>OU426948.1:67500-10067500 GCA_911387765.1 Pyrgus malvae
AGAGCGCGATAGAGCGCACGACACCTGCGTACAGGCGGCGGACCTCTTCCCTTGGTCCCCCGAGATTCGGCAGCAGTTTGTGCATAGCACCCGCCACCTTATGAATCCGGGGGACGAGACGATCGAAGTGCTCGTCGAAACTCCAGTGGCTATCGAGCACCAGCCCGAGGTATTTTAAATACCGGCCCGGCTGAATTATTGCGTCACCTACGCGCACCGACACGCTAGGGGGTTCCTCTCGCCGTTTGAGGCCGTGGAACCATAGCGCCTCGGTCTTTTGAGGCGCTATCCGAAGCCCTAGCCCGCGAATGGCAGACACGATGCGTGCCACTGCCAGCTCTGCTAGTCTGGGAGTCCTCTGAAAGGACTCCCCCTCCACGAGGACGAGGGTGTCGTCGGCGTAGCAGACGACGCTCACATCTGGTGGAAGCGTCGTCCGCAACACAGCGTCGTATGCAAGGTTCCACAGGAGCGGCCCTAACACCGAGCCCTGTGGAACGCCGCACACCACATCCCTCTCCTCTACGCTCCCGTAGCGGCCCGGGTAGCAAATGCTCCTGTCCGACAGGTAGTCAGCCAGCACGTTCTTTAAGTAGACGGGCACCCGATGATAATCGAGTGCCGCCCTTATCGCTTCCCAGGGCAGAGAGTTGAAGGCATTGACGATGTCAAGGCTTATAGCCAAGACAACTCTGCCCTGGGAGACGGCCTGCTCGGTGAGCGCTCGGACCCGAAGGATGGCATCCAGGGTCGAGCGCTGCCGTCTGAAGCCGAACTGACTGTCGGACAGGTCCGGGCCGCAACCCGCCAGGTGTCCGCTGAGACGAGACGCTAAGACACGCTCAAAGAGCTTGCCGGCCTCGTTCAGCAGACATATAGGCCTATATGCCCCTGGCGAGTTTTCTGGCCGTCCAGGTTTGTGCAAAAGCACGAGTTTGGCAGTCTTCCATGCCGCGGGGAACCGGCCGAAACGAAGGCAGCTGGTGAACAGCCGCTGCAGTCTCGCGCCCAAGACCGTTAGCGCCAGCACCCAGGCCCGTCCGGGAATTCCGTCGGGACCCGGGGCGGTGTTGCGTTCGGCCAGGCGCTTGACTGCGCACTCCAACTCCGCCTGCGTGACGGCCAGTTCGTCTGCCCAGTCAGCAGGACTCGGCAGTTGTCGAGGACTGCCAGGGCCGTCCAGGACCCCAGGGAACAGCGTGCCCACCACTGTGGTTACGAAGACGGGGTCAAGCGTCTCCGTTAGTGGGGGCACCCATGGGCGAAGCTTATTCAGCACCATCTTATACGGCCGTCCCCAGGGGTCTCTGTCGAGACCCTCCAGCAGCTCCTTCCACTTGCCGGCCTTGCTGTCCGCGATTGCAGCCTGCAGTGTTATGGTTGCGTCCCGGTACTCCCGGTATCGCTCCTCCCGCTCTTCAGCACTGGCAGTACGACGCCTTCGAGCGCGTGTATAAAGGCGCCGGGAGCGCAAGCAGGCCGCTCGCAACTGGGCAATATGTCCCGTCCACCAATAGGCTGGGCCTTTGCGGCCGGGACAAACCCGCGGCATGGCTGTATTGCAAATCTCAGTCATTTCGGTTTGCAGTCCAGCAGCCTCCTCGTCTGGGCTGCGCTGTGAGTTGGGCTCGGCAGGTCCGTTCCATTCTGCGACGTGGGCGGTGGCGAGAAGCATATCTCGGTTAAGATGTTTTAACGCCCAACGTCGCAGGGGGCCGTCCCTTCGGTGACCTGGCTGGTTTGGCAGGTCGAAGGCCAAATGGATTAAGATGTGGCGGTGGTCTGACAGTGTTACCAGATCCTCCGCCACCCTCCAGCCGGTCACGAAGCGCTCGGCAGGTGGAGTCGCCCACGATAAGTCCACGACCGACTCCCCCTGCCAACGAACACAGGTACTGACGGCCCCACGGTTTAAAAGCCGAAGGTCCAGACCTGCAGCCCACTCCAGGGTGGTATCACCCCTGACGGAGTCGCGGCCGCTTCCCCAGACCCGCGAGTGGGCGTTAAAGTCGCCGAGCACTAGCACGGGACGAGGAAGGCAGCCGCGAACGCAGCTTCCCACCCTGTCGAGGTAGCTTTCGAAGGCTGCCAGACTGCAATTTGGGGAGACGTAACAGCCCACGACTGCTAGGGGCCCCCACTCCACCGCGACCAAGCCAGGCTCCGCGTGAAGCCGGGTGCACGGGGGATCCCCGTTGCCGCCTCCCCAATATATCGCCACATTCCGGGAAATGTCCCCGAACCAACGCGGATGGTCGGGGACATTGAAGGGCTCTGCAACCACCGCCATGGAGACAGAACGCTCTGCAATAGTCTGCAAGAGCAGATCCTGTGCTCCACGGCAGTGGTTGAGGTTCCCCTGAAGAATTTTAAATGATGGAGACCTATGCATGCTGGGTCTCCATCATTTCCTCTGGCGGGGGATGGGACGAAGCACTGGCCGAAGCCGGCGCAGGCCCATCAACCCGGTTCGATGCGGGGGCGTTCGCCCGCTCGCTCCTCTTCTGGCCTCTTTTTGGAGGCGTGCATCGTTTGCTGCCCAGCCGGTGGTCAGACCTCCGGCCGAGCTCCGCGCAAACGACGCATTTCGGCGTTTGTACTACGCAATGGCGAGCCGTATGGTTAGGCTCGCCACAAACGTAGCACAGCGCGCTACGGTCCACCGTGCTCTTGCACTGGTGCCTGGCGTGTCCAGACTCCAGGCACCGGTAGCATTGCAGTGGCCGCGCCTCCAGAGCGACCACACGGGCGGACACCCACCCGATCTTGACTCGGCCTGCGATGGCCAGCTTGCGGACTGCCGCCACAGGGCAGCGCACCCACACCGTTCCCAGAGAGAAGGACTGTCGCCGGATCTCTCCCACTTTGACATCGCCGATGCCGCATTCACCGGCATCGGCAATGGCAGCGGCGACGTCCTGTTGGGTGACAGAGTCATCGAGATCTGTCACCCTCACCTCCCCGAGTTTTATGGGTCGCGCCACCCGCACGCCCATGTTCCCGATTGCCTCCTGCAACCTAGTGGCTAGTGCGACGGCCTTTTCGGCGCACTCCTCCCCCGCCACCTCCAGTAGGAGACCACCGTTGAGGGCCCGCTTCTGCCTCACTTCGGTGATCCCTACTTCTGCCAGTTTGACGCGCTCCTTGGCAGGTGACCTCACTGCCTTCCGGCACAGTGATGGTCACCGCCGCCGTCTTGGGCACTCTCGGGAGCCGTGCTTTCTTTTTCGCTGCCGTCCCTTTAGGCACCTTCCTTTTAGACGCTTTAGGCGCCTGAGGAGCCTGAGCTCCCGATGGCGCTTTCGGCACTGGCCTTGAGGCCGTCCTCTGGCGAGCCGGGGCCGGTTGAGCGGTGGCTTTCCGGGTTTTTGCCCTGGACTTCCGGCTCACCACAGTGCTCCATGTCTCCGCCTGCACTGCTTGCGGCTCTGCGGCCGGCGTTGCGTTCGGAGTGGGAGCCGGCGCAGAAGGCTGTCCCGTTAGCTTGCCGCTTTTTTCCTGCCTGGGCGGCGGGATTTTGGCGGAGGCAGCCGGGGCAGCAGGAGACGGCTTCTTTCCCAGAGGGGGCCTTAGAGCCCTGTCGGGGAATAGCTCTGCCTTGAAGGCGGCCAGTTTCCCTTCAATAAGGTTTCCCAGCCTTTCCATCAGGACCACGTCCGAGCTCCGACTCTCGGATGGTCCCTTGGGTGGTGGGCTGGGATCAGCCCGACGTTCGGCCCGGAGAGCAGCCAGCTCCATCGAGAGGCTCTCCATCCTGCCGTTCAGCTCCGAGAGCTGAGAGCGGAGGAGGGCGTTCTCCTGCTCCAGGTTTGACCCTGACGCCCTCTGTGCCATCTCCAATGACGCCGCCTGTATATGGCGAACCGCCATCCTAAGGGCTCGCACAAACGTGCCCTTCAAGCGGCCGGACTTGTCGGCCACCTTTTCAATCGTTTCTAGGTTCTCGATTATGCGAGAACCTAGATCGCCTGTCGGCTGTTGGGCCATCTCGCGACCCAGTTCCTCCACCGTAGGCAAAGAGGCCTTGGCGCGCGTCGTCGGCACTGGGACGCTTGGGTCCAGGAACCCTTCGTCGTCCCGTCCGTCTCGCGCAGGCTTGGCACTTTTACGTGCCGGCCTCTCGTCACTACTGCCCCCATGTGCGGGGAGCCTCTTTCGTCGTGAGGCGACCGACGTGGCCCGACTGGCCGTGGACTGCCACGATATGGTGGACATCAGTGAGCAGTCCGAATCTTCGTTGTCGGAGGTGGCAGCGGACAAAAGCCCCGACCTGCCCCTCGTCACTCTATCCTGGGACGTCTCGTTTCCAGACTCCCTCTCCCTCGCCGTTTCTCCTCTCGCTTTTTCCAATACTCCCGTCTCAACATCATTATTTAGGTTTATGTTTAGTTTTTCCATTTTGATTCCCACGATTATGGGATGCAAATAACCGTCCATCCGGGCAGTGGCCCCGTACCCGGATAAGCCTAAATTTGTCTCCCGTCACTGGTGTCGGCTGGTACCAGTGCCGGGGGACGCACTAGCGACTGGAGGCACAAGGCCCTTTACCGCCAGCCATTCAGCCCCTCGCGGTGCGCCGCCGCTTGAGCTTCGGGTAATTTTTTATAGAGGTTTTCTTCCTCGCAGTCAGGCCGGTTAAGGCGTGACCCTCGGTCCCGAGGCCGTGAGACATGTCCACGACACCCCATGTGGGATTACGATATGTGACGGTGGCCGGGATATATCCCTGCCTGCCCGAAGGTAGGGTAAGTACACATCGGGCCCGTCGTAGCGTCTCTTCCACTGCGTCCCCTACCAAGGCAGAGGGACGCGCGAAATACGCCGCCCCGCAGGTTCTCTGCCACCGCTCAGTAACCTGTCCACGGATAAAATCAACGTCGACGAAAGTTACTGAGCGGGCCCGGGGTGCACCACGTGGAGGTGACCTGCTCGCACCCCAACCTAACCTAACCTAACCTAACCTAACCTAACCTAACCTAACCTAACCTAACCTAACCTAACCTAACCTAACCTAACCTAACCTAACCTAACCTAACCTAACCTAACCTAACCTAACCTAACCTAACCTAACCTAACCTAACCTAACCTAACCTAACCTAACCTAACCTAACCTAACCTAACCTAACCTAACCTAACCTAACCTAACCTAACCTAACCTAACCTAACCTAACCTAACCTAACCTAACCTAACCTAACCTAACCTAACCTAACCTAACCTAACCTAACCTAACCTAACCTAACCTAACCTAACCTAACCTAACCTAACCTAACCTAACCTAACCTAACCTAACCTAACCTAACCTAACCTAACCTAACCTAACCTAACCTAACCTAACCTAACCTAACCTAACCTTTTTTTTTTTTTTTTTTTTTTTTTTTTTTTTTTTTTTTTTTGGTGTCGGGGGGGAAACCTTCAAAAGGTACCCGGCACCTTGGGAGAGGATACCGGGTTATGTGGGATTTGACCGCACTAAAACCCCCTCGGTGGCCTGCCTCTGCGCTTGGGGAGGACTCCGGGATCTCAGACTGAACGCACCGGTGTCCTCCATGCGCGGCGCCCATAATGGGCCCATCTTCGGGAGAGCTATGTGTTGCTCTCCTGCACCTTCCGATGCTTACGGCGGCATGCGGCCACGCACACACCGCCGTCCTTCCCGGGGCTGCTGGCTGGACGGTTCGAGCTCCCACTCTCCCCGCCCGCAACCCCGGAAGCCCCCTTTTAGTCGCCTCTTACGATCAGGCAGGGGATACCGTAGCTCTATTCTTACTCCCGAAGCTACAGGGACTAGCGCCGGGGGACGTTATCTACGTCTGCCCCGGCGGCTCCTTCGCCGAGCGGGATCTTCGCGCTCCCGGGCTCGCTCGGCTTCCTCCTTTGCGCACATTACGTTGTCGCAGAAGGAGGTCACCGAGTCCCACGCGTCCCTGGAGCGCACCATCGCTGCAACGACGGCCGCCGGGGACAAGTCTGGTCCGATGTTTTGGACCAGGATCCGCCGCTCAGACTCCCAAGCTGGGCAGTCTTCGAGCGTGTGCTGCGCGGAATCCTGGTCGTGTCTGCAGTGATGACACTCTGCAGACACCTCTCTTCCAATGCGGTTCAGATACTCACCGAAGCAGCCATGTCCGGTGAGTATCTGAGTCAGTCGGTAGGTGACGCGACCCCTCCTCCTCAGCCAGGCCCGGAAGTTGGGCAAAATGGCGCCGACGGCTCGTTGACGCGCGTTCTGCGGTTCCCGCAGTCTATCCCGCCAACGCGTCAGAGCCCGCCATCTGGCTCTCCGACGAAGCTCTCCGACCGTCTCATTCGAGGGTTCAGGCCCCTGGCGGAGGACGCGGATCTTATTGAAGACCTCTGCGTCCATATCCGCCAGGATGTCTAGGGGCGGAAACCGCGCCAAGACTGTGGCCGCCTCGTACGAGATGGTCCGGTACCCTCGTGCGACTCTGATCGCGATCATACGCTGCGCGGCGTTGAGTTTCGCCGCGCGGCGCCGGCAGCCCGATAGTCTTTCTGACCATACGGGCGCACCGTAGAGCGCGATAGAGCGCACGACACCTGCGTACAGGCGGCGGACCTCTTCCCTTGGTCCCCCGAGATTCGGCAGCAGTTTGTGCATAGCACCCGCCACCTTATGAATCCGGGGGACGAGACGATCGAAGTGCTCGTCGAAACTCCAGTGGCTGTCGAGCACCAGCCCGAGGTATTTTAAATACCGGCCCGGCTGAATACTAGTGTCACCTACTCGCACCGACACGCTAGGGGGTTCCTCATGCCGTTTGAGGCCGTGGAACCATAGCGCCTCGGTCTTTTGAGGCGCTATCCGAAGCCCTAGCCCGCGAATGGCAGACACGATGCGTGCCACTGCCAGCTCCGCCAGTCTGGGAGTCCTTTGAAAGGACTCCCCCTCCACGAGGACGAGGGTGTCGTCGGCATAGCAGACGACGCTCACACCTGGTGGAAGCGTCGTCCGCAACACCGCGTCGTAGGCGAGGTCCCACAAGAGCGGCCCTAACACCGAACCCTGTGGAACCCCGCACACCACATCCCTCTCCTCTACGCTCCCGTAGCGGCCCGGGTAGCAGATGCTCCTGTCCGACAGGTAGTCAGCCAGCACGTTCTTTAAGTAGACGGGCACCCGATGATAATCGAGTGCCGCCCCTATCGCTTCCCAGGGCAGAGCGTTGAAAGCGTTGACAATGTCTAGGCTGATAGCCAAGACAACTCTGCCCTCGGAGACGGCCTGCTCAGTGAGCGCTCGGACCCGAAGGATTGCGTCCAGGGTCGAGCGCTGCCGTCTGAAGCCGAACTGACTGTCGGACAGGTCCGGGCCGCAACTCGCCAGGTGTCCGCTGAGACGAGACGCTAAGACACGCTCAAAGAGCTTGCCGGCCTCGTTCAGCAGACATATAGGCCTATATGCCCCTGGCGAGTTTTCTGGTCGTCCGGGTTTGTGCAGAAGCACAAGTTTCGCAGTCTTCCATGCCGCGGGGAACCGGCCGAAACGAAGGCAGCTGGTGAACAGCCGCTGCAGTCTCGCGCCCAAGACCGTTAGCGCCAGCACCCAGGCCCGTCCGGGAATTCCGTCGGGACCCGGGGCGGTGTTGCGTTCGGCCAGGCGCTTGACTGCGCACTCCAACTCCGCCTGCGTGACGGCCAGTTCGTCTGCCCAGTCAGCAGGGCTCGGCGGTTGTCGAGGACCGCCAGGGCCGTCCAGGACCCCAGGGAACAGCGTGCCCACCACTGTGGTTACGAAGACGGGGTCAAGCGTCTCCGTTAGTGGGGGCACCCATGGGCGAAGCTTATTCAGCACCATCTTGTAAGGCCGTCCCCAGGGGTCTCTGTCGAGTCCCTCCAGCAGCTCCTTCCACTTGCCGGCCTTGCTGTCTGCTATTGCGGCCTGCAGTGCCATGGTTGCGTCCCGGTACTCCCGGTATCGCTCCTCCCTCTCTTCGGTACCGGCAGTACGACGCCTTCGGGCGCGTGTATAAAGGCGCCGGGAGCGCAAGCAGGCCGCTCGCAACTGGGCAATATGTCCCGTCCACCAGTAGGCTGGGCCTCTGCGGCTGGGACAAACCCGCGGCATGGCTATGTTGCAAATGTCCGTCATTTCAGATTGCAGTCCAGCAGCCTCCTCGTCCGGGCTGCGCTGTGAGTCGGGCTCGGCAGGTCCTTTCCATTCTGCGACGTGGGCGGCGGCGAGAAGCATATCTCGGTTAAGATGTTTTAACGCCCAACGTCGCAGGGGGCCGTCCCTTCGGTGACCTGGCTGGTTTGGCAGGTCGAAGGCCAAATGGATTAAGATGTGGCGGTGGTCTGACAGTGTTACCAGATCCTCCGCCACCCTCCAGCCGGTCACGAAGCGCTCGGCAGGTGGAGTCGCCCATGATAGGTCCACGACCGACTCCCCCTGCCAACGAACACAGGTACTGACGGCCCCACGGTTTAAAAGCCGAAGGTCCAGACCTGCAGCCCACTCCAGGGTGGTGTCACCTCTGACGGAGTCGCGGCCGCCTCCCCAGACCCGCGAGTGGGCGTTAAAGTCGCCGAGCACTAGCACGGGGCGAGGAAGGCAACCGCGAACGCAGCTTCCCAACCTGTCGAGGTAGCTCTCAAAGGCTGCCAGACTGCAATTTGGGGAGACGTAACAGCCCACGACTGCTAGGGGCCCCCACTCCACCGCGACCAAGCCAGACTCCGCGTGAAGCCGGGTGCACGGGGGATCCCCGTTACCGCCTCCCCAATATATTGCTACATTCCGGGAAATGTCCCCGAACCAACGCGGATGGTCGGGGACATTGAAGGGCTCTGCAACCACCGCCATGGAGACAGAATGCTCTGCAATAGTCTGCAAGAGCAGATCCTGTGCTCCACGGCAGTGGTTGAGGTTCCCCTGAAGAATTTTGAATGATGGAGACCTATGCATGCTGGGTCTCCATCATTTCCTCTGGCGGGGGATGGGACGAAGCGCTGGCCGAAGCCGTCGCAGGCCCATCAGCCCGGTTCGATGCGGGGGTGTTCGCCCGCTCGCCCTTCTTCTGGCCTCTTTTCGGAGGCGTGCATCGTTTGCTGCCCAGCCGGTGGTCAGACCTCCGGCCGAGCTCCGCGCAAACGACGCATTTCGGCGTCTGTACTACGCAATAGCGAGCCGTATGGTTAGGCTCGCCACAAACGTAGCACAACGCGCTACGGTCCACCGTGCTCCTGCACTGGTGCCTGGCGTGTCCAGACTCCAGGCATCGGTAGCATTGCAGTGGCCGCGCCTCCAGAGCGACCACACGGGCGGACACCCACCCGATCTTGACTCGGCCTGCGGTGGCCAGTTTGCGGACTGCCGTCAGAGGGCAGCGCACCCACACTGTACCCAGGGAGAAGGACTGTCGCCGAATCTCTCCCACTTTGATATCGCCGATGCCGCATTCACCGGCATCGGCGATGGCAGCGGCGACGTCCTGTTGGGTGACAGAGTCATCGAGATCTGTCACCCTCACCTCCCCGAGTTTTATGGGTCGCGCCACCCGCACGCCCATGTTCCCGATTGCCTCCTGCAGCTTCGAGGCTAGAGCGACGGCCTTTTCGGCGCACTCATCCCCCGCCACCTCCAGTAGGAGACCACCGTTGAGGGCCCGCTTTTGCCTCACTTCGGTGATCCCTACGTCCGCCAGTTTCACGCGCTCCTTGGCGGCCGCCATGGCCTGCGCGTAGGTGACCTCACTACCTTCCGGCACAGTGATGGTCACTGCCGCCGTCTTCGGCACTCTCGGGAGCCGAGCTTTCTTTTTCTGTGCCTTCCCCTTAGGCACCTTATTTTTAGGCGCCTGAAAAGCCTGAGCTCCCGATGGCGCTTTCGGCACCGGCCTTGAGGCCGTCCTCTGGCGAGCCGGAGCTGGTTGAGCAGTGGCTTTCCGGGTTTTTGCCCTGGACTTCCGGCTCACCACGGTGCTCCAGGTCTCCGCCTGCACTGCTCTCGCCTCTGCGGCCGGCGCTGCGTTCGGAGTGGGAGCCGGCGCAGAAGGCTGCCCCGTTAGCTTGCCGCTTTTTTCCTGCCTGGGCAGCGGGATTTTGGCGGAGGCAGCGGGGGAACCTAACCTAACCTAACCTAACCTAACCTAACCTAACCTAACCTAACCTAACCTAACCTAACCTAACCTAACCTAACCTAACCTAACCTAACCTAACCTAACCTAACCTAACCTAACCTAACCTAACCTAACCTAACCTAACCTAACCTAACCTAACCTAACCTAACCTAACCTAACCTAACCTAACCTAACCTAACCTAACCTAACCTAACCTAACCTAACCTAACCTAACCTAACCTAACCTAACCTAACCTAACCTAACCTAACCTAACCTAACCTAACCTAACCTAACCTAACCTAACCTAACCTAACCTAACCTAACCTAACCTAACCTAACCTAACCTAACCTAACCTAACCTAACCTAACCTAACCTAACCTAACCTAACCTAACCTAACCTAACCTAACCTAACCTAACCTAACCTAACCTAACCTAACCTAACCTAACCTAACCTAACCTAACCTAACCTAACCTAACCTAACCTAACCTAACCTAACCTAACCTAACCTAACCTAACCTAACCTAACCTAACCTAACCTAACCTAACCTAACCTAACCTAACCTAACCTAACCTAACCTAACCTAACCTAACCTAACCTAACCTAACCTAACCTAACCTAACCTAACCTAACCTAACCTAACCTAACCTAACCTAACCTAACCTAACCTAACCTAACCTAACCTAACCTAACCTAACCTAACCTAACCTAACCTAACCTAACCTAACCTAACCTAACCTAACCTAACCTAACCTAACCTAACCTAACCTAACCTAACCTAACCTAACCTAACCTAACCTAACCTAACCTAACCTAACCCCCGAAATCAAGATCCTCGGTTTGACCATCGATCACAAGTTGACTTTCAACAGCCACGTCTCCAAAGTCTCCAGGAAAGCTGTGGGCATCTACAAACAGTTGGTAAAAGCAGCGCGTGTCAGCTGGGGCCTCAATCCGCAAGTAATTAAGACCATTTACACTGCGGCGGTGGAGCCAGTAATGCTTTACGCCGCAGCCGCATGGTTCCCGGCTGCACGCAAGCTAGGGATTCGTAAGCAGCTGAGCGTCGTTCAAAGAGGTTTCGCGCAGAAGATATGTAAGGCGTATCGCACGGTGTCGCTGAACTCGGCTCTCCTGCTCAGTGGTTTACTCCCTCTTGACCTGAGAGTCATTGAAGCTGCCCAGCTGTACCAGGCCAGGAAGGGGGTATCTATACCGGAACTGGCTGACAGGGAAGTGGAGACAATGACACCGGCGATAATGATGCCGCATCCTTCGCAGACACTCACACTAGGGTACCGCAGCCTGGTGGACGAGGAACACCACGCACAGATAGACCATACAGTCAGAATCTATACAGACGGCAGCAAGATTGAGGGCAAGGTCGGAGCCGCAATCTCCATATGGAACGGCGGCACTGAGACCAAAGCCCACAAGTTTAGTCTGCCGTCATATTGCACCGTCTACCAGGCTGAACTGTTGGCGCTGAGTAGAGCAGCCTTAATGGCTGGGAAACTCAGCGCAAACAGAATAGGTATCCTGAGTGACTCCAGGGCGGCTCTCGATACCGCCACGAACTCAAGTTCCCCCCACCCTCTCGCAATTAAAACACGGGAAGCAATTTTAAATTGCATACTCCAAAATAAGGAAATATCCTTATTTTGGATTAAAGCTCATATTGGCCACGCGGGGAACGAGAGAGCGGATCAGCTGGCTAAGGAGGCCGCCCTGAGGTCAAAGGGAAGACACGATTATGACCGATGTCCAGTCTCATATATCAAAAGAAACATCCGTCAAAAGACCCTTTCCGAATGGAACAGGAGGTACCAAACCGAGGAGACGGCATCGGTCACGAAAGTGTTCTTCCCCGACGCGGTGGCTGCTTACAGAGTCATACAAAAGGCCCCTGTAGATGCCATTACAACACAGCTATATACTGGGCATGGGGGGATGTCGTCATACCTGCACCGATTCAGGTGTAAGGATAGTCCCTCATGCGCGTGTGAGCCCGATGCTGATGAATCCGTTTTGCACCTGGTCCTGGAATGTCCCGAATTTGCAAGGCAAAGATTTGATCTGGAGAGCAAAATTAATATAGAAATCAAAAAAATTAATTTACCAGGAATAATAGAAAATGAAAACAGTAGAACTCCATTTATAGAGTTTAGTAAAGAAGTAATAAAAAGGGTAAATAATAGAAACAAAGTCTAAAAGAAAAGTATGATTCCAAGGTATATTGAAATATATCATGCGTATCATACGTGAATAAAGTGTAATTAGAACAATAAGATAAATGTTAGTGTTATAAGATAAATAGTGTAAGAAATAAAAAATTTAGTGTTAATAAACATAATTTTGTTATTTTATAATTAAAAATATTGGTAACGCCTTGATACATTATTTTCCCACATTGTAAATATATAAAATAAAAAGCTAGAGTAGTTAGATAGAATGAGTAGCAGGCCTGTCCCGGCCTATGAGAATGAAAAGGATGAATGCAAGAAAGATACAGTATGTAGAATGAATGTGCGAGAGGCATAAATGATAGAACTGGAATGAATGTGTTTGTTACAAAATATTGTAAAGAATAGGCTCCGACTATGTTGGAGGGAGTAGATTTAAAAAAAAAAAAAAAAAAAAAAAAAAAAAAAAAAAAACCTAACCTAACCTAACCTAACCTAACCTAACCTAACCTAACCTAACCCAACCCAACCCAACCCAACCCAACCTAACCTAACCCAACCCAACCCAACCCAACCCAACCCACCTAACCTAACCTAACCTTTTTTTTTTTTTTTTTTTTTTTTTTTTTTTTTTTTTTTTTTGGTGTCGGGGGGGAAACCTTCAAAAGGTACCCGGCACCTTGGGAGAGGATACCAGGTTATGTGGGATTTGACCGCACTAAAACCCCCTCGGTGGCCTGCCTCTGCGCTTAGGGAGGACTCCGGGATCTCAGACTGAACGCACCGGTGTCCTCCACGCGCGGCGCCCACAATGGGCCCATCTTCGGAAGAGCTGTGTTGCTCTCCTGCACCTTCCGATGCTTACGGCGGCATGCGGCCACGCACACACCGCCGTCCTTCCCGGGGCTGCTGGCTGGACGGTTCGAGCTCCCACTCTCCCCGCCCGCAACCCCGGAAGCCCCCTTTTAGTCGCCTCTTACGATCAGGCAGGGGATACCGTAGCTCTATTCTTACTCCCGAAGCTACAGGGACTAGCGCCGGGGGACGTTATCTACGTCTGCCCCGGCGGCTCCTTCGCCGAGCGGGATCTTCGCGCTCCCGGGCTCGCTCGGCTTCCTCCTTTGCGCACATTACGTTGTCGCAGAAGGAGGTCACCGAGTCCCACGCGTCCCTGGAGCGCACCATCGCTGCAACGACGGCCGCCGGGGACAAGTCTGGTCCGATGTTTTGGACCAGGATCCGCCGCTCAGACTCCCAGGCTGGGCAGTCTTCGAGCGTGTGCTGCGCGGAATCCTGGTCGTGTCTGCAGTGATGACACTCTGCAGACACCTCCCTTCCAATGCGGTTCAGATACTCACCGAAGCAGCCATGTCCGGTGAGCATCTGAGTCAGCCGGTAGGTGACGCGACCCCTCCTCCTCAGCCAGGCCCGGAAGTTGGGCAAGATGGCGCCGACGGCTCGCTGACGCGCGTTCTGCGGTTCCCGCAGTCTATCGCGCCAGCGCGTCAGGGCCCGCCATCTGGCTTTTCGACGAAGCTCTCCGACCGTCTCATTCGAGGGTTCGGGCCCCTGGCGGAGAACGCGGATCTTATTGAAGACCTCTGCGTCCATATCCGCCAGGATGTCCAGGGGCGGAAACCGCGCCAGGACTGTGGCCGCCTCGTACGAGATGGTCCGGTACCCTCGTGCGACTCTGATCGCGATCATACGCTGCGCGGCGTTGAGTTTCGCCGCGCGGCGCCGGCAGCCCGATAGTCTTTGCGACCAAACGGGCGCGCCGTAGAGCGCGATAGAGCGCACGACACCTGCGTACAGGCGGCGGACCTCTTCCCTTGGTCCCCCGAGATTCGGCAGCAGTTTGTGCATAGCACCCGCCACCTTATGAATCCGGGGGACGAGACGATCGAAGTGCTCGTCGAAACTCCAGTGGCTGTCAAGCACCAGCCCGAGGTATTTTAAATACCGGCCCGGCTGAATTATTGCGTCACCTACGCGCACCGACACGCTAGGGGGTTCCTCTCGCCGTTTGAGGCCGTGGAACCATAGCGCCTCGGTCTTTTGAGGCGCTATCCGAAGCCCTAGCCCGCGAATGGCAGACACGATGCGTGCCACTGCCAGCTCCGCCAGTCTGGAGGTCCTCTCAAAGGACTCCCCCTCCACGAGGACGAGGGTGTCGTCCGCATAGCAGACGACGCTGACACCTGGTGGAAGCGTCGTCCGCAACACCGCGTCGTAGGCGAGGTTCCACAGGGGCGGCCCTAACACCGAGCCCTGTGGAACCCCGCACACCACATCCCTCTCCTCTACGCTCCCGTAGCGGCCCGGGTAGCAGATGCTCCTGTCCGACAGGTAGTCAGCCAGCACGTTCTTTAAGTAGACGGGCACCCGATGATAATCGAGTGCCGCCCCTATCGCTTCCCAGGGCAGAGCGTTGAAAGCGTTGACGATGTCTAGGCTGATAGCCAAGACAACTCTGCCCTCGGAGACGGCCTGCTCAGTGAGCGCTCGGACCCGAAGGATTGCGTCCAGGGTCGAGCGCTGCCGTCTGAAGCCGAACTGACTGTCGGACAGGTCCGGGCCGCAACCCGCCAGGTGTCCGCTGAGACGAGACGCTAAGACACGCTCAAAGAGCTTGCCGGCCTCGTTCAGCAGACATATAGGCCTATATGCCCCTGGCGAGTTTTCCGGTCGTCCGGGTTTGTGCAGAAGCACAAGTTTCGCAGTCTTCCATGCCGCGGGGAACCGGCCGAAACGAAGGCAGCCGGTGAACAGCCGCTGCAGTCTCGCGCCCAAGACCGTTAGCGCCAGCACCCAGGCCCGTCCGGGAATTCCGTCGGGACCCGGGGCGGTGTTGCGTTCGGCCAGGCGCTTGACTGCGCACTCCAACTCCGCCTGCGTGACGGCCAGTTCGTCTGCCCAGTCAGCAGGACTCGGCAATTGTCGAGGACTGCCAGGGCCGTCCAGGACCCCAGGGAACAGCGTGCCCACCACTGTGGTCACGAAGACGGGGTCAAGCGTCTCCGTTAGTGGGGGCACCCATGGGCGAAGCTTATTCAGCACCATCTTGTAAGGCCGTCCCCAGGGGTCTCTGTCGAGTCCCTCCAGCAGCTCCTTCCACTTGCCGGCCCTGCTGTCTGCGATCGCAGCCTGCAGTGCTATGGTTGCGTACCGGTACTCCCGGTATCGTTCCTCCCGCTCTTCAGCACTGACACTACGACGCCTTCGAGCGCGTGTATAAAGGCGCCGGGAGCGCAAGCAGGCCGCTCGCAACTGGGCAATATGTCCCGTCCACCAATAGGCTGGGCCTCTGCGGCCGGGAGAAACCCGCGGCATGGCTATATTACAAATAGCCGTCATTTCAGATTGCAGTCCAGCAGCCTCCTCGTCTGGGCTGAGCTGAGAGTTGGGCTCGGCAGGTCCGTTCCATTCTGCGACGTGGGCGGCGGCGAGAAGCATATCTCGGTTAAGATGTTTTAACGCCCAACGTCGCAGGGGGCCGTCCCTTCGGTGACCTGGCCGGTTTGGCAGGTCGAAGGCCAAATGGATTAAGATGTGGCGGTGGTCTGACAATGTTACCAGATCCTCCGCCACCCTCCAGCCGGTCACGAAGCGCTCGGCAGGTGGAGTCGCCCATGATAGGTCCACGACCGACTCCCCCTGCCAACGAACACAGGTACTGACGGCCCCACGGTTTAAAAGCCGAAGGTCCAGACCTGCAGCCCACTCCAGGGTGGTATCACCCCTGACGGAGTCGCGGCCGCCTCCCCAGACCCGCGAGTGGGCGTTAAAGTCGCCGAGCACTAGCACGGGACGAGGAAGGCAACCGCGAACGCAGCTTCCCACCCTGTCGAGGTAGCTTTCGAAGGCTGCCAGACTGCAATTTGGGGAGACGTAACAGCCCACGACTGCTAGGGGTCCCCACTCCACCGCGACCAAGCCAGGCTCCGCGTGAAGCCGGGAGCACGGGGGATCCCCGTTGCCGCCTCCCCAATATATCGCCACATTCCGGGAAATGTCCCCGAACCAACGCGGATGGTCGGGGACATTGAAGGGCTCTGCAACCACCGCCATGGAGACAGAACGCTCTGCAATAGTCTGCAAGAGCAGATCCTGTGCTCCACGGCAGTGGTTGAGGTTCCCCTGAAGAATTTTAAATGATGGAGACCCATGCATGCTGGGTCTCCATCATTTCCTCTGGCGGGGGATGGGACGAAGCACTGGCCGAAGCCGGCGCAGGCCCATCAACCCGGTTCGATGCGGGGGCGTTCGCCCGCTCGCTCCTCTTCTGGCCTCTTTTTGGAGGCGTGCATCGTTTGCTGTCCAGCCGGTGGTCAGACCTCCGGCCGAGCTCCGCGCAAACGACGCATTTCGGCGTTTGTACTACGCAATGGCGAGCCGTATGGTTAGGCTCGCCACAAACGTAGCACAGCGCGCTACGGTCCACCGTGCTCTTGCACCGGTGCCTGGCGTGTCCAGACTCCAGGCACCGGTAGCATTGCAGTGGCCGCGCCTCCAGAGCGACCACACGGGCGGACACCCACCCGATCTTGACTCGGCCTGCGATGGCCAGCTTGCGGACTGCCGCCACAGGGCAGCGCACCCACACCGTTCCCAGGGAGAAGGACTGTCGCCGGATCTCTCCCACTTTGACATCGCCGATGCCGCATTCACCGGCATCGGCGATGGCAGCGGCGACGTCCTGTTGGGTGACAGAGTCATCGAGATCTGTCACCCTCACCTCCCCGAGTTTTATGGGTCGCGCTACCCGCACGCCCATGTTCCCGATTGCCTCCTGCAACCTAGTGGCTAGTGCGACGGCCTTTTCGGTGCACTCCTCGCCCGCCACCTCCAGTAGGAGACCACCGTTGAGGGCCCGCTTCTGCCTCACTTCGGTGATCCCTACTTCCGAAAGTTTTACGCGCTCCTTGGCGGCCGCCATTGCCTGCGCGTAGGTGACCTCACTGCCTTCCGGCACAGTGATGGTCACCGCCGCCGTCTTCGGCACTCTCGGGAGCCGTGCATTCTTTTTCGGTGCCTTCCCTTTAGGCACCTTCTTTTTAGGCGCCGTACGGGCTTTAGGCGCCTGAGAAGCCTGAGCTCCCGATGGCGCTTTCGGCACCGGCCTTGAGGCCGTCCTCTGGCGAGCCGGGGCCAGATCAGCGGTGGCTTTCCGGGTTTTTGCCCTCGACTTCCGGCTCACCACAGTGCTCCAGGTCTCTGCCTGTACTGCTAGTGGCTCTGCGGCCGGCGCTGCGTTCGGAGTGGCAGCCGGCGCAGAAGGTTGCCCCGTCTGCTTGCCGCTTTTTCCCTGCCCGGGCGGCGGGGTTTTGGCGGAGGCAGCCGGTGAAGCAGTGGACGGCTTCTTTCCCAGAGGGGGCCTCAGAGCCCTGTCTGGGAATAGCTCTGCCTTGAAGACGGCCAGCTTTCCTTCAATTAGGTTTCCCAGCCTTTCCATCAGGACCACGTCCGAGCTCCGACTCTCGGATGGTCCCGTGGTTGGTGGGCTGGGATCAGCCCGGCGTTCTGCACGAAGAGCAGCCAACTCCGTCGTGAGGCTTTCCACCCTGCCGTTCAGCTGAGAGAGCTGGGAGCGGAGGAGGGCGTTCTCCTGCTCCAGGTTTGACCCTGACGCCCTCTGTGTCATCTCAAGTGTCGCCGCTTGTATATGACGGACCGCCAACCTAAGGGCCCGCACAAACGTGCCCTTCAAGCGGCCGGACTTGTCAGCCACCTTTTCAATTGTTTCTAGGTTCTCAGTTATGCGAGAACCTAGATCTCCAGTCGGCTGTTGGGCCATCTCCCGACCCAGTTCCTCCACTGTAGGCAACGAGGCCTTAGCGCGCGTCGTTGGCACTGGGACGCTTGGGTCCAGAAACCCTTCATCGTCCCGTCCGTCTCGAGCAGGCTTGGCACTTTTGCGTGCCGGCCTCTCGTCACTACTTCCCCCTTGTGCGGGGAGCCTCTTTCTTGAGGCGACCGACGTGGCCCGACTGGCCGTGGACTGCCATGATATGGTGGACATCAATGAGCAGTCCGAATCTTCGTTGTCGGAGGTGGCAGCGGACAAAAGCCCCGCCCTGCCCCTCGTCACTCTATCCTGGGACGTCTCGTTACGAGACTCCCTCTCCCTCGCCGTTTCTCCTCTCCCTCTTTCAATTCCTTCCGTCTCAACATCGTTATTTATAAGGTTTAAGTTTAGTTTTTCCATTTTAATTCCCACGAGAATGGGATGCAAGTAAAAGTCCATCCGGGCAGTGGCCCCTTACCCGAATAAGCCTAAATTTGTCTCCCGTCACTGGTGTCGGCTGGTACCAGTGCCGGGGGACGCACTAGCGACTGGAGGCACAAGGCCCTTTACCGCCAGCCATTCAGCCCCTCGCGGTGCGCCGCCGCTTGAGCTTCGGGTAATTTTTTATAGAGGTTTTCTTCCTCGCAGTCAGGCCGGTTAAGGCGTGACCCTCGGTCCCGAGGCCGTGAGACATGTCCACGACACCCCATGTGGGATTACGATATGTGACGGTGGCCGGGATATATCCCTGCCTGCCCGAAGGTAGGGTAAGTACACATCGGGCCCGTCTTAGCGTCTCTTCCACTGCGTCCCCTGCCAAGACAGAGGGACGCGCGAAATACGCCGCCCCGCAGGTTCTCTGCCACCGCTCAGTAACCTGTCCACGGATAAAATCAACGTCGACGAAAGTTACTGAGCGGGCCCGGGGTGCACCACGTGGAGGTGACCTGCTCGCACCCCAACCTAACCTAACCTAACCTAACCTAACCTAACCTAACCTAACCTAACCTAACCTAACCTAACCTAACCTAACCTAACCTAACCTAACCTAACCTAACCTAACCTAACCTAACCTAACCTAACCTAACCTAACCTAACCTAACCTAACCTAACCTAACCTAACCTAACCTAACCTAACCTAACCTAACCTAACCTAACCTAACCTAACCTAACCTAACCTAACCTAACCTAACCTAACCTAACCTAACCTAACCTAACCTAACCTAACCTAACCTAACCTAACCTAACCTAACCTAACCTAACCTAACCTAACCTAACCTAACCTAACCTAACCTAACCTAACCTAACCTAACCTAACCTAACCTAACCTAACCTAACCTAACCTAACCTAACCTAACCTAACCTAACCTAACCTAACCTAACCTAACCTAACCTAACCTAACCTAACCTAACCTAACCTAACCTAACCTAACCTAACCTAACCTAACCTAACCTAACCTAACCTAACCTAACCTAACCTAACCTAACCTAACCTAACCCTTTTTTTTGTAAAGAAATTTCTTTATTTTATTGATTTAAAGCTTTTCCCGACTGAATTTTTCGGCTTTTACTATTCGGATCTGTTAAACACACGATTATATATAGTTTCCACTCAAATAAATTGCACATTTTTGGTTTTATAGATACTTTAAATTTCAACAAATATCAAATTAAAAATCTGCTATAACTATCAAATTTTGTACAAATCTTTCACTTTTTGGTATTCGAAAAATCAATACTGACGCGACCTATCATTTGGCATAAAAAATTTTGAAATCAGTTTAATACTTTTTGGATAATCATCGAAATTTTGAAAAAATTAAATTCACTATAAGTCCGGCGTTTTCGCGTCTTTTCGGAAAATTCTCACTGGAAACTTATTATTTCGTGCCCCCGCATCCATTGACACCGCTCCACCTGGTTTCCGGCCGAAAATAAAAAAGTTTGATTTTCCAATTTACTTACGTAACTCATATTTTGACATATTTTGACGATCGAAATAGACAATTATTTTTGCTTTATTAAGCCAGTAACGCTGTAATATACAGGTAAAAAACAAATTCTAAATCACTTTCTTTATTTTGAATAAAACTTTAAATCTTCATACTAAATATTAGAACATTCCTTGAATTCTTTAAATAGTTTCGGAAAACTGCATACTATTTTAATTACTTCAAAAACACTCCTTTTGGCCTCCCGTAAGATTTGGCAGTAATAATTTTCCGTATTTTCGCAGCTTTCCATTGTTTATTAAACGAATAGTCAAAAGGACCTTACTGCGTTGGCTTAGAGTTCAAATTACAACTAACAGTATCATAACATTCGAACCGAGGTTTCCTAAGCGATCGCACCACGCGTTCGAGTTTGTAAAGAAATTTCTTTATTTTATTGATTTAAAGCTTTTCCCGACTGAATTTTTCGGCTTTTACTATTCGGATCTGTTAAACACACGATTATATACAGTTTCCACTCAAATAAATTGCACATTTTTGGTTTTATAGATACTTTAAATTTCAACAAATATCAAATTAAAAATCTGCTATAACTATCAAATTTTGTACAAATCTTTCACTTTTTGGTATTCGAAAAATCAATACTGACGCGACCTATCATTTGGCATAAAAAATTTTGAAATCAGTTTAATACTTTTTGGATAATCATCGAAATTTTGAAAAAATTAAATTCACTATAAGTCCGGCGTTTTCGCGTCTTTTCGGAAAATTCTCACTGGAAACTTATTATTTCGTGCCCCCGCATCCATTGACACCGCTCCACCTGGTTTCCGGCCGAAAATAAAAAAGTTTGATTTTCCAATTTACTTACGTAACTCATATTTTGACATATTTTGACGATCGAAATAGACAATTATTTTTGCTTTATTAAGCCAGTAACGCTGTAATATACAGGTAAAAAACAAATTCTAAATCACTTTCTTTATTTTGAATAAAACTTTAAATCTTCATACTAAATATTAGAACATTCCTTGAATTCTTTAAATAGTTTCGGAAAACTGCATACTATTTTAATTACTTCAAAAACACTCCTTTTGGCCTCCCGTAAGATTTGGCAGTAATAATTTTCCGTATTTTCGCAGCTTTCCATAGTTTATTAAACAAATAGTCAAAAGGACCTTACTGCGTTGGCTTAGAGTTCAAATTACAACTAACAGTATCATAACATTCGAACCGAGGTTTCCTAAGCGATCGCACCACGCGTTCGAGTTTGTAAAGAAATTTCTTTATTTTATTGATTTAAAGCTTTTCCCGACTGAATTTTTCGGCTTTTACTATTCGGATCTGTTAAACACACGATTATATATAGTTTCCACTCAAATAAATTGCACATTTTTGGTTTTATAGATACTTTAAATTTCAACAAATATCAAATTAAAAATCTGCTATAACTATCAAATTTTGTACAAATCTTTCACTTTTTGGTATTCGAAAAATCAATACTGACGCGACCTATCATTTGGCATAAAAAATTTTGAAATCAGTTTAATACTTTTTGGATAATCATCGAAATTTTGAAAAAATTAAATTCACTATAAGTCCGGCGTTTTCGCGTCTTTTCGGAAAATTCTCACTGGAAACTTATTATTTCGTGCCCCCGCATCCATTGACACCGCTCCACCTGGTTTCCGGCCGAAAATAAAAAAGTTTGATTTTCCAATTTACTTACGTAACTCATATTTTGACATATTTTGACGATCGAAATAGACAATTATTTTTGCTTTATTAAGCCAGTAACGCTGTAATATACAGGTAAAAAACAAATTCTAAATCACTTTCTTTATTTTGAATAAAACTTTAAATCTTCATACTAAATATTAGAACATTCCTTGAATTCTTTAAATAGTTTCGGAAAACTGCATACTATTTTAATTACTTCAAAAACACTCCTTTTGGCCTCCCGTAAGATTTGGCAGTAATAATTTTCCGTATTTTCGCAGCTTTCCATAGTTTATTAAACAAATAGTCAAAAGGACCTTACTGCGTTGGCTTAGAGTTCAAATTACAACTAACAGTATCATAACATTCGAACCGAGGTTTCCTAAGCGATCGCACCACGCGTTCGAGTTTGTAAAGAAATTTCTTTATTTTATTGATTTAAAGCTTTTCCCGACTGAATTTTTCGGCTTTTACTATTCGGATCTGTTAAACACACGATTATATATAGTTTCCACTCAAATAAATTGCACATTTTTGGTTTTATAGATACTTTAAATTTCAACAAATATCAAATTAAAAATCTGCTATAACTATCAAATTTTGTACAAATCTTTCACTTTTTGGTATTCGAAAAATCAATACTGACGCGACCTATCATTTGGCATAAAAAATTTTGAAATCAGTTTAATACTTTTTGGATAATCATCGAAATTTTGAAAAAATTAAATTCACTATAAGTCCGGCGTTTTCGCGTCTTTTCGGAAAATTCTCACTGGAAACTTATTATTTCGTGCCCCCGCATCCATTGACACCGCTCCACCTGGTTTCCGGCCGAAAATAAAAAAGTTAGGCCCTCCCGCCCGCCCTATTTTCTTGGTTTAACCACCTAGGCTTCGGCCAAGGTCAAAACAATTTTTTATTTATTGACCCTTGCTGCTGCGCAGCCTTACATACACGTCCGGGTGGTTTTTCACATCCTGTTTTGACCGCTCCAGTAGCAGAATCTAGGACAGTACGTAGGTTTTACGTAATACGTTTTTAATACGTTTTTAATTGACTAAATTAATTAAAATTTTAAATTTTTGTTTTGTTGTCTGGAGTAGCCCTATACACTACTCCGGTCCTATCCCAAAAACGTTGACAGCTGCTGTGCGGCCAAATCTACTTAATTAATTAATTTATATCCCCTAGAACATACAGGATGTACCGGACGCCCGCCAAGACCTCCCAAAAAGCCAGCTCACTTGAATTCGAGAGCATCCGCCGCACCCCTGAGATGGCGCCGCAGGTCCGGGGCGCCTCCGTACGCAGAAGCATCGGGGAGTGGGAAGCAGGGAGAAAAAATTCACCAGTTGTTTCTCCCTTGCCTCCAAAAAATCGATCCCCTGCTCCCACATCATCTGGGCAGCAGCTTCAAACTTGCGGAGGGGGCCGCCCTACCACTAGCGGAAGGGTTGCAGAGGCGAGGGCATGCCTGACTAGGGCGAAGACCCTCCTTGGCCAGTCACGCAACATTAAAACAGAGATAAAAAATGATGTAATGCATATATTGGACAGACTCTACGGGCTGGTCAAGGAGGGGGAAAATACCTCCTTAAATAAGACGGAAAAAACTGCCCTCGTCGCCGAGAGGGACGCACCTTTGGCTCCAGCCCCTACAACATCCGATGAAAAGCTGGAGGATATGCATACCCTCTTGCGGAGCAACGACGCAACCCTGCGAAAAATACAGGAGACTGTCGAGAAGCAGGGTGAGGACCTTCAACACCTGCTTGGAGCTACGAAGAGCTACGCGAGTGCAGTGACCTCTCAACCTACAGGGAATATTCCCGAAAGGCCAAAGGCACTGCACTCGTTGGCGATAACTTCGTGTAGCGAAACCGATACAGGTGATGAGGTCCTCACCAAGCTGAGGCAGTCCCTAGGCGCAAAAGAGGAGGGCCTCCGGATCGAGAGAATAAAAAAGGCGAAGGATGCGAAAGTGATTGTCAGTTGCAGCACGGAGGCAGGACGGAGGCAGGTCGCTGCAAAAATCCGGGACGCAGGGGGACACCTTAAAGCAGAGGATATACAAAACCGGGATCCCCTCATCCTCCTCAGAGGCGTCCTGTCCTATAATACGGACGAAGACATATTGGGCGCTCTGAGGAGGCAGAATGGATCTCTTTTTAAAGACCTCGACGAGGCCGACGTGAGGATGGAGTTTCGATTTCGCAAGAAGACCCGAAATCCTCACGCCGGCCACGTCGTCCTACGGGTGTCTCCCCAAATCTGGCGGCGAGCACTGGACGCAGGGGTGGTCTACATCGACCTACAAAGGGTCCGGGTTGAAGACCAATCGCCCCTGGTCCAGTGCTCGCGGTGCCTGGGGTACGGCCACAGTAAGCGCTTCTGCACCGAGAAGGTGGACAAGTGCAGCCACTGTGGCGGGCCCCACGTGCGCTCAGACTGCACCGACCTTGCGGACGGCTTGGAGCCCTCGTGCTGCAACTGCACACACGCGAAACTGGAAAGGGCAGACCATAACGCCTTCGCCGACCACTGCCCAATTCGTCGAAAATGGGACGCTCTCGCCCGGAGGTCCATTGCGTATTGCTAAGGATGTCGTCTCCAACACCAGAAGGAAGAGATATGTAAACATCTCGACGTGCTCAGCAAAACCACGCACAAATGTCAACATACTTAAATGCAAAATTTTTGCAATTGAGTCCGGGTTTGTTGACACAAAATCGGACCAATGTGCACCCAATTCCAAAATTATTTTAATATTCAGAATCAATAAATTAATTATTAAAGTTAAGAAATATAACATAATTGTATCGTGGAAAAAACTTTGGAACAAAATTAAAGTATATAATCATAAATGCGACTTAAATTTTAAAATAAATAAAGTAATATCAATTAAAATCATAAAAATCTGGTTGAGCACGCCGATGAGGAAAGAAATGCTAGTAAGTTATATTAAAAAAGTTAATAAAGATATATTTGGCAAATTTTTAGGAACTAAATTCAGTATAAAAATATATGTAAAGTATATAATTACTATAAACTTTGCATATTATACACACATACAAATAGGGAACACAAAATAAACAGTAAAATTAGTAATAATAATAAAGCCTAAAATTTGTATTCTACTATATATATTATGACATATATATGAAGGCAATACAAAAACAAAGGTAATAATTTAAAATATGCTTGTATACACCCACCCAACCACCTCAAAATTTTTACTAAAACTAGCATTCAACTGTTATAGTAACTAAGGTCTCCTGCCCCCATGCCGGAGGAAACTTGGCGGGAAACAAAAAAAAAAAAAAAAAAAAAAAAAAAAAAAAAAAAAAAAAAAAAAACCTAACCTAACCTAACCTAACCTAACCTAACCTAACCGAAAAAATTTTGAAATCAGTTTAATACTTTTTGGATAATCATCGAAATTTTGAAAAATTTAAATTCACTATAAGTCCGGCATTTTCGCGTCTTTTCGGAAAATCTTCACTGGAAACTTATTATTTCGTGCCCCCGCATCCATTGACACCACTCCATCTGGTTTCCGGCCGAAAATAAAAAAGTTTATCTTTTCAATTTACTTACGTAAATTATATTTTGACTTATTTTGACTTATTTTGACGATCGAAATAGACAATTATTTTTGCTCTCTTAAGCCAGTAACGCTGTAATATACAGTTAAAAACAAATTCTAAATTACTTTCTTTATTTTGAATAAAACTTTAAAATCTTCATACTAAATATCAGAACATTCCTTGAATTCTTTAAATAGTTTCGGAAAACTGCATACTATTTTAATTACTTCAAAAACACTCCTTTTGGCCTCCCGTAAGATTTGGCAGTAATAATTTTCCGTATTTTCGCAGCTTTCCATAGTTTATTAAACAAATAGTCAAAAGAACCTTACTGCGTTGGCTTAGAGTTCAAACTACAACTAACGATCCCATAACATTCGAACCGAGGTTTCCTAAGCGATCGTACCACGCGTTCGAGTTTGTAAAGAAATTTCTTTATTTTGTTTATTTAAAGCATTTCCCGACTGAATTTTTCGGCTTTTATTATTCGGATCTGCAAAACACACGATTATATACAGTTTCCACTCAAATAAATTGCACATTTTTGGTTTTACATATACTTTAAATTTCAACAAATATTAAATTAAAAATCCGCTTTAACTATCAAATTTAGTACAAATCTTTCACTTTTAGGTATTCAAAAAATCAATACTGACGCGGCCTATCATTTGGCATAAAAAATTTTGAAATCAGTTTAATACTTTTTGGATAATCATCGAAATTTTGAAAAATTTAAATTCACTATAAGTCCGGCATTTTCGCGTCTTTTCGGAAAATCTTCACTGGAAACTTATTATTTCGTGCCCCCGCATCCATTGACACCACTCCATCTGGTTTCCGGCCGAAAATAAAAAATTAGGCTCTCCCGCCCACCCTATTTTCTTGGTTTAGCTAGGTGGGATCCGCTCAAGGTCATCCTAAGTATTTTTACTATCTGACTGGCTGCTGTGCGGCCTTTGTTAGACTCTCCGGACATACTTCCTGTCCATAAATTACGATCGTAGCGGAGTTTTCTGACCTTAAAAATTTGACTTGTAATATATTCCCGTAATATCAAAATTTATATAATTATAATTTATAATGTGACATATAACCGAAGTAGCCCTTTACACTACACCGGTGTTCTGACTGCCGCAGCGCGGCAAAACATATAGGTCGAAGCTCCCAAACACAGAAGTAACTATGTACCGGACTCCCGCCAAGCCCACCTACAAAGTTGGTTCCTCGGAGCCGGAGCGCTCCCGCCGCACCCCCGAAGTGGCGCCGCAGGTCCGAAGCGCCTCTGTACGAAGAAGCATAGGGGAATGGGAGGCAGGGAGGACAAACTCACCATCGGTTTCTCCCTTGCTTCCCAAGACTAAATCTCCCGCTCCCACGACATCCGGTCAGCAAGAGCTCCGGACCGGCGGAGAAGGCCGCCCCACCACCAGCGGAAGAGTTGCGGAGGCGAGGGCATGCCTGACAAGGGCAAAGACCCTCCTTGGTCAGTCACGCAATATTAAGACGGAAATAAAAAATGATGTTATTCAAATTCTTGATAAACTTTACAGACTGGTCAAGGAGGTGAACAACACCACCACTTGTCACCCAGGCACCACCACCCAGGCTGCCCTCGTCGCGGAAGAAAGCATGGAGGAGAGCGCCCTCTTAAATCATGCGCCAACAAAAAGTGAGGAGAGGTTGGAACAGATGCATGCCCTCTTGCAGAAAAATGAAGTAGCCCTCCGAAGCATCCAGGACACTATGGCGAAGCAGGGGGAGGACCTTCAGTACCTGGTTGGAGCATCCCGAAGTTACGCAAGTGCAGTGACTGGCACGCCCAAAGGGAATATTCCCGAAAGGCCGAAGGCACTGCACTCGTTAGCGGTGACTTCGGACTGCGAAACTGACACAGGTGATGAGGTCCTCACCAAGCTGAGGCAGTCCCTGGGTGCAAGAGAAGGGGGCCTCCGGGTCGAGAGAGTGAAAAAGGCGAAGGACGCAAAAGTAATTGTCAGTTGCGGCACGGAAGCCGAGCGGAGGCAGGTTGCTGCAAAAATCCGAGACGCCGGGGGACACCTTAAAGTAGAGGATATAAAAAACAGGGACCCACTCCTTCTCCTCAGAGGCGTCCTGTCCTACAATACAGATGAGGACGTATTGGGCGCTCTGAGGAGGCAGAATGGTTCCCTATTTAAAGACCTCGACGAGGCCGACGTTCGCCTGGAGGTTCGCTTTCGTAAGAAAGCTCGAAATCCTCACGCCGGTCACGTTGTCCTACGGGTGTCCCCTCAAATCTGGCGGCGAGCACTGGACGCAGGTGTGGTCTACATCGACCTCCAAAGGGTCCGTGTTGAAGACCAATCGCCCCTGGTCCAGTGCTCGCGGTGTCTGGGGTACGGCCACAGTAAGCGGTTCTGCACAGAGAAGGTGGATAAGTGCAGCCACTGTGGCGGGCCTCACGTGCGCTCGGATTGCACTGACCTTGCGGCAGGCCTTGAGCCCTCATGCTGCAACTGCACACACGCAAAGCAAGACAATGTAGACCATAACGCCTTCGCCGATCACTGTCCAATTCGCAGGAAATGGGACGCTCTCGCCCGGAGGTCCGTAGCGTACTGTTAAAGACAAAGTCTCTCCAAATTTTTCAGCAAAAAACACTAAATTATTAAAACCCGAGACATGCTCAACTGAACTCATTACACATTTAATAAAACTTACAAAATGTAAAACTTTAGCATTTGACTCCGGGCTTGTTGGAACAAGTCCGAATCAACATGCATATAATACAAAAATTAAATTAAAAATACTAAAGAGTAACAAACCAATAAATAAATTCAAGATAATAATAAAAATTCAGAAAATGTTTTGAGACAAAAAATTTAAAGTAGTGAAAGTAATTAAAGAAATAATAATTAAATTTAAATTAAGAAGTATTATCAAAATTGAAATTAGAATACAAATATATAAAATAAACATACAAAAAAGCTTAAATAATTATATTTTAAATAGGAAATTAAAATCAATAAATTACAAAATAGTTCAATTGAGCATACCACGACATAATTCTTTCATCAAAATACGAACAATTACTGCAGAGTTGGAAATTTTAGGAACACATTTAGTAAATAATAGCATCAATAAATACAAAATAATGTCGAAATTATATGAAAAGTATATAGTAACTATAAACTTCCCATATAATATAAGGCATAAAAAAAAAAGGAAATATATTATAATAAATATAGCAAATATAGTAATATTAAATAGAGTAAATAAAGAAAATAAATTGTTAACTTCTATATATAATTGTATATATAAATTGTTAACAAGAATAAAGTAATTAATATATAAATGTATCAATAATATACCACCCAACCAAAAATTTAAATTAAATACCGACGCATGCAATTAACCACCTCCAAACAAGGTCTCCTGCCCCCATGCCGGAGGAACCCTGGCGGGAATTTAAAAAAAAAAAAAAAAAAAAAAAAAAAAAAAACCTAACCTAACCTAACCTAACCTAACCTAACCTAACCTAACCTAACCTAACCTAACCTAACCTAACCTAACCTAACCTAACCTAACCTAACCTAACCTAACCTAACCGTAAAGAAATTTCTTTATTTTATTGATTTAAAGCTTTTCCCGACTGAATTTTTCGGCTTTTACTATTCGGATCTGTTAAACGCACGATTATATACAGTTTCCACTCAAATAAAATAATTATCAAATTTTGTACAAATCTTTCACTTTTTGGTATTCGAAAAATCAATACTGACGCGGCCTATTATTTGGCATAAAAAATTTTGAAATCAGTTTAATACTTTTTGGAAAATCATCGAAATTTTGAAAAATTTAAATTCACTATAAATCCGGCATTTTCGCGTCTTTTCGGAAAATTTTCACTGGAAACTTATTATCTCGTGCCCCCGCATCCATTGACACCACTCCACCTGGTTTCCGGCCGAAAATAAAAAAGTTAGGCCCTCCCGCCCACCCTATTTTCTTATATTGCTTAGGTGGATTCGGTCAAGGCCAAAACAAAATTTTTCCTTTTTGACTGTGGCTGCTGTGCGGCTATTGTAGACGTTCCGGAAATAGTTCCTTCACCAAAAACAGCGACCGAACCGTCGACTCTTATACGTCTAGACCCTAGAAACGATATTATATATTATTGTTCTATCTAGGTGTAAAACTATATATACATATAGATATAAAAGATATTACTTTTTAATTAATATTACGAAAAACACCGGTAGTAGCCCTTTACACTACTCCGGTACCCTGACTGCTGCTGTGCAGCTTATAATCTAACTAAAGTCTATCGTGTATTTGAAGGAACAACATTATGTACCGGACGCCCGCTAAGACCTCACGGCGTGAGTCAGTAGAACCGGAACATACCCGCCGTACCCCCGAGCTGGCACCGCAGGTCCAGAGCGCTTCCGTTAGGAGAAGCATTGGGGAATGGGAAGCGGGGAAAACCAATTCACCGTCGGTTTCTCCCCTGCTGCCCAAAAGGCAATCCCCTGCTCCCACGACATCCGGGCAGCACAAGCTCCGGACTGGCGGAGAGGGCCGTCCTACCACAGGCGGAAGGGTTGCGGAAGCGAGAGCTTGCCTCATTAAGGCAAAGACCCTCCTTAACCAGTCTAGGAATATAAAGACCGAAATAAAAACAGAGGTCACGCAGATCCTTGACCGACTTTACGGATTGGTTAAGGAGGGAGACACCAGCCACAAGCCACAAAATGTGCTCGCCGCCGAAAATAACGCACCCTCTGCTCCGTTGGAACCAACAAGCAGCGAGAAATTGGAGGAGATGCATGCGCTACTGAAGAGTAATGATGCAGCTCTCCAACATATTAAAGAGGCCATGGAGAAGCAGGCGGGTGACCTCCAAAGCTTAGTCGGAGCTACGAGAACGTACGCAAGTGCAGTGACCGGACCTAAAGGGATTATACCCGATAGGAAAAAGCCACTGCACTCGATAGCAGTAACGTCCGTAAGTGACATCGATACGGGCGAGGAGGTCCTCACCAAGCTCAGGCACTCTTTGGGGGCTCGGGAGGGCGGACTGAATGTGGAACGCGTGAAAAAGGCAAAGGACGCCAAAATCATTGTTAGTTGCAGCACAGAGGCTGACAGGGACAAGGTAGCTGCAAAAATAAGGGACGCGGGGGGACACTTGCAAGTAACAGAAATAAAAAACAAGGATCCGCTTCTCCTCCTCAGGGGCGTCATGTCTTACAATACAGATGAAGACATACTGGGCGCACTGAGGAGGCAAAACGGCTCCCTTTTTAAAGACCTCGACGAGGCCGACGTGAGGATGGAGGTCCGCTTTCGTAAGAAGGCCCGAAATCCTCACGCCGGCCACGTCGTTCTACGAGTGTCTCCCCAGATATGGCGGCGAGCACTGGAGGCAGGGGCGGTCTACATTGACCTACAACGTGTCAAAGTTCAAGACCAGTCACCCCTGATCCAGTGCTCGATATGCTTGGGGTATGGCCACAGTAGGCGATTCTGCACGGAGAAGGTGGAGAAGTGCAGCCACTGTGGCGGACCGCACACGCGTTCCGAATGCAGCGACCTAGCGGCGGGTCTCGAGCCTAAGTGCTGCAACTGCACAAAGGCGAAAAACGAGCACGCAGAACACAACGCCTTCAGCGAGAGCTGCCCGGTCCGCCGAAATTGGGACACTTTGGCTCGGGCATCAATAGCCTATTGTTGAGGACGACTTTGGCATTTTCATCAGCTCTTCAACCACTCGAATACATACAACAAAAATTAGGGCATGCTCAACTGACTTTTTCAAAAAAATATCCAATTTAAATAAAAGCAAATATCAAGTTTTTGATTCAGAGTTTGTTTACACAAACTCAGATCAAAACGCAAGCAATTCTAAAATTAACTTACACGTCAAAATTACAAATCAAATAATTAAATTTAACATAAATAACAATATGAAAATTTGGAAAAAACTCAAAACTTTATTTTCAAAACAAACTATAATCATGAAGGAAATAATAATCAAATATAAATTATTAAATAGAATTAAAAATGAAGTTGACATACAATTATACAGTTCCAGTACAAAATTACAAATTTGTCACATAAACTTGAAAAATCACAAAATTAAACAAATAAACAATAAGAAAGTCCAGCTGAGCATGCCAGAATGTAAGGTATCCATCCAAGTAACAATAGAAAATATAGCAATAAAATTAAAAACAATAATAAATAATAAATTAAGACAAAATTTAAGAAGTTCGCTGAAAAATATAGATACACATAATAATATAGAAAATAGTACCAGGAATAAAAATAAAAGTATGTCTTTGTTATATGAGAAGAGTATCATTAGCATAAACTTAGCATATAATATAAGGCATAGAAATAGGAAAATAAACAAATCAGTAATTACAGCAATAATAAAAAGGAAAGTAATACCACTCAAAAACTACTATATATATAATTGTATATATGAAAGTTTTGAATAAAAATAGTAATAAAATAAATAAAATACGCACATACCACCCCACCCAAATCTTCAACACATACCAACAACGCAAAACATGCACCATGCAATAACAAGGTCTCCTGCCCCCATGCCGGAGGATTTCTAGCGGGAATTATTAAAAAAAAAAAAAAAAAAAAAAAAAAACCTAACCTAACCTAACCTAACCTAACCTAACCTAACCTAACCTAACCTAACCTAACCTAACCTAACCTAACCTAACCTAACCTAACCTGTCGTACTACTTTGAACCGGACAAACCCATCGAGCCTTATATTGACCATCTGAAGGCCATAAGTAGTGCGACACAAGGACGCCTAATCGTTGGAGGGGACGCAAATGCCAAGAGCACCTGGTGGGGCAGCATGGCGGAAGACACCAGAGGCGAAACTATGAGTGGCGGCCTGTCCGAAATAGGCCTAAACATCTTGAACACTGGAAACACCCCAACTTTTGACACCATCCGAGGGGGTATACGGTACAACAGTCATGTCGACGTGACGGCATGTTCGGATGACATCCTAGGCCTAATCGAAGGCTGGAGAGTAGCTGAGAGCCTTACAAGCTCGGACCACAACGGCATACTATTTGAAATAAAACTTGAAAAATCAGTCGGAATCAGTATAGATAGAACAACGAGACAATACAATACAAAGAAAGCAAACTGGGGTCAATTCCATGAGAAAATGACCCAGCTTATGTCTGAACAAAATTTTAACATTAACACAATAGCAGAAATAAATAAAGTAGAAGACCTGGAACAGCACATAGTTAAATACACGAACATCGTAACAAAAGTATGCCAAGATACAATACCCATAAAAAAGAAAAAAGATAAACTTACCATGCCGTGGTGGTCCGAGCAGCTCGCAGACTCGAAGAGGGAGGTAGATAGGCGAAGACGTAGGATAAGGAAACCGGCGCCGCACCGAAGACAGGCTGTTGTACTGGAATACCTGGAACAAAAAGAGAAATATGAGAATGAGGTTGAAACAGCAATCACGGAGAGTTGGAAGGATTTCTGTAGGAAGCAAGATCGAGAGGGAATGTGGGAGGGGATTTACAGGGTGATAGGAAGGACGACAAGAAGGCAAGAGGACCTCCCGTTAGTTACCAACGGAAAAACACTCAGCGCCGAGGAGTCCGTGAGACTGATGGCGCAAGTGTTTTATCCAAGGGATGAGGAGGATTGCGACAGCGACACACACCGCCAAATTAGAAAGAAGGCCAAAGATTTAAATAAAGTGGGGCATAATAATTATGACCCACCATTTACACCAAAAGAACTGGATGTCGCTGTCCACTCCTTCAACCCAAAGAAGGCTCCTGGAGCAGACGGGTTCACAGCGGACATATGCGCGAAGGCAATAGGGGCGAACCCGGGGTATTTCTTGGCTCTCCTGAATAAGTGCCTTGCATACCACTACTTTCCCGGGATCTGGAAAACGGCCACAGTGGTTGTGCTCAGGAAACCTGGAAAGGACTGCTACACTTCTCCCAAATCTTACAGACCAATTGGACTGTTGCCTGTATTTGGAAAGATCTATGAGAAGATGCTGGTGGCCCGACTCAAATTTCACATGATGCCGCGAATTAGTACTCGCCAATTTGGTTTCATGCCACAAAGGAGCACCGAAGACGCCCTTGTTACGCTTATGACACATATACGAGATAAAATAAGTGCCAAGAGGCTAGTTACGCTAGTCTCACTGGACATCGAGGGCGCCTTCGATAGCGCGTGGTGGCCAGCAATAGAGACCAGACTGGCTGAGGAAAAGTGTCCGGACAATTTGAGGCGAGTCATCAGCAGCTACCTCAGTGGGAGAAGTGTGGAAGTCAGGTATGCAGGCCAAAAACACCTTAGAGCGACAGAGAAGGGATGTGTCCAGGGATCGATCAGCGGACCGATCCTCTGGAACACATTGCTTGACCCGCTGCTCAAAATGATGGAGAGCCAACAAATTTATTGCCAAGCGTTTGCGGACGACGTGGTGTTGATATTCGATGGGTCAACAGCCCTTGAAATTGAGAGACAGGCCAATGCCGCCCTCGAGAGAGTGCGGTCGTGGGGTGCCGCACATAAGCTGAGGTTCGCGCCGCAAAAGACCTGCGCAATGGTATTGACCAAAAAGCTTAGGTACGACACCCCACGACTGACCATGGGAGGGGTCGACATTGGAATGTCTCCCGAAATCAAGATCCTCGGCCTGACCATCGACCATAAGTTGACTTTCAACAGCCACGTCTCCAATGTCTCCAGAAAAGCTGTGGGCATCTATAAACAACTGGTAAAAGCAGCGCGTGTCAGCTGGGGCCTTAATCCGCAAGTAATTAAGACCATTTACACTGCGGCGGTGGAGCCGGTAATGCTTTACGCCGCAGCCGCCTGGTTCCCGGCTGCACGCAAGCTGGGGATTCGTAAGCAGCTAAGCGTCGTTCAACGAGGTTTTGCACAGAAGATGTGTAAGGCGTATCGCACGGTGTCGTTAAACTCGGCTCTCCTGCTCAGTGGCATACTCCCTCTAGACCTGAGAGTCCTTGAAGCTGCCCAGCTGTACCAGGTCAGGAAGGGGGTATCTATACCGGAACTGGCTGATAGGGAGGTTGAGACAATGACACCGGCGATAATGATGCCGCACCCTTCGCAAACACTCGCGCTAGGGTACCACAGCCTGGTGGACGAGGACCACCATGCACAGATAGATTATCCACTCAGGATCTATACTGACGGCAGCAAGATTGAGGGCAAGGTCGGAGCCGCGATCTCCGTATGGAACGGTGGTTCTGAGACCAAAGCCCATAAATTTAGTCTGCCGTCATATTGCACCGTCTACCAGGCTGAACTGCTCGCGCTGAGTAGAGCAGCCTTAATGGCTGGGAAACTCAGCGCAGGCAGAATAGGTATCCTAAGTGACTCCAGGGCGGCACTCGACACCGCCACAAACTCAAGTTCCCCCCACCCACTCGCAATTAAAACACGCGAGGCAATTTTAAATTGCAAACTCCAAAATAAGGAAATATCCTTATTTTGGATTAAAGCTCATATCGGCCACGCGGGGAACGAGAGAGCGGATCAGCTGGCTAAGGAGGCCGCCCTGAGGTCAAAGGGAAGACACGATTATGACCTATGTCCAGTCTCATACATCAAAAAAGACATCCGGCAAAAGACCCTTTCCGAATGGAATAGGAGGTACCAAACTGAGGAGACGGCATCGGTCACCAAAGTGTTCTTCCCTGACGCGGTGGCTGCTTACAGAGTCATACAAAAGGCCCCTGTAGATGCCATTACAACACAGCTGTATACTGGGCATGGGGGAATGTCATCATACCTGCACCGATTTAGGTGTAAGGATAGCCCCTCATGCGCGTGTGAACCCGAAGCTGATGAGTCCGTCTTACACCTGGTCCTAGAATGCCCACAGTTTGCAAGGCAAAGATTCGACCTGGAAAACAAAATTAATATAAAAATTACACAATCAAAATTACCAGGTATTATTGAAAATGAAAATAGTAGAACTTCATTTATAGAATTCTGTAGAGAAGTCATAAAAAGGGTTAATAATAGAAACAAAGTCTAAAGAAAAGTATGATTTCAAGGTATATTGAAATATACCATGCGTATCATACGCAAATAAGTTGTAATTTAGAATAATAAGATAAATGTTAGTGATATAAGTCAAATAGATTAAGAAATAAAAAACTAGACTATAGAAGAAAATGTTATTATGTAAAAATTAAAATATTATATATGCCTTGTTACATTATTTACCTCGTGTTAAACAAATAATAAAATATATAATAAAATAGTTAGCTAGAATTAGTAGCAGGCCTGTCCCGGCCTATGAGAATGAAAAGGATGAATGTAAGAAAGATACAGTATGTAGAATGAAAGTGCGAGAGGCATGAGAGCGAGAACTGGTATGAATGCAGACACTCAAAATTGTAAAAATAGGCTCCGACTACGTTGGAGGGAGAGTATAAAAAAAAAAAAAAAAAAAAAAAAAAAAAACCTAACCTAACCTAACCTAACCTACCCCAACCAAAAAATTAAAAATAAAAACTGACGCATGAAATTAACCACCTCCAAACAAGGTCTCCTGCCCCCATGCCGGAGGAAACTTGGTTTTTAAAAAAAAAAAAAAAAAAAAAAAAAAAAAAAAACCTAACCTAACCTAACCTAACCTAACCTAACCTAACCTAACCTAAGCTTTTTTTTTTTTTTTGGTGTCGGGGGGGAAACCTTCAAAAGGTACCCGGCACCTTGGGAGAGGATACCGGGTTATGTGGGATTTGACCGCACTAAAACCCCCTCGGTGGCCTGCCTCTGCGCTTGGGGAGGACTCCGGGATCTCAGACTGAACGCACCGGTGTCCTCCACGCGCGGCGCCCACAATGGGCCCATCTTCGGGAGAGCTTTGTGTTGCTCTCCTGCACCTTCCGATGCTTACGACGGCATGCGGCCACGCACACACCGCCGTCCTTCCCGGGGCTGCTGGCTGGACGGTTCGAGCTCCCACTCTCCCCGCCCGCAACCCCGGAAGCCCCCTTTTAGTCGCCTCTTACGATCAGGCAGGGGATACCGTAGCTCTATTCTTACTCCCGAAGCTACAGGGACTAGCGCCGGGGGACGTTATCTACGTCTGCCCCGGCGGCTCCTTCGCCGAGCGGGATCTTCGCGCTCCCGGGCTCGCTCGGCTTCCTCCTTTGCGCACATTACGTTGTCGCAGAAGGAGGTCACCGAGTCCCACGCGTCCCTGGAGCGCACCATCGCTGAAACGACGGCCGCCGGGGACAAGTCTGGTCCGATGTTTTGGACCAGGATCCGCCGCTCAGACTCCCAGGCTGGGCAGTCTTCGAGCGTGTGCTGCGCGGAATCCTGGTCGTGTCTGCAGTGATGACACTCTGCAGACACCTCCCTTCCAATGCGGTTCAGATACTCACCGAAGCAGCCATGTGTGCCGTAGAGCGCGATAGAGCGCACGACACCTGCGTACAGGCGGCGGACCTCTTCCCTTGGTCCCCCGAGATTCGGCAGCAGTTTGTGCATAGCACCCGCCACCTTATGAATCCGGGGGACGAGACGATCGAAGTGCTCGTCGAAACTCCAGTGGCTGTCGAGCACCAGCCCGAGGTATTTTAAATACCGGCCCGGCTGAATACTAGCGTCACCTACTCGCACCGACACGCTAGGGGGTTCCTCATGCCGTTTGAGGCCGTGGAACCATAGCGCCTCGGTCTTTTGAGGCGCTATCCGAAGCCCTAGCCCGCGAATGGCAGACACGATGCGTGCCACTGCCAGCTCCGCCAGTCTGGAGGTCCTCTCAAAGGACTCCCCCTCCACGAGGACGAGGGTGTCGTCGGCATAGCAGACGACGCTCACACCTGGTGGAAGCGTCGTCCGCAACACCGCGTCGTAGGCGAGGTTCCACAGGAGCGGCCCTAAGACCGAGCCCTGTGGCACCCCGCACACCACATCCCTCTCCTCTATGCTCCCGTAGCGGCCCGGGTAGCAAATTCTCCTGTCCGACAGGTAGTCAGCCAGCACGTTTTTTAGGTAGGCGGGCACCCGATGATAATCGAGTGCCGCCCTTATCGCTTCCCAGGGCAGAGAGTTGAAGGCGTTGACGATGTCAAGGCTTATAGCCAAGACAACTCTGCCCTGGGAGACGGCCTGCTCAGTGAGCGCTCGGACCCTGAGGATGGCATCCAGGGTCGAGCGCTGCCGTCTGAAGCCGAACTGACAGTCGGACAGGTCCGGGCCGCAACCCGCCAGGTGTCCGCTGAGACGAGACGCTAAGACACGCTCAAAGAGCTTGCCGGCCTCGTTCAGCAGACATATAGGCCTATATGCCCCTGGCGAGTTTTCTGGTCGTCCGGGTTTGTGCAGTAGCACTAATTTCGCAGTTTTCCATGCCGCGGGGAACCGGCCGAAACGAAGGCAGCTGGTGAACAGCCGCTGCAGTCTCGCGCCCAGGACCGTTAGCGCCAGCACCCAGGCCCGACCAGGGATTCCGTCGGGACCCGGGGCGGTGTTGCGTACGGCCAGGCGCCTGACTGCGCACTCCAGCTCTGCCTGCGTGACGGCCAGGTTGTCTGCCCAGTCAGCATGGCTCGGCGGTTGTCGAGGACTGCCGGGGCCGTCCAAGATCCCAGGGAACAGCGTGCCCACCACTGTGGTTACGAAGACGGGGTCAAGCGTCTCCGTCAGTGGGGGCACCCAAGGGCGAAGTTTATTCAGTACCATCTTATACGGCCGTCCCCAGGGGTCTCTGTCGAGTCCCTCCAGCAGCTCCTTCCACTTGCCGGCCTTGCTGTCTGCGATCGCGGCCTGCAGTGCCATGGTTGCTTCCCGGTACTCCCGGTATCGCTCCTCCCTCTCTTCGGTACCGGCAGTACGACGCCTTCGAGCGCGTGTATAAAGGCGCCGGGAGCGCAAGCAGGCTGCTCGCAACTGGGCAATATGTCCCGTCCACCAATAGGCTGGGCCTTTGCGGCCGGGACCAACCCGCGGCATGGCTATATTACAAATCGCCGTCATTTCGGTTTGCAGTCCAGCAGCCTCCTCGTCTGGGCTGCGCTGTGAGTTCGGCTCGTCAGGTCCGTTCCATTCTGCGACGTGGGCGGCGGCGAGAAGCATATCTCGGTTAAGATGTTTTAACGCCCAACGTCGCAGGGGGCCGTCCCTTCGGTGACCTGGCTGGTTTGGCAGGTCGAAGGCCAAATGGATTAAAATGTGGCGGTGGTCTGACAGTGTTACCAGATCCTCCGCCACCCTCCAGCCAGTCACGAAGCGCTCGGCAGTTGGAGTCGCCCATGATAGGTCCACGACCGACTCCCCCTGCCAACGAACACAGGTACTGACGGCCCCACGGTTTAAAAGCCGAAGGTCCAGACCTGCAGCCCACTCCAGGGTGGTATCACCCCTGACGGAGTCGCGGCCGCTTCCCCAGACCCGTGAGTGAGCGTTAAAGTCGCCGAGCACTAGCACGGGACGAGGAAGGCAACCGCGAACGCAGCTTCCCACCCTGTCGAGGTAGCTTTCGAAGGCTGCCAGACTGCAATTTGGGGAGACGTAACAGCCCACAACTGCTAGGGGCCCCCACTCCACTGCGACCAAGCCAGGCTCCGCGTGAAGCCGGGTGCACGGGGGATCCCCGTTGCCGCCTCCCCAATATATCGCCACATTCCGGGAAATGTCCCCGAACCAACGCGGATGGTCGGGGACATTGAAGGGCTCTGCAACCACCGCCATGGAGACAGAATGCTCTGCAATAGTCTGCAAGAGCAGATCCCGTGCTCCACGGCAGTGGTTGAGGTTCCCCTGAAGAATTTTAAATGATGGAGACCTATGCATGCTGGGTCTCCATCATTTCCTCTGGCGGGGGATGGGACGAAGCACTGGCCGAAGCCGGCGCAGGCCCATCAACCTGGTTCGATGCGGGGGCGTTCGCCCGCTCGCTCCTCTTCTGGCCTCTTTTTGGAGGCGTGCATCGTTTGCTGCCCAGCCGGTGGTCAGACCTCCGGCCGAGCTCCGCGCAAACGACGCATTTCGGCGTTTGTACTACGCAATGGCGAGCCGTATGGTTAGGCTCGCCACAAACGTAGCACAGCGCGCTACGGTCCACCGTGCTCTTGCACTGGTGCCTGGCGTGTCCAGACTCCAGGCATCGGTAGCATTGCAGTGGCCGCGCCTCCAGAGCGACCACACGGGCGGACACCCACCCGATCTTGACTCGGCCTGCGGTGGCCAGTTTGCGGACTGCCGTCAGAGGGCAGCGCACCCACACCGTACCCAGGGAGAAGGACTGTCGCCGAATCTCTCCCACTTTGATATCGCCGATGCCACATTCACCGGCATCGGCGATGGCAGCGGCGACGTCCTGTTGGGTGACAGAGTCATCGAGATCTGTCACCCTCACCTCCCCGAGTTTTATGGGTCGCGCCACCCGCACGCCCATGTTCCCGATTGCCTCCTGCAACCTAGTGGCTAGCGCGACGGCCTTTTCGGTGCACTCCTCGCCCGCCACCTTCGTGCATTCTTTTTCGGTGCCTTCCCTTTAGGCACCTTCTTTTTAGGCGCCGTACGGGCTTTAGGCGCCTGGGAAGCCTGAGCTCCCGATGGCGCTTTCGGCACCGGCCTTGAGGCCGTCCTCTGGCGAGCCGGGGCCAGATCAGCGGTGGCTTTCCGGGTTTTTGCCCTCGACTTCGATGTCGATGTTCGACGTTCGACGATGTCAAGGCTTATAGCCAAGACAACTTTGCCCTGGGAGACGGCCTGCTCAGTTAGCGCTCGAACCCGAAGGATGGCATCCAGGGTCGAGTGCTGCCGTCTGAAGCCGAACTGACAGTCGGACAGGTCCGGGCCGCAACCCGCCAGGTGTCCGCTGAGACGAGACGCTAAGACACGCTCAAAGAGCTTGCCGGCCTCATTCAGCAGACATATAGGCCTATATGCCCCTGGCGAGTTTTCCGGTCGTCCCACTTTGTGCAGAAGCACAAGTTTCGCAGTCTTCCATGCCGCGGGGAACCGGCCGAAACGAAGGCAGCTGGTGAACAGCCGCTGCAGTCTCGCGCCCAAGACCGTTAGCGCCAGCACCCACGCCCGTCCGGGGATTCCGTCGGGACCCGGGGCGGTGTTGCGTTCGGCCAGGCGCTTGACTGCGCACTCCAACTCCGCCTGCGTGACGGCCAGTTCGTCTGCCCAGTCAGCAGGGCTCGGCGGTTGTCGAGGACCGCCAGGGCCGTCCAGGACCCCAGGGAACAGCGTGCCCACCACTGTGGTTACGAAGACGGGGTCAAGCGTCTCCGTTAGTGGGGGCACCCATGGGCGAAGCTTATTCTTGCCCACCTTTGTCCACTGGTCGTTGGTGGCCGTGGTGGTGGGCAGCATGAGGTCCTCCTGTGGGAGCACAGGAGGCCTCGACGGGCCGGGCTTAGGCTCCGAAACCTTAGCAGAGCCAGCTCTGGGCTCCTTGGCCCCAACTTGACTCTGCTTAGAAGTCGCAGCAGCGGCATAGGATTTGCCGGACTTTGGCGCTGGGGGACCAGGAGCGGGAGTGGCCAGTGACTCGGCCTCAGAGGCCTTGCCCTTGCCCTTTCCCTTTCCCTTCCCCTTCCCCTTGGACTGGGGTACGCCAGCCGCAGCTACCTCGGCCGCTGCCTTCTTTTTATCCGCCGCTAGAGGCGGACGCACCCGCTTTTCGGGCAGGAGGCGGTCCTCAATGCCCGCAAAGCAGGACCTCGTAAAGGCCCGTTCCTCCATGAGGACCTTCCTTAATACCGACAAAAAGTCTGGCTGAGCGTCCGGGGCCACTTCCATTTCTACAGCCACCTGTGTCTCAGGAGCTGTAGCGTCGCCGGCAGCCTTCAGCCTAGCGACCTCTTTTTGCAGACTGTCGATGACCGTTTGCTGGCGGTCGACGGTCGCCTGCAGCCGCTGCGTCTCCTCGGAAGTAGAGCGCTTGGCCATCTCAGACATTATAGCCTGCAAATTGTAGGCCCGTAATTTAAGGGCCTTTTGGAGGGTGCCCTTTATATTGGAGCACTTCGAGGCGATCTCCGCAATTCCGGCGGCCTCCTCCGCCACCATCGCCTCTAGCTCCGCCACCGTCTTGTCGACAAAGAGCATCGGCCCGTAACCTTGTTTGGCACGGGCAAGACGCTCCTGTCGCTCCTTCGCTGCAGCGCGCTCCTCCAGCTCCTGCTGGACGGCGTCCCTTTTGAGGGCGCTTAGGCTTTTTTGTGCCTCAGAGAGGCCCACAAAATGGCCGGCCGTTGGCTTGCGCCCTCGACTTGCCGTAGAAGGCACACGCGTCGGTGAGGCCTTAGCCAACTTTACAGAGGGAGTGTCCGAGCCACCGGACTCCTCCCTTGTCTTACGCTTTCGTAAGAAACGAGAGCGGGTTGTTACCAGTAGTTATATATTAAGGTATCTGGATCAGGATCATTCAGAGATCCAGATCCAGATACCTTAATATATAACTTTTCACTATTCATCTATCAGTTTTCACTTTTCATTTACCAGTTCTAACATAAATTGACATTAGAAACTGATAGTTGAAAAGTTAAAAACTGATTGATGAATAGTAAGTACATACATACCACAATGAAAAATTAAAATTGATAGATGAATAGTGAAAAGTTAGATAATGAGGTATCAGTTTTAACTTTTCATTTATCATTTTAACTATTCACCTAGAAGTATGTAGGTCTCTATCTATCTATCTATCTGTTTACTATGTGTGTGTGTGTAGGCATGATGTATTTATTATTCTTTAGTGTGGGATACAGAAATACTACCTATATGTATAAATCGAATGAAAGGAAAGGAAAGGAAACTTGTATAAAATGTCTAATAAAAATTTAAATAAAACGACTGTTAAAGTTTCATTTATATATTTTATTTTGTTCTTCACATACACAGTTACAAAAAAGTATTTTATTGTGTTTTTCACATACACAGTTACAAAGAAAGTAGGTAATGTTCGTTCGTTCGTTTCGTTTTGATAAATGATTAAATAACTAATACTAAATAATAATAATAATAAACTATAAAAATAAAAGTATAAACTAATTAATGTTACTTTTTTATAATTTATCCATACTGTTTTGTATTTTTGTCATCAAGCATTTTACAGAATTATATATTTCATCAAAGTACATATTATCGTTATCTACAACATATTGCATGCATACTCCCGCATTACAGTCACAAAATACTCTACTTTGAATATTATCAATTTTCTCCACATCGTACACCTCCAGCCTAACTATTTTTGTTCCGTGTTTAGGCCTCTTAATGTAGGAATAAATAGTTTCATTTTCCTTTTTCTTCTTTTGGTTTACGACCGCCTCAGCAGCAATATCTTGCTGCTGCATGTAGTTGCCCACGCGTTGTGCAAGAACACTTTGATTTCTTGGTTGAAATGGAAAAATGTCTTCTGAGTCCTGAAAAGTAAATAAATTAAACATGTTAATATTGTAGAGTTAAAACTGTGTAGTATTAACTTCTTATTGATGAGTGATTGTAGTATTTATTTATAACTAGCAGTCTCCACACAACTTTAATACTTCTTATTATTATTTATTACAACTTTGTTAAAAAAAAAAATAAGATAAAACTAACACAAAATAATAATTTTAGTACTTACCGACATTATAGTAGAGTTTACACGGAGCGTTGTGAGGAATGAATGAAATTTTGATTTTTAATGTGCATTTATATTGTTTCCGTAATAATGTTAATAGAGTTAAAAATTGCATGTTTTCGTAATCTATTCAACGCTGTTACAAAAATGGTGCGGGTGAAATAGGATTCTCCCGACAGACGGACGCCAGAGCTGGCGCCGGTGTCGGCTATTTTGCTGGCAGAGCACATCCCTCTTTAGAATCAGCGCGCAGGTGCTTAGACCGCGGGCCGCATCATCGCTTGATCGGATGAACATCGACAGCGGTCTAGCGATCGAGCCTCAAGCTTGAGCATCCCTGCCTCTCTGTCCATACTAATATAATAAATCTGTATATACTCGTAACTTGCGATCGTCTGTTTGTGTCTGTCTGTTGTTAAGCTTTCACGCTTTATTTATGTATGAGCGTAATAATACGTCTAATCGAATTCCATACGGATGAAGCCGTGGGCTGAAAGCTAGTATGTAAAATACGTGCAAGAGATGTCCTTATCATTATTTTTGTCGGCAAAGCATTTTCCAGGTTGGACTTTGAACTTTAATCACGTGGATTTAATGATATTTAAGTCATACGAATGCGCAGGAGCTTCACTGTGCTTTCTGGCAGCGGAACACCAACAATTAGGATCCCCAAATTGAACACCAATTATTCTGGAGAAAAAAAATGTAAGTAAGTTATGTTTTTTTTTTTATTTATAACTCATGAACTTATTTATTTAGTTATCAATGTTTGTTTTTCATAGATTCTGTTTTCATAAATTCAGTATTCATTTAGGTACCTACATCAGTTTTAGTTTTAATCAATAATGATCATGATCATTGATCGATCATTTACACATATTTTGTTTATTCTTACAGTTTTTATTGTTTTGTGCAGTTTTCTTTTTAATTAAGTAAACTTTTCGCTCGTGCTAATCAATATAGTGCAATCATTAAAACTGTAGGCACTGTTACTTATTGTTTTGTGTAAATAAATTAAATATATATATATATATATATATATATATTTATATTTTACAGGTCCCAAGAACGAGCAAATGCCGACTTATTATTCCCGTCCGACGATGAGGCTCCTCGTCCGCGAGTGGAAAAGAAGCACAAAAGAAAACACTCACCAGAATCGAGCACCTCGAGGGCGAGTCCTGCTCGCTCTCCGATTCCTAAGAAGAAGAAGCCTATGTTCAAGCCGATCGCCCCCGTGAAGAAACCTTCTGCTCATGATCTCTTCGGGAGCGACGGCGAAGAAGAAGAAGTCATTGTTCCGGCAAGTTCTGGTAAAAAACCACCACCTCTCCTTTCTTACATAACGCGTAGGCTCGCCAACGGATATTCCCGCCAGGTGTTTGATGAGAAACCCGGAACCCATTTCATCGACTTAAGAATATATAAATGCGATGAAATCGAAAAAATACAACCGATGAATCGTTGGCGGCACTCCATAGTGTGCGTAAAAAACCGCACCGATGAAAACTCGGACGCGTGGCAACATCTTGCCAATTTCATAGTGGCCACTCGTAAAGAGTTCCGGGGCTGTCCCCCTACATTCATAGCCAATTATTATTAATTTTATTGTGCATAAAATATTGCTCAAAAGAAAATAAGAGCCATTCGTTATTCGTTATTCGTTATCTGTAATTCGTTATAATAAAAAATGTAACTAAGGTGTTTGAGATAATTATATAACACATATTAATTTTTTTAATAAGATATAGACTTAAATATCATTAAATCCCCGTGATTAAAGTACATAGAGATGTAATACATACTCAACTAGAATAAATAGGTACATACTTGTTTACTCAATTGGATGTAAGGATTATATTCAATTGATAAATATATATTATGTGCCTACGCAATATAAACAGAATAATAAACAATAATAACATTAATTTGGCTAGTTTATCATCGTTTATTAAAATGTATTTACTTCACTACACTATTATTATTGTACTTTGGTATTATTATACTATTTAATACTAAAGAGTATTATCCTAACTGTTGGTGTTCCGCTTCCAGAAAGCACAGCGAAGCTCCTGTGCATTTGTATGACTTAAATGTCTTAAATCCACGTGATTATATAATACATACTCAACTAGATTAAATATATACTTGTTTACTCAATTAAATGTAAGGATTATATTCAATTGATAAATATACATATGTGCCTGCCTACCCCAATAAACAGAATAATAAAACATTAATTTGGTTTGTCTTTTTTTTACAGTACAACCCACCGTTACGCCAAGATCTGATTATAATGATTTATTGAATAATGATTTAATGAAATATGAATACTGTCAAACTGAAATACCTAAAAATAAATACCGATTTCTGAATAATGAATTAATGAAATGTGAATACTGTCAGACTGAAATACCTAAAAATAACTACCGATTTCACCTCAGAACTAACTTACATAAATCTAATTGTGTACTGAAATCAGAATTTGAAAATGTCAGTATTATAGCTACAGCCTTTAAGAATAGAATTTTGTCTTATAGGCTTAATCCATTAGAGGAGTACCTCTTGCCAGAGACTTTCTTAATGGATAGCCAAAAGGACATTATAAAATTAATTTCAGATTGTCTTGTGAAGCATAAGTGTATTAAACTGAATTTCGAACTGTTTGCTTATTTTATGAAGTCAACGTCAGATGAGAAACATCTCAAATCATTTATGACAAAATATGAAATAGTTTGCCAAAATACTGATATCGAAGAATTATTTATGAATGCCATTTATACATTTGAAAGAAAAATATCTGAACTTGAACATTGCGAATCTGGTTGGTCTTGTGTTTTAATGAGTCATTTAGAGATAAACATAAATAAATATTCTCCGTTAAGAGGTGGTTCTTATATTGGTTTACCAAGTAAAATAAAGAATACTAAGAGTTGTATAAATATTAAAAACAATGATAACCATTGTTTTCTATGGAGCGTTGTTGCGGATCTATTCCCTCAGAACAAAAACGCATGTAGAACTAGCTCATATCCATATTATACTACAGTGTTAAATACAGACGGTATGTCGTTTCCGCCAACTTATAAAGATATTAAATTGTTCGAAAAAATTAATAAGGAAGTGAGTATAAATGTGTATGGATTAGATAATAAAGATAATGTAACTGGCCCTTTATATGTAACTTCATCGAGAAAAATAAATCATGTAAATTTGTTGTATATTGAGAAAAATGGAACCGGTCACTACTGTTTAATAAAAGATTTATTACGTTTGGTTAAACGTCAAATAACTCTCAATAAAGGTAAAACATTTTTATGCGAACTATGTTTACAATTTTTCACGAGTGAGATTAAATACCGTTCACATACGTGCAATCAAATATTAACAGTCCTTCCAGAAAAAAACACAACTTTGCATTTTAAGAACTATGAAAGAAAACAAAAAATTAATTTTGTTATATACGCTGACTTTGAAAGCCTTCTTTTGAACCATGGTGTATGTAAAACTGAAAATACAAGAGTTTATAAACTACACAAGCCTTCTTGTTTTGGTTATTACATTTGTTGTTCGCATGATTCTAATTTGAACAAGTATGTTTCATATAGAGGATCAGATTGTGTAAAAGTTTTTATCGAATATTTACTTGGAGATATAGAAAATATTTATCATGAATTAACTTTTAAAAAGCCTATGCCCCCTTTATCACGGATGGAAGAAGAAAACTATAAAAGCGCTTCTAAATGTCACATCTGTGACCATTTCCTCTTTGACGATAAAGTTAAAGACCACGATCACATTACATCACAATACAGAGGTGCCGCGCATTCGCATTGTAATCTGAGATATAAAGTTTGTCAATTTGTGCCTGTTATTTTCCACAATTTTGCCGGTTATGATTGTCATCTATTCATTCGTGAATTAGCTAATTATGAGGGTTGTTTTAAAATTATACCTCAATCAAAAGAAAAATACATATCTGTTACGAAAATTATCAAAACAAAAAAAAGCTCATATCCCATACAAATCAAATTTATCGACTCTTTTCAATTTTTAAGCTCAAGCTTGAATGACTTATGTAGAAATTTAAATGAAACAGATTTTGTTTCTCTTGCAAAAGAGTTTCACGATAAAGAACAGATCAAATTATTGTGCCGCAAGGGTATTTACCCATATGAGTATATGGATAACATTTCTAAATTTGAGGATGATGTTCTTCCTCCTAAGGAATCATTTTACAATAGCATTAAAGAGGAACATATAACTGACGAAGACTATGAACATGCACATAATGTATGGCATAAGTTTAATATTAAATCTCTAGGCGAATATACTGATTTATATTTGAAAACAGATGTCTTACTACTTTGTGATATATTTGAAAATTTTAGAAACACTTGCTTACGGCATTATAAACTTGACCCTGCTTATTATATTACTGCGCCGAGCTTGAGTTGGGATGCCATGTTGCTTTATACAGGTGTTCAATTAGAGCTTATAAGTGATTTAGAGATATATGAGATGATAGAAAAAGGAATACGTGGTGGTTTATCGCAATGTTCTCTCCGTAATGCTAAAGCAAATAATAAATATTTACCAGATTTTGATAGCTCTCAACCATCAACTTACTTGATATATCTTGACTGCAACAATCTTTACGGTTATGCAATGACAAAAAAATTACCGATATCAAATTTTCGCTTTTTAACCTCCCAAGAAATTGATGCATTAGACATTGTTAACGTGCCTGATGATTCACATGTTGGATACATTCTAGAGGTTGATTTAGCTTACCCGAACCGTCTACATAATGCGCATCGTGATTTACCTTTCGCACCAGAAAAGTTTATTCCTCCCGGAGGAAAGGCTCCTAAATTAATCGCTAGTTTATATGATAAATTTAAATACGTAATTCATTACGTTCATTTAAAGGAATGTATAAAAAACGGATTACTTTTGAGAAAAATTCATCGCGTCATAACATTTACACAAGAGAACTACTTACAAAAATACATAGATTTAAATACCAGCTTGCGTCAAGCTTCATCTTCAAATTTTGAAAAAGATTTCTTCAAACTATTAAATAATGCTATTTTTGGGAAAACTATAGAAAACAGACGCAAACAAGTGAATGTCAAATTAGTAACAAATTGGCGTGATAATCAAAATGTGACAAACAAAAAAATTGGTGCGGAGAAACTAATTGGTAAACCTAACCTAAAAAATATTACAGTGTTTACAGAAAATTTCGCAGCCATACATTTGACTCCTGAAAAATTAATTCTTGACCGACCAATATATATCGGGTTTACAGTTTTAGAATATGCAAAACATCATTTATATCAATTTCATTACGACTTTATTAAAAAAATATATCAAAACAAAGCGAGACTCTGTTACACTGACACTGATAGTCTTTTATACTTCGTAAAAACTAGAGATTTTTATAATAATATGAGAAAAGAAATAGCAAAATTTGATACTAGTAATTTTAAAGCTGATAACTGCTACCAAATACCTAGAATTAACCCAAAAATTCCAGGACTATTCAAAGATGAATTAGGAGGTGAAGTTATCAGTGAATTCACAGGATTAAGATCTAAGTTATATTGTATAAATACTTTGAGAGGGGAAATTAAAAAGGCTAAAGGTGTAACGAAATCAATAAAGAATAGACTACATAAGAGTAATTACAAAAAAGCGCTTTTATCTGATAAAAGTTTCAAATGTAAAATGAATGTTATTAGATCTATAAAACATGTATTGTACTCTCAAGAATTAGATAAAGTAGTAATAAATCGAAACGATGACAAGGTGCAAGTTCTACCCAATCAAATAGAGACCATACCTTGGGGTCATTGTAGTACTATATTTTAAGTTGATTCAATTAAAAATTTAATGAAATTGCAGAAATGTAAACTAATTCTTTTAGTTAAGAAGATGATTTTATATTGTTAATACAGATTATGATTATAAATAAATGTATATAAATATAATGCATATTATCTTTATAATACAATAAACATGTTTACGTACTAACTTTTGTTTTCATTTATAATCTCACGTTTACCTTATTCAAAACGCAGACCATCGTCAGGCTTTGAATCGAGAACACAATGAAATTTATAAAGCAGTCGTTAGATCTTGAAGTTCACAATATAAAAATCAACAAAAAATCTTGCAAAATAAAACATAGTATTCTTTTACCTAGTACAATCCGGTGTATCATCTGTGGTCCTTCAAATTGTGGTAAAACAAATGTTATTGTTGGCGTTGGTAAAGGGTCCCACCTGGTACTAAACCTTAATAATTAATTTAAGGTTTTTTAAGTGTACTTTTATAATATATTTATTTTAATTAGCGTGTGGTATTTTGTATTTTTTATATTAATTTACTAATGTTTCAACCTTTTTTCTCAAATAAAGACGGGACAAGCAGGTTTGGCGAAGTAAATTTTAAATATTAAGAAAAAACTTTGTTTTGAGTTCAAATGCAATGACGTTCTAAAACATTGGAGATCGGTAAAATTTTCGGTACACCGCACGCACAACAATTGACTTCGCCTAACCTATTTTTGGCTCCATTGAATATCCTTATTGTTTTATTCTTTTCGCCCGAACCATCATCAACAAAGTTTGGTACTTCGGCCGGATTAAGAAAAGAATCCAAACCTGTAAACAGGGATGTCAATGTTCAAAACGCCGCCGTTTACTATGAAAACGCGAGCACAGTTGAAGAAAGAATTATTGACTAACGTGGAGAAGACAATGGAGAAACCTACAGTCCAACATGCAGGCAAGTCAGACAACGGCATAGCGTGCACGGTATCACAAAGTGACGCCGCTAGCAGGAAAAGCACATCGTCACATACTGCGCGACAGAAACAGCTTGAATTTGAAGCAGCTCAGGAAAAAGCCAAAGTTGAAATGGAAGAAGCTCAAGCTGCGCTTGTAATGAAAGCAGCGCAACTAAAGAAGGAGTTATTACAAAAGAAATTACAGGCGGACTAAGCGAGCCTAGCAGACTCGTCACGACACTCCAAACGTTCATCTGATATTTCAAGTAAGAGCAAAGTTGAAGACTGGTTGGAGAAGTCAGTGCTCGCTCCAGAGCCGTCGCTCGATCTAAATCACGACCCACAGCGACAACCCGCCGGGACTACTGCAAGTCTCCAAGCCCTACCCATAATTGAGAATCTAACAAAAGCTATACAAGATGCTGTCATCAGTGCTTCGACCTCTAAAAGCAACAACCAAGAGCTCTTGTCCAGACTAGCAGTGTCTAAAGACTTACCATTATTTTTTGGAGACCCCATGGAGTGGCTGCATTTCAAGGAAGCCTTTTATGAATCTACAAGACTATGTAAGTACAGTGATACAGAGAATGTATGGCGATTACGAAAATGCTTACGCGGAGATGCAAAGGAGGCCACGGCCTCTCTTCTTATGAGTGCCACTTCTCCCCAAGAAATAATAGACACGCTGCAGCTAAAATTTGGTAGACCAGAAATTATTATGAAGAGAGTGATTGGCCAGTTAAAAAAGATACAACCCCTACCACAAGCCTACCATACTGAAATAGTCAATTTCGCTATAAAAATAAAAAATCTGGTAACCGCCACGCTCAGATTGCAAGAAATCGATTATCTGCGAAGCCCGGAATTGGTTACAATCATTATATCGAAATTGCCAACAACATTAATTATAAGGTGGGCTGAATACCAATATAACAGCGAAGAAGCTATCACAAAGTTGGAATTATTATCAAAATTTTTGTATGAAGAAGCAGAGAAAATTGCGGCATCGGGAGTGAGTTTCATATCTAATGAAATAAAAAGAGTAGATATGACAACGAGGAACAAGTATTCAATTCACCCCGTATTATTAACAACGAGTGCACAAGGACAAAAATGTAAGTTTTGCCGCAGACAATTTCATAAACTGACAGAGTGCATTAAATTTAAGAGAGCGCTACGTAAAGATCGTTGGCGGTACGCCCGAACGCAGAAGTTATGCTACAAGTGCCTCGGATCTCGACACGAAGACCCATCAGAATGCAGCGCCCAAAATTGTGACGTCGAGGCCTGCGGTGGTCCTCATCACCGGTTGCTGCACTGGACGCGGCTAGAGGCGCCGCGCCCACCATCCGCGCCGGTCTCCGTTGCCCAGCGGCCCGACAACGAAATCGTAGCCCACGCAATCGAGTCACCAAACAAGACTGTTGGCGTGCCTCAAGTTATGCTCAAAATAGTACCGATTACCATCCATGGACCCCGAGAGAGCGTGGAAACATTCGCGCTTTTAGATGATGGTGCTACCGTAAGCTTGATATCAGCTGACGTGGCAGACAAAGCCGGGTTACACGGTGAGTGCGTAACCATGCACGCGACTAGTGCATGGAACTCCGGGGACTTGGTATGTAAAACTGAAATATTAGATTTTGACATTAGTAATTGTAATGGAAATAAATTTAAATTACGTGCTCGAAAGTTAAACGAATTAAATTTACCTATTCAATTTACCTGTAAAATAAACTTAGATCAATATAAAAATGACCCTGTGTTAAATTGTAATAACTTTCATAGCCTATATACATCTGAAATTAAACCTAAGTTATTGATCGGCCAAGATAATTATGATCTCATTGCTCCTATTGTTTGTAAAAGGTTCAAGCCAGGTGGGCCATTTATCACGCAGACATTATTAGGATGGTGTTTACACGGAGCTTTAAGATCGACGAACACGGTCGTTGACGAAAGCTGGAGCAGCGACCGCCACGCTGCCACCGCGGGACGGGCAGGTAAGGTTTCCCAGTCCTATTCTAGCAGCGCGAACGTAAACATCGTCGATTCTTCTTTACACACTGTTGTTAAATCCTCCGAACAGTCACCGAGCTCTTTTGCCGTCACGTCGTCTTTAGCTAACTATATGGAAGATAATAATAGTAACGCTAATTTTCATTCTTTTAAAAGTAGCTCAGAAACAGATCTACACGAGTTAATGCGTCGTTTCTTTTCGCTAGACTCGATAGGTATTTTTAATAAGCCACGGCAAAATATATACGAGGTGGAAGCTGTCAATACTTTAAACGAGTCAGCCCAATTGATTAATGAACAATGGTTCGTGTGTCTTCCCTGGAAATCTGACTCTTTGGTTATGCCAGATTCGTATCCTGTAGCCTTGAAACGCTTAAATTCTATCGAACGAAAAATGTTAAGTGATACAAAATATGAGAGTCGATATCGAGAACGAATTACACACTTGTTAGAAAATAACTATGCTAGGAAGCTTAGTGATTCTGACTGTAGGGACACGTCCACAGAGCGTGTATGGTACTTACCTCATTTCGGTGTTGACAATCCAAATAAAAATAAATTAAGGTTGGTTTTTGATGCCGCTGCTAAAAGTAATGGTTTTTCGCTAAACGACTTTTTACTTCAGGGACCTGACTTACTAAATTCTTTGTATGGCATAATGTTTAGGTTTAGAGAAAATAGTATTGGTATAATTGGTGATATTAAAGATATGTTTTTGAGAATTAAAATTAAAGAAAAAGATCAGAATGCCTTAAGATTTCTTTGGAAAGAAAATGGTTCCGTTCAAATATATGTTATGACTTCTTTAATATTCGGGGCGAACTGTTCTCCTTTCATAGCTCAGTTTATAAATCAGAATAAAAACTCCTCACGTTTTGAAAGTACGATGCCTAAAGCCGTTCATGCAATAAAAAACAATCAATACATGGACGACTATATAGATAGTTTTAATGACCAAAACGATGCTATGAAAATAATTAAAGATGTAAGTTACATTCACAAACAAGGCGGATTTCACATGCGTAATTGGCTGAGTAATGTACCTTCAGTACTTTCAGAATTTCCTACGGATAGCCTCAATGACAAGGCGATAAGATTTGAAGTTGACAAGCAACCAGAGCGCGCACTTGGGCTTTTATGGTACCCGTGCGACGATATGCTAGCCTTCGACTTGTCATTTAAACGGACACCGCAGGATATCTTGCATTTCAAACGAATACCAACTAAACGCGAAGTCTTGTGTATTGTCATGTCCATTTTTGACATACACGGATATTTAGGACCATTTACAATAAAGGGGAAAATTTTAATGCGCGAAATTTGGAAAACAAATATTCAATGGGATGGAATTCTTAATGATGATTTGTTTAAATTATTTAAGACATGGATTAGTGAAGCTCAAGAAATAAATAAGATAAGAATTCCGCGTTGGTACTTTCGAATCAGCAGTAGTGATAATGATACTCGTACTTCTTTGCAATTGCACGTTTTTTGCGATGCATCGCCCAGCGCGTACGCAGCCGTAGCGTACTGGCGCAAAGAGGGAAGCGATGGTCTCGTAACGGTAGCTTTTATTGCTAGCAAATGCAAAGTCACTCCTATAAAACCTGTTTCTGTACCACGCGTAGAATTACAGGGTGCAGTGTTAGCCTGTAAACTTGCGAATAGCATTAAAACAGAACATCGTTTAATACCTAATTCTGTATATTTTTGGAGTGATTCTACGACTGTTCTTTATTGGATAAAAAATCATTGTAGGACTTATAAAATTTTTATTGCCAACAGACTAGGGGAGATTGATGAGTTAAGCAGTGCTAGTCAATGGCACTACGTGCCGACAGACTTGAACGTAGCAGATTTATGTACAAAGAATAAAAACTACGTTCTCCGTAGCGAGTCGGAGTGGTTTACTGGACCTCCGTTTTTATATCAACCGCATTCTTCTTGGCCATTGCAACCTGAAATAAAAGTATCTAATCATGAAATATTAGAAAAGGTTAATAACATTTACGAGAGTAATAAATTAGATGACTTACCCGTTCCAGATCCCAGTAGATTTTCTAGCTGGCTACGTTTGCTACGAGCTACTGCTACGGTTCTGTTATTTATTGAAAAATGTAAGAAAAAGTCAATTCAATTCATTAATGACGAGTTAATGTGCAAAGCTGAAACATTATTAATTAGTTTTTCTCAAATGCAATCTTTTTCTAGTGAAATTAGTTTAATAAAATCAAAATGTGAAATTAAACGAGATAGTCGGTTGCGTACACTTACACCGATTCTAGATAATAATGATATTTTACGTGTAGGCAGTAGGATAGGTAACGCTAGAGATGTAGATTATTCTACAAAGTTTCCCATCATTTTAGATGGCAAAAATATCATCGCTCGGCTTATTGTATTGCACTATCACGTTAACGCAGCTCATTCTTGTAATGAAACTGTAATTAACGATTTGAGGCAGAAATATTGGCTCATCAGATTGAGGCCTACAGTTCGTTCTATAGCGAGTCAATGTTTGATTTGTCGATTTCGCAAAGCTTTACCGAGTCCTCCTCGCCTCGGTGACTTACCTGACAGCAGGCTCACGCATCATCAGAGACCGTTTACTATGTGTGGTGTAGACCTATTTGGGCCGATGGAAGTTTTAGTCGGGCGTAGCCGACAGCGTCGGTACGGGGTACTTTTTACATGTCTCACAGTACGTGCGGTACACATAGAGACAGTTGTAACCCTCACCACCGACTCCATGATAATGGCTCTGCGGCGAATGGCCGCACGCAGAGGATGGCCACACACAATTTTTTCTGATAACGGTACTAACTTGCGAGGTGCGGACGCCGAGCTGAAAAAGGCTTATCAAGAGGTGGTACTCAATAAAGAGTGCTTAGAGACGGACGCTATAAATAGGGGAGTTCAATGGAAATTCATTCCACCCTCTAGTCCTCATATGGGAGGCGCATGGGAACGCCTCATACGTAGTGTAAAAACTGCTTTAAAAGTCGTTTTAAAGGAGAGAGTGCCTAAGGATGAGACCCTCAATACTTTTTTATGCGAAGTAGAAAATATGATAAATGGTCGACCGTTAACTCATGTTTCTGTCGATCCACGAGATCCAGAGTCCCTGACTCCCAACCATTTTTTAATAGGATCCTCTTCTAATCTACCGCAGGCTGGTATGTTTGATGACAGTGACTTGTATCTCAGGAAACAGTGGCGTATAGCTCAACGCTTGGCAGATTTGTTTTGGTCTAGGTGGATGAAAGAAGTTTTGCCTACACTAGCGCCCCGTAACAAATGGGATCGGGAAGGCACGCAATTGAGAGTAGGTGATGTTGTTGTTATTGTCGATCCTGCGTCTCCTCGAAACGTTTGGCCTAAAGGAATAGTCCATAAAGTGTATCCTGGATCCGATGGTAGAGTTCGGATTTTGGATGTAAAAACACGGTCTGGGATCAAGAAGCGTCCAGCGTCTCGTGTTGCATTACTTTTGAGAAATGAGTGTCGCAGTCACGACACTGAGGGGGAGAATGTTGGCGTTGGTAAAGGGTCCCACCTGGTACTAAACCTTAATAATTAATTTAAGGTTTTTTAAGTGTACTTTTATAATATATTTATTTTAATTAGCGTGTGGTATTTTGTATTTTTTATATTAATTTACTAATGTTTCAACCTTTTTTTTCTCAAATAAAGACGGGACAAGCAGGTTTGGCGAAGTAAATTTTAAATATTAAGAAAAAACTTTGTTTTGAGTTCAAATGCAATGACGTTCTAAAACATTGGAGATCGGTAAAATTTTCGGTACACCGCACGCACAACAATTGACTTCGCCTAACCTATTTTTGGCTCCATTGAATATCCTTATTGTTTTATTCTTTTCGCCCGAACCATCATCAACAGTTATGTTAAATCTTTTATTTCATGAAAATGGTCTTAAATTCAGACATGTTTACTTGTACTCTAAGACAGCCTTTCAACCAAAGTACTGTTTTTTGAACGAAGTAATGAAGAAAATTCCCGAAGCTCGATATTTTATTTTTGATCATAGTAAAGAAGTGATTCATCCTAATGACGCTTTAAAAAATTCAATCATGATATTTGATGACGTTGCATGCGAAAATCAAGTAAATATACGCAATTACTTTGCCATGGGCCGGCATAAAGGAATAGATTGTTTCTATTTGTCACAAACTTATTCGAAAATACCTAAACAATTAGTGCGTGATAACGTGAATTTTTTAATAATATTTAAACAAGATGATATTAATTTAAAACATATTTACAACGAGCACGTCAATACAGATATGGAGTGGTTAAAATTTAAAAAACTATGTTCTTCCATATGGCAAGACCGTTTTAGTTTTTTAGTTATAAATAAAGACTGCAGTCTTGACAAAGGGCGATATAGAAAAGGTTTTGATACATTCATTATTTTATAGAAGTTCAATATAAACTACATTCTATTTGAAATTTGTCATTTGTGTTTATGTTTCTGTAAATAACACTTGCACATCATACCCTTATCTCAGATGGATACCGACATTAAAGAACAATTGTTAAAGTCAGTACAAAACATAAAAAATAAATTAAAAATAATTCGTAATGAAGAAGATGCTTCTAACCTTAGGTATAAAAAAGTATTCAAACCTATAACTGAACCTTTAGAAACTCTTATTAAAGTGAAAGGAAATGATATTCCAACTTTAAGAGTGAAAAATGTTGAAAATTTAAATTCTTCATTCGGATATGACGAGTTTAAAGAAGCGACCATCCCAGATTACAATACAGTTTCAGAATATTACAGTGAAGATGACAAAAGTTTGATAAGAAGTAAGAACGACACGTTAATGTCACTTGATAAAGAAGACATTTTGGATATTTATGATAATATAAATATCCCATTTGGAATACGTAGTGAAAACAAAAAATTGATGATTGGAAACTCTGAGATTAAGATTTCCTTGTCAAATAGTTCGTCAAACACAGATAAGATGTACATAATAAGCATAAACAATAAGCATTATGAATTTACCCCCGGCTTACAAGAGCTCTTGATTCGAAACAAACCTAATCTTAACTTAGTATCCGAAATGGATAAAATAGTTTACAAAGATATACTGTCTATAACAAATGTGCACAAAATAGGTTTTAATTCTAATGGAAAAATAAAAGGTGATAAGGGATTGAAATACCGTCAAATTATAAAACCTCTATTTAGTCAGATAAATGAGCAAGGAGGTGAATCATCCCAACATAAGATTGGAGGTTACATACCGATGGTCAAGAAATATAAAAAAAATACTGATTACGTTTATTGGGATGACCCAAATGAATTAGTTGAAAGGTTAAAATTATTGATTGCATCACAAAGTGCTGGCAATACTAATCATGACAATGAAATCATATCAATTATTGAAGAATTAAAAGAAGCCGGTATTATAAAAGACTGAAGTCTTAATATACATTTCAGTAGCAATGTATTCATGAACATGAATACTCATGAAGATAAACCTCATATCCATGTAAGTAAAAATAGTGAAAGTGATTATGTGAAATTAACATCAAAAAACACTATATGCGGAAATATTGCTAATGAGAATTGTACCAAAATAACTGATAAATATATTTATGAGAAGCTAAAAACTATTGATACACATTTAGCAAATTTAAATGAGCGCATAAAAAATCTTGAAAAATTAATATTTTTAAATGAAATTGTAGCGAAATTAAAGAAACATTATGAGCAAACAAGACGTAATAAATGAAATTCACAAATATGTACGAAAAAATTTCCCCCGTAGAAAAGTATTACTCAAAGATATTGATGACCTTTGGCAAGCTGATTTAATTGATATGCAGAAAATATCAAAAGCAAATTGTGGGTATAAATACATATTAGTCATTATAGATTGTTTTTCAAAGTATGCTTGGGCTGTTCCACTTAAACAAAAGACTAAAGAGCTTGTATCAAAGGCTTTTAAAACTGTTTTACTTGAAGGAAGGGTTCCGAAAAACTTACAGACAGATTTAGGAAAAGAATTTTATAATAACATGTTTAAAGAAATTATAAAAACTTTTAAAATTAATCATTACTCTACATATTCCACAAAAAAAGCTTCAATTGTAGAAAGATTCATTAAAACATTAAAAAATATACTTTATAAGGAGTTTCATTTGAAAGGTAATTATAAGTGGATAGATGGCACGCTTGAAAATAAAGTTTTTGAGTACAATCATACTTTTCACAATACTGTGAAGCAAACTCCGGTATCAATAAATCAAGATAACAAGGAAATCGTTCTGCAACGATATATTAAGAGATATAAATGTAAGAAAAAAATTAAGAATGTAAAATTACAACTAGGTGATTATGTGAGAATCAGTAAATATAAAGGATGTTTTGAAAAAGGTTTTACCCCAAATTGGTCTACAGAGATATTTAAGATTGTAAAAGTACAAAATACTGACCCTATCACGTATCTATTAGAAGATGCTAGAAAACGTCCAATATTAGGAGCATTTTATAGCCAAGAGCTACAAAAAACGAAGCATCCAGATATTTATCTAGTTGAAAAAGTTATCAAAAGAAAGGGTAACAAGGTTTATGTAAAATGGTTAGGGCTTTCGAATACAGAAAACAGCTGGATAAACAAAAATAATGTTGTATAATTTATATAGTTCACTTATGGCATACATATAAAGAGATACTTAATTTTTTTTAGTCAGTATGATTAGATTGTTACTATAGTAAACAGTTTCGTTGGAATTTATCACGTACTAAAAATGTCAAAAGAAAAAAATAATAAAACCCGTGAAAACTATACCTTACCTTCAAAAAAACGTAAATCTGGATCTGGATGTTTTAAGAAATCTTTTAAAAATATTGTTGCACACACAAAAAAACATCTCAAAAATCTGAAACCTAAATGTAAGAAGGCGGTCGTGGAGGTAGCAATGGCAGCTGCAAAGGAAATGTCTTCCAATCTACCAATAGAGGTGCCAAGAATTATACCCGTACCGAAAACTGGAGGATTTCTTCCTTTAATACCCATATTTGCAGGTTTATCTGCTGCTGGCAGCTTAGCTGGTGGAGTTGCTGGTATCACAAAAACAATAAATGAATATAAAGCTGCTAAGAAACGACTAGCAGAGTTAGAAAGACATAATGAGAAAATTGAATCATTATGTATCGGAAGAGGATTACATCTCAAACCTTATAAAGATGGATTGGGAATATACGTTACAAAGAAAAAAAACTAAATAATCGGCTACCCAAAAGACCTTTGACAAATATAGACTTAATAAGGTTCTCGAGAAACATTCCTTTTTTTCGAGGTGTATTTATGAGAGATGAATTACCATACCAGCCATTACCAATAGAATGCGGTATTATTAACTTAGATTCATCTAAAAACTCAGGTACTCATTGGGTAGCCTATGGGAAAATAAATGATTATATTGAATACTTTGACAGTTACGGTAATTTGAAACCACCAACAGAATTCATCAATTATATGGGGTCAAATATATATTTTAATAATGAAAATCATCAAAAATATAATTTATACAACTGTGGACATTTGTGTTTAAAATTTCTCAAATCATTTTGGTTAAGAAAACAAATCTAATATTTAAAAAGAATAATATTGCACTTATAATCATTCTAATCCTTGCATTCATGGTAAACGTAAGTACAGAATATTTTCTTCAGGGATAAATATTTAAATAAAATAAAAAAATATGATTATCTTCAATAAAAACCCGAGTGATAAAAAAAAACTGAGTACTTCACTCTCAAAAGCGAAGGTGGGAAGACGGCTGAACAGTAGTAAGAATTTTAATAAAAAAATTACTAAAAATAATAAAGAATTTCTTCGTGCTCTTGGATTTAAAATTTAAAATGCTGCAAATCACAGATTTACCACAGCATGATAATTCCATTGAAAGTTACGAAATACATACGTACAATCCCTATAATAATAGCTTTAAAGAAAACGATGAAATCAGAATACCTATTCACCAACAAGATGTATACTTGCTGCCATCAGCAAGCTCTATTTACATTGAAGGATATGTCAGTGTGTTTACAAAAGATACGTCTGGAACAATTACAAGAAAAGATGTGCAATTTATCAACAATCCATTTTCATTTTTATTTCAAGATATAAGATATGAATTAAATGGTGTTGTAATAGACCACATTAAAAACGCGGGAATCACAACTACAATAAAGTCGTATATATCTTTGAATGATGGAGAAAGTAAAGCTAGTGCAACATGGGGGTGGAATGTAAACGGCACTAAACAAAAAAGTGGAAGTTTTAGTGCCATTATTCCATTAAATAAAATACTAGGCTTTGCGGAAGATTACAATAAAATAATTGTTAATTGTAGGCATGAACTAATATTACAAAGAAGCAGATCCATCATGAATTGTATAACTATGGAAAAAAATGATAATTTTGAATTAGATATACAGAAAGTACAATGGCGTGTACCACATGTACGAGTGAGTGACCGCAATAGATTATCACTTCTTAAATTATTAGAAAAAGATCGACCACTACAACTGTCATTTAGAAACTGGGATTTGTATGAGTACCCAGTATTACCTAAAACAACTAAACATTCCTGGTCTATTAAAACAGCTTCTCAATTAGAGAAACCAAGGTTTGTTGTACTCGGTCTGCAGACCAATAGAAAAAATAATGCTGCTAATAGCTCTTCTATATTTGACCATTGTAAAGTAACAAACGTTAAATTGTTTTTAAATTCTCAATATTATCCGTATGACTCACTAAATTTAAAATTTGACGAAGGCAAATACAGTATATTATATGAAATGTATTCATGTTTTCGTCAGTCATATTACAACCTTCCTGTGGACCCGCTGCTTGATCTGTCCACGTTTAAAGAAAAAGCTCCGCTGTTTGTTATTGACTGTTCACGACAAAATGATTCACTAAAAACCGGGCCAGTTGATGTTCGATTGGAAATTGAGTGTTCAAAAGATATACCAGATAACACAACAGCCTACTGTTTGATCATAAACGAGCGTCTATTTGAGTACAAACCGTTAAGTAACATCGTGCGAAAATTATCATGAATGTTATTGTCGATGTTCAAGGATTTAAAAATGAAAACAACGAGTTTATACCCAAAGAAATAGCAATTCAAAATGCAGGGCAAATCTTTACACTCTTGATAAAACCCCCGTACCCGTTTTATGATTTGACTAAAAAAGAACGTTTACAAGTAGCTTGGATTGAAAAAAATAGAGGAATATTATGGAATGAGGGATACGTTCCTTATTTAAATTATAAGTTAATTATCGGTGATTATTTTAAAAACAAATATATTTTTACTAAAGGTGTTGAAAAGGTGGTTTGGCTGAAAAAAATATTACAAACTGATAATGTGTACAACTTAGAAGATAAAAATTGTCCTAGTTTAAGCGTATTGTATGATAATTATAAATTATCTTCAGATATTTTAAGATGTATCTATCATAACAAAATATGTGCATTAAAAAATGTATGTTGTCTTTATAAGTGGTGTTTAGAAAATAATATACTTGTATGAATATACCGTATTTTTTAAGATTTCTTAGTATTTTTTCATGAATAAAGAAATAATAATGAACACATTTTCGTTTTATTTAACATTTAAAAGCTGATAAATTTAATATTAGAACTGATAAATGAAAAGTTAAAACTGATACATCAATATCTAACTTTTCACTATTCATCTATCAATTTTAATTTTTCATTGTGGTATGTTGTACGTACTTATGTACGTACTTACTATCCATCTATCAGTTTTTAACTTTTTATCTATCAGTTCTAATGTCAATTTATTTTAGAACTGGTAAATGAAAAGTGAAAACTGATAAATGAATAGTGAAAAGTTATATATTAAGGTATCTGGATCTGGATCTCTGAATGATCCTGATCCAGATACCTTAATATATAACTACTGTTACCCCACCCTCGTCGGTCAGGGTAGATGTGTCCGAGGAATCGGACGCATCACCCTCTCGAAAATAACGGCCCCCGGAGAGTGGAAGCCGTGACAGCTCCACCCTCGGGGTCCGTTCTCCCACCCTGTCGGACAAAGAACTGCTGGGACGACTAGCGTCACCAGCGCCGACCTGCAAACTCTCCGCCTTGGAGACAGGCTCCGAGGGCCTAACAAAAGGGTCTTCACCCTCCATCAAATTCTAAAAAGAATTCGACAACGCACACAAACAATCACACAGCACAGCGAGAGCCTAGTTGCCCGCTCAGCCTGAACCGGAGTAAGCCTCAACAGTCAGGTAGCAGGGACGAACTAGGAGCAACACGAAGCACTAGGAAATCGCAAATGGGCGCACTGATCGCAATCGAAAGCACAGAGTCGTTTAGCCGCCGGCCTGCCACTGCGTTACCGTGGACAAGCGCGACGTTACCGGGGGATACGACGTGGACGTAAACTCTGTGGAACATCCCCCGAGTCAAGTAACCTAACCTTTTTTTTTTTTTTTGGTTTCGCTGGGGGAAATGCGTTACGCATCCCCTCCCGCGGAGGGGTATGTGGGACTCCCCAGGGTCAATACCCCCTGGTATACCCACTAAAACCCCCAGCGGCACTCCGGCTTCGCCTCCTGGAGGGGGCCTGGGAATCCGGCAGAGCCTTTACATCCAGTCCCCCTCAGGCGAGCCCCGCCTATATGGCGAGCCCTTCGCGCCCCCCCCCCTTTATGATGGGTGGGGCAACGGGGACGGTCGAGAGTGCGCGACCGTCCCCGTATCCACAGATGGTGAGCGGTGCAATGCGGGCGGAGGAGCCTCCGCACCTGTCGCCCGCTGCTCACCATCGGGAAGGTGAAGGCGGTCATACGCCCGCCTCCTCCGTCCCCTTCGCCGCTTCCGGAGCGCGGGCGCAAGAGGGTCTTCCTCTCGCGCGCGCTCCGCTGCCCCCTTCTGCGACATTACGGATTCGCAAAAGGAGGCAACCGCCGCCCACGCTCTCTCGCTCCCCAGCATCGCGCTCACAACGCGGGGGAGCGAGAGGTCCCGCCCGACCACCGCAACCAGACTGCGGCGCTGCTCGGACCACGACGGGCACACCTCGAGGGTGTGCTCCGCCGTGTCTTCCGCCGCGCCACAGTCGTGGCACGATGGGGCCTCCTCCCTACTCACCGAGCGGTAAGCCCTGCCCACCCGCTGGGCGATGGCCCTTTGGGGCGCCCGAAGGGCGGCGGCGTTCTCCCTTCTACGAAGGGAGTCCACCCAAATAGGGGCCCCGTACAGGGCCATGCTCCGCAGGGTGCCGGCGTACAGCTGCCGGCACCGCTTGCTGGGCCCACCCAAATTGGGCATCAGCCACGAGAGGGCGTCCGCTGCCTTTAGCAGGCGCCCCGACAGCGCACTAAAGTGCGCGCTGAAGTGCCACCTGCTGTCGACTATGAGACCCAGGTATTTCATCTGGGCCTCTACCGCGTGCGGACGCCCCCCACGTGGATGTGGGCATCCGGCGGTGGGCGCCGCCGCGGACCGTGGAAGTATACCGCCACGGTCTTGTGCAGCGCCGTCTTCAACCCTAGGCGGCGGATCCTGTCCACTACCAGCGATCCGCCCGCCGACGCCAGACTGGCCGCCTCCCCGAAGCTCCCGCGGGCCGTGAGGAGAGTGTCATCTGCATAACAGATGACACTCGTGCCTCTCGGGAGCGATCCCCGCAGGAGCCAGTCGTATCCGACGTTCCAAAGCAGGGGTCCTAAAACAGACCCCTGCGGAACGCCGGCCTCCACAATATACCGCCGGACCTGGCCCGCCTTGTCCACCAGTACCACCTCCCGGTCCACCAAATAGTTGGCCAGGAGGCGCCTCAAGTAGGAAGGCACTCCATGAAATCGGAGTGCCTCCAAGATGGTGGAATGGGGGATGGTATTAAAAGCGTTGGCTATGTCAAACGACACAGCCAAAAGACCATCCCCCGCCTCAATCGCCTCCATCGCCTGGCTCTTAAGGCGGGCCAGGGCGTCCACCGTCGAACGCTCAGCTCTAAAGCCGAACTGAGCGTCCGACAGGTCCGGCCCCACACGCCGCAAGTGGGCCTAGAGGCGGTCCGCCACTATGCCCTCGAGCATCTTACCGGCCTCATCGAGCAGAACGATAGGCCGGTATGCCGAGGGGGAGTCCGCAGGACGGCCCTCTTTGCGGAGGAGGCACAGCTGCCCCTCCTTCCATGGTCTCGGGAACCTCCCAGTCGCAAGGCACGCGCTGAAGAGGTCCCGAAACCGTCCCGGCATGACGGAGGCCACGATCGCGACCACCTTAGCCGGGACCCCATCTGGGCCAGGGGCCGTTTTCTTGGAGCGGAGGCGAAATACCACCGCGCCAAGTTCGGCCTCTGAAATGGGAGGAGGGTCCTCCTGCTGTTCCTCCGGCGGAGCCGCCCCCCGCAGAGGATTCATCGTTGGAGGGGTGAAGTCTACGTCCCTGCTTGGAAACAGGGACCGCACCACCCCATCCAGCGACGACGGCTCGAGGGTCTCGGCCACCGGGGGACCAGAGGGGCGCAGTTTATTCCGCGCCGCCTTGTATGGTCTCCCGAATGGGTCGGCGTCGAGACCCGCCAGCAACTCGGCCCTCGCCGAGTCCTTGGCGTCCGCAATTGCCACTTTGAGGGCCGTCTTCGCCTCTGCGAGGGCGTCCCGCAAGCGGGCCTCCTCGTCCCCGTCCCTGCGGCGCCGCCGTCGAGCCCGTGCGTGCTCCCGCCGCGCCGCCGTGCATGCAACACGAAGCCGCTGCAGCTCCCTCGACCACCAGTACACGGCGCGTCGGGGAGGCGGGTGGCGTGACCGAGGCATGCTGGAGTTGCACACCTCGGCCAGGGACTCTCCCAATTGGGCCGCCGCAGCGTCCACGTCCAGGACGTCTACTGGTGGCGACAGCCAGTCCTGGACGAAGGCTGCCTCCTCTGCGGCCTCCCGGTCCAGGCGGGTAAGGGCCCACCGCGGGAAAGGGGATCGGCCGGATGGTCTGGCGATCTCCCGTGGACTTTGGGCGGAGATCTCGAACCGCACATATCTGTGGTCCGAGATAGTCTCCACCATGTCCACCCGCCAGTTCCGCACGCGCGCGGCCAGCACATGGGTGGCGAAGGTCAGGTCCACGATGGACCCACCCTGCTGCCGCACGCATGTTTGGACTCTCCCCCTATTCAGGAGGGAGAGCCCGGAGGACGCCGCCCACAGCTCCACTGCCCGCCCACGCGCGTCGGTGGCCGGGTTTCCCCACACCACCGATTTAGCGTTCAGGTCCCCCATAACAGAGACCTGACGCGGCGCTGCCCTGCCGACCACGGCGGCCAGGACTTCGAGAAAATCCTCGAAGTCCTGGAGAGGGCGGTTGGGGGAGAAGTACACCCCGACGAGGGCCAGATCTCCCCACGCGGCGGCCACATATCCCGGTCCTCTCTCTAGTAGTGAGAGGGGAGGGGAGTCTGTGGAAGACCGCGCCACAATCGCCACCGAACCGTCACTGTCGCCCAGCCAGTAGCCAGGGACCGAGTACGGCTCGGCGACTACCGCCACGTCCACCAACCACTCGGCCATGGACTGCATGAGCAGATCCTGGGCCGCTCTGCAGTGGTTGGTGTTCGCCTGAAGGATACGATGTCCGGACTGCATTATTCGGACATCGTATCCCCCTCATCGGCCACCGTTGCTGGGCCAGCAGCGGGGGCGGCTATAGCAGCAGGTTGCCTTGCGACCTGCTGCTTTCCCTTAGTGGTGGGAGGCCTGCATTTCTGCATTCAGGTGTAAGGACAGCCCCTCGTGTGCGTGTGAACCCGACGCAGAGGAATCGGTTCTGCACCTCGTGCTGGATTGCCCTATATTTGCTAGGCACAGGTTCGAATTAGAACAGACCATCGAACAAGATATAACAATGGAAAGCCTACCAAAAATAATGATGAACAAAAATACAAAAGAAAAGTTTTTAAATTATTGTAAGGATATAATCAAAAGGGTAAATAAGCGAAATAAAGAATAGAAAGTTATAATTCCAGAGTATAATATAGTATACTTTAGGTAATTATAAGGATGAAATAGTTGTATAATGTTAGATTATAAGTAATAATGTAAAATTTTAAGTTTCTAGTTTAAGTATAGTATGTAGTACGTAGTAGTATGTAGACAGCCAAAAATAAAAAAACTCGGTTTTTCGCTGGAGTCTTGTTTTTTGGTGCATTGTTAGCATACCTGACCGATTGGCTTTAATTTTAAGACAAATGGAGGAAATAAAATTTTTCGATAGTCCTTAGTTACTAAGCGCTATAACAGCGTATCCGACCGCTTGGCGTTGGTAGACAGCCAAAAATAAAAAACTCGGTTTTTCGCTGGAGTCTTGTTTTTTGGTGCATTCTTAGCATACCTGACCGATTGGCTTTAATTTTAAGACAAATGGAGGAAATAAAATTTTTCGATAGTCCTTAGTTACTAAGCGCTATAACCGCGTATCCGACCGCTTGGCGTTGGTAGACAGCAAAAAATAAAAAACTCGATTTTTCGCTAGAGTCTTGTTTTTTTGGTGCATTCTTAGCATACTTGACCGATTGGCTTTAATTTTAAGACAAATGGAGGAAATAAATTTTTTCGATAGTCCTTAGTTACTAAGCGCTATAACAGCGTATCCGACCGCATGGCGTTGGTAGACAGCCAAAAATAAAAAACTCGGTTTTTCGCTGGAGTCTTGTTTTTCGGTGTATTCTTAGCATACCTGACCGATTGGCTTTAATTTTAAGACAAATGGAGGAAATAAATTTTTTCGATAATCCTTAGTTACTAAGCGCTATAACAGCGTATCCGACCGCTTAGCGTTGGTAGACAGCCAAAAATAAAAAACTCGGTTTTTCGCTGGAGTCTTGTTTTTTGGTGCATTCTAAGCATACCTTACCGATTGGCTTTAATTTTAAGACAAATGGAGGAAATAAATTTTTTCGATAATCCTTAGTTACTAAGCGCTATAACAGCGTATCCGACCGCTTAGCGTTGGTAGACAGCCAAAAATAAAAAACTCGGTTTTTCGCTGGAGTCTTGTTTTTTGGTGCATTCTTAGCATACCTGACTGATTGGCTTTAATTTTAAGACAAATGGAGGAAATAAAATGTTTCGATAGTCCTTAGTTACTAAGCGCTATAACAGCGTATCCGACCGCTTGGCGTTGGTAGACAGCCAAAAATAAAAAACTCGGTTTTTCGCTAGAGTCTTGTTTTTTGGTGCATTCTTAGCATACCTGACTGATTGGCTTTAATTTTAAGACAAATGGAGGAAATAAAATGTTTCGATAGTCCTTAGTTACTAAGCGCTATAACAGCGTATCCGACCGCTTGGCGTTGGTAGACAGCCAAAAATAAAAAACTCGGTTTTTCGCTGGAGTCTTGTTTTTTGGTGTATTCTTAGCATACCTGACCGATTGGCTCTAATTTTAAGACAAATGGAGGAAATAAAAATTTTCGATAGTCCTTAGTTACTAAGCGCTATAACAGCGTATCCGATCGCTTGGCGTTGGTAGACAGCCAAAAATAAAAAACTCGGGTTTTCGCTGGAATCTTGTTTTTTGGTGCATTCTTAGCATACCTGACCGATTGGCTTTAATTTTAAGACAAATGGAGGAAATAAATTTTTTCGATAGTCCTTAGTTACTAAGCGCTATAACAGCGTATCCGACCGCTTGGCGTTGGTAGACAGCAAAAAATAAAAAACTTGGTTTTTCGCTAGAGTCTTGTTTTTTGGTGCATTCTTAGCATACTTGACCGATTGGCTTTAATTTTAAGACAAATGGAGGAAATAAAATTTTTCGATAGTCCTTAGTTACTAAGCGCTATAACAGCGTATCCGACCGCTTGGCGTTGGTAGACAGTGTAGCGACCTTCCGCTACTCATCAAGAGATTGCGCTACGGGTATTCCTGAATCGCATCTCCGTGAAAGGGACCAAACCTATGGACGAAAAGGTACAAGCTATACGGGAAATCCCGCCTCCCAAAGATGTTAGAGCCCTTAGGCGATTTTTAGGTATGGCTAACTTCTATAGGCGCTTTTTACCTAACGCTGCCCAAACTCAGGCACCCCTTAACGCTCTACTCTCTGGGACAATAAAAGGCTCCACGACCATCAACTTATCTGGCGATGCTTTGAAAGCCTTCTTGGAAACCAAAGAGGCTCTCTCTAACGCAGCTCTCCTGGCTCATCCTAACTGCAATGCCAAATTAGCATTGGTGACGGACGCATCTGATTCAGCCATTGGTGCTGTTTTACAACAGCTCAACGGCGATGCATGGGAGCCTCTTGCTTTCTTTTCCCGAAAACTGAGTCCGAGTCAATCTAAATACTCTCCTTATGATCGCGAACTCCTCGCAATCTATGAATCTATTAAATACTTCCGCCACATGATCGAAGCAAGACATTTTACAGTATACACAGACCACAGACCAATCACATACGCCTTCCACGAGCGCAAGCAGAGCTGTTCACCCAGACAATTTCGGCATTTGGACTACATAGCACAGTTCACTACCGATATAAGGCACATTTCTGGCAAAAACAATATTGTGGCAGACACCTTATCTCGTGTAGATGAGCTGGAGCTACCCGTAGACCTCACAGACCTCAGCACATCCCAAGAAAAAGACCAAGAAATAGCTGAACACATTTCTGGAAACTCTTCACTCCGACTTCAAAAATTAGATTATAATGGAAGTCAAAAACCTTTATACTGTGATGTCAGCACATCATCACCTAGACCTTTCATCACGAAAGAGTTTCGGAAAAAAATCTTTCAGAGTCTACACTCTTTAAGCCATCCCGGCCCTTCCGCGTCCGCCAAGTTAGTAGCCGAGAGATTTGTATGGCCTGGGATGAGAAGGGACTGCAGAGAATGGGCACGAACATGCTTATCTTGCCAGCGTGCGAAAGTAAGTCGTCACGTGTCTGCTCCTTTGGGCACTTTCGACTTGCCCCGCGCCCGCTTCAAGTATGTTCATGTTGACATCATAGGTCCTCTGCCCATTTCGCAGGGTTACAAGTACTGCCTAACGGCCATAGATAGGTTCACACGGTGGCCAGAAGCTATCCCGATACAAGATATTACCGCGGAAACAGTAGCGAAAGCTCTTATATCTGGTTGGATTTCTAGATTTGGCGTGCCTTACGAAATTGTCACAGATCGCGGTCGCCAATTTGAGTCCGGGCTATTCCAATATCTAGGAAAAGCCGCAGGATTTCAGCACAAACGCACAACAGCCTATCACCCGGCATGTAACGGATTGGTAGAACGCTTCCATAGGCAGCTGAAAGCGTCTATCGCCTGTCACGCAGGTAGTAGCTGGTCAGAAATCTTACCCCTAGTGTTGCTGGGTATCCGTAGCGCCTTCAAAGAGGATCTTCAGGCTTCTTCCGCAGAGCTGTTATACGGCGAACCTTTAAGACTTCCCGGCGAATTTTTTTACCCAAGCGTGCCTACTACATCTGATTTGTCAGATTTTACAGCGCGCTTACGGTCATTTGCCGAGAACCTCAAACCTGTGCCAGCATCTCGGCACAACAAAAAACACAAAGTGTTTATTTTTAAAGAACTTGCCACAGCAGATTACGTGTTCCTACGCGAAGACGCTGCACGTGGACCTTTGCGACCAGCTTATACAGGTCCCTACAAAGTGATAAATAGAGGCGACAAGGTTTATAAATTACTAGTTAAAGGAAAGCCTGTTACCGTTACAGTCGATCGTTTAAAGCCAGCGTATATACTCACTGACACTGAAACAGACTCAAGACCAAGTACAGATTCTCCTCAACCCACCTTACCCTCGCAAGAGGTCGCACCAGAAGGTAGTCCGCCCCCACCACCACTTGTCACCTACAAAACCACACGTTCTGGCCGTCAGGTTCGATTCCCGGATTTTTATCATTCATGACTGGGCCTCTGGGGGGGAGTGATGTGGGCTACTCCCACATAATATTAATTCGTTTTAACCGCGATATCAACGTAATGCAATGCTAGCGCGCAAGCACATCGTATCAGCTGGTTATAATTTTTTATGCGCATCGTTCGTCACCGGCGCCCGCGGCCCGCTCACCTCGCACCCCAGTTTGGCAAAGGGAGATCTCCCGCCGGGCGAGGTGGTCATGCCCGGGGAGCGGCCGCGCTCCAACTGACTCAATTTGGAGCTTGTATATATGGTAGGATATTCCGAAAACTTCGATAGCGTGATTCAGGAATACCCGTAGCGCAATCTCTTGATGAGTAGCGGAAGGTCGCTACATCACCCCCTGCTCAGACCGGAGGTCGATAGCTTCAGAAATCCAAGCTTGTGCAGTCTTCGCTTACAAATGCCTTCAATGCCCTCTATCTTCAGTGAGTCGAGATGTGAAGGTGAGGCCTTGTGTTGCCCTCTATCCGCGGTGAGTCGGGATGTGAGGGTGAAGCGAGGTGTGGAGATACCCTCTGTCCACGGTGAGTCGGGATGTGAGGGTAGGTTGAAGTGTGGAGGCGAGTAGTGGGTTCTCGAGCCGTCCACGAAGTCGTTGGAGGTAGCTGGATCAGGATCAGGAAGCGTGGTTCAGACGCGCTGCGATGAACCTGATGAGCTGCTGAAGTGATGCTGCAGTCCATCCAGGGTGTGAAGGTGCGACTGATGGTCAGAAGGGACGTATTCTTGTCCGGGGTCACCAGTTTGGCAAAGGGAGATCTCCCGCCGGGCGAGGTGGTCATGCCCGGGGAGCGGCCGCGCTCCAACTGACTCAATTTGGAGCTTGTATATATGGTAGGATATTCCGAAAACTTCGATAGCGTGATTCAGGAATACCCGTAGCGCAATCTCTTGATGAGTAGCGGAAGGTCGCTACAACAGCAAAAAATAAAAAACTTGGTTTTTCGCTAGAGTCTTGTTTTTTGGTGCATTCTTAGCATACTTGACCGATTGGCTTTAATTTTAAGACAAATGGAGGAAATAAAATTTTTCGATAGTCCTTAGTTACTAAGCGCTATAACAGCGTATCCGACCACTTGGCGTTGGTAGACAGCCAAAAATAAAAAACTCGGTTTTTCGCTGGAGTCTTGTTTTTTGGTGCATTCTTAGCATACCTGACCGATTGGCTTTAATTTTAAGACAAATGGAGGAAATAAAATTTTTCGATAGTCCTTAGTTACTAAGCGCTATAACAGCGTATCCGACCGCTTGGCGTTGGTAGACAGCCAAAAATAAAAAACTCGGTTTTTCGCTGGAGTCTTGTTTTTTGGTGCATTCTTAGCATACCTGATTGATTGGCTTTAATTTTAAGACAAATGGAGGAAATAAAATTTTTCGATAGTCCTTAGTTACTAAGCGCTATAACAGCGTATCCGATCGCTTGGCGTTGGTAGACAGCCAAAAATAAAAAACTCGGTTTTTCGCTGGAGTCTTGTTTTTTGGTGCATTCTAAGCATACCTTACCGATTGGCTTTAATTTTAAGACAAATGGAGGAAATAAAATTTTTCGATAGTCCTTAGTTACTAAGCAATATAACAGCGTATCCGACCGCTTGGCGTTGGTAGACAGCAAAAAATAAAAAACTCGATTTTTCGCTAGTCTTGTTTTTTGGTGCATTCTTAGCATACTTGACCGATTGGCTTTAATTTTAAGACAAATGGAGGAAATAAAATTTTTCGATAGTCCTTAGTTACTAAGCGCTATAACAGCGTATCCGATCGCTTGGCGTTGGTAGACAGCCAAAAATAAAAAACTCGGTTTTTCGCTAGAGTCTTGTTTTTTGGTGCATTCTTAGCATACCTGACCGATTGGCTTTAATTTTAAGACAAATGGAGGAAATAAAATTTTTCGATAGTCCTTAGTTACTAAGCGCTATAACAACGTATCCGACCGCTTGGCGTTGGTAGATAGCCAAAAATAAAAAAACTCGGTTTTTCGCTGGAGTCTTGTTTTTTGGTGCATTTTTAGCATACCTGACCGATTGGCTTTAATTTTAAGACAAATGGAGGAAATAAAATTTTTCGATAGTCCTTAGTTACTAAGCGCTATAACAGCGTATCCGACCGCTTGGCGTTGGTAGACAGCCAAAACTAAAAAACTCGGTTTTTCGCTGGAGTCTTGTTTCTTGGTGCATTCTTAGCATACCTGACCGATTGGCTTTAATTTTAAGACAAATGGAGGAAATAAAATTTTTCGATAGTCCTTAGTTACTAAGCGCTATAACAGCGTATCCGACCGCTTGGCGTTGGTAGACAGCCAAAAATAAAAAACTCGGGTTTTCGCTGGAGTCTTGTTTTTTGGTGCATTCTTAGCATACCTGACCGATTGGCTTTAATTTTAAGGCAAATGGAGGAAATAAATTTTTTCAATAGTCCTTAGTTACTAAGCTCTATAACAGCGTATTCGACCGCTTGGCGTTGGTAGACAGCCAAAAATAAAAACTCGGTTTTTCGCTGGAGTCTTGTTTTTTGGTGCATTCTTAGCATACCTGACCGATTGGCTTTAATTTTAAGACAAATGGAGGAAATAAAAATTTTCGATAGTCCTTAGTTACTAAGCGCTATAACAGCGTATCCGACCGCTTGGCGTTGGTAGACAGCCAAAAATAAAAAACTCGGTTTTTCGCTGGAGTCTTGTTTTTTGGTGCATTCTTAGCATACCTGATTGATTGGCTTTAATTTTAAGACAAATGGAGGAAATAAAATTTTTCGATAGTCCTTAGTTACTAAGCGCTATAACAGCGTATCCGATCGCTTGGCGTTGGTAGACAGCCAAAAATAAAAAACTCGGTTTTTCGCTGGAGTCTTGTTTTTTGGTGCATTCTAAGCATACCTTACCGATTGGCTTTAATTTTAAGACAAATGGAGGAAATAAAATTTTTCGATAGTCCTTAGTTACTAAGCGCTATAACAGCGTATCCGACCGCTTGGCGTTGGTAGACAGCAAAAAATAAAAAACTCGATTTTTCGCTAGAGTCTTGTTTTTTGGTGCATTCTTAGCATACTTGACCGATTGGCTTTAATTTTAAGACAAATGGAGGAAATAAAATTTTTCGATAGTCCTTAGTTACTAAGCGCTATAACAGCGTATCCGATCGCTTGGCGTTGGTAGACAGCCAAAAATAAAAAACTCGGTTTTTCGCTAGAGTCTTGTTTTTTGGTGCATTCTTAGCATACGGTTCAAGAACTTTATTTCTCATAAAAGACAATCGTCACTTACATGAGAACAATTAATCTATTAAATACATTATCCTGTAGTCCGGTGAGGGTAGAACAAAAAAACTTCTGCGTTAATCGTTTAAGACACGAGTTCATTACTTGTTTTGGGTGGTGGTCCAAGTCAAGAGTTAGCGACATGTATCAAAAATGTTTTTTATTTTTATTTTATTTTTATGTTTTATTTTGTATATTAAAGATAGTATGAACTATCGTTAAAAATATAATTGGATAACTTATTTTTGAACGTTTGTAATGAAGTCGCATCTTTTACAGATTTAGGAATTTTGTTATATAACTGTGCTCCCGCAAATGTTAAGCTATTTTTGCCATATTTAGTTCTCACACATGGCAATTCGATATGGTCACGTCGGCGTAATGCATATTTGGTGTTTAATTGTGATTTCAACGTCAATGTTGTATGTGAGTGAGTTAATTTGTGGATAATTTTATATATATAAATGCAGGTATTGTATGTGTATAATTGTTTGATATTCATTAGTTTTGTTTGCTTGTATATAGTTTCTGATGGTGTAAGGTAATGATAATGATGCAAAATTTTTATCAATTTATTTTGTAGTATCTGGATAGATTTAAGGTTGGTTTTAGCTGCATTGCCCCATACTTCAATTAAGTATAGTAAATGCGGTTTAACTAATGAGTTATAAATAAGGGCGCGAGCTTTACATGGAATACATCGAGAAATGTTGTATAAGGATCCAATTAGAGACGACAGCTTTTTTGTAATGAATTCTATGTGGGGTTTCCAAGTCAGTTTGCAGTCAAGAATTAAACCCAAATATTTTTCTTGATGTTTTTCTTGCAATGCTTTGCCATTGATTATTAGGTTCATGCAGTTTGTATTTTTTTTATTTTTAGCTTTAAATATCACATACGACGTTTTAGAGGTATTTATAGTCAATAAGTTATGTTGAAACCAAGTTACCACTACATTTATGTCTTGCTGTGCCTGTTGCATGATTGTTTCAATATTATTTCCAAAATAAAATAAACATGTATCATCTGCATAAAGGGTGAGGTTACCTTGCAATCCTATCTGGTGGATATTATTCACATAAATTAAAAATAATAAAGGGCCCAAAATTGATCCCTGTGGCAGACCGCAAGACAAAGGTTCTTTGTTGCTTTGATAATCCCCAATTTTGACGATTTGATATCTATTTTCAAGGTACGATTTTAAAATTTTGTAAGCTGTATCTGTTACACCAATATGTTGTAACTTTTGAAGCAAATAAGAATGACTAACGGTGTCAAATGCTTTTTTAACATCGATAAACAACCCTGTTGATGATGGTTCGGGCGAAAAGAATAAAACAATAAGGATATTCAATGGAGCCAAAAATAGGTTAGGCGAAGTCAATTGTTGTGCGTGTGGTGTACCGAAAATTTTACCGATCTCCAATGTTTTAGAACGTCATTGCATTTGAACTCAAAACAAAGTTTTTTCTTAATATTTAAAATTTACTTCGCCAAACCTGCTTGTCCCGTCTTTATTTGAGAAAAAAGGTTGAAACATTAGTAAATTAATATAAAAAATACAAAATACCACACGCTAATTAAAATAAATATATTATAAAAGTACACTTAAAAAACCTTAAATTAATTATTAAGGTTTAGTACCAGGTGGGACCCTTTACCAACGCCAACATTCTCCCCCTCAGTGTCGTGACTGCGACACTCATTTCTCAAAAGTAATGCAACACGAGACGCTGGACGCTTCTTGATCCCAGACCGTGTTTTTACATCCAAAATCCGAACTCTACCATCGGATCCAGGATACACTTTATGGACTATTCCTTTAGGCCAAACGTTTCGAGGAGACGCAGGATCGACAATAACAACAACATCACCTACTCTCAATTGCGTGCCTTCCCGATCCCATTTGTTACGGGGCGCTAGTGTAGGCAAAACTTCTTTCATCCACCTAGACCAAAACAAATCTGCCAAGCGTTGAGCTATACGCCACTGTTTCCTGAGATACAAGTCACTGTCATCAAACATACCAGCCTGCGGTAGATTAGAAGAGGATCCTATTAAAAAATGGTTGGGAGTCAGGGACTCTGGATCTCGTGGATCGACAGAAACATGAGTTAACGGTCGACCATTTATCATATTTTCTACTTCGCATAAAAAAGTATTGAGGGTCTCATCCTTAGGCACTCTCTCCTTTAAAACGACTTTTAAAGCAGTTTTTACACTACGTATGAGGCGTTCCCATGCGCCTCCCATATGAGGACTAGAGGGTGGAATGAATTTCCATTGAACTCCCCTATTTATAGCGTCCGTCTCTAAGCACTCTTTATTGAGTACCACCTCTTGATAAGCCTTTTTCAGCTCGGCGTCCGCACCTCGCAAGTTAGTACCGTTATCAGAAAAAATTGTGTGTGGCCATCCTCTGCGTGCGGCCATTCGCCGCAGAGCCATTATCATGGAGTCGGTGGTGAGGGTTACAACTGTCTCTATGTGTACCGCACGTACTGTGAGACATGTAAAAAGTACCCCGTACCGACGCTGTCGGCTACGCCCGACTAAAACTTCCATCGGCCCAAATAGGTCTACACCACACATAGTAAACGGTCTCTGATGATGCGTGAGCCTGCTGTCAGGTAAGTCACCGAGGCGAGGAGGACTCGGTAAAGCTTTGCGAAATCGACAAATCAAACATTGACTCGCTATAGAACGAACTGTAGGCCTCAATCTGATGAGCCAATATTTCTGCCTCAAATCGTTAATTACAGTTTCATTACAAGAATGAGCTGCGTTAACGTGATAGTGCAATACAATAAGCCGAGCGATGATATTTTTGCCATCTAAAATGATGGGAAACTTTGTAGAATAATCTACATCTCTAGCGTTACCTATCCTACTGCCTACACGTAAAATATCATTATTATCTAGAATCGGTGTAAGTGTACGCAACCGACTATCTCGTTTAATTTCACATTTTGATTTTATTAAACTAATTTCACTAGAAAAAGATTGCATTTGAGAAAAACTAATTAATAATGTTTCAGCTTTGCACATTAACTCGTCATTAATGAATTGAATTGACTTTTTCTTACATTTTTCAATAAATAACAGAACCGTAGCAGTAGCTCGTAGCAAACGTAGCCAGCTAGAAAATCTACTGGGATCTGGAACGGGTAAGTCATCTAATTTATTACTCTCGTAAATGTTATTAACCTTTTCTAATATTTCATGATTAGATACTTTTATTTCAGGTTGCAATGGCCAAGAAGAATGCGGTTGATATAAAAACGGAGGTCCAGTAAACCACTCCGACTCGCTACGGAGAACGTAGTTTTTATTCTTTGTACATAAATCTGCTACGTTCAAGTCTGTCGGCACGTAGTGCCATTGACTAGCACTGCTTAACTCATCAATCTCCCCTAGTCTGTTGGCAATAAAAATTTTATAAGTCCTACAATGATTTTTTATCCAATAAAGAACAGTCGTAGAATCACTCCAAAAATATACAGAATTAGGTATTAAACGATGTTCTGTTTTAATGCTATTCGCAAGTTTACAGGCTAACACTGCACCCTGTAATTCTACGCGTGGTACAGAAACAGGTTTTATAGGAGTGACTTTGCATTTGCTAGCAATAAAAGCTACCGTTACGAGACCATCGCTTCCCTCTTTGCGCCAGTACGCTACGGCTGCGTACGCGCTGGGCGATGCATCGCAAAAAACGTGCAATTGCAAAGAAGTACGAGTATCATTATCACTACTGCTGATTCGAAAGTACCAACGCGGAATTCTTATCTTATTTATTTCTTGAGCTTCACTAATCCATGTCTTAAATAATTTAAACAAATCATCATTAAGAATTCCATCCCATTGAATATTTGTTTTCCAAATTTCGCGCATTAAAATTTTCCCCTTTATTGTAAATGGTCCTAAATATCCGTGTATGTCAAAAATGGACATGACAATACACAAGACTTCGCGTTTAGTTGGTATTCGTTTGAAATGCAAGATATCCTGCGGTGTCCGTTTAAATGACAAGTCGAAGGCTAGCATATCGTCGCACGGGTACCATAAAAGCCCAAGTGCGCGCTCTGGTTGCTTGTCAACTTCAAATCTTATCGCCTTGTCATTGAGGCTATCCGTAGGAAATTCTGAAAGTACTGAAGGTACATTACTCAGCCAATTACGCATGTGAAATCCGCCTTGTTTGTGAATGTAACTTACATCTTTAATTATTTTCATAGCATCGTTTTGGTCATTAAAACTATCTATATAGTCGTCCATGTATTGATTGTTTTTTATTGCATGAACGGCTTTAGGCATCGTACTTTCAAAACGTGAGGAGTTTTTATTCTGATTTATAAACTGAGCTATGAAAGGAGAACAGTTCGCCCCGAATATTAAAGAAGTCATAACATATATTTGAACGGAACCATTTTCTTTCCAAAGAAATCTTAAGGCATTCTGATCTTTTTCTTTAATTTTAATTCTCAAAAACATATCTTTAATATCACCAATTATACCAATACTATTTTCTCTAAACCTAAACATTATGCCATACAAAGAATTTAGTAAGTCAGGTCCCTGAAGTAAAAAGTCGTTTAGCGAAAAACCATTACTTTTAGCAGCGGCATCAAAAACCAACCTTAATTTATTTTTATTTGGATTGTCAACACCGAAATGAGGTAAGTACCATACACGCTCTGTGGACGTGTCCCTACAGTCAGAATCACTAAGCTTCCTAGCATAGTTATTTTCTAACAAGTGTGTAATTCGTTCTCGATATCGACTCTCATATTTTGTATCACTTAACATTTTTCGTTCGATAGAATTTAAGCGTTTCAAGGCTACAGGATACGAATCTGGCATAACCAAAGAGTCAGATTTCCAGGGAAGACACACGAACCATTGTTCATTAATCAATTGGGCTGACTCGTTTAAAGTATTGACAGCTTCCACCTCGTATATATTTTGCCGTGGCTTATTAAAAATACCTATCGAGTCTAGCGAAAAGAAACGACGCATTAACTCGTGTAGATCTGTTTCTGAGCTACTTTTAAAAGAATGAAAATTAGCGTTACTATTATTATCTTCCATATAGTTAGCTAAAGACGACGTGACGGCAAAAGAGCTCGGTGACTGTTCGGAGGATTTAACAACAGTGTGTAAAGAAGAATCGACGATGTTTACGTTCGCGCTGCTAGAATAGGATTGGGAAACCTTACCTGCCCGTCCCGCGGTGGCAGCGTGGCGGTCGCTGCTCCAGCTTTCGTCAACGACCGTGTTCGTCGATCTTAAAGCTCCGTGTAAACACCATCCTAATAATGTCTGCGTGATAAATGGCCCACCTGGCTTGAACCTTTTACAAACAATAGGAGCAATGAGATCATAATTATCTTGGCCGATCAATAACTTAGGTTTAATTTCAGATGTATATAGGCTATGAAAGTTATTACAATTTAACACAGGGTCATTTTTATATTGATCTAAGTTTATTTTACAGGTAAATTGAATAGGTAAATTTAATTCGTTTAACTTTCGAGCACGTAATTTAAATTTATTTCCATTACAATTACTAATGTCAAAATCTAATATTTCAGTTTTACATACCAAGTCCCCGGAGTTCCATGCACTAGTCGCGTGCATGGTTACGCACTCACCGTGTAACCCGGCTTTGTCTGCCACGTCAGCTGATATCAAGCTTACGGTAGCACCATCATCTAAAAGCGCGAATGTTTCCACGCTCTCTCGGGGTCCATGGATGGTAATCGGTACTATTTTGAGCATAACTTGAGGCACGCCAACAGTCTTGTTTGGTGACTCGATTGCGTGGGCTACGATTTCGTTGTCGGGCCGCTGGGCAACGGAGACCGGCGCGGATGGTGGGCGCGGCGCCTCTAGCCGCGTCCAGTGCAGCAACCGGTGATGAGGACCACCGCAGGCCTCGACGTCACAATTTTGGGCGCTGCATTCTGATGGGTCTTCGTGTCGAGATCCGAGGCACTTGTAGCATAACTTCTGCGTTCGGGCGTACCGCCAACGATCTTTACGTAGCGCTCTCTTAAATTTAATGCACTCTGTCAGTTTATGAAATTGTCTGCGGCAAAACTTACATTTTTGTCCTTGTGCACTCGTTGTTAATAATACGGGGTGAATTGAATACTTGTTCCTCGTTGTCATATCTACTCTTTTTATTTCATTAGATATGAAACTCACTCCCGATGCCGCAATTTTCTCTGCTTCTTCATACAAAAATTTTGATAATAATTCCAACTTTGTGATAGCTTCTTCGCTGTTATATTGGTATTCAGCCCACCTTATAATTAATGTTGTTGGCAATTTCGATATAATGATTGTAACCAATTCCGGGCTTCGCAGATAATCGATTTCTTGCAATCTGAGCGTGGCGGTTACCAGATTTTTTATTTTTATAGCGAAATTGACTATTTCAGTATGGTAGGCTTGTGGTAGGGGTTGTATCTTTTTTAACTGGCCAATCACTCTCTTCATAATAATTTCTGGTCTACCAAATTTTAGCTGCAGCGTGTCTATTATTTCTTGGGGAGAAGTGGCACTCATAAGAAGAGAGGCCGTGGCCTCCTTTGCATCTCCGCGTAAGCATTTTCGTAATCGCCATACATTCTCTGTATCACTGTACTTACATAGTCTTGTAGATTCATAAAAGGCTTCCTTGAAATGCAGCCACTCCATGGGGTCTCCAAAAAATAATGGTAAGTCTTTAGACACTGCTAGTCTGGACAAGAGCTCTTGGTTGTTGCTTTTAGAGGTCGAAGCACTGATGACAGCATCTTGTATAGCTTTTGTTAGATTCTCAATTATGGGTAGGGCTTGGAGACTTGCAGTAGTCCCGGCGGGTTGTCGCTGTGGGTCGTGATTTAGATCGAGCGACGGCTCTGGAGCGAGCACTGACTTCTCCAACCAGTCTTCAACTTTGCTCTTACTTGAAATATCAGATGAACGTTTGGAGTGTCGTGACGAGTCTGCTAGGCTCGCTAAGTCCGCCTGTAATTTCTTTTGTAATAACTCCTTCTTTAGTTGCGCTGCTTTCATTACAAGCGCAGCTTGAGCTTCTTCCATTTCAACTTTGGCTTTTTCCTGAGCTGCTTCAAATTCAAGCTGTTTCTGTCGCGCAGTATGTGACGATGTGCTTTTCCTGCTAGCGGCGTCACTTTGTGATACCGTGCACGCTATGCCGTTGTCTGACTTGCCTGCATGTTGGACTGTAGGTTTCTCCATTGTCTTCTCCACGTTAGTCAATAATTCTTTCTTCAACTGTGCTCGCGTTTTCATAGTAAACGGCGGCGTTTTGAACATTGACATCCCTGTTTACAGGTTTGGATTCTTTTCTTAATCCGGCCGAAGTACCAAACTTTGTTGATGATGGTTCGGGCGAAAAGAATAAAACAATAAGGATATTCAATGGAGCCAAAAATAGGTTAGGCGAAGTCAATTGTTGTGCGTGTGTTGTACCGAAAATTTTACCGATCTCCAATGTTTTAGAACGTCATTGCATTTGAACTCAAAACAAAGTTTTTTCTTAATATTTAAAATTTACTTCGCCAAACCTGCTTGTCCCGTCTTTATTTGAGAAAAAAGGTTGAAACATTAGTAAATTAATATAAAAAATACAAAATACCACACGCTAATTAAAATAAATATATTATAAAAGTACACTTAAAAAACCTTAAATTAATTATTAAGGTTTAGTACCAGGTGGGACCCTTTACCAACGCCAACAAACCCTAATGCTATATGTTTTTTATCAATGTTCATCCTTATAGTAGTTACTAGATCTATAGTTGCGCTAAGAGTATTGGATTTTGTACGAAACCCATATTGTCCTTCGTATAAAAAATTTAGTTTTAACAAATATTCATTTAATCTGTTGTATATAACTTTTTCAAATATCTTAGATAGCGCTGGTAACACTGAAATGGGTCGGTAGTTTCCAGGATCTAGTTTGGAACCAGATTTGTAAATAGGCGTAACTTTAGCGATTTTTAAACATTGTGGAAAAAGTCCTTCCTGTAACAACTGGTTTAGGCAATCAGTAAGGCTGTGTGCTATTAAACATTTGATAGATTTTATTGCTTTAATAGTGAAACCATCGATACCAGCACTACTATTACAATCCAAGCTGTCTATTATATTACAAACTTCTTTTACAGTGCAGGGAGAGAAGCAAGAGAGACCATAATGCTTATTATTTGGGTCTAGTTTAGGCAATACGTATGAATCATTTATACTGTGAAACTGTGATGGTATTTCTGTGGCTAGTTGTGTACCTATATTAGCAAAGAATTTGTTAAAGGTGTTACATACCTCGGTAGGGTCGGTCACTAATTCATTATTGTCATTTTTTAGGTTTGGGGGAGCACAATTATTTATTATTTTATTGTTTGCTAGGTTATTGATAATTTTCCACATTTTTCTTGGTTTATTTATACATTTTAGGAACTTTGAATAATAATATTGATTTTTAGTATTTTGTATAGTTTTTACCAAATTATCTCTATTGATAGTGAAATCTGTCTTCAACTTTTTGTTTTCTGGGTCTTTCTTTAATTTGCTCCAATATTCATTTCTCTTATTTATTTTCGATATTATATTGCTGTTAATCCATTCTTTCTTGGGTTCATTGATTATTTTATATTTTATTATTTTACTTTTTGCGAGAGCTTTTCTAATATGTTCATATAGGACGTTAAAATTAATAGTTTGACTAACAGGTACGATGGACCCAATTAACTCTTTTAATTTTGTGTAATCAGTAGCTTCATATTGTATTCGCTGTTTCGGCGGAGGTTTGTAATGCTTTAACTCAAAATATATATTTTTGTGGTCTGATAAGGCTGACTCAATAATAGCAAAATGAAAGTTATGATCCTTTAGGTTAGTAACAACATGGTCTATGATCGTTTTCGTAGTTTCCGTTTCTCGTGTACAATAGTCTGCATGTATTTTGTTTAATATTTTATAGCCTGATTCAGTTAGCATGTTTTTATATGGTTTTTTTTGCCTGTTGGATGATAGTATGTCAATGTTTGTATCTCCAAAAACAAGGGCTCTTTTTTTCTGTAAAAGTTGTTGTTCGTAATTTTGTAGAAAGTCATTAAAGTTGGTATGTCCGGGTTTGTATATAACCCCAATATCAAGGGCATACTTTGGGAGATGCACCCATAAAAAGTTGTTTCCATCGCAGTAAGTAGATATTGACAATTCATGTTTCAAATTGTTATGTATGTATATGGAAACACCGCCACCAATTGTATCAGATCTAATATTATAATAATGTGAGTAATTTGGAAGGTGAAACTTTTCTGCTTGATCGTCTGATTTGAACCATGTTTCTGTTAATAATACTATGTGAATCTTTTTATTTAATGCATGAAGTATACAGTTTAGTTCTTCGAACTTACCAGGCTTACAGATGCTCCTTACATTAGCGTAAAAGAAGTTTAGTCTCGCTTTACTGGTGATCAAATCTTGGTAACTATTCAGTGTTTGGTATGATATAATTTCACTATCATTGCATTGTATAGATTTTGTGTTAGTTAGTTTTTTGCTTCCTTTTTTGAGACAATTTTAGGGGCTCCTTTAATATATTTTATTATTATATCTTGTTCGCCATTTGCCATTCTTTGCGTTAATTCCTTCTTGACATCCTTGAAGTAATTTTGCTGAGCCACAGTCTGGTCTGAATACATTTTTAAATCTTGTTGAAGATCACCTCTTCTTCGGAGAAGGAGTTTTGCTGTTTGTGGTGATTCGAAACATGCTTTGATTTTACGATTCTTCGTTGGACTATACTTGCCAAGACGAAAAGTTTTGATAGGGTTTGGACATCCTTCGACTAGATTATTTATGATTGTTTCCACCTGCAATTTATCATAATCACGTGCTTCCTCGATATTTGTCGATTTGCATTCGGTAATTCCAGCGATAATTATATTTCTTTCTCTTAAATTTCTTTCTTGAATTTCCTGTATAATATTTTCATGCTGTGATATGGTAGTTTTACCAGTTGCAGTACTCTTAATAGATGTTATATCTGATTCGATGGATTTAAATCTCAGTTCAGTGTTTGTGTTCTTGTTTATAATATCTTCTATTTGAGCTTTGATCATGTTTTGTTCTTTGCGTAAATCATTGGTTGAAGTTATGATTTCACTTAACTGGGCTTTCATTTCAGATATATTCTCTCGCATATTTCTTAACATCATTTCCTGGGAGTTAGTGAATTTTTCCAACAAAGAAGTAATATCTCGCCGAAACTCTTGCAATTCTTGCCGGCAGTTACAGTCGTTGTCAGGTTCTTTTCGCTTTCTGTAAGTGATGTGATGTTCCGATGTAGATTCATATGGAGAAGATATATCCGTAAGCGAGCCAGTTCGGCTAGGTGGTGTCCGCCTTACGCTCATGACTTGCACCACAGGCGATGACCGTTGTAGAACAAAATAGCAATATGAGTGAACAGTACCGCTGCAAATTCTTCGCAGATATTTAAATTGTTTATGCACAATTGAAAGTAGATTCTATTTTACAACTTTATACTGTCGAGATTAAGTTTTCGATGATATTTATTTTAAATTAACAACGAAACGCACGTCTACTCTGTATGAAGCACCGGACGAGTAAAAAATACCTGCATACCTGAAAGCATACCTGATCGATTGGCTTTAATTTTAAGACAAATGGAGGAAATAAAATTTTTCGATAGTCCTTAGTTACTAAGCGCTATAACAGCGTATCCGACCGCTTGGCGTTGGTAGATAGCCAAAAATAAAAAACTCGGTTTTTCGCTGGAGTCTTGTTTTTTGGTGCATTCTTAGCATACCTGACCGATTGGCTTTAATTTTAAGACAAATGGAGGAAATAAAATTTTTCGATAGTCCTTAGTTACTAAGCGCTATAACAGCGTATCCGACCGCTTGGCGTTGGTAGACAGCCAAAACTAAAAAACTCGGTTTTTCGCTGGAGTCTTGTTTCTTGGTGCATTCTTAGCATACCTGACCGATTGGCTTTAATTTTAAGACAAATGGAGGAAATAAAATTTTTCGATAGTCCTTAGTTACTAAGCGCTATAACAGCGTATCCGACCGCTTGGCGTTGGTAGACAGCCAAAAATAAAAAACTCGGGTTTTCGCTGGAGTCTTGTTTTTTGGTGCATTCTTAGCATACCTGACCGATTGGCTTTAATTTTAAGGCAAATGGAGGAAATAAATTTTTTCAATAGTCTTTAGTTACTAAGCGCTATAACAGCGTATTCGACCGCTTGGCGTTGGTAGACAGCCAAAAATAAAAACTCGGTTTTTCGCTGGAGTCTTGTTTTTTGGTGCATTCTTAGCATACCTGACCGATTGGCTTTAATTTTAAGACAAATGGAGGAAATAAAAATTTTCGATAGTCCTTAGTTACTAAGCGCTATAACAGCGTATCCGACCGCTTGGCGTTGGTAGACAGCCAAAAATAAAAAACTCGGTTTTTCGCTGGAGTCTTGTTTTTTGGTGCATTCTTAGCATACCTTACCGATTGGCTTTAATTTTAAGACAAATGGAGGAAATAAAATTTTTCGATAGTCCTTAGTTACTAAGCGCTATAACAGCGTATCCGACCGCTTGGCGTTGGTAGACAGCCAAAAATAAAAAACTCGGCTTTTCGCTGGAGTCTTGTTTTTTGGTGTATTCTTAGCATACCTGACCGATTGGCTTTAATTTTAAGACAAATGGAGGAAATAAAATTTTTCGATAGTCCTTAGTTACTAAGCGCTATAACAGCGTATCCGACCGCTTGGCGTTGGTAGACAACCAAAAATAAAAAACTCGGTTTTTCGCTGGAGTCTTGTTTTTTGGTGCATTCTTAGCATACCTGACCGATTGGCTTTAATTTTAAGACAAATGGAGGAAATAAATTTTTTCGATAGTCCTTAGTTACTAAGCGCTATAACAGCGTATCCGACCGCTTGGCGTTGGTAGACAGCCAAAAATAAAAAACTCGGTTTTTCGCTGGAGTCTTGTTTTTTGGTGCATTGTTAGCATACCTGACCGATTGGCTTTAATTTTAAGACAAATGGAGGAAATAAAATTTTTCGATAGTCCTTAGTAACTAAGCGCTATAACAGCGTATCCGACCGCTTGGCGTTGGTAGACAACCAAAAATAAAAAACTCGGTTTTTCGCTGGAGTCTTGTTTTTTGGTGCATTCTTAGCATACCTGACCGATTGGCTTTAATTTTAAGACAAATGGAGGAAATAAAATTTTTCGATAGTCCTTAGTTACTAAGCGCTATAACAGCGTATCCGACCGCTTGGCGTTGGTAGACAGCCAAAAATAAAAAAATCGGTTTTTCGCTGGAGTCTTGTTTTTTGGTGCATTCTTAGCATACCTGACCGATTGGCTTTAATTTTAAGACAAATGGAGGAAATAAAATTTTTCGATAGTCCTTAGTTACTAAGCGCTATAACAGCGTATCCGACCGCTTGGCGTTGGTAGTCAACCAAAAATAAAAAACTCGGTTTTTCGCTGGAGTCTTGTTTTTTGGTGCATTCTTAGCATACCTGACCGATTGGCTTTAATTTTAAGACAAATGGAGGAAATAAAATTTTTCGATAGTTCTTAGTTACTAAGCGCTATAACAGCGTATCCGACCGCTTGGCGTTGGTAGACAGCCAAAAATAAAAAACTCGGTTTTTCGCTGGAGTCTTGTTTTTTGGTGTATTTGTCGCAGTCAACTGGTTAAATCTGCTGTTCAATTGAATGACTAGCGCGTTCATTGAATGGCAGCATTCAATTGAATCACTAGGCAGAACGTTGATAAAACAAGCGTCACTCAACGTCCAAGTAGATCGCGGATTGAAACATAGCTCTTTGAACAGCGCGGACATGAAGAATCTCATTGCATATTCGTTGCCATATCCAACTAAACTAAATTTTAATCACCTGACTGATTTTATGTCCGCGCTGTTCAAAGAGCTATGTTTCAATCCGCGATCTAGTTGGACGTTGAGTGACGCTTGTTTTATCAACGTTCTGCCTAGTGATTCAATTGAATGCTGCCATTCAATGAACGCGCTAGTCATTCAATTGAACAGCAGATTTAACCAGTTGACTGCGACATAAATATACCTGTTTCCCGCTGTGAGAAATTTAAGTGGTGCACATTCATCAATAACTTCGTTAATTTTACTATAAAAGAAATTTACAATTAAATCCGGATCGCTAATGTTATACATTTCGCTCCAGTCTATATTTCCTATTAGATAATATAATCTATTGAAGTCCGCTGTATTAAAATTCCAATTTCTACATGGAATCTTGAACTCTGCGGCCGTCGCAGAAGGCGCGGAAGGCGCGGGCGGGGCACGGTTGACGGCGACCGTGACAGCGAGCGCCGGGTACTCCTGTGGCCGGGTGATACTTACGCGTCCACCGGGTGCAGTGCAGAGGTCCAGCTGTCGATCGCTGCAATTTGGAACTGTATTACAATGAATGAGTTCACAAAAGGCTAAGAAATATTCATAATAATTAAGAACAGTACTGTTGCACGAAAAGAAATTGAAATCTGCCATTATCAATATATTATTTTTATATTTTACACTGAAGGCTTCAAGAAGACTAAACATCAACAAATACTGTTTTTCCTCTGTTTGTAGCTGATGATGATGTATTATTCAAAAAAGATCAAACATTAATAAATAAATAAATAAATATCTTTGGACAATTCACACAGCGCCATCTGATTCCAAACTAAGCAGAGCTTGTGCTATGGTAATCAGAAAGCTGATAAACATACTTATATAATTCTAAATATATACTTAAATAGATAAATTAACACCCAGACACAGAACAAATAGTCATGTTCATCACACAAATATTTGTCCTGGGTGGGAATCGAACCCACGACCTCACGCTTCGCAGTCGGCTCATCACCCACTACGCCACGGAGGCTGTCAAAAGCAAAGCAGCAGTAGTATCTAGGGTTGCCAACCGAACTACAATATATAATACTAGTAATATATATGTATAATATAGTAGTAATAATAATAGTGTTTCACCCGCGTTATAATTTTTTTAAGTATCCTATTTTACTTCTGATTACAAGAATATATGTATCTGATCTCCAATCCAAGAATATTATGTACAAAGTTTCATGATGATCGATTGAGTAGTTTTCGCGTGAAAGAGAAACAAACAAACTTACTTTCGTATTTATAATATTAGTAGGTAGTAGGATTGTACTGTATTACAACATTTCGTTCGACAGACGTAATGTGCGTGTAAGGCGCAGCGCAGACGACACACTTTTTGTGCGATCCAGTCTGCGGGCGCACAAATGTCTACATGGCGCGCAAAAAGTCTGTCGCGGATTTTTCGCAGACTCAAAGCACACGACGCACACTTTCGATCATTTTGTCGGCAGAACTGTAGGGACGTACACGCCGCTATGGAAATCGCGCAGAGACCGCGATGTATTATTTTGTACTTGAAGTACAGAAAAAGAAGAAATAGAAAATTTTGGGTACATCCTATAGGTACTTTCGGAGAGATTACAGAAAGAACAGTTCCTATTAAACATTATCCGGATAAATTTTTAAAATTTTATAAATTCCCACATTTTCTTTTTTATTATTTACTAGCCTTCCGCCAGCAGCTTCGCCCGCGTTGAACCGTTTTATAGGTTCCCATAGGATAAAAACCATCCTATGTTCTTTCCTAAGGTCCACTCTATCTGTGTTCTAAATTTCATTAAAATTGGTTCAGTAGTTTAAGCGGAAAGCGTAGCAGGCAGAGTTACTTTCGAATTTATAATATTAGTAGGGATCATGATATTCTGCCTTAGAAGTATCATAAAGAGCTGGTCTGTTTTGTATTTCATGTATTAAGTACCTGGACGCCCGAGCGTTGCTCGGATAAAAACAATAGATTTTCTTGGTTTATTTTTAAGCAAAACATTCATTGGCTTAGTGTTACCAAAGCCTTTTGAAATACCTAAGTAGTGAATAATTAGGGCAACCAGATACGCCATCATTCAGCGTATCTGGATTGCCCTAATTATTCACTTTATTCAGCTGTTCATTCATCAATTAGATGCATATACAACGTGTTAATGAAAAAGCGCTTAGAATACGTCGTGTTTTATTACTACATATCTCTATCGGCGGCGCGCGAAGCGGCAACGTGATAATGAGATATGATGCGACATCATGCTTTGTTATAAACTATGCAGGTCAATACCATACTTAGGAGTGCAATGTCAGCTGAATCAACCCATTATTGTTTTAATATTGAAATGAATGAACAACTTATAGGTAGGTACTTATTATGAAAGTAAAAGATCAAGAAAATATAATGTATTTATTTCATTTATCCGTTACTATAACTTAACTAAATACATAATTATTCATTACGTATAAATATTCATTCTAGCTTAACTCATCATATGGATAGGGATATGAAACTATTGTTTATGTTCCTAAGAATTTCTTTAACTCGAACATATACGTCGTCAGTGAAGACGTTCGATACAACGTGCTGTGCACAAATTTCCGCATTACATCGGCATACAGATTGTTCGAAGTTATCAAAATGACTGACATCGAAAATCTCTATTCGAATCACTTTAGCTCCGGATGATGTCGTTCTGATGCTGGAAGCCAAAGTTTTCTGTCTATTCACGAAATTAGTGGTAACATCTTGCCCACGACGATTAGCATCCTCCAAAACAGTCGTTGGTTCCGCTAACCCGCCAGATCCAGACGCTGGTGGTGAGAGTGGTGAATATGATGGTGAATAAAACCAGTTATTTGGATACTGTAACAAACAACATAGTGTTCATTTTAATATTTATAATATTATGAATCGTACAAATAAATATTAAGACGCTGAAAAATTGGTAACAAAACCGAATTTAAAAAGCATAACAATATTTTCAGAAAATTTTGTAGCAATAGAGTTGAATCGGGAGAAAGTTATTCTAGATAGACCAATCTACATTGGATTTACTGTTTTAGAATACTCAAAGTTACATTTATATGAATTTCACTATAACTTTATAAAAAAAAATATGGAAATAAATCTGAACTATGCTATACTGATACCGATAGCTTACTTTATTTAATTTATTGTGATGATTTTTATCAAGATATGCATGATAACCTTTCCATGTTTGATACAAGTAATTTCAATCAGAATAATCCTTATAATATTCCGCAAATTAATTCGAAAATTCCTGGATTATGGAAACAAGAGATGGGTGATGATCTGATAACGGAATTTACAGGTTTACGTGCCAAATTATATTTTATAAACAGTTTAACATCCGAAATAAAAAAGGCTGACGGGTATAAAATCTATGGCTAAGGGTAATTCGAAGTCAGTGTCAAAAAACTTAAAATTGAGAGATTACAAGAATGTACTGTCAACAAATGAAACTCTTAGGTATAAAATGTGCATGATAAAATCCATTAAACATATGTTATATTCTCAACAAATCGATAAAAAAGTGTTAGATAGAAACGATGACAAAGTGCAAGTTTTACCTGATCAGATACATACATTACCATGGGGTCATTGTGATTCAGTATTCATTGATTATTCCAGCGATGTGTAAAATAGCTGAGAATTATTTATCATTTATAATTATGTAAAAAGTAATGTAGTTGACATTGTTTATTTGTTATATTTATTCATTAAACCAATGTAATGATTTATACATAAGTATTATATGTGAAATAAAAGAGTTTTTTCTCTTTTTGTTGTATTTTTATTTATATTTTTATGTAATATAAATTGTGGATAGTAATCTGACTGATATATAAGGACTAACAGTTCAAATAGCGTTGCATTTAAAAATGAAATTCGTAAAGCAAGCATTGTCGTTAGATGTAAATAGCTTAAAAGTCAGTAATAATCGAGGAATCGTAAAACATCTTTACTGCCTAATACGATCCGAATCCGATGTATAATATGTGGCCCTTCTAATTGTGGTAAAACAAACATTATGCTAAGTTTGTTATTACATGAAAATGGACTTACATTCAGGCATATTTATTTATATTCGAAAACTACTTTCCAACCAAAATACCGCTTTTTGAGTGAAGTTATCAAAAAAATCCCAGGAGCAGACCTGTTCATTTTTAATGATGATAAAGATGTTCTTCATCCAAATGATGCATTACCAAACTCTATTATTATTTTTGATGACATTGCATCTGAAAAGCAAACTAATATTAGAAATTACTTTACAATGGGAAGACATAGGCAAATAGATTGTTTTTATTTATCCCAAACTTATTCAAAAATACCTAAGCAACTACTACGAGATAATGTAAATTTACTTGTTATTTTTAAACAAGATGATACTAATTTAAAGCATATTTACAATGAGCATGTGAATACAGATATGGAAAAGTCATTTTAGCTTTGTTAGTATTAATAAAGATTGTGAACTAAATAATGGAAGATATAGACAAGGTTTTGACACATTCATATATTTTTAAATCTTAGTTATATTACCACTATTTTATAAAAACAATTCATTAAAGTTCAAGACTTTGCACATATTAGTCGTTTGTACATTCCAATTTATGATGGATATGCAAATAAAGAAAGAACTTATAAAATCAGTAAATAATATAAAAAATAAAATAAAAAAGCTCAACAACGAGGAAGATGAAGCTAACCTAAAGTTTAAAAAAGTATATAAACCTATAATACAGCCTTTGGAATCACTTCTTCTTATAAAAAAACAAAATAATGATGATAATAATAATTCTAACGTTGAAAATAATGATTTGAATGATACTATCATAGAGACTAAACTAGAAAATTCTAACAATATCTAAAATGAAAAAGATTCTTCTATAGAATATGAAGATTTTAAGGATTTGGCCACAGCGAGCTCCAATGATGCTTTGGAATGTTCTGATTCTCAAAATGAGGAAAACTCAAGAGTCGGAGGAAAATAACGCTTAATAAAAATGCACCTAATAACGATAAATCCTATATTATTACTATAAATGGTAACAAATATGATTTTACTCCAGGATTAAAAGAACTTTTAGTACGTAATAAACCCAATCTTAAAATAGTAACAGATAAAGATAAAGTAATGTACAAACAAATGCTTGACAGTACACATGTGCATAAACGAGACTTTAATCCTAACGGGCAAATGAAAGGTGACAAGGGAATAAAATACTGCCAAATACTAAAACCATTATATTCTGACCAAATTGATAAAATCGAAAAAATAATATACAAACTAAAACTGGGGGTACATTGTGTAAATTTAAAAAATATAAAAACAATACTGACTACGTTTACTGGGATGATCCTAATGAATTAATTGAAAGGTTAAAATTACTAATCGCATCAAAAAGTGCTGGCAATAGTAATCATGATAATGAAATTGTTTCAATTATTGAAGAATTAAAGGAAGCAGGCATCATTGAATAATAAAAAGATGTATGATATAATAAACAGCATCAGTGTTCAATTGGTAGTTGAATAAGTAATATTAACAATAATTTTAATAGTAATTACATATTTTTATTTGACATTTTACATTTCCAGTAGATATGAATAATACAGTTATAAACCTCACAAATAAATTTTAGACTAAAAAGTAATATTTTTGCAGATAAATTCGATTGTTCAAATCCGCGAGCTTAAATTTAATAAAATCTTTGCAAGATCGCATCATTATAAATTAAAGGAAGTTGATATTATTGAATGTGATGCAAAATTAAATTATTATCATGGGCAAAGCAGATGTCATAAATGAAATTCATAAAAATGCTAGAGTTAACTTTCCTAGACGGAAAGTATTATTGAGAGATATAGATGACCTCTGGCAAGCCGATTTGATGGATATGCATGCGATTTCGAAGGTAAACAGTGGTTATAAATATATATTAGTGGTAATCGATTGCTTCTTCAAATATGCTTGGACAGTACCGATTAAACAAAAGAATAAGGAAGTAGTATCTAAATCATTTTTAAAAGTATTGAAAGAAGGACGAGTACCAAAAAATTTACAGACAGATTTAGGTAAAGAATTTTATAATGATAAATTTAGACATATTGTAAAGAAATATGACATAAATCATTACTCTACATATTCTTCTAAAAAAGCTTCTATTGTGGAGCGTATGATAAGAACGTTAAAAAGTAAGCTTTATAAGGAGTTTCATTTAAAAGGAAATTATAAATGGATGGATGGTACACTTGCTAAAACAATTCATGAATATAATCATACTTTTCACTATTGGACGGGAGCCTGCATCGATTAGACATGATAATAAAGATTCTATATTATCCATTATTAATAGCATTCCACAATGCAAAAAAATAAAAAAGTGTGATAAATAGAAAGTTGGCGATTTTGTAAGAATAAGTAAGTACAAAGGAATTTTTGAGAAGGGCTATACCCCTAACTGGTCTACTGAAATATTTAAGATTATCAAAGTGAATCATACTAATCCAACTACTTATTTATTGGAAGATTCTCGGGGTAGACCTATTTTAGGTGCATTTTACGCTCAAGAAATCTCGAAAACTAAATATCCTGATTTATATCTAGTTGAAAAGGTTTTGAAAAAAAAGGGGGATAAAGTTTATGTTAAATGGTTAGGACTTCCAGTCAGTGAAAATAGCTGGATAGATAAGACAAATATTTTGTGAAAACAAAAAAAAATATCACCTCTACTTTAGAATTGGAGTACCTAACTATATAATCGGATTAAATATTGATTCAGTAGGATTTTTATGCCATTAGTATTTCAATAGTTGAATAGGAAACTACTTAATTACTACGATGACGAGTAAACGAAATATCAAACTAAAAAAAGAAATTAAAAAAGTAAAACAACTGGATGTAACAAAGAAAGTGACTTCTGGAAAGGGTTTTAGAAACACATTTAAAAATGTTGTTTCACATGCAAAACAGCACATTAAAAATCTAAAACCGAAATGTAAAAAAATGTTGACTGAATTAGCACTCACTGCAGCTCAAGAATTTGCATCCAACCTTCCTATTCAATTACCAAGAGTGATACCTGTACCTAAGACCGGTGGTTTTCTTCCTTTAATTCCTATTTTTGCGGGGTTGTCTGCTGCTGGTAGCATAGCTGGAGGTGTCGCAGGAATCACTAGAGCTATAAATGAATATAGAACTGCACAAAAACACTTTTCAACCTTAAAAGTGGGTGATATTCAGAAGAAATCATTCAAGGTTGGAAAAGGATTACATCTTAAGCCTTACAAAGATGGACTAGGAATTTATGTCATTGAACAAAAAACTAATTGATCGGCTACCTAGAAGAGCATTAACAAATGTTGATATTTTAAAATATTCAAAAAATATACCATTTTTCCGCGGTGTCTATATGAGAGATGAATTACCAGAAAAACCACTTCAAATGGAATGTGGGGTTATAAATTAAGATTGCTCTAAGAACTCTGGAACTCACTGGGTAGCATATGCCAAACTTGATGATTACATCGAATACTTCGATAGCTACGGAAATTTAAAACCTCCGAAAGAATTTATTGAATATGTTGGATCAAATATTCGATATAACTATGATAACCTTCAAGGAAATTCTTTATTTAATTGTGGACATTTATGTTTGAACTTTTTAAAATCATTTTGGTCGTCTAGAAAAATAAAAAAATAAAAGTAACTGCTACTGTACATATTCAGTCAGTATATGTTAAGAACTCGTGATGACTTAAACATTTACCTGTAAAACATTTGAAAAAATAATAAAGTTGTTTTATTATTAAAAAGCAGTGATTAAAAAATAATACTATGCTCGTTTTCAATAAAACCCTTGTTGATAGCAAGAAAAAGAACATTTCTACATTCGTAGCCAGGGAAAGAAGACGATCTCAGCGGTTACGCTTCAAAAAAATTACTTTAAATAATAAAAAGTTTCTACAAGCCCTTGGATTTAAATTATTAAAAAAATGCTTGATGTAATTCAATTACCACATCATGAAAATTCTATTGAAAGTTTTGAAATTCATAGCTATAATCCATATAATAACAGTTTTAAGGATAATGATGAAATAAGAATACCTATTCATCAGCAAGATGTATATGTAATACCATCAGCGAGCTCCATTTATATAGAAGGTAATATAACTGTGAGCAGCAAAGATGCAACAGGGAAAGTGAGCAGAAAGGCAGTTAATTTTATTAACAATCCAATGTTATTTTTATTCTAAGATATTAAATACGAATTGAATGGGGTTGAAATAGACCGTATTAAAAATGCTGGAATTACTACTACATTAAAATCTTATATTTCAATGAATGAAGGTGAAAATAAAGTTGCTGAGATTTGGGGGTGGAATATTAATGGAAAAAAAGAATCTGATGGAAATTTCAGTTTTATTATCCCGTTAAATAAAATCCTTGGATTTGCTGAAGATTATCGTAAAATCATTATTAATTGTAGACATGAACTAATACTTCATAGAAGCAGTTCTGTGAAAAATTGTGTAATTACGGAAAAAGATAACAATATCTCTATAGATATTCAAAAGATTCAGTGGAGAGTATCACATATTAAAGTCTCTGATCATCACAGACTCACTTTACTTAAACACTTAGAAAGAGATCGAGCAATTCAGTTAGCATTCAGAAACTGGGATTTATATGAATATCCGTTATTACCTAAAACAACAAATGGTCTCTTAAAACGGCATCTCAATTAGAAAAACCGAGATTTGTTATATTCGGGTTACAACGTGGTAGAAAAAATTATACTACTAAAATCTCTTCCACTTTGATCATTGTAAATTTACTAATATAAAATTATTTTTAAATTCTCAGTATTATCCGTATGAGTCACTCAATCTCAAATTTGATGAAGGTAAATATTGTATATTATATGAGATGTACGCTAACTTTCGTCAGTCGTATTATGGTTCTGGTCTCGACCCATTGCTCAATCTGCAAACATTCAAAGAAAAGGCTCCACTTTTTATTATTGACTGCTCCAGACAGAATGACCTCGTGAAAACCGGACCAGTAGATGTACGTTTAGAAATAGAATCTTCAGAAGATATACCGGACAATACAACTGGCTTCTGTTTAATTATCAACGATCGTCTTTTTGAATACAAACCTTTAAGTAACATTGTACGGAAGATATCATGAATGTAATTGTTGATGTCCAAGGTTTCAAGAATGAGCAAAACAAATTTATAGTTAAAGAAATAGCTATTTTAAGCAAAACATGTAATACTGTATTGTTAATAAAACCACCTTATCCATTTTATAATTTAACTTCAAAATAACGTTTACAAGTCTCATGGATAGAAAGAAATCGAGGAATATTATAGAATGAAGGATTTATATCTTATGATATGTATAAGTGTAGTATTATAGATTTTTTCAGAAATAAGCATGTTTATACTAAGGGTGTTGAAAAGGTAAAATGGTTGAAAGAAATACTAGAAAATAATGATGTTTATAATTTAGAAGATATAAATTGTCCAAAATTTGAAACATTGTGCAATCAATATTCTTCAAATGTTCAAACTTGTATTTATCATAAAAATATATGTGCATTAAAAATGCATTATGTCTGTATAAGTGGTGTCAAGAACAAAAATGTAATTTTATGAAATAAATTGTTATATTGATAGACTTTGTTTCATTCGTTCAGCAAATAAGAAAAGCATTTTCAGCACATTATTTTTAAGAATCCCTTTTGAAAATATGGTGTTAAATATTGAAGATCGAGTGCAAGTAATTATAGTAGAAAAAAGGTTAAGTGGTCTTCATGTAGTAAAAATTGTTCATCATGAGCTATATGATGCCATTCTAATACCTTGCTACAATAAATTTAGTAGGCGGTTTACAGTTTGTTATGAAGGGTGTATATTATGGGCTCGTGTACTCAGAATTAATAATTATCTGATAGACTTAGTAGCTGAATGAAGTTAATTTCTGAATAAACAACTGCTATCCTACCTACTTCATACATGGGTTTTCTATGATATAGATCCGCATGTAATGAACAGCTAAATAAAGTTATGGATGACTGCAGTGAAATATGTGATGTGTTAGATTATGTTTATAAAACTGTTTGGCAAAGGGAGATCTCCCGCCGGGCGAGGTGGTCATGCCCGGGGAGCGGCCGCGCTCCAACTGACTCAATTCGGAGCTTGTATATATGGTAGGATATTCCGAAAACTTCGATAGCGTGATTCAGGAATACCCGTGGGGCCATCTCTTGATGAGTAGCGGAAGGTCGCTACATCACCCCCTGCTCAGACCGGAGGTCGATGTCTTCAGAAATACAAGCTTGTGCAGTCTTCGCTTACAAGTGCCTTCAATGCCCTCTATCTTCAGTGAGTCGAGATGTGAAGGTGAGGCCTTGTGTTGCCCTCTATCCGCGGTGAGTCGGGATGTGAGGGTGAAGCGAGGTGCGGAGATACCCCCTATCCACGGTGAGTCGGGATGTGAGGGTTGGTTGAAGTGTGGAGGTGAGTAGTGGTTTCTCGAGCCGTCCACGAAGTCGCTGGAGGTAGCTGGATCAGGATCAGGAAGCGTGGTCCAGACGCGCTGCGATGAACCTGATGAGCTGCTGAAGTAGTGCTGCAGTCCATCCAGGGAGTGAAATTGCGACTGATGAAAGTCAGAAGAGACGTATTCTTGTCCGGGGTCACCAGTTTGGCAAAGGGAGATCTCTCGCCGGGCGAGGTGGTCATGCCCGGGGAGCGGCCGCGCTCCGACTGACTCAATTCGGAGCTTGTATATTATGGTAGGATATTCCGAAAACTTCGATAGCGTGATTCAGGAATACCCGTGGGGCCATCACTTGATGAGTAGCGGAAGGTCGCTACAACTGCTTAAGATCATCTGTTATAGATCTGCATGTACTTTATGGAGAAATGAACAGCTGAATGAAGTTAAGAATTAGGGCAATCCAGATATGCTGAATGAAGTACTTGATGGAGAAATGAATAAATGAATTTTCATTAACACGTTGTATATGCATCTAATTGATGAATGAACAGCTGAATAAAGTGAATAATTAGGGCAATCCAGATACGCTGAATGATGGCGTATCTGGTTGCCCTAATTATTCACTACTTACCTAGCTCCCAATTTAAAAAAAAAATGTCACAAAAAAATTAATAAAACGCAATTTGCCTACTTGAAGTTTGAATTGAACCCGGGTATCTAGCTCCGTAGTCATCTTTCGTAACCATTCGACCAAGAAAGCTTTTAATTGAAAAGACGTTAACATCAGTAGCAACACTAAGCACTAAGCACATCAGTGTAGTCGATCAGGCACTAGGCAGCGGGCGAGGCGGGCGAGGCGGGCGAGGCGAGCGCGGCGCGCACGGCGGCGAGGCGCAGCAGGCGCGCGGCGCGCAGCTGGGCGGCGGACGAGCAGCGCGCCAGCAGCGCCGGCAGCGCGCCGCACCACGCACGCGCGCTCTCTTGCAGATGCGCGCCGCCGCCGTCTTGCGCCTCCTCTATCAGCGTTTCACTCTCTGTGTCTTCTGCGAATGGAAATTTGATTATTAAAACAGCTACCAACGAATTACTTAATGTTTTACAACTAAATACCTTAAAATTGGTATAATGAAAGGGCTTAGCTGTTCAGTATGAAAACCACCGCCGTGTGTCGCCGCTACAAAATGACGGATTACCGTATAGTACCGCAGTTCACTCTGCCCAATACAAGATTAAATATTACATACTAGCGGCCGCCCGCGACTTTGTCCGCGTGGACTTTGGTATTAGTCATAGTATGATCTTACACAGCCTATAGCCTTCCTCAATAAATTGACTATTCAACACAAAAATATAAATATTATCAATTCGAACCAGTATTTCCTGGTGAGATTAGCGCGTTCAAACTAACAAACAATTACAACAGTATAGATTTTTACCGTTGTACAGCTGTCGTACCAGTGTATGAGGTTCGTGAATTGTAAAGACATTTATGTAATATCGTCGCGAACTGGGTGTGTGTGTTTTTTGTCTTGTAATGTCGTCGTGATCCACAGATCATATAGACACGACATAGCACACAGCATGTGTGCTATGTCGTGTCTATACACGACACCGACCAATACACACCGACACTATTGTCGGTGTTGGTTTGGAACAGCTGTACATGAAATTTATATTACCTACGTGTGCACGTCTACCACCATAGCAACCCTACGTTCCCTAGCTTCCCTGTGGATGTGTTGTGATTATGTAGGTGTGAGTTGGGAAAATTTTAACAGAAGAACTCGCCGCCAAGGAGTCAAGCAGGCTCACAAGACTGATTCAGAAGGAACGGCCAGCAAAGTGTCTTGGGCCTAGCGTTGCCAGGCGTCCGTATAAAGCCGGACATAAGTAGACTTTTTGATTGCGTGGTCTGCCAAAATAAACGGTGTCCGGCTTGTCCGGATTTTGTTAGGCTTTTTACAATGTTTTTAAACGTGGCCTAGCGCAGGCGACTCGACTGTCGGTCGCTCCCGCAGGCCGCAGTGCCGCAGTTTATTTTCGTACCTATTAATACTGAGACACAAAATCCTCAATAATGTAGGATGTCCGGCCTTTCTACCCAAATGTCCGGCCAAACTGGCTGGTCTGTCCGGCTAGTAGGTTTGGCGACCTGGCAACCCTACTTGGGCCACAGTGAGTAGTAGGGTGGAATGAGACTTGCTCTGAGACAGTAACAAATCTGATTTATTTCTTAATTATTTACATTATTTATACCTCAGATTTATACTAGCTTAACCTAATGCACACATTCATACAGATTTATCTGTATGACATCGGTGTAAGTTGCGACTCCGCAGAATCCGTGAACTAGATAGTACATATAATATTGTTTACGCGCGGAGGTGTTTTGTAATAGATTGTTCTTCGCAAGTCCCTTACGCACATTACGCACATGCAAGAACTATTTTTGATAGAAACGAGTAGGCATTAGAAGTTAAGCGGCCTACTCACGCGGCCTGCCGCAGGGGCAATCTCGGTCGGTGCGATAATCGGGAGTTAAAAAAGGGAAAGGAGGTACTGGGTGAAAAATTGGTTACAGAAAACATAATACTGATTCACATGCGTGCACTCCGTATGGCGGTTGCTAAGAAATTGCTCCGATCGCGCTACACACGCTGCAACGGCAGGGGCAATGTAGGGAGCAAGGGTGGACTCACGCTCCTGCCGCCCTGCCGCAGGACCGATCTAGGAAATTGCCCCTGCTTGTCTACAAACGACATGATTAAAGTTAGATTAGATTGTCCCTCCGGCAGGTGTGTGAGTAGCCCGCTTTACCACAGAATACGGGCCAGGGCAGCAGCGGCAGGTGGCGGCAGCGGCGGTCGAGCTCGGCCAGGCGGTGGCGCGCAGCTCCCTGCCCCCCACTGCCCGCACCGACCACACCCCCGCGCGGCTCGTCGTGGGCCTGCAGCGCCACGCGGCCCCAGCAACGCGCGCCGCACGTGTACGACACCTCATAGTGCCACGACGTGTAGTTGCTCCACTCCTCCCCTATTGACCATGAGTCGCTGAAATGTGTGCGAAAAATATTGTGAGTGTTTTAAACTAACATAGGAGTTTGTAGAATAACTTTGTGGATAATGTAAACTTGGAAAAATTTAATTCGGCATTTGAATAAAGTTTATATGGATTTATATTATGAACAGACTCGAAGCTGTCGAAATAAAATCAATTAATACATTTGTACGGGTATGACCGTAGTAAAAGGAATAAAAGATAAATGTTCTTAATAAAACTATATTTCCGTCTCTTAATGCGGTTATTAAATTTACAGATAGGTAGGTAAATTAGGTGAAATGATATGAGTACGCGCGGTACGCTTAATGACCGGATGCGAACTGACTTTAATTACATTAAAATATTAATACGAAATGACCGATGTCGCGTAAACTGCTGACATGGTGAAATTGTACGGACGTTGCCCGTACATGCTCCCGGGCGCGAGAGATGAGGTTAGTAGAGATGAGATGATCCCATGATCTTAAAACTAAACAAGGTGAAAAACAATAATTTCTAAAACTAACATGCACCCGATGATTGGTTAGTATAATGATTGACTTTACAAGATGAAGGGCATTTTAATATTTTACGCTAATTTTTACTCTATTCTAATTATTTAATTGTCCTGACGATTGCTATCAACGACCGTAAACACTGATCGAAGTACGACCGGCGAGGTACCCCGATTTTTATTAATAACTCGCGCACTTTCCACTTTATCACTCTCACTTTCACTCACACTATAAGACCTTTTACACTTTTCTTTAACACTAGATTTTAAACACTTATCACTACACATCGCTGGCTGTGGCCCCGAAGACACTGGCTGGGCCTCCACATCAGGCCTCGCAGTCGCGCACGTCGCCGTCGCCGCCGTAGATGCTGCAGGTGCTGCTGGTCTCCGACTTATATATTGTCGACAACAAAATATTACGCCGATCACGATTATTATTGCCACAATAGAATAAATTACCACATAATGATGGACATCGTGATAGGAGATTTGAGTAATTAAAGGTTCACTTTGCTTAATAATCTCCAGTTTTGCTTGCAGTTCTTGTATCTCCTTCAGATTATTAGCAGTTTCAGATGAATTGGAAAGTAATTCAGAAGGGCTAGGTATAGTCAAATTAACTATATGGTTTACCGATGAAATTTCAGGAATCACTGCATCCAAACTCACATTAATTCTGTTCGTGTAAGTTGTACTGTTGGTAAGGTTCCTTCTCCTCTACATATTCCATCCATTAAAATATTAGAGTAAACATCTGCGCCTAATAATATATCCACTGGACGACTTAAATAATAAATTAAGTTTTTAACAAAAAAATAGAACCGACTTCAAACGGTAAAAAATAAGATTGTTCAGTACCTACTTCTTCTTGCTTATGGTAATGACTCTTAAAACTATTTCTGGAGTCGGGCCCTTAGTAAATGTCGTACCATTCGTTCTAAATTGGCACCGACAGTACAGACAGTGGGACAGTACCTACTTCTTCTTGCTTATGGTAATGACTGTTAAAACTATATTGGAGTCGGTGCCCATTCAGAACGAAAGGTACACTATATTTACTAAGACAGGACATTTCACTAAGGGCCCGACTTCAAAAATAGTTTTAAGAGTCATTACCATAAGCAAGAAGAAGTAGGTACTGAACAATTTTATTTTTTACCGTTTGAAGTCGGTTCTATTTTTTTGTTAAAAACTTAATTTATTTCACTCTTTTTAGTAATTTTAATAATTCTGTATGTATTAGCATAATTGGAAAAAAATTCAATTAACTTCTAAACTTTAAACAGATTTACCTTTTATAATCATGTATAACTAATAGCCTGAAAGAATACTACTATCAGTCCACCTGAACGTATAAATTAAACAAATAATTTGCTCTTAGCTCCTAACCGTTGAGGAGTTGTACCTTCAATCATCAGCCAAGCAACAGCAGGTGATAATTAACAGACATAAATATTTGTATTATGTTAAAAATATGACTAAAACAATGTGTGTGCCTATTAAGTTTCAGTGTTTCCCTCGATTTCCCTAATATCACATCATCAGATTGTGACATGGTGACAGTTGGACCACCTCAGGAATGTAAGATTTCGAACAAAAAACCATTTATTGAAAGAATTTGCTCTCAACTCCTAACCGTCGTAGTACCTTCCATCATCAGTTCAGCAACATGATATGACGATAATTATACACAAATGTTTGTTTTGCTTTGTAAAAATATGAAAATCATTTGTTGTGCTATAAAATTTGAATGTTCCCTTCGATTTCTCAGGGATCCCCTCATCAGACTTTGACTTGGTGACAGTTGGACCATCTCGGGAATGTAAGATTTCGAATAAAAAACTATTTATTGAAAGAATTTGCTCTCAACTCCTCACTGTCGCCCATCATCAGCTCAGCAACATGAGATGATGATTTCTATGCGTAAATATCTCTTATGCTTCAGAAACTATAAGAAAATCAATGTATGTGCCTATAAAATTTGAGAGTTCCCCTCGATTTCCCTGGGATCCCATCATCAGATCCTGATTTGGTGACAATGGGACCACCTCGGGAGTATAACCATACGAACAAAAAAAGAATTTTGAAAATCGGTCCACAAACGGCGGAGTAATCGGTGAACATATATAAAAAAAAAAAATACATACAGCCGAATACAGTACCTCCTTCTTTTGGAAGTCGGTAAAAAATCAGGATCGGCTAATGTGATATGTGTGAGATAGGACCAGTCAGGTTTCGAAAAAGTAGTGGTGGGCAAATTTTTAATAAGATTTTTCATAATAAGAGCATCAGTCTCGAAGTTGTAGTCGCAAGTCATGGAGAAGCACTTAATATTAATCAACCCCTTACAATTGCTATCTTTAGCTCCGACGCCTGAAATTACTCCCTTGCACCTTTGTCTAGGTATTTTCAGTAGCTGAGCTGCTCGCTCGGTTATTAATGACGTCTGCGATCCTTGATCTAAAAGAACGCGCATAACATGATGTGAACCATCAGCAGCTTGGACCTTAATCATAGCAGTTGGTAACAAAACTTCGCATGGATCGTCCTGAAGTGACACGTGTGAGCTACTTTGGGTTGATTCACCCGCGTTAACATGCTTATTCGCGCCTGCTGAGTTGCCTCCGCGCACTCTGCACCCCTCTCCGCCGCGACCGATTTCTTTCGCTGGATAGGTAATATGCGATTGTGCAAGCGCCTCGTGTAATAAACGATTGTGACCCTTATTACATTCACGACATAACTTATCTGAATCACATTGTTTTCCAGGATGATAATTAAGGCATTTGGTGCAAAGATTTAATTTTGTAACAGTTTTCATTCTATTATAAGGCGACATTTCTAAAAATTGTTGGCAAAAATAAATACCGTGTTCATTACTACTGCACAGTAAACACCTATATTTTGATGATGCGACATTTCTGTTGTTAGGTGACTTTAATATCGTTTTACTGCTGGTGAATGAACTTTTGTAATTAGACTTATGAATAAATTTATTGTTAGGTTGATTTCTGTTAATAATCTGATGTTTCTGAGAATTATCATGACTTCTACGCAAGGATTCCAAAGACGTAAATTTAGCTTTATAGTAAACCATTCTTTGAGGTTGCCGCTCCGAACCTCTCGGGGCCGTCTTCCCGCTCGTTTTTGTGTATAAACCGTTACCACCGCAACCTCTCGCTCGCACACAGACGCGCTCGCGATAGTTAGGATGCTCTCGCGGCCGTCTTCCCGCGCTTTTATGAATAAAGCGTTGCCACCGCAACCTCTCGCTCACACCAGTCAGTACGCGTCAGTACGCGTTCGCTATTTCTGAATACGCCGCAACCTCTCGCTCGCACACAGACGCGCTCGCTATAGTTCAGGATGCGGCCGTCAGGGAGTCTTCCCTGCACTGGCGGCGAATACGCACGTTGCGCGCGCGACTAAACTAACCCACGACTAACCCAAGTAATAGTAAACCGGTGAACTTTGTTGTGTCATGTGTTTGTGTTAATAAACTTGTGAACTTTGTTATAATAAATTCCTAAGAGATCCTTCTCGTGTTTTTATATGAGGCCCACACCTCATATATGGCGCCCTAACGTTTAGAGGGTTATCCACATATCGCGCGTCGGTTATAAGTTTAAAAAAGTGCTGCGTGGCAACACAGGTACTAACCTAACTATAACTGTTAAAAGTGCCACAGTGTAAGTGAACGTTACGTGAACGTTTTGTGACTCATAATCTCATAAATAATTACAATAATGGAAACGCGTCGTAAAGCTGCTCGTCAAGACGAGAACGCCATCGTTAACCACGCCAGCCGCCATGTTGGCGCCGCGTGCTTGGAAGCGTTTCCCTCTGCCGCCTCGACAGCAGCCCACCAAGACATCAGTCTTCCTACCACCCCTGCTCCTGAGGATGATGATCCGACACAGCAGCGCCTTCGCGGCTTGCCGGAATTTGGCTCAGCGCCCCCGTCTGCATCCACAAACAGGACCCCAGAGGTAATATTTACACAAGAAAATGTTACAGCGCTTATCACCGCAATTCAAAAAAGTCAAACAGACGCATTTAAGGAAATAATTGACACATTAATGCATTCAGCTGCCACGACCAGCGAGACGCAGACTCTAGCACGCTGCAAGGCCACCTTCAGCGGCTCGAAGACGGAGTCTGTGGCCGCATTTATTGATAGCGTCGACAGCTATATAGACTGCTGCAAAGTCTCTGACAAAAATGTAGTAAGAGGCCTATCAATGTTACTGACAAAAGACGCCGCAATCTGGTGGCAAGGTATAAAAAGGCAGGTGACAACTTGGGCTGACGCTAAGGAAAATTTAATAAGCGCATTCGGCGATCGACGTCCGCCCCACAGAATATACCTAGATATATTTAATAGTCCACACGGAGTAGAGAACACCGACTTATTTATTTCTAAAATTCGAGCATTATTTGCAAAACTACCACATGGAGATTTGACAGATAATGCTAAGATGGACATAACGTACGCATTATTGAACAAAAAAATAAAATCCAAACTGCGACGCGAAGAATTCTCGACATTCACCGAGCTCCTCCAAAAAGCCCGCGAAATCGAAGATTCCGCGGAGGAAGTGAAGTTGGCGTCAAACAACCACGTATTATGCGGACCGTCAACAAAAGCGTCACCCGCCACGCCTTCACGCGGCTTGTCCACCGCGTTTCGCGCTGCACGCGCGCCCTCTACGGGGCATTACAGCAACACACGTGCCACGCCCAGCGAGACGCGACGCGTGAACGCCGATTCCGATGCTCGCGCGTTGCCCGCTTCGTGTCCAGAGATGCCGCTGCCAGTCCCGACGTCGGTGACGCCAGCCACTGCCACCAACATCGAGCACGGGAAAAAGTATAGACCCCAGTGCTCGTACTGCAAGCGCTATAATCACACTAAGGAACAGTGTCGTAAGTTGGCGAATCGAAGTGAGTCCACATTTTCTAACATTTCCGCGGAAGTGCGCGACAGTGACGAATCGGGAAATCAGTGCTTTTACAGTGTCGAAGTTCTACCTAATTGTGCAGTGTCGTGTAACGCCAATAAGTCGCATCTATCAACAATAAGTCAATTAAGTTCTAATGCCGATTTTGAAAGTAATTTTAAACAAAAAAATGTTTGTTCTCACATAATGAACAATGTAAAGTGTAATAATTATAGTATAGAAGCCAGTTGTTCTAATAAATCATTTGTTAATGTTAATTATAGTGCAGCACCAAGGTGTCCTGAAAGTTTACTAGAAAATGTTAATTGTAGTCTAGGACCTAGTTGTACGGGAAAATTATGTAGCGATGTGTGTATATGTCAAAGCTTATTTTATGATAATACTACTAACGAAAATTGTAACATAAAAATTAGTAATTCTTTGAATTTACTAACAGATGATAGGATTGCTAAGAATGTTAAGGTTAATGAAATTTGTAACTGCGTGTGTAGTGGACATTTTTTAACGAGTGGGAACGGTCGGGAGAGGCCCGTTGCATACCGCGAAGTGCGTCCGATTTTAAAAATCGAAATTTTAGGTGTCAAGGGTACAGCTCTGGTGGATACTGCCGCGAAGCATTGTGTTGCGGGACACACTCTGTATGTTCTCCTCCTACAAAAAGGTAATCCTCTCGTTTCTTCGACACGTAAGGTCAAGCTTGCTGATGGTCATGTACGAGAGATGGAAGTTTTAACCACTACTTTGACGGTAAGTTTGGACCACAGGAAGATCACATTACCATTTCTGATTTTTCCCGATTCCGGTAAGAATGAAACTCTTCTGGGTATTGATTTTATTACAGCTGCAGGAGTTGTTATAGACTTTTATAATGAAATCTGGTATTTTGGTAATAACAATAATACTAAACATAAACTACTTTTTGAACCTATGACGCGTCAAATAAGCTGCTCCTCCACGAATATTCTGCGTGATGACGAAGGTGCACACCTTATTCCAGCTGAGCGTAAAGCTCTCGCTGACGTCATCATCAGACATGCGAATATCTTTGAAGCAGGGGGAGGTACTACTCCATACGCCGAGCACTGTATAGACACAGGTAATCATCCACCAGTAGCAGTGCCGCCGTATCGTCTCACTCCAGCAAAAAAAGAGCTGATGAGGCAGGAGATACAAAAGATGCTAGATGATGACGTCATCGAAGAATGTGAGTCAGCTTGGTGTTCTCCGGCACTGATGGTGCCGAAGCCCGATGGGAAAATTCGGTTCTGCGTTGACTATAGGCGGCTCAACGCAGTCACCAAGACTGATAATTATCCGATGCCACGAATCGATGAATTACTTCAAGCGACGAAGAAAAACTGCTACCTAAGCACACTGGACCTTCGGTCTTCATATTGGCAAGTGGCCGTTAGGGAGTGTGACAAAGACAAGACAGCTTTCATATGCCCTCTTGGCACATTCCGCTTCAAAAAAATGCCTTTCGGACTTAAAAATGCTCCGGCCACCTTCCAGCGTTTAATAGATCGGCTTCGATCCTGTGCAGCTCTTAAAGAGGTAACTATACTAGCCTATTTGGACGATATTTTAGTAATATCAGAGGGACTGCAAAAACACCTAGATGACCTGGAACTAGTGCTCAGACGCCTGGAAGAATTTAACTTAAACGTAAACCGTGATAAATGCGCTTTCGCGAGAGAAAGTGTCCGATACCTTGGTCATGTCATAACCCAGGAAGGTATAGCAACTGACCCTCAAAAGGTAAGCGCAGTTCTGGATATGAACGAACCTGCCAACTTAAAACACTTGCGAACTTTCCTTCAAACTTGTTCGTGGTTCAGGAAATTTATACCAAATTTCTCTAAAGTTGCTGAACCACTGACACGGTTAACTAGAAAGAAACAAATCTGGACCTGGGGACCAGAGCAGTCCCAGGCGTTCAATGAGCTAAAACAGCTACTCACTTCTGCACCAATACTGGTTCAGCCTGATTTCAGTCAACCCTTCGTACTGCGTACTGATGCGAGTAATTATGCAGTGGGCGCAGTTCTGCTTCAAGGGGAAGGTAATCAGGAAAGACCGATCGAATATGCCAGCCGTCTTCTAAACGACGCAGAGCGCAACTACTCAACTACAGAAAGGGAAGCGCTTGCTGTAGTTTGGGCGGTAGAGCGTTTTCGTTCATATCTCGATGGTCAACCAGTTATCATTGGAAGTGATCACCAACCGCTGCGTTGGCTGCTCTCATTGAAATCACCAACAGGTAGATTGGTTCGTTGGGCCCTAAAGCTTCAATCTTTCGACATCAAGTTCGAGTATACTCCGGGAAAAGCAAATGTTGTCGCAGATACGCTCAGCAGGCCAATTTGTTCCAGTGAGACTTATAATAGCTGCGGTGTTTGCTCCATTATTTGTGATGTGCCAACAAAATCTCCTGGTCAAATCAGACAAGAGCAACTTGTTGATCCCGAGTTAACTAAAATAATTAAGGAACTCGAAGATGCCGACGAGGTTGCATCAAGAAGATGGTCGGAACGTGGGTACGTCATGAATCAGGGTGTCTTATATCGTTACAATCCCGACTCAGATAATGAGTCACCCCAGTTGGTCATTCCTGCGAACCAAGTGGTAAATGTTCTCAAAGAACTACACGATTCTCCTTTAGCGGGCCACCCTGGTATCGACCGCACCTATCATAAGGTAGCTCAATTATATTACTTCACAGGAATGCGAAGAATAATATCCAACTACGTAGCAGCGTGTATCCACTGCCAACGCTACAAGGCATCGAACACTAAACCACTAGGTCTCCTGCAAACGCCGGTCATGAGCCAACGGAACGAAGTGCTCGCTATAGACCTTTTCGGCCCCTTACCAGAAGGAGACCAGGGGGAGCGTTGGGTGTTCCTTATTGAAGACACATCTACAAGGTGGGTAGAATTATTTGCCCTCCAAGAAGCCACTGCTGAAGCGTGCGCCCGTGTCTTAATAGAAGAACATTTCCTACGATTTGGCTTACCGCGTCGAATAATTTCCGACAACGGGGCCCAATTCGTCTCTGCAGTCATGCGTCAGTGCATGTCAGTCTTGGGAGTGAAGCAAAACTTTGTGCCTCTTTACCACCCTCAAGCAAATCCCGCAGAACGCAAAAATAGAGACTTGAAAGCCATGTTAGCATATCTTGTGGAAGAAGATCACACTTCTTGGCCAAAGAAGCTGTCGATGGTTAGATTTGCTCTGAACAGCTCCAAATGCCGAACTACAGGTATGTCTCCAGCATATTTGACATTTGCCCGAGAAATGAGATCTCCCACAGAAGTAACGCATGATCTTCGAGGTATACTAGACAAAGACAATTTCGTCCCACAAATAACTCCGTACCTTAGGAAGTTTGTCCATTCACTTTCAGCTATCCGTGAACGAGTAGAAGTACAACAGGACCGATCAAAACAATATGCAGATCAATTTCGTCAACCTTCAGAGACTTTCCAAGTAGGTGATTTAGTACTACTTAAGTCCCACGTGCTAAGCAGCGTCCCGAAGAATGTGACAGCGAAGTTTGGACCGAAACGTGACGGACCATACCAAATTTCAGGTAAGGCCAGCCCAACTACTTACATCCTATCACCGGTGAGTCAGCCCAGTGAAGTCCTTGGCAAGTATCACATCCAGGATCTCACTGCGTACAAAAGAACGGATGATCGGTCACCTCCACAACCCGTAATTCCTAAAAGGAAACGAGGACGTCCAGTGACCAGGAAGGAAGACCTAGTCCAGGAGCGAGGACGTTCACCTGGACTAGAGGGGGAGGATATAGTAAACCATTCTTTGAGGTTGCCGCTCCGAACCTCTCGGGGCCGTCTTCCCGCTCGTTTTTGTGTATAAACCGTTACCACCGCAACCTCTCGCTCGCACACAGACGCGCTCGCGATAGTTAGGATGCTCTCGCGGCCGTCTTCCCGCGCTTTTATGAATAAAGCGTTGCCACCGCAACCTCTCGCTCACACCAGTCAGTACGCGTCAGTACGCGTTCGCTATTTCTGAATACGCCGCAACCTCTCGCTCGCACACAGACGCGCTCGCTATAGTTCAGGATGCGGCCGTCAGGGAGTCTTCCCTGCACTGGCGGCGAATACGCACGTTGCGCGCGCGACTAACCCACGACTAACCCAAGTAATAGTAAACCGGTGAACTTTGTTGTGTCATGTGTTTGTGTTAATAAACTTGTGAACTTTGTTATAATAAATTCCTAAGAGATCCTTCTCGTGTTTTTATATGAGGCCCACACCTCATAGCTTCTAAAAATTCTAAAAATTCTTTTAAATCTGGCAATTCGCGTGGGCATTTTACGGCTTCTAAATAATCAGTATAAGTAGCGGAATCTAATTTATGTGTTAACAGGTAAACGATTATTGGATCCCAGGAACTAATATCAACTCCTAGGTTCTTTATAGCATTTAGACACTCTTGAGTAGTGTCATGAATGCGTTTAATAGCAGAGACAGATTGCTGTTGTATATTTGGAAGACCCATTAAAATATTCATGTGTGACATAAAAATCAATTTCTTATTATTATACCTCTGATTAAGAATACTCCAGCAGATATCATAATTATCTGAACTTACTTGTAAATGCTGGATCAGTCTCTCAGCTTCACCCTTGACCTTAGACTTCAAGTATTGCATCTTCTGCGCATTTGAGATGGAATTGTTATTGTGGATGGTTTCATTAAATAAATCCTTAAAAGATGTCCAATTATTATAATTTCCACTAAAGCTCGGAATTTCCATTTGGGGAGTAGACTTCGCTATGTTGGCTACAGACCACATTTTCTTGTTTATAGCTTTCTTAATAGCCTGGTACTTACTTTCGTAGGAAGAAAAAGCACGCTCATACTCCTCATTGGACCCATCCAGCTGGCTGTCTAATTCCCAGTGCAGCGAGTCAATTGCAGCCCAGCGAGACTGAATTGTCTGCAGTAGGTCTTCAAACTCCCACTTTTCGCTAACAGAATCTAAATTAATGCCTACTAACGTACGATGAAAAGCTTTGAAATTACTGGTCTGCTTTCTTAGCATCTCCTCTGTTCTGCTCTCACTGCCGGTAGATACCTTTCCAGCGGCCTTGATACCACTCGGTTGGGCGCGGTCCTGGCCTGATCTCGCTCGACTTCGGCATGAACGTTGGAGGTTTAATTAAAGGTGACGGTGGTCGATCCTCTGCCGTGCCCTGACAACTTAAAATATGTGCCCTAACGTTACCGTACCTATCACTGACATTCTCCTTATCTTTCTCGATATAGTCTCTCATATGCGCATCTAAATTCATCAATGTTAATTTAGAATAATTCCCTTCATACTCAAACCAATAATTATCTAAAATATCTAGCCTTTTCTTAATATAGGCTGCAGTTTTCCTACTCTCCCCGTCTTTCTTAAAATTAGAATAGAGGTTTTCGATGGCTGTAGACAACTGCTTCTGGTTGGCAAGAATATCGCTGACAGACGACATCTTAAAGCGTCGAATAAGATAAATGGACAGATCTTACTTGACAGATCACCCTGCTGCTTACTATGCCCGAATCTTAGTACTCGGACCGCCTGCTCTGCACTCCTTAAATCGCACAGACACTGGATGCTGCTTCACTTAGTTGAACAGCTACAAAGTCACAGTCTTAACACTTAGCGCACTATGTCTCTATAAGCGCTGTCGATTCGGCATAAACGGAACCACTGACACGTGCACGTACAAGGATCCCGCTTTTCCGAAAAGCTCGAAGGACCATGTACGGGTATGACCGTAGTAAAAGGAATAAAAGATAAATGTTCTTAATAAAACTATATTTCCGTCTCTTAATGCGGTTATTAAATTTACAGATAGGTAGGTAAATTAGGTGAAATGATATGAGTACGCGCGGTACGCTTAATGACCGGATGCGAACTGACTTTAATTACATTAAAATATTAATACGAAATGACCGATGTCGCGTAAACTGCTGACATGGTGAAATTGTACGGACGTTGCCCGTACAACATTATTTAGTACCCTAAAAGTATTGTCATAAATTAGGTAATAATTTTAGGTATTACTAAGGGCTCGCAAAAACGGGCCATCCGGGCGTTATTTATTCGACTGCTTTTACATTTTATTCTCGTCTTGGAATACACGAGACAAGAGGTGACAGTCGGACGGGCATGCAGGTCCCGTGGTGTTAAGTGGCCACTTCCCTGGTGGGACTCTAAAAGTTGTACCACCTGTATAAATAAATTAGTAAAAGCTGTACCATCTACAAAGAAGGTAAACTTACAGGTCGGGGTACATGTGGAGGTGGTTGGAGAAGTCGGCGAGGTAGTGCGCGAGGGCGCGCGGCGAGGCGCCCGCGAGGTGCAGCTCGAGCGCGGCGCGGGCGGGGGCGCGCGCGGCGAGCGCCAGCAGGCAGCCCAGCGCCGCACAGGCCAGCAGCGCGCGCCGCCAGCCGCTTGCCGCCCCCCAGCGCCCCCACCGCCCCCACCGCCCCCAGCGCCGCACCAAGCCCAACACGCGCGCCATCTGCACCGCGCGCTCACCCTAAATTATATGATTTATTTATTTATTATATTTATAACAAAAAAAATATCTATTAGAACGGTACATAACCTTAGAGCATCAAGGTTTGACAGTTATGACACCCGTCAGAGGAGTGGCCTTTACGGGCGAACCCCTCGTCCCAACTTCCATGCATAATATGCCTTCTAGTTATACAATTAGTGTGCCTGTGTGTCTTTGTCAGTGTTGTCGGTGCATAAAAAATGACGTAGTTAATTGAAATTGACATATTTAGAAATGTATCCGTCTGTAGCGATGAAAGAATTTTTATGAATGTGTGACAGAATTAAAATGTGTGAGTTCTTCCCCCGCACCAGATTTGGCACAAAAATTATGTATCGAAGCGAGGCGCTATGTCGTCTCTGCTGAAGGGTGAGTTAGTTACTTTGATGCTCTAAGGTAAAAATGGTAAAGGTCTTGCTACCACCTCCTTGCGTACTTGCGTCCACTAGGTAAACCTGTATGCGAGGGCTGTTTGATAAGTCCTTTTTTTTCTTCAATTATGGCATCGCAAACTCTGCATATTGCCAGCGTCAAGTATAATTTTTGCATCACGTTTTTGCCAATTTCGGTGAAACTGGACGAGTCCATCCATACATCAACCTTTTAAAGTCCACTGCTGGACATAGGCCTCCCCTAATGTTCGCCACTCCGTCCGGTCCTGCGCCCTCTGAATGCAGCGGTTTCCCGCTATCTTCTTCAGGTCGTCAGTCCACCTGGTTGGAGGGCAGCCTGTGCTCCTTTTGCCGAGACGTGGTCGCCATTCGAGGACCTTTCTTCCCCACCGGTTGTCAGTCCTCCTAACTATATGGCCTGCCCATTGCCACTTCAGCTTGCAGATTTTGAGAGCTATGTCGGTAACCTTCGTTCGTCTACGGATTACATCGTTACGGATTCTGTCGCGTAGAGAAATGCCAAGCATCCAGGCCCTCTCCATCGCTCGCTGAGCGACCTTGAGCCTGTCTCTAAAAAGCTAACTGAAAATGTAAACTAAAAGGCTAACTGTAAAAGACCACGTCTCAGCGCCGTAGGTCATCACTGGCAACACACACTGCTCGAAAACTTTCGACTTCGCACTGAGGTATTCTGGACGAGAAGACACTTTGTAATTTCCCGCATGCTGCGCAACCGAGTTGGATTCTAGGAGTTACCTCTCTCTCGAAGTTGGACTTACCCATACGGATCGCTTGTCCCAGGTATATTTACACTCGTCGACAAATTCGAGAGTAGTGCCATCAACAACGACCGGCATGGGTGTGACATGGACATTAGACATGATCTTCGTCTTGTCCATGTTCATCTTAAGACCCACACGTTGGGAGGCGCTATGGAGGTCACCTAGTATTGTGCTGAGTTCTTCCAGGGTCTCCGCCAAGCAAATCGAAGGTGCGTGAGGTGTTCGCCATTGATGTTAATTAATACCAAGCTCTTTCCACTCCATCAGCTTAAACACGTCTTCCAGTGCAGCGGTACAGTTTCGGGGATATAACATCCCCTTGTCGTACTCCGCGCTGCAGTGGAATAGGTTCAGTGCTTTCGTCGTGGACTCGGACTGACATGGTTGCGGCTTTGTATAAACATTTAAATACCTAATATATTGCTTGGTTTTAAAAATATTTTTGAACAATTATTCAAAATTTAATAAGGTTCTTCATTTATTTTCGGTAATCTATAGAGGTATATATTATGTAAGGTGAAACAAATAGGTATACATGTAGTTATTAATGCTTACCTACTGAGTAATATTCCAGGTAGGTATTCCAGTAGTTTATTCGATTAACAATTCACTTAATAAGAGACTCAAATGCTCAAAGGTAGAACCATAGACGCTAAGTCTATGGGTAGAACCAATAAGGGTGTTCTATGTACTTAAATACTCACAAATTAAAATTAGCTAACGATAATAGGTAACTTCTCTCGAGTACAGTTCAGCTAGCAGGCTGCTACCATTTGTATAAAACACAGAACTAATAAAATTAAACTGCGAAGCTGGACTAACTTTAATATCGACAGGAAACAACTCCTGATAACGAGTTGCCGCTTCCCGAGCGAGATTACAGAATCACGCTGAAATAAAGATGACAGTGCAATCGTGGTGCTGGAATGCTCGGGGTTCCAGGCGCGCGTATATTTAGCGCGCCATGTGTGCACTTTAAAAACATAAACCGTCTGTGTGTACGTCATCGCCGAAACACATGCTCGAGGTCGCCAACCTCAACCGCGCCGGTCAGCGGCTTGCAGTACAATTTTACCGTGTAATATTACAGGAATTGTTTCATTTTCATCCAAGTGAATACAAAATTTGCTGGCATATGTATGAAACTTGCATTGAAGTTTCTTTTTTATTTGATTACTAGTGGTCGCCCGCGACTTCGTCCGTGTTTACTTCGGTATTAGTCATAGCATGATGATAGCCTAAAGCCTTCGGGTGGCTCCCCTGGGGTTGCCCGTGTCCATAGGCGACGTGATCGCTTAACACCACGCGGCCCGTCTGCCTTTTTGTGCGGTTTATTTATAAAAAAAAGCCTTCCCCGATAAATGAACTATCCAACACAAAAAAGATTTTTTCAATTGGAATTGGAACCAGTAGTTCCTGAGATTAGTGCGTTCAAACAAACTTACAAACGAACGAACAAACTCTTCTAACTTTTAAAAACATCTTAGCTTCAGCTTATGTATATGTCGCAGTCGGATCGTATAATACGCCGTATTACATTCCGGCTAGCTCTTTCCTAAAACAGGGCTGTATTGTAATGCGGCGCACTCTCGTTCAGCCGGATTGCAATTCAGCTAAATTAGCGAACGTTGTATTGTATGAGCTCTTCGCGTTCGTCAAAGCGGCGTAATATCGTGTCAATATCAATACATTAACTGAAGTTTTTGATAAATCAACAATAATACTTCCAAACACTGATCGATAAATTCTTGAAATGGACGTAACTTTTTAATTTGTGAACCGATTTAAATAAAACAAACACTAAATGTTAATCCAAAAAAATATACCAATACATCAGTGAAAACCGCATCCTTCTACGTTAAGCCGTTCCTGAGATTAGCGCGCACAAACGAACAGAGAATCAGAGAAACAGACAATAATTCTAAAAATCATCGTTTTGGTTTCTATTACGCTAATAAATAGCCCTAGTGAGTTTTTCTCAAATATCTTCAATGTACAGAAACCAACTTGTTACAGATTTATTATATGTATATAGATGATCACCTCAACTTATGAGTCATTGTGAATTTCACATACTTCAACCTCAAAAATCCTCATAAAATTACATCTTTTCATATTTTTAAAATTCCCATTAAAATTAAGTCTTAAGTATAGAAGTCTGTGAAGGCACTTCATAGAAGTGAATAAAATTTGGTGATGTTCTGGGGAAATGGTTGATTCCAAATGATGGAAGTGAGACTCTAGACTTCAATTTCTTGGTAAATTGAACTGATAACTTATAATGAAATGACATAATTGTGTACTAGACATGTCAGATTACAGGGGGCGCCTGATTACCGGGGGCCCTCGGGGGTGTATATCTACGTATGTGTTGAACACATGAAGGTAGGAAATGGTTGAACACTACATTTTAATGAGAAAATGATACACAAACCAAGATTTGTCAATTATTTACTTAAATGTCAATTTTTTGATTTACATTAATTAATTTATCAATTATTATGACAGTCATGTTGTTCTTAAGCTAATTCAATAACTACCTCACACCATACACCTGGCCTACATACATAAGAATGTCACACATGGATTTTCAGAATTACAACAGTTTCTCAATAGCTGGGCATGTGACTCATTGTAATCTCAAGGTCTGACTACTTATTACTTAATAAATATTCAACTATTTTTGAATCTCTGTCCATCATTTGTCACATTCTTATGTCGAGACATAAACCTAATCAACAGGAATCGTAATTGGCATAATTTATTGTACTGTATCAAACCCGCATCAGATGCACCTTCAATCTCATACTGTATCATCATAAAAGTGGCACTTGTTCATCTTCAGTTCAGGGGCTACACTAGGAGCAGTAATTCGATCATTAAGAGCCGCCAATAAGCTTTGTGACAAACACATTCACCCTCGACTACCAGACATTGTAGAAAAATAAATATGATACAACATACCTCATGTATCCAGATACTAACGAGTATTTAATTTATCACTAAATATATTTACAACGGTACAGACCGAGTCGGATTCCCCTCATTCAATTCGCACATCACATCCACTAGGTCAAAGTCACGACAGCACTCACAAACAGTAGTTAGCGTCGCGAGGGCCGGGAGAGATCAGAGTTTCGTGCTACCGGCGGCGGCGGCGGCCCTTGCGGTACCCCTTGCCGTACCAGCCGCCGTCGTCGAGCGCGGCGTCGGGCGCGGCGGGCGCGGGCGGCGCGGGGGCGTCCTCCCCGCCGCAGCACGCGCACAGGTAGCGGCGGCCGCGCTCGCGCCGCCACGCGCGCCGCTCGGGGGGCGTCCCCCGGGGCGGCCCGTACCACAGGCAGCGCCGCGCCGCGTACCGCTCCGCGCACCAAGCGCACTCGGGCGGCGCGGGCGCGGCGGGGGGCGCGGGGCGCGCGGGGGGGCGGCGCGGCACGGGCGCGGGGCGCGGGGGCGGCGGGGGCGTGGGCGGCGGCGCGATGATGGTGTGCAGGCCGGAGTACAGCGAGGCGCGACACACGAGCATGGCGCGACGGATGATGGCGGCCGCCAGCGTCCCCGCCGCCTCCTCCCCGGACGAGCCATCCTCCTCCTTAGTGTCGTCGCTGTCCCGGTCGCGCTCCATCTTGACGAGGTCGCTCCCGATGCGCGGCTCGAACCGGAGCAGCCGCCGCAGCTTCGAGTCGTACCTCCACGCGCCTCCTTCCACCGGCCCCTCCGGATCCTCCTTCTTCGGAAGGAAAGGCGGCTCCATCTTTATCTTCGTATCCTCCAGCTTCGGCATCGGGGACGAATTGAACCCGTTGGGCCTCGCCACGAAGCCATTCTTGATCGGAGGCGGCGGCGCGGCCGCGGACCTCGTAAATCGGAACCTCCTCAGCTCGTCGGTGGTGGAGCGCGGGGGAGGCGGAGGCTCCGGCGGCGGAGGCTCCACGGGGGCATGCTCCGAGCGCAACAGGATTGTCGCCTCGCCGGACTGCATACTCACCTGAAAACGAAAACCCTTCCATGATACGAATTTGCAACTTGGCAGTCCAAAATGAAAAGTAATTTATTTAAAAAAAATAATTTATGACCTTGTATCCCCTACCTGATCGTAAGAGGCGACTAAAAGGGGGGCTTCCGGAGATGCGGGCGGTGAGAGTGGGAGCTTGACCCGTCCAGCCAGCAACCCCGGGAGGGATGGCGGTGTATGCGTGGCCGCATGCCGCCGTGAACACCTGAATGTGCAGGAGAGCACATCTGCTCTCCCGAAGATGGGCCCATTCTGGGGCATCGCGCGTGGAGGACACCGGTGCGTTCCAATGGAGATCCCGGAGTCCTCACAAACGCAGAGGCAGGCCACCAAGGGGGTTTTAGTGCGGTCAAATCCCACATAACCCGGTATCCTCTCCCAGGGTGTCGGGTAACTTTTAAAGGTTTCCCCCCCGATACAAAAAAAAGGAGGTTAGGGCCCATCCAACGTTACACGTTGAGGGGGAAGGAAGGGGTCGGACAAGTGCGACATTGTGTGATGGTGGGTGGGAGGTGTCGTGAATTTGTGAAGTCATATAATTTAAAATATCTTAATAAATATTAAAAGTCAATAGATATAAAATGATTTTTCTTTAATTTTTAGATGTAAAATGGATAAATGTGTGATGTCACATTGGGGAGGGAGGAGGTTCTCAATTGTGACCAACTGTGACATGGAGGGCAGAGGGGTCAAAAAAATTACGATTTTAGTGTGACGTAATTTATGGGTGGCTCCCTTAACTCCATATCTATCGCTGTGAAATGTTAATAAAGCGCATACACACCTGAAAGGACGTGAGGCCACGGGCGGCGAAGGGATCCGCGGTAGCGTCGTGTCGCGGCGGGGCGGCGGCGGGGGGAGCGGGGGCGGGGGCGGGGGGCGGCCGCAGCCTCTCGGCGAGGTGGCGCAGCGGGACCTCGTCGTCCGAGTCGGAGGCGGAGGGGGAGGACAGCGAGTAGTAGTCGTCGTCGGAGCAGGCGGGGGAGGCGGGGTAGGCGGGGCAGGCGGGCGAGGCGGGGCGGGCGGAAGGCGCGCAGAGCAGCGGGCGGCGCGTGGTGTGCGCCTCGGGCGGCGCGAGCGGCTCGGCGTGCGCCAGCAGCGGGTCGGCGCGCGCGCGGTACCGCGGCACGCGCAGCCGCAGCCGACGCGCCACCTGCAACACCAACCATTCATAATAATATTAGAAAAAAACTGGCTAACTTGGGTGTACGAAGCGGGATTTTCTGGTGCTGAGGGTGGCGGAAGGTGCTGTTAATTGTCCATTAATATTATTCTAGTCTTGGCCTATCAAATCAATTGAAATACTTTTTATGAGCTGTCAAAACGTGACATCTCCATAGATTTTATATGAGAAATTGATTTGTGACGTCACAACTCATTCATAGTCTAGCAATTTTTTCTAGTCTGACAATTTTTTTTAATTAAAAGTAATAAAAATCATGTATAAAAATAAATTACCCTACTTTCCGAGCATGGTTTAGTGCCACCTTTTTAAGGTATGCATTTTGAATTTTTCAGTACATAATGGGCCACGTCGAATTCAATAGCTAGATTAGTTAGCAGCTAGTTCTGGCTAGAGCAGCAATGGCCGAGTGGTAAAAAAATAGCGGTATTCGACGCGACCGATTCCGGGTTCAAATCCTCGGCGCACACCTCTGACAAAGAAATTTGTAATGTGCGCATTTATCGCTGCTCCACGGTGGTGGAAATAAATGTTTAATTGATTACGTGTTCTCCATCGCCGTGCATGCCTGAGAGTAATTCATAATTTCTCGAAAGCATGACGTCCAACAATCCGCACTTGGCCGGCGTAGTGGACCATGGCCTAAATCTCTCTCTCTTGTGAGGAGGAGACCTATTCCCAGCAGTGGGACATAAAAAAGGTTGAAATTAGTATATTTCATTACAAGTGCGGAAAGGCTGTCATTGCAAGGAGTTCCGACAAATGTCTACCCGATCCTAGGCGCAGCCGAAGGTGAGGGTTGACAGTCGGAACTCCTTCCAAAGACGGTTGCGCACGTGTACTCAACAACTATTTTTAATACAGTTGCGAAAAAATGAAGCAATTTAATCAAATAATAAAAATTTAATAAAGAGTTGATGAGATGAAATGAAATGAAACCTAACCTAACTCATTGAATCAAATCATTAAATCTGATATTGAAACCAATTAGTAGCTTCTTATTAATATTTGCATGAATCATAAAAAGAGTACACACGAGTGCGGAAAAGGTAAAGAAAAAGCACGAGTGTGTAATAGCCCACTTCCCGAACGCTATACATCCCTGCAATACGCCACTTTTTGAGCAACTGTATTAAAAAATAAGTTGCGGCTACCGGCAACGTCGGACGAGTGATCATGAGGTCAGAGGCAGAGTGGTAGGTAGGTAGGCGGCAGTTACCTGCGCCATGACGTCGTCGCAGCGCGCGTTGATCTTGAGCGCGGCCACCGCGTCCTTGGGCGTCCACTGCAGGTTGACGATGTAGAGCGCGGGCCGCGCGGCCGGCGCGCGCTGCATGCGCCACAGCCGCGGGTAGCGCCGCAGCACCTGCGCCCGGGGTTCATTGGACACTTGTACAAATATACCAGTGGCGTTTGCTATCATTCTACTGAACGTTCATTTAATGTATTCGTCGCGAGCAAACAAATTGAGAATTTGAATGGAATCTACATTTTTATTTTTATTTACAAGACTAATTAATATTTTGTAAAGGGAATATTGTTGCCTTTCAATTGCTCAGACAGTAAACAGAATTATTTGGTGGTGCGGGTAGAGTGGTGGGGAAGAGGGGGAGTGGCGGCGTGGCGCAGCGCCCCGGCCCAGTTGAGCGGCCAGGCGGCGCGTGCGGTGCGGGTAGGGCGGTGGGGAGAGGGGAGAGGGCAGAGGGCAGAGGGGCAGAGCAGCGCACCTTGAGGCTGGAGCCGAGGCACAGCACGACGTCGGCGGCGGCGGCGTGGCGCAGCGCCCCGGCCCAGTTGAGCGGCCAGGCGGCGCGGCCGCGCTCGCCGAAGTGCACGATGGAGTCGCGCAGCTCGCGGCCGCACGCGTGGCACAGGCGGCGCGTGCGGTGCGCGTGGCGCGCGGTGCGCTCCGTGGTGTCGAAGGCGCGCAGGTAGACGGCGCGGCAGGCGGGGCAGCGCTCGGCGAACATGTCGCCGTGCAGCTCGGCCAGCGCGCGCCGCGGCAGCCCCGCGCGCACGTGCAGCCCGTCGCAGTTCTGCGACACCACGAACTTGAGCGCGCCGCGCGCCCACAGCGCCGTCAGCGCCATGTGCGTGAACGTCGGCTGCGCGCGCGACACCTCCACGCGCCTGTAGCACACGCACACATGTTGGATTTATCTATCACCTTTCTAGGAAAACGATGAAGATATACATAATACACAGTATGGATACAAAACTGATCTAATGAGAGTTTATGGCGGCAAGTCGGAAAGTACGTATTGTGCTCTTGTTTAATTTTCACTTTCTTGTTGTATTTTTGAGTTATATCGTTAAAGTTAATGGCATTTTGTTCAATTCGTTCATTTCGTTCAATGTAGGTTAATTACAGTGCACGAGTGTTGTGAAGTAAAATAACAGTGCGAAAATAATATGTTTTTTCGATTGCCTCCAAAACTCCATTGGACATATTCCGGTAAAGTAGCCATCACTTTACTTGAGCATTTGAGTGACTAGACTGACTGATTACTGACGACTTACTGATTCTATGACTATTAAGTGATACAAAAATTACACTTGACGCTGGCAATATGCACAAAGTTTGCTATGCCATTATTGAAAATTAAAACTAATCAAAACATTGTGTACTGGCAGAGCACGGCTGTGTCATCCTCTACGAGACCTCATAAGTCATCGTCTAGCTGGCCAAATATGGGCAAATTCATGTGAGCAAAGTCAAAGCAAATATGTAAATAAATAATGTACATATTTAGATAGATCGATAGGAAACTACTCCCAGATCCATCCATCTATCAGCGTTTCATAGTCCACTGCTGGATATGGCCTCCCCTAACGTTCCATCCGGTCCTGAGTCTTCTGAATCCAGGGGCTTACTGCTGTCTTTTATAAGTCCTCCCAGAAAATTAGTTAACTCTACCGCAAAAGTAAATAATAAGGATCATACAGTACGAGACTTTCTTTAACATTAAAAGACAAAATCTGTTAATGTCCCTATTACTACCCCTAAAAATTCCCGCCTCCACAATTTCAGCTCGTCAGCCTGGTAAATGGTAAATGATGAGCGCAGGCTCACCCCACGGTCTCGCCGCGCTGCAGCCGCGTCCACACGCCGCGCGGCCCGCGGTAGTCGGGGATGTCGGCCGCGGTGCTGATCCCCGCTCCCGTGTACACCTGAACACATACAATAGGATATTACATCCACTTTTGAAAAGTCTTTCAATTTGATTATGGTGCTAAAACACTATCCATGGTACCATATGGCATCCAATCATTTTTAGGGTGCCGTACCTCGAAAGGACAAAACAGAACCCTTATAGGATAACTTTGTTGTCCATCTGTCTGTCAGTCAAGACCCTTTTTCTCAGGAACGCGTGGAGGTATCAAGGTGGTATTTTTATCAAATACTCAGTCTACTGTCCCTTGGAGCTGTGAAAAAATCAAACTTTTAAGTCTGCTTAATCACAAGATACAGCCGTTTGTTTATGCCTCAAATTTTCAATTTAAATTTAAATTTATTTATTTGCAAGAACACAGTACTTACATCGATAAGGTGTTACATACATTTCAACACTCTTAAGGGAATCAAAACCTACAGGATACTTTCTGTGAACTAAGAATCTAGAAATTTGGTATGAAGCAATGTCTTATAGCTCAGATAAAGGAAAAATTTCAAAATCCGTAAATTTTTGGTTACATCATAATATATTAAAAAAGTATATTACTACTTGGTGACCCATAATTTATATATATTAAGATTAATATTTTTATTTAAGTAAATCTTGACCATTTGTATTAGTGTATGAACACTCATTAGAGGTGTATTTGTATTAGTGTATGAACACTCATTAGAGGTTTCTAATGAGTACAAGGTTTTGTAAACACAAAAATTGTGATTATTTTTATACTAGCATTTTAAAGCCCGTTATTTTAATACCCATTTATATGATTTGCAAAGGTATAGGAAGATTTTTTAAAAATCTTTTTGCTCTTTTTATTAAACACAATTTTGATTATTTTTATTAAATTATGTATGCTTTGATAGCTTTGTTGATCAAAATTTGTCAAAATTGATCAAAATCAGTCAAGTCTTTGAGGAGTTATGAGTAGCTTTTAGTACATATATTCAATAAACAGTATAACTTAAACATGTCGATATTATTTTCCCCATCACTAATCTAAGTGAAAATTTGCCGTATTTCAGTGTGTTATGAGGTGAATAAGATCCCATACTTTGTTTTGCCTATAATTGCAGAGCCCAAAACTATGGTAGATTAGGGTTCATCAATTCACTGTCTATATTAATAAATACTAACATTTTCATTTATGAACTTTTTCTCCGTCTGATCTTTTCTTCAGCTCAGCATTGCCTGAGCACACCCAGAGCAGTCAGAACAAAAAAATATAACATTCAGTAAGAGTTTGTAAATTAACCGTACAGTGAATAAAGAATATTTCATTTCATTTCATTTCATATCTTTGATTTCACACCAGACAATGGATTTTAAGGTCGCTGCATACGTGATGGGTTTTTACACGGACAGGATGGGACGGGAAGTTTTGGAAAATTCATTTCAAACAAAATGTATATGTAAGAGCATATGTTACGGAGACATGGACGGGACATAAACGTGGCACGGTGGTGGTGAACATTCCCGTTTTGAACGAGGCAGTCACGTCCCCATCCCGTTCACGTTCCGTCCGAGTTTTTATCACATTATGTATGCAGCGACCTTTACTCTGTTAAGGGTCTGGTCACGGTGCGGGCTGATAACACCTCAAGCCGCAGGAACAGAAAGTATGCAAAAAAACTTAAACTTAACAATGTTTTTTCTATAGCCCAGAGACAAATGTGATGTCTTGCAATTTTATTTGTGTATGGACCACAATATAAAGTAATACAAAAAATCATAAACATAACATTTACAACAATCTTAACCTCAGATGAACATGTTACTATTTTCCTTTTGGTGCAATTAAACAACATTTATGGCATAACACAATGACGTCAATATCATTGTTTATATCGCTCACGAGGGCTGCGTTCGAGAAACGACGAACGATCAGCCGCGAACTTTGACTGAAATGTACTCACTACGAGGTGCTTGGCATCGCGCAGAGCGCGCGCGAGCTTGCGGCACTTGTCGCGCAGCACCCGCGGGCTGTCCTCGACCTCGCGAGCGCGCTCGACGGCGCGAGCGGCCCTCGCCCGGCGCAGCTCGGCCGCCTCGCGCTGCTGCTGCTGGGCGCGGGCATCGCTCTCGGGCTGTGCCGCTGCACCACCGCTGCCGCCGCTAAGCCGCGCACTCGAGCGCAGCCCGCGCGCCGCCATGGAGACGCCCGCCTCCAGCTACGGCGCGGGCAGCGCACACGAGGACTCGCGCCCGACCCCGTCGCGATCCGCCGCTGTCGCCCGCTGCTGCATATCGTTCGGCACTCCGAGTAAAAAGGTGCCCCTGGTTGAGCAGCCGAAGCTTCTTTTATTTAACAAACAAAAATACAACTAAACTCGTGACACCTTTGATTTATTTATTCTACGAATCTGTCAATCAATCACATCAAACACGAAAACGAACGGGTTGCCATTCTTCTGTCATGTCATGTTTATGTCCGTCACTTTCGAGTTCGACGCGAACTAGTGATGATCAAGTACAAAAGCTTATGATAAAAGCACGGAAACGTCATTAAGGTGCAGTAACTTTGAATCGTACTAGAACTCAATAAAATTAAATAAACTTCGTACTCAATTAAAACAACTAGGTACCTAAAATCCTAAACTGCTCTGCTATTCATACATGCTATATAAAATACTTTTTTTATAACATATTAAGAGTAAGAAAGGTCTTCGGTATGGTCTTAGGTATACATACATATTATTTTTAACTATGTTAGGCCAAGGAGATGGCGCCACTACCATTATATGGTATCATTTGTACTACGACCTAAGATTCGAATAGGGAAAATTATCCTTATTAATAACGAAGTTGGGAGTTGATATTTTGTGCTCTTATTAAAACAAAATCTGAATTATTTCTATTCGTGATGCCAAAATATCTTAGAGCACCAAGGTATGACAGGTATGACACCCGTGAGTCAGTAACTTAGATGCTCTAAGCAAAATGACGACCCGCGTGGCGCAATGGCTACCATGCCGGACTGCCAATCGAGGGGTCCCGGGTTCGATTCCCGGTGAAACAGAAATTTGAATGATGAGTTTAAATTTCTGTTCTCGGTCTGGGTGTTTGTGTTCCTGTCTTTGTATGTGTCCATGGTACCCACGACACAGGGTATTAATTACCTTACTGTGGGGCTATGAGTGTGTAACGTTTAAAAATATATATATATAGATGGGTTGGGCACAAAGACCAATAATCCTAAAGACAGCGGGTCGGTGTAACCACTTTGTTGGCATCTCTTTTTCGCAGCCAGTGTTACCCACTTATCATATTTTCCCCCAAATTTGGTAATCTACAATATCAAGCAAGTAAACTATAAACATTGGCAGACCAAACTGTGAAAGGATTTATATGCTTGTGCATTATGGTTGGTTGTTTGTGAGTTTAGATTGGTTGACTGGCATAAAGTTAATTGGGTCAGCAAATTACAGGACATAATAATAATAATAAAAATGGTTTATTGCTTCAATACATAAATGCATACAAAAGAAGTTCAGATTTCACTCTTAAATATTTACAATTTACAATTACAATTACTGTTACTGCTACTGTTGGAAGCAAAAGGAAACGGCTCAGCTACAGCAGACCCAAGATCTATAAACCTGGGCTGCGCTGATTTTCAGCCGCTCCGAGTTCCCTGAGATCTTATGCGGGAATTAAATGTCGTACCTCCCCGTACCGCTGCTTCGAGCACTTAAGTCATGTTAAGTGTTACAAAAATCAGTTTTTGAAATAGCGTACAACTAATTACATGTAAAGTTAAATAAATAAAAAAATACTATTAGGTACATACAAAATTTAAAAGCTAAAAATGAAAAGAAATACATTCATACATAACAAACAAACAAACATAATAACAAATATATTAAATAATGGAACAAATAAATAAGCATTGCTGTGCTTCCGAGACGCGCGCGCGTTTGTGTGTGTCAGTGTGTGTGTGTGTGTGTGTGTCAGTGCGTGTGTATGCACTCGCGTGTTTTATTTGGGTTATCCAATCAGAAATAGTCCTTTAGGTGAAGGTATTTGTTATAAGATGATTTCAACTTTTCTGCAGCAAGTTGTCTTTTAAGCAGAGCGGATTTATACTTCTTTTTGAAACTCTCCGAGCTCATTTTGTTTCTTAAAGGAGGAGGCAGATCGTTCCATATCTTTGCTGCAGCAAACTTGAAACATCCTCTGTAGCGAGACGTTTTGTGTGCTGGGTTTTCTAGACGACTCTTTGCATTTATGCGGAGGCTACGATAAGAGTTGTCTTTGACCCAAAGGAGTTTCTCGTACAGGTATTCTGGTATTTTATTCTGAATAAGCCGTTGTACCATACACGCGTATTGTAGCTCTCTTCTCGCCTTCATGTTAAGTATGCCCATTTTGTTCAAGTAAGGCGTTATATGCTCTCTTCTGGGAATCTTATAGCAGTACCGAATGCAGGCGTTTTGCACTCTCTGTATGGCTTTCTCTGTTTTAACACTAATCCTTGGTCCATAAACAGAGCTACAGTAGTTAAGCTGTGATAGAACAAGCGAATCGCATAGTTGTATACGAAGCTCCGTTTTTATGTATGGTCTGATCTTGTATAGAGTTCTGAGTTTATAAAATGCTGTTTTAATTTTTTCATTTATATGTTCTATATACTTCTGCTCTCCATCCAAAATTAGACCAAGGTTTCGCGCGGAAGTTATGGGATCTAATGGGATGCCATTAATCATTACTCTATCCTTACAGTCAAATACAGATTTTATTTGGTGTTTTGTGCCTAAAATTAACATTTGGGATTTCACTGGGTTTAAGAGCAAAGAGTTTTCTAGGGACCATTTATATATGTTATTAAGATCATTGTTAATTTTTGTGATGGCTTCTTGCGTATTATTAGCATGAAAGGAGTAATAAATTTGCGTATCATCAGCGTACAAATGGTACTTACAAAACTTAATGTGTCTAGGTAAATCAGAAGTAAAGATGGAAAACAGGATTGGACTCAGTAATGACCCTTGTGGGACGCCTCTTCTAACAGGTTTAACGGTTGACATTTTTTTAGAACCATCAGTATTCTGGGTTACAACGACTTGCTCTCTATTGGTAAGATAAGCTTGGAACCAATCACATGTATCTTTAGAGAAACCATATCTCTCAAGCTTTGCTAGTAATAGCTCCGGGTCCAAACAATCAAAAGCCCTTGAATAATCTAATAGTATCATTATACTACTAAGGCCCATATCTGATGCCTCCGTTAGGTCGTCTGTAACGTGTATCAATGCCGTTTCCGTCCCATGGCCTCTCCTGAACCCAGACTGAAATTTAGAGATAATGTTATTTCTTTCAACGTATTGTAATACCTGTGATAGTACTACCTTTTCCAAGACTTTTGAGAGAACCGGGAGTATTGAGATAGGACGCAGATCTTTAAGTTCTGTAACATTATCTTTTTTAGGGATTGGTCTTACTAAAGCTCTCTTCCAGCAGGTAGGGAATGTGTTTGAATCAATTGCTTTATTTATGATTTTTGTTATAATAGGGAGGGTTGTATCAAGGGTCAGCTTGATCATTTCAATGGTGATTCCGTCTTCGCCAGCTGCTTTTGTCGTTATACTGTTAATAATTTAATAGTCACAGGACATGACCCCCCCCCCCCCAATCCGTCAGTCATGCGTACATGGAAGGTAAAACAAGCGAATTTGAGACACTTCTTCCCTCAAATTTCTTGGCGACCCTCCCCCCAAAATTGAAGGCTGCGACCGCGCCTGGTGCACCCAGCCTATAACATTTTACTGGTCTCCACTTAAATAGTTATATATAAACAGGGGGTATTTCAGCCTCCCGCTTGAAATGTAACTAACCACTAATGAGGTAACACATAATCTTTGATATTATTGTTGTCACTGTTTTTGTTAAAAATAATTATATTTAAATAAGATGGTTAATTTTTTACTAATACGGGGAGGATATTTTGATTCGAGATCTGACAACACAATTTCGAATTTGACAATGTTTGAAATAAACAAATATAAGTTTATTTTCACGAATTTCACTATATTTACGTTGAATGTCTAGTTATAAGACAAAAGTAATTAAATATCTATATATAAACAATACATATTTAGTACATTTTAAAGAGAAGTATTTAACTTACGCGTAAAATGTAATACCTTCCGGCAGCCTTCCTGTTTACGCTCACTGCGGCTCTTACAACCTATAATAAAAAACTGCAGCTCACCATATTATGGAACTAGAAAAATGTTATTTGCTTTTAATACAACACAATTTACAGCTGTGAGAATCGATTTTAACACATAAATATTATAAAACAACAATGTCACCCCGACTTCCACAGTTTGCCTGCCACATAATTAAAGGGCACTGTCAAAATATGTGGTTACACCGAAAAGGACAGAAAATCTCGCTCCCATCTCTTTTTAACAAGTTCTTTAAGTATATTTCGATCTCGCTTTAGCGTGCCGTAATGAAAATATGCCTCTGTCTATAGTACGTAAGTACATTATTCTTAGTCTAAGGTTGGGCACGATTTTTAGCGTAGTGGCGTAATCAGAAGCTCCCGACCCTGCACTAAGGGCGCCCTGCGTGTTAAACCCAGCATGTTGGTCAATGTAATCGGCCCTTAAGATAAGAATAAATAATAATTATACCTCACATTATTCTTATTATTCTTATGCTTAAGGCATTATGGCATTTTATTATATATTATATATATTAAGATTAAGATTATTGAACGTTTGTGTAAGTAGGAAATGTTTAAGTTATTCTATGCATTTAGAGAGAAACACCTGAATAATGGTAAGTAAAAGGTAATGGAATATCATAAATTGTATAATACATGATAATACCATTATCACAGGAACCGTTGGCAAGGACAAGGCTTAGAGCATCAAAGGTACTGACTCACGCTTCAGTGTCATACCTGTCAATACCTTGATTCTAAGGGACATGGCGGGCGGTAAAGTAAGTCATAGTCGGAATGGGAAGCATAATATGCTATTTTATTTTGACTACGTAGTGTATATAAAAAATCTACGGTGGGAGAGAAGAAACCTGAAATCATATTTGATGTTATTTTAACGTTTCACACTCATAGCCCCACAGTAGAGTAAATATACCCTGTGTCGTGGGTACCATGGACACACACAGAGACAGAAACACAAACACCCAGACCGAGAACAGAAATTTAAACTCATCATTCAAATTTCTGCTTCGCCGGGTATCGAACCCGGGACACTTCGATTGACAGTCCGGCATGGTAACCATTGCGCTAAGCGGGTTGTCATATTTGGGTGGTCTGTGCCCTTATTTATTTTTATTATGATTATTAATTACGAGAAATTGGAAGCTTTCATTTTCATTTTTGGCTGCATAATTCAAATACGTTTTGTTATGATGAAATATATTTAAAAAAACTTGATTGTCAAATTGTCAAGTCAAATGTCACATTATTATTGACTTTGACTTATTATGTCAAGTTCAAGTCAAACTTCTTTTAGTAATTTTGACAGGTACGTTGTGGACGATTTTAACGAAGCTTGTAAAAAATCCAATGAAATCTTGAGAAACCATCATTAATTTAATTTAATCTTTGTTACAATTATCAACCTCGATGTATTTTAAGTTAGTGTAGTGATATATTTCAATTGAAATCTTATTTGATTATTGTTTCAGTGTACGGCTAAAACTTGCCGGATTAATCATGGTGAGTGTTTTTGTGGATTGTTAAACACAATTATAATTTAGGTACTTTTTTATTCTATCTGAGTTATGATTATGAAATATTACTTAGGTCCAGTATGTATTTTGATAAAGAATTTTGTTCCTTGATCAATGTTTCGTTTATCTGATGAACTGTTATGTACCATAACATACACTTACAATAAATGTAGGAATCGTCAATTTCTATCAAATGTATAACAACATTGTATTTAAGGTGTAAGTTTTCGTTAGTTTTTAACGTATTAAAGAATATTTTTATTAAAACAAAATTTGAGTCACTAAATGATTGTGAATCATTGCTGTTTCAGCCGCGTGAAATTAAGGATATCAAGGACTTCCTGCTAAAGGCGAGAAGGAAAGATGCCAAATGTAAGTTTTTAAAGTGAAAATTGACTTGTTAGATACTTTCTACTTAACTGTTAATCAAATGACATTGTGTTGTAGCTGTGAAAATAAAGAAGAATCCAGAGAATGTGAAGTTCAAGGTGCGCTGCTCACGCTTCCTCTACACGTTGGTCATCACTGACAAGGAGAAGGCAGAGAAACTGAAACAAAGTTTGCCTCCAGGTATTGCATACACTATTGTTTTAGATATATTTGTGTCTACTGTTTAAATGGGACTGTGCTTCATATGAAATATCTATGAAATGTGGTCTGAATCTTATCCATACTAAAATTATAAATGTGAAAGTGTTGTTTGTTTGTCTGTCTTTCATGTCGCAACGAAGCTATTATATGGTATGTTTTTTGTGTGTGGAGATAGTGAGGAGGGTGGAGAGTAACGTAGGCTACTTTTTACCATGGTAAAACATCTCCATGGGAAGATCGATTGTTTTTTGTTATTTGCTAGATATTTAGTTCCGGATGTTGTTAATAGATGGCATAAGCAAAATTCATTTGCATCTTCTGAATCACACTAACAAATGATACATGTAAATTAAGTTATAGGCAACTAATAAATTGAATTGAATTTTGAATTCACGCTGGATAAATTGTTGTTTTGGTTTAAAATTAACTTTTCATTTCATTATAAATATTGTTATTATTATAAAATTAACTTTTAATTTAATTCCACTTCAAAAGGCTGTAATTTCCTATCAAGCTTAGTTTCACTATGATCATTAAGTGCAAGGGCATACATTAAAGGTAGCTGAACTTAGAAAGATCATGCTTTTCCCATGGACAATTATATGTAGCATGTCCGCGTGTGTCTAATGCCCAGAATCTTTACTTTCTATCCCCAAATGGAAAGACATAATAATATCATATTGTCAGTACAGTAGCGTATTAAAATAGTGCTCTGTTCTGTGTCCCAAGCCGTGTATGGCTGGAAACACTTCAAAAGAAAAAATCACACCCATTTGGAAAACAAATCACACTTATATGTGCTCTCCATGTTAGTATTGCCTGTACATGAAAGCAGGATTGGTGGATCCTGCATCAATCTTCACCAGTACACTTCTATTGAAGTTAGCTTAAAGCTCCAGTATGTCAGTGTATGTACACTTTATCTGCGGTCAGCATCACTTCTGGTTCCTTTTAATCGTGGAACTGTCACTATTTATCCACCACAAATGTGTCATGTATCATAAACAAATCATTGTTAATTCCCTTTAACCACGCGGGCGAAGCCACGGGTAAAAGCTAGTATAATAATAATATTGCTTTTTGATGATTGATTACTTTCTTAAAAATCGAAGTGAGACATGATAAAAGGTCAATGAATTCCTTATTTGTACAGCACAGTCCTTTGAATTAAGACAATTATGTACAATGGGTAACCTATATTTCCGTCATAATTGAGTTTTAGTTACTAGTTTTAATTTTATAAAAAGTCAAGCTTATTTTGAACCATAATTTATCTAAATTCATATACTCCTATTTTTTTTAATTAAAATTTTTCCCTTTTCAAGGGTGTAATGGCATTTTGTTGAGTGCCACACACTTATCTGACCTGAGGGCTGATTTTGTAATTCTGACAGATATTATTTCAATTACTTTGATTGAAATAATTTCTTTCAGAATAACAGAATCATCCCACCATTGGCTGATTTTTAATTCTGAAAGAAATTATTTCAATCAAAATAAATGAAATCATTTCTTTCAAAGTTACAAAATCAGCCCTCAGGTCATGGCGATGCTATTGTCAAGTATTGTCAAAGCTAAGTGTTGCCAGAAAATCGATTATCCCTATTTTCAGAGTAAAAATAAATACAATGCAAGGACTGATTAAAATTAAGCACAGCAATCAATGTATTTTAAATACTGAAAGAAACATAACATACAAACATACTCTTTTTCATATTTTTTTCACATCCCTTCCCCCCGGACCTCGATCGCGAGTAGACGTGTACAGTGAACGTATTAATTGTTTTTAATAAAATAATAATTTAATTTTTACAATTTAATACACTACAAAAAATAGGAGTGCATAAGTGACTGAACGGCTAGACATACCGAGCTGAGCAAATCGCACCCGTAGTGATATAACGAATCGCAAATCAGCGCGTGAGTTGCTCTCCACCCAACCACCTGTGGAATAGATCACCGCCCACACTTTGCTCGAGTTGCCCGCACGCTATTGCTTGCTGCCCTACGCGTGGTCAACTCACATCGACCAATTACCGCATCGCCTCTCACCATACGTTAAGTGAGTACAATACACTAACATCTCTGTGAGCCTAGTACCTCGGACTGCCAGTTGTCATTTACGATTTTATTGATAGAGTTTTATTTTATTACGATATCGATAAAAGATGCCACTAAATCGCACGCCACCAAGGGAAATGTCCCCATTGCCAGCTGCTTTTGCAACACCTCTGCAGCACTACTCTTCTGACACAAATGTGGCAGAAGTAGGAAAGGAAACCGGATTGAGTGCTGCCTCCTCTTCAAGTAGTATCAGTGTAAGAAATGTTCCTAAACGCAAAAGAGGAGACATGGATGATGGCAAAGCTGAGATAATGGACATGTTATCTACAATACAAAAGCAGCAGGACTCTAAATATGATATAATTCTCAGTTCAATAAATGAGCTGAAAGCTTCTGTAGACATCATGACAACAAGGTATGATGAAGCTCTCAAAAAGATTGATCATTTAGAAAAAGAGATCAATAGAGACAGAATCTACATTCACCAATTGGAAAATACTATAGAATTGATGCAAAGGACCACACGAAATTCAAGCATAGAAATTAGAAATATTCCGAAAAGACCTAAGGAGAGCAAAGAAGACCTCAAAAAAGTCTTGTGTAAAACAGCAGAAATCCTTCAAATACCAATTCAGGAAGCGGAAATTAGAGACGTGTATCGTATCGCTTCTAAAAATGCTGCTACGCCACTGATAGCTGATTTCGTAACAGTCTCTATTAAAGATAAATTTATCGACTCTTTTAGAAAATATAATAAAGAAAACCCGGGAAGTCGACTCAAGACAGTGGACTTACATATAAAAGGAAGCGATAAATTTATATACATATCGGAACATCTTACACCGAGGGAGAGAAAGGTATTTTTCTTCGCAAGAGAGTTTGCGAAGAATAATGACTACAAATATTGCTGGACTTCATTCGGCAAAGTGTATCTACGAAAGTCAGATGGAGCAGCTAAACACCGAATAACTTGCGAGAACGATCTCGACGAATTGAGACATGACATATTGTGACTAGACTGTAAGTTGGTAGTTTCGTTAATGTTCATTAGGTTAAGACTATATTACGAGTATGTTCATATATTTTTTAGGTCTATATTAAGCTTGTTTAATCTAAAGTTTTCATTATTTTTTTGTAAGCAGAAACACGCACACAATCACATACACACATGCACATATTTTCCTAATACACACATCCTTACACCTATACAAAAATACAATAAAGCACAATACAACTTCAACAAAATATACAAAAAACACATCCAAACTGTCACTCTGCTGTATAGCACAAGTCAATCACTACATCATATTCGCTGCTCAGCCAATTCTGCGGTTACAACGCAGTGTATACCTATTTTATTTACTTCTATATTAATACTACTGCATAATGAATGATTTAATTAATAACAAGTTACTGCAAGACGTAGACGAAGCTGGTGCTGCGAACTGTCGATATGTTGATGATCCCTCCAAGACTTCAAATTTTTTAAAAATTAATAGACAACATGAAAAATTGACAGTGTTAACAGCTAATATACGAAGTATTCACAAAAATATTGATACATTTTTAGTGTTTTTGAGTGACTTCGACATTGGTATTGACGTTATTGTGCTAACTGAGTGTTGGACCGGTAAGTATGATCCTCCCCCCATTTGCAATTATGACATGTTTTACACAAAAAAATCATTTAATCAAAATGATGGTGTCGTTGCATACGTTAAAAAACAGTACACAGTTTTGGCTTTTGAACCCCAAATTTCTGATGTAAATTGTTTAGTTCTAGAAATTGATGACAAGTATTCCATAGTATGTTCATATAGGCCACCATCGTTTACAAATGTTACCCCATATTTGAACTCAATAGACGACGTATTTAATAACGTTAAACATAAGAACAACTTAATTTTCACTGGAGATATTAACATAAATACACTGTCTGGTCCTAACTCTCCCTTGTATAATTCCGACTACCTAGATTTAATGGCTGTTCATGGTTTGATTCAAGGCATCAATTTACCTACGAGAATGACGTCATGCTTAGATCATTTCATGATAAAAACAAAAAATCCATGGCAAACTTTAGTATTTGACGAATTAACCGACCACAGTCCGATATTGTTATGCTTAGATACAAATATAAAAAAATGTAGAAGTAATAGTAGTATTATAAACAATAGATATAAAACCATTAAGAATAATAATATAAATGTTATAAGAGAAATTCTATCGCAGTACTCGTGGACAGATTACCATCTATTAAACGATGTTAATACGGCTTCTAACTACTTATTATCTACAATACAAGATGCAATAAAAAATAGCACATCGAAGAAGCAAGTATCTAATAGACTCAAACCAATAAAACCGTGGATTACTATAAGCATGATCAAATGTATTAGACAAAGAAATAAGCTTCAAAAACTAATGAAGTCTTCTCCAGAGGATCAACAACTCAGGGATACATTTATCAAATATAGAAACACATGTAACCGTATAATCAAGACATTAAAACAAGAATACTATAAAAATGAATTGTATAAAAACCGCGGAAACATAAAAAATACGTGGAAAATAATAAAAGAATTCACTAACTATAATTTAAAAAAATCGAATACATCTCATTTGCTTAAAATTTTGGAGACTCCAAAGGAATCACTTAACCTAGTTAACAAATATTTCACCTCCGTTGGAAGGGACCTAGCTGCCATAACTCTAAAACGAATTAACACAACTGAGATGAATCTGGCTACAAAAAATTGTGATCTTACCAAAGGGCCAGCTAACTCATTTTCGCTGTTTCTAACAGATGCCAAGGAAGTGTCTGATATAATATCAACTTTACCGGTTAAAAGTGCCCCTGGATGGGATAGAGTCACAGCCACGATTCTTAAAACCTGTTGTGTTACTTTGGCAGAACCGATCGCTCACCTTTGCAACCTAAGTTTCACCAATTGCACGTTTCCCTCTCATTACAAAAAGGCTAATGTTTGTCCAATTTTCAAAGCTGGTGACCCCTGCCTCCCTTGCAATTATAGACCAATATCTCTCTTGCCAACGCTCTCTAAAGTGATTGAAAAAATCGTTAATAAAAGGTTGATGTCTTATTTGGACAAACATGAACTATTAGCAAGTAATCAGTATGGCTTTCGTGCACGAAAGTCTACTGATATCTCTTACACGTCCACAAACTTTCATCCCTTATTACCCACCACTTAGACAAAGGCAAAAAATGTGTCAGTGTGTTTTTGGACTTCCAAAGGGCATTTGACACAGTATCAATTCCCATACTTTTGAGACGATTGGAGAGTGTTGGCGTGAGGGGAAATGCTCTACAATGGTTTACAGACTATCTTGCGACTCGAAAACAGCAAGTTTGTGTTGATGGGCATATTAGTGACTGTGCTAATTGTGATTTCGGTGTTCCTCAAGGTTCAACGCTTGGCCCTAGTTTATTTTTAATATATGTCAACGAACTGTGCAAACTAAAAATAAAAAATGCGGATATTCTCATGTTCGCTGATGACACTGTCCTAATTTTCTATGGATCGACATGGGCTGAGGTGCAAGGAATAGCAGAGGCTGGACTTGCCCAAGTTATAGGTTGGCTAGAAAATAATTTGTTGTCTTTAAATATCACAAAAACCAAATTTATATGTTTTAAAAAAACCAACGCAGACAGACTGCCTTCAGACTTTAAAATAACTGCTCATGTCTTTCCTTGCAACCTCAACCAGTCTACCATTACAAATTGTAGATGTAACGCTTTGGACTCCGTTGAAAACATAAAGTATCTCGGCGTAACAATAGACCATAAGCTCACATGGAGTCCCCATATACAGGAAGTATCAAAGCGTATTAGAAAATTGATGTACATTTTTAAGTCCCTTAGGGAAGTAGTAGACCAGAAATTGTTACTTCAAATATATAAAGCGCTGGCCGAATGTGTCATTGGATACTGTATTTGCTCATGGGGAGGTGCTGCCAAAACATACATGATTCAAGTAGAGCGAGCCCAACGTGCTCTACTTAAGGTAATCATGGCCTTATCTTACAGACACCCTACTGCTGACCTCTACAAACGGTGCAATGTGCTATCCGTCAGAAAATTATTCATTTATAATTGCATTAAAAAATATCATAACGAAATTGTTCCGAAATTACCAATTTCCAAGAAGCGAACTGATAAATGCCCACTCCCCGTATGCAAAAGCAGTATTGCTAGGAGACAATACAGTTACTTGTCACCTAAACTATACAATATAATAAATAAAAAAACTAAAATAAAAAGGCTAAGTCCTCACGAAGTAAAATCAGTCACCTTTGATTGGTTAAAAAAACTGAACTATGATGAGGTGGAAAAATTATTAATAAGAGAAATTTGAGAATAAGTTAGCCGAACCAGCACTCATACATACATACACACACTCACTCATACATACACACACTCACTCACACACACACACACACACAAACACATACACGCTTATATACATATACACACGCGCAACACACATCAAATCTGCTCCATTATATAGAATGTGCCTAATTTTATTTTATTTTGTTATCTTTTCTTTATTGTTATTCTATTTTGCCTTTTGTAGTTTATTTTTAAATAATATAAATATGTAACATCCTGAACATCGTAATCTAAAGAGCATCTGATATCTTTTGTACTGTACACAAACCTAACTGTATCTTAAACTACTTTGGGAAGGCACCTGTCTTTTACAACACAGTGAAAACTACCGTAAAAGGCAGATATTTCTCAACTGCATTTTGTCCATATTTTAATTACATGAAATAAACGATTTGAATTTGAATTTGAATTTGAACATTAGCACAATGTTTTTGCCATTCAGCGACTGATATATTATTAAATGCCTCAGCAACAAGTTGTGGCATATCGGCATCTGGCTTTCCAATGTTATGTTCTGCCAGTTGCATCAGCTTCTTCTTTTTCTTTAACTTCACACAAACCGCTCACCTACGCCTGTAAAACAAACTAGATATATTTATTGGTATATACCATATCAAAGAAACTCGCATTTTTAACAGAAAGAAATCCCCGATTGGTGGTGCAATATATGTACCAATATTGACATGCGCTTAATATTCCGCTGAATATCTGTATAATCATTAAACCGATTCAATGAAAGTATTCCTTGTTCACTTCCCCTAAATCAAAAGCTGTTAAAGCCAAAAAAACACTATTGCAATCTGATGAGCAGTTTCTGAGAAATGCGTGAATGAACATATAAACGTAAAAAAAAAAACACAAAACTTTGTACATTTTTTTTGAAGTCCTAGTCTTATCATGGTAACTTTGCAAAATATTCGTAATAATGTATTTTCAAATTCCAAAAATATGTTATGTAGGTTGAATTGATAACCTTTTTTTTTGAAGTCTTAAAAATAAAAAAGGTCCAATGGGATGTACGACGCGAAATACAAACTGTTAACACTAACCTGAGACCGTTTGGAGATGTTTCTCTTCTTGCATAAAAGATAACACTTTTAAAATAATGATTCTTGCATCACTTTTTAATCGGCATTATTTCTATGTTTTGAAACACAAAACAACATAAAAAATCATTTGTGGCACTGTATGTGATACAATGGCATGGTTAAAGTTCAGTATTTTTTTTATTCATGGTTGATTTTTATCTACTAGTTTTAAGCTTGGTCCAACCATTATTCTTGTTCCGTGCTGTTATTTCACTAGCAGTTGTTCATATAGGCAATAGATAATTAGGTATACTCCTAACCGCCACCACTAAAACAGGCACCAGTGGTGCCCGTTAGAATAACTCCTTAAGAGGAAACGCTAGCGCCGTATTCCCATACAAATGTATACTCCTATTTTCTCCCTGGATAATGCTTCTAGAGGAATGATTTTGACAATATCTAAATCTGCTAAAGCTATGCCCCTATGTTTTGATTTTTTCAATCAACTAATTAGATCAGAAAATATGACATTTCAAAAATCGTAGAAAATGCCTCTTTCATACAGCCCTAATCCAACCACTGCAAAAAAAATTTGAAAGGTTTTTACAACCAAATAAAAACATAGAGGCATAGACTTATTCTATTTCTTGATATTGGTAAAAAAAAATTAACACACTCAATTTTGACGGAGGAAACAGGAGAATACAAAACCTCGATTTACTCAGAAAGTTTATAGATATAATCGGTCTGAGCTGCATCTGTCCCTATCGCACGCAGCGTGTAGCGCAGGGCGCAGCGCGATAGCAATAGTCACTATAAAATACCTATTTTTCTAATTCGACTGAAGCCGCGTTTCCTCTTAATTATTGTCCCAAGGGCCATCGGTGGCAGACGCTGGGACATTAAAAATAATATTTATTTTCAGTGTTTTGTCAAGATGACTCGTGCCAGTTAGATTTAACTAACAAATAAAATGATAATGAAAAAGAGAATTCTTTTTCACACCACTCTACAACCCTTCTTAAATTTAAATTAATTGGGTAGTTTCATAAATTAGTTATTCGTTCGCACTTTATGGTGTTAGTATAGATAGGGAGCAACTTTTCAATATCCTAAATGTGAGCATATTGTATTTCCATAATAGGCATGATGACACTATTAAAGAATCAGGGAATAAACGTTTTTACAGAAAAATATATGCTAAAAAAGTTCTAAAATATGATCCCGTTTTAATATAAACATTAAGATTAATAAGATTTTCAATAAATAAACGTATGAAATACAGCAATCGGCCATGTTATCTGAAACGCCAATCATAAGGAATGACGTCACGCCTAAGTTAATGTCATCGTGTTGCTTGAAGTTTGACGAGCAAGCCGACGCCATGACACCTACGAGCGTTTTCGCGTTTAATTCAAATTACATAGCAGAAAATACATTAATTTACGTTAAAAGTTGAGTTTATTGCTGAAATAAACTTTTTTTCGAAACTAGGAGACGTGTACCTACAATAAGGAAAGGTATTTGAAAATCTGTCATCATGCCCATTATGTTGCTGACAGTCAGAACAAAATCTTACAAAAATATGCCTTTTGAATATTTCACTTGAATTAATTAAGTTTGTTGAGTGTATCATTTATCTACCTGTGCATTCAGTAATATCTGGATTTAGCATCTAACTAACGTACATATTCGCCCATAACCTTTTTTATGTGAATCATTAAATTATCTTCTATTTTTTTTTTGTTTCAGGTCTCCAGGTTAAGGAAGTTAAGTGAAATGACTTAGTAGTTAAATAAAAAAAAATTAAAACCAAAGATTGATTTTTATTTTACTTTATATTTTTTACATATTATTATTATATTTTAATTCAATTTCTATTCATTTATTTGTCGAAGTAGGTACACGTAAAAAGACTTAAAGAGTACATATTTTTAAACACTCACAGCCCCACAGTAGAGTAGATACAACCTGCTTCGTGGGTACCACATACACACTAAGACATGGCCATAAACACCTAGGCTGAGAACATAAACTGAAACTCATCATTTCAATCTCTGCTTCACTGGGAATTGAACCAGTTGCCGTGCTGAACCCCCCATTGACAGCTCGGTGGCCGGTATGGCTATTAGAGCCATACGTGTTGTTTCAGACAAGCATGCAGTTCACATGGTGTTAAGATGTTGCTGCTGTGGACATCTTCACATCAACTTGATCAAGCATATGAGTCTTCCATACACACATGTTTATGTTGGTAATAAAATGAACCATGGTCTGTTCACCGTCTATTAGAAATTGTGTTTCAATTCTCTAGCCTTATTGCAAAAAATAAAGTGATAACATAGAGGTAGAGGTTATGAAAATAAGTTGGAAGCTATGAAAACACAGACACAAAAATTTCATCAATAAAGTATAAAAACTAAAAGCTATTTTCTGTATTTTATAAAGATTCTCTCGAGCGCGTTAAGATAATGGGGTATCAGTACTTTCACCACGGAGTTCCAAAATAAAGCGCACTTGACTTCCACAATTTAAAAAACCGGCCAAGTGCGAGTCAAACTCACGCACGAAGGGTTCCGTACCATTATCTATAAAAATTCACGTTTATTGTATGGGAGCCCCCATAAATATTTATAGTAAACCGTTCTGTGAGGCTGCCGCTCCGAACATCTCGTGTCCATCTTCCCGTTCGTTTTCTTAAATAAAGAGTTACCACCGCAACCTCTCGTTCACACACAGACGCACTCGCTATTTCTGAATAAAGCGTTGCCACCGCAACCATACATAGAACGGAATCTCCTTTGACCGCCATCGATATGCCGTGCCGCAATTTATATACCTACTTCCCTCTTCACCCTGTTACGCCCCTCTGTCGCCCAGGCGTGCTGCCAGGGCTGTGAACTGTTAGTAATGCTTATGTCTAAAGATAATATCGCAAAAATATAAGTTTTTCTTTACTTAAAAATCATTATTTTAGTTTAGTATTACAAAATATGAGAATGATAAATACTTACCTACTCTATAAATACTTATAAATAATATTACTTAATAAGTTATAAGTACCATACCAAATGAAGCCATTTAAGTAAGTATTACTTACCTACATAGGTGTAAGTACTTACGTAGTGTAGGTTTAAAATAAACGAATTACATATTAAGTATAACGTGCGTGCGCCAGTACCGCGGCGCCGCAATCGCGAGGCAAAACAATCGAGAAAGGTTCAATGACCGATGGCGGGGGCTATTAAAAAATATTTTGGCGACATGTTAAAATGCTGTAGTTATCTAACATTTTTTTTTATAATTGAGTGAAAGTGAAACAATTGGCTACACAAAAAGAACTGGTCACATCCTTTTGATAAATTAGGTACGGAAAAGGAATAATATTTAAAAAATATTACTTATCTCGCATCATCTTTGGGCAAACTAAAAAAACTTAAGTTTGGCATTGTTTTAGAATTGTTTGTACAACCAAACACACCACATTAACTTGGCGCCGTTATTGTAATTGACGCGCCCGTCCGAGACAGCCCGTCTTCAGTAGTCGGTTTAGCCGAAATTAAAGTGTAGGCTAATATCGTGACCTTGAGCCCGTTTTGAGCGGGAGTTTCCGTTCTACGTAGTATTATTTATTCTTATGCCGCAACCTCTCGCTCGCACACAGACGCGCTCGCGAGAGTTCAGGATGCAGCCGTCCAGCCAGAGTCTTCTATAACGTAGTGTTTAATTCTCTATGGAGTCTTCCCTGCACTGGCGGTGAATACGCACACGACGTTGCGCGCGCGACTGTAACCCACGAGTAATAGAAAAACCGGTAAAACTTTGTCTCATGTGTTTGTGCTAATAAACTTTGTGTTAATAAACGACTATGAGATCCTTCTCGTGTTTTTATATGAGGCCCACACCTCATATATTTATTTTATTCTATTTTTAGTATTTGTATAACAATAGCGGCAACAGAAATACAACATTGCCTTTGATTATCCATAGAATACATTGCATTAAGATTGAATGAAAGGTAAATTGTGGTTTACGATTTATGACGTATTAAAAAAAACTTTGGCTCAAAATAATATACAAATTTTACCTACCAATAAAATTTTTATTATGTTTCCATAGACGTCCGAAGTCCATTATGAGAGAGTGCCTCGTCTTCGTTCCGCACTTACCCGCTAGATGGCGTTGTTTTCTATACTTACGTGTGTCGGTAAAGCCTCCCACCTGTTTTATCCTCCTTCCTTTTACAAGCCTCCATATTTTTTGATCATTGTTAGGCTCATAATGAGGACAGGCTAAGGGAACCACCAGGAAGACCTTACCTGGACTTCGGACGTCTATGGAAACATAATAAAAAATTTATTGGTAGGTAAAATTTGTATATTATGTGTTCCGATCGACGTCCGAAGTCCATTATGAGAGATTTGTTTGTTATCTCCTGGTGGCTTGTAATAAAAAGGCAACAATGTGATAAAGCAATGTAATTGGATTGATTTAAACAAGTTGTTTAAATACAAAAACAAAAATAACTCTTCTATAGTATCTTGATTAATAACTTATTACAGAAACTTAATTAAAAATACTAGGGGAGGCGCATAAGTAACTCAAAGGGATTTTTCTAAATCAACCAACCGAGAAAAGGGTTGCAAGAGATTTTTCAGAAATGTTTTGATTTGATGAGTTAATTTCCCTCTGATAAAACTTTCTAAATGTAGATTCATGGCGCCAATTAGCTTTGGCCAAGATATCGTTTATGGGGTAATTTTCGACCCAATTTAAAGACGAGACCGCTGATCTAAAACTACCAGGTGAGGCCTCTATACCTGCATCTTTTAGAACCTGCTTAACCCATCCCCCTATAATAGAGGGAGTAGCGGCTCTTACATTATCTCTGGTCACTATAAATAGATTTGAAACTTTGTCTCTATGATCTTTAGTTAAATTTATTAAGGTCCTAAGCCAAAACACTGGATCAATATTTCTCTCTGGGGAGCTATGTAACAACCAACTTGATTGTTGGTAAGAAACTGAGTCAGTTTTGGACCCGAACATGGGATGCAGGGTGATAGAGTTGCCATTATCTATAAAATGGTTAGAATCATAATGTAATAGAGTTAAATCGTGGACTCTTCGGCTGGAACAAAGTAATAATATAGTAGCTGTACGCCTAGAAACTTCATACAAATTACATGTGTCAGGATTTGTTTCCTTTAGAAATTTAATAAGTACTCTAGCATCCCATATCGGAGGTTTAGGTGGAGCAGATTTTGCCAGGCTTATGGCCTTCAAAATGTGTTTCACAATATGGCTAGACGACAATACAGTATTGCAAGCGGTCTCACAAATAGAAGCTATTGTAGATTTATGAACCAAGATTGTCCTAAAAGCTAATTTTTTTTACTAGAAAAAGATAAGCTAGGTATCGTGCCAAGTCAGAAGGTTGTGGAGCATGAAAGTTAACCTTATTATTTCTACACCACAATAACCACTTGTTCCATGCCGACATATAGGTTCGACGTGTTGAAGGTCTCCAACATGAGGAAAGCAAGTCTTTTTCTTGTGAAGACCAGTCGCGTGTTAAAGAGTCCCACCCAAAATCAGCCAAGCCTCCAGGCGTAGGCTGGCTACTTGCGGAGGAGGTCGTCCGGTCACTGTGTCGATGAGGTTGACCTCTAAATTCTTGATCTTGATCGGTCGTGTGAGAGACCGTCGTTTCAGGTCTGGCCGCCAGAAAGGCTTCGACCACTTGGGTGCTACTACTATGTACCGACCTTTGGCTGTATTTAAGTGACGCAGAACTCGCGGGATCAGCGCTGGTGGTGGGAAGATCCACGCGAGATCGTAAGTCCAGGTTCTGCTGAATGCGTCTTGAAAGCACGCGTTCCAGTCTGATAAGTCGCGCGTAACATACCTTGGAACGACGAATGCATTCTTTGAAGCGAATAGATCGACTTCTGGGGTTCCCCAGAGATTGAAGATTCTTTGGGTTTCGTCTTCTTTCAGGTTCCATTCGGACTCTGTGCGGTTGCGTGAGAGTCGATCGGCCTCTGTGTTGTAAACACCCGGAAGATAATGAGCGAGCAGTACAATGTCCAACCGGTCTACTAGAGACAAGAGCTGTTTGGTTAAATTCAGCAGTGGAAGGGATCTTGTTCCTCCTTCGTTTCTGATGTAGGACACCACAGTTTTGTTGTCGCTCTGGAGAAAAATTTTGGAGCTCTTGAGAACAGCAGCTTCTTTTGTTATCGCTGCTATCACAGCGTACATCTCTTTCAGGTTGCAGTGTAATCCTCTCTGATGCTGATTCCACTCTCCTTGAATCTGACGGTTGTTTAACATTGCTCCCCATTTTAGGTCGGATGCATCGGTTACTAGATAATTCACCGGTCGCGTTTGTTGATGGATCGCTTTTTGCTGACTGACGTTTTTTAACCACCACATCAGCTCTTCTTGAACCTCTTCGCTGTAATGATGCGTTTTGAGAGGATATTTTCGCAGAAGATTGCTGTGTCGCTGCAAAAATCGGCAATGCAACCTTCCCCGGTGGGTGATGAAGGTTGCAAAGTTTAGAGAACCTAAGAGGCGTTGCGCCTGCTTGAGGGTCCAATTGCCTGCAGCGAGGCGAGTCAATAGGAGTTGACGAAGTCTGCTCACCTTCTCTGAGGGTAAGGACGCGAGGTTGTTTTTGGTGTCCCAGTTGATCCCCAGATACTGAACTGTCCTGCTCGGAGTGATGACAGATTTCTCTAGATTGATACACCATCCTAGGCTGTTTAAAAAATTTAAAGCCATCCTTAACTGTGCTTTTAGTGTGACTTTGCACTGGTGAACAATAAGGTAGTCGTCCAAATAAACTACTAGACGCAGACCTTTCTTCCGAAGTACCTCTGCTGTCCAGTTTGTTACTGACGCAAACATTCTGGGTGCTGCGGCCAAACCGAATGGCAAACAGGTCATTTGAAAAAGACGACCATTGTAACTGATCCGTAGGAAGCGCCTGTGCTCTGGCTGGATCGGTATATGGTAGTATGCCTGACTCAGGTCTAGTTTGACCATCCAATCGGCAGGTTGTAAGAATTCGGGCATTCGATGATAGTGGAAAAGATGAAAATGCTTCGGTGCCGTAAACTGATTTAAAGCTTTCAGGTTGAAAATCATTCGAATTTTGCCATTGCTTTTGTTCACTAAGAACAGCGTTGAAACAAAAGAAGGAGTCGGAGGAGCAGGTTCGAGGATATGATTTTCTATCATTTTTTCTATTTCTAGACTCATAATTGAAGAAACTGGAGTTTGAAATTTTCTTAACACCTCCGGCGTAGGTAGGGTTAAAGGTGGTGTCTGATTGAATGGAATTCGAGCCCCTGAGATTAATTTGATTATATAGTTTGGCGGAGCGAAGCGCTTCCAGCTGTTTTGGTAGAACTGCAAGCATCCGCCGGAAAAAATCGGTGAGTCATTTATTCCGGCTATCCCAATTTCTTCTGCCTTTATTATCTTTTCGTCCCCCTCCCCTCTTTTTTTCTGAGGAATTAACTCCTTTTTTGGTACGAAAAATTTTTTCACTGTTTTGTCTTTTCTGTTGGTTAGGTCGTACATGAACTGATGTACCACGAAAGGAAGAAGTCGACGGCTCTGGAGATTTTGGGCGTGACGGCCTCGACAGTTTCTCTAATTTTCCTAAGCCGCCTATCTTATTTAAATAAACCGACAAGGCTTCGGGGTTAAATAAGTATTCCGACGAAGGGGGGATTTTATCAATATCCTCACGTTGAAACTTAGATTTTAGTTGTTTCAACAATGTACGTCTTCTTAACTCCACTACTTCTGCACGCTTGCCGCACACTATTTGTAAGATATCTTGTGTCACACTAGTATAAGTTGAATCTTTCCCAAAAAATTCTTTTATTTTCTCGTAAAGGGAGTTGGAGTCAAGCTGATTGTTAAGGCTTCCAGACCAATTTATAAGTTCCTGCAACGTTTTATTTACACATTCGTTCTGGGCTAACAGAGCGTTTGACAAAGCAGCAAAACTACGCTCCATTTGAAACCATCTTAAAGGCGAAAAGGGGTCTTCGTATTGTCGAAGTTCCTCGTTTACTTTAAGATCCGAAAAAACCGGGTAGGCAACGTATTTCTTTTGAATGTCAGCGTACCGAACCGAATTCCAATCATTTGTGTTAAACCTATGCATGGATACGATTTTCGACACGCGGTCCGGGTTTGCAATCGGTATGGATGGTTCCTTGACTGAAACTCCCAATTCGGTAATATTTTCTAAAAGGTTTGGCTGTGGAGGGCGTAAAAAATCATGCAAAAGGGTAGTTTGCGCATTTTGTAATGTCGATTGGTTTGACGTGCCTTCCAGTTGATTGTGAGAGGCAGAACTATGAGAGGCACAATGAGCCGATAATATATTATTGATATAACTCACCAGTTGCTGTGAGAATACCTCAAACTTTCCATCAAGCTCCTCCGACTCCTTGGACGCCGTACACTCTTTACTTTCACGACGGCTGCGTTTTTTCTGTGGAATCTTCTTACTGCTGTCGGAATTCGGAGATTCCGAATCACTAGATGACGAAGCACTTAAACACGACACCGATCTTTTTCTCGAACCATTTTCCGACACATTTGATTCGTCGTTATTCATTTTACAAAACGAATCTTTTATCGAATAGAAAACTAACACTTTTAACACTAGCACTTCACTTTAAAACTACAGTGAAAATATCGAAACTTTTTACTTTACTCTCAAAAGTTCGATATCTAGAAATTGCGGGTAACTACTTGCACGGTTTGAAAAACGACGCAACAATGATCAAAAAATATGGAGGCTTGTAAAAGGAAGGAGGATAAAACAGGTGGGAGGCTTTACCGACACACGTAAGTATAGAAAACAACGCCATCTAGCGGGTAAGTGCGGAACGAAGACGAGGCACTCTCTCATAATGGACTTCGGACGTCGATCGGAACACATAATAATTATATGTAGCATGTTCGCGTGTGTCCAATACCAAGAATCTTTACATTCTATCCCCAAATGGAAAGACATATAATATCGTCTACAGTAGCGTATTCAAATAGTGCTCTGTTCTGTGTCCCAATCCGGTATAGCTGGAAACACTTCAAAAGAAAAAATCACACCCATTTGGAAAACAAATCACACTTATATGTGCTCTCCACGTTATATATTGCCTGTACACGTAAGCAGGATCGGTGGATCCTGCATCAATCATCACCAGCACACTTCTATTGAAGTTAGCTTTAAACTCCAGTATGTCAGTGTACGCACACTTTATCTGAGGTCAGCATTACCTCTGGTTCCTCTTAAGTATCATTTAATCGTTGAACTGTCACTATTTATCCACCACAAATGTGCTCATTGTTAATAATTACCCTTGACCACGCGGGCGAAGCCGCGGGTAAAAGCTAGTAAGTAATAAATTATCATGTATATTTTGCTTTTGCAAATGTGTGTTGGCGACACTGCTGGTGCAAACAGAATTCGAATTTGCAAAGCGCACGCGCCGGTCATTTTTTTATACGTGCTTAGGCACTCGATTGCGCGGTGTTATTTCAATAACAACAATGTCATTTTCATAATTTTTCTAATGTCGAATAGTAGGAGATGGTTCGTGCATGCTCGTATTGCTCGTACGAATGACAGTGTCCGAGATGCTATACGTTTGTACCGCGAATCCTTCCCCAATAAAATAATTCAACGCCCTATGTGATACCATGTGTGATGTGATACTCAGTGTAAAGCAACAGTCAGTGCAAAAACGTGCTAACCGTGTAAGTACATATTACACGAGAAGGTGAGCATTTTGAAAAATTATTACGATATGTGTAATTTTGATAAAATTGTCGATCACTAAATAGATAATTCAATCAATCAATTGTTTTAAAAAGGTATGATTCAATTTTTAAGTACGCCAAAAGTACTTCGGTATGTACATTTAAGGAGTCAGTTTTCATCTTTTGTCGCTGTTGTGACGTAACGTTCAAAATCACTTTAATACAATGATTTCAAAAAGACTTTTATTACATTACTTATCTTGGTATTTTTGTCAGTCCTAAACCACGTAAAGTACGAAGTGAATATGGATCATACATTCTCTACAAAATACCAAAACTTTCGATGTACATAGGTAGTACAATTACGTAATAGTGCGTAGTGTAGTAGTAGTAGTGTAGTAGCCAGGCGGTCGAGATCAAACGCCCGCCTAATACCTACGTACAATGTGTCCGCACTTTCAGGATATTTTCGGATTAATTCAATTCAAGTTTTCTTAGAAAATAATTCATAAATTTTCTTAAAACTTTTTTTAAACGTTTAGTTTGGTCGTAAATAATTGTGTCCTCGAGTACCTCAAGTGTTCAACCAGTCACCCTGTATAAACCAGAAGCGGAATATTGAAATCACAATTTAATTTACCAAACCTTTTTACAATCCAAGAACAACGATTTAAGGTGTCTAATTAACATTTTCTTATACATTTACAATTAAATTATATAGGTAAGCACAAATACCTACAGAATTTCAGTGCACAAACGGGCAGAGTTACTGCTCCTACAAGTTTTACAATAATAATGCTCGCTCCTTAGAGGAGGACTCACTTTTATAGGCGTTTTCCTCTACATCGTCACATTTTTTATTCGACTACCGAGTTTGAATCCTAACACGGCCTCTCCTGACTTCCTGGCGCCCTCGCCAGGCTGTGAAGATTCTTCAATGCATTGCACTTCTTTCGTAGTAGTGCACTGAAGCTCCTGAGCGCCCGGCGCCGCGGCGCCACCCAGAAGCGCACCAGAGCGCCCGGCACCATACAGTGGCGTAGGCAACAGTCTTCGAACGCATGATGACATCAGAAAAATTAGATTCTGCAAATGAGAGCAAACCAAGCTAAATACCAAATTTAAAGATCGGCATGTCGTCTGAAGCAATTATTACAATTAAAATTTTCTTTGAAATAAATCTGGCAATTAGGCTTCGAATCTTGAATAAAGCATCAGGTGTTATAGTGACTCAAGTGCAATTTATAACAAGCGCTTGATGATAGGAGAAGAAATTAAGCTTATGAGAAATTTAAGTTTTGGCACAGTCATTAAAACTAAGCTTTTGACACAAGGTTTAAAACAAAAATAGCAAAGGAACTATGAAGTTTATTTGATAGAAATTTGGATTTTTAAACACAGTGCTACGAGGCCTACGTCCTGCAGTGGACTACAAAAGGCTGAAAAGAAGAAACACAGTGCTAATAATTAATAAGGTGTAGTCCATGACACCATTTCTTAGACATGGTACAAGTAAATGAAAACAGCAAAATAAATGAGATAACAAAAATTAGGCTGTAGGTAAATAAAATAATAATTACCTGAGTAACATGTGAAATATAAGTATTTAATAACACATTATCATAAGTGAGTCATAAAAGTCCTTGTTCTGTGAAAGGAAAAATGATTTTATTAACCTGTAGAATGACAAAAGAACTTGTCAGTCAAAAATAATGTTTTTACGCATTATTTAGGATCAAAAATATTCACATTTTAATCAGTGTCCCTTTTTTTATCGGGGGGGGGGGGGGGACCTTCAAAAGATTCCCGGCACCTTGGGAGGGTACCGGGTTATGTGGGATTTGACCGCACTAAAACGCGCGACGCCCCAGAACGGGCCCATCTTCGGGAGAGCAGATGTGCTCTCCTGCACCTTCCGATGCTTACGGCGACATGCGGCCACGCGCACGTCGCCGCCCGGGCTGCTGGTTGGACGGTACGAGCTCCCACTCACACCGTCCACAATCGCGGAAGCCCCCTTTTAGTCGCCTCTTACTATCAGAATGTTGTTTGAAAATATTATTCAAAGTTTCTTCTTCATTTTCACTTTGAGTTTCATCATTGTCATAGTTTTCTGTTTCAGGAATGTATTTGCGTTTTCGATTTATTTCTAAAAAAAGGCACCATGTGAATTTGTAATAAATTAATAGCCCCCAAGTCGAAAAAATGTTTCTACAAATTGGTTTTATTAACCACTTCCTTGAATACAATGAAACGAAACAACATTGTGGAGGAAAAGGGGAGATCTCCCGCCAGGCGATGTCACTGCCTGGGGACCGCGGTCCGAATGCTAACTTCGGATCCAGTGTTGCCACAGTTAGTTTTGTAAATTCCCCGCGTCATGTTGAAAAATTCCTCTTTTTATAGCAAAATTCCCCTCGAAGTTCATGATGTAGGAAAAACAGAATAAAAATGTATTACTACTGAAAACTTTATTCCAAAAACGAAAACAAATACATCACTTTTTGTATAGGTTCGCTTTGAGCATATTTATTGTTGGCTCAAATTTTACACAATCTTTTATCTGGTCTTTAGTATGCATTAGGGCAACTATCGTGCTTGTTTTTAGTTTATTTCTATGATCATTTTTAATATTTTTGAGAGAACTAAATACACGTTCCACGGATGCATTTGAGAAAGGTAAAACTAAAAGGCATTTAAAATAACTTTGACCGAGGGCATTTTTTAAGTGGAAAACTTTACGCCAATACTCCTCAGCATCATCTGAAGGATGCAAGTCGTGGCTTTCATGATCAAGTAGAGCATATTCTCGCCATTCATCGTCAACTTCTTGCAGGTTGTAATAATCGTACAATACTGGAAATCTTACAAAGATAGGCTTCAAAGATTTGAAAGTGAAACTTTGAGCAACAGAAGGATTTACCAAGTCAATAAAATGAAAAAGACTGTCCTTAAAGTCAAACCTCTGTAGGATTTGTTTAGCCAACTCCACATAAAAGCTGCGACAAGTTATCAAAAACATATTGACATCAGTTTCAGGAACCTGTGAGTTATTTTTTAACTTTTGTAAGCTTTCGGTAGCTAATACACCTAGATACACTCTGTCCAATCTGTCATATTTGGATTCATTATCAAATTCAATTTTCATTATATCAGTACAAGACTTCACATAAGAAAATGTGATGTAATTGCTACACACAGTTTTCAATAGATTTTCGACTGAAGATTTCATTTTATATAGCAGTGGTGTTTCTGACTGAAACAATAAATTGAATTGAGTCAGCAAACCTAAAGTATAAGACATGCATTCTAAATAAATAACCGTGAACTCATTATCCATTGTAGCAACCATTTCTTCAGTTGTTTTAGAGGGATCCTCGAAAACAGCTAGTCTTAAATATTCTCTCAGGGGAGTATACTGTTGTAGCACACGATCTACGCAGTTTTTCACAGACAGCCAGCGTGTTGTAGCTACGTTCAAAATTTTGTGTAAATCACATTGAAAAAAAGCTTGAAACTCTGCGAATTTTTCTTGTCTAAAAGAGCTGCGGCTGAAGTGCGACCCCAAGTTTCTTATAAGATCTTCGACAGATCGTGGGAGTTTAAAGCATGCCTTAGATGCTGCTAAATGTATTAAATGGCAGGAACATTTGATGCACGCTACGCTAGGTAATGCGGCTTTCAAATGAGAAAATACTGAGTTGTGCTCTCCAATCATTACGTTCGTAGTATCTGAACAGAAGCCTATGAGATTCGATAGTGGTATTCCTTTTCATTCTATCACATTTGTTAAATACTTCACTAAAGATATGGCATCTCCGGATTTGACCTCTATCATATCAAAACGTAACGCGAGCCATGCGCATGGTGAATGAGGTGCATTCAAGGTTAGACGTGTTTGGTTGCCTTTGGAGTGAATTCGCAAAGGTGACACTGTATGTTTTATGTTATTCGTAAATTGTAATGTCATATGTATTCTTAATTCGTTATGTTTTATATGTATTTTAAATTTAAGTTATAATTATTGTTTAAATATAAGGCTACTCTATCGCATTAGGTAAGATAACCTGTAAAGATAGATGTAATGAGGAATAAATAAATAAATAAATAAATAAAAAAATGGGTCTCAACTTTGTTGCTTTCAACATTAAAATAAATAACTGTGAACGCAAGCTGTTTAATAGTACTACAGTCTGTAGTTTCATCCATAATTATGGAGAAGAAAGCGCCAGGAACTCTAAGTGCATCAAACACAATATTAGCCAAGTTGTTGCCTAAAGCATTTTTTATACAATGAGAGGCTTTAGTTCGTCGTACTGCCAATTTGCTTACGATCTCAGAGTCTGTGAAAACGTCTTTAGCTAAAGGGATAACAGTGTACATCAACGAGAACGGTAAGTTATTTGTAGCGAGCATTGCACAAAGCTTTAATTCTGCACGACGTACTTTAACGTCTACAGGTGATTCCCGCACTAAATCGTCAATTTTTTTGATCCCGATACTTGTTTCGAAATTCGAAGATGTTTTTTTGAATTCAGGTGGCGTATTAAGTCACTTTTGTGTACGATTACAGTCATATTACAAATTCTGCAAAATGCTAGTTCGTGACCATCTCTAATTTCATTGTGTTTCGTTAACCATCCCTTGAATTCAGGCCGAGTAGTCCAAGAATCAAGAAATTTATTAAATCGTTTCTTTTTTTCGATAGGTTCTTCACGAGTGCTTGATGTCATCTGTGCAGATGTAGAAGGAATTTGCTCAGAGTCGTTTGCCACTTCTTGAACAGAACTGGAAGTACTTGGTGAATTTCCGTCATCTATGGCACTGGCTATCTCCTAAAAATTGATATAATTTAAAATATCGTTAGTCTTGATATGCACAAAATATTGCGTTTAGGATTCCAGAAATACCCGACAACAGAGAAAATAGTTATACTGTTGCAACACTGATTATCAAAAAACATCGAAAGCAAAAAAACAATACAAAAACGTTTCTCCACTTTTCGCTACGTTAAAATTATAAAATATCTCTGTGACAAATACGCAAATAGCGTGTCAAAACGAAGAGAAAAAAAGAAGAAAAAAATTAAAAACTCGAACTACCTATTTAGGTATTTAGATGTTAGGAATGTGAATAGCCCCAAAGAGGATAGAACACTACATAGCCCAAGGAATTAGTAGACATTTATTTTAAACTTATTCATTCTATGAAATGCCCGAAAATGTCTCGTATTGTAGTAATGATTTAACAATAGTAAAAAATAAAAATAATACAATAGTAAAAACACTTTAGAAATGCCTAGGTACTTATCAATTTCGAAATAATTTTATTATAGTGAGTAAATATACCTTTTCTCGAGATCTTTTGGTTAGTTTACTGATGAATTTATCCATCGTAAGCGTAACTTAGCAAAACTCTTTACAAAACAGGAAAAATATACACTGACCAGAGAGAGAACAATATTTATATTTTAATATATACCCACAACAGTATACAATATTAATCTATGATTTACTCTGACTGACTGACTCTGTGCTGTGCCCTGTGCCATCTCTGTCCAACCAAACTATGGAGCGATTACATTGGCCAACATGCAGGGTACGATTTGGTATACATTGCTGGTTAACTGAGTACATTGTAATAAAATACTCAAGATAACCAGCAATGTATGCCAAATCGGACCCTGCATGTTGGTCAATGTAATCAGACCTGCAGCCAACAAGTCCAGCCATAGATAGCATAGACATTATTTTTTAGTTTCTTTTTATCACCTTAGGGGACAGGCAAAAGAATTATAGCCCGTCCATCCAGCCTTATTAGATGTACGAGTACATACAAGTATAAATTATATATTTATTGCATTTGGAGTATTAAATTCCCCTTTTATTCTTATAACCCTTTTTTGCCCCTCACATACGTGAAATTCCCCCCAAAATGGGGAATTCCCCCCAGATCGGCAACGCTGTTCGGATCATTTGTATATATGTATACTGAGAATCCCGCCAGGCGATGTCACTGCCTGGGGACCGCGGTCCGAATGCTAACTTCGGATCATTTGTATATATACTGAGAATCTAGGAAACTTCGATAGCGTGATTCAGGATACGTCTTCTGATTGGCCAGTTCAGTATGACGCGTGTGACGTAGTACTCTATTGTTTACAATGTTCGATGCTTGCGTCGTCTTGCATGGTCAGCATTTCATGTGAGGCGCGGGTCATGTTGCTGTAGGTATCGCGCCGCTACATCACTCCCCCTCCAACTATGGGATGATGTCGTAACTCTCGTATGCCAGTGTCGTCATCGGCTTCGTGTGCCGGAATGATGCGATGCGTGCGCAAGCACGGGAGGGAAACCCAGAAAACCTCAGCTGCGTGCTGCGGATCGCCGAACTTGAGCGTTGCAGGATGAAGGAACCAAGGCGCTTTTTCGTAAGCGTAAGTTGCTGCTGGCTTGACTCCATGACTCCTTGTACTTTCTGAAGGACATCAGATACTTCGAGGATGAAGGTGCTGGTACCGTTGAAATGTGGTCAGCAGGGCGTCTTCAATCGACGGTGGTCACCAATGTGGAGGAAAAGGGGAGATCTCCCGCCAGGCGATGTAGGCTTGTTGAATAAATATCGATACATCGATATATCGATATTTTTAATTCGATATATCGATATTTTTGGGCGATATATTTTATAACGATATATCGATATATCGATATCAAATATCCAAAATCGAAATAGTATCAAAAACGATATTTTTTTCTTTTTATTTGGTTTGTTGCTTTTTAAGTTGGCAACTCTGTGTCTTTATGTCAATGACAGTAAAACTCTATTTAAAAAAATGTCAATGACACATGTGACATCTGTCAGTTCACATAATTTCATTCTTTTTTTTCAATTATGGCATCGCAAACTGTGTGCATGCATATTGCCAGCATCAAGTATAATTTTTGCATCAATTTTTTGCCAGATTCAATGAAACTGGACGAATTAACCTATATCAAACAAAATGCCATCAACTTTATCGGATATAACTCAAAAATACACCAAGTGCACAATAACTGACGACTTACTGACTTTGTTATTACTTCGTCCAGTTTCTTTGAAACTGGCAAAAAATTGAGGCAAAAATTTTACTTGACGCTGATAATATGCACAGTTTGCGATGCCATAATTGACGAAAAAAAGACCAATATTTTCGTATCGTACCGATATATCGATATATCGATATTTTTGAATAAAAATATCGACACCGATATTGATATTTTTAAAAATATCGATATCGATATATATCGATATTTTATTTCATTTCGACATCCCTAAGGCGATGTCACTGCCTGGGGACCGCGGTCCGAATGCTAACTTCGGATCATTTGTATATATACTGAGAATCTAGGAAACTTCGATAGCGTGATTCGGGATACGTCTTCTGATTGGCCAGTTCAGTATGACGCGTGTGACGTAGTACTCTGTTGTTTACAATGTTCGATGCTTGCGTCGTCTTGCATGGTCAGCATTTCATGTGAGGCGCGGGTCATGTTGCTGTAGGTATCGCGCCGCTACAAACATCTCAAAAGGATTGAAACATCTGACAAAGTAAAGTCACTTACCTTCCATTTCAGGAGAAACGTAGTTTACCTCATCAAAACCAATTTCATTCACGTATCGTGCCATAACTGCCATACACTCCCGTTAGTAGAGGATACGAACTAGAAACGACCTTCACTCATCTGTTTAATGGATGAAAAGTATTTTATATCAAATCTTAATATATATATAAAAAGTAAAGGGTTTTCTTTGTACGTAAAGACACGGTTTTCTCTATTATCATTAACTCCAATCAACTTCCCGTTGGGGTGGTAAATACCCCTTAGTACGTAGATGATAGTAAGGGAGTTTGATCGCGGTGGGTGGAAGTGGGTGGAAAAATCTGAAAAAAAAATATCTGTACTTTTCTAACCAATAGGGACTTCTGGGTGGATCTCAAAATTTCTGGGATGATCTAGCAAACTATTTTAATTTTATTGAGAATGTTCGAGAAAGTTCCAGAAACTTCTCGAATCATTTTAATTAATTCAGAATATCCGAGAAAGTTTCTCAAATATCTGGATTTTTTTAAATAATTGTAATCTTTTTTCGAATGATCTGGAGATTTTTAAAATAATTAATGTGCAAGTGTAGCGCTCCCGGCCTTTTTGGCTTCTACCCATAGTTCGCTATCTCTCATCAGCAGTATATTAAACATAAATGAAGCTGATGTTCGGATGGCGAATTTGGATGAAGCTGTGGAGGTCTGGAGGGCTACGTTCCCGAGTGAAACTATTATCGATGATAAAACATCTAATCAGCGTTTCTGGGATTTGCCTGGTGTCAAGGATACCTATGCTTGTCTCCTAGATGTTTGTACTGACAGCGTGGACCGAGCGAGGCTGCTTGCTGTATCTGAAACGGACTCTGGCCACTGGTTGCACGCGTTACCTTCTCGAAATTTAGGAACTTTATTAGATGCATCAACATTAAGAATATCAGTTGGTCTTCGCATAGGTTCCAAAGTTTGTGAGCCTCATCATTGCTCCTGCGGCCGCAATGTGGATGGTTTTGGTCGGCATGGCCTTTCTTGTTCAAGGAGCGCTGGCCGACTATACCGTCATGGCACGATTAATGATTTGATCCGCAGGTCTCTTGCCACCGTCTCTATACCAGCTTCACTAGAACCAGTTGGTATGTATAGAGATGATGGCAAGAGACCTGATGGAGCAACACTGGTGCCATGGCGTGTTGGTCGTGCCTTAGTTTGGGATGTCACAATAGTTGACACTCTGGCCCTATCCTATTTAAGTAACACCTGCAAGGAGGCTGGGGCCGCAGCCGATCATGCCCAATTTTTGAAGCGCCGCAAATATTCATCGATAGCTATAAATTATGAATTCGCGGCGCTTGCAATAGAAACTATGGGTCTATGGTCGGCTGACATGAAAGGTTTCATGAGAGACATGTCGACCAAGCTCATCCTCGCTTCAGGTGACCAGAGAGCTGGCAGCTACCTTGCACAAAGAATTAGCTTAGCAGTTCAGCGAGGTAATGCTGCTAGCATTTTGGGAACTATGCCGCAGGATGGTTTATTGGATGGCATATATCTTTTGTAATATTATTTATATATAGGTATATATATATTATTTTATGTTAATTTTAGAATAGTTTAATTTTATCTACTTAAATTATAAAATACCTACTACAAAATATTGAATACACTGTGAAAAATAATTAATTTTTTTTAATTAATTGAAAATATTCGAGAAAGTACCAGAAACTTCTCGAATGATCTGAATATTTTTAAAATAATTGGAAACTAATTTAATTAATTGAGAATGTTCGAGAAAATTCCAGAAATTTCTCAAATGACCTGGAAAACCCTACTAATATTATAAACGCAAAAGTTTGTAAGTTTGGATGTTTGTTACTCTTTCACGTAAAAACTACTGAATGGATTTAAATGAAACTTTACAATAATATAGCTTATACATCAGAATAATACATAGGCTACAATTTATAAAGATATTGTGTGAATTGTCCAAAATATGACGATAAGTGTCAAGTAAGTAGGAAAAAATCTACCATCTGCGAGCTATTCTGGCGTGCGCTGCCAAAACCACTAGAGTTACACACTCGTAATGTATGATGGAAATGTTTATCTTAAATAGTCCTACAAAAAAGCCGGTCCACGGCACTTCAGAAGAGACTTCACTTTATGCTAATGATCCTCTCTAACGCGGGTGAAACCGCGGGCACAGCTAGTTTAATATATTAGAAAATTTATCTCGAGTGGGTTGCCTAAAAAAATCCTGGCAAGACTATCTATACATATAATAAATCTGTAAGCAGGGTTAATTCTGTACATTGCATAAAAATTTAAAAAAATACTTCTAGGGGTCTTTTTATAAGTAACAGAAGCTAAAAATATAAGTTTTGAAATTTTTGTCTGTCTGTCTGTCTGTCTGTCTGTCTGTCTGTTGTTAGCTTTTCACACAAAAACTACTGGACGGATTTTGATGAAACTTTTTTTGTTTTATATATATTGAGCCTCGCTAACATTTAGAATATAGAAAATTTTAAAAATCTCCCTGTAAGGGTGTGAAATGAGGGATAAAAAATTGTATGGAAAACTTGGTTTTTTTGAATAGATTTTCTTGAAATTTGGTATAAATATTTTGTAACCAAAATAAAAGAATACGTGTTACAGCATTTTCCGAAATTCATCCTTTAAATGTCAATTTTCTTTGAAACTCTTTGAAAATTTAGTGTCGAGAATTGATGTACAGAATATTTTTGTGCAGAGTATTTTACTTATAATTTTGTATTTGTAATCTTTACTAACATAGTGAGAAACATATTTAAGCTTTTTTCAAAAACTACCCCTCAATAGCAAATAAAATGGATTCGAAAGTTTTTATCTCAAGCGTACAATAATTAACCTTAACTTAATATTTCATTTTCAAATTCGTTTCTCTTCTTTGAATGATGTGTTTACAGATATATTGTTGAATGAATTTCCGTAACATTAGTGTGAATTTCATATCAATCGGGTCATAAACAAAAAAAGTATACGCAACATAAACTTAAAATTCGTTAACAACCCTTTCAAAACCATAAATAAGAGTTTAAATTTAAGTAAAATAATTTTGATAATTCACTCGTTGACTCACTAATATTAGTGATTAAATATACTTTGATCAGTTTACTGCATTTTCTTTCGTTGGCCGAGTATGGCTAGACTATAGGTACCTAAAAAGCGCATCGCGAAACTTTACATCACAGGGCTCCATTGAGTTAGTTGCTCAGCTTATTAGTCTTCTTTTGGAGTGAAAGATTATGAACAGGCTGCAGATGAAACGACTGTTATCGCTACATTAATCCATTTTATGCAAGTCTTTATTCACGCGGACGACGTCGCGGGCACAGCTAGTGATTAATAAAAATTTAAAAATTATTTTTTATTAAATATTGCACTCATGTGTTAACGAATGTAAAATGTAAAATATACAAACGTTGGGTTGTCTATTTTTTTCCTGGCGTTACTACTGGCTTGCCAGGTATAAACAGGTAAATCCATAATAGTTATTTTCACCTATTTGTTTAATAAATAAATCTTATATCAAAATGAGCGCAATTTAATAGTGAATACAATGATATAGGGTTGTCTGTAAAAATCTGGCCTGAATGACGGTTGTCGAGTTTTGAAATTTTATTTAATATAGCTGTGCCCACCACGTCGTCCGCGTGAATAAAGACTTGTATAAAAGGGATTGATTAAAGATTATTTTATTTGCATTGAATAAGTAGTAGGTAGATTATTCTGACATATTATAGCGAAATCACTTATAATAAAATGTTCATATGTTCAGAAGACACTTTTTCTAAATCTTTCAAACCTAAAACAGCTTACTACTTACTTTTATTAGAATTTAGGCTTTTATTTGAAATTATCTCCATCGATTCACTTTTTAGAAGAAATCAATACTGCTCAATAACGCCATCTACCGTATGGCATGTAAACTTTATGGTTGATAAATCGAATGTCAAATTATCAAATAGGTAGATATAGAGATAGATAAGATAACAGTTGGTTCAGTAAAAGTTTAACTATTCGTCACCTAGATGTCTGCAGTAGTCTCGTTTTGTTAAGGCTTTTTACATTCTGTATGAAGGTTTAGAGCATTGAGGTTGTAAGATTTGGATTTCGGTTAGTCGGAGCTCGAGGCCTCCTCAATATTAGGAGAGCTCCATGCCCAGCAATGAAACGCTAAAAAGGTTGCAGCCTGATATAATGTAGCGATAACAGTCGTTTTAACTGCAGCCTGTTCATAATCTTCCACCCCAAATGAAGACTAATAAGCTGAGCAACTTACTTAATGGAGCCTGTGATGGAAGGTTTGGCGGCGGTGAGGCTCGCGATGCACTCTTTAGGTACCTATAGCTTAGCCATACTCGGCCAACGAAAGAAAATACAGTAAGCTGATCTAAGTATATTTAATATGGTCGACCATATTAATGATAGTTCAAAATAATTTTACTTAAATTTAAATTTTTATTTATGGTTTTGAAAGGGCTGTTAACGAATCTTTCATCCAAATTCCCCAAAGTGTCTTTTAAGTTAATCATAATCATAATCATAATCATTTATTTGCAAAATAATATGTGTACAATGTGATGGTCATATTAAATAATTCCTACATATTATGCCTATACTGGCGTGCAAATGTCATAGATATTAGTAGGTATATTTGGTTAAGTTTACATCAAAAAAATATTAAATTTCATTATTACATAATTCGTCACTTACAAAATAAATTAATAATTCGTTAGAGTTATAAAATAATATTGTCAATTAAGAAATCTGTAACACTATAATAACATTTGTCTATTAATAATTTATAAAGTTTGTGCTTAAAAGATTGCATTGACATTGTATTACAGCTTCCTGGCAGTTTATTAAAGATCTTTATGGCCATACAATATACATTTTTGCTATATAAGTGCAAGCGTTGTGGAGGAATGTACAATTTATTCTTTTTTCTACCCCTGCGCCTGCAGTTAAAAACATCAGAATTCTGTTCAAATATATGCTTGTGCTTGTAGACAAATATACACATCTCAAAAATGTATAAAGAAGGAACAGTGAGTATATTAAGTGTTTTAAAATGTGACTTGCAACTTTCAAGAGGTGAAAGTCCTTGCAATGCCCTAATACAGCGTTTCTGTGCTTTAAATACTTTAACAGCATCAACAGAATTACCCCAAATTATTATGCCATATCGAATTATTGAACAAATAAATCCATGATAAGCTAAATGGGAAACGCTACTCGATGCAACCTGTCGGAGGCGTCTAATCAGATAAACTAGGCTATCAAGTTTACCGCATAACTTTACAATGTGACTTTTCCAACTACAATGGCAATCAATTGAAATACCCAGAAAAATTATACTATTGACATTCTCAATGGCATAATTATTGCAATTTACAATTATTTTGCTTTCCTGTTGTACATGAGTTCTGAATTCAATAAATTTAGTTTTTTCAGTATTAATTTTTAGTTTATTTATTTTAAACCAATAAGTTATTTTTTGTAGTGCCTCATTTATATATAGAGTTATTTCATCTTTAGCTTTTATTAAAAGGGTAGTGTCATCAGCAAAAAGAATCAATTCATGATCAGTGATATTAGGCAGATCATTGATATAGAGTAAAAATAAAAGTGGCCCTAGCACACTCCCTTGTGGTACACCCTGGCCATTTATCGCAAAATTTGACCTGCAAGAAGTTTGGTTCTGATCTGGCTTTGAAAGTAAGGAATTTGTTATTTCTACACACTGTTGCCTATTGGTGAGATAATCATCAAGTAATTCATTAATTTTGCCTCTAATGCCATATTTCGACAGCTTATGCAGTAATATCTTATGGCACACAAGGTCAAATGCCTTGCTCATGTCAAAGAATATGCCAACTATTTTTTCTTTTTTATTTAATGCAGATGTTATGTATTTCACTAAATGAAAACAGGCCAATGTGGTAGAACAATTTTTCCTAAACCCATATTGTTTTGAAGTAAGAATATTGTATTTTACCAAAAAATCATTAATTCTATTAAATAATGCCTTTTCAATGACTTTTGAGAATACTGGAACCAATGTGATGGGTCTATAGTTTGACATTTGATGTCTGTCCCCTTTTTTGTAGAGGGGTTTTATAATTGAACATTTTAAACGTTTAGGAAAAATGCCTTCACTGAAACATAGATTGATGATGTGAGCTAGTGGCATACAAAGCGAAGTAAAACATGTCTTTAACATTTTCATGCTAAGGTCATCATATCCAGATGATTTTTTATTTTTTAAGGATTTAAATATATTATGTAATTCTATAGCATCAACTGGTGTAAGATACATACTATGAATGTTATTATTGATTTTATCAAAGTTGTTCTTAGTTTTATTTATAGGGCTATTAGTATGATCAGTATCTTTATTTAAATCAATGAAGTATTTATTAAAATGTTCTGAAATTTTTATTGGATTTGTTATAGTTATCCCATTAACATCAATCTCAGTAATAAATTTAGAATCTACATTATTTTTGTTACCTTTTATTATTTCCCAGGATGCCTTGCATTTATTATTTGAATTTTTAATATACTGCTCACTAGCATAGGTATGAGCTTTACGAATGCACTGTTTTAAAATTTTTGTGTACTTTATGTATTTATTTTTATTTATTTTTTTATTGGCACTTGACTTAAGGTAGTGAAAATATAGCTTCCTTTTGACGACACAACTTCTTTTTAATCCCTTTGTTAACCACTTATATTTTTTATTCTGACATGTAGCTTTCCGCAGTATAACAGGGAAACATAAATTGTAAAACAAAACTACTAGGTCATGAAATATGTCAAAAGACTGATTTGGGTCATTACATTCATAAACCTCTGAGAATGAAAGGGCTGAGATACATTCTTGAAACTTAGTAATATTTTCTTTTGAAAATACTCTAGTTTTATAGTATCTGTTTGATGCTATTTTTGGCTTGCATTTTGTAGAGGTGCAATAAAATTGGACTGACTGAGCTGTCTCATGGTCAGATAGGCCCATATAGTGAATACTCGACTTAACATCTGTATTATTACTGAATATGAGATCAATACAAGAGAGTTTTCTAGTTGGTTTTGTTATGTGATTATAGAGATTAAAACTTTTCAAAATGGATTTAAATTTTTCTGTAATGCAATTATTCTTAAGAGTGTTTATATTCATGTCTCCACATAATACAACAGTTCTATTTTCTTTAATTTTTAGCAAATGTAGTAAATAGTATAGCTTGTCAAAAAATAAATTTACATCTGATGTAGGAGTTCTATATATGCACACTACTATCAAATTTAGGTGTTTTATATTTACAGCACAATACTCAAAAACAAATGGCATTGACTCTAAGTTTAAAGGCAAAACTTCACATTCTAAAGAATTATGCACTAATATACCTGTTCCTCCCCTGCTTCTGTTACATCTAGAGCTGGAAGCAATTAATTTATAATTTTTTAATATTACATTAGATTCAGCACCCTGCTTGATGAATGTTTCTGTAAAACACAAAATATGTATGGTACCTAAATCTTTTGAGAGCTCTTCCAATGCAACATTAACAAAGTCTAATTTATTTAAAATACCTGCTATGTTTTGATGCAAAATTGTTACCTTTACCTGACCTGAATCCTTGAAAAAACTTATTATTTCTAATTTTATCATGAGACAATTTATCACTAATATTGGAAGAACAATTTGAACATAAAATACTACTATTAATATTTATTTGACAATTTTGTGTGATGGGGGCACAGTTTTTAATTTTCAATTTATTTAAATAGAATTTATTATAATTTATTGAGTCTATTTCCACATTAAGTTTGAAGCAAATTTTCTGAATAAAGTATTTATTATATTCAGAGGACTCAAGATAGGTACAATTGTTGAAGCATTTTAACAGTAGTCTAATACCATGATTTAATTTGTAAGTATTTAAATAATGATTATATCTTACACCAATAACAAAAACTTTAGTGTCCTTTAACTTATGTAGTATATTACACATATTAACCATAAATTGGTATGGGTTGCTATCGTTTGAACCTACACCTAATATTACTATATCATTACATCCTATTGATTTAAAATGTTCTGGACACAATATTTGGGAACTGTCAGCTTGTGGTTTTATAATCCCGGACACAGTATATTGATTGTTCCAGCTGTTAACTCTTGAGTCATGCAATTTCACCGGTAATGTTTGTAGTTGTTGGTCTCCTATTATTAAGATGTTAGATTTTTCTGTACTAGCACTGCGGTCTGATAATAAAGTAGCACACTTATCAGAGGAATTATATTGATGGTTAAATGACATCGAGGATAGGTTAGCATTTATCTGTGGTGGTTGTTTTTGTTGCTTGTTTTTTGGTTGTACTTTATTTCCCTCATAAATATTTTGCTGTAGGTTAAGTGGAGATAAGCGTGAAACTCTCGAAGAAATGCCTGTGATTACACTTTTGGAGGTACGAAATATGCCTGTACAGGACGCAAGTTTTGAAGGTAGCGATGTGCAGTCAACAGGAATGTTTTGTATCTTCCCAGTTATTTGAGGAGAGTAATATTTTATAGGTGCTGGATTTGCTGCTTGCTTGTCTGGCACAGGTACTTTAAAAAATAGGTTAAGTTTTTCTTGGTAGCCTCTCAATTTTTGTTTTAATTTATTATTTTCATCCTTTAAATATTGCATTTCAATCTTAATTTCATTTAACTGACTTTGCAAAAAATTTATTTCTTTCGTTCCTACAGTCATTCCTACAGTAGTTCCTACAGTTAATGTCGTGTATTGTTTAAATGAACATAACGTTTTTGTTTATGACCCAATTGATATGAAATACACACTAATGTTATTAAAATTAATTCAACAATATACCAGTAAACACATCATTCAAAGAAGGGAAAAGAATTTGAGAATGAAATATTAAGTTAAGGTTAATTATTGTACGCTTGAGATACCAACTTTAGAATTCATTTTATTTGCTATTGAGGAGTAGTTTTGAAAAAGCTTAAATATGTTTCTTACTATGTTAATAAAGATTACAAATACAAAGTTATAAGTAAAATACTCTGCACAAAAACAGTCTGTACATCAATTCTCGACACTCAATTTTCAAAGAGTTTCAAAGAAAATTGACATTTGAAGGGTGAATTTCGAGAAATGCTGAAACACGTATTTTTTTATTTTGGTTAGAAAATATTTATACTAAATTTCAAGAAAATCTATTGAAAAAAAAACAAGTTTTCCATATAAATTTTCATCCCTCATTTCACACCCTTAAAGGGCGATTTTTAAAATTAGCTATAGCCTAAATGTTAGCGAGGACCAATATATATAAAATAAAAAAGTTTCATCAAAATCCGTCCAGTAGTTTTTGCTTGAAAAGCTAACAACAGACAGACAGACAGACAGATAGACAGACAAAAATTTCAAAACTCATATTTTTAGCTTCTGTTACTTATAAAAAGACCCCTAGAAGTATTTTTTTAAATTTCTATGCAATGTACAGAATTGACCCTGCTTACAGTTTTATTATATGTATGGATAAGATAATTACAGGCTTCATACTTTCGATTGGTATGAAATGTATTCGTTAAACACATGATAAGTAATTTTTAAATTTTTAATTAATCATAGCCTTGCCAGGATTTTTTTAGGCAGTCCACTCGAGATATATTTTCTAATATATTAAATTTGATGTAAAATACTTTTCATCCATTAAATTGATGGGTAAAGGTCTTTTCTAGTTCGTATCTAAGACCACGTAGTTTGATGGCAAATCAACTTGAATCAAGTCTTAACCAGTGAAAAAAGCTAAAAAGCATGTGGTTTTATAGACATGGCTGATGGCACAATAGTCGTGCCATCAACTTCTATGGCGCCTGACACGCTACTCGTGTCATAGAAAATTAGTTCGGAATCGGACGAATCGGATAGACTTATCCTGTGGGTACTCCTGTGTTTTTGCCGTGATTTCGCTCGGAATGACCTGACGAACTTGGGTAGGAATTATGCAACTCGAACGGAGGCTAAAGCGTCAGCTTAAAATAGTCTCTATCGGAACCAAACTATACTTTAATAGCAGAAAGATCCAGCTACCGTAATGGTATCGTCGTAACATAGATTAAAAGATCGAGTTCAGCAGACTAGACTTATTCAGAGTATAAATCTGCTATATAGGAAATCAGCCTTTGCGCCAAATTGTTTTCCTTTGGATGGCTTTAAATAAATTTTAATTGTCTGTAGCTCGCTATTTTAATAATATTAATGGTTATCCATACTTTTGAAAATATATAGCAATCTGATGAAAGCTTAGTAAAAGATGAACGATCTTATTAAAGGACAATGCCTACCACAGGTAGAACACTAATTATGTACGTGCAATCATCAATAGTCGTGATATGATTACTGCACTTAATACATAATTTAATAAACTTTCATTACATGGGGTTGCGTCGCTTCTTCAGAGGCTGATGATGGCTTCAGATAAATTTGGTAATTTAAATTTTCATCCGAAAGCAAAGTGATTGCTTTACTAAGTATATTTTACAGCATACTGACAGCAAAGCGATATTAATATTTAATTTTGCTACGAAATACGAGTAAGTCTTTCGGTTTTAAGAGGACTTGAGTTTGAACTTAGGTGTAGAGAAGGTTTAACATTTCAATGTTTTTTTTGAGTTCAGGTAGAGTTGTTGCGGACTAAGTGTCTACGAGCAGTGCTACGGCGCTAGGCCGGTGGGCGGGCGGGCGGCGCGGCTGAGCGGTCCGGGCCAGCCAGCCAGCCAGCCAGCCCGTGAGGAAGCAAGGCAGTGTGCGCGCGTCCGCCGGCCCAGGTGCATGTGTTGGCTGCGGCCAGGAGCGCCGGTCTCGTAACTCACGTGAAGTTCTGTGACGATACCATGCTTTGGGTTTGTGTTGTGCTTTGCGCGTGCTTTCTTTAGGAGATTCAGTAAGTTTTCAATGTTTATCAAATTAAATGCCTTTTATTTGTAAGTTCAATAATTTGAAGAAATATAATTTTAAAGTAAATAAAAGTTTGCTTTAAAAACACAAAACCCTTTTAAACGCGCGCTATTGACTGATGATTAAATCTATTAAAATCGAATAAGATCATCCAGTATATTATTTTTCTCTTCTAACTTCTAATCAGCAAGGGATTTTCATATCATTTTTTGTTGGTAACTGAAGAGATTTAATATTAACAATATGAATATTATATAAAAGTTGGGAGACTTTAAATTAAATTTGAAAGTTACGTTACTTACTCGGGTATTACATTCTAAGCTTTTTTGTGACACTGTTGTCCGACCACTTTACGGTTTGTCAGTTTAATTAAACGACAATTTGGTGATATTTTCACAATTCGGAGGAAATCTTTTTGTCTGTTGAGCTATATGGCAGAAGTAGTTGTGAAGGTATCAAAAAGAAGGGTAAGTGACCTGGCGCAGCTCGTTCGTGTAAGTGCACTCTCGCTGCGAGCCGCCGCGGGCTGGAGTCTGCAGGCTTCAGACAACACGTTGTGCTCCTTGGAACAACGAACTATTGTTCCTTTACGGTATATTGTGAAACAACAATGCAGCCGTATGCTAAGAAAAGCAAAGTCTACAAGATGCCTCTTTCGTTCCCAAAATCGCCTTTTACTAAGACAAGCTTTCATTAGTACCTATATATTGTTCATTTTAGAGCCCCCTCTTATATAAAAAATGATATAAAAATGTGGTAGGTCGAACCTGCGTGGATCGACCAGAGAAGTAGGTATCACAGTTGCACTATTTTTGCGGTGAAGCAGCTGCGGCAGGCGAGCGCGGAGCACACTCCATGAGGAGTAGCAGCGCAATTGCATTAGACCTCAGACAAAAAAATTAGACCTTGCTCTGAGGTTTGGTGTGGGTTCTAATAAACGGTATTTTCAGTAAATACTGAAGATTAAAACATTTTTATAACGCCCTCTTCATACGAGTATACTATTGGTTTTGTCTGATGTGCATAAACATCTAAGTCCTATTACTCAATCTTGAACTATTTGATACAAATTGTAGATTGACTTACGTAATTGTTATTAATTATTCAACTAACAATTTCTACTGCTCTGTGGCTGCCTGGTAATAAAGATGATTTGATTATTAACCAAATTGAAATAGACTTGTACCTATTTCATGTAAAATTATAGGTTAAATACAGTCTTCACTGTGTTTGAAATCGAATAATTCATAATAACTCTTAATTACGCGCCGTGCATTAATATTAATTACTAGCCGTGTGCCCGTTGGGGTCCTATCAATACATTCGATTGCTAATTGAACACATTTTCTCACTCAAACGTATTTATAGGTATCAACCATCGCTACAAAATCTTCTGTGATATGATATTTCAAGATTCACTTATATTAGTTTTGCAACTAGTCCCTTTCTTAAAACAAATGTAATTATTATTTTTCTTCGTTAGTTAAAAAACTGGTTCAGATGACTCTGAAGTATTCATTACTATAATATTACTACTACTATTACATATATGTTTGGTCGTGTACTGTGAACATGTTGTTGACTCAAATAAATAAAATAAATAAATTACACAATTTCTTTTCTCAGCTGAAATGTTGCGCGTGTTTTTTTAACACTTCAAATGTTTCTCGAGTTATTCCCTTCGGCACAAATTTTATTAATATTATCACTAGCAATAGTGATAAAATGTTCCTCTTGTGCAATCTAAATACAGTGTACCTTGCTCTCGTTTTAGAATGCATCAACTCGTCATTGAGAGCGAGCCCTAGCCCGCTAGCGAGTCGCTTAATATTCATGGCCATTGTCCAGCGTCGCCGGCACTGTTCGTTACAGCTCCGAGCTTTCTTCGAAGCCGTCCTGATTACTGCAGCCTGCAGGGCACGCCTCACAGAGTGACATTCATAACCAATTCTGAAAACTAAATTATTATTCTATGCTTTAGAATATCAAAATGCATTTATTTAAAGAAAATTCCAGTCCTTTATAGGTAATGAATTTACCGAACCGAACAGCTATATGAAGTGTACATTTCTTTAAATGTCTTTAGCACTATCTTTTACCCAAGATGGGACTGAATTTAAAATAACTCCATTAAGATGATGAAATGTTAGAAAATAAACTAAGTTTAAAAAAAAGTATAGAAAAAGCGATATTTTATTATTTAATAAGCTTGTCTTTGATTAGAAGATCTTATGTAGGTATGTTGGTGATCTCGTCTCAGTCAGCTTTTATTTTGTATTCTAAGTATTTCTAATTTCATGCGTCCTACGATTGAAAAGATCGAAGAGAAAATATACTTAAATTACGTAAAAAATTCGTTACATAGTAATTTATAGATATAAAAATAGAACCCACGTTGATCATTCTAGTTAAAAGGAGTACTGAGTACCTAATGTTTTTCATTACTACTCTTATCACTACGGACTGATTCCAAATTGAATCGGAACAAAACAACGATTTTAGAAGTACAACGATTTACTATGGTGAGTGCTCCAAGGACCTTTTCAAATTGATGCCTACGTCACCACCAACTTACACTAAGTTACGGGACAACCTTCCAGCTGAGGCATTTTCAGTGGACTGTAACATGGGGTTCTTGAAGAAAGCTGTAAAAAAACTTTCCTCCAAAGCCGGCAATGCTCGGGTGGCTCCCCTGGGATTGCCCGTGTCCATAGGCGACGGTCATCGCTTAACGCCACGAGGCCTGTCTGCCCTTTTGTATTGTTTATTTATAAAAAAAACGAAATAGGTCGGTTTTTCAAGTAGAGCTGTAATCAACTACCGCAGTATACTGCGTTACGTTTGGAAACTACTTGTATACAGTATACACTCTCACTATTGAAAAAATTAGATAAAATGACGAGGTATGCTATATTTTTTGCGGCTGTCTGGCTTGTCTTTTAGGAGACGTTTAGGTGATCACGACTTACTCAAACACATAACATGTGGTAATCGGCCAAGGCATCCAATTTTAATATTTTTTCCTACTTACTATTAACTACTTACTCCCGTTAACAAAAAAATCCTTAAAGTTTGTTAACAAAGAGAGACGCTTACATTGGCGTCGGCTAGTAAATACCGCCCACGCATTATATTGAATTTTAATCGTTTCTTGAACGTGAAGGTTAAAGGACGACCAATAATATATTAAACGAGTTATGAAGCTAGATTGCTAGGTATATGTATACTTTTTCTTACCATATTGTCATAAAACAAAATTTGCATTCAATCGATTTAAGTTCTGATGAGTTTTGTTGCGAGAGTATTTATACGAGAAGCACAATCCTCACTTAACAGCGCAAACACACGCCTTGAATAGCGTTAAATCAAGACGTAAACGTTCGAGGAGATATGTTTATGTCCCTTCGGGGATTTCCTGAAACACAAGATTTACTGACTGAATAAAAGTTCTTTAGTGCTTTATCAGGTGTGCACGGGTCGTGGTCGTGTGCGTGAGCACCCTCGAGGCGATCCGGAGATAGTTTGTAGTTATCCTTTGAATAATTCAACGAGCTCGTACATTTGGTGGCACACACTCACAGGCTCGCGGGTAACAAATTGAACTCTCACAATGATACGGAAACTGATACAGATAATACACGAACAGTACAATGAAGGCAGGCCTGGCACGGGTGCGCCCGAACGCGCGGCGGCCATCACTCCTAACTAATACCACTTCATTCGAACAGCGCATGGGTGCCATGAAATAAAATCATTTGTCAAGTGGGCCTACCATTGTGTGTCTCCAATGTCGAAGGACTTTCACTTTTTCATTGAATCAGTATCCTATTAGTAAGATTTTCTATTACAAGGTACTACTTGAACAATTTAAACATTGCCCGCTACGCTTGCAGATATACATAGTTATTACCTAATAGGATCCATTTGCAGGTAAATGCCGTATTAATTACTTTATCAAAAAATTTAATGAAATACCAACTATACTTTTAACAAGTTTACAGTCATTAATTCTTTAGGTACAATACCTAGCACTTTTAGATATCAATAACTTCTAATGTTTTTAAAAACATTTACAAAGCAGGCAGGCAAACTATAGTTGGATCTACGTTACACGTAGCAAAGTCGTAGCGTAAAATCGTAGACTCCGCGTATCCTAGTGTTGCTTTTGCTACGCGTCGTCGCGTCGTTGAATCGCGCCATTGTTTAATATCAAGGGAGATTGCAACCTACAAAGTTTGGCAAAGGGAGATCTCCCGCCGGGCTAGGTGGTCATGTCCGGGGAGCGGCACGCGCTGCAACTAACTCAATTCGGAGCTTCTACATATTATATGTATGTATATGGTCGGATATTCAGAAAACTTCGATAGCGTGATTCAGAATACCCATGGCGCCATCTTTTGATAAGTCGCGTAATGTCGCCAAAAAGTATATGTAAAATTTTACATCATAACTAACTCTGCTATGAAATGAAATAGTCAAAATGAAATACTTTATTAACATTCTTGAAAAATAATATACCTACACTTGATGTTTATCATTGTTGTACGGTTATCGGAAAAAACTCCAGTCATGTTTTAAATTAATTTTCAGGTAAAATGGTATTAAGGCTTACGTCAGTGATCGTGCAGGACCGAGGTATCCCAAAATCAGCCCATCCCTAATCCCTTTCTAATTCTTGCTACCGTGTGAACACGCGGTGCGCTTCCCCTACTCTAGCCGCCTACAATATAAATTAGGACCCAAACATGAACAATGTCCTACAAGAAGCATACGCACTAGCTGCTGACGGCGTATGAATATATAGAACGTGAAACGAAGACGACCTGACCAATAACATTTATGAATTTGTTTGCTGTTGTGTTGGTGTTGCATCTTGACAACTGCACAACTTCTCAAGCGCTATACGAGTATAGCTATATGTTGTGTTCCGCGCCGCGCCAAGTGGGAGTAGTGTAATGTAAAGTGCTATTGATGCGAGCACTGCGAAAATGGGATGGGCTTATGGCGTATTAAATCTCAATACACCAGCACTACAGTGTCACTAAATAAATAAATAACGTTTCACACTCATAGCCCCACAGTGGCGTAGATATACCCTGTGTTGTGGGTACCATGGACACACACAAAGACAGAAATACAAATTTAAACTAATCATTCAAATTTCTGTTTCGCCGGGATTCGAACCCTTCGATTGGTAGTCCAACATGGTAGCTATTGTGTCATTGTGAGCTTAAAATACGTTACACATCTATCTACGAGGTTATCTAAAAAGTAGATTTTTATAAACTGGCATAAAGCAAAGCTTGATAACTTTCGTACCACAGAATATTACTAAGCTATACTTATGTAAAATATATAGATTTTATTGATCGGAATACCGATGCCTATCAGATTCAGGTTATTGATAGTCAACAGTAGGATTATAGTTAAGTTATTGCAGAAGGCTGTAACCGACAAGCAATAGCTGACAGCTGCCTGACAGCGCGATAGCATCGGTTTGAGGCCTGTCGCCCTGTCGACAACGTGGTGTCGATCACTTTACACATTTGTTTTTTCCCTCTCTTAGATAAACATTAATTTCAAACACGAAGAAAGAAAGGACTTTGAAAAGATAAGTTTTGTGAAAACGTGCTTTGGGAGTTACGTACGATATAGTCTTTTAAGATAAATTCTCATAATGCCAATGAACCGTCGCTAAAAAGCCTGTAATTTTGATTTTAATTGTAAAGAGCTATTACCTCTGATTTAATTTTATGATTTTTTTGTTATGAATGTTTATGTAGTTATAACCAATAGCTATTTGATTTTTTCATTTTATTATGTTAATGTTAATTTAATTTAATGCAATTTTTATTATGATGATTTTGTTAATGTTAATGTAATTTACTTGAAAGAGCCATTGTACTCTTGTCAGTCATTGTGTATACAGTGTAGTTTAATTGCAACGCCCTGACAGGGTTCCATGCTGATTGCTATACTTTTTTACTTGTACCACCTTTAAATTTTGTGATGCATGATGCAATAAAGATTATGATTATTATGTATAAATTGACCTTAGCTTAATATTAGTTAAATGATGGGACGAGGCAGTAAGAGTGTGAAACATTGAATAAATGTAAGGGAAATAATCGCTCGTCTGTATTCACGGCGGTTTTGTTCGCTTGATACGTTTCATAAAAGCATTACCTGGTTTCATTTCGCGCTAATGTGTATTCGCGGCCGCGCGCCGGATATTGGGGCCACTGATCCACACTGTAACACGTATTCGTACTCTTGCACCCATAAATGCCTACTGCCAACGTTTGCCGGTGGTAGGTATGCTTATTTGGTTTTTTATTGTCTATTGCTATTATTTCCGTATCTCTAGATTATATTGGTTAATAAAATACCCTAATAAAGCGTACGTGGCCCTTCGGATGTTTAAAAAGGCAATCTATTTAAAGATCAGAGTAAGATAAGATCGATAGCTAGTATTCATTTATTTATTCACTAGCTGTGCCCGCGGTTTCACCGGCGTTAGAGAGGATCATTAGCATAAAGTAAAGTCCTTCCTGAAGTGCCGCTGGACCGGCTTTTTTGTAGGTCTATTTAAGATAAACATTTTCATCATACATTACATACATATGTGTAACTCCAGCGGTTCCGCAGCGCACGCCAGAATACTACTCGTAGCTCGCAGATGGTAGATTTTTTCCTACTTACTTGACACTTATCGTCATATTTTGGACAATTCACACAATATCTTTATAAATTCTGATTCTGATGTATAAGCTATATTATTGTAAAGTTTCATCAAAATCTATTCAGTAGTTTTTACGTGAAATAGTAACAAACATCCGTACTTACAAACTTCCTTATAATCTTAATAATATTAGTAGGAAGTTGAATTTATTTATTCATATTTAATTTAATTCGAAAAACCTTTATCACTTCTGCACGGCGAGGGAAAATATTGTGATATTTTAATAAAATTACCATGTAACATCGTCGGAATCTGAAATATTATCCCGAAGGCAAGATGTCTATCAATCCGCACTAGGCCAGCATGGTGGATTACGACTTACATCCTTTTCACTTGCAACAGGACTTGAGGAGTTACAGGAGAAGGCCTTTCTATTAAAAACATAACGCTAAACGTAAAAAAGGATTATAGGTAGGAAAATTGAAGAAAGTAATTTCTAAGGCGTTGAAGCAATACCTTTTGCTTTAACCATGTTTCAAATAAGCAAAAAATAAGATGAGACTTGTCAAAGATTGTCAATATGCGACCTCGGCCGACTCGCATATTTCCCTGCGGACGGTGCGTGTATTGCCACAGAATTTCTATCTTCGTCAGCTTTTATTCAGTTACTCATGCCGGGGCCAAACTAACGGGAAATGCCGGTGGATATAGCGATGACGGTTCAACGTAGGTGTAGTCACGAGTTCACGCAGTAATTTAACTATGCATTCACATTGCCTCAAATGCCGATAAAACAAGTGGCGGTACGTTAAAGAGTTATCGCGAAAATTAAGAAGCGGCCACACTACGTACTCGTATGAACGCTTGCCATTCACTTTAAACTCAGAACTTTAAAGCGTTTAAAATAAACGCAAAATCTATCGCGCTGATGGGCTTTCATGTTGACTTCACGCCCACCGTACTGTGGCTCCAGCATAACAAAATATAGCGCAGTAGTTATTGTTGACTTGTGATTTCAGGTATGGATCGGAATACTTAAAAGTCGATCGTAAAGTTTGTGTGACGACAGTTACATATCAATGGTTTATAGGCGGATGTTTACAATTGTGTTGGGAACAGTAAAGATTGCAGCAACCTTGGGCCACATAGCAGAGGAGCCCAAGTAGGGATTTTTGGGTTTTTTCGAGTGTTTCAGATGGCATATACCTCGTATCCCATCAATACTTGACGACCTAATGTAGCAATGGTTACCATGCCGGACTGCCAATCGAAGGGTCTCGAGTTCGATTCCCGGCGAAACAGAAATTTGAATGATGTGTTTTTCTTCTAAGTTTAAAATATGACGATGTGAACAATGATCTGTCTGAGGTGGTATATTGGTGGAATGTAAATAACTTACTACTCAATAAAAAAGACCAATTGTATTAAGTTTTCACCACCTGATGTTAAAGATATTATTGTAAAACCACATTTGAATGGCGAGGAAATGAGCTTTGTTGATGAAGCTGTATTTCTTGGATTAATTGTTGATTCTAGGCTTCAGTGGGGACCCCATATCTCTCGATTAGAGAATAGACTGAGTTCTGCCGTCTTTTCAATAAAAAAATAAATAAGATCACTTACAGATATCGATACAACCAGACTGGTCTATTTTAGTTATTTCCATAGTAGAATTTCGTATGGTATGTTACTGTGGGGAAATACAGCTAATTCTTGTAACTTTGAGTTCTTAAATTAGGCAGATTAAAATATCCCGTTAACATTTGATCATTTCTTTGTACACAAAAAAAAAAAAAAACAATTCGAACTCGCCCGACAGTGTTGAAACTTCTTTTTATTTCGCAGATTTACGTCCGTCCCATCCACTTTTATTCATACTAGATTTGTCAGATTACCGAAATATTAGTTACCATTGCATTTAAGCTTTACTATCTTAAATTATCTCTTTTTATCTCTATTATGGATAGATATTACTTACAGATATTTTATCTCTTTCATTAATTCATATTTTATAAAACCTGTTTGCACTTTATCCACCACTGAAACGGAAAAAAAATCTTTTATATTTTTCTGCATATTTAGCATATAAGATGCTAAATCTCTTACTAACGCGTGCTCGGCTTTATTGGAGATCAGAGAAGTGTTTCTCTTTAGTAATGGATGCGCGGTGGCTGCGGCAGCGGCGGCTGCGGCGGACCACATCTTGTTCTAATTGCGGAACTGCGGACAGCTCTGACGAACATATTTCTTCCATTTATATTACCAAGTCAATTAGTTAATTATTAAAAGTTTAATATTAGTTAAGTTAAACGGGCGCGATCATGTGTGAGATGGGTGACCGTTAGAAGCAAAAAAAAATCATGCGCCCTTCTGTTCTTGGGACGACTTATCGATAGATAATTGCCATCAAACCTAGTCGGAAGCCACTAACCCACATCTCAACCTCCACCACCCGTGTTAACGCACGGTGGAATCAGCTCCAAGCCTTGCCAATAATGTGTAGAGACCCGTGCCCAGCAGTGGGACGCAAAAATATTTTTTCAAGAATACCATTTTGTTTAACATTGGGCAAAATCAGAGACGTAAAGCTTATCCGAACAAAGAAGGTCGTACTTGAAACTGAAATGAAGCCTATCTAGTGCAGGTTAGCGATTAATTTTAACTAAGTTCTCTGTTTTTTTATAACTTCAAAGATTTCTGTGTGTAGCGAAATGGGTTCTTATTAAAAGACGAGGATTTCTGCAGTATTTTTTTAAATATGCACTGAAGTTTTTGCAAGCGTTAGGACCTAAGATCGTTTTTGTTTTATAGTATAGGAAGTCCTAATTTATAATCTCTGATGATCAGGCTTATTTTCTCTCTTATGATCAGGCAGATTTTCTCAATCCCGAAGCTACAGAGACTAGTATATAGCGTACCTCAATAAATGGACTACCTAAAACAAAAATAATTTTTAATTGGAACTAACATTCTTTAAGATTAGCTCACTAAAACAAATAATCAAACAATTTTTCAGCTTTATATATTACAATAGATATGGAGGTATAGAAATTTAAAATATTCGCCACATATATGACGAATCGTCATATTGTAATGTACTAGGCTGATTGTTATTGCAGCTGCCGGATCAGCATATTCGACGCAGTTCATTTGCATATATTGTTTCACGGCGCGCCATTCGCGTTGCAATCCGGGAAAGCCATTAACTTAATTATTGGTTTGCTGAATATTATATAAGTAATGTTGTCCTCTTACTAGGTGCTAGGAAACAATATTGTAAGAAGATGTATGTATATAAAAAAATAATTTTAAATATCTTTGAAAAAATCAAACAAATGGTCCAAGTTACATAAATTATGAGGTAAAAGAGGGTTTTTTATCTAGGCCTTCAGTAACACATGTATTTATAGACGTTTCGTTGTTTTATTCTCACAATACCCATTAAGCTGATTTATGAAAATGCAATGAATGAACAATGTATAATCAGCAACAGTAATACATGAAAAGATTTGAAGCCGAACCTTTCATTTCTCACTGGAGTTGTGGGTCCACCTTCTTCTAATGGCATTATTTGCGTAATGTCGCGATGTATGGTGCAAATGCCGCGTTTATGGGTGCCTGGGATGGCGTGAGATAGCCAATGTACACTCATACACTGGTGCACCCATACTGCTATTAACAGACTACAGGCAAAATGTACTGTGCAAGTAGTAGTATAGTGCTACGTAAACTAGGTACATGCTACGAAAATATTACGCTCTACGGAAACTTTGCTACGAGAACTACGAGCTACGAGGGCTACGCGCTACAAAAGATTATGCTTTGAGATTCTGCGGATAAACCCACAGTTAATTTGAATTTTATGATGATGTCTGAACCCAGTTGAGCTCGATGTAAAGTCAAATTACCTACTAGATTTCTATCGGAACGCTATTTAAAGCAGTGTCGATAAATAAATGCCACTTATACGTATTAAAAAAGTTAAAGTTATGTAAAAACTACAACAATCCGCAATCAGAGCGTGATGGTGTATACATTTTTCACGCAATAGTACCATCCTCCCTCACACATAGAATACATGCACATGCAAAATTAAAAAAATATACACCAACTACTACCATATAACGTGTTACGACGGTTACTTTACAAGTAGGGGAGGGAGGTGCTATTGCATGAAAAAGGTATACACCATCGTACGTTTTGATTGAGGATTGTTGCAAATTAGTTTTTACCTAACTTTATAACAAAGGAGTTCCGCAAAATAACGACTAATTCTATTAATTATATAATGGAAAGTTTGTTTGGATTGATAGATATTTGTTGTGCTAACTGCTGAAAGTAACTAATGAATGTAAGTGCTACGTAACTAAGTAAAGTATAAAACTGCTTTTTACTTATCTGAAAGAAAATGAGACTTTGGTAAACCGGGTGGAACTATTAGTTTTTATAATTTTCTAATATCTAAAAACGAAGCGGAAGTTGTACCTTTTGGAGATCGCGTAATAGCAGAGAGTGGAGAGAGCTGATAGAGGATAGTAATCATTGATTGCTGACGCAACGCGAACACATACTCGCACACAATGGTTTGTATATATGGATTTCAGTAAGAGATAACACCAATAGCAGTGGTGATGTGTGGAGCCACTGAAAATCTTTGCCGGTGTGTGTCTGTGTATTATATTACTCGTTCATGATAAAGGAAAGCATTAACAATGTTAAAGTATTGGTACGATGTTATTCTTCACAGTTCTTTTTTGCCTAAAAGTGATAGGAAGATTTATTATGGTGTCTCACACGATCAGCTATCACATGTGCCCATTATCGACCCATAGCCATTCTGTTATCCCAAATATATAAATGTACTTTATTAAAAGAGTGCAGCTGGGAGTTTTTCCCTTTATTTATTTATTTATTTTTTATTTATTATTTGTAGCTCCTTAAAGTATAAGGGTTACAGGGTAAGACTTAATTCCTAATGGCAATCCCTTTCTCAACATCTAAACCAAACGGGCACCTAAAGGTAGGGTTGCAATATCTATAATTTGTCAACCAGGACAAAACGCGTAAAAACCCCGGATTTTAGAGCACAGAACCCGGACATGTCAACAGTCAACAAAAACAGTTGAAAAGTCATAAATCACCTTTGTATTTATTTTAAGACCTTTAAATTAAATCTAGTCATCTTTTATCTTATCATTTTAAAAATACCTAACAAAACAGAATCTTATTACAATTTGTAACAAATAGTTTTAATAACCAGATAATTTTTTTTATTCTTAAAATAAAACACAAATTATTTATATACTCTGTCATGGAAACAAAACCTTAGTAATTAAACCTAACAAAATTCAATTAGATTTTTAGACACAAATATTAAAAGTAGGTACTGAGATCATTTTAGAATTCAATTTTACAATTTATTCTAGATTTGAGATAACTCTTTGAACTCAATAATAATTATCATCTTTCAATTTTTATCAGCAGCCATTTACACAATAAAATATCTCTTAACATAATATGAACTAAATTCAGTCTTTTCAAATCTTAAGCAACAAAACTGAACCTTTTTAAATTTTAGGCTTTCTGTAATGTACCAGCGATTATAGCGAAAATACTGAGTCGGTCCGTCGGCTGTTCGCGGCGTGCGGGCACAGTGCGTGTTGCGGGCGGCCTAAGACTTTATTTTTTTAAGCCCAGACTACATATGAAGTCCCGCTCGGCCGCTCCCCGGATGCTCCCTAAACTAGGACAAATCCGGGGAAACCCGGACGGATGGCCAAAACCATGCCTAAAGGTGATGACCGGGAAAAAATTACATTCATTAAGCGAATATTTCTTTCTATGTCATACCCATTAGACATCTTACAGTGCTTCTCTAGTGTGTTCGGTTGCTGGAAACATATCGCAGCGCTTATATAATACGAGTACCACGTGGCCAGCAGTCTCGCTAATTATATAATTCTGTTTAAACATAATCGTAGCACTAAAACCTTATATGGAGTTTAAAAATATTACAAAAACACATTTCAGACTCATTCTTACGATGACAAAAATATTGTTTTTGCCGCGACATAAAATTAAATAAAGCGGTGTTTTCTATAGAATATAAATCATATCGAAAAAGCTGTTCTGACCGGAACACAGCAAACTCGGCTCCGGCGTAAAAATAAGAAAACGGTTGCGAGCAAAACTGTTTGATCGATATGAGCACTAGTGAATGCGGAGCACAAATTTTGATGGTACCTTTAAAATGAGGACAAGAATATTTGCGAACTTCATATGTTTCCAGCAAGCGCACCATTTTATTAGAAAGTCACTTCAAACAAAATTAATAAAGGTCCTCTTGGTTTTGCTTCAAATATTAATTGCGTCATGAAAACTTTCATCAAATTTAATCAGTTTTGTGAACGATTTGGGAAATTCCTTACACATGAACCTTAAAATTTAGCAAAGTTACTTTTTAATTGACATATTTATGTAAATATATTTAATTAAGAAGGATAATATGTGTGGTCTATATGGCATTTATTACAGATATCTAAATTGATTTCTGATATATTAAGGTAAACTGATATTAAACAAAAGAACTAATAGTATCATCTCTAAACATCATAGCGCCTTCAATTACATATCTATTCTATTTTTACACAGACTCTAACATTTTAAATAACACGTATCATTCCGTTATTTTTTCGTAGAAAGAAGAATATGCCATCATATGTTAGTAAGTTTCATATTTCCACGATTTTGTTACTTTTAAATACTAAATAAAGCTAAATACATGAATGTAATGTTACAAACTAAGTGCAGGCAATATTGTATAATGAGGCGGGTTGAGGCAGCTTAGCCCCACAGTCATCATTGCGAGCATCTACTTAATGGAAACAAGGTTAGTCGGCGCGAGCAGTGCGCCCCGCCCGGCGCCCGGCGCCCGCAGCCGAGCGACGAGCGACTCTTCGCACCATTTACATATTTTCGTTAATCTCTCGGCTGTAACAAGTTTACAACTTACCTCAGATTTACACAACCTCGCTTTAAATGACCCACAGAGTGGAACTGTGTTCTCGGAACTGTCTCTTTGATGGTAATGCTATTTGGCATACTGTTAATGTTTGTTGCATGAAGTTAGCAGTGAAGCAACAACTCGTACATCTTTCCCTTACGTACCTACTAGGTATATTAAACGAGTTTGATTACTTAGTTCATTTGTTTGGTTGGGCTTTATGAATTTTAGATTTTTAGTAGAGAAGAAATTTAAAGTATGAATTTTGACTTATTTTTCTGGTTTTTATTTTGTATCCTACGTGCCAACGACTTTTCACTCGCGTGTTTAAGACTCTAGAATTATCAAAGACTACATATGACTGGGAGATGGAGATCACTTAAAAGTGCAAAGTATTATGAGATTTAATTTCTTAGACAATAATTGCAACGGCCTTGATATTCAGCACACAAACAGTAAATCAAGCAAGCCTCCAGCAGAATTGAGTTGTCTCAGCCATAGAATTGGTCTCAGCGGACGGCGACGTCATTCACTTGTGAGTAGATCCTTGTGGAGTTTGAGTATCGCGAAGACTTCGAGTTACAAGTTGCAGGTTGGTAAGTTGGCGGTGGCGGTAATTGGCAGTGTGGTTGGTTTATTGGTAATAAGCTTCATATGATATGTACTTCACATACCTACACACGGGATTGGCAATAAGCTTCATATGACATGTAAATAACAGGTTTTATTTATTCATCACCATTACTTAGGAGTAATAAATAAAAGTTCGTAATGATAGGTCTTTACAGATATCTACTCAATGCGACAGATTAGCCATATCTGAATAAGATATTATTTTGAGTACCCTCATTCACTCTTTTTTAAGGTACTACTTAATCTATTCTCTAATATTATGAAAGAGTAGGTTTTTTGGACTAGAAATTGGGTGAAGTGGTTGTCTGAAGAAGCCCTTGCGTTTGTTTGAGGGAATATTGCGACAAGGTTTTATTATACGAGTTGTAAATAGTTCCAGCCTCATTCACAACATTAACTTTTGAACTTCTTAATAGTACACGAATACTATTTCACATAAAGAAATAAGAATTAAAATCTGTACATCCTACACTTATTACTGAAATAAATGTATATCTATACTAATATTATAAAGAGGAAAAATTTGTATTTTTGTATGTTTTTATGTTTGTAATGAATAAACTCAAAAACTGCTGTTCCGATTTCAAAAATTCTTACACTATTAGAAAGCTACATTTACCCTGAGTAACATAGGCTACTTCTTACCGCGAGAAAATGCTTCATTCCTACGTGAAAATGGGTAATAGGGTCAACGCGGTTGAAGCAATTGGCTAAACGCCTATGATATGAAGCCTGGAATCGCACATATGCACTTTTTTATCTTACGGGTACCTATTAAACGGGTCCACGCAGGCGAAGCCGCTGGCGGAAGGCTAGAAAATAAATAAAATGGTATTTCTGCTGCTAGTGTAAAGAACAGTAAAATAAAACGGTTGAAGATATATTCATTATGTACTTACAGGAATAAATAGGGAATACGTATACGTCGTAATACTCGTATCAGTTCAACTTGCACGTTCAGTACTGTCGACGCGACCGCTACATCGTTATACAAAGTGCACACACCCAATTTGAAACGTTGATTACTCCAAACAACGTCATCCACTTGCAGCGCTCTCACTATTCACTGTGTTTGTGTGTCCGTCTGTGCTGTCACGCTGGTGGACATACAACGCGTACGCTATTAGGTCAGTGACCAATACATCGTTATATTGAAACTATAGAAACCCAATTTGGAACGTTGATTACTCCAAATAATCGTCTCTGTGTTCGCTATGTTTGTGTGTCCGTCTGTCATGCTGATGGACAATTACTAGAGGTTTCTTACTCTTATCTCTCTCTGCTCTGTTAAAAATAATCTTTAAGTACATGTATATACGCATATTATGATTAAAACGCTTATAAATTGATAGTACCTGATGATGCTATTATATGAATATTTTCGGATTTCATAAGACAAGAAAAATGTTACCGAAAAAATGCGTCACTGTAACACTTTACATTCTACCAAAGCGCAAAAGAATAAATCAAAGCGGTTCAAAACTAGCGAATTATTTTTATTTGTCCTTTAAAAATATATGAAACCCAGGCTGTGCTCCAAAAGCTAAATATAGCGTTAGTTGAACCCACTAGAGCGCTGAAAGCCGTCACTTCGTCGTTGTCACGAGCTTGTAGCCGCGATGCATTCCCGTAATTAAATAGAGCCGTTCCGGTTTCGTCAGCGCCACCCGCAAGTCCCACTCGCGCTGGATGGGACAGGTGTCGCACACAAAGCGTGAAAACAACGGAAAGGTTAATGAGGCTCCCCCTCCCCCACCTCTCCCTCTCGTCTCTCCCTCCTCTCCCCTCCTTTCTGCCGCGACTAATTTGTTTATCGCCGTGTGACATGCCGCTGTCCCGGTGGCGGGAAGCTTGGCCCGATTTGTGACATCTTGTAAATGTCGCGTGTTGACAAGCATTTCTTTTACGAATCTTCACCTTTTTGGTTTAAGTAGCGAGATTTTAGCTTTATTTTTTACGTTTGCTAATCTTCTAAATGGACGTTGAGTTGTAAAAACGTTGTGGGAGAGAAAAACATTATTAGAATGATGCCTAAAATGTGATGGAGGGAGTAGAGCAAAGATGGAAGGATCGTCAATACGAGTATTTTAGCAACGCTGTTCATTTTTAACACTTAATATTTACCATAACTGAAAGGGTACGACCTCGAATTAATATTCCAGGACCTCTGTTAACACATTTAACTTTACGTTTCGGGTAATTATTCATCAACGCCAACGCCCGTGCAGTCGCCGAAATGAAATACAAACGCAAATACCATTATTTTAGGCGCAGTAACAAAATATTCGTACGTGCGGAAGAGGTACTCGCGTGGAGTTGTAATAGGCACGTTTTTTACGGGCGTCCGAGTGAAAAGGACCCAAAAACTTTCCCATAATGGTCGGCGACGTGACGCGAATCTGCGATGGAATCACGTCTGAAAACACCCCATCGTGAGGTCAAGGTCCACTTGTAAATTTATTCAAGAGAATATTGCTCCCTATTCACTTTAGCTACCTTCCAATTTCTAATTTACATTTTTCTCTGACAAATTAGATACGGAACAGTTGTAAATTGAACATCGATTGCCTACAATAAACATTAATTTAAAAAATTACTTCGTTTGCTTTGTTCCGCAATTGAGAGAAAGCCTTCTTTTAATTTTATCTCACAGTGCAAATTATTTTTAGCATCCAAGTCGGGTAAATAAGAACTTGTGTCAAGAATCTTGTTGCAAGTGGTAGTGTACCAAGTTAAACGCTAACTAATAGCCGCAGTCCGGGCGAGAGCAGCCAGGGGACCTAGTCCGGGATCGACTGTGTATATTGCGAGCGCTTCCACTCAAACTAGCCACTCAAGATCTATGCAGTGCCAAAGAGTAACACATTCTATCAAGAGAGGCCGTTAATGCACCGCGTAGCCGACATTTTCACAAATACAAGTCTTTTTTCACACTCTTGACATGTATTACACTAATAAATGAAAAGAATGAGAGTAAAGTTTATTTATAAAAAAGTACGTTGTTTAATGAGTGTAAAGCATTTTCAATTGGGCTATAGGCAATGGCTACACGCTATTAAAATTTCCTTTGCTTCCTTTCCTTGTTTTTAACAAATGTTTTCATTTTGGTTTTAAATGTACCGAGTAGGTACTTTTGATGACTGTGAATTGTGATACGACACGTCACCAAAGTTACTACTCTGGCGGCTAGCAGTCGGTGGTCACGTTATCTTGAGATTCCAGACTTAAAACACAAATTACGATTGTAATCCAATGTTCAATAGCTACAATAGGCGAGGTGCCAATGTTGGCATTGTGTCGTATTTAATTAGTTTAGGTAATATCCGCGGCGCTCCAGCCGGCTATCGAGTCGTTCCGCTGCAGTGCTGATGCAAATTGCTTTGGTCTTTTCAAAATAAACCATCGCCGGAGAGCGCCGCAGTCTGGATTACTTGGTACTAATCGACTACTATCGGATGAGGCTAACTTCTTTCTAATTAAAAACTTTTTGCTCTACTTTTAGTGGATTTGCATATAAATGATTTGAAGTTTAAAACTTAAACAATTATTTTTTATGATGGTCGAGTCATTAATGGCAACATTACATTGTTCCACAACACAAAATTGCTTGATAACAAACAAATGCATCTGTGTTAGTTCCCTGATCGAAATATACAAATTATACCATTTACAAAAGCTGAGCTGTTCACCTTTTTGCGTCCTACTGCTGGGTACACGTCTTACACTATAATTAGGAAAAAAGGCTCAACCCACCACGATGTTTTAAAGGAGATCAGTGGATAAACGGGGTAGGCCGCTAATCCACAGGCTGAAGGTGCTGCGAAGCTGCGAAGGCGAGCGCAGGTGCCGCGCTTTCTTACGCTGGGGCGGAGGGAGTGGTCTTCCCGCAGCGCCGGAGATATCACGGAGCCACACATCTGACATGTCTTTTGTCATTTCACTGAACCAATTTAGGGATTTGTTCAATTCACTAGATTTGTTTAGGGAAAAGATAAAATCGTATTGTTATTTTAACATCCTCCGTGATTTGATCAAATCCCTTATGGAATTGACCAAATCCCTGTTTTTATCATATCCCTGCGACATATATATTATATACCCTGTGTTGTTGTGGTGTTACCACTCGATTGGCAGTCTGGCATGGTAACCATTGCGCCACACGGGTCGTCAAAACTGGTACAATCATGTCATCCTACTCAATGGTTGTTATTTGAAAAAAAAAAAACGGCTCGTTTTTTTCCACTCGCGCATGAAATCGCTACGTCCGCCATTTACAGAAACGGCGGACGCAGGCTGTAGGTATGCATCTCTTGCGATCTGTGCTAGCCGTCGAGCTATGCGCACTTCGCACCTAAAATCACAGACTGCAAGAAAGAAAGAAAGAAAAAATATTTATTTCATATTACTACATAGTAATACATGAATAATGTTCTATTATAAATTGCGACGACAATAATTCACAGATAATGTGGGTGTAATGCGTTGATCAGTTGACTACCTATAATACAAAAACCGCACGATACGTGATTTATGTCCATTAAACTTTGATAAAGTGGTTTGAATCACAGGTTTGAATGCGCATATAAAATATGGGATTACTGATATTTTTGCATAATAAAGGGTATATGCCTGTATGTTTGGAATTTTGTAAAAAAACCGCAATTTGGCTGGTCCTGACATTGAGGATTTCGAATTTCACTGCGCTCGAATAACCGTGACGTCAAAGAAGCACTCAAGTATTATAGTCGTCTATTCGATGGTTTCCTGTTTTAACAGTAGATCTACTGTTGTCAACAGGAAATATTTGTTGTGTTTTAGAACGCATTTAACTGCTTTTTTGTAGTCCATAGACGCGCATGAAATTATATTTTCGTCTAAATTTAAAATTTAATGTCATCCACAACGTTTTAAATCAAACGATTTTTTTTTGGATTTTTCACTTTATTCTTATTTTACTTTTTTTGGGATTTTTCACTTTATTCGATTATTCACTTTTTTGTTCTGTTTTTATTTCACTGTTTATTTTTTTCTTGATACTTGATATGAGCACAGATCATGCATTGTCATCACTTAAACACAGAAAAAGGATTTAGTTTATTATAAGGACGCGGCTCCTCAGGGGCTTTTTCGTTATTGTTGGAACTCTGCCGTTAGAGGCCCGCGGGACACTGCTGCCGTTGCACGCTTTATAGCGACCCGCTAGATTGCCATTTTACATCATTCATTAAATGAGACATGTTGGTTGGATAAAGATTTTTTGTTGTTACTTTGCGGTAATTGATCTGAGTTTGCGGTAATAAGGCGTTACTTTGTGGAGCCCCATTTTTACACACTTAGGTTAAAACTACTTTGTAACAATTCACTATCTACATCAGCGGCCGTTTAATCGTTGTCTAAACTCCGTCGCTTGTTATCGCGCAGTCTCGTCTCGCGGGAGTCGTCCACTAACCGCCGCGCTGTAACTACATCCGACACGACACTGCAACTTACTATCTTAATTGAACGGGGCTATTTTGTTTTTTGGCGATAGTACTGTACAAGTTAAATCTGAGTTTTACTTGCACACTTAAACTTTTTACGAGTATATATTCCAGGTAGTAGGAATTAAATTGACGACTTTGTCTAGTCCTACCACTTGCTGCACCCATTTCAGTCGCTAAGCAATTTCATTGTGTTTCGATCGAAAAATGTGGTTGCCGGGCACATACAAGAGGCGCCCACTGTCCTAGGCAGGAATCGTGGTTGCTTGAGGTTGGGTGTTGACTTCTATGAGTTGTAGTGGCTACGTAGCTCTTTATGATTTTCGTTTACCGCCGCGCAAGAAGTTACAAAACATCTGAAAATCACGCTTATTCCTGTGTTGTAAAGATTTAGCAGTGTACTTGGTAACACAGGCTCCTCCGGGACCGTTTAATCGTTGTCTAAACTCCGTCGCTCGTCGGTATCGCGCAGTCTCGCGGGACTCGTCCTCTAACCGCCGCTGTACGCTACATATGGACATGAGTTGACATCACACATACTATCTCAATTAATCGAGACTTACTATCTCAATTGAACGAGACGTTTTTGTCCAAAAGGTTATTAGACCATAATTAAAAACCTTAATAAATTGAAAATAAGATATTTACATGTAATTTATTTTATCCAGTGTTTAATGTTAGGTAGTCTGTCTGGGTCTCAATCGTATGGAAGAACACGCAGAAATATCCCCTGAGACTACCAACACTAAGTGCCTGTCGTTTTTCCATGCAACCTGATATATCTGTAGTCAAGAGGATATCAGATACTTCGAACATTACATGTAAGATATTTTTATTTGTCACAGTTTCGAAATTTGTTACCCTATTTCCTGTTGCTATTTTCCTATTCCCTATAACCATTAAGTGAATCGTGGTTTGTGATTCTTTTTTTTAACACTTTAGTGACACAGGTGTGTAATTTTTGATAACGCAAGTGCTTTCTTTCTTGTAAGATATGGTTGTAACAGAACAAAAAAACGCGAAAGAATGAAAAACGTACTTGAATGTAATCTAAACAATTTTTTATATACATAAATATGTAACTGAATGTCGTCGTAGACTATATTTCTGCACTATATTTCTAGAATAGGTATAGAACAGACATCCCGGACCAAAAGTTTGCCTCATTTTGGTAAGAGTTAGAACTCCAATCGGCTGCAGCGCTAAAACAATTGATATGACATCTAACCAAACTATTAAAACATGTAGCGCTAGATCGCTTACAGGGTATAGTTTTCTCGCGACCAAAACGTCACGAGCGCCGTGAATTTCATACGTGTTGCGTATGCTTCTCTTGTTTTTATTACTCTATGATTAGTGTTGCAAAATGGCGGCGCTCGGGAGCCCGATTTTTCAACTTCTTCAAACAAGGCTTCTCTCTACGGGCATTGGATCACTAGAGAGTTGCGGTACAGCGTACTGCAAAGCGTGGCGCAAGATTAAGCAACGCGTTGTCTTCTCTATACGTAGTAGTAGTACCTCGGTGATTCCCTCGCGGATTGTTAGCGGCTGTACAGGCTGTAGGGAGTCCGTAGTCCACCGACTAACGGGCACTTAGCGCTTATCGGGCAGCGTGGCCGGGCGCCCCACTGCGCCCCGGGGACGCGTTAAATACTTCAAGAGGGCGATTGTATCTTACATAACTTGTTATTAGCGAGCCGATCTATTTCTACTCGCTTTGCAGTTTTGGCTTTAACAGACGCTTTTGCAAATAATCGGTTGTTTGGCGGAAACTGAGCTTTCCGATTATCTAAGATATTTTGACATTTCAGTTGTTGATATTTTTGTCGTTACAGTCGTTTTTTCTACAAAAAAATTTATGGCTACTTTGGTTAATCTTAGTTTTTTGTTTGTAACTTTCTTCTATTTTTTAATGGTTTCCTCAGCCTATTATTATCATATTATAGTGCTGTGAAGCTAGCATTCGCCATAACCGAAAAAGTATGATCACCAATTGTACCCGTTGCACGGAAACAATAAAAGCAGTTCGAGAAATGCCTCGCATATCCAAGACTGCCTCGCATATCTCTGTATATATAGTTATAATTCTTCAGCAAGCATTCTTCAGCAAGGACAAGAACACTATAATGTAGCCACCATCCATGTAATATTTCCGCTCCGGCAAGAGTTTTTTTAAATCAAATAGTCTAATGTAACGTTTACGTAAAAGGAGTAACGTAGGTACTGAATGTATATTTAGATAACTACAAATACCTAAATAGGGCGAACTTAAGCGTGAGCTGCTAGAAGTAAGTAGAGAAGTGTTATCTAGTGCGAGTTGCCGCGCCTCGTTAGCTAGTAGTAGTAGACAACTTGCTGTCACTTGTTACACGTCGCGTGGCAATGAGCTCCGCGAACCGACTTGCTACTTGCATATTTAGGCGGGAATTTTTCCACACATAATATGTAAAAGCAGCGGCTAGTTTTGTACATTTGTGTTTACCGGTTTTTTGTCCGAAAGTAAGGAAGCAAAGTTTCAATTTTATTTGATTGTTAATAGTTGCGTTGCTACATCGAGAGCTGGTGGCTACATCCAAGCACAAACAGCGACCGGGACGGGTTTTCAAATATATAGTTTCATTCGATAAAATAAGTCTTCATCGTTTATATTTATATATGTACAGTAGTCCTTTATGACCGTATTTACGTATATAAACGCACAAAAACAAATTCAGATTCCCTTCTGTAATACAAGCAATAAACCTTTATATTTTCGTTTGTATTCAATGTCTATCGGAATACGTTTCTCATAAAAGGCTCGTAAAGTGGAAAACTATCAAAAGTGACCCTCCAGACGTCTGTGACGGCGTACGTTATGAGCGTTGTCGTAAAAGTGTATGCTAACTTCGTCCGAGCACTGGCCGTAAAGAGCCGGGGCGTGGTGCCGCCCTTCGTGGATTTATTTATTCCATACTTGATAATAATATGACATCAACGGAACAAAACATCTTTTTGAAATAAATTAGTTATTCAAATCTCAACAGGGCAAAGTTTCTTGGGTTGAATTTCTTCTTTCAGAATTAGGATATTTAGAATACGGAGATTAAAAGTTTATTTAAACCTTTATCGTAAATTCACACAAACTTGAGTCCCTTGAATACCTTCAGTTTGTTAAATATGGCAATCGTTGGATAAATACATAAGCTACAATTTTATTGTTAAGATTGTCAGCACTTTCTTTTGGTGCTATATATAATGGCCACAATTTCCATTCGTTTATATTTTCCTACTATAAAACGACAAGTTACATGCTCTTTTCCCGGGGTCTTCATATTAAAATTATTTCCTAGAAGTGTCTGCCATCGTCAGCAGTTAGCCGAGAGGAGCTTTCGCCGGCGACATCCTATCGCAATGCAAATAAGGGCAATTTGAACTGTTTACAGCAATTTTACTTGTTTCTGCTAAAAGTTCATTGCAGTCATTACTTCACGTGTCAAGGAGCTTGTTTCTTACTTCTAAATAAGGAAGAACTGCTGAAATGGGTCACAATGTCAATGTCTTTGGGCTTAGTTTATGTATAATAAAATCTATTGTTCCTGTTTAGTCTTAATAAAATCAACAAAATGCATAGCCCATTAAAATATGTACGAAAACTTAGGAAGGTTTTATTTGACTTTTGTATACATTATACTTACTGAAGATCTGTTCGTAAGAACGATAATTAAGAAGAGGTAAGAACATGGTTTCGATACGATAGTGTTCATCTCATGTTGTGATCATTATCATGTACAATCTATGTTCTTTTGTTATGTAGGATGCACCGTTTTTGATCTCTTATTCTTATTACCTTTACTTTGGTATGTTATGAACCTACGAAGCTCCCCAAATGCTGTCCAGCCGAATTGAATGCTCCTTTTGACTTCTCTCGCATATAATATAATAATCGCAATAATATAGCATAAATTATTCGGCTTTTGTTGTATGCAATCACTTATAAAACTTATTAAAGTCTTTCTGCAATTCTAAAAGACCTACGAAGCAACTACCGTGACCTACCTCTAAGACTACGGTCTAAGACCTACAATGAAAATACCGTGAAATTTCCACAGTCCATATAATTCACTCCCCACCGTTCCCAGTAAACTTAACGAGCTCCTCGGGCTACACGGGCCAAGTGAACCATACGAGCCACGCGAGCCATACGAGCCAAACCGAGACAACAGACACGGTGCTTAATCAATGTATGTAAATACTCAAAGCTGCACTCGCTTTGCGGTGTGGCGCATGGCGTCATAACTAGTTGGACTCTACGACATGAATAATGCAGTGTTTGCAAGTAAGCGACTGTAAATATCTATAGTGTTTACATTTACGGTTCGCGCCTGCGGCTGGTAGCGTGTCAGATAAGCGCATTTTATGAAATGCTGATGCATCAGTATCGGTTATAATGCACACATCTAAAACAATATTGTTCTCACTACTATTTCAATAGATATTTTCGGCTGCACCCCCTTTTTACGTCCCATAATTGAGGCAGGCCTGGAGCTTACTCCACCACGTTGCCACTAGCGGTCACCAATCTCACACCCCACCGCGCCCGTATCCGTGGCTGCGTATCTCTTGCATCCGCCAGCCAACGAGCCATACGCGCTTCATTCTCGTTAAAAGAGTCTTATATTTCACGCAATGCTACAATCATTGCTGGGGCCTTAAACGAACATTGCAGAGTAAGTGCAGTTTACCTCCACCAACCCGCATCAGAGCAGCGTGGTGGAGTAAGCTCCAGGTCGCCCCAACAAGGGGGAGATACCTGTGCCCAGCAGTGGGACGCGAAAAGGGTTGCAGCCAACTGCAGTTTAGAATTTATATTATGTAACCAAACCAGTATTCCTTTTAAGAATGTTTTTGAAGGTAGCACAAGAAGATAAAAACACAACCGGAATAGATTGATAGGTATTTTTTCTATTAACGAACGATAACAATTCGTGTAGCAGAGGGATCATAATATTTTACTCGAACACTAAGCATGTTAAGGAATTCAGTATCCCAAGCGCTTGGGCACACACTCTGTAAGGATGTAGCAGTGCTGGGGCTAGTCGCAAGACAAAGGCGACGACGCTTTGAGTGTCGCTGTACTGCCTGAAGTGCGAAGGAACGCTGGCCGCAAGTGCATTCTATTTACTGAATGCCAGACGAGCTTTTTACGATCAAAATATGAATTTTAATAAATAAAAACGTATAAACTTTGATTTTGCCTTTTATTTCTATGATTTCACGAATTATTTTAATAAATATATTATGGTAATTGTATTGAGATAGTTTGTGTTTTACTAGCTCTAGGTAGCTGATGATATTGTGTTTCTGCGATTGTATTCAGGCTTTCTATCCCAATGAAGTCTAGTCCCGATAATGTATGAAGGAAGTGCCCGGAGTTAAAACTCACAGCAATAGTATTGAATTTTCTGGCCTTGGCTTGATACAAAAGCTTCACAGCCCATATTTACTACCAGACCTTAATTTGAAATCAGCGACTTTCCTTCTACAGTGGCAAGTGTCAAGAACAAGGGCTCCGAAATCAAGACCACATCAGGTCATTAATACATAAATTTCTAAAGTAGTCATTTATATTTCACCAAAGATACCAAACCTTTATTTACGATAAAGTTATTTTACTTACCTTTCTTTACATAAATATATAACAGTAGAATATTTCTCTATATGTACATGATTGATAGCGTTGCGAGAAGCCTAGCTATAAGATCAATAGAGCGTAAATTCTGCTGACTCCATGCTCTATGCCCTATTGGGTCCATGCTAACGAATGGGGCTGAATATTTACCGGCGTTCGATTTACGGCAACGCGGTAATCGAATGAAACAAAACGAGTGCAAATTGGAGCGGGACTAATGCAAACCACGATGTTGCCCCGCACATCAATAGGAACGCGCTTATACGTAATTTTTATTCTCATTCCTGTTATCGGAGAAGTCATCGTTTACCTCTATTTAATTGAGAGTTTTATGATCCAGTCTTAAACCTCACCATTTTACCACTATGCCAAAATGATCTGGAAGTTCCACCGATATCTTCTGGACTAGTGATGATCCTGCACAGTCCTTTTTGCTCGTTCTTTATTCCACGGATGTGCAAACAGTAGGACAATCTTCCATGCCATGGAGTTCTTCAAGAGAGTTGCTCGTATTCATAGGCGATGATAACAGCTTAACATCCCGCGGCCAGAAATTTTTATTCTTAGTCATCTATAAAAAAAAAACAAAGTGTTTTTAAGCGAGATACACAAGACTAGATATCTGATAGGAAAGTTTGATTTTAGCATGTCCCAGAAAAAACTTTCGTAATAAAATTTTGGTTACGATAAATATTGTGTTTCAAACTTCCTATAAATATTTGTGTGGGGTCAATACAAATGTGTAAGAAGCGAACTCACGTTAAAGGCAGAGGTCTGGACGTTGAAAAATCGTTTTCGTCGTCGTAAAATAGTGGGTGCGCCAAAATTACTAAAGCGACAATTCGACGTGTAACGGATTTAGGCAGGTCACGAACTTGAGATATGGTAATGCCCCGGGGCTATGAATTATTCAGGGTGGAGGACGATGTGTCTTGTACCTAGTTACAAGTTGCGCACTTCAAGGTCGACGCAGTAGTTCAGGGAAGCCCGAATACCCTACTAAATATTTCAGGATTTTTTTATTTTTTAAATAGAGTAACAGACGAATATGCGGGCCACATGGTGTTAAGTGGCTGCTGCAGGCAGCTTATAGAAATCTACATAACACCAAGTGTCTGCATCTACTTATCGATACAATGCTGTTTGCCACTTGAGAAAGAGACACTAGACATTAGATGGTCTATGTGTTTATAGAATGTGACAAAGACAGTGATTTATGTGTGTTCATGAGTTTGGATCATAATTTATCTATAAGTCATCTATGTACTTTATCAGTATTGGCAAAACCAGATTTATCTCGTTTTTTTTTATCATTTTTCCTATCACCAGAACCAGTGTAAATGAAAATGACAAAACAATTCGGGTGACCGGAGCGGTAACTAAATAATGCATATTGATTAAACGAAACTCATCGTGGGGCGATGTTTGTGGCTTAATATCATTCAAAATTTATATTTAACTCATTACCTTAATAGGTAGGTGCGTTACACGTGTTTCATGTACTTTACTAACCCTGCTGCTCTAGAATATTACTCATTTTCCTTAATTAAACTATTTTCTTTAGATAATTTTGAAATTTGAGCATAACTGACATAGAGTTTGTACTTTATAAGATTACTAGTCTTCCGCCAGCGGCTTCGCCCGCGTGGACATATTTTAAAGGTTCCCGTAGGATAAAAGCCACCCTATGTCCTTTCCCAACGTCCACTCTATCTGTGTTTCAAATTTCATTAAAATCTGTTCAGCAGTTTAAGTGGGAAAGCATAGCAGAGAGACAGACAGACAGAGTTACTTTCGAATTTATAATATTAGTGTGGATATTCTCTAGTTAAACTCTATGGGCCATGTATTTACTAACTTATTATAGACTATAGTATATACACATTTTCACAAGCAAACAAGAGGTCACTATCACAGCATTCTGTGAAATTGAAGTCACCAGTGCTTGCACGCTTTGCATTCAACCGGGCAAGTCCACCGCTGCTCTAATAATTCATCCCACTAGTCGATTTCTTTGTGTTTTTGGTGAAAAGATGCAGCACACTTTAATCAATAAATTATTATTTTCATTTTTCACACTTGAATAAAGTGGAGTGGTTGGCTGCAACCCTTTTTGCGTCCCACTGCTGGGCACGGGTCTCTCCCCATTAATGGGGAGGCCTGGAGCTTACTCCACCACGCTGCTCCAATGCGGGTTGGTGGAGGGAGATGCGGGTTAGTGGCCAACCCGCTGTCGGATGTTTTCAAACCGCCCATAAGGCCTCCGACAAGGTTTAACGACTGTTATCTATCGACAACAACCGGGACCGACGGCTTAACGTGCCCTCTGAAGCACGGAAACGCGCATGAAATTTTTTGCCACTAGCGGTCACCCATCTCACACCCGACCGCGCCCGTTTAGCTTAGTTGCATAGATCATTTGCGTTCTACGCTAACCGCCGGGCCATGCGCGCTTCTATTGCGTTTATCGGCTGCGTTGGCCATGCAGCAACTATATGATACCGAGTCGCCTACTTGGTCTTTTATTACTTACCTACTGTTATAAAATACTCATCTATTATTCCCAACTGTAAGAACGAGTAACCTGTCAACATCAAAGTGGCCTTCATAGTCCTTTGCAAGTTGGTTTTATAAAAACAAACGTATTATATTGAGGTGTTAAAAAGTGATGTTGTTGCAGGTGCGATGCGGTGGGCCCAGGGGCGGGCGCGCGTGCTGGCGGCGGCCGCGCTGCTGCTGGCCCTGCCCCGCCCCGCCGCCGCGCCCTCTGCGCACCCCGTGCACACTCCGCACCCTGCACACCCCGCCCCCGCCAGGCCCTGCGCTTCCAACGCGCTTTGCGTATGCCGAGCCGACCATCTTGCCTGCGACTTTGTACCCTTCCATCGGTTTCCTGATACAGGTAGGACCAGCATGTAAAGACAAGTCACCAGATGAAGGTTAAAGTTCCATCGGCACCATCTGGTCTCGTTTTGGGTTCTGTGCAGCTATTTGCAGCAAACTTCAGAGAGACGAAGATCCGTTGTTACAACTGTAAGGAGTTTTAACCAGACCTCAAAACTTCAAGCAACCCTACCAATTTAAACTAACTTTTGGAGAATAAGAGATACCTTCTTGACTAGTTAGTTAGAATAAGCTCTCATTCTATCAAATTGACAATGCAATTTCGGAAGGGTTAGTTACGAATCCATTGTCAGATGTCTTCCCACCGTGCATAAGCTATCAGACAGGATTCCTTTTTCTATCTTATTGCAAGGATATGTACGCTTCAGTTTATTACAGTAGCAATATATTTTCAGACGCTAGTGTACGTCACGTGGCAGTGTCGGCAGCGCGGCTGGGCGCACTGGGCGAGGCGGCGCTGGACGGGCGAGCTCTCCGCACTCTGCTGCTGGTGGCATCTCGTCTGCACCGCTTGCACCCTGCCGCTCTCGCGTGAGGAACCCTTTCAATTGCTTGCATGAGATTGTCCCCATGTGGTGATATCAACAGTGCCGGATGATTATAATATTCGTACTCAGATGTAGCTGGTGTTAAATCTCGGCCGCCTGCGCAATATTTCATGGAATATTAGTCACATGCAGAGGTCTTTCAGTTGGCGGTGCGGGTGGCGCTGGGAGGTCACGTTCCCCGCAATCGATGGCGGTCATGCTTTTGGTTGGTACCTTTACTTGGAAGGATACAATTATCTGTTATATAGCGGTTTCGGCGGCGCTGAATGGCTCTCTTTTTAGTAGCTTCAGGACTTCACCTGCTGAAACCTGCTGCTATAGAATAATGAACCTTTCCTCTTGATCAGAGTCAGGAGTCTGTTAGAGAAGCGGCCATAGTATGTTGAAAGGATAATCAATCCGCCATTATTACTTTCATGGTCAAGTTTTAACTGTAGTGGAAATTTTGTAACGTACTTTATTCACTTTAAATTTTTACATCTAATTGTCGTCAAACGGCATAAATGTAACAATAAAAAGTTAGTAATCCTTGAAACATTTACTAAACCAAACTTAATTCTAGGTCAATGACAACGACGCTGGCATCATTAGACTTAGGGTATAACGAATTCACCGAAATCCCGATAGAAGCTCTTCGGGAACTCAAAGTATTAAACTGGCTCAATTTACAAAAGTAAGTATACAAGTCGGTGCGATTTGATAAAATTTTGTGTTCAAGTACTATAAGGTAATGACTACTTTTGTTTTTGTTTCAGTAATTTTATTAGCGACATAGATCCGGATATGGACTGGGGAGCACTGTCAGATACGTTGAGTAGCCTGTCGCTGAGTAACAACCACATCTGTGTGTTGCGCGAGGGGGCGCTGAGCTCGTTGCGGCAGCTGGCACAGCTTGAGCTGGACGGGAATCGGCTTCGGGAGCTAGACGCCGGGGCCCTGCCACCCGGCCTGTCACTTCTGCGGCTGTCAGACAACTTGCTGCCCAGAATACCTTGTAACGCAATAGCGCTCCTTCCTCGTCTGCGACATCTCCATCTCAGGAACAACGTTCTCCAACCCGCCTTCAACCGAACATGTCGAAGTGACAAATCTAAAATTGACTCCCTCGATTTGAGCCACAATGAGCTGACAGACAGCTACGAATTCGAATTTCAGCATGGCATGCAGCTGAAACAGCTAATTTTAGATTTGAACGATTTTACATCGGTGCCGCCTTTCGTGTTAGATTGTGGGCGACTCGAAAAACTGTCGATATCGTTCAACAAGTTGACCCACTTATCAGACGCTACAATTTACTCACTAAAACATGATTTAGAACGTTTAGATTTAGACCACAACGATTTAGCTTCGCTGCCCCCGAACGTTCAGGAGTTGGTTCACTTGAAACATTTATCATTAGCGTATAATAGGTTAGATGAAGTGCAGGAGCTGCCTCCGCGATTACATTTCCTAACGTTGGCCGGTAATATGTTGCAAATGTTTCCGTCGGGACTTAGAACTCTCGCTCCGGCGTCCCTTGTGTACCTAGATTTAGGTTACAATCTCATTACTCACGTTCCCCTGGAGACGTTCGGGCCGTGGTCGGAAGCGCTGTCCACGCTGAGCCTCCGCGGCAACCGCGTTGCGCAACTCGCAGTCGGCGTATTTCCTCCCTTGCCTTTACGAGAACTCGTTCTCAGTTTTAACGACCTCTATTATGTGGAGGCTGGCGTTTTCGCTAATCTGACTCAATTAAGAGTTCTCGAACTTTCCTCGGCTCTATTCAGCGGAGACGTGCCCGCCGGTTCCTCGCTAGAGACTTTGAGCTGGCTGGGCTTGGATAACAACAATATTCACTACTTCTCGTCTGACGATATGCAAAATTTTCCCTCGTTAGAGTATCTCAATTTAGACTTTAATAAAATAATAGAATTTCCAAGCGAAGTGGTGAGGGCGAACGGCACTTATAAATTAAAGGAGCTAAGGCTGTCGTATAATTACATAAGTAAGATAAACTCAGAGTTTCTCGTAGATCTAGGGGAGCTGCAAAGCGTGGATCTGTCCTACAACCGCTTGCAAAACGTTAGCGAGAGGAGTTTTACGAATTTAATGAATTTAGTTTATTTAAGTTTAGCCGGCAATGTCGTGGAGCTCATCGCGGACGGCGCTTTTTATGACTTGCCCAAGTTAGAGGTACTGGACTTACAGGAGAATAACCTTGTTGAGTTCTCCACGCGCTTCTTCGAAAACGTATCCAACGACGAAGTAAACTTTGCCATCAACGCTAGTTATAATAGAATATCCTCATTAGTCGGCGGCCCGTCAGTTTTTATAAGTATATTAGACTTATCACATAACGAACTAGATACTGTTTCTAAGAACTTTTTTGATTCAATGGGACCACACATTCGCCAAGTATTACTCTCTCACAATAAAATAACTCAAATCGACAGCTCCAGTTTCGGTTCGATGTCGAAGTTGGATATATTAAACTTGGGCAATAACAATATAAGCGTAATAAAGAGGCGGGCGTTCGCGGAAATGTCCTCGCTACAAATTCTCGACCTATCTAACAACCGTATCGGGCAGTTGTCCGTGGAGCAGTTTTACAACCTGCGCCGCCTGCGCCAGCTGCGCCTCGATAGTAATCGGATCCGGGCGCTGCCTCGAGACGCCTTTAAAAATACGCTTCTTGAATATTTGGATTTGAGCGACAATCAATTAGCATTGTTTCCGAGCAGTACCCTCGCGCAGGTGGGCTTTACGTTGCGTCGCTTAGAGCTGTCTCGTAACCGGCTCGAGTACCTCGACGCTGCCATGTTTCACACTACAGCGTTTCTCCACGAGCTTAGTCTCTCGCAGAATGCACTCACCGTGTTATCTGATAACACGTTGGCTGGGTTGCCCCGTTTGCGGCATCTCGACCTGTCTTATAACGCGATAAAGGCTAATTTCAAGGAGCTCTTCCACAACGTGCCGAGATTACGTCGGCTATCTCTGGCGGGCGCGGGGCTGAAGACGGCGCCGCACCTGCCGCTTGCGAACCTCACGGAGCTCGATCTCAGCATTAACCACATAACGTCGTACCGCGAGAGCGATGTGCGGCATCTCGCTAATTTGCATGCGCTCAACCTCGCCGGTAATAAATTTACCTCCGTGCGGCCGACGATGTGGGCCGCGCTTCCTCGGCTTATCTCTCTAGACGTTTCGCATAATCCCATAGTTCGCATGACGCGCGGCTCGTTCGAGGGTCTCGATCGCTTGTTACATTTACGCATGGAGCACTTGAGGTACTTGGAGACGATCGAGCCGCGCTCGTTTCGGCCTCTGGTGTCACTTCGCTCGATCGCCCTCGAGTCGCAGACGACCGAGGGCCGTGATATTCCTATTGCTGAAATATTTTTAGCGACTCCATATCTTGAATCCTTAACGATTTTGATACGACATCATATTTTGGACGCACAATTGCTCGGACTACGAGCTCCTAAGTTGAGGGCACTAGAAGTACGAGGGAGGGATCTAGAAAGGATATCAATGCACGCATTTGCCTCTCTCGGAGGACAGAGGGCGTTGACGTTGCGGCTGACGGGTACCGGCGTGGCGACGCTGCCGGAGGGGCTCGCTCGGCCGTTGGCGCGGGTACCACACCTCGCTCTGGACTTCAGTGACAACAGACTGGTTACTTTTGGACCGTCTACTCTATATCCAAATCTTACCGGTTGGAACCGGTTTGCCACCAAGCTTGTGCCAGGTAAGATTAAAAAAATTATCACACAGTAATTTCTTTGCAAAGGTATATTTTATTTAAAACTTTTATATATTCTGTGACAGGAACTAATGAATGCCAGAAGGTTTCAATTTTAACTTAACAACGCACAACTTTTTTTTTGTAGGAACATATTATTATGAATACGTACCAGTTTAACTGTACTTCTTAATGTCTGTTACTGAATTGACTGCTAGTTATAGACAGACTTCTTAACTGAGTAACCAGCAAAGCTAATATGAGGTCGAATTATGTTTTACAACTGTGATTTTTAGGGTTCCATACCCAAAGGGCACAAACGAAATCGTTCGTCTGTATAGCACTATGTAGCTAGAAAATTGAAATTTTCAGTGATGATTGTATTTTTATTGCCGTTATAACAACACTAAAATCAAAATAAAATAAATATTTAACCCTCCTTAAATTTAAGTTTCCTCTCTCATTGAAGTTCATTCAACAAACATTTTTACCGTTTTTATAGATAAAAACGCTTTTTAAACGGTTTTATAAAGTTAATATATATTTACTAGGTGGCCTGATGCTAGCGGGGAACCCACTGCGCTGCGGCTGCTCGGCGTCCTGGGTGGGGGGCTGGCTGCGGCGCTGGACGGCGGAGGTGGGCGGCGGGGCGAGGGGCGCGCGGGACGCGGCGCGGCGCAGCACCTGCGTCACGTCACCGCGGGACCGCCCCAGACCCCTCATCGAGCTCCACACAGACGAAGCCGGGTGCCACGCCAGTGCTCTATCCAGCAGTGCCACCAGAATCCTCCTTCCCTTCTTCACCAGCCCAGCCCTCCTCGTGCTCCTACTCAAGCACGTATTCAGATAGTGCCAGTGATGTGACCAGTGAACCCATATAGGGTTAAGTGCGGACAGAAGTGCTCTTGGAAGGGCTTCTTAGAACTTACCTTAGTTTCACCTCGACCGCTAAGTGATCTCAACGTGACGTGGCGTAAAGCGATTTTCAATCCCACGGAAATTAACTACGCATTTGTGCGTATAACCTGTTTAGCAGATCCGTTTTAGATATTTGTAATTTTTACCGCTGACATTTTAAATAGTATTTCGTGTACATAATGTATATACGTAGGTAAATCAATTTTGGTACGCCAAAGGTACGAATGTAAACCGAATGACGCAAAATTAGATTATGGTAAATTGATCGAGAAACGAGCAACGAAAAAGTATTTGTTAAAAGACGAATTAATATAATTACAATACATTACAATATACTCGCTGAGATGAATGGCTATGTATAGTTTTTATGAATATTAAATCGGCAGATTCAGTAGAGACTCAAATATTTTCATAGCCGGTGAGCTGAAAATCGCCGGGTGACTTTGTTTCTCATGTTTCGATAAGAAGCATTACGTTACGTCTCCTTTGTCGGTGCTCACTTGTCATTTGTTTAAGTTGTGCTTATCCTTATCTGAATATTTTTAAAGCGAGCGAGTCGTAGATTTATGAGCGTCCAGCGAAGCGGTGCGCAGCGAAGCGAAGTTGAGCGAAATTAATTATCTAGAGCGCTCGCTCGCAAATACACGTTGACACTGCAGCGCCGGGACCGGGACGCTCCTGGGACGCCCGGACCGGCTTACTGTTTTTAAAGCGTTTTTATTTCCAACCCATTATTTAACGGATTAGACGCTCCACATAATAAAGTGTTTTCCGTTTTTATTCTATTCTCTTGAACGCTTTAGGCTATATCCACACGAATGCACCCGTTTGTATTTAATTTATAATTGAGCTTCCCTCGGTACTGTTTAAAGCAACGTTATATTAATCGAGGGCAGACTTCGAGCGGGGAAATAAGTAGTCTTTTCTAGACTTACGAACATTAGAGCTAAAAATATAATCGTGGATTCATTTGTAAGCAATCTAGTCAAACAAAATTTTCATAAAGTCTCGCTCGCACCGCAATTAACAAACTAGATTTTGTTTTTCAATGTTTTGTATTCTTGTATTATTGTTATTGTATATTTTGAGAGATTTACGTAAGTAGCAACACCCATTCTTATGAATTGCGCCACATAAAATCTGTTACATATCTTAGTTAAAATTTTCGAGATTGTAAATAGCCGAATGTGATGGAAAAGAGAAAGAATAAATATTTTTATATAATTGAATTGTTTTATTAATTTTTTTATTTATTTCTTTTTAAAACGTACCTCGATTTGCCTTATCCTATATTCTGAGGATCAGCTCTGAGCTCTGTAACCAAAGTAACATTTGGAAAACGATTATGAAGTCAGATAAGAAAAAATGTATGAAATGTAAAAAAAAATATTGTGATCGTAACGAAACCATAAACTATCTAACACTATAAAATTTTCATCAACCGCTGTCTCATACAAATGCGTAAACGAGTAGCACTTTTAGCTATCGCCTTCGCTAAGACCGCGATCTTAAAAAAATATAACGAATGCTACTCGTATCTTAGAGGCGATAACGAATTTAGAATATCAATTCGCTACGAAGCGACATTACTACTATATATATCGTATGCCTCATTTCATGGAGCCATTTTTGAGCAGCTAATATTACACTTTTTAAAAATATCATTGAATATATATAAATATTCTAAAGTTACCAAATTGTTTGTTTACAATAAACTAAACAAGTGCGAGTTAAACTGTAGTATGGTTAACTATTGTCATCTTTTTAAAATGTTTTTGACTCTCCATATCAAACAAACATTCCTATTTGACCAAACAATAAGGTTCAGTTTGCACACAGTTTTTTTTTTAATTTCTCGCCCTATTTAATATGTTCGTTATGCTATTATTTCATCTTTCGATAACGAACAATTTGGGTGCAACTTTTTTGTGTATCCTTTCTGAGCACTGGTACTAGCTACTACTGGTACTTCTTTGGTACTCCGCGTACCCAATAATACTGATACGTATACCTGAAGGTTACTGCACTACGCTACTTCGCGGAGAATCATGAGATTGAGTACTAAATTATAAGATATTTCCGTCCGTCCGTTTTTGTTCTCATTTCTTACAGAACCCTAAAAAAACTTAGATCTCGGATACAATTTTAATTTCATGATATCACGACAACGTTACAGTAACAGAACAGCTAGGTGAGCGCTTCGGTGCTGAAGTTTAAAAATTTGCACGTGTCGACATGTGACCTTTGCTTTACCTACTTGCAATCATAAAGGTTAACAGAAAAGGTAAATAGAATGAAAAGTTCAGTTTTGCAACTACCTACACTGTTATTCAATCAGTAAAATTAGAAAACCACGCAACTGCGTAGGCAGTTACTTTATACTTCTATATCTATATGGATTTGTAGCAATTTTTTTTCAGCAGCAGATGGAAGTCGGAATGCAGTTTTCTAATTTGGATTTCCTAAGGCTACATGCCTGCCAGAGTAATCCCGCTAAAGCCTAACGTAATCACTTCAGGCCATGTAGGTCGCACAATGGAAATGTCGGTGCGTCCTGCCTTCACAGAACTCCCTCACTTTAAGAAGTTTGGTTGAAATCCATGGTACCGAGGAAATGATGTTAAATTTCTGTCAATCTTAGTCGGTCACAAAAAATACAGCAGTTTTGATACGAGTAAAATTAGTTTTCGAGTAGAGTTTAGTAAATAATATTATAGTTATTACTACTAACAGTTAAGGAGTAAAAATCAAAATTGAGGCCAATCAAAGGATAGAGGTCTGAAAACCGTGACTGTGCTTAAGAAAATTACTTCTAAGTGCATATTTATTGTCTGCCGTGCAGTGAAAGTAAACGTGTCTATGAAACGCAGGTTACACGACTACAGAGGCTTGATAGTTATTCAGATTTTATCAAGAGTGTATAAAGCTAATTAGTTTTACTCGATTAGCCCTATTGCTGGCTTTGAGAGGCTTCCTTTATCGCTCTTAAAATCCTTTGATTTTTATGTACGTAACGATTAAACGCAGTTCTGTAGGCAGCTTTGTACCTTTATACGATGTGGTTGATTTTTTTTCAGCAGCCGGTGAAGTTGTCTAATTTGAATTTCCTAAGGCTACATGACTGCCGGAGTAAGCCCTCTAAAGCCTAACGCAATCAGGCCACGTGGGCCGCAGAATGGAAATGTCGCTGCATTCTGCCTTCACTCGATTCCCTCACTTTTTTCGTTGGCTTTCAAAGTTCTAAGTGAACTCCCGGCACTGATGTTGGCGGATTAGTTTTATTCATTTTCAACTTCAAATAAATTGAATGAATTTAGAATTCAGTAAATATGAGTAATTACATCGATAGACAAGGAGTGAAAAATTAAAGTATACCTCCAGATCTCCCACGCTTTCCACTTCTCCCTTCTAGGCCGAGTTCATATCATTACTAAGAAAATAAATTGTTCTATTTATATAATTCGGGCTTCCCCGAAAATGTATTAGAAATAATCATAGCAGTGGGTTGTAAAACTCTTGATTGCGGATTCTGCTCATAATTAGGGAGGCGAAGACGAATGTGGTTTTGTAGAAAAAACTAACTATCAAGCACAACTCACTAAACTCAAAAAGTCAGAGCATGCTCCTACGCTTTCATTTGAAATGAAGTTTATGAAAGAAGCCGGTGAAAGACGCCTCCATCGCCGAGCCCTTTACACGTAGGGTGCCGACATAACTCGTCGAGAGCCTGCAACCTACACTCTCTCGCTGCTTTTAGCTTTACTAAAAAGATAGGTGCTTAAAATGATGAAATAACGGACGCACAAAATGCACCATTAGGGTTTTTTTATGAAGGTACTGTGAAAAAAATAATACAGTAGCAGTAGTTAGCACTATGAACGGTTTTTAGTCGAATTTTCCAAAACTATTTAGACAAAAGTAGTTTTTAAATGCATCTTACTTATTGACATATGTAATTCCACTTGAAAGTCTAGTAAGTATATTACAAAAATCTGTAGCACACGTCAGATGCAAAGCTTCTTTCAATGAAATGAAGGCAGCAGTGAAACACACCGGTGAAAGACGCCTCCGCCGCCGAGCCCTTGAGAGGCGCCATTACTGTGAAGGACCTGCAACATACTCGTACACTCATTCACTACTTTCAGCTTTCGTATCGTATGTTAGATTTCGTACTTCAAATAGAGAAATAAGATAGAAATATAGTTACCGTCTTTTTAGTATGGTACAGTGAAAAAAAAATAACATCGATATGATCGATACTCGGTTCAAACCCCAGCGCCCACCACTGAGTAAGAAAATTGTTATGGGCGTATTTATAGAAAAAACTCCGAGTTTTATACAATACTCATGCTATCCTCTCAGAAACACCTAAACAGTATTTCATTCTCAGAATCCTTAACATCTACAGATGCAAATGAGGCATTTAACCTTTTCCATGACACATTCTTATTATTATATAAGCTATGCTTTCCCACAATAAAGGTAAAAATAAAAACCTCTGGCAACGGCCCGCGTTGGATAACCAAAGGGCTTAAAGCTAGCTCAAAGAGGAAAAGGAAGCTGCAATATGCTTATTACAAGCACAATTCCCACGCGAACAAGTTACGTTATAAACAGTACCTTACTTTATTTAAAAAATGCATAAATGCCTCCAAAATAATAACACATAAAAAACACATATTTATTGCTAAAAATAAATGTAAAGCTGCTTGGAATATAATAAAACAGAAAAATGACATAATAAATAAAATTGACACCATAAAAATAAGCTGTAATGACAAAATATTAGATGACCCTCATATCATAGCTGAACATTTCAATGACTATTATATCAATATGACATCTCACTCAAATTCAATTAATTCAAGTTCTGGTAGTTATAAACCAGCAACCAGATCGTATGTAAGTAACAGTATATTTTTACGACCGAGCAACCCGACAGAAATATCTAAATAATAAAGTCTCTCAAAAATACACGGGCAACAGGCTATGACGAGATATATACTAAAATTATTAAAGAATGCGTTGATAAGCTATCACCTATATTGTCATATCTAATAAATCTTTCAATGGTCTCAGGCGTTTTCCCAACACGCTTAAAATTGTCGAAAGTAATACCAATTTACAAAAAAGGTGAACGTATGACTATAAAAAATTACAGACCCATTACACTCATTCCCATACTATCAAAAGTGTATGAAAAAGTATTTCAATCAAGATTAATGAGTTTCCTGGAAAGACAAAGAATTCTAGCACCAGAACAATATGGGTTTCAAAATAATAAATCCACTGAATTGGCAATATTTGACCTTGTGACCTATGTTACAAATAATGTTAGCAATAGGAATTATACTACTGTGCTCTTCTTTGATATGTCTAGCGCCTTTGATTTTGTAGATCATGACATACTCTTGTCAAAATTATACGACATTGGAATAAGAGGTATAGCTTTGGACTGGATCGAAAGTTACGTAAGGGAGCGAAAACAATTTGTTGAAATAACGTCATATAATGAACAATCTATACTAACTTCTCATTGTTCTACACATAAATTAAATACATGTGGCGTTCCTCAGGGAAGCGTACTCGGTCCTATTCTTTTCCTTATATACATAAATAACTTACCAAAAATTACCAAACATAAATGTATGCTATTCGCTGACGACGTGTCTGTGGTGGTAGTGACTAAAGATAAAATAACGCACAATAAAGTACTGAATGAGACAACAGCATCAATTATACAGTGGTTAGAGTCGAATCGCCTCACAGTTAACCTTAATAAAACAAAGTATACACAATTCGTCAATAGAGGCGGCAAAGTAATAGATTTGAATGTTCTATACAAAGGTCATATTATTGAATGCGCTAATTCCACTAAATTCCTTGGACTAGAATTAGATTGTTGCTGTAACTGGAAAAATCACATAGATCAACTGTGCTCCAAAATAAACAAATTTATTTATGTACTTAGACGCCTCAATAAAACGTGTGATAAAAATACTGCAAAAATGGCATACTTTGGTTACATAGCATCAAATTTACGCTATGGACTAATTATTTGGGGTAATTCGTCAGACTCAAACAGGGCTTTTCTAGTTCAAAAAAAATGTATTCGAGCGATAATGGGCCTGGCACCATGGGAATCCTGTAAATCATATTTTAAAGAATTAGGCATACTGCCTTTGCCCTGCATGTATATTTATGAAGTAGCCGTTTTTGTTAAAAAGCACTTTAGCAAATTTACTACCGTAGGTAGTGTAAGTACCCGTAGCAACAGATTCCCAAATAAACTAATCGCAATGGAACTAAGTAAGACCAAACTTTACCGAAGGAATTGTTATTGCATGAGTGTAAAAATTTACAACACTGTACCTGAATATTTAAAAACCCTTCCATTATTGATATTTAAGAAAAAACTGTATAATTGGTTATTGACACATTGTTTCTATTCAGTCAATGAATTTTTGACATGGGAAAAGATTAATTAAGGATTAGTTTGTTACTAAGTAAGAATTAACATTGACATTTTTATAAATGATGTGACATGAATCAATGTTTATTATTGTTAAGTGATATTGATTATTGAAGTTAAATTATTTACATAAATATTGATACATATGCATTAAGATTATTATGATTTATTCTATTTTATTTTATTGACATTTTAATACAAATTGACATTAATGCTTGTTACGCTGGGATAATTCTTGGCATCTTATGCTTATTAATGGAAATAATAGTAGTAGATTTCTTTGTATCTTATAATTGCATGCCAAATAGGTAAAATATGATTGAACTGACATACTTTTAATGTACATCTCATGTAATACCATATTTATGCAATAAATTATGATTATGATTATGATTATGATTTTTTATAACTCACAGATGGGTAATATTACAACTGTTTCCCTCACCGTAGAGTAGCAATAAATACACATAAAAGAAATTATTGAGTCAGAGGTACGCGCCGAGGATTTAATTCGGAACCCGCATCAGTTCAAATCAGATTTAATTTCAATTTAAATCAGAGAAGTCGTGGTTGTATCAAATAACTAATGCATTTTCATCCCGGTTCGTCTCTAAATTATGTGGAAAATGATGGCTTTCGTGAGTGCTCACGTTGCTCGTTACCAATTCATAGCTACGGGCTCGCACTTCTCGAGATAACGCTTCAAGAAATATGACTGCAAGGAAATTAATGTGCACATTTCGTTCTCATGACACCTGGCTTATATGTATTTAATTAATTTATTTTAAATTTTAATGGAGCAGACACATGACCTCAAACATGATTGAATTTTGTCGGAGGAATTGCTTCACAGCAGAAATGTGCCCATAAAAATGCCAATATCTATGTTGTTTTATTTTCAACAAGTGATTTAGCAGAATAACATGATGCACGTGATGTTAAGCGGTCGCTACAGTCCCTTGACATTTACACACACCTTATATTTGAGCTGGTTTCCGCTGCTATTTAGGTCATCAGCGGTTTCAAACCTGCGTGCGTCTTATACTGGGAGTATCCGGCTTTTCGCTACTTTTTGCGCTGAAGTTGATTTATACGAGCTTAAGAGTGCGTCAACTAGCGTTTAACGAGCTATATTTATGGCAAAATCTGTGAAAAACGGTCCTATTCGAGCGTAAAATATGCATATCCGAAATTTACAAGCCGTCGGAATGACTTCACCCAATGGGTGACCTTGCATTTAGCTGCGTCGCCGGAGCCAAGTTTGCATCAGCTGCTTAACTTTACGTAGTGGGAGACTTCAACGTTTTTTGTGATATTGTGGCTGGGGTACACCTTTTTGCAATAGTCAAGGATTTCCATCTTGTGCTTAAGGCTTGGTTCTTGTGAGTTGGTGGTCAGAGCGAGGATCCATCGTCCTGCAATAGACATGTACCAGGGGTAAAAAGATACTCCAGTTTCACTAGCACCGCCGCCTGTGGTCGTCTCCACTGGTAGCCGAAATCAATCAGTTGCATGTTATCAGTTCAGCAACTGCATCTTTCCACCGGAGCAAAATACAATGGCTTTTTCAGTTGCAGTCAAAGATATTGGAAAATACAAGTTGCAGTGGATGCAGCGGTGGTTTAAAGGCAGTATTAAGGTAAAACGGAACTTTTGATAGGACGGAAAAGTGGTGGCATTGAACCCTTCTAATTAAGGTGGTCGAGTAGTGTTCAAACTACTACTATCGCAGAAACAGCTCTAAAAGCTGATTAGTACGAGTAGCTAAGCAGCGGCACGACTGTTCGTACGCGATGTTTAGGGTTATGAGTAGCTACATGCTTATGGAAATCTACAGTAAACTTAAGCTGGAACTAAATCCCATGTAATGCTATAAACAGTTGTATTTCTGAGAACAAAATTAAATAAGGTTTATCTTGTAATATTACGCGTGGCCGGTAGTCATGAAACCTTACCGGAATATAGAGATCTGCTTCATGGCAGATAAGAATGTCGCTGCCAAACCACAATACTTGTTTGTTTTGCAAAATTGCCACACATGTTATACATACATATTATTATGTACAGGAGCATTGGAACCAAAATTGTGTTTTGCTTAGTGAACCAAAAATGTAAACTCTACTTAAAATTCAATTGGTCCGTATTTTTAGAAATTTTTGTTGTATTTTATACAAAAGTACTTATTTCATGCGAAATATCTATTACATTACCATACTTATTTAGCATAGTGTTAAAACAGCAGTATTAAACTTTTATTTTCTAGCACAATGGGTATAAAAGTGGGTGCATTACAGTGTATAATTTTACACGCCTTCAGCTGCCGGCTCGTCCTTATGCAATGGGAATAAGGAAGAAGTTGGCTTACTGTTTTCTGTGTTCTTTTAGTATTTAGTTCCTTGGGATAGAGTTGAAAATGGTGTGTGATTCGCTGATCCTTTGCAGAGGATTACCGCCCGTTTGGAGCCGTATAGTCACACTATCCTTTTTAAACATATTCCGGGCCTCTGAGGATTTACAAACGCATCCGGAGGCTTTACATACATCATTTATGGTCTTATTTTCTGGTATTAAAGGAAGGCGTTTATAATGAAGAGAAATAGGGAGTTTACAGTGTTTAAGTTTAGTGCCTACGAGATATTACGATATTTTATAATGTGGTATTAATTAATACATTAAAAAGTAAGAATTTGTAGCCCATTACACGGCTACGATCTGTTTAAAATTGCATTAAAGTGTGAGAAAAAATATGGCTTTTATGTTATAAAACTCCATTAAATTAGACTTTACTTTTTGTGGAGCTGGTTAGCTACTAGTCCACGAAATGGAATATTCCGACAATTTTTTGGTACATTGTAATGATTTACTTTTTGTTTTCTTTTTATCCCTAAATATACCTTTTAGTGTTCTCAATTTAAACAGCTCAATTACAACGTACAGAGACACGATACGAGTACCTAGTCTGTTAATTTCCTTAAGCGAACCTTAGCCGTTATAAAGTAAAGACTCTAGCTATCCGAAGCACTAAAGTGATCAATATTGTGTAAGAACTACTCGTTACTTAGGTTAATGTAATTAACTTAGCATTAAGTTAAGGTGACTACAAAACATTGGGCGGTAAGTAATTAAATTACTTAAGCACGTGTAGAACACAAGCGATGTAGGTACGCAAAAATATCCAGCACGGTCGGGAGTAGCAGGAGTGACCGGGAGTAAAACATCCAGCACGGTCGGGAGTAGCAGGAGTGACCGGGAGTAGCAAACAGTAATTCAGTCCTGTCATCTGTCATACATCCTATGTAGGAAGGTGGGAGGTGCTATTGCATGAAAAAGTATACACCATCATACGAGTACGTTTTGATTGTGGATTGTTGCAAAGTAGTTGTTACTTACATAGATATAAAATACAATCCAGTTGGCCTTAACTTTTTTTTAAGTACCTGAGCATTTGATATTTAATTTGGACTTGTTAATTACTTCTACGCATTTTGGAGAAAAAGGTGCAATATCTACGGACTATATCCATATTTAACAATTTTTATTCTAACTCTCACTGTTATTAACTTAAGATCCCGGATAAAAAATGCCTATATCTCTATCCAAACAACCCAATTATCCATTAAAAACCAGGTCCATCCGTTGCACAGTTGCGTCGTTAAAAAGGACAAACATAATAATATCAATATCAATATAATCATATGACGACCGTCGTGGGTTCGATTCCCGGCGAAGCAGAAATTTGAATGATGAGTTTGAAATTTCTGTTCTCGGTCTGGGTGTTTGTGTTTCTGTCTTTGTGTGTGTGTGTCCATGGCACCAACACCCACGACACAGGGTATAACTACCCTACTGTGCGGCTATGAGTGTGAAGCGTAATTTATTTAATTATACAAACAAATAAACACACTTTCATATTTATAATATTGGTATGGATATGAATACACATCCTCTGCGACGGCGTCACACTCACCCATAGCAGAAGTCGGATACTGGGCAGCAGCCTAGTCACATCGGAATCATCGGATGTCAAACTTCTAGATCCCAAGCGCATCGTATGGTTTCTAACAACCGTCGGCCTTGGGAACCAGATATAAACGCGGGCGAGGCTACAAATAATATACTTACTAATTGCAGTGGCCTTAGGGTTGTACCCTTCCCCACCAACCCAAATAGTAATAATAATAATGGATATGAATGCTCAAGATTTTATAATGCAGTTTTAATAAGATTTTGCAGGTGGTAAAACTCTCATGTTTCGACCGGGCAAGTACCACCGCTGCACCCCCTGCGCATTAATGCTGTGCATTAATTCTATTGTGGTGCAGATACCGGCCAGACTTACAGAAGGCAATCATCGCCCTTTGGAGTAGCATGCAACAGGGCAAGACTCACGCTTGTTTGATGACCGTGGGCTGCGGCGACCACTTGACACCACTTGGCTCATCTGCTAGGTACTCCATTCAATTAAAAAAAACAACGGGTTGCACTCCGGTAGTGTGTCCGTGTCCTGACGCGAGTTTAACATTTTTTACCCATCCCAAAAAAAGTGCACAACGCCGCTAAAGAAGTTTTCACTTCAAAAAAATGCTAAGTCCGGCGGTTAGTATCTCCCTGAAAGCGACCTACGACCTCACCCCATAGGTCACTGGCCATTTAGTTCATTTATCATGAGCTAAGAACTTTTAAGACAACAAAGTGTGCCTTTGTAATAACAACATTGGCCTATAATTTTATGACGCATTTTTGCTAGAAAGTAACATTTTATGAAACCTGCATATTAGTTTTTAGTGTGCAGTATTTTTAACGAGTTGAAATTACCCACACGAGTATAAATGTCGTACCGTTGTGTTAAAGGTCTACGAACTGTCTTGAGAAACTCGTTTGTGTAGCATAATATCAAGGCACTTAGTTTTAAGTGGTGGACTGCTCACATATCGACTTATTAGCCCGATAGGAGCTTTGCGCTAATTTGCTGTTTGCTTCCTTCATAAACACAATGTTTCATTTGCCATCCAACAGTATTGGGGTTACTGGGGATGAGCCACGTTCATTGCAAACTTTTCATACAGAACTGTGTCCAATCAAGCGTGTAACCGCGCAATGTACCAACGGCATAAGAATGACTCGAGAGTGGCTAATATTAGAATATTGCGGTAGAAGCGTAAACATAACGACGCACAGTATATGTTCACTTACATTGCGGACCGCAGATCACTTTTGTCTTTTGTTTCGTAGTCAACTAGCAATGTATATCATATAAAGATAAAGAATTGTAAGTGTGGGTTATTAAAAGTGAAGTGGTGCACGGTCGGAGGCTGTTATTGTTGCGGCGCAAGTAGAGCCTATATGCGAGTATGAAGGTTTATTAGGGCGTTTAGTTTGGCTCATCTGCTCCCTTCGCCCCAGTAATGGTTCACTTACTACTGAAGCAAAGCGAAATATTTGTTTGAATAAATTGAGTCACTGATGTTATAAAGTAAAACGACGTAGATATGTTATAGCTGCTCAAAAAAAACTTTCTAAAAATATAAATATCTTTTTTGTAGGTTTGCCATATTATTATGTACACCTGTTTCTATTTCGCTCCTTGCATTTTGCAACACTTACTTTAAGACCATGACTGATGGACAGTTAATGAACGAAAATATCATTCATAAAATACTTTTTACTTATACTATCACCGATAGGTGCCAATTTTTATACTAAATTGGCGCAAAGATAATATGATCTACTCGCACTTAAGTGTTCGTCGCAGTTTGAGTTTCGCGCTCTCCGCGGCACCCGATGTAATAACATCTAGTTTATAAGACATCCACTTTCGTTACTGATACTCAAGTAGTGGGAACTCGAGTTGTGGGCGGGCTAATGACCGGAGCTAAATGCTTTTTTTCCATCTAATAATAGCGTTGCTCGGATAAAAGTAATTAATTTTTCAGAGACTCATTCGCTTACTTAACAACCCGTCTACTTCAGATCCCAATAAAATAGATTTACATATACTCACCGATAGATGGCAGGAAGAGTCATATTTTTAAGTTTATGTTTAAATTAAAAACACAGATTAAACGGTATTTTATGAAAATTAAACCTAGCTTGATTGATCTTTTGCCCCCGAAAACCACTGCATACTAAATTTTATGAAAATCGTAGGAGCCGTTTCCGAGATTCAAATTATATTTTTAGGTATATACAAGAATTGCTCGTTTAAAGATATTAAATATTTTCTTCTATAAAATGCTCGCCAAATAGAACGCAAAACCGAACTTTGTTTGATGACGACAAGTCATGTAAGTGTAATTGAAACCGCGCTTTAACATTGAAAAACATGTAAATTTATTGTTACGGCTGTAATACCTGCTATGATCTAGACACGCCGCAGCGTGTCAAGCCAAGTTCAAGCAAAGGATCCAGCTAGCCAGCACCGAAAGTAATATTACACGAACCACTCGGTGCCACTTTTGACCCTTCTACAACTCAAAACCTATTTAAATTGAACACATAAAACTACGTATGTTTAATTATATCTATGAGGAAATCTAGAAGTCCATAATATTTCATAAAGCTAGCTCAAACGGTTACAAAGATATGAAGGTCAAAAAATCGTAAATTTTAGCATTGACTGACTGACATATGGTACCTAAACCTAACCTACTTCCAGATGACCTAGAAGAATGAAATTTAGAATCCAGCTCGGTAATTGTGTGTAAGCGTAGGAAAAAATCTAAAAATAAAAAAGTTAAAAATAGGGGGGGTCCCCATACAAAAAAGCTAACCTACTTTAAGATCTCACATTTTTAAATAACAGCAATTGTTATAGGTATCCAATAAAGCAAAGAAATAGAGTTTAATACTTGTTCATAATGTTATTTTGTTCAATTTAATACATATTTGGATTTTGCATAGAACTTGGCATGACATTTAGATCTCCATTCTTTTTGCGGCGAAGCCCACAGCCAAGCATAATTTTTGTATTGAACTTGGCTCTCCTTTTTTACATTTATGTTTTGGTGGGATTCAAGATACTCTGCTAGAATCTGTTTTAATGTTCTTAGTAAAATTTAAAAAAATGTATGATGCATGAATGCATGAAATTCGTTTGTCATTTAATATTGTATTCCTTATTTTATTATATTCTACACATCAACGTAATGAAGTGTTTTTTTGCATATATTTAGAAGTCAAAGATGGATAAACTTTCATCAGGAAATTATGTGAGAACTTCATTTAAGTTAGGCATGGCTTCAAAGGATCCCAATGAAGGCTTAGTTTGTGATGACACGATAATCAAAGGTTGATTGTATTCTATTGTGGAATGGAAGGGAACTCGGAGACGATTGGGTTCAATAAAAGATCGATGAAAGCCAGTTATGTGACCTTAGATAGACACAGAATTTATCCCTGTAAACTAATTTAAGCTCGTCAATTAAAACTGTTAGAGTAATTGCTAAATATATTATAATTACCAAAGATACAGTTACTGTGTTACAAAAAATATAGATTTTATATTTTTTCCTATTTCTAAAAGACAGAAGACTTTTTAAAGACAAGATGTGTCAAATAAGGCTGGCATGTGTGTATTTTTATGGAGAAGGAGGAGAAGTGAACTATTAATTTCTGCAGGTTTAACCACAGCCTAGCCCCGCTACTTTACTTAAAATCACCAAGTAAACTACCAAGAAGTCAGAAACATGCAGTGGACGCGGAGAATCAGGAGAAACGAACAATTAATTTCTGCAGGTAAAGCGTCTCGCCCTCCGCCTACCCTTCACACGGTTCGTAGAATTTCTAAATATACAACCACTGAACAACATCTAATTATTACGTTAAATTTAAGAGCAATGCAATCATTAATTCATTTATATTGGATTTAATTTGGCTGTCGCTGAAAACATGCCAAAATAATAAGTGAGATCCTTTGAAAGGGTTTTGCGTCTCAGGTGCACGTTTGTGCCAAATTATTTAAATAATTTATAAATTTGTAATGAAATTAATTATAGCTTTTTAAGATTATGTATATTTTTATTATTATTGTGTGTTGGTTATTTCAGTTTGAAATGCAAAAATTAATCAGTAACTGAATTGACTAAATAATAATTTAATATTTGAAGTGGCGCCACCTATGTGTTTAAAACTTTTTCTTTAAGAACTATTTATTTTCTTAAATTAACATAAAATAACATATAATAAATAGTATTACAAAAGATATATGCCATCCAATAAACCGTCCTGCGGCATAGTTCCCAGAACGCTGGCAGCATTACCTCGCTGAACTGCTAAGCTAATTCTTTGTGCAAGGTAGCTGCCAGCTCTCTGGTCACCTGAAGCGAGGATGAGCTTGGTCGACATGTCTCTCATGAAACCTTTCATGTCAGCCGACCATGGACCCATAGTTTCTATTGCAAGCGCCGCGAATTCATAATTTATAGCTATCGATGAATATTTGCGGCGCGAAAAACTGGGCATGATCGGCTACGGCCCCAGCCTCCTTGCAGATGTTACTTAAATAGGATAGGGCCAGAGTGTCAACTATTGTGACATCCCAAACTAAGGCACGACCAACACGCCATGGCACCAGTGTTGCTTCATCAGGTCTCTTGCCATCATCTCTATACATACCAACTGGTTCTAGTGAAGCTGGTATAGAGACGGTGGCAAGAGACCTGCGGATCAAATCATTAATCGTGCCATGACGGTATAGTCGGCCAGCGCTCCTTGAACAAGAAAGGTCATGGCGACCAAAACCATCCACATTGCGGCCGCAGGAGCAATGATGAGGCTCACAAACTTTGGAACCTACGCGAAGACCAACTGATATTCTTAATGTTGATGCATCTAATAAAGTTCCTAAATTTCGAGAAGGTAACGCGTGCAACCAGTGGCCAGAGTCCGTTTCAGATACAGCAAGCAGCCTCGCTCGGTCCACGCTGTCAGTACAAACATCTAGGAGACAAGCATAGGTATCCTTGACACCAGGCAAGTCCCAGAAACGCTGATTAGATGTTTTATCATCGAGAATAGTTTCACTCGGGAACGTAGCCCTCCAGACCTCCACAGCTTCATCCAAGTTCGCCACACGAACATCAGCTTCATTTATGTTTAATATACTGCTGATGAGAGATAGCGAACTATGGGTAGAAGCCAAAAAGGCCGGGAGCGCTACACTTGCACTAGTGCGAATACCTAACCCTCCAAATTTAATCGGAAGGCTAGCTTGTCGCCAAGCTCGATCATCGAAATTTAAATTTAAAATTTTGGACACACTAGCTCTCAAAGTTTCGTCTAAATCTTGTAATGCCAAAGGGAATTTCCAAACCGGACAGCAGCAGAACAAGTACAGATATTTTGGTGCGAAAAGGCAAAGGCGAAGAATGTAGGTAGCTATGTGTGGCTCAATTTCGAAAAGACGACCAGAAATATTTTTAAAATATTCTAATTTAGAATTTAAAAATTAAATTAAACTTTTTCTTATTTTTTTATCCCTACCAGTTCAAAACCAAGTTATAAAACCACACGCTTCACTCTTTCGTGACTTTTATTCTCGCAGTATTCTTCATACTTCACGACATATCTCTTCCCAATATATAGTATATTTCATTACAAGTGCGGAAAGGCTGTCATTGCAAGGAGTTCCGACAAATGTCTACCCGAGCCGAGGCGCAGCCGAAGGTGAGGGTTGACAGTCGGAACTCCTTCCAATGACGGTTCCGCACGTGTACTGAACAACTTTTTTTAATACAGTTGCGAAAAAATGAAGCAATTTATAAAATAATAAAAACTCGCAAAGAACATTTTTGAAAATGGCGCCAGCAGTAAAATATTTTTTTTAATTCATTTTAGGGCATTGGATAAAATCCTTGCAGCCATTCAATATTTTCGTTTCAATATTAAATAATGGCATCGCGCTGTGTGCATATTGCCAGTGTCAAGTATAATTTCCGCATCTATTATTCTATATAAAACAGTAAGTCGTCAGGTATCAGTCAGTCTAGTCAGTCAGATGTTCAAGTAAAGCGATGGCTACTTTACGAGAACATGTCCGAAGGAGTTTTGGAGGCAAGCCGAAAAAACATGTTTTCGCACTGTTATTCTATTTCACAACAGTCGTGCACTGTTTTTAACCTATATCGAAAAAAACGCCATCAACTTTATCCGATATAACTCAAAAATACACCAAGAAAATGAAAATAAAACAAAAGCACAACTTGTCCCTTCAGACTTCCCGCCAAAACTCCAAGCCGTAAAAGAATACCTATATGCAGAGATTTTTTTTTTGTTTTCTTCACCCATTCTGGGTAGGCAAAAGGGAACTATGCCCATACAGCCAAGTCTTCAGTAGAATTTTTTTACTGATATGAAATGAAAATGTTAATGAGATGAAATGAAATAAAACCTAACCTAACTCATTGAATCAAATTAGTAGCTTCTTTTTAGAAATATTTGCATGAATCATAAAAACTTCTAAAACTTTGTTTTTTTTAATAGACATTATTTTGACAGTTGGGAAAGAGAACGCATGAGTTCGGAAAAGGTAAAGAAAACGCACGAGTGTGTAATAGCCTATAGTCCGGCCAACGAGACGAGATAAAGAATGTAAACAAACGGACCGTTACCAAGTTACTATTGCGAGAGCGAGCAATAATTATCTCTGTCCTTATCACACGTATGCAGTAATGGCGTCAGTTAGTCAACGACAGCTTTAGTTGCCTGTTTCGTGGTACAGGAAAGCAGTCAGTACCACAGTTGTCAACATTTGGTCGCGTTTTGACGGGAAGTCGAAAAAGACATGATGTTGTGCTCTTGTTTTATTTTCATGTTATTGGTATAATTTTGAGTAATATCGGATAAATTTAATGGCATTTGGTTCGATATAGGTTAATTACAGTGCATGAGTGTTGTGAAATTAAATAACAGTGCGAAAATATGTTTATACAGCTTGCCTCCAAAATTCCATTGGTCACGTTCTGGTAAAAAAGCCATCGCTTTACTTGAATTTATGACTGACTTGACTGACTGATTACTGACGACTTACTGACTTTACCTATTATTACTCGTCCAGTTTTAACGAAACTGGCAAAACGTGATGTAAATATTGTTACGCCCTATGGGTAATAAAATACCGTTTGCAACGTAGAAGTTGTTTATTGTCTCCTTATACAAAAATCCACTCAACAGAATCCAAATCACCAAGCACAATCACTATAGTCAAATATCTTCGCTGTAGTCGTCGAAATAATTCTTCCTTGTTGCTTGGAGTGATCGCTTTGATTTCACTTCCGGAACTAAACTATGTCCTGTCGCGGCCCGGTGCGTTGCTTACATTCTTACATACGGCTACCCACGGTTCTCTAGAATTTTCCCGAACTACCTAATGCAATAGGCCCGTCCCGAACCTTCCTTTATGTTACTAACGCAATTATAGTTATGTACAGTCATAAATAATAGCCGCGGCCCGCGATGTAGACAACCTATACATGTACGCATGTATTAATCCTTATCTAAATAAAAACGTTAATTAGCTTCGTCAATTCAGATTAAAATTGTACAAAATGTAATCAAATAAATACTTTAGAAGATGATATTTTGTTTTACCATAAATCATAACATCCCCCGGCGCGCATTCTCATCGCGCATCTATTTTTTGTCTTTAGTACTTAAATGGGTTTTTGTAAAATAAATTTTAATGTATATCACTTAATCGCTCGAGCGAAGCTGGGCCGGGTCGCTAGTATATGCTATGTATATAATTTATTCAAATAAAAATGTTTTGAACCCCTGAAACTTTGTTTACATTTTTTATCACGTCTCGTTGGCCGGACTATACTTCCCGAACGCTATACGTCCCTGCAATACGCCACTTTTTGAGCAACTGTATTAAAAAAATAATTATTAATATACGTCTGCCATATTGAAATTCTTAATAGTGAAGTTTTCTTTGTGCCTGCCTAACCTAATTTCCAATATTGTGCATACTATATTAGTGTTTAAATAAAATTATTTGCTTGTCAAAAAATGTATCATTATGTAATTTAAATGAATAAACTAGTCTACTTAAAACATAATAAATATATATAAACAAAGTGAATTTATAAAGTTATTCAAAGAAACATAGCATGTTGTTGCTAGTAGTGATATATACTATACTTACTGTGTTTACAAGCTATGAATGGTTTCAGGCCAGCGTATTATACGCGTATAATCTCGTTTTGGGAACCGCGTGTTGGTGCGTATAACTGCCGATTAAAAAACTCGCGTATGTGAAAAATACACTGGTTTAAAACCGCTAGCCGGGTTATAAAAAGGTCGACCGAACGTAGATTTGTGTGGAATTTGGGCGTATAATCGCGTATGCCGAGACGATCGTATACCCATAGAAAATACGGTAGTCTGAAACAGCTCTTTTAGTTACCGTGTCAACTGTGTGTATGTAATAATTTCAAGCTTTTTCAGCGAAATTGAAAAAATTTGCTGGAAGTGACAATTATGTGGTATTCTTATAAAATAATTTATGGATGTTAGGTTGTTAAATCGATGTAAAAATAACACATAAACGTGTTGAGGCGAGCGCTGGCGATGTTGACTGTATACGCAGCTCAGCGCGGTTTGAATAGCTAATGGTGTAACCCCTGAACGTTGTTTGCTATTTGCTCGTTTGTCGCAGTATGTTACCAAACCACAGTTAGCCTCGACAACTTATACCGTAAATTCAGAAATGCCTACTGATTACGAATCGCACATAAAAACAATATATTATAAACAAACGGACACGTGTTTTTCCCTTAAATTGGGAGGCCTGAAGCTTACTCTATTACGAGTTGTTGGAATTGAATATGAATATTGATAATTATTTGATTGAAAGCATAGTGTTGGATCAACGTGTTAGTGCCATGAACGTGTTGACACAAGGGGTGGTGATGTTGACTGTGGACGGAGCTAACCGCGGTTTGCATAGCTAATGGTGTAACCGCCCTAAACGTTGTTTGCTCTTTGTTTGGTTATCGCAGTACGTAACCATTGTTAAGTTTCATAATTTTTCCACTAAACTTAACTAAAACTAGCTACATTTTATAGTAACAATACAGCGTAGTTAAGTAATATAATATATACTTATAAAATCGAATTGATCGTGTTGACCCACGGTTTGAATAGTTTTTGGCAAAGCGAGATTTGCCACTGGGTGAGGTGGTCATGCCCGAGGAGTGGTCGTGCTCCGAATGAGCCAATTCGGAGCTTCTATATATGTTTGGATATTCAGAAAACTTCGATAGCGTGATTCAGAATACCCGTGGCGCTATCTTTTGATGAGTTGCGAAAAGTTGCTACAAGCCAATGGTGTAACCGCCCTAAACGTTGTTTCCCCTTTGTAGTTTATCGCAGTATGTAACGCAGTGTATTAGACTGACTGTCAGTTCAGTTCAGCTGAACTGACAGAATAAAAAAAAATACATAACAATATAATCAGAAATCTATTTAAGCCAATTGTAAAGTGAATTGAAACTCTTGTCTATTAACATCGTGGCAAGCATTTTCTCAGGGAATGAGTTGATATAGGACTCTGCCCTGAAAAAATGTGAACAGTGGAACATTATTGGGTCGATCCTTATTTAGGTTTCCATCACGCTGCTCCAATGCGGGTTGGCGGGTTGGTGGTGGTGGAGGGAGATGTTATAAACTTAACAATTATAAATATATTTTTATATTGTATTAGGTAGGTATCATTCTAACTTTAACAATAAAGGAAACTAGTTCAAATTCCATATCTAATGTGCGAGTATACTTACTAGAACAACACGCTCGTTAGAGCTCATACGAGCAAAGTGTGGCAATGTAAATCCCGCATTATTCGGCCCGCGCCCGCTCGCTCGCTTTGCCGGATAACTAACAGTAGCCCAAGCCGAATAACTAATAATATCCTTAGAGGGGATTTCTTGATGTACTCGAGCGCGTCAGATTTAGATGGGTAACTCCACCTTGCACCCTGTTTTGTGTTTACGCAATAAAAAAATTTTTACACTAAAGTTATTTGGATGCTTTCTCTTAGTTACGGTTGTCAAAATAAACTTAACTAAAAATACCATGATATAATCTTCTTTATCTTCCAATCTTTAAAATGTAACAGCAAGGCCAAGGTGGAGCCCACGGTCGAGTTCAAAACTTTGGCGGGAACCTCTGACAGAGAACTTTGTTACGACCATATTTATCACGGCTCCAAGGTGAAACGAAATATTATTATTTTATTAAAATACGATGATTTCCATCACCGTGCACGCATCCCTGAGAGAATTTGATAATTTCTCGAAGGCATGATGTCCACCAATCCATACATGTCCAGCGTGGTGAGCTTAAATCTGTCTCGCTAGCATATCTCGCCTAGCAGTAGAACATAAAAACGATCCTTATGAAGCCCGAGTAAATCCTTATTTAGCATCGCAGACTTCTACTATAATAGTTTAATCGCCTCCCACTCTCGCCCAACTTTAAATGGACAGAGCGGAGCGCAGCGCCCTCCGCGTGATAAGCCGCAAATCCCAGAATACTCAAAAATGTTATGTACCCACAAGTTCCCGTTTTAGACAAAGGGTACTTAAGTATTCCTTTTGTTTCAATTGGTTTACGGAATTGAGTGAAGAGTGTTCAAGTTTACTGGTTGAACATATTGTTACGCAGTTTATAGAACTCATTTTGTTCTTCTAAGAAGACTAAATTACTCGTCTCGTCTAGTGACTTACATCACTGTAGCGTCTAAACTTGACCGGCTGCAACCCTTTAATGATCACACTATTCAGACTTCCCTTAACTGGAGAAGCTTGGCTTTGAAACTGTCATTCATAACAGCCGTGACCGATGGCTTATCGTGGCTCAGTTGAACTGATTCTACGCCAACCGATACGCCATGTGCGCCTTCAACTTTAACTAGAAATAAATCTACGAGGTTGGAACAGGAACTGAATGGATGGAGAATCTCTTCAGTTTCATCAGTTCACATAATTATATTAAAGTCCTTCTGTTTCAACCTTTGAAAATAAATTCCCACCGTGTAAATCAGTATCGTAATTCCCTACGCAAGTAAAACCGTGAGTAAACGCCAGTTAAAGTGAAACAGTAATTATTATTAGAACAATAAAATAAAAAGTTGCTTCTTTGCAGCTATCTGTCTTACTAGGTCAGAGTTACCTATCGGGAACGGGGCGGCCATTGCTAAGAAACTTTTGTTAAGTCTCAGTGATTATCTACAGAAATGTCGTTCGATTCTACTTCGCTCTTAACTTAGAGCATCAAGGTATGACAGGTATGACACCCGTCAGAGGAGTGGCCTTTACGGGCGAACCCCTCGTCCCAACGTCCATGCACAATGTGCCTTCTAGATATACAACTAGTGTGTCTGTGTGTGTCGGTGTCAGTGTTGACGGTGCATAGAAAATGACGTTGTTAATTGAAATTGACATATTTAGAAATGTATGCGTCTGTAGCGATGAAAGAATATTTGTGAATGTGTGACAAAATTAAAATGTGTGCGTTCTTCCCCCGCACCAGATTTGGCACAAAGATTATGTATCGAAGCGAGGCGCTATGCCGTCTCTACTGTAGGGTGAGTCAGTAACTTTGATGCTCTAAAGCTCTTAATTATTGAGCGATTCTAAGAACGGCTATTTCTATGAGGCCTGTTGAAAGATTTTTGCTATCACGTTCTTGTGTTTCTGTAGGAACTACGGAACTAGAATACGTAATGTGCGGATGCGAAGGATTGCCATAACTTATGCTGATTGTGATATTGAATCAGTTGTGGGTATATATAGGAGCATCTCTATATAGTTGCTATTTTTCCTCTTATAGATTCTCTGATAGACATCATTCTGATTGTGATATTGGTTCATATAAGAATATACAGGGCTACACATTAAGTCGATCTAGATAGTTAAACGGGTTGCAGTTCTCGTGATTCTTGAGTGGCTGCAACCCTTTTTACGTCCCACTGCTGGGCACGGGTCTCATTATTGGGGAGAGATAGATAGATATATATATTCTTGAGTAATTTGTACATATTTTTTCTATTAATACTGATAATAGCCCGACTTGCCTTGACTTCATACCTTGTTGGATAGCTGGAGAAATGCAGATATTTTTAAGCATATCAGCAACGTAACTATACTTCTAATTACTACTACTACTACGACCCTTTTGGTTCAGTTAATTGCAGATTCCGTGTTGATAATAACGTTTCACCTGTGCGTTTCACACTCACAGCCCCACAGTAGGATATGAGATAGGAGATATAACCTGCGTCGTGGGTACCATGGACACATACAAAGACAGAAACACAAACACCCAGACCGAGAACACAAATTTAAACTCGTCATTCAAATTTCTGTTTCGCCGGAAATCGATACCCGGGACTTGCCGGGGACCCTCCGATTGGCCGTCCAGCATGGTAACCATTGCGCCACACGGGTCGTCAAACGTCGTTTTATTCATCAGTTTCATTCAGTCACCCAGCTCTTATCTCTGACGTATTATGTAGGTACATAACATAATTCATCTGGATTCAAAAAAATTACAGTTTCAAGAATTGTATTTGAATTTTAGATTTAATTTCGTACAAACAGCTTTAATCTCTTACATTATTAGAAGCGAGTTGTCGCGATCTCAATTAGAACTCTCAATGTTGTTCAACAAACTTTGAGTTTAGTTTTGGCTTGTCGGTAACACAGTTTTACCGTACGTTAAGCGGATTATGTTGTTGGTTCCCTAAATAAAGATAGTTTTACCGTGAAATGAAAGAGGGTTTATTTATTTTTATTTGATTGATAAATTATCCTTTAATTATTTTTATGTTTAACATTTTTCTTATTAATTAATTTACATACTCGTAATTTTGATTTTCATGTCCTCCTTAGAAATATCTTCTCTAGAAATTTCATTCTTTTCTTTCTTTTTTCACTAGATTTTTTTTTTAGAAATTTTCCAACAGATTTAGAAATTTTTCAACAGAGCATATTTTTAAACCAATGCTTATAATTTATCACGACCGTATTGGAGGAGGTTTAGTTTACTTTTTAAAAATAATTTTATGAAAAACGATAATATTTAAATATCGTATTATCTTACAGTAAGGCCTATTAAATTTACTATCTAAATGGCCGTTCAAAATTTGTAAATTATTTGGAATACATATTTAAATAAGTTAACCATACAATAATAATGCGGGTGAGGTAAAAACGCCAATCCGAGTTAACTTTAGGTATAATTAATCTGGCGAGGTAACGGAGTGTCAATTAAGCGATTTCGCAAGAATTTTATAATTCAACATTTAAAGTCATCAAACATTTATAAGATTCAAGTAAAATTTACTACAGTTCGAATTATTTCAATCATAGCAGTGATTCCGATAGACAGTAGTCGTTTGAAAAGGCTTGTTTCGTTTGAAAAGCAATTACCTTTTAACATAATAACATCTTACTACTCCTTTTTCTCCATACGTAAGCAACTGAAATTAGCGCGATGCGATGCCACGCATTGCGGCAAACGATACTTTTGTCAACGCAACTATACGATGTAGCTAGCGCGTCATTTTAGCGGTTACCTAGGAACACAGGATCCCACTTGCATCATTTTTAGCGATGTCGCAATGAATTACGGCTTAGCATTCTATAGGTGATATAATTTCTAGTGCTACACGCACTGTGTTCCGGCGCTGATGGTCGGCGCGGTTTCCGACTTCTTTAGCAAAGCCCTTGCTTAAGACGTCGCGTTAAAACAAAGTCAGCAATGACACAGTTTAGACCGTTAAGAACATCTCTACGTACAACTGGAGGTGGTACTCAAAGCTCTCAACCTAGCTAACCACAATACCGCTGTAACTGCGAAGCCACACATTTTGTCTGATATGTGGAGTTGGTGAAACTAAGGCTTCCCAACATCAGACTATTCTAGATAGTCGTGTAGATTAAGGAGCTTGATATATGATATCTGATGTACTTTTTACTGAGTAAGCCGTATGCACTCGTCTTGTATTTTATATGAAAACATTTTTGGTAAAATTTACTTATCCATACAACGCCAACGACTGAAAATCCAAACATGCGGTTGCCTTACAAAGTTACAATGTTTTCTGCTGAATTTTTTTGAGGTCCCAGCGAAACTACGTTCAAACAGCAAAGCGCATGCCAGCAATTGAATTGAGACAATTAGTCCGCAATTCGTGCAATCTCACGCGATCACGGCTTTCTTTCATGAATATTAAAACGTATGAACATGCATTTAGATATAAATGACTAGATTTCCAGCTACGAGGTTGACGATGTCCTGCCTGTAATAAAAAAACTTTTAGGTTATTTATTCAAGCTTCTTTTAGTTTGAATGACTCAATCTAGTAAACGCAATGGATGGAAGTAAATTATAATGACACAAACTGTGTATCATATGTGGTAGAAATTTAATGTTTAGACCGGAGAAGTAAGCTGCGCTTCTGTATTAGCTGCAATACCCTTTTTCCTTTTCCTTTCCTTTTGTCCCACTGCTGAGCATAGGTACTTATTTCCCCTTTATTGAGTAGGCCTGGAGCTTACTTCACCACGCTGCTCCAATGCAGGTTGGTGGATATTCGGACTACGGAGAGAACTGCTACGACCGGGACCGACGGTTTATCGTGCCCTCCGAAGCGGTAAAATACTCATGAAATTTGCCATTAAAACGGACCCCACTTCCACCCGTTCTGTTCTATTCTATGTATGCCACGAAGCAATTTTATCGTGTTTTGATGGAAAGGTATTTTACCGGCTAGACACAGCGGCGCAATTGTAGCCTCAGGCGGTACTCAGGCAGTACATCAAACGACATGCGTGTGCACCGTAACCCATTTATTCGTAGACTGACAATAGTGACAATTCCGTGATACACAACACCTCCACCCTTATTTTCTAATATATTATGTACTAAGTTAAGGCTTAATTAACTTGCTTACTTACAACCTATTAAAATATAACTAACTCTATACAAAACTGCTATCACTATGTACACATTTGACATTCAGTTTTTATATAAATGTAAAACAAAATATGTACTTATAGCTAAGAATTGGCTATATAATAATATAATTATAATACTTATCATTATCACTCTATACAAAATAACAAAACGTTCTTCGTTGCGCCTACATCACATTATTTATTGCTATACCTATATATTTGTTAAATATATGTATATATATTATAAGGAAATAATCTTTACAAACATTCTAGCCAACCAATTAATATAGATTGCAAAAAGAATTTGTGTTAGGTACTCAATTTAACAGCCATTCAGTAGATATCCTTAAGTATTAAACATTCCGTTATCTAAAGTATTGTTATTATTATATAATTACTTATTTACTTATATAATGCACATCATCGAACCCATAACGTACTGGAGGCTTCCGAACCTTACGAAAAGACTTAACCGTACTGTCTTTATCTCTTTCTATATCTTCTTTCTCTTTAATCTTATCCGCTGGCACATTGGATGCCCCTAATGGACTAATGGGCTTGGCCACTACATCTTCTTGAGGTGACTCAGTCACAGGGGAAGAAACTTCTGGTGATGAACCTTCCTCTACCCTACTACATCTCTCCCCCAAGCCTACTTCCTCTCGGACTGGGTCCTCGCCACTGCTCATTGGAAACGATAATGATTTCCGGGTCTGTCTTTTAATTTCCAGCTTTTGCGCCACTATACCTAGACCCCTATCGCTGATTGTTTCTGTGGTTTTTGTAACCCTCTGCCTTAGTTGATCAATGTGTCTATGAATTTCGGTTCCAAAAATAGACTCTATACAGTAATCTCTGCTTCCCAGGCTTTTAACAACAGTACCGGCAACCCATTTATCCGGGCCCCTAAATTCCCTATACCAAACTTGAGCTCCATCGTAGAATTGGCGCTGTGCGCCGCCCGCGCATCGCTCGATGCGCGACTGGCGCGCTGCCACTCGCCACTCCCTGTCCGGTTTTAAATTATCTAACCTCATACGAAGGCTTCTACCCTGTAATATATTTGCTGGACTATCGCCGGTACTGGCGTGTTCAGCATTTCTGTATGCCAGTAAAAATCTACACAACGCTGTATCAATATCTAAATTTTGTTTATACGCTTTTTTTATGACACGTTTACAAATTTTTACGGCACTTTCAGCAGCTCCATTGGAAGCCGGATGATAGGGTGCCGAAAAAATATGTTCTATACCGTTATGTCCTAGAAAGTTTTGAAATTCAGAGCTCGAGAACGGTGGTCCGTTATCACTGACTGTTTGCTTTGGAATTCCAAACCTCGACCACAAATCACGCAATATATTAATGACAGCTCGAGCTGTAGTTTTTTGCATTTTGATCGCCTCTATCCATTTTGAGGTCGAATCTACTATTACTAAATATGTTAAGCCACCTATAGGACCCAAAAAATCTAAATGAATGCGTGACCATGGGCGCGAAGGCCAGGGCCATAAGCGCGGCGCGTGTGCAGGCGGCGCGTCGGCAACAGCGGCGCACACGGCGCATGCGCGGCACTCCGCCTCCACCGCTTCATCCACCCCAGGCCACCACACATAGCTTCGAGCTAACGATTTCATTTTTACCATACCTAAATGGGAATCGTGAAGTTCTGAAATAACTTTCATTCTGCACGAAGACGGCACCACAACACGATGACCCCACATGATACACCCTAATTCACAATATAATTCATTTTTTCTACTAGCATATGGTTTCAGTTCTTTAATATCCAATTCCGTAGGCCAACCGTCAGCCATATAACTAAGCACGCGACATAAAATGGGGTCACTACTTGTTTCTTTTTTTAGGACCTTATAATCTAATAATAAAGCTTCGGTTGCAAAGTGCAAATACGTTTGCTCGGGTAACTGTTCCTCCTCAGATGCCACTTCAACGCGCTGACATCCTATCAGTCGTGAAAGAACATCCGCCGTATTTCTATCTGTCTTTACGTATTCGATTTGGAAATCGTAAGCTGATAATTTAATCGCCCAGCGTTGTAGACGGCTAGCCGCCGCGCTGGGAATACCCACATTGGGACCAAAAATACTAACGAGTGGCTTATGGTCCGTTCTAAGTACAAATTTCCTACCATAAAGGTACTGGTGGAATTTTTCCGTTGCGAAAACGATAGCCAAAGCCTCCTTATGTATTTGGCTATAGTGTACTTCGTGTGCGGTGAGTGATCGTGACGCATAAGCCACCACGCGCTCCGTACCATCGCGCGTGCGCTGCGCTAATACAGCTCCTACCCCGCGAGCGCTCGCGTCCACGGTTACCACCGATTCGCAGTCCATATCAAAATGCGCTAACGCTTTTGTACTACATAAAAGCCTTTTTACCTTGGCAAACGCAGCACTTTGCTCCGGTCCCCACATCCAATGTTTACCTTTTTTAAGAAGACTATATAAAGGAAGTAGTTGAGCACTTAAATTTTTAATAAACTTCCCATAAAAATTTACCATACCGAGGAACGATTTTAATTCGGTAACATTAGTGGGGTGGGGCATCGTGGTTATTGCTTTTACCTTATCGGGGTCTACTCGTACCCCGTTCTTGTCAATTATATACCCCAGATATCTTACTTCTTTTGCAAAAAATTCACATTTACTCTTTTTAATTTTTAACCCATTCTTCTCTAATATGCCTAGTACTTCTTTTATTGATTTTAAATGACTATCTAAATCTTTATTTTTAATAAGAATGTCATCGTAAAAAACAACTACATTAGGAACACCTTTAAATAAATTAACCATAATTTTTTGGAATATACCTGGACTAGAGGATAAGCCATAGACAAGCCGGGAATATCTAAATAAACCTCTGTGGGTGTTTATCACTGTATAATCTTTAGAACGCTCGGATAAAACTATTTGATTATAAGCCTGCGATAAATCCAGCTTCGTAAAGAAAACGTTACCGCTAAGATTACTGAACAAATCGTCCATTCTTGGAACCGGAAATCTGTCTACTTCTAAAACTCGATTAAGGGTTACCTTGTAATCAGCACAAATCCTCAAACCACCATCAGCCTTGCGCACTACGACCAGCGGCGTGGCCCAATCCGAGCGGTCCACGGGCTCGATGACTCCGGCGCGCACCATGGCGTCCAGCTCTGCATCAACCCGTTCGCGCAGCGCATATGGAAGCGGCCGCGCGCGGCAAAAGATGGGTGAAGCGCCTTCGCGTATGACCAGCTCGGCCATACCCCCCGTGTATTTACCCAATGTGCCATCGAACAAGGATTCATGTCTAGAAAAAAATTTATTAATTAATGTATCATTCGTTTCCCTTTCATGAACAGCTACAGAGTTATTTGAAAGTTCTTTACACACTTTTACGGGAATATGAAGTTCAGCCAACCATTGACGACCTAATAAATTGACCTTTATTTAATATAAATAAATCTAAAATTTTAGTTACCCCTCGGTAATGGACTTGAGTTTCAATAAACCCTAAGGGTCGCACAGTAGAACCGTCATAAAATTTTAAGTTTATAAAACATGGTCTAATGTTAAGCTTACTAAACAATTTATCATATATATTTTTACTGATACACGATATAGCAGAACCAGTGTCTACTTCCATACGTAATAAACAATTTTCGACCTTAAGCGTAAAACACACCGGTTTATAGTCCCTTATAGACATTTGGTACATCGGCTCGTCGTCGGCCGGTTCCGTGCTCTCGCCTTCATTCATATCGTCATTATCTCGATCGCACATTAGATGCATAGGAGTCCGTCCTCGACCCCTTCGTCCCGCACGCTGCCCGCGCCCGGCTGCGCGCCTGCCTCCGTAGCTCGCCACGCGGTTGTTCACGCGCCCAGCGCGTGATGATCCATAGCTGTAACGATCGCCCGATCGTCCCTTTCTAGGACACATTCTCCTCAGATGGCCCATCTCGTGACACACACTGCACACATAGTCCTGATAGGGACACTCTTCGCCTCGGTGTGTTTTAGCCCCGCACCTTGGACAGTCTTCGAGGCTTAGCTTATGCAGACCTTCGACTGGCTGCACACTGCTTCCTTCCACGGCAATGGCGTCCCGCTCGGCAGCCTCAAGCGATAGTGCCAACGTGACCGCTTTATTGTATTCTAATTTCTCTTCTGCGAACAATCGCTGTCGTATGATTTCACTTTTTAGACCACACACCAATTGATCCCTTAAGTTGTCGTCGAGGGCTGCTCCAAACTGGCAATGTCTAGACAGTTTCTTGAGTTCCGTCACGTAATCGGCTATGGACTCGTCACCAAGCTGACGACGTTGCCGAAACTTATACCTTTCAGCTAATTCCGACGGTTTCGGCTGCAAGTGCGTTGACATTAAGTCTACCGCTTTCTGATACGTCAGGTCAGCAGGTTTTTTTGGGCTCGCTAACGTTGAAAGAAGCTCATATGCTTCCTCTCCCATTACCGCTATTAATGTCGGTAGTTTCATATCCGATGTGACTTTATTAACTATAAAATACATTTCCAAGCGTTCCACATATCCTAACCAGTTACCACTTTTAATATTAAATTCTTTCGTCTGTCCGACCGACATTTTAGCACGAACATACAATGCGACCAACACCACACCGCCACACTTTTAACTACGCACCAAAAGTTTATCCTCGTCGCCACTGTTGAATCAAACGACATGCGTGTGCACCGTAACCCATTTATTCGTAGACTGACAATAGTGACAATTCCGTGATACACAACAGGTTAGCGCTGTGTGTAGATGTCCATGAGCTGCAGTAACTACTTGACCCGCGGCCTGCTTCCTCGTCTGCTACTCTGTGCAAATATATAAGAAAAACTTTTAAATAAATTAACCAGTGTTTAATTTTGTGCCTTAATAGGTTTCTAATGAAACCCTACTGCAGTGGGCAATATACTATTTCTAGAACCTGCACGTATCTCCCACGTAGTGTCAAGCTCGCTTTTAGGTCAATGGGACGTGACAGCCTTAATGAGTTTAGAAAAAGCCCAGAGCAAAAAGATGGAGCTAGGTCAAAGCATTTGAGTTAGCGCCAGTTTTTTTAAAATAAAATTATGCCCATAGAACAGGTTCATTTTAATTGAATTACATATATGTACGACTAATACGACTATATAATTATTACGTTTGAATTTGACCTATAAAGACTCTTAAGTAGTTCAAAGAAACATGATAGATAATTAATTATTAGATATTTCACTAGTAATATCATCCGGCTTCGTTCGGGTGATTTAAGTTTATAAGATAATAATAACGTATTTTACAGGAAGAGTACATTTTGCGGGATAAAAAGTAACGTATTTGCTATTTCAGTGATCAATCTCTGTGCCAAATTTCATTCCGATCCGTTGTGCCGTTCTTGCGTGACTGAGCAATAAACATCAATTCAAACATACATCCAAACTTCAAATTTATAATATTAGTATGGATCGTCATTTAGTAGCGGGTTCAAACAGTATCGAAAGTTCATTTTAAATGTCAAACCTCATATGTCGAAGTTCACATTTGCTACCTACGTTGAATACGGCAGCCCAAAAGCTTGTTCCGTATCCTTTCCAAAACGTCGGGTTCATCGAGTTTTTACGTCGCCCGTCGGGAATCGAACCGCGTATACTAAACTGCGAAGCGCGTCGCTCCGGGATCCTTTTATCGCTCTTATATATCGCGTCCCACAGCGCCCGCGATACCTCCTTACCACACAACTTTTAGAAACTTTGCACATGTAGAAAATATTGCTAAATTGTGAGCACATTGCTGGTTTTGTAAGGAATACATTGATGCTTGCGTTCATTCAGCCAGCAATGTGTTTCTGCAACGATAGTGGTTATATTTAAATATGAAGTAAAAATGTAATTTAGTTGTAAGAGGCTTTTACCGCGATACGATAACAAAACGATATCATTTTCATAAGTATTCTCAGGCAAATGTTTTTCTGCAGTATTGTTGGATCGTTACGGTCTGTGTTTAAATTACTGTTCACAATATACTCGGCGATTGTTGTATGGAAATCCAGTTGCTTTTTGCACTTAGGGGAAGTGTCTTACAATTAAACGACTTGTATTGTGCAATGTTGCTATGTTAGACTGTCGATTGAGACACCTGAGTTCCATTCCCGGCGAGGCCTACATGGGGATTACTTATACCTCCTTCATGGTATGAAAAGAAAAGAAAAGAAAAGAAAAGAAAAGAAAAGAAAAGAAAAGAAAAAATATATATGTGATGATGTACCATCGCTCGCTTTCACATTCATTTCTAATACTATGTTTTTGCAATATAAATTTTCTACCGACATTGACAGAGTTTGCCCAGAAATAAGCTAATTATATGATACTTTTTCTTACTAGTGTAGCTAGGTACTAAAATAACTGTTTTGCTTTAATTTATAATTAAAAATATACTGTGCGTGTCTATAAAATTTCAGCGTTCTCCTCTTTTTCTTTGACTTGGTGACTCTTTTGCTTTACAAAGTATAAGAAAATCAATGGGACCACCGTGGGAGTGTAAGCTTTCGAAAAAAAAGAATTATCAAAATCGGACTACTTACTGAAAGAACGAATCGTGAGTGTAAACTAACATTGTTAATATGAATATATCACGACTGCGATATTTATATTATTAACAATACTTTCTAAAATGTTATGCGTAACCTCTTCCGTTTTTTACGTCGGTTAAAAATTGGTTCTCCACCAACCCGCATTGGAGCAGCGTGGTGGAGTAAGCTCCAGGCCTCCCCAATAATGGGGAGAGACCCGTGCCCAGCAGTGGGACGCAAAAAGGGTTGCAGCCTAAAAATTGGAAAGGTGAATCATGATAAATTTTTTAGTCTTCTTACTGACCATTATGTTTAACTGTACTAATAAGTAATCATCGCTTCACATACATATGGCATATTAGCTATACTCTGTATGTAGTCGCCATGGACGTACACTAAGGCAAGGATAAATAAATAAAAAATCTATTATTCAATTAAATTAACTTAATCATAATGTAAAAAAATATAGTTAGCGTCCAAACGTTAAACAAATTTTACAGGGTAAATTGCTCGACCAGAATATGTCCTTCCATGAACAAACACCATACACACGCTAAGAATACGTAGATAAGAATGGTTGACATACATGCTGAGCCAAAGTCTGCCGAATTTAGACGAGTGTCAGGTTTTTTCGTTACGGAATTTCTTGATTCAGTCGCCGTGCTCAAAGCCCGCGATAAAAGCTATGCAATAGCTTAATAAAATAAAATTTAATGTTGATTGATCATTGAAGCGTGCAGATGAAAGTTGACCAAAAGAGGCTACAATACTATTAAACTCTGATTGTACAAGTAGTATTCGTACATGACAGCGTCAGTTCCTTCTATGAGATAATTTAAATTTGTTGCGGTTAGATAGCTTCTGCACTCTCCGCAACAATCTCGTCAGGAAATCCGACTTCTGCATAATTATGATTAATTCGCATCTTTAATCAAAGTTGGCCGTCGCGTAGCGTTTCAGAAGTTGCGGAAACGTAATTACTGACGCTGCGAACGACAGGCGTCCGGCAAGTGGGTTGCGAGCTGCGGGCTACATGCTGCTGGTTGCAGGTTGTGGGTTGGGGATGACGAGTTATACAGTTAAAAATATAGCAATAGTGTAGTCTATTTGAAGAAGAAGAACATCACTCAGCCTTCTTGAAGCAAACACTTTCTAATATTGATTTATTATCCCCTTTAGAAAATCATGTGTTTTCAGTAGAGATACCTTATCTTTAGCACACGGCTAACATGTGTATAAAAAATAGTAAGTCCTCGATTTGATTGCTTATTGCTTCCGAAGTTGCAGAAACGTAATTACTAAAGCTGCGAACGACAGGCGTCCAGCAAGCAGGTGTGGGCTGCGGGTTTTTAAATGTGACGTAATATTATGTGCTCAAAATAAAAAATATCAAGATACATAATATGTAAGAGAAATGTTGTAAATAATAACATAGAAATTTAATGCAAATAATAAATAATAAAAGCTTTAACCGAGAAATCAATATTCAGTTGAAAAACGCTATATTGACATTATCAACGTAAAACATTTATGGCAACCTTCCGCAACTCATCAAGAGATGGCGCCACGGGTATTCTGAATCACGCTATCGAAGTTTTCTGAATATCCGACCATATATACAAGCTCCGAAACAAGACAATTGGAGCGCGGCCGCTCTCCGGGCATGATTACCTCGCCCGGCCGGAGACCTCCCTTTGATAAACTAGTAACCCCGGACAAGAATACGTCCCTTCTGACCTTCATCAGTCGCACCTTCACTCCCTGGATGGACTGCAGCACCACTTCAGCAATTCATTAGGTTCATCGCAGCGCGTCTGGACCACCTCCAGCTACTTCCAGAGACTTCGTGGATGGCTTGAGAACCCACTACTCACCTCCACATTTCAATCCACCCTCACATCCCAACTCACCGTGGACAAAGGATATCTGCACATCTGGCTTCACCCTCACATCCCGACTCACCACGGATAAAGGGCAACACAAGTCCTCACCTTCACATCCCGACTCACTGAAGATAGAGGGCATTGAAGCTTACAAGCAAGCGAAGACTGCATAAGCTTGGAGTTCTGAAGATATCGACCTCCGGTTTGAGCAGGAGGTGATGTGGCGACCTTACGCAACTCTGAATCATGGTATCAAAGTTATCTGAATGTCCGACTATAATAATACAAGCTCCGAACAGAGATAGTGGGAGTGCGGCCGCTCCCCGGGCATGACCACCTCGCCCGGCAGATCTCGCTTTACCAAACAATTATTATATTTTTCCCTACGGCAGTCCTTGTGTTAACAGCTTTGACTCCTTTCACAGAATAAATATTAATTATAGCGATACGTGTGCAATGGAACTGATTTTCACACGAACAAATAAAATTTTACATACATAGGTATTTGCTACTCCTTGAGCTGTGAGAGTTAGTAACCTATTATTTTAGCTCATGTCTTTTGTCATTGGACAATTCATTTTTGCAATATAAGCTACTATATTTTTTTCTTAATGATTTAAAAGTGTGAGCTAGAAAAAAAAATTAAAAGCTTAATGTATTGTTTTTTTTACATAAATTTTTTACTACTAATTTTCCGTGTAAAAATTCATAATTCCTTTATTGGGTATTATTTTTGGGTAACAAATATTAGGCGGACTTGACAGCCATTTTGGAGTGTACTCGTATGTCTAAGAATTGGTCAAAGTTTATGTTAGCTCACAACAAGCAAGCACAGTCCTGGTCAGTATTTTCTATATTATTATTATTATATTTTTTTAGAGATTAAACATGGGACTGGCACTAAATCCGATGTACGACCACGATTTCGGGTTCTCAACTTATCTGTGATTGTAGATGCGGGTGATTCCGGTCGCGCGAATATCACATATTGAACCCCGCACTCTTAATCAACAAAATATTCTACAAAAGTTACTGCTGTAGTTTATTTATTTTCAATTTTGCAGCAATGATAAAGACTACTTGACTTTACTACTAAATTGCACTGAAACCAGTTATGCTTAAAAATACTATCAAAACCAACAAGCGGCATATAAAACAAAAAGTTGGAAATTTCATTCAAAACAGGTACCCAAAATACTGTCGACATTATTCCATCGGACTACCGTCGTAAACTTTTAGTTAATGTGGGCGCTAGCTTTTAGCAAGCAAGGATAATTTATATTCAAATTTTCTTATATAAACCCACGAAAATGGATATGCCAATCTGCTTAACAATTCGCCTAATATTCTTCAGCTATCCTGGAACCAAATCCGAAGTACGATAACGTTTTGGAGTCCTCATCTTATCTGTTGTAGCTGCGAATGATTCCGGTCACGCGTTAGATATGATGTCACTTGTCACTTTACCGCGCGAATATCAAATATTGAACCTCTCGTGGTCCTTTAGTGATGACGTCACTCACGAGGAAGCTTTGCGTGGAGCATGAACTCATTATGAAAGGTAAGCTTGTTTGTTAAATGGGTTGTGTATTTAATGCTTTTGGGTCCCATTACAGAGAATTATTCAGTTGTTTGTAAACTTTGCTTAGATGATACTACCTGTGCTTCACCTTTAGAAGGGACACGCGTTTAAATAGATCAAGTATATCATAAAATAGATCATATAAAGTATTTGTACATAGGAATGCGATTTTTAATTGCGGTAAAATGTCGCTTTTTAGCTTCGTAGCTATCATCTTGCACAAAAACAATTCCATAAGGTCACTCCGTCGCGATGTGAAAGAAGGACAAGTAAAATATAAACAAACATTCTTTCGCATTTACAATTGTATTGATTGAAGAAGAAGTATCACGAGTTTGTAATTATAATAAGCGCTTTTTAAAACTAGCTTTATATAATAAAAATTCTATAAAATAAATATGCTAGGCAATCAAAAAATCGTTTAATATTCCTCAACGGTTCTGGACTGGAACCAAATCCAATGTACGACAACTTTTCAGGGTCCTCGACTTTTATACCTCGACTTGTAGCTGCGAAAGATTCCGGTCACGTGCCACATATGATGTTACTTGCCACTTTACCGCGCGAATATCAAACATTAAAACCTCGCACGGTCCTTCAGTGATGACGTCACTCGGTGGAAGCTTCGTGTGGAGCAGATTGAGGGATAAACTGATTATGAAAGGGAAACTTGTTTGCTAAATGGGAGGTATAATGTGTCTGCTTTCCATAACTACAGATTAAATATTTAGTCATTTATGTTTTTTTCAGTTGTTATTGAAGGACAGAGATTGTGAGTGAGTAAAATCATGCCTTAAATGCACTTCTAAAAATAGTAACGTAATTTATTTATGCTCTTAATGAAAAACAAATCTATAAAATTTCAAGTAAACACCAATATAAACCTGTACCGATAACAAAATATTCAGTCGAAAAACGCTATATTGGCATTCATTATCGACAGTAAAACAATTGTTTAATTTTTGCCGATCTATCCGGCTGTCCTTGTGTTAAATCGTCATAAAATATTTACTGAACATCTATAAATATAAAATAACTGGCGTTTATGCAGAGTTATTGGCATTAAAATAAATACTTTGAAAACTTATTATATCTTTGCCGCTCCCTGATAATGGAAGTCCTTACTTCAATAGAATTTTGACTCATTTCAGAGAATAAAGACTAAAAGTCATGTATGAGAGGTGCCATCCAATTTTCGCGAAAGTAAATAATATTTGATGGATTTAAATTGCTACTCTTTTAGCAACGACATAATTATGTCACATACAAGAGTACTGTTTAAAAACTGAAGGTATACAAACAAACCAACAAGTAAGCTCGTGGGAGGCATGGCGCCTTTACTTCTTCGATTTGTAAGGGTACGTTGTTGAAAAAATCAAATAGGTAGGTAATATTGAACAGTGAATATTTCAAATTAGCCGTCCCAAAGCCATTAAACCTGTCCGTGGAAATGGCAGAGAGTCAATAACGATTCGGCTCGTTTCGGAGAATAAATACTAATTATATCGGCACGTGCAGGAAACAGATATTCATGTTGATTGCGCGCGACTGATTAAAGTATCACGTGAGCCGCGTGGATTCGACAACCTATTACCGACCCTTGACTTGACATATGTGTCCCTATAAAACCGACCAACTGCGAGTCGAACTTACGCACACAGGGTTCCGCACCATTATCTATAAAAAATCCCGGTTAATGCTTGGGAGCCCCTTCTAATGTCTAGCCATAACGGTTCATGAGATACAGCCTAATGACAGACAGCCGGACAGACAGACGGATGGACAGCGGAGGCAAAGTAATAGGGGCACGTTGGCACCCTTCGGGTACGGAACCCTAATAAGATTGTACCTACAGCTCTAGATTTGTGATCTAGAAAATAATAGTACAATGAATTTATTTAATTATCTCAATGTTTTACTTAATCGTAGCCAGTGACTAAATAGCTAAGAGTAGGAGTTAGAGTTATTCCTCTTTATATCACAGTGACTGCACTAAACGACACTAAAAGATGTGGTCTATTTAAGTATTTCAACATTATAATTTTGCGTACCTCTTTAAGTTAAATATGCCGAACTAAATATACGAGTAATAACAGCTATTGTAAACTATTTATACAAAATATTATATATATATATATATATATATATACATAATATATAAAATATTTATGCAAAAAAGTTTTTGTCTAGTCTTTATCCGTTGATTATCCTGGAAAAACATTAAACTATGTGATACGACAGGGCATGTTTGGTTTTATTCCCAGCTCTTCAGTAACTTCTGTCGGTCGTCTCTACCATCTTTACGGAAACCGGACGATACTCTGGTTCACACGGCAAAAGGGAAGGCCGATCTCCTGGGTACCCTGTTTGCCTCGAACTCGACTCTAGACGACGGAGGTGCCGCACCGCCGACCATCAGGCAATGTGAGAGCTCGATGAAAGACGTGCGTTTTACTCAAAAGGCCGTCAGACGAGCTCTGCAAGCCCTCGATGTCAAGAAGTGGAGCGGGCCGGATGATATCCCCGTGATCGTACTAAAGACGTGCGCTCCCGAGTTGGCTCCCGTCCTAACGCGCTTATTCTCCCTTTCCTACACCACAAGTAAAGTACCGTCTTCGTAGAAGGTAGCCTTAGTACACCCAATTCCGAAAAAGGGTGACCGCAGTGACCCGTCCAATTACAGGCCTATTGCGATAACCTCCCTGCTCTCTAAGGTGATGGAGCGTGTTATAAACACACAGCTCCTTAGGTACCTCGAGAGACACCGGTTGATCAGCGATCGTCAGTATGGCTTTCGCCAGGGCCGGTCGGCCGGTGATCTCTTGGTGTACCTCACACATCGCTGGGCTGAAGCCATCGAGGGTAACGGGGAGGCTCTGGCAGTCAGCCTGGATATCGCGAAGGCCTTTGACCGGGTCTGGCACAAGGCCCTTCTCGCGAAGCTTCCATCTTACGGTCTTCCCTTGAGGCTATGCAACTGGGTGGCCAGCTTTCTGTCTGAGCGGCAGATTAAGGTCGTTGTTGACGGATGCTGCTCAGATATGAAGCCCATTAATGCCGGTGTTCCCCAAGGCTCAGTGCTGTCATGCTGCAACAATCACGCAGTATACATTGCTATGCAGATGATAGTACGGTGGACGCACTATACACCTGTCGAGCCAATGCCTCTAGGTTACAAGTGGAGGAAAGCAGAATCAAACTTGTGTCTGAAGTCGAGAACTCTCTGGGGCGGGTCTCGGAATGGGGTCGACTTAACCTTGTCGAGTTTAACCTCACGAAGACACAAGTTTGTGCGTTTACCGCTAAAAAAACCCCATTTGTTATAGCACCCCAGTTCAAGGGCACCGCGCTCACCGTCGGTGAAAGTGTCGGTATCTTGGGAGTTGACATTACGAGTAAAGTGCAGTACCGGAGTCATTTGAAGTACAAAGCCAAATCGGCATCCAAAAAGCTTGGTGTCCTCAACAGAGCGAGGCAGTACTTCACTGCGGGGTAACTCCTGACGCTATATAAGGCCCAGGTCAGACCCCACATGGAGTACTGCTCCCATCTCTGGGCAGGAGCACCTAAGTACCAGCTACACCCATTTGACTCCGTTGAAAAGCGCGCAGTCCGAATCGTCAACGACCCAAGATTGACTGACAGGCTAGAACCGCTTAGCTTGCGAAGGGACATAGGCTCGCTCTGCGTGTTCTACCGACTTTACTATGGTGAGTGCTCCGAGGAACTCTTCAAATTGATGCCTACATCACCATTCCATGATTATACCATCAGAAGAAGGTTAAAGTTCCACCAGCACCATCTGGACTCGTGGCGGTCCTCCAGAGTCCGCTTTGCACGCTCTTTTTTACCACGGACGTGTAGGTTATGGGACAACCTTCCAGCTGAGGCATTTCCAGTGGACTGTGACATGGGGTTCTTCAAGAAATCTGTAAAAAGCTCTCCTTCAAAGCCGGCAATGCTCGGGTGACTCCCCTAGGGTTGCTCGTGTCCATAGGCGACGGTGATCGCTTAACACCACGCGGCTCGTCAGCCTTATTGTTAGGTTTATTTATATAAAAAAAACTATTATAGCTCTTTTGGAAAAAATTCTTGTGCCTGTCTTCGCCACATAAAATCCATTAAGATATTTTCCGGATTTATATCCAACTCCTTCTCACTTCAATCGGTTTGGCTTGCTGGAATGCTTTGCCCGCTGAAGTTTAGGAAATTAGACTCCAATTTCTCTTTCAAAAAAGGTGTAAAGGCTCACTCGAGTTCACCTTCTGGAGTTCAAGGTCTTCGAGAAATCATATCCAGAATAACACTGTTTTATTTTTATTTTATGTTTATGTATACATGGTTATTATTATATTATATTTTATATTTATTTACATTAAGTCTCAATAATTTACTTTGTTGTTATCATTTTCCTTACTTTAAGTTTTCTCATCATTTACCACCTTCGAATCTCTCTGTACTCTCTTAGGTAAGCTCTCGCCTATTGCACCACATTTTTTAAAGGTCAATAAAGTTTTTTTTAAATAAATTAATATTTTTTATTCTATCATTGCCGTAACCCGCAATATACCCCGCGTTTGTCAGACGCCTGTCATTTGTAACAAAGAATTTACGTCGGAAGCCCTCCATAATGCCAAATGTTGCATAAAGACGCCTGTTAATGAAACTATTTATGAAACACGAACAAGGTGGCATACGCTTGATACAATTAAAACTTTATAAAAGTGAAGTACTCGTATAAGAAAAATATAGCATTCCGTCGCTCATCGCGAACTTAATGCTTGTAAGTCAGCAAAGTATCGAGAATGGATGATTTGTTTATGTATCCAAATTAAAATATTTGTTTTTTTGTTGTTGTTAGCTTGGCACAACTGTTTTCCATTTTGCCGCGGAGTTTGAGTTGCATCTGTTATTTATATTAAATACAGTGCTATTTTTAGTTATATTATATCTAGTATGTATTGCGAATTTCATAATGGACAAAGGCCAGATTTGCGGAAAGAAAATTTTTGGTTTTTGCACCACGATAATGTGCCTTCGCATAAGGCCATCATTATGAACGACTTTTTGACCAAACACTCAACAAATACCATTGAGCAAAACTACCATATTCATTTTTTTCTTTTTGCTAAACTCAAATTACCACTTCGTGGCTCCCGTTTTCAATCGGTAGAAGATATAAAGAAGAATTCGCGGCGAGAACTGAACTCAATTCTGGATTCAGCGTTTAAAAAATATTTTGATGATTGAATTATTTGTTTATTGGATTATCAATTCTGAAGGAGCATACTTTGCAGGTAATAAATTAAATTTTGATGAATAACAAACATTTTGTGTATTATTGATTTCTTGACAGAGTAGTATGGCGCCGAAATAATGATTAGGTACTATAACCGTCGCAATGTCATAGGCTCATTATCAGCTATCAGCTGATAATGTATATAATATTACACTTATCTTTAAATTTTTGACAAGTACTTTTTGTGCTGCAGTGCAGGTGCCTCTGCCGCGCCAATACTATCAGACGGCATGCTACTGTATATTGTACACATAGATTTATTATGACATTGACTACGTCAATATACCTATATATAAGAAATTTATGATTGTTCACAATGATATCAGAAAAAAAGAAGATGTGTGAAAGCTACTTAATATCTGGCACATGACACATTGGTCATTATATTGAACGCATTAGTTCACTTACCATCTTGTCTCACACTACCTCAAGACATTCAAGGCATAATTTCGAAATACACATATTTTTAATTTAAATTGTCTTTGATTGTAGATACGTTGTGTCAACAAAGCATCATTTGTATATCAAGGGCAACTGGGTGAAAATGGCAGTCAGCAATCACGCGCGCCGGAAGCGGAGACTGATTGCCGGGAAGCGAGCGATTCTGCGACAAGAGCGGGATGAGACTATGTTGCTCTCCTTGTCACACACCAGCTAGTCATAAAGTATTTTTGTTAAACGATATTTTATTAAAGAATCGGTTGTATATGCGTGAGAGAGAGGCGACTGCGTGCAAATGGTGCAGTTGCTGGTTAGAGTCTAGGTAACTCTCAGCCTTCGGTTTAACAGCATAACTGCGTACAACCTGAGGAAGCGCTGCATCACGCACCTGCCTGGGGACTGACTGCCAGAAAGCGAGAGATTCTGTCAAGAGCTGGATGTGTCTCCTGTGTCTCTGTGGACTATGTTGTTCTCCTTGTCACTCACTAGCACTAAGCGCTATTTTAATAAAGAACAGGGTGAAATTGGCGCGGTCAGCAATCACGCCGCCGGAAGTGGAGACTGTTCGCCGGGAAGCGAGCGATTTTGCGCCAAGAGCGTGATGAGACTATATTTTTATCTTTATCTTGTACACGAAAATCATGCTGTATCTTTACCGTACCATACGACCTCGGAAAATATAATTAAAAATAAATCTAACGAATAATTTAATTACTTAATAAGGTTTATACTTTTTTGTAATATCTCTGGGCTGTAGGAACCTCGTGACCTGCTGTTAGTCTGCTACTTCAATTAAATAAAAACGCAGTTAACATGATATCAAGATGTATTTTACAATCCAAGTTATTATTGGACATTCAAAGGCAGCTTTGAAAACTTTCAAGAATATTAATAATTCTGTTTTGAGTCCTAAGTTTCTTATTGTTACTAAGCCAATATAGTTCTTGTTATCTGTATCCATATGGATAAGAGACTGACCGACTGATTATGAAAAGATCATAATAATAATTTTATTGAAATCATACTGCTGATTGTCTATGCCAACAACATAGAATTATATAGAAATGACGAATAGACAGCTTACATTAACTGTTTGTTGACCTGTCGGAGGGTGTTTAGTATCTTTGATGTGGATCCACGTGGCGCTGAATTATTCAAGGTATTCTGACGGAAAGCAAGGCATTTGTGTTTTCCGTAACTTTCGACACCTCTGTGTTTGAAAAGATGATATGCTTCGAAGTAATATTATTGTAGTTTGAAGGTTTTGGGCGCCAATTATATACATTTTAATTTATACATTTTTATTAATACATTTGAATTCCCAAATCCCGGCAGACGTGGTATATTATTATGCATAGATTATCAAACTACTCAAGTGTACCACGTACAAGCTGTTACAGAAACAACGTTAGCGTGATTTATAAATCGGCACACTGCCATCTGTCTGGGCTTATTCAAACCAATCTTGCATTTTATTTCTCTAAACTGAATGATGAATTTTATTTTGACTATGTAATAAATGTTAAAATTTTTTAAACTGTAGACATAGCCCTAAAACAAACTATAATATTTTGCATACCTTCCCAGGTGGAATATAGAGAGACAATATTGTAAAACTTTTTGTGAAAAATGTAACCTATATTCTGGCAAATAAAAATATTGATTGATTGATTTATTGAACTATAGAGTACGCTACTTGCTTGTATACTGTAGAGTCTTTGGTATTTTAAAGTACATTCTTGCTGTAACTAGTGATCCGACGGTTTATAATTATGATAATTCTAATGCATCCCACGGGAACAGGTAATTTTTTCGAAATAAAAAATAACCTATTTGATCATCCATACTATAATCAAACTCTTTGCCACATTTATTAGTTCAGATATAAATTAAGTAATATTCTATCGAGTTTGTCGGTAATAACGTTATTAATTAATTTCACTAATTACAGACTTCTTTCATTAGTGAATTTATTTGTAGAAAACAGGTGAATAAGTTATTTATAAGCGAAACGAGAACAATGAGCTATTAATGGAATAATTGATGAAACTATTTAGATCGTCGCTCGAAAACAACAAAGGAGAAATTAGTTTCAGTGCTTAATAAATTGGCTTTCATTAGACGCTATTTATAGAGTGAATATTGGTTCGGAAAGCCGAAGAATTATTGGTTTTTAACCGTCCGCAGAGCAGCCATGGCGGCCGCCACTGCCGGCAGCTTCGGGCTGGATTACATGTTATTTATGGTGCGAAAAGGAAAATTTGAATCGTGCCATAACCACCGTTGTTACTTCACTGTTATTGAGTTGCCGGATATCGGTTTTAATAGGTTCTTTGGGTTTAATGTGCTATTACTACATGACAACAATATTGTGTTTAAGAAAAAATATGATTTTATGGCTGCTAGCCTTATTTGCGTCCCTCCGTGGGGCGCGAGTTTCTCTCCATTATTACATACATGGAAAGCTTGAAGTGTACTTCACCAATCTCTTCACATTTGTTTTGGCGGAAGTGCGGGTTAGTGGCCAACCCGCTGTCAAATGTTTCCAAACTGCCCATATTCCGATAAGGTTTAACAGTATGTATCAATAACAACGGGGACCGACCGCTTAACGAGCCCTCCAATGCACGGAAAGGCGCATATTTCCTTTCGCTTAGCTGCGTAGATCGCTTGCATTCTACACTAGCCACTGGGCTAAGCGTGCTTCATGCTTCATTATTTATATCATTATATAATTTAATACCAATCATAAATACGTAAAATACTATAAAAATAAGTGTCTATTTGCCGAGCTTGAAATATTTTCAGCAAAATAAGATGAAAAATAAATTAATTTAAAAGCAAAATCTTGAAGTAGTACAAAAGCTGAGAAACATTTAAACATGACAAAAGATGGTCGAATAAAAGTGAATAAGCTTTGACTTATTGCGGGCGAGGACACAGAACGAAGTCTTCGCTTAGTTGAATGAAGCCAAGGTGTGATTTTCTCTCAAAGCGGTGGAGACGAGAAATGTTGTGGTGTCAACGGAGTGTAGCCGATTCTATTGTAGTCACTTATCAGATTTAAGAAATAGAAAATGTTATTTCATGAACACAAAGTACGGTTATCAGAATACGGTTATTTTGGGGTAGCACTGGAAAATTAAAGACGTTTAACAGAAAATCTTACGAACATATTGAGATCTTATTCGAAAGACTCGCCTCGCCACGCCGGCTTTGTGTTACGCCATGTTCTTTGAAAGATCGGGACTTTCAATCGTACTATTTAATTGTCATGTAAGGTCTTTACTAGAATACTGTAGTCCTATTTTGGAACTCCTCATATGCTGTACACATCCATCGCCTAGAACGTCTACAAAAGTAATTTCTGTGCCGAAAACTAACATCGTATGACTACTAAACAAAATGCTACCGTTACAATACAGACGAGAAATAGCAGACATAGTGTACCTACATAAACTTAAAAGTGGTAAAATTGACGGTCATGATCTTCTGGACAAAATCTAATTTACAATTCCGCGTAAAAACCGTCGTCTCTGTAACATAACAACATTTAACTTTTCTATTTGGAAACGAAAATATCGCAAGCATTCGTCCTTGCATCGTATGTGTTCCGCTTACAACAAAGTTCGCCAGCCATTAGATATCTTCTGTTCAACAGCTTCCTCTATCAGAATACACATTTATAGAAATTATTTTTCAGGCAAACACTGATTGTACCTAATAATAGAACATGTAGAACTTGTAAAAAAATTGCAATTTTCCCAGGCAGTGTTCACATCTAGAAGGATATTCACTTAATGTCACCTGTAAATGTATGTATCTATTTTGAATTTAATTTTGCTGAAGTGTACCTAATGTTCAATTTTGTGAACCTAATAAAAAAAGACAGTAAGTTACATTTGGTGTCACTGTCTTCTATCTATACTAATGTTATAAATGCAAAAGTTTGAATGTTTATGTTTGTTGGTCACTCACGGAAGAACGGCTGAACGGATAGGAATTTGGCACAGCTATAGATTGTAGTCTGGAATAGCACATAAGCTACTTTTATCTCGGTTAATGTATTGTTCCCGTTGGATACATAGGTGTAATCATACAAACTCAAGTGATCCGAGCGAAGCCGGGCCGGATCAATAAATTAGTCTTAAATATATCTTTAGTTTAGATTAGAACTGTGAAAATTGGTTGGAAAGAATTATATGTTTGTAATCACCCGTGTAACGGGCTAGCTCCCTCCTGGAATATACCTTGTCAATGGGGCGGAAATGAACATTGGAAACGCTTCATCACGGTTTACGTTGTTGAATATCGGATAAGGACTTTTTGTTGAATTGCTTCTTTTTCTGACGACCCGACGGCGATACAACGCGAAAGCATGGTGTATGTAATTTTATCAATTTTTTTAATTTAATTAATATTAGTTTTGTTCTCTCTATACTATTATATAACTACATAGTTTTGAATATTTTTTTTAAATTAATAAAATTTAATTTCATGGACTTTCAATTGCTTTTTATCGTAGTTAATTGCTATGTTTCTAAACCTGTTTATTAACATGTATGAAATTATATAAAACGGCCGTGGACACTAAGAATCTCATATAAGTAAGGGATGTGGCCGAAAAAAGTGTCGTATATCGATCATGTGTTATCAAAAACTTGGTAAATTTTTTTGGCGACCCGTGCGGCACAAAGGTTGCACCATGCCGGACTGCCAATCGAAGGGTTCCGGGTTCGATTCCCGGCGAAAGAGAAATTTGAATGATGAGTTTAAATTTCTGTTCTAGGTCTGGTTGTTTATTTTTCTGTCTTTGTGTGTGCATTATACGTCCACGACAAACAATACATGTATTCATTTTTTAATTTGGCTTCTATTATAAATTGAAAGTTTAAAGGCTCAAATGTTATTATGTATTTAAATATCCTTGTTACACCAATAAAAAACCGGCCAAGTGCGAGTCGGACTCACGCACGAAGGGCTCCGTACCATTATCTATAAAAAAAACACGTTTATTGTATGGGAACTTCCTTAAATGTTTATTTTATTCCATTTTTAGTATTTGATTACCCACAGAAATAATTGCATTAAGATTAAATGAAAGGTAAATTGTGGTTTACGATTTATGGCGTATTAAAAAAAAACTACTTACTAGATCTCGTTCAAACCAATTTTTGGTGGAAGTTTGCATCGTAATGTATATCATATATTTTTTTTTAGTTTTATCATTCTCTTATTTTAGAAGTTACAGGGAGGGACACACATTTTACCACTTTGGAAGTGTCTCTCGAGCAAACTATTCAGTTTAGAAAAAATGATATTAAAAACCTGTATATATTTTTGAAGACCTATCCATAGATACCCCACACGTATGGGTTTGATGAAAAAAAAATATTTTTTGAGTTTCAGTTTTAAGTATGGGGAACCCTCAAAATTTATTGCTTTTTTCTATTTTTGTAAGAAAATCTTAATGTGATTCACAGAATACATCTACGTACCGAGTTTCAACAGTATAGTTCTTATAGTTTCGGAAAAAAGTGGCTGTGACATACGGACGAACAGACAGACAGACAGAAGGGATCCGTTTTTTGCCATTTGGCTACGGAACCCTAATAAACGAATTGCTTCGTTGTAAGTACTATGGTCGTAGTCGCGGTTTCTCCTCAGTCGACCCATAAGCTTCATGCTAAATGAAAGTTTAAATTCAGTATGGTAGTCGTAAATATCTCATTTAATTTAAATGTTAGTGCGTAGGCAGCGATAATGTGTTGAGAATCTGAAATACGAGTGGAGAGTATATTATTTCTAAGAGTTTTCCGAAGAGATCTCTGTTGTTTCATTTAGTTAATTGGGTAAGAAAGGTTTATACGTAGCAAACTATGTTACATGTTTTGAGTGCCTTATAGTTTTTTCTGTTGTTACGATGAAAATAGGACCATTATTTATCTCTATTACAAGATATACCTATATATATATCATTTGTCATTTTATCTCATACCTTTTTTTAATTTGTAAGAAGTAATTTATGTTCACGGAATAATTATTTGCTGCGCGCTGCTATAGCGTCGATCCCGGTTGTTGTCAATAGATCGAAATCGTTAAACCTTATCGGACGTCTGATGGGGAGTATATTGGGTATATCTATAACTAACCCAAGTGGCAATCACTTGCATCAGATTTGGGTTATGGATTATGGCTGCAACCCTTTTTGCGTCCCACTGATGGACACGGGTCTCTCCCCATTATTGGGGAGGCCTGGAGCTTACTCCACCACAGGGTTATGGAGTATATTAAAGTCAAAATAGTCAAAATTTATGTTATGTTAGGAGTATGCAAGTATGCCACGAAAACATTGTAATGAAACAATTACCATGTTTTTGTCACTATGGAGTAGCGATGTAGTATATAAGCGCATGGGTCACAAGGCAAGGAGTCTGATAGCTACTAGGTAGGTGTGGGTAATATTATATAATACTCATATGCCATTAAGTAGGTTTACTGCGCGCTGCCCGGACGCTGCACTGAGAGCCGCTTGACCCGGTTTGGACGCCTCTCAAGGGCGAATAGAATCTCTCTTAAAGTAATTTTTTCCATAAATTTCCACAAGCACCTTCCACAAATTTATCATGAGAACTCTATAAACTGTCACAGTAAGGTGCTCTACTGTATGCATTAAATACAATATAAGTTTTTTTATTCAATGACTTCGCAAGATGCACTACTTCTCACACGGTTGTGCAATTCTGACGTAGCAGAAACCAAACGCGAGGATCGATTTGATAAATTTTATGTCAATTGATATTGAGACTTATCGGGGTGATCATTGGTCATCTATTTGGTCATTTTCCCGTGCATTTGACACGGAATTATGACATAATAATCAATATTTTAACTGCATATAGCAACAAGATATGATAAAGGAATTAAAAAAATAGTAAAGAAGTGGAAATTGTATAAGAATTATATTAATTTTCAAAACAACGTCGAACGCGCGCAATCGGGGATCCCGGGTTGGACATTATCATTCAGGTACAGACGACATAATTATTTCATCACACACGGAACAGACACGAAAATAAAATAACCCAGACATTGAAATATAATAACCTACATAGCTATTATAAAAATCCCTTACAAAAACTTTGCAAATAAATCACAGCAATCAAATAAACTTTTCAAATAAAATTCGTAAAATTTACTTATATCCATGCTCCAGAAAACTTTTAGCAAATACAATCAGAACATAAACGGAGCGTATTAATTCAATGTTTGCACAAATCACATCACTAAAACATCTCATTTGATTTCAGCCAAAATTTTCCCCGACCATTTCATTTCTACCTTTGATGTGATATAAATTGGCCTTAATAATTCAAGCACCCTCGCGAAGCCGGCGCTCAACAATCAGACCCCATTCCTACATCCCCTCTTCACCCCCCACCCCGACGTAACAACAGTAAACTTGTGAACGTGGCCTGTGACCTCAGTTAGCTATTAATGTAAAGGTATTTTTCCAAGACCGGCCAAAAAAGCGTAATTTTTAGGGCTCATTTTTTACTTTACCGTAAGGTAATTAGAATTTGATGTGTGATTATGTTAAGTGGCTGACTAAAACAAGTTGAGATTTTACGAAAACTCGGAAAATTAAAATGTATTAGAAATATACATACAAATAAATTACAATGGCTGCAACCCTTTTTACGGCCCACTGCTGGGCACGGGTGTCTCCCCATTATTCAGGACGTTAGGTAAGTAAGTGATGATATAATTAATGTAAAGCCAAATACCATGTCCTTTGTTAAGAACAGCCCAACTTCGTTAAACAGCAATAATAATTATGAGCGTTTTTACAAACTTTCATCGCTCTACAAAGAGTTAAAAGAACTACGTAATCTATTTTATTAGTAAGAATTACAAATATTTTAAAGGTAAGCCAACAATTCTTGCAACCATTTTGTAAAGGATGATATTTTCGTTATTATTTCACAATGGTTCAGTAGAGAAATAACCGGCTGTTAGAGTAATTTACTTTCGTAGCTTTTGGCGTAGTTTGGTAATCATTTTCAGGTTTTGCAATTTTTAGTCACACTCTCTCGGAATATAGCATTTGGTTCTTGTTCTACATACGAGCATTTTACACACAAAACATAAACCACGCAGGTGGACGCCCACTGAGCTAGTAAAATAAGGCAGCTTTCAGTTTTCTAAAGCCTGACATAATTATAATTATTATTCGTGCCTCGCGAATATGGTTTATATTTTTTGCCCATTTTTTAAATTAATTTGCTATTCAGGAGGTGAAATAATGAATACATAATTTGAATAGTAAGTACTTAGTTAAATTATAATTAAAACAAATACTTTTTATAGGTGGGCGGGCTTCAAGGTCTACAGTAATTAATCGTTGTTTATATTAGCGCGCATAGCCCACCGGCGTAGAACGCCAATATACACAGCTAATATACACAGTTAGGTAAGCCAAACGGGTGCGGTCGGGTTTGAGATGGTGATCCTTGTGGCATACATTTCATGCGCGTTTCCGTGCTTTGGAGAGTACGTTAAGCCATTGGTCCAAGTTGTTTTTTATTGTGTAGTACTAGTTCATTTAATTTTGTGAAGGCTACGGAAGAATTGATAGGGAGACCTTCGACAATTTTTTCAATTTCCCGCTTGCGTGGACAATAGCCCCAAATACTGATCACGATACCTGTTCGATCAGGACGCCTACCTTCTACAAACTGCCGATGTTGATTGACTTCTGTGTCCGGTACGGGTCACCTATAAATTAAATTAAAATGATTATTAGTTTACTACTGGTGAGATGTTAATAATGATATGTGAACTTGGAAAATATACTATTTATCAGTGGGGTGGATAATATGAAGGTAGAATGAATTAAGAATTTTCATTTCTGAATTATTTTAATTAAAACAATGTCCTCGTTGTAGCTTCAGGATTAAGAATAGAACTACGGTATCCCATATCTGATCATACGAGGTAACTAAAAGAACCCTTCGGGGTTGCGGGCGTAAGAGTGGTAGCTCGATCCGTCCAGCTAGCAGCCCCGGGAAAATCTGACACTCGTGTGTTCCACTGGAGATCTCGGAGTCCTCCCCGAGCGCAGAGGCAGGCCACCGAGGGGGTTTCCCATCCCATGCCACATAACCTGGTATCCTTTCCCAAGGCGCCGAGTTCCTTTTGTAGGTTTTTCCCCAATACAAAACAGGCAGGTAATTTTAAATTTGAGGTAGGTGTTTTGTGGCACTGAAATATAAAAACAATAAGCGCAGCGTACCGTAGCGGATGACAGCGACGACAATGGGTTTAAAAGGTGATAATGGGGAATACGCATAAATTGTATTTTAACGTAGTATATATGTAAGGCGCATGAAGCGCGCATGGCCCGGCGGTTAGCGTAGAACGCAAACGATCTATGCAACTAAGCCAAACGGGCGCGGTCGGGTGTGAGATGGGTGACCGCTAGTGGCAAAAAATTTCATGCGCGTTTCCGTGCTTCGGAGGGCACGTTAAGCCGTCGGTCCCGGTTGTTGTCGATAGATAACAGTCGTTAAACCTTGTCGGAGGCCTTATGGGCGGTTTGAAAACATCCGACAGCGGGTTGGCCACTAACCCGCATCTCCGCCAACCCGCATTGGAGCAGCGTGGTGGAATAAGCTCTAGGCCTCCCCATTAATGGGGAGAGACCCATGCCCAGCAGTGGGACGCAAAAAGGGTTGAAGCCAGCCACATATATGTAAGGAAAAATATATTTTTCTTTCAATTTAAATATTTCCGCACATACAGCGTCACATACATGAGTCATGAATGTAGCAAGCTGTTAAGAAAAGGATTTATTGAACAGAATTAAAAAAATATATAAAAATCGTTTCGTTAAAAAAGAAAGTGCTAGAATATACTATTGTTGTTGATTAGGATTCGACACTGTCATCATTAACATTAAATGTCGTTTCTTATTTCATAGGTAAAGTTTTCACACTATAACCTACACATGCACCCTATTTGTCCAAATCAAAAATTTAAAGATAATAAATTCATATTTTTCAGAAAAACTCTATTGTGTTTTGATTGACGGTGTCGTCAAATACGCTACAATAATAAAATTATATTATCTATATATTTGAGTTAGAAAATTGCAAGTAATGATGACAAAATGAAAAAAAAGGTTTTTTCAAAACTAGGAAATATGGAAATGTGAAATAATTTATTTTTTTAATTCATTCAATTTTTTTTAATTTTTTTCGGAATCCTTTCAATTTAACAAAAAATAGATAACTATATTCATAAACGCAGTTTTTAACGGTTTAAATTGCAAATCACAATGACAATGGGTTTAAAAGATGAAAATTAAAATATTATTATATCGCACGGCGGCGGTTCCGCCGCAAACAAGCTCTCGCAGTTACGCGGTTACTCTCGCTCATGCGTACAAAGCTACGTGCTACGAATTTCGTAGCACTCTACGAGTCCTATCAAGTTGACGAGTACGAAGCGATACGTATGTATGTACAATATGAACATACATTCGTAGTTCGAGCGATAGTAGTAGCCGGAGTAACTCAGGCACTAGCCATGTATCAAGAAATCATACATGCGAGTGGTGGTAACATGCTTAGCATGTATTTGTTAATTGGGTATTAGTCTGATAAATAATAAAATTGAATATAGCTTTCATATCGTCACATATTCATATATTCAAATCAAAATGTATATTGTTTGAAAAACAGCAGATATAGAAACGTTTAAATATTTTGTCCATCTCTGTCCAGCAAAATAAAGCTTTAGTAACATTATGAATTGTGACAAAGGCAAGTGACGTCACAACCTGGTATTGCTATTAGTATAATTGTGAATACGTTACATTCGTATCTTGCATATTTTTCAATATATTCAAAATTTGATTTTATGCGCTAATCCTCTTACATAATTCTTCGATTAAACCGATAAAAATTCATTATGAAGGGTAGACATTCCCAAACAAATAATTCGTATATTATCCTATACCTTATTAAATTCCTATATGTTCAAATTAATATAAATTGCTTTGTATAAAATGAAATGAAAAATGTTAAAAGCAAAAAGTCATTTTAAGCACAGTAACATTAAAAACATTAGGTGCAGCGTAGATATGATATGACTTAACCATTAAAATTATAAATATATCGCAGCGCTTCCGTTTCTAACGAGCTCCCGTAGTAATGTGGTTGCTGCCCGCTCATGCCTATAAATACGTGTTACGAATTTCGAGTCGTAATATAGGAAATACTCATCTACGTATTTTTAGAAATGCAGGGTGCATTCGTTCTACTGCAAGATTTTTGCCCAAAGTAAACATGTAACGTTATGTGGTGCTCCTATTGTGGTATGTAGCTAAGAATTCCTTTACAAGCCTTAGCTTAGTAATGTTGGTTAGTAATAATAAACCTTTTGACCGGTCAACACGCCTTTCAATATACCCGAACCTGCCACTAACTAACATTCCAAATCTAAGGCTTATATTAAAGGATTCTTAAGCTACACAAAACACTATTCTCTTTAATTTATACTGAGCGTATGTAGCTTTTCACGCGAGGGTTTATTTTTTCTCAGGTAAAAAATCAATGTCCATATTATAAATCAATAATATTTTATTATTTACTAGCTGTGCCCGCGACGTCGTCCGCGTAGATAAAGACTTGTACAAAAGACTTGGATTATTTGTTCCTCCTCCTCCTCCTCCTTAGTCGTTCACTCTTGACCATCTCTTGACAGAGTGGTCGTGGCTGATGAGGTTGCAATTTCGTTGGATAATGATGCTCTCGCGATGCGTCACATTTGCTGCGGTTTGTAGCATATTGAAAACTCTAGACTATGGAGGTCTGTTATTATGTAACTTAAATCTATTGCAGAAAGGTGGTGAACTATACAACTACGCTACGTCAGGCGTGGTTAGTAGTTGGGAGTCAAATTCTTGGTTGCTTGCACGTTGGTTGCAATTGTCGTTAACATACCGTCGTTCATACTTAATGGAGGTCTTTTGAGCGATATAAAACTTGCGACAGCTGTTAGGCCACTAACAATGAAGATGTCATCAACCTGAATTGGAGCAGCGTGAGAGGATCAGCCCCTACGCGATTAAGAGGCACGTCGCCTATTAAATAAGATTGATACCAATAAAATCTGGACGTTACATTTGAGTTTAGTTGTCAATTGGTCCTATTAACAACCCTTCCTACAGCATCAGAAATAAAGTAAGTCCTCTATACATATATCGATTACTAATATTATTTTGGGCGTGACCACCATGCAGAGCTGCTGCCGTGACGCTTTAGCATATTAGTGTAACACCAGTGCCAGTACTGCGTGTGTATGTAATAGCTCTTATTAAATTAACCACTGAAAACGATTTTATAGTTAAATTCAATACAAAACCCCAGCGGAGCCACCCGAGCACTGGCTTTCAAGAAGAGCTTTCTTTACAGCTTTCTTGAAGAAACCCATGTCAAAGTCCACTGGAAATGCCTCAGCTGGAAGGTTGTCCCATAACTTACACATCCGTTCAAACATCAAAAGGAGCGTGCAAAGCGGCTTGTGGAACTTTGACCTTCGACTGGTGGTGTAATCATTATATGGTGACGTAGGTACTATTTTGAAAAGATCACTCAGCATAGTAAAGTCGGTAGAACACTTTGATTTTTTTAACGTTTCACACTGATAGCCCCACAGTAGGGTAGACCCTGTGTAATGGGTACCATGAGACTCACAGAGACAGAAACACAAACACTCAAACCGAGAACAGAAAATTAAATTCATCATTAAAATTTCTGCTTCGCCGGGAATCAAAGACCCTTCGCTTGGCAGTCCAGCATGGTAACTATAGCGCCACGCGAGTCGACAATTTATTGTTAAGTATCTCTGGATCTGCATTGGAATAGTGTTATTGAGCAACAACGCCATCTATAGCGTCACCTATTAAATAAAATCGATACCAAATACCAATAATATCTGGACGTAACCACTGCGCCGCGCCTCCATAATGCTCTACCACAATGAGTAAAATATCAGCGCCAGTTCCAAAGCTCTCTAAGTTGTTAATTTTTTTATTCGATATTTTACTATGTAAATATACTCGTAATTAATTATTTGAAATTATCTCCACACATCCACTCTATAATAGCGTTATTCAGTAACAACGCCATCTACCGTATAGCGTGTAAATTAAATCGTCGATATACCAAATTTGCAACAGATCACCAAATAGTTCTGAATATGAACTATTCGCCACATAGATGTTAAGGTTTTGTACATTTTGTATTGAGGATTTCTTTGAATATGTGGTGATATGTATGGTTCTTTTTTTAATATTTCGAGATGAAATCTAGCATAAATGATCGAAAATTTGCTATTAGAATATTATGAGATGTAGTAATTATCGAAACTTGCCTGCATTCGCACGCCATTTCATCATTCTTGAAATTGACGTAACTTTTTTGTTTGTGAACCGATTTAAATAAAACAAACCCTAAATGTTAATCCAAAAAAATACCAATACACCAGTGAAAACCGCATCCTTCTACGTTAAGCCGTTCCTGAGATTAGCGCGCACAAACGAACAGATAAACAGACAAACAGATAAACAGACAAACAGACAAACAGACAAACAGACAAACAGACAAACAGACAAACAGACAAACAGACAAACAGACAATAATTCTAAAAATCATTGTTTTGGGTTCTATTACGCTAATAAATAGCCCTAGTGAAAGTTTTTCTCAAATATCTTCAATGTACAGAAACCGACTTGTTACAGATTTATTATATGTATAGATTCCATATTTTGTGTTTTTTTATTTTGCATTTTTGATAATTATTTATATGGTATTTTTACCTGCTTTGGGCACCCAATTCACTAGGTTTTTATACACTGAAAGGAAAAAAGCCGGCGGAAAAATATCTACTAGTAATTTTAATTCCGTAATCCCTCACAATCAGTTAAAGTTCATCGTTTAGAAATTCAGAAAACGAGTTTTGAACTTTTGTAAATAAGAACGTTTTAAGTGCTCGTTTGAAATCACAATTTGTTTTAGATTTGAGGAATTCAGGTAAATACATTACATTTTTGGTCCCACGCAAAAGACGCTTTTATGGTATTGTTTTATTTTTGACACAGTCGAACAATTTTTTATTATATTTTTTTGATTTTAGGGTTTCAAATTTATTTATATCTTGTATTTCATATGGATGGGAGCGGCATTATTTTTAAATCTTGAAAATGCAGTATACAAGAATCTGTTTGTTTTAGTTGACATGCATTTCTTTTGACGACGACGAATGCATTTCTTTTGAGCTCTAAAAACCGTTTTGATTCCCGTTGCGTTACCCCAGAATATGAGTCCGTATCTAAGAGTTGCACCCACATATGCATGATTTGCACTAAGGACAGCTGTTTTGTTTACTATTTTTGATAATATATATAATGCAAATGAAAATTTATATCATTTTTTGCAAACTTACAACATTCAGTACTTTAGAATGACAAATTTTGATATAAAACTCTGATTTATAAATATCGCGTGGTGGTTTCAGAATGCTATAAGATTACTGCACTTGTGAAGAAGAAAGGATACATGGATCTCACCTAAAAAACGCCCAAGCTATCTTACGAAACCAGGAAATGGCCGGTTGTGATGATACATCCAAATCTTCTTCTTCTTCTTCTTATCCGATACGCTTTTGACAGAACGGTCGTGGTCGTCATATAGTAGGGAAGTTGGGAGCAGATGAAATTCGCCTCACGACGTCCCGCCATTTTCTCTGTTTACCATCATTCTGGTACAGACATTTATAGGGCCACCCACAGCGTTTTTTATTTGGTCAGTCATCGCATAGGTGACTGACCGCGAGGCCTTGTACCATCAACCCTACCTTGCACAATCAGCCGCTCAATGGATCCCTTGTTTCTTCGCGAGACGTGAACAAAGACTGTTAGAATGCGCTTCTGTGCTGTTGTCGATAGACTCTCTGATGCTAAGTTCGTCGATACATACAAATTATACATACAATTAAGAAATAGAAACATTTCTGAAATATAAGCCCCGATTCAAGCTTTAAGGGTTTGTGTACTTAATATAAGTTTTACCGCCAACACATTATCGCTTTATTCAATCACCGTGGGCGTGAGCGAGTGGCAAGTGAGTGGGCGAGTGCATAATTTTTAATTAAACTGCACGCACACTGCATAACATAACAATATGTCGATTACCAAAAGTTGTTATAGATCTTCTATGTCACGACGTTCGTTCGGATATGAATGTTGTGAGGTGTGCACATGCACATTGCTTTAGTGTGATTAATCTCGAGATCGGTAGTGTCGAGTAATGTCAGCATGACAACTAAATAAATAAAAAATGTTTGGACAATTCACACAACGCCATCTGATTCCAAAGTAAGCAGAGCTTGTGCTATTGAAACCAGAAAGATGATAAAGATACTTATATAATACATACATACATACTTATATAATAATCTAAATACATACTTAAAAGACAAATTAACACCCAGACACAGAACAAAATTAAATAGTCATGTTCATCACACAAATATTTGTCCTGGGTGGGAATCTCAAACTTAAACTCAAAAAATGTTTATTGTCTCAACACACATATTTCATGACATACATTTGATTCCTTCATATTATTTAATATCTGGTGCGAGACCTGGTGCCCAAGCTAAGCCGTAGCCTGTATTTTGGCACACCAGGATTCCCTGCAAGCAGTAAAAATAGCGGAACAATTGAGTACCTTATGAGGCTATAGTCAGTGTGTGTGTGTATGTGTGCTCGCTTACCTGTGTATATGCGTGCGGTAGATGTGGTGTGTATGTGTGTGTGTGTGTGTGTGTGTGAGTGCGTGTAAGTGTGTTTGTTACATTACTTTAGTGTGTGAGTGCGTACAATAATGTTTTAATAGATAATATGTAGCGCATGCGACGTCGTGAGACGGTAAATATTTAATTATATACATATATTTATAAATATAGAAATAGTTGAATAAATAAAAATGAAAGTTCATGTATATTTAAGTAATAAATTTTCTGTTTGGTTATAGTCTTTTTTAAGTAGCCACTCTATCAATTTATCTTTACATACATAACGATTGCAGTGTATTGATTGAGTAGTTTATTTAGTCTATTATATAATATACAACTGCGGAAAGAATAGAATTTTCGCGCAAATGATGTTTTAACAACCGGGATTTCACAGACCTCGTAGTGTCTTCATGTTTGAGCTATTTTATTTACCATGTCAGGATTCGAACCCACGACCTCACGTTTCGCAATCGGCTCATCACCCACTACGCCACGGAGGCTGTCCGTTATTATTCCGTGATTATTTTAAATCATAATTTTATTTTAATATTATGATTTTAAGTATGTACTTATAGTCGCGTTAACAAACGTCAATTTTCCCACGTGTCTCCTTCTATCGCTCACATAGAACACGGGTAAATGCTCACAAGCGGGTGCATAATTTTTAATTACGCCGCGAGCACTGCAAGCTGCCTCAGTAATTCATGCTTAAGCTGTGATATATCGCGATAATTATCCTGTTCGCCTGTTACTTGCGAATCCCACGTAACGTTGGTACTCGTTGCGAACGATGTAACAGAGAAAATATATTTAAATTATTTATGTACTCGTATTATTGTGCATAACGCATCAGACCATCATAATGTTGAATAGGTACTAATATAAGTAATAGTCAATAACATAACAAACTAGATTAAGGGGTAAGTCGACTGCTATAGTAACCAAAACTAAATAAAAGTAATCTTCTTATAAGTCAAAAGAAAGAAAGTCAAGAAAGTAGAGTTCAAAATGCATCCTGTAATAAAAACACTCCAAATTTAATAAATTCAGTAAAATGTAATTGAAGACATGTCCAGCATAGTAAAATACTGAAAAAATTTAACACAAAGTTTCCTTTCAATTACTTTTTACCAAAATTATTTTACGTATTACAAATTTTATTAACAGAAATGCAATGTTCCAGCGTAGACTGAGGGTTTCCCAGTCCAAATAAGCTATTAGTGCGATCGCGCAGGTCTATTTCAATCGCAAGGCTGGCTTGAGGATGCTCCAAATACACCAGCCACTATTTATTAGCCGAAGCCTTTGAGACTAGAAGGCCCTAAATCACAACGCTGGCCGGAACAGACACAACAGCCGATTAGAGTTAGTTGGAGAACCAATTAGTGCAGTCATTGAAGATAGCGCACATATTGCAGTGATTTTTTTGTTTGTGTACAATACTGTAATAATAAATATATTGTGTGTAGATTTTAATGAAAACCAAGCAAAAAAAGTGTTTATTAACGTGACACGTGACAAAAACAGTTCATTAATGAAATATATCTAAAAGTAGAAACACAAGGAAAACTTAATCATAATAATTTAATTGTTACTCTTTTTCTTGGACAACTGGTATGTTTATTATTATAATAATTAATTAACTAAATTTGGAATAATATATGTAATAACATAAATGTGTTAATGCAATTGTACTATTTAATGACTACTGAAAAATTTAACCATATCTTTGTGCCCACCAAGTTTTGGTAAATGCGTGCGACTTTATCTTTATCTAAATACGTTAACATTGAATATCACATTTTAGCAAATAAATAATTTCATTCCTATGTTTCTTTCATTACTATAAGAATAGTAATAATAAATACGTATTTTCTGCTAGCGTAATTACTTCTCATTAGTTGGAATACTTCCTATACTAAAGAAACTGCAATTAAATTCGAAAACATATACTATGATATACTATACGAAATACATGAAAAGCAGAAACATAAAGATAATTCTGTTTCATTAAAAGTCTTTTACGTATAATACAGTTGCATAAACAGAAATCTCTATGCTCCGGTGTTGACTGAAATTAGCTCAGTCGAAATAAGCTATTAGTGCGATCGCGCAGCTCTATTCCTACAGCGAGAGACTGCGGATAAGGCTGCTCCAATTACACTAGCCACTCTTTATCAGCCGAAGCCTTTGCAACAAGACGGCCCTAAATCACAAGGCTGCTAGAACAGACACGACAGCCGAGTGGAACTGGCTGGAGAGCCAATTAGTGCAGTTGTTGAAGATATGGCTTAAATAATGCAGTGAATTTTTTGTTTGTGTTAAACGCAATTGACTAAATAAATATTAGTTTAACTTATTTCTTGTTACACGATATAATGCGAACTTTTTCTTCATTAAATATTCAGATTCTTTGAATCCTGTAATGAAAGTGATAATTTAAAAATGGAGCGCGCTTGGCCCGGCTTTGCGCATGGCGCGACGGCGAGCGTCCTCGCATAACGCTAGCGATATACGCAGCTAAGCTAAACTGGCGCTGTCGTGTGTAAAATGGGTGACCGCTAGTAGCAAAAATGACTTGCGCGTTTCCGTGCTTCGGAGGGCACGTCAAGTCGTCGGTCTCGGTCGGAGGCATTATAGGCGGTTTGAAAATATCCGACAGTGGGTTGGCCACTAACCCGCATCTCCACCAACCCGCACTGGAGCAGCGTGGTGGAATAAGCTCCAGGCCTCCCCAATAATGGCCCCAATAGAGACCCGTGCCCAGCAGTGAGACGCAAAATTTGCAGCCAGTTCTCCCAATATTTTATCAATAATTAATAAAAGAATTCTATTAATTGTGCCTCATGACATAACTGCTAGGCACACTTAATAAATCTTAGTTCTGGCGGAATAATTAATTGTGACACTAATAGAATTGTTACAAGATTGTTATCGGGTTAACAAATTAATTAGGAAACTGTAATCAGAGCGATTCGAGCTTTTAGCTAAAGTCCTATCTTACGACGCTTTTCCATGGCGGCCCCTACACAGACCTCCACGCGAAGTATTTTAAAGGCTTGTGCCACAGCATAGTTCAAAACTCTTTCTATTAAGATTATTGAGGGGTGGCCAGGATTCCCATGGTCAATTGAAAGAAAAAGTCGATTTATCGTAAAATGTAAGTCGAAATAGATGACTTTTACCCTTTTACCCACGCAACGGTACAGGCACATAGATTTTCGAGACCAATTTTTTTTATATTATCGGCTAAACTCGTAATTTATTTTTGTAATACAGTGAACGTATATAAAAATGAAAGAACCGAAAATTCAGAGTTTTAATAATGTTGTTATTATATTTATAGTATGGCTGATATGATAAATTATTAGAGTTATTACAGAAACGGGTTTAATGGCTTAACACGGAATATAGTGTAAGGAACTATCGCCTTACAGAGGAATAAATAAAAGAACTGATACTGATTAATAACGTTTTATTCGATTCCCAATTATAAAATAACGATTAAATACACTATTTTTCCTTTACTCGCATCTCATTATTTAATAGCAAGGAAATACTCATATATTTATATATATTAGATATAATACACTGACCTTTTCAGACGATACTCCACTATACCTTCACCACTCACAATTACACACTTAGGAAATTACTTAAGAGAGGTCTGTCCTCCACGATGGCTAGCGACTGACTGCCATAGAGAAATTAAACACTACGTTATCTGACTGCCGATGGTTTGGTTGGTAGGCAGCCATCTTGGGTAGTAAACAATAAAGATGGCTGCCAACGAACGAGTAATCTAATCGGGCGTTAATCAAATGTACAACTTTTTATGTTCAAATTACAAATTAGGCTTACAGCTCGGCCATCCTGCTAAAGCGAAGTCCCGTTCGCTCTCAAGTTACAAAAAAAAAATCAACAGAGTTTCACTTGCTTTAAGTATCTACTGAATGGACACATCAATATTTTTCACTTCTATGTAGGTGTCAAAATAACAAATTTAAATTTTACGTATAAATTTCATTCATGGTTCTATTCTCTTATCCCAAATTCACTCGTTTTACCAGCAGTTATACTAGCAATATTTTTTTTCAACCTTTTTTTATGTCCCACTGCTGGGCACAGGTCTCAGCATAATAATAAATAATAAGTAAGCAAAGTAAGCAATAGTAAGTAGTCTCAGTAATATCAGCTAACATTACTATAAACATAAATAATTTACATATAATACAATTTATGTATAACATTTTTATAAGACAAAGACATTTATTCGCACAAATATGGGTGTTTACAAAGTTGTTTATATATATTTAGTTCGTCATATTTACTTTCATGAGGTATGCAAATATACAATGTTAAAAATATAAAAGGAAAAACTTAACTATAACACAATAACGAAATGTACATTTACATCTATTTTATTTTATATTATTTTTATTTTTCCCATAATTTGCGCCTTTTATAAATTAAAATATTTATTTATTTATATTTCGGATCGGTTCCGATCGTCAGCTTTGGGTACCCATATCACAGGGTGTTTGTACACTGAGAGGAAAAAAAACCTCCCAAGTTTTTATGGGATTCCTTTATGCCGTTTTATCGTTTATGAAATCAGTGACAGAGTAATACGCCTTTTTTTAGTAAATACGTTTTTAAATTCGTTGCCCGTTTTAATTTTGAGGAATTCCGGTAGACCGTTATATATTTATTATGTCATAAGTGCTTGCGTCTTTGCCTGACCCACAGACTCCCTTACGCTCCCTCACTCGATTTATTATGTCATAAGTGCTTGCGTCTTTGCCTGACCCACAGACTCCCTTACGCTCCCTCACTCGATTTATTATGTCATAAGTGCTTGCGTCTTTGCCTGAGCCACAGACTCCCTTACGCTCCCTCACTTCATTTATAAAGTTATAGATCGTCTACTCCAAAAATTAACATCAATTAAACTCTAAACTATATAAAGCTCAAAACTGTATAAAACCCAAAACAGTAACAGCAAAAAGAAACACTTTATATTGAATTAATTTCTATCCATACTTTAATATTATAAATTCGAAAATAACTGTCTGTCTGCCTGTCTGTTACGCGTTCCGCTTAAACTACTGAACCAATTTTGATGAAATTTAAGGCGCTGGATAAACGCCTATGATTTTAAACGGCAATATCGTCTTACGTCGTATTTCAAATGGATGGAAGAAAGTTATATACCTACAGCCTGGAATAGCGAACAGGCTATTTTTTTTATCTTACATCCATAAAACGGATCCAAGCGGGCGATGCCGCCGGCGGAAGTTATGTACATTATTAAGTTATCAAATACAACCTTTTCCAATATAAAGTATTTTTTTTTTACTTTTCTCCAAATGTAAAATCAATTTATTACTGTATAATAACGTTAATTTTTAGAATAGACGATATAAGTGCTTACGGCTTTGCCTCACCCGAAGGCACATTGCCGCTCTCTCACTTAACTATGCCATAATGACAAGTATAATATTATAAGATTTATTAATGTATTTGCGACTCTGCCTTCCGCTTCTCCACCAGTTCAGCACACAATGAGTACATGTGGCTTTGTCTTACACGCAGGCTCTTTTAAGCTTCCTCACATGTAAACAGAAAAACTTAATTTAAAAAAAATACGTTAACACAAACACTTCAACGGTCTTATCCAACCTCGAAATAACATCTAAAATTTATTTCGCTTGACCGCCGTGGGAGATCATGGTATATTTAAAATCTAGCTTTACCATTAGATATTACTAATTAACATTGAAACTTGTTAGGTTCATCATAATTACGTTTAGAATCTCGTGACCAGTTTGTTATAGGTACTTATTCCAAATCTAACTCTTGAATTAGTTAATGATGCGTGTATAGCCATAATATGTAGGAATTGACTTTGAATATGACCATTTATTATAAACATTTTTGGAAATGAATGATTATGATTATTGGAACTTGTCACATCATATTTGCACAAATAGATCTAAAGGCCCGTTAGCCCCCATAAATCTACCTGATAACACAAAACTCCAACACCCTGGTCCAACTTCAAAATGTCATCTTACATCTATTCACTTACGCTTGATTGCACCAATTTACCAGTATCCTCGACATCTCAATGAGTATATTCCACATCCAACCTTTTCATTAGATATTGTTCATTAGTATTCAGACTTGTTACCTCAAAATTGCACATAGGTCCTTATTCACACTGGGTTCTGTATCTGAAACTTATATATGCGAAATCAATGGATGGATAATAGTAATAGGGTGATTTTAATTTATGATAAATTCATTACATTTTATAAGTCCAATGACTCATTAAATAAACGGACAAAATAAATCTTATCACTGTTGAGTATGTCCCAACCACTTTGATATTCAAATTAAAAACTAAGACAGCCTGTGTATACGCATGGTAATATGTACGATCTCAAGTCGCTTCTAATCTGTCATAATATGGGCGTTGATGCCAGAAAACTCTCATAGTTTTACTTTAACCTATGGAAAATGTATGAACAATCACTTTATCGGAAACTAATGAATAATCGGTACCAAGAGGAAAACAGAATCTAACTTTCGGATACCACGCATTTCAGGCGATAAAATCGCAAAGACCAACAATTTTATTATCCTCAAACGAAACCAAACAGCTGCGGGAAGGTATCGATATTCCAATACACATCACCTCATTACAATTCCCACTGCAAAACCCTGTATTCATAGCTATGAATGCCTATTTAGCTAAATAGGGATGTATTCACAACCTTTCATCTCATAATCCGTCCCACCATCAAAACTAATATTTGTCAAGAGATTGATTGTAAATTACAGAAATATAAGCATTCTTGGAAAACAACGATAACGTTATACAGAGACTAAAAGATTTTATCTTCACAACATCGATATTAATTTAACAAAATGGGGTCATGAACCCGTTGCACAAATTCAAAATTGGTATTTTAAAAGAAAAAGATTTGTCATTTGACTAAACCACGCTTACAAAGCAGGATATAATAATTGTTAATTTATTTTTATACATGATTTTTATCGTCCTCTAAATCAATAAAAATTTAATGATTTGCGACGTCACAAATCATTTAGCACACAAAATGTATGAGGATATCAAGTTTCATTTCATTTCATTTCATTTCGGTCAGCTCAATAAAAGTGTCTCAATTGATTTAGACCGGATCGACTCCCATTAGATTTTTCCTTAGTTCGTTAGTTTGAACACCTTAACAAGATCTAGTCATATAGATTAAATCACTCCACCGAACCACGTAGATACACTTGTTGATATGAACAAATAGATACACGTTTAAATAATTATAAAGCACACGCATTTCCCTTTTATTTTATCCCATTTCTATTTAGACTTTTAACGTATCCAACACTTAGTATGGAGGCCAGGAGTTCCACAGGCCACCGATAGTCTTACACAGTTATGTAACACAATCCAACGGGTGTAACTTTAGTGTATGTTTGCAATGATTGAACCCAGACACCACTAGAATTTCTGAATGACTACATCATTCTCATTTCCACAAATACCCGCATATCGACTTCACATTTCATTCGAATCACCCCCGCAAGTCCTTTAATATCGAGTGTAGACAAAAACACTGTATGGCCCACTATCATACTTAATATTATAAACGCGAAAGTTTGTAAGTATGGATGCCTGTTACTTCTTCACGTAAAAACTACTGAATGGATTTCAACGAAATCCCACAATAATATAGCTTATACATCAGAATAACACATAGACCACAGTTTATCCAAAATATGACGATAACTGTCAAGTAAGTAGGGAAAAAAAAATCTACCATTCGCGAGCCACTCCGGCGCGCCCTGCCAAAACCACTAGAGTTACGCATATGTAATGTATGATGAAAATGTTTATTTTAAATATTCCTACTATTCCAGTTTATATTAGATATCTCATTATAGCCAAAATAATTAATCATAACTACAATAAAAATTGATAATTTACTGACCCCTTCTAACGCCTAAACCTCTAGTTGAAAAATAAAACGCTTCCTCACAAATAAAGCAACCAATTAATAATCTCATCTTTCTGTACTCTGTCATTTTATTTCAACCATTGTGCCCCGCTTCTAATTTTTTTTTAATAATTATTTTAACAGTAATTAATGTCTCAGTACTTTAATGAATTTATCACTTCTTTTAGTGTAAATCTCTACAATTCGACATCGCTAACGAAACGATTACACCCCGTAGGTAATTTGCCCGCAACACGCTACAGACAAACGGCCTCCTTCCCCAATCTTCCTCCAATCCTTTTCAAGGTCTTGAAAAGGACTATGAACGCACACCTTCTATGGTCCATTCATTGCTTTGCAGCACAGAAACGATACCGAAGACTTTTAAAGAGAAGTAAAATCGGAAATTCAATGTATGTTCTAGCGACACTTAACCTCTCAATGATTCTGCGCACTTGCAAAGACGGAAGTATGAAGAATTATATTACAGTTATAACATTTTGAAGCCTCCTAAGAAAATTTTCATCACAGCTATCGTACGTTCAACCTAATAATTTCATATTGAAATGGTTGTATCCCCTTACTCCAAACGATCTCAACAGACCTGGCCCAAAACCCCAAACCATACCTGCCCCAGTTCTCTGAGAATCACAAGTAATGACTACGCAGGAAGAGTGTGGGATTTAATAGTATCCACATAACAAATATAGTCTTATATCGATGAGTGATTGTACCGCAAGTGCTACAACTCGATATCCAATGAAAAATTCCATCAAAATAACATGACTTTTCTATCCAAGTCAAGCGGTATCAAAACTATTAACTATGTATATATTAATAATTATAGCCCCACTCAAATGGAATGAACGAGCGAATTTTCAATCACCACCTAGTTTATACTTTTATTAACAAAACCTCGCAAGAATCGGGTGAACCCTCAGCGGCCGCTCGAACTATCCCGGATGAAGAGCTTCCAATCACCAATTTACTCACTGTATTCTCTCCAAAGCGCTTCACTGTGTAAATCATTAAACTAAAACAAAGTACAATCACACGAACTTCAACTATTCAATAATGAGACCTTAGAAAGCTCAGATCTAGGAACGTTTTATTCAAGTCTAATAATAATTGTAGAACATTTGGTTCACAGATTTTCTTTTCTTTATACACAAAAATAAGAACAAATTTCTATGCTCGCTTTTTCTCTTGGGAGTTATCATGGACAGACTCCCAATCACAGTCTCAAGTAAAGGAGACTTTACATGGAGAAGAAATGAATTACCACTGTTTAATAGTCTTAAAACCTGTTTACCCCATTAAAAAGTAAACCGAGATTAGATCCGATACTCATAATTCACAAAATCTTTTCTCTCCTATGCAAGCTATATATATTTTAAATTTATTTTGCACTGCACCTTTCCATGATATGATTCAACCCCTGATACCCTTAAACTTTAAAAGAAATCTAGCAAATACTTTCGTACTAGACATTTAAAGCGTAATTTTCACTTTATTTATAATTATTTACATTTAATATCCCCTTGGAATATCTACTTCAATGAACAAAGTTCTCCAATTGCATCGTTATATCTAAGAGCTTTCCAATTAATTACGAATGTATGAAGGAAACGAATAAAACGGTTAATCAATATTAAGTAAAGATAAACTGTGACTAATAAAAGAAAAAAAATTGGGGTGGGTTATACGAATTTTATTAAAATAAAAATTCGCTGATCGCACTTCTGAGTTGTAAGGAACTATCGCCTTACAGAGGAATAAATAAAAGAACTGATACTGATTAATAACGTTTTATTCGATTCCCAATTATAAAATAACGATTAAATACACTATTTTTCCTTTACTCGCATCTCATTATTTAATAGCAAGGAAATACTCATATATTTATATATATTAGATATAATACACTGACCTTTTCAGACGATACTCCACTATACCTTCACCACTCACAATTACACACTTAGGAAATTACTTAAGAGAGGTCTGTCCTCCACGATGGCTAGCGACTGACTGCCATAGAGAAATTAAACACTACGTTATCTGACTGCCGATGGTTTGGTTGGTAGGCAGCCATCTTGGGTAGTAAACAATAAAGATGGCTGCCAACGAACGAGTAATCTAATCGGGCGTTAATCAAATGTACAACTTTTTATGTTCAAATTACAAATTAGGCTTACAATAGATTGTAAGAAAACATCGCTTGATCGCTTTACATCATGGAAATCCACTCCACCGGGTCTTCCGTATCTAGAAAGTGAAGAGAAAAAGGGCCCATAAAGGTCACCGAAATGATTTCCAACATGGCCGCGCTTCTTATCAAGGTTTCCTGTGATACATAAAAAGGTGACCGCAATCGTCCTCCCAGCGTGCAGTGGATACGCTTTCCACCGTCATATCATTCTGTGACGTGTCGGTGACGGTGGCGATGGACCAGCGCCCAGTCTTTCATTGTTAATTTGTACGTTAATGATGATATTTGATGCTCATTACATCTCATTACTATTGTATGCGTTAATTACACACTGATATAATATTAACTTGTATACACGTATACGTAAATCAGATGTAATTGGAAGATCGTGAATGACTGAGAAATACTCATAATTTCTCGAAAGCATGATGTCCACCTCCGCATTTGGCCAGCGTGGTGGATTATGGGCTACATCTCAATCACTTTAGACCCTGTGCAGTTAGGAATAAAAAGGGTTCAAAAAATATTTGAATAGGTACGGCATATTGCATTAACAGGTCTACCGCCAAATATTATTTTAAGCTTTCTTATTACTGATGGCTACAACCCTTGTTGCATTCTACTACTGGCTTTCTCTTACGTGGAGCACGCTCTTCCAATACGGACTGGTTTATTACTGGAACAATACTGCAAATGAAACTATATTTTCGTACTAGCTTTTACCCGCGGCTTCACCCGCGTGGTCTAAGAGAATTACAATTGTTTATGATACATGACACATTTGTGGTGGATACTCGTAAATAGTGACAGTTCCACGATGAAAAGATATTTAGAGGAACCAGAGGTAATGCTGACCGCAGATAAAGTATACGTACACGGACATACTGAAGCTTTATGCTTACTTCAATAGAAGTGTGCTGGTGAAGATTGATGCGGGATCCACCAATGCTGCTTACGTGTACAGGCAAAACTAACTTCGAGAGCAGATATAAGTGTGATTTGTTACGATATATATATATATATATATATAAGTATACCGGCTTGGGACACAGAACAGAGCACTATTTGAATACGCTAATGTAGACGATATTATATGTCTTTCCATTTGGGGATAGAATGTAAAGATTCTGGGCATTGGACTCACGCGGACATGCTACATATAATTGTCCATGGGAGAAGCTCGGTTTTTCTAAGTTTACCTCCGCTACCTTTAATGTTTGCCCTTGCGCTTTGTCGTAGCGAAATTAAGCTTAATATCAAATTGCAGCCTTTTGAAGTGGAATGGAACATCTGTGAGAAGGAATTCATGGTATCATTACATTTTCACCCTTATCTACGTCGGTTAAGATGGTGGCACTGATTATATTACGTCCAAGTTGTGCGACGCGACCACAATACAAAATGTTTATAAAACTCATAAAGTACTAACTATTCCTTAAAAAATATATTATTTTAAGCCAAAACAACAACAGTCGACAAAACCAATTCAAGAATCGAACCAATTATTAGTTGCCTATGACCTTATCATTTGTTAGCGTGATTCAGAACTTGCAAATGAATTTTACTAACGCCATCTATTAAGAACATCCGGAACTAAATATCTAGCAAATAAAAAAACATCGATCTTCTCATGGGGATGTTTTACCGCGGTAAAAAGTAGCCTACGTTACTCTCCACCCTCCTCACTATCTCCACACCCAAAAACCATAAATAAAATAGCTCCGTTGCGACGTGATAGACAGACAAACAAACAAACAAACACAATTTCACATTTATAATATTAGTATGGATTTTACTCAACTATCGTTTTATTTCTTCAAAAATACAGTACAGTTCACTCCCAGAATACATTGGCACTAAATTATCTATACGTGTAAACAGTTGTAGTCAAAAGCGGGTTCTCTCGTAAGAGTCTCAATGGAACGGAGCGCAAGGAAAAGGCAACTGCTTTACAAACGAGACGCCTCATTGGCTGCGCTCCTTAACGAAACGGCGGCTTTAATAAAAGTCGCTGAAAAATAGAGCCTCACTGCACATTGCAACACCCTTTGTTTGCCCAGAGTTCGCGACACTGCTATTAGTTTGAACTGTATTTTTATAAATATTTATGAAAACAGCTTAACAAACGTAGATGTTCTTATTCTCTTATCACGTTCTAGTAGGTGAAGGTGGCTAGATAGAAGAAGATAGAGGTTTTTCTACCTACTCTCCTTTAATAATAGCGTTTTAATACCATGTAACCTTTTTTGTACCGGGGAAACCTTCAAAAGGTACCCGGCTCCTTAGGAGAGGAGATACCAGGTTATGTGGGATTTGTACCGCATTAAAACCCTCTCGGTGGTCTGCCTCTGCGCTTGGGGAGATACTCCGTGATCTCCAGTGGAACGCACCGGAGTCATACGCGCGCGGCGACCAGCACGGATCCATTCGGGAGAGCAAATGTGCTCTCATGCACCCTCAGATGCTTACGGCTACGCACACTTCGCCGTTCCTCCTGGGGTCGCTGGCTGGATGGATCGAGTTTCCACTCACTGCCCGCAATTCCGGAAGCCCCTTTTAACCGCCTCTTACGATTAGGTAGGGGAAACCGTAGCTCTATTCCTAATCCCCAAGCTACAGGGACTTAGCATTGTGTCAATCAGATATATTGGATTGAAAACACAATTTGTCCAAATTTTTTTTCAATTCCGCTAATGCAAAGGCTTCCGTAAAATAAATTAAGAACCGATGCTTAGTCTTCCTTTGTAGTAAAATATTTTTAATTCATAAGTAGCTACTACAAGTGGCCAACCGAGCAAACAGAGTGCAAGGAAAAGGCAATGAATTATGTGCTCACTGGCTCCGCGTTTTAACGAAACGGCGGCTTTAATGAAATAGAGCTTATTTCATTAAAGCCAAAAATAGAGTATCGTAGCACTTTGAAATGCCCTCTATTTGCGCCGAGCTCACGACATTGCAATTTGGACAAAGTTTGGACTGTATTTTACTATTACTGTTTCTTTGTGTCACAAGCTGATATTTGTGCCCAAATATCTAAAAGACTACAAAGTTCCAACAATTTTGTTGGCGCGCAAACAAAACTACAAAAATTAGAATTGGTTACAACGAAATTAGTGATTGTACGGTTGTCTCCCACTGGAACACAATAAGGAGATATAATGCGTGGTGGACTGTGGCCTGAAACCCTCTCGCTTCGGAAGGGAGACCTGGGCACGCATACTTTCTATCTTTCTTACTATACAGTATTCATCTTCACTCAGCGTATCTATCTTTTTTCACCAAAAAGGCAGATGTGTCAGAAAGTACCACTATCATGCTTTTATAATTTAAATACTTACTTCTTCTGATTTGAAATGAATTTAGATATTTACTTCTGAAGATTATAATGATACTGTAACTACCAATTATTTTTTTTATTAAAGCTTTTATTAATTAGCAATTTATGTATGTATGTTTGTGCTGGTGGAATCTTAATACTCAATTTTGAAGCTGATATAGTCAACCGATTGAGCTGAAATATTGTATACACGTTTAGTTTGGATGACAATACACGATAAGATGTGTACTTAAAGATGTGTGACGTCATTCTAAATCCAATATAGCGGACCATCCAAGATGGCCGCCATATTGGATTTTAATGCATTTCTACAATATGGGTATCGAATGAAAGTACTTGTTGAGTGTAACTCGAAATATACTTTGACGTCATTCCAAATCCAAGACATCCAAGATGACGGAATAGTTATTTTTTATGCACTTATGCAATGTGGGTATCAAATGAAAGGGCTTACTGAGAATAATTAGAAAAAAAAGGAAAAAGTAAGTAAATTAAAAGCAAGAAAACCTTTTAAAAAAGCTTTTATTTAAAAGCTCTAAAAAGAAGAAAAAAAATTATTTTAAAATTATAACCTCATTTTACACAATTTACTTATGTATATGATCAAAAAAGGTTTTTGAAAGGTTTTTTTGCTTTTAATTTATTGCCATTGAGAATAATTTGCATATTTAATGCCGTAAAATCAAAATTATTATTCAAAATTCCATTTTCGACTACAGTTGCGCAAAATTTTTCTGTTGATAAAACAATGACATGAGTCCGATTGGTTATGTGGCTTATGTGGGACTATGAAGCCCAACATTAGCCATTATGACATTAACATACACAACGACGAAAACACAAACACCCAGACCAGAAATAGAAATTTTAATTTTATTACTCAAATTTCCCGGGACCCCGGACTCTCCGATCGGCAGTCCAGCATGGTAAAAATTGCGCCACACGGATCGACATCAGATTGCACAAGTACATAAGCAGCTTTAAAAATGACCGTCCGCCACTCTTAACAAAACAATGGCTTTACTGGCACTTTGAAACACCCCTTATTTGCAGTCGAGCTCGCTACACTGCAATTAGTTTGAACTGTATTTTAATATTTTTGTTCCTTCGAGTTATAAGCTGATTTGTTGCCAAAATAGCTGAAATACCACAAAGCAATGTTGGGGTGTAAATGAAACGCCTACTAAAAGCGAAATTAGTCACCCACGAAATCAGTGGATCGTAAAATTGTGTACTTTTAGAACACAAAGGATATAATTTCTGATTAAAAAATTCAGAATTTTTTTAAAAGAACGATTGTGCATCGAGAAAATAAAGCTAAAAATACAGCTTGTTATACTTACAAAGGCAGAATATTTTAATAACTTAGAAGTCAATTTGAAACAAAAGAAATATTTGCGTCCCTTTTATTTAAAAGGAAATTGATGGTTTATTGCATAGCAGTGCTATTTTCATCGATACCAGAACGACAACAGAACTACCTTGTACATATTTGTTTGAGGGACACATTTGTTTCACGTCACGAGGAAGTGAAGTGATATTATGGAATTTGTGCGTGAAGACAACTAGAATGCTGGAGTTATAGATACTACTTTTTACCGCAAACAAAAGTCTCATTCCCATGGGACGATGCATTTAATGAATTTGATCCTTTCTAACGCGGGTGAAACCTTGCGGCACCCTTAGTTAAAATTAGGGTAAAGTTAAAACTTAGGAACTAGGCTATTATCTTACAACGGGCAAAATTATTAATCAAACATGTTATCTATTGGATTATTTTCTCCGCTTTAAGTATATACAATGTTTTCAAAGCTTACAATTCAAACAAGAAGACTACTCGTTGCCCGTGGGACGGACCTTTAAGCCTCAAATATCATTGGACATAACAATCTAAAAAGATCGTAAAGTCCGCTGCCCCGAGCTCCAAACGGTAAACGTTTTACTGTATCTTGTATAACATCAGTAATCTATACTAATATATAAAGCTGAAAAGTTTGTTTGGTTGTTTGTTTGAACGCGCTAATCTCAGGAACTAGGTTCGAGTTGAAAAATTATTTTTGTGTTGAATAGTCCATTTAATGGGATGGGCGGCCGGTAGTCCAACAATCCATCAGTCCAGCCGAAGAATATTTTCTCAAGATGAACTCCTGTCCTATAGATAAATGGAAAAGCGAAAATTAGTGGAAAAGTTAAACAAACTTTTCGTCTTCTAATACGTCGTGGTTGATGATAAAAATTAAAAAAGGAATAAGTCTTGGGCACTTCGTAACAAATTAACAGCTTTCATGTGCATGATATTATTTGTCTTTGTAAAATATCACAATAGAAAATAACGATCTTAGAGAGATCGTAATACCTGCCGACCAGAACGCCAACCGAGGACCGTTTAAGTTGCTCGTATTACTCGTACATATGGGGCTCCTCTCTGAGCGTCGAAGTCCGAAGATTCGCATATATTTCGGCACATTTTTTCCCCTTTTCTAACCTCCCTATTTGTGGATACGTGACTCTATAGTAGAGTTATGGAGAATATGGGGCTATTTAGAATATATTACCTTTTACAATCCTTCAAACTTTTACAAAAATATTGCTGAAGAATACACGATATCTTATTTCGTGTGATAGCGTTTAGAGCTATATTGTATCAATAACGACCAATCAGAAACAGCGTCCGTAAGTAATTCTAGAGTTTTTAAATAAATAATTAAAAAAACGTGTAAATATAATGATTTTTCGTTTGGATTACATATGACTTTAAATTCACAATGAAAAGACGTAAACGAAACGATACAACTTTATCAAAATTCCGGTCAAATTGAGTTTGGAGTTGAGTGTCATACCGTATGAATAGTAATAAGCCAAGTGAATTAAGTTTTTACGCAAGCAAATTTACTTTTTAGGAGAGTGGGTCACGACCCCTCGACCCTACGACGGCTCTTGTCTGCAAATGTAAATTCATAGAATTATTTGTCACTGTTTTCTAACTTATTATGTTATCACTAATTTAATAAGTCGTTTCTTTACGGAACTCCATTGTAATGAAGTTATGTTGAAACTACTTTGTAACAATCTGCAATCAATACGTATCATGCTATGTACTCAGGGCCGTTGCCAGAGTCGAATTTTAGGCGGGGCAGCATTGCTTACAAGTAGTGAAGTAAATATTGTATCATAATTTATCTGCTTCGAAGCACGGATTCCTAAATCATTCACCATTCCATAGCTTTTTCTGAATCAATGATAATAATATCATTGACTCAGAAAAACTAGCTGGAATTAATTATAAAATTTAATAGAGCCATCGCTTCATGTGATAGACGCTTCAAATGCCAACTATCCACAGATTGAAGAATTATTATAATATGAAATGAATGTCACAAACTATGATATGTTCGAAAAAGTTTAGATACTGTTATATACTGGTGTCCGGTGATGGTGGGTTGTTGAAATTAAACTTTATTTGGTTTGTAATACACTAATAGTTTTATTAATTAGAAAACTTACAGAGCTACGTACCATCTAGGCTTGATAGCAAAACGGAAGAGGAAGTGGTAGGGAGGTGTAGACACACCATGGAGCGTGCCACAGATTACATTAATTTAGTACAGATTATAGCTGAATATACAACACCCTCCCTCACTTCAGAGAAAACAAAACAATAATATTTTTTTTTACATAAATATCTAAACAAAATCTCTATTTAACTTATTTAACACAATGTTCTAATCACTAACGTTTTAGGTGCAATTTAAACATACCTATCATTAAAGAGGTACAACAGTGAAAATATGAATAACTGTAAATATTAATTCTGTTGACAATTGCTTAGAAGATATTAACAAAAACTGAACTTCTAAAAATATGATCTATAACTGAGTAAATAATGAGCTTTTATTAATCCTGCAAAAGTATTTATCTCAGACCTAAAATTAAAACATAAACTTAATTTCTTAAAAATATTATTTTAACTGAGCAATAATAAACTTAAATTAATCCTGCAAACATGAATTCATTTGATCCACATGTCTTTTCCAGGTTAAGCCATCTACATCTATCAAATAAGTCACACCTGGTATAGACTCCTTAATTATTGTACCTATGGTCCAAGGTTTATTCCCTTTTCTAAAATCGCGAGTCATAACCTTCTGACCCACTTTAAAATCTACTCTTCTATGATCTTTACAAGAATCTATGACCTTATTCTGTTTTAATGTTATATCCTGATACATTGGGGTAGGTCTAATTAATGAAAAACGGTTTCTAATTTCCCTGCCTAGCATCAGTCTAGCTGGTGATACTCCTGTAGATTTGTGTGGAGTAGATCTGTAATCACACAAGAATAAGCCGATTGCATAGTCAAGGGATTTACCACTGTCTACTATTTTAACAATATTTGATTTAAAAGTTTCTACAAACCTCTCCGCAGCACCATTGGTTGCCGGGTGGTGGGGAGGAGTAAATGTATGATTCATACCTGTGACTTTACAGATATTTTGAAAATCCTGGCTTGTAAAAGACGTACCATTATCAGTTACTAAATGTAAAGGGAAACCATACCCAATGAACAGTTCTTTAAATTTTTTTATGGTAAGGCTACTACCAATATTTGTCATTTGAAAAATTTCAGGCCATTTACTATAACTATCAACAATAACTAAAAACATTTTTCCATACAGAGGTCCTAAATAATCAGCATGTATACGGTACCAAGGTGATGGAGGAACAGGCCAAGTTTTTAAAGAAATTTTGGGTGGTGTATTTCTATAGGATAAACAAATTACACATTGTTTTGTCAAGTTTATTATATCTTTATTGATTTTTGGCCAACAAAAATAAGACTTAGCCATCTCAATCATCCTGGTAGATCCAAAATGACTTTTATGTAGTTCATTTAAAACATTATTTCTTAAATTTGTAGGTATTATGATCCTATGACCCCAAAACAAACAATTTCTATCTATACTTATTTCATTTCTTTTAATATAAAATGGTTTCATTTCATCTTGAATTAATTTACTATCTGGCCAGCCATCATAACTATAAATAATTATTTTTGACAATATTGTATCCTTCTTACTCTCTTTTTGGACAGTTTTCCAGTTTATATTTTCAAAATCTAAGTTTTCAATGTAGTTAGTACAAACTTCAAAATTTTTATTTAAATATTCATATGTATTATTGCTAGGAATTCTCGACAAATGGTCTGCAGGGTTTTTGTTTGTGGGTATATATTTTATTGTATATGTAAATGCAGACAAAAATATTGCATAATGTTGTAAACGCTTGGCAGCCATTTTTGGAATACCTTTATTTGGGGGAAAAATTCTTACTAAAGCTGCATTGTCAGTTTCCAGTTCAAAATGCCTTCCATATAGAAAATTATAAAATTTCGTTACGCCAAAAATGATTCCCAAAGCTTCCTTATCTAAAGCACAATATTTTAATTCTCTGTCATTCAATTTTTTACTAGCAAAAGCTATTGGTTTTATTATACCATTTAGTTCTCTATTAGATAAAATTGCACCCACACCACTGATGGAAGCATCACAGGTTAAAATTAAAGGTAATGCTGCATCATAGTGTTTTAAATTTTGAGCTGATATTAACTTTTGTTTTATTAAATTAAAAGCATGTTGACATTCAGAAGTCCATTTAAATTTTCCATCTTTTGTGCAGTTATACAAAGGTGTTAGAATGGTAGCCATATCTTTTAAAAATCTAGAGTAATATGTTACTTTACCAAGAAATGATCTAAGCATAGTTACATTTTCCGGTGGAGGTAATTTAATTATAGGTTTTATATTTTCTTGTATAATACTTATTCCATATTTATCTATTTTATAACCAAACACCTCAATATCTTTTCTAAAAAATTTACATTTTTGTAACTTAAGTTTGAATTCACATTGTTTCAAAATACTAAGTACATTTTCTAAGGTTTTTAACATATCACAATAATCTTTACCACATAAATATATGTTATCAATAAAAACTATAATGTTTGGAATATCTTTTAATTTATTGGATATCAAACGTTGAAATGAACCTGGGCCTGTACTAACTCCAAATGGTAAATATAAGTATTTGAAAGTTCCTAATTCGGTATTAATTACAGTTAATTCTTGTGAATTAGGATCCAATGGGACTTGTAAATAAGCTTCTCTTAGGTCAAGTTCACAATAGAATTCAGCACCCTTTAAAGTCTGAAATATGGTTTCTATATGTGGTAAAGGGTAGTGATCAATCTCTAAATAAGGATTTAAGGTAAGTTTATAGTCACCACACAAACGTATTGAGTTGTCTGATTTTAAAATAGGTACAACGGGTGTTGCCCAACTACTATATTTTACAGGTTCTATTCTCTTATTTAACAAGTCTCTCAATTTCTAATTTTACTTTATCTTTTAAAGCGAAAGGGACTGGCCTGACTGGAAGAAACTTTGGTATGGCATTAGGTTTTAATTTCAAGCTTATACATTCACCTTTAAAGTTTCCCCAGCCTGGGCTAAATACATCTGCAAACTTGTTTTTAATTAAATGATAAAAATCACAAGTGCTATTACTTACTTTAAGTTCACATAAGTTATTTATCAATTTTATGGGCCAAAGATTAAAAATATTAAGCCAATTTCTACCTATAATTCTAGGTCGGTCGTTAGACACTATAAATACATCCACAAATTTATTGATATTATTAAATGACACGTTTAAGTTTTTAACAATACCTAAAGGTTTGGAAATAGACTGATCAAAGTTTTTAAAATAAATATTGCACTTGTCTATTTTTTTATGGGGAAATAATTCTTTTTGGTCATTTAAGGTCAGGGTACTTACCTCTGATCCAGTATCCAATTCAAACTTTATGTACTTTCCTTCTACTAAAATATCCAAAATTTGTGGAGATACTTTGTCTAACAGACTGTTATTTGAGTACATACAATATTCATTACTGGATTCCTCTGAAACAAATAAATCTTTAATGTTGGTTTCAATACCTTCAGTATTATCATCAGTCACAGTATCAATTTTTTTTGTCTGATGTGTGCGGCACATTTTAAATATATGTCCTTGTACTCCACACTCAGAACAAAACTTGTTTTTTAATCTACAATTAGCTTTAATATGATTATTTTTGCCACAAACATAACAAAACAACTGAGTTTTCTTTTCATAATTTGTCTGAATTTTTGAATTATTATGCTGAAAAAGTTTAGGTTGTTTTTTAGAAACTGGTCTGTACTTTACCTGAAACATATCCTTAGGGCTACTTTGTAAACCATGTTCTATTAATCCCGAGTCTAAATTTGATTGCTGCATGGCATTTTCAACGGTCCTGGCTAAAAGTAATAATTTTTCCAATGCCAATTCTCCATTTTTGAGCAACTCAAACTTAATTACTGATTTAGAGACTCCATCGATAAATTTTTCCTTTACTTGGTCTTCAAAGTCTTTGAATTGACATCTTCTAGCTAATTTCTTTAATTCAATAATGTAGTCCTCAATTGATTCATTGTGTTTTTGGTTTCTGGATCTAAACAATGTTTTATCTAATGCTGTTGATGAAGATTTTGTATAACGTTGCCGTAGTAACTCCAATAAATCCGTAAATGATTTTTTTATGGGTCTTTCCGGTGAACAAAGGTGATTTAAAGTTTCAAGCACCCTTGGTGTGAGGTTGGTGAGAAGTAAAGGCACTTGTTTTTCCTTCGGGATATCGTTTAAAGTTACCAAGCATTCCAGTTGTTGTTCGAATATCTCGAAACTATTATTGCCGTCAAATAATTCTAACTTGCCGTAATAATTCATGATTACTTTTCCTTTTACTTGACACTTCGATTGTAGAAGAGACGACAATTCACCACTTATAACCAATTTTCTTAGGAGTTTTCTCAGATTTTCTAAAGTAATCTCACGTGACGATTCAATGTCAAGTTCACGTAAAATTCCTAGTATTTCTTCCTTATTTAGAAGCTGCACCCAACTTGATTTTTTCTCAGAAATATCCGTACAATATTTTTGCACTATATCCATTCGAAACTGTATTCCGAAGATGTAAATTTTCTCTTCACTGCGAGCCGGTAAGTATAGATGTTAAGGTCAAGATGGCGGTTAATTAGCGTCCTCTGTCTCCTTGTACCATAGCCCGCAATGCAGAAATATATATTTTTGATATTCTCGTCGCCAATTTTGTTATATACTGGTGTCCGGTGATGGTGGGTTGTTGAAATTAAACTTTATTTGGTTTGTAATACACTAATAGTTTTATTAATTAGAAAACTTACAGAGCTACGTACCATCTAGGCTTGATAGCAAAACGGAAGAGGAAGTGGTAGGGAGGTGTAGACACACCATGGAGCGTGCCACAGATTACATTAAATTAGTACAGATTATAGCTGAATATACAACAGATACCTATCACTACATTTTTTTTATTTCAATCTTTGAACAAACCATTCAATTTTATATAATGATTTATCCTTAGAATAAATACGTATAGAATGAGTGTCTTCATACAAGCGCGCTGTCAAAATTGAAGCACTAAATAGATTCCTACAGCTGTCACATCTGATAAACAAAATATTTTTATTTTGACCAAATCAACTATAAAATACTACAAAATACTACAAAATATTGAAAACTCTGTGAAAAGTTATTTTATTTATTTATATTTCATTTATTGTAATAAAATTTAACCTTAAGTCTGCATGATTGACATAATATCCTATTCAAAGTTACTACTTAACTAATAAAATCGTATAAATTCGAAGGATTTCAAAGCACAAGTCGTCTTTGTTTATATAAACGAGCTATAAGCCTCCAACATCACTCCCCGTTGCCCCTAGCTCCAACGAAAACCTTTTTACTTAGGCTCGAATTACATTCTGTATTCTATCAATAGCGGCCCGGCCGGAGACGGCGATCGGAAGATATCCACGTGTCCTTCAAATAAATGGGAAAGCTAAAACAATGCCGGAAACAGAACGATTATATTACGTTTCGTATTACGTTACGAGCAGCGATGGCCGACTGGTAAAAGACCGTGGTCTTCGGCTACCGATACCAGGTTCAAATCCTCGGCTCGCAACTCTGATACAGAAATTTGTAATGTGCGCATTTATCGTTGCTCCACGATGATGGAAAATATTGTTTTATTTAATTGATTACGTTATTCTCCATCGCCATATTAGGAATACAAAATATTCGCTTAATGAATGTTAGTTTTTCCCGGTCATCGCCTTTAGGTGCCCGTTTGGGCTAGATGTTGAGCTGAGAGAAAAATGTAGTTTAAAAAACTAAAAACACGCTTTTGTGAAAATACGAACTAAAAAGTAAAAAAATAAGAAGAAAATGTATTTTACTGTAAAAAAAGCGTGGGGTGCATGGTGTCAACAGTAACAGTGGTAAAAACCACCCCCCGCTTTTTTTTACAGTAAAATACATTTTCTTCTTATTTTTTTACTTTTTAGTTCGTATTTTCACAAAAGCGTGTTTTTAGTTTTTTAAACTACATTATTTATTTTTAATTTTTTAGTTGGATTTTTATTCTCAAATTATTGCATTATCATCGGCCCTTGACCCCTATGCAAATTTTCAAGTTAACCAGACGCTTAGACGTGTTAAAGTACCTTAGGCCACGAACTTATCAGCCGCCCCTCGTATATTTTATTTTATCCTGATGATCCTAGTTACGACTTTAACATAAAGTTATGAGATTATTGTATTGTCATCGGTCCTCAATAAATCTACAAAGTTTGAACGAAATCTGGCCGTTTAAAGTGGGTCAAAATCGCGCCCAAAGAAGTCGGTTACAAACATACAAACATACAAACATACAAACATACAAACATACAAACATACAAACATACAAACATACAAACATACAAACATACAAACATACAGGTGAAGCTAATAAAAAGCGTGTAAAAAGGCGGCGGAAAAAAACTTTCTGCAGCACTCTTTTAAAAAAAATACATAATATAGGAAGAATCATTATTATGAGAGAAATTCATAATTACTCGAAAGCATGACGTCCGCCAATCCACACTTGGCCAGCGTGGTGGACTATGGCCTGTATCTCTTTCACTTATGAGAGGAGGCCTGTGCCCAGCAGTGGGACATAAAAAAGGCTGAAAAAAACCGGCCAAGTGCGAGTCGGACTCACGCACGAAGGGTTCCGTACCATTATCTATAAAAAATCACGTTTATTGTATGGAAGCCCCCTTAAATATTTATTTTTGTATTTGTATAACAATAGCGGCAACAGAAATACATCATTGCCTTTGATTATATCCATAGAATACATTGCATTAAGATTGAATAAAAGGTAAATTGTGATTTACGATTTATGACGTATTAAAAAAAACTACTTACTTCTTCACGCATTCAAACCAATTTTCGGTGGAAGTTTGCATCGTAATGTACATCATATATATTTTTTTAGTTTTATCATTCTCTTATTTTAGAAGTTACAGGGGGGGGGGGGGGGCACACATTTTACCACTTTGGAAGTGTCTCTCGCGCAAACTATTCAGTTTAGAAAAAAATGATATTAGAAACCTCAATATCATTTTTGAAGACCTATTCATAGATACCCCACATGTATGGGTTTGATGAACAAAAAATTTTGAGTTTCTGTTCTAAGTATGGGGAACCCTCAAAATTTATTGGTTTTTTCTATTTTTGTGTGAAAATCTTAATGTGGTTCACAGAATACATCTACTTACCGAGTTTCAACAGTATAGTTCTTATAGTTTCGGAAAAAAGTGGCTGTGACATACGGACGGACAGACAGACAGACAGACATCACGAATCCATAAGGGTTCCGTTTTTTGCCATAGCGTAGTATGCCATGTGGCTGGAAAATGAGTTTATTTTCCTTTTTTATTTTATATTACTCCTATCATTATTCTTATACCATTAAAACCTTCTCGTGGCTTAAATAGCCATAACAGTAATTCATCATCCATTATTTAAATTTCACATAATCAAGGTTTAACAAAAACTCCAAGGCAACTCTTTGTTTAGTAGAAATTGTCTTTAAGCCCACAATATCACAATGCCATAACAATCAAAGAGAGATCGTAAGACCCGCTTTGCTAAGCTCAAAACGAGGATCATTTTGCTGGGTCTCGTATTACATTTGTAATCCGTCAATACGGAGACCGGGGACCGCGACCGTCATCGATACCGGTAAAGTCGATACCAGTATACGATACCAGTAAATATAGTATACTGGTAAATTTAGGAAGTCATGACTTTAGATACCTAATGCTAATAAAATTTCAAGTAGGCGCTAATCCTCTCGCAGAAGAGCTGGCCTTTGGCACCAACTGCATGCATAAGTCATTTGTAATTGCCTGAAGACTCAGATAGTAGGAGTGCATTATTAATGCCTTCATTGAACCGGACCGCTCTCAATAACACATGGTGGCCGTAAATTCGGCACCGTAACGAGATAGGAAGGGACTTCGTCTATAAAATAACCGTCAATTGAGAGGTTTTAACTTTGTCTAAAAGAGTTTGTGGGACACAGACTCACTTTTTGCTGTGATATAATTTGAATTTAAGTTGATGTATTACTCTGGTACATATATCCATGAAATCTTGTCTTTTCAAGGATCCCGGGTTCGAGTTCCACCGCGCACCGTACGCAATCAAAGATATAAATTGCTTAAGATACAGGCAAGACCTGTGCCCAGCGTGAGACATTAAATAAGGTTGAAAAAAAAAGATAAAGGAAGCCATCGAATATGATATTTTGCACGCGGCGCGGCGATGTCTGGATTTTTACTTTATTTTCGGTTCCAATTCAAATTATAAAATATGTCTGTATACAGTGTATAACTTCTCGTCGCGATAACTTAAAAATCTTTAATATCATCGCGTGAAAGATTCATGTCCACTATGACATCATCAAGAACATCATCACAAGAACATCATCTTTTTTGAAAATCTTCAAAAAGAAACAGATAAGAAATACAATGGTCATCATACAAACTTTGATCGAGATATAAATCTCCCCTATTATGGCTGCCGCGTTTCCGTATCGCAGACGTGCGTACTGTATTGCACGTTTGACGTCATTGTTTCATCGGTTTATTGATGGAGTCTTCCAGATTGTTGCCGATAGGACATTCTTTTATCTTTATTACATACGACTCGTGTGTCCCTTTTAATCTTTTATCGAGGCTTCCGGAAGGAAATAGGAATATGTACGTTCAAAGTAGATGTCATTGTTTTATCTGTAATAGTTATCTTTACATTTACTTTATTACCTTTTCTCCTTTTATTATCTTTTCTTTTACAATATTACCTTAAGTATAGAATGCGTTAAACCATAATAAAATAGGCTCATGGCAAAAAAGCGTTCGTGCTTTCAAAATGGCGATTTTTATGAAATACCTTTTAATATTTTAATATTGTTCTGAAAATATCGTGAAGTGTTTTTCAGGAGCAAGGAGTCAATTACGAAGGCCTCTGCCTCACCGCCGCACTGCACCAATTACAGAAAAATTGTTTTATCGAATAAATACTGTGCGTATAATTTAATGATCAATTAGCCAATTACCTAGATAGATAAATTTTTGTTTTTTATGCTTTTATTTTGGTAACCTCAGAATCCAAGTACTCTTTTCAGAAACAAGAAAAAATATTAATTAGATAGACATAGACAAATAACTAAATATAGAAGGAATAAAAACGTGGAACATTTTATTACGTCTTATTTCTTATAACAACGTTTTAAAGTAACTCAGAAACGGAAATTGTATTTTTGTAGCCGACGTAGCAGGACTACGGCGTAGCTCGCGGGTGTAACGCGAACTACATACTAACATAGTTTCATAATCTTTAATTTCATTTTTAGTTTTACTGCTTATTTTTACCTAAAAATAAAGCTCAATTGAAATAAAATATTTTTCTTGTAATCGTAATGCGATTTGCAATATAATACTGAAGTAATTATTGAAATTTAATTATAAAATAGCTCAACCATGTTTATACATGCAATAACAATACAAATTAACAATGTTGTTGGTTTGTGTGATCTTAACTATATGCACATGTATATATACAAAACTTACAGTAGCTTATAAATAAAATATTTCATCTAAAAAGGCCGTATAAGGCATGATACCCAAGACACTTGCGGCATTGCCCCTTTGTACGGCTCGTCCGAGTCGTTGAGCAAAGTAGCTAAGGCCATTTTTAAAAGTGGTGTCTGTATAGTCATTATACCCATCCTGTTTTCCTTTGATCTTTGGTCCACTTTTTAAGACAGTACTATAGCTATATTTATAATAAAGAAGAATATTTGCTGAACTAGAATAGGTACCGATTAAATAAACAGTACCTAGACGCCCGAGCGTTGCTCTGATATAAACAATTTATTTACTTGGTTTATTTTTAAGCAAAACATTCATTGACTTAGTGTTACTTTACAAATCCTTTTGAAACACCTAGCTCCCAATTAAAAAAAATTGTCACAAAAAATAAAAAACGCATTTTGCCTACTTGAGATTAGAACCCGGGTCTCTAGCTCCGTAGTCGGCTTTCGCTTCCATTCGACCAAGAAAGCTTTAATTCCGGTGACGAAATTTTTATAGAGGTCTTTCATAATTATCGACATTGTCATTTGTTTCAAGGGTGGATTGACGGACAACATTTGATGGCTTTACGCCACAATATTATTAATATTTTCCAATAGATGTCAGTAAGAGTAATTTTATATTTAACTGCATAAACATTTAAAAAAACGACAATTTTTTATCAATAAAAATTTGTGGATCGATTTATCATCCCCGCAACCAGTGTACTAAATTTTATCAAAATCTTTGGAGCCGTTTCCGAGATTCAAAAAATATATTTAGATATATACAAGAATTGCTCGTTTAAAGGTATTAGATTTATTTGAGATTGAACTTGAAATACAACTTTCCTTTTGTTGTTTATTGTGAAATTTTATAATTTTATCTTTCCCGTGAGTTTCATATCATGAATCCATAAGAAAATAAAATGCAAAAACTATATTGACTTGCTGAATGGCGCAAAATGTGTTTCATATACGTTGAATTTAGGACAGAAAAACATAATTTTAAAAATCCGTACCCCCATACCTATGACTCTTTAGCATTAATAATAATTGAAGTCTATCTTGTCGGAACGAAGTTCCTTATCGCGCGTTGCGAAAGGGGGCTAGACGGAAAAAATTAAGACCAAAAGTTGTAACGACACTCGACATTGCTTAACTTTGTTGACTCCCATCCTTATGGCTGCACTAGATTTTGCTGAATGGCCACCCATTCTACTTTTGACTGCACTTGATGTTGCTTAGTGGCTACTATTGGCCACCCATCCTACTTTTGACCGCACTTGTTTTACTTTCTTTAACACATTTCTTTTAATTGGGAGCTAATTTAAAAGGCTTTGTTAAGAAACCGTGCGGCGTGCGCGTCTGTCTGTCTCTCTCTCTCTCTCTCATAGAAAGCAAGCCAGTAATTTTCGTTTCGTCTTTCTATTTCGCATTGAACAGAGTGGTGTCGCGACGATTATTTTTGTTGAGTGTATACAGGTTTTTTTGTACATAATAAAAAATAATAATAATAATGAATAATATAATATAATTAAATTTTATTACAATTCCTTCACTAATTAATCGAAAGGAACTTCGTTCCATCCGGGTGTCCCTTGACACCTCTAAAGTTTTTTTAAAGTTTTAAATATATGCAAAATAGAGTGCGTAATAACTATGTGTAGTTATGCATAATTTAATAATATTTTGTTACCGTTTTTTGTACGCACAACCAGTTAAATGAGCATAATGAAGTTTGACATAATCAGCAGCAAACTACGGCTTACAACCAATTAATGCTGTAATTTTAAAAATCAAATAAATCGAACGGCGTGTGAATTGCACAGCATAATTAAATTGCTATCTGTTTGTTCTGTAAATATGCGGTATATGGACAAACATTTACCATGAATTATACTATCAGTAGGTGCCGGTGCCAGTTGAAGCCGGACTGCCAATCGAAGGGTCCCGGGTTCGATTCACAGCAACAGGGTATATATACCCTACTGTGGGTCTGTGATTGTGAATCGTTATTTATTTATTACTTTTAGCATCAGCGATAAACTCAGCAATTAAGCGTTCGAAAGATACGATTCCGTGCTACGTCCAAGAGTCAAAACGAGATGCAGCTTCACAATGCACACGGAAATCGCCGATCGCCGATGCTATCAACTGGTTTGGCCTGACCGCAAGCAAAAGGTTCTTCCATTCTTCTAGCGAACAAAGAGAACTGAAATAACGCTACTGGACAACGGTAGTGGAAGCACTGGCTACGTGATTGGTCGTTCTTCAAATCATGTCATATTAGGCCAGTCAGCTTAAGCGATGACGAGACGCGATGTAGAATTTATTTTCGGTCGTCTCAACGTATTAATTGCCTGCAAAAACTACCGATCCAACACTATATTAACGCTATCATTATTTTTTATATTTTTATTATTTTATATTTTTGAAGTGAAAACTTCTTTAGCGGCGTTGTGCCCTTTTTTTGGGATGGGTAAAAAATGTTAAACTCGCGTCAGGACACGTGGCCTGATCGAAAATTTGTAAGACGGAGGGGTTCGTTTATATCAAGTATTTAAAATCATGGACATTGAACAAAGTACATCTATTAATGAAAAAAGTGACGAAGAAATAGTGAAAGAAAATGAGTGAGTACTTTATAAAAATACTAGATGAAAACCTACTGAAAATACAAGATGAAAAATAATACTGATGATAAAAGCAATTAGTGCGAAATTATTCCCTAACCATTCCAAAATATCAAAAATGCACAACGTTAATGTTCAAGTTTTTACTTCTGCCGGCACTACCGGAGTGCAACTCGTTGTTTTTCGTTATTTAATTATTCAGTTGTTTTTAAATTGTGATATGTGCAAGTCTATCACATTCTCTAGATCTCATTTACCTCTTTGTCACACTGACCATCTTCACGACAAAGCGCTTGAGCGAGTCGACTTCATACGAGATCTTGGATTGTTACTCGACACGCTATTCAAATTTAGGGAGCATAACTGACTCATGTTATAGAACTTAAAAAAACTCTAAGTTTTGTATTAAGAACTGTTACGCAATTTACTGATTGTAAGTGTTAGCTTTTATTTATTTATGAAGAATATTGTATTAGTTCTATTATTATGATATTTTTGGTAACGGTATTTGTTTTATTCTGTTTCCGACACTTTCGCCATCTTGGTTCCGTCAGTTTATTTAATCATAGCCGACTTCCGGTCGCACGAATGGTCGTTATTTTCTCTGACCAAGCGGCAAGCATTCGGATCGGAATCACTGAGGGATCGAGACGTGGCTAAGGAAAAGTATTAGAAAGTGTAAAAGCATAGATAATGTGATAGTGAAACAAGTACAGGATTAAAGGAATAATAATTAGAGTGTTAATACATATGTAAGTACTCCTTTTTGTTCCGGTGGTCGTTAATTAGTTCTTGAAAGATTTAGATATGTGATTTGTATACTGCATAACTACGAAATATACGTGCAATTTGTGAATTGTTTTATCTTTTATTTAACGAAAACCCGTATTCTGAGCTGTGAGTCAACATAAGAAAGTGCCTATCTCATACAAGACGTATGTGCGTAGCACATTTATTTGTAATTTGTTATGTTTGTAGACATTGCTAAAAAATACCTAATCTGTTGGCGCTAGGACACAACAAGCAAGAACTATTCTTCACGCAAGCACAGAAAAACTGCAGCGCTATGAATATTAATTTGTGTCCTACGTAACGAAACAGACGTAAGAGTACGCCGCATTCCTTTGTAAGATAACCAGTTGCTTCCATTTTCAACTTTACTTCTTGGAAGTAAGATGCAAAGTACCTTGGATACTCGATTATATTCTTGTTTGTATATGCTTCAGGTTTTGAGAACTATAACTTTAATTTAATTTTGAGTCTTATTACAATACGTATATGACATATTTTGAAATTTACGTACCAATGTAACGTTATAATCAAACCGTATTATACTAATTGCTAATTAAAATACTTGGTATGAGGTAAGCAAAAGTTTAACATGTGGTATGTCTTCTTTTCATTTTTTAAAAACAAAAAGAAAATCAAACCCAGGTATAAAATTAGCGATCATACTAGTTTATATTGTTGTGGGCAAAATTTTTATTCTACACAGTAATAATGTTCGCAGTCGGAAGTAACCTCCAAAGGAAGAATGATTAACATTACATTCAATCGACTTTTAAACCATTAAACCAAAAGTCTCCGAGTATATTGATGTGCCGACGTACTCGTATAAGCTAGAGGTTTTCCGCCTCTTAGGTAAATGGAAGACATTTGGAAGCGTGTTGGCTATCTCTATTGTCATCAATATATTAGAGAATAATGATGGTGTTTAGGTTTCATCGATGGTGTAAAAACAACAACAACAAACAATAGTGAGCACCAAAGGCAGGAAGTATAAAGGAAAAACGAATTTCTTTCCGAATCTAGAATTAGCGATTTAAATTTTTTAATCCTTTTTATATCCCACTTCTTGGCATATGTCTCCACTCGGAAGAAAGAATCTTTATCCCCGGCCTGATCGTAAGAGGTGACTAAAAGGCAGGGGATACCGTAGTTCCATTCTTAATCCCGAAGCTACAAGGACTTAGTGCATAGTGTCTAGGCATACACAGTGATGAAAAAAATTGTAATTAAATATCACAACAATGTCCCTCACCGTGGATTATAAACTGCGGTGATAAAAATAAAATTAGTCGATCCAAGTTCACACTAAGGTCTACAAAAGTGAAGGTCCAGGTCCAGGAGCGATCAAGTTCTTTAATAAGCACGCGCAAGTCTCTCTGCTATAAATCACAAAGCGCGCGACTGTCGGCTGCCTGTGATATACTTTTTATTTATTACCTGACTTGCGAACGTTGTGCGACATTGAAAATAAATTGTTTTATGTTAGATGCCACTTAGTTTTGCTGAGCATAAATAAACAGGCATAGTGCCAGGGTCTATAGAAAACTTTTATTTTTACTGTAAGTTCTACTGATTGGCGAGGAGGAATGGAATACACATCCTCTGTGACCGTGACTCACCCAGAGCACAAGTTGGATACGGGTGGCAGTCTAGTCACATCGGAAAATATCATATCTTCTAGATCCCAAGCGCATCGTTAGGGTTCTTAACAACCGTCGGCCTAGGGAACCAAATATAAACGAGAACTAGGCTACAATAGAAAGAAAGAAAGAAAGAAAGAAAAATGATTTATTTGCGCAAATGTGTATATTACAGAAGTTGTTTCATACATTTAACATTCCACAGTATTTACCTCAGTAAGATATGCAAATTGTGTAAAGAAGTAAGATTTTAGACTTACATCTAAATAAATAATGTATTTATTAAGTTTACAAACCATGTTATTTATTTGTTTATCCCATATTTTGCGTATTTTTTATTTTGTAGTCATGAATTTATTAATTTTTTATTTTATTTAGTTAGTCACCAAATTCACTGGGTTTTTATACGCTTAGAGGAAAAAACCCGGCGGGACAAAAACTCCCAGGTTTTTAGTCCCGTAATCCCGTAATTCCTCACGAAGTTAATTGTACTCGTTTAGAAATTCAGAAACCGAACAGTACGCTTTTGTATGTACGAACGTTTTAAGTGCTCGTTTGAAATCACAATTTGTTTTGAATTTCTGGAATTCAGGTAAATTATTATATTATTTTGGTCCCATGCAAAAGACGCTTTTATGGTATTGTTTGGTTTTTGACGCAATCGAACTCATTTTTTTATTATGTCTTTTTGATTTAAGGGTTTCATATTTATTTATATCTTTTTTACCATTATGGATATTTCGTATATGTAAATAAATATGTAAATAGCGATGGAAGCGTCATTAGACTGCGACCAGTAAATCTACAATAGATTATAATCTATTATATTCCTTACCCACCAAATCAAATAATAAATAACATACCGATATTTATGATATAATCGTCTAATTCATTAGTTATTATATTTATTAGTCATTCTTGATTCCTGAAAATAAATGAATGAAAATAAATAAATTCCTAAAATTAATATATAATACATTATAATTCATTTAATGACATAACATAATGTTTTTGTAAAAAGTTATAAATGGCAATATTTATTGATTTATTTTTCCTGTTCATCAGCAAAAATGGAAAATTTTTCAAAGTAAAAATAAAATTAAGCTCATTGTACAAATATGACGTGATCGTAGGTTTTTTAGTAGGTTATTTTATATTTTACATTTATATATGTTAAATTTGTACCATTGTACCATCTTTGTGAGTAACAATAAATAAATTATTATTATTATTATATTTTTTTTGTTATCAACTTGCCATCTTTAAATAACTCGCATATGTAAACAGGTATACATTAAAATATTTTATAGTTCTATAGGTAGGCTATGAATCTACCTTTACACAAGTTTATGAAAACTGTCAAAGAAAACTGTCAAACAAGTCCTATGCCGCAAGGCCTATTATGAAACCAAGGACTATTTAAATGATAAAAAGGCTTGGGATTAAACTTTACTTACATAAGACTGTTTCTATATACCATGTAATAATTTTAACATTTTTAAAATTTGTGAGCGGATGGCAGTGTGATAGCATTGACACACACGATAGCTGTCTCGTGTGCTCCTTGTCGCCCCACAGTCATGCTGCATAATAAATACCCATTGTACCTGAAAATTTATTTAAAACAGGGCTGAAGTTTTTTTCCGCCCGCTTTTTTCTCCTAGCACGTATAAGCCTTAGCGCACCCAAAGCAAATGACGGTCAGCCGATGGCCGTACAACACTGACAAATATCAAGTGTATATTATTACCCAGGATGTTAATAAACTATTTCATTTCATTTCAAAATTCATAAATTAGTATAAAAGGAATATCAAAAGCAATCTAAAATAATATCTTATCTCATATTTATATTATTATGCACATAGATAAACAACATTTAACAAAACGGATTTGTTTCAGAGTCATCATCCAGCACTCATTCAAAAAAAGTTTTTAATCACTTAGAGGACACAGAATGTAAATCCAAGATGTAAAGAGAAAAATACGTCTTGGAGTTTTACTTACAGTACGACAGATTGAATGACATAGAAAAAGAAAATATTATTTCAACTTAGGGCTTTCTAGTTCAAAAGAGGAAAAGCCCGGGCCGACAAAGTTGCCAAGTTACACAAACTGTTAGCGATCGGAAAATTCAGTATTCACAAAAACTTAAAATCAAATACTCGAGTTGCTGGCTGCCCGCTTTGAAACCTCATAAAGTTCTGTTTGTTAGCAAATCAAGGAATGTTCGCAAACCTTCCTTTATTTTACGGCGCCAATAATCGTATAAATAAAATTTTATTGTAGTTTCTCGGTCTTTTTATTGCCAGCATTCAATTCAAAGTTCCCAACTTTGCTAATAGGACCCGATATTCTTGAAAACAAACTTATATCCATAATAACTTCGAGTCCAGAATGATAATAAATATGTAGGCGAGCGGTAGCCTTCATCAGAATCTTTCATGTGGACGAGGAACCTGATAATTAAAAGACGGATGAGAGTAAATTATAACAATTATTATTATCTTGGAAACTAACTTAGACACTTAGATATTACTCCGTATTGCTTGGATCAACAGCGATTCGTCGGTTACGTGATGCACACTCCGTCCACCATGTCTTCTTTTAATAAGACAGAAGCAATGACACTATTTGTGCTATCGCTGTCACGCTACCATCGATACGACGCTCCGCTAGAGCTACTCTCTATGGTCACCTTGACCTTAGTGCTATCGTTGTTGCGTCGTGGCACCGACAAATATTACGATTTTGGTAAAAAAAAATGTCCCCAGAATCAAAAAGAATGCCCCATCGCATGTCAACTAGTTTATGGATAACATAATAGGTAGTTTTGTATATTGTTTGTTTGGTTGTATACGTTTAGCTATCTACTTTCATGTAGGCTGTGTTGTCTTTTGTTTTAGGAAAGAACTTTAATTTACAAAAAGGTTATGCAATCTAGAGACACGGTACTGCAGCTGCTAAGACGAGCCAAGCAAAATGCACGGCCACCACCTAAATACTGTTGAAGTGAACTTTGGCTTCGAATATACAAAACAGTGAAAATTTTCGGACTGTGATGTAGAATTGGTGAAGTTAGAGCAGATAGAATTAGCGTGTGTGATTTGAAGCTTTATATGGGATCTGATATCTTTTTCACAAGATAAGCTGTATGTACTCGTCTTGACAACATTTTACATACCTAAATGATATCCTTGTAAAAAAATACTTTAAAAGTAATTTGTAAACTTTAATGTTTTAACAATGCATTATGGGTACTCGTATACGATTATCCGCGGAATGTACATAACAAGTTAAATGATCGACCTCATACTCTCAAGTGAAGTACTACTAGAGGCTCTTAGGAATATCCGGTTAATGCTACCTAATGGAGAAGTGATAACAATGCTAAGTTATAATTGTCTTATTAATGCTAAGTAAGATAAGCAAGATTGATAGATAAGATTAATAATAATAAGCCTTTATTGATCCCTGACTTTTACAAAAGAGATAAAGAAAATAATATATATAAGTTTATAAAATACATAAAATATTAAGTCATGGCCCCGTCTCGGGTTTAGGCCTCATCCAACTGTCTCCAACTTTCTCTGTTCTTCGCTAATTCTACCCAATTTTGTCCTGTGACTTTCAGTATGTCGTCGGTCCAGCGGTCTTCTCCTGACTCTTTTGCCATGTGGACCTTTCCATATTGTGACTGTCTTCGTCCATCTTCCATATGTCATACGAGCTATGTGACCTGCCCACTTCCATTTTAAGTGAATTCAATAATTTTTGTTTTTTGTCGAATGTCGCAGCTTTTAAATTTATCTAAAAGTTTGATACCTAGTGCACTTCTTTGTATTGCTCGCTGACATGATTGTATTTTTATTTTAGTGCCTCTGTCCTAGATCCATGTTTGAGCGCCATACGTTAAACAGGGTAGCAGGCAGGAGTCCCATCAATTTTTTCTTTAATTTTATTGGTAGTTCCGATTTTAAAATTTCTTTACAATTCCAAAACTTTTCTTCAGGTCAGGTTAATTCTTCTGTCTAGTTCATCTCTATGTCTTGACTTTTTAAATGATATTACTTTTCCTAGATAAATATAGTTCTCTACGTATTCTGTCTGTGTCTTATTTATTGTTATAAGGTGCTTAATACTGTTCGTAGCCACTTTAGTCTTGGATTTATTTAACATAAGTCCAATTTTGTTAAAAACCTTAGTTAATTTATTCAGATAGAAAAAGATAGATAAGATTAACTTTTAAAAAATTTGTATTACTACGTTTATAAATTTTTATATTACATTGAATGACAAATCGGCACTTGAAGTAAGCTTGAAACCAGCCTGTGGTCGTATGGTGAGGTCGAATCGCGCTGCTATTTCGGAGGCTGACATTCACCTCGTGTAAGGCTACCCAGCAACTTCATCTTTCCACCAAAACGCATCAGAATTATCTTAAAGTTAGGTAAAAACTACTTTGCAACAATCCGCCATCAGAAACTATGATGGTGTTTTTTTTCATGCAATAGCACCTCTCTCCCTACCACATAGGATACATGCACATGCAACAATAAAAATATACACCAACATACGTACCACCACCACACGTGTTTCGCCCCAAAACAGAGCATCATCACGACGGTTACTCGCAAATTTGCGACAGAAGTAACGCCTGATTCTATTAATTATACAGCAGAATTGCTTCACAGCAGAAATTCATGCAAAGGTGGTGCTTCCCCGGTGGAACCGTAAGAGCTGCCTTATAAGAGACCTATAGAATGCGTCCCTTCTTTGTTTATTACCAGTGTTTCAGCGAAGGAAAAATATCGAAATATTTCATTACCATGTTTTCCTTTACACTGCATACCCGAGAGTTATGAAAAATTCTCAAAGGATACCATAGCAATAAAACTGCGATTATGTCCAGTAAGATGAATTATTGACTAAATTCTTCTTGATTCTTAGAGGAGACCTATGGCTATATCTAACCGTGGAAGATTAAGAGAGTAAAAAAGAAGCTATTTCAACAAGTAAAGGTTGCGTAATAGATCTTTCAAGCGACCTAGAGACAAGCATTTTTAGGATTTTTTTATTTTTTCCGTCGTATCCCTGGCGTTGGAATGGATTCAATTGGAGACGAGCGCTCGATCAGCTGTCGCCGATATGTAAGATAACAGCCGTAAACAATTTGCACCATCTTGACGCATTTCAACACGCCACAAACCCACAAAAACTTGTACGGTTGATATCGTTTCGGAAGTTTGGTAAATTTCCGCATGCTTATGAAACTTTTTTGAGATAATCTGCTCTCGGTCAGTTTTTGATTTTTCAAATCAATCATACTGCAGTTTTTTTTAAAATTTATAACACATATACCTCATGTCTTTTACTAATAATATATATAACTGAATAGTTTGCTTGTACGCGTTAATCTTAGGAACTACTGATTCGAATTGAAGAAAATCATTTTGTGTTGAATAGTCCTTTTATTGAGGAGGCTATATACCTAACATCACGCTATGCGGATGAAGTCGCGGGCGGCCGCTAGTACCAAATACAAAGACAGCGGAAACCCGGTGGATTCAGAAGGAGCAGGACCGGGTGTAGCGAACGTTAGGGAAGGCCTATTTTCAGCAGTGGACTATGAAATATGAAAGGCTGATGAAAAGATGGATGTGTAAATACCTCCTTTCAGCGTTTATAAGTTTACATTTGGCTTCTATAAATACAAATTGTGTTATACGACAAGCGAAATGAAAGAATTTGATTAAAGTTTCATACGTAAGCTTCATGGATAAATATAATTTTACTGTGATTATCGTTACGACATCTTGTTATGCTGGCGCGAAAAGATGCAATCGATTAACAGTCAAAATCTCATGAGATAAATTAGCACAACAGATGCCGAGTAATACAAAGGGGAGCATTTTTTCGCAAAGCAATTTTTCAGTAATGTCTCTGGAATTGATTCAATTTTAGCCAGCGTTCTATCAGCTGTCGCGAGATAACAGCCGAAAACAATTTGCCCGATCTTGACGCATGAAGAAGGATATTGCCCACAAAAACTACTCGAATGTGGATATCGTTCCTCATTCGCCCTATCTATTTCCAGTCTTATTTTGAAGAAGAGGTTTTTTTGACACATTTGTTCTAAAAGCATCAAAGTGTTGGAAAGTGCACTGATAACAGGTTATCATGTAATCATATCTCGAATACTAAAACTCCCAAATACTAGACTCGGTACTATGAAGATAGAAAGTCGGTAGACAAATACAATAAATAAAATTAAGGCTTTTTTTCCTTTTTCTGCATTCACATTTTGGTTTTGTATTAACTATTTCCTTATTTTTATGTGTACTTATTTGATATTTTTGCATTCACACGTTTGATCTGACATGCAACTTCTCATGAGGTCTGTGGTTCGATTAAATCGCTTCCGGTTGGCAAACTACCTTTTTTTCTGGAGAATTATTATATTTCGTGGACTTCTATAATGTTAAGTATTTGCAAAAAGTATTAACACACAAGCATAGAATGTAATTATTTTAATTTTTTTAATCTAAAGTTTTTGGCAAAGAGTATTAATTAATACATTATCATAGTATCTAATTAAATACCAAAACCGACTAACCATTACAAATCGGCTTCAAAGACAAACTTCACCGCCGACCCCTGGCTCTATTTAGCTGACAGACGCCTATTATTACGCATTTGCAAATTATCAGCAAGTAGAAACTAAATGCTAATACTACGCTCAACACCTACCGAGTGTGATCTAAGTGAAGTTTGCGGTTGGATCAGAATGGTACATTAGACCATCAACTTTCAACCTTTTTAGGTCCCTCTGCTGGGCACAGGTCTTCTCTCACAAGTGAGAGGGATTTAGGCCATAGTCCACCACACTGGCCAAGTGCCGATTGGTGGAAGTCATGCTTTCGAGAAATTATGAATGAACGGCGATGGAGAACATCGTAATCAATTAAATATCACGATATTTTTTATCACCGTAGAGCAGCGATAAGCCATCGCTGCTCTAGACCATTAAAGTTAGAGAATTAAGCGCGATTAGACTAGAATATTTCGTGTATTTTTAGGCGTAATCGCTAGGCCTCCTAATGGGAACATGTCATTGCGTTGTATTTCGTATAATATTGAAGCTACCAGTTCTATAGTCTCGGCTTTCTGATAACTTCCGTCATTCTTTCTGGACACATGGACGCCATTTTTGCCCAATGAACATTAGTAAACATAGTATATAATTTAACCGTAAAAGCTATTTAAGATTGCAAAATGAACTTCAAAGACAACGTTTACCTTAAAGCCGACCTCTCGCCCAATTTAGTTAGCAAGCCTATTATTACGTGTTTTCAAATTATTTGAAGTAGAAACTAAATGCAAATATGGTGCTCTACATGTGCTGAGGGCGATCTATGTGAAGTTCAGGGTTGAATGAGACTGAACACTGGCCATTAAACTCAGACAATTAAGTGCGGTTACATGCTCTAACACGTTTAAGGCGCGATCGTTCGGCGTCCTAATGAGGACTTGACGACACCATATGAGCTACATTTAGTACACTAATTACATTAATAACGATGAACACATAAAGACCCACGGATTCCCCGCCGTGGATACCATGAATACACACATACACAATAACAAGGATACATAACTATAACTATAAGAGCTAACGCGAGCGCTACGCACGCTCAATAGGGTAGCAGATCGCATTGATCTCTTTGTATGCACACTGGGCGAGTTCATAAAGGTCGTGTCTAATGTAATTGAACAACGCTGATAAATTAATTGAACTGACATTTGTGTAATTTGACTTTTCTTAATATTATTAATTTTTTGTTTAATTTCTAATTTGTTTATAAATTAACTATTTTATTTTTAATTTAATTTATAATTTGACGTAAGATTTGACATTTAATTATTAATTGTATTATTATTTTAATGTTTTAATTTTTAATTTTATATGGATTTTTTTTACTGATACAATTTAATCAATTAATGCAACGTAATGTTATAATAATATTGAATCTACACTAACGAATTAGGACATCCTGTAATGTTAGTTGTAATGGTAATATAATATAAATAAATAAAATAAACTCTGAGCAAACATAGCCCTCTCCATGGCACGCTGTGCGACTCTGAGCTTGTGTACCAGTCCCACCGTCAGTGTCCACGTTTCGGATCATACTGGGAATTCAATCACATTGTGTTAACAAGGCGACAAAGAAATGAACACTTATGAGTTCAATTTTAATAGCATTAAAATTAATATAAAAGTTATTAAGCTATTGGAACTGGAATGGAATCTCACCAGTACTTTACAGACCGTAACAAAGTAAAGAGAGATAGTACTCGTATTTGACTCGATAAGAAGTAAGTGCGATTCTCAAACTGCTCATTCTACTTAGAAACGACGGCTCTCTATGTATGTAAATAAACTATGTCTACGTTGATTTAAGCAAAATGTAAAGTGCGCCACAAGTAAACGAGGTTTATCTATTATTAATTAGTTTGGCTTAAGTGGTGGCCTCCACAGCGCTGCGTATACTTGAATGTATTTACCATATTGATTGACCGGTATTTATATTACTATCGATATTCATTTATACACGATAACAGCCACAGACACACAGACACGTCAAACTTATAACACCCCGTCGTTTTTGCGTCGGGGGTTAAAAAAATACAATGCATGTATTTATCACTTGTTAGAGCGGTTTCAGACCACGCTGGTCTTGCGCTAGAATAATTAGTTGTGTAGGCGCGAATCAGCTAGTTTTGACTTATTGCGGTATAAAAGGAGTGCGCGTGGAAGTTTCAAACTGCTCTTAAAGTAAAAGAATACTTCGTGTTAAATGTGATAAAATTTTCGATAGTTTTCAAACTTTCATTTTTTAGTTTTAATATGCAGTTAAAGCTTAAAATAGGCATGAAATAAACTGTTAATATTCTCAGTCGTACCATGATTGACAGTAGGCCCCGACGAGAAGTCCAAAGTGAATATAATTTCTAAAAAAGTTCTATAAGTAGAACTTTATATATATTATAGTGTAGTGATATCACTAAAGTCCGATGGCATAAAGGAAGGTAAGAAAATGCGATTTCAATAATCTATACATCTATACAAATAAATAAAATTGGAGTGTCTGTTTGTAATTTTGAAATAACTGCTTTTTACTAAATCCATAAGAATGTACATAAATACAGTACATATACCAAAATAACAATTTACACAATTTTTTCTGTCTGTCTGTCTGTTTGTTCCGGATAATCTCTGAAAAGGTATTGTCCTCCATCTCTTAACTTCTTTTCCAGCCTGGAAACAGCCCTGGAATCACTTTGTGTAGACTACACACATCTCATAATCATGGGTGACTTTAATACTGACCTGCTTAAAACTTCTCCTCAGACTTCTAAGCTCCTAAACATTTTTTCCTCTGTCAATCTTTCCATCCTTCCGTCCGAGCCTACCCACCACAATCTAGAAACTCCTGACACCTGGTTAGATCTTATTGTCACTTCCTTACCTCATCTCATGCAAAAGCATGGTCAGTTGTCAGCTCCTGGTTTTTCGCACCATGACTTGATCTTTGCTGCTTTTAAATTAAAGCCGCCAAAGCCGAAGCCTGAAGTCGTCTGGCTCCGAGCTCTTAACAGGATCGACCCAACTTCCATCAAAAAAGATGCGGCTGCTATTGATTTTTCGCCTGTGTTTGCCGCGCCCACCATTGATGACAAAGTCTCCCACTTCAATTCAAAATTGTTACATTTGTTCGACCGGCATGCCCCTCGAAAGGCAGTTAAGCTAAAACGACCACCTGCTCCCTGGATTACGACTGGCGTGCGCATGGCTATGGCGCGACGGGATAAAGCATTTAGAAAATATAAAAGAGATCGATGCGACGACAACTGGTGTGCTTACAAAGCCGCTCGCAACCGTTGTAATCAGATGGTTAGAGCAGCTAAGCGTAAATATTTCGCTGATAACGTCTCTAACTCTTCACCGGCTGTTATATGGAAGTTCCTGAATTCCGCTGGCATCGGCAAGGCTGCAGTTCAATCTGAAACTCCTTTACCCTTTTCTCTTAATGTTTTGAATACTCATTTCTCTAGCTCCCTCTCTCTCCCTACTCTTATCAAAACCCAAACTCTTTCTGAAATATCTTCCATGGCCAATTATCATTTTCCCCCTTTTTCATTTTCTCCTATTTCTAAGGCTGACATAGTTAAAACCTTATCATCTCTCAAATCTAAAGCAGTGGGCTGTGATGATGTAAGTCGATCCATGCTTCTTCTTGTTCTTGATGAGTTCTTACCAGCATTACATCATATTATTAACTTTTCATTGCTGACAGGGGCATTCCCCTGTCTTTGGCGTAATGCCATTATCATCCCGCTTCCTAAAGTCAGCAACCCCACACAACTTAATAACTTTAGACCTATTTCTATATTACCTTTCCTTTCTAAACTTCTAGAGTCGTTAGTTCATAAACAAGTCTCTTTTCATATTTCTCAAATTAATTATCTCTCTCCATTTCAATCTGGTTTTCGCATTGGTCACAGCACCACCTCTGCTCTTCTCAAGGTGACTGAAGATATTCGCAGGGGTTTGGAGGATAAGTTGGTCACAGTTCTCGTGCTCATTGATTTCACCAACGCCTTTAACATGGTGGACCATGATATACTTCTTGCGCTTCTTCAACACCTTAATCTTTCTCCAACTACCTTATCCTGGTTTTCTTCCTACCTTCGCGGTCGTCGACAGATGGTTCGCTTCCAGCATATGACTTCTGACTGGTGCGATCTCTCTTGCGGTGTGCCGCAGGGTGGTATTTTATCTCCGCTACTTTTCTCTATCTTTATCAACTCCATTTCTTCTACTCTTAGCTGCTCTTATCATCTGTACGCTGATGACTTGCAGATTTACACGCAGTCGGATGTCCACTCTCTCGATATTGCAATTGGAAAAATAAACGCTGACCTGTCACATATAGCTGATTGGTCAGAGAAGTTTGGCATCCGAGTGAATCCCAGCAAGTGTCAAGCGATTGTAGTGGGTGGCTTTCGTCAATTAGCTAAAGTCGACCTGGCCCTTGCAGCCCCAATAATGTTCGATCAGTGCACTATACCCTTATCTTCTAAGGTAAAAAATCTTGGGTTATTTATCGACACACACCTTAACTGGTCTGCTCATATCCACGAGATCTGCCGTTCCGTGACGATAAAGCTTGGTGCACTTAACCGTCTCAGAAATTTCCTCCCCATCAATGCAAAGGTTATGCTGGTGCAAGCTCTTATTTTCCCCATTATTGATTATGGTGATGTGTGTTTTACCGATCTCAATGAGGAGCTTCTGAATAAACTAGAGCGGCTCGTCAACAATTGTATCCGTTTCATTTTCTGCCTTCGCAAGTTCGACCACGTTTCGTCTCTCCGATCTCAGCTGAAATGGCTTCCTATTCGGCAACGAAGGCAATTGAGGATACTCTCTATGCTTTTCACTATCCTTTATGATGATACTTCTCCTAAGTACTTGAAAAACATGTTTCAGTTTCTAAGTAATACCCATGAACGGCACCTTCGTTCTTCTGAGACACACTGTCTCTCTATCCCTCTTCACCACTCCGGTTCCCTTTCATATTCTTTTGCTATTCAAGCTGCCCGACTTTGGAATGCGCTTCCTGATAATCTTCGAAAACCTGCTAGCAAATTGACATTTAAAAATAATGTACGCAAATATTTGCTTCTTCAAAGTAGTTAGGGTCATAAAAGCTATTTTTCCCCCTCATTCTTTCTTTTTTACTGTCTCCCATCATCTAATTCTTATATTTACATGTATCTATATTTTCAGCTTTCTCTAGTTATACATATTCTATGTAGTTGTATCTATATTATATGTATGTATGTATGTATATATTTATTTATGTATTATATGTGTATTTATATATGTATGTATATTTATTATGTATGTATGTAAATCTTGTTTTACATTTGTATTTCATCTTCTGCTTGGCGTTATTTTCTCATATTTAAAAATAAGCCACCTATCGCTGCTTTCCTCACTACCCGAAGGTTGACTGGCAGAGAATGCTCATAGCATTAAGTCCACCTTTGTACACCTAGTTTAAGGTATGTACATAAAGCATAAATAAATAAATAAATAAAAAGGCTGGACCGATTTTGACGGGACTTTCACTGGCAGGTAGCTAATGTAATGAGGAATAACTTAGGCTACTTTTATTTTAGAAAAACTCTACAACTAAAGTTCACGGCGGTCGCTTTATTAATTAGAACTGTGAGAAACCTTTGCCTACAAGCGAATGGCATATCTTTCTCATTCACTGAATGCCAGCTTGCTAACTAGCTTTGCTTTCTCATTAACTGCAGCGAGATCCGGTCTTGGAAATCCTGCGATATTTCCAGCGTTCTAGGAATAGCTAAGGAAATATGTTTTATTAGCCTATTCTTGCGCCTTTAGCCCCTTAAAGTGTCTTTTCTTATAATTCATAGAAACATTCATACCGTTTGGATCTTAAAATTGATTTTGATATAGATATATGAATCTGCTTGATCAAGTACATCTTTCAAAACATTTTGTGCAAATAAACTTTTCTGAATCTTTGCTTGATCAGCCGTATAGTTTAATTTCAAATGTATTTTATTGATTTAAGATTAATAAACAACAGTAATACTTATTCGCATTTAATTTAATCATACACCAAATTTTAATCTTTTCAAATCGTTCATACAGTCAAAAACATCATGATGAGATTTAGACGTAACAGATTGTTGCCATATCTTAAAGATGCTCCACACATCCAAAGAAACATCCACCGTTCTGCACTTGACCAGCCGTAGTGAAGTGACTATTGAAATTTTCATTTTAAACGAAGAGCCATGCCATTAAAATGTAAAACAACTTGTTTATAAGGATGATACTGAAGGTGTAAACGTAGTTATTCCTACACGTGTAACAGATATTTGAGATTCCTTTAATACGTCAACGTTATGTAACGTCAATACACTGTGGGTGCACACGTACAGCCACAAATGCCACAATACAATGTGTTGCGCCTCAATGCTAATGTTTGCCGCCAATTAGCAGCTGCACGTTACGCTTGCATGCAGCCCGCTCCATCGCTGTCTTGGGACTTGACGTCTTGTCGCACTGGTGGCGATAAAACTACATTATTAAAAATAGACAGTTAACACTCTCATCCCTGCTCCAGAAGTTCCTGTGTCGTAGGTACCATAGAAACACGAACAGAAACACCCAGACAAAGAAGAGAAATTGACACTCATCATTCCAATTTCTGTCTCACCTAGAATCGAACCTAAATCGGCAGCTTGGTATGGTGTGGTTATCATAACAAGGTATTCAAAAGGTACTCGGCATCTTGGGAGAGGATTCTCTCTGTACTATATTGTTTTTATATACACATTAATAAAAAATAATAGATACTTTAACAAATTATACAGATGTGGAGCTCTTTAAAGAGAAACCATAGTGGGAGTACTATTTTAACAAAACAAAATTAAACAATCTCCTAATTAGGCTTTCACACAAACCATGTAAATCAACATACCGCAGCGAAATCAATTAATACCAGAGATAACTGGCAAAAAGCTGCGTGACCAATATCAATTGCAGGCGACCGCAGATGACAAACCGCATTTGTACATTTAGCTGTCCACATTATACTGCTCATTACATACTATTAGCAGCCGTAGATCATTATATTTTCACTTAGATATATATTTTATTTTATACACATTATTCAAAGTACCTGGACGCCCGAGCGTTGCTCGGATAAAAACAACTGATTTTCTAGGTTTATTTTTAAGCAAAACATTCATTGGCTTAGTGTTACTAAACAAAGCCTTTTGAAATACCTAGCTCCCAATAAAAAAAAATATCACAAAAAATATAAAACGCAACTTGAGGTTTGAACCCGGGTCTCTAGCTACGAAAGCCGACTACGGAGTCAGCTTTCGTAACCATTCGACCAAGAAAGCTTTAATTCCATTGACGAAATTTTTATTCAGGTATTTCATATCGACATTGTCATTTGTTTGAAGGGCGGATTGACGGTCGACATTTGACGGCTTTCTACGCCACAATATTAATATTCTCCAATAGATGTCAGTAAGAGTAATTTTATATTAAACGGCATAAACATTGAATAAAACGACAATTTCAATCAATAAAAATTTGCTGGATCGATTTATTATCCCCGAAACCAGGGTACTAAATTTCATCAAAATCTTTGGAGCCGTTTCCGAGATTCAAAAAATATATTTAGATATATACAAGAATTGCTCGTTTAAAGATATTAGATTAGATAAAAGCTTAGCTTATTAGCGAAGACATAAGCCTCCCCAAACGTTCGCCACTCCTCCCGGTCCTGGGCCTTCTGAATCCAGCGACTACCCGTTTTCTTCTTCAGGTCGTCAGTCCACCTGGTTGGAGGGCGGCCTGTATATACTTCTTTTGCCGAGATGGAGATTGGAGATGTGTCATGTATCTGTCAAAAATTATTTTACTGAATGATAACATTTGTTTACCAGAAAAATTCATACCTCCTTTTTAAATTTTTCTGTTCTGCAGATATTTCTAAGCTCTTTAGGTATTTTGTTTTAAATATCAGGAGCTAAGCCAAAAACACTTTTCCTTAGCAGAGCTGTTTATGATGCGATTGCACATAATGTAGATGTGTGTCGATTTTTTTATCTTATATAACCTTTTAAAATTGTCAGGGTTACATTTAATAAAAAAATATGTCAGGTGTATAATGCGGGAAATGTGAAATTTTTAGATTCATAAAGTGTGGTTCGCAACTTTCAGTGCTACCAATTTTAGTAAAAGCCCAAATACATTTTTTTAGTCTTAATATACTCTTATATATTATATGTCTTCGCGTCTCACAACTGCCCCAGAATACATATAATAGCTTCTACCGGTAAACTCCAAAACATACTCCTAGCAGTGATACACATTAATACGAGTAAATATCTTCTGATTTACCACTTTAAAATATACAGGGTATAAGAAATTTGGCTAAGCTTTTTGCATATATATTCGGAATGCGTTCTCCAGGTTAAGTCACTATATACATATATTAATACCTAAGATTTTTGTTGTATGAATTTAGTTGTACCTTCAAAAGGTACCCAGCGGTTTGGGAGATTGATTGGGAGGGATTTGTATTGCACTAAAACCGCCTCTGTAAACGGCACTGGTTTCCTCCGTGGTGCCTCAAACGGGCCAATCTTGGGAGAGAAATGTAGCTCTCCTGGTTGGGGGTACACCGTCAAATGCTTACGACGGTGCGCGACCACGCACACATCGCTGTTCTTTCAGAGGCCGCTGACGGCCTCTAGTCCCGGCCTCTTTTAGTCGCCTCTTACAATCAGGCAGGAAATACCATGGCACATAATATATTCTTAATCCAATGCTTCAGATATTTTAGGTAAGATAGCCAAAGTGGTAGCTTAGAAAACTACTGTTGCATTTTTTTAGATAAGACAACGTTGTACCGGTCTACTCGTGTAACATAAATAGTAAATCATAACAAGGCACGTTTTATTTACAGCAAAATGTAACACAGTGCGAAGGCGATCAATCACAGTGCCCGTACGTACTCGTAGTAATGTAATTAATTATGTAATACGTACGTGACCTAAATTATTATTAAAAAGAGAACCCGTAATGAAAACGAAGTGATTCATCGTTTATTATCGTTAATTGATTATCCAGTAAGCATAAAGCTCGCTTCATCCATCATATTGGACACCGATATATTGTGGATCAACGGTCAAGGGTTCATGGGTTTCAGGTTTTGTGAAATGAGGCGAAATAAATAAAGGCTTCACACTCATCAGTAGTCGTAGGTACTAATGAAATGGTCCCTGTAAATTCGGGATTAAGAATAGAGCTATGGTATTCCCTGCCTGATCGTAAGAGGCGACTTAAAGGGGCCTTCCGGGGTTACGGGCGGTGAGAGTGGGAGATTGATCCGTCCAGCCAGCAGCCCCGGGAAAGACGGCGCTGCATAACCCGGTATCCTCTCCCAACGTGGCGGGTACCTTTAGAAAGTTCCTCCCCCCACCCCTGATAGCAAAAAAAGTACTAATGAAATAAAACGTCCGAAAACCGCATCAAAAGAATTAACTGGACTAGTAGTTGTGGAGAGAAATGGGAACATTGGTTTAAACAAACATCATCGCACCTTAAACGCAATACCGTTTCCGCACCTTCGTCGGTTTCGGCACCACTATTTGAAAATAGGCCTCCTCTGAATCCAGCGGCAGACTTCTTCAAGTTAGCGGCCTGTGGGCCTTTTCCTGAGACGCGATCGTCATTCAAGGACCTTTCTTCCTCATCGATTGTCGGTCCTCCTTACCATGTGGCCTGCGCATAAACGAACAAGACACATAAATATATACCCTAAAACATTACGTTATATCTTAAAGTATTCATGTAATTACTTAGCAGATTGATAAAGTATTGTAAGCCCATTTAAATTTGAATCCATCCATTAGCAGAAGACTAACAAATTGATTAGTTAGTTCATTTGCACTTTGTCCAATACGATTTAAATATTGATGGCGTTTGGATTCGGGCAGCGGTTCAGTGTCAATTGTGTGCGGTTTTACACAATCCGTGCGTTGGCTCGCTAACTGATAGTTATAACTATTGATATATTTATGAAAACCTTTCATACAAGCGTATTTTCACCGTTCATCAAAAATAGATTACTCTCGGCTTGCAGTCAGCAGTCGCAGTGGATGAGTGGAGTTATTTGCGACTACTAAATGTCATGTTAATTGATTTGGTCTATGACGCTCTCTCATTTCAAAACTATCGTTCGAAATGAACTAGTTGGTTAAAATTATGTCATTAATATCATTTTTTATTTTTATAGTATGTAAGTTACATGTTTAAAATTATATCGTAAAGTGACTGTGCCAAAATTACCTTTACCTAATAAAAGAGTTGACAAATGTCCAGTACCTTAATGCAATAGCAGTACACTCGTAGCTAGGAGACTTTATAACACATATAACATATAACACAATATATTTAGTGTAAACCATCACTTGGGGAAGAAACTACACACAACAACAACACCGGCAACGATTCAATCAACAACAACAGCAACGGCAGAGAGTCCTTAATAGTATGTTACAATAATTATTTTTTTCCTCTCAGTGTACAAACACCCTGTGATATGGGTACCCAAAGCCGACGATCGGATCCGATCCGAAACATAAATAAAAAATATTTTAATTTTTAAAAGGCGCAATATGGGAAAATAGAAAAATAATAATTAAATAGATGTAAATGTACATTTTTGTAATTATAGCAATTTAGTTTTTTTCTTTTACATTTTTATCTTTGTAAGATTTGCATACCTCATGGAGGTAAAATGGCGAAGTTAATATATTCGTACATAAACAAGTTTTGTAAACATCCATATTTGTGCAAATAAAATTCTTATTTTTTATAAAATCTGGAAATAAACAATTTGTATTTTTTAGTAAGTAAATGCGAGTCCTCACATATAATTAAATTTGCAGCAACTTGACCCTTTCATTTGATATAAAAATAACGGATAAGAGGTAAGCTCAATCGATTGAAGATATCTGGTTCAAAATTAAGTTGTAAGATTTCACTCGAACAACAATTAACAACATAGCTATATTGCAAGTTAAATAAAAGCTTGTAACATCAAGAAAAACATAAAAAATTTAAGAAGCTCCTGTTTTGTTTTGTGAAGTCGAGCAATAGAGTTTTCATCTGAATTAAATTAGATTCCCTAATCCCTCACACGCCGCATATAGCAGAATACATTAGCCCTAATTGTATATTAAACTCGCCGCCATGTACAGCAGTAATCTTGGCAATAATTTACATTTAAACGCCACTAACTGTTTGCTTCTAATTAGCACCCTCTAATTGTTCCAGCTCAGACCGCAAACTAACTCTGTATTATTAATTGTAAGGTCTTCATTTTGAAACAAAAATATTCAAGAAAAATGACTAGATCAATTTCACGTTTATATCTGCATTATAAAGATTCATTATTATGAAGGGAATTTATTCGGGAGATTGAATGGAAAATAGGATTACCGCAAGGTTTTATTTTCCAGACTCAATTTCAAGAATCATTCCTTTGAAAGGGCGTTTTTAGTTGCTATTGATAAGTGCACGTGCACTTTGAAACACTCAATGAAGTGAGGTAGCTCGTTTATCTCACGAATGCCTATTTACCTAGGCTGTGGCCTGTGGGGTTATATGTACGTGCACTTTTTCTCTGTGTGTGTTACCTAGGAAGCTGTCAATCAGTCACAACCGAGCAGCCAGTCAAGACATCTTAGTAATACACACAAAGACAATATCCACGTACACACAGGCCTGTCACTTTACTTCTGTATAATAATATAAATGAACTTTTTTTCAAAGAGTTTTTTTACTCTTAGCTCACCATATAGCCCAAACGGACACCTAAAGGTCATCACCGGAAAAAAATACATTAATAAAGTGAATATTTTGTGTTTCTAATAAGAAATAAATATTTTTTCTTTCTATCTTTCTGGTAACTGTAGTAAGTAACTGATGTTTGTTTAAAATGTTTCTTTCTGAGTATCATAAACTGTACTGTAGAAAATCCAGTAAGAAGCTTTTAAATAAATAAAACCTTTAAACGTCTCTAGATTGTAAAGCAAGAACCAGTAAATTACTAGTAACCTTTAAACATTTGCTAGTCTATTTGTAAAGCGAGAAATAGATAAAGTTTTTGCAGTCCACGAGTCCACACGGCTGCTTTTCCACAAAATAGAATGCTGTAAACTTCTCTTCGTAACTTACGAGTAGATAGGGGCGACTTATTGTTCAATGAGTTTTGCAAGCCTGACTCATCATGTTCATGAACAGGTCATGTTTAGTTTTGTTGTTAATCCGGAAGCTGATCTTTCAAGTCTGGCCAGTAAAAACTCTGTCAAACCGTTAAATTCCAACTTATAAAAGTTTTTGAAGTGAAAACTTCTATAGCGGCGTTGTGCACTTTTTTTTGGGATGGGTAAAATGATAAACTCGCGTCAGGACACGTGGCCTGATCGAATATTCGTTAGACGGAGGGTCGGAGGGGAGACAGCTGATGACGGCTCGACTGTCTATTCTTGTAAAATTCGTTTATATCAAGTATTTAAAATATGGACATTGAACAAAGTGCATCTATTAATGAAAAAAGTGACGAAGAAATGGTGAAAATGAGATGAATGAGTACGTAGTTCAAGATTTCACTTGTGCCGGCACTACCGGAGTGCAACCCGTTTTTTTAATATAGTAGAAGTATTTTAAGACAGTGATTCTGGTACTACAGACAAGCAAGCAAAAATAAAACTTTTAAACATGTAATTTACCAGTAAACATTTTTCATTTGCTTTGTAAAGTAAGAACTACTTAACTCTAGTTTTTGCAGTTCACAAAACAGCTCGTTTGACTCAAACCAGACGGATAATGTATTTCCACACGACATAAAGCTGTTCCGCTGTGCCGTACCGTGGCCCGAAGAAGATCTCCCATACCACGCTCCCTCGCCGCTCTCCTGGATAACGCGCCACATATTGACTTATTCTCGGATGAATGGAAGACGATTCTATCAGAGTGCATGCGCTATTGTGAAATGAGTGCGTGATGTATGAATGGTATGATGACATTTTTTTTCATATTATTATAATTCACTCATTACCTAGTTGACATAATATTGTAATTAATTAATACCTTTTTTTAAAGTATAATTTTAATATATTTTGATTATTATGACTATAATTAATTGTAAATAAGTAATTAAGTTTATGTTTGTTAATATTCGTAATTCATTGTTCATTAGTGTAATTGGAGCAATCCGTACTAAATGGCTAAAATAAATAAATAAATACGAACAACTTATTGCTTGAGTCTTGATGTTTTATTGCGTTTGTGCTCTCGTTCGTCCTGCTTAAAACATTTAGGATTTTTTGAGTGCTTTAAGCTCAGTACTGTAAACAAACTAGCGAAAAACTTTTTATCTACTGAAACCTTTGGAAATTTGTTACTTGAAAGCAAGAACCATTCACTGCTTTTTCAGTTTACAAAACAGTCCGTTTGTCGCAAGCAGCTGTAAATATCTACGCGGGACTTAAGTACGAGCGTCTTGTTGCTTTAAGAGCCTTTGATATTTTATTGCTATTGTTGTCGCATTTGCTTAGTTTGAGTCATTTACTAAGTTTGAGAGTGCCACGAGCCTAGTACTATACAACAGCCAATAAACACTTGACACCATTCTTGAAATATCCATGCTGTTTTGCAGATAATGACACACTGCCACAAATTAGACAGCTGTAAGTACATCCATGTGTTTTGATACAATCGCCTTACCGTTAAACGGGACTTAAATACGATCGTATTATTGCTTAAAAAGTCTTTGATATTTCTTGCTTTAATGTTGCTCTTGAACCAATATAAGGTTTTTGCAGTAGCATTTTCGAGTGCAATGTAATGTTATAAATTTAATTTTATAATGTTTTAAACAGAACAGTTCCGGTCCGTATATGACTCCGTGAACCTTTAAAGTGATGGCTTATTTTTCAATGAGTTTTATGTTTTGCTTTTTGGCTCTTAACTGGTGTAAGTGCTTTGAAAAGGCCTTTCTTGAGGTATTTAATTACAAGTTTTCTTGGACTAGAAGCAGGTCAAGGGTACTTCACGCGAATTATACTGACTAGCTGCTTAAGAAATCTTTTGAAATACTTTTGTTGACTGGATCAAACGCTTTTAGAAAGCTCTTTTCAAGTTCAGTGCAACACTTTGTAAGTAGTCCTTTAGTACTAAATTTATTATAAACAAGATAGTTCTAAATATCATCGCGTGACTCAAATAGAGCCGACCTACAGGTAGTAGTTGTTTTTAATTGCTTTTGTTGTCACTCTGGATTAGTTTTAACGCTTTTTAATATGCACTTTAGAGGGCAGGTAATTATGGAGTTCTTCAGTACTCGTAGTTTTTGTAGTTCATAAAAGAGCCGCAAACAGCTGTAAATATCTTCCCACGACTAAAATACAAGCGTCTTGCATAACGAGCTTTTGATATTTTATAGCTTTTATTATCGTTATTGACCGTTAGGTATATGATTTAAATTCGTTTTCGTTTATGTTATGATTTCGAGTGCAATGAAATGTTAAAAAACTAGTTCTATGATAATTTTAAGAGAACAGCTGCAAATACTTTCGCAAAACATAGTTATTTTACCTTTAGTATTTTATTTTATTGTTTTTATTTTATCTCTTATCCGGTATAAGCGTTAACAAAAGGTTTTTTAAAGCTGCACTTAATAACTATTTCTCTGGTACAATATGTAGGACAGGTATAAATATCTTCACGCGACTTATACTTGTTACTTATTGTTCAGCGAATTTTCTGTGTTGCTAATGATTACAAAAAACAATGATTTAAAAAAGTTTATTTGATTATAATCGAGTGTTTAAAATTATTCCATTTCATAATTTCTTGTAAATAGGCTCGTAAAGTACACTTTTCTGCTTATTGGTTCAAATGGAGTATTCAAAATAATTCCATTTCACAACTTCTTTTAAAACTTCCTTTTTGGATGCACTTATGCGTTAAATAAGTAGTTTGTAAACGTGGCAGGTAAATATCTCTGCGCGACTTATGCAATGGGCACCTTATTGCTCAAAGTCTCTTTATTGCCATTGTTGACAATGTAAAGTTGTTCAAACGCATTAAGGAAGGCTCTTTACAGTGCAGTGAGGCATTTTGTAAATACCTTTGTATTGTTAGTAACATTTTTTAAAATTCTAATTTAAATTTTGTAAAAGCCTTCTGGACGCAGTGGAGCGCAGTTCAGCTCTTCGGTATTGATGTTCTTTTTACTATTGAAGTAAAGTAGCATAGCATGCAGGCCCCTTCTTGTTAAGGTGTAGGCTGCGGCCCATAGATATTTATACATACCTTAAGAAAAATTATGTTGAATGAGATCGTATTCCGCTGTTACTTCAGAGGCTTATTTTCAATTCAGTCTGGCCGGTATCCTCAACATGATAGGATTGCTCCACGGCAGAAACAGGTGGTGAAACGTGGATGGTGCTTCTCCGGGTGAACGTTGCAATTTCTACTCTTAAATAAATGTGTGAGTATAATATCCTTGAAAGAAAAAATAATGAGAATTTGATTCATTAATTTGTTGTCAGTCCTTTAAAAATATGTTCCAATAGCTACTATAAGTTTTACATAATACGCAAAAGGCGATGGCCCAGTAAATACCGCGATCTCTGAAACAGACATCGGAGATGCCAAATACGGATTTGTTACGGAGTACGGACTCCAGCGTACCTTTGACAACTTCCGACATCATTGTAATATTTTATCACGATGTTTTCCATCACCGTGCATTTCTGAGAGTTATGTAGGTACGTAAAACTTCTCAAAGATACCACTAATCCTCACTTGGCCAACGTGGTGGTCTCTCTCACTTCTGAGACGAGACCTGTGCCCAGCTGACACTTAAATAGAATTGAAAAAAAAAATCGCTCAAAAAAGGAGAGCCACAAGACAATATTGCATACATACGTCTGCGGCGTGATGTACGGTTATTGCGGCCACAGTATCATTAAAGGAATCTTTTACACTAAAATGAAATATTCCGCAAGGGATGGTTTACAACACGCTTTCAGAAAATTCCGAATTCAACGAGGCGGACACTGTAAGTGTCGTACAAGAAATAAAATGAATTATAAGCATCCGCCATGATTATGGCAAGTTTTCTGGAATGCTAAATTACACTGTTGTTAGCAAACATTACGAGCTTGGCTTTGGTTTCTTTTTTAATTTTTACCGTAATAAAGTGAAACATTTTGCAACTTGTTATCAGATTTACTCAACCGCAGAAATAAATAAAAAACGTTACACACTCACAGCTCAAGGATAACCTGTCATGGGTACCATGGACAAACACAAAGACATGAACACAAACACATGGCACATGGCAGAATTTAAAACTCGTGATTCGAATTTTTGCCTCGTCGGAATCAAATCCGGGACCCTTGCAAGGCAAACTTGGCAGGCCGGTATGGTAACAGTTGTGCAACATGGGTCGTAAAAAATAATATATACGGTCGAATTGAAAAACCTCCTCCTTTTTTAAGTAGGTTAAAAATGGGTACAGCGGTACGTTAGTAATAGTTAGTGTTCTGTGGCAGCGGTCCTATTACACCGGACGAACCAAGCAGTTAATAAATGTTTTAGTATATATCTTTGAACGAAAAGTAAAATACGGTTATTGCGGTCACATTATCAGTAAAGGAATCTCTCACACTAAAATGAAATATTCCTCGCGGGGTGACCCGTAACAATACATTCCGGAGGATTCTGGCAAGAAACAACTGCTTTTACTGCTTTTCTTTATTGTACTTACAAAACAATTGGCGACAACCCTTTTTAAGTCCCTCTGCACGGGTCTCTCGACATTGCAGAGGAGCCTGGAGAACAGAAACGGCCAACCCACTGTTGCATGTTTTCCAACCGCCCCGAAGGCCTCCGACAACGTTTAAGACTACTTAACGTACCTCATGCAGCACGGAGACGCGCATACAATGGTCACTGAATCGGTCACCTATCTCACCCCTGAGCGTGATGCCATTCGAGGACCTTTCTTCCGCCTCGGTTGTTTGTCCTTCCAACTATAAGGCCTGCCAAAAACTCAAATTACACGAGCGAAGCCGGGCTGGATAACTAGTAGGCCTTAAATGTGAATTTTGTATGTGAATTGTAAACAAAACCCCAAAGCTGGTATATTAAGGTTTGTTAAGCCAATTAGTACGAGTTAACAACAACATTTTCAGTTTGATTTTGTATAACCTATTAAATGAGTAGCTAATTACAATTCACAACACAATTATAAAGCGATGATTCGGAGCGCGGCCGTGATTTCGAAAATTGTTCGATATAATTAACGGAGCGTTAAATGGCGCGAATGTTCCGCTGACGAGACTTTTCGTTCAATCAGGGACTGATACTGTGATTGCTGGATGCGACAAAAATGCCGCATTCTCAATTACTCTTTTCTTATTAAGACCTATTTATATGGAACTATCACACTAGTAATTTCTGAGCATTATACGTAGTATGAAGTAGATGGCGTTGTTAAGTTTCTGAAAAATGAATTGTTTTTACTCGAGCAACGCTCGGTCATCCGTGCTTAATTATTCAATTGTGATGATATTTCCAATGCGCATAAAATTGCGGAGCTCATTAACGGGCGGACGTAATTATTATGAATAGATACGCCTATCTATTAGGGATTTGACTAAACACACAAGAAATACATAACTAAAAAAATAAACTTACATATGCACTTTAAACTAAATATGAAAAGCATATTTAAAAGTCAGAAGTAAATATTAAATGTGTATAATATTTGGTCGCACGGCTCTGACGAGGAGCGCTCACTTAGTGTCGCGGACACCTGCACCTCTTTATCCATCATTCTCTTAATATTTACCGTATCATAACTCTTTGTGTGAAATTGCAAATATATTCCAGTATAAGCTTGGCGCATCATATTCCGCACACTACTATGCTTCTTTTTCCCTCCTAAAAGGGCTGGGAGAAATTGGCATGGCAAACAATGCCTAACATACTTTTAGCATCGGCGATTTTGCGACTATAACGGTGCTCCGTCTTATTTTGGCACCTTGTCTCTTTGTGTTCGATACAATAAAAATCGCGCGTTTTAGCCAGCGGGTGCGCCAGTACCAAACTTCATGCGCATTTTCGTGCTTTGAAAGCTATGTACGTCAGGTAGTGGGTCCTATCTATTATTAATTAAGAAGTCGCTTTAATCAGAAACTATATGGGCGGTTCGAAAACATCACTTACTTGCAGTTGCAGAAATAGTACAATAGAACAACGGTTTAAGTATTTACGCTTAGAACATGTTGTTTGTATCCCTAGCACCATTTATACGAACAAACAATTATCTCAAAATGCCTCGTATTTGTAGAGACATAAGAAACACAATAATTTTGTCTCCGCTGCCGCGAGGAACCTTGCTAATTAAATTATTTTGAGCCGGTTAATGTGACGCGGAAACAACACAAACTCTGGCACAAACATACGAGCCTTTGTTACTTTACTTTACATTATTTTAAAATTGCACATTAAAATAAATATAGTTCAAATAAACTAAAAAAACACGCTTTTGAAGCACATGAAAGTAAAAAAGTTAAAAATAATCCTTAATATAAGCAAAAAATAATAATGAACAGAAAATACTAGTATTATTTCTATATATTGTGAATAGAGTGTGGGTTGCTCGATATACGAAAAATATGGCACAAAGCGCCCCACGCTCACTGAATAGATTTTATATAGTGCGGTACAAATCCCACATAACCCTGTATCTCTCTCAATCTGACGGGTACCTTGCGAAGATTCCGTCTCGATAACATTAAAGACACCTTAGTATCTAGGTATATCTATATGTATCTTTTTCACTTATATAAAAAGCTGTAGAGTTTGTTTGTTTAAACGCGCTAATCTCAGGAATTACTGGTTCGAATTGAAAACTTATTTTAGCCCATTTATTGAGGAAGGCTTTAGCGTCAGAAAACTAAAGTCCATGCGGACGAAGTCGAAGCGGCCGCTAGTTAGTAAAATATTTTATTGAATAAGAATTATGTATATTATATTCTTGAAAATGTACATTAAATTCTTATTGCAAGTTAGTTTAAAATTACTTAAACGCAAACAGTGCATTTCTAAATTACTACAAAAATTGTGATCTGTGTTAAAGAAATTTTGTTTATCACATTTTTTTTTCAACCTTTTTTTATGTCCCACTGCTGGGCACAGGTCTTCTTCTCACACAATTGAGAGGGATTTAGGCCATAGTCCACCAGGCTGGCCAAGTGCGGATTGGTGGACGTCATGCTTTCGAGAAATTATGAATTTCTCTCAGGCATGCACGGCGATGGAGAACATCGTAATCAATGAATTATCACGATATTTTCCATCACCGTGGAGCAGCGATAAAATCGCATATTACAAATTTCTTTGTCAGAGGTGCGAGCCGAGGATTTGAACCTGGGATCGGTCGCGTCGAAGACCGCGGTTTTTTACCACTCGGCCATCGCTGCTCACCTATCACATATAATACGAGTATTATCTTTAGTATTTTTGTACACAAACTCCTATTACCTAACAAAGTATAGTGAAGACATGTACTAATTGCGGAACTATTCCTAAAATTTAATAAAACGCTGCGGCAGAATGCGCAGAGGCCAGATTAAAGCGGATATAACTGGAATTTCAGGTCAATGGGGAATATTGGAACTGTATAAACGCCTTTTTATGATTTTGCAGAATTAATAATATCTGTAAGGTAATGGGAAAGATCTAGAAAGAAATTTATATTCGCAATGAACGATGGGTCATAAGTCATAATTTCATTTTGTAATTTCATTTCTAAGTTGATAAATTTGCCTTACTCTATTTTATAGATTGGAAGCGCGGATGGCTCTGTGACGTGCGTGGGAGGATAAGGCGGGTGCGAACTTTGAAGCACGGAATTTCGTGCGAGTTTCCTTCGGAGGGCATGTTAAGCCGTCGGTTCCAATTGTTATCCATACATAGCAATCTTTAAAACTTGTCGTCTGCCTTAATGATGGTTTGAAAAGATCTGACAGCGGGTTGGCCGCTAACCCACATAAGAGTAGCGTGATGGAGTAAGCTCCAGGCCTCCAAGGGGGACTGCCCTGTGTCCAGCTATGAGATGCAACAAACATGTATTCCTTAACTCCATTTAAAAAAACTTCCGCAGTAGCTTCACTGTAGATGAAATGCATTTTTTCATTCTTTAATGCTGATGATAATGAGATGTAAATGAATGTGAAGATATGCAAAGTTGACAGGTTCTCATCTGCTAGTGGCATATCAGATCAATTCCAATGTCAAGATCTCGTGCGATAAGCGTGTCAAGATCTACATACGAGTACCTACATATAGCCACTGTTTGGTTGGTTTTCTATCGCGATATGTGATAGATAACGTTCCGAAGGATAAAGAGATGAGATAGATTGATGTTTGGCTTTTGGGTAATTAGTTCACAAATGGTCCAGCTTTTTTATTTTAGGACAGTTTGTGTACCATAATTATTGTGTCCCCGATGGGGACAACTGCGGCATTCAATACTAAATGTCAAATATACATGTATCAAAAATTATCTTCAAGTAAAGATATATAAATACTGAAAGGTAGATCGCTGCTTAAGGCTGGCTAAAATGCATTTCCTATGTCAACAGCTTCTCGATACCGCATGTAAATGTCCTGTCAAGATCTCGCTATATTCAAATACAACATAATGCAGGTGAATAAGAATCTATCAACTCACAGATATATCACGAGTAAATTCTGCTCTGTACAACATTCTGTTTAACCCGAACACTCCATTTTATCTTCGGAACAAATTAGAATTTCTTGATCAGTCTCACAGCCGTTTGCTTCGCTCATCTAATAACATGATCTTACATGTTCCAGTACACTTTACGTCCTTTTTCGATAAATCTTTTACCATATCAGCTATCCGCTTGTGGAACTCCTTACCAGTGACAGTACGAAAAGCACCAAATCTCGCTTCCTTTAAAAACTTGGTCAAGGAGCATTACCTTGCTACTCTGTGAATACTACCATTAAATTGCAGGTGTGTGTATTTAAGTTATTATAATAATTATTTTATTTTATTTTAATGTTACTTGTAATGTTGCATTACCTATATGTTTTTAATACATTGTTCTTTTGCTTTTTAGGGTTGCCTGGAAGAAATTGCTTTTAAGCGATAAGGCCGCCCATTGTTTGTTTAACTGTTATTTTACATTTTTATTTTATGTCATAATAATTGTTCTGCATTACAAACAATAAAGAGTCTATCTATCTATCTAAATTCAGGTCCAGGATTATTATCGAAGCCTGTCTCAGTAGAATGCACTTTCCTATGCAAAATCCTACTCTATGCGCTAAAAAGTAGATAAATTAAGACAATCGAGGTTAATTTACCAATAGATTTAAGTTATATAAGTTGTTAATTGTAGTTACTTTTAATAACTTTCTCACCAGAAAGTATGCATTTTTTTATTTGAATGGAGTAGCAGACGAGCATGCAGGCCACATGGTGTTAAGTGGTCGCTGCAGCCCTTGAACATCTACATACAACCTCAAGCAAGCATAAGTAAAGTATTGTCTTAGGTCGTTTGCAGTTGCGCTGCTACTTCGGAGGCTGGTGGTCGCCTCATGTAAGTGGGGCCGGCAGCTGCACCTTTCTACCAAAACACAATCCCATCAAAAACATAAATGTAAAAATGTAGGCCAAGTTCTTGTAGATAAAAAAAGAGTTGAAATCTAAACTACAGCCAAGTTAATAATAATCAGAACCGATATTAACCATTCCAACTTGGCGGGTTTTCATCACACCAATACTTCTGAAAAGAGCAAATCTTGCGGAGGTAAGTTTTAGAGTTGGACTTTTTTCCTTCGTTAAAATTTCAAAACCCGCCAAGTTCGAATGATTAATATCGGTTCTGATTATTATTAACTTGGCTGTAGTTTAGATTTCAACTCTTTTTTATGTACAAGAACTTGGCCTACATTTTTACATTTATGTTTTTGATGGGATTTCATTTCTTTTTGCTCAGTTTGCTTTATGGTACCTATCGCAACGTTGTTCATATTATATTATTATTATTAAAATGAAGTGTGTCTGGTCCACCAGATGTAATTATAGCTTTATGTAACAGGTAATAATTTAAACATTTATTTTAAACTGCAATACGATACTGTGCACGAAATCTTGGGATGAAATGGATTGTTTTGTTTATAGTTCATTTTAAAACGTAGTTAGTTATCCATTAAAATTAATTTTGAATATACTAAAATTTCTTTTTTTATGTTCTGATTTTTTTCGTGTATTATAATTTCTTTTTGCACCTGACCATTTTCTATTTTCTATAGTTTTCCTTTATTTTTATGCTAACGACTACCCCGATGCCAAATTTCAGATTTGTAGGTCTTAGAGAAGTATGACCAACATTTTTATAATTCATAATGATAATGACTATAATCTGACTCGCACTTGACCAATTTCCAATTTCCGATGTTTTCTTTACTTTTTTAAATGTTAACGACTATCCCCATGCCAAATCCCAGATTTTTAAGTCTTAGAGAGAAGTATTACCAACATTATACATAATTTTGACTAAAACCTGACTCGCACTTGACCAATTTCCAATATTCGAATTTTCCCATTACTCTTACCCTGACGACTAGCTAAATGCCAAATTTCAGCTTTGTAGGTCTTCTAGAAGTGGTCAAACATTTTGATGAGCTGTAGTGAGTACATGAGTCAGTGAGTACCAAATTTACAATTTTCTCGAGTCTATAACTTTTTTTCTGTAATAGCTACAATATTGAAACTTTTTATTCTAAGTATATTAAATGGTGTTATTATGTCCGTAAAGTTTCATCCATCTATTAATCAGGTAAGAAGATACAGGGGGGTCAAAAGTGGCTCTAAGCGGTTCGGGTAAATAGTGCACGGTGTGCGCGCGGCCTGTGCTTAGAACTTGGCCGGCGCACTTTCGTGCGCTTTGATAGAATTGGTTCATGGCAGAAGTGGGTGCAGCGGTGGTACTTCCCCGGGCGAACCATAATAGTTCTACCACCTACAAAAAATAATTTTATATTGCAATATTTTCAAATTAAGAATGCATTTTGTAATTATGTGATGGATAAATCTTGATGTACTTATTTTACATTTAATCAAATTAAGATCTTCCTACGATTAGTATAAGCGTAAATATATTACATTGTTTTTCTTCACAGTACATAGCAGTAACAAACACGCACCTTAGATTATCAACATACCTACCAAAACTGGAGAAAGTCCTAGTAGATTCAAAACTATATTTAAATTCCTTTCTGCTTTGAAAGCTGGAATTTTTTCCGTCCTCCGCAATATATTTATAGGAGCGAAATAAACCAGCGCGGTGGGCAGGCGGCCATGATTTACCGCAGCGCGAATATTAAAACGTGACAGGACTGTACCTACCGCGGCAACTGGAGATCTACGGCCTGTACTGTACCTGATAAGTAGGTAAGTAATCTACCTTTATGGATAATAAAATTGAAAATAATTGTCATTTTTTAATTTGTAAATAAACACAGACAAGCAGTAATTTAAAATCATCAATCTGATTTCTGCCTCACGATGAAGCGCGAATGGCCCCGCGGCGAGCGTAGAACGCAATCGATCTATGCAGCTGAGCCAAACGGGCGCGGTTGGGTGTGAGATGGGTGACTGCTAGGTACTAGACTGGTAGGTACTAGTAAATTTTATGCGCGTTTCCGTGCTTCGGAGGGCGTAAGCCGTCGCTCCCGGTTGTTATCGAAAAATAATAGTCGTAGAACCTTTTCGGAGGTCTTATAGGCGGTTTGAAAACATCCGACAGCGGGTTGGCCACTAACCCGCATCTCCACCAACCCGCATTGGAGCAGCGTGGTGGAGTAAGCTCTAGGCCTCCCCAATAATGGGGAGAGACCCGTGCCCAGCAGAGGGACGCAAAAAGGGTTGCGGCCAGCCAAATGAAATGAATTAATATTCTTTATTCACTCTACGGTTCCTTTACAAACTGTTAATGAAGGTAATTTTTTTGTTCTGTCTGCTCTGGGTGCGCTTAGGTAATGCTGAGCTGAAGAAAAGAGCAGACGGACAAAACCTTCAGCCATGTTTTAAAATATGGGGTACACAATAATTAGGTTTCTTACAGAGTAGCTATGGGCCGATAAGGAAAATACTTAAATAAATAAAATAGCTGATGGGAATGCAGTCTGCTAAGCGTGGTGTATAGTTGCAGTCCCAGGAAAGCCTGAGTCTTGCTGAGGTCGTTTGTTGCTACGCTGTTATACCGGAGGCGATCGCCTCATATAACTTTCAGCAGCAACCGCACTTGGTAAAAACACAAATGAATTGTTTTTATTTTATGTATCAGTATCTACTGGATAAGTAAGACGCCGTGTCTACATTAACGTTCAAAACAGGATTGTTTTTTCTTAATCCATATTTTGTAAATTTGTTTAAGAATTAACGATGAGAAAAACTTTTTATTATATGAACGAAATAAACCAGCATGGTGGGCAAGCGGCCATGATTTACCGCTGCGCGAATATTAAAACGTGACAAGACTGTACCTACCGCGGTACCTGGAGATCTACGGCCTGTACTGTACCTAACGAGTAGCTGAGAAACCTTTCTTTTTCAGCGCTTGAGAAATAATACCAAAATTTTAACTCATAAAATAGCACAAATAAAGACAAGCACACATACACCCATAGAACGAGCAGAAATTGAAACTCATCATTCAAATTTCTGCCTCACAGGGATACGAACACAAAACCTTTCGAATAGCAATCTGGCACTGTCACAGTGCGCCACTGTGCCAACGGAAGAGGCACTTCTATCATTATTATTTTTCTATTTAAGTACAATTACAGACAGGCGTGCAGGCTACGTAGTGTTGAGTAGCCTTTGTAGCCCATGGACATCTAAACACAATCTTAAGCAGCCTGTTACTGCGCTGCGGAGGTTAATGACCGCATCGTGCAAGTCTGGTCTGCACTCGCACCTTACCCTGAAACACCGTAGAAACGCTTCAAGACATAAAGGGTTGTAGCGGTGGTACTTGACCAGTCGATACCTTGTAGTTATATATTACACGACTATACTCACGTCAATTTTTATCGGATCTGCCGACATGTTTCGGTCCTGACCGAGGACCTTCTTCAGGAGCTCCCGCCGGTCGCGGTGGCATCGCGGAAACATGTCGGCAGATCCGATAAAAATTGACGTGAGTACAGTCGTGTAATATATAACTACAATGTTAGTGAAGACTCACGATTCGTTCAATAAGAAAACAGTCGATACCTGAAAGTCCAATATGAGGAAAATCAAATTCACCCTTATTTTGTAAATCTTTTTAAGAATTTACGATAAAAATGCCTTGTCTCCTTAACTTGTTTAAGCTGTAAAATAGTATAAACGAAAGGTATTAATAATTCTTTCGTTTCCCACAATATATTTATTGCGGAGTGAAATAAAACAGCGATGCCGGCGGGCGGCAAGCGGGCGGTCGTCGGTGATTTAGCGTTCGTGCGAATATTAAAAAAGTTCGCGCGCCGAGTGTTCGTCGAGGCGTTTTTCTGTCGTACGTGTAGAGTTAGATTTTGTACGCAAAGCATGGATTTTAATGTTTTAATGTTACCATTGTAAGGCTAAAATGATATCCGCATATTACAGTCATGAACGGATGTTGTAGATTTTTCACTAGGTTAAATTTCTTCAAAAACCAAACAATATTTGAGTGACCTATATATTGTTTGGTTTTTGATCACACGAATTTTATTATAATGAGTGCCTTTGAGAGTTTATTTATTCTTGACTAACTGTTACAAACACATAATGGTATGTAGGTAATTGTTTTTATATTGTACGTTTATTTTGGATTTTACAATTTTTCTGACTGTACGTTACTATCATTTCTGTTGTTCATAATATGCTTGAAAATGACCTCGCGGAGAGTGTCGAAACGTCGCCAAATAAAAGATCTCAATTTATTAATGATTTTTTAATTTACTTGATTAAAATCCCAATGTACACGTTCTAATTGGTCAAAAACCAAGAAAAAGGTTGATACAGATAATTTAGTATCGTGGAACGCTTGGGTATTCACTTATATATATAAAATATAAACACCTGTGAAATTTACATTACAAAAATAAAGTCAAAATTATAGTAGGTAAAATCAAAATACAAAAGGGGTTTTTTTGGCGGGAAGTCGAAAAGACATATTGTGCTCTTGTTTTATTTTCATTTTCTTTGTGTATTTTTGAGTTATATCGGATAAAGTTGATGGCATTTTGCTCGATATAGGACAGTGCACGGAGTGTTGTGAAATAAAATAACAGTGCGAAAACATGTTTTTTTCGGCTTGCCTCCAAAATTCCATCGGACATGTTCTGGTAAAGTAGCCATCACTTTACTTGAACATTTGACTGACTAGACTGACTGATACTTGACGACTAACTGACTTTTTTCTACGACTACAAAGTGATGCAAAAATTTTACTTGACGCTGGCAATATGCACAGAGTTTGCGACGCCATTATTAAAATTAAAATTGAATAATAAAGACTAATTTTGAGTTTTGGCGGGAAGTCGAAAAAGACATATTGTGTTCATGTTTTATTTTCATTTTCTTGGTGTATTTTTCAGTTATATCGGATAAATTTGATGGTATTTTGTTCGATATAGGTTAATTACAGTGCAGACTAATTTTTATTTGTCAGTTAGATAAGCGTTTAGGCTATAGTAGCATTTGTTGATTAAATATAAAGTAAATTTGACTTTAAAAACTTTTAAATTATACGACATACTTTATCACGTTGTCTCTACGTGAACCTATCTGATAGACCTGTTTTGTTGACCCTCTCAACGTATTCTACCTTGTAAAGATGTAAACATACGAGAATGTATTACGAAATAATTATTAATTTACTTAACTGAAAATTGTTGTAAACTGTTTTGACTTAACTTTCGCATTATCAACCAAATCATCTCGAAGTATGAATGAAAGATAAATAGATTTTCAAATTATTCGTGATCAAATAATACACCAACACGTTGGCCCTAGCCTAGGGTGTAGTCCTATGAAGACACAAGGATACTTTCGGTAAAATGAAAATATTAATGTACATAGGTATTCATTTACAGACTTACTACACAAACTTATTAAATTCTTCTGATATCTTTCTTTTTCTGTGTTTGAAAACTGCTGTTGCCGAATTTGTAAATAATAAAAAAGGTCGTGGTAATGACATTGTCTGTGTAATTACATGTTACATACAGAATACGCGCTGTTGAATATTGAATGCGCTAAATACTCGCTCACTATAAATCTATACATAACACCTCGCCTTTTTGCAATATTTTTTTAAATAAAGAATAACCGAGGTAATTACTTCATTCTCATTATGCTACATGTTCGCAATATAAAATTATAAATAAATAAACAAATAACGCTTCACACTTATAAAATAGCTCCACAGTAGGGTAGATATACCCTGTGTCGTGGGTGCCACGGACATACAGAAATACAAAAATATAAAACCCCTGACCGATATCAGAAATTTTAAACTTATCATTCAAATTTCTGCTTCCCCGGGAATCGAACCCGGGACCCTCCGATCGGCAGTCCGGCATGGTAACCATTACGCCACGAGGGTTGTCTAAAAATTAATGTATTACATTCGTGAAACAGTCCCCTCTTGATTTCTTGTTATAACTTCTGTTTCCATAACGCGTCGTTTACTTACTTACTTACTTACTTACCTCAACGTAATGTCTATATTGCAATGTTTCTTGTGAGATTCTCGGGAGAGGATATCGGGTTATGTGGGATTTGTACCGCACTAAATCCCCCTCGGTGGCCTGCCTCTGGGCTTGGGGAGGACTCCGGGATCTCCAATGGAACGCACCGGTGTCCTCCACGCGCAGCGCCTAGTACGGACTCATCTTCGGGACAGCAATTTTGCTCTCCTGCACTTAGAGGGATTTACGGGGCGACATGCGGCCACGCCGCCGTCCTTTCTGGGGCTCCTGGCTGGACGGATCGAGCTCCCACTCTCACCGCCTGCAAGTTACATTTGCATTCGTTCACATTTTCTTTGAGCAACGATTCAGTAACGCTGGGGAAAGAGTTAAGCAATTTATTTGTCGAAACTGAAATGTCACTTAAAAAATTCTATACAAATACAAATTATATACAAAATCTCCGTACAGAAAACTTACGTAAACTTCTACTTTAGAAGTTTCTAATTGATTTCAACTTTGAAGCTGTAACCGTACAGTTTATAAACACGTTTAGAAACTGAAAGGTATTGTATTAATAACATCGACCGCATTATTACGTTCCGCGTGTAGAATACAAAATTAATCGGTGACCTCATTATGGCTGTTAAATAATAAATATTCAAATTGCTTGCTCATTATTACTTGTTTTTAGTAACGCGCGGTTATTAGAGCCTTCGTTTTGTTCTAATGTCCTTGTTATCATGCTTTAATCAAGTCAAAGCGCATGTAGAGAATACAAGTAAAATACAGTATTAGCACAATATAGATATAAGTATACAGTAAAGTAACTTCATACTATCGATCGAATTGACACACGCACAAAGACAACTGTCATTTACACGGCCGCTCAGTAATCTTTAAATAGTACGCAGTGCCACATTGCGCTATGGACTGAAAATCGAGTTTCATAAATTCATCTTTTGGAACGAAGTTCCTTATCGCGCGTTGCGAAAGGGGGCTAGACGGAAAAAATTAAGACGAAAAGTTGTAACGACACTTTTTGCTATAGTTGTAAGAAGTGCTTACAACTATAGCAACCGCACTCGACATTGCTTTACTTTGTTTACTCCTATCTTTCTTATGACTGCACTTGATGTTGCCACTATTGGCCACCCATCCTACTTTTGACCACACTCAACAATGCTTAGCTTTGTTTACACCCATCCTTATGACCGCACTAGATTTTGCTTAATGGCCACCTATCCTACTTATGACCGCACTCGACATGGCTCAGATTTATTGCCACCGATCCTACTTTTGACCGCACTTGATGTTGCTTAACTTTGTTGACACCCATCCTTTTTATAACCGCTCTAGATGTTGCTTAATGGCCACCCATCCTACTTATGACCACTATTAAGACGAATTCAAACGACACTTCGCTAAAATCCATCGAGCCGTTTAAGCTGCAGAGCGTGCCAAAGAAACATAGCCAAAAACATATACACTCGTAAAACATAATCCTCCTTCTATCGCAATCGGGTAAAAAGATCCGTTAACGTCTCTCTGACGAGTCGAGTGAAAGCGTCGAGTGAAAAAGTTCTATTATCCGCGCGTGAAGCTTGTAACCGTCTTAAATTAGTTAATTTCTATTTTTTTCCACAATAACCTACCGTATGTTCATAGATTATAAATTATTTTTTTATATGTGTTATTCGAGTTAAGACAAACTATTTAGTGAACATTTTATTGATCTCTTACTTATCTTTTAAAACATTTACTATATACTTACAACATCATTACACAATTTATATAATTTAATAACAATAATGGGGAGAGCCCCGTGCCCAGCAGTGGGACGCTAAAGGGGCAGCCAGTCAGTTTGAACAAAAATTCAAAAGGTTACATTAATCACGATTCGAAAGCAGGGTAGTTGTTAATTTCTAAACGATTTTTATTGCCTTTGAAATGAATAATAATTTCTTTTATGCTGTTTTATAAAAAGGAAACGTGCTTTGCTTCTCGTGTGAAGTAGCAAGATTTTTATAACAATTTTTATTCTAACAATTTTTCAGCATTTCGTGCAATATTTTGCTTTTCTTCCCTGGAATATTTTTTTCTATTGTTGCCGCAACCGGCTTTGATGGCACAGAGCGCTTCACTGAAGCGGGCGGTGAAACAAGTTTACTGCGGTGATCCTTTGTGTTAGATAGATGTAACAGTATCTCTACTCTTTCCTCAAATCGCCTTTGGGGGAAATAGTATATCTATGTTTTGAAAATGTAAACTTTTCCTAAGATTGACTAAATAGGTAGCATGAATTTTGTTATTAACAGTCCTCGGAAGAGTATTTAACTCAAAAATATTCCAAAACAAATTTTTTTTTTTTTCAACCTTTTTTATGTCCCACTGCTGGGCACAGGTCTCCTTCTCACAAGTGAGAGGGATTTAGGCCATAGTCCACCACGCTGGCCAAGTGCGGATTGGTGGACGTCATGCTTTCGAGAAATTATGAATTTCTCTCAGGCATGCACGGCAATGGAGAACATCGTAATCAATGAAATATCACGATATTTTCCATCACCGTGGAGCAGCGATAAATTCGCACATTACAAATTTCTTTGTCAGAGGTGCGCGCCGAGGATTTGAACCCGGGATCGGTCGCGTAGAAGACCGCGGCTTTTACCACTCGGCCATCGCTGCTCCCAAACAAATATTATCTTAACATAATATGAACACACGTAGGTATATAGTGCTAATTAAAGACCAGTAAAAGTGATACCGTTATCATTGTTACTTAAGGAAACACAAGTTAGTAAAAATAAATTTAAAATAGGTAAAACCTTTAATGTCGACGTCTTCGATGCGACCGACCCCGGTTCAAATCCTCGGCGCGCACCTCTGACAAAGAAATTTGTAATGTGCGCATTTATCGCTGCTCCACGGTGATGGAAAATATCGTGATATTTAATTAATTACGATGTTCTCCATCACCGTGCATGCCTGAGAGAAATTCATAATTTCTCGAAAGCATGACGTCCACCAATCCGCACTTGGCCAGCGTGGTGGACTATGGCCTAAATCCCTCTCACTTATGAGAGGAGACCTGTGCCCAGTAGTGGGACATAAAAAAGGTTGAAAAAAAAACCTTTAATGGGAATGGGTAATAATAGGTACGTACTGTGTTATTTTATTAGTTATTAGTTAGTCGTAACATTCTGTGCAATATTTTGTTGCTATTCCTTGAAAAAAAGGTTTCTATTTCAACCGCCGGCATTACAAAGAGCAGTTCATAGAAGCGAGCAGTAGACCAAGTTTTATTCACTGTGGATTTTTATTACCACATATATATTTATTTTCTCAAATAAAACGTTTCGAAAAATTATGTCCGTTATTTATTGACAATCGATGCAAAACAAAATGAGAAATATTTTAATCACTTGCAATCTGTGTGTTCCTTAATTTTAAAAGCACGCTGCACCCTTTCTTATAGTGAGTAATTCTGTTGTGTTCCGGTGGAAAGATACGGATACATGACTCACTTAGAGGAAGCTTCCATAAGCTTCCAAAGTATCCGTTCCAAAGTATCCGTGCAATATAACCTCAGGTAATATAAGTCTTACATAGCTTACTTGAGATTGGGTGCAGATGTCCGTCGACTGTACCAGCGTGGTGATCAGACACGTGTCTTAACCACGCGTTAATGCCAGTTGTTTGTTAATTAAATAAATTTTCAGAAATAATAAAATCACATGGAGGTAAATAAATTTGGGCTGGACATTCAATATCAATCAAATATTCGTCATGGATGGATGTAAACTTATGAAGCCTACGCAATAGGCAATCTAAGTAAGTATAAGTCTATTTGTTGAAACATTCCGTGGAATATTTTATGTCAGTGCCAGTCGCTAGATTCAATGGCATAACGAAGCACTATTCTTTCAAGCGACGCTGGAACACGTTTTATTCTCCCTTTTATTGATAAAAGGTTTGCGGCTAGTTTTTAAATCTCTCTTGGCTGTTATAGTGGCGTAATAAAAAATTTAAAAATACAGTAAACATGGGTGGAGGGAGACAGAACATAGATTGTTGTTAAATAAGGATTTCTAGAATTTTCTTAGTTTTATAATATAATAATATATTCTTTTCGAATAATAATTTAAAAAAATCTTATATCAGAAACACCTCTAAAACGTTATAAATAAATAATTTAAAAATGTTTGCATACAAATCATAGAATATACTCAGAGGCTACCCTATAAATATAAATTTTTGAACTGCAGCATAGGTATCTAGTCGATGCAAAAATCCACAGCTATCATTTATACTTTTCCTTATGTTTTAAGTAGTTTCACGGTTAATTTCGTATAATTTAACATAATTTTTATAATTGACTTTGGTAATGAGTTTTTTTTTGGTCACTATGAATACCAGCGTCAATTTGCCATTTCGTCTATTGCACGGAAAGTCCTGTGGAATATTTGTTTCAGTTTCGTGGAACTTATTGTTTCATAATATCTGTCGACTCCTATCACTCTTTTATTTTACATTATCTTGGCCTTTTTTATCCATTCATCTATCACTGTGATAATATAAATAAAGCTTTAAATACTATAATAGTAGTAATAGTATGATAGTTAAAACTTTATCACTTAAATTATAAGTTTTCTTTTCAGACATAGATATGTCTGATAGACATTTGATTGATTGTAGATACAATGCTGAGAATCTTCTTCTTTTCTTTTCTCAACAGGTTTTCTTTAATTTATTTCTATCTTTTTCTTTTTGAATTTTGCACTTTTCCGGATCATTCTTGATTTCTGCATATTTTTCTTTTTTGCGCAGTCTGTCTTTGGCTAACTTTTCTTCCGTGGTTTTTCTTTGGTTTACCCATAGTTGTAGTGTAGATGTTGTAACTTTCTGGTAAAAAAAAAAGTGTGAGAATACTCATGTCAAATCTAAGCTATTCTAACTGTCAGATAAAGTTTTCATGTTAATTTACGGCCTGTGAGAATTTAAAAAATAATAACAAGGTAAACTATCAACATTTCTATCTGTATTTCGTTAAGTAGGTAGTAGATAGGTTGATATTATATTGACTTACATAGATAAGTTAAAAAGTATGTAATAAGAAAATTTGGGCACACTAACTTAGCATTAAGGTAAGTAACAAGACAAGTGATAACGTTTTGTTATTAATAATAACTCTACCTAGGAACATCAGTTTATATTGAAAACACGATCTTTATTGGTGTTTCATATTCACACTTTACTATCCGCAAAACTATTTCATTACCTTCCAAAACCGTTCATTCCTCTCCGCCTTAAAATTGGAGGGAATGGAATGTAATGAAATGGAAAGGAATGAAATTTAGGAAGAATTTCTCGATTTATTTCGAAACTAATAGTGCAATGACCTTAATAGGTATAACATGAAAACACCCACATACAAGCCATAGTTTTATTTAAAAAATCATTAATTTGATCTTGGGCTTACCTATAAATGCAATGGAATGTAATGTGTACGTACCTGTGACAAAAGTGATTTCCAAAACTTGAATCGGAAATATTTTTTGCTGTGGCTGCGCGCGTCCTTCCTTGGTGATTTATTTCGGCAGACTGAGGGGCGCGGGAGACGTACGCGAAGGCAAAAATAGAAAATAGGGTTGGGAACAAATAAAAATTTTGGTTGCAATTTTCGTGGAACGTAATGAAGTTTTTTGTTGGACAAAATTTAAATGTCGATTCTTTATAAACTACGCTATGAATTATTAATGTAATGTTATGAATTATTAATTGTAATAATGTAACTTGATATCTAGGTACAAAAAACCTGAACATTCTCTGGAGGAAAGTGTACTAAAGTATCTCGGAACACTCAGGATAGTTATTTGGATAAGGAAAGGAATGAAATTTTGACACATTTTTGTTAAGTATTTTTTTATTTAATGAATTTGGCGATTAAATGAAAGATGCGCCTTCGAGCTTTACTTAAACATGAACTTAATAAATTTAAACATTTTCACTAACTGTGTTGGAGGAGCTTGGGGATGATCCCCCGCTGCGGGTGTAGGAATTGTGGACTGTAAGTTGCGTGTCGAATTAAAGGTGGAAAACGAGAAGGATTGATAAAGGGAGCAAACGCACTAACCTGGGGCTGGAGCAGATGGTATGCTCGTGTACTGATGAAGCCTCGATCAATCTTCTCTTGCCCGGGAACTGGTGTTGTCCTTCACACTACACTATAGGTGCCTTTCACAATACACTTTGAGTCAGTTAAATCACAAACTATTGACAGCGGTGATGGCGGCGATGCGGCGAGTCTGACCACGTGTGAGGTGGCTTGCGGTTAGGTTGTCACGAGAGCACTTGCGTACGCGTCGGCGGCACGGCGGACGAAGCCAGACTGACTGATGATTCTTCCTGATCCATATACATTCGTGCGAATGGTGACAACATTATATAATAGTGCGCTTGCGGGAAAGAGAGGGAGGATGAAGGTGGTTCACATGAATGAAGTTGGCGCGAACATCCCCCCGGCCTTGAGGTCTCCTCAAATAGCGAATTAAATAAAAATAAACATAAATATATGCAGCGGAATCAATATTATGTAGAAGAAACTATATATGCGGTGAACAGAGGCGATGCGATGAATATAATTAGTAAATAAAAAAAAATATTATAATAGCGGGATGAGAATTTATACTTAAACTATAACTTATAAAATATAAACTACATAGGCATATAGAAATATTATTGTGTTGGTAGAGGGCAAAGTCTAACAATGGGCCGCTGCAAAGTGGAGCTCTTAGTCTTCACTTGTGCAACGCGCACCACACCATCCCTACCAGGAAACAGTTCAGTGACGACGCCTAGCGGCCACTGAAGAGGCGGAGCGTTATCCATATCGATAAGAACAACGGTTCCTACAGAAATGGAATTAATAGAATGTTTATTCCACTTTTCTATTGCTTGTAGTGTATGTAAGTATTCTGATCTGAAGCGCTTCCAGAATGACTGAACTATCGAATCAAGCAATGAAAAACGTGATAAAAGATTAATGCGTTCCTTACTAAGATCCGCGGCGGGTAAACATCCAAGTGGATTAACAGCGAGGAAATGCGCGGGCGTACCTAAGTGCAGTAGGTTCCGCCGGATCGCTACTTAACACGTAAAGCGGTCGTGAATTTAATATGCGTTCGACCTGAGTGAGGACAGTAAGCAATTCCTCATACGTGAGGATTTGCTTACCTATGACGCGAAATAAATGATACTTTACTATCTTTATATTTGACTCCCAAAGCCCACCAAAATGTGGAGCGTTTGGAGGGTTAAGTTTCCATGTGATGCGGTTATAGTTTTATTACGCGGTAATTTTTTTTTATAAATTTTAGTACATAAGCTACGGATCGGAGATATTTATTCCATTTTGAAAATTTTAAGCTAAGAGTGATAAATGGATGCTCTGGACTATTAGTAACGGTACATGTTACAGTTTTTTGTTCCGGTAGATCGGTGGTAGATAGTGAAAATGATTGTATTGGCCACTCACTCCTCGGTGAGGACAACCAAGCGGGACCGTGTAGCCACAATTTATTATTTGAGACGGCAATAAACCGCGAGAAATATAATCGGCGGGATTTTCAAAACCAGCCACGTGAAATAAATTATCAGGAGATAAAGAAGACTGTATTTGCGAAATGCGGTTAGCCACAAAAGTGTTAAACCTGTGTGGTGAGGAGCGGGCCCAACAAAGGGCGACCTCAGAGTCCGAAAATGCATAAATGTTACTAACAGGATGCCTAGCGGATAGCGTGTCATGTACGGTACGCAGTAAATTAGCGAGTAATACTAAGGCGCATAACTCGAGCCGAGCTAACGAAATAGTTTTTAGCGGCGACACCCTTGATTTAGAACAAATCAGCGTTACCACTGGTGAGTCATCATCATTAACGATGTGCGAATAAATTACGCAGCCATACGCCTTTTCACTGGCGTCAGCGAACGCGACTAGCGAGACTTGGGAATTTTTATTTATACCCATATGGCGAGGAAACTTTAATTTCGATATCAAAGGTAACTCTGAAATATATTGTTGCCATGCAGTGACAACGTGAGCGGGCGGAGCCTGGTCCCAGTCAAGTTTGAGAACCCATAAGGTTTTAATGAGAAGCTTAGAGAAAAGAATTACTGGACCCACGAGCCCCAGAACATCATACAAGCGAGCGGTTGCGGATAAAATAGAACGCTTGGTACAAGCGAGCGGCGGCGGCGAAACTAGAAAAGAAAAACAATCAGTTGCGGGGTGCCAACGAAGACCCAATACCTTAAAAATACTTTGGTCGTCGAATGAGACCTCGTCAAGCTGACGGTGCGTTGCGGGGATGTGCTGTAAAAGCTCTGAACTGTTACTAGTCCACTTAACCAATTCAAATCCTCCTCGCTGAAACATTTGAATTAGTTGAGTGGCTACGTCAACGGCGCTGCTGACGCAGGGCGCGCAGGACGCGATATCGTCCATATAAATATCTCGTTCGACCACCGAAGCAGCCAAAGGATAGGACTCCCTCTCCTCGGAAGCCAACTGACGTAATGTGCGTAGCGCAAGAAAAGGCGAAGAGCATAAACCAAAAGTCACACGATTAAATTCGTATGTTTGTATGTCTTCCTCATTAGAAAAGCGATAAAGAATGAAACGCGCGGTGCGATTTTTGTACTTCAATGCATAAATACATTTGTCTAACGTCGGCAAAAAAGGCGATGCGATAAACTCGTACGTTTATTAAAATATTAAAAATATCAGACTGTAAATTTTGCCCACTATGTAAAATATCATTTAATGAAATGTCATTATCTGACTTAGCGCTTGCGTCGAGTACTATACGCAATTTAGTTGTACTTTTATCATTACGTATGACAGGGTGGTGCGGGAGATAAAAGCAAGGTTCCGTAGAATTATTTGAAGCAACCAATGATAAAAAACCCTTGTTGATTTATTCTTGAATGACGTCATTGTAGCGGGAGCGAAGATCGGGACATTTATTAAAACGTCTCTCTAGGAGCGAGAAGCGTTTTTTAGCGGTTATAAAAGAATCACCTAACTGTAAGTTGCGTGTCGAATTAAAGGTGGAAAACGAGAAGGATTGATAAAGGGAGCAAACGCACTAACCTGGGGCTGGAGCAGATGGTATGCTCTTGTACTGATGAAGCCTCGATCAATCTTCTCTTGCCCGGGAACTGGTGTTGTCCTTCACACTACACTATAGGGGCCTTTCACAATACACTTTGAGTCAGTTAAATCACAAACTATTGACAGCGGTGATGGCGGCGATGCGGCGAGTCTGACCACGTGTGAGGTGGCTTGCGGTTAGGTTGTCACGAGAGCACTTGCGTACGCGTCGGCGGCACGGCGGACGAAGCCAGACTGACTGATGATTCTTCCTGATCCATATACATTCGTGCGAATGGTGACAACATTATATAATAGTGCGCTTGCGGGAAAGAGAGGGAGGATGAAGGTGGTTCACATGAATGAAGTTGGCGCGAACAAACTGTAATATTCATATGATTTTTTGGTCTGGAATGACAATTCGGACGAAACGGTGGAATGAGCCATATAATAATAGATAGATAATTGAGTTTATTATCGGATAGTGTTTTTAAATTACATAATATAGTTTTTAGGTCTCTATAGAATTCCATCGTCAATTTGTCGATTCGTTTTTCCAGGAATTATCATGTGGAATATTTCGTTTCTGTTTCATGGAATATTTTGTTTCAATGTGTCGGCTCCTGCAGCGCTACAAAGCGCTGCATGCTCAAGCGCGCAATTGAAGAAGTTTTATTCACTGAACTGTTATCGAATGGATCACTTTTCCATTTTATATTCTCTAAGTCCTTTTAATTTTTTGTGCCTTTTTTTAAATATTAAAAACGCTTAGTCTTTTATAATATCTCAATTTTATACGAATTTCATCTGCGTTGATTATTGCTTCAAATAATTTAAGATATTTGTAATAAATTGCATCGAGAATCTTTCAGCGGGAGGGCAGTGATGAGCTGTAATACAGGTTATTCTTTTCCTACATCAGGCACCAGGTTCTCACTCTGTAAGGTTTGAGATTTAATAATCTTGGGCTTATAATTAAAACTTTACTATTAATATTATAAAAACTTTCTATTTCGTGGTTGTATATGAAAACCTCATGATTTGTACGCGACTTGGAGCAGATAGCATTTTCTTCTTATACTTTATAATAATAGTGATATAATAGTGATAGTAGTAGTCGATTTGTCGATTCATCTATTTCGCGGAAAGTCCTGTAGAATATTTGGTATCTGTTTCGTGGAACAAAGTTTTCTATCTGTCAGCTCCCGCAGCACCACAAAGCTCTGCACGCTTGAGCACGCAGCGGAACAAGTTTTATTCACTGCTTTAATTTTTTTATCCGATGCCTCACTGTTATATTTTTATCCCCTTTGTCTTTTTTATTTTATTTTCATCGGTTTAACTGTCACTATTTTACTAAGCACAATCTCGTGATTCCTGCGCAAACTGAAGTAGGAAGGACTTAGGCTAAAAATATTTTTTAGGAAGAATGGTGACATAACCTACCCACGTAACTTTTCTGTATATTTTATTTTAGGGTGAAATTTTTAAAGAGAAATATATTTAATAGAATTTGATAACGGTAGTGGTTTTTAGGTCGGTACGGAATCGATTGTCGATGTCGATTCGTGTATTTCACCGAATGTTCCGTGCAACATTTGGTTTCAGTTTCGTAGAATACTTTGTTTCTACTCGTTTCTGTCGGCTCGCGCAGTGCCACTCAAGCACGTGCACGCTCAAGCGTACAGCAGAACAAGTTTTATTCGTGTGGTGATTTCTTTATGACGTGGATCACTGTTTTATTTTATATTCCCTTCGTGTTTCATACTTTTCCCTTTTTTAATTGTCTAACTATCACTGTTTGATGTTGAAGATACTCGTAGTGTCATAATCTGACACCGGTTATGAGTATAGGAAAGATAAACAATGTAACAAAAAAAGAATATTTGTTTACAGCTTGTTCGAACTTTTTTTTTACGTTATAAATTTAACTGACTCGAAAGCCCTGTAGATAAATGACTTGAGTAAAAATAATTTCCTACCCTAATTAGTAGAAAGTGTGAACTTGGCTTTATACAGAAACTTGACTTTTCTACCTCCATTTTATCCTTCTCGCCCGGCTATTATAATAATAATAATACTTAATTATGCATCATCTTAGTAGTTTTGTTCAAACTAGCTCTAGATTTTGATAAAGAGTTTATTATAACAACATGTATACATATTTGACGCAAAATTCTACAAAATATGCTCACAACAAGTAAGTACCCTTACTCTGAAACTGCATAGTTTCCGTGGATTTGTACAAAAATTGTGGACAAAATTGGTTTTGTTTCTATTAACAATAGCCTGATAATTCTAGAAAACAAACTTTTGAGAAAAAACTGTATTGTACACTCAACAATACACTGCTCGTTCAGCCTGCAAATCAATACGTCGTATATAGATTTCGCAAAACATTCCGCGCAACAATTTGTTTCAGCTGACGAAGCCACAAAGTGTGTGTTCTGGCGTGCGACGGAACAAGAATGTATGAATGTGATCACTATATACGTACATTTTGAAACGATTTTTAAATTGTAACAAACGTGTCAGCCAGCTAGCCAATCGGTGCCATACCGCCATGACGTTTCCCTTAAGCCAAGCCAAGCCCTAGCCAATAAGAAGGGAGTCGTCTCTATATAAGCCTTTGCCAGCTTATTCTGTGTCATTCTGCTTGTCAAAAAAGAAAATAAAGAAGCTCTGTCAGTTTTATTACTGGTCGTAATAAAATATTGGGATACAGAATAATAAAATGCAAAGTGTATAATGGATTAATTATGAAATGAATCTCTTTTACTCTACCTGCAATACTCATGTCCAAGCCGTATATACGAGTATACAGCCAATTGTTTTGATCCAATTACATACAATGATTGCATCAATTCGATAATCGATATGCATATTTATAACTAGCTGTGCCCGCGACGTCGTCCGCGTAGATAAAGACTTGTACAAAAGGCTTGATTAGACTTGGATTATTTGTTCCTCCTCCTCCTTGGTCGTTCACTCTTGACAAAGTTGTCGTGGCTGATGAGGTTGCAATTTCGTTCGTGACCGCTTGCCCTCTACTGTCCCTTGGATTATTGTTACCTTTTATGAAATTACTTATGATACAAAAGTTCATATTATTATGTTGAGTAGATACATTCTTCCTAAGTCTTACAATTCTTACTGTACTCCTCTTATAATATCGACTTTTCAGTCGTTATCATCAGTTTCTCTTTACAAATTAAACGTATTATAATAGCCTGTTTTTAAAGTGTTTAGATAATAATGGTGTGCCCGCGGAAAGTATCATTATAATTAAATAATTTGTGCTGCAAATAATGCATAGATTCATTATCATTATGTAACTTAAATATATTGCAGAAAGATGGTGAAATGTCTACGCTATGTCAGGCGTGGTTAGTAGTTGGGAGTCAAATTCTTGGTTGCTTACACATTGGTTGCAATTGTCGTTAACATACTGTCGTTCATACGTCGCCAAGAAATTTTGGTGGGGGGTCACTAAGAAATTTGGTCACCTCTTCCCGGTGTCTCAAATTGGCTTGCTTGGCATGCTCTACCACAATGAGTACAATATCAGCGCCAGTTCCAAAGCTCTCTAAGTTGTTAATTTTTTTATTAGATATTTTATTATGTAAATATACTCGTAATTAATTATTTGAAATAATCTCCACCAATCCACTTTGTAATAGCGTTAATGGGTAACAACGACATCTATCGTATAGTGTATAAACTAAATTGTCGATATACCGAATTTGCAACAGATCCCTAATTAGATCAATATGAACATAGATGTCGGCAGTAGCCTCGTTTTGTTAAGGTTTTGTACATTTTGTATTGAGGATTTCTTTGAATATGTGGTGATATGTATGGTTTTTTTAAATATTTAGAGATGAAATCTAGCATAAGTGATTGAAAACTTGCTATCAGAATATTAAGAGATGTTAGTAATTATCGAAACTTGTGGTGTGACCGCTCGCATTAAATTTATTCTCTTACAAAAGTTACACACTTAAATTTAAAAACCCGCATTGGAGCAGCGTGGTTAACTAATCTCCAGGCCTCCCCAATAATGGGAAGCCCAGGAGAGGAGCGAGACGTTAAAAGGATGCAGCTATTTAGTTTGTATCGGTAATGGTCGCTTCAGTCTTTAATAATTCAATTCTTGAAATTGACGTAACTTTTTTGTTTGTTAACCGATTTAAATAAAACAAACCCTAAATGTTAATCCAAAAAAATACCAATATATCAGTGAAAACCGTATCCTTCTACGTTAAGCCGTTCCTGAGATTAGCGCGCACAAACGAACAGATAAACAGACAAACAGATAAACAGACAAACAGACAAACAGACAATAATTCTAAAAATCATTGTTTTGGGTTCTATTACGCTAATAAATAGCCCTAGTGACAATTTTTTTCAAATATCTTCAATGTAGGTACAGAAACCGACTTGTTACAGATTTATTATATGTATATGTATAGATTTTTTATTCATACTATGCGCTGAGAATTCCAGGAATCATTTTTGTGCAAATTCCTTACCTCGTTCATCCTGTGAGCCATTGTGTGTAGATTTTGCAGAGCATATCGCGCAACATTTTGTTTCCGGTCCCGTTTGATGATGCCACAAAGCGTGCGTTCAAGCGTACTAGCGCAGGTGTGTGACTATTTTAACAATTGTGGTACGCCCGCCCAGATTCAGGGATTTTCCGGCAAATATGTGTGGCCGCCCACAGTCAAGCAAATTGCAGCCCTAATAATTTGTCTCCCCCATGTCATCTGTATAGAAATATACTTAGAGCGGTCAGTTACTGTTGCCCGAGATTAAGAATATGAGCTACGGGATCCCCTACCTGATCATAAGAGACGCTTTACAGGCGGCTTCTGCCCCGGGCCTGCGTAGTGAGTACATAGACGCTCGCCGGCGTAAGCATCAGAGAGTATAGAGAAGACACTTTTTTTTTCAACCTTTTCTATGTCTTGTTGCTGGGCACAGGTCCCCTCTACTGACCTCTACCACGATGGTCAAGTGCGGATGGGTGGACGTCATGCTTTCGAGAAATTATGAATTTCTTTCAGGCATGCACGGGGATGGAGAACATCGTAATCAACTAAATATCACGATATTTTCAATCATTGTGGAACAACGATTATTGCACACATTACAAAATAAATAAATAAATATATATATCATATTAAGAATACAAAATATTCGCTTAAAGAATGTAATTTTTACCCGGTGTTCGCCTTTAGGTGCCCGTTTGGGCTAGATGTTGAGCTGAGAGAAAAAGGCGGTGGAAAAAAACTCACAGTAGCACTCTTTTAAAAAAAAGTACATATATATTTGAGATAACAGTATGGCTATGGGTCCATAATGGGCACACGTGACAGCTGATCGTATGAGACACTATATTATACAAATTTCTTTGTCAGCGGTGCGCGCCGAGTATTTGAATGCGGAATCGGTCGCGTCGAAGACCGCGGTTTTTTACCACTCGGTCATCGCTGCTCTTTGAAAGAAAGAAAGAAAAAATATTTATTTCATATTAGGAATACAAAATATTCGCTTAATGAATGTCATTTTTTCCCGGTCATCGCCTTTAAGTGCCCGTTTGGGCTAGATGTTGAGCTGAGAGAAAAAAGGCGGCGGAAAAAAACTCACAGCACTCTTTAAAAAAAACAGTACATAATAATATATTTGAGATAACAGAATGGCTATGGGTCGATAATGGTCACACGTGACAGCTGATCGTGTGAGACACCATCAACCCACTTCCACCTGCTCACAGATCTCTTGATAGACATGCTCTGATAGAAAAGATACACTGTACACAAATTTTAAATCCCTATTAAAGCCCCACAGGAAATGTTTAAAAGCCCTCGTGAGACCAAAAGAAAAACGTCATAAACAAAACCCACTAAAATGGTCTTGCTTTAGTCGTACGAGCGCTAAGAGGTATGTAATTTCATGTATCCATCAATATTTAAAATGGAACTCCAACCATAAATTTCTATTAAAAAGAGGCTAAAACGCTGCAATACAATTCAATACAATAGTTTCCGACAACGACATGACAACGTTATGTGAAACTAAATGGAAATATTGATATGAAATGTTTTGCAAGCGTACGTATCAAAACATAAATATTCATTCTCAATACTACACTCCGGTAACAGGCAGACTTCGATGCTTCAAAAAATTGTTCTGCTCGAACGAAAAACAATCACGAACGAATGTGATGTTTGCTACAACACATATTCATTTCCGTTTGCATTCATTATTGAAAATATTTTTACAGCATTTTACAGACTTTGATAGTACATTTACATAAAGCATTGCTGTTTTATAAACAATGAACTTACGAATGTGTAGATTGGGTAGTGGATACGTAGTGTGTATTTTTGGAAGTGTTGTAGGTGATCTTCGGTTTTTTATTTTCAAAAATACTAACAATCCTCGAAGAGAGGTGAGGGTGTATCGAGAGGACGGATCTACACTAGTAAAAATACCACTGTTTTAGTTTATGCAGTAAAATTTATTCCGATTTTTAAATCTTATATAAGCCACTCGAAATCTCGACAGCTTGATTTAAACTTTGACTTATTAATGTCATCTAGTTTTATTCATGGGAACTATATAATATCTAGTACAAAGCATTAAGTACCAATATCTAAACTTAAAGAAATTACATTTATAACTAAGGACGTAGTAAATCCTCATTATTTAGTAAAGTTAAAGTTGAGTAAGCTCCAGACCTCTCCAATAGTGGGGAGAGTCCCGTGTCCGTCAAAGGGACGAATAGAAGGGTTGCAGCCGAATTGATCATAAAAACAGCTTTTCGCAATAGAATCCCTCTATACTGTGTGCAAGAACATCAAAATGTTGTTATGAATCGTTTTACAGTCGTTCGGACTAAAATATACATGTTCATACACTCCAGTAAATATTGTGCATCAATACAAAAGTATTTATCCTCGAACAAAAACAATCGTAAATACAGTGTTGTTTGTAATAAAAAAATAATACTACAATCAATTCGCGTGGAAATGGATTGGAGTATTGTCTTAAAATATTTTAAAATAATTGCATTGCTTTGTAAAGAATACAGCTTCTTTTTAAAATAGTTTAACGCACTACCTCTATGGTGTCACAATATCACCCCATTCACATTAATAATGACTACTACTACCGATGATAAATGGTAGCATAAATTAAGTTTGGTAAAACTTTATTTTATGCTCTCACTTATTGGCATTAATCTGGAATTTTTGTAAGGTGATAATAAAAGGTGACGATAGTTTGCTTGCTTTGCTTTTTAAAATCTCAGTACCGACGTCATGGTAAACTTATATTTTTTATGAAATTCAATTTTCGCACTGACATGACTACCTTGTGTGCAGGAATATTGAATTGTGGTCATGATATTTTTACAATCTGACTGATTTGAACTGATATACATGTTCAAAAATACACTCCATATACGAAGGCTATATATACTACAAATTTGTTTGTATTTGAACAAAAAAACAATTGTAAATAGAGCCATGTTTACGATACGAATGTCCTGTTTCTATTCCATTTATTGTTGAAAATAATATTATTTAATTTAGTGTGAAAACATAAATTTATTACAGTATTCAATGACATTGAACAAATCTAATTGAGTAAAGCTTACAATAACGTGATGAATTTAGTACAACATTCGTTTTGTATATAAGTTTGTCGTGACATTACGTGTCTTTAAAGAAATTTAATTAATTAAGTCATTATTTTGTACTAAAAACGTTTCATTACAATTCAAACATACTATTAATATAATATAGCCCGGGGACAACAATTTGACAGTAATATACCAAATTTTTCGATTTCTATGGTTCTTATAAAACATATTCAGACGAAGTTTAAAGTTCCACCGACACCATCTGGACTCGTGGCGGTTCTCCACTTTGCACGCTCCTTTTTACCACGAACGTGTAAGGTTTGGGACAACCTTCCAGCTGAGGCATTCCCAGTGGACTATGACATGGGCTTCTTCAAGAAAGCTGTAAAAAAAGCTCTTCTCCAAAGCCGGCAATACTCGGGTGGCTCCCCTGGGGTTGCCCGTGTCCATAGACGACGACGATCGCTTAACACCACACGGCCCATCTGCCTTTTTGTTCGGTTCATTTAAAAAAAAAAACTCTGACCCTCTGACATTAATGATGATTCGTGTGGCACAATGGTTACCATTCCGGGTTGAAATAAATCTCGGGTTCGACTCCCGTCGAATCAGAAACTGGAATGAAAAAAAAATTGTTTGCGGTCAAGGCATAAGAATAATGGTCAAGGTGTTAATGTCGCTGTCTTTGTGTCCATTCTATAATGGTACCCACGACACTGGGAATCCTAGTGCGTTTGCGCTATAAAAATTAGTTACAGGTAAGAAAATAATCTTTATGCAATAACACTGTTAAAAGGTAACTTAATAGCATATAAACTAACAAGGCATTAGTACACTTATAATAAGGAGGCAAAAAGAGTTAAAACAAGACGAAGTTCGCTATAATTTATTCACATCGCTTCTCTAATTGGTTCGCGCTGCGGAATAAATTAAAATCGTCGCCGAGCATTTCAGAGATACGTTTTCAATTATTCTAAACTAGTAAAATTACCAGAGCTTGGGCAAAAATAGAATTTTACTTGTAACATATTTTGATGTAATACCTAAATAGAATTTTGAAACCCTGCGGCTAGCGTAGAACGCAAGCGATCTATGCAGCCGAACGGGCGCGTTTGGGTGTGAGATGGGTGACCTCTAGTGGCAAAAAATTTAATGCGTGTTTCGTGCTTCGAAGGGCACGTTAAGCCGTCGGGCCCGATTGTTGTCGATAGATAACAGTCGACCGTGTCGAAGGCCTTATGGGCGGTTTCAAAACATCGAACAGCGGGTTGGCCACTCCACCAACCCGCATTGGAGCAATGTGGTGGAGCCTAGCCTAGAATAATGGGGAGAGACCCGTGCCCAGCAGTGGGACGCACAAAGAGTTGCAGCCAAATAGATTTTTGATGTATTTAACATTCCTTTGTTATGTGTTATGTTATGTTTTTATGAAATATTAAATGCCAAATTAATATTTTGCTGCGTACATTGGTCATGATGAAATTTTAATATTTTACAGAACAAAAACAAATACATACCTACATATAAATAAAAATATTAAAAGAAAAAAAAACTAATGTATATTTAAAGCATTATAGGAATAATTTAGGATCGAAGAATGGGAACAGGCGGGCGTGAGTATAAATGTTTAGCGGGGTAAGGAATTACACTATAAGACTTGCGCCACTTTCTTGCAGTTGCTTAATTAGTTCATCGCACTTTGCTCCGCGTTTGTCTTTGTACGCGTGTGCAACTTATGGTATGGTATGGTAATGGAAGTTTCGTAAGCTTTAAGCACTGTTTATCTTGAAGAATACAATGGAGAATACAGTTATACAAGAATTCAAACAAATGACAATATCAATTCGAAAGGCCACTATAAGAATTTTTTCGACCGAATTAAAGCTTCCTCAGCTGAATAATGTTACACCTTGAATATTGTTACACCTTATTTTTACTCATGTTCCAATCAGAAAAAAATAAATGTTACAGTCGGAGAAGTACCACCGCTGCACCCACTTCTGCCGTGAACCAATTCTACTGTGTTTCGGTGGAAAGGAGCAGTTGCCGGCCACACTTACATGAGGCGATCACCAGCCTCCGGAGTAGCAGCGCAACTGCATACGACATCAGACAAGACTTATCTATGCTTGCTTGAGGTTGTATGTAGATGACCATGGGCTGCAGCGCCACTTAACACCACGTGGCCTGCATGCTCGTCTGCTACTCCATTCAAATAAAAAAAAACAACTGTATAATTACTTAGGGATCTTATAGTTTATTGCTTTTTTAGGAATATATCGTCTTACGTCGTATTTCAAATGGATGGTAGAAGGTTAGAAATGTAGCCTGGAATAGCACATAGGCTATTTTTTATCCAACGGGGACCCATAAAACGGGTATACGTGGGCAGAGGGCAAATTTTATAAAAATAATGGCATGTTTTTCAACACAGCCTTCCAGGAAACACTAATGAAGGTGTAACAGAGCCTCCTGCCGAAGCGCCGGCTGCTTCGCGGAAAGTGTAATCAATCAGCTTAGGCGTAGTCGAAGCACGGTCTTCCTTTGAACCGTGTTTTAAAATATTGTGGTTCCACCAAAAATATTTTTTATCGCACTTAATGGTTTTTGGTTTCAAGGATTTAGTTAAATTGGAATTCTGTGTGGCAACGGCAAAAAAATCCTGCTTATTTGATGGCAATTAGCAGTGAACTTTTGCTGCGGAAGGGTGTGGTTGCCGACCAGTTTTACCCACAGCCTCCTGAGTAGCGGCGCAGCTGTATACAATCAAAGGGTGTCAACAAATAGATAAACTCAAGTAACCTGTATCTTTTAAGTGGTGTAAACAAAAACATGGATCGATCAAGTACGTGTTCCAAAGTGGAGGTGTCAGCAATTTGTAGCAACAAAACTACTAGCTTTGATGACCGTTCCGACACTTACGTCTAATTGATCCATTAGATGCGTCCTTTAGGCTGTCGTTTGATCGCTTTCACTGCGAAGTTTCAAACTATGTAAATTACTTACTATTGTTCTTTGACCCGTGAAGGTAAATTCATGACTGGCACAAATTACTAATTTTCCAAAAGCCTTTATCATTATGAAATTGAACTAATTTTAGGAACATAATTAATACTGATTAGTAAAAATCTAATCTTCCTTCCTGTCTTAATCTGCAGCACTGCGTATTTCTGCCTTTAGGCAATACTATTGAGTTTCTGTAAAAAGGTGCTGTTGCCAGCCAGACATACATGACGCGACCTGAAGACTCCCGAGTATTAGCGCAATTGCATAGTCTTTAAACTTAGATTATCTTGAGGTTGTGAAGATGTTTCTGAGCTGAAACGACCACTTACGAGTAACACTATGTGGCGAGCATGTTTAGAAAAATTCTAAGATTTGGGAGTTGTTGAGAGACTCAAAAAGGCTCACAATAAGGGAACGCACTTCAGTCCTTGACAATATGTGTAGATATTACTTAAATGCGATACACGGTGTTCCACTGGTGCGAGTGGTATTACTGGAGCTCTGACGAAAGTGTGTTAATCCCGAAGCTACAGAGACTCGCCCATACGGGCACCTAGCGATGATCGCGAATAGATTGACATTCTTTAAGAGAATATCTGTATTCCAAAATTGAATAAAATATTTTGTTTTTTACCGACTTCCAAAAGCAGGAGGTACTGTATTCGGCTGTATGTATTTTTTTATATATGTTCACCGATTAATCCGCCATTTGTGGACCGATTTTCAAAATTCTTTTTTTGTTCGTAAGCTTATACTCCCGAGGTGGTCCCATTGTCACCAAATCAGGATCTGATGATGGGATCCCAGGGAAATCGAGGGGAACTCACAAATTTTATAGGCACGCACATTGATTTTCTTATACTTTCTGAAGCATAGAGATATTTGTGCATAGTAATCATCATGTCATGTTGCTGAGCTGTTGATGGAAGGTACTGCGACAGTGAAAAGTTGTGAGAAAATTCTTTCAAAAAATTGTTTTTTATTTGAAATCTTACATTTCTGATCGTCTGAAGTCGGGCTCTTAGTAAAATGTCTTACTAAAATGTAAAATATAGTGTATATACCTTTCGTTCTGAATGGGCACCGACTCCAATATAGTTTTAACAGTCGTCATTACCATAAGCAAGAAGAAGTAGGTACTGTACCACTGTCTGTACTGTCGGTGCCCATTTAGAACGAATGCTACGACATTTTAGTAAGGGCCCGACTCCAAAAATAGTTTTAAGAGTCATTACCATAAGCAAGAAGAAGTAGGTACTGAACATTTTTATTTTTTACCGTTTGAAGTCGGTTCTATTTTTTTTTGTTAAAAACTTAATTTATTGAATTTGAATTTGCACGCAGACCGTGCAGGCAATCAATATCATTAACGCTCTCCTTGCATCTCCTTTACCAGACGTCGATATCTGTTTCTAAATTTATTTATTTGTGTTTTCGTCACTTTACTTTTAATACTCATAATTATTCTGGTAATTATTCTTATTGTTCCATTCCGTACTAAAGTATGAAGCTATTGTGTTTTAATCTTTTGCTGTAAATACTGCGAGCATGCATAATTTATAAAAAAATAAATAAATAAAAGAGAAGCAATCATAATGCTATAGACAATGGGCACACATCCATACTAATATTTCAAATGTGTGTTGGTTTATTTGTTTGTTTGCTTTTTTGTCTTTCTTTCACGTTACAAGAGTGCTATGAATGGACAGGATTTTTGAACGGACATTGTTTAGGGGTTGAAAAGTGATGAAGGCTTCTTTTTACTCGAGAAAAATTTCTTATACTTATGGGAAAAATTGCAAAAGTCCGCGCGGAAAGCTAGTGCATATTAACTGCGATATGAACCATCAGCACATTTATTAAAAGTAAGTCAATCTGTACAGAAATTCTACATGGGCATGCATATGACATCTCCAAGTATCCACGTTCAAACCGAGCAACTCAGGCAGATATATTTCGTCGAAGCGGTTCCAAAACTTGCGCCTTATTATAACTTTACGACAAACGATTTACATTTTGCTGAAACCATTTTTGCATAGAATTTTATTTGTTGGCTGCCTTCCATCTTCGGCGTAGTAATCATTATTATTTACGATCTATAGACTCATTGAGTGCCTCAGAGGAATTTCTTCCCATCCCTCCCCCCTAAAACAGTAACTGTATTGATTTTTGGTAAGTAACATTTTCAAGTAAAACAAAAGATTACTGTCTCATACGTGGGGATCCTACGTCTTCTAGTATTTATTTGTCAGTCAGTGTAGTCCTGTGCCTTCTGAATGGCTGCAATTCTTAGGTTTAATAGTGACTTAGTGCCAGGTACGGGTTTTAGCATTGTTGAGAAGGTTCGACAGCTTAAACTGCCCTCTAAAGCATGAAAATGCGCATCAAATTTGCCAATAGGGATGTGAGAAAGACACCCTGCATTTTACGCCGGCGTAGAGTCATGTAAGCTTCTTCCAATGCACGTATTAAGTGAGCGTATTAAACAATTATTATTATAACTTAGCGTATTCAACAGGGTGATGAATCAATAACCTTCATTTTTGAAGTCGGTTAAAATACAGCTATAAAACTAAATATCTGAATGACTAAAGTATGTTTGAAATTAATCTCGTAAATCAATCCTTATAACCTTGGTACAACATAGTTTGACCCTAGCCTTTGATAAAGTCGTCGATCAAGTTACCCAACTCAATATGAATGAATATAAATATTTGAAAGGGCAAGCTGTTACTAAGTATCCCGAAGTCTATAAATGTATTTGTAATATCAAAGATTGAACGACGTCTGTCCCTTAACAGCCTATTCATAGTCAGGGTCAGTTTGATATAAATTTGCTTAGTTTTTATAATTTTATTATTTTATGAAAATGTTGGGTCACATTTCAGCATGGCTCACTGGCTCAAGAGACGTAAATAAGTTTGCAGCCAGTTGACACAGAATAATAGAAATCACATAACAAGCTTAATCTTACATCAAATGTAAGATTTTACATCAAATGAAACTAAAACGTAAGTCACAAAAACTATAATTTAAATAGTAGTCAAAGAGCAACACAAGTCCCCCGGGCTCCTCACGCATTCTGGGCAAGATTTCCCGCGGCGCCGCCGTCGAACGCCCGCGCTGACTTTCATGCCTCCCACACGTTAATCCCACGTATTCAGTAAATATCTGAGAATTCTTAAGTTTTAGTTTTTTTATTTACATACTAATATAAAATAAATACCTTTAAACGAGCAATTCTTGTATATAGGCTAAATATATATTTTGAATCTAATTGAAAATAAAAATAAAAATATAATACATAAACTCGCACACACTCACACGCATTCACACACGCGCGCGCGCGCACGCGCACACACACACACACACACACACACACTATAGATTTTGATTAAATTGTATATGTACTATTTAGATTTACTTAGTGTAATCATTTAGTTAAAACCAAAAAATGAAAATCCGTAATTGGCTGTCAGTTAGTTTGTAATTTACATGTATGCTATTCCTTGGAGAGCTGTGGATTTTTTATTTACAATAAATAAATAAATCTCGGAAACGGCTTCAACGAATACGATTCTTCCTGACTTCATTTTGGAGAGTATAATAATATAGTGGCGTAGAACGCCGTCATAGTATACGATGACGCCGACAAACGCCATCAGCCAACCTGACGTTCAAAGAAATGACAATGTCGATTTGAAAGGGCTCTATAAAAATTTCGTTCATTTAATTACGTACTACGGAACTAGAGACCCGGGTTCAAACCTCAATCAAAATCATGTTGCGCCTATTTTTTATTTTTTGTGAAAATATTTTTGCAATTTTAGATGGCGTTGTTAACCAACACTAAGCAAATGAGTGTTTCTTTTGAAATTAAACCAAGAAAATAAATTGTTTTTATCCGAGCAACTAAGGTACCTACGTAGGTAAGGTACTTGGTATAAAGCAACAAGCAACGTCGATCCAGTGCACTTCTATTATTATTCGATCCCCGGCGAAATTTTTAATGATGACAAAGACAAAGAACTTTATTTGCACAAAAATGGGTGTTTACAAAAGTTGTTTCATGAGGTATGCAAATTATACAAAAATAAAATAAAAAACTTAATTATAATACAGTTATATTAAAACTTAATTATATTACAATTATACAAATACAAATATGCTTTATTGTACACCAAAATAAAAGTAACATACAAAAACAAGCTTATTAAAAATAGTGTAACAATAGGCGGCCTTATCGCTGATAGCGATCTCTTCCAGACTGCCTTTGGGTAGAGGAAAGGAGAAATTTCTTTATAAAATCGGGTACCAATGCACAAGATAAATAAGTTTGTAGAGATGAAGTAAATTACGCGAGCATATTTCACATACATACATATTATATACATACAAATAGTTACATACGACATACATACATATATACATACATACATACATACATACATACATACAATAACTAAATAAATAAATACATATATAATTATATAAATATATAAAACACCATAATGCTATAATTAATTGACCAAGAGGGAGTTAAGAGGACATAGATGAGAGATAGAAGTTGAAAAGTCGAGTTTTAAAAGTAAAAAGACTTTCAGAGCGTCTAATTGTAAGGGGAAGAGAATTCCATAGACGTATAGCGGAGACAGTGAAGGACTTTGTGTAAAAGGAAGAAGAGTGAATAGGAGTATTAAGACAAAAGTTTTCAGCAGATCGTAGGAATCGGTTATGCACAACATGTAGAAATTCAAACCGCTCTTTTAAATAATTAGGCGCCGTGGGACGGAATAGTGCGCAGTACAAAGCGGAAAGAATGTGAGAATTCCTGCGAAGACGGATAGGGAGCCACTTGAGCTTAACTCGAAAATCGGAAATATGATCGTATTTACGAAGACCAAATACGAATCTTATACAAGCATTTTGAAGACGCTCAAGTTTATTAATTAATTTATTATATTAATTAATTTATTATAGTACAATTTATAAAATGGACATTTGATTTTATATCAATTTTATTATTATTTTTATTTGATCCTATATTGCGTCTTAAAATATTTAAATTTTTAAATTTTATTTATCTATAAGTATGTTTTTATTTATTTGTTTGTTTATTTAATTATTTATTCATATTTATTTATATTTCGAATCGAATCCGATCGTTGGCTTTGGGTGATGATTTTAATATTTCTGTTCTCGGTCCGGGTGTTTGTGTTACTGTCTTTGTGTGTGTCCATGGCGCCCGCTACTAGTTTACTGTTAGGCTATGAGTGTGAAACTTTATAAAAGTTGCCGCCAGACTTCCTTGAGACGAGCATCAGAGCTCGGAGTAGCTTCGCAACTGCATACTGCGTGCGATCGCAGGCAACACTAAGGCTTGTTTGGGTCACTTGAGGCACTTTGTAAAATTACGAACTGACAATAAAATTAGCTTCATGGTCCAAATAACAGCTGTAAAAGCGATCAAATGACTACTCTAAGGACGTATATGATGGAACAATTAGATATCGTTTTTGAAACGGTCATCAAAGTGCTAGGTTGTTTTATTGATAGACGATATTTCCATCCATTTCATAGCCTCTCATAGCCTATTGATAGCCTTTCATTTCTTGACATAGGTATTTCCTAACTTTAGTCACTCCATCTATCCGATCCTGCCTACTATTATCTGCTATTTTATTTCTTGATGTTAATTTAGGTTTGACAATACTCGAAAAATTACAAAATTAAAATAAAATGACAAAATAATCATCAAATTCAGCCAAGTCGTTGGTGAGATAACGCCACATAGGAACAAATATTAACAACACAAATGTATAAATTCACTAGGTACCTACCACTTTACATTATCGCTATACGCTGTCGAGTAAAAAAGCAACAAAACTCTACAAGCAGCCTTTTAACCCTATTCATTTAACGCCAAACACGGTGCAGATGGTTTTAAAGTGCAAATTGATTTCGACCGGCCCGGGTAAGTGGGCCAAGCGGTGCCCCAGCAAGGACCAAGTTATAATAGGCGACGCAACTTTAGCTCGCAGTGATTCTGCACTATAGATTGCGATTATTATGTAAAATCAAAAATCCTCGTATTTTTATATTATTTCAATTGAATTTAATAGCAGACGAGCATGCGCTACGTGGTTGCTGGTGGTAAGTGAGCTGCAATCCATGAACATAAACATTTAAATGTAAATGAATTTAATTAATATAAAAACAGCAATTTTATTTTCCCAACTAATGGTTTCGGTGGTCAAATATTTGTTGTTGGTTCGTTCTTCATTCAAAAATATCAAACATAATAATATGAAGATTTTTTTTTCGAGTAGCGTATATATTGATCCTTTGACCATTTTACCCCTGTCAAAGATGGGGTGTCAAAACATACTTTTTAATATTTTATTTGACATTAATATAAAAACACTTAATGATTTCGTAATTCCTAAAAAATCTGTTGAATAAACGCGAATGTTTTCCTGGCAAGTCAAATAATCTTAACAAAACTTTAAACAAATCAGAGTCTTGCTTGGGGTCGTAGGTATGCAGTGGCGCTGATACTCCGGGGTACGTTAGTAATAGTATACTGTGTTCGGGGGCTGATAAGTCTGGCTAACTCAGTTTCTTCTCAATTTAATAAAAATAGGTAAAAAAACTTTTTAAGTTAAACGGTTTTATGTTAAACATACATTGCAATGTTTAAGATAAATGTACTAAAAACCAAAAAATAATAAAATAGATACAGTCGTGGGAATTATAAACATATGCATAGACTAGACTAAAATAAAACCGTGGGGCACGTCAATTGTCTACAATCGTTGATTAAAATGTTTGTTTTGTAATGTTACACTATAATTAGGCAGTTGTTCAACCGACAACGATGGACGTGTGATAATGATAAGTAGGGCTAGAATGTGGAAACAAGCTAGCAAGCTCGATTATAAGCTAGTTTTAGGGTTTCATAGTGGTGAGCGAGTAGTACTTTTATCATATGTTTTGTCGATTAAAGACAAACTACGAGCAGTGAAACGATTCCTCGCCAGCCAGCAGTGTGAATGTCCAACGATAAACTAGTTGAAACATCTCTTTTATTTACATGGAGTGTATAACTATTGGAATTTCCATGAGCAAGAAAATAAATAGTAAGTAATTTCCTCACCGTCTGCGGGCCAACTGCCTATTTTAACGACGAATTAAACGATTCTTCTATCGCACATTAAGTCGATAATTTGTAGACAATTGACGTGCCCCACGGTTTTATTTTAGTCTAGTCTATGCATATGTTTATAATTCCCACGACTGTATCTATTTTATTATTTTTTGGTTTTTAGTACATTTATCTTAAACATTGCAATGTATGTTTAACATAAAACCGTTTAACTTAAAAAGTTTTTTTACCTATTTTTATTTTCTAGTTTTTAGTTTTTTATAATTTTTTTTACCATTTTGTTCCCACGAGTAATGGACATTTAAACGGTCGACCCCCCCAGAGGTCCAATAAAGGGGCAAGGCTATGTACAACAAGATGCGCCTGAGTCTTGAGGGGAAAACGCTAACGACATATCATTTTTATCCACCCTAATGCCATACAGTTCTCGGCGCGTTTTAACCTTTCACCTTAACTTGGGTGGTGTACCGCTAACGACGTATCATTTTTAGCCACCCTAACGCCACACAGTCCTCAACACGATACAAAATCTTGACTTGGGTGGTGGATTCAGGCTGGATTAATCAGATACCTAAATTACAGGTTCAATTTCTAAATTTAAATCTTATTATTATACGCCATTTGGTGGCTGCGCCCATCTTAAATATTGAGGTTGTATAGTGCACTGTATTCTTCTTGTCAAGCCCTTTTATTTGATACCCATATTGGTGGGATTGATAAAAAATTTTTATCAGCCATTTGGTAGCGGCGGCCATCTTAGATTTCAATTTTGCATAGTAAATTGTATTCTACTTGTTGAGACCTTTCATTTGATACCCATGTTGATGGGATTGATAAAACCTAAGTTATCCGCCATTTTGTAGAGGCCGCCATCTTGGATTTTAATTTTATATAGTACATTGTATTATACTGGTTGAGCACTTTCATTTGATACCCATATTGATGGGATCGATAATACCTACGTTATCCGCCATTTTGTAGCGGCCGCCATCTTGTATTTCAATTTTTTATAGTATATTGTATTCTGCTTGTTGAGCCCTTTCATTTGTTACCCATATTGATGGGATTGATAAAACCTACGTTATCCGCCATTTTGTAGCGGCCGCCATCTTGGATTTCAATTTTTTATAGTATATTGTATTCTGCTTAACATAATTGTATTGTCACCAAAATCCAAAGTGTATACAAAATTTCAGATTAATCGGTTGACAGGAAGAGGGTGAAATTTGAATTACTAAATTTGACCCAAGAAAAATAAAACAAACGGGGTGAGCTAAATAAAACCGTTTAATAAACCTTATCAACTTGAGTTAAAATTTACGTACCTATGATCGTGTTAGATTGAAAGACGTGCTGTTTAAATTATTACTCGTACATTTTATACTTATATTGGAGTCCAAGCTCCACACTACGCCATCCTGGCTGGTTCGCCATTTGGAAGAGCGGGGGATCCGATGATGTCGAACAAAACTGCACACGTCTTTTCTGTATAACGACCCGTTTACTACTCCTCTTTACCTAACAATACATGGCTACAAAACTTACATTAATGCACACATTACACATTGATACATTCTACACCTCAAAGCACCGTTAATGGACAGCAGCGAAATTAAGGAAAATCTGCCCAAATTGAAACTATGAAGTTAGAAACATTTTAGTTCCTTTGAAGCTAATGTAACTATCAGTAATTAGAGTAGTTCACCAAGTCTTACCCAAGTTAATCTAAATAATGTAAAATTCAGTTTACTTAGTAAACTTTAACGAGTGTAAGCTTACATTAACTTGAGCAACACGTTCCCAAAAGATAACGTATGCAAAACATACGTGTAGGTTACATCGATGCGCAAACTTCTAATGAACACGAACTTCGTACCTCCGAAGCATTAATTATTCCAAAACTATCCTGTTACGACACGATATTAGATCGTAAATCTAATCTCAATCACTATTGTGTCGTAGTCGTCGTAGGTGTGTACTGTGTACTAACAATGCGATTGCTCTAATTTAATACACATTATGGCATGTTTCCCGTGAAATGATAAAATATGATACTTTGTAAAATCAACACATTATGTTTGCTTTCTTTATAATATTACTAACCGGTCATAAAGTTAGCTGCATGGTTCAAATAATATTACTAACCGGTCATAAAGTTAGCTACATGGTTCAAATAATAGCGAGCAAACGTCTGCCCAAATGAAGTATCATTTACGTAACACAAATATGGGTGTTTATAAAAGGTGTTGTTGTATAAGTGTTTGGTTCGCCATATTACAATAATTACAAACTTAACTAATTAGAACTATAAAAGTATCCATTGAACTTTTTTTAAATACTATAAATAATTTTATATTATTATCATTATTATTATTTGTACCCGTATTGCGGCTTTTCATTGATTAATTATTATTTATTTATTTTTATTTTCGGATCGGATCCGATCATCGACTTTGGTACCACCCAACAAACAAATACGTCGTATAAGTCTTGACTTGTACGACCTAAAGTTGGATAGCAGTCTTACAATGGTAATGATATAACTACCAGGTCCTATATACGTTTTTAATGTAACTAATTAGTCGTGCGTCGAATAGGTCATAGTAAACTGGTCTTAGCAACGTTTGGGTGACTAAACTATATGACGTTATATTACATCTTAGCTAAAACGTTTGTACGACAACGCAATAGTCATACTAACGTTATAGTCCGATAAATGTTTTGAACTGACCAAATTATGTCTTTGGAAAACCTTTATATGACATTTATATAACGTGCATATTGTATGCCTGGCGTTTTCACAGAGACGTTTATATAACAATCACTATCTTGTTTTACAGCGGTCAATTAAATACTCTTAAATGACTTGGTTGTTTATTGACGACTCAAATATAACCTTTATATTACATGATGTCCGTTTAATGTCATGTCCTGACTTTAATCAAACTTGCAGTCGCATTTAAATAAGGTTTTGACTTTATAATGACTAGGCGGCCATATTTACGAACTTTTGATGAAATTTTGTTACGGAAATGGAATCAAAAAAATCGTGGAGACGTTAACGAGAATTAGATTAACGAGAATTTTGGTGAATATTCACAATATGAAAACGGTTTTTTATGTTTCTTGAGGAACCCTAATAGCTAGCTGTCATGGCGACCATTATCATCACCATCGGGTCGTATAGAGGTAAGTTTGCGACAAAAGCAACATGTCGGACATTTTTAGAAAAAAACCTATTTTTATTAATAAAAATCTATTGATTTTAACTCAAAATTACGAGGGGGCATGAAAATCTTAATAGTATTCACATAGGTATATTATCATAAAACTTCAGTTCCCAGTCGAACTAAATAGCATGAGAGACAGATAAAGTAAGTAAGATATGAAAATGACATAAACTCAGCTAGCATTTATTTCCTTGTAATTATTTATTTTACACTAAAATCTTGAAACGAAACCACAAACATAATACGAATAAGTCTTACAGGTATTGTCTCTTGACTCAAATAAAACGTTTTAGTCATTCAGTAACACCTGTACGACCACAATACAACAAAGCGACGAAAGTTATGGTTATCCCATAACATTTGTACGACTTTTGAATGACGTTAACGAAGTTGGCTCGAGACTTCTGTATGACCAATATACGACCATTGAGGTCGTATAACTGGGGCCATTTTCGCGTTTAGTAAACGTTATTATAAAGTTAGTATGACTTAACTATTGCGATGTATGGTATTCAGATAACGTTTACTAAACCTTTATACGACGATAAATTGTTACTTGGGCAGGTACCCATATTGCAGGGTTTTTATACACTGAGAGGAAAAAAGCCGGCGGAAAAAATCCGCAGGTTTTTTTTGGAATTCCTTTATGTTGCTTTATCGTTTAAAAATTAGTGACCGAGTAATACGTCTTTTTCAGCAAATACGTTAAAAGTACTTTTTTTGACTCGTTGCCTGCTTTAAGTAAAGAGTACCAACGAAATGCTTTACAATCTATTGTATGTGTTTAGATTGATAAAACAAAATTACTTAATAAATTTTTAAATCTTGGAATTTGTAACATACACAAAACGCTTCCAAACAATAAATGTGTACGTTACTATGGGTAAATACGCAAACTTCTGAACATGTACTTTGTATCTCCGAAGCATTAATTATTCTGAAACTATCCTGTTACATCGCCTCACTATTGTATCGCAGCATTCGCAGCTGTCTCGCAACAATGCGATTATTTTAACTGAAATCTTATGCCCGTCCCCGCACCGAGTGTTTGATTTTCTCATTACAAATTCGCACAGTTCAATTTAACTTTAGGGCATAATTTCGGATAATACTCTGATATTCTGCTCGCATTTCGCATACTTAATTCCAGTTAAATTAGGCTTTATTTTGTGACTGCTGGAAGATTTAACTTTCAAAGTACTTATTTTTTTAATTCAAATGTAACATTCATTCAGTTTAAATAGAATATGGCTTCTTTATAAAAATATTATTATGTAGCTTTATTAAGCAACCTTAAAATTCTTTGTTGCGGTAGGTACTCTGAAACTTAATAGTACTAAGGAAATTGTATTAATAGCATAGGTCGTAGTAGTAGCAATCGTAGTAGAATATATAATTCTTTTATCATACATTCATACAATTGAATTGAAGTTTAATTTTGCGGTTCTGTAACCTAAAAGACTCATTCCTCTATTTCCATAGACGATAATTGCAGATGCAGCTGCATTTTTTATATATTCTTTCTATCTCTCTATCTTTTTAAGTAATATTTAACTCAGATTACCTAATAATACATAATTTCTAAATAAATAATTAACGAAATCGTTACAAACAAAGCCGCGCGACTAGTGCTAAAATAAGTTAATTCCCTTATCACGCATTCACACAATTCAATTTAACTTTGCAACATACTCGTAGTCTCGGTAGTATTCAGATATTCCGCCTACGCTCCGAATATTTCATTCGTATTAAATTAAGTTAAAGTGTATGACAATCTAATAGATAGAACGTGTAAGTTATTCCGTTTCTTTTTAGGGGATGATCGTGGAAAAAAAGCTTTGCGCTATTTTTAGTTAAATAAAGATTTAAAAAAACCGGCGAAGTGCAAGTCGCGGTCACGCACGAAGGGTTCCGTGCCATTGTATGGGAGCCCCCTTAAATATTTATTTTATTCTATTTTTAGTATTTGTATAACAATAGCGGCAGCAGAAATAAAATGAAAAGTAAATTGAAATAAAAGAATGAAAGGTAAATTATTGTGGTTTACGATTTATGACGTATTAAAAAAAACTACTTACTAGATCTCGTTCAAACCAATTTTTCGTGGAAGTTCGCATCGTAATGTACATCACATATTTTTTTAGTTTTATCATAAATATGGCTTCTTTATAAAAATATTATTATGTAGCTTTATTAAGCAACCTTAAAATTCTTTGTTGCGGTAGGTACTCTGAAACTTAATAGTACTAAGGAAATTGTATTAATAGCATAGGTCGTAGTAGTAGCAATTTAGATAGAGAGATAGAAAGAATATATAAAAAATGCAGTAGAAAAAAAAAAAAAAAAAAAAAAAAATTGACAGTGGCATTGTCAACAGCTGTATTTATAATTTATTTACTTTTTCATGTTTGCATGAATTTCTGCTAACTTTCTATGGTTTGTTTCGATTCAGCTTCAATCGTTTAATAAGTACGGGTGTGGGCAGCACCAAGTGATACAGTTTTAAATCTTGAAGAAAATACCTACGTATAATCCAATTGTGTTTACTTTGATAAAATGGTTGCTATGGATGCCCTTTGTCATGCGCCGTTGCTATGATGCTGAAAACGAATAGGAAACCGTCTGTGCCTACTTACGTTACTTTTTCAACCAATTACAACCACTCTACATAATCCGATACTTATCAAGATACTGAAGCAGCGTTTCATGTCATCTGTCATCACACTCCTGTGCTGTCATTCCTTGTTTACAATTATAATGTATTTTAGTGATAGTTTATTCATAATTATATTGTTACGTATCAATTAGTTTTATAATACTTAAATTATTTATAAGCATCTTCTTAATTTTAGACGGTCTTTTTTTCTTTACTTTTTTTTTAAGTTCCATGTCGCAGTTGCCTTCAACATCGGGAGCTTGCAATCAATTCCATAACGATACTTTTGCAGCGCTTGTCCAATGTCCTCAATGTCCGCTACCACGCTACTTTAAAGGACAAAGAGGTCTAAGAATCCACATAGGGAAAACACACAGTATAAATCAAAACAATCAAAATTCAACGTCATTTTCTTCTCAAAAACTTTCTTCTTCACAAGTTAATGTCTCTAATTTGGACACTCATGAACCTTTCTGGAAATATTTGCACCGATTAAAATTGTCCATTCCAATAGTTAAACGCATACCTAAAGGTGCTAGATTAAGCATTGCGTCAAAATTATCGGAATGTATCAAGAAATTACTCAAAGAAAATACTGCCAGCACTTGGAAACAATTTTTTACTTTCTCCTTTAATATTCTACATGCCTCATTGGATCATAATAATTCATTATCTTTAACACAAAAACTTAAATCTAATTGTTTAAAAACTTTTGATTCCTTTGGAAATTTTAGCGAATGCAATTCATTCCAAAAAAATAATCATTCAGTTTTTCGTCTTGTTGAAAAAAAAATTAGCGATGGTGACATTAAAGGCGCTGCAAATCTATTATTTTCTAATGATGTCATTGCTCCTGATTCTGCAGATACTGTTACAGCTCTAAGGTCCAAGCACCCTCCACCTTCGGAACCACCTACGCCTACTTCTAATAACTGCAGTATTTTAAAATGTAACAGTAAAGATGTTTATGCTGCGATAATGTCGTTTAAGAATGGCTCTGCAGGTGGCCTAGATGGATTATCTCCACAACATTTAAAAGACCTGACTTGTGGTGCCACGGGAGAAGTGGGCAGAACCTTGTTAAACGACATTACCAGTCTCATTAACCTAATGTTATCAGGAAAGGTTAACTTGGAAATAACCGATATACTCTATGGTGCAAATCTCTGTGCCCTAAAGAAAAAAGACGGTGGAATACGGCCAATTGCTGTTGGCAACACCATTAGGCGAATAGCTTCTAAGATTTGCTGTCGACACATCCTGCCTCAATTACAAAATGAATTTCAACCTGTCCAATTAGGTTTTGGTTCTAAAGGAGGATGTGAAGCTGCGGTTCATAGTCTTAGAAGCTATTTGCTTAATGTTACAAATGAGGTGGTTCTAAAGGTGGACGTCAAAAATGCTTTCAATTCCGTACATCGCAATGCTTTTTTATGTGAAGCTAATAAACTGGTCCCAGATATATTTCCTTACTTATGGCAATGTTACAGCAGACCATCAAATTTATTGTATCGCAATAATTTAATACTCTCTGCGGCTGGCTGCCAACAAGGTGACCCTCTTGGGCCTGCCATTTTCAGTTTAGCTATACATCCCATTATTTCTGCTTTGAAATCAAAATTAAACATGTGGTACTTAGATGACGGCACTCTTGGTGGCGAAGCTTCTCTAGTTTATCAAGATTTACAAAATTTAATCAATAGTTTCCAACAAGTAGGCTTAGAATTAAATTTCTCTAAATGTGAATTATACATTCCAGAAACAATTTCAGATTCAGGAAAAAATGATATAATAAATAAATTTAACACTATTGCTCCAAATATTCAAGTTTTGAACAAAGAGTCTCTTCGCCTTCTAGGTTCGCCTGTTTTAGATGAATCCATTCCTACATTTTTAGACGACCAAATCTCTAAATTTGAAGACTATTCAGAGAAGCTTTCTAAAATTAATGCCCATATGGCTTACCATATTATTCGATCGTGTTTATTTGTCCCTAAATTCACTTATTTTTTGAGATGTAGTCCTATTTGGAAACATAAAAATTTACTTTTTTCGATTGATTCATTAGTTCAAGATTGTTTGGCCAAAATTCTAAATTGTTCGTTAAATATCAAATCTTGGACTCAAGCGTGTTTACCATTACGTTTTGGAGGAATTGGTATCAGACAAATTTCTTCAGTATCATTGCCTGCATTTCTGTCCTCAGTACATTCAACAAAATTATTATTCAAAAAAATTACAAATTCTTTTCATATCTCCAATATTACTTATTGTGAAGAGGCCATAGATGCCTGGTTGACAGCTTGCCCAGGTGTAACACTTCCCCAAACATTAACGTCTCAAAGACTTTGGGACGAGCCGCTCTGCAAAATTGTTTATACGAACTTACTAAATAATTGCGTAAACTCTGCAGAGCGGGCTCGCCTTCTGGCAGTATCTGTACCAGAATCGGGTTATTGGTTGCAAGCTCTCCCTTCAACTAAAATCGGAACTCTTCTTGACAATGTGTCTTTTTCAATAGCTGTTGGTCTGCGACTTGGATCAAATCTCAACCATCCTCATTGCTGTCCTTGTGGGACCCAGGTCGACCGTTTGGGGCACCATGGTCTTTCTTGTTTTCGCAGTGCCGGTCGCTTCTCTCGTCACGCTGCTTTGAATGATATTATCCGGAGGGCTCTTGTCACCGTCAACGTACCGGCTCAACTTGAGCCGAATGGTATTGTGCGTGGCGATGGCAAGAGACCAGATGGTTTATCTTTAATACCCTGGATGAATGGAAGGTGCCTTGTGTGGGATGCTACTTGCGTCGACACTTTGGCGCCTTCCCATCTCCACATGTCATCCAGGGTGGCTGGCTTGGTAGCGACCGACGCTGAGATACGCAAAGTTCAGAAATATGCAGCTCTAGCTGAGGACTACATATTTCTGCCCTTTGGCGTTGAAACGATCGGACCATGGGGCTCAGATGCTAAAGTTTTTATTAAGCATTTATCCAGACGATTGATCCAGGCAACAGGTGACCAGAAGGCTGGCACTTACCTCGGTCAAAGAATAGCTTTGGCTATTCAAAGAGGTAATGTTGCCAGCATTCTGGGCACACACCCTCAGGACAGTAATTTGGATGCGGTTTTTTACGTTAATTAGTTTATACTTTTATTTTTAGTTATAGCTTATTATTATTTAGTACTAGTTTATTTATAATTTTTAAATGTTCAATTTTTTTATTTTTAATGTTCGTTTTATCATTCCCTTATTTTAGAAGTTACAGGGGGGGGGGGGGGTTGCATTTTGGAAGTGTCTCTCGCGCAAACTATTCAGTTTAGAAAAAAATGATATTAGAAACCTCAATATCATTTTTAAAGACCTATCCATAGATACCCCACACGTATGGGTTTGATGAAAAAAAATGAAAATGAAAATGAAAATAATTTATTTGCACAAATATGGGTATTACAAAAGTTGTTTTATGTACATTTATTAGTTCGCCATATTTACCTCAGCGAGGTATGCAAATTTGGAGGACAGAAAAATTACTTATAACTAAATTTATTATAATTGAAGACAACGTTGTTTTTATTTTAACCCATATTTTGCGGTTTTTATTGCGATGTTTTATCAATTCTGCTATAATTATAAAAGGTGTTTATGTTTAATACGAGTTATATTTTTATCCGGGCCATCGGCTTTGGGCACCCAATTTACTGGGTTTTTATACACTGAGAGGAAAAGCCGGCGGAAAAAAAACCTCGCAGGTTTTTAGTCCCGTAAACCCGAAATCCCTCACGAAGTTAAAGTTCGTCGTTTAAAAATTCAGATACCGAATAGTACGCTTTTGTAAACAAGAACGTTTTAAGTGCTCGTTTAAAATCACTAATTGTTTTAGACTTGAGGGATTCAGGTAAGTTATTATATATTTTTGGAAAGTTATTCTGTATATTTTTTTTTAAAAAGGTGTTATTATATTTTCAGCAAATCCAGTATCATGTTGCAAAACCATCTTAATTACTTCATTCAAAAATTAACTGTTTTCACTTAAATCTTCTTTCTATTGGCAGACGGGCGGCGTGGTGTTAAGCAATCAGGCCAGTCCTATGGACACGAGCAACCCTAGGGGAGCCACCCGAGCATGCCGGTTTTGAAGGAGAGCTTTTTACAGCTTTCTTGAAGAACCCCATGTCACAGTCCACTGGAAATGCCTCAGCTGGAAGGTTGTCCCATAGTTTACACGTCCGTTGTAAAAAGGAGAGTGCAAAGCCGACAGTGGACGACCGCCACGAGTACAGATGGTGACAGTGGAACTTCAAGTTTGGTCTGGTGGTATAATCATGTAATGGTGACGTAAGCATCGATTTGAAAAGTTCCTCGGAGCACTCACCATAGTAAAGTTGGTAGAACACGCAGAGCGAGCCTATGTCACTTCGTAAGCTAAGCGGTTCTAGCCGTTTCAGGTCGTTGACAATTTGGACTGGGCGCTATTCAACGGAGTCAAATGGGTGTGGCTGGTATTTTGGTGCTCCTGCCCAGAGATGGGAGCAGTACTCCATGTGGAGTCTGACCTGGGCCTTATACAGCGTTAGGTGTTACCCCGCAGTGAAGTACCGTCTCGCCCTGTTCAGGACACTAGCTCCTTCGATGTCAATTGGGCCGTGTTCTACAAACTTCACTCGTAATGTCAACTCCCAAGATACCAACACTTTCACCGACGGTGAGCGCGGTGCCCTGGAAAGTTCTCCCTTAAATGATCTACTTCCTTATTAGCTTCTATTTTCCTCTCTTTCTATTTTTCTATTGGCTGCAACCCTTTAGCGTCCCACTGCTGGGCACGGGTCTCTCCCCCTTATTGGGGAGTCCTGGAGCTTACTCCACCACGCTGCTCCAATGCGGGTTGGTGGAGATGCGGGTTAGTGGCCAACCCGCTGTCGGATGTTTTCAAACCGCCCATAAGGCCTCCGACAAGGTTTAACGACTGTTATCTATCGACAACAACCGGGACCGACGGCTAAGCGTGCCCTCCGAAGCACGGAAACGCGCATGAAATTTTTTGCCACTAGCGGTCACCCATCTCACAACCGACCGCGCCCGTTTAGCTTAGCTGCGTAGACCGTTTGCGTTCTACGCTAGCCGCCGAGCCATGCGCGCTTCTTCTCTTTTTTCTTCTAATTTTTCTATTAACCTTTCCTAAATTACTTAGTAATTATACAAAATTATTCAGTTACAACACGCTATTAAGTCGTAAACTTCGCTATTGTATCGCAGCTGTCTCGCGACAATATGCGATAACTGTAATTTGATATCTGTTCCCGCGCGGAAGACTAATGAGTATGTGATTCTCATAATAAATTATCACACAATTCAATTTATGTTTGAGCATAATTTAGGATGATATTTAGAAATTTCGCTCGAGAGGCGAATATCTTATACAAGTTCAATAAAGTTACAGTACGTGATTATATTATTATATCGTATGTAGGCAGGACGGGAAGATGATTTTTTTGTTTTACAAGTTTATTGGTCCGAAACTAGTCGGGCAGTCCCGATAAATCAAGTGAGTACAACCGTTTTATATAACAATTTACAAGTTTACATGTAAAATGGACCTTGAAAGTAGATTTTGAACAGATGGACCATGGGAATTTGTACCAGCGATTTCGTAAAAAACTAAGTCTTTATGAAGCCCTGAACCTCCTTTGTCCTATATCATTAAAGATCTTAATATCAGCCGACTTCAGCTGAAAGATATAAACGAGTGTACAAACTCAACTATCTGATCATAACAGCAAATAAAGTTCGAAAATAATAATGTATGCCAACTATCAAATTCCGTCCTAAATACAAAAACTTTTTAAGAACACAAACTTCGTGCGTTCGAAGCACTAATTACCGAATATTGTTACAACACATAGTTAAATCGCTAATATCGCTATTGTATCGCAAGTGCTTTGCAATGATTCGATTGTCGTAATTATAATCTGATACCAGTTGATTGGAAATCTAGTGAGTGTGTGATTCTCTTAATGAGCCATGCACGTTATTCATCTTAGAGCACAATTTTGGGAGATATTTAGAAATTCCGTTGGCGCGATGAATATTTTATTTGAATTAAATAATCTATAGCATGCAATTATCATAAAATCAGAACGCAAATATGATTTTCATGTAGTAGAAAAATTAACAATAAAACTTACTAAAGGTCACGTTAGAAATTTGCTTATAAATTCACTTTTCGTTTAAGGGTTCAAAATTAATGGTCTAATAGCGATGACCTATTAGAAAAGAAAGAAAAGAAAATATTTTATTTGCACAAATATGGGTAATAAAGTAATAAAGTATTAATAAACCTCCTCTTTCTTTTTATCCTAAACCATTTCAATCTCAAGAAACTATTTGATTTTAGCAAAGCACGGTCCAAAATAATAATAAATAAATAAAGTTTCATACGCATAGCCCCACGGTAAAATAAATATAACCTAATGTAGATATAATGGGTCCATGAACACACGCAGAGACAGAAACACAAACACCCTACCGAGTACTGAAATTTAATAATAACAATAATAACCCGCAGGGCAGCTTGTGGCGAGCTGTTGGTGAGTAACGTCATCACGGACCTGAGTTCTCCCAGGGAAGAGCCCCTGTTCCTCGTCTCCGGCAGGCGGAGTGATAACCCAGAGGAACAGGTTCCCACCTCTGGATTGCCTTAAGGAGAGCATGAAGGACAGCTTTTTTACAGCTTTCTTGAAGAAACCCATGTTATAGTCTACTGGGAATGCCTCAGCTGGAAGGTTGTCCCATAACCTACACGTCCGTGGTAAAAAGGAGCGTGCAAAGCGGACTGTGGAGGACGGCCACGAGTCCAGATGGTGTGCTGGAACTTTACCTTCGTCTGGTGGTATAATCATGGAATTGAGATGTAAGCACAGGGCCAAGACAGTCTCAACTGCATCCTAAATATATTGTTACAGAGAACCCCCAAGGCGCTGTAAGCTCTGCGCGAATAAGTTACCCATAGCCCACTACTATAAGAGTTGTGTTAAAAAAGAACGCTTTAAAAAGTGTGATTTTCATGCCTGCAGTGCAGCGGGAGAATCTACGGGCAAGCATATTGCCCCCTACGTTCGAGTCTCTCTCAATGTCATCATCGTCTTTCAAATCGCTCGTAACGACATGACCGAGGTAATCGCAGTTTTCGACCACATTTAGTCTTTCACCGTCAAGATGTACGGAAGGCACATGGCTAGGTTGTAGTTTAGGTACCTTAAATACAAGTACTTCACTTTTCTTTGAGTTGTATTTTGGGCCATGCGCCTTCGCATAGGCCTCTGTCGTCTCATCAACACGGCAGCCGACTCATCATTCAAATTTCTGCTTCACCGGGAATCGAACCCGGTGCCGTCCGATCGGCAGTCCGGCATGGTAACCATTGCACTGCGCCACACGGGTCATCATACATAATATATGCAAATTTACAAGTTCTCTCCTAAATACACTAACTATTCCGAAACTATCTTATTTCAACAGTTATTGAATCACAAATCTGGCAATTGTATCGTAGCTGTCTCCCAAATTTGCGATTGCCATAATTATTATCGCATACCAGCTGTTCCCGAACGATTGAAAACAAATGAGCGTGTGATTCTCTCATCACATAATACAATTTACCTTTAAGCATAATTCTGAAAGATATTCTGAAATTCCGTTGGCGCGACGAATATTTTATTCGAGTTTAATTAAGTTACAGTATATGATAATCACGTAGGCAGAACGCGAATATGAATATCATGCTTTTTCAGTTATCTTATGGAAAATTAATTTTGCGTTTGATTATTATTTTAGTGTTTCATATCAAATAAATATCTACGAAGTCTAAAGGCACTTCTAAGTAATAAACAAATAGGGGTAGAAACTGCCTGACTTTAGCGAAACACGTTCCCGAATAATAATGTATGCAAACATAGGTATACCTTACTAAACACGCAAACTTCTAATGAACACAAACTTCGTGCCTTCGAAGCACTAATTATTCCGAAACTACGACTATCTTGTTACATCAATTGAATCGCAAATCTTGCTATTGTATCGTAGTCTAAGCGCTATCGGGCGCGGTATCGTGTATTTTTGAGCGATCGTTTTGTTAAAGTTTGGAGGATTATCAAATGTTTTATATATTATGTTCGCATCCTGAATAGTTCCATATGACGCAATCATTTTTGCGTCCCACTGCTGGTCACGGGTCTTTCCCCAGTATTGGGGAGGCCTGGAGCTTACTCCACCACGCTGCTCCAATGCGGGTTGGTGGAGATATAAATAATAGCTCCATATGCTCAATAAATGTTCTATAGTTATGTACCCATAAAAAGAAAGGCGTGAAATGTACTGAAAATTCACGGTATATCGACTATCGATTTTAACTTTTTAGATTATAGTCAGTACTTTTATTTATTAATAATATTTGTATACCTTACTGAGGTAAATATGGCGGACTATTAAATGTATAAAACAACTTTTGTAATACCCATATTTGTGCAAATAAATCATTTGTCTTTGTCTTTGCCACGTTTCTCCCGTTAATGCGATAGATGCTATTTGCAACCTAACACCCGTTGTGAGAGATTCAATTATTATTTTACTTCATATTATCTATAGAAACTTTCAAAATTTTACTTACACTTTATTAATATATTGACTGCACATAAACAAAAAGTACAATTGTTAAGATTGTTTTAAGTTAAAACCTAGATAAAATAAGAGCAAAACAAAATATCACACATTACCACTTCAATTTAACTTTGCAGAATAATTTCCAAGAATATTCTGATATTTCGGTAACGCTACGTATTATGTTATTGAACTTGAATAAGTTTACAGTGTGTGACAGTGGAGGTAGAACGCGTAATATGAAATTCTTGTCTTTAGACGAAGTCTTAAGTGAAAACAAACTTTAAAAGTATGTGTTGTCTTGTCTCGAAAATTTTATAATAACTTTGATATACGGATTTGTCCTCAGCATAATATTATATTTTACTCAAACAATGAAGATTAGTAAGTTAAATAATTTTGGTTACTTATAAGAACAAAGTTCAATATGAAAGACATTTTGTCTAGTTAATCTGACGGCCAGGCCAGACTATAGCTACTTTAGCATCGGCGACCGGCGATTGCGTGTGTGCGATGCTGCAATGCCAAAACTACTACTTGAACGAGGCATCGGAATCGCGCATTTAGCGACTAAGTGGCCGATGTTGTGCGGTTTAACACTACACCATTCGCGTAATTTGTTTCATTATTGAATAATGGCATCGCAAACTCTGTGCATATAGAAAGCGTCAAGTATAATTTTTGCCTCACTTAGTAGTCATAGAAAAAATCAGTTAGTCGTCAGATACCAGTCAGTCTAGTCAGACAGATATTTAAGTAAAGCGATGGCTACTTCACCAGAACATGTTTGAAGGAGATTTGGAGGCAAGCTGAAAAAATATGTTTTCTTACTGATATTTTATTTCCCAACACTCGTGCACTGTCATTAAGCTATGTATTTTGAATATTTAAAAAGTATTTTTTTATTTAATCTTTTTGACCAATACAAAAACCAGCGGCGAATGGTGGTTTGCATGGCATGATAAAGTAGGGTTTTAACTAAAAATTTCACCGCCGGAAAAACTGAAAATTAAAGAATAATAAACTAATGTAATACTTTGCATAGATATGATACGTTTTCTTACTAGTGGTACTGACTCTTAAAAGGGCCCGACATGTGAAACGTCCAGATTTGACAGTTTCTGATACAAAAAGAAGCGCGCGTATAAGCGTTTTCCGAAACAAAAATACGGTAGTGTGAAACTGCACTTAAAGTAATATTTTCACTTCTTCAGGTACATTTTGTCAAGGTGATCTACTTCGTACTTCGATAGTAGGACCGTACCTACCTATAATATTTATATTTTTTGAATATGTTACCTTTTGACTTAGTCATTATTGAATGATTGAATACTTATATCAGAGTGCGTAAAACAACTGCTTGATTAAAAAATATTTACGATACAATGCTTTGGGTAACTAGTTCATAATCAGAAACTCAAAGTAAATAAATAATGTAGTTTAAAAAACTAAAAAACACGCTTTTGTGAATACGAACTAAAAACTAAAAAATAAGAAGAAAATGTATTTTACTGTAAAAAAGCGTGGGGTGCATGGTGTCAATAGTATCTTAAAAACCACCCCACGCTTTTTTGTACAGTAAAATACATTTTCTTCTTATTTTTTAGTTTTTAGTTCGTATTCACAAAAGCGTGTTTTTTAGTTTTTTAAACTACATTATTTATTTTTAATTTTTTAGTAGGATTTTTATTCTCATATTATTGCATTGTCATCGGCCCTTGACCCCTAAATGTAAATTTTCAAGTAAGTGTAAATTTTCAAGTTAATCAGACGCTTAGACGTGTTAAAAATATAAAACTTTATATTTGTTTCATTATGTACATTAGGCCACGAATTTATCAGCCGCCCGTCGTATATTTTTTTTATCCTGATGATCCTAGTTAGGACTTTAATATAAAATTATGAGATTATTGTATTGTTATCGACTGCAAATTTTCAAGTTAATCAGACTCCTAAAAGTAAGTGAAAATGAAGTTCAAAGATTCCATTACATACATACATACATACATACATACATATATACATACATACATACAGGTCAAGTTAATAAAAGCGTGTTAAAAATACACAGGAACTCATATCTTTCTTCCTTGTGATTGTGATGTTCTTACAATTGTGAATCTAAAGTGAAGAGTTTTTCTCAGGGGCCTCCGTCAAAAAGGTATTGTTTCTTGTAAGCTTTACGACGTCAAAGACTCTGAAGAGGCCATGATGTCGTATTTTTACACCCAACACTTGTAACATTACTTTTACGAAGTGATAAAACAAAAGACGTTGCCTCGTCCTAAATATTTCTGAGAGACATAAGCTATTGTAACTTCAAGCTACAGATATTTTTTCGTTTTGGAAGGTAAGCCCTTGATAATATATAATAGTTACGAACTCGTGTTGTGGTACTGTTTTTCACTACTTTCATTCATTTCACTACTAAACATTTTATTATTTTATTATTTATTTATTTATTTAATTAGAACGGGTACCAAGCCCAATTACACTAATTAATACAATTTATATATTACATAATATGATAGTGTACAATACCAGGGTGTTACAAATTTTCTTGAATTATTCGAACAATAGCAATGGTAATGATCATTAACAATATAATATAATATAATTAATTAAATGTCAATAAAGTTTGTCAAAGGAATAAAAATTAGAATAATATTAGTCAATGGTATGATTGAAATAAATTTTGCACAGTTTGTCACATCATAGTAATTTAAATAACAAATATTTACAAAACAATTGCGCAGTCATACATCACACTCACAAAACATCACGCTCACAAAACTTCTGACATAACGCCAAAATTTTACTATGTCCATCCGCGAACAAATCGCACTCAGGGTTGGCTTCCAGGAGAGCGTTGAGGGTTTTAAGAATGCGAGGAATGGGTGAGTGCGCGCGGGCGACTGTTCGCGCGGGGTACGTTGCAAACAGATCATGCCGACGGCCTCGCCTGAAGTTGTCCGGGACAAAAAGGCGGCATAGGTTATGACTTATTTCGGGAGCATCTATTTTCCCGTGGAATATTTTAAGTGCCATGGTTAACTGTTGGCATTCCCGTCTGACCTCCAAGGAGTTATAATTAAGGGACCCTAAAAGAAATTTTGTGGGATATAAGTAGGGATAAAAACCGTAAACGCGTTTGTAGAGGTAGCGTAAAAAGACTTTTTGCACTTTTTCTAGTACGGTTACATAGGTTTTTTCATGTGGGTTCCACACACAAGAGCTTGTTTCTAGCTTGCTTCTTATCAATGTATTAAATATGATACGAATGGCGTTCGTGCAATTAAAGTCTCTTACATTTCGAAGGACGAATCCAAGGCGCTTATGTGTTTCATTGGCCAGCGAAAATATGTGCTCGTGGAAAGTGAGTTTGGAATCAAATGTGACCCCCAGGTCACATTTGATTCCAAAACATATATATAGACTCTGAAGCTTGGAAGTTGAAGGACAGAATTATACCGCTTTTGTAGTTAAATCGACACAAATCTCTTTGTAGGGACACCGACACCAAAAATGACAATAATTGTACCTACATTATGGTAAACACAAATCGTACTACATATTGATGAGTAGAAAGTGTAAGTCGACTGTTAAATTGTAGAAGAATATGCAATTTTTTTACATTTTAGTGCTTATTAATTTGTTTTTTAATAGTTTCCTTTTGAAGTCGTATTTTTTTGTTAAATTTTTGTTTTTAATTTTTATTTTTTGTGAGTTAGATTTTCACTAACTAATTTGTTTGATTGAATATGGGTAGACCTAATAAACGTGCTGCTCATATGTATGAGACAGCTCCGTTTAAATGAAACAGTCGGAAATTCTGGCACAGATTGCACCCTTACTGGAAGCCGTTAAGGAGTTTCATCGATCATCATATTCAACATCGACAATAATTGGCCATAACGACGTTACGGTAGGCGACTCAAATATCCGGATAGTCTATAAAAGATTCGATCGATTATCGTTAATTTGCTCCTAAGAATTGAAGGGTTCCATTATTTTTTCATGGATCCCATAATCAGAATCTAAACAAACTCATACCAAACTACCCTTGAAGTACATCCTTTCCAATAAAATTAAATAAAGAATCATCGTAATCAGTTGTCGAGATATTGAGTTATTCGTCCTTTTGTCGCGCCGCTACTTAAATATGATAAGACTTAATGGTTTTCTCAAGGATGCCACTGTCGGAACTAGAATAGAATAGAAACAAATTGAAATGGGACCACACGGAAAGTCGAAAGTTACGAGGTAACAAACATAAAATACAGTTGCGTTGAGAACCTCCTTCTTTTTTGCAAGTCGGTTAAAAATGATTAAATCCGTAGAAAAAGCAACGTCACGACAATGCCATTAATTTCGTGTTCTATAGCAAACAATTGACACAGATTCCTTTCAGCTAGGTGTCACTGTGGGAAGTTTAGATTACGATAAAATGTAAGTAAATTTTAGGTACTGTAAGTATATATTATAATTAAAAAGCTGAGCAGCGATGGCGCAGTGGTAAAAGACCCCGGTCTCCGACGCTACCAATACCGGGTCCAAGTCCTCGGCGTGCACCTCTGACATAGAAATTTGTAATGTATGCATTTATCACTGCTCCATGCTGATGGAAAATATTTAATTTATTACGATGTCCTCCATCACCGCGCATGCCTGAGAGAAATTCATAATTTCTCGAAAGCATGACGTCCACCAATCCGCACTTGGCCAGCGTGATGGACTATAGCCTTAATCCCTCTCACTTGTGGGAATAGACCTGTGCCCAGCAGCGAAACATAAAAAAGCGAAACATGAAAAAATATATAAACAAAGCTAAATTTTTTGTGTCATGTTATATCGTGACTAAATTGTACAGTTTTTGTTACTTCTCACTAACATTAATTGTACCGTAGAGGTGGCCAGGTAATCTGCAATTCTTTTTATTTCTGTCGATAGTGTAAATTTTAAAACATAGCCAGTTATTATAATTTTAAGTCACACAAGTATATAATATGCATCCAATTTCAAAGTTTTATAAATGAGCATTTTGTGAAATACAATACTTAGCTGTTTACAAACAGATAGTCTCTCATATTTACCATTTGGTGTGCAAATTTACAGTATAATAGGTATTAAATTGAACAAGTAATTACATTTATATTAATAATTAATTTTAGATATTCGCTTATGTCATAGATTTTTATTATTAAGATTTACAATTTATGTTATTTTTTGTATAATTTAATAATTTATGTCAAATAGTATCAAATTTGAATGAATTCTTTGACACTGTAGTAGAACTTTTCAAGAAGCCATGTTTGTAGAGGCTTTTTAAACTTTACCACTTGAGGTCTTTGATATTTTTCGGCAATTTATTGTAAATTTTAACGCACATGTGGTAGCAATTTTGTGACCTCATAGCTGACTTGGTTATTGGCAGGCATAGTCTATCAGGATAGCGAGTAAGAAATTTACAATATTCATCTTTCCTTGTAAAAAGAAAGCTATGTGTCTTTACGTCGTCTCCACCCTGTATGTACAGACGGGACAAACTTAATATTTTTAACATTTTAAAGAGAGGCTCGCAGCTTGTTAATGGAGAGGTATTAGCTATAGCGCAAATACATCTCTTTTGTGCTATAAACGCTTTATTGAAATCTGTAGAGTTTCCCCAGAGTAGTAATCCGTATCTAAGATTCGAAGAGACGTATCCCTGATAAGCTTTAAGAAACATGAGAAACAGGAAACAAATGCTTTCTGGCATAACTTACGGCCGCAATGGTCTGACTATGCAAAGTCTGTATAAATATCTATGAAACATAAAGATATACTCACAGAATCAATCGCTATTTACTAATTATTTTTCCTTTTCCAACGAAAAATTAATTATTATTTTCATTTTGTATTTGCAGATCCTTTATTACTTTCTCGGTAACACCGTTCTGATTGTTGCTTGTTCAATATTGTTCAACAATTAAACTTTTTGCGGATGTTAAAAGTAAAAGCAATGTAAACCTTTTTACTGATTTTTCCAGTCGAATGGAAAGTATTTCACGTGTTTGTTGATCAAACAACCGATTGTCTGTCCAATGATGTTCGACACGAGTGACACGCCGAGAGCGAGGGGAGCGGATGATTCCGTTACATTTCGCAACGTATTACGACCTATAAAATTTGTTTTGATTATAGATCAGAGTCATAAAACATTATAAAGGGTAAATTTTTCAATCCCCGGATAAGACTATTCATCGAATAAATGTAAGTGATATCAACGTAACATTATGACATACAAAAAGTACAGCGACCATAGATATTTCATTTAAACTACGTGTAGATTGAATGAAGCGTATCAAGACGAGACCAAAAACAGAATACGTCAGTATGCGTGTGAAGCGCATGTGTGCTTGACAAATAAGTGTTGCGCGTGACTACTTCGAATTTATTTGTCGATACAATGCTTAAAGCAAAATTAAAGCTTATCGATAGCTGTATCTGTCTTGATTAGACATAGATCTAACAGTACAAGTAAGTGAAAGTTTTATTTTAGTTTACACACACACAAAACAATTTTTATTTTCCTCCAAAAACAATTAATTTGTTATAGAAAATAATGATAGAAAATAAAATCAATTGTACCATACAATTCATTAAAGGGAACTTAAGTAAATTAAAAAAAAAAACTTATGATTATAAAGTTAGGTACAAACTACTTTGCAACAATCCGCAATCAGAACGTTATGATGGTGTTTACTTTTTTCATGCAATAGCACCCCCCTTCCTCCCTCATAAGACACATGCACAGGCAACAATAAAAAATATACACCAACATACGTACCACCACCACAACTTATGATTTATTTCGTTTTATTCAATGTATGTATTATAGACCTAAAGACTTGTTAGTGGCAAGATAGTCAAATAGATAAACAGACAATGAAATAAACAAACCAATAGGCAAATACCTAAGGTTTTCTTCCCTTTTGTGGCGTGTAAGCCTAAAGTAATCGTACATATTAGCTCTCCAATAGGTACTTTATGCTTCCAATCATTTCCCATCGTCCTCGCTCTCTCCATTTGATTTATCCCCATTTTAATAGAGCTGGCTTCGGCACTGAACTTCGGCGAACGATTGCGAGTAAATGAAAAATCAGCCTACTGAATAAAATTGATGTTTTTTCTATGAAGCCCAAAAGGTTTGCGCGATTATAAATGTCCATACTATGAAATACAATTTATTTATATACACACATTATACATTATATTTTTGCTTATAAAATGTACAGGAGTCACATTTATAGCCAGAAGTGCATATAAGGATAGAAATTGAAAGAGAGAAATGAATAAAACTTAAAGCAATAAGAAAATGTCTCAGACCGATTTCGACAAAGACAAAGGCTTTTATATGGACACAATAGTTTAGGTATTACAAACCTTAACTTGAGCGAGATAGTCAAATAGACAGACAAAGAAAGAAACAAATCAATAGATGAATAAATAAGAGAATCCTCAGTTTCCTTCCCTTCTGAGGTGTGTGACCCTAAAGTACTGGCCAGGTGAGAGGCAGGCGATCATCTCCCATCTCCCTCGCTCTCTCCAGTTGATTTATTTCCGTTTTAATGGAACCGCTGACTGGCTTCGGAACTGAACTGTGGCGAACGATTGCGAGTAAATGAAAAATCAGCCTACTGAATAAAATTGATGTTTTTTCTATGAAGCCCAAAAGGTTTGCGCGATTATAAATGTCCATACTATGAAACACAATTTATTTATATACACACATTATACATTATATTTTTGCTTATAAAATGTACAGGAGTCACATTTATAGCCAGAAGTGCATATAAGGATAGAAATTGAAAGAGAGAAATGAATAAAACTTAAAGCGATAAGAAAATGTCTCAGACCGATTTCGACAAAGACAAAGGCTTTTATATGGACACAATAGTTTAGGTATTACAAACCTTAACTTGAGCGAGATAGTCAAATAGACAGACAAAGAAAGAAACAAATCAATAGATGAATAAATAAGAGAATCCTCAGTTTCCTTCCCTTCTGAGGTGTGTGACCCTAAAGTACTGGCCAGGTGAGAGGCAGGCGATCATCTCCCATCTCCCTCGCTCTCTCCAGTTGATTTATTTCCGTTTTAATGGAACCGCTGACTGGCTTCGGAACTGAACTGTGGCGAACGATTGCGAGTAAATGAAAAATCAGCCTACTGAATAAAATTGATGTTTTCTCCATCAAGCCCAAAAAGGTTTGGGAGATTATATACTTACCTGCATATATTATACTACGAGTATTTATATGTATTAACCGTTGAGGCTTATGGTTGAGGTATGAAAGTTGGCATAAGGAATGACCTTAGAGCAAGGCACCTAATATACTTTATGAAATACTACATGTGCCCCGCGGTTTCACCCGCGTTAATTTATTTAAAGTATCCTATTTTACTTCTGATAGCTCCAAGAATATGTATATGTTAGTTCAAAATTTCATGATGATCGGTTGAGTAGTTTTCGAGTGAAAGAGTAACAAACAAACTTACTTTCGCATTTATAATATTAAGTAGGATTAGTATTAGTATTGGTATTGGTATTGGTATTGGTATTGATATTGATATTGGTATTGGTATTGGTATTGGTATTGGTATTGGTATTGGTATTGGTATTGGTATTGGTATTGGTATTGGTATTGGTATTGGTATTGGTATTGGTATTGGTATTGGTATTAGTATTAGTATTAGTATTAGTATTAGTATTAGTATTAGTATTGGTATTAGTATTAGTATAATGATACAATAGACTCGTACAAATACAATAACACAAATACCCAAATCAAAATCGGAAATTGAATCTCATCATTGCAATTTCTACTTCGTCAGAAAACAAATCCGAAAGTTGGCAGTCTGGTATGGTAGGTCACAATTGAGTCACACGGGTGAAGATCCAGTGTCACAGAAGTGTGACACATTCTTTACCAGAAGTGCACGCTAGACTAGTACAGATACTCACCGACAGTTTACATTCACTTGACTAATTTATTTTAAAATCAGAATCTGATGTTAAATTAAAACATCACATTGGGCTTCACAACTGATATTTATACGTTATGAAATAGCATATTATTATAAAAGGGAATGTAAATTGAAATCATTAAGCAGTGTGACTCAGTCCTATTCTGACCGTCAAGTTCAATTTGTTAAAAATGAAACGAGATTTCATGTAAACGCCCGGCGCCGTGAGGAGCTAAATGAACTGCAGTGTTTATATTGCAAATACTGCCAGGACTGCAGCGAATATTGCCGCTTTGTATGAAAACTCCTGGCTATTTTGTTTTGTGAAGTATATAACGTTCTTTAGTGGCTCTGATGCCGAGCTCAAATGAACGTTTATTTTTTATAAACTGCTGAAATTGGTTTCTCATGCAGTCTACGGGTATAGCTTTGGGATTAAGAATATGAGCTACGGTATCTCCTGTCTAATAGAAAACGGTGGCTAAAAGAGGACTCTGGGATTGCCCTTGACGAGAGTGAGAGCTTGAACCGTCCAAATAGAAAGTCCGGGGAGGGACGGTAGAGTTTCTGGAGTCCTCTCCGAGCGCTGACGCGCTCCATTGGAGAATTTTAGTTTGTACAAATCCAAGATAACCAGTTCGCCTTTCAAGATGCCGAGTAACTTTTTGAATGTCTTTCTCAAGCATTATTGCCGCCCATCGTGTAGATACGACCACAGATAAGACAGGCTTACTTGAGGTTGTGTGTAGATGTCCAGGGGCTGCAGCGATCTAATTGATCACCATTCAAATAAAAAAATATGCTTTTTACAGAAATCCCGGAAGTCTAGTTTAGTGCTAAAGATGGCCAACGTTGAGTTTCGGTTATATGCAAAACCTAACTTTCTTTCAAGATAAATAAAAGTAGGTATACTCCTCTCAAGATAAATTAAGGAAAAATAAAAATTTACCAAACGGTGACAATAATTCCAAACATTTCTCAAATTCTCATACATTAACATTTCATTACACGGAAGTCCTAACAAATGCTTATCCCAGCTTAAATAAATTAAATACATAAGGTAAAATTTATTACACATTATTTTGAGCTGAAGATAAGTCGTGGCGATGACCGCAAACGTAGGATAGCCCACTCGCACCGACGCCCATCATGAAATAAACATTAAGCCCGTTCTTAGTATGTGCTCAGTCAGATTTACGTCATGGGTCTATGTAAACATTACTAATCCGGCTTTAAAAAGTCATGTTACAAGCAGCCATAACACAGGTGACTATTTAAAACGTTCAAAAAGCACCGCGGTATACTTACCCTAGACGGAGTCTTATAAAATAATTTTAAAACTATTAGTTGTAGCCGGTAGTTTCACCCTTAAACGTTTAAAAATAACATTTTTTTTCTTCTTCAATTATAGCATCGCAAACTCTGCAATATGCCAGAGTCAAGTATAATTTTTGCATCACTTTTTTGCCACTTTTGACAGTTTCGGTGAAACTGGAAGAGTAATATTAGGTAAAGTCAGTCAGTCGTTAGTAATCAGTCAGTCAAGTCAGTCAGAAATTCAAGTAAATCGATGGCTTCTTTACAAGAACATGACTAATGGAATATTGGAGGCAAGCCGAAAAAACATATTTTCGCACTGTTATTTTAATTCACAACACTCGTGCACTTTAATTAACCTATATCGAACAAAATGCCATCTAATTTATCCGATATAACTCAAAAATACACCAATAAAGTAAAAATAAAACAAGAGCACAATATCCGGTAGACCGTTATATATTTTTGATCCCATGCAAAAGACGCTGTTATGATATTGTTTTGTTTTGGAAGCGATTGAACATAATTTACTGTTATGTCTTTTTGATTTAAGGGTTTCATATTTTGTGATTTCTGTTTTGACCATTAAAGAGATCTCGTAAATGTATAAGGAAGGGAGCGTCATTATTTTTAAATTTTGAAAATGTGGCCTACAAGTATCCGTTTGTTGTAGTTGACATATTGCTCGAATGCATTTTTTTGAGCCTTAAACACAGTTTGAATTCCAGTCGCGTTTCCCCAGAATATTATACCGTATCTTAATGTTGCACCTACGTACGCATGGTAGGCATTTAGAACCGCCGTTTTGGTTACAACTTTGGCCAATTTATATAAAGCAAAAGAAAACTTATTTAATTGTTTACAAACGTGTTCTTTGTGTCTTTGTCTTTGAAAATGAGAAAGGTAGAAACCGTAGAAAAAAATATCATTTATTAAGGGAATATTTTGTATATATAATGTATAGTAACAATTTTTTTCTTTTTCTTCTTTTTTGTGGTTGCTTCCTGTGGTATTAATGCTATTCGTATCTAAAATATATAAACTCTTTTATAGGCGCATAGCCGCACTGAGTTATTTACGCATTCAGCGGCGGTCTCAGATTTCCCCGGGCTCTTTCGGCTCCCGATATTATATACAGATCTGAAGACTGGCATCGGTAAGCGTACCTTTTCGCGGTTTATTTTAAGGCTGCGAGAATCAAATTATTTATAACTAGCGGCCGCCCGCAACTTAATCCACGTGAACTTTAGTTTTGGATTTTTTAAATAAAAGTAGCATATGTTATGCATAACAGTGAAAGTCCCGTCAAAATTAAATTAGTTATAAGAATATATATTTTTTGTATGAAATAATAGTATATTGTGTAGCAAGGGGTGAAACAAGACCATTTCTGACGAGTTCGCTCGGGCTGTCATCGCCCTGATCTGAAATCGTCTTTGTTTCGTCCCGAGCCACACACTGTATTTTTCATATGAAAATGAAACAAAGAGTTTTGATTTCTGTAGCCAGTCGAAGTAAGACTATTTCAGACAAATAGCGCAGTAATATCTTCTAACCACGATTTCACGACAGTTGTCAATGCGATTCTGACAGACTTGAAATAAAGACGTAAATAATAAACAAATGAAGGTGCCGGTAGGCCTGACTGACACATTCGCATTGGTTTTAAATTGTCTTGTTTCGACTGGCAAAACAGAAATCAAAACTCGTTGTTTCATTACATGTGATATGAAAATATTTTTTCTTTTTCTTTCTTTGCTAAAGCAAACTCCTGTGTCGGCAAATACTACCGCGAGATTGATAGGCATTCTTTAGTGGTCCCAGATTTCCCCGGCCTCTTCCGCCTCTCGATGTTACGAGTATACAGAACCGAGGACTGGCGTCGAAATGAGAATCTTTTTTGCTTGATTGCAGTAGCAGACGAGCACGCTGCCCACTTTGTATTAAATGTTATATTTAGACTATGGATGGCTGCAACCCTTTTTGCGTCCCACTGCTGGACATGGGTATCTCCTAATTATTGGGGAGACCTCGAGCGCTGCTCCATTGTTGGAAATACGAATAGTGGCTAACCTGCTGTCGGATGTTTTCAAACCGCCCATAAGGCCTCCGACAAGGTTTTAACGACTGTTATCTATCGACATTAACCGGGGCCGACGGCTTAGCGTCCCACCGAAGCACGGAAACGCACATGATTTTTTTTCCATTAGCGGTCAACCACCTCACACCCGATCGCGCCCGTTTGGATTAATTGCATATACATATTAACCGCCGGGCCATGCGCGCTTCATACCATGAATATCTATATACAATCTCCAGCAAGCTTGAGTCTTACCTGATGTCGTACGCAGTTGCACTGTCGCTCCGAATGTTGATGGTCGCCTCATGTAAATGTGGTTGGCAACTGTACCTTTCCACCGAAAACCGACAGAATTGCTAGACGGCAAAAATGTGTGCAGCAGATGACACTTCTTCGGTTGAATTCACAAAAACCTAACTATTTGGTTGAATTCACAAAATACCTATTCGTTAAAAAATAATTGAATTTGCTATGGGTTTTCGCCATCATCATTTCATTATTGCTGTTGCTTGTTATGGTATTCTAGTAATGTAATTCCATGTTTTACAAAGCTCTATGTCGGCGTGCACTATTGCAGTTAGTTACGCTTTCAGGAGTGGTTACAGATTTCCCCGGGCTCTTTTGCCTCTCGATGTTATAAAGACTGAATACTGGCGTCGGTGAGAGACCTTTTCGTAGCTTATTTTGATGCGTAGTTAGTTTTCGCGAAAATTTTTTAGGTGGTGAAGAAACAAATAAAATCTTATTGAAACCCATAACTAGAGATCAGAATAATCAGAATACTTCTCATTTGGAAGTCGTTGAATAAGATTGATATCAATAAAGTTGTTGATGATTTGACGACGGATTGATGATTATGATAATGGTACCTCTTTTTTTTGCATCGGAGGGGAAATCCTCAAAAGGTACCCAGGACCTTGGGAGAGGTTACCGGGTTATGTGGGATTTGAACGCACTAAAACCCCCTCGGTGGCCTGCCTCTGTGCTTAGGAGGACTCCAGGATCTCCATAGGAACGCACCGATGTCCTCCATGCGCGGCGCCCCAGAACGGGCCCAACTTCGGGAGAGCAGATGTGCTCTCCTGCACCTTCAGGTGTTCACGGCGGCATGCGGCCACGCATACACCGCCGTCCTTCCCGGGGCTGCTAGGTTGACGGGTCAAGCTCCCACTCTCACCGTCCGCATCCCCGGAAGCCCCCTTTTTTAGCCTCTTACGATCAGGCAGGGGATACCGTAGCTCTATTCTTAATCCCAAAGCTACAGGGACTATGACGATGGTACCTACATACATAAATTCTATGTTATACGAGTACCTATATAGCTACTTTCTTGGTGCCCTTAGTAACACAGCTACAATTAAAGTATTTTAGGAACAATGTTCCTCAGAGATGTTAAATCAACGCAATTAATTTTAAACACTATATAAAAAGTTAATCATGCAATTTAATTTGAAACATTATAACGAACTAACTAATTATAAACATGGCTAAGTAATAATAATTTAAAATAATAATTTAACGGATTTCGTTAACAGTATTAATAATTTTCTGCGGTTATCCAATTATTTGATTTAAAGGAAGTTGCAATATTTGAGCGTTTAATAATTCGTAAAATCTTTTCAGGCTTTCATTAAAATTGCCGCTAGCTTTTAGTTCGCAGTGAAGTTCGTTCAAACAGTCCAATTCTAGCGGATTTTTAATATTGTAACGCCTTTGTTAGTTCTGAACTCTTTTTACTTTTAAATTCATGCTTGAAAACTGTTTTGGATAATATACTACTTTCAGAAAATGCAAATAAATAATACTGTACGAATGTTGTGTCGCAGTGACAAATGAACGTTTTTTTACCAAGTTTTTTGCTTAGTATTATTTTGCAACCGTAATCATTATTACTAACTATCGTTGAAATTAACAATTGCTACAAATATTAATGAAAAATTTCATATCATATTTTAGGTCTCACAATGTTGAAGAGGTCACTGGTTAAAGCATACATATTATTATAAATAAAAGTCCTGGACTCTAGGACTTGGTTGGTTCTATAAAAGGTTTTTATATGGCCCAGAGATGCGTTTTACTTTTTAATTTATTACACTGTAGAACTGATGACAGTTAACATTGTGAATTATTATAAATTAATAAATAAATAGCCCCTCAGGAGGGGCTCACATATACCCTGTGACGTGAGTACCATGGATACGCACTAAAAATAGAAACATAAACACCCAGACCGAGAACAGAAAAAAAACTTTATTTTCATATTTCTGCGTCGCCGGGAATCGAATCCGGGATCCTACGATCGGCAGTCCGACATGGTAGCCACTGGGCCACACAAGTCGGTTATTATTTCAAACGATTTCTCCCAACTCAACCAGCTTATGTGAAAATCAGTGAAATACATATGTACCTACATAAAGGAGTTCTCGTGGCGACGTGACGCTACTCGGTGATTTTGAACTTTGGCTCGTATTTCTCGTCTCGTCTTTCTCGTCTTTTGGGGTACTCTGATCTTAAGAACACTGATCCCTAATAAAAAATAATAAAAAAATCATGAAAGTTCCCTATTCGTTTGTACTCTCTCGGGAGATAGTCGAGAAGATCACCAATGCCGAAGAACACAAATAATTACCAAAAAAGCGGAACTAGATCCAAAAACAATCATGACAGGAAACGACTACAATTTATATTTGCAGTCCAAATTCGAATAATCTTAAAGTTATTTCGACTGCAGCAGTATTGCCAAAACGTTTTATTTCAGCAGATGTTATGCATCTTGGCAGGCTCTCGCCGCTCGAAAAAGCTCTCAAAGTTGGCGTCATGCGAAATACTATAGAAGTATTTAAAAAGTACTGTTTATATAATTGATAACTAATTAATGAGCTTGCAAACCACGTGGGTATTACCGACATTGGCTAATTACCGTAATTAATTACTTTTTTTATGGATTTCCTCCATTCTTGCTTTTTCGAGAATCAATACACTAAGTACCATATTTTTATCAATAAACTCTGACATAACTAAGGAGATTCACCTCTTTTGGATTTCCTATAGATTTCTACGAAAAACTTAGAAACAATCACTGCACAAAATAATCTCAAATCTATTCCGGCTTCAGCAGTATAGCCACATGTACAGCCTTTTATTTCAGCGCCGTTATGCGTCTTGGCAGCCATTCGCCACTCGATATACTAGCGACAGTCGCTTGCGTCGACTAAATAAATCATACTAATATAAAAACGCGAAAGTTTGTAAGTATGGATATTTGTTACACTTTCACGTAAAAACTACTGAGTGGATTTTAATGAAACTTAACAATAATATAGCTTATACATCAGAATAACACATAAGCTACAATTTATAAAGATATTGCATGAATTGTCCAAAATATGACGATAAGTGTCAAGTAAGTAGAAAAAATCTACCATCTGCGAGCTTTTCTGGCGTGCGCTGCCAAAACCGCTAGAGTTACACATATGTAATACTAATGTATGATATTTATTTCATTTATTTGCATTGATACAAATATTTATCTTAAATAGCCCTACAAAAAAGCCCGCCACAGTATATATCTATATCTTATGTGTAAGCCATTATAGCCAAAATAGTGAATCATAACTACAATAAAAATTGATAATTAACTGACCCTTTCTAACGCGGGTGAAACCGCGGGTAAAACCTCTAGTATTACATAAAATACCATTACCATACCATATTTAAATATACCATTTTGAAATTGCTGACAAAAATTAATCCGCCTGTGACTAAGTAAGCTCAAATTTATAACAGAGGTATGTAGATCTCGTCTGTTATTTTAATCTTCGTGGATCATTATGTGTCTTTGATACTGCCTCTATCAGAACCTTAAAAACAATTGAAGCTATCCGCGTTGCAGCAATATTACCGAAACGTTTTATTTCAGTGCCGTTATGCGTCTTGGCAGCCCCTCGCCGCTCGATAAACTAGCGCCGTCCGCTTGCGTTGCTCGACACAATACTTTTCGACAAGAATTCGTTAGAATTCTATTGTGTACTGTCGTCGGGCCTGATTGAATTTATTTCAGTATTGCTAGAAATTGCATGAGTTCAGTGTATTCTTTTGTCATTATATTCTTCGATCCATAACGATGATGGTCAATATTAGAACATCGTCGTTATCATCAACTCTTTTTTATACACCACTGCATTGCTGTACTGCACAGATTACTCTGACTCAACAGCAACCTCTTGGGCTATTTAAAAGAAGGCAGTTGAGGTAACAGATAATAGAATTCTTATGGTTTGACTGGGGAAGTGTCACTGTTGCACCCACATCAGCTGTGAAGCAATTCTGTTGTGTTTCGGTGGAAAGGTGCAGTTGCCGAAACTCACCTAAGCTGACCATCAGCCTTCAGAGTAGCAGAGCAACTTGACATAAATAATAATACCTAGACGACCGATCCTTGCTCGGATAAAAACAATTGATTTTCTTGGTTTAATTTTAAACAAAACACTCATTGGCTTAGTGTTACTTAACAACACCATCTGAAATAGCTCCCAATTTTAAAAATATTGTCACAAAAAATATAAAAAAACCCAACATGCTTTGCTTGAGATCTGAACTCGGGCCTCTAACTCCGTAGTCAGCTTACTTTACAATTCGACCAAGGAAACTATAATTCCATTGATAATTTTTTATAGAGCTCTTTCAAATCGACATTTCCATTTGTTTAAATGGCGGATTGGTGTATGACGTTTGACGGCGATCTACGCCACAGTATTATTAATATTCTCCAATAGATGTCAGTAAGAGTCATACTTCTCAGTTTAAATTTAAGTTGATTTTCCTAAATAAAACCTAGCTGGATCAATCTGTCACCCCCGAAACCCTAGTCACTAAATTTAATTTTAACAGAGGTATTTACAAGAATTGCTCGTTTAAGGGCATTAGATAATGTGCGTGAAATGTAAGCTTGTAGTGCGATTTAGCATCGCTGTAAGCGTTACAAGCAATTGATGTGAATAAGTAAATAAATAAACTGCTTACGACCTCAGGCAAATTGCTTGGGATTGTGTGTAGATGTTTACGGGCTGCAGTCGCCACTTGCAACCATGTGGCATGCATGCTCGTCTGCTTCTCAACAAATAAAAATAACACGGAAACCAAATATCTTTACTTAAAGAAAGGGGTAGATTCTTTTTTCGATTTTCGCAGCAAAGTTCGCCAATTTTTCGATACACCGATAAAACATTCACAAGCTTTACTATTTAATCTTTATTAATGGACAAATGAGCCGGCGAGCGTTTGCCAGCATTGCTGCTTTAAGCGAACAAACAGTTTAAAAAGGCGATGAATAAAGGCTAAATAATGCTCTCGCAGAGAGCGGTGCAATCATGATTTTTTTAGCATGATTCTGCAGCGTATTCAATTTTCACGGAATTTTGTGACTTCGAGTGTTTTTTGCAGTCCAATTTGTGCTGTTCCAGTATAATTTTTTTTTGCTTTCCGATCTTTGATACACTGATCATGGATAAACATGAAATATAATGAGTTTGTTTTATCATTGAATTAAATTAGTGTAATATATTGTAATAAATAATTAGGTTTTCGTGAACTATGTCTATTTGCTACACAATTACAATGACGCCTCGTAGAGGATTATTGATGCCCTGCATGTCACGGACACACAAGACACACAAGATAATGACACAAATACCCAGACCAGAAAAATACCTCAAAATTCTTTATTTAAAATTCTTCCTAATCGAGAACGAAACCTAGGCCTGCGCGGCACGCCGGCTTAGCATTTTTACTCCTGTGCCATACGGGTCGATAAAGACCTAGGCTATCGAACTGCTGGAAAACCACCTATACCGAAGGTCTCAATGGATTTGTAAAGTAGGGTTTCATTCAATTCCTATAACCCTTTTTGTATCCCACTGCTAAGTCCGGGTATGGATAGTCCCTGTAGCTTTGGGATTAAGAATAGAACTGCGGTATTCCCTGCCTGATTGTTAGAGGCGGCTAAAACTGGGCTTCCGGGATGACAGGCGGTGAGAGTAGGAGCTCATCCATCGTCGCATGCTTCTGAAGGTGCAGGAGAGAACGAAGATGGGCCCGTACGGGGCGCCGCGTGTTGCGTCTCACGGGAGATCCCAGAGTCCTCCTCAAGCGGAAGAGCGGGGGTTTTAGAGCGGTACAAATCCCACATAACTCGGTATCCCCTCTGCCGGGTACTGCACCACGCTGCTCCAATGCGTTAGTAGATGCAGGTTATTGACCGACCCGTTGTTGGATGTTTTTAAACCGCTCAGAAGGCCTTAAAATGACTGCCATCTACTGAGAAAGTGAGAACTATCGGAAGTATGGAAATGTGCATGAAACTTGCCTCTAATATAAAGGTCACTTATCAGTATCACATAGCTGGTCGCACCCGTGTAGCCTGCGTAGATCGCTTGTGTTCTACGCCTGTTGCTGGAATTTCATTAAATTAACATATTCAATAACATAACATTGAGCAAATTGCAATGTTTCGGCATTATAGAGAGCGGATGGCATTCAATGTGCAACTGGCGGAGCGCCAAGCTGTGTGTGCTAAATGCTTTATACAAGAAATACTTGCAGTTGTTAATTTTTATGTTTCCGATTATAGTTTTCTTCAGCAGCGCTCAAAATGCGCAGGTCCCGTAGGTATTCAATTTTATTTTACTTTTTCTGCTTCCCAATCTTTTAGTAACTGCTTCATGTTAATTAATTTTCACAAACATATTAATTAGGAATAGTCTTAAAATAAAAAAAATAATTAAAATATTTTTCATTTTAAAGATTACCTAATCAACAGTCAAACGCGAAATTAATTAGTTGCTTCACTATCTTCATTAAAAATAATTTGCCTTTTTTTTGGTATCGGGGGGGGAAACCTTCAAAAGGTACCCTCAGTTACTGAATATACCTTTTGAAGGTATATTCATATAACAAAATATTACTGAACAAAAAAAAAACAGTTTTTTGGAATTTTAAGGAAAGAAGGATATTGAATATACAACTGGCGGAACGCCAAGCTGCCTGTGTACTAAATGATTACGCTTAATCCTACAAGAAATACTTGCAGTTCACAATGTTTATGATTTTAACAGTATTTTTCAGCTGCACTCAATTTGCGCAGGTCCAGTGTTAAATTTTATTTTCTTTTTCCTGCTTTCAATCTTTTAACTGATTACATATTTACATGTAGATAATCACAATATAGTTGATGGGTTTAACTCTAGATTAAATTTTGTTATTTCTTACTCCTAGTGTAACAACTTTTAACAAAAGTATTATCTGGTTAGTTAAAAGTTACTATATAATTTTATGAAGGGTGAAGAACCCAGAAAGTATTGCTAACTATAAAAAATATTAGTAAGGATAAATTGATATACAAAGATATTATCAAAAATTAAGTTACTTTTCATTGTTTTCATGGGACTAACAAGACCTGAATCAGATGCTTCACTATTAATAATAATTAACAAAAAAGATCGAATTTCCACCAACCCGCATTGGAGCAGTGTAGTGGAGTACATAACAACGCTCCTTAGTGATGAGGAAAGACTCTGGACGAACAGTGGGACGCAAAAATGATTGCAGCCAACAAATAAGATTGGTAAGTAACGTTTGTCCATAATTGGCTAAATTTTTTTTTTAAAAGACTGTAACATAGGCAGAATAGTGCTCTCATCAGAGGCAATGCGATCGCGATATTCTTCGGCATTACAGAGAGTGGAGAGTATTCAATTTTCGTCGTGTTGGCTCTGCGCCAAGGACCCGTGTGTACTAAATACTTAACTCCACAAGAAATACTTGGATCTACTAATGTTTGTTTATACTACTGATAGTCTGGTATTAAAAGTTTATTCATTTTTTCAACCTTTTTTATGTCCCACTGCTGGTACAGGTCTCCTCGCAGAATTGAGAAGGATTTAGGACTTAGTCCCCCACGCAGGCCAAGTGCGGATTGGTGGACGTCATACCTTCGATAAATTATGAATTTCTCTCAGGCATGCCCGGCGATGGAGAACATCATAATCAATTGAATATCACGTTATTTTCCATCAACGTGGAGCAGCGATAAATTCGCACATTACAATTTTTTTGTTAGAGGTGCGCTCCGAGGATTTGAACCTGGTATCAGTCACGTCAAAGACCATGGTCTTTTACAACTCGGCCATCGCTGCTTCAAAAATTCATTAAGTAAATGTTTTTTGCTTCTTCCTTAACTCGACCAATCTGTATTGGAGCCGCGCAGTGGAGCTTTTCATACTATAGGGAGTTACTAGTGCCCGGCAAAAAGGGCTACAATCATTCCTTCATACTCTGTTAATTGACATTTTTCGTTCGAATTATACATTAGACATTGGCGTAGATATTCTAAGATGCTTATGCTGTGCTCATAAATGCACAAAATATTATTATATTTTGAGCTCACTGTTCTAAATATTATGTACAACGCCACTAAGGTGCAAGCAAAGAGGCTATTTCGATATTGATCATTATTTATTTTTCTGCCTATACTTATTTCAAGAACAGAGAAGTTTTGTAGTAAAAGAAATAAATGCAGCATTGTTTGATAACCAGTAATAAATTAAGTTTTTAACAAAAAAATAGAACCGACTTCAAACGGTAAAAAATAAAATTGTTCAGTACCTACTTCTTCTTGCTTATGGTAATGACTCTTAAAACTATTTCTGGAGTCGGGCCCTTAGTAAATGTCGTACCATTCGTTCTAAATTGGCACCGACAGTACAGACACTGGGACAGTACCTACTTCTTCTTGCTTATGGTAATGACTGTTAAAACTATATTGGAGTCGGTGCCCCTTCAGAACGAAAGGTACACTATATTTACTAAGACAGGACATTTCACTAAGGGCCCGACTTCAAAAATAGTTTTAAGAGTCATTACCATAAGCAAGAAGAAGTAGGTACTGAACAATTTTATTTTTTACCGTTTGAAGTCGGTTCTATTTTTTTGTTAAAAACTTAATTTATTTCACTCTTTTTAGTAATTTTAATAATTCTGTATGTATTAGGATAATTGGAAAAAAAATTCACTTAACTTCTAAACTTTAAACAGATTTACCTTTTATAATCATGTTTATTTAGTAGCCATCTAAAAGTCTGAAAGACATACTATCAGTCCACCTGAACGTATAAATTAAAGAAAGAATTTGCTCTCAGCTCCTAAACGTTGAGGAGTTGTACCTTCAATCATCAGTTAAGCAACAGCAGGTGATAATTACCAGACATAAATATTTGTATTATGTTATAAATATGACTAAAAGCATGTGTGTGCCTATTAAGTTTCAGTGTTTCCCTCGATTTCCCTAATATCACATCATCAGATTTTGACATGGTGATGGTGACAGTTGGACCACCTCAGGAATGTAAGATTTCGAACAAAAAACCATTTATTTAAAGAATTTGCTCTCAACTCCTAACTGTCGTAGTACCTTCCATCATCAGTTCAGCAACATGATATGACGATAATTATACACAAATGTCTGTTTTGCTTTGTAAAAATATGAAAATCATTTGTTGTGCTATAAAATTTGAATGTTCCCTTCGATTTCTCTGGGATTCCCTCATCAGACTTTGACTTGGTGACAGTTGGACCATCTCGGGAATGTAAGATTTCGAATAAAAAACTATTTATTGAAAGAATTTGCTCTCAACTCCTCACTGTCGCAGTACCTTCCATCATCAGCTCAGCAACATGAGATGATGATTTCTATGCGTAAATATCTCTTATGCTTCAGAAACTATAAGAAAATCAATGTGTGTGCCTATAAAATTTGAGAGCTCCCCTCGATTTCCCTGGGATCCCATCATCAGATCCTGATTTGGTGACAATGGGACCACCTCGGGAGTATAAGCATACGAACAAAAAAAGAATTTTGAAAATCGGTCCACAAACGGCGGAGTAATCGGTGAACATATATAAAAAAAAATTACATACAGCCGAATACAGTACCTCCTTCTTTTGGAAGTCGGTAAAAAAGAAATTTGTGTTCATTCTTGATAACCAGTACAATACAGGTTTGTGTTCATTCGACTTCCCGTAATTGTGTCAATTATTTACCCAGTTTCGATGTAGTTCGTCTAACTCAGAGCCGGGCGGGCGCAGATGTTGTCCCGCGGGACAAAAAACCTGTAGCCTGTACTGTTTGTTATGTATATAAGTTATGTAGTGATACACTGATCTCTTGTCACAGCTTTTAATTTGCCGACCAAGTACGGCAAATTTAAACGTCATATAATTAGAAATTTAATTGTACGTATATTAGAAATGGCTGCAATATTTTTTGCATCGCAGTGCTGAGTAGTATCCAATAAAAAATAACCTTATGAACATTATCTATGTGAAATCCCTACTAATATTATAAATTCGAAAGTAACTCTGTCTGTCTATCTGCTATGCTTTCCCGCTTAAACTACTGAACCTATTTTAATAGAATTTGAAACACAGATAGATTTGACCTTGGGAAAGGACATAGGATATTTTTTATCCTACGGGAACCTATAAAACGGGTCCACGTGGGCGAAGCCGCTGGCGGAAGGCTATTAATTTAGATAATTCACATCTGCTCAAATTTTTCTTAACTTTCTTTCTAAAATAAAATTGAAGACACAATCCAGTTCTCTAGTAAATAGAAATAAAAGAAACATTGTTTGAAAATCCACTACGACACAGATTTCTATTCCATTCGGCTTCTCGTAATTGTTTCAATTATTTATCCTGTTTGGATGTAGTTTGTCTAACTCAGTGCGGACCGGGCGCAGATGTTGTCCCATGGCACAAAAGACCTCTGTAGCCTGTACTGTTCGTAAAAATTTATGTAGTGATATATTGATCCCTCGTTGCGACTTTAGCTGTACCTACTTAGTTACTGTTATATGTAGCTTACCTACGAGTAAGCTACATATATAGGTGTCGCAGTCGGATTGCATATTCCGCCGTATTATATTCCGGCTAGCTATTTCCTAAAACAGGGCTGTATTGTAATACGGCGCACTCTCGTTCAGCCGGATTGCAATTCAGCTAAATTAGCGAACGTTGTATTGTATGAGCTCTTCGCGTTCGTCAAAGCGGCGTAATATCGTGCCGCCCAATTGTCTATGTGTTACAGCCAAAGTAATAAATCCGGATATTATATATTATCTGGCCATTATTTATAATATCTACTCAATTTAGATAAAGCGATAATTGACAATGAATTTATCACATTAACTAGCAATTTTATATAATATCTTCCAAGGCTTGGATAATGTAATAAAACAAGTGGCTCTGTGACATCTCCGGCGCTGCGGGAAGACCACTCCCTCGCCTCGCCTTTATCAGCTTCAGCTTTTTGGTCGCCTTCGGCGACCAGCCTCAGCCGCTACGGCTCTCTTGATGCCTGCGCTTTCCTACGGCGGCCGGGGAGTGGTCTCACTCCGCGCCTCCGGCTTTTTATATACACTCTAGGAGTAGTACAGACAAGACCACGTGGATAGTGGGGTGTTCTGATTCGGTATGGGTATGTTTCGAATATAAATAATTATAGTAAAAATTTGTTTCAGGGAATGTCCCTTAATGTTTAATGTCGCTTAGCTCAATCAGTCAAAAGTAGGATGGGTGGTCATTAACCAACATGTTGTGTAGTCATAAGAAGTATGGGTGTTAATAAAGCTAAGCAGTATCGAGTGCGGTCAAAGGTAGGATGGGTGGCCATTAAGAAACATCTAGTGCGGTCAAAAGTAGGATGGGTGACTTAAGCAACATCTTACGCGGTCATAAAAAGGATGGGTGTCAACAAAACTAAGCAATGTCGAGTGCGGTCAAAAGTAGGATGGGTGGCCATTCAGCAACATCTAGTGCGGTCATAAGCAGGATGGGTGTCAATAAAGCTCAGCAATGTAGAGTGCAGTCATAATCATAAGTAGGGTGGGTGGCTACGAGGCTTCATTACAATGAGGCTAAACGTGGGCCGCCATATTGTAGAACGTATCGCAATCAATCCGGCTAATCGTGGACCCGCTACAATACAGAACGGCCCTGTTTTAGGCTGTAATGTTAAACGGCGGATTATACGAGCCGACTGCGACATAGGTACGAGCTGAAACTTGAATGTAGATTAGAAAAAACGTCAGCTAATTCTGTGTGTGTGAAACTTAAAAGTGAAAAGTAAAAAAAAAATAGTTTTAAAAAACTAAAAAACACGCACCTCAATATTGTCACAATAATTCTAGTATTTTCGTTCATTATTGTCTTAAGCTTATTTTAAAAATTATTTTTAGCTTTTTAGTTTAATATGCTCTAAAAGTGTGTTTTTTCAGTTTTTTTTTAATTTAAAGCCGGACAAAAAGGCAGACGGGCCGCGTAATGTTAAGCGATCTCTGTCGCCTATGGACACGAGCAACTCCAGGCAACCTGAGCATTACCGGCTTGGAAGCAGAGTTTTCTCTTTCAGCTTTCTTGAAGAACCCCACGTCATAGCACGCGTTTACACAACTCAATCTTTAATATTACTGATTGAAGCAAATGACTTGGGAAACAGGTGCAAGGAGTTGATTGATGACGTGATATCATGCCATCTTAGGCAAGTTGTTTGTTCTTTGTCAATTTGCTTAGAAATTGATGAGGAAATTTATGATGATCATCATGATAAAACAATAAAAATAATACTATATGTACTTTTTTTATAATGTGGTGCAAGTGCCGATTTTTGCATTATGTTCACTTCAGGATTTTATTACGGGCAAAGCCGCATGGTACAACTAGTAGTCTATAAAACATTCCCACTTCTTATGTATCCCAGTGCACTACTGGTCTCCAAATCAAAGCTATCCCTACTTGTGTTTTGTTTAAAATCAGGTGCAGAAGTTCCTCTCACGTACAAAAGTTAGCGAAGATACTCCACATCGCTGGACGGAGGTTACAAAGTAGTTTTACTTTAGTAAACTCTGATTCTACAGTGTGTTCTGATTGGAATTCATTGGTAAAGCTTAATGAGCGACTTTTGAAAAAGGACGACAAAAGTTAGTAAAAATAAATTTAAAAAATCGTTACAAGCTTTCAAGGCACAAAAAAGATATATTCATGGGCGTACCCAGGTTTTTGGTCAGGGGGACCGAGCATTTGGTTGGGGGGGGGGGGCAATTCTTGATGGGGCGGGGGGGGGGTCAATTTTTTTTGGAACTGAATAAAAGTAACTAACCGTAAAAGTACTAGGCCCATGCCCGCGAGACGTGAAAAGGATTGCAGCCAAATATTACAAAGTTTAAATCAGTCAAAATAAATTCACTTGTGACGGAGAAAATTTCGCACATCATAAAATATCAGAAACCGCGGTCGTCAGAAAACGTACCTATAAAATGGCGCCGAGTTTAACTTTGTCGAACCGTGTCTGGCAGGTATTCGATATTGAAGCCAAAACAATTAAATTTTCCGCCCCGAAAAATAAACTTTAATCCTCGTCCTGTAACTGCCTGGCTTTGTTTGTAACAAAATCCATCAGAATTCAATCTAGTGACGTGTTTTGTTCAGAAACATCGAAAATCCATTCTAACATTATTTGTTACTCTGCGTGAATGTTAAAAAATCGAGTTTGCATTTTCGCCATATTTTTATTGACATGACAAAACTTCGTCATTTTTCGTCATTTCTAAATTGACTTGTACCGACAGTTTGATTTGGTTTTGATGCTGATATTATTGTAAAATGTGATTTCAACCTATAGTGCCTTCCGCGCGTATATCAGTAAACTGGTGTTTTTTCCTGATACTGCTATCTAGCGCTTTAATATCAGCACAGTAAGCGCTGTCAATTAATCTGGCTAATACCTACTAATCTGTAAAGCGTACGCCGCAAATTCGTAATAAATCAAGGTATTTAGTACCCATAGTACATTAGGGTGGTAGGATAGTAAGATAATAAGAGCATGTGCGATAAACATGTATTATCCTACACTACCTGAGCCCCGCGTTTTCACCCGCCTTAATAATAATAATAAATAAACCTACACCTTTCAACCTAAAGGCATACCTACGTACTTTTGTTGAAAGGGTCCAGGGAACAGACAGACAAATACACATGTAAAAATTAAGGAAATTAATGAAAGTTGAAAATGTGTATATCCCCAATTAAAATTACAGTTGATCCATCAGAAATAAGCTCTAACAACAAATTGATTGCGCTCACTCTAGCGTACTTTTGTTAATCTGCTACCATTACCAAGTTAGTTGCTGTCACACACAAATTATACGGCACAATTGGGATTTGTTTTAGTTCGTTAGTTTTAAAGGCAAATTTTACGGGTGATTTTAGCTGATCTGACTAAACGTCGATAAAAGAGAATAATAAAATAAAAATAAGAAAAAATATTTTAATAATGAGATTTTTAAAATAAGATAGTATAACATGGTAACTGGAGTGGCAAAAAGTTATAAAAAAAAGAGAGAGCAGTGCAAGAATCAATGTCTTTTTAAGATGATATAGTTTGGGAGTTTTCTTAATGGATCTTGACAAGAAAGGTGGTATTAAAACGCAAACAGACAAGAAGCAAGCAGTAAAATTATGCAAGTAGTACCATCAGATAATGACGAGTTGTGTAAATACAGAATACATTAAATTAAAAAGTAGACTTAAATCAATTTACGGCGCCACCATTAAAAATATATATCCCAATTAAAATGTATCCCATACATCAGAGATAGGCTGACACTGACAACAAATCAGCCGTGATCCCTCTGGCGGATTATTGCTGATCTGATAGATTTTAGTTACTGTCACGGACAAATTATACAGCACAATTTGGAAATTTTTAGTTTGTTAGTTTTCGAAGCAATTTCACGGATGATTTCAATTGATGTGACTTAAAACTGCTAGCTTTAAAGTAGAGTAATTTAAAGAAGAAATTCGATGTCAAATTGGTTAAAATGGAAGCAAAAGTAAAGTACATTATGCCAGTATGTTTGTGATAGGATTAAATTCTATTTATAGGATTAAATAATATTCTATCTATATTCTATTATAAAAGAAATTTTCTTAACGATTTGCTGAAAAATGAAGTCGCTTTAAAATGAAGTCGAACAAAATAAAACTAGAAAAGAAAGTATGCAAGTAGTGCAGTCATTAAACAGAGTTAAATTCATTTAATTATCCATAAACGGAAATGTGTGTCTCCCAATTAAAAGTGCAGTCGATCAAGCATAAGTAAGCACTGAAAATAATATCCATCTAGCGGGCTGCTGCTAATCCGCAATATTACAAGGTTGGTTACTGTTGTCACTGATTAATAAAGCGGCACCAGTTTCCAGTAGCTTTTAATTCGTTAAGTTTAAAAGAAAAAAAATCGTTCGGAACTTAAAGTGGTCTGATCTAAACCTTGTTGCAATAAAATACATGTAATTGAAAAATAGACTTAAATAAATGTAACTAGCCAACATTACATAGTATGTCACCCAATTGAAATATGAAGTCCATTGATCAGAAATAGGCTGACAACAAAATTAAATGAGTCGAGACCACTCTAGCGGATTATTGCTAATCTGATATAATATATTTTAGTTGCTGTCACTGACCAATTACACGAAACGAATTGGATAATTTCATTTTGTTAGTTTTCAAATCAAATTTTACCCGTAATTTAAACTGATAATGCTTAATATAAGTAGCGTTATTGGAGCGTAATTTAAAGAAAAAAGATGAATTGTTTGAAATAAAATGAGGAAACAAAGTACACAATTATGTCTAATAGTGGTATTGTGTAAGATAAATGTATGGGACATGATTGATTTTCTTAAAGAATTTTCCTACCGTTATAATAAGTGTCGTTATAAAATGAAGATAATCATAAAAAGAAACATGCAGAACAAACATGCTAGTTTTGCTATCATCAACTAGTGGTAAATAAATTTAATGTTCCACCACCGAAAATGTATGTTTCTCAATTAAAATGAAGAGTCCATCCATCAGAAGTAAGCACTGAAAATAAATCAACAATGCCCATTCTAGCGGACTGCTGCTAATCCGCTACATTACAAGGTTAGTTGCTGTTGTTGTCACTGAATAATAACGCGGCCCAGTTCAGATTTGTTTTTAGAGTTTAAAAGCAAATTTCATGAGTGATTTAAACTGTATCACGATTTCATGAGCTGGTTCCGATGAAATACATGTGTTATACATATAAGTTTACAATGTATATACTAATATTTGAAATTCCCCAAACTGATTACTTTTTGTCAATGTGTTCCCAAAAAATTAGTATGCAGGTTTTTTTCAACCTCTGCATGTCCCACTGCTGAGCACAAAATTATAAGTTCTCTCAGGAATACACGAGTATTGTAATCAATTAAATAACACAATATTTTCCATCACCGTGGAGCAGTGCTGAAATTTACACATTATAAATTTATTTCGTCAGAGGTGCGCGCCGAGGATTTGAACCCGTAATCTACTGCATCGGAGACCGCGACCCTTACCACTCGCCCATCGCCGCTCTACTATGCAGGTACCTATTCCCTCTCTTACGATGGGCTGGTTCCTATGAAATACATTGTGTTATATAGTTTTTAATTAATATATTGAAATTCCCCAAACTGATAACATTTGGCAAATGTTATCCCTAAAAATTAGCATGCAATGCAGGTACCTATAAGAAAGAATGTAAAAAAGTCATCCCTTCATAAAAAATATTATTTAAACTATTGTTTCAATTCATAAGTCTTTGAGCCTTCGAGAATACCAAGCAGCACCACGACGACCTGCGTGGTGCAATGGTTACCCCACGGACTGAATGGTTCGATTCCCGGCGAAACAGAAATTTGAATGAGTTTAAATTCCTGTTCTCGGTCTGGGTGTTTGTGTTTTTGCCTTTGCATGTATCCATGTACCCACGACACAGGGTTACCTTACTGTGGGGCTATGATTGTGAAGCGTCACTTTTAACACAGTGTAAATATAATTTTGATTTTTATCGAGAAAAATGATTTATGAGGGAATTAATTACTTGAATAATAAGCTTAGTTGGAACAAATATTCCCAGTTTCATAAATTTTATAGTTTCAAGACAAGTATCGTATGTATAGTGGAGCAATATGCAAGACTAATGTGAAACTTTGTTCAAAGCTAATTAGTTTGAAGTGTGCTCCGGGCTCGAACAAGATGCCGTGGAGAGTCGCAACAATTAAATATTAAGCGCCACTCAGAAACAACGCAGATATTGGCAATCTCCTGAGCAAACTTTCATAAGTAAGAGCACTTTCTAGTACGTTATATGAAAAGTAAACTACGTCAGAAGACAGTGGATCAAATTTCTTCGGTAATTTTGGAAGCTTCAATTAAAACTCTTATTTTACTTTGAAAGTTGGGTAAAATGATCTTCATTATTGATAAACAGACTACAAACATTAAACATAAAATTTAATTCGACGATCCGTGTGGCGCATGGTGGCCATGCCGGACTGCCGATCAAAGAGTCCCGGGTTCGATTTCTGACGAATCAGAAATTTTAATGAAGGGTTTAAAATTTCTTTTCTCGGTCTAGGTGTTTGTGTTTCTGTCTTTGTGTGTCCATCTTGCCCACGATACAGGGTATATCTATCCCACTGTGGGGCTATGAGTGTGTGTTATTATTTTATTTGTTTCCGCCTTTTTTATGAAGATACTGTAATATATCTTTACAATGTTCATTGGAGATCAGAAACTTTATTGGTAGACAACGTTGAACATTGTGAGTAGAAATATTTAAAGCCAATTACCGACCTTATTAATAAGAACAATATAAAGGTATTAAAAAGGGGTAGATAATTATGTTCTACTAAAGTAGTATAAAATTGTTCTGTTTCAACAACTTAAAATGATGTATGTACATTTTAGACGATGTATGTATTTGACAGCCTCCGGGGCGTAGTAGGTGATGAGCCGACTACGAACCGAGAGGTCGTGGGTTCGATTCCCACCCAGGACAAATATTTGTTTGATGAACATGACTATCAAGCTCTGCTTAGTTTGGAATCAGATGGCGTTGTGTGACTTGTCCAAAGATATTTATTTATTTTCAAATCCACATATCTACATAAGAGTTTAGGTACTTAAAGATTCATCATAAATCAAATCTTTTTTTCGGTTGCCGTTTTTCTTCTGCCGGTGTAAATTTTAACTAAATTATGTTTTATATGTTTTCAAAACCATAACACCATATGCATAGAATTCATTCTCCGTTACGCCATGCTCAAAAATAAAAAAAAATAAAACAACATTGCAAAGTTTTTCTTTAAAAAATAATCATTAAATCAATTGCAGTGTTTCGCAAGGAGGTATCAGTGGCCCAGTTTTGTTCAATAAAGTAGCAGAAAGTATCCCGAAGGTTCCGAGCTACAAACCCAATTAGTTACTCTGTGTTAGTCGCCGATAAATTAAGTTGTAACAAAGCTCGCATCTTTTGTACCTCGAATACGTATTTATCTCGAATCATGTATCCTTTTTTTTCAGGTTGTTATTTATTCGTTTGAAAGAAAAATCTATAAGCCGTTGCATGTGGCAAACATTATGAATTGAAGTGTGTTCTTTTATGCATTTGGACAAATTCTGGGTTCTACAAAATAAAAAAGTAATATAAATAAACCCAAATTTCTTTATTTTAATAGTTTAGCAAAGGGAGATTTCCGGCCGGGCGAGGTGGTCATGCCCAGGGAGCGGCCGCGCTCCACCTGATTCAATTCGGAACTTGTATTGTAATGGTATTTAATAAAACAAACGACTGCTTAGTTTGACGGTTCGTTTATTACTCTCTTACCAAGTAGTTACAATGTTATATATGTATATGTATGTACTTAATGGAATGAACGCTCCACACTACATCATCCCCCTTAAAGTAAAAAAAATAATGATACATATTTTTTTTGATACATCTTATTTCTATTTAATACACATACAATAAAAATGATAACTTGCAACTTTCAAGTAATTATTTTAACCATAAAAATATTAATACAATAACGAAATATTTGTTATTTTCTTAATTCTTAAAAGGCTTAGTTCGATTCTTATGGATAATTTCTACTTTATTATTTCTAATAATGCTTACATTAGGTTCAATATCTTCTAATACTACAAATGGTCCGTCATACAATTTAGCCATTTTATCTCCTATTTCATTTTTTATTAAAATTAAATCATTTTTCTTATATGTTATTGGTTTTTTATTTTTATCATAAACTGCTTTCCTATCTAACTTACTATTAATCAACCTTTCACGTGCATCCTTATGAGCTAATTGTAACCTATATTTTAATTCTAATGCGTAATTATTTTCGCTATACAGAGGGTCCATGTTATCTTTTACTCTACTAGGTATAACACACGGCTTACCAAAGACTAATTCATACGGAGTATAGTTTGTTGACGTATGTACTGTTGTATTAAAAGCAAAACACCAAAATGGTAGCCAATGGCTCCATGTGAAAGTATGTTCCTCACATTGAATACGTAAGAAATTTCGTAGATGTTTATGGGTATTTTCTAACGCTCCTATGCTTTGGTGATGATAAGAGGTTGAATGAAGTTTATCTATTTCTAATAATTTACATACCTCGAACATCGTAGATGACATGAACTCCGTACCTCGATCTGTTCCGATGACCTTCGGTACCCCATACCTTAGAATAAAGTTATTAACTAATGATTTTGCTACAATCACAGCTTCCTTCGAAGGAAGTGGGTATGCCTCAACATACTTGGTAAGCTCACATTGGATCGTAAGTATATATTGGTTACCTTCGTTATCCTTGATTAAAGGACCAACAAGATCAAGAAAAATTTTCTCGAACGCTGACGTAGCTGTGGTCGTTATCACCATAGGCTCCTTGAAGCTAGGTGAATGTTTCATTACTTGACATTTTGTACACTTACTTACGTAATCCCTAACTTCTGTTTCTAGTCCTGGCCAGTAGTATTTACTTTTAATGTTATTTACCATTCGTCGAACGCCGGCATGTCCGCTCGAAGGTAATAAATGAAAGTCATTTAATATAACTGTTTTTTCGTCTCTATCCGTTATTCTTCTAATATTATTTTTTAAAATATGAATTTGTGGACCGGTCCAATTTTCCCTACTATTTATTTCATCACAAAACTCTTTTATAAATAACATATTATATTTATTTTTTACTATACATATTTCTTTCACATTTATTTTATTACAAAAATCCTTCAAAATATTTGCAAATACGTCTCGCGTGAAGTGCAACATAAATTTGAGGTTAATGTAAATTATCAACTGCTTTTCTACATATGCTAAACATTCCTCTTCTTTACTTATTAATCCTTTCTTTCTCAATTTTATCAGATCTTTGTCGTTTATAAACTTCATTTCTACAGAATTAATCGGTTTTCGTAATATTTCCACGATTTTTGGTTGTACGGGCCTCAAATCTGTGGACTTACTAAGAGAATCCGATGAATTGCTAGGATGCAAATTACTTAGTCTTGAGTTGGTTAATTCATTAAGCTTTCTAGCTTGCGCCCTTGTCGTAACCAATATAGTCTCATTAATTTGTTTAAGCTCTTCTGAGGTAATAGTTATTCTACTTAAGGCATCTGCCACTACATTATCCTTACCCTTAATATAAATAATTTTAAAGTCATATTCTTCCAATTTTAGTCTAAACTTTAATAATCGGCTCGATGGATCTTTAATGCTAAATAAGTATATTAAAGGTTTGTGGTCAGTTATGATAGTGAATTTTCGTCCGAATAAGTACGGTCGAAAATATTTGACACTCCACACAACCGATAACAATTCTTTTTGAATTGTGGGATAGTTTAATTCTGCTTTGTTTAAGGGTCTACTCGCATAAGCGATAGGTTTTAAGTTTTTATTACATAAGACTGATCCAATAGCTATACCGGATGCATCTGTTTGTAAAACAAATTCATTTTCTTCAGAAAAATCTGGGTATTGCAAAATTGGTGGATTGCTTAAAGCTTGTTTTAAAATTTCGAACGCATTGTGGCAATCTGCACTCCATTCAAATTTTACATTTTTCTTACACAATCTATTTAATGGCATCGTAATATTTGCATAACGCGGTATGAATTTACGATAATAATTACACATTGCAACAAAACGTCGTACATCATCAGAGTTTTGAGGCTTATTCATTTTTTCAATAGATTTCACCTTTTCCGGGTCTGGTATAATACCTTGTGGTGTTACAATATGGCCTAAATATAATAATTCCTTTTTACAAAACTCACATTTATTTGGATTTATCTTTAAATTGACCTTTCTTAGTCTTTCGAGTACTTTAATTAAATTTTGATTGTGTAATTCTAAATTTCTGCCAAAAACTATTAAATCATCCATATATACTATGCATTTTTCATAATTCAAACCAGACATTGCTATAGACATAATACGAGAAAACGCTCCAGGGCTAATTTTGAGTCCCATTGGAAGACGCTTCATTTGATACTGGCCTGAGTTTGTAGTGAAAGATGTAACACTTCTACTTTTAGCATCTAGATCGACCTGATAATAACTTTGACTTAAATCTAAATGACTAAAATATGCACAACCAGAAAGGGAATCTATAATTTCCGTTATATTAGGAAGTGGAAATTTGTCATCTTGTATTGCTTCATTGAGTTTTCTATAGTCAAGGACTAATCTCCATTTCTTTTCTTTATTATCTGATTTTTTTGGAACTAGAAGTAAAGGGCTATTCCATTCACTATTTGCGGGCTCAATTATATCGTCATCTAGCATTTTTCTAATTTGCTTATTTATTTCTGGTTTCATAGACTGTGGTAATCTATACGGTTTGAGGTAAACAGGATTTATATTCGGTTTCAAATTAATAGATTGACTCATAATATTTGTAGTAGTAAGTTTGTCACCATCAAGATGAAAAACATCTGCGTACTTAGCACAAATTTGTTCAATACTTTTTTGTTCATCCGACTGTAAATAATTTAAATTTAAAATAGACAAAAGCCTTTTTACCCTATTAGCATTTGTTTTAGATTCACTAAAGTGACATAACCTGTAATCGCATAAGTTTTCTAATTCTGGTTCAAAATATGGTAAATTCACATTTTCTTCACTTGTATTTAAAATTTTGATAGGTATCTTTCCGTTTTTCGGTTCTACTATGCTTCCAGCTAAAAATAAATTTTCCGATAATTGTTTAGGAATAACTACATATTCATTTTTTAATATAGATGGGATTTCAATAAAATGAATAGATTCACTTCTACTCGGTATATCCAGATACCTATTTTGTTGCCTATGTCTATACAAATTAATTTTAGTTTCTCCATTGTTACTTTGTAATGTTAATTCGTTATTCGATAGGTCTATGTTTGCATTAAACTTTCTAAGAAAATCCAAGCCAAGAATTCCATCTGCCTGACATGGCATATTATTCAATACGTGGAACTTAAACATAAACTTTGCCAAGCCTTTGTTATATGATAACTCTGTTTGCGAGCAACAATGTAATTCTAAGTCAGCTAATTCGTTGGAAAAAATAGTACCACCAATACCCTTGATGCTTGTATTATTACTTTGTAAATCGACATAATGCGGGATTTTATTTTTATGTATTACAGACAAAGTTGCTCCAGTATCTATTAAAAATGAACAAACTACATCTCCTATCTGAAATTCAACATAATCTAATCCTGAACATATTAATATCTTATGCTCGAAAAAACTGATTCGTTTCTTCACTAGCCTTTCCACTTTCTTGTTCATGCTGAACTTGACTATTGCCGAAAAAACTTTTATGTTGTTTTGTGTTACTACGAGACTGAGCACTAAAGCCACGAGAGTTACCTCTATATAAGCGACTTCCTCTCACTTGACAATATTGTCTTCCATTATTTTGCCTACCTCTATAATTAGAATGATAGTTATTCTGATAATTGTCAAAATTATTATTGCCGTAAGTACCATAGTTTTGACCTCTATTTGAGTAGTAACCACGACGTTGATTATTATGTCTCCATGAATTTCTACCTCTAAACTTACCTTTCATGTGCATTACCGCATTTTCATGAGGCTGGGACGACTCCTCGTCCTCTGCTGCGCGGATGGCATCCTTCAGCTGCTGGTAATCTCGAGCAGCAATGATGACACCCAAGCTTCTGTTACGAAGTCCATCTGAAAACCGTTTAATTGCAAGCTTTTCATTTATCGGCCTTAAGATTTTACTCGCCGCATCATTGGAATCTGCCTGGGAAATAGTTAGATCGACAAAAAGTTCTTCTAATTTGTTTCCAAATTCTGTTATACTTAAATTATTTTGGGACAATTTATTCAATTGCATTAATAAAGAATTTGCTGATTTTTTTGTCAGTAAAAATTTTCTGATATCTGAAATTAAATCATTCACCGTGGAGTAATCGGACTTTAATTTTAGTTTTGCCGTTTTAGTTAAACGTGTTTTTATTACGAACGAAACCAGCAATTTCTTATCTTCGAATTTAGATAAACAAGAATCATACATTTCCATACCTTGTATAATTTTTTCTGTGGTCTCTTCCTTACCATCCATGATGGGGATCAGCATGCTAGCCGTTTTTAAATCAAAGCTCGCCATAGTTTCAGATAACATAGAGCCTCTGTAATTTAATATGATACGATAAGTTTCCTCTATATGCCTACATAAATTCTCTACTTTTAATTCTGAAAAGTCAGCAGTTAATTGCTTTAAATCAAGTGTCTTAATATATATTTTATATAAATCATATATTTCTATAGCTTTCTTAATTTTATTTAAACCTATTTCCTCTAATCTCCTCTTAGGACCTAATTTTCTTAGACTTATTTTGATGCTGTCTAACTCATTACATACTCTTTGAAGTTCTATTTCCATTAATCTTATAACAGATACTCGATTTAATAATTTTATAACATGCACTCATAATAGTTCCTGTATGTAGAAAAATAATTACCCAGTAAGCATAAAACTATACCTAATACATTTTAAATTATCACCTTAGAGTCTCTAACAATATGCGCGCTTACTACGTAACACTCGCGATTTATATTATTTTACGAACACCAACACTTTAGAACGCACAATTTTATTTTTAACACTAGACACCATTTTGCTAATGGATACGGATACGTGGACATCGGGCACTGGACTTTGGACGCTGGACGAAGAACGAAAAACTCTGGCCGTTGGCTGGTTAAATGACGTCTCCTCTACGTTGATGGCTTTCCTCTCCGCGTCCCGATAACCGTTCCTGCATGCGCCTCACAAAATTTGTCCGGAACTCTTCGGTAACCCATGCCTTGTGGCACTTTCGATATTGCTTATACGTCAGCAATAGTATAGCTCCACATATTGCAAGAATTGTCGAAAGTAATATATTATTTGTATGGTAATGCGTCTGATCTTCCGCCTTTACAGCGTTGTCTCCTCCATGCTGGGACACAATAGTTTCTTTATTTTCGCAGACACACTTAGAACACTCTTTCCCCATCTTGTAGATCATATACAAAATTACTTTCACGATTTAAAAGTTCGGTGTTACTGTTAGCAGGATCCCGACGCGATTGCATCATTCTTAATTCTTGGTACGTCGCGGCGGTGAGGTACTCTTACTAGCGTTTTGCTGAATCGCGGCAAGGCGGACGCGGGCGGCGCGGGAAGCGACGCGCTGGCAGGGTCGCCATGTAATGGTATTTAATAAAACAAACGACTGCTTAGTTTGACGGTTCGTTTATTACTCTCTTACCAAGTAGTTACAATGTTATATATGTATATGTATGTACTTAATGGAATGAACGCTCCACACTACAGTATATATGGTAGGATATTCCGAAAACTTCAATAGCGTGATTCAGGAATACCCGTGGCGCCATGTTTTGATGAGTAGCGGAAGGTTACTACATCACATCCTGCTCAGACCAGAGGACGATGACTTCAGTAATCCAAGTTTAATCTTCGCTTACAAGCACCTTGAATGCCCTCTTTCTGCGGTGAGTCGAGATGTGAGGGTGAAGCGAAGAGTGGAGATGCCCTCTATCTACGGTGGGATGTGAGGGTAGGATGTGGAGGCGAGTAATGGCTACTCAAGACGTCCATGAAGTCCTTGGAAGCAGCTATATCAGGAACTGGAAGCGTGTTCATGGTGCGCTGCGATGAACCTGACGAGCTGGTGAAATGATGCTGCAGTCCATCCAGGGTGTGAAGGTGCAAGTGATGAAGGTCAGAAGGGACGCATTCTTGTCCGGGGTCACCAGTTTGGCAAAGGGAGATCTCCCGCCGGGCGAGGTGGTCATGCCCGGGGAGCGGCCGCGCTCCAACAGACTCAATTCGGAGCTTGTATATATGTTAGGATATTCCGAAAACTTCGATAGCGTGATTCAGGAATACCCGTGTCGCCATCTCATAATGAGTAGCGGTTGCTACAATAGTAACAACATTACCATCGTCGAAATCTTTAATTTTTTGTGTATTTTGGTGGTATAGTGACGAAATGGTAAAATATGTTTAATCTTCATTAGTTACGCTGTTCTAGCTTGTCAGCTAATCTTAGGTCGTTGACTCAATTCATGAATTCCGACTGCGCTTGTTTCAACGGATTGAAATGGATGAAGCTGGTATTTCGGTGTTCCTGAGCAGAACTATAGAGATAGCCTGTGTTGAGTCATCACACTGTATTATTGTATGTATTTACAGACCTCCAAATGCATTGTATGATCAGTTTGAGTCAGTTTTAGAAAATTTATTGGGCAAATTGTGCAGTAAAAAAAGTAAGGACATTATTATTTGCGGCGATTTCAATATAAACTTATTGGAGGACTCTTCCACAACTCAAAAGTTTTTGTCTTTAATGAAATGCTGTAATCTCACTAATCTGTTTTTAGAGCCAACAAGAATCACAAATCTATCAGCTACTTGCATCGATAATATTTTTACGGATGGGACACCAGCCAATTCAATTATTATCAATAATTTAAGCTCTGATCACTGTGGTCAATTTGTAAGCTTTGACTATAAAATAGATAAACGGGTTGGTAAGAATTTAAGCAAGATGGTCGTTCCTGTAAACCAAAAACGTTTGGAGAGATTCAGAAACTCTATTGTAAATGGGTTGTTTGTTCCATCACATGTCCATGTTAATAAACAGTATAGTATACTATGTTCTCAGATTAATAGAGCCTTTAATGCTGTATTTACTGCAAAAAAAATCTCTCCAAAGCAGTGTAAAACATTCAGTGACTGGGCGACTTTGGGAATTTACAAAAGTAGACAAAAACTATATGATCTGTACTATGAGAGATCATATAATAGAAGTGAATCCTTTTGTGAACATGTAAGAAATTATTCTAAAATCTTTAAACAAGTATGTATCGCGGCCAAGTCATTGCATATTAGAAATCAAATTAAATCAAGTAAAAATAAGATAAAAATGACTTGGAACATAATAAATGCCGAGACTGGAAGGGCCAGAGACCGCAATCACGTCTACAGTCTTCTAGTAGACGGTATACTCGTTGAATCTGATGATATGATTGCGCAAACTTTTGAGAAATACTTTGCTGACATTCCAATTACGACTACAAAATCGCTTAGGTCTTCTCCCGACGTCGCTGAAGCACTGCTAAAAGAGAATGTAAGCGGTTGCAAGTGTAATTTTAAATTTAAACCCGTTGACGCCCGAAACATTGTAAAAGTATTTAAAACCCTAGATATTAAGAATAGCACAGATTTGTGGGGTATGTCTGTAAGAATTTTAAATGCAATAATAAATGTAATAGCGCCCCACTTAGCATTAATTTTTAATAATTGTGTAAAAAGTGGCGAATTTCCTGATTTAATGAAACATAGCAAAGTTGTTCCCCTATTCAAATCTGGCAGTAACACAGACCCCTCCAATTTTAGACCGATATCTATACTGCCTACATGTAGCAAAATATATGAAAAAATAATACTCGAGCAACTCTTAGCACATTTTACACTTAACAACCTTATACATAATAATCAATTTGGTTTTATAAGGGGTCGCTCTACGATTGATGCGGGTGTAGAGCTCTTTAAGGACATTGTAGATGCTTGGGAGGACTCACAGAATGCCATAGGCGTATTTTGTGACCTTTCTAAGGCATTTGATTGTGTCCAACATGAAACTTTAATCAGGAAACTCAGTCACTATGGCATTAAAGATACCGCCCTTCGTCTTCTGAGATCTTATCTCAGTGATAGGACTCAGAGAATCGAAGTAAATGGTAAAAGGTCGTCCGGGTCAAAAGTGGAGATGGGGGTCCCACAGGGCTCGATATTAGGACCGTTCCTATTTTTAATTTACATTAACGACCTTCCTTATATGGTACAAAATGGTCATGAGATAGTATTATTCGCAGATGATACTTCTTTAATATTTAAAGTTGCCAGACAAGCGTATAATTATGACGAAGTGAATAATGCTCTCTCTAAGGTTGTTAGTTGGTTCGATGTAAACAATTTATTGCTAAATAATAAAAAAACTAATTGTATTAAATTTTCACCACCAAATATAAAACATATTGATGTAAAACCGCAGTTAAATGGCGAGGAAATCAATTTTGTTGACACAGCTGTATTTCTTGGAATAACTATTGATTCAAAACTTCAGTGGGGACCCCACATTTCCCGGTTAGCGAATAGACTTAGCTCTGCTGTTTTTGCCATTAAAAAAATTCGCTCACTTACTGATGTCGATACAGCTAGATTAGTGTATTTCAGCTACTTTCATAGTATAATGTCCTATGGTATCTTGCTGTGGGGAAATGCTGCTGATATTGGCATAATATTTACCATGCAGAAGAGGGCTATTCGCGCTATTTATAATTTTAGCTGTAGAGAATCTCTCAGAGAGAAATTTAAAGAGATAAATATTCTTACACTTGCATCGCAGTATATTTATGAAAACATAATGTACGTATATAAGAATAAACCGACATTTACCACATTTAAGGATTTACATAGTTCGAACTGTGCTTCGACCAGGAACGGCCATAAGCTTGCATTCCCAAAGTGTCGGCTTCGTAAAAAAAGTCACTCTTTTATTGGGATGTCTGTAAGGATCTATAATAAAATTCCAGAAAAAGTGCAATCCTTGCCTTTACACAAATTTAAGAAAACTGTTAAGCAAGTCCTATGCCGTAAGGCCTATTATGAAACCAAGGACTATTTAAATGATAAAAAGGCTTGGGATTAAACTTAACTCACATAAGGCTGTTTCTATATACCATGTAATAATTTTAACATTTTTAAATTTTGTGAGCGGATGGCAGTGTGATAGCATTGACACACACGATAGCTGTCTCGTGTGCTCCTTGTGGCCCCACAGTCATGCTGTATAATAAATACCCATTGTACCTGAACATTTATTTAAAACAGGGCTGGAGTTTTTTTCCGCCCGCTTTTTTCTCCTAGCCCATATAAGCCTTAGCGCACCCAAAGCGGATGACGGTCAGCTGATGACCGTAGAACAATGACAAACATCAAGTGTATATTATTACCCAGGATGTTAATAAACTATTTCATTTCATTTCATTTCAGATGTGGGAGCAATATTACATGTGGAATCTGGACATTAGAAAAAGTAAGAAGCTGCCCCCGTCAACGTTGTCTTTAATCAGCTTCTCAGAAGGAAAGTTTGCCACCTAAGCTTCGTTAGAACGGCCCAGATCCAGGCCCAATCATTACCGGCCTAACGAACCTTGCAAAAGCCATTTTAATGAATTAATTGCTTGTTAAAAATACACAGAGAGCCAGTGCTAATTGCGGCCACCTCCTTAACGCAGTGGGCCTGTAATGAGATGTGACATTGCAATTGCTCTTCTTCGGTACATGATATAATCAATAAAACGTTGTTTTTTTTTTACATTATTGAAACTGATGCTAATATAACTATACAAGTCAAGTATATTGTTAATGTATATTTCAAAAGTTTGAATCAGATATCGCTAAATCAATAAGTTTACGACCTCTTGTGCCTATACTTATCATTGTAACTAATTTTTCGACTCGATAAACTGAGCGTTCCCATCAAATTCCAACGTAGTATGTCGTATGTGATCGATACAACATGCGAGCGCCTTATTCGCTCCACCTCAAGCCCCGCCTAAACTGTTGTGCAGGACTAACTATTACAACGTGTACGTCCGTTCGCATTCGTAAGTTACGACAATTTACGTCTGAGAAAATATTGAAAAAAAGTGTTTTTGCTATTTTTTACTTTGAATGCATGGATTAACACGTGTAATACAAAAGGCTACAAATACATTCCCTCCTTCTCGTCGTAATTCGTAAAAACATCTAAAACAACGTGTGCAATGTTTTCCTCACAAAAACACAACAGCAGATGTATAAATAGAATCAGTGGGGGCGTCTCGCAGGAGGTATGATTGGCCCAGTTTTGTACAAAGTAGCAGAACGCATTCTGGAGGTTCCAAACTACAACACAATTAGTGGCTTTGTGTTCGTCGCTGTCTCAAACTGTAAGGAAGCTCACATCTTCCTTGCTTTAATTAAATATCTCGAGTGTTGCGTGCCTTTGTGTTGTTTGTGTAGCTTTGTACCGGAAAATGTTCAGGTATATTTTCCACAACAGTGGGTGCTTAGTGGTTAAGTTGCTCGTGAGATAAGTAAGGAATTTTATTTTGTGTAGTGTAGAAAAAAATTGAAATAATATTATGCCTTTGCCTGCCATATAATAAAAAATATATACCACCAACACATTTTTATATAAATTAAAATAAAACATTGTAAAAATAAAATCAGATCTCGCTGAAGAGCAGCGCAAGAAGAAAAGAGCAATTATGAGGCGCAAACGGGGTTTGTAGCTTGGCCGTTTTTAAAGACAAAGACAAAATTATATATTTGCGCAAATATGGCCATTTTCGATGTTATTTTATTTATTTAATAGTCCCCCATATTTACCTTAGTATGGTATGCAAATATTTCTAAAAGAAATAAAATTATTGGCTATAATCTAACTAACCAATTTATTTAAGTATTAAAACGATCCATATTATTGTTTTATATCTATCCCATATTAAGGGTTTGTTTTATTTTGCGTTTGTCATAATTATTTATACGATTTTACCCCCGTCATCGGCTTTGGGCACCCAATTCACTGGGTTTCTATAGGTACACCGAGAGAAAAAAGCCAGCCTCCCAGGTTTTTAATTCCGTAATCCCGTTATCCCTCACGAAATTAAAGTTCATCGTATAAAAATTCAGAAACCGAGTATTACGTTTTTGTAAATAAGAACGTTTTAAATGCTCGTTTTGCGACCTTTAACATGGGCGTAAGTGAAAATCTACGTACACTAGATTACATAATAATATCATGTTTTTAGATTACAACGCAAAGTAACAGTATTCGTTTACATCGGCACAAAAAATCACTTCACGAGTCAGCGATTCACAGACAGGGTTCACATTGCGTTCCAATCTGATGTGACGCAAAATTGTACTTAATTCCCAGAAATCCCCTTCCCCTCAATTCCCAAATAGCTCAGTTTTCATAATAGATGCTGAAATTGAGAGCGTCTGGAACAAGTTATATTTATTGAAGCTGTATTGGCGCTTGAATTAAAATAAAACATGATGAATAGTTGGGACATAAAAAAAGGTTGAAAAAAATATATACATTTTACGGAAACGATTCAAATTCGTGATCAATTTTAATCGTATGCTTATTTTTATTTGAAATAATAAAGTAAGTTTTTAGCTCTTGTATAATAAGGCTATATGGTAGCGTATCCAGCATTCTATAAAAAAGCAAGTAATTCAAATGAATAAAATAAAATAAAAAATATATAATCCTTTCTAGTAACATATAATCGTACATTACAATTCATGAATTTACCTTTTCTCAACACATTCAGCACAAAAAGTCGTTTTACGAGTCAGCGATTCCCAGACAGGGAACATATTGCGCTCCGATCTGATGTGACGCGCGACAACTCTTCAAACTGATCTCGACAATTGAAAACAACAGGATTTTCTTTCTGGGAAAGGCTTAATCTTAGCATCAATCCAAAACTTGACAGGATGAAATATTTACCAGAGATTTTGGCTAGCGCTTGAATTACAAGAAAGTGTACCGCGTTCTAATAAAGTAGCAACCTTACCACGTTAAGAAAATTATACTGTTTTTTTTTTCTTTTTTATTTGAATGGAGTAGCAAGTGTTTTCTATATTTGAATGGAGTAGCAGACGAGCATGCAGGCCACGCGGTGTTAAGTGGTCGCTGCAGCCCATGGACATCTACATACAGTCTCAAGCAAGCATATGTTAATCTTGTCTGAGGTCGTACGCAGTTGCGCTGCTACTCCGGAGGCTAGTGGTTGCCTCATGTAAGTAATGTAATGAAAAATAGCACTGGTTCATGGCGGTATGTGCGTGGCCGCATGCCGCCGTAAGCATCGGAAGGTGCAGGAGAGCACATCTGTTCCCCCGAAGATGGGCCAATTCTGGGCGCCGCGTGTTCCATTGGTGATTGGAATCCTTCCCAAGCGCAGAGGCAGGTCACCGAGGGGGCTTTAGTGCGTTCGAATCCCACATAACCCGGTTTCCTCTCCCAGGGTGCCGGGTACCTTTTGAATGTTTCCCCCCGATACTAAAAAAGGTCACGTGGTCAGCTTTCTATAAACACAATATCTCAAGCAAAGCCAAAGTCTTTCCCGTGGTCGAATGCAGTTTCACTGCTACTCTAAAGGCTGATGATGGTCGCGTCAAGGAATTCTAGTCGGCAACTGCACCTTCCACCGAAACACAATAGAGTTAGTTCACAACAGAAGTGGGTTCAGCGTTTGTACTTCCCCGACCATTCGACCATGGTTTGCCATTAAAGTGCTATAACCTAGTATTTTGTTTATTCCATTTATTTATTCCAGGTAGTTTATTCTTTCAGCAAAAATGTAAGGCTTCCGCGTTATAAATTAATGCTTCGACCTTTTCTCAACACATTCAACCAAAAATCTGCTTCACGAGTCAGCGCTTTACAGACAAGCAACATATTGCGTTCCGATCAGATGTGACGCGAAATTAAACCTCATCAATGTGAGGCGTGAATTGAAAATAAGGATTCTGTTTTCCAAAAGGGCTTAATCTAAGAATCTATAAATATCCTGAAATTCAGAGGGTCTGGCGCGAAGTCTTGTTTATTAGAGTTTTCTCGCGCGTGAATTAGAAATAATATTTCAAATGAAATAATGAGTTTAAGCGTTAAAGGTTGGCTGGGTAGCTTTTCACTTTGTGTTTACTAAATAAAAATGTAGTTTAAACATTACGTATCGTATTTTTACTCATATCGTATATTCGTATTTTCACAAAAGAGTGTTTCTTAGTTTTTAAATTACATTATTTATTTTTAATTTTTTAGTTAGTTCTTTTTTTTCATATTATTGCATTGTCATCGGCCCTTGACCCCTGTGCAAATTTTAAAGTTAATTAGACGCTTAGAAGTAGGTGGAAATAAAGTAAAAATATTCCGTTACATAAAAACATACATACATACATACCTACAGGTCAAGCTTATATAAGCGTGTTAAAAATATAAAACTTTATATTTGTTTCATTAAATACCTTAGGCCGCGAACTTTTCAGCCACCCGTTCGTATATTTTTTTTATTCTGATGATGTTAGTTAGGACTTTAATATAAAGTTAGAAGATTATTGTATTGTCATCGGCCCTTGACCCCTGTGCAAATTTTCAAGAATCAGACTCCTAGAAGTAAGTTAAAAGATTCCGTTACATACATACATACAAACATATGGGTCAAGCTAATAAAAGTGTGTTAAAATAGAAAGAGGTAATTAATATGCGGTCATTATCAGAAAAAAATTAGGACACTCTTCAGTGCACAGACTGACTTCTGAGTGGTCGATGTAACATGCCGTTGGGAAGTCATTACTATTGAAATTAAATGTTCATGTTTTAAATTTTATTTCATATCCATGCTACTTGCAATGATATTAAAAATCAAGCCATTGAAGATCTAAACCCCGATAAGGCCTCCATCTATAGATGAGCGTCCGCACACGTTTAGCTTCGCCGTGTACGAGTATGTGCGTTCTGTACTAACCATTATGATGTAAGGGGCAAAGCAGTCTACTCGTATCCCATCCATTCATCAGCCTTTTATAGTCCACTGCTGGACATAGGCCTCCCCTAACGTTCGCTACTCCTCCCGGTCCTGGGCCTTCTGAATCCAGCGACTACCCGCTGTCTTCTTCAGGTCATCAGTCCATCTGGTTGGAGGGCGGCCTGTACTCCTTTTGCCTACTCGTATATACATATTTAATTTTACGTTTTAAGTTAACTTAACAACTCTTATAACATTTTAAGCTTTGCAATACTTTGTATGTTACGAGCGCCTCCATAAACAGTTTCTCGTTTTATGCTAAAAGGAAATTTTCGAGAAAATTCAGAGCAGCTGTAATAAATAGTGGGTAAAATAAATATTCCGTCGGTGGCCAGGCGCATGTGTGCATTTCCTTTGAGTTGTATAACAATATTACAGTAGGTACCTACCTTACTCTATCTAATAAGCTATTTGGTTGCAACTCTTTTTTGACCAACTTCAACAAAAAGAATGAGGATTCTTTACTATGTATTTGAGACGGTAATTAAATATTACACGACTTCAATGATCTTCTTTGTTCGAAAGGTTGCATCTCCGCATTGGTCCCTGATAGTGGGAGACATATGTTTTGACGATTTAATAATTTATGTTGGTGTGATGTTCAGGACCTGATGATGAAGCCAGGAGGCTAGTACAGAAAGAGTTTAATTTAATTAATAATATTTGGTGTCATCTCTTAATGAATTGCCGAAGAACAAATGCTTTAACTGCCTGTAATCTAATATGAAGTTTGGATTCAGTCTTCGAGTCAGAGGGAGGTCACACATAGGCATTTTCCAGAGGGTTGGGGGATCAAATATAGGCAAAAACTTAAGTCGAATAAAATCTGTGGCCACTGGCTTTGGACATGGTGGTGGGTGAAGTCTTCAATGCGGAATAATAGAGGTGATATACTTTTATACCACCCGTTAGGTCAAAAGTTGTCCGACGAAGTATCCATAGAAGTATCCATCCATCCAGCCATCAGCCTTTAAAAGTCCCCTGCAGGACGTATGCCCAATTATTATTATTTAGGGAAGGCGTAAGCCTTCCCTAAATTGGCGATTATTAGGGAAGGTATAGACCTTCCCTAATAATCGCCACTTCGTCCAGTCCTGCGCCCTCTGAATTCAACTGCTTTCCTTTCTCAATTTTAATTATGTTGATAATCTCGTGTAGTCCTCTTAAGTGACATATACCAGTAAAAGAAATTCCATCATATTCGTATGTTTATTTATTTAACACGCATTCAATCCAATTAAATTGAATTCATAATATTATTAAAACCATACAGCCACATGGTACATCTTTCACAAACGGAGCCCAAGTTTTTCAAACTTCTCACGCGATGTAGACGATGTTTCCCAAACTTTTTGTATACTGTCATTCACCGTGAAATTGCGTCGCCAAACAGTACCATACGCGAACAACTTGGAAACGCAATTTATTGTCCAAAACTTTGTCTTTGGCATTCATTGGTAAGAATACACATGCCTCTTACATTTTTCGTTATAATAAAATACGTGTTTTTAAAAAAAATATCTTGAACTGGTATATAAAAATACTTGATACAGAACGATTTTATTATGAATAATTCTCCATGCTAATAAGACATTCTTGACGGCAAAATCAACTTGGCGAAAATGAAAGGTGCAATGGTTACCAGGCTAGACTATCATTTGGAGGGTCCTGGGTTTGATTCCAAGCCATGTCTTTGTGTGTGTCAAAACTTCCCACGACACAGGAATCTAATCATTAGTATAAATCTAAGGGTTGATTTTTTCCATCCCCGATCCAATTTCTTTCATTCTTTCTCTTTAAATATCCGTGGAATTAATGTTAGCGCTGTAAACGTCACTCATATGACATAGGAAAAGGATAGCGACCTTATAGCGACAATATTAACTGACTTATAACTTTATCTGAGGATTGAAAAATCGGCTCTCAATCTTATAATATTTCCATCAAATAGAATCGATACGAAGTATAACACAAGTTAACACAAGGTAAACTTAGAATTTTTTATAAGTTTTAAGCATGCTTTACAGTTTTTGAAACTTAGTGATTCGACTGAAGTACCACCGCTGCATTAATTTCTGTCGTGAAGAAATTCTGTTGTGCTTCGGTGTTAAAGTGCGGTTACCAGCCAGACTTATATGAGGCGGTTGTCAGCCTCCGGAGTAACAGTGCCACTGCATACGACCTCAGGCAAGACTTACATGCTTACTTGGGGTTCTGTAGCGATCATACAATATCACATGGCCAGCATGCTCCTCTAATACCATTGATTTTTGACATTTTAATGGATAATAGGATGCAAATTAAAATATTGTAAATTTGAAATGATAATTTTGCACAATCCAATAGGTAAGATATAAGGAAATATTGTTATATACATACTAGCTTTCCGCCAGCGGCATCGCCCGTGAGGATCCGTTTTATAGGTTCCCGTAGGATATAAACCATGCTATGTCCTTTCCCACGGTCCACTCTATCTGTGTTTCAAATTTCATTAAAATTTATTCAGTACTTTAAGCGCGAAAGCGTCACAGACAGACAGACACCACACCGTCACTTTAGAATTATTTATAATATTAAATAATAGTAACGAATTAAGACCTATGTATGTACACTAAGTTCTTGCAAATAAAATTAATTGAATTGAATACTTCATTTGAATCTAGAAATATGATATGTAATGTCTGTAGTTTAAAGCGGTCTCTGACTGCGTAGATACTCTATGCTCAGACGACATTATTAGAATTATGTATTACAGCTTTCAAATATCGTTAAAGATAAAATAATCTTCTGCTTCAACCGAGCAGATGCGACCATATCTTTCGAGCATGTAAATTGAGAAGTTTTTATAGCTTCAGTTAGCTAACTTCATATTGTCATACATAATGATTCTGAATAGGCAACTAATTGTTATAGGCATAACATTTTGACGACCCGTGTGGCGTAATGGTTACCGTGCCGATCTGCCGATCGAAGGGTCCCGGGTTCGATTCCCGGCGAAGCAGAAATTTGAATGATGAGTTTAAATTGTGTGTCTTATTGTGTGTCCATGACTCCCATAACACAGTGTATAACTACCCTACTGTGGGGCTATGAGTGTGAATCGTTATTATTTATTATTATTATTATTATAACACAGTAGTGACTGACATTCAGTCTATGGTATTTATCAATGTGAGAACGTGAGGAAAAGGTTGTACTTTTTACTGTAACAAAAAATTAAATCAAAATAATATTGGTTAAAAATCAAAGAGTTATAAGTTTGTAGATTCTTATGTTCCTTTCTATTTAAACGAAAATTTACTACAATTTTATACAATGAAACAGAAAACAGAAAAAACGCGAGGTCTATATACTCTATCTCTTTCTCTATTGTATTTTAATGTTACGCATAATGTTTAATTTATTTTGAATCAGAAATTGGTGAGCTAAACGTCTAATAAAATGCTTGTATTGAACCAATAAAATATTTTAATCAACTTCCTAACTCGAAGGTTAAAATAACACTACAATTTGTCTTCCCTGTGTTTCTCACCATTCACCTCATCACTCATACAAGTCATACAAGTTGCGTGTACAATGAAAGCCTATGGAATTAAAATTTTCGCGGGAAAAACAAACTTCAGCTGCCAGCCTTTTGTTAGGTTTGCATGCTCCAATCTGTCTGGGTTTTGTTTAGACAAATTAAAATTCATTGTAGTTTCACTTGCAGCTACTATTTTTTTTTCAATTATGTGTGTAAAAACAATATATGAAATTAAACTGTGGAATATTTTTCAATAGGTATTTGATATATATTTTTTTAATGTTACGCTTAATATTTATATGAAGGTCAAATAATTAGTATCCTATAGTTTTAAAAAATATATAGGTTTGGCCGCTTCGGAACAGTTATATTCATAAAATGAAACTTTCCTATTTTTTTCTTCACAAATATTAAATATATTTTTTAACAATCCTTATATAACGATCGGGTGTAGATGTTGCACTTTTTTGGAAAAGAACATCACTTTTTCTTTTTATTAAAGACTTCACACTCTGACTAGTAAAGTCATTTAAATTCAGTTTAGTTGAAACTGGGTGATTTAAAAATAGTAAAAATCATTAGCATATAAGCGGTTTGTCTACGTTGCACTTGAATAGTTTTTGGGGGCTTGAGCTCCTATTGCAAACTCCTATCTGACTTAGCAATAGATACTAGAACGTGTGTGCTGGAGCTTGCAAAGGCAAACCGAAAAACCATGTTATTTCACAATAACTAGAAAAATTAAATATAAATGTAAAAAAGAAGACAAAATGAATTTAAAACAAGAATACGTCATGCCTTTTCGATTACCCAGTTCCCACCAAAATTCTCATGACTATTGCTTAGGAGACTATGCAACTGTGTGTCATTTGAGACACAATATGCTTTGAGCGAAAACTCCGAGCATACATTTGTATGACTTTGCTTACCTTCCTCCTAGTAGTCTTAGTAGCTTTTTCATTAAACTTTCAATTGAACAAAACTTCATTTCACTGTGTGTACTCATACGAAACGTAGAGTCACGAAAGTTTTGCAAACATTATATTAAATTAACTTTCTTGATGAGACTTAGGCACGTTTCATCTTAAGGTTACGACTGAGAACAGGCGAAAGCGATTGTAGTTTAAAAATTAAACTTTAAGAACCCGCACGCTATTAACACGTAACAAACATTGTAACAGATATGATCTATTGTTAACATCCATATTTTAATTATAGAAATACATTGCTCGTTAAAATTGAGACAAACAGAGTAAACTGTCAAGCTGTCAACTTATAACACCCTTTTTTAGTAGTGACAGCAAACGGGTGACAGCAAACTATATCAACGTACCTGCTGCTAGGTTCGTGCCCAGCAAAAGGTAGAGACCCGTGTCTATTGTAATTTGAGAGACCCATAGTTACTTCCGTTACTCCAATACAGTGATCCAATGCGAGTTAGTAGATATTAATACCAAGTAATTAAAATATTTTGTACGAAGGCACAATATGGGTTTAATACCAATAAAATAGTTATAGTCTACATAGGTTTATTCTAGTTAGAGCAGCTTTAATAATTTGCGTAGCTGCGAAGTCGAAGAAACGTAAAATTCTAGAGAATAAATCCGCTCCCGGCTCTAAACCTACCCGCTCCTTCCCAGAGAGCATCATGCAAGGTTGATGCTGAACTTCGTAGTGCGCTAATTAGTTGGGTCTCCTCCTCGGAACAAGCAGTCTGCAGGGATTCGCTTGCATTCAATATTGATGCTGCTCTTACTATGTATCTGTTTGCTATTATTTACCCCCTTTTAAGGAATGAGTCAGAGAGGCCAGACCAGAGAGCAGCGATGGCCGAGTGGTAAAAGCCACAGTCTTCTACGCGACCGATCCCGGGTTCAAATCCTCGGCGCGCACCGCTGACAAAGAAATTTGTAATGTGCGCATTTATTGCTGCTCCACGGTGATGGAAAATATCGTGATATTTAATTGATTACGATGTTCTTCATCGCCGGGCGTGCCTGAGAGAAATTCATAATTTCTCGAAAGCATGACGTCCACCAATCCGCACTTGGCCAGCGTGGTGGACTATGGCCTAAATCCCTCTTACTTTGAGAAAGAGACCTGTGCCCAGCAGTGGGACATAAAAAAGGTTGAAAAAAAAAGGAATGAGTCTGCCAACTTACATATTATTAGTAATTTATGTACATTTATGGGCGGTTTAAAAACATCTGGCAGCTGATTGGCCACTAATCCATATCTCCAACCTTCATAGCAAAACAATATTACGGTGATACAGTGAGCTCTGCTCAGCAGCAGGACACAAAAACGATGGCGTAACTGACTTAACTTTTGCGGGGACTATTTTAGAACCTACAGATTCGTATTTGTTGTCGCAATGACACAAAATCCGGGCTCCTAGTTGCGCGTCAGTCACATCGCGACGCAATATGTCTTCGTCCGATTGTCTACGGCAGCTATACATCTCCACAGACGGGATCACCTCTAAACGTGCACGATTTTTTACGAAGTTTCGCCTTTTTGCGCTTCTTTCGGTCTATTTATTTATGAAATGGTAGAATACCAACAGATAAATATAAGCATGCTGATAATAGACGATAATAAATTATAGAAGTCAAATTGCAATTTAAAATACAGTTTTACGGAATTAATTAATTAATATTTTTTTTAATTTTTTTTTCAACGAGGGAATGCTGCCAGCGTTCTTGGCACCAGGTCTTTTGGATGGCATATACATTTTGTAAAAATTGTATATTACCTATCTTTTTCTTTTTAAGTAGGTAGTTTTTAATTGTTTTACGGTAATTAAGTCTTAAATCCACTTTGGCTAGTATAATAATTGGTTGCAACACTTTTTACGTCCCACTGCTGGGCACGGGTCTCTCTCCATTATTGGGGAGGCCTGGAGCTTACTCCACCACGCTGCTCCAATTCGGGTTGGTGGAGATCCGAAGCACGGAAACGCGCATGAAATTTTTTGACACTAGCGGTTACCTATCTCACACCCGACCGCGCCCGTTTAGCTTAGTTGCATAGATCGCTTGCGGTCTGCGCTAACTGCCGGGCTTCTAATCTATCTAGTATAATAATTACGTATTATGTAATATGACACAATGCGGATGCGTCAAACGTCACTGACAGCTACAACATCGGCTCTGTGTTTAGTTATTCGTGAAAAATATAAAACGTGTTTATTATCGAACAAAAACAGTCATAAAGTATAAATAAACCCATTATAAACAAGTGACATTGTTAGTGAAAGGATTGTGCAAGAAATTGTTTAGATATATTAAACGAATTGTGCGTACCTATTCAATTTGAACCAGTAACCGACGTGACATTAAACCGAACTTAGTGCTACAAAAGTTAGTGTAATTTACGTAAACATCAAAATATTGCAATAAAAACAGCAAAAAAGTGATAAACTATTCGCAATCCAGCTAAATAAAAGTGTTATTAATAGTCAAACGTTACACTAAGTGGGTAAACTAAAATCATATCGGTGACAACGCGTAAATAACTCTAGAAAAGAAAGGTCAACAACCTCGATCAGCTGATTGTCAAGATCAGTGTAGTGCTATATTTCACAGAATTTCGAACTGTCTCTGTGGCGCAGTGGTAAGAAGATAGGTCTAGCGCCAGATATACCGAAGATCGCTACCGCTGTACACTTTTCTTTCTTCATGACTTTTTGTGTAAGATTTACCATAAATTAAAGTAAAATTTATAAATTACTTATAAAAAATATATATACATAAAAATATATAAAAAAAAATATAAAATAAAATATATAAAAATTATATGCGAAAAAAAGACAAAAAAAATGTCGTCAACAAATAATATAACTTACAGAAAGAAAAATAACCAAGGAAAAGTACGCTTAAATAAATCCGACAACAATATTCAAGAGCAAAATACATCTCAATCATCTGAAATGGAACTTAGCTATACCAGCATTCCGAACCTCTCAATAACTGAAAATAACACGACATTAAAATTTACCGAATTAAAACACGAAATTAATCAGCTGCGAGCGCAACTAGACTCCGCCAATCAAGAAATTGTTAACTTAAACGTATACAACACGAATCTGAAAAAGCAGCTTACTAAATATGAACAAAAATTTAAATTATCAAAAATAGATGACTTGGAAATTAATGAACGTACTTCGCCAACAAAATCTACGTTTCAATCACAACATCGCCGCCTACTACGTGATAGTTCAACACCAATAAAGTCAAGCCCGACAGCGACAACGTCTAACACCATAAATAGCAAAAAAATGGTATACATTCTAGGAGATCAACATGCCACTGGACTTTATAGATATTTTTTAAATAGTAAGCCTAATAATCTGACAATATATTCTGTGTCATCTTTTACAAAGCCAGGTTCTTTGTGTAGCGAAACATTAAGTTACTGTGATAGTCTATTAGGAATACTCAAGGATGGCGACAGAATTGTTATATCAATGGGCGGCAACGACAAAAATCCTTATAACATCCTTAATACCCTAAGCGATAGCCTAAAAAAGTTGCAGTCCGTTAAGAACATACAGATTTATGTAACGCAAGTAACAAAAAATGTGTATCTTAATGAAACCTATTTAAATAACCATATACGAGCTCTGATAGCAATATATCCTAATTGTAAATATATATCCCTAAATAAAACCTTGTCAGCAGATACAGTAAAGCATCTGTTTACTAATAAGTTCACATTATACCTAAAACATTTATGTAAAGTTTTATTGTTTGAAATGAGCTGTGACGAGTACAGAGATAAATATTTAGATCCCAAAAACATTAAATCTGTAATAAAAGGTCATGAAAATAGGTGCCTAATGAAACAGAAGGGAACAATTCCATATTATTTTAAGAGAAAACCCGTCTGCAATAAATTAGATGTAAAAAATAGCGATAGTTCGGCATGTGTGCATTTATTCAAAAAAGGTACAATCCCTTATTATTTTCACAAACAAAATAGTAAACAAATAAAACAATCTGACCTCAAATCGCCATCGCGTTCTAAATCAATTCGCCCCTCTAATAGCACGCACACTTTGAACAACAACTTTTTTCGTCCCTAAATTATCACAAAAATTTAGCATTTTACATCAAAATATAGCTGGCGCAATAAATAAGTGTGAGAACATCGAATTGGTTATCTCGGAACTGTCACAACAAAACAATCTTTACATTGACGTTATCTGCCTTAGCGAAACATTCATACAAAAGGGTACAGAGTGTTTGTTAAAAATACCTTCATTTAAAATGGCTTCTGCATATTCGCGTACCGTAAAACGCGGAGGTACGTGCATAGTCATTAAAAAAGGCTTAGATTTTATGGTCTTAACTCATACTCAAAATATATCATGTGATTATTTATTTGAATGTTGTGGAATCGAGATTACTACATTGAATCTTATAATTATTTGCTTATATAGGATACCTAATGGAGACATTCAGGTGTTTTATAACAAATTAGAAGAATTGCTTTTTTATTTAAGTACTAAACATAAGAATAAAAAAATTGTAATCTGTGGGGACCTTAATATAAACATTTTACAACATAATAATAGGACATATGAGTTAAAAACCATTCTTAATAACTATAATCTTCAAATTCATATAAACAAACCAACGAGAAATCAAGCTTGTTTAGATTTAATAATAAGCAATGTAAAAAATGTCAAAACTGGTGTCCATTATTTAGGCCTGTCTGACCACGAAACAGGACAGTCGTTAACAATGGACATTCGAAAAAATGCATATTTTGCGCACTGGTACGACTCTGTTCGGGAATACAGCCGAGAGAATATTAAAAAGTTCTGTGAGTGCATGGCATCCTTGTCCTTTTCTGAAGTTTATGAGGAACGCACCCTAAATGACAAGTTCAATCAATTTCACCAACTTATACTTCTTTTTTATAACCTATGCTTTCCCTTCATTGTTATTAAAAAGACAAATAAATGTAAGAAGGTGCACTGGATTACAAAGGGAATACGTAAATCTTGTGTTCGGAAGAGAATTCTATATTTAACGCATAAATTAACAAATTTTAATAAAAAAATAAATGCGCATGCCTATAAAAACTACAATAGTTTACTAAAAAAATGCATCTATCAAGCGAAACATATTGGCCACAAAAAGTATATAGATAATAACAGTAATAAATGTAAAGCAACATGGGACATAATTAATGGTAATATAGGTAACAATGACAATTTAAATAAACAGCTTGACATTATTTCTTATAATAATAAACATTATACAAATCCATCTGACATTAGCGAATTGTTTAATTGTTTTTTTATAAATTTGACTCATGATAATAAACTGACAAATAATTTCTCAAATTCAAAATTAAATAAATCTGTATTGAATAACAATCATAATCCGAATTCAATGTTTTTGACGCCTGTTGACAATGCAGAAATTAATTTAATTATTAAAAACCTCAAAAATACCAATTCTGTCGGATACGATGGCATTAGTACTAGGATCATCAAGAAGTGTGCTCATTCTTTAAGTATACCACTGAGCCATATTGTTAACTGCTCATTCGAACAAGGTGACTACCCAAATGCACTTAAAACATCAGTCATTAAGCCTCTATTTAAAAAACTCAATCCACAGGATATGTCTAATTATAGGCCAGTAGCTCTTATACCTGTAATATCAAAAATATTTGAGAGAGCAATGCTAAAAAGGTTGTGTGCATATACTCTAAAAAATAATTTAATTAAAAATGAGCAATTTGGTTTTATGAAAAACAAATCCACAACGTTAGCCTGTTATAACTTAGTTAATGAAGTCTCTTATGCTCTTAATGATAAAACACATGTAGCAGCAATATTTTTAGATATGACCAGGGCATTCGATTTTCTTCATCATCAGATTTTAATAAATAAACTAGAAAGTTATGGAATACGTGGACTACCACTCGAATGGCTTAAAAATTACCTTCGCGACAGAAAACAATATACAGAAGTATCAAAAGTTGTAAATGGTAAAAAAATTACTGGCAAATCTTCTGAAAAACGTGTGACTTTGGGAGTGCCACAAGGCAGTATATTAGGCCCTTTTTTATTTCTTTTATACATTAATGATCTCCCACAAATAACCAAACATAAAACTATCCTGTTTGCTGATGACACAACCATTATGGTAAGAAGCAACTCCATTGACAATTTACGTAAAGAAATAAAAAGTACTCTGAGCGTCGTTATGGATTGGCTCTCTGACAATAACTTAAAATTAAATTTAAGTAAAACAAAAATTGTGTATTTTTGTTCTTTGACGTCACATGTAAAGACTATGAAAATAACGTTTGGGCAGAAAGAAGTTGAAATAGTGAGAAATTATAAATATTTAGGTATAACAATCGATGAGAACCTTAAGTGGAAGGATCATATTCTAGCGACATGTGATAAACTTTCCAAATTTATATATGCTATCAGACGCATAAGATTAACAGTGTCCCAAAGTGCAGCGCTTAGCGTATACCACGGATATGTGTCATCTATTTTATCGTATGGACTCTTATTGTGGGGAAATTCCGTCGAGATTGACAAAGCCTTCAAAATCCAAAAAAAGGCAATTCGAGCGGTATGTGGAGTAAGTCCCATAGATAGTTGCAAGCCCCTATTTAGACAACTTAAAGTGTTAACCCTGACTTGTATGTACATTAAAGCAGCATGCATATTTGTCAAAGAACATCCAGATTATTTTAAATTAGATTTGGAAACTTACTCGTATAATCGATCAAGAAGGATATTAAATAAACACAAATTGTATACGCCAATCTGTAGGTTACAAATGTTAAAAAGAAACGCACATATATCTGTAATCCAAGTATACAATAAATTGCCCGATTTTTTCAAAGAACTTCCATATCGTATGTTTAAAACAAAGTTGCAAGCTTGGCTTATAGACTGGAGTTTTTATAGTCTTCGGGAATATTTTAATTGTAATTTTAAATAAGTTTTCTTAACATTTTAAATTTTATTCATATTGACATTAGGTATGTGAAATATAATCATAATATGTATATTAGCTGACATTTTTTTCATTATTATTGTAATTATTGACATTATTGTGTTGTAATATTTGTATTAATGTAACATTGATTTTGACATTTAAATGGATAATAGGATGCAAATCAAAATATTGTAAATTTGAAATTCCTAATCATTTTGCACACCCGAATGGGTAGGACATAAGGAAGTATTGTTATGTTAAGACCTATGTATGTACACTATGTTCTTGCAAATAAAATGAATTGAATTGAATTGAATTGAATTGAATTGACATCAAAGTGTACAGTACGATTTTTTTTAAACTAGTTCCTACCTAATTTTTAATAACACATCGACATATTTAAATTGACAATGCAACCTCGAAGATCTCGGGACTTTCAGAGGATTGTATCAAACAATTTATTTATTTATTTAATTTATTTCAGACAATTTCCATATTGTTGTTAGTTTAGTCTCTTATATCTATGTTAGTACAATACCAAAAAATAAAAAGCATAATCTTAATATACTTATATATAAAAAGTAAAGGGTTTTCTTTGTACGTAAAGACACGGTTTTCTCTATTATCACTAACTCCAATCAACTTCCCGTTGGGGTGGTAAATACCCCTTAGTACGAAGATGATAGTAAGGGAGTTTGATCGCGGTGGGTGGAGTGGGGAGCTGATGATGGAAGGTAATGCGACGTTTAGGAGTTGAGAGCAAATTATTTCAATAAATGGGGTTTTGTTCGAAATCTTACATTTCTGAGATGGTCCAGCTGTCACCAAGTCAGAGTCTGATGATGAGATCCCAGAGAAATCGAAGGGAACATACAAATTTTATAGCACAATAATTGATTTTCATATTTTTACTAAATCAAAAGGCATTTGTGTATAAATATCATCATATCATGTTGCTGAGCTGATGATTGAAGGTACAACTCCTCAACGGTTAGGAGCTGAGAGCAAATTCTTTCATTAATTACGTTCAGGTGGACTGACAGTAGTATTATTTCAGGCTATAAGATGGCTATTAGAAAACATGATTATAAAAGGTAAATCTCTTTAAAGTTTAGATTAAACATGCGACGTATTTTAACCCGAGCAACGCCGGGTTTTGCAGCTAGTAATTATAAAATATATCATACACAAATGGTGAATGGACACGATTTTGTCATAAGTTTTATGAATACAAAACAAGGAACAGAACAGGAGTGCCACAACACATGCAACTACCTTTTTTTGCCAGATATGATACGTATTTGTTGTCTCGCACTGTCTGCTGCATATAAAATCTTCCGTTTTCATAATTTTTTTCAACACTTTTTAATGCCCCACTACTACGTACAGATAGGTAGGTCTTCTCGAAATTCGGAGAGGAATATACTTCGCTGGCTAAGTGCGGCAGCAAAAGCTGCTTTATGGTTTCCGGTTTCGATATACTACGTCTTATTACCTTAGAGCATCAAAGTTACTGACTCACCCTTCAGTAGAGACGGCATAGCGCCTCGCTTCGATACATAATTTTTGTGCCAAATCTGGTGCGGGGAAAGAACGCACACATTTTAATTTTGTCACATATTCACAAATATTCTTTCATCGCTACAGACGCATACATTTCTAATATGTCAATTTCAATTAACAACGTCATTTTCTATGCACCGTCAACACTGACATCGACACACAGAGACACACTAGTTGTATAACTAGAAGGCACATTGTGCATGCACGTTGGGACGAGGGGTTCGCCCGTAAAGGCCACTCCTCTGACGTGTGACTGTGACCAGTCATACCTTAATGAGTATTACACATAGATAGATGGAAATTTGACAGGTTGTTTTGAATATGTTTTTCAGTAACGTTTTTAACTTAACAACGACGAGATCAACATGCACGTCATTACTTAGAGGCATCCATCTGTTGATATGAGAAGTAGGTATTATTCTACTGTAATGACACAATGAGGAAACAGACAGAAAGATTGAAGATAATTAGCTGCTCACATTGGGATATTATCAGTTTTACTCACTGAGTGGGCAAGATCACTGATTACGACATACTGGCGACAAGGGTTCAAACTTGGACACATTTTTGGGCAGCGTCCAAAGGCGGCGCCGGCTCGCCAGATAAAGTTTTTCCAACTTAAGGCCCACACTTAACTTATTTCGGCGCTGAAAGAGTTTCCAATTCCTTATCACACCCTGGATTATTGGGTGCTTAGCGACGCTGCCAAACTGTGCAATCTTGTCTTTGGCACGAAGTTTACCCATCCTTTACATACTGTACGGCAGAAGATTCTATTAGAAGTCTCTACTGTTGGATAAAAAAAGGAAAATGTAAACCTTCGTTGGGCGCCTGACAGATGTTAGCATCTCAATCATTATACAAATATTGGTTAGGCGATTTGTTATTATCATGTTACTTTCATTTTTCATAGGTTTAATATCTATATAAAACACTCTCAATTAATGCTAGCTTGCCAGCATAATGTTTTCAGGAGTGCTTATTGGTTTCTGATTCGCAGTTTACCGAACTCCTTTCATATTGGATGAAGGAGAACAGTATCATAGGCCATAATCTTTGTCTATGATTAGTAAAAAAATAAAAATTGAATATTATCTGCGCCTGCCAGTATGGCGGCGGTTGCATACGTACGGTACTCACGTCGACTAACGTTCTTTGGTTATGTTCGACAATATTCTTAAGTACTAATCGAAAACCCATCAAAAACTACAAGCGGAACCTTGAAGCGGCAGACTGTAGTCTGGAAGAACGTCCAGGATCCTGAGGCTTCGATTCAAGAATTCCGTAAGTAATCTTTTGATTATATTGTGCTGGTTACAGTAGTACCTAATGGGAGTGTTCCACTATCCCAACAGTGGGCTTGGGTCATAATTGCGCGCCCGCCCATCCATTTTCTGGTCCTTCGGAGCTCGGATGAATTTCATCCAGCTTTAATTTAATTAATTATAAATATTCTCTGCGTAATATACGCAAATTGAACATACCTACGTATGTTTTCTGTTATTTTTTGTCCCATTTTACGTAATATTTTGGATTTAAGCTTGGATTAATAATATCCAGCTGTTTTTTGCAACCTTAAATTCATATTTATAGTAAAAACTAGGTTGCGCGTGTTGCGCTCGCAGCAAGCTGCTCGCGTGGCATCCTTTTTGTCGTATTTCGGTAGCAAAATTTTTAGCTAGTTATTTATTTATGTGGCAACAATTGATATCTTTGTTTTCAGGCAAAGAACCGAGATGATCTACAGTCTATCTCGAGTTTAAAACTTGTTACTGACAACACATGGTATATCTACCCTACTGTGGGGCAATGAGTGTGAAAGAAGCATGGGGAATACCGGAAACATTATTATAAGTAGGTACCTACTGTACTTTACCTGAGTGCAAAAGTACAAACAGAAGTTCACATACACTAATATATATTATGTTAATAAATATTAACTACCTACCGCTAATTCAATTTCTGGCTGCAACCCTTTTTTACCACTACTGAGCACGGGTCTTTGATTCCCCATTACGAGGAAGGCCTGGAGCTTACTTCAACGTTCTGCTCCAAGTCGGGGTTTTAGATGTGTAGAAGCAACTTGAAGCAACTCTGTACCGTTGTGTTTCAGTGGAAAGTTGTGGGAGCCGGCCACAGTTCTCTCTGTGATTGTAACCTTTTTTTTGGTATCGGGGGTGAAACCTTCAAAAGGTACCCAGCACCTTGGGAGAGGATACTGGGCTATGCGGGATTAGACCTCACTAAAACCCCCTCGGTGGCCTGCCTCTGCGCTTGGGGAGGACTCCGGGATCTCTCGTGGAACGCACCGGTGTCCTCCATACGCGACACCCTGGAACGGGCCCATCTTTGGGAGAGCAGATGTGCTCTCTTGCACCTTCCGATGCTTACGGCGGCATGCGGCCACGCACACACCGCCGTCCTTCACGGGGCTGTTGGCTGGACGGGCCGAGCTCCCACTCTCACCGCTCGCAGCCCCGGAAGCTCCCTTTTAGTCGCGTATTACGATCAGGCAGGGGATACCGTAGCTGTATTCTCAATCCCGAAACTACAGGAAAATACTACTGCTGAATCTGTTTCAGCTCTAAAGCAACTCTATTTTGTTTCGGTAGGCAGCCGCACTTGTTGGCCACACTTTTATCTGTGGTTAAAATCGAGAAAGTACTATCGCTGAGTCTTTCTGCTCTAAAGCAACTCTATTGTGTTTCGGTGGATGAAAGCGGCTGCCGACAACACTTTTATTTGTTGAAGTAACTCTATCGTTTTCGGTGGACAGGTGCAATTGCTGACCACACTTTTATTTGTGCATATAACTGAGGAGGTACTACCGCTGAATACATTTATCTCCTGAATAATTTCTATTGTGTTTCGTCGGAAAGATGCGGTGGCTGGCCACTCACTATCTGTGATTGTATTGTGTTTCCGTGGAAAGGTGTGGTTGCCGGCCATTCTTCACTTTGTGGTCGTAACCGAGAAAGTACAACCGCTGAATTCTTTTTAGCTCTAAACCAACTTTATTGTGTTTTGTGGACAGGTTCAGTCCTTGGCCACACTTTTATCTGTGGTTGTGACCGAGAAAGTACTACCTGCTAATTAGTGAGAATAACTCTATCGTGTTTCGGAGGACAGGTGTAATTGATGACCACACTTTTATCTGTCGTAACTGAGGAGGTACCGCTGAATCCATTCCTGTCCTATAGCATCTCTATTGAGTTTCGAGGGAAAGGTGCGGCTGTCGGCCACACGTTTATTTGTGGTTGTAACTAATGAAATACTACCACTTAACTCATTTCTGCCCTGAAGCAACTCTATTGTGTTTCAAAGGACAGATGCAATTGCTTGCCACATTTTTATGTGGATGGAACTAAGGACGTACTACCACTGAACCCATTTCTACCGTGAAGCAATTCTATTATATTTAGATCCTACGAATATTCATTTATAATAACCTACATAAAGCAACGTATACAAGTATGAACGCAACTGTATACGACCTCAGGCAAGAATGGCTTGGTTGAGATATGTAGATGTCCATGGGCTGTAGCGACCACATACACCGCGATGACTACAAATGGTCATTAACGTGTGAGATGGATGACCGCTGGTGGCAAATTTCAAGCGCGTTTCTAAGCTTCGAAAGATACACTAAGCTGTTGGACCTGGGTTATATCAATAGCTATGTAGTAGTCGTTAAACTTTGTCAGAGGCCTAGTGGCGGTTCGAAAACATCTGACAGCTGGTTGGCCGCCAACCTTCATTACAGAGCGTGGTGGAGTAAGCTCCATGCGTCCCTGATACTGAGCAGAGACCCATGCCCATTAGTGGGACACGAAAAGGCAGCCTTGCATTACGAATTACGTCGAAACGGAAGAAATTATATAAATAAAATATATTCTTGAGCAGCGATGACCGAGCGGGAAAGACCGCGGCCTCCGACATGGATATACCGTGATCAAACCCCGGCTTTGAGCTCTTACAAAGAAAATTTTTATGTGCGTATTTATTGCTGTTGATATTTAATTACCATATTTTCAATCACCACGTATGCCTGAGAGTTACTCATAATTACTCAAAGGCATGATATCCACCTATCCACTCTTGGCCAGCGTGGTGGACTATGGTCTACATCCATCCCACTTTCTAGAGGAGATTAGTGCCCAGCATTGTGTCATAAGAGGGTTGAAAAAATATGTATTTCAGGTAAATTATTAAGTCATTATAAAAACGTCAATATTCCGAAGTTTAAAGAACACAATGTATGCAAGGAACCAGAAACATAAAATAAAAAAGGAAACTGATTCTATCATTAAAAACAAAATCACTTTTACGTGTATGTACTTTATAAAAGCGTTTAAAACGCTCTTGGCAGAAAGAATTCTCGAAATAATTTAATACATTAAGGTAATAAAATAACATAGTATGTAATCATATTATTTAATCTAGCGCAGAGCAACACGATTCAACTTAAAAATAATATACATATATTACTCTTGACATGAAATTAGTTTGGTATGTAAATTATTGTATTAGGTATTTTTATCAATTAGTGGTCAAAGGTGAAATATGGCGAACAATATGTTAATTTTGTAAAATCTTTCTACATACCCAATTTCTCTTCAAAATAAATGCCGAAAGTTGTGCTTATTACGCGAAATTAAAAAAAATCCACAAATACACATTCAAACACATTCAAATAAATCACTAATTGAAAACAATCCACATTATTACGCAAAATTTACAAAATGGTTGCGGGAATCAAAAGAAATTTGAGGCAACTATTTACCGCCAATTATCTTAAAATTTTGAACTTGAGTTTTTTTAATTCCAAATTTAGAATCTTTAGGCCAGTACAATCTTTAGATTATTTTTATATACAATAGCCGTACAGTCAGTAATGGTAAGTTTGAACTTGGTTAAACCTTGTTATTTTTTTATAATGTTTGACGTAAGTATTTAAATAAAAGTGACCAATAATAAATAATGTTAGATGGAACTACAGATGAAAAAAAGTCATCAAAGTAATCATATTACTATTAAGCAGTTATTGATTTTATACGTACTATATATTTTAAAGTATTAATTTAATTGTAATATAAATACTTTACATCATTTTAATAAAAAAAACTTTATTCTGTCATATTAATCAAAATCACTGAATTGTTCCTAACTTTGAAGGGTATTGAAAGAAAGAAAAAATATTTATTTCATATTAGGAATACAAAATATTCGCTTAATGAATGTCATTTTTTCCCGGTCATCGCCTTTAAGTGCCCGTTTGGGCTAGATGTTGAGCTGAGAGAAAAAAGGCGGCGGAAAAAAACTCCCAGCACTCTTTTAAAAAAACAGTACATATATAATTGAGATAACAGTATGGTAATGGGCACACGTGACAGCTGATCGTATGAGACACTATAAACCCACTTCCAGCTGCTCACAGTTGCGAGTAATTACTAAAATTCATATTAAAAGGAGACTTCTGTAAAATATTTCACACAAAAAGCATTTGTATAAAATGTATAATTTTTGTATGGCAACACAGAAATATTTTTGCAACGACATGAAAGGTGAAATGGTACCTAGAAATGGCCCATACATTGCACTAAAATCAAAATGACATAATAGCCCAAAATATTACATTAAATAAGAGTTTGTATGAAAATTATTATTTTTTGTATGACAACACCAAAGTATTATTACTTAAATATGCACAAAATTTTAGTACTTACAAACTTACATACATTGTAATGAAGTCAAAAGAAACACTCAGCCCAAATTATCACATAGAAAAATGCCTTTGTATGAAAATTATTATTTTTTGTATGGCAAAACTGATATTTTTTGATACCAAAATAAACAAATTGTTGGTCCTCCCAAACGCCTAGAACATTTTAATGTTCTTAAATAGCACTGACGGACTGAAATGTTTAATACAAGATAACAATTTCATGACATATTCGATACTTGAAAGATTTTGTTAGAATTTTTTTATTTTTTGTATGGCAACCCTAAATTATTATTTCAACAATATGTACAGTATAGTTGTATCTTGCAACGCTTCATACATTGTAATATCATTATAAAGTGGCAACAATTTGAAATTTGACTCAAAAATATATTTTTGTATGAAAGTCGGTTTTTTTGTATGGCAACCCGAAAATATATTTTCTTTGAAATATTAACACTGTTTATAGCTACCATAAATTCAAAGTTATAATTATGCAAAATGTTGCCAACAGGCTAAAATATTCCATATAATACCCGATTTGTCGGGAAAATTTAAAATACTTGTATGAAAAAATTTTTTTTCTATGGCAACATTAAAATATTTTTGCAAAAACTTATACAGTGTAGTAATCTCTACAAACGCCTGATACAATTTGTTGACATCAAAAGGAGACAAAACCTAAAAAATTAACATACAAAAATTTGTTTGTATGAAAATCACTTTTTTTGTATGGCAACACGAAAATATTTTATCACAAATATTTACAATTTGGGAGTGTCTACAGATTCAGAGTAATAAATGTTACATTAAAAGTGCGATCAGACTGTGGTATTCGAAGCAAAATTACCTATTTTCTGGCAAATTTGATAGGGTAATACACTTGTATGAAAACTTTTATTTTTTGTATGGCAACACTCAGTGATTATTGCCAATATTAGTAAAGTGAAGCATTGGCTTTAAACGTGTCATACATCTTAATGACATCAAAAGGAGACAACTGCGCGAAATCTTACATACAAAAATATAATTGTTTGGAAATTTAAATTTTTGTATGGCAACACCAAAATTTTTTTACCTTCTAATTTGCGATTTATTACTAACTACCAAATATTTATACACTTAATGGCAGTAACCTGTGATAACACACTGAAATATTCGATATAAAATTTCATTGGCATGAAAAACAATTTTTGTGTATGGCAACATTGTGGTTTCATATTTTTCCCATAATCACCATACTATAAGAAATAAATCTCCCATACATTGTTGATACTCCAGATCTACAGTTTTTGCTCCACTATTCGAAACATGAAGACCAGGAAAAAAATTGAAAAAAAATTCTAGCTCCCAGTGTTGCCAGGTGGTAAAGATAAAAATAGCCAAATGTCATTGAGACAGCTACTGTAAAATATCTGGGTCAATATTTTAATCAAAAATGTTTCTCCTTCTACTTTTCATGTTTTTGAATGGAAAGTTTACAAATTTGTATGAAAGAAAAAAAAATTACAAAACCTGGCAATACTTCAAGCCAAGTTACACAACCGCTCGGTAAAAAGTAATCCGCTGAAACGTTGCCAACCACCAAAATTTTCACACCGAAAAATAGCATTTTTTGTTCTTTTTACAAACTGGCCACCACGGCGTCCGCCATCTTGAATAAAAAAAAATGTAACACAATCCGTCAAAATCGAGAATACACCAAAGCCAATAGATGTCAATTGTAAAATGAACGATTAAATTCCTTGAACAAAAAACTCCCGTAAAGTTACCTCGAAAATTTAAAATTTTCAAATTCAAAAATCTCGGCGGCCATTTTGTTTTTTTATTTTTTTCTAATTTCATCGTATTTGTCGTCTCAATATTATTCGAAAACATGTCCAATATTGGGTACGTGCAGAAAACAAAAATAAACTTGACCTGCTCAGCTCGGCCGCCATCTTGAATTTCTGACGTTTCGGATTTTTCTATAGACACGAGGGTAAATCAAAAATATCACCCATACATTATTATTACCTCCCATGTTTACTTTTGGCTGTGTAATTCGAAATGTCGAAAAAACGGAAAAAAAATTCTAGCTCCTAGTGTTGCCAGGTGATGAAGATAAAAATGGTCAAATGTCATTGAGACAGCCCCTAAAAAATATCTGGCTCAATATTTTAATCAAAAATGTTTCTCCTTCCACTTTTCATGTTTTTGTATGGGAGGTTTCCAATTTTATATGAAAGAAAAAAAAATTGACAAAACCTGGCAACACTTCGAGTCAAGTTACATAACCGATCGGTACGACGAAATCCGCTGAAATGTTGCCAACCTGGAAAAAATTAACGTCAAAAAACTCGATTTTTCGTATGTTTTACAAAATGGCCGATGTGGGTCAGCCATTTTGTTTAAAAAAATAATAAAGTCCAATCTGTCAATACTGAGCATATGCCAGATACAAAAGTAAAAAAAACATAATTAAATGTTAAAAACCCACAAAATGGCGACCCCGCAAACACACCTCGAAAATCGGAAAAATTCAATTTTATGTATCTCGGCGGCCATCTTGTTTTTTCAATTTTTTCAATTTTTTTCGTTTTTCTTGTCCCGCTCTCATTCGAAACTGACACCCATCTCGGGTCAGTCTGAATAAAAAAAAAATATTCACCTGCTCAGCTCGGCCGCCATCTTGAATTTCTGACGTTTCGGATTTTTCCCATAGACACGAAAGTCAACCAATAATATCACCCATACATCATATTCACCCCCCACCACCCTCCGCTCCGTGGTAATAGACAATGTGTGAAATGGGAAAAAAATTCCTGCGGCCAGTGTTGCCAGTCGACGTCTTCAAAAATGGTCAAATGTCATTGAGGGCATCACAATCCATCTGTCAATTAATTTTTTTTACTAAAAAATCTTCTCCTTCTACTTTTCATGTTTTTGAATGGAAAGTTCAAAAAAATGTATGAAAGGAAAAAAAGTCGACCAAACCTGGCAACACTTTGAATAAAGTCCCACAATCGCCTGGAACAAAGAAACCCGATCAAATGTTGCCAACCTCGAGATATTTCCCCTCGAAAAATGGTGTTTTTCGCACTTTTTACAAAATGGCTGCTACGCATCCGCCATCTTGTTTAAAAAAATTATCACCCGCATTTTGCCAGAATTCAGGGTATTTTCAAGACATTTTAGAAAAAACATCAAAAATGTATCTAAAAACCACCAAATGACAGCACCTCAAAAACACCTCGAAAAGGGCAAAAATTTAACCAAAGGTATCCGCGCCGCCATCTTGAATTTCTAAAAACGGCCATTTTTTTCGTAATCTCCACCCCAAAATTATTCGAAAACGACACCCACATTGGCCATAGGGAAATAAATAAAAATTTTGACATTTCAAACTCGGCCGCCATCTTGAATTTTTAAATTTCGAAATTTTTCCGTTACTCCCGAGAGGGGATATGGGAAACGCCTCATACATCACTTTGACCGTATCAAGCTCCTTGGGGGAGAGGGGGGGCGGTGAAAAACGAATCCTTTTAAGATTATATAATATAACTAGGTTGCGCATGTTGCGCTCGCAGCAAGCTGCTCGCGTGGCATCCTTTTTGTCGTATATTTGAATAAAATTTTTGGCTAGTTATTTATTGATATGGCAGCAATTGATATCTTTGTTTTCAGACAAACAACGAAATGATCTATCAACAACAAACTTTTATCTATAGTAAGAGAATAAAAACCGTTAAAACATATTTCACGCATTAAAAAGTCATCATTTATCTTAAATTTAGTTATATTAGTGTTGACAATGATTCAATGACGTCAGGGCCTCTTGCAGGTTAACCGAATAGTGAAGTGAGGAGTATTCCAAACTGTCTATCTTATATACCCATGTGACGCAATGGTAACCATGCCGGATTGCCGGTCAGACGGTCCCGGGGTCGATTCCCCGCGAAGCAGAAATTTGAATGATTAATTTGAAATTTCTGGTCTCGATCTGTTTGTGTTTTTGTTTTTGTGTGTGTGTGTATCCATGGTTCCCACGACACAGGGTATGTCTATCCTACTGTGGGGCTATGAGTGTAAAAGAAACATAGGTGATGACCGGAATCCTTTTTTTTTACATAACTCCAGTGCAAAATACAAACAGGATAAATCATTTTTCAAATTTATAATCGCCGAGATACACTATTATAAGATGAATATAGAGTACCTACCGATGAATCCATTTCTGGCTGCAAGCCTTGTTTGCCACTACTGAGCACGGGCCTTTCCCCATTACGAGGAAGGCTTGGAGCTTTCTTCACCGTTCTTTTCTTATTCGGGGTTTTAGAAATGTAGAAGCAGCTTGAATCAACTCTGTTCTGTTGTGTTTCAGTGGAAAGTTGTGGGTGCCGGCCACACTTCTCTCTGTGATTGTAACCGAGAAAGTACTATTGCTGAGTCTATCATAACATATTATTATGCAGTTGCTGGCCACACCTTTATGTGGATGGTACTAAAGACCTACCGCTGAATCCATTTCTACCGTGAAACAACTGTATTATATTTAGATACTACGAATATTTATTTATGATCACCTAAATAAAGTAACGTGAAGTGAAGTGAGGCGTGCATAGCCCGGTGGTTAGCGTAGAACGCAAAGAATCTATGCAACTAAGCTAAACGGGGTCGGTTGGGTATGAGATGGGTGACCGCTAGTGGCAAAAAATTTCATGCGCGTTTCCGTGCTTCGGTGGGCACGTTTAGCCGTCGGTCCTGGTTGTGGTCGATAAATAACAGTCGTTAAACCTTGTCGGAGGCCTTATGGGCAGTTTGAAAACACCCGACAGCGGGTTGGCCACTAACCCGCATCTCCACCAACCCGCATTGGAGCAGCGTGGTGGAGTAAGCTCCATGCCTCCCCAATACGGCGGAGGGACCCGTGCCCAGCAGTGGGACGCAAAAAGGGTTGCAGCCAAATAAAGCAACTTATACAAGTATCAACGCAACTGTAAACGACCTTAGGCAAGATTGGCTTGGTTGAGATTTGTAGATGTCTATGGGCTGTAGCGACCACTAAAACCGCGAGGACTATAAAATGGTCATTAACATGTGAGACGGATGACTGCTAGTGGCAAAATTCAAACGCGTTTCTAAGCTTCGAAAGACACGCTAAGCCGTTGGACCTGGGTGATATCGATAGCTATGTAGTAGTCGATAAACCTTGTCAGAGGCCTTGTGGCGGTTCGAAAACATCAGACAGCTGGTTGGCCGTCAACCCTCATTGCAAAGCGTGGTGGAGTAAGCTCCATGCTTCCCCTATAATGGGAAGAGACCCGTGCCCATAAGCGGGACATGAAAAGGGCAGCTTTGCATGACGAATTACGACTAAACGGAAGAAATTATATAAATAAAATATGTACTTGAGCAGCGATGGCCGAGCGGGTAAGAACGCGGCCTCCGACATGGATATACCGTGATCAAAACCCGGCGCGCAGCTCTTACAAAAAAAAAACTTTTATGTGCGTATTTATTGCTGTTGATATTTAATTTCTATATTTTCAATCACCATGCTTGCCTGAGAGTTACTCATAATCACTCAAAGGCATGATATCCACCTATCCACTCTTGGCCAGCGTGGTGGACTATGGTCTACATCCCTCCCACTTTCTAGAGGGGAGATTTGTGCCCAGCATTGGGTCATAAGAGGGTTGAAAAAACATGTATTTCAGGTAAAATGTTAAGTCGTTATAAAAGCGGAGTAATCCCAAGTAAAGTTAATTGGCAAGTAAAGGCTATGAGTACAGGTCAGTTTCCCATTATGATTAGTGCTACTCGAACATCGTGAAATTGAAGTTACGGGTGACTTTAACCGACAATTAGCGTACTTGACACTTACTTGAAGGTGGTGAAAAGCCCTAAGTAAATTAATAAATTAGGTATTTGATCAATTAGTGGTGAAATATGGCGAACGTAACATTTAGTAAAATCTTTGTACTTACATACCCAATTTCTCTTCAAAATAAATGCCGAAAGTTGTGCTAATTACGCGAAATTAAAAAAATTCACAAATACACATTCAAACACATTCATATAAATCACTAATTGAAAATAATCCACAATATTACACAAAATTTACAAAATGGTTGCGAGAACCAAACGAAACTTGAGGCAACTATTTACCGCCAATTAATTTTAAATTTTGAACATGAGTTTTTTTAATTCCAAATTTAGAGTAGGTACAATCTATAAGTGGCCAGTACAATCTTTAGATTATTTTTATATACAATAGCCGTACAGTCAGTAATGGTTAGTTTGAACTTGGTTAAATCTTGTTAATTTTTTTTATAATGTTTGACGAATTTAAATAAAAGTGACCAATAATAACTACATAATGTAAGATGGAACTACAGACGAAAAAAGCTCATAAAAGTAAGCATCTTACAATAATATTTGCTGTTATTGATTTTAAACGTACTTTATATTTGAAAGTATTAATTTAATAATTGTAATATAAATACTAAAAACCATTTTAATAAAAAAAAAAATTCTGTCATATTAATCAAAATCACTGAATTGTTTCTAACTTTGAAGGGTATTCATATCAAAAGGAGACTATACTGTATAATATTTCACACAAAAAAGCATTTGTACAAAAATGTATAATTTTTGTATAGCAACACAGAAATATTTTTGCAACGACATGTAAGGTGAATTGGTACCTAGAAATGGCCCATACATTACACTAAAATCAAAACGACGTAATAGCCTGAAAGTTACATTAAAAAAGCGTTTGCATGAAAATTATTATTTTTTGTATGACAACACCAGAGTATTATTATTATAATATGTACAAAATATTATTACTAACAAACTCCCCATATATTGTAATGACCTCAAATGGAATACTCAGACCAAAATATCACATAGAAAAATGCCTTTGTATGAAAATTATTATTTTTTGTATGGCAACACTGATATTTTTTGGTACCAAAATAAACAAATTGTTCGTCCTCCCAAACGCCTAGAACATTTTAATGTTCTTAAATAGCACTAACGGACTGAAATGTTGAATACAAAATAACAATTTCATGGCATATTCGATACTTGAAAGATTTTGTAAGAAAATTTTAATTATTTGTATGGTAACCCTGAATTTTTTTTCAATAATATATACAGTATGATTGTATCTTGCAACGCTTCATACATTGTAGTATCGTTAAAAAGTGCCAACAATTTGAAATTTGACATAAAAATATATTTTTGTATGAAAGTCGATTTTTTTGTATGGCAACCCAAAAATATATTTTTACTGAAACATTAACATTATTTTTATCTACCTTATATTCAAAGTTATAATTATGCCAAATGTTGCCAACAGGCTAAAATATTCCATATAATACCCGATTTGTCGGGAAAATTTTAAATACTTGTATGAAAAAAATTTTTTTTTTGTATGGCAACATTGAAATATTTTTGAAAAAACTTATACAGTGCAATAAGTTCTACAAACGCCTCATACTATTTGTTGACATCAAAAGGAGATAAAACCTGAAAATTTAACATACAAAAATTTGTTTGTATGAAAATCACTTTTTTTGTATGGCAACACGAAAATATTTTTCTACAAATATTTACAATTTGGGAGTGTCTATAGATTCAAAGTAATTAAAATTACATTAAATAGTGCAAATAGGCTGTAGTATTCGAAGCTAAATTACTTATTTTCAGGCAAATTTGATAGGGTAAAACACTTGTATGAAAACTTTTATTTTTTGTATGGCAACACTCAGTAATTATTGCAATAATAAGTAAAGTAAAGTAGTAGCTTCAAACGCGTCATACATTGTAACAACATTGAAAGAAAACAAATGCGCGAAATCTTACATACAAAAATATATTTGTTTGGAAATTATTATTTTTGTATGGCAACATTGAAATTTTTTTACATCAAAATTTGCAGTTTATTAATAACTACCAAATTTTTACACACTTAATGGCGTTAGCCTGTGGCAACACACTGAAATATTCGATATAAAATTTCATTGGCATGAAAAACAATTTTTGTGTATGGCAACATTGTGATATCATAATTTTCCCATAATCACTATACTATAAGGAATAAATCTCCCATACATTAATGATACTCCAGATCTACAGTTTTTGCTCCACTATTCGAAACATGAAGACCAGGAAAAAAACTGAAAAAAAATTCTAGCTCCCAGTGTTGCCAGGTGGTAAAGATAAAAATAGCCAAATGTCATTGAGACAGCCACTTTAAAATATCTGGGTCAATATTTTAATCAAAAATGTTTCTCCTTATACTTTTCATGTTTTTGAATGGAAAGTTTACAAATTTGTATGAAAGAAAAAAAATAACAAAACCGGGCAATACTTCGAGTTAAGTTACATAACCGCTCGGTACAAAGTAATCCGCTGAAATGTTGCCAACCACCAAATTTTTCACACCGAAAAATAGCATTTTTTGTTCTTTTTACTAACTGGCCACCACAGCGTCCGCCATCTTGAATAAAAAAAATGTAACTCAATTTGTCAAAACTGAGAATACACCAAAGCCAATTAATATCAATTGTAAAATAAACCATTAAATTCCTTGAACAAAAAACTCCCGTAAAGTTACCTCGAAAATTTAAAATTTTCAAATTCAAAAATCTCGGCGGCCATTTTGTTTTTTCATTTTTTTCTAATTTCATCGTATTTGTCGTTTCAATATTATTCGAAAACATGTCCAATATTGGGTACGTGCAGAAAACAAAAATAAAGTTGACATGCTCAGCTCGGCCGCCATCTTGAATTTCTGACGTTTCGGATTTTTCCTATAGACACGAGGGTAAATTAAAAATATCACCCATACACTATTATTACCTCCCATGTTTACTTTTGGCTGTGTAATTCGAAATGTCGAAAAAACGGAAAAAAAATTCTAGCTCCTAGTGTTGCCAGGTGATGAAGATAAAAATGGTCAAATGTCATTAAAACAGCCCCTTAAAAATATGTGGCTCAATATTTTTATCAAAAATGTTTCTCCTTCCACTTTTCATGTTTTTGTATGGGAGGTTTCCAATTTTGTATGAAAGAAAAAAAAATTGACAAAACCTGGCAACACTTCGAATCAAGTTACACAACCCATCAGTACAACGAAATCCGCTAAAATGTTGCCAACCTGGAAAAGATTCACGTCAAAAAACTCGATTTTTCGTATGTTTTACAAAATGGCCGATGTGGGTCAGCCATTTTGTTTAAAAAAATAATGGAGTCCAATCTGTCAAAATTGAGCATATGCCAGATACAAAAGTGAAAAAAACATAATTAAATATTAAAAACCCACAAAATGGCGACCCCGCAAACACACCTCGAAAATCGGAAAAATTCAATTTTATGTATCTCGGCGGCCATCTTGTTTTTTCAATTTTTTCAATTTTTTTCATTTTTTCTGTCCCACTCTTATTCGAAATCGACACCCATCTCGGGTCGATGCGAATAAAAAAAAATATTCACCTGCTCAGCTCGGCCGCCATCTTGAATTTCTGACGTTTCGGATTTTTCCCATAGACAAAAAAGTCAACCAATAATATCACCCATACATCATATTCACCCCCCACCACTCTCCGCTCCGTGGTAATAGACAATGTGTAAAATGGAAAAACAAATCCTGCGGCCAGTGTTGCCAGTCGACGTCTTCAAAAATGGTCAAATGTCATTGAGGACCTCATAATACGTCTGCCAATTAAATTTTTTCATAAAAAAATCTTCTCCTTCTACTTTTCATGTTTTTGAATGGAAAGTTCAAAAAAATGTATGAAAGGAAAAAAAGTCGACCAAACCTGGCAACACCTTGAGTGGAGTCCCACAATCGCCCCGAACAAAGCAACCCGATCAAATGTTGCCAACCTCGAGATATTTCCCCTCGAAAAATGGTGTTTTTCGCACTTTTTACAAAATGGCCGCCACACATCCGCCATCTTGTTTAAAAAAATTACCACCCTCATTTTGCCAAAATTCAGGGTATTTCCAAGACATTTTAGAAAAAATATCAAAAATGTATTTAAAAACCACCGAATGACAGCTCGTTAAACACACCTCGAAAAGGGCAAAAATTTAACCAAACGTATCCGCGCCGCCATCTTGAATTTCCAAAAACGGCCATTTTTTTCGTATTCTCCACCCCAAAATTATTCGAAAACGACACCCATATTGGGCATAAGGAAATAAATAAAAAATTTGACATTTCAAACTCGGCCGCCATCTTGAATTTTTAAATTTGGAAATTTTTCCTTAATTCCCGAGAGGGGATAGGGGAAACCCCTCATACATCACTTTGACCGTATCGAGCTCCTTGGGGGAGAGAGAAGCCGGTGAAAAACGAATCCTTTTAAGATTATATAATATAATTACATTGCATAATATTTGCATAACCTTTTTTACATCAGTAATAAGATGGCGACCGCTCACAATAATTTAGCTCGACTTACCGCCAAGAAGGAGCGATTGTACGCTCGTATGAATGAATTATATAAATTAGCATCAAATATTTCTGATTTTTCGTCTAGAAGCAATAAGAATTTCATGGTTAAGTCTGAAATCATCGACGAAATGCGTATTCAGTTCGAAACATACCTCGATGAAATATACGAAATTCAAGTATCGATAGATTCTAAATTCAAAATTGATTATCAATGTTTGGATGCGTTTGATGATTTATACCTTAAAGTAAAGCGTGTTAGGAATTGTATTGTTCAAGCTTTGCGATCAAATGTCTCCAAACGTGAAGATTCTAATGATAATTTTCAGTCAAAATGTAACATTAAATTGCCACCGATTGAGTTGCCTTACTTTGACGGGAAAATGGAGAATTGGCCTAAGTTTTATGAATCTTATAAATCTAACATACATAACAACAGTGATCTGACTGACTCGCAGCGCGTGCAATATTTAGTAGGTAAATTGACACACGGCGCTCTTAAGGTCACCGCAGGTATTGTACCTACGGGCGACACTTATAAAATTTTATGGGATAATTTAGTTAAATTTAGTTAAATTGACACACGGCGCTCTTAAGGTCACCGTAGGTATTGTACCTACGGGCGACACTTATAAATTTTATGGGATAATTTAGTGAATAAATATCAAGACAAGCTATCATTAGGAACGCATTACTTAAATAATATTTTAGATGCTAAGAGCTGTAGTGATACAGCCGGCAGTCTCGATTCATTCATTGAAAAATATTCAGCTTCCGTTTTAGCTTTAAAACAATTAAATTTCAAAGATCTTGCCGATTTCATTTTCTTACATTGCGCTTTAAGAAAAATCGATTCGCATACTATTCAGGCTTTTGAGTCGTCTGTTCGTAACGAAGACATACCTTCCTTTGATAAGTTAAATTTGTTTATTCGAGATCGAGTTAAAATTTTAGAACGCTCAAACACAAATCATTCAAGTTCGTATCGATCGTCGGACCCTGCAGTGAAAATAAATAAAACGTCTACGTATCCATCGCGATTAGTACATAAGTCATTTATTGCTAATAATAACAGTCATGCAACGCATTCTAGGCGCTGTGTCTTTTGTAATAACACTGATCATTCTGTTTATAATTGTGTTCAATTTAAAAACTTAGATACACTAATAGCCCGATTTGAATTTATAAAGTCGAAAAATGGCTGTGTGAATTGTCTTGGTATTACACATACTGTAACGTCCTGTAAATCATCTGTTGTATGCGAGCTATGTCAAAAACGTCATCATACCCTCTTACACTTTAAAAATAGAAACGTAAAAAAATCTAAATGCCTTTCTTCTGCGTCTACATCGCATAGTATATCTAATGAGGGTGAGTCGTCGACGACTAGTGCACCGCGTAGTGGCCCTGTGAGTGGCCCGAGTTCGAATTCGTTTACTGCAAACGCGAACATGGCCAGTGAGCGCCACGCGGCTCGTGCGTCTTTCGGGGAGCCGCAGATGCAAGTTTTACTGTCGACTGCTCAAGTTTATGCAAGTTCGAAAAATAATAATAACGGGAAAGTAATAATAAGATGTTTAATTGATAACGGTTCACAGAATAATTTAGTTACACTTGATTGTTGTAAAGCACTCAAATTGCCGATAATTCCTTTAAATAATTCTTTTATTAAAGGAATTGGTTTAGCTTCGCGTCCTATACTGGGCTGCGTATATTTGGACATTGAGTCCCGCGTATACCCAAATAATAAATATTCTATATACGCGTTAGTAGTTGATTGTATTACAGATCAACTGCCCAGTCATTATATATCTAAGGGTGACATGGGCTACCTAGAGGGTATACCCCTTGCTGATTTGTCATGGAATGTTCCTGGCAACATTGATGTCGTGTTAGGTGCACAATTATTTCCATATATTTATTTAGGTGACAGAATCGAATCGGGGACAAAGTTGCCACCCGCTTTATCGACTGCATTCGGTTACATTTTAATGGGTGATTACCCCAGCAATGTCGCTGTACCATCTTCGTTATCTGCCATTGCTCTTAACGATTTAATGCAAAATTTTTGGCAGATCGAAGAGATACCGAGCATAAAATATTTAAGCCCGGATGAGACCGAATGTGAAAATATTTATTTATCGTCGGTTACTCGCGCGGTCGATGGGAGGTACAGTGTTGCTTTGCCCTTCTGTAAGAAGTGACCTTGGTAACTCGCGTTCTGGCGCCTTGCGCTGACTTATGTCTTTGGAGCGCAGATTTAAACAGTCGCCGGACTTACGTTTAAATTACAATAAAGTAATTAGCGACTATATAGAGAACGGTTACCTGTCTGAGGTAAATGAATACGATCTTGCTGATGAGGGATATTATATTCCTCACCATGCTGTCACCCGGGTGGACAAGCCACTGCCTCGTATTGTACTCGACGCGAGCGCCAAAACTCATACAGGGTTGTCACTTAATGACGTCCTGCATACAGGGCCTAACTTGCAGGCCGATTTGTTTTTGTTATTATTGAATTTCCGATTGTTTCCCGTAGCTATGACTGCTGACATAAAGCAGATGTATTTGCAAATTGGTGTGCTTCCAGAGCATCATAAATATCTTAGAATATTGTTTCGATTTAATAATAATGAAAGTATTAGAACTTTTCAATTTAATCGCCTTCCATTCGGGTTGAAATCCAGTCCTTACATAGCCATGCGAACTGTTCGCCAGTTAGCTGAGGACATGAGGCCACACTTTGGTGAAGCTGCACAAGTAGCAGAAAGCAATTTATATATGGACGATTTAGTTCATAGTGTGCCTGATGACGTCATCGCCGTCCGCCTTTCTAGAAAATTGATCTCGTTGTTTAAGGCCGGGGCCTTTGAATCACTTAAGTGGACGAGTAATTCTTTAGTTTTACTTAAAAATGTACCTGAGTCTCTTCGCGACTCAATAAACTTTTCTGAGGGCTCTAACAATGCCACTAACAGTACCGTTCTGGTTGTCGCCTTTTGTGACGCCAGTATGAAAGGTTATGGCTGTGTCATATACTTACACACCACCGCTTCAAACGGAGATATCACTTGTACATTGCTGTGTGCGAAATCAAAGGTTTCACCCACCAAAATTACGACACTTGCTCGTTTGGAGCTTTGCGCAGCGGTACTTATGTCTAAATTAATCAAAACTGTTCATGATACTTACCGCTCGCGTATTCCTATTGCAGGAATATATGCCTTTTCGGATTCGACTAAGGCAAATTTACCCTTCGAGGTAAAGCATCCCGTTTTACTCCCCAAACTAGATCGGGTAGTAGATTTAATAATAAACCATTATCATTTTGTCCTTAAATGTATTGTGAGTGTCTTTATTCATTGTTATATAAAACGGTTTTTACTCACTTGATTTATCGGGACTGCCCGACTAGTTTCGGACCAATCCGTGGTCGCCGGATTGGTCCGAAACTAGTCGGGCAGTCCCGATAAATCAAGTGAGTAAAAACCGTTTTATATAACAATGAACCATTATCATGTTATTAATTGTCATACCGGCCCGGGACTTCTTATGTCCATTTTAAGACAGCGATATTGGATATATTATTAGAGAACTGTCGTAAGGGCTAACGTGCGTAAATGCATTTCTTGTTTTCGTGTACGTCCTTCACATCCGACGCCTAAAATGGCTGATCTTCCTTATTGTCGCGTGACGGAAGCGAAAGCCTTCGTTCACACTGGAGTTGACTATGCAGGCCCTATTAAAATTACTCTTACTCGGCGTAGAGGTCAACGATCCCAGAAGGCATATATCTGCCTTTTCGTCTGTCTGGTAACAAAGGCAATTCACATTGAGCTAGTCTCTGACTTGACTTCTAACGCATTTTTAGCAGCCTTCAGCCGCTTTATATCGAGACGTAGTCCTGTATCGTGTTTATACTCTGATAATGGAACGAATGTCATTGGTGCAAAGGCCCACTTAGACGATCTTTATGAATTTCTTATGAAATCGGAGTTCCATACCGTTTTAGGGAAAGATTTAACTAGTCGTCGTATTGAGTGGAAAATGATTCCACCCCGCGCACCTCACTTTGGAGGTATGTGGGAATCCAACATAAAAAGTTTAAAGACTCATCTTTATAGGGTTAATAGAAGCCCAAATACTTACGTATGAGGAATTACAGACGGTGTTAGTGCAGATCGAGTGCATTTTGAACTCGCGGCCACTCACAGTAATGTCTTCCGACCCTCATCCTGAAGTAATAACACCGGCTCATTTTTTAATGTCCACGCCACTGCAGTATTTACCTGCAGCGGACCTAACAGACACGCGAATTAGTTTGGTCGAGCGTAAACAGTTGCTGGATAGTATGGTTCAATCCTTTTGGAAAAAATGGCGTCTAGAGTATCTGCATACGCTGCAAGTTAGGCAGAAATGGTCTACTCCGGACCATCCAGTTCAAATCGGTACTGTCGTACTCGTGGGACAGGACGATTCTCCTCCATTAGCTTGGCCACTAGGTATTATTACAGAAATTCATCCTGGTTCGGATGGAATAGTTCGCGTTGCAACAGTTAAAACCAAGTTTGGTATGTTTAAACGTCCTGTTGTAAAACAATACCCGATACCTAATCAATAACGTCTGAGATAATTAAGATAATAGTTTATTAGATAAGTAATAGGTATTAATATAACCGTATTCTTTAAATATTTGCTATTGTAGCTTTTAAAATTAAATTAATATATCGAAGTTACGTGCTTCAAGCTTGACCATGAGACTTCTCCATTGCTTTTAATACTCTTAAATTACATACGATAATTACTTACGATCTTCAGTTTTCTTTCTCTTTGAAAGTTTTCTCCAAAAACTTCCAAGGCGGGGGAGCATGGTTAGGCGATTTGTTATTATCATGTTACTTTCATTTTTCATAGGTTTAATATCTATATAAAACACTCTCAATTATTGCTAGCTTGCCAGCATAATGTTTTCAGGAGTGCTTATCGGTTTCTGATTCGCAGTTTACCGAACTCCTTTCATATTGGATGAAGGAGAACAGTATTATAGGCCATAATCTTTGTCTAAAATTAGTAAAAAAATAAAAATTGAATATTATCTGCGCCTGCCAGTATGGCGGCGGTTGCATACGTACGGTACTCACGTCGACTAACGTTCTTTAGTTATGTTCGACAATATTCTTAAGTACTAATCGAAAACCCACCAAAAACTACAAGCGGAACCTTGAAGCGGCAGACTGCAGTCTGGAAGAACGTCCAGGATCCTGTGATTGGATATAGGAGAGGTGGCTTCGATTCAAGAATTCCGTAAGTAATCTTTTGATTATATTGTGCTGGTTACAGTAGTACCTAATGGGAGTGTTCCACTATCCCAACAGTGGGCTTGGGTCATAATTGCGCGCCCGCCCATCCAAATATATTTATAAAAGTTTAGGAAAGGAAATAAATTTGATTAAAGCAAAAATTTGTGTTTTTATTTTATTTCTGAATAAATAACATTTCACACTCATAGCCCCACAGTAGGGTAGATATACCCTGTATTGTGGGTACCATGGACACACACAGAGACAGAAACACAAACACCCAGACCGAGAACACAAACTTAAACTCACCATTCAAATTTCTGTTTCGCAGGGTATCGAACCCGGGACTCTCTGATTGGCAGTCCGGCATGATAACCATTGCGCCACACGGGTCGCCAACGGGAAGCCACAGTTCAGTTTTTGTTACTCCTAAGGATGATGATCCGAAGTAAATAGATTCAATAGTATTAAGTAAAACGGTAGTAAGCACACAAGCAGACGGGTAATGGGGTGTTACACAACTACATAGGTTAGGCCCATAAAGATGTACCTATACAGTAAATTGTCATATTCGCATATAGCCAAGCTGAAGTTGCATTGTTTTAGAGTGCCTGAGACCCTGAGACCTTTGAGTATCACCTCAACGTTCGAACTTACTATTTTTCTGTAGAAGAAAAGAAAACGCAATAATTTCTAGGAATACTTAATGCGGAGACTATCACTTCAAAACAATATTCTATATCTATCGTACTAATCAAATCTGTGCGTTTCAAGGACCTAACATATCTAGTATATCTACTACAAAAATTGCTCTACCCATTCAAAAATATCCCAAGAGTCTGCAGAGCAAAACTACTGAACTCTCTAACAATATTGCTGGTTTTAGGCGATTGGTCCATCTAAAAAATGAAAGAATTCCCAGAAGGTTGTGGCATGTAGGTTCCATCAAAAGTTAGATTTACTGGGACTATTTATACTACAAATAATGTTTAGAAATATCATTTTCCGTTAGCAATCTAATTGACACATTCAATATCGCAAAACCTTATCAACCATTGCAAGAACGACACGAAACTAAACAGATGCAATGAATTAAATGAAATTTTGTTCGTCGATTTCATGTCGATTTACTTAAAATTTGTACCTAAGTTATTATCTTTGTAGAAATATAGTTCTCTAAGGATTTTAATTTGTTACCAAATTTTACACAATTAAAACTACATAAAAAAGGGAAAGATGAAATAAATAACTATTTTCCAAAATGGTGCCCAGAACGCCGGCAGCATTACCTCTTTGAATCAAAAGACTGATTTTTTGTGCAAAATAACCGCGTCTTTTGGTCACCCGAAGCGAGGACAAGTCTGGTCGAAAAATCCTTACAGATTTTTTGGTATATTATATTTGTATTGTATGTATGTTTATCTACCTTTAACTTAACCCTTTTAATGCCCCAATCCTGGACAATGTTCTTCCTCAGAATTGATAATAATAAGGTTTCAGCCCATAGTTCTGCAGGTTGTTCAAGTGGGACAGAAATTTATTCTCTGAATGTAATATATATTCTCTCAATTAGTTTTACCTCATGCACGGTGATGGAAAATATCGTAATGTAATATTAGGGGTAGATAAATGTCGTCCATGCACTGTATGTATTAAGCGTAGGAATTAAAAGGTCCGCTCCGGCAGGGCCTCGCATACCGAAGTAAGGCTAAATACTCTCAGAGGTCGCCCGGTATCGGAGAGGGGACCGTTCGCAGCTAAGCTTGAACTTTTTTGAAGCTTTTTGCGTTGAACCCTAGTGGGGATTCATCCACCGCCAACTCGTCTGTGTGCTCCAGCCAAAAACATACAGCACTACACCTGCCTCGCCTCCGAATCTCGGAGAAGCCCGATGCAGGTTTTTAAAAACAAAGTTTCCTTCTCTGCATGGGAGGTTGTGTCAAAGTGTGGTGTGCTGTGTTGTGCTTGTGTGGTCGGTGATTCTGTGAAGTGTCCGGACTTGTGACCGGCTAAGCGGCTCCTCAATGGCTATTCACAAGGGAATAACCACGGAGAAGGTTGGGTTCAAGCGAGACACCACGCCACCTCCTTTTAAATTGTGGAGCGCTAAATCACGCTTGTGGTTTAGCGCTCCACATTCATCTCGGGAGGCACGTGCTGCTGCCAGATGAAGGCAAAAAGATTACTGTCTACAAAATCCTATTTCAAATCAATCAACCTAATTCAATTCAATCCTTTTTCAAAGCTGTCGGGTTGGACTGTGATCTCATTATTCAAATTAAAAAAAACAGGAGTAGAATACGCATATAACATTAGCACGCCGAGTTTGACCTGACGTCGGAGATCGGTATCCTCACCGCTCGGCCATCGCTGCTCTGAAATGAAGAGTCCCGTAATACAAGTACTCTACCGCCATAAAAGGGCTTGCGTTGTGAAAGCAGATAAACGGAATTATTTTCCCTTTTATTCTTTATCCATGTTCCAAGCCTTTATAGTGGTAGCAACTGATTTTTCAAACAGTATTATTGTTTTAGTTAATTGGATTGTATGTTGAATGACTAAATCTCTTGAGGGTTTGTACGATACAATACAAGCCTCTTTTTGGCATTGGCGAAATTGGGTAAAAAGGTATCCTCACGAGAAATGTTTATTAAAAAGCTTTTTACAGCGGATGAATCTGGACACAGCTAGTCTTATTATAGCAGTACGGTTAAAAAAAACACTGCCATTATGCGTCAAGGGTTTAAAAGCCAAATCTTTGTCTAAAAGTGATTAAAATACAGCCATTAGATTAGCGTATAAAAATTATGATATACACTGCGTTATTGATTTTTATAGTAGTTATAGATAGAGTCATATGATAAACAGTGCAAACTATTTTACTTTGGTATAATCGACAAAAGAGTTGGTAAGTAACGAAATGATTAAAATTAGACCTCGCTACTTAGGCCTCAGATTTGATGAAGCAAGGTAGAAAATAGAATATTCTCTCAGTGTAAGGTCGATATCTCATCTTAAGACCTTGAGCATTGCTATCGTACACCATCATCCTTATGGGAGCCGCTAGTTAGACGGTTCGAGATTCCAGTCTCGCCACTAGCAAACCATACGACGCGTTAGTATCATCACCATTCGCAAAAAATGTTGCACATTGTATGAATTAAAAATAATTCTTTTCTTTTATTTATTTATTACAAAACACAAAATTTTATAACTATCGTTAACACTTTTGTAGTTTTATTTTTTGTTTAATATTTAGCTCTTACAATAGCAGCAGGTAACTTGAAATTAGCTATTTGTATTGTGATTTAACTGTATAACTAAGTTATGTATTAAAGGTCTTAAGAGACAATTAATTAATCATTCTAGCACATGTAATACGTAGAATACGTTTCCGTTAGCCCCAGCGTCCGGCACAAGCGTGCAATACGCGGTTATCCGGAGAGTATTACGTATTAATGACCACCACTAATGCTGCTAATAATCTGCATAATATTAACTTGTCTTAGAGCCAACTGATTGGTGGCGAGAAAAGATTAACTATGAGCTGATATGTTTTGCGATTTCTCCCGTAAAATTTATTTATTATTATTTATTTTAATATTTTAATATAAATAAATAAATAAATATAAATATCTTTGGACAATTCACACAACACCATCTGATTCTAAACTAAGCAGAGCTTGTACTATGGTAATCAGAAAGCTCTTAAACATACTTATATAATTCTAAATACATACTTAAATACATAAATTAACACCCAGACACAGAACAAATAGTCATGTTCATCACACAAATATTTGTCCTGGGTGGGAATCGAACCCACGACCTCACGTTTCACAGTCGGCTTATCACCCACTACGCCACGGAGGCTGTCAAATATTTTAATAACATCGAAATATTGGCAAATACATTAAAAAGAGCTTAGCTTACATTAAAAAGCCTCAGTTCCTTTTGTCTTGGGACCAAAAATATATAATAATTTACCGGAATCCCTCAAATCCAAAACAAATTGTGTTTTCAAACGAGCACTTAAAACGTTCTTATATACAAAAGCGTACTATTCGGTTTCTGAATTTCTAAACGACGACAATTAAGTTCGTGAGGGATTACGGAACTAAAAACCTGGGAGGTTTTTTTCCGCCGGCTTTTTTTCCTCTCAGCGTATTAAAACCCAGTGAATTACCCAATTCAGTGCCCAAAGCCGACGACGTGGGAAAAACACCGTCTAAATAAATTCATAACTACAAAATAAAAATAAAAACGCAAAATATGGGATAAATAAATAAATAACATGGTTTGTAAACATAATAAGTAAACTAGTTATTTAGATTTAAGTCAAAAAGTTATATAGGTAGATTTAAGTGTAGGTATTTTGATTTCTTTAATATAATAATAGTAATTTTTATTTCTTCATCAATATTTGCATACCTTACTGAGGTAAAAATGGCGGACTTTAAATATATAAAACAACTTCTGTAATACCCATATTTGCGCAAAAAAAATTTTTTTCTTTTCTATTCTTTTTCTTTTCTTTTCTTAAGACCTTATGAGACAGAGTGCTGCTTCACACATACGCAATCTTTCTTAGCAACTGGACGGCTGTACTTTTTTAGCAAACACTTAATGTCAACTAATGTTACTCCTGTTACTCTGGAAGGTTTCAGCTAGCACTTTCGCCTCTCTCAAAGCTGAACGTTCCCGTTTATTTGGCTCCTACCATGGCAGGAGTTATGTGTTAAGAGACAATAAATCATACTTGCATATTATAACATACGGTTTCCGCTAACCCCAGCGTCCGATACAAGCGTGCAATATGCAGCTATCCGGAGCGTATTTATGTACTCATAGCCTCACAGTAGGGTGGATATAACCTGTGTCGTGGGTACCATGGACACATACAAAGACAGAAACACAAACACTCAGACCGAAAACAGAAATAAAAACTCATCATTCAAATTTCTGCTTCGTCGGGAATCGAACCCGGGGCACTCCGATCGGCGGTCCGGCACGGTAACCATTACGCCACACGGGTCGCCATATAACTTGTCTTAGCGTGGACTGATTGTTAGGAGAAAAGATTGAATATGAGGTTATATAATTTCTTCGCAAAACAAAATGGAGTATATCCCTTTCTATGGGCGTACCGAGGGGGCAGGGGGCAGGGGGAGCAGGGCTGCCCCCTGGATCAAGGAAAAAGTCTGAAATAGCTGTATGTATACTTAACAACAAAAAAATTTAGGATTGCAAAACTTTTACATTCTACTATGAAAAACAATTCCTTTTTAAGAGCATCTAAAACTTACTCGTTTAGTTTATTTCTACGCATCTTTTACTTTAAACTATCAATGATAACAGTAATAAAATCAATTGCAAATAAGTTGGGTAAAAGATTGATATGCCACAGAGCTGTCTAGAATATACGTAAGTAGGTAAGGTAAACGTCCGTAATGTCGCCAGCGTAGTACTCGTCATCCCATAGAAAAGCGGCCAAAAGTTTGATTTTTTCTACGAATGACGAGTACCGGGACACTGACGAAAACCGACGATAATACGGACGTTTGACTTACTCAAAAGTTTCACAAAATAATTACATTAAATTATATTAATTATTGCTAAGTAGGTTTAAGCGCACTTGCTAGCAGTAATAGCTGCGGCAAAAGGCAATAAAAATTTAATCAATGAATGTAAAAAGTCGTTATCCGCCATAACAAATAAATCCTCTTCTAATTGCGTCGCATTTAATAAAACTACGGAAAGAAACCCGTATAGTTTTATAGTATAAAGCGCAAATATAGCGGTAATGACCAAAATTAAGCTTATCGCGTAAGCCACATTTCCTTGAACTTCCAAACGAAATTAATATTTTTATTGTTATTGTTTTAATATGTTCTGTGGTTTTAATGCTGTTGTTTTAACAGTTACTGGTAATAGGATATGGCTGACCGTAAACGAGCTTGCAAATGACATTTATAACTTCTTTGTTATTACAATCATTGATGGATTGATAATAAACACATCATTGATGGATTGATAATAAAGACATTGATAATAAACTCAATCCCGCAAGGAAGTGTTCTTGGATGTATTTTATTTCTTTTGTATATAAATGACCTCCCAAAAGCAATAAGTGACTTTAGTATATTATTTGCTGACGACGTATCCGTATTGACATCTTGCGAAAATAATTATAATTTAAACCATAATCTCTCTGACATTTTAAATACTATTATTGACTGGATGACTGACCACAACCTAGACTTAAATTTCTCTAAGACCAAAATCATGCAATTTAGACCATATCAAAAACCTCGTCTTGACATTAATTTTATGTTTAACAATTATAAATTTGAATTAGTTGACACTTTCCCGCTATTAGGTCTCGAAATAGACAGTCACATAAATTGGAAGAAACATATTCAAAAATCAAAACAAAGCTGGCAAGTTTTACTTATGCTCTTAGGGAACTTAGAAAAACTACAGACCTAAAAACTGCGCTAAGTGCATACTACGCATACGCATACGCCTGGCTGAAATATGGAATTATACTTTGGGGAAATAGCGTAGACGCACAACAGATATTTATCTGTCAAAAAAAATGCATTCGCATACTAGTAAATATTAAAGAACCAGAAAGTTGCAAACCACATTTCATTAAAAACAGTATACTTACATTGACATTAATCTATATTCTTAAGATAAGTAAATTTGTCATGCAATACCCACATTTCTTTAAAAAATCTATTGACGAACCAAGACGCAATAAACTTAGAACTATATATATGCACAAACTTCAAACACCAATATCTAAATTAAAGATGCACAGAGACAGTCCAAACGCTATGGCGGTAAAGATATTCAACAACCTACCACTAAAAATTGTTGAGGAGAAAAATCCAAAAATATTTTGTGCCGTTTTAAAAAAATATTTGATAGATAAATGTTTTTACACACTAAAAGAATTCTTTGACTGCGGAAAAGACTAGAAAGTAGGTAATAAAACATTTGAAGAAATTAAACACCGTGACATCTGAAACGATTATTATACGAAAGTCAATAATACAATATAATAAATTATAATAAATTTAATTATATCAATCGTATAAAATAGTGTTTTAAGAAAAAATGAATCGGTTGACCTACAAAAGACAAAATTGCAATACCCTCTTAGGGTTATTATTATTTTACAACTCATGATTGTAACAATAATGTGCAATAAAGTATTGAGTATTGAGTATTGGTTCACTCACTCACTTTAATGGTTATTTAAAGATGGAAGAATTTAGTTACTTTGATTGTGGATGGGGATATTTAGTATTATATAAAATATCATCAAGCCAAGCAGCGATGACTGAGCAGTAAAGACCGCGGTCTCCAACACGGAGATACTGAGTTCGAACCCCGTGGGGGTTGAACGGTGGTAGAGAAAGTGTTGTGATATTTTTACTTTAATTATGATGTGGTCCATCTCGAGAGTAACTCATAATTTATTCATAAAGAAAAATAAAACTACGCAGCCCGTAGAATTGTTAAATTTATCAATGTATCATAATCATATCATATCTTAATTAATTAATTATTATAATTATAAATAATTAATTAATTCACTAATTTCAGCATAAATATAAGCCTAGCCCAGTTATTTGCTTTTTCAAATTTTAACACGAATCAACAAAAAGTCATAAATAACTCATAAGTTGCCTGTAAAATGCGACTAGTGTAAATTTTATAGTGAGGCCGTTGAAATTTCCGTTTTCGAGGGATTTATTGGGTAAAGAAAAACATTAAAGAAGTGTAAATTATGTACCTATTAACCACGAAAGGTCAATTAACAACTTATCAACGAATGCCCTTGGGACTTGGAATGAATGGATGTTACCTGGCGCGCATTTTCAGATATACATAGGTCATATCTAAATGTTTGGATCTGAAAATGGTAAAACTTGCATTTCGTGTTTGAACACGTATGTAACAACAATGAGTTTAAAAATATTGTAGTTTTTTGAGGGCTGCTGAGACTAGAGTGACGCGCTTCCTTCCGTTACATATTATGTATTTGAAAGTACCAACTTTGTATGTACTTTGTATATACATACATATTTGAAGGTATACGTTAAACGCGCTATATTTACTACACTGTCCTGCCTATCTTAAGTCCTTGGTTCGATTCCTGGCGCAAAAGAAATATGAATGTTGAATTTTAGAGAGAACAGTGGCAAATTCCATACATCGTCTGCCCTGTGTAAGAAATGAACGCAGCCATAGATAAAGAATGAGTTATCTCATTTTTATAAAATTTATTAATCAGTACTATAATTTAATTAAATATGTACGTGCCTTTGAATTTATTTACATTGTCAAAGATCAATTAATATTCAATACAGGTGGATTATGGTATCTCAGTCACCAGCATTACCTCGGAAGATTTTATGTCAAGCAATGGTAGTAAATCTTCGGTTGGTAATGTTTGTCATCAAGTAGGTTTCCACATTTTAGTGTAGCCATAATAATATACTTTTAGTGTCACATAACACTTCCTAATTCTTGTTAAACAAGGTTTCTGCGGTAAATTAAATTAGGTTGATCTCAATATCGTCGCACGTAATCTCAATTGGCGTAAGGGACAAAAGTGCGAAAATGAACTATCAATATCAATGCCACCATACTCAGCTCGTCGAGCTCTATCGAATGGTATATTTGAAATAATTCTATCTTTAAAAAAATGTCCGTTGCGCCCTAACAATTTTACACGCCTAAACACAATTTTCGTTAAAAAAAATTCGTAAGGGACTTTTCTTGCAAAAACGTAAAATAAAATTGGACCTATTTACGCAAACCGGAACCAATCCACACTCATGCCGAAATTGAGTTAAGTAGGAGAAAAGCTTAAAATTGAACCTTCTATCGACCCTGTAAAGATCAAAATGATCTGACTATTTTGACAGAACAAAACATTTTCAGGGCATGTTTACCAATCCTCAAAACATCAGTTGTCTAATACATTAAACAGCTTTTTCTCAAAACTATCATCATCATCATCATGTGTGGGTTGGTTCTGGTTTGCATAAATAGGTCCAATTGGTTGTATGAGTCTGTATTTGAGATGTTAGACACCTAAGCCTGTTACAACCCTATAAAGAATTTGATCAATATCAGTAGAGGAGTTCTTTTTTTCTCTATTTTTTTTTAAAAAAGGGCTTGTTAGTACTTATTTGTAATATCTACCACTGACTGACTAAAAAAAAAGCAAAACGAAACTTTTCTACTGTAAAACACAACCAGTGGTAGGTAGATAGGCCAAACAAGCACTAACGATTAGTTACGATTAGTTGAGGTTTGAAAAAAAAGAATTTAAGTTGTTTGTTTTCATAATAGGTACTTCTTACTAGTAATCTTCTTACAAATAACAATGATTTTGTAAGTAGTGAAACCAATAAAACATCTTTTTCTACAAAAAAATACTAATTTTATTATATAAATGTCTTGAAATACAATTTTTAGATATCATTTTTATTACTTTGATGAACAGAGTTAATTCTCTTATCAAAGTAAGCATTAGGCAAAGAAAATAACAATGAAACTGAACGAAACCGAATAATATCAGTAGTTTACTCAGTCACTTACGCCCTGACTTTTATATTTTGTCTAGCCTTACGGCTTAAATTGTTATGTATTGTTTGTAAACAATTCCTTTACGACGTAATTTCATAAAATTTCTTAAATTTTATATTGCGTAAGGCTGGTTTTAGTGTCACGCGGACCGTCGGCGCGGAGCGCTCCGCGCCGACGTGAACCGCGCGGATCATCCGCGCAAGTCGTTTTAGTATCGCGCTGACTGCTTCGGAGTACAGACGCGAACAATGCATCCAATGAGGAGAGTGTTACTTATTATTGCCCTGTATTACACAAGGAAAAAAAAATGCGTAGAAGGAGACTACATGTTCACCCTTTAATCGAGCAGAGAGCCATCGCGGGAGAATTTGTGACATTATACAGCGATTTGAGGGCTGACGAAACATAGTTCTTCAACTACTTTCGGATTCTTTGCGTCTCTGTTTTTGTACAGGGGGTCAGAGGCATCCCACAAACATTTCCTTAAACGGACTTCATCAATAACTCGCCCCGTGTCCACATCGCGAGTCGCCATGATTGTACTGCGCGGATGCATGCGCTCCGCGCGAAACTAAAACGCTCACTGTAGTGCGAGGCGCGCGAGCAGCCATCCGCGCGGAGGGCTCCGCGGCGCGGAAGCGTCGCGCGGACTGCCGCGGAGGTGTCCGCGCGGATGGCCGTCCGCGCGGACGCCTCCGCGCCATTCTAAAACGCTCCTAAGCTTCAATACATATTGCTCCGCGCGGAGCGATCCGTGCCGTCAGTCCGCGTGACACTAAAACCAGCCTAAGTGTCAAATGAACAAAAAAATCAGGGCGTAAAGGACACTCAACTTTTTTATTACGCTAGGTAGGCTGTTTATGAAAATTCAGCTGCAAAGAGCATTAAAAAATAGGTATAGTCTTCTTGGAGAAATTTTAATTAGCTACAACGACATTAAAAATATAACGCTTTAAAAAAAAAACGGTTTTTTGCTCATATCCAAAAAACAGGTTTTGTCCCTTACGCCAATTGAGATTACATGCGACGATATGTACTGTAAGTAATTTTTGGTAGATAATGTATTTACGTCAATATCCCAATGTTTTCCATGTTATCAGTAACAATTAAAATAAAAAATTACCATAGCTACCAAAATGGTAGAATAATATTTTTTTCGTTATTACTGTTTCTCAATCGCAATAAATTTTTTACGGATTGTACATCAATTAATGAGATATAAGGAAACATACAAAAACACGTAGATTATTTTTAGATTTCATTTGTGGATGCCGTTAAAAAGAGAGGGTAGAACCTGCCCTTGATCTTTAAACGGTTATGATTTTCATATCGGTCTGCTTATTTCTCGGTTTTGATGTTTGTACTTGACTTTCTTTAGAAGAGTGTCAAATTAAATAAGTAAAACTGAAATAAAAAAAACGGAACATATTGCATTTCCTACAATACAATTCCTGAACTTCAGACTGAGTTCAGTAAACTCGAAGTCTTGCGAGTAGGTAGTTCTACATTGTTTCTAGTAAACTACGCGATGGAGTGCCAACTCTCAATCTGTACTTGATTTAAACTTTGCTTCGGCATTGGTGAGATGCGCTAAAAGTATGGTGTTGATTTTAAATACAATATGAACGTAAGTATGACGAAGTGCGCGTTGCCCGTCGGCTAGCATAGAACGCAAGCGAACTGTTCAGCTAAGCTAAACGGGTTCACTCGAGTGTGGGATTGGTCGCTAGTGACAAAAAAAAAACTTGCGCTTTTCTGTGCTTCGGACAGCATTTTAAGCCGCTGCTCCGGGTTGTTGTCATTTCGGAGACCTTATGGGCGGTTCGAAAACATCCGACAACGGGTTGGCCACTAACCCGCATCTCCACCAACCCGCATTGGAGCAGCGTGGTGGAGTAAGCTTTAGGTATCACCGATAATGGGAAGAAACCCGAGCGCAGTGGTACGCAAAAAGGGTTGCAGCTAGGGATGAAACGATACCACTCTTTGTTCGATACTAGTACTGAAAAATAGTATCAAATCAAAGTATCGATACATTATTCAATACCGTACTGAAGTATCGATACTTGTGAATACTCATTAAATTTTTAAAAACATATAATTATTTAATTTATAATTAAGCCAGATCTAAGCAGAGCAGGAGAAGAAAATGAAAAAGTAGATAAATTAATGCTTTTTATATAATAATTATTATCATTATATATTATTATTAAAATTTATAAAATTTTATTTATTATTATTCACAGAGAATAAAACTTTGATTTTGCATAATCGAGTGTTGCAATCGATTGCTGTCTGGTCGATTGTGCAACTTTAAAGTTGTTTTTGTTAAATCATTTATTTTTCAAGTTCGACTATTATTTAATGATTAATCGACTAAATCGATATTGTCAATTTGATTATGATCGATTATCAACAATCGAATTTTTTGTTCAATTGTTGCAACACTACAACTAAAATACAGACTAGCGATTCCTCCGTCCTCCCCAAACGCACCTGCGTCGTGCGTATCCGTGCACCGCCACTATTGGTCAATCTACTAAACCGACAAGCCAAAAAAGGGCGGGTGTGACAACGGTCGACAATACGATACCAATATCATTGTTTTCATTCGATACTAGTACTCCGTATCGAATGTTGATGTTATTCGATGCTAGTAGTAGTATCGAATGAGAAGTATCGATACCATATGAGTACCTACTCACTGAGTAGTTTCATCGATTCATCCCTAGTTGCAGCCATAGCAAAATTAAATCGTAAGAGGAAGATGAATTTAAATTGCTTTTAAAGAGCTAGTTTCTCAATAGCGCCGTTAAGCTTTACTAAAAATCTGTACTTAAATAATATCTTTCAATACTAATCTGAAAATCATTAAAATATTTTAAAAGAAGATTTCAGTTTTATTATAATATACCTGTACCCATATATTGTAATTGAAAATTTATTTAAAACAGCCCTGGAGTTTTTTTCCGCCCGCTTTTTTCTCCTAGCCCATATAAGCCTTAGCGCACCTAATGCGGATGACGGCCGTACAACAATGACAAACATCAAAATGTATATTATTAACCAAGATGATAATAAACTATTTCATTTCATTTCATATATTACTGTTTTCACTAGGACAAAGTGGTCAGACAGTTCATTCATACATAGACGTAGTTACGAGGTTAGAATATGACATTTTATTTGACAAGCGATTAATTTATTCGACGCAGTATAGGTAACGCACACAGTCTGTATCGGAACTTTTGGCGGGAAGTCGGAAAAGACATATTGTGCTCTTGTTTTATTTTCATTTTCTTAGTATATTTTTGAGTTACATCGGATAAAGTTGAAGGCATTTTGTCCGATATAGGTTAATTACAGTGCCCGAGTGTTGTGAAATGAAATAACAGTGCGAAAATATGTTTTTTCAGCTTGCTTCCAAATTCAATCGATCACGTTCTGGTAAAGCAACCATGAATGATGATGAACCTGACTGACTTGACTGACTGATTACTGACGACTTGCTGACTTTATCTAATATCGAATCAATTACCGTACAATCGTCTCCATCGTGTACTCTCTTTACTACGTGAAGTTGGCGAAATTGCGAAAAAATTAGTTGTCCAGTTTAAACGAAACTGGCAACAAATTGATGCAAAAATTATACCTACCTGCTTGACGCTGGCAATATGCACAGAGTTTGCTATGCCATAATTGAAAAAAGTTGCGTTGTCTGAAAACAACACTAACAGAATTTAAACTATTAAATTAAAGCACAATAAACACATAAGGCGTATAATAAAGACTTGCCACAATGTTACCGAAACAAGCAAAGACTATAAACGTTAGCTCAACACTGTGTTATATACAGACAACAAGCACCAACTTGCATAATGGCGGAACCACACATAAATATGTGCATATTTTTATGCTCATGTTCATGTAAAATGGTACTCAAATTTTATACATTACCGCATACATCCTGTCATTTTATGGTATGAAAAGTAGACTTGTCTGATTTTGTCCACTTATGGTAGACAAAATAGTTGTAAAGATTTTGATTCATCTGAGTACATGATAGAGGAAATATCATCTGCACAGAGTATTTCTTTTTTTGTTAATAGTGTATTAACATACTGGGTAATAATATACACCTGATGTTTGTCATAACATTATTGTACGGTCATCGGCTGATCGACAATTGTCATCCGCTTTGGGTGCGCTAAGGCTTATATGGGCTAGGAGAAAAAAGCGGGCGGGAAAAACTCCAGCCATGTTTTAAAAAATATTTTTTCAGGTACAATAGTATTCAAAATGCAGCATGACTGTGGGGCGACTTTATCTGGAAAATAATTGTACTGGTATCCTGGGTTCGATGCCCAGTGCGGTGTGCCAAATTTAAATGGTAAGCTGTTCTAGGTGTTTGTATGATTATTGTTGGATTTGTCTATAGCACAAGGTATCCTGATGGGGTTATGAGTATGAATGGATATTTTTTAATGAAAACCAGACAAGACGGTACACACACAGATGTACACACAGATGAATCAATTACTTGAATTGGGAACATCAATAAGATCCAAAGGTCACTTTTACTAACTGACCTAGACTTCAAAAACATTTACAAGCTATTTTTAAAGTCGAAAAAAAACTGTAGGTTCTTAATTTAATTATGGGGCAAATTTCTACACCAGGTCATATGGTTGGAAACGAGGCCAGTAAAAATTGCTTGCTGTAGGTATATAAATAAATTCGGACAATCCTACACGATCAAGTATCAGAAATAATATAAAACATTTCAACGAAAAATATCAAAACAATTGTATAACATGACTTGGATGAAATGGATTGTATTCAAAATTAATTGGACCCAGCAACAAAAAAATATTTCAAATTGAAATACCAAAAATCTATTTGAACTTTAAATTCAAAGTATTCTCTACTGAATAAAATCAAGAGAAAGAAAATAAATAATTCTGTTTGTATTACATTTCAATGGATTTTTGTGTGGCTGGAACAATTCTAACAGCACGCGTCTCTCCTCGTAATAGGGGAGGCCTGGAGCTCACTCCACCACGCTGGCATCACATCGCGTAGCTCACCGTTGCTCATGAAGTACCTGCTTCATCCAATATAAAATATTAATAGTTATAGGTAACTATTTATAGTCATAAACAACAAATTCAAGCCGCCTTCTTCAGTTACGCTAGACGGCTGCAGTGTATATTTTCGCTAGTTGTAGTTGATGTTAGAACACTTCTTGATGACACTTCTTTCTCCAGTAGGAATTCGACTACTCATGGCCACCTCTCATATCCTATCCTCATCTCCTTTCATTTTAGACCTTTAAAATATATATCTGAGCATTAACATATTTTATACACCACTACCTATACCGAACGTTTACGAATCTGATCTATAATTTAAAGTGTATTGATTTAAATAAATAAATGTGTTGAAATTCCATTTAACTTGGCACATTTAGTCTGCAGCCAAAGATCTCTATCATTATCAAAGAAGATGTGACGTAAGCTCCATCTTCCCGGCTCCGGCAAAGATCGAGATTCGAACCCATTACCGGCGAGCTTTCGACTTCGTGCTGCGGTCAGGGTATCAGGTCCAGCGTTAATAGACCTCCCTCACCCCTCTCGGTAGATGTTATACCGGATATTGAAGGAGGCGTGCGCAAAACTTGAGAGCTCTAGTCGCTGGCTAGAAAACTCCATAGTTTATGAGTGGGCGGCTAAGACGTCGATTCTTCGTGTATTGCTTCATTGGACGTTAATTAAAGTTTCTCCTTTTATTTCCTGACCAAGAAACAATTTGTAGCATGTCACTGACAACTCCGCTTGCACGTGACTAAAAATGATGTTTTTACACGATAGCTTAGGAATTAAAATCAGCCACAAATATAAATTTGTTTTATTATATCTTTTATCTTACTGATGCTTAATTTCTACGTTCTACATGTTGACCTTAATGTTATAAAAATATTAACTGAACTTAAAATGGTCCTTTGGATCAGATTTCAGATCAGCGCTCGGTTCAGTACACAAGTTAAAATTAATGCTATATTTGTCTCAATCTTTGATTTTTACACAATTGCTACCCCTGAATGACTTCAGTCATTTTGCTTTGCGAAACAAAATAATGAAAATAAATCTTTAGCTGATATAATTTTGTATGATAATTCGCTACTAGACGTCCCTGCTCCGGCAAAGATTGAGATTCGAACCCATCACTCGCGATTTTCGTGCTATGGTCAGAAAATCTCGTCCAGCGTCAGAAGACCTCTCTCGCCGCTCCCGCTACATATAACACAGCAAATAGAAGAGGCGGAGCATTGAAATTTAGAGGTCTACCGGCTGGTCCCACAATTCCCATAGTTTATGGGAGAGCGGCTAAGACATCGATTCTCCGTGTGCTGCTTCATTGGAAGTTTCTCCTTATACTTCCGATCGCTAAGCAATTTCGAGTCGTGTGTCTCTGACAAATTCACCAGTCCGCACTTGGCACGTGTGCACTATGGCCTAAATCCCTCTTACTTGTGAGAGGAGACCTGTGCTCATCATGAAAGAAAATTTATTAAATTCTTAATTGAAAATTGCTAAGAAAATTTCTCAAAAACACGTCATATTCACCAACTACTTTCGGTGATTGATTCCTATTATCCTGATGCTGCCCAATTTTTAAACGAGAGCCGTATCATTAAAAATGAAAGTTGATGATGATCACGGGAAAAGTTACGATTATGTAAAGCTAGTAAAAACATGTCATTATAATATTTGATTCGGCTCAATTCCATTTTCCAAATGACAACAGTTTGCAAGCGCTTTAATTCCCGGTCATTTGGAACAAAAGGCTCACCGGGATTAAAACGCAATTGTGAAAACAAAACTATACGACACTATCATAGGTGCGCGGCTATTAATAATATTTAAAATAGGTAGCTACTTGGTGAATTTTGTACGTGGTACAAATTGCATGGCAATGGCGCGGTTCCCAAACCTCTGACAGCATCTATCGACAACAACGGGGACAAACGACTTATCGTCCTCTGCGAAACAGGGAAACATCTTATACGCGCCCGTTTGGCTTAGCTTCGTAGATAGCTTGGGTTCTATGCTAGCTGCGCACTTCGAAGTTGGATAATGTATACTGCCCTAGTTGAATAGAGAATAAGATAGGCTTGCTATTCTAGCTCTGCTGTGTTGGTCTCGTGCGTTTGCCGGCCTTCATTCTGTATTCATGCACCGGTATTTTTCTGCAGGAATCACGAATAAATGTGAAATGAACAGACTATTCAACGGAGAAAAATTCAAAACGAAACTTATTTATTCTTACGAACAATTTTATTTATTATACTAGACATCGTTTTCATAGATTAATACTGGTAAATCGCAGAGATTATTAATCCCTTCCTACATATTATTCGTAACACGTCCATTCGGTGTTATCCGAGTGTTATCGTTTGACAACAGCCATTAAACCCATTTGGAGGCCTTAAGGGCAGTTCGAAAACATCCGACAGCGGGTTGGCCTGTAACCTGAACCTCCACCAACTCACATTGGAGACAACTAATGGGGAGAGGTCCGCGGCCAGCAGGGAGACGCAAACAAGGGTATTGTGTAAAGGGTATATTGCTATGAAAAAGAATTATAACGCAGTAATGTTACAACTTAAATAAAACAGTTAAAACACGAGTTCTAATAACGCGCAAGTATTTCATACGATGGTTTTTCGCAGAACCAGGATATTGCCTCACGAACAATATTCGATCACCTCGTGCCAAGGTATTGAAATAGCAAGCAAAATGCTACTGATTCCAGTTACTTTAAAATTTAAAATATTTAAAATTTATATAATATAGGTTAAAAATCATAATGAAAAGGAGGGTTTCAACAGTGTAAAAGGAAAGTATTTACTTAATTCTGTTGTTACTCGTATGTGTGATTGATTTTTGTCAAGCTCTTAAGGTGTCAAAGGGCAAAATTCTCATTCACGTTTACATGATCTATTCTAAAAATATAGTATTTTATAAGCCTTATAACTACAATAAAACAACGCACGTATGTTACAATAACTCAAACGTTAGAGCGCAGATCTAATAACGCTCGAGTATTTCATGCGGCGGTTTGTCGCAGAACCAGGATATTGCACCCCGGACAATATTCGCACACCTTGCGCCAAGGTATTCGCAAGCAAATAAAATGCTATGGCTCCGGTTAACTCGAATAGAACATGAACATTTCTTCAGTGTTATTTCTCTGAAAACTACTTCTATTTATTACTCCTGTGAGGTATTCTTCTATTTAAATAGTAATAATAACGCTATAAACTCATGAGTTACTGCCGCCACACTAGGATTCCCTGTGTCCAGGCCACATGGCCACACACATAATCACAAACACAAACACCCAAACCAAGAACAGCAACTGAAACCTATTATTCCAATTTCGGTCTCATTGTATCTGAGACCCTCGACTAGCAGTCCGCCATGGTGACCATGGCGCCACACGGTTCTTCAATAATTCTCATATTACTTATATAGTTTCAGCAACAACTTTCAATATAAAATGTTTGTTTTTAAAATGATTTTTAAAGTGGCACAACCTCCTAGATGAGGAATTTCCACTGTAACATGATCAGGTGACTATCCTGAAGTTGCTCGTGTCCGAGGAAGAAAAGGAAGAAGAAAACCCGAAACCCTTCAATCACCACTCCGACGTTGTAACTATCAACGCTACACGGGTTTTCACCTATGGCACCATAGGGCATAGTTTAGTTTTGTGACCAAACTTTGAGTTGTTATTACAATATCTCAAAAAGTTTACAACTTCATTGAGGAAAGTTGTGATTACGCGGAAATTTAAAGTTTCTAAAATTAGTAAGATGTGGGAGGTACCTACAATCTATCAACGCAAACTATAACTTAATTCAGATTTGACAAGCGCCGCCGTGAATGTAGCGCATTGTAATATCCGGCATTATTCACTCGAGGCACCTTCAGTGAAATATCCCCTCCTTATGTCATCCTGCAATATATTCTACGTAGGAAATGAACCGATAGGAACTACGTATGAGTTACTGACACTACGTGAAACCCGAAGGACGGAATAATAAAAAAACACACATTTTTATCTCTTATTACTACTTCTTATTACGACTTATTTATAAATTTTGTTTATCCCTATATTTTTAACGAATTTCAACATAGTAACTTTCATCCACGTCTCTCTCGGGAACAAGTTTTTTAACTAAAGGTTTTCTTTAGCCTCTTAGGTTAAGAATAAACAATGCTTGACTAGGTACTCAGGGTGCTTTTTTTGTTATCGGGGGAAAACGTTCAAAAGGTACTCAGCAGATTTTGAGAGATACCATGTTAAAAAAATCAGTTTTTTCACTTTCATGTTTCCCGAAGTCAAATCGTCAAGTCATCGGATTTTGCGAATAGGACTCCAGCAGCACTCCCTTGCAAAAGGCAATGCAAAACATTTTATTTCTTTAAAAGTCCAACTTGAAAACGAGCACATTTACATGAATACCAAAATAAAAGTTAATACTTATTATTTTATTTCATTTTATTTAAAAAAAATACTTTGTTATTTTCTAAGATAGACGATAGATCAACTTAATGAAGGAATTTAACAATGACTGCCACCATTCATTAATGTTCTTCAATATTTTAAAAACTATTCAATACTGTCACCGAAGCCAGCCAGGATCGACGACAGCGCATATTTTCGTTCGAGAATGGATTTAAATTTGACAGAATACTGATTTTCCTTCCTGTCACCTTTATCTAACGGCGCAGTATTTGGTAACCTGCCTCCAAATATTTCCACGTGACAACATGTCAGCCATACTTAGTGATTCGCTTCCGTTGTTTTATTGAACTGGCTGTCATATTTTTGACTAATCGGTTAGTGATTACAAGAAGTGTTTTTATTTTTATTTGAATGGAGTAACAGAAAAGCATGCAGGCCACGTGTTGTTAAGTGGTCGCTGTAGCCCATGGACATCTACACAACCTCAAGCAAGCCTGACTTGCCTGTTACTCTGAAGGTTAATGGTCGCCTCATGAAAGTCCAGCCTAAATAATTAAAATTCTATCTAAGTGTTGAGTGAAGTTTGCGTTTCTATACAGACGACATAATGTTTTCTTAGACTACTCTTAGGCTAAGCCTACAGTTTTCCGATTCTTGATATAAATTTTGTACCCCGACAATTTGGTTAAATGTTATTTAATTACCTAGGCAGTAAAGGCACAGATAACTCTTAGCGTTACTAAAACCGTCTATAGATCATGACACCGCATATATTTGTTCGAGAATGGAGCAGACTAGCTGAAAATTCATTTTCCCGTACCTTTAATGGTACAATGAGAATGGTATTCAGTATTATGTTTCCCAAATATTCGCTCGTGATTAAATGTCAGCCGCAATGTGTCTCTAATGATACTTTACCTCTACCTGCCCTATTTGCCTTTAATGTAGTCTGAAACTATCCAACACTGTCACCGAAGCCATCCCGGATCGATGACACTGCTTACCTTCGTTCGGGAATGAGATTCGACGGAATTCGACGGAAATCCATTTGCGCTCAAATATTCTCACATTTCGACGTGTCAGGTGCATTTTGTGCATCGCTTCTGTTGTTTTATTGAAACTAGTATACTCGTATAAGCAAGAATTTAACTACACCGACCGGCATTGAAGAGTAACTTCTAGGCCCTTTAGGCCTTGTAAGGATAGATCCGATCCGTGTCCAGCATCCGTGGCACGCAAAATTTGTTGAAATCAATATAGTTATACCATATATCTTCAATTTATTCTGAACTTATCCAACTCTGTCACCGAAGCGATCCCGGATCGATGACATTGCTTACCTTTGTGAAAACGGTATTCAGTAAGCTGCGCAAACATGACAACATATTATGAGTCACATTTTGTGCTTCGCCTCCGTTGTTTTGTGGAACTAGCTCTGTGATTTAAGACCTAGCTTTTAAGGTATTCTACAAGATACTGGCATAAACCTTACGGACGTATGAGTTGATGATTATTTAAGTTTGATTTTTAGATTACGTTAAGGTATTTTTTTCAGTTTCAGTTCAAATACCCCTGACCGTGTGTGTTCCAAAATTTATAATATTTAGTTAATTAAGTACCTACCTTTTTTGTAAAAGCGTAGAAAGCAAACATTTTCAGTTTTATATAATATCTAGTATATGTATAAATAAGAGGTAAAGATCAGAAATAAATAAATAAACGTTACACACTCATAGCCCCACAGTAGGATAATTAATACCCTGTGTCTTGGGTACCACGGACACATACAAAGACAGGAATACAAACACCCAGACCGAGAACAGAAATTTAAACTCATCATTCAAATTTCTGTATCGCCGGGAATCGAACCCGGGACCCCTCGATTGGCAGTCCGGCATGGTAACCATTGCGCCACGCGGGTCGTCAGAAATTGCAGTTGAAGCTAATTTAACTAAATAACCTGCAATATTCACCTGAAATATATTTTTTTTCTAATATTGTCATCAAAACTGCTTTTGGATCGATGACATTGCTTACCTTATTGGGAAATCGAAAAGAATTTGACGAAAAACTTATTTTCCTTCCCTCCGCCTTTACGCCGCACTGAAAACGGTATTCATTTACCTGCCACTGAAATATTTGCATATGACAAAATGGTGTCCGTACTATATGCTTTGCTTCTGATTTATTTTACTATCTATTGGATTTTGGAATTCCTACCTAGATATAATAAGGGATAAGGAACATTTTGGCCTTACAAAGAATGGACGAACGGATATTGGGTAAAAAAAAGTTATATTCAGCATTTGATATAGAGCTTATTATGTATTTTTAATAAAACCGAATATATTTAATGTTACAACACTATTTTTAAGTTTAACGACTGATGTTTAATATATGCCTTGTTTGTAGTTGTGTTTCTTGCAAGGCCATTTGGAAGAGCTTAATAAAACTTAATTTTAATAAATAGTGATTAAAGTTAGGTAAAAAAGTGGTGTATATGGAGCACAATAAAACAAAGTATTACTTAATAAATTGTTGTCTCATTTATCCAGTAATTAAACGAATAAAAAGTGTTTAAACGTTAGAGTGACCTTCATGGTCCACCCATCTTACGGAAAAAAGACTGCCAGGCTCTTTGACGTCCCTGTTATGACCCGTGCCCAGAAGTAGGACGCAAAAAGAGTTGTTACCAATTTATGTTACAACATTATACACCATTTTCCTGGATATTTTAAAACTTTCCGTTTCGGTGACACTGTTGGACCGTCACCGAAACAGTTTCTGGTTCGATGAATTCGCTTACCTCGTTGGGAAATGGAGCAGAATTTGACGAAGAACTTATTTTCCGTCCCCCTACCTCTGCGGCGAACTGAAAATGGTATTCAGTTACCTGCCATTGAAATATTTGCACATGACTAAATGTCGGCCGCACTTTGTGCTTCGATCTGTCGCTTTATTAAACAAGGCTTCGGATGTTAGACCATTTAACTGGCTTGAGGCTTATAATATAACAATAAAATTTTAGATATAAGTAGACTTTACCAATAAACAATTTAAGAACTAGAATAGTCTATGAAGCTAGGCCACAGATCGCATACTAACTATTCATAATTCAATACAATGTTTGCTAATGATACGCATGGGAAATTATTAATCGAAGAGTTGATATTGATGCTGTTGCTATGTAATCAGATGTTACAAAAATATGTAAAAATGGGCTTGTCAAATTCACACATTAATGGTTTTTTTAGCCTTGTGCGTACTCGTAATATAAATTCGAAGGAATTTTTATTTAATCTTATAGACTTATGCCTAAAATGTTCTACTATGCCTAGTATTTTTACTAGGAATAATAATAAGATTAAAAATAATTTATTTGCGAAATGCATACATACAAATTTGAGATGATGTTTTATATGATGGAAGTACTCACTTATGTTAGGAAAGGAAATAATTGTCACGGTTTACAAATCTAATATCTCAAAGTATCTAATCGTCTATCAAAGTGCCAATAACACGGATAACAGCTGCTTTTTATTATTAAAGTTTGATTATTATGATTGATATTTGCTATTTACAAATTGAATAAAGTCCTGCTATTATGAAACAGTGACAACATAATAAATACGATTATTTAATATAACACTATAGCATTTCATGAGTATGTATAGTAGATATTTCACTGGATAGTTTTACCAGTGTTAAATGAAATTCATTTCATTCTAATCAATCGAATGCTACCATTTACAAATATTTATACGCGGTGATACCTTTTTAGAAAGTAAAATGTAATCCAAATTCTTCATATATATAGTCTATGGAAAATTGATGGATTGATGATAATAATAATAAAGCTGCAGAATTAAATATGAGTATTTTTAGCATTGAGATGCGTTTAAAGTTTAAGCTCATAAAACTGTGAATTCATAAAAGATAAATGAAGGAAAGTCAAAGCTCCACTTTTATGAAGGCCAATCCCAGTGACTATAAAGCAGAACATGCAAAAACTATTGCCGTCAGTGGAACACATTAAAACTTACAGACGTTTCCGTTCTGCAGAGAGCACGCAAGCAAGAGCCGGGAGTAAATCAAAATGTGTGAGGAATATCCGTATCAGCTCTGCCAGAGTTGCCTGCGTAGGACGCAAGCAATCTACACAAATACCTAAGCGAAACGAGCGTTAGCTGCTACTTAATGGATGGGTGTCTGCTACTAGCAAATAAAATACAATGTTTCTGAAGGAATTTTGTATTAACGTTCCCAGTTAATGTAGGTAAAGCTACAGTGACTTTATGTTTGATCATGTGAGAACTATAATTTCCATGAGTGGTATACGCTAAAAGATAACAAAAGATATTTTCTTTCCGGTGAGAGCCTCGCGACTCTCGGTGTGAGTGAATCACAACGTCTAAGATACACGATATATGCTAGGAATTATTTCATTTAGTGCTTTGTTACTACTATAAAGGTAGAGTACTAAAATGGAACCGATTTAGAATGCCTATAGGAATTACTGACTTTACTTGATAAAAAAGACATATTATTATGATCCTCTTTTCGTTTTTGGTCCTGATATGTGTATGGAAAGTCAAAGGTCCGCAAAAAAAAACAGCACGGTGTATAAAGTTGATCATACAAAAACCCGGTATTTCTCCCATGGTTATAAGAAAGGTAAAACTCTAATTTCTTTAGACAAACTAGTAACGACTTTAAAGGTGATCATGCAAGAAAGAAGCTGTTCTCTGTGGGTGGAAAATATCAAAACTTTACGATTTTACCATTCCGGGAGAGCACTGTAGTGCTGGGAATAAGTCACTACCTGTAAGGACCATGTAGATTGTGAGTATTTATTTGTGTTGAAGCAATTTAAGGCTTTATTTTATCCAGTGCCGGGTTAGCACTTTCGTAGAGCCCAAGAGATTTACGCAGCTTAACGAAACTAGCGCGGTCGCGAGTAAGATAGGTCAGACTCAATAAGAAATATCGGTAATTGGACTACTTTTTGAAATCTTTGTTCTAATTGTAATTTTTTAATGATCATAATTAACTGATTGATTTAATTTATCAAATTTAATTTAATAATGATATGTAATAAAAATTGAGATTTAATTATGAGAACATTATAATAAAGAAAAACGTCTGCCTCTCTCCTTTCTCACCTCACAAGGCTCATGTACATTGTATGAATGCAATAAAATATTGAAGAAATGAAGAAATGAAATGAAGGTGAAAATTTGTTTCCTGTATTTTCCAGTTGTTGTCGATGAATAGCAGTTGTTAAAACCTGTCTTATCTCTTGTTGTAACATTCGATAGTGAGTTAGACTAGTCTCCTCTCTCTAACCGCCAGCATAGTTAAGTATACTCCAGGGCCCTAAGTTAGTGTATGTCTATGAGAAGAGACAAAAAGAGTTGCAATAGCAACAACGGCAAAGCAGAAAGAAGGACAACGATTTAGACGATTACAACGATTTTATTTTAATAGGTGGTAGAACTATTACACCCACTTCTGCCGCGAACCAATTCTGTTGTGTTTCGGTAGAAAGGTGCATTTGCCGGCCACACTTACATGAGGCGACCACCAGCCTCCGGAATAGCAGTGCAACTGCTTATGACCTCAGACAAGACTCACCTATGCTTGCTTGAGGTTGTGTGTAGATGTCTATGGGCTACAGCGACCACTTAACACCACGTGGCCTGCACGCTCGTCTGCTACTCCATTCAAATAAAAAAAATAAAAAATAGGTATTAGGTATCCAAAAGGTGTTCCTGTGGTCCTTTTAGTAACTAAGCCCTCAATAAAGAAGTCAAAACTCTACTTTTATTCAGGCGAACCGCAGGGACCATAATCATGCAAGAACTATTTCCGTAAGCGGAACACATTAAAACTTCACGATATATCCGCTCCGAGAGAGCACTGCCAAGCCGGGAATAAATCACTACGTTTTAGGACGATGTACGGAGAATTGTTTGTATTGAAGCAATTAATGCTTTGAGCTATTATAGAATAGATATAGTTTAGAGAGATGTATGACGGAGCCGACAGAATGCAGGATTTTAACTGGTGCATTCAATTACTGTTAAGGAAAAAGGCTTAGAATAAATACAGAATGAGTGTCTTCATACAAGAACGCTGTCAAAATTAAAGCATTAAATAGATTCCTACAGCTGTCACATCTGACAAACAAAATATTTTTATTTTGAACAAATTAACTGTAAAATACGACAAAATATTGAAAACACTGTGAAAAGTTATTTTATTACATTTCTTTTGTTTTTAAAAAGTGTTGTAATAAAATTTAACCTAAGTCTTACGAAGCGGAATCAACATGCTTCAATTTGGGCGCGCGAACTTGGTTTCTATAATGTAATTTTAGTTATTCTAAGGAAAAAGGTAATACAGACAGTCGAACTATGAAGTTTATCTTAACGTTTATATTCTTTTGAGGATCCCCCTTAAATAACAAATTTGAAGGGATTTTATCAAAGCGCACGAAAGTGCGCCGGGCAAGTTCTAAGCACAGGCCGCGCGCACACTGTGCACTATTTACCCGAACCGCTTCGAGCCACTTTTGACCCCCCTGTATCTTCTTACCTGATTAATAGATCTGGATGAAACTTACACTATTTAATATACTTTGAATAAAAAGTTTCAATATTGTAGCTATTACAGAAAAAAACTTATAGACTCGAGAAAATTGTAAATTTGGTACTCACTGACATCTCATCAAAATGTTTGACCACTTGAACTGCACTCCCGAAAAAGGGTGACCGCAGTGACCCGTCCAACTACAGGCCCATTGCGATAACCTCCCTGCTCTCTAAGGTGATGGAGCGTGTTATAAATACGCAGCTCCTTAGGTACCTCGAGAAGCACCGGTTGATCAGCGATCGTCAGTATGGCTTTCGCCAGGGCCGGTCGGCCGGTGATCTCTTGGTATACCTCACACACCGCTGGGCTGAAGCCGTCGAGGGCAACGGGGAGGCTCTGGCAGTCAGCCTGGATATCGCAAAGGCCTTTGACCGGGTCTGGCACAGGGCCCTTCTCGCGAAGCTTCCATCTTACGGTCTTCCCCTGAGGCTATGCAACTGGGTGGCAAACTTTCTGTCTGAGCGGCAGATTAAGGTCGTTGTTGACGGATGCTGCTCAGATGTGAAACCCATTAATGCCGGTGTTCCCCAAGGCTCAGTACTGTCTCCTACACTATTCATTCTGCATATCAATGACATGCTGCAACAATCACACAGTATACATTGCTATGCAGATGATAGTACGGTAGACGCACTATACACCTGTCGAGCCAATGCCTCTCGGTCACAAGTGGAGGAAAGTAGAATCAAACTTGTGTCTGAAGTCGAGAACTCTCTGGAGCGGGTTTCGGAATGGGGTCGACTTAACCTTGTCGAGTTTAACCTCACGAAGACACAAGTTTGCGCGTTTACCGCTAAAAAAACCCCATTTGTTATAGCGCCCAAGTTCCAGGGTACCGCGCTCACCGTTGGTGAAAGTGTCGGTATCTTGGGAGTTGACATTACGAGTAAAATGCAGTACCGGAGTCATTTGGAGCACAAAGCCAAATTGGCGTCCAAAAAGCTTGGTGTCCTCAATAGGGCGAGGCAGTACTTCACTGCGGGGCAACTCCTGACGCTGTACAAAGCCCAGGTCAGACCCCATATGGAGTACTGCTCTCATCTCTGGGCAGGAGCACCAAAATACCAGCTACACCCATTTGACTCTGTTGAAAAGCGCGCAGTCCGAATCGTCAACGACCCAAGATTGACTGACAAGCTAGAACCGCTCAGCTTGCGAAGAGACATAGGCTCGCTCTGCGTGTTCTACCGACTTTACTATGGTGAGTGCTCCGAGGAACTTTTCAGACTAATGCCTACATCACCATTTCATGATTATACCACCAGACGAAGGTTAAAGTTCCACAGGCACCATCTGGACTCGTGGCGGTCCTCCACAGTCCGCTTTGCACGCTCCTTTTTACCACGGACGTGTAGGTTATGGGACAACCTTCCAGCTGAGGCATTCCCAGTGGACTATAACATGGGGTTCTTCAAGAAAGCTGTAAAAAAAGCACTCCTCCAAAGCCGGCAATGCTCGGGTGGCTCCCCTGGGGTTGCCCGTGTCCATAGGCGACGGTGATCGCTTAAATTCACGCGGCCCGTCTGCCTTTTTGTTCGGTTTACATATAAAAAAAAAAAAAAAAAAAACTTGAACTTGAACACCACTGAACGGTGTAAACATAATCCCACCAAAAACATAAATGTAAAAATGTAGGACAAGTTCTTGTACATAAAAAAAAGAGTTGAAATCTAAACTACAGCCAAGTTAATAATAATCAGAACCGATATTAATCATTCGAACTTGCCGGGTTTTGAAATTTTAATGAAGGAAAAAAGTCCAACTCTAAAACTTACCTCCGCAAGATTTGCTCTTTTCAGAAGTATTCGTGTGATGAAAACCCGCCAAGTTGGAATGGTTAATATCGGTTCTGATTATTATTAACTTGGCTGTAGTTTAGATTTCAACTCTTTTTTTATGTACAAGAACTTGTCCTACATTTTTACATTTATGTTTTTGGTGGGATTATGTTTACACCGTTCAGTTCACTACTAATAGTGGTTCACTTTTCTGGCGCATTTTTGTATATTATTTGTAACAATCATCAAATTTCTGGACCTGGTATGTCGCATAGAAGCTTGAATACATTGGATAAATACCTATATATATAGTCCTGACTTCTTTAAGCTTCTATAGACAACATACTGCAGGCTTCTGAGTTCTCTCTACAAGTGCAATCAAATATCTCCCAGGAACAAAATGAAAATTTTGATGATTTTCCTCAAGCATGTGGAATGTTCCACATCAGAACAAAACGCGAAGTAATTGTAACACTAACAAGAACTGAGTAAACTTGATAACAAGTGAAAATTGTCCGCACTACACAAAATGGCAGTAATCTAGCTATCGACTCACGCCGCCAGCAATAAGCACTTTACCGCAATCGCCAACTAATCTCCGATTTGAGCTCTCAGTTCTTCACTCTTCCTTGCATCTCATCTCGATACAGCATCGCAGATATTTTAAACCACGATTGGAAATACTGCTGGCCTCTTTTCTATATAATCGCTCTCGGATGTTAGCTCCCCGATTTTTGACTCTGCGCAAATAATTATTTTTAACCACAGGTAAAATTAACCACGAGTAGGTGTATCTATTTCCATGTTTTTTTAATTATTTAGTTTTAAACACTTCTTGAAGCATCCGTCACATAAATCTTAAGAGGAAAAGTTGCTAATATTTTCTCCATACAAATACTCTCGGATTTGGAAGAATCACACCAGAGCAATAATTGTAACTACAAAATAAATTAACAGAGTACTTTTATTTTCATTCTATCTCTTTTTCGATAAATAATTAATTTCAAAGACTTCCTAGAGATGTTTATGTTAAATTCGTTACATAAATTATGTAGACCCATTTTAATAACTGACTTTAAACACCAGAGGAACGGGAATTTTAGTTCTAAGGAACAAGATTCTTAGATCTAACTGTTACTAGTTGAGAAAATTAACAAATCTTTAATCCATCCGCCTTCCATTAAACTCCGCGAAAATCTTCTGAATCTACTCTCAAAACGATCTCAAGTCCAGTGAGTGCTAAATTCCCGCAAATATGTTAAAAAGTATTAGCTCGAACTGCGCGCAGTCGGAACAATTCCCGAAGAGCAGTTAATGGTGCGATCGGGAATTTATTTTATTCCCGCTTTGCATGCACAATCTGTTCTGGTATTTAAGTGAATTCTTTGTTACAAAGTGGCTCTTCAAGCTTCGAAATTTGTGGCAGTGAGAACTTAGTTGTAAAATGTAGAGAGAAGGAAAGATTACCAAGGATCGGAATAGGTAGTGTGAATTTACCTAAACTTCGCGGCGAGTATATAACACGGAGCTGATAAAACTACTTAAGTTTGCCGGTAATTAATTTTACCGATTAATTTTGACTTTACATTATATTTTATGGTACATTAGTTTTTATGAAAATTTTTAACATTTTATTTACAAATTAATGTTTCGAATGTTACAATCCGTTTACATAACATCTCGACACAAAACCCTATCTAGTGCTAGGAATTATACCTTGAAGTATTGTGCACCAATTAAAAGTTTTTTGAGACTCGTTCATTCTTTAATATTTTACAAGATATTTAAAATTTCCCCTGACTTGCATTTCATAGAAATACCTACTTGTTACTGTAAAAACTGTTAAACAACAACAGGCTGTATGTATCTCTTGAAAAATACCACAATGTAGCACCACAATGTAGTGGTAGAAGTTTTGTGGTTTGACCGAGGAAGTACCACCACTGCACCCACTTCTGCCGTGAATCAGTACTATTGAGTTTCGGTGGAAAGGTGCTGTTGCCGGCCAGACTTACAGGAGGCTACCACCAGCCTTTAGAGTAGCAGCGGAACTGCGTTCGACATCAGGCAACACTCAAGCTTTCTTTAGGCTGTGTGTAGATGTCCAGGAACTTTAGCTTCAAACCACGTGCTCGTCTGCTACGCCATTCAAATTTAAATGTCAATGTATTTTATCATCAGTTTTTTTTAGAATAATATATAAGTAATATGAATTCTTTGTTGGATATTCACATGCATGCATATTCAAGCTTGTTTTTACTTGGCATGTAAGGGTATGAAACTTTGGAGGTAAGGCGAGACGTAGCTTTGATCGTTTTTTTATTTAACTAGGGGTATAGTATGTAATCCTTCGGTAATATCAATGGTATCATTTATTGTTGCCAATAAATATATTCGAGCGAGGCGACATGAACTATTTGAAGATTAGTGTTGATGCGTCAATAAATGAATAAATAAATGAATGTCGGACGCTTTTATTAGCTTTCCCTGTATGTTTGTGAATTTGTGAGCTTGTTTGTAACTCTACTTTGGACTCCATTTAGACCCATTTTTAACGGAAAGATTAATTCAAGCTTTTCTGACTACCAACACCTACCGCCTATCGACTACCTATTAACAACACTTATCAGAATCAGTGGCAATATAATAATTTATGAGTTTACCTAATTCCGAGAACTTGAAAATAAATATTTTTAACAATAAAATAGAACTAAAAAACAAATATATTTAAAAAAACTAAGAAACACTTTTTTTAAGCACATCAAACTAAAAAAAGTGAAAAAAATAATAATAATATAAGCCCTGATTTTAAAATTTCATAATCATTTATCAAAAATAATGACTTTTCTAAATAAAAATCGTATTTGTTTTTTCTTATCGTCAAGTCAAAAATATTCGAAGACGTCTTACAAAGTCAATGTCTAAGACTAACTTTAATTAATACTTTTTAGGAAGACTTTAGGAAGCTCTACATCTAACCTCACCTAAAATAAGTTTCCTCGGGAAAACAAAGATGCTCGTTCTCCAACTTCTTAGAAGCAAGAAGGGCTTTATCGAAGTGTCCATAATTTATTAACCACCTTTTCTTGCGATGGAAATATGAAAGTTAATTATATGTTCTTCGTTAAAACTTGGTCGGCTTTGCAAAGTCTTGCTTTGACAAGGTCCCAGCGCGGGGCGGTCGAGATAACTTTGCAACTATGCCGCTTTTAGCCCCGAGGCGGTGTCGCTCTTGCTGTAATGAAGGATCGGCCCGATTAAATTCCTTAATTATGAATTTCTCAAACAGCTTTTGGATATTTAGGGTCTTATAGTTCGAAGTTGTTTTGTGAACTGACTTCTGTAAGAAAGTGCTCTTTTGATGTCCGTGCTGTTTGTAATTTTCAAATAATTTTATGTTTCAAACTCCTTTGATATTATGTAATAAATAAAATAAAGTAAAAACATCTTAATAATTTCCAGTAAAGAGATTTTGTTTCAAATTTACAGACATTTAATTCTAAGACTTTATAATTAATTAATCGATAATATTGTTATTTCTAAAAGGAAAATAAGATAAAAGAAAATGTTGCATATCTAATCACAAAGGAACGATAACTGAAAAATCTATGACACCTCCCCTTGAAACAAAAACAATGAAAGATAAAAAATATTTTTATTTGTAATGAAATGCAAAAATGGTTACACTCCTAAATATCGAAGTACGCCGGGATGGACGTAAAAATCCTTGGCGTAGAAAGCGCGGAAAAAAAAGTTTCAACTCATCTCTCACTATTAAGGTTTCATAGTAATTACAATACAAACGAGATTTTTTCAGCGATTCTGCTCATATGCGAACATGCAAACTGTGTCGGCATTACGCTGAAGTCTTTTAAAAATCTCAAAGAAATCTTTTTAATTTTACATCACTTCGTTAACTTTTTTCGATTAAAACCTCGTTTACGTTTACTATGAAGCTTTGCATCTATTATAACAAGTTTACTTGAGAATTAAAAGATGCAAGTCACTTCTTAGAATAATTTATTAACCACCTTTTCTTGCGTTGCAAATATAAAATTTTATGGTCTCTGGTAAAACTTGGCCGGTTGTACAAAGGCTTATGAAAAGGTCCCATCGCGAGGCGGTCGAGGTAACTTTGCATCTATGCCGCTTTTAGCCTCGGGGCTGTGTCACTTTGTACTGGAGTGAAGGATCGATTCGATTAAATGCCTTAATTAATAATTTCTCAAACAACTTTTGGATATTTAGCGTCTTATACTACGTAAAGTTCCCAAGTTATTTTGTGAACTCATCTCTGTAAGCAATTGCTCTTTTGATGTCCGTGCTGTTTGTAATTTTCCAATTATTTCATGTTTCATATGCCTTTGATATTCTGTTAAAAAGTGACTTAAACAGTTGTCTGAAAAGAGTCCAAGACAATTTTAAATATATCAAATATTTTATTGTACATCTTATAATAATTTGTTGTTGAAAAATACTAGTATTATATCGACAAATATTATTATTTAAAATATTGCATGAAGCCCCTCAAAAAAATGTAAAAATACTTTACATAATAATATACATATTACTAAAATCACCTAAAATAAGTCCTCGCGAAAGCAAGTACTTAAGCTTCACTTTTTAGAAGCAAGAAATGATCCATCAAACTATTCATAATTTATTAACTTCCTTTTCTTGCACTGGAAATATGAAATTTTATTTTCTTTGTTAAAACTTGGCCGGCTTTACAAAGTCTTGCTTTGACAAGGTCCCAGCGCAGGGCGGTCGAGATAACTTTGCAACTATGGCGCTTTTAGCCCCGAGACTGTGTCACTCTGTGATGTAATGAAGGATCGGCCCGATTAAATTCCTTAATTAATAATTTCTCAAAGAACTTTCGGATATTTAGGGTCTTATAGTACGTAAACTTTCAAAGTTGTTTTGTAAACTCACAGAAGGCAATTGCTCTGTTGATGTCCGTGCTGTTTGTAATTTTCGAATTATTTCATATTTCAAATGCCTTTGATATTCTGTAATAAAGTAAATTAAACAGTTATCTGAAACAAGGCAAGACAATTTCAAATACATATTGTTATTATTCCTAATATTAAATTTAATTTCTAAGATTTTATTATAATGAGAGTGGTGTATACCTATACTATGATTTCAGTCCAATCAAGGTCACATAAAGGAATAAAAAATATAAAATCTACAATACCTACGCAATTGAATCAAAAACATGAACAGATTATAAAATGCAATTTTCTCCAAGAAAAAAACAATAGACTCTTCATTTGAAAAGTGCTGGCGTCTGTCGTAGAACGCAAACGATCTACGCAGCTAAGGGATAAGCAGTGCAGTCGAGTGCCAGATGGGTAACCTGCATGCAAATTTCATGTGCTTATCACGTACTTCAGAGGACGCCTTAAGCCATTGGTGCAGGTTGTTATGCTATTTTCCAGCAATCGTTGAACCTTCTCGAAGCAAATTCGCATCGCCAGCAACTTGCATTGGAACAGACCAGCAATTGGACGCAAAAATAGTAGCATCCTTTGAGTAATCGAGTAAAATAGAAAATTATTTTTTATCTAACTTCCATAGATTTCTAGTAATCTTGGTGAACTTCCACAGTTTACAGAACAAGCAAACTCAGTCAGGTTTTGCGGTAAAAGCTTTTCTTGCCGCGAAATGAGATTGTAACTGTAGATAATAAAAACAAAAAGGAGTTTCTTCCTAGAGCGTATCAGAGAGCTAGTTTAAATGAAAAATGAACCGGAGTGAGCGCGCTGAACTGGCGAGAACGAAAAGTTCTATTGAATATTACATGTTAGCTGCATTGGATTAAGGGTGGTTTTTATTATTAAACTGGTAGTCGCCCGGAATTTTCAGCCCAGCAAACTTTGCTTTTTGGTTTAATATTTCACGTTTCAAACTTATACAGGACTAGCCTTCCGCCAGCGGTTTCGCCCGCGTGGACCCGCTTAATGGGTCCCCGTAGGATAAAAATAACCTATGTATAAATAGCCTATATCCAAGCTTCATTGCTATATTAAAATCATAGGCGTTTAGCTAGTTGCTCCAACCGCGTTGACCCTATTACCTGTTTTCACGTAAGTATGAAGCATTTTCCCGCGGTAAAAAGTAGCCTATATTACTCAGCTTCCTAATGGTGAAAGAATTTTTGAAATCGGAATAGTAGTTTTTGAGTTTATTCATTACAAACATACAAAAATAAAAATCTTTCCTCTTTATAATATTAATATAAATTGACGCTACTGTAGGTCCTACGCAATGTGTAATGATAAACAGGAAAATTGACGCTTTGTAATTATAGAATTCCGTAACACACGAGGATGAAATGAACGCACACACATACTAGGACACGAATTTTCAGATCAAGGATCAAAAATTTTAATAGGAGTTCTACCTTCCAATTATATACAGAAAAATTTTCGCCTCACGATGTATGTATGTTCGGGATGAACTCTAAAACTACATTCCTATCTTGATCGAATTTCGCAAACTAGTGTCTGTAAATAAGTCCAACTTAAAAACTAGGATAGTTACTTTAGCAGTCTACAACAATATTTTAACAGTAGCTAGTTAGTAGATCTTACTGAACTTGTGCACCAGTTTACAAAACAAGCAAACTCAGTCAGGTTCCACGGTAAGAGCCTTTCTTGCCACGAAATGAGATTGTAACGGTAGATAATAAAAACAAAATAGAGTTTCTTCCCACCGCCTAGAGCGTATGAGAGAGCTAGTTTAAATGAAAAATGAACCGGAGCGAGCGCGTTAAGAACAGGCGAGAAACGAAATCGTCTTTTGAATATTACATGCTAGCTACATTGGATTAAGGCAGATTTAGTAATTAAACGAGCTAGAATATAAAACTCGTATACTGTACTGTTCAGACGTGCAGACCACATGTTGCAGTGTAATTTTTGGCGCTTCTACACATATTATGTAATCAATAACAAACATATTTTAATATCAGTTGCACAGATTATAGTAACCGCATATAATTATTTTACAATTTAGCAGGGCAATTTCATTTTAATATGTATTTTTTTCTGTCATGGTTATGATTTAGCGAGCGGCGATGGCCGAGTGGTCGAACGCGGTAACCGTCGCGGGAGATGCCGGTTTCAAATTTTCGGCGCACACCTCTGAAAAAAAGAAATTTGTAATGTGCTCATTTCATCGCTGCTCCACGGTGATGGAAAATATTGTGATATTTAATTGATTACGATGTTTTCCATCATCGTGCATGCCTGAGAGAAATTCAAAATTTCTCGAAGGTTTTATGTCCACCAATCCGCACTAGGCCAGCGTGGTGGACTATAAAGAAGCCCAGCAGTGGGACATTAAAAGTTTGAAAAAAAATGCTTTAGGGTTTAGCCTAGTTACCAACCTGTTATTAAAGCGCGCATGCCCGGCGCATAGCGAAGAACTCTAATCTCTCCTCTGGAGGAGATACCCGTGCCCAGCAGTAGGATGCAAAAAGAATTGCAGCCTGATAATCACAAAGTATCTCTGGTGTAAAATTAATCGTGTATGCAATAAATATGTAGCGTTATGAAAAAAAACTAGGTGCTTATCAAGTTGTTCCTGTAATCAAGCAACATTAAGAACGCATATATAGCGTTTACCACATATTTATTTCGTTTTTACATTATTCGATAATATATTTAATGTTATTCGTAAAGGCTTCTTCGCTAGCTTAATAACATGCGTTATGAATATTTTTATTACAAAGAAACTTTATGAATATAATATCAAAGCAAGTGCATTCACACAAGGATTCCTCGGATTACTACGAATTGTGCTCCTTTGTATTGTTTCCATACAGGAACAGCGTAAGCTCCAGCATACTCTCCAAGGGAAACTTCTGCTTAGCGGTTATTTACTAACAAGTAAAGAACAATGGTTCTTTATATTTTGTTCTATTAAATTATTTATTGAACTAGATTTGGATATCTGAAATATAACATAATACTCACGGTACTTAAGTTTTAGAGAATCATTTTAGGTCACAAACATAATTTAGCACAATTACTAGATGGAATTTTCTTTTTATAATTAACTTTATATATTTAATTTTGAATTATTGTTAAATTATTTAAGTATTTAGTTTAACGTACATGTTACTTTAGTAATGTAAGTACTTAAATAAATGATTCAAAATTGTAATACTAATGGTTTTTTTATGATTATAAGGATTGATCCTTTGTTAATATTCCAGTGAACAATACGGATATTCTTATAAAATCCAGCAACGTTGGTAAAATACGAATAAACTTGGAAATTTTTGTATTTCAGACTTGCGCGATCAATAAAATCATGGTGAAAACAAAAAAGTGTTAAACACAAAAACTTTTTTAGTCTTTGACTAGTCTTTTTTGTCAGGTATATGATCCGACTCCTTGGAGTGGACCTTCCACTGTGGATCATCGGGTCGGATATTTAGTTATCACTGTTTTTAGCGTGTAAAGATATTATGTAAAGTATAAATAACGCAGAGTAACGAAGCATACGTTCACTGAAGATATTTTGAACAAAACAGTTGCATGATACTCTACGCTGAAGCCAATTGATGAGAGACCTGTTGGGAATATAAATCTATGTTTCATTGTAACGGTGGCTGTTTCGCTAAGCGATAAAAGTGTACCTTAGACGAACGAAGGTTACTGACGAGTCGGACTCACGCACCGAGGGTCCGTAAAATATTTTTAATATTATGATGTAACTAAAAATTGACGATTTGCGCAATTTCTCTTTATCTGTGCTATAAGACGTTGCTTCGTACCAAATTTCCCTGTAGGTTTTGATTCTCTTGTGAGCGCCGAAAATTTGCGGTTTGCCGGATAAACGGCTGTATCTTTTGATTGCGATGAACTTAGAAGTTTGATTTCACAGCTCCAAGGGACAGTAGACCTGAGTATTTGATATAAATTCCAGCTTTGATACCTCCACGCGTTCCAGAGTAAAAGGGTCTTGACAAACAGACGGACGGACAACAAAGTGATACTATAAGGGTTCCGTTTTTCCTTTCGAGGTACGGAACCCTGACAATGATAAGGAATGATCTGAAGAAGTTAGTGGGAAACCGCTGAATTCAGAGAGCGCAATGCCAGATGGAGTGGTGAACATTAAGGTAGGACTATGTCCAGCAGTCAATCTGTAAAGGATGATAGATGAAAGCTATTAATATGCCCACATAATACTTTGCTAGTTTCCAACTAATAGTTTTTTAGCTTCAGGATGTGATCCTACTCCCCGGAATGGAAATCCATCATTTTATATACTAGACTTTCAATGTTATCAATGTATAAAAAAGTACCGATATCTTAAAATAACAAAGTGTACATTCACTGAAAACAATTGAGTTTAGCGGTTTTATTTTACCGTACGTTTTATAGACTCCATTTTGTAAGAGACAGATCGACATCAACAAGAGGCACGTCGTCGCCACGTCGCACGTATCAATCGCTATTTTGTTTTATTGTAACTGCGGCTGTTTAGCTTAGCCTAAAAAATGTACACTCCTGCTCTGTAGGAATCTTACAATTAAAGTCAGCAAGAAAAAAGGCTTGATTGTCTTGTAAAGAAATGAACTAGTAATGAACCTACAAGGTACGAGTGGTGCAAAGTTTGATGACAAATGGCGGACTGCAGATCGGAGGTTCCAGGTGGAGTGGTGCTAGGTTTGCTATGCCGGACTGCAGATTGAGGGTCCCGGGTTCGATTTTCAACAAGGCAGAAATTTGAAAGATGAGTGATGGGTGTTGTGTGTCTATGGTATATATGGTACAGGAAATCTTAGTGGGGAGCTATGAGTGTAAAGCTTTATTATGAGAAATGTCAAACAGAATACCCAGCTGTGCCTTTTTTGTATCGGGGGAGGGGGACCTTCCCCCAGAAGGGTGGGGGGAAGGTACTGTCCTCACTAAAACCCCCTCGTTGACTTGCCTCTGCGTTTGGGGACGACTCCGAAAAAACTTGTAGAATGCACCTGTTGTAATATATAGTAAATTCAATAATCTTAATTTATTTATGTGATGCAAGTGGGCCATGAAGTATTTATTTATATTTTAAAAAGAAGTACAAGTTGTCACTTAGTTTATGTTATTCTATCTTGTCATGAAATGAAAATATGTTGGTTGAGATGTTGTTCTGAAGAAACATACAATAAAAGTGTTTTTCTATAGTTTCCTTCTTTTATTCATTCAAACTATTTTAACAGCACCAGTGTCCTCCACGCGCCACTCCCCATACGGGCCCATCTTCGGGAGAGTAAATCTGCTCTCCTGCACCTTCAGATATTTACGGCTGCATGCGGCCACGCACAACCCGTCGTTTTTCTCCGGGCTACTAGCTGGTCGGACTGAGCAGGACTCTCACCGCCCACAACCTCGGAAGCCCCCTTTTAGTGGCTGGCTGTCGGAGGCTGATATTATAGTGTAACAGCTCGTGTAATTGATACGGCTAGGTACCAATTAAATATTTTCACCGCAGTTTCCCGACAAGCCAAGCATTTGGCATTTCTATCAATCGTTTGAAATTAGTATATACAGAATATTTACGACTAAGAATTCGAAGTTAATTTTTAAGGTTTTTCTTAAACGACTCCATCAACTTCTTGGAAGTCTTATAAAAGTTAGAATTTCAAGAAAAGTTACCGATTCAAAAGAATCTTTAATTCAAAGTCAATAATTGAAAAGTTTTTTGATTAGACAACTTTTCTATGCCTTTTACGTTCAAAAATGAATTTATAAGAAAGTTTTTGAGAGTTACCTGAGTTGTTAGCGTGTCGCTTGTATAATCTCGAAACATCTGTGATAACGACAAATCAGTTCTACGGTGAGGAATATTATCGACACTACATATACCTGCATGCTGCATAAATTTCGTGTAAATTTAAGTGTTAACGCGATGCCCGTTTATAAAATTTGTTTAATTATAGTGATAATATTTAATTTCCCACTGCCTGTACCAGCGCCATTCCTTACACTTCACCTGTCCACTGCGGCTACGCCATACCGCATCCCAACAGAAAAAATATCTATAAAGTTCTCAAATTTATTAAAAGCTTTCTCAAGAGCGCTTCAAAAAATATAACTTTATATTCTTCGTCAAAACTTGGCCGGTGGCTTTATGTCGGCCTTCCTTTGACAAAGTTCCATCGCGGCGGTTAAGATAATTTTGTAAGTCTGTTAGAGTTAGTTAAGTAGGTTTTGTTACTCGTGACTACAGGGTATACATTGTATACTAGATTCTATAATTAACAACTTAAAGTAGAGATTGTTAGGGATTGTTGTTGTTTAGATTCATAACTCCTATGTTAAGGGCCTGCCTGGGTTCAACCCTGACCTGATACTCTGACTATAATTTAATAGATTTTCAGTTCAGATACAGAACAGACGTCGCAATTTTTGGAACTAAATTAAAACCGATAAGAATAAGAAAACAATGGCCATGTTACTCATCACCTTGCATGTGTATGACCATTATTCATAAACATGCATTTGCATGTAATTGTAAGTATGATTTGGTGTTACCTTTAACATTAATTTGCATACCCTGGTGGGTTTAGATAAGAGTGCTTTATTATGTGTAACAACTGCAATGTACAACATACCTTATCTAGCAAATAAATAAAATTGAAATTGTATTTGAAATTGAAAACATCTTTGAGCGCCAAATCGTGGAATTTATAATATTATATTTCGCTTCACAAAGCCGTTTTAACCTACCTACGTTTACCTAAATATATATACCTACGTACCTAAATACATATAATGACTTGGCCATCGCATGAAACCACGATGTATCTCATATTAGGTTAAATTACATTTTTAGTGCAGATTCATATTAGTCAAGAAATGGTTAAAATCAGCTTCCAAGTTTCGAAACTTGTGCGATACATACGTAAAATCTTTCTTCTTTGTATTATATAGCAGTTTCAATCTACAGGTATATGTGTATGTAGATTGAAACATACGGATTTGAGGTAATAGAATTTTGTGCAAAGAATTTGACATAACGGAGATGTCTCCCCGGAGATAGGACATCAAAGGTTTGCGTTGATGCCTGCCGGATACACTTTATGTTCAAGTTATAAGTTAACTGTTTGTTCGCAATCTCTATAGAATAAAATATCATAACAAAAGACGAAACAATAGAAACATCTAACAGTTCTATTTAAAAATGTATAGAATAGACATTAGCTACATTTGACCTGAACGAATAACTTCTATGCGTTAATTGTTTAAGTTGATATGAGTACTGGATTGAAAGTTATCAACTAAAATATAATGGAGTAAGTAGTAAACATGCAATTGTATTACTTGCTAACAAACAATAAATTCGAAAAAGAACTCATTTCTAAAATGTACAAATGTATAAAAACACCTTTTGGAGACACCCATATTTGTGCAAATAAAAGTTTTTTTTCTTTGTCTTTGTCTACATCCTAAACAATTGACATTGACGTGGCGCAATGGTTACCATACCGAACTGCCGATCGGAGGGTCCCGGGTTTGATTCCCGGCGAAGCAGAAATTTTAATGAGAAGTTTAAATTTTCTGTTATCGGTCTGGGTGTTGTTGTTTCTGTCTTTGTGTATTATCCATGGCACCCACGACACAGGATATATCTACCCTAATGTTGGGCTATGAGTGTGAAATGTTACTATTATAATGTATCTCATACTCAGACGTCACGCTTCGAAGATGGTGTTGTAGCGACCTTCCGCTACTCATCAAGAGATGGCGCCATGGGTATTCCTGAATCACGCTATCGAAGTTTTCGGAATATCCTACCATATATACAAGCTCCGAATTGAGTCAGTCGGAGCGCGGCCGCTCCCCGGGCATGACCACCTCGCCCGGCGGGAGATCTCCCTTTGCCAAACTGGTGACCCCGGACAAGAATACGTCCCTTCTGACCTTCATCAGTCGCACCTTCACTCCCTGGATGGACTGCAGCATCACTTCACCAGCTCGTCAGGGTCATCGCAGCGCATCGTGATAACGCTTCCTGATCCTGATCCAGCTACCTCCTGCGACGTCGTGGACGGCTCGAGTACCCTCTCTACTCGCCTCCACATTCCAACCTACCCTCACATCTCGACTCACAGAAGATAGAGGGCATCTCCACACTTCGCTACACCCTCACATCCCGACTCACCGTGGACAGAGGGCGACACAAGGTCTGCACCCTCACATCTCGACTCACCGCAGATAGAGGGAATTCAAGGCGCTTGTAAGCGAAGATTACTCAATCATGGATAGAAGTTATCGACCTCCGGTCTGAGCAGGGGGTGATGTAGCGACCTTCCGCTACTCATCAAGAGATGGCGCCATGGGTATTCCTGAATCACGCTATCGAAGTTTTCGGAATATCCTACCATATATACAAGCTCCGAATTGAGTCAGTCGGAGCGCGGCCGCTCCCCGGGCATGACCACCTCGCCTGGCGGGAGATCTCCCTTTGCCAAAGTGTTTTTCATATTATTACATGAAATGAAATAGTTATTTTCTGCCAGCTTTTTTTCCTCTCAGCGTACAAAAACCCATCATGGTGGGTGCCCAAAGCTGATGACGGTCAACCACGTATGGTTCAAATAAAATAAAATAAATTTGTATAAAAAGCACAAACTTGGGTTAAATTGAATTTAAGTAGCTAAAGTGATAATAATGTAAAATTATTTAAGTATACTGTATATTTTAGTGTTTACTGTACATAATTAATTAGTTTATAATTTAACTTGTAATTATATAACTTTTACAATAAAATTTGTACACCCTAAAGGGTAAATATGGCGATCTAAATATTTTTGTAAAACCTTTTTTGCTACCCATATTTGTGCAAATAAAATATTTTCATTTCATTTCATTTCATTAAAATGAAAAAATTTATTAACATCCTGGGTAATAATATACACTTGATGTTTGTCATTGTTGTACGGCCATCGGCTGACCGTCATCCGCTTTGGATGCGCTAAGACTTATATGTGAATATAACACCATCTTTGGAAGCCTTGCGCGGGGACATAGGTCCAACACGTAGAGGCCCCCTCGAGACACTTTAATGTTGTTACGTGGTGGATACCATCCTCGGCCGTATTATATAAAAAGTTATATGACCCGAAGATGGGCCCCGCCATGAGAACAGAAGCTATTGTAGTAGTAAGGGAAACTAATATGGGAATGAAATAACGAGGGACTGGTATATGGGCTATGGAAAACTATGTGACACTTGCCGTTCAGACCAGTAAGGGGTTCCTCCCTATTACGCCAATTACTTAGTTACACTTCCACCCCCGAGCATATAGCTCTAACTGGTCTCTGGGTTATCACTCCGCCTGCCGGAGACGAGGAACAGGGGGACTTCCCCGGGAGCAATTGGGTCCATGGTGTCGTCACTCACCAACAGCTCGCCACACGCTGCCCTGCGGGAAAAAGATTCATAAACAGCAGTTAGCAGTTTATGAATCCTTTTATCCTAATTTGCACTTAGCTAACTCCTGGGTCAAACTATTCTTTATCAAATCATTGTAACACAAAACATATTAACTATTATAGTCTTGTAAAATAAACTTGTCGACACACTTATAGATAGCATAAACAGACAATGGTATCCTAAAATCTATCTCATATCACGGTACATGGAAACATTGTATCAAAACAAGTATCAAAGTTTTTACAAGTAAAAGAATGTTGCGGCAGGAATATTGAGAGGGAGCGCCTCCCCGGAGATGGAGATCAAAGGCTCGCGTGACGCGCTTCCTGGAGACACTTCCAACTAACTCTATCAGGCTTCTATGTGATGTGGAAAGTAACATACTGATATAATGAGACTAGTATTGAAAGAGATTCCAGTTTAATTGAATATTTGTAACGCATTTCTCACACAAATTTATTTTTTATAACATCTTCACACGACTGTAGCAACATAACGTAACAATTCATCTTTAAGGACGACTCGTCACTACTTTGTAATTCGGATGGGTTGATGAACCTATCCGAATTATTAGCGAGCTATTTATATCCAAATCTTTGTCAATAAACTTGTCGACAAACTTGATATATTTTATCAAACATGATCATTGATATTAGAAATAAGATTTCGATAGCGTTCATTAACAATTTTATTCCCTTTTTACCTAGAAGTATGTCGGTTGGATATTTGTAGCGCTGATACTTTGTTGCTCAAACCAACCGTCCAAAGCACTTACAATTTAATTTGGAGTATCACATTTGCATAAGGTAATATTTTTCACCTGTCTCTGCTGGACATGGATGTAAAATTGGGAAGGCCTGAAGCATAGCTTTGGTGCTAATGTGTGTTAATGAATTATTTTTTGAAATCATTACATAATAAGACTTCCGAAAAAGGTTTGACGCTTAATACCTGACGATTACGATTGCCAGTGATATAAAATTCTGTACCATTCGAAAAGCCAACATATCTTTCGCTTCAACCCATATTTAATATGATTAAAAAGGTTCTTCGGCTTATTGTATAAATTGACTGTGGTATATCTTCTCCTATAGACGACTAAATGACTCTCCTAGCTGGAAGTAGGTTTCTTTTGTAACAGCGTCAGGCGTTTGAAAGAAAACAGCCCGATATGAAAGTGCCTGATTGGAATTTTTTAATTGCATCGCCCGTTGAATTTCAATTCCTGTAGATCGGACACTTCGAAAATCTTTTATGAAACTTTTGTGAAAAGTTAATGAAGAAAAAAGCGGGAATTTCGGTGAAATTATGATTATGCCATTTGTGTGGTTGGGCTTTTGAGCCCAGTGTGCAAAAAAAATTTTTTTTAAATTTTTTATATACCACTGCTGGGGGAGTAAGAGGGACTTAGGCCATAGTCCACCACGCTGGCCAAGTGCGGGTTGGTAGACCATGACGTCCACCAATCCGCAATATAATTTTCTCTCAGGCATGCACGGCGATGGAGAACATCGTAAATTTAACAGCGATAAATGCGCTCATTACAAATTTCTTTATCAGATATGCGCGCCGAGGATTTGAACCCAGGAACGCGTACATACCCGGGGTTTTTTACCACTGGACCATTGCTGGTCCCAATAGAAAAAATATGAAGATGAAAACCTATGATACGAAATAATATACTTATATACCAGTGATCCCGCCCGGCTTCGTTCGTCTGTTGATTTAATGTGATGATACCTGGTCTACTAATCTATCTCACGGGAGCAGTACCTTTTTCCGATAAAAACTATTCTAAGTCCACTCTGCCCAGGTCTACAGTATATGTGTCCAAAATTTCATTACAATTGGTTCAGTAGTTCAGCTTTTGAAGTACATTAAAAGCGCAAAAATCGTGGAATGCTCTGTGCCATATTTTTTGTATATCGATAAACCTACACTTTTTTCATATTAATAGTATTTTTTGTTCATTATTATTTTTTGCATTAAACGTTATAAAAATAAAGGATTACGTTTCACTTTTTTAGTTTGATGTGCTTCAAAAGCGTGTTTTTTAGTTTTTTAAAACTGTATTTATTTAATCGAAAGGCTCTCTTAATAAGCTCCCATTATGTATCCACTTATTTCATCATCGTTATCTGAATTTGTGTCCCCAGGCTTCGCTGAAAACTTAAGCTGCTCCTTTGTTAGTCACCTCTTTAGCATGGCTCCACTGTTTTACGACCAAACTTTAACCAACTTTCAACTTTATATCTTTAGCTATAAGAGCTACTCAGCGCGCCTTCGAAAGGTGCATCAGCTATGATAAATTTTCTGATGTTTTGATGTTTCTGATGAACTAAAGTTTAAGTTAAAGTTGTATGTCTGCCGCTTAACTATAACTACGTAAGTTAATTAATTAATGATCAATTTAATAGTTTGCTAAGTTAAATATAATTAATTTATTCATGAACAATCTATGCCAGCTTTATGATGTATATTAGTCTTTAAAGCGTAAATCAAAGTACCTCCTCATTGCTACTGGCACGCACTTGGTTAGATTAGAGGATTAAATTTTTGTCATTACTAAAAAAAATCGTGACTTTTATGTATCAATAGGCCAATAATGGTAGCATATTTACTGCTCACAATAACATATTATAATTTTGTTGCCGATACGAAACGCTCAGATAATAACTATTATTATCTGAGGCCTGTTTAAACAGGGCACTGAACAAGAAAATTGGTTAGTGTGAATTAATTACTTTCTTCAGGAAAAAATTGTAATGTATATTTGCTATATTTCCTTTCATAATGGAAGACTGAAAGTGAACTTTTTCTGTCTGCAAACCAGAACATAGCGAACATGTTGAACTGTGGCCTGAAGGGTATTTAATAACGTAACGGTAACGGAACATTCATGCTTAGCAGTTAGACAGTATAAATGGTTAAGGATTTTGATGGATATTTATAAAACATAAAAAATTTTGCTCACGAAATAAATGAAACTGAATAGCAATTCAATACATAGCGATATTTTAGATTTCTCTATTTGTAGTCTCCATGGAACGCGAGAGGCGTGCTTCTTCAAGCACAGTACCAAAATTATATAGATAAGAAAGCAGCAGTCCGCACTGCATACACAATGGACTGCAGGTACAGGGGTGGGGAAAGGCTGCATGCTTGTAGCCAACTTTATTCGATGTTACACATAATATTATTCATATTTTTGCTTACGAGCCAAATATTTTGGTGCTGTTCGGTACTGTTTCGGCTACAATATAAATTCTTGTATGTTTCGTAGGGTTTCAAAGTACCTATGTATATTATGCACTTGTTTTTGGAAGCGTGAGTAGGCGCGTATCGTAGGATTTTGCCTTACTTGCGTATAAGTCAGTTGCGACATGCCATCCTCGGGCTGAGGAAATAAAATTGAGAACGTTTTTTTTTTATCTGTTTTACACAAACTATCAACTCACAATATGCATCTGCATGGCAATATAAACAATATTTTAAAAAACTAAAAAACACGTATTTGTGAAAAAGAGTGATTTGTAAAAAAAATGTTGAATTAAGTAAAAAAGAAAAAAATTATGTAAAATTATTATAAAAAAAGTGTAAGTGCATTTACTTAATATGATATTAATTAATAATCGGATCTTGATAATTAAGTATGCAAAGTTTCAAATTAATCAGACATCTCAAAATACGTCAAAATTATGTTTAAAGTTTTCGTTACAACATACGACCGAAGCTAATAAAAGCGTGTTGAAAAGGGATGTGATAATGACGCTTTCCGTTTCCATGTTCGTACCTATCTGACCACTAGGCGGTTCAGCCATTTTTCTTCTTATCACTACTATAATATACAATAATATCAATAGTAAAATAATAATTACAACATCATCAAAAGCTCTTCCAAAAGACTTCTCGAGCCAAAAAGTTATCTTTTATCTAACATATTCACAACTGACAGTAATCTGACAGAAGGCGACCCCTTATCTTCTTTCAAGCATTCCAAAACACAAAAAGATGTGACACGATGTTTCGAGATCAAAGGACACCCTCATACATGGCAGTTTGTAAACGTTGGAATAATTCAGTTTCATCTCTCCCTTAACGAATGCTCAGGACGATTAAACAATGTAGCGCGGCCAGTGTCATTAAATAAAGTACAACCCTTTGTACACCCCCGTCAAGTTACTATCTGACAGCCCTTTTAATGCGACGAAAGCCCCTAAAGAACGCGCTCAAAGTAAATGAACGAAATGCTAAGAAAGGTAGAACAATGTAAGGGTTACATGGGTGGTTAATGCAAAGTAACAAATGGTTAAAACCCTTTTGGTGTCCCATTACTAATGGTACACAAAGGACTTACGGGTGAGTCGGCTAATCGTTTGTTGTAGACGTATATTTTCAAATTACTCATAAGAAATAGCTCAATTGCATGCATGAATTAGTTTAATAGCATGCATTAATCAGTAACGCCTGAACTCGACACCACTAGCAGGTCTAGCAATTTCTCATATTACTCGGTAGTAAGTGAAGTGAAGTCGGTACTTCACCCAAACCCTGCAGATAAATAAAATAAGTAACGTTTTACATTTATAGACCCACAGTTGGAGGTACACTCTGTATCGTGGGTGCCATAGACACAAAAAAAACATGAACAAAGACACCCAGACCGAGAACACAATTTGAAACTCATTAATTCAATCTCCACCGAATCGGAGACTCCTGATTAGCAGTCCAGCATGGTAAATGTTGCGCCATAAGGGTTGTCAAATAATTCATCAAAATGTTGCATTTTTTCAAGTTCTGCTTAGCCGTATGTCAATTTTAATATTATATTTATAACAGCGAAGGAAATAAACGCTTTAATTATTTTAATATTAATAAGAAAATCTACTTTAAAACAAACAAAACAAAAGATAAAAACGGCGTAACAAACGCTTCTTGGTTCCACGTTTTATAACCTATACTTATTGAATAAGAAAATTCATAAACCAAATATTTATAAACAAGCGATGAACTTACCTACAAGATGAAGATGATAAGAGCTTACTGCGGAGTCGGAAAAAGTTGTAAAAAATAAATGAGGTTCCGATATCGAGGAATGAACTATCGGTATACCTACCTTTTTAGTTTCTGTTAAATTTTTCTTCTTCATTATACTGAGTTTTAAGTAGTGATAGCTTATTAGTGAAGACGTCAGACTCTCCTAGTAGGAGTCTGGGTTCTGCATCCTGGGTAAAATCCCGGCACACATACTCGTATCTGACTAAGATCACATTGTGCTTAGATCACTTGATGATTAAAATAAAATAAAATACACAAAGTTTTTGAAGATCAATAGTTTGCCAGTAAGCTATGAAATTTCTTCCACCAAGTGCGTCTGGTTTTTACTATATCGAAGCGGATCGAATACGGTGTTTACACCCGCAACTTAACTTATCTCTTTAGGTACTGAAGTCTAAGGGCTCTGACTAATAATTTATCAGAAATCGTGTGGTGGAACTTCCATCCATCCATCCCATCCATCAGCCTTTTATAGTCCACTGCTGGACATAGGCCTCCCCTAACGTTCGCCACTCCTCCCGGTCCTGGGCCTTCTGAATCCAGCGGCTTCCCGCTATCTTCTTCAGGTCATCAGTCCACCTGGTTGGAGGGCGGCCTGTACTCCTTTTGCCGAGACGTGGTCGCCATTCGAGAACCTTTCTTCCCCATCGGTTGTCGGTTCTTCTAACTATATGGCCTGCCCATTGCCACTTCAGCTTGCAAATTTTGAGAGCTATGTCGGTAACTTTCGTTCGTCTACGGATTTCATCGTTACGAATTCTATCGCGTAGAGAAATACCAAGCATAGCCCTCTCCATCGCGCGCTGAGCGACCTTGAGCTTATGGAAAAGGCCAACTGTAAAAGACCACGTCTCAGCGCCGTAGGTCATCACTGGCAACACACACTGCTCGAAAACTTTCGACTTCAGGCACTGAGGTATTCTGGACGAGAAGACACTTTGTAATTTCCCGAACGCTGCCCAACCGAGTTGGATTCTACGAGTTACCTCTCTCTCGAAGCTGGACTTACCCATACGGATCGCTTGTCCCAGGTTTATGTACTCGTCGACAACTTCGAGAGTAGCGCCATCAACAACGACCGGTATAGGTGTGACATGGACGTTAGACATGATCTTCGTCTTGTCCATGTTCATCTTAAGACCCACCCTTTGTGAGGCGCTATGGAGGTCACCTAGCATAGTGCTGAGCTCTTCCAGGTTCTCCGCCAAGATTACTATATCATCGGCAAATCGAAGGTGTGTGAGGTGTTCGCCATTGATGTTAATACCCAGCCCGTTCCACTCCATCAGCTTGAACACGTCTTCCAAAGCAGCGGTAAACAGCTTCGGGGATATAACATCCCCTTGTCGTACTCCGCGCTGCAGTGGAATAGGTCCAGTGCTTCCGTCGTGAACTCGGACTGTCATAGTTGCGGCTTTGTACAAACACTTCAACACCTCGATGTACCGATAGTCAATCTGGCATCGCTGGAGAGACTCTAGCACCGCCCAGGTCTCGATAGAATCAAAGGCTTTCTCATAGTCCACATACGCAATACATAGCGGCAGGTTATACTCCTCGGTCTTTTGTATAACCTGTCGCAGCGTGTGTATGTGGTCCATGGTACTATAGCCTTTTCGGAATCCGGCTTGTTCGGGAGGCTGGAAGTCGTCTAGCCTGCGCGCAATACGATTAGTAAGAACCCTTGAAAACAGCTTATAGACGTGGCTCAGAAGCGCGATGGGTCTATAGTTCTTCAAAAGGGCTCTGTCACCCTTTTTGAAGAACAAAACCACCACGCTTCTGCTCCACGCCTCCGGGACAGTTCCGCTACTGATGACGGTATCGAACAGTTTTTGGAGCGCCACTAGGAGGGGTTTCCCTCCAGCCTTCAGCAGCTCTGATGTGATACCGTCATCTCCCGGTGCTTTGTTGTTTTTAAGCTGATTAAGGGCCCTTCTAATTTCGTACAGGCTGACGTCCGGGATATCTTCGGTATAGTGTCGGGTCAATTTGGCTCTCTTATCGTTTACCACATCGGTAGCGGGAGCTTTTGAGGAGCTGTACAACCGTCCGTAGTACCTCTCAATTTCTCTCTGAACTTCAGGCTTAGACGAAACTACAGCGCCAGACTCAGTCCTCAACCTCGTTAACTGGCTTTGCCCTACACTCAGATCTCTTGTGAACACTTTTGTGCCTTGGTTGCGCTCAATAGTGGGTGGAACTTCACAGAGTAATAACGCTAGGTTACTGCAAGCCATTAACGTATATATCCTCAACATAACTCGAAATTACACTGAAACTTGAGACTTATTAATGTAGTCTCTTCTAAGTAATGCTAGATAATCATTTTTTATATCACACTAGATATTATGTATTCGAGATGGATACCTACAGCGTTACCGTCGGTCAAACTATGCAAATGTTAACTTTGTTATTGCTTATCTTTGTTATTGCTTAACTTTGTTATTGCTTAACTTTGTAATGCAAGAATAGGCATGATGACACTATTAAAGAATCAGAGAATAAACTGTTTTACAGAAAAATATATGTTTAAAAAATTTCTAAAATATGATCCCGTTTTAATATAAACATTAAGATTAATAAGATTTTCAATAAAATAAAAGTATTAAATACAGCAATCGGCCATGTTATCTGAAACGCCAATCAAAAGGAATGACGTCACGTCTCAGTTAATGTCATCGTGTTGCTTAAAGTTTGACGTGCAAGCCGATGCCATGACACCTACGAGCGTTTTCGCGCTTAATTCAAATTACATAGCAGAAAATACAGTAATTTACGTTAAAAGTTGAGTTTATTGCTGAAATAAACTTTTTTTCGAAACTAAGAGACGTGTACCCACAATAAGGAAAGGTATTTAAAAATCTGTCATCATGCCCATTGATTCAAAAAGGCATTTGCTTCAATTTTAATTCTCCAATACTTTCATATACAATAATTGATTCCGAGTCCGCCCCTGTCCTGTTCCCAATCGAAGCCAATTCCGACCGCCGACTTCCCCCTGCCATTAATAATATAGCTACTTCCGGCTATTTTGCTCCGCCGAGACAAAACAAGTTACTGCCAAATTATAGACCTCGATACAGTTTATTGGCAAGTTGTATTGTTTGTGTTATTGATTTCTGACGTTCAGAACTTTCTTACAAATGTTTACCAGCGTTTTTTGATTTCTAGAGATTCTTACAAGATCAGATGGTCAATCTCCTGTAGGTTGTAGAACTTCAGTTAATCGACCGGAGAGGTACCACCGCTGCACCCACTTCTGCCGTGAAGCAATTCTGTTGTATTTCGGTGGAAAGGTGCAGTTGACGGCCAGGTGGAAAGGTTATATGAGGCGAGCATCAGCCTCCGGAGTAGCAGCGCAACTGCATACGACCACATCTCAGATTTCTGCTTTGAATTTTTTAGTTTCTTCTGTTATGCGTAAAGATAAGGGCAATCAGCTGCCGGAGAAATACTGCATTCGAAATCAGGTAAGACTTGCGCTAAACGTAAATGGCCCTACGGCTGACGTACAATTTAAGTAGGTATAAGCGATTTGCGCAGCTAAGCGTAAAGGGTGCGATCGGATATGGCTCACCGCAAGTGGCAAATTTCATGCATTTCCAAGTTCCTATAAGCTTGTTAAGTCGCATTATAGAAGCGAGCTGGAGTAAGTTCCAGGCCTGCCTGATAATCGACACAGACCTGCCAACAGCGACATGCAAAAACTTCACAGTGAAGACCCGAGTTAGCCCATGTTAGGTTATAAATGTCTTTAGCTAAATTCAAAGGGCTTATAGAAAGCTCAATAGCATTAGAAATATATTAAACGTTATCAAAAAATGGATTTAAATGTCTGTTTTACTAACCTGGCTATAAACCATGGAATATAATGACAGCTTTTGTAGTACATGATAACAGAAGGTGTAGGTGGTAGAACTATTATGCATCACCCGGGGAAGTACCACCAGTGCAACCACTTCTGCCGTGAATCAATTCTATTGTGTTTCGGTGGAAAGGTGCAGTTACCGGTCACACTTACATGAGGTGACCACCAGCCACCGGAGTAGCAGCGCTACTGCATACGACCTCAGATAAGACGTACCTATGCTTGCTTGAGGTTGTGTGTAGATGTCCATGGGCTTCAGCTACCACTTAACACCACGTGGCCTGCATGCTCGTCTGCTACTCCATTTATATTTTAAAAAAACAGAAACCAAAATGGAAGACGCTGATCTCTGAATATCAGTCTTCTAACTCAGGAACAGAAGCCTTCATAATTCTGTACACAGTAATTTGTGACAGGAAAGATTTATTAATAACAAATTAAATTAACAAGAGTGACGTAAAGTTAAAAAGAATGCCTGCCTTCTTTATGACTTCCAAACAGTAACGAATAAATAAATATTTTAATATTCAGCGACCAAAATAAATTCTAGCTTGAAGCGGTTTTTCTCGCTTTTATAAAGTTGAGTTTAGGAGATTGATATAAGATTGGATAAGAAAAGTTTGAATCATCAATTATTCAGTTTTATCACAAATCGGACAGCGGCAAGGACGTAGAATGAAAAGTCTTCGGTCGAAGTTAGTCTTGAGTTACTAAAATGAGATGTAATATTTTCAATTAGTTTTTTCAGTGATTGTGCTCGTAGCTTAGACCATAGTGAACGCTGACCAAGTCCTTGATCGTGAATTTCACTTGTCTTTCGGAAATTAAAAGACCTGTACGCAAGATTCATCACTATGTTTTCCTATACTGGACAACAAAGTATAAACAGCAATTAACGTACCTGGCTTGGCTGCAACCCTTTTTGCGTCCCACTGCTGGGCACGGATCTCTCTCCATTATTGGGGAGGCCTGGAGCTTACGCCACCACGCTGCTCCAATGCGGGTTGGTGGAGATGCGGGTTAGTGGCCAACCCGCTGTCGGATGTTTTCAAACCGCCCATAAGGCCTCCGACAAGGTTTGACGACTGTTATCTATCGACAACAACCGGGACCGACGGCTTAACGTGCCCTCCGAAGCACGGAAACGCGCATGATTTTTTTTGCCACTAGCGGTCACCCATCTCACACCCGACCGCGCCCGTTTGGCTTAAATGCATAGACCGCTTTCGTTCTACGCTAGCCGCCGAGCCATGTGGCTTAGTAGTAGTTAAACCAGGATATAAACCTGAATCTTGGCGAGGCATTTAAGTCAAGTGATAGTCACTTGAAGCCACAGTTGCTAGTAGAAGGACTATTAGCTAGCACCCAATTATACGAAACACGAGCCAAAGTTAAAACTCACCGCGTAGCGTTGAAAACGGCCCATACTAACGTAGCGACAGATATGACGTCACCGTCCGAGAACGCAGTACAGGCATAAGAATAAATAATACTACTTTATTCTTATGGTAGTCGCAGTACCAAAAACGATGGCAAGAACAAGTGATTTGCAATTTTAAACTTTAAAAACTGCGTTTAAGTATATAGTTGTTACTTATATATTTTTTATTATTAAGTTACAAGAATTCTGAAAAATAATTATTAAAACATTATTGATGAAATAAATAAATAATGTAGTTTATAAAACTAGAAACCACGCTTTTGTGAAAATACGATCTAAAAAGTAAAAAATAAATGTATTTTACTGTAAAAAAATCGTGGGGTGCATGGTGTCTATAGTATTTCAAAAACCACCCCAAATACAATAAATAAATACAATACAATATGTATTGTATTGTATTTATTTAAACGTTTCACACTCATAGCCCCACAGTAGGGTAGATATACCCTGTGTGGTGGGTAACATGGACACACACAGTGACAGAAACACAAACACCCAAACAGAAATTTAAACTTATCATCCAAATTTCTGCTTCACTGGGAATTGAACCCGGGACCCTTCGATTGGCAGTCCGGCATGATAACCATTACGCCACGCGGGTCGTTGATATTTTATAATTAGCATGATTCACAAACCAGTACAGCACCATCAAGCTTAATTATTCGCGGCTTGGCCATTCTGCTACCCTCAGACAGCAGCGTGTTACAAGAACAAATTTATTAATATTAACTTTTATACAATTTTAAAGACGTTCAAATTAATTCAGCGACATAGTATAAATCAAAAAGTTTATTTCTTGCGTTGACACTTTTAGTTATGAATCATATCTACGAATAAGTTTTGTTACTTATCGTGTCCTTCACTTCATTTGCGCTTGTTTGTTGAATTTTGCGAACAAAAACCAGGTCTAACTTTACTAACCTCGCGTCCTACATTATATAAGCAAGTAATTTATGGCGTCTTATAAGTAAGATAACAGAACAGACAAAAGTTTAGGCCATGTTCTTGTAATTAAACTTAGTAAAACTTACATCTTAAAATTTGCATGAAATGTAAGTGACTAATTCGTGAAAACGGTAAGCTAAATGAAATGTTAGAAACCTAATTTATTACGATAGATAGATAATAGTAAAAAGTTGAATTAATAGTATGGTTTAAAAGTAATAAGGATTATGCGAAACCCAAATTCACCTACCAGGCTCTACAGCAATAATGTCATCAATCATAGAGTGGTAAAAGTGCTAGGACAGGGTTAAAAGCTTATATTCTATAGTGTTTAATACACTCGTACTACGTTCTAAAATTAATAATCAGTACAAATATCATCATCAGTTTCATATTTTAATATTCGACGATAACAACATTTTATACAAATTGAAGCGCGCATGGCTCGGCGGGTAGCGTAGAACGCAAGCGGTCTATGCAGTTAAGCCAAACGGGCGTGATCGGGTGTGAGATGGGTGACCGCTAGTGGCAAAAAAAATCATGTTCGTTTCCGTGCTTCGGAGGGTACGTTAAGCCGTCGGTCCCGGTTGTTGTCGATAGATAACGTTCGTTAAATCTTGTCGGAGGACATCTGACAGCGGGTTGGCCACTAACCCGCATCTCCACCAACCCGCATTGCGAAACGACGAATGCTTCCACATTCACTAAATAACCCTAATCTCTACAACATTTACACTGTCTCAAATTGCGGATATTATCAAATTATGAATATATTATACTCAAGCATGTTTAAGTAGAGGGCGCGATACCGACTGCGACACAGTTTCAAAGTTGGCTTGACCTCCGTGCATTGAAACCTTGTCAAAGTAGTTGTAACGTAGCTGACCAAGTTTTAACGAGAGACGTGAACTTAAGACTTTTGCGGGATTTTAGGGAAATTCAGGAAATTAAGTTTTAACTTCAATGCCCAGAATATTGGAATTCTAGAGGGTTCAGATTGATATAAATTAATTGTTCAAAATTTATGGTGGTGGGTACGTAAGTACTCATTAGGATCGTGCTGTATTATTAAGAAGTAGTGTTGTCTTGCATAGGTCCGTACTTCTTTACGTATGACATAACACTACTTCTTAATTAATTTAATTTATGAGTAGCAGAACTTTTTTTTCTTTTCTCTTTCTATCTTCGGGAGAGCAAATGTGCTCTCCATCTCCTGCACCTTCCGATGCTTACAGCGGTATACGGCATGCGGCCACGCTCACACCACGTCCTTCCCGGGGCTGCTTGGTGATCGGATCAAGCTCCTACTCACACCGTCCACAACCCCGGAAGCCCCCTTTTAGTCGCCTCTTACGATCAGGCAGGGGATACCGTAGCTCTATTCTTAATCCCGAAGCTACAGGGACCATAAGTAGCAGACCTGGGTGACCGGGTTAAGTACAATTTCTGCCGTGAAGTTTTAGAATTGTATTGCATTTTACTTAAAAAGTACGCTCGTCGGTCACATTCACTTATGACGTAGGTTCAAAGCAGCTGCGGACAGTATACCTCAGGAGCTGCCATAAGTTCTTGCAAAAGTGGGGTCGAGAATGGTACCTTGGATCTTTGGAATAAGTTGTGACTTTACCATCCGAAATATGCAATGACGATTTGAACATAATCTTCCGGAAAGAAACGCATTTATAAACCCATAAAGTGCCTTTACCCATAAAGTAAAGTCTACACTAAAAAAATAAATAAATTGAGCGATACTAAAGCAAGCCAAAAGCCTTTAAGCGCATGATAAACACAAGCAGGTTAATACGCGGCAAAATTGAGTACGTCGTTAAGTGCTCTTCGGCTGAAAAATGTGGCGCCGCGGTAATGATTCAGATTTATTATTATTTAGTAGGACGCTTCACACTACGCTTCACATTCATAGCCCCCACAGTAGGGTATATATACCCTGTGTCGTGGGTACCATGGACACATACAAAGACAGGAACACAAACACCAAAACCGAGAACAGAAATTTAAACTCATCATTCAAATTTCGGTTTAGCTGGGTTTTCTTCTATAAAAAAACCTAAAATTATGTTATAAATAATAATTATTGGAGCGATTTAGATTTTTCATATTAATAGAACTTATTTTATTGTCTGAACGCTATTACAGGCCAAAAAGAGGTATATAGGCCCGTTGTACACAGGTAAGTGATGTCTAACAAAATTCTTTAATAACCTAAATTAAATTTAAAGTTATGGCATTAAAAATTATGTTTAGATTATAATACTTTAACTACAATGTACCACTAGTATAATACAAACAGATTTTTACTTAGAAAAATTTAGTTCTATAGTAAGCAAATTCTGCGCTAAAAAAAATAAACAAAATTATACTGATATAATTCAAAAAGCCGCAAACGCATGATAAATACAAGCAGATTATTACGCGGAAAAATTAATTGCTAAAAATGTGGCGGCGGGGTTAAGAGCGGGCAAATAAAGTTTCCCCTTTTAATAAAATGCCGGCACTGATCTAGAAGCTTGAGTTTTCTACCGGGATTGTTTTTTGTTTCTGTATTGGCCCTAAACAATAGATGAATTCGCACTAATGCGAATTAGCTTACAAATATTTTTATTGAATCGATTTTAAAATTTGGCATCCATTATTTAAAGAGTTTTTGTATACGTGGTATCATAACATATTAAAAATGCTTCAAAAACTAATCTACATGTTTAAATTTATTGAGAGGTAGCATTAAAATATTATTAGACTTTAATTTGAAAATATTGACTAAACTGAGCGTTTCTGACATAAGTTTAAATAATAATGACCACAAGCATTCTTTTTATTAGTAAGTGACCTATGCACGTCAAAAACTGCATGACCACCTCGTCCGGCGGGATATCTCCCTTTGCCAAAAAACTATTAAACTGAACAATACACAATAGGTCTATACTATTATATTTGATTATTTCAAGCGCACGTGAAACCGCAGGGCACAGCTAGTACCCTCGTACTATTTATTTATTTATTTATAGCTGTGCCCTGTTTATCTCCATAAACCAAAAAGCGTAAAGCGCATGATAAACACAAAAAGCTGGTTAATTCGCAGCAAAATTGAGTGCGTTGTTAAGTGCTCTTCGACCGAAAAATATGGCGCCGCGCTATAAAGAGCAAGCGAATAAACTTTTCCCTTTTTATCAAAACCCGGTACTGATTTAAAGCCGTGATTTTTTCGACCGGAAATTTTATTTATTTCTTTATCGGCCATCAAAAAATTTAGGTTATTAATGGAAAAGTTTTTAGTGGATGAATATTCGATCGGTTCTTCATAAATATTGCAGACGCTTCGCTTCTAATATTTCGATAATAAAGATATACATCAGGAGATAACTGGTATCACAAATAGTAGGTATGACTTACAATATATACAAATTCGAAAGCAAAACTTAAACAGAAAAATTCGATTATAGGGCGGTAAGTACGTACATACTATAATAGTTTGTAAATCTTTCATATTTCGAACGGGTAGCTCGTGTAATAACTTAAACAAAAAAATCGTTGTCGTCGGTTTGCGAACGATAGTTTAAAATGACAACGTCATAACAAAACAATGAAAACCACATTAACTTTTCGCCTTAACTTACAAACAGTCGACGAACGGTACAAGCCGAATGCTCAAGCCTCAAAGTAAAGTTACAATGAGCGTAAACGTTACATTGAGTCATCTTTATCGTGCGCGCAGCCGGCGTTCATCGATCTATTAGACGTTGTCACGTCAAAAAACTTCAATTTGCATATTTAATGAAAAAAGTAATATCACCTAATTGTACTGATTGCAGTAGAGTTGAAGATATACAACACATTTTGACGGAGTGTGTTCGCACGGAATCATTCAGGGCATTACATTGCCCAAAGACAATGCAGGTTGGCTATTTAAACAGTATTCTGGTTTCTCCTATGTCGGAAGGCCAGGATACTGGGCAAATTGATTGTATTAGGATTCTCAAAACGTTAGCTGTTGTAGTTATTTAAATTGTGTATCCTTCACGGGACGATATGGTCGCGCAGTGACAAAGTCCCTTATGATAAAAAAAATCTTTAGTATACAATTCAATTATAGTGAATACCATTCCAGTTAATTCCACGAGAATTTTTTTTAACCCTTTTTTTATGTCCCACTACTGGGCACAGGTCTCCTCTCATAAGTTAGAGGGATTTAGGCTATAGTCCACCACGCTGGCCAAGTGCGGATTGGTGGACTCCACAAGAATAAAATTTTAAATTAGTTCAGTAGGAGCAGATTCCTGATGACTATTATGGTGTTCATCTATTTTGCCAAGAAGACTTCTATGTACCCGACCTGAGATATATATTATATCCCTATGTTTTAGTTCCTGTGTCCGTCTATAAATGCGTTTTAAGTTTAACTTGGTAAAATGTCCCTACGTGGATTTTACGTTTGAGAAATATCTGTAATAAAATAAAAATGTTGTTTTCAATGAAATCCTGTAGCACAAACTATAACAGGAAAACGATAATCTCTGTTGAGTTGTACTCTCATCCGAATTCAAGGCACGGGCGCTGACCCCGAGCGGAATGGACTGACCCCGATATATCGATGCAGTAATGGTGTGAATAGGTTTTGACTTAGCGGATAGAATATAAGCTTAGTGTGGTTGAAATTAGGCAAGAATTTCATTTTATTATCAGTGGTATTAGCGCAGCGTAGCGCATATGGCCCAACGGCAACGATGTATAACCTAAACGATCCACGCAGCTAAACCAAACGGCGCGGCCGGTTGTAAGATGGGTGACCGCTAATAAAAAAAATATCAGGCGAGATTTCGCACTTTTTCAAAACATCCGAAAGCGGGTTGTCCATTAACCCGCATCTCTATCAACCCGCATTGGAGCAGCCTGGTGGAGTAAGTTCCAGGCCTTGAGGTCTCGTCAATAATGGAGAGAAACCCGTGCCCAGCCGTAAGCCGCAGAAAAGGTTGTCAGCCTTTAAAGTACTTAAAAAATATCTTAAACAAAGTTAACCTTTTTATTATGCTTCATTAGTTAATTTTTTAATACCTAAATTGTTTAAAGCTCAAAATAATATTAACGGGTACATTATAAACAGTCCCAGATTAGGTGTAAGAATGTCTTATATTATTTATACCAGCACACACAAAGATTCGAATCCATTTAAATTTTGTCTCATATTTCATCTGGCGACAGTTATTAAAATCTTCTTCTTCAACATCGTTTATGGAAAATATGATTATAAAGAGATTTAATATGACCGCTATTGCTATGAGAAAAAAATATTTTTGTTTCTTTCCAACATTCTTCTTCAGTATTTAGAATCAATATTTAGACCTCAAGGATTCGCTCCTCCTACGAAATTTGTTATGTGCGTATTGATGGCCGCTCAATGGTGAGGGAAAATATTGTGATATTTAATTAATTGCGATAAACCCGAAAGTAATATATACTAGAAGCTTAGAATAATTACAATTACATTATAGAAACCAAGTTCGCGCGCCCAAATTGAAGCATGTTGATTGGTGCCATTAATGACGCCGGGTCACTCCGTAAGACTTTAGGTTAAATTTTATCACAACACTTTTTAAAAACAAAAGAAGTCTAATAAAATAACTTTTCACAGTGTTTTCAATATTTTGTAGTATTTTATAGTTAATTTGGTCAAAATAAAAATATTTTGTTTGACAGATGTGACAACTGTAGGAATCTATTTAGTTCTACAAATTTGACAGCACGCTTAGATGAAGTTACTCATTCTACATAATAATATATGTATTTATTCTAAGACTAGAAGGTATGAAGGTGGACTACGGCCTAAATCCTGCCTGCAGTACCTACCTGCAGCCTAAGATCGAATCTATGAGATCAAGTGAATTGCTTTGCTTAGCTAAATAATAGTAGACTTTTATAAATGCGCCCGAAAGCTACACTTTACCATCACACAAAAGAATATCTGCCGGAAAGGAAAAAAAAAGAAAAACTATATATATTTTCGGATGTTATATCACAAATTTCATACGTTCTGATATATTGCTTACCCGATAAACCACGTTATTCCTTTCATCTAAAACATAAATTTGCAGATTAGATATTGTTTGAGTTCATTAGATTTTTTATATTACTTTAAAATGTCAACTCCTTTACCTATTTCAATCTGTTTGCTACATTGTCTCACTTAAAAATAAGGTTAATAGGTTAGAGAAAGAAAATAAATTCTATTACTTTTCTTCGAAACGTGGACCCGTTTCTGCTATATTTTAACAAAACCCAAACATTTAAATTTATTCAGAGCCAAAAGTTATTCCTTTGGCAACGTTACAATAATTGTACCTTCAAATAAGCTATTAACAGAAAAAGATTAAGTTTATCTTAGCCCGAAAGCTTTATACCTACTAAATGTCTTTGAACAACCAAATTTTGTCTCTGTACAATTGGAACGTAATCTTGGTTTGCGAGACTCTGCTTAACTCGCATGTTTTTGCCTAATTTTTTTCTTAAATAAACCGATGTGCGAGTTGGATAAAAGCCAGTCTATAAAATGTCACGTAATTTTATTTTTTGTATTAATGGACTTATTAATGTGTAACCATAATTACATATTTTTTCTAATTTATTCATTCCAAATTCTATCAGGCCCTTTTCATTATTATGTAACAATAAAAAACACGCTTCACACTCATAGCCCCACAGTGGCTGCAACCCTTTTTGTATCCCACTGCTGGGCACGGGTCTCTCCCCATTATTGGGGAGGCCTGGACTTTACTCCAACACGCTGCTCCAATGCGGGTTGATGGAGTACATACACAGGGTATATGTACTCCATCAACCCGCTGGAGTACATACACATGTTAACCACGACACAGGGTATATCTACCCTACTGTAGATATACCCTGTGTCGTGGTTAACATGGACACACACAAAGACAGAAACACAAACTCACAGACCGAGAACAGAAATTTAAACTCATCATTCTTTCTGTTTCGCCAGGAATCGAACCAGGGACCCTTCGATTGGCAGTCCGGCATGGTAACCATTGCGCCACGCAGGTCGTTCACACTTTTTTAATTTTCTTAATTTCCTTTTACCAGTCTGACTCTAAATGCATACATGCATATGCATATCTGTATGTTTCATATATTTTTCAAAAAGTATATTTTAAGCTTTAAATGGCCTACTTCCAAGGGTATTTAAAAAACGTATTTCCTGAATTTATTTTTCCTTTACGTTCATGTTGAAAATGGCCAAATTTCTTTCCTTCCTCTACATAATCGGACTTGTCAGAGACACGCAACCAATTATTTCGCGACTAGAAATAAGAGAAACTTTAATTATCGTCCAATGAAGCAGCACACGGAGAATCGACGGCTTATCCGCCCACTCATAAACTGTGGGATTTGTACAACCAGCATTTAGACCTCCTACGATTTAATCTCATCCCTTGTAACGTCTGGGGACGTATGGAGCGAGGAGGGAGGAGAAGGTCTATAGTCACTGGTCGGTTTCTCCTGACCGCAGCAGAGCTGAACGTTCGCCGGTAATGGGTTCGTATCTCGATCTCCGAAAGCCAATTCGTCGTCGACTGCGCTTACGTCATGATCCTCGTTACCCGATGCTAGATGCTAGTTTTCTCTAAGAAGATTTCAATTTGTACTTGAAATTTATCAGTTATCATTATTTAAATCACGAACGAATTCTAGACGTTAGAGGCATAAGGTCAAATTATGACAATCGCTTTGCTGTTATTTAAACTTACAAGTAACTACCCCAGTTAAAATATAGACAGGAGGAGAAGATCTTCATCACTGGTCGGTTTCTCCTGACCACAGTGCAGAATATTCGCCTCCAATAATTTCGTATCTCGATCCTCGAAGTCGCGTGTCGTCGACTGCGCTTACAATATCATGATGCTTAAAATAAAAGTACCTGGACGACCGAGCGTTGCTCGGATAGAAACAAATTAATTTTATTGGTTTAGTTTCAAACGAAACACTCATTTGCTTAGTGTTACTTATCAACGCCATCTGAAATAGCTCCTAGTAAAAAAATAGTTATTTTCATAAAAATAAAAAATAGACACAATATATTTTTGATCGAGGTTTGAACCCGGGTCTCTAGTTCCGCAGTCAGTTCGCGCAATTATTGGCCAAGGAAGCTTTACTTCAATGAAGGAAATTTTCATAGAGCTCTTTCAAATCGACATTGTCATTTCTTTGATTGGCGGATGCTAGTAGGGGAGCTCAAGAGGGGATTTTCAGATTTACTCGAGTGCGTCAGATTAAGATATGGGGTACACATTGCATCCTGTTGAGTACTGCCACGATTAAAAAAGACCTTCTATATAGGTACAGTTTTTTTATTTTACTTCCGGCTGTCAAAATGGTCAGATTAGTATCGGGGTATCCGTTACGAACCATGAATTTGAACTAATAAAAATTCGAACTCTTCCAGGTTTTTCAAAATGCCGTTTTTTATTTCGCTGTTTTGTATACATTCATACTAAAATCATCAGATTACTGAAATATGCATTTAAATTACTGAAATGTCTTTGTCTTTGAAAATTTTCTGGATCGATTTATCATCACCGAAACCAGGGTACTAAATTTCTAAAACCAGGGTACTAAAAAAAGTAAAAATAAGATGTCGCAAGCTTTAATAACTTTGTACAAAATGTAGTAAAAAAAATAAACAATTATACTAAATTTTAGCTTTTCCAGGTTCATAGGACCAATTTTACCATCTAGCAATTACTTACTAGATAACAGACTTAAGTATTCCTTCATACTATTAAGCTCATTATATCGTAACTGGAGAGAAAAATAGCGGGGCTATGTTAATTGTGCAGAATTCAGGTTTCGTTGTACATTCGTCGCTCTAATTCAAACGTGTGTAGTGAACCGCAATTACCGAGGAAGTACTGTTTGAATCCTTAGAGCACCGCAGCTGTTAGCTAGTCATCAACAGAGTTAAACAAGGTACATCGCTCCGATACGAGTACTAGAGTGGGCAAACACTTTTCATTGTGCACATATTTACATGAAGCGGTCATAGCTCTGAGCCTTGTGAAGAACACAAGCGATTTTCACAGCTAGGATAAACAGGCGCTAGAGGCAAAGTTAAAGCGAGATTCGGACAGTACGTTAAACCGTCGTTCCCGGTTGTTGAAAGCAATTATTAAACCTTAGCTTGTTGGCTGCAAGCCTTATTACGTCCCTTTTTACGACATGCAGGGCACGAGGAGTTGTCCTACACGCTGTTGGATGTTTTCAGACTTCTTATAAGAAGGCCGAGACGAGGTTTAACGACTGTTATCTAACGATAACAACCGAGACCTGCGGCTCAAAGTATCCAGCACAGAAACATACGTCAAATTCGCCACTAATGACGCTGACCGACTGCGCCCATTTCACTTAGCTCCGTAGGTTGCTTGCGTTCTGCAATAGCCGCAGAAACATCAGCACCATTATATTATTCTAAAGTATAACAATAATTTTGCAAAATGTGTATGGCTTTATAATTATTCACTAGCAGCTGCGTTGCTCATAGACTAAACGCAACGCCAACATCCGGCTCGGAGGACCATGTTTAACTTCACTCGCTTCAGTTAATTAAAATTGTCTCCGGGAAGAAAGTCGGGACAAATTAATTGAAATTATATTGCCTCACACAGTAATTCTGTTAGCTGATGTTTATTTTCTCCGGATACGTAACTCTGAGTTATATTATTTTTTAGCTAGTAAGAATTTAATAATGTTTTTATTGGTTAGGTGGTAAAATTAAAAACGCATAAACTTTTGCCATAAAAATCATAATTTAATAAGAATTTAAACTGCACTATTTAAGACACTAACAATATTCTATTGTCAGGAAACCAGTGGTCTTCACAAATTTTTGCATTGAAACAATACTTGCTTTTGTTATAACATATTTTACTAGCCTTTCGCCAGCGGCTTTGCCCGCGTGGATCCGTTTTATGGGTCCCCGTAGGATAAAAAATAGCATATGTGCTGTTCCAGTCTATATCTTTAACTTTCTTCCACCCATTTGAAATACCACGTAAGACGATATATTGCTATATAGCTGCCGCCCGCGAGTTGGTCCGCCTGGATTTTGGTATTAGTCATACCATGATGTTATGTAACCTAAAGTCTTCCCCGATAAGTGGACAATCCAACACAAAAATATTTTTTCAATTCGAATCACTAGTTCCTGAGCCCGTTCGCGCGTTCAAACAAACAAACTCTTCAGCTTTATATATGTATTAGTATAGATTAGAATACCTGCTACACTTCTTTGAGGTTCCGTGTGTAGGAGGTTCCCTTGGCTATCCTAACGAATAAGGCCTTTTTCCTCAATTGTCGGACAAAATCCCGTCAGTTCTTACTAAGGTTCTTAAATGTGAATAGTAGTTATAAGGCTTAGATAGGTAGCCTTTTTAATTTGCACGGAGTAGAAGACTAACATGCCAGCCCACGGACATCTACATACAACCATCAGCAAGCCTACGTCTTATCTGTGGTCGTATGCAGTTGTGCTTTTACTGATGCTCTGAAGGCATGTTCGCCTCGTGTGAGCCTGGCCGGCAACTGCACCTTTCACAGAAACACAAAACAAATCCTTCACTACAGATCTAATTGGGTGCAGCGGTGAGATTTGTACCCCACTAAAACACCCGGTGGCCTGTCTCTGCGCTTAGGGAGGACTCTGGGATCTCCAGTGCCCCGGCGCCCTATACAGGCCTATCTTCGGGAGAGCAAATGTGCACTGCTGCACCTTCAGATGCTTACGGCGGCATGCAGCCACGCACACACCACCGTCCTTCTTGGGGTGGCTTCCTGGACGAATTAAGCTCCCACTCTCACCGCCCGCAACCCCAGAAGCCTCCTTTTAGTCGCCTCTTACGATCAGGCAGGGTATTCCGTAGCTCTATTCTTAATCCTGAAGCTATAGCGACTAACCATTCTACCACCTACCAAAGCCTACTAATATTAAATCTATGTCATCATCACATTGACCCTTCAAACATTCGTAAGTCCAGGTAAATAAACGTATCTCTTAAAAGTTTGATATAAAATAATTTAAATTATATGCAGGCGAGCATACAAACGCGGCAATATGTTACGAGATACCCTATGGGCATCTAGACGGGTCTAGTAAACTCGAAAATTGTCTTAGGCGGTTACGTCCGAAGTGCGGCTATCAACCCTTTCTTTCCACTAAAATACAATTAAATCCAAGTTCCTAAAAACAACTTCAATTCCGATTTGACATTTGCATATTATTACCTAGATGTTCATAACATCATAAGAAACATCATTTATTCCAGAACTTTCTACTAAAATATAAATCAAACGCGAAGACATCAAGTTTTAACACTAATGTCAACGGAGATCGTGTTGTTTAAATTTTGTTGAATGCAGTCGCTGTCGTCAAGTGAGAGGTCATTTATTCACACTGCGCGCTAAGTTTAAACTCCATTGCATAGTTTAAACGACAACAGAGTGGATTCATGAGAGTCACAAAGTTGAACTGACGTGCTGTGTCTTACGGCTTTGAGGGAAGGACTGGTCGTACAACAAGAGAGAAACATTTTTCTCTCATCTAGCATGTATTTTATGAACTTATCAAATAGGCATTGTGTAGGCATGCGCATGTAGTACAGAAATGGACTAGCAGAGACTGCCACTAGGTACCCACCCTTTGTACTCTTTCGTATTGGTACAATGAAGAATAAATAAATTATTGTTCTCTTCAATAATAAAAAAATATTTTGCATGGAACCAACAATATCAATAATTTATCGGACTTTTTAAAACTCGGTCACTGAGTTTATAAACCATAAATAAACAAATAATAATGACATGAAATAAAATAAAATAATTAATAAATTTATACGCGGCATAAAAACCATGGAGGATTTTAACGCCAGTTTTTTTTTTGCTCTCAAGGTACAAATACCCATCCTGGTGGGTGTAAAAGCTGATGACGGCGAATCCCGTACGGTTCGAATAAAATAAATTATTAAAAAAGAACAAAATTGGGTTTTGTAATTAATTAAGACTGTAAAATTACTTTAACGTTTGTTATGTAGGTACCCTATTGTAATAGTCATTATAAAAAAATAAGTTTAAATTAAGTTATTAAAATTAATTAGTTCATCAAATTAAAATTTGTACACCCAATGGGGTTAATACGGTTAATATAATTTTATAAATTAATTAAAGGATAGTACTTGAAAAGGAATAAATGTGTATCGGTCAACAATAAAAGGTAAAAAATGAATACATTGTAATAATATGTTTCTATCCCTGACAGGTACGCGTGTTCCCGCTGTAATAACTCAGGATAAATGGTACTACTCAGTACCAGATTTCCTTCTTGATATTTTGAATTAGTCAGCCAAGATGACGCTGTACTAGTTACTGAATCTCGCTAATACTGTTACTGCGCAGGTTGTACAATATTGTACATATTATTATCAGCAGTTTGGAAAAACACGTCACCACGTAAAACTATTGTATCCCGCTGCATTCGATATTTCACATTAACAGTATAATTCGCCAAAATAGTCAAACAGTCAAATAGAAGACGACACAATTTTGTAATTACTATTTAAATTGAAACGAAAACCAATTCAAAGAACTACAGGATCGTGACAAAAGCTCATTGTAGTCACCATAAGCAAACTTGCATCTTCGTGCAGTATCTATGAAGGCGCGCCAAATTACGGCGAGGTACCCGCGCCATGTCTTGTTACTGTAGTGAGGGAGACCAAGAGAGGAATTTTGGATTTACTAAAGCACGTCAGATTATGATAAAGAATATACCTTGTACCCTGTTGAGTCGAGTGCTTTCAGATTAAAAAAAATAACTCTTTATAGAAAAGTTTTGGGATATTTTCTCTTTCTTCCAGTTGATAACTGGAGTTCATGCAATATCTATGAAAGTGCACCAAATTACAGCGAGATCCATCGCCATAATCATAATTCATAATCATAATTTATTTATTACGTAAATATGGTATTACATGAGATGTACATTATAAGTATGTCAGTTCAATCATATTTTACCTATTTGGCATGCAATTGTTTACTCGTAACAAACAAACACCTAACGTACAAAACTAACCTAACGTACCCTTTTAATTTACACTTAAATTGTCAGATTACTAAAATATGAATTACACTAAATTCAATAAAAGCATTCTTTATTTGCCGAGCCCGACATTTTATCCTTGCAGTTTTATACTGAAAACCTCTAACCTACCGTCTTCTTCCTACCGTCCAATTTGTATAATACAGTACGTCTTCATGGCGGTCTAGTAACATCATATATTGCATCTTGAGTCTCCACTTCATACTATGAAGAAATGAAGAAAACAAACAAACATACCAAAGATTGGAGCCGCGCTCATTGTAGCGGAGCATGCGATGCGGCAGGCGAACTGCCAATTATATCTAGACTGAAATCTATTGTGCCTAGACTTAATTTATTTAGGCAATACACGCCAAGTAGGCTAGAATGGATTTCAATTTCTTTTCTATACGGACATCTAAAAGAAAGATTATAAATTATATACGAGTCGGTGTAATATAATCTAAACTGCTTTTTAAACTTTATGATGACCAATATAAGTACATAAAGAAGTCGGTAAATACAAACTTATTGGAACGGTTACTTAATAAACAATTTAGTTTTGTAGCTATTGGTCAAGTTTGCATAAATGTAGTATGAAACAATCTACTTTAAAATTCCGTCTCAGACTCCAGCTGCCGTCTCCAGAGCTCTATAAATCAGTGTCAACGATGTGAGCTACAGGTCAGTGTCGAATTTTTTTTTTAATTCTTTTAAGGTACCACACTAGTGGGCACGAGTGTTTTTCCAGAATTAAAAGAGGTTTAAGTAAGCTGTACCACGTTGCGTTGGTGGTTTAAAATGGGTCATAGTCAAAGATTATCCGAGCAGATTATCAACTACGTGGATCTCAAAAGAATCTATTTTTCTCTTTTAAGTAACTTTAAAAAAAATTAAATTAGTATTGGTTGGGTGCGACATGGCGTTTCTTAAGCAGTGATGAAATGAAAAAATTGAAATAAAATGAAAGCTACGAAATGCACCTTAAACGAAAATTATTGAAAGAATTTGTTCCAAAAAAATATTAGTACATCGGTCAAGTTTACATAAATAAATATAGTATGAAGCCAAGTACTTTATGAAGCATTTGATCGATCAGCCACACCAGCGACATAAATCAGCGTCGAAGTTCGTTTAAAGTTTAATTTAAATTTTGGTAGGTCGCATTATTACGGCCACTGCCCCGTTGCTTCGGGGTATTGATAAGGGTTTAGTTTGGAATGGTACTAGTACTGTAATATTTTGCTGCTGTTATATTTGCCACTATTATATTAAGATTTTAAAATATACCTTCAGAAATCGGTGTCGTCTCCTTTTATAATTAAAATTAAGACATAGTCATATAGTCATATCACAGCGCCAGGCAAGCACTGTTGTTAGATTTGAAGAGTCTTTTAAAATTTGTGTGTTATATAGGTAATGCACAGTGATGGAAAATGTGAGGCTTAGTACTTAAGTCATACTAGTTCACTACAATGACCAAGTGTTATTTGATAGACATGACAAACATGACAAATCTACATTATACACAAAATCAATGAAATAAAATTTGATCTCAAAGTATAGATTTGTAAATATAGGCCAACTTTGCATAAATTTCGTACTAAGCAACTGCTTCAACATTTCGCAGATTCGCGAACGTCACCGCCATAAATCAGCATCGAAGTTCGTTTAAACTTTAACTTGGTATTATTACGGCCACTGCCCTACGGTGGCATATTATTGATAGGAGTTTAGGGTTTAAATTGTACTAAAATATTAAGTTGAAACGTCAACGTAAAGTATACTTATATTTCTACGCATCTTACCGAAATGGACACGGTCTCGTATATGAGGGGAGTAAAAACCAGTTATCAAAGAATTGATTTTTTTAAAATCTTTAAGTTTGTGTACATTTTCTATGAAACTACTTAAAAATTCCACATTTGAAAAGCCAGCGATAGCTAGCGCCATAAATCAGTGTCGAAGTTCGTTTAAAGTTTAATTTTATTTGTAATATTACGGCCACTGCCCTAAGGTCTCGGGATATTGATAAGGGTTTAGTTTACAGTTATTTAGCGTAAGTAATAATATATTTTGTGCTAAAATTTAAAACATAAAGAACGTCATCAAATTAGTTCAATTTTTTAATGCACTGCAACCATAAAATCTTTTTTCAGTATTAAGAAAAATTTATTTTCACTGTCTAATATGCCTGCCAAAAGCTGGTAGGTTGTATATAGTGAACAAGAAGAAGAAAAACTCAGCGATGAAAAACTTCAGTCAAGGCCTAAGCCCTATAAGCCTTAAGCAATACTTCACTGACTTACTGTTATTTAATGGACATCACAATAAAAGATCAATAAAATATGTTTTCAAAGAATTGAATTTTGTAAAAATCGGTCAAGTTTGCATAAATTTAGATGAAACTACTTTAAGCTCCGCTTTTGAAAGGCCAGCGATGGCTATCGACATAAATTAGTGTCAAAGTCCGTTTAAAGTTTAATTTGTATTATTACGGCCACTGCCCCGCGTATTTATTTGAATAAAGGTTTAGTTTGGAATGAAATTTAAATATTTGGAATCATTTAAGGCAAGAAGCGAAACATTTTGTGGTACAAGATTTAATTAAAAATAACGATAAGAGTCTAACGCTAAGATGCTAACGCGAAACGTCAAAATTTGACATTTTTGGTGCAAAAATTAAGCGCGTGTAGCGGTACGGAAATATACGCTAGTTTGAACCGCTCTAAAACGCTGTAAGAAACACTTAAAGAATGTTAAATAAATTAATTAATTAATTAATTTATATATCATTTATATGTTATATATACTGTTAGTATTTATTAAAGTATGTATGTTTTCTCTTTACGATATAGTTAATGTACCTACTATTCTTTATTTATATATTTTTTTTATCCTTCTACTGTCATATACAGTTCTGTTTTAGCACCTACCATAGCTTCACACCAACGCCACGGGTTGACTGGCAGAGAATGCCATTAGGCATTAAGTCCGCCCATTGTACTTTTATTTTATGAGTGCAATAAAGTATAAATAAATAAATAAATAAATAAAAATGTTATCGAAGTTTATTTGAACATTTATCAACCCTGTTTAAGGTGTCACTATCGAATGATGCTATAAATCAGCATTGAAGTTCGTTTATTTGGTAGGTATTATTACGGCCACTGCCCCGCGGCCACGAGATATTGATAAGGGTTTAGTTTCCAGCGATTTTATTTTGTTTACAAAATATACTGGCTGCAACCCTTTTTGCGTCCCACTGCTGGGCACGGGTCTCTCCCCATTATTGGGGAGGCCTGGAGCTTACTTCACCACGCTGCTCCAATGCGGGTTGGTGGAGATGCGGGTTAGTGGCAAAACCGCTGTCGGATGTTTTCAAACTTAAGGCCTCCGACTAGGTTGAACGATTGTTATCTATCGACAACAACCGGGACCGACGGCTTATCATGCCCACCGAAGCACGGAAACGCCCATGATATTTTTTGCCACTAGCGGTCACCCATCTCACACCCGACCACGCCCGTTTTGACTTAGTTGCATAGATCGTTTGCGTTCTACGCTAACCGTCGGGCCATGCGCGCTTCAAAACATACTACAGTAGCTACAAAACATACTACAGTACTGTAAGCCGCTCTATGACCGACTTACAAAATGTCGGCGAAATTCCTTTGAAATTATATTCAAATTATTTTCTTTTTAATATAAGTATGACATGCTTGGCACAATGGATACCAATCACAGGGTCCGAGTTCGATAAAAAAAATCCTTCCCGATTGAATGATGACTTTAAATTTCTCTTCTCGGTCTGGATATTTATATTTCTGTCTCTATGTGTGTCCATGGTAGCCCATGATATAGGGTATATCTACACTAATGTAGTATGAAACGTTATTTTTATTTTGTATTGCTGTCGAAGTCATAAATCAGCATCGAAGTTCGTTTAAAGTTTATTTTAACACGCCTTTGTTAGCTTCGGTCGTTTGTAAATACGAGTACGTATTAGTAGTAGTAGTAGGTACCTCAGTGTATGTGTGTAAAGGAAATTTTGAACACGATTTGGACGTATTTCTAGAAGTCGGATTAATTTTAAACTTTGCATACCTATCAAGGACAGATGACAATGCAATAATGAAATGAAAAAAAGTGGCCAAGTGCGAGTCGGACTCGCCCATGAAGGGTTCCGTAGTAGCAAGCATTATTATTTTTCGTCAGCAAAAATAACTTTGTCTTTCATAGTGTTTGTATGAACGACAAAGTTATATTTGCGGTTTTTAAAATTTTACTATTTCTCAGAAACTGCGTACTATATCTCGTTCGAACCAATTTTCGTTGAATTTTTTTATTGAGATATAGAACATATATTTTTAATAGATTTTTCACTTTCTTACTTTAAAAGATAGAGGGGGACACACACATTTTACCACTTTGGAAGTGTCTATCTTTCAGACGATTAACTTTGAGAAAAAATGATTTTAGAAACCTCAGTGACATTTTAAAAGACCTATCTATTGATGTCGAGCCATCAGCTGTTACCCCTCCATCTTACGAATATTCGATCAGGCCACGTGTCCTGACGCGAGTTTAACATTTTTTACCCATCCCAAAAAAAAGTGCACAACGCCGTTAAAGAAGTTTTCGCTTCAATAATTAGTACCTCCTTTCATGGATGGTCGGATAACTGTTAGTGCAGAACCTTCAGCACTTTAGATAGAGTTGTTAAGAATCCACATTCCACAATTCCAGGCAATATTGTAAATGCCACCAAGAATCCGTTCACATAGGTTTAGCAGTAGGTATATGGATAGGTTTCAGTTAGATAATTTCCACATGTTAAAATACTTCCAGCAAGACACTTAAAGAAGAAGCAGAAAGATATAATTAAAAATTAGAATATTAAAACATGAATCAGCCAACCATAATAAGACATTTTAATAATATGTTAAAGAAGAAACATTAAAAAGACATGTGTGTCAAAATGTAAATAAACAAACATTGAAACGATTATAGAATTTAACAAAGAAATAAGAAAAGAAAAATTATAAACAAAAGGAAATAAGATATAAAAAAAAAATTAAAATGAATAAAGTAAGTAGTTAAATATAATACAATAGCCTTCCGCCAGCGGCTTCGCCCGCGTGGACCCGTTTTAAAGGTTACCGTAGGATAAAAACCATCCTATATCCTTTCCCAAGGTCCTCTCTATCGGTGTTCCAAATTTCATTAAAATTGGTTCAGTAGTTTAAGCGAGAAAGCGTAGCAGACAGACAGACAGAGTTACTTTCGAATTTGTAATTTATAGCATTAGTAGGGATATTTTGAACTGAAATTAGTCAAATTTAAATGAATGCATGAATCAAATATTTATTCATAATGCCTATCAATTAAAGCGGTGTACAGTGAAATATTTATTTATATTTGGTCCGCAAAGGAAATCGCACCCTCAAAGGGAATAGATGATGAAATATTGCCAAAGCTATATGAAACGTAATACTACGTTAGTGGAAGTTAAAACGATAATGTTCGAGGTTTGAAATTTTGTTTGCGTTTATCATTGCCTTTACTAAGCTTTATTAAAAAGTATTATTAAAATCACTTTCACATTTATGGCAGAAATAAAAAAATAAGCTGTATAAATGTAGGCTTAAACAGTCAGTTTATACTGGTACTTATCTAGAATGATCTGAACCGTTTGACGTGGTGAATGTTTGGTCATAGCCTCCTCTTGAAGCCTCAATGGCCAGCGTAGATCGCTGAAACTAGCAAGGTCGGATGTGAGATGGGTGCCCGCTTTAGTGGCGAATTCCATGCGCGTTTCCGTGTTTCTTGGACTTCGTGAGACAGCAGTGGTTAAACCTTATCGGAGGCCATGAGCGGTTTGAAAACATCCAACAGCGGGTTTGCCACTAATCCGCATCTTCTACATACCGCATTAGAGCAACGTGGTGGAGTCTTTCTGACGTCCTCAATATGGAGAGAGACCCGTGCCGAGCAGTGCAACAAAAACGGTTTCAGCCTTACTTTGAGGACGATTTATGGATATATCGCGCTACAGAATGTAACATTTATTGAGTGCCCTAACACATAAAATCGCTGTAAAACTTTAATGTGGTAAACCCCCAGAAGGGAGGCCTGTCGAGAGCCTAAATCATATTTGATATCAAAAAGCGGAAATTAAAATGATTCCCGGAGTTCCCGCGTCGTGCAAATAAAGAGCTAATTCTGTCGAGTAATTATGTTCTTGCTTTGTCTTTTAATTAATTTCTCTTCTTCACTAATTACGCAGACGTCCCTTGCAAAGAGATTAGGCACTTGTCTTATCACTGTATAAAAAATTAAGATTTCGACTTAAGTTAATATGATCTGCACTCCAATCTCCAGCTTACAAGCAGACATACTCGTAGCTTACTAGTCATTGGACAATGAATTCACATGTCTTGTGTCTCGCCTCTATGTCTCTGAGTGTGAGTTTATTTATTGCAGCAAGCATTTTTGCTGCTTCCGCATGGTTTTTTCTTTTAAATGAACAGAACAAAATGGCGGATGGTTCGCGTGGTGTTAAGCGATCACCGTCGTCTATGGACAGCATTGCCGGTCTTGGAGAAGAGCTTTTTTACAGCTTTCTTGAAAAACCCCATGTCATAGTCCACTGGAAATGCCTCAGCTGGAAGGTTGTCCCATAATTTACACGTTCGTGGCGAGTCTATTCCCGGCGAGGCAGAAACAAGAGTGATGATTTAACATCTGTTCTTGGACTGCATGTTCGTGTTCATGTCTTTCTGTGCTTCCGACGATTGATACCGACGACTCAAGAAATGGAGAGTATGAGAACTTTATTTATATTCCAGTTGTACCTGGACCTGTGTCCAGCAATGGGATATTAAAAATGTTTTTTAGAAAGATACATAAAACTATTGCAATTTAAGCCGCAGGACCGGGAGGAGTGGCGAACGTTAGGAGAGGCCTACGTCCAGCAGTCGATTACAAAGGGCTGACATGATGATTGCAATTTTGGATCACCTGACTCGCGGCAAATGATAGCAACTTCTGATTTTCATCAATTCCTTTTAACAATATTATGATTGAGCCCTATGTTTGTGTAAATATTGTGTACGCGTAAATGGTGTGCAAAAACATTAATGCGACTGTAGCGTGCGCGCGACGGCTGTGCCGGCTCTCACGCGCGCTCACGCCAAGAACATTATTCACAGAAGCTTTGTTACTTAGTTAAAAGGTGTAAGATATAAAGGCTAGATATACGTTTTGGATTTCGTAGCTTAAACAAATTAACATAGCGTTTTAATTGCAAGAAATAATAAGTCTTAGAAAACTTTGTCATTTAACCCGCCTTGTAGTGGTTTTCATTGTGGTTAGTAAATATTCAATACACATAGCCACTGTTGCAAAATTTTTCATCACAAAACCAATTCTCAAACAAGTTAGAAATAAATAAAACGTTCTGTTCAGTGGAAGATTCAAACAAATTCCTTTGCTATGCAACACAAAGTTTAAAACTAACTTCAACTTTAAATCCTTGTTTCGTAAAACTGGTAAAACAGGAAAAAGCAATAAATATACGCCAAAACAATTGAAACAACTGGACAGCGGCTGCGAGACGCGAGACTTCTCTCTATTCTAATACGCTCAAAATCACCTTTACTAGTCCTTACTTTTTAACCGACTTCAATAAAAAAAAAGGAAGAGGTTCTCAATTCGATTGTATTTTTTTTTTGTTTGTTACCTCAGAACTTTCGACTGGGTGAACAAATTTTGATGATTCTTTCTTAATTTGAAAGCTGATACTTCCCGTGTGGTCCCATTTTGTCACATCTGGTCCCAATATGGTCCAGCTCTGATAATGACATCCGCGAGAAAACCATATAAGTCTTAAAGTCGCATTAAGTAGCTGCGCGACAAATGGACGAATAATTCAATATCACGCCAACCGATTTCGATGATTCTTTTTTTATTGGAAAGGATGTACTTCAAGTGTAGTTTGATAAGAGTTTGGCTAGGGTCTGATTATGGGATCCATGACAATATAACGGATCTCATCAATTCTTAGGAGCAAATTAACGATATTCGACCGAATAGGCTATAGCCTATTCGGATATTTGAGTCACCTACGAAAGTAATTGTTGTAGTTGAATAGATGATCAATGAAACCGTAAGGGTGCGCGACCTGTGGCGGAATTTCTGTTTCTTTAAAACGGCACTGTCTCATACTGAAGTCTCATATGAGAAGCTCGTTTAGTAGGTCTGCCCATATTTAAACATATTAGTTAGTGTACTTCAAATTTACTGAACATCAAAAAAAAATTTTTTTTGTAGTATAAAGGACATTGTTAGCACTTTATGTATATGTTATAGTCAAAGTCCGATACACAGTCTCTTCGCGGAAGGACTGGTTTATCCTAGGTTTGGCCAAAGCCATCAGGCAATCCCCGAAATACATTTCAATTTCGCCCTTTGCCTGAAGTATTTTTAGTCAAACCCAGGAGCTCCTAACTTTTCAGTCAAACGTCGAAAGTAAATTATTCTGTTTCGGTTTTGGCCTAGTCAATCCTAGAAGCGACTGCAAAACTCGGTCAAACGTTGATCTGAACATCAATATCTTTTTTCGAGGAATCAAATAAAAGAATGCAAAGAAAAATTTCTTAAGATCGAAGATGTGCCTGAAGTTCGGCTGTCTCTTAGAGAAATCAGTGCAAAGGATTCAAAATTTGGTGGCCAAGGCTTTATAAAAGGGGAATTATAAAACGAGCGAATAAAAAAAAACTTTGCGACTGATGATGACATACAGTTTTAATAACTTGAGCGGTATGAATTAGATTAAGCGAAAAATTTACTAAACTAACGACGAATATTGATAATAATAAAATCCAGAACGAGCTTACAAAAAGTGGATTGTGATTAATCCATTTCAGATATTAAAATTTTATCCGAGCGACTACATTACTAAGTGAGCGACTGGAAAAAAAACCACTCTGCATTGGTTTTACCATGGCGTCTCCGAAGCCCTTTGCTTCTGTGTCTGAAAAATACCCAAAACCAAATCAGAGCACCCCACTATCCACGTGGTCTTATCTGTACTACCCCTAGAGTGTATATAAAAAGCCGGAGGCGCGGAGGGAGAACACTCCAGAGCCAGAGCTTCTTCCCACCTCCATTTTTGATGGCAGTACAGCAAGCTCTTGTAGCAACACGTAGCGTCGTAGACGTATCCCATTCAAAAATAAGGGTGATAATGGATAATATTTATAACGTAACATTTCGGAGCTGGACATGGAAATGGATTTGTGAAAAAATTTATACCGATTATTATTACCGATATTTTTGATTACTCGATAATATCAGTTAACGATATACATATTTTAAACAGTTGGAAGACAAAAATAAGCAATTAACGGCCGTTTTCAATAACCTATCTATCTGTCATTTCACCTACTAAAGATAGACAAATCTATCTTTTCGTCATTACTTTCGTTTCAATAACCTATCCACAGATACAATTTTCTATCGAAGTTATCTATCTATCGTTGGGAGGACGGATAACGTACAAAAGATAAAGACGCCATACAAGTTACGCTTACCTGCGTTTCAATATAAGTTTCAACTTACTGTCCGATAGATGAAGCTATCTCTAGTAATGTAATTCTGTTATCTGTCAAACTTGGCCGATAGCTTTGAATAATTTTGAAAAACAACCCCTGTATTATAATACAATGGATTATTTAAGCAGTGAAGACAGTGATACCTATGTCTATGTAATTATTGGGAAGATTTTAGATTGTGATACAGATAGTAACAGTGATGCCGACTTCTTACATGAGCCATTTTATTTCGCTTTGAAACACACTAAAAAAACTGAAACTTGAAAATAACAATAGTTCGCGTCCAAACTTCAAGAGATGCCTGCCACAGATAAAAGAATAGTCCAAGTTTTTAAAACGTTCTGTTTCATTCTCGACGTCAATAAATTATGGATATTTAAAGAATAAAATAATTCTGTTTATGTTTAGATACATTTTTATGAAGATAATAATTTACAAGAAAAATTGTATAAATAATTAAATTAAAAAAAAAACTAAAAAAAAAGAATAATTTGTTTTTGCGTCGATACCTAGGAACGAAACGTCACAAGAAGCTTTGACAGATGAGAGGGAAACTACTATCTATCGTTGATGAAAGATAGATAGCTCTTATCCATGATTGTGAAATTGAAACTAAGGATAGATACGCTGCTACTGATTATCGGAGATAGCGATCTATCCATAATCTTCGATAGGTTATTGAAAACGGCCGTTAATGTATTAGTTATGCTAGGAATACATTATCACTGCTGAACTTGTCCTGACGTCTTGTCGTGCATCTTTTATACATTTTAAGCGGAAAACTAAAGAAACAATTGGTTCTTAAAAGCTATCATTATTTTTCAGACGCTAAATCACAGCTTATATATTCTAAAACAAAGCAAAGTTACCGTCGAGTTATTTACTTGCTTGCCTTGCCCAGCCAGGGTTCGCTACTATTAGACTATGTGATAAATGTATGTAGACAGACCCGCAGACTTGCTTACTAAGCAATAACTTGGTTTTAGAGTCTTTGTAGTACCTATCGGAGCAAAACCGAAACCTGCGTAATCCAGCCTGCGAGCCCGACATTGCGGCCTCAATAAAATTAGTTTGATTGAAAAGAGATAAGCGGATTTTGACTGCCTCTCCTCCACTCTTATTATTGGTATTTATAGTAATGTACTCAATATTTTCTTCAAAGAGAATTTGGAATTACGAATAACAATTAAGCTGAAATCAAATACAAGGACACACACATAGGCAGACTAGACTAGGAAAAGACTTCTAAATTCACCATATCTCCCCCGATGGGAACCGGGCTTCTTGCATAGCACAGCGTCGTAGTTGTCACAAGTCAGTAAAATTTCTATTTAGTTTGAGTGAGATATACGACTCGTCTTTGCAATTAACCGTATTTTTTATCCCTTTAACTTAACCCTGTGTTGTACAGAATGTAACACACCGCGTTTGTAATACACAGAAACGCTCTCAGCATAATGCTTGATGACGTCATAAAATTAGACTGAACCGTGTCGCTAATACGCGGCAGTGTAATAATTCCTTCCCTAATTAGGAGCATTTAGGAGCTTACAGCGTGACAGGATTCAAGTCCACATCTTATTTGACATTGTACGTTAGATAGGTAATATTATGTTTGTGTAATACACAGTGTTAATTATAATTAACTGGTCTATGACTACGTCTTTGAATGCATACTATAATATACTATAATAATAGGAGTTTATTTTGTTACAAATTGTAATGTAGTCTTCTTTGTTTTGCAAAAACATAGCCCAAAACGCGTAAAAAACCATCAATGATTATTAAAGAAAATTCTTTAATGACTAAACAATGGTTTAATTTGAGATTGGATCTCGGTGGGAGTTTGACATATCGTTTAACAATAAGTAAAACGAAGTATTAACAGTAAGCACTAATAACCTTTATTAATTGAAGGTGTATTCTATATTGGCTCTAATAATAAATCCAGTTTTATTAATACAGACAACAAACAAGCAAGGCAACTAATTGGAAGCCATGTCTCCGGCGGCTAATTATTGTACTAGAGACGACAGTGAATCGCGTCATACGTGCCTTTCCACCGAAAGTATCAGCTAAAAATATGTGAAACATCTATAAAATATCATGAACTTGGCAAAGAAATAAATTTCGAATCGAATATAAATGAATCGTGGAAGCAAATTGACGGCTTGTTGTGCAACGTCATTGAATTTCGCGATAAAATTGTATTTTTGCACAATACGTACCATTGCAATATTTTCAGTCATCATCACTGTTTGTTTTGTAACTATTGTATTATTCTGTTAATGCCGATTCAGATTTTTAAAAAGATTTAATATTGTCCGTTGAATACACAATAGTTGTGGTATATATTTGGTTTGTATATTTTTATTGTTTTATTTGAACATAACTCTTTACACAATATATCAATCATCTCAATACCGCATATTGCCTCAGAATGGTGAACTGTGCGAAGATATTATGGCTGCAACCCTTTTTGCGTCCCACTGCTGGGCACGGGTCTCTCCCCATCATTGGGGAGGCCTGGAGCTTACTCCACCACGCTGCTCCAATGCGGGTTGGTGGAATATAGAAGATATTGTAAATGAAATGAAATATTCTTTATTCACTGTACGGTACCTTTAAAAACTCTTAGTGAACGTTATATTTTTGTTGTGTCTGCTCTGGGTGCGCTTAGGCAATGCTGAGCTGAAGAAAAGAGCAGACGGAGAAAAACTTCAGCCCTGTTTTAAAATATGGGGTATACAATAGCTAACTTTCTTACAGAGTAGCTATATATTATTAATTTCGTTTAGTACAACTGACCCTTTGAATAAGAACTTGTCATTAAAAACGTTTCTACAATTAACTTTTTTTTGTGCATTGTATCCGTACACCCATATGGGGTGAGTTATGTATTAGGCAAAAAACATGTATCCCGCCATTTTGTAATGACGTCCATCTTAGATTTGAACCTTCCTCAATAAATAGACTATTCAACAAAAAATATTTTTTCAATTTGAATCAGTAGTCTCTGAGATTAGCGCGTTCAAACAAATAAACAAATTATTCAGCTTTATATATTAATATAGTTGGATGGAAGAAAGTTAGAGATGTAGCCTGGAATAGTACAAAGGGTATTTTTTATCCAACGGGGACTCATAAAAGGAGTCCACGCGGGCGAAACCGCTGGCGGAAAGTTAGTCAGCATATAAATATTACAGAGCGTTTGTGCAGCAAGGCACCCCGCTGGCACTCGGCCATACCCTTTGTGCGAATGGGACACTAAATACTTTATAATGTTTCTGGATCCAAACGTATTTAAGCGTTTCCTCAAGGGAAATTTGAATTTAATTTCTTTACCATTTGATATTGGCGCGATATTTTAGCGACGTTTGTGGCGCAATAGTTGCCCTACCAGCCTTCTGTTCGTAAGTCTTAAGTTCGTAACCCAACCCAGGTTCAACAATACAAATGATGAGTTCAAAATTATGTGAACTACTGCCACTACTACAGTAAGCAAATGAGCAGCGATGGCCGAAGGGTAAAGACCGCGGTCTCGAACCCTGAGATACTGGGTTCAAATCCCCTGACAAAAGAAAATTTTAATGTGCGTATTTTATGGCTTCCACGGAGATGGAAAATATTCAAAAGAAAAGAAAAGGAAATATTTTATTACAAATATGAATACCTATACAATAACAAAAAGGTTTTACAAAAATATTTAGACCGCAATATGGTAAATAGGGTGTTTAGGGTGTACAAATTTTATTTTAAGCGTTATACAGTATCAGTATTGTGATATTTAATTGATACGTTATTTTCCAACACCGAGAACGCATAGAAACTCATAATTTCTCGAAGGTTTCTCCAATCCGCACCAGCGGGCCCACTCTGTACGCCCGTATCCGAAACTAAGTGAATTTTCGGGCCTTATTTTTGGATTAGATTGAAGAAATTCTAGCAATATTATTCATTCAATAGCTTAATGTCATCAATGACAACGCTTATCTTATTAATTCATGAAAGAGAAGCTATCTGAGTATGCTAAAAATGATTCCGAAAATGTTAGAACTTACGGACGGATGCTTACAGAGTGGCCCCTCAGGCCAGCGTGGTGGACTTTGGCCTAACTGACTGACTTGTTAGAGGAGACCTGAGCCCAACCTTGGCACCCACAAAAGGCTGGGAAAAAATGTTTATATTTCTATCTTTGGTGTCCATGGTACCCACAACAAAAGGAATCCTCATAATAAAAAATAAAAGTTGTTGTGCCGTGAGAGAAAAAAAACTGTTAAATTCAGAGCCATTCATTGTAGCATAGGCTACTAATATCCCTGAAACCTCAATTTAGATCCTTAAAGTCAAAGTACGCACAGATTGAAATAGCAACAGAACCCCTGTTTAACGGTAAAAGTACGTTTAACGGTAATGTTCCGAGTCCGCACAAGGTTTTTACTACCTGCTAAACGGTTATACTAATAGCCTTAATGGAACCTTCATTTCGTTCAAACTTTACGTTTCTTTATGATATGGATACTTAGATCAAAAGTGCAGCTCTTCTATAAAATTATAAGTATATCTAGAAAATGGGCAATACTTTAAACAATAACGATTTACAAATCATATGCCCACAGCAGGATAACCTGTATTAATAGGGGAGCCCAAGAGGGGAGTTTTGGATTTACTCGAGCACGTCAAATTAAGATATGGGGTACACTTTGCACCGTGTTGAGTACCACAATAAAAAAAAACCTTCTGTATAGGTACAGTACTTTTTTAAATGTTTTATCTTACTTCCGGATGTCAAAATGATCAGATTAGTATACCCCGATACCGTTAAACCATAACATTTTAAATAATAAAAATAATAAAAGTTTTGTATACTTCTCACCCTCTAATTTATAATTAAATCATCAAATTACTGAAACACGACTTACCTACTATGCATTTAATTTACTATACTATTGATCGATATTTGGCGCTCTCCCAACCGGTGAAAGGGAAAACGTCACATAACCTTTTAATCTGCCTACCACCCTACTTATAAAATCCACAAGGTCCTGATGACGCTCGATTGAATACACAATTAGCATTGTGAGCTCCCCTACTATATCACGAGTGTTATGGACACATACAAATACAAAAAGCCACTGTATATCTAATCCTTATGCAAGACACACGACACGACAGCGCGATGGTCACTGCAGAACTTGATCACAAAGTTCTTTTTAAAAAATAGCAGCTTTTTGGGATAAAATTATTATAACTTTAAATTAAAAGGCATTACTCAAAGTAATGCAGTTAATCACCCATCCATCCGTCAGCATTTAGAAGTCAACTGCGGGACTTAGGACTAACGGGAGTGACACAAAAACAAATGGGGAGAAAAGGTCCACGAATAGTGAGCAAGTTTCGGTAAACGGAGTACAGGCCACTCTTCAACTAGGTGGACTGCCGACTGTAACGAGACAACGAGTAACCGCTGGCTGCATTCCGAGGGTGCAGGGCCGGACGGGGTGGCGAATGTTAGGGTAAAGTAGTTAATATTTTCCATTAAATATTACTTGGTATTCCACAAAACCTTAGTCTATCTAGAATCTTCGGGACATGAGTTTCTTTGTCAACTTTCCGAGAAGTCAGCGTCTAGTTCCCAGGGCGGCACTTGTTGCGCTTGGTTAACTAACCACGGAAAATGCACCAACGAGAGATATGAGCCGTGACGCTTGCTTTCGCAGCTCAGAATTACATATTGTAATGGTATGTTCCATTTCACGAAGTCTCTGAATGTTATTGTAATGTGTACTGTCAAGCGCGCCTGTGTGTGTGTAAGCTTTCGAAGCGTTAGCAAAGACATCGGAACATATTTGTATTAAACAACTTTTAAAAAATTATGCCTTACTAACAAACATCTTCTACATTTAGTTGTCATGTTGACTTTACTCAACGCTGAGCCCTCTCGAGGCATTAAACAATGTTCATGTGCAGGCCTCACGACATTCATATCTAAACGGACTTCGTGACATAGAACAAAAATACTTTAGTTACGTGGCATTTAAATAAATCTTAGGAGTCTTAGGCTATCTAGGATCTTCAGGACTACATTTTCTTTGTAAATTCCCCGAGAATTCAGCGTGTAGCTCCCAGGGCGGCACTTGTTGCGCTTGGCTAAATAACCGCGGAGAATGTGCCGACGAGTGATATGAGCCGTGACGCTCCCTTTACAACTCTGACGATATTACATAATTGTAGAGGTATGACGTTCCAGTTTAAGGTTCCAATTTTTATTAAATAACATGGCAGGGAGCACGCTCGATATATTATGTAGTCAGAGACGGATTAAAACGATTCCCAGTGAGCCCTCTGCCTGTGAGCTGAGGACCCTTCGAATTGAAGTCCGGCATGGTTATTACTCAATTGCGCCTTAATGTTTTCCCATCTTAGCAGATTGCATATTGGGTAATTTAAATTTCCATGAACGTAAAATTTGGATATGCATATGCATTTCTGGAACACTCCTCAAAATGAAAGACAGCCAAGCAATAATAGTTATTTCGAGTTCACAGTAGAACTACGTTGGTCAGCACCAAACCTGCCACGGTTGAGAGCATTTAATGTGATCTCCAGAAAACGAGATTTGATTTTTGCATCGTATTGGCATTTCAATTTGCAATATTGTATCAAAGGGACATTATCGAAGTAGACTGAGGACTTGGTATGAGTGTTATCGTAATCAAGCATAAGTTGTCAAGGTAATGTATAAAATATAAAATCTGTTTCACACATCAATAAACCTTTGGAAATGCACGGCTGAACCTATGTTTCACGTAGTGTTTGCCAGACCGTCGAGTTCTGCGCCATCCTCCTATACTCTTGGCAATTTTGGTTATCGGTCCTCCTAACGACACGTCTTGCCCAACGCTATTTTAACTTGAAGAATATATTGGTAATATTCGTATATTTAGGCATTTTATTGGTTCAGATTCAATCGCCAGCATCGTTATTTCCATTATTTCCTGAGCATCTTTGAACCTTTGGTATTCAGAACGATTTCTCGCAGTAAACATATTTGTAACATATTACAAAACGTAAGATTTGGATAATAATATGCATTTAATATTGAAACGCCTTCATTTTTGGAACACTCCTCAGAATGAAAGACGCAAGGAATTATTCCAGTTCACAGTAGAACTACGACGGTCAGCACCAAACTCGCCACAGTTGAGAACATTAAATGTAATTTCCAGAAACCGATTAAGTCCAAACATATTTGATGTATGCATCGTATTGGCATTTCGATTTGCAATCCCGTATCAAAGGGAGGAACTATAGAAACATACTGAGAACTTGGTATCTATACTACTGGTGATTCGTTTAATCTGGCAATCAAGCTATACCTTGTAAATCGATGTACAGATTGCGACGGATTTTAGGTACAATATAAAATAAAATTCAATTTCATACTTACACCAAGCATTTCATACACGTACCCCTTTACTAGTAAACGGTTTATATTAACTTGTAATACTTATTGTCTTTCCCTGGTGCGCTCAAAGCGATATATTCGAAAGCAAGACAAAAATTGTGAAACTATCACCAGTTTATACAACGTTTTTTTTTATTTTTCTTCTTCTTTCTTATATCTCCTCTCTGAATAAAGAAAGATGGAGGTTATAAGAAAGAAAGAAAGAAAGAAAAGAAAGAAAAAATATTTATTTCATATTAGGAATACAAAATATTCGCTTAATGAATGTCATTTTTTCCCGGTCATCGCCTTTAAGTGCCCGTTTGGGCTAGATGATAAACCACACGCTGGCCAAGTGCGGGTTATGTCAGTGGATACTATCTCATTTTTTTCTTCTTTTCTGCCAAAGAAATAAATCTCAGCATATTTAAAAATAAAATAAAGACTATAATTAGAAATTATAGTGAATTAAATCGAAAACAAATAAAAAAAATAAACAAAAAATTACGTGTGACTTGAGTTCTGTATAAAGGTATGTAGGTATATTTATACCTATAGACTTTATCGATTTAATTTGTGAAATTACGTTATTTGAATGGCACCTTCATGAATGTAGGCCATCCATAAAAGACGCCATGTTTATCCATTTGATATATTAATGCGTGATTCCACGCGCTTTGTTTATCGATATGTAAATTGTATGACTACGGAAATGGGTTACACCGGTTACGTTCTACAAAGTTAAGCAAATGTTCACGTTAGTAACCCAAAAAGCTAAAGGTTTCGGGCACTGTCTTTTTAGATATGTGAATCCATATACTAATATTATGAATTCGAAAGTAACTCTGTCTGTCTGTCTGTCTGTCTGCTACTCATTCACGCTTAAACCACTGAACCGATTTTGATGAAATTTGGCATAAACATAGAAAGTACGTTGAGAAAGAACATAGGCTACTTTTTGCCGCGGGAAAATATCTCATTCCCACGGGAAGCAAATGGAATGAATGAAATGCGCCGTGTACTGTTATAAATACACTACATGACATTACTTACTTCATTCACATCCATTATCATATTTTATAACTTAAATTCTTTTGTTTTATTCTTATACTTTACTTTTCTATATATTTCTGACTTTCGGGTACTCCAATCGATGGGATCCTTAAGGACCCTTGATCCTTATACCAAATAGGATCGATTGATACAGCAAAAATCATGAAAATTCCCTATTATAGAGGACTGGAGCTTACTCCATCACGCTGCACCGATCCGAAAAGGCGATGGAGGTAGTGGCCAGCTCACGGGTTTTTTTTAAATATTTAGTTTTGAAGACTGCTATTTTTCGAAAACGGATGACTCACAGTGCCCCCAAATCACTGCAACGTGCATGAAATTTGACACTATTAGTAGTTTTTGCGGGACGTTCAAAAAGGCATATTGTGCTCTTGTTTTATTTTCAGTTTCTTGGTGTATTTTTTGTTATATTACTATATATAACTTTTATCACTTTTAGAAGGAATAGAAATTTGCCACTAGCGGTCACTAATTTAAAAATAGACTGACTTCGCATTTCGCTTAGCTGTTAGCTCATAGTTTAACGCTTAGGTTTGCAGCTGGTCCAACTCTATTCTCCTACTTTGTAAATGCGTTAAATTACGGTTGTACGATAGGTAAAGAGTTCGGCGCCTTACTTGCTTATAATAAAGTTGAAAAATAATCGTGCCTGCATAATCTATTAAGTGAGCATTATAGTCCACACATAGGAAAATGTAATCAAGCTCGGGTCTCGTATGAGGTCAGTATATCCGTGAGTTCTTCCGGTGTACATGCGACTTCCATCCAGGTATTGAAAGGCTATCTCCGTAGACAATATCCGGCCATCTTGATGTCATAAACCTGATCGCTTCATTTTAGTTTTCTTCTAAGCTTTGCTGGACATTAACATATGGAAGATATGAAATGTAACGCAAAAATAAACAAAATTATTCCTTCCAGCATGCAGCATCAAATTTTCAGTTGGGCATGGGTCTCTTCCCATTATTGTAGAGCCTACTGCTCCAATGCGAGTTGGTGGAGATGCGTACTGGAGGTCAACCGCAAACACCAAAACCGCCCATAAGGCTGCTAATGAGATTTAACTGTTGCTATCTAACCATATCACCGGGACCGAGGGCTTAACGTGCCCCGGAAGCAGAGAAAAACACATCCATCACCATCTCAGGCCCACTGCACTCGTTTGGCTTAGCTGCTTAGAACGTTTGCGAACCGGCCCAGCTGTGGGTCGCAAAAAGGGTTGCAGCCAGTCAATATTGAACATACAATTAAACTATCAAGTAAAAATGCAGCTGGGCTTATTCCATTCCCATAGTTGGAGCCTTGTCCAGTGTAAATAGTTAAGTGGATTACAGAACTAGCGAACTATGTATGTTGAAGTGTGTGCAGCGGTATATTGGCGCTAGTGTGCATGCATTGAACAGGAGCGAGGCACATTGATAATACGTTTGTTACGTGTGTAAGACAAATATGTTTCTCAAGTACAGGTTTAGATCAAATAAAAAACAATAGATAGATAGAATGCTGTGAACAACGAAGTAAGGCCGGTTTAAACTGCACTACATACACACACGTACAATGAAACTGTACCTCGTTTGGCGCATTGAGTATGTTGTCAAAAATTTATAAAATCACAAAAAAATGTTCAATTATGTTATGATATGGTGCTTTGAATAGTATTGTTAAAATTAAATAACAATAATGGTGTATTTGGTAGTATGATCGCAACATGTGTTTACGAAACCTGCCTCACATTGTTGTGCGCAGAGCTCCATCTTTACTTTTTTATTATCTAAGAGTATAGGATAGTTGATGTATTTATGGATCGCCACAAATCATTTAATCTTTTATTAATTGCGTTATTACAGGTACAAAAGATATCACAGCATAATAATAATTTTCCACTGTAACATAAGGTGCGCAATGTTACAAGTAAGTAACATTAACAGTAATGTAAATAAGTAAAATGATTTAGTATATTATTATATTTTTTTTCAAAATTATGTCATATACTTACTTATCAATAGTCATTAATAATAGAAATAATAAAATGTCAATTTGAATTAAGATCAAAATAATTTAAAACATCAATTCTTAAATAAATAGCAATAACAACAATTATAAACAAATTATAAACAAACATATTCAAATATCTATATCTATACAACAATAATTTAGCTTAATTTGTCATGTAGGTACTTGTATAGTATTTCTGGTAACTATAATATAGTATTTCTTTAACAGCATTGATTTTAAAATTAAAACTTCAAAATTAATTTCCTTCATTTCATCAGGCAAATGATTACCTACAAATTTTTAGGCCCATTATATACACTTTTACTAAAAACACTTGTTTTAGAATTTGTATGTAATATTATATTTAATATTGTATATAATATAATATCCTTGCATTTGTTTGCCTTGTAAGCTTTTTAAGTGCGAATACAAATCTACTAAACTTGTTGCATAAGTAGAGTACCTATGTATATGAGGTTTCCAACTCAGATCTTTACTACACCTAAGAACTTATTAAAAAATTATTATCAATTCCTTTTATAATTAATACTAACTAATCTGTTTCCAACCAGTACTGATTCGAGCCCTATATTTCGGATCAATTCCTAATTCCTTTAATTTTATTGAACTTGTCGTCAGTTAGATGTGGCGTTGATCTAACCCTATTTCAACAGTTTCAATCTTGTCAATACAAAACTTGAGAACTAATCAGCTGCTGACCTGCTGACTTGCTCAGTTCTTGTTCCAACGGAAAGTTTGTAAATATATATCGATAGATCACAATATGAGCTAAACCTAAAGTGAAACTGTCAGCTAGATTAGATGGCGGTCTTACTCAATTCCAGGAGTTTCAGCCTTCCCCGGCGGCGTGCTAAGTCAATTACGGAACTTTAAAACTAGGTAGTTGCGGACTCAGCTATGGTGAGTCGTTCCAACGGTGTATGGAATATTTTTTTAACAATAATGACTATTTAACATTTAGTGAAAACGTCAGCTATTTAACATTGGTCGAATTCTATTCCAGCAATTTCAGCCTTGTCCGGCACAAGTGCTGAGTCAATTACGAAACTTGAGAACCAATCTACTGCAGACTTGCTCAGCTGTAGTGTTGTTGCAACGGTATGTCGGCGCTAGTGTGGCACGCATTGAAGTGAACCGAAGCGGAGCTTTCATGCTTAATTTTTTTTATTATACTTGAGCCATTTCCACTCGTTCAACTGAGTAATTTATATTTTATTAAAGAACGTCTCGTAAGGATTCGTAAACATAGTTATAAAGTCCTAGTTCAACTCATGGATAATTTCAGGGCGCCCTATATGTTTTGGACCGTACCGAGATCGAGATGGATCGGATTATTTCGGACGCCCCCGAAATGATTCTTGTGTTGAACTGTTCCGGTTTATAACCGAGTAAAATTGTAAAATTAGGATATTTATATGTATCTTCCTCTTAGCTGTTTAAAATAAATCTCTGGTATCCTTCTCTCCGCATTATCCGGCACTCTATATTGCCTCCATTAGCGCGATATGTGCCGCACTCGTTAAATATTGACTCCACACTTAGGTGCACATAAATATGTACTTCCTAGTATGATGTAGATAAGTTTACATTTAACTTCCTTGTAGAGAAAACTCTTCCATTGTAGAGAAAACTCTCCAATATTTGGTTCTGTATTGCCGCCACCAGTACGATATGTGCCGTACTCGTTAAATATTGACTCTCCACTTTGCTATATACTTTAAGCACTTATTAAGAAATAACCTTGGTAAAAAAGGATATTTATGTTTATTTTCCCATCATCTACCGAAGAGAATTTCTATTGAAGAGATTCCACAATATCTGGCACTCTAGATTGCCTCCATTAGCGTAAGCAATGTACATAAATTTCCTTGCATCTTTTTCTCAACAGTTAAAGAGAAAACGCCGCAATATTCGGTTCAGGGAGCCTATTCTATACACCCGTGTGTAAAACTTTGTGAATTTTCGGGGCTCATTTTCGGATAAGACCGTAAAATTCTAGAAATATTCAGTAGCTGAATGAAATCCATGATAACGCTAATCTTAAAAAACGATCTGATTATACCAAAAATGTTTCCGAATATTTAAGAACTTACGGACGTATAAGTATACATGTACACTCTCCCGTTAAAGAGAAAACGTCGGTGTTCATCAATCTGCAATATCCGGCTCCGTATTGCCTCCATTAACACAAAATGTACCTTTCTCGTTAAATATTGACTTTCCACTTTGCTCTTTGTATTTACTGCAATTATTACTATACTCTTAACTCTTTAAAGTTCTATGAATACGAGATTGTTTATGTGTATATCAATACTAAATGTCCACCATCGTCCCACGTCCCATTTCTGGTAAGTTCTGTCTTTAGTCAGCAGTCCAGGATATAAATAGGCCTATCCTTCAATAATTTGCCGCATTCACCGGAACACATAACTTTAATATACAGAAGTGTAACATAACTACACGCATATACGTGAGAGTTTACGTAGTCTACTCACTCGTTCAAAACTTCAAATAGAGTACCTACTCCTAAAGTCAGTCACATGACTGTTACTAAGGAGATCTACAGTAACAGGACCACGCGCCTCACATGAAAACGCTGACCATGCAAGACGATGCAAGCAGTGAATATTATAAACAGTAAAATACCTACGTGATACACATCACTAAACTAGACTATTAAAAGAATCTCAGTACGTATACTCGCACAAATGGTACGAAGTTAGCATAAGGACTGCGGTCCCCAGTCAGTGACGTCGCCTGGCGGGAGATCTCCCCTTTTCCACCATTATACTAATCTATTTATTATATAAAATGAATGTTTGTCTGTATGTCCTTTATAGAATCGTAAACTATGCATTTGATTATGTCATGATCTTCAGGAAAGTGTTGTGCTTGAGCCCACATCCGGCTAATCTCTGAAACTGTTGGACCTATTTTGACGGGACTTTCATTTATAAAGTCCACGCGGACGAAGTCGCGGGCGGCCGCTAGTTCCAAACGTTATATTTGGATGGATGTTTCTTCAATCACGCAAGAACGGTTGAACAAGATGAAATTTAGTGCAGAAATTATTAATCGACATTAAAGCTGAATCACAAAGCTAAACATCTCTCTTGTGTTACATTTCACCACAGGTTATCTCATTTTATAATTTTACTAGCCGCACCCCGAGGTTTCACCCGCGTTAGAAGGTTCAATTAGCTTAGCAAGTGTAGCGTTCAAATGAATCTACATTCGATGGCACTGGCTCGGTCACTCGATGTGCGCAGGCGGCACGCCCGCTCTCACCCCCGGTTCGCACGGTACTAACGCTGCACGCCCCGCCACACCATGAGCACGAGACAGTGTTTATAGCTATTTCAATAGTTATAGTTTACTACAAACACTACATCCCTTTCTTATCAAAAACTTTATTATTTTTACTTTGTAAGTAAACATACTCTCAATGAATAATTATTAAATTTGTTTGATCCGTTCAAAATCTCATTAAATTGTTTTCAAGATTTCCAGTTTCACTCAGTCTTCACCTACAGCTTCCCATTAGCCTTCTATTCTTTTTATATACCCCTTGTCTTCTTCATTCAAATCCGAGTCTCATGTCTTACATCTTCTACCTCCATAATCCCTTGTCTTTTTCATTCAAATCCGAGTCCCACGCCTTACGTCTTCTACCTCCATAATCCTTTGTCTTCTTCATTCCAATCCGAGTCCCACGCCTTACGTCTTCTGTAATCTTACTTTCTTAATTCTTCTTTTTTTCTTAATTCTTAATGGGGTAAATTTGTACAGAATATTTCCAATTTAATGGGGGTACTTTTGTACCATGCATTTCCAATTTAATGGAGGTACCTTTGTACCAAATATTTCCAATTTAATGGAGGTACCTTTGTACCACATATTTCCAATTTAATGGAGGTACCTTTGTACCACATATTTCCAATTTAATGGAGGTACCTTTGTACCACATATTTCCAATTTAATGGAGGTACCTTTGTACCACAAATTTCCAATTTAATGGAGGTACCTTTGTACCACAAATTTCCAATTTAATGGAGGTACCTTTGTACCACATATTTCCAATTTAATGGAGGTACCTTTGTACCACAAATTTCCAATTTAATGGAGGTACCTTTGTACCACAAATTTCCAATTTAATGGAGGTATCTTTGTACCAAGTTTTCCAATTTAATGGGGGCACCTTTGTACCAAGCAATGTTTTCAAATTTAATGGGGGGTGTTTTATTATAAACAACAATGGTGTTGTTACGACTTTGTACACCCAGATCCCGCCAACCAAGCGTCGCACAGCAAACCTCAAAACGCGTAAACAGGTACCAAGTCCACCATCGGTGACAAGATCGCGGCTTTTGTTCACGACTTACATAACCACACGTGCACACAACGCAAGCAGTAGGTTCGGAACGGGCCTACCGTATCAAACAGTTCGGGAAAACTGTAGAGAACCATGGGCAGCCGCAACCAAGGCACGCAGCCCAGCTCCACAAGTGAAATCGAAACGGTCTCTGCCCAGCGACAAGAAGAAATACTTCTACAACTACAGCAAATAAACTGGGCCATAGCGACTGCGCTTGGCGATTTGGATTCCGCTAAGTGGACCCTTGCAAAAGGGGACAACAAACGCACTCTACATTACAACGGTATCATAACACCCATGCGCGCAACTGTATGCGCACTTTGTTCTTTCTCAGATGTTTCTTTAAATACTTGCCTACTTACACAACCATAGGCAGCAAGAGACATTCACCACAATACTACGTGTAAGAAAACTACGCACAATATTACATATTAGCATTTAGATAATCTTTAATTTTGTAGAATCGACCCCATATTATTTAATTTTTACGGGTATACTCCGTTTGCCCCCCTGGCGGTGGCTCCGGCAATGATCCCGACACTGCCACATTGGAATATAAGTTCCAAATCAATCATTAGTATATTGTACCTTTAGTGGAACAAGATTTAAACTTTATTTACTGTATACCCAAAATAAACTACAATAGTGGTTTACAAACTAAAAGCAATAAAAAAACCCTGTACCCCATAACTAAACTGCCCTGTTTGTTTCAGATAAATAATAAATATCTTTTATTTAGACTTATCAGATATTAAATTTAAGCATATAGTAAACTGTAATTGATTCTGTATAATTAAGTTATTTACAGTCATAATGCTCACTCGCTGTTTGAACTACGTGAATACCAACAGGCTACACTGAAAATCAGTGTTGTAGTCTTTGGCTGCAAGCAGGCTGAGTGCAGTCCTTTTTCTCAAATAGACTACAACAATGCCACTGTTATGTTTGTGACCCTATATTATATTTTTATTGTATGCATTTTGTAGTTTTAAGAAGAAAGAAACATTTTTCTATTCTATTCTATTCTAAAATGAGTTGTTTTCAAATCCTTCCATTCAATCTCCATTCAATTTCCGAACCACAATTCTCAACAACAAGACACTGTACGGGCGTATACCAAACTGCACGCGAAGAATAAACGGCTTATTGACTGTCGTTACTTTGCCGTGTGCGAGTACCTAACGAGTTAAGCTACCTAGCTTAACCAACTAGTAACAAATGTAAACACTTAACTCGCATACTGTATCAAACTCGTAACATCATAACCAAATCGTATATTAGTTTTTCGCTTAAATTCCAGAATTTCTAACAAGATTCAAATATTTTGACTGTGCCTTATCTAATGCCCTATTGATATGTAAATAGGTATTACCTTTGTTACCTTCAATCTCATACATTTATTTAGTTATGAGAATACTTTGTACTATTTTTATTTTATTTTTTATGAAGAAGCTTTAAATATTTTGAGGGTGTTTTATCTAATGCGCTATTGATAAATAGGTATTACCTTGAATCTCATACATTTATTTAGTTTGAGAATACTTTGTACTATTATTGCCTTGGGTAACATTATACAAATCATTTGTTTCTAGACAAATTTTGTATTTTATACATATTTCCGAAAATTTGATTGATTTAATACAAATAAAATCAATAAACTATTCAAAATTTTTCATTGTTTGTTAACAGATATCTTTTTAGAATTTCAGCTAGGTATATTATGTTATGAATAAATCATTTTAATAAAGGTGTAGTTTTTTATTTATTTATTTACCAGCTGACCCCGCACCACGTCAAAATGTCTGGGGCGGGCTACCCTCAACACTTAGGGGTATAAAATCTGTTATAAACATATTCTCATACCTACTGAATATATGTATATATAAACCTCACCAAAATCCGTCAAACCGTCGTTCCGGAGAAGTACTTAATAAACACAAACTGTGACAGAAGAATTTTATACCCACATTAGATTATGAGTTTGAAGACATTTGTCAATAACCATTGCACTAATTTAAAGAGTTAATCAACTGACAATACAGTTCCCAACTATTATCCTTTACTTAATAGCTTCTTGTGATAAGCACCTAATCAGTACGAGCTAACAGAACACTCACTCACTCAGCACTGTCCGCTTTCATCTTTTCCGAAAACCAGTTTTGATTTATGACATTGTTGCTATGTCCGCTTAAGACATACAGTAAAATAACATGGACACCATCAACGTCTCCACCACTAAGGGAAATGTTTTTATCATATTACCTTGTGATAAATGGTATTCATTACAGATTTCCACTTACCGCCCTTGACAGTCAGTATAGGTATTAAGATTTTAATAACCACCGATCTCCGCTGACAATCTTCAAGGTGCCTTTTGAGATATTATCTTTCACCAATCTACTCACGTATACGTAGGTGCATTATAGCCTATTTAGTGCCTGTAAAGACTCATCATAGTTAATATAAAAACTTTATAGTAATATGAAACTTTAACTGATATGAACTTTTGTTAAGTTTAATTTATTAAAGCGTATGCTTTGTATATGAACATGTATGTGAACTCTGTACATCTTTCATTCTATTAAATTTCTAATTGCATTTCACGATTTAGCTTTATTCTTTAATACGAATACAATAATAGTATGAGTAGTTATTTTAAAACCTGCCTCAAAGGTTTCTCTGATTATAATTTAACTAGAGATTTCACTCGCGTTAGAAAAGGTCAGTAAATTATCAATTTTTTATTGTAGTGTTGGTTCACTATTTTGGCTATAATGGCTTACACACTTTGGCCACATTGGCCTACACATGAGATACACTGTGCGGGCTTCCTTGCAGGACCATCCAAGACAACACATCCATCACACACCACACATGTACAACTCCAGCGGCTTTGGCAGCGCACACCAGAATAGATGGTAGACTTTTCTTACCCTCCTGTCACTCATTGTTATACTTTGGGCAATTCACAAAACATCTTTATAAATTGTAGCTTATATTTTATTCCGTTGCATAAGCTATATTATTGTAAAGTTTCACTTAAATCCAATCAGTCGCTCCTACATGAAAGAGCAACAAACATCCATACCTACAATCTTTCGCGCCTGCAATATTAGTATGAAGAATGATTCTCCATTTCTTATTGCTGATCATTAAAATTTTGTAATTTCGTACACCCTAATATTTATTTTAGCAGGTGTTTAATGTTCAAAAGCTAGTCACCATACCGTTTCTTACCCGTGATATCGAATATTAATTATATATAATATCGTAAACGATATTTTAATATTGTTATACCTACATGTTATGAATGTTATGAATTCACGTTTAACCAAAAACCACAATCTAATTTGTATATAGATCGTTATAACATTATATTGTTTCTTTATGAGTTAGGTATGTGTAATTTGTAAGCTTATATATAACGCATTACCATATTGATTGGTGATAATTAATGATGAATAATTATAGTGATTCTAAAAGATTATTTACATCATTTATTCACTCAAAGGTACATCGACTTACGTACCAGTTAAAGGTTAGAATGTATTCGTCTAGTCTTACTGATTGAATCAAACAATATATATTATATATTTACGACCTATATTCACTGCTGCTGTATTGTGTACTGTACAAATATCCCACAAAATAGCTGTAAGACGAATTAGATCTCTCATGAATGTTGTAGGTATTTAGTTAGTAGTACGACATTCATGTAAATTAATTATTAACATATTCACGAAACCAACTCATAATGATACCAGTAACTTGAACGATATATGTAATTATTTTTATATCCAACCAACCAGAAGAAAATACATAGATTTCCTTACTTACTTGCAATATTCATATAATTAAACTTGTCAGGTGTTATTCCATACAATTCCTGAAATACTTTTTATACCGGTTAGAAATAAGATCATTCTCTTGAATAGTAACTATGTGGGTTTCTTTTGTGAGCCATACACTGAAATTATTTTAACAAATTGGTAAATTTTCAAATCCAAACACTTTAAAAATAAATATTGTAAACAAATCGTCATTTTAAAGTTAATATTTTATGGGTAACGTACACCGGTTTTATACTTAATACATAATGACAGTGTATAACAAAAAGAAAGTTTATTATGTCACGACAATTATGTATTGAAATTGAAATTGTCTTTTAGTTTTAGATAAATAAGCTTTTTTAGTTAAATTTTTGAATATAATGTAATTAATGGACTTACTCCCGTTATGATTCTTCCAGTTATAAACCAACAATCCAATGACTGTATTTTATGTTTACTTACAATTTTTTCCACTTCCTTGTTTCCTTCCCCTTTTTATTATTTCAATGTCCAGGAGGGAAAAAAAATTATATATACTGGTAGGATTTATACTCGTCGCCATTTGTAGCGTTCAAATGAATCTACATTCGATGGCACTGGCTCGGTCACTCGATGTGCGCAGGCGGCACGCCCGCTCTCACCCCCGGTTCGCACGGTACTAACGCTGCACGCCCCGCCACACCATGAGCACGAGACAGTGTTTATAGCTATTTCAATAGTTATAGTTTACTACAAACACTACAGCAAGTCTTAAAATAAAGTCATATCTGCAAGAAGTTTTAAAAGGGCTGTAATATTATGTTTATATTTTATGTTACTGTCAAAGTGCGAATTAGGATATCATGCATTCGAAAAATTATATGCATGGCGATGGAAAACATCGTAATTATATCATAATATTTTCTCTTATCGCACGTAGAGCAGCGATAAATACGCACATAACTACTAATACTAATACTGTAATATAATATGTATGTAGGTCGTTATACGTATAATAATTGTTATTATTCTATATTAACCTACATACATATATATATCTACATTTTATCCCATTATAATCCTTTGTTCTTGTAGCTTGTATATTATAAAAGCCTACCTCGCATTCTCAACATCACCCAGGGTCGACTGGAAGACAATTCCAATGTGCATTAGGTTTAAACCTTTGTGAATAACAGCTTAAGGTGTTTTTCACATAAATAAAATACTGACCACCCGTGTGGCGCAATGGTTACCATGCCGGACTGCCGATCGGAGGGTTCCGGATTCAATTCCCGGCCAAGCAGTTTGAATGATGAGTTTAAATTTCTGTTTTCGGTCTGGGTGCCTGTGTTTCTGTCTTTCTGTGTGTCCATGGTACCCACGACACAGGATATATCTATCCTACTGTGGGGCTATGAGCGTAAAAAAGATATTTTTGCGAAGATAAGTAACTTAAATTTTAGGGGTAACATAACCCAGTACTTATACTTAACTTTACTGCACTAATGTAGTTGAAGCTCATGCATATCCAACGCTGGATTACCTCAAGGGTCGCAATGACTAAGTAATCTTTTAAAAGGTCACCGTCCGGAGGCCTTCCGAGCGGCAGATTTAGCGATTTGAATATTTTACTGAGCAGCTTAGCGATCAACTAGGCTGGAGACTTTAAGAAGTATAAAGGATGAAAATATTTTAAAAAGTTCATTGTATTCTTAGTTAGCAAGATTGGAATTAGTAGCTAAGAAAATACAGAAATATTTCATCCCTTAACGTTAAATAATTTGGGCATCAAAGCCGATCACAAATCTAAGTATCCCTCTTATATGACACTTCCCCCCCCCCCCTCCCAAGCCTATCTCCTTTGATAATTTTACGAAAAGTTCTAATATGCCAGATCACGATATTTTTCTACCTTTTTTTTTTCCAACCTTCAAAAGGTACCCGACACCTTGGGAGAGGATACCGGGTTATGTGGGATTTGACCGCACTAAAACCCCCTCGGTGGCCTGCCTCTACGTTTGTGAGGACTCCGGGATCTCCATAGGAACGCACCGGTGTCCTCCACGCGCGGCGCCCCATAACGGGCCCATCTTCGGGAGAGCAGATGTGCTCTCCTGCACCTTCAGGTGTTCACGGCGGCATGCGGCCACGCATACACCGCCGTCCTTCCCGGGGCTGCTGGCTGGACGGATCGAGCTCCCACTCTTACCGTCCGCATCCCCGGAAGCCCCCTTTTAGTCGCCTCTTACGATCAGGCAGGGGATACCGTAGCTCTATTCTTAATCCCGAAGCTACAGGGACTGATATTTTTCTACCTACACAATACTTACGCAGCCAACCAGACTGTTTTGTATATTTCATTATATTGTTTTAAGCTTTTTTTGTCCCACTGCTGGACACGGATCTCCTTTCGAAAGGGATGGACGTAGACCACCATGCTGGCCAAGTGCGGATATCATGCCTTCCAGAAATTATAAGTAACTCCCAGGCATGCTGGAAACTAGGACTGAAAGCTCGGAAAACATCGTAATTAAAGATCAAAGGTCAAAACATTGACCACAGTCTTACCGCTTGGACGTCGATAAAATTTTAAGAGGATTAGATTAAAGATAGAATAAAGAATAAAGCAATTCCAAAGAAATCCTACAGTTTTTCATCTTTAAGCACACCTTTTAAGACGTGACGTAAATTACACAATACACATGGCATTGTTATACCTGTTCCTACCTATAACAATAAAGGAACTAATCTTCCATTTTTTCATCACAATCCCCCATCTGTTTACGTTCTTATAGCAAGAAAAAACAAAACGAAGGGATTCGACGATAAATAACGCGAGAATTACGCTCGCGTACAATTTGTCATGCGATGGCGGGAAAGTGATTTTTTCCGAAATAACTTACCGTTCTTCCAACAACTGATTGGAAACAGCTGAACGAGGCCGTTTGCTCAATATTGAACTAGTAAATGAGGACAATTAAGGTGTATTTAAAATAAAAAAGAAAGTGTTAATAGAATCATAATTAAATTTTGGCTATTTAACATTTAAATATTCCTTGCGTATTTGGCATGCATCAGCTGCATTACGGATTACGGACTGCTTGAACGCGGACGCATAAAACTATATAATGCTCTGTTAAATTAATATAGTTTCTTAATGTCCTCATTGTACTGGATTATAAGGTACTTTGTCGCGTGAAAATTGGGAAAAACTTATAATAAAACCCTCTCAAGCAAAATCTGCTATATGCTATGAGTCTTACAGATTAGCAGGTCCTAAGAGCACGGCTCTGTAGCTTCGGGACTAAGAACAGGACTACGGTATCTCCTGCTTGTGCAAAAGAGGCAATTAAAAATCCCCTTTTTTCTGGGGTTGTGGGCGGCAGCAGTGGAAGCTCAAACTGTCCAGTTAGCGGTCCCGGGAAGCATCATCCTTCCCATGTGTGCGTAGCAATTTTTGAAGTTGCTGGACAGCACTATCGCTCCCCAAATGAAAGGCCCGTTTTTGATACCGGAGTTCTCCCCAAGCGCTGAGGCAGGCCATCGAGTCCAACAAAGCATTGGAGGTGTTTTGACGCAGGAAGTTGACGGATTGGAGGTCCTATCGCTTACACCGCCAAAAAACTTTCAGGAAGGGAATATAAGTACTCTGCATATGCAATAGATCCGTATTATCGGCACCAGTCTCAGTACACGTCAGTTTATTAAAAAAAATACAGTTTTTTATCTCCAAAAATTATGCTTTTATGTACGAACTTTTGCCTTAAATATATCCCTAAGATGTCAGTTGATTAAAACATTAATAAATAATGCTTTATTACCTTTATTAAGGATGTTGAAATTTATTTATTTATTTATTTATTTATTAAATTTTATGTTTGAAGTGCTTACAGAGTAAATCCAAGGCGCACTTCAAACTTACGATTCAACATAATAATATGAATCTGATCTGAATCAGACAGGAACAAAAAAAAACTTAAAATTAAATTAAATTAAATTAAATGGTCGCACTTAAAAAACAAAAACAGTGCTTTAAAAATTGTGATACAGGCATATGGAACAAGTCCACATCTGGACTGTGGTGTATCAAAGCATTGAGCAGCCTCACTGCTTGGGCCGTGGGCGCGTGTTTAGCGGTCTGCGTGCGCGCCGGCGCGGCCTCGAGCGCGCGCGGCACGCGTCCGCGGCGCAGCCTGCTCGGCGCGCACAGCGAACAGCGCGACAAAGTGGTTGGACTGTCTATCCTATTGTTTAGGAGCAGGTAATAGTGTAACATTATTGCACACTTGCGCCTCACTTCCAGTCGATCAATGCCCACCATGCCTGCTACAAATAGGGACGGATATAAATATGGGTAATATCCAAATAATTTTTTATAAAGAAATCTAGCAAATTTTTTCTGAATTTTTTCTAGCATAAGAGTATATTTATGTTCATGAGGGTCCCAAATTATCGCATTATACTCAAGCTTAGATCTAACAAACGCGTAGTACAGAGTGATAATTGTGCACCTTTCTTTGAATCTGGTTGTCTGCCTCATAACGAAACCGAGCGATTTATATGCTCGTTCGCATATCTCTGTAATGTGAGGGTTAAAAGTCAGCTCCTTATCCAGGGTCAAACCAAGATCGCGAATCTGCTTGACGCATGCAAGAGGTATTCCATTTATGTTGTAAGTGAAAGAAATGGGTGAATTGGAGCGAGTAAAAGTGATGTGCTTGCATTTTGATGTATTAAACTCGAGTTGGTTTTGTTCACTCCACTTAACAACATTGTCAATATCCCTTTGCAAGGCCAGACAGTCATCACAGCTCTCTATACCCAAAAATAATTTTACATCGTCGGCAAACATGAGGCACTCAGCTGCCCTGACCACACTCGGCAAGTCATTAATCATAATTAAGAATTGCGTCGGGCCAAGCGTGCTTCCCTGACTTACACCAGAGCAAGTCTCATATGAATCAGACCGAAAACCTGACAGCTGCACGTATTGGATTCGACCTGTAAAATAGCTCTCAAATAATTTGAGCAGCTTCGGCGTAAAGCCTGCAGCCGAAAATTTATTTAATAACACATCGTTATTTACCCGGTCAAAGGCTTTCTTAAAATCGAGGTAAGCTGCATCTACTTGCTTTCTTGAATCCATATGCTTAACGGTGTAGTCCACAAAGCTAACATGGTTAGTAACAGTCGAGCGTCCCGCTCTGAACCCGTGCTGCGCGTCGCTGAGTTGCGCACTTACTTGCCTTGTGATGTGGCGGTTTAAAATAGATTCAAAGATCTTGCCGAATGCAGACAGTACAGCTATAGGCCTGTAGTTTTCAACTTCTGATCTTGAACCATCCTTGGGTATAGGAGTTACCCTGGAGACTTTCCATTCGGAAGGATATGTCGATGTACTAAGAGCTAGATTATAGATGTATAACAAAGGTTCCTCGAAAACATTAAAGCAGTCTTTTACTATAAACGGCGGTATAGCATCAGGTCCTGCAGAAGAATGTGCTTTGAGCCGTCTGATTGCTAATTTTAAATCACTTACATCAAGAGTGTCAATTGCAATGCGAGTGGAACACAGGGGGCTTGCGGCCTTCCGCTCTGCGTCATCTGCCGATAAAGTAGGTTTCTCACCTAAAAAAACAGACTGAAAATAATTGGCAAAAGCATTGACTGCATCAGGCCCACTAACAGTCTTATCCTTGTATTTGAAATCTCTAATGTAAGAATTTGACGATTTTTTTTCTTTTACAAATTTCCAGAACTGTTTGGGATTCATTTGAATGCTTGCTTCGGTGCGATTAATATAATTATTATATTCAAATTCTATCATATTTTTCACTTTGTGTCTATAATATTTAAACATTTCTTTGTTAAACTCTAAATGTAAAGATTTATATTTTTTTAGATGAAAATATTTTATGCGTATGTTTCTTATTAAATCAGCAGTAAACCACGTAGGATATTGATAGCGGTATTCTGTAATGCTTTTTTTCAAGGGAACGCAAGCATCAAAACACGAATAAATTAACCTATAAAACGTCGATACTGCTGTGTCTACATCTGAAGTTAAATATATCTCGTCCCATTCAATAGAGGCAAGGGAAGCATAGAGCAGGTTGTAATCAGCCTTACGAAAATTCCACTCTGGGGAGACAGGTCCCGGGCGTGTAAAGGACGCGCGTCGCGCGTCACCTGCCCGCCGCGCAGGGCGCACGCAGACCGCCAGAGGAGGGTGGTAGGCATCCGCGATCACCACGGGCTCAGCGTCACCTACTTCAATTCGCTCACTGTCCAGATTACTCAGCACTAAATCTAACATTGTACCATATTTATTTTGAATTGTATTGCGTTGTCTTAAATTACAAAATTGAGTCATATAATTAAATTGCATCAGAACATTTTGACCGCACGAGTTCAGGTTGAAGTCACCGATAACCAACACATCTAATTTTTCATATTTTAATACGATATTTTCAATCGCAGTAAAAGTCTTACAGTAAATTGAATCACACGCACTCGGAGGTATGTAAACAACGCAACACAATATTTTTACAAGGTCCAAAGTAACGATACACATTACCAGTTCCAACTCATCGGAGTAGCCGTCCACGTCCACGACTTGTTGCACCTGGAACGGGTCCCGCACCGCCAGTAGCACGCCGCCCCAGCCGACGTCACCAGCGCGGTCCCGCCGCACCACGGAATACCCGGGGGGAAACACTTCAGCGTCACCAACGCCGCTCGTTAGAAAAGTTTCAGAGAACGCATAAATATCAGCAGTTTGTGCTAATATTGCATTTTGGCAATAGTCTAATTTTGATCGAAGACCTCTAACGTTTTGGTAAACACATGTGTAAGATTTAGGCTTATTTATTTTTTTCGCTTTGTGGTTTACGAAACCCATTACGCCAGGGTTTGATATGAACATCTTCTGCCCAATGCTCTGGTGACAAATATTTTTCCAAATGCTTACTAGGTACAGTCAGTTTGAAAGAAGCATAATCGCCGCGTGACTTTAGAATCTCAGCTGAGCAGTTATCATCAGGACAAATATTACGCAAGTGTTCCAAAACCTGTTCTGCGGTAGTTCCATTTTGCAAGTAATACAAATGCAAAAATGATTTCCTCTCCGCGGCTGACAACAAGCATGCCTTCGAACCCGGTGTAGCAGTACCACGAGTAACATTTTCGGACATACGCCGTTTTGGTTTTACTTCCACCCAAGCGGCATCGCCCGCCACTTGTTGCATATGAATCATACTCGTAGGCATCACGGTGTTTATAATATCTTGATCGGCTTTCGGAACGCTCGGCGTGCCCGGTGCGCTGTGACTGGACGTCGTCGCTCGGCAAGTTTCGGTTGGCAGAACGATCCCCGCATTTCGCGAGCGCCCAGGCGATATGTTACGTTCTCCTTTACCATTACGAGCAGCGGCGGAGATAGTCGAATTCGCACGAAGTCGTGCATCACGAATTGGCCGCTTTGAATGATGTGATGTTTGAGAGATGTTACTACCCTCATCTTCTGTAACATTTACGTTAATTCCTTGAGTCACAGATTTATCACTATCACTCACAAGCTTTTTAATTAGATTATTTTGATCCGTAACTAGGTTTTCCAGGGTTATCACTTTATTCTGGAGATCCAGTACAGTTTTGGTGAGGTCCCGGATAGCACTTTCTACGGATTTAAGTGACATTGCGAATGTTAGTGAATTAAAACACAGAGCACTTAGCGAACGTGGTGCGACTTTGACGTCTATTACGCAAAGTTCTCCTTTGCGTAATAAACCCCTAGATTTGGTAGCAATATAAGAAGCTATTTATCTATCTATCAGCCTTTTAAAGTCCACAGCTGGACATAGGCCTCCCCTAATGTTCGCTACTCCGTCCGGTCCTTAGCCTTCTGAATCCAGCGGTTTCCCGCTATCTTCTTCAGGTCGTCAGTCCACTTGGTTGGAGGGCGGCCTGTGCTCCTTTTGCCGAGACTTGATCGCCATTCGAGGATCTCTCTTCCCCATCGGTTGTCAGTCCTCCTAGCTATATGGCCTGCCCATTGCCACTTTAACTTGCAGATTTTGAGAGCTATGTCAGTAAGTAACCTAAGTTCGTCTACGGATTTCATCGTTACGGATTCTGTCGCGTAGAGAAATATCAAGCATAGCACTCTTCATCGCTCACTGAGCGCTGAAAAGGCTAACTGTAAAAGACCATGTCTCAGCGCCTAATGTCATAACAAGTAAGAAGTGTATGAAGCTAACAACTAGCTATCATTATTAATAGCAAGAAGTGTCTCAAGTCTGTGGAGTGTGAAACATAGTACATACATGCGAGTACATAAATCAATGGTGTGAAAGGACAGAAATGGCACCGGAAAAGTGTTAAAAGCTCTGTATTTTGTGAATGCTTCTACAGGCTCTTTGCCTTCAGAAAATAAACCGTTTACGACAGGTTTTACCGTTTCACGGGCGTGAGGTGTCTGTGCGGAATCCATTTTACATCGGTTTGCGTTCAGTCAATTACTGCTGGAGAATACTGCTCTGGGCCAACAGAACTGAAGCCCCTAAAAGCCTTATTTAAATTTCAATAGCACAGAGTATCAAATATCTGAAGCAGGAAGATTATTGTTAGGATATTACATGGATAATTACATGTCGTCAACGAAGAAGACTATTGTTTAATGCGATGCAGCATTAATCAATGGTTTTTTAAAAGCTTAAATGTTTCTTAACGGTTGCTTAAAATTTGTACATTTTATTTAATAATACTTTTTATTCGAGCTAGGTATATTTTTTATGTTCAAGATAAATATTTAGACGAATAAGAACTATGAGCATATTCAACTTTGAATTCAGTATAAAAAAGGCTGCGTAAGAAACAAAGTACGCGCGAAACAGGTGTACAACGGCTTACCTTTAGTGAATTACCGACGCGGAGTGCTGAAACAACAAAACTGCTGAAAGCCTTCTGCAAACGTCACACCGATACTAATACCTGGAGTAGGTCTAAAGCTTTATAGTATAAAAAGTTACGTCCAAAATGTATTGCAGAAAATTATGGTATGTTTTTATTGTTTCTCACTAAACAAACGGTTTTTTTTTAGGTACTTATAAAGAGGTTGCCAAAACATTAATCCAATTCAATTCAATTCAATTTATTTATTTGCAAGAACACAGTACTTACATCGATAAGGTGTTACATACATTTTAATCCAATGTGTCCTACCTCACAAAGGTGTGCAAATTTATAATTTTACAATTATTATTGAGATAAATTTATTTATAATAATTTAAATATTATTGCTGATTATTATTAATAGTCATTATTTAAATGTTAAAATCAGTAAATAATAATAATACAAAAGTCATAAAAACAGGTCACAGGATAACATTAGGTATATTAGTACATTACATCTATATTAGTCATTCTTTATGATTATAAAAGTCTTTTAGACTGTAAAAGTTATTGTCCAATAGCCAGTAATGTAATTTATTTTTAAATTTAGTATAAGTAGCCTCTTTAAGCGTTACTGGTAAATTATTATATATTTTTGCAGCAGTATACTGTACATTGTTACTTAAAGATTTTAAACGGCATCTTGGAATACACAATTTATGCTTATCTACATGACGTTTGAGTCTATCGGACAGTGGTTGAGCTTTTAATGAAAAATATTCGGGATTTTCCCTTACAAAAACACATGATGCTTTTATAAACATACAAGGCAATGGCAGCACCTTAAATTTTTTAAATAAAGGACGACAACTATCTAACGGTCCTGCACCACATACAGCACGGATAGCTTTCCAGCTAAACGTCTGAAATGTTCCTAATGGAGCAAGTCAAATTAATGTCATTATAAACCGATAAATTTATTATCAGAATAGAACTGATCATGCCAAAATAATAAAAAAAACAGTAATGATAGAGGCAATGTTTTCCTTTTTTCGTGTTTTCGTCTTGTGTTTTATATGAAGTTTTAATTGTTATGGTTTACTACATAGCAACACCTATTTTTCTATTTATCTTCGTGCTGTGACTTATGTTTCCAAAACACTGTAGAATACCGGATTTAAACCCCTTTCTAGTTTGTTTGTGCATTTTTCACGTGGGAACGGTGCTACGAATTTTTTTAAGGAGATAGTGGAGAGAAGCATACGCTACTTTTTACCCGTGGAAAATATCATGCCTCTGGGGAACAAACGTGGAGCCGCGGGTGGAAAGCTACTCACTTTTTTTATACATTAGCAGCCGACCGCGACTTCATCCGCGTGGACTTTGGTAAAAGTCTAGGTGGTATTATTATTATAATAGGCTATATAACACATAGCATGATATTATACAGCCTATTATAGCCTTTCCCAATGGACTATTCAACACAAAAATATTTTTTCAATTCGAACCAATAGGTAGTTTCCTAGATTAGCGCGTTCAAACAAACAAACAAACTCTTCAGCTTTATATATTACTATAGGTTTAAAAGGCTTTGTCCTGAATGACTCTTTCATTATCGACATTGTCATTTGTTTGAAGGGCGGATTTGACGGCTTTCTACGCCACAATATTATTAATATTCTCCAATAGATGTCAGTAAGAGTAATTTTATATTTAATGGCATAAACATTAAATAAAACGACAATTTATATCAATAAAAAATTTCTGGATCGATTTATCATCCCCGAAATCAGGGTACTAAATTTCATATACAATATTTAGATATACTTATACAAGAATTGCTAGTTTAAAGGTATTAGATGTTCCGATCTGTTAAAAGTTTTTTTTAATGATAGCAAACTCTGGGCATTTTGCAAGCGTGAAGTATATATAACTTTAGCATCAATTTTTAACCAATTTCGATGAAACTGGATGAAGTAATAACAGTAGCAGTAAGTCGTCAGTAATCAGTCAGTGAAGTCCATCATTTACCAGAACGTGTCCGATAGAGTTTTGAGCCAAGCTGAAAAAAGATGTTTCGCTCTTTTATTTTATTTCACAACACTCGTGCACTAGGTGCTAACCTACCTATATCGAAAAAAATGCCATCAACTTTATCCGATATAACTCAAAAATACACCAAGGAAAAAAAGAATAATAATAAAATGCCTTTTTCTACTCCCCGTTAAAACTCCATAAACGTTTGTTCGTTATGCTTTGTTGTTCAAAAATTATATACTTAAGTGTAATGATATCACAATATTTTATATTTATTTTGTAATTTACATACGTTAATTTAGTAAAAAGTATTGTATATTTAATTGTCTGTGGCAGTATATTTTGAGTGCTTTAATGTTAGCGTCATCGATAAAAAAATTAAATTATGTTATGAAGCGCATTTTGAAAATGTCGGTCTTGTAAAATAATGACAAAAGAGTGCGCGAAGATAAGTTTAGATTGATATTAAAATATTGTAATTATTTAATAACATTGTAAGTTAATAAAATTGTCATCAAAAGTAAAATACTAAATTATAAAGGATGTAGCAGGATTATTTGTAACGATCGTTTACGGTAGTACTTCACTGTACACACAGATACACATAATCACAATTATGACGGGGGTTAATTAGAACATATGCCCTGATAAATAAAGTACACACAGACGAAGTCGCGGGCTAAAGCTAGTTTAATAAAGTAAACTGGCACTAATACGAGAAAATAAGTACGTCTCGTCATCGCGTCATTTTGAAGTGAATAAGCTATATTCCCTACACGACGATGACAAAATAACAGCCAGTAAGTAGTTCAACACTCCAAAGAAATCCAAAGTTATCTATTTCCCTAGACACCTAGGAAATAATTCATCGAACAAACTAGACTTCTATTTTTTGCGAGACACTTTTATATCTTGTCCCTCAAACTTTTCTAATAAATTGGATCTTTTTCAGATGAAAAAATTCGGATAGTCAAGTAGATTTCAATGTTTAAGTATTTCAACAGCTTCTTAAAATTTATTATAGGCCTCACTTCTTTTTGATTTATGAATTAATTTTATATTCTTAGAAAGTTTTGTATTTGAACAGTTTTTCTATTTAATTTTGAATTAATCTCAATTCTCGCAAGTCCTATTTTGTGGCTGAACTATTTTATTTTTTTTAAATATTTTTTCCATATTGGCATCGAAACTCTGTGCATATTGCACAGTAGTCATAGAAAAAATCTAAATGTCGTCAGTAATCAGTCAGTCTTGTCAGTCAGATGTTCAATTAAAGCAATGGCTACTTTACCAGAACGTGTCCGATGGAGGCAAGTTAAAAGAACATGTTTTCGCACTGTTATGTTATTTCACGATCCTCGTGCCCTGTAATTAACCTACTCGTATCGAACAAAACGCATCATTTTTATCCGATATAACTGAAAAATACACCAAGAAAATAAAAAATAAAACATGTGTTTTCCAACTGCCCGCCAAAACTCCGACTAAACTATCGGGAGTTTGGAGTTAATTCTGGCATTTCAAAAGGAACTTTGTTACGCGCGTATTTATCGAATTGCTTCAGGGCACTGGGGGTGGATGGTCTATGCTTCAGGGCAAAATCAAGTTCAATCTTCCTCGGTCGAACCACATACTCTCCAGTTTTCCACCGCATATATAATGCATGTCTTGAAGTTACATATATTATGTAATTGTGTAGTGTCACATTATGTCTAATTTATACTGCATTTGGCTTATAAGATTTAATGGGTTTTAGTCTCTGTTTTCTCTAAATAATATCCTTCTCTGAGAGTTAGGCAATTTTAATCATTAAAATTAACCGTTGTAGACATTTTTCGCAATCGACATTTGTAGAGGCCATTTGTGAGGAACAACTGTAGAAAGTATTTTTTATAAAACTTTTCTAGGTAACGCTCCTTAAATTTTAGAAGAACAGATTGCTGTAGAGTGGATTTGTTGCAAACTGAGCATTGGAACTTGCCGTCGCGCAGAATCTGGCTTCATCAAATGGAACTAACTACATACGGAATACCAAAGGTTCTTCAATTTCTTTGTCTTAAAACACACATATACACAATTATCTTTACAGTAAATATGTGCCTTGTAATTGTTGAAATACCAATAAACAACGTTAGTAATAATTAGTATTCTGTGGTTTAGGTTTCATGCACCTCGGACGAATAATTTTGTTATTCGCGTATTCATCAAATTGCGACGACGACGACAAAACTAAGTTTAGAAGTAGTAGTTGACTCGTCGAATAACCACGTATAAAATACCTATGTACGTTAGAGTTGCATATTTTTTATATCACACTAAGACCCATTTGAACCTGCATTCGATTGGATAGTGATTTTAGACTCCTCTTTTCCAAGCATAATTATGTTTTGTTATACTTTCGATTCATTTTGTAATTAAATTACTGTGATTACTATGAACCTCCCTGACATGGCTGTAATCCTTTTTTACACGCTTTTTATTAGCTTCACCTGTATGTTTGTATGTTTGTATGTTTGTAACCGACTTCTTTGGGCGCGATTTTGACCCACTTTAAACGGCCAGATTTCGTTCAAACTTTGTAGATTTATTGAGGACCGATGACAATACACTAATTTGATAAAATTATTCCATTTTTCAATTTGCAAAATATGATTTTTGTTCGATTGCGTTTATAGAGCTACAGCTATTATACGACTGTTATAGATCAAACGATCTAATAACGAGTATTTTAGCCACTTTAATTCAGCATCTGCTAAAAGGTGGAGTAAAAGTGCTAAAACATAGTGCTGTAAACGTTTATTCGACGTCCTTAAAGCACACATTAGCAAATATTGCCAAATAGTCGAGATAACCGCTATTACACGATAAATGGGTGTTTTAAGAACGGTTACTCGGCTCTTATACGATTAAAGGCTGAGTAATCTAATTACTATTCGACTATTTTGCTGCTTGGGTTGCTCATATTTATGTAGGGGAGTAGACTATTGGTGCTCAGTAACCGAAAACGTGTATGAGATATATCTTAATATATATATTTCTTCTGTGCGTGTGTATGTGACTGAACTCCTCCTAAACGACTGGACGGATTATGATGAAATTTATTGTGTGTGTTTAAGGGGATTTGAGAATGGTTTAGATTCACAATTTGGGCCACTGGAAATGTTTTTTAATTACTTTTTTACTTATTTAGTTTTCCCATATAAATTGTTCCTGCCTGTCAAACGTTTTGTATTTCGTGCCGTGTCGTTCTAAACTTTGACACAGTCAGAATAACAGGACAGTTCGTATGTCACTATTTGTTTTATATTTTTGTTTGACAGTAACATGAAATCTCTTTAAGATAATAAGAACAAATCCTCTTCCATTACTTTTAAGGCAGGACAACGTCTGCTCCCGGGCGGAGCTGGGCCGTTCCACTAGTAAAGAATATAAATAATTTGTTAAGTCGTAAGACAGGTGAAATTTTATGAAAACGTAAAAATTAAAAAAATATGTAACCTTGTTATGTAACAAGCCTAATGATAGATAAAGATATTTTTGAAAGAAAGAAGAAGGTTCTCAGTAACCAGTCCATTGCTCGTGGAAACATCATGGAAAGAATAAATAATCCAAACTAAAAAGTAGAAAATAAATAATAGTTTAAAAAAACTAAAAAACACGCTTTTTATAGAAAACCGAACTAAAAAATAGAAAATAAATTTTAATGAATTTAAATTAAGAAAATAGTGTTAAAAATTTCAATGAATATAAGTTAATAATAGTGTGAATAAAAAAAAATATTTTATTTAAAAAAAAGCGTGGGGTGCTTTTTAAAATATTATCGAAATGATAATCACTCTACTCATATCTGTCAATAAAATATTTATAACTATTGACACCATGCACCCCACGCTTTTTTTAAAATATTTTTTTTTTATTCACACTATTATTAACTTATATTCATTGAAATTTTTAACACTATTTTCTTAATTTAAATTCATTAAAATTTATTTTCTATTTTTTAGTTCGGTTTTCTATAAAAAGCGTGTTTTTTATTTTCACAAAATATCTGCCTGAACTTAAATAAATTCTATAAATTTCCCTGTATTGCTCTTTCCGCACGGAAACTTAGAAGGACGGATTGCTGCAGAGTGAGTTAGTTGGTTACTGAGCAGTAATTAGTGAGTCGAGAATAGTTACTTGCAAACTGAGCATTGGAACTTTCTGTCGTACCGTACCTGGTGCCTTCATCAAATGAAGTGAACTTACAAGAAGTGAGCTGGCATATAAAGTTCTACAAACTTTGTGCCTTTATACACAACAAGCCATACAATATATTTTATTTAAAAAAAAGCGTGGGGTGCTTTTTAAAATATTATCGAAATGATAATCACTCTACTCATATCTGTCAATAAAATATTTATAACTATTGACACCATGCACCCCACGCTTTTTTTAAAATATTTTTTTTTTATTCACACTATTATTAACTTATATTCATTGAAATTTTTAACACTATTTTCTTAATTTAAATTCATTAAAATTTATTTTCTATTTTTTAGTTCGGTTTTCTATAAAAAGCGTGTTTTTTATTTTCACAAAATATCTGCCTGAACTTAAATAAATTCTATAAATTTCCCTGTATTGCTCTTTCCGCACGGAAACTTAGAAGGACGGATTGCTGCAGAGTGAGTTAGTTGGTTACTGAGCAGTAATTAGTGAGTCGAGAATAGTTACTTGCAAACTGAGCATTGGAACTTTCTGTCGTACCGTACCTGGTGCCTTCATCAAATGAAGTGAACTTACAAGAAGTGAGCTGGCATATAAAGTTCTACAAACTTTGTGCCTTTATACACAACAAGCCATACAGTATCAAAACGCGTTGTCACGGAGTGGCCTTACCGCCTCTTGGAAAATAGGTAATAGTACAAAAACTAGTAGAAAAATTGAGTAATGTTAAAAAAACTAGGATCGTTATATATCGTAAAACTAGTTACTGGTGGCAGCAATCAATGTCGGTTTAGGATGATGCCGATACACAGAAAATTACGTTTTCCTTATTTTAAAATGGGTTTGTAGTATTTTGTAGCAGTGCGGCAGAAAGAAATAAAGGCGCACCGGGTTTTGAACTCGAGATCCCTGCGTTGGTGTCTTTGCTACTTAGCTATCGCTACCCTCATCATTTTCGTCCCTTTAATGTTGAACTAGAATTGCATACTATATGAATCCGTCTAAGATTGTACTGCTTCGACCAGAAACTAGCTCCAGGTAAAGGACTAGATAACTTTTGTTTAAGTGCATTGCTCTCTCAAAGCCTTAGAAGAACAGATTGCAAGCAACTGAGTTAGTTGGAGCAGTAATTAGTGGAGTGAACAGTTTGTCGCTGAACAACTCACTGAAGTAGGTAGCGCAGTGTCGGAACTTTTGTCGTACTTGTACCTGGCGGCTTCTCTAAATGAAGCTACTACCTACTTGTTACAGAGAAACAAATTACAGGTTTATGTACGTATTTATATAAAGGCATCTAAAAAAATTCAATGAGGTAAAACATTAGAATTTCGCTGGCAATGTAATCCAGGACTCTCGATACCCAGCGTTGCATTAATTGCGCCACGCGAGATGCCATTTGGTGCGAATGTATTACATACTTAGAAGTAACCATATAACATCGCTTCGCTTTTAGAATCTCTTTCTATGTCAATGAATACCCATATGTTTAGAGAGTTACATAAAAGTTCTAAAAGTTACATCATCACGCACTAAGTCAGAATTATGAAACTTGTATTTGAATTCTTCTCAGATATGAAAGGCCCACGTATTCGAAGAGAGAACACTAAAAGAGTTGGCGGAAATGATGACAATGGTCTAGAAATCCTCCTGAAAAAGAAAACGAAGAGCAGGTTGATAAATTACTGCAATCAAATGGATTAAAAATCAAAAGTACGGTAGAATTGTAACGCAATTTACCGTAAACGCGCTATGTGATCCTGGCTTAACGCCAACCTTATGTCGCCGGAACTGGCGAGCTCTGGAATCTGATTATAAAATCGGTTTGGCTGCGGCGATATTAAAATTTCCGAAAAATTAAATTAAAAATGTGTTTTTGGGACAAACTTCGTGCCTACGTGATGCTGCAACGACGGCGGTCGGATTACGATGTAAGTATGACAGCATCAGAGAACTAAGGCATACCTAAATGTAGATATAGATTTTGTTGAATAAAAGCAGAGTGTATTCAGGAAATGAATAGGTATAGGCTATTTGTAAACTAATGAAAAGCCCATCGCTCCGACTCCTATGCTTATTTTAGTTATAGTAAGTGAAATCCTATGTCCAGCAGTGGGCGTCAAAAGGCTAATTTAGAATTCAAAAATAAAAGAAGAATGTTAAAATTAAAAAGCATTCAGCCAAAATCGAATCTAAAAAATCTATTTGGACCGGACTGGCGTTGACGTACAGCCTTAGATGTAATTCCACTTCCATTCCCATTGTATCCATCTTGCTTATTCAGCTCCTGGAAAGCGCATCGCCCAAGCTATTTCAGCATAAAGGACGCTTGGCTCTTTTTTTACGAGGAATGCAGACAGAGTGTTTGTAGAAGCAGTCCACCTGTAAGGCTCGCGGGAATGGACAGACTACGCATTGATTAACATTTTTCTGATATTTTACAACAAAATCAAATACAAGTAATAAAAAAATACAACAAATAAAAAAAATAAAAATAAACCAAATACAAGTACCTACAAATCATTAATAATCAGTAATATTTAGATATTTAATTTTAAGAAATAAATTTATGAAAATTCAGCAAGATAGTTTAAATAGCGATATGATTTCTGGTTACCACATTACGTTATAAATATGTTATTATACATACTTTTAAAAAAATAAGTTAAAAAAATTAAAGTTATAAGTAATATGAAATGACCATTCGTAATAAATAAAAGAAAATAAGCTTAGGATTCATGATAAAAGATGTGTAACACAAGATAAATTCCTCACTAAGACAAGACCGCTATTTTTTTCATTAAAATTCCTGATCACAGATTTCGTAACTTTAACATTTAGGTGAGATTAATTAGTAATTACGACTAATCGTATCAAAAGAAAAAATATAAGTAATATTTCATGTCTTTACATTGGTTTGCTCCAAAAGTCAAATCGCAACGTCAAGAAACGACCTGGTATAATATTTACATGTTATCATGAAACAAATAGCCATTCGGGTAGCGCAAATATAGCCTATATTCTGTAGTGTCCGTACAGAATATAGGCTTTATTTATATAACAAATACATCTCAAATTGAAAATCTAAAAATTATTTGAACCAGCGCGGCCTAGCGTTGGCGTAAAGCCAGCGTTACACTGGGCACATTTACAAGTAATTCCGCTTTAGTTCCTTTTGTTCATCCACATTGTCTAAGGTATGGAAGCGTAAAAGATGCTAAACTCTTTTATTGAGAGGATTGCTTGTTTGTTATAATAGTACAAGCAGTCCTGTAAGCCTATGCAGATGAAACTATGAGCAATCTCAGCCAGCGCTTCGACTTCCACTACCATTACGAGTATCTTTGGTAACATATTCTATAAGTATGAATGGATCTATAGGACACAGCTATATTAAAATGTATTAATTCTGCGTAAAAATTGGTAATTTAAAACTTATTTGGACCGGTTGGCGTAAAGCCCATGCTACACCAGGCTTATTTACATGTTATTCCACCACAATTCTTATTCTGTATTCACCTTGCTCATTCATTTCGTACTGTGCTCTAAAAGCGCATTTTGCAAGCTATTTGAACATAAAGGAGTCTTTTGATATTTAACTACGAATAATGCTAGAATGTAGGAAAGTACTGTGTCTAAGCTATTTGAGCATAAAGATGACAAATAACGACGTTGTGCTCTTTTATTAAGAGGAATACCTGTGTATTTGTACATGCAATCCACTGGTTAGCCCAAACGAAGAACAAGAATCTATAAACAATCTCAAAGAACGCCCCGACTTTCCCTCTTGTTCTCTTTTTGAACAGATTCTATACGGGTGGGGGGGTATAGACCTCGCCTAAAAAATTAATAAAAATTGATAATCTAAAACATATTTGGACCAGTCTGTCACTGGCATGAATCCAGAGCTACAGCGAGCACTTTTGCATGTGATTCCACATCAATTCTTATTCTGTATCCGCCTTGTTTAATAAAATTGTATATATAGTTAAAGCACATTGGATGAGCTATTTAAGCGGAAAGGAGCTTTGTTCTTTTACATTACGAATAATGCTAGGGTGCTTGTAGAAATAGTGCACTTACAAGGCTCCGGGAAAAAGCATTTTTTCAAACACCGTATATTTTATAACATACCTAATATACTATGTTTTCCAACAATGACGGGTACAAGTCAGCTAATTAATCATACGGTATTAAAAATACCGTTACAAAATATGACTGTTACCTATATAGGCTTCAAGAAACTGGAGGACACAGCTAGGTACAAAATGTATAAAAGCTGCGCAAAAATTGATAACCTAAAACTTGTTTGGGACGGCCTGTCGGCTGTCGTTGGCGTAAAACCAGCGCAACACCGGGCACATTTTTCATGTATTTCCGCTTCAGTTCGAAAACGGCGCCTTCTAATTGTATATCCTTGCTTATTCAACTCGTATTGTGTTGTAAAAGCCTATTATTCTATGATTGTTAGCTATTTGAGCAAAAAAACGTTTCGCACTTTACGAGAAACGCTAAAGTATAGAAAAGCTAGACTGTGCTATTTAAACGCTAAGAGCGCCACTGCTCTCTTAATAGGAGGAATGCTTTCAGTGTTTGTAAAAGCAGTCCTATCGTAGACAAACACAAGTCAACAGATGAAACTATCAGAAATGTCAATAGGCACCCCGTTTGTTCATTAAATTAAAACGAATGAAACTTTAATTTAAAGCTATATTATATAAAAATACTGTTCAAAAATTTATAATCTAAAACTTATTTGCACCGACTGTCGTTGGCTTAAGGCCAGCGCTACACCAGGCATATTTATCGTACATGTAATTCCGTTTCAATTCTGAGACGGCGCCTTCTCTTTGTATATCCTTGCTTATTCAACTCGTATTGTTCGTACGTGTTGTTACTCGTATCGTTCTAAAAATTCTAGGGTGGAGTAGATGAATTCTAAGGTATTTGTAGATGTCCACCTGTAAGGCTTTAGAAAATTGCACAAAAGAATAGATAGAATTCTGTTATTTTACAACAAAGATAAAAAACTTAAAATGTACACTAATCAACTTTTGACGACCTAACTGGCGCAACCGTTACCATCCAGATCGAGGATCACAAAATCGATTGCCGGTGTCACAAAATCTCCGAATGCTAGTCGTAAAAGTAGCATTTCTGCGGGAGCCCTAATGTCCGAGCCACCTACTCGTATTTCATCGTCATCATTATCTTGTACCCTCGGCTAGTCAAAGGGGCAAGTGCTGAATCGCCTTCCTACCGTATTCACCACCGCTCAATAGCTCGTTTAGCATCTATAAGCTATTGTGCGGTATCCGAACTGCATTTCAGCTGAGCCAGCTCAGCAGCATGATTCAATACACTAAGCTTACATCATACCATCATACCGTGAGAAACTAATGATTAAGGTATGTGATGTCTACGCTATCGAAAACTAGTTATGTGCGAATTAATAAGTTGGTGGAGATGCAGGTTAGTGGCTAACTCGATATCGGATATTTTCAAACCGCCCATAAAGATTTTATGGTAACGAGTTTAAACGACTGCTATCTATCGATAACAATCGGGACCGACGGCTTAACATGCCTTAAGAAACACGGAAAGCGTAAGAAATTTGCTTCTAGCTGTCACCCATCTCACACCCAACTGCGCCCGTTTCGTTTATCTATATCTTTATGCAGGACCATAGGCACTTTATAGTATTTTTTTACGTGAATGCAAACGCCGAGCAGTACCTTAAAAAGGATAGTTATTCGGTAACAACCCTGCAATAGATATTTACCTACGGAAAGTAACAAAACAAGGAAAACGTAAAATGAAATTCCCCGAAATATAAAAGGACCACTTCCAGTTATGGCGGTTATTTAAACGGCGCGTTTACGAAACGAGGACATTAAAAACTCTAAATCAGTACATTTGCGAGCGGAGGCTGCCTGCGAAAGTTTGATGGGAATTTTAAGTAACTTCGTCGGCGCACCGGTGGGCCACGCCGCAGGCCGCAGCTAGTTAAGCGCTGTAAACCATCGGCTTTATACTCCGCGATAACATAAATTTGGAAAGATTTTTTTTTATTATTTTAATGGATTAGCAGACAAGCAGGCCCCTTGGTATTAATAGTAGCTGCAGCCTATGGACATATTAACCTCGAGGAAGTATGAGTGTTGCTGGAGGTCCCATGTGATTACGCTGCTACTCCAAAAGCCGCCATAAGATGGTCGCTTGACTTGCTACATCGAAACACAGTGAAATTGCTTCATATAAATGAATGTAGTGGTGGAAACTTGGTATAAAAGGTAATAAAGTTAATTGGAGCATGTGGCGGATAGGTCGCTGGATTTTATAAATAAAAATTACGATTTGATATTTGACCGAATCGATAAGTGCGGCGGCAGCGAAGACAACATTTTTTTCTTATTTTCTATTGACAATGACGATTGACATTCAAAGGAGTTTTGCATTCAGAATGCATAGGTTAGCTCGAATTACAGACTAACGCGAAACGGTTACTCTGCCACCCTCCTCAAACGGCACATTTATTTAAAACGATTTAAATTTACAATTAATAATGCATTCGCATGTAATCTCAATTGGCGTAAGGGACAAAACCTGTTTTTTGGATATGAGCAAAAAACCGTTTTTTTTTTAAAGCGTTATATTTTTAATGTCGTTGTAGCTAATTAAAATTTCTCCAAGAAGACTATACTTATTTTTTAATGCTCTTTGCAGCTGAATTTTCATAAACAGCCTACCTAGCGTAATAAAAAAGTTGAGTGTCCTTTACGCCCTGATTTTTTTGTTCATTTGACACTTACGCAATATAAAATTTAAGAAATTTTATGAAATTACGTCGTAAAGGAATTGTTTACAAACAATACATAACAATTTAAGCCGTAAGGCTAGACAAAATATAAAAGTCAGGGCGTAAGTGACTGAGTAAACTACTGATATTATTCAGTTTCGTTCAGTTTCATTGTTATTTTCTTTGCCTAATGCTTACTTTGATAAGAGAATTAACTCTGTTCATCAAAGTAATAAAAATGATATCTAAAAATTGTATTTCAAGACATTTATATAATAAAATTAGTATTTTTTTGTAGAAAAAGATGTTTTATTGGTTTCACCACTTACAAAATCATTGTTATTTGTAAGAAGATTACTAGTAAGAAGTACCTATTATGAAAACAAACAACTTAAATTCTTTTTTTTTCAAACCTCAACTAATCGTAACTAATCGTTAGTGCTTGTTTGGCCTATCTACCTACCACTGGTTGTGTTTTACAGTAGAAAAGTTTCGTTTTGCGTTTTTTTTAGTCAGTCAGTGGTAGATATTACAAATAAGTACTAACAAGCCCTTTTTTAAAAAAAAATAGAGAAAAAAAGAACTCCTCTACTGATATTGATCAAATTCTTTATAGGGTTGTAACAGGCTTAGGTGTCTAACATCTCAAATACAGACTCATACAACCAATTTTATTTTACGTTTTTGCAAGAAAAGTCCCTTACGAATTTTTTTTAACGAAAATTGTGTTTAGGCGTGTAAAATTGTTAGGGCGCAACGGACATTTTTTTAAAGATAGAATTATTTCAAATATACCATTCGATAGAGCTCGACGAGCTGCGTATGGTGGCATTGATAGTTCATTTTCGCACTTTTGTCCCTTACGCCAATTGAGATTACGTGCGACGATATCACTAATATTAATACTGCACTGTCGTGCACAGAGCATATGGGCAGCATTCTGTATAAAATAAATTTCAAATCTACATACAATCTGTCTGTATGCAGTCCAGTTCCAAGATCATTGGTGTAGCTGAGTTAATATATCAGGTGTATACGAATCATATAGACTCATAAGGTACGATATTTCGTATCATAGACGCTATTCCTTGTACTGACTGAGACTATATGGCAAATGATAGTTTTGGAAAGGGCGCAACAGAATTCAGGTCCCTGCTGCAATTCTCTGTTTCAATCGTGTACCAGGATATCAGCTACAAGCTATGGTATTCATTTGTGATAAGCGATAGACTAAATGAAGTAGCGGGCGATCAAAAGGGACACTTATTCCATTTCCCAGGACTTTTCCAAATTTTATTACGTTATTGAACAAATAAAAGTGATTGATTGATTGACGTAGTGTTAAGAAGTCAGCGAATCCCACCATGTGGTTATATCACAGACAACAAAGCCCATAATATCTACAGTTGATATCGCTCGGCAGTCAGTAGCTCACAGTACTACAGAGTACGTTATGTTTATGCAAACAGGAGGGAAGCTGTACAGATAATATGATAATTAGCGCCACCTGAAATTACCTTTTAGTAGTATGCTCTACGAAATAAAGATAGACACATCTGGCAATGAACAAATTATAAAATATTTCAAATACGTCGCCTATTACGTTAAAATATATCTACCGCCAACTAATCACATTTACATTAACTCTGACACGTTATTATGTATATCTACTTAAGTGGTAGCATTTGAATTCGATTGAACTAGTCTATTATTTAAGCTGATTTATCCAAAGGTGGCGTGCTGACTGACACATCTCAAACAAATGCATTTACTTGTTGCGACGGCCTACAACTTCACACTTTTTACGAACCCTTGTAGACACACGTTTTTTTTTAAGTAAAAAAGCTACTTTTACGTTATACACATACAATCAGTGTTTTAAGAAACACAGTGGGAGCTCGTTGTCGGCGCGACATGTCTACGCACAGCGAATTAACCGTAGATTTTCATCAGTGTTGTATGGCGTACTGTACGAGCGTATAGTCTGTGCCGGATATTTTCACGTTTTCGTGGCGAATTCTGAACTTTTATTTAATTTTATGACTAAAATGAAGTGAACATAAATCAAGAATTAGGTACTTATTACATTAGTTCAAGAATTTTTGAAGCAACTTATTGAATGTTGTTTTCTGCATTCTACAATAATTGTAATACCTACTTGTCGTCATCTTCCCTCAGTTAAATTTTGAAAAATGTGTGAAAATGCAAAATTCGTTACATTTCACTAAAATTGAATGTACCGAAAACCTTTTTCCTTCTTAATTGAGTTTTCTGTATACATAGTAAGCAAATTATTCTATTTGCTTCTTAAAAGGATTCATAGCCAAGATGCTTGCTGCGGAAAGTTGCAACTGAGCGGCACCTAGCCGTTGTCTCGACCGGTAGGGTAGCTTTGGCGTGCCATCTACAAGCTTGCACGTTTTCTTTGCCGGGCGGTTATATCGCCGTAAGGTAAAAAAGCGGGCGTCTACAAGATGCCTTAGGCTGTTATAGTGTGTTGTTTTATTATATCACTGTACTTATTACAGCAATAAATGTGTACAAAATTACGCAAGCGTAAACCGGCTTAAGAGTAGCTAGTACTGAAGAGGTGGCAAGAGTCCGCTGGACAACATCATTGAGGATACAATAGCGAAAAATCTACCGGAACTCCTGATACAGCATAATAAGTAATGAACTAACATATAATTCATAAGTGATTATTCCTTTCATCTTAATTACTTACAATCCCATGTTGATTTGAGTCTGAATTATTATAAAAAGAGAAACAGATCAACATTACCATCTTAATCACTTTTAATTAATTGTCACAATGTTTATTGCTTTCACACCCTGTTGATTCAGGCTGGAAGTTTTCAGCACATCTTACAGGCACATTGGCGGCGCTTGTCTCTTGTTGATCTTCGGAAGTTTAAATTAAATGCAAACTCCGGAACTGATAGCATCTAATAAGTATTAAAGCTTTGCAAGAGAAAATACTCTTAAAATACTCTAAAACAACCTAATCATATAGAAAATCATAAGTGATTAACAAGTGAGGCAATGAGTTTTCTTCTAACACTCACAATTGTTCTTCTGAGTTAGTGATCTACTCAGCTAAGCCAAACGGCGCCCGTCACTCTCGCACCCGGTCAGGTGTGAGATGGGTGTTCGCTAGTGCCTTAAGAGTTCCGTACTTCTGAAGGGCACGGTAAGCCGTCGGTCTCGGTTGTTGTTGACAGATAAGACAAGAGACTTGTGCCCATCTGTGGGATGCAAGAAGGGTTGCATGCAGCCGGTCAAAAATGTTGTAGGTACCTGATGTTGTATGTTTCGTAACTCACCTTAAAAACAAATTGTTTACATTGAATATGTGCGTACATAGTAAATACAAAAACCATACTAAAATGTAAAATGTTAACTGCAAAAAGATACCAACGCTCCATTTATCACATCTGAATATTCCACGTATCTCACTTTGTAAACATAAATCACACTCTAAAACTAACCTTTTGTTTCAGAAAATGCAGAATCGAATTATCACGCGCTACGAAACATCAAACAACATAAATAGTTGAGAAAAAGATGTCTCTGAAGCTATTCGAGGGCGTTCTTCGAAGAAATCGCTAAAGCGGCGGCGCGGAATGCTCTTACAGTTGTCGAAGCAAACAGCTATGTGTGATTGCATGCAAATATTTACCCTGTTCCCCGCTAACAAGGCTTTCTTTGCTTTAAAAGCTAAGCAGTTGCATCAACAATACAGCTTAGATGCGATTCTGCGCCTTTCTTGTGCAACGGCAAAGGCAATCGCAATCGGCTTTGCACACTAATTTCCATTTCTGAAATGGAATATTAATGAAATTGAATAAGATTTCGCTTTAAAGTTGTTACGACAACTTGAACGTCTCATTCCGACAGTTACTTTGTTTGCTGTAACTATTTTAAACCAAGATACCCTCTGCATTCTATTAAATTCGCATATACATTCTGGTCTGATTTAGTCAGCATTTCCATCAAAAATAAAATTTTTAAAATATTTTTTTAATTAACACCAAATACAGACATTTCCTGTACTGCTTGAAGAGAATTTCCCGAAAACCTCCTCCAAGCACATCTTGTAAATAACTTGTGCGCTCAGTATGAATACTTAACTCATAAAACTGCAATCAAAATCGAATCTTGATTTCACGAGATATTTGGAGCACTTCCAGAGCCGCTTCAGATGAGCTTAAGATAAAATTTTCTACTCTAAAACCATTTTGATTTCAAAATCTTCAACAAAGATGTAGAACTTTGAGCATATTCGCACTCATTTAGATCGCATTTCTTATTAGAAATCTATCTGTACGATGAGAAGCAGTGCTAATTTTTTCTACAATTATTACTAACTGCATATTAAATATGCAGTTGCTAAAAAAATACTCTTAATAAGTAAGCAATTTAAAAACGGCCGGATGTTAGATGACCGCTAATATTCCTAATTCCGCTAACTTACCTATAATAATATCTGACAGCCTCCGTGGCGTAGTAGCAACAACAAAGACAAAGACAAGAATTTTATTTGCACAAATATGGGTGTTTACAAAGTTTATTATATATTTAGTTCGCCATATTTACCTTCTCGCGCATGGCTCGGCGGCGAGCGTAGAACGCAAGCGATCTATGCAGCTAAGCCAAACGGGCGCGGTCAGGTGTGAGATGGGTGACCGCTAGTGGCAAAAATTTCATGCGCGTTTCCGTGCTTCGGAGGGCACGTTAAGCCGTCGGTCCCGGTTGTTGTCGATAGATAACAGTCGTTAAACCTTGTCGGAGGCCTTATGGGCGGTTTGAAAACATCCGACAGCGGGTTGGCCACTAACCCGTATCTCCACCAACCCGCATTGGAGCAGCGTGGTGGAGTAAGCTCCAGGCCTCCCCAATATTGGGGAGAGACCCGTGCCCAGCAGTGGGACGCAAAAAGGGTTGCAGCCATTTACCTTCTAGAGGTATGCAAATATTACAATGATAAAAATAAAAATATAATAGAGACACAATTGTGAAATGTACATTAACATCTATTTTTTATTGTTTATTTGTCCCATGTTGCGCCTTTTATAAATTTATTTATTTATATTTCGGGTACATACGAATCACATTATGGTACGGTACTTTACCAGTACCCATATCATAGAGTGTTTGTACATTGAGAGGAAAAAAAAGCCGGCGCAAAAAACCTCCCAGGTTTTTATGGAATTCCTTTATGCCGTTTTATCGTTTATGAAATCAGTGACTGAGTAATACGCCTTTTTCAGTAAATAAGTTAAGTTCTTTTTTAAACTCGTTGCCCGTTTTAATTTTGAGAAATTCCGGTAGACCGTTATATATTTTTGGTCCCATGCAAGACACTGTTATGATAATATTTTGTTTTAGAAGCGATAGAACATAATTTACTGTCATGTCTTTTTTATTTATAGGTTTCATATTTAGTGATTTCTGTTTTGACCACTTAAGAGATCTCGTAAATGTGGAATGGAAGGGAACGTCATTATGTTTAAATTTTGAAAATGTGGCCTAAAAGTCTCCGTTTGTTGAAATTGACATATTGCTCGAATGCATTTTTTGAGCCTTTATCACAGTTTGAATTCCCGTCGCGTAACCCCAGAATATTATACCGCATCTTAATGTTGCACCTACGTACGCATAGTATGCATTTAAAACCGCCGTTTTGTTTACAACCTTGGCCAATTTATATAAAGCAAAAAAAACTTATTTAATTGTACAAACGTGTTCTTTGTGTGACTGCCATGTTAATCTGCTATCTATGTACAATCCTAAAAATTTTGTTGTCTCTATTTGAGATGTCATATTTCCTTTATAGTTAATATTTATTGGTAGTCCGTATGATACTCTGTTTTTAAATGTCATTATGTTTGTTTCATCAAGATTACTTTTAAGATTATTACTACTTAACCACTCTATTAGTGTTTTAAGACAATTATTTGTATTACTTTCAAAGGAACCTGTGTTTTCATCGGTAAATATTACTGTACTATCATCAGCAAATAGTATCATCGGTTATTTTACTGCTTGGGGAAAATCGTTCCATCCATCCATCCATCCATCAGCCTTTTAAAGTCCACTGCTGGACATAGGCTTCCTCTAATGTTCGCCACTCCGTCCGGTCCTGCGCCCTCTGAATCCAGCGGTTTCCCGCTATCTTCTTCAGGACCTGGTTGGAGGGCGGCCTGTGCTCCTTTTGCCGAGACGTAGTCGCCATTCGAGGACCTTTCTTCCCCACCGGTTGTCAGTCCTCCTAACTATGTGGCCTGCCCATTGCCACTTCAGCTTGCAGATTTTGAGATCTATGTCGGTAATCTTCGTTTGTCTACGGATTTCATCGTTACGGATTCTGTCGCATAGAGAAATACCAAGCATAGCCCTCTCCATCACTCGCTGACTCGACCTTGAGCATGTGGAAAAGGCTAACTGTAAAAGACCACGTCTCAGCGCTGTAGGTCATCACTGGCACTGAGGTATTCTGGGCGAGAAGACACTTTGTAATTTCCCGAACGCTGCCCAACCGTGTTGGATTCTACGAGTTACGGGGAAAATCGTTAATATAAATTAAAAAAGTAAAGGGCCTAAAATACTTCCTTGAGGCACTCCATACAGTGCTTTCCTAGACAGAGAATGGTGTTTCTCTTCAGTTTTGGTGATTTCATTAATTTTTGTTATTTCTGTAATGCATTCTCTGTCAGTTAAGTAAGAGTTGATTAGGTTTAACGCATTGCCTCTGGCTCCATATTTCTCTAACTTATCAAACAACAATTTATGATCTACATACTCAAATGCCCTTGTCATGTCCATTTAGAGCCCGATTACCTGTTTCTGATCTTTTAAATTTGTCATTATTTTTGTACAAAAATATAATTGCTATGTTTATTGATTTGTTTATCCTAAACCCTACCTATAAATAAATATCATAAAATTTATAAGTTAAATAAAATCAATTCATATTGGTCTAATTTCTTTATGAACATTACCTATAATTGTGAGTTTATTGAAATATGTACTACGAGTATGTTAACAAATCCATTTCTTCAAATCGCATCAAAAAACAATTTATCATTCCTTTTTCAATTAACATGAAATTCTAGAATTAATCAAATTCTTTTATGAAAACAATTGTAATTATTGCCGAAAGCTCACTACGAAAATATTTTTTGGATAACTTGTGCGGTCAGTATGAATTCTAAAAACTCATAAAACCGCACTCGACATAGAAATCTTCATTTCACGAGATATTTGGAGCGCTTCCAAAGAAGCTGCCGATGAGCTGAGATAAAATTTCACTGCAGAATCATTCAGATTCCGAAATCTTGAATATCAACGTAAAACTTTGTGCATATAGACTCATTTAGATCGAATTTCTGATTAAGATGTCTGGTGAGAAGCTGTGCTGACTCCCTTCTACTTTAAAATATTACTTATTGCAATGGTCTCTTAGCATGCGACTGATGTAAAAGGAAACCAACTTTCAGTAAGCAATTTAAGCGCAGCCAGGTATTAGATATCAGAATATAATTACGTGCATTTTCGTACTTTAGAATATATGTAAAATAATGGATTATAGTTGTTATGAGCAAATATAAGCAAATATAGGAATCTTAAAAGATTCTTAATGATTACATTAAATAAGTAGTTAATGTTCATAGTCAAGTGACTTACTTATTTCATGAAATAAATAAGTCACTTAACAGTGGAAGTGAGTGATTTATATTTCATATATTATGTAATTTAATTAATTCTACTTAATTCATTAAAATGTTGTTGACATTGTAACCATCGACGATGCGATGTGAATAGCGAAAATGGAGCTAACTTAGACAAAAGCAAATATTACTCCATCCTAAGAAATGTATCTTATCGAAATATCACTTTGTATCTATCAAGTAGGTATGAACATTAAATTGCTATCTAACTTAGTGCATATGAAATTTTTAGTGCTAACATATAAGTTAGGCTTAATAATATGTGCAAATAAAAGCATAAAATAATTACAGATATTTCAATGTGTTTTTGTTTTTGTGTATTTTTACAACCGATCTTTTCGATTCCCTATAAAACAGTAATATTATGGCCAGAAGATAAAATTTAGGAAAATAACTAATATGAGTAAATGGCCATTATTAAAAAGTCTGTAGTCCTTTTACGGTTTACGGTTTAAGACTTTATTTCTCTAAAGACATTACAATATCACTTATTGAGAAAACTAGAAATACTTATGTTACAAATTCACCGCTTAGCGTAGCTTAAAAAAATTACATTCTAAAGTTATTACAATCGAAACAATAGTGGCACAGTAACAACAGAATTATTACAGTACAAGAAGGTAGTTGAGAATATTATTTGCAAGTTGTGTGTTTGTCGAGTGCGGCTTGAGGAGCGTAAGGCGTTGTCTAACAGGTAGCGGATAACGAAGCGGAAGCGGTAAGCTCTCGTTTCTTATAAGGTTTTGGATATGTTGGTGTGTTATAGTTGCTATTTATTTGTTATTGATAAATTTGATTGTTTTATGATAATAAATTGATTGATTATGATAAGCTATTTTAATTACCTACTTAATTAAGTTTTAATGTAAAAATGAGTTTTTTTTTTAATTATGAACATTTATTTAACACGGTTAGCTTTAATATAATGCTTAATGTATGTGTGTGTATGTATGTGTGTGTGTGTATGTGTGTGTGCGGGTATGTGTGTAGTATGTGTGTTTTGTAGTAGTAGTAAGTAGTAGTAGTAGTAAGTAGTTGTATGATTATTTGTGCTTGTGTATAGTAAGTAGGCGTGTATGTTATAATGTTTTTAATTCTGAAAGTGATATTTGTATTAAGTCAAATTGCTAAGGATGTATTGTTTTAATAATTTTTTAAATATATTGAAAGACTTTATTTCCTTGATATCTTTTGGCAGCTTATTGTATAATTGTGCACCTTCATATAAAATATTTTTCCTGCCATAATTTGTTCTTGGTGTTATTAAGCAGATATTATTTGCTTGCCTTGTCATACGTTTGCTTATTGTCATCTTTTTTGTAAATGTAATATTTGAGTGGATATCTTTGTTTAGTATTTTCCTTATAATAAGTCATGTGTTATATCTGTAGGTTTGCGTTAGATTCATGATTTTGGTCTCTTTATATATTTTATCTGTTGGTGTTAGAAAATCGTACTGAAAAAGTGTTTTGATTAATTTGTTTTGGATTGTTTGCAGTGGCCTTAGGTTGGTCTTAGCTGCAGCACCCCAAACTTCAATTAAGTAATCTATTTGTGGTTTAACCAGGGAATTGTAAATTATGTATTTCACGTTTTTTGGGAGGCAACTCGCAATACAGCGTATCGCTCCCGTTAATGATGTTAGTTTGGATCGGATATTTTGAATGTGCGGTTTCCATGTAAGTAGTTTATCGAGCCATAGGCCTAGGTATTTTTCTTTACTAACTTCATGAATTTTTTGTCCGTTGATGTTTAAAGGGTTATAATTTCCAATTTTTTTGTTTTTCGCTGTAAATATTATGTAGTTTGTTTTTGACGTATTGATAGTCAGTAGATTTGATTGCAACCAAGTATTTGTGCATCGTTTATTATAGAAGTGATCGAATTACCCGAATAAAACAAGTTTGTGTCATCAGCGTAAAGTGTAACGTCTCCTTTAAGTCCTATGTCTTTAATGTCGTTTATATATATTAAGAATAGCAATGGTCCCAATATTGATCCTTGCGGTACGCCGTAATTTATCGGCTGGGGAATACTCTGATGTTTATTAATTTTAACAACTTGTTGTCTATTTGATAGGTAAGATTTTAATATTTCAAAAGCTTTGTTGTCAATACCTTCGTGTTTTAATTTTTGCAAAAGTATGTCATGGCTCACTGTGTCAAAAGCTTTCTTTATATCAATAAATATTCCTAATGTAATTTTCTTTTTATCTATGTTTAGTTTAATGTTTGTAACCAGGTCAATAGCTGCATCGAGGGTATTGGATTTTGGTCTAAAACCATATTGTTTATTATACAAGAAGTTTTTTGATGCGAGGAATCCGCTTAGATGATTATGTAAGATTTTTTCGAAAACTTTTGAAATTATAGGTAGCACAGATATAGGTCTATAGTTCTCTGGGTCCATTTTATTGCCTGATTTATAAATAGGTCGCACTTTGGCTATTTTCAGTGAATCTGGAAAAAGTCCTTCAGATAAACATTTATTGATACACTGAGTTAGAGTTCCAGATACTAGATCTTTAATACATTTCACGATTTTTGTACTGATTCCATCAAGTCCCGTGCTAGAGTTAGAGTCTAAGCTATTGATTATTTTAACTACCTCATCAACAGTGGCGTGTTCAAAGACTGATATTCTATAATCCGTGTTTCGAATGGTACTTTGTGCGTAAGCTGTATTATCACGCGTTTTTATGATTTGATTCGCAAGTTTGGACCCAATATTTGAAAAGAAAGTGTTAAATAGTTCGCATATTTGTGTATTGTCAGTAATTGGGCCTTCAGGAGTGTTAAGTTTTAGATTACAAGGAATATTCTTTGTTTTGTTGCGAGCTAAATGATTTATAAGTTCCCACATTTTCAAAGGGTTGTTTGAGCAATTTTTGAATGCGTTAAGGTAGTAACTGTTTTTAGCGGACTGTATGTTGTAATGGGCTGAATTTCTTATTTTTAGGAAGCGTTCTCTGAGGTCATTGTCATCTGGGTTTTGTTTTAGATTAACCCATAGCGTATTTCTTTCGTTAATTGCGTCAATCAGTGAAATGAAATGAAATGAAATGAAATGAAATATTCTTTATTCACTGTACGGTTCATTTACAAACTCTTAGTGAACGTTATTTTTTTGTTCTGTCTGCTCTGGGTGCGCTTAGGCAATGCTGAGCTGAAGAAAAGAGCAGACGGAGAAAAACTTCAGCCCTGTTTTAAAATATGAGGTATACAATAATAAGCTTTCTTACAGAGTAGCTATGGGCAGATAAGGAACATACGTGACAGCTACCGCATGTGTCAATGTCGTCCCACAGCCATCTGTTAACATTGGCAGTTTGATTGATTTAAATCTATTACATCAGTTATAGAAACAGCCTTGTGGGACTACAGCTCAATCCCAAGCTTTATTATCAATTAAATAGTCCTTAAGATCGTAATAAGCCTTGCGGCACAGCACTTGTTTGACTTTCTTTTTAAATCTGTGCAAAGGAAGGGATTGAACACTTTCCGGGATTTTATTATATATTCTGATCGACATCCCGATAAAAGAGTGGCTCTTTTTGCGGAGCCTACACTTGGGGAATGCAAGTTTGTGGCCATTCCTTGTCGAAACACAGTTCGAACTATGTAAATCCAAAAAGGTCATAAATTCGTGTTTATTTTTACGAACATACATTATATTTTCATAAATATATTGCGATGCAAATGTTAGTATATTAGTTTCCTTAAATTTTTCTCTCAGAGACTCTCTAGAATTTAATTTATAAATTGTGCGAATAGCCCTCTTCTGCAAAATAAATATTGTGTCGATATTAGCAGCATTTCCCCACAGTAAAATACCATACGACATTATACTATGGAAATAACTAAAATAGACCAGTCTGGCTGTATCGACATTTGTAAGTGATCTTATTTTTTTTATTGCAAAGACGGCAGAACTTAGTCTATTCGCTAACCGAGAGATATGGGGTCCCCATTGAAGCCTAGAATCTACAGTTAACCCAAGAAATACAGCTTCATCAACAAAGCTCATTTCCTCGCCATTCAATTGTGGTTTTACAATAATTTCTTTAACATTAGGTGGTGAAAACTTAATACAATTGGTCTTTTTATTATTGAGTAGTAAGTTATTTACATTAAACCAATTTACCACCTCAGAGAGAGCATTGTTCACATCGTCATAATCATCAGTTTGTCTATTAGTTTTGAAAATTAAGGAAGTATCATCTGCAAACAATACTATCTCGTGATTATTCTCCACCATATATGGTAGATCGTTAATATATATTAAAAATAAGAAGGGGCCGAGGATTGAGCCCTGTGGGACCCCCAAATGAACTACAGACCCGTTTGACCTTTTACCGTTCACTTCAACCTTCTGGATCCTATCACTCAGATAAGACTCCAGAAGCCTGAGCGCGGTTTCTTTGATGCTATAGTGATTGAGTTTCCTGATTAATGTTTCATGGTGTACACAGTCAAATGCCTTAGATAAGTCACAAAAGACACCTAAAGCATCCCGTGACGTCTCCCAAGCATCCACTATGGTCTTAAAAAGCTCTACACCGGCATCTGTGGTTGATCGACCCCTCGTAAAACCGAATTGATTTTTATGTATAAGTCTATTATTAGTAAAGTGTTTTAGAAGTTGTTCTAAAATTATTTTCTCAAAGATTTTACTAATGGAGGGCAGAATTGAAATAGGTCTAAAGTTGGAGAGATCTGAAGTACTGCCCGACTTAAATAAAGGTATCACTTTACTATGTTTCATTAGATCAGGAAAGTCACCACTTTTAATACAGTTATTGAATATTATAGCTAAGTGGGGTGCTATTAAGTCAATTATTGAACTAAGAATTTTTACAGAGATACCCCAAAGATCAGTAGTGTTCTTAATTTCTAAAGTCTTAAATATCTTTACAATGTCTTTAGCGTCTACAGGCCTGAAAGTAAACTTACATTTGCATTCGCTTACATTTTTCTTAAGCAATGATTCGGCGGCTTCAGGGGAAGACCTAAGCGATTTAGTCGTTGAGACTGGAATGTCAGCAAAGTATTTTTCAAATGTTTTTGCTACAAGTTCGTCTGATTAAATGACGGTACCATCCGTAATAAGTTTATAGACACGATGACGGTCATTGACTCTTCCAGTCTCAGCGTTAATAATGTTCCAAGTCGTTTTAATTTTATTCTTACTAGATTTAATTTGGTTACCAATATGCAATGACTTGGCCGCGATACAAACTTGCTTAAACAATTTCGAATAATTTCTAACGTGTGCGCAAAAGGACTCGTCTCGATTATACGATCTCTCTTCATAGAGGTCATATAATTTTTGTCTACTTTTATGTATCCCTAACGTCGCCCAATCACTGAATGATTTACAGTTTTTAGGAGAGATTGTTTTTGATGTAAAAACAGTATTATACATTTTGTGTATATGAGAACATAATGTCCCATAATGTTTATTTACATTTCTATGGGCTGGAATAGGAAACCCATTTTCAATAGCACATCTAAATCTCTCCATGCGTTTTTTAGTCACTGGAACGACCACCTTGCTCTTACTAACCTGTCTGTCCATCCTGTAATTAAAGCAAACTAATTGGCCACAATGATCAGAGCTTAAGTTGTTTATTATCATAGATTGCGCTGGTGACCCATCTGTAAAAATATTATCTATGCAAGTAGCTGTGGATTGTGTAATCCTAGTTGGTTGTGAGAACACGTTAGTAAGATTACAGCATTTTAAGACAGACAAAAACTTTTTGCTTATGGCTGAATCCTCCAATATATTTATGTTAAAATCACCACAAACAACTATGTCCTTCTTCTTTTGAAACTGATTCAAAAGTATCATACAAAGAGTTTGGAGGTCTATAAATACAAACAATAATACAATTTAATAACTCCACACAGGCTATTTCTATAGTTCGTTCAATAGAAAGGCTCACGATGTCGTGACGAACCTTAAACTTCAGGTCCTTACTTACAAAAATTAACGAGCCACCGCGTAAGGCTGTCTGCCTACTGAACGAACTTGCGACTTGGTGCGTATCAAAGTTAAAAACAAGTTGGTAATCTTTCAACCAATGTTCTGTAATACACATTATATTAATATTATATTCCTTCAAAAATAATTCTAGTTCTAGTTCTTTGTTTAGCAGACCTTGGATATTTTGATGCACCAAGTTTAGACATTTATTATTTCTTATTATGTTACTTGACAAAGGGCATAAATACGTATTTATTCCATGGTTGCTAGAGATTGATGTCTCTGTTGTCTCACCATTTAATTTAAATTATTTTGGAAATGATTTAAACATTTCAATGCAGTAGTACTACAAGTATTACTACATGTCAATACATTAACCTGCTCAATAGAAGCAGAAGTTTTTATAGCTAAGTTTATAGCCGAGTCTAGGTTTAAATAATATGATAGCAGGGAAGCTATCTGTTTATAAAAAAAAATTGATAGATGAAATCTATCCAATGTCAAAATCAAATTATTATTAAATATTTTATTGATGTCAATCAAATTAAATATGTCATTATTATTATAATTATGATCAGAGCATTCAAAATTAATACATTTGTTATTATTGGCAATTAAATTATACATATGTATATTTAATTGATGTCTTATTTTATTTTCATTATAATCATCCTTAACATAAGGAATTGTAAACATGATAATTTTTTTGACTTTAAGGTCTTGTAGTTTTTTAATATAACTAGTAAGTAGGTTTTGCCGTACTTGTCCCCGTCTACCAAATAATAAAATTAAAGTGGTAGTGGGGTCATATTTGCCTAAAAGTACCTTATCCATTATTTCTCTCATTGTAGCCCCGGGCATGCTTAAATTACATATATTTCGGCCAATCTTTTTATGTAATCTGGCACCCATGTTTTTGCCTAGTTCATCGCTAAACATGAGTGTCTGATTTTTACAAGATAATGGATTCTCAGCTACGAAGCTGGCATTCTGGATCGTTACGGAGGGTTCAGTCCCAGATGCTGGCCCCGAAAACTGCAGCTCTGGGTGTTGCGCATTATTAACTAAAGATTGGAATCTTTCTTCATTATATTTTGATAGCTGTAAAAGCTCATCCATGGCCAACACATGGTCACTGATTTCCCTCCTAGCGTCATTATAATTCTTAGTCATTTGTTCTAAAGACTGGTGAAGAACGGTAATTTTATTATTTAAGGCAGAAATGTCCGCTTCGTAACTTCGTCTACGAGCATCCATTTGTAAAGTAGACTTCTTACAGTTTTCATACAGTGATCTATATTTTTTACATAAATTTATATGGTTTTTAAATACATTTTCCCTTTTTATATGTTTATTTGCCTTTTTAATAAACTTATTTAGTTTTACATATTTCTTAATTTTTTTCCTACTGGCACCACACATCCCAACCGGTGAGCTATTGATTAAGTCATCACCTGTCAGGTCTATGGTAACCGCTTTGGGGATAGTCTTGACCGGCGCTGAACTACATGATGCATTGACCAACTCGTCAAATAAATTTTGAGTATTTTTAGAATTTACCAAAAGAGCCTTTTGTTCGAGCTGATCAATACGCTCCCGGGCATCCGCCAGTTGAGAACGCAGCTGGGTAATAACTTTTAGGTTGCTGTCGTATTCATTGCAACAGTTATCAAAATCCTTAGACTGTCTTTTAAGTCGGTCCCTCTCCTCGCGGATGTCCAAAAACTGCACATGCAATTCTGCCATTTCAGTTTTAATATTCTTATATTTATTGATGACTTCCAGTGTTTCTATTTCATTATCGTCCCTTTCTTTTAACAATTGATTGCATTGCTCTTTCGACTCGCGAAGTTGTTGGAGAGCGAGTTGGAGTTGGCTCTCCAACTGGCGGACCGTAGAACCGCGAGTATTCATGATAAGTAAAATTATGTTTTACGAAGAAAACTTGAGGTTTAAAAAATATAATAATAAAGAAGAAAAGCAAAAGTAGCAATGTTTATGTAAATTACAATTTTAGGTTATTTATATTTTACTATAATATACTTATATTATATACTATATTATTACTTTACCTTCAGAAACAATGGATAAGGAGTAACTTATTTCGTTGTAATATAGGTAATGTGATTACTTTACTACCTATTGCAAAACGTGAAGAAATGGTAAGCTAGGATAATTTTTGCTATTGGTAAAAATGAATAGGTAATATGCAATAAAAATGAGTGAAAACAGTTCTCCAAATATTGTTGGTATGTAAATTATAAGAGAGTTAATAAAAAATGTGATTATGATTATGGTTATAAGAAAACAGTTTCTATCAAATGCTAAATTTCCAATATACCAGCAATTACTTTCTTTTTTATATAAAAAAGATAGAATTACTAGATACTATATAAATTTAGTTTATATTAATAATTACACTTAATATTTAAGGGCAAAATCCTCTTAAGTTTATCTTTCAGTTACTTAAAAGAAAAACCAAGAAGATATGGCTATGCGTTTATAACCGAAACTTTAAACTAAAAATATTACCAAAATTATAAAATAAAATTTAAAAAGTAAAAAATAAAATAAAAAGACAAAAAAAAATTAAATTAAAAAAAGAAGGCAAAATTAACTTATCAACGGATTCGATCCGGCGTTCGCCTTTATGTGGGCCTATAGGTGTATCCGATACACCAAACAGCGTTAAATGCCAATTACGAAAAATGTTATTTATGGTTACTGAATATCTAATCTTTGAAGTGTGCTTCGATGTTATGATAGGAATTTATTTTTGAAACACCCGCGATGTAAAAAGTAAAATCACTTAACAAAGACTTTATTAAAACTGTTGAAATGACAAATTATTACGTGATGTATGATAATTCACTGTATCTTTGTCGTTTATCACAAATACAAACACTTTTTGTAGTAGTAAATGAACAAAAAAGTACCCGATGTGTAAATAATACGTTTTTAAGAAAGCTATGAGCACCACAATTTTTTCGTTTTATTTACTTAATTACTAAATTTTAACATTGGATAACACTGTCACGACCGGCCAACAGGCTCACTATTACTTTAACAACCTATTTTGCGCGAAATACTAGGGAAAAATATTTTTAATACAATCAGTGTCTTGTTAATCCAGTCTTTTCTCAGGGGATTCTGTATTTTTGTTTTTACAATTTTATTTTTAGCAAGAGCCTGCATCAATAGTGATTCCAGATCATTATATTTGTTAGTTAGTGCTGTACCTAATTTTGTATCATTTTCAATAGTTTTATAGTAACCTATATAGTCTATTGCTTCATATTGTATACGATTTGGTCGATCTGGTTTGATTCTTTTTATTTCTAAATATATTTGTTTATGGTCTGATATAGAATTTTCGATGATTGTCATATGAAATGTATTTTGTAAAAGATTTGTACATATGTGGTCTAAGAGTGTTCTAGATGTTTGTGTTTGACGTGTGCAATGTAGTTTATCGATTTTATTCAGTATTTTAAAACCATTTTGTTCAATTACCTTCTTGTACTCTTTTATACATTTTTCTTTACTAAGTAAATTTAAATTGAAATCACCAAGAACTATAGCTCTTCTCCTTTTTGTTAGATGTTCGTCATAGATCTCAAGAAACTTGTTTACGTTCGATGCTGGTTTCCTGTATACAGCACCAATGTCCAGAGAAAGTTTATCTATAGTTATCCATAATATGTGATTACCATCTTCACAATAATCGTCTAGAGCCTCATGTTTTAAATCATTGTGCACATATATGGATACCCCACCACCTCTTGAATTAGTTCTAAAGTTGTAGTAATGCGTATAGTTTGGTATAATTGATCTTTGTGCTTCAAGTTCGTCCTTTATCCATGTTTCTGTTAGAATTATAACATGCAATGTTGTCTTAAAAGACTGAACTATGCATTTGATCTCATCTAGCTTGCCTGTTTTGATGATGCTGCGGATGTTTGCATAGAAGAAATTTATGGATTTGGTAGTAGTCGTTATATTTGTGTAGTTACTGGTAATTTCGTATGTAATAATTTTCCACGTAACATTAGCAAAGTGCCCCAAAAAATAAGCGATTAACCTAGATGTACGTTGTGTTTCACAAAACAAATCTTCGCAGGCTTTAGGCAGGCTTGTAGTTTGTCATTCTCAGAATTTTCTTTCGTGAATATAAAGCCTGACAAAAGCGTGACAAGCCTGTATCCTCAAACACAACAAAGAAACCTAAACTACTTGTGTTTTATTGTTGTCTTCTATCATCCCTTATATCTAACCAAGTTTTGCATGTCACTTGAAACATTTACCCGAATTTGGTATTATTACGACCAGAAATGAAACGGACAGAGCTTCTGCATTTTTTTATTGACAAGCAGAATGACACAGAATAATGGCTGGCAATGGCTTATATAGAGACGACTCCCTTCTTATTGGCTAGGGCTTGGCTTGGCTTAAGGGAGACGTCATGGCGGCATGGCTCCGATTGGCTAGCTGGCTGACACGTTCGTTACATTCGGCCATCCTGGAACAATTGCTCCCGCAATGGGAACAAACAGTAATGATTAGCATCTGGCACAACAGATCATTATGGCTTTAACTTAAGGCTGGCTGACTCATGACTGGCTGACTAATGGCTGACTGACTAAAGGCTTGCTGACGTATGGCTGGCTGGCTCTTGGCTGGCTGGCTTATGACTGGCTGGCTTACGGCTGGCTGGCTTATGGCTGGCTGACTCATGGCTGGCTGGCTTATGGCTGGCTGACTCATGGCTGACTGAGTCATGGCTGGCTGGCTGGCTTATGGCTGGCTGGCTGAGTCATAGCTGGCTGGCTGACTTATGGTTAGCACTACACATGAAATGAAAACTAGGTACTAGGTAGTTCAAGTATTTCAATGCCTTCGGTACGTGAAGTTATGAGTAGCTATGGCACTGTTAACATTCTGGCATTACAACTAGCACTGGCAAAAATGTCCCACTGCTGGGCACAGGTCTCCTACACACAGAGGGACTTTGGCCTTGTGCGTTTTGGAGGACGTCATGCTTTCGAGAAATTATGAATTTCTCTTATGCATGCATGGCGATGGAGAGCATCGTATTCAATTAAAAGTTACGATATTTGAAATCACTGTGGAGCAGCGATAAATGCGCACATTACAAATTTATTTGTCAGAGGTGCGCGCCGCTCAATTACAATACTAGTATGCAAAGTAGATACGAGTACCTGGCTGTGGCTTTTGGCTACTTGTGGCCCTATCAACTCCTGTCCTTACGGCATCGGAATGCAGCCCACAGTTTCGCAGCCAATTCAAAAACCTTCATGTAGCCACGGTAAAGACATCTGTACTGTAATGAAGCTCTTCTTGTCACGAAAAAGGGTTACCGATCGCGAGAGTTAGCTGTTTCCGTCTTTCACGAAATGTAATCCAATTGTTCCCCAAGCTGATCATCAATTTTTGCTGCACCAAACTTATTAAAATTTGCGACAAACACAGGATTTTCTCTTAAATTATTTTCCGAAATCTAATTTTTTCCATTGACAGTCTCCACAACAACTCGTTGCTAGGCACGTTCTCTTCTTCAAATGAACTTATATGTAATAGTTTTTCCTCTATGCTTCTAATACGAGTAAGATACGCAATAAAATGCTGATTCTGATGCTGATCACTTCATTTTCTGACTTCTTATCTGCAGTTGAAAGAATATGATGCATCGTTCCATGTCCCATCGTCGTTTATAATTTCATCATTTTGACAGATCATTTTCTTGCGAATGAATTTTCATTTTCATCATCATCAGACTCAGTTTTCAGCGCCTTCTTTATCTTCAGTATGTCGTAGACATGGCGCGATTACATCTAAATCTCTTTAGATTTTTGTTCATCCCACTTCTGATTATTACGACCAGAAATGAAACGGACAGAGCTTCTGCATTTTTTTATTGACAAGCAGAATGACACAGAATAATGGCTGGCAATGGCTTATATAGAGACGACTCCCTTCTTATTGGCTAGGGCTTGGCTTGGCTTAAGGGAGACGTCATGGCGGCATGGCTCCGATTGGCTAGCTGGCTGACACGTTCGTTACAGTATATTATAAGAAGAACATACACAAGTTATTGTAATTCTAAGAATGACCCCGGGTGTCCACGTCCTACAATATTTGATACAGAATAACTATTGGGCTTCCGGGAATAACGCTTGCACGTCGTCCTTCCTGGAATCAAAGACATTGGCTCAGGTTTTATAATAATAATAATGCGAGCCATTGGTGATTAACGACGCTACGGACCAGAGTTCGTGAGGACCCGGGGAAGTCCCCCTGTTCCTCGTCTCCGGCAAACGGAGTGAGGAACACCTGCCCACCTCTGGCTTGCCAATTGGCCGTCCAGAGTGAAGTTGTTAGATATATATGCTCGGGGGCAACTGCTCACATCAATGTTGCTCCTAGTCATTTACGCCGTTTCGTTTATTCATACTACTACTACTACTACTATTACTACTACTACTCCATTCAGTGAGTGGCGAGTCGTCACCTGCCTCACCTTAGATTATATCATTATGATATAAACGGCAGATGTGCCATAGTTCTCCATAGTCTATCTACCAGTCCCTCGTTCGTTTATCCCAATAAACTCAATATTAGTTTCTCCTTTTGTGGCAGTATTTCCTGTGTACCTGGCGGGAACCATTTCCGGGTCACATTACTTTTTATATGATACGGCCGAGGATGGTATCCGCCACGTGTAACCACATAACAACATTAAAGTGTATCCAAAGGACCTCTACGTATTGGACCCATGTCCCCACGCAAGCCTTCCAAATGACCGGGTCAAACTCCATCTTCGACCTGTGACATCTGATGATGAGGTACATAATAAAACATTTTACCATCATAGCCTCACAGTAGGGTAGTTATTTCCTGTGTCGTGGGTGCCATGGACAAAAACTTTTAACTCATAATTCAAATTTCTGCTTTGCCGGGAATCGAACCCAGGACCCTGTGAGCGGCAGTCCGACATGATAACCATTACTCCACGCGGGTCGTCGGGTTTTCTGTGAAAATCATAATAAAATTAGATGGTTTTGATGACTGCATTTAGCAGTCTTAAGTAGTTTGGCTTAGCTGCGTAGATCGCTTGCGTTTCATGCCGGCCGCCGGGCCATGCGCGCTTCAAGTGATGATGATGACCACATTTTTATTGCATTATGTAGAACTATGTTGCTGTAATATTAGGTACCACCAGCGTTGCCATTCTAGCCATAAAGTAAAGCTTTTATGTATCAGTGGGAAGATGCGACTGCTGGTTACTCAAACAAGAGACAAACATTTGCTTCAGAAGTAGCAACGCAAGTCATGCTACCTTTGATAATACTAAAGCTCACTTAGGATGTTCACACTTTCATTCCGTACTCACATAAGAAAACAGTTCATACAGGAAAAGCGGTATACATGTAATTTTAGAATTATTATAAAGTGTAACCTTAGAGCATCACAGGTAGGTACTGACAGGTATGACAGAGCATCACAGGTACTGACAGGTATGACACCCGTTAGTACCGAGTCAGTAACTTTGATGCTTTAAGAGTGTCATTTGTTACACTCGTTCACAGAATAGATATAGAAGCTATATAGTATAAAATGTCAAATTAAATATTTAGAAACCTTTGGAGACACAAAAAAATATCTGTGTATGTTATTATCTATACAAAAATGTTTGATATTTTTTTCATTATTTTGTAACGTAAGACTTAGAGCATCAAAGGTACTGAATCACGGGTGTCAATACCTGTGATACTCTAAACGTTATGAACATTAAACAGCAAGCAATTTTTGGTGGAAAAAAACCTTTTTGCGATCGACAATAAGCATAATTAATTTATTGTTTATTGGACGTGAAATTTTGAGATTTTCTTCACAAATGGTATTTGTTTAGTATTCCAGACTCGCAAGGACAAACAGATTCTTGAGAATTTAAATCTAATACTACAACCGTCCTTGACCGCTTGTCTTCCGTAATTTTTACTGAACAAACAAAAGCGAGGTTGTACTCGTAAGCTCAAAGGAAGTAGGTTTGAGTCACGAAGATAAAGCCGACTGTTTAAAAAGAGCAGCAGAGTGGGTGCGGTCACTTTATCGCACTTGGAGCAGCCGGTGTCAAGTGAGGGACTGTTATCTTTTTGACGCAAGTTCAACTTTATTGTTATCAATGAAATTTTTAATTAAGGAAGAATCGTATTACTATGTTCTTAGTACGGAATTTCAGTCCGAAAATTGTCCCTCAAATGTCTTGATGTACTTCGCGAATAAAATCGAGAGGGAACTGACGCGTTTAATATGAGGGCATTCGTATCATGTCCCAGGTTTTAGGGCTTTAACATATCTGCACGTTTTTTTAACATCAATGGTTACATATTGACAGCCTCCGTGGTGTAGTGAGTGATAAGCCGACTACGAAACGAGAGGTAGAGGGTTCGATTCCCACTCAGGACAAATATTTGTGTGATGTTCATCACATGACTATTTGTTCTGTGTCTAGGTGTTAAATTATCTATTTAAGTATGTATTTAAAATTATGTATGTTTATCAGCTTTCTTATTACCATAGTACAAGCTCTGCTTAGTTTGGAATGATGGTGTTGTGTGAATTGTCCAAAGATATTTATTTATTTATTATTTATTATATAGGTAACTATAGTTTTTGGTGTATCTATGTATGTATGTATAGTACTTCAGACTCGGAAGAAAAAATAATCTTAAAATTTTCAAATTCAAATTAAAATCATTTATTTGTGGAATAAGATGACAATCTTTGTAAGGTAAGGTGACAATTTTAAATCAAACAAGCCTGATCGATCGAAGAGATCGAAGAAGATCGATTTATCACCCCCGAAACCAGTGTACTAAATTTTATCTCTTAGTGATAGTATCTCACACGATCAGCTGTCACGTGTGTCCATTGTCAACCCATAGCCATTCCGTTATCTCAAATATATAATGTACTTTTATTAAAAGAGTGCTGCTGGGAGTTTTTTTGCGCCGCCTTTTTTCTCTCAGCTCAACATCTATAGCACGGTCGCCGAGCAGGAAGAATTTCGTACATTGACCTGGTTCTACCTGTCTCCCTCTCTCACGCGTGAATAAGTTGCATCCCGCTCACACGGTAGCGTCGACCGCGGGCATCAGGAGTTACAAACCTTTTGTGTGCTTACGTAAGGTTTATATTTATATGCTATAGCATTTTTTTATTTTTTTGACCTTGAGTCAAGCCTATAACGCCCACTCGACGCTTTATCGCTTGTTCAAAAATCAAAATTTAACGGACGACATTCCATAACGGGAGGTGGAATATATTACTTGGATGAAACTTGGGTGAATGCAGGTAAGACTATATATTTGATTTACATTTAACCCGCGATTTCATTAGTTTAAAAACTATACTACATATTTCTTATTTTTTTTAAATTGTATTTATATTTTATTTTTTCTATTCAATTTAAACATATACTTAATAAAACAAAAAATATATTTTCAGGGCACACTGTCGGCAAAGTGTGGGAAGACACTACAGTGAAGTCACGCAAACAAGCCTTTTTAGAGGGTCTGTCGACGGGCGCTAAGAATCCTACGTCTAAAGGCAACCGCTTAATTATTCTGCATATTGGAGGCGAAGAAGGATTCGTGCCAGAATCAGAATTGGTTTTTGAATGCAAAGGTTAGCAATAGGCTTTGCCTACACCTTTATGTAAACGTGTATTATTTTATGCTTTAATGCAGGTTATTTTTTGTGGAAATAAACACATTTGTATTTGTATTTAATTTTTAGGTACAGGCGATTATCACGAATCAATGAACGCCGCCAAATTCGAAAATTGGTTCAAAGAAATGTTGCCAAGACTTGAGCCGAACGCGGTGGTTGTGATGGATAATGCGAGCTACCACTCAAGGCGAAAGGAGAAAACCCCCGTGACAAATTGGAATAAAACAAATATTCAAAAATGGCTCACATCTAAGAAGATTACTTATGAACCAAAAGAAACCAAAGTTCAGTTATTGGAAAAGGTGAAAGGTGTAAAAACAGAGTACCAATCGTACGTTATAGATGAAATGGCGAAAGAAGTGGGTGTGGAGGTATTAAGATTACCTCCATACCACTGTGAGTTGAACCCCATTGAATTGGTGTGGGCAGACGTGAAGGGCTACGTGGCAAGAAATAATACCACATTTAAGATGGTAGACGTAAAAAAACTGCTCCAAGAGGCGTTGAAAAACATTACACCGGAAAAATGGAAAAACTGTATAAGCCACGTAAAAAAGGAGGAAATAAAATTAGGTGGCTTAGACAATAATATCGACAAAACTATTGATTCTTTTATCATCAATGTAACAGGTGAAACGTCGTCTGAGGAAAGCAGCAGCTCTGATACCACGGAATCTGATTCTGATTAATAAATAATAAATATTTATTTTTAAAATGATTTTATTTATTAACATCAAATCTAAATACCTAATTATATTACCTATTACCAAAAACTGTCATAGAATAGAATACCTATTTCAAATAAAAATATTTATTTGCCACTTTTCCGTTATTCAAGGTAGGTAAATATAAAAATCCTATATTTTTTAGTACACGACAAAAAATGTTTGTGACCACTGTCAGTAGGTAAATAGGTCAATGTACGAAATTCTTCCTGCTCGGCGACCGTGCTTTAGCCCAAACGGGCACCTAAAGGCGATGACCGGGAAAAAATTACATTCCTTAAGCCAATATTTTGTATTCCTAATATGTTTTTTTTTTCTTTTTCTTTTCTTTATCAAAATCGTTGGAGCGTTGGTCGTTTAAAGGTATTAGATATGGTTTTAATTCTACTACAAAGCCAGATTTCGGAATTCTTTGAAACGAGAAAAATACGGTTGTCGGCCGCAATTTGTACTAAAATTTATTCAATGTTTGGTAAATAAAAAATGTTGATGATAATAATATTTTGATAATTATTAAAAAATATTAAAATTAAAACCCATTGTGACATTTAACTTCATGCTTCTAACGTTTAGAGTCTAAACGATGCTAACAGATAGTCACATAACGAAAGAACGCGATGATGTTATAAGGATCTCTTTTTTCTTTTACAGATCCCTAAAAAATTTATTCGATTCCCATTGTGACATTTAACTTCATGCTTCTAACGTTTAGAGTCTAAACGATGCTAACAGATAGTCACATAACGAAAGAACGCGATGATGTTATAAGGATTTCTTTTTTCTTTTACAGATCCCTAAAAAATTTATTCGATTCACAAATAATTTTATAACAACGGTATAATCCCATAAAAGAAAAAAGGTCCTTCGTCCTAAGGTACGAGTAAGTATATTACTTTTACTGGCGTTATGCAAAGTAATTCTGAATTACACTTCCTCCAGCGTTCGAAAAGTTCGCGAAAAATTATCTCTTTTAAACTAGCACGTAGTTGGTGACTTGTGTAATATTTTCCTAAGTTTTTATGTTACGAGCTCCTTCATAAACAGTTTCTCGTTTTATGCTAAGAGGGAATTTTCTGGAGGAAATTCAGAGCGGCGTTGAAATAGTGGAGAAATAAATATTTTGGTCGGCGAGCGCATATGCATTACAAGGATTTGCTTAGAGGGAATGTAAGCAAGTTATAGAGCGCACGTTAGTAATTAAATATGAGTAATATTTCGTTTTTATTAATTCTAGGTTTGTTTTAATCAGGATTTTAGATATTTAGGTATCAAGTACTTACTTTAGTGTGGCAGGGAAGCATTGTAATTATGCCAAGAAAATTAATTGTTAAGCCAATTCTGAGCTCATCAGTGCTGCCTAGCAATTGTAAGTTAGGTAATTAAGAATAGACACTGTTTAAGACATTCCAAAATTAGTAAGCATTTGCGCCTCTCGCCAATGTGCATTCCAAACATATCAGATTCTTGTATGTTTCTTCTCTTCTCGTATCTCATCCCCCTTTCCTTTTCTCTCTTTTTTCTCCTTTACTTCATTTATTCTGATATTTACCGTGCATATTTGGATAATAAATATTTTTTTTTATGCATTCAATGACAATTTAATAATGCAAGGCCATATTATTTACACGCGCACTTGGAGTTTAAATAATATGGCCTTCAAATAAATCCTTCTTAATTTCTCAATGTCTCAGAAAAACTTGAAAAGGGGATGCAAAATAAATAATAATTATTGGACACATATACAAATTAGTTTTCAGTTGAAAACTTGTTCTATTTGATCGAATGCGACCAAGTTTTCGACAGTATTCCATACGTTATCCCACGTAAATTCAACGACAACAAACGAAACAAAGTACTTAGATTTTCTAAGTGTCAAAGACCCGCCATTTATTGGCCCAACTTGCCGTATCAACGCTATCCAACCCAACTAAAACTACCCACCTACTTTATCTCCGTTCATAAGAACATATCTAATTTTTACATGGAACTTGGTGGAAAATTTAAGGATGATACCCATAGTTACGAGAAGATGTGAGCAGCGATGGGCAAGATATAAAGACTGCAGTCACGGAGATCCCGGGTTCAAATTCTTGGCGCGCACCTCTGACAAAGTAATTTGTAATTTGCTCTACGGTGATGGAAAATATTGTGATATTTAATTAAATTAGTTTTCTACGGCCGTGCCTGAGAGAAACTCATAATTTCTCAAAGGTACGACGTCCACCAATACGTACTTGGCCAGCGTGGTGGACTATGATTTGCTCCCCTCTCACTTGTGAGAGCATGTGAGAGGAAACAACAGTGAGCATAAAAAAGTTGAAAAAAAAGTTTGCTGTTCAAGTGTAACTTCTTAACATATTGATATAGTTAATATTATAATACCTACTGTAGTACGTATAAGTATATAACTCTACGGTGACAAACGTTTGTATGCCTCTATTTGTAAAAGTGTCAAAGATACGCCATTTACCGGCCCAACTCGCCATTTGAACTTCATCATTTTTCATTTTATCAACCTAACTAAAAATTCCCAAGTTACTCGTAATAAGGTAATGTATGTAGAGTATTGTAGAGTGTCATAATATTATTACTACTTCTTTTTTTTTTAAGAGAAGAAACCCTGTCCTGAAAGTCCTTAACAAAGAATTTGGTTTAGAAAGTGTTCTAAACAAATTTATTTATTTTTCTTCATCTTTCTTTCATAACCCAATCAGATTTCAACCATCACCCATTTGAAGTTAATGCCAAAAAAGCATTAGGTTAAACCCTTTTTAACTCCTAATTTGAAGTGTTTGCAATAAGAAACAAAAAAGTAAAAAAATATATAGTACTCTAGTTTGTCTATCCTGAAGCAACTGAGTAGAATGTGAAGATTTCGACGTTGTCTTTTAAGTTTTTGACATGGTGGTACTAAAATCATTCATACCCCTATAGCCTCTGAGCTCGTCACAAAAGTGTAAGGCAATGATTAATTATTCGCGAGGGAGTCGCTACCGAGCAATTACGTATTATAACACGATCGACTTTAATTGGTCGGATAAAACGCAATCATAATGTCCGATACCCACTGACTGTACGGTCTTAATAGACGAAAACGAAAAACTTTGGGCGATACTACTGCATTGCTTTGCAGCTTCTGAAGAGATAAACGATCTGCAAAGGGATATGAGTGTTTGATCAATATGTGTACCGCTAGTAGATAAATTTTATGCCATTTTGCATGCCTTATAGACCTAAGCTATCCACAAAGACCTTGTTGGTGGCTTTCTTAAAACGTATCGTCCACTAACCGATATCTCCATCAACATGTCTTGAAGCATCGTGGTTAATGCTCTAATCTTATGTAATATTAAAGTGAATGCCATGACTTAGAGAAGGATGATAATAAAGTTAAAATTGTGGTAACGTTTGTACCACATAAATATAATGTATCTACAACCAGTGCGAACCGACCAGTATTTATTCAACTTGGCTCGTTACCGACCATGACAACCCGAAGTTTGAACATTAGTGCAATTGCCGGCTTTAATATAACTATGCAGCTATTACATTGTTTTATAGTGATTCGTCACGACATTATGTTAATGCGCTATTTAACCCAACTTCGTACTGTTTTGCTACGGATGTAGGCAAACATTTTCTATTCATAAATAGAATAACCCTGGCTGGTTAGGGATGGGAGGATGTTGGTATGCACCCGGCCATTTGCCGTTGCGTCATAAAGAGACCTAAAGGTGTAGTTAAGGTGCATCGGTCTTCCATTATGATTTCGTTTGAAAGCCGCACGAAAGTCAAGAAGTCTTGGAACGAGGTGGCTGGTTTTGAAGCTGACATTAAACGACAATACACACTGCAAGACGTCCTGTTCTGCTACAGACAAAATCAAAGCATCAGTCAGGTCTGAATAGCTATTGAGAGCTAGAGGCTGCGGAGACGTCGCATCTTACACTTGACTTTGTTTTACAAATTACAGCAAAACTCCTCCTAAATACCGACGTCGTTTTGGTAACATTTGGCCCACTTTCCGTAGAATGCAAAACGTTGAGACTCACATTTAAGTGACATATCACGTTGCATGATGCCGTGTTCTCATGCAGACAAACGCCACTCTCATCAGTCAACTCTGAATGGGTCGAGAGCTTCAAGCCGCGAATTCTGGTCTTACACTTGACGTGGTATAGTTGTGTAGTAATATAGATTTACAAGATTAATTGTTAAGTGACGAAGCGGATCATAACCTGCGTTCCAAGTGTTATATATTCGGGAGCAATATCGTATCAATAATCGTAACAAAATTTATTTTGCATCTCCGCTATCTTTGAGAGCTATCCGATCTTAAATAGAATGAAACTTATAGGATTTTCAATGCTCACATGCTACAAAACAGCACCACCGCCATAACTAGTTTTACCGTAACTAGTTTCTGATATTGAGATGTAGCCAGGTATTAGTAAATATATAATAACGTGATCTGTTCAAAACTTCCATTACGATATCAGGTAGTACACAAATTATAGTATGATATGAGCCTTTGTTAGTAGAAAAGTGACGGTATCCGAGGTCACATAAAACATAGTCTTGGTGTGAATATACCTTATAGAGAGGGCAGAAAATGCGATTCACATTTAAACAAAAAGATATAAGCTTACATGAACGTTATCACACTACCAATAAGGACACATATTTTTAATTTCCTTATATTTTCTGCTCTAAAACTAAACCTACAGTCAAATATGAAAAGCTTAACTCAATGTGTGTGTGTCCGACAGATTGGTGAAAGCTCAATCAATGGGCCTTCTAGCTCGACACTTGAGTGACGGCCTTTATATCTACTATCTGTTCGCTTGACTGAACCCATTCGTATTTTGAATAGTAGTGAGAGACGAGAGACTCAATCGGCTTTGCAACTTAGACCATTCATAAACTGAACTGTGTGTAAGCAATCCGTTCTTGGAACAAATCAATCGGATTATTTTGATCAAAACGTGACATCTTCATACATTTTTTACATTTTTAAGTCAACCGGCAACCCACAAACCGGCCAAGTGCGAGCCGGACTTGTGCATGTAGGGTTCCGTATAAAAAAAACACTATTATTGCATTATATTTTTTTTAATATTTGTTAGTAGCGGCAACAAAAATACATCATCTGTGACAATGTATAATGTCTAGCCATCACGGTTCATGAGGTACAGCCCACTATCTAAAAATTAAAATTACGTTTGTTGTATAGGAGCCCGCTTATATATTTATTTTGTTGTATTTTTAGTACTTATAACAAATAGCCGCAACAAAAATACATCATCTGTGATCATTTCTAATGTCTAGCCATCACGGTTCATGAGATACGGCCTGATGACAGACAGACGGACGGACAACGGAGGTACCCTTCGGGTACGGAACCCTAGCAACGGGTTTGTAATTTAATTAACCATCATCCTTTATTTTTAACTTATGCATTTTGATATTTTTAACACGCTTTTATATTAACTTGACCTGTATGTAAGTATGTATGTATGTATGTAACGGAATATTTTAACTTCATTTTCACTTACTTCTAGGAGCCTGATTAACTTGAAAATTTGCACAGGGGTCAAGGGCCGATGACAATACAATAATCTCATAACTTTATATTAAAGTCCTAACTAGGATCATCAGGATAAAAAAATATATACGAGGTACGGCTGATAAGTTCATGGCCTAAAATACAAATTTTATATTTTTAACACGTCTAAGCGTCTGGTTAGCTTTAAAATTTGCACAGGGGTCAAGGCCCGATGACAATGCAATAATATGAGAATAAAAATCCAAGTAAAAAAGTAAACATGAATAAAGTACCTAGTTTAAAAAACTAAAAAACACGATTTTGTGAAAATACGAACTAAAAAGTAAAAAATAAGAAGAAAATGTATTTTACTGTAAAAAAGCGTGGGGTGGTTTTTAAGTTACTATTGACACCATGCACCCCAAGCTTTTTTTTCAGTAAAATACATTTTCTTCTTATTTTTTTTTTTACTTTTAAGTTCGTATTTTCACAAAAGCGTGTTTTGCAGTTTTTTAAACTACATTATTTATTTGTGAATAATGTCTAATACCCAATTTGTTTCTGGTTTCCACAATAATGGCTGGTTGCAAGACTTTTGGCGGCACACTGGAACGGATCCTTCTCTAAAGGTATATTGGGGAGGCCTGGAGCTTACTCTACCACTGAAGCTGTTACAACGGGGTTTGAAGATTAGTGACAAAACCTTTGTTGAATGTTTGCAAAGGATAAGGATAAGGACAGAGACCGTCGAAGTTTAACAACTTTTGTTTATCGATAACAGCTTTACATTGTACGTTATCTATGAATCTGTCACCCATCTTATTCCCGATTTATCCAGTTCTGAGATAAAAATTAGAATATATTATCATTCTGTGACCCCTAAACTATGTCAATGCGTAAATCATGTCGATCTCTTCTTTTATAAAAATAGAAATAATCTCTCAGGGACCATATTTTTATCATATGAAAAGTAGCATGTATAATCTTATGTATATATTAAAAGCGCGAGCCGATTTTCATCCTATGATTACGGGACGATCGCTGCATATAAAAAATAGTTTAGTTTCATTTTAAAGAGCCGCAGATGTGCAGAAAAAAAATATTTTGATTGTAAATCAATTTAAATTATAAAAAACAGCAACTTAATTTTCCCTTAATGTTTCCGGCCTATCCAATACTTTTTTATTGTTCGTTCCTCATTTAAAAAATTGACAAGCAGGTGTCAGAAGTTTTTTTTTTTCGAATGGCGTCTCGAACTATTGAACATTTTGCCAATGTTAAAGTTAAAAAATTGTTGATAAAACGCGAATGTTTTGCTGGCAACCCACTAGTATTATACATTATTTCAGACTTAAACCTACTTTTGTGCAAGATTTTATCTAGGTCACAAAATATTAACTTAAATGAAAGTTTTGGGCGTAGTCATATTTCTAAAGAAAATTAAAAACGAAAACAATTTATAAAACTTTCACCATAATTTAAGTAGGAAAATCAGGCATCTTCTAATGGAGATAGTAGGTATTAAGTGAGTTTATTTCATTCCAAAAGAACTGAAGAAAGTAGAAAAAAATATGTTTTATTTTACAGGAAACTACTCGTATGTTTATGTTTACGTAGTATTCGGAGATGTGATTTTTTTAAAAGCTGCTATTACCTAGTATGTCACGCCCAGTAGTCGTATTATAATTTCATATTCTTAGAGCCTCAAGCTATAATCCACCGCGCGTTCCCCGTGGACCAACCGTTGGTCCAACTAGTTGGACCACGGGAAATTTTTATTCCCGCTGGACCAACTACCTCGGTAGTTCAACTAAATTCATTCCCGGTGGTTCACCTTGTCAATTTAAGATCTAACAATGTCGATGTTCTATTTCAGCTGTAAATGAACTTGTTTATGTTTCAGTAGATGGTGTGGTTATAAAATTTATAGCGCAACTGTCATATCGACAGTTCTATGCGCATTTTATGCGCAACTGCATAATAACTAAGTTAAAATTCAATGACTCATATACTCGTAAACTTTGCGAGTAACCGTCGTAGAGTCAGTAACCCTGATGATGCTCTGTTTTGGGGCGAAACACGTTTTGGTAGTGGTACGTATGTCGGTGTATATTTTTTATTGTTGCATGTACATGTATCCTATGTGGGAGGGAGGGAGGTGCTATTGCATGAAAAAAGTATACGCCACCATACGTTCTGATTGCGGACTGTTGCAAAGTAATGTTTAACTAACTTTATAACAATGGAGTTCCGAAAAATAACGCCTGATTCTATTAATTTTATAAAAAGGCTGCTTCAAATAAAACTAACTAACCAAGTTACCGTTTGATCTATATAATATGATTATAATTGCTAATTCTTACTAATTCTATCAATGATATTTAAAAACACAGTTAAAATAAAACCCAAAGATAGCCTACAAATAACTTTATTGAACTAGTTCCAACATTATACAACAGTCATAAAACGCAGGTCCTTTTTGATGAAAAACTCCTCAAGTTCCATTTTCGCTTCGGACGGGTCTGGATAATCCGCGCTGAGCCCGGGGCTCTGTACATTCAAATGTTTAATCACACTAAAACAGCCGGCGGATTACGGCAAAAGACGTCCGGACAAAGCGGTCCGGCGCGGGCTTAGGTGCACCTCACACTGTGAATTTAAAAAAATAAAAAAATAAACGACTAAAAGTTTATAAAGCAAGGGCGCACCCAGTCTGGCAGATCTCTACGCAGCGGCTAGGCTGTGAGATGTGTGACCGTTAGTGGCACTTACATGCGCATTTTCGTGCTTCGGAGGGCATGTCAGGTCGTCGGTCCTGGTAGCACTGCATCTTTGGAGGCTAACAGTAGTCTCATGTTAGTGTGACCAGACACTGCGACTTTCCTACAAAACAGGGTAGAATTTTTTTTCGCTGCAGAAATGGGAGCAAAAATTTCTACTGTAAAATAATTATTTTCTTTCATGTTTTAATACAAAAGTATGGTTTGCTGTGAGTGTGCCAGAAATATTAACATATGCTTGTTTTGAAAAGAAATACGATCCTCTTTATTTTCAATGCAATTGACAGGTAGGTACTGATGCATAGCAGCTACCAGTAGAAACTTACTACCACTTACTTACCAGAAAATAACTGGTCGAAACCATCTTATGCTCAGTGTGAGCCGCGCCTTAGCGAGCCCGTTTTAAAGTTTAGGGTGCTACGCTAAATTTTAGTTGATTAATTTTCATTTAGTTTCGGAAAATCAAGATTGTATCTTGCTGCTGTTGTAAGTAAATTAATATCTATTTCAGCACCGTTGCCATTATATCGATATTTCTTAAAACAACTCAGCAATAAAAAAAATAAGTAGTTAAAAATTGATCCACCAATCCGCACTTGGCCAGCGTGGTGGTGAGAGGAGACCTGTGCCCAGCAGTGCCACATAAATAATGGTTAAAAAAACATAATATGTATATGAATACTTGCAAATGTGAATTATCAATTATCATACTGTAATATCACATTTGCAAGTATTTATGAAGCACGACACATGATGCGTAACCGTAACGACGCGCGGCAGCCTACCGTCGCAATAATAAAATGCATTTGTGTAATGTGAAGCGTGTGAATGCAATGCATTAGTCTATATCCCTTGAAGTTAAGCTGGCAACGCATGGGCTTCAGATTTTGCATAATATTACTAAATTTAGTGCTTGGAATGCCTCTTAATAAAGTTTGATATATGCAGTACAGGGGTTAGGAAAATGTGTGGGTTTTCGAAGTCGAGTTCAATATTCACTCTCTGGCGAGGCAAGGAAACTATGAAATAGTTATTTATTAGTAATTGAGTACGCGGCGCTAATTTGTTAAATTTTTAAACATTTCGGGAGATTAAGAAATAGATTTTGTTAATATATTTGCCAAACATAGCAGCTCCCTCCCTACCACATAGGACACATGCACATGCAATAATAAAAAGTACATATACACAAATACTTAATAAATAATAAATAAATAAAAAGCAAATGAATAAAAAGCAAAGCTTTACGAGTAACCGTCGTAGAGTCAATAACCCTGATGATGCTCTGTTTTAGGGCGAAACACGTGCTGGTGGTGGTGCGTATGTTGGTGTATACTTTTTATTGTTGCATGTGCATGTGAGGGAGGTGCTATTGCATGAAAAAAGTATACACCATCATACGTTCTGATTACGGATTGTTGTAAAGTGGTTTTTACCTAACTTTTATGACGTAGGTTCCCGGTAAAGAAAGAATTCTGCATTTTAGCGATAAGCGGGTTTAACAGGGGTAGAAAGTTTGTTTATTTTTCAACCTTTTTATATCCCACTGCTGGGCACTGGTCTCCTCTCACAAGTGAGAGGGATTTAGGCGTCCACCACGATGGCCTATTCGGATTGGTGGACGCCATGCATTTGAGAAATTTTGTTTTTTTCTCAGGCATGTACGGCGATGGACAACACCATAATCAATTAAACCGCTGCAATAAATATGCACATTACAAATTTCTTTGTCAGAGGTGCGCGCCGATGATTTGAACCCGGGATCGGTCGCGTCGAAGACCGCAGTTTTTTTACCAGTCGGACATCGCTGCTCATTTAAGTTTGTTTAACACGCTGCAAATTTTGTATTGCTGCTTTTAAATTGAAAATAAACATGGTTGAAGTGGTTCATGGTTTTTCGAAAATGATACGATAATGACCTTGAGGATAAATTTGACGACCCGTTTTGCGTAATAGTTACTTAATACCCGATATGTTAATATGGATGATAATTGGATTTGAAGGGCCCCGATTTCGATTCCCGGCGAAGCAGATATTTTAATGATGAGTTTAAAATTTCTGTTCTCGGTATGAGAATTTGTATTTCTGTCTTGTACGTATCCATGGTACCCACGACACAGTGTTTATCTACCATATTGTGGGGCTATTAGTGTGAAACGTTATTTAAACGTTATATTATTTAAAATGAGGGTTTAAGGATTGTGTGGAGAAAGATTTACTTAACGATTGAAGTGCACATTGCGCATAATATATCTACGCAGATAAGCAAACCGGATGCGATCAGGTTTGAGATGAGTGAACTCTAGTGGTAAGTGCTTGGTTTCTTGCTTCGGAGGAACGTCGATCTCATTTGTTATACATAGCAGTCGTCACCTTGTCCAAGCAGATAGAAATGGATTTAGAAAACATACGTTGGTCACTAATTCTCATCTTCGCCGACCTGCATTGGAGCAGCATGGTGGAGTACTTACGGTCGGCGGAAAAAAGCGTTGCATACTTATTATATACGATTTTGCCAGTTTTACTAGTCAATGAAATAGTACTTTTTTTAAATTTTCAATTCTTTCATCTGAACTTCTATAAAATCTACAAAGTGTTAATTTGAATGATAAACTGCTTTTGTTATCTGTAGACGAAGACAGATACTGCTCGCGCTTGTCACTGCCTCCGGGCACAGACAAACAAAAATAATTAATCTTCTGCAAATTTTAATGTATTCTGAATTCGCATTTACATTCCAATTTTGTTAATTGTTTGATTTAATGCTAACTCAATAATTGTTGTCTGTCTTGTGTACTTTACCATTCTATTGCGTTCGTTGCTGGAAACTAGTATCTCTCCTAAAAAATTACGTCATTATACAATTAACGTCCCATATGGCTTAATGGTTACCATACCAAACCGCTGTGCAATAGACGCAACTCCCGGCGAGGCAGAATTTTGAATCTGTGTTCTGTTCTACACCTGGGTGTTTGTATGCACAGAGGGACCCAGACAACACAGGGAATCTTTATCTATACTAGTATATAAAGCTGAAGAGTTTGTTTGTTTGAACGCGCTAATCTCAGGAACTACTGCTTCGAATTGAAAAATTATTTTTGTGTTGGATAGTCCATTTATCGAGGAAGGCTTTAGGTTATATAAAATCATGCTATAACTAATACCAAAGGCCACGCGGACAAAGTCGCGGGCGGCTGCTAGTGTGGGATATGTATATGAAACATTTATGATTATTATGCTAGTCCATTGCAATCAAATGCTCTGTCCAGTGCTGAAAATACAAAATATAAATTAAAAAAATACAAAAGTTCCGATTGCAACACTGGAAGTAAGTACACAGCGATTTAAGAGGCCGTATAAGAAATTTTGTCGACTTCGCTGATTTGCCTGACTTAACACATGAAAAAATAAAATACACATCCTAAAATACAGTATTGCCATAAGTTTCATTGCACAATATAACTAATCATTTCAATAATAATCTAATACATTAGCCACTTTTTTAGCTTGCGTCAAGAATTATAATGCGAGTTTTAGGGTACTTGAAAAGATTTTGAATGCCAAATTTTCATTAATAATTTGAATTTTTTTCAAGATTGATTGTGAACTAGAAGTCTATTTATGTTTAATAAATTTTATGCAAGGTTATTCCAATTTGCCGAAAACAAATGCAATTTCTGGCCCATTATCTCTCAAAATTTACTAAGTTCAATGTTTTTTAGGGTTCCGTAGCCAAATGGAAAAAAACGGAACCCTTATGGATTCGTGATGTCTGTCTATCTGTCTGTCCGACCGTATGTCACAGCCACTTTTTTCCGAAACTATAAGAACTTTACTGTTGAAACTCAGTACGTAAATGTATTCTGTGAACCACATTAAGATTTTCACACAAAAATAGAAAAAAGCAATGAATTTTGAGGGTTCCCCATACTTAGAATTGAAACTCAAAAAAAATTTTTTTCCTCAAGCCCATACGTGTGGGGTATGGATAGGTCTTCAAAAATTATATTGAGGTTTTTAATATCATTTTTTTCTAAACTGAATATTTTGCGCGAGAGACACTTCCAAAGTGGTAAAATGTGTAACTTCTAAAAGTATTTCGTTTGCCGCTATTGTTATACAAATACTAAAAATAGAATAAAATAAGGGGGCTCCCATACAATAAACGTGATTTTTATAGATAATGGTACGTGCGTGAGTCCGACTGGCACTTGGCCGGTTTTTTTTAAATATTTTTTATATAAGAGTGGCAAAAAGTTTTACTGTAACTCAATAACTGTTTTACAGCAATACAAAGTATTTTTTTAATCCGTTTAGGTTTTAAAATTCACAAAACTGTCACCGTCTTCAGCTTTGTTAAGCAAAACAACATAATAAAAATTAAAAGTGGCCAATTTAATAGTTTGTTATTGAAATGATCAGTCATATTGTGCAAAAAAACTTATCGAAATACATTTTAACAGCATTACCTCCAGTATAAAATCACCTAAATCAGCGAAATCGGCAAAAAATCTTATACGGCCTCTTAACACATCGTTTTATTGAGATGGTTGCCTTTTACCCTCTCCGTTTTATCGTAATTGACGAGGTAAATGTCTGTTTTACACATGCCTCGATAAAAACACGTACCTACTACTAAAGAATTTAGGCAGACTCTATGATAAAAACAATATTTGGGTTATAGAGTTTTCTTGACGTAGTCAAATTCATATTAAATATATGATTTGGATACTTACATATAGAAAAAAAGATGAGTTAAGTTTTATATTTTATAGTAGCAAGGAACATGCAGGCCTCGCTGATTCTAAGCCTCGCTATTTCATTGCCTGTTGTTTGAAATACGGGTCAGTAGTCAAACCGCTGTCGAATGTCTTCTAACTTCCCTTATTGCACCGAAAAGTTTTAACACTACCATCTATAAAAAACAGCACTAACGTGCTTTAGTCTTCAATGTGCATAAGACACATTAAAGACTAAATAATAAATTACTACTTATTCGAACTAATCAAATCACATAAAACATGTTTAAATATATCAATATAAATATATTTTAATATGCTTCTCCAAAAATCTAAACCCGAGCAGGTAGCGGTCGTCCTAGGTCGTCACACTTGACCTCACCCGAGGTCACAAGCACTGGTCGTAATCTCGTCATCAGTGGACGCACGGTTATCCGGGGACGGGACTCTATACATGCATAAGAGATATGAAGTCTTTTGCCTACGACATAGAGCAGGTTATATTTTAAAGCTACCAAGCTTTAATAATAACATCGCCCGTATACGAATACGGGCGATGTTATTACGCTATGATTTAATACGTCACTTTTTAATTTGGTAGTTTTTTACTCTATAAATGCGTAAACTATATAAAGTACATAAGGGAACTATAATTAAAGTATGTAGTATGGGATACACAATAATATGAAAGTAGCCATTTGTTAAAGTTATTTTATCGGAGAATCAAATGAGCATGCAGGTCACGTAACCGCTGAAGCCCATGGACCTGCGAAGTTTGATAGTTGGCTGATGAAGCTGGGTGTCAACCTTTCTGCAAAAATGTTAAAGAATCGCTCGGTCCATATAAAGTCAATGAAATTATAAAAGTCTTAATGAAATTAATACTGAAATCCGAACTTATTAACCGGCATAAAAAGATATCAACACTTCCCAATCATTCATATACCTATCTACGAAATCCGAGCAGGTAGCGGTCGTCCCTGGTCAACATACTTGACCCCTCGCCCGAGGTAACAGGCACTCGTCGTAATCCGCCGTCAATGAGTGCCCGGTGAATTTGCTTATCCGGGAACCCTGTACGTACAAGAGATATCAAGTCTTTTGCCAATGATCGTATTTTATCCTTTGAAGCTTGTAGTGGATGTTAATACGCAGTGTTTTAGCCTATCATTTATTTTATTAATACGCTTGCTTATTACCCCGTAGTATTACCGTAATTGACGTGGAAAATCTGTTCCGTGGAAAATGCGAATATTACACAAAGTGTTAAAACGGTCTTAGTAATTCTGCTTGTGTTTCTCCCAACAATAAAATAGTAATGGAGTTTACTACAGAACGTTGATCCAGTGCCTATAGGTGAAGGTATGGGTTGGTAATCGCAGACTGCTGTCAGATGTTTTGAAACACCCTATAATGACAGCTATCTATAAAAACATCGAGGACCGAGGACGTTAAGCTGTGAGCTTAACGTGCCTTCCGAAGCACGGAAACGCGCATGAAATTGCCTATCATCACCCTTATAATATAACTCACGATTCCACTTGTCTTGCTTGGCTGTGATGTGCCTAAGATATACATACTAAATAACATTTAAACTAATCAAATCATATGAAAACATATATTTTAATATATAGATACAATCCCACTTTCCAACAAACAGAAAGCCAAGCAGGCAGCGTTCTACTCTCAGGTCATAACTCTTGACCTTCGCCCCTTGCCCGAGTTTACAAACACTCGTCGTAATCCCGTCGTCAATGGCCACCCGGTGAATTAGCTTATCCGGTGTTCACCGTTCACGTACAAGGAATTTGAACCCTTTTGCGAAAGAAGTAAATAAGTAAATCCCTTAAAGCTTATAGTGGATGTTGATACGCAGTGTTTTAACACATCATTTTATTAATACAGTTGCTTTTAACCTGGTCGTTTTACCGTAATTGACGTGGAAAATCTCTGTATTTATTTTTGTGCGTGTCTCGACAAAAGTGTGTTAGTACTACATAAAGTGTTTAAACGAACTCTATGAGAAAAGAAGAATGGAATTCATTTGGTACATATGGCAGTAGTTTAAATTTTTTTATTTAGACTAGCAAATGAGCATGCAATTCATGAGATCGTTGCAGCCACTGTTTTGAAAGTTACGAAATTCGAACATGCATAGATAATTAAATAAGAACCAGTGAAATATAAATAATTTGAATAATTATTATTATTTGAAGCAGTTATGAAAAAAAATAAGTCGCATAAAAACTCTTGAAGACATACATTAAACCCTACCTCAGATAACAAATAGGAACCCAAGCAGGTCGTCCAGGGTCGTCACACTTGACCTCGCCCGAGGTTACAGGCACTCGTCGTAATCCCGACATCAATGGGCACCCGGTGAATTAGCTTATCCGTGGTTCACCGCACACGTACAAGGATTTTGAACCTTTTTGCGAAAGAAATAAATAAGTTAATCCCTTAAAGCTTATAGTGGATGTTAAGAAGCAGTGTTTTAACGCGTCATTTTATTAAAACGGCTGCCTTTTATTCCACCCGATTACCGTAATTGACGTGGAAAATCTTTATATTTATTTTTGTGCCTGGATAAATGAGAATACTACACAGAGTGCTAGCGGATACAGTAATTAAAGTAGGAGCGTGGGATGCGTTGGGAAGCGCTCAGACCCGGTGGCAGGCGTTCAACGCAAGCGTACTCGTATGCTGGAGTATGCTGGAGTAAGCTCCACGTCTCTCCAATCACGGGAAAACGCCCGAGCCGAACAGTGAGACGCAAAATAGGATTGCAGCATGAGACACATGTGACGATGATACAACCTACCGTAGTGGAATGTTGACTATAATTCTTATAAGTAGAGAACAAATCTGTACTCAATAGCGAGACATAAAAATGTAAAAAAGGATTCATGCTGAAAACTTCCCCATTTCCTATTTTTGAACAACCATAAAACTAGCTGCACAATCTATTGGAACACATTCCGACACACGTCATCAAGCTCACAGCACGCGATTCATGCATAACTCCATTTTACGGCAACATTTCACAGCAGCGCTCTGAAAAATGTAGATCGCGAAATTCATACACGCCCTTCTGAATGGGATGTACGGTTATGTACAGATGCCTTCAATATCCATCGGATCCCGGAATCCCATCGTCGCGTTGACAAATCCCGCGTGTCATCTTGCGAGAATTATTAAAAAGACCCATTCATTGCTGCAGGCGCGAAACGGCGGGATGGCGGGACGAAATTCATTTACTCGGCGAAAATTTATTAAATATGGACGCTGTAATAACATGCTATAATGGATCAGGAGGAAAAATTTCGATAGACTAACCCTTACTACAAAAATTATATAAATTTTTGAATTAAGAAGAACTTAACACGGAAATGAGTAATACCTAGAAAGGCGCTCTTTGTATTGCGAAAAGCTGTAAACTATGCATGGCTATAATGTCAACATATTTTTGTATAGCACTTGTTATATACGAACAAAGTGACTCAGTGTATAGAAGTGTTAAAGTGCCGACGTTGGCGACATCTGATCCCGTGCAGGTGTTCGCATCGTTCCCATGAAAGTGCATTCCCGTACCTAACTTTGAACGGATCTTACCCCTGTTTACAGTTAGATTAGATTAAATAATTATTAATAAAAGTATGTTAAGTTAGGAGAAATAAAGTTACTCCAATTTCGAGTACATAAAAGTATATTATGTATAAGTGATATCTCGACTTGCTGATTTCACCCTGGCTGCGGCCGATCCCTAACTCTGTATGTCATTCTGCCTGTCTACATGACATACATATTTTATTTAACTTTGAATTAAACATGACGGTAAAGGCAATGTAAGTACGTATCAGTTTAAAAATTTCTAGTAAAAATTTGTAAACGAAGTATGGTTTCCTCAAAGTCTAATTTGGCTAAAATCCTCAGATAAATTTCTCCGGTGTTGCTTGTGTCTACAATCTACAGGCTACGATGATTTTTTTAAAATCAAAGTACCATAACGCGTCATTTTTATTAGGGTTAAAATGTAAAAATTCTTCAAATAAATAATGATTTAAATAAATATCGAGAATGGACTCTCCACTACAAGTTTTCTTAATTTCTTACTTACAGTAAAATTCGGACGTATCCACAACTATCTCCAGTTGAACACACATGCGAAAGTCGCATTCGTTATGAAATTTCACCGACGTAAATTATTGGAAATTAAAAAGAACGAATATTGAGAGGCTGTAAATTGCGCCCGGCCGGCGTATAAATTAAAGCTTTACGGATATTGAGGCATCGCGCGACTTCCGCCCCGCAAGCCGCTTCCGCCAAGATGGCGTCGCTTCCGGATCCGCCGGGATTTGTTACGGGATGTTGCGTAGCGCGGAGCTTGTAATTATTGTAGGTACAACACAATAATAATATTTAGATGCTGATCGACACCTGTTACAAATGACGGGAATAAATTGTGTTATATTTAGGTCTCTGTAGGCAGTAAAGACAACATTGATTGGTGGCATTTTAGAGTCTAAACAACCATTATTTAGACAGACGAGACTAATTTTCTTAATTTTCTTAAAAGCTATCGTTATGAGGTTACCGAGCTACTTTGGTCGATAAGTTGTCGTAGTTATTGTCGAAACTGCCGCTACAGGTCTTTTTCGTATTCGGAGATCGTCAGTTTTGCCATTTTTGAGGGTAGATAATAGTTCAGTTTATATGGGCAGCAGTGTAAAAACGAACCTCAATAGTCAAAGCACAGCATTTTTTAAATATGAAATAATAAACAAGTATGCCTTGTAATGTTCTCATAAAGTAAGACCTATAAACGATTCACTCTCATAGCCCCCACACTAGGGTAGATATACCCGGTGTCGTGAGTACATGGACACATACAAAGACAGAAACACAAACACCCATAAACTCATCATTCAAATTTCTGTTTCGCCGGGAATCGAACCCGGGACCCTCCGATGTCAGTCAGTCCAGCATGGTAACCATTGTGCCACACGAGTCCTCATATACCTAACTACTACAACTCCAGAGACTAATCCACACGTGAGGATTGGCGGCGACTTCACCTAAAAACGATAGAATTATGTACTTCATGATGGATGCGGAGGTAATTTCCCAGTCGAAACCACCTTCTCAAACTTGAAAAAAACTGTTGATACCATAACAATTCTTTTTCTCGTCAGTCTTTTCTTTTTTGTTTAAAACGACAATTTAAACGTCTTCTCTCGACTTGTTTGTACAATTTCCTCGTATTATTCTATAACTAGATGGGGCCCGGGCAAAGCTTGCTCGGAACAAATCATTTGACCAGCCAGATGGAAATAAAGGTTACGACTCACTAAACCGACTTCTTGTAACATTGGAATTTAAAGTTAGGTTAAAACTACTTTGCAACAATCCGCAATCAAAACATATGATGTCGTTTACCGTTTTCGACAGTAAAACCTCCCTCACTCACTCACATTGGAAACATCCTACAATGGCATATACAGCAATAAAACAAATTGTCCGATCGATTCTCAAAAATGAGGTACCGGTTTAGAGTTTCCTTTAAGAATTCGGGAAGAGAAAGACTGGTACAGCACTGGTTACAAGGGAACACACGAGTCATTCCCAATCCTAAGTTACACGGAAGCCGGCAAGACGAGTGTTAGCTCTGCATATCTGGGACCTTTGCTCCTCTGAGGCGCGCTCGACCGTTCAATTTGTTTACGCAATTCTCGCGCTTCTATCAACACGACACGGGCCATTTCAGCTTGTTAGCTTTCTATCTTTGCCTCGCCTGTTTCTTGACTCGAATTTACTTCTGATTGGAAAGTAAAAACATTTTGAGTGCTTCACATGTATAGAAGAATTTTTTGAAACAAATTTTGAAAATATACTTCTGTGTAACTAGTAACTAAGAATTAGCGTTCTGAAAATTAACACAATAAATGTATTGTAGTTGAAAAGTAAGAAAGGGTCTTTTGCATCTGCTTCTTGGATATAAACTTTTAAGTTCAACTCATTAATTGTTGAGTCGAAGTGTAAGAGTAAACATATTATATGGCAAATACCTAAATTTACGAAAACTGCATTTAAGGGCGATTTGAAAGTTGGACTCGTCCCACTGCTAAGCACGGGTCTCACCCCATAATTGGGGAGATTTAACGCCTAATCTACCACGCCGCTACAGTACTGAAGATTGGAGAGGTTTTCCAGGTCGCAGAACTGTTATAGAAAAGTAGTTTCTAGTCCCTGTAACTTCGAGATTAAAAATAGAGCTACGGTATCCCTTACCTGATCGTGTGAGATGACTAAAAGGCGGCTTCCGGGCCTGTGGGCGGTGAGAGTGGGAGCTCGATCCGTCTAGCAGCCCCGGGAAGGACGGCGATGTGTGAGTGGCAGCATGTTGCCGTAAGCATCGGAAGGTGCAGAAGGCACATCTGCTCACCCGAAGATGGGCCCGTTCCGGGGCGCAGCGGGCAGAGGACACCGGTGCGTTCTACGGTAATCTCAGAGTCCACCCCAAGCGCAGAGGCAGACCCTCGGTAGTTTTAGTGCGGTACAAATCCTACATAACCCGGTATCCTCTCCCAAGGTGACGGGTACCTTTTGAAGGTCTCGTCCCCCCACCCCCCAAAATACCAAAAAAAAGATAAGTAGTTAGTGTAGGTGATAGAACTTTAATCATTCGATCGGAGACGTACCACCAATACATCCACTCCAGCCGTGAAGCTATTCTGTTGTGTTGTGGTACTCGTAAAAAGGTGTAATTGCCTTATGTGAGACAATCGACAGCCTCAGGAGTAGCAGCACAACTGCGCACGACCACCGGCTAAGACTTAGACTTGCTTCAGGTTGCATGCGACCACTAAACATTACGTGGCCTGCATCCTCATCTGCTACTTGATTGCTACTATTCAAATTAAAAAGAAAATCCTTATAGAAATCCTGCTTATTACAAAAAACAACTAAGTCTTTCCACACTCTAAGCAGTCTGGAAGTCGTCAAAACGAGCTCTACTATGCATTTCTGTGAATCTTAGCTAATCTAAGGCGCTCGCTCGTTTCGTTTGCGCTATATTTGCTTGGATTCTGCTTCTCGGTTTGACTTGACTTCCGACTGGAAAGCAAGGACTTTTGAGTGCTAGTAGCTTTGAAGGATCATAGCATGCGCTAACGGTAATGAAACTTTTGCAAGTACAGGTAACTCGTTTAAATCGAGTTGTACAGAGTAGTTTGTTACTACGCTACTCCGTTACATTGCTACTCCACAGTGCGGGAAACATTGTAATACATATTTCAAAATGACAGTTTCCAGCATCAAGTAAGTCTGTCAAATATAGAAAAATGTTCAAAGACATGATGTTCACTATCCGTAATTCGGGTCCGGGCCCGTGCTCCAACTGATAATATTATATATGATTGTGGTCGAGACGAGACAGGCTGAGACCTTGGTCCAACAATGGATGGATGGAATGAAAAGCGATGTTTTTTTTTATTGTAAAGCATATTTGTAACTAATCAGAGTATTTAGTATTACTATCGTCGTTCCAATATCGGTATCGGCAAAAAAATACTCTTAAAACGGTTATAGGAAAAGTTATGTGCAATTTGAATCTGGCACACTAGTACTGCGTGATGGTGTACGTTGTAAGCCTCAGCAATCATACTACACGTCTCGTGGACCACAATGGAGCGCAAAACAAACCTCCCTTCTCATTGCCAGTCCCATGCCAAATTCCAGTAAACTCAAAGCAACTCTTACAAAGCTCACGGTACATTTAGTTCCCAGTTGGCAACTTCATCGGGACTCTGCGGGCGAAACAAAAAACAAACTGTGTAGTTGTGTGCTAAACTGATGTACTTACCGTAGTTGTGTTACGAGTATATTAATTAACCTCGTATAGTATAGAGATCATATAGTGGGACTCATATAAGAGATAGGATTGATTGCTGGACACGGACCTCTCCCTATTATTGAGGAGGCCTGGAGCTTACTCTGCCATGCACCTCCAATGCGGCTTAGTAGAGAGATTGATTTATTATACCATTAAAATAGCTCTTCACACTCATAGCCCCACAGTAAAGTAGAATAGTAAAATATACCCTATGTCGTGTGCCAAGGACACACACACACAGAAACACAAACACTCAGACCGATAACAGAAATTTTAAACTCATCATTCTTTCTGCTTCGCCGGGTGTCGAACTCCGATCGGCAGCCCGGCATGATAACCATTACGCCACGAGGGTCGTCTATTATTAACTATTTCTGTAGTGAAGGTATTTTATTGTGTTTTGATGGTTTTGGTGGAAAGATGCAACGGTCGATCATACAATACCAGCATGACGCCGTACACCTGATGTGATCCTCAAAAAGACTAACTACATGTGCATTATATAGAGTTCACAAAACATTTTATAAAGTCTAATCACTAATCACTATAACAAAAAATCACACATACGCACATTATATACCGCTGCAGATTGCCACTACAAGGATCTAGAACGAGTAAATTGTAAGTAACTCGTACAAAGTTCAGCTTCGCCGGGACCTGCGGTGAAACAAAAAGATAAACTTTGTTGTTTGCAAAACTGATGTACCTACATTCGCCGACTATTTTTATTCAAGTTTGAATAATGTGGAGTTCTTTGTTCAATTATTATAATGAGTAATATTTATTTTGTGGTCGGTTATGCAGCATATTATGATACTTACGAGGATAATATTGTAATTCTCGTTTACTCTTGCCTGAGATCGTATGTAGTTGACCACTACGGAGAACCTTGGTTGCCTCATTTCATGTCTAGGGTTACCTTTCTACCGGAAACACTAATTAATTCACGGCAGAAATTAGTGCTGCCATGATCTCTATACTTCCCTGGTTCTATAATGTTTTTTTAACTTTTAAAGTCCCACTGCTGGGCACAGGTCTCTTCTAACAAGTGAGAGAGATTTAGGCTTCGTGGACATCATACCTTCGAGAAATTATGCATTTCTTTCAGGCATGCACGGCGATGGAAAACATCACCGTGGAGCAGCAATGAAATGCGCACATTACAAGTTTTATCAGAGGTGCGCGCCGAGGATTTGAACCTGCCATCGCCGCTCTGGCCAATAAATGGCTCCAATAAATAAAACAATGGCACCAATGAATGGTGGAATCTTACATAATCTGTAACAAAGAGACACAGGTTTTTACCCACAGAAGTCTCCTTGATGGCTACCCGAAAATTACCGTAAGAACGTTATATCGGAACAACGCTCTAAGAAAGGTCCTTCGACCTTGAATACTAGCAGTAGCTTATGGTGGACACTTAGCCATCAGATGTCCATGGTCAGTTCAGTTGCTGCCATGAGCAATACACGCTTATCATCAATTATAATTCCAAAGTGATGGTCATGAGCTGCATCATACTGAAACAGACTTACTCCACAGTGCACCACACTATACAGGCAATGCGAGATGATGGACTGTTTTGTAGCTGGAAACAAAAAAAATGTAATTCTAAGGAAAATCTTTATCACATAAATTTGCTTAGCCCACTCGACGGACCGAAAGATTAAATTTCTACTTTAAAAATACGACATCTTATTCATCCCAACCTAAACTCAGTTACAGTAACTCGATCAGTCCCACACAAACACTCGGAGATCCAATGTGTGACCATTAAACTGGAGCAAACCTTAGTCTCGACTCTATAAGATCATATCTCCAAAACCCTTCATTGAAAATTGAACTATAAAAGATTGCTGTTAACGTCTAGTTAATAAATTATCTCCACAAACGTAAAATTATTCTTGGTTGTTGTTCTAAATCACTATAATTAAAAACAAACCCAATAACGTTTAATGTTATGCTAATGTTCAATTTCAAAATTTGGAGTGACATATTAGGGTTTCTTAACAACTTTATCATTGTGCTACGCTGTTGTAGACTGTTCTCTTTGCACTTGATTTAAGGTTTATTTTTGAGAAGCAGTTTCCTTGAGAAGTTATAGTAAGGTTCGTTAGTTTCTTAAGCAAAACAAAGTGCCCTGTTAATGTTTGCGAAGCCTAACTACTCGTAAGGCAGTAAATATAAGAAAATAGCTAGGAATGTTTCTAGTTTGTGTCAGAAATTTTTCTTTTTTCAACACAAAATGCTTTACTTAAAGTCAACCAGTTTTAAGGATGGTATTAATATGGGACTGATGACCGCTAGTGACGTTTAGGCATTTATGTACATATAAAAGCAGTGACAGCCTGGTGGTTAAGATAATAAGAAGACTTCCAGGCTGGGGGTTCAGGTTAATTCTGAATCAAATGCTCTCTCAAAAATCGGAATTGCGTGGGAATTGCTGGTTATTTCGGATCTAAAATATAGTGTAGGTAAAAAGGATTCGTCATTAATTAGCCTTGAGGACCAAAGGATGATTGCATGCGATGGTGTCGATGCTTTTGATGCTCTAAGGAAAGCAGCAGAAAACTGTGAATCGCTCCAAATGGATAGCAATAATTCGTGCCTCTTTGGAGAGGTTTCACGCCAGCATTTTATACGCTTGATTCTTGGCAGGCATGACATATACCATAAGCTTATTTTAAGGTAGGTATATAAGCAACATATGAAATCATAATGTGGATTATGGCTATTAGTGTCAAACGTTATTTATTTTGATTATGTGATTATTATGGGAGGCTTATAACACTCAAACTATGAGGGGTTTATATCATGTTGTTAATGCGGGCATCGGCTATCATTCATATTTAATGTGTGCAATATTTGGCAGCCTAGAGCTCATCAGCTATTCACTCGCCTCTCATCGCTTATACAGTTATTATCCGATAATACGGGATTTGTCCCCGTTCCCCGTCTTCATACTGCATGAAAAGATCTATTTCCGTAGCTATGCTTATTTCTATAATTCAAAAGCTTTTAATTTTGGCTGGTTTTGTTGGCTAAATAGGTCCTAGATTATTTAGTATATAATGTAGATGTATTTTTGATTTCAATAGTAACCTAACTGTGTCCTAACTAAGAACGGCCACAAGCTGGCATTTCTGAAATGCCGGCTCCATAAAAAAGTCATTCTTTTATTGGGATGTCCATCAGGATACTCAATAAAATCCCAATAAAGATTCAATCTCTGCCTTTAAAACCTTTTAAGAAGGCAGTCAAACAAGTCCTCTGCCGCAAGGCTTACGGTAACAATTCTCGCTCACATAAGGCTGTTTCTAAATTTAATGTAATAGTTTTAGTGTGGGTTTAGTTTAGTGTGTCGAAGTGGGTTTATAGTGTCTCATAGGATCAGCTGTCACGTGTGCCCATTATCGACCCATAGCCATACTGTTATCTCAAATATACTGGTATATGTATTTTTTTTAAAAGTGCTGCTGGGAGATTTTTTCCGTCGCCTTTTTGTGCGGCGGTGACCGGGAAAAAATTACTTCCATTAAACGAATATTTTGTATTCCTAATATAAAATAAATATGGCTTTATGACTTCTTTAACTTTTTTTTATTTGTACTATCTAAAATATCTGTGCGGTCTCTACTCACATCAAAGAAGATTATGTAGTTAATTAATTTTGTAATAAGTCACTTAATTTCCTCAAAATTATTGTCTCTCTTATTAAATGTCTTTATTATAAACAAAAAGCTTAACTCATATTTTTATAACAGGTACTTCCATATCAGCGAATTTTGTAGCGGTCTTTCAAACCTATATTTTCTTGACTCTGCGATGTAGGTATATTTTTTTATATTTATATATTAAGAAATTCCCAAAAACAGCAACTCATAAACATTATATACTGCATTATTGTTTGCATAAAAATTCCTATAACAGTTATTCAATCCTTTACAAACATCTAAATGTGAAGGGATATTTAAATGTTAATAGCGGGATAGTACGGGATTTAGTCCGTGTAACAATTCAAATTCAGGCCCCGTACGCACCGGGATTATAAGTTATCGGCCCTCGCACGCGGGATCTGTTATATTTACATAACAGTTTTACGACGTACTAGCTTTTATTTTATTACAAAAATGTTTTTTATATAGGTCGGTGATAGAACATTAACGATTAGAACATTAACGACCGGTGAGTATCACCGCTGCACCCATCTGCCGTGAGACATTTCAGTTATGTTTTAGGGGAAAAGTGCAGTAGCCGACCAGACTTACAGGAGGCGACTATCAGCATTCGGATTAGCAGCACAACTACATATAAAAGACTACAGAAAAGACTCAGTCTTGCTTGAGGTTGTGTGCAGATGTCCATGGGCTGCAGCAACTACTTAACACCTGATGGTGTTACGTGATCGTAACAACATTCTAATTTTCATGACGTAAGTACCCACTTTCAGCGATTTTTTTCAACAGTATTTCAACCTTTAAAAGATTCATTCATCCATCCATCAGCCTTTTAAAGTCCACTGCTGGACATAGGCCTCCCCTAATGTTCGCCACTCCGTCCGGTCCTGCGCCCTCTGAATCCAGCGGTTTCCCGCTATCTTCTTCAGGTCGTCAGTCCACCTGGTTGGAGGGCGGCCTGTGCTCCTTTTGCCGAGACGTGGTCGCCATTCGAGGACCTTTCTTCCCTACCGGTTGTCAATCCTCCTGACTATATGGCCTGCCCTGCCCATTGCCACTTCAGCTTGCAGATTAAAAGATTACTTATAGATTATCGAAAATTAATATTTTTCAGCTTTATTAATAGCGTTGACTCTACGCTGTATAAATAATTTCATATTTAAAGACTAGTAACTTCTAGAAAAAAGCAACTCATAAACACTGTAAACTATCTTTTATGTGCATAATAAATCCTATAACAGTTATTAAAATCCCTTACAAACATCTAAATGTGAGGGGATATCGCTATAGCCGGGATAGTAACGGATTCCGTCGGTATAACAATTCAAATTCAAATCCCGTACGCACCGGGATTATAAGTTATCGGCCCTCGCACGCGGGATCAGTGTATTTACATAAGTTTTACGACATTTTAGCTTCAATTTTATTACAATAATATTTTTGGTTCATTGCCCGTGGTCCTACTGCTTCGCACTATTTGGTAGTAAGAATGTACATAGGTGAGAGCGGCGATGTTCGAGTGGTAAGGACCGCGGTCTCAGACGGAAGAGGACTGAGATGCCGGGTTCAAATTCTCAGCGCGCACCTCTGACAAAAGAAAATTGTAATGTGCGCATTTCATTGCTGCTCCACTGTGACGGAAAATATTGTGATATTTAATTGGTTACGATGTTTTCCATCACCATCCATCCACCACTATCCATCGTTTTACATCCTGAGAGAAAAACCAATCCGCACTTGGCCAGCGTGGTGGACTATGGCCTAAATCCCTCTCAATTGTTAGAGGAGATCTGTGCCCAGCAGTGGGGCATAAATAGTTTGAAAAAAAATGTAGGTAGAACTTTAACGACCGAGGAAGTACCACCGCTGCACCCACTTCTGCGGTGAAGCAATTTTGATATTTTTCGAAGAAAAGATGCAATTGCCGGCCACACTTACATGAGGGGACCATCAGTCTTCAGGGTAGCCACGTAACTTTCATAGGCAAACGTAGGTACTTCCGAATAGTTCCGAACAATTGGCAAACAATTTCCGAACAAAGCCTGCATTAGGTAGTACCCCGACTTTGGTATATTATTTACGATGATATGCTAATTAAAAATCTTTCATGATGTTCCGTTACAATGTTTCTCATTTCAGGCGACACATGAAGCGTGCGCTGCAGCCAGTCCGCAAAGCGAAACCGCGCGAGTCTTCACAGAGGAGTTCCGTGGAGCGAGTTACTGAATGTACGTATTTAAATTCATTGAAACATAAGAACAGCTTAATTGAAAAATCAGTACATGAACTTAAATGCTTTTACATTTGTTTGACATTGTAGTTAAAGATGCCAAACCGAACGTAATCATATTAGTCCGTAAATTATAGTCGTGTGTCTTATAAAGACCATATTATTTATATACCTTTATAAACGCTTACGAAAGTTTATTTTTTTGCCCACGTAATCCAAAAAATCAAAAGTTAAAATTCAAAATATTTATTTCATATTAGATATTTTTTCCCAGTCATCCCGGTGCCCGTTTGGGCTAGATGTTGAACTGAGAAAAAAAAAAGGCGGCGGAAAAAACTCCCAGCAGCACTGTTTTAAATAAAAAAGTACATATATTTGAGATAACAGTATGGCGCTGGGTCGATAATGGGCACCCGTGACAGCTGATCGTATGAGACACTATAAACCAACTTCCACCTGCTCACGAATGCGAGTAACTATGTCACAATACAAAGAGCTCCTTTCTTAGCTTATTTATGTCCTCAAATGATTGTAGCTAATCAAAGCACATTTTTCCTGCATGTAAACACTCAAATTGTATCCTCTTCAATGACCGCAAGTCTCTTGTTGCCTCCCACTGCCGAATACGAATACCATAATTTGGAAGGCCTCGACTTTACTCCATCACACTCTTCCAATGGAAGCTGCTGCCAAAAAGGCCGGTGGAGCAATGGTATGCTCTTCGATAAAAACTGTTATGTTTATGATGATCAGCATAATTTTTTCGTTATGAAAAAAATACCTACAATTATACTTGTTACTTGCTTTCAAGAATGTTTTACATTTGCGCTATATACGAAATCATTCATCGCAACACAACAACTCTAGCCCCGCAGCTAAATTAATTGATACCAACACGGCACGATTTATCCATGCGAAAACATCTGCGGCGTTCGCTCAAAATTAGTATCCGAATGTTCCGCTCCGCATCATCCGAGTTTATTCCAATTGAGTTCAGATCGACTTTGCTGCTCGCAGTCGCGTCGATTTATTGGATGCATTTAAAAGTTAGATTGTTTGTGAGGAACAACTGGAACAAACGATCTGCTGGAGACTGGTGAGTTATGGCCGCCGAAAAACAACGAAGTGACGCACGGATTGCAGATTTCTACACTATTGTCTTAAAGTTGTAGACATTTTGTTTTAGGTCTATACCGTCAACCTCAGTGCTCTTTAAACTGGTTCCTAAGCTTGCTCAATACGGCGTTTCTCTTATTAACAGTAACATTTTCAGACCCAATGTATGATAGATTTTTTTATCTTATTGTCTTCATAAATCTACGATTTTCCCGAGATCAGTAAGAAGAAGAAAAAATAATTTTAAAATCGGAAATAGTCAAAATGGCTGGCAAAACTTCTTGAAAGGCGACAGCTACCTCCAGGGCCTCCAGTGAAACGCAACAGTGTCCTCCATACGCGGTGCATAATGGGTCCGATTTGGGAGAGCGATGTATTTCTTCTATACTCTCCGGTGCTTACGACGCCGTGCAACCACACACACCGCCTTCCTGAGGCCTCTGGCTGGACAAACAACAATCGACACTGTGTTTTATTTGAGAGGGGCATTGTGTTTCCTATTATTAATTTAGGGATTTCCTGATAAATATCCTCTTTATACACCCATTTGGTAACATTCGATCTTGCTTGATATTGATGTAACTTTAGATGTCTATGGGCTGTAAGCCACGTTAGCTGAATTCTCATAACTATTCATTTTATTTAAAAAAAACGCATTAAGACAGTGCGATGAAAAATATCAGTTCAGAAGTAAAGCTGGATCCCGAAGCGCCTGAACCACGACTTATAAAAACTTCAACTAACTATCGTATTATGATATATTCAGTAAATATTTTGTAAATCCACCGCAGCATGAATGATGGTAACGATGCAAGTCCGCCAACTTCGCCGCTAAACCCACATTGTAACTAATGACAGAGTTAAGGCAGCGTTCAAAGAACAGCGATTTTGTGAAATACAGTGGTTGAAGAATAAGCGCATGAAGCCAGCGAAGCGAAACGGGCGTGATCTGGTGTGAGATGGCTAATCGCTAGTGGCAAATTTTCATGTTTTTTGTGCTTCGGAGAGCACGGCAAACTGCACGCTGGTTCCACTAGTTATCGATACATAGCAGTAGTTTAATGTTATCGGAGGCCTTATATGAATTTTAATGTCATAAATGTGAACAACGTAGAAGGAGTAAACCTCGTAAATTTCACTTTTTTTAAAACAAAATAGTACATCAATAACTTCTAAAATAAAATCGTCTTGTTTGGCTCCAGTTCAAATGAGTAACGTATAGGTGGAAGAAAATGCAAGGTTTGATGGGAAAGTATCGCATCGCTACCCATATTTTTTTACGTTTCACACTCATATCCCCACAGTAGGGTAGATATACCTGTGTCGTGGGTACCATGCACACACACAAAGACAGAAACACAGACCGAGAACAAAAATTAAAACTTATCATTCAAATTTCTACTTCGACGGGAATCGAACCCGGGACCCTCCGATCTGCAGTCCGGCATGGTAATCATTGCGCCACACGGGCCGTCATTACTTACTCTGCCCCATTCTTATGACGACCCGTGTGGCGTAACGGTCACGATGCCGGACTGCTCATTGAGTGTCCCGGTTAGATTCTGAACAGTTTCCTATCATTGTGTATATCCATGGTACTCGTATCCACGACACAGGGAATCCTAGTGTGGGGCTATGAATGTTAAAGTGTTAATTTTATTCTACCGTGAAGCGATTCTATTTTATCTTCTTGGTAAGTACACGATAAACGCAATAGAAAGACTTCAGCTTACTTGAGTTTGGATGTAGCCATGAGCTGCAATAGCCATTTACGTCGCTTGCTTCTAAGAAATTTAGAGATTTCCTCTTATATTCGCTGTCCGCTGGTATAGCTTATTCTTCATTTTGGACACCACCTATAACTCCACAACGGAAAAGAAATACATAAACGGTCTGAAAATACACTCCATCATCAAAGTCGAATAAATGCGACTCCTGACAGTTTAGTGGTTGAAAAACAGCACTTTTGGAAAGTTACAAACTTTATTTTTCGTATTTGTTGTGGCGTTTCAGACTGGGTAAGAAATGTAAAGAAAATTAGCAAACAATGACTTCTGCCTACCCGACTAAGAAGAAGACTTATGTGTTTATTGGCCTGTATTATATTATTATGTATGTTTATTTCGTGTATGTAAGTCCTGTTGTTGGAGCAGCGATGGCCGAGTGGTAAAAAACCGCGGTCTTCGACGCGACCGATCCCAGGTTCAAATCCTCGGCGCGCACCTCAGACAAAGAAATTCGTATTGTGCGCATTTATCGCTGCTCCACGGTGATGGAAAATATCGTAATATTTAATTAATTACGATGTTCTCCATCGCCGTGCATGCCGGACAGAAATTCATAATTTCTTGCATGACGTCCACCAATCCGCACTTGGCCAGCGTGTCGGACTATGACCTAAATCCCTCTCACTTATAAGACTTAAACTTAGCACTTAAAAAAAGGTTGAAAAAAAAGTCCTGTTCGTTCCTTTCTGAAATGACAAAAACCTCTGGATCCAAAACCAGTTTTTATGTGAACTTGTTTTGTCGTCTGGTTTATCATTTTGGGCAAATGTCACGAAGGATATAACTACTCTGGAGGCCGATGCTCTCCGTAGTTGAACGACAATAGATTTTTTTTCACGGCAAGTTCCACTACCTGCCGGAATAGCGTTCCACCAAAGACTAATATTATAACAAGTTAATTAAATTAACCTCAAATTAATAATTCGCTAAATTAAAACTCATCTTCGGTTTAAAAATTAATGCAGAAAAGAATTCTCTCAGGATCCTTTATTCACAGTGCCTTTTCCAAGTATTCACAGTAAGCCCCTTTTAATAATTGCATGGTTATTTGATCCATTATATTTCTATTACATAATGTTACGACTTTGAGTACCTATATCTCGAAAACAAAGCGTCGTACAGCAAAACCCCAAAAACGCATAAACAGGTATTAGGTCTACTATCGAACAGTGAAGAAAGTTCTCGAAAAATCAGTCATAAGAAAAACATCGATTTCTACGCGTAAACAAAATAGAGAAGAACTGTTATTAAAATGGAGTAAAATGAGTCAAATGTGAACGAGATAGTTCCTGATAGATCACTCAGCCCGGCGATCTTCTGATTAAACTTCTAATGAATCCCGGAGACGATTAAAAAAGCTCGTTGATCAAGTTTCATCAACTTCAGATTACAGACTGGACGGAGAATGCGTTACTGAACTGTATTGTACTGTACTGTACGAATACTAAAACTAGATATATCTGCCTATTGCCAATCCTCCAGCAAAGGCATCCGCTGTCCAAGCTGTGGAAAATGAGATGACGAATTCGAATTCCGATATCAGCTTTGACGAGTTTTATAATAGATGTAGTTTCACAGGCATGTGGAATTTATTTGCTTTTGTTTTATTATAAGTAACGCAATTTTCGAAGGTGGTATAAAAATTTGATATCTTTATTGAATGAATGAATGAAATTATTTATTTTATAGAATGTGGTACACAATACTTAGTTGTTTACAAACAGTTTTCTCGTTTCTCATATTTATCAAAATTTGGTGGGCAAATTTACAGTAAAATAGTGAAAATTTACTGTATATTTTTTCTTTAAGCACAGAAGAGTATTATTATTTAAACTAATCTTCTAAAAACTTCTGAAATTAAGCTAAAAAGTTCCACATTTTATAATTTATTTATTTAAATAATCCATAGTTAATTAACCTCATCATAAACTGGTCCTAAATCTTTTGGGCTAGTTTCATTGACCCAGAAGCTCACCGCAATGTGGAAAAGCTCCTATTAAAACGTTCTAAATCAATTGCGATGGTTCTTGATAGATTACTTAGCTCGACGCCCCATTTCCAGCTTCTGATGAATCCCGGAGAGGAAAGATTAAAAAAGCATCGTTAATCAAGTTTCAATCAGGTCCTCATTGCAGACTGGACGGAGAGTGTGTTGCTGCAATTACGACTAACTAATTATACCTCGCAAATAACAATATTGCCCGCCCACCGGCAGAAGCCGCCACTGTCAGTGAAAAATTAAGTGGTTTCATTGTGTAGTTTACAGAATAAGACTAATTTACTTATGCTTCCGATGTCGTTTTCATGTAGCTTTTCAATAGACACATGGTGGTTTTATTAGCACATTTTTTTTGCTTTTGTTAATTAAAATGCAATTTTTCTTTTGTATCGCTAGTCGATAACTTTTCAAAGATTGTGTATATTAACAATTTTTTAAAGTGATACTACCTACTTCTTCGTGTTTAATAGGATACTGGATACTGTACAAATAATTTAAACAAGACTCCAGCTTTCAATGCTCAAGAAGTCGCACATCTTTCCTAAAAAAAATTCACCGATTTTATTAGCATATTTCATCAAAACGTATTGAGTGCAATTGTTACTTAATTGTAGGTACAACAAGAGCGTTTTAGCTCTTTATTTTATTTTTCAGTAATGTTTTTAAAAATATAGGCTGTAAATACTTATTGCATTGTTTATTCATAGCATAAATTGGTTTTTAAACAAAACTTTTCAAAGAGGTACATTGACCTACTTTACCTTAATCTTATCATGTAGAAGAGCCATTCTAAATAAATTGCAGCGATCTAATTTCTGACATAATACTTCATCAAACGCCCCGAGAGGAAAGATTAAAAAAGCATTTCAATCAGTTTCTCATTGGGTACACTGAACGAAGTGTGTTGTTTAAACTACGGTAAACTATGCCAATATTTTTTAGAAGACCTGTTCCTGGTACCTGTACCTTGGAAATGAGAGAGATTTAAGCAAACAGGCTGTCCAAATCTGTTCGGTAGTCGAAATGTAGTCCCTGTAGTTTCGGGATTAAGAATAGGGCTATGGAATCTCCTACCTGTGAGGCGACTTAAAGGGAGCTTCCGGGATGGCAGAGCTCGAACCATCCAGCCAGAGGCCCCGGGAATAACAGCGGTGAGTGCGTGGCCGCATGCCGTCGCAAACACTGGAAGTTGCAGGAGACCACCATCGCTTTCTGCCCATTATATTAATGCGATTTAAATCCCACATAATCCGGTCCCAAAGTGTCGATTACCTTTTGAACGTTTTGAACTCCCGATACAAAAAGAAATCCAAGTTTGTTTGCCATGTCTCTCCCAAAACTCCCAATTGAATCAGGTGTCCACTAGTAATTACACAAAAGAGTAGCAAACAAACAACTAGTAGTGCCGCAGTGTTCTGTAACTAAACAACTCCGAGACAACTTTTATCCGATCCGAGCCCGCATCGGATGTAACGTCTTGTTTCAGTTTCACTACGAAATACTCCTAAAATACATATCTTGTTCTTGCAATTATATTATAAATTAGAAGAATATTTATTTTAGTGTGATAATAATTGAAATATCCATGTCTTGTCGAAATGTCCTGAGTATATTCTTTTCATTCTTGCACATTCTAAAATAAGATTGCACGAGAAATTTCTTAATATAAATATCAGCTCAAAAAGTTACGATAAGTGGTCCAGTCATTTATTTACCCAAATACCTCGTGTTATAAATATTTGTTATCTGTAGCAGCGTGATGCAAAGAGGAAGTACGCGGACGCATTAGGGCTCTGTCAGGCACCAAGACGGATGGTCCCTGACGCTGCACGTGACATACTGCATTGGTGTGCGCTCCGCGATGGGAATCTGCCTCGTTGTACCGTCATTTAATCGTTCATCAAAAAAATCCAAAGCAAAGATACTCACAGATTTATTTTCACAATAAATATACATGCAAAAAAATCTAAATGTTATTCGCCACCGACTAATCCGGTCCCAAACCCTTTTTCCCCTTTTCACTAATTTTTTCACGTCTTTAACGCCCTATCGGCTTTTCCTTATAATTAGGAAAGCATTAGGACGCATAAGGATATACATAGGGGACTGAACTTTAGAGTTATTACAACGAAAACCTAAAAAATATCCCAAATATATTCACCTCACGGTTAGCGCGCATTCCAAAATACGTTACACTCGAAATTTCGTAGCATAAATGCCAGCTCAAGAAGTTATGTTAAAGGGATGTTGTCATTTATTTTAGGAAATACCTTGACGAGTATGATACCTACAGCAGGGTGATGTAAAGAGGAAGTATGCAGACGCATTAAGGTTCTGTCAGCGCGGCACCAAGACGGATGGTCCCCGACGCCACACGCGACACTCTGCATTGATGGCGTTCCGGGGAAGGAATCTGCTGTGTTGTGACTTCTAAAAATCGATCTATTAGAAACAATCCAAAGAAGACAAACTAGCATGTTTTCCACAATAAGCATGTGCTGCATGTGTTTGTCAAAGCATCAACAACGTAGGTAGAGCAAAAATAAAACGTTTTCAATATTTAAATTACTTTATTTAAATTTTCCGAGTTTTCAATTTCTTAAGATTGCTTTGGTGTGAGTGTTTATTTATCACTATCTACAAAGAACTCAAATTCAGAATTTGAATAAAATCAACGCCCACCGGGATAAAATTTTAGATTGAAGCTTCAGGTTATAATAAAATTAAAACTCTCAAAATCTTATAAGTATAATCAAAATCAAAATCAGCAAGCCTGCATTCAAAAATATCGTATAAACGATATATCCACGCAATTTCGTAACAGCTGGTAGTCAGCTCAAGAAGTCATACTAACGGGATGTTGTAATTTAATTTCGCGAATACCTAAACTAATATGTATTATCTGCAACAGCGTGATGTATGGTGGAAGTATGCAAGGCATAAAGTACATTAGGGCTACAGAGCCCTAATGCGTCTTCGCTGACAGCAGCGTGGCACCGAGACGGATGGTCTCCGATGCCACACGCGACAACTGCATTGTTGTTGCTCCGGGATAGGAATCTGCTTTGTTGTAAATTCATCTAAACATCCATCCGCTAAAACAATCCAAAACATATTAATAGCATTTCTACGTCTATATTTAAAAATTCCGAATCATACAGCCTCGGGATAAAATCGATTATGGTAAAATTTTGAAAAAGCGTGTAATTCAGTCCATCTTAATACATTGTATAGTAGATAGAAGCAGACAAAGTCGCGGGAAAGTAGCTTGTAGTCATTTTCTTTTTGATAATGTCTGTATACTCTAAACGAGTACATACGAAATACTCTCAAGATTTTAGCCGCTACGAAATAACCTCGCCCCAATCCTTTTTTCCCCTTTTCACGGGTTGTTTCATGTTGTTATACACACTACCGTAATATTCGTGTCTTTCCTTCAAATCAGAAGAGCATAAAGCTGCCTCCACGACGCTTCTAAATAAACATTCATTTTTCTTAGGGTGAAGAGCGCATGGCCTGGCGGTTAGCGTAGAACGCAAGCAATCTATGCAACTAAGCCAAACGGGCGCGGTCGGGTGTGAGATGGGTGAACGCTAGTGGCAAAAAAAAATTCATGCGCGTTTCCGTGCTTCGGAGGGCACGCTAAGCCATCGGTCCCGATTGTTGTCGATAGATACCAGTCGTTAAACTTTGTCGGAGGCCTTATGGGCGGTTTGAAAGCCTCCAACAGCGGGTTGGCTACTAACCCGCATCTCCACCAACCCGCATTACAGCAGCGTGGTGGAGTAAGCTTCAGGCCTCCCCATATACTAGGGAGAGACCTGTGCCCAGCAGTGCGACGTAAAAAGGGTTGCAGCCAAGGAAAATTTGGTTTGGTAATGATTTGAGTTAGTAAGCTAAAAAGTAAGACTAATTCTAGCCTAATTCATTTAAAAAATTATGATTCATAGAACTGAGAACCAATAAACGTTCCACGAAAACCAAGTACTTATAAACTAAATGGTTGGGTCCCATTTCTCTGCACAGTTCCCCCCTCCCCTATTATTGGGGAGCCCTGGAGCTTAGTCCACCGTACTATTCCTAGAAAGACTGGGCATCACACGGGTTAGTGACTAGCCTACTGTCAGATATTTTCAAACCGCCCGTAAATCCTCCGAGAAGGTTTTACGACTGTTATCTATCCAAGCAACCGGCATGAACAGCTTGTCCTCGGCAGTGCTATCTAAAACATGGAAACGCACATGAAATTTTTTGCCACTACTGGTCACCAATCTCGCACCCGACCGCGCCCGTCTGACTTAGTTGCGTAGATCGCCTGCGCTCTGTGCCAGTCGCCGGAATTAAATGGTTACATTTGATAACAATTTAATGCTTCGTTTTAAAATCGTTGGCAAAAAACTTTTGCTCAAATTATTTTCAGGAGAGTGAAACGAAAGCTCATTTTAGCTTTCAGAAATATATAGCAGATTGTTACATAATGTAATGTATCTGGGTCGCGTAATAAAGTCGTGAAGTAATCAAATTGCGCGAAGGGCGCCTCCGGAGGGAAGGGATCCATATTTATTTGATCAAAATTATTTGTTTCAAAATTACGAAGCTCCTCCGAAAAGGCTCTTTGATCCCGCGTAATATTATTACGACTATTTGCTTATTACTTAATGCTGGAGTTGGTTACCAAAGGTCAGACAACCAATTTTGTAGCTGAGGTACCGTTGGGTGTGTCCGTTCTATTAAATTTTATTACAACTTCCTGCTGTCAACGCTTAGGTATACTTTCGGAGGTTCCTATACCTTAAAGAAAATAAGATCTCTTTGCTGTTTGTCTATGAGCGGTTTCAAACCAGCGTGTTTTTCGCGTATTTTGTTTGTTTTTGACGTGACAACGTCTTATAATTTGATGGAGTCGGCTGCACGCACGAAAAAAACATGACTCATGCGGCGTTACCCCGCTCTGAGACGTTCCATTTAAGGTTTGAAGTGTAAGCGAGAGCGCGGAACGAGCGACAAAGAGGCACAATCGGCCTCCGCGTTCGACATCTGTCTCTCTCCTACTTGAGTGAGCGATGCTTAGACTAAGAATAATGTACTTACGTACTATAGACAGAGGCATATTTTCATTACGGCACGCTAAAGCGAGATCGAAATATACTTAAAGAACTTGTTAAAAAGAGATGGGAGCGAGATTTTCTGTCCTTTTCGGTGTAACCACATATTTTGACAGTGCCCTTTAATTATGTGGCAGGCAAACTGTGGAAGTCGGGGTGACATTGTTGTTTTATAATATTTATGTGTTAAAATCGATTCTCACAGCTGTAAATTGTGTTGTATTAAAAGCAAATAACATTTTTCTAGTTCCATAATATGGTGAGCTGCAGTATTTTAGGTTGTAAGAGCCGCAGTGAGCGTAAACAGGAAGGCTGCCGGAAGGTATTACATTTTACGCGTAAGTTAAATACTTCTCTTTAAAATGTATTAATTATGTATTGTTTATATATAGATATTTAATTACTTTTGTCTTATAACTAGTCATTCAACGTAAATATAGTGAAATTCGTGAAAATAAACTTATATTTGTTTATTTCAAACATTGTCAAATTCGAAATTGTGTTGTCAGATCTCGAATCAAAATATCCCCCCCGTATTAGTAAAAAATTAACCATCTTATTTAAATATAATTATTTTTAACAAAAACAGTGACAATAATAATATCAAAGATTATGTGTTACCTCATTAGTAGTTAGTTACATTTCAAGCGGGAGGCTCAAATACCCCCTGTTTATATATAACTATTTAAGTGAAGACCAGTACAATGTTATAGGCTGGGTGCACCAGGCGCGGTCGCAGCCTTCAATTTTGGGGGGAGGGTCGCCAAGAAATTTGAGGGAAGAAGTGTCTCAAATTCACTTGTTTTACCTTCCATGTACGCATGACTGACGGATTGGGGAGGGGGTCATGTCCTGTGACCCCCCACCTGGGACCGCGCCTGGGGTGCACGTTATGAGCATTTTCCCGACATATTAAATTTCACTCACACAGACTATAAAAAGATACTCCATACATTTTGTATTAGACATTATGAGAAGTTTACCAAACGAATTTCATCTCATGTTGCTGTCATATTTTTTTCAGTTTTCCAACTGACGCTCTTGCCGAAAATAAATGGATTCAGGCCACTGGACGTATTGACTGGCAACCATCAATTTAATTCCGAATTTGTTCGGTCTATTTTGAAAGCCATTTATTGACCAAAAGGATAAAGAGAAGAAAAATAATAATAAAATTGATACAAATGTACATTTTTATATATTGCGTTATAACTAAGTGTTTACTTTTATCTTTGTAATATTTGCATAGCTCATTAAGGTAAATATGACGTACTAAATATGTATTAACAGCTTTTGTAAACACCCATATTGGTGCCATTAAAAATCTTTGTATTTGTCTTTTATTTTCTCCTATATGTATGTCCTGTAATTTGCTGACCCAATTAACTTTATGCCAGTCAACCAATCTAAACTCACAAACAACCAACCATAATGCACAAGCATATAAATCCTTTCACAGTTTGGTCTGCCAATGTTTATAGTTTACTTGCTTGCTAATGTAGATTACCAAATTTAGGGGAAAATATGATAAGTGGATAACACTGGCTGCGAAAAAGAGATGCCAACAAAGTGGTTACACCGACCCGCTGTCTTTAGGATTATTGGTCTTTGGAGCGATGCGTCCGCTGGACAGCTGCTATACAATAATACATTTACATGTTTTCGTCAAGTATGAAGTGCAGTGAAAAAGTGAATGTGGTGTCAATTATTGTTGATAGCAACAAGTATTTTCTTATGACGTTGTCACGTCCAACTATCGTCAGTAAACCGACTTTACAGACAATCGATTTTTTTAAAGTGCGTGCAGGCTTAAAACGTCAGATTTGACATTTTCCGCTATAAAAAATACCACGCGTGTAAGCGCGTTTTCCGAAACGACCGTATTAAGCTGAACAATACGCTCGTTTAAAACCGCACTGTTTCTGTGTGTTTGTTTGTCAAGACCCCTTTTTCAAGAACAAACATTAAATTATTATGAAAAAATCAGTGATGCCACAATGGCAGGACGTAAGGATGGATGTAACGTACACAAGACATTCGACAAAGTTTTACTGCATTCAGTCGATAACAACCGAAACAGGCGGCTTTACGATGTCGTACGCCGCAAGTTGTTATTAAAATCATACGGCATTGGCGGTTACCCATTCATCTCCCAACGGCTCATGATATTGCTCAGTTTTGAGATTTATAACACTGTAAATCAGCAATAAGGCGATGCAACTCGCTTACATGTTGTTAAATTTCAGTAAAATTCATATGTAGCTACAAGTAGGTAAAAATATTCAAATAATGCATGCGGTTGAAAGTTGTTGATACAACTTTATGGGATTAAGAATGCCATGAAAGAGTCTCCATAAAAGGGGTATTCACATTTTGGTGTTATACCATCCTTGGATCCGACAACCTGTTAGCTAGTTAAGTATGTTTTAATTTATCAAAAACTATCTGACCCGACAGACGTTGTTCTGTCTATGAATATTGAAATCGAATTTGTAAAAAAAAATATGGTGGTTAAGTATTCTTAAATTTTCTAGTTTTCCGCGCAATTTTCTAATTTTTTTCAATGATAAGAACCTTCTCCTGATAATAACAAACACAACAAAAAAGAACTATCAAAATCAGTCTAACCGTTCACGCGTGATGCCGTGACCAAGGGAAATAGGGATTCATTTTTATATATATGATGACAAATTAAAAAGCAGTTTTTAATATTTAAAACCTATCGCCACTTTTGTTTTACGGTACTAAGTCAATTTGACCGGTTCTTTCTTACATACCTCCGGATTATTTATTTTTTCAACCTTTTTTATGTCCCACTGCTGGGCACAGGTCTCCTTCTCACACAATTGAGAGGGATTTAGGCCATAGTCCACCACGCTGGCCAAGTGCGGATTGGTGGATACCTCCGGATACTTACATAGATTGAGGAAGCTTTCTCTTCTATGAATCTACAAAAATCAATACTTACCTATTTATTGATTTCGAAACAGAGGTATTAGATATGATCAATACCTTTTTGCTCCTGATTATTTTTTGCCGAAATTGGGTTTTATTTTTTAACGTTCTTTTTAAGCTAGATCAAAGTGATCATTTAACAAGAAATTTTGTAATTAGACTTTAAACAAAATACATCATTAGGGTTGTTGTCTCGACTTACTCGAAGATACTTTTTACTCGAAATATACAGATACTGCGGTGACCGTCATTGTATCCGTACTCGGTCGAGTCAGTAAAAATCCGGTTATGGGGGACAGAATCAGCATTTCGTAAGGGTTCATTACGAGCTTTCGCGGATCATAGTCGGGTCGGCGATTTTGGTCTTTTTTGCGAAATATTTTCTCGTACTTATTCTAGATACCTACAGTTTTTAGGTACTGTTGTCACACGAGTGTATGTTTATATTTTTAACAGGCTAAGATCGACGTATGGTAATACAATTATCTAAGCCTGAAAAAGGGAAGACGACAGCGTCGCCCTTGCAGTCGCTGCCATCACCAGACACACGTTCTCCTGTGTCTACTATTCGGAAGTTAACGATGATGCCATTGGGAATTTCATACAGGCGGCTTCAAAGGCAACAACAGCGACAATCAATGACTACACAGGGACATGACGGTCATTGACAAAACATAAAAACGACTCCCGGGACCAGACGCCGGGACCTCAACGAAATAATACTAACACTGCTAAAAGTAATATGTTTTAAAAAAATACAAAAAATACTAAGAAACTAGATAAAAGAATCTGGAACAATAAATTGTGACGAAAAAAGAAAAAAATAAAGTAAAAGAGCAAACAAAATAACTTGACGCAAAAAAAGGCACGGACACCAAGTCTGTGGAGTATAATTACTATTGTATAAAAAAATACAATAATTTTACACCATTTACGTACATATATCCCCAGAGCTAAAGGCGAGGCCCAAGTGTTATTGACGGAATCCATTCGTTTGTCATAAAGTTGTACTTATCTTAATGGAAATAAATTAAAATAAGATCTGCACGTTTCATGAAAATGAAATGATAAATTTAATAATACACACGATATACCCAGAATTTAAGGTCGAGTTTAATCTATTGTTGCGTTATTAAAATCGATCCCGTGAATTCTTTTCAATTTACTCTCTAATACTCAAAAATATTTAACGTTATTAAGGCTCTTATAACTACAATATGTTTTGACCTTCAAATTTTCCTTCTCCTTTTCAATATCTACTACACTGGAGAAATAATAAGTATTATTTTTTATTTTTTATAATAGCTTCATCGGTTAAATATTTGTACGATATTATTTAAGAAACAAATAAACTTAATGGGTTAAAGATTTTCAACTTCTGGGGCAAATACTCCGCAGTGTTTCGTGTCGATTCTCCTTTATTCTCCGCTTCTCGGCTACATAAAGTTTAAGCGCCGACATCCAAATAAATAGAATTGATTTTCCTAGCGTTCCTTTTCTGTTTCGATTCTAACCGTGTCGTTTTCCGAATAGATAAACATTACGGAGCTCGATGCGCCGGTCTAATCTTCAGAATTTTGTGATTTTTTTATTTTTCACAATATTTTGGCCAAAACTGCTGACGATTTGTGTGATAAATATCGCTGCATCGCGCCTACTATAAATCTAGCAGTGTCGCAACGGTACTTGCGGTGACTTGACGGTTGTAGACTACCTAAGTATCGTTAATCAAATAACTTGTTTTTAATATTTTTTATCGCTTTACAACTTTTTCCCCCATAACCATTGTTTTGACTAAGGTACTAGCTGACCGCCCGCCACTTTGTTCGCTTTTGCCGTAGGGTACCCTAAATTTCCCAAATATCAACGTATGAATCGAATGCGGGATAAAGGGAGGAAGGTGGAGGTATGAAATATAGTTAACGTCCTATTCTTAGACCTACTGAATATAAGAACCAACCTATATAAAGAAGCGTGGTGGATAAAGCTTCAGACCAAATTCAAATTCAAATTCAAATTCAAATTCAAATTCATTTATTTGCTTAAAAGTTGAGTACATCAAGGTCTTAACATTATAGGCGAACAGTCAACTTTAACCAAAATTTGGTATGCAAATATAAAATTATTAAAATACAATATATCATTTACATTTTTAACTAATTTACAATGTCATTCACTTAAATATAGTTAATTGAAATGAATCGAATACAAACATTACAATTATATTAAATAGGTATGTCAAAATTTTTGAGAGAAAAAATCTTTTATGTCATAATAGCAGTGGTTAACCAAACGTTGCTTTACTAGCGTTTTGAATCGATTGGTCGGCAATGTCTTTATATCGTCAGGAATTTTATTATAAATTTTAATACACATTCCATACACATTACGATTAAGCAAAGTTGTACGCATAAACTTATCAATGACAAGGCGCTGACCGTGCCTAGAATTTCTAAAATATACCTCGTCCGCTGATTTGAACAAATACCTATGATACCTAACAAATAGGCAAGCTTCCAAAATGTACAAAGACGTGAGCGTTAAAATTTTGAGCCTGCGAAACAGTGGTTTGCATGAGTCAAGGGGAGTTGCGCCACATATAGCTCTGATGCATTTTTTTTGAGCCATGAATACTCTTTTAATATGTGAGGAGTTTCCCCACAATACCAATCCATATCTAAGGATTGATGCAACATAGCCATGATATGCAGTTAATGCGGTATCTAGCGTTGCAGACTTTGCTAACCTAGCAAGGGCAAACTTGAACTTGTTAATTTTATCACATACCGCTTCAATATGCTCTGCCCAAGTAATATTTTCATCAATTGTTATACCAAGAAAAGTTGTATGTTTTACCGCTGTAAGTAATTGTCCCTCATAACTAACCTGAACAGGAGAAATAACCTTATTTTTAGTCTTAAATAAAATATAGTTAGTCTTTTTTAAATTAACCGTCAATTTATTTAAATTCATCCAATTTATGATAGATTTAATTGTTGTATTAATGTCATTTTTAAAATTGTCAATGTCAGAATTTTTTTCAGATGTCACTATTATTGAAATGTCATCAGCAAATAGTATTGTGCGATGTTTTGTAACTTCTGGAATGTCATTTATGTAGATAAGAAACAAAAGGGGTCCCAGGACACTTCCCTGAGGTACCCCAATTTCATTATTCACAAAATTAGACTGGTAAACCTTGACTTCATCTTTTTCGTCCTTTTTTTGTACCTGCACACACTGGAGCCTGTCTTTTAAGTACGACTTAATCCACTGTAATGCTATTCCACGGACTCCATATCGTTCCATCTTATATGTCAAAATTTCATGAGAAACACAGTCAAATGCCTTTGACATGTCAAAAAAAAGACCCGCAATATGTTTTTTTTATCGAGGTTGAGAATTACTTCGTTAATCAAATGATATCCAGCAAGTGTTGTTGACTTCCCTTTGCGAAAGCCATTTTGTTCCTCCCTTATTATATCAAATTTTGTCCAGAATTGTATCAACCTGTTATACATGGCCTTTTCGAATATCTTAGAAAATATGGGAACTAGGGTGATTGGTCTATAATTGCCAACGTTTGTCTTATCCCCTTTTTTAAATATAGGCTTAATTATTGATTTTTTTAACACTTCTGGGAATACACCAGTTTCAAAAGACAAATTAATTAAATAATTTAAAACAGGTGACAACTCATTCATGCAATTTTTTATAACTATAGTTGAAATCTCATCAAAACCCTCAGCTTTGGAGTTATTGAGCGATTTAATAATGGTTTTGACCTCATATTCAGTACATGGGCTTAAAAATATAGAGCTGTTTAAGCTTTTCACCTGATTTACAGTTGTAACATCACTTTTCCCGTCATTACGTTTCATATTGACGAAATAATTGTTCAATGTTGTAGCTATTAAATTAGGGTTCGTTATATCCACATTATTTTGCAATAATTTTTCAATATTGTTATGACCCAAAGTTGTATCTTGTTTTATGACATTCCACGTAGCCTTACATACATTTTTACTATTTAAAATATATTTTTTGTTTGAAATACTTTTAGAAGTGTTAACGCATTTTTTTAACAACTTACAGTACAGATGAAATCTTTCTTTGCAACATTTTTTTTTGCTTTTGTAATAATTACTTCTCAGTTTACTCTTCATTATACTGCTACGTTTGATCCCCTTTGTTAGCCACTTAGGCTTTCGATTTTTAATCTTAATTATGATTCGTTTAATGGGAAAGCATAGTTTATAGATAAGACACACCCATTCGTGAAATACATTAAATGCTTCATCAAGGTTAGTTTGGCTATAAACATCTGAAAATGATATATCCCCTATGTGTTGTTTAAAGATTTTTATGTATTCAGCATTAAGGTCCCGTTTAAATATAACCGTTGACTTGGAATAAATATTTGGAAAAACAGTAAATCTAAGCATTTGCGCAGTTTCATGATCAGATAGACCTAAATGTAATAGTGTAGATTTACTTTTTCTTATATTACTAATAATATGATCGAGGCACGATTCACCTCGGGTTGGCTGATCAATGTGCAGTATTAAGTTGTAATTTTTTATTAAATCAAAATAATATTTCGTCACTTTATTTAATTTCATTGTATTAATATTCATGTCACCGAGTAGAATAATTTTTTTATTATTTTTATTCGTCAATTTATGTAATAGTATGTCAAGTTTATCAAGGAAATAAATGGGATCAGAATTTGGCGATCGATAAAGACAAATAATTAAAATATTGGAGTTGGATATTTCTACTCCGCAACATTCAAACTTTTGAGGAACAGAAAAGTGTTTCAAAAACTGCAACTGAGCGAAGTCAAGGCCTTTTCTGAGTAAAATGCAAACCCCACCTCTTTGTGTATCCCGAGAATAGTACGCAGCAAGTATATAGTTTCTCACTGTTACATTGGTCTCACTACCCTTCTTAAGAAATGTTTCACTAAGACATATAGCATCTGGCTGCCTTCCTTCATCAGATAATTGAGCAATAGCGACTTCCAAAAAGTCATGTTTCGACAAAAGGCTAGCTATGTTCTGGTGTAAAATACAGAAATCGTGAGTTAAATTTGATTTAGGAACGAAAAAATGTTGAACTTTGACATTTTGGAGACTTGGCCACAGGTACTTCTTCGTTTCGTTTTAGTTTTGGAAAATAAAAGGGAATGGTTCCTTTTTTTAATTTTTTGCTGCATTCTACGATTGTTTGCTTTTTATTTAAATTGTGAAAATAATAATCAATAGTACCCTTTTTGAATTTAAATTCATTAATTTTATATATGTGTTTTGATTTATCATGCGGTCTAGGTATATTTTCAATTAATTGACGTCTATTGCGTATAAACTTGGTGTCATAATCAGTTGACTCTATATTAAAATTTAATTGTTTAGACAAGTAAGACAGTATGTCATAAGAGTATCTTTTATATTGGCTAATTTCTATAAACTTGCAATTTTTAAATTGACTGCAGATTAATTTAATATGATTATTTAATTTAACAGTGTTTAAATGAGGATTATTAAGTACTCCAAATACAAATACACTATTTTTACAATTTTTTTTCAGTAGATAGTGCAATTCAGAAATGACATGCCATGGATTAGTATCGTTCTCGCCTACTGAGACAACTATTTTATCATTATTGCCTAGAACATTATCACAGCATCCTTTGAGTATTTCTTCAGTATTCGCAAAAGGCTTTGTTATTGAGGATATCTGGTAATTAAAAATTGTGTTTTTTTGCCTAATTTCTTGCAGTCTTGATGCTAATCCTATACATTTTTGATCTCCATAAAGCCATATTTTGCTTATATTTTGTGTGTGGATAGTCCTCTTCGAGTTGGTAATATTTTTAATATGGGTGTTAATATTCGAGGTTGACTTTTTATTTATGATATCCGCATCTGATTGTTCGCCCTCCTGTTGTAACACTTGTAATGTACTATTCACAATTTCGTCAGTTTCCAAAAAATTTAGCCTTAATTTTTTTAAGGTATTTTTTCGTGCCGACGGTAATTTTTTGGTATTCGATTTGGGAGAACTCAAAATTGTAAGCAAGTGTTTAGTTTTTTGTTCCAATTCAATAATTTTTTTCTGTAAACTGACGTTTTCTAAGATCAAGGATTCAATTTCTTTATGTGCGCTCTCCAGATCTAATTTTAATTTTTTTATTTCTTCCATGAATTGCTCTTCTTTTGTGTTTATAGTTGATAAGTCTGGTAGACTCCTATTAAGCGAGTTTGACGACAGAAATGAGTTGTCCTTATCACTGTGTAGTGACTGAATCGACAAGTTATGTTGGATTCTTTTATTTCGAAATGTAATGTTTTGTTGATCCATTTTAAGAAAGTTTCTGTAGCTCTCGAGTTTTAGATAATTTTTGATAATATTCAATTTATTTAAAGACAAATTTAGAGAGATAGAAAAAAATTTTTCCGATTCTATGTCAGGATTCGAACCATAACTGGTCGCGCTCTATGCAAATTCAGTAGCAGTGTAACAAACTGCGCCACCGATGACTTGTGGAGCTAGGGCGAAAATTATAGATGTATGATTAGAGATTAGTTAAACTCTTCATTAGCAACGAGTTTGATGAGTCATCACGGTTTGAATAAGCTAATGAGTCACTGTCACTACTTTGCACTTGATGACTTTGTGAGTAGGCCATTGAAATTGTATCCTGTTATTTAATTGGTCAGAGATCTGGAATCGGAAATGGTTATTGAAAATTTGAAATTGCATAAGCTACTCTACGCTAGAGGGCATTATTAGGAAGTCAATCTGTGTTTTTAATTAACATTTATAATGTAATAAAGTCATATTATATGAAACAGAGTATTCAATAAGATTGTGTTGAACTAGTTTAACGAAAAAGTTATTTTAAATATTAAGTTGTAAAGAAAATGTCTTCTATCTCTTTATTGAAACTTTTTATTGACACAATGTTACATTAATACTTTAGTCCTCCCAATACTAGATGGCACTACCATCATATGTTTGTTACCAAGTTGGAAGTAAACTTAGATTCTAATTTGTTTTATAATTTAATTGGATTTGTTTACACATAATATTACAACATGTTAAAACATATTATTATTTATTCAAACAATTAGACTGTAATTAGCTTATAGATTCTAAATGATATTTTAATTAGCCAGCAGGACATTGTTTGGAAATTCAGATATTCGACAAGAGATGGCATCTCCATCGCTTTGTTTACATTTTTTATATATTGTAATTTCTGTACTCAGTACAGTAATTAAGCCTTAATAGGAATCAATATTAATTATTTAAAATAAAACATTAGTTTCAATATATCATACATAAATTACATTAAATATATGAAAGTAAGATATTTTTAGAAGGTATATTGTTAGGCCATGCGGCTTTGTGATTGGTCAAAATACTTCATTGACTATGACAACCATCTATTATTGGATAGAGCATTTACCTTTTTTGTAAAAACAGTTGATAAAAACTAAATCAAGCTAATTCATTTAGAAAATATAAGAATAATAATATCTTATCGTACTTTAAATCTGTTTTTATGAATAAGACATTACTAATGTCAACAGGCTGCAGTGTTATTTGAATATAATGTATTCTGGCTTATGATTGGTCCAAATTAAGTAAAAGCATTACCATATTAGGTTCGGTAAAAGGGCTGCGTTGAGAATAGCTAAGGATATAAAAAGGTGATGGCCTCCCTGAAGGGGGATATAAAAGATTCAATCATTGTTGTGGATACTTGCTCTATGCCGTAAAAGTAATTAACTGGACTGTACTATACTTGCACCTGCTTTATTAAACAAAATATAGAGATAGAGAAGAAATATTATGGTGTACAAAATAGTCAGGAGGAACAACTACTAAGTGTCATGAAAGTTAAGTATTTACCTTGTTATTTTGTCATAACATAACGTTTATATCAGATGTAAATTATGTTAATTATGTTTATAATTATCATTCCATTTGTATTTATTCTGTCAATAAAACAGAACCCTAATCTAAGGGAAATATATTTTGTTCTACTTTAGTTACTATAAATACGAAATGCAGTAAAGTAAAGTATCTGTCATTGTGATTAATATATAATAAATACTGTCATGTTCGGATCCTGTTCTTTCCTTTAATATTTTCTTAATCCTTTTAGCCTTTTAAGAAACACATAAATACATCCCTTTGAAAATTACTCCTTAAGAGTAATTCTAATTCACTTTAGCTTAGAATAAATATCATTTGATGTAGGTACACGCCCAATTTCTGACACACTCAACCGTTTTGCACAAATTATGAACTTTGAACACTTTTATTTAATTATAGTTTAAACTTTTATTGATAAATGTTTTATTGCAGAGATAGATACACTAATAAACTTTATGACTATTTATGTTTTAGGCTAAATTAAACGTTTTAAACCACTTTAGCAATTTTTAAACGCTTTGTCAAAGATTACACGTCTTCACTGCTCCGCGGGTGCGGGGGGTAAGTCAGACCTCCCCACTAATGCGGAGAGACCCTTTCAAAACAGGGAGACGTAAAAAGGATTGCAGCCTAGAGTAATGAGCTTCTGAATCCTTTTAATAACATTCTTAGTCTAGTCTACGAAGTCTAGTTTTAGGTCCCGCGATAGAAATACATTTCGTATATCAAGGTGCTTTGCGATTTAACTGGTCTACTTTATGAATCCTTTGGTTGCCTATTTTGCTGTTCACGCAATAAAAAATATTCATATTTTTTATAAACATGCCACTGAACGTTCATTTACATGCTGTCCAATCATCCACAATATCCGGGTTGATTGGAGTTCCCATTTAAGAAAATAATATAAGATATAACAAGGATAACAACTGTTTTCCTTGTCAATTTACTAGCGCAGGTTCATTCGAAGGGAAAATTTACCAGTCTTCTTGATGGCGGTATTTTTTACCGACTTCCAAAAGGAGGAGGTATTCGGCTATATGTATTTTTTTAGATATGTAAAATACCAATTACTCTACCGTTTGTGAACCGATTTTTAAAATAATTTTATGTTGGAAAGCCTATACTTCAGAGGTGGTTCCATTGTCACGAAGTCAAGGTCTGATCATTGGATCCCAGGGAAATCGAGGAGAACTCTCAAATTTTATAGGCACATTGATTTTCTTACACTTTCTGAAGCAAAATAGACACTTGCCTGCAACCCTTTTTACGTCCCACTGCTGGGCACGGGTCTCTCCCCATTATTGGGAAGGCGTGGAGCTTACTCCACCACGCTGCTCCAATGCGGGTTGGTGGTGATGCGGGTTAGTGGCCAACCCGCTGTCGGATGTTTTCAAACCGCCCATAAAGCCTCCGACAAGGTTTAACGACTGTTATCTATCGACAACAACCGGGACCGACGGCTTAACGTGCCCTCCGAAACACGGAAACGCGCATGAAATTTTTTGCCACTAGCGGTCACCCATCTCACACCCGACCGCGCCCGTTTGGCTTTGTTGCATAGATCGCTTGCGTTCTACGCTAACCGCCGGGCATGCGCGCTTCACTACTTACTACACTTACTAATGCAAAACAGATATTTGTGTAGAGTTATCATAACCTCATATTGCTAAGCTGCAACTATTAGGAGTTGAGAGCAAATTCTTTGTTGTTAGGAATTTTATTATTGTATAGAAGTTAGGTGGAGAATTATTAAATTAAATAAGTACTTTTAATTTACTATTAATATATGTATTTTAATATGCTACATTATTAAATTAAATAAGTACTTTTAATTTAATAATTCTCCACCTAACTTCTATACAATAATGAAACTTACCTTTTATAAACATGTTAACCTAACAGTCTTAAAGAATACTACCAAGTCCATATAACAGTATTATAAGAGTGAAATTATGTAAGTTTTTTAACAGAAAAAATTAAAACCGACTTCAAATGATAAAAAAAACTGTTCAGTAGGTACTTGGCATATGATACTTTTTCCGTAAATGGCGTACCTTTCGTTCTGAATGGGCACCGACTCCAAGATAGTTTTAGGAGTCATTACCTTTCATTAGTCATTATGCAAGAAAAAGTATCGTATGAAAAGTAGGTACTGAACAATTTTATTATTTCCGTTTGTAGTCGGTTTTATTTTTTTCTTAAAAACTTACTTAATTGTCTTTTCAATTTATCGCGCTTTAAATATAATTCAACAAATAAAATATCAATATAATATAATTTTTAGAATTGTCCTAACCTTAAAATACTTTAAAACCGGGTTGTGTGTGATTGAAATATGTATATGCAACTAAAAATAAATATGAATGAATAATATATTTCGAAACAGACACATGTTGAATGAATATGAATACTTATTTTATAAATGAAAACCAGAAGCAGAATATTTAGATCACCATTTAATTCACAAAGCCTTTGATATACAATTTACAGGTAACGATTTAAGGTTTCTAATTAACATTTCCTTATACAACAACAATTAAATAATAAGTAAGCACAGACACAGAATTTCAGTACGCAATCGGGCAGAGTTACAGCCGTTATCAAGATTAAAGCACTAATAATCCCTCCCTTAGAGGAGGCCTCGCTTTTATAGGCGTTTTCTCCTACCTCGTCACATTTTTTATTCAACTACCGACGTTAATTCCTAACACGGCCCTCCTGATATCCTGGCGTCCTCGCCAGGCGGTGAAGATCCTTCAATGCCATTGCACTTAAGTAGCAGTGCACTGAAGGAGCGCCCGGTGCCACCCAAGAGCACACCAGAGCGCCACGCACCATACAGTGGCGGAGGCAGCAGTCTTCGAACGCATGCCGACATCACAAGGATTAGCTTCTGCAAATGAGAACAAACCAAACTAAATCTTAAAGATCGGCCTATCGTATGAAGCACTTTTTGGAATTTAAAGTTTTTGTAATAAATCTAACAATTAGGCTTTGAATCATAAAGCTTGAGATGTTCTAGTGACTTAACAGCAATTTATAACAGGCACATCTAGATAAGAATTAAGCTTATAAATGAGATATTTCATTTAAGTTTTGGGACAGCCATTAAAACGAACTTGTTTCGTAAAAAGAAAAATTATTAACATGTACGAGTACCAAAATTATTAATCAGTAAAATAAAGAATGATTTTTGTCCAACTATTTCGAAATAAGAAAGCACTGTTGCTTTTTTTTAAATAAATGTACTAGTAGCACCATCTAGTTCAAAAGTTTAGTATAATTAAAATAGTATAAATAAAAATTTAGTATATATCACTGAGCTCCTTTTTAACCACGATGACATCCAGCCGTCCTGCTCACACGTTCGTCCTCGATCGTGTGGGTCTGATTCAAGAACTGCAAAATGAAACAAGTCCTGTTAAAACCTTATATTTTTCTTAAATTTTTATGACTTCTTACAATACCGGCTTGCATGTGAACTTGAGTAGCCCAAACTTAACACGGCTTGACCTAGGTGATGTTCGTACAATATCACACTAGTCGTGTATCACCGTATTGCAATCTGTAACAACAGTGTTCATCACGGATCTCTGTTAACAATAACACGGCTTCAACTAGATGTTTATATAGGATCCCACTAGTCTTGTATCACCGCATTGTAATCTGTAACAACAGTGTTCATCACGGATCTCTGTTAACAATAACACGGCTTCAACTAGATGTTTATATAGGATCCCACTAGTCTTGTATCACCGCATTTCAATCTGTAAAAACAGTGTTCATCGTAGATTTCTGTTGTACATAATATGTTGTTCACAGGCACTCTTTATAGGTAACATTAAATGCGCAGCCGATATTGCAGAGAATGTATTAGACTTATTAATTGTTCGAAAGGCAATCGTTTAGAACACTTAACTATATCAAAAAAGAAATATGACTCAGGTTTCATTTTATGGTAACAGTTTCAAAAATGACATCTAAAGAAAATTAATACATTTGTGCATAAATTAGGAACAACGTACTTAGAAGAACTTTTAGGTCCAATAAAACTAACAAAAATTTACCAATATAGAAAAAAAAACTTGGGTCAGATAGGATGTAAAATATAAAAATGAAGTCACCAGTAAAGCCCCCGGGGTTACAGAGCCCGCGGGTTGTATGCTAGCATTTTTCTTAATATTTTCATCTTGCTGTCAATAGTACACAGTGTGTTACACTTTGTTACAAATGTTTATAGCATCATGGTAAAAGCGTGCTTAAACCAGTAGAATGTTTTATTACAAGTTCAGCCAATATCGTCACGCTGTCATCACTAGTAATACCCAGGCATTACACAGTCTTGGCCAACAGACGACACTGTCATTTACCAAAAATAAAAATTCGATAGCAGACATAATGACAAGTTTAGTATCACGCGAAAAAAAAACTTATTTGCACATTGAAACACAAGCGTAACATTAAGAAAATGAAATTTTATGAACAAACTTATATAGGAAAAGTAATTTGTTATTATGAAAGATTTATGTAACTCACTGCCGGTTCACTATTGCTACCAGCTAGAATAACAATGTGCACAGTGAGAACTGACCAAATCACATGTCCTCGTGTTCTCCCGTAGTAAAGATACACAGGTTGAAGCTCGGCCTACCTGACATTACTCTGCTACAACTTACAAAACCGTTTCTGATGAAATCTTTACTAATCGCAGTCAGTAACAAATGTTCAAATTGGTTAGCGGTAAAGGTATATAGGTAGTCGAAAAAAAAAAACTCCCTGTACCTATTTCATCTGAAAATGGTTTAGCAATTTGTGCGTTAACAAAATGATTAACAAAGTAGGTAGGTAGTCAAAAAAGAACAATAGTATCCAGTATAAACCTTGTCTGTAAATGCACTAGACATCAATTAAATCTGACAAACAAAACTGTTATATCACATTATACCGTTGGTTTATAATTGAGCTTGCTTAATGTCACTTAATTACCTTAAAAATTCATTAACCATAAAAAGTAAGTAATAGGTAAAGAGAGCAACTTTATTTTTAGTACTGTTTTTCTTGGTTGTCAACACTACTTCAACCACTGATCTAGTGTCATTTTTAAGCTTCCAGCACCCATTCTCAACTTGCTTCCTTCATTAGAGGAGAGTCTGAAAACTCAAGAAAAATCTCAAGGTTTTGTCCCATGTTACTTGAATAAAAATTGATAGATACTCTTAACTCTCAGCCAACAACTTTGATAGTTAATTATACGAATACTCATAGCATATGCAATCTATATAAAATATCAACTGTCACTTTTAACTTTAAGATTGTATTCGGTTATGCAAGTTTGCCAAAATTTACTTTTGGTACAGACCAACCAATTCAATTTTTAAAGTAAAGATTAAACGTGTTTGTTTAATGCTTACATTTGTAGGTATTCAGAAAAATATCAGATACCAAGTTTATAAATTGACTTCTTGCTTTGAAATGACTACAAATATTCAAAAACACTGTTTCACGGAAATAATTGCGTGCACTCTCGATTCGGAAATATTTAACAAAAATGTTGCCATTACTTACTCCCCAGTGACGGTAGGTACTGTACTCGTTGGGTACAAATAAATACTTTTGAAAAGGTAAAAGTAACCGACTGTAAGAACTAGGTACTCATTTTCTTCATACATAAACTTATCTCAAAAGCAAAGGATAAGCAGAGTATTTTTAAAGTAACAAAAAAAATGCTTTTTCACTTGGATTCGCAAAACTAATAAGTAACAAATGTAGCATTAAAATTTTATCATGGATAGACGTATCCATCGTCGAATCTTAGATACAGAATACTACTCTGGGGAAACTACAGATTTCAATAAAGCGTTTATAGCATAAAAGAGATGTATTCGCGCTATAGCTAATACCACTCCATTAACAAGCTGCGAGCCTCTTTTTAAAAGGTTTAAAATATTAAGTGTGCCCTGTCTGTACATATTATATGAAGCCCGTTTAATTGTAAAGACACAACTTTTTATTTACAAGGAAAGATGAATATTGTAAATTTTTTTACTTGTTTTCCTGATAAGACTATTGGTGCCTGTCAATAACCTAGTCAGCTATAAGGTCAAAAAAATTGCTACCACATGTGCGTCAAAATTAACAATAAATTACCGACAAATATTTAAAACTTCACTATGGTAAAATTTAACATAAAACTATACCACATTCGAGCAAATAAATATTTTCTTAAAAGAATTATTTTTTACTTACGGGTTCTGACCTTACCCAACGTTTTCAAATACGAGTAAGTCTCACTCCAAGAGTTATCACTGAACTGGTACAGATTGTTTAATCGATACACGAAAAATGTAAAAAAAAACGTGCGTACTGATTTCTGCATTTGTTCAGGATGAAAGTTTATGTGGGGCGCGTGTATATCCCACTTCTGATTTTATAAATGAAAACCAGAAGCAGAATATTTAGATCACCATTTAATTCACAAAGCCTTTGATATACAATTTACAGGTAACGATTTAAGGTTTCTAATTAACATTTCCTTATACAACAACAATTAAATAATAAGTAAGCACAGACACAGAATTTCAGTACGCAATCGGGCAGAGTTACAGCCGTTATCAAGATTAAAGCACTAATAATCCCTCCCTTAGAGGAGGCCTCGCTTTTATAGGCGTTTTCTCCTACCTCGTCACATTTTTTATTCAACTACCGACGTTAATTCCTAACACTTATAACAGAACTGAATAGCTGTTTCCATAAAACTTCAACAATACAATCGTAACATACAAATAGGTAGTAATATCTGGCGACCTTATATAACAAATGTAAAATTATACCTACATACAAACAATATGTAACATTTTAGGAATATTGTGACACGTTATAGACATTTTATTATGTGTCGATTAAACTGCTCTGTGGTAGATTAGCAGTGATGGAAATGTAGGTAGGTAGTTAGTTATTCAATTAATAGAATCAGGCGTTACTTTGCGGAACTCCATTGTTATAAAGTTAGGTAAAAACCACTTTGCAACAATGCGCAGTCAGAACGTATGTTGGTGTATATTTTTATTGACGACCCGCGTGGCGTAATGGTTACCATGCCGGATTGCCGATCGGAGGGTCCCGGGTTCGATTCCCGGCGAAACAGAAATATGAATGTTGAGTTTAAATTTCTGTTCTCGGTCTGGGTGTTTGTGTTTCTGTCTTTGTGTGTGTCCATGGCACCCACGACACAGGGTATAACTACCCTACTATGAGTGTGAATAGTTATTATTATTTAAAAAAATGGTTGCATGTGCATGTGTCCTATGTGGGAGGGAGGAAGGTGCTATTGCATGAAAAAAGTATACACCGTCATACGTTCTGATTGCGGATTATTGCAAAATAGTTTTTTTAATACAGTTGCTCAAAAAGTGACGTATTGCAGGGACGTTTAGCGTGCGGGAGGTGGGCTATTACACACTCGTGCTTTTTCTTTGCCTTTTCCGCACTCGTGCGTTCTCTTTCCCAACTGTCAAAATAATGTCTATTAAAAAGAAAAAAACCAACCACGAAGTTTTAAAATTTTTTATGATTCATGCAAATATTTCTAAAAAGAAGCTACTAATTTGTTTCAATATCAGATTTAATGATTTGATTCAATGAGTTAGGTTAGGTTTCATTTCATTTCATCTCATTAACATTTGCATTTCATATCAATAAAAAAATTCTACTGAAGACTTGGGTATATGAGCATAGTTCCCTTTGCTTACCCAGACTGGGTGAAGAAAACAAAAAAAAATCTCTGCATATAGGTATTCTTTTACGGTTGGCGCCATTTTTCAAAAAAGTTCTTTGCGAGTTTTTATTATTTTATTAAATTGCTTCATTTTTTCGCAACTGTATTAAAAATAGTCGTTCAGTACACGTGCGGAACCGTCATTGGAAGGAGTTCCGACTGTCAATCCTCACCTTCGGCTGCGCCTCGGCTCGGGTAGACTCCTTGCAATGACAGCCTTTCCGCACTTGTAATGAAATATACTATTACCTAACTTTATAGTTGGTTATTCTTTAAGAAAAATTTTACCATTATCTCCTTTAAGTGGGAACTGCTGAATTACTGATGCATAACATTAAATACTTATTTCTGCTGCGTATACATTAGGTATATTATATTTGAGTAGAAAGTCGCGTTTGCCGGCCCGAGAGACATGTGATGGCCACGCTGCTCCAATGCGGGTTTGTGGAGATGCGGGGTGGAAAACGATGTTTTTAAATCGTCCAAAAGGTCTCTGACTAAGTTTAAATCTGCAACAACACTAACATCTATAACAAAGACAACTGAAATTCATGGCATTACGTGCTCTCCGAAGCACGGGAACGCTCATGAAAATTACCATATAATCGGCCACCTATCTTACACTAGCGCGATAGCGTCCGTTTCGCTTAGCTATTAAGATTGCTTAGGTTTTGCGCCAGCAGTGAGTAAAACGCATAGCCCTATGCGCGCTTTAACACAGGGCTATGCGCGATTCAATGATAAACATTATACCGGCACGTTACATAACGCAGCTTGAATGTGCGTCTGCTGCTCCATTTCAATTTTAAAAAATCATAGTTTTACTTGAAAGCAGCTGCAGTAGTTACTGCCAAACACATTCATTAACTTAACCAACGATTAAATAAATAACAAAAACAGACACCTAATGGTCCTGTTCTGCCAAAAGCTTAGGCATTGCAAACCGCGGGAAACAAATAGGAAGTGGAAACGACTGCGGCGAATAACTTTAACTCTCGGATCGCTATTGCCGTCCCGGATCGCTTTATACATACCTACTCGTACGTCCTCGGAACGATTTCTAATGCCCGCCACACACGTTACGAGAAATTTCTCTGTACTGATCTGTTTGCGCAGATTTATCGCACGTGTATCGGACGTAATTATTTATAAAGTAAAAAGTAAAAAATAAAGGAGTGCTTTTCTGTTTCTATGGGCTAGGTAAAATATTTTTTGATAATCTTATCTTAGAAAAGGAAATTTAATGGTGTAATTTTAACAAACTCGAAATAAAAGGAAATTTGCTACCCAACTCTATTTTTCAAACGTAGTTATTTTGTTTACTGCTGGTTAAATTATTTCATTATAATCAAATTAATTATTAAGATATTTTGTCGTTTTATTAGTTAGTAAATACGAATTTACTATCTACTAAAAACCTCTAAACTAGAATAGTATATTAAATTTTATACAACAATTGTAAAAGTATTACTGTTAGTAGTGAAATGAAATGTTTCAGGTAATTTCGTATTTTTTTAATAAAATATATGAGTTAGAGTGATATCATAAAGCAACACGGTGAAGACAGCATGTAAGTCAAGTAGAGCTTTTTATCAAAATCAAATCGCAGAATCGCGACATGATCGTATCGTCTGAAGTTGCCACTTTGCAGAGCGATGAGGCAGGCGGCGGAACGGCGACGGCGCGGCCGAGCACCACCGCGTATCTCGCTATCTTGCATTTTAAATATATGAGCCCACATCTGCACCTGAACTCACCAAAGGCATCGTAGTTTAACGCTGTATATCTTCTGTCTCTAGACAACATATTTTACTCACAAAAGTAAATTTTGCGAGTTACCGTCGTGGAGTATATTGGTAACATCGATCATATATACTATTGGTAAGGATATACGACGACACTGACACTGACACTCGAGTGTATACATCGATTGTCTGTGTGTGTCCACTGCCGCGACACTTAGTTGCAGGTAGGTAAGTACATAAGCTTATGTCTAAAGTAGTGGTGATGGTTCCAATGGAATTCCGTACAGTAACACCTGATTCAATTATTTATAATATCTTATAACTTCAGAATTATTTTGTTCTTGATATAGAGACATCCGACTGCTCGCTAGCCGATGCGGCCGGGCGTTACTAAATTTAGCTTTCTTGTAATTGCATTTTAAATGTATGTATCAATTTCTGCACCTGAGCCATCAACCATAATAGCATCGAAATTTATAGTTAATATCAAAGAATGTTATATTTGCAGAGGGTGAAATAAATTGATAACTCGTCTCACTCTCTTTGCACCGTATTCCTCACTGATGAGGATCGTTACCATCATCTAGCACTTTTTGGGTTTGATGGTGCTCTATGCACTTCTGTTCTCAGCGGTTTTTAGAGCGGTTATAAACACTAGAGTCAAGAGTAGTGCCGCTTTGGTCAGACTAAAGTCATAATAGTTCACTCAGTTATTTTAGTTTAAGCGCCCTGATCAAATCTAAAAGAATAGCATAGTTTTATTAGCAGAATAAGTACTATTTCCAAGTAAAATGTTGGTTTCAATAAAAATATTATTGGAATAGCGGAAGAGAACAATCCGACGGTCGCTGAGTTATAAAGATCCCGTGATTGGGAAGCTGATAAATTTTTGAACATTCTCCGCTGCAGAAGTTTTTATGGTTACATTCGTATTTTAATTCAGGCAATTTATTATTTTTGCCGAATTCAGCTTTTATACGAGTATGTCGAAATATTCTGGTTGATTGGATTCGCGCTCAGTTTTCATTTTCATTGCTCGAGAAATTATATCGCGTATCGAATGTAGGTGCTATATTCATGTGAGCATTTGTTCTTTACGACATGTTAAACAGTTATTCTAGTAGCAAGAATTCCGGGAAAAGTTTCTGTTTTCTCTTCTGATTGCTAAATCATTCTGCATTTATGTCTTTATGTCTCTTGTTTATATAGAAACAATATCTGGAGGACCGAGCGTTGCTCGGAAAAAATGAATTGGTTTTCTTGGTTTAATTATAAGCAAAACACTCATTTACTTCGTTTAAAGTTTTATTAAAAATATTGTCACAAAAAAATTCTACATTCTTACACAGTCATATTTCTCAGTTTATATTTAAGTTGATTATCGCTGAAAATTCGAATAAAACGACAAATTCTAAAAATAAAACCTAGCTGGATCAATCTATCACCTCCGAAACCCTTTTTTTTTTGGTGTTGGGGGGAAACCTTCAAAAGGTACCCCAAAATTTCATGAAAATCGTTGGAGCCGTTTTCGAGATTCAAATTATATAAATAAATACCTATTAATTAATATGTAAATACATATTTACAAGAACTGCTTATTTAAAGGTATTATGAGATTACGTGGAACACAAATACTACGCGTCACACAAGCCTGTCTATTTCATGTAACACGAGTACTGAGAGGTTTCTTTTCTTCTTTCACCGTGACCAGAAGATTATTTATTAATTTTGATTTTGAGTTATATTTTGGGGTGTTAAAAGTTTTGCAAACAGTTTAGTGTAGTATATCAATTCAAATGAAGAAGTACACTGTAGGGATCTCAAATAGAAATATTTTGCACTAAATAGTTTTGAAGTTAATCTAGAAAGAAGACGAAAATTGACCATGATAATGACACTTTTTAATGACAGTGACTGAAATCACCCAGAGAACCTGGTTTCAGTATAACGTAGAGTGGAAAAAAACTTTTAGGTTGACAAACATAACCATCAACAGCTAAGAAAAACAGTAGCGATCGGGTGTAAGATGGGTGAGCGTTGGTGGAAAAACATAGCGTTTCCGTACTTCCGTGAACGTCAAGCCGTCAATGTCAGTTGGTATCCAGTCGTGAAACCTTGCGGAGGTTTTATGGGTGGATTCAAAACTTTAAAAAGGCCGAAAGAGCGGGTTTGCCACTAACTCGCATCTCCAACTAACCCACATTGGAGCTGAATGGAGGAGACCAGTGCCCAGCTATGGGACTCAAAAAAATAAATGTTGCAGCCTTAGGTTGCAGCCAACTATAACTCTGGTAGAACAGCGCTAGATTATTATTGACAATAATAGGTCTAAATTTTAGACTCTTACTTTAATCCAATTATATTGCAGATTTCGTTATTATACCGAATGCAATATAGACCGGCAGTAAATAACAGATTCAAATATTATGCAAACATTAGCATAATAACCGATTCCTGATCCCTGAAAGCTTCAATTTAGTATTTCCGTGAATTAAAATCCGTAGTATTCGATTATAATTTGATTATGAATGCACCTCATTGTATGATAGTCGCAATGTAATGAAAATGTTTATTAGATAAACTGATCTTTCAATATATATAAAAAGTAAAGGGTTTTCTTTGTACGTAAAGACACGGTTTTCTCTATTATCAGTAAGTCCAATCAACTTTCCGTTGGGGTGGTAAATACCTCTTAGTACGTAGATGATAGTAAGGGAGTTTGATCGCGGTGGGTGGAAGTGGGTGGAAAAATCTGAAAAAAATATTATGTAAATCAGTACTTTTCTAACCAATAGGGACTTCTGGGAACATCCGATTTTGAGATCCAAAATTTCTGGGATAATCTAGCAAACTATTTAAATTTTAATTTTATTGAGAACTAGCTGTGCCCGCGACGTCGTCCGCGTGAATAAAGACTTGTCTAAAAGGGATTGATTAAAGATTATTTATTTGCATTGAATAAGTAGTAGGTAGATTATTCTTACATATTATAGTGAAATCACTTATAATAAAATGTTCATATGTTCAGAAGACACCTTATTTATTTTTTCTAAATCGTTCAAACCTAAAACAGTAAGGACTGCTTACTGTACTCAGATCTTACTATCCACTTTTCGCACGCTTCGCTTTTCTCGCGCAATCAAATTCTCTTTACAAATATGTAGCTCGTTTATTAAATTTAAGAGATACGTAGTACTGCTGTGCCCGTGGCTTCATCTATGTTTAAAATAAATAGTATCTTAAGTAAATTGAGTGAATTTATACTGCAAAGAATGCATAGGATACATAGCTTTAACCTACTGTAGAACTGCAGTGTGCACTATACAACTACTTTTAGTTGGGAGACCAAATTTCTAAACAAACATGTGCTTAGGATTAAACAGTCGGAAAAATTATGAGGCCAATTAATAGACTAAAGATTTAAAACTTGCGGACAGCAGTTTGGTCATAAGTCATTACTCATATAACACAGTGAAAACTAAAGCAGAAGGTAGGGTCTCTAAACAGTGTGTGTGTTGAAAATAAAGAATCTTTAATATCTCCATCAACCAACGTGTGTGGATGAGCCCGTACGCAATAAAGAGACGCAAAAAAATAGTTAAGTTATCATTGGTCCAATTAACCATGTTGAGCATCATACGTATACCCAACGACGGGACAACCCGCGTGGCGCAATGTTTACCATGCCGGACATGATTCCCGACGAATCAGAAATTTCAATGATGAGTTTAAATTTGTCTGGGTGGTTGTGTTTCTGTCTCGGTGTGTGTTCATGGTACCCACGACACAGGGTATATCTACCCTACTGTGAGGCTTTAAGTGTGAAACATTATTTTTACACTATGTACTACTTACTTTTATTAGACTTTAGGCTTTTATTTGAAATTATCTCCATCGATTCACTTTGTAGAAGAAATGAATATTGCTCAATAACGCCATCTACCGTATGGCATGTAAACTTTGTGGTTGATAAATCGAATGTCAAATTACCAAATAGGTAGATATTGAGATTAACAGTTGGTTCAGTAAAAGTTTAACTATTCGTCACCTAGATGTCTGCAGTAGTCCCGTTTTGTTAAGGCTTTTTACATTCTGTATGAAGGTTTAGAGCATTGAGGTTGTAAGATTTGGATTTCGGTTAGTCGGAGCTCGAGGCCTCCTCAATATTAGGAGAGCTCCATGCCCAGCAATGGAACGCTAAAAAGGTTGCAGCCTGATATAATGTAGCGATAACAGTCGTTTCAGCTGCAGCCTGTTCATAATCTTCCACCCCAAATGAATACTAATAAGCTGAGCAACTTACTTAATGGAGCCTGTGATTGAAGGTTTGGCGGCGGTGAGGCTCGCGATGCGCTCTTTAGGTACCTATAGCTCAGCCATAGTCGGCCAATGAAAGAAAATACAGTAAGCTGATCTAAGTATATTTAATATGGTCGACCATATTAATGATAGTTCAAAATAATTTTACTTAAATTTAAACTTTTATTTATGGTTTTGAAAGGGCTGTTAACGAATCTTTCATCCAAATTCCCCAAAGTGTCTTTTAAGTTAATGTCGCGTATTGTTTAAATGAACATTACGTTTTTGTTTATGACCCGATTGATATGAAATACACACTAATGTTATGGAAATTAATTCAACAATATACCAGTAAACACACCATTCAAAGAAGGGAAAAGAATTTGAGAATGAAATATTAAGTTAAGGTTAATTATTGCACGCTTGAGATACCAACTTTAGAATTCATTTTATTTGCTATTGAGGAGTAGTTTTGGAAAAAGCTTAAATATGTTTCTCACTATGTTAATAAAGATTACAAATACAAAATTATAAGTAAAATACTCTGCACAAAAATATTCTGTACATCAAGTCTCGATACTCAATTTTCAAAGAGTTTCAAAGAAAATTGACATTTAAAGGGTGAATTTCGAGAAATGCTGAAACACGTATTTTTTTATTTTGGTTAGAAAATATTTATACCAAATTTAAAGAAAATCTATTGAAAAAAACCAAGTTTTCCATACAAATTTTCATCCCTCATTTCACACCCTTAAAGGGCGATTTTTAAAATTACCTATAGCCTAAATGTTAGCGAGGACCAATATATATAAAACAAAAAATGTTTCATCAAAATCCGTCCAGTAGTTTTTGCGTGAAAAGCTAACAACAGACAGACAGACAGACAGACAGACAGACAGACAGACAGACAGACAGACAAAAATTTCAAAACTTATATTTTTAGCTTCTGTTACTTATAAAAAGACCCCTAGACGTATTTTTTTAAATTTCTATGCAATGTACAGAATTGACCCTGCTTACAGTTTTATTATATGTATAGATGTTCGAGAAAGTTCCAGAAACTTCTCGAATCATTTGGGTTTTTTTAAATAATTTTAATTAATTGAGAATATTCGAGAAAGCTTCTCAAATGATCTGGATTTTTTTTAAATAATATTTTCTTTTTTCAAATGATCTGAAGATTTTTAAAGTAATTGCAAACTGTTTTAATTAATTGAGAATGTTCGAAAAAGTTCCAAATTTCTCAAATGATCTGGAAAATCCTACTAATATTATAAACGTTTGTAAGTATGGATGTTTGTTACTCTTTCACGTAAAAAGTACTGAATGGATTTAAATGAAACTTTATAATAATATAGCTTATACATCAGAATAACACATAGGTTACAATTTTAAATTGTCCAAAAAATGTACCATCAAAAAATCTACAAAATGTACCATCAAAAAATCTACCATCTGCGAGCTATTCTGGGGTGCGCTGCCAAAACCGCTAGAGTTACACATTCGTAATGTATGATGGAAATGTTTATCTTAAATAGTCCTACAAAAAAGCCGGTCCACGGCACTTCAGAAGGGACTTCACTTTATGCTAATGATACTCTCTAACGCGGGTGAAACCGCGGGTCACAGCTGGTATATTATAAAATATTTTTGAGAGAAACAATTTTCTACACAACACTTGAGTAAATGTTTGGAGATGTACCTAAATCCGTCATCAAACCACAATAAAATTATGATTCGAATACAAACATTTGCAGTACGACCGTAATCTCTACATATGATTATGTTTATCACTATGGTTAGCAGTTACATATAATATTTTAACCCTGCGAGTTACATAGGGGAAATCTCACTTTTCACATCAAAAACTTGCAGTATGACCGCATGTTTATCTTTATTGCTGTAGTTAGCATTAGGTACAGTTTTATAAAATATTTTTAAGCGAACACGTTAGCATTAGCCGTGCGTCCGGCTATCTGACCGGCTAAACGTCAGGCCGTCTGGATAACGTCACCATATCTCGAAGTCGCCTGCAGTGTTATCCGGCTTTTTAAACTAGAAATTTTCGAGCAGCTACTAAAAAAGCGTTTAAATGTGTAGTAATTTATGCCATGTATAGGACTTTTCTTTCTTTATAAAGGGAAGGCTGCATTCTGTAAATCAAGTACCCCACAGTGGCCTTCTTCCTCATCACACCGAGACACCGCGATCTCCACGACACCTTAATGGGTAGCGTCCCTTGAAGATGATTTGAATTTCTTATACCTCCCGGTATTTACGACAGCAATAGCGATGTGCTACCACATACCATGTACTCAAGAACCCTGGTTGTATGATTTGAGCCGCAACTCAAAGGTTAATATCATTTTTAAAAATAACATTTCACATAACACAAAGTCATAAAACGCTTTAAATCCAATTAAGATAATACCGGCGAACGATTAGTTCCGACCTTTTAACCCAAATATGACTGACGACGATCCAACAATCTCTCTAACCGGACCGAATGCTCCCAGTTACTTAGCGAGACCTGGAGTTTGTATACCTCCAATAATGTGGAAACGCAAATTTTACAAAAGTTTATTATTTTCTGAAGCCGAGCCAAGGCGTAGCCCGTTTACTTCATCCTGCTGTACACGGTTCTCTGCCCAGACCATTCCACCATGTTGCATTATGATACATTCTTTAAAAAAAAATACCTCGTTTAGGAATTCTGAACCTACGCAAAAAAATATGGGAAAAGACCTGGCGCTCTCCCCTGATACTCGTAGTTTGGCATCCATTGGTACCGGCATCAGGCAAGTCACCGAAGACGAATGTCCGAATTCCGTGGACAAAGTGTCGGCGACAAATTGCCGGCGCGTCAGCCGATGCGGGCTCGTTTGCGACGGATCGCGCGAGCCAGTGACGTTTCGCCATTTTCGGCTTTATACTAATTTCATTTTATGAAATAAATCCAGCTGTTATTGGTCAACCAGAATGGAAGGAACAACCTGCTTTTAAAGAGTCATTGAAACTTACACTATTAAAAATCCATCATGTGAAGAAAAATACTTACTGGTTGAATTGTTGAACCAGTACTCCCTCCATATTTATTCTTACAGTAAAGCAATTCTTTTGTTTTCTCACAATTTCTCAGATAAAAAATTTAACGTGATTGTTTGGTACCTGTTCAGTACCAAAGAAACTGCGTACTACCATGAGGTTCGCTCTCGGCTAGCAGACGAGTATACAGTTCAGGCCAGATGATGTTATTTCCTCTGCACATATATAATAGACCGAACCTCAAGCAAAGTCGAGACTTTCTTAGATGGTATACAGTGGGGCTGCTACTACGGAGGCTGATGCTCATGTTACGTATGTCCCCCCTTTGAATCATAAAATTCCTTCAAGCCATGCAAACCTCCTATATATACTTCCACCTAGATTTAAAAAAAGTAGACTACAAATCAGTCGAATCGTCAATTCAAATTGAGCTTAGCAGTATCAAATCAGCAGCTATAAGAGGTTGAGGGCGTAAATTTGTCATAGTAGCACACTCGTTTGCTGCTTATTTATAGGCAGCCCGTGTGGCGTAATGGTTAACATGCCGGACTGCCAATCTGGGGTCCCGGATCTGAATCCGGCACTCCCGATCAATCTGATTTGATCCGAAACATACATTGAAATGATGACTTTCTTTTTTCGATCTGGGTGTTTGTGTTCATGTCTATGTGTGTATCCATGGTACCCACGACAAAGGGCATACCTACTTTAAGTTGGAGCTATGAGTGTGAAACGATATAAAGTAAATTATTGTTCAACCGTACTAGTTAAGCAACGAGACAGACCCGTCGCGCGTCGGCGCATATTGGTGTGATATCAGGAGCTCGTCAAATGAGCCGCGAAATTGTCGTCATCGATCGCCTTCGCAAAAACTCCGCCGGCGGCCGTCCATTACCGTAACAGAGTTTGCTGGATTTACAATGTTATTTACCCAAATTAATCCGAGTTTACTTTGCCGAAATTAATTTTGAGTTGCCTCTTCATCTATATATATATAATGTTATGTAAGTAACATTTATCTAATTATAGATGTTTTATTTGACGAAGTTCAATCGGCTATGAAAATTGTGACACGCACACAATGTGTACCTACATATTGTTTTGTACCGTAACCTCGAGAGCGCTCAGTGTCAAGTAACGTCAGTATGACAACTAAACTAATTTTTAAGGTTTTATATTTTTTCTAATTTCTTTGAAACGTTTATTCAAAAGTTGATGCATACAAGTGCGCTTATCAGTACACAGCACTACTATAGCCAGAGACATAGTAGTAGATAGCCAGAGCCGATCGGATCTTCATAAAATAAAATATCTTTACCTGCACGTAAATATATCTCTACTGTCACGTTAGGAAGGCATAGAGCACATTTACTGTTATAGTGTGTATACTCGTATATGAAAATTGAGCAGCGGTGGCCGAGTGGTAAAAGACCGCGGTCTCTGAAGCGTCCGATACAGGGATCAAATCCTAGGCGCGCACCTCTGACAAAGAAATTTGTAATGTACGCATTTATCGTGGCTCCACGGTAAAGGAAAATATTGTAATATTTAATTGATTACGATGTTCTCCATCGCCGTGCATGCCTGAGAGAAATTCATAATTTCTCGAGAGCATGACGTCCACCAATCCGCACTTGGCCAGCGTGGTGGACTATGGCCTAAATCCCTCTCACTTTTGAGAGGAGACCTGTGCCCAGTAGTGGGACATAAAAAAGGTTGAAAAAAAAAACCTAGCCGCCGAACGTATCGCAATGCCAATCCGGCTAATCGTGGACCCGCCGTAATACAGAACGGCTGTTTTATGAAACGGTTAGCCGTAATGTAATACGGCGGATTATATGATCCGACTGCGACACATACTTAGATCACATTTAGGCACGCTGTGTTAGTGTGTATAAATGAAAATTAGGTACAAGGTATTTTAAGTAGTTGGTACTCTCAAGGTTAGATCGGAGATAGGAGTACACCTGCGATAAAAAAGTGTGGTTGGCATTAAACTTGTAACGTCAGGTAAGGTAATAAAACGACTATAAGTTTAATGGCTAAATTACAATGTTGTTTCATTCTCAACTTAATGTCTATTTCAGAATTAAGAACACATGTTCTTAATGCTGCTTCTTTTGAAGAAGCACAATCCGCCGTCCAACCAGGAGGACTGACGACCTGAACAAGATAGCGGGAAACCACTGAATTCAGAGGGCGTAGGACCGGACGAAGTGGCGAACATTAGGGGATGCCTATGTGCAGCAGTGGACTGTAAATGCTGATGGATGGATGGAAATTAGTTATTAGAATTAGTGGTTTTCGAGTAGTCACATAACCTTTCTAAAGGTTTCCACTGGAATACGGGTTGCTTAAGACTTGGTCTAAATATGTCGTGAGGACTACCTCAATGTTCACATGCTAGCTCTACTAATGCCATTTTAGTAGCTCGTTGGAGCTAAGAGCCAGGTCTGCCCAATAAAACTGGAGGAAAAGGTTTTAGCCAGACAAGCCAGAAATTTAAACTGCCTATAAACAAAATTGCACATTTGTAATATAAATCGAAAAAAACAATTAACAATAGTGATAGGCTATTCCGCTTTACGAAATAAAAGCAATTTGATGTTATCTACACTTAGGCATGTATCGTAAAACAGGTTAATGATGGGCTTACGTACTGTGAAGCGAATATAATTAATTAATTAAGTACTCTATTTAAAAACTACACTTTAAATTTGCGATGCTGAAATAGCATCAATACTATCTATTTCCCCTAACGGTCTTTAGAATTTGTATAGTTTTTTTACCCAGATATTTATTTTGGCTCATTTGCATATAGATAAATTATTAATAGACATATTTGTATTGAATTGAATTTGTATCGAATGAATTATCAAAATGGGTTCGTATTACAACAAATAACTCAAATCTACATGAAATTTAAATGTCACCAATGGAAAATCGTCAGCCATGAAATTATAAAATAATCATCATTTTACACTTACTGACTTTTTACAACACAGCGAAAGCTAACGTAAAAGGCAGATATTTCTCAACTGCATTTTTGTACATACTTTAAATATGTGAAATAAACGATATGTGTTGTATTGTATTTTTATATGTTAGATACCCAAAAACGTAGAAAAATTGAGTTTTACCTAAAGTCTGTTAAAAACAAATTAAGGCCTTAGTCAGTTCACCCAAGCAACTAACAGTTGTATAAACGCTTAATGCAAACAATACATTCAAAATGCCATCCTGTGTTTGTCAATCAATTTACGTTTATCGCTTAGACTATTCATTAAAATCCAATGAATTAATTAGACACATCTTTAACGAACTCGACGAAACAATAGCGTAAAAGTAGTTTCATTTCGATTTCTCACCAGCAGCACACTTCAAGCTTGCTATTGTTAACTACTCTATCTATCGAGATCAAAATCTTATTTGCAGAATATTTGGATTGCAAATCTCAAAAGACATCCCTGTAGTCAACGTCGCAAGGTTAGTTTTAGTGTAGCAGTAATATTTAAATTTAAATGCTCTTAGATTAGATATCCATATTTACCTAAACATTTTCAATAACTTTACCGTAAAATCTTATGAGATCTTCTACCTTACTGAAAAATAACAGTGCTTCGCTTGTTTTAAATATACATATGTACATTTTAGCTGCCATAGTTTTGAAAATATACATAATTATTTAGAGATGCCATTTCCGGCCAAACTTCCATGATGCGACCATCAGCCTCTACAGTCATATAATACTCAATCTAGAGGGTGGATATGTGGTTCATGTGTGGCCTAACCATCCAAAGCAGATGAAACCGTAAAATAACTAGACGACCCGTACGGTGCAATGACCATGACGGAGAGGCGATCCCAAGTGCAATGTTCGACACACAGTTACGCGGAAATACATAATGAATATAAACAGGGTTCTCTAAGTGTTTGTGTATGGCCATGGTGCTCACGACACAAGAGAATCCTATAAGTACGACGTACCTACTTTATAATTTTTACTAACAGTTCACCAAAAATCGGACAGTAAATAAAATATTATATTCATTCATTCTCAATTCATTTTGTTTATAATTTTTTTTATTTTTTTTATTTATTTATTTATTCAATTTATTTCAGACAATGTCCATATTATCTTTGTTAGTTTAGTCTCTTATATCTATGTTAGTAAAATACCAAAAAATAAAAGCATAATAATAGAAAATATAAATAACAAAATTCATTCACATATACTGTCATCAGCTGTCTCTATCTAACCAAACTAGCCATAATAATAATATTCAGACCTGAATTAAGCTAATGAGGTTTAGCATGAAGGTGGTGCCACCGCCGCATGATAGGACTGTGGAGTTTATATATAACGACGATAATGAGGCCATTGGTGCTGTCTCTAAGTCGGCGCATTAGTGAGGCAGTTCTTTGGCGCATTATTGCGTAAAAATCAGCCGTCCTTGTCTCAGCAAACATGCCTGATGCACTGCAGTGCCTAGGCAGCCTCAAAAGCACCCTAAAAGCGTCATTATATTGGACCCTCAGGGCGCTGTATGCTTTCCGCGAATATTCGGTCCACAGGCTGCAGGTGTAAAATGACTGGCAGTAGGCGCGGAAAAGAGTGATTCTTTTCGCAGCGCGCAAACCTGCGAGCCAGCATATTGCATCTAACAGCCAGCGCCCTGCGCTCCCTCTCCAAGTCCACATCATCCCTTCCATCTTCAGTGACCCAGTGCCAGAGATATTTAAATTTGGGAACTCTGTTCAGTTCGGTTCCGCTAAGAAAAACAGGTGGTATAGAGGAGAGTTATTTGCCTGCCCTAAAGACGAGCAGCTCGCTTTTCTTAGCATTGTACCTCAACCCATGGGCCTCCGCGTACCTTTCACAGACCGATATCATTTTGTTTATTCCTCTAATTGACGGGCTCAGCAGCACCATGTCGTCCGCATAACTGATATTATTTAATGGTGTTCCGTCTATTGAACATCCTACACCAGTGCTGCTGAGCTCACCAATCAGGCTATTGATGTACAGGTTGAACAGCGTTGGGGAGGTTAAGCCACCTTGCCTCACACCACACTCCAACCTATACTCATCTGAAAACTTTCCAGCCCACTTGACACAGTTGGTCTGATTTCCGTACCAAAATTTAAATATCTCAATGAGCTCCACCGGCATTTATATTTATTTCACTGTTATATACCTCAATATCTTCTGTATGACTTACGGTATTCTTAGAAGGTGGAAGTGGGTTGATAGTGCCCCATGGATGCAGTTGTCCATGTGCCGTTTATGGACCCACTCTATCTTATTTTTTTTTTTCAAAGAATACGGCTTAGAATTTTAGTCCACCGACTTTTTCTCTCACCGTAACATATTTAGCAGAAACGGACATCTAAAGACTAGTGGGGAAAAAATATATTAATTTTGTGAATATTTAGTACTCTTAATATGAAATTATTTTTTGTAGTGTATACATCTCCGCCATGGACGCCGTAGCAGCGCTTCAGCAGGTGTACAGCGTGCAGTACGCCTTCGAGATCATCGCCACGCTGATGCTCACCGCCTACCTGTTCCCGAGGCAGGCACAAGTAGAAGGTATGATGATAAAACTAAATAATAATATGTAAACACTAAATGTGCTCCGCGGTTTCGCCCGCTTTTTAAAGGAATTAGGTGTTTTAAAATGATTTAAATTAGCCTATAGCAATCACTATGCCTCAGTATTACTCCGAATCAGCCCTACTACTACACACATAAAAATTATACCATAAAGTCGCTTCGTTCGGAAGTGAAAGAAGGACAGACAAATAAACACTCACCCATTCGTATTTTTTAATATTAAGTATAGTATGGAAGTATTATTAATCCATAGCTTTGGAACTTTTATGATTGTACCGCTGCACCCAATTCTGTTGTATTTTGGTGGAAAGGTGCAGTTGCTGGTTAAACTTACATGGTGACTTCAGATTAGCAATGCATACACATACATACATACGAATTCAGGTAAGACTTAGGCTAGCTAGAGGTTTTGTGTAGATGTTCATGCTCGTCTGCACTGTCGTATCGTAATGAATTCAAATTTTAAAAAATCTATACAGCACGAAAGTTGGAAGCTATTTTTCCTTAAACAAATTATATTTGTCTGTGTTTTAAAGTTCGAATTGTTCTCTCAACCCTTTTTATGTCCCACTGCTGGGCACAGGTCTCCTCTCACAAGTGAGAGGGACTTAAAGTTCGAATTGTTATTTTATAGAAAACCAGGAGTTCGACATGATTGTTGTGGGAGCGGGAGCAGCGGGCACCGTGGTGGCACTGCGGCTCGCCCAATGCAACCTTAACGTCTTGCTCATCGACGCTGGAGGGGACCCACCAGTTCAGTCACTGGTAAGTTCACAACTCTTACTTCTTCCTCCCCTTGTTTTTTATTACCTGTACAAATAGTCAGTACATAATCAAATTTAGTCTTAGAAAATTTAAACTTGTTTCAGGTTCCAGGACTGTTCCCATACCTATCTCATACCGAATTAGACTGGAATTACACGAATGTTAGAGTTGACGACAGGTTCCAATGCCACCGAGATAGAACTATAAATCTGACAGCCGGACATGTTCTAGGCGGGGGCACCAGCGTTAACTACATGGTCTACGTGAGAGGATGCCCCGGCGATTTTCGCTACTGGGCTGAAGCAGCCAACGATAGCTCCTGGGACTATGACGGACTGCTGCCGTTTTTCAAAAAAAGCGAAAGGCTCGAAGACAGGCAAATTCTGAGCTCACGTTACCGAATATACCATGGCACCAAGGGATTTTTAGGCGTCACAAAAAATGAAAACCCAGCCCCTCATATAATATTCCATGCATTCAGGGAACTCGGCAACGCTATCCTCTTAGATGTTAATGGCGATCGCAGTTTGGGGTACTCCGAACTTCTGGTGACTATTGCTGAAGGCGTGCGCCAGTCGACTGCATACTCAATTCTAGCTAAATATAAATTCCCAAATTTGAAAGTATTGAAGAACACACTAGTAACTGAGGTATTATTTGATGATCAAAATAATGCTATAGGTGTGAAAGCAAAAACAGAAGATAATAAAGAAATTACTCTCCAAGCGCGAAAGGAAGTGATATTATCAGCTGGATCATTTAACACTGCTAAACTACTAATGTTATCGGGAATCGGGCCGAAGGAACATTTAAAATCGCTAAATGTCACAGTCAGAAAAGATTTACCCGTCGGAAAAAACCTACAGGACCACACACCAATTATCATATCCTTCAAAATGGAAGGCAACGATAATCCACCGCCACCGACGGATCCTCATAAATTTCCATTCCCAGCATACGCCGGCTACGTAGCACTCAATAAAACACAAAAATGTCCCACCTACCAGGCTATCGGTTTTCTGATTCCTGCTAATTCACGAGCACCATTAAATCTATGCTCCTTCAACTATGCGTTTGACTTCAACATTTGTCAGAATTTATACGAAGCCGGGAGGAACAGAAATACTCTATATACGACGTTTACCCTCTTACACCCAGAATCCCGCGGGGAGGTGCTGTTGAGAAGCACGGACCCGGAGGATCCGCCTCTCATAGACGTGGGATATTTAAAGGATGAGCGTGACGTGGAAACTCTCGTAGATTCAGCGATGGATTACGTGCGGGTTCTAAACACTACATTCTTCAGAAGCATAAACGCTGAAATGGTGGATTTGAAGCTAAAAAAGTGCGAAGGGTTGGTGTATATGAGTAGGGAGTGGTGGCGCTGCTATGTGAAGTGCATGCAGCTGACCATATATCACTACAGCGGTACGTGCTCGCTGGGGACGGTGGTGGACAGCAAGCTGCGCGTGTTGGGCGTGGGGCGGCTGCGCGTGGTGGACGCCAGCGTGATCCCGCGGCTGCCGGGCGCCAACACCAACGCCGCAGTCATCGCCATCGGTGAAAAGGGCGCGGACATCATACGGAGACAATACTCTTGCCCTGCCAACAGAAAGGGTCATGAGTCTAGTAATATTTTTCCATCTTGGGCTTTTTCGGGTTTCTTCAACAAATTTTTATCTTCCTAAGAACGTTTTAGAAAAAAAAACAGAATGTGCAATTTTATCTATTTATCGCAGAGTTGTGGGTACAAATGTTTTGTTTTGTAGAACAATCACCAGTTTCTGAACTTTCTTAAACGATTTTAATAAACCTATTGTATTTTATTATTTAAGTTCTAAAACAATACGTGTTGTAATAAATAATTGTCTATTACAAGAATAGTAACAGTGAGTAGGTAAATACGTTAACAATAAATTTTTTGGTATTCATTTTAATCAGATATAAAATTTACACGTAAGAAGAGCACAATTACATACAATTAGGTACTTAGCAGATACAATCTAATAAAAACCTTGAACTGTATTGCATGCTCCAACTTATTAAGTAATTTTGTTAAATATCGTCACTGCGAAGTTATTAGGCCAAGTCTGTATTTCATCACCACCAATTAAACCTAGTAGCACTATCTTAGTAAAAATATATGTGCAAACACAATACCGTTAAATATTTATTAATCCATCCATCACTCTAGCTAAGTGCGGTTTTTCAAACGTCAGTGAGTGAGTCTTAGGTACGATGACGGTAAATTATTAAATATCACAATATATTCTCACTAAAGAAGAGGTTACCTCGATGTAGAAGCAATGCTATTAGATTGACCATTACAACGAAATATACTTCTGCTAATACTTACCAATTAATGAAACGCACAACAAAACGTTTTCACGACTAAGAGCCTTAGTACCTGCTGATAAAATATTCCGAGGCATAAAAAACTTTCCAAAATTCTTTGAATTCACTTCTGAGAAGGTCAATCAACAACATTACTGAAGTAATACTGAGCAGATAGTCTTATCATTGGACTATAACGGGCGGGAAATAATTCATCAAAATACTACAATTACCTACTTTTATCCATGAATATTGATTGAATCGTTATTTTGAAACTTCGTGTTCTTCATCAATCATTAGGTATTCATTCTCGTATCTGAGGTCGGTTTAACCGATAGGATTTCTTTTCTCTTCCTTATAAAGTCGATAGCATTTGAAATTTGAATCTAGACGAAGTTAACAAATCGGCAGCATTGGGTAAGAGTCAGACCTCAAACTATATTCTTATTTCGTTTTACCAACGGACAAAATTTTTTTTCTTACCTTTTTATGTCCCACTGCTGGGTACAGGTCTCCTCTAACTAAATGAGAGGGATTAAGGCCATAGTCCATCACGCGGGCCTATTGCGGATTGGTGGACATCATACCTTCGAGAAATTATAAGTTTCTCTCAGGCATGCACGGTGATGGAAAACATCGTAATCAATTAAATACCGAGTCGATCGGGGTGACTATGTACCTATGAGAATGTTGAGAATGAGGCAAATTTTGAAATAGGGACTGGCAGCTCTATGGGTCAATCAGTTTGACATAAAAGATTGGCGGAAAAGTTGAATTTTGAGGTTCTGTGTAAACTTTTAGGTGTGGAGAAAAATCTATAGCAGCTATCGTTTATGAGGTATGATTGGCTTATAGTACTATTAGTTGGTAATTTTATATACAGCCTAAAAAAGTCTAATAACATAATAGTTGATTTTACCACAGTCCAACGGAAACAGGACATAGGTAATATCATCTTATAAAACTTTTAATAAATGCAAACGACAAAACGGAGAAGCGCAACTACAATCATCACACATTCAAATCCCAGGCCCCTCCCACCCTATTTATATATCTGAATACCTGACAAATAAGTCGAGGCACTTGCTGTATCTTACCCGACAAAAAGTAAAGGATAAAACGTTTTTTGCCTCCTGGACATCCTTTGGTAAAGTCTACGTAAAGAAGGAGGAATCATCTAAACCAGTTTGTATTAATGATGAGTCGGAACTAAAGAAGCTGTTATTGTGACTAGTGTTAAATTTTTGTTTTATGAACACTATATCTTCATATTTTTTGTTCTTTTTGTTTTTTACAGTGCATGAATTTATATTTACATTATTTTTTCTAAATTGTTTACTAAGCCTTTTATCTAGATACACTAATATGAACTCAATAACCACTTACATGTTTATAAACATTCAAATATATATTTTGCTTTATAATTTGCACACAAACACATTGTCAATATCCCACACAAAACACATACCACACATAGAACACAACACTTATAATGCATACATACAAACATTACACGTATCACAAGCAAAACACGTAAAAACTCCATGTAAATATCCTCAAAATAAAATTCCCCTAAATTTTCTTTGTCACATCAAATTGGTAGCTTTTTGTCCAGATCAAATCTTAAATACTTATAAAAAAAAACTGATAAGTCACGCTATGTTCGTGACTGTCCTATTGTATTATTAAGCGGAATATGCAAGATATCGAAAATTTTGCTACGGATCTGGACTTATTACAAGTTGCTGAGCATATGAAGTGTGACATAGAGGAATTAAATAAACATATAAATAGCAATAATCGCCTTAATATTGTCTCACAAAATATCCGAAGCATTTATTGTAATATGAATAACTTTATTACACTCCTACACAGATCACAAACTTCATGGGACGTACTAGTTTTATCAGAATGCTGGCTGTCTACCTCTAAACATATACCTCAACTTGAAAACTATAATTACATAACAACTACTAACCATAAAACGCAAAACGAAGGAGTAGTAATCTATTACAAAGATAGCCTATCTATCACATACGAAGAACCACTTGTAAAGGATGCTAATTGCTTACTTATTACTTTAAACAATGACACCTGCATTATTGGTATTTACCGGCCACCAAGTCAAACTAATATAGACAGCTTTATTGATTCATTAGACATACTTCTTTCGAAATTAATTTTTTACAAAAATATAATAGTCTGTGGTGATATAAATATTGATATTATAACCTAACAGTACCGATAAACGATCACACGAATACTTAAATGTCTTAGCAAGCCATTCTATTCTTTCTGGTCATACCATACCGACTCATGGACGTACGTGTTTGGATCATATTATGTTAAAAACAAAATTAAAAGCAACTTGCTTCATATTTGAAACAAGTATTACAGATCATGAATGTGCCGCAATTAGTATACATTTAAAATCTGCCTCTGGCCCACCAATAAATACAGGCTATAGTATTGATTATAAACATTTAGACAGTGTAATTAAAAACGTAAATTTTAACAAAATTATTGACTGTTCTGACGTTAACTCCGCGACTGAATTATTAGTATCCTCATTACAATCAGCCATACAGAGTAGCTCTAAATCAATAAAGACGCCCAATAGAAAACGCATATCAAAACCATGGATTACTGTAGGATTACTTCGTTGCTTGAGGCATAGAAATAGATTATATAAAAAACTGAAAGGGGACCCTAAAAACGAGGAATTAAAATTAATTTATAAGCGTTATAGAAACTTTTGTACGACATTGTTAAAAAAAGCAAAGAGAAATTATGAGAAGAATGAAATAGATAGTGTAAAAAATGATAAGAAAAGGTTATGGGAAGTCATAAAAAAGATAAGTGGTACAAAAAAAGTTACGGATAGCTCGACCTCACTTCTCTCATCTGAGCACACTAAACAATGTTTAAATAAAATAAATAAATATTTCGTGGATGTTGGTAAAAGTCTTGCAGAGAAAATTCACGTCCAGACACCAAACCAACAGATATTACCTTTTCACATTCCATCATCGTGCGTCAATTCCCTAGTTTTATTGCCTACTGATGTACAAGAAGTACATAATATAATAAAAAAATTAAGAATAAACTGTGCTGTGGGCTACGATCAGATCTCTAGTAAAATAATAAAGAGATATTCGAACCTCTTAGTGCCACCAATCACGCATATTTGCAATCTAGCCATGTCTACAGGGTCGTTCCCCACATACTTTAAAATAGCGGTTATAAAACCAATTCATAAGAGTGGATCCAGAGATTGTGTCAATAACTATAGGCCTATTTCTATACTGCCCAGCCTATCAAAAATACTAGAGCATATTATGAATAATCGACTTGTTGATTTTCTAGAAACAAATAAACTCCTTTCTCAACAACAACACGGCTTTCGACGAAGTAAATCAACTAGTGATGCAGTGCATGAACTCGTACACTCCATAAATGATAGCCTGGATATCAAAAGGAAATGCCTAACCGTATTCCTAGATCTGAAAAAGGCTTTTGACACAGTCTCTGTTCCGCTACTCTTGAAAAAGATGGAAGCACTCGGAGTGAGAGGTATGCCGTTCAAACTCTTAGAGAGCTATTTAACGCAAAGGAAACAGCGTGTTAAGATTGCAAAAGACCTAAGCGACGAGTTAACTACGGAGTATGGGATACCTCAGGGCAGCATAGTCGGCCCGACTCTATTTTTGATCTACATAAACGATCTATGCCAGCTCCAACTTAGGAACGGAAAGATACTCTCGTATGCCGACGATACCGCTCTCTTCTTTCATGGTAAAGACTGGAACGAAGTTTTTGAAACCACTCAGAGGGGTATAGATTTAGTAAATGAGTGGCTACATCAAAATTTTCTGACATTGAATGTGGAGAAAACTAAGTATATAGCATTTGCAACTAGAGCCAATCTTCTCCCCACTGACGCATTAACTTTGACAGCCCATAACTGTAGCCCAGGAAATTCAGCTTGCTACTGCCCTACTCTCCAGCAAGTGGATAATATCAAATATCTGGGAGTTATCATTGACCGTGCATTGAGCTTTCAGCCGCAAATACAAGCTCTAGTATCAAGACTGCGGAAGCTCATATACATCTTTAGGGGCTTGCGTTATATAGCGGATCATCAGGTAATTAAAATGGTGTACTTTGCTTTGGGGCATTCTTTAATAAATTATTGCATAACCTCATGGGGAGGTTCATATAAATCCCACATTATAGAGGTTGAGAGAGCACAACGTAGTATACTTAAAGCAGCAGCAGGCTTACCTTTCCGCTATCCAACTACCAACCTATACCAACATTGGGATATTCTAACGGTTCGGCAATTTTTTATCCTTCACGTCATACTTAAACAACATCGAATGTTAGTTTAAGATCCTAACCTAATAAAAGACAAACGCAGGAAAGGAACCGTATGCCCATCTCGTTTATTTCATACATCCCGATCACACAATTTTTTTCATTACCTAGGCCCATTACTCTATAACAAACTAAACACTAAATTAAATATATATCCACTCTCCAACCACAGCTGTAAACTTATGGTTACTAAGTATCTAAAAACATTGAATTACCAAGAAACCGAGAACTTGCTCCATAACATAAAATAATTAAATCAAATAATATTAACTCTTACCGCATATTATTCTCACTATCATGTTGATATATCTCTCTATCTATCTTGCTTCTTCTCTCTCACACACACATACACACACAAACACACATCCACACACATACACACACATTTTTGTAACATTTTAATAATCCTTTAAATTTAAGAAAATGTTTGTAAGTATAAGTGCTAGCTACCTATCTCATATGTAATGTTATGTTAATGATGTAAATTTTATATCTTTCCGCGGGAGGGCACTGGTGACTTGTAACACAGGTTTTTTATTAACCCATATCAAGCACCAGGTTCTCACAAAGTAAGGTTGTGAATTTTACATTTATATATGTTAAATTTGTACCATTGTACCATCTTTGTGAGTAACAATAAATAAATTATTATTATTATATTATTATTATTATTATTTTACGACAATATAAGAAATTGAAAAAAAAAACTTCGCAGGTGAAAATGTGCCGCGGTGGCACCATATAATGTGACCATAAATATTTTCAAAAATACCAAAAGTAGTTAAAACATTACCAAAATATATACCAGAATACACAAAAATCCTTCTAAATCAAATAAAATGTCAAATTCATGCTTGTTGCCCGATCTCTTCGATCAGGCAATTTCACCTTATTACAATCCACTAATCAATGTACTATTCAATTATACCAGTTTTTACTATGACAACTTCTCAAGAGATTTTTTTATTTATTTATATTTAGTTTGGTTGCACTATTTTTTGAAAAGGTAGTCGAAATTGTGCAATTTATACTGATATAGGAGATATAAAGGGAAACGTCTAATGGCACATTCTCACCCCGACACAGCAGGCGAAAACGTGCCACCAAAATAAATTTTTTTCATACAAAGTGTGATTGTTCTGTCGTTTGTACCTAATGGAAACTGTGACTAAATAGATTATAAATTCGTGTATATTTTTTTCCCCATGGTTTTTTTGCTACACGTGGAAAACCTCAAAAAGTGGCACATAGTCACCCCGACCTACATATCACAATATTTTCCATCACCGTGGAGCAGCGATGAAATGCACACTTTACATATTTGTTTTCGATAGGCGCTGATGATCTCTTAAATTAGTATCAGGGGTCCCGTCGTAATACTTGTTAGGTTTAACATTATTAAAAAAATGCTGAATTTTCTGGAGCAGACGAGACATAAAAATATGAGTATAGCTTGTCATGCCCGCGCATGCAACGTTCGCAGTATATAAACCGGGAGTGAAGTTTATCCTCGTTTTATAGGCACTTCTTAGGCTTGTGTGTCGTAAAACATACTGCATACATTTATATCTCAACATTCATCAGAGCGTGAGAAAACAGCTTCATAACGGCTGAGAATAACGACGACGGGAATTTTTGAAGATGACGTTTAAAATAAAATTATTAATATGAAGTTCCGAGTCGTTACGTCCAAGACTTGCTAAGTTTTTATCATAAAACATGTCATTGTATGCACAGGCAAAGACTACGTAGTGATTGATACCTATCATCATGATCCCTGATGATCATTGTTATGCGTCCCTCGTGGACGTTATACTTTTCTAAGTATTACTTAGTGCAAATGATGTCTAATTATTTTTCATCATAAATAAATGTACCTATGTGCACAGAAGATATTATTATTTTAAAGTTTATTAGCCATTGACGACCCGCGTGTCGTAATGGTTGCCATGCCGCACTGCCGATCGCCGATTCCCGGCGAAGCAGAAATTTGAATGATGAGTTTAAAATTTTTGGTCTTGGTCTGGGTGTTTGTGTTTCTGTCTTTATGTATGTCCACGGCACCCACGACACAGGGTATATCTACCCTACTATGGGGCTATGAGTGTGAAACGTTGCTGCTGAAATAGGTAGAGCACTTTTCTTCCAAACCCATATCTAATTCGGTACACGTCTAGGAGAAAAATCATAAGTTTAAGTTTTCCTTCGTGAGTAAAAAGAATATTATACGAGAATCGTAAATAGAGCAATGACGGCTTAGCGTGAAAGACTGCTCTTTTCGACACGGAGATACCGAGTTCAAACCCCGGCGTGCACCACTGACAAAAAAAATTGTGCCTGTTTATTGCAGCTCGACGATGACGGGAAAACATTGTGATATTTAATAACCATGTTTTCCATCGCCGTGCATACCTGAGAGTTACTGTTAACTTGTCAAAGGCTTGATGTCCACGTGTTCAGCGTGGTGGCCTTCATCCTTCTCACTTCCGAGAGGAGACCTGTGCCCAGCGGTGGAACACAAAAATTTGAGAAATAAAAACTTTTTGAAAGGAATGCTTATACAACTAGTAATAGTATACACATTTAAACATATGCATAAGTAAGGACTTCCATATAAGGCAGTTCATGAATATCAACAAACGTTCACAGGTTTATTCGCAAATATTTTATTCATAGCCCTTTTATTTTTTATGTTTCCGGCTCCGGTTGTTTTCCGCCTACAAAAATGTTTATTTGCGCGAAATATTTTGTGTAGTTGTATAAATATTAACTTTTAACACGCGAAGATAAACATTCGTATTTCGGCATTATTTAATGGGTTAATGGATTTTTTACAACTGTTATCTAGTACATTGCTACAATTGAATACGTTCCACTACAGCACCCATTTCTGCCATGAATTTGATGAATGAATTTCTGACCACCGGCCTCAAGAGTAACAAGTACGTTACATTAAAATCTTGATAGATTCTACTATGCAAGGCTCGTTTGGTCGTTTGGGTTCTACTCAATACCAAGAAGCAAACCTAAAAAGAAACATATAGAAGGTCTGAAAATACTGCGGTCCTTTGTTCGTTTCTGTCTCTCTCTTCAGCCTTTATCAGTCCACTGCTGGACATAGGCCTACGCATCCAATTGATTCCAGTTGCCCACGCAGATTGTTGTGCCTCCTCGCATATTCGTTTATTTAAGAATAGTTTTTGTTTTCACTTTTCATCTAATTCCAAATCATATTTGTGTTCCATTGCGGGGTGTCCTTTATAATTGTAGGTCTGGAACTGGACTGGAGCCAATGTAGGTTGTTGGTAATAGAGTTAGCTCACCATTATCAGATAATTCAAACGGGCCATTGAGCTGATAAGGTTTTAAACCGCACTGCCAAACATGTCCCTCAAAGCACGGAAACGCGCATAAAATTTGCCACTAGCACTTGTTATAGCTTCTCCCCCCCGACACGTGCAGATATTGGATACGGGGATGAGATCGAGACACCACGCCGCCTCCTTTTAAATTGTGTTGCGCTAAACCACAAGCGTAGCATTCATCTAGGGAGGCACGTACCAGCCAGAAACAAATCACTGTCAGTAAAATCGTAACCCTTTTTCAAGGCTATCGGGTTGGACGGTGATCTGTAACCTGGCTACGGGTACAAACAATCTACATAGGTTGAAGTACCCTGGGCTGATACAGCCCGAGCCTTATTAATAAAAAAAATTAACCCTTCCCATTTTGCCCGGTTCTCTAATTATTCTTGATAATTTTTCTTATCAAAAAGTTTTACTAAAGAAAATTTTGGCTAATGCATTTGAGAAGTGCTAAATGCAGGTGCCTAGGTGTATACACGATTAATGGCCATACTTTTACAACGGCGATCAATATGGAATATGGCGGTAGGCAATAGCTCCAGTCATATCTAGGTAAACTTTTCTTAATTCGAGTGAAACCCTTAGAGTGAGACCATAATTGTTGATACCGCGCGCGGTAGACGGTGATGATAGTATATCCGTAGCATTAGGCAGTTGCCAGATGAAGATTCATATATAATGAGATTTATTTTCAGCGAAGCAGTACAGAGTTCTAGACTGCATTATGGCAGGAGACCAAGTATTATCGAGAGTATTCCGCGTGCAGCGAGCCTTAGAGGTCCTTGGCACTCTTCTCCTCACAGCGTACCTGTATCCCAGGCAAGCGGAAATCAACGGTATGTACAACATTTCTGCCTGCCTCTGCGTTTGAGGAGGACTCCGGGATCTCCAATGGAACGCACCGGTGTCCTCCACGCGCTCTCCTGCACTCTCAGGCGCTCATGGCGCCATGCGGCCACGCAAACCGCCTTCCTTTCCGGGGCTGCTGGCTGAACGGGTCGAGCTCCCACTCTCACCGTCCGCAACCCCGGAAGCCTCCTTATAATCGCCTCTTACGATCAGTCAGGGATTGTAACTCTATTCTTAATCCGAAGCTGCAGGGACTGAGGCACAGAACCTTAATAATCTTTTTTTATTATTGTTATAGAATTCAACGATTATGACATGATAGTAGTAGGCGGAGGGTCAGCTGGAACAGTGGTAGCATTTCGTCTCGCCGAGTGCAACTTCAAGGTGTTGCTCGTCGAAGCCGGCGGAAACCCGCCCCTTCAGTCAATGGTACATTTACAAAAATTTCATTTGCAATAAAAAATTCGAAGTAACCAAACTTTAAGAAATGTTCAAAATGTTTCATGTTTCAGTTACCCGGTCTATTTACGCTCCTCTATCATTCCGAATACGACTGGAATTATACCAATATACGTGATGGCCAAAGATTTCAGTGTCACCAAAACCACACCTTGAGCCTGCAAACCGGACGCGGCCTCGGCGGCGGCAGCAGCACCAACTACATGTTTTATGTGCGTGGATGCCCTGACGACTATCGCTACTGGGCAGAAGCAGCCAACGACAGCTCCTGGGACTATAATGATTTATTACCATTGTTCACCAAAAGTGAAAGGCTGGAAGATGCAGAGATACTGAGGTCACGTACCCGTTCTTACCATGGCACGAAAGGCTTCTTGGGAGTAACCAGAGAAAAAAACCCAGAAACCCGTAAATATTTTGAATCGTTCAAGGAACTTGGACATGATATCCTTTTGGACATCAACGGGAAGCGCAGCTTGGGATACACGGATCAATTATATACAATTGCTGAAGGTGTACGTCAATCTACTGCTTATTCGATTCTTGCAAAGTACAGGAACCCAAACTTGCATGTATTAAGACACACTACAGTCACCAAAATATTATTCGACGGGAATAATAACGCAATCGGTGTAAAAGCAATTTCGGAAAACGATACCCCGATAACGCTTAGAGCTCGTAAGGAGGTCATATTATCTGCGGGAGCTTTCAACACTCCTCAAATACTTATGTTATCAGGGATCGGTCCAAAAAATCATTTAGAGTCGCTAAACATTCCGGTCCGGAAAGATTTGCCTGTTGGAAAAAACTTACACGAACACACGTCAGTAATCTTGTCCATCCAAATGGAAGAATCACACGAGCCTCTTCCACCTGTAAACCCTCACAAGTTTCCATTTACTGTGATCGGTGGTTATGTGGCACTTAATAAATATCAACGGTGTCCAACTTACCAGTCTATCAATTTAATAGCACCTGCCGGTTCAACCCTAACTTATGAGCTATGTAGTTTCACCCACAGCTTGGACCTCGACATCTGCGAGAACATTTACCGAGGCGCTAAGGTCAGAAATACGATTTTAACGGTGTTATCTCTCTTGCACCCTGAATCTCGAGGAGAGATGCTGCTTCGAAGCGCCAACCCGCTAGATCCGCCGGTGATAGAGGTCGGCTACTTGCAGGACAGTCGTGACGTGGAAACTCTTGTGGACTCCGCTATTGATTTTTTGCGCGTCCTAAATACTACTTACTTCAGAAAAGTCAAGGCTAATTTTTTGGATTTGAAGCTAGAAATGTGTGAGGACTTGGCGTATATGAGCCGGGCATGGTGGCGCTGCTACGTACGTTGTATGCAGATTATGACATACCATTACGTAGGAACTTGCGCTTTGGGTTCAGTAGTGGACAACAAGCTTCGCGTAATGGGAGTAGGTAGGTTGCGTGTAGTGGATGCTAGTATCATGCCGCGGGTGGTGGGTGGTAACACTAATGCACCAACGATAGCTATTGGCGAAAAAGGTGCAGAAATTATAAAGAAGGACCATTTTTGCACCGGCAGCACAAAAAGACCACGGAGAAGTAATTAAAATTTATGTTTCCCAAGTTTTATTTTTCAGGCATTTTAGTTCCCACAGTTAAAAAAACATTTAAATTGGTTCAGGAGTTCCAAAATATTTAAATTTCATCCGCACGAAAAAAAATGAAATTCGTCTCTAATCGGAAAATATATAATAAAATGTGGAAAATGTACGAGTATGTATGTATAGTACGAGTTAGTGATCTGATATGACTTAAATAGTTGCAAATCCACATAAAAAGCTTTTAAACGGGCAAATTGTTACCATACAGTGGACTTGGTGGACTTGACATAATCATATTCGACTTGACATTCTGTTTATTTCACCATTTGTGGTTCCCACCTGACGATGGAATTGGAAGGTGGCTGTTCTATCTCTGTGTAGTGCCTACTATTAAATTCATGGTCATTAATTTGTCTTAACAAATTCTGGTAATATTAAGCGTGTTTTAGTTATTTAAAAATTTAAATCGTTCTCAGTACAAAGAAATAAAGAAACATTTTTTTTTATTTTGTGTGCTTAAAATTTTTCAAACATTATCAATTATAATATTACAGTCACAGTCACCTGATAGGTTATTAATTTTCCGTGTTTGTATATTTATGTTTTGTTTGAATTAGTTCGATTTATAACTTTGTTAATGTTTCTTTTTTAATGTCTATGGAAGAACGTCTAAGAAGATTTAACTTGTTGACTCTATCAGGTACACATAAATTGCAGGATATGCTTTTCTTGTATAAATTACTTAACAACTTTTTTGATGACCCTGAACTACTAAGTCACCATTCAATATTCCCTAGACTGTGCAGACTTCAAAGGACTTCAAAGGACATCTTTCATGATCATGATAATCAGTGTTTAAAATAAAATCTACAGAGTTTTGAACCCTGTCATTTGTTACATTATAATATTATGTAATTATATATTATTGTTATAAACTTATATATACATACTTATATTACTTTGTTATCTTAATGCTTATGCACCCTATTATAAGTTTGCTCATATATAATTAGGGTCACATCTATATCTATACATATAATAAATCTGTAACAAGTCCGTTTCTGTACATTCAAGATATTTGAAAAAAACTGTCACTAGGGCTATTTATTAGCGTAATAGAACCCAAAACAATGATTTTTAGAATTATTGTCTGTTTGTCTGTTTGTCTGTTTATCTGTTTGTCTGTTTATCTGTTCGTTTGTGCGCGCTAATCTCAGGAACGGCTTAACGTAAAAGGATGCGGTTTTCACTGAAGTATTGGAATTTTTTTGGATTAACATTTAGGGTTTGTTTTATTTAAATCGGTTCACAAACAAAAAAGTTACGTCAATTTCAAGAATGATGAAATGGATGAATACCTGCACGCTATAATAAAGTTAATGCGAGCGGTCACACCACAAGTTTCGATAACAACTAACATCTCTTAATATTCTAATAGCAAGTTTTCAAACACTTATGCTAGATTTCATCTCTAAATATTTAAAAAAACCATACATATCATATCACCACATATTCAAAGAAATCCTCAATACAAAATGTACAAAAACTTAACAAAACGAGGCTACTGCCGACATCTATGTTCACATTCAGAACTATTTAGTGATCTGTTGCAAATTCGGTATATCGACAATTTAGTTTACATGCTATACGATAGATGTCGTTGTTATTCATTTATTCATATTTAATTGCTTTTTACAGGTAGATTTACAGGTGGTGTTACATAATCATTATTTTACCCAATAACGCTATTACAAAGTAGATAGGTGGAGATTATTTCAAATAATTAATTACGAGTATATTTACTTAATAAAGTATCTAATAAAAAATTAACAACAGAGAGCTTTGGAACTGGCGCTGATATTGTACTCATTGTGGTAGAGCATTATGGAGGCGCGGCGCGGTGGTTACATCCACATATTATTGGTATCGACCTTATTTAATAGACAATAATAATTATCGACTCGCGCAGGTGCGGTCCCAGGGACAGGGGACATGACCCCCCCCCCCCAAAATCCCTCACTCATGCGTAGATGGGAGGCGAATCAAGCCAATTTGAGACACCCAACCCCCAAATTTCTTAGTGACCCCCCCCCCCAAATTGAAGGCTGCGGACGCGCCTGGACTCGCGTGGCGCAGATGAGTTTAATTTTCTGTTCTCGGTTTAAGTGTTTGTATTTCTGTCTCTGTGTGTCGCATGGTACCCATTACACAGTGTATATTTTCTCCTACTCTGGCGCTATCAGTGTGAAACGTAAAAAAATCAAAGTGTTCTACCGACTTTACTATGCTCAGTGTTCTTTTCAAAATGATAGCTACGTCTCCATTATCATGATTACACCACCAGTCGAAGGTTAAAGTTCCACAGGCCGCTTTGCACGCTCCTTTTGATATTTGAACGGATGTGTAAGTTATGGGACAACCTTCCAGCTGAGGCATTTCCAGTGGACTTTGACATAGGGTTCTTCAAGAAAGCTGTAAAGAAAGCTCTTCTTGAAAGCCGGCAGTGCTCGGGTGGCTCCGCTGGGGTTGCCCGTTTCCATAGGGGACAGTGATCGCTTAACCACGCGGCCTTTCTGCCTCTTTGTTCGGTTTATTTATAAAAAAAGTGATTTCGAATAAACGAATAAGCAATTGCCGAGGGTCTAATAAAAAATGTTATAGAAATGAGCAGACGTTTTCAGTGGTTAATTTAATAAGAGCTATTACATACATACGCAGTACTGGCACTGGTGTTATACTAATATGCTAAAGCGTCACGGCAGCAGCACGGCATGGTGGTCACGCCCAGAATAATATTAGTAATCGATATATTTATTTCTGATGCTGTGTGAAGGGTTGTTAATAGGACCAATTGACTCTTAATCGCGTAGGGCCTGATCCTCTCACGCTGCTCCAATTCAGGTTGATGACGTCTTCATTGTTAGTGGCCTAACTGCTGTCGCAAGTTTTAAATCGCTCAAAAGACCTCCATTAAGTATGAAAACGACAATTGCAACCAACGTGTAAGCAACCAAGAATTTGACTAACCAACTACTAACCACGCCTGACATAGCGTAGACATCTCACCACCTTTCTGCAATATAATTAAGTTACATGATGATAATGAATCTATGCATTATTTGCAGCACAAATTATTTAATTATAATGATCCTTTCCGCGGGCACAGCAGTACTATCTAAACACTTTATAAACATGCTATTATAGTATGTTTAATTTGTAAAGAGAAACTGATGATAATGACTAAATAGTCGATTATAAGAGGAGTACAGTAAGATTGTAAGGACTCAGGAAGAATGTATCTACTCAACATAATAATATGAACTTTTGTATCATAAGTAATTTCATAAAAGGTAACAATAATCCAAGGGACAGTGGAGGGCAAGCGGTCACGAACGAAATTGCAACCTCATCAGCAACGACCACTCTGACAAGAGTGAACGACAGGAGGACGAGAACGAACGAGGAGGAGGAACAAATAATCCAACTCTAATCAAGCCTTTTGTACAAGTCTTTATCTACGCGGACGACGTCGCGGGCACAGCTAGTGTAAAATATATCTTATAGGGCCGTATACGAAATTTGTCAATTTCGCTGATGTAACTAATTTAATATATGAGATTTTGCAGTTAAACTACAGTATTTCCATAAGTTTCATAGTAGGTACAATATAACTGATCATTTCAATAATAATCTAATATATTAGGCACTAAATAAATAAATAAATAACTGGTAATTTTCTTAAGAGGGCGCTCCCAAAATTTGGTGTTTTTTGGAGACTCATTCCAAGCCAACCACTTGCTAGATGTATGTTAAATTTTAATATATGTTTCTTTGAACCCTTATTCTTAGATTTATAGGCGTCGAAACACGATTAAGTGATTTTTGTTCGATACTTTTTATTTCCCAAAATGGTATGTTTTCGAAAATATTTTGAGTTTATCAGCATCAATAATTAAAATTCATATATGAAATTCATATACTTTTGTAGATAATTTAAGTATCTAGAGCGTGGCGAAGGCTTATTTTTGTATATTCTATATTATTCATGTAATATACGAAAACAGTTTTGCAAATATATGACCTTTATCCATAATGTAACCGCCTAAAATAATTCAGGCGAAAACCGACTTTAATGCCGCGTATTCAAAAACCATAAAAGCGGCTCGCAGTTCTTTGCTCACTTCAGCGCTTGGCGCCGTCGAGGACAGACCTATGTCATTTTTTCCCGTGACGTTTGCCTGACTGTGCGACGTAAAGAAGGGTAGTTGACATTAATATTTAGTGAAATTATCAAGAACAGAGACGTCCTGTCACTGGTGCGGAGACGCATTATACTAACATAATTTATAATAGTAATAGTCTTGGGTAAATAAACCGGTTAAAAAATGGGTGATAAAAAAAAGTTACAAAAAAACAGAATACGGCACGTCTGAATGCATTAATGAAGAACAAAAGAATAGCAAACTTGTAAGTATAGTTTATTTACTGATATTAAAACGAGGTAAGATTAATTTAAAATATTAAAGCAATGCCATGAGAATAAAAATAGAAATTTTTGCTTTTCACCTGTAAAATGTCTTAAGAATTTGACAAGACAATGTAAATTTGTAATCAGGTCATGATAAGTATATACTGTCTTTTTTTTCACTCGCGTTGAAGAGGATCATTAGAATGAAGTGAATATACTCCGTAGATATTATCATGTGTCCAATTTGAAATCCATACTTTTATTTCTTATTATATTTGCGTACGTAGACCAATTTTATAGCTGTATGAATTGGCAACCGCAGATTACGGAAGTTAGCCGAAAGGTTAATGCAACTCTTCAAGCTTTATGTCGGTTTAAAAACTTCCTACCGCAGCACACAAAACTTGCACTGGTACATACACTTGTTTTGCCCATAATTGATTACGCAGATGTGTCCTACCCTGATCTCAGCGAAAATTTTCTAAATAAGCTAGAGCTACCTAGATTTTCAATTTACGCAAATACGATCATATCTCCAAATTTCAAAGCCAGCTCAAATGGCTTACCATTCGACAAAGGCGTAACTCTAGAATTTTAATGGGTTTGTACTCTGTCTTGCATGACCCATCTTCTCCTGTGTACCTAAAGGAAAACTTTCAGTACCTCTGCTCCGCCCATAACAGAGGCTTACGTTCTTCCAAAAATCTTAGTATCATTCTTCCTCTACATAACAGTGGATTTTTCCATCACTCCTTCACAGTTCAGGCCATACAGCTCTGGAACACCCTACCCGAAAATATAAGAAAGGCACCCAGCAAACTGGAATTCAAGAAATTGGTCCGAGAGCATTTCTTGAGCATCCCTACCTCAGTCTAGTATTTTTTACCAACAAGAGTCCTATTTATTTATATTAAATATGAAGTCATTATATCCTTCTAATATATGTATGTATGTATGTATGAATGTATGTATGTATGTATGTATGTATGGATGTATGTATGTATGTATGTATGTATTCATGTATGTATGTTTGTATGTTAGTATTTATATTTATTAGTGTAGAGTACATATTTCATTATCTACATTGTCATTACCTATTGTCATTTTTCTTAATTCTTTGTTCTTTTAGCTTGTTTATTTTTAGAAGCCTGCTTCGCATTCTCAACGTCACCCAGGGTCGACCGGTAGACAATGCCAAGAGGCATTAGGTTTAACCCTTTGTGAAACTTAGTTTAAGGTTTTTCACATAAAATAAATAAATAAAAAATTGGTACATGTAAGCCCAGGGACAAATACATATAGTAAAAAAAGAAAAATGCCTTCTGGCAGTGTGGTATGGAGACTATAAATTCAAAATTGAATTTATAAAGAAAGATGACAATTTTTGGAAAAATTAGATGGAGCCTCATCTTGTGTCTTTTTATACGGATTGTCTATTGCCAGAGTTGGTGGATCCACGATATACCAAGAATAAACCCATCCGGGACCCGGACTACATTACAGCCATAAAGCAAATAAGAGGGCCGTCTTCTATCGACATAATTTCTAAATCACCAATAGTTTTCCCTCCAGTGATTGCTACTAACCAAACATTGCCATCCACTTCTTGGGAAGTTTTAACAGATATAATAAAATTCCAAAGAACAGTGGATTTCGATGAGTTGTAAAATCAAAATCCAGTAAATCAGTTCGTTCAGCTTACTATATTATTATCATTGATCAAGAAAAAATGTTTTGTTTTTATTTTTTAAAAGTAATAAATATTGCCCGTTTATGCTAAATTTTTCGTAATATAATAGTCACGCTCTCGCTCCTATTGATCGGAGCGTAATGTCATATACTATTTACTTATATCTAAGTAGAAGTTCTAACAAGCATTAGAATTTTTGAAGTGAAAACTTCTTTAGCGGCGTTGAGAACTTTTGTGGGATGGGTAAAAACTGTGAAACTCGCGTCAAGTCACGCGTGCTGATCGAAAAACCGTAAGGCGGAGGGGTGACAGCTGATGACGGCTCGAATGTCTATACTTGTAAAATACGTTTATATCAAGTATTTAAAATATTGAACTGAACAAAGTGCATCTATTAATGAAAAAAGTGACGAAGGAATAGTGAAATAAAATGAGTGAGTACTTTATAAAAATACTAGATAGAAATTAATACTGATAATTCAAGCAATTCGTGCGGAATTATTCCCTAACGATTCCAAGACATCAAAAATGCACAACGTCAGTGTTTTCACTTCTGCCAGCACTCCCGGAGTGCAACCCGTTGTTTTTTTTAATTGGTCCAGTAGCTTTTGAGTTCAGTCCTTATAAATATCCAAAATGAAAAAACTCTCGTTATGATAGTATAGATTTAAAATGGTCGAATGAATTAATAATTTTGGAAGTTCTAGGCAATTTATTTCATTTTTTCAAAATTTTTTGGTGTTTGATTGTTGAGTACAGGTCTTTTTTAATAATTTAGAAGCAGCACGTGAAACTCACTTGCCTTCTAGATTTTTTCTATCAAATAAAGTATAAATATTAGTAAGTTGCGCGTTCAATTTTTAACATTTATTAGCTCATAGATTCATAGACTTCATCTTTAATCATATATTTAATATTATATTTTAGGTCTTGAAAGCACATTTATCTGGCACATCGTAAGAGTCACAAAAACGGTCTCATTATAAGTTCCCTGTGTTTATCACTATAAATAATTTTTACCTTAGGCACTTAATATTAATTGCATATTGGATTAGCATAAAATAAAACTTACATTGGCGCTACGCGGTTTAGAATTTTGGTACAAATTGCACACCATTGCTTCAAATTCTTACCAAGATATTAATGTTATTTTTTAATTACACTTACTATGGTTTTCCAAATTCTTGGAATCTAAAGTGCTTATAATTTCATAATTACGGAAAACTTATATTAAACAAATCATTTGATCTTAATTATATCATTTATCATTTTTTCCTTTAATCTAAAACTTATTTATTCATTTCCCGTGATAGAAAATTTTAATAATGAAAAAATTATTTAAAAATATACCTACAAAAATGAGTCTCCATAGTTTTTCATGCGGAACAAAATGTTTGAATTGAAAACTGTTGAAGAATTTTTTATGACTTTCGATGCATTGTGATGTTGGATTGTTTCGATGGGCGGAGCTAACGAAAGAATTTTTTTCGGGAGCTCCCTCTTACTCATTTCAAATTTCAATCGCAACATAATTACGAGTATCACTACATTAATATACGAGTACATGTTTTGCCTTAAATCTAATTCTTTTATTTTGAAGACCTTACCAGAAACGCATGTTTTTGCTTGTTAGTGATCTCGTATTAATAAAATTAATACCTACTAAATAAAACATAGGTACTAAGTGTGATCATACTAAGTGTGATGTAATACAGTGAACATGATTAAATTAACAATTTGTGTAATTAATTTTGGAAGTTATTTATAATCATCTGTTATTTTTTTAAGGTAAGATAATACAAACATACATCACATAAAAGAGTTTAAATCAATGAAATTGGCCGAAACCTTTTTTGCGTTCCATACACGTCCCGTTACTGGGCATGGGACCATTATTGGGGAGGCCTGGAGCTTTCCATCATGCTGCTCCAATGTAGATTGGGTATACGGCCCAACCCGCTGTCGGATGTTTTCAAGCCACTCTGTAGCCTGGAAAGGCTATTACTACTTACTACATTCCATATCTATGGATAAGAACGGGGACCAATGACTCGGAGTAGCACGGAATCGGTCATAATCTCACACACTGTCTGGCTTAGCTGCGTAGATCGCTTTATTCATTTCGACAAATGTTACTCTCAAGACCTTATTTTGATGCAGTGTGCAACACACGTCAATTGATATAAGGTGACTTGCTATGTGCCAGATTTCGATGGGCCATTTTCGTTCATTTCTAATATTGCTATAAATAGTAGAAAGTTGATGAAGTAGGTAGCGTTTCATCGTAATTGTATTATATGCGTAATGACGATATGTCAACATCCGATAAAATGGGTTGGGACGTATACCGAACCACCATTAGACGAGCGTGCTTGAATAGAGTAAGCTTTAGGGCATCTAATAGTGGAGCAATATCTCTGGCCAGCAGTTGTTACAAAAAGTGGGGTAATGACGCTTCAAACTCAATATTTTTATTGAGTAAAAAATAAAAAACCGAATTTATAGTACCTACATAGTAACGATCGAGCTCAGCGCTTTGAACGAAATTCTCAGTACGCAATTCCCTTGCAAGTACATTATACATCCTAAAAATACTTTCCTGTTATTTGTTGACTCGTACAGCACCATTTTTACTGTAGATTATTTGAATAATGGACGCAGTAGCGGCCCTTGCTCGTGTGACCAGCTTGCAGCGTTGCTTTGAGGTCATCGGAGCCCTCATGCTCACTGCCTACTTATTTCCGAAACAGGCCGTGGTAACAGGTAATCTTCATGTTTTCCCATTTATTTAAATATTAAATAAATAATGTAGTTTAAAAAACTAAAAAACACGCTTTGTAAAAATACGAAATAAAAGTAAAAAAAAGAAGAAAATGTATTTTACTGTAAAAAAAGCGTGGGGTGGTTTTTAAGTTACTATTGACGCCATGCACCCCACGCTTTTTTACAGTAAAATACATTTTCTTCTTATTTTTTTACTTTTTAGTTGGTATTTTCACAAAAGCGGGTTTTTTTTAGTTTTTTAAACTACATTATTTATTTTTAATTTTTTAGTTGGATTTTGATTCTCATATTATTGCATTGTCATCGGCCCTTGACCACTATGCAAATTTTCAAGTTAACCAGACGCTTAGACGTGTTAAAAATATAAAACTTTATATTTGTTTCATTAAGTACCTTAAGTACTCGTGCACTGTCATTAACGTATATCGAACAAAATGCCATCAACTGTATCCGATATAACTCACAAATACACCAAGAAAATGAAAATAAGACAAGAGCACAATTTGTCCCTTCAGACTTCCCACCAAAGCTCCACCCGTGAGTCAGTACCTTTGATACTCCTAAAACTGGCCAAATACAAGTTACTTAAATGACAATGTGTTGACAGAGCTCTAATATATTATATTTGTGTAGCCCATAGAAAAAAGGAAGACTAACTTATTAATTTATTTTTTATTTTTTAGATATCAGGTTAGTGATCAAACTCTTTCAAATTGGTTAAGTCTGTGTGCCTTGTTCTATATTTTGTTTGGTATAGATTACTCTGCGATAAGAACATATTTTTTGTTCCTTTATTTTTGCTATTTTAATTAGTTTCGATGTTGTACATATGGTGTGCACATTAACGTACATATATTGTACTGTAATAATTCCAGATCTAGAGCAGTTCGACTTTATCGTGGTAGGTGCAGGCTCGGCAGGGTCGGTGGTGGCGGCGCGGCTGGCGGCTGCCCACTTCAGCGTGCTGCTGGTGGAGGCGGGTGGTGACCCTCCACAGGAATCACTGGTACGTAATAATAGAAGACACTTCGCGTTACGCATTAGGATGATTGTTTTTATGATGCATTTATGATGGTAAAAAGACTAGTCGCCACATTACCAGTCTTAAGACTCGTGTCTTTACCAAAAATCTGGGAGCCTTTTAGGATCCCATCATGCCACTCCAATGAAGGTGGAATTATACAGATGGAGATATGGGTTAGTACTAATTAACAGCTTGTCAAACCAACGAGAACTTAACCATGGATGTAATTCCTCAATGGAAGACAACAACCCGTTCACCTAAGCACGGAAACTTACATGAAGTTATTTTTCAGTAGCTATCATCTCCCATATATACCTTCTATTTGCGACTTCATTAATTTACTTTAATAAACAACTTTTTTCAGACGCCGGGCTTGTTAGGATTCCTGCCTCACACTCGCTATGACTGGAACTACACCAACGAAAACGATAATTACTCGTTTCAATGCCATCGAACCATGACTGCCAACCTGACCAGCGGCCGCATGCTCGGAGGCGGCAGCAGCATAAACTACATGGTCTATGTTCGCGGATGCCCTGACGACTTCAACCCTTGGGCCGCAGCGGTACATGATCCAACCTGGAGCTGGAGTGGAGTATTACCGTACTTCATCAAGAGCGAGAACCTTAATGACGCAGAGATTAACAGCTTACCTCTCAGTGAATACCACGGCAGTGGAGGGTTTTTAGGCGTCACGCGGCACGTAAATTGTTCAGCTGTAAAGTATTTGAAATCTTTCCAAGAACTTGGGAATAATCTTCTTTTAGATATAAATGCAGACTGTCAATTAGGTTATACTTACCCTATGGTGACAATCAATGACGGTGTCCGTCAGTCCACAGCTTTCACTATCCTTGCTGCACATAAAAATGATCCCCATTTAAAAGTCCTAAAAGAGACGTTTGTTACGAAGATTGTACTTGATGAAAATAACAACGCAATAGGGATAGAGGCAGTTAATAATAACAAAGAAATTGAGCTCCGAGCAAGAAGAGAAGTTATAGTGTCAGCGGGAGCGCTAAATACTCCTCGGTTGCTGATGTTATCGGGAATAGGACCGAAAATACATTTAGAATCGTTTAATATCCCAGCAAAAAGTGACTTGCCCGTAGGAATGAACTTGCAAGATCACGTGCCAATCATGATGTCCATAAAACTGGAAGAATCAACTGAACCTCCCCCTGCTATTGATCCACGGAGATTTCCCTTTGACACATTCACAGGCTACGTAGCGCTGAATAAATCGCAAACTTGTTCTGACTATCAATCAATTAATTTTATCGTTCCAAATGATTCAGATGGAATTTTAAATCTTTGCGTTTTTAATTTCGGATACGATTTTGAAATTTGTCAGAAGTTCTACGATGCAGGTAAAGGTAGGCGAACATTATTTACCACCCTAGGTCTCCTTCATCCCTATTCCCGCGGACGAGTGCTCCTGCGCAGCACAAATCCTAGCGATCCGCCAATAATACAAGGCGGGTACTTGTCGGACGATCGCGATTTGGAAATAATCGTGGACTCGATGATTGACTTCGTTAAGGTCCTGAATACTACATACTTTAAGAGCATTAACGCTGAAATGGTAGATTTGGACTTGCCCGCATGTAGAAACCTACCGAACTGGAGCAGGGAATGGTGGCGGTGTTACTCTAAGTGTCTGATGAGTACCCTGTATCACTACAGTGGTACTTGCTCCCTCGGCTCGGTGGTGGACAGTCACCTGCGGGTATTCGGAGTGAAGCGGCTGCGGGTAGTGGACGCCAGCATCATGCCGGAGCTGGTCAGCGCCAACACGAACGCTGCAGCCATCATGATCGGCGAGAAGGCTGCTGATTTCATCAAACATGATCACATCGATGTCACTCCGAGCTTACTTTACATTATACCTCATTGGACAGGTTTTAATATGATAAAAAAATAAAACAATTTTAATACCTAATTAAGGGACTTCAACTTCATATTGTTCCTTGAGATGACTTCAAACTTGAGTTGTAATGTAATAGAACTAGTTTTGGTGTTTGTTAGGGAAGTAAATAATTTCTAATTGGCAATACAAAATATAGCTATTTAAATAAAAAACTTATTTTTTTATTTAGTTATTTGCATCAATAAAATATGTTACGTCAATGTACATTTTGTTTATCCAGTAATGATGTGCGATGATATTCAATAAAATTTATTAATTCAACGTTTTAGATTTTATCTTATTCTACATTTATTGAGACGAAACCTTAATGTTAATGCATCATAAGTTTAAACATAGAAATAATTACGGTGATATGTGGTCGTTACAGCCGATGGACATCTAAACACTTGCTCAAGCTAGACTCAGTCTTGTCTGCAGTTGCGCATCTACTCCTGAGGTGACAATGCCCATGACAGTCCAGATAGCTGTGACGCCTTTTCACTGATACAGCTCACGCTGGTACAGCGCTGGCAATAGCCCACTCGGACGATACAACTTCTTCCAACTAATACTGATTCTATAATATTTGGAAAAAAACAGTTGACGACAATCAGAGAAATGTAAAAATAGCTGCTGCTAAAATTATTTTTTTAAAATAAAAACTAACCTACGTATATACGTTATACTTACCTTCATAGTGATGTTCCAGTTTGGGAAATGAAAGAAATAAAAATGAAATTTAAGAATGCCAGAATGGGATCATTGACCGAGTTTCTCTTTGCACCGAAATGCAAATGACGAGCACTTTACATTTGAGTGCAGCTACTGGCAGAGAGACACTCTTTGACTAATTTGCAGCTCATTACGAAAGTAAAAATGCATTTGAAATTTAAATAAAAATAAATAAAATCTATGTGTATTCTTAAAATCAGCAAAACAGTTTACACAATTGCCAAATTATTCAGAACAATAACTAAAGCAAAACTGAACTTTCAAAGTTCAGTTGCTGCATTTTGACGCGTTTAACAAAAAGATTCGAAGACAAAACATGAAACCTCCCAGATGATTATTATTCCTTAATAACGCAAAAAGTATATTCAACTCGTGAGGAAAGATCTAGGATAACCAATAGTCAGAAAAAATTAATAAATATGTTTGCTTTCAAGGCTTAATCACGATTTTTTAACAACTAACTTGTTTTAGACAAAATGTGGGATCATAGTATTATGCTTTTTAGAAGTTAGGGAAAGTGCTAAGAGTATTTCTTGTTGCTACAACATTATCAGCAACAGTGTTCAGGCAAACGGGGTTTAAAACTTCACAGTCTCCATCACTGATGTAAAGTGGGTTTTTTTTCGCTCGACAGTCAATATTGATGGCAGAAAATACTTGTAACGGAGTTTTCAAAAATCTTTTAAAGTGTTAGTTGCTACCAAACTGGGAAAATATGTTATTATCATCAAGATTCTTTGTACAAAATGAATGAATGAATTTTAACAGGTTCACTACAAAGTCTACAAATTCTATGAAATGTAAGAGAGGAAAGCAATAAGGAAAAGCTACGTAAACACGGCGGCATTAACCTCTCGGAGAAAATCTCGACCTTCATAGCGTGTTTCAATTTCCTAAAGAGGCGTCCCAACTTTCCGGGCGTTTCAGGGTAAGCTTCTGTTCTCATCGCAATAGGATTTAGTTATAATATGTACTAGCTTACCACACACGGCTCTGCCTGCGTAGGCCACAAGTTTTTCCTATAGTAATGTGATATTTTCTCTGAGTAATAGTAATAGACGTTTGACATAGGCTAGGTGGGGTGGATGATACCCAAACTATCTCTAACAACAAACTATACAAAAAAATCAGGTCAATCCGTAGTACCGTTGAGACTTGCAACGTGAAAAAAGGACGAATAAAACTCGTTTTCGCGTTTTTATTATGTATAGCTGTGGCCGCGACGTCGTCCGCGTGTATAAAGACTTTCATAAAATGGATTGATTAAAAATTAAAGATTATTTATTTGCATTGAATAAGTAGTAGGTAGATTATTCTTACATATAGTGAAATCACTTATAATACAATGTTCATATGTTCAGAAGAAACTTAATGTATTTTTTCTAAATCCTTCAAACCTAAAACAGTAAGGAATGCTTACTGTACTGATCTTACTATCCACTTTTCTCACGTTTCGCTTTTCTCGCGCAATCAGATTCTCTTTACAAATATGTACCTCGTTTATTAAAGTTAAGAGATACTGCTGTGCCCGAGGCTTCATCTATGTAAAAATAGTATCTTTAGTAAATTGGGTGAATTTATACTGCAAAGAATGTATAGACTCATTCTATACTTTTACTATTCTATACTACTTGTAGTTGGGAGATAAAATTTCTAAACATACACGTGCTTAGGATTAAACAATCGGAAAAATAATTGTAAGGTCAATTAATGAACTATAGGTTTAAAACTTGCGGACAGCAATTTGGTCATAAGTCATAACTCATATAACATTGTGAAAACTAAAGCAGAAGGCAGGGTCTCTACACAGTGTGCTATCTGTATTTGGAAATAAAGAATATTTTTATAAAGAATCTTTAAAGAATCCTTAATATCTCCATCAATCAAAGTGTGTGGATGAGCCCTCAGCCCGTACGCAATAAAGAGACGCAAAAAATGAGTTAAGTTATCATTGGTCCAATTAACAATGTTCAGCATCATACGTATACCTACCCAACGATGGGACAACCCGCGTGGCGCAATGTTTACCATGCCGGACTGCTAATCGAACTGTCCCGGGTTAGAATCCGGGCGAAGCAGAAATTTCAATGATGAGTTTAAACTGTTCTCGGTCTGGGTGGTTGTGTTTCTGTCTCTATGTGTGTTCATGGCACCCGCGACACAGGGTATATCTACCCTAATGTGAGGCTATACGTGTGAAATGTTATTTTTTATTTTTTTTTACACTATGTACTTACTTTTATTAGACTTAAGGCTTTTATTTGAAATTATCTCCATCGATTCACTTTGGAGAAGAAATGAATATTGCTCAATAACGCCATCTACCGTATGACATGTAAACTTTGTGGTTGATAAATCGAATGTCAAATTACCAAATAGGTAGATATTGAGATTAACAATTGGTTCACTAAAAGTTTAACTATTCGTCACCTAGATGTCTGCAGTAGTCTTGTTTTGTTAAGGCTTTGTACATTCTGTATGATGGTTTAGATTCCGTATCTTATAACCTTAATGCTGGATTCATTGAGATTGTAAGATTTGGATTTCGGTTCATCGGAGCTTGAGGCCTCCTCAATATTGGGAGAGCTCTATGCTCAGCAGTGGAATGCTAAAAAGGTTGCAGCTTGATATAATGTAGCGATAATAATCGTTTCAGCTGCAGCCTATTAATAATCTTCCACCCCAAAAGAAGACTAATAAGCTGAGCAACTAACTCAATGGAGCCTGTGATGTAAGGTTCGGCGGCGGTAAGGCTCGCGATGCGCTTATTAGGTAGCCATACTCGGCCAACGAAAGAAAATACAGTAAGCTGATCTAAGTATATTTAATATAGTCGACAATATTAGTGAGAGTTCAAAATAATTTTACTTAAATTTAAACTTTTGTTTATGGTTTTGAATGGGCTGTTACCGAAACTTTCATACAAATTCCCCAAAGTGCCTTTTAAGTTTATGTCGCGTATTGTGTAAATGAACATAACTTTTTTGTTTATCACCCGATTGATATGAAATGTTACGGAAATTCATTCAACAATAAATCAGTAAACACATCATTCAAAGAAGGGAAAAGAATTTGAGAATGAAATATTAAGATAAGGTTAATTATTGTACGCTTGAGATACCAACTTTCGAATCCACTTTATTTGCTATTGAGGGGTAGTTTTGAAAAAAGCTTAAATAGAATTCTTACTATGTTAGTAAAGATTACAAATACAAAATTATAAGTATATTATTCTGCACAAAAATATTCTGTACATCAAGTTTCGACACTCAATTTTCAAAGAGTTTCAAAGAAAATTGACATTTAAAGGGTGAATTTCGGGAAATGCTGAAACACGTATTCTTTTATTTTGGTTAGAAAATATTTATACCAAATTTCAAGAAAATCTATTGAAAAAATCCAAGTTTTCCATACAAATTTTCATCGCTCATTTCACACCCTTAAAGGGTGATTTTTAAAATTATCTATAGCTTAAATGTTAGCGAGGACCAATATATATAAAACAAAAAAAGTTTCATCAAAATCCGTCTAGTAGTTTTTGCGTGAAAAGCTAACAACAGACAGACAGACAGACAGACAGACAGACAGACAGACAATAATTTCAAAACTTATATTTTTAGCTTCTGTTACTTATAAAAAGACCCCTAGAAGTATTTTTTTAAATTTATATGCAATGTACAGAATTGACCCTGCTTACAGTTTTATTATATGTATAGATAGATTGAATAATTTATTCAAAATGGTGACACAAAAACCTCAGAAAACAATCGATGTTTCTGTTTTAGCATAGCCATGAAATTTTTAAACACCAGTTTAAAACCTGACTTAGGTGCCCCGAAGATTTTTAAACGGGGTGGGAGTTGGGATTAGTGAGGAGTTATTCCGTAAAATAGGCTTTAATATTTTTTTTAAATTTAATGGGTTTTATTTAAAGTTTCCTTTAATACAGTTATCCATACCATCCATTAAATAGCCTAAATACAGTAATAACTTAACTTGTAAATTCACAAATCTCAATGCAAATAAATAGGTATCTGGAAAAAAATCTGGAACACATGGGCGAATTTGAGTTTTTTGTGCTCATTCGACAAAGGAAATGCCGCAATTTAATTATTTTTTTCTTCAGCCAAATTGAATGCGAAGAAACCCTCCTCTCTTCCCCACTTCGTAAATTAATATTTGGCGGCGAGATCAGCGGATTATTCAAATGGATGGCTCTACAAAGCGCGAACGTGTGGATTGCCGCTCTGCCGGGCTTGCCACCAGCTAATGCCTGGTCATCGCCATTTTTATAAACAGCTATAGTTATGGCACAAAAGAGATATAAGTTTATGGTAAGTGGCTTCTGAAAGTTATTCGTATACAAAAATGTAAGTTTCGTAGCCTAGCAAACATTATAAAAGTATCTCATTTATTTTTACCACAGATAATTACGCTTAAAAAGAATGTTTTCTTTTAATTTTTGGAAAAAAAGGGTTTCTTTTACGAGTAACGGCTTTCTTTGGTGATGTTGAAAATTTGAGATCGAATCTAAAAAAAAGGAGATCTTTGTATTGTGTCGAAACCGTTATGAGACACATCGTCTGGATCATTACAAGGTTTATTTAATTAAATCGAACTGATCTAATTGAAAACTTCGATATATGTGAGGGACATAAATCCTTCAGAGAATAGTTGCAATTTTTTGTCACTCACTTCTTAGAATATTGGCTGCAACACATTATGCATCCCACTGCCGGGCACGGCATGTCTACCTATTATGAGGCCTAGAGCTTACCCATTAGGAGGCCTGGAGCTTACTCCGTCACGCTACTTCAATGGAAGTAGGATAATCTGTTTCATGGTCTGTACTAGATTAGTAAACACCACAGAACGTATTAAAAGAGGTTGGAATGGAAATTTGGGTAGGGCAGACGCGCCAAGGGTATGAGCAACGCTCATATCTCTACAGAAACACGCGATCGCGCTGCGATATGCGTAATGGAGTTTTGGGCAGGGTGATTCGTTCATTTCAAATCGGCTAGATTTGAAATTGCAAATATATGCGTAAGCTTCATATTTATTTAAGTACCTACAGATTTAGTGCAGGTGAAAAGTGGGGCTGGATTGACGACACCGGCACGGTACTATATTAATACTATATTACCGTGACACCGGATTTCATACGAAGGGCACATTATTGCCATTCTACCTGTTTAAATATGTTCTGTGGTAAACACAAACATAATAGGGTCTTGGACACTATGCACAAAAAAATTCAAAAACCTTACCTTATGTACGTTACAAAGCCAGTTTCTTAATGATCACGAAAGGCACTAGTCTTCAGCACAATTATCTAAGTTAGTTTACGCATATTTACAACAGATTTTAAAAAAACTACAGCACCTATAGTTACTAGTATATTACAGCGTATGAAGACTATGGCAATTTTTAGCATAGCAACGAATTTTTACAAAAGTAGTCTGACGGTTTTAAGAGAACTTCAACATAGTAATACATTCCAGATTTATTTATATTTTTGCTAACGTCTGAATATGGAAAAAATAAAGGTATTTCTGATTTTATTCCAATCAGTATGCTGGCAGGATTCCATTTCTTATACTGTTATTAGGGTGGCTCTATTTAGCGAAGGTAAGTCTGTGAGCGAATCCCAATAGCAAATTGAACGGGATTTTCCCCAATACACCGTGCAGGGGAGTTGTTAGTAAATCCCGTTATTCCAAGAAGGCTTAAGTATGCACTACATAATCTTGTTCATGTAAGCCGTAGAAACTATATTATCCAGGCATTTTTCATAATTTTAGATATATTTCTCAGATTACTAGGTTTACATATTATCCTTGTATTAATAGCGATGATGAGGCGATTTATTAAAAGAAAAGTAGATAATTGACATTATTTCGCCTAAACGTATGTTACTATTGTAGGAATAGAAAGAGGGGCGCAAAATTTAATGAATAATGAGTACACATTATTCATTAAATTGTGATCGTGCGTGTGTGTGTGTGTGTGTGTGTGTGTGTGTGTGTGTGTGAAAATGTGAGCATTTGTGATCCTTTCATTGTATGGGTCCATGGCAACCTCATTTGCGGAGCTATATTCCCCATGGGTTGTCGGTAATCCTAACTATCTTGGTCTTGCCGCTGCAGCTTGCATAATAAGAGTTGTGTTTGTAACTTTTGTTCGTCTACGGATTTCATTGTTACGGATTCTAATGTTAAGAGAAATACCAAGCATAGCTCTGTCCATCGCTCATCGCATGGAAACGGCTGAAGACCGCATCTCAGCAACATATATAGGTCATTACTGTAAACACACACTGCTCAAAAATTGTCGGCTTCTGGCACTAGGGTATACTGGACGAGAAGATGCTTTGTAATTTCCCGAAAGCTGCCCAACCGAGTTGAATTCTACGAGTTGACAACAACAACTGTATATCATACAACATAACTTAAAATCCCCTGTCCACGATCTCTAACTCTCTGAGTTATGCAGCATCGTGTATCCGCAGTGCATTTCCATACATAGTCGTCACTTGTTTATGTAAAGGAGACAAGTTTATGGACCCCGTCCGGATGTAGCTTTGTCTCTCCTGGTTTTTACCCATAACGGGGTTAAGCGAGTTTCGTTGCATTTTAATATTTATACATTATGTTTGTTACTGTTTATACCCAGTATACTCTGGCATACAAGCCATTCTTTTTATTTACCTGCAGATGAACAATTTTCTTTTCTATATTCATCTTAATGTTAATATTAGAAGAAGGATAAAATCAATCTACTATGGCTAATGTCATACACACGTTGTCTACATAATGGAGGTAGCTAATATTTCATTTCATTTATTTTATTGCATCTTACAGTGAGCCTTGTGAGACGCTGCAATTTGAGAAAGGAGAGAGGCAGACTATTTTGTTTGTTATAAATATTCTCATGATTAAATGTCACTTTTTATTAAATATTAATATGCAATTCTATTTAATTTAATCAGTCAATTATTATCATTAAAAAATTCGTCCATGTCATAATAGGCTTTGTCTATTAAAATTTGTTTCAGTGAAGTACAAAAAGAAGTCAATATTTCTATATTTCTTATTGAGTCTGGAAACTTGGTATAAAATTTTATTGACATCGAATGAGGGCCGGCACTAGACTTTGTAATTTTAGTTTCGATGTTGTTCGTATTATAATCTTATTTCCATGGCGGGATTTGTAGCGGCTAGGAGCGTCTTTTTTTAGGCAATATAAATTTAGATATTTCCTTACTTTTCACAGTTCAAACATATAAATAATAGGAAGGATTGATATTTTTAAATTCCTTAAATGTTGTTTACACCTTTCCGGTTGCCGAATGTTACTTTAAATTCTTAGGCATTTTTCTGCGTAACAAACTCGTCTTTTACATTGCTACTGTTTCCCCACAACATAACCCCGTAAGATAGCCATGCATTCGCATAAGCGTAGTATGCAGTGATTGCTGTTTTTAAATCATTACACTTATTTAGTTCCTTGAGGGCATATATGAACTGAGATAGTATGGATTTAAGTTTGATACGAGGGCTTTCCACTTTATATTAGAGTCTAACACTATTCCTAGTCAAGTATGGCTAGATACACATTCATTTTAGTATTTTTGAACGTATAGTTTATGTCCAATTCTGGTTTTTATCACGGGTAAAACTGCATTATTTTTAATTTAATAAGTTACTCTCTAAATTGTGATCGTCCATCCAATTTATTATATTGTTTATAATGATGATAATTTTGTGATGTAAATTTATATAATTATAACACGGAATTATGAGAAAAAGGTCATCGGCAAACATTATACATTTTTCATTAAACATTTTTGGGATGTCATTAATCCCTACTACTTAATATTATAAATTCGAAAGTAATTCTGTCTACTACGCTTGCCCGCTTAAACTACTGAACCAATTTTGTTGAAATTGGGAACACAGATAGAGTGAAACTTGAAAAAGGACACAGGATGATTTTTTTCCTACGGGAACCTATAAAACGGGTCCACGCGGGTGAAGCAGCTGGCCGAAGGCTAGTATAATAATAAAAATAGATACATCCTAAAAAAACTTCCTTGTGATATAGAGTTTTTGACTATAAAGCAATCTGATTGAATATTTTCCAGCTTACCAGATGTTTCGGCAAAGGGTTCTGTGCGATCCGTTTTCAATTCCGTAGCTAGCTAGCTATAGGGGTATGCAAGCGTTGTAATACTTTGTTTTTATAATAGTGTCCATTAAATCGCTAAACCAACCGCACGTCTTTTCTTAAGAAAATATCCACCTCACACAAATCTCGACCTTACCACTCCAACATATGGTCCAAATTCGAGCCGGAAGCCAGCGATAGCTACCTACGTTCGCCGGTCACCCGAGAACAAAAGGACGAGATAAGCGGCCGAGTATTCAATAGAATTGCGAGTTAAAAGAAGTTATAAAGCATAATTATTTCATTACTTTGGTTACGACTGCAATTATTTCAACTTTATAATGGCTACAGAAGTGAAAAAATCGCTAAATATTTTGGAAAATATTGCACAAACCCTTAAGAAGACACAAGTAAACTTGAAAAAATGTCCGAGAGCAAGATTAACACGGAATTACATCGAAGGACGAGTGAAATGTTTGGAAGATTATTGGGATGAATACAAGCAAGCGCACGCCGCGTTGATTCGCAATACAACGAAAGAGAAGTTCTGCCGTATATAGCTAAAGAAGAATTTTATGATCACGAAGAATTATACATCGGGTTAAAAAGTGAACTTCAAGATTTGTTAGGAAGCCAGCAAGTTAGCGCGGGTGGTTCATCGTCCATAACCAGTGATATCCAACAAACACAAGTTCTGTTACCTAAAATACAATTGCCTACATTCAGCGGTAAATACGAAGAATGGTTGTCGTTCCATGATTTATTTCTTACGCTCGTGCACAACAATGCAACTTTAAATAACGTACAGAAGTTACATTATCTAAAAACAAGTCTTAGTGGTGAAGCTGCATCAAAGTTAAAACATATACAAGTGACCGATTTGAACTACGAGCAAGCTTGGAACATACTGTTGGCTCACAGCTCAGAATGCGGGTTTTTGTTAAATAAAAGATAAAACACTTTACAATTGCACGTATATTTCGTAGTTATGCAGTATACAAATCACATATGTAAATATTTCAAGAACGAATAAACCACCAACAGAACAAAAATGGAGTACTTACATATTAACAATCAACTTAACTATTATTCCTTCAATCCTTTACTTGTTTCACTTATTATTTTGTCTACGCGTTAACACTTTTTACTCTTTACTAATGCTTTTCCTTAGCCACGTCTCGATCCCTCAGTGCTTCCAACACGAATGCTTGCAGCTTGGTCGGAGAAAATAACGACAATTCATGTGACCGGAAGTTGGCTATGATTAACTGACGTGTCGGAAACGGAACAATGGAATTACCGCTACTAAAAATATCATAATAATACGGAATTAGCTAATACAATATTCTTCATAAATAAATAAAAGCTAACAGCTCGGCCATCCTGCTTATAGCGTGTCCTCACGCTTTCTTACAAGTACAAAAGTACTATAAATTTTCTAATAATATTACTATAAATTACATTCTTAAACACATTATTTAATTATCTGTATAATGTACAATGTAGTTTATATTTATCGAAAGCTCTTAAATAAAATAAAATAAAAACAAGAAATTACGTTCATTGTACTCAATAATTGTATTAATAGCAATTAATGCAGTAAATCATTATAATATATTTTTAATCGTATTTTTAATTTCAAACATAAGCTTTCTCATTTATATTGTAATCTTTTTTTTTATAAGTAGAAAGAACATTACTTTTATACATTACACAAAAATAAATTGGCCTTAGTTTATTTATCTTAAGAATCCATTACCCGTAAACAAGCAATAAATTACTTCATATTAACATCTGAAATGAAATGTCAGAAAAATCATCATGAAATCTCAAATAAAGTCATAAAATAATTATATATCTAATATTTGGATTTGTATTTGGAACTTTTATACACTACACAAAAATAAATTGGCCTTAGTTTATTTATCTTAAGAACCCATTACCTAATTATAAGTATAATTTTTGGATTTGTATTTGGAGTCGAATTAGTTACATAAACATGTTCAATTGAAGACCCCACATGAGTGATACAAAAAGGATCCCATTCCCAACTGGAAAAACTTATTTAATCTCGCCCTCGTCCCCTCCACCGGGGCATTTTCACTCCATCCCATTACTATATTATTATGGCTCCTAGAACTCCACTAAAAGCTTTAAATAACAACAAAGTCACCAATTCCACATTTCCCGTCAGACCTATTGTCAATTTTTCTTTCAAAAACCCGATCATATGTGTTTAAACGACTCACTCTACTCAACAGCGAACAATTAAACTATATATTCTACTCAACCTTCATAGCAATCAACTCTAAAGCAATAAACATGTCCAAAAATTACTTACAAAGACTAATGCGAGACACCTTCTCACTCAGATGAAAGACCCAGTCCGCAACTACATTACCCATAACAGACAAATTTCATTTTATTATCATTTTATTTTCACAAAGCCGAGGATCGGGTTCAGCCCGAAAAAACAAGAATCCATTTTCAAGAAGAGCATAGTGAGAACAAACAATTTTATATCCGTGACCAATCCCTGTAATATGTGCAAGCCTCATCAAGGCAAACACGGCTAACTAAATATACAAGAACAACCCTTACTATCACATCAATCCGTGCAAAAATTTTTAGTCCTTGACTAAACAACTTTTACACCAATATCAGTAAAACCAAGGTACCTCAAACAAGTAGAGAAGCAATCCCTGTCTATTAAAACTTCCAAGCGAAATCGGCCTTTTTGTCCTAACCCTTACCGCAACTCAGTGCCCGCTTGCATTCCTATTGCCAGTCATAACCACTTGACCGCAATTCATAGTCTCCCCAATCCCCTGCATTTGTAGGCCCTTGCTGCAAGTGAATCCCCGTAAATGTTTACATCAAACTTGGACGCACAAACAGTTAATGCCGAACCTCTACTACTCTCGAGATTCACTATAGGTACTCCATAAGTATCTATTACATCCACCTAAGATAATTGGGTAGTTGACTGATGTCCAGAATGTGCCACTTATAAACAAAACACGAACACAGACTACCCACTATCACATAAATTCAAATAGTTGGAATATCAAACATAATTAATTATTGATCTATCGCTTTCTAGTAAATCGAGTCCCACTAACATCCCGTACCATAACACAGGCTAGCGACGTCACTAACCAGCACTTTTCTCTCTATCCTCCAAGATGAAACGATCACATCCCGCACATACACTTCTCAAATTTATATGTTTGATGTCTAGGCGCCAACTCTACAACAAAATTGCCAAATCCCCTACCAAGATCAAACCAGTTTAAAATATCAGTCAATACCCCAATTCCCTCCCCGTACCAGAGATACATTTTACTTATAAACACTATTACAACCAAAATAGGAGTTTTAAACAACTCTCATGTATGTACGTCCCACAATCTGTAAAATAACAGGCCACTGCTACGCAATATGATATATTACACAACACCAGAGAGAACGCCATTAAATCAGTAAATCGGCCGTCCATATCTTACACTTGCTTTCTACACCCCCGAGCAATCCATGTTTATAAACGCCTCCTTCAGACAAACTAAAAACTAGGGCAATAAAAATCAGTTCATAATTCGCTCTAAAATGCAAAAATTTCTGATTGGTGTACTTTCTATGTTCATCCTATCAATAATTATTAATGTCGAACTCCCAGTTATTTCTATAGAGAACTAAGCAATCTGAAACACTCATCTACATCATCTACATCATAAAAGTCAATTGCTTCGCCAATAATATGCAATAACCTGCACTACAGCAACTTTAGTGGCCCTTCACACCTAACGGTACAATTGTATTTGTGGCAATACCTCTTCCTCACCTTTATCAGTTTGTGAATCTAATTTAAAAGACCTGAACCTATTCTGCTTTTAAACCAAATCAAAGCTAGTCTCGTCACACAAAGAACACTTTGCCAACATCTCGCCACAATGAAAAACATATTAGCGTTTTGCAAAGAAGGTACCAGGCTTCGATTAATACCGCTGAAGGCTTCAACCCTACATTCAATACCGTAAGTTTGATACACTTTTCGATGTCCCACAGTGACTGTCCCAAAATAATTTCGCACCCGCCCAGGTTCGGTAAATTGGCCACTTGAATTGACTGCGACTATAAGGTTACTTACAGCTCTCTACAAACATTGCCAAGCCCGACCAACTTTGGAAAAGAGCAGCGAATCATATCCCCCCATCTTATATACATATTTTTGAATATTCTTCCACCTTCTTAATCCAGATTAAAATGGTTTGCTCTTTACACAAAGGATCAAAATCCGGTATTACATCGCTATTAAAAGATTTTATAATCAGCGACCCAGCCCAGCCAGGGCGACTCAAACACAGGTACTCCAGTTTTACCAATTTAACTAAAAAAACTTCACAAATTTAACTTAAATAACCTACGGAACCTACCTATTTCAACAAACTCTACTCCACCTTAACATGGTACGTATAACGCCACTGCGATTCAGAATTCCGCTCAACGCCGTACCACCGTTACATAATATGCAACCCCAGTGTGACGGGTGACGAGAAGAAAACAGCTTCGAAAACATCGCAGTACTTCGAATTCATATTCCAAACATTCAGCATCTGTGAGTCAACCTCAGGAGATAGAGACATCATGAACTCCTTCTCAGCGTTATTGTAGATGTGCAATTCCCCAGCACATTACCCCAATGTATGTCTGCTAGACCACAGTGCACGCATACAAAGCTCCCAAAAAGCAAGGCTCCCAACAAAGCCTCGTTATACTACAATTAGTTCGAAAACGAAACCCTAATGACTTATACACCTATCCCTTCCTCAAAATTCACACTATTGGTGAGAAGCGCATTGAAATCTGTTAGGTAGTTTGAGACTACCTAGTTCATATAGACAGACAGACAGAAAGACGCGTCAGCGGGACTAAATTTTATACGTTAGGATTGACAAGAACTTATCTAAAATTATCTCAATTTCAAAATCCCCTTGACTACCACTACAACTCACCGTAGCTCAAATACATATATAAATATATAGTATATAAATATTATTACAAAATAGTTTGTAATACTATAATTTAAAATAATGTTAAATAGAAACTTTGCACACCAATGTTTATGTAATTCAATTTTTTTCTCTTTTTTTTTTGTAATTTTGCTCACAAAATTTTGGTTAATGTGAGACTATAATTTTCTAAACAAAACCAACTATTCATATACCACATTTTGGCAAATAAATAATTTCATTTCATGATTTCATTACATTTCATTTCAAATTACCGCTCAGATGCTGCTTCCCTCTACCAAGAAGATGCGAGTTGCGTTGTTGAGTCTTGAAGGCCTCCTCTGCAAACCTTATCGCTGCTTTGCTCCTGAATAATCTTATGCCCTCTAACAGAGGCTTTCGATCTCCCTCCATCCTACGCATATTGCTGCTTACCGGGCTTACTCCTGCTCGACCTGAGCGTCCATTGCCTCGGCTCGCTCCTGCCCGACCTGAGCGTCCTTTAGCCCTCTAACCTGGGCTCATTCCTGCTCGACCAGAGCATCCTTTGGCGCTCAGACCTGGGCTCATTCCTGCTCGACCAGAGCATCCCTTTTAAATCCCTCATTCCTGCTCGACCTGAGCGTCACTTGGCTCTTAGGCCTGGGCTTACGTGTGCTTACCTTAGCCCTGATCGTACCTCCAATCCTAGGTAGTCTTTCTCGGGGGTATTCGTCCATAATATTATTATCTGCAAAATTACACATTTGAGTACATATTCCATTTTAATCACAATAAAAGTTAACAAAAATGAAAAGTGACACATTTGAGTACATATTCTATTTAAAATAGGCTTTAGAATCGAAAAGTAAAAAGAGAACAAATTAATATAGTATTGAATTATCCAAAGCTAAAAAAAAACATCACCAGACTTCTATATGTCTATAATCAGACAATGGAATGTATTTTTCTCGAAAATGACATCATCGTAATTATCATCACCATCATCGTTGTCTTTATCATTATCACCATCAACACCATCATTTTTTTCATGTTAAGCACCCCTAGGTGTACAGCACCCACCACAAAAAATAATTGAGGATATGCAAATCTGTAAGCCATCATTTCTTAAACACTAAGTTTTAACCTTACCTTCATTGTATATCGAAGTCTCATGCTTGTATGTATAGATATCTGAATAAATTTACGACAAAATTTACGTTACCAATAGAACCGCAAGACAAATACGAAAACATGATATTGGCACCCCCCTTGTAGATTGAAATTATGTAAAAAAAAAATACAGTCACCGAATTCACGAAACATTCAAATTTTTGCCTTACAATCATTTTAGGTCCTAGTTGGCATTGTGGCACAGTGGATACGTTTTCATAGAATATATAGCGATTGCTGCCTGTAAAATTACATCAATTTACATGTAGATAAGGTAGAATAAGTGGAAAGTGTACATACTCGTATCATTTCAGCATTTTTTGTATCCTTATTATCGCAAAACAAAAAAAAAATATGAATTATGAATTATAAGCATCAAATAAGGTATCAGTTTTCATTCATATTTACAAAGGTCAATGTCAAATTTCAATTAATATGTGGATTATGTCGATGCAATACTAAATATAACATGAGAACCTCATCCTTTTTGTTGATGTTGGTAAAATAAGGTAGATCAACTCAAGCCATTGTATATTCATTTATCTTATAAAAAAAAGTAAAAAAAAGTGGGTACCAACTTCCTGTAAGGGCAATAAATTTAAAAGAAAAGTCACATTTATAAAAGCCTTCATCAAAACTAGTTGTTCACATCTAGTGTACCACAGCTGTAAAAAGATATCATTAATCATGCATCTTATTAATCTAAAACAATATATAAATCTTTAACGCACTAAACATATACGTAACATCTATTCTCAGGTCTTCAAATATTTATATCTAAGTCTATACACCACGGCGGTGTTTCCGATCCAGAGAAAAGAAATTAAGTTGATTTCATAAATTACGTATTTTAGTTCTTTAAATATCTGCGTTTTTCCAAAAATTATTCATATTTTGATAAAAAAAATAAAACTTCACTTTGAAGTGGGTTGATAAGTATACTGCAAATTTATTACAATAAAAGTTAATAAAACATGTGGTTGTAAAATAATTGACGTTCACCCCTAAGCGTTCACCGGTTCGATATTCCAGCAAATTCAAGAAAATTCAATATATCAGAGTATTTACAGAATTGGCCGTTGTGGACGTGAAAGAAAACAGTAAATTCTCTTATTATCCCACTTCTGAACTGTTGGCTCACAGCTCAGAATGCGGGTTTTTGTTAAATAAAAGATAAAACACTTTACAATTGCACGTATATTTCGTATAATGTTTTCGTATAATGTAATAGTTATGCAGTATACAAATCACATATGTAAATATTTCAAGAACGAATAAACCACCAACAGAACAAAAATGGAGTACTTACATAAATATTAACAATCAACTTAACTATTATTCCTTCAATCCTTTACTTGTTTCACTTATTATTTTGTCTACGCGTTAACACTTTTTACTCTTTACTAATGCTTTTCCTTAGCCACGTCTCGATCCCTCAGTGCTTCCAAAACGAATGCTTGCAGCTTGGTCGGAGAAAATAACGACAATTCATGTGACCGGAAGTTGGCTATGATTAACTGACGTGTCGGAAACGGAACAATGGAATTACCGCTACTAAAAATATCATAATAATACGGAATTAGCTAATACAATATTCTTCATAAATAAATAAAAGCTAACAATCCTAAAGGGAAGGTATGGAAATAAACGTATAACCGTTGACGCGATTATGAAAAGATTGTTTTGGCAAAAGAAAATGGTAACAAATAATTCAAATTCATTAAAAAATTTACTGGACACAACTTTTGAATGTTTACATAGTCTCGAGAACATAAAAGTGAAAACTGAAAATTGGGATTCGATTATAATATTCATGATAGTGCAAAAATTAGATATCGAAACGCACAAAGACTGGGAAAATCATGTGAGTAGTGTTTGCCAAGACTTCGACAGTCTACCATCGCTCGATATATTTCGCAAGTTCCTGGAAAACCGATTTCGTACATTAGAGCTTACTGAAAAACAAAAATCAAACGTTGTTGGATTGCGAGAGAAGTCATTTCACATTACCACTAATGTAAGCAGCGAGAAGAAGTGTCAACTATGCAGCGATAGTCACACACTTAGCCATTGTAAACAATTTGGGAAGAAGTCACCAGAACAACGAAGTGAGTGAATAAGATCAAACAATGTATGCTTTAACTGCCTTGCACCCGGACACTCTGTAAGGCAATGTCGCATACCAACATGCTGTCGACTATGCAAACGGCGTCATCATACACTACTTCACGAAAACAAAGATGTGAACGTTACTAAATGCAACAATGAGAGTAAGAACATAATACAACATGAAGTAACATCACATACAAACATGGAGAAGTTTAAAGATGATACAACTATTATGACGTCACATGTAGCTACGGAAAGTTGTACAGCATTATTAGCAACAGCAATCGTAAAGGTCAGAAGTGAAGACAACTACACCATTACTCTACGCGCCTTAATTGATCAAGGCTCACAAGCGAGCTTTATAAGTGAACGAGCTGCACAACAAATCAAGGCCAAGCGGTACCCCGTAAGAGGTACGGTCGTCGGTGTGGGATCAACCAGAGAAGACATCAAACAAGTCGTTCAGATTAACGTCGAGTCAAGATGTGATGATTCTTACAGCGTGAAAGTAAATACCTACGTTATGTCGAAACAGCTGACTACGAAGATACCATCCCGTAAAATTTATACCACCGACTGGTCCCACCTGGAAGGTTTAGTACTGGCCGACCCAAACTATTTTAAGCCAGGTACTATTGACTTATTACTAGGTGTCGACGTGTATGCACAAATAGTACAAAACGACCTAATCAAAGGTCCACCAGGATCCCCGTGTGCTCATAAAACAAACCTTGGTTGGATTTTATTTGGAGAAGTAGAAGACAAACAATTATTATCAAATTCAGTTGTCGTTATGCATCACCAAATAATTGCAGACGACTTCTTGAAAACGCTATGGGAAATAGAACAAGACACGAAGAGAAAATACACGAAGGAAGAACAACAATGTGAAAGTTTTTATGAAGAAACCTACAAGAGAGATAACAATGGAAGATTTATAGTAAGACTTCCATTTTCTACGAACTACCCAATCTCACCTGAAGGAAATACAAGAGACATAGCAATGAAGCGCTTGATACAACAAGAAAATAGGTTACAAAAGGTACCAGATTTGAAAGAAGAATACGATAGAGTATTAGAAGAGTACTTAGATTGGGGCACATGGAAGAGATACCGACTGATGAAATAAACAACCGTAGTGTTTACCTTCCACATCATGCCGTGGTGCGAAGGGACAAAGAAACTACCAAACTCAGAGTAGTATTTGATGCGTCATGCAAAGGAATTAATGGGGTCTCTTTGAATGATGAACTACTAACTGGACCTATACTCCAAGAAGATATGAAAAGCATATTAATGAGATGGCGTATGCATAAAGTATGCTTTGCAAGCGATGTCATGAAGATGTACAGAATGGTGTTTGTCGACAAGAAAGATACAGAATTTCAAAGAATACTTTGGCGAAGAAAGGAAATTATTTTAGAAGAGAAACAAGAAGTCAAACACTATAGATTAAAAACAGTAACATTTGGTACAGCGTCTGCACCGTACCTTGCGATCAAAACTTTAAAAAAGATTGCAGTTGAAGACGGTGAACAGTACCCAGAAGCTTCAAGAATCATTTTAGAAGATTTTTATGTGGACGATTTAATTTCGGGCTGCGACTCCACAGAACAAGCAATTAATGTTGCTAAACAAATCTCAAACATATTACATCAAGGGGGATTCGAACTCCAAAAATGGGCTTCCAATGACTCAGATTTTTTAAAATCTATAGACGCCGAGAAGGTCACAACAAAGTTGAACTTAGAACTAAAACTAGATGGCACAATCAAAACCTTAGGACTAACATGGAATTTAGAAGAAAATGAATTTCAGTACCAACTGCAATTAGAATCCATAACTTCAACCATTACAAAAAGAAACATACTGTCAGATTTACAAAGATTATATGATCCATTGGGCTGGATAGCACCGGTCATAGTCACTGCAAAAATTTTAGTACAAAGATTGTGGTTGGAAGGAGTAGGATGGGATGAAGAAATTAATAAAGAACTGAAAGAAGAATGGAAATTATTTAGAAAGGATATAGATTCTGTAAAAGATATAAAACTAAAGCGTTGGTTAAATACCTTAAATATTGAAAGACATGCAATAACTCTACATGGGTTCTGCGATGCTTCTGAAAAAGCCTATGCGGCTGTAGTCTATTGCCGTGTGCATTTAAATGATGGAACGGTGAAGGCAAATCTCGTAACGGCAAGAACGAAGGTAGCTCCAGTGAAGACAATATCATTGTCACGACTCGAGCTGAGTGGAGCAACACTTTTAGCGAAATTACTACACAAAGTGAAAGAAGCTATGAGAATCTCATCACAGAACGTATTTGCATGGACTGACTCCACAATTGTCTTAGCCTGGCTCCGAGGAGAACCTAATAGATGGAAGCCATTTGTTGCAAACCGTGTAGTTGAGATATTGGAACTAACAAACAATTCTCAATGGTACCATGTGCAGTCTAATCAAAATCCAGCTGATATAGCTTCAAGAGGTACATCTTTATCAGATTTGAAAGATAATTTGCTGTGGTGGAATGGGCCTTCCTGGCTTAGAAACGAAAACATAGAATATACCAAGCCTAAGTCTTTATCTACAGACATAGAAAGGAGGAGAAATATACAGTCTTACGTTAATACAACAGAATATCAAAAAGAACACATTAAATTTGAAGAATTCGACACACTTACTAATTTACTAAGGGTAATAGTACACTGCAAGAGATTTCTGAACATGAAAAGAGACCCAGAGAAACTAGAACAAAATATAACAGCACAAGAGATACAACACGCATTACTTATATGTATTAAGAGAGTACAAGAAGAAGAATTCTCAGATGAGATAAAAAACCTAAAAGAAAATAAATTAGTTAGAAAATCTAGTATATTAAAGTCACTTAACCCATTTATGGACGACGATCAAATCCTCAGGGTGGGCGGAAGACTCAGAAACTCAGATGCTGATGACAACCTGAAACATCCAGTGATACTGGGCAAAAGAAACGGCCTTGTGCACCTTGTTTTGGCTGATGCACACATAAAAACCCTACATGGTGGAATTAAATTAATGACAACTTACCTGATGAGCAAATACTGGATTGTTGGCTGCAAAGGTGTAGTGAAACAATACATACATAAATGTCTTACCTGTGCACGGCAGCGAGCCACTCAAACACAAATGATAATGGGCGACTTACCTAAGGCTCGTGTTACACCATCTCGTCCATTTTCTCGAAGTGGAGTCGACTTCGCTGGTCCTGTGTATGTATTAAATTCTAAGGGACGAGGAGCCAAGACTAGCAAAGCCTATATTTGCATATTCATCTGCATGGCAGTGAAGGCTATTCACCTGGAATTGGTCAGCGATCTAACGTCTGAGGCCTTCATCGCAGCGTTTAAACGTATTGTTTCTAGAAGAGGTAGATGCAATGAAATATGGAGCGATAATGGCACTAATTTTGTGGCAGCCAATAAGGAATTGGTTTCAATGTGGCAAGATGCAGGATTAGAAATGCCTAGCAATGCAGCCACAGAGCTGGCAAATGATGGCACGCAGTGGCACTTTACTCCTCCTTACAGTCCTAATTTTGGAGGGCGCTGGGAAGCAGGCGTTAAGTCAGTAAAACAGCACTTGAAGAAAATATTGACTTCAAATTTAACCTTTGAAGAGTTTGCAACAGTTCTAACACAGATTGAAGCCTGTCTTAACTCAAGACCCTTAATACCAATATCAACAGATGTGGATTTGATAGATGACATACAAGTGCTTACACCGGGTCATTTCATCATAGGAGAAGCACCTATCACTATTCCAGACCGAGACTACACAAAGAGTAACATCCACTTACTATCCAGATGGCAGCATATACAACGTTTAGTTCAAGCATTTTGGAAGCGCTGGCGAACCGAATATTTATCTCGGCTTAATCAGAGGCCTAAGTGGCTGAAAAGCGCACCAGAATTTGCAATTGGTGACATTGTACTATTAAAAGATGAGAATATGCCACCCTCCAAATGGGCATTAGCACGAATATTAGAAAAACATCCCGGACCAGACAACAAAACCCGAGTGTATACTGTTCGATACAAAGGAAAATCAATCCGAAGATCAATATCAAATTTATGTCCATTACCAATATCTAGAGATTAATTTCATTAGATTCAGATTAATCTTTTGTTATTATTTGTTTAATTTTATTTGTTAATAGGTACAATACTTGCAAAAATAATTGTTTTCCTTCATTAAAAGTAAAATTTTCTTATGTTTGTAAATTTAGAAAAGGCCTAAGCGTCCTTTTGGTGGGCGGTATGTGCGATCCGTTTTCAATTCCGTAGCTAGCTAGCTATAGGGGTATGCAAGCATTGTAATACTTTGTTTTTATAATAGTGTCCATTAAATCGCTAAACCAACCGCACGTCTTTTCTTAAGAAAATATCCACCTCACACAAATCTCGACCTTACCACTCCAACAGGTTCATTCAAACCCCTTATGGGATAAGACCATATAATTTATTTAATGAATAAATATCCATCCCTAACTTAGAGATAACATTATTGTTGCCATCCATATATGAGCAACATAAAGGAATTTGTTATGTTATACGACAGTATTCCATTACTGCACTGCGTAAGAGAGTCTCAGTAACAAACTAAATTGGATTTTCCCGAATAAAGAGCTTATTAGCACATCTCGTTATTCCAAACGGGCTCTTGCACGCTTCACATAATATTGGTGAAATACTTAAGCCGTAGTAAACTCGTCATGAACTGAGTCATGAGTATGCATGGCCCGATGGCTGGCACGAAACGCGAGCGATCTATCCGTCGTGATCGATAGATAAAAGTTGTTAGGCGGTTTGAAAACATCCGTGCGGGTTGGCCAGTAACCCGCATTGGAACAGTGTGGTGGTAAGCTCCACAATAATGGGCCCATCAGTGGAACGCGAAAAGGGTTGCAGCCATCTACTACTATTCTCTTTGTAAACAGACACTAGCGACCGTTACATCTCGTTACAAAATAAGTCTTACGGTTCAAAGTGAACTACGACATGTAGGCACTGAGGCTTGTAGACTCTATTTATTTTTCTTGTTGTCCAAACATGTGCCATATAAAGGTATTTCTTATGTTATACCAATCAGTGTGCCGGCAGTATTCCATTACTACATACCGTTATTAGGGTGGCTCTATTTATTGAAGGAAAGCCTGTAAGATTCCCAGTAGCAAATCGAATTGGATTTCCGAGCACAGCGGGGTTTTAGCAAATCTCGTCATTCCAAGAAGGCTTGAGTATACATTACATAATCTTTGTTATATAACCCGTAGTGGCGACCCGTATGGCGTAATGGTAACCATGCCGGACCCCCGATCGGAAGGTCCGACGACCTGCGTGGCGCAATGGTTACCATGCTGGACTGCCAATCGAAGGGTCCCGGGTTCGATTCCCGACGAAACAGAAATTTGAATTATGATTTTAAATTTCTATTCTCGGTCTGGGTGTTTGTCTTTCTGTCTTTGTGTCCATGGTATCCACGACACAGAGTAAATCTAGCCTGCTGTGGGGCTATGAGTGTGAAACGACACTCATATCGAAACGTAGTAAAGTCTTTAAATGCGATATATTTTCGATATCTATACATATAAAAGAGGATGTTTGTATATATGACATCGCAAAACTCAGAAACTATTCGACCGATTATTATGAAAATTGGTATGTATATGTATTTTTTTCACGGAGAAGGTTTATATGCTATCCATTATTATTATTATTTAATATTTAATCGCGATACTTTTTTCGAGGGTAGGTGCTAAATAAGTAAACAGCTGTTTTCATAATTGCGATTTTAATTTTGTGTTTAATATTACTTAAATAGTTTTCTTAACTTATTATAGTATTTAATTTAAGTGGAAATTTAACCTTTTGCTGGAAATTGATATTTGTTATGAGAGTAAAATAGTTCAAGTGTACATACCAGCACCACCCACCAGCACAACTGACACTACATACACTTTTGCAACTGTTGTCACCAAGTTATTCCACTTCAATCCCAATGGCACTGGTTGAAAACATAGAAAAAGCACAGAAGGAGATGGACATGTTCTGGACAAAGAAGATGGAGAGCTTTGAAAGCCGTCTGGATGCCATCATTACACCTTCTAGCTCAACACTCCAGGAGCTGCGTGATGAATTCACTGCCTTTAAATCTTTGGTAAGTGAAATGCTTAAGGTTCTACATCAACAAGTTTATGAGGCCACCAAAGTAATAGATGCCATTGACATGAGGAGCAGACAGAAAGTTCTGTTATTTAATGGCATTCCTGAGGAGCCAGAAGTAGATATTCAAGAGAAAATTATAGGGCTCATTCATAATAAGTTGGGTCTCAATCATGTGACAAGCTCTGCCTTTAAACGCTGCCATCGTCTCGGGGTTAAGGGAGCGGAGAAGATTCGTCCTGTCCTTGTCCATTTCTCTTCGCACGACACCAAATCTGAAGTCTGGAAGTCAAAGGCTAAACTTAAAGGTAGCTCGGTGACAATGTCTGAGTTTCTCACCAAATCAAGACAATTAGTCTATAAAGGTGCCCGTAAACATTTTGGCATGCGCAATGCCTGGAGTATGGATGGCGTAATTTACATTAAGCCGCCGGGTGGGGTGCGAGTGAAACTCTCTACTCAAGTGGAGCTTGATCGTTTGGTTGAAAAACATCCTCCGACTGAGCATTCGTCTGATGCCTCAACTGACGACGAATCTCCGAAACAGAACAGTGAGTCCAACACAAATCGCCAGCAGCGTAGTGCCCGTCGTAAACCGGCCAAGGGCGATGACACCAAAAGATCCAAGCGTCCAGCTTCTAAGAAGTAGATCCGAGGTATCCCTAATGCCATACATACAATAATGCATGGCTGCACTCTGTTAATTTAGTTTAGTTCATCTTCATCCGTTCGAGCTTCCTGCAAATAGATGCCTATGTTTATGTAGTTCGCTTTTTACTGTAAACAGCGTAGATTTTGTATATAGTAGGTAGATTGTTTAATAATTCAATTATTTGTAATTGTAATGTCTATTCTTAGTTCGTAATTCCATAATATGTCAATGTCAATGTCGTAGAACAAAATGTCTTTTTTTTTTTTTTTTTGTGCGTTGATTCCTGCAGATTAGGACAGTCAAATAATTGTTAAGGCATTAAGGTTCTGTCATATACTTGTCTATGGTTTTTGGTCTGTCGTATTTATACAATCAGCGTAGGTAACTTTGAATAGTTATGTGTAATAAGCTAAACTTGCGATTTTTTTCACCCTGTCTTTGCCTTTAATAATACTCATGTACATTCAAAGTTGCGTCATCTGAGTGTAGTCTGTTGTGTCAGTCTATTTTCCAGTAGCAAATTATGTAGTAAATTAAAGTTTTATGTTGTTGCTTATTGTTATGTTACGGTATATTGTATGTAGTTTGTATCTTGTTTCTTTTGTTAATCTGATTTTGTCTTGCTTGCTGTAGTTGATGTAGTATAATAAGTATTTTGTTTTCTATCAGCCAATTGGTGGGTTGGAGTGTGGTATAATTATGATATACATTTTTTTTTTATTATCTTTAATAGTTCATACGTAATATTATTTAATCATACATTTTACATTTATTATTTATTTTATTTACGTTTATTTATTAATTATTATTATATTATATTTTTTGCTTAGTTTATTTATAAAATACATTTATGTCAGATAATGAATCTTTTTATTCTGCGAATGATTCAGATACTACATTTGAGTCCTGTGACGAGCTCTCGAACACTCTTTCCCTAAAAAATCAATTAGAGACGATTTTTGCAAGTAATAAGAAGTGCTTGAATGTATGTCATATCAACGCACAGAGCATACCGAGCCACTACGCTGAGCTAGAAGCCACGTTATCTTGTGACTACATTCATGCAATACTTGTCTCCGAAACATGGTTAAAACCATCCCTTCATTCTTCTCTGTACCCTTTATCGGGTTTTACACTTATACGAAACGACCGGACAGAGAAGGGTGGAGGTGGTGTTGGTATTTATTTACGGGCAACCATTCCATACAAAATTATAGCCGCATCTCCATCTTGTTACTCTGCTTCTGCTGAGTACTTGTTCCTGGAGCTTTGCATGAATGGTGGAAGGGTGTTACTAGGTGTAGTATACTGTCCTCCTTCTATTGAATATTTTAACGAATTAGAGCGGGTACTTGACTCATTAGGGTCGGATTATGCTCATTACCTTATCATGGGGGATCTCAATACGGACCTCTTAAAGGACTCTTCCAGAGCGCAAAAGCTGCGATCAATTGTAGACTCAGTGAACTTAAACATCTTACCTTTAACTGCAACACATCAAAATATCGACACTGAGCCTACATGGCTAGATGTAATGATGTCCAATTCTCCCGAGCGTATACGCACACATGGTCAGATCCCAGCTCCTGGCTTCTCTCGCCACGATCTTATTTATGCAGCGTATAAACTGAGACCGCCAAAGCATAGTACCTGCGTGCTGAATATAAGAAATTACAATAGAATATCGACCACAAAGCTGAAGAAAGATGCATCTCGTATTAACCTGTGCCCGGTAGTGGAGGCATCTACAATAGACTCAAAAGTTCGTCTGCTTAATAAAGCTATTCTTGACTTGTACGATGCCCACGCTCCCGTGCACAGTGTTAAACTAAAACGTGTACCTGCTCCGTGGATGTCTGAAGGTGTCCGAATGGCAATGAGAAGGCGTGTCCGAGCTTTTCGTGCCTTTAAAAAAGATCGTTCGGAGGAGAATTGGATAACATTCAAAGCAGCCCGAAATCGTTGCAATCAGATGGTACGAATAGCTAAACGCCGATATATCCATGACAATCTTATTAATAGCTCTCCTGCTAATGCGTGGAAATTTATTCGTTCTCTCGGAGTATGTAAACCACCACAACAGGAACTGGACCTTGGAATCACACTTGACTCCATAAATAGCTTCTTTGCTTCGTCTGCTCCCTTAGACCCAGTAATAAAACGCCAAACTGTAGACTCGATAGCGAGCTTGCAGTCACCAACTATTACGTCTTTTCAACTTTCTTCTGTTTCACAGAAGGAAGTTAGGTCAAACATTTTAAAAATAAGTTCCAAGGCAGTTGGCTGTGACAATATAAGTAGATTGATGATATTGCCGATAGTTGAGTATCTCTTACCTACAATTACGCACGTAATCAATTTCTCTCTCCTATCTGGCCAATATCCAACCAGCTGGAAAAAGGCGCATGTGTGTCCTCTTCCAAAAGTTTCTCACCCTGCACTCCCCAGTCATTATCGCCCTATCTCAATTCTTCCTTTCCTTTCAAAAGTTCTGGAAGCTTGTGTGTATAAGCAGCTCTCCTCATTTGTCTGTAAACATAACCTACTGAGCGATTATCAGTCGGGTTTTAGATCTGGTCATAGTACCACTACTGCTCTTGTCAAAGTCATCGATGATGTCAGACGGGGAATGGATGACAGACAGGTCACAGTGGTGGTGCTTATTGACTTTTCAAATGCTTTCAACACAGTTGACCACGATATACTCCTCTCCATACTTTCCAAACATAATAGATTCGCGCCAACTGCCTTAACGTGGTTTACATCGTATCTTCGCGGTCGTCAGCAGTCAGTACACCTGGGACAGAAGTGTTCCAATTGGGCTGATCTCTATACTGGCGTTCCCCAAGGCGGTATTCTTTCTCCACTGTTGTTTTCGTTGTTTATCAACTCTATCACTTCCATCATTGATTGTTCGTACCATCTGTATGCTGATGACTTACAGTTGTATGTCCATTCAAAAATTGACGAACTCGATATAGCAATCGATACCATTAACCGCAACCTTAACTCTATTAAACTTTGGTCGGTTGCGCACGGCATAAATGTCAATCCCTTGAAATGCCAGGCGATATTGATGGGCAGCTCAAGATTATTAGCCAAACTCGACATTCTGGATCTCCCTGCAATATTGTACAACAATATAACGATACCTTTTAGCAATACTGTAAAAAATCTTGGTCTACAGCTTGACAGCGGTTTGAGCTGGCGGGCACAAATAGCCGAAATCAGCCGTAAAGTCAACGGTTCCCTGCAGTCCTTATATCGACTAAAGAACTTTTTACCATTCAAAACAAAACTGATGCTTATGCATAGCCTAATTTTACCGATTATTGATTATGGTGATGTGTCATATCCGGACCTTAATGAAATACTTCTGGACAAACTAGATCGCCTCCTTAACAACTGTATCCGATTTGTTTTCAATCTTCGTAAATACGATCACATCTCTAGTTACCGAAAGCAGCTTAGATGGCTTACTATTCGACAGAGGCGTAATTCTAGAATTCTCTTGGTTCTGTATTCTATTTTACATGATCCAACTTCTCCTCAATATTTAAAGGAAAACTTTCACTACCTCTGTTCATCTCATGACAGAGGCTTACGTTCTTCCAATAATCTAAAGCTCGACATTCCTTCACATAAAAGTGACTTCTTCCGATACTCTTTCACAATTCAGGCTATACTACTGTGGAACACCCTACCTGAGACCGTTCGTAAAGCTCCAAGTAAGAGTGTCTTCAAGAGACTTGTTCGAGACCATTTCTTGAGTACTAACTGAATCATTTGAAAATCAGTTTTTATCTCAATCTCAATATATTTTATTTGTTTGACATAGAGTTAAAATAAAAATATGTATGTTATATATATATATATATATATATATATATATATATATACTATGTATGCTAAGTATATATTTGTATATATATCTTATGTATTATAATTTATATATATTATTATATAGTTTATAATGTAGTAAGTATGCGCCTACCACAAGTTTTCCATATCACCCAGGGTTGGCTGGGAGAGAATGCCTTTAGGCATTAAGCACACCCTTGTATCCTTAGAATAAGGTTATACTTAAATAAATAAAAAAAAAAAAAAAAAGATACGGAGTTCGCGGGGTCAGCTAGTTCGATATATTTACGAGTACATTAAACCCATATTGTTGGACGATGACGTTAAGTTTGTAGAGTTAGGGCTTGTAAAGTTAGGAGGCTTGACTCTTCGTAAGATCAGATTTTATCAACTTTTTGTCAGCGAGTGCTTCGAGTCTAGGCACCAATTTTACAATTAATCTTTTTACTTTGTTTAAGGTCTTGTCTTCACATCCGTCACACTTGTCTTTAAAAGTATTGTTTGTCTTTTATATAAGTTTTCTTAATAATTAACTCTATTAAGTGCAGTGCAGTGCCGTACGCGCTCGTTATCGCACGCAATCATTGCACTAACGAATATTATTACTATATTCGCGTTCTGCGCGGCGACTGCCGCCGCACGCCATTATGGCTATGAGTTCCGAAAAACTCATAGCCAATGAATTGCTGGCGTTTCTCCAGCATGCAATTGATAGTATGGACGAAGTCAGCATCATACAGATCTGCTCGTCCAACTACACGATGGAGGAGATAGCTGGTGCCAAGACGCTACTTTTTGAATTGATCGGCAAGACCGATCAGATGCCGTCCCGCAGGAGGGATGAAAAGGGTGAAAGGAGCCTCCAGGATATTATCAACATCCTTAAGGTGACCGATCCGGATGACGTGCCGTCCTTTGTGGCGAGGGACCTGCACAAGTTGCCACCCGTCACCTTTGACCACGTCGACGTGACCAGGCTGCTGAAGGACATCACGACCCTAAAGGCAAGTCTGGCTGAAGTGGTGTTAAAATTAGAGGCCTCTCAGGTTACCATCAACGAGCTGCGGGCTGAAGTTGCCATATTGCGCACTACTTCGTCTGCTACTAGGTCACCTGAGGTCAATAACATTAACACGCGTCGCGGAGCAGCCATCGCTTCGCCGTCAAGTTGCAAGTCAGCGAAATCGGACTCCTCGCCGGCCGCTGTTCCCGTTCCCGCACGTGATAGCGCTAATGTGGCCGCTACCCGTCCCCCGCCTCCCCCGTCGGAGGTGTCGCATGCGCAAGTTTCGTCACCGCCTCAACGTGACTACGCCGCAGCTGCCGCCCGCCAGCAACCCAAAAGGCGGATACTGAGGGCTGAGAGTGGGAGCGGAAATACCCGCAACGAACCCCCTCGTAGTGCGGTGTCTATTGGACAACCGGACAAGGATGGCTTCGTCAAGGTGGAGCGAAAGAAAAGGAAGCCTCCTTGCCGTAACCAATGTGGCACTGCACCGACTGGAAACAACCAGATTCTGCGTCCCGCCGTCCCAATCACACACATCTACGTGTCGCGTCTGCACTTCGCCACGAAGGTCTCCGATGTCGTGGAGTACGTGAAGGCGAAGACAAAGTATACTGTGTGGGTTGAGAAGCTAGAATCGCGCAATGCGGTGAACTTTAGTTCGTTTGTGGTGCGCGTTCCGACTGACCTTCTGAATACATTAATGAAGGAGGAGGTGTGGCCAAAGGGGGTTGTGTTCCGCAAGTATCGCGGACGTCGTCGACCACCTGGAGTCACCGTAGCCGCGTCTCACAACGCCGATAAATGAGTGACTTAGTTTTAAGATATAAATATTATGTATGTTAGTCTGTAAGGTATCTATAGTATGGGCCTTGTTGCCTGAGAATAAATGATTTATTATTATTATTATATTATTATTAATAAAAACTTCTTATTGATAAAAACAACTATATACTGTTAATCAGTCTGACCATAAAGTAATGGTAATAATTTAATAAATTTTATACAATTAACTAGCCTTCCGCCAGCGGCTTTGCTCGGATGGACTCCTATTATGGGTCTCCGTAGGATAAAAAATAGCCTATGTGCAATTCCAGGCTAAAGCTGTAACTTTCTTCCATCCATTTGAAATGCGACGTTACATGATATTGCCACATTAAAATCATAGGCATTTAGCCAGCGGCTTCGACCGTGTGGACCAGTTTTATAGGTTAGGTAGGATAAATATCATCCTATGTCCTTTCCCAAGGTCCACTCTATCTATGTTCCAAATTTCATTTAAATTGGGTAACAGACAGACAGACAGTGTAATAATCATTTATTTGCTTTGAAGTTACTTTCGAATTTATAGTATGGAGTATGGAATATCATCATTAGCATGCTAAATTCTAGGTTAGCTCGACACGATAGAACATGTACCAATATTTTAAGACCTTAAATATAAACTGCGTTCAATACAAATAAATGAATAAATGAAATGAATATGTCTCAGGGTCTATCACCACCCTAAAAACTGCGAACGACTGTTAAACAAGATAGAGGAATTTCTTGTGTTATTCCAATCAGTATGACGATACAATTCCATGATTAGGTTGGATCTACTTAGTGATGGTAAGCCTGTAAGATTTCCAGTAGCAAATCGAATTGAATTCCCGAGCACCGCGGAGTTGTTAGCAAATCTCATATTATCCTAAGAAGGCTTGTGCACGCACATGTAATCTCGGTTATACAAGCCGCTGAAACTGAGTTTACTTATATGGTACACGAGAAATTAATTGTACTTTTGATCATTATTACTATATTTTTGCATTTCCATTGTATGTTCATTAAATGTTAACTATATGTCCAAGTATGTAAGATAAACGTCCATAATGTCGACAGAGTACTAGTATTCGTCATTTCATAGAAAAAAGGACAAAAGTTAAACTTATTCTATGAATGACGAGTACCGGGACACTGACAAAAACTGACGATAGTAGGGACGCTTACCTTACCTGTTATATACAAATGAATCTAATAAAAAATAGCTTCATGCGAGTGTAATCTAAAGTTCCAGTGTGCTAGATGATCTTGCATCCTGAGCTTCAATCCGCACTTGGCCAGCATGGTGGATACCGATTTTTAATTTAATAATACTCAAAACCCTGAAATAATTATAAATAAATGACGCACAAGCGACCTTAAGAAAGTTCTTTTGAATACTAGAAACATATCGTATATTTATCCTCTCTTTTCGCATTAGTATGTAATTTCGTGCAATTATGAAGCGCGCAGAGCAGCGATGGCCGAGTGGTAAAAACCTGCGGTATTCAACGCGACCGATCCTGGGTTAAAATCCTCGGCGCGCACCACTGACAAAGAAATTTGTAATGTGCTCATTTATTGCTGTTCCACGGTGATGGAAAACATCATGATATTTAATTCATTACGATGTTCCCCATCGCCGTGCATGCCTGAGAGAAATTCATAATTTCTCGAAAGCATGACGTCCACCAATCCGCAATTGGCCAGCGTGGTGGATTATGACCTAAATCCCTCTCATTTGTGAGTCGGAGACCTGTGCACAGCAGTGGGACATAAAAATAAGGTTGAAAAAAAAATGAAGCGCGATGGCCCGGCGGCGAGCGTAGAATGCAAGCGATATATGTGTCGCAGTCGGATCGTATAATCCGCCGTATTACATTCCGGCTAGCTATTTCCTAAAACAGGGCTGTATTGTAATGCGGCGCACTCTCGTTCAGCCGGATTGCAATTCGGCTAAATTAGCGAACGTTGTATTGTATGAGCTCTTCGCGTTTGTCAAAGCGGCGTAATATCGTGCCGCCCAATTGCCTATATGTTACAGCCAAAGTAATAAATCCGGATATTATATATTATCTAGCCATTATTTATAATATCTACTCAATTTAGATAAAGTGATAATTGACAATGAATTAATCACTTTCCAAGGCTTGGATAATGTAATAAAACAAGTGGCTCTGTGACATCTCCGGCGCTGCGGGAAGACCACTCCCTCCGCCCCAGCGTAAGAAAGCGCGGCACTTGCGCTCGCCTTCGCAGCTTCGGCTTAAGCCTCAGCCGCTACGGCTCTCTTGATGCCTGCGCTTACCTACGGCGGACGGGGAGTGGTCTCCCTCCGCGCCTCCGGCTTTTTATATACACTCTAGGGGTAGTACAGACAAGACCACGTGGATAGTGGGGTACTCTGATTCGATTTGGGTATTTTTCGAATATAAATAATTATAGTGAAAATGTGTTTCAGGGTGCCTACGAGGCTTCATTACAATGAGGCTAAACGTGAGCCGCCATATTGTAGAACGTATCGCAATAACAATCCGGCTAATCGTGGACCCGCCACAATACAGAACGGCCCTGTTTTAGGAACCGGCTAGCTGTAATGTTATACGGCGGATTATACGATCCGTCTGCGACATATGCATGCGCGATGAGATAGGTTACCGCTAATGGCAAAAGTTTCCGTGCTACGGAAGGCATGTTAGGCCGTCGGTCCCGATATTTATCTGTTGTCTACAGTTGCTTAACTAAGTCGGAGGCCTTATGGGGGGCTTGAAAATATCCGACAGCAGGTTGGTCACTTACGAGTACCTGCATCTCCACCAACCCGCATTGGAGCAGCGTGGTGGAGTAAGCTCCGGGCCTCCCCAATAATGGGAAGATACCCATGCTCAGCGGGACGCAAAAAGGGTTGCAGCCATAATTTCAGCTGTAAAGTTTCGAATTTCAGCTGAAACCAATCTTTACCCGAGACTATCAGTGTTATACATGTATATTTACAAAACCTTATTGGTATTATTATAAATCACAAGTGAGGTGAAATTAAAATATATAGTAGTAAATTGATATACCTGCATTATGCGAAAAAAAATTAAGTCGGTATTTACCACAAACGTAAGTAAGTAACCAAGGAAACAATCGCATTGAATTTTAACTTTAAAAAATTTAATTATAATGCTGGAAATGAGATGTGGCGGATGAAACCCTGGAATGCCAGAATGAAACGTATAAACCGATTTGTATTTTTGCTGAAAATCTAGAAGAACCAAAGTTTAATTTTTATTGTTTCTAAATCTGTGCAATTCTCCCAGAGCCAGTTTGTCATGAGGATTGTTAAACAGCTTCCTTTGGTCGAGATCGCGATATAGCGACCCCATCTAAACTTTTTACGCGGCTTAAAGCCACGTAGGCTTGGCCTTTAAAAGTTATTTTGCCCAAATATACTACAGCCTTTTCAACTGTGGTTCCTTGTAACTTATGTACAGTAGATCAGTTCCGTTTAAAAAGCTTGAAATAAAAATTAAATTAAAAAATTTAAAAACCCCCCGACCAAAAAAAATTAACTCTAAAAACTAACAAAAAATATTTTAAACCTAATATAATTTATCATCGTCACATATATTATATGAGTTCAAGTATTTTTATTTTCCAAGCGGCGTCCCGTCGGAGGACCGAAGTGAGAAAAACAGGTGTAGTCACAGATTGCAACAAAAGAATTTACTCCGAAAAATTCGCAAAATCGACTCAACCGTTAACGTCGTCTGCCCTCACGTTTAGCGGTCCCCCAACGCGACGACGCTTGGAAAATAAAAATACTTGAACTCACATAATATATGTGACGATGATAATTATAATAGGTTTAAAATATTATTTGTTAGTTTTTAGAGTTCATTTTTTTTGGTCGGGGGGGTTTTAATTTTTTTTAATTTAATTTTTATTTCAAGCTTTTTAAACGGAACTGATCTACTGTACATAAGTAACAAGGAACCACAGTTGAAAAGGCTGTAGTATTTGGGCAAAATAACTTTTAAAGGCCAAGTCTACGTGGCTTTAAGCCGCGTAAAAAGTTTAGATGGGGTCGCTATATCGCGATCTCGACCAAAGGAAGCTGTTTAACAATCCTCATGACAAACTGGCTCTGGGAGAATTGCACAGATTTAGAAACAATAAACGTCGTTTATTAGACTACTGACAAGTACAGCAGGGACCCAGGGAGCGTGTACAAGCCCAAACCTACATCTTCGCCACTAATTCGGCGATCAGTGCCGATCCGGAAACATAGACCTTTGATAATAACAGTTTAACAACATTCCAGAAGGTTAGCTTCAGATTAGGTCTTGCCTTGCCCTATTTCTAAGTAAATCGCTACGCTATTCTGCACATCGAACACTTTGCCTTTGTTAGCCCCTTCGTACACAAGGCTACGCAAATCTTGGATACCAATTGTTAGGAATCAACGTCGGTAGTTGAATAAAAAAATGTGACGAAGTGGGAGAAACGCCTATAAAAGCGAGGCCTCCTCTAAGGGAGGATTATTAGTGCTGTAATCGTAATAACGACAGTTACTCTGCCCGATTGCGTACCGAAATTCTGTATCTGTGCTTACTTATTATTTAATTGTTGTTGTATTAATTAGAAACCTTAAATCGTTACCTGTAAATTGTATCAAAGACTTTGTGAATTAAATGGTGATCTAAATATTCTGCTTCTGGTTTTCATTTCTAAAATCAGAAGTGGGATCTCCTCGCGTCCCACATTTAACGTTGCATCCTGAACAAATGCAGAAATCAGTACGCACGGGTTTTTTTTAATTCTTCGTGTATCGATTAAACAATCTGTACCAGTTCAGTGATAATGATAACTCGAAGTAATTGATTGAGTGAGACTTATACTCGTAAAACGTTGGGTAAGGTCAGAAACCGTAAGTAAAAAAAAAATCTTTTAAGAAAATATTTATTTGCTCGAATGTGGTATAGTTTTATGTTTCATATTAAATTAGGTATTTCAATTAATTTTCATTACAAGGACATTTGCTTATTTTAGTTGTCATAGATTTTATTATTAATTATGCAAATATATGTAATTTTTCGTATAATTTTATAATTTATGTCGCAAAGTATCAAATTTCTGTTCACCCATAAATTTGTTTTAAAATTTTACCATAGTGAAGTTTTAAATATTTGTCGGTAATTTATTGTTAATTTTGACGCACATGTGGTAGCAATTTTTTGACCTTATAGCTGACTAGGTTATTGGCAGGCACCAATAGTCTTATCAGGAAAACTTAAAAGTAAGAAATTTACAATATTCATCTTTCTTTGTAAATAAAAAGTTGTGTCTTTACAATTAAACGGGCTTCATATATGTACAGACAGGGCACACTTAATATTTTAAACCTTTTAAAGAGAGGCTCGCAGCTTGTTAATGGAGTGGTATTAGCTATAGCGCGAATACATCTCTTTTGTGCTATAAACGCTTTATTGAAATCTGTAGTGTCCCCAGAGTAGTATTCTGTATCTAAGATTCGACGATGGATACGTCTATCCATGATAAAATTTTAATGCTACATTTGTTACTTATTAGTTTTGCGAATCCAAGTGAAAAAGCAATTTTTTTTTTGTTACTTTAAAAAATACTCTGCTTATCCTTTGCTTTTGAGATAAGTTTATGTATGAAGAAAATGAGTACCTAGTTCTTACAGTCTGTTACTTTTACCTTTTCAAAAGTATTTATTTGTACCCAACGAGTACAGTACCGTCACTGGGGAGTAAGTAATGGCAACATTTTTGTTAAATATTTCCGAATCGAGAGTGCACGCAATTATTTCCGTGAAACAGTGTTTTTGAATATTTGTAGTCATTTCAAAGCAAGAAGTCAATTTATAAACTTGGTATCTGATATTTTTCTGAATACCTACAAATGTAAGACATTAAACAAAGACGTTTAATCTTTACTTTAAAAATTGAATTGGTTGGTCTGTACCAAAAGTAAATTTTGGCAAACTTTCATAACCGAATACAATCTTAAAGTCAAAAGTGACAGTTGATATTTTATATAGATTGCATATGCTAAGAGTATTCGTATAATTAACTATCAGTTGTTGGCTGAGAGTTACGAGTATCTATCAATTTTTATTCAAGTAACATGGGACAAAACCTTGGGATTTTTCTTGAGTTTTCAGACTACTTCCTCTAATGAAGGAAGCAAGTTGAGAATGGGTGCCTGAAGCTTAAAAATGACACTCTAGATCAGTACTTGAAGTAGTGTTGACAACCAAGAATTACAGTACTAAAAAGAAAGTTGCTCTGTACCTTTTACTTACTTTTTATGGTTAATGAATTTTTAAGGTAAATAAGTGACATTAAGCAAGCTCAATTATAAACCAACGGTATAATGTGATATAACAGTTTTGTTTGTCAGATTTAATTGATGTCTAGTGCATTTACAGACAAGGTTTATACTGGATACTATTGTTCTTTTTTGACTACCTACCTACTTTGTTAATCATTTTGTTAACGCACAAATTGCTAAACCATTTTAAGATAAAATAGGTACAAGGAGTTTTTTTTTTTCGACTACCTATATACCTTTACCGCTGACCAATTTGAACATTTGTTACTGACTGCGATTAGTAAAGAATTCATCAGAAGCGGTTTTGTAAGTTGTAGCAGAGTAATGTCAGGTAGGCCGAGCTTCAACCTGTGTACCTTTACTACGGGAGAACACGAGGACATGTGATTTGGTCAGTTCTAACTGTGCACATTGTTATTCTAGCTGGTAGCAATAGTGAACCGACAGTGAGTTACATAAATCTTTTCGTAATAACAAATTACTTTTCCTAAATAAGTTTGTTCATAAAATTTCATTTTCTTAATGTTACGCTTGTTTCAATGTGCAAATAAATTTTTTTTTTCGCGTGATACTAAACTTGTCATTATGTCTGCTATCGAATTTTTATTTTGGTAGATGACAATGTCGTCTGTTGGCCAAGACTGTGTAATGCCTGGGTATTACTAGTGATGACAGCGTGACGATATTGGCTAAACTTGTAATAAAACATTCTACTGGTTTAAGCACGCTTTTACCATGGTGCTATAAACATTTGTAACAAAGTGTAACACACTGTGTACTATTGACAGCAAGATGAAAATATTCAGAAAAATGCTAGCATACAACCCACGGGCTCTGTAACCCCGGGGGCTTTACTGGTGACTTCATTTTTGTTTTTCACATCCTATCTGACCCAAGTTTTTTTTCTATATTGGTAAATTTTTGTTAGTTTTATTGGACCTAAAAGTTCTTCGAAGTACGTTGTTCCTAATTTATGCACAAATATATTAATTTTCTTTACATGTCATTTTTGAAACTGTTATCATAAAATGAAACCTGATTCATATTTTTTTTTGATATAGTTAAGTGTTCTAAACGATTACCTTTCGAACAATTAATAAGTCTAATACATTCTCTGCAATATCGGCTGCGCATTTAATGTTACCTATAAAGAGTGCCTGTGAGTGAACAACATATGTACAACAGAAATCTATGATGAACACTGTTTTTACAGATTGAAATGCGGTGATACAAGACTAGTGTGATCCTATATAAATATCTAGTTGAAGCCGTGTTATTGATAACAGAAATCCGTGATGAACACTGTTGTTACAGATTGCAATGCGGTGATACAAGACTAGTGGGATCCGATATAAACATCTAGTTGAAGCCGTGTTATTGTTAACAGAGATCCGTGATGAACACTGTTGTTACAGATTGCAATGCGGTGATACACGACTAGTGTGATATTGTACGAACATCACCTAGGTCAAGCCGTGTTTAAGTTTGGGCTACTCAAGTTCACATGCAAGCCGGTATTGTAAGAAGTCATAACAATTTAAGAAAAATATAAGGTTTTAACAGGACTTGTTTCATTTTGCAGTTCTTGCATCAGACCCACACGATCGAGGACGAACGTGTAAGCAGGACGGCCGGATGTTATTGTTTAAAAGGAGCTCAGTTGATATGTTAAACTCTTGAACTAGATGGCGCTACGAGTACTTTCATTTACAAAAAAGCAACAACCTGTTAATAATTATTCTATTTATAGCCATTTATTTTATTTATTTTACTGTGTTCTTTTACCTTTCGCTTCAAAGTTCCATTACTATTTTTGTTTTAATTCTGAAGCTTAGTTTTAATGACTGTCCCAAAACTTTAATGAAATGTCTCTTAGGCTTAATTCTTATCTAGAAGCGCTTGTTATAAATTGCAGTTAAGTCACTAGAACATCTCATGCTTTATGATTCAAAACCTAATTGCTAGATTTATTACAAAAAAAAACTTTAAATTTCAAAAAGTGCTGCAGACGACAGGCCGATCTTTAAGTTTGGTATTTAGTTTGATTTGTTCTCATTTGCAGAAGCTAATCCTTGTGATGTCATCATGCGTTCGAAGGCTGCTGCCTCCGCCACTGTACGGTACGTGGCGCTCTCGTGTGCTTCTACGTGGCACCGGGCGCTCAAGAGCTTCAGTGCACTGCTACTTAAGTGTATGGCATTGAAGGACCTTCACCGCCTGGCGGGGACGCCAGGATGTCAGGAGAGGCCGTGTTAGGAATCAACGTCGGTAGTTGAATAAAAAAATGTGACGAAGTGGGAGAAACGCCTATAAAAGCGAGGCCTCCTCTAAGGGAGGATTATTAGTGCTGTAATCGTAATAACGACAGTTACTCTGCCCGATTGCGTACCGAAATTCTGTATCTGTGCTTACTTATTATTTAATTGTTGTTGTATTAATTAGAAACCTTAAATCGTTACCTGTAAATTGTATCAAAGACTTTGTGAATTAAATGGTGATCTAAATATTCTGCTTCTGGTTTTCATTTCTAAAACAATGTTGTATACTACATTAGTATCGTGTCGCGAGTATCGAGTAGCGCACGATCCGTACACACGACATTGAGTCGCAAGACGTGAATTGCCTGTTCAGCCACTGCAGACATAGCGACTAAACAGATCACACGTTTACAAAATGTCTGACACAAGTAATGATGAAACCATAATTTTGTACAATCATTACCGGAAACAAAGAAATCGTTGTAACCGAAGATACTGGGTACATCCGTACATAGAAAAAAACATAAACTGCAGAGTGTATGTTGCTGCAAAAGATACCAACTTGTTAAATTAACGGCAATTCCTACTGCTACCCAACTTTTTTCTTTTATCTCTTTTTTAGAATATTCGTTTAGGTTATAATTATATAAACAAGGATATTTCTCCACCTCAGAAACAAATTTAATATTTAATAATGCTCCGCCATCTTGAAAATCTCTACGACATGTAGCGACGATCTCGACCGGCAGGTAGCGCGCGACTGGCGCGACGCGAGTCGCGGGCAGTGTGACCATCTCAAAATTGGCGAATCTGCCACAGACTGGGCCTAAATTCTGCCAAATCTGCCACAGGCTGGGCCACATTCTGTCAAATTCTGCCAAATCTGCCACACTTGAGTTTTTGAAACAATATACAATACTAATATATTAAAAAATTTCTTCATGAAAAAAAACAATAATAATTAATGATCAATAATAATATAAATCAATGAAATGTCAATTAGATATGTCAATAGAATAAAATTAAAGTCAGTGATAATATTATGATTGAAATAAACGTTAAACACACGTTACCCTGTCTCGTTACTCTATGTCGTGGTTACCATGGACACACACAAAGACAGGAACACAAACACCCAGACCGAGAGCAGAAATTTAAAACTGATCATTCAAATTTCTGTTCCGCCGGTAATCAGACCCAGGACTCACCCCCCCCCCCCCCCCTCCTTCTATTTTTGCACGATTGATTGATGATTGCAACAAACATCCAAGCTTTTGCATTTTCTCCCATCTATCGATCTACGTTATATTATACCAAATGTTAAATTTAGAAAAAATACTCATTAGGTATACATTTAAATTATGAGATTTTATGACTCAAAATATCGTGATTCCTAAAATCTTCAAAATCTGCCAAATCCGTCACCATAATCTGCCAGAGCCAAAATTTAGGAGTGAAATCTGCCAAAATGGCAGAAATCTGCCACAAATGGTCACACTGGTCGCGGGACGAATGTCGGCGACACGACTAGTGTACGAACCTCAATGAATTTTGTATTGCGGTAGTCGCTTGGAGACTAAAATCGTCAAGTATCGGAGATTTGCGTAGCCTTGTGTACGAAGGGGCTTATTGTTTTGTCTATAAACAAATGTTTACTTTGCAAATGATTATTAGGAGTTTTACTTCAACGGACTTTCTGTTTATACCATATTCATGTGTTTAAATGAAGCAGTCAATGAGGATTTAAACAACAAAATTTTAGATGCTTGCTGCAGCACAGGAATCTATATCCACACTTAAAAATTGGTGTAAAATATTACCTTTTTCCGGGTCAAATTATAATTCAAAAGATCTAAGCATTTAAATTACATACTTCCGATTCTGTCTTTATTACACGCCTTCTCCCAGTATTGTAAAGAAATAAATTTCTTAATTTTCTACCACGGCAACGTTGTTCAACAGACTAGTGAGTGACAAGTGCGACGGGATCCTTTACAAGCCCAAAGATACTAATAAGTTCGCCGCTCTAATCCGGCGATCAGTGTCGATCTGGAACAAATACCTTTAATAACAACAGCTCGACAACATTTCAAAGGGTGGCAGATCGTAATTTGAAATTACGTTCTGCCTCTTTATATTGTGGTTCTGCCTTTCCCTATTTCTAAATAAATTGCTATACTATTCCGCACATCGAACACATTGTCCTTATTGTTTTGTTTTTACAAGAAGGTTTCCTGTGAAGATGATCCCTATTTTGCATCAAAGCAAAGAAGTACTTACAGTGATTACTCAGAGTTTCATTGTAACCGACGTTCTGTTTATACCAGCTTCATGTGTTTATTAAATTAAGCAATCAATGAGGACATATTCAACGAGGTTTTAGGTGTTCGCTTCAACACAGTAATTAATATTCATACTGAAAAACGCGCATAAAATATTACGATTTTCCCGGTCGAATTATAATTCACATATTCTACAACATTCAAAGTACTTCCGATTCTGTCTTTATTACACGCGTTCATCTATTATAATAAATCCTTAATTCTCTGTTATCACACCAACGTTGTATAACAAACTAGTGACAAGTGCTGCAGGGGACCCTAGGGAGTTGTTTACAACTTCGCCACTAATCCGGCGATCAGTGTCAATCTGGAACATAGCCCCTTGACAACAGCAGTTTGATAACATTTCAGTGAGAGTACATCCTGCTTTTCCCTTGCTTCTCGCTATCTGGTGTTAATTGATAAATTAAAGCGGTGACGCTGGCGACATCTGATTCGGTGCAATAGCCGTGTATTAATCCAAAGTGCATACGCGTACATCGTAAAGGGTTTCGCCCACTTTAGATATTCGGTAATTTAAATAATTAACAATGTCCATGACGGATTAATAATTAATGTTTCATCCATCCATCAATCAATCTCTAGAAATACACTGCTAGACATAGGCCTCCACTAACTCGCCACTCTACCCGGTAGCCTAGCCCGAGGATCCTGCGCCCTCTAAATGCAGTGGTAATTTTTTAAGTTAGGATAATCATGTAATATTTTCAAGTATTTCATAAGTGACAGACAGACTTGTTATTTAACCCCGGCTATGGCTGATTCTTAACTATCTACTATGTTAACCAGAAACCTTATTTTGTAACAGAGCAGTGTGAGTCTCAGTGGATTCTCTTAGAAATAACAGTTATGTACTTGCAAGTTTACTGCAACGGGCTCCGTTGTATTCTGTTCATCCCAACTTCGTGTGTTTGCCTCAAGTAGCATAAGATGCGAGAACATCTCAAGTAGGAGCTTACAACAGCTCAAAGAGGTCCCTAGTCTAATTAACCGTTCTTAGTGGTCACTATTGTATTTAGAATTATATAAATATGTTTATCAGCTTTCTGATTACCATAGTACAAGCTCTGCTTAGTTTGGAATCAGATGGTGTTGTGTGAATTGTCCAATGATATTTATTTATTTATTTATTTTACTATATAGCGCTGCTTTAAATTATTATTAAAACGAGCGTGCTCTTGGAGGACAATCTATGAAGTGTAAACTAAATACCTCCGGAGCAGTAAGTAGTTTGAGGATACATGAGCTAATGCAGCAGGCTCAGGCAAGATATATTCCTATAGCTTCGTACGAAACTACACAATATTATAAGTAAGTGCTAGTGAGAATTTATATTGTCTTAACTTATGATGCATACAATAGAGCTGCAGTGCAGGAACGCAAGAGGATCAGCGCTTATTTCCTATGGGTAGTTCGTGAAAATGCGGTACGCGGTAGTCCTGGGTGGTACAGTCGGAACTTGTCTTGCAGCATAGATCATACATAGTCAGAGGTTGACTAGGGCGTTCCCTTGGGGAGAGCTACAGGGTTAGGGATGGTGGATCATCCGGTGAAATGCGAATGTGATATCTGAAGGATTTAATTAGTTTGTTTTGTTGTTATTCGTAGCTTGAAGTGAATTCTTAAAGGTACTAGGTCTCGGTATCAAATCGTTAATTTTAAAAGTATACTTCGCAATTTATCTCAGTAATTACACATCAGACCTTATGTAATTATTGATAATCTTTGTATAAGCTCACAGTTAATGCCTTGCAATTAGTGTTAATAAAATTAACCCCAAGATAAAGTCAGTTACAAGCTGATTTACGATACGATGGCCGAACAAAAACTTTGCTGTTCTTTGTTTGTTTTATTACAGATTGACACACAAGGATATTTAACGTGTGGATGTTTTACGCGCAATCTAACATCTTACTCTGAGAGCTACCCATCTGTCGGTGCTTGAATTTGAAAGTACAAATAAGAACTCTAAGATTCCTACAGAACCCTGTAAGAATCTAAGAGAATTTTTGAACAAACAGACTTTGACGCGTATATTTTTTATGGAGCAGCAAAAAAAAACTAAACTTATACAACAAAAAGATGGGGGTGATCACTGATATACTATTTGATCACTTTCCATAACAGGAGTCCCACGCACACGTCACATTATACACAGTGCGCTTTACAATAATTTAACAATCGAATAGTTTCCTGTCAAAAGCTTCTAAGAAAGCTGTTTAAATTAAGTACTAGAGGCGCTGTTTGTATTTTGGTACTAGCGAGCAACTACGTAAGTAGCGGCTTACGTAGCGGCGCTACAGTGCAATAGCGCAAGACGATCAGCGCTCAGTGTCTTAGAACTATACTTAAAACTTAAGCATGGTTTTAAGCCGTTAAAACCATAAATATTGCGCTAACATAATAAAGTAAGCGTTGTTACACAGTTACTTTTCTTTAATACTTACTCAAATTTCAATCCAAAGCACTATTTGTTGATGTGAAAATTAACAAGCGGGCCGGCTTCAATATAAACGAGCCGAACGTCAATATAAAGTCCATTACGCAGAGGTTATTTATCCAGCGGATGAGCGCCAGCCTCGAGGCGTTACAAAAGTCGTAAGGAATAAAATGGGATTGTAAGCCCATAATGCAAAAAGTATGTAACGTTGCGGTAGCACATTACCTAAATTACTAAGTTTAAAAAAAAAAGAACTAAATAATTATTAAATTAAAAAATATTACAATTAAACTACAATTTAAAAAATTACTAACAAACTAAATAATCAAAATGAAACATAAATAAACTTCAATAATGAAACTAAATAAGAACATCTTTATTAATATTTAAAAAAATACGCGTTCGATGATTATTTCGTTCGCAGATTTACTTACTCGTAGGTAAATCGGCGACGGCCGGTGGTCGATGCGTAGACGCATTGTTCAGAGCATCATTCTGTGGATCAGTGCTAATAAGTGCATCGCAGGTGACGGCTGCGTCGCTCGCGGTGAAGATAACGCAGTTCGATTTATTTGCTGGTTTAATTAGTTCGTGAAAATCCCTCTAGGGTAAGTTTCCATGCATTACTACCATATGTACGGTGTTCTTAGTGATTTCTATTCTATTGTAAATGTTGTCTTCAATCTATTTTCCTCTCGGACACTGACCTATCGCGGCCGCGCGACCACGTGGTTTTCTACCGCCTCTAACGCCTGACTTTACTCTGGGCTTCCAGGATTTTTGACTATAGTCTTCAAATTGACTCTCGGCCTACCGAAGCGACGGGTCTACAACCACGTCACACGCCCACCGTGCACCACCAATTCGAGGGACGACAGAGCCTGGCTTGGAGCGGTCTCGGAAGGCATCCAGAGGCCGAGGAGTCGGAGTCCTGCTGGAGGGCAAACCTCACCCACGGATCGTCGGTCCCGGTTCAGGCCAGTGTTCCATCCTTAATAGCTCAAACGGATTGTGACGTGAGGCGGAGGGTAAAGCCATTGGGCAATAAACGTTTCCCTAACTATTTTCGCGTTTATTTGTCAACCCACGACCTTTCTACCTGTCGGCGGCCCCCTTCCGCTAGGGAGGGCTGGGGACCTACCCCCCTTTAACCGCCGCAGTGGCGCCTCAACGTTGTCTACTTTACCTACCAAATCACGTCTCAATTCCGTTCTTCTCGAAGACAGCACTGCAGGTACGAGCTATCAACCTACCAATCTACTGGTTATGTGAACGTGACGGTGACAACCCTGTATTGCAAACTGGTACGTACTTTACTTTATTTACCTATTGTTCTTTCCACTTTTCTCTTACCTATGTCTTTATTCTGTTTTTGTTAACTGTTACGCATTATTCGTAGTGATTGTAACGTTAATTCGGTAACCATTACTGTTATTAAAATAGTAAAACTTAAACTAACGTATAAATTTAATTCTCTTACTTGTTTTCTAAATTAATGTTAAACTTTTTAAATTAATGTTAATGCTAAACTTAGTTAATGCTAAAAACATAGTTAATAATTGCTAGTAACGATTTAATTGTGATACGTAACAGTTCGCACAACTATAATTACGTACAACATCTTTTGATTTTCTTTTCCTTTCTAACTTATTTCTTATTTCTATTTGTGTTTTCTTTCTTGTCACCTAGCGTAGTAGTAATCTTTGTAACGAACACCATAATAAAAAATAACTATCAATCTTATTCTTCTAAATTATATAGTTGTAATTTTTTCTGTGTAACCATGGAAACTCACCCTATTAAATTCTTTTTACTGAATAAACATGAACTAACGTACGAAGTACTTATTAGGGGCGAGGAACCAGCGTCAACCGTACTAGGGCTCCGTAAACAAATTAATAAACTTACACCGAATATACCTACGTCTGATATCTTCGAGTCGGGAATCGAACCTGAAGAAGATATTACAGGCGTGAACATCTCCTTGTCTGAACTTCTATCACGCGTAAAAATTCTAGAAGATAAATACGAACATAATATTTTTGAACGGACTACTGCATTATGTAACCACCTTTTTCATCGTATTAAACGAATGAATTCTTCAGATACGCTATATTCTGACAAAATTAAATCTCTTTCAAAATTATTATCAACCCTTATAGGTAAATTGCATACTATTTACAAATCTGCTAATTCCTCTACGAGCTGTGAGCCTGTTGCAAACACTCAATCGCTATTAGAGGCTATACCTAACCTATCGATATCTTGTGACCGCGCACATCTAAGCGAATTACAGAAAATAAAATATAACGGTAAAACCTGCGTTCATGATTTTATACGGCGAGTGAATGAGTATAGCGCTGCTAGGAATATTTCTCCTACAAAAGTACTTACATATGCTACGGAAATATTTACAGGCGACGCACTACATTGGTACCGCAGCGTCAAAAGTTCTATTAGTACTTGGGATGAGTTAGTTGTATTGTTAATTGAGGACTTCAGTCAATTTGACTATGATTACCGATTGTTAGCCGAAATTCGTAATAGAACTCAAGGAGACACAGAAAATATAACAATTTACTTTGCTAAAATGACTGAATTATTTTCTAGATTAACTAAAAAATTATCTGAACAAGAAAAGCTAGAAATTCTAATGCATAATATAAGACCTTGTTACTCTAGTGTACTAGCTTCCAATTCTTCATCAATTAACACTATTGAGATTTTAAGAACACTTTGCAAAAACTACGAAAAAATAAATTCGCTTACTACTCAGTTTAAAGAACCTCCTAAAGCTTCTTTCGACACTTTAGCACCAGATCTGGCATACTCAAAATTTAGTGAGCTTAAAATTAATAAACAAAATTATTTTTACCAACAAAAATACAATTCTAATCACTATAATAATAATAATAATTCTAAGTACAACAACAACTTCAACCCTAAATACTTAAATAATAAACCTAAATACAATAATAATTTTTCCTACAGTAAAAATAACTACAATCAACATCGTACTAATAGTTTTAATTTACCTACTAAATCTAAAAATTGTGTAGCCACAGTTTCTTCTTCTAGTTCAAGTGCGAAACAGATTTATTGTCCTCGCTGTCGTAATTCTGAACATTCGTTGGGCGAGTGTAAAGCTGATAGGTTTCTAATTTGTTTTAGATGTGGTACAAAGAATTTTAAGTATCCTAATTGTCCTAAATGTCATTCGGAACCTAAGTCAAAAAACTAACTATCGAAGATTGCTGTAATGAAAACGCTACAACTAAAAATACTAAACACTTTGATTTGAATGACTGGAAAGACTGGCTTCAAACAATTAAAGTTTTCTTTTCTAGCTATTTCATTTCAACAATCTTCGACAAACAACCTAAAGATGATCTTAGGCCTTATTGTACTATTCTAGTTCATGACACTAAACTTTGTGGCTTACTTGATTCTGGCTCTACAGTCACTATTTTAGGTAATAACTCACATGAACGTTTAAGCTCACTGGGTCTAACACTTCATACTGATGTTTCAAAAAAATTTACTGCTGCTAATGGTCAGTGTTTACTACCTATAGGTTATGTTAATCTACCTGTAAATTTTGAAAAACAGTTCCATATATTAAAAGCTTATGTCATACCTTCTGTAAATTCAAACCTAATTCTAGGCATTGATTTTTGGACTAAATTTAATCTTTTTCCTAGGTTCTCAAATTCCATTTCTCTTTCTAACTCTACAAGCTACATAAGTGAAGTCTTTTCGACGCCGGAATCTAACTGCGTGTTACATTCTTATGACGAACTTACACAGTCCCAGCGTGTAACAGCTGATAACATAATAGACCAATTTAAAAATATCTCCACTGAACGTTGTGGCTTAGGTAGAACTAATCTAGTAACTCATCATATTGACACTGGTGATTCCTTACCTATAAGGCAAAGATACTACAGAGTTTCACCTGAAAAACAGCGTATCTTACCAGAACAACTGGATGAGATGCTTGCCTTAGGTGTCGTTGAAGAGTGTGAAAGTCCTTGGTCTTCACCTGTCTTACTTATTACCAAAAAAGACGGCAAACCAAGATTCTGCCTGGATAGTCGTAAACTCAATTCTGTAACTAAAAAAGATGCATACAAGTTACCTTACATTTCTGAAATTTTAGATAACCTCAAAAATGCCAAGTACCTAAGTAGTATAGATCTATCTAAAGCTTTTTGGCAAATTCCTATTGCTGAAAGTGACCGTAATAAGACAGCTTTCTACATTCCTCATCGTGGAACATTCCGTTTTGTAACTATGCCATTCGGACTAACTAATTCTCCAGCAACTCAACAAAGACTTGTTGATACATTATTTTATGGTCCCGAATTTGAGAATTCTGTCTTTGTTTACATAGATGACATAATTATTATTAGCTCTAATTTTGAAGATCATATCGCTCTCCTTCTTAAAGTTCACAAGAAATTGACAATGGCTAATTTAACTATAAATTTCGAAAAATCTGTATTCTTCCGTAATCAACTTAAATATTTGGGTTATGTCATAAATTCTAAAGGCTTGCATGTTGATCCTAGTAAAATTGATACAATTTTAAATTATCCTACTCCTAAGAATAAAAAAGAAGTTAAAAGATTTCTTGGAATCGCGTCTTGGTACCGTAAATTTGTCCCTAATTTCAGTTCGATAGCTGGCCCGTTAAATAAACTTACTTCTACTAATAAAAAATCTAACCCTTTTATTTGGTCTAACGAAGCAGAGGAGGCATTTTCAAAATTAAAAGAATATCTAGTTTCAGCTCCAATTCTTTCATGCCCTAACTTTGATCTACCATTTGAAGTCCACACCGACGCTAGTGACTATGGTGTTGGAGGTCTTTTAACGCAGACTATCGACGGCGTAGAACATCCTATAGCCTATACTAGTAGGACCCTAACTGGCTCGGAGAGAAACTATAGCATTACTGAGAGAGAGGCTCTCGCTGTTTTAGTGGCTTTAGAACACTGGAGATGCCTAGATAATGGTAAAAAATTTATAGTATACACAGACCATTCAGCTCTCAAGTGGTTCCTTAACCTAAACAACCCTACAGGTCGACTAGCTCGATGGGGCGTTCGTTTGTCAGCTTTTAATTTCGAAATTAAACACCGCCGAGGGGCTGATAATATCATCCCTGACGCCTTATCGCGAGCTTGCCCGATTTCTACAATTAATTCTGATAATTCAAAAATTTTAACTACTTCTGATCCTTGGTACCTAAATATATACAATGGCTGTCAAAATACTCCTACATCTTTTCCAAATTATATAGTAAAAAATAATCGTTTATTTCGCTTCATGAAATCTAATCATCCCTTAACTAAAGAGTTTGAGTGGAAGGAAGTAATCCCCACTGAGTCTAGAACCAATATTATTTTAGAAAATCATTCAGATCCTATCGCTGGTCATTTTGGTATTTTTAAAACTTTCAAGCGAGTAAGTCTCAGGTACTACTGGCCTGGAATGCATGCGGATGTCGTGAAAGTTGTTACTTCGTGCGACACCTGCATTTCTCATAAACACCAAAATCATCCTACTTTAGGTGAGATGGGTAGGCCTAAGCAATGTTCCAGACCTTTCCAGGTTATAAGCATAGATTTAGTAGGACCTCTACCGCCTACTAGAAAACTAAATTCATTCATACTTGTTGTTACTTGTTGTTTTAGTAAGTATTGCTTACTATTTCCAATCAAACGTGCAACTTCCGAAATTGTTACCAAGTTAATTGAGGAACAAGTATTTTTAATACATGGTATACCTTCTACAGTTATACTTGATAACGGTAAACAATTCATAAGTTCTACCTTAAAACAAATGTTTCAAAAATATAAGGTTCCTAAAGTCCATTTTACCCCAAAGTACTCACCTCATGTAAACACAGTCGAACGATATAATAAAACCATAATGACTGCCATTTCAACATTTATTAAAACAGATCAACGCGTATGGGATCAATTAGTACCTAAAATTCAATTCGCCGTAAATAGTTCTGTAAACGAAGTAACTGGCTATACTCCTTCATTCCTAGTTTACGGGCGTGAATTAGTTACTTGCGGTTCACACTATCTCGATACAGATAACGTAGAAAATCTTATTTTTCAACCTCGTGACTCCTACGCCGAGAACTTAGGCACGTTATCTAATATATTTAATAAAGTGCAGTTACAATTGCTACAAGCTCACAGTCGGAACTCCCAACACTATAATTTACGTAGGAAACCTGCAGAATTTGATATTGGCGACATAGTTTGGAGGAAAACTTTCTTTCAGAGTGATAAAGACAAATATTTTAATAAAAAGTTTGCAGAAAAATTCCAAAAGTGTAAAATAATTGCTAAAAAATCTCCTCTCGTTTATGAACTTGCAGATATGTCTGGAAAACCACTAGGATCCTGGCATATTAAAGATATCAAACTTGTAAATTATAAAACATAAATAATTTCTATAGTAATGGTTTACCTACCCTAGCCTAAACTTTAACTTATGTTCTTGTATTGAGTATTCGTTTCTAAGTACTTAATACATTTAATCTAACTAGATGAGTATATCTATTTATTATTATATAATCTATACTCAGTGTGATAGAATCTTAGGTCGTTACTTGTTTTAGACTTAATGATATTTATGAAAGCCGAATGTGTGTGTGATGATAATGAATGAAAGTTGTTTGTATGTTTAGTAAACTAGTTAGGTAGTGGAGTCGGATTTTGCTTCTAGTACGCAAAATCCTTGGCTTTGTGGCGGAGTACTGTAACGTTGCGGTAGCACATTACCTAAATTACTAAGTTTAAAAAAAAAAGAACTAAATAATTATTAAATTAAAAAATATTACAATTAAACTACAATTTAAAAAATTACTAACAAACTAAATAATCAAAATGAAACATAAATAAACTTCAATAATGAAACTAAATAAGAACATCTTTATTAATATTTAAAAAAATACGCGTTCGATGATTATTTCGTTCGCAGATTTACTTACTCGTAGGTAAATCGGCGACGGCCGGTGGTCGATGCGTAGACGCATTGTTCAGAGCATCATTCTGTGGATCAGTGCTAATAAGTGCATCGCAGGTGACGGCTGCGTCGCTCGCGGTGAAGATAACGCAGTTCGATTTATTTGCTGGTTTAATTAGTTCGTGAAAATCCCTCTAGGGTAAGTTTCCATGCATTACTACCATATGTACGGTGTTCTTAGTGATTTCTATTCTATTGTAAATGTTGTCTTCAATCTATTTTCCTCTCGGACACTGACCTATCGCGGCCGCGCGACCACGTGGTTTTCTACCGCCTCTAACGCCTGACTTTACTCTGGGCTTCCAGGATTTTTGACTATAGTCTTCAAATTGACTCTCGGCCTACCGAAGCGACGGGTCTACAACCACGTCACACGCCCACCGTGCACCACCAATTCGAGGGACGACAGAGCCTGGCTTGGAGCGGTCTCGGAAGGCATCCAGAGGCCGAGGAGTCGGAGTCCTGCTGGAGGGCAAACCTCACCCACGGATCGTCGGTCCCGGTTCAGGCCAGTGTTCCATCCTTAATAGCTCAAACGGATTGTGACGTGAGGCGGAGGGTAAAGCCATTGGGCAATAAACGTTTCCCTAACTATTTTCGCGTTTATTTGTCAACCCACGACCTTTCTACCTGTCGGCGGCCCCCTTCCGCTAGGGAGGGCTGGGGACCTACCCCCCTTTAACCGCCGCAAGTACTTAAGTGATATACTTAGTCAAATTGAATTTTTCTTTGGATAAAAAATTAGGAGCGTCGAGTGCGCCGGGAGAAAGTTAGAAGTCCACACGAGGGTCCGTGTTTGCTTTCTGGATTCGATCAAAAATGTTTTCCATTAAGCTTGATCTTTTAGGCTGTCAAACATACCTATGTCGGACTTTATAGCCCCTTTCCTATACTTAAATGATGAACTATTATGATATTTCTATGTTGGGGTAAATTGCAATGAAAGCAACACCATGTGGCGAAAGAACCCACGGAGCGCCATCCTAACAGAACGTTATTTTCTTTGCGTTATTATTGTGTGCGAAGCAGCAAAGCCCGGCAGCCAACGTAGAACGCAAGCGATCTACGTAGTAAAGCCAAACGGGCGCGGTCCGGTGTAATGTGGGTAACCGTTAGAGGCAAAAGCATTCATGCGCCTTTCTGTGCTTTGAACAGCAAGTTAAGAACATTCGCCAGATTTTCTACTTTTGTAATATGACTTTACACAAATACTCTTTTACATATAAGTATAGAGTTTTCAAATTTTATTATAAACATTTTGTATAATGTTAAAGTATATTACTTACTTTCAATTCCAAAGTTTAAAAACGGGTATAGTTACATATTTAAAGAAGAACTACTTTCTACTGTGGTATAGTCGTTTGTGAAGAATCCACGTCGTATAATTTATGGATGTTCCCAAAATGTCAACTATGTCTTTCATAATTTGTAAAATTTGTATCGAATTGCGATACCAAAATTATATATCCGTTTTATTTCGGTATTATTTAATAACACAATGAATTTTTTTGCAATAATAAATGGCATTAGGATTGGTGGTACCTCTATTCTTATACTTATTCTGTTGTTGCTATATGCTATGTTATTCTTCTTGAAACCCGTGCATCAAGTTCCAAAACCCTTGCAGAAATATTTAATGTACCAAGAGTTGCCCGTTAATGAGTTATTTGATATTGAAAAACTAAAAGTTAAAATAAAGAATTCGAATTCGAATCTTGAAGTGAGAAATAATAAACAGTTTGGAATAATGCGAGCGCACACGACCATATTAGCGGTCCAAGTGCACAAAGACGTAGCCCGGTTGCAGCATCTCATCATATCCCTGGCACAAGTGAGGTACATTGATTCGGTGCTACTGATTTTTTCTCACAGCTATTACAACGAAAAAATGAATCTATTGATCCGTAGCATTGACTTCTGCAAAGTAGTCCAGATATTTTATCCTCATTCTCTTCAACTGCATCCTAACAAATTTCCTGGTGTCGACCCCGACGACTGCGTGAATGGAACTCGTACTACGAATCTCACATTTTGCCAGGAACGTGATGCGAAGATGACAGAGCATAAACAACACTGGTGGTGGAAGGCTAACTTTATTTTCGAGCATATGCCGTGGTCCCGATCTTATTATGGCACCGTTATTTTTCTTGAGGAATATCACTATGTTATCCCAGATTTATTATACATTCTTCAGTTTGCACAGCGTTCCTTGTCTTATTTTCCTCAAGTTGAACTTATGTCATTTGGACGAATGCTTGCCAAAAATATGGAGACTCATTTATTGACATTGGAGTACTGGAGGCCACCTTTTGACGTGGGGTTAGCGTTCAATAAGACAACTTGGAAAAAGATTCTTTCCTTTTCTTCATTTTATTGCATGTACGACGATTGTAGCTGGAGTTACTCGTTACTTAACTTGTTCAAAAACTTTCCGACTGGCAGTGTCCACATGGTGGCATGTGTGATGCCAAGAGTTGTCTCCACCAAACAGTTCATCAGCATGGACCGAGTACTAACGGAGTTTTCTCGTGCATTTCCTGATACGCGTTTATATCCAGAGAAGGTAGAAGTAGTTTCAGTATTCGGTCCAGAAGGGAGGGTAGAGCGCAAAGTGCGTGCGCCTCCAGTGGGCAACGGCGGCTGGAACGATATTAGGGACCAGCTGCTGTGTCTGGATCCACTCATCACTACTACAGAAGACTACTATGAAACGACGCCTTACCGTGACTGAATGGTTTTATCTAAAAAAGTGTCTTAATGTAAGTATATATTATGTCTTTTATGCTAATACGACAAAAGCAAAGAATTATTTAGGAAGCTAAAAGAATAAATAAATATCAAATTCTTGTTTGACTGTCATTTAAACCCGAATTTAATTTCAATATCCATTGATTAATATTATAGGCACCGTACACTTGGGTTTCATAGCAAGTAATTGGAGTTTTAATGTGGGCGGTCAAATTAGCCCTCATTACGTATTCCGTTTGGCGCCGATCGCGGCCGCATTATGGAACCCTCAGCGGATCTATCTGGTCCCGAGCTAAAAGAGAACAGCGTCATTACGTTAATTAAATACATTTAATAACGCTATGCAATCGCGCCTTCATTTTTGACTATCCTAGATTCCGATGATACATAGTACTTTATACGTTTCAACGTAGAAGCTGTTTGCCACAGTTATTAATGCCATGTAGCAATGTTTCTTGGCTTTTCCTTTTTGTTTCCATATATTTGAGTGTTTCAGGAAATTATTTGTTACGAGAGAAAAAATAAACAAAAATCCAGTGTAATTAAAGTAATATAATAAAATGTAATTAAAGATGAGACGTACATTAAATACCTGTATGGACAACCGCATTGGCATAACTAATGTTTTGCGTCGTGTTTTATATACGATACTTTCTTTTAAGCTATTCACCAACAATTTTTCTCTTGTACCATGCAGTCGTAAGAATGTCTTGTATCAATATTTGATTAATTTTAAGATTTTATTTTGGTACTAATGTAGGTTTTAAAAAGAAAGTTTATTTTCGATGAAATGAATCAATTTTCGTATTGTGGCGATGGTCCGATAAATCGACAAATCCAAAATATTTTAAACGTTTGAACGCAGTGCAGCTTAGTGGCAACCTTTCAATCGGTATGACATATCGTTTAGAGCCCGCGAAACCGTCCGAATGAGCTTTCGTCTGCGTGAACAAATCCATTTTGAATGAAACGTTTTCGTCAAATAATACACAGTACTGACGAGCGAGACCAGTCTTTATCAAGTGACGTAGGATTACTTATGGAATTCAGCTGGTCATTTTAAATGCGTGTAGAACTGCTGGAAGCTGGAAGTTGAAAACCAGCGCCTCAGGATTTTGTTTCGTATGTGTTTGTTGTGGATTATAAATGATTCTGTTAAAATTAATAATCTTTCTTTGTTGCTAGATATAAGGACTTTGTTTCGGTTGCTGTTTCCTGAAAATTGGATCCAACAAAAATTGGCGATCGTTTAAGTAGAAACCTGACCTAAATTGTTTTATTAAGTATTTAAAAACACTTAAGTTATCAAATATAGGTAAGAACATACATATACATAGGTAAGAACGTATAAAGAATGCTTAAAAGCTTTTGAATTTGTTGTTTGAGAAACAATATGTGAAGTGCGTGTGGAAATATCGCCAAGTATCGCCCGGCAATGCTGCCTCTGGGGAAATCTACACCGCCGCGCCGACCGCAATGAATTTGAGGGCTCCAAAATTTGCGACACGTTTTTGGCCATAATTACCTACAATTATTGCAGCTTCTGAGGGATGTTGGCGTAGTCTCCCACAGGGATTTAGAACCATTCTTCGTATAACTCCAAAAAAAATATCTTCTCTAACTTAAAATTATAAGTGCGAAGGTTTGGATGGATATTTGTTACTCAATCACGCAATAAATGCTGAACGTATTGGAATTTAATTTGGCACAGAAGTAGATTATATTATATGTAGTCTGGAACAGCACATAGTCTACTTTTATTCATAGAAAAATGTACTGTTCCCGTGGAATAGACTAGTATAGTTACATAAACTCAAATCACCCGAGCGAAGCTGGACCAGATCACTAGTATCTAATATGTAACTTATAGGTACATCACGAAATAAAAACCACGGTACATTTACATTTACATCGACGTTCAAGCAAATTCGTTCATTTCTATAATTTAATACCTCCTGTTGAATTTGAAAAAGTTGAGAAACTTGAATTGAAAATTCTCAGTTCCCCTATTTGTTTGTATAAATGTAGTTTAAATGAAAGCTTTACGAGGATTTTTAATTTTCTATGGACCAAAAACATAAAAATATCGAAAATTCTCAAAACAAACAACTTACACCTACTTATTCATTTTCACTAGAGAAAACTTATTTGGGTTCCTTCTGGGACTTGACACTGTTTTGAAAATATCTTTGTGTTGTTTTCTATAGATATTCTCTTAGGATAGGGTGAATCAACTTAAGTCTTTCACTCGGAAAGCGTTCGGCGGTCGCGAAGAAGTGATTGGTTTTCGATTTTAAATAAAAGAGCTGGCGGAACTTCCGACAGCATAAAGTTTCCCGATTTCAGGAGCGAGTTAAAAAGTTTCTTTATGAGAACGTTAACAGGCCATCGAAGTTAAGTCTTGCTTAACTGTCGAGGGTGAATTGAAAAGTTAAGAATCATTGAACAATGGTTTCGTGTTCGTGCGCCGGCTTCGGTTGGAACCTTGGAACTCGATCTGCAGGGCGTCGGCACAACCCAACTCAATGTTGCACTGGCGAAAATTCCGCTTCTTAGTTTTTATAATAAAGTACAACTGTAATGTAATTCTCTTAAGTACAACGTTAAGGTATTTGTAGTGTTCGCGAGACATTCATATCAAAACTTTGTGTAATTGCCCCTGTAATCCTACAACCTGTACGCGTCAGCAGCAGTGCTGATTTTTTTATGAAAATTGGTAGGTATACTTCGACTTTGGTTAATATGCAATTTTTAAATATTTAATTCATTACTATTCCATTACATTCCTGTTCCTGTGCCCTCTTAATATAACCCATATGACGTGACAGTTTTTTTATAGTAAACTAGCCTTCCCCCAGCGGCATCGCCTATATCCTTTCCCAAGATCCACTCTATCGGTGCTACAAATGTTATTAAAATTGGTTCAGTAGTTTAAGCTAAAAAGCGTTACAGACGAGAGAGAGTTACTTTCGAATTTATAAAATTAATATGGTTACCTAATGGAAGTCTAAAAATAAGGCTTAAAATCTTTATAACTTTCCTTTTTTCCTCGCTTACTTAAGAAATGGTGATATTCTACTTCTTTGTAATCCGATTTCTAAAAAGCCTGACGGGATCAGGATAATTTGATTACTTTTCCAAGAACTGAAGGCAAATGGTTTGATGGATTGAAGAAAATCAAATAGAATTTTGTCAAACATATTTGACACTAACTAAGACTAAGCAAACACCTCGGGAGCCAGCCAGAGCCGGTTTGAAGTAATCTCATCGTGATCGTGAGCGGGTGGGTGCTGCCTAATTGGGTGTTATGCGCGGCTTAGCCCGCGAGGGCAACAGCGAAACAAGGGTGCTTCAACGGGAAAATATTATCCAATATACAATAAGTACCTATTCGCAATTCAGTTTTTTTCTGAATTTCATAATAAGTTTAACGACGTAATGTGTTACGGACTTACTTATTTACAAGTTAAGTGTAATATGAGCAGATGGTAAACGAACAAAGTAAGGTAACTAGCGCAGATTTTAGAGAGCTGTAATATTATTATGGTAAAAGAGTGCGGTCCGCCCACAGTTCTGTGGGTTCGCCGTTTAATCCGCGGCCCTTTTAGAAACTTAATTCGCACTGTTTAATCCTAGGCGATGGACTATAACAGACATAAGTTATAAATGAGTTAGTATCTAAATGCAAATTAAAAAAAATAATGTATCACAATTCTCTGTACAGTTAGATTCCCCGGTATCATGTACAGAAAGACAGAAGAAGGTACTGGAGCTTACTCCACCACGCTGCTTCAACGCGGGTTGGTGGAAATGTGGGTTAGTGGCCAATCCGATGTCGAATGTTTTAAACCCTCCATAAGGCCTCCGACAAGGTTTAACGACTTTTATCCATCGACAACCGGGACAAACAGCTTAACGTGCCCTCCGAAGCACGGAATCACGCATGAAATTTTTTGCCACTAGTGGTCACCCATCTCACACCTGACCGCGTTCGTTTGGCTTAGCTGCTTATACCGCTTGCGTTCTGTGCGAGCCGCCGACGGCCGAGCCATGCGCGCTTCAATCATCATATCTATAAAAGAGAAAGTGTGTATGTATGTTCCTTATAGACTCCGAAACGGCTGGACCGATTTCAATGAAATTCTCGGAGAATCTTCAGATTGGTCCAACGAGTAATCCTGTAAAGTTTGGTTCACTTCTCTTTCTAACGCGGGTGAAACCGCGGGGTACAGCTAGTGTTCCATATAATGAATCAACGTGGGCATAGGCTTAAACTGCACTCTGTCTCAGACACACAAATACCAAATGATCTAAATATTACTTTAATTGGCTGTATCCCTTACTGCGCCCCACTGCTTGGCAAGGGTCTGGAGCTTGCTGCATCACGCTGCTCCAATTTATTTTTATAATAATAGCTATTGTTAACTTCTGTTGTAATAAAGTTTACAAACTGTATTAATTGTCATTTTGGCACTACAATAACTGTTACACTTACGCTGTCTCGTCGATACGTTAAGCATTGCTTTTGTGTCTTACTACCTAATACATATAAATCGTATAAGGGTACATCATTGTTGTCCCAACTCCATTTGTTTGCATGATGTACCCTGGCATGTTTATGCACAACAATCGGGAGCGCTACGTGATTTAGAGACAGCATCCATCCCGCGGGACCGCGACCGAGATGTCTTGCTCCACACGCCTTAAATGTTGGTCACTCGCATCACAATGGGTTTTGTTTACGAAGAGAAATGCAAACAAATCAGTCAAAAGCAATAAGTATATGAAGTGTGTGATGTGCAAGAACCTCTGCAATGACGCAATTTGGCATCACATAATCACACTTGAGGTCATGCGCCTTCTTAATGCACGTATATACTAATATTATAAAGAGGAAAGATTTGTATTTTTATATTTTTGTATGTTTGTAATGAACAAACTCAAAAACTTTTTTCACCATTAGAAAGCTACATTCACCCTGAGTAACTTAGGCTACTTTTCGCGGAAAAATGCTTCATTCTTACGTGAAAACGGGTAATAGGGTCAACGCGTTTGAAGCAACTGGCTAAACGCCTATGATTTTAATATAGCAAAGAAGCCTGGAATAGCACATAGGCTATTTTTTATCCTACGGGGACCCATCAAACGGGTCCACGCGGGCGATGCTGCTGGCGGAAGGCTAGTAAAACATAAATTAGTAGTTTCGCGTTCCTTCTTGACCGCAGCAGGCTAAGCCGCGCATTACAACCAATTAGGCGGCTCCCATCAGGCCAGCAATTTCCTCAAATTCTCGAGAAGGTGGAGTTTATTAACACTTAGTTAATTTTATATATGGTTGGGGAAGTTCTATTATATTTTTATAATAAGTAAGTAACTTTTCACAATACATTTACATTTGATTATTGGCGAACTCATCTAATGTCATTCTGAGGCTTTTCAGAAATCTAGTACCTTGAAACATGCCTATTACAGAATGTTTTTTTATTTTAATATAAAACTTGAAACTTTGTTATTATTGAGTAATGTTGATAGATTATAGTTAGCATGCTGATTTTAGCAAAAAAAAAATATTTTTATAATCATCTAATTATGTAACACTAAATACTTAGACGTTGATACCCAAAATAATAATCGTGAGATCAATATAAATCACTCCCATTGTAATACGTTACTTGTAAATAGGAACAAATAGTAACGAAACTGCATACGGTCTAACTCAGCTGAATACACTGTATGACTGATGAAGAGACACAGCAGTTTGTAAACTATTATACAGTACAAGCGACAACATCCCGAGTATCCCGACTTATCTCGTCGGACTAACACTGTTTGTGTTGTATGGAAATCTATCTCTGTTCGAAACTACTCCGACCCGAGCGATATGTTACCATTCGTCTAGCACAGCCCTCTAAGCCCACTAGCGCCGTCTGTCGTGGTGCGAAGTTATCTGGATATTGCGTGGTGGACTGATTGAGACCGATCTGTTTTGAAACTGATCGAGCTGAATGATCTGTTGCAAGTTTGGTATGGTGAAAACTGTGAAACAAAGATACAAATCAACAATGCTGCTTTGAGACGTCCGATTTTATTACCTTCTGAAACGTCAGGTAATCTAAACTTCCTACGGCGCCTTAAACCTAATTTACATAACAAAACTAATTATATGCAATTAATTTCATGGCACTAATTTCACCTAAAATTTCACGTTTTATTTTTTATTTTAATTTATTTAACATATAAAAATCAATTACAAAAAACATAAGTTTTAGTAGCATTTGAAAAAAAACACTGAGCTTTATAGTAACATACAACAAACGTGTAAACGTAAAGACAGATTTAGAGGGAACGTACTTGTCACTAAAAACTAACCGTCATAATAAATCTTCTTTAAGTTTTCTCGGTACTTTTTATATCCGTAGAATAACATGGCTTATTAACTTACTTTACAATATGCACTCTAAGGAATACAAAGGAAACTTTCATCTAATCTTCACAAAATAGATTTATGTTAACAGTATAATAACGAGGGCATTGCAATGTCGTCATAAATTCGGCAATCGCGCTCAATCTTGCGCCATTACAACCGCCTCCGACACGGAACTATTGTTCCAATGATTCTTAACTTTTCAATTCACCCTTCGCCGTTAAGCTTCAAGAATCAACTTCGATGGCCTGTTAAGGTTCTGATAAAGAAACTTTTAACACGCCCCTGAAATCGGGGAACTTTATGATGCCGGAAGTTCCACCAAGCTCTTTTAATAAAATCGATAACCAATCAATTCTTCACGTCCACCGAAAGCTTTTCATGTTAAGGAATTAAATTGCTACGTACTGTACTATGAGAATGTCAATAGAGAACACGACAGAGAGGTTGAAAATAGAAACTTCTGTAACTGAACATGTGTGTGTCTTTTTTTATGTTTTAACTTGGAGTGAGCACTCCCTTTTTAAGATATTCTCGTACTTTTTGTGCGCTTCAAAGCACCAGTGCGGTACTACCGGTGCGCGTGTAGTCGTCCTTCTGAACGACTACACGCGCTCTACACTTTTAAGGCCCCGCCCTATGTATGCACCGCGTGTTACTCGTAGCAGGTGAAGGTCCACGTCACCCACTGCTAACGCGTCTCTGCGCATAGTGTTATTGTAATTGCAGGTGCACCTTTTAACATCCTTCCGTTGACATGACGAGGCCTAGAAATTCCTTGAGAATTAGGTCCCAAATCAGGCTCTACGTACACAATTAAAATGACCTTAATATTTGTGTTACAAGTTTACAACCGTAATCAGTATTTGATAAAAAATGATTGGTTCGGCTCGTCAACACCGGGTTTTATTTGAAAACGTTTCAGTTAGAATGGATTTGTTCCCGTCGACAAAAGCTCGCATTTGGACAGTTTTTGTGGGTTTTAAACAATGTGTCAAACCGTTTGAAAAGTAGCCTCTAAGCCGCACTACGTTCAAATGTTTAACCCATTCGTCGCTTTATGCAATAATGAAAAACACGAGTGGAAGTACATAACAGCTGAACGTCAAAATCTAAAATAGTGCCTATTTAAAATTAATCAAACATTTTAAAAGACCTTCTAACGACAGCAGTTTACAAGTAGGTTCAAATGGCGAATAAAAAAGTTTAGTTGATTCAGAAACGTTACTTAAATAGGTACTGTGTTTTATTTTACGACAAAAAAAATTAAAATAAATAGGTAATAACGTTTCACACTCATTACAGTAAGGTACCTTGTGTCGTGGGTGCCAAGGACACACAAAGAGACAAACACACAAACACCCAGACTGAGAAAAGAAATTTTAAACTCATCATTTAAATTTCAGCTGCGCCGGGAATCAAACCCACGACCCTCCAATCGGCAGTCCGGCATGGTAACCATTACGACACGCGGGTCGTCAAAAGAAATTGTTCATACTTACTCGTATATAATATATTTCGAATCTGTTCCCGTAATCCTTTCTGATCTTTATTGGGACGGAACATTACTGTATATACTACTCATCTTTATCGCGATTTAATGTTTGGACAACACAGAGGCTCGTCGAAACTTTTTAGCTTAATTGTACCCTCAGAATCTTAGTTACCGGAAAGGAAGATATGATTGTTTATTGACATTAACTTAATTATTTATACAATTTTAAGTGTATTCCCTGTTCTCTTTTACTCGGGAGCAGTGACGGCTAGGAAGGATGCTATAATTCGGCCGCGATCGGCCCAAACGGAATACTTAATGATGGCTAATTTATCCGCCCATATTAAGAATCCAATTACTAGCTATAAAACCCGATTGAACGCTACCTACTTATAATTTTCATAATTTCATAATTTTCATAGCATTAAGTCCACCTTTGTACACCTGGTTTAGGGTATGTACATAAAGCATAAATAAATAAATAAATTTTCATCAACGGATATTGAAATTAAATTCGTAGTAAATTGAAGTCAAACAAGAATTTCATGGCGGTATTGATTCAGGAAAGTAATGAGTGTGAAGGCTGATTGGCTCGTGGCACCCCTTGCTCCAGGGAAACTGCACGTAAATAAAATGTGTCATCAAGACAACTTCAAAGTGTCAAGGCATAATTGCTATAAAAAATGATAGAGGCAGCGAGATCGGCATATTATTATCGAACATTATTTATAACAGAGTTAATACATGTTAATACGTTTGAGCTCTCAGATGCTGTAAATGTTATTCAATACCAAGTAAACAAGCACAATAACTGATATATAGTGTTAGTTATTTTTTTTTAATTTGAATGCTATTATTTTTTGGAATGTAACATGATCTGATTTCAGAAGTAAGTAATTACGTGGAATTTAGTTTGGGTCACTGTTAGAGATGGATTACTGACAATATAATACTGCTATAAATAGAGAAATGGACCAGACAGACAAAGACTAAGACGAAGACTTTTATTTGCACAAATATGGGTGTTTACAAAGTCGTTTGTATATATGTATTTAGTTCGCCATATTTACCTTCTAAAGGTATGAAAACACTACAAAGATAAATAAAAAATATAAAAGAGAAAAACTTAATTATAACATAATTATAAAATGTACATTAACATATATTTTTATTGTATTATTTGTACATATTGCGCCTTTTATAAATTTAAATATTTATTTAAGTATTTATATTTCGGATCGGTTCCGATCATCGGCTTTGGGTACCCATGTTATAGGGTGAGAGGAAAAAAAGCCGGCGGAAAAAAACCTCCCAGGTTTTTATGGAATTCCTTTATGCCGTACAGTATGCGGCTCTCTTATTTGTCTTAAAAACTGAATTTCAAAAACAATGTAAGTAGATTGGGTTGCTTTTATAAAAAATCGGATATTCGTTATTATAGTTACTTAACTAGACTACGCGCTATCGAATATTAAAATTTCCATAATTCATTATCTATTACCTAAAAACTTTCATAACTCACACGTAGTAAGGTCCCTGCTTAATTTTAAATGGCTGAGTGGATGGGTCCTGATTGTAGACGAGGTCCATAAAGCGAGCGGCAAGCAGGAGGAAATGCTCCAACGGCCTTCTAATAATGATTTATAGTAAATGGGGGTTATTGGATATAGGACGGCGCACTCTCACTTGATCTATATTGAGTGGTTCCTTAATTTGGTGGACATATAACATACTTACAAGCTTCTGTACCCTCTGCTAAGCTGCTATTATATTGGAGGATTTTGAAAATATTCAATCAAGTATTTGTACTGTATATTTCAATTATTCTAATATTCTTATCATTAATAGAAACAAGTAGTAAAATGTTGGAAATTCTTATATTTATGTTGTGTTTGACAACATATCTCGATTCTCAGATAGTGTGGTCCCGGCGTTGAATACATTTCCTATTTCACGTAGCTCTCCCAGTATTCTTGTCAAGTCATCGCTACATTATGCAAACAACCGAGGTTTTGCACAAGCAAAACAACGAGATGCCTAAGAACGATTTATCAGTTACATATAGTCATATAGACAACGCTAAATCTAGAAAAAAGGTACTAAGGTAAGGTAAAGGTATGATACTCATAAAGTTAAGCAAGTGCTCAAAAAGAAGCTTTCAGTAAAACTGTCATGCATTTTTCTAATTAAAACATCGTGTGATGAATAGTGATGATATCTACAAAAGTATATAATTTGAGAAGGTTGTTTTCCAATAAAACGTTCAACCATATCACCAAATATCACAATTATTAGGTATTCATAAAATTATGAAATATCAAGAACAATGACAGTAGATAGTTGTCAAGTAAGGTAACTTGACTACTATCGACTTTCTGACATTTATTGTTTGGCACTTGATTAACTTTCAAAATTTGAACTTATAACAACCCTCTCTTTTTGCGTCGGGGTTAAAAATGAAGAAACACGTTAAAAGCTTTCCTATTTTGTACATGTAGCAAAACACACTGTACGAAAGTACGAAGTACGAACTAATCTCCAAATACACCTCCGCATTTGGCCTTTGCCGAGGATAGGAAAGGAGAATATTCAGGAATTAGCTCTCCTGTTACAAAGCTACAAATGGAATCACTGATTAATGTCCTTTTAGCCCAGAAAGCTTGTACGAATACTATTATTTTCGTAGAAAGAAGCAAGTTAGTCTACAACAAAACTATAAAATCAAAGAATTTTATCATATTTGCATCTGTGTCCTTACATACATACGTTCAGTTACGTTGAGGCATTATACTTTAAGGATATTGTTTAAACTTTTAAACACTACAAAAATATGAATATGAATTTGGGTACCGTACTCATTTCATCAAAACCACAATCAGTAGTACGTAGTACTTTGTCCGACCATTGACCAGGATTAAAACAGCGCGAAGTTGTTAATGGGGACTCGGGCTGAAGGGTGAACCGCACCCTGTGGCCCTTTACAGCGCGGTAGAGCCTACGTTTGTTAAATTACTTTACTGGCTCAGATTGGATTAATCTTTTTGAATAGTTCTACAGGAACCTGCGTCAACGAATTTTCTAAATAGTTTTAGTGCAGTATTACGTGTAATGAAGCGCGCATGGCCTGGCGGCTAGCGTAGAACGCAAGCGATCTATGCAGCTGAGCCAAACGGGCGCGGTCGGGTGTGAGATGGGTGACCGCTAGTGGCAATAAATTTCATGCGCGTTTCCGTGCTTCGGAGGGCACGTTAAGCCATCGGTCCCGGTTGTTGTCGATAGATAACAGTCGTCAAACCTTGTCGGAGGCCTTATGGGCGGTTTGAAAACATCAGACAGCGGGTTGGCCACTAACCCGCATCTCCACCAACCCGCATTGGAGCAGCGTGGTGGAGTAAGCTCCAGGCTTCCCCAAAAAAGTGGGAGAGACCCGTGCCCAGCAGTGGGACGCGAAAAGGGTTGCAGCCAGCATTACGTGTAAAAAAAAGAATCAAAATCTGCTCCTGTAAAATAATCTCAGTGCCTACCATTCGTAAAAACATACAGTTCAGTTCAGAACCTTCTCCTTCTTTGACTTTTGTTAAAAATCATTGCTAAAGAATACCTACATATTATATTCAATGTACTTATAAAAGGATGGTAGTATTTTATGATAAATCTTTAATAGCGTCCTTTTCTAAAACCGCTTAGAAATGAGAATTTAATATTTACGAGACGAAGCTAGACGAACGTTATTTTTAATTCTGGTACTTGCGGCTTTACCTTTCATATTTTCTCGGAAATTTGGAAGCAAATGACTTGCAAATGCTTAAGGAAAATTGAATAATATTTTCCCGTTGAAGCACCCTTGTTTCCTTGTTGACCCTCGAAGGCTAAGCCGCGCATAACACCCAATTAGGCAGCACCCACCGGCGCCGTATCACGCCGGAATTACTTGAGACCGGCAATGTCTTCAAACCCACGACGAGTTAATGGAATTTAGTTCCCCTTAACTAGTGTCAAATATGTTTTGCAAACTTCTGTTTGATTTTCATAATCCGTAATTTCATTCCGATCCATTTACTTTCGGTTTTCGGCAAACTCCTTTAAAGTTATTCTGATCCCACCTGGCTTTTCAGAAATAAATACTACTAACCAACTTCTGAATTTATATAATATTTGTTTCTTATCTAAGTGCTAAAAAATGTTAAAAAATTTACAGGCTTTTATATAAGTCACGTAATAAAAATTATTTTTGGCGACACTTCTCATAAACAACAAATGTAGTCATTTGCGGTGAAACACAGCCGAGAGAAATTCATTTTCACTGATGTACACTGTATGACAAATGACGAGTCATGCCAGTTTGTAAACTATTCTCCTTACTACATTGAGACTACAACGTATTTGCGACAACCATCCCGGCCATCTTGTTGGACTAAACACTGTTTGCTTTGTATGACTAATGGAGATGTATCTCTGTTCGAAACTACTCCGACCCGAGCGATATGTTACCTTCATTCATGTTACCATACATCTAGCGCAGACCTTCAAGTTGTAAGCTCACTAACGCCATCTATCGTGGTGCGAAGTTATCTAGATATTGTGTGTGTGAGTTGTGACTGAATGAGAACCATCTGTTTAGAAATTTTCGACCTGAATGATATGACAGGCTGCAGTTGCTATGCTACGATAAAGTTTCAGTTAACATAACAGTTAATACTCCAACCAATTAACTTTAAATTGATACTCTAAACTGGTAAATAGCATGGTTTTAGTCAGGTTTTTTTTTAAATTATTTACTCGAATTTTAGTCGAATAAATTAAAAGAGTAACAATTGTACCAATTTGTATTGTTTAGTAAAGCAACATCTTATTATTGCGAGGCACTATTTTAGTATAACTTGAGTTATACTGAAGAAGTTATACGCGTTACCTATGTAACCGTCATATCAAAATCGAAACAGCATGCAATCCTTGTAAGCTACGAGTACAAGCTACAAGTACAAACATAGAGATCTGCAGTCTCTAACAACGTTGAACGAAAAAATTCAAAATTAAAATTTGTACACCCTAAGGGGTAAATATGGAGTTCTAAATATTTTGTAAAACCTTTTTTTTTCACCCATATTTGTGCAAATAAAATATTTTCATTTCATTTTCATTTCATTTCATTTTATTTCATTTCAACGATCATTCACTTGCGAGATTGCTTGACACCGTTCTTTTCCTCTCATCTGACTTAAGCTTCAGCAAATAATGTAGGTATGAACTTGTATTTAGAATAGGTTTTACTTCTCTTTTAAATGCATACTCTAGTTTTTGAAGCACTGAACACCAAAATTGCACTTATAAATAAAAAATAAAAGAAATAAAAATGTTTTATTGATATAAACACGTTTACACATACAAGTCGCAAGGGCCCTGTACTTGGTTCTAGACCTGTGTTACAGTTTAATTACAGTTGAATTTACGTCAGCAGCATATTAACGAGCATGTTATGCGGCTGACATTTACAATGACCTAACCAGATTATTGTAGTATCGCTATAAATTTAGCCAATTATACAAAAAACTGAGGTTATACAGTTTCGGGAGCTCCAGCGCTTCCAACTGAGGCTATTACAGCAGCGCGGACACCGAACCATTATTCCAGTGATTCTTAACTTTTCAATTTACCCTCGTCCGCTAAGCTCAACTTCGATGGCCTGTTAACGTTCTCATAAAGAAACTTTTTAACTCTCTCCTGAAATCGGGAACTTTATGCTGTCGGAAGTTCCGCCAGGCTCTTTTGTTTAAAATCGAAAACCAATCAATTGTTCGCGACCGCCGCACACTTACGTGTGAAGGTCTTATATAAATTGCTTTGAGCTATTTGAAGCGAATCTCAATATATCACGACAAAGGTAACAATAACTTGTTACGGCAGACAATACAAATTTGTCCCTGAGTAAAGCACGCCAACGCTAAAGCGTGGAGTCAATATGGATAATTGTTTTCGAAAGTCTGCCTTTTTAACAATAATGAAATACAACAGAGATTTTTTAAGAAAGAAAACTTCGTCGTCAAGAATACCCTAAAAGGCAAAATTGTAGCATGGAAAGTGAGCATTGAAGCACAGGTAGTATGCAATAGATTGCAAGTGCACACAATTAACATCCTTGTGATGTTGCGATAAAGTCTAGAATACTTTCAATGGTTAAGATTGTGCCAAGTCCGTCATGCTGGATCCTACATTTCCTCGCCTTCGCCTGAAGTGCCAAGCTCCAATTGCTCGCTGACAGAAATGAGGTGAACGTGGAGGAAAGTTTTAATGTTTGTTGTACTTCACTGCCGGATGGGAAATTAAAATCTTTAAAAGTTTTTACTTGAAAATGCATTTCTACTTACAAATTAAGATTAAAATAGTAGAAGATTTTCAATTTAATTTTCTCAACTTCCTTCTTTCCTTAATCTTAGTACTGCTTTGGTTATAAAATAATAGAAATAAAGGAAATAGTTACATTTCGGTACTTAATATGTATAATGTAGGTAAATAATAAACGCTACACACTCATAGCCCCACATTAGGATTCCCTGTATCGTGGGTACCATGGACACACACAAAGACAGAAACACAAACACCTAGACCGAGAATAGATATTGAAACTCATCATTCAAATTTCTGCCTCGCCGGGAATCGAACCCAGGACCCTCCGATCGGCAGTCCGGCATAGCAACCATTGCGCCAAACGAGTCGTCATTTTGTACTTTTTGCTTTGACCTTTAGGATATTATTGAACGAGCACAATCATCTAAATTATTGTCAAAAAACGCATCCCGAATCTATCCGTAACGAAATTCATTGCGGATTGTAAGGCGGCCTAGATTTCCCTAGAGACATCATTGCCGAGCGATAGTTCCCGATATTTCTAACACACACTTCGCTTTGCCTTTCTTAAATAACTAAAGAGCTTAAAAATACTTAATACATCGACACTTTCGGTATAACATTTCCTATATTGTATTATTTTTATATCATAAAGATGCTAACAAACATACAGATACACTCCATTAAAAAGCTACTGTTACCCACTTTTTCAACGCAATACAACGCAACAAACGATATTTAATTTTCATCTTAAGATCACAACGCAACACAAGAATTTCAACACAAATGCTTTTAAATGGACATTCTCGTAGCTGTAGTGATGATTTCCCAATCGAATCATGCAAATCCTAACTGTAAAAGTTAGAAAAATAAAGTATTGTCTAATCTACCTTTTTAGTAAGTAGTCAATAAACTGCGAGCTTTTCTCTGTCATATTTATGATTTGGAATTCCAACTGAAATCTATTATCAGAAAACAACAACCATGCGTGCGTCCCTGCCATACGCAGCAAGTTTGAAAACCCATTAAAGTCCTCAATAAACACACAGGAAACTAAATCCAGAGGCAATGGATTTCAAGTTCCAGCTCTACCACGCAAAATAAAACTACCTTAAACCTGAAACCCTTAGGCGAATTGATAGAGACTAGTTTCCTTTGTCAAAACCATGCATCGTACTATGTGGAAACGTTTCAGTGAAATGGATTTGTTCCTGTCGACGAGAGCTCGCGGGCATTGAACGATGTGTCAAACCGTTTGAAAGCTAAGCCGCACTGCGTTCAAATGTTTTAACTCTTTTGGTGTTGTCGTTTTATCTGGCCACCGCTGCCTGCACCCACTGCCGTGAAGAAATTTTATTGTGCTTCGGTGAAGAGCTGCAGTTGCCGGCCAGACTTACATGAGGCAACCATCAGCCTTCGGAGGAGCAGCGCAACTGCATACGACCATAAGCAAGACTTAGGCTCACTTGAGGTTGTGTGCTGGTAGATGTACATGGACTGCAGCGACCACTAAACACGACGTGGTCTGCTATTCCATTCAATTTTAAAATTAAAAAAATTTAAAAATAAGCAGCTAACCTGTTCATTTTTGAATCTAATATTTATAAAGTTATGAAAATCAATGTCGTATTACTTTTATTGGCTTATTATTCACATTTATAGTTTGTAAAGCTTGAACATAATGCTTCTAAGAGAGGTCCCAAGTGAATAAATCTACTTATTTCCATAATGCTTCTTGAGCCTTTTTGAAACTGAATATTAATTTTATTTCGTATGTACCTACTTTTTTTTCGTACAAATGTAATACATACCTCCTTCTAATTTTTTTATAGGATAGCGAAAGAGATTGATGTCAATCAGATAAGAAGATGCGAGGTCTATGTACTACTAGGTAATCACAATCGAAATGTACCAGGTTCATAAACTTCCAACTTCTTACGTAGGTATCTTGTGAACTACCTGACGCAGACTTAAAATCACCAAAGACCTACTACCTACATACTACTAACTGATCATATCACAATGTCATAAGGTCGTGAATTTGTTAATTTCCAAAGTTTAAAACCTGTTATTACGGAGAAAGCATAATAAAAATAATAATAAGATTTTTATAATACAAAGCTAATAATGGTCTTCGCTCGACAGCTGAAGGCTGAAGCTCCGGCTCCTATCCGTAAGATGGGTAATCGACATCTTAAAAGATCAACCTTAATGGAAAAAAAATGTTGAGATAATCCAGCGAGCAAACAGAGACACTCGTGCGGACTTCTAACTTTCTCCCGAGAACTCTCGACACATTCGACGCTCCTAATTTTTTATCCAAAGAAAAATTCAATTTGACTAAGTATATCACTTAAGTACTTTTTGCATTATGGGCTTACAATCCCATTTTATTCCTTACGACTTTTGTAACGCCTCGAGGCTGGCGCTCATCCGCTGGATAAATAACCTCTGCGTAATGGACTTTATATTGACGTTCTCTCAGATACAGCCGGAAAGCCGGCCCGATCACTTAATTGAGGCTGTTAACTTGTTTATTTTCACACCAACGATTGTTAGGAGCGAAATATTTAGGTAGTAAACAACAAAATAATGTTATAATAATAACTTTTTAAGGCGACCGCCCGAACGTAATGTTTTATAGAGTGAAGAAGAATCACCAACTCGCTATTACTATAAACCAAATCATAATTGTGCGATTTGCTGCTGGCGCTATTTATGTATAAGAACCTCCATACATGTATAAATATGACCAGCGACCAACATTATATCCAAAACACAGTAATATCAATTGGAAGGAGATTCGGTAAATACCATCGATTGAACTAAATAAATAATTCATAAAATAAAACAAATTTTACTTTATCATTTTTATAATTAAGTGGATGAGGGTCCTGGAAATAAAACACACTTCGATATTCGATAGTCGACTGTATTCTTTTGCTTCACAATACTTCTTACAACAATATTTCTTTACAGTTAATATGTGAAAACGGCGATGGTCAAGTCGGGATCGCTTCATTTCATTTTACCAAATGTTACTAATTATAAGGTATATTTTAATTGTCCGTAACAATAATACTGCAGGGTAAAAAAAGTTGAAAGTGACAAAACTGATATAGCCGATAACCTATTTTCCAAAACAAAAAATTGACGCATCTAGATTTTTTGTGACCAAAAAATATCTCCCTTTTCATAAGTCATAAGTCATAATTGAATTCCGTTGTTTTTAACTTTGCTACATAATAACATTTATTGTAACCCTTTTAGCTCTTTTAAAAAAGCAATTTGTTCTGTATGCTTCTGATGAGCATAGAATAGTAGAGAGGTCGCACAACTACCCGCTGAATAAAGATGCTAGGAATATAAGTTGGATAGGACAGAAATCACACAAGAACTAAGATCAAACTCTAAGATAACAATACGTTGTAACTGCAGCATTACTTAGGACTTGCTGCATGAAATACGCTTCGCTGCAAGTCGCCACATTCGCTTCAATGCATCATATCCGCTTCAATGCAATTTCAGTGTTTGTCTGCGCGCTGCTGATTTATGAGATCGCGACGTTTAATGGCCCTTGGTCAAGGGAAACTGACCGAAAATGAATTGTATTATCAAGACACTACTGTTTTCTAAGGACGTAGAGTAAATAAAAAAAAGTAAATTGCACTCCGGTAGTGCCGGCAGAAGTGAAAACTTGAACATTAACGTTGTGCATTATTAATATTTTGGAATGGTTAGGGAATAATTTCGCACGAATTGCTTTTATTATCAGTATTATTTTTCATCTAATATTTTCAGTAGGTTTTCATCTAGTCTATATATATAAGAGATTTCCACCCATATATGGACTCATCACGATATCTCTGGAACTATAAGACCTACCGACTTCAAATTTGGTAGGAATATTCCTTTCGCCGAGTAGAGGTCAGCTAAGAACGGATTTTACGAAATTCCACCCGGAAGGGGGGGTATTTCCACCCATATATTATCTCTGGAACTATAAGACCTACCGACTTCAAATTTGGTAGGAATATTCCTTTCGCCGAGTAGAGGTCAGCTAAGAACGGATTTTACGAAATTCCACCCGGAAGGGGGGGTATTTCCACCCATATATTATCTCTGGAACTATAAGACCTACCGACTTCAAATTTGGTAGGAATATTCCTTTCGCCAAGTAGAGGTCAGCTAAGAACGGATTTTACGAAATTCCACCCGGAAGGGGGGGTATTTCCACCCATATATTATCTCTGGAACTATAAGACCTACCGACTTCAAATTTGGTAGGAATATTCCTTTCGCCGAGTAGAGGTCAGCTAAGAACGGATTTTACGAAATTCCACCCGGAAGGGGGGGTTGCGGGGGTGTTAAGTAATGTTTGTATATATGACATCGCAAAACTCAGAAACTATTCGACCGATTATTATGAAAATTGGTATGTACATGTATTTTTTCACGGAGAAGGTTTATATGCTATCCATTATTATTATTATTTAATATTTAAACGCGATACGGAGTTCGCGGGGTCAGCTAGTATTTTTATAAAGTACTCACTCATTTTCTTTCACTATTTCTTTGTCACTTTTTTCATTAATAGGCACTTTGTTCAATGTCCGTATTTTGAATACTTGATATAAACGAATTTTACAAGTATTTTTTAAGTATTACGCACTATACCAGTGTTTTTTTGAATTTGATGAAGTGAGTGACCCCCCCGCCTGGAGCTACTGTTAGGGGTGTTCATGGTCCTTCGTTGTCGGATGCAGTAGATCCGACAAAGTCTTGTGAGCCGTCCTAGGTTCTGTGTACTAGAGGCTGGCAGCGAAGCAGGAGATTCCTAAGTTCAAAGTTCCATGGTGCGGAATTTTAAAAAATCGATTTTTTAATTAGTCGAAACCCTTACAATCGATTGTTAGATTAATCAATTTCGATGTTACAACACTACTCTCCAACCATCTTACGGTTTTTCGATCAGCACACGTGACCTCGCGCGAGTTTCACAGTTTTTACCCATCTCACAAAAGTGCTCAACGCCGCTAAAGAAGTTTTCACTTCAAAAATGCGTTTACTTAAATTCGGTGTGTCTATTTCTGTGCATTTTAAAACACCTTTCGCATGACGTAGGTATTGCATAAAGACAGCAAATTTATTATTTACTAGCTGTCCCGACAGATGATGTCCTGTCTTAACCATGAATGTTGAATTCGAATTCTAAATGAAAAAATTGATAAAAAGTATTCTTAAATTTTCCCTTTTTCCACGCAATCATGCGAGATTCCGTGACCAAGGTAAATAGCGATTCTTTTTTATATACATACGAGTATATAGATTGTTTTACATATAACTGCAACATTTACCAAGTACAGAATTGTAACAAGTGTCATGTTGTAACATTTCTGTACTGTATAACCTATCCAAAAACGAAACAATAAATAAAGGTAAGACATAGTAAAAGCAGCTATGTGTATCAGCCTAATTTATAATCAAAATTAGTGCATTTTGTAACAGATCAGCGTCACTACATTTTACATTAAGTACCCTTTGATTGATATAGATCGAATGTAGGTAACACCTTTATAGAGCAGAGAGAGCCAAGAAGGAGTCTGCCTAAAAAGAAGATGCCAGGTTGCCAAGGTTCACAGAACCTATGGAATATTGAATTCCGTTGAGCTGCAAAGCACTTTCCTCCAAATAAGCGCGCGTATCAGCGCGTCGCTCCTGGAAGGGCAGGAAGCATTAATCACCGGTGCGTCGGCACTTGCCGTGACAAATAGCTACTGGCAACGTGGCAAGTGAGATCGATACACCTCACATTACAGAATTGATACATTACATACAGGTTTTAGATGCTATGTATCATCAAGATCATGTAAGAAATAAGCATGTGCTTCTCTAAATTACATGTAATACCTATCGCTCGCAGCATCGTGGAGTAAGATCCTAGCCTTCAAAATAATAGAAGAACGTTAGCCGAGCAGTAGGACAGTAAGTTAGCAGGCGCCTTAAAATCCTGTAACAAGCGTTGTTGCAAGCAACTACGAAAAAGACAAAGTCTTTTATTTGCACAAATATGGGTTAGAAGTACAAAAGGTGTTTTTATACATTTGGTTCGCCATAATTTACCTTCATGAGGTATACAAATGTAACAATAATTAATACTATATATATATATATATATAAACAAATATGAATGTACATTCAAGTAGATTTATTTATTACATTATACTTTTATTATTATTTGTACCCAATAAACGCCTTTTTATTGATTAATTTTTGTCTATTTATTTATTTTTACTTTTCGGTACGGATCCGAAATAGTTTACGTTACGAAATGGTTTAAACTACATTTTAAACGATGAACTACGGTAAGTCGATCAAATATTACCATGTAGTACTATTTAGTATTTTTACATTACTTTTTTTAAATTTCGTCTATGTATTTTGAGATTTAAACACATTTGAACCATTTCTGTCCATTGTTTTAGCTCTTCAAAATATAGAGTTCTTGGAAGGCTGCAAAAATGCCTCCGATTTCTACCTCTTCACTGTATGTGTAATAAGTATCACAGTTATTGCCTTCCATCAAAATACCTGTGATGCTCTAAGGTCTAAGTCGACTCTATCTAATATGAAAATGCCTTAAATCATCCTCAATTACCTTAAAACGCTCATAACTCATGCTTATTAAGGTCCTTTTACTTTTACTTCAAATGGTTTATAGTGGATGCCGGTGATTGTGGACGAAGCCCATAAAGAGCACCAAATCGGACGAAGTGCCCAAACGTCCTTCTAATAATGATTTATAGTAAATGGAGCTTATATTGGACGGGACCTCCTTCCACTTGATCTTTATTGAGTGCCTCCTTCATTTGGTCGACATACACGGCTTATGTAAGATAGAACTCTTCGTGCGTTTAATTACAGCCATATTCTTATTTTACTTTGGAAACCCTCCCACACCACAAGTTTATTTATCAACCATTATCATTATAAATAGGTAATGGAGGGATAATGTCCGTGGAAGATATATAAAGTTACAAAATGCTAGATCACCCTCTACCCACCCACCCCTAGATAAATCTATGACATCACATCAATAAGCCAGCATCGCTATTTCTGATGTGCCTGATAGCGTTGTATTGCAGTATAATTTTATATAATACTAGCCTTCTGCCAGCGGCTTCGCCTGAATGGACCTGTTATAAAGGTTCCCGTACGATCAAAACCATCCTATGTCCTTTCCCAAGGTCCACTATATATGTGTTCCAAATTTAAAATTGGTTCAGTAAATTAAGCGGAAAAGCGTTACAGACAGAAAGACAGAGTTACTTTCGTATTTATAATATTAGTATGGAAGTATGGATAGTATGGACTAGCTGACCTCGCGAACTCCGCACCGCCTTCAAATGTTTGGGTTGAGCCACCCTTATCATCACTAAGGGGGATGAAAATAGATACCTAACACCTATTCTCAGACCTACCAAGTGTAATTAGTATTCATCAAAATCGGTTCAGCCATTTCGTAGAAGTATGGTAAAAAACACTGTGACGTGAAATTTTTATATACATGTATAAGAAATAGTTGTTTGTAGTCTTGTTGAAATATGTATTACACATAAACACAAAAGTGCTTGTTTATTTTCAGTACCTATATGTAATAAACTCGTTAAGAAAGTATGTGTATCATTTACATCTACATTTCTAAATGAAACATTTCTAAACAATAGGAATCTATATTTAAGTCTCAGAACTTATCTCATAAAAAAAGAAATAAATGATACCTATCAAACGCTGCCAATGACTTGTTTGCGTGTGCTTAAACAGTAGGTACTCGTAGTTAGTTGTTAGTACATCACGCAAGTTAGAGCAAAAAGTCTAGGTAATATAATATACAAGGAAGTAGCTAGAATATATACCTATGTATTTTAATTCAGTTTAATGTAAAACTAGCTGTGCCCCGCGGTTTCACCCGCGTTAGAGAGAATCATTAGCATAAAGTGAAGTCCCTTCTGAAGTGCCGCTTGACCGGCTATTTTGTAGGATCTTGCGGTTTTGGCAGCGCACCCCAGAATAGCTCGCAGATGGTAGATTTTTTCCTACTTACTTGACACTTATCGTCATATTTTGGACAATTCACACAACATCTTTATAAATTGTAGCCTTTGTGTTATTCTGATGTATAAGCTATATTATTGTAAAGTTTTATTTAAATCCGTTCAGTAGTTTTTACGTGAAAGAGTAACTAACATCCATACTTACAAACTTTTGCGATTATAATATTAGTTGTAGGATTAGTAGGAAGTAGGATACTCTTTAAGTACCTATTTTATATCCTTAGATATAAGAAGTTATATTCCTCTTAAATAATGATAATTAAGAATATTAAAGCGTAAAAATTTTATGCGAAGAGCTCCATAGAGATGGAGCGAAATCTAGCAGGTTGGCTTTTCGTTTCGCGCCACTACTAACGACATCTGTTGTACCCTTGCAGTACTTTTATACTACACGAGCAAGTAGCTTTAAATTAATTTACATTACATTACATTTGATGCAGTGTTTATTATCTTGTAAGAAAAATCTGAATAAAAAGAAAACCGTCATGAAACTGGAAAAATTTCAAGACTCTGACAGCTTCGCTCTAATTTATGGGTTTTTACTTATTGCTCATATAGAAAAGCGTAGAACTTCTATTGTCTGCGCTCAGAATATATTTTTAAATTAATAATATTTTTCGTTAAACTTATAGTCATCGGTTGACTTGGGCATGAGCGCCTTTCTATGTCTATTGTGACTTGGGTTTTAACATACCTAGTCATGTTAAAACACAAGACACAACAACTAAAAAGCTAACACACAGCAGATCATGTCAATCATGATTATCCCTCAGTTAGCGTATTAATAGAACACAATGACTTCTAAGGGTATAGTGGGCTATGAGTTTGTCGATAAATACCGGTTGGTAAGGCGCAAGGGGGTCGCAGGTGAGTGCAAATTGTAGACCCTCGTCACGAATTGGACGATACGCGACATACCTCGGCCGTAACGCCACTAGAACCCACGCAATAGGTATGTAAACGTATTTTCTCCCTGCTGTTCGAACCTCATATCTATAGGTTTACTCGTCTTAGAAGAGGTCGGAATAGGAGGTCACGCAAATCTGACTGTAAAATTAAGGGGCCGTATACGAAATTTTGCTGATTTCGCTTATTTAACTGATTTAACACATGAGATTTTGCAGTTAAATTACAGTATTTCCATAAGTTTCATTGCACGATATAACTGATCATTTCATTAATAATCTATTACATTAGCCACATTTTTAGCTTGCGTCAAGAGTTATAATGCGATATTTGGGTTACTTTTAAAGATTTTTAATGCCAAATTCTCATTATTGATTTGATTTATTTTTCAGGAAACGGATTGATTATGAATTGAAGTATATTTTTGTCAAATAAATTTTATGAAAGATTGTTTCAATTTTCCGAAATCAAATGCAATTTCTGGCCCATTTTCTCTCAAAATTGACTAATTTCAATGTTTTTTTACTAATATTTTTTGTATGAGAGTGGCAATAAGTGGCTCATCATACACTATGTATGTGATTTTTACAGCAATACATGGCATTTTTTTCGATCTGTTGAGATTTTAAAATGATCCAGAAATATGTGATATTCTATACCTATTACAGTCAATTTTACAAAACTATCACCGGCTTCAGGTCTATTAAGCAAAATAACGAAATAAAAATTAAAAAGTGGCTTATTTAATAGTTTATTATTGAAATGATCAGTCATATTGTGCAATAAAACTTGTGGAAATACTGTATTTTAACTGCAAAATCTCCTGTGTAAAATGAGCTAAATCAGCGAAATCGGCAAAATTTCATATACGGCCTCTTAATTAAATAATATGTAGTAGTAATAATAATAACATGCGCCTTGCATGGCCTTAGTCGCGCACTATTATTTGCCAAATTCCATGCGCGTTTCCATGGTAAAAAATATAGGTCTTTAAATTGTTCGTTCATATACATTATTCGTTCACTTAAATCTATGTTTAGTTCGCCACTACTTAAGTTTGTGAGGTATGAAAATAGAAAGACTTGACTAATATGAGTTAAATACTTTATATCGCTAAATTAAAAATTCGCTTATTCATTTATCTAATCTAATACCTTTAAACGAGCAATTCTTGTATATACCTAAATATATTTTTTGAATCTCGGAAACGGCTCCAACGATTTTTATGAAATTTTGTAATTTTGAGGGTGATAAAATGTTCCAAGTAGTTTTTATTTTGAGAAATTATAAAAAAAAAATCAGCGATAATCGACTTCCCGCCAAAACCCAACAATACTTTTAAATACAAGACAAATTTGTAATTGTCGGGACCCAGTCTGGAAATAGAGGCTTAGTGATTTCAGAGTGCATACTTATATTACATTGCAGACTTAGACGACTGACTTTCTAGAATGGGTCCAGACTGCAATATAATTTGTTTTGTATTTAAAAATATTGTTAAATATACAATGAGTTCCTGTTTTATAATTTATCGACCCCCTTAGAGCATCAAAGGTACTAACTCACTGACAGGTGTCATATCTGTCAATACCCTGATGCTCTAAGCCTACCCCTATTAGTCGATTTTTATGTTAAGTGCCATCGGGTATGACGACTTTCTTGTTTTAGGGTTTATAAATACATTTCCAAATTACACAAACGCAGTCGGGTTTTTTAGGTTTTAAATTACTGTTTTTTTTTTAATATACCCAGTGTCACTTTCACAGTAAATATGAATCTTACGACACCTCTCAAGCTAAAATCTATCAAGCCGTTCAGGTTTGGCGCCAAAAGTCCACCATTTTGTTTTATTTATTTTGATATACGGCACCTGTTAAAGTAAAATCCATCAAGCCATTCAGGCTGCAGAGCGTGTCAAACAATTATACATAAGTATGCTCTCGAGAAACATGACCCTCCCTCTGTCGCAGTCGGGTAATGAGTGTTACGTTTGAAATTAAACCAAGAAAACAAATTGTTTTTATCCGAGCAACGCCAGTACAGTAGACCAGTGTCGATAACGTTGAAAATGGTAAAAAGTGAAAAAAAATTATAGTAGAATGAAACGTATTGGAAAAGGTAGAGAATATAACAAAAATAAAAGGAAAAATAAATTAGAGGCGATATGAGGTCGGGAAGGGTAAAAAACGGTTTATCTCGATTTCCGGCAAAACTATAGGTCCTATGAAAAAAAGTTAAATGTCAAAGATGTATTTAATAAAAAGATCTACAACTTTAATATTTACACTTTTTTCACATAACCTCAAAATTTAAGTGAAATATTCAAATAACCATGTTTTTGGTTTTTTATTTTTATCTTATACAAATAAAATTATTTTTTCACAAAATTTGGTGAAAACTTACCTTTTTATGTCCCAGATATACAGAATTTTTTTCGGTTTAAAATATTAATTTTTTTCACCTCATTTTGACTTAATATCGAAAAAGCAGCCTAGTTTTCAATCGAAAATTCTCACGTCAAAATAACTGCTTTTTTTAAAAAGTCGGTATGCTTTTTGTACGTTGAAATCTCTTGTTTCTGATGGTATAAAAAAAATATACATTATTTTTGTAAATGTGCTCAGAAAATGCAAATAATGAAAACTCGAATCCCATTTTTTTAAATTATTATGTACAATTTTGAGCTATATATTAAAATTTACACTTAAATTACTAAAAAAATTAGATTTCAAGTAACATTGATATACATACTTTGTTTTTCAAGTAATTAAAGTGTAATTTTTAGTAAAAAGCTCAAAATTGTACATAATTATTCAAAAAAAATCGGATTTGAGTTTTTATAATTTGCATTTTCTGAGCACATTTACTATAGTAATCTATATTTTTATACCAAAAAGCAGTTATTTTTATTATATATATAAAGTTACAAAATGCTAGATCACCCTCTACCCACCCACCCCTAGATAAATCTATGACATCACATCAATAAGCCAGCATCGCTATTTCTGATGTGCCTGATAGCGTTGTATTGCAGTATAATTTTATATAATACTAGCCTTCTGCCAGCGGCTTCGCCTGAATGGACCTGTTATAAAGGTTCCCGTACGATCAAAACCATCCTATGTCCTTTCCCAAGGTCCACTATATATGTGTTCCAAATTTAAAATTGGTTCAGTAAATTAAGCGGAAAAGCGTTACAGACAGAAAGACAGAGTTACTTTCGTATTTATAATATTAGTATGGAAGTATGGATAGTATGGACTAGCTGACCTCGCGAACTCCGCACCGCCTTCAAATGTTTGGGTTGAGCCACCCTTATCATCACTAAGGGGGATGAAAATAGATACCTAACACCTATTCTCAGACCTACCAAGTGTAATTAGTATTCATCAAAATCGGTTCAGCCATTTCGTAGAAGTATGGTAAAAAACACTGTGACGTGAAATTTTTATATACATGTATAAGAAATAGTTGTTTGTAGTCTTGTTGAAATATGTATTACACATAAACACAAAAGTGCTTGTTTATTTTCAGTACCTATATGTAATAAACTCGTTAAGAAAGTATGTGTATCATTTACATCTACATTTCTAAATGAAACATTTCTAAACAATAGGAATCTATATTTAAGTCTCAGAACTTATCTCATAAAAAAAGAAATAAATGATACCTATCAAACGCTGCCAATGACTTGTTTGCGTGTGCTTAAACAGTAGGTACTCGTAGTTAGTTGTTAGTACATCACGCAAGTTAGAGCAAAAAGTCTAGGTAATATAATATACAAGGAAGTAGCTAGAATATATACCTATGTATTTTAATTCAGTTTAATGTAAAACTAGCTGTGCCCCGCGGTTTCACCCGCGTTAGAGAGAATCATTAGCATAAAGTGAAGTCCCTTCTGAAGTGCCGCTTGACCGGCTATTTTGTAGGATCTTGCGGTTTTGGCAGCGCACCCCAGAATAGCTCGCAGATGGTAGATTTTTTCCTACTTACTTGACACTTATCGTCATATTTTGGACAATTCACACAACATCTTTATAAATTGTAGTCTTTGTGTTATTCTGATGTGTAAGCTATATTATTGTAAAGTTTTATTTAAATCCGTTCAGTAGTTTTTACGTGAAAGAGTAACTAACATCCATACTTACAAACTTTTGCGATTATAATATTAGTTGTAGGATTAGTAGGAAGTAGGATACTCTTTAAGTACCTATTTTATATCCTTAGATATAAGAAGTTATATTCCTCTTAAATAATGATAATTAAGAATATTAAAGCGTAAAAATTTTATGCGAAGAGCTCCATAGAGATAGAGCGAAATCTAGCAGGTTGGCTTTTCGTTTCGCGCCACTACTAACGACATCTGTTGTACCCTTGCAGTACTTTTATACTACACGAGCAAGTAGCTTTAAATTAATTTACATTACATTACATTTGATGCAGTGTTTATTATCTTGTAAGAAAAATCTGAATAAAAAGAAAACCGTCATGAAACTGGAAAAATTTCAAGACTCTGACAGCTTCGCTCTAATTTATGGGTTTTTACTTATTGCTCATATAGAAAAGCGTAGAACTTCTATTGTCTGCGCTCAGAATATATTTTTAAATTAATAATATTTTTCGTTAAACTTATAGTCATCGGTTGACTTGGGCATGAGCGCCTTTCTATGTCTATTGTGACTTGGGTTTTAACATACCTAGTCATGTTAAAACACAAGACACAACAACTAAAAAGCTAACACACAGCAGATCATGTCAATCATGATTATCCCTCAGTTAGCGTATTAATAGAACACAATGACTTCTAAGGGTATAGTGGGCTATGAGTTTGTCGATAAATACCGGTTGGTAAGGCGCAAGGGGGTCGCAGGTGAGTGCAAATTGTAGACCCTCGTCACGAATTGGACGATACGCGACATACCTCGGCCGTAACGCCACTAGAACCCACGCAATAGGTATGTAAACGTATTTTCTCCCTGCTGTTCGAACCTCATATCTATAGGTTTACTCGTCTTAGAAGAGGTCGGAATAGGAGGTCACGCAAATCTGACTGTAAAATTAAGGGGCCGTATACGAAATTTTGCTGATTTCGCTTATTTAACTGATTTAACACATGAGATTTTGCAGTTAAATTACAGTATTTCCATAAGTTTCATTGCACGATATAACTGATCATTTCATTAATAATCTATTACATTAGCCACATTTTTAGCTTGCGTCAAGAGTTATAATGCGATATTTGGGTTACTTTTAAAGATTTTTAATGCCAAATTCTCATTATTGATTTGATTTATTTTTCAGGAAACGGATTGATTATGAATTGAAGTATATTTTTGTCAAATAAATTTTATGAAAGATTGTTTCAATTTTCCGAAATCAAATGCAATTTCTGGCCCATTTTCTCTCAAAATTGACTAATTTCAATGTTTTTTTACTAATATTTTTTGTATGAGAGTGGCAATAAGTGGCTCATCATACACTATGTATGTGATTTTTACAGCAATACATGGCATTTTTTTCGATCTGTTGAGATTTTAAAATGATCCAGAAATATGTGATATTCTATACCTATTACAGTCAATTTTACAAAACTATCACCGGCTTCAGGTCTATTAAGCAAAATAACGAAATAAAAATTAAAAAGTGGCTTATTTAATAGTTTATTATTGAAATGATCAGTCATATTGTGCAATAAAACTTGTGGAAATACTGTATTTTAACTGCAAAATCTCCTGTGTAAAATGAGCTAAATCAGCGAAATCGGCAAAATTTCATATACGGCCTCTTAATTAAATAATATGTAGTAGTAATAATAATAACATGCGCCTTGCATGGCCTTAGTCGCGCACTATTATTTGCCAAATTCCATGCGCGTTTCCATGGTAAAAAATATAGGTCTTTAAATTGTTCGTTCATATACATTATTCGTTCACTTAAATCTATGTTTAATTCGCCACTACTTAAGTTTGTGAGGTATGAAAATAGAAAGACTTGACTATGAAAAAAAGTTAAATGTCAAAGATGTATTTAATAAAAAGATCTACAACTTTAATATTTACACTTTTTTCACATAACCTCAAAATTTAAGTGAAATATTCAAATAACCATGTTTTTGGTTTTTTATTTTTATCTTATACAAATAAAATTATTTTTTCACAAAATTTGGTGAAAACTTACCTTTTTATGTCCCAGATATACAGTATTTTTTTCGGTTTAAAATATTAATTTTTTTCACCTCATTTTGACTTAATATCGAAAAAGCAGCCTAGTTTTCAATCGAAAATTCTCACGTCAAAATAACTGCTTTTTTTAAAAAGTCGGTATGCTTTTTGTACGTTGAAATCTCTTGTTTCTGATGGTATAAAAAAAATATACATTATTTTTGTAAATGTGCTCAGAAAATGCAAATAATGAAAACTCGAATCCCATTTTTTTAAATTATTATGTACAATTTTGAGCTATATATTAAAATTTACACTTAAATTACTAAAAAAATTAGATTTCAAGTAACATTGATATACATGCTTTGTTTTTCAAGTAATTAAAGTGTAATTTTTAGTAAAAAGCTCAAAATTGTACATAATTATTCAAAAAAAATCGGATTTGAGTTTTTATAATTTGCATTTTCTGAGCACATTTACTATAGTAATCTATATTTTTTATACCAAAAAGCAGTTATTTTGATGTGAGAATTTTCGATTGAAAACTAGGCTGCTTTTTCGATATTAAGTCAAAATGAGGTGAAAAAAATTAATATTTTAAACCGAAAAAAAATACTGTATATCTGGGACATAAAAAGGTAAGTTTTCACCAAATTTTGTGAAAAAATAATTTTATTTGTATAATATAAAAATAAAAAAACAAAAAAATGGTTATTTGAATATTTCACTTAAATTTTGAGGTTATGTGAAAAAAGTGTAAATATAAAAGTTGTAGATCTTTCTATTAACTACATATTGCCTTTTAACTTTTTTTTCATAGGACCTGTAGTTTTGCCGGAAATCGAAATAAACCGTTTTTTACACTTTAAAGCTCCCCCCCCTCCCCCTTCCCGACCTCAGATCGCCTCTAATTTATTTTTCCTTTTATTTTTGTTATATTCTCTACCTTTTCCAATACGTTTCATTCTACTATAATTTTTTTTGGTCTCAAAAATTATCGACACTGGTCTACAGTACTTATTTTATAATTTAAGTTCATAAGAAATAACCATACCGTGGCACCATCTCTTGATGAGTTGCGGAAGTTTGCTACAGTGGAATAACAGAACAAAATTACTCCTAGAGCCTAGTGTTTGTCAATACTCGTAAATATCCGTCAAGCAGGTATTTATCACCCGGTCCACAGGAGAACGAAATTGTCCACCCTTGTCATTGTGCGATACGCGACCTGCCCGCTCTGTGATACCTCTTCATCGAAGCAATATATTGTCTGTCTAAAGTTTCTAATATCCTACATCTCACGGTCAGTGAGTCGAGAGGTGAAGGTGAGGCCTTGTGTTGCCCTCTATCCGCGGTGAGTCTGGATGTGAGGGTAAAGCGAGGTATGGAGATACCCTCTATCCACGGTGAGTCGGGATGAGAGGGTAGGTTGAAGTGTGGAGGCGAGTAGTGGGTTCTCGAGCCGTCCACAAAGTCACTGGAGGTAGCTGGATCAGGATCAGGAAGCGTGGCCAGACGCACTGCGATAAACCTGATGAGCTGCTGAAGTGATGCTGCAGTCGCTACAAAATGAAATGAAATGAAAAATGAAATGAAAATATTTAATTTGCACAAAATATGGGTAGCAAAAAAGGTTTTACAAAAATATTTAGATCGCCATATCTACCCATTAGGGAGTACAAATTTGGATAGCAAAAAAGGTTTCACAAAAATATATAGATCGCCACAAATATGGGTAGCTTGTAAAAACAAAAATATTTAGATCGCCATATCTACCAATTAGGGAGTACAAATTTTATTGTAAAAGTTATATAATTACAAGTTTAATTATAAACTAATTATGTACAGTAAACACTAAAATATACAGTATACTTAAATAATTTTACATTATTATCACTTTAGCTACTTAAATTAAATTTAACCCAAGTTTGTGCTTTTTATACAAATTTATTTTATTTTATTTGAACCGTACGTGGTTGACCGTCATCAGCTTTGGGCACCCACCATGATGGGTTTTTGTACGCTGAGAGGAAAAAAAGCTGGCGGAAAAAAACCTCCCAGGTTTTTATCCCGCGAAATATCTTATTTAAGTATGTTATTATAATAAATAACATAGTTTATTATTTATTTTAGTTAATATTTTATTATATTATTATTTATCGTTTAGAAACTCAGTGACCGAATAGTACGCTTTTTTAAGTAAATACATTTTAAGTTCTTTTTTAAATTCATTAATAGTTTTAGTTTTTAGGGAGTCTGGTAGATTATTGTATATTTTTGGTCCCATGCAAAATACACTATTATGATATTGTTTAGTTTTGGAAGGTATTGAGCACAACTTATTGTTGTGTCTTTTAGAGGTTAAGGTATCATACTTAGAGATGTCGCATTTGACCATTACAGATATTTCATAGATAAATAGCGAAGGGAATGTCATTATATTAAGATTTTGAAAGTGTGGTTTATGTGTGCGTATGCATATCTTTTGCGCTTTGAAAACTGTTTGTATTTCCGTTGCATTACCCCAAAATATGAGTCCGTATCTTAAGGTTGCGCCAACATACGCATGATAGGCGCTTAATACCGCCGATATATTTACCACTTTTGATAATTTATAGATAGCGAAGGAAAATTTACTGAGCTTTTTACATACTTGCTCAATATGTGTTCTCAATGAGAATTTTGTTGTTTCCGTTTCACTTATGGTTTTTCCTTTATAGTTAATTATATTTATTGATTTTCCGTAAGATACTCGATTTTTAAAAGTCATTATATTTGTCTTATCAAGATTGTTTTTATTTAGCCAGTCTACTAATGATTCAATGGAATTATTAATATCAGCCTCATAAGCATCAGGATTATCATTTCTAAATATTACCGTGCTACCATCGGCAAAAAGAACCATGGGATGTTCAATAACTTTGTTTCTTTGTAAGTTAAGAATGGTTACCAATGAGTCTAAAATTTCTTTGATAGTTAGTTATTTTTTAAACTACACATAGTATTTTACTTCTGGGCACGGGTTTCCTCTCAGAATGCAGAGGAATTTAGACCGTGATGGTGGCTACAGCGTGGTGAATGGTGAACCATTCTGGCCAAGTTCGGGTAGTTCTTTATGCCCTTAAGGTTTTTTTATAAAACTCAGGCATGTAGGTAGGTACGTTGATTGAAAGTGAAATATTACCAACAATGTTCTCCCTTACTATAGTACCTAATTAATACGCATTCTTAGCTAGTTGTGGGCGACGGGTTTCGAACCCGGGTTTTATGTGTCTTACTTAACCACTCAGCTATCGCTCGCTCGCTCGTTGTGTGTTCATCAATATGTCACCGTGAGACAGATAGGTCGCAGGTGGTTGGCACTGTCGACCGTCGTCATTTGTACTCACTCGCCGGTCAATAGTTTCTCTTGATTGTGTTTATCTTTTGACGCCTAATTGTATTGTTTTGTTTCTAAACAGTTTATCTCTTGTCACTTGATTAAGTGATATGAATAAATAGCCTTACGTGTCATAGAAGTTTTTTAGGTAAAATTTTACTAAGATAAATTATATTACCTTACAAATTACATTACTAAAATATGCAACTTTCAAGATAGAGTCTCATTCTAAACAGTCTTAGTTAGAGGCCGCCCGCGGCTTCGTCCGCGTAGACTTTGGTATTAGTCATAGCATGCTGTTATATAGCCTATAGCCTTCCCGAATAAATGGACTATTCAACACAAAAATATTTTTTCAATTCGAAACTGTAGTTCCTGAGATTAGCGCGTTCAAACAAACAAACTCTTCAGCTTTATATAGTAAGTATAGTTTTTTTGTCAATATGTATATGCCGCGAGACAGACATGGCGCCGCCAGGCCGCAGATAAGCTGGGACTAACCGTTAAAAATAGTATAGTACTCTATGGCTGGGACTGTCGACCCTCGTCGCTTGTGCTCACTCGTGTCAACAGTTTGTCTCTTGATTGTGTGCTAGAAATAAATAGCCTTACATGTCTATTTGTATTGTAGTTCTGCCATAAAGTATTGCCAACCCAAAACAAACTTATATCAATCTAATGTTAACCCTCAATATGTAAAAGTGAAAAACAAAAATATGAAACAATTTTATTTAAGCTGACCTCTGACAGTGATTGTATTATTATTATTTTTCCCCAACAGCGCCAGAAGGCGACTGCTACAATTATTCTTGTATTTAAAAATATTGTTAAATATACAAAGAGCTCCTGTTCTATCATTTACCTACCCCTACCCTATTAGTCGATTTTGATGATAAGTGCAATCGGGTATGACGGCTTTCTTGTTTTAGGGTTTTTACATTTCCAAATTACACAGAAACGCAGTCGGGTTTTTTAGTTTTTAATTTTTAACTATATATTGTATCTCCCTCATAGATACAGGTAATGGGCAACTCACTGTCAGATGCTTTCAAACCACCCTATAAGGCTTCTGTCAACATGTTACGTGCATGAAGCGCGCAGAGCCCAGCGGCTAGCGTTGAACGCAAGCGATCTATGCAGCTAAGGCAAATGGGCGCGGTCGAGTGTCAGATGGGTGACCGCTTGTGGCAAAAAATTTAATGCGCGTTTTCGTGAACGTTAAGCCGTCGGTCCCGGTTGTAAGTAGTCGATGCGTATTTCGAGAGTCAACACTCGTGACGTCACAGATCGCGTTGACGTCGGGAATATTTTGGAGTACACCATTATAAAATTCATTATTCCATAATGTAACTCGTCTATGTGTGATGTCATTGACCGCGCTGGCGTCGTACATATTTTAGAGTGCAAACCTTCCACATTAAGTACTCTAATATGTTCCCGGCTTCAACACCACAACCGGGAAAGGGGGGTATCGGGGGGCGAAGCACCCCGAATGGGGGGAGGTGGGGGGCGAAGCCCCCGCCAAAGAAATGCAAAAAGGACTCGTCATTTAAAATGAATGGGATCGGTTAGGTTAGGTTGGACTTTTTTTAATTAATATAAAAAAGGAACCCCGCGCAGTGGGCTTCCGTCGACATGGTACCATTAAAAAATATTCTGGTGGTAAGTTAAACATAAGCCTAAAAATATAAGGTCCTTATTCGGTGCTGTGATAAGTTATAATTATGAAATACAGTAAGCTGACTTGTTTATTCGAAAACATAACCGAGTTGAGTGTTGAGATCGGGAATATTTTAGAATGCCAAACTCGTTGTAGGCTTACTCCAACCTATAACCGATCTCAACTCTATGGAGCGTTGACATAAGTTAAACTCTCGAAATACGCGTAGTCGATAGTTAACAGTCGTTAAACCTTTTTTCGTTCGAAAGCTTATACTTCCGAGGTGGTCCCATTGTCACCAAGTCAAGATCTGATGATGGGATCCCAGGGAAATCGAGAGATCTCTCAAATTGTATACACACATTGATTTTCTTATACCTACTTTCTGAAGAAAAATTCTTTAATTTTTTTTTTCTTTGAAAACTTTTACTTTCGTGCCCAATCAGAACGAAAGGTACGAAATTTTACTAAGGACCAACACCAAGATAGTATAAAGAGTCATTACCATTAGCAAGCCATATGCCAAGTACTAAACAATTTTATTTTTTACCGTTTGAACTCGGATTTTTATTAATTTGTAGGTATACTTAGACAGCATAGAAAATACCTTAGATATTAAGGTCTCCTACTAAACAGTCTCAGTACTTATAACTTCTCTTCATAATATGTTTGTCATTATATCGCCGAGAGACAGATATAGCAGGAGGTAGCAGGTGAGCTGGCACTGTTGACCCTCGTCACTCATGCTCATACATTCTCGCAGGTCAACAGTTTGTCTCTTGATTGTGTGTTAGGAATAAATTGCCTTACGTGTATATATGTCTTTAGTCCTTCAATATAACTTTACCATTCCAAAGTATATTCCACAAACGGGAATAATTTATGCCACCAAAAACATTTTCATACAAAATATTGCCAAGACGAGTGCATGGCTTACTATGTGGGAAAGATATCAGATCGCATGTACAACCAACTAAGTCTATCAGCCCTGACTTCACTCACTCTATCTCAGTCAAAATGTATCCATATCTATATATTTTTTCTACATTTCATAATGATAATGATTTTTAAAGGTATACTTATAGAGATTTTAGATATACCAATAACATTTCATCAATTTCTATGATTTTAACTGTGTGTGCAAGAGTAATAAAGAAGTATCTGAATTCTATCCATCTGTCGCTAATTCAACCGTACAAAGACCTCATTAGGCGTTAGGCGGTCAAACGGAGGCGGCTAACGTTAATGAACGCCATTGGAAGTAATCTGATGACAAATGTGATATAAAGCAAATAGCAGGCTTCTGTTGATTGGAAATTCAAGGAACATTGTAAAATTTGTAAGACTTCAACGACCGTCCTTGCTTTGTCTTTTTCTCTTAACTCAACTCATTAACCCTTTTGGGCATCAAAGGGCGATGACCGGGTAAAATGACCATCAGTTTCAGCAGCTAAAACAAGCTCGAAACTCGAATAATTTTCGTTCGTATTATGACACCTCGCTAGTTGTACTGCTCATTTAAGTGTTAAGTTACGCCAACAACACGAACAACCGAACTAACTCAAAAGAACCGCTCGACAGCATAAATGAGTGCAGCAGTACAATGGTCCTTAGTAGAAGGCTTTACAACGTACTTTCCAGCAAAAATTGCCAAATTATCCGACAATTACCATCAGAGAAGGAGAGAAGGGACGTTAGAAATAGTGGTTGTTGTCTGCCGCATCGTAAATCAAGCAGCACAAAGAGGTCGTTAGTCGATCCGGTGCGTACGACTCATGAATGACATTCAGCGCTATTTGCTATCAAAAGTAATTCGTGATCCGATATTTATCAGAGAAAAAACGTTTGAAATGAGTGGTTGTTGTCTGTAGCGTCGTAAATTACCTACAAGAACTGATGAATTTCATTCAGCGCAATTTACTGACATAGAAATTAATGTTCCATTATAGGTATACCACCGAAGAAGAGAGGTAAGAAATGAGCGGCTGTTGTCTGTTGCGTCGTGAATCAAGCGGCACAACGAGGTATTTAGATCTGGTAGGTAGGTACAAGAACTGATAAATGTCATTCAACGCCATTTGCGCCTATTTATCTGTGATATATCCTTGATAGATCCTGTAACAACGGCGGTCAAAATGTCAAAAGAATATCCCTCGCAGTGCATGGTGATGGAATAATTACAATATAATCCTCACAAGGGCACAGATAAATATACGCGCAAACAAGTTTTTTCGTCAGAGATGCTTGCCAGACTTTGAACTTGAGACCTCTGCATCGGAGATATTTTCACCACTCGGCTATCGGCTCTCATGATTTGGTTTTTTAATTAAATAGCAATAATAATCGTTCTGCATCCATGTAAATATAACATAAAAACTAGCAAATCAAAAACTTAAAGCCCAACAAGTCAAGAAGATTAAGTATTGTAGGTACCTATTCTTTTGTTTTGAACGGAAACTCGATAGGTATGGGTCACGCTGCTTGTTGTTGCTTTGTCAAATTGCCTTGTTTGCCTGCATTTTAACTGCATTTACATAGGACACAGAATGTGGTTACGCTTACATACAGGGATTTAGGGACATTGATTCGTAAGTATAAGCAGGAAACAAAATATTATAAACATTCATGGGCGTACCGAGGAGAAAACAGAGGGGGCAGCTGCATCAAAAATTCCTATAGATCTCCCAAACGAAAAAAAAACTATAAAGAATAAGCTGGATATACTACCTCCTGCTATTTCTTTGTATATTTAATATTTTGTGTGCGTGTGTTCGTGTAACGTGAAAGGCAACGCGCGGTACCCAGCTGGAAAAATTGCCCCCGCCCTGACCAAGATATAACCCCCGAACATAAACTTGCCCCCCCCCCCCCCCCCCCCGACCAAGAATTTGACCCCTGACCCCTGACCAAAAACCTGGGTACGCCCATGTTAACATAGATCATTATTTACTAATGCATATTATATTGAGTTTTAATTTTACTCCTGCCATCCTTTATGAAAATAATAATTGAGAACTAAGTAATGGATAAGTACCTATAAAAATATTAAACAATACAAGTACAAAGATTAGATTACCTACCATAATCATGTTCTTGTGTAAAGATTTTCATTTCAGTCGCTACAGATGCATACAAAAAACATTTGTTGAAGATAAAACTAAACTTCCCCTAACGAATATCGCGAAACGGAAGAGCTTTTGATTGCAACATTGCATCAAAATAGAAAATAATAATATTGGATTTATGGCATGAATGAATCAACTTCAACAGATGGCAAAAGAAAAAAAAACATTTTTTTGTATGGTATCACATCTCCAAACTCGTTCTGAAAACAAAGAAGCAGCGTAATCTGTTTACTAAACTTATTGTCACGTTGATGCAATGAAACTATTTTTATACGCGTAAATATTCCATGTTACTCCGATGATCTCAACGAAAGAACGAGAAAAGTGTTGTATTTTTCTTCAAGAGGCTTCATTTTTTAAATCGACTAACTTCGCTCGAGCCTAGAATGGAACGTGGCTAACTTCACGCGTTATCGAACAGATATCTGTCAGCTGTAAAGAGGGAGGGCTATCAAGCTGTCAGATGGTGAATATCAAAGCAGAGCGGTAGTGAGAATAATTTTAACAAATATGTGTTTTTATTTCCAATTCCATACGCATAGGTAATCGCCGCGCCTAGCTTTTAGCTTTAGTATAATATCGGGAGGTGGCGAGCTACGGTGCAGCGGCACGATGAGCTCGCGAGATAGGGACACAAAGTCCCTTCACGACAAGTTGAAAGACTTGAAAGTGTTCTTCAAGAAGGGGCCATCGGGTACGTATTCTCACCAATCTCGAATCGAATTCAAAATGTGTCGAATGCTTTAATCGAAAATAGAGTTTGACAGCCGGCCCGATAATCGTTTCGACCGATCGGAGCCGGCGAGTCGTTCGATCGACTCTTCTTTTGTGTGGACATTGTTCCATATTACTTCTCTAATGTTTCATTCTGTTGGACGGTAGGAGAGTAGGATGTTCATGTGGTAAAGGGATTTGGTTTGCGGTGACAGCGCCGCTAGCGGGCCAGAATGAGCTGGTGGTGACGGCGGAGCTGCGGCGGGAGCTGAGCTCGGAAGCGCCGCTGCACCGCCGCCTGCGGGCCATCCGAGAGGTCGGCGAGAAGGTGCTTCACACCAGGGTTCAGGAGGTTGGTACATTCTGCACACTCAATTAACATGAATCAAATTACCCATCCAGATGATCAAGGACTGTTCACTGTTCACTATAGATAGCAGTCTATATCTTATCCTTTGTGTAAAGCTTGTAATTATTTCTTTGTTCTTGTTGTCTTGAATCATGATGCAAAAATTACAGTGTATTTCTAAGAATAGATGATGATATATCTAGGCTCTTCAAATTCCTTATTTATTTTAATACTTAGTTACTAGCTTTTGCCAGCAACTTCGTCCGCATGAACTTTAGTTATCAGGGCATATTATTATGTTTTAACTAACCCCCATTATATTTGTGACATGCATTAGTGAGAAAATGAGAATCATGAGAAAATGCCTTGTAAACTTCACCCTGCCTATTTCACTCTCTTAGGGGTTAAGTAGTTTACTTTTTAAATATTTTGAATAAATCCAGTATAGCATTGCAGCCATCTCCCGAATTAATAATTTATTCAACAATTATTTTCACTTAAATCTTCCTCCTTCCTTCTTTTGGCACTGAGGCACCGCTCGAGAAAGACAGCGAGTTAGTTATTTGACATTTGTACCGCACTAAATCCCACTGAACAGCCCAGCTCCAGGATTTGCAACTGAACCTTCCAGTGTCTTCTATGCGTGGCGTTATAAATGCCTCCACTTAGTCTTCCGATTACATGGGAAACACTGTATTTCATATTCTTAATGCTGAGGTACCTTTTATGTAATTGGGATGGTTTCTTCGGAAGGTACCTGTAAGATTGAGAGAGATACCGGGTTATGTTGGATTTGTACAGTGGCCTGCCTCTGCGCTTAGAGAGGACTCCTGTATCTCTTGTAGAAAGTGCTGATGTCCTCCATGCGTGATGCTCCAAACCAACACCCAAAACCCCAGAAGTTCACTTTTACTCACCTTTTACGATCAGGCAGCTGATCTATTCTTATTGTATAGTCTTTCTGTAGCTCATATTGATGAGATCAGTCCTGAGCTGCTCAACTGAGTTTCTTGGAAAAACTACTTACATGGTACTGAAATCTACCTACAACAAAATCTATAAAAAGATAAAAAAAGTTGTTACATTACTGTCCAATAAACTATCATGGAAGAAAATAAAATAATGAATGATATTTTTTTTATTTCTTCGTCAGTCAGCAGGATTCCTTAAAAGGCAGTATAAGAAATTTTGCCGATTTCACTGATTTACCTGAATAGACACAGGAGACTTTGCAGTTAAAATACAGTATTTCCATAAGTTTTATTGCATTGATCATTTCAATAATAATTATCTAATACATAAGCCACTCAATCAAAAATTTGTATAAAGCCTCTTATGTTTGGCGCAGAAGGTACTTACCTCAATTTAAAAACAAATACTCACCACTAATACTTTACTAAAACCAGAAAATTAGGAAGTAAGCAGTATGTCAATTGATTATTAAGTTTCATGATCTTCATTTATACAAAACTTGTAACTTGGTGTATCACATATGAAAGTTGTAAACAATAGTACTAACATCTTGCAAATTTTAGAGTTTTCATTAAGAAAATTCATTCACAACTGTGGCCATTCCTTAAATTATGTCCATTACTGATGGTCAACACTTTTTTTAATACTATGCAACAGTTCATTATAGATTTTAAACACTAATAAATTTAGCTGATGACGTGACATTATTTAAAAAATGCTATTAGAAAATGGTTGTAAGTTTAGGTTTCTTATTTGACACACATGAAATATTCAGATATTTCAATGACAATTTTTCAATGACATGGCAATTTTTATATGGGATCAAATTACTAAGGAGTATTGATACAAATCACCCCCAAAATGACTTCCTACCTCTTTTTCATCCCATTAGAAAATGACTTTCATTAAAATTTATAATATGTCTTCCATCAATAGTATTATGTATGTTTATGCAAAATTTGAAGTACATTGGACCAAGGAATCACATTGTCCCATACAAACTTTTCCTCAGTTTTTCATCCCCTTAGGTGTTGAATGAAAAATCCTCTCTTATCGGTTGCCTACGTCATACAAATATTAGGCCTTCCCAAGTTTCAGGCCTCTACAATCTGCAGTTTGGGCTGTGGCTTGATCCATCAGCCTGTCATTCAGTACAAAGCACTTTATATGTATAGATTACCTACCTATCATTATATTTTTTATTATATTGTATTGTATCACTGTTGTGATAGAAAAGAAAAGAAAAAAATATTTATTTCATATTAGGAATACAAAATATTCGCTTAATGAATGTAATTTTTTCCCGGTCATCTCCTTTGGGTGCCCGTTTGGGCTAGATGTTGTGCTGAGAGAAAAAAGGCGGCGGAAAAAATTCCCAGCAGCACTCTTTTAAAAAAAAGTATATTATATATTTGAGATAACAGAATGGCTATGGGTTGATAATAGGCACACGTGACAGCTGATCGTGTGATATGCAATTGCCATCCATCCATCCATCCATCCATCCATCCATCCATCCATCCATCCATCCATCCATCCATCCATCCATCCATCCATCCATCCAGCCATCCAGCCATCCAGCCATCCAGCCATCCAGCCATCCATCCATCCAGCCATCCAGCCATCCATCCATCCATCCATCCATCCATCCATCCATCCATCCATCCATCCATCCATCCATCCAGCCATCCAGCCATCCAGCCATCCAGCCATCCATCCAGCCATCCATCCATCAGCCTTTTAAAGTCCACTGCTGGACATAGACATCCCCTAATGTTCGCCACTCCGTCCGGTCCTGCGCCCTCTGAATACAGCGGTTTCCCGCTATCTTCTTCAGGTCGTCAGTCCACCTGGTTGGAGGGCGGCCTGTGCTCCTTTTGCCGAATTTTGCAATTGCATTATTATACAATAATTTTGTGCCTAATTTATGGGGGGCAAATTTTGTCAGTATTATTATCAACTTCAGTAACATCTATTTCTCAAGTCATAAGTTTCATAAATAAGTTCTATGCTGAAGATTGAATTAAGAGAAAATTAAATATGGTTCAGTATAAACATAGCTAAAACTAGTAATTATTTACAAATCAAATAAATTTATGTTTAATTGTATAGAGAATGAAACAAAATTTGATGCATAGTTTTTTTTATGGGCGACCAAAATTGTGATGACAGTTTAATACAGTTATTAACACTATTTTATTAGCTTGATTTGTATGAATGGACGGAATCTTGAAACTTAATTTTAATACTTGAATTTGGAAAGAATATTTTTTTTAATGTAAAACCATTATAATATTTGAAGCACATTGAGGCGACTGACTTCTAGTCATGTAGTGTAAAAGTACATAATATTATTATGTTTTATCAATTATTGTAAAATTATGTCTTCATTTTTAAATTTGGACTACAAATAGACATGTTTTTTTTTGTTTTTACCAACTATAATTTTAATAAATATTGATTTGCGTCCATATTTCCTCATAATTAATGCTATATGAGTACATAATATTCTATGGCAGTAAACAGAGATAAGACTGATTGTTATAATTTCATTTGCAATTCTTTATAATTGAATATAAGTATAACCTAAATAAATTAGGTTGACTCATTACTCATTACAGCATGCAACATTGCAATGTCAAATGAAGGTGGTGTAAAGTATTGTTCTCATGTAATCATGTTGATTCTAATATAAATAAATATTTTTTTTAGGGTGTAGTTGAAAAGATTTGGGATTGCGTTCGAGATATGCTGGACGATCCAAATTCAGAGGCAAGACATGCAGCGCTAGGATTACTGAGGTGCATAGCGGAAGGGCCGGCCGACCTCCTGATAATGCGCACCATCATCTTCAAGCACCTGAGGGACACCCACGCGGCGCATCCCCCTGATGACTACCAGCTCAGATTCAAGTTGCTCTCTGCACTCACCAATACTGGAAAGAACATCAACTGTCTTGAAGAAGAGGTTTGCACATACAATTTAATAAAATGGCCCACTGTTCTGTTGTCTGAATTTGAATAGTAGATTTTTTTTAAATCAAAACATACTATTTATTTTTACTTGTACTGAAGTGATTGTGTAGTGAAATATCCTAACGCATTTCATTGTAAAAATCATGAGATACTAAAGTGCAACATAACATTTAAATCTTTTTGCTTGATGCTATACTCCCATGGGAACAGCCATTTCTCATCATATATTCTGTGGGTGCATGAACTACATACTATCTATGAATAAAATCATACATATTAATATTCCATTGTTAAATCTATTTTATATGTATTTAATGACTTATAGTTTTTATAGCTTTAAAACTTAACTTGCTAAAAATAATAACAGTTTTGCATCCTTTGGCATAGCCTTATAGCCTTTGAGAAATTATGCACTATGCAAACTGAAGTAAATCAATGCAATGGAATATTACAATGTTCAATAAATACGCACATTACGCATTTCGTGGTCGTGGTATGTATATGTATGTATATGTGGTATGGATATGTATGCACATGCGTTTTAAGCCTTGGATCCTAACTTGTAATACATTACATTACAGCTGCCTTGAGATGAAGCAATTCTGTTGTGTGTTGGTGGAAAGGTGTAGTTGCGGACATATGAAAACAGCCAAGACTTTACTTGAGGTTGTATGTACATGTCCAACAGCTGCAGCCACAACAACAAATCAAATCAATAATATTTTTTTCATATTAGTAATACAAAATATTCGCTTAATGAATGTCATTTTTTCCCGCTCACCGCCTTTAGGTGCCCGTTTGGGCTAGATGTTGAGCTGAGAGAAAAAAGGCGGCAGAAAAAAACTCCCAGCAGCACTCTTTTAAAAAAAAGTACATATATAATTGAGATAACAGTATGGCTATGGGTCCATAATAGGCACACGTGACAGCTGATCGTATAAGACACTATAAACCCACTTCCACCTGCTCACAGATGCGAGTAATAATTACTAAACCATTTAATTTAGAAATAGCCTTGTGTGAGCGAGATTCATTCCCATGCTCCTTTATCATTAAGATAGTCCTTAGTGTTACTACTACATTCATATAAAAAAAATGTATTTTTCCACCAGATTGGTCCCTACATCCTGGAGTGGCTGCCGCAGATCCAGAGCCCAGCGCACATAGTTGAGTTTGTCCAGCTAGTCATCAATGTTGTCAAGTTTAACGCTGTGTATCTTGATGAGGAGATTGTGCACGGAATCGTCAAGTATGTATTAGTTTTCAGAGCAAGTGCATTAGATTTATTTCAAACAGATTTTATAAAAGGAGGATGTTTTGAATGAGGCATTCTGTATAATTCAGTCTGTATTTTTGTCTCAGGTCACCATAATTTTTTACCGAAAAAAGTATTATCACACTTTTTTGTTTGTAGGGTTTAATGTCTCATTTGGTATTCTTAAAATGTATTGGAACAATGCTGGTACCCACAAGAAATATTGTGCTTGTTTAATTTCTATTGATTAAATCATACCATGATGGTATGATTATTGCAGGTTTTTTTTTTTTAAATTACAATAGTTAAACTCCACAGACTTGGCGTTCGTGCCTTTTTTTGCGTCAAGATATTTTGTTTGCTTTTATTGCAGGTTTTTAACACGCTTTTATTAGCTTGACCTGTATGTATGTATGTAACGGAATCTTTTAACTTCATTTTCACCTACTTCTAAGCGTCTGATTAACTTGAAATTTTGCACAGGGGTCAAGGACCGACAACAACGCAATAATATGAAAAAAAAATCAACTAAAAAATTAAAAATAAATAAATAATGTACTTACATTAAAAAACTAAAAAACACGCTTTTGTGAAAATACGAACTAAACTAAGTACATTATTGGTCTTAATTGAACTCTTATGGGATCATTTATATTTTGTCCATCTATCTGACCTGTTTTTTTTTTATTTCATAAATAATAATTGATGTTCCAATGTGTTTGGTGCAGCAACGCATGCTACCTGTGCGTGTACTCGTCGGAGCAGGCGGTGGTGCAGGGCTGCCTGTCGCTGCTGGAGGCGGTGGTCTCGTACTCGCTGCTGCCGCGCGCCGCGCTGCGCACCTTCGTGTCCGCGCTGGCCCGCACCGTCAACCTGGAGCACTACTGCCAGAACAGCTGGAAGGTATACTTCAAGCCCTTTTTTCAGACACCTTCACCTAGCCCTATTGGAGTAGACTTCAGGCCTCCCCAATCATGAAGGGATACTCATACCTTGAAGTGGGAAGCAAAATGGGTTACTGCCAATCCATCCCGTTCTAAGCTAACTGAACATAATTTTTCTGCAGGCTGAAAGAGAGAGAGAGATATGCAAAGACAGACCATTTTTACTTCGAATGAAGTTATATTCCAACAGTGATGCTCACTATATAGGAATAATAAATAAAATATGTCCCCAATGGTAATGGAATAATTTTACTGTGTTGATATTAAAAATTTCACATAATTAGAATGGAAATATGAAAAGCTTGAATGTATGAAAATAGAGTGTCAGAAATTTTATTAAACACCAGCTTTAATTTATTTTTCAGTTGATGCGCTGCGTGGTGGGCGCGGACATCGGGTACGCAGCGTTGCAGGAGATGGTGGACATCCTGCAGAGCGCGGGCGAGGCGGGCGGCGAGGGGGAGGAGGCGGACGCGGGGCTGGTGCGCGGCGCCGTGTTCTACATCAACATGGCGCTGTGGGGGCCGCGCAGGGTGCCCAAGCTGGACGTGTCCTTCCTGGCGGTGCTGCCGGCCTTCCTCAAGGTCAGTGCGCAGGCGATAGGGGAAGATGCAACCCTCCACTTACCTCATCATCATCAACCTACATAAGTCCACTGCTGAATAAAGGCCCCTCCCAAGGTGTGCCTGACTGACTGAACCAGACCTCAACTCTTTGCATCCAGTTTCTTTCTGCCACCCTTCCTTCACTACTACCTAAAGGCAGTCTTCACTCTAATAGCTCAAAGATTCTCGGGTCTTTGGTAGATGTAACCAGGCTACTGCCACTTCAGTGTGCAGGCTACAAGCTATCTGTGTGACCGTAGTCCTCTTTTGAATTGCCTAATTTCGGGTCTTGTCTCGAAGTGAACACTAAGCATGGCTCTTTCCATTACTCTCTGCGCGACAACTAGACCCCACCATCAGAAACGTGGGCACGTTTTGGCTCCGTTTAATTTATTGTGTGGTGATTATTTATTGCAGGCTCTACGAGTGCGGCAACCCGTGGTGACCTACGAGGTCGTGGTGGCCCTGCAGAGCCTGGTCTCGCGTGTTCCGTTACAACTGCACGACGCCGCCTGGGACGTCTTACTGCAAATCGTACATGCCATCCTGCAGCAGGACAGTGAGTGCATTGAATTTAATTTGATAGAAGCCACAAACACAATAAAGAAATATTGGCTTCAGTATACAAGCTGTTTAGGTAGCTAAACAAATCAGGCGTTACCTGGTGTAAGATGGGTAACCGCTAGTATAAAATTTTGATCGCATTTCCGTGCCTCGTGCGAGGGTTCGTAAAGCCTCAAACCAAATCAGAGGTGTCATGGGTGGTTTAAAAACATCTGACAGCGGTTTTGTATTAATCTATATCTCCACCTATCCACATTGGAGCAGCTTGGAGAAATCTGCTTCAGGCCTCGCCAATAATGGAGAGAGACCAGTGGCTGTTAATTAGGTTCAACCAACAAAATCTAAGGATTCCTTCTTGGATGGAATTGATGAAATATTGGTATACATATATTTACTTAGAAAAAATAGTGCAGATTGCTACTTAGTTTCAATAGTACTACTACTACACATATATTTACTTAGAAAAAATAGTGCAGATTGCTACTTAGTTTCAATAGTACTACTACTACTTATAAGTTTTTCTTAATTCTTATTCTTCTATTACAGAAACGTTCGAGCCGCCCAACGAGCTCATCCACACGCGGCTGCACGCCCTGATCACCTCCATCGAGCAGCTGCACGAGGCGGGCCAGTACCAGGGCGACGTGGCCGCGCTGCTGGACCTGGTGGACTGCGCGCCGCACGACCGCCCCGTAATACTGCCTCACATCTATTTAGATCAAGTAGTGAGAAGGTCCAGACTCGCAAAGTTGCCTATGTTTGCGGCAGAGCAAGATCCAGGCAATCGATCGATCTGAGGTTCTTTCCAAAAGGATGCTTTGAGAACTGAATATCCATTTGAGCGGCAGGCTGAGCGAGCAGAATTTGAAAATGTCCAAATGAATATGCAGCATTGACTGTATTGTAATTTATAAAAAGCATGTTACCTTTAGTCAGTCAGTCCACCAATCCGCACTTGGCCAGCGTGGTGGACTATGGCCTAAATCCCTTTCAATTGTGTGAGAAGGAGACCTGTGCCCAGCAGTGGGACATAAAAAAGGTTGAAAAAAAATGTTACCTTCACCCTCCCTCTACAAGACTGTCTCTACAAAACAATGTACAACGTCATAGAGTTGGGGTAACTTACTTTGTGTCAATGTCTAGCTCTAATGAAATGAATGTTTAATTACCTGTAGTAGAAGCAAATCTCAAGTATGTTTAAGTAATGTTTACGAATGCCCTTAACGCTTTAGACGTGCCTCCAGTGCCTTTATTCAATTACTCACAACAGAATGTGCAGGGGAAATATTTGTGTTACAGGAAGCGTCAACGATGAAGCTGATTAGCGCGCGGGTGGGCGCCCTGACGCTGGGCGGAGCGTGGGCGGGCGCGGCGCTGGCGCTGGCGGAGCGCTACGTGCGCGTGGAGCCGCGCGCCGCCGTGCGCCTGCACGCCGTGGCCGCGCTGCTCGGCTTCATCCGCCGCCACCGGTACGTGCGCGTGTTGTAGTGCTGACGGCGCTGGCGGAGCGCTACGTGCGCGTGAAGCCGCGCGCCGCCGTGCGCCTGCACGCCGTGGCCGCGCTGCTCGGCTTCATCCGCCGCCACCGGTACGTGCGCGTGTTGTAGTGCTGGCGGCGCTGGCGGAGCGCTACGTGCGCGTGAAGCCGCGCGCCGCCGTGCGCCTGCACGCCGTGGCCGCGCTGCTCGGCTTCATCCGCCGCCACCGGTACGTGCGCGTGTTGTAGTGCTGGCGGCGCTGGCGGAGCGCTACGTGCGCGTGAAGCCGCGCGCCGCCGTGCGCCTGCACGCCGTGGCCGCGCTGCTCGGCTTCATCCGCCGCCACCGGTACGTGCGCGTGTTGTAGTGCTGGCGGCGCTGGCGGAGCGCTACGTGCGCGTGAAGCCGCGCGCCGCCGTGCGCCTGCACGCCGTGGCCGCGCTGCTCGGCTTCATCCGCCGCCACCGGTACGTGCGCGTGTTGTAGTGCTGGCGGCGCTGGCGGAGCGCTACGTGCGCGTGAAGCCGCGCGCCGCCGTGCGCCTGCACGCCGTGGCCGCGCTGCTCGGCTTCATCCGCCGCCACCGGTACGTGCGCGTGTTGTAGTGCTGGCGGCGCTGGCGGAGCGCTACGTGCGCGTGAAGCCGCGCGCCGCCGTGCGCCTGCACGCCGTGGCCGCGCTGCTCGGCTTCATCCGCCGCCACCGGTACGTGCGCGTGTTGTAGTGCTGGCGGCGCTGGCGGAGCGCTACGTGCGCGTGAAGCCGCGCGCCGCCGTGCGCCTGCACGCCGTGGCCGCGCTGCTCGGCTTCATCCGCCGCCACCGGTACGTGCGCGTGTTGTAGTGCTGGCGGCGCTGGCGGAGCGCTACGTGCGCGTGAAGCCGCGCGCCGCCGTGCGCCTGCACGCCGTGGCCGCGCTGCTCGGCTTCATCCGCCGCCACCGGTACGTGCGCGTGTTGTAGTGCTGGCGGCGCTGGCGGAGCGCTACGTGCGCGTGAAGCCGCGCGCCGCCGTGCGCCTGCACGCCGTGGCCGCGCTGCTCGGCTTCATCCGCCGCCACCGGTACGTGCGCGTGTTGTAGTGCTGGCGGCGCTGGCGGAGCGCTACGTGCGCGTGAAGCCGCGCGCCGCCGTGCGCCTGCACGCCGTGGCCGCGCTGCTCGGCTTCATCCGCCGCCACCGGTACGTGCGCGTGTTGTAGTGCTGGCGGCGCTGGCGGAGCGCTGCGTGCGCGTGGAGCCTGGTGTTGACTGATTACTGACGACTTACTGATTACTATTACGAAGTAATTTTTAATAAATATTATATTCGTTAATAAAAATTATACTTGACGCTGGCAATATGCACAGAGTTTGCGATGCCAATATTGTAATGAAAGAATGCAGTTCACTGTTTACCATTGGGGTACGTGGTTCCATGTGGCAGGTTTCAGGACCAGTTCGTAATGGCGCATATTACTCCTGCAGGGTGGGGCACGGCGAGGAGCTGGCGGAGCGCGTGGGCGCGCCGCTGTGCGCCGTGTGCGCGCTGGACGGCGACGTGGCGCTGCGGGCCGCCGCCGCGCGCGCGCTGCCCGACCTGGCGCGCATGTGCGCCTCCGACGCTTGCATCGACCTCATCGATCAGCTCGAGAAGGTGGCTTTTTTTACTAACACGCTTTTATTAACTTGACCTGTATGTATGTAAGTATGTATGTATGTAACGGAATATTTTAACTTCATTTTCACTTACTTCTAGGAGTCTGATTAACTTGAAAATTTGCACAGGAGTCAAGGGCCAATGACAATTCAATAATATGAGAATAAAAATCCAACTAAAAAATTAAAAATAAATAATGTAGTTTAAAAAACTAAAAAACACGCTTTAAAGTAAAAAAATAAGAAGAAAATGTATTTTACTGTAAAAAAAAGCGTGGGGTGGTTTTTAAGATAATAGATAATAGTACTATTGACACCATGCACCCCACGCTTTTTTTTACAGTAAAATACATTTTCTTCTTATTTTTTTACTTTAAAGCGTGTTTTTTAGTTTTTTAAACTACATTATTTATTTTATTTAAATGGAGTAACAAACGAGCATGCTAGCTATGTTGCTGCAGCTCATATGTACGCACAACCTCAAACTTCCTTAAATCTTACTTGCTGTCTGATAAAGTTTCGCTGCTCCGGAATCTAATGGTATATTGTCATGTGAATATGGCCAACTACCATAGTGTACTTTTGTGATGAAATTACACGACACCGGGAAAGCATATTATTATGTTATTACATGTTTGTTCTTCGCCCAGATCCTGAACCGTCCGTTCGAGGTGTACGCGCACGACGCGTCGATCCCGGCGGACGCGGACGTGTCGGACGTGCGGCTGGCGGCGGCCGGGCTGCTGGAGCTGCTGCACGACAAGCTGCTGCGAGCGCCGCCGCAGCACGCCGCGCGCGCCCTGCTCGTGCTGCTCGACCACCTCGACCACCACTACCGCCGCCCCGCCGTCTTCCACCACCACCCCGACGTGCGCCTCAAGGTACCACTTGGAAACTAGTTATTATTTATTGAAAATTTAGAGTTAATTTCAAATTATGCGACACAGAGGTCGTTTGATAGTGAAATGATTAAAAATAACTAGAGACTAAAAAATTTAAAACAGTTCATAGTGTCCTATAGCATTTTACAGGTGTATTATTAGGCGTGCAAAATTGCCCGCTTACCGTTTACATACAATTTGACAATACGACTCTGCGAGTAATCGTCCACCTGTGTTTAACGAACTCGCTTACGTTGAATGTTCGAATAAGAAGAATCAGCCTACTGATACTGAGTTGGTTGTTCCAGATATTCGACATGCTGTTCGGGCTGCGCGCGAACGCGTTCAACTGCGTGGGATTCTGCTACGACGCGCACGGGCAGGCCTTACATGGCGCCGCGGCGCTGCGCGTCAAGCCGGTGTGCTCGCCCTTCCTGCTGGTGGAGCCGCCCAGCACGCGCGCGCAGCCGCCCGCCCAGCTCAAGGACGTGCCGCCGGTGAGCGTCGCGAGGGACCGTGTATAGCTGCTCCGGTTGAGTCACTCAATCGGAGCCGCTCGGATGTTGATCCGAAATGGTCGCCAACTTTTTTAGATCCCTAAGTGTAATATTTTTAAACCGCCCATAGTACGATTCAAGGACTCCGAAGGGCAAAACCGCGCGTGCGACCTCCTAACATGTGATTGTTGCACAATATAATAAGAGAATGTAATGGAGTGTGGGTGTGCGCAGACGGCGTGCGTGGTGCCGGCGGGGCGCGCGGCGCGCGCGCTGAGCACGGCGCTGACGCGCGAGGCGGAGTGGGGCGTGCTGGCGCACCTGCTGCGCGCGCTGCCGCACCTGCTGCAGGCGCGCGCGCTGGCGCTCGGCCGCCGCGCCAGCGACCTGGACCTGCTGGCCGCCACGCTCGTCGCCATGGTGCGTACCGTACCGCTTGCTCCACACTCTCACACAATGTCAGCCTACGTCACTCATATCAACACTACCCGTACATACTCTTTTGGCAAAGGGAGATCTCCCGCCGGGCGAGGTGGTCATGCCCGGGGAGCGGCCGCGCTCCAACTGACTCGATTCGGAGTATAGTAGAGTATATATGGTAGGATATTCCGAAAACTTCGATAGCGTGATTCAGGAATACCCGTGGCGCAATCTCTTGATGAGTAGCGGAAGGTCGCTACACTCTATTGGCTGCAACCTTACATATCACTCCTCCTACGGGTCTTCTTCCATTACTGAGGAGGTCTGGAACTGGAACACCACGCTGCTCCAATGCGGGTTGGTGGAGATGTGGGTTAGTGGCCAACCCACTGTCGGATGTTTTCAAACCCGATCTCTCGGTAACAGCTGCGACCGACGTCTTAACGTGTCCTCCGAAGCATGGAAATGGGCATGATATTTTTCTCACACTCGACCGCGCTCGTTTGGCTTGGCCTTGGGAGAGGATTCAACGATCAACGATTTACGCCGATAGCTAATTTATTTAATACTTATATTATATTAGTGAACGCAGTAACTTACCATTTTAGTTTATATTCCATTAAGACGGAATTATAGATTTTTACATATAATTCCTCTTTTATTTATTTAACTTTATAATAGTCACGGTTCAACACCAGGTTTTGTGGGATTTGGCTGCACTAAATCCCCCTCGGTAGCCTGCCTCTGCGCTTGACCATCCTTCCCGGGGCCGTTGGTTGGACGAATCGAGCTCCCACTCTCCGCCCGCAACCCCGGAAGCCCACTTTTAGTCGCCTCTTACGATCAGGCAGGAGATGCTGTAGTTCTAGTTTTAATCCCGAAGCTACACTGCCCAACTAAAGGTCAGATAGGCGAAATTGATTTGCATGTCATTTAATTTTATATTATTAAGAAAGTCCTTAGTTTCATAGTAACCCCTTGCAGCAATGGACTTGTTTCACTTATTCAGAACTTATGTCCGCGCTGATACAAACGATGAGAAGCAACGATAGCATAGAACATAAAAACCTCGAGATCCTCCCCCCGCAGGTGACGGAGCGCAGTGGGGATGTGTAAACACTCACTGCATCTAACTTAATTGATTATTTAACACAAAAGTATAAGTATATTGAACTTTCCTTACTCCAATGTTGGGAAATGCAACATAGGTGTCCCCGCAGGTGTCGGAGCGCGGCGGGGGCGGCGCGGGGGGCGGCGCGGCGGGCGGGGGCGGCAAGCTGCCGGTGTCGGAGCTGCACGCGGCGGCGCTGCCCGCGCTGGCCGCGCTCGCCTCCTACCACGCCTTCCTCGAGCCGCAGACGCAGCAGCGCATCGTGCGCTGCCTGCTCAAGTATGGGATGGGTACGTGCTGCATTCCATTCCGTAATACCAAAGCGAAATGTTGAACGTGAACATAGATGCCACTTGCTTTTCGACAATCTCCAAAAATTAAATAAAATAGACTTTGCGTTTGTTCCAAATGATAAACACGCACTTGAAAATAAAATAAAACAGAAAAAAATACGGTTATTTTTACGTGATATGTGACACTCGACAATGCGAAAAATCAATGTTCTACTCTGACTTTAAATTGAAGTAAAGTAACCATCACTTTATTTTAGAATTTTAAAATGAAATTATTTTGATTTACCAAAACTCTTACATACATTTCCCCAAGCTTATAAAATTCACCAACCCACGCAAAGCCATAATTGAAATGTGCCTCACACCGTTCTCCTTTTTAGTGGAGATATAATGTAACAATTGGACAGAGTACTGTTATGAATAAGTTCATTAACATCATTATTAACAACTCTATGATGAAAATAATCTCATTTATTGTTGTAATTTTCCCCCAGTGCTCCGAACCCCGCAGCCGTACATCAACGCGCTGACGATCTTCACGCTGGAGACGCGCGACACCATGGTGAAGATGCTGCCCGAGGTGCTGCTGGACCTCTCCAAGATCTCCGACACCAAGGCCATCGCCAGTCCCATGCTCGAGTTTCTCTCCAGTGAGTCCTTTAAAACCAAGGCCTGTCAATTTTAACGTCTATTTATGGTCGTGGCCGGCCATACCTTTTTTGACGTTACAACGTCTTATAATTCGATGGAGCCGGCTGCACGCACGAAAAAACATGACTCATGCGGCGTTACCTCGCTCTGAGGCGTTCCATTTAAGGCTTGAAGTGCTCCGAGTTCGGCAGCGTTCGACATCTGTCTCTCTCCTACTTGAGTGAGCGATGCGTCCGCGTGAACAGCTGCTGTACAATAATACATTTACATGTTTTCGTCAAGTATGAAGTGCAGTGAAAAGTGAATGTGATGTCAATTGTTTATAGCAACAAGTATTTTCTTATGACGTTGTCACGTTCAACTATCGTCAGTAAACCGACTTTACAGACAACCGATTTTCTTTTTTTTTTTTTTTGATGCAGAGCAAAACTTCATTAAGCTGCCCCCTCAGTTTCTGTACATCAGTATTTTGTGACGTGATTACAGGATACTTGAATATAAACAAGATTTTCTGGCGTTACTTGGATATAGGTTATATTTTTTTTGTGTCGATTGTGAAGGGTTGAATATAGGCAATATTTACTGGATATCCGGCTGACCACTAAGAAGAGGACAAGAACGTAGTTGTCTCTTTGTGAAACGTGTTCGTCTCGCTCCTTCTATATCCGGGCCTAAGCGTGGCCATGTTGTGATGTAATCAAAGTCCCGTAAGTCCGTATAAAACAAACAAACATTGTTTATCATTTCTCATATTATGTAATATATGTTTCTCATATGTATTTCCGCTTTATTTTCACGCCTTATACAAATCCTTTATTCGGCAGCGCTGACCCGGCTGCCGCACGTGTTCGCGTCGTTCGTGGAGGACCAGTACATGTCGGTGTTCGCCATCCTGCTGCCGTACACCAACCCGTCGCGCTACAACCACTACGTGGTGTCGCTGGCGCACCACGTCACCGCCGCCTGGTTCCTCAAGTGCCGGCTCTCCTACCGCCGCAACTTCGTGCGCTTCATCATACACGTCAGTTCTGATATTTATGTCCCACACTCTCTGTTTTCTCCACCAGCCCTCATTGGAGCAGCGTGATGCAGTATGCTTCAACCCTACCCGTGCCCAGTAGTGGAAAGCAGAAAATGTTGTGCCACTCTCTATTTTAAAGTTTGAATGCTGGATACAGAATACAGTCGTTAAACCTTGTCGGAGGCCTTATGGGCGATTTGAAAAACATCCGACAGCGGGTTGGCCACCAACCCGCATCTCCACCAACCCGCATTTGGGGCAGCATGGTGGAGTAAGCTCCAGGCTTTCTTTTTTTTTAAAAAGGGTTGCAGCCTGCCATAACTTAACATTAAAGTTGTAAACTTCTAATTATTTGTTGCAGGGTCTGCACAACTACATAATAATGCCATTTGAAGAACAAATGCAGTACAAGTCCAATAACTTTCAGCAGACATCGGCTAATGAAGACTCATCCAATAGACAACGAAGTTCTAGTCTTGTAAGTATTGTTATATTGATGCAATGAACTCAAAACCTTTAACCACTCGAAGTGTTCTTGGGTATAATGGTTCAGTCGAATCTTTTAATATTTTTTAAAGGAGGTTTCTCCAAATATTACCTAATTCTTTCCTGCAAGATTTTAATTAATTAAATTTTTGTATTAAATAAATTTATTGAACTATTATCTTTTTGGAAAAAATTCGATTCGCATTTGCACAAGATACACACACAAGACAAAGACAAATACTTTTATTTGCACAAATATGGGTGTTTACAAAAGGTGTTTTTATACATTTGGTTCGCCATATTTACCTTCATGAGGTTTGCAAATATTACAATAATTAAAAACTTAACTAATTACAAACATAAAAATGTACATTGAAATAGTGTCATTTATTTTATTATATGTATATTACATTTATCTTTGTTTGTACCCATATTGCGCATTTTAGTTTATTTATATTATTTATTTTTATTTTCGGATCCGATCCGATCGTCGGATTTGGGTACCCATATTGCAGGGTTTTTGTACACTGACAGGAAAAAAAAGCCGGCGAAAATAAAATCCTCCCAGGTTTTTATGGAATTCCTTTATGCCGTTTAATAAATTTCACGTGAAATTAGGAAATAGGAATTAGGGAATACACAAATCTCTCGATAGCTTTCTTTGTTGCTATAGATAGCAGTCTTTAAGCGATATGAGCTGTTTGAAAACGTGTCAGCGGGATGGTCAGTAAACATGTTATTCTAATCGTATTCAAATCTGTCCAGTGTGGACACTTACAGAAGTTACATATGGAACACTTGTTCTCTGATGCTTACAACCTGTTAGTGTAGTTTAGACACGTGTATCTAGATTTAAATGAGGTGGAGTTAAGCTGTCCAGTGTGAGATATGATCAGAGGTTATGGATGCAACTTGAGGAGAACATGATGCCTATAACTTGTTAGTGCTGTGAAGCACACATATAAGATGAAAATGAGATGGGGATAATGCATTAAGGGTCTGTTCTCATCGCATCTGCTGTTGCAGGGCTCCAAAGCAGTATCCCGCGTGCCGCTGGCGGGCGCGCGGTCGGGCGGTGCGGGGGGCGCGGGGGGCGCGGGCAGCGGCGCGGGCACTGCGCCCGCCGCCTTCCACGTGGAGCTCACCGAGACCTGCGTGGACCTGCTGGCGCGCTACACCTTCACGCCCTGCAGCGTCAAGCCGCACCGGTATGTACCCTGCCACGTGGAGCTCACCGAGACCTGCGTGGACCTGCTGGCGCGCTACACCTTCACGCCCTGCAGCGTCAAGCCGCACCGGTATGTACCCTGCCACGTGGAGCTCACCGAGACCTGCGTGGACCTGCTGGCGCGCTACACCTTCACGCCCTGCAGCGTCAAGCCGCACCGGTATGTACCCTGCCACGTGGAGCTCACCGAGACCTGCGTGGACCTGCTGGCGCGCTACACCTTCACGCCCTGCAGCGTCAAGCCGCACCGGTATGTACCCTGCCACGTGGAGCTCACCGAGACCTGCGTGGACCTGCTGGCGCGCTACACCTTCACGCCCTGCAGCGTCAAGCCGCACCGGTATGTACCCTGCCACGTGGAGCTCACCGAGACCTGCGTGGACCTGCTGGCGCGCTACACCTTCACGCCCTGCAGCGTCAAGCCGCACCGGTATGTACCCTGCCACGTGGAGCTCACCGAGACCTGCGTGGACCTGCTGGCGCGCTACACCTTCACGCCCTGCAGCGTCAAGCCGCACCGGTATGTACCCTGCCACGTGGAGCTCACCGAGACCTGCGTGGACCTGCTGGCGCGCTACACCTTCACGCCCTGCAGCGTCAAGCCGCACCGGTATGTACCCTGCCACGTGGAGCTCACCGAGACCTGCGTGGACCTGCTGGCGCGCTACACCTTCACGCCCTGCAGCGTCAAGCCGCACCGGTATGTACCCTGCCACGTGGAGCTCACCGAGACCTGCGTGGACCTGCTGGCGCGCTACACCTTCACGCCCTGCAGCGTCAAGCCGCACCGGTATGTACCCTGCCACGTGGAGCTCACCGAGACCTGCGTGGACCTGCTGGCGCGCTACACCTTCACGCCCTGCAGCGTCAAGCCGCACCGGTATGTACCCTGCCACGTGGAGCTCACCGAGACCTGCGTGGACCTGCTGGCGCGCTACACCTTCACGCCCTGCAGCGTCAAGCCGCACCGGTATGTACCCTGCCACGTGGAGCTCACCGAGACCTGCGTGGACCTGCTGGCGCGCTACACCTTCACGCCCTGCAGCGTCAAGCCGCACCGGTATGTACCCTGCCACGTGGAGCTCACCGAGACCTGCGTGGACCTGCTGGCGCGCTACACCTTCACGCCCTGCAGCGTCAAGCCGCACCGGTATGTACCCTGCCACGTGGAGCTCACCGAGACCTGCGTGGACCTGCTGGCGCGCTACACCTTCACGCCCTGCAGCGTCAAGCCGCACCGGTATGTACCCTGCCACGTGGAGCTCACCGAGACCTGCGTGGACCTGCTGGCGCGCTACACCTTCACGCCCTGCAGCGTCAAGCCGCACCGGTATGTACCCTGCCACGTGGAGCTCACCGAGACCTGCGTGGACCTGCTGGCGCGCTACACCTTCACGCCCTGCAGCGTCAAGCCGCACCGGTATGTACCCTGCCACGTGGAGCTCACCGAGACCTGCGTGGACCTGCTGGCGCGCTACACCTTCACGCCCTGCAGCGTCAAGCCGCACCGGTATGTACCCTGCCACGTGGAGCTCACCGAGACCTGCGTGGACCTGCTGGCGCGCAACACCTTCACGCCCTGCAGCGTCAAGCCGCACCGGTATGTACCCTGCCACGTGGAGCTCACCGAGACCTGCGTGGACCTGCTGGCGCGCTACACCTTCACGCCCTGCAGCGTCAAGCCGCACCGGTATGTACCCTGCCACGTGGAGCTCACCGAGACCTGCGTGGACCTGCTGGCGCGCAACACCTTCACGCCCTGCAGCGTCAAGCCGCACCGGTATGTACCCTGCCACGTGGAGCTCACCGAGACCTGCGTGGACCTGCTGGCGCGCTACACCTTCACGCCCTGCAGCGTCAAGCCGCACCGGTATGTACCCTGCCACGTGGAGCTCACCGAGACCTGCGTGGACCTGCTGGCGCGCTACACCTTCACGCCCTGCAGCGTCAAGCCGCACCGGTATGTACCCTGCCACGTGGAGCTCACCGAGACCTGCGTGGACCTGCTGGCGCGCTACACCTTCACGCCCTGCAGCGTCAAGCCGCACCGGTATGTACCCTGCCACGTGGAGCTCACCGAGACCTGCGTGGACCTGCTGGCGCGCTACACCTTCACGCCCTGCAGCGTCAAGCCGCACCGGTATGTACCCTGCCACGTGGAGCTCACCGAGACCTGCGTGGACCTGCTGGCGCGCTACACCTTCACGCCCTGCAGCGTCAAGCCGCACCGGTATGTACCCTGCCACGTGGAGCTCACCGAGACCTGCGTGGACCTGCTGGCGCGCTACACCTTCACGCCCTGCAGCGTCAAGCCGCACCGGTATGTACCCTGCCACGTGGAGCTCACCGAGACCTGCGTGGACCTGCTGGCGCGCTACACCTTCACGCCCTGCAGCGTCAAGCCGCACCGGTATGTACCCTGCCACGTGGAGCTCACCGAGACCTGCGTGGACCTGCTGGCGCGCTACACCTTCACGCCCTGCAGCGTCAAGCCGCACCGGTATGTACCCTGCCACGTGGAGCTCACCGAGACCTGCGTGGACCTGCTGGCGCGCTACACCTTCACGCCCTGCAGCGTCAAGCCGCACCGGTATGTACCCTGCCACGTGGAGCTCACCGAGACCTGCGTGGACCTGCTGGCGCGCTACACCTTCACGCCCTGCAGCGTCAAGCCGCACCGGTATGTACCCTGCCACGTGGAGCTCACCGAGACCTGCGTGGACCTGCTGGCGCGCTACACCTTCACGCCCTGCAGCGTCAAGCCGCACCGGTATGTACCCTGCCACGTGGAGCTCACCGAGACCTGCGTGGACCTGCTGGCGCGCTACACCTTCACGCCCTGCAGCGTCAAGCCGCACCGGTATGTACCCTGCCACGTGGAGCTCACCGAGACCTGCGTGGACCTGCTGGCGCGCTACACCTTCACGCCCTGCAGCGTCAAGCCGAACAGGTCCTCTCACTTGTAACTCTATGGACTCCGGGTTCTGTTCGTTCGTCTCCGTGACACATTTTTGAGCTTATACCAGCACTAGAACTAGAACGTGCCATTGTGCTCTAAGGTTATCAAAAGATAGCGCAGAAAAACGGATCAGATACAGTTGACGATAACGATATTATTTCTTATGACGACAGTAACTAAAGTCCTCTTCATTTCAGGAGTGATACTGCAGAATTTCTTTTCAACGGCGGACAATCGACGACATGGCTTGTAGGACACAAATTGGTCACCATCACCACTTCAGGCTGCTTACAGAACTCTATCAAACAAGGTTTATGTGAAAGGTATGCTTATATTAAATTTAATGGGTTCCTAAATCATCTAGAAGAAAAAACCAATCACATCCAATCCCGCCACTTATGTTCAATCTCGCTATTTGCGAAACTAAATTTTCAATCCCGGGGAGATCCCGCCAATACAGAGATCTCGGTATACCGGGATTGGAAGCCCCATTTGGGCGGCCGTTTATGGCTCACCGCGCATGAAGAACACTGCTATGTTTCGCTGAAGATCCCAAGCGCTGAGGCAGTCTACTGTAGGGGCTCTAGTGTGGTACAAATACACACAGACACACACACCCACATAACCCAGTATATCTGTCGCAGTAGAATTCCATACTCCGCCTTTTACATTACGGCTAGTCGTTTCCTAAAAGAGGGCTGGATGTACTAAATCCAACTAAACTTATGCATACTACTTGGTCACATTAACTTGACGCTTGGCGTTGATGACGTCATTTTGACGCTGACCAATTGTGCTGACCATACTGACACTTGCCGGGCGAGATAAGGGAATGCGGGGGGAAGAGGGCGGGGCCTCGCATTCCAGAGATGCGTCGAGTTAATGTGACCGCGTTGTAGGTCGATTCGCAGTGTTAAGTAAAACCCAAAGTGGACTGTATATTGTATGTATTATTTACTTTATTTCATGTTGAAATTTTAGATCTCAGATTGACACATTACAAACATTTGAACGTCCCTGTTTTAGGAAACGAAATGTAATACGGCGGATTATACGATCCGACTGCGACATCTCTCTTAGTAAGGTCAACGCCCTATGTAAAAGTAAGCAAGTATTTTTCTTTATGTTATCTAAATAGGAATATTTTTAATGATGTTGTACACATGCGTTCAGGTGCGCCACGCTGTGCCGGCAGCACGCGGAGAGCGCGGCCAGCCCGCTGCCGCCGCTGCTGCCCGACGACGCCGCGCCCCCCGCGCCCCTCGCGCCCCTCCCACCCCTGGCGCCGCACGTACAGGTACACATGCGTTCAGGTGCGCCACGCTGTGCCGGCAGCACGCGGAGAGCGCGGCCAGCCCGCTGCCGCCGCTGCTGCCCGACGACGCCGCGCCCCCCGCGCCCCTCGCGCCCCTCCCACCCCTGGCGCCGCACGTACAGGTACACATGCGTTCAGGTGCGCCACGCTGTGCCGGCAGCACGCGGAGAGCGCAGCCAGCCCGCTGCCGCCGCTGCTGCCCGACGACGCCGCGCCCCCCGCGCCCCTCGCGCCCCTCCCACCCCTGGCGCCGCACGTACAGGTACACATGCGTTCAGGTGCGCCACGCTGTGCCGGCAGCACGCGGAGAGCGCGGCCAGCCCGCTGCCGCCGCTGCTGCCCGACGACGCCGCGCCCCCCGCGCCCCTCGCGCCCCTCCCACCCCTGGCGCCGCACGTACAGGTACACATGCGTTCAGGTGCGCCACGCTGTGCCGGCAGCACGCGGAGAGCGCAGCCAGCCCGCTGCCGCCGCTGCTGCCCGACGACGCCGCGCCCCCCGCGCCCCTCGCGCCCCTCCCACCCCTGGCGCCGCACGTACAGGTACACATGCGTTCAGGTGCGCCACGCTGTGCCGGCAGCACGCGGAGAGCGCGGCCAGCCCGCTGCCGCCGCTGCTGCCCGACGACGCCGCGCCCCCCGCGCCCCTCGCGCCCCTCCCACCCCTGGCGCCGCACGTACAGGTACACATGCGTTCAGGTGCGCCACGCTGTGCCGGCAGCACGCGGAGAGCGCAGCCAGCCCGCTGCCGCCGCTGCTGCCCGACGACGCCGCGCCCCCCGCGCCCCTCGCGCCCCTCCCACCCCTGGCGCCGCACGTACAGGTACACATGCGTTCAGGTGCGCCACGCTGTGCCGGCAGCACGCGGAGAGCGCAGCCAGCCCGCTGCCGCCGCTGCTGCCCGACGACGCCGCGCCCCCCGCGCCCCTCGCGCCCCTCCCACCCCTGGCGCCGCACGTACAGGTACACATGCGTTCAGGTGCGCCACGCTGTGCCGGCAGCACGCGGAGAGCGCGGCCAGCCCGCTGCCGCCGCTGCTGCCCGACGACGCCGCGCCCCCCGCGCCCCTCGCGCCCCTCCCACCCCTGGCGCCGCACGTACAGGTACACATGCGTTCAGGTGCGCCACGCTGTGCCGGCAGCACGCGGAGAGCGCGGCCAGCCCGCTGCCGCCGCTGCTGCCCGACGACGCCGCGCCCCCCGCGCCCCTCGCGCCCCTCCCACCCCTGGCGCCGCCCGTACAGGTACACATGCGTTCAGGTGCGCCACGCTGTGCCGGCAGCACGCGGAGAGCGCAGCCAGCCCGCTGCCGCCGCTGCTGCCCGACGACGCCGCGCCCCCCGCGCCCCTCGCGCCCCTCCCACCCCTGGCGCCGCACGTACAGGTACACATGCGTTCAGGTGTGCCACGCTGTGCCGGCAGCACGCGGAGAGCGCGGCCAGCCCGCTGCCGCCGCTGCTGCCCGACGACGCCGCGCCCCCCGCGCCCCTCGCGCCCCTCCCACCCCTGGCGCCGCACGTACAGGTACACATGCGTTCAGGTGCGCCACGCTGTGCCGGCAGCACGCGGAGAGCGCGGCCAGCCCGCTGCCGCCGCTGCTGCCCGACGACGCCGCGCCCCCCGCGCCCCTCGCGCCCCTCCCACCCCTGGCGCCGCACGTACAGGTACACATGCGTTCAGGTGCGCCACGCTGTGCCGGCAGCACGCGGAGAGCGCGGCCAGCCCGCTGCCGCCGCTGCTGCCCGACGACGCCGCGCCCCCCGCGCCCCTCGCGCCCCTCCCACCCCTGGCGCCGCACGTACAGGTACACATGCGTTCAGGTGCGCCACGCTGTGCCGGCAGCACGCGGAGAGCGCGGCCAGCCCGCTGCCGCCGCTGCTGCCCGACGACGCCGCGCCCCCCGCGCCCCTCGCGCCCCTCCCACCCCTGGCGCCGCACGTACAGGTACACATGCGTTCAGGTGCGCCACGCTGTGCCGGCAGCACGCGGAGAGCGCGGCCAGCCCGCTGCCGCCGCTGCTGCCCGACGACGCCGCGCCCCCCGCGCCCCTCGCGCCCCTCCCACCCCTGGCGCCGCACGTACAGGTACACATGCGTTCAGGTGCGCCACGCTGTGCCGGCAGCACGCGGAGAGCGCGGCCAGCCCGCTGCCGCCGCTGCTGCCCGACGACGCCGCGCCCCTGGCGCCGTCCGCGCCGCACGTACAGGTATAGCAACGTACCATCTTTATAGTGTGGACATAGGTATAGGTAGTCCGAACGCCGTTAATTTCACTACACGATTTATTGCACACACACGGAAGAAATAGTTACAGATAAATAGACATAAGATGTAGTTCAGAAGGAGTAATACAGCAAGCACAAGAGAAGGTACATGGAAAGGAGTCACTTGGAAGAATAAGAAAGCACGGTAACACAGTAGAAAGACAGGACAGATATGGAAGGTCACACGAAACAGCAAACATTAAATAACATTTTATTAAGCGCGTTGGTGGAATGCGGATGCAAAGCGAAAGCGGGAGGCAACGACAGCCGAGTGGCACGGGCTTCGCGCACAGGGATCGTGAGTCGCCGGCGCGGCGGCGAGTGAGTCGGGGCGGGGGGCGGGGGCGGGGGGGCGGGAGCGGCGCGCCCGAGCAGCCGGAAAGCTAAGGGTACAAGGCTCCGTTTTCAATGCGCTAAGCGACCGGTCCGTATGGTACATGACCGGCGACCACTGACGTGTGTATGTTATTATGTCGTGTACATATGTGTGAATGTATATATGTAGGTGTGTATAAATGAATGTATTATGTATGTGCCCATGTATATTTTATATGCGTGTGTGTGAGTACGTGTATATGTGGTGAACTAGTAAACATGCCAAAAACTACTATGATATAATAGCTAGCATTAGTGTAACACTACTATATAATGATACTATTACCATAAGAATAAATAATAACTATACATAGAACGGAATCTCCTTTAACCGCCATTGATACGCCGCAATAATTTATATACCTACTTCCCTCTTCACCTCGTTACGCCCCTCTGTCGCCCAGGCGTGTTGCCAGGGTTGTGAACTGTTATGTCTAAAGATAATATCGCTAAAATATAAGTTGTAAAAATCATTATTTTAGTTTAGTATTACAAAATATGAGAATGATAAATAATTACCTACTCTATAAATACTTAGTACTTACTATATTAGGTATAAGTAAAGTTATCCTGAGTACCATACCAAATGAAGCTATGTAAGTATTACTTACCTACATACATAGGTGTTAGTACTTATGTAGGTAGTTTAGATTTAAAATAAACGAATATGTGCGCCACTGAGCGGAGCAGCGCCGCGGCTGCCGCCATCGCAAGGCAAAGCAATCGAGAAAGGTACAACGACCGATGGCGGGGGGCAATTATTAAAGATTTTGGAGACATGTTAATATGCTGTATGTATCGAACAAAATTTTTCCAATTGGGTGAAGCTATACAAAAATAACTTTCATGTCCTTTTAATGAATCAGGTACCTACGGAAAGGGAATAATATTTAAAAAAAATATTACTCTACTCTTACCTTGCATCTTCTTTGGGCAAACTAAAAAAACTTAAGTATGGCATTGTTTTTGAATTAGTATTCTGTTTAACGGTGTAGGCTAATATCATGACCTTGAGCCCGTCCGGAGCGGGAGTTTCCGTTCTATGTATTATTTATTCTTATGCTATTACACTAATGCTAACCTTTATATTATGTTCTTAGGTGAGCGTTATTTACTTCAGGCGAGTTTAGGCTTACCTGGGCGAAAAAGAAGAAAGTGAAATGGGTGGGCAGGTGTAACTTTATGCTAGAACTAAATAATTTGTCAGTTCGTTAATTCCATTAAATTACATATTACCACTACCTAATACTTTTTATTTCCTTCCAGGTACAAGTAAACGACAGCACGGAACACAACCAAACGAACTCGACGTCGAGCAACAACCACCTACAGGTACACTCGCAATCGACGGCACAGAACGGACCTGAAGTTAAACGGTGAGCCTATACAACTGACAACATTCAAAGGAACAATTTAAAAAATCAATTTTTTCATTCATCTAAAGTAACTCTTTATGAAGTTAAGTCCTCGAAATCTCAATCAATACTGTTGTGTATTGTAGCAATGAACTTTACCGATTTCTCAGTGTATCCTTCGTAGGATTAAGACTACCATCTGGATACTCACGATGGCAGCCAGCTTGTATACTGTCGCACGTGGCGCTTTCTTCTAACCTTTGCCATTATGTTACACAGGTATCCAGTGAATAATTGAAAATTGTTATATTAGGCTCATAATCCCTAGCCATTCAAAAAGTTACTATTTAATATGTTGCCTAAAGCATAATAATAATATGTGTAAGATATTGAAACTTTCTTAAATACATAATTTAAATGTTTGCACTGAGAGTTTTGGCGGGAAGTCGAAAAAGAAATATTGTGCTTGTTTTATTTTTACTTACTTGGTGTATTTTTTGAGTTATATCGGATAAATTTGATGGCATTTTGTTCGATATAGGTTAATTATAGTGAACGAGTGGTGTGAATTAAAATATCAGTGCGAAAATATGTTTTATCAGCTTGCCTCCAAAATTCCATTGGTCACGTTCTGGTAAAGAAGCCATCGCTTTACTTGAATGTCTGACTGACTTGACTGACTGATTACTAACGACTTACTGACTTTACCTATTATTACTCGTCCAGTTTCACCGAAACTGGCAAAAACGTGATGCAAAAATTATACTTGACGCTGGCAAGATGCAGAGTTTGCGATGCCATAATTGAAGTAAAAAAAATGTTTGCACTCTGTACGGAAAATCTACAAGATCAGCAAGGTGTACATATAGAATAATAATTTATAAAAGATCATTTAAAATATTAAATTTTTCGTTATTTATTTATTTACTGAAACTTACAACTAACATTACAGTTCTGTTCAGAAACCAATGCGTTAGTGTAGCAAAAAAATATAACTAGGTATCACTGGAAACCTGTACTAAATTGACTAATCTGCTTGGGTGAACCAAATTTCGTGTAAAATGTAAATATTCTTCTGCTAACATTTCACGCACTACACGCTTGACGTGCTAAATTTGTTAGCCTTTAATTGGCATCAACCCTTTTTGCGTCCCACTGCTGGGCACGGGTCTCTCCCCCTTATTGGGGAGGCCTGGAGCCAAAAACAAATATTGTTTTGATGTGTTTCCTTTTGTGTTAATCCAATCACGGACATTAAATTCCCTTGTTTGACGCTGCAGGCTGCAATCGTTAACAACGTGTTCGTTGAGGTATTTCGTATAATCGACTGTGTATAAACTGACGTACCGGCACGCCATCATCATTACGGCACTCAGTCCCTACATCCTGTATTCATCTTGTCAAATCTCTATAGATAGAACAATGTGTATTCGTACAAAATTATTCACAAAACGTTGCCGTAGGCTTGCCAGCATAATTTCTAAAAATGTGTACTCTGTACGAAATAGCTAGCAATAATATTGAAACAAGAAACGAACGTTCTAGGGTTGTCCGTAGAGATAATGTCACTGTACGATTTAATAATTTTAAATCTTGACAAAATCCCAATCGTGGGCATAAAAATACGCAAAGTCAAATTTGTCATAAATGTAAATGAAATAAAAATTTAGGCCAAGGTCAAGTGATAAATAGAACTATGTTTTAAAGCAATAAGCTAATATTTACGGGCGGTGGCGGCGGCAGGTACAGCAAGTACTCGCTGCAGCACAGCCGCTCCACGGAAACGTCCTGCAGCTCGCTGTCTATCTCCGAGCTGCTGCCCCCCTCGTCCGGACACACCACCAGGTCCCATACGCAATCTCCAGCATCCGTAACTTAGAACACCGTTCGATAGACATTTTTATTTTCAAAACCTAGACATTGCAATTTTATTTAATGTTATTGCACTTTATTATTTCTTTCTTTTTTAATATTGCCGTACACTGCAATAAACTGGACATTACACTTAAGTATTGCCAGTAATATTGAAACATTTCAATAAATTTTTCGCTTTCAAAAATATACACTTTCTACTATGGGGGTCCAGACAAGTGGCATTTATACTATCGTTAACGCGTGTAGAATAGAATGAAAAATGTATGAGATTGACATTTAGCAAACGAACTGTCACGTGATGTCGAGCGTTAGCTTGTCACTCCAATACATTTTTTATCTATTCTATAGCGTTTACGATTGTAGAATGCCACTTCTATGATGTCTAGGCCCTAGGATGAATGTCTATACCCGCTGTAAAGATCTTAGACTAATTGTTTATATGTTGGTACTTTTGAAATTCGTTTTGAGATCGTTAAATGTTTGCATGTCATCGTTCCTATGACGTTGTCCGTGTCGTATTTAGAGGAAAAATCACGCTCCACATTATACGATAATTTATATCGTCAATAACTGATTTTCACGTTCCCATATACTCAACGTTGGATTATTAATTCTCATAAATCTGTTATTAGGTCTTCTGTAGTTTTTTTTTTGTGGAATCTCGCTTAAGTGATGCTGACAGATTTTTTTGCAGCTCTCTATATATAGCACGGCTTTCATCTTCGCCTTACATGTATAGATCTATAAAATTAGGTGTAATTCAAAAGTAACCTTCAATTATTTATCAACGTTATAATTATTACAGACAAAACTCAGCTGAAAACAAGACGACGGATCCAGTTTTAGAAGCCCTTAACCAATTTTCCCAAAGGTTTGAGAAGATGTCAAGAGAAGTGGTAAGATTCCTTAGTTGTATCGTTTCTGTTGATTAAAACTTGTTAAATCTTAATATATATATAAATCTCGTGTCACAATGTTTGTCCTCAATGGACTCCTAAACCACTTAACCGATTATAATAAAATTCGCACACCATGTGCAGTTCGATCCAACTTGAGAGATAGGATAGTTTAAATCTCAAATTATAGTCGCAATATAATTTTATTTCTGATATTTTAAGGCAGGACTATGTCTGCCGGATTCGCTCTGTTAGTAACTGTCAATCATTGATTCTTCGCGCCATCGCGGCCGTCCAGAAGTTTGACATTGTCTGAATAACAATACATCTGTCACTATTTGTTTGATATTTTTTATTTGACAGTTGTATAAAAACTTTTTGAGATAATAAAGAAACTAATCCTCTTTCAATATATTTAAGGCAGGACAACGTCTGCGGGGTCCACTAGTTTATTTTATAAAAAGCTTTTATTTGTAAAGGCACATTAACAGATAATTATTCTGTGTTGTCCTAAAATTGCTATGCTGTTCTAAATTTTAGCTGAGATGGATTCAATGGGTTTAAGACTAAACGTGTGTTCCATATTGTGGGAATTACAGTAAATCAGATCTGATGCTTGCAGAAAAGTAGTCATCGAATCCTAGATATTTCTGTGCAAGCAACGTCAATTATCGTTTCTCAAACTTAATGTGACATTTCAATTTATAATGATGATTTTCTTCGATTTTTTTATGTTACTTCCGCAAGTGGCTTCGTCCGCGTGAAAACGTTTTAAAGGTTCCCGTAGGATAAAACCACCCTATGTCCTTTCCCAAAATCTATTTTATCTGTGTTCCAAATTTCATTAAAATTGGTTCAGAAGTTTAAGCGGGAAAGCGTAGCAGACCGATAGACTGACAGACAGATAGATAGAGTTATTTTTGAATTTATAATATTAGTAGGGATTATTTATATTAAGTACTAGTGGACCCCGCAGATGTTGTCCTGCCTTAAAAGTATTGAAAGAGTTTCTTTATCTTCTCGAGTTTTTATGTTACTGTCAAATAGAACATATTATTATAAAAGTTTAACTGATGAATTGTTATTCAGACTGTCAAACTTCTGTGCGATGGCGCGCGCGAAGAACCAATGTTTGACAGTTACTAACAGTTTATATAGGAAAATAAATAAGTAGTTTTATTATTATTTTCGCAATTTTTGCATATAATTTCTCACCGTTGAAACCTGCCCTGGACTTTTGCTAATATTTCAAGACCAAAATTAGCCACATCTGTTCAGCCGTTCTTGAGTTTTAGCGTGATTAACGAACAGCAATTCATTTTTATATATAGAGATTAATAATATTATTAATATATTAAGTATAATGATGTATTAAGTGTAATTAAGTATATTAATTATTACGTATGGAGTATGGATGTTTATTGTTTAGACTTTTATTGTCAGCAGGTCAGGATGTTTTAACATTAATTAATAATCATGTCACACATAAATGACCCGCGTGGCGCAGTGGTTACCATGCCGGACATGCCAATCTAGGGGTCCCGGGTTCGATTCCCGGCGAAACAGAAAATTTGAATGTTTAAATGTTTGTTCTCGGTCTGGGTATTTGTGTTCCTTTCTTTGTATGTGTCTATGGTACCCACGACACAGGGTATTAACTACCTTACTGTGGGGCCATGAGTGTGTAACGTTTATTATTATTATTATTTATTATAGGTAGTGATCGGTGTCATAAGGTTTGCAATTCCTTATGAGACCGATCACTACAAGCGTGCGAGTGTGACGGTATGTCCGGCCGCGGCGGAGTGCTAGAGACTGGCGAGACAGGTAACGAGGTACCCAGAGAGAGGCGAGGCGATGTTAGTGCGGGTGGTGTAACGGTGGTGACGGCGCAGGACGCGGAGGAGGCGGGGTGGTCGCGCGTGGGCGCGCTGGCGGCGGCGGGCGCGTGCCCGTGCTGGTGCGCGCGCTGGGCCGAGCTGCACGTGCGCTCGCCCACCGGCGACGTGTCCTGGCTCATGCGCATGCAGAACCAGGTACGTGCTGCTGCCTCCACCCGCACCAACCCTGTCTCAAAGGGCTTCACTTGTAAGGTACAATAAATCATTCATTTTTCTTAAACAAGATGGCCGCCAGTTTGTAGTAGTGTACATATTATTATCTTTGTACAACAAATCTGATATGAGTATCAAGTAAAAGAGGTTAACTAAGGGCTTAACATAATTGTATAATACAATACATGTAAGACATTAATTTTTTAACGTAATAATAAGCCTGTTTATAAAAACATTTTTTAGTAAACATTTTTACATTTTGTGTTGACTATCACTCATGTAAGAAAGTAGTGTGTGATATTGGCGCTAACCACTGTCCACCATAATAATATGTGTGTGCAGGTGAGTTGGTCGCAGGTGCAGGAGTGGCCGCTGCAGGACGTGCTGGCGCTGCTGTCGCCGCTGCGCGACGCCGACAGCGACAGCGCCAACTCCACCGCCAACGCGACCGCCAGCACCAACACGCACGCCGACCGCGACCACTCACAGGTGACCACTCTGCAACTTACTGCTCGGTTAGATACTCGAAGCTATTGCATATTTATTAAAGAAAACAGAGTGTCGCAAAATTAAAACTTAACATGTATTCAGGCTAAAATAAATTATACTGACATTTCAAACAAATATGAAACAACATTATAATTATACATATTTACATATCAAACATCAATGTGAGACGCTGTCACACGCAAAATAAACCAGCGTATGATTTTTATTACTCAAAAGCTGGGTTACAAAAATTGTACAAGTTTTTTGCACATGCACATTCTCTCCAAAAAAGTTATCAAAATCAAAAAAACTATTAGTTTAACTAAACTAACTAATAATTAATTAAATACTAAATTTTCTAAGGTTACCAGAGAGTTAGTAGAGATTCCAGAGAATTACTATAGTAACCAAAATATAGTGACTGACTGTTTGACAATTTCCAGGTAATGCACTCACTGTCAATATTTTAATTTTCTAAAGTAGCATTCTTGAGATAAAAAAAATAAAGAAAAAAAACCTTTTCATATTAAATGTAATGAAACAACGAGTTTTGATTTCTGTTTTGCCAGTCGAATCAAGACAATTTCAAACCAATGCGAATGTGTCAGTGAAAAACAACGTTGTTTCTACCCGGCACCTTCATTTGTTTATTATTTACGTCTTTATTTCAAGTCTGTCAGAATCGCATTGACAACTGTCGTCAAATCGTTGTCAAAAGATATTTATTACTGCGCTATTTGTCTGAAATAGTCTTACTTCGACTACAGAAATCAAAACTCGTTGTTTCATTACATGTGATATGAAAAATACAGTGTGTGGCTCGGGATGAAACAAAGACGATTTCAGACCAGGGCGATGACAGCCCGAGCGAAGCGACTCTCGCCCTCGTCAGAAATGGTCTTGTTCACCCCTTGCTACATAATATACTATTTTATAAAACAAGTTTTTTTTCGTTTGAGACGAAGAAGTTTAATTATTATTATCGTTAAAGGTTACAATGAACTTGTAAGGTATTATATTTCTTATTAGAGTTAATTTATTTTTATCTTTTTAGTTCTTTTTATAATCAAATAATAAAGGCATGTTTTTAAAAAAAGGTTATCCTTTTCTTTAATTTTATTTTTAACTTTTTAGTATTTTAATTTGTTCATGTTGTTTCCACGAGTATAGGACAAAAACGGTCGATCCCCCCCCCAGAGGTCCATTATAGAGGGATAAGGGCTTCAGTACAACAAGGCCAAACTCTATGGGGTTGCGTCGTTTAATTACGGAGTTCCTATGGCCACCTTCCAGCTCCATCATCAGATCAGCTCTGTGTCATAATAATATTGCATTGACATCCGATTTATACATGCATGCAAAATTTCAGTTCAATCGGAAACCGGGAAGCGGATCAAATTTAACTGGCAAAATTTGATTACAGACCGACAAACAACGGGTCAGGTGAAACTAAATAAAAAAGCTTGTTATTAATGACCCTCGAGTGTGAAAAATTCTAGTTATCCAATTACCCCTAAGAAATACAGCATTTCTTAAGATATACAGTTGTGAATCGGCATAAATGCACATCGTCAGAATATGAAACATTAAAACTTTCTTATTTCAGACCACCGACGGCTCACCACGGTCGTCCAGGTCCGCATCGCATCGGTCACATCCGCCTGACTTACACAAATCTAGGTATAATTGCCTTATAACTACAATTTTTTAATATTTACCAAAAACAATATAAGACATTTTCAATGTTTCCCATGATCGAACTGATTTTTGCACTGTACTATGTTGTCCACTGCAAGTAACGATCAATATTGCTTACAATATAATTTCGTTTCGTCCACAGCTCAGACACGGTAGTAGCGAGTGAGAAGAGAACGTTACACGCGTCTTCTCACAGCATAGGGCCGCCCGGCAACCAGCCGCCAAGGTATCTGTATGTATACATTTTGGTTATTATTCAACAAAATCCAATATTGTCAGTGTTTGCTCTTAACCTCTTTGATTATGAAATAAAAAAGAAAGCAGTCTTCATTAACAATCTATGTTCCTAACGTCTTTGATTATTAAATAAACAAACGTTTTATTCTTTTTAAAGAACAGTGTAAATATTTTCCAAAATTCAGGTGACTTTTTCAGGTATGATTTTATTCTTCATTTAAGTCCATCACAACACAAATAAGTTGCCAGTCGTTAGAGCCTGCCTGATCTTAGTGTACAAGTATTTTGAACAAAACTACGCATGGACATGTCTGTGTAGTGAATTCTGCGCTGTACATTTAAATAAATGACTTGACATCTATATGTCAAAATCTATTTTACCACCCAACTTTGTACTCCACATGTGTGAATCGTAAATTGAAGAAAAGAGCTCAACACTATAATATACCGTCCTGATTTGTGTGCGCAGGATGAGCACGCAGCCCATCAACATCCCGGGCTCGCCGCAGCGGCAGAGCTCGTCCAGCACCACCGACGACGACGACATGCTGCTCGTCGTGCCCGAGGTAAATTGTTGCTCCCGAGGCAGGATGTTTGAATAGTCGCCAAGGATACGTATAAGGACATAATTATATACAGCTTCTGTAATGGACCTGTCCCTCTGAAGACAGGTGCTACAAACGACTGTGCATGAACTATTGTGAGGAGTAGGTGTTGATTGGTTTAGAACAAAGTTTTTGGCTTCGAGTGCTTTTGCTACTCGCAAGAAGTTCCGCTATGAGAACTATTCTTAATTATTGATCTTATACTTTTTCTCCCATTTCTCTTTTCCTCTTGTACCCTGCGACTAATTTTCTAAGAATTCGCTAAGATAATGTTTAAATTATGACATAACATGTGGTCTTAAAAAAAATGTTTAAAGATCTTGTTTATCACGAATACCAGTTTATTAAAATTGTGGGATTGTCTCCTCGTACATTATTGTATCTGTTTGCGTTTATATTGTAGCTTCCAAGAAGCTGTTAATTGATCAGTTGTTGTAGTTACAATGTGTTAAAATTGGCGTCGCTTCTAGTTCATTTAAGTAATAAAAGAATGGCAAGTGTGTCCGTCCGGCAGGGCAAGTCGCGGCACCCGGTGCGGCGCTCCAACTCGTCCCCGGAGATGTCCTCGTCGTGGAAGCTCACGTCGCGCCCGCCCGACGGCGCCGACCCGCCCGACCCGCTCGACATGATCCTGCTGCCCTCCTGCGAGCCCACGTAACTATATAACTATACACTACCACTACCACTACCACTACCACTACCCGTATACCACTAACTTACACTTTACTAAAAGCAATCTTCTTACCGATGACTGATTCCATGTTTCGGTGGCAAGGTCCAGTTGCCGGCCAGACTTACTGGAGACAACCGTCGGCCTTCGAAGTTGCAGCGCAACTGATAGACCAGCGCAGAGCAACACCAGATTGAGGCTTCCTTGATGTGTGCAGATGTCTATGGGCTGAAGCGACGACTTAACACAACGTGGCCTGTATGCTCGTGTGCTCCTGCCATCGAAATAAATTTCAATATAAGTTATTTGCAAGATAAGGTTAAACAGTTGTTTCGGGTAATGAATGCAGTACTCTTATCCTAACCCAGAAGGGTATACAAATTTATAGAGAACATTTGATTTTTCGCAATTACCTAATATTGTTAGTGAATTTATGCATGCAAATACAAAATATCAGTGTTTCAATTACAATTAATTTACATATGATTTTGATTTTATACAATTAATTTATGTCTATCTTAAGGAAAATATTACATTTACATCAATAAAATAATAAATAAATTAGATTTAAACAAAATTTCATCATCCCTAGGACGAATTCAATGTCGCTACACGCGACGAAAAAGGCAGCTAAGAAGAGCGACATGCGCGTGTCCTGCGAGGCAATCCCGGAGGAGATGTGCGGGACGTCGCCGCAGCCTCCGCTGCCCAGCACGCTGGTCGACAAGCCGGCCAGCAAGCAGCCCGACAAGCTGTCCAGCAAGCAGCCCGACAAGCTGTCCAGCAAGCAGCCCGACAAGCTGGCCAGCAAGCCGGCCGACAAGCCCGCGCACCCGCACCTCATGACGTACAACTCGGACCCGGGTGAGAATGGTCGGTTAAGTGCATGGCACGCTCTTATTTGTTTTACGTGTAAGTTTTTCGATTATTGGCAATCTATTACGAATCTTGGTGTTGAACTATAACTCTTATGAGGTTTTTATTTTAACAATATGTAATTAATTCATTAACTATTTAGTAATTACAAGTATACAATTAAAGTCATGTGGTTATGGCAGCCCTTATAATATTTTTTACACTATTGTACATTGAACGCAACATTCTTATTATTATTGTTACTGACTTACAAATTATAAATATCAATATTCTAACAAACATTAAGATATACAAAATGATTAATATTGTAATCTTCTACATTTTAATAAGTATAAAATATATAAATAAATGGTTTTCGTTTAGTAATGTAACTAATTTCACAGTACTAATTTAATAACAGGAAAACAATTGCTTGTGTAAACATTACTGATGGGTACAGTTGGAGCAGGTACGGTCGGAGCGCAGGCGGACGCGGAAACGAATGCGGTGACGGATGGACACCATCAGCTACAAAAGGTAAAATCAATTATTTCAGAAAATAAGGTTAAAACGTTAAAATAGTATTTAAAATATATGTATTCATATTTGTGCAAATGAAAGTCTGTCTTTGTCTGTATATTTCGAGTTACGGATGGTTACTTGCAAAGGCATAATACTTAGCAAGGCAAATTTAAATAATACATAAAATTCATACTTCGCTGTTGCTTTTATGTGAATGTATGGTGTGAACAACATAGAGAGCCTGAGCGACGGGCTATAAATAAGGGAGAGATGTTTGAATAAGAATATTTAGAGGCGTTTTGATGCTACGGATATCGCGAGTCGCTAGTATAGCTGGGATAACCGCGACATGTATGATTTGCCAGTGTAATAGGTTTGCTAGAATATAAAGAATTGAGTTCATTACAATGCAGCAATGTATGAAATGTTCAGCTAAGCAGGCTCAAGCGTTGTCACACTTGCAGACGAGCAGCGACAGCACGGTGACGGCGGGGCGCGCGGCGGACGCGGGGGGTGCGGGGGGCGCGGGGGCGGCGCGCGAGCGGGAGGAGCTGCCGCCGCTGACGCGCTCCAAGCGCTCCAACACCATCTCCGTCATGAGCCCCACGCGCCGGAACAGGTCTGTGCTGCTGAGGGTCACGTTATATTTATCTAATATCTTTGTCCAGTGGACATTTAATTTTCATCTATGAAATTGGACGTCTTTATTAAATTTTGGATACAGATATTTTAAAAGTGAAATAGGCATCCTTCAAATAAGGAGACTGGCGGCTTTCGGCCTGAAGCCCTACAAGAGTGAGACCGTAAAACCGTGAGAGCGTAAAAATACGTTATTTTTTTCTAGTTTAGATTGTCTTATCAGCGTTTTTGTAGAACTTGTCCAACTAGAGAAAACATCTATTTTATATTTAACAAATCTTTATTTTTTGGAAATCGATTTGTCCCGGTTACATTCCACAATAAAATCACATACGTATAGATCGATTCACGCTTTAAATACTCGATAAAATGACATATTTCCCCACTACTAACCAATCAAAATTCTTTTTTATATATATTAAGACGATGAGTGAATGAACAAATGATCGATCAATGAATCGATGCATCATCGATGGTTTGACATCTGTCGTGACATGACTGACAAGCGAATCGAATCTGTCATTGTAATTTTTCATTTCATTCCGGTGTTGCATTCTTGCTTCTGCTGCTTAGTGAATATTTGATCGTGTTTTCCCGTGAATTCTTACATTGACTTTTGAATTTCGGACTGTGGACCCTGCATAAACGTTGACCTGGCGAGTTTGATTGGACCTTGATATTCTTGACGATTTGGATTTTTCCATACTGGAACGGATGCGTTGTTGTCAAAAGTTAACTTCAACTACTTATTTCAGTTATAAAGACAAGCTTTTTGAAGAAATTAAAAGCATGTTTTAGTTCCTATTAAAATATCCTACGAGTAAACATGAAAAGTATCCAGGAGAACAAATACGCCTACTCAATACTAGTATAGGAACCAAAATAATGTAGTGAGGTGGGCGGTCTCATTAAGTAGCCCATATAGGCTCCAGTGCGGGGTGAGACAGGGGGGTTTGTCGTCTCCCAGGCTATTCGGCCTCTATGTTAATTAACTAATTGAGGAGCTTAGCAATGCCAAGGTAGGTTGCTCCATAGATGGCACATTTGTCAACAATATCAGCTATGCCGACGATATGGTATTGCTGAGTCCCTCAATTGGAGTGCTGAGAAAACTTCTTAGTATATGTGAAAGATACGTGGAGGCTTATGGCCTCAGGTACAATGCTGAAAAATGTGAATTACTGGTGTTTAAGGCAGCAAATAAACAGTACAGGCTCATACCTCATGTCACAATAAGAGGCACCCCAATAAGAGTACTGAAAGAATTCAAAAGTACCTGGGGCATTTGGTCACCGCGGATCTTAATGATGACGTGGACATTGAGCGGGAGTGCAGGGCGCTGGCAGTCAGGAGTAATATGCTGATTCGCAGATTTGCGAGGTGCATTGGAGAGGTAAAAATGACCCTATTTAGGGCATACATACATAAGAGTGGTCTTAGTTTTAGGGAGTAAAGTAACTAGTGAAAAAGATAATGTGGACTGTATTGGAGGACGGCAAAACTAAACGATGCGATGTTCATGTGCCGGTTGAAGATGTGACTCCCGATGTAACAAAAGATAGAATAGAACTTCATTTTTACATTGAACCAATTAAGAGGGCACTTCAAAACAAGTTTAAAGCAATACCTGATATCAAAGGTGTTGTCTGTTTTGGAATTACAATATTGTTTTAAAACTTCCTCAATTTACATGTAGTTGAAACCATCCGAAAGCAGATTGACCTACTTGCCAATCTGCTGTCTTTAATGTGAATACGGTAATATCCTTTGGTGTTCAATGTGGATATGGCAGTATCGTTTTGTGTTCAATGTGGTTACCGAATTGAAGGAAACGGTGTAGGCTATTGGTTTACTGAAGTATGTACAGAGAGCGGGGATGACGCGCGCGGGCTTGCAGGGAGCGGGAGGCGGCGCGCGCGGCGGGCGGGGCGGGCGGGGCGGGCGGCAGCGGGGCTGTGAGCGGCGCGGCCGGCGGCGTGTCGCCCTCCTTCGCCTTCCTGCAGCTCTACCACAACATGAGCACCTACCCCATCTCGCCGCAAGTGCCAGGTCTGTCCCACCCGCCCTCTATCTCTCTTTCTATCTCTCTCTCTCTCCCCTCTCTACTAATACCATTATAATTGCTTTAGTAAAGTTTGCGCGTCCATGACCAGGCCAGAGGTAGCTGGCTGCAACCCTTTTTACGTCACTGCTAGGCATGGATCTCTGCCCATTATTGGGGAGCCCTGGAGCTTACTCCACCACGCTGCTCCAATGCAGATGGTGGTGATAGCTACTTTATTAGAACGCCTCTGGTGGAATTTTGGAGGAAGCTGGAAAAAAACCTATTTTCGCACTGTTATTTTATTTTACAACACTCCTGCATAAACCTATATCAAAATAAAATGCCACCAACTATATCCGATCTAAGTCTAAAGTACACCAAGAAAATGAAAATGAAGCAAGAGCACATTATGTATTTTCCGACATCCCACCAAAAACCTTCTGGTTACGCATTCAATCGAAAACTACGATCTGTGCATGAAGGCGCCATACACGCTCGGTTTTGCATGAGCGCGAATATGGCCGAGCGGCAAAATGTATGATTTTTGATATTTGTGAGGTTGCATGTACAGCCGTAGATAACTGCACAGTTTCGTAACAACGCGCAAGGTTTTGCCTGTCGGTTTTGTCTGTAAGGTTAAACGCTTCATGCATAACCTAGCGTGCATGGCTACCATTATAGTCGCCTCTTACAATCAGGCAGGGGGGATACCGTATGAAGAGTCGTCTCTTCATCCGACTTAGTGTATGTGGTGTGTTCAGGCGAGGCGCCGGCGATCCTGAACCCGCTGACGGAGCGGCCGCTGAAGCTGACGGGCGTGCAGCACGAGCGCACCATCAAGAACCTCGACCTCGTGCCGCCGCTCGACACCTACAAGGTACACCCACCTCCGCCACTCACCGCCACTGCTATTACTGTCGACACGCGACCATTCCAATACAGGACATGCATTTCATTCCTTTCTCTTCATTCATTTCATCAAGATATTTGAACAATTTAGTTAACTTGCTCAAGTGTTCTTTTGGAATTGTAACTGCCATGCCAGTTAGATGTAATAGGATTTGCAATTATTTATTTATTTATTGACGTGATAACGTCTTTAAAATCGTTTTAGTCGGGTGACATGTTCAGAAACTTGTGTCACACCAAAACCTCACGAGCGCGATCGCAGGTATAACGAGAGAGAGACGGACCGATCTCCCGTCTCATCTCGAGCGCTGCCAGTCATTCCGTGAAACTTGTCACGCGGAATCCTCACGAGCGGAGGCTGGCATAGCGTTCGAGTGAGTGGACCGATCTTCCGTCTCTCTCACTCTAGCGGCATACAAACGAATGGAGATTTTCTCGTGCGGACGTTATCACGTAAACATCTCGATCGTAAACCTACTTTACAAACAATTTGCCGTTTTTTTTATTTATTATTTGGAACCACCTTAATCTTGGGGTTACAAGGTAGACTTAATGCCTAATGGCATTCTCTGCCAGTCAACCCTGGGTGTTGGAGAGAATTTTAGTTTGAATAATATAAATAATCTTGAATTTGAGAGTAGAGCATCACCAGTACCGATTTTGAATCCTCTTCGTGAGCTCTTTAAAAAACTCCCTGACATGTCTTAACCGATACTATATTATTATGTGGATAACCGGAAATGTATTTATAGGTGGGCGTGTTATACGTGGGGCCGGGGCAGCAAGACAACGAAGTAGCTATTTTAAAGAATGAATACGGCAGTGTAAGGTACGTTTTAAACTTTAGCATTATTTTACACGTATTTTTATTACATTTGTACAGTAATAAATAACGTTTATATTTTACTTTTTATTCATACTAAAAAACAATTGAAATCCAGATTTTGTTGTAAGCAAAACTTTTTTAGTTAAGTTAATTTTATCATTTTGTATGGTAGCGCCGTTCGTTGCTGTGATCATAATGTGTGTTGTAGTATGTCACGATATTGTTCACATGGGAACGTTTCTAGCTCGTGGTCACATCGACCGCAAGACTTTTGCTCGATGTTCTAGCAATAAGTTCAAAGTAATTGAAATTACTGCACGTCGCGACTGAATCGCCGATTGTGTGATTGCAGAGTATAGATTACAGCTATTTCAAAGTCAGTACACAGAAATAACGTAAACGTATCACCGAGAGCGCGCTGATCGCGCACGTCGCTAGCTTGGCCGCAACGTTTGCCACGCCTGCATTTTTACGGAAACAGTGACCTAATATTATGTGCTCGCATATTAAGTTAGGACATTGCAAACAAAGAGTTCCTTGCAGATATTCGGAGTTTCTGCGGTCGCTGGGCACGCTGGTACCGCTGTCGGGTGCGCGCGAGCAGCCCGACCTGTTCGTGTCGCTCGACACTAGCGGCAGGGACGGCCGCTACACCTACGTGTGGAGCGACGACATCATGCAGGTACCGCCACCCCTCCCCTCTCCACCTGTTCGTGTCGCTCGACACCAGCGGCAGGGACGGCCGCTACACCTACGTGTGGAGCGACGACATCATGCAGGTACCGCCACCCCTCCCCTCTCCACCTGTTCGTGTCGCTCGACACCAGCGGCAGGGACGGCCGCTACACCTACGTGTGGAGCGACGACATCATGCAGGTACCGCCACCCCTCCCCTCTCCACCTGTTCGTGTCGCTCGACACCAGCGGCAGGGACGGCCGCTACACCTACGTGTGGAGCGACGACATCATGCAGGTACCGCCACCCCTCCCCTCTCCACCTGTTCGTGTCGCTCGACACCAGCGGCAGGGACGGCCGCTACACCTACGTGTGGAGCGACGACATCATGCAGGTACCGCCACCCCTCCCCTCTCCACCTGTTCGTGTCGCTCGACACTAGCGGCAGGGACGGCCGCTACACCTACGTGTGGAGCGACGACATCATGCAGGTACCGCCACCCCTCCCCTCTCCACCTGTTCGTGTCGCTCGACACCAGCGGCAGGGACGGCCGCTACACCTACGTGTGGAGCGACGACATCATGCAGGTACCGCCACCCCTCCCCTCTCCACCTGTTCGTGTCGCTCGACACTAGCGGCAGGGACGGCCGCTACACCTACGTGTGGAGCGACGACATCATGCAGGTACCGCCACCCCTCCCCTCTCCACCTGTTCGTGTCGCTCGACACCAGCGGCAGGGACGGCCGCTACACCTACGTGTGGAGCGACGACATCATGCAGGTACCGCCACCCCTCCCCTCTCCACCTGTTCGTGTCGCTCGACACCAGCGGCAGGGACGGCCGCTACACCTACGTGTGGAGCGACGACATCATGCAGGTACCGCCACCCCTCCCCTCTCCACCTGTTCGTGTCGCTCGACACCAGCGGCAGGGACGGCCGCTACACCTACGTGTGGAGCGACGACATCATGCAGGTACCGCCACCCCTCCCCTCTCCACCTGTTCGTGTCGCTCGACACCAGCGGCAGGGACGGCCGCTACACCTACGTGTGGAGCGACGACATCATGCAGGTACCGCCACCCCTCCCCTCTCCACCTGTTCGTGTCGCTCGACACCAGCGGCAGGGACGGCCGCTACACCTACGTGTGGAGCGACGACATCATGCAGGTACCGCCACCCCTCCCCTCTCCACCTGTTCGTGTCGCTCGACACCAGCGGCAGGGACGGCCGCTACACCTACGTGTGGAGCGACGACATCATGCAGGTACCGCCACCCCTCCCCTCTCCACCTGTTCGTGTCGCTCGACACCAGCGGCAGGGACGGCCGCTACACCTACGTGTGGAGCGACGACATCATGCAGGTACCGCCACCCCTCCCCTCTCCACCTGTTCGTGTCGCTCGACACCAGCGGCAGGGACGGCCGCTACACCTACGTGTGGAGCGACGACATCATGCAGGTACCGCCACCCCTCCCCTCTCCACCTGTTCGTGTCGCTCGACACCAGCGGCAGGGACGGCCGCTACACCTACGTGTGGAGCGACGACATCATGCAGGTACCGCCACCCCTCCCCTCTCCACCTGTTCGTGTCGCTCGACACCAGCGGCAGGGACGGCCGCTACACCTACGTGTGGAGCGACGACATCATGCAGGTACCGCCACCCCTCCCCTCTCCACCTGTTCGTGTCGCTCGACACCAGCGGCAGGGACGGCCGCTACACCTACGTGTGGAGCGACGACATCATGCAGGTACCGCCACCCCTCCCCTCTCCACCTGTTCGTGTCGCTCGACACCAGCGGCAGGGACGGCCGCTACACCTACGTGTGGAGCGACGACATCATGCAGGTACCGCCACCCCTCCCCTCTCCACCTGTTCGTGTCGCTCGACACCAGCGGCAGGGACGGCCGCTACACCTACGTGTGGAGCGACGACATCATGCAGGTACCGCCACCCCTCCCCTCTCCACCTGTTCGTGTCGCTCGACACCAGCGGCAGGGACGGCCGCTACACCTACGTGTGGAGCGACGACATCATGCAGGTACCGCCACCCCTCCCCTCTCCACCTGTTCGTGTCGCTCGACACTAGCGGCAGGGACGGCCGCTACACCTACGTGTGGAGCGACGACATCATGCAGGTACCGCCACCCCTCCCCTCTCCACCTGTTCGTGTCGCTCGACACCAGCGGCAGGGACGGCCGCTACACCTACGTGTGGAGCGACGACATCATGCAGGTACCGCCACCCCTCCCCTCTCCACCTGTTCGTGTCGCTCGACACCAGCGGCAGGGACGGCCGCTACACCTACGTGTGGAGCGACGACATCATGCAGGTACCGCCACCCCTCCCCTCTCCACCTGTTCGTGTCGCTCGACACCAGCGGCAGGGACGGCCGCTACACCTACGTGTGGAGCGACGACATCATGCAGGTACCGCCACCCCTCCCCTCTCCACCTGTTCGTGTCGCGCGACACCAGCGGCAGGGACGGCCGCTACACCTACGTGTGGAGCGACGACATCATGCAGGTACCGCCACCCCTCCCCTCTCCACCTGTTCGTGTCGCTCGACACTAGCGGCAGGGACGGCCGCTACACCTACGTGTGGAGCGACGACATCATGCAGGTACCGCCACCCCTCCCCTCTCCACCTGTTCGTGTCGCTCGACACCAGCGGCAGGGACGGCCGCTACACCTACGTGTGGAGCGACGACATCATGCAGGTACCGCCACCCCTCCCCTCTCCACCTGTTCGTGTCGCTCGACACCAGCGGCAGGGACGGCCGCTACACCTACGTGTGGAGCGACGACATCATGCAGGTACCGCCACCCCTCCCCTCTCCACCTGTTCGTGTCGCTCGACACCAGCGGCAGGGACGGCCGCTACACCTACGTGTGGAGCGACGACATCATGCAGGTACCGCCACCCCTCCCCTCTCCACCTGTTCGTGTCGCTCGACACCAGCGGCAGGGACGGCCGCTACATCTAACAAGAGATTCATACACAATAACTCGACGTACCGTCGTGTCCCGATGATTGTTTGAATCGGACACTCCCCTGGTGTTGCCCGTGTCCATAGGCGACGGTGATCGCTTAACACCGCGCGGCCCGTCTGTAGCTGTGTAGCGGACTGGGTCCAGGCGCCGCGGCCGCGTGTTAGCAATACATTAGTGGGATACCAGCTTAACTAAATACTAAATAGTAAAATTAAGCAACGCTTATACATATTCATTAGGAACTTCATCGAGTTCAAGCGTTTTTCCTCCAAATTTTATATTATTCCAACCAAAATCGACCATACAATGTGGCCTGCAATTTTGTGAAATGAAATGAAAGTACTTTATTGTTGACTGTTTACATACATAGATAAGATGTTTAAAATTATAATTGGAGTTTTAAACAGTCTACCATATTCTGGCATACAATATTATTAATTAAAATTAACTAAAAATATTTTGTTTTAAGATCCGATAAGAATAAACTTAACGGATCATCGGCTTTTGGTGCCTACCCACCGCTGGGTCAATGAGAGAAAAAAAGCCGGCGGAAAAAAAACTCTCAGGCATTGTTTAGAGTTATACTTATTTTATAATGTATTTTACACGGAAGCTCCCCAAACTATTTTTATTGCACGTATTACGATGTCTTATCTTAAAAAAAATCGTTTATATTGTAATATGCTTTTTTTTATAAGCCAATGTTTTAATTGTTTTTTAAATTTAATATTTGATAACTGTTTTATATCTATGGGTAATTTATTATATATTCTAATAGCAAATATGTATGTACTATTTCTGAAAATCTGACATTTTACTCGAGGTAAATATAAAGCGTCAATATCTTTTAGTCTCGTGGGCACATCTCTTATGCGCATGTTTATTTGCTTTTCAAACAAGTTCTTATTATTAAAAACGAAAGTACAAATCTCTAATATATATATTCCAGTTAATGTAAGGAATTTCTTTTCTGAAAATAGTGAGCGAATAGATTCATCACCCGAGACTACGTTTTTGCAATATAAATGTTCTTCTAACATTAACAGAATTTCCCCAGTATATAATATCATATGTTAGAAGGGGGTAAATATTGGCATAGTAAAAACTTTTAACTACTTCAAGAGTTGACGCATCTACTAATACTGAAAGAGTTGTAGTGTTATTAATACACTACATGTTATTACTTACTTCATTCACTTCCATTATCATTTTTTATAACTTATATCCTTTTGTTCTATTATTATATTTACTTTTCATTGCTTATTTCTTCATTACTTTAATACAATGTTTGTTTACCTATCAAAATTGTCTTGTCTGTCATTTATGTTTCTTATTTAATTTCATAGATAAACACATTTTAATATTGTCTTTGGCTGCTACATGTTTTTTATATTATAATTTTAAGTTGTTATTTTCAAATAATAAAATTATATAATGTTTGTCTAATTTAGTTTTGTATTATTTATCATTTAAAATTAATTTACGACACTCGCTGAAATTATGGATACTGGAAACTCTTTGGATAACCTGCTGGTCGAATGCAAGAATATGCATAAAGGAAATCCATGGAAGAAGTAAATTCAAATTTGAATGATTTTGATATATAAGCGCCGGACGGCCGAACACGAGGCTCTCTGTCTTTCTGGTGTTTTCTTGGAGTTCCTTCTCTTGGTTCAACAACGTATCCTGCTAGTCTTTCTGGAAGTATTTACAAGTGAAAGTAATGTAAACCTACCTAACCTTATACTACCTATACCTATGCGAACGGATACTGGACTTTTGGTGATTTCTACAATATTGCCTGGATTTGTCGAATGTGGAATTCTATTCTAATAAAGAACTGAAGATTCTGGACGTGCACTGGACCATCCACTAAAGGAGGTACCTTCTAATAATCTCACTATCGTTCCGCGAGTGTCTTAGGGACATTAAGTGTGCTAGTTTTAAAATTAGTTATACGCTTAGTGTAGTATATTCTCTGTAACCACTAGGTTATTAAATAAACCCAATTTATCCCTAAACTCCCTTTTATTTCACTACAATTGGCGCCCAACGGAAATTATTACTCATTTCTTTCTAAATTCTAAAACTATACTTCCTCAAGTATATTGTGTACACGTAATTATCTTTGGCTCAACATTTTGGCAGATTTCTTTTAACTTCTTATTCTTTACACTATACAATACAAGTATTCTTATATATGTATATATTAATTCCTACTCAGTGGAATACGCTGACGTCCAGACTTCCTCGCGTAAGTTTGGGTCGGGAATTATATTTTATTATTCTAGTTTATGTATATATTCCTACTCAGTGGAATACGCTGACGTCCAGATCTCTACTCATTCTTTGAGTCAGTTGATTTGGGTTGGGAATTTCATCTACTCGACATTACATATTCACACTGCACCTCTTACTTTCTCTCTTCTATCTTAATTTATTGTAGTGCTTTTGCGACCCTGAGATCTATTCTTATGGGTTATTTCATAACTTGTGGTTACAATTTTACTATGATTGTTCTGCTGCTGTAACTACTAAAGAACTATTAACTATCTTCTAACTAAAATGAAAGAGAACAATTTTATATTTTTTATTATTCTATTTTTATACTTATTGTGATTTTTTTTATTCCAATTTGTTTCATCATTCATTAACTTCAATCTTTTGGCTTAGCTGGGGTATCTAACTTTTTCTTCTTTCCTGGAATTAAAGTAACTAATTTTATAATAGAACTAAATGACTAGATTTAGTTCCTATTTTTTTTGTACTTTCTTGTGGGCACTTTTAGCCTCTTTTTTTACTTTATGGGCGCTCTAAACGCTCATACTTTCCTATATAGGCGCTCTAAACGCTTATACTTACTTTATGGGCGCTCTAAACGCTCCTACTTTGCTTTATGGGCGCTCTAAACGCTCTTACTTACTTTTGTGGGTGCTAAGCCTTCTGCCTTGTGGGCTTCAGCGTCTTAACGCTGTTTGGGGATTTTCTTATGAGAGCGGCTGACAACTCTCTAAAAATAAGCCTATGTCGTGAGCGGCTAACAACTCACTAAAAATAAGCCTGTGTTGTGAGCGGTTGACAACTCACTAAAAATAAGCCTTTGTCGTGGGGTTTTCTATTAGAGCGGCCGACAACTCTTTAAATAAGCCTTTGTCACTGGGTTTTCTACGTGAGCGGACGACAACTCACTAAAAATAAGCCTATGTCATGTATCTAGTGTTACCTTTGGAGTAGGCGTCATTGAATGTGAACCCTAGCCCCTTCTTTTGAATGATAGATGTATGGTAGAGAAGTATTATCATGACGTATGATTGCGTAAGGTATTCACTATTGTTTTCAACCTCAAAATTTTTTGTGACAGCCAAAAAATTTTAACTTGGGTGGGGGAAATATGTAGTGTTATTAATACACTACATGTTATTACTTACTTCATTCACTTCCATTATCATTTTTTATAACTTATATCCTTTTGTTCTATTATTATATTTACTTTTCATTGCTTATTTCTTCATTACTTTAATACAATGTTTGTTTACCTATCAAAATTGTCTTGTCTGTCATTTATGTTTCTTATTTAATTTCATAGATAAACACATTTTAATATTGTCTTTGGCTGCTACATGTTTTTTATATTATAATTTTAAGTTGTTATTTTCAAATAATAAAATTATATAATGTTTGTCTAATTTAGTTTTGTATTATTTATCATTTAAAATTAATTTACGACACTCGCTGAAATTATGGATACTGGAAACTCTTTGGATAACCTGCTGGTCGAATGCAAGAATATGCATAAAGGAAATCCATGGAAGAAGTAAATTCAAATTTGAATGATTTTGATATATAAGCGCCGGACGGCCGAACACGAGGCTCTCTGTCTTTCTGGTGTTTTCTTGGAGTTCCTTCTCTTGGTTCAACAACGTATCCTGCTAGTCTTTCTGGAAGTATTTACAAGTGAAAGTAATGTAAACCTACCTAACCTTATACTACCTATACCTATGCGAACGGATACTGGACTTTTGGTGATTTCTACAATATTGCCTGGATTTGTCGAATGTGGAATTCTATTCTAATAAAGAACTGAAGATTCTGGACGTGCACTGGACCATCCACTAAAGGAGGTACCTTCTAATAATCTCACTATCGTTCCGCGAGTGTCTTAGGGACATTAAGTGTGCTAGTTTTAAAATTAGTTATACGCTTAGTGTAGTATATTCTCTGTAACCACTAGGTTATTAAATAAACCCAATTTATCCCTAAACTCCCTTTTATTTCACTACAATTGGCGCCCAACGGAAATTATTACTCATTTCTTTCTAAATTCTAAAACTATACTTCCTCAAGTATATTGTGTACACGTAATTATCTTTGGCTCAACATTTTGGCAGATTTCTTTTAACTTCTTATTCTTTACACTATACAATACAAGTATTCTTATATATGTATATATTAATTCCTACTCAGTGGAATACGCTGACGTCCAGACTTCCTCGCGTAAGTTTGGGTCGGGAATTATATTTTATTATTCTAGTTTATGTATATATTCCTACTCAGTGGAATACGCTGACGTCCAGATCTCTACTCATTCTTTGAGTCAGTTGATTTGGGTTGGGAATTTCATCTACTCGACATTACATATTCACACTGCACCTCTTACTTTCTCTCTTCTATCTTAATTTATTGTAGTGCTTTTGCGACCCTGAGATCTATTCTTATGGGTTATTTCATAACTTGTGGTTACAATTTTACTATGATTGTTCTGCTGCTGTAACTACTAAAGAACTATTAACTATCTTCTAACTAAAATGAAAGAGAACAATTTTATATTTTTTATTATTCTATTTTTATACTTATTGTGATTTTTTTTATTCCAATTTGTTTCATCATTCATTAACTTCAATCTTTTGGCTTAGCTGGGGTATCTAACTTTTTCTTCTTTCCTGGAATTAAAGTAACTAATTTTATAATAGAACTAAATGACTAGATTTAGTTCCTATTTTTTTTGTACTTTCTTGTGGGCACTTTTAGCCTCTTTTTTTACTTTATGGGCGCTCTAAACGCTCATACTTTCCTATATAGGCGCTCTAAACGCTTATACTTACTTTATGGGCGCTCTAAACGCTCCTACTTTGCTTTATGGGCGCTCTAAACGCTCTTACTTACTTTTGTGGGTGCTAAGCCTTCTGCCTTGTGGGCTTCAGCGTCTTAACGCTGTTTGGGGATTTTCTTATGAGAGCGGCTGACAACTCTCTAAAAATAAGCCTATGTCGTGAGCGGCTAACAACTCACTAAAAATAAGCCTGTGTTGTGAGCGGTTGACAACTCACTAAAAATAAGCCTTTGTCGTGGGGTTTTCTATTAGAGCGGCCGACAACTCTTTAAATAAGCCTTTGTCACTGGGTTTTCTACGTGAGCGGACGACAACTCACTAAAAATAAGCCTATGTCATGTATCTAGTGTTACCTTTGGAGTAGGCGTCATTGAATGTGAACCCTAGCCCCTTCTTTTGAATGATAGATGTATGGTAGAGAAGTATTATCATGACGTATGATTGCGTAAGGTATTCACTATTGTTTTCAACCTCAAAATTTTTTGTGACAGCCAAAAAATTTTAACTTGGGTGGGGGAAATATGTAGTGTTATTAATACACTACATGTTATTACTTACTTCATTCACTTCCATTATCATTTTTTATAACTTATATCCTTTTGTTCTATTATTATATTTACTTTTCATTGCTTATTTCTTCATTACTTTAATACAATGTTTGTTTACCTATCAAAATTGTCTTGTCTGTCATTTATGTTTCTTATTTAATTTCATAGATAAACACATTTTAATATTGTCTTTGGCTGCTACATGTTTTTTATATTATAATTTTAAGTTGTTATTTTCAAATAATAAAATTATATAATGTTTGTCTAATTTAGTTTTGTATTATTTATCATTTAAAATTAATTTACGACACTCGCTGAAATTATGGATACTGGAAACTCTTTGGATAACCTGCTGGTCGAATGCAAGAATATGCATAAAGGAAATCCATGGAAGAAGTAAATTCAAATTTGAATGATTTTGATATATAAGCGCCGGACGGCCGAACACGAGGCTCTCTGTCTTTCTGGTGTTTTCTTGGAGTTCCTTCTCTTGGTTCAACAACGTATCCTGCTAGTCTTTCTGGAAGTATTTACAAGTGAAAGTAATGTAAACCTACCTAACCTTATACTACCTATACCTATGCGAACGGATACTGGACTTTTGGTGATTTCTACAATATTGCCTGGATTTGTCGAATGTGGAATTCGATTCTAATAAAGAACTGAAGATTCTGGACGTGCACTGGACCATCCACTAAAGGAGGTACCTTCTAATAATCTCACTATCGTTCCGCGAGTGTCTTAGGGACATTAAGTGTGCTAGTTTTAAAATTAGTTATACGCTTAGTGTAGTATATTCTCTGTAACCACTAGGTTATTAAATAAACCCAATTTATCCCTAAACTCCCTTTTATTTCACTACAGAGTATAACAATTAGCCGATATTTTATTATTAATTTTATCAATATGACTCTTCCAATTTAAGTGGGTATCTAAGGAAACCCCTAAGAAATTCGTTTGCTCTACTTCTTCTATTTTAACTGCGTGTGTGTGTGCGTGTGTGTGCGTGCATGCTGCGTTGTGTGCACTTTACATTCAAATAATATATATCATAGTGCATGATAGTCAAAATTTCTAACACTAAGTATTCCATATCCATTGCAGGTGCTATTCCACGTGGCGACGGCGATGCCCAGCTCGGCGAAGGACCCGTCGTGCAACGAGAAGCGCAAGTACATCGGCAACGACTTCGTGTCCATCGTGTACAACGACTCCGGCGCCGACTTCAATATTCACACCATCAAGGTAATGCAACCTCAGTAATTATGGTATTAATGATGATTTTTTTTCTTTTTGATGAATTCTGAAAGAAAGTAAGAAAGAAAAAATATTTATTTCATATTAGGAATACAAAATATTCGCTTAGTGAATGTTATTTTTTCCCGGTCATCGCCTTTAGGTGCCCGTTTGTGCTAGATGTTAAGCTGAAGGAAAAAAGGCGTCGCAAAAAAACTCCCAGCAACACTCTTTTAAAAAAGTACATTTATATATTTGAGAGAGATCTCCACCAACCCGCATTGGAGCAGCGTGGTGGAATAAGCTCCAGGCCTCCCCAATAATGGGGAGAGGCCCGTGCCCAGCAGTGGGACGCAAAAAGGGTTGCAGCCATATATATTGAGATAACAGAATGGCTATGGGTTGATGATGGGCACACGTGACAGCTGATCGTGTGAGACACTATCAACTCAGTTCTACCTGCTCACAGATGCGAGTAATTACTAAAACTAATACATACGTTCTATGAAGAAATAGCTTTGAGTGAGCGCGATTCATTCCCACGCTTCTTTATCATTATAACACTCAGGTGTTATAGTAAGGCTTGCGGCAGAGGACTTGTTAGACTGCCTTCTTAAAAGATTTTAAAGGCAGGGATTGAATCTTTATTGGGTTTTGTTATATATCCCTATAGCCCTTTTCTGCAAAATAAAAATTGAATCAATATCAGCCGCATTACCCCACAGTAAATTGTATTGTATAACATTTGCAAAGCATTAAATAAATAAATAAAAAGCCATATTACATTAAACTATGAAAATAACTGAAATAAACTAATCTGGCTGTTGCAATGTCTGTGACGGAAAGAATTTTCTTTGCCGCTAAAATTGCAGTATTAAGTCTACTCGCTAACTGAGAGATGTGGGATCCCCACTGTAATTTGGAGTTGATTCCAAGAAAAGAAGCTGCTTCAACAATGGCAGAATCCTCACCACTGAATTGACGATTTACATTTTCTTTCCTTACATTTGGGTGTGAAAACCTTATACAATAAGTTTTTTTTTATTAGTAAATTGTTCACATTAAACCACTGCACTGGACCACCTTAGAGAGAGCATTGTTCATGTCGGCAAAAAAAAATTCAAAAATTTACAAAAATATACTTATAATAATAAGTACTTACTTTATGTTGAAACTATTCTTAATGAAATAAGACTCAATTGCGTTTCCCTGTGAAAGGAAGGAATTTATTTAAATTAAATATTACTTTACCTAGCACAATCTTATGTTACAATAAACATTTCCTTACCTGTGAAAGGAAGGAAACAACATTTAAAGCCCTTATTCCAGCTTTTACAAATAAAATAATATTATTTAAATTCAAAATTTACGCAATGCGCGTCAATAATTTTTTTAGAATGACAGAGTACGTCTGTCATACTTATTTTTTCTTTACATCTCCCCCCTTAGAGACAAACAATTTCATGACAAAGTGCATGTAATTGTTCACTAGCTACTACTGGAGTCAATTTAGATATATGATAATAATTTGATTCTTCTTTTTTGTATCCAGTATTGACTTCATACATCGTGTTTGAAATTTTCCTTATTATTTTGAATGGTCCTATCTTCAACTCATCCATTTTTTTTCTATTAAGTCTATTGCCATTATCAACATAAACATTATCTCCCACTTCTAGCCGTAATTCTTTTCTGTGTAGATCAAAAAATTTTTTATTATAATTGTGAGATTTAATACTATTTTTAAATGCTAATTTTCTGTCTTTTTTTAGATTTTCTTCCGTACAATGTATTTTCAATTCGTGTGGTAAAACATTTACATTTTCTCCTTCTAAAAGATATTTTGGGGCAAACTTACTGATAGTATGTTCGGTTTCGTTATACTTTTCTATACATCTGTGTGCAATAGTTGTCCATGCCGTTTTCTTATCACTTTCATTTATTTTACATCTGATTCTGTTTACTAAAGTTTGATTTAGCCGTTCATTAAGACCATTAGAAAACGGTGCATCAACGGCAGTGAACACTATCATTATATTTTTCCTCTTTAAAAAGTCCTTAAATTCTTTAGAATTGATTCCAGGATATTGGTCTGTTAATACAATATTAATGTCATAGCTTTGTATCACCTTATTCATTAGCTTAATAAAATCTGCGGCGTTTTGATTTCTTGATGTGATGATGTATGCATAACGTGTGAAATGATCAACCAGAAGATGTAAATATTTTTTTGTGGATCGCGATCCTCCAAAGCCTCCAATAGTATCAATTGAAACTATTTCAAATGGCCGTGTCGCTGGCCCTAAATGAGACATTAAACCAAATTTTGTCTTCCTCCTTGACTTGTTTTTGATACAAATTTCACATTCATCACAAATTTGCCTAATGTTAGCAATTATGTTCTTTGCTGTGTAGAATGGTGTTATTTTATTTATCATTTGAGTTCTCCCGATATGACAATAATTAATGTGTACATTTTTTATTAAACTTTTACAAAATTCTTCTGACAGAATTATTTTTTTCTTTTCTTTATTCCTTTTATAATATATTTCATTATCATAAAAGTATTGGTTTTTTCCGTTCTGTAAGTCGAAATTTTTGCATTGATCATTTTTAATATCCGTTAAGCTTATTAAGTTTACTACTTTCAAAAAGTCATCGGTATTATCATATACTTCTAGAACCGGATTTCTGCTTAAACAGTCTGCTTCTTGGTTTGATTTTCCTGGATTATATTTTATTTGAAAATCATATTGTGATAAATAATATGTTAGATCACCCAACTCTTCGTCAGTCCTAACCTTGATATTCATATTCTCTAATGGTTTGTGATCAGTGTATACAATGAATTGTTTACCCATTAGCCAATGTTGCCAATATTTTACAGCTTCTTTTATTGCAAGACATTCAAGATAACCTTCTTCTTTTTATCTGATTCCGTTAATTTCTTTGAAAAATAAGCTACCGGTTTACTATAACCGTTTTCATCTTTCTGTTTTAATACTGCTCCCACTCCCTTGATGCTTGCGTCCGTATAAATTTCTACAGGTAAATCTGGATTAAAAATTCTCAGAATTGGTTTCGAGCATAGTAGTGCCTTCATTGTATCAAATGCTTCTTGACAATCTGTAGACCAGATGAATTTGACATCTTTTCTCAGTAAATTGTGCAATGGATCAAGAATAATTGCACTATGTGGAATAAATTTATGGTGAAAATTTACTTTTCCTAAGAACTGGCGTACATTTTTTTTTTGTTTGTGGTGTAGGAAAGTTTTTAACAGCGGTTAAATAGTCTTTCAAAGGCCTTATTGAATTATTTTCTATTACATGACCTAGATACTTGGCATAATTATTTGCAAAGATACATTTCGAAAATTTTAATCTGAATCCTTCTCTTTGTATAGCATCTAGCAGTTTCGAAAGATGTAGAATATGTTCTTCAAATGTTTTAGAAAAAATTAAGATATCGTCTATAAAATTGACTGCAAAACTCGATAGTTCATATTTTCTTATTATATTACTCAATATTCTTTGAAATATGGCTGGAGCCGTTTTTAATCCAAAAGGAAGGCACGTCCATTGGAAATGACCTTCTTGTGTAACAAATGCGGTTTTGTATCTATCTTGAATCTTTAAAGGAATCGACCAAAATGCTGAATTTATATCCAAAGTAGGGTAATACTTACAGTTAACAGTTTTTACCATTAAATCCTCAATTAAAGGAAAAGGTTGTGCTTGAGGGATGACGATTTTGTTTAGTTCTCTAAAATCGATACATAACCTTGATTTTCTATCATCTTCTTTTTTATACGCCAATGTTACTGGAGCAGCAAATGGACTGTATGATTCCTCAATCAAATTCTTATTTAAGAGTTTTGATATTTGACTTTCAATTTCTTTCCTATCCTCAACACTGCATCTGTAAGGACGTTTGTAACAGTATTTATCAACCATTAAGTCAATATGAGCTTCATAATCTCGAACAGTGCCAATGTCGTATTTGTCTTTTGCAAAAACAGTTTTATATTTTTCAATCAATTTATCTATTTCTGATTGTTGGTGTATACCTAAATGGTTCACCAACATTTCAAATCTATCCGAACAAATATGTTCGTTAAAATTTATTTCGCACTTATCCATGCGTTTAGCCTCTCCTTTACCTTCATTATTGTCACCTAGTACATCAGGAATATTGACATTTCTTAAATTTAGAGTATCATCCTTTGAATACTTTTTTATATTCTCATCATTTGAAGTTGGCTCATTTTTCTTTATAACATTATATTGCGTAATCTCTAATTCCTCATTCTGTATCAGTTTGAAATTTTTGATACAATCTAAATCAAATCATAATTGAAATTTTCATTATCTACTACAAAGATATCCATATTCTTTTCAATGTTGTAGATTTTGATTTTTAATGACACTATACCTTTAGTCTTTCTCGCACCATTAATAGTTTTCAAGTTAATTTTTGTATGACTTGAATCTTCTTTCTGTCGTATTTTTAATAATTTAGAATTAATTAATGACACATTGGAACCAGAATCATAAATTCCAAATACTTTTAAAGTATCATTCAATAGTAACTCTACTTTAATTAATGGTGCCACTTCTAGTTTTTTGGATTCTTTTCATTCAGTTCTATTTCCAATTCTGAATTATTAACAGTCTGCTTCAGAATGGTAACGTTTCCCTTTTTTCTCTTTTAAACAAATTTGGCATAGTTTTTGTTCTCTATTTGTTTTAAAATTAATGTCAGATGATATTGTATGATTTATTTTATCCTTTTTTCTTGCAACCAAAGTTCCAATTTTCCTAATTCATTGCAGAGATCTTTTGTTTCTTGTAACGCTTCTCTGTCAATTTTATCAGCAACATAATTAGGTAAACCAAATACAATGAGATCTATAAGAGTCCCAATATCAATAGATTTTCTAAGTTCTAATATTAATCTTTCTTTTTTCAGTGCATACTCAAGAAACGAACCTGATTGATATTTAAAACCCAGAGCAAATCTTATGGGTGTCCATCCTTTATTAGCAAAAGTTTCACAAAAATTATCTTCCCACGTTTTCCATTCAGATTCTACTGAAAATTTCAATAACATGCAACTATACCAATGTACACTTGATAGTTCCAAAAAAAATTTTAATATTTCTATTTTTTTCTTATCATCATCAATATTAAATCGTTCACATTCTTTATTAAGTTGTTTAATCCATTGGCATGCATTTGAAATTCTTCCTGTGAATTTTTCAAGCATAAAATCTCTTGCAATTTGTCCTAAATTTTGTGTTTCCGATTTTTTTTCCTTTTCTTCAAGTAACTTCTCTAATAGTTTTTCCAAGTTTTTACTAGATGCACCTGATTCATCATTTCTTGGTTTTTCTGAAATTTCTTCTAAATAAAAATCATTAAACTGTAAGTTTTGTTCTTCGTCTAGATATATCTTTGACATCTCATTTGTCAAAGTAATCCATATTTTTCTTGTTTGATATCTTTTATGTAATGATTTTCTTACCTTGGTGTAATTTGGAGTATTTATGATAGCTGTATGTAAACTTACAGGCTGATATTCAAGGGGTATTTCAAAAATTTGTCCATTAGTAGTGGTTATTGATGTGATGCAAACTACATTTGTTTTTCCATCTGTCGAAGGTTTCACTGCAAATTCGAATCTTAATCTTTCCATGTTATGATTGAAATAATTGCAGAAAATGTTGTTTTATAATAATAAGTACTATTATAGTACTTTATGTTGAAACTATTCTTAATGAAATAAGACTCAATTGCGTTTTCCTGTGAAAGGAAGGAATTTATTTAAATTAAATATTACTTTACCTAGCACAATTTTATGTTACAATAAACATTTCCTTACCTGTGAAAGGAAGGAAACAACATTTAAAGCCCTTATTCCAGCTTTTACAAATAAAATAATATTATTTAAATTCAAAATTTACGCAATGCGCGTCAATAATTTTTATAGAATGACAGAGTACGTCTGTCATACTTATTTTTTCTTTACATACTAATGACATTCAGTGATTCCATTCATTTGTCCGTTCATTCATTAATTCAATCTTAAATCCAGAAAACCATTCTAGTTCACCCATGACAAACCTCCCTCTTGAAATCCTAGATCAGCCCACTGTAACTTAACATTCTGTGTAGATAGGCTTTCAATAACAAATTTTATAAAAGTACCCATTTGCCATACTATTTTAAGCTGAACCTTATGTTTCTATTGCTATAACTTGTCTTACGCTCCAATTTTTTCAAACTAAACAACAAACCAACAAATAAGCCAACGAAACAAGCACAGGTCTCCTCTCACAAGTGAGGATTTGAGGCCATATTCCACCACGCTGGTCTAACACGGATTGGTGGACATCAAACTAAATGTCACTCATAATGTGTATTCATAATCAATTAAACACTGTATACTTTCTATTTCTTCTTTACTTGAAAACCTTGACCTTGTGTTGATATTCTAATGTTTATAAAGTCCCAGCTTACCCCCCGATAATTTCGGGGGCGCCCGACATGTTTCAAATAGGTCGCTAGTCGCTAGGTGGCCTCGGCGAAGACTTCGGTACGGTCCGAGACTGCGAGCTGGGACTTTATAAACGTGTTTACGTATCCTCACGAGACGTTTGATATTTTAATGTTTATTATCGTTAGGGCCAGTTCAACTTCTGCATAGTGGTGGTGGAGCCGCTGGAGCAGGGCATGATGCTGGTGGCGGTGCGCACGAAGGACGAGCGCATCCGCGGCAAGTTCCTGGCGCACCTCGCCAGCTCCGTCGTGTCCGACCACAACGCGCCCGTGCTGGCCCGCCAGATGGCGCTGCACTGCGCGGTACCTGCCTTCCTGACATAGCTTTTGTATGCCGCCTGCCGCTGTCCTGCACCCACATGTTGATATTCTGCCTAGTGACAAACCCTCTATTGATGTTCAGTACATAACATGTATATGTTGCAGGAAATGTATGAAATCCGTCATTCTATACAATTCCTAGGAACTGTATATATTTCCTCAAATCACCGGAAATGTGTGCAATCGGATATGTAATATATTTAATAATATATATATTTAATAAATACGTGCCGCCCGAGTGAAAGAAAGTTAATGATACCAAATTGACGGAACTCCGCTGCGCGTTCTATTGACGAGTTCTATTGTATTTTTTTGGCGGGGGCCCCCGAAACTCCCCTTCCCCTACTCTATAAAAACACAAAAACCTTTTTTGGCATTTATTCCGCATCTCTCAATATGTTTTTGCAACATACGTGATGCTGGCAATGCCACAATACAAATGATGACTCAATAAAACGTTGATAAAAACTCTGAATCTTCGTTTAAAAATTTGTTTTATTTATTTTATTCACACATAGTGTTCGTTTTACACATTTCCTAATACGATATTAGAATTCTATAAAATTCCCAGAATACATACATAGTATACATACATTTCCTAGGATATGTGCATATAAAATAATCTCTGAATCAATATTTTATACATTTCCTAAATAGCTTTGGAATTGTATACATTTTCTAGGAGTTGCATACAATTCCTAAAATTCATACATTTCCTGCAACATATACACTACAGCCATTTTAGCGTCCCATTACTGGGCTTCGATTAATTAATTTCGCTGCTTCAATGCGGCTGTTATCCATCAATAACAACCGGGACCTACGCCTTAAGGTGCCTTTCGAAGCACGGAAACGATATATTTTTTTTTGTCACTAGCGGTCAGCCCTTTCATATCACCCCTGATCGCGCCCGTTTGGATTAAGTGCGTATACACTAACCATGCGCACTTCTTTCCTAGCATTTAAATTACAATGTAGATGTGTATAAAGCAGCGCAAGGCGAATGTTAACGAGGAACGTATCCCCCGCAGCTGGCGTCGCAGATCTCGCAGTCGCTGCAGGTGGGCGGCGCGCCGTACGCGTCCAACTCGCTGGAGCGGCTGCGGATCATCAAGCGGCTGCGGGCGCGCGCGCAGGACGAGCGCCTCGCCGCCGCCGCGCGCGCGCCCGCGCCCTACGCCGCGCCGCACCAGGCCGCCGGCACGCGCCGCCAGGCCATCGACGACTTCAACGACTACACCTAGTGCGGTACGTGTGTGCCGTGTGTGCCGTGTGCCTCCGCCCCTCGCCCGCCGCCCGCGCCCTACGCCGCGCCGCACCAGGCCGCCGGCACGCGCCGCCAGGCCATCGACGACTTCAACGACTACACCTAGTGCGGTACGTGTGTGCCGTGTGTGCCGTGTGCCTCCGCCCCTCGCCCGCCGCCCGCGCCCTACGCCGCGCCGCACCAGGCCGCCGGCACGCGCCGCCAGGCCATCGACGACTTCAACGACTACACCTAGTGCGGTACGTGTGTGCCGTGTGTGCCGTGTGCCTCCGCCCCTCGCCCGCCGCCCGCGCCGCACCAGGCCGCCGGCACGCGCCGCCAGGCCATCGACGACTTCAACGACTACACCTAGTGCGGTACGTGTGTGCCGTGTGTGCCGTGTGCCTCCGCCCCTCGCCCGCCGCCCGCGCCGCACCAGGCCGCCGGCACGCGCCGCCAGGCCATCGACGACTTCAACGACTACACCTAGTGCGCTGCGGTACGTTTGTCCCTGTTTGCTTGTCCCAGATCCATATGTGACAGAATCTCAATGCTTGTCGAAGTCTTTGTGTGACAGATTATCTATGCTTGTCGAAGTCTTCGTGTGATAGATTCTCTATGCTTGTCGAAGTCCGCGTGTGATAGAATCTCAATGCTCGTCGAAGTCCGCGTGTGATAGAATGTCAATGCTTGTCTGTCGAAGTCCGCGTGTGATAGGATCTCAATGCTTGTCGAAGTCCGCGTGTGATAGGATCTCAATGCTTGTCGAAGTCCGCGTGTGATAGGATCTCAATGCTAGTCGAAGTCCGCGTGTGATAGGATCTCAATGCTTGTCGAAGTCCGCGTGTGATTGAATCTCAATGCTTGTCGAACTCCGCGTGTGATAGAATGTCAATGCTTGTCTGTCGAAGTCCGCGTGTGATAGAATGTCAATGCTTGTCGAAGTCCGCGTGTGATAGAATGTCAATGCTTGTCGAAGTCCGCGTGTGATAGAATGTCAATGCTTGTCTGTCGAAGTCCGCGTGTGATAGGATCTCAATGCTTGTCGAAGTCCGCGTGTGATAGGATCTCAATGCTTGTCGAAGTCCGCGTGTGATAGAATCTCAATGCTTGTCGAAGTCCGCGTGTGATAGAATCTCAATGCTTGTCGAAGTCCGCGTGTGATAGAATCTCAATGCTTGTCGAAGTCCGCGTGTGATAGAATGTCAATGCTTGTCGAAGTCCGCGTGTGATAGGATCTCAATGCTTGTCGAAGTCCGCGTGTGATAGGATCTCAATGCTTGTCGAAGTCCGCGTCTGATAGGATCTCAATGCTTGTCGAAGTCCGCGTGTGATAGGATCTCAATGCTTGTCGAAGTCCGCGTGTGATAGGATCTCAATGCTTGTCGAAGTCCGCGTCTGATAGGATCTCAATGCTTGTCGAAGTCCGCGTGTGATAGGATCTCAATGCTTGTCGAAGTCCGCGTGTGATAGGATCTCAATGCTTGTCGAAGTCCGCGTGTGATAGGATCTCTATGCTTGTCGAAGTCCGCGTGTGATAGAATGTCAATGCTTGTCGAAGTCCGCGTGTGATAGAATCTCAATGCTTGTCGAAGTCCGCGTGTGATAGAATCTCAATGCTTGTCGAACTCCGCGTGTGATAGAATGTCAATGCTTGTCTGTCGAAGTCCGCGTGTGATAGGATCTCAATGCTTGTCGAAGTCCGCGTGTGATAGGATCTCAATGCTTGTCGAAGTCCGCGTGTGATAGGATCTCAATGCTTGTCGAAGTCCGCGTGTGATAGAATCTCAATGCTTGTCGAAGTCCGCGTGTGATAGGATCTCAATGCTTGTCGAAGTCCGCGTGTGATAGGATCTCAATGCTTGTCGAAGTCCGCGTCTGATAGGATCTCAATGCTTGTCGAAGTCCGCGTGTGATAGGATCTCAATGCTTGTCGAAGTCCGCGTGTGATAGGATCTCAATGCTTGTCGAAGTCCGCGTGTGATAGGATCTCTATGCTTGTCGAAGTCCGCGTGTGATAGAATGTCAATGCTTGTCGAAGTCCGCGTGTGATAGAATGTCAATGCTTGTCGAAGTCCGCGTGTGATAGGATCTCAATGCTTGTCGAAGTCCGCGTGTGATAGGATCTCTATGCTTGTCGAAGTCCGCGTGTGATAGGATCTCTATGCTTGTCGAAGTCCGCGTGTGATAGAATCTCAATGCTTGTCGAAGTCCGCGTGTGATAGAATGTCAATGCTTGTCTGTCGAAGTCCGCGTGTGATAGAATGTCAATGCTTGTCGAAGTCCGCGTGTGATAGAATGTCAATGCTTGTCGAAGTCCGCGTGTGATAGAATGTCAATGCTTGTCTGTCGAAGTCCGCGTGTGATAGAATGTCAATGTTTGTCGAAGTCCGCGTTTGATAGAATGTCAATGCTTGTCGAAGTCCGCGTGTGATAGAATGTCAATGCTTGTCTGTCGAAGTCCGCGTGTGATAGAATCTCAATGCTTGTCGAAGTCCGCGTGTGATAGAATGTCAATGCTTGTCGAAGTCCGCGTGTGATAGAATGTCAATGCTTGTCTGTCGAAGTCCGCGTGTGATAGAATGTCAATGCTTGTCGAAGTCCGCGTGTGATAGAATGTCAATGCTTGTCTGTCGAAGTCCGCGTGTGATAGAATTCAATGCTTGTCGAAGTCCGCGTGTGATAGAATGTCAATGCTTGTCTGTCGAAGTCCGCGTGTGATAGAATGTCAATGCTTGTCGAAGTCCGCGTGTGATAGAATGTCAATGCTTGTCTGTCGAAGTCCGCGTGTGATAGAATGTCAATGCTTGTCGAAGTCCGCGTGTGATAGAATGTCAATGCTTGTCGAAGTCCGCGTGTGATAGAATGTCAATGCTTGTCTGTCGAAGTCCGCGTGTGATAGAATGTCAATGCTTGTCGAAGTCCGCGTGTGATAGAATGTCAATGCTTGTCGAAGTCCGCGTGTGATAGGATCTCAATGCTTGTCGAAGTCCGCGTGTGATAGGATCTCAATGCTTGTCGAAGTCCGCGTGTGATAGAATGTCCATGCTTGTCGAAGTTTAGTAATGATAGAAATAACAATGTGATTAATACAATCCCAAGGCTCAAAATTGTTAAAGATCGCGAGTGTCGCTATCATAAATCTTAACGAAATCTGAAGTTGTAATTGCAAGTAAGTTTTAATTTTCAGCAGAGGGTAAAGTCTGTAAAAATATATATCACCTATAGCACCTTGTATCTCTTGGCTCTCTTGATATGATGATATTGAACAAAAGAGTGGTTCTGTTCCCCACAGCTGAGTGCCGCGCTTGTTGCAGGAGGCGCCGGGCGCAGCGCCAGGCCGCGCGGGGAGACAGACGTAACACGTAACTGTGCACAAACTTGCGGTACCTATTCGAAAATTCCTACATATGAAAGCTGAGTACCTTCGTAGTTTTTCTGAGTATATACTAAAGTTATAATTAGGTGTAAAGTTATATTTGGAGGAGGTGAACTAGTCATTGAAGACTTGCGGCTCCCGGTGTTCGACCTGAATCGATGCTTTCTCGTCGTTTGGCCCCGGAATCGGCCCCTCTCCTCCCGCACTCGGATTTAAAATGAACCGGTGACATGTTATTGGAGACGTTGCGACAACTCGTAAGAGGTGGCCTACTTTTAAGTTTATTAACTGGTAATCTTACGTATACATGCAATGTTTCAGCAGACTGATGCGTTCAGTTCCGGTATTCTCTAGGTGTTTTATTTACCGAACGTACCTGAATAAGTCGATCGTAATAATATTTCGCCGTTTCATGGGAGCGCACCTAATATAAGTATGCTACTGTACTGTTGATGATGAGTAACAAATACGAGAAGCACACGCAGACAAAGCGTAGCGGGCTTCGTGTTCCTGATTGTGTATTGTGTATTGTATACGCGACTTTGATGACCCTCACGCGCGCCTGCGCAGTGGTCGATCCATGTGAATTTAACTGCTTTACGATGTTGCTTCTTGTTGTATTGCGTAGAAGTTTAATTATTATTAAACGAATTAGCGGATAGCAGAATCTCGCACGTCAAATGAAACTCCATTTCAGTAGCTGTCGCATCTAAAGATTCATTACTTTTGTTGCTTCTTCTGCGATTACTTGTAAGACCTATTGTAAATCAGAAAAGAAAAGTATTTATAAGGAAATTCGGCCTTAATATATTGGCTTTATATTGGACTTGAGGAGATGTAAATAGAGGATATGTTACGATGTTTTTGTTTCCGTTTTGAAATTCCTTTAAGACACGTTTTATCTAATTCTGTAAAAAATTTTTCAATGTGGATGTATGGAAGTATGGATGTTTCTGAAAAATGAACTAAAGGTATGCATGCAAACAATGCCCTGTGTAAAATTAAAACGTTTACTTCTCTGCACTATTTGTTAAAAAATCAAAATGCAACTGCAGTCTGCAGTCGCATTCACTTAATATGTATTTGTAAGTAGACTCTGTAGCTACTAATTAAAACTGTAAATTGGTATAAGAGTCGACATTACAGAGACCCTAAGCAGAGGCAGCTCACTCGAGTCGCATATACAATTAGGTTAGCTAGTTAAGAACGCAGTGTGTAGACTGTCGCTGTGCACAGGCCCCGGCCGACTGTATAAATAAACGTGAAAACTAATTGCAAATGTATAACAACAAACATATTGAAACGGTGCAAGGGACACTTAAGTTTAGTTTAACTGTTTTACATTTATAAGTTGTGAGTTACAAAAAAATGTTTCTTTTCACACAGAGGTCCATGACGCAATTTTCGTTCGACTGAATACTAAAAACTAAGTCAGCTTTTAAGCAAAATTGTACGTCAATTGCGCCATTTCGGCCTCTCGCCATGCTTGTGACATACACTTGTGGATCATTTCTATTATTACAGCGCTTTAAATGTGTATAGCCTTGAGGTGATGATGAATGATTTGTAATTAAACTTGCATTTTAATCGTTTGTAGTTAGCTAAAAATTTAATTGTTATCAAATACAAAATGTTATCGTTAGACACGCCAATATCGATGCGCACCAAAGTTCGTTCGCACGCGAACCGCTGCGCGTGCGCAGACACCGGACACGTAGCATTGGTGTAATGTTGCTGCAGCACACCTGGACAGGCACAAAGGAGTCGGTTCCTCCGAAGCTGGTACGTGCGAGGTGTATTCGCTCCGGTTTAAAATCTTTGAAGTCGTCGATACGTCTTGATAATATTGGACAAGCTGGAACCTAACTAAGCTCTCGGCGGGGAGAGTTCGGCTCCGAAACGCGTTTTTCTACGATTTTTTTCTTTTCTATGGCTGCTATTCGATGACGAGGTCGCCTCGTGGAGTACCTTCGGAGCCGCCTCGCCGCGCCGAAGCCCGGACCGTTCCGCCGTCGACGCCTCGGCGGCTAAACGACTGTTCGGACAAAAACAAAACCTGAAAATCATTCGGACATTTTTTTACTACGTTTTCGTGAGATGTGATAATAGTGTAGCGTTTAAATACTTATCTTAATACAACATTTGCAACATTTACCGCAGGCAGATTTTCTACTCTACGATAATGCTTCGCTTTTGGGAAGTTTTGGTTATTTGTTAGGGATCGGTGGACACCAGTCCCCGCAGCGATCGCGAATCGGGGATTAACCATTCGTGTTGAACTTTGTTTGCACCAAAAGAGCTGGTGCATTCTGTTGTTGACCTTGATTTGTCACGTTTTAGCCTCGGTGTTAAAATGAGTGTCTGATTCTGCATGTCGATGAACTGAGTTCATCACAAGAATGTTACAATCCTTTAGAATCTATGATGTGTAAGATCATCCCAACTTTCCTTAATAAACATGTAAAACTGATAATATACAGCTATCATTTTGTTTAATTACTTTTGAAATATTAAAGTAAAAATAAAATGTATCCACTCTCCTGACATAATTTCTTAAAGAAAAAGGGTTTTCGAAAGGATTGTAAACATTTGATTCAATAAATGTACAATGTGCTATGTAGCAACTTGTAGCATGTGTATGAAGACATTCTTAAGTGTTACTATATTTTAATTGTTAAGGCATACACGTAGCACATGTTGCCTGAAGCCCACACCAACATTCACAACCACACTTCCGGCTGGTCAGTTGGGTTCACAGAAAAGTATGAAACTGAACCAGCAACACAACTAATTTTATTGTTAATGGATGTAATAGGGATTATGGTTTCAATTATCCAACTCAACATATTATTATGTATCGAGGCTGTATATGTGGCTTAGATTTAATTGTCTAAATTTAGTTGGAAATGAGTGAGAACGGCGGGCAGTGGCGCGGCCGCGCCGCCTCCGCACTCGTCACGCGACTTGAGGCATTTCTTGTTGAAATATTTTATGTAGCAATTTATTTCCTGACAAAAGATTTTGTAATCAAATAAATGATGGCTATTTTTTCCTATGTTTTATTTTCTATCCATTAATTTCCTGTTCCCCTGGCACAGTAATTATGGAAACAATAATTAATTTGCTCCTTAACTTAAGGATGTTCTTCATTGATGGATGATGTCCTTGATTTTACACATGAGATTTTGCAGTTAAAATACAATACATCCATAAGTTTTATTGCACAATATGACTGGTCATTTCAATAATAAGCTATTACATTAGCCACATTTTTATTTTTATTACTTTGTTGTACTTATTAGACCTGAAGACGATGACAGTTTTGTGAATTTTTGCTGTAATAGGTACAGAATGTTACATATTTCCGGATCATTATGAAACCTCAGCGAATTGAAAAAATATTGTGTATTGCTGTAAAAATCTGTATATATAAAAATGAATCCCATTTTCCCTTGGTCACGACATCACGCGTGAACGGCTGGACCGATTTCGCTAATTCTTCTTTTGTTGTGTTTGTAATTGGCAGAAGAAGGTACTTATGTAATAAAACATTAAGGAAATATCACGAAAACTTAGAAAATTTAAAAACTATTTTCCAATTCGAATGCAACATTAACATTTAAGACAAGACAGCGTCCTTCAAAAATGTGACTCACATGAAATATTCAGAGAGCTAAGCAATGAAAACTTGCAACCATTTTCTAATATTTTGTTTTAATTACGTCACATCAGCTAAATTTCTTAGTGTTTGAAATCCATGATGAACTGTTGCACGGTATTAAAAAATTAAGCGTTGATCATCAGTTATGGAAAAGATTTTGATTTTTTATATGAAAACTCTTGAACTTGCAAAATGTTAGTTACTATTTTTATCGACTTTCATACGTGATACACCGAGTTACAAGTTTTGCATGACTGAACACTGTGAAACTTTGACTGCTTGCTTCTTCTTATTTTTTATGGTTTTAGAAAAGTTACTGCAGTGAATATTTATTTTTAAATTGAGGTAAGTACCTTCTACGCCAAACGTTAAGAAATCCTGCTGACTGACAAAAATATTTCTATGCTCCACCAATTTGACGGAATATAAAAAAATTGCTATTTGAAAATGTTTGTACTTTTTTGTCGCTTCTCTCGAAATAGCTCTCGGAATCAAACGTTAAAACAAAACGAGATCTGTCATTATTTTATTTTCTTCCATGACAGTTTATTGGACAGTAACCTAAAAACTTCATAGATAATATCATAATATAATATGAATACTTAAAAAATACTCTTCATACATTTGTTGTAGGTTTCTGTACAATGTAGGTAGTTTCTTCAAGAAGCTAAACTGGCTAGCTCGGGATTGCTCTCCGTAGGTGGAAGTTATGAATATGAGCTACAATAAGACTAGATACAGTAAGAACAGATCAGCTACCTAATCGTAAGAGGCGAATAAATGTGAACTTCTGGAGTTGTGGGCGGCGATTTGGAGCAACGCGCATGGAGTCCTCTGAACGAGTGTTCAGCAGGCCACTGAGGAGGTTTTAGTGCTGTATAAATCCCACATAACTCGGTATCACTTTTCAATCTGACACGTACCTTGCGAAGATTCCGTCCCGAAAACATAAAAGTTACCTCGGCATTAACAATATGAAATATGGTGTCCTCCACGTAATCATAAAAAGCGACTAAGTAGAGGCTTTCACGGCTATACTGCGAGTCGGACCAACAGCCACGGGTAAAACGACGGCGTATTCGGCAGAGTTACCTACATTGGTCACCCAAGAGCCCATTTGTAACGCCGCGCCACAGAGTACATCGCTGCGCATGGAAGACATTGGCAGGTTTCGCTGAAAATCCTATTCAGTGGGTTTTAGTGTGGTTGAAATGTTAAATAATTAACTCGCTGTCTCTCTCGGGCGTAGCCTCAGATACCGTAAGAAGGTAGATTTAAGTGAAAATAATTAATTGTTGAATAAAGTTATTAGGTAAATCAGGAGCTGGCTCTTCAACACGATACTAGATTTACTCAAAATATTTTTGAGCCTTTAAAAAGTAAACTAACTCCTACGAGAGTGAAATAGGAGAGTGAAGTTTACATGGAATTTTCTCATTTCTGGACCTACTCTATATATATATACCTATTCTACTTATACTTCTAATAAGTAGAGTAGGTAATATACATACGAGTATGTGATTGATTACAATTTAAAATGATTTGTGCAGGTGAAATGGATAAACTTCCGGTTACTTCCGCCTAAAAGGGTAAAAAGGCGGGGAAGGGTTAAGTAAAATGTATAGAAATTAATTATCATCTCATTTCTGAACTTAGCAGTATAAACATTGGTATATAGGGCCTGACTTTCTTATTTCTTAAAAATATAATTATGACAACCTTTATATTTCGTCGGACTAATTTAAAAAGGGGGCTGTTTTTCTCACGGTCTGGTTTATGTGGCTTGCTAGCGGGTTAGTGCACCAAATAACTTGGTCATTTTAACACCAGCTTCAAAACGAAGTAGGTACTGTAGTAACCTGTTACCTATCTTTTATAGCAGTACCTACTTGCAGCCGCAGAACAGATACGTATGACACAATTATAACGGGGTTAATTTAATTAAACTGTGTCCTGATAACTAAAGTACACGCGGAAGAAGTCGCGGGCAAAACATTTCTCTAACTCTATAATGTATAAAACTGAATTCCTATTTCCCTTGGTCTCGGCCTCACGCGTGAACGGTTAGACCGATTTCGATAATTCTTTTTTGTTGTGTTTGTTATTATCAGGAGAAGGTTCTTATCAATGAAAAAAATTAAGAAAATTGATAATTAATAAATTTTTTTTACAAATTCGATTTTAATATCCATAGTTAAGACAGGAAAACGTCTGTCGGGTCAGCTAGTCGCCTATAAAATTCATTTGTCACATTTTACTACTCTCATACAAAAAATTATTAAAAAAATATTGAAATAAGTCTATTTTAAGAGAAAATGGGCCAGAAATTGCATTCAATTTGGGCTAATTGGAACAGTCATTCATAAAATTTAATAGACACAAATAAACTTCAGTTCATAAATAATCCGTTTTCTGAAATAAATAATCAAATTATCAATAAAAAATTGGTTTGTGCTTGATATTTTGAATTTTTTTTAGCAACTCCCCAAAATTGAAGGCTGCGACCATGCCTGCCAACAAGCAGTATAATAGAAAGAATTAACTGTTGCCATAATATGCCATGAAAATTAAACAGCCTATGACATACCTGGCGGTACAGAGCAGAATATTGATACTAAATAAAGGAAGAAAACTTCATTAAAATTTATTTACAATCATTAACCTAGAACTCTACACTAAAATGTATTATTGAATACATTATTTTGCAAACTAGCAGACATGATTATTATGAATGGTGTATTCTACACACAATTCTAAATTTTTTGTCATCTTAAGCATGCAAAACACTGTTTTGCCTTATAATGAATTTATTCCTCCTTGGGAGGATCCATCTTGCGTCTCCAGACTTTCACCTTCCCGCGAAGCTCTCTCAAGCGCCGCATCTCCTCCTTAAAGTCCTGGTGCTCGTCGCGGAACAGTCCATACTGGCGCAGCTTCATCATCAGCTTGTGCGTCTCCACGTGCCGCGGGTAGTAGTGCACAATTTCCTCGTTAGTGTGGAGCGGCCGCGCGGAAAACATCTTCAGCACTTTCATGCTCTTGGAATTGGTGGGAACCGCGACCTCACCGAAGATCCTGTCCGACAGCCTTTTCATACGCCGAGCGTAGTTTGTTGACGCGTTAATGAGCTGCGCGTACTTAGTGTAGTTTGTTGCCATACTTCCCTGAAAAATATCATTAAAAGATCAAGTGCCAAGTTTTATATCATCCATACTATTATAAATTCGAAAGTCTGTCTGTCAGACAGACAGCTACGCTATCCCGCTTAAACTACTGAACCGATTTTAATAAAATTTGGAATACAGGTAGAGTGGACCTTGGGAAAGGACATAGGATGATTTTTATCCTACGGAAACCTATAAACCGAGTCCACGCGGGCGAAGCCGCTGGCGAAAGGCTAGTAGGAAATAAATTTAAAATCAGCAAGAGCTTTGTGGCTCTGAATACTGAAACTCAAATGTTTACCGTGTACTTGGTACCTGGATAATTTATTTATTTGATGTTCACTTAATGCTAATTTTATTAATAATTAGCTTTTTGGAGCATTTTTACTCTAACCTCTTGCGTTTCTTTCATAAATAAAAAATGACACTATTCTGATTTCTGACAATGACATTTCATTTCATTATTCATTCATTAATGGCATCGCAAACTCAGTGCATATTGCCAGCGTCAAGTATAATTTTTGCACCACTTACTAGCTTAGAGCATCAAAGTATGACACCCGTTAGAGGAGTGGCTTTTACGAGCGGACTCCTCGACGCCTCTCGTCCCAACGTCCATGCACAATGTGCCTTCTAATTATATAACTAGTGTGTGTGTCAATGTTGTCGGTGCATAGAAAATGACGTTGTTAATTGAAATTGACATATTTAGAAATGTATGCATCTGTAGCGATGAAAGAATTTTTAATTTTGTGAATGCGTGACAAAATTAAAATGTGTGCGTTCTTCCCCCGCACCAGATTTGGCACAAAAATCATGTTTCGAAGCGAGGCGCTATGCCGTCTCTACTGAAGGGTGAGTCAGTACCTTTGATGCTCTAAGTTGCTACCCAAGTTTTTTTTTTTCAATAATGGCATTATACACTATAGATACTGCTAGCGTAGTACATATTTATTCTTATGCTGCTAGGGTAAATGGAGCGGTTACATTGGCCAACATGCAGAGTCCGATTTGGCATACATTGCTAGTTATCTGAATACATTGTAATAAATTATTCAAGATAACCAGCAATGTATGCCAAATCGGACCCTGCATTTTGGCCAATGTAATCGGCCCTTTAGGAATATTGTTTCTAGTACTTTTGCATGTTAACATGTTTTCGCACGGTAATTTATTTATGTCGCGACTGCATTTGAGGATTACAGTTTTCAGGAAAGAATCAATACGATAAATTACAGTATAATAAAGATATTTATGGATTCATTTTTGAATATTCACTTCATCTTCTGTCAAGTAATGCTTGGAGAATTATATTTCTTTCTCTCTGAATATTATTTGACTCTTGTATAGTTTGAACTAATTTTTCAAACTTGTCCTTTTCCTTGTATTCACAAACATCTTGAACTGCCTTCTTGATTTCAGCCAATGTTACATTATCAATATTGTACAAATGTTTACAGTCTGTAACTGTCTTAGTGTTACTATAAATTTGTTCAAAATAGTTGTAGTAAGGCCAGTTGTTAGTTTTGCCAGTTTGTCTTTTCTTCTCTGCTAGCCGGATGTAGGTTTGTTTTAAATTTCTGAACTTCTTGTCACATTCTTCTGGAGACAGTCCAATCTTTCGCCCGATCACTCGCCATAGAGTTTTCTTCTTAACAAGGGGATCTTTAAACTTTTCTTTATTCTCTACGTAAAATGAAAGAAGCTGTTTAACATAATCCTGGTCTTCGGTCATGTAAAAATATTTTTGTACACCATCATCAACACAACAGTACCTTTGATTTTCATATATTTGTTCAAACTCCTTATAGTATCGCCACTTTGTCATTGACCTTCCAGAGTCTCTCCGAACCTTAAGGCGAAGATAAGTTTGCTTAAGATTCCTGAATTTTCTATCACAATTGTCAGGACTTTCTCCAACAACAGCAGATATTTCTTTCCAAAGCTCTTTTTTCTGGAATTTTGGGTTTCTAAACTTGTGTGCAATTTGACAGTAGGTTTCTATCAACTGCTTAACTTTGGTATGGTTCCATGGACCAATGTTGGGGTTGTAATTATAATATATCCTTTCAAAGAAGTGATGGTAAGGCCATTTTATCATTTTGCCAGTTTCTCTACTTCTTTCCAACCAGTTAAAGTATGTCCTTTTTAAATTTTTAAACTTTTGGTAGCAATTATACTCTGTAGTGCCCAATTCTTTTGCTATATCCTTCCAAATCTCCTTTTGCAGGCAATTTGTATTCAAGAATTTACTAATATTTTCTAAGTAAAGGTTTAGCAACCTCCTTACTTTATTATCTTCCCAAGTTTCCAACACTAAAGGTATTAATGCCTTACAATCAATAAACAAGTCCTCACAAAGATTAAAATGAACCCATTTTATATCCTTTCCTAATCTTTTCTTTTTTAAGAGCCTAATATATGTGCGTCTTAAATTCCTGTATTTCTTTTCACATTCTTCTGAAGTAGATCCTATAACTAAAGCTATTTCATCCCACAAACTTTTGTCAGAGTTGGTAATTCTTTCTCTGTTGTCAATGCACAATGTAAGAAGAACTTTAATTTTGTAGCGATCCCAGAAATTTTCTTCCTCTTTTGCAGGTTGGGATACTTCCTTTTCACAATTCTGTGCTGCATCATCTCTAAGGGTAAGCGGTGTATCATTTATCTGTATATACTGCTTGTTGTCAGAGGTATCTACTATATACCTTGTTTCTTGACTGGTTACTGGAATGACACCTATTGAAAGAAAACAAAGGATTAAAATATTGTTATACGATATTTACAAGTGAATAGTAGTATAGTTACACATTTATTTACTTTGAGGGTTCTGTATCGCAAAGTTGTTGCTGCTAAATATCACATTACTTTGATCCTCTCTTACAACAAACCAGTAGCTTTGGTTGTGTGGATTGCTGACTTCCATTTTTACCGGAATTTGACTCTTTTAATCTAAATTTGAATTTTATCTATAAATTAACTCTGAATTCTTTCTTTACTATTTGTTGACAAACGACGAGAATGACTGTATAAATGTTTTTGTAAAATTACGAATATTTATTAAATTTATTTATTTATTGACATGATGGCATCGCAAACTCTGTGCATACTGCCAGCGTCAAGTATAATTTTTGCATCACGTTTTTGCCAGGCAATATGCACAGAGTTTGTTCAGTTTGTTACGTTATCCAATGCCGTAAACCGAATTTTAAAAAATGAACACCTTGTCGGTTGCCTTGTCCAAATGTCCAATCAACTCCAATCCCAGTCCAATCCAATTACTCCAAGTCCATTATAATAACGTAGTGTTTAATTTCTCTATAGACTCCATCCTTCCTTGTCTGAGTTTTGGCGGGAAGTCTGAAGGAACAAGTTGTGCTCTTGTTTTGTTTTCATTTTCTTAGTGTATTTTTGAGCTATATCGGATAAAGTTGATGGCATTTTGCTCGATATAGGTTAATGACAGTGCACGAGTGTTGTGAAATAAAATAACAGTGCGAAAACATGTTTTTTCGGCTTGCCTCCAAAATTCCATCGGACATGTTCTGGTAAAGTAGCCATCACTTTACTTGAACATTTGACTGACTAGACTGACTGATACCTGACGACTAACTGACTTTTTCTACGACTACAGTGATGCAAAAATTTTACTTGACGCTGGCAATATGCACAGAGTTTGCGACGCCATTATTAAAATTGAAAAGTAAATATTGAATGGCTGAAAGGATTTTTATCCAATGCCGTAAAACAAAATTATAAAAAAAAAAAACCTTCCTGTATAGTATTCTTTGCGTCTGACCTTGCATGAACCTATACAGGTTTGTTTGTTATTGATTGATTTCTTTGACATAGATTAAAATTATATACCGGTTTAAAAACATAAACATTTAAATTAAACTTTGTTGGTTAGATATTACCACAATAAGCCACGTATATTATACATACGTGCAATTCAGAATACAGTGTGGATGGAAAGAAATATATGATTTGAATAAGAGCCTTTGTTTTGCATAATTATCACAAACCACAGGCATGTCGTACTTTGTTAAGGAAATCCCTAAAGATGTGACGAATCCACAGACAGAGGTAAGGGCTAAGTCATATTCGCATACTTTCGTACCTATAGTCTTCAAAGAAAATAACAGTTACATAACTTTGATCAACTTTTAGAACACGAAGTGGTCTCTTAAAATGAAGATTTTCGCAGTAATTTGTGCCTTCATTACCTACGTCCTGCTGCTGATGTCTGCCAAGACCATCTATGCTAAGCATCAGCGTCTGGACAAAATGGATACTTTGGTAAGTTAATAAAAATATAAAGTTCTATATTTTTATATAGTGCTGGTCAGTAACGTCTACATTATTCCAGTTATTTAGAAGCTGTTGAAGTGTGAGCACTACAGTGACAATATCTACAATATAAAAATACTGTGTCAGCACTGAAATGGCACTGGGTTGGCTGTCTACATTATACCAGGTTCACTGGATTGCTCACACCAGATTCAAAAGTAGAACATCAATCCAGTTACTGGACTGGAATAATGTAAACTGAAAATTAGTACCAACAATAATAATAAACAAGTAAAATGCAGGCATATTGGCAAATACAAATTTAAATATTCAAATTAATTAGCAGATATAGAAGCATTGCACATTATGTTAATTGGTGGATTCAGCAGTAGCCCATAGACATTAGAGTTTTAAAAAAATTGTTTATAATGTTATAAAGATTTTAATTCAAAGCAATTGTTTTTATTTCTTATATTAAATATTTTTCATTGAAGCCCCCATGAAATTTTAATATTAGACCCCATCTTAAGGTGCATATAGACTTGATGCAGCCACACAGATTGCTGGGAGTTGCCAAAGATGGCTTAGACTTGCAGCAGCCTCTCATATCATAACAGCTCATACACACTTGGAGACCTAATGAGCCATGTGTGCCACGCCGGGCCCTCAGGCCTATATGCAACTTTGGGCATGTTATGCCACCTTGTCAACCATTACAATAATATGATACTTATCATATCCTCTGAATAGGTGTTGCAAGCGGAGGAGATGATGCACAACCTGCACGCCATAGACCAGAACCTGGCCATCAAGCTGGAGCGCCTTGAGAACATGGTTTATGATGAATATGATGAAACGTGAGTACTTAATTGCTTTGTTACTTTGTTACTCACGCTCACACACATAGACCTACAGTAGGGTTTATATACCCTTTGTGGTGGGTACCATGGACACAAAGACAGACTCACAAACATCCAGACAACAGAAATTTAAAGTCATCATTCAAATATCTGTTTTGCCGGGAATCGAACACGGGACCCGCCAATTGGCAGACCAGCATGGTAACCTGCGTCATGTGGGTTGTCGCTTTATATATATATAGGCATAAGCATTTAGGCCACATGGTGTTAAGTGGTCACTGCAGCACACATGGACATTTACACATAACCTCAAGCAAGCCTAAGTCTTGGTCATATACGCGCTGCCACTCCCAACACTGATAGTCACTTCATGTAAGCCTGACCGGCAACTGCGCCTTCATGTAAGTCTGTCTTGCCACTCAAGTCTGGTTATACCACATTATGCATTGTTGCCTTCCTAAATGGGATGGGTTTTATGAAACTTTGTCTTGACATGTTTGCTGCTCTTTACTTTCTATGTGATTCATAACATTAATAAAACAATCATGGCATTATGTGTTTAATACATTGTCAGTCAGTGTATATTTACCAAGATAGTGGAGTACTAAGTTGTCTACTGAGGTAAACCAGTAGAATAAAGAAGGAACATTATAGGTCAAAATTCCCTGACTTTGACAAAAACATTTTGCTCAGTGATTTTAATGCTCGTGTAAGGTCTGACAGCGATATCTGGAGTGATGTACTGGGCCCACATGTGTTGGTAAATGTAACTCAAACGGCTATCAGTTACTTGGCCTTTTTTTTTTTTTTTTTTTTTTTTTTTGTTGTCGGGGGGGAAACCTTCAAAAGGTACCCGGCACCTTGGGAGACAGTACCGGGTTATGTGGGATTTGACCGCACTAAAACCCCCTCGGTGGCTGCCACCGCGCTTGGCCTTTTGAAGGTTTCCCCCCCGACAACAAAAAAAAAAAAAAAAAAAAAAAAAAAAAAAAAACATGTGCAGAATTTGGTCTTTGCATCACAAAACATCCTGGATGCATCCTCGCTCCAAGCATTGGCACCTCTTAGACTATGTTATTATTCGAAAAACTGATTTAAAAGACATCCTTATTACTAGGGCCATGAGAGGAGCCCAAGGATGGACTGACCACCGTCTCATAAGATAAAAATGCGGCTAAGAATTAAGCGAGCAAGTCGAGGTATGCACAGGGCGCCTGCAAAACTAGCTTTTTCTAATGGCCCCTCCACACGTTGGCCAACATTGTGGCGAAGATTGTAGGCCAAGAGATTGTGACACCGTCCACACGTTGGAAGGTCATTCAGTCTGCTTCAGCTCGGGCCAATGTACGGACGAATGTTATAGGTACCATGATACGCAATTATTTCTTATTTACTGGTAAAAGAAACAGTTTTACTTTAATATTTATAATATAGTTAAACTATTAGTAAATCAACTATCATGAAAATTAAATATAACTTATACTGAAATGCCCATTTACGAGGAAAAACCTATAACTAGGCTATAACGCGGCTAAAATTACTTGGTCCGTACTTGCGTAGTGACAGCTGTATTGTTATTTACATTTCTAGCGAAAGTTCGTGAACTTAAGAACATAATAATATGGTGGCAGGAAAAAACTTAGAGCTGCAAACCTTATCGGATAGCAATCAAATGGCAAGAACCTGAAGGACGTTTTTGGACCTCGATTAATCACATTCGCTCCGACATACTCCCGTGATCATTCACGTAGGTTAATTGACTCTCCAGAAATTCTGGCTAGATGGCATGAACACTTCAAGGAAGTGCTAAACCCAGGCTGTCAGGAGGCAGATCTGTCTACATTGAGGAGCTTGAGAATGTTTCCAAGGAACCAAACTTAAACTTAGGCGAGCCACCATCTTATGACGAATTCAGCGTTGCCATATCACGCTTGAAAAATAACAAAACACCTGGTTCAGATGGCATTCCGGCCGAAGTGTATAAGTATACTGGCCCAAAGATCAATACCCAGCTATACGAGCTAATATTTAAAATCTGGGAGTTTGAATCTATACCCTACAATGGAAGGATGCCTCCATTTGTAAGATATATAAAAGCAAATGAGATTCGTCTGACTGTGGATCTAACAGAGGATTATCACTTTTAAATGTAGTCGGGAAAATACTCTCTCACATCATAAATAAACGCCTAAGCGAAATAGCCGAGCAAATATTGCCGTAAACGCAGTGTGGTTTTCGGCCAGGCAGAGGGACATCAGATGCTATATTTGTCGTGTCGTAAAGCAGATCCAAGAAAAGAGCCTGGAGCAGTACCGAGACCTTTACTTATGCTTTGTTGATCTCGAGAAAGCTTTTGATCGATTACCAAGAACTGCGCTTTGGATTGTTTTTAGGAAAGCGGGTTGCCCTGAGAAGCTTATAAACTTGATACGGCACCTTCATGATGGAATGTTTGCCAGAGTGCTGTATGAGGGCTGCTTCTCGGAACAATTTTCGGTAACTGCTGGGGTAAAACATGGCTGTGTGCTGGCCCCTACACTATTCGCCTTAGTAACTTTGTAACCGAACTTTTAAATCAAAGTTCGGTTTCGCTAGTCACCTCAGAGCGCATGCCAGGCGCTAATAGCGTTTTTTTATCTTATTTTTGAACTAAAAATTCCAACGACGAGCTGTAATATTGTTTGTTAAATTTTCTAAAAACATTGTTTTAATGTTTCTTTTCTTATTTTCAGGACTGTGGGATATGAATAAGTAGCTCAATAATGAGCATTTGCAGCACAATTTATCTTAAAAAAATTTAGCACATAATATGTATTTTATTTACCAATACAGTATTAACATATGTAACTTTATATTTATGCCATAATAGTTATATTGTAAGAAACTGAATCTACAATGAATACTCATTCTGGTAAGGTGTAAGTATAATTTATTGTAAGCACTCTCAATGTTAACTATCTTAGCCAAAATATATTTGTACTTATATGTAACAAAATAATCTCATAGGAATAAGATTACAAACATAGATCAAAGTCAAGGCAATACCATTATCACTGAGTAAGTAATCAGTAATCAGTAATCGTTTATTGCTTAAAACAGGTACATAAAAGATATTAATTATTACATGGTCTATCTGTTTATGCCCATGGGGCGTGCAATATTATTATTACAAGCGTTAAATCAAAATTAAGTTTAAAAGTAAGTTGAACACAATGCTCTCTGGTGAGATTCTTTTGTGAGAATATTATGAAATAGATATAGAATCACTGTGATTCACACTAATGATTGAACTTTATCATAAAAGACATGCGAGTAAAATATATTTATTTATTTATATACATAGTTACATTAACATAGTGTGAGACATCTATAAAAGAATATGTAAAAGTACCATTTATAGGTCTAAGCCATAGAGAAATAGGTCTATCCCAGGCCGTCCATCCAGGGCCGGATCTAGAGGTGTAGAGCTCTCGGGGCAACAAACGAGTGGAGGCCCCTTGGCCCCAAATTATTTTCCAAATAAAATGGACAATTCTTTTCAGTCGAGTTTTCTAATAAATAATTTCAAGAATTCAGAGAAGGAAAATGCATCTATCATTTTTATAAACCCAAACATATTAAAGCTATACCGCGACAAAGGGTAAGTAGAGTAAAAAAAAAACCTTATGTACGCACACAGAGTGTTGAGATTGTTTTTCCCACCGCACGACCTGAAAACGAATGTTGTGAAAAAAAATTGTTGATTAAATATTTGGTAAGTAATTATGTAATTGAATCAGGTGTTACTTTGCGGAAATCCATTTCAAGCTAATGTAAGTTACATATACTTACATATATAATTGATAGAACAAAAATAAAGAGTCGAGAGTCCTGTCCTGTGGAGACACGGAATAGAATACCCAACCACCGAGGCTGCGGGCGAGTACCATCCCACTCAGCCATTGAGCTGTTGGGATACTCGCTCAAGGTGGGGAGTAAATTGCAAGTGCTTAGCAGGGCTATTTGAGATTTTGATATTTTACTGATTACCTGATTGGAGTGAACAAAATTAAATATAGATCGCTGATTTCTGTTAATATTTAATGTAATCATGTTTGTACAACAAAGTATTGTAAAACGCGAAAAAATGTGAAAGGGAAAGTTGTTTACTAGTGTGTTGTGGGGGCCCCTCTTTTGTGGAGGCCTGGGGCTGTAGCCCCGGTTGCCTTCCCCTAAATCCGGCCCTGCTATGGTCCGAGCTTAGCAAACTCCAGTGAAAGTAGCATAGTTGTACAGTTAACCATGCTTGGAGTTTTGGCGGGAAGTCCAAAAGAACATGTAGTGCTCTTGTTTTATTTTTATTAACTTGGTGTATTTTTTAAATTATATCGGATTGGTTGTTGGTGTTTTGTTCGATTAGGTTAATGACAGTGTACAAGTTTAAAATGAAATAACAGTGTAAGAACATGTTTATTCGGCTTGCCTCCAAAACTCCATCGGACACGTTCTGATAAAGTAGACTGACTGGTTACTGACGACTTACTGAATTTTTTCTATGAATGATACAATGAGTGATGCAAATATTATACTTGACGCTGACAATATGCACAGTTTGCTATGCCATTAACTATTGAAACCATGCGTGGAAAGCAGGAAAATTGTTAATTCATTTATATACATATTTTATAATTATTCACTTGTAAATTGAAGTGGACTGTATGAATAAAACGCTTCTTCGATTTTTTTCTTGATTTATTTCTTCGTATTTTCTTCTTTAGGAGAGAGCCGGGCTGGAACTGACGACAAGCGGCTACAGGCCCCATCTTTATATAAAAAAATTCCCGGCCGCTGATTGGTCGACCAATCACGTGCGAGCATGCCGACCAATCAGCGCGCACTCCAGAAAGCTCTCAAGGCCGAGCGTCATGCCGACCAATCAGCGCGCACTCCAGAAACTTCCTCAAGGCCGAGCGTCTTTGTGAGATAGCCGCTTATCGCCAGTATCCCTATCTCGCTCATTGTCTGTCTCTCTCTTACATATAACAATTTACGTACTTAAAGTATTATTACAACAATTCGACATAAAAGTACGAAGTATCTAGAAAGAACAATAGAATAATATGAAATCTAAATAAAAACACACACATATAACACATTATCCTACAAACTAAGTACAAACTAAGTATTTTTAACTTATAACTAATCACTGGGCTCGTCGTCCACAACATTTCCTCCCCCCGACGCAGCCTGCGTAGTCTCCATCACGACGAGCTTCCTTACAGGCCGCTTGAAGACTCCAGTTCGGGTGCGGACGTCAGCCGTTCGTATTCCGCCGTCTGGACCCGGGAAGGTGCGCTCGACGATGCCCATTGGCCACACATTTCGTGGCAAGGTGTGGTCGACGATGATCACGACGTCTCCGACTCGTAGTGGTCGCTTGATGCCCGATGACTCTCCTCTGGGTACCAGTGTGGGTAGGTACTCTCGAAGCCAGCGCTGCCAAAAGTGATCGGCGAGCGCTAGGCTAGCTCTCCAGGTTCTTCGATCTGTTTCTTCGCACGCACCGTTGAGAGGCAACCCCATCGATGACCCCAGTAGGAAGTGATTCGGAGTCAATGCTTCAGGATCTCTGGGATCGACGCTGACGTGGGTGAGAGGCCTCGCGTTGATGGAGAACTCCGCTTCGGTCATCAAGGTGTACAGGACCTCTTCCGTCGGCTCTCTCTCGTTCAGGGTGGCGGACAGTGCGACTTTGACGGAGCGCACCAGCCTTTCCCACGCTCCCCCTTGATTCGGTGCACCCGGAGTTATGTAGCGCCACTCCATCCGATGTAGCAGTCCCTCGTCTCGCAGCACAGGTGCCCACTCAGCATAGGCAGCTCGCAGTTCTTTATCGGCTCCACGGAAGTTGGTGGCGTTGTCTGAATACATTGTTCGTGGCCACCCCCGTCGCGCTGCCATCCGTCGTAGTGCCATGATTGCTGAGCTCGAGGAGAGTGAAGGTACTATCTCCAGGTGCACGGCGCGGGTCGTCAAGCAGGTGAAGAGTGCTCCCCATCTCTTCTCGCGTCGTCGTCCGATCTTCACTATCATGGGCCCAAAGTAGTCCACCCCACAGTGACTAAAGGGGCGCTTGAAAGGCTCCAATCTCTGTCGTGGTAAATCTCCCGTGGCCGGTACTTGCGGTCTTGCTCTTCTTCTCTTGCACATGGCACAGTCCTTTTCTACTGTGCGTACCGTGGGCCTCAGGTGTATAATCCAGTATTTCTGCCGTAGGTCGTTCGTCACGCGTTCTCGGTTCGCGTGTCCCGCGGCGCAGTGTTCTCGTAGTACGAGAAGTCTGGTGACCCGGTGGCGACCGTCCAATATGATGGGTCGCTTCGTCTCTGCGGGCGCTGTAGCTGCTTCAATTCGACCTCTAACCCTCAGTATGCCGTCTTCTAGTACTGGTTCTAGCCGGAACAGGCGACTGGTCTTCGGAATTGGCTTCATCTTCTCGAGTCGTTGTATCTCATCTGGAAAGCTATCTCGCTGTGCTCGTCGGATGAGTGCCTTTTCCGCTGCTTCCACGTGTCGGCATTCCAGGCGTGTCGCTCGGCGTCGGCATATGTCGATGAAGGCTAATACGCGCGCTGTCGTCCTCACCAGTGTTTCATACTTGGAGAAGCGGCTAGGATCGGGTAGCCACTCTTCTCTCGCGACTTCTGTGGCGTGCAGCACCACCTCTTCTTCTTTGTCTTCGTACCCATTTCTTTCTTTCGGCCATTGGTCTTCAGGGAGTCGTAGAAAGTCAGGCCCCCGAAACCATCGATCTTCTGCCGTTATGGGTGTGTTCACGATTCTCGTGGCATCGTCTGCTACGTTCTCTTGAGTCGGGACCCAACGCCAGTCTTCTTTCTGCGTGAGTTCCGATATTTCTCCCAGGCGATGCGCGATGAACGGCGTGTATCTCTTCGCGTCGTGTCGGACCCAGTGTATCACAGTCATGGAGTCCGTCCAGTATGTTGTTCTCTTGACTTCGACGCGATGTTCTTTCTTAATTGTTTCTGCGAGTCTTGCACCGATGACTGCTGCCTGTAGTTCGAGGCGCGGTATCGTCTGAGTCTTTTTCGGCGCCACCTTTGCTTTGGCTGCTATGAGGCTCAGATAGTAGCTTCCGTCGGGTCGGGCGATGCGCCAGTAGGCCACGGCTGCATATGCTTGTTCACTGGCATCGCATAATACGTGAAGCTCCAAGTTCTGGCAGTCGTGCAGAGCGTATCTTCTTTCCAGTCGCAGGTTAGATATGCTGGATAGCTGTTTCATCCAGCAGGCGAAGAGATCGTTTTCTTCTTCCGGGATTGGCTCGTCCCACGAAATCTTCAAACGCCACAGACTTTGGAGTACTATCTTCGCTCTGATGGTGTAGTGGCTGAGGAGTCCAAGTGGGTCGTAGATGGACATCACGGCGCTTAGTGCTTCTCTCTTCGTCGGCGCTCGGCTCTGAGTGCGCACCTCTGCCGGGACCCTGTTCATGGACGTATTGAACCCCAGCTCGTCCTTCTCGGGATTCCAGTAAAGCCCCAGTATCTTGTTCTCGACGCTGTCTCCTCCAAGCTGTGTCGGCGTGGTTGTTCGTAATTCTTCTGGCACGTCCTGCAGCACGTCGGTGTGGCTAGTACTCCATGCTCTGAGTGTGAATCCTGCTGCAGTGTGTACCTCGCGGAGCTCTTCCACGGCGCGGCGGGCTTCGTTCGCGTCTTCATAGCTTGCCACCAAGTCGTCCATGTAGTGGTTCCGCGTGATTGCTTCCAGGGCTAGAGGGTGCGAGTCAGCATGTCTTCTCGCGTTGTAGTCTCTCACAAAGTGCGCCATGAAGGGAGAGCTTGCGGCGCCGAAAATCATACTCGTCATCTTGTAGTGGCGCGGTGGTATCTTCCGATCGGCTCCCCTCCACAGGAACTGTTGTGCTGGCTGGTCTTCTCTGCGTATCTTTATCTGCAGAAACATCTCTTGTATGTCAGCCGTGACTGCAACTGGCTTCTCTCTGAACCGGAACAGGATCCCAGGTAGAGACATCAGCAGGTCGGGTCCCTCTAACAGATAGTCGTTCAGGCTGACTCCCCGATTCTTCGCTGCTGCGTCGAATACTAGTCGCTGCTTCCCTGGTTTGTTCGGGTTCTGTACTGCGAAGTGTGGTAGGTACCAGCAGACGGGACTGGCTATCTCGCTCCCGTCGCAAGGCTCGGCGTACCCTTTCTGTAGTAAGTTCTCAATCTGCTTCGTGTATTCTCGTTCGAAGCTCGGATCGGCGTCCATTTTCTGCTCGATCTTCGTCAGGCGTCGTAGTGCTGCGTCGTAGCTGGGTGGCAGTTTCACGTTGTCGTTTCTCCATGGCAACCCAACTTCGTATCCCTTTTCTGTTTTCTTCATTGTTCGCTCTACGACCCTGATAGCGCGCTCATCTGCGTCGTTCACTCGCGGCTTGTGTGTGACTCCCAAGGCTTCGATGCAAAAATGATATTCCACCAGGTTGTGCAGGCTTTGCATCTGCTTCTCTTCGTCTGCGCCTTGTTGAGCGGTGTATACATGCAGCACACTATCTCGGTTCCTTATCATGCTGCGCGGTACTGTCCCATGGATGACCCAGCCCAGTTGTGTTCGGGATGCGGCTGGTAGGCTCGGCTTGCCGGTCCTCAGCTCCTGCGACACGATGTACTCCCAATGGTCCGCTCCAATCAGAAGTCCGGGTTTACTGGAGCCGTAGCAGACCTGATCTTCGGGCAAATCACGTAGATGTTCGTGCTTCAGCAGAGAGCTTGGAATCGATTGTTGTCGCAGCTTCATATCCTTGATGGTGTGCGCCCGTATCTTGTAGAAGTCATCCTCCCCTTTCACGTGCACCGTGACCAATCTGCTGTCTTCTTCTTGCTGCATAGTGCTGACCCCTTGCATGTGCAGCGGTGAGTGCGTCCCCTTTGCGCCGATGCTTTTTGCTATTTCCTCGTCGATCAGCGTGATTGTAGCCCCTTCATCCAGTAGTGCGTAAGTCTTCACCTCCCCCCCTGGACCGACGACGGTGACAGGACACATCTTCAGTAGCACCGTTGTGTTCGAAGTATTTAGTGCTAGTACCGACTCGGCGCCGTTGTTCTTCGTAGGCGGTGAGGGCTTTGAAGCTTCCTGATTTCCTTCCTTGTACGCGTAGTGCAGACTGGAGTGGTGAGGGCGACGACACTGGTTCACGCCGCAAGGCTTCGCTCTGCAGTAGCTTCGGCGGTGTCTCTTCATTAGGCATTTGAAGCATAACTTTTCTTTTCTCACGAAGTCCCACCGTTGTTCGATCGGTAGTGCCTTGTATGCGGGGCACTCGGGTAGCTTGTGATTCTTCTTGCAGCTGTGGCATTGGTCGTCCGGTCGTTCTTCTTCGGCGACGTTATAGATGGCGTTACTTTTCTTCTTGTAGACAGCTGCTGGTGCCGGCTTGACCTCTCGCTTCGTCGTCGATGTAGCGGGTGCCGTGTAGTTGTATCGCATCATCTGGTCGGCTTCGCGCATCAGAAAACGTGAAAGCATAACAACCTCTGGTTCCGTCCCATCGTTGTCCCTGGCGTAGTCGCTCCATCTTGCTTGTAGAAGCGGGCTTAGCTTATTCAGCGCTTCTTGCTTCAGCACTGGATTGTAGAGGTAGGCGTGACGACCGACGCTCTTGATGACGTGCACGGTGTTCTGCAGCTTGACGGCGAATTGGTTGACCTCCACAGCTGATGGTCCACATCTTGGCAGTTTGCTCAGCTCGGCCATTGCTTGATTGATGATGAGATCCGGTCTTCCGTAGCACTGCTCCAAGGTCTTCATTATGATTTCCGGATCCGTAGCTGAGTGCAGCGAGGCAGCCACGTTCTCGCGTGCTTCTCCCTTTAAGCAGCTTCTAAGTCTCTGCAGGTTCTCTGCTGGCAGCAGTCTATACATTTTCGTGGTGTCCCGATACATCGCCTTGAAGATGAGCCAGTCGTTGGTGTTCCCGTAGAAGACAGGTAGGTCCGGGCACTTGGACCTCGGTGTATTCAATTTTTCTATCGCCTCCGTGAGTGCTTCCAATGTTCTTCCTGATACGGGATACGGCTTTTCTTCAACTGGGAACTGTAGTTGTCTGTCTTCCCTGACGCGTGGCTCCCCCCGTGGGTTGAGGGGATGAGCACGAAGCCATGCGTCGACCTTCCGGTTGTGTTCCGAAAGAGTTTCTTCGTGGTCGCTTTCTTGTTCTTGTAGCGCCGCGAGTTCTATCGCTAAATTTTTCTTCACAAGTTCGGCTTCGATTTCGAGTTGCTTCTTTCTAATTTCGGCGAGCTTCTTCTCTGCTTCCATCTCGGCGAGGCGCATTCGGGTTGCGGTTGCACTCCTATTTGACCGCATCGAGCGTGCCGGCGATCTGGCACGTGCGTTCCCTCGATGACCCTCAGCGTAGGTGGCGCGTGCGACCTCGTTCGTAGCCGCTGTCCACGCCATACGTGCCCCGTCGACCGTGGTTCCCCATCGGTTGGCGCGAGCGGCGTCGTTCGTAGCCGCTGACCACGCCCCACGTGACTCGATGGTAGCTCCCAGATGAGTGGTGCGGACGGTGTCGTTCGTAACCGTCGGCAGCCCAACATATGTCTCGTCGATCATTGTCCCGAAGCGGATGTTGCAGGCGGTGTCGTTCGTAGCCGCCGGTAATCCTTCACATGCCTCTTCGGTCGTAGTTCTGAAGTGGGCGGCGCGGGGGGCGTCGTTCATAGCCGCTGGCCACGCCCCACGCATCTCGTTGTTCGAAGCTACGAAGCTCGTAGTCTTTGGCCAGACGTCTACGAAGCGCGCGTAGTCGCTCGTAGTCATTCCTCTCGTAGACGTCGGTAACCCCATAGGTATTTCGTCGGTTGCAGCTCCAGCTCCTAAGGTGCAGGCAGCCTCGCTCGTGGCTGCTGGCCATACCGGTCGCGTCGCCTCGATAGTGGTACTCATGCGGTAGGCTCGGGGGGCGTCGTTCGTAGCCGCCTGCCGTGTCGCGTCGATCGTTGTACCATCGTTGGTGCCACGGGTGGTAGCCATCGGTAGCGCCTTGATCGGAGTTCTGTCGCGGGAGCCGCGGGCGGCCTCATCAGTTGCCGCCGGTCGCGTTATGCGAGTTGTGCCGCCCGGAGTTCCGTCATGTGTGCCGCGGGCGGCTTTCACGGCCGTCTGCCCTGCTCTCTCCATAGTAACCGCCGTGTCGACTGTAGCCTCCGTGTAGGACGTGCCGGGAGTGGCCCTGCCGGCGTCGGTCGTAGTCCATGTTTCCTGACATGTACTCGGTGATCTTGGCGGGTCTAGCGAGAATCTACGTTGTCTTTCTAAATCAATTTGACGTTCTTTTTGTATTTGACGTTCTTTCTGAATGAGAAATTCTCGCCTTTCCCGCTCGCGGTCATCCTGTTCTTGACGCGGCATACCCTCCCGTTGTTCGGATGCGTCGGCTTGACTCCTTGTGACGACCATTTTCTTCATTCGGCAGCGATTACTGTAGCGCAGGCTTCCTTTTTCCTTAATCCGGCAGCGATGGACCAGACTGAAGTGGACTGTATGAATAAAACGCTTCTTCGATTTTTTTCTTGATTTATTTCTTCGTATTTTCTTCTTTAGGAGAGAGCCGGGCTGGAACTGACGACAAGCGGCTACAGGCCCCATCTTTATATAAAAAAATTCCCGGCCGCTGATTGGTCGACCAATCACGTGCGAGCATGCCGACCAATCAGCGCGCACTCCAGAAAGCTCTCAAGGCCGAGCGTCATGCCGACCAATCAGCGTGCACTCCAGAAACTTCCTCAAGGCCGAGCGTCTTTGTGAGATAGCCGCTTATCGCCAGTATCCCTATCTCGCTCATTGTCTGTCTCTCTCTTACATATAACAATTTACGTACTTAAAGTATTATTACAACAATTCGACATAAAAGTACGAAGTATCTAGAAAGAACAATAGAATAATATGAAATCTAAATAAAAACACACACATATAACACATTATCCTACAAACTAAGTACAAACTAAGTATTTTTAACTTATAACTAATCACTGGGCTCGTCGTCCACAACATAAATCATAGCAAAATTTTGTGACATTGACATATTTCTTTATACAAATACCATACATTTTCTCATACAAAACGTATGAGGATGTTACGTTTTGACAGTCCATTAAAAGTCCAACCATTTGATTTGGTAGTCCAATGTGTAAGTACGAGTTAATGGAGTTTATGTGAGTCATACTAATTGAGCATCTGTAGAATGACGTAAATTTAGCTGATGTAAATTAGATTACATTGTGGTGGTAAACTGTAAAGGACTTCTCAGGTTCGAAATAATAGACGTCTTGATGTAATGAAGTGTGGATTTATAATGAATGAAATAAACTTACAATGTAACTTATATTGACGATGTCTAGCCACACTGCAACATGTACAATTCAATTATGTTATATTATGTAGTTCTTAAAAAAATTGTATTGTTTGTGATAATTTTAGTAGGTAAGTCCATTTGTTATATGTTATTTTGTACATATGTATTTATGTTTTAATGCACAACATAAGAAGTGTCAAATAAAACAAATTGAAATGTGTCTGTTTTATTTTATTTTACTCATTAAACATGCGTACTTAAAAATGCGTCATCATCATCTCATCATCAGCCCATATCAGTGCACTGCTGGACATAGGCCTCTCCCAAGGCGTGCCACTGAGCCCGATCTTCGGCTGTACCTACGCATCCAGTTAATCTCCACAGAGTACATTATATATACGGGAATTAATCTCCGCCACCCGGCGCAGATCGTCGCGCCACCTCGCAGGGGGGCGTCCTACACTACGTTTGCCCGAACGCGGTCTCCACTCCAAAAATGCGTAGTATCTTAAAATTTTAAGATGAAGCTATTCCAAAAGTTAATAAATGTTATTTATAAGTCTCCTCCTCCAACCCGCATTGGAGCAGCGTGGTGGAATAAGCTCTAGGCCTCCCCAATAATGGGGAGAGACCCGTGCCCAGCAGTGGGGCGCTAAAAGGGTTGCAGCCATGAAATTCTTCAAATGATTGTAGTAGTAAGCACTAACGGGGCAAGGGGGGTCAAGCCCAAAACCATTCGGGTTCACCCTTGACAAACCTCAAAGTATCGTGACAAATTTTTAAATCCACGTGCAACCTGGGTGCGTTCAAAGCACATGCGGATAGCACACAAGTGGTACACTGTTGTCAACAGTGTTTCAATTTGGTGAAAATACCGCTTGAACTATATTGTGGCAATGAAAAATTGAAAACTGTAAATGAAAATGTGCAATTCTATCTACGACCGCTTATCAAGTCCCGCCAACAAACTATCAAGATCAAAATCACGCTCTGCTCATGCAATTATATTTTAATGTTAATATACTGATGTTTAGCAAAAAATCTAAACATCAGTATATTAGATTATCTGCGTATGTATACAGTAACGTAAATAGAATATTAAATATTGTTGGAAAACATCATCATAATTTGAAAAATGAGCTAACAGATTGGCTACATGAGCTATGCAGAAATTGAAGCATTGTTGGGTCGCTAATCTAAATTTATAAACGTATAATTATATTACTTATATAATTTTTTATATATATCATTTATAAACATACACAGTTGTTTTCACAACTAGTAGGCACACAGTTACATTCTCCTTTCTCTCTCACACACATACTCACACACAAACACTAGCAACCACACCCACCCACACACTCACACACATACAAACCGAACTGTCATAAATTTTAAATATGTAGGTATAAAAATTATGTCTCAATTTCTTTTAATACGTACAATTCGGGTAACTTTGAACGTTTTTTACGTTATTTTTATTATTAAAAATGATTTCAATTTATAACACCTTTATTTTATTGAATGAATAGTGTCCTTTTGAGTTGGTTTTTCTGTCTAACAAAATAAATTTGCGGAAGAAACAACAGAACTACCCATAATTTCCCCTAAAAGTCGAATTCAAAGTTATCATGAGTTTTGGGTAACTTTGAATAATTTTTTTTAGAATGTAAAAAACCTTAATATTTTAAGGTTTACTTAAAACAAAAAGAAGGTATTATTAAATTTAAAAACCTTATCTATAAAAATGACATCTACACTGACGTAAAAAAGTAACAAATAGCTTGGTTTTGCCATATGAATCAAAGTGGAATATTTTACGATTTCGGAGCTCAAAAACTTCCAGCAACTTAACCACGGAAAAAGCGGGAATTTTCAGAATTATGGCATTGACAGTTTATTTCTTTAATTTTCATTTGGTACAAAAACATTTTGGCAATCCATTTAACACAGTTATTATATTGAAATATCAAAAATTTCGATGTAATAAATTGTTAAATCTTTTTTCCAACTTTGTTCAAAGTTAAACGTCAATTCAAAGTTACCCGGAATGACTGTAAGTAAAATGTAATTAACTTAGAAAGAGCGGGGCATCCTGCCTGACCAGAGCTTCAAATACCGCTATAAAATCATAACGTTATTATCTACTTGTGCTCATATCGTTATAAAAAACATAACGTTTTACAACTAAACATTATTTACACGTCAAAATAAAGCTAGGTATAACAGTAAACGCTATTTAGAAAATAACGATATAAGTAACGTTATATTTACGGGGAATAATAATTATCATAAAGCAGCGATCTAACAACGCGGCAATACCGCTTAGCAATAACGATATTAAAACGTTACTAATTTCGATATTTCATAACGTTATTCTTATAATACCGCTGCTATTCGTCTTTTCGTTAGTAATGTCAAAATAATAACGAAACGAAATACGTATAACGTTATATAACATTATATTTTGATATTTTTTATAACGTTATGAAGCTCTGATCCTGACACAGGTATTTCTTTACTTAAAAGGATGCCTCCACTGTGTAAACAAAATTGTAATACTATTTTGAGAAAATAATCAAATTTTTCATTTTCATTAATAAGCTTTCTAACGTCATGCGTCAGGTTGATAAGAACCGACAAAATATTTCACAATTTACTACTCGGACAATTTAACACTGCGCCTACTCTGAAACTGTGTGAATTTTCCCGCCTCATTTTTGAGTAAGACTGACGATATTGTCTAATTCTTGTTATCAATGAAAATACTAATCTTATAATATCATAAAAATTCGACGGATGCATATAATGCATACAGATTAGGCGCTGAGGGGTCGTGTTAATTCGTCTTAGTTAAAGAGATCATTAACAGTCAATATTTTTTTAAATACCAATACCTAATAATTGATATTGATCACATGGACACCACACATACAAAATTTTCATGTTGCATTATGATATGACGCGCAGGTGAAATAAACAATACCTAGGTACTTACTATGCGAATGCAGGAAATACAAAGGAAAAACTGAGGGCCCACTCTGTACGCTCGTATCCGAAACTAAGTGAATTTTCGGGCCTTATTAGGGTTCCGTAGCCAAATGGCAAAAAATGGAATCCTTACGGATTCGTGATGTCTGTTTGTCTGTCTGTCCGTCCGTATGTCACAGCCACTTTTTTCTGAAACTATACGAACTATACTGTTGAAACTCGGTGCGTAGATGTATTCTGTGAACCACATTATGATTTTCACACAAAAACAGGAAAAAGCAATAAATTTTGAGGGTTCCCCATATTTAGAACTGAAACTCAATTTTTTTTTCATCAAACCCATAAGTGTGGGGTTTCTATGGATACTTAGGTCTTTAAAAATGATATTGAGGTTTTTAATATCATTTTTTTCTAAACTGAATAGTTTGCGCGAGAGACACTTCCAAAGTTAAAAAATGTGTCCCCCCCCCCCCCCCCCGTAACTTCTAAAATAAGAGAATGGTAAAACTAAAAAAAATATATGATGTACATTACGATGCAAACTTCCACCAAAAATTGGTTTGAACGAGATTTAGTAAGTAGTTTTATTTTAATACGTCATAAATCGTAAACCATAATTTACCTTTCATTCAATCTTAATGCAATGATTTCTATGGATAATCAAAGGCAATGATGTATTTCTATTGCCGCTATTGTTATACAAATACTAAAAATAGAATAAAATAAATATTTAAAGGGGCTCCCATACAATAAACGTGATTTTTTTATAGATAATGGTACGGAACCCTTCGTGCGTGAGTCCGACTCGCACTTGGCCGGTTTTTTTGGATTAGATTGAAGAAATTCTAGCAATATTATTCATTCAATAGCTCGTCATCAACGACAACGCTTATCTTATTAATTCATGAAAAAGAAGCTTTCTGAGTATGCTAAAAATGATTCCGAAAATGTTAGAACTTATGGACGGATGCTTACAGAGGGGGCCCTCTGCACCTCGCCGTGTAGCTAAATGCACGTTACATGTATATACAGACACGACGAACCTGCACCTGGTTTTGCCAATTGAATATCGCGACGTGTCGAACAAAAGGTAAGCAAAAAATTAAAATTCACAAGTTCGCGAGGCCGCTGTCGAGGTCCCGGCAGGCGCCGCGCTCGAGCACGGCGGCGGGCGCGCACCGCCAGGGGTCGCGCGAGGCGCGCTGCCAGCGCCGCAGCCGCGCGCGCAGCGCCGCCTCCGCGCTCGCCGCCGCCGGCTTGCCTGCCCGAGCAAATGCGATGCCTTGCTAACTGCCACTCCACCACTCTCAATATTACACAACTGAACCACGAAGCACCCTAAGGCCTGTTCAGGCGGTATTCACTGCCGCATGCGGTAGAGAAAGCCGAATGGGTATGCGGTAATATTACTGTTCGGAGCGGATCTCGCTATATTTGTAGGTAAAATATCGCGCGGTATGCACTTGTACCCACAGCGGTCAGCAAATATCGCTATAAGTAGTCGCGAAACTTCATACTAAATACCTGAACGAAACGCGTGCGGTATGTACGGGTATATACGAGTACCTCTACCCACAGCGGCAGCGAATACCACTTATAAATTTCATTTCATTTCATTTCATTTATTTATTGAACAATAAACAGATTTACAATAAACATATTTGTTCGTAAACAACTGCACTAGTTATAACTGTGTTGCAGCCATTTACGCCCATCCCTGGACAAGTAGGAGTTATGTTCTTTTCACAAAATTATAACAAGCCTTAAAGTGCTTCGTGGTTTAGTTGTCTTTAAACTCATTTTAATGTCTCACTACCAACCAGGCATGGGCCTTTTTTGTAACAGAAAGAAATTTAGCCCAAGGTCCACCATGCTGGCAAGTGCTAGTTTGTGGATGTTAGTTCGTGAGTTTTAATTGTTTACTAAAGCAGTAAGTAAGTCAATAAAACACGTCGGACAACCGTGTTAAAATTCGGCATTCCCTGCCGTAAGAAACTAGATACTTAAAATGGATAGAAAAAAAAACTTTCACAATTAGAGAGGCAAAACTATATTTACAATTTAATTGGATCGTAATGGACGCACTAAATCAACAAAAACTATTACTTTATATCAAATCTAAAACGACTCGATACCTACACCAAATTATTCTAACTGGTAACTTTAATAAAAATTATAAGTCAGTACCTAGGTACCACTCTCTACCCGCATTGACCAGCACGGGAGACCTAAAACGTAACGTTTTAGGTCTCCCCATTAACTATGAAGTAAATCCATGCCTAACAGTAGGACGCTAAAAGGATTGCAGTCATATTTACCGTGTAAATTGTTCAATTCTTCCGGATCAGCGCGAATATCGTAGAACTCCCACTGCGGCCGGTAGTAATACTGCTTCAGCGTCTTGTACCACGGCAGCGGCTGCTTGCTGCGCGTGCGGTTAAGGATGTCCTGCAACACGTCATGTACACGTTTTACTTACGTACTATATTTTAGAAATGGCAGAACTTGCAGCTTTCACCAGGAAAGTGCCTGGAATCTTACATGCAAATCTACCTACCTGGAAACTATGATCTAGTGTGTCTGTCCATGAGCTGCAACAACCACTGAACACCACGTGGACTGCAGGCTTTTCTGCTAAAATTAAAAAAAACATGTGTGGTTTTCGCGGAATTACGAAACGGTCGTATTCTTATTTCTTTTTCATTTTTAGCATCTTCTGGAATTTTGCAGATTACACTTAATATTTAAATTGTGAGCCGTGAACATCAGCCTTTAGAAGTTCACTTTAGAATGGAGGCGTCCCCTAACATTTTTTTTATTTGATTCAGGCTACGTAGGCCCATATAAACCAATACAAAAATAAATCAAATAAAACAAGTGATACCTACTATACACAAATATTATACTATAACTAGGTAACACGTTCGGCGTCGCGTTGCGCGCGATGTCGGATAACCGGCCTCTGAAGCGCCGGAACACAACACCTCTCGCCCAAAATTCCTCCTTCACGAAGGTTGGCAACTGTTGTGTGGGGACTCTCACCACACATGAGCTAAAGTTCACAGTATGATGAGTCTTCAATCGCTCAACCCTCAGTCTGATTTTGGTCTTGATTTGGATGTACCTACTCTACAATCTCCTCGGTCTTTGTAGAGCCCTGCAGACGGGACACATACAGCAGCGTCGTCGGAATTGCTGGCTGCAGCATGCGGTCCGAGCCGGTCGGTGCAGTGCCGCACCTGTTCTGAAGAGCGGGCTTCCTCTTCTTCTTCTCGACCTTGATAAAGCCCTCCTTGTCAGATAGGTCCTTAACTGAACCTTGCTTGAGCAGATCACGGTGAATTGCTTCGCTGTTGGTCTACTTTCCCACAAATTGCTGCTTTGATGGAGAGGCAGCAGGCTTTACGGCAATCGTAGCGTATATTGTACGTCCGTGGGTAGACGTATTCACGGATGTCACATTTGCCACTCCGTTCGGTTTTCCTGCTGTCTTCTTCAGGTCATCTGGTTGCCAAAAAGTGGTTGGCATTCTTGCTTTATGGTCTGCCGGGACTTATAAGCAATAAATCTTGGTGCCCTTAAAGACACATGAAACTAGTCAGGTAAATGAGGCGGCACGAGTGAGATACCTGGAAGGTGGGCGACACGTAGAGGTCCTGGTCGATGGGGAAGGGCATGGCGAAGTTGAGGTTGTGGATGAGCTTGTAGCGGCGCGAGCGCACGGCGCGCAGCGGGAAGTACATGGTCACCTCGTGGTGCGACTGCGACGCGAACACCGCCTCCTGCTCGCTCACCGGGGGTTCTGGAACGATGCTTGTTTTATTCATTCATGTTTGTAGCTGAATCCCCCTCAATTTCGAAAAGAGTATGAGACATTAAAAAGGGTTGAAATATATAATGGACAAAAAGTGAAAAACTAATCTACACGAACTCTGCTGAACATTCGAAAATCACCCTTATTTCAATAACGTCACACAATAGGTAATGTTAATTTTCATTCAGTTCAAAAAGCTAAGCAAAATCTTGGTCGAACTTTGGATTGGTTGGTATTTTTCGGCGTTCTAACCGTTAACGACAGTTATGTGCGTTTCATCGAGCAATTAAAAAAATATTTTCCTTATTTGGTGGGTATAGTAAGCATTTGCATCAATACAGTTTTTATCAATAACGGCCAAGCCACACTATGTAGATATTTTTAGTACCTATCTGCAATCGGCGCCTAGAAGCTAAACGCAGCTAGCAGCAGCGAAAGACTATATACTTACCTACTTCAATGTAAGGTCTCTGGCAGCAGCACTGGGCCATGACTGCCCATGACCCATTATCGGAAACCGATCGCGGCGACTTATGTAACACAGTGTTGTACCAGATTACTACTATTGTTAGTTTTTATTTGCGTAAGGGCCTTATTCCATCTCCATTTCCAAATAAAGTGTTGATTAGTTACGTCCCAAGTTAATTGGCAATTAGCAAGTAAAAGCTATGAGTACGGATCAGTTTATCATATGATTAGTGCTACTCAAACATCGTAAAATTGAAATTGAAGTTACGGGTGACTAATCGACAATTAGCGAACTTGTCCCTTTACTTGAAGGTGGTGAAAGAGGCCCTAAGTATGTATTACCGAATAATACTATAAAGCCCAAGTCACAGAACATATTAAAAGAGGTTAGAATGGAAATGTGGGTGGGGCAGACGCGCCAAGGATATGAGCAAACGCTCGTGTCGCTCGAGAATAGCAGTAGAATCAAACCCACTCATACCTTTTTCTAAAATGGGCAACAAGCTCTTAGGCTCGTCAGCCTCCCAAATATCATTGGTCTCCACGCTTTCCTTCTTGTGCTGGATCCCGAACCAGTCCATGACGGTGGGCATGATGTCGAGCAGGCTGACCATGGCGTAGGACGCGGAGTTCCTCCTGGCGCCGGGGGCGGGGGACGCGGCGAGCAGGGGCGCGCGCAGGCCGGGCTCGTAGAAGTTGGTGCGCCCCGACGGGAACGGGATTCCGTTGTCGGATGTGTATATGACTAGCGTATTGTCCAAGTAACCGGCGTCTTCTAATTCCTTCATTATGAGACCGACACCTGAAACATTTACAAAGTCCAGAGGTTAACTTACAAATAATATACGTCATTTCATTTATACACTTCGAGAACTGTATGAAATAGGAAGTTAAGATCAACTACTTCTGATTAGTAAACGGTACGTAGGACACTCTTTGAGAAGGTAGGAAGAGGAATTCGGGACGCCCGCGCCGATAGATTTTAAGCCCATACAACCATATTTGTTTGTTTCCGTGCCTCCAAGAGATAGTTGGTAAATATTATCGGAGGCCTAACGTGCGGTTCAAAAATATCCGTCCATTTGAAAATAAAAGCGTAACGTAGTGCATTAAGCTCTCTCCAGGTCTCTCAAATTGTAGTCCCTGTAGCTTCGGGATTAAGAATAGAGCTACGGTATCTCCTGCCTGATCGTAAGAGGCGACTAAAAGGGGGCTTCCGGGGCTGCGGGCGGTGAGAGTGGGAGCTCGACCCGTCCAGCCAGCAGCCCCGGGAAGGACGGCGGTGTGTGCGTGGCCGCATGCCGCCGTAAGCATCGGGAGGTGCAGGAGATCAGATCTGGTCTCCCAAAGATGGGTCCGTTCTAGGGCGTCGCGTATGGAGGACACCGGTGCGTTCCATGGGAGATCCAAAGGCCACCGAGGGGGTTTTAGTGAGGTTCAAATCCCACATAACCCGGTGTCCTCTCCCAAGGTGCTGGGTACCTTTTGAAGGTTTCCCCCCCCGATACCAAAAAAAAAAGGTTACTCAAATTGTAGGAACAGAGTGATGCAAACAAGGTAAGATGAAAATCAGATAAAGCATTTAATGAGCTTGGAAGAATGGAAGCAATCGTAATGGATCATAGTGATAGTTAACAATAATAAAATATTTATTTAAAAAAATCATGCTTGCCCTGGTCGAGCCTTGACATAGTCGTATACTGCGCTGCTACGTCTCTTCTGGCTGCTTCTGTGTCCTAAAAAGAGAATCAACTATCGTTAAAGTAATATGATATTATTTCTAGTAAGGTACCTACCGCTCAACCAACCCGCATTGGAGCAGCGTGGTGGAGTAAGCTCCAGGCCTTCCCAATAATGGGGAGAGACCCGTGCCCAGCAGTGGGACGCAAAAAGGGTTGCGGCCAAGGTACCTACACTACATTTACTTATAACGGATCTCTGTCTCTCGGAACTTCGCGCAAGCAAGTAGCTGCGCAGATCAGAAAAATTGTTCTAGACCAATCAAATTGTGCAGTCGTTGTAGCATCTACCTTCAAAAGGGCAAAGATGAGTTTGGACGGGAAATCAGAAAAGACATATAAATTGTGCTTTTGTTTTAATTTCATTTTCTTGGTGTATTTTTGAGTTATATCGGTTAAAGGTGAGTCGATTGCATTTTGTTATATTGTATAGGTTAATTATTATTATAGTGCACGAGTGTAGTGAAATAAAATAACAGTATAAACTGTTAAAAAATAGATGCAAAGAACTTGACGCTGGCAGTATCCAGAGTTTGCGATTTTCAAACAAAGATCTGTTATGACAACTGTATGTACCCGCTCACCTGAATATGGTAGGGCAGTTGCACCTCATCCCACTGGTAGTACCAGGGCTTCCAGTCCGGGATGAGCCCCATGCCCTCCTCACCCGAGCCAAATCGCTCGCAGAAGGGCCCGTACTGTGGCTCCGAGTGCCCGCAGCGGTGCGGGTCGTGGAAACCCACGTACAGGAAGAACGGCCTGAAACACATTATTGAGGTGGTTGTTCTTTGGTGGTACGACTGGGGAAGTACCACCGCTGCACCTACTTCTGCCATGAAGGTATTCTATCGGTGGAGAGGTGCAGTTGCCGGCCAGACTTAAACGAGGCGGCCATCAGCCTGCGGAGGAGCAGGGCAACTGCAACATGCAAGACTAAAGCTTGTTTTGGGCACTCTTGGGTTGTGTGTAGATGTCGTTGGACTGCAGCGAACAGTTAACACCACGCGGCTACATCGCCTACATGCTCGTGTGCTAAAAGTAGCCTTCTTTTAAAACGATTTTTGCCACAGAATCTTAAGACAAAATTCACATTAGTCAACCGTTTAGAATGAGGTCGAACCTCCATTCATGGTTTATTAGGGGAACCACAATACCCTGCCTCAATGCCCGTTTGTTGTAATTATTTTGTTAAACAATAACTTTGTGTTTCGATGAAAAGCATCGATTGCAGATCACATGCATCGCCTAAGTTGGATGTCCTGGCAATATTTAGGTAGGTTAAACAGTACAAAAATAATACTCGTACAAGGTATACATATGTAAGTAGTTATAGAACATGTCCTATCCACTCTTTCTTTTATAACTTTTTTTTTCTTTTCATCCATACTTATGAAAAGAAAAGAAAAAAAAAACAAATTTTTATTTCATATTAGGTTAGGAATACAAATGAATGTAATTTTTTCCCGGTCATCGCGTTTGATTCCCAACAGCACTCTTTTAAAAAAAATACATTTATATATTTGAGATAACAGAATGGCTATAGGTCAATAATGGGCACACGTGACAGCTGATCGTATGAGACACCATTGAGACACCATCGTGTTATTGCATTTATAAATTTATCATTTTATGTTTATTATCTGTACAAAATAATCACGACTGGCAAGGTCAGGTACCGATGCGATAAGTCGAGGATCGGCTCCAGTGTCACGCCTTGAGAAACTGAATAATTGATAATACATATAGGCTAATGATATTCGCAACGGCTCACATTTAATAAGCTTAAATGTGAGCCGTTACGAATATCAAATGCTCTTAGCATTTACCTATCTTCAGTTTCAGTATTTATATACTCTTACTTGTTCTCCTTCTTGGCGTTGGCAAGGAATTCCCTTGCGAGCAGCTTCATATGCGTGATGTTGCGGCCCACCTGGTTGATGTGGTTGTTCTCCTCGGTCTGCTCGTAGTCGAACCGGTACACCGCCGCCGGCCCGACGTGCTTCTTGCCGATAATTCCTACAATAATGAAAATTTGTTAAATCACCCCGTAGCAGAGAGTAAATCTATGCCCAACGTATTGCACTGTTGAGCGTAGACTTACTCTCGGAACTTAGAAGGATTTAGGGCATAGCACCACACACAGCGTCTGGCGTCAAGCGCGGGTTGGTGCAAGTCCTGCTTTCGCTGAGCTGTGTGTCTCACACTCAGGCACGAACTGTAAGGGGAAACATTGTAAGGAAATATAATAATGTTATCCCTCAACGTGGAGTCGCGATAATTATGAAGGCATATTACAATTTTTTTGTCAAATTAATGCGCCGGGGTTTCAAGCTGTGATGATCTCCGTGTCAAAGACCGATACCTACCTAACATCTACATATATAACTATGCAATGTATTTAAACTGGAGTAAACCATAAAAGTAATCAAGTAAATAGTTTTATTGTAAGTGTGAGGTACCTGTATAAACGTCATGCTCTCGCAGCAAGTTGGGCATACTGGTGACATTGTCGAAGGAGTTAAAGTGGTGCACGCCGTGGTGCAGCCCATACATGCCATTCTGGTGGCTGGGCGTGCCCGTTAGCAGCGCTGCACGACTAAAAGGGAAGACCTATTAATTAAATAATAATCTTAGCTGAATTCTCGTATATACTTAATAACGGTTCACACTCATAGACAGACAAACTCATACATCTAGATCAGAAAAATGTTCCCAAATTCATCTTTTAGATCTTTAGATCTCCAGCCTGCTGGAAATTGAATCCAGTGCCTCTGGCATGTTACAGCAACGTGACGAGTCGTATTTAACACTTACATACTACTATCTACTAACTTCATAGCAGGTGCAATAAAGCGATTCATGCAACCAAGTAACGGCAGTCGCCGTTAGAAATTGCTTGGTTGACCACTAGTTGGTATGGATGATAGACTTATAATATGGTAGGTATGGATAAATAATATCTCATAAGTAGTTAAACTTTTTCGGAGTCCAAAGGACATTGAAAGTCTCCATTCCACATCATGGAGGAACTCCATGCCATTCCAGTTGAGGAGAGAGCCGCAGTAGCGCGACGCAAAATGGATTGTAGACAAGTATTCTGTTGATGTGAGATCTTGTTCTGATGGTGGAAATTATTTATGAAATACTGTAATAGTCTAGGCACCTCGGTGAGCAGCTGCTTGCGGAAGTAAATGCATTGTTGAATATAACGCTGCGCCGCGCTAACGCATCAATGTTCGGTGTCTGGCATATCTTGTTCAAGTACGCCCCCAATTCGAATCCCCCGTCGTCGGCTGCATAAAAAACGAAATTCATTAATTTGTTAGTAGTTAGTTCTTTCATTTTCGATCCATATCTTGTGAGACGATCTGAAACCAGTATCTGCTGAACTTGTACTTCCCGTTATTGTAGTTCAATGATCCCCGTGGTACCTATCTACCTGATACAGTCACTTAGTCATGCGTCTTTACATAATGCTGTTACTCGCGTCACATTTCAAGGTAAGTACATAATTATTGTACAAAACATTAGCCTTTTTATTTTTCGTAGCTTATGAATCTTATGATATAAAGAAATACATAAGATTCTAATTTGATTCGTTCGTAACGCTTCGTAAATTTCATGGACAACAGGAAAGTATATATTGCTGAATAAATGTGTACATAAATGTTTTCGAGAGATGCGAGGTCTACAGTACAGACCCTTATTATGTACCGTGTTATTAAGTACCTAAAACCGTAGTTTTATACATAACAGTAAGAGTATATAATAATATCTTTCAGTATAATATACAGTATTATGTAACTGTAAAGAATGTTCTAAGAGCAGCGATGGCCGAGTGGTAAAAGCCGCGGTTTTCTACGCGACCGATCCCGGGTTCAAATCCTCGGCGCGCACCTCTGACAAAGAAATTTGTAATGTGCGCATTTATCGCTGCTCCACGGTGATGGAAAATACCGTGATATTTAATTGATTACGATGTTCTCCATAGCCGTGCATGCCTGAGAGAAATTCATAATTTCTCGAAAGCATGACGTCCACCAATCCACACTTGGCCAGCGTGGTGGACTATGGCCTAAATCCCTCTCACTTGTGAGAAGGAGACCTGTGCCCAGCAGTGGGACATAAAAAAAGGTTGAAAAAAAAACAATGATGTTTCAATTTGATTTGAGACTATGTATTCTTCTATTTCTATGGCTTCAACCGCCTCAACAGTCAACAGGCACCTTAGTAGCTACGAGTCATGAGAGTTAGAGGGCGCTGATGTACATAATAATAAATAAACTTTAGCTGAAGCTGTTGCTTATGATCTGAGGTCAAAGTTTGTAGTGAAAAGCTGTTTTTAGAATTCATGGCCCGAGAATTGGAAATACATAATTATGTCGTTTTATTTTCATTTTCTTGGTGTACCTTTGTGGAGGAAAAATGATTTAATTTTATGACATTTTGCACGATACATATCATTACCAAAAATGGTTTTTTGGGTAGTTAAAAAACTCCATCAAACACGTTCTGATAAAAAAATAATCGTTTTGTTCAGATATCTGGTTGTCTTTTGCCTGACAAATTTTATTGAAATTGAAATTTCAATTAACAACGTCATCGTTCGATGAAAGAATATTTTGTGAATGTGTGACAAAATTAAAATGTGTGCGTTCTTCCCCCGCACCAGATTTGGCACAAAAATTATGTATCGAAGTGAGGCGCTATGCCGTCTCTACTGAAGGGTGAGTGAGTGAGAACTTTGATGCTCTAAGCTATTCAGTCAAAGGCAAATCAATCGTCATTAATCATTCGTACGTAAGTACATTATTCTTAAGCCCTCGTTCACCATCTCCACGTAAAGTGTTAATAGTTACGTCCCAAGTAAAGTTAATTGGCAAAGCTATGAGTACGGGTCAGTTTATTATATGATTAGTGCTATTCGAACATCGTGAAATTGAAATTGAAGTTACGGGTGACTTTAACCGACAATTAGCGTACTTGTCACTTTACTTGAAGGTGGTGGAAGAGGCCCTTAGTCTAAGAATCATTCACTGTAATTCAGTCAATGAATTCTTCTTTTTTTTCAATTATGGCATCGCAAACTCTGTGCATACTGCCAGCGTCAAGTATAATTTTTGCATATCGATATAATGAACTACTATATCGATGTTTTTGCATAAATTTTTTGCCAGTTTCAATGAAACTGGACGAAGTAATAACAAAGTCAGTAAGTCGTCAGTAATCAGTCAGTCTAGTCAGTCCAACATTCAAGTAAAGCGATGGCTACTTTACTTGAACGTGTCCGATGGAATTTTGGAGGCAAGCAGAAAAAACATATTTTAGCGCTGTTATTCTATTTCACAAACACTCGTGCACCGTAATTAACCTATATCAAACAAAATGTCATCAACTTTATCCGATATAACTCAAAAATACACCACGAAAATGTAAATAAAACAAGAGCACAATATGTATTTTTCGACTTCCCGCCAAAACATCGAATTCTTCTTAATAATAGGTCTATGCAAGGGTCTAGTCTACCTATGGCATAAGAATGAATAATACTCTACACCTATGGTTCAGTCAGACACACACACAGAGTACATTTTGTATAAACTGGAAACTGAAACAGACATCTCAGTCAGTAATACTCAGTACAGTGAATAGTCCGAAGGAGCTTTGGAGGCCAACGAAAAAAAATACGTTTACGATCCGTTATTTCATTTTACAACATTACTGCACTATAATATAACTTGTATCGAACAAAATGCTACGTTTTACACTATATAATAACTGATTATTACATCAAGAAAATGGAAATAAAACAAGAATACGATTTGTCCTTTTAACTTCCCGCCAAAACCTCTTCATGTCTTTAAATATGTCATTGTCAAACTTGTCAATCAACATCAGTGGGTAAAGGGGGTAAATCTATCTATGGGGTAAATATTGTTCTGAGGGGTAAATGTTTATGTGAAAAGCATAGAGAAATTAAACACTACACGTCGTTATGTTACAGATTCCTTCCTCAGCTTCCTCTATGTGTTATAGGTAGTCACGATTGGATTCGTTCCTCATTGGTAGTCACAGAGTACTATAAAATATGTTTTAACTTTTAATGAAAAGGAAAATGTCAAGACAAGAATAATAGTCAAGTCAAGCAAGTTTGTCAAGTCTCAAGAAAAGAAAAATTATACATAAATTAGTAATTATTTTGCTTGAAAGTTACGTTAACTTACCTAATAATATAAGAACATTTCGCGGGTTATTACAATCAACGTTTCTAATGACAAGCAAGTATAATAACAAAGGGAGTGATAAGCCGGCACTCGCCAATCTCGCCATAATGCGCGGTTGGGTTTACGACCTGACGTGTCAGACTGACTGACTAGTGTAGTTGTCGCAGTCGGATCGTATAATCCGCCGTATAACATTACAGCTAGCCGGTTCCTAAAACAGGGCCGTTCTGTATTGTGGCGGGTCCACGATTAGCCGGATTGTTATTGCGATACGTTCTGCAATATGGCGGCTCACGTTTAGCCTCATTGTAATGAAGCCTCGTAGGCACCCTGAAACACATTTTCACTATAATTATTTATATTCGAAAAATACCCAAACCGAATCAGAGCGCCCCACTATCCACGTGGTCTTGTCTGTACTACCCCTAGAGTGTATATAAAAAGCCGGAGGCGCGGAGGGAGACCACTTCCCGCCCGCCGTAGGTAAGCGCAGGCATCAAGAGAGCCGTAGCGGCTGAGGCTGGTCGCCGAAGGCGACCAAAAAGCCGAAGCTGCGAAGGCGAGCGCAGGTGCCGCGCTTTCTTACGCTGGGGCGGAGGGGGTGGTCTTCCCGTAGCGCCGGAGATGTCACAGAGCCACTTGTTTTATTACATTATCCAAGCCTTGGAAAGTGATTAATTCATTTTCAATTATCACTTTATCTAAATTGATTAGATATTATAAATAATGGCTAGATAATATCCGGATTTATTACTTTGGCTGTAACATATAGGCAATTGGGCGGCACGATATTACGCCGCTTTGACGAACGCGAAGAGCTCATACAATACAACGTTCGCTAATTTAGCTGAATTGCAATCCGGCTGAACGAGAGTGCGCCGCATTACAATACAGCCCTGTTTTAGGAAATAGCTAGCCGAAATGTAATACGGCGGATTATACGATCCGACTGCGACATAGTGACTGATAAAATACAGTGAAGTAAGCGTGGAGCGTGTTGGCACCGCGACCTGGTGGGGACCCAGTTACTGACCGCCTGCTTTGCCTCCAAAATTCAAATAATATTGCAGTGGCCCTGACACAATGTCGCCGCGAAAGAACATCCTATGTTTATTCGACGTAGATGGTACGCTGACAAAGCCTCGCCAAGTAATCGCAGAAGATTTAAAAAGATTTCTGATCGACGAAGTGAGACCAAGAGTGACAATTGGTCTAGTTAGTGGATCAGACTATCCTAAAATTGTGGAACAAATGTCTGGTGAGCATGTAACCAATACATTCGATTACGTGTTCTGTGAAAATGGTGTGGTGCATTACAAGGACGGCAAACTCAAGAGCACACAAAGTATTCTCAGCTATATTGGGGAGCCAACCTTGCAGCAGGTTATTAATTTTGCTCTTGGTTACATGTCAAAGTTGGTACTGCCTGCTAAAAGGGGAAATTTTGTTGAGTTTAGATCAAGCATGATCAACATTTGCCCCGTGGGCAGATCCTGCTCACAGTCAGAAAGGGATGAGTTTTCCAAGTTTGATATTGAACATAAAATCAGATCTAAGTTTGTAGAAGCTCTTCAGCGAGAGTTTAAAGGCTCGCAACTAACATTTGCTCTTGGTGGACAGATAAGTGTTGATGTGTTTCCTACTGGCTGGGACAAAACTTATTGTCTGCAGCATGTTGCAGAAGAAAACTTTACTGAAATACATTTCTTTGGAGATAAGACAATGCCAGGAGGCAACGACTATGAGATCTACAGTGACTCTAGAACAATTGGACATAAAGTCACCTCCCCTGAGGATACCAGAAAGCAGCTGATGCAGTGGCTTAAAATTCAGTAACATTTCTGTATATTATTCTTCAACCTTTTATGTCTATATGTACAAATGGCTTACTATGATGTATATTACTTTGCAAGTAAGAGTAAAATATATTTATTTTTAAAGCATAACAAAATATATTTATTTCACATATTAGGTTAAAATACATATATAAGAATTGTACTCATGGCCCGGCGGTTAGCGTAGAACACAAACAATCTATGCAACTAAGCCAAATGGGTGCTGTCGGGTGTGAGATGGGTGACCGCTAGTGGCAAGAATTTCATGCACGTTTCCGTGCTTCGTAGGGCACGTTAAGCCGTCGGTCCCAGTTGTTGTTGATAGATAACAGTCGTTAAACCTTGTCGGAGGCCTTATGGGCAGTTTGAAAACATCAAATAGCAGGTTGGCCACTAACCCGCATCTCCACCAACCTGCATTAGAGCAGCGTGGTGGAGTAAGCTCCAGGCCATCACCAATAATGGGGAGAGACCCATGCTCAGCAGTGGGACGCAAAAAGGGTTGCAGCCATATAAGAATTTGGAGCTTAATTGTTTTACTTGAAGCTATTATTAAAGTGATGCAATGAAATTCTAGATTAGGGAACATAGGGCACCTATGCACTAAGTGGTTATGCAGAATGTGGTCAGCTGTCAAGCTAACCGCAGGACACTGTTAGGCTTGCAGTTAGCTGGGTGGCGGATAGAGCACATTCTGATTGAAATTGTTCAGCCGTCTGGCCGGCCGTCAGTCGGGCCATTGTGCTCAGAAGAACCGGAACAGTCAGCCGGCAGCCGCTTTGCAGTGCGAATACAAAACTACTTTTTCGTATAAATTTCAGATTGCGGTCAGCCGCTTAGTGTATAGGTGCCCTTAGATAAAGTGATGTAACATTGTGTAATGGAGTGGTAACAAAAACACTGTTTCATGTGTATTAGCAACATAAGTATAATTTTAGTGTATACATTATTATGCTTTATCTTTATTGTTTATATAATAATATGTAAAATGAGTAGAAAATACTGTGGTCTTACCACATTAAACATTCAAAAAATAGTATAGAATTCAAAAAAATAATTTTAAATGACAAAAGATTTGGTCCTGTAACACTTAGAGCTAAATTTGTAGAATTTGTGGGCTTACTGATAGTCAGTGCCCTTCATATTTTGGTTTTCTCTTTTCTATGAAAGATATCATGCCCTCCTGTCTGTCTTTGGTGGGGATGTTGATTTCATAGCACTTCTGTTCTACTTCATATCCATCCTTTATGCTCAGTTGGATGCCTTCATTGATAGCTTGCTTTGCACAACGAAGGGCGATAGGAGCATTAGATGTTATTTCTCTAGCCAGAGCCAAAGCCTTTTCTAAAGCTGCATTGTAATTGTTGTTCTGAGGAACAGCATGATTAACAATTCCTGTAAGGTAATGTAACTTATATAAACAAATAGTTGTTTTGATATTAAGTTAGAATAACATTTCATTAAAAACAGATATTATTCAATCAAATAAAAAACAAATAAAGATAAGAATTTATAAGATAACATTTTACACACAAGTCAAACTAATACTAACCAAGCTCCTTAGCTTCTTTTCCATTAACTATTCTAGATGTAAAAATTAATTCCTTTGCTATATTGGGATGAATTACACGTGGTAGTCGCTGTGTACCTCCTGCACCAGGGATAAGACCTCTGCCTGTCTCTACTAGTCCCAATTTAGCTGTCTCTGCTGCAACCCTGATGTCACACGCCAGTGCCAGCTCCAAACCCCCACCAACTGCTACCCCCTCAATTGCAGCAATGGTTGGCATAGGTAGGTCTTCTACCTGGATAAAAGTTTCTCTGAGTGCACGAACAAAACTTGCAACTTCATCTTCATTCATTTTAAATCGTTCTTTTAAATTAGCACCTGAAAGTATAAAATTTATTTTTGAGACATGGACATAGCTGTGTAAGTATAGTGTGCATACACACATAATAATATGACATACATACATATGAGAAATTGTACAAGCTTTGGCAAGTATTTAGGGAAGTAGATATTATTGTTTACTTATATGAGTGAAAACATACCAGCACAGAATATACCAGGAACCATGCTGTGCAAAATGACGACAGATATTCTGGTGTCTTCCCTGAGGAGCTGATTAACCTCCCGCATCGCCTGCACCAACCCAAAGCCGAGGGCATTCTTATCCTTGGGACTGTTCAGGCCATATAGTGCAATTCCCTTATCGGCGCCCGTAAGCTTGTTGAACACCACTCCAGAAGTCTCTGCTTGTTGGTTTATTTGTGTGGCTAGCGGCCGGAAGCATTGCGCTTTACTCACGATTTTAAATAATCCTAGCCTTGCGATGATCATGGTTGTTCTTTCTTTTTCTTCTTTATCACTGTGGAAATCATACGTTTGTTAATTCATTATGTAAACCGACTTGTGTATATTTAATTTTTAATACAATATCTTATCAGTAGTTGAACTGATAATATAAATTGTCATGTCAAATAAAGTTATCTATACATAGATGTTGTACCCTGTGATTTCATACTCCCTCTCACAGAGTAATTCAGAGTATCAAGTTTGTACCGCCTGGTATCGATGGCGGTCAAAGGAGATAGATTCCGTTATTATTTATTCTTATGACAATAACTTTAGTTCTTGACGTTCTTGTTCTGAGGTGTGTCCAGGCCACAGACCTATAAGACAGGCGGTACAAACTTGATACGTGGGTGTGCGTGTGTCTATGTCTATAACGTCAATAACGTAGTGTTTAATTTCTCTAAGGGTGTGTCTGTGAATTCTTAGTCTACGGTCTGTGATCTACTATCATTACTATCTATTTAGAGGATCTACAAAACATATTCATATTTATTATATTATTATAAATATTATTAGTAGTGTCACCTATAATTTCTGCATTTAATTTTTAATTCAAGCACAGATTTCTACAGGTTACACAGACTGATGTGATATTATGTGATGGTCTTTCTTCGGATTCTCACGGACGTTCTCGACTTCTCGTTATAAATTCTAAAGTTAGAAAAACCGAAAACGTGTCTAACTAAAAAAAAATGTTATTGGCGTGATGTGCCACAGACACGTTGCCATAAATAAATAAAAAAATGACAATTGACATCAATTAATGTCACAGCTGACATCACATTGCATGTCATGTGTCAGTGTCAATCTACTTTATCATTTTTAATTTATCTCAACAGACAGTGTGTATTTATTAAAGAAAGAAAATGTCGCCAATCCCATTTTCTTGTGATCTAGATGTAGATACAAACACTACTCTTAAAATGTACCTATTCAAAGACGTTCAAAACGTAACAGATATACGAAATAATATAGTGAAAGGTTTATGGAATTGTGCTGCTGTGAAACCAAGCCTGATATTGGATAAGTTTCAAGTTGCGGTAGCGGCAAACCGTGCAGTACTGGCGGAGAAGACTAAAACAATGGTCACTAGAACAGTGTATGCAGAAATCCTTTACAATTTATCACTTACTAAAAACATATCACAGAGCTTGAGCAAGTTTGGAATTGAAAAAGAAAACAATCTTCTTGTTTGCTTCCTTGTAACGCCTGAGCAAGATGATACTGAAGAAATTGTGAAGCAAATAAAGGGAGAAATGTGTCCTATCAGTGAATTAGATAAATTTACTAATATGAAGGAATTGAAGACTGTATACAAATTGAATAGCTTAAAAAGCAATGTTGATTTACTTGATATTATTGTCAGTAGAATTGTAACAAAAAATTTTGTATCATATTGAATTACCAAAACGATAAAAGTAGGTTTATTTTTGAAATAAATTTGGCATGTTCTATGTTATGAAGTCTGTTCATCTATGAATGCTGTGAGGCATGCCCACGCACAATAGTGTATGTAACCTCAAAAGCGATCAGATACAATGCAAAGAGCTCCTTTCTTAGGCTCAGAGTTAGCAATGTGTGCGTGACTACCTGTTGGTTCAATGGTTACCATGCCGGATTGCCAATCGGAGGGTCCGGGTTCAATGCCTGGCAAAACAAAAATTGGAATGATATCTTTAAATTTCTGTTCTCAGTCTGGGTGTTTGTATTACTGTCTGACACAGGACATATCTCTACCATAGTGTGAGGCTGTGAGTGTTATAAGTTATAAAATGTAGAACAGTTGTGTGAATAAGGCGTTAATAACAGAGATGTTCAAATTTTTTGCTAACACATTAAAAGCTACAAACACAAGTGCGCTTATCACTTCACATCACTGCAACCAGAGCTGATCACACTTTCCAACTTTTTATTACTCCAAATATTTATAACTGCAAACTTGTCTGCTAGATTACACAGTACTTGATTCAGTGGGGTATTGAGTCATGTTTTTAGATTTGGCAAAACAAATGTTTTTCTTCAAAACCAAAAACATATCATTGTATTATGTAAATAGCATTATCATTGTATTTGCAGGAAAACTTTTTAACAATAAAATTGAAAGAATCTGTTTCAAAACATTTTAGTGGAACATTAAAGAACATTTAGCATATTACTATAGCATGTTACAATGTAACACCCTTTTATTTATAAAATTATCAGGGTATTTTTTTTTAATAAAAGCTGTTTTTAAAAAGGTTTTTTTTATTTTTATTTTTAGCTTTTTAGTATTTTTGATGCTAGTTTGACTAGTTGTCTACGGGGTTGTCTTTTAATTACCGAGTTCCTATGGCCATCTTCCAGCTACATCATCAGACCCTGATTACCATCTACCACCAAAGTACTCATCAAGACGAATTAAACAAGCCCAAACTTGAAGGGGTTGCATCATTTAATTACGGAGTTCTTATGGCTACCTTCCAGCTCCATCATCAGATAAGCTCTATGTCATAATAATTTGGTTTGATTTTAGGGTGTCTCAATATATACTGTTTATGATATTGATTATTGATATGTGATTTCGACATGTAATAGTCATTTGATTAAATATAGGTATAAATGTATCAAATAATTTACAAACATGTAATTCTATTTAAGTAGGTGGATACCTGAAAATAAAAAGGTTTATTTATGTATAATTTTATTTCAACAACAACAATTCATTATGTAAAATGTACAATTAAATTACACAATATGTAAAAGCAATGATCAACCAATTCATGAACAAATGCACATTCTATACAACCCACCCAAAAGCCATCAGCTCAGAATCATCAGTGATCACTCATGAGTACCTTGCTGTTAGTAGCTGCTTGATCACTTCACCATTCACCTATCACCTACCCCTACTTAGCGCAGTTACGGCCACACACAAAAATGGTATTACTTGATTTGTGAGGTCAAAAAGATAAATATTTGTTCAAACCCAAGTTGTAAAATGTCAACTAAATAGTATTCTACAGTAAATGCTACATAATTGTTACCCATTAACCTATGCCTACTGGATTTACTTTGCATGATTGGATCAAACCCATAAACCTCTCCACATCGACATGCATGTAACATAAATCTAACTAAACTAAAAGAACACAATATTCAGCTGTTACTTAGTTAACCTAATTAAATAAAAATGGCATTTAGTCACTATTGAGTCTTAGGAACTTTCTGATTACTAATCACACAATATTTCATTCGAAACAAAATGATGTAAGTATGTATAATTGCTTAAAAATAATGTTTTATTTCTGTGTTGTCATGTAAATAACAGTATATAATGAGCGAGAGACCATTACACCCCTAAAGACTAAATAATGGGATACAGGCAGAACACAAGCAGCCGATGGAGAGTATACAGTATACACTAAGTAGTAAATATATTGTGTAGCACCTCTTGAACACTTTTTCGTTGAGACGTGCCACTTATAAATTGTTAATATTTAGCTAAATATATAACATTCATATAATTGCCTACTTCCTTTGCGTTCCTAAATGTAACAGTTATCATTGCTGCATTAAAATGATAATTAGATGATGATAAGATGATCATGTTAATCAAATCATACATAAATTTGGACAATTTTTATTTCAGCAAAATCCTATCTATGGCTGTATATCATTCAAAAACAATAATGTGGTTATTATAAACGATACAAGAAAAAAAGCAATGATAAATGAAACACCTCACATTACAATGTTTACTAGTCTGGTGATCTGCCTTCACAGTAATTAATTTATCACTAAATAAAGTAGCTATATTATTATAAGGTATTGCATTTGTAGTATCATATAACAGCATAAAGAGCAATGTATTAATAATATTTACAATTTACAAGCATACCATTTGTTAAAATATTACAAATTATATATTTTACTGTATCAGTGAAATGATAGCAGCGTTCACCAGTAAGTCAGTTTTGTGATATATACACTGATTAAACAAGTAATTAAATTTAACATACACTTCTCCCCATTTCATCAACAGTATTGTTCAGTCAGAGATACTATCAGAAATAATAATTTAACGATTTTTATATCACAATTTGATATCATGTATCTCATTCAATATGACATTTTCAGGGATGCAATTAGCCATTGCCACTTCTTATTAACCTTATCCATTTTTTTAAAATTCTAGCCAGTACTCACATACAGCTATTCAAGTATAAGCGTCCACGACAACAATTTAAAAATGAAAATTTATAAAAATGTCCCAAACGTAGAAAATTTAAGAGCACTATGTTAATGAGGTTCAACGTGTATAAAGTATCGCATGTTTCAACTGTACACGTTTTGACCAACTCCTTGGGGCGATTATCAAAAGCATGTTGCCCGCGTTGGGCGACGATTGCCATTGCCTTAATAATGGCAAGAAAAAAGTGAGCAAATCGTAGCACCATATATCATTTGCCTTGCTCATATTTAACCGTTATAACACCTTCATATGTTTTGATTAACTCTGAGGAGAAGTGGCAAATTATAATCGCACTGCGTCAATAACATTTTTTTACTGTTAAAGTTGTTCAATATACGGTCCAATATTACATTTTAACTTGCCTTTGGCACTATATTGGAGATCAATAGAAAAAGCAGCTGTAATATTTTATAAATACACAACGAATCGAGCTTAAACGTAAAATTGCCGAAATAGTGAATGTCACAAAAATCTAATATATTGTTGCAATTCATGCTAACCATGAATATGTGAAAATACTCAGCAACTTAAACTTACTTGAAGCAGCTGGGAGGTACAGCGTGGTTTGTATGTAAATCTTACAAGTTATTGCTTCAATAATTCACATTTATTTACTCACTGTTTTTTAATTCTAATAAAACTAAGAACTTATTGGAAATGTTAGTAGTTAAAGAGACTATACAAATGTTTACAATATTTGGGTAGTATAATACATGTTAAGATATAACTTGGAGTTAGTGTTAGCATACGATTGAGATAGAATATATAGCACTAGACAACCGGTGACTACTTGCGACAGACTGCAGGAGGCGTCTTTGATGCCTAACTTCTCTGTCGATACCTGCAATATTTTGAAAATGTTACAATTCACGTATCAAATTATATCTCCAAATTATCAAAAGAGGCGAAAACATAAAATAGAATTAAGTGGCCGTATACGAAATATTTAGCCGATTTCACTTATTTACCCGATTTAACATATGAGATTTTGTAGTTAAAATACAGTAAATATTTCCATGAGCTTCATTGCACATTTGATTATTCTCAATGATCAGTTGATCATAAAGTTTTATTAATAGATTAATTGTTGAACTTATGCGTAGCTACTAGCTACTCGCACGAAGTTTCGAGAGACAAAGAGTACTTTACTTTTTATTTTTTCAATTGTGACATCACAATGTGTATCTTGCCAGCGTCAAGTATAACTTTTGCATCATTTTTTTGCCAGTTTCAATAAAACTGGACGAGGTTTTAATAGATAAAGTCGGTAATCAATAAGTTAAGTCATCAAGTAAAGCGATGGCTACTGTACCAGAACGCGTCCAAAGGAATTTTGGAGGCAAGCAGATAAAACATATTTTAGCATTGTTATTCTATTTCACAACATTCGTGCACTGTAAATTAACCTATACCGAACATTATGCCCTCAAGTTTATCCGATATACACAATTCAGAAATACAACAAGAAAATGAAATAAAACATGAATGTGTTTTCGGAGTTTGCGCCAAAACTCAATGTCAATAATTGTAGCAGTAACCTTGCGGCGTGCGCACGTGCGGTCGGCGCGGGGCGACGCGTGCGGTCAGGCGTCACTGCTGGAAGGGCAGCGGCAGCGGCAGCGGCAGGCCGTACAGCGAGGGTCACCGCCGCGCCTCCGCCACGTACACCGACACCGTCAGGTCCTTCGCGCCCACGCCCATCGCGCACCTGCGCAACACCAACAACCACTTCCGTCTTAATGCGTGCTTTTCTAATGTTTCCTTGCCAGTAGAAACCAGTAAATAAGGACTCACTTTCACAGGAAAAAAGTTTTTTAATTAATAAGCGTCAGATTTTTCTATAGTAAATATTACTTAAACCTGCAAAAACCGTGAAGGATCCAAGCCACTTTCCATACTTTAAATGCTATAAAAATAAGTTACCAAAAAAAGAAAAACACATAAACTTCCACAGCAGCGCGCTTTCTGTACACACCACTATTACAACCACAGCTAACAGTACTTCCTAAAATAGAATACACATACATATAATTATGAAGACCTGCGTGGCGTAATGGTTACCATACCAGACTGCCGATCGGAGGATCCCGGGTTCGATTCCCGGCGAAGCAGAAAAAGTTTAAAATTTATGTTCTCGGTTTGGGTGTTTGTGTTTCTGTCTTTGTATGTGTACATGGCACCCAGAACACAGGGTATATGTACCCTACTGTGGGGCTATGAGTGTAAATTAGGAACAACAAAGTGTTACCTCAAGGGGTGGAAGGCGAGGCAGGAGACTGGCCCGATGCGCGCGCCCATGAAGCCCTCGTGGAACTTGATGGTGTTCAGCAGGCTGCCCTTCAGGTCGTAGATGCTGATGCACTGGTTCACTGAACCGCTGCGGGTATTGGTGAGCAATATTTTTAGTTTATGCATATTATAATGAAGTAGCAGACGAGACTGCAGGTCACGTAGTGAGCCTAATCAGTAACTGCACCTTTTATAGTGAATATAGTAGAGTTGCTTCATAGCAATAATAGTGACAGTGCTGGTATTGCCTCGGTTGAACCATGTAAGCTATAGCACACATAAAATTCTTATTATAATAACCAAAATACGGTGTTGCTCAGCAAACCTTTTTTTAAGCTGGATAAGCTAAATCCTTTTGATCCTTTTCATCAATATGTAGGTACGATCTGTGTTTACCATATAATATTGGTACAATTATTTATTATTGTTATTTTTGGAGTCGGTGTCAGCCAAGGTAGGTTTGTAACTACATACATAGATATAGCTGAGATATGCTTGTGTCGCACGCGCGACTTGACGAGGCGAGAGCAGGGCCGCGGTGGGAGCTGTCAAGTTGACACGCTTATATTGTACATACATAATGTATGTATGGTAAAAACAGATTGTACCTACATAATAATATTGACAAGTAAACAATGTACACTATTAAATTGTAGAAGAATACACAATTTATTTTTAGTGCATATTAATTTGTTTTGGAGTAGTTTTCTTTTCAAGTCGGTATTTTTTTGTTTTCACATGACTTGTTCAGCATTAAGCTATAACAACTATGGACAAATTGAAAATTCGCAGAATTAACGAATACGAGTCCACCGTGGCACGAGTGCTGCAGGAACGACTCAAAGAATTAACGACGTGTTCTGTACACGTCGTTGATTCAGGCACCCCTAACGAACGAATGGTGCCTTTTTGGTTTCAACGTTTCCGTTCTGGAAATTTTGCTTTACACAATGAACCTCGTGGACGACCTGATACTCAAGTGAATAACGAAGAGTTGAAGGCGACAGTGGAAGTAGATCCATCTCAAACGGAACGTAAGTGACAACACAATATCCATTTGAGCCAAACCGGAAAAGTAAAAAAAGCTAGGAAAGTGGGTAGTGGACGAATTGTCTGAAGCAAACCAACAAACACGCGTTGCTTGATGATGCGTTTCTTTGCTCAATCGTCACAATAATGAGAGGATTTTGAACCGTATCGTGACTTGTGATGAGAAATGGATCCCGTACGACAATCGGAAGCGATCATCACATTAGCTTAACCCTGGAGAAACGGCAAAACTTTGTCTTAAGCGAAAACTGACCAAAAAAAGAAGATTCTAGTTAGTGTTTGGTGGACCAGTGCCGGTGTTGTCAACTACAGCTTCTTGAGGGCAGGCCAGACGATTACTGCAGACTTTTTGCAATAGAAAAGCTCGCCATTTAATAACCGAGACTGGTGAATTGTACTCCACTGCTCCTTCAGGATAACGCTAGACCACTCACTGCACATCCAACGCAACTCACTCTAACTAAAGTAGCAAGACAAGTTAGAGAAGAGAAGCAGAGGTTAAAGTAGCAACTCCTCTAACTTGGCGACAAGTTAGAGGAGTTGCTACTTTAACCTCTTAACTTGGCGACAAGTTAGAGGAGTTGCTACTTTAACCTCTTAACTTGACGACAAGTTAGAGGAGTTGCTACTTTAACCTCTTAACTTGGCGACAAGTTAGAGGAGTTGCTACTTTAACCTCTTAACTTGGCGACAAGTTAGAGGAGTTGCTACTTTAACCTCTTAACTTGGCGACAAGTTAGAGGAGTTGCTACTTTAACCTCTTAACTTGGCGACAAGTTAGAGGAGTTGCTACTTTAACCTCTGCATCACCTACCATACTCTCGAGATCTTGCCTCAACCTATGACCACGTTTTCCAAAATTTGGATAACTTTTTGCAAAGAAAAACATTCAAATCTGATGAGGCAGTCAAAACCGCCATGAAACAGTTCATAGACTTCTCGCTTCCAGGATTTTTTTCCAAAGGGAATAAAATGGCCGAAGTGTATCGATAACAACGGCGCATATATACTTCGATGAATCTATATCTATACAAATAAATAAAATTGGAGTGTCTGTTTGTAATTTTAAAATAACCGCTTTTTACTACATGCATATGAATGTTTATACGGTACAAATACAAAAATAACATTTTTTACAATTTTTGTCTGTCTGCTTGTTCCGGCTAATCTCTGAAACAGCTGGACCTATTTTGACGGGACTTTCACTGGCAGGTAGCTGATGTTATAAGGAGTAACTCAGGCTACTTTTATTTCAGGACAATTCTAAAACTAAAGTCCACGCGGACGAAGTCGCGGACGGCCGCTATCCTATATCACAAAGGCTGCTTGTCGCGCGGGCACAGAAAGCGCGAGCGGGCTATTGCTGACGGTTGCGTCTCAAGACTTTGTATAAAAATTGGTTTCCAGCGCTTATATGATACTTTTATGTTTGATAGCGATTTGTTCTTCTTATCTTGACTTATAAATTATATTTTGTTACATTTTAACTGCTTTCCTTTTATTAATTAACAGAGGGTTTCAGTAGTTTATTTAATGAGAGCTAAGAATGATGCAAAACTGGGGGGTATTGTACTCATGATGTTAAAGCGACACGGCGGTTACGTACAGCATGTTATTGGTAATAGACCGAGGACTTCATACGCAATGCTGTAGATAATTTTAAATAAAATAAGGAACAAATTTGCGGAGTATGTTAACTTTATGCGAATGATCCTTTCTAACGCAGGTGAATCCGCGGAGCACAGCTATTACAAATGATCTGCGTAAGCAAAGATAATAAAAAATAAAAGTATGGGTTTCAATTAGTACTTATGAAATCTGCGGAGTATATTCACTTCATGCTATATGATCTTTTCTAACGCGGGTCAAACCGCAGAGCACAGCTAGTTTAATAACAATTTCAATAAAAAAAATTGTTTAAATTTTTGACACTGAACAGCAATTTTACGGTAAGGACCTAATAGTTGCAGCAAGGTAGATTTTAAATGGGGAAAACTACAGTAAGTATGCTTTCTGTAGTTTTCGTTACGTAATATGTGTATATGTGTATTATGTAATATAATAGCAAATCTTATCTTTTTTCATCAGAACGAAATCTAAAAAACCTCTGATTCTTATATAAGTGTTTTCCAAAAATCCGTAAGAACAATTTTAATTTAACATTTTAATTTTAATAATCAAAATAAATAATATCACCTAAACATGAATTATGTATATATATGTATATATGCGAGCACTGACAAATTGACGGCTCTATAACTTTTGCTGCCAGATTGCAGTTCGATCTGAGGCGCGATGAATTGGTGGGGGGAGGTGAGTGTTGCTTCTTTAAGTTAGTAATAGTTAGTTTTCTGTGCTATAGTCGTTATATATGTAACAATATTAGTTTACAATCGCGATTCGTTTTATGAAAATAGAGTTATATTAAACGTATAGGATGCACAAAGAAGGTGGGGGTGGTGGGGAGGTGGGGGAGGTGAGAGCGGTTACCAGGCGATGAGGTTGGCGCGCGGGTGCACGTCGAGCGCGGCGAGCGGCGCGGGCGCGCGCACCAGCTCGGGCGCCGCCAGCTTGCGCACGTCGTAGATGCGCACCTCGCCGTTGATGCTGTAACAACGCGGACGCCGTTCCATTCATACATTGGGCCCAATATAAATTGTTTACGACGTTCGTTGTGATTTTAAAAACTTTTTCATATATTGCGATTTTAAAAACTTTTTCATATATGTATTTCTTGTCATCTGTCAGTCAATCAGTCATTTCAATATAATATATCATAGGAGATTTGCTGCAAGAAAGTAAGAAGCCAAAGAAAGCACTCTAAACAATAAATTGACACATTTCGACGATAAAGAATTGAGTTGTCATCTGTCACACAAACCACGAAAATTTTTTGTTTACTGTAACTCTTTAATTGTGGGTAAATATCTAGTTGTTTCTCTTATTTGTTTCATTCCATCGCTAACAATAAATTATATAAAAATAATTTAAGTATAAAAAGCATTATATTTTTATGATTCTTTAGTTAAAATAATGTAGGGATCTTCCTCAACTCGCGAAGAGATGGTGCTCTTGGCATTATATTCTGAATCACGCCATCGAAGTTTCCTTAATATGTGGTATAGCTGCTGCGCTGTTGTACACACATACAGAGCACGGGGCAGGGAGCACGGGGCACACTCACCAGGCGGACAGCAAGGCGTGGTGGTCGCGGCGCTGCGCTGCGCACAGCACGGGCGCGGCGTGGTGGTGCAGCGAGAACTGCGCGCCGGCCGCGCGCTCGTCCCAGCCGCGCACGCAGCCGTCCGCGAACCCCGCCACGATGCTGCCGGCGCCGCTGTACACACATACAGGGCACGGGGCGCGGGGCACACTCACCAGGCGGACAGCAAGGCGTGGTGGTCGCGGCGCTGCGCTGCGCACAGCACGGGCGCGGCGTGGTGGTGCAGCGAGAACTGCGCGCCGGCCGCGCGCTCGTCCCAGCCGCGCACGCAGCCGTCCGCGAACCCCGCCACGATGCTGCCGGCGCCGCTGTACACACATACAGGGCACGGGGCGCGGGGCACACTCACCAGGCGGACAGCAAGGCGTGGTGGTCGCGGCGCTGCGCTGCGCACAGCACGGGCGCGGCGTGGTGGTGCAGCGAGAACTGCGCGCCGGCCGCGCGCTCGTCCCAGCCGCGCACGCAGCCGTCCGCGAACCCCGCCACGATGCTGCCGGCGCCGCTGTACACACATACAGGGCACGGGGCGCGGGGCACACTCACCAGGCGGACAGCAAGGCGTGGTGGTCGCGGCGCTGCGCTGCGCACAGCACGGGCGCGGCGTGGTGGTGCAGCGAGAACTGCGCGCCGGCCGCGCGCTCGTCCCAGCCGCGCACGCAGCCGTCCGCGAACCCCGCCACGATGCTGGCGGCGCCGCTGCCCGACCGCCACAGCGACGTCGCCGCCGCCTCGCTCTCTGGAAACGTACCGGATACAAGACATCTATTTCAGTTTCTATTTGACGCCCTTCATTCTCTCCGAAACTCGAAGATAAATAAACTCTCTTCAATTTTTATCATTAATAATTTTTAAAGAATTTTTTGTGCTGTCGTAATATTTAAATATTAGTAAAAAAAGTAATAGCATCCATTTCTAAATGGCGTTTCCTTGTACCACATGTTCATGCTAGATGGCGCTGTACCGGTAAATGCTATCGCCTCGTCAAAAAATGATTTATATCAGAGGAAGGTAGGCAGCAGCTTGGTTGCAGTGATGTAAGAGCAGGTGAGGTCGGTGCGAGCAGAGAGATGCTCACCGGTGTCGATGTCGGCGTGCAGCAGCTCGGCGGCGGCGTCCCACAGGCGCACGGAGCGCGCGGCGCCGGCCAGCGCCAGCGAGCTGCGCGCGCCGCTCCAGCGCACCAGCGTGCCGGCCGGCGGCGGGCTGTACGCCGCGCCCGCACCGCCGCCCCCGCCCCCGCCCCCGCCCCCGCCCACCGACACTGCCGCACACACACACACACAACATTAGGAATTTCTTTTATAAAATACCCCATAAACATGAAACAGATTATCGGTACGCATTAAGGTGATATATCTAACGGTTCACTAGATGAAATGTTAAATCTAGCGAATGCCTCATTTTTCTCCTCACGTTCATATGGCTCAAAAATTTATTTTATGTCATTCCAAAGAAAGTTCATTAGTTCTTTTCCTTGGATATATGCAAATCTAAATCCAAGAGAACTAGCTCCTCTGTATTTAGACCATTCCATTTTTCCTTCATTCGAAGCGGGAGTAAATGATGCCTTTATTCGATGACATATTCAAGGGAATTAACAAATGAATGATCTTTTTGTCAGCCTAGCCTAGCTGTATGAAATTGGAATGAAAGAAAAATGAACCATTCACTACAGTAAACATTCAGATGAAACTTCTAATATCACTTTTATCGAACCCAGGTAACAATAAATAACAGACGATAACACTAACACTTTCAAATAGTAAATAATAGAAAATATGTACAAGGGCTAACTGTACACAATAAGTTTCTGAAGAGATGGAAAATACTGGACTGGACAGATGAATAATATGCAAATACACAATTTATGAGGAATTATTTTTTTAATACAAATGTTAAGTCTATTATAGGAAATAATACTTTTCGCTATTCATGGCTAACATGCCTGAAATCCGCCTAGTATTTCCTTTAACTTTACTATTATGTCAAAGTGGATTCTAATTCTAATTTATTAGTATTTCAGCCAGTTAGTGACAAACAACACAACCCGCAAAACGTTTATTTGGGATTACAATACGAATAAAGCACAACACATTCATGTTCATTTAAATATAATTAATTTATCATATCATGCAGCTAAACGACAACAGTTTTAAAATCCCATAGGAATATAAATGTTGTTCGATGATTATATCCAGCAATTTTTATCGCAACCGGCCAACCTGATGGGAGTATGGTGTAAACTATTTGTCATATTTGAGAAAAGACCCGTGTCCATCACAAGGATATTAAGTGATCAGTTTATGATGTAAACAATATGTTTTCATGTTTTATTTTAAAACCAAAATCGATGATCTTGTGTATTTCATGGATAGCCTCTGGGCGTGAATACCATACCTACCTGTTATCATAGCATATTTTATTTAACGATTTCTTGACTATTTGTATCTAGTAGATCACACTGAGTACAGTATTGTTTACCTAAAAATTATATTTTTTTAAATAAATATCAGTGTAGCAGATTATTGTCTCAAATTTAAATTCTCGAGTCCTATTCGATCTAAGAAAATAACAATAGGATTGACTTTCTGCCATTTTATGATGTCATATGCTGTAATGAAAAAAATATATATTATAAGAAAATATATTTAAGTGCGTATATTTTGTGACCTTATATCAGCGGGTACGAAAATATATATAATGTACTATGTATTTTTAATGTGTACAAATAAATAAAGTTAATCTTTTAGAATCTTTTCTGCAAACCTTTATTTTCAGGTAAGACATTAGTGTTGAAGGTGATTAACATAGCTATTACTAGTTTGTTCGCATAATACGAGTACGAGTGTGCGACTCACTGGTGTCGTGGGGGGGCTTGGCCTTGGCGGCGGCCTGGCGCTCGTCGGCCGAGCTGAACTGGTCCGACACCAGCTGCGCCAGACCTGCGGCACGCCCACCGTTACTTTATCTCGTCGCCTTACTCTCTGCTCACTACCACGACACACCTCTTCTACCGTGCATCGCTTGCCAATCGGATTATAAAGTTGCTAATTCTAAATAAATGTATATTGCTTGTCGTAACTTAAATTTGAAGCCTGTACAAGTCCTATTAGATTTATTTCTTAAGAATATCTCAGCGATATGGAAAAATAAGTAAAATAATAATTTATGAATTGAACAACACATGTACTGTACATAATTATTCATGCAAGCAAAAATGTACCTAATATAAAAACACACATAAAGCTTAGTTAGTTACTTATTGGGCAACACAAAATATTACAACAAACATACAATTGCCAGGCTTGTAAAGCGATCAAGTAAGCACAACAAACAATCACAAGTAATTTTGTATTTCACTGTTAATTTATCATTTATCATTGTCATGTAAGGATTTTTAAAAGATTTGAATAAATTAAATTTAGTGAAAAGATATTAGATAATAAATAAGTGTTCAGCGTGGTATGCACGATTGTATCCGCGGTTATGTGAACGAGCATGTTACGTAAGTTCCTTTGTTAATACGTAATGTGTTTTGTGTGCGTCTCTCTCAGTGTGTAGAGGGCGCGTGTGTGCGTGTGTGTGCGTGCGTGCGTGCACTCACTGTAGAGCGGCTGCGCGGGCGGCGGGCGGTAGTCGGGCGCGGGGCGCACGTCCAGCGCGCGCCACGCCGACACCAGCGCCGGCTCCGCGCTGCTGCTCGCCTCCGACGGCCTGCAACCGAACACGCGTTAGCTCTATTCTTAATCCCGATGCTAAACTTTTGACGACTCCCGTGGCGCAATGGTTGCCATAACTGCCAATCGAAGGGTCCCAGGTTCCATTCCGGCGAAGCAGAAATTTGAATGATGAGTTTTAATCGGTCTGGTTGTTTGTGTTTGTCATATCCTGTGTCGTGGGTCTACTCTACTGTGGGTATGTAATATGCTATGAGTGTGAAACGTTATGTAAGGAGTCAAGAATTGTGCATGACAACTGCGTACACACATCTTCCACAATTCGGTCCCTATAACCGAGAGCATGGTAGAGCCATGGATGTTGGTGGGTTGCTCCATGATGTTTGTGTAGCTGACCTGTATATGGCGAGGTTCCCCTGGTGCGAGGCCACGGCCAGCAGCGGCCGGGCGTGCGCGTTCATGTAGGCCATGGAGCTGATGCGGCCCCACGCCCCGCGCCACGCCCCCGCGCATAGCTTGGCGCCCGTGCCCCAGTCCCAGATGCTATACGACACAACAAATACTTACTATTTGACACAAATAGGTTATAGGATATTTTACTATATATGAGAAAAATCTAAAGTTATCCCTACAATAATTGATAGCTTAGGCAATAAGCAGTTGCAATATGTTAGTTTTAATATAATCGAGTGACGTCATCACCGGGTAAAGATGGTTAACTGCGTTTCCATGAAATTACGCACATACTTTTTGTTTTAGATTCTTGGATTTAAAAAAAATGTATGTATTAGTGTCTTTGTGATTGAATTTAAACACTTTCCAAGAATGGGTGTACGATCATGAAGCGTGCATTTCAGTGTTCTTTTATTTTTTCCAAAGTAAGAAAAATCATATTGAAGACTGCTTAGGAAAGTTACAACAATGAAGAAGAGAGCATAGGCAGGAGACACTCACCCGAAGTTATCCTTGAAAGCGACGGCCGCGTGTTGCTCGTAGGGATGAAACAGCACCACCAGCGGCGGCAGCGGGCAGCGCGAGTGGAACGCCTGAGTTTCCAGACGCGTCGGTCGGGCCGTGCGTAGAGCTGTTGGCAATATGCGGCATTCATCTGACTGAACTTGTGTCATATTATGCAATATAATATCATAAACTTTAATCAAGTAGTGCATCAGTGAAAAAGTAATAAATGTTATTCAAGTAATTCTTGCACAAGCGTGAAGTCCCGAATTCTGAAAGCTGGTCTTTCGACGTATTTTTGAAGTGAAAACTTCTTTAGCGGCGTTGAGCACTTTTTGTGGGATGGGTAAAAACTATGAAACTCGCGCGAGGTCACGTGTGCTGATCGCAAAATTTCGTAAGATAGTAGAGGAGACGAGGAAGATCGACCTTCACCGATCTGATAATTCGATGAGACATATTGTTTACCATATTTGAAGGAGCACAGCTTTATAATAACTTACCTAACTATATAAAAAGTTGTAAAAATATCAATGTGTACAAAAATAAGTTAAAAAAACATCTATTAACGACATAATTGTAATTTATAATTCTCTTGTACTAGGCCGTTCAAAAAGTAATGAGAATAGCTATGTTAGAAAACGAATTAATTTAATATTATTTTATTTTTCGACGTAATCAACCTTTAGGTCAATACATTTAGCAAATCTTTTTTGTAAAGCCAAAATTCCCTTTTTAAAAAATCTTCATCTTGTGTACTTAAAAAATCGTTTACGGCGGCTTTCACTTCTTCGTCATCTTCAAATTTTGTACCTCTCAAATGTTCTTTCGAACGGGGAAATAGGTAGAAATCACTAGGGGCATGGTCCGGTGAATATGGCGGATGATCGAGGATCTCAAAGCCAGCATCTTGGATTGCTGCCATGGCAACTGTATACTTGTGCGCCGGCGCGTTTTCTTGATGAAACAAAACTTTTTTCGCGAGTTTTCCTCGTCGCTTTTCAAGGATTTCGTTACGTAATTTTTTTATTTGTTCTGAGTAGACATTTCCTGTGATAGTGGCTCCATGTTCAAGGTATTCAAACATTATCAACCCCTGGCTGTCCCAAAAAACTGAGCCCATGATCTTGCCGGCAGATGGTTGAGTCTTGAACTTCTTTTGTGTTGGAGATGATGGTCTTTTCCAGGACATTGATTATTGTTTCGTTTCTGGATCATAATGGTGAAGCCATGTTTCATCCATTGTTACGAATCGAGCCAAAAAAAGATCAGGATCTCGTTGAAACAGTTCCAATGAGCTCTTTGAAATGTTGAGTCGCATTTGCTTTTATGCGTCCGTTAGCATTCTCGGGACCCAACGCGCGGATACCTTTTTCATTCCTAAGTGATCTTGCAAAATGCTATGCACACTACCAGTTGAAATTTTCAACTCTTCAGCTATAAAACGAACTGTTACGCGGCGATCATCAGAACAAGTCTTTCAACTTTTTCGACCATTTCCTGAGTGACTGACGTCGAAGGGCGGCCTGAGCGTGGGTCATCTTTAACCGATGTTCTACCACGTTTAAACTTTGCACATCACCGAGCCACTGTGGAATATGGAGGAGCAGACTCCCCTCATGTCTCACGTAAATCTTAAAAAATCTGTTCCATAATAAAAAATTTCAAGCAAAAGTTTTTTATCACCGCACGGATTTCAATTTTATCCATTTTTAGCGAAAGTTATCGACACGTCACAAACAAATAATTAATACAACTGACACAGACAAGATAGAAAGCTAATAATTTGAGGGTATTATGATAAAGCCCTAATCTTTCCGTGATAATAATTGTTTTTTTCAAATACCCCCCATTACTACGTCATTCTCACTACTTTTTGAACACCCTGATATTTGACATTAATTTATCCTAATTCGTATTGACATTGCACTAATTGTAATAACTTTATTTAATTTAATTGACATTATCTTAATTTGTATATTAGTTCTGCAATGTAAAATAATTATTATCTGTTTTATATTACGTGTCAATGTAACATGCTCCAGAGGCAAATCATTATTATTGACATGAAGAAAGCTATTTTATCTCATTATAAATGAAACAATGTTTTGTATGAGAATAAAGTTCTTTAAACCGAATATAATTTATAAACATATATGCCTATGATAACTTGACTATCGAAAAGTGTTCATAGCTATTTTTAATTTAATTAATTTTCTTTCATATCACCTTCACTCTTGTAACAACCGAACGAGTGAATATCTTCACCGGCTCTTAGACCAAGACGGAGGGGTGACAGCTGATGACGGCTCATCTGACGGCTGTCTATACTTTTTAACACGCTTTTATTAACTTGACCTGTATGTATGTAAGTAAGTATGTATGTATGTAACGGAATCTTTTAACTTCATTTTCACCTACTTCTAGGAATCTGATTCACTTGAAAATTTGCACAAGGGTCAAGGGCCGATGACAATACAATAATCTCCTAACTTTATATTAAAGTCGTAACTAGGATCATCAGGATAAAATAAAATATACGAGGGGCGGCTGATAAGTTCGTGGCCTAAGGTACTTAATGAAACAAATATAAAGTTTTATATTTTTAACACGTCTAAGCATCTGGTTAACTTGAAAATTGGCATACGGGTCAGTGGCCGATAACAATGCAATAATATGAGAATAAAAATCCAACTAAAAAATTAAAAATAAATAATGTAGTTTATAAAACTAAAAAACACGCTTTTGTGAAAATACGAACTAAAAAGTAAAAAAATAAGAAGAAAATGTATTTTACTGTAAAAAAAAAGCGTAGGGTGGTTTTTAAGTTACTATTGACACCATGCATGCACCCCACGCCTGTCTATACTTTTTCTCTTCAATTATGGCATCGCAAACTCTGCATATTGCCAGCGTCAAGTATAATTTTATCTTAAAATTCGTTTATATCAAGTATTTAAAATGTGGACATTGAACAAAGTGCATCTATTAATGAAAAAAGTGACGAAGAAATAGTGAAAGAAAATGAGAGAGTACTTTGTAAAAATACTAGATAGAAATTAATAGGTACTGATAATTCAAGCAATTCGTGCGGAATTATTCCCTAACGATTCCAAGACCATAGATTTTATACCCGTATAAAAACGTACGGGTATAAAATCTATGTCCAAGACATCAAAAATGCACAACGTTGATGTTTTCACTTCTGCCGGCACTCCCGGAGTGCAACCCATTTTTTTTTATTTGGGTGTATGACGTCACCCACGCTCATACGCCGCGTGTTTAGTTGAGAAGTCGGGCTGGCACACGGCGGGCGGACACGTAAAGGCTGACCTCGCGCCTCCCTGCGGATGCTGCGGTTGCGCGCGCGGCGCCACACGCGCTCGTGGTGCGCGCGGCTCTCGCAGTCGCGCGGCTCGCCCGCCTCCGCCCGCCCGCGCGCGAACTGCGCCGTCGCCCACTCGATGAACGACGTGCTCACGATCGGCTTCTTTACCGCCTGGCCTGTGCACGGACAATACGGTACTATACTTTTAATGAGCTGTCAAAACACGACATTCTCATACATTTTGTATAAAAAAAAACGGCAAATTGTTTGTAAAGTAGGTTTACGATCGAGATGTTTACGTGATAACGTCCGCACGAGAAAATCTCCATTCGTTTGTATGCCGCTAGAGTGAGAGAGACGGAAGATCGGTCCACTCACTCGAACGCTATGCCAGCCTCCGCTCGTGAGGATTCCGCGTGACAAGTTTCACGGAATGACTGGCAGCGCTCGAGATGAGACGGGAGATCGGTCCGTCTCTCTCTCGTTATACCTGCGATCGCGCTCGTGAGGTTTTGGTGTGACACAAGTTTCTGAACATGTCACCCGACTAAAACGATTTTAAAGACGTTATCACGTCAAAATGTTTGACGTCGCAACGTGGCATACTCGACTAGACTTGATTCAGTTGATTCAAAATGAAATAAAAATCATTTACAAGAATTAATTAACAATTATCCTGGTTTCCAAGCGTAATTCAGTTCAACCTTTTCGAGGTTTTTGCATTTTGAATTTTTCTGTACATAGTGTCAACTTCCCAATTAATTATTTAATTGGGAAGTTGACCAATTACAGATACTTCAACTCAGTTGTGCGCGCGGCGCTATGTGTGGGTAAACCTGTATATACACAGTGACTTTGTGTGCGTGACAAGAGGTACAGTGAAGTTGCTCGGACGATCACGGCCGCGTCACTGTCACACAAATTAAAGCTGCATAATTACTAGCCCACGCACACATAGCGCCGCGCGCACAACTGAGTTGAAGTATCTTTAATTATTTTATTTAGTTAAGCACAAGGAAGTATTTTAGGCCCTTTACTTTATATTAACGACTATCTTTTAACCGCGGCTTCGCCCGCGTGGTTAAAGGAAATTAACTTAAATTATTTTAAGCCAAAACAACAACAGTCGACAAAACCAATTCAAGAAGCGAACCAAAACCAAAATCAATGCGTATGTCTTATTCTTTTACCACATTAATTTTAAACGAAAACAACAATTTAATTTATCCAACGCGAATTCAAAATTCGATTCAATTCATTAATTGCCTACGACTTAATTAATTTACATGTATCATTTGCTTGCATAAATTTTATTAACGCCATCTATTAACAACATCCGGAACTAAATATCTAGCAAATAACAAAACATACACCTTCCCATGGGGATGTTTTACTTCGGTAAAAAGTAGCTTACGTTACTCTCCACCCTCCTCACTATCTCCACACACAAAAACAATACCATATAATAGCTTCGTCGCAACGTTAAAGACGGACAAACAAACAAACAAACACACTTTCACATTTATAATAATAGTATGGATAGTATGGATTTTCCCCAAGCAGTGAAAGAACCGATGATACTATTTGCAGATGACAGTACAGTATATTTACAAATTAAACCACAGGTTCCTTTGAAAGTAATATAAATAATGGTTTTGAATCACTAATAGAGTGGTTAAATAGTAATATTCATAAATTTCATCTTGATAAAACAAAAATAATGACATTTAAAAACAAAGAATCATAAAGACAAACAGTAAATACACATATATATTAACTATAAAGGAAAATTGATACCTGAACTAGAAACAACAAAAATTTTAGGACTGTACTCGTACAAAGAACACGTTCGTAAACAATTTTTTTCCTCTCAGTGTACAACACCCTGTGATATGGGTACCCAAAGCCGACGATCGGATCCGATCCAAAATATAAATAAATAAATATTTTAATATATAAAGGCGCAATATGGGACAAATAATATTAATTATAAAATAGATGTAAATGTACATTTTTGTAATTATGTTATAATAAAGTTTTTTCTTTTATATTTTATCTTTGTAATATTTGCATACCTCAAGAACGTAAATAGGACGAACTTAATATATATTAAGAACCTTTCTAAATACCCATAATTGTACAAATAAAAGTCTTTGGCTTTGTCCAGAATAATAGAGTAGAACTTAGTGAAGTAATTTGAAAAAGGGCAAAAATAATTAAGATGATTGTAATTTTTTCCCCTTACTAGATGTAGAAGAAGTGGAGTCTCGCTCGCGGTGCGACGACATCGAGTCCTCTGAAATTGTGTGAGATAGACCGCCATGACGTCCTGAAACCAGAGTCGAATTTACTAAATGTGCACTACTAGTTTTCTGAACTTATAGAGCTCATTATTGAGGAGCCCTCAAGCTAACTCTACTAAAGTCCGGACGCGAAGCAGAAAGAACTGAAAAGAAAAAATATATTTCATATTAGGAATACAAAATATTCGCTTAATGAATGTCATTTTTTCCCGGTCATCGCTTTTAGGTGCCCGTTTGGGCTACATGTTGAGCTGAGAGAAAAAACTCTCAGCAGCACTCTTTTTAAAAAAAGTACATTATATATTTGAGATAACAGAATGTCTATGGGTTGATAATAGGCACACGTGACAGCTGATCGTGTGAGACACTATCAACCCACTTCCACCTGCTCACAAATGCGAGTAATTACTAAAACTTAGCCTTAAAAAACAGCCTTGTGTGAGCGACATTCATTCCCACGCTCTTTTATCATTAAGATAGTCCTTATTGTTATAGTAAGCCTTGCGGCAGAGGCTTGTTTGACTGTCTTCTTAAAACGTTTTAAACTTTTTTTACGAAGCCGGCATTTCGGAAATGCCAGCTTGTGGCCGTTCCTAGTTGAGACACAATTAGGAATATGCAAGTCCAATATGGTAGTGAATTTTTCTTTGTTTTTACGTACATATATTATGATGTTTTCGTAAATATATTGCGAAGCTAATGTTAGAATATTTATCTCTCTCTTTAAATTTTTCTCTTGAGAGATTCCTTAGCACCTATGTTGTAAATTGCGCGATCTTTATTTTGCAGAAAAGGGCTATTTTCTGCAAAATAAAGATAGAATCAATATCAGACGCATTACCCTACAGTTAAATGCCATAATATGACAATAAACTATGGAAATAATTGAAATAAACTAATCTGGCTGTTGAAATGTCTGTGAGGGAACGAATTTCTTTACTGCAAAAATTCGCGAAGATACACTGACCGCCGTCGTCAGGGATTATAAACCTTTACCTGAGACTGTAAGGTCAAAAAGTCAAAATTCATAATTTTTAAATAACGAAGGATCCCATCCCATCGAACTGGTGTGTGCAGATGTCAAGGGGTATATGGCCCGGAAAAACACAACATTTAAGATGGCAGATGTCAAATAGTTGCTCCAGGAGGCGTTAAGAAAAATGCCAAAACTGCATAAGTCATATAAAAAATGAGGAATCAAAATTAGATAAGACTAGATGACAATGTAGAAAAAACTGTTGATTCTTTTGTTATAAATGTGACAGGCGAGACATCATCAGAAAGCAGTAACTCTTAGATATGAGCGCCGCGCCGGCGCGCCGCCGCCGCCGCAGATTTCGCCGCGCCGCCGCCGCCGCGAAAAGGTAACGGCGCGCCGAGTGAGCGAGAGAGATAGTTGAATCGGTCACTAGTCAAATAGTATGAACGTGCTCGTTGTTGAAGTAGGACGCGTTAAGCAGTTCCATCCATCCGTCCATCAGCCTTTTACTGTCAACTGCTGGACATAGGCCTCCCCTGAAGTTCGCCACTCCTCCCGGCCCTGGGCCTTCTGAATCCAGCGACTACCCGCTGTCTTCTTTAGGTCGTCAGTCTACCTGGTTGGAGGGCGGCCTGTACTCCTTTTGCCGAGACGTGGTCTCCTTTCAAGGACCTTTCTTCCCCATCGGTTGTCGGTCCTCCTAACTATATGGCCTGCCCATTGCCACTTCAGCTTGCAGATTTTGAGAGCTATGTCGGTAACCTTAGTTCTTCTACGGATTTCATCATTACGAATTCTGTCGCGTAGAGAAATACCAAGCATATCCCTCTCCATCACTCGCTGAGCGACCTTGTGCTTGTGGAAAAGGCTAACTGTAAAAGACCACGTCTCAGCGCCGTAGGTCATCACTGGCAACACACACTGCTTGAAAACTTTCGACTTCAGGCACTGAGGTATTCTGGACGAGAAAACACTTTGTAATTTCCCGAACGCTGCCCAACCGAGTTGGATTCTACGAGTTACCTCTCTCTCGAAGCTGGACTTATCCATACGGATCGCTTGTCCCAGGTAGATGTACTCGTCGACAACTTCGAGAGTAGCGCCATCAACAACAACCGGTATAGGTGTGACATGGACGTTAGATATGATCTTCGTCTTGTCCATGTTCATCTTAAGACTCACCCTTTGTGAGGCGCTATGGAGGTCACCTAGAATAGTGCTGAGCTCTTCCAGGTTCTCCGTCAAGATTACTATGTCATCGGCAAATCGAAGGTGTGTGAGGTGTTCGCCATTGATGTTAATACCCAGCCCATTCCACTCCATCAGCTTGAACACGTCTTCCAGTGCAGCGGTAAACAGCTTCGGGGATATAACATCCCCTTGTCGTACTCCGCGCTGCACTGGAATAGGTCCAGTGCTTCCGTCGTGGACTCGGACTGTCATGCTTGCGGCTTTGTACAAACACTTCAACACCTCGATGTACCGTTAAGCAGTTAGCTATGAAAAATGGCTGCGTCGTCGGCTCAAGTAAAATGTGTACGTTTATAAAACGTAAAAAGAAAAAAATACAGTGACGTCGCTACGGACGCTATCCCGAGTGAAATCAAAGCCCAGTTACTGCTGGAACTATTTTGAAAACTTAATTGTAAATTAAGATGAAAAAGAAAGAACAGTTCTCAACGATCAAGTGTTTTGTGACGCATGTTTAAGAAATGCAAAGGAAAAAACTGCTATTTATGGCTATACTTCCTCATCTATTTTTATTTTGTTTTTGATATTATTGCAGATTTGTGGTCAGAAGGGTTTAATTTACCACCTTAACTAAAAAAATAACGAAAACTATCCTCTAAAGCCTCATAATGCATTTGTGGCCTTATGCAAATTTCCAAAAATCAACTATCAGGCAAATGCCTGGATATCGCAAAGGCCTTTGACCGGGTCTGGCACTGGGTCCTTTTCGCGAATCTTCCATCTTACGGTCTTCCCGTGAGTCTATGCAACTGGGTGGCAAGCTTTCTGTCTGAGCGGCAGATTAAGGTCGTTGTTGACGGATGCTGCTCAGATATGAAGCTCATTAACACCGGTGTTCCCCCAAGGCTCAGTGCTGTCTCCTATTCATTCTGCATATCAATGACATTCTGCAAAAATCACGCGGTATACATTGCAGATGATATGCAGATGATAGTACGGTGGACGCACTATACACCTGTCGAGCCAATGCCTTTCGGTCACAAGTGGAGGAAAGCAGAATCAAACTTGTGTCCAAAGTCGAGAACTCTCTGGAGTGGTTCTCGTAATAGGGTCAACTTAACCTTGTTGAGTTTAACCTTACAAAGACACAAGGTTGCGCTAAAAAACACTCATTTGTTATAGCGCCCAAGTTTCAGGGAACCGCACTCACATCACATATCAGCTATACTCATTTGACTCCGTTCAAAAGCGCGCAGTCCGAATCATCAACGACCCAAGCTTGACCGACAGGCTAGAACCGCTAAGCTTGGGAAGAGGCTCGCTCTGCACGTTCTCTTTTCGTGCTCTTTTTTTACCACGGACGTGTAAGTTATGGAGCAACCTTCCAGCTGAGACATTTCCAGTGGACTATGACATGGGGTTCTTCAAGAAAGCTGTAAAAAAGCTCTCCTTCAAAGCCGACAATGCTCGGGTAGCTCCCTTGGGGTTACCCGTGTCCATAGGCGACGGTGATCGCTTAACACCACGCGGCCCGTCTGCCTTTTTGTACAGTTTATTTATATATAAAAAAACTATCCTGTCATACACCGACCTGCAATATCGGCGAATTGTTATTCGAAATTGTATAATTACGTTGTTTTTTTTTTCCTAAGTGCCAAAAATGTCACACTTTCCTGAACCGTAATTTATTTATTTTTAAGTTTTAATTAATGTTAATATTTTTATCGATAAACTACGTGTTTTTTTTATTTTTTATCTGCCAACATCTAAAAATCCTTTGAAGGTCACGCCGCCGACTACGCCGCCGCCGCCGACACCAAAAAGTCGGCGCGCCGCCGCCGACCTCTTACCCATCGGCGCTCATATCTAGTAACTCTACAGAGGAATCGGATTTTGATTTATGAATTTTGATATTTTTATTTTACCAAATTAGAAATTTTAACTCAATTTTTATAATGTTACTTGTATAATATAAAATGTAAATAAATATTTGTATGCTTAGTAAAATAATTTATTTAAAAAGTTAGTTTTTTTTACTTCAAATTTTTCATGTAAACCACACTTAATATAAAAATGTTTGTGACCATAGCCAATAGGTAAAGAGGTCATTGTACGAAATTCTTCCTGCTCCGCGACTGGACTTTACCATTATTTTAAGGTTAATAAGTCATCAGTTACTATAGTTACACATTAAGTAATTGTAAATTGTAAAATATCAGAAAATTAAAGAAAACGTCAGTGATCAGAATGAGAAGTATTTTTTTATTATCGCGGTTGGTACCAACGCGTGAACAGATAGCAAGCGTTAGAATATACTTCTATAATAAACCGGCCAACTACCAACGCTCACTCCAACGTTGGGTCCAATACCATTTTTAGATCCACACATTGGACGAGTGGTGTTGGTGCCAACGTTTGAAGCCAGCTTTGATAAAACCGACACGAGCCGGTCAACTACCAACGATGTTTGGGCCAATACTATTTTCTAGATGCCGGTTTCTTAAAGAAATGTATACCAACGTTCGCGATCTATCCACGCGTTGGTACTAACCTCGGGACATGGTTGGGGCCAACTTATGGACGCGGCGTAGAATACAGACCGTGGTGCGGCAGCGTGCGCGAGTCATGCGCGTGCGCGTGGTGCACATGAGGCGCAAGGTGCGCGGGCCGCGTGTTGGGCGACGGCGGCAGCGAGTTGGACCCGTGCGACGCCTCCACCTCGCGCCCCACGCTGTCCACCTGCATATGCCATTACATTCACTTTTAGCTTTTAGAACCCTACAAGTAATCAGGCTGCTATCCCACTGGCGTTTTACGAGCGTTGCGGTGGCTCCAACGTTGCCGCTGCACAAAAAATAAACGTCAGAGGGATAGCGGTCTAACATATTAAAGATCCAGGGGGACAACCGAATGGCAAAATAATAATAAACATAAGAAATAATCTTCGTCTCATAAAAATATGTCAAGTCGGCTTTGCTATGCCCAGCTGAGTAGACGACAAATTTTAAGTGTTTACATTCTGCACTTTATCTTGACACAAATGATTTAAAGTCCCGTACAAGAGGGGCGCAAACACACCACATTTTCCTAAACCATTAATAAGCCGTAACATTTACTCATCTATACTAATAATATTATAAAGAGTAAGAGGAAATATTTATTTGCTTTTTTGTGGAATCACTCAAAAACTACTGAACCGATTTTCAAATTCTTCCTCCGATAGCAAGCTACATTACAATATCAGAAAGTTTATAGTTTAGTCTAGTAATAGTCTATGTTTAGACCATTTTATCATAATGATTATGATTAAAACTGATTTATTTCCAAAAAATTAGAAATACTTACGAAAATAACACTAAAGTAAACCAAAACGTGTAGTAAACGCGGGCGTAACAGCCGAAAATAGTGTCAAATAAGTTAATACAGCTCTATGTTTAGTTAGGTTGCACAGAACTCAGGGTAAAAGTCGTAATTTCTTTTAGTGCGGCGCGTATACGGTCGATTCGGAAAACACGCTAACACAGCACAAATTGCTCTACTTTTAAACAGTCGAATTGAAATATCAGATGGTAAAGATGAAAGTAAGTTGTACTATTGCTACTGACCTGATTAGATATGTAATTAATAATGTCGTTGGCCATCTGAGACAGCTGCGGATGTGGTTCCTTCGCCATCGCACACAGTGTACTCCATATTTTCATGTAGACTGACCCGAAACCTTAAGTAAATACATTCAAATCAGAACTATGTGGTGTGAAATACTGAATATTTATTTTAACTCGCGAATGATTCAAGGGTTTCTTGGGGTTGTATGCTCGTGGATGCATTCGTGAAATAATAGTTATATTTGAGTATATGTTGTTGTGAAGTGCGAATGTTATCGCTGCTCCACGGTGATGGAAAATATCGTGATATTTCATTGATTACGATGTTTTCCATCGCCGTGCATGCCTGAGAGAAATTCATAATTTCTCGAAAGCGTCCACTAATCTGCACTTGGCCAGCATGGTGGACTGTGGCCTAAATCCCTCTCAATTGTGAGAAGGAGACCTGTGCCCAGCAGTGGGACATAAAAAAGGTTGAAAAAAAAATATGTTGTTGTGTGCACATGTGAGTATACAGCACACCCGTGCTAGGCTTAGGACGTGTGAGTGTGCATTGTGAGTGTGCAGTGTGCAGTTACCGATGGTGGGCAGCGCGATGGCGCGCGCGGCGCGGGCGGCGCCGGTGTGGCCGGGGCCCGCGCTCAATGCATCCAGTGCATTGTCCACCGGCACGCGGTTGAACCTCGACCCCTCCCTGCGAAACGATCACATTCATACATTTATACAAAAAGCTATAAGGAAGAGTACTTGGAAATATTCAATTCAGATTACTAATTATAAGCAGACTAGCTGTCCGCCAGCAGCAACGTTCGCGTAGACGGTACGTTTTTCACCATAGGAATGGGATATTTGGCTTAAAGAGCAGGCCACAAACTATCCCCATACAAAAACTGGGTCAATTCATAACATCGCTGAGATTACAAGTTTTCACATTTATAATATTAAGGATGCGTTTCCAAATCACACTAAAATTTTCAAAAATAAGCAGTTTGTAGATGCATTTTGCGGCAAAATGAAAGTAAACCAAATGTAACTAATAATTACCACAGATAGATTACTTCTTTTATCTATGCGAAATATTTGTGCAATAAATCAAGACAGTGACATGTAAAATAACCCTTATATTCAAGCCATTAAGATTCATGCGTTATAGCAAAATTTGTGGAAAAACTAGATGTAATTTTATTTTTTTCTGAGACTTTTTGTAACATTTTGATAGTTTCTTTTTGGACCTTTTTGAGTTTAACATGTCTGCTTACATAAAATATTTTTAATACATAAATTTATGTTATTAAATAGAAGAGAAATGTTCCTAAACTCAACACGATATCGTTAATTTTGCGTTGAGAGGCACCGGAAATTATTTTTTACAATTAAATTGACCAAAATTTGCGAATATAAGTTTTTACCATTTATAGATGAAGAAGTAATCTATCTTTGGTAATTATTATTAGTTACATTTGCTTTACTTTCTTTTTGCCGCAAAATGTACTGACAAACTGCTTATTTTTGAAAGTTTTAGTGTGATTTGGAAACGCGTCCTTAAGGGCCTCGTTCACCATCTCCAAGTAAAGTATTAGTAGTAGTAAGTATTATTACGTCGTAAGTAAAGTTAATTGACAAGTAACAAGTAAAAACTTGGACTATGGGTCAGTTTATCATATGATTAGTGCTACTCGATCATCGTGAAATTGAAATGAAGTTACGGGTGACTGTAACCGACAATTAGCGTACTTGTCACTTTACTGTAGTGAATGAGGCCCTAAGTATGAAATATCGAAAGGCAGAAGACAAAGATGTGAAATATTGCGTATTTTTGCCAATAAAGCATAATTATTTAGAATGATAATTCTACTTACAGATCACTTCTCCTAATTCGCTCCTGTAAGTAAACAGCAATGAAGTGCTGCTCGAATATGAGTACTATCCATTGCAAAGCTGAAACGAAAACATTTATTTTTAGCGTCCCGATGGAATAGCTTCTTTCAGTGTTAAAGACTGGAAATATTATACAGAATGTAACAAATGTTTAGAGTTAAACAGTAAACCCTTCAAACTTCATACAACCTTCAAATGTTTGAGTTTGTCCACCCCTGCAGCTAATACCATAAGAATAAATAATACATAGAACGGAAACTCCCGCTCCGGACGGGCTCAAGGTCATGATATTAGCCTACACCGTTAAACAGAATACTAAGTCGGGATGTCTCGGCCGGCACGTTAATTACAATAATGGCGCCAAGTTATTGTGGTGTGTTTGGTTGTACAAACAATGCCATACTTAACCCGGCGTCATTGTGGTATAAAACAGTTACACGGACGTTGAGGTGGGTCAATATGACCCATATAATTCAATTCATTCTATTTCCATAGTTTTTAAGTAATTTGGTAAACTGTGCTACAATTTTACAATTAAAGTAGTTTGAGTTAGATAATAAAAGAGGAAAATAAGAATTAAGTACCGTTTTATTAACCTTAATCAACTTTTACATAACATCACAAATAAATGGAACAAAGAAGAGGTCACTTAGGTTTTCAAAGTATTGCTACATTAATAACAAGTCTTTTCATTTAATTATGGCACTTTCATCAACTTATGTCAACTTAAGACTTAAGACTTAAGACAAATATATTATTTTAAAAAAATAACAAAGCTAATTAGAATCTTCGTTGTTAATGCAATCACTGCAGAAAGATATGATGTGTATATATTTATGACAAGCTTGACACGGATGTTTTGTTTTACGGCCTTTTTAGCAGGATACACTTGACATCTTTTACGGGCATTAGATATCTTCGCAGGTGGCTCTTCTGATGATACACCAACAAATTCCCTGATTCTTTTTCGTGGCAAGCGATTCACATTCTGGCGAACTTTCAAATGATCACTGACTAGAGAAAGACCTAAGTTTTTCAAAATTTGGCGTCGCTTTTCTTTTGGTTTGCCGTTATTTATGCGATGTATAATAAACCCATTAATTCCTGACATGTTCAACATGGCATAAAAAATTGTCAAGGGCCACCTTTTGTAGTTACGATCACATCATATGTGCTGGAAAGTTCATCAGCGACAACAACGCCACATTTTTTCAGATTGTAATAGGTGTTTATTTCGGGTTTTTGCTTTTCCCCACTATCAATGTCGATTTTATTATCATGATGAAGGCTTTACATTAGTAACACCACTATTTTTTTTGGTACATGAGATACAAGAGTAATATCTTTTTGGAAACCAAGCCGAGATGAATACACGTCAACTCCATGAGTTTTAATGAATGCAGGAGGAATTTGCCTTTTGTTTTTACGAAGAGTACCAACCGACGTCAACTTGTGTTCATCATGAACCAATTATCAAATGTCAGAAAAAAGCAACAAAAAACGTATAAAACTCCTCAAAAAATCTATAAACAACAAAAAAAATTGGTTAGTAAAAAATGGCGCAAATATGTTACGTTAGTTGTGAGGATGAGTCATAATTACCTTTTTGACACTTACACGCTAATATCTCCCAGCGCAGTCGCCGTCGCACTGATTTCTCACCGAAAACGTTTAGAGGAAACGATTGGCTCCAGCTACTGCCAAGAACGGCAACGTCGCGCACGCGCTTTCAGAAATATAAGAAATTATAAACAAGCCGGGTCATTTTGACCCAACCTCAATGACGCCGGGTTAAGTTTTTTTTGTTTGCCCAAAGAAGATACAAGGTAAGTAATTTTTTTTATATTATTCCGTTTCCGTAGGTACCTAATCCATCAAAAGGACATGAACAGTATTTTTTTGTATAGCTTCACCCAATTGGAAATTTTTTGTTAGATACATACAGCATTTTAACATGTCTCCAAAATCTTTTTAATAGCCCCCCGCCATCGGTCATTGTACCTTTCTCGATTGCTTTGGCTCGCGATGGCGGCAGCCGCGGCGCTGCTCCGCTCAGTGGCGCACATATTCGTTTATTTTAAACCTAAACTACCTACATAAGTACTAACACCTATGTATGTAGGTAAGTAATACTTACATAGCTTCATTTGGTATGGTACTCAAGATAACTTTACTTATACTTAATATAGTAAGTACTAAGTATTTATAGAGTAGGTAATTATTTATCATTCTCATATTTTGTAATACTAAACTAAAATAATGATTTTTATAAATATATTTTAGCGATATTATATTTAGACATAAGCATTATTAACAGTTCACAACCCTGGCAACACGCCTGGGCGACAGAGGGGCGTTACGAGGTGAAGGGGGAAGTAGGTGTATAAATTGCTGCGTTTCAATGGAGGTCAAAGAAGATTCCGTTCTATGTATAATTATTATTTATTTTTATGCTAATACCCTTTATGACATAGAAAATTGTGGCACGAGAATTTTATATATAGAAAGAAGAAAAAGATAGAAAAAGAAGCTAATAGCAGGAATGTAGAGTTTTTACTTGACTAATCAGGAATTTTAATTTAAGTGAATAAATCTGCAAGTTCTAATTTTGCAAGTTCCAGATTGAGAACAGCTCGGTATTTTTAACACTTTTATTCAATGTCATTGTCAGCAAGAGAGGAAGGAAGAGATTAGGACGATACATAGACCCGGAAAAGGGTACAATGACAAAGATTAAATATTAAAACTAATGTATTGCCACAGATACTTAAAACTAATAAGTTGGCACATCACAGTAATGGTCTTATTTCTTAACGGCGAGGGTAAACTGGAAAGTAGAATGCGGACGATTGCATATTGTCACGAGGCAGGTATGGGTAGACGTACCGGCAAGGATCTCCTGGCGCACGAGCGGCGCGGCGTCGGCGTGCAGGCGCGCGGCCAGGTGCACGGCCACCTGCTGGTCCAGCGTGTTGGCGTGGTCGGAGCGCGAGGCCGAGCCGCCGGCCGCCACGAAGGCGCCGAGCGCGGCGGCGCACGCGGCGCGCACCTCCACGCGGCGGTGGCGCAGCAGCGCGTACAGCTTCTCGTGCGCCAGGTCGCGCGCGCCCGCCCACTTGGCGGCGTCGTACCCGCGCCACAGCCGCGCCAGCGCCACGCACGCCCACAGCCGCAGCTGCGCGCCCTCCGCCCCGTCCGCCCTCTCCGCCCTCTCCGCACACCCCGCGCCCTCGTTCAGCTGCTCCAGGCACAGCGAGATCATCGAGCCCTGAGTATTCAATGGAACACTGCTTAAAAAAGCTAAAACGCACTCACAACAGTTTTAAAAGGTAATGACATAGTGTAAGGGATATTATTAGTGTGCAATTATTGACATGATGCAGCATATGCAACCATAAGTCACTCCATCACTAGGCAATTCACAAATTGTGTGTTCGATGTAGAATAAATTATGCATTGAAATCTATTTATTTGTGAACCCTCTCCTCATATGGTACACACCAGCACCTATAGAAGTATCAAATACATAGACAAACACATATGAATAACATTTTTGTTCAATACTTGCTCCCCGAAATACAAAACATTTAAAATAAATTTTGGACATCCATAATATAATATACAAACTTAGAAGAAATACCTATAGAAACGAAGTTCGCGCGCCAAAACTAAAGATTGTTGATTTATATCCAATTGTATCTCCAGAAATATTTTTTATGACGATTAGTGTTGTTAAATTGTGTCACAACACTTCTGAAAAACAAAAGAAGTCTAATAACGTCACTTTTCACAAGTAAGTTTTCAATATTTCACAGTATTTTGTGGTTAATAAGGTCAAAAATAAATTATTTCAGTGCTTAGTTTTTCCCACTAGTGAAAATATTTTTTACCATTTACCAACTTTATTGCCATGACCGATTAATTTAAAAAAAATTGCTACTGATATCTACGTCAGTATTTATCAATGTTCTCCAATGTAAGTGTTTGTGTAATGATTTGATAAATCGTTATACATATATAAAATATTATATTGTACATAAAATTCTGTTATCTGTATCGAAGTATTTATTAGTATTCGAGAACATTCCTTGGAGTGTAAATATGATAATAATAATATGATAAATAAATTTATTTCTATGTACATTTTTATATTTTTAACTAGTTACATTTTTAATTGTAATATTAGAAGGAAGGTAAATATGGCGAGCCAAATGAATAAAAATACCTTTTGTAAACACCTATTTTTGTTCAAATAAAAGTCTTTTTCTTTAATAACCCATAATTAAAATTAACCCATAATTTGCCACATAATTTTTATTTTAATGCAAAAAATAAGTAGTTATCAGCCACCGAATCATTTTCCCGCTTTCGGAAAACGGCATCTCTACTGGCAACATTACAGAAGTGTGCATGTGTGTGTTTTCGAGTAAACGTCATTTATGTGTGAATCTGTTTAGTGCTTCAATTTTGACAGCGCGCTTGTATGAAGACTGACGTTCTTTACGTTATTATTCTAAGTATACAAACTTGTAAAGCAGCTTCTTGACCAGCAGGGTAGTTATCCACAATGCCCGCCAACACGAAAGCTGCCAAAGTTCGATGTTCCACCTAAAACCAATTACAATAAATGTCAACTGTTACTTTTTACAGCATTTTTTTAAAATCTTAGTTATTTACAACATACTTACATCAACAGATGGGTCCTGAAGAATCGAGAGGAAATATTTGTGCCCTTTTGCATTCACCAAATCGACTTGACAACTCTGTAACAATGATACACTTAAAAATTGTGCATGTATAAACTTTTAATCTGGAATGTAACATCAGACAGAAAACTTTAATCAATAAAGGCTGGGAGGATTATTTCCATTTACTGAATATAGAAGAAAAATCTGCATAGAGATACCTAATGGAACTAAGCAATATGAAGTTATTTTATAACTTCGGAATTTCAGAGAACACGGAGATCTACGCACACGAGATTTTTACGTATTGTACGAAGCTGTCAAACAGTAACTCAAAGCTGAGCAATTAGTCAAGTTACTATAGTAATCGTCTGATAAGTATAGTAACTGATCACTAATGCACATGCATACACCATTATAAACTAGCGTCCGCGACTGGTATGGCGATTGCCGGCGAGGCAGAAATTTAAATGATGAGTTTAAATTTATGTTCTCTGTATGAGTGTTTCTGTTTCTGTATTTGTATCCACGACACAGTGTGCAACTACCCTACTGTGGTGCTAAGAGTGTGAAACGTAAAAAAAATCCAGTAAAAACTATGCACATATTAAACAAATGCCAACTCACGGGATCGACGGCGATGATCTTGGCCCATATGTAGACCATGGAGGCGCGCAGGTCGTGCGCGGAGGCCTGCAGCAACTTGAGCATGTAGGGGAAGATGCCGACGGCCAGCACCGCCTTGACCGCCCACGCGCCCAGCGCCAGGAAGCGGCACAGGATCTGCAGCGCTCGGACCCGGTGGAGGGTGCTCAGCAGGACCTGAAGAACCATGGGCAGCTGGTCGGGGGGTGGTCGCGCCGCTGACCCTACACGACAACCGTACTTAGCACCAAACTGTGAGTAAAGCTTAAAAGTTTGATCAACTATTTGCATAAGCTAGCTCGTTTAAACAAGCTTACACTTAGCTTAAACTTAGTATATAAGAGTAGCTGCTTTTATGTAAGTATATAAAACATTAATACATTTGAGTTATATAGACTTTTATTTAATAACTAATATTCATAATGGATGTTCCGTTCACTTGCCTATGTCGTCTATTCAAAATAAATCATTGAAGCAAGTACAAACTTATATTCTTAAGAAGTCTCCCAAAAGGCAATAGCTAAATCTAATCTAATGACAAGACCAATGGTAGTTTTTTTATTTTTAACATTTCTTATATCCCATGAATGATTGTTATGGGAATGTGTATATACTCGTATTGTGCACATTGTCTCTGTGTATGTTACCTAAGAAACTGCTAATCAATCGTCAATTACTATTATACCAGCAGGTTTCCTTATGACAGCAGCTTAGCAAAATATCTACAAGTTACTATTGTAACTGGCCACCTGCCAATTCCTCAGGTAAAGTACACAAAATAACCTTCATGTACATGCAACTCATCCAGCATTCTTGACGTAAAAAGGTACAACAAACAATAATTTAATTACAAAGGTAATTTTTGATAAGTGTACATTGGTCAAGCGAACGTTTAGAGTGGAGATATGGAAGTATTAGAGAAGTACAAATAACAAAAGACAAAGTTACAGTTGCCGAGGTCGAGCCACAGCTGGAAGGCGGTGAGCTGGTCGCGGAAGAAGGGCGAGTGCGCGTAGGGCGGCGGGCGGTCGGCGTGCAGCGCGGGCAGCTGCGCCAGCGCCACGTCCAGCGTGTGCTCCCACGCCGCCCACAGCGCGTGCCGCGCCAGCGACGGCAGCGCCGGGCTCGCCACCGGCGTGCAGTTGTACGACCTGCGGGTGCGCCACGGTTAGCCACGGCCGCTGTTGCTATGCTAACACTTGCACGCTCTAAATACAAGTGCCCTGCAGTTCCAAACTAACATCAACTGATCAATACTATCACCCGTCTCGTCGTAAGAGGCGTCGATAAGGAGCACTTTCTTTTGAGTGGGAACTCCCTAGTGTCCAGCCAATGGATCCTGCACGGGTAATATTCTCAAGCTACAATTGCTCTCAAGGATGAGCCCCTTTTGGGGCGAAGCGTCTCCGAAGCGGTTTTAATGTGTTAAAAATCCCAAATACCTCAATATCACTCCCAAGGTGTTGTATCCCTTTTGAAGAAACTTAAGGAGGTAGAAGTCACTGAAACTAGTTGAAGAGGTGCTGGAAAAGATTCCAAAGCCTCCAAGAGCTAGAGTGAGATTCCTTTTGACTCTAGTTGAGTTGTTTCATTCAATAACATTAGTTTGCGCTGAATAACCACAGGAAAAAGCCAAAGCTAGGCAGTCATGACAGACATTCAGGTTCTGTAACACACACATTATGCCCTCATAGTACGCACCTCATGATCCTGTCGGCCAGCAGAAAATTGCGGCAAAGGCTGGCGGTGAGCAGGTCGGCGCGGAACAGCTGCTGAAACAGCTCAGAGGGCAGCGAACTCCACGCGATGGTGTCCGTGATGGCCGTGAAGATCCAGTTCAGCTCGCCCAGCATCGTGCGCCGGTCCGTCACCTGCCCTGGAATCCTGGGAACAAGTGATGCTAATTAGAATCCAGGTATCACTAACGACTGTGTGGTCATCACATCACTCAGCGCGTCGGTGTGCCATGTCGGTTCTCTAGGAATACCAGTTCCATAAACCTATCGTAGCATGTAATTAGTTTTCAGGTGTAGTGTAGTCAGATCAAACGGGTACTGAAAATGAATGAAAATGAAAATACTTTATTGTTGACTGTTTACATACATACAGTTAGATGTTTAAAATTATTATAAGAGTTTAAACAGTCTACCATGCTCTGGCATACAATATTATATTACTAATTAAAGTATAAAATAGTTTTATTTTAAGATCCGCTAAGAACATTCTTAATGGATCATCGGCTTTTGATGCCTACCCACCACTGGGTCAATGAGAGAAAAAAAGCCGGCGGAAAAAAATGTACTGGCAATGACATTAGTGATTTTGAAGTACATTGGTGTTATTTTAAAATGCTAAGACGGATTATTATTGAGAGAAACTGGTAGTAAAAACAAATTTGGAGATACTAGTTCTTGTATAATTTGGATCTCCTTGGTTTTTTTGTGATCTCATACGACAAGAGGTTCGGCAGACAGACGGGCAGGTCTGACATAGCTTTATCATGAAGGAGCTGACTGAAGGGTGTTCTGACAAAGAATGAATGCGTCGCTTACTTTTCAATGAGGTCGATGAGATCCGCCGGCGCCACGCGGACGCGGCTGCGCAGCGCGAACCACTTCATGGCCATCTTGACGGGCGTGGTGAGGCAGGCGGTGAAGAGGTCGGCCGGCAGCTCGGGCGACATGGGCAGGCTCTGCCCCGCCGCGCACGCCGCCAGCTGGATGCAGTTGCGGTACGACACCGGCGCCGGCACCGCCGCGCCCGGGCCCAGCTTACTCACTTGGTTCTGTATTAGTGAACATATTGCCTCAAAGTTACTCAGAAACGTATTGATATCATCCTACGCGTATCCATCAGAAACTATGAAACCCGTAGACCAGCAAAAGTCACCGACAGAGTCTTATTATTTCTCTTACTGTAAGCTGAATTGAAAATTGGCAGGCAATATTGTTTGGATGATGAATAGCCGATGGAGAAGATAAACTTCCACTTCCAATCTGTCTCCAGTAAAGAGGCCCAAAAAACTCTCCAACCAGGTGGACTGAAAGCCGTTGATTGGACAACTCAGGATGTATCAATTAGCAACTCGTAAGGCTCTTGAATATGAACTAGTGAAACAAACCGCATAGTCCTTCTCGTGCTGCTCGGCGAACTGGCGAAAGTTGTCGACGATTACGCCCGCGTTGGAGCAGTCGTACACGTACAGCGACGGCGCCCCCATCCACGTTTGTAGATCGTACATGGACAGCGGAATGTACTGGGTGTACGCCTGTTAATCATTTTGATAAGAACTCTCGGTTACAAGTATTTATGAGTAAAATAATTTATCTATTATGTTTGTTAAAGATTTGCCTCTTAAATAGTTTGCCATATTTTTGTATGAATTAGACATTTTTTAAATTGGAACTGCAGAGGACCATGCTGGGCACACAGTGTTAATAATAAGCAAATAATAATGAAGCAAATTGACATCTACACAGTCTCAGGGTTCATTTTCATTGGTTGATATACAGAATCCAGAAACATGCGGGGACTCCTCGCAGGCGGCTAAGCGACCTGTCACGAAAATCAACAAGTATATACAAAAAAAATCCCGAATGCGATCCAGAACGACCAATGAAAATGAGCCCTCAAGCAAGCCCGAGGCTGAGGTCGTTGCGCTGCTATTGCAGAGGCTGATAGCATCGCTTCCTATAAGTCTGGCAACCCTCAACTGCATATTTTAAGCAAAACACAAACACGCAGGTGCAGCGTTGATACTTCCCTACAAATGCTAATGTAACCTGACTATACTAATACAGCATATTTTTATTGATGAAAATCAATGTAATTTAAGGTATATATATTTTGTAAGAAATAAACAACAAATAAATGGAACTTTAACTTACCCTGTTGAAGACCCAGATCTCTCCCTGGGACGTGGGCTTGGGCACGCCATGTCCGTTGTAGTGGAATAGGACTCGCTCCTCCTTGGCATTACGCCGCAGCGAGCAGCACAGCTTCTTGATCTGTTTCATATTAAAGAGGATATTACGGTTCAGCGCTAGTCCTAGGCAAAAGTTTGCAAACTGAACTTAAAAGGGGAACTTAGAAGAAATCAAAATATTTTCTCTATATTTTTCCAGCGACAATAAAATTGTAAGTGACAAAATATATAAAAATATATTAGCGCCTCTACCTTTAGAGACTTTAATAAACAATATTTAAAATAATAGCCTGTCGCCTACAGAGGAGTTATTAATTAGCCAAGAAAACTGGAGTACCACTTCCAGACTCATATCCCGGCGGTACATAGTTATGTACTAGCCCAGTAAAATATCGTGATTTTCATTGCGTGTTCATGACTGAGCTGTTGTGGACGACGAGCCCAGTGATTAGTTATAAGTTAAAAATACTTAGTTTGTAGGATAATGTGTTATATGTGTGTGTTTTTATTTAGATTTCATATTATTCTATTGTTCTTTCTAGATACTTTGTACTTTTATGTCGAGTTGTTGTAATAATACTTTAAGTACGTAAATTGTTATATGTAAGAGAGAGACAGACAATGAGCGAGATAGGGATACTGGCGATAAGCGGCTATCTCACAAAGACGCTCGACCTTGAGGAAGTTTCTGGAGTGCGCGCTGATTGGTCGGCATGACGCTCGGCCTTGAGGAGCTTTCTGGAGTGCGCGCTGATTGGTCGGCATGCTCGCACGTGATTGGTCGACCAATCAGCGACCGGGAATTTTTTTATATAAAGATGGGGCCTGTAGCCGCTTGTCGTCAGTTCCAGCCCGGCTCTCTCCTAAAGAAGAAAATACGAAGAAATAAATCAAGAAAAAATCGAAGAAGCGTTTTATTCATACAGTCCACTTCAGTCTGGTCCATCGCTGCCGGATTAAGGAAAAAGGAAGCCTGCGCTACAGTAATCGCTGCCGGATGAAGAAAATGGTCGTCACAAGGAGTCAAGCCGACGCATCCGAACAACGGGAGGATATGCCGCGTCAAGAACAGGATGACCGCGAGCGGGAAAGGCGAGAATTTCTCATTCAGAAAGAACGTCAAATACAAAAAGAACGTCAAATTGATTTAGAAAGACAACGTAGATTCTCGCTAGACCCGCCAAGATCACCGAGTACATGTCAGGAAACATGGACTACAACCGACGCCGGCAGGGCCACTCCCGGCACGTCCTACACGGAGGCTACAGTCGACACGGCGGTTACTATGGAGAGAGCAGGGCAGACGGCCGTGAAAGCCGCCCGCGGCACACATGACGGAACTCCGGGCGGCACAACTCGCATAACGCGACCGGCGGCAACTGATGAGGCCGCCCGCGGCTCCCGCGACAGAACTCCGATCAAGGCGCTACCGATGGCTACCACCCGCGGCACCAACGATGGTACAACGATCGACGCGACACGGCAGGCGGCTACGAACGACGCCCCCCGAGCCTACCGCATGAGTACCACTATCGAGGCGACGCGACCGGTATGGCCAGCAGCCACGAGCGAGGCTGCCCGCACCTTAGGAGCTGGAGCTGCAACCAACGAAATACCTATGGGGTTACCGACGTCTACGAGAGGAATGACTACGAGCGACTACGCGCGCTTCGTAGACGTCTGGCCAAAGACTACGAGCTTCGAAGCTTCGAACAACGAGATGCGTGGGGCGTGGCCAGCGGCTATGAACGACGCCCCCCGCGCCGCCCACTTCAGAACTACGACCGAAGAGGCATGTGAAGGATTACCGGCGGCTACGAACGACACCGCCTGCAACATCCGCTTCGGGACAATGATCGACGAGACATATGTTGGGCTGCCGACGGTTACGAACGACACCGTCCGCACCACCATCGAGTCACGTGGGGCGTGGTCAGCGGCTACGAACGATGCCGCTCGCGCCAACCGATGGGGAACCACGATCGACGGGGCACATATGGCGTGGACAGCGGCTACGAACGAGGTCGCACGCGCCACCTACGCTGAGGGTCATCGAGGGAACGCACGTGCCAGATCGCCGGCACGCTCGATGCGGTCAAATAGGAGTGCAACCGCAACCCGAATGCGCCTCGCCGAGATGGAAGCAGAGAAGAAGCTCGCCGAAATTAGAAAGAAGCAACTCGAAATCGAAGCCGAACTTGTGAAGAAAAATTTAGCGGCAGAACTCGCGGCGCTACGAGATGAAGAACAAGAAAGCGACCACGAAGAAACTCCTTCGGAACACAACCGAAAGGTCGACGCATGGCTTCGTGCTCATCCCCTCAAGCCACGGGGGGAGCCGCGCGTCAGGGAAGACAGACAACTACAGTTCCCAGTTGAAGAAAGGCCGTATCCCGTATCAGGAAGAACATTGGAAGCACTCACGGAGGCGATAGAAAAATTGAATACACCGAGGTCCAAGTGCCCGGACCTACCTGTCTTCTACGGGAACACCAACGACTGGCTCATCTTCAAGGCGATGTATCGGGACACCACGAAAATGTATAGACTGCTGCCAGCAGAGAACCTGCAGAGACTTAGAAGCTGCTTAAAGGGAGAAGCACGCGAGAACGTGGCTGCCTCGCTGCACTCAGCTACGGATCCGGAAATCATAATGAAGACCTTGGAGCAGTGCTACGGAAGACCGGATCTCATCATCAATCAAGCAATGGCCGAGCTGAGCAAACTGCCAAGATGTGGACCATCAGCTGTGGAGGTCAACCAATTCGCCGTCAAGCTGCAGAACACCGTGCACGTCATCAAGAGCGTCGGTCGTCACGCCTACCTCTACAATCCGATGCTGAAGCAAGAGGCGTTGGAGAAGCTAAGCCCGCTTCTACAAGCAAGATGGAGCGACTACGCCAGGGACAACGATGGGACGGAACCAGAGGTTGTTATGCTTTCACGTTTTCTGATGCGCGAAGCCGACCAGATGATGCGATACAACTACACGGCACCCGCAACATCGACGACGAATCGAGAGGTCAAGCCGGCACCAGCAGCTGTCTACAAGAAGAAAAGTAACGCCATCTATAACGTCGCCGAAGAAGAACGACCGGACGATCAATGCCCTACCTGCAAGAAGAATCACAAGCTACCCGAGTGCCCCGCATACAAGGCACTATCGATCGAACAACGGTGGGACTTCGTGCGAAAAGAAAAGTTATGCTTCAAATGCCTAATGAAGAGACACCGCCGAAGCTACTGCAGAGCGAAGCCTTGCGGCGTGAACCAGTGTCGTCGCCCTCACCAATCCAGTCTACACTACGCGTACAAGGAAGGAAATCAGGAAGCTTCAAAGCCCTCACCGCCTACGAAGAACAACGGCGCCGAGTCGGTACTAGCACTAAATACTTCAAACACAACGGTGCTACTGAAGATGTGTCCTGTCACCGTCGTCGGTCCACGGGGGGAGGTGAAGACTTACGCACTACTGGATGAAGGGGCTACAATCACGCTGATCGACGAGGAAATAGCGAGAAGCATCGGCGCAAAGGGGACGCACTCACCGCTGCACATGCAAGGGGTCAGCACTATGCAGCAAGAAGAAGACAGCAGATTGGTCACGGTGCACGTGAAAGGGGAGGATGACTTCTACAAGATACGTGCGCACACCATCAAGGATATGAAGCTGCGACAACAATCGATTCCAAGCTCTCTGCTGAAGTACGAACATCTACGTGATTTGCCCGAAGATCAGGTCTGCTACGGCTCCAGTAAACCCGGACTTCTGATTGGAGCGGACCATTGGGAGTACATCGTATCGCAGGAGCTGAGGACCGGCAAGCCGAGCCTACCAGCCGCATCCCGAACACAACTGGGCTGGGTCATCCATGGGACAGTACCGCGCAGCATGATAAGGAACCGAGATAGTGTGCTGCATGTATACACCGCTCAACAAGGCGCAGACGAAGAGAAACAGATGCAAAGCCTGCACAGCCTGGTGGAATATCATTTTTGCATCGAAGCCTTGGGAGTCGCACACAAGCCGCGAGTGAACGACGCAGATGAGCGCGCTATCAGGATCGTAGAGCGAACGATGAAGAAAACCGACAAGGGATATGAAGTTGGGTTGCCATGGAGAGACGACAATGTGAAACTGCCACCCAGCTACAACGCAGCACTACGACGCCTGACGGAGATCGAGCAGAAAATGGACGCCGATCCGAGCTTCGAACGAGAATACACGAAGCAGATTGAGAACTTACTGCAGAAAGGGTACGCCGAGCCATGCGACGGGAGCGAGATAGCCAGTCCCGTCTGCTGGTACCTACCACACTTCGCAGTACAGAACCCGAACAAACCAGGGAAGCAGCGACTAGTATTCAACGCAGCAGCGAAGAATCGGGGAGTCAGCCTGAACGACTATCTGCTAGAGGGACCCGACCTGCTGATGTCTCTACCTGGGATCCTGTTCCGGTTCAGAGAGAAGCCAGTTGCAGTCACGGCTGACATACAAGAGATGTTTCTGCAGATAAAAATACGCAGAGAAGACCAGCCAGCACAACAGTTCCTGTGGAGGGGAGCCGATCGGAAGATACCTCCGCGCCACTACAAGATGACGAGTATGATTTTCGGCGCCGCAAGCTCTCCCTTCATGGCGCACTTTGTGAGAGACTACAACGCGAGAAGACATGCTGACTCGCACCCTCTAGCCCTGGAAGCAATCACGCGGAAACACTACATGGACGACTTGGTGGCAAGCTATGAAGACGCGAACGAAGCCCGCCGCGCCGTGGAAGAGCTCCGCGAGGTACACACTGCAGCAGGATTCACACTCAGAGCATGGAGTACTAGCCACACCGACGTGCTGCAGGACGTACCTGAAGAATTGCGAACAACCACGCCGACACAGCTTGGAGGAGACGACGTCGAGAATAAGATACTGGGGCTTTACTGGAATCCCGAGAAGGATGAGCTGGGGTTCAACACGTCCATGAACAGGGTCCCGGCAGAAGTGCGCGCTCAGAGCCGAGCGCCGACGAAGAGAGAAGCACTAAGCGCCGTGATGTCCATCTACGACCCACTTGGACTCCTCAGCCACTACACCATCAGAGCGAAGATAGTACTCCAAAGTCTGTGGCGTCTGAAGATTTCGTGGGACGAGCCAATCCCGGAAGAAGAAAACGAACTCTTCGCCTGCTGGATGAAACAGCTATCCAGTATATCTAACCTGCGACTGAAAAGAAGATACGCACTGCACGACTGCCAGAACTTGGAGCTTCACGTACTGTGCGATGCCAGCGAACAAGCATATGCAGCAGTGGCCTACTGGCGCATCGCCCGATCCGACGGAAGCTACGATCTGAGACTCATAGCAGCCAAAGCAAAGGTGGCGCCGAAAAAGACTCAGACGATACCGCGCCTCGAACTACAGGCAGCAGTCATCGGTGCAAGACTCGCAGAAACAATCAAGAAAGAACATCGCGTCGAAGTTAAGAGAACAACGTATTGGACGGATTCCATGACTGTGATACACTGGGTCCGGCACGACGCGAAGAGATACACGCCGTTCATCGCGCATCGCCTGGGAGAAATATCGGAACTCACGCAGAAAGAAGACTGGCGTTGGGTCCCGACTCAAGAGAACGTAGCAGACGATGCCACGAGAATCGTGAACACACCCATAACGGCAGAAGATCGATGGTTTCGGGGGCCTGACTTTCTACGACTCCCTGAAGACCAATGGCCAGAAGAAAGAAATGGGTACGAAGACAAAGAAGAAGAGGTGGTGCTGCACGTCACAGAAGTCGCGAGAGAAGAGTGGCTACCCGATCCTAGCCGCTTCTCCAAGTATGAAACACTGGTGAGGACGACAGCGCGCGTATTAGCCTTCATCGACATATGCCGACGCCGAGCGACACGCCTGGAATGCCGACACGTGGAAGCAGCGGAAAAGGCACTCATCCGACGAGCACAGCGAGATAGCTTTCCAGATGAGATACAACGACTCGAGAAGATGAAGCCAATTCCGAAGACCAGTCGCCTGTTCCGGCTAGATCCAGTGCTAGAAGACGGCATACTGAGGGTTAGAGGTCGAATTGAAGAAGCTACAGCGCTCGCAGAGACGAAGCGACCCATCATATTGGACGGTCGCCACCGGGTCACCAGACTTCTAGTACTACGAGAACACTGCGCCGCGGGACACGCGAACCGAGAACGCGTGACGAACGACCTACGGCAGAAATACTGGATTATACACCTGAGGCCCACGGTACGCACAGTAGAAAAGGACTGTGCCATGTGCAAGAGAAGAAGAGCAAGACCGCAAGTACCGGCCACGGGAGATTTACCACGACAGAGATTGGAGCCTTTCAAGCGCCCCTTTAGTCACTGTGGGGTGGACTACTTTGGGCCCATGGTAGTGAAGATCGGACGACGACGCGAGAAGAGATGGGGAGCACTCTTCACCTGCTTGACGACCCGCGCCGTGCACCTGGAGATAGTACCTTCACTCTCCTCGAGCTCAGCAATCATGGCACTACGACGGATGGCAGCGCGACGGGGGTGGCCACAAACAATGTATTCAGACAACGCCACCAACTTCCGTGGAGCCGATAAAGAACTACGAGCTGCCTATGCTGAGTGGGCACCTGTGCTGCGAGACGAGGGACTGCTACATCGGATGGAGTGGCGCTACATAACTCCGGGTGCGCCGAATCAAGGGGGAGCGTGGGAAAGGCTGGTGCGCTCCGTCAAAGTCGCACTGTCCGCCACCCTGAACGAGAGAGAACCGACGGAAGAGGTCCTGTACACCTTGATGACCGAAGCGGAGTTCTCCATCAACGCAAGGCCTCTCACCCACGTCAGCGTCGATCCCAGAGATCCTGAAGCATTGACTCCGAATCACTTCCTACTGGGGTCATCGATGGGGTTGCCTCTCAACGGTGCGTGCGAAGAAACAGATCTAAGAACCTGGAGAGCTAGCCTAGCGCTCGCCGATCACTTTTGGCAGCGCTGGCTTCGAGAGTACCTACCCACACTGGTACCCAGAGGAGAGTCATCGGGCATCAAGCGACCACTACGAGTCGGAGACGTCGTGATCATCGTCGACCACACCTTGCCACGAAACATGTGGCCAATGGGCATCGTCGAGCGCACCTTCCCGGGTCCAGACGGCGGAATACGAACGGCTGACGTCCGCACCCGAACTGGAGTCTTCAAGCGGCCTGTAAGGAAGCTCGTCGTGATGGAGACTACGCAGGCTGCGTCGGGGGGAGGAAATATTGTGGACGACGAGCCCAGTGATTAGTTATAAGTTAAAAATACTTAGTTTGTAGGATAATGTGTTATATGTGTGTGTTTTTATTTAGATTTCATATTATTCTATTGTTCTTTCTAGATACTTTGTACTTTTATGTCGAGTTGTTGTAATAATACTTTAAGTACGTAAATTGTTATATGTAAGAGAGAGACAGACAATGAGCGAGATAGGGATACTGGCGATAAGCGGCTATCTCACAAAGACGCTCGACCTTGAGGAAGTTTCTGGAGTGCGCGCTGATTGGTCGGCATGACGCTCGGCCTTGAGGAGCTTTCTGGAGTGCGCGCTGATTGGTCGGCATGCTCGCACGTGATTGGTCGACCAATCAGCGACCGGGAATTTTTTTATATAAAGATGGGGCCTGTAGCCGCTTGTCGTCAGTTCCAGCCCGGCTCTCTCATAAAGAAGAAAATACGAAGAAATAAATCAAGAAAAAATCGAAGAAGCGTTTTATTCATACAGTCCACTTCATGAGCGTTAGCTAAAACTTCCCATGTCACATGGCATGGCAAGACTTGTAAAACGTGATAGACGAAGACGAAACAATGGAAAATTTTAAGTACAATTCGGCGGCGGCGCTTCCACGGATTCGCTAATAGGTCAAAAGCACGAAAGTGGCCCCAAGGCCGGCGGGCAACGAGAACAAGGCCGGCTGCGGGTCACCGTCGCGCCCTCCTAATTAGTTAATCCTACCCACGCCCGCAGTTTATGTACCTGATCGACACCCAAAAGAATCGAATACCTACCTAATAAACTGCTTTAATTAGAACAGACATAAATTAGTTTTCTTTCACTATGCCATTTATTTTATTTATTAATTATTCTAGTATTTGAATCCTATGGTGGAGCAGGAGTCTCATTTTGGAAGAAAATTTCTTTTAGTAGGCCCTCATTTGTGCGAATTTTTAGACCTTCAAGGACGATAAAGGAGAATGGAATATTTAAAAAAATGGGCACATTTAATCATAGAAATGCAGAAGTCGTCACCTATCTCATGTTCCTCGTCACAGAGGTGCGTTAGGACACGTTTTACAGGAAATGGAAAGATATATCACAACATTACCTTACCAGTTGTGTATTGTGTACTAACTGTGTATGTATAGAATAATTAGTAAGGTTTTTGTAATGGAAAAAAGCAGAGCGATCTATCAGAGCCGTAGCTAGAGAAAGCTGTAGGTCGGCAAAATGAGCCCCCTAGCTCTGCGCCCGTGTTGCCAGCCCTTATATAGCCTCCGTGGCGTAGTGGGTGATGAGACGACTGCGAAGCGTGAGGTCGTGGGTTCGATTCCCACCCAGGACAAATATTTGTGTGATGAACATGACTATTTGTTCTGTGTCTGGGTGTTAATTTATCTATTTAATTCTACTACTTTAATTTAGTTTAATTACTAATTTAATTTAGTCTTATGTATTTAGAATTATTTAAGTATCAGATTTATCAGCTTTCTGATTACCATAGTACAAGCTCTGCTTAGTTTGGAATCAGATGGTGTTGTGTGTATTGTCCAAAGATATTTATTTATAAAAATTAGTTCAAAACATCTATGCATTTCTTCATTATGGTAAAATCTGAAGATTCTATATGGTTTTCCCCTGCTCTCATGGATCATCTAATTTACCTACGAATTCCAACAACTGAACAGCATTTAGTACCTCTTCACTGGTGGGATCTAGAGACTGTTTGTAGCGGGCACGCGGCTGCCAGCGCTCGTACTGAGATTGGAGGGCGTGCCCGATTGTCTCCAGAGCCTTTGTGTTGGACATGGAGTGAGGGTCTGTGGTGGAAAGACATTGTTATTCAGCCAAACATTCCAAACAACCTTGAAGCATAGATAACAAATACGAGCTATCAATAACAATACAATTACACGAGAATTAATATTTTTTTTATTACAGAAATTATCAAAGTATTGAAAATCTTGGTTTTATCTCATATTGGATAATATACTTATTACTGTACAGGGTCATGACATTACTGGTCACCATTTTATATTAATCTTTGGTAACATAACATTTGCTATAAATAGAAACTAGTACACGACAGAATATTTGGTGATATGAAATCTTTGTTAGATTCACTTATACTAATGATAAATGATGAATCCAATCAATATTTTAAGCAATGGCTATTTTATTTTAGTTTATGTTGATTATGTATACTTACCGATCCAGCATTCCAGGCGCGCACAGGGCTGCGTCTTCACAACATCTGGTGGGTCCACACCCACATTCAAGCACAGCACCAGCGCCACACAGTGTGTCTTGTACTAGAACATACAAACACTCTATTGCTTCTACCAAACAAGTAGCCATTTGGAAACCATTTCAAAATTATGCATTCTGTTGGATATTCCATAACAGGTATTAAACTTTTCAATTAGTAGTGTAGTATGTTAGGGATGCCCTTTATAAATAAGTTTTTTTTTGCATGCAGGTCAAGTGAGGTAAAATCAAGCAAGGTGTCAGTCTTGTTTAAGGACATATGCAGTTGCATTGCTACTCTAGAGACTGACTGTTGCCTCATGTAAGCTTAGCTGGTCACCACACCTTTTCATCTAATCTCAATAAATTTGCTTAATTTCAGGTTTGGGTACAGCTCTGATATTTTTAATATTTTAGATAATAATGCTCCCCACTCTCCCGCCAAGACAATCTGCCAAGTGCAGTGCATTTGTTTACTATTTATTACAAATAAAAAAGGACTAAATTACCAGTCAAGTTATTAAAATTCTTTAGTCCCACCCAATTTTTTCAATACCACTAGACAGAGACCTTTCCTGAAGAGATGAATGCAAGCACTTCCAACATGAACATTTCATAAACTTTTGTAAAGTAAAATTAGGTGTCTTATGTAACTGCAAAGCTTTTATAATTATAATGATTTACAATATTCAGGTTTCATTTAATTTTGTTTGGCAGCTATCACATTAATAAGTCATAGTTTAGACTTTGATGATGTTGAAACTGTTGAAAGTATGTGTGCATAGTGATAATTGAAGAAATTTGCTGATGTACTATTTGTTTACTTACTTACCTTACCAGATAAACTATTTGAATAGATGCTAAACAAATAGTATCTTAGGCCTTGCTCTCTAAATCTACAATTTTTGAACTAAAAATCAATAAAAATATTTCCATCAATTTGCATTTGCATAAAAGTATTAGCAGAATAGTGTTAGGGCTGTCATTGTTACTCTTATGACAAGGATTCAAAGAGCACCCAACATTTTAGCATACCTAATCTTCACAGTGAGAGCCCCACTATGGAGACATGAAATGTTGGCTGCCACTGATGGTACTTGCGGCAATCAACAAAGAAAAATATTACAAAACGAAAGTGTTATATGATGAAATGTTGAAAGTGATATACTTTCAGAGATATAGAGCTTTGAAATGAAACAAATGAAAAAAAAATTATTCAAAGCTCCATATCTCCGAAAGTATATCACTTTCAACATTTCATCACTTTCGTTCTGTAATCTCTGTCGATTGCCGCTAGTACCATCAGTGGCCGCCAACGTTTTCATGACTCCATACCGGGCCCTTACAGTGATCACCTTAAAGTTTAGGTATGCCAGTCTTCATACAAATATGTTCGATGCTAATACAATTATTAAATGAAATTATTAAATTACGTTGTCCTAATCCAAACCCTTCTTTGAGTACATGCGTGTATAAAGAACGAAATAAACTTCTGTTTGTCACTAAATGAGGGAATTATAGGCATTACATCAATAACAGCTGCGTCACTAATTATATAGGATAATAATTATTATCCTATGACTTTCAAGATATTTATTTTTTGGGGTGCAGCACAATACTGATATTTTACATGATTAATTATAATTAACCTTAAAATATTCACATTAGGTATATATAGAAAGTTTGCGCAGCCAAATTGAAGCATGTTAATTGGTGCCATTAGTGGCCCCAACGCCAGGCCGCTCCGTAGTAAGCACGCAGAACGTGTCTCCCGAAAGAAAAAATAAAACAGTTTGTGCCGTTACAATACTTTCAAGTCAAGTTTTTCAATATTTTGTAGTATTTTATAGTTAATTTGGTCAAAATAATAATATTTTGTTTAGCAAATGTAACATCTGTGTCAATCTATTTAGTGCTTCAATTTTGACAGAGCGCTTGTATGAAGACACTCCTTCTAAACATAATTATTCTAAGTAATTAACATTATAATTAATCATTTATATTAATATTAAATATATCCAAATTTTATGGATGATATCACGAAAAGGAATGTTAATATTTAGTTATTATGCCTTTAATACTGAATTTGAAGTCAGAGTCAAATTGAAGTCAAAGAAGCAGATGTTTATTGAGTTTCCATAAAGGTTCAATTTATCTCACAAATATCAACTCAATACAATTTAATTCACAACATTATTTGTCCGCAGTGCAAATGAAATACAGGCTTTTAATGGAACTCAGCATCATGAAAAAGTCCTACTGCAGTAGCATTTACATGACAAATTTATTTAATTTCAATGATGATGAATGACTAAATGTTTTAGAATTCATGTGTTCACGTGTAAATAAATAGCATAACGTAATGCATCCATGTGCGTTTGTTTTTAAAGTAACATGCCCTTGTATGCAGATTCCTACGCAGTTACGGTGCAATGTTTAGGGCGGGAGACCAGAGCCTGTACCTTTTCCTTCACTCTCCAGGAATGCTCTTCACGCTCCGCACCCTTGATGGGCTCATTGTGCCTTGGTTTATCAAAGCTCAGGCTTTGATCGTCTTCTAAGTCCGAGGAATCACTATCAGTCTGTTCACTTTTATTCTCCTCATCTTTAACAGCAAGATAAGGAGGCATGTCTGTCATTTTCACACAACACTTGTACGAAATCTTGCCAATACTTAATGTTCAATTTAACGCGATGTAAACAATGTAGGAAAACATTTTAAAACCTCACAGAATCATGTGCGCGTCCATTTTTCAACACCACATGGGAATAAACAATAAATTTGCATTCCGTAGTTCCGTACTACGGTTGTACCGGTTGTACGCATGTTGTACGTTTCATTCATTGATAAATGTCATCATTCTGTATATTTGCAAATCTTATAAATTTTTGGTTCATATAAAAATGTATGAATAAATTAATTTCAATAGATTGGGAATTACAACGGCCTTTAAAATAAAATTTTTGTAACGATTTTTGTATTTATATTTATATTATGATATTTATGATTTACCCTAAACAACAAGTTTGGAACTTTGAACCATTTCTATCATTGTTGGCAAATTTTACTTAATTAATTATAATAAATCGAACCCGTAAACACTGAGGTACTACGACTAATACTACGGTGTACCTTTACATCATTTACATCGGCCCCTGCATGTTGGCTAATTTAATCGCCCCATTACTTCCGTAAAAATATGCCTTAGAGCATCAAAGTTACTGACTCACCCTTCAGGAGAGACGGCATAGCGCCTCGCTTCGATACATTATTTTTGTGCCAAATCTGGTGCGGGGAAAGAACACACACATTTTAATTTTGTCACACATTCACAAATATTCTTTCATCGCTATAGACGCATACATTTCTAAATATGTCAATTTCAATTAACAACGTCATTTTCTAAGCACCGTCAACACTGACACCAACTCACACAGACACACTAGTTGTAGTGGCACATTGTGCATGCACGTTGGGACGAGCGAGGGGTACGCCCGTAAAGGCCACTCCTCTGACGGGTGTCATACCTGTCTAGTGATGGGCGGTAGGTAAAAACCCATTCAATCCACCCGGGTTAAAACCGGGTGAATTGGGTAATAACCCGATTTTAACCCATTATCACCCAAATTGAAGGGTAAAAACGGCTTATATGTTAAAAATATTTTTAAGGTCATTTTTACAAACAAAATCTATTAGTATAAGTACTTAACTGCTTTAAAAATATTTTTTCTATTTATGTACCTACAGTAAAATGATTTGAAAATCTTAAATGTAGCTATATTTTTGCTTCAAATAAATTTTCGGGATTGGGTGTACTAGGGCTACCTTCCACGAAGACGGTACTTTACTTGTGGTGTAGGAAAGCGAGAATAAGCGCCTTAAGACAGGAGCCAACTCGGGAGCGCACGTCTTTAATACTATCGCATGGATATCACCCGACCCGCTCGACTTCTTGACATCGAGGGCTTGCAGAGCTCGTCTGACGGCCTTATGAGTGAAGCGCACGTACTTGATCTCTCTGCTGATGATGGTCGGCGGTGTGGCACCTCCGTCGACCAGAGATGTCAAAACTTGATTTTTATAAACAGCTTTGATCACATGCACTGCTATATCTTTGAACTTTTTATTTTTTTACATTACGAAATGACCAACATAGGAGGAGAAATTATAAACTTGATCAAATTTTACTCTTTATAGTGCAGACATAGGTAAATAAATTTACATTTTCCTTACCATATTTTATTTTTCACTTTATTTATATTTACCTACGCTTTTTAATCGCTCTAATACATTTAACGGGTCACTGCGGTCACCCTTTTTCCACAACTCCACCAACCCGCATTGGAGCAGCGTGGTGGAGTAAGCTCCAGGCCTCCCCAATAAGGGGGAGAGACCCGTGCCCAGCAGTGGGACGCAAAAAGGGTTGCAGCCAATACATTTAACACATACTTACTCCCTGTTAACAATATGTTTTACCCGGTCAATTGAAGAGTTGAATCAATTAAAATGAACGTAATCCTCAGGCGGTTTTTACCCAGGTGGTTAATAATAAATTTAACAGTGAACACGTCATAGATAAATCACTATAATATTACAGTGTTTTCACCCGGTCAGTGGACAGTGGGTAGTTTGGGTGGATTGAAATAGGTGATAACTGGGTTTTAACCCAGAGGCGGGTTTTAACCCTGGTGGCGAGGCCGGGTCCTAAATGCAGCAGTTGACGATACAGATTGATAAAGGAAGAAGAGCGTAGTACTTTATTTTAACTATTTTAATATTTTTCCCTTAATCAACGATGGAATCAAAAATTCCCGCCTGCACTAGAGGAATCATAGACTTAGCATATGCGCACTGGTAGAAATCTTTCGTCTTTAGGCTTTGCTTCTGAGGTATGGGCGACGAAGGTTCCCGAATGCTGCCCAGCTCAACTGAATCCCCCTATCAGGTTCCCTCTCAAAGTTGTTCTCAGCAAGCTGTATAGATTGTCCCAGATAAGAGATGTATTTCAGAACAATTTCGACTATTTCGATTTGTTCTGTCAACGATGACTGCATTAGAACGACGTGTTAGTTGAACATGACTAGTATAACTTACCTACATTTATCTGGATTGTTCCGAAAAAGAAAAAATAATTTAAAAACAATGTTGGTGTGATATAATTTATTGTAAGGTGTTATGGATTATTTTATTACAATGACTGTTATTCGTAAAAAATCTACATAAAAATGGATTAGTATTAAATAATTTTATACAAGGTAAACTAACAAGGAAAAATTATACAAGCCACCTCATTACAAAAGCACCATCAGTGATAACAATTTAAACACAAAGTTATTAATAAGCTTTAATAAGCTACCAAAAACAAAAGTAATAATTATTGTAATTGGTAAAGTTATAATAGACTGTTTCCATGGAAAAAATACACAGCTAAAAAGGGAACTATTGCATACATATTATTTAATTACAAGTAGTCAGTCCTATGATCCTATCTATTAATAATTCATTTGTTCTTTGAGCATAGATTTGACAACAGTCACATTTTTACTGCACTACACACACTACAAGTAGCACATTCCACTCCCCCTGGCAAACACTCTATGTGGAATGAATGTCTGCAGTTATAAACTATTAAATCAGATGCATTGGAGAGGTCCTTTATTATAATACGCCTTTGACACACACAGCACAGAAAGTCGTCCGTCACTGATATTCCTCTCTGCTGCCCTATAATTAACTTTTCGTGCAAGTCAAAGTAATTCCGCAGAGTGATCACTTTGCAAGCTTCTTGGACTGACAGTTGTAGATGATAGTCGCACATCATTTTTGCCAGAGACTCTTTTAAATCCTTAATTTCGCATCCCGATTGGATGTTCTGAATCAACATTCGTGGATCTACATAATTTCCTATTCGTTTTAGCAGCAGTGTGACACATTCGGGCTTGTGCACAGTTTGTTTAATTAGCTCTGTCCAAAGCTCTTTGTCATTGTGCTCCTGACAAAAGTTTATGGCTTGATTAATATCATTCAATTTTTCGATTATTATCTGCAGCGCTTCACTAGTGTTACCTATCCGGCCGAGTAGGAATACCATTTCGGGATAAAGTTCATTACTTTGGCATACATCAAGTGCTTCTTGAATCGGATAGTTGTCGCTACACTTCAAAAACGGTAAGAGTTTTTCTCTCGCGTATTTAGCGTAAAGTCTCACAAGTTTTCCGTGGTAGCGACCGTTGGGTTCGATTTTGCTGTACGCGTCCAAATACTTGAAGAGATACATGTCATGATTCTCTAACTGTTTCTCTACGACTTCCACGGGAACTTTCTTTTTTTGAATTAGTACTGAAATTGCCTTATCACAGTCCAGAGTCATTAAGTCTAATATCTTGTCATATATTACAGAATACATTTCGTGCTTGGTGATGAGAGTAAATACATCTTTGTGTTGTAATTTTAAATAAGTTGTTAATGCTTTATCATACTTTTTCTGATAACAATACAATATTGCTAAAGCTTCTAAGTAAATATTTTTGTCAACTTCAGTCGTTAGTAAGTGCTCCAAAACTTCTTTAATTATAACTCCCGTTTTGTAAAGGGCAGGGTTCCACTCCTGCACCAATTTTAAGAATCCCTGTGGATCAACCTTTAGGTATTCGTAAAATATTAGTTCGTAAATGTGTGAGCTTAATGCTTGTTCTGGATGTCGAGGAACATAAGGACTGATGGCTCTCAGTTGATTGACACGAGAAAATTTGAGAATTTGGTGCTCCCATAAGACTTTGTCATTTTTGCATATTCTTGCACACAATATTGCTGCATCTTCAAATAAATGTTCAGTCAATAAATGATCTAGATACTGTACACCAACTGTTACTACAGAATGTTTCGAAGTCTTTCCACCAATTTCCTCTAAGACCGTTATGGCTTTTTCAAATCGTCCATGTTCAGTGAGCCAGTTGACTCTGTCGTCAATGTCGTAAGGACAAGCAACGACTATGTCCTTAGGAGAAACGATAAAGAATCTATTTTCTTCTATTAGCATATCTAAATAATAGTCATTGCAGGAATATTCCTCATAGCCCCTAATGCTTAAACTGTCTGTTGAAACTTCACAAAATTCGCAGTCTTTATAATCAGCCACAGAAAGCACGGGTCGTTGAGCTTTACCAGTCTCAGCATCACATTCCTTTGGAACGCCGAGCAGGACTAGCTGGTCGTCTAATGGTCCAAGGCCACTAATGTAATAGTCAGTTTGAAAAGTATATACTGGATCGACAAGGTACTCTGTTACATCTCGAGTTTGCAATTCAATTTGACTTCGTTTTCGTATAACACATATACGAATGGTATCAACCCAACCAATCATAAGAGTTTTAGGGGCTGACCAAAGCAGATTACATCTGTAGTCCTCGATAGATCTGTTCGGGCTTTTTTCCCACTGAATGAGGCCAAGCGAACATCTTGCCACGAGGTCGTAAACGCGAACTCCTACTTCACAAGCCCAGGCAACAAACCGATCATGCCAAGCCATAGCTTGGACATATCCTTCGCATTCACATAAAACTGTACTTCGCAGACGATTTAGGAAAGTCTTCTCATACAGTGTAAGCTTATTGTCACCTGTAACAGACAATTTAATGGTTAAATGTTAATATCAAAATATTATATGAAAGTGAAAGGTTACTCTCATCATGAAATCTCGAAAATAGCTTAATGTATAAAAATAAAATTTGCCAGAGAAGTAGATTAGTGGGACAATGCGAATATTGATTCAATTTTTATTTTGCAGAAAAAATCTATTCGCGCCATTTATAATAATATAAGTGCTATTTATAATAATATAACCCGCATTGGAGCAGCGTGGTGGAGTAAGCTCCAGGCCTCCCCAATAATGGGGAGAGACCCCTGCCCAGCAGTGGGACGCAAAAAGGGTTGCAGCCAAGTGCTAGAGAATCTCTTACAGAAAAATTTAAAGATAGATGTTCTAACATTTGCCTCGCAATATATTTACGAAAACATTATGTATGTACGTAAAAACAAAGAAAAATCTACCATCATATTGGACTTACATAGTATGTGCTATTAATTAGTGTACTGTGTCTCAACTGTTATATAAATGTACATAGGTAGGTACTATTTTTAAAAAAGAGTGTTGCTGGCAGTTTTTTTTCTGCCACCTTTTTTCGAGAAGTAGTAGTAGTTTCAGAGTAGATCAAAGTGAATAATGTTTATGTTTCTGAAATATGAAACCTGTTACAACTAAAAGAGTAAAATAAGTTAGAAAAGTATATGATGCAATGTGGACCCGTGAAACCTACGGAGAATAGTCAATAGCTAATGGCTCTTTTTAAGGCAGGTGAAATCACGTGGTAAGGCATGTGTATGAATAAGCAAAGTGACACCATTAGACATTGCCAAATATAGGCCCTTATATGGCGATGTCTCATTTACGAAAATTAGTAACAAAACCTATGGTTTTCTAAGAGTACCCAGTATGATTTCTTGCTGAGATGTGTGTAAATTTACAGTTTTGTGTTTAGCTCCATCAATCATAGGCGAGCATTTCTCTACAAGTCTGGTCCTGTGCCTTTTAAATTCAATAGTTGTCTTCTGTCTACTTATGGTCATCAGCCATCTAACAGCCCGATTTTAACCTGGTACATTCACAAATAGCCTTAGCATCACATTTGCACATGCTTCACACACACATGTGCTGGCCAGACATGGTCACCATCTGATGATGTCTCTGCCCTAGCAGCAGTCGGTACTACATATGATATGTTACCTATTCTTTGAAAGTTGAATTGGCAATTTCAGCTCGCAAAGTATCATTATAATACGAGGGCTGTTTGATAAGTCCTTTTAAAAACTATTTATAAAACCTTTTTTTTGGTAAACAGCATTAACACTAGACGGCACAAACTTTTAATTGAAGACTGTCAAAAATTGTCAAACTCGGATCACTCATAAATTTTCAACAACTTTATGAAGGGTTGCAGTGCTGCCACAATAAAAACTGGAACTTGATTATGTTCATGGCACTAACGCACCAACGTTGTAGACTGTTAATAACTGGATAAATGATTTTAAACTTGGTTGGTCAAGCACATCTGATGCTCCACGCTCTGGTCACTCAATCGAAGTCACTACTGAGGATGTTATTGAAGTAGTTCATAATATTGTACTTGACAACCGCCAAGTGAAGGTGCGTGAAATAGCTGAGAACACAGGCATCTCCACTGAGCGAGTACATAAAATCCTGCATGAAGATTTGGGTATGACAAAGCTGTCTGCACGATGGGTGCCATGTTTGTTGACAATCGAACAAAACGCGAACGAAAGCGAATTTCAAAACTGTTTGGATATGATGAAGCATAATCCTTGGAATTTTTAAAGTCAATTTGTAACTGCGGACGAAACTTGGGTCCATCATTATACACCTGAATCAAAACAGCAATCAAAACAATGGATGGCGACTGGTGAACGTGCCCCTAAGAAGGCTAAGAATGTTTAGTCGGCTGGGAAGGTGATGGCGACAGTCTTGTGGGATGGTGTGAAAGAATCATTACGATTGATTACTTGGAAAAGGGAAAGACTATCACTGGCCATTATTACACAGATTTATTGGACTGTTTTAATGCCAAATTTTTATAAAAAACGACCAAAATAGTCCCCCAAGAAAGTCAATGCCCCATTGCACGCGTCAGTTATTGCAATTGCCAAAATCCACGAGTTGGACTTCGAGGTTGTTTAGCATGCTCCATATTCGCCTGACCTAGCTCCGTGTGATTATTACCTATTCCCAAATCTGAAAAGATTGCATGGAAGGCAAAAATTTTAGACAAATGAGGACTGTTTTACAGGTGTAAATGGCTATTTTGAAGACCTCGACAAAACACATTTCTTAGAGGGGATAAAAATATTAGAAACTTGCTGGAACAAGTGATTGGCTCTCAAAGGAGATGGAGGATGTTGAGAAATAAATGTAAATTGTTTAAAAAATATATTTTTTACTTTTTAAAACGACTTATCAAACAGCACGACACATACTTTTTGCTCACCACACAACTTTGAGTTTATTTAAAAGGCTTGTAGGTCATATTAGGCAATATACATTATTATAGACGTAAGATGACAGACTTCACAGTATCCCAAATGCTACCTAGTTATCCTAAGAGTTATATCTCTCTCTCAAAGTTGACTTAGAAATTACTAATGTATGTATTGCTGATCAGTTTGAAGATCTCGATTTTGAAGAAGTTGATTTTGACACCAACAACAAATGCAACATTTTTGGGGATTTCTACTTATTGCACTCATAAGAGTTACACTTCAACACTTCAATATATTGGTAGTCAGTCTAGAAATGCTTAAGAGACTTGACATAATTTCTCTTACTCCAACACTTACTCTGACTCCTACACCTCAGTCTTCTTTAAAAGCAGTTGCAGTTTATGTATGTGGTCTATAATATGTTTAGAAGTACAAGTTTGGAAAAACTTTTTAGAAATATGGCTTATTTGGAAGGCTGGATCTAGCATTTGTGCAAATCCATTTATAAGGACCCACAGAAAGCAGCTGTATCTTATCAGCAGAGGTATCTCATCTAATTTTATCTCATTAAATTTTAAGCATGCACAATAATTAAATATAACAGTATATTTATTACAATACATATTTTGTTAAAATGTATGCCCTCAGTATGCTACATAACACTCTAATATAAATAAGCAAACAGTACAGTGACATGAATAAATTATGAGTAATATTACAAATAAAACTGTGCATTAGTCACTCAATATACAATATAGACATATAATTATTGTTACTGTATTTTTTTATAAGACAAAGAATAACTCTAAACCAATGAGTTTTACTACAATGCTAATTATTTGTTGACTTTGACATATAGCTACATAACAGGAAATATAGTATGACTAATTATTTATCACCAGCTTAACTCATGGTACTTTTTTATTTTTATTTGAATGGAGTAGCAGACGAGTATGCAGGCCACATGGTGTTAAGTGGTTGCTGCAGCCCATGGACATCTATATATACTATACATGGTTGTATGTATAGTATATATAGATGTCCAAGCAAGCATAGATAAGTGAGGTCGTATGCAATTGTGCTGCTACTCCGGAGGATGGTGGTCACCTCATGTAAGTGTGGCCGGCAATTGCACCTTTCCACCGAAACACAATAGAATTGCTCACAACAGAAGTGGGTGCAGCGGTGGTACTTCCAAATGGCGAACCTTAATAGTTCTACCACCTAAGGTACCTTTTTGGGAGAGCCCAAACTGTCTCTAAAGAATGAAGTGATTTACACATAATAATATTAACCTACACTCTCTAATTATTTCGTAATAAGAGTTGTTTTTTTAGAATAATGTACCTGTAAGGAATCGCCTCCCAGAGCCAGATTTAAAGTAGTAGGGATCTAAAGCAACAGACTTGACCACCCTGCCTAGAATTAAGTTGTGTGTATTTTCATCTGAGTACAACCCATACACCAACACTTTTCCGTCATCGGAGCAGCTAGCAATGTAGTCTCCGTTCAGATCCACCGATATCCTATTGACGGCTATTGCATGTGCCTGTAGATCTCTCTGGTTGTTTTCCTGAGATATCGGTACCGTATTGCCTTCATGGTCCAGCAGGTGAATGACGCCCCACTGCGTGCCAAGGCAGATAAACTTTGTGTGCACGCATATACAGCTCACTGCGTCATTTAGTAAAATGTTTTGAATATCATTTCCAATTCTATCGTATTTCAACTTCGGCTCCTCGTCTGGCGAAAGGCTATCGCAACTCTCAATGTTTAACGCCATTATTCTCTTTCGAACTTCAAGCACCAAATATTATTACATGTTCGATAAAATTTCAATAACTGGGCTTTTCGTAATCACCTTTTTCGATATTTTGTAATTTCCTTTCCTTCCTGTGCGTGCGATTTTATTTTTTTGTCAAAATCAAATGTTAGTAATGTCAATGTCATTGTCACTCATATAAATACTTTTTTTTTCAATTATGGCATCGCATTCTCTGTGCATACTGCCAGCGTCAAGTATAATTTTTTCATCAATTTTTTGCCAGTTTCAATGAAACTGTACGATGTAATAACAAAGTCAGTAAGTAAGTCGTCAGTAATCAGTCAGTCTAGTGAGTCCAACATTCAAGTAAAGCGATGGCTACTTCACTAGAACGTGTCCGATGGAATTTTGGAGGCAAGCAGAAAAAAACATATTTTAGAAACATAAAACTCCATATGCAGAGTTTGCGATGCCATAACTGAAAAAAAAACTAAAGCAATTATTATTTATTCTTATGGCCAAAGAGAATGTACCTAACCACTCCGTTTTACGTACATTTTTTTTCTTCTTCAATGGCACTGGCACCACGCGATTTGCGCATCGCCAACGGCAAATAGTACCGTAGATAGAGAAACTAGAGTACGTACAACATTATTCTTAGTCTAAGCTAAGCATTCAAATAGTATATACGTAAGTATATTATTCTTAGTCTAAGCATTCAAAGTTATAAGAAAGTTACTGACTCACCCTTCAGTGTCACACCTCTCATACCTTGATGCTTTAAGCCATCGCCTTACTTGAATATTCAATTTGACTGACTTTATTTCTAGTTTTGACTATTGTTATGTCACCCGGTTTCAACGAAATAGGAAAAAAATTGGCATTATGCTCAGATGCAATGTTATTATCGAAAAAAAATCACAACTTCTACTTACCCGCCAAATACAAATTGTTGAAGCGGAGTCGGAGTTTAATTAGAATAGGTAGGTAGGTAACACACTTAACGCAACAATCCGACCATCATCCATCACGTATAACCCTACCCTTGCTTAAATGCCCCCCTAGTTGTATTGGTGCCCTTGCTGAATACAGTATTAATTATCTTTATGAGATTTTTTTTAAATAGATAAGTTGTTTTATTACTAAACAATTTTAGTTTGTGCGTTTTTTCTTTCTTTTTCTTTTATAAATAATTAATAAGATTTAATAACTAAATGATTAATTATTATATTAATATAATACTTTTGTTTTCTAGGGTGAAATATTTATCCATGCCAATCTTTATAACATTTTTTAAGAATACGCATAAGATAATATATTAAAAATACAGAATTATATAGCGGGAAAATATTTCTGTCTATAGATTGAATGTACATTTTTTCATATAAAAATGATAAACTCCAGAAACTTGAACAGCTTGAATCCTCATATTTACGAGCAATATTTATCACCATTTGGAAAAAAAGTTTTAGGAAACTTATTGAAAAATTTAGAAGAGCGTAAGTAACACATAATATTATTAATAACAAACAGTTATAGTATCTTTTAGTTGTGTTGACTTAGAAGATTGATTCAGTATGTAATTGAATAAAATTCAGCTTTCCACCACGCACGACGGGCTATCAGACGGACAACGAAATTCTCTTCCTCTTTTTTTTATTTCAATGGAGTAGCAGACGAGCATAGCCACGTGGTGTTAAGTGATCGCTGCAGGCCATGGACATCTACATACAACCTCTAGCAAGCATAGGTAAGTCTTGTCAGAGGTCGTATGCAGTTGCGCTGCTACTCCGGAGGCTGGTGGTCGCCTCATGTAAGTGTGGTCGGCAACTGCAGCTTTTCACCGAAACACAATAGAATTGGTTCACGGCAGAAGTGGGTGCAGCGGCGGTACTTCCCCGGGCGAACCATAAAAGTTCTATCACCTACATAATAGTTCTACCACCTCCCTGCCCTAGTCTAAGAAAATAAAAATACTAAAGTTATTGTGTTATTTTAAATGTATCTGTTGCTTTTTCTTTTAGAAGTTAATAGTTTAATTAAACTTCTCTTAATGCCTTTGTTAATCTGCCTTAGGTATTGTTAATCAATTATTTATTTATTTCTAACATACGAATTCGAAACATACTAATTAAGTTTATTACAATAATTTTAATGTCTAGGTGACAAAAGGCGTAAAAATCAATGCGCCGTTAAGGATCGATACCAAGGTCATCAAGGTCACAAAAAAGTTTTAACGTAAGTTTTAAGTATTTTTACTATAACATTACAAGCTTTGCCCCGTTGTTTTACTCCCGATAGAAAGGACCAACACATAATGTACTTAATACCTTGAGCAATTTTTGTATATACATACATATATGTGGGGTGTTGGCAAGGAAAACAACAATATTCTACTTTTACAATTATATACAATATAGACACGCATGTCTGTCTTAACCAAAGACGTCTTCTCTATATTCAAATGCCCGAATCTCCAAAACGGCTCCAACGATTTTCATGAAATTTATTATGCAGGAGGTATATATATAGGTAGTCATCATAGGTTTCACTTAAAGAAAATGTCTTTTTATTCGTGTTTTAGTTACTTAATAACGTTAAGATAATTGACTATAGTAAAATATGCGTACGAAAAAAAGTTACATTTAAACATTCTTTATAGCACTTATTACTTGGGGGAAAAATATTTATAAAAATAAAAGTTTTTTGCTTATTTTTTTTCAACCTTTTTTATGTCCCACTGCTGGGCACAGGTCTCAATTATGAATTTCTCTCAGGCATGCACGGCGATGGAGAACATCGTAATCAATGAAATATCACGATATTTTCCATCACCGTGGAGCAGCGATAAATTCGCACATTACAAATTTCTTTGCTTATTTATTTGTACCAATTACATTATTTTCTGTATTACATACTGCTACTATTTTGGTAAGTCACAATGCAGTGTAAATTATTTAAATTGACTCAAGTTCTATATTTATCTTTTTAGCTTTGGTAACTCTCATTGCAGTAATTTCTCTGCAAGTATAGGCGATGATAATGTTCTTTCAAATGAATTTCAAAATAGTAACTATTATAACGACCTTAGCAATAAGCAGCTGAAAACAAGTGATGGAGGCATTAGCCAATTTTTCCGGCATCGAAATGGTATGCCCGTTATTCCAACGTCTAATGGGTTGTTAAGAACTGTGGATGATAATGTAATGACCGAGTTATCAGTTGCGAGACTCCGGAAGTCTAAGGAAACAGAAAAATTTGACGATCAACCAGTAGATAACCAAATTGAATGGGATGATGTATTTGATACACAATTATTGGAGGACCTAAATATTTTGGACATTGATTCTAATTCACATGCTAACAAGGAAATAAATAAAATTGATAACCCAGCTATAGCTGACCCTGAAAATGAATTTGAAATTCCTAAGGTTGTTGATATAATAAAAAGTGTGAAGCCGGCTGGATGCGAAAAAAATACAAATACAGATGACATTTTAAAAATGTTGGATATTCTACCTGTTGAAGAAATTTCTGAGAAAAGATTTGAATTCGTCAGAGTCCCACCAGAAAAAATCAGTGAATCGGCAACCAACACAGTGCCAGAAATTCCTAAAATATCCAAAATTACGAATAAAGTTAAACCAAAACGGCGCAATTTAACTAAGATTACAGATACTATTCCAAAAAAAGTCAAGAAATCGCAAACAGGAGAACCTATAGGCACGTTGCGAAAACAAAGATACACTAAAGCTGTTAAAACTTGGCTGAATGACGTTGATCCTGAAAACTTTGAAGATGTTATAGAATCCACAAAGACATTTAATCCAGAAAATGCGAAAGCGACGCTGCAAAAAACAAGTAACGAAGTTATAAATATTGCATGTAAGAAAACTGTGCAATCACAATTAACAAACAAAGGAGGAGTAATGAAATTTGGGAAGCCGAAAAAGATAGTAGAAGTCGTGGAAACCCAAAAAGCTATTGACACTAAGCTCAAAAACAACGGTGATGCTGATTCTAAAGAAAAAAAAGTTAAAGCTAAATTTATAGCACCAATAAAATCTCCAATACCAGTTACGGATATTAGCTATACTATTTATAACATTACACCCGATAATTATAAGGACTTTGAAAATGTACTTAATTCTATTCGAGAAGAAGAGATATTTGTAGCGCTTATATTTAAGTAAATAATGGATTACTTTTCAAAATTTACTTTATTTGTAAATACCACTTTTACTAACTATATATTTTTAACTATGATTTCTTCATAGCAATGGATTCTGTCAACTGAATTGTCACTATACTGAAGACACATGTGTCGTAGAAGGTGCGATGTTTCATTATGGAGGAGTATTTTACTATTGGAAGGACTGCAAAGAATTCTGGTAACCGATTTTACAAAAAAACACTAATTTCCTAGTCTTGCACATTAACACAAGTTAGAAAATAGTAAGTTAGCGATTAAATAAATATGTAAATGTTAAATAAATCAAATTTACCTAATTGCCGATTTGACTACAGTCGTGCAACCCATATATATACGATTAAAGCTGAACTTATGAAACTACGTAATAATTCTTGGTCTTATTATGTACCTACAAAATAAGCAATTTCAGGGTCACTATGCAAACCATAATCAAGCATAATAAAATCATTTGCTACGAGGGTAAAAACTTGCTTAAGTATTTAGCATCACAGCATGAAATGGATTTGTATACTGCGAACGTTAAAATACTCGACACTCAGGTAAAAGCTTTACAGCAATATCAAACACTACATATTTCATGCTAAGTATATTGTGAGTGAGTGGCCGCATGATTCTTTTCTGCAAGTGTTTATTTTTAATATCAGATTGGAGGAAGCTTGATAGATCCAGATAATCCTCCGGAAAACTTCACGCAACTCCAGAAGCTGGTGAATTTTGTGCCGGAATACACGATAGCGACGGAATGCGTGCTGCAGAAGAGTGCGTGGTACCTGACCATGCTGGCCGAGTGCTTCGCGAAGCTGAGGGGCGTGCTCGTAGAGGCCGAGCTGTGGAAGCTGTTTCTGGATATAGAAATGAGAGTACTACCCATCATAGCAGGTTAACTATTCTGTTATCGCTACGAGCCGAATTCAAGCCAGAAAATTCGGTTAACGTTTGGGAATCCTTTAGCAAGTAAATTATAATAATATGTATGGAACTAAAGTAGAATGTGGATAAGGCATAACAATTTAAAATAATAGGTACTGCTTTATTCGCTTACTTTATCTTCTTAATTATACCTACTTTTATAACTATAGTTTTACTAACACAACGTTGGCTTAATGTTAGGATTACTTTTTAAACAACCGCCCTTCTTTCTTTTTACTTAAAAGAGGTACAACATTTTCCATTTTTTTGACTCATCTCCTCTCATGTACTTACCACTCTATTATCGTCGGACATTGTACTACTAATTAGTTCTTTCTTCACTGTTCGAATTCCTTTCTGACACCTGTAAAATTAGGCATGGAACAGCGAGGAGTCTGCGTGAACATTCAACGATTAAAGGCCATGGAGACGACTCTGCTGACGAGGATGAAAGTGATCGAGCAGGCTTGCCACCTGGCAGCTGGCCGCACCTTCCAGGTCACCTCCGCGAGTCAGGTCCGCAGCATCCTGTACGATGAGCTAAAGCTTGACACCAAGTGCAATATCAAGATTAGGGAGACCCTCAGCAAAGGAGAGAAGTCCACGTCTGAAACAATGGTAAAACAAAATTATCTTCACCTATGATACGAGTAAATTGTATAATTATTATAATTGTATACTACCTAGCTCGAGGTTGTGGAATGTGAGGTTCGGTATCCTCGAACCCGCCTGGATCGTAAGAGGCGACGAAATGCTTCCGTGAATGAAGACGGCAGAGTGGCTCATCTAGCCGGTCTCCTAGGAGGTTGACATTAGTTGACAAATATTGCATGGCCGCACGCCAGTGTAGGACGGCTAAATCGTTCTCCGAGCATGGCTCTTTGGAGGACACGCCGGTGCGTTCAGCAGAACATCCCGCCGGGGTCCTTCCCAAGCGCTAAGAAAGGGGGCTACATGGGAGTTTTTGAGGAGTCGGTTGCATTTTTAGGGTTTCTCACGATATAGTAAAATATTTAAGGTTGTCATCAAATTCATTAAAAATAAGCAGCTTAATAAGTATGACGTCGCGTACCTATAAAATAGCTACTTAGTACACTTTAGACAATGGACTAAAAATAAAAAATGAATTCACAGTTACGCAGTTTGATGTCGATCCACCCGCTTCCCAAGCTGATCCTGGAGTACCGACACCTTCACAAAGCGCACGCCACCTTCCTCTCGGGGATAGGCAACCAGGTCAAAGATGGAGTTGTGAAACCCACTTGGTGAGATCTACTCTTTAAACGTTAATGACTTTACATTAAGACACTTTACTAAATGGTAACGATTTTTCGCTTCCAGGGTACAAACTGCTGCTGCTACTGGTCGCATCGCTTCTAACAATCCAAATCTTCAGGCTATACCGAAGGCTCCTTTTACCCTTGTGTTATTTCCAACTAGTGACGGAGAAGATTTAGTAGGTAAGAAAATAAAATTATAAAAATTCTGTCAAAGAAGTCATTCACATTGTTAATAGGATAACCCGCAGCAGTTATCACATCGGTGTGCCAAGCAAGGATCTGGGAACAGAACTAGGTTTATCAGGTACCTACCTATAACGATGCTGATATTGATATTATCCAAGTTGTCAATTTAAAATCCTGACGCGTTTCTCAAATTGCCGGTTCGCAGACAACGGCCAAGCGACCCTCAAGTTCCGTTCCGTGTACATCGCCAGAGAGGGGCACGCGATGCTGGCGGCGGACTTCAAGCACGTGGAGTGCCGCGTGTTCGCGCACGCCGCCGCCGACACCAGCCTGCTCGAAGCGCTGAACAGTCCCGACCTCTTCCGGGTCTTGGCTGCTAGATGGCAAGCATTTGTTATTTATTGCCGCGGAGATCCGCGTATTCGCGCACGCCGCCGCCGATCCCGGCCTCCTTAAAGCTTTGAACAGTCCCGAACTCTTCCAGGTTTTGACTACTAGCTAGATGGCAAGCGTTTGTTATTTATTTGTATATTATTCAAGCACAAGGAGTGTATACGCGGATTAATTTAAGTTCTAAGCAGTCCAGACGTCTTCAGAGTACTAAAAATCTAAGCTCAATACTTTTTAACATTAGGTACTAAGTAGGTACTGTCTTTATGGGGAAATGACATAGATTCGTAGGTAAGATCGTTTAGGTTTTTAGAATTTTTGTTCACTATTCCGTAGAGGATACTGCAACTTCACCACGCCAATACCCTGCTTTAGCCTCCATAAGAAAAATCACTAGTTGACGGTCTAATTTGCAAGAACACTGCCTTACAGTGTAACAAAGATATCTAGGTGTAAGGCTTACACCTACATATCTTTGTTACCTCAGATAAAATAAAATAAATTGTTACCTACTCCAGCGTGTTTTGTGGGGTTGTTTAGTCTTGCTGGTACGATACACTTGATTGATGTTATAGGTTTATTTGTCCTTTAGCGTAGGAACTACGAAAAGGAACGGTATTATAGTTTCTAATCTCACTCATTAATCTCATCATCAAAATTTACTCATGCTTAATAATAAGAAATATGAATTTTTAGGCTCAACAAGTCGGAACAGGAAGTATCAAGCGAAGACCGTGAGCGTACGAAGAGGATCATCTACGCTAGCCTATACGGCGCGGGCACCCGGAAGCTTATGGATATCCTGGATGTCAGCTATGACCAGGCGCTGTCCATCATATCCAGCTTTAATCGTAAGGAATGACACGGACATTATGATCATTCAAAATAAGTAAACTGTATGTTTCAAACTCATTTATTTCAGCGAAACATACATCATTTAATTAATTGGTAAACAAGGAATATCCAGCGACCTCTTACATCGCTTCAGCTTTGCTTTTGCTTAGGTGTACGAGAAGATGATAACGGCCCGGACAGCAACAATTGTGCCAGATTTATACAAAGTACTTACATTTCAAGCTTTGTAGAAATTCAGTGTTAGTTGAGAAAATCGTGTAATTCCCAGGAACATTCCCGTCCTTGAAGAGCTTCGGTCGAGCCGTGGTGAGCCGGTGCGAGCGGCGCGGAGGAAGCCTGCGCACGCCGAGCGGCCGCGCCAGGACCTTCAGGAACATCTCCAGCGCCGACTTCAGCCTCAAGTCGCACGCGGAAAGACAGGCCGTCAACTTCATTGTCCAGGGTACAATTCGATAGTCCCTGTAGCTTCGGGATTAAGATTAAGAATAGATTAAGAATATGCCTGATCGTAAGAGGCGACTAAAAGGGGGCTTCCGGGGATGCGGACGGTGAGAGTGAAATGAAATGAAATAGTTTATTAACATCCTGGGTAATAATATACACTTGATGTTTGTCATTGTTCTACGGTCATCAGCTGACCGTCATCCGCTTTGGGTGCGCTAAAGCTTATATGGGCTAGGAGAAAAAAGCGGGCGGAAAAAAACTCCAGCCCTGTTTTAAAGCTTGATCCGTCCAGCTAGCAGCCCCGGGAGAGACGGCGGTGTATGCGTGGCCGCATGCCGCCGTGAACACCTGAAGCTGCAGGAGAGCACATCTGCTCTCCCGAAGATGGGCACGTTCTGGAGAGCCGCGCGGAGGACACCGGTGCGTTCCTATGGAGATCCCCGAGTTCTCGCACAAACGCAGAGGCAGGCCATCGAGGGAGTTTTAGTGCGATCAAGTCCCACATAATCCGGTATCCTCTGACAAGGTGTCTGGTACCTTTTGAAGGTTTCCCTCCCTATACAAAAAAAAGTATACCATTCAATGCAAACTTTATCCGGACCAAAGAATGCATAATTTCGTGATGAGTTACAGTCGAATCGTGGCAAGGGCCTAGACAACCATGGGGTGGCTTGAGTATAACAAGCCAAGTTTCGATTGAACAGTGGGCCATAGTATAAGTGACTGCCGTTTGATAGTTGACCTTCAAAAATTTCGCCAACGTTAACTTCAGTCTCAAAAACCTGACACTGAACGATAAGCTATCCATGACGTCCTTAGTTTTGAGCTCTAGCTTAGAGTTAAAAAAGTTCCTTTTCAAAGCCAATAAAGTGTCTTGACAAAAATTACCCTTGGAGTAATGCGGGCCATACACGATCGCTCCACTCCACAATATTCCACGCCAAAACTCTAAAATAAGCGTAAAACCTATCGTGTGTGCGGAATCTCAACTTCGATCGAGTGGAGCGATGAACATTTTGGATTTCCAAACAATCCGAAATCCATCCTTCCATCGCTCCAACCTTCCAATCCATCACACTCGTGTGTGGCGAATCCGCACGTGGAGTGCTATCACTCTATTTCATTCCACGCCGCGCGCGATCGTGTGCAGGGTTGGATTATGTACTATAATTATAGTATTTATACTATAATTTCGCCCTTTGTACTATATACTATCCACATCTAAGGATAGTACACTAAAATACTATAATTTAAAGTTTGCTCCCGAATGCTTAGTTTTATATAAGTTATATGAATATTTCGACCGTGCGTGTATTCGACCGAATTCTGATCTTGCGATGTTTTCTGTGTCGATAGCCGGCCGGGGATTCCCCGATTATCCTCCGCAGTACACATCAATCTTTCCACTAATCTCGTTCCTTCCATTCCATTCGAAATTCAATCAAAGTGAAATCGCTTGCGAATTTTTGTGTAAAATAATACGTTTTTAGTGTTTTAATTATGGACAGTGGCAGTGATGGTCAAGAAAATAACGATAGACCGGGAGTATCCACCCCAAAGAAAAAACGTCTGATGAATTGTACTGATGACTGATTTTATTCCTACTGAGGATATGTTGATGAGATTAAATGCTTAAATGATTAAATGCCAAAGATGAAGATATAACTAAAGGTCTGATTACATTTGCCAACCTGCAGGGGCCGACACGGCATACATTGCTGGTTATTTGAGTACATTGTAATAAAATACTCAAGATAACCAGCAATGTATGCCGTGTCGGCCCCTGCAAGTTGGTCAATGTAATCAGCCCTTAACACTTAGTAATATTCAAAAACTGATAACTTAGAAGAGGCGTAAATTTTGCCATAATTGGTGTTGATTTTAAGGACTAATAAGTTAAATTAAAAAAAAATGAAAGTGTACTATAATTTTTTTATAAATACTATCCTTTTAATTTTTTTGTGCTATCTTTTTCAACGTACCTAAATCCAACCCTGATCGTGTGTTGCAAATCCGAAATCCATCTTGCGCTCAGTTTGCTGTGGTTTGCTGATTTGCTGTAGACAGCCGCCGGGAATGGTAGTTTTTTCGTTAAATGTTGGCGCCATTTTTCAAAAATGTTCTTTGCGAGTTTTTATTATTTTATTACATTGCTTCATTTTTTCGCAACGGTATTAAAAATAGTTGTTCAGTACACGTGCGCCGGGACCGTCATTGCCAGGAGTTCTGACTGTCAACCCTCACCTTCGGCTACGTCTCGGCTCGGGTAGACATTTGTCGGAACTTATTGCAATGACAGCCTTTCCGCACTTGTAATGAAATATACTATTGCATTTTGATTTCCAAACCCCATTTTAAAAGAATATCTATTTTGATTACAAAAACCTGAAAGAGACTACTAAGCTTACGATGTTTCTCCTATTTCAATCTCTGTTGTCAGGGTCAGCCGCGGACCTGTGCAAGATGGCGATGGTGGTTGCAACGGAGCGCATGCGAGCTGCCGATCCGCCGCTGCGGGCTCATTTGCTGCTGCAGATCCACGACGAGCTAGTCTGGGAGGTAGACCACCGTGACCTGGATAGGGCTGCTGGTGAGAGAGAGCTCTAATCTGCACACGTAGCTCTTATCTGCACACCTAGCAGAGATCACGCGAGGTGTCGAGCCGCCGCTGCGAGTTCACTCGCTGCTGCAGGTCCACGATGAGCTGGTCTGAGAGGTAGATCTCCGGGACCTGAACATGGCCGTAGGTGAGGGCGGGTTAAATGATGGGGTGAACGTTAGTGCATCTCTTGCTACAAAGGCAAACTACAAACACAAGAAGGCGATGATCGTGGCAGCGGTAACAAAGTCGGTTATAATACGGTCATTCAATTAGTCATCTTTCAATGATCTTTTGTAAATCGTACAAAAAAATATATATTTTACCTTATGTTAAAAAACAATATGTGATATTGCTAATTATGAAAATAATTCACATTCAGCCTACCTTTGGAAGTCAAAGGGACCTAAAAATGCCTTCCGCAGTGATCATCTTCCGTGATCTGTAAGATGCGGGCTTTCTTGAGGTCATGTGTAGCTAGTTCATGGTCTGCAGGGAGTTCATGAGAGCTAGGCTGGCCTTTAGCTTTAGATTAGGAGCGAATTGCAGTGAGGCTGGGTTAGATGATGGTGGCTGGTAGGACATGGTAATTTGGGAGGTGGCTAGGGCCGCAGATGACAACAGATTGCACATACCATAATATAGTCAAGTAGAGGTTAAGTTGAACTTATCTGAAACAAGATAGAGGTAATTGTGAGATTCAAAAAATCAAGGTTTTTGTCATTATTTGTGCTAACAGACCAAACAGTGAAAACCACGTTATAACGCTTCATGAAGTATCGACCAGTGATTATATAATACTCTTTGGTATCGTTTTACTGCCGTTCAGCCAGCAACATATGGTGACAATTCCACGCCCATCTTAGTCATCGCCTTCAAGAACTATATGGATTTAACTTTGTGAACCTTCTACAGACTGATTTCATGAAATCTCTAAAATAATTTGGTTTATTTTTTGACAGTTATAATTAAGGCGGCAATGGAGGGAATTGGGCACGCTTGCGGAATGGCGATGACTTTGCCGGTGGCTCTCTCCGCTGGGCCCAGTTGGGGGGAAATGGAAGATCTTAACATCGATTCTATTTCCACCTTCAAGTAATCGCTGAACTTTTTTACTCGTTTTTTAAATGTTTGTGTTACATGATTAATTGTTAACATTATAAGCTGTTGATATAGCAAACTGCATATCTCTACTTGTGTTTTTTTACCTCTTTGTTACTATATAGTTATGTACATATTATGTATCTTTGTATATTTTTTAATACTTTCGTAATTAAAAAACAAATATTATAATTCCAAATTATTTATTTCAAGATGAATTATGACCACAGAACATATTAAAGAGGTTAGAAAGTAATTGAGGGCGGGGTAGACGCGCCAAGGATATGAGCAATGCTCATATCTCTACACATTCTCTACAGAAACACGCGATCGCGCTACAATATACGTGCTTGTGTGCGTGCTTAGGTTTGATTCGTTTCTTTGAAATGAGCGTGATTGTGCGGCGCTAATCTAAAGCTAGATTTGAAATTGCAAATATGTGCGTAAGCTTCATATTTATTTAAGTAGAGATGTAGTGGAGGTGAAAGATGGAGCTGGATCGGCAACAGCGGTTTTTATACGAATGGCGCATTATTACTATTCTACCTCTTGTAATATGTTCTGTGATTATGACTATTACATTGGCAGTTGCTGCACTTGCCAAAAGCACAGAAAAATACGTTACTAGGTAAGTATAAAAAGGGATTTTTTTCTGTACCGCAAGTATGACTTAAATAAAGCAAATTAAATCACAGACTTTCTTACAAGGTAATGTTGCCGTTAAAATTATGATTAAATGAGCATCTAATGTGTATCTACTACATAATCGCAATAGCAATTTTTTTTTAATACAACCACTGGTAAGAAATTCTTAAATAGGTATCCATTATACATGATTTCTATTATCTTAAATCTTATACTGAGTATTAGATTAATAGGATTGATATGAAAATATGTTTAGAATTTGGTAAATGAAATGAAATGAAAATATTTTATTTGCACAAATATGGGTGAAAAAAAAAGGTTTTACAAATACAAAATATTTAGAACTCCATATTTACCCCTTAGGGTGTACAAATTTTAATTTAATTGATAATCTAATTAAATTTAATGACTTAATTGAAACTTAAATTCTAAAATTACTATTAAAGAATACTAAGAAACATTATTTTTTTTTGTTTGGTTTCAATTATTGAACAAAATTGTACGTTACATGCATTTTTAAAATTGATCATACCATATTAAGTTCAAATGTATAATCATAGCTTACATATGATTGCTAATTTAAACTAGAAATACACTGATTTGCGTATTTGAAATACGTGTATTGAACGATATTCTTAACCACTATACCTACATTACTTGCAGCAATCGTTACATTTGATAACTTACAGGCACTCATAAATTACCTACTGTTTAAGTACACAACCATACAACCTGGTGTTTGTAACTTAAAAGTTAGAATAAAACTAAAAGTAAAGTTGTTCGCATAACCCGACCCGTGTGGCGCAATGGTTACCATGCCGGATTGCCGATACAGAAATTTGAATTATGAGTTTAACATTTCTGTTCTCAGTCTGAGTGTCTATGGCACCCACGACACAGGTTATATCTACCTTACTGTAGGGCTATCAGTGTGAAACATTATTTATTTATAATGTCTGATTTAAGTCTTAAACTATTAAATCTCATTCACTTGTTCAAAAGATTATATAAATGCTGTAATAGTCTGTCCATAGCCCTGTGCACATGACTAATTTCACTAATTTGACATAAAATTCTCCATTTACGGCTAGGACTACTGTGGCTACTTTTAGCTTCGGCGAACGGATCGGCGGGTGCATCAATGCCACATTGCGTTTTGGCTCTTGGACGCGGCATCGTAATCGCGCGTTTCGGATGCTGAATCGCTGCGTTTAACGACTAAATCGCCGCTCACCTATGCTAAAAGTAGCTAGTGTGGTTTGGCCGTTAATTAAATGTAAGTATTTAAACTTTGTTACATTGTTATACTGACTTACTAATTCAAAATGTGTATAAAAATGATGTAGGTACATGACAATAAAAATCTAGAATAATACTCTAGATCTAATCTAAAGAGCAAGATCCTGGGCTCCCAAATGTTACTTATTTTCTAACAAATAAAATGCAAAGAATAATGTTGTGTTAGTACATACTTGAGTTTATGCATACCTGCTAGCTTGGGCTAAAGGCCAATTTACTAGTAAGGTAAAGTTTGCAGTGCTCTTTTTGGATATATTTTATAAAATATAGTAAAAATTCATCCTGCTCCACTCATTAGACCTTAATTTTTATCAGCTACTTTACAGCCAAAAAGTATTGTAACTTTGCTTATCTAATCTATATAGTAAAGTAACACTCTTAAATTAAACACATAAGTAACATCTGAGGGCCCAGGATCTTGGACTAATTCGTGAAATAACAGAGATCACAATTTGACTCCTATCATGGTAAAATGTACATGTGTTTTAACAGTAATCATAGTATATTCAACTGAGTTGAGTCCATCCTTATCCATATCTTTTTTGTTATTGGCCATAATTTGGTGGCGCTCCTTGTTTTTTTGCTCCTGTGGGTGAACCAGCATCATATATCTGGATAATTCTGGAGGAAATCTGTAAAGAATGCCAATTTTACAATATTTAAAAATACTATGTATTCAGAATATATAAAGTGGAAGGAAAAAATGTCATCATCATCATCAGCCCATATCAGTGCACTGCTGGACATAGGCCTCTTCCAAGGCGTGCCACTGAGCCTAATCTTCGGCTCTACACTATGTTTGCCAGATCACGGTCTCCACTTCAAAATTTGGTCTCAGCAAAAATGTAATCTTTATTTATTATTCTCACTCTTGACCTAGACATTAATTAAACAAGGACCTTTTTAAGAGGGTTAATAATGGTAAAAAAAAATGTAATGATTACTGTCTTAAAATAACAACGTACTTTAGCCAGTATTATCATTAATATGATATTATAAAATGAGAAAATAACTCTATTTGTCTACTTTAAATTTTGGTTTAAACCACTGGACAGATTTTGTTGAAAATTGTTGCAGAGATAAAATAGACCAAAGGAAAGTCTATCAATAATGTAACCTGAAGTACCAAACTTTTTCCTAGTAAATTCATTATGTGGTATAACTTTTGAGATGGTAGATACAAATTACTACATACCTAGTAATAAATTATTGATTATTACCCACAAGGGCTCCCACACAAAATTGCGAATTCGCATCGCATCGCAAATATCTGCGAATTCGCACGAATGCACCGCAAGAACTTCCGAACCGATTCACATCGCGCATTCCAGCGATGTTACGTCATACTTGGTGACGCCATTTTAGTCCATTTTGAGACCGCTTAAGAAAAAGTTTTACTTTACCTGATAGTCAGTCCTAACATTTCCAAAGGCATAATAGGTTTTTGTAGGCATATTGATAATAAACTCAAAAGCTCTTCAAAGGAAGGTATGCTCATTCTAAAAAAAACAAAAAAATCATCTTCTGTTCTCAACCCATAGTACTTTCGAGTAAAATAGTTCCCATCAGTGTTCATAATCATAATCAGTGGATGAACCGAAAATCTTCTTTTTCTTTTATATCTATTTAACAATAAAAGCAGTGAAACAATCTTTTTGTGATCCATCTTACACTTCTTAAAAACACGTCCAATACAGCCAACTACCATTGAAGGTATGGTTACCCTAACCAACGGTTTGCCACACAAAATCGTATGGCAGCAATTTGCATGCCACATCGCATCGCAATTTTGTGTGGGAGCCCTAAAGTATGACCATGTGCTACACTAACTTTAACACACATTCACATCTGTGCAGTCATAATAATTTTAGTCAATGTAAATTACATTGAAATATAAGCATAAATCATGTTGCTGGGATGCTGGCTGTGCCACTTCACATCAATCCAATTGCATACAATTAAAAACACAGTTTTCTCATACTACATGCCATGATTTGCAATTTACCTTAGAATATTCAAATTATGAGCAGCAATTCTTGCAGCAAAATCATCATCTTCCCCGCCCCATCCTCTGAAGCGATTGGAAAAGCCATTAAGTTTGATGTAATGGTCAGAGCGTACAGCCAAGACCCCTCCAACAAGTGTGTCATAAGGTAGAACAAATCTAAATTTGTCAATGCTAGCACTCATGTGACGAGGTTGCTTTAGACATGTGTACAGATTGCCTTCGTCCAGTGGTAGGAGATCAACATCATGAAGGATGAGGCATGAAAACTTTTCAGCAATTGCATGTTTTGCTCCAATATTATATAGTAGACCTTTATTCCAGAGCTTGTTATCTTGTTGCTCCACTAAAAATATTCTGTAATTAAATAAATAGCATTTCATTTCATTTCAAATTTAATATCTAAAAATTTAAGCTTATATATAGGAAACTTCAAACAACCAAGTAACTTACTTGTAGTGTATATTTTGCTTCCGTAAAAAATTATGAATATAAGGTAGGAACACATCTAACTGACTCTGTCTATTCCTATAAGTGACTAGAACAGCAACACTAAAGAGTGGGTTACAGTTTTCCGGAGTGTAGCTTCCATTAACTAAATCTTTTGCAGAGAAATCATGGTACTGTTTTGGTACATCCCATTTAGAGAAAGACTTATAATTTTGAAGAATATGAGAATATTTGCAATCAGGGATAGATTTTTTAATTAATAAATTAGGATTGACACTGACATACAGCTCCTTGTCTAAGTGTTCTTGCTGCAAGTGACTGTAATTGTACTGTCCATAGCAGGTGAAGAACTGTATGATAACTATAAGGCACAGGATTGCAATCACACAAGTGGTGATGCGTATCTGCAGCAGTCTGTTTATTGGCAACCATTTAGGCATTTGTATGGCCTGGAATTTAGATTGCTGGACTCAATTAACTAGGTTATGATTCATGCCTTTTTATCAGTGAGGACACAGGAAAAATCTTTATCCTCATACTTATTTAGCAAGGATAAGCGTCGACCTCATATCGAAGTAGGTATATTGTTATACTTCAAACAATGATAACAGCTTCACTACTCCTGCAATAAATTATATTATGTAATTATGTAGTTTATGAGAAACTAGGAAGATTAACTGATTATAATTTAAATTATATTTATAAAACAGGTAATCTATTAAATTCAGGAATTAATACATACCAGAAACAGATATTTTAAATACCAAGCGTACTACCCGCAGCGGCATCTAACCGGACACTGGTAACTGGTACTTGGTAGCACAGCTTGGTAGAAGTTGAATGTAAGCTTTAAACAAAATGCTTAGACCTTAGGTAGATATCCATATCATAATAGAAACTGAAAAAATGCAAGACCAAGAAAGAAAAGAACGCAAATATAAATCTAAAATATATTTTGTATATACAAGAAATTGTCAATCAATAGTGTCAATGTCAACAACTTTTTTTTTATTCGGTTATGGCATCGCAAACTCTGCATATTGCCAGCGTCAAGTATAATTTTTGCATCACGTTTTGCCAGTTTCGGTGAAACTGGACAAGTAATAATATGTAAAGTCAGTAATAAGTCAGTTAGACATTCAAGTAAAGCAATGGTTTCTTTACCAGAACGTAAACAATGGAATTTTAGAGGCAAACTGTAAAAACATATTTCCGCACTGTTATTTTACTTCCCAACACTCGTGAACTGTAAATAACCTATATCGAACAAAATGCCATCTAATTTATCCGATATAACTCAAAAATACACCAAGAAAATGAAAATAAAACAAGAGCACAATGTCTTTTTCAACTTCCCGCCAAAACCATCATGTCAACTAGGTACCTACCTCTACCTATGAATAATTAATGTTTGTATTTCTGTCTTTGTTTATGTGTGTCTGTCTATCCATGGCACAACACGACACGGGTTATATCCATGAAGTTATAGGTATTATACCTTCATGGTTATATCTACCCTATTGTGCGGTTATGATTATGAGTGTAAAACGTTATTCGTTATATGTTTTTTTTAAAGTCAAATATAAGTCGTCAGTAGTCAGTCACTCAAGTCAGAGTTTGTCAGTAAAGCCATTGTTTTACTTGAATATCTGTTCAAGTAAAACAATGGCTTGGCTTTTGATTACCAGAACGTGTAATAATTTTTTCAATAGAGTTTTATGCATCAAACACGTATCTGTCTATATTTTTTTAATAAACTTCTTTATGTAGTAAACCTTGACGTACATATCCATAGATATTTTATTTTGACTACGTCAAGTATAAATAATAAATCTACGTACGTATCTATCAAAAAACAAATGAAATTAACAACCAGTCTTCTCTTATAATATCAAACAAAAATCTTATAGTAATAAAACAGTTCTATTATATTTTTATCAAACAAAACAATGACATTTATTACTTCAGTTGAGTTGACTATTAAACAGAGATATTATTATCAACTAAATATAACTCAGTAGATCCATTAAATATTACAGATTAATTAACAAAATATACGAATTGGTCAGATTAGTAAACATTACAGTTTTCCGTGTTCCTCGCTTCGAATAAGACGATTTTATGCTCTAGTGCAATCTCGTTAAACTCGCTAAAAAAGGCCGAGATCTCGCCAGAACGAGATTGCATTCTTTAAAAATGGGTCAGGCTTCTAAAATTATCTATGTTCCCTTTGAAGGTGCTAGACTCTCTCTCTCTTTCCATCTACCTCGGTCCGCCTAGGTCATTATATTATATCGATGGCCTAGGTTCATCCATCCATCTAGTCTGTTATTAGGTCTAGTCCGTTAATTCCAATAAAAAGAATAACAAACTACATGCTTTTAATTATACGCAATAATGCGCTTGTATAGACCTAGATATGCTCTATTTATTTGTTATTGACACAGAATTTTATTATCAGCAACACATCCTGGCCTGGCATGTAAACATTGAAACTAGGACAAACTAGACTCATGTGAAAATGAGTAATATTCCACTCCCGTTATCGAACTATTTTTATTCATACTACTTTGTCAAGAAAGTACCGGGAACAGATCAATAATACACAAAATGATTGTTATTCATACAAATTTATTTTATCACCTTCAAAGTATGTTCCTTGAGAAACGCTACACTTACGCCAACGAATAATCCAACCATCAAAACAATTTTTAAACGCTGTTTTCGGAATTGAGTTCAGTTCTCGCCGGCCGCCGCCAATTCTCCTTTATGTCTTTTACCGATTGAAAACGGGTGCCACGAAGTGGTAATTTGAGTTTAGGAAAAAGAAAAAAGACGGCTGGAGCCATATCTGGTGAATACGGTGGTTGCTCGATGGTATTTTATGAGTGTTTGGTCAAAAATTCGTTTATAACGTAAGGGCTATATTGACCAACTTGCAGGGTCCGACTAGGCATACATTGCTGGTTATCTCGAGTATTTTATTACTGTACTCAGATAACCAGCAATGTATGCTGGGTCGGCTCCTGCAGGTTGGCCAATGTAATCAGACCTGTAGTCTTATGCCTGTAGTGTTTAATTTCTCTATGAATTCGTGCACAATGATGGCCTTGTGCGAAGGCGCATTTTATCGTAGTGCAAAATCCAAGAATTTTCTTTCCACAAATCTGGCCTTTTTCTTCAAATTTGTTCTCTTAAATGCCGCATAACACTCAAATAATATTCTTTATTTACCGTTTGACGTTACGGCAAGAATTTCGAGTGTATAACACCGCGATAGTCAAAGAATTCAAAGAAAACCACCAGTCAACATGACTTTGACTTTTGATCGACTTTGGCGTGGTTTTTTCGGTTTCGGTTCAGTTGGAAGCACAGAGTACATTAAATATATATGTTGGAAGGCGCCATCCACTATATCCACTCCGAAGTTTGTTGACTAGATTGCATGTCAAACTCATAAACCCAAGTCTCGTCACCAGTAACAATGCGTTTCATGAATGTTGGGTGGGAATTGACTCGTTCTAGCATGTCCTCAGCGACTCTCATGCGATTGAGTTTTTGGAGAAAATTCAGGTCTTTTGGGACTAGCCGAGTGGTAACATATTCCATACCCAAATGATTAGTTAAAATGGTACGAATGAACTCGTAAGATATAGAAAGTTCGGCGGCTATCTCTTTCAAATTTAATGAGGATATGACTGAAAATTTCCGTAGTGTTTAATTTATCTATGACTATTTCCTTCACTTTTGCGATGTTAACTTCAGTTGCAGACGTTGATGGCCTATCAGAGCGAGGCAAATCTTTCACCACATCTCGACCGCTTTTGAACGCTTTGTACCACTCATAAGCACGTGTTTTTGATAAAGACGATTCACCGTAAGCTTAGAGCATCAAGGTATGACTACATCAAGGTTTGATGCTCTAGGACCGTAAACCTTCTGTAACATTTCAGTGACTTCAAATACGAAATTCCATTGGTGATGCAAAATTTAAGACAAACTCTTTGTTCGATGTTTTTGTCCAATAAGAAATTCGCAATACACACTAGATATGATCAAGAAACATCACAGGCACTGACAGGTATGACACCCGTCAGAGGAGTGCTGGCCTTTACGGGCGAACCCCTCGTCCCAACGACGTGCATGAGCACAATGTGCCTTCTTGTTATATATACAACTAGTGTGTGTGTGTTTGTCGGTGTCAGTGTTGTCAGTGCATAGAAAATGACGTTGTTAATGAAAATTTACATATTATATCATAATCATTTATTTGCTTTGAATATGTTTATGTATTTAGAAATGTATGCGTCTGTAGCGATGAAAGAATAATTGTGAATATGTGACGAAATTAAAATGTGTGCGTTATTCCCCCCGGCATCGCGGCACCAGATTTGGCAGTTGGCACAAAAATTATGTAATGAAGCGAGGCGCAATGCCCTCTCCACTGACGGGTGAGTCCCTTTGATGCTTTAAGGATATAACTAAAAACAGCACTGTATTTAATATAAAATACTTGGACGACCGAGCGTTGCTCGGATAAAAACAATTTATTTTATTGGTTTAGTTTCAAACGAAACACTTGGTTAGTGTTACTTAACAACACCATCTGAAATAACTCCTAATAAAAAAAGTTATTTTCATAAAAATAAAAAATAGACACATTATGGTTTTGATTGAGGTTTGAACCCGGGTCTCTAGTTCCGCAGTCAGCTCACGCAATTATTCGGCCAAGGAAGCTTTAATTCAATGAACGAAATTTTCATAGAGCTCTTTCAAATCGACATTGTCATTTCTTTGAACGTCGGTTTGGCGGATGGTAGTAGGGGAGCCCAAGAGGGGATTTTCGGATTTACTCGAGCGCGTCAGATTATATATGGGGTACACCTTTCATCCTGTTGAGTACTGTCACGATTAAAAAATACCTTCTATATAGGTACAGTATTTTTTATCTTACTTCCGGATGTCAAAATGGTCAGATTAGAATACCCCGTTGCCATTGAACCATGAATTTTAAATAATAAAAATTCGAACTCTTCCGAGTTTGCCAAAATACCGTTTTTTATTTCGTTGTTTTGTATACATTTATACTAAAATCATCTGATTACTGAAATATGACAGCATGCATTTAATTTATTCTACTATTTTACCTGCACCTTTCGTATAAAATTTTTGCAAACCTATCTCCTCTCTCCACCGGTTTAACGCAAAACGTCATAAAAAATATAATCTATTTGTCTTCCTACTACCCAACATATAGAATGCACAAGGTCCTGATGACGCTTGAGGAAATCCACAGTGAGCGTCGTGGGCTCCCCCTTTTGACGGCGTTTACGCCTTTATTATTATAAATACTCTGCAATAGATGTCAGGAAGTCGTATTTTTCCGTTTATTTAAATTGGTTATCACTGAATATTTATGTACAATATTTTTATACAATAAAAAAATCTAACAATAAAAAATTGCTGGATCGATTTATCACCCCCGAATCCAGGATACTAAATTTCATCAAAATATATGGAGCCGTTTCCGAGATTCAAAAAATATATTTAGGTATATACAAGAATAATAATTGCTCGTTTAAAGATATTAGTTAACAGATGCAACTCAAACTCGGCGCCAAAATGGAAAACAGTTGTGTCAATCTAATCACAAAAAAAATAAACAAAAATTTGAATTTGGAACCAATAACAAATCATCCATTCCCAATACTTTTCTGTATTGCAATGACCAACGAAACCCCTTTGTCAGAGATTAAGAGAGTAAGGGATAAGACTACTAACTTAGATCATGAAGAAATTTGCAGATTTCATAAATCTTTTAATAAACATTGAACTTAATAGCTTCGTACATTCGCAATGGAAACAAAGGAATTAGGTAAACAATTATTTATTACTAATATTGCAATCGATTGTTGTGGCATTGACTAATTCCTATAAACTGATAAGAACTTGGCTGTATATTCCGCAGTATTTATGCATACGCGCATTCGTCTCCATTGCATTGCGTTCGCAGACACTTTCTGTCACTGTCAATTTATTGTGCTGTCAATAAAAATAAACGTAAACAAACATCTGTGATACATAAACATTGTAGTATTTGTAGTGCAGTGATACTATTTTTTATAAAACGTATGTAAATATAAATCGTAATAAGTTTTATTTAAAGAAAATGGCTGCAAAGAAAATGTGGTTAGAGCAACAAATCACCTGTAAGCCGCTCGATACATATAGCGATATTTTATCATTCCTGGAAGATCCACCGCCTTGGAGAACTCTCTGTGTTAAAATAAAACCGCATAGCAAAAACGCTATAAGAAATATAGAAATAAATTCAGATTTTGGCGAAACACTGCTTGAAGTTCCACAGACTTTCTGTCACCGGAATCCGGAAGCGGAAGAAGTGCGACGTCAAAAGAGAAAAAAGCTACCAAAGACTCTGGTTTGCCATGATATGGCCAACGGATATCACGATGATTGGTAAGTTTTAGTTCTAGTTATAAGTAACACAAAAAAAGTAAAGAAAATACACAATAAATTTAGATCGTGTCGGAATTAATAAGGATTTTTTTAAAATAAAATTAAACTAAACAGTTTTAAATTACTTACTTATTCAATGGAGCGAAATTTTACGTTTAATACATACTTATGGTAGAAGTGACAAGACAAGAGGTGACAGGAGATGAAAAGTACAGTCATGCAGAAAAGATTTTAAATAATGATATTGTTTAAAAAAAGTATATAAATAATGCACTTTTTAACAAGCTTTTTTTGTATTAAGTTCACTTGGATGTTAGAGAATCTTTGATATTATTTTTCAGTTATTTTAATATGCCTAAATCATTTGAAATTTTGCATACATTTTACTCCTACCTAATACATGTACAATTTCAAACAATGGCATTACAATAATTTTAAATCAGTAATTTATAGCCCAAGAGCTCATGGTGTTCTTTGGTTAAGCATATAGTTTACGCTGCTTGGTTTTTATTTATAAAACCAACAAAAATATTATTTTTCAGTTTTATTACTAATTATTTATCATGAAGATGTGTAAAATTATATTTTTTTAACATTCTTAGCATTATTGATGGAACCAGTAATTACGACGCCTACACCTTTTATAACTGGGGTGGGATAGATATTTTTTGTTACTTCAGTCACCATTTGATTACCATACCACCACTGGGATGGATTAACATAGGTCATGAGCATGGAGTTAAGGTTATCGGTGAGTCTTATCAAAATTAAATCATTTTTGCTTACTCAAAATATCACATCATTTTTTTAATTATTAGATCATTAGGTATATTAACACAAGACAGCTTAATTTATTTTCTTTCTCTGCAAAACCCCATCCTTTTGACAATTCCACATCACTTTTATAAACTGCCAATCTAGATTATGCCGCCTGAGGATGTAAACAAATTGTGGACTTACTATTATTTAAAGTAATGCATTCTAGCTACTTGTATAAAAATCCCAGTAGCATTTCTGAATCTGTATGAATTATAAATTAATTAAATTGTAGTTTTTAAATGACTAATAAATGTTTTTTTGCATTTCATATACAGGAACTGTAATTACGGAATGGAAGGAAGGAGTCGCCTTTTGGGACACAATCTTGGCTTCTGAAGAGGAGTCCCGGCGCTTAGCTGTTGCTCTTGTGACTATTGCGAAAACTTTAAAATTTGATGGATGGCTATTAAATGTAGAAAATAAGGTTTGTATATCGCTCTATTAAACTTATTTCAGACGGGTATTACCACCGTTACATGTGATTAACACAATTTCTTTTAAATAAAACGGAAGATATTAAGACTTTTGTAAAAACTACTTGTGATTTTATTTTTGTTATTGTAATAGATCGCCAAGCCTGATGCATTGCTGGAGTTTGTACGATATTTGCATTCAACTTTGCACAAGGAGTTAGATGATCCCGTTTTGATCTGGTACGACAGCGTGACTATTGAAGGCCACCTTACTTGGCAAAATGCACTCAACGAAAAGAATAAGTAAGTTTTTTCTTTAATGATTTTGAAAAATAGGCATAGTGCAAGTTTATTGTTGTATGTTGTTTTTATCTGTACTCTGTACTAGGGCTTGAATATCGGACGCTTTTTCAATTCCGGAATTGGGTTTCGATATTCAATATTTCAATTCCGGAATTCCGGAATTCCGGAACTGAAGTGTCTTTTTGTACAAAATAGTGATACATAAAAGTTGAAATTGACTCTAAGAAGACTATAAGTGTAAAAAAATTGCCAAAATATCGTAAGGTAAAAGCACCAATGCCCGACAGGTAACCAAAGGATGACACTTTCGAAAAAACTCAAATAATAAGAATGTTCTTGTTTATATGCCAATTATTTTGATGACAAGAGACTCCTAGCATCATCGGTTTCAAGATAAAGCAAGAATGTAATGCAGTTTCCCTTTAAAAGTTACAATACAAACATTTTTTATTTACAATGTGACAGAAAAAATCATATTTGCTGCCATTTCTTAATGATTTAGTTAAGGGGACTTGAACTCTCAGGTATCATTTTATCCTCTTTGTTATAAAATTTCTCCTTTATTTTTATTTGATTGGAAACAATAGATTTTTTTCTTGGTCCCTTAAGTTATTTCTAAAAAAAGAGTGTCTATTATTAGTTCCAAAAACAGTCTGAAACCTAAAGGATGACATGCATGTCTACTGTTGGTGTTACAACAAAATTCATTTCTAAGTTATTTTGAATATGCTATCATATTTTGTTAGAAAAAATGCTACCTATAAAAATTTAATATGCAAGCACTAAATGCAGACAAAGTGTGCCGCGGTACTGCGGTAGAAGATGTTTAAATTAAAAAAAGTATAGATCAAGCCCACAAATTTAAGACTGCCAAAAAGAGAAACCAAGATTTTGAAAATAATTATAGGCCTAAGTACTGAATAGGAGAAATTAGATTCTGGAGATAATAGAGACAATATATTTCACGATTTTTTTAAGGTTTAGAAGTAGATGGGTAAAAGGATGATATAGTAAAAAGAGATTTATAATATTCTGATACTAAAATTTTGAATGTTAATGATAATTTACTTAGGGTAGATTTTTTTATCGCGATATGTCCTTCCATCCATCCTTCCATCCATCCATCCATCCATCCATCAGCCTTTTATAGTCCATTGCTGGACATTGACCTCCCCTAACGTTCGCCACCCTCCCGGTCCTGGGCCTTCTGAATCCAGCGACTAACTGCTGTCTTCTTTAGGTCATCAGTCCACCTGGTTGGAGGGCGGCCTGTACTCCTTTTGCCGAGACGTGGTCGCCATTCGAGGACCTTTCTTCCCCATCGGTTGTCGGTCCTCCTTACTATAGGCCTGCCCATTGCCACTTCAGCTTGCAGATTTTGAGAGCTATGTCGGTAACATTCGTTCTTCTACGGATTTTATCGTTACGGATTCTGTCGCGTAGAGAAATACCAAGCATACCCCTCTCCATCGCTCGCTGAGCGACCTTGAGCTTATGGAAAAGGCTAACTGTAAAGGACCATGTCTCAGCGCCGTAGGTCATCACTGGCAACACACACTGCTCGAAAACTTTCGACTTCAGGCACTGAGGTATTCTGGACGACCGAGTTGCGCAACCGAGTTGGATTCTACGAGTTACCTCCCTCTCGAAGTTGGACTTACCCATACGGATCGCTTGACCCAGGTAAATATACTCGTCGACAACTTCGAGAGTAGCGCCATCAACAACGACCGGTATGGGTGTGACATGGACATTAGACATGATCTTCGTCTTGTCCATGTTCATCTTAAGACCTACTAGCCCGTTCCACTTCATCAGCTTGAACACGTCTTCCAGTGCAGTGGTAAACAGTTTCGGGGATATAACATCCCCTTGTCGTACTCCGGGCTGCAGTGGAGTAGGTCCACTGCTTCCGTCGTGGACTCGGACTGTCATGGTTGCGGCTTTGTATAAACACTTCAACACCTCGATGTACCGATATTCAATCTGACATCGCTGGAGAGACTCTAGCACCGCGCAGGTCTCGATAGAATTGAAGGCTTTCTCATAGTCCACATACGCAATACATAGCGGCAAATTATACTCCTCGGCTTTTGTATAACCTGTAGCAGCGTGTGTATGTGGTCCATGGTACTATAGCCTTTTCGGAATCCGGATTAGTAAGAACCCTTGAAAACAGCTTATAGACGTGGCTCAGAAGCGCGATGGGTCTATAGTTCTTTAAAAGGGCTCTGTCATCCTTTTTATAGAACAACACCACTACGCTTCTGCTCTACGCTTCTGCTCTACGCCTCCTGGACAGTTCCGCTACTGATGACGGTATCCAACAGTTTTTGGAGCGCCACTAGGAGGGATTTCCCTCCAGCTTTCAGCAGCTCTGATGTAGTATCGTCATCGCCCGGTGCTTTGTTGTTTTTAATCTGATTAAGGGCCCTTCTAATTTCGTACAGGCTGACGTCCGGAATATCTTCGGTATAGTGTCGGGTCAATTTGGCTCTCTTATCGTTCACCACATTGGTAACGGGAGCTTTTGAGGAGCTGTACAACCGTACGTAGTACCTCTCAATTTCTCTCTGAACTTCCGGCTTAGACGAAACTATAGTGCCAGACTCCGTCTTCAATCTTGTCAACTGGCTTTGCCCAATACTCAAATCCCTTGAGAACACTAAGTGCCTTGGTTCCGCTCTTTAGTGTTTTTGACGCGCTTTGTGTTATGAGCACGCAGATCGCGTGATCGCAGGACGATATGAACGAGTGATAAAATTTTTTTTTTTTCAATATCGAAATTTCGATATTGGTCTCGCCAATTCCGGAATCGGAAACGATATTGGATTCTACCGGAATTCCGGAATTATGCGAATTCCGGAATTCCGGAGCTCAAGCCCTACTCTGTACGTACTTAATCACGAATAATATGAAGCTTAAGAGTTTGTTTAAGTGGAAGCACTACTGGTTCAAATAGATAAAAATCTTTTAGACTAGCTTAATACACACCAGCTAATATAATAATATTTTTTTTATAATATTGTATGATATTATAAAGATAAAGGTTTAACATTGTTTTATATCTTGCAGGGTTTTTTTTGACGCAGTTGATGGTTTCTTTACAAATTACTCATGGAACGAAAAGAACGTAGAATCTAGTGCGAAGATAGCTGGCGATCGATTAACAGACTTATTTATTGGAATTGATGTGTGGGGGAGGAACTTTTACGGTGGAGGACAATTCAACACTCAGGAGGTAGGTAGCTCTGATGATCTGGCTTACTATTCTTCATATTTTCTTAGCAGACAGTTTCAACAAATAATGTAATGTTTCTTATAGATAAAATTTATAATAAACAGATATAGAGATAGATTAACATCATCATCATCATTAACCCTCTTAATGTCCTATCATTGGTGCCTATCAGAAATGAAGTATAAGCGGTGAAGGAAAACATCGCTTTGATTTTTTTTTATTTGTGAGGTGGTTATAAAGGTTTATTTTAATCTACAGTAAGAGATAAATAATTAAGTACATAATTAACAAAATTTGGTAGTAAAAAGGGTAGTAGTCTGGTAGCTTTGTCATTTATAACTGTTCTTTAAATTGCAATAAGCAGCTAATTAAATGTTTATTATTAGTATTTTCAAAATTTTATGTTTCAGGCAGTACAGATAGCTCATGATCATGGTTGTTCTTTAGCGATCTTCGCTCCGGCCTGGACTCATGAAGCCATGTGTGACGAGAAGAATGATATTAACTGTGTTACTGAATCGGACGAGCTCAACAGATTCGAAAGATTTTTATTAAGAGATCGAGCTCTTTGGGGTAGTCTATGGCCGTATCTAAACACAAGTTTGCCTAGTGCTTTGCCTTTTAAAACATCATTCTGCAGGGGTCAAGGGAAGAAACGACGATTATATGGAGAGGTAACGTTAAAACTTGATTTCTATTTAACTAATTTGTGGTATAATTAAATTTTCTAATATAAAATTGAAATATTGTTATGTTAATTTTTTTAGGTAATATGTCCGATGCCGTGGTTCAATCTAAGGCACATGCAGTATCAACCGAATTCCTCTCATGGGCCTCACGGCTATTTATTATCCACTCATGACCACATAAAAAGTTTATCCAGCCACGGCTTGCTTAAGGACAAGGCAGCTGTTACGAGGTATAGGAGATCGCTTGAGGCCAGTCGGTTGGAAATATTTTCGGCTAAAAGTAAAGAGCTTCTCGATGTTCACAGCGTGCCGACTCTCATAAATGATGATCATGAAGATGTTGAAACGAATGAAATAGATGGCCAGAAACCAACTCCTAATCGTAAAAGCAAGGTTAAAAATTACTTTCGTCACTTATTTAGAATGAAAGCGTCAAAAAATGAAGAAGAAACAGAGACAAGACCGGTGGAGCAGAAGGAGATGGAATTTATGGAACAGAAAGAAAAGGAACGCATTGCAATAAGCAGCGAGCCCACAGCAGCAGCGGGCGGCGCCGAGGTGACCGAGAGGTCGATGGTGCAAGTGTCTGTCAATCTACGGTTAGGACACTCGGGGAAGACTCGTTATGCCCTTGCTTACGTGTCCAATGAGCTGGAATGTATGGAGCCCTTCTATGAAGATAGTTTTACTGGTGGTTCATGTTTAAAGATAAATCCTTGTGATGAAGTGTGTACGGAACATCGACTGGCTCGACTTTTCCAGTGCGACTTTTACTGTGAGAAGTCTCTTATTGCTTGTGTGGTTACCAAGACCATGTTGGGTCACGAGGACCAATTCCTAAACATTAAATTGTTCGTGACGGATGCCGATGGCAACGATATGAAAGTGGTTTTAGTCGGCCACGATATACCACACGCTACTCACTCCGTACAAGGCTCATCGGGTGTTTTAAACTTGTATCCTTGCAGTTTTACCTCAGACCCAGAGTTCAGAGATTTGCGGAGATACATGCTTTTAAATGAGCCCGAATTTTACACGCCGATAGAGAATTCTTTCGGTTGGAGAATAAGGTGAGTTAAAAACCGTTTTGCGTAGGTATTTTAAATTTAGTGATTTTTTTTGTTATTGTATTTTTATTATTTTAGGTACTATGAAATAAAACTGCCTGGGGCGAGCATTACTTCCATCAACTGTCGTACTGGCCTAAGTGACGGGCCAATTTTGTTGGGATGTTTTGGCCTTTGTAATAGAACCGATGATAAATTATTTTAGTCGAAGCCCAAAGGAGATTGTAAAGTAATGGTCAATTATTTTTTGGACATTAGAAATTTATATTTTATTATAATTTGGTGCTATGGTCCATGGATAGAACATGATGTCGGCGACTGTACCTACTTTAAACATTGCCTACTTTATTTATTTATTTTATATATTTATGTGCTTTATTGTACACCATACAGTAAGATGAACACATAACAGTTATACTTATAGTTAACAAAAGGCATAAATAATGAATATACGGTACATATGTATACCAAAATAATATTTTTTTACAGTTTTTGTTTGTCTGTCTGTCTGTTTGTTCCGGCTTATCTCTGAAACGACTAAACCGATTTTGACGGGAATTTCACTGACATATAGCTGATATAATAAGGAGTAACTTAAGGTACTTTTATTTTAGTTTTTTTTTAAACTAAAGTCCACGCGGACGTAGTCGCGGGCGGCAGCTAGTAAATAAGAGAAATTTAAATAGAATAGAATAGACATATTTATGTTTATAAACATACATATTATACTTACATACATAACTACATATATGTATACATACATACATACATACATGTACATATGTATGTACTACTTTAGATCGTACTAAAACAAAGCAATGGACAAAGATATTTTCAAATGGTCGATAACCGTCGATATGTATTAATTTATTATAAAGGAAAAATATACTTAATCAAACTTATCATGTACCGTCGATCGGGGTGACTATGTGCCGCTTTTTGAGGTTTTCCACGTGTAGCAAAAAAAAAAACAAAAAAAATATACACGTATTTATAATCTATTTAGTCACAGTTTCCATTAGGTACAAACGACAGAACAATCACACTTTGTATGAAAAAAATATATATTGGTGGCACATTTTCGCCTGCTGTGTCGGGGTGAGAATGTGCCAGTTGACGTGTCCCTTTATGTCTCCTATATCAGTATAAATTGCACAATGTTACCGACCTTTTCAAAAAATAGAACACTATAATATAACATTTTTTACAACGGCAACAGCCGTTGTAAAAACTGGTATAATTGTATATTAGATTATTATTATAGTAGATAAGTGGATTGTAATAAGGTGAAATTGCCTGATCGAAGAGATCGAATCGAGTTACATTTACGCAGAACCTCAAAATTCAATTGCCGCCAATATCTTATGTCAAACTGATTGTCCCGTAGAGTTGCCAGTATCTATTTCAAAATTTGCCAAAAAAAATTCATTTTATTAAAGAATCGAATCGAATGATAAATAAATTTTATTATAATATTAATAATAATCAATTTATTTCAGACATTAGGTCCATACATTGTGTTAGTTTAACAAATGCTTACGTAACTATGTTAGTAGAAAAAAAAACAAAATATATCCATGGGTTAGTATAAAAACTTATCCTATGTTAGTAATTATTTTGAACTTATATACCTAACAAAAAAGACTATATACACATACGCCTGTTCGGGAGCGTGTGTGCCCTATTCCAGGCAGGGCCGGATTGAGAGGTCTAGAGGTCTCGGGGTAGCAAAGGAGTGGAGGCCCCTTGGCCCCAAATTATTTTCCAAATAAAATAGATTTCAGTCAGTGATATTTTATTGATTACCCGATTACAGTGAATAAATATAGATCGATGATTTCTGTTAATATTTAATCCAATCATGTTTGTACAAAGTACTGTAAAACGCGAAAAAAATATGAAAGGAAAACTTGTTTACTGGTTTGTACTAGTCTGATTTGAATTTTTTTCGAAGTCTATAGTGTCCCCCACTTACTCTTTTGTGGAGGCCCCGGGGCTGTAGCCCTGGTTGCCCTCCCCTAAATCCGTCCTTGATTCCAGGCGAACCACAGAGGGCTGTCTATTGCCCAAATTACAGTTGAAAAAGATATTGCTCATAGTATTACTCAGTATTACTCACATAGGCACATAGTCACCCCGATCGACACGGTATTTTTATAATATTTAATACTTTTATCTAATATAATAAGTTATCTACAGAATAATGTTTTTAATTTTTGTACCGTGCAACATTCCTTCAATATTATGATTTACTTTTTCTTTTGAGACAGATAGGATAGCAATGCACATGACTTGAATTCTTGTTTTGATTGTAACTTTGAGCAACATTTAAACTTCTACAAGTGAAAACAAACATACGAACGAGACGCATATTATAGATAATTACATAATCAATCCAGCACCAGTAGCTTAACCGACTGCGGTTAGGTACTCGTAATATCTGACAGTGGATTGATGGATTGGCAGCTACCTAAATCGTACTACATACTTCCCCACCGTGTGGAGGATTTTGAAACGAACTGGAAGTAGGGAAAGCTTATTACGGTGATCACCAACCGGGTATTACATGATTTTTTGGAGTGAATAAATTAAAACCAATTTTGAAATGTTCCAATTCGATCATTTGATTTTTCATTTCAAGTGAGCTATATAATTTAAATTTTACATTTCGAAAAATCGCGCGTAGTTTGATAAAAACGCTGGGTATAATTTTCGCTTTACTCTCATCATGGCGGGCGGAGGCTACTGTAAATTTCAAAATGGATTAAATAATTAATTAAGTTTGTTATTTTAAGAATTATTTAATACCAACATTTTTAAATTTATCATTTATTCTACGGTGTACTACCTACAGTAACAAACCTACCTATTAAAAATTTCAATATAATATCTTTCTCTATTATAAATTTAATCTTCTTTTCACCGTGCATACCTGAGAATTAATCACGATTTTACAAAGCCTTGTTATGACCACCAACCCGCATTAGGTCGGCATGGTTGATGGCCTGTGTGCAGCAGTGGGACGCAAGGGGTAGATAAAACAGAGGAAGTGCAGTATCTATAGATAGAGTTCTTGGACCAGATTATGGTGCCCTTAACCCCATGGTATCGGGTATCATGGTATCGCACTCGTCCGAGAGGATGGTACTCTCTTATGTAAAGCAGCGCAGTATCTGATAAACTTAACATCGATAAACTAGCTAACCTAATCCTCCGAAAATGTCTGAAAAACATTACAATTTTATGATGCACGATGAGATGCCATGCAAACATTGTCACTACCGAACAAATGTGATAAATTAAAATAACGTATAAAATTGTTGTTTAAGTTTTTAAATCCCGCCTATATGTAGTTTGATTAATCAAATTAATATCTGTTAATGTAGAAGGTTTATTAGTGAAGCATAAGATAGGCAACATAAATAATGAATTTATTAATAACCTGCGATCTACGTAGCTAAGTAAGGGTGAGCTCATTCGGGAGCATGAAGGATGGATGACCGCGTAGCTAATTATATGAAACTATTATACGCGTTTTGGTGCTTAAGAGAGCACGTTAAACTGTGAGTCCCAGTTGTTTGTTACCGACAAGCTAAGAACGAGATTGCGGATTACTTATGGGCGGTTTGAAAGCATCAGCGACTTGGCCACTAACTCATGTCGACCAATTCGCTTTGTTCGATAGCAGCGTGGTAGAGTCAGACCTTCACAATTCTGGGGAGACGCGTGTCTAGCAGAGGGACGCAAAAAAGGGTTTCAGTTAGCAGTTAATAACTTACCTAATATGAATGAACGAAAGAATGAATCTCGTTCACACAAGACGACCCTCGGCTTTCGGAGAAGCAGCGCACAAACTAATTACAGGTAGCAGCGCAACTGCGTATGACCTGTCTGTGGTCCATCTGTGTGTCAGGGTCATAGACGGCTCACTTGAGGTTGTCTAGATGTCCCTGGAGTGCAGCAACCACCACCACGTGGCCTTTATGCTTACATGATACTTCAGTCAAATGAAAAAAATGCGGTAATATCATCAGCCTGTTGAGTCGAGCTCTTGGTTGAGATTAAAATGCAAATTTTTATTTAAGCAACTAGGTAATTGATACACATAACCGTAACAGGATGATATGAATCGCTCGAACGCTGGCTCATTTTTTTCCCGCACAGAGTTACGATACGAGTATCTACATAATAATGTTCCATTACAAAATTATTTAGGTTAGGGCTGCTGAGCACGGAACTACCCCATTTAGACGTCAAAATATTTTTTAATCTATTTTCCCGTTCCTACTAACTTTATTCCTGTATGGCCGTACGTTAACCGATCTAAGGGTTTCTGTTCTGTGTTACCTGAAAAAGACGCTTACTAAAAACGTTATTAATTTTTTTTCAACCTTTTTATGTCCCACTGCTGGGCACACAAGTGAGAGGGATTTAGGCTATAGTCCACCACGCTAGCCATGTGCGGATTTGGTGGACATCATGCTTTCGAGAAATTATGAATTTCGCTCAGGCATGCACGGTGCTGGAGAACATCATAATCAATTAAATATCATGATATTTTCCATCACCGTGGAGCAGCGATAAATGCGCGCATTACCTTTGTCAGAGGTACACGCCGAGGATTTGAACCCAGGATCGGTCGCGTTGAAGACCGCGATTTTTTACCACCCGGCCATCGCTGCTCTTGCACGTTATTAATAAAAAAGGCCAATGCTAAAGTTTACCTTACTTATACTTACATGACGTGGTATCTACGTGAGCGTCTTAATGAGGCTTTGAGGAAAAAATGCTCTACATGTCTCAGTCTTTTATGTAATAATTCTGTATTTACTCCTCTGTTCTGAACGTGTAGAATGTATACAAAAATATTGCTAAATAGTAAACTAATAAGGCAGGTTATAAAATTTTAGTGTTAGACGCTGGTTAATGTGCATCAATCGTTTTGTCGCCTTAATTATTGAGTGAATTTTATGTTGAAGAAAACTTTAGTAGTAAGTATTAATTTTACTATAGATATTTTCACCAAACCATAGAGCTTACCAACTATAAAATAAATTTTAGCGATATACCACCACTTAAATAAATACTTATGCTGAATATCGGATCATTTTGAATTTTAATTTAGCTAATTCACTCTTAGTTCGTTAGTAGTTAATAGGTGTAGTTAGATTTCCACCAAACCAACCCGCATTGGAGCAGCGTGGTGGAATAAGCTCCAGGCCTCCACAATAATGGGGAGAGACCCGTGCCCAGCAGTGGGACGCAAAAAGGGTTGCAGCCAAGGTTTAGTTTGAAACCCTTTTCTGAATGTAAGATTAAAACAGAGAAATTAGTTTGGTTTTAAACACCTGATGCATATCCATTTAGGTACTTCGTTTTGAAATTCTGCTCATCATGGAACAAAAATGAAAATGCTTCATGATTCTATAGGTACTAATATGAGCGTCTTCTGGTTTCTTCTGGTTTATGTATTTATTTTATGCATAGGTAGGTTATTAATGATTTAACGTTTTTTTTCTTTAAGTACGTAACCACAACGTTTCACAAAAAAATTGATAATAACGGTTAATGACCGACAGACAAACAGGTGTTTAATCTATGTATATTAATGAACATGATGGTATCGATAGATGGCAGGTCGTTAAAGATAACGAGATGGAGTGCCAATATTTTTCCTATATAGGCAATGTAAGTCAACACTGTTTTGTTATCGTGATAAACGTATATACATATATTATATTAAAGTGATTTTTCTCAACGAGTACCTATCTGTTACAAGTAAGTTAAATAATTTCTTACGAACTAAGTGTGGTAGGTCAATACAAAAGTAAAAAAATATGTGATAAAATACATTATATACAGATATTAATAAATTATATGTGTCTGTAAAAATATTTTTTTTGATGGCAGTCTAAACTAGACTAACTAAAGTAACAAATGTACCTAATTGATTATCTCGATCCAGGTGAACTCATTATCACATGATTATTGTAGCTACTTTTACATTTATAAGATTCCTAGTACCTGCCTACATATGTTGCTAATATTAATATCTACTATGAGATCTAATCCATTCAGAAGGACGAAAGTTTTAGAAAATTTCATGCACAGGTGAAAGTGTAAAAAAATCTTATTAAACACTTCGCTACTACTACACTACTACACGACAGTCTTTGATTATTATTGTATTTATTCTTTTTTTTATTGGAATGGAGTAACAGACGATCATGTGGATCACGTGGTGTTAAGTGGTCGCTGCAGCCCATGGACATCTACACACAACCTCAAGCGAGCCTGACTTGCCTGCTACTTCGAAGGCTGATGGTTGCCTTGTGTAAGTTTTTCCGATTGGTTAGCTGAAATTTGCAATGCATATGTATGTATGTATTAGTGATTGCTTTGTTGGTGCAACTAAATAAACAAATAAATAAAATCATCTTTACTACTAAAGAAGATGAAACTAAACAGGCACATGTTCATAGCGTGATTCAGGAATACCCGTGGCGCCATCTCTTGATGAGTAGCAGAAGGTCGCTACAAAAGTAAACCTAAGTTCCGCTGCTAAGAGTATATGCAGATTCTGCTATGGCGAAGAGGAACCCGGTATACACATCCTCTGCGACTGTGTCGCACTCACCCATAGCAAAAGTCGAATACCTACTGGGCGGCGCTGGCAGCCTACTCACATCAGAAGATGTCAAACTTCTGGATCTGAAGCGCATTGTACGGTTCCTAACAACGTCGGCCTCGGGAATCAGATATAAACGCGGAGCTAGGCTACAATAGATCATTTACTGGTCGCAGTGCCCTTAGGGTTGTACCCTTGCGACCAACCCAAATAATAATACATACTACTGATGACAATAGTACCTACACCTATTCAGTATTTTTGTAAGTCCAAAACTGACGCCATCATAAAATGGCGGATTATATACATATATTTGTATACTACTAATGCAATATGAATATAAAATTAAAGGTCTAACTACCATGAGAAAAACTTAGAAATTAAATAAATATTATTAATAATATTAATAAATATTCAAACAAAACTTTTATGCACAGAGTACCAAATAACCCGCACCCCCCTGAATTATGTAATGTGAATGTCATGTCATTGCCATAATCGTACAAAGCAGAATTAATTAAAGTTATCTGCTACAAAATTGAGTTCCAAAATTACACCCGAACAAACATACACTGCAAGTTAATAAAGAGCTTGTAAAACATTTTTTAATACAGTTGCTCAAAAAGTGACGTATTGCAGGGATGTTTAGCGTGCGGGAAGTGGGCTATTACACACACACTCGTGTTTTTTCTTTACCTTTTCCGCACTCGTGCGTTCTCTTTCCCAACTGTCAAAATAATGTCTATTAAAAAGAAAAAAACCAAACACAAAGTTTTCGAAGTTATTGTGATTCATGCAAATATTTCTAAAAAGAAGCCACTAATTTGTTTCAATATCAGATTTAATGATTTGATTCAATGAGTTAGGTTAGGTTTCATTTCATTTCATCTCATTAACATTTTCATTTCATGTCAATAAAAAAAAACTACTGAAGTCTTGGCTGTATGGGCATAGTTCCCCTTGCCTACACAGAATGGGTGAAGAAAACATAAAAAATCTCTGCATATAGATATAGGTATTCTTTATCGGTTGGCGCCATTTTTCAAAAATGTTCTTTGCGAGTTTTTATTATTTTATGAAATTGCTTCATTTTTTCGCAACTGTATTAAAAATAGTTGTTCAGTACACGTGCGGAACCGTCATTGGAAGGAGTTCCGACTGTCAACCCTCACCTTCGGCTGCGCCTCGGCTCGGGTAGACATTTGTCGGAACTCCTTGCAATGACAGCCTTTCCGCACTTGTAATGAAATATACTATTTTAATACAGTTGCTCAAAAAGTGGCATATTGCAGGGACGTAAAGCGTTCGGGAAGTGGGCTATATTACACACTCGTGTTTTTTCTTTACCTTTTCCGAACTCGTGCATTTTCTTTCCCAACTGTCAAAATAATGTCTATTAAAAAGAAAAAAAAACCAACCACGAAGTTTTAGAAGTTTTTATGATTCATGAAAATATTTCTAAAAAGAAGCTACTAATTTGTTTCAATATCAGATTTAATGATTTGATTCAATGAGTTAGGTTCATTTCATTTCATCTCATTAACATTTTCATTTCATATCAATAAAAAAATTCTACTGAAGACTTGGCTGTATGGGCATAGTTCCCTTTGCCTACCCAGAATGGGTGAAGAAAACAAAAAAAATATCTGCTTATATTATTTTACGGTTGGCGCCGAGTTTTGGCGGGAAGTCTGAAGGAACAAGTTGTGCTCTTGTTTTATTTTCATTTTCTTAGTGTATTTTTGAGTTATATCGGATAAAGTTGATGGCATTTTGCTCGATATAGGTTAATGACAGTGCACGAGTGTTGTGAAATAAAATAACAGTGCGAAAACATGTTTTTTCGGCTTGCCTCCAAAATTCCATCGGACATGTTCTGGTAAAGTAGCCATCACTTTACTTGAACATTTAACTGACTAGACTGACTGATACCTGACGACTAACTGACTTTTTCTACGACTACAGTGATGCAAAAATTTTACTTGACGCTGGCAATATGCACAGAGTTTGCGACGCCATTATTAAAATTGAAAAGTAAATATTGAATGGCTGAAAGGATTTTAATCCAATGCCGTAAAACAAAATTAAAAAAAAAAACGGTTGGCGCCATTTTTCAAAAATGTTCTTTGCGAGTTTATTGATTAGTTAGTTGAGTGTATTGTGATTTTATTATTTTATTAAATTGCTTCATTTTTTCGCAACTGTATTAAAAATAGTCGTTCAGTACACGTGCGGAACCGTCATTGGAAGGAGTTCAGACTGTCCACCCTCACCTTCGGCTGCGCCTCGGCTCGGGTAGACATTTGTCGGAACTCCTTGCAATGACAGCCTTTCCGCACTTGTAATGAAATATACTATAGTACCAAATATTTTGAAATGAAACTTGTAAGTTCCTTGATGTTAGATGTTCCATGCGAGCGCAGCAGGCGGGTGCGGCGGCGCGGGCGGCGGCGGCGCGGCGGGCAGCACCATCGCCGCCGCGCTGCAGTTCTTCGCCGCCTCCCAGTGCCTGCTGCACGAGGCCTGGCCGCACCAAGCATCCATCAAAAGTATGACTGACTTTCTAGAGCATTGTCGTCGTATCATTGTTAAATACCATACAATAATACTTTATTGCACACCAAATCCTATTAAACAATAAAATAAAAGATAACAATCATAATATGCAGTAGGCGACTTTATCGGTCAAACAGCGATCTCCTTCAGGCAACTATATGCTTGGAAAGTAAAGAAAGTAGAGAGGAAGAAAAGGGTCATTTTTTCTATTTAAATAGAGAAACAGATGAGCATGTGGGCCCGCGTTGCATTAAATGGTCACTGCAGCCTGCAGCCCATAGAACACTGAGTCTTGTCTGTGGCTGGCTGTAACTCTTTTGCATCCAACTGCTGGGCACTGGCACTCCCCATTATTGGGGAGGCCTGGAGCTTACTCCACCACGCTGCTCCAATACGGGTTGGTGGAGATGCGAGTTAATGGCCAACCCGCTGTCGGATGTTTTCAAACCGACCATATGACCTCCGACAAGGTTTAACGACTGTTATCTATCGACAACAACCGGGACCGAGGGCTTAACGTGCTCTCCGAAGCACGGAAAGAGTCTGGTCTATGGTAGTATAAAATTGTGCTGCTATTAACTCCTGAACTAATGGTTACCTTTAGTATACAATGTACACTGGTAGCTGTAACTGTACAGGATTCCATTTTCTGGCAACGACACTATTCAGGGTCAATTACACCAAAGTCTAATAGCACAGAAATAAAACTATTACCTACCAACTACTTAATAGTAAGAAAGGAAGTCGAATTCTTTGTTATACTCAGATGATTCTTTTTTCCTTTTTCAGTCACTTGTTTTAAAGTAGTAGGTAGGTAGTTTTTGGGACATTAAAAAATAAGTGCAGTGCAAGCAAGGAGGTTTAATTGTCGCTGCAACTCATTGACATACATATTACTTAACCAAGACAAGCAAGACTTGAATTTTATCTAAGATTAGGTAGTGCGCTTCTACATTCGAGGTTGATGAACAACTATATAGTTGTATAGTATAGTTTTTCTCCGTCTGCTCTTTTCTTCAGCTCAGCATTGCCTAAGCGCACCCAGAGCAGACAGAACAAAAAAAAGTTCACTAAGAGTTTGGAAAGGAACCGTACAGTGAATAAAGAATATTTCATTTCATATATCTGATATCGTTTTTATAGAAACTTTAATTTATCATACGATTGTAGATGAATCATGCTTCAACTATATCGTCGTGGGCGGTGGTACTGCGGGCTCGGTGGTAGCTGCGCGGTTGTCAGAGCTGCCACACGCTACTGTCCTCCTCCTAGAGGCTGGTGGCGACCCACCCCTGGAAAGCATTGTAAGTTCTAATGTTAGTCTACCGGGCTTACATCATTATCAGCAACTTTTTGAATTTGGGTACACATCTTTATAAATGAATGAAAATACTTTATTGTTGACTGTTAACATTTTTTTTCAACCTTTTTTTTTTATGTCCTACTGCTGGGAACGGGTCTCAGGGATCTAGGCCATAGTCCAGCACGCTGGCCAAGTGCGGATTGGTGGACGTCATGCTTTCGAGAAATTATGAATTTCTCTCAGGCATGCACGGCGATGGAGAACATTGTAATCAATTAAATATCACGATATTTTCCATCACCATGGAGCAACGATAAATGCGCACATTACACATTTCTTTGTCAGAGGTGCGCGCCGAGGTTTTGAACCCGGGATCGGTCGCGTCGAAGACCGCGGCTTTTTACCACTCGGCCATCGCTGCTCATCAGTTTACATAGGTACATAGAATGAAATGTTTAATATTATTAATAGTTTTAAACAGACTAGTAAATTCTGGCATACAATATTACTAATTAAAATTAACTAAAAATATTTTACTTTAAGACCCGTTAAGAATAATCTAGACGGATCATCGGCTTTTGGTGCATATCCACCGCTGGGTCAATGACAGGAAAGAAACCGGCACAAAAAAAACTCTTAAGGCATTGTTTAGAGTTAGCATGCCAGAATGAAACTTGGACCCTTCGAGATATTGCTGGTGGACTCATAATTATTTTTCATATACAAAGTCATAATAAATCTATGGGTGGACTAGACTTATTGATAAAACCTCGTAACAATTAATAAAAACACATTGTGTCGAGTACTTTTCAGGCTTATTTTTGTTAAACATTTCATGATCATTGACGAATCGGGTTTAATATTTGATGTCGTTCCAGATACCAGGTTTCAGTAATGACATGAAAAGAAGTAGATACGACTGGAACTTTACTACGGTGAACGACTTAAGTTCCAGCCAGGCACTGCAAGACGGGAGCCAACGCCTGCCCCGAGGCAGGATGCTGGGCGGCACTGGCTCCCTGAACGATATGATATACTCCCGAGGCAACCCTGCTGACTATGACGAGTGGGCGAAAATAGCTGGAAACGACTGGAGCTGGGACAATGTGCTGGAATACTACAAGAAAACTGAACATTTGACGGATGAGCGAATTATCAATAACCCAGATCTGAGAGAGCTTCATGGACACGGCGGGGAAATAGAAGTTACTGGCTTTAACGAATCTTCCTATGCCACCGACAAGTTTCTAGAAGCGTTCCAGGAATTGGGCTTTGAAATTGTGAAAGATATGACTGCCTTCGATGTTGTTGGAGCTGGCCGATTTTCTCACACGATTAAAGATGGCAAACGTCATAGCTCACTTACCGCTTTATTGAATAAAGCAAGTGAAAGAAACAACCTATTTGTACTTAAAGATGCCGTAGTTACTAAGATTGTTATAGAAAGTAATACAGCGAGAGGAGTAAAAGTTTTGGTAAATGACAATGAATTTTTTTTTTGCGCAAACAATGAGGTAGTTGTTACAGCAGGAACTTATAATACTGCAAAATTATTGCTTCTTTCTGGTTTAGGCCCTAAAAAACATTTAGAAGAAGTGGGGGTGCAGGTGGTGGAAGATCTACCAGTAGGCGATAACTTGCAAGATCACATCATGGTACTAACATACTTAGCAGCTCAAAATGGAACCTGCAAGTCAGATCTAGGGATGTTATATATGAACACGATTAAATATCTTTATGACAGAAGTGGGTCTTTGTCATGGACTAGTGATTTGGGAGCATACATTTCCTTACAGACTAATACGAGGAACATTCCAGACTACGCCATCTATCCAACATGCATGCCCGTCTCTACAGACTTTTATCGATCGTGTATGACAGTTTTAGGGTTTAAAGAGTACATTTGTGAGAAACTAGTAGAAGAAAACAAGAACAAGGAGCTTTTGTCCTTAGCTGTGGTTAATCTTAAACCAAAATCGAGAGGTAAAGTGCGATTACAGTCTTCCGATCCGATGGTTGAGCCCTTGATATATTCGGGTATGTTCAGCGACCTGGACGACTTGGTCGGTTTCTCAGAAGCTATGACGGTAGCGTGGTCCATTGCTAGTACTTCATACTTCAAAGCGAAAGATGCCTACGTTGTCAACTTAAATATAGAAGGCTGTGAAAATCTATCAGGTGCGGAGCTACAAAAATGTTGGGCGAAGGCCATGGCGATGTCTGCTTGGCACTCCGCTGGGACGGCCGCGATGGGTACCGTGGTGGACTCCAAGCTGAGAGTAAATGGGGTAAAAAACTTAAGGATTGCAGATGCAAGTATTATGCCGACCGTGCCGCGTGGCAATACCAATGCCCCAGTGGTCATGATAGCTGAAAAGGCTGCAGATTTTATAAAAGATTCTTATAGGCGATCAAATTCATAAGGTTCCACGCGAAATCACGCACAAAATATATTATGATAGTTTGATAATATATTTAAAAGTTATCAAGCGATTGCACATGACACCCAAAGGACTTGGAGCTGAGTCACAATATATTATTAGTTTTTTTACAAACAAGGAGCTCAATGAAACGTTAGATCCATGTCTAAACCTATATAAGTTGAGGCATAAGACACTTTAACATGGTTAAAACTTTCCCTTGCCTCCTGTGCAATATGATCGTATTGTTATTAACTGTGATATTACCATGTCCATATGAACATTGAAAATCTAGGCTAAGAGTTTTTATTATGTACCTATATATTTGTTAATCATGAACTTACGCATTTCTCTAAATTGCTGTTGTTAGCTATATTTATGTACGTATTTTGAAAAATAAAACCCTTTGGCAATGAACTGGTATGTTTCATTTAATAAGTCAGAAGTTTATGGCAATACAACCTTGGTACGATCATCATCATCATCATCATCATCACGTTCAGTAAGTTTAAACACCGTCGTGAGTCCTGTTTTCATTTTTGACAAAATAGATGGATGGATCTGATTTTACTGTCAAAAGACGTTGATTAAAGTTATTAACGAAGAGCATTCGATATCAAACACCCCACTGCTTTTTTACAATGTCTGATTTACTAATGGGATTTTCGGACATAGATATTATTAAAGTCCAATAAACAAAAAATATTTCACAAGAAGCGCGCATGGCATGGCGGTTAGCGTAGAACGGAGCGATCTATGCAACTAAGCGAAACGGGTGCGCTCGGGTGTGAGATGGGTAACCGCTAGTTGCAAGAAAATTCATGCGCGTTTCCGTGCTTCGGAGGGCACGTCAAAACGTCCCGGTTGTTGTCGACAGATAACAGTCGTTAAACCTTGTCGGAGGCCTTATGTGCGGTTTGAAAACATCCGACATCGGGTTGGCCACTAACCCGCATCTCCACCAACGCGCATTGGAGCAGCGTGATGGAGTAAGCTCCAAGTCTCCCCAATAATGGTGAGAGACCCGTGCCCAGCAGTGGGAAGTGGGCTAAAAGGGTGGCAGCCAAACGCAAAATATTACAAAATTTGCTATATACACTGTTGGAAACGCATTTTTATTTCTCCTTCTGAAATTCTATATCTATTATGCAGTACCTAATTATGATAGTGCAGTGACTCAGAGACGCAGAACCGGGCCTTAACCGTGTCAACACTGTCAACGTGGTGTTGACAACAGGACGAGCTAATTATTCGACTTTCACTTGTAACCGATAACGAATGATTTAGTTTCACTCCTCGAAAGGACGGGTAACGTAATTCGACGTAATGAAGGCGCAATACGCGATTTGATATCAGAGCACTTTTACATGTTACGACCTACGACCTCGAAGCGACAAAGATTTTATGGTAATAGCACTCTTTTCAACGGCTTATTTAACTTTTTACACAGAACTTAAAATATTCTTTTATTATTGTTGCAAAAATTGGAAAATTTGACCGAGTTTTAGAATTTGAAAGGCATTTTGTGTTGTATTGAATAAAGGGGTAAAATGGGTTGTATGCAATCCTGGCGGAGAACCTGGAAGAGCTCAGCACTATGCTAGGTGACCTCCATAGCGCCTCACAAAGGGTGGGTCCAAGACGAAGATTATGTCTAATGTCCATGTCACACCTATACCGGTCGTTGTTGATGGCGCTACTCTCGAAGTTGTTGACGAGTATACCTAGGACAAGCGATCTGTATGGGTAAGTCCAACTTCGAGAGAGGTAAGTCGTAGAATCCAACTCGGTTGGGCAGCCGGGAAACTACGAAGTGTCTTCTCGTCGACAATACCTCAGTACCTGAAGTCGAAAGTTTTCGAGCAGTGCGTGTTGCCAGTGATGAACTACGGCGCTGAGACGTGGTCTTTCACAGTTAGCCTTTTCCATAGGCTCAAGGTCACTCAGCGAGCGATGGAGAGGGCTATGCTTGGTATTTCTCTACGCGACAGAATTCGAAACGATGAAATCCGTAGACGAACGAAGGTTACCGATATAGCTCTCAAAATCTACAAGCTGAAGTGGCAATGGGCAAGCCATATAGTTAGGAGGACTGACAACCGATGGGGACGAAAGGTCCTCGAATGGCGACCACGTCTCGGCAAAAGGAGCATAGGCCTCCCTTCAACCAGGTGGACTGACGACCTGAAGAAGATAGCGGGAAACCGCTGGATTAAGAGGGCGCAGGACCGGATGGAGTGGCGAACATTAGGAGGCCAGAAGTGGACTTTAAAAGGCTGATACATAGATAGATGCAATAAGTGGGAAATATGTCAAATATGGCCTACCGGTTCCCCTCCATAGCTTCATCAGACATGTTCGGGTGAATGACCCATCGCTTTACTCCGATATCTGACTGAGTAATCTGCAATATTTTTTCCGAAAATTTGCAAGTTATCTCATTAGTTTTACTTTCAGCAGTTGAAAGCTTTTGTTAATGGTAAAAATGCCGAAATAAGTCAGTATGCGCGCATATATTTTTGCATAATATTGAGAAAACATTTAAATGGTGTATAGTTTTTATAAGTAGTGATTAAGTAGATGTAAACACTGTTTGTTTTCCGAATAAAGTAAAATAAATAATATACCAAAAAGCGCAGAATAACACGTTTGAAACCGCTCTTGTAGAAAATCGTAATTAATTTAGGTGAATCGTGCTGTATAAAACTTCTTGTGGTTGTCGCGCCCTAAATCATGTCGACTGAGGTAACGAGCACCTTAGGCTACCGTTTTATGTTTGACTATTACATTATGTATTTAATATCAACTACTTTAAATATTGTTACTGTAATAAGAGTTATTACTGGAATTACGTTTACAGATATTAGGTTTTGCTATCTAGATCATATTTATCACTCGCTCCACAGGTAAGAAGAACATAATGATAAATATTTTATTGAAGTTGTTTTGTAAAGAAATTTTCTTAAAAAAATATTGTGCTTTTTTATTTATAGTTTTCTACTCGTTTACCATTCATTTGATACCCTTGTTGAATGGGTTGTACAAAAATATTCATCCGAAATATTTGAGGAGGAGCATTATTTGAGGACGGTAGTCTTGGATTTGATTTTTTTTTGCAAGATTTGACGCACGAGCTCTAGATCTGGCCATTTTTTGGTCTTATGGAAAACTTAAAAAAACTAAAGATGAAACTACGTCTAATCAGTAGACCGTGTCTACCTTAAGCACAAACATGGCAGGTACGACCGTTACTCCCGCAACTAACAATACGAATCCGGCAGGTGTGGGCCACGCCGCGCCATGCTCCCCCTGTCTCAAGTTGCCACTTCCTGTTGCATCCTAGTTCAAGCTGTTCAAGGCGGCCAGACCTCGGTTAGCCCGAATAACTTATAATACAATACTTATATATCTGGTTACTGTTCTATCCATTGGTTATCGCTCGGTTAACCGCACAATATTTTGACAACCGACGCAGTAGTAGGGTTTTTATAGAGATTGGTTACGGAAGCATAAAGAAGGTTAAATTTCTATTGAACTCATTGGAATTAATATTCAATTCAATTAAATTTTTTTGTGTGAATATAGGTTGCAATGTTCTCTTAATTTTAATATCATTACCTCCATATTCAACCTGAGAAAGAATGCAATACAGTTAATTATTTCTTGTCTAGGTACAGTCTATCGTCTACAGTTATTAGGTTTCTATAACGACGATAATAATTATAAGTATTCTAACTATAAACGCAATTACATTACATTATGAAATACACATAATTAAATCATGACATTTTTTTCGAATTCTTTTTCGAAGATAAACGCAGAGCTGACTGGCAGAGAATGCCTTTAGGCATTAAGTACGCCCTTTCTTTGTACAACATTGCTTAAGTTGAAGAATAAAGCATAAATACATAAATAAAATCTAAGATACTTTTACACATCATCTGGTTGCGAAATTCCTGTCAAAGTGGTCCAGCCGTTGTGCTGGTTAGTTGGGATCAGACAAGAATTTTAATACTAAAATGGCTTGCATTTCGTAAGAATTGTGTTATAGTGGCACAAAAAATAAACACTTCAGTTTAATGTATGTACAGATAAAGCAAGGCAGACAGCGGACAGCCTCCCAGCATCGATCAGCGGAGATAGCGCGCTTTCACCTGACGCGAGATGCCGCCGCTGACGCCGCGCCACTGCGCACGCGCCGTAATCGCGCATAATAATTGCCACCTGCGCGCAGCGCGCCCGCCGCACATTTTATCAATGATCCAGGATTGCTAATTAACGAAAATAGTTACAAAGACAAAGAACTTTATTTGCACAAATATGGGCGTTTACAAAAGTTGCATTTAGCAAATCAATATCAATTTAACGTTATTAACGAAATTCTTCAGACCTGTGAATGATAGGTACTTAGCGTTTTGAGTTTAAAATTCTTTGGAATGATTTGATTTTATTGTTTGAAATGGAGAGTTGAAGCAAAGGTATGATGAATTAGTAATGTGTTATGTATGAAACAACTAGCTTTTTTTGAAATTCCTGCGCTCACTACAAGAAGATGATCCGGCACTGTTTATGTCCATAACTTTATTTTTTTGTAGTATAAAGTACCTACATTGTTAGCACTTTATGTATATTACAATCTAGCCTAATTTATATGACTAATGAGTAATTTTACGCTAACTTAAACTACTACATACTTAAATGTTATTGAACTGCACGTCCACTGACACATCACTTCTTAGTTTTAGCACCTAAAGGTTATACCTAATTATAACACACTGTTCTTGTGTTCTATAAGTTACTTTTTTTTTCTAGCACTACACTATATAGTCACTTATTCATATGGTTTTGTCCGTTTGAGTCTTCTAGTTTGGTCCGTGGTGTCGAGGAGCTGGATGCCCTCGACATTCACGTGATGATGAAGTCGGTATTGGTGAGCTTCTGCTCACTTAACACTATACCTAACTATATATAATATTAAGTTGTTCCTCCTTTATTGTCTCTTTTTTTGTATTAACAGTGTTAGTAAAGTCTGATAGTATAGTAATTGTTTGAATTTGTTTGCTTCTTTGACAATATTGAAATTTTACTTACAACTTACCTACAATAAATATTGTGTTCAATATTTAACCTTTATGGCAACTGCACGTCATCTATCCGATCTGCACGAAAATGTGGTTCACACTGAAAATCAGTGGTCGTGGCTCACTACGGCAAAATCTGAACGGGTCCGTTTAATAATAAACAATTGTATGATTTTTATTATTATGATATATATGGTATTTGTGTGTTTCTTACACTGTGTGACACAAATGCAGAGTCCGAAAGTGATTATATTCTCTTCCCATAGGAATGAGAACTAAGATATTTCCCACCCCGGTAAAAAGTAGCCTATGTCACTTTCCAGCCCTCAAACTGTCCACATACAAAATTCAGGTCCATCCGTAGCACTGTAGAGATGTGAGAGAACAAACAAACAAACACACTTTGACACTTATTATAATTATAGGTATGGATTTTTCTTAGGGGAAATCATTAATTTTACAATCATTTCTTGATACTCTTGTTGTATTGGTACTGTATGTAGAGTTATCGTAAAGTCGTCCTCTGCTGGAGTGACAATGACATGATATTCGAGACCTGTCGTTATGGCAACAAGATAGGAGACAAAAAGCCCATCACATAGGAAATCGAAGTCCAATAGAGCGACGATAATAGTTGGCAAAAACAAACGTGGGTTCCACTTTCACCGGCGGCGAGCGGCACCGGCAGTCAGTCCGCAAGCCGCGCACCGAGCGCCCGCGACACCCGCGACCGCCGACCGTGATGCGCCGCGAACGCCATGTCCGACGAACCGGAGCGCTCCTCCACGGAAAACGTCACCGTCGTCACCAACTTCCCGACCGTCTCCAGCTTCAAGTCGGAGGACTCCACCGAGCAGCTCATATGCAAGACGCCGCAGAAGCCAAATAGCTCGAAGGGGCGCAGTGTTAGCTCCAAGACTGCAGAAGCCGGCAGCGATGAGAATGGTGGCAGCAAAAGACTGGTGGTGTTTTTGGGACTCGCCCAGGTGGTCCTGGGAGCGTTGTTAGTGGGGGCGGGAGCACTGGCAGTAGTGAAGGGTGCCGCGTTGTCCCGGGTTGGGGCTGGACTGTGGGCTGGATGTGTCGCAGTGGTCGCTGGAGTGGTCGGCGTGCTAGCCGGCATCAACGACTGCTATGGATTGAACGGAGGAACCACCACGTGAGTTTCTGTCTTTGATAACAGTCATAAGAAATGTGAAGCACTACTGCAAGGAGAAAGAAGGATAGTAGGTAGTCTCAAGTTATGTATTTCTTGTTCTTGCCTATGATTTTACGAAAACCAATGAATTGAGAGTAGTGCCAACAATCGTAAATATAAGTCTGGTTTTTTATTATTTTTAAGACGCGGTAGTTAACGGATTGATGAATCTGTGTAACGAATCTATAATTATGAGTTTGCGTTATAATTTCATGCGCAAACGGTTATTATCGATCACAACATGGAATTTAGTAAGCCTGAGCTTTTATCCGGTGACTGAAGCAATAAAAAAACATTCATTCAGAAAGAAACAGCTTTAGCCTAGCAGTTAAGAACTGCCGCTTTATTACTAAGGGTCAGAGGTCAAATCCCGACACATAAATCTCACCAAGGTTTGTCATGGGCTGATTTAATATTACTTACTATATGGGGAAAGACAACATCTATGGCCAGCGGCGATTTATTGCCTCAAAAACACATATGAATTTCTCACTCATGAGAGGACCTGTTGAAGTTTTAGACTTGAAAGTATAATAATTGCGTGCGCAACGAGGCACCAAAGACAAGTAACGATTTAAACTGATAATCTTATACTATAATCTCATAAATATTTTTGCCGTGCCCTACCTGGCTCGTGCGAACACTTTAAATCTATCTGTAAGACCTAGCTTAAGACTGTTATTCAGCAAGTTTTTGGCAAATAAATAATTTCCTGTGTCGCCGCTACCATGGACGCAAAGGTAAGCATACAATAAACACCCACAACAAGAAATAAAAACGTATCATTCTAATTATTGCCTCGCTGGGCATCGAACTCAGGAAGCTCCGAATGGTAGTCCGTCCATCTGTTCGTGATCTGATCGTCAAATTAATCAATTAGATGAATACTTACTAATTCTTTAATGATGTGCCTCAAAATACACCATCGCAATCAAGTGCAGGTTGCCCTTCGTTCTGAGGTAGAGTCAGTGTGAGGATTTACCAAAAGGCTGAGTAGGCTGAATAGCCTAGGGCGGCATATTTTGGAGGGCAGCAAATCCGGTCCAAAATTTTTTTGTTTTACGGAAAAGATTTTAAATGGTGAGAATTTCTAGTAACTGTTTCTGAGAAAAAAAGTAAAAAAAAACTTATGGTTGAGCCATCAAATTCAATCTTACGTGTGCTAAATTGCTCGTTTTTTAGAGTATCGAATTTCAGGGGTCAGTAGGGGCGGCAAAATTTGAATAGCCTACTGGCAGCATATATTTAGATTCGAAGCGTAGAGTCGCAGAGATCCATTAATGTACTAAGTGTGCTTAAATCTTAGTATAAAGTTATTTCCGGGGATTGACGCGCAATTATTTCATTGTAACTTTTCATTATTTGCCGGTTATAGAGGAAAAAAATTTTTGTGTGGAAAACTCAGTGTGTCATACGTTTGTTGAGATATAATTCTGTCATTAAACCTAATATTTAATGATGTTATAAACTAGACTTGAGGAAAATAAATAACGAGTTCTCATATCATCGTTTAACTTTCGGCTAAATGTTTCTTCTAATTGCTTAGCAATGAATAACAACGAGGCTTAAAGTTTACGTAACAAACGTAAGAGTTATCTCAGAAAAAAGATGCACAAACATGACAAGCGGATTGTCGCACGTAACCACAGTTTACGTGAATTAAAGTTTAACGAAGCTGTTAAATGAATAGCCATTTTTTACTTATTATATGAACGTAAAATTCCTCAAACATCTATGAATTACTTTTATGCTTTTACAGCCAAATAAATCACACTGGTTGCTTTTAGCATCGGCGTTCGAATTTAGGTATACGAAATCGCGATGCAACACCCTTACCGCTAAAACGCGCAAAGCCATTGCCGCATCCAATATGATCCAAGTTGCAAAACGCGATGCAGCATCGGTCAAATCGGTGCACACGCAAACTCGCTGATCTCCAATGCAATGTGGCTCGGCCAGGTCTTTTCAAGTATTTTTACAAAAATAGGGCCTACGCATGGGGGGGGGGGGGGATGGGGATTAATTGTATTATATATTTTTTAGGTTCTTAGTCAGGGGGGAACAAATTTATTTCAAGCTGGGTACCTCGCGTAAATATGCCACGCGTATTCTTTATACCTATAGGTTTATTTTTCGTGTTTGGGAGATTTTTGGGATTCTTGAATCCCTGAATCTGGACCTTGATCCAGAGGGGGCAGCTGCCCCCATCTGGGATCGGTACGCCATGCCCATTAGCCTACGTATAGTGCCTGTGGCTTGCAACTTCCTTCCCCATCATTTCTTAACAAGAACCGCTCGTGTTCTTGATTTTGTCGTATAGCGAAATGATGTTACTTTGTTTTATTTGAATGGAGTAGCAGACGAGCATGCAGGCCACGTGGTGTTAAGTGGTCGCTGCATCCCTAGGACATCTACATACAACCTCAAGCAAGCATAGGTAAGTCTTGTCTGAGATCGCATGCAGTTGCGCTGCTACTCCGGATGCTGATGGTCGCCTCATGTAAGTGTGGCCGGCAACTGCACCTTTCCACCGATAAACAGTAAAATTGGTTTACGGCAGAAGTGGGTGCAGCGGTGGTACTTCCCCGGGCGAACCATAATAGTTCTTTGGTGAAGTGAAGGGCGCGGCCGCGCTCCGTCTGACTCAATTCGGATGTCCCTTCTATATGCCCATGTTCTATATGCCCGGATATTCAGAAAACTTCGATAGCGTGATTCAGGAATACCCGTGGCGCCATCTCTTGATGAGTAGCGGAAGGTCGCTACAGTTCTACCACCTACAAGACGTTACGTTTTCTTAAGTTATGTTGTTTACGTTTCGTCACGCTTTCAATCCGGGAAGGAATCAAAAACTCCAGTACTCGTAATAACTGCGAGGCCAATTAACGTCGTAAAATGCTTATAACCTTAAGAAATATTGTGATTGTGTAGTTTGGAATAGCTCCTTGTAAACTGCAACGAATGCATTGCTATGCTTTTTCTTCATCAAGTGCGACGGAGGGCTTTTGATATTGTAATATATGACTGTCATTTGGTGCAACCCTTTTGGGTCGCATTGCTCGTCATGTGTCTCTGTCTCTTCCCACTGTTGGAGATGCGGATTAGTGGCCATCCGAACGGATATTTTCAAACTACCCTTGAAAGCCTTCAACAATGTTTAAAGAAAGCTATCTATCGATTACAACCAGAACCGATGGCTTATCGTGCCCTTAGAAGAACGGATATTCACATGAAACTTTGTCACAAGCGGTCGCCCATTTCACGCCCAACCGAACCCATTTCGATAGACTGCGAAGCTCGCAAGCTTCTTCAGCAGTCGTCATGCGCCCTTACACACTACATTATTACCATTGTAGTGACTTCGGAATAGACCCTCGTACAGTGCAACCAATGGATCTATGTTAATGTTCGGCGAGTGCGGCGGAGCGCGGTGTTCCGGGGCATGCGGTCGAGATGCGCACGCGATGCCGGCGCATAGCGGGACTAGAGTTCGATACCTGGAACTGAACGATCATTTTAATTGTGGTTATTTCATGCATTCTAATGTACTACGCTTAACGGGACCCTATTGTCTGTCTGTCTGTCTGTCGGGCCAGTTTTATTTTTATTTTTATAAATAAACTGAACAAAAAGGCAGACGGGCCGCGTGGTGTTAAGCGATCACCGTCGCCTATGGACACGGGCAACCCTAGGGGAGCCGCCCGAGCATTGCCGGCTTTGGAGGAGAGCTTTTTTTACAGCTTTCTTGAAGAACCCCATGTTATAATCCACTGGGAATGTCTCAATGCCTGTGCTGTATTTTGGCCTACGACGACAGGGACACGAATGCATCGTAGCGTAAAAGTTCTGTACTATGTTTTAACATAAAAAAATATAAGTACAGGCGAGCTCTTTACGAATTTCCATAAGCAAATAATTTTTCGAAGATTTTATGACTTAATCATAGACTCCACGTCGTGATAGTATTATTGGCCACTACGGTCAACTTAAACACAACGGATTGGAAGACCTTAACCTTAAATATATTGTGTTGATAGACAAGACTGTTAACGTTTAGAAATTAACTGAAAAAAATTCCAATTATGCTTATACATGTGCAGAATTATTAAAATTACTAAAAAGAGTGAAATAAATTAAGTTTTTAACAAAAAAATAGAACCGACTTCAAACGGTAAAAAATAAAATTGTTCAGTACCTACTTCTTCTTGCTTATGGTAATGACTCTTAAAACTTTTTTTGAAGTCGGGCCCTTAGTAAAATGTCCTGTCTTAGTAAATGTAGTGTACCTTTCGTTTTGAATGGGCACCGACTCCAATATAGTTTTAACAGTCATTACCATAACCAAGAAGAAGTAGGTACTGTCCCACTGTCTGTACTGTCGGTGCCTTTTAGTAAGGGCCCGACTCCAAAAATAGTTTTAAGAGTCATTACCATAAGCAAGAAGAAGTAGGTACTGAACAATTTTATTTTTTACCGTTTGAAGTCGGTTCTATTTTTTTGTTAAAAACTTAATTTTTAACTTCAAAGAGTTTATATTACAGTAGTAGAAGGTCAAACAATCTAGGTAGGTATAATACATTCTCTCCTCTGTTCTCTCATAGATTAAAAAGTCTAAAAAAACTCTTAAAGATATAAAATTTTGAAGTAAAGAGCAGGAGCATAATTAACTAGACAGGAAAATAAATAAGGTAAACGTCCGTATTATCGCCAATTTTCGTCAGTGTCCCAGTACTCATCATTCATAGAAAAAGTATAACTTTTCGTCGTTTTTCTTAGTACGCTGACGACACTATGCACGTTTACTTTACTTCTTCTTACTAACTATAATACTCGTATTTTCGGCAAATACCTTGTTTGTTTGCTGAAAATGTACTTTCAAAAGGTTTTATAAATAGTCTAGATAATGCGTACAACATAACGACCAAAATAGTTTCATTTATTTATGGCCTCATTTGACTTTACATTTTAATCTTAAGATCTCTTATGGTGTTCTTCTTGCAACCCGTTATTATCATCCGTATTTTTGTGATCTATTTCCGAATCAATGAAATCAACTTAGGCTAAATTCAGAGAGTTTACAGATTATTGCAACTCTCTTCATGCAGTAAGCAGATACTTACGTCTTGGAAGTATTTTCTTCATCACGATATTATTATTAAATTATAATGTTCTATTGTGTGCTAAAATTTTGCCTAAGTAATTGGAATCTTTACCGGTAAGACTTACATCCATACAATCAGACTCACTTGAACTATTATAAACTTAACCACCTGTTAACTTTACAATCGTGCTAATTATAATACCTATTCGCATAAACACGGACAATCCTATGCGTAATTATAAAGGCAAACCTGTCACATTTAGGTCAAGAATCTAATTACTGTCAATGCAGACTCCCTATAGTTTGAGCTCATCACCCGCCGAGAATGGCGCTCTTTGATGGGATTTTAATTATTTGCAATCAAGTTCAGTGCGGTGACGTCTACAATTTGTTTGCATTCAATGCATACTTATAACTAACCCTACTAGTCGCAGGCGCCGATCTGCGTTGGATTCCTAATGTTATTTGTATGTCGTAAAAAGGTAAAACATTTTTTGTATTGAGATGCTCATACAGACTTCGTGTCCGCTTACGAGAGGTATTGGTGCGGATATGGACTAACTAATAAAAACCACATAATATAAAACAAAAGATATTACGAAAAGATCCAGAACTTTAATGGTTCAAACGCTACTGCCTTGAAGCAATTACTTCGTGCTTCGGTGGAAAGGGCCAGAGTTTAAGGCGACCGTCAGCCTTCGGAGTAGCAGCGAGTTAGTAGTTGGCTGCAGCGATCGATACTCCATCGAATTTTCGCGCTTTACTTTATGAATGAACAGTCAGCTATACAATTTATTATTTATAACTCTACTATTCTAACAAAATATGTAACGTAAGCCTTAATATAAGCTCATAAATAAAATTATGTTTTGTCTGTAGTTATTGGATTCTCTTTGTTCGGCTCTGTCAAAACCTATCTAATCACGTCGTAATTTCTGTAAGCAAGGGGTAAGAATTTCAAGGAAAGGTTCTTACAACACTGTATGCTGGTAGAAAGCTTCTCGAGCTAGTAGCTGCACCCATTTCTTGCAATTAACATTGTAGCAAGTATTTTTGTTTTGGTGCCAAGCGTTTGCCGGCTTCAATTAAACATGACCATAAGCATCTGGAGTAGCAGCAAAACTGTCTACGTCTTCAGTCAAGTCTCAATCTTAAGGCTCTACCTCTCAAGATGACCATGAGGTGAATGAAATGAGAATGATCACCACGTGGCTCGCATACTCGTTGGCTATGTCTAGATAATATTAGTATAGATAATATTATGTAAGTAACTATTAAGTGAGCGATAATGAAAATGAAAATTATTTTTTAATACAGTTGCATAAAAGTGACATTATATTGCTGGCCGGCTGGCTGGCTGGAGGTGGGCTATTACACACTCGTGCTTTTTGTTTACCTTTTCCGCCAAAGACCAATAATCCTAAAGACAGCGGGTCGGTGTAACCACTTTGTTGGCATCTCTTTTTCGCAGCCAGTGCTACCCACTTATCATATTTTCCCCCAAATTTGGTAATCTACAATATCAAGCAAGTAAACTATAAACATTGGCAGACCAAACTGTGAAAGGATTTATATGCTTGTGCATTATGGTTGGTTGTTTGTGAGTTTAGATTGGTTGACTGGCATAAAGTTAATTGGGTCAGCAAATTACAGGACATACATATAGGAGAAAATAAAAGACAAATACAAAGATTTTTAATGGCACCAATATGGGTGTTTACAAAAGCTGTTAATACATATTTAGTACGTCATATTTACCTTAATGAGCTATGCAAATATTACAAAGATAAAAGTAAACACTTAGTTATAACGCAATATATAAAAATGTACATTTGTATCAATTTTATTATTATTTTTCTTCTCTTTATCCTTTTGGTCAATAAATGGCTTTCAAAATAGACCGAACAAATTCGGAATTAAATTGATGGTTGCCAGTCAATACGTCCAGTGGCCTGAATCCATTTATTTTCGGCAAGAGCGTCAGTTGGAAAACTGAAAAAAATATGACAGCAACATGAGATGAAATTCGTCTGGTAAACTTCTCATAATGTCTAATACAAAATGTATGGAGTATCTTTTTATAGTCTGTGTGAGTGAAATTTAATATGTCGGGAAAATGCTCATAACGTGCACCCCAGGCGCGGTCCCAGGTGGGGGGGTCACAGGACATGACCCCCCCCCCAATCCGTCAGTCATGCGTACATGGAAGGTAAAACAAGCGAATTTGAGACACTTCTTCCCTCAAATTTCTTGGCGACCCTCCCCCCAAAATTGAAGGCTGCGACCGCGCCTGGTGCACCCAGCCTATAACATTTTACTGGTCTCCACTTAAATAGTTATATATAAACAGGGGTATTTGAGCCTCCCGCTTGAAATGTAACTAACTACTAATGAGGTAACACATAATCTTTGATATTATTATTGTCACTGTTTTTTGTTAAAAATAATTATATTTAAATAAGATGGTTAATTTTTTACTAATACGGGGAGGATATTTTGATTCGACATCTGACAACACAATTTCGAATTTGACAATGTTTGAAATAAACAAATATAAGTTTATTTTCACGAATTTCACTATATTTACGTTGAATGACTAGTTATAAGACAAAAGTAATTAAATATCTATATATAAACAATACATATTTAGTACATTTTAAAGAGAAGTATTTAACTTACGCGTAAAATGTAATACCTTCCGGCAGCCTTCCTGTTTACGCTCACTGCGGCTCTTACAACCTAAAATACTGCAGCTCACCATATTATGGAACTAGAAAAATGTTATTTGCTTTTAATTTTTAATACAACACAATTTACAGCTGTGAGAATCGATTTTAACACATAAATATTATAAAACAACAATGTCACCCCGACTTCCACAGTTTGCCTGCCACATAATTAAAGGGCACTGTCAAAATATGTGGTTACACCGAAAAGGACAGAAAATCTCGCTCCCATCTCTTTTTAACAAGTTCTTTAAGTATATTTCGATCTCGCTTTAGCGTGCCGTAATGAAAATATGCCTCTGTCTATAGTATGTAAGTACATTATTCTTAGTCGAATGTTCGATAAGTGCACTATACCCTTATCTTCTAAGGTAAAAAATCTTGGGTTATTTATCGACACACACCTTAACTGGTCTGCGCATATCCACGAGACCTGTCGTTCCGTGACGATAAAGCTTGGTGCACTTAACCGTCTCAGAAATTTCCTCCCCATCAATGCAAAGGTTATGCTGGTGCAAGCTCTTATTTTCCCGATTATTGATTATGGTGATGTGTGTCTTACTGATCTCAATGAGGAGCTTCTGAATAAACTAGAGCGGCTCGTCAACAATTGTATCCGCTTCATTTTCTGCCTTCGCAAGTTCGACCACGTTTCGTCTCTCCGATCTCAGCTGAAATGGCTTCCTATTCGGCAACGAAGGCAATTGAGGATACTCTCTATGCTTTTCACTATCCTTTATGATGATACTTCTCCTAAGTACTTGAAAAACATGTTTCAGTTTCTAAGTAGTACCCATGAACGGCACCTTCGTTCTTCTGAGACACACTGTCTCTCTATCCCTCTTCACCACTCCGGTTCCCTTTCATATTCTTTTGCTATTCAAGCTGCCCGACTTTGGAATGCGCTTCCTGATGATCTTCGAAAACCTGCTAGCAAATTGACATTTAAAAATAATGTACGCAAACATTTGCTTCTTCAAAGTAGTTAGGGTCATAAAATCTATTTTTCCCCCCCATTCTTTCTTTTTTACTTTCTCCCATCATCTAATTCTTATATTTACATGTATCTATATTTTCAGCTTTCTGTAGTTATACATATTCTATGTAGTTGTATCTATATTATATGTATGTATATTATATATATATATATATATATATATAAATCCAGGAACACTTTTGGCAACCTTTCATTTTGCAACCTTGTGGCTACCACGAGTTACAGCAGACTTAGGGCAATAAAAGCTATGAATATTAACGTACTACAAGCTATAAGACTGTGACTATTACTTAAAATTTACCTTGTTGCAATATCCTCCAAAATAAATTTATACAGGTACATATATTTTTCGCAATACTTTTGACAACCAATCCATATTGTTATACTTACTACATCCATGTATATTGATGTATATTTATATTTATTTTATAAGAGATAAGCCTACCGTTCTTAATTACATATATACTACTTCCGTATTTTTAAGTATATTGTCAGCTCATTCCTAAGTACTTTGGGCATCCTACCATTAACGAGTACTTTTAACGACTTATTATACTAACCGTATATTAACGTTTACTTAGCTAGCAAACATGCTACCTTTCAGTAGGACTGTAATATGGAATCCAGAAAGTACAGTCAAGCTCCAAAATATTAACTAAATCAGTAACTGTGGTGTGCAAGTGGACTGTATGTTGCTTGATGTGTTCAGCGTAGGCAGGTTTCAAAGAAGAGACGATTTTCCTTTTAAGGTGTTTCCTCCAGTAGAGCCCAGTGGTAAGTGAATTCAGCTGCTGGTTTTCAACTCGTGCGGCTTGTGTGCTGCACGGTTGAGCCAAGTTTCGGATTCCTCTATCTTGGGGTTTCTTCCGTGGCCCGCAACTGCAGAGCCCGTCAATAGAGTTGTAAGCCAGGGGGCTCCCTGGCTTACCGATGGGCGGGATCCAGCTCCTTGCTGAATCGGGGTTGTCGTGGTCCGTGGGTTGCGGCTTGCGCTGCTAGTGAAGCCCGGTGGGGGCGCGGCACCTCGGTGCCGCGGGTCAATCAGCTCTTCATGAAGCCCCGGTGGCCGGCGGAGTGGGTCCCGCGCCAGGAGATCGCGCGGGACCGGTCTGCGGTCGAGTAGACGAGCGTGGGGCGGCGCCAGATCCCGCAGATGCGAGAATCGCGCCGGGTCGACACGCGCAAACATTTTGGTGGCGAGGCAGCGCATGAAGTCGTCCAGGCTCTCGACTCGTAAGTCCCTCTGGATGACTGCGTTCCTGACGCACCAGGACGCTTGCGCGACCTGTCGCAGCACGTGCGATTGAGCCGCGCGCAAACGTTTGCGCTGCGGCTCACTCACAAACGCGTACCAGGCCGGCGCCGCATACGTCAGGCGGGGGCGGATGTACAGCTTATACTGTGTGGTCTTAACACAAAGAGGGAGGCTCGAAGAGAGCACCGGACGAAGCTGGAAGCTCGCCGACCTCGAGCTGATGAGTATGTTGTCCACGTAGTGCTTCGACAAATAAATTCGACAAATAAATGATTGATTGATTGATTGTAAGTCTGTGGTCTAAAGTCACACCCAGGTACTTCGCCCGGGTGGACCACAGGATGTCTTGTCCGTTGAGCTTCAGAGTGGGGTCCTTAGAAGAGCTGCCGCCTATCCGGACGGCCTGGGTCTTCCCCACGTTCACCGACAGTCTCCACTTCGCGAGCCAGTCGGGGAGGGCATCGAGGGCACGCTGCATCTTGGACGGCCACGGGATGCTCTTCTGATAGTGCGCCGTCCACTACCACTCTTAAGCTCCTGTTGTCCAAGAAACAGGAGATCACCTGTACGATGCGCTTGGGCACCGACGACTGCGAGATCTTGTAGAGCAAGCCGTCGTGCCAAACACGATCGAACGCTTTTTCCATGTCAAGGAATACTGCACACGCTCGCTTGTTATTGTTCAGTGCGGCGGTGACATATCACCACCGCACCATAGTAGGTACTGCACCATAGTGCAGTACCCTCGATCTTGCAGTAGGAGCGACTCGAAGACCTTCGAAATGGTTGAGAGAAGCGTGATGGGCCTATAGCTCTCAGGCTTTTGGATGCTTTTCCCCGGCTTGGGTAACATGATTACGGGTCCAATTTTCCATGAGTATGGGAATGTCCCCGTACGCAGAATGCCGTTGAAAAGGCGCGTGACGGCTCCCATCGTCTTCCTGGGAAGCTGGCGGAGCGCCGTGTTCGTTATGCGGTCTGCGCCGGGAGCGTTTCTGGCTTTAGTCCTTTCGATCGCACTCTGGACCATGCTCGGGGAGACGACGACGAGATTCTTCATCAGGAGTTATAGGCGGTGCGAAGTACTCGAGGAGGTGGCGCTCAACTGCTAAAATATGTTCCGTCTCCTGAGAGGAGTCCGACCGGAATTAGCGTTCGAGGTTGTTGGCGGATCTCTACCCTATCTTCCGCCCGGTAGCGAGGCGTGCAGTCCGCATGCGTCAATGGGCGGACCGGAGCCGGGGTGTTCGTAAATTGGCGGCAAAGGCGGTGAATGGAAGGCCAATCGTCTTGCGCGACACCCAGGCGCGACTCTCAGCTCACGGTCGCGTGCGCCTCCAACGCGGCCTGGAGCCTTTCCTTGGCTCGGATGAGTTGAAGCTTCTGTGTCGGGCATCTGGTGTTCTGCCAGCTCCTACGAAGGCGCCTTTTCTCCTGTAAGAGTTGGTAGATGCGAAGTGGGTGGGGGGACAGTGCTCCCCGTGATGGAATCTCTTCTGTGGCCCCCTCCAACGCGCCTTGTATGCTGGCAGTGAGGTCGACCGCTAGTTGGTCGACATCACCTCCCGTGCAGACAAGCCGAGTTGGGGTGGTGATCTCAGTGTCTTCTTGAAGGCATTCCAGTCCGTTTTGAGACGTGGCTTCGGTGGCGAGACCCTCACTGGGTTCTTCGCCAGGACTAGCGAGACGGGAACATGGTTGGACCCCATGCCGTCTTGTAGCGACTCAAGTGTGGGCTGGACCTCGAGCACGCGGTGTACGACGATGTCTATGACATCGGGCGAGTGCCCCTGTTGTTCCAAGTAGTGTCGGGCATTCTAGGCCCTGGACTGCGTACCCGCGGTGCTCGGCATTGTTAAAGAGGTGTCGGAACGGCTGCAGGCGGCGTGGCTGTTCCACCCCGTATGTTTGGCGTTCCAATCGCCGGCGGTGATGGTCGGGTGCGGCGCGTCCAGCGGCTGCCTCAGGATACTCGGCTCTGTGTTCCTCGGCATTGGTGTTCTTTACGTAGATGGCAGTGCACGGCGACGAAGTAGCTCCGAAGATGACGCTCTTCATCCGGTATTCATCGGGCGGGCCCTCCCGCCGGTCGTCTCTCCATAGGAAACGTTGCATGTCCCTGTCTTCCTCTTGAATAGTGACACGCAGGAACATATCCTTGATATTAGCTGTGACTGCGATCGGGCGTTGACGAAACTTCATGAGTACGCCCGACACTGACTGCAGCAGGTCTGGTCCGGACAGCAACATGTCGTTGAGGCTGACCCCTCGTGTCTTGGCAGCGGCGTCGTGCACGATGCGTAGCTTTTCAGGCTTCTGTGGGTTGATAACGGCGAAGTGAGGTAGGTATCACAGCTTGGCACTTTTCTCTGTCGGCGCTGCTTCGGCGAAACCATTCTCCACAAGATTGGCTATTTGTTCTTTTCTTCATGTTGTCGTCTCGATCCAGTTTTCTTTCTATGTGTTCAAGTCGGGTGAGTGCAGACTGGAAGGTGGGTGGATATTATCGGTCTTCTACAGCAGTTCGGTCTCGAAGCCGCCCGTCGGGATCCGCTTCGTTTTGGTCTTTAGGATCTGCATGGCTCGGCGCTCAGCATCGGTAAAATACGTCCTGGCCTCTACCTCTACCCCCAGTGACTCCAAAGCGAAGTGTTGCTTCATCAGCTGTTCCATTGGCTCCTCCTCTTCGTGGCTGTGGATGTGGTGGATGCGATGTCGTTGTGCGCCCCCCAATTCCCGGAGTCCGTGGAGTACCCAACAGAGCGGCGTATGAGAGGCCACCAGTTGTTTGTTGTCGCCGTGACGCAGCTCGTCGCTTGCCAGTAGTTGCCAGTTGTCTTGACCCAGTAAGACTGTCGGTGAACCTTCTTCATATTGCAGCAGGTCTTCTATATCTCGCAGGTGCTTGCAGGACTCCATGATGCACTCCCTGTGGTGACAGTCGTATGTTAGACATTGTTCGTGCCGTGATGCTGTGCAGCTTGGAGTGAAGGCCTCTGACACCGAACTCAACGCGCTTGGATTTCTCAGCGTCGATCTTTGTTCCCGCGACGCCTTCTATGTAAAAGGGTTCGACTGGCACGTCGACCCGTCGTCCAACAAGGCGTATGCATTGCAGACGCCCCTCGGTCCTTTGATTTGCACAGGATGCATCTTAAGCAGCGCCTTTGTGTTGTTGGTTTCTCTTACTGATGCCACGGTGAAGTTTCGGTCACGGTCGAAGTAGTGTTGTTGCGTAACGCTGTTTCGGTATGTAGGTTACCCGAAGCCTCTAACGTAAACATGAGGCGCGGGGCGCTAAATGCTTCCGTCGGCAGCATCGAGTCAGCGATGTTTGATGATTCAGCGAGTAACGCAAACGCTGCAGCGCATCAAGCCTTTGCCGAGGTCACGGCACCCGTCGTCGGCACCTGAGTACGTCGACCCCCGGATGAGCCCATGCTACTATTGCTGCTAACACCAAACCTGCTCCATCACAGGCTAACGTACGCACGCACGCACAGGTAGACGCAGATCCAGAGTGAAGCAATTCGTAAGGATCTGCCAAAGTTGCGTTCAGCTAAGAACCAGTGCGACGAGGAGGGTTTCGTGAAGGTTGAAAAGAAGACGAAGAGGAAGCCCACTCGTCCGAATAGATGTGGTACTGCACCGACCGGCCCGGGCCGAATGCTGCAGCCGGCCAAACCGACGACGCTGCTGTACGTGTCCCGACTGCATGACTCTACAAAGGTCGAGGAGATTGTAGCGTACATCAGAATAAAGACCAACTGCAGATTGAGGGTTGAGCGATCGGAGTCTCGCCACAGTGAATTTTAATTCATATGTGGTGAGAGTCCCCACGGAACAGCTGCCAACCCTCATGAAGGAAGACTTTTGGCCGAGAGGTGTTGTATTCCGGCGATTCCGAGGCCGGCTACCAGACACCGCGCGCAACACGACGCCGAAACCTCGTGTTACCTAGATAATGTATTGTTTATGTATAGTGATTATTTTAAGTCAATTTTATTTTGTGTTGTATTACTAGCTGTGCCCCTCGGTTTCACCCGCGTTAGAGAGGATCATTACTATAAAGTGAAGTCCCTTCTGAAGTGCCGTGGACGTGTTATTTGTAGGACTATTTAAGATAAACATTTCAATCATACATTACATATGTGTAACTGTAGCGGTTTTGGCAGCGCACGCCAGAATAGCTCGCAGATGGTAGATATTTTACTACTTACTTGACACTTACTTGACACACAATTTGGGGGAAGAGGTGTCCCAAATTGGCTTGTTTCGCCTTCCATCTACACGTGACTGATGGATTTTGGGGGGGTATGTCCCCTGTGACCCCTCCTGGGACCGCCACTGTATGTGTTATTCTGATGTATAAGATCTAATCTGATTATTGTAAAGTTTCATTTAAATCCATTCAGTAGTTTTTACGTGAAAGAGTAACAAACATCCATACTTACAAACTTTTGCGTTTATAATATTAGTAGGATTTTCCGGATCATTTGGGAAATTTCTGGAACTTTCTCGAACATTCTGAATTAATTAAAACAGTTTGCAATTATTTTAAAAATCTTCAAATCATTCGAGAAGTTTTTGGAATTTCCTCGAATATTTTCAATAAATTAAAAAAATTGCAATTATTTTAAAAATCTCCAGATCAAACGAAAAAAGATTACAATTATTTAAAAAAATCCAGATCATTTGAGAAGCTTTCTCGAATATTCTCAATTAATTAAAATCATTTAAAAAATCCAAATGATTCAGGAACTTTCTGGAACTTTCTCGATAATTCTCAATAAAATTAAAATTAAAATAGTTTGCTAGATCATCCCAGAAATTTTGAAATCCAGTCAAAAGTCCCTATTGGTTAGAAAAGTACAGATATTTTTTTTTCAGATTTTTCCACCCACCGCGATCAAACTCCCTTACTATCTACGTACTAAGAGGTATTTACCACTCCAACGGGAAGTTGATTGGAGTTAATGATAATAGAGAAAGCTTTACGTACAAAGAAAACCCTTTACTTTTTATATATATATTAAGACTGTATGTTATTTCCTTTATATGTATTAGTTTGTGATATTTTAATTTTTATCTATGTATTAGTTTCTATGGGCCTTGGCCTGAAATAAATGAATAAATAAATAAAATAAAAAATACCATATAAAAAAACAACCAATACACATATTGATATATATTAAGACTGTATGTTATTTCCTTTATATGTATTAGTTTGTGATATTTTAATTTTTATCTATGTATTAGTTTCTATGGGCCTTGGCCTGAAATAAATGAATAAATAAATAAAATAAAAAATACCATATAAAAAAACAACCAATACACATATTGATATCAAAATAAGACAAGTAATATATTATGTACAACACCTATTGACTATAAATTTATACATAAGTTATCATGAGATAAGTCGCGAACAGTAATCATGCGATATTTAATCTAAACCAGTAGTCGCGAACAATAAGAAAGCAACGCCGCGCCATCAAGGGCACGAGCTGGCAACGCCGCGCCATCAAGGGCACGAGCTGGCAACATGTGCTAAATAAAATCTGCAAGTAGCCAGATGATCGGTGTAATGAAAGTGAATATACGGCAGCCTGTATATAGGCCCTCTAGCGTCAACATCGTGAACTAAAATATCCATTTTCAGACACATCCGAGGCAATTTGGAGTCCATCACAAAAATTGATATGGTATCCCTATCGCCATCTATGATCAAATGGTGTAAAAATTCAAGCAAATTAATCTGACGTCCATATATCGGACGTCGAAAGTCGGTGGTCGCCACATTAAATGGAATTAATGTCATGTTGGACGTCAAATAGGTTCCGGGATATATATATATATTTATTTATATGTGTATTTATATATGAGTGAATATTTATTATGTATGTATGTAAATCTTGTTTTACATGTTAGTTCATCTTCTGCTTGGCGTTATTTTCTCATATTTAAAAATAAGCCACCTATCGCTGCTTTCCTCACTACCCGAAGGTTGACTGGCAGAGAATGCTCATAGCATTAAGTCCACCTTTGTACACCTTGTTTAGGGTATGTACATAAAGCATAAATAAATAAATAAATAAATAAGTTCAATATTTCTTTTTAAACATGTACTAAATATGTATTGTTTATATAAAGATATTTAATTACTTTTGTCTTATTACTTGTGAAATTCGTGAAAATAAACTTATATTTGTTCATTTCAAACATTGTCAAATTCGAAATTGTGTTGTCAGATCTCGAATCAAAATATCCTGCCCGTATTACTAAAAAAATAACCATCTTATTGAAATATAATAATTTTTAACAAAAACAGTGACCATAAATAATAAAATCAAAGATTATGTGTTACCTCATTAATAGTTAGTTACATTTCAAGCGGGAGGCTCAAATCCCACCTGTTTATAATATAACTATTTAAGTGGAGGCCAGTAAAATGTTATAGGCTGGGTGGACATTATGAGCATTTTCCCGACATATTAAATTTCACTCAGACAGACTATAAAAAGGTACTCCATACATTTGGTATTGGTATGACAAGTTTACCAGAGACATTATGAGAAGTTTACCAGACGAATTTCATCTCATGTTGCTGTCATATTTTTTTCAGTTTTCCAACTGACGCTCTTGCCGAAAATAAATGGATTCAGGCCACTGGACGTATTGACTGGCAACCATCAATATAATTCCGAATTTGTTCGGTCTATTTTGAAAGCCATTTATTGACCAAAAGGATAAAGAGAAGAAAAATAATAATAAAATTGATATAAATGTACATTTTTATATATTGCGTTATAACTAAGTGTTTACTTTTATCTTTGTAATATTTGCATAGCTCATTAAGGTAAATATGACGTACTAAATATGTATTAACAGCTTTTGTAAACACCCATATTGGTGCCATTAAAAATCTTTGTAGGTATTTGTCTTTTATTTTCTCCTATATGTATGTCCTGTAATTTGCTGACCCAATTAACTTTATGCCAGTCAACCAATCTAAACTCGTAAACAACCAACCAATGCACAAGCATATAAATCCTTTCACAGTTTGGACTGCCAATGTTTATAGTTTACTTGCTTGATATTGTAGATTACCAATTTTGGGGGAAAATATGATAAGTGGGTAATACTGGCTGCGAAAAAGAGATGCCAACAAAGTGGTTACACCGACCCGCTGTCTTTAGGATTAATTGGTCTTTGGTCTAAGGAATGAATTAAGGAATGAATGAATAAAATGACAGCCTTTCAGCACTTTTTTTTTCAATTTTGGCATCGCAAACTCTGTGCATACTGCCAGCGTCAAGTATAATATTTGCATTAAGTTTATGCCAGATTGCCAGTTTCGTTGAAACTGTAGGTAAAATCAGTAAGTCGTCAGTATTCAGTCAGTCAAGTCAGTCAGACATTCAAGTAAAGCGATGGCTTCTTTACCAGAACGTGACCATCCAGTCAGACATTCAAGTAAAGCGATGGCTTCTTTACCAGAACGTGACCAATGGGAATTTTGGAAGCAAGCTGAAAAAACATATTTTCGCACTGTTATTTTATTTCACAACACTCGTGCACTGTAATTAACCTATATCGAACAAAATGCCATCAAATTTATCCGATATAACTCAAAAATACACCAAGAAAATGAAAATAAAACAAGACCACAATATGTCTTTTTCGACTTCCCGCCAAAAAAGAAACCTTTCAGCACTTGTAATGAAATATACTATATTTGCACAAATATGGGTATTACAAAAGTTGTTTATGTACATTTATTAGTTCGCCATATTTACCTCAGCGAGGTATGCAAATTTGGAGGACAGAATTAAAACGTAAGTTATTAGTATAACTAAAATTACTTATAACTAAATTTATTATAATTGAAGACAACGTTGATTTTATTTTAACCCATATTTTGCGGTTTTTATTGCTATGTTTTATCAATTCTGCTTTAATTATAAAAGGTGTTTATGTTTATACGAGTTATAAGTTGCAGCGATCACCATGTCGACGTGATCAAGCGATCGATTTGATACGACGGGCGCGGTCGGGTATGAGACAGATGACCGCTGTAGTGGTCAATTTTTTGCGCGTTTCCATGCTTCAGAGGGCATGGTTCCGGTTGTTATCGTAAGATACCAGTCGTCAAGCCTTGTCGGAGGCCTTAAAATATTGAAAGTGGCCGTTTCAATACATCCGACTGCGGATTGGTCACTAAGCCTCTCCACCAACCTGCATTGGAGCAGTTTAGAGCAGAGTGGTTTGAGCTTCAAGCCTCCCCAATAATGGGGGAGATCCGGGCCCAACAGTAAACAGCAGCCATGTAAATTTATAAAAAATCTAAAGATGGGAGCTAAATTTCTAGGACTCAAGGACTGGGACAGGGACTGTCAGTCGCTTTTATGTGGGTAAATATGTATGTGTATAGTTATATATAACAATCATCACCTACGTGATTATTACTATTGATTTATATACGTACTTACGATTATTACTAGTGAAATTACGTTATAAATAAAATAATTGATGCGTTGTTTGGGTAGCTTGACCCACTGCCGCATGAGAAGTAGGTACGCGAGACGAAATGTCTAACTTAACAAGTGGCACATATTAGCTGCTTTCACTTCAACTCGCACTATTGTAGTAAATATGAAGAAAGTGGAAACTTTAACACTTGCAGACAACCGACAGAATCCTAATGCAATAATATTCCGAGAGACCAGCGACCAAAACTGCAAGCCTTTTCCTAGGGCTTGATTTTTGAATTTGGATCACATAGAGGTAGAGAGAAGTAGCCTTCTCTTATGCTAAGGAGTGGGTTGACCACAGAACATTATTAACAGAAGGTTGACTGACAGAAGACTTTATTTCTTAACTTCAACAATGTGACGCAATTTCAAAACATTAATTGACGGCTGGGCTTACGAAACTTAAAAAGTAATGCACTGAACCAGCGTGGAGGAGTTAGATTCAGGCCTCCCGAGTCCCGATGGGGAGGCCCTTATCAAGCAGTGGGACGTGAAAAGATTGCAGGCTATGTTATGGTTTAAAGAAATAAGTTGTTAAAAGAAAAACTTAAACTTACTTTTAAAAACTTCTTAAAAATTAAATGGTCCATTAAATAGCGAAAGATTTGCAAACAAACATAGCCACAGAATACGTACAATTACATCATACATGCTTGGTCTGAAGTTTGAAGACAAGTAGCTGGTAAAATTGGTATGGTTGAACCAGGAATGTACCACCACCAGTACGGCACCAATTTGTGCAATGAGTATGCTCAGCAGCAGCAACTGCTCTTCTACGACCACAGAAAAGACTTCCTTGCTTGGCAGTTTGGCAGAGAGGTACAGAAGTCAGGTCAGTCAGGTGTCGCATTTTCAAAACCCTATCGCGTCAACTTGTTGGTCGTATATATGACTTTTTTCATGAGCATATCACACGCGCTAAGAAATAAGTGTGCTTGAAGCGTGCAGACGAAAAATTTACCAAACACACAACAGTGGTGTACTAAACCCTGATTGTATATGTGCATATGTGCCTGAGCATTGGCAGGTTCAAATGAAGAATAAAGTCATGAATGGGTCCAAAAATCGATGTGCAGTGCCGAGTAATAATGTTAGGTACCTAACAATATTATCTATAGACAATGTTTAGTATTCTTTACATATTCGTCGGTACAAGCATGGTCAGTTCCTCGATTGCATCAGTGGGCGCGCGTTCCGAGCGGGCGGCCGGGGTGGTAATTGCCGACGTCCATCCACCATCCTCACGTTTCACCGCAGTTTCTACTTCTCTCTACATATTTCTAGCTTGTTTTATTAATTTCTGATCTCCGTATCGTTATGGAATATGGAATTAGTTTTCGTTTGTCGTTAATATTTTTCTAATGTGGTATCGTAGTGTGTGTACATACGAGTACGGATTGTTATTTTTAATTTTAAGATATATAAGCGCCCGAGTTAGATGAGATAAAGATGATTCCATGCGCGAGTCCATGCTACGAAGACCACGTTGAGTTCTCTATGGCGATTATTTTATAAATATTAGTCGTTAAATTTTGTTGGAGGTCATATTGGAAGTGGAGGCTTCGAGTGGTTTCCTGACTTACGTGGAAAGCCAGTTGAAGGTATAATATAGATGCAAATATAAGAATTAATCATTTCTTTTACGTCCATAATTTTGCATGTATAATCGTGGGCTACACTACACGTCTTTTCCCATAGGAACAGGATATTTTCCCCGGGTCAAATATAGGCTTTCTCACTCTCCAACCCCCATAATATCTGGATAAAAAATAAGTCAATCCGTAATACCTTTGTTACATAAAAGAAGGTCAAAAAAACAAACACTTCCATATTTATAATATTAGTACAGATAATATGTATCGTAGTAAGTGCTGGGCACGGGTCTCTCCCCATTATTGGGGAGGCCTGGAGCTTACTCCACCACGCTGCTCCAATGCGGGTTGGTGGAGATGCGGGTTAGTGGCCAACCCGCTGTCGGATGTTTTCAAAGGCTCAGACCAGGTTTAACGACTGTTATCTATCGACAAAAACCGGGACCGACGGCTTAACGTGCCCTCCGTAGCACGGAAACGCGCATGAAATTTTTAGCCACTAGCGGTCACCCATCTCACACCCTACCGCGCCCGTTTGGCTTAACTGCATAGACCGCTTGCGTTCTACGCTAGCCGCCGAGCCTTGCGCGCTTCAGCCATGCGCGCTTCGTAGTATCGTATTACAACTTACTAATCAACAGAAACCGTAACGCCTATCATCTAATCACTCGTTACGTGCGAGTATACCGTGCTAGAGGAGCAAGCGAAAGGCCTTATTACAGGCATTGATGTGTTATCATTATCAGCGATACAATTTGTAGATAGATGTGCTTTCACCCGTGCTAATGAACACGAACATGACGAACATCATTGCCGGTGCTGGCGAGTACTTCCCACTTGGAGAAAAACGCGTCGGAGACGACGATGATCGGCTTTCTTAATAAGCCATTGATTGGCTGGTGAACTCGTGCTAAGCGCTTTACAAGTGTGAGCGAATAATAGTATCGATTCACCTATTTAGCGAATATGGTGAGCTTTGACAATATTGGACTTATTAGCAATACTTATAAGAAAAATGCATTACGATTTTTGCATAAATAATTCAGATATCTAGTTGTTGAATTTAAGTAGCTATACTCTCAGAAGCTTTACTCTTCAATCCCGAAAATAACTAAATTCTCTGTAAGTCATAAATTTACAACTTACAACAACAATAGGAATCATAACAAATCTAGTGTTCATGTTATGTATTGAAGAGCCAGCTAAGTCTTTTTTACCGACTTCCAAAAGGAGGAGGTACTGTATTCGGCTGTATGTATTTTTTTTATATATATGTTCACCGATTACTCCGCCGTTTGTGGACCGATTTTCAACATTCTTTTTTTGTTCGTATGCTTACACTCCCGAGGTGGTCCCATTGTCACCAAATCAGGATCTGATGATGGGATCCCAGGGAAATCGAGGGGAACTCTAAAATTTTATGAAATGAATGAAATGAAATGAAAAACGTTTATTGATGACTGTTTACAAAAAATTTTGGTGTTTGCATCTAACAATAGTATTTAAACAGTCTACCTTATTCAGGCATCCAATAATCACTAAATTAACCTACAGTTATTTATTTACTTTAAATTTTAAATTTCAAGTTTATTTTAAAGTTTTAAGAATCCGTTAAATAAATTTTAACGGATCTTCGGCTTTAATGCCTACCCACCGCTGGGTCAATGAGAGAAAAAAAGCCGGAGGAAAAAAAAACTCTCAGGCATTGTTACATTTATATTTTATCGCGAAAAAGCTTCCCAAACCTTTGTACTTTTATTCAATAGATGGTTTCAAAAGGTTTTGTCATCAAAGTACTCATCTATACATATAATAAAACTGTAAGCAGGGTCAATTCTGTACATTGCATATAAATTAAAAAAAATACTTCTAGGGGTCTTTTTATAAGTAACAGAAGCTAAAAATATAAGTTTTGAAATTATTGTCTGTCTGTCTGTCTGTCTGTCTGTCTGTCTGTCTGTTGTTAGCTTTTCACGCAAAAACTACTGGACGGATTTTGATGAAACTTTTTTTGTTTTATATATATTGGTCCTCGCTAACATTTAGGCTATAGATAATTTTAAAAATCACCTTTTAAGGGTGTGAAATGAGCGATGAAAATTTGTATGGAAAACTTGGATTTTTCCAATAGATTTTCTTGAAATTTGGTATAAATATTTTCTAACCAAAATAAAAGAATACGTGTTTCAGCATTTCCCGAAATTCACCCTTTAAATGTCAATTTTCTTTGAAACTCTTTGAAAATTGAGTGTCGAAACTTGATGTACAGAATATTTTTGTGCAGAGTAATATACTTATAATTTTGTATTTGTAATCTTTACTAACATAGTAAGAATTCTATTTAAGCTTTTTTCAAAACTACCCCTCAATAGCAAATAAAATGGATTCGAAAGTTGGTATCTCAAGCGTACAATAATTAACCTTAACTTAATATTTCATTCTCAAATTCTTTTCCCTTCTTTGAATGATGTGTTTACTGATATATTGTTGAATGAATTTCCGTAACATTACTACCCTGGGATGCTACTCTGTACGCCCGTATCTGAAACTTATTGAATTTTCGGGTCTCATTTTTGAGTAAGACTGATGAAATTCTAGCAATATTATTCATTCAGTGGCTTAATATTATCAATGACAACGTTAATCTTTAAATTCATGAATAAAGTGTCTAAATATGCCAAAAATGATTCCGAAAATGTTAGAACTTATGGACGGATGCAGGCTTTGTGAACTTAGCACCCGACTTTTGAAAATTTGTTCTTTTTTTGGTTTACTTGATAGATTTAGGTTAGTAGTGGATAGTAGTGAAGCTAACTTCGTTTGTAGTAGCTTAAATTTTTTTTTTCGAAATTTAAAAAAAACGTCATCCCCCGAAATTTTCAAAAGTAAGATTTTTTGGTTGTTTCGTATAGAGAAAGGTTAGTAGTGGATTGTAGTGAAATTTTTTTCGTTTGTAGTAAAACACAAAAATTACAAAAAAATAAATAAATTTCCATTAAATTTCCGGAATACAATTTGTGATGTACACTCACTAATAATGATTAAACTATTCCAAAAAACCCATGAATCGACAAAGGGACGTACATAGAGGTTTGTAGTGAAAATATTTTTGATTGTAGTAGCCCGGATTTTGAATGAAAAACGTTAGATTGAAAAAAAGTGGTTTTCCGGTACTTAGGACAAAATTTCTTCCAAATCTAATCTTTTACGACAACTACAAACATTTGAATCGACAGAGGGACATGCGTAGAGGTTTGTAGTGAAAATATTTTTGATTGTAGTAGCCCGGATTTTGAATGAAACACGTTAGATTGAAAAAAAGTGGTATTTCGGTACTTAGGCCAAAATTTCTTCCAAACCTAAGCTTTTACGACAGCTTCAAACGTTAAAATCGACAGAGGGACATGCGTGGAGGTTTGTAGTGAAAATATTTTTGATTGTAGTAGCCCGGATTTAGAATGAAAAACGTTTGATTGAAAAAAAGTGGTATTTCGGTACTTAGGACAAAATTTCTTCCAAATCTAAGCTTTTACGACAACTACAAATATCTGAATCGACAGAGGGACATGCGTGGGGGTTTGTAGTGAAAATATTTTTGATTGTAGTAGCCCGAATTTTGAATGAAAAACGTTTGATTGAAAAAAAGTGGTATTTTGGTACTTAGGACAAAATTTCTTCCAAACCTAAGCTTTTACGTCAACTACAAACGTTCAAATCGACAGAGGGACGTGCGTAGAGGTTTGTAGTGAAAATATTTTTGATTGTAGTAGCCCGAATTTTGAATGAAAAACGTTTGATTGAAAAAAAGTGGTATTTTGGTACTTAGGACAAAATTTCTTCCAAACCTAAGCTTTTACGTCAACTACAAACGTTCAAATCGACAGAGGGACGTGCGTAGAGGTTTGTAGTGAAAATATTTTTGATTGTAGTAGCCCGAATTTTGAATGAAAAACGTTTGATTGAAAAAAAGTTGTATTTCGGTACTTAGGCCAAAATTTCTTCCAAACCTGGGCTTTAACGACAACTACAAACGTCTGAATCGACAGAGCGACATGCGTGGAGGTTTGTAGTGAAAATATTTTTGATTGTAGTAGCCCGGATTTTGAATGAAAAACGTTTGATTGAAAAAAAGTGGTATTTCGGTACTTAGGACAAAATTTCTTCCAAACCTAAGCTTTTACGACAGCTACAAACATTAAAATCGACAGAGGGACGTGCGTAGAGGTTTGTAGTGAAAATATTTTTGATTGTAGTAGCCCGGATTTTGAATGAAAAATGTTTGATTGAAAAAAAGTTGTATTTCGGTACTTAGGCCAAAATTTCTTCCAAACCTGGGCTTTAACGACAACTACAAACGTCTGAATCGACAGAGGGACATGCGTGGAGGTTTGTAGTGAAAATATTTTTGATTGTAGTAGCCCGAACTTTGAATGAAAAACGTTTGATTGAAAAAAGTGGTTTTTCGATACTTAGGCCAAAATTTCTTCCAAACCTGGGCTTTAACGACAACTGCAAACATCTGAATCGACAGAGGGACATGCGTGGAGGTTTGTAGTGAAAATATTTTTGATTGTAGTAGCCCGAATTTTGAATGAAAAACGTTTGATTGAAAAAAAGTGGTATTTTGGTACTTAGGACAAAATTTCTTCCAAACCTAAGCTTTTACGTCAACTACAAACGTTCAAATCGACAGAGGGACGTGCGCAGAGGTTTGTAGTGAAAATATTTTTGATTGTAGTAGCCCGGATTTTGAATGAAAAACGTTTGATTGAAAAAAAGTGGTTTTTCGGTACTTAGGACAAAATTTCTTCCAAACCTAAGCTCTTACGACAACTACAAACGGCTCAATCGACAGAGGGACGTGCGTGGGGGTTTGTAGTGAAAATATTTTTGATTGTAGTAGCCCGAATTTTGAATGAAAAACGTTTGATTGAAAAAAAGTGGTATTTTGGTACTTAGGACAAAATTTCTTCCAAACCTAAGCTTTTACGACAGCTACAAACATTAAAGTCGACAGAGGGACGTGCGTAGAGGTTTGTAGTGAAAATATTTTTGATTGTAGTAGCCAGAATTTTGAATGAAAAACATTTGATTGAAAAAAAGTGGTATTTCGGTACTTAGGCCAAAATTTCTTCCAAACCTGGGCTTTAACGACAACTACAAACGTCTGAATCGACAGAGGGACATGCATGGAGGTTTGTAGTGAAAATATTTTTGATTGTAGTAGCCCGAATTTTGTATGAAAAGCATTTGATTGAAAAAAGTGGTAATTCGGTACTTAGGCCAAAATTTCCTCCAAACCTGGGCTTTAACGACAACTACAAACGTCTGAATCGACAGAGGGACATGCGTGGAGGTTTGTAGTGGAAATATTTTTGATTGTAGTAGCCCGAATTTTGAATGAAAAACGTTTGATTGAAAAAAAGTGGTTTTTCGGTACTTAGGACAAAATTTCTTCCAAATCTATTCTTTTACGACAACTACAAACATTTGAATCGACAGAGGGACATGCGTAGAGGTTTGTACTGAAAATATTTTTGATTGTAGTAGCCCGGATTTTGAATGAAACACGTTAGATTGAAAAAAAGTGGTATTTCGGTACTTAGGCCAAAATTTCTTCCAAACCTAAGCTTTTACGACAGCTTCAAACGTTAAAATCGACAGAGGGACATGCGTGGAGGTTTGTAGTGAAAATATTTTTGATTGTAGTAGCCTGGATTTAGAATGAAAAACGTTTGATTGAAAAAAAGTGGTATTTCGGTACTTAGGACAAAATTTCTTCCAAATCTAAGCTTTTACGATAGCTACAAACGTTTGAATCGACAGAGGGACGTGCGTAGAGGTTTGAAGTGAAAATATTTTTGATTGTAGTAGCACGAATTTTGAATGAAAAACGTTTGATTGAAAAAATGTGGTATTTCGGTACTTAGGACAAAATTTCTTCCAAACCTAAGCTTTTACGACAGCTTCAAACGTTAAAATCGACAGAGGGACATGCGTGGAGGTTTGTAGTGAAAATATTTTTGATTGTAGTAGCCTGGATTTAGAATGAAAAACGTTTGATTGAAAAAAAGTGGTATTTCGGTACTTAGGACAAAATTTCTTCCAAATCTAATCTTTTACGACAACTACAAACATTTGAATCGACAGAGGGACATGCGTAGAGGTTTGTACTGAAAATATTTTTGATTGTAGTAGCCCGGATTTTGAATGAAAAGCATTTGATTGAAAAAAAGTGTTATTTCGGTACTTAGGACAAAATTTCTTCCAAACCTAAGCTTTTACGACAACTACAAACGTTTGAATCGACAGAGGGACATGCGTGGAGGTTTGTAGTGAAAATATTTTTGATTGTATTAGCCCGGATTTAGAATGAAAAACGTTTGATTGAAAAAAAGTGGTATTTCGGTACTTAGGACAAAATTTCTTCCAAATCTAAGCTTTTACGATAGCTACAAACGTTTGAATCGACAGAGGGACGTGCGTAGAGGTTTGAAGTGAAAATATTTTTGATTGTAGTAGCACGAATTTTGAATGAAAAACGTTTGATTGAAAAAATGTGGTATTTCGGTACTTAGGACAAAATTTCTTCCAAACCTAAGCTTTTACGACAACTACAAACGTCTGAATCGACAGAGGGACATGAGTGGAGGTTTGTAGTGAAAATATTTTTGATTGTAGTAGCCAGAATTTTGAATGAAAAACATTTGATTGAAAAAAGTGGTAATTCGGTACTTAGGCCAAAATTTCTTCCAAACCTGGGCTTTAACGACAACTACAAACGTCTGAATCGACAGAGGGACATGCGTGGAGGTTTGTAGTGAAAATATTTTTGATTGTTGTAGCCCGAATTTTGAATGAAAAACGTTTGATTGAAAAAATGTGGTATTTCGGTACTTAGGACAAAATTTCTTCCAAACCTAAGCTTTTACGACAACTACAAACGTCTGAATCGACAGAGGGACATGAGTGGAGGTTTGTAGTGAAAATATTTTTGATTGTAGTAGCCCGAATTTTGAATGAAAAACGTTTGATTGAAAAAATGTGGTATTTCGGTACTTAGGACAAAATTTCTTCCAAACCTAAGCTTTTACGACAACTACAAACGTCTGAATCGACAGAGGGACATGAGTGGAGGTTTGTAGTGAAAATATTTTTGATTGTAGTAGCCAGAATTTTGAATGAAAAACATTTGATTGAAAAAAAGTGGTATTTCGGTACTTAGGCCAAAATTTCTTCCAAACCTGGGCTTTAACGACAACTACAAACGTCTGAATCGACAGAGGGACATGCATGGAGGTTTGTAGTGAAAATATTTTTGATTGTAGTAGCCCGAATTTTGTATGAAAAGCATTTGATTGAAAAAAGTGGTAATTCGGTACTTAGGCCAAAATTTCCTCCAAACCTGGGCTTTAACGACAACTACAAACGTCTGAATCGACAGAGGGACATGCGTGGAGGTTTGTAGTGGAAATATTTTTGATTGTAGTAGCCCGAATTTTGAATGAAAAACGTTTGATTGAAAAAAAGTGGTTTTTCGGTACTTAGGACAAAATTTCTTCCAAATCTATTCTTTTACGACAACTACAAACATTTGAATCGACAGAGGGACATGCGTAGAGGTTTGTACTGAAAATATTTTTGATTGTAGTAGCCCGGATTTTGAATGAAACACGTTAGATTGAAAAAAAGTGGTATTTCGGTACTTAGGCCAAAATTTCTTCCAAACCTAAGCTTTTACGACAGCTTCAAACGTTAAAATCGACAGAGGGACATGCGTGGAGGTTTGTAGTGAAAATATTTTTGATTGTAGTAGCCCGGATTTAGAATGAAAAACGTTTGATTGAAAAAAAGTGGTATTTCGGTACTTAGGACAAAATTTCTTCCAAATCTAAGCTTTTACGATAGCTACAAACGTTTGAATCGACAGAGGGACGTGCGTAGAGGTTTGAAGTGAAAATATTTTTGATTGTAGTAGCACGAATTTTGAATGAAAAACGTTTGATTGAAAAAATGTGGTATTTCGGTACTTAGGACAAAATTTCTTCCAAACCTAAGCTTTTACGACAACTACAAACGTCTGAATCGACAGAGGGACATGAGTGGAGGTTTGTAGTGAAAATATTTTTGATTGTAGTAGCCAGAATTTTGAATGAAAAACATTTGATTGAAAAAAAGTGGTATTTCGGTACTTAGGCCAAAATTTCTTCCAAACCTGGGCTTTAACGACAACTACAAACGTCTGAATCGACAGAGGGACATGCATGGAGGTTTGTAGTGAAAATATTTTTGATTGTAGTAGCCCGAATTTTGTATGAAAAGCATTTGATTGAAAAAAGTGGTAATTCGGTACTTAGGCCAAAATTTCCTCCAAACCTGGGCTTTAACGACAACTACAAACGTCTGAATCGACAGAGGGACATGCGTGGAGGTTTGTAGTGGAAATATTTTTGATTGTAGTAGCCCGAATTTTGAATGAAAAACGTTTGATTGAAAAAAAGTGGTATTTCGGTACTTAGGCCAAAATTTCTTCCAAACCTAAGCTTTTACGACAGCTTCAAACGTTAAAATCGACAGAGGGACATGCGTGGAGGTTTGTAGTGAAAATATTTTTGATTGTAGTAGCCCGGATTTAGAATGAAAAACGTTTGATTGAAAAAAAGTGGTATTTCGGTACTTAGGACAAAATTTCTTCCAAATCTAAGCTTTTACGATAGCTACAAACGTTTGAATCGACAGAGGGACGTGCGTAGAGGTTTGAAGTGAAAATATTTTTGATTGTAGTAGCACGAATTTTGAATGAAAAACGTTTGATTGAAAAAATGTGGTATTTCGGTACTTAGGACAAAATTTCTTCCAAACCTAAGCTTTTACGACAGCTTCAAACGTTAAAATCGACAGAGGGACATGCGTGGAGGTTTGTAGTGAAAATATTTTTGATTGTAGTAGCCCGGATTTAGAATGAAAAACGTTTGATTGAAAAAAAGTGGTATTTCGGTACTTAGGACAAAATTTCTTCCAAATCTAATCTTTTACGACAACTACAAACATTTGAATCGACAGAGGGACATGCGTGGAGGTTTGTAGTGAAAATATTTTTGATTGTAGTAGCCCGGATTTAGAATGAAAAACGTTTGATTGAAAAAAAGTGGTATTTCGGTACTTAGGACAAAATTTCTTCCAAATCTAAGCTTTTACGATAGCTACAAACGTTTGAATCGACAGAGGGACGTGCGTAGAGGTTTGAAGTGAAAATATTTTTGATTGTAGTAGCACGAATTTTGAATGAAAAACGTTTGATTGAAAAAATGTGGTATTTCGGTACTTAGGACAAAATTTCTTCCAAACCTAAGCTTTTACGACAGCTTCAAACGTTAAAATCGACAGAGGGACATGCGTGGAGGTTTGTAGTGAAAATATTTTTGATTGTAGTAGCCCGGATTTAGAATGAAAAACGTTTGATTGAAAAAAAGTGGTATTTCGGTACTTAGGACAAAATTTCTTCCAAATCTAATCTTTTACGACAACTACAAACATTTGAATCGACAGAGGGACATGCGTAGAGGTTTGTACTGAAAATATTTTTGATTGTAGTAGCCCGGATTTTGAATGAAAAGCATTTGATTGAAAAAAAGTGTTATTTCGGTACTTAGGACAAAATTTCTTCCAAACCTAAGCTTTTACGACAACTACAAACGTTTGAATCGACAGAGGGACATGCGTGGAGGTTTGTAGTGAAAATATTTTTGATTGTATTAGCCCGGATTTAGAATGAAAAACGTTTGATTGAAAAAAAGTGGTATTTCGGTACTTAGGACAAAATTTCTTCCAAATCTAAGCTTTTACGATAGCTACAAACGTTTGAATCGACAGAGGGACGTGCGTAGAGGTTTGAAGTGAAAATATTTTTGATTGTAGTAGCACGAATTTTGAATGAAAAACGTTTGATTGAAAAAATGTGGTATTTCGGTACTTAGGACAAAATTTCTTCCAAACCTAAGCTTTTACGACAACTACAAACGTCTGAATCGACAGAGGGACATGAGTGGAGGTTTGTAGTGAAAATATTTTTGATTGTAGTAGCCCGAATTTTGAAAGAAAAACGTTTGATTGAAAAAAAGTTGTATTTCGGTACTTAGGCCAAAATTTCTTCCAAACCTGGGCTTTAACGACAACTACAAACGTCTGAATCGACAGAGGGACATGCGTGGAGGTTTGTAGTGAAAATATTTTTGATTGTAGTAGCCCGAATTTTGAATGAAAAACATTTGATTGAAAAAAAGTGGTATTTCGGTACTTAGGCCAAAATTTCTTCCAAACCTGGGCTTTAACGACAACTACAAACGTCTGAATCGACAGAGGGACATGCGTGGAGGTTTGTAGTGAAAATATTTTTGATTGTTGTAGCCCGAATTTTGAATGAAAAACGTTTGATTGAAAAAAAGTGGTTTTTCGGTACTTAGGACAAAATTTCTTCCAAACCTAAGCTTTTACGACAACTACAAACGTCTGAATCGACAGAAAAACATGCGAAGAGGTTTTTAGTGAAAATATTTCTTGATTGTAGTAGCCCGAATTTTGAATGAAAAACGTTTGATTGAAAAAAAGTGGTATTTCGGTACTTAGGACAAAATTTCTTCCAAACCTAAGCTTTTACGTCAACTACAAACGTTCAAATCGACAGAGGGACGTGCGCAGAGGTTTGTAGTGCGCCAAGATATCCCAAAGCCAATTAAAACAATTAGAATCTACTTACAAAAGACAAAAGGACTAATCAATATTAAATGGTTATTTAAAGAAAATGGATGTTACATACTAAATAAAATAGCAAAGAAATATTGCACCAGAGAATGTTCCACAAAAATCTATCATAGATCACATCGCTACCAACCTAAAGATGACAACTTTCACATGGCAATAATCTACTCCGCGATGACGGACCATAAACAAATATACATTGAATTAAAAAAATTCAAACCTTGCCAAAACAACGTATACAATATACTATAGATAATGAAAAATTAAGTCCCTTAACAAAAGTGCCTAAATTCGACAATATTATCGAAAACTACAGAGAATTGGAAAACAGAATAAAAGGTCTATTAGAGCAGAGCAAAGTTATGAAGACAAAAATCCTTAACCTACCCAAAACAAGATTGGATTAATAAAAATGTAATATCTGCAATAACCAAAAGAAAAAGTTTTTGGGTAAAATATATACAAAGTCGTGATGACAATATTTTAAAAGCTGAATTTAACCAAACCAAAGAAAATGTTGCTTAAGTAATCCAAGATACAAACAATACCTACAAAGAATTTATAAACTGTAATAAAAAACCAAAACATATGTTGAAACTAATAAAGAATTTGGCAAACATCTAAATTATGGAAATGTGCGTGTGTTTTTCAATCTAAGGTTTTTTTTTAAAGTCCAGGCTAGTACAATTAAAAATGTTTTCACTACAAACCTCTACACACGTCCCTCTGTCGATTTGAACGTTTGTAGTTGTCTTAAAAGCTTAGGTTTGGAAGAAATTTTGGCCTAAGTACCGAAATACCACTTTTATTCAATCAAATCTATTTCATTCTAAATTCGGGCTACAACAATTAAAAATATTTTCACTACAAACCTCTACGCACGTCCCTCTGTCGATTGAGCCGTTTGTAGTTGTCGTAAGAGCTGAGGTTTGGAAGAAATTTTGTCCTAAGTACCGAAATACCACTTTTTTCAATCAAATGCTTTTCATTCAAAATTCGGGCTACTACAATCAAAAATATTTTCACTACAAACCTCCACGCATGTCCCTCTGTCGATTCAGTTGTTTAAAGTTGTCGTTAACGCCCAGGTTGGGAAGAAATTTTGGCCTAAGTACCGAAATACCACTTTTTTTCAATCAAATGTTTTTCATTCAAAATCAGGGCTACTACAATCAAAAATATTTTCACTACAAACCTCTACGCACGTCCCTCTGTCGATTTTAATGTTTGTAGCTGTCGTAAAAGCTTAGGTTTGGAAGAAATTTTGTCCTAAGTACCGAAATACCACTTTTTTTCAATCAAACGTTTTTCATTCAAAATCTGGGCTACTACAATCAAAAATATTTTCACTACAAACCTCCACGCATGTCCCTCTGTCGATTCAGACGTTTGTAGTTGTCGTTAAAGCCCAGGTTTGGAAGAAATTTTGGCCTAAGTACCGAAATACAACTTTTTTTCAATCAAACGTTTTTCATTCAAAATTCGGGCTACTACAATCAAAAATATTTTCACTACAAACCTCCACGCATGTCCCTCTGTCGATTCAGACGTTTGTAGTTGTCGTTAAAGCCCAGGTTTGGAAGAAATTTTGGCCTAAGTACCGAAATACAACTTTTTTTCAATCAAACGTTTTTCATTCAAAATTCGGGCTACTACAATCAAAAATATTTTCACTACAAACCTCTACGCACGTCCCTCTGTCAATTTTAACGTTTTTAGCTGTCGTAAAAGCTTAGGTTTGGAAGAAATTTTGTCCTAAGTACCGAAATACCACTTTTTTTCAATCAAACGTTTTTCATTCAAAATTCGGGCTACAACAATCAAAAATATTTTCACTACAAACCTCCACGCATGTCCCTCTGTCGATTCAGACGTTTGTAGTTGTCGTTAAAGCCCAGGTTTGGAAGAAATTTGGGCTTAAGTACCGAAATACCACTTTTTTTCAATCAAATGTTTTTCATTCAAAATTCGGGCTACTACAATCAAAAATATTTTCACTACAAACCTCCACGCATGTCCCTCTGTCGATTCAGTTGTTTAAAGTTGTCGTTAACGCCCAGGTTGGGAAGAAATTTTGGCCTAAGTACCGAAATACCACTTTTTTTCAATCAAATGTTTTTCATTCAAAATCAGGGCTACTACAATAAAAAATATTTTCACTTCAAACCTCTACGCACGTCCCTCTGTCGATTTTAATGTTTGTAGCTGTCGTAAAAGCTTAGGTTTGGAAGAAATTTTGTCCTAAGTACCGAAATACCACTTTTTTTCAATCAAACGTTTTTCATTCAAAATCCGGGCTACTACAATCAAAAATATTTTCACTACAAACCTCCACGCATGTCCCTCTGTCGATTCAGACGTTTGTAGTTGTCGTTAAAGCCCAGGTTTGGAAGAAATTTTGGCCTAAGTACCGAAATACAACTTTTTTTCAATCAAACGTTTTTCATTCAAAATTCGGGCTACTACAATCAAAAATATTTTCACTAAAAACCTCTACGCACGTCCCTCTGTCGATTTTAACGTTTTTAGCTGTCGTAAAAGCTTAGGTTTGGAAGAAATTTTGTCCTAAGTACCGAAATACCACTTTTTTTCAATCAAACGTTTTTCATTCAAAATTCGGGCTACAACAATCAAAAATATTTTCACTACAAACCTCCACGCATGTCCCTCTGTCGATTCAGACGTTTGTAGTTGTCGTTAAAGCCCAGGTTTGGAAGAAATTTGGGCTTAAGTACCGAAATACCACTTTTTTTCAATCAAATGTTTTTCATTCAAAATTCGGGCTACTACAATCAAAAATATTTTCACTACAAACCTCCACGCATGTCCCTCTGTCGATTTAGACGTTTGTAGTTGTCGTTAAAGCCCAGGTTTGGAAGAAATTTTGGCCTAAGTACCGAAATACAACTTTTTTTCAATCAAACGTTTTTCATTCAAAATTCGGGCTACTACAATCAAAAATATTTTCACTAAAAACCTCCACTCATGTCCCTCTGTCGATTCAGACGTTTGTAGTTGTCGTAAAAGCTTAGGTTTGGAAGAAATTTTGTCCTAAGTACCGAAATACCACATTTTTTCAATCAAACGTTTTTCATTCAAAATTCGGGCTACAACAATCAAAAATATTTTCACTACAAACCTCCACGCATGTCCCTCTGTCGATTCAGACGTTTGTAGTTGTCGTTAAAGCCCAGGTTTGGAAGAAATTTGGGCTTAAGTACCGAAATACCACTTTTTTTCAATCAAATGTTTTTCATTCAAAATTCGGGCTACTACAATCAAAAATATTTTCACTACAAACCTCCACGCATGTCCCTCTGTCGATTCAGACGTTTGTAGTTGTCGTTAAAGCCCAGGTTTGGAAGAAATTTTGGCCTAAGTACCGAAATACAACTTTTTTTCAATCAAACGTTTTTCATTCAAAATTCGGGCTACTACAATCAAAAATATTTTCACTTCAAACCTCTACGCACGTCCCTCTGTCGATTCAAACGTTTGTAGCTATCGTAAAAGCTTAGATTTGGAAGAAATTTTGTCCTAAGTACCGAAATACCACTTTTTTTCAATCAAACGTTTTTCATTCTAAATCCGGGCTACTACAATCAAAAATATTTTCACTACAAACCTCTTCGCATGTCCCTCTGTCGATTCAAACGTTTGTAGTTGTCGTAAAAGCTTAGGTTTGGAAGAAATTTTGTCCTAAGTACCGAAATAACACTTTTTTTCAATCAAATGCTTTTCATTCAAAATCCGGGCTACTACAATCAAAAATATTTTCACTACAAACCTCTGCGCACGTCCCTCTGTCGATTTGAACGTTTGTAGTTGACGTAAAAGCTTAGGTTTGGAAGAAATTTTGTCCTAAGTACCGAAATACCACTTTTTTCCAATCAAACGTTTTTCATTCAAAATTCAGGCTACTACAATCATAAATATTTTCAATACAAACCTCTACGCACGTCCCTCTGTCGATTTTAACGGTTGTAGCTGTCGTAAAAGCTTAGGTTTGGAAGAAATTTTGTCCTAAGTACCGAAATACCACTTTTTTTCAATCAAACGTTTTTCATTCAAAATTCGGGCTACAACAATCAAAAATATTTTCACTACAAACCTCCACGCATGTCCCTCTGTCGATTCAGACGTTTGTAGTTGTCGTTAAAGCCCAGGTTTGGAAGAAATTTGGGCTTAAGTACCGAAATACCACTTTTTTTCAATCAAATGTTTTTCATTCAAAATTCGGGCTACTACAATCAAAAATATTTTCACTACAAACCTCCACGCATGTCCCTCTGTCGATTTAGACGTTTGTAGTTGTCGTTAAAGCCCAGGTTTGGAAGAAATTTTGGCCTAAGTACCGAAATACAACTTTTTTTCAATCAAACGTTTTTCATTCAAAATTCGGGCTACTACAATCAAAAATATTTTCACTAAAAACCTCCACTCATGTCCCTCTGTCGATTCAGACGTTTGTAGTTGTCGTAAAAGCTTAGGTTTGGAAGAAATTTTGTCCTAAGTACCGAAATACCACATTTTTTCAATCAAACGTTTTTCATTCAAAATTCGGGCTACAACAATCAAAAATATTTTCACTACAAACCTCCACGCATGTCCCTCTGTCGATTCAGACGTTTGTAGTTGTCGTTAAAGCCCAGGTTTGGAAGAAATTTGGGCTTAAGTACCGAAATACCACTTTTTTTCAATCAAATGTTTTTCATTCAAAATTCGGGCTACTACAATCAAAAATATTTTCACTACAAACCTCCACGCATGTCCCTCTGTCGATTCAGACGTTTGTAGTTGTCGTTAAAGCCCAGGTTTGGAAGAAATTTTGGCCTAAGTACCGAAATACAACTTTTTTTCAATCAAACGTTTTTCATTCAAAATTCGGGCTACTACAATCAAAAATATTTTCACTTCAAACCTCTACGCACGTCCCTCTGTCGATTCAAACGTTTGTAGCTATCGTAAAAGCTTAGATTTGGAAGAAATTTTGTCCTAAGTACCGAAATACCACTTTTTTTCAATCAAACGTTTTTCATTCTAAAGCCGGGCTACTACAATCAAAAATATTTTCACTACAAACCTCTTCGCATGTCCCTCTGTCGATTCAAACGTTTGTAGTTGTCGTAAAAGCTTAGGTTTGGAAGAAATTTTGTCCTAAGTACCGAAATAACACTTTTTTTCAATCAAATGCTTTTCATTCAAAATCCGGGCTACTACAATCAAAAATATTTTCACTACAAACCTCTGCGCACGTCCCTCTGTCGATTTGAACGTTTGTAGTTGACGTAAAAGCTTAGGTTTGGAAGAAATTTTGTCCTAAGTACCGAAATACCACTTTTTTCCAATCAAACGTTTTTCATTCAAAATTCAGGCTACTACAATCATAAATATTTTCAATACAAACCTCTACGCACGTCCCTCTGTCGATTTTAACGGTTGTAGCTGTCGTAAAAGCTTAGGTTTGGAAGAAATTTTGTCCTAAGTACCGAAATACCACTTTTTTTCAATCAAACGTTTTAATTCAAAATTCGGGCTACTACAATCAAAAATATTTTCATTAAAAACCTCTATGTACGTCCCTCTGTCGATTCATGCGTTTTTTGTAATAGTTTAATCATTATTAGTGAGTGTACATCACAAATTGTATTCCGGAAATTTAATGGAATTTTTTTTATTTTTTTATAATTTTTGTGTTTTACTACAAACGAAAAAAAATTCACTACAATCCACTACTAACATTTCTCTATACGAAACAACCAAAAAATCTTACTTTTGAAAATTTCGGGGGATGACGTTTTTTTTAAATTTCGAAAAAAAAAAATAAGCTACTACAAACGAAGTTAGCTTCACTACTATCCACTACTAACCTAAATCTATCAAATAAACCAAAAAAAGAACAAATTTTCAAAAGTCGGGTGCTAAGTTCACAAAGCCACGGATGCATACAGAACAGCCTCCCAGGTGTCATGTTAACTCGACCGAGTAGTAGTGTGTATTTCATATCAATCGGGTGATAAACAAAAAAGTTATGTTCATTTACACAATACGCGACATAAACTTAATAGGCACTTTGGGGAATTTGTATGAAAGTTTCGGTAACAGCCCATTCAAAACCATAAATAAAAGTTTAAATTTAAATTATTTTGAACTCTCACTAATATTGTCGACTATATTAAATATACTTAGATTAGCTTACTGTATTTTTTTTCGTTGGCCGAGTATGGCTAGACTATAGGTACCTAATAAGCGCATCGCGAGCCTTACCGCCGCCGAACCTTACATCACAGGCTCCATTGAGTTAGTTGCTCAGCTTATTAGTCTTCTTTTGGGGTGGAAGATTATGAACAGGCTGCAGCTGAAACGATTATTATCGCTACATTATATCAAGCTGCAACCTTTTTAGCATTCCACTGCTGAGCATGGAGCTCTCCCAATACTGAGGAGGCCTCAAGCTCCGATGAACCGAAATCCAAATCTTACAATCTCAATGCATCCAGTATTAAGGTTGTAAGATACGGAATCTAAACCTTCATACAGAATGTACAAAGCTTTAACAAAACGAGACTACTGCAACATCTAGGTGACAAATAGTTAAACTTTTAGTGAACCAACTGTTAATCTCAATATCTATCTATTTGGTAATTTGACATTCGATTTATCAACCACAAAGTTTACATGCCATACGGTAGATGGCGTTATTGAGCAATATTCATTTCTTCTCCAAAGTGAATCGATGGAGATAATTTCAAATAAAAGCCTAAAGTCTAATAAAAGTAAGCACATAGTGTAAAAAAAATAAAAAATAACATTTCACACGTATAGCCTCACATTAAGGTATATATACCCTGTGTCGTGGGTGCCATGAACACACATAGATACAGAAACACAACCACCCAGACCGAGAACAGTTTAAACTCATCATTGAAATTTCTGCCGGATTCGCTGCCGGATTCTAACCCGGGACAGTTCGATTAGCAGTCCGCCATGGTAAACATTGCGCCTCGCGGGTTGCCCCATCGTTGGGAAGGTATACGTATGATGCTGAACATTGTTAATTGGACCAATGATAACTTAACTCATTTTTTGCGTTTCTTTATTGCGTACGGGCTGAGGGCTCATCCACACACGTTGATTGATGGAGATATTAAGGATTCTTTAAAGATTCTTTATAAAAATATTCTTTATTTCCAGATACAGATAGCACATGTGTAGAGACCCTGCCTTCTGCTTTAGTTTTCACAATTTTATATGAGTTATGACTTATGACCAAACTGCTGTCCGCAAGTTTTAAACCTATAGTTTATTAATTGACCTTACAATTATTTTTCCGATTGTTTAATCCTAAGCACACGTGCTTAGAAATGTTTAGAAATTTTATCTCCCAAGTACAAGTAGTTGTATAGTGCACCTCTTTTCTGCAGTAGGTTAAAGCTATTTATATAGAATGAGTCTATACATTCTTTGCAGTATAAATTCACCCAATTTACTAAAGATACTATTTTTAACATAGATGAAGCCACGGGCACAGCAGTATCTCTTAACTTTAATAAACGACGTACATATTTGTAAAGAGAATCTGATTGCGCGAGAAAAGCGAAACGTGAGAAAAGTGGATAGTAAGATCAGTACAGTAAGCATTCCTTACTGTTTTAGGTTTGAAGGATTTAGAAAAAATACATTAGGTTTCTTCTGAACATAATAAACATTGTATTATAATAAAAGATTTCACTATATTATTATGTAAGAATAATCTACCTGCTACTTATTAAATGCAAATAAATAATCTTTATTTTTTAATCAATCCATTTTATAAAAGTCTTTATACACGCGGACGACGTCGCGGGCACAGCTAGTTGATACTATAATAAACTTTTTTAATGAGCCATTGTTTAAGTGATTTCTTGAATTTTGTATTTGGCAACATTTTTATATCTTTAGGTAATTTATTGTAAACTTTAATGGCATATATGTATGTACTCTTTTTAAAAATGTGACATTTTATTCGAGGTAGATATAAAATATCGTTATCATTTTGCCTTGCGGGAACATCTCTGACGCGCATGTTAGCTTTCTTTTCAAAAAGATTTTTATTATTATAAACGAAAGTGCAAATTTCTAATATATATATACCAGTCAATGTTAGAATTTTTTCTTCGAGAAATAATGATCGAATAGAATCATCGCTTGCTTTGCTATACAGTATTCTAAGGCTACGCTTTTGTAACATAAAAGTACTACTCACATTGACAGAGTTTCCCCAATATATTATTCCATATGTTAGAAGGGGATAAATGTTTCCATAGTAAAAACTTTTGGCTACTTCAATCGTTGAGGTATCTACAAGAACTGAAAGAGCGTAGCAATTTGAGGATATTTTGCAATTTATGTTGTTAATATGACTTTTCCAATTTATATTGGTATCTAAAGAGACCCCCAAGAAATTCGTCTGCGTAACCTCCTCTATTTCTACAGCACCTAATTGAATATTAAGATTTTCCAAGTCTTGTTTATAATTTTTAAACTGCATTACTTTGGTTTTATTTAAATTTACTGTGAGGTTCAAATTTTCAAGCCATGTTTTAACCGTTATAGGCACACACATTGATTTTCTTATACTTTCTGAAGCATAAGAGATATTTGTACATAGTAATCATCATCTCATGTTGCTGAGCTGATGATGGAAGGCACTGCGACGGTTAGGAGTTGAGAGCAAATTCTTTCAATAAATAGTTTTTTATTCCAAATCTTACATTCCTGAGATGGTCCAGCTGTCACCAAGTCAAGTCAAGTCTGATGTAGGGATCCCAGAGAAATCGAAGGGAACATACAAATTTTATAGCACAACAATTGATTTTCATATTTTTACTAAAGCAAAACACGAATGTGTATAAATATCATCATATCATGTTGCTGAGTTGATGATGGAAGGTACTACGAAGGTTAGGAGTTGAGAGCAAATTCTTTCAATAAATGGTTTTTTGTTCGATATCTTACATTCCTGAGGTGGTCCAACTGTCACCAAGACAAAGTCCGATGATGGTATCCCAGAGAAATCGAAGGGAACATTCAAATTTTATAGCATAACAAATGATATTTACTAAATCAAAACAGGTATTTGTGTATAATTATCATCATATCATGTTGCTGAGCTGATGATGGAAGGTACTATGACGGTTAGGAGTTGAGAGCAAATTCTTTCAATAAATTGTTTTTTGTTGAAAATCTTACATTCCTGAGGTGGTCCAACTGTCACCATGGCAAAATCTGATGATGTGATACTATGGAAATCGAGGGAAACACTGAAACTTAATAGGCACACACATTCTTTTAGTCATATTTTTTAACATAATACAAATATTTATGTCCGGTAATTATCACCTCATGTTGCTAAGCTGATGATTGAAGGTACAACTCCTCAACGGTTAGGAGCTGAGAGCAAATTCTTTCATTAATTTATACGTTCAAGTGGACTGATAGTAGTATTCTTTCAGGCTATAAGATGGCTATTAGATAAACATGATTATAAAAGGTATCTCTTTAACGTTTAGAAGTTAAGTGAAAAAAAAATCCAATGATGCTTTTATACACATGTGCAGAATTATTAAAATTACTAAAAAGAGTGAAATAAATTAAGTTTTTACCAAAAAATAGAACCGACTTCAAACGGAAAAAAATAAAATTGTTCAGTACCTACTTCTTCATGCTTATGGTAATGACTCTTAAAACTATTTTTGGAGTCGGGCCCTTAGTAAAATCAAAAATGTCCTGTCTTAGTAAATATAGTGTTTCTTTCGTTCTAAATGGGCACCGACTCCAATATAGTTTTAACAGTCGACATTACCATAAGCAAGAAGAAGTTGGTAATGTCCCACTGTCTGTACTGTCGGTGCCCATTTAGAAGGAATGGTACGACATTTTAGTAAGGGCCCGACTCCAAAAATAGTTTTAAGAGTCATTACCATAAGCAAGAAGAAGTAGGTACTGAACAATTTAATTTTTTTCCGTTTGAAGTCGGTTCTATTTTTTTGTTAAAAACTTAATTTATCGATATATTTATTCGATCTATCTAACATAATATATTAACAGTTTTTCCTTTTGTTGGCCAACGTATCTTGAAAAGGTGGGCTAGACCTTCGACCATTACCCGTTCCTAGATATCAATAGGTTGTTGATGATAACAGAGGTGATATTAAGACGCATTCTTATTACCTGCTTTTTCTTTTTAAGTACTTTGAGAAAGCAATACGCAAACTATGTTTAATATGTTGGCCTAGGGTGTACACTAACGGCATTGACAAGTTTTCACGATATTTACCATCACCAGTAGTCACATACAGTACAGTCGACATACAGATAACTGTAACTTTTTTTGTACAGTGTTAAAATAATTATTTAGAATGCATCTCATCTCACTCTAGAGAATAGTCCAGCTAAGCATATTACTTCCAGACATTTAATGTTATTGTTTCCCCCGCAGGAGCCCGCTACTGACGGCGTTCCTGGCGCTGTCCCTGCTGTGCCTGGCGTGCGGCAACAGCGCAGCGGTGCTGGCCGCCACCGGCCTGCAGCGGGACGCGCTGCGCCAGCCGCCGGTGCAGACCAGCTTCGAGGTCAGCTCGATAGCTTCAGCGTGCTTCCATAACACGTGGTGTTAAGTGATCGGCTTATGGATATTTACATCCTATCTTAAACGAGCTTGAATCTAGTGTTAAGAGCGAAGGCAGTTGAGCTGCCATTCAATAGGTCACATTTTAAGTATGTTTTTTTTTTCAAATAGTAGAGGCTAATTAAATTATAAATACAAGTTAGATGAGAGGAACCAACAGAACCTTGTTTAGTATAATTTTGGGAAAGAAGCACTTAGGTATACATTTTAGATATAATATCAATATAGATTTAAGAAAAAATATGATGTAAAGCCCTCAATGCAAACCCATATCTCCTTCTTTTTTCTCGTTTAAATAATTCCATCCATCCTTGGGAGGCCTATGTCCAGCAGCGCGGACTTCGAAAGGCTGATGGATGGATCCCTTACAGTTAAAAATTGCTCAGCTGGAAACATTCTTCTCATTTCAGAATACCAGTTGCAAAGATATATTATCTTTCGGAAACCAGAGATTTATTTTAAATGTCAAATGTCAGTCTTATTTCCATAAAGCACCAGAGGCACGTTAGACGACTGCAATGTCAATGAGCTGATGCAAGTAGCCCTCGTCCAGCGATTCGCCATGCCCCAGTTACTGTTGAGTAAGCTTGCTGGCTTGCGTTGCAGACGGATTTCATGAAGACACTCGGAAATTGTAGCCATTTTCGCGTAAATTACTCGTTAATTTACGTGTAAGTGAGCGTATGATTTGTGTGATGAAGAAATTCTGAAATTCACGACTGTGAACAAACGGACTGGCTTTGCAGTTAAAGAAATGAATTGCAATGTGCCATTGAATTATTAATATCTTAACACTTCTTTAGGTTTCAGTGCTAAACTTTCCTTAACCCGTGTAATGTTTGTGCAATTTTTTTTATATCTAATCTAATACCTTGAAACGAGCAATTCTTGTATATACCTAAATATATTTTTTGAAGCTCGGAAAAGGCTCCAAAGATTTTGATGAAATTTGGTACCCCGGTTTCGAGGGTGATAAATCGATCCAGCTAGGTTTTATTTTTAGAAATTTTAAATTATAAAAAATATTTTCAGCGATGATTAACTGAAATATAAACTGAAAAGTATTCCCGACATCGATTGGAGAGTATTAATAATATTGTGGCGTAGAACGCCGTCAAACGCCATCCGTCAATCCGACGTTCAAAGAGATGATAATGTCCTTATTTTATGAAAGAGCTCTGTAAAAAGGCTTCTTGGCCGAATGGTTACGTAGGTTGACTACGGAGTTAGAGACCCAGGTTCAAACCTGAATGAAAACCATACTGCTTTTATTTTTGTGTTTTTTATATTGGGAGCTATTTCAGATGGCTTTATTAAGTAACATTAAGAAAATGAGTGTTTCGTTTGAAATTAAACCAAGAATATAAATTATTTTTTATCCGAGCAACGTTCGGTCGTCCTGGTTCTAATACTATTATACGAACACGTGCCCATTACATGAACCAAAAAACTTAAGACTGCGTAACCTGGTACGTACGTACTCCTTCTGTATCTACCTTTTAAAGTAAAGTTTAAAGGTCTCCAGAAGGCAAATTTTCGTTAACTTATAATAACTTATAACTTATTAATTAATATTAATCTCATACATCCTATGAATACCGTGGTGGTAGAAAGTACCTTAAATTCTATTTATTTGTTTATTTATGTTTCTTTATGACATGAAATGAAATGCAAATGCAAAGAAAATAGATCAGAATGTTGTAATGCGTTCAAAATAGAAGCAGAAAATTATATTCAAAACATGTAAGAATCGTGACCGATTAGAGATAGTTTCGTAGCGAATGGTGCAACAATTTATAAACATTGCCTTATTCAATCTAGTGTCTATTTTCTTCGATTGAATGAGGCGGCTCTAATGAGTTTATTAAAGAAAACTATCCAGCTTTTATAGCATGAAACGATAAGTAGACTGACGAGAAATTTAATGATTTGATAAATAATATTTACACTTGATGGCGTGGATCGTTCTTAACTAGAGAGAAGAAAAGCTTCGTATGTCACAACGTAGTGAAATTGAAGAACGGATGGGACAAATGGGACAAAAAATGAAGGATATATGTATATAGGGTATATCGTATAAAGGTTTACTTCCTAATATTACGATAAAGGCAGACAGAATGAATAGTTTCTTTGCAATAAAGCAACTATCAAATGATACTGTGAAAAACAGAGGAACAAAATAACCTGCCCTGTTTGAAATTAATTAAATTAATAAACACACGATTCACACTCATAGCTCCACTATAGGGTAGGTATATCCTGTGTCGTGGGTACCATGGACACATGGGTACATAAAAAATTTAAATAGTCGAATCTATGTTGAAATATGTTTTTCTTGTTAGTAAACTTCATAGCCTAAGGATACTTAAACAGACATTGATACAGTCTATTTATAGCGTTTTTATGTATTTAAAGAGCCAAGTATAATCAGCCGTCTTGAGTATTGTTGGACGTGTAACGAATATCGGTAAATTGTTAACACGGACGCGTTCCAACTCGATGCCGGCTTTCTATGACCGTAACTATGTAGTTATTAGTGACGAAATTGAATTATATTTACTTAATAGTGCCTTGCGGACGTTAATTAGTTGTTGTAGCCTAGCTCGATGTATTTACTGGTATTTTACGCGGTTATATGTATATATTCCCTAACCATTCCAAAATATCAAAAATGCACAACGTTAATGTTGAAGTTTCACTTCTGCCGGCAATACCGGAGTGCAACCCGTTGTTTTTTTTATTTAAATGTTTTTTGTCACACTGCTGGACACAGGTCTCCTCTCACAAGTGAGAGCCAAGTGCGAATTGGTGGACGTCATGCTTTCGAGAAATTATGAATTTTTCTCAGGCATCGTAGCGGAGGATTTGAACCCGTTATCAGTCGCGTCGGAGACCGCGTTTTCTTACAACTCGGCGTATATTTATTTAAATGTATGCTTTATTGTAAATTTTTTTATAATTTCTATAGTTGTGAAACGTGAGGAGACAACAAACTTACGAATTTTTCAATATGCGATGCAGAAGTGGAAGATTACAACTACTTTATACACGCTATATTTCCTTTCCCATGATTATTTAGTAACTATACGAGTATCTTCCAAAATGTAAAGTTCAAGGATTTTTCGTGCGATTTGATGTTGCGTGCGGGTTGATGCTCATGATGAGGTATCATTATTCCTAACCAATGCAGCATTGCTATATCAAATAATATCTAATGTAAGACTGAACTGTTGCCGTTTATTTACTACCTATCCATTATTTTATAGGTACATATACTAGCTGACCCCGCGAACTCCGTACCGCGATTAAATGTTTGGGGTGGGCCACCCTTATCACTTAGGCCGACTTAGGAGATGAAAAATAGATGTTGACCGATTCTTAGACCTATCGATATACACAAAAAAAAAATTCATGAGAATCGGTCGAGCCGTTTCGGAGGAGTATGGTAACTAACATTGTGACACGAGAATTTTATATATAAGATATTCGTATTTATTTATGTTCATTTGTTCTCTGTAAGTGGAAGGTAGCTTTTGCGTGTTAAATAACGGTTTTATTAGCTAACTTTACTAATACATACATAATACAGGAGGCGTAGTTTCTTAGGATAATAATACATATACTTATTACCAAGTGGTAAGCTTTTTTCTGCCCTTGTAAGTATCGAAATAACTTTTTGTGCCTCACTGCCGAGCATGGGTCTCTCCCTAAAATTTAGGAGGCCTGGAGCTCTTTCTACAGCACTGCTCCAATGCAGGTTGGTGGAGAAAGACCTTTTAACCCACTAATTTAATGCAACATGTCTATCTAAAGTTATGTCTGTGGCTGCTGTCATCAAAGTTACTATTATATCATTATTTGGACTCGGTCGAACCTTGACCAGAGATGGCGTAATGATTACAATTTGATGATTTAATGACGGTGAGAATTTTTGGAGTAATTTGGGAGGTGCATGTTTGTGACATATGATTTTTTAGGTACGATACTAGCAATTTGAATATTTTTATGATATACGGATTAGGAGAAATTACTTGGTATTATTTACAATTTAAAAGATATACACGAGTACTGTATACTTACTAAAAATAATGCATATTCCTTAAAAATGTAATTTGTAGTAACTTGATCATACTTTACGTGTGGCACAATGGTTACCACGTCGGATTGGCAACCGGAGGGTCCCAGGTTCGATTCCCGGCAAACCAGAAATTTGAATGATTAGTTTAAATTTCTGCTCTTGGTCTGGTTGTCTATGGTACCCACGACACAGGGTATATCTACCCTTCTGTAGGGCTATTCAGTTCAGAAATCAAAAGGCAAGAAGTCAGAACGTCTTGTTCACAGAATGTTTCTTACAAGTGGGAGTCATGAAACAGTGAAGTCAATATTGAGGAAACTGAATTTTAAATAAACCTTGAAAGATCTGCCAAAATCTGAAAGTGTGACAAAACAATTTTGTATCTTAAAAGGAAAAAGAAGAAAAGCAAATTCGGTCGTTTCGATTAAGGCCACGTACAGTTATTCGTAGATAATTGCTTAGTGGACATCCGCGTGATACGAATTTGTGGTAATAGAAGTAACACATTACGCTAGCGACCAACGTCGTACGGCTAACAGAGACGACGGCGACGCGACATCGAATCTCACTGTGTCGCTTTCGTCGTTGTCATTATTTATATTAGTGCCTCTAACTTTGCCTTAATGGTGTAGCGACCTTCCGTTACTCATCAAGAGATGACTCCACGGGTATTCCTGAATCACACTATCGAAGTTTTCTGAATATCCGATCATATATACAAGCTCCGAAATGAGTCAATTGGAGCGCGGCCGCTCCCCGGGCATGACCACCTCGCCCGACGGGAGATCTCCCCTTGCCAAAATGGTGTGTGAAACCACTCTAGGTCTTCCGTGTACCGTGTATGCCTTGTTTAAATTCACTACACGTCTTGCAGACCTTCTCTACATGCACCCCACAACATAAAGCTTCTTTATAGGACCACGGTCCCACTCAAACTGTTGGTATTTGTTGTTACGCAAGCAGAAATGTGGTGCTCGATCTAATTTTCAGAATTATGAAGCTTTGGAACATATCGTATCTAGAAATATTTTCTTGGGGGTTTGGCCTAAAATCATTAAGTATATCGAACTTGAGCCGGGGCGGGTCAAAGCAAACCTTCGGGGCTGGCTATTTTGGGATACCTCCCCCTCCTTCCTATGCCGATGCTCTTGAAGGAAAGTCGGAGGCATGTAACATGGAGGCAGACCATGCAATTTCAAATATGTAGAGCTGATGGATATTAATTCTTGAATAGTAATCTATCTAGTGTTTTAGTAGGTGGTAGAACTACTATGGTTCGCCCGGGGAAGTACCACCGCTGCACCCACTTCTGCCGTGAACCAATTCTGTTGTGTTTCGGTGGAAAGGTGCAGTTGCCGGCCACACGTACATGAGGCGACCACCAGCCTCTGGAGTAGCAGCACAACTGCATACGACCTTACACAAGACTTACCTATGCTTGCTTGAAGTTGTATTTAGATGTCCATGGGCTGCAGCAACCACTTAACACCACGTTGCATGCTCGTCTGCTACTCCAATCAAATAATAATAATAATAAAAAAGATCTGGGAAGCACGTCCCATGATCTAGTTCGACACAACGTCGCCATGTCGTGTACTCTGACCGGTCGTGGCGCGGAAGAACGGAAACAGCGCGCGGTTACACAATGCGAGTAATGCGGTAAATGCGGTAATGAGTCCCGACGCGCGACGCGGGTCGTCGCACTCCTTTAGCGGTTAAAGCAACTTTGCTCCACTGATGAATTGCGGGTTACTTACCATAAGTAGCTTAGGGCTGAGATGAGAATTGCATTACTGGATAGTTATGCTGGTAACCTTTTAACCCTGGAGGATGAAGAAAATAGTATTAAATTGAACTTTTCTATAGAGTAGGAAAGTTTATTAGATGTCAAAAAGCTTCCATTACATTTCATACAATACAGACAGTCGTCTTCTATTTGACCTATCCTTCTAATACTAAAAAAACTTATATTTCCTTATAAATAGAAGTCTTATCTTGAAGATGATTCTAAAACGCTTTACACTCATTCATAGCCTCAAAGTAGGGTAGATACACCCTGTGTCGTGGGTGCCATGGACACACACAAAGACAGATAAACAAACACCCAGACCGAGAAGAGAAATTTTAAACTCATCATTTAAATTTCTGCTTCGCCGGGAATCGAACCCGGGACCCTCCGATCGGCAGTCCGGCATGGTAACCATTACGCCACGTGGTATTCTGTAGACAATATTTAAAATTCTTAGCATAATTTTAAATTCTTCAACTTTCTTTTCGATTCCCCTAAAAAAAGTTAGTTGTACATGACTACTACCTGTTTCAATCGAATATTTGAGATAAAAATCGAAACCCAATATGGAGCTCTTTTATTGCATGTTTTAAATATAACCGTCTTTCCAGGATGAAATGGAAGCTTGGACGCCGGTGCTCACGAACATCGCGGTGCTCATCATAGCGTCAGTCCACTGCCTGGTCTGCATTGTGACCATCTTCCACCTGTCCAAGCGGGTGTGCTCCTGCTTCCGGCCCAAGCAGCCCTTCGACCACAACCAGTTCGACCCCGCCTTCAAGTCCGACCAGCCCTGCGTTTTCCACGTGGACGAGATTAAGAAAGCCCAGGATCTGGAGAAGATGAGGGGACACGAGCTTTGCAAGGAGCTGGAGGCGAAGCTTCAGGGAGAGACACTGAAGAAGAAAAAGGTATACTAAATTTGTTTTTTTTTCTAATATATTTTCCTCTTTATAAATATTATAGTTAATGGGTCCAACTCACAAATATCTACTGAAACTAGTGAATATGTTTTATGATCTTAATGACTGATTTCATGTTTAGGTTTTCTGGTGTTTGCGTCCATTCATCTCATTTATCAATCTCATTTTATCGAACTTTATAGTGAGGGCTATGCTGTTCATCGTTATCGTAAACAACAACTCTTTTTAGCGACCAACGCACACGGTAAGAAACCACAATCTAGTGGGATTTAATGAAATGAAACCTAAAAATTTGATTGAAATAAGTAATCATCATCATCTGTGGCGCTACAGCCCGTTATGAGCCTTGGCCTGGTTAAGAACATCTCTCCAGACAGGTTTTTCTCGCTTTTTGCTTCCATCCTCGGACACCAATCGCTTTTAGGTCTTGCTCGACACCGTCTAGCCACCGTAGTTTAGGTCTTCCGCGATTTCTGCGACCATCAGGTTTTCCTTCTAGGAGACGCTTAGGAGTTCTGGTCCCGCTCATACGTTCAACGTGGCCTAGCCAGCTGAGGCGTCCGATTTTAATAGTTTTTAAAATGTTCGGCTCAGAAAACATTTCATATAGCTCGTGATTGTATCTAATCCGCCAACATTCGCCATCCAGAACAGCACCAAAGATACGTCTTAGGATCTTCCTTTCAAAGACTAATAGGTCGTTTTCGTCTTTTTTGCTCAGGACCCAAGTTTCTGAACCGTAAGTGAGCACTGGTCGTAATAGAGTTTTATAAAGAAGGATTTTTGTTCTCCTCGACAGACGTTTGGAACAGAAATACCTACGGAGGCTGAAATAGCTTCTATTAGCTGCCATTATTCTTCTTTTTATTTCGGTGGATATTTCGTTTTTGTCTGTGATGGTTGAGCCAAGGTAAACAAAGTCTTCTACTCTCGCAAAGGTGTTATTGCCAATGACTATAAATAAGTAATAACATGTGATTATTAAGTTTCAAAAATGATTTTTATCAATTTACAAAATTTTAAATAAGTATAAAAAATTTTATCTTGTAAGTTAACAAAAATTTACAAGATTCTAAGAATTTACAAGAAAAGAGAAATTTTCTCTGTTTAATGATTACAAAAAATTGTATTTTCGTTATATTAACAACCACGCTGAAAATAAAAAAGTGTATGGGTGGCGCAAAAATCCGCAATATCTGTGAATGGCATGTGTTAGCCTAGACTGTAAACTTTCTGATGATGGTATTATACTGCCGGTATAATACGGAATAACATGTTTTCAGGTCCAATTAGTTTGAAACTTAATAAACAGCTCCTAATTTGTGTGTTAACAGAAAGGATTGATTATAATCACATAAACAGTAATGAATAAATTAAAATACATTTTTAAAAGTATTTGTAATTGCGTAGTAAACTTAAATTATAAAACAAATGAAGAATCTCAGCTGCAACTCTCAGCTGCAAAACGCACAGTAAGAGTGAGTAAGTTTTACTATCGACATGAACATTTCCATATTTTTGTTAACCTTTCCACAACAAAAAAAAATATGCCAGTCTGTTATATTAAAGACTTTCTAAGGAAGGAATAAATAGACATCAATAACTAATAGTTTGGACAAAGTCTTTTCTTCTTCTTACAGTGTGCAACGGGTTGGCTACTAGATACCACCACGCTGAAAGAAAGATTTGAGGACTTCACATTCCTCTGAGAAATTGTAACAAACAACTCTAGTTTCATCTTGTAGGTTTCATCATGGTGTACCTACCTTACTGAAGTGTTACCAATTTTGAATTCGACGTACTTTACACGTCGGAGACTGTAAAATAGCGGACTATCACTACAAATATACTTACTTTGGAAACTTCCTAGTTGCACCACTGCAAGAGCAATTTTCTTCAAACATAGAGAAGCCTTAGGGCCTTTGACGTAACATTTAACGGTGTGTCACAAGTGTGTCATGTTAACATCGACACATGTCACTAAGAGTGTTCAATGGTTTCCCTAACTGTTACAGGTACTATATATATATTATCAAAATTTTAGAAGAAACGCAAGACCAAGATTTTGCAGTTGGTTAGGCATTAGTTCATTAAAAACAAACTTTGTAATTATAGTAATTTACTGAGCTTTTATGTGTAGGTAAATAATGCCACTATTTGTTACTAAAATAAACATATTTAAAACCTATTGGATTTAAAATATGTTCATTTTAGTAACAAAATAGTGGCTAAATATTTTTCTTTGAATATTGAGGAATGATTTTCTACTTCACGAAGTCCGATCAGCTCTGGTTGTAGTAGTCATGAGTACTGACAAGCGCGTTTGTTGTTGTTGTGCAAGCAAAAGTAAAAAAAACTTTTTAAAATATTACCTTACTCACACAACTTTTCTACATATTAATCGACAATAAGCGCTCTAGAGACTATACGCACACTTAAACAATGTCCAATGCGTTGACGACCATGGACATTGTTTGACGACCCCCGTCGCGCAATGGTTACCATGCCGGACTGCCAATCGAGGGGTCCCGGGTTCGATTCCCGGCGGAACAGAAATTTGAATGATGAGTTTAAATTCCTGTACTCGGTCTGGGTGTTTGTGTTCCTGTCTTTATATTTATATGTGTCCATGGTACTCACGACGCAGAGTATTAATTACCTTACTGTGGGGCTGTGAGTGTGTTACGTTTTTTATGTGTTAAGTGGTCACTGCAGCCCACCGGCAACTACACAACGTTTCGGCAAAACGAATAACCGAATAACGAATAACCAGTTGGACTGACGACCTAAAGAAGTCGACGGGAAGCCGCTGGATTCAGACGGCACAGAACTGGACGGAGTGGCGGTTATTAGGGGGGGCCAATGTCCAGCGGTGGAATTTTAAAGCATGAAGGGATGGATGGAGAAAGTGTAATTTTAAGAGTGTGTCTCGTCAATGTATTAGCGTTTCTAAAGAACCAACACGATGTCCAGCAGATGCCTCTAACGGCGGAGGAGGCGGAGTTCGGCAGCGCCAACAGCAAGGAGAAGCTGGTGACGAGGTGGCTGGGCCGGCACCACGCACCAGTGCCGGCCGCCGTCGCCACCACCGCCATGAGGCCGCGCCGGCCCCAGGGCGTGCGGAAGGCGCGCAAGCCTCCGCCAGGGCCAGTCGTGCTGCTGCCTGCGCATCCTGCTAGCACGGTGAGTTACTCTTCCATTCATCATTTGATATTCCATTGATGGAAATTGTTTTTTTTTTGCGTCGATTGCAACCTTTTTTGCGCTCCACTGCTGGGCACGTCCGCTCCGGTTCTTATTGATACATAGCAGTCGTTAAACTTTTTAGGCCTTGGCGTGTTGAAAACATCCCGCATTGGAGCAGCTTGGTTGCAGTTGCAGCCAATACTGTTAATAATACCTATAATTAGTAGATAGCCGTGTCATGTCCGCGACAACTTATTTTATCGTCGTAATGTATATCAGAATGAATTGTTTAAACAAGTTTTAAAAATATATAATTAAGCTCATATTGTGTTAGTTGTTCAAGTTATTATCTATTATATTATATTATGCTCATAATAATTACGAAAATATTCAGAAAAACAAAACAGGGTCGTACGCTTTTTCGGATATTTTTTGCTTAACCTAATATTAACTATGAACAAAGTTCATTTTAACTAGATTGTGTTTATTATTACTTATTAATTTATTATAATTATGATACAAAATGAACCTAAGACTATTCCAAAAATAATAAATAATAGATGCTTCAGTTGCTAGATATATTATATTCTTATACATGGAAAGATCTATCTTGCTGCTATGTACTATTTCAGCGTCCCACTGCTGCGTACGGGTCTCTTTCCATTAATGGCGAGACCTGGAGCACACTCCATCAAGCTGCTTCAATGCGGGTTGATCGAGAATATATAAAATGTATCAGTTTCTGTATCAATACAATTTCCACTCTATTATAAATGCCATTATTTGTCCACTCTCGTCAATTGAAAAGTATGGAAAATCTTTCAAAGTATGATGTGTTGGAAGTTGAAGATAAAATCAGCATCTTGAATATAATCCTTATCAACCCTCATCGAATTCATCAGCCGCAGGTAATCGCACGTGCTCAGCTGCGGCCTATTGGCCTGTGACCTCTCCGAATGGAGCCGCGTGGTAAGCCACCATCGCTACCATTCACCAGTAATGTGCTCAATTATTGCATTCAATTGCTACACTCTGTATCTAATTGTGTTTTGTGGTTTGGCTGGGGCTCGGATTGGCCGACAATGCTCTTTGTTAACGTAGGACCTAGATTTTTGTGACCACAAACGCTTCGAATAGTCATCATAATATTACTAGGTTTCTGTCAATAATTTTTATTAGTTATTTTTTTTTATTTGAATGGAGTAGCAGACGAGCATGCAGGCCACGTGGTGTTAAGTGGTCGCTGCAGCCCATGGACATCTACATACAACCTCAAGCAAGCATAGGTAAGTCTTGTCTGAGGTCGTATGCGGTTGCGCTGCTACTCCGGAGTTCCGGAGGCTGGACGTCGCCTCATGTAAGTGTGACCGGCAACTGCACCTTTCCACCGAAACACAATAGAATTGTTTCACGGCAGAAGTGAGAGCGATGGTACTTCCCCGGGCGAACAATAATAATTCTACCACCTACAAATTTTATATTCGTGGTTGGACCATGGGTAAGAATAATGTGCCTGTGGTACAATTAATTTGTTTAAGTTCCACCGATATCACCACGGTTACTACTACTAATTGGAAAGTGGAACTACTAATTGTACCACGCGGCTGTACCATGGGCAACAAACCGTTCGATCTAGCTACTTCGCTATTCGGGCGCAGAGCAATTCTTTTCGGTTACATTGAAAAGTTTTGTACTTTCCTATAAAGCTTTCAGGAAGCAACGCTAATAAGCAAGCCTAAATCTTGATTCAACTGGTGTCGCATGCAGTTGCGCTGCTACTCAAGCTGAGGGTCGCTTCATATAAGTTGGACCAACAAACGCATCTCTTCACCGAAAGATAATATAAATGCTTCACGACGGAAATGGGTGCCGCAGTGATGGTACTTCCCGGTCGAACCATGTTCTACTACTTGTACTATTATTTATTCTGTGGTTCTACCATTTATACCTAAATAATGCCCCTAAAAGTGTTTTTTGTTGCTGTTTTGAAGCCTCAATAACCGACCAGCAAGCAAAATATGTATTTACTTCCTAACTTCATCGTTCGATTGTTTAAACGTGCGACTCTGCAAGTGTGCTATTAGAATTGAAAGACGGCCTGGTAGTCGTGCAAGACCTTCAGCACTCGACCAGCTAAACCATCGCTCTAATTACCATATTTGTCCATTGAATGTACTGCGACGCAATTGTCTCAAACCTGAATCTCGAACATGACATCAGTTCCGCATTGCGGCTGTCTTCCTGCACCACGATGTTGAGATTGAGATATCTATATCTAAATAATGCGTTCTCCGTATCGTTTTTACTGGTACACATTTTTTGCGAAGCGGGTTTCGGTAAATGTTATTTCATCCACACTAATATTATAAACGTGAAAGTGTGTTTGTTTGACCTGATTTCTTGTATAAAGATAGTTTGGGGATTGCAGAATTAACGTAGGTTGCTTTTTAACCGGCCAAAATATCTAATTCCTAAATGAAAAAATATGTAACCCTAGCGGACGGAGCCGTGGGCTACAAGCTAGTTACATTTAATTCCCAAATGTTACTATTAGTATTACCCTATGGCGTAATGGGAGTAATATCAAGGGTCGGGTCCAATTCTCGAGGAGTTACTCGAATAAAAATCTCATAAGCCGACAGAATAGAATTTTCATTCAGAAAAAAATCATTTTATTTTATTTTAATTGTGTAACTATTGTAGTAAGTATTGCTTGTATTGTTTCTTCATTACCGAATTCTATGAAAATACGTGCTGGTTATCTATATCTATATCTATACATATAATAAATCTGTAACAAGTCGGTTTCTGTACATTGAAGATATTTGAAAAAAACTGTCACTAGGGCTATTTATTAGCGTAATAGAACCCAAAACAATGATTTTTAGAATTATTGTCTGTTTGTCTGTTTGTCTGTTTGTCTGTTTGTCTGTTTATCTGTTCGTTTGTGCGCGCTAATCTCAGGAACGGCTTAACGTAGAAGGATGCGGTTTTCACTGAAGTATTGGTATTTTTTTGGATTAACATTTAGGGTTTGTTTTATTTAAATCGGTTCACAAACAAAAAAGTTACGTCAATTTCAAGAATGATGAAATGGATGAACACCTGCACGCTATAATAAAGTTAATGCGAGCGGTCACACCACAAGTGTCGATAACTACTAACATCTCTTAATATTCTGATAGCAAGTTTTCAAACACTTATGCTAGATTTCATCTCTAAATATTTAAAAAAAACATACATATCATATCACCACATATTCAAAGAAACCAGGAAACCAGGAAATGCTTCTCTTAAAGTCAGCAAGTGTAAGGACTGGGCACAAACTTATCGAAACTTTAAATAAATAAATAAATAATAACGTTTCACGCTCATAGCTCCACATTTAAGTAGATATACCCTGAGTCGTGAGTGCCATGGATACATACGAAGACAGAAACGCCAACAAACACCCAGACCGAGAACCGAAACTTAAACTCATTATTCTAATTTCTGCTTCGCCGGGAATCGAACCCGGGCCCCTCGGCAGTCCAGCATGGTAACCATTACACCACGCGGGTCGTCAAAATAATATGTTGTGATTACTACTATCTCAGAACTACTATTTACAAAGTCGCAAACACGCGCTTCGCGATGTACTGATAGTCCATATCAGTATAATTCTATGTCGACGGATGATGATCAGTATTGGATTTAATTAGAAAAGGGAAATTCCAGTGTGATACTTTATGCTTTTTACATTGGCTACAGCATTTACTTCGGATCCGGGAATAAAACAATCATGATGGCTTAATATTCAAATCACACTTACTGCATGAAATGTCGGTTACGCGCACGTAGAATTACAATGACACAGAATGATGAAAATCAATGTTTTACATGCTTACAGATTTCCCACTGTGACTACCATTTTTGGTTATATTTGGCAATCTTTAGAAGATTTTGTGAAATATTTTGGCAGGATACTAGTCTACATTGTTGGTTGTTCTAATGCTTGTAAATGTTTAAGGATACATAAACGACTGTCAAAATTCACCAATTCGGATCGTAGATGTTTATTTTAACATTTGTACTATAAAAACCATTGTAAAAGTAACATGGCAAAAGTTTAAATACCGTTGCCTTGCTGGCCGCGATTTTGTAACTTACTTTGTTCTGTTACTGTGAAGAAAAAATAGAACGAGGAAACCACCTGCCTGAGATTATTCAAAATTTTCTCAAACACTGTAAAGCTTACATATTTAAAGCAATGGAGATCGTTTTAACGCGCTTCACCTGTATGTTTGTTTGTAACTATTAGTTTGTTTCTTTGTAACTCTCCTTTGGACTCGATTTTACCCACCAGACAGATTTAATTAAAATTTTGGACACTTATCAAAAATCGATGTCAACACAATAATTTCATAAGTATATTTAATTCCGGAAACTTGAAATAAATATATTTTTTACAATAAATCGAACTAAAATATGAAAAATAAATATAGTTAAAAAAAACTAAAAAAACACGTTCTTGAAGCACATCAAACTAACTAAATGAAAAATAATCTTTAATATAAGCAGAAAATAATAATGAACAAAAAATTCAACTTAGTATTATTGTGAAAATAATCGCTCTGGGCCATATTTTTGTACCTCTATCGAGCAACCCACACTTTTTTCACAATAATACTAATATTTTTTGTTCGTTACCTATATTATTTTCTGCTAATATTAAGGATTATTTTTCACTTTTTTAGTTTGATGTGCTTCAAAAGCTTTTTTTTGTTTTTTTTTTACTATATTCATTAGACGAGAAGTAGAATCTGCCCATAAAGAAAGTAGGCATGGTACGGGAGATGTTGGCTGTTTCTCATGGTTCTGACTTTTGTTATAAGTAGGTATATGAAGTTTTCATTATGTATTTCCTCTCGTTTAGTTCTTTATGAATTGACTATCGTTTTGCGAGTAGCTGCGACACCTATTCTACTCTACAAAACAATTAGAAAACCAACTGTCTCCCACATCTGCAAGTAAACAAAAGCCTCAAATTCTCTGAAGGTCAAGGATACGGGAAGTGGATCAACGAAAGTGCTATTGTCCGCAACCGTGTCAATTTCATGCAAGTGTGCTCTCCTCCGAACAGTAATAAGATGCGCCGTCAACGCGATACTTTCCTTGGCCTAACGTACGGAATAAAAAGGCATTGTTGAGGTAAACTAAATGCATTTTTGTCGGTTCCTCCTGCGACGACATTGTTAGAGGTAGGAAGGTAATAATATGTTTGGGCTAATATAATTTGAGGATGTTTTTTTGCTGAGTCAGGTAGTTTTTTTCTCATAGAGAATGCTATGAAGCTATGAGCTAGGAAGTAGCATCACAATCCACATTGTTGCCATAAAATATTATGCAGCAGGTATTACAGGTAGAGGTAGGTAGCAAGCAAGTATAGGATTACATATTATAATCCATGTTGCTTCGGGATTAATAATAGACCTACGGTATCCTCCACCTGATCGTAAGAGGCGACTAAAAGGGGGCTTCCGGGGTTGTGGGCGGTGAGAGTGGGAGCTCAATCCGTTCAGCCTGCGGCCCCGGGAAGGACGGCGGTGTGTGCGTGGCCGCATGCCGCCTTTAGCATCGGAGGGTGCAGGAGAGCACATCTGCTCTCCAGAGGATGCGCGTGGAGGACACCGGTGCGTTCCACTGGAGATTCCGGAAATGAAATGAAATGAAATGAAATGAAATGAAATGAAATGAAATGAAATATTCTTTATTCACTGTACGGTTCATTTACAAACTCTTAGTGAACGTTATTTTTTTGTTCTGTCTGCTCTGGGTGCGCTTAGGCAATGCTGAGCTGAAGAAAAGAGCAGACGGAGAAAAACTTCAGCCCTGTTTTAAAATATGAGGTATACAATAATAAGCTTTCTTAACAGAGTAGCTATGGGCAGATAAGGAACATACGTGACAGCTACCGCATGTGTCAATGTCGTCCAACAGCCATCTGTTAACATTGGCAGTTTGATTGATTTAAATCTATTACATCAGTTATAGAAACAGCCTTGTGGGACTACAGCTCAATCCCAAGCTTTTTTATCAATTAAATAGTCCTTAAGATCGTAATAAGCCTTGCGGCACAGGACTTGTTTGACTTTCTTTTTAAATCTGTGCAAAGGAAGGGATTGAACACTTTCCGGGATTTTATTATATATTCTGATCGACATCCCGATAAAAGAGTGGCTCTTTTTGCGGAGCCTACACTTGGGGAATGCAAGTTTGTGGCCATTCCTTGTCGAAACACAGTTCGAACTATGTAAATCCAAAAAGGTCATAAATTCGTGTTTATTTTTACGAACATACATTATATTTTCATAAATATATTGCGATGCAAATGTTAGTATCCTTAAATTTTTCTCTCAGAGACTCTCTAGAATTTAATTTATAAATTGCGCGAATAGCCCTCTTCTGCAAAATAAATATTGTGTCGATATTAGCAGCATTTCTCCACAGTAAAATACCATACGGCATTATACTATGGAAATAACTAAAATAGACCAGTCTGGCTGTATCGACATTTGTAAGTGATCTTATTTTTTTTATTGCAAAGACGTCAGAACTTAGTCTATTCGCTAACCGAGAGATATGGGGTCCCCATTAAAGCCTAGAATCTACAGTTAACCCAAGAAATACAGCTTCATCAACAAAGCTCATTTCCTCGCCATTCAATTGTGGTTTTACAATAATTTCTTTAACATTAGGTGGTGAAAACTTAATACAATTGGTATTTTTATTATTGAGTAGTAAGTTATTTACATTAAACCAATTTACCACCTCAGAGAGAGCATTGTTCACATCGTCATAATCATCAGTTTGTCTATTAGTTTTGAAAATTAAGGAAGTATCATCTGCAAACAATACTATCTCGTGATTATTCTCCACCATATATGGCAGATCGTTAATATATATTAAAATAAGAAGGGGCCGAGGATTGAGCCCTGTGGGACCCCCAAATGAACTACAGACCCGTTTGACCTTTTACCGTTCACTTCAACCTTCTGGATCCTATCACTTAGATAAGACTCCAGAAGCCTGAGCGCGGTTTCTTTGATGCCATAGTGATTGAGTTTCCTGATTAATGTTTCATGGTGTACACAGTCAAATGCCTTAGATAAGTCACAAAAGACACCTAAAGCATCCCGTGACGTCTCCCAAGCATCCACTATGGTCTTAAAAAGCTCTACACCAGCATCTGTGGTTGATCGACCCCTCGTAAAACCGAATTGATTTTTATGTATAAGTCTTTTATTAGTAAAGTGTTGTTCTAAAATTATTTTCTCAAAGATTTTACTAATGGAGGGCAGAATTGAAATAGGTCTAAAGTTGGAGGGATCTGAAGTACTGCCCGACTTAAAGTGGGAGTCCTCCCCAAGCGCAGAGGTAGGTCACCGAGGGGGTTTTTAGTGCGGTAACAAATCCTACATAACCCGGTTACACCTCTCCCAAGGTGCCGGGTACCTTTTGAAGGTTTCCCTCCCGATGCCAAAAAAAGGATTACATATTATATAGGAAGACTGCATATGAATATATTCTGTCATATTTTTCTTCGAGTGCCATATTGTCGGGTGCAGTAAAATTACTTTCAAAATAATTGGCGCTAATACGCGTGTACGCTGTTATGCCGATTAATAATTCATGATGACCGACATGATATATTCCTACTAATACAGTTTCTCCAATCATCAACAAAGCAGTTTTCAGCTGTGTGTGACTGCACTCACGTGCAAACTAGCAAGTGAGGGTTTCCGGGCGCGTCCGTCCGTTCCGCTCCCATAATCGCTGGAGTGGAGTAGGCTCACAGCGGGCTGCACTGGCCCGACACCGATCAAGAATCTTGGCTGTTATGTTACTTGTATTGTAAACTAGCTGTGCCCCGCAGTTTCTCCAGTATTAGGAAAGAAATTGGATGTTTTACCAGGGCAAAAAGTAGATGTCATTTTACTGCTGTTAGTGACTTTCTGACTATTGCTGACTGAAGGAGATTTTACGCAGAGACTTTAGTGGCAGCAAGGAATATGTGATACGAGAGTCTGCTCTTTCGGGCGGACCCATGAGGTGTATAGGCTCAAGGTGATGAAGGCATTCTGCTGTTGGGTGGACCTATTGAGCTTACTTCGGTGGTCATCTTCTTCAGGTTCCGTTAACTGCACCAGCTCCCTGAGCAGCAGTCACTCCACAGGAGTGCACAGTACTCCACAGAAGTACTACACATCATCATTCTACACCTACCATAGCATAACTCCATCATGACGTGTAAGAAGAACAAACAAACAAACAAAATTATAATTTAAATGAGTAATTCTTATTTTAAAATTGTATTGGCTTTATAATTTTAAGGAGGGCCTGTGCTTATTTGAGGCAGGCTGGTAATTACCAAGTAAACCATGGCTTCAATAAGACAGCAGGAATCTGTTGTATTCAAATGAAAGTGCGCAAGCCCGACGAGACTAAAGTTATGGATGGTCAATCAATGCCTAGTGGAAGACTTCTCCAAAGCCAAATTAGTTAGAGATGAACAAAATATTGCGAAGAATCAGGTTTTTATACAAGTTAAAGCTCTTTTTAATAAAACATCACTTGAAGTCGTGGTGTACTTATTAAACGAATTACAGTTCAAACGAATTTACCGTCTCTTGTTGAGAAAGAATTGGTAAATTAGGTTAATTTTAGGCAAATTCTTCAAAATTAAGATTAATATCAAAATAAAATAATTTAAGGAAAACAAAAGAAACAAGAAACAACAATTTTATTGTCGAAATTGGAGCATGGTGCGTGCGATGCGTCCGCGAATTCATGATTACTTAATTGCATATTTCATTTAACGATACATTTTATGTAGAAGCAAGCATGCGTTCATCGTTTCGTTGTCATGGCAACCAGAGCAAGACAAAATTATGAGTTTGTGAGATAGAAAATTTTATTTTCCCTGTATTTCTCATGTTGACTGCTTTTGAATTGAATAGGAAGTCATCACATGTTTGCCTGTTTTTATCTGTAGTCAAGATTCAAATCAGTTGTTTAGTGACATTTATTGTACCTGTCTGGAAAGTTTTTGTATTTTTTTTTATTTTTCTGCTATTGTTTGTTATTAAGTAGGTTACCTCACGATGTTTCCTAGGATTAAAGATAATCCAGGATTAATGAAGAAGATTGTAAGATTACTCATCTCTCTGAGCTGTTTGAATTAATGTCGATTGAACCAATGATATTGATCCTAACCTCGTAAGCGCTGATACCATGATTCTTGATTAGCCTGGATCCCGTGCAACAACAAGCTCTGGCAAGTCTTATTTCTAATACGTATCTCTCTCTCTCTCTCTCTCTTTTTGGTTCATTTTCTTCACTAATGAGGGTTGTTCTCAAAGCGTTATGGACATTACAACCAAAATTTGTGCGGAATTGGTCAGATCACCCTGTAGGGCTTTTTCTTACCATTCGATCTTCTCATAATGTTTTTCTACGAAGTGTAAAACTGAGAGTTCTTATAATGCAAATGGTGAAAAGCCATGTCCTTATTCTTAGCTTCTAAAGTATTGACACATTATCCCTACTAATATTATAAATGCGAAAGTAACACTGTCTGTCTGTCTGCTACGCTTTCACGCTTAAACTACTGAACCAATTTTAATGAAATTTGGAACACCGGTAGAGTGGACATTGGGAAAGGACATAGGATGGTTTTTATCCTACGGGAACCTATAAAACGGGTCCACGCGGGCGAAGCCGCTGACGGAAGGCTAGTTTATTATATTATTACGGTATTTGCAGCATTTTTCTCGAATTATTTCAAAACCGTCTAGGCGACTTCGATCTGCCAGCTATACTGTTGCTAATACGTTTATCCAAACTAAAAGTAATACAGTGGAATCAATGGATTGTAACGCCTTACATTATATAGCTCATAAACGAAACCATACCCTAGGGTAATGAAGATTTAAGTGCGAATGCCATGGTAACAGCTTATCCGTTTCAATACCGATGGTTTATTACCACCATAACTTACATTGCAATTGCTAGCGAATTTCCTCACATAGGTTTTTACTTTGACGTAAATCTTTCTCAAGAAACCTGTGCCTATAATTACTAACGTTATGTGTGTGAAAGTTTCCCATTTGACGGCTCACTCTGCTTGAGCTTGAAGATATTATTGCTATGCTGGGAGTATAACTCATATCATTTGACATTTAGCTACTGTAAAGTATTCATAGCTTCTTAAAAACGAAGCCTGGCCAGTCACAGAGAATGCCCTCTTGATGCTAAAAGTCTGCTCCCTTGGCTTGACTCAGCAAAATTTTTAGCCCATATGAGTTTTCAAAATTACTAGCACTTACTCGTAAATCAGCCGTCCTCTTGTTCAAAGATAGTTCACACACTGGCAGACCTTTGCCAAGCTATAAGCTCTCGCCTGTGAACTATTTATATCATCAACATCACCTGTGGCTCTACAGCCAGTTGGTTTGTGGGTGTAAATACGTGTACGGTACCTACTACAAATTTTTTATCTAACTATACTTATATTATGTACGAATACTAGTACTTCCGTCTTTTAACCCTCTGATATTGTCGAAAAACGACAACTATTTCTCATCACGGCTCTCAGCGTGGATCGTAATCAGTGTGACCAGTTTGTGGCTTTTTTAATTGTTCCCGTGGCAAGTGGCAACATTCACGCAGAGTTGCGCAAGCGAGTTGTAAGTGCGTGACAGACAGACGGACGTTTTAATTGTTACAGTAAAGGGCAGGTGCCGGTTTTATTTGGGAATTTCACGGCTCACGAAAGTTAATAACGTTCTGCTTATTTATTTGCCAGAACACAGTATACTATCAATCTAACTGAACATTACATTACATAGTTACAAACATTTCAATCCTACCTTCGTAACCTATCCCATTGTGTGCTAAAAACATTTTTCCCTTAATAATTACCTATATTCTCAATAATTAATTCAATATAATGTCATTACATTAATATATTGTCCGATATTAATTCATTTGCGGTGTAAGTTTATTGATGAGATATATACATTGAATGTTTTGGAGGCAGTAGCTGTCGCAATGTGACTACAGATGTCTTAACCGTTTTTGCAAAGATCTGTTTACTTTATGATGCCAGCAAGCAAGTGTCTTTATTTAAAAAATGATGAGAGTTGATGTACGCCGATAGGCTTATTCTTTGTCGGAGAAGAGCCAGTGAGTTGCTCTCTTATGCTTGGCAAACCTTGGACTTGATATCATAGTGTGGAGTTGTGTGGTCTCGCTCGGCTCATACATATGGAGGAGGTCCAGCGCATCATGTCCCCGGCAGGCCATCCATCCCCGCCAGCGGATCTGATTAAAACATTGCATTATATGACGACGGCCGAATGAAACCGTAAATCTCGAGATGTTCCGCTTTGATGTTTAGCTGCCGTGAATATATAAATGCCTAATGTCAGGGTGCGGGCACAGGAAATAAGCGGGCGGGCATTTGGAGCACGCAATACGATACACTTATTTTTATCGTGTTGCCGCTGCCGTATCGTATGTTTTGTTTTGTTCTTGCGCAACCTTCTTTAATATCACCGTAAACGGGAACGATTTTTTAAAGCATATAGGTAGATTTTTTTAAATTATAATGCTTTTTCTTCTTTATTATGTAATATCATCTTGAAGCTTCAACTAAAAAGTGCTCACAGAAGTTGGAATTAACAAAACCTTTTGCGATTCTCAACTTGTTCTTTATCAATCAAAACTTCAACAGTATACACGCGGTAAGTTACTGTTTTAGCCATAATAATATTCTACTAATACTATTGTATATAATTTGGTATAGCGTTATATCGAGTACCGTCTTATATGGACAAGCTAAGGTACAGTTTTATTTAGTAAGAAACACAGCATGAAAAATAGCATGGCGAGAGCTCTATTCTAACACGTATTATTAAATGTCAATAATCCCTACGATTGTACGTAACGAAAAAGAACGCACGGCCCTCATACTGCAACAAGAACAATCGTGTGACGACCCGTGTGGTGCAATGGTTACCACGCTGGACTGATGATCGGAGGGTTACGGATTCGATTCCCAGCGAGGCAGAAAATTTCTGTTCTCGGTTTAGGTGTTTGTGTTTCAGTCTCTGTGTGTGTCCATGGTACCCACGACACAGGGTTATCTACCCTACTGTGGAGCTATGAGTTTGAAACGTAATTTTAAATCATTAGTCGTAAAAAGTATCGCATTGATAATCTCTCTTTTGAAGTCGTTTAAAAAGAACACACTTACTTCGCACCTCATGTTCATGACCGCCCCAAGACAGGACAAGAGGTGGCCTGAGATCCAGTCGCCAGAGATGAAGAATTACACTATATCCGCAGCCTTAGCGGACAGTGATACGGCAGGCGGGCAAAAGGGCTCTCTCGCAATTATAAATTATAATCTTGCCGGCCGAGTACGCTGGATGATGTGAAATCTGCTTTCTCGTAAATATGCAATTGCATGCTATTTGGTACGAACGTCTCACTGAGCTTTTACTCAGTTCTTTTTTATCATGGGCTCCTAGGCAATTAACTATAGTTAAACCGAGGAAGGAAATCTTAAAGTAGTTAAGCCACTAAGCCGTATAGTTCAGGTGATGAAGTTACGGTTTTCTAGTTGTTATTAATAAAGGCAAGGAAATAATGCGTGAAGCTTACACTTACTACATTCCATTATTTTCTTATGTAGATTATTAGTACCCACAGTAAGGCAACATGTATAATTTTGTCTTCATGTAATACCTACATAATCTATGACTATCAAATAAAATATTGAGTATGAGAAGAGTCTATTAATTTTTATATATGTAATTATATTTGCACCTTCTATTAATACTGCGACGGTGGCTCTGCCTTCACTCGAAATTTAATTAGAAATTTTAATAAATAAATAACGCTTCACACTCATAGCCCCACAGTAGGGTAGATATACCTTGTGTCGTGGGTACCATGGACACACACAGAGACGGAAACACAAATACACAGGCCAAGAACAGAAATTTAAACTCATCATCAAAATTTCTGCTTCGCCGGGTATAGAACCCGGGACCCTAATAAGTTTTAGTCTGTTTTGTAAATTATTATTATGTGTAATTTGATTATAGATATTGATGATATGAACTATAAATGCTGATTCTTAATGTGGAATTGATTTTATTATTTTCTATTCTTTTTTTGTATTTTTTTTGGAATTGTACTTACATAGATAAAGATCATTTTTTACTAACAGCATATGGACATTGTCGGATTTAAAATTAAATAAATAAAAAAATAAAGATTATCAACATCAACTTACTGTACTTGTACTTTTATAGGTAGTTTAGATATTTTTTTTCTGAACTAATTCATTCTATTTCTGTTAATTACTAGTTCAGTTTACCTATAAAAATGACAAAACGAAATGTTACGACGACGACCGCCACCCGTGTGGGCAATGCCACATGTTACCATGCCATGCCGGACTGCCAATCAAGGCTTCCGGCTCTCGGGTTTGATTCCTTCCGGAGCAGAAATTAAAATGATGAGTCTCAATGTCTGTTCTCGGTTTGGGTGCTTGTGTTTTTGTCTTTGTGTGGGTCCATAGTACCCACGACACAGGGAATTCTAGTGTGGAGCTTTGAGTGTATAGCGGTAAGCAACTTAGCTTATGTATTAAGAGGCCGTATACGAAATTTTGCCGATTTCGCTGATTTAGCTCATTTTATACAGGAGATTTTGCAATTAAAATACAGTATTTCCATAAGTTTTATTGCACAATATGACTGTTCATTCCAATAATAAACTATTAAATGAGCCACTTTTAATTTTTATTTCGTTATTTTGCTTAATAGACCTGAAGCCGGTGATAGTTTTGTAAATATTACTGTAATAGGTATAGAATATCACATATTTCTGGATCATTTTAAATTTTAAACAGATCGAATAAAATGCCATGTATTGCTGTAAAAATAACATACATAGTGTATGAGCCACTTTTTGCCACTCTCATACAAAAATATTAGTAAAAAAACATTGAACTTTTGAGAGAAAATGGGCCAGAAATTGTATTTGATTTCGGCAAAATGGAATAATCTTTCGTAAAATTTATTTGACATAAATACTCTTCAGTTTATAATCAATCCGTTTCCTGAAAAAAAAATCTTATTAATAATGATGATTCGGCATTAAACATATTTTAATGTAACCTAAATCTCGCATTATAATTCTTGACGCAAGCCCTAAAAGTGTCTCATGTATTAGATTATTAATGAAATGAAAAGTTATATTGTGAAATGATACTTGTAGAAGTACTGTAATTTATCTGCAAAATCTCATGTGTTAAATCGGGTAAATAAGCAAAATCGGCAAAATTTCGTATACGGCCCCTTAAGGACAACTTGCGTACCAAACAGCAAAACTTTATTAAACAAAACAATCACCTGGCTTCAACTGCTTAGATAATATGGTACTCTGTAACCCAATAAAAAGAAGATTAACTAATACACGTACCAAGCTAACTTTTTAAGAATCAAAACGTAATCGCAGGCGGAAACATTACATAACTAGCTATCAGTGGAAGTAGGTGCAAGCGAGAAAAAATGGCCGCGAGCAGTGGCGGCGGTAATAACGACTTTCTCCGGTTTATGGTCATCTCCAGTAGAAATCGCATGCCTAGCTGGCTGCATTCCGTTTTACTCCTATTTCCCCTTTTTTGCGTTTAATTACCTGTGCCACTTCCACCCTGCACTTCATGGAAACTCCTTTTATAGGCTTTACATCGTAAGAGAGCGGTTTCCAGTAGATATTTCTATGTAGGATACAGGAATAGTTGTCGTGTCGTGATCTTAACTTACTTTTGTAATCAAATTATTGAAATTAAGTAGTCTTGTTCATGTCTTGCTAGACCTAAAAAGTGACAGACAAATGGCCCACCTCCTATTTTCAAGATCATCTAACCACTGTTTGATTTAGGCTCCTTTTGTCTGTAATCCTGAAATGTGGTTACTACTCACTATTAGGGTCTTGGACACTATTTCCGTTTATCTACTGTGACACTAAGCACAAAAAAATTCAAAATCCTTACCTTAAAAAGGTTGCACTAAATCACGCTTGGAAAGCAATATAATTGTTAATTCTTTTATATACATGATTTTTATTACCGTTTAAATCAATAATAATGAATTCAATTGACTATATATGATAAGTGACGTCACTTATCATTTTCTCATACAAAATGTATGGCGATGTCACGTTTTGACAGCTCATTAAAAGTATCTCAATTGACTTGGTAGTCCGTAAGTACATTATTCTTAGTCTAAGGTAGTCCAAGACCGGTTTGAATTTGAAAGGATAATTTTATATAACGGTTTTGGAATTAGTTTCCGATAAAACAAATAAGTACTCCAACTCCAAACTACAAATTCTAAGGTTCATTTCAAGATGTTTGTAACAAATATAATAGTAAAGGTTATTTTTTAATAGTAGCTATACGGTATGTTTAACAAGGGGATATAGCTTAATGGCTAACGGTTTGTGTAAAAAATATTACAATAGAATATTGATCGATACCATCATTACAATATTCATTTGACGGTCCTCAAACGGCGTCCTGAGTAGTGCCAAATAAATTACCTTTGTCACTATGATAGAGCCAAAACTGTACATAATGGTAGAGTATGAATAATTTTTGACCGGCAATTCTAATAACTGTAACATTACAGCCTCAATAAAAATGAGATTGGTTATATATTATATTACATAATATTACTTTAGTTAAAGATAGCTGCACGAAAATTGAATTTCATTTAATAATACGATTTGCCTGGGAACCTTTATTGTTTGCGTAACAAACAAAAGTCTGTTGTGTGGTTTGTATCTCTTCATAGACGAAATGTACCTTCAGAGGCAATTCTTTCGATTGTAATTTATTTTATTTAATAGACTTGTCAGTTTATCAGTCTTGCAGTCAAACTAACAACAATACGAGTTATAATTCTTTAAGAAATAATTTATTTAATTATATTAATATTTGATAAACAAATTCTATTATTTTCTATTCAATACATAACAAAATCTGAAGGATTTCTGTCCTTCTGTCTTCATAATCATTACTGCAAAACATTTACAGCTTCTTCAGTTAGGTATTTGGTATCTACTTTTGGAAAGATAATAAACCATATTATGATATCCAGTGAAAGTTATTATTAATGGGTGAGAAAGAAATTATAGTTTTTATAAAATAATTATTGTAGTTCCGCTAAGTATCGGAGATTTTCAGTTAGTTCATCAGTGAGTGACTCTGTGTCCGAAGTCCGATGGCAAATCAATTGAAATAGTAATAAACAATAGAGGGCGACGACCGCAGGCGCCGCGCGGGAAAGCCGCGAGACGATGGCCATGCGAGGAGCTGTTGCTAGGATAAGGTCGAAGCGGATTTTATTAGCAGTTTTGAAGTTCCAACTAAATAAAAGTCTAAAAGTGCTAAAAATAAAATTTTCTTACATATTCGTATTTTATTTGATCAAAAAATTACCCAGATATATTTTAAAATAATCTTAGGTACATGAATCGAGCGATTTATTAAAAAAAAAAAAAAACAGCCTTTATTCCTACAACCACTTTACAAAAACTTTATACTTAAACTACTAACTAATAACATTATTATTAAGTTTAATTAGTCCTAGATGACTCTACAACGTAGGCTTCCCCTTCCTCCCGGAATCCTTTCACTGTCTCTTACTTTTTGAATCCAGTGACCAGTCTAGTCCACATGTTTGTCTAAATATATATTGTCTTTTTTGGTTTTTCTTTTGTTCTTTTTCCTTCTAGAAGTAGCCGTCGCAGGTGTTACCCACTTTGTCCAGAGATTAATAAGCAATAAATCTGTATATAAAATAGGAGAGTAGGTTTTCGCCTTTAAATAAAGAAACCATTAAGAACTTTAAGTTAAACATAACATTCCTAATTATTAGCTATGTTACATTGTAAAATGTTTGTTCGTTTGACTGTCGCACACGGGTCTCTCTCTCCCCACTATTGGAAGACATGTATTATCCGTATTACTAATCCTCTAATAATCATCTTTCGGATACAGAATAAAAACCAATCGACCGATTTTTTACTAACTTAACTTTTTTTGGACGAATGTTTACAAACAGCGTTTGGCCGCCCTACTCCCAAGAGGTGCTTTTTTGCCGCCCATAGATCGACGCAAAAACGGGCCCCGCACAAAGCCGCGTGTACCGGCACATCGCGTAGCGTACGCCATCATTGTCTCACGGCTGTTATTATTTCCATTACGAATGTACAACTTGTCGCTATTCATTATCTTCTTATGATTATCCATAAAAATCTGATTTGTACCCGCCTTTGTTTCGCTTAGTGTGGTTTACAGTGTAGGTACGTTTGATCAAATTTTACATAATGTAGGTAGTTTATAGTTTTTATTCTGTCAGTACTGGGCGGCATTTCACGATCTGTGCATTTAGCCAGTTTTAATTACCTTACCTCATATACCTTATCAAAAGTATATTTTTTTACTCTATAACATTTGGGCACACAAAAAACTTTTTTACGTAGATATTTACAATTCTTTCTTTCGCTCGGTCGAATACGTACCTAAGGATCTTACCAAATTGAAGCAAGCATTAAATTTTTACGTTTATTGTGATTAAATTTTATTGCAACATTCCTTCCGCACGCAGTTGGAGGAAGAAAGTCACTCCGCCGTGTGACCTCAGAGGTCTCCTGTGGCACTGACTTTCGGTTTCTACGAGTGAGAGTGCGACCTACGCTTTCAGGATAATGACATAGTAAAGATGATTCCATCTCGATTCTGGAAACAGTAACTTTCTATTGGAAGTTATCTATGTTTATCTATATAGGTACCAGTAGAATAAGAGTAAAGTGTATAGAAGTAGAACATATAAAACTCTCGAAATGCTCAAAAGTTAGGAACCACTTTTGGACAGAAATCTGCCTAGTGGAATGTAGTAGGTATTTCTGATCATTGCGCTACTTAATTTCATAATCTTTTGAGTATATGTCGGTATGGTACGTTTTGTTTTCAGTTAACATAGATCAAGCACGTATAAGCAAACACAAAAAACTAAATAACAAAGAAACAAACAAAAATACATATTCAAAAGTACGCGTAGATATCGAAAGCGCATGAATTCTGCATAATATTCCGGGTTTATTACTTACTATTGGACTACTTTAGCTTTTAAGCTGCACCATATTAAATTTAAAATTAACGAGGATATGATATGAAACCATACCGTGAATATATTACACATTTGGGAAAGCGATACCAAAATACTTTTTTGCATAATTGGCTACTTGTTTATAATTATATTTGTTTTGTTTGCAGGTAAGATCCTGATGTAGATAAGGGCTCGAGAGTAAGAGAAAGGTTTGTTCAGCGATAATTAATTATCTTTATCAAATTAGTATCAGCTGGAAAATATTAATTAATGAGTTTCTACGTAATTCTACGCTTGTAGAGAATAAACTTTCGATTTGTAGTCATTTACCAACATTTTTAATTACATGCATTTTCTCTGCTTATAATAATGACGTTATGGTCATTATAAGTGATGAATAATGACGAAGTGTATAAAGCAGCTTCACAGCGAGAGAAAACGCTGAATTATTTCATTACGATATTTTCCGTTATCTGAGATATCTGAGAGTTACGAGAATACTTGAATTTCTCAAATGCATGCATACATTTCTGACCAAACTGATGATTAGTGACCCGTAACCAGCCAGTAGAGGGACATTAAAAACCACGATTGAAAAACATAAAGCCTAATACAATGATTACTTTCCTAGTTTGCTGTAGAGGAAATTAAATAAAAACTAATCTTTACAAAATTAATTATTTTCCCTTTACTTTATAAACTATTGATAGCGTTGCTTTTAATCACTATAATAAAAGAAACATCTTTTATCAATTAGTTCTTATTAAATGGAGCTTTGGTATAAGTAGGTACTTACTATAATATCACAGTTTTACTACAACAGTTTTGTTTTTCTTAGTTATTGTTTACGACTTTCGTCACTTACAGCTATCAGAACGATTTGTTGCTCTAGATCTCACAGAAACTTGACACATAATCTAATTAGTATCGTTGTTGATTGCATTGAAATGGATGTTTTTACGAAAACATTTCATGCCCCTTTATGTTTGTACTCACGGTAGTCGATACTCTTTCGTCACCTCAAGCTGTCGCGAGTGCGTTGCCGCTTTGCCTCGTTGGGCAAATGCAATGAAAAACCGCAGTTGCGAATGTTGCGATATGCTGGTTCTATTTAGACTAGTTGCTAATTTTAGGTTAGTTTTGTAGCTCAAGAGAATTATTTGTATTGTGTACCATTAATAATTATCCCAACGAATTTTAATTGAATAGTAATGTTATTTAGTTAATTAAAATGCTAAAATTCCTTAAGAAAGGTCACTCCAGAAATTCTCAGGTATTATTATTTTTTCTTACAATCTCAATAAACTATTTTATATATAATACAGTTTCTCCCGCGTTGAAGAATTAACGATCCTTGGTCTGAATGAATGAGTGCTCTCCGTAGATTTAATAGGTCCTTATTACAAATTTCATATGATAAGTACATAGGTACATAATATAATATCGTTTCAGCCGTTTTGACGTGAAGGCGGTACATATCTACAGAGAGACAGACAAACTTACACATTTTCGTATTTATTATATAAAATAGGGATCTTTAATATGATAAAATTTGACCGAATCTGAACACCGAAAAGAAACGTAGAATTTAGTCCACAAAACAATAGATGCCATGTAATGCGACAGATACAAATCTGTTTTTTCATAATTTTTCGTCATATTATGTCTGATTTATGTATCAAGTATAACGGTTACTTAATTTGCTTATAATAAATGCAACCTGCGATCTCGATTGTGATGTAATGTAACAAAGGTCGTTGAAACAATACGGCAAGCCGCCTCCAGCGACTCCGCCCCCGTACGCACTTGTCAACGGAGATCATTGACTTACGTGGTATGCTTGTAAATATTATATGTATTTAAAGTACTTATTAGTAGCAGTGTCGGATCTAGGATTTCAGTTTGGGCGGGCTTGATTTTAGTTTGGGGCAGGTGCGGGCTGCTATTTTGGAGAAGGTCAAAAAATTTGTCGACAGAAGGTTGACGGGTTGAAGGGTGACTGATACATGACTTGTACTCGGATCCCACGCCGGTTGGGGGGTTGGGTGGGGGGGGGGGGGCTGATTTTAGTTTAGAGGAATTACAGTACTTAGTAATTACAGGGCTCAACAAAAATGTGACTTTCGTGGCAGCAAGAATGTGACGACCCGCGTGGCGCAATGGTTACCATGCCGGACTGCCAATCGAGGGGTGCCGGGTTCGATTCCCGGCGAAACAGAAATTTGAATGATGAATTTAAATTTCTGTTCTCGGTCTGGGTGTTTGTGTCTGTCTTCGTATGTGTCCATGGTACCCACGACACAGGGTATTAATTACCTTACTGTTATGAGTGTGTAACGTTTATTATTTATTATTTCGATGTCACAAATAAACTTGCAACTGCACCCCATCCCAGTATGAAGATATTGCTGACTTGGATGGGGTGCATCCGAATCACAGTACAAAGAAGTTCCTTGAACAGCAGTTTATTTCAAATGCTAGATACAAGTACTGCCTATAACTTATGCTCTGATAACAATTCTCAACCAACCCGCAGCGTAAGTTAGCAATAATGGAAGAAGAGACCCATGCCCACTGCAGCTTGCAGCGAATAGTTCTCTAGCTAAAACTTATTACCGAATATTGCCTTTGCATTCTTGGAAGAAAATCAATGGCGGAAGCAGCAATTTGTCATCTCCACATTTACCGCGCTTTTCAGAGACATTTGCACATTGCAGCTTTCACACAGCCAACATTAAATTAACATCATAATGTAGTCTGGCCCTGCAGTATGAGCCTGAGTGGCTTTCGCGTCTCACGGTGTTAATATTGCAAATAGAAGGGCTTCCGTGTCCATTAGCAGCATCAATAATAATTTTGAAGCTGTCTAAAATGCAACGCAATTTGTGTAAAATGTAGGGATGTCTTTATCCGACTTGCCGATTAGTCGATTATAAAGAGCCTAGTTCGGTTTTGAAATTACATTTCAATTATTCGCTGACTACAATATTGGTTCCATCATAGAAAGACAATAGGCCCCAATAATTAGCTTGTCGACATATTATCTGTCCCATCCATCCCATCCATCAGCCTTTTATTGTCCACTGCTGGACATAGGCCTCCCTATGTCCTATTATCTGTAGTAGAATGTTATTTTCAGTGCTACGGAGGCCACGTAAAGCCGTCGTTGCCAGTTGTTATCGATATATAATCGTCCTTAAACCTTGTTGGCCCGCAAACACTGGGCGGGCAGGCCGGTTGGGCGCTTTGCAAACATCCGACAATGGATTGGCCACTAACCCATATCTCCACCAACCTCTCATCAGAGCAGCGTGGAGTAAATTCCAGGCCTTCTCAATAATGGTGTGAGACCCATGCCCATCAGTGCAGCAAAATAGGTATTTAAAAAATATCTCATCTTGAGTTATGCACCCATTTCATTAGATACTTTTAAAAAAAATTGACTTAAGTTTGGACCAGCGGGCGAGTGTTTTATATAAAGCGCGTTAACGTGATATTGAAATGTTATGATACGGGTGCGATTAAGAGCATGTTTTGTATCGGATTATGTCCTCGCACTACATACGCCAGTTCCGATCGACTGGCCCCAGTGCGCTGTAGCGATCACCACATTTGGTGTTAATATGTATGGAAGGTGCTGTTTAATGTTTGTGCAGAAAGGGCTTAGGAATGACTGTTTTGTTGACTAATGAAAAGTCTTATATAGCAAAACATAAAAGAATGAGAAAGGTCAATCAGCGCTCCAAGATTTTAGTCATTCCTTATGTGGTCAAAAATTGTGAGTTTGTGTAGAAAGTGTTTAAAATAACTCACTTATCTAATTATACTGTACATGGTATTTGAGCCCCAACCAGAGGATCGCATACGAATCGTTAGGATACGGATAAAACGAGCAGACAATTCTTAAAAACCCAGCTGTTCAAACAAGACGTTGGCTGCAACGCCTGCAACCCTTTTTGTGTCCCACTGCTGGGCACGGGTCTCTCCCCATTATTTGGGAGGCCTGGAGCTTACTCCACCACGCTGCTCCAATGCGGGTTGGTCGAGATAACTAGACGTTACTCAAATTATAACTAGCATGAAGTAAGTAAATAGAGAGAACCATCAAAATCGGTGACTAAGTTAGCATTGAGGAACTTTATAAGTTCCACCGATTTAAGTATTTTAATTATTAAATTAAGATAGATTTCACATACAAGTTCTTATGTTACCCTCGTACCCCTTGTTTTGGAACCTGGCGCTAGAATCCCAATAAGAAAATAAATTAAAAAAAACACTTTCAGCTCAACACTATCTGGCGCTATAACAATCCAGAAATATGTATAAACACTCGTCACAAACTTTATGATTGTCATTTTCTTTTTTTTTTCTTTTATTTTAAGTGTAATCTCAAGTTTATGTTAGTGCTATTCCATTATATACCTATTTCTAAACATCATACTCCCGGCAAATCAACTCGATTCGCCATGAACAGCGCGCAGAAGAATGTTCTAGTGTCGCGCAAGTCGACGGCCATTAGCGGCCCGTAACTGCGCTTGCGCAACTCGCGAGACTCGCAAGTTGCACACGCATTCGTTCAAGAATCATAAGATTCATAAGTCACGCCGAATTTTAACGGCATTTCGCTGTGAACATACGCACGTGCAATTTAAGAGGTCAAAAATGTTTTTAATTAGCTTTTAAAAGTTTAACTCTATCAAATGCCTATTGAGGTTGTTTGCAGACTTGCAGTTGTAGATGTTTAAAAAAATAAAAGCTACACACTCATAGCCCTACAGTAAAGTAATTAATACCCTGTCTAGTGGGTACCATGGACATATTATACAAAGACAGGAACACAAAAACCTAGACCGAGAACAGAAATTTAAACAAATCATTCAAATATCTGTTTCGCCGGGAATTGAACCCGAGACCCCTAGATTGGCAGTCCGGCCTGGTAACCATTGCGCCACGCAGGTCGTCTGTTTCTTTGTATGGAGTAACAGACGAGCATGCAGACCACGTGGTGTTAAGTGGTCGTAGCAGCGCATGGACATCTGCACATAACCTGAAGCAAGCGATTTGCAGGCGGTCGTATGTAGTTGCGCTGTTTCTCCGAAGGCTGAAGGTACGAGTAAGTATGGCCCGCATCTGCACTTTTCCACTGAAAAACAAAATAAATGCTTCACGGCAGAAGTAGGTGCAGTGGTCAAAAACACATTTATTTATTTCTGCTCATGGCACAAATCGGCTAGTTCCTCCACGGACAAAGCGTATAAATTCTAATATCCTAAGACTATAGATTGTTACTGATATAATTTCAAGTAACCTTTTCATTGAGGATCTGTAGGCGTCCCGAGTCCGGCGCACTCACGACACGAACTACGAGTAATAGTACAGTGGAAAACAAAACTTGTAACGGTTCGTAAATGTGTTGCATCCGCACTCCGCAGTATAATGACGATTCTTTTGCTAGTTTGCAAGTTATGTTCGAAATATAACGTATGCATGATTTAGTGTAGTCGTTTTCCTTAGTTAAATAGCACTGAATAACATTTTATAAATGCTTATAGACGATCTACGTTTTTCAAGGCTTTACAACAACTTAGCATAAAAGGTTTTAATATCTATTTTGGTTAAAAATCTAATATCATATACTAGGAAGAAAATGACGAATAAGTAATCTGAATTTCCCTTTAAAGGCTGTTTTGATGGAAATGTACTATAGGTACGCTAGAATTTCCTCTGTCGTCGTATCATAGACATACACAATGACAGGAACTAACACCTTAGTCTAAATGGATAGGTGGACGGACTGGACGAACTCGGAGAATCTCGAAGATTTCGATTCTTCCTGACATCTTTTGGAGAGTATTATAATATTGTGGCGTAGAACGCCGTTAAACGCCATCCAATCCGCCTATCCGACGTTCAAAGAAAATATGAATATCTATTTGAAAGAGCTCTATAAAAATTTCGTTTCATTTCATTTCAGTTTATATTTAAGTTGATTATCGCTGAAAATCATTTTTAATAATTTAAAATTTCTGAAATGAAAGCCCAGCTAGATCGATTTATCACCTCCGAAACCTGGGTACTAAATTTCATTAAAATCGTTGGAGCCGTTTCCGAGATTCTAAAAATATATTAAGGTTGTATAAAAATATACAAGAATTGCTCGTATAAAGGTTTTATATTTAATTAGACTGCCTCGCTGGGACTCAAACCTAGGGTCCTTGATTGGTCGATCTGGCATGTTGAGCTTCATCGGTGGTCATACTTGGGTACTTCATAAAATTTAAAATGTTTGTTTAGATACTAATTTGATGACTGTTTAGCATACAAATGCTTATTTTGTAAATTAAAACGAAATTATACAAAAATTTAAATATTGGTGCTTATGGGAAAGAAAAGCGAAAGTGGCAAATCATGTAAGTTTTAAATTAAAAGGCATTTATAATATTAATGGTGTAAAGTGAAAATAAAAAAAGTAATCTTATATTAAGAGTAGGCATTTGTAATTATTAAAATGAAGACGCATTCTTTACTTGGTACTTGCAATTCACTTAACCTCAACGAACGATCTTTGAACATTGTCTTTCTTTTAACATCGAAATTTTAATCTTTGTACATTCAAAAAACCGAGTTGGTTCTTGACTCAAGATGGCAAAGAATTGACGCGTTTAATTAGAGGGCAATAAATGTGTCATTATCACCCACCAACCCGCATTGGAGCAGCGTGGTGGAGTAAGCTCCAGGCCTCCCCAATAACCGTGCCCGTGCCCGTGCCCAGCAGTGGGATGAAATAAAGGGCACAGCATAGCAAATGTGTCATGTCATGAGGGGCAATTTTTAGCGGCTATATAATTTATACACCATATATCATAGTTTTGCTTAATAAAGTTCACATCACTCCCGTAATAAGAATGAAGTAACTTTACGATTATTACTGTAATTGAACGAATTACAGTAATAATCGTAAAGTTACTTCATTGTCAACACATTGTTATTAAAAAAGCACCAACCTGTATTGGACCCGCGTGATCGAGTAAGAAATAGGGCCTCGTGGGACGTTAAAAAGAGTTACAACCAAAAAAAACATCGAACTTTTAATAGCTATAATTATCTGATGAACCAAAACCTTATAGCAATTTAATTGCTGAACTTGTTCGCAGAAGCGTACAACAATCTGCGCGCTAGGGCCGTCCCTTTCACCTGCGCTGCGCCCAGCGCGCATTCTAGACCACCTGGTACTCGCCGATACCTACAGTATCTACAGTACACAGTATCTGTTTATGAACGGCGCTGCCTGTAGCAGGTGGATTTGGGAGTTCAAATCATGAATGATTAATTGATGACAATTTTAAGTCACGATAGAATGAGAGTAAACCTAACGCTGATAGAACGGACTCTCCAAAACGTTACTTTTTTGACTCTTTTAACAACGAAACACTTAAAAAAGCTTACCTCTAATGTTTTCAAATCTCGAAACATAAGATAAATATAAACTAAATGTACGTTGAAACAAAAAGTCTAACTAATTATGCATAAGAATAAAACGATATTCCATAGAATATATCAACAACATATATTTTGGGTTCGGACAACAACCCAAACCCAAAATAGTAGTTATATTAGATAGATAGAGTCGTATAATAATCATTAATCGTATCGTCTACATCGACGACAACGACTAAATCGTGTAGGCATTCGTCATTGTTGTTGAATTAGCCTGCAAGCTTTCTAACATCTAACATGATTAACTTAACAGTTATCATCAAATTTACATCTTTTACACGACTGATTTTGTTGGCCTATGAGTCAGGCCTGTGGTTTCTATTTACATATTCCTGCAGAATACTGTCTTATACCATGTCTGTTATAACCATTGTTTTATATATTTTTTTATTTAAATAGAGTAACATTAGCATGCAAGCACCAAATGTGGTGTTAGTGGTTAGTACAGCCCTTTTATTGTAGCATTTGTGGCATGCGGCCACGCACACACCGCCGCTCTTCCCAGGGCCGCTAGCTGGACGGATCGAGCTCCCACTCTCACCGCCCGCAACCCCGGAAGCCCCCTTTTAGTCGCCTCTTACGATTAAGGAGGGGATACCGTAGCTCTATTCTTAATCCCGAAGCTACAGGGACGTGAAATATGCCCACTATTGACATTTTTACTATTCAAAATGGGTATTGTGAATATTTGCTGCGCCTATATGATAATTCCCACGCCAGTACCGTATGGTAAAGTACACTTAGACCGCCGAGAAGCTTCGACCAACATGCCCATCCATTACCTTACACTATTTGCGATGTAACGTTTGTTAACGTTTGTTTTGGATCCAAAATAAATGCGCAACATGCAGTTACGTAGGCTAACTGACATTAAAGAAAGATGGAAACATTTAATTTGTAAAATATTTTCGAGTCTTAAAGTATTAAGTAGGATTAATACCTCCGATTACGCAAAGAACCGGCGGAAAAAATTACAGCCTAGTATGACATAATTTTTTTATTTCGTGGTTCAGTGTTGCATTCAGAACAAGTTTTTTTAAAATGTGATTCAGGTTCGTTTCGCGATCGGTTACAATACCTTTTTTTGTATCGCGGTGGAAATCTTCAAAAGGTACCCGGCACCTTGGGAGAGGATACCGGGTTATGTGGGGTTACATTAAAACCCCCTCGATGGCCGATTTTTTTCAATAAGTTAATTAGTAACGACCGACCGTAAACAGCGTAAATAGTTCTTCTGTACTTTATTTCCACTTTTATATTTTACATCTTTGTAACCTATACCGCACTATGTTTAACTGGTACACATACCTTGTTATGTGTGTATGGACTACTATATACGAACCTTTACGAAAGCCCAACAAGCATATTCTGCGTTTTCGAGGACAGGTGTTGGCGGTACACCTTAACCGTGGGGAAAACATCAACCATGAAAGGTTCTGCTCTAGGTACGCTTATCGATGTTATGTGCTAAAATGTGCATTCTACATTAGGTCATTCGCAAGCTCCTTTAACATAACTTTAATTAAGATCCTTTCAAAAATACCTGCCAAACGTGTTTTTATTTCAATCAAAGGATAATCAAAGGACACAGACACCTAAATGAATTCATTAGTCATTCAAGAATGTCCTATCTATACATATAATAAAACTGTAAGCAGGGTCAATTCTGTACATTGCATATATATTAAAAAAATTACTTCTAGGGGTCTTTTTATAAGTAACAGAAGCTAAAAATATAAGTTTTGAAATTATTGTCTGTCTGTCTGTCTGTCTGTCTGTCTGTCTGTCTGTCTGTTGTTAGCTTTTCACGCAAAAACTACTGGACGGATTTTGATGAAACTTTTTTGTTTTATATATATTAGTCCTCGCTAACATTTAAGCTATAGATAATTTTAAAAATCACCCTTTAAGGATGTGAAATGAGCGATGAAAATTTGTATGGAAAACTTGGATTTCTTCAATAGATTTTCTTGAAATTTGGTATAAATATTTTCTAACCAAAATAAAAGAATACGTGTTTCAGCATTTCCCTAAATTCACCCTTTAAATGTAAATTTTCTTTGAAACTCTTTGAAAATTAAGTGTCGAAACTTGATGTACAGAATATTTTTGTGCAGAGTAATATACTTATAATTTTGTATTTGTAATCTTTACTAACATAGTAAGAATTCTATTTAAGCTTTTTTCAAAACTACCCCTCAATAGCAAATAAAATGGATTCGAAAGTTGGTATCTCAAGCGTACAATAATTAACCTTAACTTAATATTTCATTCTCAAATTCTTTTCCCTTCTTTGAATGATGTGTTTACTGATATATTGTTGAATTAATTTCCGTAACATTAGTGTGTATTTCATATCAATCGGGTGATAAACAAAAAAGTTATGTTCATTTACACAATACGCGACATAAACTTAAAAGGCACTTTGGGGATTTTTTATGAAAGTTTCGGTAACAGCCCATTCAAAACCATAAATAAAAGTTTAAATTTAAGTAAAATTATTTTGAACTCTCACTCATATTGTCGACTATATTAAATATACTTAGATCAGCTTACTGTATTTTCTTTCGTTGGCCGAGTATGGCTAGACTATAGGTACCTAATAAGCGCATCGCGAGCCTTACCGCCGCCGAACCTTACATCACAGGCTCCATTGAGTTAGTTGCTCAGCTTATTAGTCTTCTTTTGGGGTGGAAGATTATGAACAGGCTGCAGCTGAAACGATTATTATCGCTACATTATATCAAGCTGCAACCTTTTTAGCATTCCACTGCTGAGCATGGAGCTCTCCCAATATTGAGGAAGCCTCAAGCTCCGATGAACCGAAATCCAAATCTTACAATCTCAATGCATCCAGCATTAAGGTTGTAAGATACGGAATCTAAACCTTCATACAAAATGTACAAAGCCACTGTAGACATCTAGGTGACGAATAGAAACTTTTTGTGAACCAACTGTTAATCTCAATATCTACCTATTTGGTAATTTGACATTCGATTTATCAACCACAAAGTTTACATGTCATACGGTAGATGGCGTTATTGAGCAATATTTATTTCTTCTCCAAAGTGAATCGATGGAGATAATTTCAAATAAAAGCCTTAAGTGTAATAAAAGTAAGTACATAGTGTAAAAAAACAATAAAAAATAACATTTCACACGTATAGCCTCACATTAGGGTAGATATACCCTGTGTCGTGGGTGCCATGAACACACATAGAGACAGAAACACAACCACCCAGACCGATAAACTCATCATTGAAATTTCTGCTTCGCCCGGATTCTAACCCGGGACAGTTCGATTAGCAGTCCGGCATGGTAAACATTGCGCCACGCGGGTTGTCCCATCGTTGGGTAGGTATACGTATGATGCTGAACATTGTTAATTGGACCAATGATAACTTAACTCATTTTTTGCGTCTCTTTATTGCGTACGGGCTGAGGGCTCATCCACACACGTTGATTGATGGGGATTCTTTAAAGATTCTTTATAAAAATATTCTTTATTTCCAAATACAGATAGCACACTGTGTAGAGACCCTGCCTTCTGCTTTAGTTTTCACAATGTTATATGAGTTATGACTTATGACCAAACTGCTGTCCGCAAGTTTTAAACCTATACTTTATTAATTGACCTTACAATTATTTTTCCGATTGTTTAATCCTAAGCACATGTATGTTTAGAAATTGTATCTCCAAGTAGTTGTATAGTGTACCTCTTTTCTGCAGTAGCTTAAAGCTATGTATATAGAATGAGTCTATACATTCTTTGCAGTATAAATTCACCCAATTTACTAAAGATACTATTTTTAACATAGATGAAGCCACGGGCACAGCAGTATCTCTTAACTTTAATAAACGAGGTACATATTTGTAAAGAGAATCTGATTGCGCGAGAAAAGCGAAACGTGAGAAAAGTGGATAGTAAGATCAGTACAGTAAGCATTCCTTACTGTTTTAGGTTTGAAGGATTTAGAAAAAATACATTAGGTTTCTTCTGAACATATGAACATTGTATTATAAGTGATTTCACTACATGTAAGAATAATCTACCTACTACTTATTCAATGCAAATAAATAATCTTTAATTTTTAATCAATCCATTTTATAAAAGTCTTTATACACGCGGACGACGTCGCGGGCACAGCTAGTAAATAAATAAATGTCTCCGAGTCATTGTCCGAAACAATCCTTGACCGGAATTCTTTGCTTGTTTTTTGCCCGCTGAATTAATTTAGAACTTACAAATATCGAGCGGACCGTCGGCGTCGATCAAAATTGCAAATGTATTGCTTGTATCCGCTGTTTAATTACACAAATGTCAAACAGGTGCAGTGTCTACAGAGCAAACACAGCGCAGACATTATTCTAATAACGTATATGAGTATTCTGGACCTACTTTACTTATAGGAAGTAGTAGAAGGTTTCTTCTTCGCCCAAATTTATTTTTAAAGAACAGAAAACAAATTGTGACTGGTTTAAATCATAGTGTACGCGTACTCTGCCAGATTTCCAGATTCCAGATCTTTACGATCTTACTGTGGCTTCATTATTTCCGGCAATACGTACACAGTCAAGAGAAAATAACAATTGTGTTTCAGTAGAAGGGTGCTGTTCCCGGCCACGATTAGATGAGGTAATTATCAGCTAGCGGAGTTGAATCCAATGAAAAGGCCAATCAATAATAATTACGAATAGAAACCACTTGATGAAATATTGTTTTAAGAATAAACTGAATCGTCTCAATTAGAAACACTTATTAACTACAAAAATGCAATAAAATATTGAGTATCGATAAGACTCAAACCTTGCCTGAGATTGTTTCTGTGTTTGTTGCAGTGACCTGCTAACACCACGGAGCCTTCTGCGTCTGCTTTTTTATTTTCTAATCAAACATCCGCCCTGTTGCGAGACGCTTATAAAAAACAGTTGCGAAAGTTAAGCCACTTTGGTTCTCAAGGAATTAACCGCTCTCCTTTAAATTCATGAAGTCACTTCTGCACACACTTCAATCTGCGGTACCATTACTACCACTGCCGGCCTTCCGAGCTGCCTCCGGGCTAAACGGCAAAGGTAAATAACTATTGGTTTCATAACAACATACCAATATTTTACGCAACGTTGCTGCGGTTTCAAAAACACCAGTTTTACACTCTGTGACTTATCGACTCTATTAGCAAGTTCTCACGAAGCTTGGGTTTAATGTCCAAAGCGTAAATGCTCTTTGTTTTATTCAAATATTGTAGCTGTGTGACCGTGGATATCATTAGGTTTTGCGGCACGATTCTCAATATTCAGGTACTCAATGTTTAGGTTAAATACCTACTCGTAAACTACAATTCTTAGACACCCGTGTGTCGCTATGTTTACCATGTCGGACTGCCGATCGGAGGATCCCGGGTTAGAGTCCCGGCGAAGCAGAAATTTGAATGATGAGTTTAAAATTTCTGTTCTTTGTCTAGGTGTTTGTTTTTCTGTCTTTGTATGTACATTATATGTAAGTACCCACGACATACTACCTTAGGGACTGAGTGTGAAACGTTATTAAAAACGTTATTATTACGTAGACAAAAAAATGTGACTATTAAAGTACTCAGAACTTTCATTATTCAATGATATTAACAAGCGAACTCGATTTTTCTACCCGACTACACCGATATACATCCGAAGTGCGAGATGGTTGACCGATACTTGCGAATCTCTTACACATTTCTGTACTTCAGAGGGCACATTAAGCCGTCTGTCCCAGTTATGGATAGCATTATTTATGCCGTATAGGTGGCCTTGTTTGAAAACTACTAGAGACTTGGAGATGGAAGAGACTAGTGCCCAGCAGTGGCTCGCAGAAAGCATTGCACTCAAAGGTGAGGAACCGGATCTAGTAGTCAATACATGGATTGGTTAATAATTAATGAGAGTAATGGAAATATAGAATATAAATTCCTTGTTTTCCTACAATATTGGATGATCACTAGTTCTTTCCCACGGCACTTTTCGTATGTAGGCATATTTATTGGACCTAAATCGTCATCAATAAAGAATTTCGGTCATTTGTAAGTCGAGCCCAGTGACACCCTAACCAATAACAATAAATAAATAAAAAAAAACTAATCGAAACTGATAACTTTCTCGACAGCGGAATATCGTACAAACCGCGAAAGTGTTGGCACAAATATGTCAGCGTAGAAAAAGATGGAACCGATCTAGCGGTACACGTGACATCGGGACCTCAGCGTACACTCGTGTGGAAAAGTAGCAAGATATTGTCTCGTGACTATCCTCATGGTTGCTTGCTAAATATCAATTAACCTGGATTTTGTACCTTATTTTATAAAAAAGTTTCTTCAATAAATTGATTATAATCATAGACTTAGGATAGGATACGGTAGTATATCCCACGATAGATAGTTTCTCACATGATCAACTGTCACGTGTGCCCATCGTCAACCCATAGCCATTCTGTTGTATCAAATACATATATAATGTACTTTTTTTAAAAGAGTGCTGCTGGGAGTGAGTCCGTCGCCTTTTTTCTCTCAGCTCAACATCTAGCCCAAGCGAATATTTTATATCCCTAATATGAAATAAATATTTTTCCTTTTCTTTTCTGTTCTATAATACTCGTAGATAGACCATCGGTTGGCAGCAGGCACCATCGTGTTACAGTGATTCTGGCATTTGAACATACAAATTCTTACTTCTTTAACGTCAGACACAAGCCGTGATTTTAATTAGTTCTTTTAGAAATACATGTAGGTGTAGGCAAACAAAAAAAAATTTTTCGAGGTATGTCCGCGTCCTATATTAGCCAAATACTTCCATGTAAAAAAATGTAAATAAAGCAGGTAATCTATCCGCCCTGATGGACGCGTGCAGTGTTCCGTGGATAAATAAACCAAATATACAGGAAATAAAAGCCACCGGCGGAGGGCTTCAATTAAATGTATCGTTTAGGGAATAGTCACGTTACATTTATGGAAGCTTAATTTTTATCGTTCATTGGCAACAATTATAACATTGGTGTATCAGACTGTACCTGCATACAGGTTTTCATTCAGATATCACACTATCTTACTTCATAACTCTGACCGGTTGGAAAAAACGTAATTATTACAATGTACGAGAGTTTAACTTTCAACATTAATAACGATAACGGTTTTTGCTTTTTGTGAATAGCCAATCATACGATGTCAAATATTATATTCTGTCGCAGTTATCCATTCATGCTTGTGACCTAGCGTTGTAAAAATGTACCTATAGAGAAGTTTTTATCTCTTTTGATACCTTGGCTTCTTAAGAAAAATACCGAGTTATGTGAAATTTTATCGCGTGACACGAAAAGGAGAGTAAGCTCGTAATGTGTTTATTGGCCATTGATATCAATATTGAACTTTCAATGACAATTATTTTTGCTCCTTGTGAGTTCCGAAAACAATAATATAATTATTATTGCACGGCTAATTTTTACGACTTTTACGTCTTTTGTGTGTCTCATCTTGTCAGTTATGCGATGACAAAACTCCCAACCAATACGGCGAAAATTATAAAAAATAATAAAAGCCAATGTTATCTTTGGACTAATTTCGCGCACTTATTTCCGACTGCAACCTACGACATGTTTACTTTCAGCTTAGAGCAACAAAGGTACCTACTGCGGGTGTCTTACCTGTCAATTTTGACGCAGGCTTTTTCTGCGTTTTTAGTTTTTTTAATTCAATGACATTGTGATTTTCATCACATTAAATTAAATTTTAGATCTAGATTTTCTTCTCTTATGAACAAAATTATTTGTCAAATATCATTGCCAAGTACTAGTACTTAATTGTACTGTAACTATGAGTGTCGTTTGAGGCAGTACAGTATGTAATTAGGTAAATCCTATAACGGAAAATTCAATCTAAACTAATGGCGACTTTCTTCGCTTTTCGGTTATCTAATTGACAACACAAAATGGCGGCGAAAGTATGAACCGGAGCCGATGTTACATCATGATGCTAATAGTTGCATGCGTGGATCGGGACTGTTATCAAACGACAATATCTCTGCACGATTGTTTTTTATACATTATAGAGCAATCTCTGTTACTATTAACCGTTTCGTGAAGATATTTTTCTTCAACCCTTTTTATGTCCTACTACTGGGAATAGGGCTCCGGGAACGTCCACCACGCTTCGAGAAATTATGAGTTTCTCTCAGGCATGCACGGTGATGGAAATCGTTATTAAATATCTGTTTTCCCTCACAGTGGAGCTGCACATGCTATATACTATATAAATATAGTATATAGCATGTGCAGCTCCACTGTGATGGTTCTACAACTATATGGTTCCAAAGCGGTATAATTCAGGTACGTAAAAATGACAACGAAAAACCCACTACATATTAGGTTTAGGAAAATGGGCACCTCCTCCGAAACAACAGAAATCTTAAATTGTACAAACATTAACAACTATACCTACTAAATATTTCCCTAAGAGTTCTGCCATCCTTTATATATAGTTCATACATATAATTATGAGATTCATTGTTGTTGTGGGATATTTATGGAGGTTTAGTAACGTTTGGTTTCATAATTGTGGTACTTCAGAAAACTTTAACTCGCACTTACGAAAATTAAAAAAGGCTTTTAAAAAAAAGTAAATAAAATATATTAACGTCCAATTAATAAGATGTTTTAGTTACTATGCTAATATTCATTTTAATAGAGGTAACATGTGTTGTTTGACATTTTGCACAAATTAGAAATCAAAGTTTTGGCCAAATGAGAAATTTCCACGCATTTATGGTTAGCTAAGTAGTACATTTATTATCATTTGTGTAGCTTTTTCACTTTCATCGGACAGGTTTAGTTTAGAATGCAAGACGAAAGTGGTTTAGTAAAAGAACTAGTTTATAAAATCGTCTGTTTATGTTAATGGTATCACGCAGTATGGTAATGCGGCCCAGTTGGCGCGAGTCGAGGGTTCAAACCCGACGTGATGAAGTTGTGAACGGCTAGGTCCGGATGACGACGGATTTATCCTCGCTCTACTTCCGAATCCGAACATGTAGCGTATTTGTCTATGGAAATAGATTCTAGTCTTTTCAGCAATCTACAAACATTTTGCATTTGTTTTGTGAGCACTGTCACCTATCATATATTTTTAAAATATTTTTGATGTTAATTCTGTTCTGAAAGAGAAAAAGGCGTGGAGTAAAAAGTGGAATTTGACGTTATTCATTATTTTATTAATTCGTTTATTAGTGATCTAATATAATAAAGATCTAATATATAAAATTCTCGTGTCACAGTTTTCGTTGCCATACTCCTCCGAAACGGCTTGACCGATTCTCATGAAATTTTGTGAGCATATTGAGTAGGTCTGAGAATCGGCCAACATCTATTTTTCATCCCCCCCCCCCCCCAACTGATAAAGGTGGCCCACCCCGAACACTTAAACGCGGGACGGAGTTCGCGGGGTCAGCTAGTAGTCCTCTAAATATCCACATGCGAGTATGTGTCTTTTCGTGAACATCGCGTTAGATTAAACCAGAACATAATTTGTTTCACATAATACTATGTATTACCATAAACGTACATCGTGGTTTTAATATTTTTTGCCCTTCACGCGTTAATTAGCTGATCAACGTAGTGAACGAATAATTTAAGGGGAATACGAGTATTGGTATTAATGGTATTATTTATCATTTCGCTATATAGTTCAAGTTTCAATTGGTAAACAATTTCACATAGCCTTAGCACGTCGGTGCAAAGGACGTGACGTCATGAATGATTGCAGCCGTATGTCACAACACAAACGGGGCATCTGCCTTCAGCCGCGCGGGCACGTACGATTGGGAAACCTGCAACTCAGACCTTGGAGTCGTTGTGTTTCTAAGTGTGTTTTATAAAATTGTTGCCCAGAATGCACATGTGTGTAACTAACATGTAAAATGTCATTTAACTTCAGTACGTACGTACCTTTTTTGGGGGGACCCCTCCTTCAAAAGGTACCCGGCAACTTGGGAGAGGATACCGGGTTATGTGGGATTTGTACCGCACTAAAACCCCTCGATGGTCTGCCTCTACTTTTGGGGAGGACTCCGGGATCTATACTGGAACGCATCGGTGTCCTCCACGCGCGACGCCCCAGTAAGGGCCCATCTTCGAGAAAGCACATTTCCTGCACCTTCCGATGCTTACGGCGGCATGCGGCCACGCACACACCGCCGCCCTTTCCGGAGCTACTGGTTTGGACGGATCGAGCTCCCACTCTCACCGACCACAGCCCCGGAAGCCCCCTTTTAGTCGCCTCTAACGATCAGGCCGGGGGTACTGTAGCTCTATTCTTAATCCCGAAGCTGTGAAACACTATAAAACCACTTCCACTGTTTACAGATACAAGTAATTATTAAAACTATTACATTTAGTTTAGAAATAGCCTTGTGTGAGCGAGATTAATTCCCACGCTCCTTTCATCCTCCTGCTCCTCATTAAGATAATCCTTAGTGTTATATTAAGCCCTAGGTAGATTAGGTAGATACTTAAATCTATACTAATATTATGAATACGAATGTAAGTCTGTCTGTGTGTGCGTCTGTTAAATTATCACGCCAATTTTAATGAAAGATACACAGGTAGAAAGTACGTTTGAAAGGACATAGGATGGTTTAATGGTTTTTATGCCGAAAAAATTTACTGTTTCCATGGAAATGATTAGTGCAGTCATATAAATTCAAATCACCCGAGCGAAGTCAGATCAGATCAATAGTTGTGTTTTAGATAGGTATATGGAGAATAAGAAGAGAGGCAAATAAGTAGGGATCAAATAGGCACCTCCAGTAAAATTAATGTTGACATATTTTTTCATGTACTCTAGTCTATTAATATTATTATTACAATTTAATCTCCGAATATTAATAATAATATATTTTTTATTTAAAATTAGTAATTTGACCTTATTAAAAATGTAATTTGATAATATTTAATAATTTATTTAACAAGTTTTAATTGTTTATTAATTTATAATTTGCATGCCAAATCACAGCTAATGTGAGACACCAACATTGTATAAAAGAAGACCGAAACTGGAACCACATTTTTGCAAATAAACTTATTCTATTCTATTCTAAAAGAAAGGTCTAACAGTAGATGCGAGAGGAGCGACATAAACAATAAGCAATTATTTTTTCACAGCCCTAACAGTGTCGTTGGGCATAAATTTCAGAGAAATTTTCCCGCGCAACGCGCAACTGTCGTTGGTCATATCATAAACAAGGCACAGCCGACATTACTCTGCATGTTGGTTTGCAAACGACTTCAAACAAGGAAATGGCGGCGCAAACTTACGGACTACGGACCACCCGCGCTATTCCTAATTACAAGCTTTATTAACCCTCTGCCACTGACGTTACGTCTGACAGACACCTTTAAACGCAAACGAGGTTGCTACGTCGCCATTTTGACTCGTATCGTTACGTCTCTTCCTGTACCTTCCTGCAAGGGGGCAGCCGTCCAACCAGTGCAGCGATGGCGGCTGCAGCGAGCGCAGGTGTGGAATTAGAGCAGTTTGGTGTCTACAGGACGTAAGGTCAGTAATAAGTGATGGATCTGATATTCGTATTGTCAGTAAAATAATTATAATGTTATAGTGTCTCACAGACTTCATGTCAGCAATTTAAATTTAGCCATAGTGTCTATCAGTTGTCACCTCAGTAAAATATTTAAATTAAATTAGTTTCACCGCTGTAGCTTAGCATAGTGTTATTATTTCTAGAGAGCTAGCAATACGGACAACGAAAGATCTTCAAGAAGAGGAATCCCTTAATGAATAAAACAGATTGAACAGTGGTTAAATGAAGAGGACGACCAAGAATTGAGTGATTTTGTCCGATGACGACAAGGATTACGTAATAAGAGATATATGAAAAGAATGAAATATCTGCTTAGGAAGAACATTTGACTGAAGAGATTACTAATACAGAAACAACCAACAACGTCTAGTCAAGATTGTTTATATATTCTTATAGTCGCAAGAAACGACATTGGCCACAAGCAATTTTCTATCGTTTTGTTGATATAGCTGGGGTTTATGCCTTTGTGTTGTATGGTCATTTTCGAGGAGAAAAGTTAAGAAGAGAAGATTTCCGGTTGCAATTGGCTCGAGAATTAGTAATTCTTGCTTTGAAACAACGTGTTTATAGTGAAAAGATTCCGAGAGAATTGCACATGACCATACGTCGTGTTCTGGGTCGAGATTTACCACCTCTTCCACTTTCCAGTGACCCTGCACCATCAACATCAAGGAAGTTGTAACGTGTTTGTCCAAGCAAAAAAAGACAAATGCTTTTTACCTGTTGCGCTTGCTAAAAGCCGAATCGTCTGCAGTGTGAAGCGCAAATATGTGAAGATTACAAGAGTGAAATTTAAGGACAATTAAAAAAAAACTACTCTAAGAAATTTTTCCTTTTATTTTTTTAATAAAATTTTAATGCCAGTAGATGGCAATGTTACGTTTAATTAATTTGTTTTTTCATTCATAATTTTTATAAAAAATATGTTTTGAATGGCTGTGTCAAAAGTTCCTAGACTGAAGTAATATTAAACGAGACTGGTTGTGTATAAAAATTTTGAGTTTTATTTCGATTATATTTCATTTTCTTAACTCAAAAATATTAAAAAACAAGAAGAATATACCTTTATTACAAAAATCTGCATCGTTTTTAAATAATTGATACCTTAACGGTACGTCTGTCAGACTACCGCTCAGCAGAATGTTTTGAAAAATACCACCTCAGTGGCAGAGGGTTAAAGTTATCCAGCTATTAAAATACAATCAAACAGAATGAAAGTTCTTATTTGTAGTGCAATAAGTTCGAAGTTTTTTTTATCCTTATGTTTTAATAGCTTTGCAGGTTTGTATAATCAAGTGGAACTATTTAAGGCTTTAACCAGTCCTTGGAAGCATAAAAACTTGCATATTACCATTCCCTAATCGTAAAAAATTATATTCTATAAAGTTTCTCTATTTACACTTCCTATATATGTAGAACCCGCTAGCTGTATTGAAAATATTTGCAATTATACAAGAATTTAGACGTCGTCATACCAAATTTCGTAGACAGTCTACGATAATGTAGAGACTATAATTCTTAATCGCCAAGAGGTAAGCTATACTAAACATAGATATACTTGCTTTCTTTTTTCTTCGACTAAAATTATAAGACTTCAATTCAATGATAAACTTTTTAAAAACAATCGGAAATCTACTATGAAAAAACTTATTTCGTAGACCGTCTACGTAATTGCGTAGTCTTCCAGCCTTTACTAAAAACTATGATTGTAAAAATTTGTAAACATCACTCTTCTCTAATGTACCTTTGGCCAATCATTCATATACTGATTTGCAATAGGAAAGGCTTTTTATTACTTGCATACAATAAAACGCTTGCACAAGAACTACATTGTAAGAATGTTTCCTCACAGTTTTTAATTCGTAGCAAGTCGCAAAATTCTCATACTTCAGCGAGATGTCATCTTTTGCGAGTTCGTGACATGACATCAAAGTAATGCATCTAGACTTGACTAATTAGTCAAGTAGGTACATACTTATGTGTCTCAATGCAGTCAATTAACCCAGATCATACGTGAAGGTCAATGTAATGTTACTTAATGTTTGTGACGGGATTCGAACCCGTTAACACATGCGACCATATTAGTAAATATTACAGACATTTCGAAAACAGTTCATTAATGAGAATTTATATTAAGAAATTTTGTTTATCATTGCTTTTTTTTCCTGTATATCTTACTTTTTTGGAATAGAATGTGTACTTAAATACTAATTATTTATAAACATATTGTTCAGGCAGCGCCGGCAGGTGAGAAATAATTGCATGTGAAGAGCCACGGATTGGGCTCAGAGGCCTATGTCCAGCAGTGGACTGATGTAGACGGATGATGATTTAGATTTCCCATCATGATCATTATCAGTGACCACTACTTGGCACTATTCTCGGGTTGAATGGGCTTTATTTCAACACACTGACCAAGTATAAACATTTGGGAACCTCCGTAGAGTGAGTGATCGAGTAAATATGAATTGTAAATTGTTAGGGCATCTTGACGTCAGAACTTGGAATCGAACCTACGAGTATGTAGTCAGTCGTGACATGAGAGCTCGTGGTCTTTACCACTAAGTCATACTGATGAAGCTTAGTTATCATTCGATATAATTTGTGAATATACCTACTTAAATGAAAACGAAAATAATCCAGCTTATGCCCGCTACAGACCTTCAGTCTCAACTGCACGTTTTTAACCTGTGGTTTTAACTGAAAACCGAGAACTACATAGTTTAACTGACATTAACTTATTCAGTTCATTGTCGACCCATAGCCATACTGTGCATTAATATTTATGTATAATATAATAACTGGCAGGTAAAAGTGCTGCTCGCTTACTCATCGCTCATACGGGCATCTAGAGCCGGTGACCGCCAAAACATTGACGTTCATTAAGAGAATATTATTGTATTCCAAAAAATAATACAATATTTTGATTTTGTAGAGTTAAAACTGTGCAGTTAAAACTGTCCAGTAAAAACTTGAATGCTTTACAGATAAATACACCAGAGTTACTGCAGGTAACATATTTTAATTAATGACATGTATCAAATCAAGTAATTGACGCAGAACGTGTTATTAACTTGGAATTTGTATATTGGACTATTAGGCGATTGTCAGGATGTAGAGACCTTGCTGTTTGACGAGGCCGACAAATAACTTCGTACTAAACCTGACATTATAATATTTACTTAACTAATTGACTGTGATTTCTGATATATAAATTAATATAAAAGTAAAGTTTCTAAATTTAAATAAGCTTATGATGTTTCCAATTCTGGCCAAGTGCGAGTCGGACTCACGCACGAAGGGTTCCGTATCATTATCTATAAAAATCACGTTTATTGTATGGGAGCCCCCTTAAATATTTATTTTATTCTATTTTTAGTATTTGTATAACAATAGCGGCAACAGAAATACATCATTGCCTTTGATTATCCATAGAAATCATTGCATTAAGATTGAATGAAAGGTAAATTGTGGTTTACGATTTATGACGTATTAAAAAAACTACTTACTAGATCTCGTTCAAACCAATTTTCGATGGAAGTTTGCATTGTAATGTACATCATATATTTTTTTTAGTTTTATCATTCTCTTATTTTAGAAGTTACAGGGAGGTGACACACGTTTCACCACTTTGGAAGTGTCTCTCCCGCAAACTATTAAGTTTAGAAAAAAAATGATATTAGAAACCTCAATATTATTTTTGAAGACCTATGCATAGATACCCCACACGTATGGGTTTGATGAAAAAATATTTTTCAGTTATAAGTATGAGGAACCCTCAAAATATATTGCTTTTTTCTATTTTTGTGTGAAAATCTTAATTTGTTTCACAGAATACATCTACGTACCGAGTTCAACAGTATAGTTCTTATAGTTTCGGAAAAAAGTGGCTGTGACATACGGACGGACAGACAGACAGACAGACTGACAGACAGACATCACGAATCCATAAGGGTTCTGTTTTTTGCCATTTGGCTAGGGAACCCTAAAGATGCATACCTTAAAAAGGTTGCACAAAACTACGCGTGGAAAGCAGGATAAACTTTTAATTTATTTTCATACAAGATTTTTGTTGCCGCTTAAGTCAAATCCCACATAACCCGGTATCCTCTCCCAAGGTGCCGGGTACCTTCTGAAGTTTTAATAATGAAAACCAGAAGCAGATTATTTACATCACCAATTAACAAAGCCTTTTATACAATTTACAAGTAACGATTTAAGGTTCCTAATTACCATTTCCTTATGCAACCACTAATAAATAATAAGTTAGCACAGATACAGAATTTCAGTACGCAATCGGGCAAAGTCACTGCCGTTGCACGATCACAACACTAATAATCCCCCTTAGATGAGGCCTCGCTTTTATAGGCGTTTTCTTCGACACATTTTTTATTCAACTACCGACGTTGATTCCTAACAGAAGGATACCAAAAAAGGTATCTATGGGCGACCACTAAATACAACGTGGACTGCATGCTCGTCTGCTACTCCATTCGAATTGAAATACTATTGCATGACCGCCCAACTGGTGTATGCCTTGAAAACACCAGGTTTAGAAAAAGAAGAAGTCAGTTGACTAAATGGAAATCACAGTCAATGGTATTAAAATGACTAACATAGTCTGGATGAATGTTGATAAGAGCAGACACCTGCAATCAATAGTTCTCGGAAGAAGTAAAGCGAAATTGACATTTGGATCTTATTCTCTCATTGTTTCCAAAATTGCACACCAGCTGCCTATGTACATATATATACTTTATGATCTTAGAAGATACGAGTAAATATAGTTTTAGTGTGTAATGCCCATAGATTTTTTATGACTTTGACTACGTATATATAAAAAATCTATGGTAATGCTATCCGTTCACAGGATTAGCAATTTAATACGAGTAATTGGTACTACTTTTTATTGAAAAGAAAATACAAAATAAAAAAAAAAACAAAAAGACCATCAACTTCGTTAACTTTATCTACCCATGTCGAAAAAAACCACGACCGCAATAAACCTCATTGCATGAATGTGGTAGAATGTTCATGTATCTATAAATGTCTCTAGGTATCGCATAGGCCTATAGATGATTTATCGTGGAGGGGCGCAAACCGAACTGCCTTGATACTATTAGTACACTTGCCGCAATGTTTGTGCAGTAATGCTTAGGAACTCGTTTCGCCGTGAGCATAGATCCAGCGGAGACTGGGGCTGAAGCGGGTACAACTCGTACTCGTACTATCATCAATGCGCGAGTTGCGTCTATGCGACATAATAGAAACACATTTTGTAAAATGGATTACATGTGTCGTGGGTACCATGTACACACAAGACCGAAACACAATGACACAGTCCAAACTTAATTAAAATTATTGCTTCGCCGGGAATCAAACTCGGAACCCTCCGATCGATTCTTAGACGTTTTTTAAATATTATCCGTGTGTTAATAAAATTCGTGGTAATGTTATGAGGACAGGATTTGAATCCAAGGTACAAGGTAAGGTAGGATTTTAATGTCCGGGCATTACAATTTACAATCCGGTGTTTTATATATAAATAATTCAAAGCTCTTCGGAGAGTTAGACCGCTATCTCCTCTATCTGTGTCCACTATCAACGTAGCTTCGAAGTACTAATCGACCTTGTGCCTTTCAGCGGCCGATCACCAAACAGATTAAGGACTCGTTTATCTAACGTCTTCTTTTCAAACAGACTTGGATTACGACATTATTAATCCATCACTTTGCTCTCTCATATTTCAAACTTTGTAGTAGGTAGGTAAATATTTTCCAATCTTGCCAACCTACATTGGTGCAGCTTGGTTGGATAAGCTTCAGGCCTCCAAACATAAAGGGAAATGAAGCCCAGCAGTGAGACGTAAAAAGGTTAAGGGCAAATCCATACTAATATTATAAATTCGAAAGGAACTCTGTCTATCTGTCTGTCTGTCTGTCTGCTACGCTTTACCGCTTAAACTACTGAACTAATTTTAATTAAATTTGGAACACAGATAGAGTTGAACTTGGGAAAGGACATAGGATGGTTTTTATCCTACAGGAACCTATAAAACGGATCCACGCGGGCGACGCCGCTGGCGGAAGACTAGTGTTATCTAAAGTGTGATATTTTTAAGGATATTTACGCTTGTTTAGAAAAATGTTTTGATAGATGTCCTGTCCATAAAAGTTTAAGGTAAATATTCCTGTATACTGAAATAAATGCATCAAAGGTTTTCTATATCACGAAATTTTTCAATGCTAGACAGAGACAGAGGCGTTTGTGAATTTATACTATGAGATTGGATTGCTGTAAGCGAGGTTAGTTTCGTCATTACAGATAACTGTAGATGTAAATATAAGCGAAGAGATATTTTTCCTACTTACTTAAGTATTTGTTATTTGAATAGCAAAGCCAAGTGAAAGTAACAATGGATTTAAACAGATTCTATACCGTAAAACGTTCCTACTTTGCACCAATTTTGGCTCCACTTCCAGAGATTGTATTGTAAATTGAGAAAGGCGTATTTTATAACTCTGCTATTGGTTTGACCGAATAGAAGCACATTTAAGGTATAGCAAGACAAAAAATTTGTTGAAGTTTAACGGTTTGTTTTGATTTTTTAAAACTTTGTTTTTGGAGCAAAGTAGTTCTTAGGTTACGGGTAACTTGGATCCAACTTGTCTTTCCTTAAGTTTTACGTGTATTTATGCTACGGAGCAATGAAACACGTTTATTTTTTTACTTTGCGCTATCGGAAGATGACCCTGGATTAAGTAAAATGTAAGTATAAATGAAAATCGCATATATTTTTAAGAGATCCATCAACTTAACTTTGGTTCATACAAAAAAATGCTTAATTAAACTTAAAATTAACTTTCAACTAAATTTTTAACAAACCAAGACATGGTACTTGATAATCAAGTAAAAAACGCAATAAATTTTCCAAAAAAAAAATAACATTTAACATTACAAATTTATGAGTTAAACTCCCCATAAGTGGCTTAACTCGGGTACAGAGTAAAACTCGCGTCTTCCCATTTTTTTTGGTGGGTTAATGCTTCCCAGGACGTCGCTCCAGTTATAAATAATTTCGTCCTTAGGTTTTGGCCACTTCCAATTTTTTAATGAACGTGCCATTGCCGAAATAGTGGGCCCATTCTCATCGATTTTTGTTATTACCCCTGGAAACATTTCTCCTTCGTATAAAAAGATGACATACCGGCCCACCTCTCTCACTAACGGTAGCAAATTTAGTCTAGTTTGGCCTTCCAAGGCACTTGGGGGCTCATTTTCTAAATCAGAAAGTGGTCCTTCAGACGAATCTCTTAATGAAATTTTATCACTAGCCTCACTACAGCTATCATTGCTCCGAGTTTTTCTTGAACTCGTGCTGGGCATGATGTATACCATTTCCCCTGTCGTTTCTGATAAAATCTTTTGCAGATCATTTTCTTCTGGTTCTGTTAGTAGTTGCTCCGCAACGCTCATTCCTGGCACTAATTTTAGCTTTTTACGTCCTTTCTGGCTGATGCCTTTAGTCCATTCGGCTCTTTTGTTCTGAAGGTTCTCTAAGAAAGAACTGTTTATGGCCTCTTTATCTGTAGGACCAGTACAGGGAAGTCGATCTAACAGAGGTTGCATATTTGGGGGATAAATTCCACTTTTTTTAAATCCAGCTTTGATATTGTTAGAGCTGTTGGGTGCTATTACTTCCATTAAGCGGCTCAGCATTCTCGGAAACATACCCTTTGGTAAAGTGGTATCTTTATGGCCAATATCACTAGCTTTCCAGTCGCAGAGAACAGATCTCCAACCAACTTTTAATGGGCGGAAAAAAGCAACATCTAAAGGTTGCGTTAGATGTGTACTATTTGGTGGTAAACAGAGAAACTCGATATTATTTTTCTGACATAGCTTCAGAACGTCAATGGATATGTGCGAAGACAAATTGTCACCTATTATAACTTTTTTTCCTGGTTGACTTTTTAATTTTGGAAGGAGTAATTTTTGGAACCAATCCGTGAAAATGTTCATGTCGAACCACCCACTAGGACTACAATTATATCTTGTACCAGGTGGCCCCCCTTCAGTCCAAGTACTCCATAGACAAGTAGACTTATAGACAACGTACATGGGCAGCATTTCGCCTTCCGCATTGCCACAAAACATCAGGGATATTGCGCTTTTCGATGAATTTCGTATAAGTTCAGGATACTTTGTCCCTCTTTTGATGATTACTTTTTTATTACCAGGATCATCAGTGACATTTGTTTCATCGAAATTCCATATGTTGGCTGGTGGTACTCCTTCAATTGCTTCGCCAACGTTATCAATGAATTGCTTTAAACTTTCACAATCAACAGCAGCTCTTGATCTTTTAATATTTGCGGCAAATCTTTTAGACAAGTTTTTATGACGGCGTAGGAATGATGCCACCCATTCTGAACCTGGCAAATTATTTTTAAAGACCTTAACAGTTCGACCAATTTTGTCCAGGTAGGCTTTAATAATAACGCGCAAATCGAATTCAGATAGAGGAAAGCCATATTGTCCCATTGATTCTATGCATTCCGAAAACTGCGATTCTTCTTCCTCGTTAAATACAGCTGGAAATCCAGGTGGACGCACTTTTGTACATGTCCTTTTAGCTTTTAATCTGTTAATAATTGTCCTTCTTGGTATTCTATACACTTCTGACGCCTTTCTTTGGGTCAAGACTTTATTTTCTATAGCCAACAGACATTCTTGTAATCTATCTTCACTATAGTCTTTATAATGTCGTGCATCAACTCTTCTTACATATGATCTGGGCATGATTAATCTAAAACAAAATAAGTATTACAAATAATTTCCGTTACGGGGATACATTGCTCCAGGAGCATTGTATCCCCAAAAGTATGTGCAAAGAATACTCAATGTTGAAAATATCCTATTATTCCAAAAATATCACACCAAATTAAAAAATATCTTCTCTACTATTAATTAATGAAATTCCATATACAATGATATAACACTTACCTGCATTTGTCCAAAAAACTCTCAGATGCGAATGGATTTTGTCGGAGAATGTAAACTATAGTAAGCACACACTCATAGGTTATGACAGATAATGTCAAAAAAGTTCGACTTACGGTAATCTGTCATATTGGTGTTGCTAGAGGAAGAATCGTATTTACCAATAAAAAAATTTTAATTACTAAAATTCGCGAGTGCTGCCATCTAGAACAAGTCAAATCTTTTTTTTTTATTGGAGCAAAGTTACCTCGTAGGAGCAAAGTAGGAACGTTTTACGGTAAGGAAAATGTAAGAATAAAATATGGAAATCCTTCTAAATGCGATTGTATAAAAGGACATGCATATTTATATCCATTAACATGAACTGCAATTAAAATAAAAAAATCTCCCTGTCCAAATTAAGATATAACTGAGCCAACATTACAAGATTAACGCACGTATATTTTAACAAGTTCATTTACATATAAAAGATTGGATATTAGAGGCGAGCGGCATTCCAGTACGCATTCTATAATTCGCTACCTGTCACTACAATGCAACTTCTTTGATAGTTCTACATTAGTATTCTGTATGCGATGTCGTATGTAATTTGAACACGGAAAACTATGTCAGTTCTCCGTAAATAGCCGAATAAATAGTATTTTGAACAGGTTATTATTTTCCTTAATCATCCATGTTTACTGACCAATTTTATGTGGCTGAAACCCATTTGGGAGGCTCGGAGCTTACTCCACCACGTTGCTCCAACTCCAATGCGGGTTGGTGGAGATGCGGGTTAGTGGCCATCCCGCTGTCGGATATTTTGAAACCGCCTCCGACAAGCTTTCACTACTGCTATCTAACAACCGTAACCAACGGCATAACGAACACTCCGAAGAAACGCACATGAAATTTGCCACTACCGCTCACCTATCTCACACCCGACCACGCCCGTTTCGCTTGACTGTGTAGATCGCTTGCGTTCTATATATCGCGTTATCATGTACCGGACTGCTTATCGGAGGGTCCCGGTTCGATTCTCGGCGAGGCAGAAATTTGAATGATAAGTAGAAATTTCTGTTCTCAGTCTGAGTGTGTTTCTTTGTGTGTGTTCATGGTATCCACGACACAAGGTATATCCGTATATCTACTCTACTGTGGGGCATTAGTTGTGAAACTTAATTTTTTATGTAACGTTAGAAGTACCTTAAATTTTCAAAGTTCTAAATACTCTTATTCAGCGAACAAAACAGGCAAACATAGATTTCCCAGCGTTTCGTATGCACAGCAGCAGCGACTAGGAAGTCTCACTCAACCCACATTCCGTTGTTCTAACATCACCCTGCTTTCCATAACCAAGCCTCTTATTTGCATGTCAATATGTACTTGTTTTTACGCCATTTTGGCATGCTATGATTAAACTTGACCTAGAGATTTTAAATGGATTTTTAACCGATGGAGAATAAACATTTATATTGAAATCCCTTTCAACAATTTTTGCGCAGGTGGGCAGGTGGTCAGATTTTATCATTATCTCGAAACACGTCCACTAGTGGATCCGGGAGAGGGAGGATAGCCACCCCCCCCCCTCCATACCATTCGGGTTGACCCTTGACAAACCTCAAATACTACGTATCTTGTACGTATGTATGTATCTTGACTTTAGCCCCCCAAACCGGTGATGCATCATTCATCCCCCTGTCGACAAGTTCTGCCCGCACCTGCCCCAAACTAAAATCAAGGCCCCCTCCCAAACTGAAATCCTGGATCCGTCACTCACATCGTATTTTTTCATTTTATTTCAACGGAGTAATAGACGAGCATGCAGGCCATGTGGTGTTAAGTGGTCGACATCTACACACAGCCTTAACCAAGCCTGCGCGGTTGCGCTGCTACGCCGATAGATGACTCGTGTAAATTTGGCCTTTCCAGCGAAACATTATAGAATTTTTTCACGGTAGAAGTGGGTGCAGCGGTGGGACTTCCTCGGACGAACCACAAAGTTCTACCACCTATGATCAAATATCCATGAACCAAACATAAGTGAGAGGTGGAATGTAATAGTAATCCTCATATTATTTAGCGTCTAAAATAAGCTCATTGTCAGGCATCCTAACTATATGACCTCATAATCTATTGTCAATTAGATTACTTGCAATTTGACTTGCATAATGTATAGATCGATTTGCCCACGCGGCTTTCGCGCCTTTCAGTCGTTCAGTAATAAAGCCTACGTGAATAGTTCCGATAACGACCGTAATTCACCGTAATCACGTTGTGTTGCTTGTAATGAGATCACATTTTGAAATACGGAGCGAAATGCAAATCACGAAGGTATTCGAAGCTTTATAGTTCGGCTCGTTAGGTGCAATGATTTGTTTCTGTATCAACCTGTAAGACATATTACCACGCCGGAGCGCGATTTGGTGAAGAAATCTGTAGGTATGATGCAAAGGGGCCAACTGTCTCCTTGGATAAAGGTCAAGATAATAATCTATAACGTATAAAAATCCTTTAACTCAAATCAATGTTCAACTCAACCACTGTTTTAAAAATTAGAGAGTAAAATTCTACTCCAAATTGGGTACTCTCTATGGATATTTTAAATTCCTACAATAGTTTTTTTTTTTATATTATGTCATTGCCGGTGGTCATCTACAATAGGAACACGATTATAAGAGCACGAAAAATAACTAAGTAATCGATTATGTTTGTTTGTCGACAGCTGGGCCGCATGCCAGTGAGCGTGGTGGTACCGCCCCGGTACGCCACGCTGCCGCTGCCGCCAGCGCCCTACGGCCCGCCGCTATACTACCCCATGCATGATCCTGTAAGTATTTGTTGCCTATACTGAACTACTCATAGATTCCTTCCGATCACATCGGGACCAATCTTTGATAGAACCTTTGTTTGGCAGTCCGTCATGGACCTCCTCCGGGGTTCAATTCTCGGCGACGTAGAAATTGGAATGATGAGTTTCAATGTTTGTTCAGGGACACACACATGTATTGTACGCAGGGAATCCTAGTGCGAGGCTATGAGTTTGAAACGTTATTTATTTACGTATTTATAAAGAGGACTGGATAAGTTAGCCCTTTTCAAATTACAATACATCATAAAAACTGGCTTTTTAAAGCCTGTTACTCTACTCTTTCTATAACATTGAGAAGGCGCCCTACCTCTGTAATGCGGAATGTCAGAGATACGAATTTGGATAGTTGTTTTGTAGCCGTATTAGGACTTTACAAGCAAGGAAATTATAAGAATAGCATCATTCTGTAGGTACAATTGACGACCGCATCCGTCGTTGGTTATTGTCACCCTCGCCGCTTTAGTGGATCTTTTTTTGCATCTGCAAAGTAACTTATGCGTTTTAATGTTTTCAATACCAACCAATATTTAATCAAATTTCTTTTATTTTATTTTTCCAGCGAGTCCGACGGCGGCGATCTCCGCGGGCTCCCCGAGAACGTCGCCGAGCGCGCGAACGAGATTCGCTCACTCGCTCGCTGGAGCGAATACACCGTAAGCGCCGCTCGGACCGCGACCGTCTCTCCGACGACGACCTCAAGCGCACCTACACAGGCTTGGATAGGTGATATATTGTTTCTACTATGAGTTTGATTTCACTACGGAGGATTCTTGAACCACCCCAGGAACGACATCTGGCCCTGGCGCACTTTTGTTTGGACGCATCGTAAGTCTGTGTGGGTACCACAGGCATTAGCCGTAACTTACAACTACGAGATTGACGATAGTCTAACTCTATAGGGCCGGGTATGTGAGAAGGTACCGGGTAATGTGGGATTTATATCGTAGTAAAATGCCCTCAGTCGCCTGACTCACAGCTTGGGAAAGATTCGGGGGTTTCTAGTGGAACGGATGATTCGAGCTACCACACTAGCCATCCGCAACCCCGGAAGCACACTTTTAGTCTTACGATCAGGCAGTAAATACCGCAACTAGTATTTTTAATCTCGAGCTACAGGGACTATAATACTTACTTACAGTACGATTATCATACTTTTTTTTCTATGATTCATCATCACCATTTCAGCCTTTCATAGTACACTGCCACTCCAGTTTTGGCGAATTCGTCTGAGTCCGAGTCTTTCTATGATTACATATCTATAATTTTTGCATCACTTTTTAGTCATTTTCATTGAAACTGGACGTAGTGGTAATAGAAAAAATCAGTATGTCGTCAGTAATCAGTCAGTCTAGTCAGTTAGATGTTCAAGTAAAGCGATGACTACTTTACCTGAACGTGTCCGATGGAATTTTGAAGGCAAGCTGAAAAAACATGTTTTCACACTGTTCTTTTATTTGACAACACTCGTGCACTGTTATCAACCTCCAACAAAATGCCATCAACTTTATCCGATATTACTCAAAAATATACCAAGAAAATGAAAATAAAACAAGCGCTCATTATGTCTTTTCCGTCTTCCCACGAAAAAGCCTAGTTATTAATAATCGTGTTTTCGATTCCAGGGCATACGCAGAGCAGTTCATAGCGGTGTGCGACGAGAGCCGGCACGCGGCCGAGCACCACGACTCGCTCACCAGCACCGTCACCGACTCCACCCAGTCTCACCCATCGCATCCCTAACTTGTCGATACGTACTTAATATGCACTGAATACTTATCATCTGCTGCATCCAGTGATCTAGCACGAAGTACCATCGAAAAGTAATAGTAAATCCCTTGTAGGTACCTACCTATAACAGTCATATTGATGGCATATCCATAAAAGGGTACGTGACTAGATACATGTAACTTTTAAGTCTTGTATGAATTTTCAGTTCGTCGGTTGTCCCCGAATGTAAAGAAGAATACGAAGAAGATATAAGCAAAAAAAAAACAAATATAATTGAATTTGTAAGAAGTGAAAAAGATAAATTTTACGTTTTGAGTACCTACTTAATAAAAGTCAAATCAGCGAAGGCACCCGTTTATGAATTGTGAGGGAAAATTCACCATATTATGTTTGATGTCAAGGGGACATTAGGGTCTTGGACAACACACAAAATCTTCTTGGACTTCACAAAAAAATATCAAAATGCACACCTTAAAAAGGTTGCACAAATCTGCGCTTGGAAAGCAGGATAATTGTTAATTCATTTACATACATGATTTCTGCTGTCACTTAAATCAATTAAAATTTAGTCTAAATTAAATTTATACTAAGCTTAATTTAGTCTATGTATTAGTTACTAGGTCGTACCCCCCGTCGAATTTATAACAGGTATATGAGCGCTGAAAAAATCCATGCGAATGTCCCACTACTGTAACCATAGATATAAATTGCTGGTAACGGCATTAAGCTCTTTTTCGAGAATATTCCGTGTTGGTCACTGATGCAGCTCCTGTAACATATTTTTCACGAAAGTTTAATGAATATTTTTAATGCACCTAGACAGTGATATTAAACAACGAAGATTGTCTAAATTAGTCAACGACCATGAATTATAACTAATTACGATATTTTGTAGGCCAATTTTTTAAATTTAATTTTATTTATATTTATTAAGAAAGAAAATGTACAATAAGCTTTTTATAAATAGTATGTCATTTTCTAGGATTTTAAATTATAACGAATTAATATACGAATTGGAATACTCGTTAGTTATAGAATAAGAAATTTAAATATTTTAAATTCATAAGTTTCAACACGTGGTCAACAGGTTTAAACGTTAGATTTAAGTTTGAAAATTTTGAAAGACATCATAGATAACTCACATTTAAAATTTTACTAATATGTAATTCGAACCTAGCATACCAAACTAAACCACATAGCTTTATTCGTTAGTGTTGTAAATAACGGAATAATAACCCAGTGTACTAACAACTACTGAGACTCTAAGCATTACCTACATAAGACATTAATATTTGCACTTTACTAACTAAATTACATTAATAAGGACCACTACCACATAAACAAACTAGTTACCTATATAGGGCTCGCACTATACTCGATTACTCCTATACTATTCCCCGATTACTAGTATTACTACTACTTATGACTACTCTGCTTGCGTTCGTCCGAATTTTCGTAAATTCACTCACAATTACTCGCAATGGCTTTAAAAACATATAGAGTCAGTAAGCGATTTGAAAAGGACAAAACAGGTGCACAAAAATTTGCGAATCTTCGGTACACCGCGCTTAGAGTAGGTATCCATACATGTGTGATGTAAAAAATGTGAAGTCTAAAATTATACCTAAATTAAAAAAACACAATACAATTGCTAAAGTTCTACAGGTAATTAAGGGGTAAAAAATAAAAATAGGGGTTAGGTCGAGGTATTAGTGCATTACAAAATTGGAAATTAATGAAGTAAACAATAGAACTCTTTTTTTATCTTGTTTATCTTGGCTTTCAGGATTCACTAAAAAGAAATTTAGTGATATACTACGAAAGACTTGTGAATGATATAGGTATTAATGTTTTTCACGTTTTAATTTATTAGTGTAAGAGGTCTAACACAACACACCATTTTACTAACAACTTGAGAATTGATTGTAAACTTGTTTATATCGTCAAATATCTGTGTTATATGCTATTTTAAGACTTATTTATCTACTTAGTCTTAGGTTCGCATTCTTTTTATAGGTATTTTATTTTCATTCGAAACTAGAAATTGAAAACGAATTTATGTAAGGAATATGCACAAGACCTTGAACTTTAGCTTAGAACAGTTAACTATCTCAAGGTTTTTTTTTAATTGAATTATTTTAACATTGTGAAAATAAAATATCTACAAATAGGTACTCTACTTTAGAAATAATCGACTAATGTTGGTTTTTGAGGCACTTTTATCGGTGGTTAGATTTTTGAACTTTATTAAATTGTTTGCAGACAAATGGCTTTAATATTTTTATTTGAGTTATTTACTATCAAAAAGACAAGTAGACATATTTTTTTACACAATTTTGTATCAAAACTACAATGTGTCGAATTGATTAAGATAAATCATAAAGCGATCGCTTCAATAACTAGGTAAGTACATGTACCTTTAAAACCACTGATACAAGTACGTCAGAATCCGGATAAAAGGCGTTTACAATACTTTATTCATACTATTCTAGAGCTTTTTTTATAATAAAGTTGCAAGAGCAAATTATTCCGTTAGGTACTACTTATGTGCTTTAGCTTCATCATTATTAAATAAATAGATAAAATATTTTCTGCTAAACAAAGCCGTGTAAGCGCCTGAGGTCTATAGTCGATTTAACATTAAGTAAGTTGTATAAGTTTGTACATTTGAACGAGAAGTCCGAAGTACCTAACCGGTGCCAAATTCGCCGCGAGCGACCAATGCTCTATGTGTAGTCCTTGTGTAGTCTGTACATTATAATATGCTCTATGCTACGCATCTAAATTTGCTCAATTCTTCTTGAAATTATAGTAGGATAGTATTTATATTATATGAGGTAACGCAACAAGTTCTTTAAATAAAAATAATCATTTTTTTCTAATATTGCAATGGCTCTATAGCAAGGCACGTATGTAGGTACATATGTAGTGTCTGTTAAACGTACCACACACCACCACGCACGCATATTCCATAGAATAATGTATGGGTGTGAGAACCATATATTATTTTACATCAATATCATAATAAATCTATGATGAGAACTGTTAGTGCATAAGGTTTCAATTTATGTTGCGTTACCGAATTGTTTTTTCGAAATAATTCTATTGTAATTAATATTTGCTGAACACCAGTATAATTCGTGTTTCGTAATATTTACTTGTAGGTATGTTCTTCTATGTAATACAATATACACATTATTTTATTTAAGCAAAGGGTCTTAGATACCATGTACAGAAAAAATCAAAATGCATACCTCAAAAAGATGGCTCTAAACCACGCTTGGAAAGCAGGAAATTTTAAATTTAAGTAATTTTGTACATGATTTTTATTTACCCTTTAATTCAATAAAAATAATACATATAGACATAATTTCATATAAAATTTATGAAGATGTCATGTTTTGACAGCTCATTAAAGTACCTTAATTGATTTCATAGTCCAATACCGGATTCAACATTATTATTCGGTATGAATAAAATGTCATTTTAAATTACTTACTACTTTTAAAATATATTATTTTTTATTATAAGTTTTAATCAAAGCAAACAGTAGTTTTTAAATTTAAATACTTACCTACCTGTTACAACGGTAATAGTTATAAATAATAATAAATGTAAATACAAAGATAGCGTTAGTTTAGTGTTAATTTTATATTTTTTTACAAAGGTGAGCGGGAAGCGATTGCAATGTCTGCCTGTGAAAGGTGAATTATTTAATATTGTAATTGTAAAAATTACAGCTTTGTACATTGAAATTAAATATTTTTTAAATAAATTATTGTATTTTATTTCATAATCGTATTATTTATTGAATCGATAGTAGCCTACTTACTAAAAAACTTTATAGTATAAGTTTTTTTATTGCTTTAGTATTAATTTTGAACGTTTCAAACTAAGACAAAACATCAAAGGCGTGTATGTATCCGGCGGGTTTTACATTTATCGAGGAAGATCGAATAAAATAAACCCCAATTACTAGAGTGGTAGTTCAAACTAATGGTAATGCAGTAGTATATATTTACGGTGAATTTCGGTTTGTAACAACCATCAACGTAGTTGCTGACCACTGACTAATACCTATTTTGACGTTTGATATCCACGAAATGGTATAATACTTACCATCATGGTGTATTTTAGGTAACATGATACACATTGGTATTAGTTACTAGATTTATTATCTTTATAATTTAACAATAGTTGTTAATATTGAATTATAATAGCATCTACATATACAGGCAGGGTGTCTCATTTAAATCGGTCAGTATGGGAAAGTCTGAAACTATAAGACATACGAAGATCTGTTCTTAGGAACCATGTCATCGATTTTAATAATAAGAAAAACTGCATTCATACATCCCAAAAAAACCTGTACTCGACTCGGGAATCGAACCCGGTTGCTTTGAAAAATAAACGTACACTATTTTTATTTAAATATCGATTGTGTAGGTCTTAAGCAGTAAATGTTTCTATGAAACATGATGTCTAAAATGAATAAAATGCATTGTTTTCACATACTTTAATTTATTTTAATAGGTGTTCGAAGTGACCGTTACAATATTCTACTAGTTCAGGAATGTAAAATTGTCTCTAATGGTCGTTTGTACGTGTACCTCTTTGCTGGTGTCACAACTTGTTACATACACCGCTTTACATATCATATGGCATGGGCATTGCATTAAACCTTTCCGGAAGTTTTTTTATCTGCGATAATATTATCTATTTAAGACTGCAATTGTTTACTTCTACGTATTAATATAACACTAACAATCAATTGAAAATCCTACTTAAAATAAGTATGTAGATAGAGACGTGATAAACCTCATTTGAAAATGGAACGTCTTGGTGTGTCTGGCCGTAAGAATGCACCAATGACACCGTCAAGTTAGATTCTCATTTAACTGCTGGGTCGGCCTACTTCATAATAAGGTACTCATGTTTAAAATTTATGATGGACGTTTGGATAGATTCAAGTACCTTGCAATCTTAGAAGATCCTTTAGAGGCCCTAGGAGAAATGTCAGCAGAAGCAAGAGAACAACTTTATTTTCATCAGGATGGAGCACCGGCTCACAATAGTGGCATAGCTACAGACTTTTTAAATGAGAACTTTCCCCAAAAATGGATTGGTACGAATGGCCCTATCAAATGGCCCGCGAGGTCGCCCGATTTAACGCCTCTAGACTATTTTTTGTGGGGTTACGTTAAGGATGAAGTGTATAAAACAAGCTATGACACCGTTGAAGACCTAAAAGCAGCCACATGAAGATACATAATGCAACAGTAAGATCGTTACCAAAACCTGTGAATTATTGTATTGAAAAAAAAAACGGTGGTCACTTCGAACACTTACTAAAATAAATTAAAGTATGTGAAAACAATGCATTTTATTCATTTTAGACATCATGTTTCATAGAGACTACTTTACTGCTTGAGACCTACACAATCGATATTTAAATAGAAATAGTGTACGTTTATTTTTCAAAATAACCGGGTTCGATACCCGAGTCGATTACAGGTTTTTTTAAATGTATGAATGCAGTTTTTCTTATTATTAAAATCGATGACATGGTTCCTAACAACAGATCTTCGTATGTCTTATAGTTTCAGACTTTCCCATACTGACCGATTTAAATGAGACACCCTGTATATGAGTATATGTAGTTAAAACTCATTGTCGCTGAGGGCGGAGGCCCGGCCGGGCGCGCTGGCGAGGCGCAGCTCGCTCTCCGACGAGCTGCCCAGCGAGTCGCCGTCGTCCATGTCGGCGCCTTCTGCACCTGATGACAACACTTGTATTATTGCTTATGAAACTTAATGTGAACACATGTCATAAATACATGAAAAATGAACAAGTTTTGATAAAATCGAATGGGAAAAAAATACATTCGACAGCTTAGATTAAAACAAAAACAGGGAAAGATGGGTCCCTTCTAACGCGTAGATCATGCGTAGATCCCTTAAATCGGGGACCTGTTGCTTTTTTCACTCGTCGCAATAGTCATGTGGCTAGCGTAGAACGAAAACCATTTAGGCAACTAAAGAAACAAATTGCAGGTGCGTAATAAATAGGTAATCGTTAGTGGCAAAATTCATGCGTGTTTCCGTGCTACTTTATGGGGGTTCAGAAATCATCCGACAGCGGGTTGGTCACTAAATCGTATCTCTAACAATTTGTATTGAAGTAAGGTGATGGAGTAAACTCCAAGTCTCCCCAATTATGTAGTGTACAGCGATAAAATTAAAAAGTTCTGGTAGGTCGCCACAATCAGGGTGCTCTGTCATATATTCTCGTCATTTATACTGTAAAGCCTCAAGATGAAAGTTTTCATTCAGTGGGCACTGGGACGTTGTCATAAGCTCAAGATGGCATAGCGAGCCATGAAGGCAGCACAGTTACGTTCGGTGTGTCCCTTTGAGACAAGATCCAAATCAGGAATTTCGGAGGACTAAGGTCACTGACATAACTAGCAAGCTGAAGATGTAGTCACATGAAGAGTCGACAATCGTTGGACAAAACGGCTTTTGGAGTGGAGACGTCTTTTAAACAAACATAGTGTAGAAGCCCCTCTACGAGGTGGTGCGACGATCTGTGCTGGGTGGCCGGAGGTAACTGGATGCGTAGAGTCAAAGGTTGCACGTAATTTTATGCCTTGGGAGAGATCCATGTCCAGTAGTGGACTGATGTGGGTTGATGACGATGAAGGTCGCCACAAGTGATATAAATAAGCAGAGTGCGATAACTGTTCAGCTCCTCTAGACAAAATGCATTCTTCTAATGTTAACGTTTGTAGAATGGAATGAAAATGTATGGGATTGACACTTAGCTAACGATCCAGATCACGTGACATTTCGTTAGCTAACGTCAGTCCCATACATTCTTCATATTCCTTAGCGTTTACTATTGTAGAATGCATACCTACGTATATTCACAAATAATAAATAATGTACTTTAAAAAACTAAGAAACATTCTTTCGTGAAAATACGAACTAAAAAGTAAAAAATAAGAAGAAAATGTATTTTGTTGTAAAAAAAAAAGCGAGGGGTGCATGGTGTCAATGGTGTCAATAGTATTTCAAAAAGTATTTATTTTAAATTTGGTGTTGGTTTTTTTTTCATATTATTGCATTGTCATCGGCCCTTGACCCCTGTGCAAATTTTCAAGTTAATCAGACGCTTAGAAGTAGGTGAAAATGAATTTAAAAGATTCCGTTACGTACATACATACAGGTGAAGCTAATAAAAGCGTGTTAAAAATATTTGATTTGATCTGGTGTATTTTGTGTATGGGGGCAGGTCGAGTGTGGATTTGCGGTTGAGAGAAAGGTTCAGTCCCGCTCACAACTCGCTGTAGTTACCTGTTGGTCGCGCGGCGAAGGCGGCGGCGGCGGGCAGCGTGCGCGTGGCGGGCCGCCGCGACCAGCGCGCCGCCGCCGAGCCGCCTGCGCCACCTTCATTCATTGCACTTTCATTACATATAAACAAAACATTTATCTTACGAATCTATCGAATGAGTGTCTTCATACAAGCGCGCTGTCAAAATTGAACCACTAAATAGATTCCTAAAGTCACATCTGACAAACTAAATATGTTTATTTTGACCAAATTAACTATAAAATGATGGAGTGGAACGGACTGGGTATTAACATCAATGGCGAACACCTCACACACCTTCGATTTGCCGATGACATAGTAATCTTGGCGGAGAACCTGGAAGAGCTCAGCACTATGCTAGGTGACCTCCATAGCGCCTCACAAAGGGTGGGTCTTAAGATGAACATGGACAAGACGAAGATCACGTCTAACGTCCATGTCACACCTATACCGGTTGTTGTTGATGGCGCTACTCTCGAAGTTGTCGACGAGTACATCTACCTGGGACAAGCGGTCCGTATGGCTAAGTCCAGCTTCGAGAGAGAGGTAACTCGTAGAATCCAACTCGGTTGGGCAGCGTTCGGGAAATTACAAAGTGTCTTCTCGTCCAGAATACCTCAGTGCCTGAAGTCGAAAGTTTTCGAGCAGTGTGTGTTGCCAGTGATGACCTACGGCGCTGAGACGTGGTCTTTTACAGTTAGCCTTTTCCATAAGCTCAGGGTCGCCCAGCGAGCGATGGAGAGGGCTATGCTTGATATTTCTCTACGCGACAGAATTCGTAATGATGAAATCCGTAGAAGAACTAAGGTTACCGACATAGCTCTCAAAATCTGCAAGCTGAAGTGGCAATGGGCAGGCCATATAGTTAGGAGGACCGACAACCGATGGGGAAGAAAGGTCCTTGAATGGAGACCACGTCTCGGCAAAAGGAGTACAGGCCGCCCTCCAACCTGGTGGACTGACGACCTGAACAAGACAGCAGGTAGTCGCTGGATTCAGAAGGCCCAGGACCGAGAGGAGGGCGAACGTTAGGGGAGGCCTATGTCCAGCAGTGGACAGTAAAAGGCTGATGGATGGATGGATGAAACTATAAAATAGGTACTACAAAATATTAAAAACTTCACTGTGAAAAGTTATGTTATTATATAGGCAGTTACCGTAGAGCTGCGTGTCGGAGAAGTCGGAGTCGGAGCAGCCGTCGTCCTCGTCGCGGATGTCGAGCGAGTCGCGCGCCGCCATGCTGCCGAACGCGCCGCGCTCGCTTGCCGCGACAAAACATTCACCAATTTATCTATTTCTATAATCAATCATGCACCCACCAGCAATAAAGGTCCACAGGCCGGATCATGCTGAGCAATCACCATCGCCTATGAATACGAGCAACCAGGGAAGTCGCCTAGCGTTGCTAGCTTACAACATTATTTCGTAATTACGATGTTATCCTCCACCGTATATGCCTAAGATAAAAAAAAATTCAACTGCATATTTTTATTTTATTTAATCCAAGCGCAGTGGTCAGCGGAATAGGGAGAGGAGAACAGTGTGAAGCAGGTAGTGGAAAAGGTTGATAAATGATAATGATGAGAAAGTAAGAAAAAAGACGATATACATACTTTCAAAAGTAAAAAATATAGTATTATGTACTTTAAAACTGTGTTTTTTGGTTTTAACTACAATTATTGTCTCTTTATAGTTCTAGAAAACATTTAATTCCAGCGATCCTAATCAATAATGTGATAATCTTATCAAATTACTACTAATATTATAAATGCGGAAGTAAGTTTGTTTGTTACTCTTTCGCGCGAAAACTACTCAACCGAACATCATGAAACTTTCTACATATATTCTTGGAGTTATCACAAATAAAATAGGATACTTAAAAACGATTAACGCGGATGAAACCGCGGGACACAGCTATAATACATAAATTAAGTGGACGGCCATTGCTACGACCAAAACGTTATAAATATTGTACCTATTCAACAAGGTCTGTTCTGTTTGACGAAAAAGTGCTGAAAGTACTCAGGGTAGGGTTGCCATCTCTAAAATTTGTCAACCAGGACAAAACACGTTAAAACCCCGGATTTTAGAGCCCAAAACCCGGCCATGTCAACAGCGGGGGGACGGTGAATTTAGCGTGTCGGTTCGTCGGTTGATCGCGACGTGCGGGCACAGTGCGAGTGTCGCGGGCGGCCCAAGACTTACTTTTTATAAACCCGGACTACAAATGAAGTCCGGCCCGGACGCTCCCCGGACGCCCCTTAAACTATTACAAATCCGGGGAAACCCGGACGGATGGCAACCCTAACTCAGGTTGATATATGGATGCGGCAGTAAACTTTTTGTGCTGTGCACAAGCCTTGCAGTAAAGGAAGTCGTAAAATGAAACGCAGTTTACCAGCAGTCTTGATCCTCAGGCGGGTCTGGGGACGCGTGGCGGGCCGCGGCACACTCCCTCCCGTGCCCTCCTCGCTCGAATCCAACTCATCTGAAAGACAAGACTTGATGGCTGAAATTTTGAAGGTCAAAAAATTTTGAGGGGAGGCCGATATGTACTCGGACCGCGCCTGGTTTTTTGGCTTGTAGTTTGTCAAGGTGCCATTGCAGGAGGAGACTCCTGTCTGGATCCGCTAGTGGGTTTGAATAAAAAAATATTGATAACATCCATCAGAGGATTATAAAAAGTATCATATAAGTTCATGACGAAGGTCGCATAGTTGTAATACTACACTTACCAGAATCACTCAGTTTTCCAAGAACATCTTCCGCTTCATACTTATGGATTAGTTGCATGATTGCCGCCTGCTGTTCTTCATCAGCCTAAAACATTTTTGCTATTAATACCTTTATCATTTTCTATATAATGGCACAGTGGGATTTGTACATATTGCCAGTGTCAAACAGTAATCCAAACCAGCCAGTCAGAGAGTAGTCAAACTCTGAGTAAAGCGATAGCCACTTTACTAATATTTTTAAGGAATTTCAAATTAAAGGAAACGCCCATAAGACGTATTATGGGATTGTTTTTCAATTTCAAACTATTAAACTACATTAAAATGCCATCAATTTTACCTGACAAAATATACATCATGGATATGAAAGTAAAACAAAAGCGAAATCCTACATAATTTTCAGATTTCTGCCAAAAACTACAAAAAATACTTTTATGAAGTTATACCTTCAGGCGATGACTTCACTAATCGTTTACTTGCATCACATATTCTATTTATACGTATGGTTCACAAACCTCTGCCTGCGCGCTCTCCAGCAGACTGAGGCGGTGTTTGAGCGCCTCCACGCAGCGGAAACGCACCACGTACTGCTCCCACAGCTCCTGGATCTCTCCTTCTAACGCCGTCAGTTCCGCCTGGTACGCCGGCCTGTTGGACAACAAGTACCTACGTTAGACATGAGAGGGCGTTTATCGTGCAAGTTTCGGAAACGCGCCAATAGATGACGCCACGCGTGTCATGAATCACGCTATCGATGTTTTGTAAACATCTATGTACATATATAGGAGATCCGAAACGTAGACTCACCTGGTGGGAGAATTCACTTTGCCATAAACCCATTTATATTGTCGAGCAAATCTGTTTTTTTTTTCGCTGAAAACGTGTGATATTGGCCAGATCCTCGCTGTCTTCCTTTTTTCATATCAAGAAACCTATAAAAGGTACCCGAAACCTAGGCAGAGACACCAGGGCATGTAGGATTTGTACCACACTAAAACCTGTTTGAGAAGGACTCCGGTAACTCTAGTGGAACACACCAGTTCACTTTTTCCAAAAAGATCCACTAATAAATAGGCTCTCACTTGATCTTCTGCACTGTATGCAGCCTCTTCTCAGCCCTCTGCAGCTCAGCTCGACGCCTGTCCAGCTTGGCATCTAACGCCGCTTCGCTGGCCGCTATATTATCGATCTGTTCGCGACCCGCAACTACTTTGGCAGCCACTGCGTCGACCGCACGACGGAGACAGGCCTCAAGAGCCGCCATGTCCAGCGGACGAGATAGTGCCCTGTCTCTTAGCTCCTGAAAAACATATGCAAATTGCAACATTTCATAAGTGAAACAAAAACTCATATTTGCAAGTTAAGACTCAGCCAAGGTAAAATTCGCAAGTCGACTATCTTACTACTTCTAAGACAGTTTTAATGTAGGAGTAACATTATTATCGAAACTAGGTATAACGTTATCTTCTTTAATAAATCCTCCATAAATACACTTCTTCTTATTTTCAGCCTTTTGTAGTCCACTGCTGGACGTAGGCCTCCCCTAACGTTCGCCACTCCTCCCGGTCCTGCGCTGTCGCTGTCTGTCACTGTCGGTTTCCCGCTGTCTTCTTGAGGCATCAGTCCACCTGGTTGGAGGGCGGCCTGTACCCCTTTTGCCGAGACGTGGTCGCCATTCGAGAACCTTTCTTCCCCATCGGTTGTCGTTACTTCTAATTATATGGCCTGCCTATTGCCACTTCAGCTTGCACATAACTTAGACGTTCGTTCGTTGTTAGTGCACGAACGTTCGTGTGAATAATATGCGATATGTATACCAAATCTGATAGCACCAACGATTTTAAGTCGTTTTATGGAAATAAGGCAAAACTAAAATATTACCTTATTCTCTGGTTCTTTCGCTAGCAGATCATACAAGAAAGCGCCTTGTGCCGTTATTTCAGTGGCCAGCCCTCGAGCTTGTTTTATTTCTCCAATCTGAAAATATACTTGTAATTTACATAATTGTGACTTAGGTTAAGACACCCCTAAACAACTAAATTCCCTAACAACAAAAATGTTACAACGTTTGCCACAAATTAAAAATAACATACCAAGTACTTTGAACATCTTTCTGGATGCCATATATCATTGAAATCCAAAACATTCTGGAGGAGACTGTGTTTTGTGTACCATTTTCTAAAGCTATCTGTTTTAAAGACACAGATTTTTATTTGCACAAGTATGGGTAAAATTCGCATTACAAAGATCGCTGGTTGGACGGTACTCTCGCCACTTAGGCCCGGAATACGTCACCTACCCTGTTGGACACATCGTACACCAGCGGGTTGGCGTCGAGCTGGTGGTCGTCAGGCGCGGGAGTGTCGAGCGCGGCGAGCAGCAGGGAGGCCACCTTCAGCAGCTCGCGCACCGCCCACCCGTCCGCGCCGTACACCTTCTTGCCGTTCAGCTTCAGGTTGGCCCGCGAATGCTGATGGTGTAACAATGTAGTTGATTTAAAATATTGCTTAAGAAATACTTAAACCCGCAGTGTAGCAGTATTGTGGATTAGGCTCCAGGCCTCTGCAATAGTGGGGAGACTCGTGTACAGTGTGGGACGACGTAATGGTTGCAGCCAGCTACATACATACAAATGGAGCAGTGGTAGTATAGAATTACACCCGTATTCATAAACAATACTATGATGTATCACAGTGCTTGCCAACTCATAGGGTCAATTAGAATCATAGACGATACTTGAGTGAAGCCTGCCACTATGCGTTTGTCGAAGTCGACATGACTATGGCTTGACATAACGAACGCACGTCAAATAGAGCTGTTTGCATAGCGTTACCTGAGTATATTTCTTGGATACGGCTGTTAGATTCGACATTATGTCGAAGGTTGTGATCCCCTTTCTCCACAAAAAAAAACTCAAAACAGTTTTGTGCAAAAAGACAAATTTAATTACTTTTGATACCAGATGACCCACCACTCTTTCCCCTCTCCTCCCACATGCCCTGACCCTAATTTTCCCATTGGCTGCGTCCACGCCTGACTCTACAGTAAATAAATTTCTTGCATAATGGCGCTCCTAGAAGCTTACAGGTTAAAACAAACTTAATAATTTTCAAATTAAATGCTAATTACATTTGGCAACCCCTTTTTGCGTCCCACTGCTGGGCAAGGGTCTCTGCTCCAACAGGTCGGTGGAGTGGTGAAAGTACAATTTACTCACAAATAACTCGATGGCGTGCGTGACCATGGCAACGCGACCTTCAACGGTGTCCTTGCTGCCGGCCAGCACAGCATCAGGCTCGACCCTAGCCGCCAGCCAGCGAAGACAGCTCTCCACCAGGTCCCAGTTTGGGTTGCGGAAGCTTTCCAAGGATATGTGCTGGGGGAAGCCCAGGGTTCGCATTGCTTCGCTGAAATCTATAATTATGATGTAACATTATATTCTTGAGTAAGATCAATTATTATTAAAACTCAAGTTTTTCAAATAGGTAACTAAGGCATAATGATAGAACATCAAAACAAAACCATGCAATAAATTACTATACTGACACCTCGACTCCAAGAACATTTTAAATTTCATTCCTGTATGAAAAATGTTTAAGTACTTACTTCTCAAATCCCTGTATGACATAGTTTTGAGCTGACTGACACCAATAGGTATTTAATTCTTAATTATTAATATTCTTAATAACGGTTTATTCATCAAAGAAGTTACAGTCCCTGAATAATTTTAGCTCTGATAAAGTAAATAATTGTTTATTTTGGTTCACTATTGCCATGACAACGCTACCTAATGGCTTGTTTCTATAATTTGTGGCTTATTCTACAATTATTTTCGTCTTTTCTCAGTGCTTTTTGGACAATATCCAAACTCAATTTCATGATCATCAATCAGGTTCTTAAAATTTACCAAGTCTTCGCAAAAAATATATTTTTGCAACCACAGACTTTATTTGCAAGTCTGTGTCTGCAACGCTATGCTATTTGCTGTAATCATGATTATTATCCAACCGACTAAATCGGTAAAACACGCATGAAAAATATTGTAAGATTTTTACTGTAAAATATATCGTGTTTTATGCAAATAATTTTCTCTTCATTTCATAATCTATTCTTTTATAATCCTTGTTATAAAGGGTAAACCAGATGACTATAGAAAAGAAACGAAAGTCCAGATAATATTAAGTTTATTAACCATCTAAAGCACTCCTACATCATCTACAGTTTACATTATTTACTTCACACCACAGTATAATTAATTATTAATTGGGCACACTCTACAGCTTTCAATCAATGAGAAAATTACCAAATTTTCAATTGAATTGAAACTGTATAATAAATGCTATATTTCGGAAAATGCACTTTAAAAAACATTTTTTTTTCTTAAATGCCACACTAAATTTTATAAAAAAAGTGGAATTTCCGAAAATATTTCATTTATCTATTGTAGAATTCAAATTAGCTAGGGGCACAATCTCATTAATATTTGCACTAATACACTTCCCTAGAGGTAAATGCGAGTTTAGTAGTAGTCTTTTAGATTTTGATCCCAATATAGAAAGTAGATGCTTTGTTGGGATCAAAAACTAAACTAAATCGAAAAATAAAGTATTTCTGTACTTTACAACTGTCTTAGACAGTTCTAACAACAGCCAACAGACAGACAGCACAACATTGTTCCTTTGTTTAAGTACCGTAGTAATGTAATTGTGTTAAGTAAGTAATGGACACACAAAGACAAAAATCACCCAGACAGACCAAAAATTTGAAACCTAAATTTTTTCCTCACTTCGCGGCAGCATATTATTATAGTGGTAACCATTGCACAGTTATACCTTTGATTGCTATGATTGCGCCACAGACTAAATATTGGTCATCATCAATATTTCATTAATTTGAAATCTAAAAAAAGCACTACTAAACCAACATTAATACCTTTCTTCTCTTTTCACTATCAATATATAAAGTGAGTCATGTATGATTGCGCCACACACTAATTCGAAGTCCGTTCAAGCAGCGTGCCCAATTAAGGGAAAAATCATAAGTCGAGCGCGGAGGGCGGGCGGGCCAGCGCGCGCCGGTGCGCCGCCTCGCGCTTCAGCGCCACGCGCAGGCGGGACGCCTTCAGGTGCCTGGAAGTATGAACAAACTTAACGTAAATAACAGGAGCTTTGGCGGGAACTTCCAAAGGTCATATTCTTAGAATAATTACAATTACATTATAGAAACCAAGTTCGCACGCCCAAATTGAAGCATGTTGATTGGTCCCATTAATTGTTGGAATCTACATATAAATAAACCAGGATTACGGATAATAAAACTGATTGTTTATTTTCACATTAAGACAATAACACATAACATTGTCAACAATAATAATAGACACAAGAGAATGTAGGTACTCTATATTATTTATGACTATAAACTGGTTAGTTTATATACCTTTAACACCTGGCCTTAAACTAAACAGTTTTTTTTAGACCAAGACTAGAAATACAATTTACATGTTTATCTTTGCACAAAGCTTTTGTTAAAATATCCGCAGGCATACGTTCTGTCGACAAATATTCAATCTCAATGATTTTATCTTTAATAGCTTGACGAACAAAATGATGCCTAATATCTATATGTTTGCTTCTGCTATGATGTATTTCACTTTTACATAACTTAAGAGCTGACTGGTTATCATTATATATTTTTATTGAAAAATTATGCCCTAAACATTCACATAATAAATTTCTTATAAATTTAGCTTCCTTGACCCCGTCTGATATAGCCATATATTCTGCCTCTGTACTTGATAGTGCTACTGTTCGTTGTTTCCTGCTTTCCCAAGAAACTACTGATGTGCCTATTTTAAATACATAACCCGTAAATGAACGTCTGTCTATATGATCAGATGCCCAGTCTGCATCAACAAATCCCTCAATGGTCGTAGAAGACTTTTGATATACAAGTTTATAATCTATGGTGCCTTTTAAGTATCGAAGAATACGCTTTACAGCTTTCCAGTAAACTTCTGAATGGCAATTATTGAATTGACTTAAAATGCTTGCTGCATGTGCTATATCCGGTCTTGTACACACTGCAATATACATTATGCAACCAATTAAACATCTATACTGAGAGTGTAAGTCATGCTCATTTCCCTTCTCAAGTTTCAATCCACTCTCCATGGGCGTGGATACTGGCTTACAATCTGTCATATTGAACTGTTCTAATACCTTTATAATATATTTTTTCTGGTCAAGTTCAATTTTGCCTTCTTCTTGTTTCAAGCACATTCCTAATACATTCGTAGCTTTCCCAAGGTCTCTCATTTCAAATATTCTCATTAATTCTTCTTTGAGTGTCATCAGAGTATATGTATTCTTACAAAATAATAAAATGTCATCAACATATAAAGCCAATATAATGAGATTATCTTTATCTTCTGACTTAACATAGACACCTCGGGCTGTTCCATATATACTGTCTCTTGTAAATCTCCATTCAAGAAAGCAGTTTTTACATCCATGTGTTCTACGTGCATCTCCATATTAGCTGCCAATGCTAGCAACATTCTTATCGTAGAATATCTAACCACAGGTGAGTACGTTTCTTGGTAATCTATACCAAGTTTCTGTGTAAAACCTTTGGCCACTAGTCTAGCCTTATAACGTAGTAATTCACCATTTACTCCCATTTTCTTTTTGAAAATCCACTTACATTTTACCGGTTTCTTTCCATCGGGTAATTTAACAAGAGACCAAGCATTATTCTTTTCAAAAGATTCGTATTCTTCCCTAATAGCAGCTTTCCACTGTTCCCTTTCATTTCCAGATAGTGCCTCTGTTATTGTCTGGGGTTCATAATCTAATTTATTCGCTAAAGCTGCAATATCTGCTCTTTCTACCGTATCCTCATAACTATCAGTAAAAGAAGTTTCCGAAGCCATATCTGGTGTCCATGTAATATCACTTGTATTCATATCATCTTCGGGTTCGGATTCTATAATGGGCTGTGGGTTTCGTGTTGCTCGTGTAACTCGTCCTTCAACTTGATTATCATTATCATTCATCTCCATTGTTTCTGTTTGGTTAGTAGTAGCGCAATTTATCTGACAACTGTTAGTTTTTAAATCGGTAGGTATACAACCTATATATTTTAAAGTTTTATTCTCTAAAAACTGTACATCTCGACATTTAATACACCTTGCAGGATTACTGGGATCAATGAGGCGATATCCTTTAGTAAGTGTACAATATCCTACAAAAATGTACGGTTCACTTTTAGCATCCAATTTCTTACGATTTTCTTTAGGTATAAATGCATATGCTACACATCCAAACACGCGTAAATTTGATAAATCTACTCTATTACCACTCCATTTTTCTTCTGGAGTGGTGCCTGGAACAGCTTTTGTAGGTGATTTATTTTTAATATATATTGCTGTATTTACCGCTTCTGCCCAAAAACGCTTTTCCAACCCTGCTTGTTGTAACATGCACCTGGCAGCCTCCATAATAGTTCGATTGGCTCGTTCTGCCACTCCATTCTGTTGTGGTGTAAACGGCACAGTTGTCTGATGTTGAATTCCATGATTTCTAAGAAACGTCTGAAAAACATTATTAATATACTCGGAGCCATTATCCGTTCTTATTGCTTTTATATTAAGACCTGTTTGATTCTCCACAAAAACCTTAAATATTTTAAACGTTTCAAAAACTTCATCCTTACTTTTAATAAAATATCCAAAAGTCATTCTACTCCAATCATCTATAAATGTAAGTAAATATCGCGCACCACTGTATGAGGGCACTGACATTGGACCACAAAGATCCGAGTGTATCAAACCTAACTTAGTAGTGGCTCTATTGTAAGTCCTTTTAGGAAATGGTAACCTAAACTGTTTACCTTCTATGCAAGCCACACATGGAGTAAAATCTCTATCATCATAATTGATACCAGAAGCCATACCTTGTTTTAATAATTTCATGCTTCTTTTATTCAAATGACCTAGTCTGCGATGCCATAGTTCCTGTGGTAGCTTGCCTGATGAATGATTTTTTTTTATCGGTTGTTCATCTAAATTTGTTAAACCTGAAAACTGATTTTCAGTGTCCAGTTTATAGACACTACCTACTCTTGTAGCAGTAGCAACAACATCCGTACCATGTAATATTTTACATTTTTCATACTCGAAAACTACTTTTAGACCTTTTGATGACGTCATCTTACTGACAGAAAGTAAGTTCGTTGATAAATCAGGTACATAGATTACATCACGCACAGTAATATTTATGTGTCCTTTTAACAATAATCGAATATCACCGTGTCCATCTACTTCCATCTTCTGATTATTAGCAACTGTCACATATTTAGTGGAATCCTTCACATAATTTTCCATCAAATATTTATTGTTAGTCATGTGACACGTAGCTCCAGAATCCACGTACCACGCATCAGTATTTATATCTGCAGCTAACGCTGTTATTAAAGTTCGGTCACTATATTTCCATAAAGCATTCTCGGAGTCAGTTTCAAGGTAACTGCTTTTATTCAAGTTTTCTGAACATTTTTCTGCATAATTTTTCAAACTGTGCTCACTCTTATCAATATAATTCTTGTTAGAAATTAATGCATCTTTTTCGATTTGATCAATTTTTCGCCCAAAATTTTGAATAATTCGAGGGCTTTGATCATCATAAGCTTTCTTAAGGTTTGTCCATGCTTCGAAACCGGTTTTTGCACAATTGACATGGCATAATAAAGACGGCTGCAACATTAAACAAATCTTTGCCAATACCTTCTGCTGTTTCGATTCATCAGATACTTTAGGTGAATCAGTAGTAGACTTTTCTATACAATCCCACAAATCTTCATGTATTAGATGCATGCGCATCATAAATTTCCATGAATCGTAATTATATATCCCGCTCAACTTTTCGAAATTAATAGGAATAGCAGAAGAATTTGATGTCATTGAATTGGTCATGTCTGAATAATCTTTTGCCGACATACTTATTATGAAATATGAAAAAAAAAAATATTTACATTTATTAGTTTTCCGCGTATCCTGGGCCCATAACCTGTTGGAATCTACATATAAATAAACCAGGATTACGGATAATAAAACTGATTGTTTATTTTCACATTAAGACAATAACACATAACATTGTCAACAATAATAATAGACACAAGAGAATGTAGGTACTCTATATTATTTATGACTATAAACTGGTTAGTTTATATACCTTTAACATTAATGGCACCAAACGCCGGGCCGCACCGTAAGACTTAAGGTTAAATTTTATCACACTTTTTAAAAACAAAAGAAGTCTAATAAATTTGGTCAAAATAAAAATATTTTGTTTGTCAGATCTCACAGCTGTAGGAATCTATTTAGTGCTTCAATTTTGACAGCGCGCTTGTATGAAGACTGACGTTCTTAACGTTATTTATTCTAAGGTCATATTCTTGTTTTATTTTTTACTAGGCTTCCGCCAGCGGCTACGCCCGCGTGGACACGTTTTATAGGTTCCCGTAGGATAAAAACTATCCTATGTCCTTTCCCAAGGTCCTCTCTATCTGTGTACCAAATTTCATTAAAATTGGTTCAGTAGTTTAAGCGGGAAAGCGTAGCAGACAGACAGATTTACTTTTAAATTTATAATATGTATTATTAGGGATTTCCTGGTGTAATTTAGGGTTGTATTGGATTAAGTTCACGGCATAGGTTTATAGCTTCTTAAACTTGCCTCTGAAACTCTATTGGTCAAGTTTACTGATACCTGACTGAATTGATCCACTAATTACCAACTACTGATTTGACCAATTTTTTCATACCAGAGTGCTTAAATGAAAAATATTAAACTCGAATCTACTTAATATTTATGAATAATATAACTGAAAAGCTTTTTGTTTGTTTGAACGTGCTAATCTCAGGAACTACTTGTTGGAATTGAAAAATTCTTTTTTGTGTTGAATAGTCCATTTCTTGAGCTATAGCCTTTATAGGGGAAAAAAACTAAATACCTAACGGACTAAGTCGCGGGCGGCCGCTAGTAATATACATTATGCAGTTATGAAAACATCAATCAATTGCTAAACTTTGAAATATTTTTTTTAAACAAAACTTGCCATTCTGTCTATTTCTTGAGTAATTACTTTGCTTGACTAAAAATAGGGCGGTAAAATAAAAATAAAAATTGTCTTGCACTAATAATTTAATACAATTAATAATTTAATTATAAAAAGGAGCAGCGATGGCCGAGTGGTAAAAAACCGTGGTCTTCGACGCGACCGATCCCAGGTTCAAACCCTCGGCTCGCACCTCTGACAAAGAAATTTGTAATGTGCGAATTTATCGCTGCTCCATGGTGATGGAAAATATCGTGATATTTAATTGATTACGATGTTTTCCATCGCTGTGCATGCCTGAGAGAAATTCATAATTTCTCGAAAGCATAACGTCCAGCAATCCGCACTTGGCCAGCGTGGTGGACTATGGCCTAAATCCCTCTCAATTGTGTGAGAAGGAGACCTGTGCCCAGCAGTGGGACATAAAAAAGGTTGAAAAAAATAATAATTTAATATTTCTGAGAAAAGATATCCACCACTTTGCTGATAAAGGCAACTAAAAGAAAACCTCAAAATGGATATAACACAAACTAAGCTAAATGGCATAAATGTACTGTGTATAAGTGACTCCAACTTGGGTAAACATTATCATCAGAATCATCAGAAGAAAAACACAAAATGAATAAATGAGTATAATTTATGTACCTCTGTCTAATCTTCTCCTCAGTCTCAGGCGAGGGCTGCCTCTTGGTGACAGCTGCATCTCTTATCATATTCCTCAGCTTTTGCATGCAGTCAGCCAGGTTTAGCTGCTGAGAGCGGGTTACATCCGAGCGAATGATCAGGTAGCCTTCCTTGGATAACCTCTTACCATGCTGTGTGATGGGGATGTAATTAGTAAATCCTACTTCAGAATATAACAATCAAAGACATCTATTAAAGAATAAATATTTACCAATAGATAGTTAGTCAGTTAATGATAAAACAAGAAACTTTAATGGAAGGGACAACCAAGGAAGCACCACAACCACCACCCAGTTCAGCTGTGAAGCAATCCTTTTGTGTTTCAGTGGAAAGATGCAACTAATAACAGCACAACTCCATATGCCTACTGGCAAGTCTTGAGTATACTTGAAGTTGTGTGAAGATGTTCAAGGGCAGTATTGTCCTCCAACCACTTAATACCATATGGTTTGCATGCTCATCTGCTACTCCATTCAAATACAAAATACTAGCAGATACACTAACTTCACATAAAATATTTTTATGTATTTGCCAATAACACCTGAAGAAACTGGAAAATCAACTTTGTGATAGACTGAATGTGTATAACACATATTTTTACTGTTTTATTACATTTTACAATATTGAACTGTGGTTAATGACACTGGTTTGGGGTGGAATGCATCAGTTGAAAATCCATATCAGATTAATATTCATAATTATTTATTGGAAATAGATATGTATTTGTGTTTCATTTAATGGTTAAGGATGAAGCAAGCAAAAACTTGATTGTGAGAGTGGTTAGGAACCAATATTATAATGGAAGCAGTAGGTACTTACCAATTCCAAAAGTTTGTCTTTGATATCAGGATGAAGCCAATCCGCTTCACTCAATTTGAATCGTAAGTCAACTTTAGTATGCACCTACAATGAAGCATTTAAAAAATCAAAAAATGTAAGAACAACTTGATATTGGCTGTTGCTTAATAACTTAAAATGTAATGAAACATACATGTGATAAAATGTTAAAGACAAAACAATTTAAACTGTATTTTTTATTGCACATTTATTTTTTTAATATAAAGATGTTGAGACAGCCTCAGTCGTGAACAATTGTTTCACAAAATAAATTAGTTTACCAACACTTCCTTCCTTCTTAATGAAATGGTAGAATGACAATAACCAAGCACTGCAGTGGCAGAGTTATGTTAGATGTCATGGCTTGTTACAGCACAAAAACTAACAAATACAAGGTTTGGGGGGGCGGGGGGATTCAAGCCCCCTCCAAAAGCTTCAGCTTCACCCTTGAAAAACCTCAAATTATACTGTATTGTGACTAATTCACATGACTTTAAATTAAATCATTTTTTGAAATTAGTTTTATTTGTAATGAAACGAAAACATTCTTTTGAAGCTTAAATGGCAGAAAGTTGTCCATAATTTACAAGGACATGTAAATCTGCACCTTGCCAGGTAGGTGGACTACCACCTACATCCTCCTTGATTGTGAGAGGAGACTTATGTCTATCAAAAATTATCTATACTGTGCGGCATAAATTTGAAAGTAAATGTTTGAATATAATCATAGAGATACATCAAATATACCTAGATGTATACAGTGTATACCACCAGTATATACCATTACACTGCAGCAGACCTTTCTTATTTTAATGTACCTTGTTGACATTCTGTCCACCGGGACCAGAGCTTGCACTGTAGGTAATTTCTAACTTATCAATGGGAATAAAGCCAGAGAACTTTTCGTTTGGATCTGGAACCTAAAAAATTAACGGAGAACATTATTTCAAACATTTTATTGTAATTTTTGCAGTATTTAAAACAATTAAAGCTGAAAAACCAATCATCATTAAATGCATGTTATTCCTATTATAATACAGCAAGTTAAGAATGGTCTAATAAGTGCTTCCCTTAGATACATAATTATGAAATAAATAAGTTACTTTACTTACGAACGAAGGTGTCGAAAGCTTCAAAGTACTATTTGGGTATAAGGTTTCCAAGGATACTGCACTTTTGTAAGCCATGGATCTTTGCAGCAGAGTAGAATAACTCCCGCTCTGCGTTACAGTACGCATAATACCTAAGCGTAAGGATGCGAACGCCATTTTCAGGAACAACTATTAGCTGTTGCTAAAGAAAATATAGATTTAATTACTTTTGCATTATTATTTTCGGTTTAGAAAAATCTTTTATAACCTATTTTTTTGTTTCGTTGACAGATGACATGACAATGACAATGGACATTGACATATATCAATTACATTTTTTTAAATCAGTTTTACGGCATTGGGCATTGGGCAATTCTTAAAGCCAATCAATATTTTTGTTTTATTATTTCAATAATGGCATCGCAAACTCTGTGTATATTGCCAGTGTCATGTATAATGTTTGCATTACTTAGTTGTCATAGAAAAAATCAGTAAGTCGTCAGTAATCAGTCAGTTAAGTCAGTCAAACAATCAAGTAAAGCGATGGCTGTATACAACTTTTACTTTACCAGCGTGTCCGTTGGAAATTTGGAGGCAAGCAAAAAAAACATATTATTATTTTTGCACTGTTATTTCATTTCAAAATACTCGTGCACTGTAATTAAGCTACATCGAACAAAATGCCGTCAACTTTATCCGATTCAACTCAAAAATACACTAATAAAATGAAAATAAATCAAGAACACATTCTGTCTTTTTCCACTTCCCGCCAAAACCTCCTTCTATCTAAGACTTTTTGGCGGGAAGTGGAAAAAGACAATGTTTTCTTCCCACAAGGGAAGTGGTTCCTTTTGTCAAAATTTTATCCTAATAACTATCAAAGTGAATAATTAGTATACTGCCAAATCATATAAAATGTGAAATTATTGCAGAAATAATTAAACAATCAATTTAGATTAGCCTATTTCTTGCATTAGTTTATGTAAAGTGAAAAAATATATTTTGGTAGGTAATTATACACAATAACAAAATGAAATCCAACTTTCTTATTAATTATTGAGTTGGGTTTCGCTACATTGTGTAGTTCAACCGAAATAATGAAATTTTTCATTTGTTTTAAATATTTTTTGGTTAAATGCAACATAGCAACTTTCAAGTCTGCATAAAATGTAAATGTATGAGAATAACAGGTATGATTTACATTTACTTGTTCAAAGAGCATAACCATTTGACTAATATACTTTGTCCAAGCGCATTTAAGATGATCTTATAAAATTGCTGGTTTAATACGCTTAAGAAAAAGTCAAAGCATAAATGCGCGCGCGCATGTTACGCTCTGAATAATTTAATTAGGATCTCGTTCCGCTCGGTGGCGCCCTCTCACGTTTCTAGAAGACTATTTAGACAATAATTTTATCAGGTTTGACACGGTTTACGACGTTAACTGTTAGTTTACAGTATGGTATTTGGTATGTGAGATATATTCGATAACACTTATCTCTGCTAAAGCTTTTGTCATCCATATCGTCGCTATATTCCTTATTTTAGAGATATTATCGACTATTATCCTCAGACAGCCTCGACAGCCTCCGTGGCGTAGTGGGTGATGAGCCGACTGTGAAGCGTGAGGTCGTGGGTTCGATTACCACCCAGGACAAATATTTGTGTGATGAACATGACTATTTGTTCTGTGTCTGGGTGTTAATTTATCTATATAAGTATGTATTTAGAAATATATAAGTATGTTTATCAGCTTTCTGATTACCATAGTACAAGCTCTGCTTAGTTTGGAATCAGATGGTGTTGTGTGAATTGTCCAAAGATATTTATATTTATTTATTTATTATAAAACATCATAAAAGCTTTATCAATTGAAGCTGTAAAATCATTCCTAAGTTCCTATATCTTATTACTCCAGCTTAGGGTATATTGACAGACTATGATATGTTTCAGATGGTTATGGTACCTACCTTACAACATGGAATAAACATAATACAGGTTGCCGGACACAAACGTTGACAACATCATGGACGCTTGAATGGATATGCGATAAACTGTGATAGAGAGAGAACATTATTCAGATTTACAAAAAATGTTCCCTATTTCCCGAAATTATAAGTAGGTAGTTATAAATAGGAAATAATATCAGTCAGTATGCATGCTGTTACATGGCAGGAAACAGTGCGATAATAGCGGTTCGGTGTGTGAATTTGAATTAACTGTAAAAAATTCTAATTAGAAAGTTTTTCTCTTAACAAGTATAATTAGAAAGAAAGTAAGCAATTACTGCAATGCAAATGTGTATTTTATTATAAAAAGCAATAATAAAGTGGAAATAGCGCAAGTTTTGCTATCCAAACAATTTACTTTACAGTTGAGCAATATTGAAGTTTCTTTGAGTAGGTATAATCACCAATATAAAGGTATGAGGCAATAAAATACAAATAAAGTTACTAGAATCTCTCACATAGCAGAGCGTTGTTAGCTTTGAAGGTTTCTATTCAAAAGTTTTTACTGGTTTCAGTGGGATAATTTTTCTAAAATCACATGCTAGGTGCGTGCGAAACAGGGATGCTTCATGATGCGAACACATCACATTTCCCTGAGACATTAATTAATATTGTATGCCTGTGTCCCAATAGCTCCTTGGTTGTAGGCCATCCCTAAGTTGTTCGGCGCCTTGCATGCTCGTTCTGTTCATTTATTTAAAATAAATGTAGGTAGTTAGATTCCGTACGTGGTGTACGTGGTGTTAAGTTGGCGACTTATCTATGTTTGCATACAGTGACGATACTACTGCCACAGTTGTTATACACCACTGCCTATCAGAATGATACCGGTGTCTATTATTGTTATTTGAATGGAATAGCAGACGAAGATGCAGGTCCTAACTCCTATGGTGTTTTGGCAAAGGTAGATCACGCGCCGGGCGAGGTGGTCATGCCCGGGGAGAGGCCGCGCTCCGACAAATGTACTCTATGGCTCCGACTGACTCAATTCGGAGCTTGTATATATGGTCGGATATTCAGAGAAAGCCCATGGACATCTACACACAACATCAAGCAAGCCTAATATTGTGGTCCTATATAATCGCGCTGCTACTCCAGATGCTGACGGACGCCTCATGTAAGCCAGATTTACCTCTCAACCGATATAAAATAGAAATGGGCGCAGCGGTGGTACTTCCCTGGTACTCTACCTACCTCTGCTAAATTCTACCACCAACATAATCTATGCGCATCATTGCCCCCAAACCTCCTTTTTCGATTTCTATGATTGCCCCACTGTCGAACACAAACCCGGATCGCTGTAAAATAAATGAATTCTCCAGTAGCGTTATGAGTTATGAGCCAGAAAAATGAGACTTCGTTAATCACCAGACGCCTAGTTTCTCAGCGACTTGGCTCCTTGTTAAGTAATTAACTACATTATAATGATATCCACTGGTTAATTGAGTATGAAGTAACAAAAAATAATTACTATTCACCTGTTTTCAGCTCCCAAACAGCAACTTACCTATTACCTCAGCAGTGGACAGTGGTGATAAAGTAATAATTCAACACCCATTTCTAATAAGATATACCTTATTATATGTTAAAATTAAAAAAAAAAACTGAGCAGCGATGGCCAAGTGGTATAAATCCGCGGTCTTGGACGCGATCGATCCCGGGTCCAAATCCTCGGCGCGCACACAAAGAAATTTGTAATGTGCGCATTTTTCGCTGCTCCACGGTGATGGAAAATATCGTGATATTTAATTGATTACTATGTTCTCCATCGCCGTGCATGCCTGAGAGGAATTCATAATTTCTCGAAAGCATGACGTCCACCAATCCGCACTTGGCCAGCAGGACTATGGCCTAAATCCCTCTCACTTGTGACACGAGACCTGTGCCCAGCAGTGGGACATAAAAAAAGTTGAAAAAAAAATATTTTAAAATTATCTTATTAGTAACGGGCGTTGAATTATTCCAATGACTTAGTAGGTACTTAGGTAGGTACCTAAGTTTATAGTCGACCCTGAAGCTTCGCGATTATGAACAGGACTACGGTATTATCCCCTGTCTGACGGTGGGTAGCGGGAGTGGGAGCTCCAACCACTCAGTGACCGACTCCAGGAATGACGGTGGTTTGTGCGTGGCCGTATGTCGTCACAAGCACTGCAAGTTGCAGGAGAGAAACAACGCACTCGGGATGATGGGCCCATTTGGGACACCACTTCTCTCCAGGCGCTGAGAAAGGTTTCCCTCCGATACAAAAACAAGAAAAAAAAGTTACCTACGTTTGTCGGATTATCCTCCGTGACGCGGGTGAAACCGCGTCACTTAGATTAGGTACAATAAACAACCATTACCATGTTTCTTGGGGCACACTTACCTTTTCCTTACTAGTTCCTCTGCAGCCATAGATTTACATAAGTAGTTCATAACGATTGCAAAAAGAAAACTATCAATCAATCCTGGCATAAAAACGCCTCTACGTAACAGGCTCTTAGAGCTACATGACTGCTTTTTTGGCCTACTCCAGATCAAGAGCTGCAAATATCACTTGCACAGTAGTACAAGACATACATATTTACGGTAGCGTTAACCCAAAAAGAACAAATTAATTGTAACACGGAATATCGTGATTAATAGATACGTTCTCGAGTTGCGTTGCCACAAATCATTACGAGGAGACAATGACTTAGTGCAGCAGCTCTTCTGACAGCCACGTTGACAGCTAACGCAGATATCTCTGCGTTATCGCAATCTCAAATCTTAGTCGATTAGTTCACGTTCATACCTTGAGTACATCAGATGAGATTTTCTTTTGCATAAATGCATAAATGGTCTACGCCACGCACGACATGATTTTCTTAATGCAATTACCAACTCGCATTTTCCATCGTACTCGTTACGACTGCTGTTTCCATTGCATATATGTATGTATAATATTTTGGGAGAGTGTCTTCGTGTAACGTGGAAGGCAATTTTACGCGCGGTACCCAACTTGAAAAAAAATTTTTGTCTCCCCCCCACCTGACGAAGAACATAAAAATTTGTCCCCCCCTGACCCAGAAGCTGGGTACGCCCATGTGTAAATTGAAAAGCGACAATGGGTTCGATTTTGATATGATTTTTGTCCATTCCGCGATCAACAGAGCTTAATCTCTTGGACTCCATACACAGAAAAAATCAAAATGCATTCCTTAAAAAGGTGGCACTAAACCACGACTGGAAAGCAGGATAGGTAATGATTGGCTGCAACCCTATTTGCGTCCCACTGCTGGCACGGGCCTCTCCCCTTATTGGGGAGGCCTGGAGCCTGCTCCACCACGCTGCTCCAATGCGGGTTGGTGGAGGATAATTATTATTAATTTATTTTTATACATGATTTTTATTACCTTTTAAATCAATTAAAATTTAGTCAATTGACTATAAATTAGTTGTGACGTCACAAATAATTTTCTCGTATGAAGATGTCACGTTTTGACCGTTCATTTAAAGTATCTCAATTGATTGGGTGGTCCAAGACCGGATTAAAATGAGTAAGGCAGCATAAATAATAAATTTAAATAGCAATAAAAGTACTAATTACTATGGCATGCACTCATTATTTCAAGCACTATTAGCACCAGCTAAGGCCGTCACTTATCTGCAATTATAGCAGATTATCGTCATTATCCTCTGCGCATCATTGCACAGCTGGCAACACTTTCGCGAAACGTTCGTACGACACGTTTTTGCTGACAGCACGGGAGCGGGTATTCGTTTCTTTGGCAACACCGACTCTTTTCAGAAGTTGCATTAGGAGTAAAGGGAAAGAAAATAAAATAAAGATTACGATTGACAATTAGTAGCTTCCCAATTACATCACAGCCTAATTAAACGTCTACACAAAGTTTTCGTACAATCGCTTGGCGATAACTGCTTGAAAATCCACTACCCTTTCATGACCAGTACATTATCACAAACTAATACAAGCTAGTTGCAAAAAATTTCATGGGCGTTTCCGTGCTTCGGAGGGTATCTTAAGTCGTCGGTACCGGTTTTTATCGACAGATAACAGTCGTTAAACCTAGTCGGAGGTCTTATGAGCGGTTTGAAAACATCAGACAGCGGCGACACTAACGCGTTTGGTAACGCGGGCGAGGTGGTCATGCCCGGCCGCGCTCCAACTGACTCATTTCGGAGCGTGTATATATGGTCGGATATTCAGAAAACTTCGATAGCGTGATTCAGCAATCCCCGTGGCGCCATCTCTTGATGAGTAGCGGAAGGTCGCTACACGCGTATCTTCACCAACCCGCATTGGAGCAGCGTGGTGAATTAAGCTCCAGGCCTACCCAATATTGGGGAGTGACCCATGCCCAGCAGTGGGACGCAAAAATGGTTGCAGCCAATAGGTAATAATGATAATGAGCAGTAATGGCTACGGTGATAATTAATTTCTATATTCTCCATCACCATGCATGCTTGAGAACATGATAATTTCTCGAAGGCATGATGACCGGCTAGCGTGGTGGACTATGGAGTGGAAGGTGGACTCGAGAATAGACCTCTTGCGGGTGGGAACACCCTGAAATAGGACATAAAAAATCTGTTTTATCTGCGGTTTTCGCATGTGCGCCGCTAATGTCATGTTACATCGAGACGGTAGGCGATGCTTTCATCAATTATGATAATGCTCCTCCGAGATGCGCGGACGCACGCGAGCGACCGCTTTCCGAATTCCGAACATTGGGATTATCGAGTAACCAACTAACCACGTTTGTCAGATAACTTGTATGATATTCATACTGATTGCGAATTGCGAGAGTCAGGAAAGAAAAACAAAAAGAAATCAGAAAAAAAACAAACAAAAAAAAAAACAGCATGTAATGTTATGTAAAAAGGTCATTTAGACAGACAAAATTTATCTTATTTAAATTGTTGTGTGTATCTATCTATTGTGAGTCATAGTTGCTTAATAAAATAAATAAATAAATTAGAGTGACTGAAAAACTACTGTGCAATTTTATGATATGAAAACTTTTTAGGTACTTCTTTATACTTAAAGTCCTACTTATATTATATCGATGTTTAAAGTAAGTACTATTTAAAAAATATTACGTGCTTATGGGACATAAATATAAGTTTTTAGATGGAATGATAATTTTAAGCTAAGTAAGGACCAAAAGTTTTTTTTTTAACTAAGCATCACAATGAAGCAGCCACAGATAATATAAAGTAATCATTAAGTTCATGAAGTAATGAGAACCTTATATAAATTAAGCAGAGATCCGAAACTATGAGAAGCTGAAGAAAGCTCTCCTAGTTTTTTTAAATATATAAACCGAACAAAAAGGCAGACGGGAAACCCCAGGGGAGGCACCCGAGTATGGATGAGACCGGCTTTGGAGGAGAGCTTTAGTCCAAGCTTATTTTCTTTTTGATATGAAGATGATCGTATAAGTACTAGTAACAGCGTTTACCAGTTTTAAGGGATTGTACTCATCTCATCAATTCTCATCTATATTCTTATACCTACTACACCAAGTTAACCTTAATTTAATCACAAGCGCATAATATAATAATATCTACCGCTAACATTGCTTTCCATCGTAAAAGTAATAGTAAATATGCATAATATCACAATGTTCATAAAATTTTGAAACTAGCTAGGTATAATTTCAGCTACAATTATTATTTACGTAAATGAGTATGTATGTTTATAATGTTAATAACAGTTTCGCATAATGAAACATAGAGAGGGGGCTGTTAGAATTAATTAATTCAAAGTCGTCAAAATTCGCGCCTTTCTCGTTTCACGCTTTTTTCATTGGCTTGCCGGTAAATTAACTTTTAAAATGGTTGAAGTCGAAGTGTATTTTTCAGACTTTGGCACAGTAATGTGAAATACGATCAATTTCCTTTCTCTTTATGATTTATTGTGTACCTATTTAAGCTTAAAACTTATAAACATGTAACTTTTAAAGCACTTACAACAGTTAAGTATGTTACAACTGCTAGTATTGAAATTGTTATGATTATGTGTAAAACTATGAAAAATCTTGTTTTTTGCGGCGCAATACCGATGGATATTTACCAACCTATTCAAACTAGTTTCTTTGTTTAAATCGAGTAGCGAAGAACATGCAGGCCACGAGATGTTGAGTGATCGCTTTAGCACAATAGACATCCAAACAGATCTTTAAGGAAACCTGATTCTTAACCCAGGCTGTTGCACTGCTGGCTCTGGCTCTGGGTCTGGCTGGCAATCTCAACTTTCCTACGAAATAAAATTGAATTTCTCAACCGCAGAAATGGATGAAGCGGTGGTGCCTTTTTCTCTGGACGAACCATGAAACTTCTACCGCCCATAATTGTACCCACACGGCCATACTGAGAATTGATGAGATAGAATTTGCAATCATCTAGGGGATGGACGCAACTATGCGAAAAATGCTGCTATGTATATGTACTCCCCTGAAAATAATCTTGCCAGCGCCAATCAGTGACAATAACATACACCGGAATTCACCGGATTCACTAGTTTGTAGTTGTGACTTTAGAAACACAGATGATCAAACCTCAATTTCTTAATATCCGAATAGATATGAATATTTGTTGTAGAATGAATAGTAGTTGTAGGTTAACAAGTCTATGCCTATCGGGGAACGAAGTAGCCATGCATATCAAAGTGGCGACGGTTACACACGTGTGAATACGCGTTAATGATGCTATAGGCTGTTAGCGACGAGAAATTAGGCGCTATTTACGTATTACTTTAAAATCACATAGAGAGGTGTGAGTGAAAGAAAAAAGCGGGTGGAATTTGTAGGCGGTAGAACCAGTGCTGGACTTACCAAAAGGCAGAGTAAGCTGGAGGGCGGCAAGTAGGGTCTTGAACACTATGCACAGAAAAATTCAAAATACTTAATGCCTCAAAAAGTGACACTAAACCACGCAAAATTGATTAGCCTACAGGCGAATAATTTCTAAATCCGCCATTGGGTGGAACTTCATAACTCGGCCCCGGAAGTACCAAGTACCAGCGCTGCACCCTCTTACCTCTCTCTCTCTTCAGCCCTTATTAGTCCACTGCTGTACATAGGCCTCTCCCAATTGCTCCCCGCCACCCGGCGCAGATAGTCGTGTGACCTCGCAGGCGTCCTACAACCCGTTTACCTAAACGTGGTCTCCACTCTACAAGCCGTCTACTCCACCGATTGTCGGCTCTTCGGCAGATGTGACCGGCCCACTGCCACTTCAGCTTGCTGGCCTTTAGGGCTATGTCGGTTACTTTGGTCCTCATGTGATGTGACCGGCCCACTGCCACTTCAGCTTGCTGGCCTTTAGGGCTATGTCGGTTACTTTGGTCCTCATGCGGATCTCTTCATTACGAGTATGGGACACACCGAGCATAGTCCTCTCCATGGCATACTGTGCGACTCTAAGCTTGAGGACCAATCCCACCGTCAGTTTGTTTTGTTCACGTTTCGGCTCCGTAGGTCATTACGGGTAGGACGCACTGGTCGAAAACTTTGGTCTTGAGGCTTTGCGGTAAGGGCGACGTGAGTATGTGACCCTCTTATGCTGTGAAGCAATTCTATTGTGTTTCGCGGGAAAGGTGTAGTTGCCAGATCCGCATTGAAGTAGCGTCGTACAGTAAGCTCCAGGCCTCCCCATTAATAGAAGGTACCCCGCGTCCCTCCCCAATCGCAGAGACGCAAAAATTATTTATTTATTTATTTGATTTTGTACACATACACATTATAAAACACATTAACTGAAGAATGCATGTACAGAGTGCTACTTATTCCTAAAATTTCTTCCAGTAGCACCAGGAATGGATAGAAATTGTGAGAAAATGACCGATGTTAAGTGACTTATACAAACAATACTTCTTTCGCTTCTTCTCGTCCACTACGGCATCTGACGCTAGGATGTACTAGAATAACTAAGCCGTGGTATCGGATCGTTCCGCCAGCTTCACTGATTCACTGTCGATCTAGATCTATTCGGACGATCTACGTGTAGGCGAGGCGGTCTACATGCCGTCGTAGATGCCGGGTATCGAGGATGGTGTATGTGTCCGGACAGTTAGTTTATGATACCTAGATGTAATCTACCTCCAATCTACTTACCTACAGCATCTACCACTACATTATGAGTATAATTATCAATTTTAGCGTCACTTTCAATGTTCAATTTGCATTTGCTTTGTATGAATGATTTGCTATTCATACAAAATCAATTGTGAATTGACACCTCACAACGCTACACAGGATACTACCAAGAGAATTAGGAGTATTTGGAAGAGTATGTTCGTCCAAGATGGAAGACCTATGAGAGAATCCCATATTACTGAAAAAAGATACTTACTTAAGTTCTTCACCTTGTTTGTACGTGTAGCAAAGCTATGCAGAACCTTTTAGTCACTTACTAACCTTTTTATCATCTTAGTAGGTACTAGACCTACTAACCAACAATGGTCCAAAGCAATCTTCCCTGTGACTAAACGGTTGGAGATTCCATACTCCATAGCCGCTCGCAACTCCGGAGGGCTGATTTTGTAATTCTGACAGATATTATTTCATTTACTTTGATTGAAATAATTTCTTTCAGAATTACAAAATGGGCCTACCTTTGGCTGATTTCTAATTCTGAAAGAAATTATTTCAATCAAAGTAATTGAAATAATATCTGTCAGAAAAACAAAATCAGCCCTCGGAAGAAGCGCCCTTTTAGCAACGACCTCGTATGGGATACTATAGAAATGATGGTCAGTTTTCGTCTTCTTTCATGAAAACCATCAAAATCATTAATTTAACAACAATAAAAAAAACTATTTGAGATATTCATAAACCCCTTTCATCTATATCTATAGTTACTATTATAATAACATAAAGCTGAAGAGTTTGTTTGTTTGAACGCGCTAATCTCAGGAACTACTGGTTCAAAATGAAAAATTCATTTTGTGTTGAATTGAATAGTCCATTTATTGAGAAACCACGACGGCGAAGTCTAAGTCGCAGCCGCCCGCGACTTCGTTCGCCGCGACTCTTGATATAATAATGACACGCAGTATTATTGCAAAACTTTTTTTATGTTCCTAATTTGTCCCCGAAATATTGTCCCTTATTAAAATAGTATATTTCATTACAAGTGCGGAAAGGCTGTCATTACAAGGAGTTCCGACAAATGTCTACCCGAGCCGAGGCGCAGCCGAAGGTGAGGGTTGACAGTTGGAACTCCTTACAATGACGGTTCCGCACGTGTACTGAACGACTATTTTTAATAGATACAGTTGCGAAAAAATGAAGCAATTTAATAAAATAATAAAAACTCACAAAGAACATTTTTGAAAAATGGCGACAACCGTAAAAGAATGCCTATATTATTATGCAGATTTTTTTTTGTTTTCTTAACACATTCTGGGTAGGCAAAGGGAACTATGCCCATACAGCCAAGTCTTCAGTAGATTTTTTTATTGATATGAAATAAAAATGTTAATGAGATGAAATGAAATGAAACCTAACCTAACTCATTGAATCCATCATTAAATCTGATATTGAAACAAATTAGTAGCTTCTTTTTAGAAATATTTGCATGAATCATAAAAACTTTTAAAACTTCGTGGTTGGTTTTTTTCTTTTTAATAGACATTATTTTGACAGTTGGGAAAGAGAACGCACGAGTGCGGAAAAGGTAAAGAAAAAGCACGAGTGTGTAATAGCCCACTTCCCGCACGCTATACGTCCCTGCAATACGTCACTTTTTGAGCAACTGTATTAAAAAAATATTTACTTTGTGTTTGGGTCATAGGATTACACCATCCTATCAAATTTACCTGATTTGGTCCAGTAGATTCGCAAACTGGTTGTGACTGATCATGACTGATGGACGGTCAGACAAATAGTCGCACCGGCGGCGGCACGAGTCATTCTATAAAAGTTCCGATCTTTTGTCCGGAACTCTAAAAATATTCAATTAATAAATAGGTAATAAGAGTAGGTAATGTAAGAGTAAGCAATCGTAAGACTGTTGAAAATAATGAGTAAGAAGACCATAAAGTTACTTAGTAGGTAATTATAAAGATTGTGTAACTATATACCTACTTTGACTTACATACCTAATTTAACAGTCCTTTAATACTAAAATCTCGCGCGCATGGCTCGGCGGCTAGCGTAGAACGCAAACGGTCTATGCAGCTAAGCCAAACGGGCGCGGTCGGTTGTGAGATGGGTGACCGCTATTTCATGCGCGTTTCCGTGCTTCGGAGGGTACGTTAAGCCGTCGGTCCCGGTTGTTGTCGATAGATAACAGTCGTTAAACCTTGTCGGACGCCTTATGGGCGGTTTGAAAACATCCGACAGCGGGTTGGCCACTAACCCGCATCTCCAACAACCCGCATTGGAGCAGCGTGGTGGAGCAAGCTCCAGGCCTCCCCAATAAGGGAGAGAGACCCATGCCCAGCAGTGGGACGCAAAAGGGCAACCCTTACTTATACTGCCATACTTATACTAATATATAAAGCTGAAGAGTTTGTTTGTTTCAACCATGAAGGTTTCAAGGCGCTAAACTCAGAAACTACACTGTTTCGAATTGAAATGAAAGTGTGGATAGTCCATTTATCGAGGAAGACTTTAGGCTATAAAACATCATGCTATTAAATGTGTATTTACAATTAGGTACTATGGGTATTGACTACGGGAACTAAAATCCATCAGAAAAAAGCTGTCTGCATTGAGTTCAAAAATGCAGTAAGTACAACAAGGCATTTAACATCTTAATAGTGCATCCACGCAGTATGTTGACCTCAAGTAACCGTTAATTGCTTAATTAATTAGCTTGCAAATGTTAAAATTAAATTTTATCACGTAAATCACAAGTGAATGAGAACTTGTTTTGAACTTTCACGGGCAAAGTGATGATAGTTCTTTTTGTCCGTATTGGCTACCGGTTGTCGCACCCCCTCCTCATTGGTGGAAATCCTAACGGGTCTCCCGTTGCTGCATTCACTCGCGTCATCTCAGCGTACGGACGGCGCCATCTTCATTTCGGTCAGTCCGCCGCGAACAGTCGTGGGGGTAACGTTATCGACGCTCGTATTTTGAATTTATAACTGCACCGGTCCAAATTTAAGCCGGTATTTCTTATTATCTGGAGATCGCAACAATAACTGAAAGACAGTGGGAACTTAATTTATGTTTGTGTTATTAACTTAGAGGGTTACATTTTTTCATAGTGCAACAGTGTTTTTTTCGCGATCTGCGCGACTGCATTTCTTTGGTGGTGTGTGCTAACTGAAGTGTGGAGGTAAGTTTTTTACGGTTGTCTTTTCGCGAGAATGCGTGGTTGGTTGCCGGTTGCCGGGTGGATGGCCGGCGTGGCGGTAGGGGAGCTAGCGAATCGATCCTCCTGGCGTACTCGGGTGCCTATATACCTATTATTGTACACCCTTACTCTCTCGATCCCGTATCGTTTGTATATTTCATTTCATTTTCGGCTGAATAGAGGAGCCACCGCGCCTACCCTCTGGAAATATAACTTTTCTCTCCACATGCTGGACCTGAAATTGATATGTTACTATTTACTTATTGGATAAACGACCAATATCTTTAAAATATATAATTAAAATTTTACTATTTACGGCACTTACGATGTCACCGATGGAGGACATTGCTGGATCAATAACAATTCAGCTGCAATCCATGTTATCTAATGCAAAAACTTATTCTAAGAGGAACTAAGTAATCCTGCGTGTCTAAGACGCAGGGTGTTTTCTAACACCGATTACAGCCCGTCAAAATAAAGAAGTATTCTGATGTTCCATAAATGACCACTAATTACCTACGTTATAATTAAATATAGAAAAGTGTCGACACCTTCATTCTTCAGATGTTTTTCATTTATAGGACCTCTCAGTTAAATATCAGACAGAGCTTCAGAATAACCCAGAGTGCTATGGGAAACAACAGTGGGATTACGAGCTATCCGGCCCCTACTATAAACAGTGCCTGTTTCGCTAAGCTAAGCACCTACATAGCTTTATTTATTGATACAAATCTAATACGACAAGGAAAACTTGAACCAGTTAAAATTCCACTAAGCGTATTTTTGATAGGAAATAATACCTATCAAAAATCTTAAAGTATTATAATAAAACGAAAACCTAGTATCTAAAGTCATTGATGCACAATTCTTAGAGATATTCCGATATCAATACAACATTTGAGATAATTTTTATCGGATCACGTTCAGATGAGTCGAATTCGTCATCACGTTTCAATAATATCGAGTGAAACGATGTTCTATAACGTGAAGTTTACGTGATTTAGGTACATTGGAACCTCTGTAACTTTAATTTAACCTTAATTATCATAATATCACGAGCCAAACCCGAAAAACGAAGTACCTTCCTATTAATTTGTTTTGCTTGGCTTCACATGATGGTAATAGTCACTACCATGGCTTTTTAAGGTAAGCGTCACTTCTGTGCGAATAATATTGACTTCTTTAATTTCTATTGGAGGTTTTTGAGAAGCTTAATTTTTTGCCTCTGCATTGCCTGATTTCAATTTCAAATTATCCCTTCTGATCTCGACTTCAAATTATTTTTCTAAAAGTATGGTAGTAAAGAATGGCTTCTAATTTTACAAGTAACTTGATCTGTACCCAGTAGCATCTTCACAAATATTGCTATGGGTTCTGTAAACTTGTGTAGTGTTAGCTGTTTAATTAATAGAAGTGAGAACAGACAGACTAATTACGTAAATAGGCTTTGAATCAAATGTTTAAACTTAAAGATTCACTTATCTAATTGCTTAACTTCGGCAATTAGATTTGTAAATTCCACATTGTGGAATGGAGTACAAAGGGAATTAAAAGGAAATTATGAGGAACAATATGAAGAAACATTGATAGTTTACATCCAGGTACTTTTCATTTTCTTATTTTATAACAGAAGATAAGCAAATTTTATAAGTTTTTTAACACTATAGATTCCCATGAATCAGAGGAATTCCTCAAAATCTGCTCTGCGTTGTTTCGAAATTGAAAAATGTGTTTAAAAGTAACATTAACAGTTTTTTTCGTATTTGGTATGAAAACATGATTTCAGCGTCGAGACGAGACGTCTGGTATCCAGACCATCGAGGGTACTGCCCTTTTAATTCCGTTGTAAAATGTAAGCTTTAGAGACTATTGGGGATTTTATCGACTTGATGTGCGGTCACTTCAAGTGTTGCACCTTGACTACCTTTGCTCTTTTTGTATGAAGCAACTTCAATTTCAAAACCTTACAACTATCTTAAAGATTTCAAATTAGAAGCGATGAAATTGGTAGATTAGTTTCCAAGCCGCCTCTTTTATTTCATATCAAAATTTTCATCATTAATTTTACGTTGGCATTCAAAAGACGTGTCTAGCTCCTCAATGAGTGTGCGCTATTTAAGATTGATCACTTTGAATGCATAATTAATAGCACTTCAGGGATTAGAATTTCATACTTTCGATTGGATTGTAAGATTATGATGAATGTGGCACCGGGGACGATGAAGAATTATAACAGTCGAACGAATTTCAAATGAGCAATAGTAAAACTTGTGCCGTGGAAATAATATGAGCAGCAGATGGGAATTAATTAACCAGAACTCATTAGTATTATCTTGTGCAAGTCAGGGTTCCGATCAATGGTTTTGCGGAAATTATATGAGAATGGCTTATGTCTAGACCCTATTGCAGAGTTGCATTAGAGTTGTAGAGTAACCGTAACTACTCCAATGTTTGTTCATATTATGTGTATAAATAAGAATAGATTGTCCAAGTAATATCAAATAGCTTAAATCTACCAGTAGCTTAAGAAATAACTGTTAGAAGGATTTGTTATTATTATCAATCAAATAAACTATAATGCCGACCACATTATCTTAGAAAATCTTAACTACTTAAATATCTCCACTATATTAGCAGTTTTGCTGTAAGAAACCATAACCAAAAGTAAAACAACGGTGACCAACATGTAACAACACACAATGGCCTCATTGTACGATACCACCATGAAGGTGGTCCACGTTAAAGATCGCGTGTTCACGAGTGTCTAACAGTTCTGGCACTCATTCTAGTTGATTGGTTCGTTCGGATGAACGATGGTCACAAGATTATATATTTCATACCGTGTATTTCATATCATACATGATCTAGTCGAAATAATCAATTTAGAAAATTTTGTGGAGAGCTTAGAAATGCTTCCTAAGATCAATATTTTTAATCACTCCAATAACATGTGACTACTGTGGTTACTAAGTAGGTATACCTTAGAATACAAAAAAGAATATTATTTATAACTCATAAGTATCATATCGAGCACCATGAAGGTCTCATACGTGAATGAATATGTTAAATTGTGAAAAGTTTAAAGTTAAAAACACCTACTTATTTGTCAATCTATCGTTAATCGTTGTTCAAAATATCCAGTAACTTGTAATAGCTAAAGTAGACGTGATCTTGAAACTGGTTACAAGTAACCCTATCTGACCGCTAATGAGGTATTTATAAGAGCAAGCGGTGTAATAAACGAGGAAATGCAGTGTAAACGACTCCATGGGCTGGCGCGGGGCTCGCGTGGCGCGACGCACGCTGTCGCGGTCGCGTGTCACGTGTCTTGTAGCCATATGTTGTTTACTTACAACTCTTCTGATTGTTGTTCTTGATAACAAAGCTTTACTTTAGATAATTAAGTTTTTATTGGAGCATCATCAATCATCCTAACAAATAGACAGTGATTCAAAACTCCTGAAACTTAAAGTGAAACAATAAAAAAAAATGCAAGTAATATACTTGCTAAAATTTTGAACAATAGCAATAAGAACGATAGCTAGGTGAAAGGCTGGCAACATTAGCGTTGAACGAACGGAAGTATCACAAGAATGCTTCTGATACAGCACCTTACTTTCCAAAATCCACACGCCACCGACTTTCCACGCCGATGTTATCTCGTAAAAATGAGATTTAGACGAGACGAGAGCAAATGCGTGGCATTTCAAGTAATTAAGCGATTTTAATTATTCCGCGCCGCGCAACGGAACGTCCAAGATCATGCCGCCATGACTGCTGCTGTTCTAGATTTAAAAATTTTGATTCTGTGCTCACAGTACATTTTAACAGCTTTAAAGTTGTTAAAATGATTTGATTATTCTGATATATGTACGTCTCATTTGCATAGCGATCTCGTTAATCTCAGATATTGTAAAATTTATTTGCGGCATAAAGAATCTCAACCACTTCATCTTAGTCAATATCAAGAGCAATTATTAAAGAAGTGGTAAAAGTTTTTGAAGCGTTTTGTAGAGCATAACTTACGAGTATGCTTGGGTACGACGGAATTTAAACTACATCCAATTAACTCTATAACACACTGCGTTTTCATTTCGACAATCAATCGCGTTGTAAAGGTTACCGCCGGTCAGTTATGTTATGATTGACATATCGGTTTATTCCGATCTGCATATTTTATTATCTTATCTGCAACGGCTGTCGGCGATGGATACGCTTATTAGTGTTTCGAGAGGCTTTCAGATGCTGTTAACATTATTGCCGCTATCTATATTTGGATAATGATAATTCCTAACATTGCTTACATCAACACATCCGGCTATGGACATCGGTCATCTAGATTCTTTCAATAATATCGTTATTGAATCGATTACCATACAAAGGCAGTAATAAATTAACCCATATTTAGTATTCGTTAATAGATTTCAATAATGACAACGTTGATAAGAGAGAGAGAGTCGCTAGACTGTTTCAAAAATACTTTTCTCAAATCATAGAAAGATACTACTATGATGGAAATCTTTGGTTTACAGCAATCTAACGCAGGCTGCAAAATTTTGAAGGTGAAATTCTCGCGTCAGCATGAAAAGACAAGTAAACGAAGGAAAAGCTACGTCATAGTGAAAGGTATTGAATTCAGCAGTCGGCCCAACTTTCCGACTCAACTTTGAATTTCTCCATATTTGCGTCTTACAATGAGAATTCCAATTTCCGATGCAAGTCACACAGATCATAATGGAGTTTGCTTTCAAATCTATTGAAAGCGTCGGTAGTTATGGATTGTTCATCTCGGTTATTGATTTTGCTCGGATTGTCCCAACAACCAACAATGCCTCTAAAATATTCGGTTTGGAAGATGTTGCCTTGACGGGCACACATCCGGTGATTGTTCACCATCGTCTGGTGACACGGGTCTGTGAATTTACTTGCATCCTTTGCGGTGTCATGCCCATTGTCGCAGAGTATATACAATGTACATCTATTTCCATGCAATCAAAACGTGTCTTTGATTCAACATTTTACCTTGTTTTCTTACCTTCTCTTACTTCAAGTACCTACAGGAGAATAGAAACTTCTCTCCACGAATCCTTTACGATAGTAAGGTCTGTTTTATCAAACATGTATTTTGTTTCAAAACAAAAAATACTTCACTTATTTTAATAAGTACTACATAAATATTCTTTTGTAGTAAAGCCATATTTAAATTTTACGGTTTGAAAACAAAAAAGAACGTAGACAGCCTGATTGAAATCTGCAATGCGTCGAATATTGCCGCCACTGCGGATCCGGATGCAGCAGGGACGGATCATAGAGAGCACGCTATTCTTATCCTTCAAAAATTTTCATACTTGAACTTGAAAAAAGAGATTCTTTCAATTTATTATAGATCAACAAACTCAATTATGACATTAAACACAATTTGTAAATTGTTCCATCTTTAAGAACACACATTGAAATTTCTATACAACAGCCTATCTTCGTTGAAGTAGGTACGAGCATGGCATATGAAAGCAGAACCTTCTAAGATGTGCTCTGCATTCTCCCACGCACCTTATCACAGGGGAATAGGGTTCACTTTCGTTGCCTTTGAGTCTCCTTGAACAATGGCTGCTGCATTATTTACACAGGTGCTGACGCCCGCCTGTTCGTGATCTGAATTAATTTGCCGTAAGTGCGAGGAGAGTCTTAGTTTATTTTTTAATACTTACAAGACACGCTCCATCGGACTTCTCCCTCGGTGACTAACAGCTATAGCTTCAGTCACTAACAAACAATCGCAATCATATCGTATCTATTCATTATAAGTATAGCAAGTAACCTGCTAAGTCACCGTTAAGATTTTTATGTGATCCTTTAGATTATACTTTTATGATACGATCTTAAAAATGGAAGTATAAAACCATTATCTCCTTTATTTCCTTCAAAGAAATCTTTTATATCTCGTCATGTTATCCAAGAAAAATATTTTTTTTAATTGAAAATATTTATTTATAGTAAGTATGTATAAATACACTATATTTAGTTGTAAAATGAGGAAAACAATCAGTTGTAGAGGCAATATGTTTTGATGCGTATGTAACAACATCGCGTTATGGGCGAAAGGCCAATGACACAAGCACAGGTAATAGAATAATGTATAAGGCTTACCGGCCGGAAACACGGCCTAGTGCAATGCCAGATTACTCTGCAAATTCCACACTCTGCTTAGGAAAATAGTTTTTGGGTTGATAGAAAAGGTGATTTCAGAAGTTATTATCTTTGGTTTATTTTTATTATAGGTATTATATTATTTATTATTGTTAAGTTATAAAAATTAACATTTAAGCAGAAAAAGAATCTGCGTTTACGTTACTGCATCAAATAACAAGAAATAATAGTTTTTTGCAAACCGTCAAACTCGGTAAAGGGATATGTTGACAGCAAATAAACAGATAAAGATCGATAAAAAGAAATGGCTAAAAAAGCATACAGTTAACGGGTGCAGGGTTGCCAGACAAGTGCGGGCGAATTATCGTATCAATATTCCAAAATTATCGTACCAGATGAAAAATTATCGTACAACAACGGCCAGAGCCACACGGAACTAAAACAATTATAGGAATTTTAGGAAATTTTAAGTGTGAACGAAAGTAACTTATTAATTTTACAAAAGGGTGGGATCATCAGAGTCACTATCCGGTCCAAAATCTTTCGTGTTTTTCTCCCAACCTTCTCTGTATTTTTGAAGCCGATGTTTTGATTTATCTATGTTCTTTTTTTGGAGGTTTGATACCCAAAACTTCACTGTTGTCATCAGTGTCACTTGACTTATGTCACTGAGTCTTATTATTTACCTGAAATCCCATTTTTTTTATGTCTCACTGCTGGGCACAGGTCTCCTTCTCACACAATTGAGAGGGATTTAGGCCATAGTCCACCACGCTGGCCAAGTGCGGATTGGTGGACGTCATGCTTTCGAGAAATAATGAATTTCTCTGAGGCATGCACGGCGATGGAGAACATCGTAATCAATGAAATATCACGATGTTTTCCAGCACCCCACGGTGGTGAACTGGGTGGTGGTTGTGGTGCTTCCTTGGTTGTCCCTTCCATTAAAGTTTCTTGTTTTATCATTAACTGACTAACTATCTATTGGTAAATATTTATTCTTTAATAGATGTCTTTGATTGTTATATTCTGAAGTAGGATTTACTAATTACATCCCCATCACACAGCATGGTAAGAGGTTATCCAAGGAAGGCTACCTGATCATTCGCTCGGATGTAACCCGCTCTCAGCAGCTAAACCTGGCTGACTGCATGCAAAAGCTGAGGAATATGATAAGAGATGCAGCTGTCACCAAGAGGCAGCCCTCGCCTGAGACTGAGGAGAAGATTAGACAGAGGTACATAAATTATACTCATTTATTCATTTTGTGTTTTTCTTCTGATGATTCTGATGATAATGTTTACCCAAGTTGGAGTCACTTATACACAGTACATTTATGCCATTTAGCTTAGTTTGTGTTATATCCATTTTGAGGTTTTCTTTTAGTTGCCTTTATCAGCAAAGTGGTGGATATCTTTTCTCAGAAATATTAAATTATTATTTTTTTCAACCTTTTTTATGTCCCACTGCTGGGCACAGGTCTCCTTCTCACACAATTGAGAGGGATTTAGGCCATAGTCCACCACGCTGGCCAAGTGCGGATTGCTGGACGTTATGCTTTCGAGAAATTATGAATTTCTCTCAGGCATGCACAGCGATGGAAAACATCGTAATCAATTAAATATCACGATATTTTCCATCACCATGGAGCAGCGATAAATTCGCACATTACAAATTTCTTTGTCAGAGGTGCGAGCCGAGGATTTGATATTTGGGATCGGTCGTTCTGCTCCATAGATTAGACGAGAATTCCCCGATCATGGACATAATTTTGTATTTTTGGATGATTTTAGGCCTTCGGTACTCGCCTTTTCACCTCACTTCGGAGAAGGGTTGAATATTATCGTACTTTTGCGTACGATAATACATATTGTATCGTACATCGTACCGGTGTCAAAATTATCGTACATGTACGATAATTATCGTATGTCTGGCAACCCTGAACGGGTGTTTTAATGACACAAAAAGCTTAATAATAAGGCTTGATCGGCGCGCTTTGATAAGATCCCGTGAACTAATGTTCAAAATATTATATATAAACACGCGTTAAACAAAATAGAGAAGAATCAGTAGGCAGCCCAGTAAAATCTGAATGTTTACGACGATGCACGTTTCAAAAAGAAAAGCAAATTTTAAAAAGAACCATAAGTATTATACTGCAATCGGCGACACTGATTGGCGCGTTTAATTTTAGAACGTGCATAGCGTCTGCGACGGGATTGTGGTGCGGTTTTCCTTTTGTAGATAGATTCCAGAGGGCAGACTGTTGTGATAGTGCAATTAACTTTATGTGTTTATTGACTTATTTTATAGTTCATATCTCGATGATTCTTACGACAAACAAATCAAACATGGAACTTTCGATGTTCAGGAGATTTGTCAATTCCAAAAATCGATCTAGAACAATAATATTTCTTTAGAATCAATTATTCCCTAAAATTAGACATTTCTTAAAGCTTCTCAGTAAGAAGAAACGAATAGATGAATAGGCGTGACCTTAGCTTATGGTTACGACCAGGCTTAGAGTATCGAAGGTATTGAATCAGTCGTCAGCAGGCATTTATCGTTTAGGAATTTTTTTTTGTCAACGATGTAATGTAAACTTGTTTAATGTTTTAGCACATGATTTTGGCTAACATTGTATTATATATTTATAATTAATTAAATTTAAAAAATATATTCCAAAAAGTAAAAGTTATTACCTACTTTAACAGAAAAAACTACTTTCTGGTAACTAAGTTGTAATTGCTTTCTTAATATTGTAAAAGGTATGCATGATTGTGTATTGCATTTGATTAACTGAGAAGAAACGGAGTACCTACCTTGATCAAAACTTGTGTCCTGAATATGGAAAGTGAAATGTCGCTGGCGTCGCATCCTCTCAAAATGAATGCATTCATTAAGATGCAGACTGCGTGCTCAAGGGACGAACAGATAGACAATGGCTTATTGAATAGGTTTAACATACGTTAATGTTATTCTAAATATAATACTAGTCCACATTTTTGATGAATAATAAAATAAGGTACAATCAAATTAAGATGTAGAAGTATGTATCAGAAAATGCCACATTGCTTTGCACGAATAATTTAGAGCCTATTATAAAACTATAATCCTGCGTTCCGGCGAAAGGAATGAAAAATATTTTTACTTGACTCTGACAATAAGCACAAATGGTGTGATCCAAAGAAAAGAAAAACAAACAATTTTATTTTGAATCTGTATTTGGCGCGACGATGCGCATGGAGTTTTGGCGGGAAGTCTGAAGGAACAAGTTGTGCTCTTGTTTTATTTTCATGTTCTTAGTGTATTTTTGAGTTATATCGGATAAAGTTGATGGCATTTTGCTCGATATAGGTTAATGACAGTGCACGAGTGTTGTGAAATAAAATAACAGTGCGAAAACTTGTTTTTTCGGCTTGCCTCCAAAATTCCATCGGACATGTTCTGGTAAAGTAGCCATCACTTTACTTGAACATTTGACTGACTAGACTGACTGATACCTGACGACTAACTGACTTTTTTCTACGACTACAGTGATGCAAAAATTTTACTTGACGCTGGCAATATGCACAGAGTTTGCGACGCCATTATTAAAATTGAAAAGCAAAAATATTGAATGGCTGAAAGGATTTTTATCCAATGTCGTAAAACAAAATTATAAAAAAAAAAACGATGCGCATGGCGCATGGCGCTGTCAAATAATTCGAGTTGCGCTTACGTCCGCGCAGCAGTGTCAAGGTCAAGTCGAGCGAGCGGTGACGGGACGGGACTTTTGGACTTTTTTCTCCACGCCTCGATTCAATTGCATGCAGCTGCACGACGCACGCCACTTCAAGACTCCATGACTCATTGGATTTATTTCAAGCGACAACCCTTCCAGAAATTGTCTTTTTCAACTTTTCCAATGAAGATTAATAGCCCCAAAACCGATGCCTTTTTCTCAATAATATTTTTTCGCATGTTCTCGGTGATATTTCTTTTGAACGCAGTGATAAAAATACTAAGTAAAACTGGTTCTCCAGTTTTTGTATGCGTAAACACCCCACTCATCAGCATTCTCTTGTGCAACAATCAGAAGTCTATATTTACCAGACCTATCCCAACAAAAGCCATAGTAGCAAACATGACCCGAGCGGAGGCAAAATAAATAAATAGGTATAGCTTAAGAGGACGCGCCTATCTTTGAAATATGTGACGACAAAAATAGACGCCCCCGCTGCATGAAGATAAAATATGGCACAGATTTAAAATTTGTTCAATTGCTCTACGAACGACAGACAACCAGAATACAGATATGATTCAATAGCTTACCATTAAACAGATCAAGAATCCCACATAATAGGAAAAGTATGTAAGAATTGATACAGAATATTTTTACTCTTAAAGAGAAAAAAATATTGAACTTAGTCAATTTTGAGAGAAAAAATAAGCCATATATTGCATTTGATTTAGCCTGATTGCAAGAATTTTTCATAAAATTACATACTTAATTAGAATAAATAAACTTCAGTGCAAAATCAATCTGTTTTAAAATCAGTTGTAAAAGATTTATTATGCCAATTTTTTATGAATGATTTTTTTTTCAAAAAACGATTCGATTTAATAAAGATTCACGCTCAAAGCCACACAGTAGGGTACATATACCCTGTGTCGTGGGTACCATGGACACACACAGACAGAAACACAAACACCGATACCGAGAACAGAAATATAAACTCATCATTCAAATTTCTGTTTCGCCGGGAATCGAACCCGGGACCATTCTATTGGCAGTCTGGCATGGTAACCATTACGCCACGCAGGTAAATAGACGAGTCAATGCAAAGTATTTTTCTATTAATAACGCCGCATCCAAAGCAATCCTTGTCAATGAACGTCATTAATTTGTCGTCCCCATATTAATTTGGAATGAACCACTCCAGTCGCATCGTAAAGCGTAAGTTAAAATTAGATTAACCCGCGTTCTTGTTCCGAATGAAAAAATAATTGATAATGGGTCGTTATGTCGTTACAAGCTCGCACGCTATTTGTTTAGGACAAAGTCGTTACTGTGATTAAACACACTTGAAGTGAATGACGTGATTTAAGCTTTTTGTAGGATAGTAAGGATTGAAAGTGAATTGCAAGTTAAGAGGTTTAGTAAGAGAGGTGATGCCCGAAGGAAATACATGCAGGTTAGGAATGATAAAAGTGAATTATAAGATTCAAGAAAGTAATAGGTACAGTGCAAGCATGTAGAGAAACAAAGAATGTGTTCTGAGGACACAGATACTTAAGGTTAGAAGAGATAAAAGTGAATAACCGTAAAGTTGCAATGAAGAAATTAGCGATCTGTGTAGTAGTGACATCACACTAAATAATTTTTTTAATTTACACCAACAAACAAAACTAAATCACAGCATCGTAAGTACACGTGTAGGCTACGAAAAATAAAGGTGTACCTACTGAAACATTCAAAAGTCTTGTCAATTTTCCAATTTAAGTAAAATATTAAATTCTAGCACAATACAAAGAGAGCTTCTCTAGTACATCAACAACTAGTCACTAAAATTCAGTGGTGTTTCATCATGCGAAAAAGCAAATAAATTTGCCAAATTATAGCAGTCCTATTAAATAAGACATCTTGTACATTGTTTTCGTCTTAATTACTCTAACGGTGCTTATTTTTAATGTCTGCATTTTTTTGCTCGTCCAGTCTGCCAGAGTGCCAGCGAGGTGCGGTGAGGTGTGGAGGGGTCCGTCTGTCACGCGCGGGTACCCCACTGCTTCACAGATTAGGAAGGTGTTTTTCTCATAGATCTCATACATCTCATCTTCTAAATCCATCTCTTTTAAGGTTTTTTTTTAATATTTTCCGGCGTTGATTAATTGTTATTGTCGGTCGTTATTTTTTGGCACGTCAGCCAGACGGAGAGTCAGTTCAGAGTCAGAGAGAGGTGTAAGTTTTACCAATTTGGCGTGTTAATTATGTATGTAGTTATTTTAAATATTTTGGATGACTATTATTTTTAATTAATTGATTGCTTTTTTCCTTTATGGTTTGTTACATTAATTTATTAAATAATATCTAAACAATCTTTCGAGTTCCTGATCCATTATAATTATGGAGTTAAATCGCGCAAGCGCAAAAACTCATCCAGATCTACAGTTTACTGTTCGAACCTTAGATTCTAATTGAGCTGCGTAATTAACTTATTTGCGATAATTTACCTTCCTGCAATTTTGCACAAAATTATCTACTCGCTTTTTGAAACGACTCCCAACCAACTAATAAAATAGGAAAAGGGATTTTGTAAACTTTTTTATAATATCTACTATTGAATTAAACCTAATTAAATGTTATTAATTTTTCATAAACCACACAGTTTCGAATGCTCGTAATAGGAATTACAAAGAGGAATGTTGAGTGTAGATCTGTTGAGCGAGATCGCGGGAAGCGGCGGCAGTAGCATGCGGCTCCGAACCGGGCCGTTGAACTGATCTAACGGTGCGCGCCGATATTGGCGTGGCACGCGAGGATGAGCCCCGGCGAGGACACTGTCTGAGCACCTGGAAACACTGGAGAATTCAGTTGTCAGTAAACACTCAACCGGTAATAAACATTTAGGTAAAAATGTTTACATCTGTGTTGACAATCTTGAAACGTTCTTAGACTCTACTCAAGCTTTTGATAAAACGGCCGATTCCATGCATGATGCAGACAAAATTAAAACAAAGTTTAAAGAAGACGGACCAAGTTTTGTGCGACTGTAATATTAATTTTTTACGCTGCTTTTCATTTAGGTATAATATTACATTATTTCAAGACTAGATGCTTAAATTGACCATAATTTAAGACTAGTAAATTATATTATTATGATTTTGTATAAAATGTTTTCACTTAAGCTTTAGACACGAAAATAGAAGCAGATTATTTTTGCAGTTGTTTGAATTAATCTGTAGTTTTAAAAGATCATGCTTGCTTTGTTGTTGAGGATACTCGTATATTGTTTTGTTGTTGAGGAGGTTACTGCTATTCTCAGATCATTACATTTAACACTACAGTGCACGCGCCCATTTTTGTTACAAGTTTGCTCGCGTGCTCTACTATGGTAGAAAAAGTTAAGAGCATTACTTTACGACTTAAAAGGTATTGATATAAAAAACGTAAGTTTAGTTTAAAAGTTTGTTTATTATAAAATACAATTCTATAAAAATGTGAAGTTCTTAACACTTGCGAACTATTTTAGGAACATAATTAGTAACTTATACGAAAAAATCAAAATTTATGACAAGTTTGAGATCAGCTCAAATAAAAAAAAATATATTTAATGTTCAGACTTTTATTAATCTTCTTCCTCGCATTCGAGGCATAGGACAGCCTGGTGATTAGGACAGATCCATCTGGCAAAACGTTTAGACCACTTTTTAGTGGAGCGATTATGGGCTCGAGAGTACATACAACATTTTCCCACTCTTCCCAGCCTGCTGGGTTCATTAGGTGGCATCTCATCAGTGTCGCCTGAAAGCCATTTTGTTTTACTTTTTAGTTCCCGAGAGGGTTTTCCAATGTCAATCGCCTTGCCATGAGGGCTTTTGCGAGTTCAAATGAGAGATCAAGTAGAAAAATCAAAAAGCAAGAGTTATAGCAACACGATGGTGTTTCTGCATTTCTTGCGTCCCCTTTGGACTCGGAGGTCGAAATCTAATATTTTGAGATCTCACCCGCGCTTCTGGAGGAGATGCTTTACTCCATCGTGTTCCATTCTTAGACACATACACAACTTCTCCACTCGCATTAGTTGATGACAGTTCCGAGAGAGGTACGTCGTCGTCAGATGAAAAATTTTCCATCATCTCTTCGCGTACGAAGTCATATCTATCTTGCTCCAAAGCCATGGAGCTGTCCTCTCCGTCTTCTAATTCACTGATAGAACTAACTTCATTCTCTTCTTCTAGCCACCTCAAGACTTGACTTTCCATGAGTGGATTCATATTTTCTCCAGGATTTACTAAAAAGCAAAATAAACATTATTAAATAAATAATAAAATATAAAGATAATAACAACTTGTACACAAAACTTTCGAAATATTATAAAAAAGAACAATATTATTATCATTATTAGTAAATATTTTAAAATAAATAATTATTTACCTTCATTAATTTTCATTACGCCGATGCTCGCACGTACTACTATAGTAGAGTGGAGACTTTGGCGAGAAAATGCTGTAATATGAGCCCACGCTGTTGCTTGGCGCCACACTAACCCGTTGCGTAATTTTGTTTTTTAGGCTTATCTAGGGACACCGGAGAAAAGGTCAATAAATGAGTGAGGGGCACGCAAAAATGCGTGTGCGATCTACCACAGTAGAGCGCGCGTGCACTCTAGTGTTAAGCATTCTGCGCTGTATTGCAACCCTAACTGGTTTTTCTTTACCTCGAGCATTGTTTTGGTTCAGAGCGGAGACCCATAAGCCCAGATTTTATTCCGATTCGGATACCGTTGGTCGATATTTCGACACGGCCATCCAGACCGGTCCGACTGGTTACAGTTTGAAGTACCGAATAATATTGTTCGCGGTTCGACATATTGACGCGGTGCTTGGACTTGGTGCAACCATCGCGGCGGAGTTCGGGTTTCATATTTGGAATATAGAAAATGAAATCCTTGGGCTCCCACAAGCCATAATATTAGCTGGTTTACATATTATGCTATGCTGTGATAAATGATTTAAAATTTGCATTTACATTTCTAATAAAATCAATTTAATTTGGGATTCAAAATAAAACACTGATTTTGGCCGTGGAAGACAAAATAAATTTCATTCATTAATGTTGGATCGCCGTCAAAAATATTTTTTTCTACGTTTCTTTGTACTCATGCAGTTGAATCTCTTTGCTAAGAAGCATTTAAAATAGCCTTTTTGTAGTGTGTTGCAGGGCCCTTTATTATATTACTAGTATATTAGCGAGATGAAGATCCTTAAAAGTCTTCCAACTAATGAACTGCCAACAAATAAATTGTTTTATGGCCTGTTGTTCGGAGATTATAATTCTTATTAATTATATATTAATGTGCTCATTAATTATCCTAACCAGCTACTTTTAGATATTATCGGAAATAAATGTGTTGTAAAATAGTGTCGGAGATTTCTATAGGCATGAGTACTAATCTATTATTTACTATTAAATGTAGAAATGGTCTTTTTACTTAAAGTGACTTAGATTCATGAAGATGATGTATAGGATAGGAACCTTATTTCCTAACCTAATTTCACATAAATATTATTATTATTCTCGCAATCTTGAAAGAATAATTTTAAAGACATCGGCGTAGGTACGTTGCTCTAGATTATTATCAGATTTCTTAAATAATAAAAATATTAAATTTCCTTTTAAATTTGTGTGTATAGTTTACAATACAATGAACAAATACGAGTTGTAGATTACGTTGACAAATGCAGATTATGCTAAAACTTATGAAGGGAGTATTAGTAAGGTACTTGCGGCAAACAAGGGCCACCTTATTTTAAATTTAATTATTTAGGTTAATTAATTGATAATAATAAAAAATGTATTATTAGGAGAACATTTATTATTTTAGCAACATAACTAAGTACAAATTTTGCCTTAGCATGTCAAATTTCGCTTCAGAATAAAACATTTTTAAAACCTCTTCTATGGCCCTTATTAAATATACGTAGTTTAAATAAGGACCATGATTTTGAGTCAATATTTAATTGGATAACCAAAATGAACACAATATTTTTAGATCCCTATAGCTTATACAATCATTTGGCATGAAATCACATCTATGAATATACATAAATTAACGAGAAAAATAGTGATGGACCTTATTAAACTAAAGAAACAAAAAAAATATGAAAAAGCATATTTCCCAACAACAAATTAATAAAATTATCATATTTTATCAACAAAGTATCCTTTTCTCTAAATAAAGCTTTGATATTTAAAAAAAAATAAAGACATAAAATAAGTCAACAAATTTGGTGGACCTTATTAAACTTATGGAAAATTGAAACTGGTTTCACTACACATATTTAGTGTAGTAAAATAAGCAATTAGTCTATTTGCACATTGGACATTCAAAATCTAAATCCTCTTTCGTTAAGCCCAAGCATTCTTCATGAAACCATCTTTTGCACGCAGGGCAATTTCTCATGTCTGCAAAACGCTCTTCATTACACGCTTAACAGTACCATTTGTCCGCGGCATCTACGGTGTTGGGATTTTCTTTCGTTTTTTTTTTATTGTTCACCTTCTTCTGTTGTTTTTTCTTGATTCACTCGTAGATTCTCTTTGGTTCTTTTGGCGTTCTTCTTTTTTATTTTCCCTGTCTCTAAATATGTCCTTTTTAACTATCCGGGCTTTGTAGTTTATAGCTTTACGTCGAGGTTTTTGTTTTGTTACAGCATAGTTGTGTACCAACACACAAACAATTTTTTGAAAGAAGATTTAGTACTATTTTTAAGCCTCAGCCTTTCTAATGGAATATCCTCCGAATCGTCGTCACTCGTTTCAGAACCTTGCCGTACATTAACATTATTGTGACACAAAGTACTAATTTGTTTGATATTAGTACCTTGTTCTTGTAGCTTTGAAAGTGGCTCTTCATTTTCGTCTTCAAATGAGCTGTATACATTTAAAGCCTGATCTACAACACGTTTTAGTCGAGATCTATGATCCAAAATAAACGCTTCTTCATAATAATCAGTAATAGAAGTATCCGACTCAGAACTGTGAATTATTGGTCGTCTGACTGTAGCATGAGGCCCGTTTAGTTCAGCTAACACCTTATAGTTTCTAGCGTCGGAGTCTGATGTCGACTAAACGATTTTTATTGCTTCTATTCAATTCTGAACAGGTAGAGAAGGGCGTGATGAAAAATCAGCTTGAGTCAGCAAAGATGTAGAACTTGGTTTAAAGTGTTCAATAAATGTCTTGTCAGAATCGGAACTATTAGCCGTGGGAATTTCGCACCAGGAGTTGGTGACTTATGTCCAGTGATAACTTGCTCTAGAGGTTTTTCAGTCAGCACAGATGGTGCATATGCTTCAGCTGGAAATGCGTCCGGATTATATTTGGATAGAGTCCTGTAGCCCTAAACCCATTTACACTGTTCTGATGGCTCATACATTTCGACCAGACTTTGCTAAAAATTAAAGTAAAACGTGCTTTAGTTAATTTTTTGTCAGGAAATTGGTACAAAAACGTCAAAAACTCCTCGTTCCAATGATGTTCAAATGATTTATTGACGTTTTTATCTAAAGGCTGAAGCTCGTGCGTCGTGTTTGATAGTAAGTAGTATAATACAATATTTTATTTATCAGCTGCCTCAACAATTTTATAATCCAAGTGACAAGAAGCGCCATCAAATACTAGCAAACACTTGCCTCCCATTTTATATTTTCCTAAGTGATGAATAAAATCCACGACCAATGACGCGGTCATACTTCCTTTTGGGACCATTCTTACAATCGATCCTACTGGCAAATTGTCATAAAATTTGGGTTTTGCTCTTTTGCCCTTAAAAATTATGGCAGTATGGAGCTGCAACTGTCACGTTTTCAGTGTGTTCTGGAGCAACCATGCAACCTCTTGGATCCTTGTTTTACTAAAACCATGGGCTGATTGTGTATTGTCAATCTGCAATCTTTCTCGTCCATGTTGAACAAGCGCTCGGGATTGTTGTTAATATCCAGCTCTTCATAAAAAAATTGTATTCTTCAAAATGTTGCATAAATATATTTTAATTTAATTTTTGAGCCCTACCTGGATTCAAAATTTGTACTTTGCGCTTTGAAATGTCGAGGTGCCGTTTTAAAAAGAGTTTCAGCCAGTCTTTTCCAGCCTGCTGTAAGAATTTATTGAAATTATTAAGAATGTTGTTTTGTTCACAAAAAACGCATGCTTGTTGTCGTATAACTTTAGGCGATAACGGAAAACCTATGGCCGCAAGTCTTTTGATTCTAGATTCCAAATCATTTTCTTGCTCTGCAGTTAAAACTGTGCGACGGCCTATTTGTTTTACTATTTTTCCGGATTTCAGATGATTCACCAAAGTTCTGGGAATAGAATAACGTGCGGCCGCTGCCCGTTGAGACAACCGTCCCTCATTAACAGCTGCCATTGCAGCTTCTAATTATTGTAATGACCAAAGTCCTCGAGCTTTCTTGGCTCCATGAGTGCGATCTAAAACATTTAAAAAGTCGATCAAATGAAAAAACAACAATACATTTTTTTTAACATTACATCCTTGTTAAACTCTGCCTATTTACCCTTGCAAAAGTTTAAAATAAAACAAAACTTTGATTATTAAAAGTACACATTCATAAGTTTAATAAGGGCCGGCCCATTTACCCGCCATTCATCTGGCCCTTATTAGGTTTTGGTACTCATTTTACTCGATTCGATGTTAAATACACATAAATCAATATTTTTTTAGAACTTACCCTGCTTTAGTATCAATTAAACTGTAAGGTTTACTTTATAATAATAAGTTTTATAAACAACAGTATATTTCATACACAATTTCGTTCCATTTAAGAGACAATATTACTATTGAGTGGCACAGACCAATCCTCTGAACGGCGATGCGGCTACTGACAAAATGGCGGAGCCCGTGAGAATGCGCTGGCGTATATTAGCCTTCCTATTGGTCCTTAACGTGTGTGCGTAATTAGAATAAAATCCAACCGTTAGAAGTACATTATTTTAAAAGTGGCCCTTGATAAACACCGGCCCTTGTTACCCGCGTGTACCTTATACCACATAAATTAAATAAAATCCAAGATCGTATGGTCCCTGGTAATTTAAACATAAGAGGAAAGAAAGGTGTGTGTGTCGTCCTGCCCATGCAAGGCGACTGTGCACTTTTTGCAATTTAAAGAAAACATTATATTACTCTTTATAATAAAATAAATGACAAAATGAACATTCGCATTGATATATCGCTTGCAAGAAAGTTTTACATCGGTGCCATGCCATGACTCACACACTGTTATACTGCTGCGTATGACATCGCATAATTTATATTATTAAAGAATTTTGATAAGTGGCTTCCGTTTTACATACTGATTTACATTTTCCGTTATGTTTATTATACCACAATGTTAATTTTGCTAGTCTCTGGCTTAAGTTTATTCAATTATTATTTGCTTCAAAATAGTATTCCAAAAAAAAATCACTTTTAACTGTGATGGATACTGAAACATTTTCTTCTTAATGGACTCTCTCCTTTTGGTCTTTGGATTGAAGAAGTTAGTATTATTATTGCAGCATTATTTTGATGCCCTGTATCAAGTTTTAATGATACAGGTATCATAACATTTTCTAAGATATTATTAGATATTATTTAGGGGCCATTAGTAATTTGCGTTAATTTAATTAATGCTTAGAGCAGTAGCTTCTAAGTTACCGTTGCCATACCGGATTTCTGCATACGCTTACCAAAGCATGTATTAAGGTTTCCGATGGAGTCACGTATCGAATTAATACTCATCGTTTCCGGGAAATTCTCAATTATTGATCTTCTAGGTTCCAGAGATGAGCCTTAATTGAATGTCAAACATTTGCACTAGACTTAAGTATAATCTTTCTTAAACATTTGTCTTTCTCTCTATCTGATATCTAAATCAAGTTTTTTATTTAATGAGCTGCAATTTTCTTTGCGAAATAGGTGTCTATAAAAAACGGATTTATTTTAAATAACCAATTATAATACCCTTTTTGTGTCTGATAGATAGACATAAGGTATAAGTACGGGTTTATTTTTTTTATTAAAATTAGAATTTAAGCAACAGTCCATCGCTGACAAAGTCAATGGATTTTTTTTAAAATAAAGATTACCGGGAGTATACATAATTATAAAAACGCATACTTTTATCATCGTCACAAAAAACACTGGCTGTATACAGCTTACCGTCAATAATATAACATGACTACATGAGCTACAGCAAGATGGCGATTATTTAAAATCTGAACCACCCCGAGCGCGGGCTACTTGTCAAACAACTCCTACACTGTTTGTTTATGCTGGGTTTACGCGGCCGAAGACCTTTGAACTGAAAGCTAGATAAGCGAGCTTATTATAAACGAGAACTTTCAATATTATATTGTTATTGCGAGATTTTGATTGACAGCTGGAAGATACTGTGATGGATACCTATCGAATATTTTTCTTAAAATTTATGTATTCAGTAATGTATTTATTAACACTTATCAGAAATTTTATATTGATGTAGCCTAATGATGAGTACAGTGTAAACTTGTTTGTTGGTGTTGTTAAGAAGGTCATTGGTTGATGTCAGTTATTACTTAAAGAAATATAATATGGATATGATTTTGATCCTTTTGAATTCCGTATCAAAACGGCATACGACTTAGTTTGATCATCAGTTATTTCAGCATTTCATATTAGCATTATGTGTGTGTCTGTAATGTTTTAACTAGTTTCAAATCATTTTCGATGTTTTGGAACTCGAATATTGCCTAGCAAAATCTTCTAGTTCCTATAGCTTTCCACAAATATTTCGAATCATGGTTTTCTTATCTAAAACAACCATAAAAGCTCAACATGGTTTTCTAACTTTTTAAGCCCAACCTGCCATTCGCGGCTAAATTCGCATCTCGAGATGAAGTGTTGCTCACGTAGCGACGATATTGTAGTGTGTATGTCGATACCCATCTACTTTGTAATTCGAATGACATTCCGCCGCAGTTTCTAATTTCACAGACATTTTACGACACGCTGGAACACATTTACATCTTGCTTGATAGTGATTAGTTTTTAAATTTTTTATTGAGAGTAACGAAATTATCAAAAAAAATCTGTAGTCTGATCAAAAGTAAGAGAAGAGGCATAGAATGATAGCATTATTTGTGGTTCGCCTATTCTCAGACTTTCTGAAAGGTCTTTGATATTATTATGATTTCTTAATTTCGTCTATCGCCCTGACGCTATGGATCATTACTATCATTAGGATATACTTTTAAAGTTGTTTTTTTTTCCAATCAATTGCTATTCGTTTCGCTTGCTATCGCTTTCGCTTAAAATTCGTATTTTTAAAACGCTTTTATTATCTTTACCTGTATGTTTCTTGGTTTGTTTATAACTCTTTGGACCAAAAGCATTCATAGCATATGAAACTTAAAAGTGAAAAATAAGTATAGTTTTTTAATTTGATTGAATATTTCGCCGTTTTACATTACGACTAGCCTATACCTATAACAGGGCTGTTTTATAATGTGGCTCATTCTCGTTCAGACGGATTGCAATTCAGCTAAATGGTAGGTACCCCGTATTGTATGAACACTTCGCGTTCGTCAGCGCCGGCGTAATAACTCCAAATACAAACAGTGTATCGTCGATAATCCCCTTTGGAAGTCTCATCTCAGCGATATTGCTTAGCTGTACCCATCCTTCTTATGACCACACTAGACTGGTCACCCATCCTACTCTTGACCGCACTCGTTATTGCTTATCTTTGTTCTCTCATCCAGCAACATGTAATGCACTCCACACCACTCACACATGTAATGCACTCCACACCTTCTTATGAGTGCATTACATGTTGCTTAGTGGTCACCCATCCGACTTTTAAGTGCAATCTACATTGTTTAGCTTTTTGACACCCATCCATCTTATGACTGCACCAGACGTGGCTGAATCTACCCATCCTACTACTTTGAGCATATGAGTTACTAGGTAAATACATTTTTTTTTACTTTAACTTTTTGTAAATGTCAAAGTTTGTTACCTATGCTGATTAGCTTATTGCACACATTTTATGCATTCTTTAAGAAAACTTACGTACTATATCTACCTGTAATGTAATGTACCTGTAATGATATTAATATTTGTTTTATGGAAATGTATACATAGTTTGTACTGTTATAATAGTATTTTATGCTTAGCAACTGGTAATGAGATGTATTAAAGGGCTCATTAAACATACAAGTGTGTAAGTAATGATAAAAAATGTTCTAATTCGATTTGAATTTAAGTGTTGCAAAAGCGCGGAACATGGGTCACCGACCCTAAATCCCCCCTGGCGATAAGCATACATAAAATTTCGCAGATTAAAAATAAAACACTTGCATTTTTGCTCATAACATAAACAGATAATAAAAAATACCAGATGCTTGGACCAAAAAAATGAGATTGTTTGAGCCTGCGTCTGGGAGCGATTTTGTACGTACTAACAGTGAAGCCTAAATATTTTAATGATACCTAATTGACGGTCAAAATTATTTTTAAACAGAACGTCGCGTCGCTCCTAACAATCTTTTTTGCGTAAGGAGCAAAATGTTAAGCAAATATTTTGTGCCAATTAAAGTTGAGACACAAGTCGATAAACCTAAATTAAACCTAGAACTGTACTCTAGGAGGGTCTTTGCCCCCAACGAGGAAAATTACACGATAAACAATTCATAATTACTTTATGTCTAAACCACGTAGTCTAAAACAATAAATAGAGCAACTGAAACAAATTTTGTTTGAAGAAGCGATTCGTCATCAATTTTAACAGCTTTCATAACGGTCCGGCTGGCGTTGAAAAGATAACAGTTCATCTGAAAGTTCGTTAGTGTTTTGTAGTATCTTATTTGTACTTACTGCAGAACAAAGATGTCTTTGCAGAATACTATTTGAATGAGAGAGAAATGATTTAACTTAGTTGAGGTCGAAAAAAAATTACGACAATTACAAGGACGAACTATTCTGTTATGGGCGACTAAAGTATCTATCGTTATAGCTCCCCCTACTAATATCTTAACGGGTGTTCAGAGTGGGGAGTAATTTCAACAGTAGTATAATAAAAAAAGTATCTCACAATTAAAACTTGCAACCATCGTTATCTCACGTAAACAACAAACATCCTCCGTCGATGCTTCTATAGTCGGTTATCAATTGATATTTATTTATACACTATAGTCCGGCCAACGAGACGTGATAAAAAATGTAAACAAAGTTTCAGGGGTTCAAAACATTTTTATTTGAATAAATTATATACATAGCATATACTAGCGACCCGGCCCAGCTTCGCTCGAGCGATTAAGTGATATACATTTAAATTTATTTTACAAAAACCCATTTAAGTACTAAAGACAAAAAATAGATGCGCGATGAGAATGCGCGCCGGGGGATGTTATGATTTATGGTAAAACAAAATATCATCTTCTAAAGTATTTATTTGATTACATTTTGTACAATTTTAATCTGAATTTACGAAGCTAATTAACGTTTTTATTTAGATAAGGATTAATACACGCGTACATGTATAGGTTGTCCACATCGCGGGCCGCGGCTATTATTTATGACTGTACATAACTATAATTGCGTTAGTAACATAAAGGAAGGTTCGGGACGGGCCTATTGTATTAGGTAGTTCGGGAAAATTCTAGAGAACCGTTGGTAGCCGTATGTAAGAATGTAAGGCACGCACCGGGCCGCGACAGGGCATAGTTTAGTTCCGGAAGTGAAATCAAAGCGATCACTGCAAGCAACAAGGAAGAATTATTTCGACGACTACAGCGAAGATATTTGACTATAGTGATTGTACTTGGTGATTTGGATTCTGTTGAGTGGATTTTTGTATAAGGAGACAATAAACAACTTCTACGTTGCAAACGGTATTTTATTACCCATAGGGCGTAACAATATTTACATCACGTTTTTGCCAGTTTCGTTATAACTGGACGAGTAATAATAGGTAAAGTCAGTAAGTCGTCAGTAATCAGTCAGTCAAGTCAGTCATACATTCAAGTAAAGCGATGGCTTTTTTACCAGAACGTGAATGCCATCAAATTTATCCGATATTACTCAAAATTATACCTATAACATGAAAATAAAACAAGAGCACAACATAATGTCTTTTTCGACTTCCCGTCAAAACGCGACCAAATGTTCACAACTGTGGTACTGACTGCTTTCCTGTACCACGAAACAGGCAACAAAAGCTGTCGTTGACTAACTGACGCCATTACTGCATACGTGTGATAAGGACAGAGATAATTATTGCTCGCTCTCGCAATAGTAACTTGGTAACGGTCCGTTTGTTTACATTCTTTATCTCGTCTCGTTGGCCGGACTATACATTGATTCACTTCAAAATCAATTAATTGTGTATCTATTCGTACTTTACACCTTTGTGTTGTATAGGACCCTCAGATAGGACCTATCTGGACTTAGTATCGCTCCTTGGGGTAGCTTGACGCAGCCAATCCGAGACTCAATTGAAAATTATATTAAGCATTGTGTTTGGTTTGGAATTTTAGTAGGCAAGGTCAAGCACATAAATCTTACGGTTCTCATGAAATGTTTGACGAAGATGAACTTAACAATGCTGTTCAGAAACAGAATAGACATCTGAGACGCTGCTTGAAGTTTCTCTTAGTTTCGTAAACAAAGTTTCGTCTTTTATTTTATTATGATAGTTTTTTAATTGGTTGACTTTTTGTAAACTCTACCGGGAAGTGCGCATCAGTTTTTTTGTGTAGAATATAGATAAAGGAGTCAAATTGATGTGTATATACAAATGTATAAAGATAAAATATTATTTATTACCCACAGCCTAAACCAATTAAGATTCCAATTTATTGATCCATGAAATAGAACCTTCAGCAGATCTTATCTTTCTTAATTCAATCTCTTCTATTTGAGCTAGACTTCCTGTAAACCACGGTCCAAGCGACGCGCCTCTGGAATGCTCTCCCGGAACACCTTAGGAAATTGTGCTCTAAGCCCTCATTCAAAAAGGGCGTTTTTGCTCATTACATGGAGCTTTGCTCATAAATTTGGAAAACTTTGTATTATGTCTGTTATTTTTATATTTATCGCATATATGTTTTTATTTGTAACATTTCACTTTTATTCTGATCCTTCTCTCAGATCTTTTTGATTCTTGTTGCACCGCCTTTATATTTTCTGCACTTCTTGAAGGTTAGCTGGTAGAAAATGCCAATAGGCATTAAGCTCGCCTTTTGTTCAAATTGTAAAATTTGGTCAATAAAGGATTAATAAATATATTTAAAAAAAAAACTCAAACTAAGTACGTTAATATTAGTTGGTAGGTATTCTGTTTCCAAACCGTAGTCTACTAAAATTTATTAGGCTCTCAAACAAGTTAATTACTCATAATCTGCACAATTACTTATCACCAATATCATTTCCTACAACTTCTTTGAACTTCTCTTGGCTACCTCTTTCCTTTTAAGCGATTCTCGCTGGCCAAATATGGTCTTTTTTAGTTTGAATTAAATTCTATCATTGAACAAACGAAATGCATAATGTTACACTGTAAATCAAGCTCATTTAATTTAACGATCCCTCAGGACACACCTTCCATTGTGTAGGACCTCGAGGTCGATTGGACTTTTGATAATGTCCTAGACACTCCTTAACACCATAGATATATAGCACAATAATTATAAGCGGATCTGCTTGCAGTAGGTTTATTAATTTAATACAACTACTTGTGATACATAGTATAAAGGATTTTCACGTCATACTTCTAATTGTACAGTTTCATATAGTGAATCTTGCGTAAGTAAAGGTCACGGGACCCAAAGTCCCAAATCTAGGGGTAAAAACAGAACGTGAATCGTATGAAAGCATGATGGATAACTGAAGCTTGCGTCATAATGACGATGCGACAAATTAGGCGTGCCGTAGCATCTCCCTCCTAGAAAGCAATATTTTTGCATGTGACTAATATTTCAAAAGCAACTCATACAACTTTTAACCAAAAAAATACAGACTTTCTTTAATTTGAGTGAGGTTCCTCTTTTGTTCTAAGATTGTAATCTATAGTATACTTTAATCTTTAGACTTCACTAGTCTTCCGCCAGCGGCTTCATCCGCATGGACCCGTTTTAAAGGTTCCCGTAGGATAAAAACCATCCTATGTCCTTTCCCAGGGTTCACTCTATCTGTGTTCCAAATTTCATTGAATTCCGTTCAGTAGTTTAAGCGGGAAAGCGTAGCAGATAGACAGATAGACAGAGTTACTTTCGAATTTATAATATTAGTATGGATTAAGTAGTTATAATGCAGTTTGGCTTAGTCATGTTTTAAAAACTGGTTAGTTTTTTAAAATCACTTTTCTGCTTGACTTTCTTGCAAAGATTACGGAGCTTGAGATGTAATACATAAGATTTCTAAACCTAACCAATACATACCATTACTGAGCATTAAAACGGCATAAGAACATACAGTTTTAAGTCATCTGGTTAAGAAAATTATGGGTGGATTCAATTTGAAGTGGAAAGGCTAGTACGTGTCGTGTGGTAAGATGGCAGCCAGGCTACAATCAGTGTAATCACGGTTATTACAGTAGCAGTCACACTGGTGGAGTTGGATATTTATCTCCGTTGCAAGATACTAGTTATATCATGGATGTTTTGAAAAAAATAGACCGCCTTCGGAGGCTACCGCTATCTACAGAAAGCCAATGATAGCATTCTACTCGTAGTCGATATCGATGACCGATTTGGTACGTAGTTTACAAAACAAACAAAAAAAAACTCAAAATGTATATATTAGTTATACGGTCTTCAATTCATATCGTGGCTTTTTCATAGGCTTTTTGTTGTTTTTGTACAAGCCTACTTGTAATTTATGATTTGCGTTTAGCTCTTTTTTAATCGGCAGCTAATTTTGTAAGGTACACGCGGGTAACAAGGGCCGGTGTTTATCAAGGGCCACTTTTAAAATAATGTACTTCTAACGGTTGGATTTTATTCTAATTACGCACACACGTTAAGGACCAATAGGAAGGCTAATATACGCCAGCGCATTCTCACGGGCTCCGCCATTTTGTCAGTAGCCGCATCGCCGTTCAGAGGATTGGTCTGTGCCACTCAATAGTAATATTGTCTCTTAAATGGAACGAAATTGTGTATGAAATATACTGTTGTTTATAAAACTTATTATTATAAAGTAAACCTTACAGTTTAATTGATACTAAAGCAGGGTAAGTTCTAAAAAAATATTGATTTATGTGTATTTAACATCGAATCGAGTAAAATGAGTACCAAAACCTAATAAGGGCCAGATGAATGGCGGGTAAATGGGCCGGCCCTTATTAAACTTATGAATGTGTACTTTTAATAATCAAAGTTTTGTTTTATTTTAAACTTTTGCAAGGGTAAATAGGCAGAGTTTAACAAGGATGTAATGTTAAAAAAAATGTATTGTTGTTTTTTCATTTGATCGACTTTTTAAATGTTTTAGATCGCACTCATGGAGCCAAGAAAGCTCGAGGACTTTGGTCATTACAATAATTAGAAGCTGCAATGGCAGCTGTTAATGAGGGACGGTTGTCTCAACGGGCAGCGGCCGCACGTTATTCTATTCCCAGAACTTTGGTGAATCATCTGAAATCCGGAAAAATAGTAAAACAAATAGGCCGTCGCACAGTTTTAACTGCAGAGCAAGAAAATGATTTGGAATCTAGAATCAAAAGACTTGCGGCCATAGGTTTTCCGTTATCGCCTAAAGTTATACGACAACAAGCATGCGTTTTTTGTGAACAAAACAACATTCTTAATAATTTCAATAAATTCTTACAGCAGGCTGGAAAAGACTGGCTGAAACTCTTTTTAAAACGGCACCTCGACATTTCAAAGCGCAAAGTACAAATTTTGAATCCAGGTAGGGCTCAAAAATTAAATTAAAATATATTTATGCAACATTTTGAAGAATACAATTTTTTTATGAAGAGCTGGATATTAACAACAATCCCGAGCGCTTGTTCAACATGGACGAGAAAGATTGCAGATTGACAATACACAATCAGCCCATGGTTTTAGTAAAACAAGGATCCAAGAGGTTGCATGGTTGCTCCAGAACACACTGAAAACGTGACAGTTGCAGCTCCATACTGCCATAATTTTTAAGGGCAAAAGAGCAAAACCCAAATTTTATGACAATTTGCCAGTAGGATCGATTGTAAGAATGGTCCCAAAAGGAAGTATGACCGCGTCATTGGTCGTGGATTTTATTCATCACTTAGGAAAATATAAAATGGGAGGCAAGTGTTTGCTAGTATTTGATGGCGCTTCTTGTCACTTGGATTATAAAATTGTTGAGGCAGCTGATAAATAAAATATTGTATTATACTACTTACTATCAAACACGACGCACGAGCTTCAGCCTTTAGATAAAAACGTCAATAAATCATTTGAACATCATTGGAACGAGGAGTTTTTGACGTTTTTGTACCAATTTCCTGACAAAAAATTAACTAAAGCACGTTTTACTTTAATTTTTAGCAAAGTCTGGTCGAAATGTATGAGCCATCAGAACAGTGTAAATGGGTTTAGGGCTACAGGACTCTATCCAAATATAATCCGGACGCATTTCCAGCTGAAGCATATGCACCATCTGTGCTGACTGAAAAACCTCTAGAGCAAGTTATCACTGGACATAAGTCACCAACTCCTGGTGCGAAATTCCCACGGCTAATAGTTCCGATTCTGACAAGACATTTATTGAACACTTTAAACCAAGTTCTACATCTTTGCTGACTCAAGCTGATTTTTCATCACGCCCTTCTCTACCTGTTCAGAATTGAATAGAAGCAATAAAAATCGTTTAGTCGACATCAGACTCCGACGCTAGAAACTATAAGGTGTTAGCTGAACTAAACGGGCCTCATGCTACAGTCAGACGACCAATAATTCACAGTTCTGAGTCGGATACTTCTATTACTGATTATTATGAAGAAGCGTTTATTTTGGATCATAGATCTCGACTAAAACGTGTTGTAGATCAGGCTTTAAATGTATACAGCTCATTTGAAGACGAAAATGAAGAGCCACTTTCAAAGCTACAAGAACAAGGTACTAATATCAAACAAATTAGTACTTTGTGTCACAATAATGTTAATGTACGGCAAGGTTCTGAAACGAGTGACGACGATTCGGAGGATATTCCATTAGAAAGGCTGAGGCTTAAAAATAGTACTAAATCTTCTTTCAAAAAATTGTTTGTGTGTTGGTACACAACTATGCTGTAACAAAACAAAAACCTCGACGTAAAGCTATAAACTACAAAGCCCGGATAGTTAAAAAGGACATATTTAGAGACAGGGAAAATAAAAAAGAAGAACGCCAAAAGAACCAAAGAGAATCTACGAGTGAATCAAGAAAAAACAACAGAAGAAGGTGAACAATAAAAAAAAAACGAAAGAAAATCCCAACACCGTAGATGCCGCGGACAAATGGTACTGTTAAGCGTGTAATGAAGAGCGTTTTGCAGACATGAGAAATTGCCCTGCGTGCAAAAGATGGTTTCATGAAGAATGCTTGGGCTTAACGAAAGAGGATTTAGATTTTGAATGTCCAATGTGCAAATAGACTAATTGCTTATTTTACTACACTAAATATGTGTAGTGAAACCAGTTTCAATTTTCCATAAGTTTAATAAGGTCCACCAAATTTGTTGACTTATTTTATGTCTTTATTTTTTTTTAAATATCAAAGCTTTATTTAGAGAAAAGGATACTTTGTTGATAAAATATGATAATTTTATTAATTTGTTGTTGGGAAATATGCTTTTTCATATTTTTTTTGTTTCTTTAGTTTAATAAGGTCCATCACTATTTTTCTCGTTAATTTATGTATATTCATAGATGTGATTTCATGCCAAATGATTGTATAAGCTATAGGGATCTAAAAATATTGTGTTCATTTTGGTTATCCAATTAAATATTGACTCAAAATCATGGTCCTTATTTAAACTACGTATATTTAATAAGGGCCATAGAAGAGGTTTTAAAAATGTTTTATTCTGAAGCGAAATTTGACATGCTAAGGCAAAATTTGTACTTAGTTATGTTGCTAAAATAATAAATGTTCTCCTAATAATACATTTTTTATTATTATCAATTAATTAACCTAAATAATTAAATTTAAAATAAGGTGGCCCTTGTTTGCCGCAAGTACCTTATACTTTGCAGTTGAAAAATAAGTTTATATGATATATTTTATTGTTTGTTAATTACTCGTATGATTGTTAATTATTTGTTAATTTGGCGACGCTGGTTCTAGGACAAACAGCATTTTATGGCACATTACAATATTTTATTTTTCTGCAACTGACACAAACATGCGAGATACCGTAATCAAATTTAAGCCCAATCAACACCGGCGTACGGTAATATGGCACTTTAATATTATGACTATTATGAGACCCTCGTAGCTCAGGGGTGTTCAACCGTTTCTTACTAATTGACAAGGTAGGGCAAGTAAGGCAACTTAAAATATTATTTTCTAATAAGTTACTTATCCTTTTGGATTGCAGATGAATTTTGCAAAACTAAGTATGGAGCGTAGAACACCAAGTACATCAAGGAATCCTTAAAGGATCCATTTACTGTACACCTGACTAACTTTAGGCAAGATTGCCTATTAAAAAAACTGAAATAAATAGATAAAAAGGCTCCTTCGTTTGTTTTTACTAAATACTGGATTTTTACATTATATCAGCATAATGGTTGCGGACCACAGTATTTGCATTTCCAATAAAATCATTGGAACTAACAAATCTTAGAGATACTTATTGTAATTATATTATACTTTGTATTTAAGAGGCCGTATATGAAATTTTGCCGATTTCGCTGATTTAACTGATTTTACACAGGAGATTTTGCAGTTAAAATACAGTATTTCCATAGGTTTTATTGCACAATATGACTGATCATTTCAATAATAAGCTATGAGCCACTTTTTAATTTTTATTTCGTTATTTTGCTTAAAAGACCTGAAGCCGGTGATAGTTTTGTAAATTTTACTGTAATAGGTATAGAATATCACATATTTCTGGAACGTTTAAAATCTAAACTGATCGAATAAAATGCCATGTATTGCTGTTAAAATCATATACTTACTTAGTGTGTGAGCCACTTTTTACCACTCTCGTACAAAAATATTAGTAAAAAAACATTGAACTTAGTCAATTTTGAGAGCAAATGGGCCGGAAATTGCATTTGATTTCAGAAAATTAAAACTATACTTCAGTTCATAATCAATCCGTTTCCTGAAAAATAAATCAAATTAATAATGAATATTTGGCATTAAAAATCTTTTGAAATATAACCTAAATCTCGCATTATAATTCTTGACGCAAGCTAAAAAAGTGGCTTATGTATTCGATTATTAAAGAAATGATCAGTTATATCGTGCAATGAAACCTATGGAAATACTGTAATTTAACTGCAAAATCTCATGTGTTAAATCTAGTAAATTAGTGAAATCAGCAAAATTTCGTATACGGTCCCTTAAGGAACAACTAAACGAAAATTAATTTGATAAAATTTATAATGTCGTGCTCCTTTTCCCAACGATTGCGGTCCGTAGATTTAGAGGCCATGGTGTAGTAAGATCCTCTTGAAGATTGTAACAAGTTATGGTTAAGCGCGCTCCAATTGACTCGTTTAGACAATTCAGACCGTTACTTGCGAATCTAGGGCATTGGCTAAACTCTTAACAACGTCTTCTATTGTACACGAAGTTTTAGATTGGTTCAGGTAAAAATATTATGCTAGAACATAATCAAAGAGCTGTTTTCTATACTGGCTGCTAGTCAAAACGTTTGTTCAATCAACTATGAAATTTAATTGAAATTCAATTCGCGTGTTTATTTCATCCACGCATTTACAGTTTATTCATGATGGTCATTTTATGCCAATATACAGAAGACAATAATAACGTTTCACTTTCATAGCCCCACATGTAGGGTAGATATACTCTGTGTCGTGAGTACCGTGTACACACGTAAAAACAGAAACACAAACACCCAGACCGAGAACAGAAATTTAAACTCATCATACAAATTTCTGCCTAGCCGGGAATCAAACCCGGGATCCTCCAACCGGCAGTCTAGCATGATAACCATTGCACCACACGGGTCGTCTCATCACAATAAATACCCATGTACATAATATGTTATTTGCACATTGTCGCATGCCACCATATAATGCCTCGCCCTAATGATTGCGCTAACGATACGTTTGATTGTCCAGTAAACTCCCATCAAACATTATACGAGTAGCTGCAAATAGGTCTTACTTCAAACATAAAGTGTTATAAAGGTACTGTAGTAGCTGTAATTATACTTTGTGATGACAAAACGGTGCCAGCAATAAAAGATAACACTTTTAGATATATAGCAAGCTTATACGAGCGATAAGAGGATGGGCTTTAAGATTTAATGCAACAGACTAAAGAGTCTGTGCTGTGTTATAACTTTCAGCAAATCTTGAGACTAAAAGATACAAATAAGATTCTTATTATAAGAAATATGGATGTACTGAAGCAATATTACTTATACTTAGTATTCTACAATAGGGAGAAACATCCCTACTATGCAGCCCTAAATTTTACACGGGAGTTTGTATCACTTAAGGAGTTTAAAAAAATTACTTAATGTACCTAATTATACTTTAAAAACTAAAAATAATAGTAATAAATTTAAAAAAATCCTTCCGATTTGAATTTATAATAATATTAGGTATATAAATATTGTAAAAAAAACGTGGGGTGCATTGGGGTGAATTTACTTTTTAGTTCTTTATTTTCAAAAAAGCGTGTTTTAAGTTTTTTGAACTATTATTTTTTATGCTAATTATTTTCCTATTCAAGCACAATAAGCTACAATTTTTAAAAGATCCCATCAAATCCACACGCATATTTTACGGCATTCAAAGCGAACCGTTAAGCTGCCATATTGACGAAAGCCATTCGCAGTAATGTCTTTCAGAGAGCGGCGGCAGGAGGACCATTAAAGCCAACGGTACGAGTACTGGAACTGCCACTAGAGCTAATGACTGGCCACATTCGCGGGCTAATATCTCATTTTACGCACTGCGCAGATCACTCAATAAATAATTACTGTTTACGGTCGCGCTGTAAAATTTTCTTAACTTTAAGTTGTACATCCTTTGAATCGAATTCATTGGATTATGAATTCTCAGATGATTTTCAAATAGAAGACATAATTTTATTGGACCTTTCAGCCAGGCCACGCTAGCTACTTTTTGTATCGGCATTTGCGTGTGCATCGCTGTTGCATCGCGTTTAGGATGCTGAATTTCTGCATTTAACGACTAAATCGCCGATGCTAAAAGTCTATATATTTTAAGCTTTTTGCTTTTTATGTCGAATAGACAGAATGAAAAGTTAGAGGAGTACTTTCAGAGGAGTTATTCTAATCGCAACGGTCTCAAGGTACCCTTATTTTTGGTCAATATAGGGCGCAAACTTTTTTTAAATTTTCGAGAAGAGGAACTATTAAGAACACATTATTGTTTATTATTCTACAAACTAATACATAACGATTATTTGAAAACAATAGATAGCCTATTTGAGTAGGCCCCCAGAAGTGAAAATAGAGAGAGGTAAAAAACAAGAAGCGCGCTTGCCCCGGCGGTTAGCGTAGAATGCAATCTATGCAACTAAGCCAAACGGGCGCGGTCGGGTGTGAGATGGGTGACCGCTAGTGGCAAAAAATTTCATGCGCGTTTCCGTGCTTCGGAGGGCACGTTAAGCCGTCGGTCCCGGTTGTTGTCGATAGATAACAGTCGTTAAACCTTGTCGGAGGCTTTATGGGCGGTTTGAAAACATCCGACAGCGGGTTGGCCACTAACCCGCATCTCCACCAACCCGCATTGGAGCAGCGTGGTGGAGTAAGCTCCAGGCCTCCCCAATAATGGGGAGAGACCCGTGCCCAGCAGTGGAATGCAAAAAGGGTTGCAGCCAATAAACAATAGATGTGAATATAATTTGTATATAGTAAAAACGATCGCATAATACTTGTTTTATTTCTGTAGTTCAATATCCATTTCTAACTATATATGAATTTATTTATTTACAAACTATTAAGAGTACTTTATAAATAAACCATAATTATTATTGTCTCCTAAGCTTTTATAGGCTGCAGTATACAAACAATGCTTACATAGTTTATGGTAGTTGTAAAGTAGGGAGTTCCTACTATTTATTTGCGCACTTCAATTCAGTACTAGGTTGAGGACTTCCCTTTGTTGAGAGGATTCAGAGCGTGGTACTACGTTTTATCGTACTGGTAGTAGGACACTCCTGTTCTTTGAGGCATGTAAGTTGCTTTGTACTAACCTCTGTGTCTAAAATTTATATTTTACCAAAATGATGAAGCAATGGCATTTTTCTAAGATTTTTAATTTTATAACACTTAAAAGCATAGTGTAGCCAAACTTTTAGATACTGGTATATTACACTTCTCTGGCTACCAAAATCTAGTGCAGTTCACCATTCATTGACGCTATAGCACCAAAATTGTTCGAAGCTACTATAGTCATGTACTGACTGAAAAACACTGAAAATATATCACAGACAAAGGGCAGTCCAACATTTTCAGTTCCACAATTACTGGATTGTGCTCAAGTAGACTATTTTCCCCTGAAAACCGTATGAAGCCTGCTCCCGTAATCATTTCCTTTTAAAACTATTCCGTTGGGCTGCGATTTTCATCCGAACCTTTTCAAAATTGTTACTTTTCTACCTTTGAACAGAGCTCGTTTACTGGCTTTTATTTTATTTTATTACTGGCTCATTTGGGAATACGAAATGAACACTGTTTAAATATTTGTTTTCCAAAAGAGAATTCCTGTTTCATCCATTGAAGGCAGGTTATTTAATTTTTGTCCTATTTTGCCACTTAAAATCTATTAATACCTTTACCGAAAAACGGTTATTGATGTATTTAAGCAAAACTTATAACTTATTATTAATTTTAATTATATATTGTAGCCCTAAATTATACACGGAAGTTTTGTATCGCTTTAGGAATTTAGTGTTGTAAAAGATTTAATGAACACCATTGTACAGGCGATAGTGTTAATTGTACCTTTTGTGGTGCTTGTTAAGAACTTAAGAATTGTAGATTATTTTTATATAGATTTTATACTTTAAGTATTTCGTACTACGTATTAGAAACAATTTTTTGTCGATGGAATCTTCAATTATCCCAAACTTTAACGTTATTATTTACGTCAAAGCGACGTCACGCCTTGTACGTGTATGTATAGTGTAATGTGTACTTCACAGACAATACACACTCGCAAATGTGGATGTGATGCACGTATTGTATTCAAACTCTCATTTATTTCCAATAATAATTCGGTAATATTGTCGTCTAACTTCAGTACCCAGTCTATAAATGTCTTACAAGAATAATGTAATTATCACTCTGATTGATGTTTATGCAGCTTTCTTGACGTAGTAGTATTTCATTATAATTGATAATATCTTGATAGTAAAAACGTATAAATTTATAATAAATAATGTTTATCCGACACTTAGAACGTTTCTTATCTTTTCTCTTTAACGCACTGATGCAGGTCTGTGGCAGGCAGCTGAATGTTATTTTTACTATTAGTTATTGTTTTCCTTTATTGTTTCGATGACCAGTGGGCGCAATGGTAATTATGCCGAACTTGGATCGAAGGGTCCCGTGTTCGAAATTCCTGCTGCGCCGGGAAGCAAAAATTTAAATGATGAGTTTAAATTTCTGTTCTCGGTCCGGATGTTTATGTTTCTGACTTTGCGTGAGTCTATGGTACAGAGAATCCTAGTGTTTTGCGGTATTATTACTGTTATTATTACTTATTATTTCCATGGTCCTCACTAACTGAATAATAATATTGTTATGATAAACAGGAAAACAGGATCAGGATCATCAATTTGATATTTATTCACTGTGACATTATAAGTTATTAAACTGAACGAATTCTCTTCTTTTCAGATAAAAATGAACGGCTTAAACGGACACAGCAATGGAGATCAGAATGGAGCCGGAGACATCATCACACAAAACCAGCAGCGTGGGTGGTGGACCATCGGGCTGATCAACTCGCGGTATCGCTACCTCACCGCGGAGACTTTCGGCTTCAAGATCAACGCCAACGGCACCAGCCTCAAGAAGAAACAGATCTGGACTTTGGAACCTGCCTCGGGGAATGCTAATGACAGTGAGTTAATGTTCAAATTATGATTGTTCAGCTATACCTACCAGTTTTTTTTTCGACACTATTTATGTCCTACTGCTGGGCATCGGTCTCCTTTCAGAAGTGATTCTGATGTAAGCCACAGTCAACCATACCAACATCGTAAATAAAAATCACAATGTTTTCTGTCATCGTGGAGCAGCTACAAATACGTACATAACAAATTTCTTTATCAGTGGTGCGCTCCGGGGTTTGAACTCGATATCTCCATGATGGGGACCGCGGTCTTTACCGCTCGACCACTGCTTTTTTATGTTACAAAAATAGGTCTTTAATTCGGTCATTGAGTTAAAAGCTGACATCTGTATAAATACTGAAACGAGTTTAATGAACACGATACACATAACAAATAACTTTAATGATGCACTTATTTCCAATGTTGGTGCAGTTAATCCTGATTCATACACGGAATTCTTTATAATTATATCAATTACTATATAAGGAAACTATATGTTCAAACGGCCATCAAAAGTTGCTCGCCAGTATAGCATAAAATGAAGTCGTTATTAAAGTTGACGCGAGCAAACCGAATGTGAGCACGGAAATTATTGCAGAACACCCTTTTTCGCGCTGATACCGAACAATAATTAGTGCAAAAAGCCCCTGTCGAATACGTACGCGTTCGACTCTTAATTGGATCGTCATGCTCCGATCCACAAAACAAGCGGATTTAAAGCTTAGCTTGTTGGAAGTGGAAGTAAATCTTTAGGAAAACTTTTATTGCTTTGACTTTTAACTGACGTTTACTCAACGGGTAAATAAACCTCAAAAGGAACAAGTTTTGTTCCCATTCATTGGAAAATAGAAAGAAATCTCAAGTTTTAATAAGAACTAGTTAAAAGTTTATAAAACAAGAAAGAAATCCAGCTTTGATATCTTTTTATTTCTTCGTTGTTTACAATTTACAAAAGGAGAAGATAAAAATTAAATGTTAATGTAATAAAAATAATCAATACACATATTTCTGACAAGTTTTTGAAATTGTGAGCAAAAAATAAAATTTGAACATATAGAAAATAATCCTTTTAAATATTTTCTAGTATATTAATTACAATTTCAGTAACTACAATTAAGGATCAAATTAATTTTCTATGTCAATTATTCGTATTTATTTTCCTCGTACTTATTTATCCGTCCTGAATTAACATTGCCTTTGTCCTCGTTTGTGCTCCGATTTCCAATCAAAAACTCATCAACTTTTCATTCATCTGGTACCTACGAGTACATCTAATCAATCAAATCCCAATCAGGCGTTGCTATCAGCGCTACCTTTTTAACATCAAGTGCTTCATTCTTAATTTCGAACCCTTCATTCATTCCCCAAACATTTTCATTTACCTCTACCCTTACCTCTCTCCCTCCCTCTGTTTCACTGTAGCCTTTAAAAAGATATACTATATTTTTGAGTAAATCTTATTCGGCAGAAGTTTTACTAGTGACATCACTAGTTTAAACCGTATTACATTAACTTCATCTTCATTATCTTGTTATTGTTTGACTGAAGAAGTATCACCACTGTACCACCACTTCTGCAGTTGATCATTAACACAATAAAATTCATATTCTATTGTGTTTCTTGAGGCATCTGTCAGCGTCCGCTGTAGCAGCGCAACTTCGTACGTCCTCAGGCAATACTTAGGCATATTTGAGTTGAGGTTGTGTACATGCTAATTCTGCATGCTAATTTGCTATATCATTTAAATAAAAAAACCTCACCTTTACTTTTCTTTAATTTACTGGGATTTTCTTTTTTCTTAATTTTAGTCTCAATTTCTTAGGCATTTATAGCGTTTTGTTAATTTTCTCGTCCGCCAACTTTCAAACAAGTGCTTTAATCGCCTACAACACAGCCACCCCCTCGATGCGCGAGGGTTGCACCCCATTGTCAAGGTCTGCGCCAGCTGTGATCCCCAATCTACCTGGATCAATACTGTTGTTTCCTGTGACTATATTTGTAGCTTTAATGTTTACTAAAATAGTTAAATAAGTTTTAATGACTCACGTTTTACCTAATTATTTTAACGTATCTACTCTAAAATGTATAGAGAAAACGCATTATGTAAATTTCATTTTTAACATTAGATTTTACGAATTTTATTTCTTTTATCAATGAAAGTTTATTTGTGAAATATACATGTTTGTTATAATATGATTATTGTTTTCATAATAAAATTGTTATTATATAAGTACTTATATTGAGTATACGAATACGCATAAAATGAAAAATATATACAAGAAAAAATCCACCTACCAACCTGCCAAGTATCAATTTCTAATTTCGTAATGAACGGGATCATGTGTACTTATTATAACAATTTCATCAAAAAAATATTATTTATTCTTCCAGCCGTAAATATATTTACTATGTATTCATATAATAAATATATAAATACTATTAAAAATCGATCGTTCGTTTGTCGCTGCAGACCAGAATATACTCATAGTCAGGCATAGTAGTACCTGCAGTTCAGTCTAGACTCAAACCGGGTCCCATCCTTTTGTGACTACTTACTACTTACATACTAAGTTTTATGAGTAGTAATATAACAATGGCTAGTGCTTGTATATCATGAGTACTAACATAATAATATGTAAACAGAAAATATACCAACTCCTTGGTTTAAATATTTCAAAAAATAAAAATCTCTTTCATGGGAACGCACTACCTACCCGGTTTATAATATTTTTGGACTATTTCTTTTAGATTTTCTTTCTTTACATTTTCCATCAAATATTATACTTATAACCTTAAACATTCTATATAATTCCTTGAGTATGTACTCTTCATGTTAAAGATTCTTAGGTACGCGATTTAAACTGCGGCTAGTTTCGATAGAATCGTCAAACTCGAACTTTTTACAAGCTTTTATTTTACTTAACATTTTTATTTGGATAAATTGTTAATTTGTTATCATCTATATATGTATGTTAAATCTAAACTTTCAATCAGTTACTGTCCACCGACCGTTATTTTGCTTTTTCGTTTGTTTGGTTGTGATGACAATGCAAGATATGTGACGTCATTCTAAATTCAACAAGTAACTACATAAATTAACTAACAACGTGTTTGTAGACTGCAAATACTCGTATAGTCTAGCTAGTGTAAACTGAGTATATATGTCGCAGTCGGATCGTATAATCCGCCGTATTACATTCCGGCTAGCTATTTCCTAAAACAGGGCTGTATTGTAATGTGGCGCACTCTCGTTCAGCCGGATTGCAATTCGGCTAAATTAGCGAACGTTGTATTGTATGAGCTCTTCGCGTTCGTCAAAGCGGCGTAATATCGTGTCGCCCAATTGCCTATATGTTACAGCCAAAGTAATAAATTCGGATATTATATATTATCTAGCCATTAGATAGCATTTATAATATCTACTCAATTTAGATAAAGTGATAATTGACAATTAATCACTTTCCAAGGCTTGGATAATGTAATAAAACAAGTGGCTCTGTGACATCTCCGGCGCTGCGGGAAGACCACTCCCTCCGCCCCAGCGTAAGAAAGCCCGGCACTTGCGCTCGCCTTCGCAGCTTCGGCTTTTTGGTCGCCTTCGGCGACCAGCCTCAGCCGCTACGGCTCTCTTGATGCTTGCGCTTACATACGGCGGGCGGGAGTGGTCTCCCTCCGCGACTCCGGCTTTTTATATACACTCTAGGGGTAGTAAAGACAAGACCACGTGGATAGTGGGGTGCTCTGATTCGGTTTGGGTATTTTTCGAATAAATAATTATAGTGAAAATGTGTTTCAGGGTGCCTACGAGGCTTCATTACAATGAGGCTAAACGTGAGCCGCCATATTGTAGAACGTATCGCAATAACAATCCGGCTAATCGTGGACCCGCCACAATACAGAACGGCCTTGTTTTAGGAACCGGCTAGCTGTAATGTTATACGGCGGATTATACGATCCGACTGCGACATATACACTTTCCTCAATCAGTACCCATCCATTGATCGCATAATCGGAACAGAGAAAACTAATTTAAACTAATTAATAGGTTGCCAGCAATTTCCAATTAACCCAACAAACAATAAAAAGAAAAGAACCGGAAAACCTATAACTAATTCGAATACAACAATAAAGAATAAAAAAAGCTGTAATAAGTGAGGTGTTGTTAGTTGTCGAGACATTCAATTTGAAACAGCGAAGCTCAGCGAAGGCGTATTGTAAACATGATATGAAATGAGAGTGCGCTGCCGTGCTTTGCTTTTTTTCCGCATAACAATACGCGTTGGTCGCCAGTGGTACTCAATTTTCTAATACACATCGCAAATTAAACAGGTTTCGTTTACTTTCCACGTTTGTCTAAAATTTAGGCAAGTATTTCTAGGTTTCACTAATCGTCGACGACTAATCTTTCGTCAAAAGCCGATAATTGGAATTACTTTTTGGGTTAGTCTAAAGGCCTTCATTAAACCTAGGATAATTCAAATCAATTATTTCGGGAATAGACTGCTTATCGACCTTTGACTATAAAATGCGCAACGACAATGAGACAAGTACAGGGTTAATATTTTTTTACTTTATTGTATCATTGAGTTGAATAGAATCACAGAACTCACAAAACAGTGTATTCAATATCGAGCAGATGGTGACAATGAGACAGGTACATGGCAAAGAAACTGTAGCCATTGGCAAATTTTGAAATAGAACTTTTTCGAGCGGCCATATAACATATTTGTGTCTACTATTGACTTTATACATAACTTCATGGAGATAATGCTTAAGACTCTTAAAAATTTTACTTAATTTTGTCCACCGATGCCCTTCTCTTAGTTTTTTTTTACCTATTCGCTCAGCCTATTCGTAGGGTAGACATAAAGTAATCTGGAAAAATATCTGCTATCAACGGTAAAGCGGCCTTCTGTATATTATTATACTGTATTGTAAAAATGGGTTATTATATTGTATTGGCTGCAACCCTTTTTGCGTCCCACTGCTGGGCACGAGTCTCTCCCCCTTATGGGGGAGGCCTGGAGCTTACTCCACCACGCTGCTCCAATGCGGGTTGGTGGAGGTTATATTGTATTATTTAATATTTATTCTACAATAAAGCTTATCTGTATTGTTTTTTTTTAATAAACCATACAAAAATGCAGACGGGCCGCGTGGTGTTAAGCGATCACCGTCGCCTATGGACACACGGACAACCCCGGGAGAACCACCCGAGCATTGCCGTTAGAGGAGAATTTATTTTACAGCTATCTGAAGAACCCTATGTCAAAGTCCACTGGAAATGCCTTGTATTTGATTGCATAAAGACGTAAAATTGTATTGTACTGAAGGTTGAGCACCTCTAGGTGTCATCCGTTCCCACGCCACTGACGGTACTGACGCTGAATCGCATTGTCTCGCAATCGTGGCGTGGAAACAAGATAAACTGTTAATTTCACTACAAACCTATTCTGGCAACAAATGGGTCGCTTTGTAAACTAGAGGCATTTAGTCTTACACACAATCGATAAGGGTGATAAGCGTTTTTAGTTCTAAGTTGGTAAATAAATAAGTTGATATATTAATCGAAATCATAAACCCATAACATCATCCTCACATAAGATATGAAGTTACGTATATTATCCTTCATGAAGATACACTAGAAGTAAAAATGAAATAGGTAATAATCCAGTATTATTTTAATTCTGTCCAGAGGAGCGTTTGAACGATAAGAGTGCTGTACACGTTGTACTCGTACAACTCACTGTACAACTACTCTGCATATACATAGTTTGATGAAAAATATATCATAAACCTAATTTTAAATCTTAATCTACCCTTTAACTGTCTCTGTGGGTGGATACCTCTGGGACTTTAAGTTAAATAGCAGGTTGATAAACCTTTTCTAAAATAATACGTTTTTTAATTACCATCAGCTCCGCTTATTTAACTTAACATAGTGTTAAAGAATGATAATATTTTAGTGCATGAGCTTAATTAAATTTTTAATCTGAACTTATAGTCAATAACCAGATTACTACTATCTAATTTTAATATAAATAGCTTACTATTATATTTGCATTTTAATAGAACTCGGATCATTTGGAAAAATTTCTTTGAAAATATAACACTAATCACCGTTAAAGTTAAATATACCTAGCTTAATTTATTTCATTTCTTTACGGCATAGCTATATTATATTCATAAGAATCCAGTATTATTTTGAATTTATATAAATAACATTTATTTCCAAAATTCTAAATATTTTGTTCATTTTTGGCTAACAAATATTGCTCAATGTAAGTGAAAAGATTTTCACGGTTATCAACTGAAGGTCTATTGGAAGGGCGATGGATTGAGTTGAAAGAAATGAGTGGGAGCAGAAATACTTCTTTAAATCACAGTAGGTAATCATGTAAAATCTAATATGCAATTGGATTATTTTGACAAAAAAATCTAAAACAGGCCTAATCCCCTTCTGAAAGTAAGTAAAGACTTTTGCAACGCTAAAGAAGTCGCCTTTGCGTTGCCAGCCTTTAATGAAAACTGGTGTGATCACGCTATAAAACTGATTAGAATGATAACATTCTTATTGATTACTATAACTAACGTGAATCCGTTTATTGGAAATAATAGATGAAGTTAGATTAGATGAAGCGTAACAGATCGCTGCCTAGAAAATCTTAGCCTTCTTCAAGACCATTGGGTTCGATGGCGATTTGTAACTTGGCTATGGGTTGAAACAATCTTAATAGGTTAACATGGGTGCAACCGTTTATCTCCCATTGTTGAGGACGCCTGGAGCTTACTCCACTGTGGATTAGTTGCCAACCCGCCATCGGATGTTTTCAGCCCGCCTTTAAGGCCTTTGACAAAGTTTAACGATTGTTTTCTAACGATAGCAACCGGGACCGACGGCTTACTGTGCACTTTGAAGCACGGAAACGCGCAAGAAATTTCCCAATAAAGCATCTCAGGTCACGCATCTCGCACCCGACCGCACCCGTTTAGGTTAGCTGCAAAGATCTTAAATGCCTTAAAATACCCTCGGTCAACGGGTCCCGTCTTAATAATCCTTAAATAAAATAAACATGAAGCCATACATTTTTATCATCCCTGGGTATCTTCAGTCTGTGACCAACTTGGTCCTCTGTTGCAGGTCTGATCTACCTCCGGTCCCACTTGGACAAGTACCTCGCAGTGGACTCCTTCGGCAACGTCACCTGCGAGTCCGAGGAGAAGGAGCCAGGCAGCAAATTCCAGATCAGGTAACGACTCCTTAATTATTCTTGACCTCGAAATGCAAAAATGTCTCGTTTCTACTCTGTGTCGCAACTTAAGATATAGAGAATCTAGAACCCCATCAGGATTATGCTCCACCCCTATACGGATTGGTGGTGACAAGTGGTGAATTACGCCAAGTGGATGCTTTTTATGATAAAGCCTTCGACAAGAAGAATAAAGACTAATATCTATGAACAAAAAGCGGAATACACAGCTCAAAGTGACTTCCATTTCATAGCATAAATCCATCTCTTGCCTATATCTAAATGTTTTCTTAAAGTGCTACTCACTTAAAAGCTGTTAAGTGTAAAAAATCTTGAACGAAATTAGTTTTTACACGTGTTCGGTTATACTACTCGTACAAAACATATGAAGCTATTTAAATCTATTAGGACAAGCTACATTATATTCAATTCGCCATTAAAGCAGATGGCTTAAGTATCCATACTTACTTTGTACAGTTGCTTTTAAGTAGAAAATTCTTTGAAGTGGAATAAGTTGATTAGGAAAGCGCATGCAACTCACTGAATGCTCGTAAGTTAAAGGATGACAAAGTAATTACAAACGTTACTTAGTCGACGATATTTATGGGTTACAAGAAAGATTTTACCTATCCGTATTTGTTTACACTTTATGCCTTTTTTTATATCGGCGGAATCCTTCAAAAGGTACCCGGCAGATTGAGAGATACCGAGTATATTGTGGGAAAATGCCTCGGTGGCCTGCCTCAGCGCTTAGAGAGGACTCCGGGATCTCCAGAGAAAGGCATTACGCACCGGTGTCCTTCATGCGGCACACGGGCATCAACGGGCCCATCTCGTGAAATCGATGTAGCTCTACTACACACTCTTACGACGGCGTGCAGTAATGCACTCACCAGTCACCACCGACATTCCCAGGGCTGCTGGCTGGACGATTTGATTTTCCACTCTCGCCACACAGAACCCAAGAAGTCCCCTTTCAGTCGCCTGTTATGATCAGCCAGGAGACACAGCGCATATTCTTATTACACTGTGTAATAGCACTATTTCAGATTTAAGAATACCAATCCACTAATAACAACTTAAAAGTCGATAGAAGCAACAAATATTTTTCTTTGCAATATCGAAAATGTGCGGTGTTGCCAATTGCCATTGACCATCAAACATTCGCAAAATGTCCTAATACTAAGCAGTAGTATAAAAGTTAGCAAGTTCGCATCTCGCAAGCAAATGGTCTAATCTAACGTATTATTCAGGATACCATATAAATCTCGACCCTTCCCCGAATACTAATCCTTGCTGAGTCACCGGAAGCACGGGTTTTGAACCGACGCCTTTTCTTCTATCATTTCTATGTGAATTGAGTGGGAAATTTGCCCATAAATTATTCGGGATATTTTGCCCTGCTCTAGATTCATAACAATTTAGTCTTTACTGGTGTGGCTTCCGTGCCATGGATAAAGGCACGGACCAAAGGATAAAAAAACTATTTCTGATTTAGCCGCGTAGAGAAACAGAGCTTGTGGAGAAAATTAACAGTAAAAAGGCCAACATACTGCATTTATACGTTTTTGTACGACCCGTATGGTGCAGTGGTCACCAAGTCTGTTTACTGTGCAAGAGGACCTGAGTTATATTCTTAGCAGGAAAGACATCCAAACGACAAATTAGGGGTCTTTTCCTGGTTTGAGATTTGAGTCCTTGTCTTTCTCCATGGCACCCACGACAAAGCGTAACCTACTGTGGGGCTGAGTGTGAAGCGAACTTATTTATTACACTGAAAGAAAGATAAGACAGATGGCAAAGAATGTATGTTAATTCCGATAAGATCAGCCCGCCCACCTCGTTACAGCCTCCGCAATTCACTCTCTCGCCTGTTAGTTCCGCCAGATGCTTGAGCGTGGCGGCCACTGGGCCGTGACATCTTGATTGATTTCTGATACGGTGCTTGGCTAAAATGGTAAGACGCATTGCTATTTTATGGGAGACCAGGTTAGATGATCATACCAGCAAGCAACCAGGAAACAGATTAATCTTGTAATAATATTGGTTTGCGAATTTCTCGTGTTTTATTAGGCATCATCGCAGCGTCGCGTAACCAAATGTAATTTAAAAAATCAAGATAAAAAAAGTCCATACTCATCTCCCAAAGTGAACAAAATAGCTTAATAGCAGATTGGTTTCGCACATGAGAATGAATGTATACGAAGCCACTGAGGAAAAACATTAAATTTTACGATTGGTAATGTTAACGTTACCATTAGAGTAGGTACTTAAATTCTACAAATGTGAACTAAATTTGTTATCAGTCCTGATAAAGGCATACTAAGACAATAAAAAAGAAACGAGGAAGAAAATTTAACATTTAGACGCTGAAATATCCCTCGGGATTGGGAGCAGATCAGAATTTATCCCACAACCCGCAATGCACACTTAAGTGCATTGCGGGTTGTGGACTGCTTTCGAGAATGTCGTAAATGAAAATTACTAGATCGTCTGGACGGGTAAATAGATAGAGTTTAGCCGGACCCCCCTGAATCACGCGAAGAAATATGTTTAGGAAAAAAATATAACGGAAACTTTTTCAAATTTCATTTCTGTTCATAACAATCTTTTCCTCATTGTAACTCAATGGATTTGAATCAAGAATATTGAGTGCTTGTCATAAATAAAAATATTATAATTGATTCTGATAGATATTTTCCCCCTTGTTGAAGCTTTTTTTGGAATTTGAAATTATCCCGTATACTGACTATTAAGGACCAACTTAAGAGGCTTCAGATATTGTTTATTAAAATTCAATGCCTCATGTAAACTCAAATCAAAATCAGGCGTAAAACACCCGCCCGGCTAAGACTTCTAAAACAACTTAAGGTGTCCTGGAATTTTGAAACCATACATTCTGAGAAAATTATATCTCAAGAGCTACCATATAATGACAATTAAAAAAGGCTTAACTTTTAATACCAATTGAGTAAATACGTAATGATGCAAGACACAAGCCAAATGAGCAATATAACAATGGCAGTTTATTTGGCGAGAGTTGGACAATCGATACGGCCCGTGCGGGGTAGACGGTGAGTCAAAACATTTCTCCAGATAAACAAACTGACCGGGATAAAAGCCTGACTCATCCACTGAATCATGCCAAAACAACTTGACGATCGCACTTCGTTTGAAAGTGCTTGAAGATAAATGGGTCCTTGACTTTTCTCAGTTTTCTTTGGAGTTTTTGAAAAGCTTGATTCCGAATCAAGAAATGTTAATTGATGAATTTCTCCTGACATAATTTGAATATTTGGATCTAAAGTTCGAGCGATTCGAACATGCTTGATTTTGAGGATGGGTGTAGCAATCCAATAGCTACAGATATCTCGATACCTACTCTCTTCATTTTCAATTACTATCATAGTTTTATAGCATCTAATATTATTATCTGACTGATATTATTATCTGACTATATATTTTTCGTGCTAATTTAAACCAACTTTCGTGTATAAATTATAAGCACGTATACTTTAGTGACGATTTATTGCAAAAGTATGACATTAGCACTAAGTAGCTTTTTAATCTATAGACGCTGCGGTTAAGGTGTCATAAATTACGTTTAAGTACCGGATAGCCGGCGACGGATGCCCAGTCACCGGAACGTGTGCAAACGTCCTTAAACAAACTTAGGCATGCTTTATGGCATAATTTGTTTCTAAATGAGTGGTGTTTTAATGAAAAACGATATGAGCCACAAGAGACCTCTTACTTGAAGTGACCTGGGGTCACGAGCTGACTCTAGTAAGCTGAAAACGATTTTGATGCACCCTCTAGATAGGGGTCGGGTTATACCTGTAGGATACCCATAAACTCGAAACGTACAACAACTTAACTTTACAAATTATCTCGGTGTTGTTTTAAAGGGATACTTTGAGTTTACTTTACTCTTTGATCATTAAGTTTATTCACTTCCTTCTTTTGAATATTAGTTGCCAGTCGAAAGTGTACTCTGCTGCTTTTAGATATGGTAGATAATATTTTAAAGATAGGTGAGGCTGGGATGGTTGAAGAACGGAATTTGAATGAGCACGTGCCAAAATACTTCAATCCTCTCAACGTCCCCGTGTGAAGTGATTACAAGAATATTTTGTCGCCAAGTACTATAATGAAGCTACTTTGAGACTCCTGCACTTATAGAAAGCACCTTATTTTCATCTTTTGCTATTATTTTTCATAAGAAAATTAGTTATGATCAAAGCTATTGATTCAACAGGAGTTTAGGTTACGTATCAAATAGACCGAAGATTTGAAGATGGCAGAAAACGGATAGAGATATTAGAGATGAAAAAAGGAATCGACAGTGTTATATAGAGTATTTTACGGAAAAGCTGTATGCATAAGTTTATTTTTAAAGACATCACTCCCGTATCACTGCTTTTTCGAAAACATATAAGTTTTAATGCTGATAATTAACATAGGTACATAGTTCGAACTACGACCAGACTTCCGACAGATTTATAAAATGTTTACGCCCTGTTCGAAAGTACAAAGTCATTGAGTATGTAGTAATTAGTCATTGAGTGATATTTGAAATGCGTTGTACTATGTAAATCATATGCTGCAGTATGCGTAAGAAGTATTCCGTGTATGAGCAAAGCCCACGATTACCATATTCGTAGACGTTGATGGCTGAACGGTGCATTTTAATGAGCCATTCTAACGAGAAGGTAAACTGTTAGATGATGGATACCAACTCTTAGTAACAGAGATCCCGATCCTAAATATCCTCGTACGAAACAGAAGACAGAGGACAAAGAAAATTCCGTAGACAGATTCTTGCTCGACGAAATTTTTTTAGTGATAATAAGAATTTATTTTATCCTAAAATAAAAGTTTCCTACCAAGATTCTAATTTGTTAAAGTTGAAGGTTACTTGACATGATTGTACCCAATCATGAATCAACGTTTTCATTTAAAATTTAGTCAATTGCAAAAAATTACCTACGTGCAGAAGTACAAATTTAGTTTTAACGGCCATACTTAGTGAATGTTGTACGATAATGATATGCGATAAATACATTGTATAAACTACATTGATTTAAAAAATACTGCATTGTATGAACCTAAAATAAACAAAATTGCGCATAACATACATCAAAACTTAATATTTGTAAGCTTGTGCGGAAGACCCATCTCTTCATTCTAGTTTCTGGCTTACTTGTAAGTTAATTTCCGGATTCCATGTATCTTCAAGAGCAGAATATTACGCATTATGCGACGTTCCGAATTGGTTTTGTCTACCGTGCATTGGTTTACGGTAGAGAAAGTCCCTTTAAATTTGAACGGCTCCCTCCCGGGCTTTCTAACTAAGTTTACGACTGCAGTTTAGAGGGAGGGTGTGTTTTATTCAATGTGCCTCTATTGTCTTGTGTTCTGTTGTCTTCGGGTTATTCTCTATTACTGGTGTTAGTGACCCTGCATATATTATGACTTTGTAAATTCAATTTCTACTACTTACCTATTCTGTATGACATTTTATCCTCTCTACCTATTCCTTATCTAAAAATGTACCTTTTCCTAGCACTTCTTATATTATGTCCAGATTTTGAGAAACGTGCAGTACTTCATCGTGTTGTGTGAGATTACAAAAAGTTATAGATTACGTTAACTAATTATCTGGTACAGCTGCTATAGTTTAATTAACAACTGGTAAAGTTAATATAGTTACTACTATAGATTGATAGAGTGAGCGGTTGTGATAGCCTTAACAATTTCGGAAGTATGAATTAATTAGTATATTATAATGTCGATTATAAATCAATAACTCACATGTGTAAATTGCCTCCGCAACCCCCAACTCCTAACCAGGAACAAACTGGATGTTATAAAATCTACCTGAGAAATGTGTAAGCCCGCCACATATTGTTTGAGATAGGAGGTGCCAAGTTTTGTTCTGAAAAAATTGGTTGGTCGTGTCATTTCAGCTTTGCAGTAATCTCGCGATGTTTTGATTGGCACTGCGACGCCCGGAGTGTCACTCGCAAGGTAATGAAGGGCGCAGTCTAGTGTTCTCGTCACCCCTCCATTCCATTTCGTCTGGAACAAACGCCTTACTTCATCCTAAAATCCTTGTCGCGCTTTTATTGCCCTGTACCTACTGTTTCTAGTTTCTATTGTCTGTTTGACAATAACTTCCTTGTTATACACTGTTTCCCAGACAATTATATAGGGACAACATAGGTACCTTTTTTTTAAATCCGTCATCAATGAGAACACACGTAAAGCAGGCCTGAACATTGTTTTCGGTCGTATTACTGATGGATCTCTTGGACCTTCTATTACCTTACTTTACCCCTAGACTAAATATACTTAATACTAATGAGGATGTCATCTTCCGAAACCAACAACAACCCTTGCATTTTGATGGGAAATCTAAAAATAATTCATTCCTAGCCAAACAACGATAAGATCAAGATGGAGGGAGAGGGAAAGGTTAACGACTCACTTCCGAGATCTCCTGGAGTGGAACTAAATGGCGATTGTTACGAAGTGCAAACCTTTTCACTTCAATAAGCAAACATAATAACGGGCTCGCCTTGTGGCGCTTGTTTTGCTGCTAAGCTGATTGTTATACGTAGATTAAATAATAATTGTTGGGTGCAATGAAAGCGGTTTGAGAATATGTGGATGGTTCTTATTCCACAGTTGATGGATTGAAGTGTTGTCCGTCTAAATAACCATTCAAGTAAGAAGATAGAAGAAATATAAATTGAAGAGGAACTTCCACCATAACCACTTGTCTCAAAAATAGATTCATTATACACACATCAACACTGTCTAGGGATATTTCGAATTTTCTCAATTTTATCAAAATTCTTTGTGAATAGCCTGCAACATGTATATATTTTTATGAAGCCTATTTATCAGACTATTTTAGAATAAGTACAACAAAAAGATTTTTTATGTGAAAATAAAATTTTATTCATATAAATACAAAAAGTGAATTAAGAGCAAAAGTAACCATAAATGTGTTTTTAAAAAAAAGTGAAAATAAAGGAGAAAATTCCATTCTTTTTGCAATTATGCAAAAAAATCAATAGTCAGTTAAACCACCCATGACATTAACAACCGTCCTGCAACGGTTTTTCATGCTATGAATCAGGTTGTCAAAGTCATGCTGTGGGATATTGTCCCAGGTCCTGCTAAGATGCAAAAAAAGTTGCTCTTCAGTAGCAAGGTTTGCAGGAAAATTCTTCATAGCCCTTCTTTGGAGCATGTTCCACGCATGCTCTATGGGGTTTAGGTCCGGCGATTGCGCAGGCCAGTCTTAAACCGATATGTCGTGCTGCTGCAGCCACCTGGTCACCACTTGCGCTGTGTGCGGACGGGCCTTATCATGCATGAGCGTGAATCTTTGGCCAATTTGCACTCGATGGGGGTAGATTATTGGTGCTAGCACCTGGTCACGGTATTTTTCAGCCGTCATGGTGTTTCTGATCCAAACGAGATCCGTTCGTCCACCAGCACGTATTCCCGCCCAGACCATAATTGTGCCGCCATGGTATGGATGGACTCCCTGAGGGTGTTGCAGACGGCTTTCACGGCCAGGAACTCGACATACGCGTACTCTTCGTGAATCAGGATGGAAACCGAATCTGGACCCATCAGTAAACAGCACTTCAGACCACTGGTTATCTTCCCACAACAAATGTTCACGAGCTCACTGCAATCTTATTCCGCGATTTCCTCGGCGTAGTGTTGGAGTACGAAGTTGTCTGCGAGCATAAAGGTTTGCTTCATGCAGTCTTCTCCTCACAGTTTGATCACTAACCAGCAACTGGTGTTCAGACTGAAGCCTTTGAACCAACAGAATGGCCGTAACATTTGATTGCCTTCTTGCAGCAACTTGCAAAAATCGGTCTTGTCGTTGGGTGGTCTTGCGCTTACCGCCTGGGGTTCTTTCAGCCCTTTCACCGGTAGCACGATATCGTGACCACAACCTCGATATGACGTTTTGCTTTGTCCCAATCTCATCAGCAGTTCTCTGTTGAGTCGCTCCAGCTTGGAGCATGCCTACTGCCCTTAACATTTAGTCTCTCGTCAAATGGCGGCGTTGCATTATGCATACAGTGCTAATAAATTTAAAATTAATCACTTTTTCGTGATAGAACTTTAATTTTTCACAAAAAATTATCAAAAACCGTGATTCATAAATTTAACCTTTCGACTCTTACACTAGGTTTGCCGCGCATATCTTTTGTTTTAAATGAATTTTCGTAAATTCAAATTTGGAATCGTTCAAAATGACCTAAAAAATATGCTTGTAAAAAAGATTTAAAAACCAGCCAGTATTTTTTGAATTAAAGAACTCTAAACGAAATATCCCTAGACAGTGTTGATGTGTTTAATTTCGATCGAAAGATGTGGTAGAAATCTGCTTTAAGAGTATTAATGCAGCATTGGATGTTATAGCGTATGATGTGGGAGATTCGGGTTGCCCGCGTTCATAGGCGACGCGACGGTGGCTTAGAGTCAAAGGTACTGACTCACCCTTCAGTCATTGACAGGTCAATATCTTGTCTTGATGCTCTAAGGACGGTGGTCACTTAACACCACGCGGCCCATCTGCATTTTTGTTCGGTTTATTTATTTAAAAAAAAACAAAGTGCGTGCGTTAAACTGATTGTTAATGAATTTTGTTGCCTATAAAATTAATAATATTTTCCATACAAAATGTATGAGAATATTGCGTTTTGAGCTCATTAAAAGCATCTCAATTGATTGTTCGGTCCTAAAATGATATGTTCCTGTACTCCGCTCATCCACTAATGTTTATTATTCTTTGCAGTGTGTCAGAAGACAACAGCGGAAGATGGGCGCTGCGCAACGTGGAGCGCGGCTACTTCCTCGGGTCCAGCTCCGACAAGCTCACCTGCACCGCCAAGGTGCCCGGAGACGCGGAACTCTGGCACGTCCACCTGGCTGCTAGGCCCCAGGTGAGAACCAATTCCAAACCAAACCTTAAGAGTTTAGCTGCAAAGTTACCTTACATCCAAGTAACGTCTGGGGGATGTTGTCCAGCACATGGGATTAAATCATCATCAGACGGAGTGACGAGACAATATAAACATTTTTAAGTATTACTTTAGGCACCTAATCACCCAATCACCTTATCACTTCAACGTCCCTATGCTCTTCTTACACTGTGTTTTTTATTTTACTTTTGAAAGGTGACACCACCTTTTGAAAGGCGGGATTTGCCAGACCAATTGCTGTTCTAGCAATAATCTTGCATGGTCCTGCGGTTAGCGTAAAACGCAAGCGATCTATGCGACTAAACCAAACGGGCGCGGTCGGGTGTGAGACGGGTGACCACTAGTGCCAAAAAAATTCATTTACCGTGCTTCGGAGGGCACGTTAAGCCGTCGGTCCCGGTTGTTGTCGATAGATAACAGTCGTTAAACCTTGTCGGAGGTTTTATAGGCGATTTTAAAACATGCGGGCTGACCTAACCCTTATCTCGACCAACCCGCATTGGAGCAGCGTGGTGGAGTAAGCTCCAGGCCTTCCCAATAATGGGGAGAGACCCGTGCCCAGCAGTGGGACGTAAAAAGGGTTGCAGCTAGCTTAGAAATAATCGAAACACTATAGACGGTAGAGAAAATCCCTGTCGTAGATTTTACTTTGGTACCCTTTCTCATTGAAAAATAAATTTTACTGAAACTACGTTTGATTTGCTACACATTCTTTAGGTGCGGAATTTTCGTCAGTTTTCAAAAACTGAACTACCTCATAAACAGGCTTTTAGTATTCGTGTATTTGTATGCCATCATCTCCATCTGTTATCATTATCTTAGAAATCTCGCCGTACCAATTGCATAATGCATTGTATCTAATACAACATTCTCAGATTGTTGTGATAAATCATGGAGCTCTTCTCGTTAAAGCTGACGTCCCCATTTATTCTCGACGCTCGAACATGCAAACATAAACGGGCTGTAAATTCTCCGTGCATCCCTGCTATGAGTTTTTGCATATGAATTTATGCATAAAATGTGAATAGGAATGTTTTGCAGATATTATAGAACTTAGTAACATTAAATATGAATTTACGGGTATTAGATTTTCAACCTTTTCTACGACGACGACACGTAAGTCACGACACGTTAGTCTCGTAAGTTTTACCGAGACACATTCATTTGATTTTCCAGTGTAGTTGCTTCTGGCTGAAGCTTTTTTACGTTTCAGCTCGTTGCATGTATTGCCTTCCCAAAGAGGTACGAATCCATTGAACTATATTACTAGAGTAGTACCTCAGTGTACGAATCCGACTTAATGGCCAACACATTGCCTATTCTCAAACGTCTTGTAAACGTTCCATCGTTTATCTATCGGTAGACGAAACTATTTAGGTGCTAATAATACATAGAACGAGAAGAAAATTTTGGTTGTATTAGTCCCCAATTCCATTAGCTCAATCTTAACCTAGGACTTGGAGGCTATCTTTTCAAATTCGGTTCTACATCAGCTGTGCGTTTGAGCTTACGATCAAGCAGAATCGATCGAATAGACGCTATAAGAACAGACAGATTCGTGAAGCCATGACAATGTTTACATCGCTGTCACGATCGCTCCTCGCATTCCAATGCGTTCAACGCTATCTTCAATCTTAAACTTAGAACGAATGACATATCGCAGCCGCAAGATAAACAGATCAGCATCTTAGATAGAGAATAGTAGTCGTGTGTGGTTGTGTTGTTTTGCCAAAATTCCTATCGAATGATCTTATAATACTTGAGTGTGCTATTTAGATCAGATAAAGAAGGAAATAGAGGCCAGCCGGCCAGCCTCTTTGAGGCCATCAATTGCTTGAGGTCAGGAGGAACAAATCACAAATACCTTAGCCAGGACGCGATTTGTTTGAAGGATATAGACCACAAAAGGCTTCCGTAAACACTTTACAAGCTGTAGTAGGTGTAACTTTTTCTATTTTTTCTTAAGATTGAGGCAGATTCTAACTGAATGGGCTAGTAAGCATCTGTGTGTATATTATGGGTGTGTAAATATAATGATCACCAAAAATATATACTTAACACCAGAAAAATAAAGTCTAAAATTACAATAGTACTAGCTATTTTAGTCACGACTGCACTTCAAATTGTATTCGAACACCAAATGTAGTAAATGATCACCGAGGCCCCCCCGACAAAAAAATACAAAAAGGACTCGTCATTTAAAATGAATGGGATCGGTTAGGTTAGGCTGGACGTTTTTTAATTAATACAATTAATACATGTCGACATGGTACCATTAAAAAAAGCAAAAAAAAACCAGCTTCGCCCCCCGAAACCCCCTTTTCCCGGAGGTTTATTTAGGCAGAAATAGCGTATTAATTTGCTCGCTAAGATTTGGTGATCATTTACTACATTTGGTGTTCGAATACAATTTGAAGTGCAGTCGTGACTAACATAGCTGGTAAGTTAAACATAAGCCGTATATTATTTACTTGTCGCCATTGAAGTATTTTTAAGGTTTTACGAAATGCTTTTGACGTAGCTTTCAAGGATGCTCTTTTTAACGCTACACAATTTTGTTAATCTTAATTGCCTTCTTTTTCAATGGTTCGTACTTCTTGTTTTTGTCTGTTTGTTTAAAAATATGGTTTTATTTATGACGAGAAGGTGACTGACTGATCCGAAAATTATTTTGAGGCACTCCCAATTAAAATAATTGCCCTGTAGCTTATAAAACCAACTCAAAAGAAAACCTTTTCATCTCCACGATGCAGTAAATCGAGTGAAGATGTCATAAAACGCAATGCCGCATGTAATTGAAGACCAAACCGACACTGCGGCCGCGCGTCGCAGATCTCGCGTTACTATCAGATCAGCTACCGTAACATGACAGATATTAGAGGAACATCTAGTCTTTTAGTAGCTCGGTTAAGCAGTATTTAGATATCTAGTAATTGTTAGTAGCTAGGTCAAACAGTAGTTAATTAATTGAAGACCACTACGACGCTTTGTACGTCGAGCTCGCGTTGCGCGCCGACCAGCTACCGTAAAAGCTAACGTTACAGATGCTTACAGGATTATCTAGTCTATTAGTAGCTCGCTTAAACAGTATTTTGATAGCTACTCGTAGTAACTGTTAGTAGCTGAAAGGAATTTTATGACAAACATTTGAAATCTAATAGTTTCCAGTTATTGTTGTCCACGTATTGACAACTCCTGTATTTGTAAATAGCAATAGCAAACAGACCCTGCTTTTGCAAATTGTCTTTAAAAATTTAATTGCCAATTTTTTTTGATGGGTGGTAATCTCACCGCATTCAAACATAAGTCCACATACAATGAATTGGAGTCTTTCACATACCTATTTCATACCTACGGATAAACATCTCATTAAAGTACGAAAAGGGTGTAGGTAGTAATTGTGCCAAACCAAAGAAATTGTGCAAATTATACCACATACATCGGTAGGTGCATATGCAATATATGATTTGCCTTATGTGTAATTTTTTTCGTCCATTCCTTACGTTTGACTGACTGAAGACCTGGTCCGTATATTTTTATGATGGGTTTTCATTAATAACTAAATATGTTCCATATACAAACAATCCATATACATATCCTCGCCTAGCAGGTCTAGTTTTGCCAAACTAATATTTGTTCATTTGTCCAGGTCAATCTGCGCTCGATCGGGCGCAAGCGTTTCGCGCACCTGTCGGAGTCGCTGGACGAGATCCACGTGGACACCAACGTGCCCTGGGGCGAGGACACGCTCTTCACGCTAGAGTTCCGCGCCGACGAGGGCGGCAAGTACGCGCTGCACACCTGCAACAACAAGTACCTGAGCGCGGGCGGCAAGGTGAGACCATTTTATACATTAAACAGGACAAACCAACCTCCACCAACCCGCATTGGAGCAGGCAATAATGGGGGAGATCCGTGCCCAGCAGTGGGACGTAAAAAAGGGTTGCATCCAAACCGGACAAGAGGTAGACTGGCCGCGTGATGCTAAGTGAAAACCGTCATCTATGTACACGGACAGTTACCCCGGTATGCCGCGTGATGCTAAGTGAAAACCGTCTTCTATGTACATGGACAGTTGCCCCGGTATGCCGCGTGATGCTAAGTGAAAACCGTCCTCTATGTACACGGACAGTTACCCCGGTATGCCGAGTGATGCTAAGTGAAAACCGTCTTCTATGTACACGGACAGTTACCCCGGTATGCCGCGTGATGCTAAGTGAAAACCGTCCTCTATGTACACGGACAGTTACCCCGGTATGCCGCGTGATGCTAAGTGAAAACCGTGTTCTATGTACACGGACAGTTACCCCGGTATGCCGCGTGATGCTAAGTGAAAACCGTCTTCTATGTACATGGACAGTTACCCCGGTATGCCGAGTGATGCTAAGTGAAAACCGTCTTCTATGTACACGGACAGTTACCCCGGTATGCCGCGTGATGCTAAGTGAAAACCGTCCTCTATGTACACGGATAGTTACCCCGGAAGCTCCCTTGAATCTTGCTTTGAACCAGAGTATATTTTAGTTCTTAGTCTTCTAGTAGTCTTTTATTTGAAAAAAAAACTTTCCACCATAACATGGTATATAGTACCATTGAAACACACATAGCCAACTACCCAACATCTGATTAAGAATAAAACAAAAACTCAGAATTCAGATTTCGCCTCGCTGAGAATCAAACCTAAGACCCCCAAACGGCAGTCCAGCGTGATAACGATTGCCCCTACCTGTCGTCCCATCTAAACTAATATTACAGCTGCAAAGGTAGTTCGAATGTCTGTTTAAACGCGCTGGTCTGAGCTCTGGTTCTACTTGAAATTATTTAATTGTATGACAGATGTTGAGTATCCGATAGTCCGAATTGGAGGCTATACTATTGCCGCTGTAGCCCTTGTTTGGGTGTATGTTATATAAACATCACGCTATCACCAACGGAAGTGGAGCATCAATTAAAAATGATTTAAAAATGGCAAATAATATTTCTTTTGTAATGCAGATGAACTTGGTTTGGACAAACTAAGTAGTAGGTACATATTTAATTTAATAAGCTCATGTCAAAAGCTATGATCAGGACGTCGATAGCCTCGGTTCGTTTCCACCAGCTGATATCGATGCAGTGCGGTTGTCCATTGTGTGCTAATGCAATACCGTACAGGACATACTGCAGGTGCGCCTGTCAAGTACGCAGGTCTATTGTTTTGCTGTGTCCGGAAGTTGTGCTAAAGAAAACACGATAGAAATACACGTTACGCTACGTCAGCCCTATAAATATGAGAGAATATAGGAATTTTCTTAGTAAGAACATTGCTTGAGGAGGATAAAGTATTCAACCGAATACCTAGATTAAGATGCCGCATTTGAAATTTATGATAGGATCATATCTTCGCTATGGCCTCCTAGAGACCGAACGCGATGGCTCATGTTGAAGGTCCTAGGTTCATCAGCACATGCATAGAGAAATCGCTCTTTCGACACATTCCAATGGCTTTTAAACATAACTTTGTGAATTGTGATATAATGTGCGTTAAAGAAAAAGAATACATATTGTCACATGAATAATAAAGTACTTGTTTTAGGTATTCTTTGCTTCAAGTATTTAATCTATATGTGTACTTAATATATAAAGCTGCAGAGATTGTTTGAACGCGTTAATCTCGGGAACTACTGGTTCGAATTGAAAAATTCTTTTTGTGTTGGATAGTCCATTTATCGAGAAATGCTTTAGGCCAGTGTTTCTAATTTGATGGGTCGCGACCCGGGACCGGGACGTCAAAATTAAATACCGGGTCGCGGTCGTTTCCGCGATCTGATATTCTTTAGTAAAAAATAAGCAGCAGGTCCATACCTTACACTAATAAATCATTTTACTATTAATAAATGTGTATTATTTTTCATAATGAAACCAGCCTGGGCTTAAAAGTGTTAAGTGGGTCACGAAGGGGAAGTGTGAAAATTACCGGGCCATGGCAGAATAATGTTTGGGAAACACTGCTTTAGGCCATGCTATGACTAATACAAAAGTCCACGTGGACGAAGTCGCGGGCGGCCGCTAGTGAAGTAATAAAACGCAGATCCCTCGCAGATGGTCAAATTCTGTGATCACTAGACAGCAACGTATTATCAAACGGCAGGTGCTGCGAGAATGCAGCGTAATGGATGTAAGAGAACTTGTATTTAATTACAGTTTACAGTGAGCAGGTGATTACAGGGCTCATTGTCGAGCTTTCTGATTGGCAGGAACAATTTTGTAGATCTGCAGAGAAATAATGAAACTAGGAGAGCAATTTAAAAATCACGCACAGCTTTTTACGTTTACTGTTCTTGTGTTTTTGACTGAAAAGTTTTTTTTATTCGATTTACATTTATTCATTGCCTTGGACATTTTAGTTTCTTGTTGTTTTAGGTAGTCGTAATCTACTGGAAAAACATAGGTAAAGATTATGATCTCTAAGTATTTTTTCGCAGCATTCTATGAGCGCCCGAATAAAATACTAAATTGATTTATTTCAATGGCCGTATTTAAAAAAGCGCTGCTGGGAATTTTGTTATACGGCTTTTTTTTCTCAGCTCAACCATAACGGGCACTTAGACGATGACCGTGATAAGATTGACGTTCATCAAACGAATACATACATATTACATATCAAAAATGAATAAAATGTTTTAAGTGTCAATAAATACGTTGTAAGAATCCCTTCAATTTACCCAAAAGCTTTGAGGCAGTTGCAAGACTAACATTTCCATGTGTCCCACCAGCTCCTGGACACGTGCACGCCGGCCTGCCTGTTCAGCGCGGAGTACCACGCGGGGGCGCTCGCCCTGCGCGACAGCACCGGCGCCTACCTCGCGCCCATCGGCTCCAAGGCGGTCTTGAAGACGCGCTCCACCGCCGTCACACGGGACGAGCTCTTCTCGCTGGAGGACAGCCTGCCCCAAGCCGCCTTCGTCGCTGCTCTTAACGAGAAATACGTCTCCGTCAAGCAGGGTGAGTGTTATGAACTGTTATGTCTTTTAATTCCCTGTAGTCTATCCGTCTTTAAGTGTGTTTCCGCTCCGCCTGGTTTGCACCTTCCTCACGCTGCCTTCTTCAGATAGATCGTCAGTGTAACTGTTTGAAGGGTAAATCGCCATTCGGGGACATGCATCATGAAATTTAGAACTTAAATCTAAGTTCCGAACAGAGTATTGAGTCCTTGTTCCTCAGTTCAAAATTGTCAAGGCTAAAAATCTATTTGACACATCTACGGAAGTAATCAAAACGCAATGACACCTGTCTCGCTTTTGGCTCCGAAAGGGGTTGTGAAGAAGCGTTTTACTCGTCAGCATAATTAATTATTTTCATATATTATTAATTTATTAATAAATACCTACGTCTCCAGAAGAAGTGTTCCATAAATACTTAAAGTGATTACGACTCTTGGAATGAAGTATGAAGCGGTGCAAATCTTTACATTTATAAGAGTACGGAACAATTTATGAAAAGAAATTTAAAAGAAGGAGGTTTCATTAATAAGCACGCAATGCCACGCAACCAACGCATTAAATTGTACCTATATAATAATATACTTAATTTTCGGTACCCGTCGTTGGAACAGATGTTTTGCCCATATTCAGTATTTTACAATGTAGCTTATTATATACCGTCTGTTTACATGGTAGATTATTCTTTTTTCTAAGTTTGATCTACAATAAGACGGCACCACAAAAACCTAATTGCTCACGCAAACAAAACATTAGCAGTTTGGCATCAGCAGAATATCGGACAGATCATCACGCGCCGTCATCTTTTGTTTCTCAATTGATAATGCATTGTCATTTGGACCGTATTAACGTCAGCATAATATGTGACAATGCGATGTTGCATCAATACGATCACGAGATGTTATAATATGTTTGTTTTGAATAGGTAAGTTGCTGTAATCGGATCTCATCTGAGTGGTATTGCCTATTGTTATTTAAGCCTGTGGTTGCTATTTCGTTCGTCTGGAAATATGTTGTATTCATCCCTTATTAAGCTGTAACCCATTTTGCTTGCCATTCGTAGAATAGTTTCTCCAGTTCAGTCCAGTCTCTTCCCAAAAGAAGGAATGCCTGATGTTTACTCAACCTCGCTGACTTAATATGGGTTGGTGGAGATGCGGGTTCAATGTCGGACCTCCTATCCGATGTTTTATACCGCCCCGTAAAGCTTTCGTCATAGATTCATAACTGCTAACCGTCGATAACAACCGGGAACAATAGCTTAATATCCTCAAGAAAATAATACCCTCGCAGGCACAGACAGAAAATGAAATTAATGCCTGTCTAATACAGATAGATACATTGAGTATTGCCAACGGTACAATACAATCCGTACAATCCTACACGAAGAATCACTGTAATCTCTCCACTAAAAGCAGAGACTTGGAGGTTTATTTCATTCTTAAGTAAGATCTTTCCTGTTCCACTTTTTACTATAAAACTATTGTTTTTTGTCTGAACAGTACAAGAATGCTACACAACCTAAAAATAAAAGAAGGTAACCTAACGAGGCTATTCACTAGCTAGACCGCTGAATAAGTAAACTCCTGTTAGAAAAGATATTTGTTTTGCAACAAAGGAACGCGATCGCAAAAACGCGAAAGATTTTCCTTATGAAGTCAGTAACAGTCGCGATGAAAAGAGGTTTTGACAAAGGTTGCTAGCGAACATGTTTTATCTTTGATCACTTTGTTGCCTTGAAATGAGCTTGTAAAGCTTTTTGTTGAAAATGTGATGAAAGTTTTAGAAACAAACCACAATTTTATAAAGATTTTTTATACAATGCCTAATGCCTAAGCCAGTTTAATTTCTTTTCTGATGGGCGCCATGGACACTCAGAAACACAAGGACACTAACACCCAGTAGAAATTTAAACTCATCAATCAAATTTCTGTCATGCTGGGTATTGCACCCAGGATGCTTCGAACGTCAGTCTGATTATCATTTCAGCTTCGCTTTGGTCTTAAAAACGAACTGATCTGCGTTAACCAAAGCCTAAGTTGCCAGAGTCAATGCCATAATAGTACGGCATTTGGTATATCAATCCGACACAGCAGAGTCGTGAGGCGAGGTTCTTCACCCCGCGCGTGATCCCTCTGTATCCCGCGCTATCTGCTGCTCCGTAGATCAGATGCTAACTAGTTTTAGCGAGCTTTAACACCCGAACAGATCCAATAGAAGAGAACAGGCGAGCAGAAGATATTTGGGAATTACTGAAAACCCATATTAAACAAAAGATAAAACACGTAGAGAAAACACAATAAAAATAATCATCAGACAGCCTATCCACTTCCATTATGTCTATCTTCTCATGAAACAGGCTCTATCTCACATTAAGACGAACCAACCTGCGTAAACCAGAACACATAGATAGTATGGCATTTGGCATACCAGTCCGTGACAGCAGTCGTGAGGCGAGGTTCTTCACCCCGCGCGTGATCCCGCCGCAACCTTCACTATCTGCTCCTCCATAGATGCTAACTTGTTTACTATGTCGAGCTGTTGGAGTGGACTGAGTTCACAGTGACACCTTATATTTATGATAAATATAATTATGATATGAAGACCTGCGCGGCGCAATGGTTACCATGCCGGACTGCCAATCGAATGGTCCCGGGTTCGATCGGCATCGGTCTGGGTGTTTGTGTTTCTGTCTTTGTGTGCGTCCATGGTACCCACGACACAGTGTATATCTACCCTACTGTGGGGCTATGAGTGTGAAGCCTTATTAGGTATTTCATTTCTATTTATAGTTACAAAACTCGTTGAGTGTCGAATAGGGATTGCTCTACCTAATTAGGTTGAACATTATATTATTGGCAATTTGATTTTATTAACTAAATATTTTAAATAGTAATGAACTTTGCCGGCGCATTCGCTATCTTTACTGACGTTCTTTGACTAATCTAATGACGATCCGTGGATCGGTGCTATCCGTAGGATATTCTTGCTTTCTTCGGTCATTTTGATGATTGTCGTACTGCCATTATGTATACCAACCCACGTTCGAATCTCAGATTAGGCATATACGAGTGTACGATTATGACCCCAAGTAAGAAAACTAATAAAGTAGCTTTTGAACACATTCGCAACAAAATGTAATTTTATCATCGAGGCACGAGTTAATTACTCGTTATGACGTTAACAGATTGGTCATCAGCATCTAAGTTTTTATATTTGAATTTAAAAATACGAATAGCTTAACAACTTTATGCTAATGTTTAAACATAAAAAGTTGCTATACAAAGTCAGTCATTAGAACGCACATTACACTTATTAATCGCTTCGGGAAAAGAATCCAATTTATTCAATTGTATTAGAGTTGAAAAAGTTAAAAATCTGAAATATCGGCGTATCCGTAGCAGAGCGATCTCGTCGGTAGCTCGTAGATAGGTATGTGCGGTAAAAAACGTTCCATTGTTGGTGCAAGTGCTTTCTAAGATAGCGTTTCTAGCGGATGCCACGCGCGCTGATCGCTCCGGTTGGCGAGGAACGCCGAAACATTTAATTGTTACACATAAATTACACGAGGACTGAATTGTTTTCACATTCATTCGGTATAATAAATAATATGACGTTTCACACTCATAACCCCGCAATAGGATACCCTGTGTCGTGGGTACCATGGACAGACACAAAGATATGAACACACGAGACCAGACTGAGAACAAAAACTGAGACTCATTGTTTCAAACTCCGCGTCGCCGGGAATTGAATTATCGAACCCGGGATTTCCGATTGGCAGTCCGGCGTAATAACCGTTGCGCCACATGGGTCGTCAAGTTAAAAGTCTTGAAATCGTTTCCGTTTAACTCAATTCCATTACAACGTATAATGTGTAGCGAACAAAAATGATCAGTTATTACGCATGCAGTTTTAAAAGTGCAGCGCTCTTGACATAATTTGAAATTTGCTCTTGCGGACGGCTGCGATCACTAGCGGATCCAGGGGTCCCCTCTAATCCATTCGGGTGAATCCCTTTACAAACCTCAAACTATACGTATCTTGACGAATTGAAATCCACATGGCATCCGGATGCCTTCAAAGCACTGTACGAGTATGAGGATAGCACTAAAATCGTGCCGTGTCGCCAACATTGTTTCAAGTTGGTGAAAATACCTCTTAGTGAAGTCAAGCCGCCAAACTAAAATCAAGTCCCCTAATTCAACTGAAATCCTATATCCGCAACTGGCTCCGATAGTTATTTTCAAAATTGAAGACCCATATGGCGCAAAGATTATCAAGGTTACTGTTAAGGGTTCTTTCTTTCTGTACTTATTCTGGGATTTTGTGAGCGTTTGATGAATCTGCCTATAGTCTTCTATGGCTTGTAAAATCTGCAGCCTGCGTCACATTACTTTTTAATAGACGAGCTTAACTTTTCTAATTTCGAAAGAAAAGATCTGCTTATGTTAGAACTAAGTTGAATCGTAACAATGAAATATTCATTCCACGGATAGTTTTCAACCATTCTAGCTACTTTCCTCCTGCAAAGCGCATTCCGAATGCATCATCAACGCGTTTGCGATTCCATTTCGCAGTAGTGGAGCAACGCCTGTCAAAAAGGCTCTTGAACACAACACTGCCGTAATGCAGTACTCTACTTTGTACTGTGTGTGTTTGTAAACCTAAACAAAACCACTAAAGATTTTTTTGCTTTGCGAGCACAGTTATTGTTACAGCGGTGTGATAGTTACGTTTTTAAGGTTAAGTACCTACATTAAAGTTTTAGGAAAAATTGCGGATTCAATTTATTTGAGAGGAGTATTTTATAGCTGTAAAACTATTTTCGTAGTCTAAACTTCACTACCAAGTCTTTTAATAGATTGACATCTGCAGCTAGTTACTGAATTTATGCATTTTTGTTACTGAACTGTCTACCTACTTCATGCCGATGCCACGTTGTGTCTTCTTACACGACATGAGCCATGAGGATACTACCTCAATAAGGTTGCTTATCTCCATTTGGGAATTAAAAACCCTGTCTTAGCTCTTTCCGATGACGTCTTGAGCGTAGCGAAATATACAAAGTCTGTTCATAGAGATGTCAAATTTTCATGTAATGTAATGGAATTAAACTATAGAAATCTTATGCATTAATCACCTACAATGCTATGTCGTTCTGTCTTCATTAAGCTTTTTACCGGGACCAATACAATGTGTTAAACTGTAACCAGTTTACAATTTCAATTTCATTTATTTGCACTTGAATATTTTAAAGATTCGATGCGGAAGGTCGCTACTTCACCACTCACTATCTACTGAACTGATATAACCAAGTTTATCTCTTCTAGGTGTGGACGTAACAGCAAACCAGGACGAGATTTCGTCCCACGAGACGTTCCAGCTGGAGTTCGACTGGGGCACCCGGCGCTGGTACATCCGCACCATGCAGGACCGCTACTGGACCCTGGAGACTGGCGGCGGTATCCAGGCTAGCGGGGACAATAAGTGAGTATTTCGTCCATCCATCAGTAATTGGAAGACCATTGCTGGACATACCAATTCCGTAATGCTTGATACTCCGTTCGGTCCTGTGCTCTCTCCTCAGTCCACCTAGTTGGAAAGCGACATGTGCTCCCAGTGTTGAGATCAGTATTTCATCATATTTTGCTGAAGATTGGAACAGGGCATCCGATGTAGACCCTCGTCTTGGCCTTCTCACTATTACGCAGTGGATATACATAGGTTTATGTACAAGTGAAGAGTACATACTTTAAAAGGAAGTATTCAAGTAGGAACAAGAACAGACAGACAGAGACCTTTGTGGGCTTATGCACAACACCTTACTGAAGATCATGACACAATCAAATATATAGTTTACTATTCTATAAAGGACATAAAGACAAACATTCATTTTTATATGTATTTATATAGATTTGACAATAAGATAATAAGCTATAAGATTTGTCTATCCATAAAACGTAGCTAAATTATTATTGATGTAAATCGCAAATGATTCACACAGGAAAGCGGGCGCGATAATGAGTAAGGGTGGGTTTCAGCTAGTAGCAACTTTCATCAAGGTTTCATAAAGGTTCCCATAGGTATATATTCCCATTATTCCCAAAATCGACTCTTTCTAGCCCAATAATTTGCCGCGCATACAGTTAGGGTTGTCAACCCTACTATATAATATAGTATCCTACTATTTTAAGGGATCAAATACTATATTTCTTAAAAATATATATATTAGGCGAAACTTCTATATTTTCGCTAGCTCCCGAGCTTCGCTAGCTCCCGAGCTCTCGAGCTGTCATCGAACGTGTCGCGGTAGGCTTAGGTCCTCTGTCTCTATCTGTGTGCGTTAGTTCAATTTTAACCAAATACTTTATTTTTTATTTTTTGCCATCTACTATATTTTTTATGTCAATAACTTCAAAAATACTATATTTGATAGAAAAAAAGTTGGTAACCCTACATACAGTACGTAGCAATACAAAAAGGGTCAACCACGGTAATTCATACCATGGCACGATTGTAACGGGAAGTGCGTCCGCAGGTCGTCGAACGCGCTGTTCGAGCTGGAGTGGCAGGGCGACGGCTCCGTGGCCTTCCGCGCCAACAACGGCAAGTACCTGATGACCAAGCGCTCCGGCCACCTCTACGCCAACGCCGACACCATCGACGACAATTGCAAATACTACTTCTATCTCATTAACAGGTAATATGTCAATAATAGGCTATCAGGCATAGACTTATAATATTCGTGTCCTAGCGTACTGACAGCCGTATCCAAGAAGCATTCTGTAAGCATGCAACACTATAAAAAGAGCACTATTTGTGGTGCGTTTGTTATGTCAAGCCATCGGTTCATGTCGATTTTGACAAATGCATAGTGGCAGCATGTAGCAGGCTTCACTCAAGTATCGTCTGTGACTTCGTTTAGATGACCCTATGCGTTGGCGAGCACCATGAGACCTCATTCGTAGTAATGTTAATGCATACGGGTGTATATCTTCTAGCACCTCCACAGTCTTGATACTTTTAATCGGGGATCAGCGATTTAATCGTTTTGATGCTACAATAGAAAGCAATCGCTAAAACGTGATGCAGCATAGTTGCACTTGCTATATCTCCACTGCTAATAGTAGCATGCCTCCGGAGTCCGTTATAGCGTTAAATAAAACTATTTAGGTTTTTGAAGTAAAAACTTCTTTAGCGGCGTTGTGCACTTTTTTGTGATGGGTAAAAATGTTAAAATCGCGTCAAGACACGTGGCCTGATCGAATAATCGTAAGACGGAGGGATGACAGCTCGACTGTCTATACTTGTAAAATTCGTTTATATCAAGTATTTAAAATATGGACATTGAACAAAGTGCATCTATTAATGAAAAAAGTGACGAAGAAATAGTGAAAGAAAATGAGTGAGTACTTTATAAAAATACTAGATGAAAACCTACTGAAAATACGAATGACAAACAATACTGATAATAAAATCAATTCGTGCAAAATTATTCCCTAACCATTCCAAAATATCAAAAAAGCACAACGTTAATGTTAAAGTTTTCACTTCTGCCGGCACTACCGGAGTGCAACCCGTTGTTTTTTTTTTAATCGGACGAGGAGGAATAAAAAATACTATTTCGTTTTCATATTTTGCTTGCTTGTAATTACCACCACTGTGCCTATTTCTGCTGCGAAGAAATTGTTAGGTGTTTTGATGGAAAGGTACCTACAGTTGCTGCCCAGTCTGACATGAAGTAACTATTGTAGTAACAGAGCAAAGCATAATGCGTTAATTCACAACGAGTTGCAACAGAATTACATACCTCAGGTAGACTTGGTCCTACTAGAAGTTGAAAGTCGTTTGCGTGAGGAGATGCTATGTGACCTACGTGGTCCACTTCGTAAACAACAAAAACATTAGAATATTAATGAAAACAAAAAGTATAAGCTTCTAAAATGCCCATAAAAAGTAAAGATTTTTGTCGCAATAATTCTGACCGACTTTATATTAATTGCTCAGATAAAAATTACTATTATCGTAGTGAAATTTAAGTGCCGACTCTAACTTTAATATGGTCATAAATTGAAAACAATCTACTCCCATTGATAAGGATTAATCTAACAAATACAAATTATAAGCTTTTTGCTTAATGTAGCAAGTTTTGCAACAAGTGTTCAAGTACTAATTAGTTATTAATGACTTTTAAAATTTAGTTATTAATGACTTTTAAAATGTTTAAAAGCACCTTCATGGCAATTAAGCTTTTAAATTCAAATTAATTTATTGGTACTTGTTAATGGCGGACTTACACTGACCTAATTTGTTAAAACAGTTTCTCAGTTAAATATCCAAACGACTCTAGTCTAAATGAGCTTTGCTTGCTTACTTACGCGATTTTAAAAGAACAATATCTCAAAAAATATTATAACAAAAGCAATTTCACTGATATGATCCTAGATATTTTATGACTGTAAAAAATCTATGGATATGATACACTGTCATAAAATTTAATGAAAATTCGCTTATATTGCTGTGGCAATAACTACGGCATTAGATGACCCGTGTGGTGCAACGCTTGCCATACTGGAGTGCCAATCGTGGGTCTCGAGTTCGAATCCCGGGGAGCAGAGATTGAACATCATTTCAATTTCAACGGTAGTTTCAGTTTCTGTTCTCGATCTTGGTGTTTGTGTCCTCAATTGTTTACGTCCATGTGTGTATTATAACCATGGTACACACGACACAAGGTACCTATACAGTTGGTATAGGTGGGGCTATGAGTGTGAAACGTTCTTTATCTATTTATTTATTATTTTTTAACATGCCATAACTGGCGATTCACTCTTGTATTGGCCATGAATGCCCATGTGGTACTTTTTTTGAGTGGTGTCGATTTATTATTTATTGTTGCTTTAGATATTCTGTGTCACGAAGTCCGTTTGGCTGTGAATGTTGGTAGGCCTGCGTATGTGCATTTTTATAGTACGTAACCTCGAGAACGCTTTAGTGTTGAGCAATGTTAGCATAACTACTAAACGTAGACAAGAGTTGTCCGACTGTCCGTAGAGCCTTAGATCCGTATTCATAAACAATACTATAAGGTCTTATAATACTCGTCAACGCATAGGGTCATTAAACGAATTCGAAGACGATACTTGAGTGAAGCCTGCTACTACGCGTTTGTCAAAATCGTCATGAATCGATGGCTTGCCATAATGAACGCACATCAAATAGCGCTCTTTGCAAGTGTTGCCTGCTTTCTTAGTCAGTATGCTTCTTGAACACGGCTGTTATTAATTTTTAAATTCTTTGCTAACGTTCCGAAAGTTTACGCACACAAATGCGCTTGTCAGTACACATCACTACTACAACCAAAGTCGATCGGACTTCGTGAAAACATTGTACATTACGCTAGATAAACTAAGAAACATGAATGAATGCAAGCAATGTATCAAGCTTGGTTGTATTCGCAGGCCAATCCTGGTGCTGAAGTGCGAGCAAGGGTTCGTGGGGCCGAAGGGCGTGCGGCTGGAGTGCAACAAGGCCAACTACGAGACCATCCAGGTCATCCGCGGGCCCAAGGGCCAAGTCTACTTCAAGGGTGAGTTTCGTACCTGGGCGAATAAGTTAATGTGTGTAATTAATGTTTTACGGTACAATTTTTGTAATAGTAGGTGGAACTTTGAATAGTGAAGAATTTTGTTGTTAATTAGACGACATTTTTAGTTTTATTTAGGTATTGTGGTGGTCAGGGAGAAATAGAGTTTATTGTTGCAAATTAAAGAATGTAAAGGACTATAATTATATTATATCTAGTTACGAGTAGTTCAAAGTTTACGTGGCCGATTTTTTAAATTAGTGTTACGCAAAATTGGCATATTACGGACAATGTGACTTACTATATAGCAATGTATTTACTACTACTAACTACATTTATGCAAATAAATTATTTCATTTCTGAACCGGCCTCATGGCAACCTTAGTTTGGCAACCGTTGCTAATGAACCATCGAAGGTTGCTCGGAAATGTACTTTGACTAAAGCTGGTTACTTCTCGTTATCTCCTTATTGGTCAAGTTTGGATTTTACTAGTTCACAAAATTGCTCATTTTATTATCCTTGAATAAAAAGACTCCAGAATTAATTGTGTAACAATAATGTCCGCCGGCAGGTCAGAACGGCAAGTACTGGCACGCGGACGCGGAGGGCGTGACGTGCGACGCGGAGGCGCCGCAGGGCTTCCACCTGGAGCTGCGCGAGCCCACGCGCCTCGCCATCCGCGCCGCCGCCGAGCGCGCCTACCTCGCCGCCGCCAAGAACGGCAACTTCCGCCTCGCCGGCGCCGACCTCGCGCTCGCCACGCACTGGGAGTACTAGCTACTAGGCGCGCTGTAGCAGTACGGGGGCTGCCGACAGGCGCCGTCCTAGCCTTCAATTTTGGGGGTGGGGGGGCATGTCCCCCGTAACCCTTCCCCCCTGGGACCGCACCTGTCTGCCGACGCCACTCACACAAATGAAACGTTGGGCCTACACGAGTGGCATTCCACTATCGTCACGCTTGTACGATGGAATGTAAAATGTATGGGATTAACCACAGAACATATTAAGAGATAGAACGGCAATAATGCGCCGTTCGTATGAAAACTGGTGTCGGGGCTCAAGCCCCACCTTTCACCTCTATTACATCTGCCTTACGTCTTACGCATACATTTGCAATTTCAAATCTAACCAACCTTAGCGCCGCACAATCACGCGATTTAAAATGAACGAATCACATCCAAGCTCGCACACAAGCACGCATATCGTAACACGATCGCGTGTTTCTGTAGAGATAGGAGCGTTTGCTCAAATCCTTGGCTCGTCTGCCCCGCCCACATTTCCTTTCTAACCTCTTTTAATATGTCCTGTGGGATTGACATTAGGTCGAATAACAATTCGTTAGCTTACGTCAATCACAGAAATGCGTCACGAGTCGTGTCTTCAAATTCGACCGCGGACACACTCGTGAAGCTGGCGTGAACTTTTGCTAGATATTTGGTAAAAGCCGGACAAGCCGGACTTGTTTAAATTTGGCTAGAAACACCTGTAAAAAGCCGGACATCTGGTAACCCTACCCATGCACACGTTAAGTAACCAGGCGCGGTCGCAGCCTTCAATTTTGGAGGGGTCAATAAGTAATTTTGAGGTAGGGGCGTCCCAAATTGGCTTGTTTCGCCTTCCATCTATGCATGACTGATGGATTTTGGGGGAGTCATGTCCCCTGGGACCGCGCCTGTAAGTAACTCGGTGCATTAAGCACTAACATGGCCCTTAGCAACATAAAGTGCATTTGTGTGAGTAGTGACTACGCGCCGCCTTTCGATAGATCAGCCTATACGCTGCTTGGAGGACGTAACATAACACTACCGTTTGTAAACCTTTTTAAAGTGGAATTTTATCGTTCATAAAACTTAAACGCCTTTTTAGCATAGAGGCCCGATTCCGTAGGCTAATGTTGAATTCACTTTAGTTTCAAGGTATATCGATCTTTTCTAGTTGTTCAATTGTAAAAAGTCGAAATAAATATCGGCTTTTAAGTCTGTATTGTAACTATTCAACTCATTTTTATTGTAATAAATAATACATTGTAACTGTGACTGCATACATATCGATATTGCTCAACAAACTCAACCCATATGCACATTAATTGTATGTTACGTCTAACCAAGCAGTTCCCAGTTTCCTCGAGCATTCTCCTCAGTAAGCCCAATACAAATCGTCACTGTACTCTTCCAATACCGTGCCCAAATCGAACTAAGTTGAGATTACTACGTGCAACTTGTTTCCTTGTGTCTCCAATAATTACATAGCGGGCGGGACGTTTCCAGGTGACGCCATTTTGTGTCAAAAGGACGCCATTTGCGTTTACTTGAACGTCAAGATGGCGGCATCCGAACGGTCCCAACGGTTGATTCTGAGAAGAATCCGCCGCTACTGGTAGATAAAGCATAAAACTGGAATGTCCGCAATGTCCCATGCATTGTTATCAAACATTTCGCAACAAAAAAAATGAAATGATATAGGTGGGTCAACTGGAGATGACGCCCGATTTTGCATTTAGTATGGTTAAGGTGTAACGCACGCGTGTGCGAATGTGATCATATGAAAATATCGCTTCTCTTAATTATTATTGTAATCATAGATTATTTTCTTATATTGGTAGATCTGCCGACACGATTGCTTGTTACGAATGTTTATTTTTGTGAGCGACACTATATTGTATGGCTTCAATAATTTATTTTTTAATCGATGTAAAATTAAGTATCGGGGATATTATCGGAGGTTTTTTCTAAAGTATTTATTGGATATCGTAGAGTCTAGTCGATGAGTTTTTATACATTTGTACCCAATGGTTTTAACCCGCGTACGGTAGGTTAGTGAACTTAACATCATGAGACTGAACCTACAATTCTGATTTACAGTAATTCCACATACCGTAATTAATTTAAGTTATTCAGGGCTTAACGCAATACCAGACGTGTGCCGCGGTCTCCAACAGGGTTAGTTTTTTTACGATAAAATTCAGGAATTATTTATTGATGGGTCAAGTAGATTGAGATTCTCGAATGTAACAAGTTTTGTTTTAACAATCGACCATAGAGTTTGAGATATCAGACCCCTTTTTATTTTACTCCCTGTTGTCACAACTGCTTGCGACGTCTCACGTCGTATTCCAAAGGCACGAAGTCTGGCTTTTAATGAAAGCATAAGATATAGTTAGGTTATTGTAAGTATCATCGGTAGGATTAAGCGACCGACGCACCGCTCCCAACTCGTCCATTCCACGTATTTTAACGGAGACATTTTTTACAGTTTTACAATTTTTTTGTACTGGTGCATAGCCTGTCTTGTACGTATGAGATACTCTAAGCCCGGAACTGAACTCTGTGCTGCGTTTGGGAAGCGAAACTATCTCGATAAGGTTTTTTTACGATAATGAACAAAATAAAGTATTTGTACTGCGATTTATGCTGATCCTAAAATTTAATATTTGTACGATAACGTCTTTGTAAACTATTAATGAATAAATTATAATCATATTGTATATCTATGTTGTTTTATTTTCTACACACGACCCTACTTTCCCACTACTAATAATGACAAAATAAAGGAGATGTTTCATTTTGAGCTACAATTTTACACAGTACGCAGAAAAGCGGCCGCTTAGCTTGAACAACCGACTGACTTTAATGTTAGTCAGTTCACCTTAAGTTAATATTATCGCTAATATTTAAATAAGTCTAAAAAGTGTAATGACGGTGCTTACATTTATTTGAGAAATAGTATCAGGGGATTGGAAGGACGGCTTTTTATTATGGCGTCTGGAAAACGCGAAAGAGAACGGGCAGTATTGAATTCAATTCTTATTACTTGACACTGGCAAAAAGCACAAATATGAACCATCGCAATGCCATTATGGAAAGTAAAAAATTATATCACTGAGTTTTTTTTTTTAATTTCAGGCCGCTTATCTCTGTTCACTGATTCACACTTTTTACAAATTACAACACTTTACAACAAATTACAACTTTTTACAATTACAATTAAATTACACATTTGATTACATTTCGTTTCATTGGCGCCATACGCTAGTCGATACTATTTAGATGTCACGGGTGGGAGATGGTTATGACCCGGTCATTTGGAAGGCTTGCGTAGGGACCATGCGCGGTCTAAACATGGCGGGTACCATCCTCAGCCGTATCATATAAAAGTTATATGACCCGAAGATGGTCCCCGCCAGGTGCACAGGAACTATTGCAGGAATAAGGGAAACTAATATTGGGTCTATGGGGATAAAATAACCAGGGACTGGTCACCTGCCATTCAGACTAGACTTATTATTAGGAACTTTGTTTTCATTGTAGTTATATATTACACGACTTTACTCACGTAAATTTTATCGGATTTGCCGACATGTTTCGGTCCTGGCCGAGGACCTTCTTCAGGAGCTACCGCCGGAGACTGCGCGCTGCGGCTCGAGCGGCGCGGCTGGTGCGGCCGCTAGCGTGAGTGGTGGAGGGAACGCTTAGGCTGTTCTCAGACGCGGCAGTCTTCTTAATGTCTTCGTGTCGTCATCATCGGCATTCGCACACTCGGCAAACTTTGTTTTCATTTAATAACATTAAAAATAAAAAGATGAACATTTAAAAATGATTAATAAAGTAACACTAAATAATATATTTTTTAATATTATAAATTTGAAAGTAACTCTGTCTGTCTGCTACACATTATTACAGCTTAAATCAATGAACCGATTTTGATAAAATTTTGTCATAAATATAGATGAGACGTTGAAAAAGGACATATGCTACTTTATACCGAGGGAAAATCGCTCATTCCCACGAGAAACAAAGCCAATTCGGAAGAAAAGCATAGGAGGTGATACGTTGATTGACATAATGTTCTAAAGCGAGTTAATGGCCAAGCCGCTGCCTGATGTTTTGGGGCAGTAAAATCTCTTTGTGAATTAATTTAACCTAGCATACCAAATATTTCTAAAACTAAGGGGCTCTATAGCAATTCTTAGTTAAAATCAAAATGCTCTGAGTTAAGAGTACAGGAATTTTTATAAATTGTATACGGACGGTTCGAAGGAATTAATTTATATTGGTGCAGCAGTGTACGACTCCCAATGTAATTTAGGTTTTAAATTTAAAATTGACTCTTAATGTATTCATAAGGGAACGGAGCTGGTTGCGATCTCTGAAGCACTTCATTAACTAATCAAGGTAAAATCAAGTAAAGGTGTCAGTTGATAAAAAACCATAATATATTTATTTTGTTCTAGAGCAATTTAAAAGAAAACACTTAGATATTGAAAAACTTATATATTTCAATTAAATAGTTACATTACTCTTTACAGTTCTCCCTAGCTAAGTGACACATTGGATTAGCATCGATGCATTTTATTGGTCAAAATTAATATATTAAAATAATTTATCTACATAACTGATAAACAAAATTAATAACCATTTAAATCCGCTAATTAAAAATAAAGCGATAAGAAAAAAAACAAAAAGAATATGTTGCCAGCATAAAAATTGTACTTAGCAATCGAAAAATATTATTATAACTATCACTATATTAAAATAGGAGTGCTAAATGTAGCGAGCTGTAATATCGTGAGGCAATTCGTATTAAAAATCAGTTATTATACTGGCAACACACACTTAATAATCTAATACAATAAGAGGCAACACTGGTCACCTGTCAAATAGACATTTTATAGAAGAGAAAATTGACAGATGCGCATGCTGCCCAAGTTACCTAAATAATTTAGACCGCTTGAGCGGTGCGGTAGTGGGGGCCACATATACATAGCATAGGTATACATACAAACGTATAAATGGAATATTTTGTACGCAACACACAGACACACACATTACAAATCATTGACAATGGACTGAAGGATGTAGCTTAGATGGAAAGAAATATACTGATAATAAACGTTAAGGAGCCTTAGTTATAATAAAGGTGAAAAGTAGGGCGAAACAGTTAATAAAATTGTACTGTGATATTTATTGGCATGTAAATACATAATCCGCTGCCGTATCGGCGATATTATTTCTATAGCTATTATTGCTTGTGGACGTTAAATGCTTGTAGCATGACTTTCAACTTTGAATCTAGATTGAAAGTCCAGAATGTGAAGTTACTTGCATATATTTATATGTTTGCTTTTTTGAGTACTTTATGTTATCATTTACAGAATATATTATGCTACTGACATCATTAGTAAGTGTAAAAATAGGATTAGTTGCCAACAGATTATTTTTGTATTTAATATTACTTTTATATCCAGAGATACATTTGATTTATTGAAATTACAGGATATGGCTCATAAAACCCAAAATACATTTCGTACGTCCAGAATTTACTGAAGCACATAAAAATTTAGATGTATTCGTTAAACTGTGAGGCGCTTACAGGCGAAAAGTTATTTAAGGCAGAAATAGATCTTATTACAAAAGTTTTTAAGGTTCAAAATTGTCGGCTTTGCGACGAAATTGTTCTAGCCGACTTCACTAATCTATCACGTCCCGAATATCCATGTAACCGAATACTGCTATGTAAGAAAGGGCGGACGACATTGTGCCGGACAAAATTATCCGAATCACTACAAGAAATACTTTGCATCGTATAAGCTCCTCGGAAATGCAACAGCAATATTACATTGAAATATTAACGATTGAAATATAAAAACGAATACGAAAATAAGTCTCAAATGCAGTTTTTTTATCTAATTTTTAATTTTTAATACCTATGCTGTTTAGAGTTATAATTTATTTTAAGGACTATGTCAAAATGGCTTTTAGTATTAAGGTCAGTCCGCACTATGCCGTCCGCTGACACAGATACAATATAAATCAGTTTCTAAGGCACGATTATCAACATTCCTCCATGTCGCAGCCGTCCGATGGACGCCGGGCTTGCCGGTCACATCTGTACTCTAACTTTGCAATAAATGCAGTTCGATAAAGAAAAAAAATCAGATTCTGTTAAGTTTTTGTCTACTTGTCTTTTGAACAAAAAAATCACGGCAAATTTTTTTCTTACTTATAGCTATTTGTGTTTAGTCTATTAAAAAATTGGGCACCAAATTATTCACTTACGTTTGTTCTCGCATAGCTGTCCGATGTGACCACATATATAAAACAGAACACTTTTAGTAACTTCGGAAACCCCTTACAGCCAAATAAGTCGCAGTTTCAGACCACAACAAGACATTCTCGCTTCTAATTTTATTGCTTAGATGTTGAAATGAAACGATTTCTTTACGTTTTTTTTCAATATGAGCAGAAGTGACAATGTCTTCAGTGGTCGTCAAGTAGAAAACTATTGATCCTACAATGTCTATTCTACATTTCTATGCTATTTCTATGTGCTCCTGGGAACAGTTCGAATTAACAGATAATTTTGTTGTTGTTATACTCATAAACATTTTAGTATCTGCAAAAGTCCAACATTTTGATCCCAAATGCATTCATTCTTTAGTTCTACAGAACCGTCGGAACAGATACATAATAAAAATAAACCAAGAGCTTCTTTAATGAATTTTTGTTTATTATTGACTGGTCTCAGGGTTAACACCCCATCCAACCCTACCCTACCCTACTACAGTAAAACTTCTATTTTATATAACTTTGGAAGTTTCTTTCAAACGATGAAATATTTCGCTACGTTCGGACCGTTCCCACAGCACGCGCGCGGTTTCTTAGCGTGTAAAAAACGCTAAACTCCACATTTTAGCCCCATTTAATTACGACTCACAAAACCACTACCTTACGTTACGCTATCACCGTGTTTCGCCTTCTTACTCCGACATGATTACACAATCGAATATATCATAAATACAGTACAAAATTATGCCATCGCAAATTACAGATTTTCTTCTTTATTTTGAAAATAATGATATTGTGTAGAAAGCCGAAAAAATCTGTATTAACGACACAATGAAAGATATAAGAAATCCTTAAAATATATATAATATCAAAGTAAATTACAATGATTGAATCGCATAATTAAATAATGGATTACAAAATTAGTATAGAAATTAATACACCTCCACTTCTGTAAGTGATTAGTGTAATGTCATTTTAAATGAAATACAAACACCTAACTTTTCAGTGGATGATTTAAGATTGTAAACTAAGATTATAGAACTAAAAAAAGTTAGGTATTCGTATTTCATAAGCAAATTTATCGAAAACAACAAGTATACAAAACCTTAACATGACCATTACTGCTAAATTGACAACTTTATTCTAACCAAAATGGGCGGTGAACGAATGTTTATAGATTCTGTACAATCAGTATTCTGCTAAGATGTTGTTAACTTGTTAGCCAGAAGCAAGGCTCGGAACCGGTTTAAAAATACCGATTAATTTCGATTAAATACCAGTAAATATATCGCTCTATCGTTTTACCGGTTAAACAGGTGAACGGTTTCTATTTAATCCAAATGATAAAGGTTACTTCAGTGCAAATGGTTTTGATACCCAAATTAACCGGTTAATTCCACAATACGTTACAAACTTGTCAATATGTCGTTTTATGCAACTGACGTGCTTGTGAACACGTGTAAAAACTGCGTGATAGTGAGCGCAGCGTTTAGAGCAGGATGAAAACGCGGGAGAATATTACTAAACTTGGTTTTAACCGGTTAATTGCTACTACCAAAACCTAAATTTATGAAAAACCGATACTTCGCTTAAGCCTGTCAAAACCGGTTAAACATAACCTTTAACCGATATTGGTTTAGGTTTGGGGTCAATGACCGAAACCGGTTTGGAAATAAAACCGGTTTCCGAGCCTTGGCCAGAAGTAAGGTAGGTCACAAGGTACTTTTACATATTTATGTTTTATACTTATTTCTTTCAATATATAGTGTTTAATATCACATTAGAAAGCAGAGTGATTCAATATAATCTCAGTAATCTAAGTAGCATTTTCATTGTAAAGTTCATACAAAAAAAATTTGGTGTGGTGTGGTGTTCGAGAACAAGGAATTTTGTACACGCCAATGGGACTGCAAGACTAGTAAACATAATTACGTTATTTTACTTCAATTTACATTTAATTTGCAAAACTATATTTATTTATAATTTAATTAAAAACAAAGTTATTTATGAATCAATTATATTTTCATTCTTTATATTACCCCTATTTTATAACCTCAAATCAATAAATTTATGTTGCAAATGAGGCGCAAAATATTTCAGTACTAGTTCATCACAAATATACGTCTATCGTATTCTTATGGGCGTAGCAATGCTTAGAGAAGCATCATCATAATACATCAGTAGTCTTGCTGCTTAACCACTTTAAGTGGAGTTTCGTTGTGTTCAAATGTACGAAACCAATAAAACTAAGAGATGATTGAAGCTGTCATAAGCATACCAGAGCCACTATAGTAACTTCTCTTTGTATCCTTTGTATAGTCGACAATGATAGGGTGATATGATACTTGGACTGAGGCAGGCCAGTGGGGGGATGACGGCAATGAGGCTTCCTCGGCAGCAGTGGCCTGCAGTGGGTACCAGTGGCCAGCAGTCCCATCGGCCGCGCGGTTTGAAGGCGCGTGCGAAGCGTCAGAACCGAGATAGGTCCCATCAGCTATTCTGTGTCCTGGAATTGATAAACTCGGTTTATTTACACTGTTTAATAACCCAGCAAGTGCTTATAAACTTTTTTTTACTTTTTAACGTTTCACACTTACAGCCCCACAGTAGGGTAGATATACCCTGTGTCGTGGGTACCATGGACAAACACAATGACAGAAACATAAACACCCAGAGAGAGAACAGAAATTTAAACAACTCATCATTCAAATTTCTGTTTCACTGGGAATCGAACCCAGGACTCTTCGATTGGTAGTCCGGCATGGTAACCATTGGTCATGCAGGTCGACAACGTATACTTATTTTTTCAAATTGTAGCGATCAGTTCAGTTTATAATACGGTAGAAGAACAAGTGACGTGGATAATGAAACCAGAAACAAAATGGCAAGTAGTTGACAGGCTATAGTATGAAGTCCGAAGGCTACATAAACCTAATAATATGACATAATATATGACTAAGTCAGTGGCGGTCCCAGGGGAGAGGGTCACAGGGGACATGAAACCCCCCCCCCCCAAAATCGTTTACCGTTATCGTTTTTCGCGAAACAAGCCAATTCAACAAAGCCAAAATTTCTTGGCGACCCCCTCCAAAATTGAAGGCCGCGCCTGGACTAAGTTCTATGTATCATCATCCCACAAGAAAATACATTACAGTCATAGAAATGTGTCTGCCAGGCATAACGAGAGGATTTAATTAAGTTAGTGAACTCTGCATCACACAGACATTTTTTCAACAGAACCTGAAGCATGCCCTAGTTCTGTGCTTCGGTGTTAATAATAATAATAATAATAAATTCTTTATTATCAGGCAACAAGGCCCATAGCATAAATACCTTATAGACTAACATACATATTTATAATATCTTATAACTAAGTCACATTTTTTCGCCGATGTGAGACGCGGTTACGGTAACTCCCGGCGGTCGACGACGTCCACGATATATGCGGAGCACGACCCCCTTCGGCCACACCTCCTCCTTTAAAAAGGTACTTCGCATGTCGGTCGGGACGCGCACCACAAACGAACTAAAATTCACCGGGTTGCGCGATTCCAGCTTCTCAGCCAACACTGTGTACCTCGTCTTCGCCTTCACATTACTCCACGACATCGGTGACCTTCGTAGCATGATGCAGACGAGACACATAGATGTACGTGGCTGGGATGGCGGGACGCAGGATCTCGTTCTGTTCCGTCGGTGCAGTGCCACATTGGTTACGGCAAGGAGGCCTCCTCTTCTTGCGCTCCACCTTGATAAAGCCGTTCTTGTCCGGTTGTCCAACAGACACCGTACTACGAGGGGGGTCGTTGCGGGTGTTCCCGCTCCCACTCTCAGTCCTCACTTTTGCCCGCTTTTTGGGTTGCTGGTGGGCAGCAGCTGCAGCGTAGTCACGTTGAGGCAAAGACGTGACATTCACAGGCGACACCTCCGAAGGGGGAGGCGGGGGTCGAGTAGCGGCTACATTAGCGCTAACTCGGAATTCGACGGCGAAGCAATGCATGCCCCGCGACGCATGTTAATGTTATTGACCTCTGGTGACCTACTGACAGCCGAAGTTCTACGCAATATCGCTACTTCGGCCCGCAGCTCGTTGATCGTACTTTGTGAGGCCTCCAACTTTAACACCACCTCTGCCAGACTTGCCTTTAGGGTCGTGATGTCCTTCAGCAGCCTGGTAACGTCGACATTGTCAAACGTGACGGGTGGAAGCTTGTGCAGATTCCTTGCCACGAAGGACGGCACGTCGTCTGGATCGGTCACCTTCAGGATGTAGATTATATCCTGGAGGTTCTTCTCTCCCTTTTCATCCCTCCTGCGGGACGGCATCTGATCGACCTTTCCGATCAATTCGTACAGGAGCGTCTTGGCACCAACTATCTCCTCAATCGTGTAGTTGGACGAGCAGATCTGTAGGATGCTGACCTCGTCCATGCTGTCAATTGCGTGCTGCAGAAACGCCAGCAATTCATTGGCTACGAGTTTATCGGAACTCATAGCCATTGTGACGTGCGGAGGCAGACGCCGCGCAGAACGCGAATATATGTAATAATAATATTCGTAAGAGCATTACGTACAACACCGAGCGCGTACGGCACTGCACTGATGCTTATTTTATTATAATAATTATTTATTATTTTATTTTAATGCTTATTTCTGAAATCTAAAACACAACTGAAAGCAATCATGCTGGTATTTTTTTCTAACTTACCCTGAGCTAGGACAAGAAGGGGTTGGGGGTGCGCCTCGTGGGGGGCGGCGACCAGGGCGACGAGGAGCGCGCCGCCACGGGGGCCCACGGGTCGCTGGCCGCCGGCGCCATGCCCAGCCCACTGTTGGGCATACCCATTGGCGGCCCGGTGAGGCCCGGAGTGGAGTTCAGTCCCGGGGCGGAGTTCAGCCCCATGCCGAACGCCGGGGACGCCGACAGGCCCGGCTGGAAGGGCATGGCGGCCATGGGCGGTGTAATACCCATCTGTTGCTGCTTCAACTCGTTGATTGTTAATCGGGCCTGTGGGATGAGGTTACGGTTACATATAGATTGAAAATAAACTTTTTTTGTAAACAATTGGTCTCGTGTTATGATATAGATTGATTTTTTGTCTATAACCATTTTTAATAACCAGTTTTGTTGGCATATATCTCACCAATTATGGTTAGTAGCCAAGCAGCTTTTGGATATTTTCAAATCACTTTTAAGGCTACTCGATTCAATGGACTGCTAGTGCTATTTATGGTTATGGATAACAACCAGGATAACAATGGCCTAACGTGGCTTCCGATTCATGGTTACACATTTCACATCACCCGTTTATCTAAGCTGCGTAGAAAGCTTGTTTTCTACACGTCACTGGCTCATGTGCTCTTCTAGAATAACAAAGATTAACGCCCAGGCCACACCAGCTACTCCTTGCATCGGCTATCGGCGAATAGGAGCGGTTTTAAAATAGGGTATTTTTCGGCGCGTATACTGTATATGGTCGATAAATGAGCGCGATAGTGATAGTGAGCGTGTTTCTGCGGCTGTGCTCGGCGCGGCGCCGTGTTAGAACTGCCAGTGCCAGGGCGGCAGTGAGAGGGCGGAGGGCAGAGGGCGGAGGGCGGAGGGCAGCAGGTACCGGCGGCGGCGGGCGCGGCGGGTCGGGCGCGAAGGGGTTGGGCGCGGGCGCGTCGGCGGGCGCGGGCTGCAGCAGGCGCTCCAGGTTCACCAGCGACGAGTTCTCGCCCAGGAACGCCGAGGGGGACTTCTTCATAACGCCTCCCGCCGTGTGGTTCGAGCTGGCGGCGAGAGACGGCGACGCGTGCGCGGGCGTTAGGTTGTCACCTGCAAAGAAAACATTTTTTTAAACATTTATTATGCTACTGATCCGGCCCGGCTTCGGTCAGGTTATTTGTGATTATATCACCTGGACCCTCCGATCTCCATATTACATAGAAGACCCTCCCGACACCTTGGGAGACTTCCCGGGTTACATTTGTACAGCACAAACCATCTCAGTAGCCTGTCTCAACGCATGGGGAGAGATTTCGAGCAGAACGCATGGATCACTTCCATGAGCGATGCCCTTCTTCAAATCGGGCCATTCTTGTTGTTCATGCGGCCACGTAAATAGCGCCATACCTACCGGGACCGCTGGCTAAACGGTTCAAACTAGCACTTTAGTCAACCGCAATCCCAATAACTAACTAGTAACCAAACCAAAGCTACAAGGACAAAATGAAATTTAAGCTCACCTAGCGTAGACAAGTCAAAGGGATCCGGCTCCGGGTTGTTGTTCTGCCGCGTGCGCTGCGACAGCGCGTCGAACTGCTCCAGCTCCGAAGACGATGGTGATGATAACACCGACACGGGGGATTTGCTCTGCAAATATCATGTTCTTTCTGTACGCCTATATAAAATATTATCTACATAAAGAGTAAAAATACTGTTCTTTTTTAATCTTCTAAAATTAAATGGTCCACTGCTGGATAGACCTTCGATCAGGATAGAAAAGCATTCAGGCTATATACACCACTGACATGACTATTTGTATATTGGACATGAACATTTGAAATTAGTATTATTCTTGGCATGCAGTGTAAGGGAAAACATCTTAATAACATAATTTATAATATTATCTTGCTTTCCTTTTGGGCAAGAAATATAAACTGAGTGCGCGCCGAGAATCAAGCCCGGCGAGGGAATCCAATACCCAGTGTCATGCGAAATTGCACTCAGCTGTATGGGCAATTTATTCCATCTGTATGTATCTTATAATCTCAAATGCAGTTGGAATGAACTATGGCATTTCACTCCATCTGTATTTGAGATTAAGAGTCCTCCTGTGCCCAGCAGAAGAACATTAATTAATAAAACGGGCCAAGCGCAAGTTGGACAGTCGGATTTCTTAGCATTTGTTGTTATAGCGGCAACAGAAATATATCATCTGAGAAAATTGCTTATGTCTAGCTATCATGGTTCATGAGATACAGCCCATTATCTAAAAAAAAACACGTATATTGTATGGAAGCCCTCTTAAATATTTATTTTATTCTATTTCTTAGTATTTGTTGTTATAGCTGCAACAAATACTAAGAAATACATCATCTGTGAAAATTTCTAATGTCTAGCCATCACGGTTCATGAGATACGGCTTGATGACAGACAGACGGACAGCAGAGGCTTAGTAATGGGGTCCTGTTCGCACCCTTCGGGTAAGGAACCCTAGAAAGGCCTTTTATAAAATGGTGCTGGTATCTGTTTATGTGGTATGTTTGAATGTGCAGTACCTGTGCCAGCGGGGCCCAGGGGTCGGGCGCGGCGGCGGGGGCCCAGGGGTCCCGCGCGGGGCTGTTCACCGCCGACCACGCGTCTGAAGATGTCTCCTGCGACAACGACAGCTTATTGAATATACGAGTAGCAAGGTTTTGTAGGTCATTATGAGTATGTCAATGAGTTAAAGTCAGTAGCAAAATTTTTTTTATTTTATCGGAGCAGATTATCGCTATTGAATTGTAACCCTTCGTTGTAAACATATTTGCTTACTACTTCACACAGGACTCAAATGCTACCCTGTGTGATCTGCATCATTAAAACTGTGATCATGAAAGTACAATTTAATTTTTGCGCGCCTTTTCTTTGGTATCGAGAGGAAACCTTCAAAATGTACCTTGGGAGAGAATACCGGGTTATGTGGGATTTATACCGCACTAAAACCCCTTGATGGCTTGCCTCTGCGCTTGGGTAGGATTCCGGAATCTCCAGTGAAACGCACTGGTGTCCTCCACGCGCGCTGCCTCAGAACTGGCCCATCTTCAGGAGAGCAGATATGCTTTCCTGCACCTTCAGATGCTTACGGCGGAATGCGGCCACGCACACATCGCCGTCCTTCCTGGGCTAATTCTAGGGCACCTAACATGTTCTATAGCCAAAATAAATTACAAAACAATCTAGCAACCTACAAAACCGCAACGCTTACCATGGGATCCGCGAAAGTGCGGAAATCCAGATCCAAATGTAATCTCTAAACAAAATAACAATAAAAATATGTGAAAACTAAATATTTTTAAACCAGAGTATGTAACACACAATATTTAAATCTTTGTGCCCCTTGCAATAATTGTTTCTCGTAAGTTTCGAACAGTTTCTTCCTTATGCTTATCAGTGGTTGCTAGGTAACGCTTCAAATGTGCACCAACTATAGACAGCTCAGAAGAATAACATAAAATATACAAAAAAGAGTTTTTGGTGACTTGTCAAATTTTTTATAGGTCTTCTTTTTTATAGGATGTGCCACTGTCACACTCATTTCATATTCAGACTTCATGAGGCGGCCACCAGCCTCCGCTGGCGTACGACTTCAAGGAGTTTAGTCTCAGATTTGTTTACGTACATGTCAATGGGTGAAGTCGCTTGTGTGCTTGTCTATGATAAAAACATAAGACAGCGAACTCACAGGCTTAGGCTGCGGCGGCGAGGAGACGGCCCAGGGGTCGGGCGCGCCCAGCCCCACGTCCAGCAGGTCCAGCAGGTGCGACTGCGGCTCCGCCTTGGGCTCCGGCACCGCCGTCCTGCACACACGCATTACACGCACACATTACTTGTCAAATACCATTTACAATGCTCACAGCGGATCTTTTTAACAAGCTTGTATTAGCTTGGTATGTATACATGTACAGTTAGTTCAACTCATTTGTGCGCGCGGCGCTATGTGTGGGTAAACCTGTATATACACAGTGACTTTGTGTGCGTGACAAGAGCTACAGTGAAGTTGCTCGGACGACGACGGCCGCGTCACTGTCACACAAATTAAAGCTGCATAATTACTAGCCCACGCACACATAGCGCCGCGCGCACAGATGAGTTGAATTAACTATATCTGTTTATAACGGAAACTTTGAACGCGATTCTGACTGACTTTGATAGGCCGGATTAATTTCAAACTTTGCATGCTTATCAAGGATCGATAACATGCAATAATATGAAAAAAAATTCAACTAAAATACGCCGTTATCAGTTTTTTAACTATTATTATTATTTAAACGAATTATCATTAAAACAAATGAACAAAAAGTAAAAAAATAATTAAGAATAATGTGAATAAGAAAAACTAAAATGTAAACCCAGTATATTGTAAAAAAGTGTATGGTGCATGGTGTCAATATTTATAAATAAGAAGATACAAAACACTCAGATGCTAACACAGATTAATAAATATTTAATTGCCCAGTAACTACTACTTGCGTTTAAAAAACTAATTAGTTATGACTAATGCCATGTTAATTCAATGTACTACTTAACTACTGCTACTATTTTACTTTAACAAGACTTCAATAACGTTATCATTTAAATAATACTTTTACTTTACGATTACTGAATATTAGCAACTAACGTAGACAAATTTCGTAAACAGTCCACACATCCGAATAGCCAGCATCGTGGAACAGATTCCATCCATGTGTAGTCATAGACAGCAAACGCTTGATATTTGAGGTAATGTTGCAACCTGTTATGAGGACATTATAGGATAATGATTGAGGAACTGGGTACGGGAAAGTAAGATAGGATGAAGTAATTTATGACTAAGTTTTGGTCGTTAATTCGTCATGTACACATTCTTGCACGCACCTACTGACGCACACTCACATATGATACGAAATTAATGTGTATTTGTTGTTATTTATTGACAGTTATGTTGCGATTTAAATTGTTAGTTCAAAGCAATACTTATTACATGGCTAGTGTATGTTGTGATGTAGGTAAACTATTTCAATATTATCGGTAAATAGGTGTATTGTTTTATTAAAGTTTATTATTCATCCATACTAATATTACAAATGTAATCGTGTGTTTGTTCTTTTATCGCGTCGTAATTGTGCTATGGGTCGACCTAATTTTTTGTATTGGGATAGTTGGGACAGTCCTACTGTGTGACAAAGGTTACCGGGCAAATAACTCATTCCTATGCAAAAAAAGTGTAAACCACGCGGGCGGAAACGCTAGTCTGTAATATAGATGTTCTATTTCACGAAGTCCGATTGACTCTACTTGTAGTTGTGATGTGTACTAACAAGCGCACTTGTGTGTAAAAGCTTTTTAATTTTAAATTAATCTCAGGTTATGGAAACTAAAATAACGTGCATGTGTCCGGCTCACAGCATTCATAGCCGAACGGAATTAGTGACAGAAGATACTCGTAGGTAAGAGAAGAAAATGATGAAACAAAGAGAGGCGTTGCTCACTGGAAGTCGTTCTGCGACTGGCTGATGGCGAGCTGCAGGCGCACGTCGTCGGAGCGGCGGCGGCGCTCCTCGCGCTCCGCCTCCTCGCGCGACATGGCCAGCGCCAGCTGCAGCTGCAGCTCCTCCTCGCCCGCCGTCAGCGGCCGCGCCAGCTCCGCGCCGCCCGCCGCCCGCCCTCCGCCGCCGCCGCCCCCGCCCCACTCCGCGCCCTCGCTCAGCTGCAACCATCACATGTGCCATTTATCCTTCTATTCTACTGTTATCGTGTTGGTCGCAACACTGCTGGCGACGGCTCCTTGCAGCCTGCTGTTCGGATTTGTACCTAGCAGTATCAACGATTATGCGTTTTTGCATATTTAAAAGACTCTTAAATTTGCAATTTTGGTTGAATAGTTAATATGTAAAGCAGCCATTCGGGCATTCATATTCAACCTACCATTAACCAATACAGATGTATTTATACCATCTGATTTACCATTCATTATTAGTGTAGTAAATAATAGAATGAAAACCCATTTACTCAGCTTCGGTTAGTAATCCTTTATTGGCATAACTGCATTAACGCAGCTCTTTTTCACACCATACACCTTTTTTTTTTTGCTCATGCAATATGCTCATATTTTTTGTCCTAACTGTCAAACATCTCCCATTTATACGGGATATAATATAATTAAATAAACTGAGATTTTATTCAATTAAACATTACATTACAGGCTGAAAAAATATCGACATATCATAAAATCTAGTCCAGATATCCTTAACTATGAATGGTTATTTATAACACAACTTTGTAAATTCATAAATACGTACGCTGAAGTTTCGCGCAAACCGCTGTTTCTCCTCGTGGACGTGTGCATGTCCAGTCTCTGCTTGTCTCTTATGTACAGAATGACTTACAGCGGGGAAGGTGGGGCTGGAGGGCGTGTCGAGCGCGCCGTCGCTGCCGAACGCGCTGGCGCTCTGCGCGAACCGCTGTTTCCCCTCAATGGCGCGTGCGTGTCCAGTCTCTGCTTGTCTCTTATGTACAGAATGACTTACAGCGGGGAAGGTGGGGCTGGAGGGCGTGTCGAGCGCGCCGTCGCTGCCGAACGCGCTGGCGCTCTGCGCGAACCGCTGTTTCCCCTCAATGGCGCGTGCGTGTCCAGTCTCTGCTTGTCTCTTATGTACAGAATGACTTACAGCGGGGAAGGTGGGGCTGGAGGGCGTGTCGAGCGCGCCGTCGCTGCCGAACGCGCTGGCGCTCTGCGCGAACCGCTGTTTCCCCTCAATGGCGCGTGCGTGTCCAGTCTCTGCTTGTCTCTTATGTACAGAATGACTTACAGCGGGGAAGGTGGGGCTGGAGGGCGTGTCGAGCGCGCCGTCGCTGCCGAACGCGCTGGCGCTCTGCGCGAACCGCTGTTTCCCCTCAATGGCGCGTGCGTGTCCAGTCTCTGCTTGTCTCTTATGTACAGAATGACTTACAGCGGGGAAGGTGGGGCTGGAGGGCGTGTCGAGCGCGCCGTCACTGCCGAATGCGCTGGCGCTCTGCGCGAACCGCTGTTTCGCCTTGAGGGCCCGTGCCCGCTCGTTCTTTAACCTCTCCTCGTCCTTCAACAGGTTCACTAGCTGCTTCGCTTTCTCTCGTACATTTAGACCTGGAATACAGAAGTCAAACTTGAAACTGAAATTCGGTCGGTCGACACTTGCATCTTTCCACCGAAGCAATAGAACCGCTGCATGGCAGAAATGGGTGCAGTGGTGATGCTTCTTTGATCGATCTTTATGGTTCGACTAGTCCTATTACTGCCTGTCGAGAAACTGACAACCTCGATAAATTGCTTATGGCGGGCAAAGTTGAAGGAAAGAGTCCCCGCGGCAGATCACTTAGCAGTTGGTGTGACTGCCTTGAAAGAGGCCGAAAACCGGACGAGATGGAAGCGGATAATCCACCAAAGCATGAAGGACTTTAATGGAAACGCTTTTCAAAAATGAAGAAACGATCAAGAAGAAGAGTCCTACTACTCATAAATAGATGCAGCAGTGATCCTTCTCTAATAAATAAATAAGATCTATAGTTACAAACCTTTGTAAACTAGATATAATCTGTGCGCCCTAGACACAAAGGAAATTTCGCTAAAAAAATCTTAGAAATGTTTAGTAAATAGGACGCCAAAGAAACATGCGAAGAAACAGTAAAAAATATATAAATAAAGAACTAAAAACCTATTTAAACAAGATATAAGCTGTGCGCCCTAGACACAAAGGAAATTGGGCTAAAAAATCTTACAAAAGTTTAGTAAATAGGACGCCAAAGAAACATGTAATAAATAAATGAATATGAATATTCGAAGAAACAATATATAAATAAAGGAAATACCTACTTTAAGAAGGGGAAATTGTCGAGATCAAGATTATTATAAACGGTGTATTAGTTAGTTGTGACTAAAGTGGCATCAAAATATAGCTATATGAAATTCTCATTTCACGTTTTTTCAACTCCTCAAAGGTCAACACACTATTTATTTTGCTATATATAATACATTGCTACGATCGAATTGCTATGACATGTAGCACTTAAATCAATTGTAAATACTGCTTTTGTGGCTTTGTCCATAGGTCGCTGGTTCATATCCGGCTCGAAGGACCAATGTAAGAGTCCTGGGACTTAAATTGAAGTGGACTGTATTTCGATTAGCTGGTTTATTCACCATCAAATTAACAAAGATACACCCGGTCAAACAGAGTATTAACTAATATGAATCGTGCGTGGTCGCGATGCTGAGTGGTGCCGCGGCCCGCCGCCTCACTCGGTGCAGCCGATGACGTAGCGCACCTCCTCCTCCCGCGCGTCTCCTCCCGTGCGTATTGGGAAGAAATCCCAACACCAAAATTAGAGATTTACATTTATAATCAAGATCTCAACAAAATGCTACAATGAAACCCTTAATGCTTCATTCTACACTAGGGTTGATGAGGAAGGAGTTATGAGGATGAGGAAGAGGATGAGGAAGTATCAAGCACAAAGTAAGAGGATGAGGATGAGGATATATTCATGAGGAAGAGGATGAGGAAGAGGAAGAGGAAGAGGATTTTTTTGAAAAATCTAAACTTAGAACAGAAAATCAAACTCAACAAAAATCTAAACTTAGAACAGAAAATCAAACTCAACATTCAAATTTCTTCGTCGGGAATCGGGAATCGTCACCCGGAAACAGTCCGGCATGTTTATTATGGCGACACGGATCGTCAAGCAGTTACAAAAAAAATATAAGTTTAGTAAGATTTAAATAAAAGTACCTGGACGCCCGAGCGTTGCTCGGAGTAAAACAATTTATTTACTTGGTTTATTTTTAAGCAAAACATTCATTGACTTAGTGTTACTTTACAAATCCTTTTGAAATACATAGCTCCCAATTTAAAAAAAAAATGTCACAAAAAATAAAAAACGCAACTTGCCTACTTCAGATTTGAACCCGGGTCTCTAGCTCCATAGTCGGCTTTCGTAACCATTCGACCGAGAAAGCTTTAATTCCAATGACGAAATTTTTATAGAGGTCTTTCATATCGACATTGTCATTTGTTTGAAGGGTGGATTGTCAAATGTTGACCATTTGACGGCTTTGTACGCCACAATTAGATATGAGCGCCGATGGGTGGGAGGTCGGCGGCGGCGCGCCGACTTTTTGGAGTCGGCGGCGGCGGCGTTTTCGGCGGCGTGACCTCCAAAGGATTTTTTGATGTTGGCAGATAAAAAACACGTAGTTTATCGATAAAAATATTTATATTTATTAAAACTTAAAAATAAACAAATTACGGTTCAGGAAAGTGTAACATTTTGAAACTTAGCAATTAGAACAACGTATAACTATACAATTTTGAATAACAGTTTGCCGATATTGCAGGTTGGTGTGTGACAGGATAGTTTTTTTTTTATATACATATAAATAAACCGTACAAAAAGGCAGACAAACCGCGTGGTGTTAAGCGATCACCGTCGCCTATGGACACGGGTAACCCTAGAGGAGTCACTCGAGCTTCGCCGGCTTTGGAGGAGAGCTTTTTTACAGCTTTCTTGAAGAACCCCATTTCATAGTCCACTGGAAATGTCTCAGTTGGAAGGTTGTCCCATAACTTACACGTCCGTGGTAAGAAAGAGCGTGCAAAGCGGACTGTGGAGGACCGCCACGAGTCCAGATGGTGTCGGTGAAACTTTAACCTTCGTCTGGTGGTATATTCATGAAATGGTGACGTAGGCATCATTTTAAAAAGTTCCTTGGAGCCCTCACCATAGTAAAGTCGATAGAATGCGCAGAGCGAGCCTCTTCGCAAGCTTAGCGGTTCTAGACTGTCAGTCAAGCTTGGGTCGTTGATGATTCGGACTGCGCGCTTTTGGACGGAGTCAAATGAGTGTAGTGGTGTAGCTGGTATTTTGGTGCTCCTCTCGTATAATCTGCAGCTATGTATTGTGTATGTGGACTATGAGAAAGCCTTCGATTCTATTGAGATCTGGGCGGTGGAGTCTCTCCAGCGATACCAGATTGACTATCGGTACATCGAACTGTTGAAGTGTTTGTACAAAGCCGCAACCATGACAGTCCGAGTCCACGACGGAAGCACTGGACCTATTCCACTGCAGCGCGGAGTACAAGGCACAAGGTTCATATCCCCGAAGCTGTTTACCGCTGCACTGGAAGACGTGTTCAAGCTGATAGAGTGGAACGAGCTCGGTATTGACATCAATGGCGAACACCTCACACAACTTCGATTTGCCGATGATATAGTAATCTTGGCGGAGAACCTGGAAGAGTTCAGCACTATATTATGTGACCTCCATAGCGCCTCACAAAGGGTGGATCTTAAGATGAACATGGACAAGACGAAGATCATGTTCAACGTCCATGTCACACCTATACCGGTTGTCGTTGATGGCACTACTCTCGAAGTTGTCGACGAGTACATATACCTGCGATCCGTATGGGTAAGTCCAGCTTCGAGAGAGAGATAACTCGTAGAATCCAACTCGGTTGGGCAGCGTTCGGGAAGTTACAAAGTGTCTTCTCGTCCAGAATACCTCAGTGCCTGAAGTTGAAATTTTTCGAGCAGTGTGTGTTGCCAGTGATGACCTACGCTAAGACGTGGTCTTTTACAGTTGGCCTTTTCCATAGGCTCAAGGTCGCACAGCGCTCGATAGAGAGGGCTATGCTTGGTATTTCTCTACGTCGGTACGGTTCGGTACGGTATTTCTCGCGTAGAGAAATACCAATTTCTCTACGCGATAAAATTCGTAACGATGAAATCCGTAGACGAACGAAAGTTACAGACATAGCTCTCAAAATTTGCAAGCTAAAGTGGCAATGGGCAGGCCATATAGTTAGAATAACCGACAACCGATGGGGAAGAAAGGTTCTCGAATGGCGACCACGTCTCGGCAAAAGGAGTACAGGCCGCCCTCCAACCAGGTGGACCGATGACCTAAAGAAGACAGCGGGAAACCGCTGGATTCAGTAGGCGCAGGACCAGGAGGAATGGCGAACGTTAGGGGAGGCCTACTTCCAGCAGTGGACTACTAAAGGCTGAAAAGAAGAAGAAGAACTGCTTAAAGCGGCCTACGGCAACAACGAGCACGTTCATACTATTTGACTAGTGACCGATTCAATTATCTCTCTCGCTCACTCGGCGCGCCGTTACCTTTTCGCGGCGGCGGCGGCGCGGCGAAATCTGCGGCGGCGGCGGCGCGCCGGCGCGGCGCTCATATCTAGCCACAATATATTATTAATATTTTCCAATAGATGTCAGTAAGAGTAATTTTATATTTAACTGCATAAACATTAAAAAAAACGACAATTTTTATCAATAAAAATTTATGGATCGATTTATCATCCCCACAACCAGTGTACCAAATTTCATCAAAATCTTTGGAGCCGTTTCCGAGATTCAAAAAATATATTTAGATATATACAAGGATTGCTCGTTTAAAAGGTAGATAAAATATGCAGTAGGTATTTAAATTCAACTCAAGTTTTTATTGCCAAAGGTAGTAGTAGTACAGTTACAAAAAGTAAGTATAACTTTTTAGTTGTATGCGAAAAGAAAATTCCTCATAAATTCCTCTTAATTTAAGAGGAAGCGAAAGAGGATGAGGAATTTTTCTACTTTCCCTAAGAGGAAGCGGAAGAGGATGTGGAAGTGCCAAAAATTGCGTAACTTCCTCATTAAGAGGAAGAGGAAGAGGAATCCTCATCATCTCTATTCTACACCGATAAACATAGAGGTATGACGTTAATGTATGTCACTATTAGCATAATTATACAAATAGTCGCCTACCGTCACCTTGGGCTCATTTCACTTTGCAGTATTATTGATAACGCTCTAGCACCTCTAATAACTCCACCTTACCTTACGATCAATTTGAAAACATGATTTTCGACTTTGACTATGTTAATTATACTGATAGCTGAGATTAGAACATTACGTAGATGCCGTTTTTAAAATCATGTCAATACCACATTTTTGATGTTATAATATCTGCGTTCTTTATGAATTTTTAGGTTGTAGCACTTTCATGTTTTAGGGAAGGGTCATTATTTATGTAGTAAAACAATTAGAATGCGTTTCGGTGGAAAGGTGAGGCTGGCGGCCACACCTACATGAGTCGATCAGCCTCTGGAGCAATAAGTGCACACAGCGTGTATATCCAAAGGCTGCAGCGAACAACTAACATAACTTGGTTTTCAAGAACGTCTGTTACTCCATTAAAATTTAAAAAATATTAAAATATGAATGATAAATAGATATCTTCTGAGGTTTTTTTTTCTATGTATAATGGAAAAACATTCTACTGTACTATTTCCTCACCTTGATCTTTCCCTTCTTCCATGTACTGGAAATCTTTCAGCGTATGTATTGCAAATATGTTCTCCTTACATTGCATTGCAACCTGGAACACAAAGAAATCATACTTCAGTGAACAAAATAACCAATGAAATTCATTTATTTATAACAACACGGTTTGATTGCCACATCAGGAAATTCAATAAATATTACATTCTGACTTCCTCACAAAATGAGTCTAATCAATATACTTTACAGTTCTTTCGAAAATAATAGTTTTATATGTAGATATAACGTCAATAGTGACGTTCGAGGCTTTTTACCGATTTATAAGATGATCCTCTTGTGAACAAGCAACTAACTAGCCTACTGGATTTGACCACTTTTTTTGCTGCTTCCGGATCATCTGCATTATCTATTTCTTCTTTTACAGGTAACTCTTTAACTCGCCTTTTCACTACCGGTCTTGGCATCAGCGCCTTGTACACGTACCGCAAGTTCTTTCCGTGGTCGTTGAGTCGTTTCCAGATCGTCAACATCAACAGGTAATACATTCAGCTCACCTTTTCGCTACTGGTCTTGATGAGGTCTTGCATCATTGACACAAGCGCCTTGTACACATGCCGCAAGTTCTTGCCGTCGTCGTTGAATCGCTTCCAGATCGTCAACATCTACAGTTGATACATTCAGCTCACCTTTTCGCTACTGGTGGTTGATGAGGTCTTGCATCATTGACACAAGCGCCTTGTACACGTGCCGCAAGTTCTTGCCGTGGTCGTTGAGTCGCTTCCAGATCGTCAACATCTACAGTTAATACATTCAGCTCACCTTTTCGCTACTGGTCTTGATGAGGTCTTGCATCATTGACACAAGCGCCTTGTACTGGTGCCGCAAGTTCTTGCAGCGGTCGTTTAGTCGCTTCTAGATCATCAACATCTACAGTTAATACATTCAGCTCACCTTTTCGCTACTGGTCTTGATGAGGTCTTGCATCATTGACACAAGCGCCATGTACACGTGCCGCAAGTTCTTGCCGCGGTCGTTTAGTCGCTTCCAGATCATCAACATCTACAGTTAATACATTCAGCTCACCTTTTCGCTACTGGTCTTGATGAGGTCTTGCATCATTGACACAAGCGCCATGTACACGTGCCGCAAGTTCTTGCCGTGGTCGTTGAGTCGCTTCCAGATCGTCAACATCTACAGTTAATACATTCAGCTCACCTTTTCGCTACTGGTCTTGATGAGGTCTTGCATCATTGACACAAGCGCCTTGTACTGGTGCCGCAAGTTCTTGCCGCGGTCGTTTAGTCGCTTCCAGATCATCAACATCTACAGTTGATACATTCAGCTCACCTTTTCGCTACTGGTGGTTGATGAGGTCTTGCATCATTGACACAAGCGCCTTGTACTGGTGCCGCAAGTTCTTGCCGCGGTCGTTTAGTCGCTTCCAGATCATCAACATCTACAGTTAATACATTCAGCTCACCTTTTCGCTACCGGTCTTGATGAGGTCTTGCATCATTGACACAAGCTCCTTGTACACGTGCCGCAAGTTCTTGCCGTGGTCGTTGAGTCGCTTCCAGATCGTCAACATCTACAGTTAATACATTCAGCTCACCTTTTCACTACTGGTCTTGATGAGGTCTTGCATCATTGACACAAGCGCCTTGTACACGTGCCGCAAGTTCTTGCCGTGGTCGTTGAGTCGCTTCCAGATCGTCAACATCTACAGTTAATACATTCAGCTCACCTTTTCGCTACTGGTCTTGATGAGGTCTTGCATCATTGACACAAGCGCCTTGTACTGGTGCCGCAAGTTCTTGCCGCGGTCGTTTAGTCGCTTCCAGATCATCGACATCTACAGTTAATATATTCAGCTCACCTTTTCGCTACCGGTCTTGATGAGGTACTTGATTGACACGAGCGCCTTGTACACGTGCCGCAAGTTCTTGCCGTGGTCGTTTAGTCGCTTGCAGATCATCAACATCTACAGTTAATACATTCAGCTCACCTTTTCGCTACCGGTCTTGATGAGATACTCCATTAGCACCAGCGCCTTGTACACGTGCCTCCAGTTTTTGCCGTGGTCGTTCAACCGTTTCCAGATCATCTGCATGATCTCCGTGAACGCCATCACGTTGTACGTCAGGTCGGCGATCTCCGCCATAAGAGTGCTTGAGGGTCCCCATGGGTCGTTTGATGTTGCTTCGCGCACTTTAACCTGGAGATAAGCGTATCACAGTTGACAAAAAGGGTTCATTTAGAAAGCAGAAAGCGTTGATGATACTTAACAGACTTTACCAGAACAGCTTTCTTAACTGAATTTCTGTTAGATCATGCATATCTACATTAAATCAGATACAGATGGTTCAAGACAAGTATTCTGACTTATATTTGTCCATAACCTGTACGCTACTGGTGACAGTCATACGATTAGTTACTGTGTGATCTAAGGTCATCGATTATCCTAAGGCTTTGATCTAGCAAAAGAAGGGTTCAATAGAGGTAGTAGATAGCTACACTGCATAAAATTTTAAAAACCCCCGACACAAAAAATTTACTCTAAAAACTAACAAATAATATTTTAAACTAATTTTAAACCTATTATAATTATTATTATCACATAGGTACATATATTATGTAAGTTCAAATATTATTTTCCAAGCGTCGTCGCGTCGGGGGACCGCTAAAGTTTATATTATAGTCATTTTTTAACAACAGCTAATTAAATTACATTTCGGTAAGTATCTACGAGAGATCTTAACGCATAGTCTACGCTCTATACCGTGCGCGGCGAGCTCGGTGTGCGGTATGCGGCGCGGGGGTGGGCGTGGTCAAGTGCGGCTACCCGAACGGGCAGACACGTGAGGGCAGACGTCGTTGACGGTTGTGTCGATTTTGCAAATTTTTCGGAGTAAATTCATTTGTTGCAATCTGCGACATCAGCTGTTTTTCTCACTTAGCGGTCCCCCGACGTGACGACGCTTGGAAAATAATATTTGAACTTACATAATATATGTACCTATGTGATAATAATAATTATAATAGGTTTAAAATTAGTTTAAAATATTATTTGTTAGTTTTTAGAGTAAATTTTTTGTGTCGGGGGTTTTTAAAATTTTTAATTTTACTTTTATTTTTTCCTTTTTGAAGTAAGTATAAATATTAGGAAGGTATAAGTTGGTTAGGTTACTTAGTTACAAGGTATCATAATTCTTTCAATAGGTATCATTGTAGTATACGGTACCAAATTTTGAATCGATCGGACATAAGGAAGTTAGTCAGATCCTCTCATCAACTAGAAAAGAGCTGATAATCTTCAAACGGCTGATCAGTTCATGGTTAACTTACTTTAATATACTTTCAATACCACTGAAGTAACATGGTATCAAACTTCGAATCGATAGGACATATGGAAGGTAGTCAGATTCCCTCATCAACTATTAAAGATCTAATGATCTTCAAACGGCTGATCATGTCATGGTTAGTTACCTTACCATACACTTTCAATTTAATTGAAGTAACCCGGTAACAAATTTTGAATTGATCGGACATAAGGAAGTTAGTCAGATCCTCTCATCAACTAGAAAAGAGCTTATAATCTTCAAACGGCTGATCAAGTCATGGTTAATTTACCTTAATATACTTTGAATACCATTGAAGTAACATGGTATCCAACTTTGAATCGATAGGACATATGGAAGGTAGTCAGATTCTCTCATCAACTATTAAAGATCTAATGATGTTCAAACTGCTGATCAGGTCATGGTTACCTTACCATACACTTTCAATATAATTGAAGTAACCTGGTACCGAATTTTTAATCTATCGGACATAAGGAAATTAGTCAGATCCCCTCATCAACTACAGAAGAGCTGATAATCTTCAAACGGCTGAACAGATTTTCATGAAACATGGCTAGGAACACTGGTAAAAAAATTATCTATTATACAATACAAACTAAACGAAAATCGGTTCATCCGTTTGCGAGCTACGATACCACAGACAGATACACAGATACACAGACACGTTAAACTTATAACACCCCTCTTTTCGTCGGGGGTTAAAAATATAGTCATTAAGAGTAGACGATAATGGTGCATTTATTATCATGCCGCTAGGACACTTGTCCTCCATGCGAACGTGTAATTTTCATCAATCAAGTTCATTGATTTCTTCCCCATATGTCCGTCACCATAAACCAAGTAATAAATTAATCCCTTGCTGTTGCCATAACAAAAGCAATAGTAATTTATGTATTCGAGGGCGAAAAGTTTATAGGGCAGTAAATCTTCACACGGATATTATTACTTATTCCGATGTGGTATTTCTATACATTTGCCCTTTAGTTGACAAACTACGAGGAATTCACGAGACTTTGCTACGGAAGCCTCATAAGGAAAACAACCAATGCCAAGATAACACGAATACCTGCGTTAAATATAACGTTTGCAATAAATATAACCTTTGTAAATAACTGCCAATTGATACTGAACTTCAGAAAAAAACTGAAATTGTATCACTCGTTCTCGTGAAAACTGACGATAGACGCAGATTTCGGTGGTGTGTGGAGGCAATAGGGACGTTCGAATTATCTGTACAGTCTAAAATGTAACAACGTGTAGTCTTGTGCTTAATCGGACGTCTGCGAGTTCGCACTGTACTAGTACGTTTGGGATAATGTACTAGTAAACCTTATTCGTACATTTAGTACTCATAGTACAGTTATCCTTATCACACAGCGTCCAGCGTTCCCAATTTGATTTTCCTTCAAACTTTAACAGACTTAGGACTACCAATCTAACTATTGAAATGAGTAGTTATGATTACCTAAATACTAATAATTAAAATTGTAGATAATATTAAGTTATCTATAAGTTCGAAAATTAAATCTATTTACATAATTTTATATTTATAAAACAAAGTCGTATTTTATAAGAGTATCAATAATAAAATATTGAAATAACGTAATATAAAACCAACAATCCTTATTTCAATATAATCGCCAGAAACAATGAACTGTTGATATATTATTAAAATACAACTTATATGGATTACAGATTTACAAACAATTTATTCACGCGCAGCAAAGTTGACTGTGACATAGCAACATCAACAATCAGTACCTACCGCGCATGAGCACCGGCGCGGTGTGCATTTGTTCGGTTCGGGATTTCTTAAGCGGACGACAGTCGGACATTTGCACTAACATGCATGTTAAAGTGAGACGCGCTTAGTGTACGACTGTCCGAAATGTCCGATTAAGGATTTCTATTTGGTAACGTTACTTGTAGTACAGTGCTGGGTAACATAACCTAATAGTACTTAGTACGCGTACTACACAAGACTAACAACGTGTGGGGCGGGCATTAGACGTGGCATCGCACTTTTTAGCGAATTTAAGCATCACAATTTCGTGTGCACGATGTGCACGGGTTCGATCGCTGCTAAAATACGACTGCAAATGCCGATAGCCGATGTTAAAAGCTAGGCACTGATGCTTGGCCGTAAATGTAAATTAGAATCGTCATATTATCACATATCAAACACACGACGATTCACGATATCTGACATGGCGTGAAGAGCTCGGATCTGAACGGGCTAATTAGCTAAGCGTCGCGGTACGGCTTCCTTGCGTCAGACGGAATCGATTCCACGATCCTGTAATTCGCTTCAGCGGATTGGTATTGGCTCTCAAGGACTCCGGAATAGAATCCTAACAAATTAACCAGTAATTAGATACCTGGACCAGTCAGTGTTTTGGCGTTTAAATAAATTAGTTCCTGATCTATTGCTATTTACTGAAGCCCTGGAATATATTGACGACTAACGTAGTTGTAATTTTAAAGCATTTAAGATTGGGAATTGAAAGCTTAATTCATTACTTAATTCAGGTTGCTATCATGAAAATCTACAGAAGATACATGTTATTCCGCTATTTAAAGACTCTTTACTTCAAATCGACGTGGTCTACGCTTCTACATTATGTTTAGTAGACAAGTATATGAAAAGAACAGGCTGTATTATTGGTACTACCTAGGTGTATACAATAGTTTGCTTTACAGCAACTGATCAGCGATGTCCAGAGTTTATTATGATGGAAAGGCATAATTCCTATATTTACCCGAAGCAACCATCAGCTTTAAGAGTAGCAGTGCAACTTTATTAACTGAGGACAAGACTCCAATTAGCTTAGTAAGAAGTTTGTACACAGATGATGCTTTACAGCGTGCTGTTACGCAAGGTATGCACCGCGCAATTTTTCTAATAGATCACCGAAGAAACAAATTGTTCGTGTTCCTAAACGAGAACCTGCGCGCATGTTTCTTCAACTGCATATACCGCTTGCACTTTCAAATCTCAGTGCTCTCTTGGAAGCTTTTCCTAATTTTGACATTCGTGGAAGGACATTATGGCTTTCTGTCTAAAATTCAGCGAAACACATTGATATTGTGTCTTATTATGTAGTTTTTTTTAAATATCTGTTATCATTATTATTCTGTTATTTACAATTATTGCTTATGATTTTTGTTTTGAAATTTATGATTATTATTTTCTGCTTTTATTCTATTTTTGTTAAAGTTGTTATTTTATATTCACCTAATTCTATGTTTGTTAGTGTAATTGATTCTGTACCGTTCTAAAAAAATAATTATTCAATTAATAAATTAATTAACTACGAAGCTTGAATGCTACTTCATTTTACTATGGATTACCCAATCAGTAGTCATAATCATAATTTATAGAAGTTTCTGGCATAGTAGACGTCTGCGCCAGCGCTGTTGTGCCGTGTGGGGAATCCTGGATCCGATTCCTAGTAGCGGAAACATCTAATTGATGCATTTTGAGATCTTTTTCTGGATTGTTTGTGAGCTTTCCTTCGACTTACGACAAGCTACTTAGGGGTTCCGAAGTAAGAAACGATGTTATTATTAGCTGTAGCTTACCTGAGCATCAGAGTAGTTGTGCGCGAGATTTTTAATATTCCTCCTTAGGCCCGCCACGTTTACTTGCATTTCGTCCCGGGCGCGGGGCATCTGGAAACAATACATTACCATCATTAGCATCACCACAAACCAACCCACGCACACACCCACTACTATAGTGGAAACATCGAAAATTTAAATATCTATGCTCTTCCGTTTTACGTCAAAGCCACACTAGCTACTTTTAACATCAGCGTTCAGCGATTATGCGCGTGCATCGCGTTTTGGCAACTTGGACGCCACATCGCTCGTTTCAGCGACTTTAAAGATGCTGCATCGCGTTTTGGCAACTTGGACGCCACATCGCTCGTTTCAGCGACTTTAAAGATGCTGCATCGCTGTTTTGTGACTACCTAAATTCGAACGCGTTGGTGGAATCGCACGTTTTAGTGTTAAGTGCGAACAGTGCACTTCTAATTAATTAAGTTTTTGCCTATAAAATTTGAGAGTTCCCCTCGATTTCTCTGGGATCCCATCAACAGATCCTGACTTGGTGACAAAGGGACTACCTCGGGAGTATAAGCATACGAACAAACAAAATAATTTTGAAAATCGGTCCACAAACGGCGGAGTAACTAATCGGTGAACATACATAAAAATATACATACAGCCGAATAAAGTACCTCCTCGTAAAGTAGGTAATAACCCTCCTTCTGTCGCAATCGGGTAAAAAGGGACTTAATCGCCGAAATTAGTATGTGAAAATGTGTCGGGAACTTAAAAAATAAACGGGAATTTAAAAAATATTCTACAAAACGAATAAGAAGGTCTAGAATTAATTATGTTTGTTCACTTTGTACACTAGAGACCTCAACTTTGTAGAGCAGGAAAAAGGAGAAAAGGCAGAAGTCTTGGTATGGAGAAAAGACCGCCCACATTTAGGAGCACTTTTGTTCAACTCAATTTTTTAAAGTAAAGGCTTCCGCGGCGTTGTGCATTTTTTAAGGGTAAAAAATGTTTAACTCGCTTAAGGACACGTGATCTGATCGAATATTCGTAAGACGGAGGGGTGACAGCTGATGGCTCGACTGTCTGTATACTTGTAAAATTCGTGTATATCAAGTGTTTAAAATGTGTAAATTGAACAAAGTGCATCTATTAATGAAAAAAGCAACGATGAAATGGTGAAAGAAAATGAGTGAGTACTTTATAAAAATATTACTTAGATGAAAGCTTACCGAAAATACTACATGAAAAATAACACTAATAACATGGTGATAACTGATAGATAACTAATAAAAATACCAAAAATGCTCAACTTTTTCACTTCTGCCGGCACTCCCAGAGTGCAACCTGTTGTTTTTTTAAAGAGGGGTTGCATTCTTCGGCGCAATCTTTTGGATGACGCATTAAGTTTCTTTTTTAATAAGGTACCAATACCAACATAGTTCAAAGAAACCACTGGTGTTTAAAACCCAACAAGACTCCAATCCTCTCGATCAATAATTCAAAACCATTGCTTAGATTTTCATTCATAATTTACATACAATTGTTTATTTCCCACATGGCAATACCAGTAGATCGATTTTCACATACCTATTCAAGACCTACTACTATAATGTCTACGATTTAACTTTTAGAAAAATCTTGATTGTGTATACAAGTACAGTAGGCTGCAACCCTTTTTGCGACCCACTGCCGGGCACGGGTCTCTCCCCATTATTGAGGAGGCCTGGAGCTTACTCCACCACGCTGCTCCAATACGGGTTGCTGGAGATAGAAGTACAGTAATATAGCTCATTAAGTTGATTATTAGGTGCGGTTGGGCCCAAAATATTTGGATAGTGATAACGACCTTTGAGTCTTTGACCCTATCCACCAACTGGCATTGGTGGAGTGAAGAGTGCGGAGCATTCCCGACTGCGGGGAGACCCGTGCCAAGCAGTTGGAGGCAAAAAAGATTGCTGCCAACTGTGGTCCTCTGAGGCTGACACCATCTCGGTCCATCTTATTTTCGAGTTCCAATTGCAATGTGAGTCAGTCAAGAGCATACGACTCTATCAAGCAGAGCTGCATTTCCATGTAGTGCAGTGACCATAGCCCAGTATACTCGCCTGCTAGTTACTATCCATAGTCTGTCAGTTGCAAATTGTTCGTTTCATAACAGCATACATAATAGAAGACATAATATCATTACTCGGGTAAATTATGTAATAAACTGTCGATCGATCGAAGCCTGAACAGTCAATGTAACATGTATTACAGGTTATAACGATGTATTATTTGTTTATCTGTGAGCAGCAATGGCCGAGTGAGCAGCGATGGCCGAGTGGTAAAAGAACGCCGTCTCCAACGCGACCGATACCGGGTTCACAAACTCGCGCGCCGAGGTTTGTTTCTTACAAAGAAATTTGTAATATGTACATTTGTCGCTGCTCCACGGTTATATAAAATATCGTGATATTTGATTACGATGTTCTCCATCGCCGTGCATGCCTGAGAGAAATTTATAATTTCTCGAAATCATGACAACATCATCATAAAACACTAAAAATATTATACTGAATGCATATTCAGGCTAAAATCATAATACATTTGACATAATTGTATAGTATTACTACCGCTTGTAAAAGTGATAAATTGCGGAGACAACTAGAAGCCATCGATCAATTCTAGTAACAGGTAACCTTGCACCAGGGTTAATGTTTGTCCTTGCGGGAATAGTCTCCTATTTCTGTCCATGACCAACACCTTTTGTCGAGGTAAATAAGCTTGTGGCTATTACTATGTCAAGGAAGCTCATATTAGGTTAGATTGGCAGCAATAATCGAGTATAAAATAAAATAAAACGTGCTTGACGGCATGTTATCGACCAAACTTGGACTGCCTGGTGGACTTCGGCTTAGGGCGTAGATAAATTCCACAATTGCATAGTTGATACTTACTATGTACAAATAAATTCAAAATGTTAACCTCAAAAAGGTTGCACAAAATTTTGCCTAATTCATTTTTTTGTTACATATTATATCATTTTTGTAAATTATTTGTTTCATTTTAAATCAATAATAATTTTGTCAATTGACTATACCACCTTGTGACGACATAAATATTTTTCTTATACAAAATGTATGAGGATGTCGCGTTTTGACTACTCATACTTTTTGTTTACTTTTGACAGCTCATAAAAAGTATCTCAATTGATTCGGCAGTCAAATACCGTATTAGGTAAACGACACCCTCAACTTAAAATTCAGTTGGTCAACTTAAGTAGTGCCTACAAAAATTCCAGCAGAGTTTTCTGTTAACATAGCTTTACAGAGTCAATGTACCTTTAAAAGCAAATTCTTATGTATTCATTATCCCCATATTTCTAATGCACATTGGCTTTTAAATAACAACTTGACAGCGAATTGGCAGTTGGTCCAATATTCGCAACGCGAACGCTATTTTCGCGTTGTTGTAAACAAAGCGGGCTGTAGACGCGTTTATTTTTACGAGGGCTGTTCACCTCCACCAAACTGTCCTTGTGCTGGTTAGAGCAACGAGGGAGCCGGCAAGTAGACGTACGGTCGAAGCAAATATGAGATCCATTGTTTAAGAGTGACAGATATGGGAGGTTCTAGAAATTTGTACCTATTTTAGCTTTTACTTGACTGTCAAAAATGTATAAAAAGTCAATATAAATCTTTACTGGCCCTCAACAACACAAAGTACAAATCCCAATGGATGTAGTGGTTTCGACACAACTTATTCTGTGAAATAGCTTTATTATAAAATATTTTAACGGGTAAAAACAAGCATCCTAGTTGCATCTGACTGCTTGTCAAATGGCGATGAAATATATTGCCTCAAAAAGCAGAAAACCAATAAAGGACCGCGGGGTTTTGATGCTTCAAAAGATTTCAAAGATTGATGTTTCCCTTGACAACTTTATGAAATGTGTTGCTCTGTGTTCTGCTGGTCTATCTAATCGAGCCCGAGGTTGCAATGTTTTTCAGGCGCAGTTCTACTTAGTCTAATAGCTCTTTTAACTCGGTTCACTGAATTTTTTAGCAATCTTCAAAGTAATTTTTAGTCTGTTGCTTCATTTTGTCTAGAAACTTTTGAGTGTCGATCCCTATCTGCGTAATTTTTAGAAGTTTCTTCGTAAACAAAGCAAATTTTCGTTGGATATATATTGTTGAAAGTCTTTGCCTTTGAAAAGCAAGACTAAATTGAGTCAAATTCTAAAATAGGCACAAAGGTTTTATCGTGTAAGTGTAGAAACTTCAGAATACAGTTACTTCTAGAACCTGAAATTTTTGGCTTTATAAGGGACATCGTTCCCTTATGACAAACGTTGAACCTACACCATCACACCCATGCTAAAGCCGGCATTCGTAAGCTTTAAAAAGTATAATAAAAAAACCGGCCAAGTGAGAGTCGGACTCACGCACGAAGGGTTCCGTACCATTATCTATAAAAAAATCACGTTTATTGTATGGGAGTACTATATAGGAAATACTATTTACAGCTTTGGCAGCCTCACTAAAAGTTGACCATCCACGAAAGTGTCTGTTCTACTTATTAAATTACTGAAGCTTACTTTTATTTATGTGATTCGCAAACTCGGTCTAAGAATATGCCTCAATACGCTCCCTCTCCATTATTGGGGAGGCCTGGAGCTTAATGTACCACGCTGCTCCAAGCGGGTAGTTGCAGCAAGCATTCACATAAAGGTCAAATTCTTAATACAACATCACGATGTTTTACGAGTTGTTAAATACGAGTTACACACATATAACAGATTTATCCACTCAAAAGTACACGCTAGATTTGAATCTAGAGATCCTAGAGTGCTTGATATCTTAATTACTAGGCTATCTGTATTATTAAAATAAAAATAAATAAAATATACTAACACAATGAAGTTGCTCAGTTCATCTTGCGAAGAACCGAACAAACTTCCAAGAAAACTATTTCCGGATGTTACCGGAAACTCCAAAACGTCTGCTTTACACGACACAACTGTTTATAATTCCACTAATTCACTTCAATGCACCACTGTCCTGTCTTGGTCCTGTCAAACAACCTATAGAAGCACAAACCACTGTTAAACAAGCTGTAGAAGCGCAAAGATATCCTTTGAAGATATCTAACGATAGTGTTAGGTAAAGCCAATGTATACAAGTTGATGGAAACTTAATTTTTGGTTTTACGATAGCTTGTGAGTTGTGACGTTAAGAGAGGTGCTGTAAATGCCGAGAATGTTTAAAATTAATTAAAAAAATAAGTAAAACGGCTATAATCACTTCAAAAATATATAAAAAAATATTTAATTGCATTCGATACCTTTTCTTGCTAATCGTAATGACTTAAAAATATTTTGGGGTTGTGCCCTCAGCAAAGTGGCGTGCCTATCGTATGGGCGTAATGGGCACCGATTCCTAAGTTTTCGACACTTAACAAAATAAGTGTATATTAAATCACTACAATCAAAAAAGATTTACAGAAAATAGTTTGTCATACCACACATAAATTCAATGGAAACATAACTTACAAGGAAATAAGAGATTGTTTTTGTATTGCATTGGAGCAGCGTGGTGGAGAAGCTCCAGGCCTCCCCAATAATGGGACGAGACCCGTGCCAGCAGTGGTGCGTAAAGAGGGTCGCAGCCAAGAGATGTGCTATTATTATTATTTGAGTTGATGGGGAAGGGTACAACCCTAAGGCCACTGCGACCAGTAAATGATCTATTGTAGCCTAGCCCCGCGTTTATATCTGATTCCCAAGGCCGACGGTTGTGAGGAACCGTACGATGCGCTTGGGATCTAGAAGTTTGACATCTTCCGATGTGACCAGGCTGCCGCCCAGTATCCGACTTCTGCTATGTGCGAGTGCGACACAGTCGCAGAGGATGTGGATGCCCGATTCCTCTTCATCATTGCAGAATCTGCAAATAGCAGTTGAACGAGATGTGCTAAGTCATCAAAAATAGTGATATTTAATTTAAAGTGTTCTCTTTTATTAACTGGTTTCTAATACTGATTTGATTACAGATAAATGTCAAGCGTCGGTAAATGCACCTACCATCAAGATTGTAAGTCTTCAGACCGAAACAATCGCTGCTTTGGAGGCTATATAGTCTTTCTATGTTTCTTATTGAAATGATTCACCGTATAAGAGAATCGTTTTATAAATTTTTCATGGACATAATTTTTTTTAAATCACTTTACCGCGCCGGTGAATGTTACCGGTGCTGTTAAGTAGTTGTGACCACTATTTTTGAAATAATAAGTGATGTAAATTTTCAAAACTTTACATAAAAAATCTCTGGAAACCAGCATCGTGTATCCAATTATTTTACACTAAAAGTAATAAAAATCTTTTAAATCGTGTAACAACTATTTAGATGCAAATTTTTCAACTTAGACGTCAATTTTCACGTTAACAATCACCAGTGTTCACATCATCGTGTACGAAACTTCACATCAAAGCAAGCCATCGCAAAACCAAGAGACCGAATAAGAGGGATTCCCTACAACCTACTACAACTTCACTTTACAAGCTCGTGCGGCCGCAAAACCAAGAGACCGAATAAGAGGGATTCCCTACAACCTACTACAACTTCACTTTACAAGCTCGTGCGGCCAACTACACCTGACGCACTATACTACGGACACTGCGGTGTGAACTTGAGCACGTCCATCTTATGCCCGCCCCACACGTAACGAGAAATCGTTCAGATTTCTCTGAACATATCTGTTTCCTCAGATTTATTGTACGTGTGGATGGTAAATCATTCCAATTAATCGTTCGTCGTCGGCAGTACCAAACATCAGAGAAATCGTTCAGTCGTTCGTCGGCACTAGTGATCGCTCATAGTTCGGCGGTAGTTCGTCTCGGACGTCTGCAAATATTGTACTAAATGCCTTACACGAATGTTATAATATTAAAAATATTTAAAAACATGAAAAAAACAAAAAAAAAAAAACAAATTTTATAGCAGAAGTCGGATACTGGGCGGCAGCCTAGTCACATCGGAAGATGTCAAACTTCTAGATACTACTAACAACCGTCGGCCTTGGGAATCAGATATAAACATGGGGCCAGGCTACAATAGATCATTTCCTGGTCGCAGTGGCCTTAGGGTTGTACCCTTCCCCACCAACTCAAATAATAATAACACACTAATGTTTAAATAAATAAATTAATCAACAACGCAAGTGCGTCATCATCATTTTCCATCTTGGATAACATGTTTATTGTGTGAACTTCTGCGGAAAGCGATCGTACTAAAGACGTGCGCTCCCGAGTTGGCTCCCGTCTTAACGCGCTTATTCTCGCTTTCCTACACCACAAGTAAAGTACCGTCTTCGTGGAAGGTAGCCTTAGTACACCCAATTCCGAAAAAGGGTGACCGCAGTGACCCGTCCAATTACAGACCTATTGCGATAACCTCCCTGCTCTCTAAGGTGATGGAGCGTGTTATAAACACACAGCTCCTTAGGTACCTCGAGAGACATCGGTTGATCAGCGATCGTCAGTATGGCTTTCGCCAGGGCCGGTCGGCCGGTGATCTCTTGGTGTACCTCACACACCGCTGGGCTGAAGCCATCGAGGGTAACGGGGAGGCTTTGGCAGTCAGCCTGGATATCGCAAAGGCCTTTGACCGGGTCTGGCACAAGGCCCTTCTCGCGAAGCTTCCATCTTACGGTCTTCCCTTGAGGCTATGCAACTGGGTGGCTAGCTTTTTATCTGAGCGGCAGATTAAGGTCGTTGTTGACGGATGCTGCTCAGATATGAAGCCCATTAACGCCGGTGTTCCCCAAGGCTCAGTGCTGTCCCCTACACTATTCATTCTGCATATCAATGACATGCTGCAACAATCACGCAGTATACATTGCTATGCAGATGATAGTACGGTGGACGCACTATACACCTGTCGAGCCAATGCCTCTAGGTCACAAGTGGAGGAAAGCAGAATCAAACTTGTGTCTGAAGTCGAGAACTCTCTGGAGCGGGTCTCGGAATGGGGTCAACTTAACCTTGTCGAGTTTAACCTCACGAAGACACAAGTTTGCGCGTTTACCGCTAAAAAAGCCCCATTTGTTATAGCGCCCCAGTTCAAGGGCACCGCGCTCACCATCGGTGAAAGTGTCGGTATCTTGGGAGTTGACATTACGAGTAAAGTGCAGTACCGGAGTCATTTGGAGTACAAAGCCAAATTGGCATCAAAAAAGCTTGGTGTCCTCAACAGAGCGAGGCAGTACTTCACTGCGGGGCAACTCCTGACGCTGTATAAGGCCCAGGTCAGACCCCACATGGAGTACTGCTCCCATCTCTGGGCAGGAGCACCGAAGTACCAGCTACACCCATTTGACTCCGTTGAAAAGCGTGCAGTCCGAACCGTCAACGACCCAAGATTGACTGACAGGCTAGAACCGCTTAGCTTGCGAAGAGACATAGGCTCGCTCTGCGTGTTCTACCGACTTTACTATGGTGAGTGCTCCGAGGAACTCTTCAAATTGATGCCCACATCACCATTCCATGATTATACCACCAGACGAAGGTTAAAGTTCCACCGGCACCATCTGGACTCGTGACGGTCCTCCACAGTCCGCTTTGCACGCTCCTTTTTACCACGGACGTGTAGGTTATGGGACAACCTTCCAGCTGAGGCATTCCCAGTGGACTATAACATGGGGTTCTTCAAGAAAGCTGTAAAAAAAGCTCTCCTCCAAAGCCGGCAATGCTCGGGCGGCTCCCCTAGGGTTGCCCGTGTCCATAGGCGACGGTGATCGCTTAACATCACGCGGCCCGTCTGCCTTATTGTTAGGTTTATTTATAAAAAAAAAAAAAAAACTGACGATCGACGCAGATATCGGTGGCGTGTGGAGGCACTAGGGGCATCCGATTTATCTGTTCAGAGAAAAATCGGATGACTTCTCGTTACGTCTGGGGCGGGCATTAAGATCCGTACGCACTGCCTGAATCATTTGGGTGAAGGAAGACTTAGCAAATTCGAGACAGTATGTTTCCACGTAAGACCTGACTCATTGGGAGTATTATCAAACGAATTACGAATAATCAAACAAACAGGTGAATAGAAACAATAGTACGAGAAAAAGGCTGGCCCTTATTGCCGGCCAAAAAATAGGTCTTACTTGCTTACTTAAAATGGACAGATATAAAATATTAGAGATAAGGAGAATTTACGGAAACCCCACCATATATCCACTCTTCTAATATTTGGACCAAAAAAAAATATTCGTTACTGTCTGCTACTGCAGTCTCTACAGCGGCAGCTCATGATAACGATAAAAGTGGACGGGCAAGCCCGAAAAACGCCGTGGCGAGTGCAACTGTTCTTACTGGTGCTTTATAAATTAAATTCTACAGATAAATATTCTTTTGCAAATATGCAGGAGAAAATGATGAGATTTGTTAAAAATTCTGTTCTCGGTCTGAGTATTTGTGTTCTCTGTACTTGTGTGTTTCTATGTTACCCATGGCACAGGAAATCGTAGTGTGGTACTGAATGTTTAGCGATATTTTCGGTATTTAACTATCAGGTAAATATAATAATGATTCTATAAGCAGACTCCCTACATAAGCGAGTGGGTTGGATAACGCGGGGAGGAAGCACTACAACGAAGCGACCGCCATCGCCACGCAGAAAGTAGCGCTCGGTTACGACATTGACACGTTTTAGTTTCGCTATCAGAAAATACAAGTAAAATATAAATACTAAAATATATTTTTACTAGTAAAAATCTAATGAGACGATATGGAACAAGCAGAGGAGGATTTTATAAAATAAACGAGAAAGCAGTATTTGAGCAGTGTGGTGCAGTAAGCTCCCGGGGAAAGATACCCGTGGAATAGACATTGGGATGGAACGTGGAACATTGGGATGCAAGAAAAGACTTGCAGCCACTCGAACACTCAACACGGAGAGAAATGCTCACGTAATAGGTAATCTTCCAACAATGTTGTTTAAGACGGATCTTCAGACGCCTTTGATTCTATAGGGAGGAACGAACGCTTAAGACTCCCTTATTCACAAAACGATTTGACCGTACAAGAGGCTTCTGAAGTAAGGTGGACGTAAAACGGATTTTAGTCACCAGCAAACTAGAAAAAAACAGACATAGTTTTTTTTATAGGGCGTAAAAGATTTATAAGAAGTTTTTATTTTCATGACCAAATGGCCAGTCGTCGATCTATGTTTTTTCCATGGCATATGAGCGCTTTGAAGTCGAATCTAATAAGGTTGGAAGCATAATCTTCTGTAAGTAAAAAGAAACATTTAGTTTAACGCGAATAGAATGTCGAACTATCGCATCATTCATCGTCAAAGAAACCTTGAACTGAATATTAGATTAATTGACGTCAGGGGTAAAGGCAATTAATTCGTAATTATTAGCATTAGCTTCCTTCCACAAATACTGTGACGCGTTGGCCCCACTATGTTTACCACGAATATTAAAACGTGGAAATTCTCATACTTTGGTTATAGTGGCAGGTAATAACGTTTCAATTTCATTTCGATTGAAGGATTCGCCCTTCCAAATAAATACATTTGATGTACATAGGTATTACAATGCTGCAGTACCAAACAAAAATTGGCAGAGCCCATCGTATGCAGCACAAAGATTGAATTTTCCTGAAGTATTTACCTTTTTTTAAATCGGGGGAATCCTTCAAAAGGTACCCGGATATCTTGGAAGAGATACCGGGTTAGTTGTGTGTTCATTTTAGACCTAAATGCTAAATGACGTTAGTGGTTTGAATCGCCTTGCCTTTATTTCGTTTCAACATTTCAAGCTGTCATACATCATAATTTCTGGAAAAACAATTTTAACAAATTTTAGCCAGATCAAATCTAACGAATGGTACTCATAGATAGATCGTACAGTTATTTTAATGCTACATCTGTGTCTGGTTTCCGTTGTAAACGAAGCTCGAATATTTATAATTTTTCCAATACAAATTTTAAATACAAAAATTGTACATTAATTTTTGTTAATGATATTTATTTCATTTTAAATCAATAATAATTAAATCAATCAATCAACCAACCCACATTGGAGCAGCGTGGTGGAGTAAGCTCCAGGCCTTCCCAATAATGGGGAGAGACCCGTGCCCAGCAGTGGGACGCAAAAAGGGTTGTAGCCAATTAAATCAATTGACACCACATTGTGATGTCATAAAAATATTTAATACAAAATGTATGAGGATGTCGCGATTTGACAGCTCCCTATCGTAATCAGGCATTTTGCAAGCAAAAACAAATCGGCTTTTAGTTAATCGATATGTAACTCACAGTCTTAATAATAAAGCTGAAAGCATGTGCTAGATGCCCAAATCATTTCACGCTTATCGTGTCAACGTAATCTCGGCATTTTAACTGTATCTCGGGCTAGCCGTTTAACTTTCATAAAATTGAAACTCTTTCGTCCTATTAATAAAGTTTAGTTTTCATTAACAACTATCCCATTACAAGATAAACTGAGTTTTTATGCAACTCTGATTCTAAAGTCCATCGATATAAGGTGTGTACTGAATTTTTTTGTAAAAAGATAAAATTGCACGGCAAATAATTTGGAGGCGTAGTCGGTAACCTGAAACGTGCGTTGAACCCAATTTGTTACAATTTGTCCAAATGCCGGAAATTTAATTCAGACGTTTCGTTTTTGCAAAATGAGCATTCAACCCATCTGTTGGTTACAATCCCTTGTTGTGGCCCCCTGCTGGGCACTGGTCCCTCCCTATGTTTGGGACCTGAAACACATCAAAGCCGTCCTCAAAAATCTATTCTATAGCATATGACCGCAATTAGATTCCAATCTTACCAATAATGTGTATTGTGTATTTCAAAAATGAATGGAACATTTTTGATGTTACTTAATTTTAATTTTGCTTAGAACTCACAGGGGACGCTGGCAACCCAAGAATTCCGAAAGCTTCTTGTTTTTGCATTTAGAAGGCATGTGCCACCAGAGGTTTAAATCTCTCTGTGCCACAGCTTCAAAGAATCGTTGTTTTATGCATCCCACTACAGATTGGAATATCAAGGTCATTCAAGAAGCAGTTTTCTGTAACATGGACAGTAGAAGAGAAAGGTTGACAGACATAACAAACTTTAAGGTTGAAGACAATAGCAATTGTCAAAATGTGTATAATTTGTTTGACAGGTGGATAAACCGCGACGTCACTCGGCTCACTTGTCAGTTGTCACCCAGGTCAACAACCCTATCATGTGTTGCGCTCGGCTATTGAACCATCGCTCTATTAGATCACATCCGGCTGTCAATCGCAGAGAAACAATTGTGCCAACTAGTTCTGTGATCGGTTCATATCTGGCGTAAGTTACTATATCATTCATATTAAGTAGGCCAGACGTACCCATGAGCCACATACATCATTTAACGCATCACAGCTTAAATAATTTAAATTAAAAAAAAATGTTCAATAAATCGAAAAGAATCTGTACAGAAAAAGAATAGGAACAGAACCAGTTGGGGACACGGAAATCGTTCTCATAATTTCTAGTTACATAGTTTCTAGTTACGTTTTCTTTCAATTGGTATACCTAAGAAAAATATACCAAAAACCGCGAGAAGTATAATTGCTGACGTTTTCCATAATGTATTCTTGGTTTTGACAATCTAGAACTCTAGTTTTTCCTAAATGTAATAAACAGGAATTTTAACTGCTATAAGGAAACTAATTTTCGTCAAGACATATCCCCGACATCAAACTTTTACCATTTATAGAATTGAAAATACGTCTATGTATAGATATGATACCTAGTTTACGAAAAATAATTGTTCTAAATCTCAAAGTCAAAGTACTAATCTCAGAACAATAAATGAATGTCACAAGAGGCAGTCTCCACGGCCACGGCCGCGAGTGGCCGCGACCCACTATAGGTGCCGGCCAGATAGATGTCGACCAGGCGGAAAGTACTGGCCTAACCTACAAACGCGGCTCACTGCGGTATTTGGCACAGCTTTTTAATGGTTCTATTAAATTAACTGTGATATTATCGAAAAGAGTTTTTTAGAAATTAGATCGTAGTTTACGAGAGTCGAAAAATGAAATTTCATTAAAACAGGAATATAACTGTTGTCTTTTTTAATTTATTCAAACGGACATAATAACACTTCACACTCATAGCGCTACCATAAGATACATGGAGTCATGGGTGCCATGGATATACAAAAAGACAAGGACATTAACATCCCCGACTAAACTTGGCCAGGATGGAAGGTTATATAAATCCTTCTTATTTCTACAAGGAAACAAATAGGACGGTGTAAAGAATGGTTGTATAATGAGGAACAAGCATCATCCATCACACTGAGAATTTTAATGAAGTAGGTAAATTATAAAGTCCCTGTAGCTTCGGGATTAAGAATAGAGCTACGGTATCCCCTGCCTGATCGTAAGAGGCGACTAAAAGGGGGCTTCCGGGGTTGCGGACGGTGAGAGTGGGAGCTTGACCCGTCCAGCAAGCAGCTCCGGGCGGTGTATGCGTGGCCGCATGCCGCCGTGAACAGCTGAAGGTGCAGGAGAGCATATCTGATATAAGCATATAAGATGGGCCCGTTCTGGGGCGCCGCGCGTGGAGGACACCGGTGCGTTCCAATGGAGATCCCGGAGTCCTCACAAACGCAGAGGCAGGCAACCTAGGAGGTGTCAGGTACCTTTTGAAGGTCCCCCCCTCCCCCGATACAAAAAAAGGTTAATTATAAACCTTCTCAACCCTCGTTAATAGACACTATTGTCCGGCACGATAACGCGAAAATCGATCGACCAAACCACAGAAAAGCTCTAATAAAGATAGTTATCTTATCAAAACATTCACTGATATCTTCATAGTTATTAGTCATTGCGACGTTTACATGAAACGCAAACCTGTCTGACTTGCGTCATGAAAAACCTTTGACCACCTTGATCGGTATTTATCAAATACCTGCTAAGAGGAACATTACACTTCGTACTACCTGCCGCGAGGAATTTGATTCACAGTTCCTAGAATACATGATCCAGTGGTCAAATACGCCGGATGTTATAATGAGATGAAGAAAGTTGAGATTGAACCGATTCGGTCGATAACATTATCAGCGTATGTCAAAGAGATTAGTAGTAGTAGTAGTAGTAGAGTAGGAGATTTTTTTTAGTAGCAATAAAGAAAGAAAAGAAAAAAATCGGTTGCCTGTAAAGTCGGTTTACTGACGATAGTTGAACGTGACGTCATAAGAAAATTCTGATGGAATGGTTGCATACTTGACGAAAACATGTAAATTTATTATTGTATAGCAACTGTCCACGCGGACGCATCGCTCACTCAAGTAGGCGAGAGACAGATGTCTCTGCCGACCGCGGAGGCCGATTGTGCCTATTTGTCGCTCGTTCCGCGCTCTCGCTTGCACTTCAAGCCTTAAATGGAACGCCTCAGAGCGAGGTAACGCCGCATGAGTCATGTTTTTTCGTGCGTGTAGCCGGCTCCATCGAATTATAAGACGTTGTCACGTCAAAAATGTATCCTAATTTGTAAAATTGCACATCTTTATAAGGTACTGGCTGTGCCCCGCGGTTTCACCCGCGTAATTTTTTTAAGTATCCTATTTTACTTCTGATAACTCCAAGAATATATGTACAAAGTTTCATGACGATCGGTTGAGTAGTTTTCGCGTGAAAGAGTTACAAACTAACTTATTTTCGCATTTATAATATTAGTAGGATGTTACAAAGGAAAATTAATAATATGCTGTGATATATTATACCTGTAATAATGCAATTAATAAATGATTGATTGAAGAAGCAAGAATCTTGATACAGTCCATTTTTCAGGTACATTTGGTTTGGACTGACAGAGTCTGAAGAGACAAAGACATTTTATTTGCACAAATATGGGTGTTTACAAAGTTGTTTATATATATTTAGTTCGCCATATTTACCTTCATGAGGTATGCAAATATTTACAATGATAAAAATATAAAAGGAAAAAACTATAACATTAACATCTATTTCATTATTATTTTTATTTATATATTATTTTTGTCCCATAATGCGCCTTTTAAATTAAAATATTTATTTATTTATATTTCGGATCGGTTCCGATCATCAGCTTTGGGTACCCATATCACAGGGTGTTTGTACACTGAGAGGAAGAAAATCGCGCGGGAAAAAACCTCTTAGGTTTTTATGGAATTCCTTTATGCCGTTACGACTTACGCCTTCTTTCTTTTCTTACTTCGAGGCTCAAAAATCTTGCTTTTAGAAAAATGTACAAGTCCATAGCTGCGGCTTCTCTGCTTCATTTTATGCAGAACCATCCGTAATATTAGCATAACTGACAGACATTATAAACTATAACGTTAGTTATGGTATCCTTTACCTCATGAACCCTGCATAAATTTTGCAAGAGACCGTGCCGCTAACTAGACGACCTTGTGTGCATCTTATTAACCCGCTAACCGTTTGGATAGCGTGTATTCTAAACTGTATGTACGATCTTGATTACGTCATATTATAATGTTTCAAATTTCTCATATGAATAAAATTTTGCGGATTTGTGACATGCAATATCTATACTAATATTATAAAGAGGAAAGATTTGTATTTTTGTATGTTTGTATTGTTGTATGTTTGTAATGAATAAACTCAAAAAATACTGTTCCGATTTCAAAAATTCACCATTAGAAAGCTACATTCACCCTGAGTAACATAGGCTACTTTTTACCGCCGGAAAATGCTTCGTTCCTACGTGAAAACGGTAACGCGGTTGAAGCAACTGGCTAAACACCTATGATTTTAATATAGCAATGAAGCCTGGAATAGCACATATGCTATTTTTTATCCTACGGGACACATTAAACGGTGCACGCGGGCGAAGCCGCTGGCGGAAGGCTAGTTGTAGATAAAGTGATAAATGAAATTGCAAATATGGATGCAAGATTAGAGTATCTTTAAGCAGAGTTTTAAACCAAATAATGTGATTAATAATTTATTAATATGGTGGTAAAATACACAGCAAAAATTTTACGTTTCAGCAAATATTTCTACATCCTAAGTAATTGACGTCGTACGGTGTACGCAGCCACGTTATCACTTATCAGATATAAATAGCTGTAGGATAGGACTTTCAAAAACCTGTAGTGTTATTCACCTTTGTTTGTTAAAATTTTGTTCATCGTCACTGGTCCTTTGTTTTGTGTGATAAGAGTTATTTGCGATACAAGGAACAAAGATTGTGTATTTCAGCTCCTTTATGAAGATGCTCATAAAATTCTAATAAGGTCATTTGCTTTTGTGGCACTTTGTGGCTTGAAAAATACATAATCATATAATATTTGTCATAGATATTTTAATGCTCAAATAGCAGAATCTGAATGTGATGTGCTAATCAAGCACTTGAAGCGTGCATGGCCCAGCGGCTTGCGGAGAACGCAAGCGATCTACGCAACTAAGCGAAACGGGCGGGGTCAGGTGTTAGACACTTACACACATCTGCACCAATCCCAATTTGAGCAGTGTGATGTAGTAAGCTCCAGGCTTCCCAGATAAAGGGGAACGACTGGTCTCTCACAGGCCCAGTATTAGTACCACCAAGCACTAGTAGTGATTAACAAATTATGTCCATCAATAAAGCAGGTTTTTTTTGTAAGTTCTTCTCTAGTAAGTAAAATTTCTCAGTCCACACCAAATATTTATTGTAGGTAAATTTTTTCTACACTACAATTTTTGGAGATCTCTAATCTGTTAAGAATAAAATATCACCCATGTTAATAAAATAATTAATTATCAGTATCACCCATAACTCGTGAATTTTAATAATTTTTAATCAGTACAAAAAGCATTGCCTAATATTACAGTCAAACACCTAATCCTCAGTCCGCTCAAACATGTTGATTGCCTTATCACATGAGAGATATGCAACCACTTTATCTTCCTGCTAATTATAATTCCTACTGACAAAAGGCAATATCATTGAAAAGGAAGTGTAATTTTCAATGCTATGTATGTAGGTATTTCTTGTAATACAGACCTTGCTATTCTTTTAAGTTCCTGTTTTTTTAAGTGACAACAAAGAGGAAAATATACAAGAATGTAAGATACACAATTGATAAGTTTGAGATGTCTTAAGATGATTTCAGACTGTTAAATTTGTTTTTGGTAGCACATTTTTGAACATTTTCAGGTGCAAAAGTAGTGCTCATGTATGCGTGTTTCCCGACAGGACAGAACACGTGCCAGAAAACTATACTGGTATGAAAAAGGTCTTATGCTTACAGAGCCATAATATATGCCATATTATACCAGAGCCATTGTAAATAAGAAATTACAATGTTATTTTAAGACCATACCTACTTAATAAACTCATATTTGTGGAACTCCATTGGTTAGGTTAAAACTACTTTACAATGATCTGAAATCAATCCTATCAAACTCGCATAATTACATGATTCATCTTGCTTTAATATAATGTATTGTAGTAGAGAATCATGGACACCAAAACACATGAACTAGGTATTTTGAAAATGCAATTTGGTCCAATCTAATCTTAACTAATCTCATGGGTCAAATCTAATCTTAATTAAGTTGAGAAGCCTCATACCTCATCCACATTCTGAGGTTATTACTCTTACATGCACATTACAATACTATCATTATTTCAAACAAAGTATTCTATAATGTGTGATAAGCACTGATAGTAATAAACGAGTACACTCTTTATACTGCAAATGTTACTTTAGAGTATTTACATTATCTATTTAAATGGGAGATAACAGGATCATCAATCTAGCTCACCTGACAAGAATGACATTAGCTTAGAAAAATTAGCAATTTGTGGTTTTCGCCAAGCACTTTATCACTTAACTGACTAACAAATGCAGATTTTGTATGAAGTGTAACTTACTCTCATTTTTCGTACATACAGTATTACAAATTACATCTATGATATGAACATCTTCAAGACTGATGAATCACAAACATACAACAATAAGTAACATAAATCACAGTTGCTGTACAAATAATTTTAGGAATCTTTGGCCTACATCTTTAAGTCAAATGTTGCATAAATTAATATTTTAAATATGAAATGAGTCTAAATTTAAACATACTGATTAACTGAAGTATACTTTAAATATGAAATGAGTCTAAATTTAAACATACTGATTAACTGAAGTATACCTATTTCATACTGTTTAGGTTATTAGTCTGTCCTATTCCCTATAATAAATATAATAATATTTTTTATATTTAATAATTATTTTTTCTGTTTTTGAAGATTAGCAGTAACAAACTTCAATATGATACTGTTTCATTGGAGTAGTTAGGTAGACAGGCTCAGAGGAAAATGTTGAATCAGCTAAATCTATACTAATATTATAAATGCAAAAGTTTGGACGGATGTTTGTTGCTTGATCATGCAAGAACTGCTGAATGGGTCAGGATGAAATTTGGCATAGAGGTACGTTATAGTCTGGAATAGCACATAAACTACTTTTTATCCCAGATATACATATACTGCTCCAGTGGGATCAATTAGTATGATCTTATAAACTCAAATCATACAAGCAAAGTTATGCTGGAAGTTATGTTTTAAAATTATAACCAATTCCTAGTTGAAAACAAATCTCTACTTGAGATCTAAACCATCCCACCTCCATTTTGATAGTTTTTATTACTGGTAGGAAATGGTACTCTTACAGTGTATTTTTATGAAGTAAAACTGGGAAAAGATACCTGTAGAAGGTTATAGCTAGGCTTACCATATGTCCTAGTTTGACCGGGATTATCCCGGTTTCACGCATTGGTCCCGGCGTCCCGGCCGGTTTGTTATTTTGTCCCGGTTAAATTTACACGTGGTTTATACTAACCAACCAAGTCAAATCTAACCTACTTTAAGATTTTTAAATAACAGCAATTGTTATAACTATCCAATAAAGCAAAGAAATAGAGTTTAATACTAGATCATAATGTTATTTTGTTCCTAAAAATACATATTTGGATTTTGCATAGAACTTGGCACTTATTTAGATCTCCATTCATTTTGCGGCGAAGCCCACAACCAAGCATAATTTTTGTATTGAATTTGGCTCTCCTTTTTTACATTTATGTTTTTGGTGAATTTTTTTATGTAACCTGTTTTCTTTACCTATCCTGCCCTGCTTCACTCCTGTCCCGGTTTAGAGCCTCATTATTATGGTAAGCCTAGTTATAACCAGACAAAGACACACAAGTGCTTCTACGCACAAAAAAAAATATACAAAATACTTACACAATGAAGAAAAAACAGCAACTCTTGCTCTAAGAAACAGAATTTTTGGGCAATGAATAACACCAGAATGAGCGGCCAATGTTAACGAAACGATAGTGGTATCAAAACATGATAACTAGTATCATTATCTTCAGTTACTTCAGCGCGATTTTTCACTCCGTACACAACTGACGTCACAAAACATTACCGAGCCCCAAATACACAATTAAAACAAGAAACGGTTAAAGCACATTCGTAACCCCGATTATCCAAACGATCTAGCACCAGGCTTGTCAAAAGTTACCGTAACCTTTACAAATTACAACATATTGCCATACCAGAGGTGAAGGTCCACCGACTGGCTCGTGAAACTGTATCTCGGTCGAATTACTGAACAGAAAACAGTCACAAGGAAGGAATATTTATGCAACAAAACTTACCAAATAGGTACGATGGACCTCGTAAAATTTAGTTTCCTTCTATCAAACTTATCAACCTAAACAAACACTACACATTATAATATTATCACGTACCACAACACCGTGTATGTCACTAATTTTACTGTATAATTTTGTACAATTTCAGTCTAAACAAAACACTTTTTGACGAAATGACAAAAATTGCCTCATTCATGACAAATCAACATGTCCTCCGACGGCACGTCCGGTCAACTGTGACGTTATTAATTTTTTAAATATTGTTAAGTTGATATCTATATACATCTCCAATAACATAGAATTAAAAATTAGGAAGTAAAATTAAGACAAATAAAAAGAGTTAATTTACTGTTGCAGAATATTTTTTTTAAATAAAGTGAAATCTGATTGTTTAGTTTATTTACAAGTTTTGGAACGTCACGCGATTTTTAAAGGCAGACTCATAATTCAATCTCAAATTCAATAGACTAATAGCCACAGATATAATAATTTTCGCAACAATCTTTTTCCTTCATTTATGGCAATCCAAAATAATTTATTTGATATTAGTATTATAAAACATGTATAATGTATATTTCCATCCTTTCCTTACTCTCCTGATTGATTATTTTCTAAATTCCATCCGTTGCAATAAATTCTTATTCCGAATGTTTCTCCATGGTTACTCCGTTTTGTTATTGGCATGATGTGCCATAAGCATATGAATAAATAGTAATTATTATTTATTCTTATGCCATAAGCACGTTGCCTTTAAAAAAAATTAACAATATTGACATCCTGAATCCTGACATCCCGTGACATGTAGTGCCACAAACTTGACAAAAGAGTTTACTTTTTGTAGTATTATTTATTCTTATGCTTTTAGCTTTTAGTACGTAGTACAATATTCTTAGTCTTAGACTTTACCATACTTTATTAATGTAACATGTATATATAATATATTCTATGTTTTTACTTATGAAAGTATTATGTATTCCTTTCTATCCTATCACCTACTCTCCTGATTAATTATTTTCCAAATTATATCCGATTCCTTTTTTTTATTACCCCGAATGTTTCCCCGTTTTGTCATGATGATGGATGATGTGCCCCACATCGATATAATATAAGTAGCCAGGCCCCAGGCACGTTGCCATTATATAAAAAAAAAGAGTTTTGGCGGAAAGTCGAAAAATATATATTGTGCTTTATCGGATAAAGTTGATTTCAAATTTTGTTCGATCTAAGTTAAGGACAGTGCACGAGTGTTTTGAAATAAAATAACAGTGCAAACACATGTTTTTTCGGCTTGCCTCCAAAACTCCACCGGACAGGGACACGTTCTGGTAAAGTAGCCATCACTTTACTTGAACATTTGACTGACTAGACTGACTGATACCTGACGACTTTACTGACTTTTTATATGACTATTAAGTGATGCAAAAATTATACTTGACGCTGGCAATATGCACAGAGTTTGCGAAGCCATTATTAAAAATGAAAAGTAAATATTGAATGGCTGAAAGGATTTTTATCCAATACCGTAAAACGAAAAAAAAAACTTGACATTTGTTTGATATTCATAGACCACATCATAGACGTATTTTAAACGGTTGCGGAGTTTTGGCGGGAAGTCTGAAGGAACAAGTTGTGCTCTTGTTTTATTTTCATTTTCTTAGTGTATTTTTGAGTTATATCGGATAAAGTTGATGGCATTTTGCTCGATATAGGTTAATGACAGTGCACGAGTGTTGTGAAATAAAATAACAGTGCGAAAACATGTTTTTTCGGCTTGCCTCCAAAATTCCATCGGACATGTTCTGATAAAGTAGCCATCACTTTACTTGAACATTTGACTGACTAGACTGACTGATACCTGACGACTAACTGACTTTTTTCTACGACTACAGTGATGCAAAAATTTTACTTGACGCTGGCAATATGCACAGAGTTTGCGACGCCATTATTAAAATTGAAAAGTAAATATTGAATGGCTGAAAGGATTTTTATCCAATGCCGTAAAACAAAAAAAAAAAAAAATTAAACGGTTGCGGTTGCTAAGTTTAGATGTGGGATATTGAGTTTAATTTAATAATAAAGTTTTTTAACTATTGAATATGAATACTTCTATGTTCTCTTCTAGTCTTGCTTCTCCTAATATTGCACCAAAAAATAATAGAGTGAAGACCTTTGTAAGTCTTGTTTTTGTTGAAATAGAGGTTATGTTTTTTTGGTTTTTGATTTATTTCTACTTTACAGATTTTGCCGGAGAAATGTTTCGAAAAAAGAGTTGCATGTACATGGAGACGTGGTAATAAGTTCACGATATACCCTCGCAGTCAGACTATAAGTAAAACACCGACACATGCTACCGACAATAAAATTCTCGACATCCGTCAGGAAATCTTGCTTTTTACGCCAATATTGCGAAAATTGGTCAACGAATCGAATGGCACATATCTTTCCTTACAAAAAGCCGCCGAAAATGCCAAGAACACAGATAACCAGGTGGAATTTTTGAAGCTTTCCCGCCAGTATCGTTCAATCATTCGAGTCTGTATCGAAAGTCTTCAAGAAGCTGCTGAAAAAGAGAAAGACGGGCTTGAGAAGAATGCTCTGTTGTCCCACGTGACTATATTCTATTCAATTGAATGTATTTGGCATCTGTGTGAGATCTTGTACATAGATAATATTCCTGGTGAAGTGGTTCTACCATTCTTGCTGGAGTGGGTTCGATTCCACTTCCCTTGTCATGAACAGTCTGCCGCACAGTTGTTGGAAGCCTGCGAGCGAGGTTCTGAAGACCATGAACAGTACTGGGACACTGTGGTTGGCATGGTAGTCCAAGGAAGAGTGGATGTAGCCAGGGCATTATTAAAACTGCACTCTGCTACCGATACTAATGAGTTTAAACTGGTTGATAATTCTTTAAGGAGCATGCCAGTATATAGTGTAAGTTGGTCTATTACACATTTTATCTTCTAAACTTAGATTAAATCAAAAATAGTGGAAGATAGGTGGAGTCAGTTGTACTGCCACCTGTCTCTTTGGCACAGATACAGTGGAATCTCTTTAACTTGAACCTTGTTAAGTCGAAATCATCAGTAAATTGAAAAAAGTCACTATTCCCTTCCACTGAACCTCTAAAACTTGAATTATTCAAGACTTTGTATCTCAAACAAAATGGTATTTCCCTGAGAGGCATTGATAGTACATATTTATACTATACTCTAACTCGAATTTCAGAAAGCAGACTTCATAAGTCATAGTTATTGAAATATAATGACATCATACTTGAAATTGCCCAAACTCATAGCAGTGTAATCCAAAAGGAATGTTCAGGGCTTCTAATCTACTGTTTATGCCTGGTACATGTGCAATGAATGAAAACATTTATTAATCTTTCTAAGTTACACAGCTATGTAACTTAAATTTGTTCATTATCTGTTATTACTTATTTTGCTGTTGACTAGCAACAACATAAAACTTAAGATGAATTTTTATTTAAATTTTACTCTACAAGTCAAAAAATATACTTAGAAAATACTTATTAAGTCAAAAAATTTGCTGTATGTCGAAATTCTTGTTACATCAAAAACTGCTTAATACAAAATGTTTAGCATTTCCCTTAATTTGAGTAATCGAGATTCCACTTTACTTTGTTTTGCTTGTTTTTCTTTCCTTTTCTTTATTTGATAGGCAGGGCCGCTAACATTTGGCTAATGCTGTATCTGCATCATCCAATTTTTTTCTTTTTTTTTAAATAGCCCTACAAAAATTTCAATTTAAATTTTTATTATTTGCAAGATAAGATTAAACAGTTGTTACAAGTAGTGAATACATTTGATTTTTTTACAATTACATAATAAATGTGTTTCTAATAAAATTAGTATTTATTTATTCATGATTTTTTAATACTGCCTATACTCACTAAACCCTGCTAGTTTTGGACCCGATGAACTGATTATACTTGCAATCCTGCAATTCCAGGTGTATGGAGGCATTTCAACGGGAGAGTTCACAATATCCTGGAAGCACTGGCAGGCGGAGTGCAGGTCCAAACTGACCAGCAGAGTTCTTGCCCAGCAGCCACAGTTGGAGCTTATTATGAGAGTAAGTTTATTATTTGTATGGAGTAGCAGATGAGCATGCAGACCATGTGGTGTTAAGTGGTCGCTGCAGCCCATGGACACACAACCTCAAGCAAGCCTAAGTCTTGTCTGTGGTTATATGCATTTGCACGGCTCCTCTGAAGGCTGATGTTACTCTCATGTGGGTCTGGCTAGCAACTGCATATTTCCACTGAAAAAACAAAAATTGCTTTACAGCAGTAGTAGGTGCAGTGGTGGTACTTCCTTGGTAAAATCATTAACGTTTTACTACCTACAAAGTAAACATAGTCTTAAATTTCCAATAGGATTATCATGCTTAGCTTATAAAAATTCAAATAATACAAATGTCATTTTCTGATGCTATTGCTCTAATGTTACTGTAAATATTTCCTCAGAGAAATGTTTGCTTTGGATAAAAACACATTTAAATCTTAAAAATTACTGCATTAAGAACTGCTTCATTAAACTCAATTTCAAGGATTGACTATGCAAAAAATGTATTATTTGTTATTCCAGTTAATGATCGGCGAGTATTCAGCATTTGAATCAATCCGGCCCAAGTACAGCTCCTGGTTTGATATCCTGGGCGGCTGGGTGCTGTTTACGGCTCCGTGGGCGAAGCGTCGGGAGCTGTCGGACGCAGCCGCCGCGTGCGCAGGCTTGGGCGTGCCCAGCCGGACACATCTGGATGTGGTTGTGAGGGCGCTACTCGAAGGGGACTTGCATCAGGTGAGAATAACAAGAAGAAGACTTTGAAGATTTGAACACTGTTTCATTCCTTTATCTAATTAAAATGTAGTGTTTATTAAGGAAGATTATTATTATGTATAATACATGCTGCATGTAGTAACATTACAGTTAATTTCTGTTTTGTTGCTGGTTGGTTGATAAGTTTGGTTGCTGGCTACCTCAAAAGGTAAACAAATTTTTCAAGTGCATATTTAGAATTCTGATAAGACTTGAAGTTGCTTGAGTGAATATGTACACTGTAAATATAGTGACAATTTAATACAATGTGGCTTGGTTTACTGGCCCCATACTTTTCCCACATACAAAAGTACAACTCACTTAACTGTATAATTATTTACAAAACGTCATGCCAAACTAATGGACTTATATTATTTTACTATATTAATATAAACATAAATTTTAAATGTTTTTAGATGATCCATGAGATCCAGCAGATATCAGACAATGGCTGGTTCACCACTCATCTCACAGACATGTTGTTCCACTGTGGCAAGCTGCAGATACTGGATAAACATCACACAGAGTGAGTATTTGAAGAAGTGAAAGCAACACTGTATTTATACTGTACTGTAGGTATACCACACACAAATACAGAAACACAAACACCCAGACCGAGAACAGAAATTTAAACTCATCATTAAAATTTCTGTTACACCGGGAATCGAACCCGGAACCCTTCAATTGGCAGTCCGGCAAGGTAACCATTGCGCCACTCAGGTCGTCAAGCTCCAAGCTCCAGGGCTTCCAAATAAGTTGGGCGAGACACGTCAACAGCAATCTACAATATTTATGTATAGTCCGGCCAACGAGACGAGATAAAGAATGTAAACAAACGGACCGTTACCAAGTTACTATTGCGAGAGCGAGCAATTATTATCTCTGTCCTTATCACACGTATGCAGTAATAGCGTCAGTTAGTCAACGACAGCTTTTTCGTGGTACAGGAAAGCAGTCAGTACCACAGTTGTCAACATTTGGTCGTGTTTTGACGGGAAGTCGAAAAAGACATTATGTTCTGCTCTTGTTTTATTTTCATGTTATTGATATAATTTTGAGTAATATCGGATAAATTTGATGGCATTTGGTTCGATATAGGTTAATTACAGTGCATGAGTGTTGTGAAATAAAATAACAGTGCGAAAATATGTTTATACAGCTTGCCTCCAAAATTCCATTGGTCACGTTCTTTCTTCTTTTCGTAAAAAAGCCATCGCTTTACTTGAATGTATGAATGACTTGACTGACTGATTACTGACGACTTACTGACTTTACGTATTATTACTCGTCAAGTTATAACGAAACTGGCAAAAACGTGATGTAAATATTGTTACGCCCTATGGGTAATAAAATACCGTTTGCAACGTAGAAGTTGTTTATTGTCTCCTTATACAAAAATCCACTCAACAGAATCCAAATCACCAAACACAATCACTATAGTCAAATATCTTCGCTGTAGTCGTCGAAATAATTCTTCCTTGTTGCTTGGAGTGATCGCTTTGATTTCACTTCCGGAACTAAACTATGTCCTGTCGCGGCCCGGTGCGTGCCTTACATTCACCATACGGCTACCCACGGTTCTCTAGAATTTTCCCGAACTACCTTATACAATAGGCCCGTCCCGAACCTTGCTTTATGTTACTAACGCAATTATAGTTATGTACAGTCATAAATAATATTCGCGGCCCGCGATGTAGACAACCTATACATGTACGCTATAAATAGGTACGTACTCGCCGCGGATCCCGAACTGTATATAATCGTTGTTTTTCTTATCACTGACTTTTCGAGAACTTTCATCATTGTTCGATAGTAGACCTAATAAGCGTTTATGCGTTTTTGGGGTTTTGCTGTACGACGCTTTGTTTTCGAGATATAGGTACTCGAAAGTCGTAACAATATTATACTTGGCGCAGGCAATATGCACATAGTTTGCGATGCCATAATTGAATTTTTTCAATATAAAATAAAATAAAAAACTTTTGTTCCGCCATTTTGTGAAAGTTCATTCCTATTATGATTGCGTTCGATTTTTTGATAATATTAATATAATAGTGTTTGTTGTTGATTTTTGCTGTTATTGTGAGGAGTTGTTGATTTTAACTATGGAATCACAGTTTGGGAGCTCTAGACAACGTTTGAAAGAAATCAATTCACCACGCAAAAATCGTCAAAAGTTAAATTAACTTATTAATTCACTAGGGGCCGCCCGCACTATCATAATTCAATTTTTCAGGTTCTGTACAAAAAGGCTTCTTTTCGCTGCTCCAAAAATATAATTTTTTGAATTGCAGTGTCACTTTCTCAAGTAGGTACTTGGAAGAAGTATTGTAATAAATCACTACAAATTATAAAACAAATTCGCTTCCCGCCGCTTTCCCGCGTCCCTATGTATGCTTAGATTAATTTTGCTAAATAAAAGTCCGCATTAATATACTCTATCTCTTACGGTTGACTTACAATAACTACTTTTATGTTTAAAATGTCAATAAAAATATCACGTTATCTCGAATCTGTTTATTCTGTTCAGTATTAATCCTTATCTAAATAAAAACGTTAATTAGCTTCGTCAATTCAGATTAAAATTGTACAAAATGTAATCAAATAAATACTTTAGAAGATGATATTTTGTTTTACCATAAATCATAACATCCCCCGGCGCGCATTCTCATCGCGCATCTATTTTTTGCCTTTAGTACTTAAATGGGTTTTTGTAAAATAAATTTTAATGTATATCACTTAATCGCTCGAGCGAAGCTGGGCCGGGTCGCTAGTATATGCTATGTATATAATTTATTCAAATAAAAATGTTTTGAACCCCTGAAACTTTGTTTACATTTTTTATCACGTCTCGTTGGCCGGACTATAGTGTTGTAATCTTGCTGCAACATGCACATATCACATTATCCTTTATTTGTTGTATAGCTAAAACAGAACGGTATCACACCAGTGTAACATATTGATTTCAGTGTAACCAACCGCCTCAGAGATAGTCTGATCCTCGAATATGGCTGTCTGCTAATGGAACACAAGTCCCTCTGGTCTGTGGGGCTGTCCTACCTGGCTTCCTGTCCGCCTGAGGGGCTGGTGCGAGCTGAGCTGATTCTGGAGCAGATGCCAGTGGAAACTGAGGCCAAGGCTATGAGGGTTATTGCTGAGGCAAGGAAGTATGGATTATCAGGTGTGGGTAGGTATACATTTTATCTATATAGTTTAGATTGTTGACTGTTGTAGAGTATTGTGATTGCAGTGGTAGACTCTACAAGCTGAGGGATCAGCATAGCAGGCTATCTCTGATGCTCTCAAAATAGGTGCAACAAACTACTGTGCATGTGCTATTGGGGGAAGAAGTGTTTTTGATTGGTTTAGAAGATATAATTAATAGAATCAGGTGTTTCTTTGCGGAACTCCATTGTTATAAAGTTCAGAGCACCATTATTCATGGGGTGAGTTCTGCCTCTGAGTGAAATGTGCCTATCGCTTTTTTTACACAACTTCAAGACTAAGTTTTATTTGAGGTTATAATGCAAGTGTGCTGTTATTTTGCAGAATGAAGCTGATAGTAGCCTCATGTAAACAATAAAATTGCTTTCTCCAGAAATAAGCGCAGCAGTGTTACTTCTTCCGTGGTTGAAACTTGCAAGCTTTATCACCTAGGAAAGCCAATAACCACCTAAATCTCAGTAAATTTTTCTATTTCAGTTCAAACTGTGTGTACATGTATGGGCGCGCGTCACCTAGGGCGGGCGGGGGCAGCTCTGGCGTGGGGCGGGCGGGCGCGGAACCCCTCGCTGTGCGCTCGCGCGGCACACGGCGCCTTAAAGGCGTACTGTGGCGGGGCTCCCTTGCCTGCTGCCGATCTATTGTTAACCGCCGGACCAACGCTACTTATAGACGACACACTGCTCTTCTTAGGTAAGCAATATTTTACCATCATTGCTTTTCAATGAAAAGATGAAAGACTAAAAGAAGGAAAAAAAATTGCTTTAAAAGGCTTTGAGGCAACCACTTTAACTCACCTAACTATTATTAAAATTTAAAAGAATTCCTGCCCATTTCTTATAAGTACACTATGGTTTTACATCTTTTGTTTTTTTCAGGCAAATATTGTGATTTCCATAGACTATACAAGAATAGAGAATTCAAGAAAGCTGCAACACTACTTGTTTCACTTATAACATCCAAAATAGCCCCAGAATAGTGAGTTGACTGTTATTACTAATGCATTTTTGTTTATTTATTTATACACTTAAATACAAAAGGCATTTAATATTGTAGAACACGAAAGTTTTTTCAATTCACGTTTAGTCAATAAGAGTTTCAAATCAAAATGAAAGCATATTTTTTTGTTTTATAAAACTTTATTTTAATTTTAACATGCACATCACATGGTAAGTGCTTGCTGTAGGCCATTGTCATCTACACACAACCTGAAGTCTGCAATTGTAGGCAGTTGCGATGCTACTCTGGAGGCTGATATTTGCCTCATATAAATCTACTGGCAACTGCACCTTTCCATTGGAACACAATGCTTTATAGTAAATATGGGTGCAGCTGTGGTATACTAATTACATTTTAATCTGTTCTGTATTACAAAAACTTTAAACTGTATTTAAGAATCCTCACTTTTGTCTTTCAGCTTCTGGGAGACCCTTCTCCTAGACACACTACCACTGTTAGAATCAGAAGAACCTGTGTTCTCATCAGCGGACACCTATGAAATAATGCTCTGTCTGGAGCTCCGAGCCACCTGCCTCCAGGGAGAGAAGGCGGACCTTCTCCGACTAGCTGCTGCTCGTAATCTTGCACGAACTGCACTGCTCGATGGTGGTGATGAAGAATAACTAAGGTTTATGTGCGTCTGCATGTGATGTAGACGTCTGAGTACTTTTGTGAAGTGAATTTGTTGATAAGTGAAAGTGAAACAGTGATAATGTGTTTGGATGTTAATGACTGAATATAATAATACAACATAGTGAAGCATTTATCAACATTCTAAATTGCAAACTAATGTCTGGTACAGTTGCCCAAGTAATTTAATTTAGGTAAAAAGTGATATAACTTTATTTGCCATCTAACAATGGTTTATCAGAATGATATTCTGGTAAACTTTTTTGCTAGTGTTATTAGTTAAGTGCCTCATCTGATAATATTTTTTGAACTTATGTATACTAGAAGAAGAAAAACATAACATTACTAAATATTGCTTTCATTTTATAATTTATGTAATCAATTAGTATTAGCATTCTTAATCTGATATGACCAGAATATGTAACTTAAGTAAAATTTTACTTCCAAAAAAATTTAAATATTAGGAACAGACAGCAAAATAAGGTTTAAGGAAGCAAATACTGAATTGCTAAGGTTTTTTTTGCTGATTTCAGTGAATCTAGCAAACATTAAATTCATAGAAACAATATTAGTTACTCTATTTTTCATTATAAGCATTTAATTATGTTCATGTATTTTCTTTTTACAAAAATAACCACTATCCAGCTACACATAGCCCTACACTAGTGATTCCCTACGTTGTGGGGACCATGGACACACACAAAGACTGGAATATGAAAAACAGATTGAAAAATGAAATGTAAACTTATCATTCCAATATCTGCTTCTCCAGGAATTAAACCTGGGACCCTAAATTAGCAGTACACCATGTAATCATAATGAACATTGCAAAATTATATGTTTGAATTAAATCAAACCTGATGATTTGTAAACCAAATGAAAACTAATTTTTTAATACAGTTGCTCAAAAAGTGACTTATTGCAGGGACTTATAGCATGCGGGAAGTGGGCTATTACACACTCGTGCTTTTTCTTTACCTTTTCTGCACTTGTGCATTCTTTTCGCAACTGTATTAAAAATAGTTGTTCAGTACACGTGCGGAACTGTCATTGCAAGAGTTCAGACTGTCGAAATTTGTCGGAACTCATTGCAATGACAGCCTTTCCATACTTGTAATGAAATATACTATTAAATTGCTCCATGAAACCTTCTTCCATAATAATTAGTAAGGGTAAAAGAATTTATACTGTACTACAAAGATAACTAGAATGATTTTTATAATTTTTGTATGCAATGTCCTAAATATACTAAAACATAGTACAGGTGCCAATTTACGAGTTTTTTTCAGTGTATAAGTATTATGACCAGGTTATTAAAAGTCTGTTATAATTATGAACAATTTGTAACGTTCCATTCAATAAAATATATTTTTACTGATGGTAGCTTTATTTAAGTGTATTACAGCAGCCATAGCATTAACATTAAAACCCAGGGTTTCAAACCCTCGTACATCATTAGGAACCTTTCTCTAACTTAAATATCTGTCTGTTTAAATTCACTAGTTGCTCATATGTCAGGATATCACAACATTTCACAGATATAATGAGAAGGCAGTTGACTATGACTAAACTTAAAAGATTTTTAAGTGGTAGTAAACTTACTCTTTTTATATCAAATAAAAATGACATTACCTATATAATCAAACAACAACCTTTATAATATAGGCATGGATAAATTTCACATTCACTAACATGATATGGTATTTAAAAAAGCAAGGGGCAGGTGTAGTTGTTACATGATTATATTTTAAGTAACCATCTTTAATAACTCACTATTACCACACACCATAAAGGCAAGTACCAAGTAATGTATAATGGTCATGGGAACACGTCTGAGAATTTTTAATGTAAAGATACCTATGAGTACATGTGAAACAGTAAGTTTTAATTCATGCACTAGGACAGTGCACAAAATATACAACAGCTGAACACAGTACCTTCTCCTTTTTGGAAGTTCTATTTTGGGTTACAATTTTTTTAAATAGATGACAAGATTTTGTTTTACTATATTTATACATTATCTTATCACAAACCCTCTGAAACATTCAGCAGTGGGACCAAAGAAAAAATCGACACCCGCCTCTTCCCTACAAAGTTGCCCCCCCCCACAGAGTACATTTATACTAAAAATGACCCCTCTCCCTACAAAAATGCTACCCCTCCCACCCCTTGACTCTCTGACACCTCACTCTGACACATCAGGCAGGAATGCAGGATCATAAGTCATATTATAACCATTATAAAATACAACAAAACTCAATTAATGATATAAAACCTATAACATATGAAAGTGTGAAATCACACCAAAATCACATTATCTTCACAAAATGTCTTAAATACACAAAAAGGCTTAAAATTTAATAGTAGTACTTTAAGTATACTATTTTTTATTTGCATAGAACTCTTCCATTGAGCTTAATTCCTTATTATCATAATTAACAATAGTGTCTAAGCCCTGGTAATGAAACCTGCCAAAGAATAATTTGTTCTTCAACATGTAAGGGAACCATAACTTATCATCTGGCCACATGTCATCAAATGGGGGCTGGTTACAATCGAACCATTTGGGAAGCATTTCTTCAGTTTCTTTTGGCTTTCCTTCAAATATGTTTATAGAAAATACCCTTACATCCATCATAGTTGGCTCCCCTTCGAACGTAAATTCCAGATGTCCTATATTCTTCAAATCTTTAGTGCTCACGTTGACGCAACACTCTTCTTTAAGTTCCCGCGCTGCTGCATCTATTATGGATTCATTCGGCTCCACTTTTCCGCCAAATCCATTCCACTTGTTCACTCCGAAACCTCTCTTTTTCAAACCTAACAGAATTTGGTTATCTTTTCTTAAAAACACCAGAGTGTAAACTTTTTTCAATACCATCTTCATGTACTTTTAACAAACGGCAAGAGATATTGATTTCATTTCTTGTAGTACACAGTACAGATTTTAAATTATAATTATTATTTATTTTTATTTTGCCGGTTTTAGCACTAATAAAACTTCTCGACAGTATCTGTCAATGTCATTTACTTACAGGGTTGCCAACCTTTTTAGTTTTTTCCTCGTACGGCAGCAGATAAAAATCTCGTATTGTAGCTTTCGAATCTCGTACAGTCGATTTGCAGTCAAATTTATAACGCTCAGTGCCGATTTTTGCACCCCCCCAAGGATATTTTTGTATATATTAGTCTATGTCAGCTTCTAAACACGTATGCCTAATTTCATATGTGTGTGTATGTTTTTATTCCAGTATTCCACGCATAACTCAAAAATTATAAGCCGGATAGATAATATTCTTGTGAAATGAAAATCTCGTACCTCGTATGGAAGATTAGAAATGTCGTAATTGTACGAGAAATCTCGTATGGTTGGCAACCCTGTTTACTTACACCAGTGTAGTGTCAAAATTCGCGCGCAAACTGTAACGTCAGAGTTAAACACTGCATACAGCCATTATTATTTTGGTTCCATTTTTAACAGTAGCACTCTTGGTGACTGGTGCATAGATAGGTCCTCCTGCAGACGAGTGGGATACAACCTGACAAGAACATGTAGCGACTGCTCGATGTATTTCCATACGAATAGAATTAATCTATGTTTAACAGGTAGTTATCATCACATCAGCAGCAGCTCAATATATTATACTCGTGCGTCTGGAAGACGTTGCGCAAATGACTCTAGGCAGCAGATCAAGGCAATAGAGAACCGCTAGGTCAAGATGGAATTCATGCGACTAAGCTTCAGTTTATAAAGACTCGTTTCACTGTAGGATAAACCTCGTATTAAAGATAATTTCTGATTTCTTCACTTCAATGTTATATTGTGTGCGAAACTTAATCACATTCTTGCTACAAAATCATACCTACTAGAGTTATGTTAGCTCCAAGAAAGCAATATTCGATATTCTGGTTTATATTACAAATATCAATCAAAAGTTTTCCCATTTCCGGCTTTCCCGCCAGGTTTTTGAAGCAAAATTTACTTACAGAAACAGAACTTCTTGTTACATTACCATTATTATGACTCCCTTTCGTAATAATATTAACGATTGTTTTTATTTCTTTGGCAACATTTGCTACCTCTAATGTTCCTTAGCATTCCTCGTAGTATGTATAATAATAATATGATGATAAACATTAGGTTACATAACTATAGCAGCTAAAAAAGATTTGCTTTCGGCATTTATTTATTTTTATATAATGCCTCAAATTCTATATTTGTGTGTGTGTAATATTTAGAAGGGTAAACACAATTTTACCTTTTTGTTCTGGGGTACCAAGTCGCTTACATAATGACTAGCTTTTGAATATACATATATCTATCTATCCCTAATAAACATTATGACGAGTTAGTCCAGTTTTGGATTCCGGTACAAAGGTATAATCTTACTTCGGTTGATATACAAAATCAGCCATCGATTGACTTGTTGCTTGTCTATTGAATGAGTTGGTGAGCATACTATCTGAAAAGAAAATATTTTCTATATTCCCTATAGAAATCGTCATATTAGCCAAATGAATAGGAGCTTTCATTTGGCTAATGTACCATCGGATTACGGGAGAACTTCTTCATAAATGGAGATTACCTTCTCTCAATAAATTAGGCCTATTGAGCTCATTGTGGGGACGCCCGCTCTTTCATATTTGAGATCCTTCAATAGTATTCAATACTCGACATGACATCTCGTCAGCATTTATGAGTTGTAAGATGAGGGTATATTGGGCTTAGAAGCCTCAGCGTAATCTACCCTTATTAGAAGCGTAATCTACCCTAGATTACAGATCTTGTAGATTACATAACATGTTAAATAAAAGGTAAATAGAAAATGTTCGATGATTTAAAGAAGTGCAACCCGTTGTTTTTTTATGTGAAAAATTTGCTGGCTGGATCCAGTTTGGGCTCGTTTACTTTTATATTATTAAAGTGAAGATGACCGCTTCAAATTGCAGAGTCTGTATCGAATTTTAGTAAATAACGCTTCACATTATTTTTTTATAATTTTTGTGTTTTACTACAAACGAAAAAAATTTCACTACAATCCACTACTAACCTTTCTCTATACGAGACAACCAAAAAATCTTACTTTTGAAAATTTCGGGGGATGACGTTTTTTTTAAATTTCGAAAAAAAAAAAATTAAGCTACTACAAACGAAGTTAGCTTCACTACTATCCACTACTAACCTAAATCTATCAAGTAAACCACAAAAAGAACAAATTTTCAAAAGTCGGGTGCTAAGTTCACAAAGCCACAGTATTTTCTTGTTTAGTAACTTTCACTGAGTACCCAACTTTCAAGTCAATTTTATATAAGCTTTGGCAAAGGGATTAGCCAAATTAGTAGGCTAATGTGCCATCGGATGACTAAAAGGCAGCTCAAATGGAGATCACATTTCTCAATGAATAGTCTTGTAGAACTTATTGGGCCATTCGTCATTTCATATATTCTTTCAGATGCTTCAATATCCGACATGTCACCTCGTCATCTTATGAGTTGTAATATGGGTACTTATATTAGCCTTAGAAGCCCCTATTAGCGTAGAGTATAGTAGGAAATCATATTTTGTTTATATACCTAAGTATAAACAAATAGATATTGCTTGGTGGCTTGGATAGTTTGGTTTCATTTTAAACCACTCACTAGCTATCGTTTTGTCAAACTAGCCACTGCCCACTTTTATCTCAATTGTTTTATTTTAAAATATCTGACCGGCTGATTCAGAATGCCAAATTCAAAATCAAGTATTTAGATTTTGAAAGGTTTCTTTCTTTATTCAAATTTTCTTTACTAAATTGTGGAAATTAGGTTTTCCCACAATCCTAGAATATTACACTACGCTCATATGAGATATCTGGGAGTGGGATATCTATGAGTATTCCATCTTGAATCGAAATACAAATTAAAGTAATTTATGACAAACGTTATGCCTATTAGCCCGGTAATTGCCCATGCAGGCAGAACTGATTAGAGCCAATTAATGTATGAGTACACACTATCTATTTCAGATCAACCAAACTATGTGATGCATTCGAGTAACTGGCATGTACCTATAAATTAAGTTAGTAACTAATTAATAAAATGGAGTTTCAACATAAAGTTGATGGCATTTTGTTCGATATAGGGTAAACTAATGTTGTAAAATAAAAAACAGTGCGAAAATATGTTTTATCAGCTACCTCTAAAACTCCATCGGAAACTTTCTCGTAAAGTATCTATCGCTTTACTTGAATAATTGACTGACTGATTTGACTATTAATTATATAAAAAATCGCCCAATTTCAATGAAACGGGCAGAAACTGGATACAAATGTTCTCTTATCTTTGGCAATATGCATAATATAATATGCGATACTATTACTGAAAGAAAAAATAACAACAAATCATTTTATAATATTAATATCATTGTTAGTTTAGGCGGGAACTTTACTACTTTTTCTTACAGATTTTACTTACATTTTCTTGTGAGTTTTGGCGGGAAATCTAAAGGGACATGTTGTGATCTTGATTCTTTTCATTTTCTTGGTGTACTTTTTAGTTATATCGGATAAAGTTGATAGTATTTTATTTATTTATTTATTTATATATAGGTTAATGACAGTGTACGAGTGTTGTGAAATAAAATAACAGCGTGAAAACGTGTTTTTCGGCTTGTCTCCTAAACTCCATCGGACACGTTCTGGCCATCGCTTTACTTGAATATCTGAGTGACTGATACAACTTACTTTTTTTTCTTACTTATTTTTTCTATGACTGCTGTGATGCAAAAATTATACTTGACGCTGACAATATGCTCAGAGTTTGCGATTCCATTAATGAGTAATAAAACGAAAATATTGAATGGCTGCAATGATTTTATCCAATGCCGTAAAATGAATTAAAAAAAACAACGGGTTGCACAGTGCACTCCGGTAGTGCCGGCAAAAGTGAAAACTTGAACATTAACGTTGTGCATTTTTGGTATTTTGGAATGGTTAGGGAATAATTTCGCACGAATTACTTTTGTTATCAGTATTATTTTTCATCTAGTATTTTCAGTAGGTTTTCATCTTGTATTTTTATAAAGTACTCATTCATTTTCTTTCACTATTTCTTTGTCACTTTTTCCATTAATAGATGCACTTTGTTCAATGTCCATATTTTAAATACGTGATATAAACGAATTTTACAAGTATAGACAGTCGAGTCGTCATCAGCTGCCCCTCCGTCTTACGAATATTCGATCAGGCCACGTGTCCTGACGCGAGTTTAACATTTTTTACCCATCCCAAAAAGTGCACAACGCAGCTAAAGAAGTTTTCACTTCAAAAATACATTTTCTTGTTGTATTTTTTTAAATATAAAAATTCTGAATTCAGCACTGGTTTATTTAAATTTTTTTCAACCTTTCTTTATGTATGTCTCATCTTGTTAGTGAGAGAGATTTACGTCATAATGCACCGTGCGGATTGGGCGACATTTCATAAAATCAAAAAGGGTTAAGTATACATACTTAGTTTTAAAAAAGTGCAACTCCTATGTCTACAATAATAAAAATGACGTAAAACCAGGAACCAATTGTTTTATAAGTACTCCAGCAATTTATTAAATTAGGAGGCTTATAAACTTCGTCCCTTCGTTGTAATACCTATGTATGTACTTTAACGTAGTAGGTATTACAATATTGTTTGTCACAAATAAGCAACCGAAAGAGCCGGCCGAGGCCTACTTCTTGTCACGTAATTTCCAATTCAATCCTGGGAACTTAAACACGACCTTATTTTGCGTCTGACAGTGTAAGATATACGACGAGTAAAAAATTAAGAAGTTCACTCATTCAGCTAATGTTAGCTTTTGAGGTTTTGTTTAATAGTTCATTTATGGTGCTTTAGGACAGTACGTTCGCTGCACCCTTTTATTACACGAAGCAATTCTATTGTGCTTCGGCAGAAAGTTGCGGCTGCCACCAGATTTACCATCAGCCTCCGGACTCTGGAGTCCAGAGTGGCAGCGCAACTGTACTTAGAGGATGTACTCTGGCTTGCTTGAAGTGGTGTTTAAAAGTTCATTGGCTTTGTTGAACACCAAACTCCATACCTAATGATTCCATGCTCTTCTGATACACTATTAAAATAAAAACAATATAAGCAAAAAGTATCAACGCCCGCATGTATGAAATGAAATGAAATGAAATGAAATGAAATATTCTTTATTCACTGTACGGTTCCTTTACAAACTCTTAGTGAACGTTATTTTTTTTTGTTCTGTCTGCTCTGGGTGCGCTTAGGCAATGCTGAGCTGAAGAAAAGAGCAGACGGAGAAAAACTTCAGCCCTGTTTTAAAATATGGGGTATACAATAGCTAACTTTCATACAGAGTAGCTATGGGCCGATAAGGAACATACGTGACAGCTACCGCATGTGTCAATGTCGTCCCACAGCCACCTGCTAACATAGGCAGTTTAATTCATTTAAGTCTATTACAGATCAGTTATAGAAACAGCCTTGTGGGACTACAGCTCAATCCCAAGCTTTTTTATCAGTTAAATAGTCCTTAAGATCGTAATAAGCCTTGCGGCACAGGACTTGTTTGACTTTTTTTTTAAATCTGTGAAAAGGGAGGGATTGAACATTTTTCGGGATTTTATTGTATATTCTGATTGACATCCCGATAAAAGAGTGGCTCTTTTTGCGGAGCCTACACTTGGGGAATGCAAGTTTGTGGCCATTCCTTGTCGAAACACAGTTCGAACTATGTAGATCCAAAAAGGTCATAAATTCGTGTTTGTTTTTACGAACATACATTATATTTTCATAAATATATTGCGATGCAAATGTAATCTCTTTAAATTTTTCTCTCAGTGATTCTCTAGAATTTAATTTATATATTGCGCGAATAGCCCTCTTCTGCAAAATAAATATTGTGTCGACATTAGCTGCATTTCCCCACAGTAAAATACCATACGACATTATACTATGGAAATAACTAAAATAGACCAGTCTAGCTGTATCGACATCTGTAAGTGATCTTATTTTTTTAATTGCAAAGACGGCAGAACTTAGTCTATTCGCTAACCGAGAGATATGGGGTCCCCATTGAAGCCTAGAATCAACAGTTAATCCAAGAAATACAGCTTCATCAACAAAGCTCACTTCCTCGCCATTCAATTGTGGTTTTACAATATTTTCTTTAACATTAGGTGGTGAAAACTTAATACAATTGGTCTTTTTGTTATTGAGTAGTAGGTTATTTACATTAAACCAATTTACCACCTCAGAGAGAGCATTGTTCACATCGTCATAATTTTCAGTTTGTCTATTAGTTTTAAAAATTAAGGAAGTATCATCTGCAAACAATACTATCTCGTGATTATTCTCCACCATATATGGCAGATCATTAATATATATTAAAAATAGGAACGGACCGAGTATTGAGCCCTGTGGGACCCCCAAATGAACTACAGACCCGTTTGACATTTTACCGTTCACTTCAACCCTCTGGATCCTATCACTCAAATAAGACTCCAGAAGCCTGAGCGCGGTTTCTTTGATGCCATAGTGATTGAGTTTCCTGATTAATGTTTCATGGTGCACACAGTCAAATGCCTTAGATAGGTTCACAAAAGATACCTAAAGCATCCCGTGACCCCTCCCAAGCATCCACTATGGTCTTAAAAAGCTCTACTCCGGCATCTGTGGTTGAGCGACCCCTCGTAAAACCGAATTGATTTTTATGGATAAGTCTATTATTTGTAAAGTGTTTTAGAAGTTGTTCTAAAATTATTTTCTCAAAGATTTTACTAATTGAGGGCAGAATTGAAATTGGTCTAAAGTTGGAGGGATCTGAAGTATTGCCCGACTTAAATAAAGGTATCACTTTACTATGTTTCATTAGATCAGGAAAGTCACCACTCTTAATACAGTTATTGAATATTATAGCTAAGTGGGGTGCTATTAAGTCAATTATTGAACTAAGTATTTTTACAGAGATACCCCAAAGATCAGTAGTGTTCTTAATTTCTAAAGTCTTAAATATCTTTACAATGTGTTTAGCGTCTACGGGCCTGAATGTAAACTTACATTTGCATTCGCTTACATTTTTCTTAAGCAATGATTCGGCGGCTTCAGGGGAAGACCTAAGCGATTTAGTCGTCGAGACTGGAATGTCAGCAAAGTATTTTTCAAATGTTTTTGCTACAAGTTCGTCTGATTCAATGACGGTATCGTCCACAATAAGTTTATAGACACGATAACGGTCATTGACTCTTCCAGTCTCGGCGTTAATAATGTTCCAAGTCGTTTTATATTTATTCTTACTAGATTTAATTTGGTTACCAATATGCAATGACTTGGCCGCGATACATACTTGCTTAAACAATTTTGAATAATTTCTAACGTGTGCACAAAAGGACTCGTCTCGATTATACGATCTCTCTTCATAGAGATCATATAATTTTTGTCTACTTTTATGTATCCCTAAAGTCGCCCAATCACTGAATGATTTACAGTTTTTAGGAGAGATTGTTTTTGATGTAAAAACAGTATTATATATTTTGTGTATATGAGAACATAATGCCCCATAATGTTTATTTACATTATTATGGGCCGGAATACGAAACCCATTTTCAATAGCACATCTAAATCTCTCCATGCGTTTTTTAGTCACTGGAACGACCACCTTGCTCTTACTAACCTGTCTGTCCATCCTGTAATTAAAGCAAACTAATTGGCCACAATGATCAGAGCCTAAGTTGTTTATTATCATAGATTGCGCTGGTGACCCATCTGTAAAAATATTCCTTATGTATTAAATATTCCTAGAAATTTACATATACTACTATGGATTTTGTATTTTTATTATTAATTTGATAATACATAGTTATATATCAAAACCAGTCGAAAATACAAGTGGATGCGATTGAGAAGTATTTTTTTAGATTAAGTACATATTTGCTTAAATTAATTTTCATCGCTGACTAGCTTATCGCTTGCTCTGCAACTCCGCCATTCACCAGTACGGTACTGTGTATACAAGGGAGTTTGATTGTTTTACTTGAGTAAGATTTTCTGATCCCGGAATAATTACAAAACGAGTGCTATTTGCAAAGTTTGCTTTGTCGTGTTTACCCTTTTAATCGAGCTTGAAAAGAAATTTAGCTTTGGGTATTTTGGACGAAATATAATGAAGCAGAAAACGAACAAAGGTCAATGTTAATTCACCATTGTGGACATTTTAGTAAAAGTTTTATAGCCCGTAACAATAATAGACGGATACTATAGCGACGGTTAGCGAAGCGGTAGGTACCTATGTATAACAGCGTGATATGATGTAACCTTATGCCGTTTCACACGAGGGCAGAACAGTAGGGCAGAACAATAGCATAAGTAGGCAGCGCAGTACTGCTACAATTGGAACACACACGCTGAGACAGATCAGTACTGTCTTGACAGTAACCTAGGCAGAACAGTTAAAGGCTTGCCGGTTCCGCTAAGTGTATAAGTGTTCTGTGCTTGCCGGTCTATTTTTTCAGGGCAGTTTGCTTCCTCCACCACCTTTCTCACTCATCTGCACAGAGTACTTTATTACTCATCTGTCTTGTGGCTCGACTCGTGTGAACGTGATGGATGGCAGTTTGGCAGGCACAGAGTACGTGCAGTGCAAAGAGCAGGACAGCGAGCGCGCGCACGTCCCGACTTATTTTGCAAGTGGTGTGGTTTGCTGTTTAGCTACAATTTTAATAAAATAAAATATAATAAAATTTAAATTATAATAAAATAAAATAAAATAAAATTTAAATAAATATTTATTTATTTATTTAAAATGGCACCTCTAAATTTACCAATAGACGATATTCCTCTTAAACTTGAACTGAAGACACAGGCTTTGGTCTTCTTGCCATCCAGGGTCTGATCCAAAGCTTTTTTCTTTTTTACTTCATTCTCTACAATTTCAATTAGCTCATCCAGAGCTATTTTTCGGATTCTGACTGCCCTACATTTGAACGCCACTGTCCTCCCAAACTGTGCTAGCCTACTGTTCTGCCGCACTGGTCTGCCCTCGTGTGAAAGGGCATTAGGATGAAACTTATAGAAATGTAGCGCAAAGTCGACGTTATTCAACGCGATAGCGTTTGCTTCGTGTAGATTGTCTTTACATACATATGTGTAGATCCAGAAGAGGAGCCAATCTTCTATCTATAAATGGCAACTTAAAGGGGACTTTTGAGGATGGGGGTGGTAAGAGTGGGAGTTAAGTCTAATTGGCCTCGGGAACACTTTTTATCTCCTCCAGAACCTCCAGATTGAGTAGAAAGCATAAACTCAATTTTAAATTTACATTTGTCGAGGCCCTCCGAGCAATGGCGATTTTATCTGGAAATCAACTGAACGGATTTGGGCTAGAGACACTCCTAAAATGCCCTATGAATACTACGGCTGTCGTTGCCTTTCTGTATTTGTTTATCTTTGCTACCCTACCTAAAAGTATTGCTAGGTGATCCATACGAATTATAAATATCGATAACCAGCTACAATAAGACAAATATTTACTTTAAACCTTCATATCTGGTCTGTGATAAATACAATAATCTTTAACGTGCACAATAAATAAATTAGATAACAATATCAAAATTGTTTATGCCTACTAACTTGCTTCAGTACAACTTGTGAATACGCGACATTTACATCTAAGTAGTTTTGTCTAGTAAAGTACATAAATCTGTATTGAATACTATTGATACACTTCGACGTTTTCTACTTGCCTCTGCTAATTTGTATAGGATTATTCAAGTGGTATTTGCAGTTGTGAGGTAAATTCCTTGATTATCTTTATCCTGATTAATATTAAGTAATCTTTCGGGTTTATAACTACAAAAAAATTATAGGTTTAGGTCCAGAAATTCATTAACATGTATTTGTCAAGAGTTAATTACTAAGGATCTGTTGGATTTGTATCCGATTAAATGAAGTTTGCGACCGCATTGTTGATATTCGACATTTTTGGAAATTAGTTGTTTCCAAACTTTGAAAAAATCCATATTGCAATAAAAACAAGCCTTTCTTACTTATAAATATTTATCTACAATATTTAATAGATAGATAAGTAATAGTTTGAGCAGCTCAACAGAATTCGTATTGCTCTTTAGTAGTACGTACTTGAGGCCTGAATAATGTTTGTTGCAGTTGAAAACCAAGTTCAAATAAAACATATTGAGTTATATGACATTATCATTACCTTTTTTCAGCATTCATAATATGCGAGAAGCTTGGAACAAATCTACTTAATAAGTGCTAACACATTGAACCATGTGTTTAAGCAGTCCTTGTACTGATTACACTCAGGGACCAGCCGGGACCACGTTTGCTGGACTGTTGACCCATCTTCTGGCTGCCCAATGTTTGTTGACTGAGTCGTGGCCTGCTGACCATTTTGATAGGATATCTGGTGAGGTTTCCGTTAAGCATATTGAAATGTCCTTTGTCTCTATGGATTGATTTTTATCTATGGATTTATTGAATGGATCTATTGAATGAGCAGTTCTTTTTGTTATGAAACAGTCTGCAAACAAGTATGTAGTCCACGTAGTTATACCTGTGAAGGTGACTGGGCTGCTATTGGCTGGGCCGGGCCTGGTAGCTTTGAATTTTAGCAAAAACGTAAAATTACTGCTTGACAGCAGCAGGCCATTATGAAGTAGGTACCTAAATATAGTTTCATATTCTATTTTTATTGTATATGACAATTTAAAAAAAATGACATAACAGTATAAAGTTTTTAAACTCGTAACCAGAGTCGCACTCTGAAAAATAGCATACTGAATGCAACTATTACATATTTCCAGATGGCGATACATTCGATTTTATTGTTGTGGGATCAGGGACTGCTGGCTCGATCTTGGCCAGCCGTTTGACTGAGCGGGAAGACTGGAATGTGTTGCTCATCGAGGCTGGAGGGGATCCACCTCTTGAAAGTATTGTAGGTAGTACATATTTGTACGGTGTTTATTGAACTTGTAAAACTCTAACTATTAATAATCAAGAATTCATATGGATTTATTTTTAATAATTTACAGCAGATTTTCGATGAAGGCTTTAATGTATCCCATTTTATTGTTTTTAGATTCCCAATTTCTCAGGAGCAACACACAGAAGTAAACAAGCATGGCAATATTATACGGAAAAGGACGACACAACCAACAGAGGATGTGTTGATGGAAAATCGTTTTGGCCACGGGGGAGAATGATTGGAGGAACTGGCTCCATCAACGGTCTACTTCACATGAAAGGAAGCCCTGGAGATTATGAACCTTGGCATTTAGAAGATAATGATGGTTGGGATTGGTCTTCAATAAAAAAGTTTTTGATGAAAAGCGAAAAAATGATCGATCCATATATTTTAAATAATCCTGAATTGAGGAAGAATCATGGCATGGAAGGGGAGTATATTATAGATCAGCTTAACTTCACTCATGAAGGTATAGCCAATACATTAATTGAAGCATATAAAGAGATGGGTCTGAAATACTTAGATGACCTAAACGGACCTACCCAGATGGGTGTTGGTAAAATTCGAGGTGGAAATTATAAAGGAAAACGTATAAGTACAGCTACAGCATTTCTCAATAAGGCCAAAGATCGTAAAAATCTTTTCATTTTAAAAAACACATTTGTCAATAAAATAATTTTTGATGAAGAACTTAGAGCAAAAGGAGTAAACGTAACATTGTCAAATGGCAAATCAGCAATATTTTATGGATTGAAACATGTAATAATCAGCGCCGGTGCAATTAATACACCTGTTTTACTTATGTTATCCGGAATAGGGCCAAGATTACATTTAGAGGAAATGAATATTGATGTCATAGCAGATTTGCCGGTTGGGGAAAATTTACAAGATCATGTCAGGATACCTATCCCAGTGACATTAAATACAGGAGCCAAAGCGAAAGATGAATCGTATTGGCTTAAGGCAGCTGCTCAGTACTTGTTAGACCAAACTGGACCGCATTCCACCAACTATGATCAACCAAATATAAATGCTTTTCTCTCAGTTCCAAGTGAGAAAAATCTCCCAGATGTCCAGATTGACCACAATTATTTCGTACCAAATACATCTTATGTGTATGCCATGTGTACGAAAATAATGTCATTCAACGATTATATTTGCAAACAATTTTCTGATATGAATGTTGATAACGAGATGATAATATTTTTTGTTTCATTATGTAGACCGTTTTCTAAAGGAAGAATAATGCTGCGATCAACGAATCCTACTGATCCTCCTATGATTTATCCAAAGTATTTTAGTGATAGCCGAGATATGGATATATATATAAAAAGTTTACAGAGGGTAACTGAAATTATAAATACCGAAACATTTAAAAAAGTTAATGGCCAACTAAAAAGGATATATTACAAGGACTGTGATAGTATGGAATTTCAGAGTAATGAGTATTGGGAATGCATGGCTAGAACAATTACTTATAATGTATATCACCCTGTTGGAACAGCAAAAATGGGAAAAGCAGACGATCCTACTGCAGTTGTTAACAATAGGCTAAATGTTATAGGAATTAAAGGACTAAAGGTTGTCGATGCAAGCATTATGCCTACAATTCCTAGTGTGAATACTAATGCAGCGACGATGATGATTGCTGAACGAGCTGCAGACTTTATTAAAGATGAATATAATAAAAAAAGAGACGAACTTTAAAAAATATCGATTGTTATATAGATTCTATAAGTAAAAAAATACATTTTTTCTTTTAGTCTTCCTTCTGTAAGCTTAGAGCGTCAAGGTATGACAGGCATGACACCCGTCAGAGAGGAGTGGCCTTTACGGGCGAACCCATCGTCCCAACGTCCATGCACAATGTGCCATGTGTGTGTGCTAGTATGTGTGTGTGCGCGTCGGCGTTAGTGTTGACGATGCATAGAAAATGACGGTGTTAATTGAAATTGACATCTCTCTGTCTGTAGCGATGAAAGAATATTTGTGAATGTGCGATAAAATTAAAATGTATGAGTTCTTCCCCCGCACCAGATTTGGCACAAAAATTATGTATCGAAGCGAGGCGCTATGCCGTCTCTACTGAAGGGCGAGTCAGTTACTTTGATGCTCTAAGTCTGTAAGTAATGTATTGAGCATTTATTTACTTAATTTTTGGCCGAGCGTTTATGTGGCTGCAACCCTTTTTGCGTCCCATTGCTGGGCACGGGTCTCTCCCCATTATTGGGGAGGCCTGGAGCTCACTCCACGCTGCTCCAATGCAGATTGGTGGAGCGTTTATGTAAAATGTTAATTCATAAACTAAACTTAGATAAAGATATTAAGTTCAATAGAACTGTGGCCGAATTATAACTGCTTAAAAATCATATTATATAATAAAACTAAGTTGATAAAATGTGCGTGCCGATAAAACTTAAAAAGGAGTCCCGGCACGATAAAGGGACTTATATAGAGTGATAGCCCTTTATCCCCCCTCGAACATGAAAGTTCCCGTTTTAACCTAAAGGGCCTGTTTTTAAAGAGATAAGGGCTTTTCCAACCCTTCAACTTGGAAATTAAGTGTAGTGGCACCATCTGTTGTCGAGTATTTGAACTTCATTCAGAACAAAGATTATTTGGGTTGCATTTTCAAGTAGTTGCAACATTCTAGAAGGTGTGAGAATTTAGTTTTACAATTAACAAAGCGCAAGGGCAAACTTTAAAATATTGTGGCATCAACCTCAAAGAATCCTTCTTCTCTCACGGTCAGCTATATGTAGCTTGCTCAAGAGTACGAAATTCGAAAAATTTATATATATAGACCCCGGACAATAAAATGAAAAATGTTTATAAACAAGTTTTTATTTCAACTACCACGTGATCTCATATCAACTCTCGAGCGAAGCCGGGTATCATAGCTAGTATTATATACAGTCGAACAAAAGTTACAAGGTCTACAGCCATTAAATTATCTTTTTTACTGTCAAAAATTTGTCAGTAATTCAATTGTCATATTTTGATCACTGACGAAATGTCTTTGAATGTAAACATATATTTAAGACTGTAAATACTTTAAAATGAGGACATGTTTATAAAATCTAATTTAATTTTTTTTAAATTAATGTTTACGTATAATGTCGTAGCTATAATATCGGTTGTAGATAAAGGCATTTTACCATTAGTGGACAAATCTATAGGGATCAGAATATTTGTAGATATAATCAACGAAGACCGTCATGGTATTTGTATTTTATATTCAGGATGTAGGGAGTGTTGCTTGACCAATAAAGGGAAAGAAGATTGTGATATTATAAAAGCGTTCGGTGAAGATATTCAAGTCGTTAAACCGAGAGACAGAAAAACAATATTATATGTGGCTCCCGTGCTTCAACAGCATGATTTTATTGGCTTCTGTAATTTCACTTTACACTATAATTGCAACAATACAAAAAATACAACAGATGTTATTGTACCATTTGATACCCGAGCTGGCATAAAAAGTTCAAAAGCTCTTCTGAAAGAGTATGTTGGTTCAAAAAAGGTAGATTCTTGCGATGACCTCGATGAGGATTCACTAAATGGCTGTGAACCAGTTGACTGCAGTACTAAATACTTAGATAAGCGACCTGTTTTTGATAATAATTGCAACAAGTGTATTTCAGCACCTATATGTTTAACAAATCCCGAGAAAGAATTGCCGGATTATGTGTATGTACCTAACAGTAATACTTGCAGAAATCTGGATATACCATTAACTGTTCAAGATATATATGCTATCAGTTCAGGATTGGGATTAGTGACAACAACTCCGGCTTCATCTCTTAATACAAGAGTTGAAGTTACAACGAATTGTTCAACAATTTCACAGAATTTGAGTCTACTCCGTGATTTGATGTACGGCAAATTGTGCCCTTTTACTAAAGGACTGATTTTGGATTATAGCGAATGTTTCAAATCTATTTTAACCACTATTGCATTATGTATAATTAGTATTTGCGGTGTTCTTTTTCTCTTAGTGTTCTGTATAAATACTGCTGTTTGGACGTATATCCAATGGTCTGAGGGCAAATTCAGAGGAAAATGGAAAAGTGTAAGAGCTTACTTTTGTAAGCGAAGACATAAAGGAAATAAGAGAGAAAGAGTAAATAGCACAATAAGAAATGCGTTGCTGCGTGAAGTCATAGTCAAGGATATACCTCTTGAATTAAGAAATAGTGTTATAGACGTTTGTGATAGAATTGGGAGGGAAGTGGAAACGAAGCGAAGATACCGGATGCTGGATGTTGGAAGTCAGATTAGTTTACAGGAGGAAGGAGATCACGAGTGCTCTTCCATGTCGTCCTCAACTAGTTTTGAAAACGAAAAGGACAGAAAAGATGCTCAATGTTCTATCGACAAATAAACAAGCCCGATTACTGAAACTTGAGTATTTCTATGTTGTGGTGACCGACGACATTTCCGTTGTGTGTATGTCAATGTGTTGCAATCACCAACTTTCAGTAATCGACCTATACGCGCCTTAATATTAATCATTTATATACATATTATTGTCAGCATATAAACGAATTAATAGGATTACCTACCTTTATGTGATTTTAATTTGGATTGTAACTTGATTATAAAAGTTTAAGTTGTGTTCAACGCTTTATTTATGCTGAAAGCCAGACCTTAGGGATATTTAAATTTGTAAGAAAAATCACTGCCTTTTATTTTATAATTATGTTTTATACTTAAGCTTGTTGACAAAATTAATTTAATATCCGCTTTCTACAAGAACGCCCAAGGCTCCTTTAAGTTAAATCAAGTTTAAAGTTAATGTTATTAAACTTTTATATTTTAATTACTTTCATTCAAAACAATTTTTTTCTGAGTTTTGGCGGAAGTTCAGAGATGCATGTTGTACCTACTCTCATGGGCATTGGTATTAGTCATAGCATGATGTTAATATCCTATAGCCTTCCCCATTAAATGAACTATTAAACACAAAAATATTTTTTTCAATTCCAACCAGTACTTCCTGAGATTAGCGCGTTCAAACAAACAAACGTCCATGCGGGCGAAGTCGCGGGCCGCAGGTAGTATCGGATAAACTTGATATTTTTTTCGATGTTAGTTAATATCACTGAGTTATTATTACTACGTATAAAGTGGACGTCTCTACTAGATTTCTTGTTACACGTGTTAGAGCCAATCAGCATCAACGCGCTCAGTCAGAGTCGGACGTCTGAGGCTGTTCAACGCATTGGAATGTAAAGTTTAACGTCAAATATGCCTTCTTGCGTATTGTACCTTACTACCAATTGACAGAGGTCTTTATTGGTTGGCACATTTGTCTGGTTATTTGGTTCATTACACATTTCGCAATGCATGATGAGCGCACTGATTTTGTTCAGAATGTCGTCTCTATACGTAGTAATATAACTCAATAGTTAATATTAGTGCCAGCGTGTGCTAAAATAAAATACTAGTGAATAATATGTTTCTGCGGGCTGTCTCCAAAATTCTATCCTACATGTTCTGATAAAGAAGCCATTTTATTCAACCTTTTTTTATGTCCCACTGCTGGGCACAGGTCTCCTTCTCACAAGTGAGAGGGATTTAGGCTATAGTCCACCACGCCGGCCAAGTACTGATTGGTGGACGTCATAGACCAGTGTCGATAATGTTGAAAATGGTAAAAAGTGAAAAAAAAATAGTAGAATAAAACGTATTGGAAAAGGTAGAGAATATAACAAAAATAAAAGGAAAAATAAATTAGAGGCGATCTGAGGTCGGGAAGGGGGAGGGGGGGGGGGGGGCTTTAAAGGGTAAAAAACGGTTTATCTCGATTTCCGGCAAAACTACAGGTCCTATGAAAAAAAGTTAAATGGCAAAGATGTAGTTAATAAAAAGATCTACAACTTTTATATTTACACTTTTTTCACATAACCTCAAAATTTCAGTGAAATATTCAAATAACCATGTTTTTGGTTTTTTATTTTAATCTTATGCAAAAAATCCGATTTTTTTTTAATCATTATGTACAATTTTGAGCTATATATTAAAATTTACACTTAAATTACTAAAAAAAATAAGATTTCAAGTAACATTGATATACATACTTTGTTTTGCAAGTAATTAAAGTGTAATTTTTAGTAAAAAGCTCAAAATTGTACATAATTATTCAAAAAAATTCGGATTTGAGTTTTTATAATTTGCATTTTCTGAGCACATTTACTATAGTAATGTATATTTTTTATACCATCAGAAACAAGAGATTTCAACGTACTAAAAGCACACCAACTTTTAAAAAAAAGCAGTTATTTTGACGTGAAAATTTTCGATTGAAAACTAGGCTGCTTTTTCGATATTAAGTCAAAATGAGGTGAAAAAAATTAATATTTTAAACCGAAAAAAATACTGTAATTATATCTGGGACATAAAAAGGTAAGTTTTCACCAAATTTTGTGAAAAAATAAAAGTTGTAGATCTTTTTATTAACTACATCTTTGCCATTTAATTTTTTTTCATAGGACCTGTAGTTTTCCGGAAATCGAGATAATCCGTTTTTTACCCTTTAAAGCCTCCCCCTTCCCGACCTCAGATCGCCTCTAATTTATTTTTCCTTTTATTTTTGTTATATTCTCTACCTTTTCCAATAGGTTTCATTCTACTATAATTTTTTTTGGTCTCAAAAATTATCGACACTGGTCTATCATGCTTTCGAGAAATTATGAATTTCTCTCAGGCATGCATGGCGATGGAGAACATCGTAATCAATTAATTATCACAATATTTTCCGTCACCGTGGAGCAGCGATAAATGCGCATATTACAAATTTCTTTGTCAGAGGTGCGCGCCGAGGATTTGAACCCGGGATCGGTCGCGTCAAAGACCGCGGTTTTTTACCACACTGTCATCGCTGCTTAAAAAGAAGCCATTGCTTTACTGCAATAATAATATCTGACTGAATGTTTCACAGCTGGATACGGGTCTTTTTGGAATTGAGACTGAACTCTTATTTAATAGTTCTTCTTATTGGAAGAGTAATATAATTGAATACGATAGTCTTAAAGCATCAAAGATACTGACTCAGGGTGTCACACTTGTCAGTACCTGTGATGCTCTAAGACGATAGGTCACTGACGCAACGTCAATATTAAAGGAACTGAAAAATACAGAAATCAAAGATGACTGCATTGTTGTTGACTGTTTCAATACAAAGTGTGTGTATATATCTAGACACGCGGTAGCGTGTCAAGCCAAGTTCAAGCAAAGGAACTGGCTAGCCAGCGCCAAGACTAATATTACACGAACCACTTGACTTGGCCAGTTTTTATCAGAATTTAAAAAAATATAATGTTGAATAACTTTACGAAATGACTGATGTAATGAAAACTGGGCTAGTCAAACCTAACCTACTTTAAGATCTCACATTTTTAAATAATAGCAATTGTTATAGGCATCCAATAAAGCAAAGAAATAGAGTTTGTTCCTATAAATACATATTTGGATTTTGCATAGAACTTGGCACTCATTTAGATCTCCATTCTTTTTGCGGCGAAGCCCACAGCCAAGCATAATTTTTGTATTGAACTTGGCTCTCCTTTTTTACATTTATGTTTTTGGTGGGATCAATACATTTATACCTTTCATGTTCCAGTGCCTGTGCGGTTTCTAAGTCCAACAGATAAATCTCTAACAACATATCTTTAGGTTCAATAAAATTATGCATCAGTTAAATGTTGTTTATCTATGACTGCACATCCAGCGTTGAGTTTCGAAAGATATTTGCGGACGGATGGTTAAATTGTAAATATGAATAATTCTTAATTTTGTCGTAACCGAACCGATCGCACTAAATGAAAGTTTGATATAGGTACGCACGCAATAGATTTCTGCACTGGTTCTATTTAACCATGTTATAGAACGTGCAACAAGAAATTGTGGAAATGATTAAATTTATACGAGAAAATTAGAACGTAGCAGAAGCGCTGCGTTTGCGGTGTCTCCGTTGGCGCTACTGACGCGAAAATTTCATTTGTACGCAAGTGTGACATAAAAACTATAAAAATAACAATTATAACAATAGGAGACGGTCCTGGATCGGTCACACCATAGCTCATTTATTGTGGAGAAATGTGAACAGGCTGCGGATTTCCGACTGAAACCTGTGACCACTTCTCCCGTGTGAGAGAGGTCCCTCTCTCTCTATTCCCGGTTGAGCCTATCTGGCTTGCTACCGAAGTGTACCGTGGTCAGTGGGGAATAAAACATTTCCCATCGTACCACTGGTATACGGCCGGTGGTACCGTGGGGAATAATCGTATCAGTTGAAGCTGTAAATGTCATTAGCTTATAGCGCACTAAAGTTGTAAGCCGCACTTCTTACAACTATAGCAAAAAGTGTCGTTACAACTTTTCGTCTTAATTTTTTCCGTCTAGCCCCCTTTCGCAACGCGCGATAAGGAACTTCGTTCCAAAAGATGAATTTATGAAACTCGATTTTCAGTCCATAGCGCAATGTGGCACTGCGTACTATTGCCTTACTAGATAACTTAGCGGCCGTGTAAATGACAGTTGTCTTTGTGCGTGTGTCAATTCGGCCGATAGTATGAAGTTACTCTACTGTACACTTATATCTATATTGTGTCTTTGTATTTTGATCACGGCTTAGAGCATCAAAGGTACTGACTTACCCTTCAGGGAAGAGGGCATTGCGCCTCGCTTCGATACATAATTTTTGTGCCAAATCTGGAGCGGAGGGGAAGAACGCACACATTTTTATTTTGTCACACATTCACAAATATTCTTTGATCGCTACAGACGCATGTCTATATATGTCAATTTCAATTAACAACGTCATTTTCTATGCACCGGCAACACTGACACCGACACACACTTACTAGTTGTATAACAAGAAGGCACATCGTGACGGGTGTCAGGACTGTCGCATTTCGTGCCAGTACGTCTTACGCCTCGTTCGAGTGACCACGCAACTTTCTCACTCTACCCTTTATTATTGTGATAGTCGGGGTAGAGTGAGCAGGCAACATAGTTGCCTAAGGGAGCACCGCTGAAGCCGCATCCGCGCCGCGACCCCTCCCGGGCCGCGGCGCCAGTCACTGCGAGGGCGAGATGCCCCACCATCGAGGATCCCGCGGGAAACCCGCGCAACCACAGCCGCAGCGCGACTCATCGAGTGGCCGCGGTCGTTCCGGCACCCGCCGGCACGACACCGCGCAGGTGAGCCGCGCCAGCGAGAGAGGGATAGAAGAAGCCGCACCACCAACATCGGTGCCGCCGGGAACTTCCGACCGTGCCGCTGGCCGATTGACGGAGCCGCTCGCTGATGCGCAGCGCGCTCCTCAATCCGCGCCGCGGCCGTCGGGTCTCCCACGGCCATCTGAACTCCCCACGCCGCGCCCATCTGGATCGCGTGGCCCCGAAGCGCCGCGCCCGTCGCAACCTGCGGCCGACCCGCGCGCGCCGCCGCAACCCGCGGTCGGCCCGCGCGCGCCGCCGCAACCCACGACCGGCCTGCGCGCGTCTCCGCAACCCGCGGCCGGCCCCTCGCGCGCCCCCGCAACCCGCGGCCGGCCCGCGCGCGCCGCTGCAACCCGCGACAGGCCCGCGCGCGTCTCCGCAACCCACGGCCGGCCCGCGCGCGCCCCCGCAACCCGCGGCCGGCCCGCGCGCGCCGCTGCAACCCGCGACAGGCCCGCGCGCGTCTCCGCAACCCGCGGCCGGCCCGCGCGCGCCCCCGCAACCCGCGGCCGGGCCGCGCGCGCCGCTGCAACCCGCGACAGGCCCGCGCGCGTCTCCGCAACCCGCGGCCGGCCCGCGCGCGCCCCCGCAACTTGCGGCCGGCACGCGCCCGTCGCGCCCCGCGTTCCCGCCGCCCAAGGAAGCAGCATCATTGGCTGCTCCAACACTAGCTGCCAAACTACCGCCGGACAGCACTCCTCCCCAGCCTGACCGTACTTCCGGATGGCTTTCGGAATTTTCTCTGAATACCCGCCGGAAGTACGATAATTTGGTTGAGGTGCAGTTGCTGAGCGAGAACACCACGCCGGAGGAAGTAGTGGCGCGCATCCATCAATTCCTGATGGATGCGTTCAAGCAGCACCGCATCTACACGCCCGATGAGGAAGCCATCATCCAATTCTGGAACAGTGTTCGAGCAGACCGGGCGCAGAGGAGAGGGAGGAGCCCTGAAGAGGACGCCGACCCGAATCGAGACGCCAAGCGTCAAGCCCTCCGCGATCCCCGGTTACGCAGCCGCAGCCAGGGACCGGGGGTACAGCGGAATTTTTCCGACCCCGGCCCCTGCCAACCGGACCAGACACCGGCGCTTCGCGCCCCACCGGCACCAGCTCCTGCTCCGATGCCATATTCGTTCGCAGCGGCGATCGCGGGTCCAGCCCGCCCACCGCCCGCTGCGAACGTCACCCCCCCGTCGCTGCGCGTCCCTGCCGCGCCGCGCCCGGACTCCACACCAGAGGTGCTTCAGCCGGCCATGGCTGCGACCACAAGCGCGCCTCCCGCCGCGCCGTCGCAGTCCAGGGCTGCCGCCCCGCTGTCGAGCACCTGTGACAACCAAGGACCCGCAATGATGCCGTCCACCGCAGCCCCCAGCGTCAGCCACCAGGAACCGCCGAAGACCCGCTTCCCGCCACTCATTGTGGAAAATCTCCCCAACTGGCACCACCACTTCAAGGTGCTTAAGGAAAAGTTGGGGAGAGCACCGAACGCGCGCCCCTTCGGGCAGGGAATACGCTTCTCGCCGATGGATTCAAATGAGTACAGGCTCATACAAAGATATCTCTCAGAACTGGAAACCCGGGAGAAGATCTCCTGGTTCTCGTATTCCCTGCCGGCGGAGCAGAGCGTCAGAGTGGCCATCAGGGGGCTGCCTGTCGACACGCCGCCACTGGACATAGAAGATGAGCTCCGCGGACTCGGGTATGAACCCGAGTACGTCCGCGGCATCCGGGGCCTCGGAGGCCGGCCCGGCTGCATCTTCCTCGCCATCCTGAAGAGGACTGAAGACCTCCTGCCGGGCATCTATGCAGTAAAGGAGCTGCTGTGCATGCCCGGCATCAAGATCGAGGCATGGCGCGGGAAGAAAGGACCGGCCCAATGCCACCGATGCCAGCAGTTTCAACACAGTTCGCACAACTGCCACCGTCCCCTCGCCTGCGTGTGCTGCGGCGAGGACCATGCCGCCCACGAGTGCCCGCGTCCGCGGGCCGAACCCGCCACCTGTGCGAACTGTCGCGGACCGCATCCCGCCAACCACTCATCGTGCCCTGTATTTAAGCGGGAGGCGCGCAATAAGCGTGCTGGCACGGTAGCTCTCTCCATCAAGCCGGTGGAGAAACGAAGACACCCATCAGCCGGTCCTAGCCAGCCGCGGAAAGTGGAGGAGCATCACAAGGTCATGTCATGTCACGTCATGGCCGCGGCCAACGGGCCGACTACCCGCGGAGCTCCTCTTCCAAAGAAGAAGAAGAACGGGAAGAAGAAGAAGGGGAAGAAGGCAAAGGCCGCCCCTTCAATCGCTCCACCCGCACCAGCACCCGCTCAGAAGAGCTCCAAGAAGTCGCCCACCTCAGCCCCCTCCCGCGTACAGGAGACGCGACAGGGGGAGAGTGAGAAGGCCTGCCGGCGGCAACTACGCCTCCTGCAGGACCTAACCAAGATGCTGCAGCAGGTGCTGTCTGCAGTGAGTGAAGGCCTGGACGCAGCGCCCGCTATTCGGAGCGGCATGGCGTCCATGGCCACTCACATTGAATAGCTTCTTCCCGACTAGGACTGACCCGCGGCACTTAGGTGCCGCGCCCATACCGGATTGACCAGCGGCGAAAGCCGCCCCTCTCAATACGAAGACAACCCCGATCCAGAAGCCTGGATCCCGCCCACCGGAAAGCCACCCTGGCTACCACCCCATTGACCGGCTCCGCAGTTGCGGGCCGCGGCAGAAACTCCAAGCAGGCAAAAAGTGAAACTTGGCTCCCCGTGCGGCACAGAGGCTGCACGAGAAGAAACCCGAACGGACGGGTGTCATACATGTCAATACCTTGATGCTCTAAGGTTCACGATGACCTTTGACGCGTTTATTGATAGTATTTTATCGAAGAACCGTGTCCAGATAACAGGTGATTTTTTAGGTCTACGATCGTCGGAAGTTGTAAATAATGATTGGAAGTTGCAAAATGTAGATTCTACAAACCTCAATCTTAGTATTTTAAATGCAATATCCCGACAGACATATCCACGCTGTTTAATTGTAATATTAGAGTGCGGTCATAAGTAGGATGAGTGGCCATGAAGCAAAATCTAATGTGGTCATAGGAAGGAGGGGTATCATTGGGCCAAGGAAAATACTCTATTATACTTCCAAAGCGGCTTATCGACGATGCACCCCGTTTGTATTTGGCGTTTGGGCGGCACGTTATTACGCCGCTTGGACAAACAAGAAGTGCTCATACAATGTGGCGTATGTTAATTTAGCTGAATTGTAATCTGGCTGAATGAGAGTGCGCCGCATTACAAAACAGTCCTGTTTTAGGAAATGGCTAGCCGTAATGTTAAACAGCGGAATTAGCAATCCGACTGCGACATTTATATGGGAAAGTTTGTGTTACACCGATTTACTTTAAATTTGATGTACAGTCATTACGGGTAACTTTGAATTGACGTTTAACTTTGAACAAAGTTGGAAAAAAGATTTAACAATTTATTACATCGAAGCTTTTTGATATTTCAATATAATAACTGTGTTATATGGATTGCCAAAATGTTTTTGTACCAAATGAAAATTAAAGAAATAAACTGTCAATGCCATAATTCTGAAAATTCCCGCCTTTTCCGTGGTTAAGTCGCTGGAAGTTTTTGAGCTCTGATTTGAAATCGTAAAATAGTTGACTTTCATTCATATGGCAAAACCAAGCTATTTGTTACTTTTTTACGTCAGTGTAGATGTCATTTTTATAAATTAGGTTTTTAAATTTAATAATACCTTCTTTTTGTTTTACCTAAACCTTAAAATATTAAGGTTTTTTACATTCTAAAAAAAATTATTCAAAGTTACCCAAAACTCATGATAACTTTGAATTCGAGTTTTAGGGGAAATTATAATAAGTAATTCTGTTGTTTCTTCCGCAAATTTATTTTGTTAGACAGAAAAACCAACTCAAAAGGACACTATTCACTCAATAAAATAAAGGTGTCATAAATACAAATCAGTTTTAATAATACAAATAATGTAAAAAATGTTCAAAGTTACTCGAACTGTACGTATTTAATGTTTATATTACATATTTCGCCTTTTTTGAAAATCTTTCGTAAGGGGGTAAAATAAGAGTTAATGGCTTAAAAACAGATCTTAATAAAGTAAGTAACGAAAGTAAATAATTTTGGTGAATAGTTATTACTCGTAGCTTACGGCTTGATGAGGGATGTAGAAGAAGAAATAGATGAGATGATATTCCAAACAATTTTAATAGCACACACGAAATAATAGTGGTGCTTACAAGAGTTCATTTTCCAATAATATCAGAGGAACGAAAACGATTTATTAAAATTATATACGATGTAATAATCTGAAATAAAACTGAATTTTTAATAAATTAATTTGTGTATTGATAAAAAACTATAGTAAGTAGTATAGTAAACGGCGCGACGCACGGTGGGCTGAAAATCGCGTTGCATGGACATAGAAACTTAAATTTAAAAATGATGTTTTTTTAATATCATAAAAAAATTCATCTGAAATGATTTTGTTCAAATACGTACGAGTAATAATTTTTCGAAAAATATTTTGTATGGACCTGACGTGAAAAATGTGAATATCTCCGGTATCGCAAGGTTGGCCGTTTTATCCTTCCACACCGATTTAGTACTAATTATTCCTGATTTTTTGACATACTTATTATAACGGCACCTCCTGAGTTTTTTTTTTAAATCGTCAAAATTTTCATTTCTTTTCCTTACAGCTCTTTACTAAATTAGATGGTTTAATGCTTCCAAAATGTGTTCATATACTGTTTTATTGTACTGATAGATATAAAATAAGGCAAGAATAGATAAAATATAAAAATAATATACCTATGATAAATTTCATTTCAACTACTAATAGCTAACTATCCATTGTTGGATTGGTCATTTGTTAGTCACTTCCTCATCAGTTAATGACTGATATCTCTTTAGTTAATGCCTGGTTGCTCACCAGTTAATAACTAATAGCTGATTAGTTAACGACTTAACCAAAATATTGATCCATGGAACGCGATTTTCAGCTCACCGTGCGACGCCGGATTTTCACATTTTTTCTCGCTGTGGATCGTGTCGCAGGGCTTGTCACGTGTCGTGTCCGTCCCGTCGGCTATAAAATGTAATAGCATATAAAAGCAATGCAAGTGAAAACAAGCAACACTTTAGTCTTTAATAATGAAATCGATTATATGTTTAATATCTCTGTGCTTGGTGGTGTCATTAGGCGAGTATTTCTACAAATCCATTTTTTTAGTTCTTTTTTTTAATGTTAGAAACATCAGTTATATCATCACAACCAAAATTATATACGGACCCCGATGGGTTTTTGGCAGGCACTTTAAGGAGGCATGCACTTAATTTATTAAAGTCTTCTTGATGATTTTTGAGTTATATTGAAATAGTTTGGCTCTCTTTTTTCCGTTCGATATCAAAAATTTTTCAAGTTGCCTTCAAAACACCATCAGACTTCACCGTCGCCATCGTGACTTGACAGACTGTCGCTTGATCCACCTATACAGCTAGGCGCTCTTTGTATTGTGCCAATACTGACAGATTGTTACAACTTCGCCCTGTTATAGCGAATCGTGCCAAATTGGATTTAAATGTATTAATTTCATTAATTCATCATTATTGAAAGTAAAAAGAACCGGCCCTTTGATATTCTTTTTGTAGATGGCAGAAGGTTTCGATGTGACTACAAATATGTTCCCAAAGCTAAAGGATGGCTCAAGTTGCACAGAATTCCGGCGAATTGGCGGGAAGCCAGACTTCGGTGCCACCTTGAAGGTAAATCTTTATCATTCCACCTTCTATTTTCACCTTTTCAGCAATTTGGATGCAATTTGGAGCAAGTGAGATGGATGGCAACTAAGCGATTGGTGGAAACGGGAAATAGAACGGTGACATCCGTTACAACCAGAGGTGGCAGTTGGTTGTCACCACTTATTTTTCTTCCAATCTTATTTGTCACCATAGGTGGCGGATGGAATGTTGGCAACTGGGAATATACTCATTTTTCTCTATAGACTTTAGTCAGAAATGATGTTTTTCATAATATTTGCCTGCATCCAATGCTGCATCAAATTCTGCCACGAAGAGTTCTTGCGTATCGGCAGAAAGGTGATATTGCCTGTTAGTTAGTGCCTGTAAGCTATTGGTTACATACTATGTGCCGATCAAAATCCTCCGGAGTTGCAGGACAGCAGACAAGTCTCAAGTTCGGTTTAACAGCTATCTTTTCAGCTTCTTCATGTTATAAAGACATCTTCAGTTATGCCTACAATGCATTTGTCAAAATCCGAAGATGGAATGACCTCCTTGACGTTAAACATAAGTGTCTATGGGCTAAATTTAGTAATGACCATTTAACACTAAGTGTTCAAGTTACTTACTAAAATTGATTTTTCTATTCCAGGGGGAAACTTAGCATCACCAATAGACACTAGTTTAAGAGACTCAATGGAGGCCATCATAAGCGAAGTGTGTCCCAAGTCCGCAGTATTCACGGGAATTCATTCCACATTTTCAAGAGGCGACTTTTTCTCAATTGAAGGTATTCTGTCTTGTTTTCAAAGTTTTTTAATACACCCAGGATTGCCGAATTTTATGACAATATACATCTTTATCTAAGAAAATTCATGGTATGTGAATTTATTACTTACTTTATGAATATTATCTTAGTAAGACAAAACAACACTATAATGTTCCTTTTTAAACTCATTTTAGCATCGGCGATTTTGCGTATGTATCTTTGGCAACTTGGTCGCGACGGAACCGCGCAAGTTAGCGACTATACTACATCACGATTTCGGAACTATAAAAAGTTAGCATCACGGACGAAGTTATCTGACGGCGGCCATATAGTTGCTTCTCAGAAGCTAAACGCAGCAACCGATCGCTTGACTATGCACACCTGAAAACGCTAAAACGCGTGATCCCGCTTCCGCATTTGAATTTAGGTAGTTCCGAAATCGTGATGTACCTAGTATAGTCGCTAACTTGCGCGGTTCCGTCGCGACCAAGTTGCCAAAAATACATACGCAAAATCGTCGATGCTAAAATGAGTTTAAAAAGGAACTTAAAACGTATTTACTGGAAAAGGCGTCACAGGTCACAGGCGTCATAGGTCACAGATTTTTTAAACGATAAAGCGGCATAAAGGAATTCTATAAAAACCTGGGAGGTTCTTTTCCGCCAGTATTTTATTCTCTCTGTGAAAAAAAAAACCCTGCAATATGGATACCCAAAGCCGATGATCGGATTGGATCCAAAAAATAAAAGTAAATAAATAAATAATATTAATCAATTAAAAGGCCGAATATGGGTATGGCTGCAACCCTTTTTGCGTCCCACTGCTGGGCACGGGTCTCTCCCCATTATTGGGGAGGCCTGGAGCTTACTCCACCACGCTGCTCCAAGGCGGGTTGGTGGAGATGCGGGTTAGTGGCCAACCCGCTGTCGGATGTTTTCAAACCGCCCATAAGGCCTCCGACTAGGTTTAACGACTGTTATCTATCGACAACAACCGGGACCGACGGCTTAACGTGCCCTCCGAAGCACGGAAACGCGCAAGAAATTTTTTGCCACTAGCGGTCACCCATCAGAATATGGGTATAAATAATGATAATAATATTAAATAATAATATCCCCGCAGGGCGGCTCGTGGCGAGCTGTTGGTGAGTAATGACACCACGGACCCGGTTGCTCCCGGGGAAGTCCCCCTGTTCTTCTTCTCCGGCAGGCGGAGTGATACCCCGGAGGAGCAGGCTTGCCTTAATTGGCAGTCCAGAGTGGAGCTGTTGGAGCTATATGCTCGGGGGTGGAAGTGTAACTAAGTAATAGGCGTAATAGCGAGGAAACCCGCTCCCGGTTGGATTTATCCCCCGCGATGGTGAAATCGGTGCCGCTCCTCTCGACACCTTTAGCTGCTCACGCCAATGTTACTTCCCGGGCATTTACGCCATTTTTTGGGGGCCCATTCAGTGAGTGGCGAGTCAACACCTGCCTCACTTTAGACTATTTATTAGTCTGAACAGCAGTTCTCCATAGCCCATCTACCAGTCCCTCGTTCGTTCATCCCCATAGACCCAATATTAGTCTTCCCTTTTGTGGCAATAGATCCTGTGCACTTGGCGGGGACTATCTTTGGGTCATATAACTTTTTATATGATTCGGCCGAGGAAGGTATCCGCCATGTGATACATAACAACATTAAAGTGTCTCAAAGGGGCCTCTACGTGTTGGACCTCTGTCCCTACGCAAGCCTTCCAAATGACCGGGTCAAATAACATCTTCGACTTGTGACCTAAAAGGAGAGATAAAAAATAATAATATAAATATAATATAATAAATAAAACTATTTCAATGTACATTTTTAGATTGGTAATTAGTTAATATTTAAATTATTTTAATATTTGCATACCTCATGAAGGTAAATATGGCAAACCAAATATATAAAAACACCTTTTGTAAACACTTATATTTGTGCAAATAAAAGTCTTTGTCTTTGTCTTTATAAAAGTGGCTATATAGTGTGGCTGAGCCGTAAAGTTCATGGGTTTGTTGTTAGTCGGTAAATTACGTCCTAGATCTTTTTCACTTTGAAAGTGCGATGTTAAGTTGTTCAGTGACACATATTTATATCTGAATATATAAAAATGAATCCCATTTTCCCTTGGTCACGACATCACGCGTGAACGGCTGGACCGATTTCGCTAATTCTTCTTTTGTTGTGTTTGTAATTGGCAGAAGAAGGTACTTATGTAATAAAACATTAAGGAAATATCACGAAAACTTAGAAAATTTAAAAACTATTTTCCAATTCGGATGCAACATTAACATTTAAGACACGACAGCGTACTTCAAAAATGTGACTCACATGAAATATTCAGAGAGCTAAGCAATGAAAACTTGCAACCATTTTCTAATATTTTGTTTTAATTACCTCACATCAGCTAAATTTCTTAGTGTTTGAAATCCATGATGAACTGTTGCACGGTATTAAAAAATTAAGCGTTGATCATCAGTTATGGAAAAGATTTTGATTTTTTATATGAAAACTCTTGAACTTGCAAAATGTTAGTTACTATTTTTATCGACTTTCATACGTGATACACCGAGTTACAAGTTTTGCATGTCTGAACACTGTGAAACTTATCAGTAATTAACTGCTTGCTTCTTCTTATTTTTTATGGTTTTAGAAAAGTTACTGCAGTGAATATTTATTTTTAAATTGAGGTAAGTACCTTCTACGCCAAACGTTAAGAAATCCTGCTGACTGACAAAAATATTTCTATGCTCCACCAATTTGACGGAATATAAAAAAATTGCTATTTGAAAATGTTTGTACTTTTTTGTCGCTTTCTCTCGAAATAGCTCTCGGAATCAAACGTTAAAACGAGATCTGTCATTATTTTATTTTCTTCCATGACAGTTTATTGGACAGTAACCTAAAAACTTCATAGATAATATAATATGAATACTTAAAAAATACTCTTCATACATTTGTTGTAGGTTTCTGTACAATGTATGTAGGTAGTTTCTTCAAGAAGCTAAACTGGCTAGCTCGGGATTGCTCTCCGTAGGTGGAAGTTATGAATATGAGCTACAATAAGACTAGATACAGTAAGAACAGATCAGCTACCTAATCGTAAGAGGCGAATAAATGTGAACTTCTGGAGCTGTGGGCGGCGATTTGGAGCACCGCGCATGGAGTCCTCTGAACGAGTGTTCAGCAGGCCACTGAGGAGGTTTTAGTGCTGTATAAATCCCACATAACCCGGTATCACTTTTCAATCTGACACGTACCTTGCGAAGATTCCGTCCCGAAAACATAAAAGTTACCTCGGCATTATAATATGAAATATGGTGTCCTCCACGTAATCATAAAAAGCGACTAAGTAGAGGCTTTCACGGCTATAGTGGGAGTCGGACCAATAGCCACGGGTAAAACGACGGCGTATTCGGCCGCACGACTCTTGGCAGAGTTACCTACATTGCTCACCCAAGAGCCCATTTGCAACGCCGCGCCACAGAGTACATCGCTGCGCATGGAAGACATTGGCAGGTTTCGCTGAAAATCCTATTCAGTGGGTTTTAGTGTGGTTGAAATGTTAAATAATTAACTCGCTGTCTCTCTCGGGCGTAGCCTCAGATACCGTAAGAAGGTAGATTTAAGTGAAAATAATTAATTGTTTAATAAAGTTATAGACATCGGATTATATGCACTATCAAAATGCCAAAATAAGCATGCAAATATGCACTAAAAAAAGGCGAAATATGCATAAAATATGCACAATCAAAAAACGTTTACAATTAGAATTTACGTTTATTATTATTATCATTATCAGTATTGTCACATTATAATTTAAAATTATTCATATTTATTAATATAATATTTAATAAACTATAAATTATTATTACGTTAATAATCAACTTATTTATTATAATTCTTGTGACAGTAAAGGATAATATATTCGTCCAGATTGTTTGCAGCAAACTTGTGACGTTTGTCACTTAATATCAATTTATAGGCTGAAAATGACCTTTCAACGTCAACTGAAGTTACCGGACAGAACTTAAAATTTGGCGCTTTTTCTGCAGAGACCTCTTCAGGCAGAGTTTGTCCGGTTCCGTTGATAAACGCCTCAATTTTCTTTATGCTTTTTCTTTAACCTTTTGCGATAGAGAACTCGGAAGGGCGTTACTCTGTTTAACCAACTTTTCTATTATTTCCAAGGACTGACGCAGAGGAAAGTTTTTAGATTCTAATTTCTCAATTTCATCGGGTATATTGCTGAAATGTGTTGTGTTGCAATAATAGCAATATATTTTTTATTGAAGGATCCTTAAATGCCAGCTCGCTTGCATTGATTGCAATGGCGTCTGATTTGTCAAATTTTCTAACTACTTCTTTTATAGCGTTTTCAGCATAAAACAATACAGTTTTCAACCAAGTTCCCCACCGCGTTAAAATTGGTTGTGGGGGTAGTGCTACGTTTGGTAGTTGCTCTTTATATGCTTGTACTCGTGATGGTGCTTTTAAAAACACTTTTTTTGTCGAAGAAATCAATTTATTGACTGTCCCGAACTCGTTTCTAATCTCTTCCGCAACTCGATGTAATCCATGGGCTAGACAGGTGATGTGAAGCAATTTCGGGTAGAACACTTTCAGAGCTTGACCAGCTTTCACCATATAAGGCGCATCGTCAGAATCAAAAACACATATTTTCTCGTCAATAGAAGAATCAGGAAATAGTGATCTGATGGAATCATTTATGAACCGGGCGATTGTTGATGGTTTGTTTTTTCCAGAACCTTGCAAGCAATCAAATGGGGAGTGGAGGGCTCTTTATCGTCAGTCTTATATGTGTCGCAGATGTCGCAGTCGCAGATTCTGCGAGCCAGTCGCGATCGGCGATCGGTCGGATTCATTCAGTGGGCAGACGTGTCGACTACATAATACAACATGCCAAACACGTAAACCTAACTATTGAAATAAGCATTATCAATGAAAAAGTCTCAAAATATGCAATAACGCTATAAAAATAGAATTATATGCATTTGCATATGCAAACATGCAAATGCATATAATCCGATGTCTTTATTAGGTAAATCAGGAGCTGGCTCTGCAACACGATACTAGATTTACTCAAAATATTTTTGAGCCTTTAAAAAGTAAACTAACTCCTACGAGAGTGAAATAGGAGAGTGAAGTTTACATGGAATTTTCTCATTTCTGGACCTACTCTATATATATATACCTACTCTACTTATACTTCTAATAAGTAGAGTAGGTAATATACATACGAGTATGTGATTGATTACAATTTAAAATGATTTGTGCAGGTGAAATGGATAAACTTCCGCCTAAAAGGGTAAAAAGGCGGGGGAAGGGTTAAGTAAAATGTATAGAAATTAATTATCATCTCATTTCTGAACTTAGCAGTATAAACATTGGTATATAGGGCCTGACTTTCTGATTTCTTAAAAATATAATTATGACAACCTTTATATTTCGTCGGACTAATTTAAAAAGGGGGCTCTTTTTCTCACGGTCAGGTTTATGTGGCTTGCTAGCGGGTTAGTGCACCAAATAACCAAGTTATTTTAACACCAGCTTCAAAACGAAGTAGGTACTGTAGTAACCTGTTACCTATCTTTTATAGCAGTACCTACTTGCAGACGCAGAACAGATACGTATGACACAATTATAACGGGGTTAATTTAAACTGTGTCCTGATAACTAAAGTACACGCGGAAGAAGTCGCGGGCAAAACATTTCTCTAACTCTATATGTATAAAACTGAATTCCTATTTCCCTTGGTCTCGGCCTCACGCGTGAACGGTTAGACCGATTTCGATAATTCTTTTTTGTTGTGTTTGTTATTATCAGGAGAAGGTTCTTATCAATGAAAAAAATTAAGAAAATTGATAATTAATACATATTTTTTTACAAATTCGATTTTAATATCCATAGTTAAGACAGGAACACGTCTGTCGGGTCAGCTAGTAAAGAAATGTTAAGAACAAGAAAAGAGAGGAGAGCTGGATGTATTTAGACCATTGGCATAACACAAAGAGCTTCTTTCCCATTGATGACAACTGAATAATGTGTTTCACATTATCACAACAATAATTCGCTATCTATAGAGCTTATGTTTATCACTCAAAGGTCATAAGGTGCAACAAAATTTAATATGGCGTGTCATGAGAACATATTATTGTTCTTTTTTAATTCTGTACATTAATACGTAACTCTTAGAATGAAACGACGATTCGATGGCAACGAAATGAACTTTTTTTTTTAAATTGGTTGTCTATGACAGATTATAAGTAATAAGTACATGCGTTGTTTGTTAGATGGCACCACATGTATATTCCCACTTAACAAAATAATCTTTATACCTTAGAGCATCAAAAATACTGACTCACCCTTCAGTAGAGACGGCATAGCGCCTCGCTTCGATACATAAAATTTTTGCGCCAAAACTGGTGCGGGGGAAGAACGCACATATTTTAATTTTGTCACACATTTACAAATATTATTTTATCGCTACAGACGCATACATTTCTAAATAATATTCAAAATAATACATATTATGTCAATTTAAGGGGCCGTATACGAAATTTTGCCGATTTTTCTTATTTACCTGATTTAACACATGAGATTTTGCAGATAAATTACAGTACTTCTACAAGTATCATTGCACAATATAACTTTTCATTTCATTAATAATCTAATAAATTAGACACTTTTTCTAGCTTGCGTCAAGAATTACAATGCGAGATTTAGGTTACTTTAAAAGATGTTTAATGCCGAATCATCATTATTAATAAGATTTTTTTTTCAGGAAACAGATTGATTATAAACTGAAGAGTGTTTATGTCGAATAAATTTTACGAAATATTATTCCATTTTGCCGAAATCAAATGCAATTTCCGGCCCATTTTCTCTCAAAATTGACTAAGTTCAATGTTTTTTTACTAATATATTTTGTATAGAGTGGCAAAAAGTGGCTCATACACTTTGTATGTGATTTTTACAGCAATACATGTCATTTTTTTCGATCTGTTTACACTTTAAAATGATCCAGAAATATGTGATATTCTATACCTATTACAGTAATATTTACAAAACTATCACCGGCTTCAGGTCTATTAAGCAAAATAACGAAATAAAAATTAAAAAGTGGCTCATTTAATAGTTTATTATTGAAATGATCAGTCATATTGTGCAATAAAACTTATGGAAATACTGTATTTTAACTGCAAAATCTCCTGTATAAAATGAGGTAAATCAGCGAAATCGGCAAAATTTCGTATACGGCCTCTTAAATTAACAACGTCATTTTATATGCACCGACAACACTGACACCGATACACACAGACACAGACTAGTTGTATAACTAGAGGGCACACTGTGCATGGACATTGGGACGAGGGGTTCGCTTGTAAAGGCCACTCCTGTGACGGGTGTTTTACCTGTCATACCTTGATGCTCTAAGCTTAATACTAGCATAATAATAATCCTAATAAATTTATAGTGTTTTAATGCATTCAGACCTTTAGTAAACAGATCAGCAGGCATATCTGAAATTGGTAAATATTCCAATCTAACTATATTATTATTATAAATAGTTCTCTAAAAACATGATAGCCATATCAATATGTTTGAACTTTTTATGTAAACAATTATTATTTGCCAACTTCTGCGCAGACTGCTTACCATTAAAAAAAATTACGTTATATAAGTTTACATAATACTGATTAGTTATTTCAAATTGTAGGTTCCTTAGATGTATGGCTTCTTTACAACAATCTGATATACCCATATACTCTGCCTCACTACTAAATAAGGCTACAGTGGCTTGTTTTCTGGTTTCCCATGAAATAGCTCCAGAAAGAGCAAAGAAAAAACCTGTATATAACCGCCTATCTAATACATTGCCTGCCCAATCAGCATCTACATAACCTTTTAAATTAGAATTACCATTAAACTACATACTAGATGAAAAATAATATTGTCAGTATTATTTTTCATCTAGTATTTTCAGTAGGTTTTCATCTAGTATTTTTATAAAGTACTCACTCATTTTCTTTCACTATTTCTACGTCATTTTTCATTAATACATGCACTTTTTTCAATATCCATATTTTAAATACTTGATATAAACGAATTTTACAAGTATAGACAGCCGAGTCGTATCAGCTGTCACCCCTCCGTCTTACGAATATTCGATCAGGCCACATGTCCTGACGCGAGTTTAACATTTTTTACCCATCCCAAAAAAAGTGCACAACGCCGCTAAAGCAGTTTACACTTCAAAAAAAAACTTGAAGGAAAAGGAAAATTGAAGGCCTATATACAAAATTTCTATCGGCCAGTCCACACTAGTTGCTTTGCGGGGATTTGTGTATACAAGAATGCCGCATCGCGTGTTGTTTCATGGACGCGGAATCGCAATCGCGCATTTCGGATCCTGAAACGCTCATCGCTGATTCTAAAAATAGCTAGTGTGGTTTGGCCGTACTTAGGGCCGGCGCACATATAGCGGAGCGCAGCGCAGAGCATGCCCGCGAAGTTTTCTAAACGCGTGACACATTAGGCGAATTTTTACCTGAGAAGGCGAGTGTGCATCCGCGCGGATGCGCGAGTATGCGCTAGACTGCGTTCACTCGACACACCGTCGTCATTGGTTTTGCAATTTTTCGAGAGATCAAACGTGTACATTCGTGAAGTAAGTGACGGATTGGGACGTGCTGTTAATTACATTACTGAAGAAGAGGAAATAAAAAAGAAAAGGATTATGGAGAAAAGAAGAAAAAGAAGCGTCACTTCGGCGAGCCCGGCAACCGCAAGCGCGCGGAGTAGCGCGCAGTCGCGTTCCTGTGCGCTACCTTTCGCATGTAGTCGCTTCGTTGCTCTTAAGGACTAAAATTGTTGTGTTGATTGATTTTAGGTATTATTGCAATGAGCACAATGTCGATAATAGGTTGACAGTGAAAAAATGATCTGCGCTGCGCTCCGCCATATGTGCGCCGGCCCTTACGGACAATTATTTAATTGCCCTTATAAGTACAATAATGTATCTCAATAACTTGTTACCATTAGGTGTGCCTTTATGGAAGATGCCACTCAAGTGGGCAGAAAATGAACCAAACAACGTCAACGACAAGGAGAGTTGCATCGCCACCTTCGCCGATGGTAGCATCGCTGACGTGAGCTGCGAGGAGCCGTACCCTTACATCTGCTACAAGAAGTCCCAGAAGGAGATTTTTACCAGTTGCGGTACCATTGATCCTGGTGAGAAATTACTTTCAGAAGTGTATTTGATCATAAAGTTTGGTTATGACTTGGCATATATTATTATGTAATTGAAAAAGGAAGGATGGATCTTTCCATCCAAGGTACATAAATTATATTTCACGATGTCTGATCGGCTCTGGTTGTAATAGTGATGTGTACTGACAAGCGCGCTTGTGTGTGTAAGCTTTTGAAGCGTTAGCAAAGATATCTGAACATATCTTTCACTAACAAAAATACTTATAAAAATATACCTACTACCAGTTCTAGTATTTTACTCAAACAACTCTATGTTTAGTTTTCATGCTGTCTTGTCATGCTACGTTTAGTTGTTGTTTCTCGACACTGTGCGCTCTCATGGTTACGATTACTAAAACAATCTACATGTCCCACTCCTCACAACATTCATAGCCGAACAGACTTCCTGACACAAAACATCTACAGGACATAATAAGATAGAACTTCACTGCTCAATAATAATACAAGGGGACTATCGCTTATGTAGTTTTGTTGCTACGTCAGCTTCCCTCGAGGACTCTTTTGGAGTAGTGCATTATGCCATGGATGGCCTATGGACTAGGATGATCATGACATTGTGATCTTAGAATCGTAACCAAGAATCTTAAGATGTTAGTCCTCTAACTCTCTTTGTAGTTATAATCAGTCAAAAACCGGGGTAATCGAAATCCACTCGTGGTCTTAAAATGATTTATTTATCTTGTTTTGTGTGAAATCATCTCGCATCATTTAATCGCCCCGTTCCAGGATACAATTTGGACCCGCGTACGGGCAGTTGCTACAAATTCCACAAAGTACCTCGTAGCTGGTCACGTTCGCACATGGCTTGTGCTGCTGAAGGAGGACACCTTACCATCATCAACAGTGAAACTGAAGCACAAGTAAGTTGATACTACGATTTTTGAAAATTCCAGAATTGGATGGTTGGCACTATGTACCGAAAAATTCAAAATGCATAGGTACCTTAAAAAGGTAGCACTGAATTATGCTCGGAGACTAGGATACATTTTTTTCTGAATATTTTTTTGTCATTTTAAATCATTAAAGATTGTCATCATAAATATTTTTTTTATACAAAATGTATGAGGATGTCGCATTTTGACAGCTCCTTAAAAGTATCTCAATTGATTTGGCAGTCAACTACCGTATTATTGAACTGCAAATAGTAAAGATCTGCCCTACATCTTACATTTAAATGGAAGAAACAGTCATAGCTGGCGGTTATCTGCGTCTATAGTAAAGTAGTTATGCGCTATCAGAAGACAGTTTTGAAACAGATGCAGTCATGGGTGTACCAATGTGTTTTTTGGTCGGGGTCAAGTTCTTTCAAGCTGGGTACCACGCAGAAATTTGCCTTCCACGTTACACGAAGACACGCACACAAAATATTTAATATACCTACAAAGGAAACAGCAGGAGGTAGCATATCTAGCTTATTCTTTATCTAATCTAATCTAATACCTTTAAACGAGCAATTCTTGTATATATCTAAATATATTTTTTGAATCTCGGAAACGGCTCCAAAGATTTTGATGAAATTTAGTACACTGGTTGCGGGAATGATATATCGATCCACAAATTTTTATTGATAGAATTTGTCGTTTTTTTAAATGTTTATGCAGTTAAATATAAAATTACTCTTACCGACATCTATTGGAAAATATTAATTATGGCGTAGAAATCCGTCAACGAAAATGGTCAACATTTGACAATCCACCCTTCAAACAAATGACAATGTCGATATGAAAGACCTCTATAAATATTTCGTCAAGGGAATTAAAGCTTTCTTGGTCGAATGGTTACGAAAGCCGACTACGGAACTAGAGACCCGGGTTCAAATCTCAAGTAGGCAAGTTGCGTTTTTTATTTTTATGTGACAATTTTTTTTAAATTGGGAGCTAGGTATTTCAATAGGATTTGTAAAGTAACACTAAGTCAATGAATGCTTTGCTTAAAAATAAACCAAGTAAATAAATTGTTTTTATCCGAGCAACGTTCGGGCGTCTAGGTACTATATATGTATATATATATATCTCTCCATCGGTTCCTCATTGATGAGGATCGTGACTTGATTCTGCTTTGATTGATTGATTGAGCTGTCTCCATCGATCCCGTTCCGTAGTAAAGCGTCGCTGACAGGAATTTTAAGTTTCCCGTGATCTGGTCCGACCATCGTTTGGGACTTCTTCCCCTCGCCTTTACAAAACCCACTTGTTCTTGGGGTATTTGCCAGTCTAGGTAGGATCTTAGTCTCGCGTTGATGATGTAGAGTAGAATTTTACTGGTGTGAGATATCAGTGTAATAGTTCTGTAGTTATTACAGTTTCGTATTGACTCTTTTTTGTGGCGAGGGAGAATAGAAGAGTGTACCTAATCAGATGGCCAATCTTCGATCGGGTTGGTTCTTTTAAAGACGTGAAGACGTGTTCAAGCTGATGGAATGGAACGGGCTGGGTATTAACATCACAACAACAACACATCAACAATGGCGAATACCTCACACACCTTCGATTTGCCGATGATATAGTTATCCTAGCGGAGAACCTGGAAGAGCTCAGCACTATGCTAGGTGACCCCCATAGCGCCTCACAAAGGGTGGGTCTTAAGATCAACATGGACAAGACGAAGATCATGTCTAATGTTCATATCACACCAATACCGGTCGTTGTTGATGGCGCTATTCTCGAAGTTGTTGACGAGTATATCTACCTAGGACGAGCGATCCGTATGGGTAAGTCCAACTTCGAGAGAGAGAGGTAAGTCGTAGAGTCCAACTCGGTTGGGCAGCGTTCGGGAAACTACGAAGTGTCTTCTCGTCGACAATACCTCAGTGCCTGAAGTCGAAAGTTTTCGAGCAGTGTATGTTGCCAGTGATGACCTACGGCGCTGAGACGTGGTCTTTCACAGTTAGCCTTTTCCATAGGTTCAAGGTCGCTCAGCGAGCGATGGAGAGGGCTATGCTTGCTATTTTTGGCCCGTGAGGCAGGGCGGTTTAAGCTCACCAACGCTCTTCAATTTATAAGATTTTTTTTATGCTATTTAACTCCACAGACTTTTGTCCGTGCCATTATTTGCTTTTTTTCATTTGCGCTCAATTTATACGATTCGATATATATGGGTTGATCGGCGAGCTCAATGGCACCAGGGTCGGCTGCCATATAGACGGGGTTTGTCTAAATAATATTAGCTACGCGGACGACATGGTGCTGCTGAGCGCGTCGATTTGTGGCCTTAGAAAGTTGATAGCTATTTGTGAGACTTATGTGGGGAGGTATGGTCTGACCTACAACGAGAAGAAAAGTGTGGTGATGGTCTTTGAGGCGGGGGGAAAAATACCAGAGAGGGTACCACCAGTTATATTAAATCGTACAAGATTGGAAAGGGTGTACCAATTTAAATACCTAGGCCACGTGTTGACTCCCGACCTCAAAGACGATTTAGATATAGAAAGGGAGCGGAGGGCGTTGTCAGTGAGGGCGAACATGTTGGCTCGCAGGTTTGCGCGTTGTTCTAATAATGTTAAGACCACATTTTATATACATGCAGCCTGTGGGCTAAGTTCACGCTTAAATCTTATGATGCCCTCCGCGTCCAATACAATAATGCGTTTAGGATGCTGATGGGGCTGCCACGATTCTGTAGCGCGTTAGGGATGTTCGCGACGGCGCGAGTCGACTGTTTTTACGCCATTATGCGAAAACGATACACATCGCGTAGACTGCGGGGCAGTACCAACAGCATCTTAAGGATGATTGCCAGCAGGCTAGACTGCAGGTATGCGAGTCATTGCTGCGCTGTATCAAGTGGAATGGCGCAGCGATGACTCGCATCTCCACTTCTTTAGAAATAAGCTTAGGTTGAGTACTAACATAGTTTATAAGTCTCTGATACTAACCAATATGAGCCCTTGTTGCTTGTTATATGGAATAATAAATAAATAAATAAAATTTCTCTACGCGACAGAATTCGAAACTATGAAATCTGTAGACGAACTAAGGTTACCGACATAGCTCTCAAAATTTGCAAGCTCAAGTGGCAATGGGTAGGCCATATAGTTAGGTCCTCTGCTGACAACCGATGGGGAAGAAAGGTCCTCGAATGGCGACCACGTCTGGGCAAAAGGAGGAGCACAGGCCGCCCTCCAACCAGGTGGACTGACGACCAAGAAGATAGCGGGAAACCACTGAATTCAAAGGGCGCAGGACCGGACGGAGTGGCGATCATTAGGGGAGGCCTATGTCCAGCAGTGGACTTGAAGGCTGATAGATAGATATACTCTACTTATAGTTTTGTCTATTGTGCTGGCGGTGCCTTCAAGACTTCTTAATGGCACTGAGAAAAAAATTAGAACCCAGCAACTGCTACTGCTGCAATAACTACTGTAACCGAGATCATCATTTGAGAAAATTCTATATAATAACTTATACTCATATTTTGAAAAATTTTCAATTCTAGCTGACGAACAAATAGGTTTTCGCAAAAATAAATCAATTAATTTAGCGATATATAATTTTTTGCAACAAGTGATGTCTACGTTAGATAAGAAAAAACAAATCTCAGCTCTGTATATGGATATGACTAGGGCATTTGACTTTGTAGATCATGCGCTATTAATAGATAAATTAGAGAAATACGGCATTAGAGATAATGCTTTACAATGGATAAAATCTTATTTAAGTAACAGAAAACAAATAACTGAAATAAAAAGAGTTGACAATAAAACAAAAACGGAGGAAAAGTACTTATCTGATCCCAGGGATGTAGTATACGGGGTACCTCAAGGCAGTATCCTCGGTCCGTTGCTTTTTTTAATCTATATTAATGATTTTCCAAAAGTCATTGAGCAACCAATGGTTCTCTTTGCTGATGACAGTACAGTTATATTTCCAAATGATAATCCAGATACATATGAAATTAATATAAACAATGCCCTAGAATCATTAGTAGATTGGTTAAATAACAATAATCTTAAAATAAACATTGAAAAAACAAATATAATGACATTTAAAAATCGTGTATCTTATGGGAGATCTGTAAATATTAATTATAGAGGTAAAACCATATCCGAAACAGAAAGTATAAAATTTTTAGGCTTGTACATTGATAATAAACTCACATGGAGATTACACATTGAACATGTATGTAAAAAACTTAACAAATTCTCTTTTGCTCTTTACAAATTGTCAAAAATAGTAAATAAATCAGCGGTATTAAGCGCGTATCATGCGTATGTTGGTGCAACTCTTAGGTATGGTCTTGTATTTTGGGGTAATGCAACGGGTATTGAAACAGTTTTCAAAGCGCAAAAAAAATGTATTCGGTCAATGTGTCGACTGCGGCAAACAGACACATGCAAGCCACACTACCAAACTCTAAAGATATTGACGCTCCCTTCGTTATATATCTATGAAATATGTGTAATGGTTAAAAACGACATTTCTAAATACAACACGTTAAACTCAAAAAGACATAAAAATAAACTATGTGCAATAGCCTCTAAAACTAAACAATATCACAATAGCGTCTTTTGCATGGGACCAAAAATATACAATAATCTACCGGACTTTCTTACAATAAAAACTAATAACGAATTCAAAAGAGAACTCAAAACATATTTAATTAAAAAAGCGTACTATTCGGTCACTGAGTTTATAAACGATAAATAATAATAAAAAACATAAAATAATATAAACCAAAAAATAAAATTACATAATAAATAATTTTGTCCGCGGCATAAAAACCTGGGAGGTTTTTTTTCCGCCAGCTTTTTTTCCTCTCAGTGTATAAAAACCCATCCTGGTGGGTGCCCCAAGCTGATGACGGCAAACCTCGTATGGTTCAAATAAAATAAATCATTATAAAAAGCACAAAATTGGGTTTACGTCTAATTAATTAAAACTATACAAAATTAAATGTAATACTACATACTTTAATGTTTCTTATGTAATCTTTAATAGTAATTTTAGAATTTAAGTTTAAATTAAGTCATTAAATTTAATTAGTTTATCAAATTAAATTAAAATTTGTACACCCTAAGGGGTAAATATGGAGTTCTAAATATTTTGTAAAACCTTTTTTTTTTCACCCATATTTGTGCAAATAAAATATTTCATTTCATTTCATTTCATTTCATCAATCATTTACATTAGAAAATAGTATATTTTGTGGCAAGGGGTGAAACAAGACGATTTCTGACGGGGGCGAGAGGTGTCATCCCCCTGGTCTGAAATCGTGTTTCATCCCGTGCCACACACTGTATTTTTCATATCACATGTAATGAAACAACGAGTTTTGATTTCTGTAGCCAGTCGAAGTAAGACTATTTCAGACTAATAGCGCAGTAATATCTTTTGACAACGATTTACCGACAGTTGTCAATGCGATTCTGACAGACTTGAAATAAAGACGTAAATAATAAATAAATGAAGGTGCCGGGTAGAAACAACGTTGTTTCTCGCCTAGGGCAGAAACAACGTTGTTTCTGACTAACACATTCGCATTGGTTTGAAATTGTCTTATTTCGACTCGACTCGAGATAAAAACTCGCTGTTTCAATGCATGTGATATGAAAAATACTTTTCATTTTTTTTGAGATGGTGGTGAAGAGTATTTGATGTTGTACTGACATAATTTGCGCTATATTCATCTGGTTTTAGGTGGTGAAGGAAGAGTTCGCTAAGAACCCAGGCGGCTCAATGCTGGGTAACTTCTGCAAGGACTTTGCTTTCGTTGGATTCCACGACTGGGGAGAGCATGGAGAATGGCTCACCATTCACGGTTTGTAAGCCTTTAAAAAATAATGTAAATAATAACACTTCATACTCACACACTGGGTATATCTACCACAAAGTAGGATAGATATACCCTGTGTCGTAGGTACCACTGACACACACATAGAGATGATTACAAACACCCAGACAGAGAACAGAAACCGAAACTCTATCATTTTAATTTCTGCTTTGCCGCGAATCGAACCCGGGACGTTCGCCACACAGGGCGACTTCATTTTAACTTTGAACGTTATTTCACAAGGGCCTTAGGGCTGCATTACCTATAATTAATGTAACTGGTTTTGTACCGTTTTAATTAAAGTTTATAAATAAATAAATAAAATAAAAAAATTACGGTTGAAACACCAAAAGCACCACCTCGATTCATGGCGGTCCTCCATAGTTTACTTTGCACGCTCGTTATTATTACGGAAGTGTTAATAGGGTAGTTGACACTATGAACAGACAATTCAAAATGCATACCCCGAAAAGGTTGGAAACTAGGATAATTGTTAATAATTTTTTGTTAATGATTTTTATTTCATTTTAAATCAATAATAATTAAGTCAATTGACTATACCACGTTGTGACGTCATAAATATTTTTCTCGTACAAAATGTATGAGGAAGTCTCAAAATATGAATATATGAGGAAGTCGCATTTTGACAGCTCATTAAAAGTATGTCAATTGATTTGGCAGTCAACTATCGAATTGTGGGTCAACCTTCTAGCTGAGGCATTTCCACTTTCCAGTGTCATATTTTTTTTTTAACCCTTTATATGTCCCACTGCTGGGCACAGGTCTTCTCTCATCAGTGAGAGGAATTAGGATATAGAGTCTACCACACGGGCCAGTCATCTTTGCTTAATTTTATAGATCATTCATGTAAAAATATTCATAAAGAAATGAATAAATATTATTTATGTAAGTTATTCCCTATCTCCAGGTCAAACACTAGACGAGGCCGGCTACAGCAAGTTCTCGGCAGGTGAACCCAACAACGCGACCACGGGAGAGTTCTGCGGTGCCGTACTCCGCAATGGCATGTTCAATGACGTCTGGTGCCAGAACGAGTATGCTTTCATCTGCGAGAAGAGCCCCACTAGCCTTCTGTGCGCGGATGATGAGGACTTGATAGAGTAAGTATCGCCTCTTGGTAATTAGGTTACTGTCTCTGTAGTTCGGGACCATATACGAGCTAAGGTATTCTCTGCCTGTCGTAAGAAGCAACTGTAAGGGGCTTTTGGGGTTTCTGTCGGTGTGAGTGACCTTTCGGTCAAGCCAGCGGCCCCGGAAAGAAACAACGGTATGTGCATGTGGCGACACTCCGTTAGAGTAGAAGAGCTTATACTCATGCGCAAGAAAGGTATCGATGTGTTCTACTGGAGATCCCGGAGCCCTTCACAAGCACCGAAGAGGCCACCGATGACGTTTTAGACACGTAAAAATCCCACATAACCCAGTTACTCTCTCCAGGGTACCTTTTGAAGGTTTCCCCTCGAACACACCGGGTTTTACTTTAGATCCCGGAGCCCTTCACAAGCACCGAAGAGGCCACCGATGGCGTTTTAGACACGTAAAAATCCCACATAACCCAGTTACTCTCTCCAGGGTAACTTTTGAAGGTTTCCCCCGTTACCAAAAAAAGGTAATTTTAGAAATGGTAATACTTACGGATTCAATAAGAATTTTTTTTAACACGCTTTTATTAACTTGACCTGTATGTATGTATGTAACGGAATCTTTTAACTTCATTTTCACTTACTTCTAGGAGTCTGATTAACTTGAAAATTTGCACAGGGGTCAAGGTGCGATGACAATTACAATAATCTCATAACTTTATATTGAAGTCCTAACTAGGATCATCAGGATAAAAAAATATACGAGGGGCGGCTGATAAGTTCGTGGCCTAAGGTACTTAATAAAACAAATATAAAGTTTTATATTATTAACACGTCTAAGCGTCTGGTTGACTTGAAAATTTGCACAGGGGTCAAGGGCCTATGAAAATGCAATAATATGAGAATTAAAATCCAACTAAAAAATTAAAAATAAATAATTTAGTTTAAAAAACTAAAAAACACGCTTTTGTGAAAATACGAACTAAAAAGTAAAAAATAAGAAGAAAATGTATTTTACTGTAAAAAAAAGCGTGAGGTGGTTTTTAAGATAGGTACTATTGACACCATGCACCCCACGCTTTTAATTACAGTAAAATACATTTTCTTCTTATTTTTTACTAAAATTAAAAAAAAACGTGAGGTGGTTTTTAAGATAGGTACTATTGACACCATGCACCCCACGCTTTTTTTACAGTAAAATACATTATCTTCTTATTTTTTACTTTTTAGTGCGTATTTTCACAAAAGCGTGTTTTTTAGTTTTTTAAACTACATTATTTTCTATATTGCTAGTAGTGCCGGCGTCCAGAACCAAACTACTGGCCAAGGCACCTTGAATACGGACGCTCCATGAAGACCACGACAGGCTAGATGTGTTTACCGGCAAATTGAGTGAGTTCGCAAAGGTAGCAAGCAATACATCTATTTTTCTATGAAAATAATTAGAGTTAAAATAGTGTTCATAATATTGTTATAATGTTTCATGTTTTTAGTGTTAAGATATAAGGATACTCTGTCTCATTGGTTCACCCAATGAGACAGAGTATACTTTTAACTGTAATGATAGATGTAGATGGTTAAATAAATAAATAAATATTACAGGTAAAGGGGTACTGCTCGCCAGAACAACAATAGAAGAACAAATATGTATAAATGTTTTTTTTACAAATACATATATTTATATTTGTTGTATTTGTATTTTTTTTTCAATGCAACTGTAAATAAAACTTAATTATGAACTGTTTTTTTCTTTTTCTAAAATTCACTAAATATAAATTATTGAACACTTAATGCCACTGTTGTAAAAACTGGAACAGAAACGATTGTCGTACAATATGGCCAAATAACAATTGGAGGATTTCTGAGGCATGCAGGCACGCAGGACGCAATAAGAGTTGCAGCCCATTACCCAAATTATATCTAAACGATTTTAACGTATCATTTTCTCGGATGAACGTTAAAATAAAGACAAACAAATCGTCAATAGTAAGATATTCTCCATGTTCTGTCCAAGAAAGCAATGCCCTTCTAGAAGTTCCCGATAGTTGAACCGCCTGGATTCTGAGCACGATACTAAAACGAGTTGCCGAAGACAGATACGCGCTGAGAGCTACGCGCGTAGTCCTCAGCGCCGACGGTCAGCGTGACTAAACTAGCCTTAGTAGACGTCCGCTACAATGGACCGGCCGGAGGGCCGGATTAAGAAGGTCTAAGGGCTCTCGCAAGTTTGTTTAACAGTCCTTAATATTGTGTGCTACTACTAAAAACTTTGAAAATTGGCAGAATTGGCAGAAAAATAGAGCAAACGCGAGTAAACGTTCCTTTTTTAGAAATTAAGAAATAACTTTTTGATTTTCAATTACGACCGATGAAATATACGGAGAATAATTATACACCTTATTGAGGTCCGAGGTTGCTGCATGGCAGTAGCAGATGCGGCTGTCATTCCTAAAAAGGTTAATTAAAGACGGAAGGCTCACGCGATCGAATGCATTTCGTAACTAGTAATTTGTATTTTAACAAGTCTCTGTAATTTAACATTTTATGCCAATTAAGCTAGTGAAACTGTTGACAGTATAATTAAAGGATTAGATTATTCATTGTTCTTTAATAGGTTAAAGGAAATATAGAGGGATTTTTGTTTTATTTCAAACATTGTGATTTGGATTTTGTCTGAGATTGGGCTTGCGTGATTTAGCAATGTTTGCCTTAGGAGCTGCAGGTTTGTTTTTTTAATAACGAAAAAGTGTAAATTTACATACTACTAATCTTTTCATCTCTTACTAATGACCCACTACTGGGCATAAGTCTTCTCAGGTTCTCAGGTCATGTACGGCTTTCGTGAATATCATGCCTTTGAGAAAGTTTTAAGTACCTAAGTCTTAGGTATGTACGGCAATGGATAACATCGTAATGAAATATTATAATGCTTAGGTATCTTCGTCGTATGACAGCAATACTATTAACACAATATTAACTAATAGGAGCACATAACTACAGTGGACGACACCGGTGCGTTCCACTGGAGATCCCGAAGTCCTCCCAAAGAGCAGAGACAGACAACCGCGTAACCGAGGGGATTTTAGTGCGGTACATATCCCACATAACCCGGTATCCTCTCCCAATCTGCCGGGTACCTTATGAAGGTTTCCCCCGATACAAAAAAGGAGTACATAATTACAGTTAAGGTATTAAGAACTCTAGTACTTAATATGCAACAAATTTCTTGATTGGGGATTTTAGTGCGGTACATATCCCACATAACCCGGTATCCTCTCCCAATCTGCCGGGTACCTTATGAAGGTTTCCCTCCCGATACAAAAAAGGAGTACATAATTACAGTTAAGGTATTAAGAACTCTAGTACATAATATGCAACAAATTTGTTGATTAGCAGTGCGGGGCTTGGCCAAATCGGAAACAGATATATTTACAGGCAATATTACCATGGTGCAAGCCATTGTGCTAAACCCTTTTATATCGCCCTTTCTAGATTCATAGACGAGTAATGTTGTACTTTATTTAAATAAAAGTACTTTATTTTTGTTTTCAGTACATAATGGAAAAAAATTCAGAAGTATTGATCAAACATATAAGATTTACACGTTTTTTGGATCTGTAGGTATGATGTATCCTAACCCGAAGACGGACAAAATGAGAGCAGTTGCTATAAGTAAGTTTATAAGTTTAGTCCTAGATCTACTCGTTTAGTTCCAACTACTATAAAAATTTAAAAACATATAACTAATGCCTTCCAACGCCCAACATTGGAGATTTGTACGATACGAGTAATTTCGCTAATATTCATGTTAGAGGTCTAAATTTTTTTACAAACAAAAAATGAATTAGTCGCGATTTTTACAAAATATCTATAACATTAAAAGAGGGGATAGAATTTTGTACGGGACTTTCTGCGATAAGCATGCTAGAAATATGAAAATTATAGACAGTCACAGATTTAAAAAAAACCAAGCCACAAGCAATTTAAGTAGGTGCCTACTTTTTTCATACTTTTTTCATATTAAATGTTGCCAAGACACATACTCTGTGACAAATGTATCAGATCTCATGTATAGCCAAGCTCCTAAATCTACGCGCCCTAACTCTACCAGTGCTATCTCAGTCAAAATGTTCTATTTCAAATACTACAAATAATACAAGAGATAAATGTTTATTATAGGTATTACTTACAGCCTGTTCGGTGAAGTGTCCTATTAGAAGCTCTTGCTGAAAGTCAGTGGCACGTACACTTAGCAGTACGCGATTTGTTTGAAATTCAGTCCTATAAAGTAATTTAACTGTCGGATAAAGTAACACTGGCTGCCGTTTACCTTCTTCTCGTCGCTCCCGTTGCTCTAAGGTACCTAAGTTACAGTATGGTCATTCCTGGGTAGGTCATGCTTCACTGGCTATATTCCGATAGCTTTATTTCAAAGGAAAACTCCGAAAGTGTGATTCAAAACTCCTTTGGCGCCGTCTGTATGCATGTATGTATTTGTATGTATGTATGTAACGGAATCTTTTAACTTCATTTTCAATTACTTCTAGGAGTCTGATTAACTTGAAAATTTGGACAGGGGTCAAGGGCCGATGACAATACAATAATCTCATAACTTTATATTAAAGTCCTAAGTAGGATCATCAGGATAAAAAAAATATACGAGCGGCGGCTGATAAGTTCGCGGCCTAAGGTACTTAATAAAACAAATATAAAGTTTTATATTTTTAACACGCTTATATTAACTTGACCTGTATATATGTATGTAACGGAATCTTTTAACTTCATTTTCACCCACTTCTAAACATCTCACAGTATGAAATTTGACCTTTAAATCGGACTCCCTTGTTTTATTCCATAAAATCGAAGCATTTAATTATGAGATACGTCAATAAAATTCAAAGACAAAGACAAAGACAAATGATTTATTTGCACAAATATGGGTATTACAAAAGTTGTTTTATACATTTAATAATCCGCCAATTGCTATGTGCTAAATCGTTTTAGTTTAGAAGATACGAATTTTTGAAATTCCTTATATTTTAACCGGTAATTTTTTAAAATAATTAATTACTTTTTATTTAAAAACTAAATAATTAGAAGCTATAAATAATAAATAAACACATAAAAATTACAACCCAAACAAATTTCATACTTGGAAATCTGCTACCAGGAACGAAGTTACAATCGTTTTTTAAATTCGTTTTTATTTTATTTCTACAAGGAACTACAGAATTAGCGGGTGTTCTTACTATATATAAATAGCCCTAAATTTATCTATGACATATAAATTATCCAGGCGCTAATTCCGTGGCGTGTGCGAGATACGGAACTTCAAAAAATTCGGTCAGGGTTGTCACAAAAAATATCGCTTTCTGTTATTTGCGTTATCATCTATGTTAGGTAGTAGTATTATAACTAATCAGTCAATTTTCATATTCCGCCATGTTAGATTTAGAATGATGTCACACAACAAACCTTGCATTGTCATCGAAACTAAACGTATATACAAAATATTAGCTCAATCTCTAAAATGAAGATATGCTTCAAAATGAAGTTGCAAGTTTCCACCCGAACATAGTTACATTCATTGAATACATTTGCAAGGTAAATAAAACCTTGTAAAAATATAATGTAGATTTATACTTGTAAGTTTTTCACGTGAATAATTTAATTACCGGTATTTTTATTAACACCGTTATTGTGTCAACCATAAGTCCGAATTATTATATCGGTAAAAATTAAATTAGCTTCATCTTCTAGGCGCCACGTATTAGAACATTCATTATTTTATATCTGGTAGAGTGTTAAATGTTCTTTCGGTGTGTATTTAAATTAACCGCTAATATAAAATAGTAAGAGTGATAAAAATTAAAATAGCAAAAGTTAAAAAAAGATTTTTTCAGGACTTCTGCACAGTAATTCTAATTCAGATCTATTTTATATTGTCCATATTTAGTGCTTCTATATTACCCTTTTAAATATTTAATTTCATTTCAATTAATCAACGAGTAATTGGATATTTTCTGATTTTTACGTAATTTTTTTGTCAACTTCAAAATTTTATTTCACATAAACTATTGAGAATTTAAATTCGGGAATTTTACTGATATACTTTATGTAATTAAACAAGCATGTCCGATTTAAAGGTCAAATTTCATACTGTGCGTCTGATTAACTTGAAAATTTGCACAGGTGTCAAGGGCCTAAGACAATGCAATAATATGAAAAAAAATCAACTAAATAATTAAAAATAAATAATGTAGTTTAAAAAACTAAAAAACATGCTTGCCTTAAAATACAAACTAAAAAGTAAATAAATAATGTAGTTTAAAAAACTAAAAAACACGCTTTTGTGAAAATACGAACTAAAAAGTAAAAAATAAGAAGAAAATGTATTTTACTGTAAAAAAAGCGTGGGGTGCATGGTGTCTATAGTATCTCAAAAATCACCCTTTTTACTTTTTAGGTCGTATTTTCACACGTATTATTTATTTTAATTTTTTTAGTTGGATATTTTTCATATTATTGCATTGTCTTAGGCCCTTGACCCCTGTGCAAATTTTGAAGTTAATCAGACGCTTAGAAGTAGGTATAATATAAAACTTTATATTTGTTTTATTAAGTACCTTAGGCCGCGAACTTACCAGCCGCTCCTCGTATATTTTTTTTATCCTGATGATCCTACTTAGGACTTTAATATAAAGTTATGATATTATTGTAATGTCATCGGCCCTTGACCCCTGTGCAAATTTTCAAGTTAATCAGACTCCTAAAAGTAAGTGAAAATAAAGTTAAAAGATTCCGTTACATACATACTTACATACATACAGGTCAAGCTAATAAAAGCGTGTTAAAAATAAGAAATAAATGTATTTTTCTGTAAAAAAAGAGTGGGGTGCATGGTGTCAATAGTATCTTAAAAACCACCACTTATTTAAAGAACAACTAAAATCTACTTTAATTGATTCCAAACAGGAAGTTTGTAGAAGTATTACAATTCTGAAAAGCGTCCTTCCAAAAGTACCCAGAGTCCTTGTGACATAACTCCGGGCGATCTATAAGACAGAATAAGCAGACAAAAATTAACACTGATAATTTGATAAGCTTTTCTATACTGTGATCAACAATATCTTCTCTCTATTCCAGTTTGTATCATTGCCTACTGCATACCTGTATACGTGATAATCATTAATGATGTAATAATTCGAACTAAAAACAATGACATGGAAAATATAGTGAGGCAAATGATCATCGGCGTTTCCCTTTGTTTCGTGAATATAAAGGTAATTGTATAATTTTTTTATATATTTAAACGCATTGAACAACGTGGTGGAGAAAGCTCCAGGCATTCCCGAGAGAGACCCGGACCCAGCATTGATGGAATTTTGCTCCTGTATGCTCGGCTGCTACTTCATTTGGCTGCAACCCTTCTAGCGTCGCACTGCTGGGCACGGGTCTCACCCCATTATTGGGCAGGCTGGAGCTTACTCCACCACGCTGCTTCAATGCGGGTTGGTGGAGATGCGGGTTAGTGGGCAACCCGCTGTCGGATGTTTTCAAACCGCCCATAAGGCCTCCGACAAGGTTTAACTATCGACAACAACCGGCCCCGACGGCTTAACGTACTCTCCGAAGCACGGAAAAACGCATGAATATTTTTTTTCTACTAGCGGTCACTCATCTCACACCCGACCGCGCCCGTTTGGCTTAGTTGCATAGATCGTTTGCGTTCTACGCTAACCGCTGTGCCATGCGCGCTTCATTTAAATGGCTGCAACTCTTTTTGCGTCCCATTTACGTGGGTCTCTCCTCATCATTGGGGAAGTGTGGAGCATACCTACTACGCTGCTCCAATACGGGTTGGTGGAGGTGCGGGTTAGTGTCAAACCCGCTGACGGATGTTATTAAAACTCCCATAAGGCTTCCGATAGAGTTTAACGACTGTTATCTACCGATAACGACCGAGGGTGATCACCACAGAACACTATTAAAAAAGGGTGATCACTTAAGGTGCCCTCCGAAGCACAGAAACGCACATGAAATTTTTGCTACTTCCGGTCACCCATCTTACTCCCGACCGCGTCCTTTTACCCTAGCTGTGTAGTAGATAGCGTTTGTGTTCTAGCCAGCCACCGCGCTTTGCGCACTACTGGTTCATTTAATTCTTTAAATGAATTCTACAGGCAGTGTTGACTATAATTTACAAGGATGAGCTTCGACAAATCTTTGAAAGAGTCAACGAAGACTACGACGCTTTCAATGACCTACCTGAGAGCTACCACGACCTGGTAGAAGATACTATTAAGATAGCCAAGTTCCTAGAGATCGGGTGGACCTCTATCATTGGTTTGACTACTGCGAATTTTCCGGCAGCGGCTGTAATACTTAATATTTACTTTTCGTTCTTCACTGATACTCCAAGAAAGTAAGTTGTGGAAATTTTATAGCTTGGGTAAAAAAGTTAACAGAAGAGCTGTAAAAGTACTCTAGAGATATTGCCTTAAAATGATTACTGGTGATGAATTGATAACACACGATTTTATTGATTGTTATAATAATATAATGTAGAATTTAAAATATGTACTAGGAAAATCAGTAAAACTTAATCAGATCCAAAAATGTTATCATAATTAAATTGCTAAAAGGATTTTTTTTATTCGTCGCCGTCAACCGTCTGTAGTTTGTTTATTATAACATGTTCTTTCTGGCAAAAATGCAAATATTTTTGCCTGGTCTTCATCATCTCATGTTGTTGTACTAACGATGGAAGATACAACTTCCCGATGGCTTGGAGTTGAGTACTAATTTTACCATGTACCAAAAGACATATTGTGTTCTTGTTTTATTTTCATTTTTTTGGTGTATTTTTGAGTTATATCGGATAAAGTTGATGGCATTTTGTTTAATATAGGTTAATTACAGTGCACGATTGTTTGTGAAATAGAAAAACAGTTCTAAAATATGGTTTTTCTGCTTGCCTACAAAATTCCGTCGCACACGTACAAGTAAAGTAGCCATCGCTTTACTTGAATGTTGGACTGACTAGAATGACTGATTACTGACAACTTACTTACTGACTATGTTATTACTTCGTCCAGTTTCATTGAAAATGGCAAAAAATTGATGCAAAAATAATACTTGACGCTGGCAGTATGCACAGACTTTGCGATGTCATAATTGAAAAAAAAATGTTCTAATGTTAGCGTCATCGATAAAAAGTAAAGTGATGGCGCGCATTTTGAAAATGGATTGGTCCGGTGAATGAATAGCAAAAGAGAGCGCCGTAACCTCAAGTAACCTGTTGTATTGTATAACATAAAATTACTGAATTACTGTATCGCGCCAGGATAAGTTGGGGTATATTCAAATATTGTTATTATTGAAAATAAATCACATTGTCATCTAAAGTACAATAAAGTACTAAATCATAATTCTCTTTTCTCTCAGTCATTTTTATTGTTTTATAAATAATGTATTGATGATTTGTATTTGTGTGAATTTGCCCACCCCAGCTTAGCTTTCAATAACGACCTTATTAATTAACTATTATAACGTCCTATTTCTTTATTAGGTTTATGGTCCACGAGATCCATTTGTGGAATTTGTCTGCAGAGGAAGCATACTCGAGTCCAATTTACGAGATATTTTTCGTATATTCTTGTGGTGTTGTTCTTATCATCTTTCTGGGTTATATTGGTCAGTAAACTTTCACTTAAATTTATTAAACAATTTTATAAAAAAAATCTACACACAACAACAAATGTTGTTTAATAACTATTATTCTAAGCAATATTATCTATCTTCTATACAATATAATAAATCTGTAACAAATCGGTTTCTGTACATTGAAGATATTTGAGAAAAACTGTCACTAGGGCTATTTATTAGCGTAATAGAACCCAAAACAATGATTTTTAGAATTATTGTCTGTTTGTCTGTTCGTTTGTGCGCGCTAATCTCAGGAACGGCTTAAAGTAGAAGGATGCGGTTTTCACTGATGTATTGGTATTTTTTTGGTTTAACATTTAGTGTTTGTTTAATTTAAATCGGTTCAAAAATAAAAAAAGTTAGGTACGTCAATTTCAAAAATTTATCAATCAGTGTTTGGAAGTATCGTTGATTTATCGAAAACTTCAGTTAATGTATTGAAGTTTTATAATTTACAGTCCCTTAAATGATAACATGAAAATTATAAATGAAAAGAAAAATACATAATACATAGAAAAAAAAGCAACATAAGATGAGCTGGCAATAATATGGTAAACTGTACGACATAGGGTTTACGCTTGTAGGTGGTAGCACTATTATGGTTCGCCCGGGGAAGTACCACCGCTGCACCCACGTCTGCCGTGAACCAATTCTATTGTGTTCCGGTGGAAATGTGCAATTGCTGGCCACACTTACATGAGGCGACCACCAGCCTTCGGAGTAGCAGCGCAACTGCATACGACCACAGACAAGACTTCTCTAAGCTTGCTTGAGGTTGTATGTAGATGTCCATGGGCTGCAGCGACCACTTAACACAACGTGGCCTGCACGCTCGTCTGCTACTCCATTCAAATAAAATAAAACGCTTTTTCGTACAGTTCCCACACGTCGACAATAATTAATCAATATTTAAATCTATACATAAAGCTGAAGAGTTTGTCCGTTCATTCGTTTGTATGTTTGTTTGAACGCACATCGTCCACAAAATTATTTCGTCAGTATTTAACTCAGGAACTACTGGTTCCAATTGAAAAAATCTTTTTGTGTTGGATAGTCCATTTATCTAGGAAGGATTTTTTTATAAATAAACCGAGCAAAAAGGCAGTCGGGCCGCGTGGTGTTAAGCGATCGCCGTCGCCTATAAACACGGGCAACCCCAGGGGAGCCACCCGAGGGCTTTAGTAGGCTATATAACATCATGCTATGACTAATACCGAAGTCCACGCGGACGAAGTCAGCCACTAGTTATAAATAAATAATTAATCTTTTGACTTGACTTTCTTTCAGGATTTGACGGTATGTTTTCTGTATGCACTTTACATGTATCTTTGAAAATCAAAATACTTGCGAGAAAATTGCAGCATAATATTCTGGACAACAAATTCAATGAAACAGAGTTAAAAGCAAACATTACTTACATCATTAAGGAACAATGTAAAATATATGAGTAAGTATATATTCCCTTTATGTACATCTACACAAATTGGAGTGTCTGTTACAAACGGACACTCCAACTTTATTTATTCTAAATTAACACCTTTTACTATATACGGTACATACACCAAAACAGCATCTTTTACAATTTTTGTCTGTCTGTCTGTCTATCTGTCTGTCTGTTTGTTCTGGCTAATCTCTGAAAAGGCTGGACCAATTTTGACGGGGCTTTCACTGGCAGCTAGCTGATGTAATAATGAGTAATTTAGGCTTCTTTTATTTTAGAATAATTTTAAAACTAAAGTCCACGCGGACGAAGACGCTGGCGGCCACTAGTTTAACAATATAAATTAAAAAACCAACATAATCATTTTTACTCATATTTATTTATTTATTTATTATTTGTAGCTTCTTAAAGTATAAGGGTTACAGGGTAAGACTTAATGCCTAATGGCATTCTCTGCCAGTCAACCCTGGGTGATGGTGAGGGATACTATCAAGTGATTCTGTATTAAATCGTATCGTGTGTAGACAAAACTGTACAGTTTATCTGAAAATATAAAACGAAAGCCAGTTTTAATTGTACATCTATAACCGTGTTGTTAATAATGTCGCTGTAATAAGTCTGTAACATGCATTAGTATGCAGCATAGCGTTGCTCGGATAAAAACAATCAATGTTCGTCAGAAACTCATTGGCTTAGTGTAACTTAAGAACGCCATCTACTAAAGTAGCTCCCAATTAAAGAAAAAAATAGTATTACATAATAGTCAAAAGAAGAGTTATATTTTTCAATTTAGGTTTAAGTTTCCGTGTTTTCAGCGTGGTTACCGCTTTACGCCTGCACACTAAATTTCATGAAAATCGTTGTAGCCGTTTCCGAGATTCAGATTTTATTTTATTATTCTATAGGTAGGCATATACAAGAGTTGATCGTTTAAAGGTATTAGAGTATGTCCATATGTCTAACTTCCATATATAACTTTCTTTCAAAGACTGCATCTTAGAATATAATATAATTTTAGATTGAAAGACGAGTTGTTAAAGTGCTACGAAGTGTGGCTCGTGCTGATTTTTGTCATATCAATAGTCGAAGGTGGCATGGCTCTCACTCAAATTGTAAGTAAAATTATTACATACAACCCGTTTTTAGGGTTCCATAGCCAAAAAACGGAACCCTTATGGATTCGTCATGTCTGTCTGTCAGTTTGTCCGTTCGTATGTCACCAGGGCCGGATTTAGGGGAGGGCAATCGGGGCTACAGCCCCGAGGCCTCAACAAACGAGGGGCCTCCACAAAAGAGACTTCGAAAAAAAAAACAAATTCAGACCATTACATACTAGTGAACAACTTATCCTTTCACATTTTTTCGCGCTTTACAGTTTTTGTACAAATATGATAACATTAAATATTAACAGAAATCATCGATATATACTTTCACTTCAATCAGGCAATCAGTAAAATATCACTGATTGAAAAAAAATGTCGATTATAATTGGAAAATAGTTTGTCGCCAAGGGGGCCTCCACACCTTTGTTGCCCCGAGGCCTTCAGACCTCTAAATCCGGCCCTGTATGTCACAGCTACTTTTTTCCGAAACTATAAGAATCGTACTGTTGAAACTTGGTAAGTAGATGTTTTCTGTGAACCGCATTAAGATTTTCTTACAAAAATAGAAGAAAACCATAAATTTTGGGGTTTCCCCATACTGAGAACTGAAACCCACAATTTTTTTTTCATCAAACCCATACGTAGGGGGTATTTATGGATAAGTATTCAAAAATGATATTGATTCCAATAACATCTTTTTCTAAACTGCACAGTTCGCGCGAGAGATACTTCCAAAGTGGTAAAATGGTAACTGTGTAACTGTAACTTCTAAAATAAGAGAATCATAAAACTTAAAAAAAATATGATGTAATTACCATTCAAACTTCCACCGAAAATTGGTTTGAATGAGATTTTGTAAGTAGTTTATTTAATACCTACGTCATAAATCGTAAACCGCAATTTACCTTTCATTCAATCTTAATGCAATGATGGCGATGATGATGAAAGGCAATGATGTATTTCTGTTGCCGCTATACCAACAAATACTGAAAATAGAATAAATTAAATATTTAAGGGGGCTCCCCTACCATATGATTATACCACGTGATTTTTTATAGATAACTAGTGGACCCCGCAGACGTCATCCTGCGAAAATAAGTTGCTTTTGTTAATTTCGCAATTTTTCTATATTTTCTCACCGTTTAAACCTTCCTTGAACTTGTACAAATATATCAAGACCAAAATAAGTCACATCGGTTCAGCCGTTCTCGCGTTTTAGCGAGACTAACAAACAGCAATTCATTTTTATATATGGAGATGAAATGAAATAAGAAACATACGTAGAGCATCAAAGTTACTGACTCGTCCTGGTGTCATACCTGTCATACCTTGTCGCTCTAAGGAAATTTTTTTTTCTTTTTATTTAATATTGAATGGCTAAAAGGATTTATATATAATGCCGTAAAACGAATTAAAAAAAATAAGAAACATAAAACACAGACATGACAATTCTGATAGCTGCGTCAAAATGTAAATAAATAATCACAGAAAGTAACTAATTTTGTAAATAAATAATAAAGGAAAAGCAAAGTATAAGAATAAAACAAAAGGATATAAGTTATAAAATATAATAATGGACGTGAATGAAGTAAGTAATAACATGTAGTGTATTTATAACACTACACGGCGCATTTCATTCATTTCATTTGCTTCCCGTGGAATGAGATATTTTCACGCAGTAAAAAGTAGCCTATGTTCTTTCTCAACGTCCTTTCTGTGTTTATGCCAAATTTCATCAAAATCGGTTCAGTGGTTTAAACGTGAAAGAGTAGCAGACAGACAGACAGACAGAGTTACTTTCAAATTTATAATATTAGTATGGATGGTACGGAGCCCTTCGTGCGTGACTACGACTCGCACTTGGTCGGTTTTTGTAATAATATGCACAGGATAGAGAGCATGCTAAGCAGCAAACGCTGGTGCAAGTCCAGTCCTGGGCAAATGATCGAAGCACAGTTGCTTGTATGGAATGCTGCCTTTATGCACCGTGCTACCTTTGGACAATAACATTCCTGATACCTTCTACCAGCTTTTTAATTTTTACCGACCTACAAAAAGGAGGAGGTTCTGTGTTCGGCTTATGTATTTACACGCTTTATATTAGCTTCACTTGTATGTATGTTTGTAACCGACTCCTTCAGATGCGATTTTGACCCAATTTAAACGGCCAGATTTCATTCAAACTTTGTAGATTTATCGAGGATCGATGACAACACACTGATTTGATAAGATTATTTCATTATTCAATTTGAAAAATAAGATTTTTGTCAATTTATAGAATTTTTGAAAATTATTTCCAACCATTATCTTAAGACATAAGCATAAATTAATAATGGTATAAATAATTAAAATATGTATTTTATTTAAAAATAATAGTTTAAAAAATTTAAAAAACACTTAAAAATAAACCAAACTATAAAGAAGAAAATAAATAATAGTTTTAAAAACCAAAAACACGCTTTTATAAGAAATCCAACTAAAAAAATGAAAATAAATTTTAATTAAAATAGTGTAAAAATGCATTTTATTGTAAAAAAAGCGTGGGGTGCTTTTTAAGATATTACCAAAATAATTTTCCGGCTAATCATATCTGTCAGATCTGGCATCCCACGATTTTTTTTAACAATAAAATGCATTTTTACACTATTTTAATTCAAATTTATTTTCATTTTTTTAGTTGGATTTCTTATAAGAGCGTGTGTTTTGGTTTTTAAAAATATTTTTTTAAATATATGTTCACTGATTATTCTGCCAAATCCATAATTCGATCCGTACCGATTTTCAAAAGTCTAATAAATCGTTGAAAGCCGGCTACACGTACGAAAAAGAATGACTCATTGTAACGTTACGCTCATGTACGTTACGATCGACGCTTGTAACTTTATGTTGAGGCTTTAGCGTTTGCAATTGCGCAATTGCGCCGTTCGTCGACTGTTTATAAAGTGAAGTGAAAAGTTATGTGGTTTTCATTGTTTTGTTATGACGTTGTCACGTTAAACTATCGTCCGCAAACCGACTTTAAAGATAAACAATTTTTTTAGTTTCCAGCTTCTCAAACTTTCAACATATATTTTTCAGACTCAGCCGCAGGGCAGTGGTGGCAGCCTTCTTTTTTTAGTATTTATTTGCGCCTGCACAGGCCACATTTTTTTTCCTTGCTATATGACGTCGGATGTAACTCATGCGGTGGGTATTACTTTGTTATGAAATGAAATAGTTTATTAACATCCTGGGTAATAATATACACTTGATGTTTGTCATTGTTGTACGGCCATCAGCTGACCGTCATCCGCTTTGGGTGCGCTAAGGCTTATATGGGCTAGGAGAAAAAAGCGGGCGGAAAAAAACTCCAGTTAGTTCTTGAGCATTAAAATTTTGTTCATAATGTTTCTCTGGTGGCCTTCACTCCTGATGAGGATTTATGTTTTAGTCTATGATGTTAGCCAAGTACAAAATGTGCTAATATTTCCTTTATAATTTTTGCTGAACATTAACCTTAGCGCATATAGCCCCTAGCTCACACAGTCTACACAGCTTAATAGCTAAGGAAAACGGGTTTGGAGTAAGATGTACGTGACAACTTTTATATGGGATACGAATGACATAAATAAAAAAGATGTCCATCACCGCATTTTGAAACCAGTGGCAGATTTTCAAATTTTACAGGCATATGCGGTTGATGTTCTACTGTAATCAACAAATTTTTCAAACATTACCAGAAAAAGATCTGCAAAATTTGGTACTTCTCGCCATGTTTTTATATAATAATATGCTGGTAAATTGGCCACTGTAGTATCTATTGACTTTGGTGGTGTTAGATAGATGCTGGTCGTAAATCTTTGTCCGGGGCCTTAAACCAAACGTTATTCTCTAACAAGCTCGAGCAACGTGGTGGAGTAAGCTCCAGTGACGCAATTTTTTTTAATACAGTTGCTCAAAAAGTGCCGTATTGCAGAGACGTATAGCGTGCGGGAAGTCACGTAGTGTTTAATTTCTCTATGCGGGAAGTGGGCTATTACACACTCGTGCTTTTTCTTTACCTTTTCCGCACTCGTTCGTTCTCTTTCCCAACTGTCAAAACAATGTATATAAAATAGAAAAAAACCAACCACGAAGTTTTAGAAGTTTTTATGATTCATGCAAATATTTCTAAAAAGAAGCTACTAATTTGTTTCAATATTAGATTTAATGATTTGATTCAATGAATTAGGTTAGGTTTCATTTCATTTCATCTCATTAACATTTTCATTTCCCTTTGACTACCCAGAATGGGTGAAGAAAACAAAAAAAATCTCTGCATATAGGTATTCTTTACGGTTGACGCCATTTTTCAAAAATGTTCTTTGCGAGTTTTTATTATTTTATTAAATTGCTTAATTTTTTCGCAATTGTATTAAAAATAGTCGGTCAGTACACATGCGGAACCGTCATTGGAAGGAGTTCCGACTGTCAACCCTCACCTTCGGCTGCGCCTCGGCTCGGGTAGACATTTGTCTGAACTCCTTGCAATGACAGCCTTTCCGCATTTGTAATGAAATATACTATTTCAGTCAACTAACCCTTAACCCGTTCTTACCAATCCAGGCGGCACAGTTCGCGGATGACTTGTACAGCTGTTCTTGGGAAGACATTCAAGACCCTGGCGTCAGACGATCACTATGTTTCATGATCGCTCGTGCTCAAATACCTCTCAAGTTCACGGCCTTGAAACTACTTACGTATGACATGGCGATGTTTGTATCGGTAAGACTGTTCATGTGATACTTTTTTTAAATCCAGACTTGCGAACGTTAGGGGAGGCCTATGTCTAGCAGTGTTAGAACTTGCAGGTTCCACCGGGGAATAGGTACTTACGTGGTGGCTACATCAATTTCTACGCAATTCTATTTTTGTTCCCGTTATTCGGCTTAAAATATTGTTTCGGTGGAAAGGTGCGGTCGCGAGGCGACCATTAGCTAGCAGCGCAACTGCATACGATCTCAGGCTTGCTTGAGGTTGTGTGTATACATACGTCGATGGGTTGCAGCGATTATGCCCTTGACGACCAGCGTGGCGTAATCTTTTCCATGCCGGACTGCCGATCGGAGGGTCACAGGTTCGATTCCCGGCGAAGAAGAAATTTGAATGATGACTTTATAATTCTCTCTGTTTGGGTCTCTGTTCTGTTGACTTTATAATTCTCTCGGTCTGGGTGTTTGTATTTCTGTCTTTGTTTGTGTCCATGGCACCCACGACACAGGGTATATCTACCCTACTGTGGGGGTATGAGTGTGATGTGTTATTTATTTTTTATTTTACACCACGTGGGCTACATGCTCGCTAGTTGAACTAGTGGGAATGACTCCTCGTCTGCTAGCCCATTAAAATAAAAAAGTGTTTTTTCCTTTTCCTTTTGGCGGCACAATAAAGCGCTTCTATAAAATTGAAATGTCAAAGGATTATCCTCACTGTGCACATCAAACAGATGCATAACAGCATAAAGGATTACTAACCTTTTTACCTTTTTAAACGTCAAGACCCATAGGAGAGTAACATAACAAAAACCCCTATAAAATCGAAGAAAATTTAATGAGGATCTGAAATGAAATGAAAAGAAAATAATTTATTTGCGCAAATATGGGTATTACAAAAGATGTTTTATAATAATATAATAATAATAATATAATAATAATAATTTTTATTTCGGAACAAGTCCATAGTTGTTAGTAACAGTGAATCCTTAAAAACTAGTGTTAGTAGTTATATTAAAATTTAATGCTAACAAATAATTCCTAATTAAAAACCGGTCCGTTTAGTGCATTACGGACGGTGTGCAGGCGCGCCCAGTGGCGCAGCATAGGGGACTCCCAGCGGTCGGCTAGCATTTTTAGAATGCTGTTCTGACTGTCATGCAGTCTCTGCAGCAGCGAGGCGCACCGCTTGCGAATGATGGCTTGGAAGCCATCAACCCGCCGCTCCGCGAACATGGTCGAGGCGCTGCAGTGTCGTCGCAGCCCGAACAGCACTCTGAATGCATTGTTATATTGAACGATCAAGGCCCTGTATGTACGCTGCGTATACTTAACCCACAGGCTGCACGTGTAGAAATTTTGACAGTAAGCTTTAAATAGCGTCGCCTTCACTTCATCGGTGCACCTGGCAAACCTGCGGGCCAGCATGTTGCATCGCACAGACAGCGCCCTGCGTTCTCGTTCAATATCTAAGTTGTCATTCAGATCTGCAGAAACCCAGTGACCCAGATACTTGTAATTATCGACTTTCTTCAAGGGGGTTCCACAGAGATATAATGGTGGCGGATTAAAGATGTTCGTTTTACCCGCCTTGAAGATCATCATTTCACTTTTACTTACATTGTATCTGAGTCCCTGAGCTTGGGCATACTCCTCACAAATATGAAGAAGCTGACGCATAGCTCTAATCGACGGGCTTAGCAGCACCATGTCATCGGCGTAACTGATGTTATTTAGGCAAACCCCGCCTACATGACACCCGATCATGGTACTGCTTAGCTCCCCGATCAGCCGGTTTATGTAAAGGTTAAACAAACGAGGTGAAGTTAACCCCCCCTGCCTCACCCCGCATTCCAACCTATACTCGTCCGAGTATGCGCCAGCCCACCTCACAACGTTCTTTTGATGACTGTACCAATATTTCATTAGAGTCAAAATGTCGTTTGGGACATTCGTTTCCTCCTCGATCTTTCGCCACAGAACATCATATGCTACCAGATCGAAGGCCTTGGATAGATCTAAATAGCAAGCGACCACTGGTGTCTTTCTATCCGAGTAGTACTGAACAGTCTGTTTCAAGCACAGAATGGCACTTTCAGTAGAAAGACCTGTCCTAAACCCAAATTGGGAGTCGTGAAGCTGTATGTGCCTATTCAAGTGCTTGTCAATCAGGCTATCCAGTACCTTGGCGATTACGTTTGCCAACGATATAGGTCTGTAGTTTGATAGATCAGACACGTCCCCTGTTTTGTTCTTAACAATTGGAACAACCACTGTGTACATTAATTCATCTGGTAGATAGCAGTGGCTGATACACAAATTAAAAAATAAAGCGAGTACTCGAGGGAGATGGACACCTGCATTTTTTAAATGCTCAATGCTTAGACTGTCATGACCTGGGGACTTTCCTGTAACCATTTTTTTGATAACGGAAGCTACGTCTTTAGCGGTAAATCTAATATTGACGACTCCGGTCGGGAATTCGGCATTGGGCATTTGATAACGCGAACTCTTGTTCAATGGTTCTACTTTAAAGTGTTGCTGAAAACAGTTGGCCACCTCCCTCGGATCGTGTACACCAGCCACGCTCGCAGGGCACCTCGGTTTTAAATTCAATTTATTTGTGTGTTTCCAAAACTTGCCAAAACGTTTACTTGCATGATGTTGAGCTATTATGTCAAGGGTTATTTGTTTTTCATTGTCTTGACAGTATTTCAGCTTAGTCTTAAAAATTCGGCGTGTTTGACACATATTTTCAAAGTCGGGACCACTGGTAGGCCTCCCTATTAGCAACCAGTTTTGATAGGCCAACCGGGCAACCCTATGAACGCCACTGACATATTTATTCCAGCCAGGTACATATTTATGTTTCCTATAACTGGGTCCTACATAGCTACTCTGAGCCGCATGGCTTAGTATGTTAACAATATTTCGATACATTTTACTTATAATTAATTTGTGTTCCTTATTACAACAAAATTTATCAGCACAGTTATCAAAGTCTATAGGAAAGACAAGTTTGCTTAGTTCTGTTTGGCAAAACTCCCTGTATTTAGTGATCTGTTGGGGGTTTCTTTCGCCCCATAGAGTTTTATTTAAGGTGGTAACAGGCGCGGTTATCGTAGGTCGAATTAGTTTAAAGTCACATTCAACAAGTAGGGGATAGTGATCGGACCAGTAAACACCGTAAAGCACAGATACACTACATACAGAGAGTTTGGCCGCGCTAGTCGTTAAGCAGTGATCGAGCCAGCGGCGGCAGCCGTGCGCGTCACTTATAAACGTATAGCTATCCGTGGGCAAAATATCCATATCTATACACGACCACGACTGTTCACTACAAAAGTTTTTTAGTTCATTGCCAAAAGACTCACCCGGATGCGCATTAAAATCCCCAAGTATGAAAACTGATTCGACACCACTACTTACTATTATTGCACTTATTTCACTTAAACACTCTGTAAACTCGCATAGGTTTTCAACACACGCGGTAGGCATGTATACAGATATAACCAGGAACGTACGATCGTCAAGTAAGATTTTTATAGCTGCTATACGGGCATTGCTACAAGGTATAACAGTAACACAAGGAAACGCTGTTTTTCTCCAGAGTATCCCTACGCCACCGTACGGTCTCCCACGCAGTACTCCGGTTGTAGTATCGATTGCAGAGGTGCCAGTGAACGTGAAGCCGTCTTCTATTGTACCGAGATACGGTACATCGTGCGGTAGCAGCCACGTCTCTTGCAACGCGATTATGTCAGCTGTTCGGCAAAGATTTCTGATGCAGTCCCTTGATCTAATGACGTTTTTGCAATTAAAGCTGATGAACTTTGATGTTTGTGTACTATCCATTTAAATTGTTTTTTTTAGACTTTTCCTCGGTTCGCCAGAACCGGTTAACGAAGCGTCTGAATGTAATTCCGTCAGGCCATAGTTTAGAATCCATGAATACTTGCAGCTTACTCCGAGGTACCATGATTTTATATGCATTGTATTCCCGCTCCTGCTTTGCTTTTATTCTTTCTAATTTGATCTCTATGCCAGTTTTCAGTTTAATATACCTTGTTATATCTTCTGGCGCTGTACATTTATCCACATTATTTATGAAAAGTGCTACATTAGGATCCGCAGCCTTGAAATTAGTTTCCGGATCGAATATCGCTTCACCTTTTGCAGTTTCTAACCTATTCCTATATCTCCTTCTCTGTACTACTTTCCATTGCTCACTAGGCTGAATATCTCTCCATGTACCGGCTTCACCAACTTTTTGAGCAAAAGTTTTCCGCTGTGGGGGACATACTTGAGATGTAGAAAATTTACTATTGATCGAGCTCGGTGTCCTAGGTTTAGGTAAGCCCACAGAGTCAGTTTATATAGGTACATACATTTAACAACTAAAATTATTTATAAATAAACATATTATAATTGAAGACAACACTGGTTTTGATTTAACCCATATTGTGCGATTTATTACTTCCTAAAAATTTTCCTACTATTTCCAGGTAATGCAGACAGCATACTCAATGTTTACTCTTCTTATACAATAGATGTTGTCAATAAGAATAAGTATTTAATCTATATCTAGTTTATGAACTATGGTTACATAAAATAATAATGATTTTTTCATTTATCATGTTTACACCTTAATACTTTTGTAATATTATGCACACTTTTAGGCACACTTACAAAATAAAGATTTATTAGTCGTCTACTATTGTTTTATTTTATTTATATGATGTGAAATTTTATTACCCAAGTACTTACTCAGTAAAAGCCAGTAGTAGGTATAACCCATCTGTTTCGTTCAAGTCTTAGATTAAAACATTTTTGTTTAAATGTAAAAAGGACATACCTTAGACTAAGAATAATTTACTTACGACTTATACCTTCTACGATTGCCATCTTGCGCTGTCATGTCAAATCGTTGCTCTAAGCTTAATTAAAGGCTCCCCCACACAGGCACGTTATTATAGGTTGATAATATCGCATTTAACATCTTATTCTATGTATGTAAACAGTCAACAATAAAGTATTTTCATTTCATTTCATTTCATGCGATATTGCGATATCTGTTTTCAGTACATTTTGTATAAGAATGGCCATGGAGTTACACACTGCTTTTTTAATTTGAATGGAGTAGCAGACGAGCATACAGGCCACGTGGTGTTAAGTGGTCGCTGCAGCCCATAGACATACAACCTCAAGCATGCAAAGGTAAGTCTTGTCTGAGGTCGCATACAGTTGCGCTGCTACTCCGGAGGCTGGTGGTCGCCTCAAGTAAGTATGGCCGGCAACTGCACCTTTTACCGAAACACAATATAATTGGTTCACGGCAGAAGTGGTTGCAGCGGTGGTACTTCCCCGGGCGAACCATAATAGTTCTACCACCTACAACTAACTGCTGCGATAATAACGCCGCAATAGAACTAGGACGTTGTGTGTCTCCGTCCTGCGATATTCCGATATGAGTTCTAGAATGTTTTGTATCAGGGCGCAAACGACCGTACCTGCGATAATAACGTTATCTAGTACTTGTAGGACTTGTACTTGTTCTCTTGTAAGAAATATCGGACGATAAAAACGCAGCTGTGTGCAAGGAATCGGGACGCATTATCGCAATAACGCGAACGCATGCGATATTATCGACCGATAATAACGTGCCTGTGTGGGGCCGCCGTTATGCTTCGTAATTTTCTTTCTACTGTGGTAGGACAATTTATCTCTTTGTAGCAAAAGATGCTAGATCTGTGCTTTTTTACTTTGTCATTATTAACAATCAAGTCCGAATCTTGTCAACAGTATGACATACGTTTCAAATGATTACCATCACTCCGTACATATTTACGCCGTTAATCAACCGTTTCCTGCTCCTCTGGAGGTACGTGCGGGTGATCTCCGACTGCCTGACCTTCATTCTGGCAATTTTATGCTGCAAATGCTTCGAGGCCTTGCCAGTGTCCAAGAGCTCATCTTGTACTGAAATGATTCCGGCTACGTCTTCCGCAGATGAACAGGTTTATTTGAGTTTTAAATTGATACAGAAGGCTAGATCCATGACTTAAGTTACAATTCACTAAGTAAGGGATTTGCTTCAGAAGTATGCTACGTAAGCGTATGTGACTTGGTAACACTCGCTAGTTTGAGATTGGGTGTAATTGTTTTTGTTTTTATATTTTTGGAGGAGCAGAGGACCAGGCCTCGTTGTGTGGTCGTTACAACTCATGGACAATATCTCAACTAAGCCAGAATCTTGCCTGAGGTTGTATGCAGTTGTGCTGTAACTCATGAGGTTGATGATCAACTCATCCTACAAAAATAATAGAATTACTACTATGGTTGCAGTGGTGGTACTTCTTCAGTCAAACCATGCAAAAATAAATATCACAAATAAAACAATACTAAAAATGGTAACAGGTTCTATCGAGTAATAGTTATTTAAACTTTGATATTTTAGATACCAAAAGACACAAAAGTGTATTACTCAAAGAAAGCGGACTGTGAAACAGTCAAGTTTGATTCTGCGTTTGAGCTAGGTGGCGACGAAAATTTTGATGACAAAATGAAGACAAACGGTCTGTCTGGTGCCTTGCCAGATAAAATATCCGTAAGTGAAATAGAAGTAAACAAAAGATTACTTGAAAAAATTAACACTTAACAGTGTTAATTTTTTAATATTACTGGATAAATAAAATTTACATTTTCCAATATTAGTCATAGATAAATCTAACAAAATCAAAAGTGACATGAGATAAGAATTAAGCTGAATATATTTTATTAACAGGACAGTTTTAAACTAGAAACTATTAAAATCGAAGAGGAAACGGCAGTTATAGTGAAAACTCACGACTTTCCAGCAATACACTCAAAAAGGAAAACGGATGGCTAGCTTGCATGATTTGGAGGACAATAATAAAATTGTCGAACTGCTGACATAATTAATATTACCTACGAGTGACTAGGATTATATTTTTTTAAATAAAACCGAAACTCATAACTAACTTTTTTCCTTATAAATTTTAGTCATTCTACAGAAGTCACAATTTTTCCTTGTTTGGATTCAAAAATTTGATTCTTTAAATAACTGATAAGACGATGTTTATTTATGATCTTCATAATTTGTTTCTTAGCCTTGATATAACGTGATACAATTAAATATGTTATCATAGTTACGTCATTGTTTTACTTTTCTCTTAGCTGTATCTTTTAAAGTATTTTAAGACCAACATCTAACACGTGGTTGTATAATTGCTCCTTTTTAGAAATAGTACCGTTGATTCAATCTTTAAATCTTGTCAATAAAGTCCTCTTTAGCCTCGACAACATTTTTAAAACTATTCATTACATTCATTTCAAAGTTCTTACGGTCAATTCGCACTAGCTACCACTCGGTCAAGTTAACATGACACCTATTCTGTATGCATCCGTCCATAAGTTCTAACATTTTCGGGATAATTTTTGGCATATTTAGACCGTTTTTTTCATGAATTTATAAGGTTAGCGTTGTCATTGATAACATTAAGCTACTGAATAAATAATATTGCTAGAATTACGTCAATCTTACTAAAAAATGAGGCCCGAAAATTAACGAAGTTTCGAATACGGGCATACAGAGTAGCCTCCCAGCTGGTGTCATGTTAACTTGACCGAGCAGTAGGTACTATTAGCATCGGTGATCGGTGATTAAGTCGCTTTTTAGATGCTAAACGCAGCGACCAACCGTGCACGCTTAAAAACGCTAAAAGGCGATGCAGCAACCTTAAAGTCTAATCCGAAAGTTAAAGTCCGATCGCCGATGCCAGTAATAAGTGTGGCTTGGCCGTTAATGAACATGGGTCAGCTCTTTATAACAAAATGCTGTAAGTATCAACGGAGTTAAAAGGACTCATTTTAACTGCAGAAGCCTAATGCCTACAGGCCTCTTTTTATTTTTTTGCTGAGGCAAGGGCATTTAAGGTAATGAGACCGTTATTTTCAAAATCAGTCACTTATGTAAATTGATAAGAATATCCCTTAATTCACTTTTCATTATCTAAGCTTGTATTTTTTATGGAAGCGCGCATGGCTCGACGGCGAGCATAGAACGTAAGCGATCTACGCAGCTAAGACAAACGGGCGAGGTCGGGTGGGAGATGGGTGACCGCTAGTGGCAAAAAAATTCATGCGCGTTTCCGTGCTTCGGAGGGCACGTTAAGCCGTCGGTCCCAGTTGTTATATAAAATAATGATTTTTAAGTAAAGAAAAACTTATATTTTTGCGATATTATCTTTAGACATAAGCATTACTTTGCATTGACGACCTACGTGGCGCAATGGTTAACATACCGGACTGTCAATCGAGGGGTCCCGGGTTCGATTCCCGGCGAAACAGAAATTTCAATGATGAGTTTAAATTTCTGTTCTCGGTCTGGGTGTTTGTGTTTCTGTCTTTGTATGTGTCCATGGTACCCACGACACAGGATATATCTACCCTACTGTGGGGCTATGAGTGTGAAGCGTTTATTTATTTATTTATTTTTTACTAACAGTTCACAATCCTGGCAACACGCCTGGGCGACAGAGGGGCGTAACGGGGTGAAGAGGGAAGTAGGTATATAAATTGCGGCGTATCGATGGCGGTTAAAGGAGATTCCGTTCTATGTAGTATTATTTATTCTTATGCCTATAGTCTAGCCAAACTCGGCCAACGAAAGAAAATACAGTAAGCTGATCTAAGTATATTTAATATGGTCGACCATATTAGTGAGAGTTCAAAATAATTTTACTTAAATTTAAACTTTTATTTATGGTTTTGAAAGGGCTGTTAACGAAACTTTCATGTAAATTCCCCAAAGCGCATATTGTTTAAATGAACATAACTTTTTTGTTTATGATCCGATTGATGGGCGTATTTTTATTTTTTTGTACCTTGCATTTTTCACGTGTCACCTCACTTGTACTATTATTGTTTTTGTGGTCATTATCAATATTCATGATGTGAATAAAAAATGATAATTAGTGTTTATTTTTGTTTTCAAATATGATTTTTATTTTGAGGTTTTCCTTAAATTGTATTTTTTATGAATTTCTGAAGTTTTCCTTTACTTTTATGCTAACGACTACCCCGATGCCAAATTTCAGATTTGTAGGTCTTAGAGAAGTATGACCAACATTTTTATACATCATAATGATAATGACTATAATTTGACTCGCACTTGACCAATTTCCAATTTTCGATGTTTTCTTTACTTTTTAAATGTTAACGACTATCCCTATGCCAAATCCCAGATTTTTAAGTCTTAGAGAGAAGTATTACCAACATTATACATAATTTTGACTAAAACCTGACTCGCGCTTGACCAATTTATAATATTCTAATTTTCCCATTACTCTTACCCTGACGACTAGCTAAATGCCAAATTTCAGCTTTGTAGGTCTTCTAGAAGTGGTCAAACATTTTGATGAGCTGTCAGTGAGTACATGAGTCAGTGAGTACCAAATTTACAATTTTCTAGAGTCTATAACTTTTTTTCTGTAAAAGCTACAATATTGAAACTTTTTATTCAAAGTATATTATATGGTGTTATTATGTCCTTAAAGTTTCATGCAGATCTATTAATCAGGTAAGAAGATACAGGGGGATCAAAAGTGGCTCGAAGCAGTTCGGGTAAATAGTGCACGGTGTGCGCGCGGCCTGTGCTTAGAACTTGGCCGGCGCACTTTCGTGCGCTTTGATTAAGTTAAGGTTAATATTGACAATATTGTACGCTTGAGATACCTACTTTCGAATCCATTTTATTTGCTATTGACTAATATGTTTTTTAATATGTTAGTAAAGATTACAAATACAAAATTATAAGTAAAGTACACTGCACAAAAACATTCTGTACATCAAGCCTCGATACTCAATTTTCAAAGAGTTTCAAAGAAAATTGACATTTAAAGGGTGAATTTCAGGAAATGCTGAAACACGTATTCATTTATATTGGTTAGAAGGTTAGAATACCAAAATACCAAATTTCAAGAAAATCTATTAAAAAAACAAGTTTTCCATACAAATTTTCATCCCTCATTTCACACCCTTAAAGGGTGATTTTTAAAATTTTCTATAGCCTATATGTTAGCGAGGACCAACATATATAAAAAAAAAGTTTCATCAAAATCCGTCCAGTAGTTTTTGCGTGAAAGGCTAACAACAGACAGACAGACAAAAATTTCAAAAAATATATTTTTAGCTTCTGTTACTTATAAAAAGACCCCTAGAAGTATTTTTTAAATGTATATGCAATGTACAGAATTGACCCTGCTTACAGTTTTATTATATGTATAGATAACTCAAAAATACACTAAGAAAATGAAAATAAAACAAAAGCACAATTTGTCGCTTCAGACTTCCCGCCAAAACTCGACGAAATTCTTACACAGCTCTTTTTTTCCCTTCAATTATGGCATCGCAAACTCCGTGCATACTGCCAGCGTCAAGTATAATTTTTGCATCAATTTTTTGCCAGTTTCAATGAAACTGGACGAAGTAATAACAGTCAGTAAGTAAGATGTCAGTAATCAGTCAGTCCAACATTCAAGTAAACCGATGGCAACTTTACTAGAACGTGTCCGATGGAATTTTGGAGGCAAGCAGAAAAAACATATTTTAGCATTGTTATTCTATTTCACAAACACTCGTGCACTGTAATTAACCTATATCAAACAAAATGCCATCAACTTTATCCTATATATATATATAACTCAAAAATACACGAAGAAAATGAAAATAAAACAAGAGCACACCATGTCTTTTTCGACTTCCCGCCAAAAAAAACTACAGAGCTCTTTCAAATCGACATTGACATTTAATTTTTTTTTGAACTTCGGATGACATTTGACAGCGTTCCTATAACACGGAGTTCCACTAAACTAACGCGCACTCCTCAGGTGATTACTACCTCTCCAATAGATGGTCAGAAAGAGTCATATTTTTATATGTATGTACATATTATTATATTATTACATATGTACGTAAGTCTATGTATTTTTGTAATGATTATATGTACGTAAGTCTATGTATTTTTCGTTGATTATCGCTGAAAATACGAAAAAAATTACAATTTCTAAAAATGAAAACTAGCTCGATCGATTTAACACCAGAGAAACCAAGTAATAGTGAATACTAAATGGCTGCAACCCTTTTTGTGTCCCACTGCTGGGCACGGGTCATTATAGGGGAGGCCTGGAGCATACTCCACCACGCTGCTCCAATGCGGGTTGGTGGAGATACGGGTTTGTGGCCAACCCGGATGTTTTCAAACCGCCCATAAGGCCTCCGACAAGGTTTAACGACTGTTATCTATCGACAACAACCGGGACCGACGGCTTAACGTGCCCTCCGAAGCACGGAAACGCGCATGAATTTTTTTTGCCACTAGCGGTCACCCATCTCACATCCGACCGCGCCCGTTTGGCTTAGTTGCATAGATCGCTTGCGTTCTACGCTAACCGCCGGGCCATGCGCGCTTCGCATACTACGAATTCGAATACTAAATACTAATGGGTTATGAAAACCGTTGGAGCCGTTTCCGAGATTCAAATTATATATATAAAGGGATATACAACACTTGCTTGTTTAAAGGTATTAATAAATAAATAAAGATATACAGTATTTAAACACCGTAATGCTATATAAGGAATACAAAATTACCGCATCTTAATCACTGTGAAATCCCTCTCCGCCACGGTGACCTGTGACGCGTTTATCGATAGTATTTTATCGAAGAACCGTTCCCAGATAACAGAAGACTTTTTAGGTCTACGACTTTCGGAAGTTGTAAAGAATGATTGGAATTTAAAAAAAGTAGATTCTGCTAACTTCAATCTTACTTAGTATTTTAAATGCAATATCCCGACAGACATATCCACGCCGATTATTTGTGATGTGTGTCCATGGTACCTACGACACGGTATATCTGCCCTACTGTGGGGCTATGAGTGTGAAGCGTTATCTATTTAGTTATTTATCTGTTACCTTTTACTCAGCTGAAGGTGTAATCTAATACCTTTAAACTAGCAATTCTTGTATATATCTAAATATATTTTTTGAATCTCGGAAACGGCTCCAAAGATTTTGATGAAATTTAGTACCCTGGTTTCGGGGATGATAAATCGATCCAGCAAATTTTTATTGATAGAAATTGTCGTTTTATTTAATGTTTATGCCGTTAAATATAAAATTACTCTTACTGACATCTATTGGAGATATTAATAATATTCTGGCGTAGAAAGCCGTCAAATGTCGACCGTCAATCCGCCCAAACAAATGACAATGTCGATATGAAAGGCCTAAAAATTTCGTCAATGGAATTAAACCTTTCTGGGTCGAATGGTTGCGAAAGCTGACTACGGAGCTAGATACCCGGGTTCAAACCTCAAGTAGGCAAGTTGCGTTTTTTATTTTTTGTGTCTTTTTAAAATTGAAGGAGCTAGGTATTTCAAAAGGCTTTGTTAAGTAACACTAATCCAATGAATGTTTTGCTTAAAAATAAACCAAGAAAATGCTTACTTTTTTATCAGAGCAATGCTCGGGCGTCCAGGTACTTTGTAATGGTGTAGAGTGAGATGTATTGGGAAGAATGTTTATATGGGGAAGTTTGTGTTATACAGATTTACTTTAAATTTGGTGTATTTAATGTCTATGAGAAATTATGAGATACATGTTTTTTTCCTTTTTAGAAAATCTTTCCTCAGGAGGTAAAACAAGGGTTAAGGAAGGGGCTTAAGAAAAAGATCTTAGCAAAATCTTTTAAGCCTACTGAAACATAAACCTATTCAAACTTTGCTTCTTTAAATTTCTTCTTTATTCTCTTCATAAATCTAATACCTTTAAACGAGCAATTCTTGTACGTACCAAAATATATTTTTTGAATCTCGGGAACGGCTCCAAAGATTTTGATGAAATTTAGTACCCTGGTTTCAAGGGTGATAAATCGATCCAGCTAGGTTTTATTTTTAGAAATTTTAATAAATTCATTTGTGTATTGATAAAAAAACGCTATGAAACTACAGTTAACGGCGCGACACCGGATTTTAACACTTTTTCTCACTGTGGGTCGTGTCGCAGGCTATGTCACGTGTCGTATCCGCCCCGTCGGTTATAAAATGTATTGGATTATAATAGCATATAAAGCAATGCTAATTAAAATAAGCAACACTTTAGTCTTTAATAATGAAGTCGATTATAATATGTTTAATATCTCTGTGCTTGGTGGTGTCATTAGGCGAGTATATCTACAAATCCATTTTTTTGTTCTTTTTTTAATGTTAAAAAATTTAGTTAAAAGTGGCAGGAATTTTAAGAAGGCAGGCACTTAATTTATTTTAGTTTTCTTGGTGATTTTTGAGTTATATTGAAATATGTAATTTGGCTTTCTTTCTTTCTTTCCGTTCAACGTCAAACTTTTTTTAAGTTGCCTTCAAACTTAGAGCATCACGGGTACTGACAGGTATGACACCCGTCAGAGGAGTAGCCTTAACGGGCGAACCCCTCGTCCCAACGTACATGCACAATGTGTGATGAAAGAATTTTTGTGAATGTGACAAAATTAAAATGTGCGCGTTCTTCCTCTGCACCAGATTTGGCACAAAAATTATGTATCGAAGCGAGGCGCAATGCCCTCTCCACTGACGGGTGAGTCAGTACCTTTGATGCTTCAAGCCTTCAAAACACCATCGGACATCTTACACTAAGAAGCCATCGTAACTATTTAAATAGCCAACTTACTTGACAGGCTGTCGACTGCAGGTAAGGTCGCCAATAATTGGGAGGGGGGGGGGATCACTAAGAAATTGGGGGGAAGAGGTGTCCCAAATTGGATTATTTTGCATCTACCCATGACTGATGGATTTGGGGAGGCGGGGAGGGGGGGTTATGTCCCCTGTAATCCCCTCTGGGACCGCGCCTGGTCGACTGATCCACACATGATGACTGACCGTTACTACTTCGCCCCAATAATCCTTTGATATTCTTTTTGTGGTAGATGGTAGAAGGTTTCGATGTGACTACAAATATTTTCCCGAAGCTGAAGGATGGCTCAAGTTGCACAGAATTCCGGCGAATTGGCGGGAAGCCAGACTTCGGTGCCACCTTGAAGGTATATCTTTATCATTCAACCTTCGAATTTCGCCTTTTCAGCTATTTATTTGGCTCTATTCCACTTTGCCAGTAGTTAAATGTTGTATGGATGGCAACTAAGCGATTGGTGGAAACGGGAAATAGAACGGAGACATCAGTACAATCAATGCCGCCTGCATTTGGTTGTCGCCACTTCTTATTTTTCTACTTCATCTTCCAATCTCATTTGTCGCCACTGGTTGCTGGAATTTACCTAATTTTCTCTATAGACTATCAGAAATGATGTTTTTCATAATATTTGCCTGCATCCAATGCTGCCTCAAATTCTGCCACGAAGAATTCTTTGCGTTTTCGCAGGCACTAATTAATACTAATTGACCATTTAACACAAAGTAGTCAAGTTACTTACTAAAATTGGTTTTTCTATTTCAGGTGGAAACTTAGCATCGCCAATAGACATTGGCTTAAGAGACTCAATGAAAGCCATCATAAGCCAAGGAGTTTCTCCCAAGTGCGCAGTATTCACGGGAATTCATGCCACATTCTCGAGAGGGGACTTTTTCTCAGTCGAAGGTATGTTCACTTGTTTTTAAAGTTTTTAAAATACGTTCAGAATCACTGAATTTTATGATAATAATCGCATTTATCTAAGAAAAATCATAATTTGCGTGTTTATTACTTACTTAATACCACAGCTTAATACATCATCATCCAAGTAAGGCAAAACATCGTATGCTAAGTGCCAAAGTTATCTAAAGGCCTCCACACTACCTTTAGCATCGGTTAGCATGGGACCCTTAAGCATGGGATTGGGGTTCGTTTTTTTCATCGTTTATTTGAGAAAATAAACAGTTACAAATTATAATTTAAATAATTCTTATGAGCTACACAATAGTGTGTAAATTTGCAACCAGCGTCGTTTTCCACATTTTGCTTTGCTAGATAATAAAATAATGCAGATTACACTTAAGGATTTAGCTGTACCAAAATATTTAGAAAGTATTATTAATAATATAGGTATTGTGGAACAAGGCGAGTTATTTAAGGGACTTTATACAGTCAACAATTAATTTTTAAACTTAGGTGGACATTCCGCCGCAATGTCTATTGAGTAAAAATAGTTGTTATACGAACTAACTAGTCTGTTCAAGGGATAGTTGGCATGCGCGGTGGATTACGTTATATCTTTTTTACGTCGATAGTGCGATGATAAGTTGTTTTAATAACTTAAATAGGTTTATTTTAAAAACAAGATAAAAGTGGAGAGCTGGATGTACCTCGACCATTGGTGACAACTAGATAATGTGTTTCACATTATCACAACAATAATTCGCTATTTATAGAGCTTATTCAATATTATCTAAAGGTCATAAGGTGTAACAAGATTTAATGTGGTCATGAGGAAGTACTAAGGTATCATTATCCTTTTTTATTTTTGCGCATTAATACGTAGCACTGCCGCAATTCTTGCCGGGTAACTCACTGTTTTTCTACAGCATTATGTCCACCAATCCGCACTTGGCCACTTGCACTTCCAACAGGACACCAGATTGGGACAGCAGTGGGACATACAAAATGTTGAAAAGAAAAACTGCCACGATTGGGCCACGAGGATCTTTTGAAGGCTTCTATACCAAAATTCTATCGGCCAGGCCACAGTAGTTGGTTTTCGGCAATTTGCGTGTTGTTTCTTGGACGCGGCATCGCAACTGCGCGTGTTGGATACTGACTCGCTGATCGCCGATGCTAAAAGTATCCAGTGTGGTTTGGCTATATGCTAAAATAATTACCTTTACAAATCCTATAGTGGAAATGTTTATTAAAATAATTTACTTGCACAAATATGGGAGAAAAATGGTACTATTACAAAATATTTCGATCTCCATATTTACCCCATAAGGTGTAGACATTTTAATTTAATTTAATGAACTAATTAATTTTAATGATTTAATTTAAACTTAAATTCTCAAAATGACTATTAAAGAAAGGTTCATAAGAAACATCAAAGTATTTCATATTTTTAAAGTTACTAGAGGCCGCCCGCGACTTCGTCCGCGTGGACTTTGGTACTCGTATTAGTCATAGCATGATGTTGTATAGCCTATAGCCTTCTCCAATAAATGGACTATTCAACAAAAAAATAACTTTTCAATTGGATCTAGTAGTTTCTGAGATTAGCGCGTTCAAACAAACAAACAAATAATGGCGGGCTTTTTTGTAGGACTATTTAAGATAATCATTTCCATCATACATTACATAATGTGTAAGTCTAGCGGTTTTGGCAGCGTACGCAAGAATAGCTCGCAGATGGTAGATTTTTTCCTACTTACTTTACACTTATCGTCATATTTTGGACAATTCACACAATATCTTTATAAACTGTAGCCTATGTGTTATTCTGATGTATAAGCTATATTATTGTAAAGTTTCATTGAAATCCATTCAGAAGTTTTTACGTGAAAGAGTAACAAACATCCATACTTACAAACTTTTGCGTTTATAATATTAGAATGAAGTATGATTTGAAACATACGAGGTTCGCCGTCATCAGCTTTGGACATCCACTAGGATTGGTTTTTGTACACTGAGAAGAAAAAAAGCTGGCGGGCAAAAACATAGGTTTTTATGCCGCGGACAAATTTAAATATTATGTAATTATATTTTATTTGATTTATGTTATTTTATTATTATTTCTTTAGTGTATCTCAATATCTTGTTACCATTAGGTGTGCCCCTATGGAGGATACCACACACGTGGGCAGAAAACGAACCAGACAACTTTAACGACAAGGAGAGTTGCATCGCCACCTTCGCCGATGGTAGCATCGCTGACGTGAGCTGCGAGGAGCCTTACCCTTACATCTGCTACAAGAAATCCCAGAACGAGGTTTTTACCAGTTGCGGTACCATTGATCCTGGTGAGACATTACTTTCAGTTGTGAAATAAAGATTATTTGATCACAAAGTTTGGCTAAAAGTTAATTTAATTAAAAAAATAGAATTACATTTACTCGCCGATAGATGGCAGGAAGAGTCATATTTTTTAGTTTATTTTTTAGTTGAAAACACGGATTAAAAATAGAATAAACGGTATTTTCTAAAAATGAAACCTAGCTAGATCGATTTATTGCCCCCGAAAACCCTGCACACTATATTTTATGAAAATCGTAGGAGCCGTCTCCGAGATTAAAAGTATATATTTAGGTATATACAAGAATTGCTCGTTTAAAGGTATTAGATACAAGGCGACTATCACTTATGTAGTTTTGGTGCTACATCAGATTCCCTTGAGGACTCTTTTGGAGTAGTGCATTAGACCATGAATGGCCCCTGGACATGGATGACGATGACATCATGATCTTAGAATCGTAGCCAAGAAACTTAAGCTAACTCGATAAAAGCGGAATGAACTTAGTGTGGTTTTAAAATGATTATTTATCTTGTTTTGTGTGAATTCGTCTCGCATCATTTAATCATTTCGTTCCAGAATACAATTTGGACCCGCGTACGGGCAGTTGCTACAAATTCCACAAAGTACCTCGTACCTGGTCACGTGCGTACATGGCATGTGCTGCTGAAGGAGCATACCTCACTATCATCAACAGTGAAACGGAAGCCCAAGTAAGTTGATACTACGATTTTCGAAAATTCCAGAATTAGGCGGTTGATACTGTGTTCTGAAAAATTCAAATTACATACCTCAAAAAGGAGATTAGGATAATTTATATTTATTTTTTGTAAACGATTTTTATTTCATTTTAAATCAATAAAAATCTTGCTTAACAATACACCTTGTGATGTAAAAAATATCATATAAAATCTCATGCCATCACATAAAAGCCGATGACGCCGATAAAATACCGTATAAATAATTACCAAAAACAATTAAAAAAAAACGCAAATATGGGATAAATATAAATCAATAATATGATTAGTTAATTAAATACTAAAATAAATTAAAATTTCTAAATTAGATTTTAGTCAGTACTTTTATCTATTAATAATATACCTATTATATAATATTTGCATACCTTACTGAGGTAAATATGGCGGATTATTAAATGTATAAAACAACTTTTGTAATACCCATATTTGTGCAAATAAATCATTTGTCTTTGTCTTTGTCTTTGAAAATATATGAGTATGTCGCATTTTGTCAGCTTATTAAAAGTATCTCAATTGATTTGGTTTTGGTAGTCAACTACGTATTATTGAACCGCAAATAGTAAAGATCTGATTTAGAGTTTTGGCGGGAAGTCTCAAAGGACATAACATTGTGCTCTTGTTTTATTTTAATTTTCTTGATGTACTTTTGCGGATAACGTTGGTGGCGTTTTGTTCGATATAGGTTAATTACAGTGCACGAGTGTTGTGAAATACAGTTACAGTGCGAAAACTTGTTTTTACAGCTTGCTTCAGTAACTCCATCGGACACGTTTTGGTGAACTAGCCATCGCTTTACTTGAACATCTGACTGACGACTGACTGCCAATAAGTACAAAGCGATGCCATTATTAAAACAAAGAAAGATCTGCCCTACATCTTACATTTACTTGCAAGAAGCGGTAGCTGGCGGTTAACGAGCGATCAGCTGTCACGTGTGCCCATTATCGACCCATAGCCATTCTGTTATCTCAAAAAATGCACTTCTTTAAAAAGAGTGCTAAAGACACAAGAGCAGACTTTGTATTAGAAAAAATAATTTAAATTTTTGAGATGGTGGTGAAGAGTATTTGATGTTGTACTGTCATAATTTGCGCTATATTCATCTGGTTTCAGGTGGTGAAGGAAGTGTTCGCTAAGAACCCAGGCCACTCAATGCTGGGTTACTTCTGGAAGGACGTTGCTTTCGTTGGATTCCACGACTGGGGAGAGCATGGAGAATGGACAACCATTCACGGTTTGTTAACCTTTAAAAAATAATAAAATTAATAACATTTCACACCCATAGCCCCACAACGGACATACACGAACGAAGACATGATCACAATATTTGAATGTTATTTCACAAGGGCCTTAGGATTGCGTTACAGTGAAATACCATCAGAAATGAAATGAAATGAAATGAAATGAAATGAAATGAAATGAAATGAAATGAAATGAAATGAAATGAAAATATTTTATTTGCACAAATATGGGTGAAAAAGGTTTTACAAAATATTTAGAGCTCCATATTTACCCCTTAGGGTGTACAAATTTTATTATATTAAATAAAATAATTATTTTAATGACTTAACATAATGTAAACATAAATTCTTAAAATAACTATTACAGAAGGGTACATAAGAAACATTAAAGTAGTTTTATATTTTACAGTTTTAATTAATTAGACTTAAACCCAATTTTGTGCTTTTTATAATAATTTATTTTATTTGAACCATACGGGGTTCGCCGTCATCAGCTTTGGGCACCCACCAGGATGGGTTTTGTACACTGAGAGGAAAAAAAGCTGGCGAAAAAAAAACCTCCCAGGTTTTTATGCCGCGGACAAAATTATTTATTAGTCATTTTATTTATGTTATTTTATTTCTTATATTTTATTAATTTATTTATTTATCCTTAATAAACTCAGTGACCGAATAGTACGCTTTTTTAATTAGATGTGTTTTTAGTTCTCTTTTAAATTCGTTATAACTTTTGGTTTTAAGAAAGTCTGGTAAATTATTATATATTTTTGGTCCCATGCAAAAGACGCTATTGTGATATTGTTTAGTTTTAGAGGCTATTGCGCATAGTTTATTTGTATGTCTTTTTGAGTTTAACGTGTTGTATTTAGAAATGTCGTTTTTGACCATTACACATATTTCATAGATATATAACGAAGGGAGCGTCAATATATTTAAACTTTGGTAGTGTGGCTTGCATGTGTCTGTCTGTCGTAGTTGACACATTGACCGAATACATTTTTTTTGCGCTTTAAAAACTGTTTCAATACCCGTTGCATTACCCCAAAATACAAGACCATACCTAAGAGTTGCACCAACATACGCATGATACGCACTTAATACCGCTGATTTATTTACTATTTTTGACAATTTGTAAAGAGCGAAAGAGAATTTGTTAAGTTTTTTACATACATGTTCCATGTGTAGTCTCCATGTGAGCTTATTATCAATGTACAAGCCTAAAAATTTTATATTTTCTGTTTCACATATGGTTTTACCTCTATAATTGATATTTACAGATCTCCCATAAGATATACGATTTTTAAATGTCATTACATTTGTCTTTTCAAGGTTTATTTTAAGATTATTGTTATTTAACCAATCTACTAATAATTCAAGGGCATTATTTATATTCGTTTCATATGTACTTGGATTATCATTTGGAAATATAACTGTACTGTCATCAGCAAAGAGAACCATTGGTTGCTCGATGACTTTTGGAAAATCATTAATATATATTAAAAAAAGCAACGGACCGAGGATACTTCCTTGAGGTACCCCGTATACTACATCCCTGGGTTGAGATAAGTACTTTTCCTCCGTTTTTGTTTCATTGTCAACTCGTTTAATTTCAGTTATTTGTTTTCTGTTACTTAAATAAGATTTTATCCATTGTGAAGCATTATCTCTAACGCCGTATTTCTCTAATTTGTCTATTAATAGCTCATGATCTACAAAGTCAAATGCCCTAGTCATATCCATATACAGAGCTGAGATTTGTTTTTTCTTATCTAACGTAGACATGATCTGTTCCAAAAAATTATATATAGCTAAATTAATAGATTTATTTTTGCGAAAACCTACTTGTTCGTCAGCTAGAATTGAAAATTTTTCGATATATGAATATAAGTTATTATAGAGAATTTTCTCAAATACTTTAGAAAAAATTGGTACAAGTGCTATAGGTCTATATGACGCCATATCCTGTTCATTTGGCTTTTTAAGAACTGGTTTAATGATAGTTACTTTTAATCTATCAGGAAATATACCAGTCTCAATACTCAAATTAATAATATAGGTCAATACGGGTGCAATTATATTAGATACCTGTTTTACTATTTTTGTGCATATCTCATCGTAACCTGTGCTATTTGTGTTTTTTAGACCCTTTATTACTTTAATTATTTCGTCACTTGTTGTAGGCCGAAGGAAAAACGAGTTAGAATATTTATAGTTAATATTATATTTGTTTGTTCGAATATTACGGTCACTTAGTTCTTCAACTTGTTTTAAAAAGAAATTATTAAACTCCTTTGCGATTGTTTCTGGATCTGTTTCAATGTAGTTGCCTATTTTTATTTTATTAATTGTTTTCTTAGGAATGTTGCTAGTATTATTATTGATAATTTTCCATGTGGCCTTTGTTTTATTTTGTGCGTTTTTAATAAAATAGTCATTTTGGGATTTTTGAGTTAACTTGATAATAGCCTTTAATTTTTTTGAATACGCAGTAAACTTATTTTTTGCTAGTTGGTCGCGAGATTTCCTATATTCCCATAATAGACTTCTTTTAATCTTAGAACACTTTCTTATACCTTTAGAGAGCCAACTAGGGCGCTTTCTAATAACATTTTTTACTTTTATAACAGGAAAACATAAATTGTAAAATAATACAAATAATTCGTGAAATATCTTAAAAGCATCATTGGTATCACTACATGTATATACTTCTTGAAATTTCAAACTCCCTAAGCATTCTATAAATTTATTTACATTTTCGGTACTAAAATCCCGCTTGAAAGAGAACCAATATTTTACAAAATAGCTTTTTTTAACTGGACATTTTATAATTTGAGCTGTATGATCCGATAAGGCCAGCTCGATGACGTCAGACTTAGCGCCCTGTATGTTATGGGCAATATTATCGATACACGTTTTGCTAATAAACCGTGTTGGTGTGTTGATACTCAGTTTAAGATTGTAGCTCTCTAAAATACTTTTAAATTCTATTGTTGTTCTATTATCTTTCAGTATATCTATATTAAAGTCGCCACACACAACAATTTTTTTATTTTTATAACACAGTTTATTAAGGATACCATTGAGTTTGTTAAAGAAAATTTCCATTACTTCTGTATTGTTCTTTGGTGCCCTGTATATGCAAACAATTATTACGTTATGCTCAATTAGTTCTGTGGCACTGCATTCTATAACGTTCGTTATATTAAATTTTTCAATTTCTTGTATACATCGACATTTATGTTCGTTGCGAACAAGTATGCAAGATCCGCCATTTCTATTACTTCTCAAGCTATAGGATATGAGGGTGAAATTTGGAATATTAAGAAATTCAATATCCGATCGTATCATGTTATGCTCTGTAATGCAAAGGACGTCGATCGATATTTTTTTGAGATACAAATGATTTAATGATACTACTAACTCATCGGATTTCGTTATTAAGCCGTTTATATTTTCATCAGCTGATCGTTTCGATAACAAGTATAACCTTGACATTAACTGAACACGTCTATGGAATTTACGTATGACAATTATGATTTTACGCACACCCTCGCTTTGCTAGCAAATTATACGATTGTTGAATTGATCACAATATCATTGTTTTACTAAATTTTGTTATAAAGTAGCTGGAAAACGTAATACAGCACTATAATTTTGTAATTAATATCCGTAAACTAATGTTGCACTATGTTTAGATCCGTTTTATTTAACTTTCGACGCACTATACAGTCACTGGTTTTACGCACAGTTTTCTTATGATTTACGAAATATTTACACTGGATAACACTTTCACGTTTAGAACTTTAACTAAATATTGATATTATAACGTATTATTTATAAATTATTGGGTTATTATATTTTTAAATTAAAATTTACTCGAGAGCGTATAGTTAGCTATTTGACAGCTGACAGCTATTGAGAACCATATAGATTCGTAGCAGTCCTCCACAATCTACTTAGCATGCTTTTTCTAAGCTAAGGAAGTGTAAATTGTAGGTTAACCTTCCAGCAGAGGTATTTCCGTTGTACTATGAAAGGAGATTCATTAAGAAAGCTATAAAGGCATATTTTTTATTTTTCTTCAACCCTTTTATTCAACCCAGCATGTGTCCCACTGCTGGGCCTAGGTTTCCTTTAACTAGTGAGAGAGACTTCGGCAATAGTCTATCACGCTGGCCAATTAAAGATTGGTGGACATGATGCCTTCTAAAGACAAATACAGTCCTCTAATCTGCACTTAGCTATTGCGGCATGTTCAACAGTATGCTTAATTTTATAGATCGTTACGTTGTATAACAGCCCCAATGTTCTTTGTTTATTAAGTAAATATATTCTAAAAGATATGATTAAATATTACTAAGGTGAAGACTTATTCCCTATCTCCAGGTCAAACACTAAGCGGGGCCGGCTACAGCAAGTTCTCGCCAGGTGAACCAAACAACGCGACCACGGGAGAGTTCTGCGGAGCCGTATACCGCAACGGCATGTTCGACGATCTTTGGTGCGAGAATAAGTACGCTTTCATCTGCGAGAAGAGCCCCAATAGCCTTCTTTGCGCGGATGATGAGGACTTCAGGAAGAGGTAGAGTAAGTATCGCCTTTTGGTAATTAGGTTATTTTAGAATGTCTCTGTAGCTCGGTACCAGTATACGAGCTAAGGTTTGCTATAAGAAGAAACTGAATGGGGCTTTTGGGGTTGCTAGTGGTATGAGTGGAAGGTCAAGCCGTCTAGCCACCGGCCTCGGGAGGAAACAGCGGTGTGTCCATGCGGTGGCACTCCTTTAGAGTAGAAGATCTCATACTCATGCGCAAGAAAGGTACTGGTTGGAGATACCGGCGCCGAAGAGGCCAGCATTTTAGATAGGTAAAAATCCCACATAAGCCATGCAGTAATTCTCCCCAGGGTACCTTTTGAAGGTTTCCCCACGTTACCAAAAATAATTTACCTAACTTTATAGTAATAGTACCTGGTTTTAGAAATCGTAATAAAATAAAACGGATTCAATGAAAGTTTTTTTTTTAAATATTTACAGGTAAATAAATGGGCACTGCTCGCCAGAACAACAAGAGAAAAATAAATATCAGTTATTCAAATGTTTTTTGTATGGAACTGTAAATAAAACTTAATTAAGTAACTGTTTGTTTTGTTTTTCTAAAATCCATCAAATATAAATTATTTGAACACATAATACTACTGTTGTAAATACTGGAACTAAAAAGATTGCCGTACAATCTGGACAAATAAGAATTGGAGGATTTCTGAGGCATGCAGGGCAGTGCGGCGCAATAAGGGTTGCAGCCCATTTTTTTTATGTCCCACTGCTGGGCACAGGTCTCCTTCTCACAAGTGAGAGGGTTTTAGGCCATAGTCCACCACGCTGGCCAAGTGCGGATTGGTGGACTTCATGCTTTCGAGAAATTATGAATTTCTCTCAGGCATGCACGGCAATGGAGAACATCGTAATCAATGAAATATCACGATATTTTCCATCACCGTGGAGCAGCGATAAATGCGCACATTACAAATTTCTTTGTCAGAGGTGCGCGCCGAGGATTCGAACCGGGGATCGGTCGCGTCGAAGACCGCGGTTTTTACCACTCGGCTATCGCTGCTCTCCCAGCCCATTACCCAAATAATATCTAAACGATTTTAACGGATCTTTTTTTTCGTGAGTTAAGAGTCTAATAAGTCTTTAAAGTTCGTTCTGAAAAAAAGTTCAACGCTTTTCTCCATGTTCTGTCCAAAAAAGCAACGTCCTTGCAGAAGTTCCTGATAATTAAGCCTACTGGTTTTTTTAGCGAACACCACCACCTGAAATCTGACGAGATATCGTAAATAGTGACAGAGTAACGCGAACTATATATGTATGTATGTACTTATTTACATATTTTAATTTATTTCATACTTTTTAGCGTTACATATTACCTTCTGTGTTAAAGCTAACCTATACAGTAGGTAACACTACTTACACCACATCTATTTATATCTTATCTGCTAAACGGTTATAAGATTTACCATCTAATATCAGGTCAACTTTATAGCCTGAAAAAACAACCAATACATTAATTAAATTTTAATTAAAATTAACAGGCTGTACATTAATTTTCTGTTGTAATGAAAAATAACCACAACTTATTAATTACTGTGAAATCTCTCTTCGTCACGGTAAAGTGTTTATATCGACAGTAATTTTATCAATGAACCTTTCACAAATAACAGCAGACCTTTAAGATCTATGATGTGAGGCTTGATTTGGCCGAAAATTAAGAAGCATATATAATTCTATATTATAAAGCATAATAACATTTTAGGTAGATAGATTCGTGGGCTTCAAAAGAGGCAAAATCGATATTGATACTTTGACGACGGATACAAAAATCAGGACCAAGAAGAGTATTTTTCGTCTCATACTTTCCTTTTTTCTTTTTCTCTTCTTTTTCCAAGATCTAAAAAAAATCCAAATAACAATTAAGGAAGGATATTTTTAAAAAAAAGGTCAACTTGAGCTTGAATTCTTAAATTATTTTAAAAACTTTTTATTATATTGTTGGATAACAGCCTTTGGCGGGAGCATTGTACTGTCGTCCCTATAAAAGGAGCGGGGCGAGTAGCGCTCGCAAGTCGCAAAGTCAACGTTCGGTTCTCTTGCAGGGCGAAGCTCTGCCGGATTGACACTAGACGGTGACACATGACGGTCAGCCGATGGCCGTATAACAATGACAAACATCAAGTGTATATATTATATTATTACTCAGGATGTTAATAAACTATTTCAACTATTTCATTTCATTTCATCGTGGAATGGAATCATTATAATCCAGATAGGTACCTACCTAAGTCAAATCTTGAGAGTAATAGTATTCTCAAATAATCCAACTTATGAGTATTGTAATATGTGTACATATTGTTATGCTATTTCTTTTGTTTTTATTTCTCTATTTTTTTCTCTTTCTAAACAATTTCTTAGCTTTTCCTTTATTTCTCATAAACAAAGCCTACCACACATTTACACCTTCATACAGGGTTGACTGGAAGAAAATGCTAAAAGGCATTAGGTTAAGCCCTTTGTAACCCCTAGCTTAAGGTGTTTGCAAAAATAAATAAATAAATAAATGAGTGCTTAAGATGTGTTCAGAAAGATTTTCACAGACCGGCCACACTTACATGAGGCGACCACCAGCCTCCAGAGTAGCAGCGCAACTGCATACGACCTTAGACAAGACTTACTTATGCTTGCTTGATGTTGTATGTAGATGTCCATGAGCTGCAGCGACTACTTAACACCACGTGGCCTGCATGCTCGTCTACTACTCCATTCAAATAAATAAATAGATTTATTTTACTTTCACTTCCTTCTCTTCTAACGTAGATAGAACCGCGTGGTATAACTTATTAATATAATACTAATAGGAAACACTTACCTATATAAGTACTCTAAAGGAAAACCGTTCACAATTTCTAAAAATGCCGGTTTCCCATTTGTTAAAATCAGAAATAAAACGGACAGAGCTTCTGCATTTTTTATGGCCAAGCAGAATGACACAGAATAATGACTGGCGATGGTTTATATAGAGATGACTTCCTCCTTATTGGCCATGTTATTGGCTACGGCTTGGATGAAGGAAGACGTCAATATAGCATGGCGGCATGACTCTTATTGGCTAGATGGTTGTCGCGTTCGCTACACATTACTAATGAAGCCGTACCCATTATAAAAATGGCAGGTAAAATCACAATCTAAAACAGGAAAAGCAGCGCTTTCTTGAAGTAAAACTGAGAATGTTCTTCGTAATTAGCCGCCTGGAGGCTTCGCTAACAGATTCTAGAAGTGGGCTCTTAAAAGTTTGTCTTAAACAATAACTAAGTTTATATTTGAACTGAGAATTTGTCTCCTTGGGCAAGGTTTCTACGAAAAAAGGTGTGTATGAAAACAGTGGAAGTCGTTGCAAAAAAGGTTATGTTAATATTAGAAAGGATTTCGAAGTACCGGTCTATTTTAACCACCTTCAAAGATAAATGTATTTTTTCGTTCCCGTGGTTATTTTAAATCACTAAGATATGCATATCTGGCAATCTGAAAAGTATGTTGATCAGGAATTGTCAACGCAAGCGATCTATGGAGCTAAGGCTTTGAGCGCGGTTGGGTGTAAGAAGGGTAGCCGTTGATGACAAACTTGATGCGCGTTACAGTACTTTGGAGGTGCTGTTGATATTAATAAATATATTAAACCTTATCCGAGGACTGTTTTCCAGTAGCACGTGTTGGAGCAGCCTTGTGGAGTAAGTTCCAGACCTCGCAATCAAATAATCTTTTGTAGAAGTATAATCCATTTTTAATGTTATAACATTAAGCGTGCAAAAGTAACGATTTCTCTCTCTCTCTCTCTCTCTGTGTCTGTTACGCTTTCACGCCTAACGGCTGAACCAATTTTAACGAAATTTGGATAGAGTGGACCTTGGATAACGACATATTTATTTATTCCGGAAAAATGTACTGTTTCCGTGAAATTTGTATAATCATACTCAAACCACTCGAGATACGCCGTCCCAGTCACAGGTCGCTAGCGTAAAATAACATGAAAAAAATACTGACGTTATAAGTAGGGATAGTGGAAACAGATACATACATCTCCAGGTAGCATTAAATGAGCTGGAAGTTGTACACTTTCCGAACCTTTCCGAAATGCACTTAAAATTCCAAGATGCAGTCTACTTAGTGTTTCTCTCCAACAAGTTGGCGCAACGAAATTGTTTTAAAACTAAGATGAAGACGACCCGCGTGGCGTAAGGTAAGGTCCAGTCCTCCCCAAATATGCCCAGCCCATGCCCAGCAGTGAGATGCAAAAAGGATTGCAGTCAGTCAAGTCAACAATGCCAAAATCACAGATTGCGTCATATTCTCTTCGTTCAGAATAAGTGGTTAGATAGGTTGACTGACAAGAAACTGTTCTATTTACACTACCAACACCTTCTTGTATGCTGTTTTTGTATAATAAACGTAAAAAGGAATTGATGTAACAAGTTTTGGTACCTAAAGGTTTAAAAGGTGAGAAAATATGGAGATAATGCGATATTTGAGAGTGTGTGAAAATCTATAACTTGATAAATAATCCTAAAATTAAACCATTGGAAATGATACCGTCCTAAGACAACAATTAGTAGACAATATTCCGGTATGTTACTTTTTTCCAGGATTTCCTAAGCTAAGATTTAAATGAAGATATTGTTTTCATTCTATACCTTAAAATATTTAAATACTTAACAGAACGATTCTGGATTATCTATAAGATATCTTTCTGATTCTTGCTTAATTTTCTGCAGGATTCAGTACCCAAAGTGTACAAACGGACCCTGTTACCAAGACTGCAGTACGTCCGTGTGCCCGTTTGTCACCAGGCATGACATGATTTCATGAACCGTAATAACAGGACAGTTGTAATTTTCGCAGTTATTTATGGCAGTGACAGTTTAATCTTCAGTGACAGTTTAATCTTCAACGAGAACAGTCACGTCGATTGTTTGTGCTAGTAGCGAAGTGCAGTGCTGACGCCGCAAAACACGCCGCTGCCGTTGGCCGGCTCGCGTCCGCGTTCGCGATGACCTAGTTTCGATCTCGTGATCATTATGATGACATATGTAAACATTTGTTAAGGCGAAGTGTTTATTATATGATTAAAAATGTCTGAACATCGAAACATTAAATTAACTACCGAAACAGAACATCTTCTGTATAAAGCCTATAAAGAAGAGAAATCTGAAAGACAAAACTTGCAGTCTATTATTAAGGACATGCAAAATAAAATAAAAGAGCTAGAGCAGCAGATTGAGGCCAACAAAGAACAACAACAAAAAACAAGTGCTAACACGAACACCAAAAGTTCACCGGAGCATGTAGAATACTGCACGGACGAAGATGAACTGGCAAAAGAAACGGAGTGGATACGACAGAAGACGAGGAAAAAGAGGAAATTAAACAGGTCACCAAGCATCTCTCCACCACAAAAAGACACAAATATAGTTGAAAATGACAACTTGAAAGAAAAGGTAAGAAAAATGCCACCACCTCCCCCTATAATACTGGACGGCGTCAAAAATTACCAAACTTTTTATGACTTTTTAACTGAAAGTCAATTGAATGAATCAGTTGTTATTAAAATGATGACTGGTGAATCTCTAAAAATCAATGCAAGAGACGATGAGTCATACAGAGCAATCACTAAGCTTCTAACTCAAAAAAACTGCCCATGGCACTCTTACGAGAACAAACAAGAGAGACCAATTAGAGTTATGGCTAAAAAACTGCACCATACTTGTACGCCATCCAAAATAATAGAAGATTTAAAAAATAAAGGGTACCTCATAGAGGACGCCACTAATAAACTTAAATGGAATAACAAGGAGCCACTCAACATGTTTATACTGACTTTTAAAAACACCGAAGACATCAACAAGATCTACAAGATAAACAGTATTCTAGGGTGTAAAGTAGAAATACATGCCCTTAAAGCCCCAAAACTGATACCCCAGTGTAAGCGATGCCAGGCATATGGACATACGCAAAGGTACTGTTCTAAGGAACCAAGATGCGTTAAGTGCACTGGAAAGCACCTTACTAAAGAGTGCACAAAAACATCAGAAGAAAAACCTAAATGCATCCACTGCGGCGAACCACATCCTGCTAATTACAGAGGTTGTATAGTAGCCAAAGAAATGCAAAGAATCAAAAGTAAGAACCTAAAGAAGCCCATCAAGCCTCAAGAAACACAACAGGCTCTGAGACAGGAAGGCAAGAGCGTTCATGTAAGTACCCAGCTTGCAACTAAAAATGTCACATATGCTCATATGGTGTCTAAGAATCTCGCAACTAAAAACAATACTTCTCAGACAAACACCACAATGGATGAAAAGATTAATGAAATCTTAAAACTCATGTCATCGTTTGATGAACGATTAAAAAAACTTGAACATAGAGTTCAGGCACCAGGATCATAAATTTAAAATGGATAAAAAACTACGAATTTTAGCTTGGAATGCCAATGGGCTACTTAAACACAAGATGGAACTTGAAGTAGTCCTAAATACAGAGAGTATAGACATCTGCCTGATATCAGAGTCCCACTTTACCAAACAGTCTTATGTTGAGTTTAAGGGGTATAAAGTGTACCACGCACTACACCCGCGCAATTCGGCAAGGGGTGGTAGCACAATTATAATTAAAGAAACCATCAGTCACCATGAGAAATCAAAATTTGAAGAGGAAGAAATTCAATCAGTATCTGTTTGCGTTAAGACATTAACCTACCCCATAACGATAGCGGCCATATATTGTCCACCAAGATATTCTTTGAAAAAGGATGATTATAAAACATTTCTTCAAACGCTAGGGCAAAGATATATCCTAGGTGGAGATTTTAATGCCAAAAATACGTTTTGGGGCTCAAGGTTAACAACTACTAAAGGAAAAGAGCTACTGAATGCAATAAAGGACATGGAATGTAACGTAATGTCCACTGGAAAACCAACATACTGGCCAAGTGACCCAGCAAAAATACCAGATCTAATTGATTTCTTTATAATAAAAAATATTTGCACTAATTTTTTACACGTAGAAGAGTGTCTTGATATGACGTCTGACCACTCAGCTATAAAATTAACTCTAGATAATAAAATTGTAAATAAGCAAAATACGTCAAGGCTAGTGAATAAATACACTGACTGGGATAATTTTAAGATAGATTTAGAAAACAGCATAGATCTAAAAGTTCCACTTAAAAGTAAGAAACAATTAGACTTAGAACTAGAATTATTTATAAGAAACATCCAAAAATCAGCATGGCAAAATACACCAAGCCTCCAAATTAGAACAAAACTACCAATTACCCAAGTTCAATATTGAACCTTATTCTTGAAAAAAGAAAGCAGCGGAATAAATGGCACCAGACTAGGCACCCTCAAGACAAAAGGGTACTTAACAATCTAACAAAGCAAATCAGCAGAGAAATAAAAAAAATCAATAACGAATCAATACATTCTCTACTTAAAAACCTTTCCAACAGTCGTAACACCGAATATTCACTATGGAAAGCAACAGCAAAGCTTAATCGTTCTGTTGCCCATGTAGCACCAATTAAGGAAGAAAATGGCAAATGGGCAGTGAGCAATGAACAGAAAGCTAAAAGGTTCGCTGAACATCTAGAGAAAACATTTGAACCTAACAGTGGCGAAAATAATCTAAACGAAATTCAACATGAGTTTCCTTCAACATCTAATCAAAGAATAAAACTAGTAACACCAAAAGAAGTGGCCGCTGAAATAAAATATAAGATCAGTCGCAAAAAATCTCCTGGATTCGATCTAATTACAGGAGAAGTGCTTCATAACCTACCACGCAAAGCGATTGTAAAGTTAACCCACATTATTAATGCTGCATTTCGGCTTGAGTATGTTCCCGACTTATGGAAAGTAGCAGAAATTATTATGATACCAAAACCTGGAAAGCCTCCACATGAAGTGACATCATATAGACCGATCTCACTACTTCCCGTAATGTCCAAACTATTCGAAAAACTACTACTTAAAAGGCTTAAACCTGCTATAGAACTCAAAAATTTGATACCAGAACATCAATTTGGATTTAGAGAGCAACATTCAACCATTGACCAGGTTCACAGAATCACCAATGTAGTAGAAAAGGCACTAGAAGAGAAAAATGTTTGTACAGCTGTATTTTTAGATGTAGCCCAAGCTTTCGACAAAGTTTGGCATGAAGGCTTGTTACATAAATTAAGGTCTATGGTTCCTCAATTTTCAGGCATACTGGGATCATACTTATGTAACAGAGCATTCAGAGTTAAACAAGAAGATGAATATTCAGAACTGAAACAGATAAACGCTGGGGTACCACAAGGAAGTGTGCTGGGTCCACTGCTATACTTATTGTACACTAGTGACATACCAAAATTTGATGATAACACCATAGCAACCTTTGCTGATGACACAGCTGTCTTGGCAGTTGGCAAAAGCCAAAGGGAATCAACAAATAAAGTTCAAGTAGCTTTGAATAAAATCTATGATTGGACTAAAAATTGGCGTATAACGCTAAACGAAATGAAGTCTGTCCATATAGATTTTACCAATAAAAGAGAACAGCTACACCCTTTATACATTAATAATAAAATCATACCATATGCAAATACCGCAAAGTACCTTGGTATGACTTTAGATACAAAACTACGATGGAAGGCGCACGTCAAAAAGAAAAAAGACGAGCTTGAGATCAAGTACAAAAAGTTACGTTGGCTAATTGGAAGAGCCTCCCCGCTGTCTGTGTATAATAAAATCTTAATATACAGACAAGTACTGTTGCCCGTTTGGACCTATGGCAGTCAGTTATGGGGTTGTACCAAACAAGGTAACATTGATATAATACAACGATTCCAGAATAAAGTCTTGAGAGACATAGTAAATGCTCCTTGGTACGTTAGAAATAACGATCTCCATCGGGACCTGCAAGTTGAGTTCGTTCCAGACATCATCCAAAAATTCGCAGAGAACCATGAACGCAGGCTTCTCCACCATGTCAATGTCGAGGCTATTCAGCTCCTCGACACTACAGACCACATAAGAAGACTCAAAAGGACAAAACCACATGAACTCGTGTAGTGAAGTGTAGTGCAGTGAGAATAACTAAGTGCTAGTGCAAAACTATTCACTTATTATAAGACACAACAAAAAAGTGTATTCGCCTTAACAGAGACTAAGAAACGTTAACGGACGCATTCTTAGATATAGTGTATTTAGCAGTTTAAGTTAGAAATAAATTACTCATTAGTCTTAAGACTAGATTGTAATGAAAATATGGTCAAAAGACCTTATATTATGAAAAAAAAAAAAAAAAAATTTATGGCAAAATAAAATAACATTTATTTTATTTAGTTTTAAGAACAAAAACTGAATAAAATTCTCCTATACAACAAACGCGATTTTTTCAGTTTTTTATAGATAACTAGTCTTCCGCCAGCGGCTTCTCCCGCGTGGACCCGTTTTAAAGGTTCCCGTAGGATAAAAAACATCCTATGTCCTATCCCAAGGTCCACTCTATCTGTGTTCCTTTCATTAAAATCGGTTCAGTAGTTTAAGCGGGAAAACGTAGCAGACAGACTGACAGAGAGACAGAGTTACTTACGAATTTATAATATTAGTATGGAAGTTGTATGGTACGGAACTTTTAGTGCGCCAGTCCTACTTGCCCTTGGTCGGTTTTAAAGTGCGCAGGAAGACGTGATGTTTCGATGAGACATGAGTAGGTATTTCTGATACTCTTAAGCCAACACAATGTCTGCTAGACCCACCAGTATATTCAATAAATATTTGGTGACATTGCGCTGTATGTTAATACACACATCATTGATAATAATTTCTTCGCATCAAAAGCTAACAAAGTAATTTGCATTAATCAGATAAGAACTCTCACTTACATTTCACAGAACATTAACAAATCTAAATATCGAAGTACGATCAGACAGGGAAAACCGTAGCTCCATAGAAATCGAAAAATAATAAGAAAAATGAGCGTAGCTCCATTCTTTACTACGAAAGTAAGGGACTGTATTAATCACCCTTCGTTCAGTAGTAAGAATCCTGGTCGGCGCTTAATGTTTCAGTATTTTGAAGGCCCCATAGCAGCCCCTTATCAATGGTAAAGAAACTGTAACCAACAAAAACGAATGCTCTCGGGGTCTTATCGTAGTCGTCACGTCGTCGTAATCGTAAATTAAGAAGGCGCCTTCGGTATTTATACAAGAGGATACTATATTATTATTTAAGCACTTTAAAAACTACGTTAACTACTCAGTCAGATTTTTATTATGAACATGAAAGCAATTTTTGGGTTTGTAATTTTATTGTGTTTATCGAAAGCAATTGGTAAGTTACAACATTTAAACAACCTCTATGGGATATAAAGTTAATGAGATAATAAAATAATGAAGTGATTTGGAATTAGCAAACGGTTCTTTAGTTATTTCATATCTGCTCTATTTTCCGATTTTCCACTCTAATGTCATGAGATCAACAGACAATTCGATCTCGGACTACCAAATTTATTAAGACTTTTAATGAGCTATCAAAAGTGACATCATTGTATATTTTGTACGAGAAAATGATTTGTGACGACATAAATCATTCAAGTCAATTGACAATTTTTAAATCATTTAAAAGGTAATAAAAATCATGTATAAAACTGAATAAAGAATAATCCTGCATCCACGCGTGGTTTACTGCAACGTTTTTAAGGATATGCATATTTATTTTTTAGTGCAAAGTATCCAAGATCCTGATCTCCTTGCGAATTCAACTCGTCGTGATTATGATTCATTATTTAAATCGATTTTATTGGCTTTTAGATTATTTGAAACCTTAGAGCATCAAATGTACTGACTCACCTGTCAATATCTTGATGCTCTATGTTTGAAACCGATCGCATAACCTTCCACGTTACGAGTAGATTTAGTTTCCTAAACTCGAGATTCTTTGTTTTTTTTTTATAAATAAACCGAACAAATAGGCAGAGGGGCCGCGTGGTGTGGGTTTATAAAAAATCATTGTTTATAATCTGTGTTTATAAGTATACTGGAAGGAACAAGGCAAAAATCGAAGTTAGTAGTAGTTTTCAAGACAATATTTACTTACAGCAAGGAAGTTCCGATGTGACTATTCATATTTTGCCGCTGCGGAAGGATGGTTAAAGGTCAACAGAGTACCAGCTAATTGGCGCGAAGCTAGGCTCAGGTGCCATCTTGAAGGTAACTTTTAAGATATTCTTTCGGTTTAATCTTAATTAAAGCTAACTGTTTAACTAGCTATATATATCTAGCTATGTATAGGATCCTCGAATCTACTCTGCTTAGTGAAAGTTATATTAGGATTTTATTTACAACATTTTTTTATACATATATTCTTACTGCATGCACAGTGCCAAGTACGGATTGGTGGACATCATGTCATCATCGTCATCATCATGGAATATCACAATATTTTCCATCACAGTGGAGCAGCGATAAATGCGCTCAATACAAATTTCATTGTCAGAAGTGCGCGCCGAGGATTTGAACCCAGTATCTCCGTGTGCTATGGAAGACGATTTAGAATAAAATAACAAATGACATCCTATAAGAAAGATTACTTACTCAACTATTTTAATGCCGATTTAAAAAATAGAATAGAATGAGAATTGTACCACCAAAAATTATCGAATGTTTTTATTTTCAAACGTGTTAAGTGAGCTATTAACCAATAACAACCAGGACCGATAGCTTAACTTGAAAATTAAACTTGTTTTAGAGGTCATTCTCCCAAATCTACTATCCTGCCAAATATACCAACCGCTGTCTCTCTTACGTCTTACGTGTAATTTTAGGTGCAAAACTAGCATCTCCACTAACAATTGGTCTAAGTGATTCCATGAAGAAGTATATGGGTGAGGAAGTACACCGCATGTGGGGGGCTTACACGGGGATCCATGCCACTTTCTCCAAGGGTGACTACTTTTCAATTGAAGGTATGTTATTGTGTGTACTACTATTTATAACCTCACTTCTGCTGCATAAAAATAATAATTTGAAATCTTCTTTCATTCATTAGAGCTTGTAAAACAGATGGTCGCAGTAAATCATCTCTAACTTTAACTATTCTATCAAGTCTTGTACCTCCCCAATTCCGGCCTTCTCGTGATTTGTCCCCATAGATCCTCCACAAGATAGTCCACTCCACAAAATAGCGTCTTTCTGTGTACACAGTGTTGTACAAAATTTCTCGCTTAAAGGTATTAGATTTTCTCCCTTTATTCTATGTCTGTCTTCTATAGGCGCTTTCTTAACATACAATTTCTCATTCAATCCAGGAGTACCACTGTCAAGGATGGTGATAAAATGGGCAGACCATGAACCCGATAACTTCAATGACCACGAAAGCTGCATCGTGATGCTGCATGACGGCACGTTGGCTGACGTAAACTGCAACGACACCTTCCCCTACATCTGCTACAGGAAGTCACATAGAGACATCGTGCTTAACAGCTGCGGAACTGTGGATAACGGTAGGATAAGTTAGCCTTAGAAATGGAATTCAATTCCATTCAATTTGGTACATTCAATTCTCAAAACAAAGGAAATTCAATTTAATAACATGTGTTTATGAAGGTAAGATATTTTTTTCTGTTATAGACTTCTGTCACAATACAAAGAGTCTGTCACAAAGAAAAGAACCTTAGACTTCTTAACAGATTTGAATGACTACTGCAAATTTTATTATTTGTTCAAATGGGGCATCCAGGCCACGCGGTGTTCAGTGGTAGCACGAGTCTTGCTACCACTTGAAGTCTGATGATCGGTTTGTGTTGGTTCGGCAAGCAACCACATCTTTCCATCGGAACACAATTACTTTACTGCAGGAAAAGGTACAGCAGTGGTACTTCCATTGTCGGATGATGTAAACTCTACATATACACAAATTTCCAAATATAAAGTCGAGTCCGAGAGTCGAGAATAATAACGATTACTTATAAATAGACACCGACTAACTGTTATAGGCTACAATCTGGATGCTCGTACTGGCAAGTGTTACAAGTTCCACACCATCCCTCGGACATGGTCGCGAGCGTACATGGCGTGCGCGGCAGAAGGGGGTCACCTGGCCATCATCAACAGTGCCACTGAGGCTACGGTAAAGGCACCTTTCACGTTTTACTGGTAACGGAAAAAATAATAAAACAATACTTAAATTCATTTGAATGACTCTTCACAAAAAACCGGCCAAGTGCGAGTCAGACTCCAGCAAGAGGGTTCTGCATTCGTTCATTAAAATTGCAAAAAATCTCGTTTGTTGTTCTCATCTCGTTGTTGTACTTCAATTTTGTATTTTTCGTATTTGTTGTAATAACGTCAAGAGATATTCATCATCTCTGAAAAATTTCAACTGTCTCATGAAACGTATTAGTGTTCATGAGATATAGCTTGGTGACATACGGACAGACGGACGACTAGTAGAAATACGGTTCTATTTTAACTCATGGGCAACAGAACTTTCAAAATTGACGTTAAATATGCTGAGCATATTTAATACGGACGAGCAATCTAGAAAGATAAGCCTGCTGTGCGTTTGGGTGTGAGATGGATGACTGCTCGTGCAAAATTTCATTTCAATTTAAGACACAAATTTAAAAATAAAAGTATGCTTATGAATAAGGCTGCAAATATAAAAAAAATGTTAAAAGTGTCAATAAACACGAGAACTAAATCGATTTGCCGACAAACTGGTCTCCAGTTTGGCAAAAACTATGTATTGTGCTAAATGTAAATGCTATTCTTGTTAAATAAATAAAAAAATACGTTGCCGTGCATCAGGTATGTAATGCCGACGCTTCCATTTGTTATCGATGAACAGCAGCTATTAAACCTTGACGGAATTTTCTTATTGAACGAATCGTGAGAGTACACTAACATTGTAGTTATATATTACACGACTGTACTCACGTCAATTTTTATCGGATCTGCCGACATGTTTCGGTTCTAACCGAGGACCTTCTTCAGGAGCTCCCGCCGGACGCGGTGGCATCGCGGCGGAGACATGTCGCCAGATCCGATAAAAATTGACGTGAGTACAGACGTGTAATATATAACTACAACCTTGACTAAAACCTTCGGTTGCGCTGCTACTCTGGAGGCTGATGGTAGCCTCATTTAAATCTGGTTAATTGAATCTATAAAAAATAAAACGCCTCAGTCTACGTGATTTAATGAATTGGCCGTTTATGTCGTATGTGCCTTAAATCAAATAATTGTCTTATTCCCAGGTAGTAAAAGAGATCTTCGCCAAGCATCCAGGTAACAAGATGCTGGGCAATTTCTGGAAGGACGTCGCATTTCTCGGCTTTCACGACTGGGGTGAACATGGAGACTGGCATACTATTGATGGTAAGTGCTATAGTGCTCACAATGGTACACGGGCAATGTTGCTATAAACAAATGGTATGTGCAACACGTTCATATTTGCAAGTATTTATTGGTCTCTCACCATCATTGGCCTTGAGCTTTCTCCTCCACGCTGCTCCAATACGGGTTGGTAGCGATGCGGGTTAGTAGCCTACCCGTTGTCGGACTTTTTCAAATCGTCTATAAGGCCTCCTTTTAAGGTTTAATGAATGCTATCGTTGACAAACTGGAATGACAGTTTAACGTGCCCAAAGAATGGAAACATGCATGAAAAAATATCACCGCGGTCACCCATCACATACCAACACCGCGCCCGTTTCGCTTAGCTTCATAGATCGCTTGCGTTGTATTAATGGTGCTAGGGATTGACCAGATTTTTTTGCATAAAATAGGTAATTGGAGGGCTGGAGATTTTGAATACTTTTTAGCCGGGGAAAGATGCCGCGGGTGGATCGCTAGTCATTTACCATAAAAGTGCAACTTTAAGGCATATGACTTCTAAAGCTACCGGCTAGTTTATGAAGATTGCACCTGAAATCAGTTTATTGGATCTATTCCCAATACTCCAGGAATATTTTATTTGAAGGTGAAAGCTTTCGTTAGTATGCATGTGGTGCGTTGTGACGGCCATATTGATAAGCCTTGAGTTAGAATACACTTCACAAGACCTCTATTAAATTATTCGATCCCAATTATTTTGGTCTCAATTCTAATGTTTTAGAGCTTATACCGGTTTTATGAACAAAAGTTAAGGTCAGGTTCCATTCGTGTTATTAAGGTTTTACTAGCATAAATGTTTCGAATACTTGTACTCGTACATAAATTTTGAATCGACTACAGTCATTACGGGTAACTTTGAATTGACGTTTAACTTTGAACAAAGTTGGAAAAAATATTTAACAATTTATTACATCGAAACTTTTTGACATTTCAATATAATAACTGTGTTAAATGCCGTGGTTAAATGGATTGCCAAAATGTTTTTGTACCAAATGAAAATTAAAGAAATAAACTGTCAATGCCATATTTCTGAAAATTCACGCCTTTTCCGTGGTTAAGTTGCTGGAAGTTTTTGAGCTCTGATTTGGAATTGTAAACTAGTCCACTTTGATTCATATGGCAAAACCAAGCTGTTTGTTACTTTTTTACGTCAGTGTAGATGTCATTTTTATAGATAAGGTTTTAAAATTTAATAATACCTTCTTTTTGTTTTACCTAAACCTTAAAATATTAAGGTTTTTTACATTTTAAAAAAAAATCAAAGTTACCCAAAACTCATGATAACTTTGAATTCAAGTTTTAGGCGAAATTATGGGTAGATCTGTTGTTTTTTCCGCAAATTTAGTTTGTTAGACAGAAAAACCAACTCAAAAGGACACTATTCATTTAATAAAATAAAGGTGTCATAAAGAGAAATCAGTTTTAATAATACAAATAATGTAAAAAAAAATCAAAGTTACCCGAACTGTATGTACCAGAAACAGTGAACAATGGAAATATTAGTTCATTTATTAACACTTTACGAGGAGTTAGTCATTGGTTCGAACAGGAAATTACTCGTATCTAACTCTAGCAATTACTTTCATGAACCACAATTTTACGACAAAAAGTGCGTTTTGTACGTAAAAAGGAATTATATGTTCCTTTGAGAGGTATTATTTTTATTGACTTTGCAAAAATTTTTTTTAGAATTTCTCCCGTTTTGGAGGGGTAACAGACGAAAGTCAGTCCTCTATTTTTAAGAGTTATATTTCTTGATATAATAATATAACACTTTTGAAGGCTGTAGAAATTTATTGGTTCGTTAGGGAAAGCAATTCTATTATGTTTCGGTGGAAAGGTGCATTTGCTGGTCAGACATACTCGTAGGTACATGAGGCACCTTCGGAGTAGCAGCGCAAGTGACTTGGGCAACGGCATATTACCACAGACAAGACTGACTTTCTTGAGGTTGAGTGTAGCAGTCCATGGGCTGCAGCGACTACTTAAAACAACGTGACCTAAGGCCTTAATGTAAGTGTGCACACGAGAAAACGTTACTATCGCGTTTGCGTTAAGAATTTAATTATCGACCTTATTCCTTTCAGGTTATGATCTATCTGTCCAATTTTAACTCTGACGCAGTAGTAAAGTTTGCGCGTTTACAAACTCACACTACGGGCTCTGTATGCTTGTCTGTTACTCCATTCAAATAAAAAAATTGGTTGTCTGTAAAGTCGGTTTACGAACGATAGTTTAACGTGTCAACGTCACAATTTAGATATTTTTTTTCAATTTCAAACGATCTTTACAGGTAAATATTACATATTATACATATCCAGTGTTCATTAAATCCTAGATTGTAAACACAGATATACAGTTAAACTGCATATTAAACGTGTAGGTTTTTACAATGCATACATATTCTGAGAAATTAAGGTCTGAACTTTAACTAATTACTAATTAATAATTAGATAAGAAAGTAATGTTCGATTGTTTTAGTCTAACAATTCGATTAATAACCATAAAATTACCTAAATAAAGATATTAACAACTTGAGGGTGTGTTGAAATAAAATTATAATACTCGGCTTATTCGCAGTAAACAGCAAGTGCGTTATCTCTTTATGCACAACACAGAAATTTTACAACCTTAAAGGCGGAAACACACTATTTATAAAACACGACGCGACGCAATGTGTCGACCGACACCCAATATGCACCGTGTACATTACCAACACGCGACACCACGACATGCGATATTAGCAATTTCTGAATATAGTTAGCTAACAGCAGTGGAAGTGTATGATTATATACGAGTACTCTGTTTGTGACAATTCTCGAACAACTGACGCATGGCGTTGGGTGTTGTCTAGAAACATACACACATTACCTCCAGCATGGGCAACACACCGACCTGACATGTCTGGATCGGGTAGCGTGTGCGCGCATGGCGTCGCATCGGATGTTCATAATGTGATTCTAGTATATAGAAAACAATACATTTGATTCGACTCAACACGCATCACGTTTCATCGGGTCGCGTCGCGTTTTAATAATGTTTCCGCCTTAACTTTTCATTTCACTTTATAAACAATCGACGAACGACGCAAGCCGAACGGTCAAACCTCAACGTAACATTATCATCCTTTTTCGTGCGTGTAGCCGGCGTTCATCGATTTGCCATGTCCAAAAAAAAAACAGCTGTCTTTATTACACCCGAACGTTTGCAGAAGGACAGCGATAATTTTTCAAACAAGTACTTAAGTATTATTTTGTAATCGTTTCTTAATATTAAGTTCTGCATTTCTCCAGGTACTCCGCTAGCCGAGGCCGGTTACTCCACCTTCTCCCCAGGAGAACCCAACAACGCGTCCACCGGGGAATACTGTGGCGCCATCTATCGCAACGGCATGTTCGATGATCTGTGGTGCGAGAACCGATACGCGTTCGTATGCGAGAAGACGCCGAACAGCTTGAAGTGTATTGGAGATCCAGATTAATGTATGGATTTTTTTAAAATAAACAGTTCAACGCAATTTAATGATTTTTTTAATAAACAGTTTTATGGGTGGCAGAACTTTATCGGTTTGGCCGGGGATGTACTATCGCTGCCCACACTTCATCCGTGAAGCAAGTCTATTGTTTTTTTTATTTGAATGGAGTAGCAGACGAACATGCAGGCCACGTGGTGTTAAGTGGTCGCTGTAGCCCATGGACACAACCTCAAGCAAGTATAGGTAAGTTTTGTCTGAGGTCGTATGCAGTTGCGCTGCTACTCCGGAGGCTGGTGGTCGCCTCATGTAAGTGTGGCCGGCACCTGCACCTTTCCACCGAAACACAATAGAATTGGTTCACGGCAGAAGTTGGTGCAGCGGCGGTACTTCCCCGGGCGAACCATAATAGTTCTACCACCTACAAAACCTTTCTATCTTTTCGGTAGAAAGGTGCATTTGTCGGCCAGACTTACATGAGGCGACTGTCAGCCTTCAGGGTAGCAGCGCAATTGCGTACGACCACATGCAAGACTAAGGCTTGCTTGAGGTTGTATAGGTCTATAAACTGCAGCTCCATTCAACTAAAAAAATGCATTATTAATGATTATGTGTGATGCGCAGCTCCCAATTATTTCACTGCGAAGGTTATGGTCATTAACCTTGATAAGACAAATATAATGACTTAAAAATCGAGTATCTTACGGAAAATCAATAAATATAAACTATAGAGGAAAAACCTTAAGTGAAACTGAAACAACAAAATTCTTAGGTTTATACATAGATCACAAATTAACATGGAGAAAACATATTGAGCACGTATGTAAAAAGCTCAGTAAATTTTCATTCGCTCTCTATAAATTATCAAAAGTAGTAAATATATTATTATATATATAATATAGCGCCTATCATGCGTATGTTGGCGCAACCTTAAGATACGGACTCATATTTTGGGGTAATGCAACGGAAATACAAACAGTTTTCAAAGCGCAAAAGAAATGCATACGGTCAATCTGTCAACTACGGCAGATAGATACATGTAAACCACACTTTCAAAATCTTAATATAATGACACTCCCTTCGCTATATATCTATGAAACATCTGTAATGGTCAAATGCGACATCTCTAAGTATGATACCTTAAACTCTAAAAGACACAACAATAAGTTGTGCTCAATACCTTCCAAAACTAAACAATATCATAATAGTGTATTTTGCATGGGACCAAAAATATACAATAATCTACCAGACTCCCTAAAAACTAAAACTATTAATGAATTTAAAAAAGAACTTAAAATGTATTTACCTACTTAAAAAAGCGTACTATTCGGTCACTGAGTTTCTAAACGATAAATAATAATATATATAATAAAATATTAACTAAAATAAATTATAAACTAAAATAAATAACATAAATAAGATATTTCGCGGGATAAAAACCTGGGAGGTTTTTTTTCCGCCAGCTTTTTTTCCTCTCAGCGTACAAAAACCTATCATGGTGGGTGCCCAAAGCTGATGACGGTCAACCACGTATGGTTCAAATAAAATAAAATAAATTTGTATAAAAATCACAAACTTGGGTTAAATTGAATTTAAGTAGCTAATGTGATAATAATGTAAAATTATTTAAGTTTACTGTATATTTTAGTATTTACTGTACATAATTAGTTTATAATTTAACTTGTAATTATATAACTTTTACAATAAAATTTGTACACCCTAAAGGGTAAATATTATGGCGATCTAAATATTTTTGTAAAACCTTTTTTGCCACCCATATTTGTGCAGATAAAATATTTTCATTTCATTTCATTAAATCATTGGTACTTACCTGGCCTGCTTGCTATTAGATGTAGATATCAATCGAATACAGCGAACACTTAATACACCGTCGCAAGTACAAAATTAACAAATCTGTGAAAAAATGAAAGACAAGAAAAATTATAGCTGAATACTGTTTCTATATTTAAACTTTTCTAACTTAATGTTAATCATACATGATCCGCATGTGCCCACAGTCGCGCCTCACTCTCGCGTCAAAGCAACGCATGTCCCAGCGCCGGCTGCCCGCGCGCTCTGCGTCGCGTGCGACGTACTCGCGCGACGCGCATGCGCAGCAACACACGCACGTGCAGAAGGCGCAGCACGCGTGCACTGCGTCTAGTGCTCCTATGGAAACGGGAAAGAATTAGCTTTAGACAGTAATATAGCAACACACGCACGTGCAGAAGGCGCAACAAAAAGGACTCGTCATTTAAAATGAATGGGATCGGTTAGGTTAGGTTGGACTTTTTTTAAGTACTATTAAAAAAAGCAAAAAAAAAAAAAAACAAAATAAAGATGCACTTCTCTTAGACCAAACTCCAACCTTCCCGTGGTAAGTGCGTGAGTAGAATATTATATCGAAACTGATGGAGTTTTGGCGAAAACTAGCAATTTCGGATGACTTTAACAGACAGCCTCCGTGGCGTAGTGGGTGATGAGCCGACTGCGAAACGTGAGGTCGTGGGTTCGATTCCCACCCAGGATATTTGTTGTAATATTTGTGTGATGAACATGACTCGTAATGAGTATGTATTTAGAATTTATATAAGTATGTTTATCAGCTTTCTGATTACCATAGTACAAGCACTGCTACTAGTTTGGAATCAGATGGCGTTGTGTGAATTGTCCATATTTATTTATTTATTTTTAAAATTTATCTCCAAAACCACTGGTCCTACACGAAAAATGTATAGAACAAAAATATCATTTTTCTCATGCCCTATAACTTTTGTTTGAAATATTTTTCTCTAAAATCTATATTTATCGCAATACATGCGAAAAACGTCGAAAATTTTTTTGTCCGTTTGACCTTGAACATCAAATCTGCGGGAATTTTGGGTATGATATTCTTGATCAGCGCGTCAACGTTGGTATACCTACTTATGTAATACCAAATTTCAGATCAATTGGAGGTATGTTCTAAAGGGAAGTTTATCCAGGTAAACGTCCGTATTACCAACAGTGTCACAGTACTCGTCATTAATATGAAAAGTATATTTTTTGCCCTTTTTCTATGGAATGACGAGTACTAGTACCTACGCGATATTATGGACGTTTACCTTATGTGCACGACAGTTCGGTAATAATATTAGTGATTTGCGTTTTTAATTGTAAAACTTCGTTTTAAATAAACGTGCCGTTTGAGAAGTGTGGCGGAGTAATCGATTCGCGTTAGTCTGTAGTTCGAGCTAACCTATGTATTCTGATTGCAAAACTCCTTCGATTGTCAATCATCTTTGTCAAAAATAAATAAGTTTTTTTTGTCTTCGCTGCTTAGAGCATCAAAGTTACTGACTCGTCCTTCAGTAGAGACGGCATATCGCCTCGCTTCGATACATAATTTTTGTGCTAAATCTGGTGCGGGGGAAGAACGCACACATTTTAATTTTGTCACACATACACAAATATTCTTTCATCGCTACAGACGCATACATTTCTAAATATGTCAATTTCATTTAACTACGACATTTTCTATGCACCGCCGACATACACACACAATAGTTGTATTACTAGAAGGCACATTGTGCATGGACGTTGGGACGAGGGGTTCGCTCGTAAAGAACACTCCTCTCTGACGGGTGTCTTACCTGTCACACCTTGATGCTCTAAGCTTCGCTGCCATCGCCCTCATCGATTCGGTCAAATATTCAATCGTAATTTTTATTTATAAAATCCAGCGACCTATCCGCCACATCTTACCTATATTGGCATGAATTATTGGGATCTAGATCCCCGTGTAGGCTTATTCATATCTTGTAAGGTTGTATGCAGGTGCGCGTTAATCTTGTATGAACGCCCTATGAAAGCTTGGTTGGTAACGGTTGCTTACGAATTTTTTTCACAACAATGGCTGAAGTTGTGGTACATTTCTGACCCAGTTTCCCGGTGAAACAAATCGAGTTTAACCTTAAAAAATAGCCAGTGGGTAAGTAAAGTCACTATTTGAGTATATAATATATGTATTAATTACCTGCTAGGACTCACTGATATTCACTGGAGTTCTCATTTCCTTTAAATTCACTTTCACATACAAATTAACTTTATACTATAATTGCACATCACAAAATGGACTTGCAACTTATGGAACATATGGAGAAGCTGGAGAATCTGTTTAACACTCGTATGGAGAATTAGCTGATGCAGCACCAACACCTCAAGACATCGCATCACTTTCACGTGAGTTTTCCGACTTCAAGTCCTTGGTCTGGCAATTACTTTCCAATATGAAGACTCAAATAGAACTGCTCTCACCTTGGGCTTGATAGGCACGAGACTGCCATGAGGTGTTATTGCTGCAGGGGGTGACTGAAAAACCAAAGAAAAAGGTATATAACAACTCACCAAGCTTGTGGGCCATATGGGCCAATCTCAGATACGAAGTGTCGACGGTGTCGTCTAGGGGCGCTTGGCAAAGCCTGACCACGTTTGGAGGTGGTATAACACCCCGCTCTTTTACGGTAACATGACGCGTCTTGCCGAAGAGCGGGCATGGACTATTCGGGTACACCTTCTGTAAAATAAAAAAATATGGTACATGAATTTTGGATGTATACATTTACTAGTCACGATAGATGCCAGCCAAGACAAGGGGTCTTGGCATCTATCGTGATTTTGATATAAAAGTAATAAAAAATCATAAACCTTATCGGTAAGATACAGATAAGGTTTATGGTTTATGAAGCTAAAAAGTGGCCAATTTAATAGTTTATTATTGAAATGAAGTCATATTGTGCAATAAAACTAATGGAACACTGTAGTTTAACTGTAAAATCTCTTAAGTAAAATCAGCGATATCGATAAATTTTGTATACGGCCTCTTAATGTTAATTTTATTATTACTGACTCTAATATCTAGTGTCCACTATAAATGATTTAATTGATTGATTGATCGTTATCTGAAATCTCGATCGATCGTTATCTCGTTTATCCGTCTGCTCTTTTCTTCAGCTCAGCATTGCCTAAGCGCACCCAGAGCAGACAGAACAAAAAAAACCTTCTCTAAGAGTTTGTAAAGGAACCGTACAGTGAATAAAGAATATTTCAGTTCATTTCATTTGATTTCAACTTGGGCCACAATTCTATAGTGTTTGATAGTAACAGCTTGCAATTACAACATAACTTAATTCTCATGTTTATTCCTTACTATTCATAAGTAGAACTTTATTCTATTTATTTGTGCCTTTGTAAGACCAATCACGCAACACTTTCAGTATAAATTATTTTAATCCTGGTGACCTGTCACTCAATATTTGTTATAGATACATTTATGCCATCATGTTCGTAGGTAGTGTACAGAAGGCTCTACCGTAGCATGTCTACGTAGCTACGAACCGTAGGCCATCTACGAAAGCATTCTTGTAAAGGTTTCCGCTCTAGTAGTAGTTCGGTCGAAGTTTTCTGCACAACGCCTTTCCATTTACGTCGACGGTGTTTGCAGACTGGGCGACATCTGAAAGTAGCTCTAAATGTAATGAAAACACTATAAAAAACTATTGAAGCACGCATGGCTCGGCGGCTAGCGTAGAACGCAAGCGGTCTATGCAGCTAAGCCAAACGGGCGCGGTCGGGTGTGAGATGGGTAACCGCTAGTAGCAAAAAATTTCATGCGCGTTTCCGTGCTTCGAAGGGCAAGTTAAGCCGTCGGTCCCGGTTGTTATCGATAGATAACAGTCGTTAAACCTTGTCGGAGGCCTTATTGGCGGTTTGAAAACATCCGACATCTGGTTAGCCACTAACCCGCATCTCCACCAATCCGCATTGGAGCAGCGTGGTGGTGTAAGCTCCAGGCCTCCCCGGTAAGGGGGAGAGATCCGTGCCTAGCACTGGGACGCAATAAAGGTTGCAGCCAAGCCAGCCAAAACACTATCGCGTCAACTTGTTGGTCGCACATGACCTTCTTCCATGAGCACATTACACATGCTATGAACATAAATAAGACTGCTACAAGCGTGCAGGCGAATGTCGACCAGGCTAAATTACTTTTAAACCCTGATTGTACTTACATATAAAGTAAATTGTACTAAGATTACAGGTCGGTTATTATTGAAATCTGGCACTTGCAATCACTTGCTACTCTGTGAAGAATACATTGTACAACACACCAGTATCAAGTGTAACGTTGCCAGCCATCATAATATGAGAATTCATTTGTGTGAGTTCGATAAATCGGCCTAGGACCTATTTTGGTATCGGGGCGAAATCTTCAAAAGGTAGTCGACACCTTGGGATACCGGGTTATGTGGGATTTGTACCGCACAAAACCCCCTCGGTAGCCTGTCTCTGCGCTTGGGGAGGACTACCGGATCGTCAGTGGAACGCATCGTTCTCCTCCACGCGCGGCGCCCAGTACAGTTTATGTCGTGCCTACCCATAGCTCTCACCATCGCCCAGGGCAGAGATTGCCATTAGGCATTAAGTTTAAGCCTGTAGCCCTTAATTTAAGGTGGTACGAATGTTAAATAAATACATACATACAATCCTGCACCTTCAGGTGTTCACGGCGGCTACGCACACAACGCCATCCTTCCCGGGGCTGCTGCCAGCCAGGATCAAGCTACCAACCTCATCGCCCGCAACGCCGGAAGTTCCCTTTTAGTCGCCTCTTACGATCAGGCAAGGGATACCGTAGCTCTAATCTTAATCCCGAAACTACAGGGACTCGGCCTAGGAACTAGATCTAACCTATCTAAAAGAACCTATACTAGAATCGATTGTAAAGTTGTGGGTTCCAATGTAATAAAATAGTCGGCATTTTTAAAAAGCTTTTCAGAACATTTATTTTTACTGGAATTTATAAGGTAATTTAACTTAATATACTCGTAGATAGGACATAACCAGTGAGGATTCAATAGAGTGTATTTAGAGACTTTTTTATTTGAATGGAGTAGCAGACGTGCATACAGGCCAAGTGGTCGCTGCAGCCCATGGACATCTACATACAACCTCAAGCAAGCATAGGTAAGTCTTGTCTGAGGTCGTATGCTGTTGCGCTGCTACTCCGAAGCCTGGTGGTCGCCTCATGTAAGTGTGGCCGGCAACTGCACCTTTCCACCGAAACACAATAGAGTTGGTTCACGGCAGAAGTGGGTGCAGCGGTGGTACTTCCCCGAGCGAAACATAATAGTTCTACCACATACAAAGAGTCTATTTTCTTCCTGAACAGTCCCTTATGACTTATTCTTTGTTTACTTATGCTGTTCTTTTATAATATCACCATAACTTTCTGCGTTCTATAATTTCTACCAATTATTAGTAAACATACTATTTTTTTTAACTTCTATTAGATTAATGAAAAAACTGTAAATCTATCCTATAATTTATAACGCTAGCAAAGCTTTTACTAGTATTGAAGTTACCGATTTAATGTATTAAATAGCTGATCACTAAAAGTAACGAATGAATAATTTACGTCTCGTAAAAGTTACGACTTACGAGTCTCTTAAAATTGTGATTAGGTACTGGAATATTTAAACAACTACTAAAATTTTACTAACTTGCAAAGAGTATCCGTTTCCTTCGGGTCTTGATGTTTAGGTAACTCAATCATAATTAAATTTTAAATAATGTTATGTTTGGAGGTTATTTTGAATTTTGTTGTTGATTAAAACTGTGACATTTGTCCTTCATTGTCACTATTTATAGATATTTATTATGTTGCTTTGTTTTACATTGTAGAAAAAAAACTAGAATAGTACATACCATGGAGGTTAAAATAACACTCTCAATTTGTTTTCTTTTTTATAGTAGGAGGCATGTAGGTTAGAGCAACAAAGGTACTGACTCACCCGGGTATCATACCTATCAATTTTGATACTCTAAGGCATGGCAGGCAGGTAGTCAGCATGTAGTAGGTAGGTATATGGTATAGTAATAGTTATAGACTTAGCATATACTTACGGATATTCTAAGTCTTATTTCTTTTGACCGTTTTGCCAATGTCAAAGTTGGGGTGTCGTTACATACTTTTTAATATTTTTATTGAATAAACACGAATGTTTCGTGGGCGACCTACTAGTCACCGTTTAAGAGCAACTGTCGGCCCTGAAGTGTACGGTGCCTTTTTAGCGCAGCGATCTTTAGAGCATCACAGGTATTGACAGCCGTCAGGGGTGAGTCAGTACCTATGATGCTCTGAGACATATACTCATTCTAGCGATACTTCGTACCATAGAAATAGGAACAATTGTGTTTTCTTTGTACTGTGCTTCGTACTATCTCATTTGGGTGCATATTTTTAAAATATGCATCTTAAGAGTTTGGCTATTATAAGAAGAATTTTATGAAGCTATGCAGAAAATATAATGGCATCACGAAAATAAGATAGGCTTTGTACCTTAGACTAAGAATAATGTATTCTTTGTACCTATCCATAAATCATATAGAATGTAATTTGTCTGGATTACTCTGGATCCATAAAGTAATTTTAACCAGCTGGCCCAAAGCCAAACTACTATTTTTCATGTTCATAGCAGCGGAATTTAAATATTATATTATTTTAGTTTGGTTAGATAGAGGCTAGTTTGGTTAGATAGAGACAGCTGATGACAGAATATGTGAATGGATTTTGTTATTTATATTTTCTATTAATATGCTTTTATTTTTTGGTATTGTACTAATATAGATATAAGAGACTAAAATAACAAAAATATGGACATTAAAATAAAAAAAAAAAAAAAAAAATTTCGAACTAATAATACATAGTATAATGCTAAGTCTATGAATAATTGTATAAAAAAGCTGAGCAGCGATGTCCGAGCGGAAAAGATCGCGGTCACCGATACGGACATACCGAGTACAAGCCCTGGCGGGCACCTCTGACAAATAATTTTGTTATGCGTGTATTTATCGCTGCTCCACGGTGAGGAAAAAGACTATGATATTTTGATGACGCTTTTTTCGATCACCATGCATATCTGAGAGCTACTCATAATTTCTTGGAAGCTTGATGTCCACAAATCCGCACTTGTCTAGTGTGGTGGACCATGGCCTACATCAATTTCAACAGGGTTGAAATAAAATAAAAAACATAAAACAAAAGAACAGTCTCTGATAAAGTTATATATATATTCATGCAAGGAATGGAATCGATAAAATTTGAAGTTTCTGTTTCATCATGATTTAATTCAAAGTTGGCGGAGGACCTGGTGGGTCCATAGATCTGCGAAAATAAAATAAGTAAGTTGGTACATTTTTAGAAAATCTGCGTGAACAAATTGATGAATTTACATATGTACAGATTAAGAATAGAGCTATGGTATCCCATGCCTGGGCGGTGAGAGTGGGAGCTCGATCCGTCCATTCAGCAGCCCCGGGAAGAACGGCGGTGTGTGCGTGACCATATAGCGCCGTAAGTATCGGAAGGTGCAGGAGAGCACATCTGCTCTTCCAAAAATGGGATCTTCAGTGGAACGCACCGGAGTCCTCCCCAAGCGCAGAGGCAGGCCACAGATCGGGTTTTTAGTGCGGTACAAATCCCACATAACGCGGTATCCTCTCCCAAGCTACTGGGTGCTTTAGTATCGTGTGTTTCGTGTGCCCATGAGCTGCAGTAACCACTTAACACCACGTGGCCGTCTTCTGGTGTAACAATAAAAGTACCTCACAGCAGCAGAAAATAGATGCAGTGGTGGTTGCACCTGACAATTTCTAGCTTTAAAAGCTTCGAATACGTAATACTCTGATCGTTATATTATAAAATAGTTACTTAGGATGGTTTAGGTCCCAATCTTGCATTTCTTTGCATATTTTTTGAACTTTGTCTGGCGACAGCTTTGGTTGGTGTTCTAAAACGGTTTTTGCTTTACACGACCTGCAGGGTTTCTTACAAGTGCATGCTGAAATTAATGGGAGTACGAAGAAGTAACAGTTTTTTAAATCTATTTCGTGTTTTAGTTTAAAGAAAATATTTAAAGTTGATTGATTTAATGTAATCAACAAATTGGCTAGGCTACCCTTTTTGCGTCCCACTGCTGGGCACGGGTCTCTCTCCATTATTGGGAGGCCTGGAGCTTTCTCCACTACGCTGCTCCAATGCGGGTTGGTGGAGATGCGGGTTAGTAGCCAGCCCGCTGTCGGATGTTTTCAAACCGCCCATAAGGCCTCCGACAAGGTTTAACGACTGTTATCTATCGATAACAACCGGGACCGACGGCTTAACGTGCCCTCCGAAGCACGGAAACGCGCATGAAATTTTTTCCACTAGCGGTTACCCATCTCACACCCGACCTCGCTCGTTTGGCTTAGCTGCATAGACCGCTTGCGTTCTACGCTAGCCGCCGAGCCACGCGCGCTTCATCAACAAATTATTAATAAATTATCTAGTAATTGTGCAATTTTTTTACCTCTTTTTGCTGCAAACTCATCCTTTTCATTAATTTCAGTTACATTGGGTTTATCGTCAAAATAGTCAGGCAAATGGAGACTGCATCCCGATTGCGGTAACTTCGATTCAAAAGCTCTCGTTATGAGACCTGCATCAAAATAGTATATTTCATTACAAGTGCGGAAAGGCTGTCATTGCAAGGAGATCCGACAAATGTCTACCCGAGCCGAGGCGCAGCCGAAGGTGAGGGTTGACAGTCGGAACTCCTTCCAATGACGGTTCCGCACGTGTACTGAACAACTATTTTTAATACAGTTGCGAAAAAATGAAGCAATTTAATAAAATAATAAAAACTCGCAAAGAACATTTTTGAAAAATGGCGCCAACCGTAAAAGAATATGCAGAGATTTTTTTTGTTTTCTTCACCCATTCTGGGTAGGCAAAGGTAACTATGCCCATACAGCCAAGTCTTCAGTAGAATTTTTTTATTGATATAAAATGAAAATGTTAATGAGATGAAATGAAATGAAACCTAACCTAACTCATTGAATCAAATCATTAAATCTGATATTGAAACAAATTACTAGGTAGCTTCTTTTTAGAAATATCTGCTTAAATCATAAAAACTTCTAAAACTTCGTGGTTGGTTTTTTTCTTTTTAATAGACATTATTTTGACAGTTGGGAAAGAGAATGCACGAGTGCGGAAAAGGTAAAGAAAAAGCACGAGTGTGTAATAGCCCACTTCCCGCACGCTATACGTCCCTGCAATACGTCACTTTTTGAGCAACTGTATTAAAAATATTAATCATAGCATAGATCATAGAGTTCGCCTCTGAACCAGTATTTCAAAGCGCTATCAGCCAAATGTTATACCTTTTTCCTCAACAAACTCGAGCATTGATACGGCTGTTTTGACGTGTTCTGGGTTCTCTCTTGTATTTTCTGATTTGATGGTAGCAAGTTCTATGTCGTTCGATTTGGATTTTCTATCAGAGATATTGGGCTCCTGAAAATTGTTTGGTAAAAGATGACTGTTTACTAATTGAGTAAACTTTTCAAAGATTGTAGAAATTGTCTTAGTTCACCAGGAAAGTAAAAGTAAACGTAGAGCAATAGGCATGATGACGCTATTAAAGATTCAGAGAATAAATGGTTTTACAGAAAAATATACGCTAAAAAAGTTCTAAAATATGATCCCGTTTTAATATAAACATTAAGATTAATAAGTTTTTTAATAAAATAAAAGTATTAAATACAGCAATCGGCCATGTTATCTGAAACGCCAATCAAAAGGAATGACGTCACGTCTCAGTAAAAGTCATCGTGTTGCTTGAAGTTTGACGAGCAAACCGACGCCATGACACCTTCGAGCGTTTTTGCGCTTAATTCAAATTACATAGCAGAAAATACATTAATTTATGTTAAACTTAAGTTTATTGCTGAAATAAACTTTTTTTCGAAACTAGGAGACGTGTACCTACAATAAGGAAAGGTATTTAAAAATCTGTCATCATGCCTGCCCTATACGTTACGTTACTAGGCTTATAGAAAAAGGCAGACGGACAGTGATGTTAGGCGATCATTACTACATAAGACAAGGGCAAGTTAAGGAGAGTTATCTGTGTATTGCCGGCTTTGAAGGAAAGCCTTTTACAGCTGTTTTCAAGAACACCATAAAAAGTCTACAGGAAATGCCTTAGCTGGAAGGTTCACCAGTCTCCGGAGCAGCAGCGCAACTACGTAGAGTCAACTCTTTCATTAATATAAAACACGTTTGAACTGTCGGGCTAACCTTTAATTTCTAAGATTTTCTCTCACTTACCGGCATCACCATATATTGCTCCAGTTCAGGGCACGTCATTACAAAATCCCAGAATGCGCAACACTTCTTCTGCACAAACTCAGTGTCATCGTCATTAGGAGTGAAGTCTATCACCATATGCTGTGATGACAATGGCTCTCCACAGGCGCTCTCGCTGAAGTCACCGAAATGATGATCAGGCAACGGGGTTTCAGTTATAGGTATAGATGATTTTAAATTGGTTTGTGCTGAAGTTTCGTCTTCTAGATTCATGTTGAGATGTTCAGATATTAAGGAGAAATTAAGGAAAAATATTTGTTGATTTTGTTTAATAGCTTGTCATTATTTTCTCCAGCCTGGCGCAAGATCAAGGTAAAAAAACGATTCTATGAATCGGGAGCGAATTTTTAACCCGTCTAAGTTTGAAAAAACTTCGACATCTACAAAGCAGTATGTAATTGACGGCATTCGAATTTAGTCGGATTGTACATCTTTTGCCGCCATGCGCGTCATGTTGACAGTGACTTGACTTTGACATTTCTCTATTTGTGCTATAGCTGAGAAGTCAGTGCTCTTTTCATTAAAACAATCTAAATATTTGCGATATTTTTGGGAGTAGTGATCGTCTAGAAAGTACTTAATACAATTACAAAGGCAAAAATGAGTGGATTCAAAAAGAAAAAGTTCGAAATATGTGGAGTAAAAACTTGTCGAATGGACGGCCAAAAAAGAATATTCATGGCAAGATTTCCTCTAGACGAAGATCGGTAAGTACAAAATATAATTTATTACCGCGTAAAATAACAGTGTGTAAATCATAACTTTCATCAAACAGTTGGGTTTTCGAGTAAAATAATGCATAACCTTAGTGATATGTAAAGAATAGTGTTGTGTAAGTTTTATCGATAATTTTCATTTGAGGTGAAGGATACCTGGGTTGATACCAAAATGTCGTTCTTAACTTAATCTATCAAAACAAAAGCCTGTTAGGTACCTGCAAGTTTTCGAACACGTATATTTTTTATATATTTTTGTACTTAATAAGAACATTCCACGTTTGTTGCAGATCGTATTGTTGCAAATGGCGGTATATTTTATGTGGAATCAAATAAAAATATTACAATAATCTTTGTCAATATGGTAAGTCGAGTTAGTCACTAACATAGTAGTACTTGCTTTAACTCTGGAAACTGCTACTGAAATGAAGTACAATAAAAATAACTTAACTTTATAAACATTCATCATACATTAATTTCTACTCGGATTTTTTTTGCTCATTTATTTTGTAACTAGTCTTCCGCCAGCGGCATCGCCCGTGTGGACCCCCTTTATAGATTCCCGTAGGATACCTATGTCCTTTCCCATGGTCCACTCTATCTGTATTCCAAATTTCGTTAAAATTGGTAGCAGACAGACAGACAGACAGAGTTACTTTCGAATTTATAATATTAGTAGGGATAAATTATATTTCAAATAAATAATTTATGAAGGGGTCTCAACTGACTAGAATACAGAAAGCTATATTTTAGGTACCTCACAAATAAAAAAAGTTTTCAACCCTAATTTTAGTAATGAATGCGTTCACCATGTGTACACCATGCATTATTTGTATTGCAGTACTTCCAACCTGGAGTATGGAGTGAAACCAGCCAGGGTTCAACATGACTACCAAGAACGAGTAGGAGTAAAGGAACTAACATTTTTCAACATATTAAAGTTTGATCGAAATAAAACTCTTTCAATATAGGTACTTTGTTTTTTTTTTTCATTATTAACCTACCTAAACTATTAACAAAAATTGTCAAGGGTCACACACTCATATCGACAAATACCGATATCGATAATTTCTGTGCAATCCCTATTTATTTTTTTCTTGATATTGGCATTATGTATGTCATGAATATGACGTTTGCGGCTTCATATTGGCAACATTGTTTTCGATTTTTCGCCTCCGTTTCATACTTATTAGAATTTACGCTATTTGTAAGGCACTCCCGTCTCTTAAAACGTAGTGGTTATATACTCTTTGATTTTCTCATCAATAATGTCATAAAGACAATGAAAAGGTGAATAGTATTCAGCCACTCTATGATTCACCTATCTATGCCCATCTCAGTGCATTATGACAGTATTGACATGACAGTCCTTGGCAGAGATTTAAATCGAGTCCTTGGTTAAAACTTGGACCTATGAAAAAAACTGTGTATTAGTGTTTTTTCAACAGATCTTTAAGTTCTCTTGTATATTAGTATTCAATTCAGTCATGATTCAGAACTCCTCACTGAAACACATCAATGCCTTCCTTGCGCACATGAATGCGCACGCGCTCTTCATTCATCTAAGCCTAGCTGGAAGATTTGAGCAACCACTCTTGCCACCCAGAATCCTGATGAGCTACCTTTTATTATTGGCTGCAACCCTTTTTACGTCCCACTACTGGGCACGGGTCTCTTCCCCTTTTAGTTAGTGGCCAACCCGCTGTCGGATGTTTTCATACCACCTATAAGGCCTCCGACAAGGTTTAACGACTGTTATTTAACGACAACAACCGGGACCGACGGCTTAACATGCCCTCCGAAGCACGGAAACGCTCATGAAATTTTTTGCCACTAGCGGTCACCCATCTTACACCCGACCGCACCCGTTTAGCTTAGTCGCATAGATCGCTTGCGTTCTATGCTAACCGCCGGGCTATGCGCGCTTCTCTCTTATTATAAGCAAAGGATATCTTGGCTCATATACTGTTATAAGACACATTTGCTGCCTGTGTTACAAGCAGACATTTTGCGTCAAGCACCAATTTTTGGGTTCACCGCTATTCCAGCCAGTATTATAGTAATAGTAACGATCTTAGTAGGACATTAGTAGCCTACCTCACTTAACAGCAGATGGTGAAAATGGTGGATTGCCATTTCTTATATAAAGATCAGTTGCCTGTTTCAATATTGAAAGAAGTAGAAAATAACTTTTTATTACGCAGGCATCCCAAAATATATAAAATCCGGCCCGGCTTCGCTGATTACAGTTTATATGATTATAGTAATTTATCCCACGGGATAAGCGCGCATGGCTCGGCGGCTAGCGTAGAACGCAAGCGGTCTATGCAGTTAAGACAAACGGGCGCGTCGGGTGTGAGATTGGTGACCGCTAGTGGCAAAAAATTTCATGCGCGTTTCCGTGCTTCGGAGGGCACATTAAGCCGTCGGTCCCGGTTGTTGTCGATGGATAGCAGTCGTTAAACCTTGTCGGAGGCCTTATGGGCCTTTGAAAACATCCGACAGCGGGTTGGCCACTAACCCGCATCTCCAGCAACCCGCATTGGAGCAGCGTGGTGGAGTAAGCTCCAGGCCTCCCCAATAATGGGGAGAGACCCGTGCCCAGCAGTGGGACGTAAAAAGGGTTGCAGCCATCCCACGGGAACAGTACATTTTCTGAGATAACAAAAATGTACTGTTCACAATAAAAAATGTACTGTATACAGCCTATGAAGCCTGCTCCAGACGATAGTCTATCTCTGTGCTTAATTTCAGCCCGATCTGTTCAGCCGTTCTTGCGTTATTGAGAAAGAAACATACACATCCATCATCAAAAACCTTCTCATCTACAATGTTAAAAGATAGTATATATCTTTATCTGCATAGATATTTAAAATTTAAGTTTTCTTAAAGAAAGCAATTAAACAGATTAAAAGCTATAGCTATAAGAAACCCTCTTCAAAATGATTACCCTATTATACACAATTGTTAACAGTACAATTTAAAGTTATTCTAACGCGAATAGCCTGGAGCGTCTGCAATATAATCAAAAGTTTTTGTGTAATGGAAGCAGACAAGGGATTGGATTCATATAATAAATATGAATATCTTTGGACAATTCACACAACACCATCTGATACCAAACTAAGCAGAGCTTGTACTATTAGTGTTCGTTGTAGCCCATAGGCTGAACGTTTATATAGTTTGTTTGTTCAGCTATAACCACACTACCTACTGTGTTATTACTCAAAGTTTTCGATACATTATTAGTATGGATATTCCATTTCACGTTGTGTTGTGTACTGACAAGCGCGCTTGTGTGCGTAAATGTTTGCAATGTAAGCAAACAGATATGAAAAGTTATAAAACATTTAAAAATTATAACTTACGCTATAGATTTCTTTTATGTAAAGTTGTCATGCTGATGTTACTAGAGACTGAGTGCCACAGAGGTGTAAGGGTTATTAAAAAAAAACAAAAATATTTATTTCATATTAGGAATACAAAATATTCGCTTAATGAATGTCATTTTTTCCCGGTCATCGCCTTTAGGTGCCCGTTTGGGCTAGATGTTGAGCTGAGAGAAAAAAGGCGTCGGAAAAAACTCCCAGCAGCACTCTTTTTAAAAAAAAGTACATATATAATTGAGAAAACAGTATGGCTATGGGTCCATAATGAGCACACGTGACAGCTGATCGTATGAGACACTATAAACCCACTTCCAGCTGCTCAGCTCAGCTCAGCTCTGCTCATTTGGAACTCTGTGCTGAGTGCTGTCGAGGTTACATTACTATAGCGTATTTTTCGGCGCGTCCGTGAAACCTTTAGAGCTTCACAGGTATTGACTCTCGTCAAAGTCAGTACCTTTGATGCTCTAAGGTGAACCCATTGACTTAGGATATACCATCTATTTACTATAATCTGTTTTTTTTAACAAAAAGTAAGTACTGAGTATGTCTCTCGCACATTTCCGATATTGACAGAGTGAGATGGATCATTGTTAGGGGCGTGGCCACGTCTTTGTTCTTGTTTTGAAATTGTTAATGCCCGTTCATATCGAATACTCCTAAGATTTACTTACCTATTCAGTTTTGTTCAAAACTAAAAATATTCTGTTCATGCTATGTGATATTTTCATAAATAAAAAACAATAAAACAATATTGTATTAATTTAAATATAATTGGCAACCCGGATATAACATATGAACTAGAATCAAATAAATTATTATAAAAAACTATCGTCATCACTTCCTTCCGATGAACTTTCTGCAGATACGTCGCTATTATAATAAACTGATCACACATATTTTCTAAATGATTGTCGACTTCGTACATTTTGGTTTCAATCTTGGTTATCACGTGATTGACACATGTGACATGACGATGAAAGGAATTTTTTTTCAGCTCTCTTTGTGTCACCGCTAGGCACTAGTCTCATTACAGGATTGACATCTTTCTCTAGATAAAACTATGCAGTAGGGCGTGCAGTAAACGAGTTAATTTCAGAAATTTGCATACAAACAACTTTACTTTGAAGTCTTTGTACTCAGCCCCAGATGTCGTAATTATAGGATAAAATAAACCCATAAAAGATATAAAATACTTGAATAAATTAAACTAAGGAGCGTTTATTCCTTGTTCGGTTTTTTTACAAACTGTTTGTGAACATTTTATGTAGCTTTATCTGTTTAAGACATGCAAGGCATATGGGCAAATGAACGAATAATTTAGCATTAGTCCAAAGGAAAAATTATTATCACTGCCGCCATACTGTACTTTGGTAAAGATATACGAATGCTGGTAAAGCTGATATGATACGGCCATAAGTTTTCGCATAGAGACCTAATCCACCCCCTTCATCCTAGCTGTTTCCCTTCCAGTTTTTATTTTGAGATTTGGCCTTAATTTCTTTCAACGAGAGAGAGTCAATAGCATTTGCTCTATTTTGATATCACTTACTATTTGTCAGTCTACATATTTAGGTACTAGCTTTTACTTCGGGCTTCGCCCGAGTGGTTAAGGGGAATTAACAATGATTTGATGACACATTTGTGGTGGATAAATAGTTATAGTTCCACGATGAAAATATACTTAGAGGAACCAGAGGTAATGCTGACCTAGATACCAGAGGTAAAAAGTAGCCTTCGTTACTCTCCACCCTTCTCACTATCTCCACACACAAAAAACATACCATATAATAGCTTCGTTGCAACGTGAAAGACGGACAAACAAACAAACAAACACACTTTCACATTTATAATAATATAGTATATAGTATGGATTACGTGACTAGACGTAGGTGTTACATATATTTTAGTTGGTAAAACTGTAGTGTCTGTAGTTTCTAGATTAAGAATCTCCTGCCTGATCGCAAGAGGCGACTAAAAGGGGGCTTCCGGTTTGCATGCGATGAAAGTGTAAGCTCCACCGTCTACTGTCGACGGAGAGACGGTGTGTGCGTGGTCGCATACAGTCGCAAGCACTGGAATTTGTAGGAGGGTATCATCGCTCTCCAGACGATGCTCTGTGGTGTTTCGCCAGAAATGTGTGGTTGCCGGTTATTCCTTTCCCACCCTTCCCACCTTGGAAAACGTGTTTTGTACGCGCGGCGACCAGGAACACCGAGTGAAATGACTGTTCTTTTTACTATCTTTAGCTTAGGATGAGAAGGAGGAAGCAGAGAAAGAAGATAGTGTCGTTTCTTCCTTTGTTGCTTAGCAAGTTTTTGTACAGCTTAAAGCAAAACTTGTCAGTCTAAACTCCATAGCATTAATGGTACTCACATATTGCCATATTATGCACTCTCTATAGCATTTACATTCAAGTTGGCGATTATCCTAACAGCGGTGTAGAAGTGTCATCTAATGGGAAACCAATACTTTAATGCTTTTATTCAAATCTAGTCATATCAGTGTTCAATACTTTCCTCTTATCTAGTATCTGGGGTTTAAAAATGTAAAAGGCGTTCCTGCTCATCGAAAACATCTGATCTTAATGGCTGAAACTCTTTTTGCATTTCGTACGGTTGTAAATAAGTGATAGCGTGAGTGTGTAGCATTATTTATATGTAACAAGTTAAATGTGTACATGTGTGCGCATCAAAAGCAGTTATTCAGAAATCTGCCGCGTTAGGATCTGAATACAAAATTCCCCGCATTAATGCTTATAAATGTTACATACGGTTAATTTCCCAACATACTCAAGAAGTTATTACGAGTTTTCTCAAGAAAAATCCTCAACATAATGTCATTAGCGAAAGAATCCAAAGTACAATGCATGTATGTGGCAGTTTCGTCCTTAATATTAATACTATAAAAGTAAAATTGGTATGAACATAAGGTGGATGAATGTTGGTTATCTTGCGATACTACAAAACGACATGAGTTAATGGTCTCTAAAATATGCACGGGCCATCTCGTCTCCATCGTCTTGAAGCAGTCACATGGAGATAAAATAGCTGGATGGGATCTTGTTTTAGTTTTCATTTTTTCGCCACTAACAATGTGATCTAGAAGTAAACAAAAGGCGGACTGATCACCACATGTGCTTACTGCATACTACATAAAATAATACTTTACAGTACAAATACTCGTAGATTTAACGCCGTTAATTACCAAACAGTTAAATGGACATATTTTTAAGGTTCCCTACCTTGAAAGGAAAAAACAGAACCCTTATACGATCACTTTGTTGTCCTTCCGTCTGTCTGTCTCTCTGTCTGTCAAGACCCTCGCAGGAACTACACTCCATAGTTTGTCCACACTCGCAAGTGAATCAAAAGTGAATGAAGTTCTTCGTACTTATAGCATAGATAAAGAAAAAATTGCGAAAACCGTAAATTTTTAATTAAGCACATCATATATTAAAAATATTTTACGGAACCCTCGGTGCGCGAGTCCGACTTGCACTTGGCCGGTTTTTTGTGTGTGTCGAAGCCAAATTTTTACTTCATTACTATAAGATATTTCAATAAGATATTTTTAAGTTGTTTTGAATTAAAACCTGATCAGTGGAAGCCCTCGAGGAGAGAGTTCTGTAGCTTTTAACTGTAACTTTCTTCATAAATTATTATTATGTGTACTGTATCTTCAGATAACTTTTCGTGGACTAGAAGATCGTACAAAGCGACTTTGAAGAAAGTAGCTTACGCGGCTTACATGGCTTACATGGCTGACAGTTCTTCTTATAAACAAGGACATTGGCTATAATCCATTTTGGCACGGGTCTCTCCCCATTATTACGGAGTCCTGGAGCTTACCTACTCCACCACGCTGCTTCAATCCAGGTTTGGGAGATGCGGGTTAGTGGTCAACCCGCCAGATGTGTTTAAACTGCCCATAAGGCCTCCGACAAGGTTTATCGATTGTTATCTATCGATAACAACCGGGACCGACGACTCAACGTGCCCTCCGAAGCACGGAAACGGCGGCTTAGCAGATGTGCTAAGCCCCAAAAATTTGGCCGTTTGCGCACATTTTCTGTATTGTATTTTATTAAATAATAAATAAAAAACGTTTCACACTCATACACAGTAGGGTAGATTTACTCTGTGTCGTTGGTACCATGGACACACACACAGACAGAAACATAAACACCCAGACCGAGAACAGAAATTTAAACTCACCATTCAAATTTCTGCTTCGCCGGGAATCGAACCCGGGACCCTTCGATTGGCAGTCCGGCATGGTAACCATTGCGCCACGCGGGTCGTCAAGTATTTTATTGTGTAAATACATGCGAGTGTAAGGCGTAAATTTGTCTTACGATGTCTCATCCATTTCTTACAGTTCCACGTAAAGTAAACAGCGCGAGCCCACTCAGCGCGCATTCAAAGGGCTGAATGCGTAATTATGTCGAGCAACTGCTTCCACCACTATTGTTTCAACGTTGAGACGTTCAAATGAAAACATAGTCCTCATGGAACTATCACTTTGTGACTTGTATATATAATTGGGTAGTTGACTGATACAAAATAATATGAAGTCTTCTTAATCAAATTTAATATTTATTTAAAACAACGGAGTTTTAAGTATTTATAGATTAAGCTTTAAGACCTCGTTCAAATCGACTATTATACCATACGAATTTTTATTTCCTATTTCTTCCCTATGTAATTCTATTACAAATATTTTTATTTTACCTATCCAAATACAAAGTTTTATGTTTTTATCTTCGACGACAAATTTTCAACCTTTAGGCACAATACAATTAGTGAAAACGTAATACACACACACACACACACTACCTGCCATGGTTTCGTCGATAAATGGCAGCCATTTCGACATTTTTCGAAGCGAGAATAGTCTGTGTTCCAATTTCGACGCGGCGTATCCCATAACAACGCTTAAGTAAATAAAAAAAACTTTTGGGTCCAATATCACGGCAACTCAAGTAAATAAATTAATTTTGTAGCTTCCTGTAAAATATTTTGTTAATGAAAATGTTGATTCCATTTCAGTAATTTCCGTTCTTATGTCGAAAGTAAACTGGTAGGTCCAATGCTCAATGCTGAAGGCTAAATTCAGGCTCAATTGCCTTAATGAATGTTATTTATATCTCCGTGTCCATTATGTAACGTTAATAAAAATAAATTTGTTACCGTTAGAGCCCGGAATTTGTTAATATGGGGATTAAGTAGCTGCGCCTCCCGAACCCCTCTCTTCCGTCTGTCATGTCGGAAGTGGGGAAGAACGGAATATTTTTAATGGCGTTAACGGCCAAGCCAGAGCCTCTGGCCTCCACTCTGTATGCCCGTACCCGAAACTAAGTGAATTTTCGGGCCTCATTTTTGGATGAGACTGAAGAAATTCTAACAACATTATTTAGTTCCGAAAATGTTAGAACTTACGGACGGATGCGTACAGAGAAGGCCCTCACGATCGGCGGTTTAGTCGCTAAACGCAGCGATTTAGCATCCGAAACGCGCGATTCTGATGCTGCGTTAAAGAAACTAAATGCGATGCAGCAGCGATACACTAGCAAAATGCCGTTAACAGTAGAGGCCATAGAATAGTATATTGTGTGGCAAATACAAGACGATTTCTGACGAGGGCGAGAGTTCTCGCTTCGCTCGGGCTGTCATCGCCCTGGTCTGAAATCGTCGTTTCTACCCGGCACATTCATTTTTTATAAACAAAAGGAGATCAAAACTCGCTGTTTCAATGCATGTGATATGAAAAATATGGGAGGGACTCCTGCCCAATACGGTGACGTAAAAAAAGGTAACAGCCAGTTAAGTGGGCAAATCAGTCTATTCACACACAATTTACTAAAAACTAAGTTCTTAAGTTTGTATTAGTAGGTATATTTGGACCAGTTGAGTGTAATATGTCTTTTATAAATAAGTGGTGCATATAGAATTTCTGAGCTCTGCATTTTCTTTATTGAAGGATATCAAAATACCAAATTTAAGAAGCGTCTTGTCAAAGGAACAGGAAAATCCCGGATATCGATAAGAAGTGGGTGCCTCATAAGTCGCATTATTTTGATTCGGTCGCTTCGGCACAAAGCCTACACTTTACGCCTACTGTCTGATATTTCGGTACCACTTCGGTACAGTTCTGGAAAATTTGATAGCCAAAAGGTACCACCGGGATTTTATAAATAAGTCTGCGTTGTCAAAAGAATAATGGAAACAAGTATAACTTACTCGTATTGATTAGTTTAGTATTGTCTATACTTACAGCTAATAAATGTTATTGTTTGCTTCAGGGCAATCTGAGGTCGTATACCCTGCTACTGTGTTCATCTAAGTCAGGCCGCTGATCACACCATTCCACTAAAATACAATAGAATTACTCCACGGTAAAAATGGTACCATTAAAGTTGTATCCTCTATAAATCCAACCTATAAAAAGGTGATCAATTATTGCATCTGCATACGAGTAGCTAAACATGACTTTGCGATTAAGCAAGACATGTCCATGAGCAACCATGAGCAACTGTGGCCCGCATTGGTAATTAGTTATTACTTGGGACTACTAAGCCCCATAGAAACTAAAACACGATTCCACTAAATCGCTGTCTTGTTAAACAGATAGGCTGCTAAACAAAGTCCCTGTATTAACTTCGGGATTAAGAATAGAGCTACGGTATGCCCTGCCTGATCGTAAGAGGCGACTAAAAGGGGCTTCCGGGGTTGCGGACGGTGAGAGTGGGAGCTTGACCCGTCCAGCCAGCAACCCCGGGAAGGACGGTGGTGTGTGCGTGGCCGCATGCCGCCGTAAACACCCGATGATGCAGGAGAGCACATCTGCTCTCCCGAAGATGGGTCCGTTCTGGGGCGCCGTGCGTGGAGCGTTCCTATGGAGATCCCGGAGTCCTCCCAAGCGCAGAGGCATGCCACCGAGGGGATTTTAGTGCGGTCAAATCCCACATATCCCGGTAACTTCTCCCAAGGTGCTGGGTACCTACCTTTTGAAGGTTTCCCCCCGCTGTTAAACAAAAGGCTGATGTGACCAGTTGGCTGCGAAATGGATTTTCTGCGCATATCTCACCATTCTCTTTGTTGAAGGGCATCAAAATACCTTACGTAACGTCTTGTTACAGGTAACAGGAAAATCTCTGTGGATATAAATAGTCAATATGGAGTGGGTGCCCCCTAAGTCACAAATAAATTATCCTGATCCCGTCGCTACAGCGCAGGGATTCTATTCTCTACGCCTACTGTCCGATATTTTAGTACAGTTCTGGAAAATTTTCAAGGCCATCAGATACCAACGGAAAAACGATTACATAATTATATAAAATTTAAAACCAATTAAACCCCTTCCATACGAATTATAAATATATGTGTATTCAAAGTATATCAAAAAAAAAAAATCAAAAATGTTTTATTCAATATACCAAGTTCAGTTACAACAAGTCGCAAGGGCCCCTGTACTGGGTTGGTGACCCGTGTTACTGGGTACCCCGCTCATCCACCAAGGCAAACAATACATACTTAGTATATCAATACATAAAGCAAAGGTCTAAGCCTAGTGATAAGTTTACATTTACATAATAATATAAGTATTTTTAAATTTAGAACTACTAACTTGTTACCGACGCGTTTGTGAGTATGTATGTGAATGTGTCTGTGCGCGCGCGCGTGTCTGTGCATGTGTGTGTGTGAGTGTGTGTGTGTGTGTGTGTGTGTGTGTGTGTGTGTGTGTGTGAGAGTGTATGAGTGTCTGTGCGAGTGTGTGAGTGTCTGTGCGTGTGTGTGAGTATAGGTATATTTTGGATGTGATATATTATTATTGTACGATACAATTAGAAAATAGAATTTATTGTTTTAATAACAGTTCAGTTTCACTGTAATCCTGTTGAAGCAAAAAATCTATAACTGTTTCTTTCAATTATATGAAATAGTTTTTGACTGTAAACGGCAGTGAGCATTCACTTCAAGTTTACTCCTTTGTGTGGCTTCCTTCAACTAAGCAGAACTAAGCCATTTCAGTGTTTGTTGCACTTACAGACGCCGTCCATGAAATAAGACTCTATTTCTTTCTTCCTTTCAAGTTTTCTTATTAATTATCATTGTTAGGATTGTAGAATTTACAGGGAAATACTCATAAATCTTTTTTGGTTTCAGGAGAGTTTTGAAAGAGTATCGCATTAACAAGTTGTTCCTAATAAAGCGGTAACAGTTACAACGTTAAGTCAGTTTATTGGCTAAAACTACAAATGTTAAGACAAATTTACACAACTAACATCTTAACATTTCTGTACATCAATCAACAAAAAAGAATCAAACAGTGTTTGTATATCCATGACAAAATTAAATTACCGCAAAAAATATATTTTTTATTTATGCCGATTTATGCATCTTCATTTTATGACAGAACATATCTACTTTTTTTTATAAATAGATCGTACAAAAAGGCAGACGGGTCGCGTGGTGTTAAGCGATCACCGTCACCTATGAACACGGGCAACCCCAGGGGAGCCACCCGAGAATTGCTGGCTTGAAGAAGGGCTTTTTAACTTTTTATTCTAAAAATTGTCCAATATGCTATTCCATTCATAATTTTTCACTTCCCTATCGTACTATATTAATATTTACACCTTGGCTTAAAACGCAAAATAGGGTGAAATCTGTTTCTTTTAGATACGAGAAAGATTTATAGACCATCATCCATCACACTGCGCGTGTGTCCTCGAGAAAATTGGCGATTATTTTCATTCTACAGTATGTGATGAGAGCAATCATAAATATTATGTACATTACGAAGTTTCTTAGTGAGAAATCACGTTAGGATGAAACTTGGATAATTGGCGTCGGAATGCTAGTTTTTAAGCTAAACCAAGCGATGACAACACCATCGCAATGACGGTGTTGCGCGGTAAGCTTCGGCTAAACGAAACGCAGCACGATAACCAAACGATGACAGCACCATCGCAATGACGGTGTTGCGCGGTTAGCTTCGACTAAACGAAACGCAGCCCGATAACCAAGCGATACACAGAGCATAGCTGTTGGAGGGGCGTTGGATGGAGACTCACTTACTGTTCTGCCGTCGTAGAGTTCGGACCCCCCACTCTAGGAACTGTAATTCGTTTCGATTGATCAGTGCAGTTATAATTGTTTAGTAGTTTGTCAGTTAACTGTAAAACGGTGGTTAAAAGTGTATAATAGTGTGTAATCGCTGTTTCTCTTTGCTCGATCACCCTAGCACGCCCACACAATGCCTAACGACGGTGTTAATAATACAGATGATCCGATATGTAGATGAATAAAATAGTCAAGGAAGTAAAGTAAATATATCAATACTACTACTTATTTCTATTACTTATAGAAATATCACAACAATAGTGTTATGTGATACGATAGTCCAAAATAGTAAGCTGGATTAAACAAGAGGTTGAGCGATATCCGGGGCAAATAGTGCGAATATCGAGCGATATCGAATTTGCATTGTGACGACTTTGCTCTCCCGCTTGCATTTTAAGTCGGATCAAACCTGGATAATTGGATTTGGAGTCCGAGTTTTTAAGCTGTTTTGTAATAATTGTGTAATAAATATGTAGGAAATAAGAGGGAAATATCATTATATAAAAATGAATCGCAAAATGTGTTGGTAAGCGCATAACTCAACAACGCCTAGACCAATTTGGCCAATTGTTTTTTTAAATGTTCGTTGAAGTTCAAGGATGGTTTTTACGGTGAGAAAAATTCGAATAATTGCCGGAAAAACCATAAAAACAGCCCTTTTCTTTTTCCCATACAAATGTTTTCTAACTAAAACGTAGTCAATTTGAGCTTTATTGCTATTGTATAAAGTTCATATTAAATTACAAGCACTCACTGTTGTCTAAGCAATGTAGGTGTGTTCCTAACGTCAAAGATCATATCTATCAAAACAGTGTGCGTGTGTGCATTGGAGCACAGAATACATCGTTGGAGGTGTTTAATGTCGCATAGCATGATGTTATAATAGCTTATAGCCTTCCCTAATAACTGGACTATTCAACACAAAAATAATTTTTCAATTCGAACCAGTAGTTTCTGAGATTAGCGTGTTCAAACAATCAAACATCCACGCGGACGAAGTCGTGGGCGGCCGCTATCCCTACTAATATTATAAATTCGTAAGTAACTCTGTCTGTCTGTCTGTTACGCTTTCTCGCTTAAACTAATGAACCAATTTTAATGAAATTTGGAACACAGATAGAGTGGACCTTGGGAAAGGACATAGGATGGTTTTTATCCTACGGGAACCTATAAAACGGGTCCAGGCGGGCGAAGCCGCTGGCGGAAGGCTAGTATCATTATAAAAGTGGTATATGATAGTAATGATAACTCCAAAGGACTAAGCTGTTTAAACGAGAGGCTGTACGGTATCCGGGGCAAATAGTGCGAATATCGAGCGATATCGAATTTGCATAGTGACGACTTTGGTCTCTCGCATGCATTTTAAGTCGGAAGCCATTAATTCGTATTTCTACTTGGTTATTCGTTATTCGTTATCTTATCGTATAGTTATCTTGATCTTTTATATTGATATTTTTTATTTGAATGGAATAGCAAACAAGCATGTAGGACACATGGTTTTGAGTAGTCGCTGCAGCCCATGGACACAATCTCAAGCAAGCATAAGTCTTGTCTGAGGTCGTATGCATTTGCGGTGCTTCTTCGGAGGCTGATAGTCGCCTCATATAATTCTGGCCGGCAACGGCATCTTTCCACCGAAAAACAACAGAATTTATTAACGGCAGAAGTAGGTGCAGTGGTCGTACTTCCCCAAGCGGACCATATATCCTTTGTACCATCTACAAAAATGTCGGTGTCTTGAATAACTGTCATATTGTCAATATGACCATTATTCAAGGTGGTATCACGGTTGTCTTTTTGTAAAAGAGAAAAAACAGTATAATTGTGTTAATAACCAGTTTTAGACAGTGACAAAATAACTTTTCACCATAATCATTTATCTTATTTTTTTTCTTATTTACTAGAAAAGTCAGTCACTTATTCTACTGTCGATGTGATTTAGGTAAATGGAGAAAAAAACTAAAAATAAACAGATAAATAAGCTTGTTTCGGAGCAAGGTATTGGAATAGCCCAGTTCTATGGATTGAATATTGAATGTCGTCAAATTTGTATAGTGACGATTCTGATAAAAATATCATGATTTTATTCAACCCTTTTTATGTCCCATGCTCCGCACAGGTCTTCTCCCGTAAGTGACAGAGATGGTCCACTAAGCTGGCCAAGTACGGATTGGTGAACATCATCACATAAGGACAAAAACACACAGATCTTCTATAGAAATTTGTACTGACTATCGAAATTTTCTCCATAACCTAAATTGGAGCATCGTGGCGGAGTAAGCTTCAGGTTTCCGCAATAATGGGGAGAGACCCGTGTCCTGCAGTGGGACGGTCCAAATTTTTGCCCCGCTGGAAATCAATTTCATGACTGAAAAAGACTGTAAGATGTGCATTATGATAGTTCTTATATATTTTCGATCGTATACAAGTTTGAGTGCTTACTCAAGAACATTGAAAAATTCTTGGCATACTGTAATAAAATACTACTAAGCGAATATCAAATGACATCGTGCCGATTTGCTTTGTAGCGTGCATTTGAGACGTCGATATTTGATAGCTTGATATCCTAATGAGCATTATCAAGTTTTCAAGGTATTGTTATCAATATCCTAGTGTTGAGATAATGACAATACTCCTTTAACTCCTTTAACAGTTATAAAATGAAATAACTAAACATCAGAGACTTTATTCATGGTCGTTTGTCACTCTTCGTTAAGATTCTTACTCGTACATATAACAATTGAATAAGCTTAAGTCGAAGTGAAGCTACGGAAAATCCGAAGCACACTGTGTGACTATCGAATGACATCGGACGTGAGTTAAGGATCGGCCACAACCAGGGTGAAATCAGCAAGTCGAGACATCACTTATAGAATACTTTTAATAATACTTGATTGTATTACATTATTTAACCTAACTTAAACATACTTTTTTATTAATGGCCGCGATGTATATCAATAATTATTTTAAGCTAACCTAAGCCTAAGGTGAAACCCGTTCGATGTTAGGAACGGGAATGCACGTTAGTGGGAACGATGCGCGACACCTGCACGGCATCTTTAACTTATCTATGAGCACCGAGTCACTTTGTCCGTACGTAACACGTGTGTAGTTACGACTTTGTTGTATGCGTGCATTTGATATTATGTTTAGCTTTGAAAGCTTCCCCATTGCCTTTATCTAGTTATACCACCCTTGTCGACCTCCCAGAATGTTTTTAATTAAGCAGCTGAAGCTGCATGTTATTGTAATGCATCCAGATCTGTTCACTAGAAATTGCAGATGCTGCGTTTGTGCAGTACAGTTCTGTAGAAATTGCTGATGCTGCGTCTGGGCAGCTTCCATCCTGTCTTTAGATTTAATATTAATTTAGAAGCAGTCTATTGTAAGCGCCTCATTAAATCAGACGTGTAAAATTAAATTGTATTTTTTAAAAACACTTCAACCCGTTCCCGAAACAAATCTGGCGCAGCCGGTAGGATCTGCCGCCATTTCCAAAAATTGAAATCCGGCTTTACGCGGACGCGGTAGATTCGAAAAACCAAATAAATAAGATTTGTGGTGAAGTGCGTAAAAGTGGTGCAATCGATAGACTCGAGAGGAACATGGGAGTTAGCAGCAAAGAGTGAGTAAACCTTTCACTTCCTGTCATATATTCCTGTGTCTTTCCATAGAACGAAAATCGTCTTATTTTTATCTGATTTTGAGTTACACAATTTTTGATTTACACATAAATCGGTAGATCAGTGTTATATGTACCAACTCTACATTTTATTTTAGTGTTACAAGTGTTTAAGCGTAATTTAATTCGCACGAAATTGGCGAATTAATCTTAATTTTTAAGCGTGTGTTAATTATATATAAATAAAAACGAGTGTGAAACTAGTTCCTAAGGACACTTTGTCCCTTATCCCAAAATTCGATGGGGAGGAAAATTTACTAAATTTGTTTATTTCAAAATGCGAATATGTAGTTGGTAATAGTAGGATTGAGGGAAATATTCATCAGGAATTGTATTTATTTCATGCAGTTTCGAGTAGGCTTACTGGTAGAGCCGCATCTTTATTAAGTGATAACCCTAATATTACATCTTATGACGGATTGAAACAATTGCTTACACAACATTTTGGCGATCCCCGTTCGGAGGAATGCATTGCTATTGAGTTAGAAAACTTAAAATTAAAACACGGTGAATCTTATATACAATTTTGTAATAGAATACAAGGTGTTAGAAGCTCATTGTTCGCAAAAGTAAATAGGCTCAGTGACCAAGGCGTTAAAGCTGCTAAAATGATAGTGTATAATAACACCGCCCTTAATGTATTTTTATATAATTTGCCCGAGGATATGATTAGAATTGTTAGATTGAAGGGTTGTTCTACTTTAGAAAGTGCTCTTAGTATAGTAACTGAGGAGGTAAATTTCAAATTTCAATATGAAGCTAAAAACAAATCATTAAAACAAAATTCTTCAAATACTCAAAATTTATTTAAACCTTCACAAACAAACCAACAATTTAAACAGACGTTTAATTCGATGCCTAATAACAATTTTCGATTTGGCATTCCCCAAAATAATTTCCAGTTCGGAATGCCACACAATAATTTCAGACAAGCTGGTCAGCAAAATAATTTTGGATATAGACCAAACCTTGGTCAGCAAAACAGGTATGCACCAGCTGCTCTAGGTTACAGATTTGGGACTTCTCAAAATCAACCTACACAAAATTATGGACAGGGCTATGTACAACGCGCACCTTTCCAAAATAATAATTTTAAATTCGGTATTCCAAACCAACAAAATTATAAATTCGGTATTCCAAACCAACAAAATTATAAATTTGGTATTCCAAATCAAAATCAATTTAATTCAAATCAAAATAAATTCGCTGTACCGAAACAGCAGGATCCTAGGTTACAAAACTCTGATGTTTCTATGCGCACAGCCCCTATTAGGCAAAATATGATTACAAACGAATTATATTATATTATTATGGAACAACCACCCTCTTTTAATGAATATACCCCGGAATACATAGATCAATGTGATTACAGTTACTATTCTGTAGAAATGGATAATAACGTTGATTATTTAGCATCTTTGGAAGATAATCACGAGAGTGAGGCTGAAAATATTACACCTGAAAATTTTCAGAAAACTGCCTCGATGGATGTAGTGAAGTGATAAATTTAAATTATTGTGACAGCATTTTAAAATTACCCCATATTGAGATACCTGAAATAAATTCAAATTTTTTGATAGATACTGGAAGTAGCAGGTCTTTTATAAGTCCATCTAAAGCTAACCAGTATTTCAGTGACTATAAATATATAGAACCGTTTACAGTTATTAGTACCCATGCTCAAAGTATGCATAACGAGATAATTTACATCCCTTTGTTAAAAACATTTAAAAGTACACTTTGTCACAAATTTTACATTTATGACATTGATGGTAGATACGACGGACTGATTGGATCAGATTTATTAAAAAAATTAGAAGCAAACATAGACATGCGTAACCAACTTTTAGTAACTCATAATGCACAAATCCCGATTATTTACAACCCCCCTTATGAGATTAATATAGAACCACGATCAGAGACGCGAGTAAAAATACCAACTAACCTGAAACAAGGTGATGCGATATTAGATTACCTGAAGTTTCAAGAAGGAGTCCGTATGCCTACAGCCCTTGTTAAATGTCAAAACTACTTTGCTGAAACAGTTATACAAAATACATCTAACGATAAGGTTGTAATAACTATTAAAGAACCTTTTCATGTAACTAAATTTGAGAGCGAAGTTTGTGAGTTAAATTTTACAAAAGATGATGTTATGATAGATGACATTTTGAAAGAAAACCTAAATAAATTACGTACGGACCACATGAACACAGAAGAACGTAATAGTATTTTAAATTTATGTTACGAATACCGTGATATATTTTATTCGGATAAATTACCATTAACCTTTTCGAATCAAATAAAACACCACATAAGAACGACAAATGAAGACCCCATATATATTCGACCTTACCGACAACCACCCCCTGTAAACCAGGAAATACAAAATCAAGTAGATAAACTCTTACAAGATAATGTTATACAAGAATCTCACTCACCTTGGAGTGCACCGGTTCACCTGGTCCCCAAGAAGCTAGACGCATCAGGAGAAAAGAAATATAGGATGGTGATAGATTATCGTCGCCTAAATGAAATTACAGTTGATGATAAATACCCCTTACCCAACATCACCGACCTCTTTGACAAAATAGGGCGAGCTCAATATTTTAGCACAATTGACCTTGCTAGTGGATACCACCAAATCGAAATTAATGAAGCGGATATACCCAAAACGGCATTTACCACTCAATCAGGACATTACGAATTTACTAGAATGCCTTTTGGCCTGAAAACAGCCCCCGCAACATTTCAGAGAGCCATGGACAATGTGTTACGTGGACTTCAAGGTATACATTGTTTAGTGTACCTTGACGACATAATAGTATATTCTAATAGTCTTCAAGAACATTTAGATAAACTCCGCAAAATATTTGACCGTCTCAGGGCAACTAATTTAAAAGTCACATTAGACAAATGTGAATTTATAAGAAAAGAAGTTCTCTATCTGGGCCATGCCATTACCAAAAACGGAATAATGCCTAATAATGATAAAATAAGAGCTGTTCTTAATTTTCCTTTACCGCGAACAGCCACTGAAATAAAAAGTTTTCTCGGATTAATTGGTTACTACCGTAAATTTATAAAAGACTTTGCTAAATTAACGCAACCCCTTACCTCTTGCCTGAAAAAGAGAAATAAAATTGATTTCACAAAACAAGAATACATTGATGCATTTGAGAAGTGTAAAGAGCTTCTAGTTAACGCCCCAATTTTACAATTCCCAGATTTTACAAAGCCGTTTGTCCTTACAACAGACGCCTCCAATTTTGCCATTGGTGCTGTCCTTTCTCAAGGACCTATAGGCAGCGACAAACCAATCGCATATGCGAGTCGCACATTGAACGACGCGGAAACCAGATATAGCACCATTGAAAAAGAATTGTTGGCCATCGTATGGGCCACAAAACATTTTAGGCCATATCTATATGGTAGAAAATTTATAATATACACGGACCATAGACCACTTACCTGGGTAAAATCAATTAAAGAACCTAACAGCAAATTAACACGTTGGAAGTTACGTTTAGCGGAATTCGATTATGATATTAAACATAAAGACGGAAAACAGAACTGTAATGCTGATGCTTTGTCGAGAATTAGAGTTAACGCACTAGGCGATAAAGATAATCTCTCTATGAAAGTAAATGTAGACGAAAATGAACGTGACCTCCAACGCCATATGCAAAATTTAACTGACGAAATAAGGCGATTAAGTCAGGATCACAACAGTCCTTACTTGTCACCTCCACGTGATAGTGTTCCATCACCTATTGCTATTTCCTTACCTTCAGAAGAAAGTCCTCATAGAACTCCTGGCCCCAATAAATCTATATTGGATAGTAGTACTGAAACTGTAGATAGTAACACTGATACGGCTTCCGAAGGACGAGAAGGCCCCGTAGACACCATACATTCAGCTGAAGACTTAGATATTGATGGCATGCCTATATTACAGGAAGCTATCGATACCAAGCCCAATCAAATTCTCGTACATACCTGGAACAGAAATGAATTAACAGTTAAAGATTTATCAAGAAAGAAACAAAAAATATTAGATATATACTTACCTGTAGATAATCCGGAACTAATTAAAAGATTTTTAAAAGCTATACTAGACCTAAAATTAAACACTTTTTCTATTTTGAAAATCCTTTACATAGGAAACAATTTTCCCAAGTAATTATATCCCTCTTTCAAAAAGGAACTGTTAAATTTTACGAATGCACTAAAAGGGTAACATATGTTAATGACGAAAACGAACAACGTGAAACTGTTCTTAAATATCATGAGGGAAAAAATAGTCACAGGGGAATTAAAGAAACATTAATTCACCTGAAACGTAATTTTTATTGGGACAACATGGACCAAACGGTGTCCAGTATCATAAATTCGTGTGAAGTCTGTAAAACAATGAAATATGATCGTAGACCATACAGACCTGAATTACAGTTGTCTCAGACACAAACAAAACCATTTCAGGAACTATTTATTGATACCTTCTCCATAGATGGTAAGCACTACCTTACAATAGTAGATGCCTTCAGCAAACTAGGACAGGCTATTGAAATACATACTAAATCGGCTCCAGAAGTAGTAAGAGCTCTTATAAAATATTTTTCGATGTATGGAACCCCTGATAGAATTAGCGCTGACCCTGGTGCCGAATTTAACAATACTCTTTTAAAAGAGATGCTTTTATTTTACAAAATAAAACTGCACATCGGCACAGCCCATAACCCTAACTCCATGGGTATAGTCGAAAGGTTTCATTCTACAATAATAGAGATTTACAGAATTGCTAAATATGAACAGAAAATTACAGATGCTGCCTCTGTAATGGCCTATGCCATTATGGCATATAATCACACTATCCACTCTACTACAGGTCTTACCCCGTTTGAAGTAGTTTTCGGTCATACCGAATCAAATAGCGCTTTTAATACTGACTTTACAAAACAATTTACGCAACAATTAGTTAAGGAACACGTAAAAAGAACTAAATATCTATATAAATATTTAACAGATAAAATAAAATGTGATAAGGAGACGTTAGTGGATAGACGAGGTGGAGAGAAAAATTTTGATATTGACATAGGCGATAGTATTTTTGTAAAAGGAGTTAACACTCGACGTAGTAAAGATAAACCGCGGTACCAGAAGGCCCAGGTCACTGGAACTGTGGAAAGAAACATTGTACCAGTCATAACACGAAATCGCGTAAGTAAAATTCCTGTTAAAGATATCAGGCGTCCTCCACAGGTTCGTCCTACTGATGGTCCTGATGAGCCGAGGCCAGGCCCTTCAGCTTCAGCAGATTGAAAAGAATCCAGGACTCTTACCTGTAAAGGAAGGTCAGGCTATATTTAGTTACGATAGTTGGACAGTTATAAAAGTTTTAGATTTAAAAGTTATTTATGAAGAGTTGGAGTTAAATATTAACACATACAATTCATTTAAGGAACAACTTAAAAATTGTTATAATACAGAAGTCTTTAATTTAAATGTCAATGAAATAAGATCACAAACTGATTTTCTTATGAATATAACTATAGAAAAATGTAAGCAATTGATTCCGACAGTAAGAGTAAAACGCGGTTTACTAAATCCTTTAGGTGCATTAGTTAAAGCAATAACAGGCAACCTTGATAATGATGATGCTATTATGTATGAAAAATTAATTCGTGAAATAAATACAAAACAAAATGCATTAACTAGAAAAGTTACAATTATTTCAGAAATGCTAAATTCTTTCACAAAAATAATTAACTCTACAAAAGACAATTTTATTCAAATTGATGAGAGCATTCGAAATATTAGTCGTGATTTGAATGAATCTAAAACATTTCAAATTTAAAGTGAAATAATTCAATTTTATAACATCTTTTTGCATAATTTTGAAATGCTCTACCTTTGACTAGAAGAAATTGAAACAGCTATTGCTTTTGCAAGGATTAAAATACTTCATGCTTCCTTTATAGATACAGATGAATTAATATCATTATTTAAAGAAATTGAATTAACAGAAAAACTGGTATTTCCAGCAAATCGATGGGTCCTATGTATAAGGGCCAATGTACAAATTGACCACTTTTCAATAGAGGCTCCCAAAGTTTCAATTTGATATATTTTTTAGATGCTTCAACTGATGTTTGTGAAACTTTACATAGTTACTATGAAACATATGTTCGTTATTCTAGATACATCGATTTATTTGTATGTATATTAGTTTTTTAAATAATGTAGTTAAGCCTATATACGTCATTTTTTTATTTTAATTATACTGAAAAAAAAACTAGTAAAAAGACCAAAGTGTCACTTTAGACGATTTACTTGGCACAAGCTACTTTTAAAAAAACGTGTATTTTAATATTTTTGTATAATCCATTATTTAAGAAAATATTTAAAATAAAGAAATAACTTAAACAAACAATAATAATATAATTATTTTATGACATAATTCACATTGACACATATACGTTATCTTACTTGGTGACGTAATATTCTCAAACCTCAGTTAGGTCACAAAAATAAACATAATTATAAAATAATTTGAGTTCTTTAATTGTTTTCTAATGAATTATTGAAGTTTTTGTAATAGAAAGGCAGTCAAATAATCAATACTTAATGTTAAAAACCTCCCGAAATCACATTGGACTTAAGATCAATCAGCTTTTTATTGTAGATACCTCAACCTGGGTTAGTAATTAAAGTTTAAAAAACAACAACAAATTAAACTTTTTTTTATAAAATCAAAACTTAGAAAACATAATTAAAGATTCCTAGAATATGGTCTGAGAGAAAAAATTAATAAAATAAAAATTAACGAATTGGTTAACAAAAAAAAAACATTATTGAAAACAAAACAAAATCACTCATTTTCATCATTATCACTAGTAATAATCATTGAATTTTCATTAGATGCTACCAAATTTTCGTAATACTCATGATAAACTGGTGGAATAATATTTTAGCGACATAAATCAATTAAGTCTTTTTTTTGGATGGATGTATTGGTAACACTGATTGTAACATAGTTTTAAGGGTATTTCCGTAGATCTATCAGCCATTTGTCTTCTTGTTCTAACAGAAAGATCGGAAATGTTAATGTGGTTTTTGAAAGCATCTTCAGATAGATCTAATTTATAAAACAGAATGTATGGTTCATGTTTACTGACACGAACTTGTTTGATTTTAGACCAAGGCACTTTTTGTCCCTCTGAATTTTTAGTCCAGTTAAAACAAGCACTCGCTTGCATCTTTTTGAAGTCGAAAACTATATTTTGAGATACATCTTTAACATTATAAGGAGCTCCTTTTACTTTAGCCCATCTAATTAATGAACTCCACTCGGACGGTGTATAAATATTCTTATGTCTTGAAGCTTTCTCAATTGTAGCATGTATGGAATCACCCTCATTTTGTGTATGTCCTGTTTCAAGGAAAGTATGTTTAATATTAATACTAAGCTGTTTAGCTGCATAAAGGTACATAAAAAACACTATCCTATTTCTATTTTGGCCAGTACAATTATCTGACCAAAATCTAAAGTCATCACAGCCTTCTTTAGTCTTAAGTTTGATAATATCGTACACACAGCTAGCTATTTCGTTTGAGCCCTTCATTCCACAAGTAGCAGGTACCAACCAAATTTCCAACATCAAACACGGATACATTATAAACTTTCAATCGCTTACAATAATAAAACAAGCTAAAAGCAGTAAACAAAGACGCGGGATCTCCCCGCGTACAAGTCTCTAACAAGCGTTTGGCCTTTATACGTTTAAAATGGTGCCATATAGGCCCTTTTACTGTAACAAAAAATAGTATTTTCACTTATAAAATGTGTATATTTTTTAGCGCACGTTATCAACTACAGTAAAAGGAAGCATTTAATACAAAAAAGTGAAAATGCTCAAAATGTTGCATTGGCCTTTATACGTAGGACCCATCGAAATATTGATAATATTGTGAAAATAGAACAGAGTATAGAGTTAAAAGCTTATATAAAACAAAATCAGATAAAACTAATATTGCACATTCCTTTAATTACAAATGAAGTTTATAATTATTTTAAATTGATACCCTTACCTATCTCTATATATAAAAATGAATCCCTTTTTCCCTTGGTCACGACATCACGCGTGAACGGCTGGGCTGAATTCGCTAATTCTTTATTTGTTGTGTTCGTAATTGGCAGGAGAAGGTACTTATGTAAGAAAACATTAAGGAAATTGCAAGAAAAATTAGAAAATTTAAAAATACTTAACCACCATGCAATTCGAATGCAATATTCTATCAAAAAATTTGACACGCATGACATATTCAGAGAGCTAGGCAATGAAAACTTGCAACCAATTGCTAATAATATTTTGTTTTAATTACATCACATCAGCTAAATTTCTTAGTGTTTGAAATCCTAATGAACTGTTGCATGGTATTAAAAAAATAAGCGTTGATCATCACTATCATCAGTTATAGAAATATTTAAGGAATGTTTAAAGTTGTGAATGAATTTTTTATATGAAAACTCTTGAACTTGCAAAATGTAAGTTACTATTTTCAACGACTTTCATACGTGATTCACCGAGTTACAAGTTCTGCATGACTGAACACTGTGAAACTTATCAATAATTGACATACTGATTGCTTTTTATTTTTTAAGGTTTTAGAAAAGTAATTGCAGTGAATATTTCTTTTTTAATTGAGGTAAGTACCTTCTGGGCCAAACGTTGAGAAATCCTGCTGACTGACAAAAAATATTGCTATACTTCACCATTTTGACATAATATAAAAAATTGCTTTTTGAAAATTTTTGCACTTTTTCGTCGCTTATCTCTCGAAATAGGTCTCGGAATCAAACGTTAAAACGAGATCTGTCATTATTTTATTTTCTTCTATTACAGTTTATTGGACAGTAACCTAAAAACTTCATAAGTAGATAAAATACTTAAAAAACAATCTTCATGCATTTGTTGTAGATTTCGGTAACATTTAGGTAGTTTCTCTAAGAAACTAAGCTGGCTAGCTCGGAATTGTCCTCCGTAGGTTGAAGTTATAAATATGAGCTACAATAAGACTAGACACAGTAAGGACAGATCCGCTGCCTAATCGTAAGAGGCGAATAAATGTGAACTTCTGGAGTTGTGGGCGGCGGTATGGAGCACCGCGCATGGAGGACATCAGCACGTTCTACTGGAGATATCGGAGTCCTCTGAGCGCTGAGGCAGGCCACTGAGGAGAGTCCCTGTAGCTTCGGGATTAAGAATAGAGCTACGGTATCCCCTGACTGATCGTAAGAGGCGACTAAAAGGGGGCTTCCGGGGCTGCGGGCGGTGAGAGTGGGAGCTCGACCCGTCCAGCCAGCAGCCCCGGGAAGGACGGCGGTGTGTGCGTGGCCGCATGCCGCCGAGCATCGGAAGGTGCAGGAGAGCACATCTGCTCTCCCAAAGATGGGCCCGTTCCAGGGCGTCGCGTATGGAGGACACCGGTGCGTTCCACGGGAGATCCCGGAGTCCTCCCCAAGCGCAGAGGCAGGTCACCGAGGGGGTTTTAGTGAGGTCAAATCACACATAACCCGGTATCCTCTCCCAAGGTGCTGGGTACCTTTTGAAGGTTTCCCCCCGATACCAAAAAAAAGGCCACTGAGGAGGTTTTAGTGCGGTATAAATTCCACATATCCCGGTATCACTCCTCAATCTGACACGTACATACCTTACGAAGATTCCGTCCCGAAAACATGAAAGTTACCTCGATATTAACAATGAGATATGGTATCCCCCACGTAATCATAAAAGGCGACTAAGTACAGGCTTTCGGGGGTGTACACGGCTATAGTGGGAGCTTGGGGTCTCGGACCAACAGCCACGGGAAAAACGACGGCGTGTTCGACCGCACGACTCTTGATCAGACCTACATTGCTCACCCAAGAGCCCATTTGTAACGCCGCGCCACAGAGCACATCGCCGCGCATGGAAGACATTGGTAGTTTTAGCTGAAAATCCTGTTCAGTGGGCTTTTTAGTGTGGTTGAAATGTTAAATAATTAACTAGCTGACTCTATTGGGCGTAGCCTCAGATGCCAAAAGAAGGTAGATTTAAGTGAAAATAATTAATTGTTGAATAAAGTTATTAATTCAGGAGATGGCTCATCAACACGATACTAGATTTATTCAAAATATTTTTTACCCTTTAAAAAGTAAACTAACTCCTACGAGAGTGAAATAGAGGGGGATAAAAGGGGGTGAAATTTACTTGAAATTTTCTCACTTCCTGCACTTGGAAGTAGGTATAAGTGGAGTAGGTATATATGTATGTGCTTGATTACAATTTAAAATGATTCTTGCAGGTGAAATGGACAACATTTCCGCCTATAAGGGAAAAACGGCGCGGGAAGGGTTAAGTCTGTTGTAGTAGAAAATTTCTCATTTCTGAACTTAGCAGTAGGTATAAAAATTGGTATATAGTACCTGACTTTCTTATTTCTAGGCTTAAAAATATGATTATGACAAACTTTTAATTTGCCGGACTAAATTAAAAAGGGCTCTGCTTTTCTCACGGTCAGCTTCATGTGGCTTGCTAGCGGGTTAGTGCACCAAATAACTTGGTCATTCTAGCTTCCAGCTTCAAAAAGAAGTAGGTACGTAGGAAATTTTTACCTTCCGCGTACTTGCAGACGCAGAACAGATACGCATGTCACAATTATAACGGGGGTTAAATACAGCTGTGCCCTGATAACTAAATTAGGTACATGCGGAAGAAGTCGCGAGAAAAACCTATCTATATCTCTACATGTATAAAAAAGAGTTGATGCTCCCTATTTCCCTTGGTCTCGGCATCACGCGTGAATGGTTAGACCGATTTCGATTTTTTTTTGTTGTGTTCGTTATTATCAGGAGAAGGTTCTTATCAATAAAAAAATTAAGAAAATTGCGCGGAGAACTAGAAAAGAATACTTAAACACCATACTATTTTTTTCACAAATCCGATTTCAATATTCATAGTTAAGGCAGGAAAACGTCTGTCGGGTCGGCTAGTCCTTAATAAAAATACCGGACTGACCACCGTAATTTTTCCAAAATATCCTTACATCCTTGTGAAAGGGCTGAAAGCCAAGCCGCTCTCTCATTCATGCACTGAAATCGATGAAGCCCGTTTCCTGTGCTTCGAAAAGGATACTTCACCACTTACCAGAGATGATTGTATCAGCGCACTTATGACATTCACCACAAATATCTCATGCTGTCATCCAGTTCCTGTCATCCTTGATGAAGTGAAAGTAGACCTCGTGCAACCCAGTCGCTGGATAGTCTACGCAAAATCGGAGACGCAGCTCATCCAATATTGTGAAGATGAAGTAATACAAGACACAATCCAGGGAACGTACCTGCTCACCATAAATGATGATTGCCAAGTTAAGATAAAAGACTTCAACCTGAAAAAACACCAGAGACAAGGAAAGAATATATCTTTCATAAGTATCCCGATTGTCAACCTGCCTAAAATAATAACGAGACCATTAGACAACCAGGGAAAACATGTAAACCTTAAAGGAATCGACCTTACTGATGTCCAGACCCTCAACTATATTCTCCAGAACAGACTTGAAGATATAAGTGATAGTGATGACTATAATAGTGTTAATATAGTGTTTATCGTGTTCTTCGTAATTACAATAATTTGTATTGTACTCTTAGCATTTAAGAATAAGATAAAAAATTTGTGGAATTATAGAAAAACTCGAGATAATCCTCCCCAGGATAATCTCGAACTTGCGGAGGGAGGAGTTATACCACCCTTGTCGACCTCCCAGAATGTTTTTAATTAAGCAGCTGAAGCTGCATGTTATTGTAATGCATCCAGATCTGTTCACTAGAAATTGCAGATGCTGCGTTTGTGCCTTACAGTTCTGTAGAAATTGCTGATGCTGCGTCTGGGCAGCTTCCATCCTGTCTTTAGATTTAATATTAATTTTAAGCAGTCTATTGTAAGCGCCTCATTAAATCAGACGTGTAAAATTAAATTGTATTTTTTAAAAACACTTCAACCCGTTCCCGAAACAAATCTATCTAGTTTTAATGTTATTGTTATCATTATCTGAGTATTAAATAAATAAATATCTTTGGACAATTCACACAATACCATTTGATTCCAAACTAAGCTGTACTATGGTAATCAGAAAGCTTATAAACATAATTTATATAATTCTAAATACATACGTACTTAAGTAGATAAATTAACACCCAGACACAGAACAAATATTCATGTTCATCACACAAATATTTGTCCTAGGTACCCACGACCCCACGCTTCGCAGTCGGCTCATCACCCACTACGCCACGGAGGCTGGAGACTATTGGGGTAGCAACATTACTTCCATTAATTAAACATAATTTGAGTCAAATTTATCTCTATTAACATTGCTGTATAGAAAAGTTAATTGAAATAAAAGAACTAAATATCTTTCATTTCATTGATTTTGTCGTCTAACACTCACTCGTATAGATATAGGATAAGTTTTATTTGAAGTGAAGTTACGGAATATCCGAAGCACATTGTTGGACTGTCAAAAGACATCGGACGTGTATAGTTAAGACTTTGTTTGTTGTATACGTGCATATTATGTCGAGCTTTTATAGCTTTCCCATTACTGTTCTCTGGTTTTCATGATAATGTCAACATAATCCGTGTATTGAGGTAGTAACAATACTTCCGTCAAATAAACATAACTTGCGCCAGATTTATCTCTATTAACATTGCTGTCTATGGAAGTTTATTGAAATGAAGAAGTAAACATCATAGCTAGATACGTTTCTTTTTTCCATTTTGTCATTTTTATTTGCAATTTTCTAATTGAAATATATACATTTTACGGTAAAATAAAATTTATGCATATTCCCTATTGCGACGTAAAAGAAAGACAAACAAACAATACACCGGCCAAGTTCGAGACGGACTCGCGCACCGTGGGTTTCGTAAGACATTTTTAATATATGATGTGACTAAGAATGTGCGGTATTTGAAGTTTTTCCTCTATCTGTGCTATAAGCCGTTGCTTCGTACCTAATTTCAAGTTGTTCAACTGAGTTCATGGGAAGTACCCGGTAAGTTTTGATTGCATTATGAGTGTCGTAATTTTTCGAAAATTTGCGGCATAAACTGCTGTATCTTTAGATTGCGCCGGCTTAGAAGTTTGATTTTTTCACAGCTCCAAGGGACAGTAGACCTGAGTATTTGATAAAATTCCAGCTTGATACCTCCACGCGTTTTTGAGAAAAAGGGTCTTGATAGACAGATGGACAACAAAGTGATCCTATAATGGTTCCGTTTTTTCCTTTCAAGGTACGGCACCCTTATAAGACCCTTATAACACTTTCGCATTTATAATAAAGCATGGAGTATGAATTTCAATTAGCAACACGCTTGTACTGCTACAAAAATTAGTCTGGATTGAGTTTTACATGTTTGGCAAACTTTCACAAAACAAAACACATTTGGAAATTTAAGTTTTGAAATGTCTGTGGCATAATCCAGGAGCTTTTCACGCTCAAAGGTTTTGATTACTTCGGCTTGAGTTGATTTAGTCAGAAGTTATACGGTAAATAATTTCGTATGTTCAAAATTTTTATTGTATCTAAGTATAATTATATAAATACCTATGCTTTCGTGACAAAAAATGCTAAGAGGTGTGTGTGGCTGCAGAATATTCGGGGTAAATGAAATAAAATAAATAGTTTATTTATATCCTAGGTAATAATATACACTTGATGTTTTTCAGGGCAGGGTCATCGGCTGACCGTCATGCGCTTCAGGTGCGCTAAGGCTTATAAGGGCTAGGACAAAAAAAAATGCAATCCTGTTTTAAATTTGAGCGAATATCAAAGGACATCGAGTTTGCATACCTAATGACGACTTTGGTGCATCTCGTGTAATTGATATAATATCTATAATTGTTTGTTACCTGTGATATTTATATTTTTCTCTATAGTCTTCAAGCAGTTTCGAAAGAAGGCATGGCCAATAAATTTCTTCATTTACTCCGAGTTGACATGGTTAAACTATGTATATTGGTACATGTAGGTAGTACTTTAGTAGCGTGTAGCTTCTGAATTTAGAATAGAGCTGCGGTATCCCCCTGCTTGCTCGTATGAGGCGAGTAAAAGGGGTCTTCTGGGGTTGCGAGCGGTGAGAGTGGGAGCTCGATCCGTCCAACCAGCGGTCCCGAGAAGGACGGCTGTGTGTGCGTGGCCGCATGTCGCCGTAAGTATCTGAAGGTGCAAGTGCACATTTTCTCTCCCGAAGATGAGCCCATATGGTTGTTTGTTAAATATCTACGGCAACTATAGATTCCAAATTGTTCCACAGTACTTATCTGTTGTTCAAAAATTCAGATTTTGAACTTTTATACAGTTTTCATAAATTAAAATATAAAAGTAGGTCGTTCTTTTGACTGGCAATTTCCACGCACAAGGCCGTGTTTGTGCAAGCGGTTATTAATTACTTCCATGTTGTTGAAAAAGTGAACTTTAATATACGAACAATAACTTACCCATGGGTGTAATTTTGTTCCAACACTTATGGCTCGACTAGATTGTTCTATTTTCTATGTATTTCGCCATAGGTCGATTCTAGAAAACTGACGCGCTGTTACTATGTAAAAATATAGTCCACTGGAAATGCCTCAGCTGGAAGTTGTCCCATATTATAGACGTCCGTGGTTAAAAGGAACGTGCAAAGCGGAAAGTGGAGGACCCCCTCGACTCCAGATGGTGCTAGTGGAACCGTCATCTAATATGGCTTAAAGTTTTACGCGACCATTTCACAATCTTATATTGTGAAATGGGGGCGTAAATTTTTTATACTTTTAGTATTTGGTGCCAGCCATGTCAAGTTGTACCAGGAGTAGCTTCATATGAAATCAGAGAAGACTCTAACCTTACCGAAATTTGAGTGTTAAGTCCAATGGTTCAACAATCATTTAATGGTCCTGGTCTGTATTACGGTCTCTATATCACTTATTATAAAATAACAATTTGAGGTCATAGGATTGGTTCTGTGGATAGATGCAATATCTAAATAGAGGAGTGAACTACTGAACAGGAAGCCTAGTTTGCTTGCGATACGGGGATCAGTCCTGCTTTATCAGTCCACTTCTGGACACAGGCTTCTGCCTGTCTTCTGCCTGCGTCCAGCAGAGACTGATAATGCATGAACAAGGAAAGAGAGAAAGCGAAGTATTGTGCGCCTAGGGCTGCCATCACCTAAATTGCCGACGCCGGATAAACACGGCAAAATCCCGGACATTTGGGCCAAATATAGTTTTTTCCCCGGACATCTTTGGAAAATTATTTTTTAATAGAGTTGCTCAAAAAGTGGCGTATTGCAGGGACGTATAGCGTTCGTGTTACACACTCGTGCATTTTCTTTCCCAGCTGTCAAAATAATGTCTATTAAAAAAACCAACCACGAAGTTTTTCCTAAAAAAAAATTCAAAGAAGTTTTTATGATTCATGCAAATATTTCTAAAAAGAAGCTACTAATTTGTTTCAATATCAGATTTAATGGTTTGATTCAATGAGTTAGGTTAGGTTTCATTTCATTTCATCTCATTAAATTTCAATTTCTTTTCATATCAATAAAAAAATTCTATTGAAGACTTGGCTGTATGGGCATAGTTCCCCTTACCTACCCAGAATGGGTGAAGAAAACAAAAAATCTCAGCTATTCTTTTACGGTTGGCGCCATTTTTCAAAAATGTTCTTTGCGAGTTTAGATGATTAGTTAGTTGAGTTTATTGTGATTTTATTATTTTATTAAATTGCTTCATTTTTGCGCAACTGCATTAAAAATAGTTGTTTAGTACACGTGCGGAATCGTCAATGACAGCCTTTCCACACTCGTAATGAAATATACTATTTATAGCAAGCAAAAACCCTTCTGCACAATAGCACATGCGCAGTCGTTTATTGCACGTAACCCAGGGACGGAGATTGGCGGGATGTCGGAAAGACATATTGTGCTCTTGTTTTATTTTCATTTTCTTAGTGTGTTTTTGAGTTTTAATTATCTATACTAATATTATAAAGAGGGAAGATTTGTATTTTTGTAATGAATAAACTCAAAAACTACTATTCCAAATTCAAAAATTCTTTCACCATTAGAAAGCTACATTCACCCTGAGTAACATAGGCTACTGCGGGAAAATGCTTCATTCTTACGTGAAAACGGGTAGTTAATAGGGTCAAGGCGGTTGAAGTAACGCTAAACGCCTATGATTTTAATAAAGCAATAAAGCCTGGAATAGCACATAGACTATTTTTTATCCTACGGGGACCCATTAAACGGATGCCATAATTGAAAAAAAATAAACTCAGGAACAAAGATCCGTTGAAACAACTGTAAGTATTTTTTTAATACATTATTTGCTCAAAAAGTGACGTATTGCAGGGACGTATAGCGTGCGGGAGGTGGGCTATTACACACTCGTGCTTTTTCTTTACCTTTTCCGCACTCGTGCGTTCTCTTTCCTAACTGTCAAAATAATGTCTATTAAAAAGAAAAAAACCAACTACGAAGTTTTTATGATTCATGCAAATATTTCTAAAAAAAAGCTACTAATTTGTTTTAATATCAGATAATGATTTGATTCAATGAGTTAGGTTAGGTTTCATTTCATTTCATCTCATTAAATTTCAATTTCTTTTCATATCAATAAAAAAATTCTATTGAAGACTTGGCTGTATGGGCATAGTTCCCTTTGCGCTTACCCAGAATGGGTGAAGAAAACAAAAAAAAAACCTCTGCATATAGGTATTATTTTACGGTTGGCGCCATTTTTCAAAAATGTTCTTTGCGAGTTTTTATTATTTTATTAAATTGCTTAATTTTTTTGCACCTCACCTTCGGCTGCGCCTCGGCTCGGGTAGACATTTGTCGCAAGTCCTTGCAATGACAGACTTTCCGCACTTGTTATGAAATATACTATTTTGCAACAAAAATAAAAACCGTTATATTTTTTTAATTCCATTCGATCGTTGACTATTTTGCCGAGCCTTCTTGAATGCGGGTTATTGTGGATGAATTTTTAAATAAGATTTATTTCAGTTATTGCTTATCTATTTAAAAAATGGATTTCCCCTGACAACAAAAGTGTCCCTGACACTTTTCAAAACCCCCTACCGGACGGAACGGGAATTCCGGACGGATGGCAGCCCTATGTGCGCCTAGCCTAGGAATTAAGACCTTGAACTTTTATGCCGCGGTCTTGTTAACATTAAGGTTAAAACTAAGGTGATTCGCCTTATTTTATCTTATTTCCATAAGAAAAGGAGATCAGTTATAATATCCTAAAATGGGTCGTCTAATCCCATATCGCCACGAAACTGCCTTAAAGTAGCGTATTGGAGTAATCAGTAGGCTCTCAATTCTGTTTCTACTGCATGGGTTTTTAAATAAAGCAACCAAGATAGGGTGCAAAAAACTTTAGTTACGAGTAACTCTAAACGTTTTGTACTTGAGGTGAAGGGTGCATGTTGTAAGCGACTTTTTATGCAAATAATGAGTTATGGCGTCATTGTTCGACCATTAGCGTTATTTTGTTCTGTTTTTGAAAACAACCGTAAGGTCATGTAAGAAATAAAGAAGCAAACATGTTTTTTCAATGTTGATTTTATCAAATAAGGCTTAAACTCACCTCACTTAATAAAATTTGGACTATGTGTGTGTTGATATAAATATGCAGTTTTGAGTCGGTCGAGCAGTTTTTGAGAGTCCAAACAGTTAGATGTAATTCAAGGAGTATTTTTTCTTTACACATACATAGAAATATGTGTAGGTAAATTTATTGAAGTACTGTGGCTTCAGCATTAAGAATAGGGCTGTGGCATCGACACCTGGTCATAGGAGATGACTAAAAGAGAGCTCTCGGGGTTACGGGCGGCGAGAATGGGAGCTCCATCCGTCCAGTCAGTGGCCCCGGAAAGGACGACGGTGTGTGCGAGGCCGTATGCCGTCGCAAGCACTGAAAGTTGTAGGAGAGAATGATGGCTTCCTGGGTGATGGAGCTGAGTAACCGGCGTGTTCTTTTGACGATCCCGGAGTTCTCTCCAAGCGCTAAGGCAGGCTACAAAGTAATGTGTGCTTCACAGATAAAAAAATATTTTAAATCTTTATGTCCCACAGCTGGGCATAGGCCTCCTCACATAAGTGAAGGATTTGGGCCATAGTCCATCATTCTGGCCAAATGAGGATTGGTGAATGAAACAAAATGGCCTAGATAAATTATGAGTTTCTCTCAGGCATGCACGGCGATAGAAATCACCGTAATCGATTAAAAATCACTACTATTTTCCATCACTTTGCGATAATGCTCACAATGCACATTTCTTTGTCAGAGGTGCGCGCCGAGAATTTTAAACCGGTATTTCCGTATTATCAGAGACCGCGGTTTTTACCGCTTGGCCATCGCTGCTCCTGACACAGATATTACGATGATAGACGACCTGCGTGGCGCAATGATTACCATGCCGAACTGGCAATCGAAAGGTCCCGGGTTCGATTCCCGACGAAGCAGAAATTTGAATGATGGGTTTCACTGTATTTGTATCTTTTCAATAAATCATTCATTCATTCAAAAATCATTCAATAATGCCTTCATTCATTCACACATTTATTCATTCATTCATTCATTCATTCATTCAAATATGTTACACGTGCTAGCTTATAGAAATCGACTTATACCCAAATGAATGGCACTACCTACGTATAACTTTGCTTAGTTTCCCAATTAGATGGAACTAAATTTCGGCCGTCACCTGTTCAGGTCATGAAAGGGTGACAAACAAGCAACAAAACGTTTTCTAATATAAACGGGAATCATTCAAATACGCCTGTTTACACCAAAACTTTCCCCTTTAATAGAACGGTATTGTTTTCGAAATTTCCAACCAACTCTATAATTTACCTGGCAGCGCACAATACCATTCGAACAAGGGGAAATTACATAATAACTCGACTACAATTATTATTATGTACACGACAGCCGTGGCAAGCTTGAATAGGGTAGACTTAATAAAATTTTAAATCGTTTCAAGTCTTAGAATAATTATTACAATTACATTACAGAAACCAAGTTCGCGCGCCCAAATTGAAGCATGTTGATTGGTGCCATTAATGGCAACAAACGCCTGGCTGCTCCATAAGACTTAAGGTTAAATTTTATTATAAAAAGTTTTGTTTTTAAAAAGTGTTATATTTTTTTAAAAGAAGTTCAATAAAATAAATTTTCACAGTGTTTTCAATATTTTGTAGTATTTTTTAGTTAATTTGGTCAAAATAAAAATATTTTGTTTGTCAGATGTGGCAGTTGTAGGAATCTATTTAGCGCTTCAATTTTGACAGTGCGCTTGTATGAAGACACTCATTCTATATTATTCTAAGTTTCAAGTAAAATTCGCCTCAGATTTGAATTTATAATGCGGTCCGGCTGTTCCTGTATTTTAATTATGTTTCAGAGTATTGCTTGGCATCAACTTGGATATTCAGATGATGAAACCGGAGTCTGAGTTTAAGATGTCAGTATGTTTTTTGTATTTTTAGGGTTCCGTATCTAGCCTTTTTCTCAAGAACGCGTGGACGTATCAAGCTGGAATTTATATCAAATACTCAAGTCTACTGCCCCTTGAAGCTGTGATAAAATCAAACTTCTAAGCCAGCGCAATCAAAAGATACAGCCGTTTATGCCGCAAATTTCCGCAAAAAAGGGAATAAAACCTACAGGGTACTTTTTGAACTCAGAATCTTGAAATTTCGTACCGAAAAATTGCGAAAACGGTAAATTTATAGTTATATCATGTTTTAAAAATACTTCACAGAACCCTCGGTGCGCGAGTCCGACTCGCACATGTCCGTTTTTTTTGTATTTGAGGTTGCCCATGTTGCTAAGGTGTACACTTACCAGCGTGCTATGGGACCCATCTGCTATGTTAAAATATACCTAAATAAAATAAATATTACAAAATGTGTCTTATGTATTAAATTATTTTTATTTTTCTATTGATTATTGAATCCTCTTAGCGGTATATATCGATACAATTAGGAAAGGTTTCAATAGTATCACAATGATGTCGGTGGAAGCAGTGCCTATTCATGATGCTAATGTATAATGAAAGCTAGGACAAGATTGTAGTTATATATTACTCGACTTTACTCACGTAAATTTTTATCGGTATTTCTCCGCCGCGATGCCACCGCGACCGGCGGGAGCTCCTGAAGAAGGTCCTCGGTCAGGACCGAAACATGTCGGCAATACCGATAAAAATTTACGTGAGTAAAGTCGTGTAATATATAACTACAATGTTAGTGTACACTCACGATTCGTTCAATAAGAAAATAGGACGAGATTCCCGATAGAATTTTTGGAAAGTATCGCTAAAATCAAACATAACGTTTTTGTTTGGTGATTATAAAAGCAAGCAGTTCTAACTTATGGTAGTTAAAATAATAGTGCTGTTAAATAAAAAAAAAAATAAGTAATGCTTCATACTCAGGTAATTTAGGTATCTTTAAAGGAGTTGGCAATTAAAATATAAATACCGAATATTGTAGCTTTAGTTTCACGGAACCAATATCATCAACAATTTGTTATCGGCCCCTTGCAAATAAAAGGTGTTTTATAAACAAAAGGTATCCGCGCCGCTATTATTTTAGCTTTTGTTACCTTTGCAAGATAATAGTTACAGCAATCTTTGCTTTAATTAATAGCAAAATGTATACCATAAATCAATGTGCTATTTATTTTTCACGAAACCGACAGTCCACCTCCTTAATGAATTAGAAAGCCGACTTAACTATAATATTATAAGGTACTAACTTGCACGACGTGGAAAATATGCTAATGAGTATATAACTGACACACACACGCACTCACGCACACGCACGCATACGCACACACACACACACACACACACACACACACACACAGACGCACATATAGAAACAAAACACTCACTTTGTTTTAATTTGTAATAAATAACTATGTAGAAATAAGTCTGTAATCTGTATACCATGTGTAGACCTTTATGGCTTAAAAAATTGGGAGAAGACGCTGGTCCCTAAAACACAGTTTTTTACTAACTTAGGGTCCAGAGGCTTCATTAAAATGACTGTTTCATTTGGTTTAAACAAATAAAGATTATTATTATTATTATGTATCTCTCCTTATATTCTATCTATTCTATATCTCCATATATCCGTCGAAGATGTTATTTGACCCGGTCATTTGGAAGGCTTGCGTGGGGACATAGGTCCAACACGTAGAGGCCCCTTTGAGACACTTTAATGTTGTTATGTGGTAACACGTGACGGATACCATCCTCGGCCGTATCATATAAAAGGTTATATGACCCGAAGATGGTCCCCGCCAGGTGCACAGGAACTATTGCTACAAAAGGGGATACTAATATTGGGTCTATGGGGATGAACGAACGAGGGACTGGTAGATGGGCTATGGAGAACTATGGGACACCTGCATGACACCTATTATTATTATTATATTACTAACTGTATCCTGCTGGTTTACTGCCGTTAAAAAGGATATTTTTTCATGGAAAGCTAAGTAGGTAACGCAATACTTAGATAGTTTACAACCCGCCATATTAAATGTTTCATGTTTCACATCAAAAGAGAATTTGAAAGTTTGAATTCTTCACCATCCCAAGTCCCAATTATATCAATTAAAACATTATTTATCTACAATACTTACACAGGTACCACCAGACGAAGGTTAAAGTTCCACCGGCACCATCTGGACTCGTGGCGGTCCTCCACAGTCCGCTTTGCACGCTCCTTTTTACCACGGACGTGTAGGTTATTGGACAACCTTCCAGCTGAGGCGTTCCCAGTGGACTATAACATGTAGTTCTTCAAGAAAGCTGTAAAAAAAGCTTTCCTCCAAAGCCGGCAATGCTCGGGTGGCTCCCCTAGGGTTGCCCGTGTCCATAGGCGACGGTGATCGCTTAACATCACGCGGCCCGTCTGCCCTATTGTTAGGTTTATTTATAAAAAAAAGGTGTTCGATAGATATTAGATAAAAGTGCGTCAACAACGTTACTTTTTTCCATCTGAGGTTTGTTATTGTAGCCTTCCAAAGTTATTGAAACCTCTAATACACACACAAACATATAGAAGCTGGAATAAATTTGATAATATTAAAGATTATACTTAAGAAAACGCCCTACGTCTTCGACAAATTCTTGATTTTAATTGACAATTTTCATTTTAATTACTTTCAGACAACAGACGAATATTATTTAACTGAAATTGTTACTGATATCGGAAAAGCCTATACTCAGAGCACACTGTATTAAGCCCTGTTCAAAGATTCAAAAGTAAAAACTGTGTCGCTGTAAATTACGCCCTCCCCAAAAACACTCCGTAAATATGTTACATAACAAATAAGTATACAATTTATAAGGTAGGTAAGGTATTGCATCGTGTTTGTGTGTGTGTGTATGTGTGTGTGTGTATGTGTTATTTTTGCATTCCCGGCATGTGACTGGGTAAAGATTTAGTATTTTGTTTACTCTATTATAAGTCGTAGCAGCAAGATATTGAAAATTATGTTTTTCAATAGCAGTACGACACCGTGGAACTTCGCAAATCCTGTCACATCGACTAACTTTAAGTACAGGTACACCACCAACCCGCATTGAAGCAGGTTGCAGCCAACGTACAGGTACAGTTTAAGACATACTCTTTCCAATAAATCAACGGGGATGGAAATTGACGCCGCAATCCAGGTGATTGATTGTCGCCATTTTGTGGATATCGGTATCGACAGAACGGATCATTTATCAAAACTCATCAGCCGGCGATCGTCGACCCATTATCTTCCCATCTGCACTGTATTATTGATAGGTAATCATGAAGCTCGACCGAAAGCAACACGCATGGCCCGACGGCGAGCGTAGAAGCGATCTACGCAGCTAAGCCAAACGAGCGCGGTAGGGTGTGAGATGGGTGGTAAAAATATCATGCTCATTTTTGTGCATCGGAGGGCACGTTAGGTCGTCGGTCCCGGTTGTTATTAATAGGTAACAGTAGTGAAACCCAGTCGAAGGCTTGAAAACATTCGAGAGTGGGTTGGCCACAACTCACATTGGAGCAGCGTGGTGGCGTAAGCTCCAGGCCTCCTCTTATGGATAGAGACCCATGCCCAGCATTGAATGCAAAAAGGGTTGCAGCCAATCATGAAGCACACGTGGTCCTGCGGCTGGCGTAGTGCGCAAGCGTTCTACGTATCTAAGACATTGTACGGTTCACGTACAGATGCTAAGTCAGCATTTGGTTTCCATCATTCAATGCATTGTCATAATTAGCCAGTTCACATCATAATTGCGTCCGCGCATAACGTGTGTTCTCATTATCATTTCAGTTTTAACATTAAATTCAGTACAGAACAATTTATCTATTTAATTTTACACATCTCGTCTGGTGTAGGTACGGTGCGAACCGTACAGACATTACAGTATGTGTAAAATTAGTTATTGCCGCTACCAATACCGTATTACACATATATTTACCATTCAATATTTCCTAAATCTATGTATTTTTTTTGTAATTGAAATTAAGTTTGGTCTTATGTTGCATATGGGATTTTCATTTCTTCACAAAATGGCCTTGCTCATTCTTTTTCCAAATAAAGACGTAATAAACGATTGGAAATAACGAAGAAGAGAAAATCTTGTATCTCACATTTGTGAAACAGATACAATATTTCAAAATAAAGTAGAAGAAAATGCGAACTGTTCCAATGATATTTTCACAGACTTAGAATAAATACGTATAGAATGAGTGTCTTCATACAAGCGCGTTGTCAAAATTGAAGCACTAAATAGATTCCTACAGCTGTCACATCTGACAAAATATTTTTATTTTGACCAAATGAACTATAAAATACTACAAAATATGGAAAACACTGTGAAAAGTGTTATATTTTTTAAAAACAAAACTTTTGTTTATAAAATTTAACGTGAAGTCTTATGGAGCGACCCGGCGTTTGGTGCCAATAATGACACCAATCAACATGCTTCTATTTGGGCGCGTGAACTTGGTTTCTATAATGTAATTGTAATTATTCTAAGTTCACAGAACATAAAATTGTCTTATAAAATTCTCGGAATCAAAGCTGTATTTATAAAAAAGAAAGGTTACAACGAGGATTATTTTGTATAGTCTTTTACGAATCCACAAAGAACAATAACATAAAAATATATGATGAATAATAAATGAACACATTTATTTAATGAACTGAGCATGTTACGTAGAGAAGCCCGAATAAATCGCTTTACATAAGATGCCCCACGGTGGTTTCAAATGTTCTTTTCTCTTGCTTCACCCTGAAGCTACATGCGAGGGGCGATAAAATGTAATTCATCCATCCATGTATCAGCCTTTCATAGTCTACTGCTGGACATAGGCTTCCCCTAACATTCGCTACTCCATCCCACCCTGCGCTCTCTCTTCGAATTCTCTGAATCGAATGGCTTCCCGCTGTCTTCTGTAGGTCATCAGTCCACCTGTTTGGAGGACTTCTAAGCTGAAGCTTCTTTTGCCGAGACGTGGTCCCCGTTATGATAACATTGAAAAGAAAGACTTTTGTGTAGACAACAATGAAACATAGTTAGTGTTGACACATTTGCTTTCGTCATTGAAAGCAGTGTTGGTGTAAATTAATAGGTACAGTTTCTTCCAAACTGTATTTTAATCTCCACTTCTGGATACACGCTGGCTGAGCTGTGTTTATAGACATAAAATTATTTTTAGAAATATTTGTATAACTCTCAGGCATGCACGGTTATTTCCCTCATCATGGAGCAGCGACAAATATGCACATAGCAATTTCATAATAGATGCAAGCTACGATCTGACACTCATCTACCGCTGCTGTTCGCGGCATTATTAACGTTATAAGTAAAGTAAATTATAGATCTCGTTCTTGTCTAATTCCGTTACCGTTTCCTAGAATGATATTAATTCATAGGATATCTTGCAGGATTGCAAAATAAGAAGTAGTAGTTCGTCGTGCTACGTCTCGATATTTTTCCTTTTTTAATTATAACTTTTTTTAACTACCGCTTGAAGACAGCGTTCTAAAATCCCCATTGCCAACATTTGTTTGTAGGCTATAAAATTTTAGTTAAAATATATTTTCTAAAATTCTAATAAAACAGACAAGTGCCCTTATACAAAGACTAACTCGCTTTTTCTTGAGAATTTTTTGAAAAAAAAATAATTACGGTGACTCCTACACTGACCACGAGTACCTTAATACTCGTTTGTGATCAAACCAGGTATTTGTACTCGTAAAACCGAGCAACACCCTATTTTATCGGTAATAAAAATTTGTGGTGCCGACCTTTTTAATCTCGATGTTTGTATTGCTCTTTGTATACAAAGTAAATTCTTAATTTACATTTGATTACGCTTGAAATACATACCTTCTCTTTGAAATTTGATAAGCGAATTTGAACAAAACTTTGCGTGTTTTACACTCTGGGACTTTCATGATTCAGAAAAGAATGGACTTTTAGCGAAGTTGCCGCAGCTCTTTAAAAGGTCTATTGAACTTAAGCGAAAACACTATATCGGAAGTTCCGTTGAGCAGTGATTGGTATTAACGGTATCAAGTAGTCGAGATATCCCATGGATGACTACACGCAACCTCAAGCAAGGCTGAGATTTTTTTATTTATTTGAATGAAGTGGCAGACGAGCATGCTGACCACGTGGTGCTAAGTGGTCACTGCAGCCCATAGACATCTATACACCTCAGTCAAGTATAGGTATGTCCTGTCTGAGTTTGTATGCAATTACAAATGCGTTCGTATGCTATTTCGGAGGATTGCCTCATGTAAGTTTGACAGGTAACTGCACTTGTCCACCGAAACACGTTTGACTTATATCACAGCAGAAATCGGCGGCACTTCCCCGGTTCCCCGGAATCTATACTCGCTACGCTTCACATTTATAGCCCCACAGTAGGGAAGATATACCCTGTGTCGTAGGTACCACTGACACACACAAAGACAGAAACACAAACACCTAGACCGAGAACACAAATTTAAACTCATCATTCAAATTTCTGTTTCGCCTGGAATCGAACCCGGGGCCCTTCGATTGGCAGTTCGGCACGGTAACCATTACGCCATGCAGGTCCTAAGTTTCCGTCCTTTAGGCAGGCGGGCACCCGATACTGAGTTAGGTAAATTTCATGGGCGGTTTAAAATCATATGCAACAGCGAGTTAGTCATTAATCCATATCTCCGCCAACCCTCATTGAAGCAGTGTGATGGAGTGCGGTTGAGTTGTGGAGAGAGACCCAAGCTGTTTCTTGCAAAAAGTGTTGCAACTATTGAACTATTCGTGGCAATAAAGCCTATTCTTGATTACACACCACCTATCTGTGTCTTCAATTCGTGTCTTTACCCTCGGGTATAAAAAGCTATTTTCTCTTGTATTGTTCATTTTCCTCTCCAATAATCTGTCAAGTGTCAGAAACATTGTATTTCATACCCTCGTCGAGAAGCTAAACATCTGCAGGGCATCATGACGGAAACACGATTTGAAATGATTATGAATATAAAATGTTCTTAAATATGACTGGAGATCCCTGATCGGCGGTATTAGATATACAAAAATTGCCTTGTAGAAACATATTGAGAAATTCAGAATAACACAAGATAATTTGGATAAACTTCCGAAAAGTAGATAAAGAATTTTGTCACCAAATTTTGCACAGACGTTCCATTGGACTATCTAAGAGTCCCCTTAAAAGGATTTTTGGCGACGCGCAATATTATTCGAAATAATGATTTTTTTAAGTACGCTCTTTAACTAGCAATTTTATATAATATCTTCAAAGGCTTGGATAACAAGTGGCTCTGTGACATCTCCGGCGCTGCGGGAAGACCACTCCCTCCGCCCCAGCGTAAGAAAGCGCGGCACCTGCGCTTGCCTTCGCAGCTTCGGCTTTTTGGTCGCTACGGCTCTCTTGATGCCTGCGCTTTCCTACGGCGGCGGGGAGTGGTCTCCCTCCGCGCCTCCGGCTTTTTATATACACTCTAGGGGTAGTACAGACAAGACCACGTGGATAGTGGGGTGCTCTGATTCGGTTTGGGTATTTTTCGAACATAAATAATTATAGTGTTAAAAGTAGGATGGGTGGCCATAGGTATATATGTAAATAGGTATATGTACATATATATGTACATGTACATATCTATGTACATAAGTAACGCCTGTAACGCAACGACAAGTATATATAGATATACCAGAGCGTGCTTAAGAGCGTACTCAAAAAATTCAATATTTCGAAAAATGTGCTGTGCAAAATTTGGTGACAAAATTCGGTATCTACTTTTCGGAAGTGCACCCGATAATTTTCCCAGTCTATAGAATAAAACAATCAATAAAAGTTTTGCCAATTCATGGCTAATTCAATATTCTGCTGTGATCCGTTTAAAGAGTGCAATTCCTGAACACGATGTGACCATAATAATGAGCTTCCTTTAGCAACGCGATGGCATTCATCCTCAGATAAGTCTCAATCTTGAATGAGGTTGCGTGTAGACTTTATTTGTCAGTACCTGGACGACCGAGCGTTGCTCGGATAAAAACAATTTATTTTCTTGGTTTCATTTCAAAGGAAACACCAGGTATTTGATATATTATGGATTTACAGTATATAAGTAGGTATCTCCTATGTTTCTGTGTAACGAAAGTTGCTATATATTACTTGCGTCTCACAACGTGCTTCTACGTTATGGGCCCAATTAGAGCGGCATTAAAGTGCTTCATTCGGAAGTTGTGGTTCCGAGTTAATTGCCGTTTCCAGAATATCAGAACACTTGCTTATATCGTATTACAAGAACAAATTGTTGAGGTTGTAATACTTTTTATTTTTATGCCGGACATTTAGTTCTAGACTTTATTTATTGAAGAGATGTGCCGCCGTCGTAGTCCGCGTGAGTAAAGGCTTGATTAAAGATTTAAGATAAATTAGAAATTAATATGATCTTTTGTATTTTTATTTATTTGAATGGAGTAGCAGACGAGCATGCAGGCCAAGTGGTGTTAAGTGGTGCAGCCCATGGACATCTACATACAACCTCAAGCAAGCATAGGTAAGTCTTGTCTGAGGTCGCATGCAGTTGCGCTGCTATTCCGGACGCTGGTGGTCGCCTCATGTAAGTGTGGCGGGCAGTGACGGATTTACCTTAAGGCCAAGTAGGCCCGGGCCTAGGGCGGCCAGCTATTAGGGACCGCCATGCGTGGCGAAAAATACATCATTTTAAGTTATAAACGCTCGTATGAAGGCGGCGGCGGACGGGGCACGCAACTTTCGTGCGTTTCTGTGAGTTCTGTCGCTGCTCTTTGAGCCTTTACAAACTGATATTGCAGATGAGCAGCTTAGTTCGAAATTTGTCCTCTCATTATATTTATTTGGGATCAATTCGGGATAGCTCAGTCTGTAAAGAGCAGCGATACGATACGTCGCAGGTCACGAGTTCGAATCCCGCTTGTGGACAAATTTTTTTCTCATATTATCATTTAAAAATTTATCAGCAATAAATCTGAACTTAATAAAAACATAGTTTGTTGAAACCTATTTACATATTTACAGTGACGGTCCATAATTGTATTGTATCTTGTTTATTCATGGTAAGCACTTATGAAATACGGGCGGCTTATACTACACGGCCTAGGGCGGCCAAGACTGTAAATCCGTCACTGGTGGCCGGCAACTGCACCTTTCCACCGAAACACAATAGAATTGGTTCACGGCAGAAGTGGGTGCAGCGATGGTACTTCCCCGGGCGAACGATAATAGTTCTACCACCTACATAATGTAGACTTAAACCATCCTCTATAAGCGGACTATTCAACGCAAAAATATTTTCTCAATTCGAACCAGCCGTTCATTTTATGTTCCTTTAATGCTTATTTCGATCTGGTCTACTTGAAGCGAATTGATTACCTGCCTAGCTATGAAGATCACTTACAATCTTAAATGGAGATTGCCACCCATCTTTTATAAGCGTTATAAACGTGCCGCAACAGTCGCATAACGCTATTTTTCATCACCTTCACACAATCTCTTTTGCTTAGTCGACAGCAAATGTTTCGTAACAAAAAACCGGCCAAGTGCGAGTCGGACTCACGCACGAAGGGTTCCGTACCATTATCTATAAAAATCACGTTTATTGTATGGGAGCCCCCTTAAATATTTATTTTATTCTATTTTTAGTATTTGTATGACAATAGCGGCAACAGAAATACATCATTGCCTTTGATTATCCATAGAAATCATTGCATTAAGATTGAATGAAAGGTAAATTGTGGTTTACGATTTATGACGTATTAAAAGAAAACTACTTACTAGATCTCGTTCAAACCAATTTTCGGTGAAAGTATGAATCGTAGTATACATCTTATGTTTTTTTTTATTTTATCATTCTCTTATTTTGTAATGTGCCCCCCCACATTTTACCACTTTGGAAGTGTCTCTCGCGCAAACTATTCAGTTTAGAAAAAAATGATGTTAAAAACCTCAATATCATTTTTGAATACCTATCCATAGATCCACATGTATGGGTTTGATGCACAAAAATTTTTGAGTTTCAGATCTAAGTATGGGGAACCCTTAAAATTTATCTATTCTATTATATCTATTCTATTCTATTCTATTTTTGTGTGAAAATCTTAATGTGGTTGTGGTTTTGCCATTTGGCTACGGAACCCTAAAAACCCTTTATACGTACAGTGTCATGGGAATTATGTATCTTTAGAGCCTAACGACTAAATATGTTTTTACAGTTTTGACGTCATCGTCTAATAAATCGATGAACGCCGGCTGCACGCACGAAAAAGGATGACTCATTATAACGTTATGCTCATTGTAACGTTACGTTGAGGCTTGAGCGTTCGGCTTGCGCCGTTCGTCGACTGTTTATAAAGTGAAGTGAAAAGTTAATGTGGTTTTCATTGTTTTGTTATGACTTTGTAACGATTAACTATCGTTCGTAAACAGACTTTACAGAAAAACATTTTTTTTTGTTTTGTTTGTTGACTAGTTCGTACTGAATAGGCTTATACTATTTACAAAACTGATTCTTACAAATTTTTATCTTTCAATTTTAGTTCACCTGCGAAGGACCACTGCTACATAAAGACATCACAGAATAGTCACCGCACTTACTTCACGGTATAATAATATAAGTATGCCGGTGACCATTAATCTCTATTAGCAACGCGTTTACATTAATAAACGGCAACTAACATTTCAGTGTGTCCATCCATGGACTACAGCGACTACTTCACACCACGTGGTCGGTATCCTGATATCCTCTTATGCTACTTGATTTTTATAAAAATAATTTTACTTTTTCGGGGCTCATCTACGTGAAGCGAACGGCTGTAAAGCGACATCGCACTTTAGATCTGCGTGACGAGAATACGAAGCACATGTTTATGTAAAACCTTCACCTTGCCGATGCGGTATGAGAATTTGATGTTATCTAAGCACAGAAAAGAGAAAAAAAATTAGGGTAAAATCAAACACAGCTGAGCTTTGAAAATGTCTTACGAACTTAGATAACAATACATCCCACTTTTTTCAACCTTTGTTATGTCCCACTACGGGGCACAAATCTACTCCTAGAGTGAGAATATAGGCCATAGCCATGCTGGTTAAGTACGGATCGATGGAAAGGAAAAAAGAAAAAAATATTTATTTCATAATGAATATCATTTTTCCCGGTCATTGCCTTTAGCTGCCCGTTTGGGCTAGATGAGCTGAGAGAAAAAAGGCGGCCGAAAAAAACTCCCAGCAGCACCCTTTAAAAAAAAGTATATTTCTGTCTGAAATTAAATGAAATGAAGTGAAGTAAAGTGAAATGAAATGAAATAAGATGAGCTGAGCTGAGCTGAGCTGAGATGAGATGAGATGAGATGAGATGAGATGAGATGAGATGAGATGAAATGAAATGAAATGAAATCTTTACGCGATTATAAACTGCGATAGCTGAGTGGTAACGACATCGGTTCCTACCCGACCGGGCGTTCAAGTTCCGGCGGCAGTAAAATTCTGACCGATTTTTTATATGTGCTTCGTGAATTCCGTGTATACCCGATACTTACATAAAATTCGAATACATTATGTCCACCAGCCCATACTTGTCATCATAGTTCTAATACTTTTACCGATATCTCAATTCCGATGTAGCATATAGTCACATTAAAAAAGTTTGGAAAATACTTCATCATTTCTATGAAAGTTGAGCGAAAATATGAAATGTTTTATTACACTTGAGTTGAGCCGTGTAACGAGATAAGCGGACAGTATGACAACTGTCCAGTGTCCGGAGTAGCCACGGATAAGTGAGTTACAGTTCACCAACCCGAAACTTTTCAGGGCTAAGTTGAACGAGTAAGCGGAATATATTTATCTTTCCAACTTCAACACAGTTCTGTTAGAACTGCCTTTTATACAGAGGAACCTGCGGGTCGAGTTCTTTACGATTAGGTTATTAATTTGGCAAAACCAATATGTTGTTGGTATGAAAAAGTTAGGTAAAAACTACTTGGCAACATTCCGCAATCAGAACGTATGATAATGTATACTTTTTTCATGCAACAGCACCTCCCTCCCGGATACATGCACATGCAACAGTAAAAAATATACACTAACATACGTACCACCACCAACACGTATTAAATTTATAAGAATAGAGTTCCGCAAATAACGCCTGATTATATTCATGGTATAAAAATATTATTATGTTATGCACATTTGTATTGTCATTACAATTTTAGTAAGCTTTTATCCAAAATCGCGAAAATACTCACAATTAAATTGGGAAGCTTATCCTTGACCCTTTTCCCTGCGAACAATCTTATACGTGCAGACCGTGCAGTCCCCTCCCTTCTCTACGAAAATGCCTATACATGTCCCATCCCCCACGAAATAGCCATTATTTATCCATACCCCAACCTGTGACCCCCCTGATTTGAAGGCTGGATCTGTTCTTTCTTCTATATGATAGTAGGAAGCGAATATTTGTCGATTGGAGAGGCCTAAACCTAACTAACCCCCGTCAGATGTTTCATCATTCCGGAAAAGTAAAAACCGCAGACTTGTATGACTTAAGCCTGGCGGAGCGGAGCTAAAACTCGTATTGCAGCGGTTATCCGTCAGCATTAACCGGTTTCGTCGGCAAGTTCCGGATATTATTTTAATGTCAGATTTATCACAAAAACGACTACTTTCAGAGACTAAGGGCCTCGTTCACCACCTCCAAGTAAAGTGTTGATTAATTACTTCCCAAGTAAAGTTAATTGGCAAGTAAAAGCTATAAGTACGGGTCAGTTTATCATATGATTAGTTCTACTCGAACATCGTGAAATTGAAGTTACGGGTGACTTTAACCGACAGTTAGCGTACTTGTCACTTTACTTGAAGATGGTGGAAGAGGCCCTTATGCTTTTATTATTGCGCAGTGTGTTGCAGATGAGCCTCAATAGGATTTGAGCTTAGGATTGTTAGCTTTTATTTATTTATGAAGAATATTGTATTAGCTAATTCCGTATTATTATGATAATTTTAGTAGCGGTAATTCCATTGTTCCGTTTCCGACACGTCAGTTAATCATAGCCAACTTCCGGTCACATGAAATTGTCGTTATTTTCTCCGACCAAGCTGCAAGCATTCGTGTTGGAAGCACTGAGGGATCCAGACGTGGCTAAGGAAAAGCATTAATAAAGAGTAAAAAGTGTTAACGCGTAGACAAAATAATAAGTGAAACAAGTAAAGGATTGAAGGAATAATAGTTAAGTTGATTGTTAATATGTAAGTACTCCATTTTTGTTCTGTTGGTGGTTTATTCGTTCTTGAAATATTTACATATGTGATTTGTATACTGCATAACTACGAAATATACGTGCAATTGTAAAGTGTTTTATCTTTTATTTAACAAAAACCCGCATTCTGAGCTGTGAGCCAACAGTTCAGAAGTGGGATGATAAGAGAATTTACTGTTTTCTTTCACGTCCACAACGGCCAATTCTGTAAATACTCTGATATATTGAAGTTTCTTGAATTTGTTGGAATATCGAACCGGTGAACGCTTAGGGGTGAACGTCAATTATTTTACAACCACATGTTTTATTAACTTTTATTGTAATAAATTTGCAGTATACTTATCAACCCACTTCAAAGTGAAGTATTATTTTTTATCAAAATATGAATAATTTATGGAAAAACGCAGATATTTAAAGAACTAAAATACGTAATTTATGAAATCAACTTAATTTCTTTTCTCTGGATCGGAAACACCGCCGTGGTGTATAGACTTAGATATAAATATTTGAAGACCTGAGAATAGATGTTACGTATATGTTTAGTGCGTTAAAGATTTATATATTGTTTTAGATTAATAAGATGCATGATTAATGATATCTTTTTACAGCTGTGGGACACTAGATGTGAACAACTAGTTTTGATGAAGGCTTTTATAAATGTGACTTTTCTTTTAAATTTATTGCCCTTACAGGAAGTTGGTACCCACTTTTTTTTTACTTTTTTTATAAGATAAATGAATAAACAATGGCTTGAGTTGATCTACCTTATTTTACCAACATCAACAAAAAGGATGAGGTTCTCATGTTATATTTAGTATTGCATCGACATAATCCACATATTAATTGAAATTTGACATTGACCTTTGTAAATATGAATGAAAACTGATACCTTATTTGATGCTTATAATTCATAATTCATATTTTTTTTGTTTTGCGATAATAAGGATACAAAAAATGCTGAAATGATACGAGTATGTACACTTTCCACTTATTCTACGTTATCTACATGTAAATTGATGTAATTTTACAGGCAGCAATCGCTATATATTCTAGGAAAACGTATCCACTGTGCCACAATGCCAACTAGGACCTAAAATGATTGTAAGGCAAAAATTTGAATGTTTCGTGAATTCGGTAACACTGTATTTTTTTCACATAATTTCAATCTACAAGGGGGGTGCCAATATCATGTTTTCGTATTTGTCTTGCGGTTCTATTGGTAACATCGATATGTAAATTTTGTCGTAAATTTATTCAGATATCTATACATACAATCATGAGACTTTGATATACAATGAAGGTAAGGTTAAAACTTAGTGTTTAAGAAATGATGGCTTACAGATTTGCATATCCTCAATTATTTTTTGTGGTGGGTGCTGTACTGCACCTAGGGGTGCTTAACATGAAAAAAATGATGATGGTGTTGATGGTAATAATGATAAAGACAACGATGATGGTGATGATAATTACGATGATGTCATTTTCGAGAAAAATACATTCCATTGTCTGATTATAGACATATAAAAGTCTGGTGATGTTTTTCTTTAGCTTTGGATAATTCAATACTATATTAATTTGTTCTCTTTTTACCGACTTCCAAAAGAAGGAGGTACTGTATTCGGCTGTATGTATTTTTTTTTTTTTTTATATATGTTCACCGATTACTCCGCCGTTTGTGGACCGATTTTAAAAATTCTTTTTTTGTTCGTATGCTTATACTCCCGAGGTGGTCCCATTGTCACAAAATCGGGATCTGATGATGGGATCCCAGGGAAATCGAGGGGAACTCTCAAATTTTATAGGCACACACATTGATTTTCTTATACTTTCTGAAGCATAAGAGATATTTGTGCATAGTAATCATCATCTCATGTTGCTGAGCTGATGATGGAAGGTACTGCAACAGTGAGGAGTTGAAAGCAATTTTTTTCAATAAATAGTTTTTTATTCCAAATCTTACATTCCTGAGGTGGTCCAACTGTCACCAAGGCAAAGTTTGATGAGGGGATCCCGGAGAAATCGAAGGGAACATTCAAATTTTATAGCACAACAAATGATTTTCATATTTTTACTAAAGCAAAACAGACATTTTTGTATAATTATCATCATATCATGTTGCTGAGCTGATGATGGAAGGTACTTCGAAAGTTAGGAGTTGAGAGAAAATTCTTTCAATAAATGGTTTTTTGTTGGAAATCTTACATTCCTGAGGTGGTCCAACTGTCACCAAGTCAAAGTCTGATGTTGGGATCCCAGAGAAATCGAAGGGAACATTCAAATTTTATAGCACAACAAGTGATTTTCATATTTTTATTAAAGCAAAATAGGTATTTGTGTATAACTATCATCATATCATGTCGCTAAGCTGATGATGGAAGGTACTACGATGGTTAGGAGTTGAGAGCAAATTCTTTCAATAAATGTTTTTTTGTTCGAAATCTTACATTCCTGAGGTGGTCCAACTGTCACCAAGTCAAATTCTGATGTTGGGATCCCAGAGAAATCGAAGGGAACATTCAAATTTTATAGCACAACAAGTGATTTTTATATTTTTATTAAAGCAAAATAGGTATTTGTGTATAATTATCATCATATCATGTTGCTGAGCTGATGATGGACAGTACTATGACGGTTAGGAGTTGAGAGCAAATTCTTTCAATAAATGGTTTTTTGTTCGAAATCTTACATTCCTGAGGTGGTCCAACTGTCACAATGGCAAAATTTGATGATGTGATACTAGGAAATCGAGGGAAACACTAAAACTTAATAGGCACACACATTCTTTTAGTTATATTTTTTAACATAATACAAATATTTATATCCGGTAATTATCACCTCATGTTGCTAAGCTGATGATTGAAGGTATAACTCCTCAACGGTTAGGAGCTGAGAGCAAATTCTTTTATTAATTTATACGTTGAGGTGGACTGATAGTAGTATTCTTTCAGGCTATAAGATGGCTATTAGATAAACATGATTATAAAAGGTATCTCTTTAACGTTTAGAAGTTAAGTGAAAAAAAATCCAATTATGCTTATACATATGTGAAGAATTATTAAAATTACTAAAAAGAGTGAAATAAATTAAGTTTTTAACAAAAAAATAGAACCGACTTCAAACGGTAAAAAATAAAATTGTTCAGTACCTACTTCTTCTTGCTTATGGTAATGACTCTTAAAACTATTTTTGGAGTCGGGCCCTTAGTAAAATGTCCTGTCTTAGTAAATATAGTGTACCTTTCGTTCTGAATGGACACCAACTCCAATATAGTTTTAACAGTCATTACCATAAGCAAAAAGAAGTAGGTACTGTCCCACTGTCTGTATTGTCGGTGCCCATTTAGAAGGAATGGTACGACATTTTAGTAGGGGCCCGACTCCAAAAATAGTTTTAAGAGTCATTACCATAAGCAAGAAGAAGTAGGTACTGAACAATTTTATTTTTTACCGTTTGAAGTCGGTTCTATTTTTTTGTTAAAAACTTAATTTTTACTTTTCGATTCTAAAGTCGATTTTAAATAGAATATGTACTCAAATGTGTCACTTTTCATTTTTGTTAACTTTTATTGTGATTAAAATGGAATATGTACTCAAATGTGTAATTTTGCAGATAATAATATTATGGACGAATACCCCCGAGAAAGTCTACCTAGGATTGGAGGTACGATCAGGGCTAAGGTAAGCACACGTAAGCCCAGGCCTAAGAGCCAAGGGATGCTCTGGTCGAGCAGGAATGAGCCCAGGTCTGAGCGCCAAAGGATGCTATGGTCGAGCAGGAATGAGCCCAGGTTAGAGGGCTAAAGGACGCTCAGGTCGGGCAGGAGCGAGCCGAGGCAATGGACGCTCAGGTCGAGCAGGAGTAAGCCCGGTGAGCAGCGATATGCGTAGGATGGAGGGAGATCGAAAGCCTCTGTTAGAGGGCATAAGATTATTCAGGAGCAAAGGAGCGATAAGGTTTGCAGAGGAGGCCTTCAAGACCCAACAACGCAACTCGCAACGTCTTGGTAGAGGGAAGCAGCATCTGAGCGGTAATTTGAAATGAAATGTAATGAAATCATGAAATGAAATTATTTATTTGCCAAAATGTGGTATATGAATAGTTGGTTTTTTTAGAAAATTATAGTCTCACATTAACCAAAATTTAGTGAGCAAAATTACAAAAAAAAAGAGAAAAAAAATTGAATTACATAAACATTGGTGTGCAAAGTTTCTATTTAACATTATTTGAAATTATATTATTAAAAACTATTTTGTAATAATATTCATATACTATATACTTATATATGTATTTGAGCTACGGTGAGTTGTAGTGGTAGTCAAGGGGATTTTGAAATTGAGATAATTTTAGATAAGTTCTTGTCAATCCTAACGTATAAAATTTAGTCCCGCTGACGCGTCTTTCTGTCTGTCTGTCTATATGAACTAGGTAGTCTCAAACTACCTAACAGATTTTAATGCGCTTCTCACCAATAGTGTGAATTTTGAGGAAGGGATAGGTGTATAAGTCATAAGGGTTTCGTTTTCGAACTATTTGTAGTATAACGAGGCTTTGTTGGGAGCCTTGCTTTTTGGGAGCTTTGTATGCGTGCACTGTGGTCTAGCAGACATACTCGTACATTGGGGTAATGTGCTGGGGAATTGCACATCTACAATAACGCTGAGAAGGAGTTCATGATGTCTCTATCTCCTGAGGTTGACTCACAGATGCTGAATGTTTGGAATATGAATTCGAAGTACTGCGATGTTTTCGAAGCTGTTTTCTTCCCGTCACCCGTCACACTGGGGTTGCATATTATGTAACGGTGGTACGGCGTTGAACGGAATTCTGAATCGCAGTGGCGTTATACGTACCATGTTAAGGTGGAGTAGAGTTTGTTGAAATAGGTAGGTTCCGTAGGTTATTTAAGTTAAATTGGTGAAGTTTTTTTAGTTAAATTGGTAAAACTGGAGTACCTGTCTTTGAGTCGCCCTGGCTGGGCTGGGTCGCTGATTATAAAATCTTTTAATAGCGATGTAATACCGGATTTTGATCCTTTGGTAAAGAGCAAACCATTTTAATCTGGATTAAGAAGGTGGAAGAATATTCAGAAATATGTGTATAAGATGATTCGCTGCTCTTTTCCAAAGTTGGTCGGGCTTGGCAATGTTTGTAGAGAGCTGTAAGTAACCTTATAGTCGCAGTCAATTCAAGTGGCCAATTTACCGAACCTGGGCGGGTGCGAAATTATTTTGGGACAGTCACTGTGGGACATCGAAAAGTGTATCAAACTTACGGTATTGAATGTAGGGTTGAAGCCTTCAGCGGTATTAATCGAAGCCTGGTACCAAAGCCTTCTTTGCAAAACGCTAATATGTTTTTCATTGTGGCGAGATGTCGGCAAAGTGTTCTTTGTGTGACGAGACTAGCTTTGATTTGGTTTGAAAGCAGAATAGGTTCAGGTCTTTTAAATTAGATTCACAAACTGATAAAGGTGAGGAAGAGGTATTGCCACAAATACAATTGTACCGTTAGGTGTGAAGGGCCACTAAAGTTGCTCTAGTGCAGGTTATTGCATATTATTGGCGAAGCAATTGACTTTTATGATGTAGATAATGTAGATGAGTGTTTCAGATTGCTTAGTTCTCTATAGAAATAACTGGGAGTTCGACATTAATAATTATTGATAGGATGAACATAGAAAGTACACCAATCAGAAATTGGTAACCATCCGTTTTGCATTTTAGAGCGAATCATGAACTGATTTTTATTGCCCTAGTTTTTAGTTTGTCTGAAGGAGGCGTTTATAAACATGGATTGCTCGGGGGTGTAGAAAGCAAGTGTAAGATATGGACGGTCGATTTACTGATTTAATGGCGTCCTCTCTGGTGTTGTGTAATATATCATATTACGTAGCAGTGGCCTGTTATTTTACAGATTGTGGGACGTATATACATGAGAGTTGTTTAAAACTCCTATTTTGGTTGTAATAGTGTTTATAAGTAAAATGTATCTCTGGTACGGGGAGGGAATTGGGGTATTGACTGATATTTTAAACTGGTTTGATCTTGGTAGGGGATTTGGCAATTTTGCTGTAGAGTTGGCGCCTAGACATCAAACATATAAATTTGAGAAGTGTATGTGCGGGATGTGATCGTTTCAAGTTGGAGGGTAGAGAGAAAAGTGCTGGTTAGTGACGTCGCTAGCCTGTGTTATGGTACGGGATGTTGGTGGGACTCGATTTACTAGAAAGCGATAGATCAATAATTAATTATGTTTGATATTCCAACTATTTGAATTTATCTGATAGTGGGTAGACTGTGTTCGTGTTTTGTTTATAAGTGGCACATTCTGGACATCAGTCAACTACCCAATTATCTTAGGTGGATGTAATAGATACTTATGGAGTATAGTGAATCTCGAGAGTAGTAGAGGTTCGGCATTAACTGTTTGTGCATCCAAGTTTGATGTAAACATTTACGGGGATTCACTTGCAGCAAGGGCCTACAAATGCAGGGGATTGGGGAGACTATGAATTGCGGTCAAGTGGTTATGACTGGCAATAGGAATGCAAGCGGGCACTGAGTTGCGGTAAGGGTTAGGACAAAAAGGCCGATTTCGCTTGGAAGTTTTAATAGACAGGGATTGCTTCTCTACTTGTTTGAGGTACCTTGGTTTTACTGATATTGGTGTAAAAGTTGTTTAGTCAAGGACTAAAAAATTTTGCACGGATTGATGTGATAGTAAGGGTTGTTCTTGTATATTTAGTTAGCCGTGTTTGCCTTCATGAGGCTTGCACATATTACAGGGATTGGTCACGGATATAAAATTGTTTGTTCTCATTATGCACTTCTTGAAAATGGATTCTTGTTTTTTCGGGCTGAACCCGATCCTCGGCTTTGTGAAAATAAAATGATAATAAAGTGAAATTTGTCTGTTATGGGTAATGTAGTTGCGGACTGGGTCTTTCATCTGAGTGAGAAGGTGTCTCGCATTAGTCTTTGTAAGTAATTTTTGGACATGTTTATTGCTTTAGAGTTGATTGCTATGAAGGTTGAGTAGAATATATAGTTTAATAGTTCGCTGTTGAGTCGAGTGAGTCGTTTAAACACATTTGATCGGGTTTTTGAAAGAAAAATTGACAAAAGGTCTGACGGGAAATGTGGAATTGGTGACTTTGTTGTTATTTAAAGCTTTTAGTGGAGTTCTAGGGGCCATAATAATATAGTAATGGGATGCAGTGAAAGTGCCCCGGTGGAGGGGACGAGGGCGAGATTCAATAAGTTTTTCCAGTTTTGAATGGGGATCCTTTTTGTATCACTCATGTGGGGTCTTCAATTGAACATGTTTATGTAACTAATTCGACTCCAAATACAAATCCAAAAATTACATAATTAGGTAATTGGTTCTTAAGATAAATAAACTAAGGCCAATTTATTTTTGTGTAGTGTGTAAAAGTTCCAAATACAAATCCAAATATTAGGTATATAATTATTTTATGACTTTATTTGAGATTTCATGATGATTTTTGACATTTCATTTCAGATGTTAATATGAAGTAATTTATTGCTTGTTTACGGGTAATGGATTCTTAAGATAAATAAACTAAGGCCAATTTATTTTTGTGTAGTGTATAAAAGTAATGTTCTTTCTACTTATAAAAAAAGATTACAGTATAAATGAGAAAGCTTATGTTTGAAATTAAAAATACGATTTAAAATATATTATAATGATTTACTGCATTAATTGCTATTAATACAATTATTGAATACAATGAACGTAATTTCTTGTTTTTATTTTATTTTATTTAAGAGCTTTCGATAAATATAAACTACATTGTACATTATACAGATAATTAAATAATGTGTTAAAGAATGTAATTTATAGTAATATTTTTAGAAAATTTATAGTACTTTTGTACTTGTAAGAAAGCGTGAGGACACGCTATAAGCAGGATGGCCGAGCTGTTAGCTTTTATTTATTTATGAAGAATATTGTATTAGCTAATTCCGTATTATTATGATATTTTTAGTAGCGGTAATTCCATTGTTCCGTTTCCGACACGTCAGTTAATCATAGCCAACTTCCGGTCACATGAATTGTCGTTATTTTCTCCGACCAAGCTGCAAGCATTCGTGTTGGAAGCACTGAGGGATCGAGACGTGGCTAAGGAAAAGCATTAATAAAGAGTAAAAAGTGTTAACGCGTAGACAAAATAATAAGTGAAACAAGTAAAGGATTGAAGGAATAATAGTTAAGTTGATTGTTAATATGTAAGTACTCCATTTTTGTTCTGTTGGTGGTTTATTCGTTCTTGAAATATTTACATATGTGATTTGTATACTGCATAACTACGAAATATACGTGCAATTGTAAAGTGTTTTATCTTTTATTTAACAAAAACCCGCATTCTGAGCTGTGAGCCAACAGGATGTTAAGGTTAGGTTTTAATTTAGACATATTTCACCTTCTTGACCCACGGGCCACGGTAGTGCCTACGCACAGTAGAAACCTTTTTTGCATTCCACTGCTGGTCACAAAGTGCTATGGAGCCCCACGACTTAGAAAGCCTGAAATTAGCAGCTGTCCCCGCCGAATTTTATACCGGACATAATAATACGGCTTTTGGATTTAACGAATGCTAACATTCATATTTCTCTCGACTTTACCTGTGTACAATTCTATGTTCTTTATCTGCTCATATTGCATCATGAGCTCATGAGCGATTTGAAAAACTCTGAATGCAGGTTGGCAGTAATTTTTTGGAGAAATACGTGGATAAACATATGTACATATATGTAAAAGAATTATGTACATGTGAAAATAATACGCGTCGAATAGCTAGAGAGGGTCTTTAAGTCGGTTAAAAATGCACATTTTTATAAATCGTCGACAACGACATATTTCTGGATTCATTAGACTTTACTTCAAGAGCTCTTGAATTCTCTCCGCAGAAGTCGACAATATTATTTTTCTTCAAAATTTGTTGTTGAATCCAATTCTATCCCTTCAGATATAATAAAGCCACAACAATGTTAAGGTTCCCAAGGTTTCTTCTACTTTAAAAGATGGTAAAACGATCGTAATAAAAGTGGAAACTTTATTGCACAGGATATAAAACTGGGCACGGAAAGTGGTTGGAGAGTTTGCTTTACGACCGATCTTGTTCCAACATGTTCAAGCTGAATCTTAAGTGGGTGATAGACGCTCAAGAACGCTCGACGTTTTTCGCCAGCGTCAATATAAGTACGATGTTTCCTTTAAAATCCCTGTTGAAATGACCTGTTTGAAATTTTGCACGTTACTATTAGAAAATCTGGTAGTACATTTATATTCATATTCTAATCCCTACTAATATAATAATAATAACTCATTTATTTCGTTCTCACAGTACCTAAGTCTTAAATTAATTAACATGGTACAGAAGTAATATATAAATCTCAAACCTTACAGAGTGAGAACCTGGTGCCTGATGTAGGAAAAGAATAACCTGTATTAATAATAAATTCGAAAGTAATTTTGTCTGTCTGTCTGTTACGCTTTCACGCTTAAACTACTGAACTAATTTTAATGAAATTTGGAACATAGATAGAATGGACCTTGGGAATGGACATAGGATGGTTTTTATCCTACGGGAACCAATAAAACGGAACCACGCGGGCGAAGCCGCTGGCGGAAGGCCAGTTATTATATAAATTCGAAAATAATTATGTCTGTATGTAAAGTTTTCACGCTTAAACTACTGAACCAATTTTAATGAAATTTGGAACACAGATAGAGTGGACCTTGGGAAAGGACATACGTTAGTTTATCCTACGCGAACCTATAAAACGGGTCCACGTGGTCGGAGCCGTCCACTAAATGCCTAAGATTTTAATAATATGGCAATATCATGTAACGTCGTATTTCAAATGGATGAAAGAAAGTGAGAGATATAGCGACGACCCGTGTGGCGCAATGGTTACCATATCAGACTGCCAATCATGGGGTCCCGGGTTCGATTCCCGGCGAAACAGAAATTTGAATATGAGTTTAAATTTCTGTTCTCGGTCTAGGCTATGAGTGTGAAACGTTATTTATTTAAAAAATTAGTACTTACGTAGTTTAATAGTTTAATTATAAATTATTACATTTGGTAATAAAACGAAATGTAGGTTTTCAATAGGGTGTAGGTTACATCCATTTTTAGAAAGTGTTTCAATCATAAAGTAAGTAGACATATTATAAGTAATACCTTTTTTTGGTATCGGGGGGAAACCTTCAAAAGGTACCCGACACCTTGGGAGAGGATACCGGGTTATGTGGGATTTGACCGCACTAAAACCCCCGCGGTGGCCTGCCTCTGCGTTTCATTTTCATTTTCATTTTCATTTTCCCTTCCGGGGTTGCTGGCTGGACGGGTCAAGCTTCCACTTTCACCGCCCGCATCCCCGGAAGCCCCCTTTTAGTCGCCTCTTACGATCAAACAGGGGATACCGTAGCTCTATTCTTAATCCCGAAGCTACAGGGACTATATAAGTAATACCTAGGCACTATAACCTACACTAAAAAAAATACAAAATGTTAATTCAATCGATAAGTGACATGTTGCCTAAGCTATATATCTTTATTATATATTTTTCTCATTTTATTTCATATAAAGTAAAATAGCCTATTCTTGAACTTGTCAGTCTTGTTACAGCACCAAATGGTGGGGCGGGGCTAATTCAATCGGTTGGCAATGTTGGCATCGCTTCAAAATGTAATAGGAACAAAGTGGGACTATATTTAAACTTTTGTTTACTCCTACGGTTTGATTAGATCGGAATGGACAGTGAAATGAAGTGGGAATGGCAGCCGGAGTTCATACTTTTATTTCTTTTGAAATTAAATGTGAATCTTTTATTTGCATAAATATGGATAGAAATAAGTTAAACAAAAGTTTCTGTTTCAACTATAACTACAAGATATCAGAGAATGAAGATACCTACTTATGAAAGGTTTTTGGTATAATGAAACCGAAACGAACCAAAACAGAAATTGGGATAATGGAATTCGATAGTAAATACAAACACGCGGTCTAGAATTGTATAAGTTTAGGGAAACTTGAATCAGCTTCAAGTTAGGGCAAATAACAATTAAAACTTCTGTATAATTATTATGACGGCTATCTTATTGTACGCCCCACAGTCATGCTGCATAATGAATACCCATTGTACCTGAAAATTTATTTAAAACAGGGCTGGAGTTTTTTCCGCCCGCTTTTTTCTTATAGCCCATATATGCCTTAGCGCACCCAAAGCGGATAACGGTCAGCCGATGGCCGTACAACAATGACAAACATCAGGTATATATTATTACCCAGAATGTTAATAATAAACTATTTCATTTCATTTTTATTTCATTTCATTTCATAGGAAATGAGTCCACGGTGGTAATTATACAAGAAAGTAGAAAATTGGCATAAAGTGACTTTAACTTGGGGATTGCTATTAACGAACCCAAACGAAAATGCTTAAAAGAATTTACTTCAAACTATTAAAAAAAGTCCAAAAAAAATACATCTATCTCAAAATAATTTAATTTGATCGTGGATCCCAAAAACATTCACAGAAATTAATGAAAATATAATAATACTAGCTGTGCCCTGCGGTTTCACCCGCGTTAGTGAGGATCATAAGCATAAAGTGAAGTCCCTTCTGAAGTACCGTGGACTATTTAAGATAAACATTTCCATCATACATTACGAATGTGTAACTCTAGCGGTTTTGGCAGCGCACGCCAGAATAGCTCGCAGATGGTAGATTTTTTCCTACTTACTTGACACTTGTCGTCATATTTCACACAATATCTTTATAAATTGTAGCCTATGTGTTATTCTGATGTATAAGCTATATTATTGTAAAGTTTCTTTATCTTCTACTGAATACTACCTACCTAATATCTACCTACCTAATACCTAACTACTTTCTACTGAATGGATTTAGTAGTTTTTACGTGAAAGAATAACAAACATCCATACTTACAAACTTTTGTGTTTATAATATTAGTAGTATTATCCAGATCATTTGAGATATTTCTGGAACTTTCTCGAACATTCTCAATTAATTAATACAGTGTGCAATTATTTTAAAAATCTTCAGATCATTCGAGAAGTTTCTGGAACTTTCTCGAATATTTTCAATTAATAAAAAAATTTGCTATTATTTTAATAATCTCCAGATCATTTGAAAAAAGATTACAATTATTTAAAAAATCCAGATCATTTGAGAAGCTTTCTCGAATATTCGCAATTAATTAAAATTATTAAAAAAAATCCAAATGATTCGAGAAATTTCTGGAACTTTCTCGAACATTCTCAATAAAATTAAAATTAAAATAGTTTGCTAGATCATCCCGGAAATTTTGAGATCCACCCAGAAGTCCATATTGGTTAGAAAAGTACAGATAATTTTTTTTCAGATTTTTCCACCCACTTCCACCCACCGCCACCAAACTCCCTTACTATCATCTACGTACTAAGGGGTGTTTACCACCCCAACGGGAAGTTGATTGGAGTTAATGATAATAGAGAAAACCGTGTCTTTACGTACAAAGAAAACCCTTTACTTTTTATATATATATTAAGATTTATATAGCTATGTTGTAAATAGTCTGGGAACGGTAATATTATCTATTATACCATGGTCGCAAAAGCGCGCATGGTCCAGCGGTCAGCGTAGAACGCAAATGATCTATGCAACTTAGCCAAAGTCATTAAAGCTTGTCGGAGGCCTTATGGGCCGTTTGGAAACATCCGATAGCGGGTTGGCCACTAACCCGCATCTTCACCAACCTGCAATGGAGCAGCGTGGTGGAGTAAGCTTCAGGCCTCCCCAATTATGGGGAGAGACCCGTGCCCAGCAATGGGACGCAAAAAGTGTTGCAGCCATACATGGTTTGGGGCTGGTCTAGATTTTTAAGGCTCTACATAGATTAGAAATGTAAACACGATCAAAAATCGAATGATTGTTGGTAGAAAAAAATGTTTGCACGTTCTCTCTAGATTTCACTCAGTCCATGTTTAATACCGATATTAATCATGTTTTTTTTACACACTCATACCCCCACAGTAGGGTAGATATACCCTGTGTCGTGGGTACCATGGACAGGCACAAAGACAGAAACACAAACACCCAGACCGAGAAATTTAAACTCATCATTCAAATTTCTGCCTCGCCGGGAGTCGAAACCGGGGGCCCTCCGATCGGCAGTCCGTTATGATAACCATTGCGCCACACAGGTCGTGCGTTTTAGGCTTATCGCTTCCAGAGGCAGTTTAAAGACATTTGCGTTGGCAAAGTTAGAAGAGTACACAATATCTCGCTATTTTAAGGAACGTTACTACATGAAATACGTGTATAATAATCTCTAATAATAATTTATTTACCAAGATTTATCCAAAGAAAAGCCTGCAACTTTTTATTGGTGATCAATTACATTGTTTATAGTATTCATAACAGTCATCTGTCCCGAGTGCGTTGTTTACAAAAAGTTTGATAGAAAAGTAGGCGATTAGGCGGGTTGTTTGCGAACGTTCGATGCGTACACATTAATCACGGGATTATTGCGTGTTGATACGCAAATAGATAATACATTTGTCTTACATAAACGCGTTACTATGTATTTATGATTATGATATTATTTCTGATGTCAAGAGCCGGTCGAGCTTTTCAGAGTTTGGGTTACGAATATGTACCTATGTACTTACGTTCTCATCCTCGGTATTGTATCTTCATTTATCCCTTGCCAGGTCTGCAACCCTTATATACATACTACTTGACAAGTCTATTGACATTATAGATTTGCTGCACATACATCGTTTCACATGTAGTCCCTAAAACAAATGTCAACCGTCAATGTAAATGACTTCCCGAAAGTTATTGAACATCCCATGGTTCTTTTTGCCGATGATAGCACAGTAATATTTAGAAATGATAATCCTGATACCTATGAGGCTGATATTAATAATTCCATTGAATCATTAGTAGACTGGCTAAATAAAAACAATCTTAAAATTAACCTTGATAAGACAAATATAATGACTTTTAAAAATCGAGTATCTTATGGCAAATCAATAAATATAAACTATAGAGGAAAAACTATAAGTGAAACTGAAACAACAAAATTCTTAGGATTATACATAGATCACAAATTAACATGGAGAACACATAGTGGGCACGTATGTAAAAAGCTCAGTAAATTTTCATTCGCTCTCTATAAATTATCAAAAGTGGTAAATATATCGGCGGTATTAAGCGCCTATCATGCGTATGTTGGCGCAACCTTAAGATACGGACTCATATTTTGGGGTAATGCAACGGAAATACAAACAGTTTTCAAAGCGCAAAAGAAATGCATACGGTCAATCTGTCAACTACGGCAGATAGATACATGTAAACCACACTTTCAAAATCTTAATATAATGACACTCCTTTTGCTATATATCTATGAAATATCTGTAATGGTCAAATGCGACATCTCTAAGTATGATACCTTAAACTCTAAAAGACACAACAATAAGTTGTGCTCAATACCTTCCAAAACTAAACAATACCATAATAGTGTATTTTGCATGGGACCAAAAATATACAATAATCTACCAGACTCCCTAAAAACTAAAACTATTAATGAATTTAAAAAAGAACTTAAAATGTATTTACTTAAAAAAGCGTACTATTCGGTCACTGAGTTTCTAAACGATAAATAATAATATATAATAAAATATTAACTAAAATAAATAATAAACTAAAATCAATAACATAAATAAGATATTTCGCGGGATAAAAACCTGGGAGGTTTTTTTTCCGCCAGCTTTTTTTCCTCTCAGCGTATAAAAACCCATCATGGTGGGTGCCCAAAGCTGATGACGGTCAACCACGTATGGTTCAAATAAAATAAAATAAATTTGTATAAAAAAGCACAAACTTGGGTTAAATTGAGTTTGGGTAGCTGGAGTGATAATAATGTAAAATTATTTAAGTATACTGTGTGTTTTAGTGTTTACTGTACATAATTAGTTTATAATTTAACTTGTAATTATATAACTATTACAATAAAATTTGTACACCCTAAAGGGTAAATATGGCGATCTAAATATTTTTGTAAAACCTTTTTTGCTACCCATATTTGTGCAAATAAAATATTTTCATTTCATTTCATTTCATTTCAATGATTCAAAGTCGCAGTGAGACGAAACAGATAACCATTCTCAACTCGCCATGCGCGTTTTTATTTTGAACATCCTAAAGGCGCAATGGTTACGATGCTACCAACAGTGGGCCCCGAATTTGATGCCGGATAAGGCAGAAATTATAATGACTTTTAATTTCTCGGTCTAGGTGTTGATGTTCCTGTATTTTTTATTGTGCGTCCATGGTAACCGGTACAAAGAATCCTATGGGGGCTATGGGCCATGCGGTTATTTTTAATAAAATAATTAAAAAAACTTTTTAAAGCCTCATTTCATTGTGATCTAGGCATTGATTTATGTCGGTGTTCGCCATCCTGCTGCTGTACACCAACCCGTCTCGCTGCAGCCACTACGTGGTGTCGCACCACGTCACCGCAGCCTGGTTATCTAAGTAACTTTCGCTAGTCCCTGTAGCTTCGGAATTAAGAATAGAGCTACGGTATCCCCTGCCTGATCGTAAAAGGGGGCTTCCGGGGTTGCGGACGGTGAGAGTGGGAGCTCGACCCCTCTAGCCAGCAGTCTCGGGAAGGACGGCGGTGTGGGCGTGGCCGCATACCGCTGTGAGTGCCCGAGGGTGCAGGAGAGCATGCATTCTTGGGTGCCACGCGTGGAGGACATCGGTGCGTTCCGGTGGAGATCCCCGAGTCCTCTCCAAGCGCAAAGACAGGCTACCGAGGGGGTTTTAATGCGGTATAAATCCCACATAACCCGGTAGGTATCCCTCCCAAGGTGCTGAGTACCTTTTGAAGGTTTTCCCCCGATACCAAAAAAGTAACTTTTCCTGGCGAAAAGAGCAAACGATGAAAAAAAACTCACACAAATCATGAAAACAGTATACAATGTGTAATACATTCAAAAAGCTAGTTGTTCAATTTTTATTAGCAAAATTTCAGAGTAAACTTCCGAAATGAAATTATGAAGTCGGAATGTAAACCGATTATGGCTCTAACTCCTAAGCTTATTAAACGTTTGACGGGCTATTGCGTCTGCTTCGATATTAATTTTATTTAAAACTTAATTGAATATTGAAACTTTTTGCAATATAAAGCGAGACCCGGGGCAAGGCTCGGCACTGTAATGAAATTTTTACTAAATTAAATTTAGAAAAGAACTTATAACCCCTCTATTACAATTAACTGTGTGCGACACTTTTTGCGTTCCATTGCAGGCACGGGTATATCCCCATTGCTTGGAAGGCCTGGAGCTGCCTGCTCCAATGTGGATTGTTGGAGATGCGAACCCGACCCGGCCAACCCGATGCCGGATTTTTTCAAACCGCCAATTGAGTCTCCGACAAGGTATAACAACTGTTATCTGTAAATAAGAAGCGGGACCGTCAGCTTTACTTGCCATCACATGTTCATATTGGAAACGAGCATGAAATTATGCCACTAGCGGTCAGTCATCTCACACCCGACCGCGCAAGTTTCGCTTAGATATAATTAACGTTTCTCCCTCATAGCTCCACAATAGGATAGGCCCCTACGTCGTGGGAACCATGGACACAATGAACACAAACCGAAGATCGAGTACAGAAACTGTAACTCATAATTTCAAGTTTTGCTTCGTTGGGAATCAAACCCGGGACCCTTGATTGGCCGTCCAGCGTGGTAACAGTTGCGCCATACGGGTCGTTGCTTAGCTGTGTAGATCGGTTGCGTTCTACGCCAGCCGCTAGGCTTTGTGCGCTGTTGATTATAACTTATTGTAAAAATGCGTCCATGGCACCTACGATACAGGGGATTCTAGGGCGAAATGTCAAAAACTCTATTACAAAAATTCATCTGGTTTCCCCTTTTTAACTTCGACGATGACAACACATCATACAAATTTTTATCCCTTATTTCAAACGTAACAGACACACACACACGCACACACACACACATTAGTATGGATTTTAGATATTTTGTGATTAGGTACCTACTTTGTTAAAATTTATAATATGATTAATAAAACAAATAAAAGATAAGTACATCTATATTCCGTCCGTTAAAATTTTCAACAAAAAATTCCCGCAGTTGTTAGCGGAAAGTTGATAAGGGCATTTTTGAGTTATTTCGGATAAAGTTGATGGCATTTTGTTTGACATACGTAACAAACAAAATTGTGAAATAAAATAACTGTTCAAAAACATTTTTTGCGTGAAAAAATCCATCGAATTGAACACGTTCAAATAAAGTATGCAGTCATCGCTTTACTGGGATATATGACTAACTGATTTTACTGACTACTAATTTGACTTTGTGTTATTATATGGTCTTTATTTGATTTATTGTATCGCTTGATTTCAATGAAACAATAAAGTGGATGCTATTTAACAAAATCTTTGCTCAGATATGATTCGATAATAATTACTAATTCGATTAACAAATGTAAAATTTTTAGTCCAATTACTAGAAGTCAAGAATGAAAAACTCATAAAAACTTTATACTTAAATACTTTAAACCCACAAAATATTTACCGGGACGCGAATATACGGTCACCGAATACTTCACGGCCAGTTGGAGCCAATCAATATTTTCGTTTCATTATTTCAATAATGGCATCACAAACTCTGTGCATATTGCATATTGCCAGCGTCATGTATAATTTTTGCATCACTTCGTAATAATAGAAAAAAATCAGTAAGTCGTCAGTAATAAGTCAGTCAAGTCAGTCAAACATTCAAGTAAAGCGATGGCTACTTTACCAGAACGTGTCCGATGGAATTTTAGAGGCAAGTAGTAATTAAAAACATATTTTAGCACTGTTATTCCATTTCATAACACTTGTGCCCAATTAACCTATATCGAACAAAATGCCATAAACTTTATTCGATATAACTCAAAAATTCACTAAGAAAATGAAAATAAAACAAGAGCACATTACGAGTAGGTATATCTATTTCGACTTCGCGCGAAAATTTCCAACACGGGTAACTACTGAACAAAGATCATTCAAGAGTACTGTCTCCTTATTAACAGAGTAGCCATTCAACCAGTCAACAAAGGCATTCTTAATTTAAAACTCGTTGAACATCCAAGCCAAGCCACACTAGCTTCTCTTAGCATCGATGATCGGCTATTGTGCATGTGCATCGATGCTTCGTCGCTGTATATGTTCCTATTGAGATACCACAGATACTCGCTTACTGGATACTATGATATCGGATCCTGCCATACACTCACCGCACGCGTCCTTCTTACCTCCTAGCACCAGCTAAATAAATGCCTTGAAGGAGCGACTCTTTCCTCGCTCCCCGCGCTGTACCATAGAGTACTGAAGTATGTGTATTAACTTATTACTCTTATTAGTGTACGTGCATATTCTCCTTTATATTAAAACGTTAAGTGTGTACGAACTATTATGACTGCTGACTAGGCTTTTACCCGATTGTCCATTTTTAACGATATATTACATTCATTAAAGGAAGTTAGAGTGAAGTACTCGTCTTTTATTTATACTCACGGCCACCAACATTTCATGGCGACCCTGCCAAAGGGCTCTGCCAAGGGGCCTATAGTTTAAAGTTTTAACAGTAATAATTTATAGTCAAAATTATGTGTCGCTCAACCGTGAAACCGATCAAAAAGAAGAAGTATGTTTAAGTCAAAATGCTGCCGGAGGAAACAGCGACGGCCTGCTGAAGACCATTGGAGGCCATGCAGACCGCATCGTTATCTTTCTATATATCTGGCTGGCCGAATCTACAAGAGCTCCCATCAGTAGTGGTACCAAATGGAATTCGCCCAAAATGCGCTGGAGCCCATTCGACGCTCGCTTCGTGGACGTGAAAGATTATCATCATCATCACCATCAGCCCTGGCGTAACTACAAAACTTTTGAGAAATTGTAAATTTTTTTGAGTGGTATGTAAAATAATTTTATAAAACGTAGAGTGATTAATAAGCATACCTAGAACGCGGCGGAAATGCATCGAAGTCAAATATCGCAAGTCAGCGTTATACGCTCGGGGTATCGTGTTCGCTGAGTGATTGTGCACCGTTTTAGTTACGAATGAATAGACTGTACTAAGTAAAATGTTATTTCCATGTTAAAGTAGAATATGATAGAAACTTTAAAAAATTATTATGATATATTGATAGGCATTAGAAAATACTTAATAAAAAAGGGTCAAAGTAGGTACACGTGTAAAACTACGCAGGCAAAGTTAGATGAAGCACATGAAGTATTATATAAATGTAGGGAAATTATTTCTAATATAAAATTAAGTAAAAATTCTGATATTATTTTATTGTCTTTAGATATTTATCAGAATATACAGAAGGTATACGACGAAGTAAAAATTTTATGCGTTTTGCCCGAAACTAATATTGGCAAAATGGAATTTGATTTAAAGGTTGCGTGTAGTTTGATTCCAGCAATGGACGGTGTTGAAGAAACCACCAAACGGATGATAGATGCCATCGAGATGTACGGAGACATGATTAATGAAGCTGGTAAGCCCTTATTGATTATGTTCGTTCTGAAAAGTAGACTGTCAGAAAATGCAAAATTACGTCTATCAAAAACATATAAGTCCATTGAGACACTTCTAGTAGATTTAAAGAAATTTCTTTTACCGAAAAAATCTTTTATAGCTATTCAGACTCAATTACAAAACAGTAAACAAGGTTCTAAATCTATAGACGAGTATGGGACTGAAATCGAAAAATTATTTACTGCCCTAACTATTTCACAGGCGGACGGTCAGTCTGAAGCAATGTCTGTTTTAAAGCCGATTAATGAAAAATATGCAATAAAACGGTTTTCAGATGGTCTGGCGGAACTCTAGGCTGTCTACAATCATTGCAGCGCGCAACTACAGCACGCTACAAGAGGCTGTCCAAGCGGCGAAAGATGAAGAAGTGTCATCGGAACGATCTTCAGGTAACATTATGAATGCATTTAAGCAAGGACAGGGAAATAACTATTTAAGGCGCGGAAGAGGTTACCAATATCCACAACGTAATTTAAATAATCGCAATCATGGTCAATATCGTAGCAATTATTATCGTGGACAGGATAACCGGCATAACTTTACGGACTATAAGGGAAAAAGGCCTGCCTTACCGCAGTACAATTTTCGAGGTAACCGTGGTTCTAGATATGTCACAAATAGTAAGAACAGGAATGTACGGCAGGTATATACGGCAAGCAATTTGTCAGGCAATAGTACCCTAGAAACAAATGAGAATGACAATGTTTTAGCTAATAATACAAATCAGTTTTTTCGATCTTAAGCATTTCGTTTTATCGTGTAGCGGTAATGCAAAATATGTTTTCTTTTATGTTAATAACATTAAGAACTATTTTCTTATTGACACCGGCGCTACACTATCCGTTATAAAACGGGAAGCGTTGCCATATAACATCCCTACATATAGAGATAACACTTTAGTGAATGGAATAGGAGGACAGAAACAATCTTTAGGTTCCGTAAATTTAGCGTTATGCGACGATAAAAAACAATCGTTTCTACATAATTTTATTATTTTTGATGCATTGCCATTACAAGCAGATGGTATATTAGGTTTAGATTTTTTAAATAAATACGAAAGTAATATTGATTTAAAAAGTAACATTTTAAGATTACATAATGATGGTCGTGAAAATATTTTAAGATTAGTTGATATACACGAGAGAAGTAACGATGTATTGGTTATTCCAGCACGATCCGAATCAATACATTTCTTATATGTAGAAGAGAGCATTAAAGATGTGATTGTATGCGGAAGGGAATTAATGAAAGATATATTTTTAGCTAATTCGATTGGAACGATAAAAAATAATAGGATTCCTCTGAAGATATTGAATGTTAGTGAGAAGGAAGTTTTGTTACCAATCTTTAAGCCTGTTTTGTATGCTTTGAATGATTACGACATTTGTGAATTTAAAAACAACAATATAGATGTTAATAGAGTTCGCAATTTATTATCACAGTTGCAATTAAATCATTTAAACACAGAAGAACGGGAATCAATTGAGTCAATTTGTGCAAAATATTCTGATGTTTTTTACCACACTGGTGATAAATTAACCACGACAAATATATATGAGCAATCAATTACAGTAAAACCTAATTCCACTCCCATTTATACTAAGCCATATAGATTACCTCAAGCTTTGAAGCCAGAAATAGCTAAGCAAATAGATCAAATGATACAGGATGACATCATAGAAGAATGTAACAGTGAATGGTCAAGTCCAATTTTGTTAGTACCCAAGAAAAATATAAGAAATACGGAGAAGAAATGGCGATTAGTAGTTGATTTTCGGAAATTGAATGAGATAGTATGTGACGATAGATTTCCTTTACCAAACATGAATGAAATCTTAGATTCTCTTTCTGGCGCTATTTACTTCAGTCACCTTGACCTTCATCAAGGCTATTATCAGGTTAGTTTAGATCCACAAAGTCGTAAATTAACAGCATTCACAACTAATACGGGTCAATACCAAATGAAGCGATTACCCATGGGACTTAAAACAAGCCCAAGCGCATTCAGTCGTATGATGTCTGTTGCACTATCTGGTCTGACATTTGAAAAGTGTTTTGTTTATTTAGACGATCTCATTGTATTTGGTAGAAACTTAGACAGTCACAATCAAAATTTAATTAACGTTTTAGAGAGGCTACGAAAAGTTAACCTTAAATTAAATGCTCAAAAATGTGAATTTTTAAAGAAAGAAATTTTGTATCTAGGACATGTAGTTTCAGAGAAAGGAGTTTTACCGGATCCAGAAAAAACTAGTGTTTTAAAAAATTATCCCACTCCAAAAAATGCCGAAGAAGTAAAACGTTTTGTAGCATTTTGTAACTATTATCGGAAGTTTATAAAATCATTTGCAGAAATAACCATGCCTTTGAACAAACTATGTAGAAAAAATGAACCTTTTATTTGGAATAATGAATGTCAAAAAGCTTTTACTTTCCTTAAGAATGCATTAATGACCTCACCAATTTTGCAATATCCTGATTTCTCACAAAGCAATGAGTTTGTTATGCAGACAGATGCATCAGGTATCGCGTTAGGTGCTGTCCTATGTAATAAAGATTTAAGGCCAGTAGCATACGCCAGTAGACCTTTAAATAAGGCCGAAAAGAATTATCCCACAATTCAGAAGGAACTTCTTGCAATAGTTTGGTCAGTCAAATATTTTAGACCGTATCTTTATGGTAGAAGTTTTACAATTATGACAGATCACAAACCCTTACTATATCTTTTTGGAATGCGAGATCCATCAAGCAGGTTACTAAAATTTAGGTTGACGCTGGAAGAATACAATTTTAAGATAGTTTATGTGAAGGGTAAAAATAATGTGTCTGCAGACGCTTTATCTAGAGTCACTATAACGTCTGATGAATTGAAAGGTATGCATGATCAAGTAGTGAATGTGATGACAAGAGGACAGAGGAAAAGAATGAATGATATAGCTTCTCCCAAGGTTGTTAAGAATGGCGAGAATGCGGACCTTAGTAAATTTACTGACAATTGGCCTGTACAACCAAAAGTTGTAGATATATTAAGGAAGCCGTATGACTCGATAGAAATGGTTTTAATGGATGGGAGAAAGATAGATATACTAAGAAAGAACAATACTATAAGTAACGAATCTGAATGTTTTGCATTTAGTTCAAGTAAGAAGATGTTATATATTAATTTTAATTTCAAGGCGCATTTCTCGCGAGCCGAATTTGTGCAGAAATTAAGCTTATTTTGTAAATCGATGCGCATCGATGAAGTTTGTATTATAATAAATAAAGTTTTTAACAAAAAAATAGAACCGACTTCAAACGGTAAAAAATAAAATTGATCAGTACCTACTTCTTCTTGCTTATGGTAATGACTCTTAAAACTATCTTTGGAGTCGGGCCCTTACTAAAATGTCGTACTATTCGTTCTAAATGGGCACCGACAGTACAGACAGTGGGAAATTACCTACTTTTTCTTGCTTATGGTAATGACTGCTAAAACTATATTGGAGTCGGTGCCCATTCAGAACGAAAGATACACTAACTATATTTACTAAGACAGGATATTTTTGATATTACTAAGGGCCCGACTCCAAAAATAGTTTTAAGAGTCATTACCATAAGCAAGAAGAAGTAGGTACTGATCAATTTTATTTTTTACCGTTTGAAGTCGGTTCTATTTTTTTGTTAAAAACTTTATTTATTTCACTCTTTTTAGTAATTTTAATAATTAATTATAAATTGTAATGCACATATGTACATATAAGCATAATTGGAATTTTTTCACTTAACTTCTAAACTTTAAAGAGATACTTTTTATAATCATGTTTATCTAATAGCCATCTTATAGCCTGAAAGAATACTACTATCAGTCCACTTGAACGTATAAATTAATGAAAGAATTTGCTCTCAGCTCCTAACCGTTGAGGAGTTGTACCTTCAATCATCAGCTTAGCAACATGAGGTGATAATTACCGGACATAAATATTTGTATTATGTTAAAACATATGACTAAAAGAATGTGTGTGCCTATTAAGTTTCAGTGTTTCCCTCGATTTCCCTAGTATCACATCATCAGATTTTGCCATGGTGACAGTTGGACCACCTCAGGAATGTAAGATTTCCAACAAAAAAACATTTACTAAAAGAGTTTGCTCTCAACTCCTAACCGTCATAGTACCTTCCATCATCAGCTCATTAACATGATATGATGATAATTAAACACAAATACCTGTTTTGCTTTAGTAAAAATATGAAAATCATTTGTTGTGCTTTAAAATTTGAATATTCCCTTCGATTTCTCTGGGATCCCATCATCAGACTTTGACTTGGTGTCAGTTGGACCACCTCAGGAATGTAATAAATCGAACAAAAGACCATTTACTGAAAGAATTTTCTCTCAACTCCTAACCTTCGTAGTACCTTCCATCATCAGCTGAGCAACATGATATGATGATAATTATACAAAAATGCCTGTTTTGCTTTAGTAAAAATATGAAAATCATTTGTTGTGCTATAAAATTTGAATGTTCCCTTCGATTTCTCCGGGATCCCCTCATCAGACTTTGACTTGGTGACAGTTGGATCACCTCAGGAATGTAAGATTTGGAATAAAAAACTATTTATTGAAAGAATTTGCTTTCAACTCCTCACTGTTGCAGTACCTTCCATCATCAGCTCAGCAACATGAGATGATGATTACTATGCACAAATATCTCTTATGCTTCAGAAAGTATAAGAAAATCAATGTGTGTGCCTATAAAATTTGAGAGTTCCCCTCGATTTCCCTGGGATCCCATCATCAGATCCTGATTTGGTGACAATGGGACCACCTCGGGAGTATAAGCATACGAACAAAAAAAGAATTTCGAAAATCGGTCCACAAACGGCGGAGTAATCGGTGAACATATATAAAAAAAAAAAAAAAACATACAGCCGAATACAGTACCTCCTCCTTTTGGAAGTCGGTAAAAAAATGAAGAAAATATTGATTTCATTAGAAATGTCTGTGATGAAGTTAAATCACTAAAGGACTGGTCCGGACCACGTATATGTATATTACGAGGAGTAAAAAGAATAACGGAAAATGACGAAAAAAGTATAATAATGAATGACTTTCATTTACTACCCTCTAGTGGTCATGCTGGAGTGCGTAGGATGGTTAATACCATCAAAAGACGATACTATTGGCCAAGTATCGAAAAGGATGTACAAGACTTTGTAAGAAAATGTAGCAAATGTCAGAAAATGAAATTTTTTCGTTATACTAAGGAGCCAATGGAGATAACAACCACAGCTTCTGGGGCATTTGATAAGGTTTATTTAGATGTAGTAGGTAGGACCTTTGGAAAGGGATATAGAAAATAACTGCTATATATTGACCATACAATGCGAGCTAACCAAATTTGTTCAAGCTTTTCCTTTAAAAAATAAAGAAACAATGTCTATAGCTGATGCATTCGTAAGAAAATTTATTTTAATATTTGGTATCCCAAAGGTAATAGCAACAGACAGGGGGACGGAATTCATCTCTAAAACAATGGAACAGGTTTGTAAACTTTTGAAAATTGATAAACTGTCTTCAACCGCTTACCATCACCAATCAATAGGTGCTCTTGAAAATGCGCACAAGACGATGGGTGCATTTTTAAGAATACAGTGCGAATCTTACACAGATACTTGGAGTTATTGGTTACCGTTCTGGTGTTTTAGTTTTAATAACACAGTGCATTCCGAAACAAATTACACGCCCTTCGAACTAGTTTTTGGTAAACTTTGCCGCATACCTTCTAGAATTACTGATAAAATTGAACCACTATATAATATTGATGATTATCCTTTAACCTTGAAGTATAGATTACAACTAGCTCATTCAGATGCCAGGAAAAATTTGTTGAAAAATAAATATAAAAGAAAATTACATTATGACAAATCTGTAAACTCTGTTACGTATAATGAGAATGATTTGATATTAATAAAGAATGAAACAGGTGGAAAATTAGATCCTATATACAATGGTCCTTATGTAGTTTTAGAAGATTTAGGTTGTAATGTAAAAGTTAAGATTAAAGATAAGGTAGATATAATTCATAAAAATAGAACAAAACTTTTTTGTCATTAAAATATAAGTTAACACTATTTCATAAGTAATTTGTGTGTTTCTGTGTGTGATTGATTTAGTTACTTAGTTTATTGTTATTTTTTATAAAATATGATTGTAATGTTTAGCTTATTGTAATTTTGAAAAAAAATGCTTTTCACATTTTTTTTTGTTCACCCCCGAAGGTGAAGTATGTGTATTAACTTATTACTCTTATTAGTGTACGTGCATATTCTCCTTTATATTAAAACGTTAAGTGTGTACGAACTATTATGACTGCTGACTAGGCTTTTACCCGATTGTCCATTTTTAACATTACATTACATTCATTAAAGGAAGTTAGAGTGAAGTACTCGTCTTTTATTTATACTCACGGCCACCAACATTTCAGTACGGTGTGTACGTACGAGACGATAAAGCTACACTTTATTCACATATACTACTTCCTTTTGGCAAATTGAAGGCGACATCGAAATCAAGCGTTTAATCAACTTTAAGAATGCTGCATCGTTATTTTCTGAATAACTAAATTCGAATGTGGTAGCGAAGTTGCGCGTTTTAGCGTTTTCAAGTGTGCATGGTGCGTTCGGTCGCTGCTGTTAGCGACTAAATCGTCGATCGCCGATGGCGTAAGATCAAACGATCGATACACAATCAACAGCGAGGAACGCAGACTGCATCGTGGGCCGCGGTCCAATTGCGGATCGGACGAGCGGACGTGTTTCTGCATCTTAATGCTTGTTATGTCGGACAAAATAACCGGGTGTTTGATAACTGGTGATCCAGCCCGGCGTCGCTCGGGAGATTTAAGTTTATTTATCCCACTGGAACAATACTTTTTTACGGGATGAAAAGTAGCCTATGTCCTTTCCCAAGGTCCACTTTCACAAGGTCCATCTGTATACCAAATTTCATTATAATTGGTTCAGTAGTTTAGGTGTAAAAACATAGCTGACGCACATACATAGACAGAGTTACTTTCGTATTTACAATATTAGAATGGATAAAAGTGCCGACTCTGGCGACATCTAATTCGGTGCAGGACGCACTCATCATTCCCACGAACTAGAGTACTATTAAAAAAATATATAGTCGTGAAATTACAGCACGGAACAAGAAAACTATGATTAGAACTATGATTTTAACGTAGAAGGCTGAAATTCTTAAAAATAGATGGAAATCCAAACTTCCCTAAGTACTAATATAAATGTAGTATTAATGTAGTAAGTAAATCTTTTTTTCTTTCTCTCCGAGTCTGTTACATTTTCACGCCTAACCTACAGAACTAATTTTAATGAAATTTCGTACACAGATAGAGCGGATCTTGTGAAAGTTCGTAGGATAATTTTTATCCCGGAAAAATGTACTATTCTTGTGGGATAGACAAGTGCAATAAAATACCCAAATCAGCCGGGCGAAGCAAGGCCCGATCACTAGTTACCTCATAAATTTACTCAATGAGAATCCGGTACTAGAAATTTACTATTTTTTCAGCATAATATTTAATTAAATCAAGTAATGAATATTGCTTAAAGCAGCCTTCGCAGAAAATTATTGCTGATGCATGTGTCGCAGTCGGATCGTGTAATCGGCCGTATTACGTTACGGCTAGCCGGTCATAATAAGTATGCGTGTAAATTAAGCTAAGCCATGTTGAGTGCAGTCGAAAGAAGGATAGGTGGCCAATAAACAACACTTGTGCAAAAGAAGGTTGGGTATCATTGAGCTAAGCAATATACCTGGGACAGTAATATACTTCCAAAGCGGCTTATCGACGATACATCCATTTGAATTTTGGAGGAAGTGCGGCACGTTATTACTCCGCTCCCATTATTGGGGAGGCCTGGAGCTTACTCCACCACGCCGGCCCAATGTGTTTATTTGGTGGAGATGCGGGTTAGTGGCAAACCCGCTGTCGCATGTTTTAAACCTCCCATAAGACCTCAGACTAGGTTTAACGACTGTTATCTATCGCTAACAACCGACGGCTTAACGGCCCTCCGAAGCACGGAAACGTGCATGAAATTTTTAGCCACTAGTAGTCACCCCACTCACACCCGACTGCGTACGTTTTGCTTAGCTGCGTTGATCGCTTGCGTTCTTCACTCGCTGCCGGGTCATGTGCACTGCCGCCATACGTCAATTCAGCTGAGTTGCAATTTGATTGAACGAAAGTGCGGCATTATAAAACAGCCCTTTTTTTAGAAACGGCTAGCCGTAATATAAAACGGCGGTATACACAATCCCACTGCGACACATGCACTACAATATTGGAGCCGGGACAGCTCACGTGCAGCGCCTCTCATTGGGACGCTAGATGAATTAATAAGATTTTCTTGAAAATGCTCGGTAGGTCTTCATGGCTGAAACAGGTGAAGCTTGTATTTGCAGTGCCTCTGTTAAATAATTAATACAACGATAAATAGGACAAAAACGTACAAATAATTTACATAAACAAATAATTATGTGTTTACTCTGCTTGTTTATATACATTCAGTTCTCCATAATTATTTACATTACACGAGCTATACAAATATTGCATAAAATATATTTCATAGATGTTTAATGACGACAGCTTCACAATTTTTCAAATAAAATAAATGAATATGTCGAAAAACATCAGTCAGAGCCATCGGATGGCCAGGCCAGAGCCATGGTAATCAGAAAGCTGATAAACATATTTATATAATTCTAAATACATACTTAAATAGATAAATTAACACCCAGACACAGAACAAATGGTCATGTTCATCACACAAATATTTGTCCTGGGTGGGAATCGACCACGATCTCACGCTTCGCAGTCGGCTCATCACCCACTACGCCACGGAGGCTGTCAAATCAGTCAGTATCACAGTAAAGCGATGGCTACTTTACCAAAACGTGTCCAAAGGAGTTTTGGTGACAAGGGGAAAACGTTTTCGCACAGTTATTTGATTTCATGTCATCAAATATACGCAAAGAAAGTGAAAATAAAATAAGACATAATATAAAGTTAGGTAAAATAATATGTGTATCTCTTTCAATTCATAATAATATATGTATCTCTTTCAACTTAACGCTAAAAAAAACTCCGAAGAACTACTAAGCTTGTATGATTTCTGTGGATGATGTCATAGGTCGATGACCACTTCACAACATTTTTACGTATCTTTTGGAGGAAAATGTGTACATGTAATCTCCCCAAAAACAAATGATAAATTCGCGCGTTCCCCGTGGACAAACCATTAGACCAACTAGTTGGACCACGGTATTTAACAATAAAGAACACATATGTGTACTAACATCGATAGACTGTTGATGTGAAAATCAAATACGTTCTAAAATCGTTAAATATTTAGGTGTCGAATTGGGTGAACGACTATGTTGGCGAACACATATTCACACTTTGGCTGGGAGGGTTAGTAAAATCATATATATCTTTAAAAAATTAAGACATTCGGCCGATTATAAAACATTAAGCGTGGTATACACTAGCCTTTGTGAATCGATTATATCCTATTGTATACCAGCCTGGGGTGGCGCGGCTCAAACTATACTCAAAGAGTTAGAAATAGCACAAAGAGCCGTTCTAAAGGTTAACAATTTTAAACCCTATAGGTATCCTACATCTTCTCTTTATAAAGAAAGTGGCGTATTGACTGACCTATTATCTTAGCTTTATGTAAACATGACCTTAAAATTAAACTGAAAAACTACCTGCTTGATATAGATTATGAAAATACAGAAGAACTTATCACATGAGATTCACATAACACGCATGCACACACACACACACTCACATACACACACACTCTCAAACACACACACACACACACACTTATATTCGCAGCATACAAACGTACACATTTCTTATAAGTAGATAATAATATTAATGTGTATTATTGTATCTTATAGTTTAAGATTATTCTAGCGCTTAAGTAAATAACTTTACTACGGACTACTGCATACTTACCAGCTAAATGATAATGTAACGGAGAAGCGCTGACTTCTAAGATACAAGTCAAATTATGACTTAGTTTAGGAGACAGTGTCCCGCTTGGCAGAATACATTGTAATATTGTAACTTATTTTAGTGAAAAGTTGTACTAGAATTTTTGTTCTGTATTTGCAAATAAAATTTTTATTATTTAATATTATTAATAAGGAAAGTACCTATCTAATCTTCCCCGTATAAACCATCGGTTGAAGTATATATGTACTGCCTACACGGTTAAACCACGTGTTAAGAGGATACGAAATTTTGCTGATTTCTTCGACTGACGTCTTTAGGTCTATTAATCAAAACAATGTAATAAAAATGAAAAAGTGGCCAATTTAATAGTTTATTTTTGCAATGGTCAGTCATATTGTGCAACGAATCTAATGGAATAGAATGGAAGAATCAGGTAAATAAGCAAAATCATCAAATTTTCGTATACGGCCTCTTAAACCTTCCGAATAATGTGTGGGCCTATGGGTAGGCGGTAGAACTTTAAAGGTTCTGGGAAAGTAGCGCCGCTGCACTCACCTCAACTCTGACAAGAAGCATTTGGCAAAGGAAGATCTCCCGCCGGGCGAGATGGTCATGCCCGGGGAGCGGCAATTGACTCAATATGGAGCTTGTATATATGATCGGATATTCAGAAAACTTCGATAGCGTGATTCAGGAATACCAGTGGCATCATCTCTTAATGCTAATGCTACAAGCTTAATGCTACAAGCACTTCTATTTATTTTGTTTTTCGGTGGAAAGGTGTAGTTGCTGGCCAGATTTACATGAGGGGACCATCAGCCTACGGCATAGCAGCACAACTGCATACGACCACAGGCAAGACTTAGGCTTGCTTGGGATTGCGTATAGATGTCCATGGGCTGCAGTGACCACTTAACACCACACAGCCTACATACTTGTCAGGTACTCCATTCCAATAAAAAAGACTCTTCCCGTATATTCCAAACAAAGCGTAAATACGAGAAATACTTGTATGTGTGTGAGTTTTTAAAATTAATATTTCAAACTATACAGTCACTTTTCAGAAGATACTCTATCTTCTCCCAAAACAAAAAAAGAAATATAAATAGGTTTAAATATTTTCCCCGTGAATTCTACAATCCAAAAATGTTAATTAAGAAGAACACTAGAACAGCAATATAGAAATACAATCGTGTTTCACGGAAGGCGTTTGTAATTATAATAAAAGCTGAAATGACTTTCTTCAGATCAGTTGAACGGATTCGGGAAAGTGTTGAAAGATACACAAATTAATATTTCAAACTATACAGTCACTTTTCAGAAGATACTCTATCTTCTCCCAAAACAAAAAAAGAAATATAAATAGGTTTAAATTATTTCCCCGTGAATTCTACAATCCAAAAATGTTAATTAAGAAGAACACTAGAACAGCAATATAGAAATACAATCGTGTTTCACGGAAGGCGTCTGTAATTGTAATAAAAGCTGAAGTGACTTACTTCAGCTTAGTTGAACGGATTCGGGAAGCCGTTGAAAGATACACAAAGGCTCTTGGAGTATACCCGCAAGGCCGATTCGTTGGAAAACTATTTTACACCTTTCAAATTGGTTCAAATTTCCATGAACTGCAGCGAGCACTTAACGTCACTCGCTCTGCTTGCTCCTCCATTTTTTTTCAACCTTTTTTATGTCCCACTGCTGGGCACAGGTCTCCTTCTCACAAGTGAGAGGGATTTAGGCCATAGTCCACCACGCTGGCCAAGAGCTGATTGGTGGACGTCATGTATTCGAGAAATTATAAATTTATTTCAGGCATTTAATAAAACAAAAATAGTATCTAATTCAATACACGATTATTTCCGCTGAAAAGAATTTTACTTTTTTCTAATAAACAAAAGGGCCTACGTGACTGCTACCATGGTTCGCCACGATGAATCCTTTGTGATCAAAATAGACATCGCATAGGGCACAGAAGTGTGTGGGCGGTAACAGTATTAATAGGAAATCGGTTACTAATACGATTGAAAATAATACCATGGGTCATTGTAAAGTATTTTGATACGTGTGATTACATTTCAATAACGTTAAAATTGCGTTAAATAAATTGCATTCGTTTTACTACAAGTCACATTATTCATTCATAGGAGTAATGTTTAATCCTTACTAATATCATAAATTCGAAGGTAACTCTGTCTGTCTGTCTGCTACGCTTTCCCGCTTAAACTACTGAACCGATTTTAATGAAATTTGGAACACAGATAGAGTGGACATTGGGAAAGGACATAGGATTGTTTTTATCCTACGGGAACCCATAAAATGAGTCCATGCGGACGAAACCGCTGGCGGAAGGCTAGTTACTTATATTTAACATACTAATGATGAAACATTTGGACTATGTTAGCTCCCTAAAAGCATGGAGCCAGAGATGTTTTTTCAAACCCTTTTTAACGTCCCACAGCTGGGATTCACCACGCTAGTCAAGTGTAGGTTCTAGGACATTTGAGTTGGCATATCTGCTCTCTCGAGGACACATAATCCGGTATCCTCTCCCAAGGAGCCAAGTACCTTTTGAAGGTTTCTCCCCCGATAAAAAAAGAACATTTGTGTTGCTCTCAGCCTTGCACTGCATGGAAAACATCGCAATTAGGAAAATACATTTCTCTTCAACGTGGAGTAGCGATACTACTATAATTAAATATCTCTTTGTCAGAAGTGTGCACCAGGGTTTAAGCCCTCGCATCGATATCGCAGATCGGCGTCTTAACCATTTTAGCCGAGTGGTTAAGACTGGTCATATTAAAATGCAAATTATATCAATATATAAGTATGTTTACGCCAAAACAAGAACTTGTACAGATACTTTAACTCAGTTGTGCGCGCGGCGCTATGTGTGCGTGGGCTAGTAATTATGCAACTTTAATTTGTGTGACAGTGACGCGGCCGTGATCGTCCGAGCAACTTCACTGTACCTCTTGTCACGTACACAAAGTCACTGTGTATATACAGGTTTACCCACACATAGCGCCGCGCGCACAACTGAGTTGAAGTATCTGTATCTCGTTTACACATTTTTCTTACACAAAGAGATGATTGACTTACCCATTAAAATTGCAAACCAGAGAGTCAAAATCCAGAGACTGCTTCATGAAGCCAACTGTGTTTAATTACTGTAACTTGACTAAAACATAGAATTTCTGATTTGCTGAGTAATTATACCACAACATAAAATTTCCATAGCAGAAATGGGAGCAACGGTGGTATTTCCTGGTTGAACGAAGCACCTTACACCGCTGTATTTATGCCAAAACTTGTATCTAATTTACACTCACTTAATAGGACGCAATTAGAGAGATGAGTAGAAGTGTTGACAGACAGCCTGACTCACTCGCGTCAACCGTGATCTGAAGGGGATCGAACCCGACGCGATGACGGCCGCTAAGCATGTGATGATTAGTCATCTGAATCCGAATTATTGGCACTAGGACTGATTGGATGATTGCATTGATTACATATTTTGCGAATTGGTAGGGTGGGTGCACCAGTTGGTGGTCGAGTTGAAGATTGTTTAACAGGAATACTTTGAAAATATAGAAATTTAGATTTTTTATTCGATTTCAATGGAGTAGTAGACGAGCATACAGGCCACGTGGTGTTAGTCCCTGTAGCTTTGGGATTAAGAATAGAGCTATGGTATTCCCTGTCTGATCGTAAGAGGCGACTAAAAGCGGGCTTCCGGAGTTGTGGGCGGTGAGAGGGGGAGCTCGATCCGTCTAGCCAGCAGCCCCGGGAAGGATGGCGGTGTGTGGGTGGCCGCATGCCGCCGTAAGCATCGGAAGGTGCAAGAGAGCACATCTGCTCTCCCAAAGATGGACCCGCTCCAGGGTGCCGCGCGTGGAGGACACCGGTGCATTCCACTAGAGATCCAGGAGTCCTCCCCAAGCGCAGTGGCAGGCCACGAGGGAGTTTTAGTGAGGTCAAATCCCACATAAACCTCCTCTTCCACGGTGCCGGGTACTTTTTGAAGGTTTCCCTCCCCGATACAAAAAAGGCCACGTGGTGTTAAGTGGACGCTGCAGTCCAACTAAGGATATTCACACATAACTTTAAGCAAGCCTATCTTGCCCGTGGTCGTATACATACTTGCGGTGCTATTCCCAAGGCTGATGGTCAAATTTTTTTGCCACTAGCGGTCACCCATCTCACACCCGACCGCGCCCGTTTGGCTTAGTTGCATAGATCGCTTGCGTTCTACGCTAACCGCAGTGCCATGCGCGCTTCACTGAAACACTTAAATTGTAGTAATCTAGTAGCGAGCTTAGTTTCTATTGAAATTGATATATGTACATAATATGCCGTATTCTGAACTGGCGCAAGTCATTCCCTCGAGGCCTCGAGACGAGAATCCATGCATCAATAAATAGCATTCTAGCTCTGTGATGGACTGAAACTAATGTTTACACATTAATCGCGAATCGCGGACCAAATTACTCTATATTGAACTCTCGTAGTTCTTACAATTTCAATTCTTACAAGCTTAGATTTAACTACTACTACTAACTTATATAGATAGATGTATTTGAAAAGGAAAATAATAAAGGTTTTTACTCTTTATTTAGATTTTTCCTTAATAATTCATAATTCCTTTATTGGGTATTATTTTTGGGTAACAAACATGTCCTTATATATTAATACAATCAGTACTCCAAAAATAACAATGCCTGATAGGGCGTTCCAAGAATACAATGTCAAAATGCAAATGTATTATTGTTTTGAAAATACATACCTAATAAAAATTAAGATTATACAATAAAATCATGCAAAAATCTAATACGAGTATGTCACTAAATAATAATCGAATATGTCTTATGTAAAACTTGTCTATAAAATTGAAGTACAAAAAAAACATTCATTCATTCCAATTTTCATTTAAATAATCGTCATAGTTATAATAACATTTTGAAATTAATACTTAGAAAAATATCATGTTTTGTGATACTATGAATTAATCAAGCTTGCAACTCTTATGTAGGAATCTAATGCTAACTTGCCTGTTTTTTTATAACACATACTCATAATTTTCACACTAGATTTCTCTAGGTGTTGTGGGTACCATGGACACACACAAAGACAGAAACACAAACGCCCAGGCAGAGAACAGAAATTTGAAACTCATCATTGAAATTTATGCCTCGCCGGTAATCGAATCCGGGACCCTCAGATCGGCATGGTAACCATTGCGCCATACGGGTCGTCATTTACCTTTCATTGACATCTTTCAAACTTTACCTAAAGACGTTCTTCAACAAGTCACAAGTGTTTTGTACCGTCGGAACTTAGGTCGTTCACCCTCGTTAGTTCTTTCTATACGTGTCATCGACACGTCACCGGACGGTAATAGTAGGGTCTTCGAAGCACCATGGGTTTAGGAAAATGCGGATATAGTGAACGAAATATAAAATTAAATAAATTTTGGCTGAAACTCTTTTTGCAATCCTTATTGTGGATCCTGTATTGTACTGTAACCGTATTGTGGAGGCCTGGAGCTTACTCCACCACGCTGCTCCAATGAGGGTTGGTGGAGATGCGGGTTAGTGGCCAACCCGCTATCGGATGTTTTCAAACCGCCTATAAGGCCTCCGACAAGGTTTAATGACTGTTATCTATCGACAACAACCGGGACAACAACTAGGAAATAAAGTTTACTAGTGTTAAACACGGTTTCATGAGTATTACAAAACATTCGTTACCAAAACCTGGAAGTACACTGGCGGAATCTCTTACTAAGATTCCTTGTATCATGGGTACCATGGACATGAATACAAACACTTAGACACAAAACATCAATTGAAATTCGTCATTCCAATTTATGTCTTGTCGGGAAACCCTTGATTGGCAGTCCGGTTGATCCGGTAGGTATACTGCGCCACACGGATCGTCAATTTTTTTTTAGATTAATGAACGTTTTTTTAATGTCACCTGTGGCTCTTAATTTCATAATGCGTTTGCATTGCAGCTTCTAAAATCGATACTTAGCGTGAATGTGATAGCGTGGCAACAATATTGAAACATTATAATACGGCAAAATTGATGCGACGGTGATACTTTTGCTACTCGAAGCGTACAAGTTCTGGATCGAAGTTTTTAAGTGTTGCATAGCTGGAGAAACCCAGATATTTTTTGGCACATCTGCAATGTAACTGCGATAGACATCTTATTAATTTTCTGAAAGGAAATAAATATTATTTACAAATTAATTTATTTTCTTAACGTCAATCTTATTCGAGTATAATAAGAATAAAACAACTTTCTTCTAGACAAAAATAATAAAAAATAAAAAATTAGGGGGACATTTGATGTGACATAGAATCAGTCAGGACTTATCTTATAACGCTGTACCTATACCTGTGATGGAATTAATGTGTGTTCAGTTTAATGTGTTTTCATTTAAATACACCTTTTGAGTTTTTCAACAGTATAAGTTCATGACTCATATTGGAATTTAAAACCTATCTAAATAAAGCTTAAAACTATAGTCACCCTACGATCTGTCATAGTTCTTTTCCTCGCGTTCCTTTGTGATTCAGATGGATGTATCGTAAGTGCCCGTGATACACTACAGTGAATGGAAAATCTGTGTTATTCATTCTTAGCGACTTGCTGTAATCGCCGGATATTTTTCTCGCCATAATGCCTGTCTATACGAATCTTGTAAAAATAAACAAATGATCAAATCCCACTCTTTATTTGAGTAAACCCAATTTTACTTGAGTAAACCCAAAAGCGCGCATTGCCCGGCGATTAGCGTAGAATGTAAACGATCTATGCAACTAAGCCAAACGGGCGCGGTCGGCGGGTGTGAGATGGGTGACCGCTAGTGACAAAAAAATTCATGCGCGTTTCCGTGCTTCGGAGGGCACGTTATGCCGTCGGTCCCGGTTGTTGTCTTTGGCAAAGGGAGATCTCCCGCCGGGCGAGGTGATCATGCCCGGGGAGCGGCCGCGCTCCAGCTAACTCAATTCGGAGCTTGTATATATGGTCGGATATGCAGAAAACTTGGATAGCGTGATTCAGGAATACCAGTGGCGCCATCTCTTGATGAGTAGCGGAAGGTCGCTCCATGTCGAAAGATAACAGTCGTTATCTTTATCTATAGGCCTTATGGGTGATTTGAAAACATCCGACAGAGGGTTGGCCACTAACCCACCTCTCCACCAACCCGCGTAGTAAGCAGTTTTGTTCGTTCATCTGAAGAAGCCTGCATATTGCCAGCGTCAAGTATAATGTTTGCATCACGTTTTTGCCAGTCTCGGTGAAACTGGACGAGTAATAATAAGTAAAGTCAGTAAGTCGTCAGTAATCAGACAGTCAAGTCAGTCAGACATTCAAGTAAAGCGATGGTTTCTTTACTAGAACGTGACCAATGGAATTTTGGAGGCAAGCCGAAAAAACATATTTTCGCACTGACATTTTAATTCACAACACTCGTGCACTATAATTAACCTACTTACATCGAAAAAAATGCCATCAAATTTATCCGATACAGGTAACTCAAAATTACACCAAGAAAGTAAAAATAAAACAAGAGAACAATATGTATTTTGCGACTTCCTGCCAAAACTCCCTGACGAAATTTGTATAGAGCTCTTTCATTGACATTGTCAAAAAAATCGCTGAAACGACAGATAAAACGACAATTTCTAAAAATGAAACCTAACTGGATTGATGTATCCACCCCCTAAACCCCCTAGGTACAAAATCTCATGAAAATTGTCGGAGGCGTTTCCGAGATTCAAAATATATTTAGGCCTATACAAGAATTGCTCGTTTAAAGGTATTAGATTCAAACATTTAACGTCATATGTCATCAGTCAAGGTAATGTAAAAACTACAAACTATTCTCATTTAATTCCCTTATGGCGCAATGGTTACAATGCTGGACTACCGATCGGAGTGTCCTGAGTTCGATTCCCAGCAAAGCAATGTTCTTTATCTGTGGTTTTGTGACAATGAATCAGTACCGTCATTTATTTTGGGTTAGCTAATATTATCTTTGTTTACACCGCATCAGTTAAGAAAACTATTGCTGTATCAACTTTGTACCAAGTATACATTTACTTGGAAGATAGTCGGAAGCGATTATAGCTACGCATTGCAGGAATTTTTTCTCGTATAAAGTGTCAATATTTGTGCCAAGTACTGTCAACCTACGTCCCTAGCCCAAGATGATTCCTTGATTAGTTTCCAGTCATTGTACGAACAGGTGGCAGTGCTACCTGGGTGTTGATCGTAACTGCATTTTATTTTTTTATATTTTTATAGTATCTAATATCATAAGTGTGGTGCTGTTTAAGGCTGCTGTTTTGTGTTTTGATTAAGGTTAGTGTATTTTTTAATATTTTGCACCTAACTTTTTTTTTTTATACGGAAATCTAGTCAAGCCAAGGCAGTTTGGTGTTTACGGGGTTGCGGACGGTGGAGTGGGATCTCGACCCGTTCAGCCTGCTGGCTGCTGCCCCGGGAAGGACGGCGGTGTGTGCGTGGTCGCATGCCGCTCTGAACACCTGAAGGTGCAGGAGAGCACACGAAGATGCCACCGTTCTGGGGCGCCGCGTGTGTAGGACATCGGTGCGTTCCACTAGAGATACCGGAGTTCTCCCCAAGCGCAGAGGCCACCGAGGTGGTTTTAGTGCGGTACTTATCCCACATAGCCCGGTATTGTCCTAATCGGGTATCCTTGTAAAAAAGTCATTGGTGTTAAGTGTGTAACAAATCTACTTGTAAGTATAACTTGCAGGAAGTCTGAGTCTTACCCGAGACTGCCCGTTGCACTGCTGCTCCGGCGATTAATTAAAGTTAGGTTGAATATCCATTATCCATTCGAGCAATGTAGTGATGTATGTTTTAACTTTCTTTTCAGCGTGAAACTAGAAATATAAAACTTTTTTCGAAGTTTACAGTTCGTACCCATATAAACTAGTTACCTTATTTTAACTTTGCAGACAAAACGATGTGAAGTATAATATTCGTTTGAACATGAATATAATTTTACGATGTGCTTCTACAGACAATGCATTGTACCTACCTACTATGACACACATGGCACAATTTAATATCAATTTATTGCTGAACCATTACATTCGCACCACTTAACTGTTGTTTTTCTGGATTTGTGTGTGTCCATGACACCCACGACATAGAATATAAATGTACCCTACTGTGGGGCTATGAGTGTCAAACACTATTTATTTAACTTAATGTGTTGCGTTACAAACCTAAGTTTAACTTACAATATTCGGTGAATACACAATCGGCGTTTAAAAGTGGCGTAGTCTAGTATCTTTTGGTTGATTTTCGCTTGCACGCTTCAAGCATTTATTTGACTCTGTTTTTAGCGATGTGTTCATGAAAGAAAGGCGTATGTGTGACCAACAAGCTGACGCGATAGTGTTTTGAAAATGCTAAACCACTTCTTCACCGTACCTAAAATAACATGAACAGATTATTTCCATGATTTTGACTTTATGTCATGAAAACCCAAAACGACTATCTTTCTCGACTATTTATAAAACATGACCCAATTTTAGCGGAAAGCCACATAACGTATACTTCGCTCTCTATCTTTTTCTTCTTTTCACCACGTTCTTTCAGTTTTAGAGTGACGCAAGTAGTAACATGCCTGTGCAGGCCATTCCTTTTTTAGTTTAGTACTGACCTTATCCGAAATTGGTCGATATATAATTAACTGTAAAATTAAATGCGAGTGATAATTTTTAATTAAATAAAGACCTTATTTATATTTGTTGGGTCTATAATATCAAATTTTTTGAATGAATATTCAGAAACAGAGAGATCTATATAGGAAAGAGTCTTTTGAAAAACCTCTGGCTTTAATATTACTAAGACCTAATATCGTCACCTACTGTTTTAAATAATAAAAATACCTTATTTACATTTTCTTATCAAACTTTCTTAGAAAATATGTAGATAAGTAAGTAAAAAATAAAATAAAATTGTATTTATAACGAGTTTTATAAATATTCTCACTAATAACCTCAATTTATTACAAAAAACGTTAGCGTACATAACTTTATTTAATTTTAACGTTTCCAAATATTGATATTTTTGAAATAGGTCACTATAATTCTAAGGGTGCCATTTACCTACGTACGGTCATACTAAAGTTAACAATACGTCAACATCAATTAATAACATTCAAATTTATTCCGAAAATTATTCCGGAAATATTTAAAAATGTTTTTCAGTCTCCAGTTAAAAATACAAAAAGTATTGAGCTTTGAACTGCAAGTACAAACTGAACTATTCAATGACGCTAAGTATTTATTAAATTCGCATCGGTTTATTTTTAAAGCAAATTGTTGATTTATAAATGAAGAGTTGTCAGCAGCACATTTTGCATTTTTGTAATCGTTTTTAAACAAAGATTATTTTATTAAGAAAGTTTGAATTATTGTAGTGTAGAGTCTTATATTTTTTGTTTACAAACGTATTATTATGGTTGTATGATTACTAACACAATATTTCATAACAGGGATAATGCTCTTTCAAAACAAATCGCGATTTCGTAACGTTTGCAAGATTCGACTGATTAAATCTCACCGCTTTAAAATATTTTTAAAATATGACTGTATCTGCCACTAGTCGTAATCCATATTAGTCCTGAACTACAGTCTCTAACTTTCTTTTGACGTGACAACGTCTTATAATTCGATGGAGCCGGCTGCACGCACGAAAAAACATGACACGTGCGGCGTTACCTCGCTCTGAGGCGTTCCATTTAAGGCTTGAAGTGTGAGCGAGAGCGTGGAACGAGCGACAAAGAGGCATAATCGACCTCCGCGTTCGGCAGCGTTCGACATCTGTCTCTCTCCTACTTGAGTGAGTGATGCGTCCGCGTGGACAGCTGCTATACCTACAATAATAACGGTTGGTCCACGGGTAACGCGCGTACATTTACATGTTTTCGTCAAGTATGAAGTACAATGAAAAGTGAATGTGGTGTCAATTGTTTATAGCAACAAGTATATTCCTATGACGTTGTCATGTTCAAGTATCGTCAGTAAACCAACTTTACAGACAACCGATTCTTTAAATGCCAACAGAAGTCGACGGTCGACAAAAATAAAACTAATGTAATTTTATTCATATTTTAAATTATCTGCAAAAGATGTTTTCCAAAAAGCCCTTTATACCCAATCTAATATTCAGCACAGCACCGTGTCTGAGACCCTTAAGTAGTACTAAGTCGTCAGACTCCTTTTTTAACGATTGAAATAAATCTGAGTTCCCGCTGTGAATACAAATGTAATCTAGAGTTATTTATAATGGAAGCAGTAAAGCCCTCAAACCTTTGTTCGTAAATGTTACGAACTGCACTGAAAGCTATTTAACTCGAGGTTTAGAGGAGAAAGATACCCCACTCAAAGATTCTTGACCTCTTGTCTGCAGGAGTTTATACACCAATTTTTTTATTCTAATGTAGCAGAGGACCAGAGGAGCATGCTTTCCACCGAAACACAATAGCTTTGCTTCACGGTAAAGGAGGGTGCAGAGGCCTTAGTGTAAGTTTGCACACGCGAAAACGTGACTGTCGCGTTTGTGTAAGGAATTTAATTATCGACCTTATTCCTTTCAGATTAAGATCTATCTGTCCAATTTTAACTCGGACGCAGTAGTAACGTTTGCGCGTTTAAAAACTTACACTAAGGACTCAGTTGTGGTTTTCTCTGGTTGAATCATTACAGTTCTTTTTTTTTCAAACTTTTTTTATGTCCCACTGCTGGGCACAGGTCTACTCTCACAAGTGAGAGGGATTCAGGCCATAGTCCACGACGCTGGCCAAGTGCGGATTGGTGGACGTCATGCTTTCGAGAAATTATGAATTTCTCTCAGGCATGCACGGCGATGGAGAACATCGTTATTAATATCACGACATTTTCCATCACCGTGGAGCAGCGATAAATGAGCATATTACTAATTTCTTTGTTAGAGTTGCGCGCCAAGGATTTGAACAGCGAAAGACCGCTGTTTTTACCAATCGGCCATCGCTACTCCTAACTTAAACCACGATTATAGTTCTACCTGCAAACTCTGCACTTAGGTCACTTCATTGAAGTCTTACCGGGAACCACACGTCTGTATGCAAGGTGCAAAGGTGGTACTTCCACAACCAACCCATGCAAGTTCGATTCTGACGAGACAAAAATTGTAATGTTGAGTTATAATTTCTGTTCTTACTATGTATAGGTTTTTTTGTTCTTGTCTTGGTATGTGTCCATGGTACCCACGACACAGGGATTCCAGTGGGGGCTATGAGTTAAAAGCGTTATTTATTACTAGCGGCCGCCCGCGACTTCGTTCGCGTGGAAAGTCCACGCTGTAGAATTTTTCTAAAATAAAAGTAGATAATTTACTCCTCATTACATCAGCTACCTGCCAGTGAAAGTCTCGTCAAAATCGGTCTATTTGTTTCAGAGATTAATCGGAACAAACACACAAACAGACCGAGAGAAAGACCGACAGACAGATAGACATACAGTCAAAAAAATGTAAAAATGTTGTGTTGGTATATATACCGTATATACATTCACATAGATATAGTAAAAAGCGGTTATTTTAATATTACAAACAGACACTCCAATTTTATTTATTTGTATAGATTTTTTAATGCAGCAGCGATTGCCGAGTGGTAAAGCCGCGGTCTTCTACGCGACCGATCCCGGGTTCAAATCCTCGGCGCGCAACTCTGACAAAGAAATTTGTAATGTGCGCATTTATCGCTGCTCCACGGTGATGGAAAATATCGTGATATTTAATTGTTTACGATGTTCTTCATCGCCGTGCATGCCTGAGAGAAATTCATAATTTCTCGAAAGCATGACGTCCACCAATCCGCACTTGACCAGCGTGGTGGACTATGGCCTAAATCCCTCTCACTTGTGAGAGGGAGACCTGTGCCTAGCAGTGGGACATAAAAAAGGTTGAAAAAAAAGTATAGATTTTATAACACCTCGTGGCCGGTAAGCCTACCTATTGTTCTTTAAGGGTAAAGATTCCGTTTTTGTGTGCAAAAAACTTTTCTTCTATTGTTTTCTTGAACAGCTATTTATATCCTTAAATGACTCTGTCCACTTGCGACTTTCATTTGTGCGCTCTAATTTACCGATTTTTCTTGAAAGGGAACTTTATTTCTTATTAAAGGCGTTTCACCTTAAGCAAATTCGCGTGGGAATTGAGATTGCGCTAAGTCGTCGTAAGTCGCGCGTAAATCGATATGATTTACGATTATCATTCTTCCATTACTCTTTAAAATTCCTGTCACAATAATCGTCGTCGCTTTTTAACAAGCTTTTATTAGCCTCATAAATGTATGTATTCGTATGTACGTATGTATCTCATTTTGTAACGGAAACTTTGAACACGATTTTGATATATTATTATATTTTAGTTTAAAAAACTAAATAACCCGCTGTTGTGAAGAAACTAACTAAAAAGTAAAAAAAATGTTATTTTGAATTAAGAATAATGTAAATAAAAAATGTGTTTTATTGTAAAAAAAAACGTGGGGTGCACGGTGTCAATAGTTACAAATATTTGAATGGCAGATATGAGTAGATTCAAAAATGACCCCACCCTTTTTACAATAAAATACATATTTTTCTTATTCACATTATTCTTAATTAATATTAAAAAGAGTTTATTTTTTAACTGCTTAGATCATTTTACGATCATTTTTTTTTAAACGCGCTAAAACGCGCGATTCCTATATTCGAATTTATGTTCGTACGATGGTTTATTTTTCTCAATAAATACATAAAGACTCCCTAAAATATACCTACTGATATACTGAGCTAGACAATAATGTTTTTATCACAAACATAACGATTGAGTCACAAGGCAGGCGCTCCTTGTATTGTGATTGAGTTCAATCGTAATTAATATAGACAAGGCCACAGTCAATTATTTTGACGACATTTCAAGAATTTTCAAAGCTTTAATTAAATTGTTTAACTGGAAATGGAAAATTGGTTTATTCCTATTTTCCACGATTCTTGTAAGTAGGATTATTTATTCCGGACAGCTAGCGAAAACAATTATAAATTATATCAGATTATCATATTAATATTATTTCACAATTGGTTTGTTCGTGGGATTTCATACATACGAGTATATTAGTTATATTTTTTTTTAATTCGTCTTTTCTTCATATTTTTGTGGTACGAGTATGTATTTAATATTTATAACAGGGTGTATCGATGCGTATAATAATTTTGAGTCAATTTTCATTATCAGTATAAAGTAAAATGCAGTAGCAATTAAAGTTTTATATTAACACGTCCCTTATTGACATCATATGCCAAGTATTTGGTATAACTTGTATAGGTAATTCAAACTATAGGTAATGTACAAGATACAGACACAAAGGCGGTTCGGAGTACTTCGGAGACGTGGCAAAAAATTAAATGTACGTGTTGACGAATGTCTATGTTTGAGATAAAAATATTGTCTGCGCGATACACTTACGATAAATGCAAAAATGAATGGATGTATATATTTCTTTAATTTCGTAAAGAACAGTGTCGGAAAAAAGCTGATTGACCAGGAATAAAATTCACCAACCCACACTGAAACTGGCTACCGAATTTGTTTTCAAGCACGCTCATTTATATTAGCTGATTGTATCAATTCTCAAAATGTATAGAGAACGCTTATGAGAGTTAATAAACATGAGTGAATGAGCTATTTATTTATAAAATCGTTAGTAACGTTTACTTTATTCGTAATAATTAAACACTTTTCATATCCATATATGAAACCCAATAGCCATTTATTTATTTATTATATAAATAAACCGTACAAAATGGCAGACGGGCCGCGTGGTGTTAGTTAAGCGATAACCGTCGCCTATGGACACGAGCAACCCCAGGGGAGCCGCTCGAGCATTGCCGGCTTTGGAGGAGAGCTTTTTTACAGCTTACTTGAAGAACCCCATGTCATAGTCCACTGGAAATGCCTCAGCTGGAAGGTTGTCCTATAACTTAAACGTTCGTAGTAAAAATGAGCGCGCAAAGCGGACTGTAGAGGACTGCCACGAATCCAGATGGTGTCATTGGAACTAAAATTCCACCTTATACCTTTATTTATTGTTGTTGATGTGATGTTTCCTTTGTGTATTAAACATTTGCCTTCAAAATATTTGCCGTTGATACATAGTATAGTTTATTTCTGTGTACTGGTCTGTTTAGAATCCGCGTCAATTTAACTCGCAATGTTGGATTTCTTGGAATCATAGAAAATATAAATCACATAATTACCAAGTTTAAAATTCTTGTGCGAAAAAATGAGTTCTTATTGTGAGAAGTAAGTCATAAAATAAAATAACTTGGCTTAACTTTGTATTACAAATAATAAACGATAAAGTTTTTATCGATAGTCATAACGTCACCGCTTTGACAAACACTACTAGCGTAAGCAAATAATTTACTATATTACTTATTATTTTTTGCAAATACTATTTAAATTCATGAATGGAATATACTGACAAAGAATAATGGAAATCTATAATACACAATATAGTACTGTAAAAATCTTTATCGGAGTTGGTTACTAGCAGAAATTATGGTTTGAAAAACTGCAATGAAAAATCGTATTATCTGTGAAAAGTATAATTTATTTGGGTTATTTCGTTTTTTTTTTATTTGAATGGAGTAACAGACGAGCATGCAGGCCACGTGGTGTAACGTGGTCGCTGCAGCCCATTGACATCTATGTACATATATGTACAACCTCAAGCAAGCATAGGTAAGTTGAGGTGAGGGCGTATCCAGTTGCACTGCTACTTCGGAGGCTGATGGTCGCCTCATGTAAGTATGGCCGGAAACTGCACCTTTTTACCGAAACACAATTGAGTTGGTTTACGGCAGAAGTGGGTGCAGCGGTGGTACTTCCCCGAGCGAACCATAATAGCTCTACCACCTACAAAAGCTTTGTAGTATAACATTCACAATTACTGTACATATTTTCTTTTGAATCTTAATTTCGGTTAGTAAATAGACAGTCCTGCCGTTTTTGCAATCTATATCTATACATATAATAAAACTGTAAGCAGGGTCAATTCTGTACATTGCATATAAATTTAAAAAAATACTTCTAGGGGTCTTTTTATAAGTAACAGAAGCTAAAAATATAAGTTTTGAAATTTTTGTCTGTCTGTCGGTCTGTCTGTCTGTCTGTCTGTCTATCTGTTGTTAGCTTTTCACGCAAAAACTACTGGACGGATTTTGATGAAACTTTCTTTGTTTTATATATATTAAGCCTCGCTAACATTTAGGCTATAAAAAATTTTAAAAATCACCCTTTGAGGGTGTGAATTGAGGGATGAAAATTTGTATGGAAAACTTGGTATTTTTCAATAGATTTTCTTGAAATTTGGTATAAATATTTTCTAACCAAAATAAAAGAGTACGTGTTTCAGCATTTTCCGTAATTCACCCTTTAAATGTCAATTTTCTTTGAAAATCTTTGAAAATTCAGCGTCGGGACTTGATGTACAGAATATTTTTGTGCAGAGTATTTTACTTATAATTTTGTATTTGTAATCTTTACTAACATAGTAAGAAACATATTTAAGCTTTTTTCAAAACTACCCCTCAATAGCAAATAAAATGGATTCGAAAGTTGGTATCTCAAGCATACGATAATTAACCTTAACTTAATATTTAATTCTCAAATTCTTTTCCCTTCTTTGAATGATGTGCTTACAGATATATTGTTGAATGAATTTCCGTGACATTAGTGTGTATTTCATATCAATCGGGTCATAAACAAAAAAAATGTTCATTTAAATAACACGCGACATAAACTTAAAAGGCACTTTGGGGAATTTGTATGAAAGTTTTGGTAACAGCACAAAACCATAAATAAAAGTTTAAATTTAAGTAAAATTATTTTGAACTCTCACTAATATTGTCGACTATGCAATCAATGCAACCAGCATTAAGGTTGTAAGATTCGGAATCTAAACCGTCATGCAGAATGTACAAAGCCTTAACAAAACGAGACTACTGCAGACATCTAGGTGACGAATAGTTAAACTTTTAGTAAACCAACTATCTACCTATTTGGTAATTTGACATTCGATTTATCTACCACAAAGTTTACATGCCATACGGTAGATGGCGTTATTGAACAATATTCATTTCTTCTCCAAAGTGAATCGATGGAGATAATTTCAAATAAAAGCCTTAAGTCTAATAAAAGTAAGTAAGTACATAGTGTAAAAAAAATAACATTTCACACGTATAGCCTCACATTAGGGTAGATATACCCTGTGTCGTGGGTGCCATGAACGCACATAGAGACAGAAAACACAACCACCCAGACCGAGAACAGTTTAAACTCATCATTAAAATTTCTGCTTCGCCCGGATTCTAACCCGGGACAGTTCGATTAGCAGTCCGGCATAGTAAACATTGCGCCACGGGGTTGTCCCATCGTTGGGTAGGTATACGTATGATGCTGAACATAATGATAACTTAACTCAATTTTTGCGTCTCTTTATTGCGTACGGGCTCATCCACACACGTTGGTTGATGGAGATATTAAGGATTCTTTAAAGATTCTTTATAAAAATATTCTTTATTTCCAAATACAGATAGCACACTGTGTAGAGACCCTGCCTTCTGCTTTAGTTTTCACAATGTTATATGAGTTATGACTTATGACCAAACTGCTGTCCGCAAGTTTTAAACCTATAGTTTATTAATTGACCTTACAATTATTTTTCCGATTGTTTAATCCTAAGCACGTTAATAAATATTATCTTCCAACTACAAGTAGTTGTATAGTGCACCTCTTTTCTGCCTCTACATTCTTTGCAGTATAAATTCACCCAATTTACTAAAGATACTATTTTTAACATAGATGAAGCCACGGGCACAGCAGTATCTCTTAACTTTAATAAACGAGGTACATATTTGTAAAGAGAATCTGATTGCGCGAGAAAAGCGAAACGTGAGAAAAGTGGATAGTAAGATCAGTACAGTAAGCATTCCTATTCCTTACCTACTGTTTTAGGTTTGAAGGATTTAGAAAAAATACATTAGGTTTCTTCTGAACATATGAACATTGTATTATAAGTGATTTCACTATATGTAAGAATAATCTACCTACTACTTATTCAATGCAAATAAATAATCTTTAATTCTTAATCAATCCATTTTATAAACGTCTTTATACACGCGGACGACGTCGCGGGCACAGCTAGTTTCAAATAAAAGCCTAAACTCTAATAAAAGTAGGTACATAGTGTAAAAAAATAAATAAAAAATAACGTCTCACACTTATAGCCTCACAGCAGGGTAGATATACCCTATGTCGTGGGTGCCATGAACACACACAGAGACAGAAACACAAACACCCAGACCGAGAACAAAAATTTAAAGTCATCATTGAAATTTCTGCTTCGCCGGGATTCGAACACGGGACCCTTCGATTAGCAGTCCGGCATGGTAAACATTGCGCTATGCGGGTTGTCCCGTTGGGTATAATACGTATGATGCTGAACATTGTTAATTGGACCAATGATAACTTAACTCATTTTTTTGCATCTCTTTATTGCGTACGGGCTCATCCACACACGTTGGTTGATGGAGATATTAAATATTCTTTAAAGATTATTTATTTCCAAATACAGAAAGCACACTGTGTAGAGACCCTGCCTGCTTTAGTTTTCACAATGTTATATGAGTTATGACTTATGACCAAAGCTGTCCGCAAGTTTTAAACCTATAGTCTATTAATTGGCCTTACAATTTTTCCGATTGTTTAATCCTAAACACGTGTATGTTTAGAAATATCTCCCAACTACAAGTAGTTGTATAGTGCACTTCTTTTCTGCAGTAGGTTAAAGCTATGTACATAGAATGAGTCTATGCATTCTTTGCAGTATAAATTCACCCAATTTACTATGGATACTATTTTTAACATAGATGAAGCCACGGGCACAACAGTACTACGTATGTATCTCTTAACTTTAATAAACGAGCCACATATTTGTAAAGAGAATCTGATTGCGCGAGAAAAGCGAAGCGTGTGAAGAGTGGATAGTACAGTAAGCAGTCCTTACTGTGTTAGGTTTGAAGGATTTAGAAAAAATAAATTATAGGTGTCTTTTGAACATATGAACATTGTATTATAAGTGATTTTACTATATGTAAGAATAATCTACCTACTACTTATTCATTGCAAACAAATAATCTTTAATCTTTTATCAATCCCTTTTATACAAGTCTTTACCTATTCACGCGGACGACGTCGCGGGCACAGCTAGTAAAAAAATAAGATCACTTACAGGTGGCGATACAGCCAGACTGGTCTATTTTAGTTATTTACATAGTATAATGTCGTATGTATTTTACTGTGGGGAAATGCAGCTACGACACAATATTTATTTCGAAGAAAAGTTGTATTCGCGCACAAGTGTATGGCTATTTCCTGGTGAAAAACTTGAACTTCATTTGCTGCCTTTTTTTGTCTCTGGCAGTTTAAATTTGATAAGTACTTCTCACTCCCACGTATCGTTCATCTTCCTGCGTACCAAAAAAATCTAAAACTATGATCCAAACTTAAGTTACAAAGGTCTAACATTACAATAATTGCGTAACGTAATTATTCTAAGGGTCTAAACCTTTAGGACCTTAACTTTAAAGGATGAATTGCTTCGAGAAATGGCTTGTTCGTCTTGGTGAGTAGTAGCGGTAACAATACTGTGCAGCTAGAATTTTTAAATTTTTTACGAAAACAAAAATAAAGTTCGTGGAAAACTGAGATGGATCCAACGGTATCTCGTTTATCAAAATCTATCTAGTACCTAGTTTTAGAGTTCTAATGGAACGGATGAACATACACACATATATACGAGTAGCTAGCTAAAATTCGTCCTTTTGCTGTGCCGTAGGCGGGTACTGAAATAATGTGTCTCAATTCACGGACAGACGGACTGATCCATCATCACAGAGTCTAAGCCACTGATGATAGAAATATGGAAAATTTGGCAGTGAATTTCACTGCCAAAATTTCCATATTTTATACAAACTTTTCTTTAGGTTACTGTTTAAAAATAGAACTGAAAAATCCCAACGATTTATTTTAAACTTTGTATACCTTCTTTTTATTTCTCTTTCTTTTCACCATCAAAAAGGGCTACTAAAAAATGAACCTTTATATTTTACAAGCTAGCCGGTAACATAAATAACTTAACTTCGTTTTTTTGTAGATTTTTTTTATTAAAACATTTTAAAAATGAGTTACTTACCTAGTAAAGAAGTCTTCGGAGGGCACGTTAAGCTCGCACGTTAAGGACAGACTCCCGTTTTTTGTCCATAGATAACAGTCGTTAATTCTTGTCGGAGGCCTTATGGGTTTGATTGAAAACATCCGACAGCGGGCTGACCACATTTCCACCATCCCATATAGGAGCAGCGTGGTGGAGTAAGTTCCAGGCCTCTCCAATTAAGGGGAGAGACCCGTGCTCAGCAGTGGGACGCACAAAGGAGCCATTATTTTTTTCCTAAATTCGCCTTTCAAAAAGTAGTGTCAATATTGTTATTACAACTATTACCAAAAAAGAATACGGAAAGTCGCATTATGTTCACGCCGAATGGGAATTGTTCACAATTAGTGTAAGTAGGAAAATTGGTTAGTATGTTAGTAAAGTTGGTCAAGTAGAGTTAGTGAATCGAGGTAACACAGGTACGAAAGTAGTGGCAATATTGTTTATTATAACTATTACCAAAAAAAGGATACGGAATGTCGCATTATGAGCACACCGAATGGGCATTGTTCACAATTAGTGTAAGTTGGAAAATTAGTTAGTATGTTAGTAAAGTTGGTCAAGTAGAGTTAGTGAATCGAGGTAACACAGGTACGAAAGTAGTGGCAATATTGTTTATTATAACTATTACCAAAAAAAGGATACGGAATGTCGCATTATGAGCACACCGAATGGGCATTGTTCACAATTAGTGTAAGTTGGAAAATTAGTTAGTATGTTAGTAAAGTTGGTCAAGTAGAGTTAGTGAATCGAGGTAACACAGGTACGAAAGTAGTGTCAATATTGTTTACTATAACTATTACCAAAAAAAGGATACGGAATGTCGCATTATGATCACACCGAATGGGCATTGTTCACAATTAGTGTAAGTTGGAAAATTAGTTAGTATGTTAGTAAAGTTGGTCAAGTAGAGTTAGTGAATCGAGGTAACACAGGTACGAAAGTAGTGTCAATATTGTTTACTATAACTATTACCAAAAAAAGGATACGGAATGTCGCATTATGATCACACCGAATGGGCATTGTTCACAATTAGTGTAAGTTGGAAAATTAGTTAGTATGTTAGTAAAGTTGGTCAAGTAGAGTTAGTGAATCGAGGTAACACAGGTACGAAAGTAGTGGCAATATTGTTTATTATAACTATTACCAAAAAAAGGATACGGAATGTCGCATTATGAGCACACCGAATGGGCATTGTTCACAATTAGTGTAAGTTGGAAAATTAGTTAGTATGTTAGTAAAGTTGGTCAAGTAGAGTTAGTGAATCGAGGTAACACAGGTACGAAAGTAGTGTCAATATTGTTTACTATAACTATTACCAAAAAAAGGATACAGAATGTCGCATTATGATCACACCGAATGGGCATTGTTCACAATTAGTGTAAGTTGAAAAATTAGTTAGTATGTTAGTAAAGTTGGTCAAGTAGAGTTAGTGAATCGAGGTAACACAGGTACGAAAGTAGTGTCAATATTGTTTACTATAACTATTACCAAAAAAAGGATACGGAATGTCGCATTATGATCACACCGAATGGGCATTGTTCACAATTAGTGTAAGTTGGAAAATTAGTTAGTATGTTAGTAAAGTTGGTCAAGTAGAGTTAGTGAATCGAGGTAACACAGGTACGAAAGTAGTGTCAATATTGTTTACTATAACTATTACCAAAAAAAGGATACGGAATGTCGCATTATGAGCACACCGAATGGGCATTGTTCACAATTAGTGTAAGTTGGAAAATTAGTTAGTATGTTAGTAAAGTTGGTCAAGTAGAGTTAGTGAATCGAGGTAACACAGGTACGAAAGTAGTGTCAATATTGTTTACTATAACTATTACCAAAAAAAGGATACGGAATGTCGCATTATGATCACACCGAATGGGCATTGTTCACAATTAGTGTAAGTTGAAAAATTAGTTAGTATGTTAGTAAAGTTGGTCAAGTAGAGTTAGTGAATCGAGGTAACACAGGTACGAAAGAAGTGTCAATATTGTTTACTATAACTATTACCAAAAAAAGGATACGGAATGTCGCATTATGATCACACCGAATGGGCATTGTTCACAATTAGTGTAAGTTGGAAAATTAGTTAGTATGTTAGTAAAGTTGGTCAAGTAGAGTTAGTGAATCGAGGTAACACAGGTACGAAAGTAGTGTCAATATTGTTTACTATAACTATTACCAAAAAAAGGATACGGAATGTCGCATTATGAGCACACCGAATGGGCATTGTTCACAATTAGTGTAAGTTGGAAAATTAGTTAGTATGTTAGTAAAGTTGGTCAAGTAGAGTTAGTGAATCGAGGTAACACAGGTACGAAAGTAGTGTCAATATTGTTTACTATAACTATTACCAAAAAAAGGATACGGAATGTCGCATTATGATCACACGGAATGGGCATTGTTCACAATTAGTGTAAGTTGGAAAATTAGTTAGTATGTTAGTAAAGTTGGTCAAGTAGATTGGTGAATCGAGGTAACATACGAAAGTAGTGTCAATATTGTTTACTATAACTATTACCAAAAAAAGGATACGGAATGTCGCATTATGATCACACGGAATGGGCATTGTTCACAATTAGTGTAAGTTGGAAAATTAGTTAGTATGTTAGTAAAGTTGGTCAAGTAGATTGGTGAATCGAGGTAACATACGAAAGTAGTGTCAATATTGTTTACTATAACTATTACCAAAAAAAGGATACGGAATGTCGCATTATGATCACACGGAATGGGCATTGTTCACAATTAGTGTAAGTTGGAAAATTAGTTAGTATGTTAGTAAAGTTGGTCAAATAGATTGGTGAATCGAGGTAACATACGAGTTGTTACACCAAAACTGTTGAATAGTATTGAATTTATTTTGAACTAGCTTTGCCCGCGACGTCGTCTTCGTGGAAAGAGTTTTGTATTCAAAAACAGCCTTAAAACTTCCTTGAAAAATTGAAACAATAGGAAAACAATAGGAATTTTTCAATTCGAACCAAGTTCCTGAGATTAGCGCTTTCAAACAAACAAATTTTTTAGCTTAATAATATTACCCACTTACTACCTAATTAACGACGTGTAAGCTTGGAAGCGCGCATGGCTCGGCGGCTAGCGTAGAACGCAAGCGGTTTATGCAGTTAAGCCAAACGGCGCGGTCGGGTGTGAGATGGGTGACCGCTAGGCAAAAAAATTCATGCGCGTTTCCGTGCTTTGGAGGGCACGTTAAGCCGTCGTCCAGTTGTTGTCGATAGATAACAGTAGTTAACCTTGTCGGAGGCCTTATGGGCGGTTTGAGAACATCCGACAGCGGGTTGGCCACTAACCAGGTGGTGAACATGTACAAAATGACATGAACAAAATGCCAAAGCAAGATAAAACATTGTAACTACCAATATACAAAACTATTACACGCTTGTACAACGTTTGGATAGTAAGGGTATAATAAGCTATGGGTGTTAAAATAGAAGTATGGATATCAGCTAGATTTCTGTAGAAAAATGTCAAAAATGTCACAGTACGAGTTTGCTGTGCGACTGAGGATGAAATTAAATGATAATATTTAGTTTCTTGTTGATTATTTGTAGTAGATACTATTAAAAGTTTAAGGGCCTCGTTCACAATCTCCAAGTAAAGCGTTGATTAGTTACGTCCCGAGTAAAGTTAATAGGCAAGTAAAGGCAGTGTACGGGACAGTTTATCATAATGATTACTGCTACTCGAACATCGTGAAATTAATTGAAGTTACGGATGACATTGACCGACAATTAGCGTACTTGTCACTTTACTTGAAGGTGGTGAAAGAGGCCCTAAATATAATTAAAGTCAAAATAAATAATATAAAAATAAAGTAAATCCTACAAAGTATCTGGATTGTTCAATAATATCTTTAATCAGGACAAAATTATATTTAAAAATAAAGTTTTTAACAAAAAAATAGAACCGACTTCAAACGGTAAAAAATAAAATTGTTCAGTACCTACTTCTTCTTGCTTATGGTAATGACTCTTAAAACTATGTTTGGAGTCGGGCCCTTACTAAAATGTCGTACTATTCGTTCTAAATGGGCACCGACAGTACAGACAGTGGGAAATTACCAACTTCTTGTTGCTTATGGTAATGACTGCTAAAACTATATTGGAGTCGGTGCCCATTCAGAACGAAAGATACACTATATTTACTAAGACAAGATATTTTTAATTTTACTAAGGGCCCGACTCCAAAAATAGTTTTAAGAGTCATTACCATAAGCAAGAAGAAATAGGTACTGAACAATTTTATTTTTTACCGTTTGATGTCGGTTCTATTTTTTTGTTAAAAACTTTATTTATTTCACTCTTTTTAGTAATTTTAATAATTCTGCACATATGTATAAGCATAATTGGATTTTTTTCACTTAACTTCTAAACGTTAAAGAGATACTTTTTATAATCATGTTTATCTAATAGCCATCTTGTAGCCTAAAAGAATACTACTATCATTTCACTTGAACGTATAAATTAATGAAAGAATTTGCTCTCAGCTCCTAACCGTTGAGGAGTTGTACCTTCAATCATCAGCTTAGCAACATGAGGTGATAATTACCGGACATAAATATTTGTATTATGTTAAAACATATGACTAAAAGAATGTGTGTGCCTATTAAATTTCAGTGTTTCCCTCGATTTCCCTAGTATCACATCATCAGATTTTGCCATGGTGACAGTTGAACCACCTCAGGAATGTAAGATTTCCAACAAAAAAACATTTACTGAAAGAGTTTGCTCTCAACTCCTAACCGTCATAGTACCTTCCATCATCAGCTCAGTAACATGATATGATGATAATTAAACACTAATACCTGTTTTGCTTTAGTAAAAATATGAAAATCATTTGTTGTGCTATAAAATTTGAATGTTCCCTTCGATTTCTCTGGGATACCATCATCAGATTTTGACTTGGTGACAGTTGGACCACCTCAGGAATGTAAGATATCGAACAAAAGACCATTTATTGAAAGAATTTTCTCTCAACTCCTAACCTTCGTAGTACCTTCCATCATCAGCTGAGCAACATGATATGATGATAATTATACAAAAATGCCTGTTTTGCTTTAGTAAAAATATGAAAATCATTTGTTGTGCTATAAAATTTGAATGTTCCCTTCGATTTCTCCGGGATCCCCTCATCAGACTTCGACTTGGTGACAGTTGGACCACCTCAGGAATGTAAGATTTGGAATAAAAAACTATTTATTGAAAGAATTTGCTTTCAACTCCTCACTGTTGCAGTACCTTCCATCATCAGCTCAGCAACATGAGATGATAATTACTATGCACAAATATCTCTTATGCTTCAGAAAATATAAGAAAATCAATGTGTGTGCCTATAAAATTTGAGAGTTCCCCTCGATTTCCCTGGGATCCCATCATCAGATCCTGATTTGGTGACAATGGGACCACCTCGGGAGTATAAGCATACGAGCAAAAAAAGAATTTCGAAAATCGGTCCACCAACGGCGGAGTAATCGGTGAACATAATATAAAAAAAAAAAATACATACAGCCGAATACAGTACCTCCTCCTTTTGGAAGTCGGTAAAAATAGGATTAAGGTTAATCACGAAAAACTGATAATCTGATTAAGACTGAAAAATATAAAATTAAATTTAAATGCGTCCGTTATCTACGTTTAGGGGAAACTTTAGGGGAACGAAAGTCGATATCTATCACCGATAAAAGCATTTAATTTTTTTATCTTTACTTGTTACATTGATTAATGAGTTTTTTCGATTTGGATTTTGAAAATTTCGCTGGTTCTACATTTATGTCAATAATCTTCTGAAATACATAATATGAATAACACAATTCCTGTATTTATGCTTATTGAATTTGAAGTGTACATTGCCTAGAGGCTGGTGTAAAACGCAAGCTATATATGCAGCTAAGCCAAACTGGCGCGATCGACTGTGAGATGGGTGACCGCTCTAGTAGCAAACATTTCATGCGCATTTCCATGTTTTGGTAAGCCGTTGTTCGGGTTGTAATCATTATAACAACCGTTAAACCTTGTCGGACACGTTATGGGCAGTTTGAAAACATCCGACAGCTGTTTGGCCACTAACCCGTATCTTCACCTACCCGCATTGGAGCAGCATGGTGAAGTGAGCTCCAGGCTTCCCCAATAATGGGGAGAGACCCGTGTCCAGCGGTGGGATGCAAAAAAGGTTACAGCCATTTATCCTCAATAGACAGCGCTATCGCTGTCGCAATACGCAGCGGTATCGATATACAATATCGATACTATATTGATACAATATCGAAGATCAATATTGTATATCGATATTGTTATATGTATAGATAGCGATATATCGATATAGCAGCACCGACGACAGATGTCACTAACCTGGCCAGTTGTATTGTAATCAAATTCTGAAAACTTGGTAACAAATCAGTGTTGTCTGCTTGTAACCTGAATAATTTTTCCGAATATTAAAGTGTTCATCCGTATAGAATAATTCTATTCCATCTCTCTGTCCGCCTAGAAGTAATTCGGTGGAACGGAGATAACTCTCGCTTCTTGTTAAATCATTTGGAAATGTTTAATGAAACACATTAAAATTAAAATTTGACTTTAGTTGCTTAGATTCAAGAAGTAGTGCGGGCTGAGACATTTTTGAAAAATAATTTGTAGCGAACTAGCTGCCCCGCAGACGTTGGCTTGCCTTAAAGTATCAAAAATAAAATGTACTAAAGACATAAACATGTTTATCATACAAAATCCTTACGCCGTTTTTTGAAGTGAAAACTTCTTTAGCGGCGTTGAGCACTTTTGTGGGATGGGTAAAAACTGTGAAACTCGCGCGAGGTCACGTGTGCTGATCGAAAAATTTCGTAAGATAGTAGAGGAGACGTGGAAGATCGACCTTCACCGATCTGATAATTCGATGAGACATATTTTTTACCAAATATAATTTATAAACATATATGCCTATGACATCTTGACTATCGAAAAGTGTCCATAGCTATTTTTAATTTAATTAATTTTAATCAATTTTCTTTCATATCACCTTCACTCTTGTAATAACCGAACGAGTGAATATCTTCACCGGCTCTTAGACCAAGACGGAGGGGTGACAGCTGATGACGGCTCGTCTGACGGCTGTCTATACTTTTTTTTCTTCAATTATGGAATCGCAAACTCTGCATATTGCCAGCGTCAAGTATAATTTTATCTTAAAATTCGTTTATATCAAGTATTTAAAATATTGAACAAAGTGCATCCATTAATGAAAAAAGTGACGAAGAAATAGTGAAAGAAAATGAGTGAGTACCTACTTTATCAAAATACTAGATGAAAACCTACTGAAAATATTAGATGAAAAATAATACCGATAATTAAAGCAATTCGTGCAAAATTATTTCCCAACCATTCCAAAATATCAAAAATGCACAACGTTAATATTCAAGTTTTCACTTCTGCCGGCACTCCCGGAGTGCAACCCGTCGTTTTTTTTTCACGGAAAATATACATGTTTGCAATATTGGTACTACTTTTTTTTAATACTAGCCTTCCGCCAGCGGCTTCGCACGGACGGACCCGTTTTATAGGCTCCCGTAGGATAAAAACCATTATATGTCCTTTCCCAAGGTCTACTCTATCTGTGTTCCAAATTTCATTAAAATTGGTTCAGTAGTTTAAGCGGGAAAGCATAGCAGACAGACAGATAGACAGAGTTACTTTCGAATTTTTTATATTAGTAGAGACTAGTGATCCGGACAGGCTTCGCTCGGGTGATTTGAGTTTATATTATGTTTCTGAGTTAGAATACATTATACTTATATATTATATATATAGTTACTTGTATATAGTACATATATAGGCTATAATCTGTTTCTGTGCCAAATTTTATGCCGTTTTGTTCAACTTACATTTATAATATTGGTATAGATAAATAAAAAGAAACACAGAAACAATTATACTTTCAAGTAATAATATGACTTATTTTAACATAAAATTAGGGAGAAGAAATTATATTAATAGGGTAAACCTTTTCAGTCATTAGGGATTTTCAATAGTTCTGTAACAATTTTGTCATTTAACAATGACATTAAAATTAAAATACTTTACTTTTTATTGTTATATATTTCCATTCTTCCTGTTACATTCTCAATAATAAATTAATCATCTAGATTCCAGTGCCACTATCACAATAGTTTTTTGTCAATAACCCAAATGACAACCCTAGCACGACCGCATAGCGTAGGTATAAAAACGAAGTACATACATGAGATTGTGTTCTGTACCTATTTATTTTGTTTCACTGACCCATCTTCATGAATCGCCCTGTCAACTAAAATAATTCTATTTGATGAAAATAAGGTACTGCGGTATCAAAAGAAAAGAACGAAATAGAATGGCCGGTACAATCCTCTCATAATAACGAGATTTCGGGCCGCCTTATTCTCAATGTCACTTATTTAGAAACGAAAAATACAGTTAGTAGGACTTCCTCGGTTATTGTCATGTTTTGGATGGGTTTTATATCAATGCGACAATACTATGGCTGGACGAGAGCGATACGATTCTTTATATAAATTAGGTTTCTGAATCGAATTTTCCACCTTTATCCGCCATATAAAGACAGCACATACATTATAAAAAATATAGAAAGAACCCATATAGGTCCGTTTTTTGAAAAAGACTGATTTTTATGCTAATTTGATATAGTATTGTGGTATAGTAGTTTTGCGGTAGTTAGTTAAATTCGTAATAAGATTTAATTTCTAACACGCTTTTATTAACTTGACCTGTATGTATGTATGTATGAATGTATGTAATAGAATCTTTGAACTTCATTTTCACTTACTTCTAGGAGTCCGATTAACTTGAAAATTTGCACAGGGGTCAAAGGCCGATGACAATACAATAATCTCATAACTTTATATTAAAGTCCTAACTAGGATCATCAGGATAAAAAAATATATACGACGGGCGGCTGATAAATTCGTGGCCTAAGGTACTTAATGAAAGAAATATAAAGTTTTATATTTTTAACACGTCTAAGCGTCTGATTAACTTGAAAATTTACACAGGGGTCAAGGGCCGGTGACAATGCAATAATATGAGAATAAAAATCCCACTAAAAAATTAAAAATAAATAATGTAGTTTAAAAAACTAAAAAACACGCTTTTGTGAAAATACGAACTAAAAACTAAAAAAATTGAAGAAAATGTATTTTACTGTACAAAAAAGCGTGGGGTGGTTTTTAAGATACTATTGACACCATGCACCCCACGCTTTTTTTACAGTAAAGTACATTTTCTTCTTATTTTTTTAGTTTTTAGTTCGTATTTTCACAAAAGCGTGTTTTTTAGTTTTTTTAAACTACATTATTTATTTATTAAATTAGAACTTTTTAATTAAATTTTTTTTGGATTTTAATGTAGGTATTATTTAATTGATTATTATTATAAGCTGACATTTAATGAATTGTACTTATATTTTAATAATTTGAATCATTTTGTTGAAATGTATTTTTTAAATGATTTGCATACCCAATGGGTAAAAACAGAGCACTGTTATGTAATTACCTGTCATCATTATATTACCTGTTTTGTAAGCAATAAACAATAAATAAGACAGTTCTTTATAATAATTTTCGACACCCCTCTAACCCATGTCAATAAAACATTCTGTATTGCTGTCTACCAAAATAATTATATTTGACGAAAACAACCCTCGGCATCAAAGCAAAGAATAAAATTGAAAAGCCAGCACAATCCTCTCATAATAACAAGATTTCGGGTCGCCTTGTTCTCACTGTTTAGTCGGGTTGTCATTAGCGAGCCGTAACCGTAACCGTTGCATGTACTGTTACCAAAAAATACGAGTATAGTGTGTACGTGGTTCGCAAACCTGCTGCGAGCGCATGCGTACGCGTGCGGCTAGCAGCGAGCCGACGATTATACAACTCATTTCTGTAACCGCGTTGTAAGTTACTGTAACCAAAAACATAGAGCGCTATACGGGAGGCTCACAGCGAGCCGACGATTGTCGGTTTTTGCCGCGAATCAAAGGGGGCTCGCAGTGCGCTCGTGGACGTCAAGAGTGGAGGTTACTGCAAGCCGCTATGAACCAATAAATATTTTCGTGTATTTATTCGTTTATTTGTCAAAGACAAAGACTTTTATTTGCACAAATATGGGTGTTTACAAAAGGTGTTTTTATACATTTGGTTCGCCATATTTACCTTCATGAGGTATGCAAATATTACAATAATTAAAAACTTAACTAATTACAAATTACAAACATAAAAATGTACATTGAAATAGTTTCATTTATTTTATTATATGTATACTACATTTATCTTTGTTTGTACCCATATTGAGCCTTTTAATTAATTTATTTTATTTATTTTTATTTTCGGATTGGATCCGATCGTCAGCTTTGGGTACCCATATTGCAGGGTTTTTGTACACTGAGAGGAAAAAAAGCCGGCGGAAAAAAAAACCTCCCAGGTTTTTATGGAATTCCTTTATGTCGCTTTATCGTTTAGAAAATCAGTGACTGAGTAATATGCCTTTTCCAGTAAATACGTTTTAAGTTCCTTTTTAAATTCATTGCCCGCTTTTATTTTGAGGAATTCCGGTAGGTTATTGTATATTTTTGGTCCCATGCAAAAGACACTGTTATGAAATTGTCTTGTTTTAGAAGCTATTGAACAAAGTTTATTGTTATGTCTTTTCGATTTAAGCGTTTCATATTTAGTGATTTCAGCTTTGACCATTAAAGAGATCTCATAAATGTACAAAGAAGGGAGCGTCATTATTTTTAAATTTCGAAAGTGCTGCCTACAAGTATCCGTTTGTTGCAATTGACATATTGGGCGGATGCACTTTTTTTGGGCTTTAAATACAGTTTGAATTCCCGTTGCGTTACCCCAGAATATTAATCCGTATCTTAGAGTTGCACCAACATAAGCATGGTAAGCATTTAAAACCGCCGTTTTACTGACAACTTTCGTTAATTTATATAGAGCAAATGAAAACTTATTTAATTCATAAGTGAAAGGGTCGGAGGGTAAATGTCTTTTGCCGATAGACGCCTAACCACTAATTTCTTGATTTTTTTAAGATGTAAAGTCACTTTTTTCACGATACATTTTATGAATCCACCATTATGATCATCGAGTAAAGTACGAGTATCTGTAAGTATGTATGCTGCACAAGCGAGAGACACCGCGTCCGACATCGTGGAGTTACAAACCAAAATTGCGGACAGAAGCCTTACTGTAAGTGCGCACACGTGAAAATGTTACTATCGCGTTTGCGTTAAGAATTTAACTATCGACCTTATTCCTTTCAGATTAAGATCTATCTGTCCAATTTTAACTCTGACGCAGTAGTAACGTTTGCGCGTTTACAAACTCACACTAAGGGCTCAGATTTGGCTTGTCTTTGCGGTAAAAGTGATGTGGCCTACTGTCTCGTACACGTTATAATAATAACGCTTCACACTCATAGCCCCATGTAGGGTAGATATACCCTGTGTCGTGGGTGCCATGGACACACAAAGACAGAAACACAAACACCCAGACCGATAACAGAAATTTCAAACTCATCATTCAAATTTCTGCTTCGCCGGGAATCGAACCCAGGACCCTCCGATCGGCAGTTCGGCATGGTAACCATTACGCCACGAGGGTCGTCAACCATTAAAACCATGTTACTGTTACAGCTCAAAAAATTAGTAAGCTCGGTGAAAGAGTTCAGGCGACGTCATTAGCCTGTTACACGCGTACACACTAGAACCTCGTGTATCACGCAAGTTACAGTTGGCCGCAACCCTTTTTGCGTCCCACTGCTGGGCACGGCTCTCCCCCCATCATTCGGGAGGCCTGGAGCTTACTCCACCACGCTGCTCCAATGTGGGTTGGTGGAGATGCGGGTTAGTGGCCAACCCGCTGTCGGATGTTTTCAGACCGACCATAAGGCCTCCGACAAGGTTTAACGACTGTTATCTATCGACAACAACCGGGACCGACGGCTTAACGCGCCCTCCGAAGCACGGAAACGCGCATGAATTTTTTTGCCACTAGCGGTCACCCATCTCACTCAAGACCGCGCCCGTTTGGCTTAGTTGCATAGATCGTTTGCGTTCTACGCTAACCGCCGGGCCATGCGCGCTTCAAGTTACAGTTACGGCTCGCTAACGAGTACCCGGCATTTGAAAACGAAAAGTATAATTAGCTTGATTTCCTCGCTCTTTGTCGTGTTTTGGGTAAGTTTTACATCAATGCGAAGCTGTATGATGGCTGAGCGAGACGCGTTTTTTACTTAAATTACATTAAATCAAATTGTTTTTGTCCGTCGCGGAATCGAAAAGTTGGGCAGATTTGCACAGTATTGTAGAATAGCAGAGATATAGTAGTGAGTTAGTTTAGTTGCAGTAGGCTGCAACGATCACTTAACACCACGTGGCCTGCATGCTCGTCTGCTACTCAATTCAAATAAAAAAGAACACATACATTTAAAGAGTCAATGTTGAAACAGTCCTATTTGCGCTAACATTATAAGAAGTGTGAGCTGAATACAGTCACTAATATTTGTCTACCATTTGTTCAGCCTCGTACAAACTCTTGAAGCGAGTAACGATGTTTGCGACCCTTGGACCCTTCCTCTCACCGTTAAGATCACGCTTCATGAATCATCTTAAAGCTCTCGTTGACTTTTAAGATCTTTCAGCTAAGTGACTTATCGTGAAGGTAGGACTTGGTAAAGGGAGAAATATAAACGTTTTATTCTTCTACTAGCCTACCGCCAGCGGCTTCACTCGCGTGGACCCGTTTTATAGGTTCCCGTAGGATAAAATCCATCCTATGATATTTCCCAAGGTCCACTCTATCTGTGTTCCAAATTTCAATAAAAAAAATTCAGTTGTTTAAGCGGGAAAGCGTAGCAGACAGACAGACAGACTTACTTTTGAATTTTTAATATTAGTAGGGATTTGACGACCCGTGTGGCGTAATGGTTACCATAATGTAACGCCTATGGATGGGTCCCGGGTTCGATTCCCGGCGAAGCAAGAATTTGAATGATGAGTTTAAAATTTCTGTTCTCGTCTGGGTGTTTGTGTTTCTGTCGTGTGTGTCAATGGTTCCCACGACACGGGGTATATCTGCCCAACTGTGGGACTATGAGTGTGAAACGTTATTTATTTATTTATTCTTCTTTTTCTTGAGTTGTTTGTTTTTGGTCCTATTGGCCTTTACAACTTCACCTGGTTTTGGTTTTAATTGTTGGATTCATCAGAGCGCACGGCCGGTCGGAGTGGCGAATTTTAGGGGAGGCCTATGTCCAGCAGTGGACTTTTAAATGCCGATGGATGGATGGATTCGTTTAGCGGACGACTAGACATTTTTGTGTCCACAGCTGTCATTTCTTATTCGGCCCAAATGACCTTTTAGAGCTTTAGGAAATAGAAGTAAGCACGAAAGCCTTAGAAACTAAATAATGATATGGCGTGTGAAATGCTAGTTAAATCTGGAGCGATAAAGCGGCTATCTCACTAAGAATAATTGCTGGTTATGTTTGTAAGATTGACGTCTTTTTACAAAGAAATTGGTAGCTACTAACCACGCGGGCCATAATTTAAGACACTACGCCAGCTTATGGACATTTATCTTTATCAATACTCAAAATCTTAATGGAGTTCTGTCACACACACATTAGAAATGCTTCTCGGTAGAAATGAACGCAGCGGTGGTTCTTCACAGTCAAAAACATAAGTAACACTTCACACTCATAGCCTGACCGTAGAGTAGATATAGCCTATGTGTCGTGGGTGCCATGAACACACACAAAGACAGAAACACAAACACCCAGACCGATAACAGAAATTTCAAACTTATCATTCAAATTTCTGCTTCGCCGGGAATCGAACCCAGGACCTTCCGATCGGCAGTCCGGCGTGGTATCCATTGCGCCACGCGGGTCGTCAATGTACTAAATAGATACGTTATGTCATATGATGGCCTATGACAGAACTTGTCGACTTTTTGTCATCAAAGAGAGCCGCAATTTGTTGAATTTGCTACGAGTAAGACAATGTGTATCTTTCTCTCCGAATAATGCTCGCTATTTTAGTTTATTATATAGGTTTGCAAGTCTGTTCGTGTGTTTAAAGATCGTACATCTATCACCCGCTTAATTTAGTTGACATTATACTCGTAGTGATGTAATAAAATTACATAATCTGTGGAGAGTTACAACAAAAACTGTTTTGGTACAGAATACAAATAGAAGCGAATCAAGTATCTCCCTTCACTTTTACAGCATGCTTTGCTTTTGACATGAATATTTCACATTTTGTTTACGTTGGCATGAATTGTATTGGCAGCGGCGCGGGATTCCTTTTAATTTACCTATAGTAACTGATCATTACTCACTAATTGTACTAGATAATTGGGATAATTTATATAATTCGTCTGGGAAAGTACCACCACTGTACTTCATTGTTGAATATTCAATAATGGCGTCGCAAACTCTGTGGATATTGCTAGCGTCAAGTATAATTTTTGCATCGCTTAGTAGTCATAGAATAAATCAGTAAGTCATCAGTTGTTAGTCTGTCTAGTCAGTCAGATGTTCAAGAAAACCTACTTTCCCCGAACGTGTCCAATGAAGTTAATAAGGCAAGCCGAAAAAGCATGTTTTCGCACTGTTATTTCATTTCACAATATTTGTGCACTGTTATTAACCTATGTATATCGATCAAAATACCATCAACTTTATCCGATATAACTCAAAAATACATCAAGAAAATGAAAATAAAACAATAACACAATATGTCCCTTCAGAATTCCCGCCAAAACTCCTATTCCATATTTAATATTTAATTGTCTATGGCAGTATGGCAGGATAAAAAAAAAAGTGATGATGCGCATTTTGAAAATGGAACAGCTGTGAAAAAAGTAACAAAAGAGAGCGCGAAGATAAGTTGTGGTTGCCGATAAAATATTGTTATTATTGAAACTTAATTACAGTGTAATCAAAATAAAATACTAAATCACAATGAATGTAGCAGGAAGTATTTGTAACAAAACAAGATTGAACACATTATATTTGAATTATTTACTCGTATTGGAGATGTTGGATTTCACCACAAAAGTTTGAAGAAATTTCAAAATGCCAAAATTCCCGCAACTCAAGCAAGCATCATTGTTAGCGCATTGAAAATATATTGAGCAGAAGGCAGCGATTGACTTGAGCCCTTGTTCCATACTGTGAGGTGGATTGACTTTGAATAAAAACTTTTTTAGCCATTGCCAGTCAGCCATGCCAGATTCTGCCAGTCTGTTATGAGGACATATCTCATGATTCATGATAGATATACATTCGGAATTTTCACAAATGATGTACGTCTGTTGCCGCTATGACAAAAGATACTAAAAATATAATAAATAAATATTTAACTTATAATAATTTAACCTATACAACTAATGTGAATTTTATTTTGCTCGTTTTTGCTTGATATTGTTAACTTTAAATATTCACTTTCAAAATAAATAATTAAAATAAAACAAAACTAATATTGAAGGGGTGCTCCCATGAAACAAACTTGATTTTTTGCCGTTTTTGTAGATAATGGTACGGAAACCTTCGTGCGCGAGTCCGACTCGCACTTGAAAGGATTTCTTGAATAACTTCAAAACTATTATGAAGAAACTTTAATAAAACATGTTCGAGACCTACCTCCAAAACAATCCATATCATTTGATATCGATAAACTTATAAATCACTATTGCATTGAACATTCGGGTAAAAATATTTATCGACTGTCATCTGACTCCGCCAATCAAACAAGTTCTTTATCGAGAAACGTTCCTTCGTCAGCAAAACTGTGCTTTGCCGCTGGCCAACTTTCTTTATTATTGATACCGGGGTTGATTGGCAGTTGGCTAGTTGCTGTAGCATTGAGATAAGGGTTAAGAAAAAAGCATCTTGCTTTTGACTTCTGTCTTAAAGAAGAACGAGCGTTGAGTTTTTCTTTGTGTCGGGCTATTATCAACTCTTCTCAGTAACAAAAATGTATGGTTTATAAAAAGTATGGTTTACAATAACTCTAAAAAAATCCATAAAATAATTGAAGACATGAGTGGATGAAAGTGTTATGATACAAAAAGAAAAACTCGAGAAAATTTGCGTTAAAGGTTTTTTAGTTGTAGAAATGGTATTAGTAGAGTTACAATGCTAAAACTTTCAAAGAATATAGGTTATTATGACTTTATTCAAGTACGTAAAGCTGTTAGAAAAAATATTATATTTACGAGGGTAATTTATGTAAAAAAATGTACATAACACATTCATTCACAAATATGTTTGGTTATAAATGAAACAACTATCCTGTATGAACGTGTTTATTAACTGAAAGTATTAAAATGAAAGTTTACTGTAAGTATTTAAATTTAAGTTTACTTAAAATGAAAAAATGACATATTATTTCATTTTTAAATTTCTTCAAAAAAAAATATCGATATTCAGGTTTCACATATTTTAGTTGATCATAGTTCATCCATATCAAAACCAATCCATGTCAAGAAATTTGGGGGAATAGGTGTCCCAAATTGGCTTGTTTCGCCTTCCATCTACGCATGACTGATGGATTTTGGGGGGTCATGTCCCCTGTGATCCCCCTGGGATCACTTCTGCAGTTAGTATGTATTTGCTTACTCGTACCTTTAATTTAAGTTACATTTATTTTGCATCGAGCTGATTTTTTTAGCATAGAGTTAAAGCGGAATATTAAGGACTGTAGAAGTATTTCATTGGAACGTGAGTCACATCCGTACAACAGGTTTTATAGTGCAATTTTCTCTTGTCTGCAGGAGACTAAACGAATTTTCGAAAAATGCCGACGCCGATCCAGTATCCTACGCTGCAATACAAGGAGGCCGCTCTTCTCTCGGGAGAAAAGACGGAGCCAACCTGGAAGTCGCCAAACGAGCTCATCCACGAGAGGGTCAACTTTGACGACACGATATGGGGCTTTGGCCTCGTCGGTGGAGCGCACTATCAGACCCCTTTGAGAGTCACTTATGTAGGTATTTTCTCGGTCATCATTTTTATGAAGCTGCCTGAAAAGTTAATTTAGATAGATGTTGGCAATCTTTGTTTTCCGTCATTGATGGTATGGCACGCTTTTTGCATATTGCCAGTGTCAATTCAATACATTTAAATGTAAGTTTAGCCCGTTTTTTGATATTGGACGACAAAATAATAATCAATAAATAATAAATAATCAAATGAAAGCCAAAGCCATTCTGGCTAATTTACTAAGATGATGATGATGATGGTTTGGAGGTCAAAATAAATAAACATATTTTCACACTTATTTTATTACATTACAATCGTGCTAATCAACCCTCTTGGTACCATGAACACACATATTTTTTTACGTTTCACACACATAGTCCCATAGTAGGGTAGATATACCCTGTGTCGTGGATACCATGGACACACATAATGACAGAAACACAAACACCCAGACCGAGAACAGAAATTTAAACTCATCATTCAAATCTCTGTTTCGCCGGGAATCAAACCCGGGACTCTCCGATTGGCAGTCCGGCATGGTAATCAATGCGCCACGCAGGTCGTCAATATGACATAATACAGAGATAATGACAGGAACACCCAGACCTCACCGGGAATTGGTGACCCTTGATCGGCATCTGACATGGTAGCAATTCTGCTATAACAACCACATTGCCTGAATACTTGTGATCTATCTATTCCTGCGTAATCTTGCGCGCTTACATTCATGACTTTTAACAAAGTTTTTCATCTATCAATAGGTAAGGAAAGGAAGTCGAGCGCAGAAGGCTCATATCTACCCTGGAGACATAGTGCTGAAGATCAATGGCGTGGACTCCACACAGGTCACACTCCAGGAGGCGCATCAGATGATCCTGGACGCTGGGATCCATCTCATCATAAATGTCACAGCGTAAGTTTTTCTTCATACATCTATAAAGTGTCTTAGTAATTTCCTAAGTATCTTAGGGAATCCCTGGGGAGGACGGCTGTAGACTGCTGCCGACGGGTGGGTTGTACACCATCGTAAGAACCTTGAGGTGTAGGAGAGCCGTATCGCTCTCCAAAAATAAGCTCTTTTTGCAGCGTCGCATATGGAGACATCGGTGCCTTCCATTGGAGATCCCGGAGTCCTCCTCAAGCAGCGAGGCGGGCAAACTGGGGTTTTAGTGGGTATTTTCCTCGATATAAAAAAGGTATCTCATTATCAGACCATAACAAGAGGGAAGTTGAAAGAGTGTTTTCGGAGCTGTTTGTAGTAAAAGTGAGGGATCGAACCATCCAACCAAAACAGCCTTGAGAAGAACAGCGATTCGAGCCTGACCGATCGTATGCCATCAAAAACACTCAAAAATAATAAAAGATAGTATCTTTGTTCTCTTTATTTTAATTTGTCTGAAAGAAAAACATTAAAAATTGAATATCTTAAAAAAGCAAAGTAGATGCAACCGCACGAATATTTTATTCATTTATTCAAGCAAATGATTATGAAAAATCTTGGAAGTAAATTTGTTTAAGACCAGTACCTCCGATAAGTCCACTAAAATGTATAGAATACATTTATCTGACTTACAAAATGCTATCTGTTAGGTATATTAAATTTGTCACTGCAACAACTGCTAATGAAATGATCTCCATTGCTATCTCCCTCATCTCTTCGACTTTCTTTATGGAAAGTAAAAAATAAGAAAATCTAGTAAATCGGTTTCTAGATTTTCTTTTTTTTACTTTCCATAAAGAAAGTCGAAGAGACGAGACAAGAAATCTAGAAGATCTACTATTTGACTGTAGGTATCTCTGCTGGTGAATTGAAAGTGTAAATATTTTAACAAATAAAAGACGAAACAAATGTTCTAGTAATAAAATTTTCAATACAGCAATTCAGAATAATATTATATGTAATAATAATTATATGTGTGATAAAAAATTTACTATGCTGATGAAATCAACTATTATGTGAAAAAATCTGAATATTTTTGTAAACAGCACTTCTAATTTTATTATTTCCACGGAAATGCTATTTTGGGTTGCTTTATGGGAAGGGTAGATCTTTTAGCGTTCTTCGTTTTTTATTGACACTGTGATTTACCGCTATTTTTTACAAGCACATTTCTTCCCTGTTTATCTTCTCCAGCGGTTCAATATATAAGTATATTTTAGTAATTTTTAAGACACTTCGTTCTTAGTACGATTAAGTTCATTGTTGACATTTTATAAATATGCACAAAAAGCCAAACCCCCTTATAATCTATTCCTACCAACAATCTGGAATAGCATTGTGGAGTAAGCCCCAGTTTTCCCAGTTATGGGTCGGGAATCTAGCTCAACAGTGTCACTTCAAGTGTTGCAGCCACTTACGTATCTTTTAGATTTTATCATACGGAAAACGCTATACTCCTCTCGACATAACATACCATTCAAGAGCGGCAGCTAAATAGCAATAGCCCTAAAATGTAACCTAAAATGCTCCTACACAAACACAATATTAAAGCGATATCTTCACGCAATGTCAGCGTCCTTATCCTCAGCGAAAGGCTGTGACCTAGTTCGTATTTTATCGTTTGACAAAGTCTCATTGACTTCTCCACCCCATTTGAGCCATTTAGAGGATCTTTTCCGTTTATTTTTTTAATTACTTGTGCTACACCGATGTGAAGACCAGAAACGATTTTCTCTTATTTAATCTACTAAGTGACAAAACATAATCTTTTTAAGTAACGCTTCATATTTCTATACTTCCCTGTGTCGTGGGTACCGTGCGCATAAACACCCAGACCAAGAACAGAAATATGAACTCATCATTATATTTAAATGCGCCATACGGGTCGTCTAAATTGCATACCATTTTTTGATTAGGGTACCCACTTAAGAAGGTTTTTTTGATGTTTTGGGTGGCTCAAAAGGGACTGAACCATGTATTATTTAAAAATCAAGATTTTAAAGTATATAGGGATTTTTATTAACTTAATATGCTGTTTCGGGCGGATATAGATAAAGAATGGGCAAGTAAGAAAATAAGAAAGAATAAAATTAGAGAAATAAGTATTGAGGTCAGACTTCGATTACCATCAAATCAAATCAAATTGAAATCGTTTATTTCAGGTAATTAACTATAACTCATGTAACTCATATTATAACTCATGTAAGTTACATGAAATAAACGATTTGATTTGATTACCATAGTACAGTTTTCCATAGATAGATAGATAATTCTCTTTATTGTACACACCAACATAGGTATAAATAAAAAAACATACACAGAGGTTGTAGTATTAATGTACATTTGGCGGTTTATCATTAAAAGTGGTCCCTTCCAGACAACCAGAAAAAAAAATATTGTAGGAATTAATAAAAGTACAAAACATTGGATTCAGGTGCACAATATTTTCAATTCAATTTGGTATCAGCTGACAAACAGAGCATACATACGTTTATAGGAAAAAGGAAATAAAAATGACAATAATAATAACATAGTCAGGAAAAGAAGTGATGAAAATAAAAGAAAATGAAGAGGTTAAAGAAAATAGAGAAAGCGCTTTGTATTTTGAGCTAAATATTTAGTTCAAAATACATAGCGCCGTTGAGCTTAATACTCGTAGTTTGGTGATATAAATAATTTAAGACTGTGCTTGTTTTGTTTTAAATTTATTACCTGTTCATCTCCCGTGGTAGAACAAGTACTGTGCTATAGGGTTGATACCAGCCTTTTTACGACGCGACAGATTATGCAAACGCCGCCGGATTTGTATAATTCCGACATGTGTTTTGGAGGAGTGGGTCGGAAAGATTACAGTGTTTAGCGTTTCTTTTTTATGTCAATGTCACTAATAACGCTCTAAGACCTGATTATGGCCAACAGTAAATGAGCGGTGACATTCAGAAAACGGGAGTTAAAAAGAAATGTTGGCTCTTTTCGACATGCTACGCTTCTGGGATATCTAATACCTTTAAACGAGCAATTCTTGTAAACACCTAAATAATTTTTTTTGTATCTAGGAAACCGCTCCAAAGATTTTGATGAAATTTAGTATCCGGTTTCGGGGGTGATAAATCGATACAGGTTTTATTTTCAGAAATTTTAAATTATAAAAAAAATATTCAGCCATAATCATCTTAAATATAAACTGAAAAATACGACTCTTCCTGACATCTATTGACGAGTATTATAAATATTGTGGCGTAGAACGCCGTCAAACGCCATCCGTCAATCCGACGTTCAAAGAGATGACAATGTCGATTAAAAAGAGCTCTATAAACATTTCGTTCATTGAATTAAAGCTTCCTTGGACGAATGGTTACGTGAGCTGACTGCGGAAGTAGAGGTTTAACCCGGGTTTAAACCTCAATAAAAACCATATTGCGTTTATTTTTTGTTTTTTCCGATTTTTTTTAGGGAGCTATTTCAGATGGCGTTGTTAAGTAACACTTAGCAAATGAGTGTTTCGTTTGCAATTAAACCAAGAAAATAAATTGTTTTAATCCGAGCAACGCTCGGTCGTCCAGGTATTGATACTAAAACATCTATTTTAAAATTATTTTGCACACCTGCTTAAATATAAGGCCTACCACTTTATACAAAATTCTTTGGCTTTGATCCCTTTAGCGTTTCCACAGGAGTAGATAAACGACCAGAGTGAAAGCTTCTTAAGGACGGGAAAAATTGTTACCTATTCTGGTAGGGTTGTCACAATAGGTTAAGACAAATAAAATAAAATAAAAACATTTGTTAAATAGTTTTATTATTCAGTATGATAGAATACTTTACAAATTACTTACTCTAATAATTTTCTTTTTACAATTTTTGTTTTTTAATAATTTATTGTTATACATATAGTTTTTTCAAGTAATCTAATGGGAAACACTCACATGGCATATCAAATTTGCAATCTTTAATATGTTGAAGTATTTCGTTGCCAACATTGACAATATTTACTTCAAGATCAAAATATTCGCGAAACTTTTGCTCGAGCAATTCAACAAATGCGATAAAATTGTCAGGAGTTATATCTATCATTATTGGATTGTCACCAAAGCTCCGCAGGTAAGTATAAAACATCGGGAAGTGGTTCAAATCTTACTTGCGATATTTCAACTTAACACACATACCAACCCACCCAAATACCTACAAATGTTATGTAAAATTTCGTAATAATAATAAAAAGGTAAAAGCACATTGTGTAGTATCCTCTTCTAATTAAAAAAAAAAGAATCATGCAATAGAATACAGGTACCCACTTACTTGAAAAAGTAATAATCAAATATTTACTTACCTATTGTACTCCTTGGGATAGTTAAAGTATGATATATTTTTATTTTTTCTAGTATTATTCATACAAACAGTACAGTAAACAACCATTATTATTAATAAAATACCACGTTTTTTTATTAAGTAAATATTCAAACTTGCAAAATTAAATAACTAAACAAAAAATGTACGTCGCGTCGCACAAACCCTGAGATTGTCAACTGGCTGTGCCAACGTAAACCGGTTTTTTCCAGTCTCACCGCGTACGCGACAAGCGGCCAGTGGTCACGCACACACACGCACACATGCTCTGCATGCTTGTAGTAGTGCAACCGATTCGCGCGGTTGTATGAAGCTTTCACTCTGGTCATTTCTTTAATTTTATCTCCTCCTGTGGCGTTTCAGTGCTGGGAACGAATCACTTCTAGAATACAATAAAAGGGGAGGTCCTTATTCCACCAAGCTATTCCAATGCGGATTGGTGTAGATGCAGTTTAGTGAAAACTCTCGCTGTCGAATGGTTTCAAATGTCCCATAAGACCTTTAACAAGGATTAAGGACTGTTGTTTGTTGAAAACAATGCTAAGGGCTAACGGCTTTATGTACGTGTTCTCAGAAACACGGTTTATTTTTCTAAAAATAAAATTTTGAATTTTGTTTCGAATTATTGTCATTGGTGGCCTGCTGGTACAACTTAATGTGCAATAACTTAGTATTGTAAACGCGCTCTTTGATGACATTAAGCATTGTTGGTGGAATGAAAAATTTTCACCACTGGCTGGCTGGCTGCAACCCTTTTTGCTTCCCACTGCTGGGCACGTGTCTCTCCCCCTTATTGGGGAGGCCTGGAACTTACTCCACCACGCTGCTCCAATGCGGGTTGATGGAGATGCGGGTTACTGGCCAGCCCGCTGTCGGATGTTTTCAAACCGCCCATATTGCCCATAAGGCCTCCGACAAGGTTAAACGACCGTTATCTATCGACAACAACCAGGACTGACGGGTTAACGTACCCTGCGAAGCATGGAAACGCGTATAAATTTAGCCACTAGCGGTCACCCATCTCAAAGCCGACCGCGCCCGTTTGGCTTAGCTACATAGACAGCTTGCGTTCTAAGCTAGCCGCCGAGCCATGCGCGCGTCAAATCATGCACCACTAACATTCTTCTATTAATAATAAAATATTTTCTACTATTTCAGCCCAGAAGATGAAGAAGACAGCTATTATTTCTATCAAGATCCACTTGTAAGTATGACCTTTGCAAATAAATTTGTCTTTATGAAAAGCGGATAAAGGTGGATTTCTGAAAGCCGATAAGTGCAACACATGCACAAATGCGAGTGTGTAATGTCTGTCTGTCTGTCAAAACACACGCACATTACGCATAACGTCGCTGGTAGTCGCAAAAATAGTGAGTAGTGACAGCTGGCGCGCTATCTTTTGGTAACTTGTAACTTTTGGACCTACTTAAACAGACCTACGATCTATTATACTATAATATACTCGAAACCATTCAAATATGTATTACAAAAAAATGGTTGCCTGTAAAGTCGGTTTTACGGGCGAAGATTTTACGTGACAACGTCTTTTTTATTGATATGAATATAATTAAATTGCACAATAGGAACAAGGAATTGAATGAAAATAAGAATTGCACAAATTTTAACTATAGAAATATATTTTGTTTACTAAAACATTGTACATGTAAACTTCGGCGGGCCTCTCTCTCGTTCGGTGACTCATCGTTACGTTACCGAGCGTTACTCTTTTTCATAAGTGACTCCCAGCCGCAACCTAATTTAAGACGTTGTCACGTCAAAAACAAAAGAATTCGAACTAAAAAAAACTACTAAGAACATGTTTGAAAACCGCCCCAAGTTCCATGCCAACTTCTCTTTCGCACAGAGTGTATTCAAAAAGAGATTTGCATGGCTTTTCGTAGGACCCTCAAATAGTAATTTAGCACGGTAATCATTGCGCTGTTCGGATATCCACTAAACATCTTCTTCTATGTTTTCTAATATAAACGTACTAAAAGCCATAAATCTATACAGGACTTCAAAGTACACCAAGCTTGCAGTTCCAACCGGTTCCATTCATAAACTATCATGTTTGACAGACAAGACGAATGTGCAGCTTGCTACGACAAGATGTATTGCATATGATGCTTATAACCATTGGTGTTTATACAACGTAATATATTACACACTTATTAAACGTTAAACACTTATAGCCCCACAGTAAGGTAATTAATACCCTGTGTCGTGGGTACCATGGACACATTCAAAGACAGGAACACAAACACCTAGACCGAGAACAGAAATTTAAACTCATCATTCAAATTTCTGTTTCGCCGGGAATCGAACCGGAGACCCCTCGATTGGCAGTCCGGCATGATAACCATTGCGCCACGCGATGTATTATATTATTTCAAGACACGCCTACGTGTCTTGTAATAATGTAATAGTTATTTTATTACCAGGAAATTATCTTTGGATTTAAGGAAGAATACTAGAATGGAATATGGAACATATAGAAAAAAAAACTCGAGTGATCATATTAGATAAAAAAGTATATTTGTATCGAACAAACTTGCAAACACACGTTCTCGCTGAACTGGCTGTGGTTGTTTTTATTATTTTATTTATATAGGAATTATCGAAAGGAATCTTCAAAATATATTTCAGTCTCCTTGGATTAAACGTAGATAACATATAATATCTTTTTTTATTATAATGTATGTATGAGTATATCTTCAAAAGTATGTTTTTAAATACTTGTACTGTGCTTACCTGCTTTGCGATTAATCGTAACCTGAGTACTTATGTCGTATTTTGTGGCTAAAAAGGTGGTGGTAGGTGGTGGTGCGAATGTTGTATATTATTATCACAAGTCGTAGTTTGAACCTATGTAATTTTATTTGAATAGTGTTGGGTCGCGGAAGAATAGAAAAGCTTACCTGACGACAAGTAGCGTAAAGATAAACTGCGTGGGTTATCCGATAAAGATCCCAAATAACCCTCTTCACAAGCGAAAAGGTTTCATGATTTATTTGCCAACACAAAATCACGCCTAAACTTTGCTCTGAAGCGAGATTATTAATTGTTGAATTTCAATCTAATGTGAGAGATTTATAGAGGCTCAGGTCACTCAGGAAGTACTCTAGAGTGTTTTGAGCCATTTATACAGGTTAAGTCACTCAAGCAGCACCCTCTGTAGGGTGTTTAAGCTGCTTAAACAGATTCAAGATCATGAACAAACGAACCAAGCTCACATAGTCTTGGTTCAGTTAAAGCATACAAAATTATTACATTTTCCCCGTTTCTGCTGTTGCTTCGCTCCTGTTGATTGTGACGTGATGTCATTAATGTATGTTATTATATTCAATAATAATGTAGCATTCTAGTGGTGAAAGAATTTTTTAACTCGTTCTAGTAGTTTCTGAATTCAGTCATTACAAACGTACCTAACAATACAAATCTTTCCTCTTTGTAATATTAGCCGGAAAGAAATAGTTTAAACGTAATTTTATGTACGTAGCTACCAAACGACAAGTGGCATAAAGATAAACTACGTAGATTTTATTCGATAAAGTTACGGAATAACCGTTCTCATGTTTCTTTTGTTGCTTGTTTGAATGAGCTCCAGGTCTACCCAATTATAAGGAAAAATCTCTGCTCAATAGTGGAACGTAAAAATAATTGTAGCCATGATCATGATTCCTATGTGGCAGGGAGGTGGCAATGCATGAAAATAAGGATTTGAACCTTAACCTATGTGAGTAATGTTGGTTCACGGTGGTGTGGACAAGCTTACCTGGTGACAAGTGGCGTAAAGATAAACTGCGGGTACTTTATCCAATAAAGTTCCAGAATAACCCTCTTCACAAGTGCAAGGTATGGCAAGGGATTCGTGATGTATTTTTCAACGCAAAAACGCGCTCAACCTCTGAACAAGATTATAAATTGTTGAATTCCAAACCAATCGTAGACGTGATCCTTTACTGTAAGCCATTTTTACAGGACTCGCTCATCTATACAGAAGCCACACGGAAAGTAATGGAGAGAGCTTAAGCTACTTAAAATGATTCAGAAGTGGTGAAATCCACAGTATTTACTAGTACAAGTATTTAAAAACGAATGAAGGTCATAGAGTAGTCCGAATTTGCAAGCTGAGATATGAAGGGACATTGTATCGTACACACAATACATTGTGCAGTAATCGTTGGGAACGAAAGTTTCTCAAATAGTGACCATTACTTTGGAAAAAGAACTCAGACCACCCTTAAACATGACAGTGAGAACCTGTTACAATAAAAGGAATCGAGCCATATGAAATGGGATATGAGCTCACTAGTGTATTAATAGTGGACTGGTGTACTCATACTCTGTGTCGTGAATGCTGTTACAAGTGAATACACAAAAACAAGATGTATTTTGGTTTAGGTGTAATAAGCTTTAGACATCCCCTCGCTTGGAATCGAAAACAAGACCTCTTGAATTATTATACAGTGTGATCACCACTGTATCATAACAATCGTCAACTTTATAAGAATGATGAAATTAAGTCGGCGACATAGTATTGTTTTACAATACCTACAAAATGAAATAAGAAATAATATCAATAATATTTACCATTTTTATGCGATAGGTATTTACTTGTATATTACTATTACTACCTACGTACAATATTATATTTATATTCAAACGGGACCCGTCTGTAGTTTAATAACAGGTACAAAAGACAAATATCTGATCCGTTTCAATATTTTTCGTAAATACACCGCGGTCGTTGGAACAAGTTGAGGTATAATGAAGTCCTTTCGTTTTTTCATGGAAGCTTCTCATGTTTTTTGCTGTCATGAAATCAACTTTTAAGAGACGTTCTCTTTATTCTAAAGCCAAGATATTTGACTCAGACGTAGAGATTGTGAAGTAATGGCTTATTAATTTATATTTCAACCTTTTTATGTTCCACTGCTGGGCCCAGGTCTACTCTCAGAGGTGAGAGGGATGTAGGCCATAGTTCTCCAAGCTGGCCATGAGCGGATTGATGGGCATGCCTTTGAGAAATTATGAATTTCGCTCAGGCATGCACACTAATGCACAGTGAAGGAAAACATCATAATTAATTAAATATTACAATATTTTCCCTCACCGTGGAGCAATAGTGAATACGACATTTAAAAAAAATGTTTTATTTAAAATAAATATTATACTTATACATAGTATTTTTCTTTTTATTCTTCAAAAATTACTTTATTCAAGCGTAAATGAATTACTATGCGATGAAAACGTTCTAGATATAAGCAGATATAGGTTATTTAACAAAACACTTTCTATATTAGAGGTAACGACGTAGGGCCACCTAGCCACAGTTCTATTAAAAACATAAGTTCATTATTCTATTTGTCTATCAGTCTTTGAAAGTTCACTGCTGGGCATAGGCCTGTTCACCACTACGTCAGTTCCTTTCCCATCCCTTGTGAGTATTGTACTCTTTTTGTCTATATTAATTTGCAAGGATTAAAATCTGCTGTTTCAGATTGATGAGGAGATCGAAGAGCAACAAGTAGAAGAGATCTTAGAAGAACGGAAGAAAGTTCCGAAGCCATACAGTAAGGTAATCATCATCCCAAACTCTTCTGGCTATAACTCTTTTTGCATCCCACTTCTGGACACGGGTCTCTGTATATAATATAAATACACTTTAGAACCGAAATACAATAGAATTGTTTCACAGCAGAATTAAGAAATGGGAGTACATTGGGTAGACTTATAACCAATTTTAATGTACAATTAAAAATTACCTTCCCGTATTTAAATTAATTGACGTTTCAAAACTCGAAGTAATAAGACGGAATTTTAAATTCTCTTAAACTCCCTGAAAGGCTTTTTGGATCAACACAAAAGGAATTGCAATTAAAAATTACGTTCAATTTAAATAATGAGCCGTTGAGTAAAATTACGGTCTCTGAGATTTTCTTCTGTTTCATTTCCAGTCATTCATCGGGCGTCGTTGGAAAATTATTCGTTATTACATGAATAAAATTGTAATTGTTGTCTGTTTTTATTTTTGAATAATTTTAATTTTGCATTCGTGGCGTTACGCTGACGCAAAGCCTCTAGTATGAGGAAAAAGAAGTCTGTACATATTTTTAATTCCTATGTTTCAGTTTTTTTTTGGCTGCATTCCTTTTTACGTCCTAATAATGGGCGCGGGTCTAAACCCATTATTGGGGAGGCCTAGAACTTACTCCACCACGCTGCTCCAATGCGGGTTGGTGGAGATGCGGGCTAGTGGCCAACCCACTGTTGGATGTTTTCAAACCACCCATAAGGCCTTCGACAAGGTTTAACGACTGTTATCCATCGGCAACAACCGGGACCGACTGCTTAACGTGCCCTCCGAAGCACGTAAACGCGTATGATACCGCCACGTAGGTCACCCATTTCACACCCGACCGCGCCCGTTTGGCTTAGTCGCATAGATCGCATGCGTTCTACGCTAACCGCCGGAACATGCGCGCTTCGCTGTGAGGTAATTCTATGTGTTTCGGTGGAAAGGCGCAGTTTCCGGCCAGACTTAAATGAAGCGACCATCAGCCTTAAGCTTGCTTGAGGTTGTTTAAGATGTCCATGGGCAGCAGCGACCACTTCGTACCACGTGGCTTGACGACTGCTTCTCGATTTCAAAACAGATGCAATATATAGGTAGTTTTTATTGCTCGGTAGCAAGGAAAAAGGAGACAATAATCGAATTTTTTTGAAGTGAAAACTTCTTTAGCGGCGTTGTGCACTATTTTTGGGATGGGTAAAAAATGTTAAACTCGCGTCAACTACACGTGGCCTGATCGAAAATTCGTAAGACGGAGGGGTGACAGCTGATGACATTAAATTTGTTTATATCAAGTTTTTAAAATATGGACATTGAACAAAATGCATCTATTAATGAAAAAAGTGACGAAGAAATAGTGTAAGAAAATGAGTGAGTACTTTATAAAAATGCTAGATGAAAACCTACTCAAAATAGTAGATGAAAAATAATACTGATAATAAAACAACTTATTCGCGCGAAATTATTCCCTAACCATTACAAAATATCAAAAATGCACAATTTTAATGTTCAAGTTTTCACTTCTGCCGGCACTACCGAAGTGCAACCCGTTTTTTTTTTATTCACACTCATAGCCCTACAGTAGGGTATATACCCTAAGTCGTGGATGCCATGGACACACATAAAGACAGAAACACAAATACCCAGACCGAGAACAGAAATTTTAAATTCATCATTCTAATTTCTGCATCGCCGGGAATCGAACCCGGGACTCTCCGATCGGCAGTCCGGCATAATAACCATTACGCTACGTGGGTCGTCATTGCTTTACATAATTATGATCTTAAAGTTGTACTATACTTGTACTTTCTAATGAATATTTCGAGATTTGTTTATAAAGTCCCGGTACTTCACAGATTACTTCGGGTTTTCGAGATTTCCCAATTTTAAGTGTAGTTGTTTAAATTTTTCTGTTTTCAGGATTCTAGGTCATTCTCAAGGTTTTAAAATTTTAAGTGCTAGCTAATTTCAAAGGACATTATGAGCTCTGTTAAAAATGCTTATTTATGCGAAAGGGGTAACGTTATAATCCAGAAATTAAACCGTTATATTTTTGTTGGTAATAAAATTTGCATATTTTAAACTGAAAAGTACAGCTGCTGCCCGCTTCAGGCCATGAAATTTTTATTGTGCAACCCCTCCGGAGTAGCAGAAGCAGTCATCATTTTTCACTGTGAAATATGAAGACCTCATAATGAATAAAAATAAATAATTAAAATGGAAATAAGAAATAAATTTTAACGACCTGTGTGGCGCAATGGTTACCATGCCGGACTGCCAATCGGAGGGTCCCGGGTTCGATTCCCGGCGAAACAGAAATTTTAATGATGAGTTTAAATTTCTGTTCTCGGTCTAGGTGTTTGTGTCTTTGTATGTGTCCATGGTACCCACGACACAGGGTATTAATAACCTTACTGTGGGGCTATGAGTGTGTAACGTTTATTTATTTGTTATTAATTGCGTAGACTTTATGTATAGTGCTTAATAAAATATTAATTTGAAACATTTTTAAAATATACTATATGAGCGTAGTATATTTGGGATCAGAATGAATATTACATTAAGCGATATAGTGAAAATTTATTGAATGGTAACTATTACCGTAAAATTTTGTTTGCTATTAAAACATTTCATATTTTGCCGATGTAAGCGGCAGCATTACTTTTAAAGGGTTCAACGGCGCTTTAGTTCAGTTAATTGAAAATGGTTTGCCAAATGGCCATTATACTGAATTTTTATGTGTCAATATAAGAACCGGAGACTGAACTGCTTCATCTTATTGGCAAGATTATTGACTGTTTCTGAGTACTTGTAATTTTATAAAGTCTCGGTTGTTGCGCGATGAAATGCTGTAGAAGTATAATATATAAGTTATTGAATTATTTTTGTAATATGGTACATTTATGTAATTGAAGGTTCAGAAATAAGAATTTCTATTATGAGTTTGCCAAAAATAGAGTTAAATAAAATATTTTATCTGTCACATTTTTTTAAGAAACTACTGCTCTGGTTACAAATGCGAAATACTTATTAAACGGGACTCGTTTGGGCCTAACGAGGTCCACAAGAGTATTTACTATCGAGGTCACGAAAGTTATTGACTTATACAACCTTCATTAATCAACAATTTTAAATATTATAATGATAAACTTTGTTTGACTTTCAAAACTTCATGATATTATATTAACAACATGGTAGTAAGAAAAATCGTATGAGTATCAGCTATATTAATGGACAACACAGTAATTAAACATCGCATTGTAACGCATTACTTCACCATGGGACAAGTGACATATTACGCGCCAAGATTTCAACTAGTATGTAGGAGCTAGATGTAAGAGTGTAGCGGGTTCTCTTTGACGTGTGTAACAAAAGAGGGTTAGATTTCTAATGACGATTGGATCTCGTACATCTGGCTCCTATAAGGGTTTAAAGTTCAGTCCGCTATTTATTTGCCACTAGAGTATGCTGATCACAACAAGAATATAGCCGCGATAAAATCCTTACTATTATTATGAATGCAAAATCGGTTCCATATCAGCGTGTGGGTCTGTTACTTTTTAATGCTTTACCTACGTAACTAAATTCAATGAAATTTACTACACATATAGAGCGGAACATGGAATACTTAAGCTCAAATCACCCGAACGAAGTCGGACCGAATCACTAGTAAAATAAAATATCAAAACACGAAGAAACTAAAGGTCCACTGTAAAGGAAGTAAATTGTGAAAAACTATAAAGCTCTTATCCTTTGTTGCAGTGTTCCCATTGGGCGTTACAATGGCCCTGGAAGTGCAAAAGGAAGATAATATGGAAAGAATCCAACTGTTATATGGTACCCAGCAAGTACGTGGAGAAACACGGGTAGGTATCTACTGATATCAATTTTGTAGATAGTATTGTATCTTATAATCTAACACCTAACGTTCAATTTCCAGTGACCGTCTACTACCTGAAGTCAAACAAGGCGACATTGTTCTCGATAGCATTTATAATGAAAAGGAGAGGACAAATTCAAGTGAAGCGGAAGGAGTCTCAAGTAACATCGTGAATGAAAACTCGGAACACGATAATGAAGAAACAAAATCAACTGGTTCCATGGATAAAAACAATGAGTTTGTCAGTAATTACGGCGAAGAAACCGACGCTTATTTCGATAAATTTGAAAACGGTCTCCCTGGAATGAGTGAATCTGACAAGATTGTTACAAATGGCAGATAATTTTAATTTATTTAGGCCAGGTTCCCACTATGCCGGACCGATCAGAAACCGGCTACCGGACAAAAAAGCGAAGCCGAAATGACGCGAGAGGAACGCGGGTGAGCTGTAACACAGATACCGACGCAAAAAATATTCAGTTAAAATGCCGGGCTCGGTATTTTTACCGGATCCGGCGTAATGTGAGCAGTTTTACCGCGCTGGTAAATCTGCCGGACCGGAATAGTGGGTCTGTCTTACTATTTACAATTGAGAATGTGCTAGTATGGCTGAATATTGTTTATTATGTATTTTTTGACAATATTAGGTTACGACACGTACCGAAACACCCATATTTATTATTCAACTATAATTAATTTGCGATGTCAGATTTAAATTTTATTAATTATGAGCTGTGCCCCAGGATTTCATTCTTGTTATAAAGGACCATAATAACAAAGTAAGTACCTACAGAAAAGATCTATCACCTAGCTTTATGAAAAATACTTTATGATTCAAAAGATTATTAAAATAGGCCGAGACTTTTCGGAGAAGTGATGAGATTTGAATTACCTATTTTTGAAATGATTAATTCCAGTAACTCTTTGTATAAATTTAAATTAGATGAATTGAAAACAAAAGATAGAAGGCTCCAGTTTGCGTCCTTTTCGCGTAATATTTCCATGCAATGCATGCATGAATTTGCATAAACTTGCAAATTTTAATGCTAGTATGTGCACAGTTTTAGTTTTGTACAGTAGGAATTTAAATGACGGCATTATATGAATTTTTATTGCACTCACACTGTCCGAATGGCGCTTGGTAAAAACTTCGGAAATTAGGGCATATGAGGAAAAATGTGGAACCCATTACTGACAATATATGGTTCATTCCCTGGTTGGTTTTTAAAAATTTACTTTAAGATCCTATTTCAGTAAGCTCCTTGTAAGACAAGGTTTTCCTCTTTCTAAGCAGCCATTCGTTATTCTGTTAGTTTTAATGTATATTTGTTTCCTCTTTTGAATGTACCTGTTGTTGTAGTTTTATATTGATTGTAAATGAGGAAATTTGATTACCATATTGCATGTAAGTATGTATGCAAGTAAAATAGGCACATAGTTATTTAAAAAGCTACTTCTTTGTGACAATGAATAAGTATGGAAGCGAACTCGAAACAATGAAACGACAAACTAAATAAAAAATATATGTACATATACCATCTAGTTTTATTTCTATCTTCTTGTAATTTAAATTATAGTACATGTAAGTGTGCAGTATGAATATTGTGGAAAAAATAACAACGTATTAAACTGTAATTTTTTTATTAAATTGACATTAGTTTCGTTTGACTACAGACATTAGGCCATACGATGGCGGCGACTTATACTCGCTATTCTGGCTTTTAGTTACAATAGTAATTTTACAAAATTGCTGGTCTATTGTACTCAGTGGTTGGACAAAATTGGATCATATAACTTCAAAAGTTTGGCTTTTTTTAAGTACAAATCAAAATTAAGGAAACAAATTGTTCTACAAACTGAGGTAAAAGAGACGAGGATTCATAAACATAGGTTGCTGACTTGGATAGTCCACACAAATGCATTTTCAAGTAGCGATATGTGGTGACGTCACGCTTAAGGAGCATGCTGGCCAACCTTGGGGATTTCAACTTTGTCCAAGTGTAGCATTCAGACTGTGAAATGGCCATCGTGTGGCGGGGTGCTTCTTACGAAGAACTAGGACAGTATCTATTGCAATTTTCATGATTTTCATAAAATATGCGACGAAAATGTGAAATAAAATAACAGTGCGAAAGCATGATTTTTCGCCTCCAAAACTCCATAGGACACGTTCTGGTAAAGTAGCCATAGCTTTACTTGAATATCTGACTGACTAGACTGACTGCTGACGAATTACTGATTTTTTATATGATGCAAAAATTATAAGTACTTGACGCTGACAATATGCACAAAGTTTGCGATGCCAATATTTAAAAAAAAGTGGTCTGGTCCCTTTTGGTCGATTTTCGCTTGCACGCGTTCTATTCTTATCTATGTTTGTAGCGTGTGTCACAGAAGAAGTTCGTCCACATACAGTATTCAGCACTTAACTGTATGTGTGTCTCAATGTATAGTTTGTGACAGTGTTGATTTAAAAATATTCAAGACGAGTGCACTTTTTTATTTATTCTGAGACTAACTTACTTCTTCTGATCAGACTAATAACGCTAACTAATAAAAAGTTACAATTAAATAAAGTTTTGTATGTACTTACAAAATAACTTTATGTTACATCCAGTGGTAGCTTGGTTTCTTTAAAAATTGTTTCCTCTCTAGTAGGGGCAAGCGCGCATGGCCTGGCCGTTAGCGCAGATCGCAAACGATCTATGCAACTAAGCCAAACGCGCGCGGTCGGGTGTAAGATGGGTGACCACTAGTGGCAAAAAATTTCATGCGCGTTTCCGAGCTTCGGAGGGCACGTTAAGCCGTCGGTCCCGGTTGTTGTCGATAGATAACAGTAGTTAAACCTTGTCGGAGGCCTTATGGGCGGTTTGAAAACATCCGACAGCGGGTTGGCCACTAACCCGCATCTCCACAAACCCGCATTGGAGCAGCGTGGTGGAGTAAGCTCCAGGCCTCCTTAATAATGGGGAGAGACCCGTGTCCAGCAGTGGGACGCAAAAAGGGTTGCAGCCAGGTTCAAGCGATTCTACGAGTATGTTCTGTGTTATGCAGGGACCTCAAACTGAGATATTTACTTCTAATTCACTTTTATTATTTCAGAGATTTTACATAAAATCCCGAGCGACAGCAGAACAATACAAAATTACAACACATTTCAAGGACGATAACATTATACATATTCTGACTTCGTTCTCTATGCAGAAATTTGCAACAACATTTAAACTATAAACTACAACTCCCTTGAGATGTTTGAAAATGAAGCTACATTTTAGCAGCAATTTTATATGAATGCTGGTAAAATTATATAGTTTGAACATGTTAATACCGTTCAAACAACACAGTACATAGAAGAAAGAAAAGATCGTTTAAGTGGTTCTACCACTTACCGTTAGTCAGAGTCAGAGTCAATAACCCTGATGATGCTCTGTTTTGGGGCGAACGTGTTGGTGGTGGTACGTATGTTGGTATATATTTTTTATTGTTGCATGTACTTGTATCTTATGTGGGTGGGGGGGAGGTACTATGTATGAAAAAGTCTACACCATCATACGTTCTGATTGCGGATTGTTGCAAAGTAGTTTTTAAACTATCTTTATAACAATGGAGTTCAGCAAAGTAACGCCTGATTCCCATACTCATATCTTCAATTAAGTTTCAGTATTAGTTACATTGATCACGTGCCCTAACAGAACGCGCGAACATAAGTTAAGAGCGATTACTCTAACGTAAACAGAGGAGCAATCATGGTTAGCCCGAATGCGTCACGCATACTATTTGCGCCGTCCAATGTTTGCGATGTCTACAATATTTGCGCCGTTGTATTTGTGCCCGAGGCTCTCTGTGACGTACATATAATCTTGTACACAGTTTACACTTGTTCAGTTGTAAACTAAAAGGAGAGGTTGAGCAACTGTATTAAAAAATATTTTATTTTTTAATACAGTTGCTCAAAAAGTGACGTATTGCAGGGACGTATAGCGTGCGGGATGTGTGCTATTACACACTCGTGCTTTTTCTTTACCTTTTCCGCACTCGTGCATTTTCTTTCCCAACTGTCAAAATAATGTCTATTAAAAAGAAAAAAACCAACCACGAAGTTTTAGAAGTTTTTATGATTCATGAAAATATTTCTAAAAAGAAGCTACTAATTTGTTTTAATATCAGATTTAATGATTTGATTCAATGAGTTAGGTTAGGTTTCATTTCATTTCATCTCATTAACATTTTCATTTCATATCAATAAAAAAAAATCTACTGAAGACTTGGCTGTATGGGCATAGTTCCCTTTGCCTACCCAGAATGGGTGAAGAAAACAAAAAATTCTCTGCTTATATTCTTTTACGGTTGGCGCCATTTTTCAAAAATGTTCTGTAGCGACCTTACGCTACTCATCAAGAGATGGCACCACGGGTATTCCTGAATCACGCTATCGAAGTTTACGGAATATCCTACAATATATACAAGCTCCGAATTGAGTCAGTTGGAGCGCGGCCGCTCCCCGGGCATGACCACCTCGCCCGGCGGGAGATCTCCCTTTGCCAAAGTTCTTTGATTCTTTGCGAATTTAGATGATTAGTTAGTTGAGTGTATTGTGATTTTATTATTTTATAATACAGTTGCTCAAAAAGTGACGTATTGCAGGGACGTATAGCGTGCGGGATGTGTGCTATTACACACTCGTGCTTTTTCTTTACCTTTTCCGCACTCGTGCATTTTCTTTCCCAACTGTCAAAATAATGTCTATTAAAAAGAAAAAAAACCAACCACGAAGTTTTAGAAGTTTTTATGATTCATGAAAATATTTCTAAAAAGAAGCTACTAATTTGTTTTAATATCAGATTTAATGATTTGATTCAATGAGTTAGGTTAGGTTTCATTTCATTTCATCTCATTAACATTTTCATTTCATATCAATAAAAAAAAATCTACTGAAGACTTGGCTGTATGGGCATAGTTCCCTTTGCCTACCCAGAATGGGTGAAGAAAACAAAAAATTCTCTGCTTATATTCTTTTACGGTTGGCGCCATTTTTCAAAAATGTTCTGTAGCGACCTTACGCTACTCATCAAGAGATGGCACCACGGGTATTCCTGAATCACGCTATCGAAGTTTACGGAATATCCTACAATATATACAAGCTCCGAATTGAGTCAGTTGGAGCGCGGCCGCTCCCCGGGCATGACCACCTCGCCCGGCGGGAGATCTCCCTTTGCCAAAGTTCTTTGATTCTTTGCGAATTTAGATGATTAGTTAGTTGAGTGTATTGTGATTTTATTATTTTATTAAATTGCTTCATTTTTTCGCAACTGTATTAAAAATAGTCGTTCAGTACACGTGCGGAACAGTCATTGGAAGGAGTTCAGACTGTCAACCCTCACCTTCGGCTGCGCCTCGGCTCGGGTAGACATTTGTCGGAACTCCTTGCAATGACAGCCTTTCCGCACTTGTAATGAAATATACTATTTCGTTCACTTTGCTGCAATCCTTTTTTCATCCCCCTACGATCAGTCGGTGTCCATTGATTCAGAACTAACGGTCCATTTTACTAACGGCCCCCGACTTCAAATTAGTTTTAAGAATCATTACCACTAGGAAGAAAAAGTATCATATGCCAAGTATTACATTAGTTTATTATTTTTTGCTTTTCAGTTATTTCGGTGGTTTCATTTTTTGTTTAAAACCTTTTTTATTTTCACTCTTTTTAGCGCTTTTAATTTAATAATTCTGTATTGTTTAAGAATAATATTAAAATAAGGTGTTTAATAAAATAAATAAATAAAAGTACCCTGCACCATATACATACATATATTAATAGACTGCAGGGCCGACTTCACACCACGTGGCCTACATCGGCTCGTCTATTAGTTTAGTTAATTTTGATAGTACTAGTCTCGTTAGTGTGTACCGGATTCAATACCCAGTTTAGAACAAATTTCGAACCCCGGTTCGAGCGTTAATTGTCTTGAATTTATTTTAAAACACTAAAATTATTAATACGTAATTAATAAATTAAAGGCAAAACAGAAGTTGTATGTTCCGTATTCAATCATGCAAATGCTATATCTAAGAAAGGAATAATATAAAAACATTTCAACATACGAGGATTTTCGCGAAAACGCTTGATTTTTCAAAGAAAAGTCAGTGTAGTTAAAAGATTTTGACGTGATAATCCAAGAAATTTATGTGATTGAAGTTAAAGCCGAAAGAATAACGGATAAAGCAACGAGCGTACTTATAAATTTGAAAATATGTTTGCTGAATCGACCTTAAAAGTTTGCAAAAGTAATAACCTTTGCGCCCCACAAGTGAGAACTTTTAGGCCTCGTTTTATTTTTCAAACTTTTCCTACATACTCATGAATAAAGCATAAAAAGCTGAGGCCAAACTAAATCTTTATACAAAGTGGGATAAGCGATAAACTGTTTTCCCCGTTGGATCCTTTCACTTGTCGAGGGATCGTTCAAATATGGGACCCTTATTTCTTTATAGACCGCTCGTATAATAAAAATCAGAAACAGCGGATGACTGAGAATTACTTATACCCTAGAACACTTATGTTAGGAATTAACGTCGGTAGTTGAATAAAAAATGTGACGAGGTAGGAGAAAACGCCTATAAAAGCGAGGCCTTCTCTAAGGGGAGGATTATTAGTGTTGTGATCGTATAGTGACAGTAACTCCGCCCGATTGCGTACTGAAATTCTGTATCTGTGCTTACTTGTTATTTAATTGTGATTGTATAAGGAAATGTTAATTAGAAACCTTAAATCGTTACCTGTAAATTGTATCAAAGGCTTTGTGAATTAAATGGTGATCTAAATATTCTGCTTCTGGTTTTCATTTCTAAAATCAGAAGTGGGATCTCCTCGCGTCCCACATTTAACGTTGCATCCTGAACAAATGCAGAAATCAGTACGCACGGTTTTTTTTACATTCTTCGTGTATCGATTAAACAATCTGTACGAGTTCAGTGATAATGATAACTGAAGTAATTGATTTGAGTGAGACTTATACTCGTATTTGAAAACGTTGGGTAAGGTCAGAAACCGTAAGTAAAAAAAAAAACATTTAAGAAAATATTTATTTGCTCGAATGTGGTATAGTTTTATGTTTCAAATTAAATTAAGTATTTCAATTAATGTTCATTACAAGGACATTTGCTTATTTTAGTTGTCATAGATTTTATTATTAACTATGCAAATATATGTAATTTTTCGTATAATTTTATAATTTATGTCGCAAAGTATCAAATTTCTGTTCACCCATAAATTAGTAATTGTAAAGATTATTTATTTATTTATTAATTTTAGATTAATTGGTTTTTAAATTTTACCATAGTGAAGTTTTAAATATTTGTCGGTAATTTATTGTTAATTTTGACGCACATGTGGTAGCAATTTTTTAACCTTATAGCTGACTAGGTTATTGGCAGGCATCAATAGTCTTATCAGGAAAACAAGTAAGAAATTTACAATATTCATCTTTCCTTGTAAATAAAAAGTTGTGTCTTTACAATTAAACGGGCTTCATATATGTACAGACAGGGCACACTTAATATTTTAAACCTTTTAAAGAGAGGCTCGCAGCTTGTTAATGGAGTGGTATTAGTTATAGCGCGAATACATCTCTTTTGTGCTATAAACGCTTTATTGAAATCTGTAGTTTCCCCAGAGTAGTATTCTGTATCTAATATTCGATGAGACGTATCCATGATAAAATTTTAATGCTACATTTGTTACTTATTAGTTTGGCGAATCCAAGTGAAAAAGCAATTTTTTTTGTTTCTTTAAAAATACTCTGCTTATCCTTTGCTTATGAGATAAGTTTATGTATGAAGAAAATGAGTACCTAGTTCTTACAGTCGGTTACTTTTACCTTTTCAAAAGTATTTATTTGTACCCAACGAGTAAGTACAGTACGGTCACTGGGGAGTAAGTAATGGCAACATTTTTGTTAAATATTTCCGAATCGAGAGTGCACGCAATTATTTCCGTGAAACAGTGTTTTTGAATATTTGTAGTCATTTCAAAGCAAGGCAATTTATAAACTTGGTATCTGATATTTTTCTGAATACCTACAAATGTAAGACATTAAACAAAGACGTTTAATCTTTACTTTAAAAATTGAATTGGTTGGTCTGTACCAAAAGTAAATTTTGGCAAACTTGCATAACCGAATACAATCTTAAAGTTAAAAGTGACCGTTGATATTTTATATAGATTGCATATGCTACGAGTATTCGTATAATTAACTATCAAAGTTGTTGGCTGAGAGTTACGAGTATCTATCAATTTTTATTCAAGTAACATGGGACAAAACCTTGAGATTTTTCTTGAGTTTTCAGACTACTTCCTCTAATGAAGGAAGCAAGTTGAGAATGGGTGATGGAAGATCAGTGGTTGAAGCAGTGTTGACAACCAAGAATAACAGTACTAAAAAGAAAGTTGCTCTTTACCTATTACTTACTTTTTATGGTTACTGAATTTTTAAGGTAAATAAGTGACACTAAGCAAGCTCAATTATAAACCAACGGTATATGTGATATAACCGTTTTGTTTGTCAGATTTAATTGATTTCTAGTGCATTTACAGATAAGGTTTATACTTTTTTTTTTCGACTACCTACATACCTTTATCGCTGACCAATTTGAACATTTGTTACTGACTGTGATTAGTAAAGATTTCATCAGAAGCGGTTTTGTAAGTTGTAGCAGAGTACTGTCAGGTAGGCCGAGCTTCAACCTATGTACCTTTACTACGGGAGAACACGAGGACATGTGATTTGGTCAGTTCTGACTGTGCACATTGTTATTCTAGCTGGTAGCAATACTGAACCGACTGTGAGTTACATACTTCTTTTCGTAATAACAAATTACTTTTCCTATATAAGTTTGTTCATAAAATTTCATTTTCTTAATGTTACGCTTGTGTTTCAATGTGCAAATAAGTTTTTTTCGCGTGATACTAAACTTGTCATTATGTCTGCTATCGAATTTTTATTTTTGGTAGATGACAGTGTCTTCTGTTGGCCAAGACTGTGTAATGCCTGGGTATTACTATTGATGACAGCGTGACTATATTGGCTGAACTTTTAATAAAACATTCTACTGGTTTAAGCACGCTTTTACCATGGTGCTATTAAAAATTTGTAACAAAGTGTGACACACTGTGTACTATTGACAGCAAGTTCAAAATATTAAGAAAAATGCTAGCATACAACTCGCGGGCTCTGTAACCCCGGGGGCTTTACTGGTGACTTCATTTTTATATTTTACACCCTATCGGACCCAACAGTTTTTTCTCTATATTGGTAAATTTTTGTTAGTTTTATTGGGCCTAAAAGTACTTCGAAGTAAGGTCCTAATTTATGCATATACTAGCCTTCCGCCAGCAGCTTCGCCGGCGTGGGCCTGTTTCACGCTTTATTGTTATATTAAAATCATAGGAGTTTAGCCAGTTGCTTCAACCGCGTTGACCCTATTACCCGTTTTCACGTAGGAATGAAGCATTTTCCCGCGGCAAAAAGTAGCCTATGTTACTCAGGGTGAATGTAGCTTTCTAATGGTGAAAGGTAAAATAGGAACAGTAGTTTTTGAGTTTATTCATTACAAACATATGAAAATACAAATCTTTCCTCTTTATAATATTAGTATAGATATATTAATTTTTTCAACATGTCATTTTTGAGAAACCGGATTCGTATTTTTATATATATACCTACATATAGTTAAGTGTTCGAAACGATTGCCTTTCACCACTTAATAATGGCCTAATGCATTTTCTGCAATATCTGCTTACCTATAAAGAGTGCATATGAACAATATATGTAAAACAGAAATGTGATGAACACTGTTTTTACAGATTAAAATGCGGTGATACACGACTAGTGTGATCCTATATGAACATTACCTAGTTAAAGCCGTGTTTTTGTTAACCATGTGCAACAGAAATCTGTGGTGAACACTGTTGTTACAGATTGCAATGCGGTAATACACGACTAGTGTGATTTTATACGAACATCACCTAGTCAAGCCGTGTTTGTTAACAGTTTGGGCTACTCAAGTTCATATGCGAGCCGGTATTGTAAGAATAGTCATAAAAAAATTAAGAAAAATATTTGATCATAACAGCACTTGCTTTATTTTGCAGTTCTTGCGTCAGACCATACACGATCGAGGACGAACGTGTGAGCAGGACGGCCGGATGTAATCGTGGTTAAAAAGGAGCTCGGTGATATATACTAAATTTTTATTTATAATAATTATACTAAAGTTTTGAACTAGATGGTGCTACTAGTACATTTATTTAAAAAAGCAACAGTGCTTTCTTGTTTCGAAATAGTTGGACAAAACTCATTCTTTATTTTACTGATTAATAATTATGGTACTCGTACAAGTTAATTAATAATTTTTCCTTTCACAAAACAAGTTGGTTTTAATGGCTGTCTCAAAATTTTAATGAAATATCTCATTTATACGCTTAATTCTTATCTAGATGCGCCTGTTATAAATTGCTGTTAATTGTTAGATTTATTACAAAAACTTTTAATTCCAAAAAGTGCTTCATACGACAGTCCGATCTTTAAGTTTAGATTTAGTTTGGTTTGTTCTCATTTGCAGAAGCTAATCTTTGTGATGTCGGCATGCGTTCGAAGGCTGCTGCCTCCGCCACTGTATGGTGCGTGGCGCTCTGGTGTGCTCCTGGGTGGCACCGGGCGCTCCTTCAGAGCACTGCTACTTAAGTGCAATGGCATTGAAGGATCTTCACCGCCTGGCGAGGACGCCAGGATATCAGGAGGGCCGTGTTAGGAATTAACGTCGGTAGTTGAATAAAAAATGTGACGAGGTAGGAGAAAACGCCTATAAAAGCGAGGCCTCCTCTAAGGGGAGGATTATTAGTGTTGTGATCGTATAGTGACAGTAAATCTGCCCGATTGCGTACTGAAATTCTGTATCTGTGCTTACTTGTTATTTAATTGTGATTGTATAAGGAAATGTTAATTAGAAACCTTAAATCGTTACCTGTAAATTGTATCAAAGGCTTTGTGAATTAAATGGTGATCTAAATATTCTGCTTCTGGTTTTCATTTCTAAAACTTATAGTACTAGATCCCACTGCAGAATTAGTGCACTCATCGAGTATATGCAAACAACCTAATTTTTAAGCATATTTATCATCAGGAGAATATATTACTAGGTTGCCTATCAAAATTTGGCCGCTAGTATTTTTATCTAAATTATTTTATATAGATTTTTGGCAAAAAATTTCATTGACTTATTTTCAAAATAAAATATCGTCCACTTCACAGCAATAAAGACTCTGAAAAGTCACGGTTGCCGTTGCGCAGTTGGCCGCACCTCTTCGCAGCCAGGTATAAACAGGTATGAATTATTTATATATCAATTTTGTTTTTCTAATTTTTGCATAATATACTCGATGAGTGCACTAATTCTGCAGTGGGATCTAGTACTATTACGTAATTGTGATTTTAAAAGTTTGATTTAGACGTACAGTATATTATATCAAAGAATAAAAAAATAATGACTTGTAATAAATGACGTGCAGTAATGTTTAGTACTTAATGACATTTTTAGTAGAACGTAATAATAATATCATTTTTTTCCTATTCACATGATTTTCTGTTTAGTAAATTTTATATTATTCCTTTTATCTATATATATATCAAGTCGCGCGAACGCTATTGTACGAGTGCACATCGTTTTGTATTGCTCCGTAAAAACAACTCTTAAAAAGTAGTTAAAAATATTAGAACTACATTTAATAGTACATACTCCAATAGTTAAAAAGAACACTTATAATTTGGTAAAATCAGTTTTCGAAAATATCAATGATATAAAAAGATACTAGTGTTTAAATTCAATAATTTTACTCTAACGAACTGCAACAATCGTAAGTGAAGTGAAGAGCACACGTCCACTTGCTGTGAGTCATCACTCCGGCCGCCGAGCTGTCCGTGCTGCGTTGCAACGTACGAGCGCACTTGCTTAAGTGCTACGTTTGATAACGTGTTTAGTGCAAGTACACGTTTAAAAATTTAACATTATCAATCCGTTTACTCATAATGGCTACATCTAACAAGTGTTCTGCTTGCCTAATGGAAATTATCGATGTTCTTGCTTTGGACTGCACGCGTTGTATGGCTAAGTTTCATTGTGATTGTGTAAATATGACACAATCTGAATATAATAATATGTCCGAAGAGCTACGGTTAACTTGGGTATGCGTGTTGTGTCACAGCAAAGAGCGAAGAGGCGGCGACAACTCCAACACTCCAGTTCGGTCAGTCGTATCACCACATATTGAATACGTTACGCAACGCTCGAAGACCCGTAGCGCAGCTAACTGCTCTTGCTTGTCCGCTGATATCGTACGCGAAATAATTCGGGAGGAGCTACAAAATTCTTACAAATGTCAAGTTTATCCACAGTTATTAGAAGTACGTAACGCTGTCTCAGTAATTGAACAGTCAATATCCCATTTTAGGGAAGAATTAGATATTGTTAAAGCTGGACAGACTGAGCTAACTGAAAAATTAGAAAAGATAGGATTGGAGAATGAGTCCCTACGAGCTGCAAATATTTTACTGTCTTCACGATTGGCCCAAATTGATCAGCAATCACGATCCTCAAACGTGGAAATACAATGCGTCCCCGAAAATAAACAGGAGAACCTTATTAACACCGTCCAACAGCTTGGGAAGGTAATTCAATGCCCAATAGTCGACACTGACATTCATTACTGTTCGAGAATAGCTAAGCTAAACAGCACTAGCCCCCGACCACGCTCGATTCTAGTAAAATTTAGAAGCCCGCGGCTCCGTGATGAATTTTTAGCAGCTAGTAGTAAATTTAACAAGAGAAATCAGGAAGACAAATTAAACAGTAGTCATCTAGGGATCGGTGGAAACAAAAAGAGTGCTATTTATATTACAGAACACCTCACGTCTGAAAACAAATTTTTACATGCTGCTGCTCGTAGTAAAGCAAAGGAATTAAAATATAAGTTTGTCTGGGTCAGAGACGGCAGAATCTATATGCGAAAAAATGAAGAATCCAAGTATCTGCATGTAAAAAACTTAGATCTATTAAATCGTTTGTCATAATAATACGCTATATTCTATATATTAATTAGGGGCACGTTAACCAATCTAACTTTTTATTATCAAAATGTAAGAGGATTGAGGACTAAAACAGCAGAGATATTCAAAAATATTGTATGTAATTACTTTGATGTCATAGTTTTAACGGAAACATGGTTAAACAAAAGCGTTTGTGATAGTGAAATTTTTGATGAGCGGTATGTGGTTTACAGGCGAGATCGTTATACTAGTGGGTTCCACAGCTACAAAGAAGGCGGTGGCGTTTTGATCGCGGTATCAAAACGCGTGAATTATTGCCGTATGTTTGAATATGAATCCGATTGTTAAGACCTGTGGATCAAGCTAGAGTCAAGCGGTACGAGGGGAGATACTGAGTCTCTATACCTTTGCAGTGTCTATATACCCCCTCCAGTGCAAAAGCATATTTTAGAGCATTTTATTACCAACTCAAATCGTATCATAGATAAGCACCGTGGTGACATAATTATTATAGGAGATTTCAACTTAAGCAGCTTACATTGACATAAGGCAAACGATTTATTCCTTACCGCTACCAACTCGAACAGTCAATTAAATAATATGTTAATAGATTTTATGTCCTTATTTAATTTATTGCAATACAATTCATTTCAGAATAATAAAGGAAATATTTTAGATTTAATATTAAGTACCATTTCGATTTCAAAATTAAAAGAATGTATGGATCCACTCTCGGTGATTGATTCTTCACATCCACCTTTAACTTTTTCTATCGATTATACTTGCGATATGAGTCTTCCTTACAAATGTGATTCCAAATTTCTATTCTATAAGGCTGATTATGAAAAAATAATAAATGAATTGAATAATATTCCTTGGACTAAAATATTGACAAGCGACAAATCCGTCGATGATATGGTTACAATTTTTTATAAAAACCTAAAAAATATAATTAGCAAACATGTACCAAAATCTAGACCTCGTAAAACCAATGATTACCCTATATGGTTTTCGTCTGCTTTGATCAGAATGCTTAAAGAGAAACATAGACATAGAGTTAAATATCGAAAATATGGTAATCCACGGGACTTGTTGTCTTTTGAATTGCTCAGGAAAAGAAGCTCCTATTTATATGATGCAACTTTCAAAAAATACTTAGAACGGTTAGAATCGTCGCTGGTATCAAATCCTAAGCTACTCTGGACTTTTGTTAAGCAAAAAAGAGGCAACAGTAATTCTTATCCCGCCCAAATGTCTAATGGATTCAAGGTTGCATCTACTGGGACTGATATATGTGATCTTTTTGCTGAGCAATTCTCTTCAGTGTACAAAGCAACTAGCATTCCCTTACCAGATATAGATAAGCCGTATGTACCTGCCTCTTCTAACACGCTGTTGTCTGTATCTGTCACGGAATGTCAGATCTATAGAGTTTTAAAAAGACTTGATACTAGGAAAGGGGCGGGGCCGGATGGAATTCCTCCTTTTTTTGTGGTAAAGTGCGCGCACGCAATAGCAATTCCATTAACAATCATATTTAACAAATCACTTGGCTCTGGCATTTTTCCGTCCCTATGGAAAGAAGCACTTGTGATGCCATTATTCAAAAGTGGCGATTCCAGCTCTGTATCTAATTATAGACCTATATCAAAAATCAACGTATTTGCGAAGGTTTTTGAATGTTTGATTTGTCCAATAATATCGTGGCACTTTAAACCACTGATTTCATCCGTACAACACGGGTTCGTTAGAGGTCGTTCTACGGTCACTAACTTAACAGCCTTTATTGAGGACGTTACTGAGGTGTTGGACTGTGGGAAATCTATTCATGCAATATACACTGATTTCAGTAAGGCGTTTGATAAAGTTAATCATTACGTCTTACTGAATAAACTTTCTCTGTGTGGCATTGGTGGATTTCTCCTCGACTGGTGCAAGTCTTATGTTACTGATAGGAAATCAATAGTGGTAGCGGGAGGTTATAAATCTAAGCCTTTTATTGCTCTATCTGGCGTTCCTCAGGGATCTCATTTGGGTCCCTTGTTTTTCAACATATTTATAAATGACATTGGCGAATGTTTCAGTAATTCTAAATTTTACATGTTTGCAGATGATTTAAAATTTTTCAGGATAGTCAACTCACCTGAAGAGGCCATTCTGCTTCAAACCGACTTAAATAATCTAGTCTCGTGGTGCGAATCCAACGGAATGAATTTGAATCCCAAAAAATGTAGTGTAATTCCCTTCAGTAGACGAAAAGCATCAATTCCTATATGTTATCACATAAACGGCGAACAGGTTGAAGTAGTGGATAATATTCGAGATTTAGGTGTTACTCTGGACAGCAATCTTCGATTTAGTCATCATGTTGATAACATTGTTAAGAAGGGATTTAAAACATTAGGTTTTATATTAAGAACGTGCAAGGATTTTAAAAAGCCCAGTACTGTCATTGCATTGTACTCAGCTCTTGTTCGTAGTGGCTTAGAGTATTGTAGCCATAGAAATCGGAAAGGGAGGAGAAGTGCCATACAGACGTATTACTGTCCGCGCCTTATGCCCATGCTGCTCAAGATATAGACGAACGGCCGTACACGCGAATCAGTACTTTTTCGACTGCTGTCAAAAAAACTTGCGAAAATGCCGTCGTGTTCTGTTGTTTCGTGCAAAAACCGAAGTGAAACCAAAAACTATATTAACAGTAAAATCACATACCATATGTAAGTACAAGAATTTTACTGTATTTTTCTATAAAACAATGGAAAACAATAATCGTAAAATATTGCACGTTTTTATTATGATGTTTTGTTTTTGTAAATGAAGACGACTAGGCTACTTATGTGCAAAATACATTGCTCGTCAACTCGTCAACCTATAAATAACCTCAACGACTTTATCTGTCTGAGCGAGCAATGTACGTCGAATCCTGCCAGTCCTGACATGTTAATCTAAGTGATGTGCACAAACATAATTGAAAATCAGTAACTCGATATAATTGTCGATTGTCGATTAATATAAGGAAATATTTTTAGAATTAATCTCGACATTTAAAGTCTGTGTATCGTTTTTATTTTTAACACGCTTTTATTAGCTTGATCCGTATGTATGTATGTATGTATGTAACGGAATCTTTTAACTTCATTTTCACTAACTTCTAGGAGTCTGATTAACTTGAAAATTTGCACAGGGGTCAAAGGCCGATGACAATACAATAATCTCATAACTTTATATTAAAGTCCTAACTAGGATCATCAAGATAAAAAAAAATGTGGGGCGACTGGTAATTCCGCGGCCTAAGGTACTTAATGAAACAAATATAATGGTTTTTATTTTTAACACGTCTAAGCGTCTGATTAACTTGAAAATTTGCACAGGGGTCAAAGGCCGATGACAATGCAATAATATGAGAATAAAAATCAAACTAAAAAATTAAAAATAAATAATGTAGTTTATGTAAAAACTAGCACGCTATTGTGAAAATACGAACTAAAAAGTAAAAAATAAGATCAAAATGTATTTTACTATAAAAAAAGCGTGGGGTGGTTTTTAAGATAGTATTGATACCATGCACCCCACGCTTTTTTTACAGTAAAATACATTTTCTTCTTATTATTTACTTTATAGTACGTATTTTCACAAAAGCGTGCTAGTTTTTACATAAACTACATTATTTATTTATTGAGGCAAATAAGGGTCAAAAATGTCGAAGTTTGTAAATATTTTCAGATTTCCGAAAGATACAAATGTAAAAGAAAAATGGATCGACGCCACAGGGAGACCACCTAACTGGTCCCCTAAAAAAACCAGCACGATATGCTCAGAGCATTTTACGCCAGAAATGTTTCAGCCTCAAAAAAAAAACGTATGCTTTTTGAATGGGCTGTACCAAAATTAAGACTTCGCCTGATATTTGAATCAGTGAGTTCAGTCTTATTTAGATTTTTAAAAGTTAGTTAAAGTTAGTCTATTATAGAGTTAAACACTGAAATTTTTCTATTACCATGTTAATTTTGTTTGCTTAGCCACCACAAGACTCGAACTTATCTTCCGACCATGTAGAGCCTATCAAAGAATTTGGTAACGGATCTCCCAAACGCTTATGCCTGGGCATTCAAGGAATGGAGGAAACAACTCAAAAACTTCAGAAACACGTTTTGGTAGGCATTTCATAGAATTTGAATTTCACTTTAGGACTTAGTTGTTATCAAAGTTGTTATATATCAACTTCTAGATATTTGTAGTAAATTTTCTTCTATTCTATTCTATTCTAGTATAGAAAATATATGTTCTATGTCAAGAAGTTCGTTAAGCTATGAATGTTGTGATGTGTACACATGCATATTGTTTTAGTGTGCGTAACCTCGAGAATGCGCAATGTCCAGCAACGTCAGAATGACAACTAAATCTAGAAGAATTGTATCAGTTACGCACAATTTTTAAATGTGATTTTGTTACGGACAGGGATATTCACATTTTTTTTAATGCTTTAAAAACTTATAAACACAAGCGCGCTTATGACTCGCTCGGACTTCGTGAAATAGAATAACTATAGTAGACATTTATTTACTTTTATATTTTTTAAACGAGTTAAGAAAAAGAATAACTATTCTTTTTCTTTGTAAGGCGCTTTAAATTTTTGATATTTTTTTTCAGAAATCCATAGATTCACCGGATCAGATTCAAGTACTGGAAACGCCGCGAAAACGGAAAATGCGATTAGTAATTTCCCAAAAAAATAAAATGATTTTAAAGCAAAGAGCAAAAATTAAAAGATTACAAAAAACAACATGTCGGTACCGCAAAAAAATTGCTAACCTAAAAGATATTCTACAAAGCCTTCATGAACAAAAGTTTGTAAATAAATACTGAACAGTCTAGTCATTTAGAAAATCTCGGAGTTGATGATTTAATAGAACGCTACCAAAGCAGCACACTTAAAAATAAAAAAAATATTAAAAATAAATTTTCTCCAGCCCTTAGAACTTTTGCTTGTACCCTTCATTTTTATTCACCTAAAGCATATGATTATGTAAGAAAAAAAAAATCAGACGTGTCTGCCCCATTCTCGGATAATAAAAAAGTGGTATAAATTGGTTAGCGCGGAGCCAGGTTTCACAAAAGAATCATTTACAGCACTTAAACTTAAAGCTCTTAATACTAATTATAAATTACTGTGCAACCTAGTGATTGACGAAATGTCGATAAGGCAGCGAATTGAATGGGACGGGAAAAAGATGCATGGGTATGTTGATATCTGTAACAAGGGAACAACAGGTGATTATTTGCCAGAAGCTAAGGAGGCACTTGTGTTTCTGGTTACAGCTATTAACGGAGCATTTAAAATACCAGTGGGGTACTTCTTTGTAGCTAGAGTCACTGGAGAACAGCGATGTAGTTTAGTAAAGCAGTGCTTAGAGCTACTAGAAGAAACAAACATTGAAGTTACATCCCTAACTTTTGACGGTTGTCCCGCCAATATTTCAATGGCAAAAGAATTAGGATGCTCATTTACCATAGAAAATATAAAATCTTACTTTTCTCATCCAGTTACAAATATGCCCATATTTATATTTTTTGATCCTTGTCATATGTTAAAATTATTAAGAAATGCATTTGAAGCGTATAGAACTATAGTCGACCATTTAGGAAGAAATATTGAATGGTCTCATTTGGAAACTCTTAACAGTATTCAAGAAAAGGAAAAATTCCATTTAGCTAATAAATTAAGACGCGGACATATTTTTTTCAAAAATCAAAGAATGAAGGTAAGACTAGCGTCTCAATTATTTAGCGACAGTGTTGCCGATGCCCTGATGTTTTGTTCTGAAATCAATATGCCCGAGTTTCAGTCCGTTGATGGAACTGTGAACTTTTTAAAAATAATCAATAATCTGTTTGATATTCTTAATTCTAGGAGCATGAATCAAATTAAATTCAAAAAACCTATTTTTTCCGGCAATAAACTTAAGACCTTCGAATTTCTGGACAAAACTGAAAAATATATTAATTCTCTTAAGTTACCAGATGGGTCAAATATAGTAAAGTCTAGTAGAAAAACTGGCTTTATAGGTTTTCTGGTCTGCATTAAAAGCATCAAAAATATGTATGTGAAACTTATTGAAGAAGACCAAAAGCTGCTTTACCTACCAGCCTATAAAATCAGCCAAGACCATCTAGAGCTGATGTTTGGCAATATACGTGCGCATGGTGGGTGTAATACTAATCCTACAGCTCGACAATTTCAGGCCGCGTATAAAAAATTGTTAGTTAAAGCTGAACTAAGGGATGTACACAATGGGAACTGCACATCCCTCGAGGAAATATCATTTTTAACGTGCTCATCTGCAATTCAACATATTAATTTAACTATACAACCACGTCATTATGATGAAATTGGTGATGGTAAAAATATTGATGATGAACAGCAGGAACGTTTTGACGAAGAAATTGAAATTTTATTACATGGTTTGTCTGAATTTGGGTTGCAGGCAATAATTTACATTGCGGGATTTGTTGTGCACAGTTTGTTAAAAACTTTAAAATGCGATGTATGCATTGGTGCCCTATTGGGCGATAAACATGAGCTATTGTCATCTAATTTCATAAAATTTAAGGACAAAGGCGGCCTTATCTACCCATCTCGTGATGTTGTAATAATTTGTAAGACAGTAGAAGTATTAATAAAAACAGCTTATCTTACCAATAATAAATTAGCAGTCAAAACTAATAACATTAAACAAGAGCTTATACATAAAGCTTTAACTCATTTCATAGGTTTAAACCTCTTCGATAGTATTAAATATCATCAATATGAGCAGTCTCCAATGAACAACCATTTAATATTCCTTAAAAAAGCAGTCATGGAAAAATATATAAACTTAAGATTGCATTTTTGACCAAAAATGCAACTCCAGTACTATCAAAGCGTCAAGTACTCCACAAATATCTCCATTTTACAGGGCAGTGAGTAACTGCTGCTAATGATATATGCTATTTCATACTTTTTCTTGCAAATGTCAATGATTATTAAAACTATTTTTGAGTTGTTCTTTAAGTTAAAAAAAATTCGTACGTTTCGTTAAAAACACGGGCATGCAAATTGAATAAATCTTTTTAAAATTATATTTCATTTTTGTGTAATATTTATTTAATTTTAATTTGTTAAGTTCTACGGTTCACCTGCTCACTTACATTCATAAAGAACGGGATTAGTGTATTTCTTTAAAAATTACTAAAAATCTCAACTAATTAAACACCTTTAATCATTATCTTACTACGCCATATTTTTTCGAAACAGAATCCCTTTCCCGATGCCAAATATCATAATTAATTTGTTGCCCACCGTTCGCTTCAAAGAAATAAATAAATATGATTCAGTTATGTACGTAGTTTACAAGTGCCTAAAAACGACATCTGTTTTGAAACAAGAGAACTAAAAAATGTTATAATAGCATTTAATACTAAACTATTACAGGTTAATTAATATTAATAATTTATATTATTAAAGGTAATACTGACATTTTGTTACATTTGTTTGTTTGTTTGTTTTGTGCATTACATTATTTGTACACTTTATACAATATAAAAACGTGTTTTATTCCGTATACCTACCAATTAATTTTATTTTTCAAGGCACTTAATATCGATGTTATATATCGATTTTGTGAATAAGTGAACTTTAGTATCGATTACAAAAAACCGGTAATTTTATTTTCAGTCAATCTCTAGCGTAAAAATGACTTTTGCTAACACCACGATATTGTTTTTTTGTTAATGTGTGTGAAATATTCAGGTATGGGTAAATGTACGCTGTTGTATAAGAAATACGGTTTATTTTGGATTGTAGATTTCGATCTGATTTACGAAATGAAAATGTGTGTGAGACTTTGTATCTATTCACTACATGTGTTACGGTCGTAAGCAGTGGGGGAAAAACTGGAGACAGTGGGTTCCTATACATTGTCAATAACATGGCATATCTCTTCTCTTTTCCAATATCTTTGATTGTAGCGTTGTGTGGAACCCACATTATGACATTTACAATAAAAGAATAGAGAGTGTACAAAAAAGGTTTTTGTGGCACTTAACGTACCGTTATAAATTAGTGAAATCGTTACCTAATTATGCGGACCGTTTGCAATATTTCAATATTAAATCTCTATTCGATCGTAGGAAAATGCTTGACCACTTGTTTCTGTTTAAACTTATAAATGATAATATCGACGCCTCTGATCTTCTGGCTCGAATAAATATTTGTGTACCTAGAGCATTGCCAAGGACTCTAAAATATAAACCATTCTTTGAAAGACCTGCACGAACAAAATTGGGTCACTTTAGCCCCTTAAACAGGCTAATGAGAAATTATAACGGTATCCATGGTGAGTGCGTAGATATTATCGTGTGTACTTGTAATTATTGTAAGAATAGAGTAAAAATCAAGGAAAAACAGCCGTTAATAGACATTTTTTCAAACAGAGTAAATTGTTTTAAAAGATATATTAATATGAAATTGTAATAAAAAAATTTTTTTCGTAATTTATTTTATTTTATATTGTATTTTTTTAGCTGAAATTATGTTTTAAATTAAATGTCAATATGTATTTTCCTTCAAAATTAATTATAATGCAGCAAATTTATTCCAATGTAATTGTAATTGATAGTAAATTAATAATTTAAAATGTATAATAATTTATTTTGTAAGATTAAGATAATTTCAATATTATTAATTAATGTTTTTAATTTTTTTATGATGTGTTTAAAACTAGTAGTTTGTTACCTGTTATTGAAGTAACACTAAGTTTGTTACCCATAATTTATTCTTGCAAAAACTGTTTAAGTGTTTACTTTGTTGGTACAACAATAAATAAATAAATAAATAAATAAAAAAATAAAATTAATTGTGTAATAATTATTAATTTTAATTGTATAATTTAAGTTATGATATCAAATGATTTAATTGGTAATAATAATAATACATTTATTTAATTGTAATATTATATTAATATTTCGCCCTTAATTAAAATGTTTAAATTTAGCTTTAGCATGTATTTTTAATGTTATTTACCTACCTTATATTTAAGGACGCCCGAGCGTTGCTCTGATAACAACAATTGATTTTTATGATTCATTTTTAAGCAAAACATTCATTGGCTTAGTGTTACTTTACAAAGCCTTTTGAAATACCTAGCTCCCAATTTAAAAAAAAATTGTCACAAAAAATAAAAAAAACGCAATTTTCCTACTTGTATAAGATAGTTATTATAATCTATTAATGTAATAATCAATAAACCTCTAGCTTTTGCAATGCCCAACCAGAGTGTAACACGTAGACCTTAAATTAAAATTATATGTGTTATGTGCAAAAAATAAATAAATAATTTTAATACGTAATTTAATACAACTCGAATGGGGCAGTGGTTGCTGGACTGTCAATCAAAGATCCCGCGTTCGATTCCCGGCGAGGCTCAAATTGGAATGATGAGTTTTAATTTCTCTTAGTGGTCTGGATATGTGTTTATGTCCTTGTGTGTGTCAAGAGCAAGTGTGGCAAGAGTATAAAGCTTTATTTACTACCCTCGTAAATAGAGCACAGTCTCCTTACTTTACGAGTACCTAATACAGATACAACAAAGTCAATATTGAGTAATATCACCAAAACTCCAATCTGGTCCGTATTACTGCGGCTGTCGTAAAACTATATGTGATTCAATATCAGGCCGTTGATCAAGATGTCGGGGTCTGAAGATGATATCGAACGGACAGATTATTGAATAACTTTTATATTTAAGAGTACAGACCATTGCACGTGCGTAATTCTCATGAACTTTCCCACTTTGTTACATCTATGAGTATATGTCTATTGTTATTGCCAATAAAAACATATTTCTCATAAATCTATACTCGTATAATATATAAAGCTGAATAGTTTGTGTGTTGACAGCCTCCGTGGCGTAGTGGGTGATGAGGCGACCGCGAAGCGTGAGGTCGTGGGTTCGATTCCCACACAAGACAAATATTTGTGTGACGAACATGACTATTTAATTTTGTTCTGTGTCTAGGTGTTAATTTATCTATTTAAGTATGTATTTAGAATTATATAAGTTTATCAGCTTTCTGATTACCATAGTACAAACTCTGCTTAGTTTGGAATCAGATGGCGTTGTGTGAATTGTCCAAAGATATTTATTTATTATTTATTTATTTGTTTGTTTGAACACGTTAATCTCAGGAACTGGTTTGAATTGAAAATTGCGATGAACCTGACGTCTGGTGGCTCGGACGGTTCGGTTCGGCTCGGTGACCCGGATTACCAAGCGCTGCTCGGATAAAAACGATTGATCTTTCAGAGACTGATTTTTGCAAAGACTTTACTTAACAGCGCCATCTATTTCAGCTCCCAATTTAAAAAATAGAATTACTTATACTCGGCGATAGATGTCAGAAAGATTCATATATTCGAAAACCCCTGCACACTAAGTTTCATGAAAATCGTAGGAGCCCTTTTCGAAATTCAAATTACATATTTTAGTATACACAAGAATTGCTCGTTTAAAGGTATTAAACAGATGTAGTTTTAATGATTAAAGTAATTTAGTTTAGAAAACTATTTGTTTTCATTTCGCACCCTGCTGCGATCGCCCTAATTACAACTCGCGCCGAACAATACGCTAGTTCGAAACCGCCGAAGACATCGCTGACACGTGTGCGTCGGCACCGTTTACTGTACCGTCTGATCGTAACGATTTCTGTACCGTTCGAACTGTAGGTGTTAGAGAATCACTTAGAGAAAAATTTAAAGAGATCAATATTCTTACATTTGCTTCGCAATATATCTACGAAAACATAATGTATGTACGCAAAAATAAAGAGAAATTCACAACCATATTGGACTTGCATAGTCCTAACTGTGTCTCAACTAGGAACGGCCACAAGCTGGCATTTCCGAAATGCCGGCTCCATAAAAAAAGCTCTTCTTTTATTGGGATGTCCATTAGGATATATAATAAAATCCCAATAAAGATTCAATCCCTGCCTTTAAAACCTTTTAAGAAGACAGTCAAACAAGTCCTCTGCCGCAAGGCTTACTACAACACTAAGGACTATCTTAATGATAAAAGAGCGTGGGAATGAATCTCGCCCACACAAAGCTATTTCTAAATGAAATGTAATATATAGTTTTAGTAATTACTCGCAACTGTGAGCAGCTGGAAGTGGGTTTATAGTGTCTCATACGATCAGCTGTCACGTGTGCCCATTATGGACCCACAGTCATACTGTTATCTCAATTATATATGTACTGTTTTTTTTAAAAAGAGTGCTGGGAGTTTTTTTCCGCCGCCTTTTTTCTCTCAGCTCAACATCTAGCCCAAACGGGCACTTAAAGGCGATGACCGGGAAAAAATGACATTCATTAAGCGAATATTTTGTATTCCTAATATGAAATAAATATTTTTTCTTTCTTTTCTTTCTTTCTTGTACTGTCTAATAGTAAAGATTTCTGGTACCGTACCTATATGGCTACCAGATTTACACACAGAGCATGTACAGATCTGTTTGCGAGTTTTATCGCACGTGTGTTTGAAAAATAATTATATAATATAATCGTTCGTCGGCGGCAGTTGCAAATTTCATTAAATAAATCGTTGACGATTGTGTGGATGGCAGTGGTGATCGCTCATTTCGGACCCCTTCATCATCACGTCCCGTCGTGGATGACATGTTCATTGCTCGATATTCTAAAACTGCAGATCGACGCAGATTTTAGTGTCGTGTGGAGGCACTAGGGGCATTCGATTTATCTGTACAGTCTAAAATCGCTTTCTCGATCGCTTTATCGATTTCTCGTTACGTGTGTGATCTATCTGTAGTAAGGTTTTTTGTTGATGACGTTTCTTTGCTAACGCTTCATAAGTTTACGCATACCTGCAAGCGCGCCTCTCTGTCTGCACATCACTAATACAACGAGACTTCGTAAAATAATATATCCAATCTATATCACAGATGCTTGGTATTGTCAGAATGCACGTACTTATATTATAGTGATATCGGATCAAAAGTTCTATAATGTGAAATGAAGAATTTATTTGACAATATTCAATATTGTAAATTGTAAACAAAATGTTTGTAACACTCATAATATGAAATGCAAATACAGAATAAGTACTCACGAAATATATATGTGTATTCAAATTCAATAACACAATATTAACTTTGTCTGGTTTTGCATCGTATTGAATTGTGTTATAATGTAGGTGGTAGAACTATTATCGTTCGCCAGGGGAAGTACCACCACTGCACCCACTCCTGCCGTGATCCAATTCTATTGTGTTTCGGTGGAAAGGTGCAGTTGCCGGCTATACTTGCATGAGGCGACCACCAGCCTCCGGAGCAGCAGCGCAACTGCATACGACCTCAGACAAGACTTACCTATGTTTGCTTGAGGTTGTATGTGAATGTCCATGGGCTGCAGCGACCACTTAACACCACGTGGTCTGCATGCTCATCTGCTACTCCATTCAAATAAAAAAAAAAACAACGGGTTGCACTCCGGTAGTGCCAACAGAAGTGAAAACTTGAACATTATCGTTGTGCATTTTTGATATTTTGGAATGGAAAATGGAAACCCTCATAAAAATGTGTTATATGATTTCTAAAAAGTAGAACCATAAATGAATTTTTTTGCGTATGTTAAGAAATATGTCTAAAATAAAACTCTCTTATAGAGAAGTACTTTTTTATTTCTTTATTTAAAAATCTAGCAAGATACAACACAAAAAAAATATCTCTTCTTCGTCTTATCGCTAAAGTAAAGATTTCATTCAGATAATCTTTAAGTAGTTACCTATGTATGTAGGCACATGAAAGACGGATGTTATTTATACATGAAAGGCGATATGAGGCGTTTGATATGTGAAAACGAAAAAAAATATTTGATACGTTACAAAGTGATGTAAGCCGTTTGTTATCTTATATATATAAAAATGTTATGTTGGTTTGTGTACGCTTCAAAAACTGAAAAAGTTCCGCACCGATTGAGCTGAAATTTTAGCATGATATATAATCCGCATAAAGGATTGGTTTTTATCAATTTTTTACATCAGTCACATATCCGCGACCGCAACAAAACAGTCAGTCACAATGTGCTACAGCGAAGCGTAGAGTTCGATAGAAGTCAATTCCAACGGCGTGGCGCCTCGAATGCCTCAAATCGCCACGCGGGATTATAGAATTTTCAAACTACACAAAGAAACAACAAACTTCTCACGAAAAGTTGCTACTGATTTCTAAGCAAAAGTGAATACAAACATCTGCTCTGGACTTTAGTTTAGTTACTGTTACGAAACTCGCTTGTGAACATTAAATTAATCAATTACGGTATACACATACCAATGTAGGTGTTAGAACTATTATGGTTCGCCCGGGAAGTACCACCGCTGCACCCACTTCTGCCGTGAACCAATTCTATTGTGTTTCGGTGGAAAGGTGCAGTTGCCGGCCATACTTACATGAGGCGACCACCAGCCTCCGGAGTAGCAGCGCAACTGCATACGACCTCAGACAAGACTTACCTATGCTTGCTTGAGGTTGTATGTAGATGTCCATGGGCTGCAGCGACCACTTAACACCACGTGGCCTGCATGCTCGTCTGCTGCTACATTCAAATAAAATAAAAACACAGTCAAAGCCCCACACTAGGATTCTTGTGTGTATTGGGTACCATGGACCCACACGATGTAAGAAACATAAACACCCAGATCAAGAATCTAAACTGTTCATTAAAATTTTTGCCTCGCCGACAATCTAACCATTACATAGGTCGTTTTATATGATCTAGTCTAGATCTAATCTAGTCTGCTAGATTTGTTTGTGCGAAAAGAGGTCAATGAAATTTACGGCCCGTTTGATGCAGTAGGTATTATGTCGGACTGACAATCGAGGGTCCCGGGTACGATTCCTGGCAAGGTAGGTACATAAAAGGTTCGATTCCTGGCAGTTTGAATTAGTTTAGTTTAATGTCTCTTTTCAAAGACAAATACTTTTATTTGACCAAATATGGATGTTTGCAAAAGGTGTTTTCTACATTCGGTTCGCCATATTAAATATGGCGAACCGAATGTTTAACCGAATGTTTAGAGGTTAACCTCATTAGGTATGCAACTATTACAATAATTTAAAACTTAACTACATAATTACAAATATGTACTTTGAAATTCACATATTATATTAAGTTTTTTATTATACATATTATATTTATACCATCATTATCTTTATTTGTACCCATATTGCGACTTTTAATTGATTCATTTTATTTATTTATTTATTTTATTTTTCGGGTCGGATCCGATTGTTAGCTTTGGGTACCCATATTGCAGGGTTTTTGTATACTGAGAGAAAAAAAGCCGGCGGAAAAACACCTCCCAGGTTTTAATGGAATTCCTGCCGTTTGATCGTTTAAAAATTACTTGATAAGTCTCTGTCTAGGTATTTGTGTGAATCCGGTAGTTATTGATAGACAGGAGTCGTTCGGGTTTGTCGGGCCCTTATGGGTGATTTGAAAACATCCAACATCAAGTTGGCCACTTACACGCATCTCCATCAAGTTGCATTGGAGCAGCATAGTAGAGTTTCTTAAGCTCCAAGCCTGCCTCATAACGGGGAAATGAAATGAAATGAAATATTCTTTATTCCCTGTACGGTTCTTACTTCTTTTACAAACTCTTAGTGAACGTTATTTTTTTGTTCTGTCTGCTCTGGGTGCGCTTAGGCAATGCTGAGCTGAAGAAAAGAGCAGACGGAGAAAAACTTCAGCCCTGTTTTAAAATATGGGGTATACAATAGCTAACTTTCTTACAGAGTAGCTATGGGCCGATAAGGAACATACCCGGGAGAGACCCGTGCCCAGCAGTAGGATGCAAAAAAGGTTACAAACAATTTACCAGCTTTTCTTTATCTGCACATTAACACATTCAACTACAGCAGTTTCATTAATGACCACTAACTACTCGTATAAAGCGGTATACAATCAGTGTGTACGTCCGTTTAATTAATTATTAATTAAACATCTCGTTAGCGCAGGCCAGTTAACAAGATCGTATTACTCTGTGACATATATAGGTCATTTTATATTGCCTTTTGGTATGACAATATAATCCTTGATACAGAAACCATTATGTTGTTAAGGAAAACATCACCTGTTTGTTTCAAAAATGTGTTTCACAAATGTTTTAAATTAAATTTAACTGAAATGAAATGAAAATTAAATACTTTATTGTTGACTATTTAGATACATAGAATGAGATGGTAATTTAATTGGAGTTTTAAACAGTCTACCATATTCTGGCATAGAATATTATTAATTAAAATTAACTGTAGTTTAGTTAAACATATTTGATTTTTTTTAAAGGATTTAGTTACTACTTCTAAATTCTCAAGCATAAAACCTTAAATAGAACTTAATAGAATTTTCATTCTCGTGCAGCAAATGCAATAATATTCCATTCCATTCCAATCTACGCATATGACTTACTACGAAATGCTACGAGATCACATACCATTGCTTGCTGCGCGAATGCGAATCTGGAGAACTGAGCGCTACGAGGAATATAATAATCGTAGTAGCTAAGCCAGCTTCTGGGTTTCTAGAAATCCTAGAGTTGTTGTTCTGAAATGTCAGTGTACGTTTTTAGAAACTAATCGCCGTATTTTTAGTCAAGCGAAGTAATGACTTGAGAAATAGACACAACTTTTGAGGCAATTAGTGTATAAGTTTTACCGATAATTTTTATTGCACCTACTTTATACATTTGTTATGTAGAACAGACTTACTGAGTGTGTTTGGGGAGGGCGAATTTGCTGTGACAGTTTTGAATTTTGCAGTTGATTACAATCAATAAATTTTGTATCGCTTTATTATATTCAGTGAATTTTTTTGAAATATTTGATTTTTTTAAGTATTATATTTGAAATCTTAGCAATAAATTGATGTTATCTTTAACAGCATAATCTATATAATTTTAGTCTAAAATTTGAAATTCAAACATTCAAATGTAGAGAAAAAAAATTCGAATTAATATTTACTTTAGAATTACAATTCCTATAACAACGGAGGCTTGGGATCATTTCAAATATTGTGTTGTTATTGTGTTTAAAGTCATAATGTAGTTTTAGTCCTTGCTTTAAGATAAGGACAAAAATTTTAGGTATGCTACTAGCTGTTAAAGCGCTGACAATGTAAAGGAGTAAGATTATTATTAGTATCTTCATAGGTATAATTAAATTAGATTATTATCTTCATAGGTATAACTAAACTCATGCCTAAATATAGTAAACAATAGATTGATTAGATAGATTAATTCTTTTTTCTTAATGTTTCTTACCACAGTTAATAAAATAATTACACTGTGTAGTAGAATTGGCACGCTAGATATAACTTGACAATTTACTCGTAGTTTTATTCTACAAGCTGCATCCGATACGAAATACTACGAGATTTCATGCCATTGCTACAGAAAGCTACGAGATCACATACCGTTGCTGGCTGCGTAGAACGCGTAGTGCTTGAGGCATTCCAGCATTTTCAACAGCGCGCTACGAGCAATACAATTCTCGTAGCAGCGTAGCTGGCATCTAGGTTTCTCGTAATTCTACACCTAGAATTTGTTGCCTTGGTATGTCAGTGATATCTTGCAGCAAGGACTAGTAGATTAGCAATCTCTCCTAATATTATTAATTCACAAGTAACTCTGTCTGTCCGTCTGTTTGTCTGCTACGCTTTTCCGCTTAAACTACTGCACCAATTTTAATGAAATTTGGAACACAGATAGAATGGACCTGGGAAAGGACATAGAATGGTTTTAACCTGCGGGGACCCATAAAACAGGTCCACGCGGGCGAAGCCACTAATGGAACGCTAGTAACATTATAAATAAGAAATACGTAGACATGTTACCAGTATGAATTTTCCGTTCGAAAATTGTCCTCCGAATAGTGTGCGTCACTTCAAGATGGCATAGAAGCTGGCGCGTACCTGCCCGTATTTGCCCTCATTTTAGGGCAAATACGAGTAAATCATTGAAAAATGTTCTAAAGGAACCATTTTATGAGCGGCTACGATATATCTATGAGGAAAACGTCCATAATGTTGACATCATACTAGAACTCGTCATTTCATAGAAAAACGGACTTAAGTTACAGTTTTTCTATGAATGACGAGTACTGAGCCTCTGACAAAACTGAGAGTAGTATAGATAGCTTTATAAGATTTTTTTTCTAATATTAAAGGAATTAATATATAATAATATGTAATTTGAACACGTAATTCTATTGTAAACACCCACGGAACTCTGTTGTTGTATTTTAAGGTAAAATGTATTTTGAGCGAAGTAATATGAACTATTATACTAGTATTGAATGACTAGCGGCCGCCCGCGACTTCGTGCTCAATAAATTGACTATTTAAGTGAAAAATAATTTTTAAATTCGAACCAGTAGTTCCTGAGATTAGTGCATTCAAACAAACAAACAAAAAAACAAACTCTTCAGCTTTATATATTAGTATAGATTACAATGTTTCCTTATTCGATTCTAACTACAAATATCTCATTTACATCCCTTTGATTTGACATCAGTCTATAGACCGCTCCCGCATAGCTTAGCTATATTATATATGTATATCATTCGCCCTCTAAACCAGCCAGGTCATGCACGCTTACATTATTAGATTATTAATTAATTTCACAGATTGTGGTCTGTGGGTATTCCGAGAACTAGTTTAACGAGACAACACCTTCTCAGAACATTGGATTCAAGATTTCTAGTAACTCTATCCTCGGTCTGTTTAGTTTACACTAATTGGGTTAATCGTCTTTGTATATCGCTTGTTTTATATTGATATTGATTCAATTTTTATTTTGCACAAAAAAGCTATTCGTGCAATTTATAAAATATGTGCTAGAGAATCTCTTAGAGAAATATTTAAAGACTAGCTGTGCCCGCGACGTCGTCCGCGTGTATAAAGACTTTTATAAAATGGATTGATTAAAAATTAAAGATTATTTATTTGCATTGAATAAGTAGCAGGTAGATTATTCTTACATATAGTGAAATCACTTATAATACAATGTTCATATGTTCAGAAGAAACCTAATGTATTTTTCCTAAATCCTTCAAACCTAAAACAGTAAGGAATGCTTACTGTACTGATCTTACTATCCACTTTCTCACGTTTCGCTTTTCTCGCGCAATCAGATTCTCTTTACAAATATGTACCTCGTTTATTAAAGTTAAGAGATACTGCTGTGCCCGTGGCTTCATCTATGTTAAAAATAGTATCTTTAGTAAATTGGGTGAATTTATACTGCAAAGAATGTATAGACTCATTCTATATACATAGCTTTAACTGCAGAAAAGAGGTGCACTATACAACTACTTGTATTTGGGAGATAAAATTTCTAAACATACACGTGCTTAGGATTAAACAATTAAACAATTGTAAGGTCAATTAATAAACTATAGGTTTAAAACTTGCGGACAGCAGTTTGGTCATAAGTCATAACTCATATAACATTGTGAAAACTAAAGCAGAAGGCAGGGTCTCTACACATTATGCTATCTGTATTTGGAAATAAAGAATATTTTTATAAAGAATCTTTAAAGAATCCTTAATATCTCCATCAATCAACGTGTGTGGATGAGCCCTCAGCCCGTATGCAATAAAGAGACGCAAAAAATGAGTAAAGTTATCATTGGTCCAATTAACAATGTTCAGCATCATACGTATACCTTCCCAACGATGGGACAACCCGCGTGGTGCAATGTTTAACATGGCGGACTGCTAATCGAACTGTCCCGGGTTAGAATCCGGCATCAAATCCGGCAGAAATTTCAATGATGAGTTTAAACTGTTCTCGGTCTGGGTGGTTGTGTTTCTGTCTCTATGTGTGTTCATGGCACCCACGACACAGGGTATATCTACCCTAATGTGAGGCTATACGTGTGAAATGTTATTTTTTATTTTTTTTACACTATGTACTTACTTTTATTAGACTTAAGGCTCTTATTTGAAATTATCTCCATCGATTCACTTTGGAGAAGAAATGAATATTTCTCAATAACGCCATCTACCGTATGGCATGTAAACTTTGTGGTTGATAAATCGAATGTCAAATTATGAGATTAACAGTTGGTTCACTAAAAGTTTAACTATTCGTCACCTAGATGTCTGCAGTAGTCTCGTTTTGTTAAGGCTTTGTAAATTCTGTATGAAGGTTTAGATTCCGTATCTTACAACCTTAATGCTGGATGCATTGAGATTGTAAGATTTGGATTTCGGTTCATCGGAGCTTGAGGCCTCCTCAATATTGGGAGAACTCCATGCTCAGCAGTGGAATGCTAAAAAGGTTGCAGCTTGATATAATGTAGCGATAATAATCGTTTCAGCTGCAGCCTGTTCATAATCTTCCACCCCAAAAGAAGACTAATAAGCTAAGCAACTAACTCAATGGAGCCTGTGATAGGTTCGGCTGCGGTAAGGCTCGCGATGCGCTTATTAGGTACCTATAGTCTAGCCATACTCGGCCAACGAAAGAAAAAACAGTAAGCTAATCTAAGTATATTTAATATAGTCGACAATATTAGTGAGAGTTCAAAATAATTTTACTTAAATTTAAACTTTTATTTATGGTTTTGAATGGGCTGTTATCGAAACTTTCATACAAATTCCCCAAAGTGCCTTTTAAGTTTATGTCGCGTATTGTGTAAATGAACATAACTTTTTTTTTTATCACCCGATTGATATGAAATACACACTAATGTTACGGAAATTCATTCAACAATATATCAGTAAACACATCATTCAAAGGGAAAAGAATTTTAGAATGAAATATTAAGTTAAGGTTAATTATTGTACGCTTGAGATACCAACTTTCGAATCCATTTTATTTGCTATTGAGGGGTAGTTTTGAAAAAAGCTTAAATAGAATTCTTGCTATGTTAGTAAAGATTACAAATACAAAATTATAAGTATATTACTCTGCACAAAAATATTCTGTACATCAAGTTTCGACATTCAATTTTCAAAGAGTTTCAAAGAAAATTGACATTTTAAGGATGAATTTCGGGAAATGCTGAAACACGTATTTTTTTATTTTGGTTAGAAAATATTTGTACCAAATTTCAAGAAAATCTATTGAAAAAATCCAAGTTTTCCATACAAACTTTCATCGCTCATTTCACACCCTTAAAGGGTGATTTTTAAAATTATCTATAGCCTAAATGTTAGCGAGGACCAATATATATAAAACAAAAAAAGTTTCATCAAAATCCGTCCAGTAGTTTTTGCGTGAAAAGCTAACAACAGACAGACAGACAGACAGACAGACAGACAGACAGACAGACAGACAATAATTTCAAAACTTATATTTTTAGCTTCTGTTACTTATAAAAAGACCCCTAGAAGTATTTTTTAAAATTTATATGCAATGTACAGAATTGACCCTGCTTACAGTTTTATTATTTTAAAGATATAAATACTCAGCGACTCCGGGATCTCCAGCGGAAAGATCAGGAGGCCCTTTAGGGCACCTTAAGATAGTCATCTTGTGAGAGCGGTGTAGCTCTCCTACACTCTCGCGTGCTTACGACGGCGTGCGACCTTCACGGGGCCGCTGGCTGGGCCGTACCAGCTCCCATTCCCGCCGCCCGCAACTTCAAAACTACCCTTTTAATCAACTCTTACGATCAGGTAAGGTATACAGTAGTTCACATTCTTAATCTCGTGATCGCTGCAGTCTACGGACATTTACACAAATTAGATATATAAATATATTATAGATATTAACACAATAAACTGATAACTGAGTTGAATGCGTACTCTTTAGATTATACCCTCTAAGGCACGAAGGGTATTTAAATTCTTACGCAAAGTTACAGTTTTCATCAAAACAAGTTATATAAAAGTCGGTTCTTTTTTGTTTCAAAAATTTTTATTATTCAACAAGTTTTAAAACCATATTTTGAAGATTGGATACCATAAATAAGTAACGAATTTTATTTTTGCTTATTGAAATAGTTGCCAGTTTTTGAAGTGAAAACTTCTTTAGCGGCGTTGTATACTTTTTTTGGAATGGGTAAAAAATGTTAAACTCTGATCGTCGAAATTCGTAAGATAGTAGAGGAGACGTCGAAGATCGACCTTCACCGATATGATAACTCGATGAGACATATTTTTTATCAAATATTAATAATTTATAAACATATAAATATTATATATATATTATTATTATTATTATATTTATTATATACAAGAGTGAGGTGAGGAAAGAAAATTGATTAAAATTAATTATATTAAAATAACACTTTTGGATAGGCAAGTCATCATAGGCGTGTATGTTTATAAATTATTTTTGATAAAAAATATGTCTCATCGAAATCAGATCGATCTCCACCGGCTCTTAGACCAAGGCGGAGGGGTGAAATTCGTTTATATCAAGTATTTAAAATATGAACATTGAACAAAGTGCATCTATTAATGAAAAAAGTGACAAAGAAATACTGAAAGAAAATGAGTGAGTACTTTATAAAAATACTAGATGAAAACCTACTAAAAATACTAGATGAAAAATAATACTGATATTAAAAGCAATTCGTGCGAAATTATTCCCTAACCATTCCAAAATATCAAAAATGCACACCGTTAATGTTCAAGTGTTCACTTCTGCCGGCACTGCCGGAGTGCAACCCGTTGTTTTTTGATTTATGACACATACACAATAGATTACATTGTGTACAATATGAGAATTCCCAAAATCTAGTATGAAGTAAGTACACAATATTTTCTTGTGTTTTAATCTGCAAGTACAATTCATTAACTTAATTTGTTTATTAAAGGTATTTTTTTTCAATGGTCCTGAACTCCACAAATAATTCTATAATTACCACAGAATCATTTTATCTGTAGTTAGAAATAGATACTTATTTTAGGTTTGACCTGGAAAATATTCTTGGAATATAGATTATAATTATAACGTTTCAGCCCCACATATACCCTGGTAGATATACCCTGTGTCGTAGGTACCATGGACACATATACAAAGACAACAGAAACACAAACACCCAGACTGAGAACAGAAATTTAAACTCATCATTTAAATTTCTGCTTCGCCGGGAATCGAACCCGGGACCCTCCGATTGGCGGTCCGGCATGGTTACCATTACGCCACACGGTTCGGTGTTGTCGATTAATGACAAATGTAGTACGTAAATAATATTAAATCGGATATACAAAAATGTAAACCGATTTCAACTACGTGTATAATTAAACAAATAATTTTATGCAATTGTGTTCGCTCTTTTATTTGTGACGTACGGTGAATTTTTATTATAAATTAATTAAATTTTTGAAAAAGACATTCTATTTAACGAAGTCCGATAGGCTTTGTTGTTGTAGTAGTAACCAGCTGCCGTCCGCGACGTCGTCCGTTTTTCCGTCCGAGTTTTAGACTTTTTCTAAAATAAAAGTAGCCTAAGTTACTCATTATCATATCAGCTACCTGCCAGTGAAAGTCCCGTTAAAATCTGTCCAGTCGTTTCAGAGCTAAGCCGGAACAAATAGACAGACAGACAAAAACAGTAAAATTGTTTTTTTGGTATACGTACCGTATACATTGGGTTAGTGGCCAACCCACTGCCGGATGTTTTCAAACCGTCCGTAAGGCCTCCGACAAGGTTTAACGACTGTTATCTTTCGACAACAACCGGGACTGATGGCTTAACGTACTCTCCGAAGCACGGCAACGCGCATGAATTTTTTTGCCACTAGTGGTCATCCATCTCACACCCGACCGCGCCCGTTTGGATTAGTTACATAGATCACTTGCGTTCTACGCTAACCATCGGGCCATGCGCGTTTCATTGTAAGATTAAATCCCCAAAACTACTCACGTATGAGACCGGTCGGTAGGATAACCTAAGAGCTAACACCGCCTTACAACAAATTTCAAAATTTACGCAAGCATAATGAAAACAACAATTTTGCTGTACTAATACAAGTTTCGTGGTGGACTATGGCCTAAATCCCTCACTTCACTTCACTTGTGAGAAAGAGACATAAAATACATAAAAAAGGTTGAAAAAAAAAGTTTATACCAGTTAACTTTAACTTATTCGGAAAGCACTAGAATTCACTAGACCCATAACATAGGGTATTGACCCTATTAAGCTCAGCTTTTAAGCTTAGTGTAAAGCCTCAGAGTTCCTATCTCCATACATTACCGTGTAAAGTTGGATATTGCGGATGTTATTTCGCGGCTTATCGTAAGTAGTTTATCTTGGCTTTAGCAGAGATTTTTTTACAATATATCTGTTAAGTTTTAATGCATGCATTCGGATGCATTAAAACTTAACAGAAATATTGTCAACCTTTTTTGTCCCACTGCTGGGCACATGTTTCCTCTCAGCTTTAGAGTCCGCAGTCTACCACGTTGGCCAAGTGAGGATTGGTGGACGTTTTCGAGAAATTGTGAATTTCTACCAGGTATGCACGGCGATGGAGAACATCGTAATCAATTAAATATCACGATATTTTCCACCACCGTGGAGCAGTGATAAATGCGCACATTACAGTTTCTTTGTAAGAGGTGCGCGCCGAGGATTTGACCCGGGATCGGTTGCGTTGAAACCGCGGTTATTTATCACTTGGCCATCGCTGCTCTGGATGAATTACTTTCGTAATTCTGGATGAATTCGGATGCATTACTTTAACGTAAGTAAGAAATGTTTGGGTAGGCCTTATGGCTCTTTATCTTTCGAATGCTAGTTTACTATGATGGATGACATCTTAGGCCTTGGCTAACGTGTAAGTTTTTTTAATTTAATTTTTTATTTGAATGGAGTAGCAGACGAGCATGCAGGCCACGTGGTGTTAAGTGGTCGCTGCAGCCCATGGACATCCACAAGTTGTATAATTATTATTTATTCTTATGCACAAGTGTTGTCTGAGGTCGTATGCAGTTGCGCTGCTACCCCGGAGGCTGGTGGTCGCCTCATGTAAGTGTGGCCGGCAACTGCACCTTTCCACCGAAACATAATAGAATTTTTCACGGCAGAAGTGGGTACAGCGGTGGTACTTCCCCGAGCGAACCATAATAGTTGTACCACCTACCAAAATGTAAGGGTAAGAGACAATGTTCACGTGCAAAAATCCTCATAACAATCAATCGCATTCACATACTTATGAACAGTGGCGGCTCATCCTAAAGAGCGCTGGTGCAGTGCACTCCCACTTTAAAATTTAAATATTACATAGGAAAATTACATAGGTAATCTATATTCCTTCATAATACATACTATCCTTACATTACATCTATCATCTATCCTTACTTACATTATATCTACGCGTACATTTATCGTCATATTGTACGAGTGGAGCGCCAGCGATTGCGCTCCTAATGAAACGAAGTTTAGTACGATTCCTAGCGCTGTATTCAATGAGTGCGAAAGAGAAACATCGCAGCACATAGCCGACGCGTGAAACAAAAGATTTAGTATGAGAAATTAGAAATACGCCTTGAACTAAAAGCTAAAGGGTCCTCAAATTGCACTTACACAAAAATGTAATACAAAAACTAAATCTTTTACGCGTGTTTTTAAGTTTGAACAATATTTTAAAACTCCTTGGTTGTGTGGTTGTAAAGAGACCAATAAATTATTTTGTTTTCCGTGTCTGGTGTTTGGAAACGGACACCGGCAGTGGAGGTGAATCTGCATGGATCACAACGGGTGTTGACGATTTAGCGCATCTTTCAATAAAACTGAAAAAACATTCGCAATCTCGATTTCATATGTTATGTGAAGTGCAATTATTGGCATCGATTGGCCGACAAGATATTCATAAAGCGCTCGATTCTGCGTATCGAAAATCTATTCGAGAGTTCAATGAACGCGTTGATGAAAATCGATATATTTTACGGCGTTTGATAGATTGTGTGGTATTTTGTGGTGCATTTCAAGTTGCTTTACGAGGGCATGATCGGAATCCCTGAATCCCGGAATCTATAGAGGTTTGGTTAATTGTGTATTATTTTATTTTTAATTTTATCTATTGTGAAATGTGTATTATTATATTGAATTTATCTGATTATGACATGAAACAGCATGATATTCTGACATGACATAAATTAATAATTTTGACATTTTGACACGAAAAACTATGGCGCAAGAACGTCTCAATGCATTATGTATGATAAGCATTGAAAAACGATTAATTAATTCTATATCTGATTTTCACAAGAAAGTCATAGATGTCTTCGCTCGTCAAAAAGACCGGCGAATGAATTTTCTGTATAAATAAAATAAATGGTAAGCTCTAAGTTTTTTTTTGTGAACCCCCATCAAAAAATGTCACGAGCCGCCTCTGCTTATGAATATGGAAGTGTTTTCGTTTGTTTGTCTTTCTTTCGCGTCGCTTATTAGATTATAGTTTGTTAACATCCTGGGTAATAAAAGAAAGGAGCTCTTGTATTGTGGTAATAATGTACTCTTGTTGACATGTTTGTCATTGTTATAAGGCCATCGGCTAACCGTCATCCGCTTTGGGTGCGCTATGGCTTATAGCTAGGAGAAAAACTCCCTGACTGATTTTTCGTATGGAGATAATTCTGGGATAAGAGGATACTTTTTACCGAGTTGAAATATCTCATTCCTATTATAAATCATCCACAATACAACGAATTTTCTTACAATAACATTTCTGTGACTTCTATGAGTTATGGAAAATAAACCAAAAATCTTAATACTGTGATTCAACTCCTGGTACAGCGCCATCTAGATCAAAATGGGTGAATGTAAAAGTGACAACACCTTTTACTCCACTGATCTCGTAACTCCCGAACTCCCAGTAAGATAAACAACCATCTGTATGGGAAACTTGATCAATAGAATATGGGATGCTGGCACCCTGCCCTGACCCGGTCAGTGTCCCCCCGCGAGCCACGTAGACACCATGTCTCCGTACGCGACGCTCTTCGCTTATTTTGGTGTAAGTTTTACTGAATGTGATGTTTTAGTGCTAAACATATACGCCATACGGAGCGCGCATGGCCCGACGGTTAGTGTAGAACGCAAATGATTTATGCAACTAATCCAAACGGGCGCGGTCGGGTGTGAGATGGGTGACCACTAGTGGCAAAAAAATATCATGCGGGTTTCCGTGTTTCGGAGGGCACGTTAAGCCGTCAGTTCCGGTTGTTGTCGATAGATAACAGTCGTTAAACCTTATAGGCGGTTTGAAAACATCCGACAGCGGGTTGGCCACTAACACGTATCTCCACCAACCCGCATTGGAGCAGCATGGTGGAGTAAGCTCCAGGCCTCCCCAATAATGGGGAACGACCCGTGCCCAGCAGTGGGACGCAAAAAGGGTTGCAGCCAAGTGCTAAACAATAAAAAAATACTTCACACTCAACCCTACTGTAAGATAGCTCGTATTGGAGCAGTGCGGTGAAGTAAGCTTCAAACCTCCCTAAATAGGGGGAAATTTGTGTCCAGCAGTGGGAAGCAAAAAGGGTTGCAGCCAGGATACCCGGCGTCGTTTGTGACTTCACAAGACAGCTGTATCTTTATTGCTTCACTTTGCGATTAGCCATAGAAGTTTATAACCCTGATGCTACTCTGTTTTGGAGCTTACAACATGTTGGTGGTGGTACGTATGTTGGTGTATATTTTTTATAGTGACGTGCATGCCTACGTGAAAGGGAGGGAAGTGCTATTCCATGAAAAAGTATACATACACCATCATACGTTTTGATTGCGGATTGTTGCAAAGTAGATGCTTCATTCAACTAATAATATTTCACACTCATTGCTACAGAAGAATAATGCTCGGAGCAGCATGGTAGATTAATTTACAGACATCGCCAATAATAGGCAATAACCTTTAGGGCACCTTAAGATAGTCATCTTGTGAGAGCGGTGTAGCTCTCCTACACTCTCGCGTGCTTACGACGGCGTGCGACCTTCACGGGGCCGCTGGCTGGGCCGTACCAGCTCCCATTCCCGCCGCCCGCAACTTCAAAACTACCCTTTTAATCAACTCTTACGATCAGGTAAGGTATACAGTAGTTCACATTCTTAATCTCGTGATCGCTGCAGTCTACGGACATTTACACAAATTAGATATATAAATATATTATAGATATTAACACAATAAACTGATAACTGAGTTGAATGCGTACTCTTTAGATTATACCCTCTAAGGCACGAAGGGTATTTAAATTCTTACGCAAAGTTACAGTTTTCATCAAAACAAGTTATATAAAAGTCGGTTCTTTTTTGTTTCAAAAATTTTTATTATTCAACAAGTTTTAAAACCATATTTTGAAGATTGGATACCATAAATAAGTAACGAATTTTATTTTTGCTTATTGAAATAGTTGCCAGTTTTTGAAGTGAAAACTTCTTTAGCGGCGTTGTATACTTTTTTTGGAATGGGTAAAAAATGTTAAACTCTGATCGTCGAAATTCGTAAGATAGTAGAGGAGACGTCGAAGATCGACCTTCACCGATATGATAACTCGATGAGACATATTTTTTATCAAATATTAATAATTTATAAACATATAAATATTATATATATATTATTATTATTATTATATTTATTATATACAAGAGTGAGGTGAGGAAAGAAAATTGATTAAAATTAATTATATTAAAATAACACTTTTGGATAGGCAAGTCATCATAGGCGTGTATGTTTATAAATTATTTTTGATAAAAAATATGTCTCATCGAAATCAGATCGATCTCCACCGGCTCTTAGACCAAGGCGGAGGGGTGAAATTCGTTTATATCAAGTATTTAAAATATGAACATTGAACAAAGTGCATCTATTAATGAAAAAAGTGACAAAGAAATACTGAAAGAAAATGAGTGAGTACTTTATAAAAATACTAGATGAAAACCTACTAAAAATACTAGATGAAAAATAATACTGATATTAAAAGCAATTCGTGCGAAATTATTCCCTAACCATTCCAAAATATCAAAAATGCACACCGTTAATGTTCAAGTGTTCACTTCTGCCGGCACTGCCGGAGTGCAACCCGTTGTTTTTTGATTTATGACACATACACAATAGATTACATTGTGTACAATATGAGAATTCCCAAAATCTAGTATGAAGTAAGTACACAATATTTTCTTGTGTTTTAATCTGCAAGTACAATTCATTAACTTAATTTGTTTATTAAAGGTATTTTTTTTCAATGGTCCTGAACTCCACAAATAATTCTATAATTACCACAGAATCATTTTATCTGTAGTTAGAAATAGATACTTATTTTAGGTTTGACCTGGAAAATATTCTTGGAATATAGATTATAATTATAACGTTTCAGCCCCACATATACCCTGGTAGATATACCCTGTGTCGTAGGTACCATGGACACATATACAAAGACAACAGAAACACAAACACCCAGACTGAGAACAGAAATTTAAACTCATCATTTAAATTTCTGCTTCGCCGGGAATCGAACCCGGGATCCTCCGATTGGCGGTCCGGCATGGTTACCATTACGCCACACGGTTCGGTGTTGTCGATTAATGACAAATGTAGTACGTAAATAATATTAAATCGGATATACAAAAATGTAAACCGATTTCAACTACGTGTATAATTAAACAAATAATTTTATGCAATTGTGTTCGCTCTTTTATTTGTGACGTACGGTGAATTTTTATTATAAATTAATTAAATTTTTGAAAAAGACATTCTATTTAACGAAGTCCGATAGGCTTTGTTGTTGTAGTAGTAACCAGCTGCCGTCCGCGACGTCGTCCGTTTTTCCGTCCGAGTTTTAGACTTTTTCTAAAATAAAAGTAGCCTAAGTTACTCATTATCATATCAGCTACCTGCCAGTGAAAGTCCCGTTAAAATCTGTCCAGTCGTTTCAGAGCTAAGCCGGAACAAATAGACAGACAGACAAAAACAGTAAAATTGTTTTTTTGGTATACGTACCGTATACATTGGGTTAGTGGCCAACCCACTGCCGGATGTTTTCAAACCGTCCGTAAGGCCTCCGACAAGGTTTAACGACTGTTATCTTTCGACAACAACCGGGACTGATGGCTTAACGTACTCTCCGAAGCACGGCAACGCGCATGAATTTTTTTGCCACTAGTGGTCACCCATCTCACACCCGACCGCGCCCGTTTGGATTAGTTACATAGATCACTTGCGTTCTACGCTAACCATCGGGCCATGCGCGTTTCATTGTAAGATTAAATCCCCAAAACTACTCACGTATGAGACCGGTCGGTAGGATAACCTAAGAGCTAACACCGCCTTACAACAAATTTCAAAATTTACGCAAGCATAATGAAAACAACAATTTTGCTGTACTAATACAAGTTTCGTGGTGGACTATGGCCTAAATCCCTCACTTCACTTCACTTGTGAGAAAGAGACATAAAATACATAAAAAAGGTTGAAAAAAAAAGTTTATACCAGTTAACTTTAACTTATTCGGAAAGCACTAGAATTCACTAGACCCATAACATAGGGTATTGACCCTATTAAGCTCAGCTTTTAAGCTTAGTGTAAAGCCTCAGAGTTCCTATCTCCATACATTACCGTGTAAAGTTGGATATTGCGGATGTTATTTCGCGGCTTATCGTAAGTAGTTTATCTTGGCTTTAGCAGAGATTTTTTTACAATATATCTGTTAAGTTTTAATGCATGCATTCGGATGCATTAAAACTTAACAGAAATATTGTCAACCTTTTTTGTCCCACTGCTGGGCACATGTTTCCTCTCAGCTTTAGAGTCCGCAGTCTACCACGTTGGCCAAGTGAGGATTGGTGGACGTTTTCGAGAAATTGTGAATTTCTACCAGGTATGCACGGCGATGGAGAACATCGTAATCAATTAAATATCACGATATTTTCCACCACCGTGGAGCAGTGATAAATGCGCACATTACAGTTTCTTTGTAAGAGGTGCGCGCCGAGGATTTGACCCGGGATCGGTTGCGTTGAAACCGCGGTTATTTATCACTAGGCCATCGCTGCTCTGGATGAATTACTTTCGTAATTCTGGATGAATTCGGATGCATTACTTTAACGTAAGTAAGAAATGTTTGGGTAGGCCTTATGGCTCTTTATCTTTCGAATGCTAGTTTACTATGATGGATGACATCTTAGGCCTTGGCTAACGTGTAAGTTTTTTTAATTTAATTTTTTATTTGAATGGAGTAGCAGACGAGCATGCAGGCCACGTGGTGTTAAGTGGTCGCTGCAGCCCATGGACATCCACAAGTTGTATAATTATTATTTATTCTTATGCACAAGTGTTGTCTGAGGTCGTATGCAGTTGCGCTGCTACCCCGGAGGCTGGTGGTCGCCTCATGTAAGTGTGGCCGGCAACTGCACCTTTCCACCGAAACATAATAGAATTTTTCACGGCAGAAGTGGGTACAGCGGTGGTACTTCCCCGAGCGAACCATAATAGTTGTACCACCTACCAAAATGTAAGGGTAAGAGACAATGTTCACGTGCAAAAATCCTCATAACAATCAATCGCATTCACATACTTATGAACAGTGGCGGCTCATCCTAAAGAGCGCTGGTGCAGTGCACTCCCACTTTAAAATTTAAATATTACATAGGAAAATTACATAGGTAATCTATATTCCTTCATAATACATACTATCCTTACATTACATCTATCATCTATCCTTACTTACATTATATCTACGCGTACATTTATCGTCATATTGTACGAGTGGAGCGCCAGCGATTGCGCTCCTAATGAAACGAAGTTTAGTACGATTCCTAGCGCTGTATTCAATGAGTGCGAAAGAGAAACATCGCAGCACATAGCCGACGCGTGAAACAAAAGATTTAGTATGAGAAATTAGAAATACGCCTTGAACTAAAAGCTAAAGGGTCCTCAAATTGCACTTACACAAAAATGTAATACAAAAACTAAATCTTTTACGCGTGTTTTTAAGTTTGAACAATATTTTAAAACTCCTTGGTTGTGTGGTTGTAAAGAGACCAATAAATTATTTTGTTTTCCGTGTCTGGTGTTTGGAAACGGACACCGGCAGTGGAGGTGAATCTGCATGGATCACAACGGGTGTTGACGATTTAGCGCATCTTTCAATAAAACTGAAAAAACATTCGCAATCTCGATTTCATATGTTATGTGAAGTGCAATTATTGGCATCGATTGGCCGACAAGATATTCATAAAGCGCTCGATTCTGCGTATCGAAAATCTATTCGAGAGTTCAATGAACGCGTTGATGAAAATCGATATATTTTACGGCGTTTGATAGATTGTGTGGTATTTTGTGGTGCATTTCAAGTTGCTTTACGAGGGCATGATCGGAATCCCTGAATCCCGGAATCTATAGAGGTTTGGTTAATTGTGTATTATTTTATTTTTAATTTTATCTATTGTGAAATGTGTATTATTATATTGAATTTATCTGATTATGACATGAAACAGCATGATATTCTGACATGACATAAATTAATAATTTTGACATTTTGACACGAAAAACTATGGCGCAAGAACGTCTCAATGCATTATGTATGATAAGCATTGAAAAACGATTAATTAATTCTATATCTGATTTTCACAAGAAAGTCATAGATGTCTTCGCTCGTCAAAAAGACCGGCGAATGAATTTTCTGTATAAATAAAATAAATGGTAAGCTCTAAGTTTTTTTTTTGTGAACCCCCATCAAAAAATGTCACGAGCCGCCTCTGCTTATGAATATGGAAGTGTTTTCGTTTGTTTGTCTTTCTTTCGCGTCGCTTATTAGATTATAGTTTGTTAACATCCTGGGTAATAAAAGAAAGGAGCTCTTGTATTGTGGTAATAATGTACTCTTGTTGACATGTTTGTCATTGTTATAAGGCCATCGGCTAACCGTCATCCGCTTTGGGTGCGCTATGGCTTATAGCTAGGAGAAAAACTCCCTGACTGATTTTTCGTATGGAGATAATTCTGGGATAAGAGGATACTTTTTACCGAGTTGAAATATCTCATTCCTATTATAAATCATCCACAATACAACGAATTTTCTTACAATAACATTTCTGTGACTTCTATGAGTTATGGAAAATAAACCAAAAATCTTAATACTGTGATTCAACTCCTGGTACAGCGCCATCTAGATCAAAATGGGTGAATGTAAAAGTGACAACACCTTTTACTCCACTGATCTCGTAACTCCCGAACTCCCAGTAAGATAAACAACCATCTGTATGGGAAACTTGATCAATAGAATATGGGATGCTGGCACCCTGCCCTGACCCGGTCAGTGTCCCCCCGCGAGCCACGTAGACACCATGTCTCCGTACGCGACGCTCTTCGCTTATTTTGGTGTAAGTTTTACTGAATGTGATGTTTTAGTGCTAAACATATACGCCATACGGAGCGCGCATGGCCCGACGGTTAGTGTAGAACGCAAATGATTTATGCAACTAATCCAAACGGGCGCGGTCGGGTGTGAGATGGGTGACCACTAGTGGCAAAAAAATATCATGCGGGTTTCCGTGTTTCGGAGGGCACGTTAAGCCGTCAGTTCCGGTTGTTGTCGATAGATAACAGTCGTTAAACCTTATAGGCGGTTTGAAAACATCCGACAGCGGGTTGGCCACTAACACGTATCTCCACCAACCCGCATTGGAGCAGCGTGGTGGAGTAAGCTCCAGGCCTCCCCAATAATGGGGAACGACCCGTGCCCAGCAGTGGGACGCAAAAAGGGTTGCAGCCAAGTGCTAAACAATAAAAAAATACTTCACACTCAACCCTACTGTAAGATAGCTCGTATTGGAGCAGTGCGGTGAAGTAAGCTTCAAACCTCCCTAAATAGGGGGAAATTTGTGTCCAGCAGTGGGAAGCAAAAAGGGTTGCAGCCAGGATACCCGGCGTCGTTTGTGACTTCACAAGACAGCTGTATCTTTATTGCTTCACTTTGCGATTAGCCATAGAAGTTTATAACCCTGATGCTACTCTGTTTTGGAGCTTACAACATGTTGGTGGTGGTACGTATGTTGGTGTATATTTTTTATAGTGACGTGCATGCCTACGTGAAAGGGAGGGAAGTGCTATTCCATGAAAAAGTATACATACACCATCATACGTTTTGATTGCGGATTGTTGCAAAGTAGATGCTTCATTCAACTAATAATATTTCACACTCATTGCTACAGAAGAATAATGCTCGGAGCAGCATGGTAGATTAATTTACAGACATCGCCAATAATAGGCAATAACCAAGACGTGCGACGTTGTGTGGCGACTTCTGCGATAGAGTCGATGTATGGCGGATGAACTTTAAGTAAAATAGCGATATGAGAGACTTTCCGAAAAAGAAATTTAAAATCATATCGCTCTCCGAGCTTTTGGATTGAGTGCGATTGCAGCTCGCTTGCAATATTATAAGCAAAGTAGTGCGAATTCAAAATCTGTATTTTTTTTTGTTCCCTCTTCCAAAACTGGATTGTTTACAATTTACAATTACTATCAAGAAGCAGAATGAGGAACACGTAAATAACACCTTGAAATCCTAAATAAATACCTATTAGAATCATAGGATATTTGCAACATGTATGTATGTATGTATGTATGTATGTATGTATGTATTTATATATGTATATATTTACAGTTATGTATATGTATATATGTACAGGTATATATGTACGTTTATCTATATAAATATTTATGTAGGTATGTCTATGTATATTATTTTTATCTATGTGCACCTCACCCACACGCTACCTTACCGACTTCTCTACCCTAAGGTAGTCTGGAAGAGATCGCTAGAAGCGATAAGACCGCCTTTTGTCCACTAGAATTAAAATGTATAAATTGGTATGTGTTGATTTTACTGTTATGTATGGTGTACAATAAAGCTTATTTGTATTTGTATTTGTTTTAAAAGAAACTGATTGGACTTTTACTGTAAAATTTTAAATTCATAATTAATAATAAATAAAGAGAGATTTAAGATAAAGAGAACAGTAGCCAATGCGGTATCGCTGAGAGATTATTTTATAACGTTCAATCAAATCACAAAGACATTAACAAAACACACAGACCGAGAAAAGAATCTGATGAGAATCATTTCAGTTTCTGCTTCGCTGGAAATCGAACCAGGGACCCGATTGGCAGTCCGGCATCGTAACCATTGCGCTACACGGGTCGTCACACTGTTGTCCTGTGGCGACCATCTGATCTTTATCGCAACTTTAGTCAAGATTATGTCTCTCTATAACCCACAGTACAGGGAATTTTAGTGTAGGACACTGAGTGCGTATTGTTATACAAATATTGTTATTTATAATTTCATAACCTAAGAGCAGAGTTTATGACACAAAGAGTAATAGAAAAAGCCACAGCTGTCTGGTGATATGAAAAGTACAGACATCCTTGTTTATATAACTATTTATTAAGATCAGAAGAGCACGCATGCGCAGAATCCTACTTTCGGCTGTGAGTGCTGTGAGATCACCTTTTATCTGAGTTGTTTGCACTACTGCCATGAATACCAAATTGAGGTATGTTTATCATAGATGAAATGATATTGATGCCAGACATGTTTTTACCGACTTCGACAAAAAGCAGGATGTTCTCAATTCGCCGGATTTATTATGTCGTTGTATTACCTCAGAACTTTTTACAAGCTGCATTTTATTTGATGATACTTTTGTTAATTTAATTTTATCGTGATTTATTGAGTAGTTTTTGAGTTGTACTTAAATAATAACTTAACTACATTTTTTCTTTTTTTTGCTATAGGGTGGGGGGAACCTTTAAAAGGTACCCGGCACCTTGGGAGAGGATACCGGGTTATGTGGGATTTGATCGCACTATAACACCGCCTGCCTCTGCGCTTGGGAAGGACTCCGGGATCGCACCGATGTCCTCCACGCAGAAAGAAAAAGAAAGCTCCCAGAAAGGGCCCATTTTCGGGAGAGCAGATGTGCTCTCCTGAACCTTCCTATGATTACGGGCGCACGCGGCCATGCACACACCGCCGTCCTTCCCGGGGCTGCTGGCTGGGCGAATCATCGAGTTCCCACTCACACCTTCCACAACCCTGGAAGCAGCGATCAAGCAGGGGATACCGTAGCTCTATTCTGAATCCCGAAGCTACAGGGTCATCTTAACTACCTAACGTATTTTTATGGTGTGATGGTACAGGCATACTTTTTTATGAAACTTTTTTGATCAGTGATGGATGAATGAATTACTCTTCTATTAAAATCAGTTTAGTATATAATTTGGTATAAACAAATAAAAAATTGATTGATGGCGAGATTATTCCATAAAAATGGCAATGATCCAATAATACTCTTTGGAGTTATGAACAAAATAGATTTACTGGGTCCATTTGAAGTTCAAAACTTTGTTTATGAACCATCTAGCCTTCCGCCAGCGGCTTCGTCCACGTGGACCCGTTGTATAGGTTCCCGTAGTATAAAAACCATCCTATGTCCTTTCTCAAGGTCCACTCTATCTGTGTTCCAAATTTCATTAAAATTGGTTCAGTAGTTTAAGCACAAAGCAAAGCACACAGACAGACAGAGTTTCTTTCGAATTTATAATATCAATATATAATTATATAATTACATATACTGGGGATGATTCTCTTTGTTGGGTCACAGGCGACACAGCTTTAGGGCAACAACGTCATATGATATTTTATTTGAAATATTTCATTTACTTAGTTGAAGTTGGGGAAAGAGTCTGTACGCATCGTTTCGAAACTGTGTGACCTTTCGGGCCTCAATTTTGGCAAGTCTGTTGAAGTCTATTCGGTATTATCTATTCAGTAGCTTCCTGTCGTCATTGACTATGCTAATCTTATTTTGAACAACTCAAAAGAGACCCCAAAAACGTACGAAATTACGAATGGACGACCAAGACTAATTTGATTAAATGACGAGGGCGACCTGTTTGTCGCAATGTTTACCATGCCGGACAGCCAATCCAGGTTCGATTCCTTCATTCGATTGGTAATCCTAGTGTGAGGATATGAGTGAAGCGTTATAATTTTTATTATTTGCTGCAACCATTTTTGCGTCCCACTGCTGGGTATGGTTCTCTCCCCGTTATTATTTGGTAGGCCTGGATCACATAGTCCCAGTAGCTTCGGGAGTAAGAATAGAGCTACGGTATCCCCTGCCTGATCGTAAGAGGCGACTAAAAGGGGGCTTCCGGGGCTGCGGGCGGTGAGAGTGGGAGCTCGACCTGTCCAGCCAGCAGCCCCGGGTGGCACAGCCGGCGGTGTGTGCGTGGCCGCATGCCGCCGTAAGCATCGGAAGGTGCAGGAGATCACATCTGCTCTCCCAAAGATGGGCCCGTTCCAGGGCGTCGCGTATGGAGGACACTGGTGCGTTCCATGGGAGATCCCGGAGTCCTCCCCAAACGCAGAGGAAGGCCACCGAGGGGGTTTTAGTGAGGTTCAAATCCCACATAACCCGGTGTCCTCTCCCAAGGTGCTGGGTACCTTTTGAAGGTTTCCCCCCGAAAAAAAAAAAAGAAGACATGAAAATGAAGACATCCTCAAAAGCACGGAAATTTTGCGACTAACGGTCACCTATCTCTCATCCGACGGCACCTGTTTGACTAAGATAGTAGATCGCTTGCGATCTACGCCAGCCATCATTTATTTTTTAACCTTTTTATGTTCCACTTCTGGGCACAGGTCCCCTTCTCACAAGTGAGAGGGATTTAGTCTATGGTCCACCACGCTGGCCAATGAACGATGCGGATTGGTGGACGTCATGCTTTCGAGAAATGAATGAATTTCTCTCAGGCATGCACGGCGACGGAGTACATCGTTATCAATTAAATATCACGATATTTTCCGTCACCGTGGAGGAGCGATAAATGCGCACATTACAAATTTCGTCGTCAGAGGTGCGCGCCGAGGATTTGAATCCGAGATCGGTCGCGTCGAAGACCGCGGGTTCATACCACTCGGCCATCGCTGCTCAATTTTTATTTAAAATGCTAATATCTGATTGTTTGTTTGTTACAGCTCTACTTCATCTTCATGCTTACCTTCTTTATAATCCTCTGTCTGATCTGTCTCCTGGTGATGCTCTGGTACCATCGGAAAGAAGGTCTCGACGCTGCCTGCTCTTCTGCTAGAGAGGATACTCCCATAGCTTCTAGAAGAACGGGCCAAGAACAATAATAAATAGCGCTACACACTCATAGCCCCACACTAGGAAGCCCTGTGTCGTGGGTACCATGGACACACACAAAGATAGAAACACAAACACCCAGACCAAGTACAGAAATTAAAACTCATTATTTCAATTTCTGCCTCACCGGGAATCGAACCCGGGACCCTCCGATCGGCAGTCCGGCATGGTAACCATTGCGCCACACGGCTCGTCAGTTACAATGTATAGGAGATTCATAATTTAATTCTTAGATTCTTTAAGCGATTAAGCGAAAGCTGGATTCCATCATTATAAAATTAGATCAAAACCACAAAGAAAACAATGCGGTGTTATTTCAACCTCTGTGGTTCAGGCTACTTTTAAACAATCTACAATGAAGCATTTAAAGAATTTTTGAAATCCGTCCAGTAGTTTTTGATTTCAATCAGTACATTCAAAGAAACAAATCGTTCCTTAGTAGAGACTAAAAGCGTTTATCAGAAAGAGAATATATTAATTATATAAACTAATGAAAGAAATACATTATACAAACTAACAAACGATGATGGACTATGGGGTTCTTCAAGAAAGCTTTAAAAAAGCTCTCCGCCAAAGCCGGCAATGCTCGGGTGGCTCCCCTGGGGTTGCCCATGTCCATAGGCGACGGTGATCGCTTAACACCACGCGGCCCGTCTGCCTTTTTGTACGGTTTATTTATATAAAAAAGACTTACTAGTACAGACCACGTGGTACTTATTATACACAAATATTAAACAAGCGTGAGTCTTGTCTAAGATCGTATCCAGTTCCGTTGCTACTCCGGAGACTGATACAATAGAATAAAATATGAAATACATCCGAATTGCTTCGCGACATAATTAAGTGCAGCTTTGGTACTGTTTGCTCAAACGTTGAGAGTACTACCACCTATAACAAATAAATAAATAACGTTTCACATTCATATCGTATAAACAGTAAAAAATAGCAGTAAGAACAGAACTTTATAACTCATCATTCAAATTTCTTTTACGCCGAAAATCGAACCCGTGACCCTCCTATCGGCAGTCCGGCATGGTAACCATTACGCCACACGGGACGTCAAATATACAAATATATACTTACGAGTAGTCTCATTCTGAACAGACTTTATAGTAAACTATGATTGGCGTAGCGAGAATGCTATTATAAGGGTGCACAGAAGAAGAAAAATGTTGCTTAGCTAATAAGAATTTATTATAAAAGCGATTTTGTTTACACAGCTCTTATATTTCTTTAATATAATATTACATGTCAAGGCTATAGTTTAGGATATAGGTAAAGTACTTTCTGTTCTCAGCCTATTATTATACAGCTATTTTATCTAAAATATATAATGTTCCTGAGAGATAAAACGCAGGTAAAACCGTTGGCTCCGCTAGTATAAAATACAAAGTAAATACAAAATAAAAATAAAATTATAAATAAAAATAATAATAATAATTAATAATTGTAATATGGGTCATGTTACCTAATTAATAAAATAAATATATAATAATATTATGTCGTGATATATGCTACATAAGTAATATCTATGTGATGTACAAGTGCATTATTAAACTGTTGTGATAATAATAAATTATCTGTTGTGTATCTTTTGGTTTTCATTCACATGTTTATAGGTATCTATATTATTTTAAATATATATAGGAAAGCTATCGCTAAGTATTAACCGCGCACATGTTTAACAATATATATTATTAGAATTTTTTTGTGTGTTCAAGGGGATTTTAGAATGGTTTAAATTCACAATTTGGTCCACTGGAAAATGTTATTTTATTATTTATAAAGTAATTTTCGCATATTTTTCGCACTCGACATTGCTGAGCTTTATTGCCACCATTCATACATTTAACCGCACTAGATGTTAGTGAATTGCCACCCATCCTACTTTTGACCGCACTCGACATTTGAACATTTTTTTGATACGATTTCAACTTTACAGTTTTACAATAACTTAAACATAACTTAACATATTAAATACACTTTCATGTATATTTATTTGATGTGGCACAGACCCTACACTAAGTTAGAAACTTGTATCGTAGGTGTCTGCATACCCTTCAAGGTGTAATTTTTAAATATACACGTTACAATTTAGAATATTTTAAACAATTTAGAATGTTAACAGTATAAACTAAGATTAGACATTGCTTAACTTTGTTGACACCCGTCCTTTTTATAACCGCTCTAGATGTTGCTTAATGGCCATCCTGCTTATGACCGCACTCGACATTGCTCAGATTTATTGCCACCGATCCTACTTTTGACCGCACTTGATGTTGCTTAGTGGCCACTATTGGCCACCCGCTTTTGACCGCACTCGAAATTGCTTAGCTTTGTTGACACCCAAACCTAAAACTAATGCAGAAAGAAGAAAAAAAGCATTATGAAGCGCAAAAATTAATAACAAAAATACAACTTCGTTCCATTCGGGTGTCCCTTGACACCTCAGTTTTTTTTTACACTATTTTTAAGTCTTTATTTTCTATTTTTAGTTGAATTTCTTACAAAAGCGTGTTATTTTTAGTTTTTAAAACTATTATTTACTTTTAGTTTTTGTAAACTATTATTTATTTTAAATAAAATACATATTAGTGTATTGGCAACGGTCCTCGATAAATCTAAAAAGTTTGAATAAAATCTGGCCGTTTAAAGTTGGTCAAAATCGCACCCAAAGGAGTCAGTAACATACATACAAACAAATAAACAAACAAACATAAACGTGAAACTAATATAAAGTGTGTAAAAATGTCCACTGATACGCTGTTTGTAAAATTACTTTCTCCTTTTCTGCTGAATCTTTACCAACATAACCTTATCAAAATGCTACCTGTTACTTCCTCAGTCAAACTACGCAACCTTAGAGCATCAAAGTTATTGACTCACCCTTCAGGAGAGACGGCATGCCGCATAGCGCCTCGCTTCGATACATAATTTTTGTGCCAAATCTGGTGCGGGGATAGAACGCACACATTTTAATTTTGTCACACATTCACAAATATTCTTTCATTGCTACAGACGCATACATTTCTAAATATCAATTATCATTTCATTCAATTTCAATTAACAACGTCATTTTCTATGCACCGTTGACACTGGAACCGATACACGGACACACAAGTTGTATAACTAGAAGGCACATTGTGCATGCAGGTTAGGACGAGGGGTTCGCCCGTAAAGGCCACTCCTCTGACGGGTGTCATACCTGTCATACCTTGATGCTTTAAGGTTCCTGTCTTCCATTCCACAGGACATACAAACTTTTCTCCAACCAAACAATAGCTTTCTAATTAAACAAAGAATGTGACGGATTACGCTGATCCAATTGTTTCTAACCCCTCCAAAATACCTGTCTTTTATTTCCACAGTTTCCAGGAAATGAAAACTCTTTCGACTATAGCATTTTTCAAATGAAACGAATTCCCTTAAACGATGGCATAATTACGTTTCACGAATAAATTTAGATCTAAATACAGTTTCGTATTCCGAGGAGGATATTTTGGAGTATTTTGGCGTTTTGGCCAGCGGAGCCGAGCTGTTGATTAAATCTTAATTAAGAAAGAGATGCCACGCCGACTATTTTTACGAAACAAGACAACCTTTTTATGTCGTTAGCGAAGGTCGAGGTGGGTTTATACACGACAATATGGCTGCAAGCCTTTTTACGTCCCACTGCTGGGTACAGGTCTGTCCACATTATTGGAAGGCCTGGAGCTTAGTCCACCACGCTGCTCCAATGCGGGTAAGTGGCCAGCCCGCTGTCGGATGTTTTCAAACCGCCCATAAGGCACGACAAGGTTTAACGACTGTTATCTATTGACAACAACTGGGACCGATGACTTAATGTGTCCTCCGAAGCACGGAAAATCGTATGAATTTTTTTGCTACTAGCGGTCACCCATCTCACACCCGACCGCCCCCATTTGCCTTAGGCGCACAGATCGCTTGCATTTTACGCTAACCTTTCCTTGTGATAATTTCTAGTTTCTAGTCTGAATCCAAGTATGACCAGCCAGTGAATAAAGCAACCAGCAGTGGTATTAGAAGAACAGCCAAGGTGCCAACCACCGATCAACCACGGGTATAATTATTTGAAGAGATTTTGTGTCTGCAGCAGCAATAAAGTTAAAACAATAATTTATTTTATTAAAATAATAATTATGTTTTATGGGAGTATAAAATATATAATAACTTCGTCAATTCTTATCAGAAGGCGCCATAAACTAGTATAGTCCGGCCAACGAGACGAGATAAAGAATGTAAACAAACGGACCGTTACCAAGTTACTATTGCGAGAGCGAGCAATTATTATCTCTGTCCTTATCACACGTATGCAGTAATGGCGTCAGTTAGTCAACGACAGCTTTTGTTGCCTCTTTCGTGGTACAGGAAAGCAGTCAGTACCACAGTTGTCAACATTTGGTCGCGTTTTGACGGGAAGTCGAAAAATACATTATGTTGTGCTTTTGTTTTATTTTCATGTTATTGGTATAATTTTGAGTAATATTGGATTTGATGGCATTTGGTTCGATATAGGTTAATTATTACAGTGCATGAGTGTTGTGAAATAAAATAACAGTGCCTAAAATATGTTTACAGCTTGCCTCCAAAATTCCATTGGTCACGTTTTGGTAAAAAAGCCATCGCTTTACTTGAATGTATGACTGACTTGACTGACTGATTACTGACGACTTACTTACTTTACCTATTATTACTCGTCCAGTTATAACGAAACTGGCAAAAACGTGATGTAAATATTGTTACAAACGCCCTATAATAAAATACCGTTTGCAACGTAGAAGTCGTTTATTGTCTCCTTATACAAAAATCCACTCACAGAATCCAAATCACCAAGCACAATCACTATAGTCAAATATCTTCGCTGTAGTCGTCGAAATAATTCTTCCTTGTTGCTTGGAGTGATCGCTTTGATTTCACTTCCGGAACTAAACTATGTCCTGTCGCGGCCCGGTGCGTGCCTTACATTCTTACATACGGCTACCCACGGTTCTCTAGAATTTTCCCGAACTACCTAATACAATAGGTCCGTCCCGAACCTTCCTTTAAATTACTAACGCAATTATAGTTATGTACAGTCATAAATAATAGCCGCGGCCCGCGATGTAGACAACCTATACATGTACGCTATGTATAGGTACGTACTCGCCGCGGATCCCGAACTGTATATAAATCGTTGTTTTTCTTATCACTGACTTTTCGAGAACTTTCTTCATTGTTCGATAGTAGTAGTAGACCTAATAACTGTTTATGCGTTTTTGGGGTTTTGCTGTACGACGCTTTGTTTTCGAGATATAGGTACTCGAAAGTCGTAACAATATTATACTTGGCGCAGGCAATATGCACATAGTTTGCGATGCCAAAATTGAAAAAAATAAATAAAAAATTAAACTTTTGTTCCGCCACTTTGTGAAAGTTCATTCCTATTATGATTGCGTTCGATTTTTTGATAATATTAATATAATAGTGTTTGTTGTTGATTTTTGCCGTTATTGTGAGGAGTTGTTGATTTTAACTATGGAATCACAGTTTGGGAGCTCTAGACAACGTTTGAAAGAAATCAATTCACCACGCAAAAATCGTCAAAAGTTAAGATAACTTTTGACGATTCACTAGGGGCCGCCCGCACTATCATAATTCAATTTTTAAGGTTCTGTACCAAAAAGGCAGATTCTTTTTTTATATAATAACTAGCGAACCAGGCAGACATTGTCCTTCTTTAAAGTATCAGAAATAATATAATATTGCGACTATACATTAAGATATAAGCTATCCTATTTTTCAAGTTGGATCAAATTGTACATGGTGTGCAAACTTGATTAAAATTAGTTCAGTAGTTTAGGAGTCCATAGGGGGCAAATAACGTGATGCGTAATTTATATATATTAAGACTCCTTAGAACACATTTTTCTTATTTACAGCGGACGTATTTTACATCGAACGAAAAACAAATGGTGGTTAATGTACACAAATACGTAAAGCAAACTTGGTCTACTAATGAATGTCCGTACAATATATATAATTTTGCTAAATAAAAGTCCGCATTAATGTACTCTATCTCTTACGGTTGACTTACAATAACTACTTTTATGTTTAAAATGTTAATAAAAATATCACGTTATCTCGAATCTGTTTATTCTGTTCAGTATTAATCCTTATCTAAATAAAAACGTTAATTAGCTTCGTCAATTCAGATTAAAATTGTACAAAATGTAATCAAATAAATACTTTAGAAGATGATATTTTGTTTTACTATAAATCATAACATCCCCCGGCGCGCATTCTCATCGCGCATCTATTTTTTGCCTTTAGTACTTAAATGGGTTTTTGTAAAATAAATTTTAATGTATATCACTTAATCGCTCGAGCGAAGCTGGGCCGGGTCGCTAGTATATGCTATTTATATAATTTATTCAAATAAAAATGTTTTGAACCCCTGAAACTTTGTTTACATTTTTTATCACGTCTCGTTGGCCGGACTATAGGTTAATTTATCGTCGCTACTAAGGAAGTTATTGATCTATTTTAATTTGTTTCCACCTGATAGATATGCTCTGTGATGTTTGAAGGAAACAAACACAAATCTTAGTGTTTCTTCGTAATAATTCCAGAACTTTCCAGTTATATCTAAGAAACGTAATTTATTAGCGTAATCGTAGCTTTCCACCGCCTACAGACTGTGTATTTTAGAGAGAATTCCTTTGTAATATAAGTTACGAGTATCTAGACTCTCTCATAACGGATAAGGATAACAAGATATTTCTGAGCAATGAATACTGGCTTTGACTACATATATATTATAAGTGATTGAGAGGCCCTAAATAATTACACGTATAATAATATTTCTCAAATAATATAATATTTCTCAAAGACCAGTAAATATAATAATATATATAACTAAATAACACAATCTCAATTAAGTCACATAATTTCCGCTCAATCTTAAACCAATTTGGCGCTAGTGTGACATTGAAATTGATTTCAAGAGTACGAAAAGTCACAATTCCAATTCCGATCGATCGGAATTGTTTTCAAGAGTAAGGGGGCAGGAGTTGCCGCACAGATCATCGACAATCGAGTCTATCGTGTCAATCAGGTAGTCTGTTCCTCGGGTAAAATGTACCTAGAGGTTGACGGAACTTGAATTTGACCTGGAATCCTTTGTGTGGATATTTCTGAACCTTTCTCAAAAAATTTTGCACCAGTAGATTAGGGAATAAAGGAAAAATAATCAATTTTAATCTTCTTTCTTGAATTAATTTCTAACTGTCTACTGTGGAATTATAACAAAATTATATTTAAAATATAAGTACCTACAATAATTCCACTTAAAAGCTACTGAATAAATTTTGCAAAACTTTTTTTATCACTCTAAGCTCTAAGTATTATATTTTTTTGTCTTTGGTTCGTGGCTAAGCATACGAATACGAGTATTAATTTTCAACTCCTCAAGCTTTAGCAATAGTTTTGTAGCAAACTGGACGCGATAGTCAGACACTTAAGTAATTCTCTGAGGTCTGTGCTTTGTGTCTTTGTACATAACCCTAAAAACATTAATAGTCAATCATTAAAATAGTTAAGCATTTTAACATGGTCGATTGATCAATTAATTGTTGTTATTAAGTCAACAGAAAACATCGAAACATCAAAATATCAAAATTATTTCGGTTCTATCCTTGTTGTGAACCATCAAGAATATAACTTTAATTTTATAAATGTGAAACTATGTTAGTTTGTTTGTTTGTGCTTCTTCCACGTCACAACGATGCTACGAATTGGCCTGATTTTTGTAAGGAGATAATTTGGCGGTTCTAACTAAACGTTAATCTTGTTTGCAACGTTCTTACTTGGTGCCAAAATACCAAGTTATTTTCGGTTCCTTCCCTGTTGTGAACCATTCTAACTATACATTAAATTTGTTCACGAGGTTCTCGTTAATGCGAGGTTTCTTGTTGATCGAATTTGGAGCAGTTCTGAATTTGGTCACGTGGCTTCTTTGCTCTAGTTTCCTAATCAAGGATTAAGTTAATAAAGGCAAGAGAGAGGTTCAAGCGCGCATAGCCCAATGGCTGGCGTAGAAATCAAAAGACAAAGACAAAGACAAAGACAAAGACAAAGACAAAGACAAAGACAAAGACAAAGACAAAGACAAAGACAAAGACAAAGACAAAGACAAAGACAAAGAACGCAGCTAAGCGAAACGAAAATCATCGAAAAGCATGGTCGGATCATCGGGTGTGAGATGTCAGATGAGTGATCGCGTGAGGAAAACTTCATGCGCGTTTCCGTGTTTAATATATGCCGTTGGTCCCGGTCGTTGTGATAAACAGCAGTCGTTAAACATTCATGGAGGCCTTATGTGCAGTTTGAAAATATCCAACACCGAGTTGAAAACTAACACTATTATTTATTATAATAATGAGGACCGGGCCCAGTAATGGGACGCAAAAAGGGCCAAAACAAGTCAACCTGGGAATTACCCAGTACAACAAAGCTCTGCCATAAAAATAAATAAACAGTATAGTAAAATTAATGATTTATTTCAGGTAATTGATAACAATAAAAGAAATATCTTACATAGTGACAAAAATTAAGAAATATAACTTAAAAAAAGGCCAAGTGCAAGTCGGGCTCGCGCACGAAGGGTTCCGTACCATCTATAAAAAACTGCAAAAAAAATCACGTTTGAGACTTGACGTATGAGAGACCCCCTCAAATATTTATTTTATTTTTATTATGTATTGTTATAGCGGCAACAGAAATGCATCATCTGTGAAAATTTCTAATGTCTAGCCATCACGGTTCATGAGATACAGCCTGATGACAGAGAGACGGACATACGGACGGACAGCGGAGGCTCAGTAATAGGCACCCTTCTTTTTGAGGCGATGTAAGCGCAGGTCCGGTGAGATCTGGCGATCACTGGCGTGTATGATACTCTTATTTGCACGCCGCTTCGGCCGCATCGTCGCGTCTAGGAAGGCACTGAGAAATTCAGTAGACACGTACCGGAATGAACTGAAGTCCACTGCGTTGCGCGACTTCAGCTTCTCAGCACTTACTGCGTATTTCACCTTCAAGTACTCCATGATATCCGAGGCCTTCATAATGAAGTGGGGACTAGGGACGTAGATGTAAGTCAATGGTTATTATATAATTTTTAACAAAAAAAAACCGCCTTCAAACGGTAAAAAATAATATTGTTCAGTACTTCGCATTTTATACTTTTCCTTGCTAATGGTAGTGACTCTTAAAACTGTTTTGGAGTCGGTTCCCATTCAGAGCGAAAGGCACTCCATTTAACTAAGGGCCCGACTCCAAAATAGTTTGTCAGTTAAGAGTCACTAACATTAGCAAGGAAAAGTATGAAATGCGAAGTTGACAGCCTCCGTGGCATAGTGGGTGATGAGCCGACTGCGAAGCGTGAGGTTCGATTCCCACTCAGGACATATATTTGTGTGATGAACATGACTATTTTTTCTGTGTCTGGGTGTAAATTTATCTATTTAAGTATGTATTTAGAATAATGTAAGTATGTTTATCAGCTTTCTGATTACCATAGTACAAGCTCTGCTTAGTTTGGAGTTGTGTAAATTATCCAAAGATATTTATATTTAAAGGTAAGTATTTATATTTATACTGAACAATATTATTTTTTACCGTTTGAAGGAGGTTTTTTTTTGTTATAAAGTTATATAATTTCAGTCTTTTTAGTATTTTTAATTTAATAATTCTGTATTGTTTAAAAAAACATAATTGGCGATATTTCCACATAAATATGTGTGCCTATAAAATTTGAGAGTTCCCCTCGATTTCCCTGGGATCCCATCATCAGATCTCAACTTGGTGACAATGGGACCACCTCGATAGTATAAGCTTTCGAACAAAAAAAGAATCATCAAAATCAGTTCATAAACGACGATGTTATCCGCGAACAAACATAAAAAAAATATAGATACGGTCTAATTGAGTGACCTCCTCGTTTTTTGAAGTCGGTTAAAAAAGCAATATTCTCTAAAATTGTCGCAAACCGAACGGTTTGAAACGTCCTCTAGTTTGCAATACGGCGAGTTGGGCAGCGGCGGAAATGAAGGGCCTGGGTTTACTTCCGGCCGCCGCCGGCTGCTCTCTATAGAAAATTATTGAGCTTTGCTTACAATTTGATGGACCCTTCGAATTCAAAATTGAAGAAATATTTTAGGTCCTAGTGAATTGTTTGTTGTTCTCGTAACGTATGGGTATAAAGTAAAATTGTTAATTCTAACATGTAGGTACATATTTATGATTTAGTCGATAATAATATGTTTCATTTCTATTCTCTTTTCAGTACATTGCATTTTTTTAATTGTGTAAAGTAGTAGAATGTCATAATACTCTAATGCATTGTAATGCTAAAGTTATAAAAATGCATAGCACAGCATTTTTATAGCCTTAGCTAAGGTAACAAAGTTATAAAAACCAGCATAAGACGTCATAAGGCCTTCGACGGGGTTGACGGTTTAACGTGTCCTCTGAAGCACGAAAATAAATAGTACAGTAGTTTGACGACCCGCGTGGCGCAATGGTTACCATGCCGGATTGCCAATCGAGGGGTCCCGGGTTCGATTCCCGGCGAAACAGAAATTTGAATGATGAGTTTAAATTTCTGATCTCGGTCTGGGTGTTTGTGTTCCTGTCTTTGTATGTGACCGTGGTACCCACTACACAGGATATTAATTACCTTACTGTGGGGCTATGAGTGTGTAACGTACTAACTAGAAGCGGGCAACGGCTAGCTTACGCTCTGTAAGCGATCTGAGCTAAGCTAATAAGGTCGGGGTGTGAGATGGGTGACCAGTTGACCGCTAGTGGTAAAAATTTCATGCGCCTTTATGTGGTTCGAAGGGCACATTACCGCACGTTAAACCGTCGGTGCCGGTTGTTATGGATATAACAGTCGTTTCACTTTTGCGGGTTTTCATAATGGGGGTAAAAGGCATTTACAACATAGGTACGAACAAGTCCCAGAGCAATTTAACAGATTATCATCTAGCAAAACGTACAATTAATAACCAAATAAAATATATTTGAGTACGTACTTAGTATATTATTATATTCGAGCAATAATACAAAAAAATACTGAATTTCTTTAAAAAATCAGTAAGGCTTTTGCAATTTTGTATTTGAACTCCGCCAGGTGGCGCGCAGCTCAATTAGCTGCGTCTCTTCCATTTTTAAAATTCCCAAAAAGTGGGTCGTTGCTGCCACTCTGTTCTGTCCGTTCACGGTGGTTGTCAAATGTCAACCTAAGAAAATATTGCACAAAAAATCAACATACAATGTAAATATTTATTTCGAGATGGATTTATTTCGAGGACCGGTAGTCCTAAAACAAACAAATTTTTATATAACTTTTTAACAAAAAACCGCCTCTAAACGGTAAAAAATAATATTGTTCAGTACTTCGCATTGATACTTTCCCTTGCTAATGGTAGAGTGACTCTTAAAACTGTTTTGGAGTCGATTCAGAGCGAAAAGTACCTACTTCATTTTAGTAAGGGCCCATTAGTAAGATAAAATATAACAATACCATAGACACACGGGGGCGTGCGGGTTATTTGATTGTTTCAAGATTGAAATTCCGCCGTGGAATTGGTGGAATCCACCGGTGGATGCAACCAAAAAGAATGTAATGTAATCACTACTACGTTTTAGATGCAAGGGTACCAGAAAGAGTACCGAATACAAAAATAATCAGATATCGCTCTGATCTGTTTTATAACTGTTGGTCTGTGATTTAACAAACGGTCTTACTTATACAATATACAAGAAATCTTAACAACGTGATTCAGCAGGTTGTTTACTAGCGCCATCTTTTGACGCTTGTAAAAAATACTGCTTTAGCAAGTCTATGGAGACACTTTTAATTCCTGATCAAAGTAGGTACTGTAGAGTTTGATGCTTCACATCAACCTCCATGATGATTATTGGTTTATTAAGAAAATATTATTTTTAAAATATGAATTAGATGTCACTCTCTTCTGTTTTGACTGATTGACTTAGTAGTAGTTCATCTCCCAATAAAAATATATAAAAAAAACCTAGGCAGTTTTCCTCCGGTAGCTTCCCCGCAGTATACGGTGGAGGCGCTGTGTAAACTGCATTATTAAAAAAAAGAACTCTGCTCTAGCCGTAGTATACGAAAGAAGAATACAAGAGAACTACCAGGAAAAATATAACTGCCCAGCTCGACCCTGGATATACAAGACCTCTCGTACGCCAAGGGAGAAATTCAGATAAGCTTGCATTTATTAATATTATTAAAATACTTACTTCAAGATGGCCAACACATTCGACGGTGTAAATCCACCAGTAAATGTTTTTTTTGAGTAGTTTGATATTGCATGCATGCATTGCAGCAGTGAACAATTGGCCAGACAAAACAAAAGTGCTAGTACTAAGATCATATCTTTCCGGCCCAGTGCTCTCTTTTTACAAGTCGATATTAGCCGATGAATCCACATATTACCGTCTTAAAATCAAAAATCTCAGAGGAATTCCCTTCGTTAATAGATTATGCGACCTTATTTTATACCACAACTCAAAATTTGAACGAGTCGTTAACAGACTACATTTATAAAGTTGAAGGCTGGGCCAAGAAAGCAAATATATCTAATGAAAATGTGATCATTAAACAATGCTTGAAGGGTATAGCTTATTTATAAAACTAACTTAGCTTTCCATATCTTTCCAACGATTAAAAGTCTAAAAAAATCCATAAGACAAATTCACCAACTTTTTAATCATTCTGAAATTTCGCTACCCGTAAAATTAATAAACGCGCAAACCACCAATAATATGAATGTTGCGCGACCAGTGGGTGATATGTCTAGTGATCGTCAAGAGCCAGGTTCTACTCCAAGATAACGTTATGGAACACCGGCAACCCAAAGTCAAAGCATGGAATTCACTCGAACTCCAGCAAGACCACCTTCAAGCCACCCTTCAGCGCCAGACAAGACGCTTATGATAGTACGCCACGATCTTCGGCACCACATCGATATTTTCTAAGGAACAGGCTGCCTGAACATAATCAAGATATGAGAAACATGCACCCAAACGAGCCACGACCACGCCAGTCACTAGGGACGTCTCTGGAAGGTGAAGTCGGACAAGGTCCCAAATTGGAAGATGGACCCACACTTCCGGTTATACAAGTTCAAGCTTTTGGAATCGGCGCGGAAGCTCTTCTTGTTTCTTATACTAGGTAATTTTTGTTAAGTATTGTGCAGATATTTATTTTAATAGATAGGTTAGTGTAGTTTTAATCGAGTGTTTTAGGGACATGTTTATTCATATTTTGTTAATTTCAGATCTGATGTTGTAATTATCCACCACTACATCTTTGGGTTACTATTGGATTAGGTGCGAGAGAATTGTAGGGAGTGCAGTGTTAGCTTTTGGGTTGTCATGGGTAGTAATGGGGATGATTAGTTTGACTGCATCTTAGAGGATGTGGCGTTGCTCCATATGTTCATATTGACGTGGAGGAATCTTTGTTGGATTCATAACGTTGCATTTTCCATAGTTTTAAGTGAATGATAGCTTACTTACGGTGGCGCAACGACCCAAAGTGAGTCCTGGCCTCCGACCAGAAGACGCCACACCTCTCGGTCCTGCGTTAACTCTCGCCAGTCGCTAATGCCGAGGCTGAGCAGGTCTTGAGCTACTTGGTCTTTCCAGCGATATTTAGGACGTCCAACCGGTCGTTTCCCGTTTGGTTGTCCCAAATATGCTCTCTTAACGGCCCGATCCTTTCCTAATCTCTCTAAGTGTCCGAGCCACTGAAGCCTTGCTGCTTTGGTCTCTCCGATGATGTTAGGTTCGGACACCAGGTCTTCTATCTCCAAGTTCTTTCTCACTCTCCATCTCCCGTCTTCCGCTTTTATTGGCCCCAGAATCTTCCGCAGGATCTTCCTTTCTGCCACTAACAGTTTATTCTCTTCTTTTAAGGTTAATGTCCAGGCTTCGCATCCATACATTCCGCGCTGGGCCTCACAGCGTAGGGGAGCGTCCCCCGGGTGGCGGATGGGGGAGTGGCCGGTAGTACAGCCTAGCTAGCTACTGGCTAAGTCCGATGGACTCGCTGACCAACGACGGCTGTGGTCCTCCAGCATATTGGGGGTTGTGCGACGGGCTAACACCCCGTCCACGTAAAAAACACATGTTACGAAACCGACAACAGAAAGAATACGATCCGAAGTGAATGATAGGCAGCGTGATATTTATAATTTAGATAATGTCATGATTTCTTAAGTTTGGTGGATATATCAGCTGCTGAATAGCTGATGCATCAGGGCCGATACATTCTATATTTTTTTCTAAATTTTAAACATTACAATACGAGTACAATACAATACACATTCTCTTTATTTTACTCGTGCACTAACATTACATAAACAAAAACATACTGTAGGTGGTAGAACTATTATCTTTCGCCCGGGGAAGTACCACCGCTGCACCCACTCCTGCCGTGAACCAATTCTATTGTGTTTCGGTGGAAAGGTGCAGTTGCCGGCCACACTTAGGTACATGAGGCGACCACCAGCCTCTGGAGTAGCAGCGCAACTGCATACGACCTCAGACAAGACTTACCTATGCTTGCTTGAGGTTGTATGTAGATGTCCATGGGCTACAGCGACCACTTTACACCACGTGGCCTGTATGCTCGTCTGCTACTCCATTCAAATAAAAAATACACAGAGGTTCTAGTATTAATGTACATTTGGCGGTTTTATCACTAGACATGATCTCATTCAGTCAATCAAAAAACCTAGTGTAAGATTAAAAATTATTATTAATGGTAATTATCATTAGGCGAACCAAATCCGGCTAAATAAATAAATAATAATAAATAAATAACATTTCACACTCATAGCCCCACAGTAAGGTAGATATACCCTGTGTCGTGGGTGCCATGGACACATACAAAGACAGAAACACAAACACCCAGACCGAGAACAGAAACTTTAATTTAAAATTTTTGCTTCGTCGGGAATCGAACCCGGGACCCTCCGATCGGCAGTCCGGCATAATAAGCATTACGCCACGCGGGTCGTCGAATGTTAGAAAAGTTTGAGATTATTTGTCCTAGGCCATCTATTTCGTCTATCTCTCGTAGAATTCATTCATTTTTCACCGCCGGCTCGAAACTCGATATAGCGCTGCCGCATTATTCGGAAAAGCTCTTCGAACAGAAAGGAAAATTAATTGCACGTGTAACGAAAAAAGCGGATAAGATAATACCTCAGGGGAAAATTTCCGAAACACGAGGGATGTTAGATTTTTATTCGTTACAGAAAAGTCCATCAGTTTTATTAAGAATGCCGTTATGCCTTAAAACAACAGCAAACTAATCTCATAGCTTCGCTAGTAGATTATTCATAACTACCGGTTTGTTAATAAATTGAATGTATTTTCTTAACTATATGCAAAATTTTGATGCTCTTTCCTAATAAAAAAATGGAGTAGCTAACGAGAATGTAAGCCACGCTGGCCGTGTGATATTAACACTTTATTAGTATTAACACATATATTTTGGTATCGGGGGGAAACCTTCAAAAGGTATCCGACACCTTGGGAGAAGATACCGGGTTATGTGGGATTCGACCGCACTAAAATCCTCTCGGTGGCCTGCCTCTGCGTTTGTGAGGACTCCGGGATCTCCATAGGAACGCACCGGTGTCCTCCACGCGCGGCGCCCCAGAACGGGCCCATCTTCGGGAGAGCAGATGTGCTCTCCTACACCTTCAGGTGTTCACGGCGGCATGCGGCCACACATATACCGCCGTCCCTCCCGGGGCTGCTAGCTGGACGGGTCAAGCTCCCACTCTCACCGTCCGCATCCCCGGGAGCCCCCTTTTAGTCGCCTCTTACGATCAGGCAGGGGATACCGTAGCTTTATTCTTAATCCCGAAGCTACAAGGACTATTAACACAGGGCCTACCCACGAAAATCTACACGGAACCTTAAGCAATTCAAAGTCTCGCCTGATGACATATGTAGTGACTCATGCAAGTATAGCCGTCAAACCTACTTTTCTAAAACAAAAAAATTGCGCAACGGCAACATACTGCTGGACGTCAATAGTCACTATGTCGAATGTGGCCGGCAACTGAACCTTCCCCCGGAAAAATAAGAGTAACGCATCATGAAAAATGCGGTAGTATTTTCCAATCGAGCCACGCAAGTTCTATCGGATGAAGAAAGAATGAAATAAAAAAAATATTTATTTTATTTAAGGAATACTAAATATTCCTTAGAATAAGAATAGTTTTTTCCTTTTATATTTTTATCATTGTATATTTGCATACCTCATGAAGGTAAATATGGAAATATATATTAACAACTTTGTAAACACCCATATTTGTGCAAATAAATGTCTTTGTCTTTGTAATAAGTACGTATAGAATGAGTGTCTTCATACAAGCGAGCTGTCAAAATTGAAGCACTAAATAGATTCACACAGAATTCACATGGGACAAACAAAATATTTTTATTTTAACCATTTTAACTATAAAATACTACAAAATATTGAAAACTTCAGTGTTTTTAGACCGTTTTCCAAAATTGTTGTGAAACGTTCGGAGTGCTTTAACCTTAAATGTTATGTACCTATAATGTTAAAGCGGCCCGGCGGCACTCGGTGCCATTAATGGCTTTGCTGAACTTGGTTTCTATAATGTAATTATTCTAAGAAATATTTACTGTTTTTTCCGATAATAGATTTGAGGTGCCTAAGCCTAAATGTTAGGCTGAGACATAAAGGGCATATATTTGAGATAACAGAATGGCTATGGGTATGGTTCGATAATGGATACATGGATGTGACAGCTTTTGAGACATTATCAACCCACTACAATCCGTTCACTAAAACTATCACAGCTTAGTTTGCAATATTTTGCTAAACCATATCTCGATGACATACCGATTGGAATCCGGAATCTATACTGCACGTTAAGGCAACACAGGGATTTTAAGGGATTTATATATTACCTTATTCACTTTGATGTTATTTAAACTCGCGTGATTTTGGCGTACAGGGGTGTAAGTCTGCACACGCGAAAATGTTACTATCGCGTTTGCGTTAAGAATTTAACTATCAATCTTATTCCTTTGAGGTTAAGATCTATCTTTACAATTTTAACTCGGACGTAGTAGTAACGTTTGCGCGTTTACAAACTTACACTAAGGGCTCAGCGCGCAAGTCTCGGCAGTTAGCGTAGAACGCGAGCGATATTTTTTTTATATTTCAACGAATGAAATGAACGCAACGGCGCGCGGCGACCGATAGCGTTCGGGACTAGTCGGTCGGGGACACTTCGTTTCATTTCGTACGCTCGCTCGCCAGCTACATGCCGCCCGATGCTGAAGCAGTCTATTCGCTTCATACAAACATACTAGCAATAAGACTATCTCTTTCGCGCGCTTACCCAAATCTGATAAAACTTTACATAAAAAACTGCAACATAGTAGCAACATCAGTTCCGTGTGAACGAATGTTTTCAAAGTCCGGGCTAATACTCAACCAAAGACGGACAAGACTCTCTACTTCTAAAGTAGAAAAATTAATGTTTCTGCATGTAAATATGTAAATAAAAGATAAAGATGTACATAAAATGAACTTTTAAATACGCCAGGCACGTATTTGAGTATTATAACTTAACGGTCCATTAATATTTGTTAACTTTTATTATTTATTTCTATTTAAATACCTACTATCGGAGTTGCCTGCCAGTCCTAAGCCTGGAAAAAGTATGAAGGGAAGTTCATTTACATGTGCAAGAATATCACAAATATATAAGCAAGTAAATTGTAATTACATCGGGTGGTAATGGCGAGCGGAGCGAAAACAACATATCTAGTCTTATCATTTAACTATAATCTGATTCCCGTTCATCCGTCTAATAGACGGCGTCTATAGTAGACTGAACGAAACACGTTTTACGTTGTCATAGTTCATTTTATATAGCGATTCCGTCGACGGCGTAAACTAGTCGAAAATTAGACTGTTTTATGAACCAGTCTATGGTCGACCGTCGACGTAAACCGGTTTACGACGTTAACGTTTCGTTCACGGCAAAACCGTCGACGTCACACTCCTAGGCCAAAGAGTGAAATCAACAAACGGTCTACTTATACAATATACAAGAAATCTTAACAACGTGATTCAGCAGTTTATTTACTGGCGCCATCTTATGGCGCTTGCAAAATATACTGCTTTAGCAAGCCTATGGAGACACTTTTAATTCCTGATCAAAGTAGGTACCTATCTTATCATTTCGTTATATAAAACAATATATAATATTTTTTTTTGAAATAATAACAGTGCCGTTTATAAAACATTTGCTCCACCCTAAAAATGATTCTAAATTAATGATTTGACGGTATGTAATAAGCAATAACAGTCAATTGAGTCTGGTGATTATCTTATTTTTATTTTATTTGAATGGAGTAGCAGACGAGCATGCAGGCCAGCCAGGCAGTGGTCGCTGCAGCCCATGGACATCTACATAAAACCTACATAAATTGTATGCTGCACCTGCATTGTATGCAGTTGCGCTGCTACTCCGGAGGCTGGTGGTCGCCTCATGTGCGGCCGGCAACTGCACCTATCCACCGAAACACAATAGAATTGGTTCACGGCAGAAGTGGGTGCAGCGGTGGTACTTCCCCGGGCGAACCATAATAGTTCTACCACCTTCAGAAGAAAATTATTTGGTTTTACAATAATATCTAAATTGTTGATGGGATATTGTGGTTGTAACATAATTTTACTGTACCTACAATAAAATTCTACTACTCCAGAGCAAAATAAATAAAAACATTAACACAGTTTTGGTCATTTTAATGTATTTACATACCATACCCAGTGAAATAATGGCCTAGAATTATGGCCCATATATTGTACTGGGTAATTGGCTTGGCATGGACGATATGTGTAAACTTAAAAATATGTTCTTTGAGCCTTTCAAAATGGACTATGTATATAAGGTAATGTGTGTTTGAATCGTTTTTTCTTAATATTTTTAGTCTTTCTGCTGGGCACAGGTCTCCGTTATTGTTAAAAGCTAGTTGAATTTTACTTTAGGTACAGTAAAATTATGTTACAAAATAAATAAAATTACTAATATATATATATATATATATATGTATAGGTATATACTAAACGCCAAACCTCTCTGACTTATAGGTATACCAACGCAAAGGCGAAACTTCTGTAGGTACTTAGAAACTTGAAAGGTACAGGGGGGTTCCTTTAATTATGTAAGTGAGCACTATGTATGCAATTTTATTGCCATAGCGCCATCTGGCGATACAACCACTACGTCAATCTTGTGACTGCAGTGTCCTCTACTCTGACTGCCATCTTACTTATTATATGTAGCTCAAATGTACTCTGTGTAGCTCAATCAACTGAGTACATCGACCAATGGGATGTGAGCTAACAGACCAATGGGCGACATTCCCGCCAAGACGGAGAATAAAGTTTACGTCCCACTGCTGCACGGGTCTCTCCCCATCATTGGGAAGGCCTGGAGCTTACTCCACCACTCCATTGCGGGTCGGTGGAGATGCGGGTTAGTGGGCAACCCGCTGTCGGATGTTTTCAAACCGCACATAAACCTCTGACAAGGTTTAACGACTGTTATCTATCCACAACAACCGGGACCGACGACTTGACGTGCCCTCCGAAGCACGGAAACGTGCATGAAATTTTTTGTCACTAGCGGTCACCCATCTCACACCCGACCGCGCCCGTTTGGGGGTTGCATAGATCGTTTGCATTCTACGCTAACTGCTGGGCCATGAGCGCTTCACTTAAAACTTATTAAAAAGTTATTGAAAATGTACCAAAATCACAAACCGCTAGTCTAATTGGACCTATTTAATGCAAACCGGAACCAACCCAAACATGATGATGATGATAGTTTTGAGAAAAGCTGTTTAATGTATTAAACAACTTATATAACTAATTTTGTGGATTGGTAAACATGTCATGAAAATGTTTTGTTCTGTCAAAATTGTCATCAGATCATTTTGATCTTTACAGGGTCGATAGAAGGTGCAATTTTAAGCTTTTCTGTGTACTTAATTTCGGCATGAGTGTGGATTGGTATCAGTTTGCGTAAATAGGTCCAATGGCTACACGAAATGAATCTTCCAAAGCACTTTAATGTGATATTCGAGCATGATTAAGATTTAAATTTATTTTTAAGGAGTACAAGGTAAGTGTTACGAATACTTCAATGTGGGCTTGGAAAAACTATTCAAGGAGTGAAGAAGAAGAAGGAACGCGACAGGAATATTGAAGTACTGGCACTCATAGCCACACACTAGGACTTAAAGGAGTACAAGGTAAGTGTTACGAATACTTCAATGTGGGCTTGGAAAAACTATTCAGGGAGTGAAGAAGAAGAAGGAACGCGACAGGAATATTGAAGTACTGGCACTCATAGCCACACACTAGGACTTAAAGGAGTACAAGGTAAGTGTTACGAATACTTCAATGTGGGCTTGGAAAAACTATTCAAGGAGTGAAGAAGAAGAAGGAACGCGACAGAAATATTGAAGTACTGGCACTCATAGCCACACACTAGGACTCACTGTGTCATGGGTACTATAGACACACACAAACTTTATTGTGTCTGCACATAAAACATAAACATTATAAAGTAACTTTATCATCCTTCCTGGGTCAGTTTAAGACTTAGTTAGTTTAAGTTGTTATTAGTACGGCAATATAATAAATAGCGCTATTTGTTTAAAATTACGTTTCTCTGAGATATTTGGCCTATTCACGTAAGGCGAGCTCTGCAAACACTTTCAGTAAACCCTCGTAAATTTCTAGGATCACTTCTCGAGGGTCTGTTCAGGCGCGGTCCCAGGGTCACAGGGGACTTGACCCCCCAAAATCCATCGGTCATGCGTAGATGGAAAGCGAAACAAGCCAATTTGGGCACCTCTTCCCCCAAATTTCTTAGTGACCCCCCCAAAATTTCTTGGCGACCCCCCAAAAATTGAAGGCTGCGACCGCGCCTGGTTCAGTTAAAGAAGTCTGTTATAGATAAGTTCTAAATAGATATTTGATTAAATATGTGAAATGAAATGAAATGAAATGAAATATTCTTTATTCACTGTACGGTTCCTTTACAAACTCTTAGTGAACGTTATTTTTTTGTACTGTCTGCTCTTAAGTATTTTACTCTATCTAAGATTAAAACTTGAGACTAGCTGCGCTCTTCATTTAACAAACGAGTCGCCAAGATGGATGCTAGACCGATAGTTATATCTATATTTTGACGACCCACGTGGCGTTATGGTTACCATGCCGGACTACCGATCAGAGGGTCCCGGGGTCGATTCCCGGCGAAGCAGAAATTTTAATGATAACTTTAAAATTTCTCTTCTCGGTCTGGTTGTTTGTGTTTTTATCTTTGTGTGTGTTCGTGGCACCTACGACACAGGGTGTATCTACCCTATTGTGGTGCTATGAGTGTGAAGCGTTATTTATTTATTTAAGTAACCGTATCGGTCACTTACGTAAACTATATTTAAAAAATAATAACTACATTCTAAAAAAGAACTCATTGGCTGTAGACTTCAGTTTTATTCACAACTGTCCATTGTTTTTTTTACATTTTGGCGCTATTTTTAACGTTGAGTATCGATCATTACTGCCCTGCTGTAAAACATTATTGTGACAATTAAATTGAAAAAAAAATAAATAAAAAAAATTAAATGCACTCCGGTAGTGCCGGCAGAAGTGAAAACTTGAACATTAACGTTGTGCATTATTGATATTTTGGAATGGTTAGGGAATAATTTCGCACGAATTGCTTTCATTATCAGTATTATTTTTTCATCTAATATTTTCAGTCGGTTCATCTAGTATTTTTATAAAGTACTCACTCATTTTCTTTCACTATTTCTTTGTCACTTTTTTCATTAATAGATGCACTTTGTTCGATGTCCATATTTTGAATACTTGATATAAACGAATTTTACAAGTATGTAGTACAAGTATAGACAGTCGAAAGCGCTCTTTGTATTGTGAACTATTGTGGTCGAGCCGTCATCAGCTGTGTACGTTCGCGTGATTTCTCCGCTGCTCAACAGATGGCGCTGACCAGTTGGCTGAATCACGCAAGCGTTTGTATTCTGTGGTTTCTATAAGATGAAATTGTAATGTAATTTTTTTATTGAATTGGCAAGGCAACTCTCGCTTGGCGTTTGATGCATTTTCAAGTATTACGCTGCGTCATGGCATGGTGCGTAATTTACGCACTATACCAGTGTTTTTTGATGCATGCAGTGACCCCCCGCCTGGTGCTACCGTAGGGGTGTTCATGGGCCTTCGTGGTTCGTTGTCGGATGCAGTAGATCCGACTAAGTCTTGTGAGCGTCCTAGGTTCTGAGTTCTAGAGGCTGGCAGCGAAGCAGGAGATTCCTAAGGTCAAAGTTCCACGGTGCGGAATTTGAAGGAGTCCTGGGGCTGTGGCAAGGATCCAGAAGGGAGGAGCAGGCAAACGGCTAAGTCTAGCCGCTACACGGATCGGCGACTGGAAGTCAGTGAGTGCCGAGTGGTAAAGTGAGTGAAGTAAAGCCAACAGTGAGTACATTAATTCATTTAAAAAAAAACGTCTTACGGTTTTTCGATCAGCACACGTGACCTGACGCGAGTTTCACAGTTTTTACCCATCCCACAAGTGCTCAACGCCGCTAAAGAAGTTTTCACTTCAAAAATTACTATCGTGGAAAGTTTCGAGCGAGGTATTTTTCAGATTTTTGACATGGGCTAACTCAAAAATCATCAGTGCATCGATCACTTTTCAGTGTCCTATAGCTTTTTCGAACTGTAGCAAGTACAGCAATACGGTTTCAAAATTACTTTCCCCTGGGACATTGAGCCCTTTCGTACAACCCAACTCTAGCAAACACTTTCATTAAACCCTTGTAAATTTCTAAGATTACTCCTCGGGGATCCGTTAGAAATGTTTGGTAAAAATTCAACAGCCTTGAAAAGACGATACTGAAGTTGATATTTGATCTTATATTAAAATCATCTGGAGTTTTTTTCCGCCCGCTTTTTTCTCTGGAGTTTTTTTTCCGCCCGCTTTTTTCTCCTAGCCCAAGGCTTAGCGCACCCAAAGCGGATGACGGTCAGCTGATGGCCGTACAACAATGACAAACATCAAGTGTATATTATTATTCAGGATGTTAATAAACTATTTCATAAACTATTTCATTTCATTTCAATTCGAGAATTAAAATGAAACGCCGGTGATGCCGTTAACAGACGAATGGAATAATTATTTGAACGTAAGACTGACAGATAAAAAAAATGCAATCGCCCATGCAATCTTAAGTTCCTAATTAACTAACATCGTAGGTGGCGTTACTTGTATATTATTTTGATTTAGATTAATATAATAAATCTAATTTATCAATAGGATTTACAAAGCAGGTATTTTTATCCTAATTATCTATATTAGCTCTGAAATGATGATAACTTCGTTTGTATTTGAGATATATTCAAAATCGAATATCAGAGGTGCCAAAATAGTGCCCAAACACACATTTCGAAAATATTACCTTCCTTCCTGGGTCAGTTTGGCAAAAAGTAAGTTCATGTTTCTAGTGAGACAATATAGTTTGAATAAAATTACGCACTCTTGAGACATTACTTAAGTCTATTTACACAAACCGGGCTTCAGCAAACATTTTCATTAATCACATAAATTTCTCGAACCACTCCTCAGGGGCCTGTTAGAAATGTTTGGTAAAAATTTAACATCAATGAAAAGATGAGAGTGAATAATTTGACTAAACTTACATCACCTAAGATTAAATGCAATTTATTAAATGGACTTTCGAAAAGGGCTAAGATAATTTTAAAGTCAAAACAATTGTGATTGTGCTTTTCATTGCATGACTTGTTTGTTAGTCAAGAAAAACACAATTTCCTTTTGTCCCTGATAAAACTTATAAATAGAAGGAGTTGTTTGTTGCATTCTAACGGCTAGACTGTTCTACCGATCATTACGTAATTTAATACTATTATCAGAACAGAAAAATATACCTTCCTTTATTAATAGAAAACGGTATACAGTAAGGATTTCAGTGTGCAAAAATAAAAAAATAATAAAAAATAAATTTAACGAAACTAAACGTAAAAAGGACTTTAATATAAAGCTCAGGTTTAAAGAAAACAAACTTAATAAACATTATTTTACTAATTTATCCCAGCTCAAGAAAAGAGCAGGTAGGCGGATACGATATTCATGCTTTAATTGGCTGAACAATCCCACCTCGTGGGGCGTAACCTAATTAATTACTAATTAGCGGATGTTATTGTATCGCTTATTAAGGCCTATTTGTTCATCTTTTTTATAAATTTACTAGAAGGACCAGAAAATGGATGGGCGGGCGCGCAATTATGACCCAAGCCCACTGTTGGATTAGTACGACACAATCAATTACTACCGTACCTAACCAACACAATGTTAATCAAAAGATTACTCACCGGAATTCTTGAATCGAAGCCACCTCTCCTATATACAGTCACAGGATCCTGGAAGTTCTTCCAGACTGCAGTCTGCCGCTTCAAGGTTCCGCTTGTAGTTTTTGATGGGTTTTAGATTAGTACTTAAGAATATTGTCGAACATAACCAAAGAACGTTAGTCGACGTTGAAGAGTTTCTTAGAAACTGAGAAACTCTTCAGTTATTAACTGAAACAACACTGGGATAATTGAGAAAACTCACGGTATTCCGGACCTTTCTCCAAGCTGCTATTTGCAGCTCAAAGGGTTCCTATCGTGGTAATCCAGTAACCATGGAATTTAGTTTTTGGAAGTACCTTTTTTTTGGTATCGGGGGGGTCCCCCCTTCAAAAGGAGAGAATACCGGGGATTTGACCGCACTAAAACCCTCTCGTGGCTGCCTCTGCGCTTGAAGAGGACTCCTGGATCTCCAGCACCGGTGCCATCCACGCGCGACGCCCCAGAACGGGCCCATCTTCGGGAGAGCAGACGTGCTTTCCTGTACCTTCCGATGCTTACGGCGACATGCGGCCACGCTGCTGGTTGGACGGATCGAGCTCCCACTCACACCGGCCACAACCCCGGAAGCCCCCTTTTATTTGCCTCTTACGATCAGGTCGGGAATACCGTAGCTCTATTCTTAATCCCGAAGCTACAGGGACTCACAATAGTTCATAACAAATATTACGATTAACAAATTAGGATAATGTAAATGATGGTGCATGTTTAAGACTTTTTCCTTCGAATAATAACGTTAAGAACGTCAGTCTTCATACAAGCACGCTGTCAAAATTGAAGCACTAAATAGATTCCTACAGCTGTCACATCTGACAAATAAAATATTTTTATGTTGACGAAATTAACTATAAAATACTACAAAATGTTGTAAACACTGTGAGAAGTTATTTTAATAGATTTCTTTTGTTTTTAAAAAGTGTTGTGATAAAATTTAACCTTAAGTCTTACGGAGCGGCCCGGCGTTTGTTGCCATTAATGGCACTAATCAACATGCTTCAATTTGGGCGTGCGAACTTGGTTTCTACAATTGTAATTATTCTAAGACCTTTTATAATTTTTTTACAAATAGTTACACTAATAATTAGAAAAAGCATTGTCATGTCTAAAAATCCGCACTTCGCTAGTTTAAGCTACATTTTCAGTGTAGGTGTAGGATCTTGGGCTAAATTCCAAGTTCCTGTTGTCCGCGCCTCTTTGCAGTGATTCCATAAAATAACACCAGAGGTCGCCACTGTTATCATCATCGTCGTGCATGGACTACGCGCCCAAGTGCGTCCATTAAAAAGAAATTTGAAACAAGGTTACTGTAAAATATGGACGAAATTGGTGGTTGCTGTAAATTTGGCCGCTCTGGATTGTGGTGGTAGTGTAGTATTTTTAAATGTCTAGAGACGGTGATAGCATTAGGTGACACATTTACACACAGTGTTTTAGCCCAAGATTGCAATTTTTTTGTAAACCAACTGAGCTACCTTTCACTTAACCAGGGCTTAAATTATTCTCAATTTTGAAACATAATGTTCCACTATTCGAGGACATTAAAAGGGGCCAAATAAAGTCAAATATAAAATAAACATTATAACAATTTTGGATACATAATGTCGACAGTCGTAAATCCAAAATCATAAAAATTATACAAATTGCCCATTCTCCGAATCTAAAACAGACACGTTTTAAAATCCAGACCGAAACCCTTGTCACGAATATTTTTATTACGAGATTTACATACTGCGACAATTCCTGACATTTCCAGACAGTTTGGTCTGACGGAGGACGGACGATGTTCAGACACGTTCAGTCAACGTGGGATGAAAAGTGCGATCAAGTGCGAACTAATCTGTTCTTTAAAGTTCCGCATCATCTATGAAAATCTTTTCTCGGTTTAGTATAGATTCTAGGCAATGGATTTTTTTTCGAAACTCCACTGGACAATATTACATTTTTACAAGTTTTTGATTCTATATTTATCTAATGAACCGCTTGTCGCCGTAAAATCAAAAAACAAACAACAAGCCATGTAGTGTTAAATTGTCATCGCAATCCACGGACATTCATTTTTATTTTTGCGACTTGTAAGGTATGTCGGTTCGAATGGAATCTTGCAACTCATATTTTAGCAGATATCTTCAACTGATTAATGAAATTTTCATACATTTTGGTTTGCAAAGCACCTGCTTTGCCATCCAAACTGTACTGTTGTAAATTCCAAATGGCCGCCGTAACTAACTGGCGAATTACAGTACATTATTAATTTTGTTACAACTTACTCTATACAGATATCAAACGAAAGAATTTAACTTGTAGAATATAATTCACCATGAAAAGAAAATCAAATATAAATGTCCACCAACATGTAATGGTGGATTACATTATATTTATGTTCCACGACACACTCAATGGGTATTCAAATAAAAAGACTAAACTGAAGACAATACTCCTGGCAATGCTTGTTTTTACAAACGTTTTTAACTATCGTCTTATTATTGTAAAGAAATAACAGACGAGCACGCAGGCCACCTGTCACGGTCATCAGTGCAAATCCTGAAGCCTCCTTCTCAAGTAATCTCCGGAGTAGCATCAACATTAATTAGCTGCGGAGTTGTTGATGGTCGTCTTAAGTAAGTCTGGCCAGCATATCATTGTCATCGAAATACAATAGAGCCACATTTCAGTTCCAAACTTTCATAGTTGATACTTGCTTGGTTCCGTGAGCCTTTCTGGGCTATGGAATTAACTTTATCATCCCAGAGTATAGTCAAATAAACAAATGCCTTGCTTATTAACAATTTCATAAAGGCAACGAGATTTTAATTTTTGTTCAATGGGTTCAATAGGAGTTTTTTAGGGATAGGATAGGATACCTAAAAAAATTAAACATATCATTATTTGAAATTAGAATTGAACAGATCTAATACATTTAAACGAGCAATTCTTGTATATACCTATATATACGTATAATTTGAATTTCGGAAACGGCTCCAGTGATTTTCATGAAATTTAGTGCCCAGGGTTTCGGGAGTGATAGATTAATCCAGCTTGGTTTCATTTTTAGAAATTGTCGTTTTATTCGTATTTTCAGCGATGATGAACTTAAATATAAACTGAAAAATTACGTTAGTATATGCTTAATTTATGGAAACATATGGCTTACTGAAATCTATTGGAGAATATTAATAATATTGTGGCGTAGAACGCCGTCAAACGTCATCCGCCAATCCGCCGTTCAAACAAATGACAATGTCGATTTGAAAGAGTAATGGAAGTAAAGCTTCCTCGGTCGTGGTTACGTAGGCTGACTCAGAGCTAGAGACTCGGGTTCAAACCCAAATAAAGCATGTTCTTTTTTATTTTTTGTGACAATTTTTTTTATTGGGATCTATGGCTATAGTATCTGAAATACTTAGCCAATGAGTGTTTAATTTAAAATTAAACCGAGAAAATCAATTGTTCTTATCCGAGCAACGCTCGGTCGTCCAGGTACTGACATTTTTATACTTCTTAAAGATATAGCAAATACGTTGTTTGCTGAAATCTGATACGTACAACACATTCACATATGCGTGTGTATTTGTCTGTGAAACACAGTATACAACACACGCTACTATTAGCCGCTCTTTTTTTTAAACCTTATTTTATGTCCCGCTGCTGGGCACAGGTCTCCTCTCACAAGTAATGGGTATTAAGGCCTTAGTCCATCATGCTGGCCAAGTGCGGTTTGGTGGACACCGAGTCTTTGAGATATTATTCAAGAAACTTCTTTCAGCATGCACGGTAATGGAAAATTTTGGAATTAATTAAATATCACAATATTTTACATCACCACGAAGCAGCGATAAATACGCATAGGTATAATTATTTCAAAATTGTTTGTCAAAGATGCGCGCCAGAGATTTGAACCCGGTATCTCCGTGGCGGAGACCGCGGTCTTTACCACTTGGCCATCGCTGCTCCTGCAACATGAAAATGCACTTGTGTGATTTACGACAGCGCACCCCCTTCGACAAACGGCCTTTATGAACGAGTATTAATAGATGCTTCAAAATAACCGCTTGAACTAAAATAAAATATAGCCGCTTCAAATAAAACAAAAAGTCCGGAATGTCAGAACAAAATTAAAAATATCATGAGACATAAAAGGATTAAAATATGATAAAATAGTTTATTCATGTTCTATTTAAGGTCAATGTATTTATAGTGATTGGGGTTACAATTTAAAGCTTTAATTAAATTGTCCTGTAGTTGTAAATATCGGATAGGTTTTTTTTATTTAAATTAAGCCCTTTCTAGCAAAACAAAAGTTTAGTAATATGGTGGAACAAGTGGCGTCACAAAGTGCTACTGCTGTCTCTGTCTAATGTTAAATTTTGTTGTGTAAGATAAAAATTGATTTTGTTGTGATAATTAAGTAAATAAAGTACGGGTACGCTCTCGCATTTTTTCGTGACTTCATTAGCGATAGTCTCATAAGACCCCTCGACGATGGTACATACATCCTTTTTTTATATGGGGGGGAAACCTTCAAAAGGTACCTAGCACCTTGGGAGAGGACACCGGGTTATGTGGGATTTGAACCTCACTAAAACCCCCTCGGTGGCCTTCCTCTGCTCCATACGCGACGCCCTGGAAAGGGCCCATCTTTGGGAGAACAGATGTGATCTCCTGCACATTCTGATGCTTACGGCGGCATGCGGCCACGCACACACCGCCGTCCTTCCCGGGGCTGCTGGCTGGACGGGTCGAGCTCCCACTCTCACCGCCCGCAGCCCCGGAAGCCCCCTTTTAGTCGCCTCTTACGATCAGGCAGGGGATACCGTAGCTCTATTCTTAGTCCCGAAGCTACAGGGACTGGTACATACATCCCTGGTAAAAATATGCATACCTACCTCCCCAAAAAGGGGTAAGAAATAATTCAGGTGAATTTCATAGTATAAGTAGATAGAACAATCTGGCATGAAATTGGATAACTTGCATTACATATTTCACATAAAAATGTGCCTTTTCCTCGTAACATCTTATGATCAAAGACTGGTAAATAAAACAAAAGTAGAGGAAATTTACTGACAATTATTAACTTATATCATAATGTGGGTATGATGTATTACGTAATTACGTTATTAATACAATACAGCCTCATTTCCGCTTCCGATCTGCTAGAAGACATACAATATTATACCAATATTAGGCTTGTAATACAGATATCACAATAATAATACCTCATAATAATAATAACGTATTAGTAGCGTGGCTGAAATTGTACTCCTAGGAACTTTTCAAAATGATGCCTACGTCACCATTTCATAATTATAACCAGACCAAGGTTAAAGTTCCACCGCCACAATCTGGACTCGTGGCGGTCCTCCACAGTCCGCTTTGCACGCTCCTTTTAACCACGGACGTGTAAGTTATGGGACAACCTTCCAGCTGAGACATTTCCAGTGGACTATGACATGGGGTTCTTCAAGAAAGCTGTAAAAAAGCTCTCCTCCAAAGCCAGCAATGTTCGGGTGGCTCCCCTGGGGTTGCCCGTGTCCATAGCCGACGGTGATCGCTTCACAACACGGACCGTCTGCCTTTTTTACGGTTTATTTATTAAAAAAACGGTTTATTTAAAAAAAATGGAATAGTTCTCCTTCTTTTCGTCGTTCTCCTTCCTAATCCTAAGTTCGAACATCCGTATTTATCGCTGCTCCATGGTGATGGAAAGTATTGTTATTTTATTAATTACGATGTTTCCATCACCATGCACGCCTGAGAGAAACGCATCATTTCTTGACGGCAGGAAATCTACCAATTCGCAGTTGGCCAACGTGGTGGACTATATTGTAAAAGTTTTAATGTTGCTTGTTACACCATTACCTATATTTTCATATACACTGTTCATTTGGTTGTTAGGGTTGCCTGGAAGAAATCGCTTTTAAGCGATAAGGCCGCCCGTTGTTTTTTTTTTCAGCTTTGTGTATGTTTTTTTTTCTCTTCTATTACTTATGGTGTTGTAAATTAACAAACAATAACAAGAGTTTTAACTAACTAACTATCTACATCTTTCTCACTTCCGAAAGCAGTGGTACATAAAATGGGCTGAAGAGAAAAATACTATGGTACTGTCTGCAGCGACTACTTAACACCACGGCCTGCGTACTCGCCTGATAGATACCTCATATTATTATAAATGGAAAATATCAAGTCTCAGTTTACATAGAGAATGTAACAAGCAAAAAAGAAAGATCAAAGCTTTACTTTACAAGGCGTCGTATGGTTTTCCTCAATTTCAGTTCGCTTTGGGAGCTTTAAAAGATGTAAAGACTCGATACGTACATGGCTGCAACCCTTTTTACGTCCCACTGCTGGGCACGGGTTTCTCCCACTTATTGGGGAGGCCTGAAGCTTACTCCACCACGTTGCTCCAATGCGGGTTAGTGGAGATGCGGGTTAGTGGCCAACCCGCTGTCGGATGTTTTCAAACCGCCCATAAGGCCTCCGACAAGGTTTAACGACGGTTATCTATCGACAACAACCGGGACCGACTTGCGCATGAAATTATTGCCACTAGCGGTCACCCATCTCACACGCGACCGCGCCCGTTTGGCTTAGCTGCGTAGAACGCTTGCGTTCTACGCTCGCCGCCGGGCCATGCGCGCTTCAACATACGTACATACATATAGCTTATGAAGATTCAAACACAAAATTAAAATAACGAAAGAAAATAACTTTTCATAACATGTAAAGTTACATATAAATAGAATACTAGTCCAGTATCAGGAATAGCAGTTACTTGGAATTACAAAACTTTGGTAAACTCTTCTTTTTAGGGTTCCGTATCTCTAAAGGAAAAAAACGGAACCCTTAAAGGATTACGTTGTTGTCCGTCTGTCTGTCTGTCGACACCCTTTTTCTAAGGAACGCGTGGAGTTATCAAGCAATTTATATCAAATAATCAGGTCAACTGTTTCTTGGAGCTGTGAAAAAATCAAACTTCTAAGCCAACGCAATCAAAAGATACAGCCGTTTATTCCGCTCGATACTCGCAAGGGAATCAAAACCTACAGGGTACTTCCCATGAACTCAGTATCTTGAAATTCGGTGCGAAGCAACGTCTTATTGCACAGATAAAGGAAAAGTTGCGAAAACCGAAAATTTTTAGTTACATCATAATATTGAAAATATTTTACGGATCAGTCGGTGCGCGTTACCGACTCGCACTTGGCTGATTTTTTATAATATACTAGCTTTCCTTAGCAAATTTTCGATACTCGCAAGGGAACCAAAACCTACAGGATAATTTCCGTGAACTCAGAATCTTGAAATTTGGTACGAAGCAACGTCTTATAGGCACGGATGAAGGAAAAATTGCGAAAACCGTAAATTTTTGTTACATCATATTATTATATATTAAAAATATTTTACGGAACTCTCGGTGCGCGAGTCCGACTCGCACTTGGCTGTTTTTTTATAATATACTAGCTTTCCGCTCGCGGCTCCGCCCCCGATCCCATTAATATTGAAAGAAGGATACTAACAAACAAAGATACTTTCGATGGAACCAAATAAATGATTTGAATTGAATTGAAATTTGAATTGAATTGAATACTAATATTATAAATATGAAAGTATTATTAACAAAGGGCGTTTAGCGTACTTTTGTGATGGAGTCATTGCAGAGTCAAAACTTTATCGAGTTGCTCCAGAAAGCAAATATACTGTAAACACAGCGTTAGATTCAATATTCAAATTTAACAAGATACAGTGAAGAGTACTTAAACACTATCGGTATCATTTGAGAGCGTCAGCTTATTCTAAGGCGTCAGCTTAACTTATCTTTTGAAGTTATTTGCCACTGTAATAACCGATGTAGATCAGCCATCGAAATGTCCGATCTCGCTGAATGTTGCTCCCATTTCGATTCGATTAATGAATAAATAAAAGAAAATCCCACTGAGATCATTGTGACAGTCTTAAAATAAATAATTGTCAAAATCGTTGAAACACACTTGAAAATATTCTTTAAAGCGTCTCAAATTTAAACGGATATCCCGACAAAAGTTGACGGTCTTATAAACAGAATTCCAATAATAAATTCAAATAAGCTTTTTAAAATTCATTTTCCCGTCAGAAATTTTCAGCAGATGATTCCAAACGTCGATGGACTGGCTGGCTGGAGCGCCCGGCGTTCAGTTCAGTTCGCGCGAGATTTACTTGTAGAGTGGTCGTCCCGCTCTCTCTTTGAACTAAGTTCTACGAATTCTCGATCAGTTCAAATTAGTTTTTTTCTTAACGTTCTGAAACAATACCAGCTGTCTTCATTACCTCGAATTTGCTTGTTTCGTGCAACTTTAAAAACCGTTAACATTTTCGTGCAGTTAAATTGAAAAAGTTTGTTTCATTCGGAAATTGTTGAAACTAGAAAATTGTGTTTGACTTTCTATGTGCGGTTTGTTTTTTTTTGTTTAATTTTTGTGGAGTGATATGTGTTTGTACTGTTTTTAAATATTATTTTTGTGCCTACGGCCAGCGGAAAGACATTAAATTTGACGTCTTTTTAACAGGATTTATGTAAGTAACTGATCACTTTTTACAGGCGGAAGTTTCAATGTTGTCAATATCACAAAAATGTGGTTTTAGTTATAAGGCATTAGATTATGTCAGAAGAGGATTTTCACTTGAGACTTTTTCCTGGTAGGACAGCTTAAAATATGCGTGTCATAATTTGTTTGACGGAGTTTCCTGTTAAGATAAATAAGATTTTAAACGATGAAATATTTTCTTTTTGTAAAAGAGGTGTTAATTACTGATAACTCCTGCTGCCTTATTATTGGGATTAAAAAGATTACGCATTCAATGACTTGGTTTATATCTATTAGTATTAGTATTACAGAACACATATTATATAAAATCAGTTAATAATAAATAATAATAATAAACGTTACACACTTTCCCCACAATAAGGTAATTAATACCCTGTGTCGTGGGTACCATGGACACATACAAAGACAGGAACACAAACACCCAGACCGAGAACAGAAATTTAAACGCGTCATTTAAATTTCTGTTTCGCCGGGAATCGAACCCGGGACCCCTCGATTGGCAGTCCGGCATGGTAACCATTGCGCCAAGCGGGTCGTCATAGTTAATAATAAATTTGATTAAGAAAAAACGTGCCTGTTATCTGTACTGTACAATCTAAAATATTAACAAATAACAGTTTTAAACCAAGATGATTTAACCAATTTATAAGTCTTTTATGCCTAAGAATTATTTACCGACTTCTAAAAGGAGGAGGTACTGTATTCGGCTGTATGTATTTTTTTTATATAATGTTCACCGATTACTCCGCCGTTTGTGGACCGATTTTCAAAATTCTTTTTTTGTTCGTATGCTTATACTCCCGAGGTGGTCCCATTGTCACCAAATCAGGATCTGATGATGGGATCCCAGGGAAATCGAGGGGAACTCTCAAATTTTATAGGCACACATATTGATTTTCTTATACTTTCTGAAGCATAAGAGATATTTGTGCATAGTAATCATCATCTCATGTTGCTGAGCTGATGATGGAAGGTACTGCAACAGTGAGGAGTTGAAAGCAAATTCTTTCAATAAATAGTTTTTTATTCCAAATCTTACATTCCTGAGGTGTTCCAACTGTCACCAAGTCAAAGTCTGATGAGGGGATCCCAGAGAAATTGAAGGGAACATTCAAATTTTATAGCACAACAAATTATTTTCATATATTTACTAAAGCAAAACAGGCATTTTTGTATAATTATCATCATAGCATGTTGCTGAGCTGATGATGTAAGGTACTACGAAGGTTAGGAGTTGAGAGCAAATTCTTTCAATAAATGGTTTTTTGTTCGAAATCTTACATTTCTGAGGTAGTCCAACTGTCACCAAGTCAAAGTCTGATGATGGTATCCCAGAGAAATCGAAGGGAACATTCAAATTTTATAGCACAACAAATGATTTTCATATTTTTACTATAGAAAAACAGGTATTTGTGTATAATTATCATCATATCATGTTGCTGAGCTGATGATGGAAGGTACTATGACGGTTAGGAGTTGAGAGCAAATTCTTTCAATAAATGGTTTTTTGTTGGAAATCTTACATTTCTGAGGTGGTCCAACTGTCACCATAGCAAAATCTGATGATGTGATACTAGGGAAATCGAGGGAAACACTGAAACATAATAGGCACATACATTCTTTTAGTCATATTTTTTAACATAATACTAATATTTGTGTCCGGTAATTATTACCTCATGTTGCTAAGCTGATGATTGAAGGTACAACTCCTCAACGGTTAGGAGCTGAGAGCAAATTCTTTCATTAATTTATACGTTCAGGTGGACTTATAGTAGTATTCTTTCAGGGTATAAGATGGCTATTAGATAAACATGATTATAAAAGGTATCTCTTTAACGTTTAGAAATTAACTGAAAAAATTCCAATTATGCTTATACATGTGCAGAATTATTAAAATTACTAAAAAGAGTGAAATAAATTAAGTTTTTAACAAAAAAATAGAACCGACTTCAAACGGTAAAAAATAAAATTGTTCAGTAGGTACCTACTTCTTCTTGCTTATGGTAATGACTCTTAAAACTATTTTTGAAGTCGGGCCCTTAGTAAAATGTCCTGTCTTAGTAAATATAGTGTACCTTTCGTTCTGAATGGGCACCGACTCCAATATAGTTTTAACAGTCATTAACATAACCAAGAAGAAGTAGGTACTGTCCCACTGTCTGTACTGTCGGTGTCCATTTAGAACGAATGGTACGACATTTTAGTAAGGGCCCGACTCCAAAAATAGTTTTAAGAGTCATTACCATAAGCAAGAAGAAGTAGGTACTGAACAATTTTATTTTTTACCGTTTGAAGTCGGTTCTATTTTTTTGTTAAAAACTTAATTTATTTTGTGTAATTGGTTTGACGAAACTTTTTAAATGTTTAAACTCACCATAAAATTTTTGTCACAATCGAACACAAGACTTTTCATGCGCCATACGGGTCGTGGAATGACATATTCGTTACAAGGGTCGCTTTACATTTGGTGAATAGTGAGGATAAGCAATGTAGATAAATAAAACTTGTCTCAGGTCTTTCCTCACAGTCCCTGTAGCTTTGGGGTTAAGAATAGAGCTACGAAAACCCCTGCCTGATCGTAAGAGGCAACTAAAAGGGGGCTTCCGGGGATGCGGACGGTGAGAGTGGGAGCTTAAAGTGCGGTTAAATCCCACATAACCAGGTATCCTCTCCCAAGGTGTCGGGTAACTTTCGAAGGTTCCCCCCCCCCCCCCCCGATGAGTGCTGGGAGTTTTTTTCCGCCGCCTTTTTTCGCTCAGCTCAACATCTAGCCTAAACGGGCACCTAAAGGCGCGGTCATCGAGAAAATGACATTCATTAAGCGAATATTTTGTATTCCTAATATAAAATAAATATTTTTTCTTTCTTTCTTTCTTTCTGTTAACGTTCGCCCGGGGAGGTACCACCGTTGCAGCCACTTCTGCCGTGAACCAATTCTGTTGTGCTTCGATGGAAAGGTGCAGTTGCCGGCCACACTTACATGAGGCGACCACCAGCCTCCGGAGGTAAAAACATAGGTACTGAACTGTGAAAAGAAACAAAACTGGGTTGCATCAACACATGTTCGTTATGTTTTGACTTTTGACGCAAAATGCCCAAAATGCCGCACGCAACTTAACCTTCGGAAAGAGCTTGGTAGTTACGGCACGGTTAAAGTTAGCGTCGGTAATAAGGATAGCTAAAATTTACGAATTACCGAGCCTAAAGAGAAAACAGCAGAGTAAAAAACCGCGGTTTTCGACGCGACCGATCCCGGGTTCAAATCCTCGGCACACACCTCGGACAAAGAAATTTGTAATGTGCGTATTTATCGCTGCTCCACGGTGATGGAAAATATCGTGATATTTAGTTGATTACGATGTTCTCCATCACCGCGCTCAGGCTTCTGGAGTCTTATTTGAGTGATAGGATCCAGAGGGTTGAAGTGAACGGTAAGATGTCAAACGGGTCTGTAGTTCATTTGGGGGTCCCACAGGGCTCAATACTCGGTCCGTTCCTATTTTTAATATATATTAACGATCTGCCATATATGGTGGAGAATAATCACGAGATAGTATTGTTTGCAGATGATACTTCCTTAATTTTTAAAACTAATAGACAAACTGAAAATTATGACGATGTGAACAATGCTCTCTCTGAGGTGGTAAATTGGTTTAATGTAAATAACCTACTACTCAATAACAAAAAGACCAATTGTATTAAGTTTTCACCACCTAATGTTAAAGAAAATATTGTAAAACCACAATTGAATGGCGAGGAAGTGAGCTTTGTTGATGAAGCTGTATTTCTTGGATTAACTGTTGATTCTAGGCTTCAATGGGGACCCCATATCTCTCGGTTAGCGAATAGACTAAGTTCTGCCGTCTTTGCAATTAAAAAAATAAGATCACTTACAGATGTCGATACAGCTAGACTGGTCTATTTTAGTTATTTCCATAGTATAATGTCGTATGGTATTTTACTGTGGGGAAATGCAGCTAATGTCGACACAATATTTATTTTGCAGAAGAGGGCTATTCGCGCAATATATAAATTAAATTCTAGAGAATCACTGAGAGAAAAATTTAAGGAGACTAATATACTACCATTTGCATCGCAATATATTTATGAAAATATAATGTATGTTCGTAAAAACAAACACGAATTTATGACCTTTTTGGATCTACATAGTTCGAACTGTGTTTCGACAAGGAATGGCCACAAACTTGCATTCCCCAAGTGTAGGCTCCGCAAAAAGAGCCACTCTTTTATCGGGATGTCGATCAGAATATACAATAAAATCCCGAAAAAAGTTCAATCCCTCCCTTTTCACAGATTAAAAAAAAAAGTCAAACAAGTCCTGTGCCGCAAGGCTTATTACGATCTTAAGGACTATTTAATTGATAAAAAAGCTTGGGATTGAGCTGTAGTCCCACAAGGCTGTCTCTATAACTGATGTAATAGACTTAAATGAATTAAACTGCCTATGTTAGCAGGTGGCTGTGGGACGACATTGACACATGCGGTAGCTGTCACGTATGTTCCTTATCGGCCCATAGCTACTCTGTAAGAAAGTTTGCTATTGTATACCCCATATTTTAAAACAGGGCTGAAGTTTTTCTCCGTCTGCTCTTTTCTTCAGCTCAGCATTGCCTAAGCGCACCCAGAGCAGACAGAACAAAAAAAATAACGTTCACTAAGAGTTTGTAAAGGAACCGTACAGTGAATAAATAATATTTCATTTCATTTCATTTCATTTCATTTCATTTCGTGCATGTCTGAGAGAATTTTTTAATTTCTCCAAAGCATGACGTCCACCAATCCGCACTTGGCCAGCGTGGTGGGCTATGACCTAAATCCCTCTCACTTGTGAGAAGGAGACATGTGCCCAGCAGTGGGACATAAAAAAATAAAATAAAAAAAAGGTTGAAAAAAAAGAGAAAACACAGAGTATTTGTAAAATCTATTTCTGTAGCGTACTGCCCAACCAAGCGAGCTACAGCGCGATTAAGCTTTAGATTTAACAATTAAGCGCGAAAATACCGGTTAAAAGAACAGAAAGTCAACGATTCATTGTCCCCGGATTTCTTTTCCAAAACTTAACCGATTTAAGTACTTTTTTCATTAAAAACTTATAAAGGCTTAAGCTGTGGTCCTTTGTTTTAATTTTTTATATAACATTTTTTTTTCATTAGAAACTTATAACGGCTTGAGCTGGTGGTCATAATAATATTATGTTTTAATTTTTTATATAACATTTTTTCTAGATATTTCAACTCAGCGGAAAATCTGGAAAATTTTTTAGGTTATCTCTTTTATTATACTATAAGCTCATAATTCTTTTCTTTTCCTGAATATGGCAACTATTAAGTGGCCATGGATATGTAGGAAAAAAATTATAACTCTATCGGCATTATATTCAGGGGACTACGTTTGTATGGAAACACGGTTCTTTTGTGTCCGCTTAAAGTAAATAAATAAATAAATAACGATTCACACTCATAGCCCCACAGTAGGATTTACCCTGTGTCGTGAGTACCATGGGGACACACAAAGACAGAAACATAAACACCCAGACCGAGAACAGAAATTTTAACTCATCATTCAAATATCTGTTTCGCCGGGAATCGAACCCGGGACCTTTCGATTGGCAGTCCGGCATGGTAACCATTGCGCCACGCAGGTCGTCATATTACGCTCCTGTAACATATTAAGCTCCTTGCAGCGTTAATTTTGACATATTACTCGTATTATGTTCTTTTTACCAAATTATTACAATTGATATCATATAAATAAAACAATTAGAAAATCATGATTCATTCGTCATCGTGATCAATATAAGAAGTTTTAATTCCAGAAAATGTCGACCTTTTTACAGATAACATTCGCAAGTTTATAAAGGTTATCAATGAATACATTATGTCGTGGACTAGCTAAAAAATATTTGTAATTCGTCGTTTATTGTTAAATTATTTTAAATTTCATATTGATTTCACTTAATCTTAATTAATTTAATTTATTAAATTATTACTATTAGATATCAGTTTAAAATTAATTTAATATCTGCAAATTGTGTGATTTTTCCTTTTTTTCTGCTCTGCTATACTTAGTTACTCGTTTCTTTTATCTACAATAATTGTAATTACACTTGGTTTTATTCTCGATTTACTTTCTTCTTTGATTTGGTATATTATGATGGTGTTTATTCTGCATAATATTGTATGTATGTATTTATAAGTAATTCTGTATTGATATATATTAAGTACTAGCTGTGCCCGCGACGTCGTCCGCGTGTATAAAGACTTTTATAAAATGGATTGATTAAAAAATAAAGATTATTTATTTGCATTGAATAAGTAGCAGGTAGATTATTCTTACATATAGTGAAATCACTTATAATACAATGTTCATATGTTCAGAAGAAACCTAATGTATTTTTTCTAAATCCTTCAAACCTAAAACAGTATATTACTGTACTGATCTTACTATCCACTTTTCTCACGTTTCGCTTTTCTCGCGCAATCAGATTCTCTTTACAAATATGTACCTCGTTTATTAAAGTTAAGAGATACTGCTGTGCCCGTGGCTTCATCTATGTTAAAAATAGTATCTTTAGTAAATTGGGTGAATTTATACTGCAAAGAATGTATAGACTCATTCTATATACATAGCTTTAACCTACTGCAGAAAAGAGGTGCACTATACAATTACTTGTACTTGGGAGATAAAATTTCTAAACATACACGTGCTTAGGATTAAACGGAATTAATTAATCGGAAAAATAATTGTAAGGTCAATTAATAAACTATAGGTTTAAAACTTGCGGACAGCAGTTTGGTCATAAGTCATAACTCATATAACATTGTGAAAACAAAAGCAGAAGGCAGGGTCTCTATACAGTGTGCTATCTGTATTTGGAAAGAAAGAATATTTTTATAAAGAATCTTTAAAGAATCCTTAATATCTCCATCAATCAACGTGTGTGGATGAGCCCTCAGCCCGTACGCAATAAAGAGACGCAAAAAATGAGTTAAGTTATCGTTGGTCCAATTAACAATGTTCAGCATCATACGTATACCTTCCCAACGATGGGACAACCCGCGAGGCGCAATGTTTACCATGGCAGACTGCTAATCGAACTGTCCCGGGTTAGAATCCGGCAGCGAATCCGGCAGAAATTTCAATGATGAGTTTAAACTGTTCTCGGTCTGGGTGGTTGTGTTTCTGTCTCTATGTGTGTTCATGGCACCCACGACACAGGGTATATCTACCCTAATGTGAGGCTATACGTGAAATGTTATTTTTTATTTTTTTTACACTATGTACTTACTTTTATAAGACTTAAGGCTTTTATTTGAAATTATCTCCATCGATTCACTTTGGAGAAGAAATGAATATTGCTCAATAACGCCATCTACCGTATGGCATGTAAACTTTGTGGTTGATAAATCGAATGTCAAATTACCATGGAAAAGATTTCTTTAGAAATAAGCAGTACCTTTGTACAGATTTTTTCCTTAAGCTTAAGTTTTCCTGTACATATTCTGTGTGTGCATAAATCTATACATATAATAAATCTGTAACAAGTCGGTTTCTGTACATTGAAGATATTTGAAAAAAACTGTCACTAGGGCTATTTATTAGCGTAATAGAACCCAAAACAATGATTTTTAGAATTATTGTCTGTTTGTCTGTTTATCTGTTTGTCTGTTTATCTGTTCGTTTGTGCGCGCTAATCTCAGGAAGGGCTTAACGTAGAAGGATGCGGTTTTCACTGATGTATTGGTATTTTTTTGGATTAACATTTAGGGTTTGTTTTATTTAAATCGGTTCATAAACAAAAAAGTTACGTCAATTTCAAGGATGAAATGGATGAACGCCTGCACGCTGACTCTGCGCAATGAATCAGCACTCCGGTGCTAATGCGTTTAAATACATAATAAAATAAAGAATTACGTATTTCAGCATTTTACAAAATTCACCCTTTAAGTGTCAATTTTTTTCGAAATTCTTTAAAAACTGATTGTTGAGACTTGATTTATAGAATCTTTTTGGGAAAAGTAGAAAAAAAGTAAAAGCAAGTTTTCTATCACTTATGCTAGATTTCATCTCTAAATATTTAAAAAAACCATACATATCACCACACATTCAAAGAAATCCTCAATACAAAATGTACAAAACCTTAACAAAACGAGGCTACTGCCGACATCTATGTTCATATTCAGAACTATTTAGTGATCTGTTGCAAATTCGCTATATCGACAATTTAGTTTAAGCGCTATAAGATAGATGTCGTTGTTATTCATTTATTCACATTTAATTGCTTTTTACAGGTAGATTTACAGGTGGTGAACTACATATTCATTATTTTACCCAATAACCCTATTACAAAGTGGATTGGTGGAGATTATTTCAAATAATTAATTACGAGTATATTTACTTAATAAAATATCTAATAAAAAAAATTAACAACTTAGAGAGCTTTGGAACTGGCGCTGATATTGTACTCATTGTGGTAGAGCATTATGGAGGCGCGGCGCGGTGGTTACATCCACATATTATGGGGGGGTCACAGGGGACATGACCCCCCCTCCCCCCCCCCAAAATCCCTCACTCATGCGTAGATGGAAGGCGAAACAAGCCAATTTGAGACACCTCTTCCCCCAAATTTCTTAGTGACCCACCACCAAAATTTCTTGGAGACCATTGCCCAAAATTGAAGGCTGCGACCGCGCCTGGACTCGCGTGGCGCAATGGTTACCATGCCGGACTGCCAATCGAAGGGTCTCGAGTTTGATTCCCGGCGAAGCAGAAATTTGAATGATGAGTTTAATTTTCTGTTCTCGGTTTAAGTATTTGTATTTCTGTCTCTGTGTGTCTCATGGTACCCATTACACAGTGTATATTTACCCTACTCTGGGGCTATCAGTGTGAAACGTAAAAAAAAACAAAGTGTTCTATCGACTTTACTATGCTGAGTGATCTTTTCAAAATGATAGCTACGTCACCATATCATGATTACACCACCAGTCGAAGGTTAAAGTTCCACAGGCCGCTTTGCACGCTCCTTTTGATGTTTTGAACGGATGTGTAAGTTATGGGACAACCTTCCAGCTGAGGCATTTCCAATGGACTTTGACATAGGGTTCTTCAAGAAAGCTGTAAAGAAAGCTCTTCTTGAAAGCCGGCAGTGCTCGGGTGATCGCTTAACCACGCGGCCTTTCTGCCTCTTTGTTCGGTTTATTTATAAAAAAAGTGATTTCGAATAAAAGAATAAGCAATTGCCGAGGGTCTTATAATTTTTTTATTGAAATGAGCAGACGTTTTCAGTGGTTAATTTAATAAGAGCTATTACATACATACGCAGTACTGGCACTGGTGTTACACTAATATGCTAAAGCGTTACGGCAGCAGCACGGCATGGTGGTCACGCCCAGAATAATATTAGTAATCGATATATTTATTTCTGATGCTGTGTGAAGGGTTGTTAATAGGACCAATTGACTCTTAATCGCGTAGGGCCTGATACTCTCACGCTGCTCCAATTCAGGTTGATGATGTCTTCATTGTTAGTGGCCTAACTGCTGTCGCAAGTTTTAAATCGCTCAAAAGACCTCCATTAAGTATGAACGACAGTATGTTAACGACAATTGCAACCAACGTGTAAGCAACCAAGAATTTGACTCCCAACTACTAACCACGTCTGACATAGCGTAGACATTTCACCACCTTTCTGCAATATTTAAGTTACATAATGATAATGAATCTATGCATTATTTGCAGTACAAATTATTTAATTATAATGATTCTTTCCGCGGGCACAGCAGTCCTATCTAAACACTTTAAAAACAGGCTATTATAATACGTTTAATTTGTAAAGAGAAACTGATGATAACGACTGAAAAGTCGATATTATAAGAGGAGTACAGTAAGAATTGTAAGGACTCAGGAAGAATGTTTCCAGTCAACATAATATAATATGAACTTTTGTATCATATGTAATTTCATAAAAGGTAACAATAATCCTAGGGACAGTGGAGGGCAAGCGGTCACGACGAAATTGCAACCTCATCAGCCACGACCACTCTGTCAAGAGTGAACGCCTAAGGAGGAGGAGGAACAAATAATCCAAGCCTAATCAAGCCTTTTGTACAAGTCTTTATCTACGCGGACGACGTCGCGGGCACAACTAGTAATAAATAAATAAATAAAATAAAATAAATCATTTTTTTATTAAAAAGTCTTTTAAATGTATAAATACACTAACAATAGGTTTTAAAAACAAGCTTCCATACTAAAGGTCATTAAGTAATTGTATTAAAATTATACTAACTACATATAAGTAATAAGAACTAAAGTTTGTAGTGCTCAAGAAATATATTCGGTTTAAATTATCTGTTTTATATTGGCTCAAATCTTGCCATCACTTGGCTGCAATCAATTTTGCGTCCCACTGCTGGGCAGGGTTCTCTCCGTATTTTAAGGGAGGCCTGAAGCTTATTCCTACACGTTGTTCCAATAAGCGTTGAGGGAAACAAACTTTATTGATACTTTTTTCTTCTGCACAACTATATAATTGTTACCATGAAACTCTTTTTGCTAGTCATTGCTTTTCTTTGCTAACTTATTGGCCGGATGAGAACGCCATTACAAAACAATCAACGATTACTAAAAGTTGCTATCGGACTTACCCTAACTGCTGATTGGAAAATCGATAAGCTTGGCTAGATTTTACGGTGCTTTAAGCTAGATTTTGAGGTTCGCTGGCAGCAACAATTCTTGGTTCTTAGCATCCCACTAAATAGGGCACAAGTCTAAATATACGTGGGATTGCTAAATAACTGTAATTTTTTTATTGTTTTTATTTTATTTTTATAGTATTAAGTGGAATTGCATAAAAGGGAACGTAAGACGAATGAATGGGGATGAAGAAAAGAATGGTACTAATGAACGCAAGGAAAAGGAGGGAGTTGGTGTTAGGACGTAAGACGTGAAAGACGATTTCCTTTGTGATTTTTATAATAGTAAAAATTAAAGCCAGTGACCATACCCGGGATTTTATTTAAACCACCACATATATATTAATTGAGATAACCTGGATCGCACACTATCCATCACGCTTCTACAATAAGTCTTGAGAGAGACACGGAATAGTAACCAACCCACCGTCCGATTTTTTCAAATCGATTACTAAATGTAAATGTAAAAGTATGTGTGTTTGTTTTATTTTTTACGTCGGAACGTGATTGGCCCAGTTTTTTGTATGGAGATAGTTGGAGGACCAGAGAGTGTGACATACATAGGTTTCTATTTACCGGGAAAGGGCTAAAATATCGCATTCATATGGGGAAAAATTCTGTAGCCCACGCGGACGGAACCGTAGGTGGAAAGCTAGTCACCCGTAAGGTCTTTACTAGATAGAACGATTTTTATTTATCGATAGTATTCATGTCCTAACGTGCTCTTGGAAGCACTGCAACGTACATGAAATTTGCCTTCTAATACGCCAGGAACAGGGCTATGTACACTTTTGTGAAGTTTCTGTGGTTTGGAGGACTTAGGGAAAACTATTAGTAATTTAGGGAAACCCAATAAGTGTAAGCGACCAACCAAAATATTTTGGTGCCTTACTAAGAGTAATAACCTATGCGGTCTTATTAAGTAGTTTTGATACTTTTTTAAACAAAACCAATAAAGAACAACACAAAATAGTATACGTGACACAGAAGTGAATGCGTTAATTTGCATTTAATTCAATTTCCTTCTGATAAACTACACTATATTGTTAATCTAATCTAATCTAATACCTTTAAACGAGCAATTCTTGTATATATCTAAATATATTTTTTGAATCTCGGAAACGGCTCCAAAGATTTTGATGAAATTTAGTACACTGGTTGCGGGGATGATAAATCGATCCACAAATTTTTATTGATAGTAATTGTCGTTTTTTTTAATGTTTATGCAGTTAAATATAAAATTACTCTTACTGACATCTATTGGAAAATATTAATAATATTGTGGCGTAGAAAGCCGTCAAATGGTCAACATTTGACAGTCCACCCTTCAAACAAATGACAATATCGATAATTATGAAAGACCTCTATAAAAATTTCGTCAAGGGAATTAAAGCTTTCTTGGTCGAATGGTTACGATAGCCGACTACGGAGCTAGAGACCCGGGTTCAAATCTCAAGTAGGCAAGTTGCGTTTTTTATTGTTTGTACCAATTTTTTTTTAATTGGGAGCTAGGTATTTCAAAAGGATTTGTAAAGTAATATTAAGTCAATGAATATTTTGCTTAAAAATAAACCAAGTAAATCAATTGTTTTATCCGAGCAACGCTCGGGCGTCCAGGTACTATATTTTTAAATGGCTTCCCTTTTCTAACTTCGTTGCCAAATGAGAGTGCCATTATAGAACAATCACTAAGAATATAATATGTGTGTTTATCACGTATTGCTCACCTTTTTGGTCGTCTGATCTTTATCTTTATTCTTCGTAATCTCTAGAGTATTCTTACCAAATATAGACTATATTTGATCGTTTGGTGATTGTAGGTAAATCAATTGCTATTATATTTTTGATAGTGGACTAAGTATGGAGTGTTTCTTATACACTTATAAATATAGAACCACCTCAGTCAAGGGGTTACAAGGTAGACTTAATGCCTAATGACATTCTCTGCCAGTCAACCGCCGCCCAGCTTCAACAGCACCCCACGGCGTTGGAGAGAAGTTTAGGTAGGCGTACAGAGAACACCGACTGCACGATAACGTAACATTATTCAATATAATTAATAGATATAAACATACATACTATATGTAAGTACACATACACATATATAATACATAAAACCATACATAAATAAATACATATCCATTGTCCAGAAGTTTGTTAATATACTCTGAATAACAATTCATCTACGAGTATTACTATTAGTTTTTTTTTTACTTGACAGTAATATAAAAACTCTTTGAGATGATAAAGAAACTAATCCTCTTTCAACACTTTTAAGGCAGAACAACGATTGCCGGGTCCACTAGTAACTTGATAAATTTCTTTTTTGGTAACACTAAAATCTATCTCAAGAAACCAAAAGCTCTAGACAAGTCGTCGATTTTGTAATAAGCATTCTCATCCGGCCACAAAAGTTAGCAAAGAAAAGCAATGACTGGCTAAAAGTTTATTGTTGTGCCGTTGTTTAGCGGATGAAAAAAGTAGTTTGTAAGGAACCAGTTAAACAGCCCACTTTAATATTGTCATATTTTGTCAATCTTTTATTTTAAGGTTTTAAACACTTTGCGTGATTGTACATTACTATATTTATTTATTTATTACATTTAACATACAGGCTATAAAACATTAGTCCCTGTAGCTTCAATCCCGAAGCGAATAGAGCCCGAATAGAGCTACGGTATCCCCTGCCTGATCGTAAGAGGCGACTAAAAGGGGGCTTCCGGGGATGGGGACGGTGAGAGTGGGAGCTTGACCGGCGATGTATGCGTGGCCGCATGCCGCCGTGAACACCTGAAGGTGCAGGAGAGCACATCTGCTCTCCCGAAGATGGGCCCGTTCTGTGGCGCCGCGCGTGGAGGACACCGGTGCGTTCCTATTGAGATCCCGGAGTCCTCACAAACGCAGAGGCAGGCCACCGAGGGGGTTTTAGTGTGGTCAAATCCGGTATCCTCTCCCAAGGTCTCTCCGTTTTGAAGGTTTCCCCCCGATACCAAAAAAAGGCTATATAACATTACAGAATTGTTAAACTCTAAAGCGTTCTATAGCTGTGAGATGTATTCTCCTGCCGTCCTGCAAACTTCGGCAATCGGGGAATAAAATACATACGTCTATTTTTGTATCCCAGGTCACTAAGCCAGTAAGTAGAGTCAAAGCTCGCATCAGGGGATACTCTTTTACAAGAATGAGTCTGCACCCTGGCCCAGCAAATAATTTGTGACGACTAGCCCTAACTTAATTGTCTGGAACATTCAGATCAAATAATTCTAGTGTTGATGGGTTGCGGGTAATTCCTCTTTATTAACTTGACAAAATAATTAATTAAGAATATATTTTTTTTCTATACTCTAAGGTATTATATCCTAGCAACCCTACTAAAAATAGGCTTGGATATACGTGTAAGTAACTAATAACGTATCCGTGTACCTTAAAATACAAAAATCTTAAGAAATTTCTTTGGAGTTTCTCCAACATGAGCATATATTTTGCTTCATGCGGACTCCAGATAATTGCGTTACTCTCAAATATTAATTAAAGCGTAGGTACATAAGCATATATGGATCACGGTTCTTCAAGTTACTTCTACAATGTTAATAATAGTTAGTATTCTGTGCTTCTACTCGTAATAACTTATTGTATGCAACCGTTTTTGCGTCCTGCTGTTGGGCACGGGTCTCTATCCATCATTGGAGACACTTAGAGTGAATATAAATTTAGATCTATCAAAATAAATGTGCACATCTTTTACAAACATTAATTAAATCAAGTAAGATGGCTCTTCTGATTAGCAGGTCTTCTTATTATTGGGATGAATAAGTCGAATTAAATATTTTTTTATCTTTATTTATTTAAAGGAGTTTCGTCACAATGTCACCATATCACCCCCGTCTGTACGGGGTGTGTTAAGTGCTGGCATATTGCTTAAATTTCAATACAACATATTGTAAAGTTTTAACAGTATCTTGGCTCCTTCGGATACCGGGGTACACAAGACACTGGATGTTACAACTTTCAACTTCATACGGTCTTTCTTGTATCGTCAGTTGTTGCCAGAGTTAAATAATAGGTCGCTTAAGATTATAAGGTTGTATAAGAAATGTATTGATTTTATTAAGTTTTAACCGAATACTTTCTTCTTCCTCAAAAAACATTATAATATACATAAATATCATTTCGATAACGGTTGTTTTTGTCAGTCATTACTTTTCTATTTCCAACTTTGTGGGCAAATGGGAAAACTATTACAAAACAATGAAAGAAATATAAAAGTAGATTCGGAATAACCATCAACGCTTATTGCAAAAGCGTTATACTTCCTCAGATTTTTAGTTGTTTCGGCAATATCAGGACCTATATGAGTGCGTCAAGTTAAGTCAAACTCTAAAACTTGTACGATTACACGAGATCTGCTGCTGTACAATTATTACGTTTTCATCAAAAACTGCGGCTGCCGGTCATACCTGCATAAGGCGTAGATCAGCTTCAAGAGTATCACCTCGGACACAACAAACTTGCTAGGTTGGGTGCTATGTGCACATCTTATCTTGTGATATGATCTTAACATCACATGCGCGGTCGTTTGTTGTTTTTAGTTTGAAGGAAAATGTGAAATGTTTGCATTAACTGAGCATTGATCTCGTTGAGATATACTTGGCTCTAGATTAACTAATACTTGATAAAATTGAAGATATTATAAAATTCTTTCTTTATCTATTATCTGTTGATTGGCACGCGTAAACTGCGTAAATTTTTCTCTCTAAGTCAGTTTCTTTATCTCAGTGTAAATCATAAAAGAAAATGATTTTTATATTAGAATGAATATAAAGAATTCGAATAGATTCCTTATCACTACACAGTTTTTATTTTATTTTTATTTATTCTTTATTGCAAAGAGTAAGACTGTTCTTTTGTTAAAACTAAATCTGGACCATTTTAATTGCGATGGCCAAATATAGAAAAGTCTACCTGTTTCGTTACAGGACTGCCTATCGCCTAATTCTTTCAGGACAATTCAATATAAATTCAATCCGATATTCATTCTAAAAATAAACTTTACTTGTATTTAAATTACAATATTTTCAATAACTATCTGAACATCATACACCTATTCCAATACAATCTCTTGATCATCCTCAGAATTTGAGCTGCTAGCACTGATGTCTGCTCCAACACAAATTACCAATCTGCCTATATGTATCTCCATAGTGTTCTCCAGTCACTTGCTCTATTTTTTATGTGTTCAACACACATTTTTCACTTTTCGGTATCAATATTGACTCACCCGTTTACAGATGAATGGATCAGGAGTACAAGAGATACGATACTAAGTCAAGTGAAGTGAAGTGAAGTAGCAATATGGATGATTTGTGATCTGCAATAGTAGTGACATTGTCCACCAATCCGCACTTGGCCAGCGGGGTGGACTATGGCCTAAATCCCTCTCACTTGTGAGTAGGAGACCTGTGCTCAGCAGTGGGACTTAAAAAAAATGAAATAATTGTCAACCGAAAAAGAACAATTTTAAAGACTAGTAGGTAGGTAGGTACCTACATTATTCTTCTAGAAATGCGTGGATAACCATAACTCAAAACCAATTAACCGATTTTGATGAAACTTAGACTGAACTCTAAGTTGGAGCATACCCAACACAACAAAAAGGGATATTTTTAATCCAGTTTATACTTTTTGAGTTATCCTTGGACAAACATACAAACACATAAACTTATGAAATTTGACACACGTGTTTAGAAACTGATATCATATTTATATAATAAAACTAAGTTCATAAAATGTGCGTGCCGATAAAACTTAAAAAGGAGTCCCGGCACGATAAAGGGACTTATATAGTGTGATAGCCCTTTATCCCCCCTCGAGCAAGAAAGTTCCCGTTTTAACCTAAAGGGCGTGTTTTTAAAAATATAAGGGCTTTTCCAACCCTTCAACTTGGAAATTAAGTGTAGTGGCGCCATCTGTTATCGAGTATTTGAACTTCATTCAGTACAACGATTATTTGGGGTCATGGGCGTACCCAGGTTCTTGGCCAGGCCGGGCAAATGCTTGGCGGGGGGAGTGGGGGTATATTCTTGGCCAGGGGGTAAGTTCTTGGTCACGGGGGGAAGAGGTGCAAATTTTAAGATTCTTATATTAGGGGTTTCAAGCTGAGTACCGCAATAACATACCGTAGTAAAATTGCTTTCCACGTTACGCGATGACACGCATACAAAATCCAAAGTCCACGCGGACGAAGTCGCGGTCGGCCGCTAGTAGACTAATATATCCAAAAACTGTGCAATCCTGACAATATTACATACATACACATTGTATTGGTAACGTATTTTTTATCGAAGTCGGTTAAAAGATAAAGAGTGAAAAGGAACACTTAAAAATGGTTCTGTTCTGAGTTGAGATAGAGAGATAGGGGTAGAGAGATTGAATAATACGCAGTAGAGAAAAGCGTCAATTCTGGGAACGGATCTCTCATTTTAATTAGAGAGGTCTGGAGTTTAACCTTATACGATGGTAATATATGAGCCACTAGCAGTCACTTACCATACTCTCGGTCGCACACTTAGATAAATAAAAAAAGGGAAGATACGGCACTGAACTACAGCGCGTGTCACAGGTAAACTGAGCAAATCTTGCTTGGTACGCCCTATTCGCAAGTGGATCGTTTTCGGATATACCTAGTTGTGTTGGTTTATATCGCCAGTGAAGTGTTTTACGACAAAAATGCCTGGTTGCTCCTTTGATAAGTGCAGGAACCATTTTAAGAAGAACAATTAACTTAATGGAGAGAATTTTCATGCGCTTACCAAAAAGTCAATAATTTCAATGTTTTTGTCGAAAAGCCTAAGCCAACAGCAACAGTCGACAAGCGAGGCGCCATTTTAAAACTCGTCCAGTTACAATGGCTAGAAATTTGTCAAGCGATACCCCGCGGGGGACCGGTAATTCAGCAGCAGCGAGGGGGGAGGTAGCGCTTCTAATATTTGAGAATAGCTCCGAAAAGCGCTGTTTGTATTGTGGAAAAGCTTTGCATGTACGGTACGGATGTGTGTGTATTAGCATTATAACGGTGGCTTGGTAGAAGGTGGTGTATATTACCTTTTGTTTTAATCTTAGACCGCACAGGTATCGCTGAGATCACCGCGAAATATTAAAATATTTAAAAAGTATGAATTTTAATTTGATATTTGATACTCTTTCAGGATTGGACGTTCCAGCAATTAATAGTCATTGATGAAAGAAATAAGATTTTAATACTTTATTGCGCAGATATTAAATGTAGATTCAGTCTCTTTAGAGATTTTTTACCTTTTTTTATTTTTTATAACACGACCTTTTATTCTAAGCCTTATGCAGGAATTTTAAGGCTTAAATTTGTCTGAACAGCGAGATATCGTCAGAACTAAAGATGGTATTATCACAGTATCATTATTAATTCACAAATGAATCCTGCTACAGAATATTGTGATATTAAATTTCTATGAAACGTGTTTTATTCGGAAACCTAAGAATTGTTTGTGACAAATTAAGAGGCAAATTCGGTTGAGAAACGTTTCGTAAAGTCGATGTTTGAAAATTTATCGGTCTTTTTTCAACCCTTTTAACCAAGTTTTGTCACTCTAGTGGGTACTCATAGCTGTAACCCTTTTTGCGTCCCACTGCTGGGCACGGGTCTCTCGCCATTATTGAGGAGGCCTGGAGCTTACTCCACCACGCTGCTCCGATGCGGGTTGGTGGAGATGCGGGTTGGTGGTCAACCCGTTGTCGGATGTTTTCAAACCGCCCATAAGGCCTCCGACAAGGTTTAACGACTGTTATCTATCGACAATAACCGTGACCGACGGCGTAACGTCTAATGCATGAAAACGCGCATGAAATTTTTGCCACTAGCGGTCACCCATCTCACATCCGACCGCGCCCGTTTGGCTTAGTTGCATAGATCGCTTGCGTTCTACGCTAACCGCCGGGCCATGCGCGCTTCAGTGGGTACTCATAATACTAATAATACAGTCATCAATAATTGTTTTTCTTGTTTCTATATCACGTTCTAGGTCACGAAGTCCGTTCGGCTATGAATGTTGTGCATCACAACACACACAATGCACATGCGTGCACATGCACATTGTTATTGTGTGCGTAACCTCGAGAGTGATCAGTGTCGAGTAACGTCAGCATGACAACTAAACGTAAAAGAATAGTTTAAAGTGTGAGTAAGGAACAATTTATTAAAGGTTTTTTGTAAAATGAAAGAGTTGTAGGGTTCTTTGCTAACGGTTCAAAAGCTTACGCACACAAGCTCGCTTGTCAGTACACATTACTACTACAACCAGAGTTGATTGGACTTCGTGAAATAGAAAATTTATACTGAAGTACAATGCATGCAAGTCTTGTTTTACGTTGTATACAATTGCCACTCCAGAGTCAACTTTCCATCGAAAACAATAGAATTTCTTCACGGTAAAAATGGATGCACCGTGCCACCGGCACCGCTCCAAGATCAAACCATATATTCTATTTCACTTATATAAATAAGCGCGTTTGTGAGCTTTTGAATACTCAAAAAATCTGAAAACTATGTTCAACAAAATATTACACTATTCAGGCATCTTTTCTACGTTTAGTCGTCATGCTGACGTTACTCGACACGCGCTCTCGAACATACGCACACTTAAACAATGTGTATGTGCTTACTTTATTGTAATTTAAACGTAAGTCCGGCGACTGTTTAAATCTGCGCTCCAAAGACATAAGTCGGCGCAAGGCGCCAGAACGCGAGTTACCAAGGTCACTCGGATTCTTACAGTGCACACAACATTTATAGCCTTACGGAGTTTGTAGATAGAACATCTGTAAGTACCACCTTTTAATTTTATTTAGAAACATGTGTTAGTCTGTTGAAGCTAGTGCTGATACAAATAATAAGCATCGGCCTATTATCTTTTGTTCCATGTTTGTAAAGCTAATTGACGTGTACAAATCTGCAGAATTCATGCATAAATTAACTGTTTTGGTGGACCACAGCGCTTGTTTATCGTCGCATGGATTCGATTTTAGGATAAATTGTTTAAGCTTTTGTTGGAATAATGAGAATTTATTAAATGCCAGTGGTATTAAGTGACCATTGAGTCATTTGTTTAAATAGTGATATAGTGAGATTTTGTATGGTTCATTTGTTGTTGGTTCGTAAAACAACTCTCTGTGTTTCGATAGAGAGATAGACGCCGCGTCCTATCGTTTCACAGAATTTATGTATGATGAATAATCAGTCAACTAGGATATGTAGTTATTATTTTTAACGAGGTGTCTAGCTTTCTGCCCGTTAATGCGCCTACGTGGTCGGTTTTTTGAAATAATTTTTGAATAGAAATGAGATGTTTTCTCCCTTAAAAAGTAGCCATTTGACACCCCTCTCTCCCCCAAACTATTTCCATACAAAATCAGGTCAATCCGTTGCATACTGCTGCGACGTGAAAGAAGGATAAACAAACTTTCATATTTATAAATTTTATATTATTATCATGTATTATAATTATAATTAGTTGGTGTCCGTGACGTCGCCCGCATGGATAGAGACTTGTAAATCGTGTGATAATAATTAACTTGTCTCTATTAGTCAAAAACAAAATTATTTTTATATTTTTTTCAATTCGAAACGAGGTAAGTGCTTTCAAACAGAAAAATCTACAGTTTTATAAAATTAGTAGGTATAGATAACATTAGGTTAAAAATAAATATAAAAGAACAACAATGGCCGAGTGGTAGATCACGGTCTCCAACACGGAGATACCGGGTTCAAATCCTCGGGGTAATGTGCGTATTTCCAGCACCGTGGATGCCTGAGAGACTAATAATTTCTCGAAGGCGTGATGTTCACCAATCCGCACTTGGTCAAGTGTGGTGGACTTAACTTCTGGCTTAAATCCGTTTCACTTGTGGGAGGAGACCTATGCTCAGCAGTGGGACATAAAAAAGGTTGAAAAATAAACGTTGGGTTGGTTTAGTAATTTAACTTATAAGTCATATAAGTAATAAGTTTATAAATTATGATCCAAATTTTGAGTCAGATGAAGTCTTGAAACAATACTATTCATTTATATACGCAGACGCCGAATAATAAGCAATTATGTGAGAACGGTATTCGGTGTTTCGATCCGAGAATGTGATCCACATTCTGGAATTCAAGATATCAGATAGTTGGAATTCTGATTGGAGAGACCATCTTGATTCAAAATTGTAGCTAAATTCATATCCATTTATCCATATAGGATTATTACAATTTTAAAATGCTTGTGGCATTATTTTATTATGTTTAAATCCCTACTAATATTATAAATTGGAAAGTAACTCTGTCTGTCTGTCTGTCTGCTACGCTTTCCCGCTTAAACTACTGAACCAATTTTAATGAAATTTGGAACACAGATAGAGTGGACCTTGGGAAAGGACAAAGGATAGTTTTTATCCTACGGGATCCTATAAAACGAGTCCATGCGGGCGAAGCCGCTGGCGGAAGACTAGTTATTGTTAAATTAGGTTTTTTTTTTGTATTTATACTTTAATTTTTCTGTGAAACAGTTTTATTCTGAGTTGAGGCGGAATCATGCGGTTGTTGGCCATACTTACATTGGAGGAGTAACAGAACAAAGCATGATAATTCCATGATGTCTAACTTTTCACCAAAGGTCAAGAACCGGCAACTACTTTGCCTTTTTGCAATTAAAAAAAAACGGGTTGCACTCCGGGAGTGCCGGCAGAAGTGAAAATATTAACGTTGTGCATTTTTGATATTTTGCAATGGTTAGGGAATAATTTCGCACGAATTGCTTTCATCTAGTATTTTCAGTAGGTATTCATATAGTATTTTTATAAAGTACTCACTCATTTTCTTTCACTATTTCTTTGTCACTTTTTTCATTAACAGATGCACTTTGTTCAATGTCCATATTTTAAATACTTGATATATTGTAAACGAATTTAACAAGTATAGACAGTCAAGCCATCAGCTGTCACCCCTCCGTCTTACGAATATTCGATCAGGCCACGTGTCCTGAGGCTTTAACATGAAGTTTAACCCATCCCAAAAAGAGTGCACAACGCCGCTAAAGAAGTTTTCACTTTAAAAATATGGGTTCGTATGAATATATAACTGTAAAAGCTTATTGAGTATGTTTTTTTTTAATGTGAAATTTTCAACTCCCATACAATAAACGTGTTTTTTTAGATAATGCGCTGTATTTTATGAACTGTTATGGCTAGACATAAGAAAATTTTCAGAGATTATGTATTTCTGACGCCGCTATAACATCAAATATTAAAAAATAGAATAAAATAAATATTTAAGGGTATACAATAAACGTGTTTTTTTTAGATAATGGTACGGGACCCTACTTGCGCGAGTCCGACTTGCACTTTGCCGGTTTTTTATATACGGTACACCGGCTTAGCAGGGACGTAGTATAGCTTTCAGCTCAATATACTTCTAGATCATACACGCCTGGTATTTGGGACAAGTCGAATCCAGTGCGATTGATTGGACTTAGTAAGATTTACATTATGTAGGTATTCACTTTCAGAATAAAAATAAAGCATGTCTCGAAATTACATAAAAATGTATTGTCATGGTTTATATTCTTTACCTTTTCACTCTCTTCAAGTTGAATTTGATAGTTTTAGAACTTATAACTTCTTATTCATAAGTAAGTATACAGAATTTTTCCCAATATTACCTTACGACTTACAACCCTTCATATTTAAATCTTATAATAAAATTCTCGTGTCACAATGTTAGTTACCATACTCCAAAACGGCTCGACCGATTCTCATGAAATTTTGTGTGCATATCAGGTCTGAGAATCGGTCAACATCTATATTTCATCCTCCTAAGTGATAAGGGTGGCCCACTCCAAGCATTTAAACGCGTTACGGAGTAAGCGCGGTCAGATAGTATATCATATAATAAAAAATATATACTCTTTGGGTCTTATATTTCTTCATGAACTGATCCATTCTCTCACAAAATCGTCAATTCTGATATGGATTGCCATTTTTCCATTTACTTTATCTACGTCAGGGCGGCTTAGCCGGGGTAAGCGTTCGGTTCGGTAGTTACCCTTATATGATACGCGCCTGGTATTCGGAACAGGCCGAATCAATTCGTGCTTGATTGGATTTTGTACATATTCAATCTTTCAGAATATATCATTTTTATCTTTAAGCAAAATTTCAACTTTTAAAAGTAACTGGAATGTGAAGAATTGTTTATACAGGTAATTGGAAAATGGAGTTTGGTTAAAAAGTCATTAGTAAAGTCTTTAATTGAAAACAAGCTTTCTGTAACTTCTAGCTATAAAAGATCTAGTTTTAAACTTAATTTACTTTGTTTAATGATGTTTTGAAAACATGGAAGGTAAAAATACCTACAAGCTAGGACACTTTTTCTATATTCTGTGGGAGAAACAAATAAAACTTCGACGATTTACCTTAAATTCCATAAACTTAATGTCATTTACCTATAGTGGGATGTAGCTATCAAAACTTTTTTTAAAGGTTCCCGGTAAATTGGGAGATTTATCGAGTAAAAGGTCATGGGAGAGCGATGTAGCTCACGTACACCCTCCCTCAGGTGCTTCAAACGGCGTGCAGCCACCGCCGAACTTGCCGTAGCCGCTGGCTGAACGGTTTGAGCATTCCCCTTATATTCGCCTCTTACGATCAGGCAGGGGATACCGTACCTATATATGATACTATGATGACTACACCACTATATAAACCGATATTCGAAGCAGTACTTACTTTTTGCATGCGCGTATTGATATATTCTTACATATAGTCATATAGGTATAGTCATATAGGTATAGTCATATAGAGGTAAAACGGGTTTCCTCTTACTATGAATCAAAATCTATACTGTATATTTACCCTTGGTAATAAATAATTAACCACGCATGGCCTGGCGGTTAGCGTAGAACGCAAACGATTTATGCAACTAAACCAAACGGGCGCGGTCGGGTGTGAGATGGGTGATTACTAGTGTCAAAAATTCCATGCGCGTTTTCGTGCTTCGGAGGGCACTTTAAGCCGTCGGTCCCGGTTGTTGTCGATAGACAAAAGTCGTTAAACCTTGTCGGAGGCCTTGTGAGTGGTTTGATAACATCCGACAGCGGGTTGGCTACTAACTCGCACATTTTCTTTGTGTATTTTTGAGTTATATCGGATAAAGTTGATGGTATTTTGTTTGATATAGGTTATAAGTGCGCGAGTGTTGTGAAATAAAATAACAGTACGAAAACATGTTTTTTCGGCTTGCCTCCAAAACTCCATCGCTTTACTTGAACATTTGTCTGACTAGACTGACTGGTTACTGACGACTTAATGATCCAGTTTCTATGAAATTGGCAAAAAAGTAGTGCACAAATTATACTTGACGCTGGCAATATGCTCAGAGTTTGCGATGACATAATTAAAAAAAGCACACAAAATTTCAGCTCAATCGGTTGAAGATATAGCTGCTTTAAAAATTGTACAAACTAACATAACATTACAAGTTAACGCAAATCTTGTTAATATGTGTGAACGCGCACTTATTCTTTTAAGCGAGATCATTGCTAATTCCTTTGGGAAATTGAAAGCTTCTTTCTACTCGACTTTCTAAATACTAATTTGTAAGCTATGAAAATCAGTTAATTTCAATTGGAGGTAAGAACTTAGAGCATCGAAGGTACTGACAATGCTCTAAGGGTAAAGGTAAGAACTATGAATTCAATTAAACTTTCTTAGAAGTACGTAATATACAAGTACTAATTTATTGCTGTAGTCCTTAGTCTATTTTGTTTCAATTATTGAGATCCTCAAATCAAATTTAAAAAGTAACTAAAACTAAAAGTTTTTATTTGATGTTAGTTGAAATCCTTATAGATCTTTAATTTTGGGGACAATTGTTGGTACCTACTGAATTTGGTATTTTAATTTTGATGTGAAATGAAATATTATTTATTCACTGTACGGTTTCTTTACAAACTCTTAGTGAACGTAATTTTTTTTGTTCTGTCTGCTCTGGGTGCGCTTAGGCAATGCTGAGCTAAAGAAAAGAGCAGAAGGAGAAAAACTTCAGCCCTGTTTTAAAATATGGGGTATACAATAATTAGTTTTCTTACAGAGTAGCTATAGCAGAAGAGTCGTATTTTCAGTTTATATTTAAGTTGATTATCGCTAAAAATATTTTTTTATTACTTAAAATTTCTAAAAATAAAACCTTGCTAAAAATAAAATCGATTCGATTTATCACTCCCGAAATTGTACTAAATTTCATCGTTGGAGCCATTTCCGAGATTCCAAAAATATATTTAGGTAGGTATATACAAGAATTGCTCGTTTAAAGGTAGTAGATACGTGATAGCTACCGCGTGTGTCAAACATTGGCAACTTGATTAATTAATTTGAAAGGATGGGTAGATTTTGAGGTTTATGTACGAAAAAATATGTGACCTTTCTAGGATCATTGGTATGTGTGTCCGTTCTGAGAGAAAATTAAGATATACCATAACGTTAACAAATTTAATATTTTTCCATACCAAACTAGTTTTGCAAGATTATTGCCTGTAATCATAACGTAAGCCGCGACAACAGTTTGCGCGAAAATTAACTTTAACGCAATGCAAGTTGTGCGAGTGTCGGTGGTTTGTGGACGGAGCTACTGAAGAATATTTTTTCGGGAGCTCCCTCTTAACATGGAGCAGCGATAAGCATAACAAAATTCCAAAGTAGGTGCCGAAACTTGAACTTGGGTCCGCCCCGTCGGAGACCGACATCTTTACCTATCGGCTAACGCTGATTTTAGAATTAGGAGAAAAAAAAAACAACGGGTTGCACTCCGGTAGTGCCGGCAGAAGTGAAAACTTGAACATTAACGTTGTGCAATTTTGATATTTTGGAATGGTTAGGGAATAATTTCGCACGAATTGCTTTTATTATCAGTATTATTTTCCATCTAGTATTTTCAGTAAGTTTTCATCTAGTATTTTTATAAAGTACTCACTCATTTTCTTTCACTATTTCTTCGTCACTTTTTTCATTTAATAGATGCATTTTGTTCAATATCCATGTTTTAAATACTTGATATAAACGAATTTTACAAGTACAATACAATACAATACAATACAAATTATCTTTATTGCACACCATTAATAATTGAAATACACATATACATATCATATATAAACACATGTACAACAGGCGGTCTTATCGCTAAAACAGCGATCTCTTCCAGACAACCTTGTAAAGTTAGTAAAGTAGAGAAAAACAGTACAGAAAAGGGTAACGGTGCACAATGTTACCTACAACTTAGTTCCTATATCAGCAGACAATGTTATAACAGCATGCATCAATTTATAAGTGAACATAGTTGAAGATATTGAAATGGAAAGTTAAGAGAGAGAAGTTTAAGAGCGATAGAAGAAGTTAGAATAGTAGTAGTAGTTATAAGTGCCTACAAGCTTAAAAAGTGGTCCTTCACTAGCTTTTTGAACGATTCCAAAGAGCGTGCATGTCGAATAGCGACCGGCAAATCGTTCCACAACCGCACAGCCACTGCAGTGAAGGAGTTTTTATAGAAAGAAGAGGAGAATGTAGGAACAGAAAGAGATAAGTTATAATTAGAGCGAAGAACCTTAGTTGTGTGAGAAAGATGCATCCAGTAAAATCGTTCCTTTAGATAGTCAGGAGAGTTAGAGTTGAACAATACGCAATACAGTGCAGACAGAATATGAGCATTCCGACGTAGACGGATCGGGAGCCACTTGAGTTTCTTTCGATATTCGGACACATGATCATATTTACGAATTCCAAATATGTATCGAATACAAATATTTTGGAGGCGCTCAAGCTTGTTAAGTTGCTCCTCAGTTAGATCTAGATAGCAAATATCGGCATAGTCAAGGATAGGAAGGAGTAATGAAGTGCAGAGCGCAATTTTGGTAGCAAATGGTAGAAAGTTGCGAAGCCTACGGAGAGATGCCAAAGACGTGAACAGTTTCCTGCTGACTTCCACGACCTGTGGAGACCAAGAAAGATTGGTGTCTAAATAAATTCCCAGACTTTTCACTTTATCCCTGAAAGGTACATGTATACCATCAAGCTTAATCGCTGGTAGTTCGGAAGGTAATACCTTACAAAGTAATCTTGAACTACCAATGATTATTGCTTGGGTCTTATGTGGGTTTACTTTCAGGCCATGTAATGAACACCAAGACGAAATATGTTCTAAATCGGAGTTAATCGTGTTTATTGCATTTGGAAGTTCCCCAATAGGACATTGGTAGTAAATTTGTAGATCATCTGCATAAAGGTGGTAGAGAGAAGATAGTTGAAGGCTTATACTATTAATGTATATAGAGAAAAGTAGAGGAGATAGCACGCCACCTTGCGGTACACCAGCAACAATGTTTGACCACGACGATTTTTCATCCTGGATCACAACACGTTGACGGCGCCCGTACAAGTAACTGTGAAACCAGTCAATGACATTTGGAGATATGTTAAGAGAGCTCAAGGTAGCAAGTAAGATGTCGAAGTCGACTGTGTTGAACGCATTGCTAAAGTCAATCAAGGTCAACACAGTCACTTGCCTTTTGTCCATCCCTAAACGAATATCATCCGTGACCTTCAGCAAAGCAGTAGTCGTACTATGACCAGGACGGAAACCGGATTGTAAAGGATTGAGCAGATTGTGCGCACACAGAAAAGAGCTAAGTTGGTTGTACACAAGGCGCTCAAACACTTTAGAAAAGAATGGAAGAATAGAAATGGGACGGAAGTCAGAACAGGAAGACGGGTTAGACTTTTTTGGAATGGAGATTATATGTGCATCTTTCCAAATAGAAGGGAATTGTTTTGTTGTGATTGAGTAGTTAAGGATGAATGTAATGATGGGAGCTATGAGATCAAGGATAGGAATGATCATATTACGACTAATACAGTCGCTACCTACTGAGTCAGAGTGAATAGCGAGAATACTCTTCTTAACATCACAAAGATCGAATTGACTAAAAGAGAAAGTGGGAATGTCCGGAGTTGGTAATGAGAAGAGACTGTTTAACGTAGTATGCTTTGAGAGTCTATCAATGCATGAAGGTGTATTGAAATACTGGTTAAAACAGTTGGAATCAAAGGCGGTAGGTATAGGATTGTTACGAGTTTTTCCAACTCCTAAGGACCTGAGAAATTTCCAGACTCTTGATGAATCTGCGTCTTGAATAAATTTATGGATGTGGCGTCTCTGTGCATCTCTACACACCTTGTTGCAGTGATTTCTTATTGACTTGTATTTCTCCAAATTTCTGTCACTAGGGTCTGCTTTATACTTAGATTTAGCGTTATTCTTCTTTGTTATTAAAGCCTTTATATCCTCAGTTAACCAGGGAGCAGGAAGGTGTCGCACTCGAATCGGACGAATAGGTGCATGCACATCCAGAATTTGAATTATAAGTGAATTCAATATAGCAACCTGTTCGTCAACACTGTCAGAATTGTAAATGACACTCCAGTCGATCTTAGCAACATCTTTCCGGAAAGCATCCAGATCCATACTGCCAAAATTGCGTTGAAATAGTATCCTTGATTTAGCTTTCGGAGGTTTCAACTTATATGAGAGATAGAGAAGATCGTGATATGAAAAGGCATCAGCAGCACACTGACCATGCTTAAATACATGGTCAGGAGAAGAAACTAGAATTAAATCTAGAAGTGAAGGAATAGCATTAGGGAATAAGTGAGTCGCAGAGAGAGGAAGTATATTCATGTTGGCTGCCTCGACTATATCCTTAAGTCGACTTGACCTGTGGTCGTTTTTAAGAAGGCATGTGTTGAAGTCTCCCATGATTATAGAGTGAATATATAATGGAGTGAGATCTTCAAGTATTTTTTCCAAAGTGGAGAAGTAATTGACATGTGAAGAAGGACTGTAAAAAACTCCTAGAAGTAACTTTGTGTTGGAGAAGAGAACTTCAACAAAGAGATATTCCGCTTCGCCTCCGGACTGAGTAAGTGATGACATATTTATAATCGAAAAGGGTATATGGGAACGGAGATAAATAGCAACGCCACCACCACCCCGATCAGTGCGGTCATTGCGAATCAGATGAAATCCCGGAAGTGAGTACGAAGTTGAAGGTAGACATGGTTTGAACCACGACTCCGAAACAAGTATTGCGTGTATGTTTTTGCTATCAAAAGAGCTAACGAAGTCGGGGTAATGTGCTGGAATGCTCTGCGCATTAATATGGCATACATTGAAATTTTTCTGCGCGTCCATAAAATAGGAATTTATATTTGTATGTAAGGATGATATGCTTGCAAAACTATTGTTACTGCTCAACTCATCACAATCTGAAGAAATAGAGAAATATTTTATGCTGCTGTCACTATCGTCAGCTGACATTACACTGTAATTTTAAAACGAACAAACAAACAAAAAATACAAAATAAAAAAATAAAAACAAATACTAATAAAAAAATAACAAAGGTGTTAAATAAAAACACAATAATATAGTGCTTTTGGCAAATTCTGGGCCAAATCCTACCAGCAATGCTTACAATTAAATTATAGTTCAATTTACAAGACTATTCAAAGTTAGTTGAACACAATCAGCCTTATGTGAAAATCATTGCAAGTGAAACGCAGTTCAACAGCAATGGAATGCAAAATTAATTATCTGTGTAAATCAGATGTCAGTCATTCTGTGTTGTGTATTTGTCAAACGTCACTCAAGCTTATAAATATAAAGAGCTACTAAAATAAAATTAATGTAAAACATTGAAATACCTACGTTAATTGCAATAATAATGTTACTTCTAATATAATTACGGACAGAAAGTAGAAACATTGATTTTTTATAACATGAAACAAGTTAGTGCTGTATGAACATGCGATGTTTAACAAGTAAACATAAGAGTAGTAGATTTCTAGAGAAATCAAAAGGATTACTACTTCTTAGTAGTTCTTTTTATGCGGGAAGATGCCTTATCCGACTTATCTGCCTTCACTGACTTATCTGGCTTCTCTGGTTTATCTGACTTGGGGGAATCGTCGGCTACGGCCGGCGCCGGAGACACTGGAGTCGATTCCGTGGGGACAGCATCGAGATCCGCCGAGCACTCAACTTGGTGGCGCGAGCCGTCCTGCGCCAGGATAAAGATGACGCCATTCTTGGTCCAACACTGCTTGACTCCAAATTTCTTCCGTGCTTCCATAAACAGACTATGCCGTGATTTGGTCAGGAACTCAGATAAGGTTATTCCAGAGCCTTTTAGCTTGGTTTTTCCAAAACAGACCTTGTCACGCTGAGGCACCTCCCTAAACTTGATGAGCACTGGTCTTGACTTTGTTTGGTCCTCCAGAGGGCGTCCCAGACGATGACACCTGGAGATGGAGGCTTTTGAGAAACCAGCCACTTTTAGTTTATTGGTGACAATCTCAGTAACCACAGAAGAAGGGTCTTCATCTTCAGTCTCTGGAGCTCCATGCAGCAGCAAAAACTTACGCCTTTTTTTAACTTCAAGACTATCTTGTTGTTTGCTGAGGATTTCCACCTGCTGTTGCAATGTGTTTAATGCAACAATCATGAATTTTCTAAATGTTGTAAACTCTAAGGCTAAGGTTGCTGTGGTAGCAGTCGATGGAGATTTGTGGATTTCCTTTTTAAATTCAGCCAGCTTACTGTGGAAGACCTCACTGATGTCTGCTAGTGATTCCTTCACTGACTCCATTGTGTGATAGTGATAGTGAAAGTTAGTGAATAACTGATTTCACAAAGGATTTATCCTAAAGGAGACTTTAGCTGGTAGGTTTTGTGGCCTTTAATACTGATTTTTTAACATTTAAAACACTTGTTTATCAAATTATGTTTAAATTTAATTTTAGAACACAGAAACACGTCTAGTCACTTTTGGCACCTACCCTCTATATAGACAATCAATAGAAGATCAAGTATAGACAGTCGAGCCGTTATCAGCTGTCACCTCTTCGTCTTACGATTATTCGATCAGGCCACGTGTCCTGACGCGAGTTTCACATTTTTTACCCATCTCAAAAAAGTGCACAACGCCGCTAAAGAAGTTTTCACTTCAAAAACATTTACGAAAATAAAATTAAAACAATTTTCTTGTAATAACAGAAAGGTGCTTCGAATAATATTTCTAATGCGAATAAGAAATATGATTATAACGGCCAGACCAATTTGCTACCATTCAAATTAGACGGCAGGGTTTGGTGTAAGATTTCATTATTTTAATTGCGCTTTGAATCCAGCTAATACTTAGAAATTGTCTATATTAATTTCAAAGTTTGTAAATATTTTGTAAATGGAAAACAACCAATGAAGACTTTACGTGGGCTGGATAAAGTTTCCAACGCGCACTAAGATTTAAAGTTATTTGCTTTTTTAAATCGAAAATTTCCATCTAAACTTTGAAGTCATCCTAACAGTTTATTATGGAGGATTCTGTCGTGAGTACGGTTCGAACCCACACCATAATGATCCGATACAAGGGTGCGTCTACCACTGGGCTCTCCCAGCTCTCATCCAGAGGGATTTATCAATACCATAAACTCCCTGTAGACGACGTGAAATTATTATTTTTAACACGCTTTTATTAACTTGACCTGTATGTATGTATGTATGTAACAGAATGTTTTAACTTCATTTTCACTTACTTCTAGGAGTCTGAGTAACTTGAAAATTTGCACAGGGGTCAAGGGCCGATGACAATACAATAATCTCATAACTTTATCTTAAAGTCCTAACTAGGATCATCAGGATACAAAAAAAAATATGAGGAACGGCTGATAAGTTCGTGGCCTAAGGTACTTAATGAAACAAACATAAAGTTTTATATCTTTAACACGTCTAAGCGTCTGATTAACTTGAAAATTTGCACAGGGGTCAAGGGGCATTGTCATCGGCCGGAATAATATGAGAATAAAAATCCACATAAAAAGTTAAAAATAAATACTGTAGTTTAAAAAACTAAAAAACACGCTTTTGTGAGAATACGAACTAAAAAGAAAAAAAAATAAGAAGAAAATGTATTTTACTGCAAAAAAAACGGCAAATTGTTTGTAAAGTAGGTTTACGATCGAGATGTTTACGTGATAACGTCCGCACGAGAAAATCTCCATTCGTTTGTATGCCGCTAGAGTGAGAGAGACGGAAGATCGGTCCACTCACTCGAACGCTATGCCAGCCTCCGCTCGTGAGGATTCCGCGTGACAAGTTTCACGGAATGACTGGCAGCGCTCGAGATGAGACGGGAGATCGGTCCGTCTCTCTCTCGTTATACCTGCGATCGCGCTCGTGAGGTTTTGGTGTGACACAAGTTTCTGAACATGTCACCCGACTAAAACGATTTTAAAGACGTTATCACGTCAAAAATATCAAGGTGGCAAGTCTGTTGACGCATTTTATTCCTTCCTTATCTGTAGCATTATGTTTTTTCTTAATTCCGATAAGTGACAGAGGTCAAAGTTTTAAAATACAACACTGTAATTTGAGCCACTTGAGTGCAGACACGAGCGTACGTGCGGGCGCTTGACTGAATATTACGCCGCAGACCGTAGGTGTCGTGCGGGCAGTTGAGGGGTTATACCTGCGATCGCGCTCGTGAGGTTTTGGTGTGACACAAGTTTCTGAACATGTCACCCGACTAAAACGATTTTAAAGACGTTATCACGTCAAAAAGCGTGGGGTGGTTTATAAGATACTATTGACACCATGCACCCCACGCTTTTTTTTTACAGTAAAATACACTTTCTTCTTATTTTTTTTCTTTTTAGTTCGTATTCTCACAAAAGCGTGTTTTTTAGTTTTTTAAACTACAATATTTTAAATCGAAAATTTCCATCTATACTTTGAAATCACCCTGACAGTTTATTCTGGAGGATTCTGTCGTGAGTACGGTTCGATCCCACACCATATGATCCGATACAAGGGTGCGTCTACCACTGGGCTCTCCCAGCTCTCATCCAGAGTAATCTAACGTAGGTATGTATTTTTGAAAAATAGTACTTTTAGGCGTTTTTGGAATTGTCAAGAAAATATTATACTGAAAATTTTGTAAGTTTCTTCATAGTTCATAGTATTGATGCGATCTTTTTGCCGAACTATCATCACTGAACACTAATAATTTTTTGGGGCGTACCTATAGGCGACGCGAAATTATTATTTTTTAAACATGAAAACCTTGGTAGCGGTGTTATCTATTTTTTAAATAGTACTTTTTGGCGTTTTTGGAATTGTGAAGGAAAAATTATAGTGAAAAGTTTGTAAGTTTCTTCATAGTTCCCTATATACATACGAGTACATATACAAAGTTCATAGTAGTTAGTATGGATGCGATCTTTTTGTGGAACTAGCACTGAACAGTAATACTCCTGTTTATCCAAAATCAGCTTTATCCTGACAAATTTTTCTTATTTTCGAGGCTCAATAATAATATTACGGCGTATTGACGCAACATCCCTAGTGTTTCAGGCACAATTAAGCCCCGACGCACACATCGGACAAAGAAATACGTACCACATTTTCCATCAACACACTTGCCTGTAACTTAACTTATAATTTCTCGAAGGCATGATGTCCACCAATCCGCACTTGACCAGCGTGGTGGACAATGGCCTACATTTCTCTCACTCTTGAGAGGACACCTGTGGATAACAGGGGGATATAAAAAGCGTTGATAAAAAAACCACTTGAAAACCTGTGGTCTGCGACCGCCTCAGATCATATAAACCGACCGTGCGTAACCGACCTACGCACACATAAAATTAGTAGTAAAGTAAATTTTTATATCTTACACAACGTTTTACTCAATGCGCCGCGATATTCGACTGGCAAAGCTAGAGGTGCAGTTTCGTTGTAGGTACGTGTTTGTTTGTCATGTGTGTACATGGATAGGTACAGTTTAATACGGCCAAACTTGGTAGTTAGCAGCATTTTTATCTATACCTTAGAATAATATAGAATGAGTGTCTTCATACAAGCGCACTGTCAAAATTGAAGCACCAAAGAGATTCATACAGATGTCACATCTGACTAACAAAATATGTTTATTTTCACCAAATTAATTATAAAATACTACAAAACATTGAAAACTTCACTGTGAAAAGTTATGTTATTAGATTTCTTTTGTTTTTCAAAAGTATTGTGATAGATATTTTAACCTTAAATACTACGAAGCGGCCGGCGGCCCGGCGCTTGGTGCCATTAATGGCACCAATTAAAATGCTTTAATTTGGGCGCGCGAACTTGGTTTCTATAATGTAAGTAATTATTCTAAGATCTATACTTTTTTTATTTGAGACTAGCCTTCCGCCAGCGGCCTTGCCCGCGTGGACCCGTTTAATAGGTTCCCGTAGGATAAAAACCATCCTATGTACTTTCCCAAGTTCCACTCTATCTGTGTTCCAAATTTCATTAAAATTGGTTCAGTAGTTTAAGCGGGAAAGCGTAGCAGACAGACAGACAGAGTTACTTTCGAATTTATAATATTAAGTAGGGATTAGAAGAACATTATATTAATTTATTATTTTAAAATTACATTTATAATAATTATAATATAAAAAACATGAATAAGCCAAAGACAATACTATACTTTATTTATCTATGAAATGAAATAAGAAACATAAAAATTTTCTTTTCATTTAATATTGAATGGCTGAAAGGATTTCATACAATGCCGTAAAACGTATTAAAAAAGCATAAAAGACAGACATGTTGCATTTCATTTATTTCATTTGCTTCCCGTGGGAATGAGATATTTTCCCGGGGTAAAAAGTAGTCTATGTCCTTTCTCAACGTCTTTTCTATGTTTATGCCAAATTTCATCAAAATCGGTTCAGTGGTTTAAGCGTGAAAGAGTAGCAGACAGACAGACAGACAGACAGAGTTACTTTCAAATTTATAATATTAGTATGGATGAGGCGAACACCAGTTAGAAAACATCCTTAGTAGATTAGATATTCCCTTTGATATAAAGCTTCACCTTGCCTTTAAGGTATTAAGTCAATAAATCCACTTGTAATAATCTTATCAATTTGTGGTGAACCCTGAAGAGATTTTCACTGAAGGGGATCCAAGTCTAGAAGGATTAATCACTTAGAATTATTAGATAGGACTTATCGCAAATGAAATCTATAAATTAAGTTTGGGGAAGGATCGGAAAGATCGGAAGAAAATAGAAAGCGTGTATGGCAAGATATAAGATAGGTGACGGCATTGCCAAATTTCATAGGCGTTTCCGTGCTTCGGAGGGCACACTAAACCGTCAGTCCGGGAAGTTATCATCCATTATTAAGCCTGGAGGTCTTATGGGCGATTTGAAAACATCCGGCTGTGGGTTAGCCACTAATGGTAACAATGGGGCTCCCAATAAATGCACAGCAGTGGTAAGCTGGCCAGCCATTACATGCATATTTTATGTTCAATGCCTATATCTCCTCAGTCGCCAACCAATCTACCATAAGCCTAGTTTATCAAGCCTTGTGTCAATCTCTTCTTAGCTGTGGCGTTGCAGAGGGCCTACTCTGTAAGCATCCGTCCGTAAGTTCTAACATTTTCGGAATCATTTTTGGCATACTCAGATCGTTTTTTTTTACAAAATATTAAGATAAGCGTTTTCATTGATGACATTAAGCTACTGAATGAATAATATTGCTAGAATGTCTTCAGTCTTATCCAAAAATGAGGTCCGAAAATTCACTTAGTTTCGGATACGGACATACAGAGTGGCCCCTCAGTATGGGGTGCAGCCTGTAAATCACGCGTCAGTTAAACGAGCTCGCGCAATTCAGAAAGTGCGCTTCAAATAATCATTTCGTTTTACCACTAATTTATAATAATATAAACAATGTCAGTTTCTAAGCGTCAGAAAACTATTCATTTTTTACCGACTTCCAAAAGAAGGAGGTACTGTATTCGGCTGTATGTATTTTTTTTTTTTTATATATATGTTCACCGATTTCTCCGCCGTTTGTGGACCGATTTTCAAAATTCTTTTTTTGTTCGTATGCTTATACTCCCGAGGTGGTCCCATTGTCACCAAATCAGGATCTGATGATGGGATCCCAGGGAAATCGAGGGGAACTCTCAAATTTTGTAGGCACACACATTGATTTTCTTATAGTTTCTGAAGCATAAGAGATATTTACGCATAGAAATCATCATCTCATGTTGCTGAGCTGATGATGGAAGGTACTGCGACAGTGAGGAGTTGAGAGCAAATTCTTTCAATAAATAGTTTTTTATTCGAAATCTTACATTCCCCAGGTGGTCCAACTGTCACCAAGTCAAAGTCTGATGAGGGGATCCCAGAGAAATCGAAGGGAACATTCAAATTTTAAAGCACAACAAATGATTTTCATATTTTTACAAAGCAAAACAGACATTTGTGTATAATTATCGTCATATCATGTTGCTGAACTGATGATGGAAGGTACTACGACGGTTAGGAGTTGAGAGCAAATTCTTTCAATAAATGGTTTTTTGTTCGAAATCTTACATTCCTGAGGTGGTCCAACTGTCACCATGTCAAAATCTGATGATGTGATATTAGGGAAATCGAGGGAAACACTGAAACGTAATAGGCACACACATTCTTTTAGTCATATTTTTAACATAATACAAATATTTATGTCTGGTAATTATCACCTGCTGTTGCTTAACTGATGATTGAAGGTACAACTCCTCAACGGTTAGGAGCTGAGAGCAAATTCTTTCTTTAATTTATACGTTCAGGTGGACTGATAGTAGTTTTCTTTCAGACTTTTAGATGGCTATTAGATAAACATGATTATAAAAGGTAAATCTGTTTAAAGTTTAGAAGTTAAGTGAAAAATTTTCCAATTATGCTAATACATACAGAATTATTAAAATTACTAAAAAGAGTGAAATAAATTAAGTTTTTAACAAAAAAATAGAACCGACTTCAAACGGTAAAAAATAAAATTGTTCAGTACCTACTTCTTCTTGCTTATGGTAATGACTCTTAAAACTATTTTTGAAGTCGGGCCCTTAGTAAAATGTCCTGTCTTAGTAAATATAGTGTACCTTTCGTTCTGAATGGGCACCGACTCCAATATAGTTTTAACAGTCATTACCATAACCAAGAAGAAGTAGGTACTTACCCACTGTCTGTACTGTCGGTGCCAATTTAGAACGAATGGTACGACATTTACTAAGGGCCCGACTCCAGAAATAGTTTTAAGAGTCATTACCATAAGCAAGAAGAAGTAGGTACTGAACAATTTTATTTTTTACCGTTTGAAGTCGGTTCTATTTTTTTGTTAAAAACTTAATTTATAAATACTATTGAAATTCCATAGACATGCAATGACCTTACACCAAGTCATCTCGTAATAATATGAAGTGGCATACTCCAGTAACGAGTAATAAGTTTGTCAAAAGATTTCTAATGTTTATCTTATATTTTTAGGTCACTTATAGATTGAATAAAAATGTGTTTTTTAAAGTGTTACGGGTATTAGCACCTTATGGTTGAATTAAAATGCTTTCCAAAAATGAATGTAGGTATATTTGTATAAATTTTGTTGGTGTTACTTGCAAAAAACATTAAAATTTGTAATTGTTAGAATCTAAGATATTTAAAAAAAAGATGTTTTGTAGCCGGTCAGATAATAGACCCTAGAAATCTGACAATCTGGCAAATTTTGCCTTATAGACTTGTCAGCGCTATCTCTGACAGTAGCTGCCATATTCATTCATTCGAGGGATATTAATCTAAAGTATCACACGAAGTTTTGGCGGAAGTTGAAAAAGACATATTTTGCTCTTGTTTTATTTTCATTTTCTTGGTGTATTTTTGAGTTATATCGGATAAATTTGATGAAATTTTGTTCAATATAGGTTAATTCCAGTGCACGAGTGTTGTGAAATAAAATAACACTGCGAAAATATGTTTTTTCAGCTTGCCTCCAAAATTCCGTTAGTCACGTTCTGGTAAAGAATCCATCGCTTTACTTGAATGTCTGACAGACTTGACTGACTGATTACTGGCGACTTACTGACTTTACCTATTATAACTCGTCCTGTTTCACCGAAACTGGCAAAAACGTGATGCAAAAATCATACTTGACGCTGGCAATATGCAGAATTTGCGATGCCATAATTGAAGAAAAAAAAAGTATCAGACTGGTGACATGTCCGCGTATTATTAAATATAACGTTTAACGTTTCACATTCATAGCCCCACAGTAGGGTAGATATACACCGTGTCGTGGATACCATGAACACACACAGAGACATAAACACAAACACCCAGATCGAGAACAGAAATTTAAACTCATCATTTAAATTTCTGCTTCGCCGGGAATCGAACCCGGGACCCTTCGATTGGCAGTCCGGCATAGTAACCATTGCGCCACGCGGGTCGTCAAATATACAAGATCATTGGCCAGAGTGTTAAATTCTGTAGATAAATACGCATGGAACATGGTTGGATTTTTGCCTTTTGTTCGGTTTGTCATTGTTTTCTATGGAATTTTCATTAGTTCACAAAGTACCCACGCCTTGTGCCGGAACAAATTGGAAACAAAGCCCGAGACAGTTCTAATAAATGGCAGCGGTGGTCCAATCGGTCACTTTTGACTTTGTTTCGTCATGTCATTCTACATTCCGTCTGTATTTCGTTTTAAAGAAAAAATAACAATATACTTAACCCTCTTACCTTACCTTATATCTTCAAACGAGCAATTCTTGTAAAAATATTAAATCAGAATTTCGGAAACCGCAGTACGTTTCGGGGGTGATAAATCGATTTAGCTGGGGCTTCCGAGGATGTGGACGGTGAGAGTGGGAGCTTGACCCGTCCAGCTAGCAGCCCCGGGAGGGACAGCGATGTATGCGTGGCCGCATGCCGCCGTGAACACCTGAAGTTGCAGGAGAGCACATCTGCTCTCCCGAAGATGGGCCCGTTCTGGGGCGCCGCGCGTGGTGGTCACCGGTGCGTTCCTCATTAACGCAGAGGCAGGCCACCGAGGGGGTTTTAGTGCGGTCAAATCCCACATAACCCGGTATCCTCTCCCAAGGTGTCGGGTACCTTTTGAAGGTTTCCCCCCCGATACCAAAAAAAAGGTTTCATTTTTAGAAAACTTCGTTTTATCCGAGTTTTTAGGCAATGAAAAACGCCGCCGCAATGAAAAACGACGCCGACGGAGACTCCGTCGATGATGACGAGCTTCAACAATACCAACAAAACCTTCACCAACTCGCATTTGAGCGGAGTGGTGGAGTAAGCCCCATGCCTCCCCAATAATAAGGAGAGACCTGTGCCCAACAGTGGGACGCAACCGGGAACGCGTTTGGAGATTTGAAATAGGTGATTTCCAAGATCCCTATTCCGAGCGATAGCGGGAATTCTAGACATGGTTCCCTGTAGCTTTGGGATTAAGAATAGAGCTACGATATCCCCTGCCTGATCGTAAGAGGCGACCAAAAGGGTTGTGGACGGTGTGAATGGGAGCTCGAGCTCAACTGAGTAACGCGCTTGTGTGCCTAAACGTTAGCAAAGAAATTTTAAAAGTTATAAAACCTTCAAAAATATCGACTCTTCTACTTTTGTCATGATTGCTTTACTCGACACTGAGCGCTGTCGAGGTTACGTAAAGTAAAAGTATGTACACGTGGTCGTGCACGCATCACAACATACATAGCCGAACGAACTTTGTGACAGAACATTTTTATGATATAAAATTCTTATTTTCTTCACCTGCCACATGATAAGCCCCTGTAAGCATCTCGTACAAAAGAAGTAATGAATACCGACATATACGCTTGAGAGAACTTTCGAATAGATTACGGAAATGTGATTAAGAACCCAGCAACAATATACCTACGTCATGTTGCTACGGCCCCGTAAAGATCGGAAGGCGGCAAGAGATATAATTAAATTTGTACAAAGTTACTTACAAAATAGCGTTAGGATTAAGTAATAATTTATTATTGACCCTGTTGGATTTCGAAATAATTTTTATCTTTATCTGAATGAAGTAGCAGACGAGCATGCAGGCCACGTGGTGTTAAGTGGTCGCTGCAGTCCATGGACATCTACACACAACTTCAAGAAAGCAGAGATAAGCCTTGTCTAAGGCCGTATGCATTTGCTCTGCTACTCCGGAGGCTGATGGTTGCTTTTTGTCTGGCAAGCAACTGCACATTTCCACTGGAACACGGTCTGAGACTATCGAATCAATTGAAATACTTTCAATGAGCTATCAAAACGCGACATCCTCATACATTTTATATTAGTAAATTATTTTTGACGTTATAACTCACGAACCTCTAAGTTCTATTGTATCGTCTTTTCACAAATTATTATAGTCTGCACGCATGACCCCGCGGCTAGAGTAGGAAGCAAGTGATCTTCGCAGCTAAGACACACAGGTGCGTTTGGGTGTGAGATATGTGACCGCTGGTGGCAATAGTTTCATACTCGTTTCCGAGTTGCGGAGAGCACGTTAAGCCGTCGGTACCGATTGTTGTCGCTAGATAACCTTAAACCTTGTCGGAGCCCTTATGGGCGGTTTGGAAACATCCGACAGTGGGTTTACCACTAACCCACATTGGAGCAGCGTGGTGGAGTAAGCTCCAGGCCACCCCAATAATTGGAAGTGACCCCTGTCCAGCAATGGGCGCAAAAAGGGGCATTAGTCTGCAAAAACTCTGAATACTAATGTTAATTCCATAATTCTGAATCCTAAATGTCAATACAAATTGGAAACAGTTCCAATAAAGGACCGTAGTGCTCTAATCTCGCTTTTGACTTTGCCCCGCCATTTTGTATTTCTTTGCTGCGTGGTCAGAACACACACACGGGTCGTTTTTTTTAACTTTTTCTGTGCTGGACACAGGTCTCCTCTCACAAGTGAGAGAAATTTTGGCTACGGTCTAACCATCACCTCACGCTATCCAAGTGCGGATTAGTTAAGATCATGCCTTCGATAAATTATGAGTTTCTCTCAGGCATGAACGGTAGTGAAAATCATCGTAGGAAATTAATTAAATATCACAATATTTTCCATCACTGTGGAGCAGCGATAAATATGTACACTACAATGTTTTTGTCGGAGGTGTCCGAGGATTTGAACCTGGTATAGATATGTGAGACCGCGGTCTTTACCGCTTGGTGATCGCTGCTCTAGCTTACATGAACACGGGCTGACACAGCGAAAGCAAGTGCAGAGATTTAACGGAAATTATGAAAAAAATCGTTAATGACTTGCAAAAGCCTTTATTGCTAAATGAAGTGGAATGGACGATAGCGGGCAATGGTGTAGACAGGGCCATGAAATATTTATATTTTTGTCACCTGTCATTTTGTACGCGAGTATGCCGCTGTGAGCATCACGGACAATGGAATCAACGAATACAGAAATATACGCTTGAGAGAATTTTAGATTATATTATGGAAACGTGATTGATTGAAGTATCATCAAAAGAATTAATTTTATATGGATGGCAGATATAAGGGTGCTCAAAAGTTATGGTCTGAATTAATAAGTTATTTTGTTTTGAATACGCATAAAATTTATCAAGTCTCAGCAAGTGTCAGATTATAGTGTACAGAAACTGCTGGGCTACATTCATCAAAAAAAGTCTTTGTACACGGACAAGGGTAAAAATATAGGCAAAGTAATAGCAATTATTATTTGCTATAGACGAAATACAGAAATCTTGTTGTTAGTTATAGAAATTATTATTTTGTTTCGTTCCAATCAAATTTGATAATTTAATAAAAAATACTTTCGCTCTCTGTTCTATTAATTTATGCACAAAAAGGGTTTAAAAGTTAAGATTGACAAAAAATTTTAATGACAAATTGGTCATACAACCTCATAAAACATATCTATTAAAAAAAGTATATTCTGCATGGCTCCAAAAATGTATAATAAATTACCCAAAAATATATACGTGTGTAAAAATATATCAGATGTGAGTTAATTCAAAACACGAATTCCTAATATTGAAATGTTTTTACTCTGTTCGGGGTTTGATTGAGAATTCATAATTAATAATATGTACTAGTGGCCGCCCGCGACTTTGTCCGCGTGAACTTCGGTATTAGTCATAGCATGATGTCATAATAGCCAGTAGCCTAAAGCCCTCGGGTGGCTCTTCTGGGGTTGCCCGTGTCCATAAGCGACGGTGATCTCGTAGCACCACGCGGCCCGTCTGCCTTTAAAAAAAGCCTTCGCTGATAAATGGACTATCCAACACAAATTTTTTTTTCTATTGGAACCAGTAGTTCCTGAGATGAGTGCGTTCAAACAAACATACAACCGAACGAACGAACTAACTCTTCAGCTTTATGTATAGATTAAATTAAAATATTGATTTATTATTGTCGACGTGTGGTGTCGACGAAAAAGCGTGAACCCTATTTCGTACAGTTTACCATTATATAGCAGAGCTCATCTTATGTTGTTTTTTTTCTATGTACTGGGTGGCGCAAAAGTAAAGACCCTATTTGGTTCAGCTATAACATTTTTTCTAAATTAGAAAACTAGATTTAGGTTTTTTTAAATGTATATTTGTGCCATTAAATTTCGTACCATTAGGATTTAAAGATGATGTCTTTTAAATGGTGACCTCCAAAGTTGATACACATTTGAGCCCTATTTATGACATTTTGCATAACTTGCCGTAACACTTCCTGCGATATGTTCGTTATTTCTTGACGAATGTTTTCTTTTAGAGCTGCGAGAGTCTGTGGCTTGTTCACATACACCCGAGATTTCAAAAAACCCCAAAGAAAGAAGTCTGGACTGGTCAGATCGGGTGATCTTGCAGGCCAAGGCAAATCGCCAAAACGAGAGATAACTCGGCCTGGAAAAGCGTCCCTCACTAAGTCCATAGTGTCGCGCGCTGTGTGTGCCGTAGCGCCGTCTTGTTGAAACCAGATGTGCTCCAGCCCCAATTCGTCCAAACTGGGTATCAAAAACTCACGTAACATGGTTCTGTAGCGTTCTCCAGTGACAGTTATCGCATTGCCTCCAGCGTCTTCGAAAAAATAGGGTCCGATCACTCTGTCAACACAGATGCCACACCATACAGTAACTTTTAGTGGGTAGAGGTGTTTCTTGAATAATGCGCGGATTATCAGTGCCCCAGAACCGAGTATTCTGCTTATTGACATGCCCTGAGAGATGGAAATGCGCTTCGTCACTCATAACCAATTTTGAAGGAAAATCATCCTCTTCAAGGTTGAGGTTTATGACGCGCTGGCAGTAATCTAGACGAGCTCGGTGGTTAGCAGGCGGCAGCTGATGAGTCATTTGAGTTTTATACGGGAACATCTTTAAGTCTTTCACCAAAATACGCTGCAGGGTCCGTCTGGAAATGCCCAATTGCGTGGCACGTCGCCTCGTTGATGTTTCTGGATACTCTTCCACATCTTCGCGCACAGCATCGATATTTTCAGCTGAACGGCCTGTTCTTGGTCTCCCAGCCTTAGGTCTATCCAATGTTGAGCCAGTTGCTTCAAGGCGTGTGGCAAAGCGTCGAATTGTGCGACCAATCGGTGCCGGACGGTGGGGAAATCGTCGACGAAATTCACGTTGTGTTCTTATCACTGATGAATTATTCCGTAAGAACATTGACACAATTATTCCACGTTCTTGGGGAGTAAAACGGTCCATGTTTATTTTCAGTGTATTTTACATTTGTTCACTACACAATTTTCAACAACAAAATGACAGAAAATGTCATATAAAAAAAATAGAAGTATTTTCTTTAGTGCCAGTACTTTTGCGCCACCCAGTATTATCTATTTTTCTTTTGATTCATAAGTTTCATGTTATCATTTAAGGGACTGTAAGTTATAAAACTTCAATACATTAACTGAAGTTTTCGATAAATCAACAACGATACTTCCAAACACTGATTGATAAATTCTTGAAATGGACGTAACTTTTTTATTTGTGAATCGATTTAAATAAAACAAACATTAAATGTTAATCCAAGAAAATACCAATACACCAGTGAAAACCGCATCCTTCTACATTAAGCCGTTCTTGAGATTAGCGCGCACAAACGAACAGACAAACAGACAAACAGATAAATAGATAAATAGACAAACAGACAAACAGACAAACAGACAATAATTCTAAAAATCAATGTTTTGGGTACTATTACGCTATTAAATAGCCCTAGTGACAGTTTTTCTCAAATATCTTCAATGTATAGAAACCGACTTGTTACAGATTTATTATAGTAAATATATAGATATAGAAGATAGATAGAAGAAGAAGAATAGAAGAAGATAGATAGAAGATAGATAGAAGATATATATAGATAGAATAATAAATAAGATATATATATAAGATAGATAGAAGAAGATAGAAGATAGATAGATAGAAGATAGATAGATAGAAGATAGATAGATAGAAGATTTTAATACAGTGTCAATAAATTTGTTGCTTTTCTTGTTTTTTGGTGCGATTTTCTCTACTTCTCTTTAATGTTATTTTTACTCACCTTCAATTGTTATTGTACGCCTAAATAAGGTAGGACGTGGAAAACTGTATTTTGTGTTACCATCTGTAATGTACTTACCCTTTGTCAACAATAAAGAATATTTGATTTGATTTGATTTGAAAGTGGCCTCTTTTTGCAGATTTTGCCTGCATGCTTCAAGCATTCTTAGCGTGTACAGTGTGATGTGCTCATAAAAGGTCACATGTGCGACCAACAAGTTGACGATAGTTTTTTGAAAATGATGCAACACTTCCGTTTTTTTGGTATCGGGGGGGAACCTTCAAAAGGTGCCCAGCATCTTGGGAGAGGATACCGGGTTATGTGGGATTTGACCTCACTAAAACCCCCTCGGTGGCCTGCCTCTGCGCTGGGGGAGGACTCCCGTGGAACTCACCGGTGTCCTCCATACGCGGCGCCCTGGAACAGGCCCATCCTTGGGAGAGCAGATGTGCTCTCTAGCACCTTCCGATGCTTACGGCAGCATGCGGCCACGCACACGCTGCCGTCGTTCCCGGGGCTGCTGGCTGGACGGCTCGAGCTCCCACACTCACCGCCCACAACCCCGGAAGCACTCTTTTAGTCGCCTCTTACGATCAGGCAGGGGATACCGTAGCTCTATTCTTAATCCCGAAGCTAAGGGACCAACACTTCTGCACCTAACTGTACATGTATGTTATATTGAGTGTAAGCAAGCCCTTTGTTCCTCACTTTTGAGGCTTGCGGCTTTGTGCGGCGGAAGGTTCGAAGAACAGGTAACATTTTGCTTTGATGATTATATTTTCATTTGGTTTAAATTGTAATTTTAAAATTATTTCATCTTATTGTTTCATGTGTACCTTTGTAAACAGGTTTAAATAATTAATTAGAATTATGAATTTACTAATATCATTTGTACACCCTGCAGGGTAAATATAGCTATATACATAGCAGCAGCTATGTTGCTTAGTTTTCAAATAATCATATAGGTAATTAATTCTTCATAATATATTTGATTGATTAGCAAAATTAATTAATTGCTATCAGTGAGTGGTGGCAAGGAAAAGATAAAAATATCGTTATCAGTCATTTGTATTTATCGCTTATTTGATTAATTCTTAAAGTTTCGTGGATTTTGTCGAACAATTAAATGGTACTTAATATTTCATTATGATACCTTAAAAATTTAATTCTTTCATAATATGTCCAAAGTGCGATAACTTTTTTATTGATAGATGGCAGTTGTTAATAATTGTGTTGGTACATTATATCAGTATGGATACAACTTTAATCAAATCTGTTTTCTTCAGAAAAAGAACTTCTCTTGTTACGAAATTTCGACTCGAATATTAGGAAGTTAATAATAAATCGGAAATTCTTTTCATATTTCTTCGCAAATAAGTATTAATAGACGTAATCTGACAAGTAAAAGCAAAGAATAAAATTGAAAATTACGGAATAAAATCGGCATTTTCCTTCAAGGTCGATTCAGATGTATTGTTTATTTATTTAATTTCGTCTTAGTCTATCCAGATCTTAGACGGTTTGTTTTACTCCCGTTCATGACACGTTGATGAACAGTAATGACGTTCGAGTACTGAATGGCTTAGTAATGGTCGACGTGACTGGAGGTATGTAAAAATATGATATTCCAAGAGAGAGCGACCAAAAACTGCAAGCATTTCTAGAGTATGATTTTTGATGAGGCTTTCCTCGGAGGGGGTTCTCAAGTTGACGCGTATATTTTTTTATGTGTTACCACGCATAACTTTTTAGAGAGTAGTCCGATTTTGATAATTCTTTTTTTATTGGGTGCCATATAAATTTGAAAAAAATCCAACCTTAGGGTTAGAAGGGTAGGAAAACAGGGGATGATTGATTGTTCACTCACTGATTGTAAGTATGAACACGCATAACTTTGTACAGAGTAAGTTTTCTGATTTTGATAATTCTTTTTAATTGGATAGGGAGATATATCTGAAATACATCCTATACATTTTTTTGAAATAAAAACTACTACTAAGTGTTACATTAGTTTATTATTTTTTGCTTTTCAGTTTTTTCGGCGGTTTAATTTTTTTGTTAATAAGTTATTATTGATTACTAGTACATGACATCGCTGTTGTGATAGTAACCTTCCGTCAGTCAGCTGAATTTTAACTACTTGTACTTAGTGGTCTTCGACAATAAGAAGGTTACCGATAAAATGTTCTCTGTCGCGGGCATTTCGAGTTAAGGCTTACGCCGCATCACTTACCACTACAAGTCAGAGGTTATGTTTGCTTCACTGTGAGGGAAACCTCTCTGATATTATTTTGATGTTAAAAATCACTATTCACTTCGCTATCGTAGTGGTGCGGTGGTATTTTCCCGATCGAACCATTAAAGTTCTACGACCTACAAATTCTATTGAAGAAAAAAAAGTCTTCAAGAAATTCTTGAATTATTTGGTCACTCCGCTCTCGGCATGATTGTGATATAAGCGTAGGTAATTTGTCACTTTCGTTCGGTCTAGAAAACTTCTAGCTTTATTGCGTGGTAAGTCCAAGGCTTATTTCGACTGGTTGGGTTCAAAGAAATGCTTCGTTCGACCCTTTGACCCTGCATTAGTAAGGGTCTAATTTCTTCACGTGGCGCTCTTTAGGCTTAGTAATTTGTCATCGAGGTAGCTTATTCATGCAACTAAAATTTAATGATCCTTGAATAGGCTACCTGGATGACAAGTTATCGGAGAGCACTAGGTCTCGGCGGAATAATATGAAGTCCAAAGGGATGAGTATTAGAATTGAATAATGGTGGCAACTTCTGTAATAGCTGCAATCTTTTTTGCGTCTCACTGCTGGACACAGGTCGCTTCACATTATTGGAGAGGCCTAGAGCTTATGCCACCACGCTGCTCCGATGCGAGTTCCTGGCCAACCCGCTGTCGAACGCTTTCGAACTGTCTATAAGGCCTCCGACGAGGTTTAACGACTGATATATGGACGACTGTACGGAACCCTATAATTGGCCATGGGTACTACCAGTTGGACTACGCGGCTGTACTAAAGCTCATGTGTGTGTTTAATGTGTTAATGGGTTAATGGGTGACCGCTAGTGCGTGGTTGTTGTCGATAAATAACAGTCGTTAAACCTTGTCGGAGGCCTTATGGGCGGTTTGAAAACATCCGACAACGGGTTGGCTACTAACCCGCATCTCCACCAACCAGCATTGGAGCAGCGTGGTGGAGTAAGCTCCAGGCCTTCCCAATAATGGGGAGAGACCCGTGCCCAGCAGGTATAAAAAGGGTTGCAGCCAAACCGAACTAAAATTATAGAACAATATTTTAAAAATAATTTAACACATTTTTAACTTAAGCTTTTGGGTTATGATTGTATTTTTATTAATTTTGCATAATTATACACAATATTACATGATTATAATATTTAAAAACAAAGAAGTCTAAATATACCTTATACCAAACGGAAGCCGAAGATCTAGGTAGGGCTATCATTTCTTAAAAATGATTGTGTTCATTCATTATTATAATTATTTATTTATTTATTTATTATAGTTATAACATGTGAGCATGTTATAATTCATTGCGTAAAATGTTTGTGAAACATCAATAAAACGAACCGCCCACTTTCAGTATTATTTTCACAAAATCCAGGTACGTTTTTCAATTGATGGAAACGCCGCGGTCTCTGATCCTTTAGGAATAATTAAGCATGTCAAATATTCAGAAATATTCGTATTCCGTGCGGAACCCCATTGGTATTCCCACATGGGCACTGTTTCGCCACATAGGATTGTACAAACATGAATAATTAGAACAAAACTAAACGGGAAACGCTAAATATTCTGACTTTCTGTAGGGACTTAAGGCAAGGGGCTTTTGTATGCGTGAGAAAATGGGGAACCTTCAATAGGTACCCGGCACCTTGGGAGCGCATACGGGGTTATATGGGATTTGTACCGCACTAAAAACCCCTCGGTGGTCCATCTCTGCGCTTGGGGAGAACTCCAGGATCTCCAGTGAAACGCACCGGTGTCCATCACGCGCGGCGACCCAGAACGGGCTCATCTTCGGGAGGGCAGCTGTGCTCTCTTGCACCTTCCGATACTTACGGCGGCATGCGGCCACGCACACATCGCGGTCCTTCCCGGTGCTGCTGGTTGGTGGATCGAGCTCCCACTCTCACCCTCGAAATTGCCCTTTTATTTGCCTCTTACGATCAGGCCTGGACTGGACTGGACTAGAACTACGACCTAATGTAAAATAGACAGGCACAGTTCATCGACTGTGAAACGCAATTTGTCTTACGCATTATTTGTATCTTAAAGAATGTTTGTCTTCTTCGAGTTAAAATGTTGCAAGTGAAACGTCAATAAAACCGCTCACTTTCAGTATTATTTCACAAAATCCGGCTACATGCTCGTATTTCAATTGAAACGGCGCTCGCGAATACTTTAACCACGGCAAATATTCTCAAATATTCATCTCTTCTCAAATTTCACAAGTATTCGCATTCCGTGAGTGAAATATAAAGCCACACGTTATTCTATATTTTTGTAATACTGGCAACTCATCTTAAATGTATGTATGAGAATAGCGATAAAAGAATAAGCATAAATGGGGGGTTAAGAAAACGCTACTATGCTGAGGCCCGGATTCACATCCAGGCACCTGACTCTAAATACGTCACATGGTACAACGGCAAACGAAACAAAATGGAATTCGAAAGAAAGAAGTCTGTCTATTTTTTCATTATTTCTAATTTACTAAACTTTCTCGTTTTTTTATAAGTAAACCTGACAAAAAGGCAGACGGGCCGCGTGGTGTCAAGGGATCGCCGTCACCTATGCACACGGACAACCCCAGGGGAGCCACACGAGCATTGCCGGCTTTGTAGGAGAGCTTTTTTTACAGCTTTCTTGAATAACCCCATGTTATAGCCTCCTGGGAATGACTCAGCTGGAAGGTTGTCCCGAAACCTACACGTCCGTGGTAAAAAGGAACGTGCAAAGCGGACTGTGGAGGACCGCCACGAGTCCAGATGGTGCCGGTGGAACTTTAACCTTCGTCTGGTGGTATAATCATGGAATGGTGATGTAGGCATCAATTTGAAGAGTTCCTCGGAGCACTCACCATAGTAAAGTCGGTAGAACACGCAGAGCGAGCCTATGTCTCTTCGCAAGCTAAGCGGTTCTAGCCTGTCAGTCAATCTTGCATTCTTTCTTTCTTGTCCATTCATTCCACACTGCATATTTTGAAAGCTATGTCGGTGAATTTAGTCTTTACATTCTCGACTCCGAGAAGATTTAACGACTGCTGTCTTTCTATGTAAGCCTAGACCGGGCTTAGTGTGACCTCCGAAGCATGAATATGTACCACCTGTCACCCACCTTACAACGCCCGTTTAACTTAGCAAAATAAATCACTTGATTTGGACGCTTCAGGGCAATGCGTGTTTCTTAAAACATTTTGACTACATTATTAAAATCTGGTAGGTAATTCTCCTTAAAGCAACAATGTCGCTAAATGTAAGCCTACAGCGCTTCAAATAAAACTAAACTTGTTCCTAAGTTAGTTACGGATGGTCCCCTCGAGGGCCAAGTTGGAGCATGTTCAACACCCATGTCAAAGTAACTCTACGGAAATATACCACTTGTTGTTATTTGAATTTTTTGCGAAAGCTGTTTCGTACACAAAGGGTCCCACAGAAGCCTGCTGTATCACTGTTGGTTGCGAAAATACTTCTGTCACCGGGGTCGTAAAATATGGCAGATGTCGTGGCGGCAGATGTCCCGCTATGGACTATTTATAACATAAATAATAAAAAATATAATAAAAAATGAAGCGCGCATGGCCTGGCGGCTAGCGTAGAACGCAAGCGATCTATGCAGCTGAGCCAAACGGGCGCGGTCGGGTGTAATTTTGAATTCCATTTGGAATGACCTACCACCACCTATGAGAAATAAAATGAGCACTAATGCCATTAAAAACAAATTTAAACACGCTCTTCTTACAAAGCAACGTGCTGCAGAAAACCTGAAATACTCTTACTGGAAGTTCTTGAATCTAAAGGTTTTTTTTCACACACACACACACACACACACACACACACACACACACACACACACACACACACACACGCACACACACACACTCGTGCCTTCAGTTGTATTATTTTCCTTTTTTAAATTAATGTCAATTCTATTAAATTTACTTTTTAATAGTTTCTTTTTTTATATGTAAAACAGCGCTGCATGAGTTCGCTCGTGCTAGCAGAAGCTGAGACTTTTCCTTTGCCCACAAAAATGTTTATTAGTATTTTTTTCCATTACTTGTTTAAGATATATTCTTTTAAATTTTTTATTTGTGCTTTAATTTTTATGGTGTATTAATGTTGTGTGGCAATAAACTATCATTACTATTACTATTACTACTACATTTACCGAGTCAAGTATCGATCTTTCCATAGATGTGATGAATTTGTGATTTTCTATTAATCGATTATTTTCTTTATTTAGTTTCCTCTAATGTAAAGAATTTCAAAATTATCTTGAGAAACCTATTTAATTGAAAAATAAGTCAACAAATAGAACAATTTCATCCACTATAGATGTTTGGTCGCGAAAAGGTTTCTGAAAATTCTTTAACGACGCTATTATATAATTTTGAAGGTGGTAGAACTATTTTTGTATGTAGAACTATAGTTCGCCCGGGAAAGTACTACCGCTGCACCCACTTCTGCCGTGAACCAATTCTATTGTGTTTCGGTGGAAAGGTGCAGTTGCCGGCTACACCTACATGAGGCAACCACCAGCCTCCGGAGTAGCAACTGCATACGACCTCAGACAAGACTTACCTATGCTTGCTTGAGGTTATATGTAGATGTCCATGGGCTGCAGCGACCACTTAATACCACGTGACCTGCATGCTCGTCTGCTGCTCCATTCAAATAAAAAAAAAGACTACCTAAATCGATTGTTGATACCATAAGTACAACGACGTATTCTATTTATTCTGTAGCAAGGATCAAGAAACTTAAACCATGTCATCTCAATAAGACGCTCAAAGCCGGGAAATTCGATACAATAACCTCCTGAGACCTGAATTAGGAAAGGCGAGTTGGGACTATGTCGAAAAAAATGTCGACGTCCCAGACAAAATTATGTCAATAACTTTGTAACCATTAATCAGAACATTATGGTACTAACAGGGGTGGCTTAGATGTGGGTTAAGATACGGGAGAAGTTAAATAAAGCCAAAACGTTATGTTCTAAATTAGTGACATTCGGTTTTACTCCAGAGATTTTGTGCTTTAAAGATCTGCAGATTTTTTATTTAACTGTAGTGAAATGTACATAAATCTAATAAAATTATGACTCTTAATATGTTTTCTATCATTTTATTAACGAATACCATCAAAAAGTCTAATACATACAAAGTTACTCCTGTCCCCATTCAGGAACTAGGAACACGTCAAATACTCTGTAAACAAAAACATGCATACTTAGATCGATTTTTGATACAGCAAATATTATTATAGCGACGTATTCCATTTATTCCATTATCATGAAACAAGGGACCTAAGCCCATAATGTCACAATGACGCTCAAAGCCGAGAAATTCGATACAATAAAATAAGGCTATAATTTACGAAAACAAGAACGCCCCATGTTCAATGTCTTGTAGATTCACGAGAAAATGCTCTTTGCGGAAAAGACGAGGTATTTGGCGAACGCTTTTTAAATCACTTTGACATATAAATGGCTAGGGCGTTAGTGACATAGTATTTTGTCCTCCATGGATATTGACATGGGTACCTTAGTTTCTGATCGAAAGAAACGTATTTAATTGAGAAATAAGTCGACTAACACAACAATTTAGTTTGACATTTGTGTTGAGCCTTAAATGGTCGAGAGAATGGGCATGATGACAGATTTTTAAATACCTTTCCTTATTGTAGGTACACGTCTCCTAGTTTCGAAAAAAGTTTATTTCAGCAATAAACTCAACTTTTAACGTAAAATAATGTATTTTCTGCTATGTAATTTGAATTAAGCGCGAAAACGCTCGTAGGTGTCATGGCGTCGCGTCGGCTTGCTTGTCACACTTCAAGCAACACGATGACATTAACTGAGACGTGACGTCATTCCTTTTGATTGGCGTTTCAGATAACATGGCCGATTGCTGTATTTAATACTTTTATTTTATTGAAAATCTTATTAATCTTAATGTTTATATTAAAACGGGATATTTTAGAACTTTTTTAGCATATGTTTTTCTGTAAAACCGTTTATTCTCTGATTCTTTAATAGTGTCATCATGCCTATTGTTTGTTGTTTAGCAACTTTGCTACACAATCATTCATTCAATAGATCTTGGTAACTCTACACTTAGAGTTAAAGAAAAATTTAAAAAATTGTTCCGTACCATTACGTCTGGAAGAGATCACTTTAAGTGATAAGACCGCCAAATGTACATTAATACTATGTACAACCTCTGTGTGTTTTTATTTATTGGTGTACAATAAAGAGACTTATTTATCTATCTATTTATAAAAAACGTATAGAAGCCCCCTTAAATATTGACATTTGACATAATACATTTTGATGTATCACAAACGTCACTTCACCGAGTCCGATGGAGGGGAGTTGAAAACGTATATAAGTCAATAACCCTGATGATGCTCTGTTTTGGGGCGAAACACGTGGTGGTACGTATGTTGGTGTATACTTTTTGTTGTTGCATGTTCATGTGTCCTATGTGGGAGGGAGGGAGGTGCTATTGCATGAAGAAGGTATACACCATCATACGTTCTGGTTGCGGATTGTTGCAAAGTAGTTTTTACCTAACTTCATAACAATGGAGTTCATCAAAGTAACGCCTGATTCTATTAATTTTATTAATTATAATTTCTTTTTTAAATATGTGTTGTTACAGCGGCAACAGAAATAAATCATCTGTGAAAATTTCAAGTGTCACTGTAACTATCACGGTTTATGTGATTCAACCTGATGACAGATGGACAGACGGACGGACGCACAGCGTAAAAATCGTTTTATATTCAGAGTTTCACACTTAAAATCATAAGATAAGGTAGAATTTTCTCCTTTTATCTGCAAAATAGAGAGTTCATAAGTGTAAAAAAATAAAAAAAGACGAAAAACTTCTTGTTTCGAGGTATAAAATGAAAGAAAAAGTAAATTTAGTGTAATTTATAAATTTCTGCATACAAACTTTTACCTCATAATATATTCCTTTAACTACCAACTATTTTCAAGACAGTATGCAATATTTATATCATTTATTTGACTCAATAATACCTTTGTTATGGGTAACATTTTTTCAGACTTAGACTTGTGTTTGTTTACAAAACAATATAAATTTTGGCGAGATTCGAAAGAAAGAGATTTTGGAAGAGAGGGAGAAAGAATTTGGCGTTTATGAATAAAGCTGTAAGTTTGTAGCATTTAGCATGTTTTCGCAGTGAATCTTCGAATTCGTTATATAATACATATAACAGAAAATCTGAGGTTCAGATATTACATAACTTAGTTCAGGTAAAGTTTACTGCGTTTCAACAACTCTCATATAAAGTTGAAGGAGCAATATCCTCTGACCACGTTATATCTCGCGTTTCAAGTCCACTTTCAATATCAGTAGGACTCGAGTAAGTATCGGAAAATACCGGTATCTCAAAAACGAAATTTCTTTATTTAAACAAAAATATTATAGTTATACATAATGTACAATAATAATAAAAATATATAAATAACTATATACAAGCAAAAAAACTGTACATAAAAGGAAATTATAAATAAAAACTTCTTCTGAAATGTCCGTGTTCGGCATGGCACCCAAGACGCTGGCGGCATTTCCCCGTTATACAGCGAGGCTAAGTCTTTGGGCGTAATACTCACCAGCTCTTGGGTCACCACATGCCAGAACAAGTTTGGACGACATTTCTGACATGATTTTTTTCATGTCAGAAGACCATGGGGTCGCCACAGCAAAATGAAACTTAACATCTTCAAGAAGGTTAAATATGTGTAAACGTAAACTAAAATAGGAAATACTAGATCTCATATCAATATAATCAACACTTAAATTACGTTACGGATGTTCTATTTTATAAAGTCCGATCGCCTACAAATGTTGTGAGGTTTGCAATGCACATGCACTAACACTTACACAACGCACGAAAACATGATATTAAACCTGGTTTTTATATGAAAGAATACTAAACTATAATGAACTGCTTTTTATTAAACTTATTGTAAGTAAAACACTTTGAAGGTAAAGTTCCAAATTGCTTTTTTTCCATAAGTCACTAAATCGTTCCCTAAGGAGGCCGACCCATTATCGGATTGTGATTGAAGGACCTCTTCGATAGAATCTTAATCTTCTCGTCAAAGATTGGAGATTAGAAGTGCTCATTAGCATAATGAACGGGCTGAACAGGTGTACTTATATTATCGCAGAGATTGTAAAATTTGGAAGAAAATTTATAGGTGGACAATGGACATTAATCTACTTTTATTTAGTAACATTTTCCCTGGGAATCAATATAGTTAAAGTCAGTTCTCACCTCTACTGTTTTTTATACCTGCATGGCGCAATGGTTACCATGCCGGACTGCCAATCGAAGGGTCCCGGGTTCGATTCCCGGCGCAACAGAAATTTGAAAGATGAGTTTAAATTTCTGTTCTCGGTCTGGGTGTTTGTGTTTCAGTCTTTGTGTGTGTCCATGGTACCCACGAGACAGGTTATATCTACCCTACTGTGGGGCTATGAGTGTGAAGCGTTATTATTTTATCTGGTTTGCTACTGAAATTCATACGTTGATTCTGTTAAACCTAACAAGTCCAAAAGCATGATATTTGGTATTTGCTATTCATTAAAAAATATATCGCTCATACCATCCATGAGGTATTTTTCTTAATGGTCCCTAAAATCAGTGCGCTAAGACATATGTACATATAAATAGAGACGAACATATTAAAAGATCATTTTTATAGAATGGTTTTACTATGCTTATTTGTCTCGTGAATTTAAAAGTAACCATGAAAGAGAGAAACACAATCACCTAGACCGAGAAGTGAAATTTAAAATAATCATGCAAATTTCTGCCCCCTTCCCCCGGGGATCGAACCCGGGACAATTCAATCAGCACACAGACATAGTAACATTACGCCACACGGATAAGGTAAAGTCAGAAAATATTTTTCCTTAAGTCACTAAATCACTCCTCAAGTACGCCGACCCATTATCGCATTGTGATTGAAGGACCTATTCGATAGAATCTTAATCTTCTCGTAAAAGACTGGAGATTAGAAGTGCTCATTAGCATAATGAAAGGGCTGATCAGATATACTTATACGAGTATTATCATAGAGGATTGAAATTCAGGGTAATCATCGTGTAAACATTATTTTATAAAATAAGTTTATATATTTACCTCGGTGGTAATATATAGGTACTTTATTTGGTACAGTTAACACATTTCGTATGCTCTCGTAGTTGGCTATTTTTCGTGTCTGAACCATCCATACTAATATTATAAATTTGGAAGTAACTCTGTCTGTCTGTCTGCTACTCTTTCACGCTTAAACCACTGAACCGATTTTGATGGAATTTTTACCGCGGGAAAATATCTCATTCCTACGGGAAGCAAATGAAATGAATGAATTCCGCCGTGTTGTGTTATAAATACACTACATGCTATTACTTACTTCATTCACGTCCAATATCATATTATTATTTTATAACTTATATCCTTTTGTTTTATTCTTTTACTTTGCTTTTCTTTATTATTTCTTTACAAAATTATTTACTTTCTGTGTTTGTTTATTTACATTTTGACGCAGCTATCAAAATTTTCATGTCTGTCTTTTATGTTTTTTTTTTAATTTTAATTCGTTTTACGGCACTGTATAAAGGAAGATCCTGCGGAAGATTCTGGGGCCAATAAAAGCGGAAGACGGGAGATGGAGAGTGAGAAAGAACTTGGAGATAGAAGACCTGGTGTCCGAACCTAACATTATCGGAGAGACCAAAGCAGCAAGGCTTCAGTGGCTCGGACACTTAGAGAGATTAGGGACAACCAAACGGGAAACGACCGGTTGGACGTCCTAAATATCGCTGGAAAGACCAAGTAGCTCAAGACCTGCTCAGCCTCGGCGTTAGCGACTGGCGAGAGTTAACGCAAGACAAGACCGAGAGGTGTGGCGTCTTCTGGTGTCGGAGGCCATGACTCACTTTGGGTCGTTGCGTCACCGTAGTAAGTAAGTAAGTTGGATAGTCCATTTATCGGGGAAGGCTTTTTGAAAGGCAGACGGACCGCGTGTTATTAAGCGATCACCGTCGCCTATGGACACGGGCAACCCCAGGGGAGCCACACGAGGGCTTTAGGCTATATAACATCATGCTATGACTAATACCAATGTCCACGCGGACGAAGTCGCGGGCGGCCCCTAGTATAAATATACATTATGCGTTTCTACAATACCAGGCTACTAAACTTGGCCTATTACTTGTAATTCTTTAATCATCTTCTTTTAATATTTTATTAAAATTTGAAGAGAGAGAGAGAGAGAGAGAGAATTTTGTGGATAAAGTTGACAGTAAGAGTATTTGCGGAAAAAAGACAATGACAAAGACTTTTATTTGCATAAATATGGGCGTTTACAAATGTTGTTCATACGTATTTAGTTCGCCGTATTTACCTTCTTGTTATATTTAGGGCGGTCATAGTAATAGTTTTATTTAACAAAATTATTTTAATTATTAAAATCTACTTTATGGTTGTCTTAAAAACTAGCGATTCACGATCGATATTACGATAGACCGAAATATCTGTGCACTGTGTGCACCTGCGGGCCTCCTCTTCCCCATGCGCCGTAGTTCCGTGACAGCAAAACCTCGAATACAATATACTGACTATACAAGGCTGCGACGCGGCGATGTCCGGGTTTATATTTAATTTTCTGTTCCAATTTTGGCGACCCGTGTGGCGAATGGTTATCATGCTGGACTGCCAATCGGAGAGTCCCGGTTGCAATTCCCGGCGATACAGAAATTTGAATGATGAGTTTAAATTTCTGTTCTCGGTCTGGGTTTTTGTGTTTCTGTCCTTTTATGTGTCCACGGTATCCACGACACACTAACTGTAACTGGTATGTAACTACCCTACTGGGTGGCTATGATTGTGAAACGTTATTTATTTATTTATTTATAATTGATATTTTAAAGTAAGTATACATATGTAACATTCTTGAAGTATGTAAATGTTACTTAAAAGAAGTACGTCGCAGTCTTGTTGCATTCTTCTTTTTTTTGTATATTTTACAGTCGAATAAATTTGATGGCTATTTATTTGACATTATAAATAGATTTTGATTCAAAAACATGGCTTTTCTGGTGGCCTTTTAAACTCTATGCGAGCGTAATAAACTTCGATCTTAGTTTTGCTTAATAGTCCAGAAATGTAAAGATCATTTAACGAGAAACGGTCTTCATCTCCTCGTAGACTTGTTACAGCTCTCGCCTTCTACAAACAGTATTAAAATTCATCTCGCAACAGCATTCCTTTGAAGTTCCGAGAAACCTTTTCGAAAAAAATTCTCCAATAATGTGCAAGACTAATTGTGTTCCCGAGAAAAGTTGCAGAACTTCTTGATAGAAAAAGTTTCCTTGCTTCTAAGACCATAGGCTATTGGATCCATTTTAATTCGCTCGGATTATATTTGGAAATTGATTTTCATTGAGGGAAAAATACGGCTTAGAAATGAGTTATTATTTAAACTTTTTGAATATTCTGTCACGAAATCCGTTCAGTATTCGTGCGTAACCTCGAGAGCGCTCAGTGAGTAACGTTAAAATTATGAATACTAAGTGTAAAAGAGTTGTGTGAGTAATGAACCATATTTATAGGGTTTTTTTTGTTGATGTGATGACAGAGAAGATAAGATTTTTTTTCAAGTGCTCGTCAGTCAAAGACACATGCTTGTCAGTCATCACTACAATCATCAAAAAAAATCTTTACACTTTTTACATTTTTTTTATGTCGAACTGCTAAAAGGGTGAATTTTCAAATGGAAAGCACGAGTAGGTGCTTCATTTTCATATTAATGCAACATACGATGTACCTAGGTCTTTTTTGTTGGGTCGATTATATCTCCTGTGTCTGAAGCTTTTAAAATATGATTAAATTATTATTGCAAATTGTTAGAGCATAAAAAATGCTAGCATTTTTTATTATTTTATTCAGTAAAGATACTGTTTAACATTACGCTCATAGATTTAGCTTCAGGACACCGCAAGCCTTTTCATAGTTCTTGATATCTTATTTTTTTTCAGAAACGTTTTGTTTATTAAAAAAGTACGGGAACATTGAAAAGCGTTGAAAGACCACAATTGTTCTGAAACCGCATCCTTCACAGTGGTTTGTTTGCCTGTGGTTTTTCTCAATGGAATTCAGTTCAATAGTGCTTTGATTTCCTCCCTTTATTAACAAAAGTAAAAACGATTTTAACTTTCTCTTACTGAAACTTTGCAAGTAGGGACGACCTTCGTCCTTCGAAGTTACCAAGGTATCCCTAAATGAGATATCAAGTTAAATTGTGAGGTTTGCAATGAACATGCACTAACACTTACACAACACTAAAACATGATATTAAACCTGGTTTTTATTTGTAAGAATACTAAACTATAATAAACTTCTTTTTATTATACTTATTGTAAGTAAAATACTTTAAAGGTAAAGTTCCAAATTGCTTTTTTTCCATAAGTCACTAAATCGTACCCTAAGGAGGACCCATTATCGGATTGTGATTGAAGGACCTCTTCGATAGAATCTTAATCTTCTCGTAAAAGATTGGAGATTAAAAGTGCTCATTAGCATAATGAACGGGCTGAACAGGTGTACTTATATTATCGCAGAGACTGTAAAATTTGGAAGAAAATTTATAGGTGGATATTAATCTACTTTTATTTAGTAACATTTTCCCTTGGAATCAATTCAGTTAAAGTAAGTCTCACCTCTACTGTTTTTTATACCTGCGTGGCGCAATGGTTACCATGCTGGACTGCCAATCGAAGGGTCCCGGGTTCGATTCCCGGCGAAACAGAAATTTGAATGATGAGTTTAAATTTCTGTTCTCGGTCTGGGTGTTTGTGTTTCAGTCTTTGTGTGTGTCCATGGTACCCACGAGACAGGTTATATCTACCCTACTGTGGGGCTATGAGTGTGAAGCGTTATTATTTTATCTGGTTTGCTACTGAAATTCATACGTTGATTCTGTTAAACCTAACAAGTCCAAAAGCATGATATTTGGTATTTGCTATTCATTAAAAAATATATCGCTCATACCATCCATGAGGTATTTTTCTTAATGGTCCCTAAAATCAGTGCGCTAAGACATATGTACATATAAATAGAGACGAACATATTAAAAGATCATTTTTATAGAATGGTTTTACTATGCTTATTTGTCTCGTGAATTTAAAAGTAACCATGAAAGAGAGAAACACAAACACCTAGACCGAGAAGTGAAATTTAAAATAATCATGCAAATTTCTGACCCCCCCCCCACCCCGGAATCGAACCCGGGACAATTCAATCAGCAGACAGGCATAATAACATTGCGCCACACGGTAAAGTCAGAAAATATTTTTCCATAAGTCACTAAATCGCTCCCCAAGTACGCCGACCCATTATCGCATTGTGATTGAAGGACCTATTCGATAGAATCTCAATCTTCTCGTAAAAGACTGGAGATTAGAAGTGCTCATTAGCATAATGAAAGGGCTGATCAGATATACTTATACGAGTATTATCACAGAGGATTGAAATTCAGGGTAATCATCGTGTAAACATTTTTTATAAAATAAGTTTATATATTTACCTCGGTGGTAATATACTTTCTTTGGTAAAGTTAACAATTTCGTATGCTCTCGTAGTTGGCTATTTTTCGTGTCTCAACCCATATAAACATTATGCGTTTTTACATTACCAGGCTACTAAACTTGGCCTATTACTTGTAATTCTATAATTATCTTCTTTTAATATTTTTTTAAAATTTAAAGTGAGAGAGAGAGAGAGAATTTTGTGGATAAAGTTAAAGACAATGACAAAGACTTTTATTTGCATAAATATGGGCGTTTACAAATGTTGTTTATACGTATTTAGTTCGCCGTATTTACCTTCTTGTTATATTTAGGGCGGTCATAGTAATAGTTTTATTTAACAAAATTATTTTAATTACTAAAATCTACTTTGGCTGGCTGGCTGGCTGCAACCCTTTTTGTGTCCCACCGCTGGGCACGGGTCTCTCCCCATTATTGGGGAGGCCTGGAGCTTACTCCACCACGCTGCTCCAATGCGGGTTGGTGGAGATGCGGGTTAGTGCCCAAACCGCTGTCGGATGTTTTCAAACCACCCATAAGGCCTCCGACAAGGTTTAACGACTGTTATCTATCGACAACAACCGGGACCGACGGCTTAACGTGCCCTCCGAAGCACGGAAACGCGCATGAAATTTTTTGCCACTAGCGGTCACCCATCTCACACCCGACCGCGCCTGTTTGGCTTAACTGCATAGACCGCTTGCGTCCTACGCTAGCCGCCGAGCCATGCGCGCTTCTAAAATCTACTTTATGGTTGTCTTAAAAACTAGCGATTCACGATCGATATTACGATAGACCGAAATGTCTGTGCACTGTGTGCACCTGCGGGCCTCCTCTTCCCCATGCACCATAGACCTGTGACAGCAAAACCTCGAATACAATACTGACTACACAAGGCTGCGACGCGGCGATGTCCGGATTTATATTTAATTTTCTGTTCCAATTTTGGCGACCCGTGTGGCGAATGGTTATCATGCTGGACTGCCAATCGGAGAGTCCCGGTTGCGATTCTCGGCGAAACAGAAATTAGAATGATGAGTTTAAATTTCTGTTCTCGGTCTGGGTCTGTGTTTCTGTCCTTTTATGTGTCCATGGTATCCACGGCACACTAACTGTAACTGGTGTGTAACTACCCTACTGGGTGGCTATGATTGTGAAACGTTATTTAATTATTTATAATTGATATTTTAGAGTAAGTATACATATTATGTAAGGTATGCAAATGTTACTTAAAAGAAGTACGTCGCAGTCTTGTTGCATTCTTCTTTTTTTTGTATATTTTATAGTCGAATAAATTTTATGGCTACTTTTTTGACATCCTAAATAGATTTTGATTCAATAACATGGCTTTTCTGGTGGCCTTTTAAACTCTATGTGTTATATGTTAAAACTTCTGTCTTAGTTTTGCTTAATAGTCCAGAAATGTAAAGATCATTTAACGAAAAACGGTCTTCATCTCCTCGTAGACTTGTTACAGCTCTCGCCTTCTACAAACAGTATTAAAATTCATCTTGCAACAGCATTCCTTTGAAGTTCCTTCCTTTTCGAAAAAGATTCTCCAATAATGTGCAAGACTAATTGTGTTCCCGAGAAAAGTTGCAGAACTTCTTGATAGAAAAAGTTTCCTTGCTTCTAAGACCATAGGCTATTGGATCCATTTTAATTCGCTCGGATTATATTCGGAAATTGATTTTCATTGAGGGAAAAATATGGCTTGGAAATGAGTTATTATTTAAACTTTTTGAATATTCTATGTCACGAAATCCGTTCAGCTATCGGTGCGTAGCCTCGAGAGCGCTCAGTGTCAAGTAACGTTATTATGAATACTAAGGGCCTCTTTCACCACCTTCAAGTAAGTGACAAGTACGCTAATTGTCGGTTAAAGTCATCCGTAACTTCACGATATTCGAGTAGTCACTAATCATATGATAAACTGACCTGTACTCGTAGCATTTACTTGCCAATTAACTTTACTTAGGACGTAACTAATCAACACTTTACTTGGAGATTAGGTGTAGAAGAGTTGTGTGAGTAATGAACCATATTTATAGTTTTTTTTTTGTTTATGACAGGATATGATTACTTTCCCTTCCAAGTGCTTGTCAATCAAAGAAACATTCTTGTTTGGAGTTTTGGGGGGAAGTCGAAAAAGACATGTTGTGCTCTTGTTTTATTTTCATTTTCTTGGTGTATTTTTGAGTTATATCGGATAAAGTTGTGGCATTTTGTTTGATATAGGTTAATTACAGTGCACGAGTGTTTACAGGGCACGGGTCTCTCCCCATTATTGGGGAGGCCAGGAGCTTACTCCACCACGCTGCTCCAATGCGGGTTGGTGGAGATGCGGGTTAGTGGCCAACCCGCTGTCGGATGTTTTCAAACCGCCCATAAGGCCTCCGACAAGGTTTAACGACTGTTATCTATCGACGACAACCGGGACCGACGGCTTAACGTGCCCTCCGAAGCACGGAAACGCGCATGAAATTTTTTGCCACTAGCGGTCACCCATCTCCCACCCGACCGCGCCCGTTTCGCTTAGTTGCATAGATCGTTTGCGTTCTACGCTAACCGCCGGGCCATGCGCGCTTCGAAATAGAATAACCGTGCTAAAATATGTTTTTCTGCTTGCCTCCAAAACTCCATCGGACACGTTCTGGTAAAGTAGCCATCGCTTTACTTGAATGTTGGACTGACTAGACTGACTGATTACTGACGACTTACTTAGGCCCTGTGCCAACCTAAGCAACGTGACACGTGATCTGACAAGTGATCTGGCGCGTAACTTGCCACTAACATCAACATTCAAAGACGGAGTATGGAGTAGCGCCCATTCGCGTGGCGTGACATGACACGAACTGGCATGCCACTCAGCGTGCTACTAGTGACGCAATAAAGTGACACGCGACAGAAACTTGTAGTGATTTGTCCGTTAAAATGAAAGAAAAAAGAAAAAAGGTCTCAATTTTTGCAGTATAATAAAATAAGTTTCCTCCTTCATTCTATAAAATGTCTTAAATCTATCATCAGGGTATCTACTTAATTCCCTCATAACGACGTATGTGCCACCAGTTTTTAACTTTTTTTTCCACATAGGATGCACCCAGAAGCGTCTCTGTCTGTTTTGAATATTTAAAATTTGTAGATAAGTAAGAGCATCTTCATCTTCATCAGACGACGACATTGCTGCGAGTGCCTTTGTACTCTGAGATGTTTCTAGCATGCCGACTAGGTGGGTTCGTTGAATGTCTTGCCAGAGTCATGCTACATGCCGGTGGATAAACACGTCTCTGTCACGTTGCTTAGGTGGGCACAGGGCTTTACTGACTTTGTTATTACTTCGTTCAGTTTCATTGAATGCACTGAGCACTGGCAGTATGCACAGAGTTTGCGATGCCATAATTGAAAAAAAAAACATGCTTGTCAGTCACATCACTACAACCAGATCCGATGGGACTTCGTGAAGTAAGATATCTATAAAGTTCTTTACACTTTTTACATTTAATTATTATTGCAAATTGTTAGAGCCTGCTAGCATTTTAATTATTTTATTTATTAAACATACTGTTTAACATTACGCTAAAGATTTAGCTTCAGGACACCGCAAGCCTTTTCATAGTTCTTGATATCCTATTTTTCTTTAGAAACGTTTTGTTTAATAAAATAGTACGGAAACATTGAAAAGCGTTGAAAGACCACAATTGTTCTGAAACCGCATCCTTCACTGTGGTTTGTTTGCCTGTGGTTTTTCTCAATGGAATTCAGTTCAATAGTGATTATGATTATGATTTCCTCAGTTTATTAACAAAAGTAAAAACGATTTTAACTTTCTCTTACTGAAACTTTGCAAGTAGGGACGACCTTCGTCCTTCGAAGTTACCAAGGTATCCGTAAATGAGATATCAAGTTACAGGTGATTAAATAATTTATACCAAACTAGCGGCCGCCCGCGACTTCGTCCGCGTGGAATTTGCTATTAGTCATAGCATAATGTTATAATATTGCCTATAGCCTTCCCCAAGGACTAATCAACACAAAAAAATGTTTCAATTCGAACCAGTAGTTCCTGAGATTAGCACGTTCAAACAAACAAACAAACTCTTCAGCATAATATCTTATATATAAAATTCTCGTGTCACAATGTTAGTTACCATACTCCTCAGAAACTGCTCGACCGATTATGAAATTTTAAATTCATATTCAGTAGGTCTGAGAATCGGCTACTATCTATTTTTCAGACCCCTAAGTGATAAGAGTGGCCCACACCAAACATTTAAACGTGGTACGGAGTTCGCGGGGTCAGCTAGTATTACTATGGATATCTTCTAAACATCCCAGACTTTTTTCCACCATCACACATTTCGCTGGTAAATAATGTAGCATCCACATTAGCTGCCGTCAATCTAAGAACTACTAAAAGGCGCCTTTTTTGAGTTTCCGAGCTACAGAATACAAAGTCGTTTATGTCACTTTGACACATTTTTTTGCGTCCGCAAATTTTATGACGTACAGTCATTACGGGTAACTTTGAATTGACGTTTAACTTTGTACAAAGTTGGAAAAAAGATTTAACTATATTAATACATCGAAGCTTATTGATATTTCAATATAATAACTGTGTTAAATGGATTGCCAAAATGTTTTTGTAATAACTGAAAATTAAAGAAATAAACTGTCAATGCCATATTTCTGAGAATTCCCGCCTTTTCCGTGGTTAAGTTGCTGGAAGTTTTTGAGCTCTGATTTGGAATCGTAATCTAGTCCACTTTGATTCATATATTCATATTCATATTTCATATAGTTTTTTACATTCTAGAAAAAAATATTCAAAGTTACCCAAAACTCATGATAACTTTGAATTCGAGTTTTAGGGGAAATTATGGGTAGTTCTGTTGTTTCTTCCGCAAACTTATTTTGTTAGACAGAAAAACCAACTTAAAAGGACACTATTCATTCAATAAAATAAAGGTATCATAAATAGAAATCAGTTTTAATAATACAAATAATGTAAAAAATGTTCAAAGTTACCCGAACTGTACGTACTTAATTTTTACTTCAATTATATTTGAAAATGGATTCATTTCATTTACCGAGTCAGACTATTATTTAGTACACCGCGAGCCTTTTCAAAGTTACTAATATCCTCTCCACAAGCGTTTACCCAACTTTCAGAAAACAACACTTGACGTCGAAAAGCGCTGAAAGACCACAATTGTTCTAAAACCGCGGACCTGACTGTGTAGCTTTTTGTCTGTGGTTTGTTTCAATAGAATTTTGTAGTGCTTTGATTTTCTTCCTTCGTTAACAATTGTGAAAGGGATTTTAACTTATACATACCTTCCGTCATCCGGGTACTGTTTCTCTTATTGAAGATTCGCAAGCAAGGATGACCTTCAAACTTCTAAAGGCATCCTGAATGAGATGCTGAAATATAAATTGTGTAATTCTAATTGCTGGATTACAGACAAATGCTAAAAATAAGTTGAAAGTTTTGAAAATAGAAATCTGGGTTGGCATTGGCTTGAATCTTAATATTTTTTGTTAAGATAACTTTTTCATTCCAAATTTATTCCAAAACTCAGAAGACTGATAGGTACTATAATTTTAAGACCGAATATAAAAGAAGTCTAACCAGAAAAATCCAACTGGAAGGAACAGAAAGGTACTTCCTGAACGAACTAATCACAGGTGTGTACTAAAATTCAAAATGTACCTAATCATCGCTGTCGTTTCATGAATACTTCTTCAATTCTAAACCTATCACTGATCTTTATGTAAAGAAATTATTAAAGATCATCGTCAACGCTTTTCAGCGTAAAGTTTTAAAGGATAGTCTAATAACAAAATTAAATAAAACTCGTTAAAAGACCTTAACTCCTATTGAATACGAATGCGCTCTGCCCGTTTTCAGGTTAATTGTGTTAGAGTAAGTTATCTTACAAGGCGATCCCATCATCTAATCACTTAGTAAATTAAAATTAAGATATAAAATAAAAAAAAATCTTTTTAAAATACGCTTTTATTTAAATGCACTAAAAAGAATATTATGTTATTGTACAAATTAAGCTCTTTCTTTTGATACCCATATGCTTCACAATAATAAGTAATAATGTAATCCAATATGGATGGCAGTCATTTTGGATTAGATTTCTTTTGTGTGTGTGATTCTTCTGTAAATTAAGCCTTTTTCATTGACACCCATAATGGGCGTCTTACACAAAAATGTGTAATCCGCCATTTTGTTGCGGCGGCCATTTTAAATTAACAAATATACTGATTGCGGATTGTTTTAATGTAATTTTTAACTAACTTTTTAATATAACATTCATAGCTGAAAGATCTTCGTGACATCAATCCGTAATGTATATACTCGACTATCACTGATCCAAAGCATTACTCAAAAATAATTTCCGTTAAATGGTTGCATTATTATGCCTCTACCACGTGTAATTCCAAGACTTCCCGTCAATAGAAGAACGCTTTTAGCCGATGTCCTCATAGTCCATTGTCGAGTCATTCATCCTAGATTGGAGCACAATGGAGCGTCTTCTTGCACTGAAGAAACAAATTGTGATTAACTACGAGTATGTGGGAAAATAATCTTTTGTAATATCAACAATTTTATTATGCTAAATACATGTACCTATAACCCCGGAAAATGGACCTCATTTCAAAATTAAGAAGAATGTAGGTCATAGTTCTAACAAGTTGTGGACGACTTTGTGGAAGAGACTTGTGTTTATTTAGGGATGGTCGCGAGTCTCTAACGATAAGTATTCTCGCTGCGACATCGCAACGTCAACGTCGCGTTAACACAACGTCGACACCGAGTTTTTTAGCACTGGGTACAATCACGCCATCCAGTCAGTATTTACGGCCAGTGTACGATCGCAGCATGAGCGAGAAATGCGCAACGTTAATGTCGCGTTTGTGGCGTGTTGCCGCTTCGGTGACCTTAGAGAATCATCAACGCTCCTAAAACGCCAGTGGGATATCGGCCTTATTACGACTCTTCCACGTACAGTTTTACGTAGATTTTGCTTTGTCAGGAGAATGCTTTTAGTCGATGTCCTCAAGTCCATTGTCGAGTCAATCATCCTAGATTGGAGCACAATGGAGCGTGTTCGTGCACTGAACAAACAAATTATGGTCAACTGAGTGGGAAGAACGGACTCGTGTATATTTTGTAGTACCTATGAAAAATTCTGTTATATAACAGGGGTTATTAAACTAATAAATTACTAATTTGTATTGAAAAATTAACTCTTTTGTTTTTGAAGTTTACACCACGAAAGCGTTCAAACCTAAAACGCTCAGTGCTTTTAATAGCAGTCCCCTCTCCGAACATTTTTAATATTGTGAGCTCTTTTTGCCGCGTTAGATTCGCATCGCAACTCGTATTAAACACGCGCGTTATTTGCAACTCCGTGGTATTAAAAATGACTCGAATTTTCGAAGTATCTTTGTTGTCTAAGCTGAATAAAAAAACAATTGAAAGTTGACAACTTAATGTTGCACATTTTTTTTAAAAAAGAAGAGTCTATCCTGTGTTAAAGATTTCATTCAAATATTTCGAATTTTTTGAAGGTTTTATGTCAATTTCAAATAAATTTTCAGTTTTCTGCTATCTGGTTGCATTATTATGCCTCTCACGGGCAATTTTAAGGCGTCCCTTTAATATAAGCTTTTAGCCGACGCCCTCATTGTTTATTGTTAAGTCATCCTTGATTGAAACATAATGGACCATATTCGTGCACTGAATAAGCAAATGTTAGTAGTGGTCAACAGAACTATACGAAGAGCAGACTCGTGTGTCTTTTATTGCACGTTACCTACATCATTTTAATAATATAATACTTAGTGTGGCATTATCAATACCTCTGTTTTTTAAACCAGTATCACTTTTGATTTAAATTTTTGTTACATTAAAAATACAGATAAAACAAAGTCAAATTAAATTAAGAGAAACCGACATTATAAATAACATAGTTTTAGTGGGAGAATTTCAAAGATATAGAAAAGTAAGCGCTTCGGTAATAAGCGACCTTCACTAGAGAGCGCGTCAATATTCATTAGCACCAGATTCGATACAGCCTCCACAAGTCAATTATTGTTTCGCCGACGCTTTTAGTGTTTTGTGGTGTACTTAAACAATTATATGAAGCGAAGGTTCTGCGGCTGGCGAAGAATGCAAGTGATCTACTCAACTAAGCGAAACGATTGCGGCCGGATGTAAGATGGGACAGCCACCCAATGCCAAATTTCATGGGCATTTCCGTTACAGTACAGTACAAAGGGCACGTTAAACTGTCGCTTCCCGATGTTATCTATAGATAGCAGTCCTTCAACAAAACATCTTGACAGCGGGTTTTCTTCTAACCTACATCTCCACCATCTTGTATTGCAGCAGCGTGATGGAATCCCCAATAGTGGGGGAAACCCATGCCAAGCAGTATTAGTCATATTATTACAGTAGCAGTAGTGGTAGTTCAGTAGGTACTTAAAGTTTTTTTCCGCCGGATTTTTTCCTCTCAGTGTATAAAAACCCCAATATGGATATCCAAACCCGACGATCGGATCCGATCCAAAAAATAAATATAAATAAATAAAATTTATCAATAAAAGCCGCAATATGGGTACGAATAATGATAAAAATAATATAAATATAATATAATAAATTAGACTATTTGAATGTTCATTTTGATATTTGTAATTAGCTAAGTTTTAAATTATTGTAATATTTGCATACCTCATGAAGGTAAATATGGCGAACCAAATGTATAAAAAACCTTTTGTAAACACCCATATTTGTGCAAATAAAATTCTTTGACCTTGTCGTTGTCTTTAACACACCAGTCTCTGAAGTAGGGCTAACTCCTACAATTTTTTTTTTAAGTGCAAACATAAGTGAGTGAAAATATTGCAATATATCATTACGATGCAGTTACGCGATTCTACCATTAAATTTTTAATGCATTATAAACTAGTAGTAAAAATCCCATGGGGTGATGGGGAAGTGGAATTATTCTATTTCTTAGAAAAATCCTCGTAACTAAGTTAGAATCCCAATTGTCCAATCACTTCGATCCTGTCGTGGTAGTATTCCAAGTCGCTAGAGATCACTTAACTTTTGCTTTCGATACTAAAGAGACTAGCGTGAACTGTAAAATCTCGTAAGGACTTACGGACATACAGCGTGTCCTTCAATTTATATACAGTCCCCGTAGAGCAATATGACGGTTAGTCTGAACAGTTTTCAAGATCTTTCAGTTTTTATGTAGATCGGTGGTATATGTAATCTCGTAAGTAATAATGCACTTTTTTATTTTTTTTTACATACACAACAACATCTGATTCCAAACTAAGCAGAGCTTGTACTATGGTAATCAGAAAGCTGATAAACATACTTATATAATTCTAAATACATACTTAAATAGATAAATTAACACCCAGACACAGAACACATAGTCATGTCCATCACAGAAATATTTTTCCTGAGTGGGAATCGAACCCACGACCTCACGCTTCGCAGTCGGCTCATCACCCACTACTCCACGGAGGCTGTCACTTTGTAATTTTGGTGTTGTGCGTGGTCCAGCAGCTAGCGTAAAACGTGAGTTAGATAAACAAGGGCGGTAGATTGTGCGATGGGTGACCGTGGGGGCAGATCTCATGCGAGTTTCCGCCGATATCCATATCTATCGAGATAGCAGTGATTACACCTTGTTGGAGGTCTGTCTTATAGGCGGTTTGACTCGACAGCGGGTTGACCTACATTGGAGTAGCATGGTACAGTAATCTCTAGATTTCCCCAATTAGTATCTGTAGCTTCGGGATTAAGAATAGAGCTACGGTATCCCCTGCCTTATCGTAAGAGGGGACTAAATCTAAAACTTCCGGGGTTCCGGGCGGTGAGAGTGAGAGATCGATCCGTCCAGCCAGCAGCGGTGTGTGCGTGGCCGCATACCACCGTAAGCATCGGAAGGTGCAGGAGAGCACACCTCTCCCCGTTCCAAAGCGCCGCGCGGAGGACTCCGGTGCGTTCTACTGGAGATCCCGGAGTTATTCCCAAGCGCAGAGGCAGGCCACCGAGGAAGTTTTAGTGCGGTCCAATCTCACATAACTAGGTTTCTTCTCCCAAGGTTCCGGGTACCTTTTGAAGATTTCCCCCTCGATGCAAAAAAAGACCTCCCCAATTATCAGAAGAGACCCGTGTCCAGCAGTGGGACGCGAAAAATTTAGCAGTTAAGCGTTATTTCACAGACATTGATTAATTTCCAAAGTTTTTAACATTATAAACTCCTGAAAACCCGCAAGAAGAGTCACTTTATTTTTTAACCTATCACGTATAAATTCAGATCATGAAATCTTTACTATTATGTTGTTTCAAAGCGACGAAATGGTCATAACAGTTTTCGTTAATGATGAAACAATAAAAATTATTAATGGCGTTGCTAGAGCCTAACAATTCATTTGGCATCGTAAAACTATTTTATGGTCCGCTGAAATAATGACGCCTCGTAAATGTTCATTTTATACAGGACGAACTGACGACGGCGGTGGCTTACTTACGTGTATTAAAGTTTTACTTATTATTGTCGTTATTATTTAGCTGTGCTTAAAAACTAGTAAAAATATCATAGCTCGAGCATTGAAGTAACATAGCTGCACCCATTTCTGTGATGAAGACATCTTGTTGTGTTTTGACGGTGTAGCCGGCCTCATTCCCATAAGGTGACCGTTGGTCTCCGGAGTCTCTACTTCGCAATCTAAGTGCATTATGAGCACAGATAACAACACAGTATAAATTTTTGTATAAGTTGATTACTAGGTCAGCGGTTTTAACTCACGCTTAATTCAATTTAATTTAATTATTGTAATATTTGCATACCTAATTCATGAAGCTAAATATGGCGAACTAAATGAATAAAAACACCATTCGTAAAAATCCATATTTGTCTGTCTTTAGTTTCAGAGGAGCCCGATTAGTTGCGGACCAAGACCTTCAGCATGAGCCATTATTCATTCGTGCCCAAAATTAAGCTTGAGTTTAAACTGGTGTTTACGCTCATTTGACGTTTAGTTGTTTATTTTCGAATTCAAAATAAGAATGAAAATCTGTACGGAAATCTCAGATTCACTATTTAATTTTATTATTCTGAGTCGGAAATGGGGATATTAAGTTCCGCTTTCTATTTTTGTAAGGGCATTTCACGATAATAACGACGGAAGCACTGGACTATTCCAGTGCAGCGAGGAGTACGACAAGGGGATGTTATATCCCCGAAGCTGTTTACCGCTGCACTGGAAGACGTGTTCAAGCTGATGGAGTGGAACGGGCTGGGTATTAACATCTATGGCGAACACCTCACGCACCTTCGATTTGCCGATGACATAGTAATCTTGGCGGAGAACCTGGAAGAGCTCAGCACTATGCTAGGTGACCTCCATAGCGCCTCATAAAGGGTGGGTCTTAAGATGAACATGGACAAGACGAAGATCATGTCTAACATCCATGTCACACCTATACCGGTTGTTGTTGATGGCGCTATTCTCGAAGTTTTCGACAAGTACATATACCTGGGACAAGCGATCCGTATGGGTAAGTCCAGCTTCGAGAGAGAGGGAACTCGTAGAATCCAACTCGGTTGGGCAGCGTTCGGGAAATTACAAAGTGTCTTCTCGTCCAGAATACCTCATTGCCTGAAGTTGAAAGTCATCGAGCAGTGTGTGTTGCCAGTGATGACCTACGGTGCTGAGACGTGGTCTTTTACAGTTACCCTTTTCCAAAAGCTCAGGGTCGCCCAGCGAGCTATGGAGAGAGCTATGCTTGGTATTTCTCTACGCGACAGAATTTATAATGATGAAATCCGTGAGAGAACGAAGGTTACCAACATAGCTCTCAAAATCTGCAAGCTGACGTAGCAATGGGCAGCCCATATAGTTAGGAGGACCGACAACCGATGGGGAAGAAAGGTCCTTGAATGGAGACCAAGTCTCGGCAAAAGGAGTACAGGCCGCCCTCCAACCAGGTGGACTGACGGCCTGAAGAAGACAGCAGGTAGTCGCTGGATTCAAAAGGTCCAGGACCGGGAGGAGTGGATAACGTTAGGGGAGGCCTATGTCCAGCAGTGGACAGTAAAAGGCTGATGGATGGATGGATGGAACTGAACACCCACTTCTGCCGTGAATAAATTCTATTGTGTTTCGGTACTTACTAAGGTGATGATCAGCATTCGAAGTATCGGCCTGCATGCTCGTCTGCTGCTCTTTTCAAGTAAAAAAAAACGTAAACTCTGTAATGAAATAACCATATTCTTATTACCCGACTGCCACAGAAGGAGGGTTATGTTTTTCGAGAGTATGTAAGTAGGTATGTATGTATAATTGTTTGGCACGCTCTGCAGCACAGCTCTGCAGCCTGAACAGCTTGATGGATTTTAGCTTTAGTGGTGTCATTAGATTCGTATTTACTCTGAGAGCGACACTGGGTATGTCAAAATAAAAAGGCGGCTTTTTGGCGCCAAATTCAATTGTTTGGCACGTTCTGCGGTCTGAACGGTGCGATGGATTTTAGCTTGAGAGGTGTCGTTAGATTCCTATATACTGTGAGAGTGACACAGGATATACCAAAATAAAAAATAAAAAATGACCACTACATTTTATTGTATTTAAATATTAACCCGAAGAGTTAAGTGCAATCAGGTATGATGAATTGATGACTTTCTTATTTTAGGGTTTTTTCATTTCCAAATTACAAAGAAACGCAGTTGGGTTTTTTAATATTGGTAAAATTATTGTTTTAGCTTATACTGCGTTTACTTTTAGTAATATAACTAACTTTTCGAGCAGTGTGTGTTGCCAGTGATGACCTACGGCGCTGAGACGTGGTCTTTTACAGTTAGCCTTTTCCATAAGCTCAGGGTCGCCCAGCGAGCGATGGAGAGGGCTATGCTTGGTATTTCTCTACGCGACAGAATTCGTAATGATGAAATCCGTAGAAGAACTAAGATTACCGACATAGCTCTCAAAATCTGCAAGCTGAAGTGGCAATGGGCAGGCCATATAGTTAGGAGGATCGACAACCGATGGGAAAGAAAGGTCCTTGAATGGAGACCACGTCTCGGCAAAAGGAGTACATACCGCCCTCCAACCAGGTAGACTGACGACCTGAAGAAGACAGCGGGTAGTCGCTGGATTCAGAAGGCCCAGGACCGGGAGAAGTGGCGAACGTTAGGGGAGGCCTATGTCCAGCAGTGGACAATAAAAGGCTGATGGATGGATGGATGGATGGAATATAACTAAATGGTTGGTTATTACTTTAGCTATTGAGTTAAGTGTAGTATGATATTTGTGTTTAAACACAGGTTAACCTCGGCTTAACGATTGTTACAGATGTGACGTGCGGGGTTGGCTTCTACGAGCTGAGCGCTTATGTGACTGTGGCCGGGTAAGGAGTCAATATCATTTACATATTCTTGCTAGAAAATTTATAGAAAAAGCATTTCATATTAATAGAAAATAAAGACAAATTACCATTTCAAAATTTGAGATCTATTAATTAGAATATATCTGATGTTAAATCAAAATGTTATTTTGTATCTAGTCTCAGATTGCTTTTCAATGAAATGACAAATATTTATTAGACAACAAAGCCATTGAAGAAAAGAAAGAAAGAAAGAAAATACTTTATTGTTGACTGTTTACATACATAAAGTAGATGTTTAAAATTATTATAAGAGTTTAAACAGTCTACCATGCTCTGGCATACAATATTATATTACTAATTAAAATTAAAGTAACTAAAATAGTTTATTTTAAGATCCGCTAATCGGCTATTCTTAACGGATCATCGAAAAAGGAATCATGGAAAACAAATCCATTGAAAAAGAAAAAAATAGTGGCCATAGAAAGGACAGAACTATAGTATAATAGGTTTATTTTCTCAACAATGCTCTAACAACGTCCATCGCGTCCGTCCCATTATTTTGCAATTCTGGCGGACTATAGGTAGGTACATATATGGCGAGATACGGATTTCCTCTAAACGGGCAAAATATTAACAAATTTCTACTGGATTATATCTAAATGACGACCCGTGTGGCGCAACGGTTACCATGCCAGACAGCCGATCGGAGAGTCGCGGGTTCCATTCCCGGCGAAGCAGAAAGAATGATAAGTTTAAAATTTCTGTTCTCGGTCTGGGTATTTGTGTTTCTGTCTTTGTGTGTGTCCATGGTACCCACGACACAGGGTATATCTATCCTACCACATTTATACTGGCTTATATCTAAATGACGACCCGTGTGGCGCAACGGTTACCATCCCAGCAAACATTTTAAGTGTTTTTTCCGAGACTATAGAATATATTACCAATTTACGTAAAAATAACGTCACACGCAACACTTTTTTTCACTTAAAACATACTTTAACTGTTACGTCGAAAAACATAGTAATTAAAACGGTAATTTTACTCAATCTGGTAGACAACTTTAAAGTCGATATTTAGTCGTATTAAGTGGTAGAATTGACGGTTGAAACTTTAACTAATAAGTTATAAATACTTATAAGTGCTTGCTCGGTATTTACGATATAATTGTTTCTTATTATGCGACCGTTAGGTCGTCAATTTTAAGTCAAATCGAATACCAATTTTGAAGAAAATACTACCAATAGTAAATACCAAAATGCGACATTCGAGTGAGAAATACTTGTAAAGTATTTGCAATACCGTTAGGTTATATCTAGATAACTTCAAAGTCAGACTTACTTAGTAATTTAACCAATAAGTCTTAGGTGATGGAGGCGACCTGACGTTTATAGTGTTTTAAGTAAAAAGAACACTTTGGTCGAACCGCCATTTTATTTTAATAATCCGAAGGAGTGATATTTCAAGACGTCGATTTTTTTACTGTTAATTCTAGGGTAATATCATTAAACGACACCTATACTGTCTAATATTCAGATAATTCGTTAGGTTTATGTATCTCAATAATGCTAGGGCAAGATAATAACTACTATTGTAAAAAAAAAATATTGAGGTCGACAAAAAAAAATTCTTCAATAAATTTAAAGCCCATCACCAGATTTCAACTTTAAATCAACATAATTCGCGAAATAATTTTCATCGCAGAAGATTTCATCATAATATTGCGTTGCAAACGAGCGCAAAACCTTGGAAATTTATGAAGCGGCCATTATTATTCTATCAATAAAGAGTTTAGCTTAAAGAGTTAGACATTTTGTTTTGAAGTAAAAAGAAAATATTTTTGTCTCTTTTACTCTCCAACGCAATTGATAATACATTACTTAAATATGAAATTAAATAGTAAAAAATACGTTGGACCCACGTTTAGAAGAGGTAAATGAATACCAAATTAGTAATTGCAACTACAAGGCACGTCGTGGTGACGTCGAATTTACGTGAAAAATATGGCCTAACAATTGACCTGTTGGTTGCAATCACTAAAATTACGTGGAATAAACGTCACCGGCACGTGCTTTTTTTCCCCACTTAGGGTGATTGCACGTCGACTCCACGTCGATTCGAGGTATCTCATTTTGGTCACCGTAAAAATTGCAACCTAATCTTGGTATTTTTATTGTAATTGTGACCTAAAATGTTTGCTGGGCTGCCAATCGAAGAGTCGCGGGTTCCATTCCCGGCGAAGCAGAAATAATGATAAGTTTAAAATTTCTGTTCTCGGTCTGGGTGTTTGTGTTTCTGTCTTTGTGTGTGTCCATGGTACCCACGACACAGGGTATATCTATCCTACTGTGGGGATATGAGTGTGAATCGTTATTATCGTTAAACGTTATTACCGATCCGGGATGCCACAATCCGAAAAATCAATAAAATAAATAACTTGGATGGTAATTTATTTGATTCTATGAACTTTCAATTTTAGCACATTTTGTTTATGTAAAAATCTGAACTAGAAATGCATTAAATCCGGATCAATGAAAGTGCCGAAATGTTTACATATGCAGACTTAATTTCATTTTATGATTAGATTTATTTACATTTCCAATAACCTATCAGAATTAATTTTGATCCCTAGAAAACAAGTTATAAAATGTTTTTGTTATGACAATTAACAACCGATAAACTTGAATAGTACTTACTTGCTTTGAAGTCACAGTACGTGCAGTACTATAAAACAACTCTATAAAAACTATAAAACAAATCTACCTACACAGAAATCTAATACCTCTACATGATTTTACGTGTTTCGGTAAAGAACTGCACAGTCATTCATTTCCTCAACAATGCTCTAATAACTTCCATCTTTCGTGCCATTATTCTGATGGCCTATTTATAGCGAGCTTCGGATTTCTCTGTACGGACAAAATATGAGCACATTTCTATAACTGGCTTGTATCTTAATGTGATTACTGTGTAGGTTAGTCACGTCATCATGTTTAACATCAATGACTTAATGACCTGAGTAGGACCCGAGTGATAAGATGTTCTGTACGTCAGTCAAATCATTATGTTTGTTATCAATGACCTGATGACCTGAGGAGAACTCGAGAGAACCACTTTTTTATACAGAAGCACGCATGGCTCGGCGGCTAGTGTAGAACGCAAGCGGTCTATGCAGCTAAGCCAAACAGGCGCGGTCGGGTGTGAGATGGGTGACCGCTAGTGGCAAAAAAAATCATGCCCGTTTCCGTGCTTCGGAGGGCACGTTAAGCCGTCGATTCCGGTTTTTGTCGATAGATAACAGTCGTTAAACCTTGTCGGAGGCGATATGGCCGGTTTGAAAACATCCGATAGCGGGTTGGCCACTAACCCCGCATCTCCACCAACCCGCATTGGAGCAGCGTGGTGGAGTAAGCTGCAGGCCTCCCCAATAAGGGAGAGAGACCTGTGCCCAGCAGTGGGACGCAAAAAAAGGGTTGCAGCCATATATCGACCGGACTAAAACAAAGACGGGCCCCGTGACGTAATGCGATCATTAAACATTAGGTACTGGCTTTGAAGGAGAACTTTTTACCAGTTGCAACAAATTCACATAAAATAAAATAAATCCATTATTTTGATTGCGTCGCGCGTTTATGATTATAATTAAAAACGAACTTGAACGTTAATTAAAATATCAGTCTTCTGATTTTCAGAATTTATTGACGTGATAACGTCTTTAAAATCGTTTTAGTCGGGTGACATGTTCAGAAACTTGTGTCACACCAAAACCTCACGAGCGCGATCGCAGGTATAACGAGAGAGAGACGGACCGATCTCCCGTCTCATCTCGAGCGCTGCCAGTCATTCCGTGAAACTTGTCACGCGGAATCCTCACGAGCGGAGGCTGGCATAGCGTTCGAGTGAGTGGACCGATCTTCCGTCTCTCTCACTCTAGCGGCATACAAACGAATGGAGATTTTCTCGTGCGGACGTTATCACGTAAACATCTCGATCGTAAACCTACTTTACAAACAATTTGCCGTTTTTTTTTTATACAGTATTTAAATTTCTTTTGTATATCCATCTGGAATCCAATTGCGTTGCAATTTAGGAGGCAACATTCTTTCCGAAACAAAATTTTATAAAGTGTCTTATAATTTTGACAATAACTTAATATAACAATAAATTAAATATATTTTATCAGGACAAAAAAATCTAATATCCCTACATACCCACGTGTTGCCAAAGAACTGTACAGTCATTCATTTTTCTCAACAATGCTTTAATAACGTCCATCGTCCATTATCTTGATGACCTATTTACTCGTATTGTCAGGTTTGAATTGCCTTTTTCTGTATCGGGGAGGACTCTTCGGTAGCCTGCTTCTGCGCTGGAGGATATCGCCAATTACGCTTAAAAAATATCTCAACGGTTCTCTAACAAGTCTAACATATTCGGCCTTTGAATTGCCTATGTACAGCGTTATTAGTACACATCGATAGTGGGCTTACATCTTAATGTGATCACACTGTATCCGTCAATTATTGTAAGTCGTGTTGACGTGAGAAAAAGCTGAGTTAATAACTCGAGCATTCACCGCATGGAAAATAAATATGTACCCGTGGGTTAAAAATCTTTCCGCATGATGGTCCACTGACTGCAATCTCAATAAAACTGGAGAAGCAGATCAGTTGTCAAACACTTTTGATTCTTTATTTTTTAATGTGTTTTAGTGGCAATTAAATATTACCTATATGTGTATAGTATAGACCTTCCAAAATTCGATGAGATGGCGCCAAGTGTATTCAAAATGACGCTATTAAAGTTTTCTAAATATCCGAACATTTATAGAAGCTCTAAAACCAGTCTGTGGGAGCGCGGCCGCTCCCCATAACTGAGAGAGATCTCACTTCGCCAAAGATGTCCCCAAATAGATTTTTTGTTTTCCTTTTTCATCTTATTTTACAAATATACATATATGTTTCATTAATAATTGAAAACTAATGAATATGAAAAGCAGCATCCAGATTGCTGCCATGAGGATGAGTGCCCAGAATACTGGCAGCATTACCTCGCTGAATAGCTAAGCTTATTCTCTGGCCGACGTAAGTGCCAGTCCTCTGGTCACCCGTAATCTGAATCAATCGCCTGGACAGATGCTTGAAAAAAGTCTTAGCATCTGATCCCCATGGCCCCATGGTCTCGACGCCAAAAGGTAGAAATATGTATTCTTGACTAAGGGCTACATATTTCCGTATTTTGCGAATTTCAGCGTCGGTCAAGCAAAATATTTTTGAGTACAAATTATAATATTTTTATGATGTTCATAAAATGTTTTTGATGAACCTTAAATACGATTTAACGTGGCTGAATCTGCGATATTCATTCATCAGTAAACAATATAATATTATAGCAGGTTTTTAGATGACTATAAAGTTACCGCAAAATGTCGTCTGTATGTTCACAGTAACGTGGCAAATAGTAATAATATGGCTCTCATAAGCCGTGTCATATAATGGAAACATAAAGATAAACCAAACTTTATTTCAAACGCAATATGACTCGTAAGATAAGATAAATAAAATTACTCTGTATGTTTTGGAAAAAGTTTATGCAATTTCATTACAGAAGCAGACGAAAGTTGGAGGGAGAAAGTATTTACAGTACATCAGTTTTTATAAGAAATTTATTACAATGTGTTCCATGAACTTTACAGGTTTTTTATTAACTTGCTATGTATGTTTGTTCGAGTGGAATCTTACAACTCAATTTTGAAGCAGATATCTTCCAGCAATTTAGCAGAAATTTTGTATACAGTCATATTTAGTTTAGATGACAATGTAATTATTTATACCGCATTTGGCTGCAACCCTTTTTTGCGCCCCACTGCTGGACACGGGTCTCTCCCCATTATTGGGGAGGCCTAGTGCTTACTCCACCACGCTGCTCCAATTCGGGTTGGTGGAGATGCGGGTTCCCAGCGGGTGGGCAGGGCTTACCGCTCGGTGAGCTTTGCGGCTGCGTGCACCCTGGCCGGCACCCCGCCTTGGGAACTCGAGGCGGAGGTGCTTTCCAGGGTGTACGAATGGACGGCGGGGCGGAGGGCGCTTGGAGAGCGCCCGGCCCCGGAAGAGAAAGCGGCCGTCCGACAGCAGGCGCGCGATGCAGTCATTGCTCACTGGGCGGAGGACCTCGCCGCCGCTCACTTCGGCCGCCGGACGCTGGACGCCGTCGGACCGGTCCTAAGGGACTGGCTCGAACGTGCGCATGGCTTCCTCTCATTCCGCCTGGTGCAGGTACTGTCCGGACACGGTTGTTTCGGATCGTACTTGCACCGAATCGGCAGGGAGGAGGCCCCATCGTGCCACGACTGCGGCGCGGCGGAAGACACGGCGCAGCACACCCTCGAGGTGTGCCCGTCGTGGTCCGAGCTGCGCCGCAGTCTGGTTGCGGTGGTCGGGCGGGATCTCTCGCTCCCCCGCGTTGTGAGCGCAATGCTGGAGAGCGAGGGGGCGTGGGCGGCGGTTGCCTCCTTCTGCGAATCCGTCATGTCGCAGAAGGAGGCAGCGGAGCGCGCGCGAGAGGAAGACCCTCTTGCGCCCGCGCTCCGGAAGCGGCGAAGGGGACGGAGGAGGCGGGCGTATGACCGCCTTCACCTTCCCGATGGTGAGCAGCGGGCGATGGATGCGGAGGCTCCTCCGCCCGCATTGCACCGCTCACCATCACTGGATACGGGGACGATCGCGCACTCTCGACCGTCCCCGTTGCCCTACCCATCATAAGGGAGGGGCGCGAAGGGCTCGCCATAAAGGCGGGGCTCGCCGGAGGGGGACTGGACGCAAAGGCTCTGCCGGATTCCCAGACCCTCTCCAAGAGGCGAAGACGGAGTGCCGCTGGGGGTTTTAGTGGGTATACCAGGGGGTATTGCCCCTGGGGAGTCCCACATACCCCTCTGCGGGAGGGGATGCGTAACGCATTTCCCCCAGCGAAACCAATAAAAAAATAAAAAAAATAAAAAAAAAGATGCGGGTTAGTAGCCAACCCGCTGTCGGATGTTTAAGGCTTCCATCAAGATTTAACGACTGTTATCTATAGAAAACAAACGGGACTGACGGCTTAATACGTGCTCACCGAAGTACGGAAACGCGCATGACATTTTTTGCCACTAGTCTCACCACCACCACCCATCCACCACCACACCCGACCGCGCGTTTGGCTTAGCTTCATAGATCGCTTGCGTTCTATGCTAGCCCCCGTGCCAATCGCGGGCCGCCGCAATAAAATTGTACAACCTAACCATTATATATATATAAATAAATAAATAAAAAAAATTATGAGTAGGTATCTTATGGAAGGGTTTAATAGTAGGTATACAATAAAAAAAAATGAGGTGGTCACTACAACATATTGGTGGATTACATTATTTTGGTAGGCTAAACACGGGTATAAAGGGACCTACGAGTAACTTGTAGAATGATAAACACTGACATTTTGTTTAAAACCTTGATCTATTGAAAAGGTTTTTTTTTTGTAGCGACCTTCCGCTACTCATCAAGAGATGGCGCCACGGGTATTCTGAATCACGCTATCGAAGTTTTCTGAATACCCTACCATATATACAAGCTCCGAATTGAGTCAGTTGGAGCGCGGCCGCTCCCCGGGCATGATCACCTCGCCCGGCGGGAGATCTCCCTTTGCCAAATTGGTGACCCCGGTCAAGAATACGTCCCTTCTGACCTTCATCAGTCGCACCTTCACTCCCTGGATGGACTGCAGCACCACTTCAGCAGCTCATCAGGTTCATCGCAGCGCGTCTGGACCATGCTTCCTGATCCTGATCCAGCTACCTCCAGCGACTTCGTGGACGGCTCGAGAACCCACTACTCGCCTCCACACTTCAACCTACCCTCACATCCCGACTCACCGTGGATAGAGGGTATCTCCACACCTCGCTTCACCCTCACATCCCGACTCACCGCGGATAGAGGGCAACACAAGGCCTCACCTTCACATCTCGACTCACTGAAGATAGAGGGCATTGAAGGCGCTTGTAAGCGAAGACTGCACAAGCTGGGATTTCTGAAGCTATCGACCTCCGGTCTGAGCAGGGGGTGATGTAGCGACCTTCCGCTACTCATCAAGAGATGGCGCCACGGGTATTCTGAATCACGCTATCGAAGTTTTCTGAATACCCTACCATATATACAAGCTCCGAATTGAGTCAGTTGGAGCGCGGCCGCTCCCCGGGCATGATCACCTCGCCCGGCGGGAGATCTCCCTTTGCCAAATTTTATTTAATAAACTAGTGGACCCCGCATACGTTAAGTATTGAAAGAGTATGTAGTACAGTATATAGTGTAATTCGGATGGCAACCCTAACCGTGACCGATGACTTAACGTGTCCGAAGCATGGAAACGGGCATAAAATTTCTTGCCACTGGCAGTCATCCATCTTACTACCGACCGCACCTATTTTGTTCAGGCGTATCTATCGCTTGCGTATTTCACCAACCGCCGGGCTATGCGCGCTTTACAACACTACTTTACTACACTGTACTTAGGTACCGTGTTTTATCTTAAACACGTGAAAATTCACTCTTTATAATAATATTCATTGCCTCACATTGAGAACTGTTTTCTCCATCCATCTTCGTTTTTGTCAGAAGTTCTAAACTTAATATCGCCGAGTTGTGGCGTCGTTTTTATAACGTTAACCAAACTCGGCTTGTTTTGCCTGACTTTGAACTTTGTTCGCGAATTAATTTAATATCAAGAATTTGTAATAGAGAGGCATTTTTTATAACTTTCCGAAATGTTTGACGTCTAAGATAAAAAATATATGCGTTATTTTTAGGAATAACATCTTAAAATTACTTTAAAACAAAGTTATTTTGAATAATTACATTCTATTATTATCACTAGATATTCTTAGATACGCTATTCTTAAGAGGCCACGTTGACACGATTTGATAAAGTTACTGACCATGGACTATTAATTTAATTTAAACAGAATTTGTTGTGTGGTGATCTGTCTGGTGAAATTCTTTTATTTGGTATCGGGGGAAACCTTCAAAAGGTACCTGGCACCTTGGGAGAGGATACCGGGTTATGTGGGATTTGTACCACACTAAAACCCCCTCGAAGCGTGCATAGCTCGGCTGCTAGCGTAGAACGCAAGCGGTCTATGCAGCTAAGCCAAATGGGCGCGGTCGGGTGTGAGATGGGTGACCGCTTGTGGCAAAAAAATTCATGCGCGTTTCCGTGCTTCGGAGGGCACGATAAGCCGTAGATGCCCGTTGTTGTCGATAGATAACAGTCGTTAAACCTTGTCGGAGGCCTTATGGGTGGTTTGAAAACATCGGACAGCGGGTTGGCCACTAACCCGCATATCCACCAACCCTCTTTGGAGCAGCGTGGTGAAGTAAGCTCTAGGCTTTCCAATAATGGGGAGAGAGCCGTGCCCAGCAGTGGGACGAAAAAAGGGTTGCAGCCAAAACCCCCTCGGTGGCCTGCCTCTGCGCTTGGGGAGGACTCCGGGATCTCCAGTGGCTATGCTGTTATTGGATAGGTCTCAGTTCAATTCTAGCGAAGTATAAATTTGAAGGATAGGCTAAAATTATTCGTCAGGAATCGAAACAGGGACTCCCGATTGCCAGTAGCATGGTATGGCAAGGGGACTTTAAGAAGAATATTTAGGAGGACCCTCAAGTAGTTTCAAAGATGAATTGAATGAAGTTAAGAGCCGTCAGGCCTTTTCGAATTTGCCGAAATAATAAAGCCTTGCTTCAATTAATACGAAACTTTCTGTCAGTGAATCTCAAAGTTTAGTCGCAAACTTTAAGTGGCTTATTTATAGCGCAAATGGCGTCAAGAGCCAGTTTCGCTGGCGTTAAAAGCCTAAACCATTAGTTTTATAGTCTGGGAGCGAGTCCTAGGCTATACGTATTTATGTGATTATTAAACTTTTATTTTTATGACGTAATAGAAGACAAGACTGCTGTTAATGGTAATAAAAATGGAAGATCGCTCGAAGTTTGTTCTTGAACGAGGAAGATCAGCAATTAAACTTGTTAAAAATACATTTCATTAAATTAAGTATCGTTAGGAAGCGCACATGGTTCAGTTGCTAGTGAAATGCAAGGGATCTACGCAGCTGAGCTAAACGGACGCGGTTGGGTGTCAGATGGGTGACCTCTCTCTATTTTCTCAACTCCCTTTATTTTCATTTGATTACCTATTATCAAATACAGACTATCAAATAAAGATAATCTGTAAAAGAACGAGAATCATATTGAGTTAATTACTTATTTGACCATTATAAGAGATAATAATATTCCATGATATAATAAATCCACGACAAATAGATATTTTTTTCAGATAGAATAATAATTAAGATAGAATAAACAAGTCAGACTATTTTAACACGCTTTTATTAGCTTGACCTGTATGTATGTATGTAACGGAATCTTTTAACTTCATTTTCGCTTACTTCTAGGAGTCTGGATCAAGGGCCGATGACAATACGAGTACCTATCTCATAACTTTATATTAAAGTCCCAACTAGGATCATCAGGATAAAAAAAAATATACTAGGAGCGGTTGATAAGTTCGCGGCCTAAGGTACTTAATGAAACAAATATACCTAAAGTTTTATATTTTTAACACGTCTTAGCGTCTGATTAACTTGATATTTGCACAGGGATCAAGAGCCGATGACAATGCAATTATATGAGAATAAAAATGCAACTAAAAAATTAAAAGAAATAATGTAGTTTAAAAAACTAAATCACACTATTTTGTGAAAATATGAACTAAAAACTAAAAAAGTAAAACAAAATGTATTTTACTATATAAAAAAAAGCGTGCGGTGGTTTTTAAGATACTAATTATTGACACCATGCACTCCACGATTTTTATAGTAAAATACATTTTCTTTTTATTTTTACCGACTTCCAAAAGAAGGAGGTACTGTATTCGGCTGTATGTATTTTTTTTTTTTTATATATGTTCACCGATTACTCCGCCGTTTGTGGACCGATTTTAAAAATTCTTTTTTTGTTCGTATGCTTATACTCCCGAGGTGGTCCCATTGTCACCAAATCAGGATCTGATGATGGGATCCCAGGGAAATCGAGGGGAACTCTCAAATTTTATAGGCACACACATTAATTTTCTTATAGTTTCTGAAGCATAAGAGATATTTACGCATAGAAATCATCATCTCATGTTGTTGAGCTGATGATGGAAGGTACTGCGACAGTGAGGAGTTGAGAGCAAATTCTTTCAATAAATAGTTTTTTTATCGAAATCTTACATTCCCGAGGTGGTCCAACTGTCACCAAGTCAAAGTCTGATGAGGGGATCCCAGAGAAATCGAAGGGAACATTCAAATTTTATAGCACAACAAATGATTTTCATATTTATACAAAGCAAAACGAACATTTGTTTATAATTATCGTCATATCATGTTGCTGAACTGATGATGGAAGGTATTATGACGGTTAGGAGTTAAGAGCAAATTCTTTCAATAAATGGTTTTTTGTTCGAAATCTTACATTCCTGAGGTGGTCCAACTGTCACCATGTCAAAATCTGATGATGTGATATTAGGGATATCGAGGGAAACACAAACTTAATATGCACACACATGCTTTTAGTCATATTTTTAACATAATACAAATATTTATGTCTGGTAATTATCACCTGCTGTTGCTTAACTGATGATTGAAGGTACAACTCCTCAACGGTTAGGAGCTGAGAGCAAATTCTTTCTTTAATTTATACGTTCAGGTGGACTGATAGTATGTCTTTCAGACTTTTAGATGGCTATTAGATTAACATGATTATAAAAGGTAAATCTGTTTAAAGTTTAGAAGTTGTGAAAATTTTTCCAATTATGCTAATACATACAGAATTATTAAAATTACTAAAAAGAGTGAAATAAATTAAGTTTTTAACAAAAAAATAGAACCGACTTCAAACGGTAAAAAATAAAATTGTTCAGTACCTACTTCTTCCGGCTTATGGTAATGACTCTTAAAACTATTTTTGAAGTCGGGCCCTTAGTGAAATGTCCTGTCTTAGTAAATATAGTGTACCTTTCGTTCTGAATGGGCACCGACTCCAATATAGTTTTAACAGTCATTACCATAAGCAAGAAGAAGTAGGTACTGTCCCACTGTCTGTACTGTCGGTGCCAATTTAGAACGAATGGTACGACATTTACTAAGGGCCCGACTCCAGAAATAGTTTTAAGAGTCATTACCATAAGCCGGAAGAAGTAGGTACTGAACAATTTTATTTTTTACCGTTTGAAGTCGGTTCTATTTTTTTGTTAAAAACTTAATTTATTTACTTTTTAGTTCGTATTTTCACAAAAAGCGTGTTTTCTAGTTTTTTTAATTCCATGTAGGTTTAGTCGCGAAGTAGTTTTCGAACTTATTTTTGAACTCCAATCAAGTACCCTAATCTGTTAGATTAGTGACGCTACAACAGTTTTGTAATAATACGTTGGCGCCTCGTCGGTCTCTTTGAAAGCTATGACTAATGGCAGATAACGAGCGAGAGCGGTTTTAGACCAACGTATTATACGCCCTATAAATATGACGACCTGTGTGGCACAATGGTTACCATACCGGACGCCGATCGGAGGGTCCCGGGTTCGATTCCCGGCGAAGCAGAAATTTGAATGATGAGTTTAAATTTCTGTTCTCGGTCTGGGTGTTTGTGTTTCTGTCTCTGTGTGTGTCCATGGTATCCACGACACAGGGTATATCTACCCTACTATGGGGCTATGAGTGTGAAGGTTATAAACTCCTTTTTGAAAGCGAGTGTAGGTGTGTGCCGAAACCACTGTATAGACATTCTATTTTACGAAGTTCCATCGGCTCTGGTTGTGGCAGTGATATGTACTGACAAGCGCGCTTGTGAGCGTAAGGTTATGAGTTTATGACGCGTTTGCAAAGTAATCTGAACATCGCTGTCATTAATATCTTACTCACATCTCTATCTGTATCTAAAATGTTCGCGCTGTTGTATGCAGGCTTAATATTTTATGTAGATGTGAGCATAATACTAAAAACGCTAAGTACCTAATGTTTTAAAAATTTGTAATCCCCAAAGGCCTCCGAGGCTGTTTCCTACGAACAAAACAAATAAATTAACCTGTTGTCTTTTACTTCGACACGCTTCAAAACTAAAATATTATTATTGCAACCACGAGTGTATTTTATTTACGGGCAGGGTACGCCACAACTCAATTTACACTTAACTAAGTTGACTACCGCATAATTAGTTCAGTAATAACGTTATAGGTCCAGGGAGTTGCACGTGCCACGCTCTTATTAGAAACGTTATACGTATAATAAGGACATATAAAAGTATAACTTTCCAGTGGTAATAGAAAATATCTTAACTACTTGGAGTTGAGATTTTAGTAGTAGCTAGCTTAAAAGTTCCTTTTTTTTTAATGAACTTTTCGTTATTTATTTATACTACCATCTTCATATATCATTGCAGGTTTTCACACAATGCGACAGAGTATCCTTACGTCAAAACATTAAAACATTTGACATAATACATAACTTAATAATACAAAACATTGTTTTAAGTTTTAATTTTCATTTTGTTATCGGTAACCTTTTGAGATATGGGCAGAGAAAAAAAAAGTGGCACTCGGGGACTGCCGCGGTAAAGCTATTGCATATCATTTTTTATAAACTTATGCAATTATAATTATCTATTAACTTAAAAAAGCGTACTAATCGGTCACTGAGTTTCTCAACGATAAAAAACAATGGGTTGCACTCCGGGAGTGCCGGCAGAAGTGAAAACATTAACGTTGTGCATTTTTGATGTCTTGGAATCGTTAGGGAATAATTCCGCACGAATTGCTTGAATTATCAGTTCCTATTAATTTCTATCTAGTATTTTTACAAAGTACTCTCTCATTTTCTTTCACTATTTCTTCGTCACTTTTTTCATTAATAGATGCACTTTGTTCAATGTCCATATTTTAAATACTTGATATGAACGAATTTTAAGATAAAATTATACTTGACGCTGGCAATATGCAGAGTTTGCAATGCCATAATTATTGAAGAAAAAAAAGTATAGACAGCCGTCAGATGAGCCGTCATCAGCTGTCACCCCTCCATCTTGGTCTAAGCAAAGAGGATATAACCACTACGTTTTAAGAGACGGGAGTGCCTTACAAATAGCGTAAATTGTATTATGTATGAAACGGAGGCGAAAAATCGAAAACAATGTTGCCAATATGAAGCCGCAAACGTCATATTCATGACATACATAATGCCAATATCAAGAAAAAAATAAATAGGGATTGCACAGAAATTATCGATATCGGTATTTGTCGATATGAGTGTGTGACCCTTGACAATTTTTGTTAATAGTTTAGGTAGGTTAATAATGAAAAAAAAACAAAGTACCTATATTGAAAGAGTTTTATTTCGATCAAACTTTAATATGTTGAAAAATGTTAGTTAGTTCCTTTACTCCTACTCGTTCTTGGTAGTCATGTTGAACCCTGGCTGGTTTCACTCCATACTCCAGGTTGGAAGTACTGCAATACAAATAATGCATGGTGTACGCATGGTGAACGCATTCATTACTAAAATTAGGGTTGAAAACTTTTTTTATTTGTGAGGTACCTAAAATATAGCTTTCTGTATTCTAGTCAGTTGAGACCCCTTCATAAATTATTTATTTGTAATATAATTTATCCCTACTAATATTATAAATTCGAAAGTAACTCTGTCTGTCTGTCTGTCTGCTACCAATTTTAACGAAATTTGGAATACAGATAGAGTGGACCATGGGAAAGGACATAGGTATCCTACGGGAATCTATAAAGGGGGTCCACACGGGCGATGCCGCTGGCGGAAGACTAGTTACAAAATAAATGAGCAAAAAAAATCCGAGTAGAAATTAATGTATGATGAATGTTTATAAAGTTAAGTTATTTTTATTGTACTTCATTTCAGTAGCAGTTTCCAGAGTTAAAGCAAGTACTACTATGTTAGTGACTAACTCGACTTACCATATTGACAAAGATTATTGTAATATTTTTATTTGATTCCACATAAAATATACCGCCATTTGCAACAATACGATCTGCAACAAACATGGAATGTTCTTATTAAGTACAAAAATATATAAAAAATATACGTGTTCGAAAACTTGCAGGTACCTAACAGGCTTTTGTTTTGATAGATTAAGTTAAGAAGGACATTTTGGTATCAACCCAGGTATCCTTCACCTCAAATGAAAATTATCGATAAAACTTACACAACACTATTCTTTACATATCACTAAGGTTATGCATTATTTTACTCGAAAACCCAACTGTTTGATGAAAGTTATGATTTACACACTGTTATTTTACGCGGTAATAAATTATATTCTGTACTTACCGATCTTCGTCTAGAGGAAATCTTGCCATGAATATTCTTTTTTGGCCGTCCATTCGACAAGTTTTTACTCCACATATTTCGAACTTTTTCTTTTTGAATCCACTCATTTTTGCCTTTGTAATTGTCTTAAGTACTTTCTAGACGATCACTACTCCCAGTCTCCCAAAAATATCGCAAATATTTAGATTGTTTTAATGAAAAGAGCACTGACTTCTCAGTTATAGCACAAATAGAGAAATGTCAAAGTCAAGTCACTGTCAACATGACGCGCATGGCGGCAAAAGATGTACAATCCGACTAAATTCGAATGCCGTCAATTACATACTGCTTTGTAGATGTCGAAGTTTTTTCAAACTTAGACGGGTTAAAAATTCGCTTCCGTTTCATAGAATCGTTTTTTTACCTTGATCTTGCGCCAGGCTGGGTCTAAGAGCCGGTGAAGATATTCACTCGTTCGGTTGTTACAAGAGTGAAGGTGATATGAAAGAAAATTGATTAAAATTGATTAAATTAAAAATAGCTATGAACACTTTTCGATAGTCAAGTTATCATAGGCATATATGTTTATAAATTATATTTGGTAAAAAATATGTCTCATCGAATTATCAGATCGGTGAAGGTCGATCTTCCTCGTCTCCTCTACTATCTTACGAAATTTTCGATCAGCACACGTGACCTCGCGCGAGTTTCACAGTTTTTACCCATCCCACAAAAAGTGCTCAACGCCGCTAAAGAAGTTTTCACTTCAATAATAATATATAATAGATTATTTTTTTATTTACCCTAAAGGGTAAATATGGCGATCTAAACATTTTTGTAAAACCTTTGCTACCCATATTTGTGCAAATAAAATATTTTCTTTTCTTTTCTTTTCTTTTCTTTTCTTTTCTTTTCTTTTCTTTTCTTTTCTTTTCTTTTCTTTTCTTTTCTTTTCTTTTCTTTTCTTTTCTTTTCTTTTCTTTTCTTTTCTTTTCTTTTCTTTTCTTTTCTTTTCCTTTCCTTTCCTTTCCTTTCTTTTCTTTTCTTTTCTTTTCTTTTCTTTTCTTTTCTTTTCTTTTCTTTTCTTTTCTTTTCTTTTCTTTTCTTTTCTTTTCTTAACTCTTATTTATTTTTTATTGGTGTTCATTTGAAACTTTACTATTTTGAAGTAGTCTTGCATTGTCATCGGCTTAGAAAACGTCGACATTAGTATTTCTTTGATATTTGTAAATGATAATTGTTGAGGCTGTAACTTAGCACGTAGCAGCGCGGCCTTTCAGTGAGTGCGTAAGTGCAAGTATCAGATCAATACCTTCTATCTTCTTCTTCTCGATGATCATTTCGGTTAACGTACACCAGTTTTCTATGTCAAAATTCACAAATTTAGTTGTTTTGTTCTGAACGGGTCGACAGGCGGTTATATTTTCAGCGATTTTTGTAAAAATTGCTTCCATACCAGCGGAAAATAATGACATCTGTTCCAACATTGAACCGCTTAATGATTGATCCTGGGGTGGATCCGCCACTTCCGATATCGGCGTACGTCCCTTCGTTTATTAAAGACACAAATTTATTTACCTTCTTAAAATCACAATTCTATTATTTATTTGACATTAATCATTACAGCGAAAATGAGTAACCAACTCTTGTTTACAAAGTTGTCAAGGCGACGCCGTCATAATTATATCGCATCTGCCGAACTTAGATGATTGTCAGGTTAATTTTCGTTACGGAATTTCTTGATTCAGTCGCCGCGCTCAAAGCCCACGATAAAAGCTATGCAATAGCTTAAAAACCGGTGAAAAAACAAACAAAAATATTATATCTTTTCAATGCCAGTCTGTTTGAAAATACACTTATGTATTAAATATATTATTATATTTATTCTTTAAAAAAATACTCATTTTTTTTTAATTTTTAGCTTAATCAACTATAATTGTTGCTTATTATAAAATATCTCGTTTATGCTGGGACACCAACTTTGATTTTAAATATCGAGAATTGGGGAAACTTAAATTTTCTACAGTTGTTTTCTCAAACGAAAAGGCTTTGGAGAAAAGACAATTATGTTTTTTTCTCTATTTTCAGAAGTGAACTGGAATATTTGTATATTTTTGAGAGAAATAAAACCGGCCAAGTACGAGTAAGATTCGCGCACGAACCGTGCCAATATCTGAAAATCGGCAAAAAATCCACTTTTTCCGATTTTTCACGTTGTATGGGAGCCCACCTTAAATATTAATTTTATTTCAATTTAGTTATTTATTTTCAAAGTTAATATAAGCATAAATATTCTGTGAATATTTCAAGCGTCTACAGTTGTCGTTATTAAGAACAAAAAAAATTGAAAAAAAAAATATATTACGTTACGATAGTTGTATGGGAATCCCCTTAAATATTTTATTCTGTGTTTAGTACCTATTTGTTGTTATACGGAACGGAACCCTAAAATTATACTTTTTAATTTCAAAACTTTACTACATTCTACACTCATACTACATATCACTCACAGAATTATCACATAAATACAAGGAATTGATCACTTCTCTTCATTGGAAAAACAGAGGGGTGAGCTGAACTGTAAACCACCCCTGTGTCCACACTTATGTGCAAACACAAACTAATAAAATACGCTGTTTGTAAAGCGCTCCATTTACTTTTTGTTTAACCTAAGGATATGTGAAATGGATTCGTTTAATATTTATTTCATGCTTATCAATTGGTTCATTAAGCTTCAGTAGTCTTCTTACCACAAAATAGCGTATTTTATTCTATACTAGCGGTCGCCCGCGACTTCGTAAATAAAACTAGACAAAGTTATTACATGAGCTACCTGCATGTGAAAGTCCCGTCGCAATCGGTCCAGCCGTTTCAGAGATTAGTCGGAACAAACAGACAGACAGACAAATTGTAAAAATGTTATTTTGGTATATGTTCCGTATATAAATTCATATGCATGTAGCAAAAAGCTGTTTTTTTTTATTTAAATATTACAAACAGACACTCCAATTTTATTTACCTATTTGTATATTTGTATTGTATAGATATGTATAGATGAAAAAAAGTGATATACAATTTAGATACTTTAGGTAATAATTAATCAGATAATGATGGTTTTAAGTTTTTTAGTTAAAAAATTTACAATTCATTTCGAATTTTTTATTTTTTAATCTGAATTTTTTTGCAGCACTGCCCATCTTTATCTTTTATTTTGAACCTTTAAAGCTTTTATGTCCCACTGCTGGGCACACGTGGCCTCTTAGAAGTGAGAGGGACGAAGTTTATAATCTACCACGCTGTACTGGCCAAGTGCTAATTGGTGACAGCCATGTCTTCGAGATAATAGACATGCGTAGTGATGGAAAACACCATTATTTCACAACATTTTCCCTAAACGTGGAACAGCGTTAAAATACACATTCCTTTGTCAGACGTGCGCGGCGGGGTTTTAACTCGGTATCTCCGTGTTGGACACCGCGGTCTGTATCACACGGGCATCGCTGCTCTATCTGTTCCAACCAACGATAAAATTTGAAACTCGGCTTACACATTTAAAGTACCTGGCTGCAACCCTTTTTTGCGTCCCACTGCTGGGCACGGGTCTCTCCCCATTATTTGGGAGGCCTGGAGCTTCCTCCACCACGCTGCTCCAATGCGGGTAGGTGGAGATACGGGTTAGTGGCCAACCCGCTGCCGGATGTTTTCAAACCGCCCATAAGGCCTCCGACAAGGTTTAACGACTGTTATCTATCGACAACAACCGGGACCGACGGCTTAACATGCCCTCCGAAGCACGGAAACGCGCATGAAATTTTTTGCCACTAGCGGTCACCCATCTCACACACGACCGCGCCCGTTTGGCTTAGTTGCATAGATCGTTTGCGTTCTACGCTAACCGCCGGACCATGCGCGCTTCACTTCATTTAAAGTACCTAAACCAGAATAATTGTTTTTAAATTATTTCTAGCAGTTTAAACAAAGACGGTAGTTACAAATAGACATTTACAATGTTTAGTCAGTTTCCTGCTGTGATTAAATGCTAACCTATTAACGTTGAAAACATCTTCGAATTGAGTTATGTTGCCAAACAACTACATCAATCTGAAATGGCGGCTTCATTAATGGTTTTCGGGAAATGAGAACACACACACATACATAGCATAAGCATACATACGCAATCAACATATCAACGTGACGCGACTGAATGAAGGCGTAAGAATTGGGGTGACTAAGTGGTTAAGTTTTTTGGGGGACTAATGGGACTGATAACTAAAACAAATACATTTTTTTTTAAATAAAATTAATACTTAACAACGCGAGTTACTTTAAATAAAAATATTATTGTCTGTCCCTTTCTGGCAAAACAGAGCTTGATGTCACTTGTTGAAATAAAGACAAAGACAAAGACTTTTATTTGCACAAATATGGGTGTTTACAAAAGGTGTTTTTATACATTTGGTTTGCCATATTTACCTTCATGAGGTATGCAAATATTAAATTAAATATTTTTTTATTAATTGATTGAATTTAAAAGTCCTAGTGTAATTTTGACTAATAAATAATTGAAAGAAAAAGACTTAACTAAGTATTATCAACATTTATTATTAAATTGTTTTTATTTAGTATAAGATCACTCCTCCCCTGGCTCGAACACATGCGGCAATCCTTCTTGGCATGCTGAGAATTAAGTTATCCAGCGTTTCTTGTGGTAACCTGTCCCATTCTTGAATAACGGCTTCCCTGATCACTGGCACTGTCTGGTGGCTGACGGTTCCAAACAGCTCGCTTTCCAGCATCCCACGCGGGTTTAAGTCAGGCGATCCGGCAGGCCAGTCTAACCTGGTAATGTCGTAATCACGCAGAGCAGCGTTTATTCGTTGAGCTCGATGTGCGGGTGCATTATCGTCAACCAATACGAATCGAGGGCCATTGTTTATTCTAAATGACCTGACAATTCCATCAATAGCAATGGTTTGGTACAAAGCTGCAGTCATCCAGCCACGATACGAGCTCAACGGCGTTCTACACCAATCATTATACCGCCCCAAAAGAATACCGATTTCCCGCCTTATGAATGGTTCCGGTGGCAGTTCTTTGTCTTCAGCGTTCCCATGTCTTCTCCAGACACGGAGACGTCGGTAGTCCGGATGAGTGCTAATTCTGGACTCGTTAACGAAGAAAAAATTCCGCCAAATGTTTTCCTTGTCGCCTTCTTCATTTTGGCGGAGTCAAGCCCACTGCAATCTGCGTCGCTGTCGTTGCTGTGAGTTCAGGGGTGCTCGCCAATATCCCTCGCACGGAATTCAACCTGGTGTAAGCAATTCCTGATGGTCTGAGTGCTAATTTGTAGTCTAGTAGCAGCCCACAATTCAACTCTTATTTTAGTGGCATTGATTGTTGGGTCTTGGGCAGTCAGCAATCTGATGTAACGCTTCTGAACAGCAGTAAAAACAGTTGACCGATTACTGCGAGGTTGATCACCAAAGTTATCCACGTCGCGATACCTCCGTTACGTGTTCACGACACAGGATTGGGCTACAGCCACTCTGCGTGTTATTTCTCTCGTAGAATATCCTTCTTCCCCCAAAGTAACAATTCTTGCTCGTAAAACTTCAGATAATCCCCTCGGCATCTTTTTGAATAAACTCCTTCGATAAGTCAGAAAAACGCTTGAATCAAGTTGGTCAGATTTTTGAATGAGCGTAAACAAGGATTTAATCTCTTTTTATACCGATAAACAATTGATATTTTAAATTCTTTTGTTATTAAAAGATTTGATTTTTAAATGAAGAATCTTAGAAGAAAAAGAAAAAATGTTTTATTATAACGTAACGAGGAAGATTTCGTATTTTCAAAGTGATATTAAACTTTATTTGATGTGTGTAGGTCCATAAAATTCCGAACTGGATATACCGACTTGGATAATTTTGATCTTGAAATGTTTGTAGTTGTTAAAGCAATAAAAACCTGAATAATATGCGAGGGAGTAGAAAAACAATCATTGTTTATGAAACTAGAAAAATATTTGCGAGCAGAGTTTCATTAAAACTAAAACTATTATGTTTTAAACAAGCAGAAATCTTTATTAATTGCTCTGTTTCGACGTTATTATATTTCAAGAAACAAAGTGGGTGTTTGGTTTTACTTTCTTTAATTCTTCAAAATAACTCATAACTTATTAATTGGAGACACAAGTTTTTATTGCTGAAATTTAACTGCAGACGTAATCAATTTCAAATATATACAGACTAAGTTTAGTAAAAATTACCCTTGCTATGAACTTTTTTATAGTTTGTAGCTATGTTGTTATTTAAAAGAACATATGAACATCATTGGCTGCGACCGCTTTTTGCGTACCACTGCTAGGCACTGATCTCACCGCATCATTTGGGAGCCTGAAGCTTACTCCATCACGACACTCCAATGCGGGTTGATGGTGCGTTGAGTGAGGCTGATGGTTGCCTCGTGTAGATAAGTCTGATGTACTCCTATCTTTCAAGGAAAATACAATAGAATTGCTTCACGCCAGAAATGGATAAAGCGGTTTCACTTCCCCCATTGAATCATCAAAGTTCAATCTACAATCATATAAGAAAGTAGCGGCCGCCCGCGACTTTGTCCGCGTGGACTTTAGTGTAGATTTTTTTCTAAAATAAAAGTAGCTTAAGTTACTCATTATTACATCAGCTACCTGCCAGAGCAAGTCCCGTCAAAATTGGCCCAGCCGTTTTAGAGATTAGCCGGAACAAACAGACAGACAGACAGATTGTTAGAAAAAATATTTCGGTATATTTACCGTATAAACATTCATAGGCATGTAGTAAAAAGCGGTTATTTTAAAATTACAAACAGGCACTACAATTTTATTTTTATTATTATTATTATTATTATATCATTGTATAAAGATGTATAAATGTGAAATATAAGAAATGTGAAAGTTTGGATGTTCTATCCAGATGTTTGTTTCTCAATCTTACAAGAACGGCTGAATGAGTCGGGATAAAATTTGGCACAGAGATAGATTTCAATCTGGAATAACACTTAGGCTACTTTTTATTACAGAAAAAATGTACTGTTCCCGTGGGCTTTATTTGTTAAATACTAATGTATTAAAGAAGTATAATTTTATAAACTCAAATCATCCGAGCCAGGCTTAAAAAAATAATGCTACGTGTTGGACGCGGCCATCTGTTACTTCTTTAAAGAAATTCTTTGGAAATTCCTTTCAGTTCCTACTCACAATGTGCCATGGCCACTTTACAAAGCATTGTTTACTGTAGCCCGTAATGCGCCGCGCCAAATGAACTCAGTCACTTCTGACGTTTGCTTGACGTTTGCTCTGTGAGGGAATGTTGTTGCGGTTTCACTATTTACGACCGTTGCTAAACGTTTTTAAACGAATGCTAATTTTAGCGTTTTGTATTGAAGAGATTGTTCATTGAAGCTAAGAGGCCCATCGCATATTAAGTGCGAAAACACGATGGCCAGCTTATTTGCGGCTGTAAATTTAAGAATATAAGAAACGCGCACAGACTGGCGGTAAGCACAAGCGATCTTTGCAGCTAAGGCAAACGGGCGCGGTCGGGTGTTAGTTGGGTGACCGCTTCTGGCAAAAATATTCATGCGCGTTTCCGTGCTTGGGAGAGCAGGTAAAGCCGTCGGTCCCGGTTGTTGTCGATAGTCACAGTTGGCCACTAACCCACGTCTCCACCAACCCGCAATTGATAAGCGTGGTGGAGTAAGCTCCAGGTCTCCCCAATAATGGGGAGAGACCCGTGCCCAGTGGAATGTAAATAGGGTTGCAGCCAAATGTAAGAGTTACATTTCTTAGATATACGGAATAATGGTTCAGTAGGTTATTAAAATAGGAGTTCATATAATCATAATCATACCTTTAAAACGTTTTTGTAAAAACTACTTTTAGAACTAATAGTGTTTGTTATATTAGAATTTTGGGGCATAGCGTGCAATATTAACAAATTTTCTTTGTAATGGGCATGATGACAGATTTTTAAATACCTTTCCTTATTGTAGGTACCTAAATGTCTCCTAGTTTCGAAAAAAGTTTATTTCAGCAATAAACTTAACTTTTAACGTATATTAATGTATTTTCTGCTATGTAATTTGAATTAAGCGAATTAAGCTCGTAGGTGTCATAGCGTCGGCTTGCTCGTCAAACTTCAAGCAACGCGATGACATTTACTGAGACGTGACGTCATTCCTTTTGATTGGCGTTTCAGATAACATGGCCGATTGCTGTATTTAATACTTATATTTTATTAAAAATCTTATTAATCTTAATGTTTATATTAAAACGGGATCATATTTTAGAACTTTTTTACCATATATTTTTCTGTAAAACCATATATTCTCATATTCTTTAATAGTGTCATCATGCCTATTACATAAATTCAAATTAAAAAGGTTTTGGATTTCTTGCATAACAGCCGCAAAAAACCCATTTATCTTGTTTTCGGACATACTGCCCTAAAAACATGTGTTATAAGACCTAGCTATATCACAGATCTGCTCAAATAAAGTGTTCACTAAGGGTCAAATCCATACAAACTGAACGATGCCCTTTGAGTTCTTGGTCTGAATGCCTGAGTCTTCTCTTCGCTCGCTGCCACACAAAAATAAAGATGAAATATCTTTATGTTTTGATCTTTATGTTTTGGTTATGTTATGTTTTGATGACACTATTCTTTTAAATAACGTTTTACGCTCATAGTCCCACAGTAGGGTGATATACCCTGTGCCGTGGGTACCATGGACACACAAACACAAACACCCAGACCGAGAACACAAATTTAAACTCATCATTCAGATTTCTGTTTCGCCGGGAATCGAACGCGGGACCCTCCGATGGCAGTCTGACATGGAAAACATTGCGCCACACGGGACCATTCAAATTAGCTTCTAACTTTTGCTCGATTTTGGCATCTGTGATGTATTGATCATGTCTTAAAACCAGTCGATTAACGTAAGGCCGACATCTAGCGTTTGCTCGATTTTGGCATCTGTGATGTATTGATCATGTCTTAAAACCAGTCGATTAACGTAAGGCCGACATCTAACTTTTGCTCGATTTTGGCATCTGTGATGTACCTATTGTTCATGTCCTATTATCAAATATTTCGAGTCGGTCTTTAAGTGAAATTGTTTAATTTATGAAAACCCCTTTTAAAAATCTGAGTCGTAGTCGGACTGCCCTGGCTGATGCAATAAAATACTTAAATTATTTTAAAGATATAATAATCTCCTTTATTTTACAGATATAAACTCTCCTTTTATGTACCTGTATAAATATGTATATACATACAAGGAGTGTTTATGAAATGAAAATCAATAAAAAAACTCTCAGGCATTGTTTAGCTTATTTTATAGCACGATTTTTATAAGCCATTGCTTTAGTTCCCTTTTACCTGATAATTTACCTAGTACCTGATAATTGTTTGAAATAAATAATAAATATTTAATATCACAAATTTTCAGTCAAGCTTACCTAATCTCGTTAAATGTTAAGACTATTTAGTATACCACGAAACCCCGCCTTAATAAATAAAGGCCATGAATCACGACCCTCTGAAAAGGGCTCCGTAGACTTGAGATAGAGAAATATTATAAGAGGCAATGAAATATGGGTATGAAATGCTTGTTCATCTTTCCTTGACCGTTAAGGAAACTTCAGTACATTGGCGTTTTTCTGACATGTCATGATTATTTCATTTATGTACACGTATTCCATTGGCGTTACGCGATCGAACTAAGAAATTGTTTATTTATCTAATACTAACTACTACAGTTTGAAGGACAGACAGACCGCGCCTGACTTTCCTATGACCTTTCCCAAGATCCTTTGTTTGCTGATGTTTTTAATGAATACTTTATTATATCAGAATTTTGTTCCAAAAAAACTACAAGAATGTAGCGACCTTCCGCTATCCGCTTCCTGAATCACGCTATCGAAGTTTTCGGAATATCCTACCATATATACAAGCTCCGAATTGAGTCAGTTGGAGCGCGGCCGCTCCCCGGGCATGATCACCTCGCCCGGCGGGAGATCTCCCTTATGCCAAACTGGTGACCCCGGACAAGAATACGTCCCTTCTGACCTTCATCAGTCGCACCTTCACTCCCTGGATGGACTGCAGCATCACTTCACCAGCTCGTCAGGTTCATCGCAGCGCACCATGTACACGCTTCCTGTTCCTGACACAGCTGCCTCCAAGGACTTCATGGACGGCTTGATTACCATTACTCGCCTCCACATCCTACCCTCACATCCCGACTCACCGTGGATAGAGGGCATCTCCACTCTTCGCTTCACCCTCACATCCCGACTCACCGAGGACGGAGGGCTACACAAGGTCTGCACCCTCACATCTCGACTCACCGCAGATAGAGGGCTTTCCAGGCGCTTGTAAGCGAAGGCTACACTTGGATTACTGAAGTCATCGACCTCCGGTCTGAGCAGGGGGTGATGTAGCGACCTTCCGCTATCCGCTTCCTGAATCACGCTATCGAAGTTTTCGGAATATCCTACCATATATACAAGCTCCGAATTGAGTCAGTTGGAGCGCGGCCGCTCCCCGGGCATGATTACCTCGCCCGGCGGGAGATCTCCCTTATGCCAAAAGAAGAAATACAATTCTGACCGAGTTTTCTGTTATTTGTGATGTATAATGTAATGACAAAATGTTATCAATTCTCTTAAGTGTTTTCGCAAACGCCAGCTCAAATCCCTTCATTAATTTATTACGGACAGACTACCGTTTGTTCCCTCTAATAGATCGTGAGTCTTTACACCTAAACACGATACATCTGATTCAAGAGGCACCAAGAAATGTGTGTAGAGGTGTTATTTTCCCTCCTTAATTAAATCAAATAGTTTCCTCACAATCTAATGGAAACGCCCATAATGTCGACAGTGTACTAGTACTCGTCATTTAATAGAAAAAGGGAAAGAAGTTATGCTTTTTCTATGAATGACGAGTACTGGGACACTGAGGAAAACTGAAGATTCCTTACGTATGAAATTACCGATACTCATTACTGGCAATTTTAAAATCAAATATCTTGCGTTTGATTAAGAACTCCAAATTCAAATTTATTTCGAAGTAAAGCCAATAGTATTACGGAAGTTTACAATACTCGTAATGCTTACAACAAAACAAATAATTACAATGTAATGCTTACAACGAAACATCAATAACAAATTGGGGCTGTTAAGTTACCTTCAAAACTTTTTTCAATTTTCTTGAATATTTTCGGGAACACCAGCTAAAATTTTTCCTTTAATTTATTCGCTCAGACGGACTGTTTGCGTCCTCTGACATTTCATCCATCTTCCATGAACAGTTAATTTAGTACGTCAATAAAATTTGGAGATAAAGGTTCCAAAAATGTCATTAAACTTTGATGAGTTACGTCACGCAAAAAATAAGTTATTCTGTCTGTGATAAGTTTACCGGCCAGTAAACTTAAATTACTAGGTGTGGGTTTTTTACGATTTCAAATATAAAGTTTTGGTTTGGGGCCAGTTTCGGCCCTTTGGGAGTCGTTAACGGTGTTATTTTTAACGTCTACGTGATCAATTGTAGGTTGATGGATTTCAGAGTATGTACACCTTGCGTAGGCGATACATGTTACTATTGAGAAAATTCTTTATTTACCTCATTATTCTTCATTTATAATATATTTTGTCATGATGGTTTTATTAAATTACTTATTTTTATGTATAAAATGTACCATATCATAGTGCTTGTGTCATAGTCAAAATTGGATATGCACTCTATCGGATGAATGACTGGCTTACCTAGGTTTGACCAGCTTTCAGCAAACCCCGTAACAAATACCAATTTCGGCCTTTGACTGAAGTACATATTTTAGTCAAATCTTTATTTTTACAAAGACAAAGACTTTTATTTGCACAAATATGGGTGTTTACAAAAGGTGTTTTTATACATTTGGTTCGCCATATTTACCTTCATGAGGTATGCAAATATTACAATAATTAAAACTTAACTAATTACGAATTAAAATATACATTGAAACAAATTTCTTTATTATAATATACTTATATTATTATTATCATTATTTATACCCATATTGTACATTTTTATTGATTAATTTATTTTTTTATTTTTATATTTCGGATCTGATCCATTCGTCGGCTTTGGGCACCCATATTGCAGGGTTTTCTAGTAAATCTAGAAGTGTCAACTTTTGAGTCAAATATCGAAGGTAAATAATTCTGTTTCAAAGTTTGACTAGGGAATCTAGGGATCAGGTAATAGCCCAGTCCAATTTCGAATATTTATAAAATGCCAGTTTAATAAAAATCTATGGGAGGTCTTAATATTAAATCTTCAAGCGCTGCACAAACTGGATATTTTCAAACTTCTCATAACTCCGAAACACGGCCAAAGCAGCCCATAGCAGCGGTCAATCGTCCATATCCCGACCACGCCGACATTGCTTAGACGCATATATCATTCTAGATTAGCCGTCGAGCTGTCTACGTTATATACTTAGTAAACTGGCTACAACCCTTTTTGCATGGGTCTCTTTCCATTTGAGGGGAGGCCTGGAGCTTATTCCACCACGCTGCTCCAATGCGGGTTGGTTGAGATTCGGCTTGGTGCCCAAACCGCTGTCGGATATTTTTAATAAGGCCCTCGACAAGTTTTAACGACTGTTTATCAGTAACAACTAGGATCGACGACTTAACGTGTCCTCCGATGCACGAAAACGCGCGAAATGTTTGCCACTAGCGGTCACCCATCTTACTCTCTACCGCGCCTGTTTAGCTTGGCTGCATCATGCGCTCTTTATTTAGTATATTTGTGTAGATAAAACACAGGGTTAACTACTAAGCTTCAAATTGAGCCAACATTGAAGCGAGGTAAAGTTGCCAACACAGAATTACGATTATCTTCGCTTTTGTCCAACTTTTCCTCGCACTCCGTTTACTTTAATATTAGTTTTCATCGTACTTTCATATTTCTCAGGTATAATTTCATACCTCCTTCCTCTTGAGTCAAAGAAAAGTGCACCTTATGATCTTAAAAGTGGAGTTTCTTTTATAAAAAAAACAGTTGTATGTAAGTCAACCCTTTATACGTAATCGATACGGTCCTAATGGGAGTTTTCCGGCTCTTTGACGGGTATACCCATTCAGATTAGGACGTCGGTCGTGACATCAATTATGTTGGCCTTTGGGACGCAGGACGTATGATAAGAAGTGTGTTTAAGGGTAATGGGCAAGTAACATTAAGATACTGACTTTCGATCGCGGTTTCATCCGATTTTTTTTTTCAACCGTTATTTATCGTCATATTAGTCAAATTTGTCAAATCCCTACTAATATTATGAATTCGAAAGTAACTCTGTATATCTGTTTGTCTGTCTACTACTGCTAAGTTCAAATATTTTTATTTTCCAATCGTCGTCACGTCGGGGGACCGCTAAACGTGAGCGCAGACGACGTGGACGGTTGTGTCGATTTTGCGAATTTTTCGGAGTAAATTATTTTGTTGCAATCTGTGACGATACCTGTTTTTCTCACTTAGCGGTCACACACACACATCAAACTTATAACGTCCTCGTCGTTTTTGCGTTAAAAATACACAAGGTGGATCATATGCAGTGCATGGCCACAACTTCTGCATGCTCCTAGCTACTTTATAATTTGCCTATATGGATATCTTGTAGGTAGTTCTGTTCTAAGCAATTGGAATTTTATGTTATTACTTCATATAAAAAGAGGCCTCTAGGGTTTTCTTATCAAAGCTGTTTTCTTTTTCCAATAATAGTAGTGCTTTGAATTAGTTCAATTATTGTGAGTACTTTTTTCGATCATAAGGGAATTCCTTACATCTCAAAGTTGCTTTAAGAGCTACTTTCATCCTTACACTACGAGATACGTACACCCTTCGTATTTATTACAAGCTTTGAAGCCACCACGCAATTTCATTAATGGCGACATAACAGATGTTGAGGCATTTTCCGCATACTTTTCCTGAATTGCGTGGAATTTGTTGTGATTTAATACGTAAACGAGGTGATATAATGTATGAATAAGCGGTTAACTAGTATAATATGTTTATGCATGTGCTCATAAGCGATATAAATCTATATGTAGATATAGGTTGCCATTTTTTGTTCACCTTTATACATAAGTGTTTGCTATTAGTTTGCCTTTATTAAGCATAGCTGGAGGCCATTTGATACAATTAATAACCCATAGGGGATATTTTTTTCAACCTTATTTTTATGTCCCACTGCTAGGCACAGGTCTCCTCTCACAAGTGAGAGGGATTTAGACCATAGTCCACCACGCTGGCCACAGACCAAGTGAGGATTGGTTGACATCAGGTTTTGAGACATTACGAGTTTCTCTCAGGCATGCACGGTGTTGGAAAGCATGGGCGATCCGTACGGAAGACCATTACCCCATAGAAGGTCATAAGAAGCGCTGGAGCCTAGACACTAAAAAGGCATTTGTAAAAAGCAAATTTAAAAATATAGGGCATTTAAAAGGGAGAACAGATTCAAATGTATACTCTGTAATAATTATTATAATAAAATAATGCCAAAATAACAGTTTTATTCAAATCCAAGCCTTCATCTTGTGGACGGCACGTTATTGTCTATACTCGCGGACAATAAAAAGGCGAAGAGACCACAATTCGTTTAAATAAATGCTGTACGTGGCTTGTGTGGAAATTTTGTGCAATTTAGTCGTATGTGAATGTAACGGAAAGTTTATTCTGATTTTACTTTGCAATGAAATGTGGCCAAATTAGGTTTTATTGAAAAAAAATATCTATCAGCTACAGATAAGAGATGGTTGTACAGTGTAGGGTTTACAAGAGAATATCAATATGTAAAAATAACATCCCCTTTAATAGATAGTGTAAGCGCATTTATATACTTATACTACGGATTGATTCTTTCCTCGTATGGTCTCACTCTTTAAACTCACGCTAAAGAAATTATTTATGTGCGGTTCAAAGTATCTCTTTTACGTGTTCCAAATTGCTATTTTTTAACGATATATAGAAACATATGGCATAAATGTATCTCAATTCAGAGAGGAGAAGAGTGGGATATTATAATAGGCTAATTGCACCACCCACTTCTGCCGTGAACCAATTCTATTGTGTTTCGGTGGAAAGGTGCAGTTCCGGCCACACTTACATGAGGCGACCACCAGCCTCCGGAGTAGCAGCGCAACTGCAGACCTCAGACAAAACTTACCTATACTTGCTTGAGGTTGTGTGCAGATGTCCATGGGCTGCAGCGACCACTTGCATGCTCGTCTGCTGCTCCATTCAAATAAAAAAAAGGCTTTTTACTGAAATCTGCGCGTCATATCTTATCAAACATTTGCTGGTTACAACCCTTTTTGCGTCTCATTGCTGGACACAGGTCTCTCTCTATTTATTAGCAAGGCCTGGAGATTATTCCACCACGCTGCTCTAATGCGGGTTAGTGGCCAACCTAGCCGCCGGATGTTTTCAAACCTCCCATAAGGTCTCCGATAAGGTTTAATGACTGTAGTTGACCGATAACAGCCGGGACCTTAAGGATGGCTTAACGGGCCCTACCGACGCAAGATATCTACATATCTAAGCCAAACGGGCATGGTCGGGTGTGAGATGGGATAGGATAGGAGATGAACGCCAGTGGCAAAAGAAACATATAGATGAACATAATGTAAAGATCCTGTAAAGTTCCAAGTTTCATTGCATTACTTGTTAGTAGCCATAAAATTAAATTAGCGTAAATAATAACCGTAATAACTACGACTATGTAATAACTAGGTATATCTAATAAAAGCGCGCATGACGCAATCGATCCATCTTAACTGGCGCTGTCGAGTGTGAGATAGGGGACCGCTAGTGGCATAAAATTTCATACACGTTTCCGTGTTTCAAAGGGCACGTTAAGCCAGTTACTGTCGATAGATAACAGTCGTTAAACCTTGTCAGAAGCGTTATGGGCGGTTTAAAAACATCCAACAGCACGTTGACCACTAACCCGCATCTCCACCAACCCACATTGCGGCAGCGTGGTGGAGTAAGCCCCAGGCCTTCCCAATAATGGGGAGAGACCCGTGCCCAGCAGTGGGATGTAAAAACGGGTGCAGCCAGCTAGGTATATCTGCTGTAATATCCAATATCTTTAAACTTTCATCGTTTCACGCGAACGAGAGCGTCAGAATGATTCATTTCATTGATCAATTTATTTATTTGTGCGATGAATTTTTCATATCAGAGCTTTTCATTTTGATCTTGCATTTATTTTTAAAGGCGATGAGTGTTTAATTGGATTGTTGAGTAATAAAAGTGTGTTAAAAAGAAATCGAACTCACACGGTGCTATTTCGGAGTTTCATAATATGCAATATGTTTTGTGCATATTTATCACTTGCTTTACTGTAAACATTTTTTACTAATGAATCATACAATTTTTTTAACCCACGAAGTATTTAGTGCAAGCAAAAATTTTAAAACCTACTTTTGCTGTAAGTAGATAAGTAAGACCACCACAAGAATATGCGAACAGTCCACCGCTTGAAATGGTGTTAGGGATACATTTATCATTAAAATTATTTTAACATTCGTTTTCCCTCGTATTTTCTGCGTCGATATAACTGCGTCGATATAACAATAATGGGGAGAGACGTGTACCTAGCAGAATGCAAAAAAGGTTTGCAGCTAAATTTAAGTCTCGGTTGCAAAAACCGGCCAAGTGCGAGTCGAACTCACGCACGAAGGGTTCCGTACCATTATCTATAAAAATTCACTTGGAACCCTCTTAAATATTTATTTTTTTAGTTTCGGAAAAAAGTGGCTGTGACATACGGACGGACAGACAGACAGACAGACATCACAAATCCATAAGGGTTCCGTTTTTTGCCATTTGGCTACGGAACCCTAACAAATTGAAAAACACTCACATACACATACATGCGTGCCTTCAGTTGCATTATTTTTGTATTATTTTTATCATTTTTTTAAATTTTATTTTGTATGAGAGTACCCAATTACTGTAGCGGAAATCGGCGACTGGTCTGGCACCACCCAAACGACGGGGAGAGGGGAAGTCTGAAAAACAGCGCTGCATGAGCTCGCTCCTGCTAGCAGAAGGATGTTGTTGTTGCCCACAAAAAATATTTATTTGTATTTTTTTATTCATTATTTGTTTCTGCTTTTTTTTATTTTGTGCTTTTAATTGTACGGTTCCCTTTTGTTGTGTGGCAATAAACTATTGTTATTTTTGTTTATGTAATTTGAGAGAAATTTTCTTTGTTGATTATTGTTTTTAATTTTAATGGCTTTTCTTTTTATTCTCATTTAGTCCTAAAATTTCTTCCATCCGCATAAATAGGCATGGCAAAGTAAATAACGACCCATAGTGTCAACTTTCTACTAAAGATAGTTTCGCCGATTGTAGATGTAATCGCAGACAAACAGAGTGACAGATGGAACGCTGGGCACTCTACAACTCAAATAAAGAGCCGTTCCATTCTACGATAGGTTTCATCTGTTTACTCTGTCCACTATCAGTTCGTTGTTTGTTGGTTTCAAAGGAACTATTGTTGGACTGGTGAAGGTACGTGGTTGAAAATAAAGGTATGTTTAGACGACCTATGTGGCGCAATGGTTACCATGCCGGACTGCCAATCGGAGAGTCTCGGGTTCGATTCCCGGCGAAACAGAAATTTGAATGATGAGTTTAAATTTACGCCGCCGCCGAACCATCGTGTTATGCAGTTTAATAATAATTATAATTTTTGTATAATATCTATTATTTAATACTTTATCATGTTATTTTATTTTTAAATTGTTTTAATGTATTCGTATTTTTTTTTATTTAATGTTATGTGTGTATTCGTTCCTATGGGCCTTATAAAATAGGGTCACAAGACCTTATATGTATAATATAAAAAAAGACAAATCCAAATGAGTATATATATAAAAAAAGAGTAAATCCCTACTAATACTATAAATTCGAAAGTAACTCTGTCTGTCTATCTGTCTGCTACGCTTTCCCGCTTAAACTACTGAACCAATTTTAATGAAATCTGGAACACATATAGAGTGGACCTTGTGAAATGTTTTTTATCCTACGGGAACCTATAAAACCGGTGTTATAAAACTACTAATTATTTATTTATTTGCACTTTTTTGTTTACTGTACAAAGGGTGGTATTTATGTCGACAGCATTCTCTACCTTGACTGGTACAGAATGGCTGATAAAGAAATCTCTAAACAAACATTATTCGTAAAGGAGAGACCGGAGGAATAACATATTTCACATGAAGTTCGATTCAACCCATTTACCCCATAAGACTTCCAATTTAGTTCCAAAGCGGAAGAAAACAAGCCCGAAACAATATCGGCCTCGCAAAAGGTAAATATTGGGCTTAAAGCATCAAGGTATGACAGGTATGACATCCGTCAGAGGAGTGGCCTTTACGGGCGAACCCCTCGTCCCAACGTCCATGCACAATGTGCCTTCTAGTTATACAACTAGTGTGTCAGTGTGTGTCGGTGTCAGTGTTGACGGTGCATAGAAAATGACGTTGTTAATTGAAATTGACATATTTAGAAATGTATGCGTCTGTAGCGATGAAAGAATATTTGTGATGTGTGCGTGCTTTCCCCGCACCAGATTTGGCACAAAAATTATGTATCGAAGCGAGGCGCTATTCCGTCTCTTCTGAAAGGTGAGTCAGTAACTTTGATGCTCTAAGATATTGGGTGAACACAAAAATAAATGGGCTTTGTATTTATTTGATTTATCTGTTATGGAATTCCGTTACTTACCTCTGAAATAAGTGACATTAGAAATTTAAAATACGTAGACAGGTTATTTCTACGAAAATTTCGTTCGTAATCTATTTCAATTCTTTGTTTGTCAGTTGTTCTACCGACGACTGCCTGTGATTATTCAATGATTCGCATGCTAATCAAGAGTTCCGGTTTCGATTTCCGGCGAGGTAGAAACTGAAATTACTTTTGTTTAAATCGATAATCTTACAAATTTTCGTTGTAATGCAGAATCTAAGAACGAAACATAGTTGCGACGAAGTTCAACCCTAGCAGCACATAAGCGTTGGTATCATCCATTAAACAGCCTATTTAGAACTTATAATTCTTTAAGACTTACAAGACTGTCAAAAAAATTATTTTCTCTTTACAAGAGGGGATTATCGGTTATAATACAGCTCAATTTTTATTAAAACAGTATTAAGGAATCCGCTTCAGCTTAGGATGTTTTAATAGAATATCACAATTCTATAATAACACTTGAGCTCTAATGCAGCTATTAAATAGCTTATCTTGTTCTTGTGCAACTATTATACAGCTGTACTGACGTGATAAGCTGTATACTTTGGGGCTCTTTTTATGGTTTTAACGGCTGTATAAGCGCTTAAACAGCCTTTGTACAGCATGTCTGTACAGCTTTTAGTTTAAGAGGAAACTCAAATACAGCTCTTATGCAGCATGTCTGTGCTAGTTGGGAATTCAATTTACTTCATTCTTTCAATTTGGTTCCCAAGCGGAAGTAAACAAGCCCAGAACTAAATCGGCCTAGCAAAAGATAAATATTGGGTGAACACAAAAATAAATGGACTTTACCTTTATTTGATTTATCTGTAATAGAATTCCGTTACTTACCTCTGAATCAAGTGACATTAGGAGTATAATAATACGTAGGTAGCTATAAAGGTTATAGGCCTGAAAGTTTTGTTCAATATCTGTCCCCGATGAGTCGGAACGCTTTCGTACTAGTAGTACTCGTAACTCATTCCGCTATTATAGTAAGACTAGTTTCGGGAAGATCCGTCATATATTCTCGTCCTTTATTACAAAGCCTCAAGACGAAAGTCTTTGACCAGTGCGTCCTACCCGTTATGACCTACGGAGCTGAAATATGGACACTGACGATGGGACTGGTTCACAAGTTCAAAGTATCACAGCGAGCAATGGAGAGAGCTATGCTCGGTGTATCCCTTAGAGACAAGATTTGAAATCAGGAAATTCGAAGGAGGACTAAAATCACCGACATAGCTCTAAGAGCCAGCAAGCTGAAGTGGCAATGCGTTGGCCACATCTGTCATAGAGCCGACAATCGTTGGACGAGATGGCTTTTGGAGTGGAGACCGCGTTCGGGCAAATGTAGTGTACGATGCCCCTCTGCGAGATGGCGCGACGATTTGCGCCGAGTGGTGAGAAGTAACTGGATGCGTAGAGCCGAAGTTCGTGCTCAGTGTCACGCCTTGTGCTCTCACAAGGCGTGACATAGGCCTCTGCCTATTTCCTGCAGTAGACTGATATGAATTGATGATTATGAGTAAGGCTAAATGTTTATTATTATACCTATATTATTATTTAAAATTTGAAGACAATTGTTTGGGCTGTTTAAGTTCCGAAGTGAATGTAAACTGTTGCAGAACCATATTAGCGTAAAAGCCATATTTGATTTATCTGGTATAAAATTCGGTTACTTCTAAAGGCCAAGCCACAGTAGCCACTTTTTGCATCGACTATCGGGGATTTAGCGTGTGCGTAGATGCTGCGATGTTTTAGCAATTTTAAAGATGCTGCATCGCGTTTTTGTGACTACCGAAATTCGATTGCGGTAGCGACATCGCGCATTTAAGCGTTTACGAATGTGCACGGTGCAACGTCCAGTCGCTGCGCTTACTGGTAACTACCTATGACCTAATCGACGATCGAAGTAGCTAGTAAATACTAGAGCTCTGTCAAATTTAATACGCAACCTCTGAACAGGAATCATACTTTTAATGTAAAATAACGTTTCTGGTAGCCCCACAGTAGGGTAGAGATATACTCTGTGTCGTGGGTACCATGAGAAATTTTAAACTTATCATTCAAATTTCTGCTTCGCCGGGAATCGAAACCGGGACCCTTCGTTCGGCAGTCCAGATTGGTAACCATTGCGCCACATGGGTCGTCAAAAAAACATTTGATTTTAGTATTCATTTTGCTAAATAAATTATCTGCTCATGTTTTAAGAAGGACGCTGTTGAAATTACAAACCAATAATCCAGAAAATCGGAAGCGCGCATGGCTCGGCGGCGAGCGTAGAACGCGAGCGATCTATGCAGCCAAGCCAAACGGGCGCGGTCAGGTGTGAGATGGGTGACCGCTAGTGGCAAAAATTTCATGCGCGTTTCCGTGCTTCGGAGGGCACGTTAAGTCGTTGGTCCCGGTTGTTGTCGATAGATAACAGTCGTTAAACCTTGTCGGAGGCCTTATGGGCGGTTTGAAAACATCTGACAGCGGGTTGGCCACTAACCCGCATCTCCACCAACCCGCATTGGAGCAGCGTGGTGGAGTAAGCTCCAGGCCTCCCCAATGTTGGGGAGAGACCCGTGCCCAGCAGTGGGACGCAAAAAGGGTTGTAGCCAATCCAGAAAAAAATCTAGTATATTGATAAAGAACAAGCAACGTATGAGTAGCATCAAATAACGTAACATATTTACGACGAAGTTCGATTCAACCGATTTACTCATAAGACATCCAATTGAGTTCCCAAGCGGAAGTAAATATCCCCGGAACCCCATCTGCGTCGCTGAAGAAAAATACAGTAGAGTAAAAATAAATGGGATATGCCTTTATTTGATTTATCTGTTACGTTCACATTTTTATTTATCTCTGAATCGGGTCATCAAATCGTATTCATTTTATCTAAAGGGTAAAAAAGGGTAGGGTAGTAGTAAATGGGCATGTAGACCCCGTGGCGGCAAGTGGTCGCTGAAGCCTATTGACATACACACGACCTCAATCTAGCTTAAATACTGCCTGAAGTCGTCCTCAGGCAGCATACGAATGCTGCTGCGCTGATACTGAGGCTGACGGTCGCCTCATGTAAGTTTGACCAGTAACCACATTCGTCCACAATAGATTTCTGTTGCAATTGCCTCATGGTGGAAGGGAAGGTCCTCCCGGCTCCCAGGTCGGACCGTAAAAGTAATTTTACTACTTTTACGGTCCGACCTGGGACCTATTAGGGGTCACTATTTAGGAGTCAATGTGGACATCATTTAAGGTTGGTTTCTATTTAAAATAAAATCATAAAGAAAAATCCATAGGTAATTGCTTGATTTTTTTGTATGGAGATAGTTTAGTAGATGGTGGTTGGAGAGTGACATAGACTACTTAATCTTATCTTATATATATATAAATGTTATATAAATATTTTATATATATTTTTTATATAAAATATATGTAAAATAATGAATCCCGATTTTCCTTGATCACGATATTACGCGTGAACGGCTGGACCGATTTCGCTAATTCTTATTTTGTTGTGTTTGTTTGTTTGTTATTTTCAGGAGAAGGTTCTTATAGAAGAAAAAAATAAGAAAATTGCGCGGGGAAAAGTAGAAAACTTATAATAACTTTCTAATGATTTTCTAATGTAACATTATGGCGTTTGACATAACATTGACAGAATGCGTGCTGCATATATCGTCAAGGAAGATGTAAAAAAAACTGAATATCATTTAAAACAGGTCGGCTAGTACCAAATTTTATAATAATATCTTATTCCTTTGGAAAAAAAACTGGAGATCCGGGCGGAAATCTAGATGAAATTATTTAGTATCAAAAACTTGTAAATGATGTTTATAAGCGACAAAGTTGGATTCAACCTATTTATTTCGCAAGACTTCCAATTTAGTTCCCTAGCGGAAGCAACCAATTTCGGTAAAGAGAAATATGAGCGGAAAGTAAAAATAAATGGGCTATAGCGTTACCTGATTTATCCGTTCCAGAATTTCTTTTAAATCTTTGAATCGCGACATCGAAGTTAGTGTCTGCTTAATGTAGAGTCCATAATAATTTTTATACAATTGAAAACACAGGTGTCATTAATAACATTTTTACCACTTACGATAACTCCATGAATTAACTTATTTAGCGAATTAAGGATTTGCGGTTTCCAGCTTGAATTAATCCATAAGGCTTCCGACAAGGTTTACCGAATTGTATCTATCAATAACAACCGGCACCGACGGCTTAACTTACCCTGCGAATCACGGACACGCGCATGAAATTTTCGTCACTAGCAGTCACGCATCTCACACCAGACCGCACCGTTTTCGCGCACGACTACTTAATATTCATATTCTTGTAACAAAAAAAAATATGGCGCTTAGAATCGTAAAAAATATCAAAGCGACACTAAGAAAGATTGGAGGCGCCCGGAGAGCAAATATCAGAAGCAAATAGAAATAAATAAGTCAATACAGAAAAGACATCGATAGTAAAACCGTATTGCACGGTTGTGCGAATGATTCTGCGAATTTACGACTTGCGTCTTGCAGCTAAAACGACTACCGCGACCTGCGATTAGTTGAATAATTGGTAGAAATAAGTTTAAAGTAACTCCATTTTATTTCAATGTCCGCTTTTGCAGTGAAGCATTTTTTACGTTTTGGAGGTATGTTCTTAGGTATGTAGGCTAGCCGTACAGATAATAATATGATGATCACTTTAGATAAGGCTATAGCCTGATAGTGTTTGGATGGAGATATTACCTGATACCAATTCCAAACGTATTTGTAAAAATGTCTAGAGCAGTAGTAGAAGGAGTAACTTCCACACCAAGAAAGTACCCCCACTGCACCCATTGCAAACCGCATACGACCTCAAACAATAATCAGGCTTACTTGAGACTGTATGTAGATGTTAATGGACTGCGACGATCTTAAAATATCCGTGGCCTGTATGCTCCTTTCCTATTTTTTATTTATTATATACAAACCAAGCAAAAAGGCCGACGGGCCGAGTGGTGTTAAGCGATCACCGTCGCCTATGGACACGGACAACCCTAGAGGAGCCACCCGAGCATTGCCGGCTTTGAAAGAGAAGATTTTTACAGCTTTCTTGAAGAACCCCATGTCATAGTCCACTGAAAATGCCTCAGCTGGAAAGTTGTCCCATAACTTACACGTCCGTGGTAAAAAGAAGCGTGCAAAACGGACTGTGGTGGACCGCCACGGGTCCATATGGTGGAACTTTAACTTTCGTCTAGTGGTATATAACTTCTACACCAAGAGCCGCACAATTTAAATAAATAAAAAAGCAAATAAGAAAAATCCTTTTAAATTGTATACAATAATATTTGTATAAATAGGGAGCTTAGTATCAAAGCGCCACTGAAGAACATTGGACAGATTCCGGGAAAATAAAATATCAAAGCAAAAAATAAATGTCAATAACAACGACGACACAGCCCACCGTCGTTGGTCAATAATGAAAGAACATCCATAGATTGGTAAGAGTAGAATATGGTGTGAATAATAGTGCTAATTTACGATTGGAAATCTTAAAGTTTAAAGAATGTGAGATATAAACATATTTATTTTTAATTTATTAATTTAGCTATTCTCCGCGGTTTCACCCGCGTTAGAAAGGATCAGTAGCATAAAATGAATAAATTCTCCATACGGTTCATGGGACCCAAACTGTTGTTTCCTACTTTATCCTCTTTGGTATTCCCTTTATAGATAGATAGGCACATCGCCTTGTTCCGGCGTCACTGTTGCATATCTTGACATGGAAAAGTACTTATTGTGACATAACTGTAATACTTAGACATACGGTATTTTGGAATTTTATACATTTGATGTCCTCTATAAATCTGTAGTACAGCACTTTGTTATATTGTCAATAATTTCGACAGCGTACGCGATATAAGGATTTTTTTGTAGTTTCCTTACACGTTAATTTACACTATCGAAGTATTCATATGGATCCCTAACTTTTAAATATGCTGTATCCTGCGTTCATCAGGGATAATGTAGAATTCTAATGGTATTTTTTAAATTAAAATCAGTCCTGTAGTTTTGGAGTCTATTCAGTGCAAACAAATAATCAACTCTTTCCTGTTTTTAATAAAATATTAGTAAAGAAGAGTAAGATTAGATATTAATCCTTGGATGCACCAATTTATAATCGACTTAAAAAATTAGTTATACATAACATACATAATATTGTCGGAATTTGAGAATATTTTATTTTATAAGAATTCTATTTAAGCTTCTGAACATGTGTTCTAAATTTGGTATGTATTTGTCCACAACTTTATTTTAAACTTTAATTTATATTTCTACTTGGGGAGCAGACGAAATTTCATGAAATTCGGTTGAGTCGGATATCTGTGCATTTATAGGGTTTGTTTTTTGTTCTATTACTTCTACGTATTCATCGTAGCCGCGATGTCTTATGTATTCAGCGGCCATAATTTTATTTTCATGTCATATCTTCAAGGTATTATTGTTTTACTCAACCTATTTTAAACATTAAGGGCCTCTTTCACCATCTCCAAGTAAAGTGTTAATTAGTTACGTCCAAAGTAAAGTTAATTGACAATTAAAAGCTATGAGTACGCGTCAGTTTCTCATATGATTAGTGCTACTCGAACATCGTGATATTGAAATTGACGTTACGGGTGACTTTAACCGACAATTAGCATACTTGCCACTTACTTGCAGATGGTGAAAGAGGACCTTAATCTTACATCGAACCGCAGTACAATTAAATCTCTCAGTATGTAACAATCTTCAATATTGACTTGGTTCTGCTCTCTATAAGTACATAGTGTATTTCAAGAAACATCTGCCTAGGGGTACGTTGTGTGAAATGTTACTTTCATATAAAAATCCTCTATATAATAATATAATGCCACTCTTATTTCAACAATCCTGTATAAATATGTACTTTATTCAGAAATATTATTAATATTACCTATATAAAGATGTACTTTATTATTCAGAAATATTACCGTGAGCGCCGTTAGGAATATATTATTGTAAAAGTTATTTTGATGTGAGCCAAAACGACCCATACTTTTGTTAGGTACTGGTTAATATATTATTTGTAACTCAGACATACCTATGTATTTTATTTAAAGGCTAAAAAAGGCTACAAAAGGGTACTTACATGAAAAGGCAATGTGAATATTGTACACCTTTTGTGTTATCGAGGAGGAGAACATTCAAATTCAACAGCTTCGAAATGATACCGTATTTTGTGGGATTTGTAACGCAGTATCAACTCCTCGATGGCCTGACCTGAGTCTGGCGCCCACAGCTCTGAGATTTAGGGAGGACTTCGGGATCTTCAGCGGAACGCACTCCGTATGCTTGGCTGGCTGCAACCTTTTTAGCGTCCCACTGCTGGACAAATATTTCTCCCTGTTGAGGAGACCTGGTTGTGACATGGACCTGGACCGGGCTTACTTCACCCACAGCACAGCTCAAATACGGGTGGCGAGTTAGCAGCGGACCCGCGGATGTTTTTAATCCGCCTATAAAGCCTCCAACAAGGTGTTGACTACTATTATCTATCGATACCGACAGTAATTAACTTACCTACTTATAAATGTAAAGACATGTAATAATATTTTTAAATTAATAAATTAATGAATTTCAAATTAATTTTCCTTTTATATTTTTATCATTGTAATATTTGCATATTTTATTTTATTTCAATGGAGTAGCAGACGAGCATGCAGGCCACGTGGTGTTAAGTGGTCGCTGCAGCCTACATCTACATACAACCTCAAGCAAGCATAGGTAAGTCTTGTCTGAGGTCGTATGCAGTTGCGCTGCTACTCCCGAGGCTGGTGGTCGCCTCATGTAAGTGTGGCAGGCAACTGCACCTTTCCACCGTAACACAATACAATTGCTTTACGGCAGAAGTAGGTGCAGCGGTGGTACTTCCCCGGGCGAACCATAATAGTTCTTTTTTTTTTAAGTAGGGAATGCTATTACGCACCTTCTCGACCTCTGTCGAGGGGACAGAGGGAGGTGTGTGGGACTCCCCCCTGCCGTTACGAGGCAGGGGTATACCCACTAAACCCTACTGCGCTCCTCCATCGCCATCGTGACGATGTCGTGGGAAATCGGCAGAGCCTTTGCTTCCACAACATCGTCGGCGACTACCTGCCTATCTTGGCAGGCCCTACACGCTCCCCTTATGGGGAGGCTACAGGAATGACCGGGAGCGCCGAGTCATTCCTGTCCATCAGTGATGGCCTGTGCAATGCAGGTGGAGGCACCCCCGTACCTCCAACCTGCAGGCCACTACCGGGGGGAGGGAGAGAACGGTCGTATTGCCGTCTTCTCCTTCCCCTTCTGCGTTTGCGGAGCGGGGGTTGGGACGGATCGTCCTCTCGCTCCCGCTCCGCCGCCTCCTTATGCGAGATGACTTCCTCGCAGAAGGAGGCAACGGCTTTCCAGCCTCTTTCGCTTCCGAGCATGGCCCTAACGATGCTCGGCAGCGAAAGGTCCCGGCCGACAACGGTGCACAAGACTCGGCGCTGCTCCTCCCAGCCCCGGCAACTTTCAAGGCTGTGCTGCGCCGAGTCTTCCGCCGCGCCGCAATGGTGGCACGACGGGGACTCCTCCCTTCCGATTCGGTGCAGGTAATTGCCGAAACATCCGTGTCCGGAAAGTACCTGCACCAGGCGGAAGGTGAGGAACCCATGCGAACCATAATAGTTCTACCACAACCTCAAGAAGGTAAATATGGCGAATTTAACATATACAAACAACTTTATAAACACCCAAATAAAAGTCTTTGTCTATTATAATTTACGCCTTTAACTTGATAATAATCGATATCATGGCAATAATTTCATTTAAATATAAATGCAAATGACACTTTCCTTGCATCATCAGATTTCTCGAACGACGCATTGTGAGTGAGACACAATAATATTCATGCAATGAATAATTTATGTCAGCTCCGTGGCGATAGAGAATATGCAGAAATTGAACTGCATATTCTCCAGAAATAATAACTTTATTACTTCGGGAGGTACATTGAAAGTACCTATACGTGACGACGATACAAGTGACGACCTGCTTGACGTAATAGTTACCAAATCGGACTGCCAATTGAAGGGACCCGGGTTCGATTCCCGGCGAAACAGGAATTTGAATGATGACTTTAAATTTCTGTTCTCGGTCTTTTTCTGTCATTGTATGTTTCCAAAGTACCCACGACTCAGGGTATATCTACTGTGGGACTATGAGTGTTAAAGGAATGTGTAACGTATATTCACGTTAAAATATGATTGCAACCCTTAAACGTTAAAATATGATTGCACAGGCATAGGTCCCGCCCCATTTTGACGCTGCTCCAATGCGGTTTGGTGGTTATCAATGATTTTACATAAATTCTTTAACGGCTTAGCTTAGCACCCTTCTAAAGTTACGTTAATTGAAAAGTCCCAAATATTTTTACGACTTTAAATATAATAATAATATGTACCTTTATCTCGTAAACAGGGCGTCGTACAGCAAACCCTTAAAAACGCATTTATATTATACTAGCTGACCCCGCGAACTCCGTACCGCTTAAAATGTTTAGGGTAGGCCACCCTTATCACTTAGGGGGATGAAAAATAGATGTTGGCCGATTCTCAGACCTACTCAATATGCTCACAAATTTCATGAGAATCGGTCAAGCCGTTTCGGAGGAGTACGGGAACGAACATTGTGACACGAGAATTTTATATATAAGATTAGATGATAAGAAAATATCGATTTCTACACCGTTCGGGATCCGTAGCGAGCCATTTATCGAGGAAGGTTTTATGCCTTCCTCGATAAATGGACTATCTAATATTTTTTCAAATTGAACCAACACTTCCTGAGATTAGCGCGTTCAAACCAACAAACTCTTCAGCTTTATATATTAAAGTATAGTAATATTCCCCGTTTTTGCAACATTTTTCGCTGATGCTTCGCTCCTATTAGTCGCAGCGTAATGTTATTTATATAGCCTAAAGCCTTCTCCGATAAATGGACTATCCAACACAAAAATAATTTTTCAATTCTAACCAGTAGTTACGCTTCGTATTTCTGTACGCGACAGAATCCGTAACGATGAAATCCGTAGACGAACGAAGGTTACCGACATAGCTCTCAAAATCTGTAAGCTGAAATGGCAATGGGCTGGCCACATAGTTAGGAGGACTGGCAACCGGTGGGGATGAAAGGTCCTCGAATGGCGACCACGTCTCGGCAAAAGGAGCACAGGCCGCCCTCCAACCAGGTGGACCGACGACCTGAAGAAGATAGCGGGAAACCGCTGGATTCAGAGGGCGCAGGACCGGGTGGAGTGGCGAACATTAGGGGAGGCCTATGTCCAGCAGTGGACTCTAAAAGGCTGATGGATGGATGGATGGAACCAGTAGTTCCTGACATTAGCACCGTCAAACAAACAAACTCTTCAGCTTTTTATATTAGTATAGTTAAAGTGTACATTGTATAGTGGACTATTGTTTACATTGTGGCTATCGTTTATGAGTATACATAATTATAAGTACGTAGTGACATAAATAGGAGGTTCGGGCCTATTGTACCAGTTTCTTCGAGAAAGTTCTAGTATTCCAGAGGTAGCAATATATAAGCCACACACAGGGCCGCGACACAGTGCTGTTCAGTTTCGTAAGTGAAATCGAAGCGATCTACTAAGCGACAAGGAAGAGATATTTCAACGACTACAGCGAAGATGTTTTTTGGACAATTTACACAACACTATCTGATTCCAAACAAAGTAGAGCTTGTACTATGGTAATCAGAAAGCTGATAAACATACTTATATAATTCTAAATACGTACTTAAATAGATAAATTAACACCCAGACACAGAACAAATAGTCATGTTCATCACACACACTCACATCACAGCAAATGTTTGTTCTGGGTGGGAATCGAACCCACGACGCTTCACAATGCTTCACTGCGCAATTAAACTGAATTTATATTAAGACCTGACCCTCTCAGTGGAAAGACAGCAAATAAGTATTTTGATCCTCCCGTTACCTTTTAGTACGAATTCAAAGAAATCTTAATGAAGAGTGAGCAAGATGTAACAATACTGTAATCATTTTAGTAACAATTTGCCCCTTTTGAGCATAAAATGTATTTAATTTTCTGTATGTAGGGAGTCTATGAATGCAAAAATTTAGTCCTTTGAAATTAAACTTCTTCTATAGTGTTACGACTTTGAATACCTATATCTCGAAAACAAAGCGTCGTACAGCAAAACCCCAAAAACGCATAAATAGGTATTAGGTCTACTATCGAACAGTGAAGAAAGTTCTCGAAAAATCGGTCATAAGAAAAACATCGATTTCTACGAGTAAACAAATCCGCGGTGAGTACGTACCTATATATAGCGTACATGTATAGGTTGTTTACATCGCGGGTCGCGGCTATTGTTTGACAGTACATAGTGTGTAATAATAACTAATAACATAAAGGAAGGTTCGGGACGGGTCTATTGTAATTGGTGGTTCGGGAAATTTCTAGAGAACCATGGGTGGCCGTATATAAGGCACGCGCCGAGCCGCGACTGGGCAGTTTATTTCCGGAAGTGAAACCGAAGCGATCTCTACCAAGCGACTAGGAAGGAATATTACGACGACTCAAGCGAAGATATTGGACTATAGTGATTGTGCTTTGCGATTTGGACTCAGTTAAGTGGATTTTTGTGGAAGCTGACAATAAACGTCTTCTACGTTACGAACGGCATTTTCATTACCCATAGCGCGTAACAATTGGTGTCAGAAGTGGGATGCCGTTAGTACAACGAGACGAAGAGGGGCGCACTCCGAGGACCAGGAGACAGGTCGGTATGGATGCTGCGCGACAACTTGCGGCTGAAGGGGAGGACGAGACCGCTGCACCGGGGTCGTCGTCAGGGGCAACCGCAGCACCGGCTCCGGCGATGGATATGACAGCGCTTCTGGCTGCTATGCAGGGGATGCAGGAAAGGATCCAAGCCAGTCAAGAGGCCAGCCTTCGACAGATGCAGGCCAATCTAGAAGCTAAGTTAGAAGCCAGCCAACGTGAACAGGAAGCTAGCCGCCGCGAACAGGAAGCCAGCCGTCGGGAAATCCAGGAGCAGATCCAGGCCAGCCGCGAAACTGTCATCGACAAAATTAATAGTGGGCTGACTGGACTTGGGGAAAAGCTCAAAGAAGTGCAGCAGGAAGTAAAGGAAATTACGCTGAGGACGGATCATTTGGAGGAGCGAGTCGAAGGCCATGACAACCGCCTACAACAGCTTACCAACGAGGTCGTTAAACTAAAGACTCGCGAGCCCGTAGTTGTTCCGTCATCATCATCGGCGAGGCTCGACCTTCCACATTTTGATGGAAGCTCTTCCTGGTCGGCGTTCCGATACCAGTTCGAGACGCTCGCAAAAGCAAATGCCTGGGGGGATGATTACTCTTTTACTGCTCTAACACTGGCCTTAAGAGGAGACGCCTTGATGACTATAGATAACCTACCGAAGGAAGGCCGGACACTGGAAGCTCTAATGGAAGCGCTAGAAACTCGCTATGGCGAGAAACATTTAGAATATGTGTACCGAGCCCAGCTTCGAGAGAGGACCCAGAAGCCCAACGAGAACCTCCAGCAGTGGGCAACGGAGGTTGAAAGGCTTGTAAGGCGTGCTTACTCTTCGACACCAGGGAATATCGAAGTGTACTTACTGCAGGCATTTGTCGACGGGATACGAGATTTGGAAGTCAGGGCTGCTGTGCGTCTGGGCCATCATCAGTCTCTAAAGAATGCTTTGGCACATGCCCTGGAAGTCGAAGCCGTGAGACAGGATGCAAGGTACCACAAAGTAAGAGAAGTGGTCACGGAGCAAAAGAAGCCACGTTTTATCCCCACCTGCTATGGTTGCGGCGAAAAGGGGCATATTCGCTTAGAGTGCCCCAAGAAGAAAAGAAGATGGGTTTCTGACTCGGAAACCCAAGTGGACGAGTTGCCGTTAAACTAGATGTCGCCAGGGCCGCGGGGCGGGCGCTGGTTGGTCAAATTAATGCCCCCTGTATTACAATTAACCAAGTTTGCAACGGAAACAGCTTAACAATTGAGGGTATTGTGAATAACCGGACTTGCCAATTCACTGTAGATACTGGAGCCTCTTGTTCAATTGTGAAGCCTGAGCTACTTCCGCGAACCATTCAGTGGACCAAGCGATCGCCAGTATACCGTCTTCAAACAGCAACCGGCCAACCAGTTTCCGTCCTCGGCATTATAGACGTTGATTTGAAGATTGGTGACCGTGTATACCGACATCCAGTATTAATTGCCAGTATCACCGATGATTGCATATTGGGACTGGACTTCTTAAGGAAAGAACAGTGCGTTGTTGACGTACGGAAAGGGGTTTTGAGGTTCCCTGATCAAGAAGTATGTCTTAATGGATCTGAACCATGCAATCTTTACTGCTTGAAGGACACTGTACTGGCACCCAGATCGGAGTCTCTAGTGAAAGTGAAATTCCCCTCGAAGGTTAAAGTAAGAAGATGCGTGATTGTTGAGGACACCGGAAGTAACCATAACTTGATTACTGCAAGAACTTTACTCATGTCCAAAGGAGTATCTACGGTTCGGGTTCTCAATATGAGTAACGAGGAAGTTCATTTAAAGAAGAACAGCTTAGTGGGAAGATGCGAGGAAGTGAAACTTCTTAGACAGCTGGGAAATATCAAAGCAGTACAGCCAGAGAAACAAATTAGCGCCGATATTGTCTGTCAACTTCTCGAAGCTTCTAAGGAGAATTTATCTACTTCCGAGCGGCAGCAGGCATGGGAACTCCTATCAAAATTTAAAGACATTTTTGCAAAGGACTGTGATTTCGGACGAACGGGACTCGTCAAGCACCAAATCGACACCGGCGACGCTAGGCCCATTAAACAAAGACCTCGAAGGATACCATGGGCAAAAGAAAAAGAAGTCACTGAACTCGTCAAAGACATGGCTTGTAACGGAATTATCGAACCTTCTACAAGTCCGTGGTCTTCACCAGTTGTCTTAGTAAAGAAAAAGGACGGCAGCACAAGGTTCTGTGTAGATTACCGGATGTTGAATAACGTTACCAAAAAGGATAGTTATCCCCTGCCTCGAATAGATGACACGCTGGACATGCTCAGTGGTATGAAGTGGTTCTCTACCATTGATCTGAAGAGTGGATATTGGCAAGTGGAGATAGATCCGAAAGATAAGGAAAAGACAGCATTCAGTACAGGAATAGGAAACGGTCTATGGCAATTTAAAGTTATGCCATTCGGCTTATGTAATGCACCGGCAACCTTCGAACGTCTCATGGAAAGGGTAATAGTTGGCCTTCTTGGAGACGTATGTTTGGTCTACCTTGATGACATCATCATCATGGGGCGTACTTTTAAGGAACACCTGCAGAATATGGAGAAGGTTTTTACACGGCTTCGGAACGCCAACCTTAAGCTAAGCCCGAAGAAATGTGCCCTCTTCAAGAAAGAAGTGAGCTACCTTGGGCACATTATTTCCCCGGAAGGAGTTAAAACCGACCCAGAGAAGATTAAGGCTGTGCAAGACTGGCCTACTCCGAGGAATAAATCTGAAGTACGTTCATTTCTGGGTCTGTGTACGTATTACAGACGTTTTGTAAAGAAATTTTCAGATATAGCCAGGCCATTACATCGTCTTACGGAAGAAAAACGAGATTATGTTTGGGATTCGACTTGTGAAGATGCATTCAGAGAGCTAAAACGTTGTTTGTGTGAAACGCCTATATTAGGATACCCAAGTCGCGATGGGAGATTCATCGTGGACACGGACGCGAGTAATACTGGAATCGGCGGCGTTTTATCACAGATACAAGGCGAGCACACTGTAGTGATAGCATACTTCAGCAAATCACTCTCGAAACCAGAAAGAAATTACTGCGTTACTCGTAGAGAGTTACTTGCTGTGGTCAAGGTCTTGCAACATTTTTCGAAGTACCTTATTGGTCGCCAATTTACACTACGGACAGATCACGCAGCGTTACAATGGCTCCTGCAGTTTAAAAATCCTGAAGGTCAAGTGGCACGATGGCTCGAGCAACTGCAAGAGTTTCATTTTGTTACGGAACACCGAAGTGGAAAAGGACACAGCAACGCCGATGCCTTATCACGAAGACCTTGTCCTGAAGATTGCAAACACTGTCAGAAACAGGAAACCATAGGACATGTTAAATTAATAAGGACACAAGGTTTAGATAATGAAAGGACCAACGAAAACATGAAGAAAGCACAAGAAGAAGATGATGACCTACGGTTAATACTGGACTGGAAACGAAGTGAGAACAAACCCAGCTGGAATGATGTGTCAGCATGTAGCCCAGTCACTAAAAGCTATTGGGCTCAATGGGACAGCTTAGTCTTGGAAAATGATGTCTTACATAGAAGATGGGAATCTAACACCGGAAAAGAAGTAACCCTACAGATTGTAGTACCAAGAAGTATGGTGTCGTCCGTCCTAAGGCACATTCATGATGGAACTTCTGGTGGGCACCTTGGCGTGAAGAAAACGCTAGTAAAGTTGCGAAGAAGATTCTATTGGGTACATTGTCGCGAAGATGTGGAAGACTGGTGCCGAAAATGTACAGCTTGCGCTTCAGTCAGAGGTCCCCAAACAAGAAGTAAAGGCAAATTAAAGTTGTATAACGTTGGAGCACCTTGGGAGCGTATAGCTATTGACGTAGCTGGGCCATTTCCAGTAACCGAAGATGGAAACCGATACATCGTAGTTGTGCAGGACTATTTCACCAAGTGGCCTGAAGTATTTGCCACTCCCAATCAAGAAGCACACACCGTGGCTAAAAAGCTCGTGCAAGAAGTAGTCTGCCGATATGGTGTACCTATGGAAATCCATTCGGACCAAGGACGTAATTTCGAGTCGGGGCTTTTCCAAGAAATGTGCAGTTTGCTGGGCAAGCATAAGACGCGCACAACTCCTGCTCATCCACAGTCAGACGGTATGGTCGAGAGATTCAACCAAACGTTGGAAAATCACTTGGCTAAGGTAGTGGATGAACATCAAAAAGATTGGGACCAATACATACCTCTGTTCCTTATGTCGTATCGTTCGGCACTCCACGACAGTACAGGATTTACTCCAGCAAGGGTGAACTTTGGCAGAGAAATGAGGCTTCCGATAGACGCCATTACTGGCACTCCACCGGATGGTCCCAAGATTGTGACGGAGTACGTAAGTGATCTTCAATACCAGCTAAATGAGGTACACAAGATGGTTCGGGAGAACAGCTTGAAAACCAGCACAAGCATGAAAACCCGATACGATAGGAAAGCCAATTCCAAGGGGTTTGAAGAAGGAGTTCTAGTGTGGTTTCACAATCCGCAGAGGAAAAAGGGGAAGTCCCCGAAATTACAACCTCGCTGGGAAGGACCTTACACTGTTGTCACAAAGATTAACGACATCACGTACCGGATTAAGAAGGGTCCCCGCGGCAAGCTAAAAGTAGTACATGTAGACCGACTAGCAAAATACTACGGAAAGAATCATGCTCGGGACGAGCATGACTAAGGAGGGGGTAATGTTACGACTTTGAATACCTATATCTCGAAAACAAAGCGTCGTACAGCAAAACCCCAAAAACGCATAAATAGGTATTAGGTCTACTATCGAACAGTGAAGAAAGTTCTCGAAAAATCGGTCATAAGAAAAACATCGATTTCTACGAGTAAACAAATCCGCGGTGAGTACGTACCTATATATAGCGTACATGTATAGGTTGTTTACATCGCGGGTCGCGGCTATTGTTTGACAGTACATAGTGTGTAATAATAACTAATAACATAAAGGAAGGTTCGGGACGGGTCTATTGTAATTGGTGGTTCGGGAAATTTCTAGAGAACCATGGGTGGCCGTATATAAGGCACGCGCCGAGCCGCGACTGGGCAGTTTATTTCCGGAAGTGAAACCGAAGCGATCTCTACCAAGCGACTAGGAAGGAATATTACGACGACTCAAGCGAAGATATTGGACTATAGTGATTGTGCTTTGCGATTTGGACTCAGTTAAGTGGATTTTTGTGGAAGCTGACAATAAACGTCTTCTACGTTACGAACGGCATTTTCATTACCCATAGCGCGTAACAATAGCAAAGCTTAATCCTATGACTTATTTAGCTTATTAACATTAATAGCATAATATAATAAAAGAGGCCCTAAGACTAATGAAGTAAGAAAAAAAACCTAAAACTTAAAATTAAGATATTATATATTTTTATACAACTAATAAGCCAAAAATTATATACAAACTAAATTTTAATTGCACAATATTGGGCTAAATATTTGTTTATTAATTAGGGAGTTTTTGAAATAACATATTTATTTACCATAATGAACTCTCTTTGCATATAAATATAATTTTCATCCTTATGTTACTTTGAAACTTTCTCTAAATAAACTGAATAAATACGCACTTATTTATGTTAAAATACCCGTTTTTACTAACTCGCTTTTATTAACTTGACCTGTATGTATGTATGTAACGCAATCTTTAACTTCATTTTCACTTACTTCTAGGAGTCTGATTAACTTGAAAATTTGCACAGGGGTCAAGGGCCGATGACAATACAATAATCTCATAACATTATATAAAAGTCCTTACTAGGATCATCAGGATAAAAAAAAATATACGAGGGGCGACTGATAAGTTCGTGGCCTAAGGTACTTAATGAAACAAATTTAAAGTTTCATATTTTTTACACGTCTAAGCGTCTGGTTAACTTGAAAATTTGCTCAGGGGTCAAGGGCCGACCACATTGCAATAATATGAGAATAAAAATCCAACTAAAAATTGAAAATAAATAATGTAGTTTAAAAAACTAAAAAACATGCTTTTGTGGAAATACGAACTAAAAAGTAAAAAAATAAGAAGAAAATGTATTTTATTGTAAAAACAAGCGTGGGGTGGTTTTTAAGATACTATTGACACCATGCACTCCACGCTTGTTTTTACAGTAAAATACATTTTCTTCTTATTTTTTTACTTTTTAGTTCGTATTTCCACAAAAGCGTGTTTTTTAGTTTTTTTAAATTACCTACATTATTTATTTAATTATTTGACGACATGTGCGGTGCAGTGGCTATCACGCCGGGTTGCTAAACCAGGGTTCCGGCGAGTTCGATTAGCGGCAAAGTAAAAATTTTAATGATGAATTTCAATTTCTGTTCTTGGTCTGGGTGTGTGTATCTATGGTACTATACTGCGGGGAAGCTACCAAAGGAAAACAGCCGAGGATTTTTAAGTATTATTTTAATGGGAGCTGAACTACGACTCCTCTCAAACAGATACAAAACAGAAGAGAGCGACATCTAATTCGTATTTAAAAATAATAATATCTTCTTAATAACTTTTATAAGTAACCAGTAATCACCATAGAGGTTGATGTGAAGCATCACAAGCGAACGAAGCTCTACAGTACCCACGACACAGGGTATCCTAATGTAAGGCTCGTCAAGAGTCGTCCAATTTCCGTATTAATTGCTGACCGCAGAATTTCCTATACTCGGGCAAGCTGAGTTTTGCCTGAGGTCGTAAGTAGTTGCGCTGCTTTCGAAAGAAGATAGTCGCATCATGTAGATTTGGCCGGCAACCACCCCTTTCAACCAAAACACAGTAGATTAATAGTTTACCACGTTTAATAGATTTAGAAGACCCATGCTATATATAAAAAAATACACAGTCAAAGCTGTAAAAGGAATATTTTGTTTTAATTTAAAAAACATAAACATTTCCGCCTAAAAATAACAAAACTTTTTCCAGGTCGCAATTCAAACATAACATCCAGTTCGTAAATAAAAAGCTTAAGCGTTTGAGAGTTGGATAAACTTGTTCAATAAACGGTTTGAAACTAAAGTTAGATGCTAACTATGAAATCGTTTGGACTTGGTTCCGCTATGACTAACGGACTAGTAGATTGTTCGCTGAATCGTTAAAACCTTAGTTTTGCAAAGTTTTATATATCGCAATCGTGTTGTCGATTTTTGTATAGAATTTGTAATAAATTGCCATTGTATTTAAGTACATATATTAGGCCCTTACATATAGTCCCTGTAGCTTCGGGATTAAGAATAGAGCTACGGTATCCCCTGCCTGATCGTAAGAGGCGACTAAAAGGGGGCTTCCGGGGTTGCGGGCGGCGAGAGTGGGAGCTCGACCCGTCCAGCCAGCAGCCCCGGGAAGGACGGCGGTGTGTGCCTGGCCGCATGTCGCCGTAAGCATCGTAAGGTGCAGGAGAGCACATCTGCTCTCCCAAGGATGGGCCCGTTCCAGGGCGCCGCGTGTGGAGGATACCGGTGCGTTCCACGGGAGATCCCGGATTCCTCCCCCAGCGCAGAGGCAGGCCACCGAGGGGTTGAGTGAGGTCAAATCCCGCATAACCCGGTATCCTCTCCCAAGGTGCTGGGTACCTTTTGAAGGTTCCCCGCCGATACCAAAAAAAAAACAAAAAAGCATTTATTACATTACATATGAAATTGCCGTTCAGTATCAAAAAAGTGGAACATGTTTTTTTAATGAAGTTATTATTTAATAAATCGAAGTATGCGCCGTTGTTATAGATATACTTCCGCCATCTTATATGCAGATCATTGATCTCTTTGGAAAGAAATATCCAGGGAGTTAGAGTCAAGGAAGGAAGTTTGAAGGCGGTTTTGACTGCCTTATAAGATTAGATTTTTTTTGTATGGTTGGTGACGTAGAGGTTCCAGTCGCAGCTCCTCTAACTTGGCAACCGTTTGATTTGTAGTGTGTGGTCTAGCGTTATCCTGAAGGAGCAGTGGGATAGAGTAATTCACTTATTTCGGTTGTTTATTGGCGAGCTTTTCCATCATTGTTTGCAATTGTTGGCGATACAAGTCCGCAGTAATAGTCTGGCCTGATCTCAAGAAGCTGTAGTGGATAACACCAGCACTGGTCTATCAAACACTAACCAGAATCTTCTTTTTGGTCTGTTTTCGCTAAGGGACAAAGTTTGACCGGTTCTCCAGGGTTAAGCCATTGTGATGATCGCTTCCGATTGTCGTACAGGATCCATTTCTCATCAGAAGTCACGATACGGTTCAAAATCCTCTCATTATTGTGACGATTGAACAAAGAAATGCAGTAAGTGACCCGTGTTTGTTGGTTTACTTCAGACAATTCGTGTGGTACCCACTTTTCGAGTTTTTTGACTTTTCCTATTTGGCGCAAATGTTGGGTTTGAGATCTGCTTCTGCTAAAGCCTTTAATTTTTCGTTATTCACTTGAGTATCAGGTCGTCCACGAGGCTCATTGTGTAAATCAAAATTTCCAGAACGGAAACGTTGAAACCAAAACCAAACCAAACAACAAGAAACTATATTATACCACAAACTATAACTTACGACGTATAATTAATTGGTCGTTGGAACATTGTAATCTGATTTTAGGTTTTGGTGTGAGCTTTCTTTAAAATCGAGATGGCAAAATCCTAATGCTCTATGGTTGTTATAAAGTTTCAGGTATGAATATTCACACTCTACCTATAATCAATATACCTTTTTTTGGTAACGGAGGCGAGGGGGGCAGCTTTCAAAACCTACCTTGTACCCTGTGTTAAGTGGGATTTTTACATCACGCCGAAGAGGTCATCGAGGGGGTTTTCCTCGATGACCTCTTCGGCACCGAGGGGCCCCGGGATCTCCAGTGGAACGCACCGTGCCCTCCTTGCGCGTAACGAAGTTTTTGATAGAATTTTCAGTAACATATTTTGTTTAGACATATATCTAGTCTGTACCTATAAGGATTTTTTCATTAAAAAGGCACAAGCCCAAAAAGTTTACCCAGTGTAACTTTATTTTTTTCTTTTTATTCTCTATGTTACAATCCAAACATATTTCTTCTCTCTCCTATTTTTCCACCTCTTCAAAAATAAAACCGTGATCGTTTGTGAGGGAGACAAACTTGTTCAATAAACTATTTCCAACTAAAGTTAGATGCTAACTATGAAACTGTTTTATCGTAGTTCCACAAATAACTTACACACAAATGCATTGTTCGTTGGACTATTGAAATCGGAGTTTCGCAGTTTTATTCATGGCAATGGTGTTTTCGCATGGTGTGAATTTTGTTAGAAATGAATGAGTGAATGCAATGATTGAATGAATGAATTGATCCTTGAAAAGACAGAATCAGATATCGATAACCACTTTAAGTGTTATTTTTCATACTTTGATTTGTAATCTAAATAAGCTCATGCTCCTCATGCACATTGATACTTGATATTAAGAAATGTAATGCATAAAATAAAAATGGACCAAAAACATTCAAATTTTCTAATAAAATTTGGGTTGAAGCAGTTTCACAAACCATAACTTATTATTGATTGTTCGTTAGGCCATTGAAACCTGAGTTTTGCAAAGTTATTATGTATTTTTAGCAACGGTGTTTTCGTTTTTGGTGTTCCTTCATAATTAATGACAAAATCATGTGTGGTTTGTTGATTTATCGTTGGATATTAAAATTGCTTTGTTTGTGTGTTTATCGAACAAAGGATCATGTAGTCCGGATACAGAAAGGGATATTGGTGTCCCTAACAAGTAATTTTTAAATAGATTACTGCCCGCGACTACCCATTATTTAATTTCACTGGAATAAGATATTTTTTCCGTGTAAAAAGCAGCCTGTATACTCTCCAGTCCCCTAACTATCCCTATAAAGAAATAAGGTCAAACACACACACAAAACACGAGTAGGTAGCACCTTTACAAAGTGAAAGTACAAACAAACAAACTAACAAAGACACTTACATATTTATAATATTGGTATATTTATTTGCTCGAATGTGTTCACTTTGTTGTTTACAAACAGATAGTCTCTCAGACATTAAATAAAATTTGGTGTGCAAATTTACAGTTAAATAGGTATTTAACAATTCATTACATTTATATTAATTGTTATCGTTATAGTCATGTATATTGATTTACCAAATTGCACGCATGAATACAACAGGTATCTAAGCAGCGAGAGATTTATTAGTAACTTTATGCATATGTAGAAAGCAACACTTCACGATGTCAAAACTTTATCAATATAACATTACAATAATAAATATACAACTCAACAGGAATTTGAGTACGTCATAGAATTGTACATCAAAGAATTTACATTAACATCCGCTCAGAGTAGAAGTACTTTGTATGCTCCCGATTATACAGAAAGTCATGCTTGGCACCGGAGTGCATAATTTCATTGCAGAAAATTGCACTTTTCCTGCAATGAACTGCATGCACCGAAGAGCATGTGACTTCATTAATAAGGTGTTTGTTCTCTCTCAGTGATAAAACAAAGGGGTTTTTGTCAAAAAGCTTCAAGGAAATTATTTTACATTTTGGTAATAAATAAATAACGTTTCACACTCTTAGTCCCACAGTAGGGCACATAATAATATACCTTTTGTCGTGGGTACCATGGACACATACAAAGTTAGAAACACAAACACCCAGACCAAGAACAGAAATTTAAACTCATCATTCAAATTTCTATTTCGCCGGGAATCGAACCCGGGACCCTCCGATTGGCAGTCCGGCATGGTAACCATTCAAACACACGGGTCGTCAAATAGTATAATGGTAATAGTGACAGGAATTGTGTTTTAATTGCCTCTATGTACTACTCCGAAAATTTACTTATTAATACATTTGAAAGCCAAATATACACTCTATTTAGAACTAAAACCAATTAAGTTTATAATGAGTTCCAATTTCAGCAGTGTAGCTATAATATAAAATAGCGGCCCGAAAATTTCACCCTGTGGGATGCCATTTAGAGTTCATCAATAGTTTGGTGCAACTCAATTATACTAAATGACCAGCACTTTGCCATTGCAGTTGCGTGATCAAAGGCTATTGAGGGCTCTCTATTACTAGAGAACAGCAGGATGGAAGAAATTATTCAGCTCAATGTAGTTAATAGATTCGTAATCATGCAACTAAAATGTTGGTGTCCAATACGTTATAAGATTTATTTAAATAATAAAAGTGATTAGACGATAAAATAATTCAAATAGATAATATATGATATACTATAAGATAATAAGCCACCTTTCTTCTACTATTCAGAGTATTTGGTGGCAACTGAAAAAAAAGCTCTTAAGAAAGGGTTTTCATATTTTAATCTTCATCAAACAAAACACAATCGCGTGTTCAGTTAGCGTCGATAGAAAATCGTGTTTATTCGGGTGATATATTGAGACGTGTAGACATGAGAATTCATATTATAATTAGTTGCTCGGAGTACTTGGCTGGTTGGCTGTAACCCTTTTTTGCGTCCCACTGCTGGGCACGGGTCTCTCCCCATTATTGGGAGGCCTGGAGCTTACACTTACGCTGCTCCAATGCGGGTTGGTGGAGATACGAGTTAGTGGCGAACCCGCTGTCGGATGTTTTCAAACCGCCCATGAGACCTCCGACTAGGTTTACCGACTGTTATCTACCGATAACAACCGAGATCGACGGCTTAACGTGCCCTCCGAAGCTCGGAAACGCGCATGAATCTTTTGCCACTAGCGGTCACCGATATCACACCTGACCGCGCCTGTTTGGTTTAGCTGCATAGATCGCTTGCGTTTTATGCTCGCCCCCAGGCCACGCGCGCTTCAGAGTACTTTTTTTGACCTATCTATAGGTCAAAAAAAGTACTCTGTATAAGTACTTGGGGTTCCAACAATAACTTCTTGTTTTTCAAACATTTCAAAGTGAAGTAAGTGGAAGGTTCCACTAACTCATGACCCAGTTATAAGAATTTGATACACTAATCAGCTTATACAATAATGGACATGAGATAACTTTGCGGAAATTTCATAAAGTTGAGTAGTTGGCCACAAGTAGGTGGTACTAACTGTTTTCGCATCAATCATAGTAGATTCTGTAGCTGTCAGACTGTTTCTTTGAAAAAAAAAAAACAACGAGTTGCACTCCGATAGTGCCGGCAGAAGTGAAAAATTGAACATTAACGTTGTGCATTTTTGATATTTTGGGATGGTTAGGGAATATTTTCGCACGAATTGTTTTTATTATCAGTATTATTTTTCATCTAGTATTTTCAGTAGGTTTACATCTAGTATTTTTACATTTTCTTTCACTATTTCTTCGTCGCTTTTTTCATTAATATATGCACTTTGTTCAATGTCCATATTTTATATAAACGAATTTTACAAGTATAGACAGTCGAGCCGTCATCAGCTGTCACTCCTCCGTCTTACGAATATTCGATCAGGCCACGTGTCCTGACGCGAGTTTAACATTTTTTACCCATCCCAAAAAAAGTGCACAATGCCGCTAAATACGTTTTCACTTCAATAAAAATTGTTTTTACAATATTAATGAACTCTCTCGCTCAAATAATTGGGATAATTTGAATTAAACAGGATGCAGTAAAATACCGACAGAATGTAAGTATTCCAACGAAAGCGAATGAACCAAATGACCATAACGATCACGAGGCAAGCATAGTGGTCGCTGCAGCAAAAATACAAGTCTGCTGTGAGGCGCCAAATTAACGTAAATCCGAAATATATTATGACGAAACCAATAATATTCAATTACAAAACAATGAATATTTCACCTCTTTATATATTCATTGCCTTTATCAATTATAGGATGCATCGCTTTATAATTATCATAAGAGATCCGTGCCCAGTAGTTGGATGAAAAAATGATAATAATATTAGCAATTATGATATTTAAGTATTAATAATGGATATATAATATATTGCTAGCTATGTTATAGTATAGGTTAGTGGCATAGCAGCCTTACTATGGCCATTTGCACGACTACAACTGCAATACATAACACATTACATAATGTTCGGTTTCTTGTAACGAACAAACAAAAATTTTCAAAAAATAATAATTAACTAACTACTTTCAACCTTAATAATCCTTAAGATTGTCAACATATAAAAATAAATCCATGAAAATACAAATGTCTATTCACAAAAGTGTTTCCGTAGCCAGAGCATTCAGACTTATACTTTTGTTTGCAAAATCAGGGATTGTTCTATAAAGTTTTTGCATTCGCAATTGAGTACAGCTGTTACAGGCATCCAGGTTTAGTGAAATAAAGATTTTTGTTCCAGGTCAAATATTTTCTCTTTTTTATTAGGATTCCGTAGCCAACATGGCAAAAAACGGAACCCTTATAGATTCGGCATGTCTGTCTATCTGTCTGTCCGTCCGTATGTCACAGTCACTTCATTCCAAAACTAAACCGCTTTACGATTTTTATACAAAAATAAAAAAAATATTAATAAGGGGGGGCTCTCCATACATGGAACTCATACAAAAAAAATTACATCAAACCTATTCGTGTAGGGTGTTTATAGATAGGTCTTTTAAAATGACATTGAGGATCCTACAATCATTTTTTCTCAAAGTTAATCGTTTGAAAGATAGACACTTCCAAAGTTGTAAAATGTTTGTCCCCATCCCCTCTAACTTTTAAAGTAAGAAAGTGAAAAATCTATTAAAAATATATGTTGTAGATCTCAATAAAAACTTTCAACGAAAATTGGTTCGAACGAAATATAGTACGCAGTTTTTGAGATATAGTAAATTTTTAATAACCGCAAATATAACTTTGTCGTTTATACAAACACTATGAAAAACAAAGTTATTTTTGCTGACAATAAATAATAATGCTACTACGGAACCCTTCATGGGCGAGTCCGACTCGCGCTTGGCCACTTTTTTGGGGCAATGGAAAGGCAAAATTCAAAAGCGTAAGGATGGGTAAGTAAAATTTGTATTCGTTTCTGAGAATATTGAAATGCTTATAATTGAAAATGAAAATTGTCAACCTTTGTCGTTGATTTAATAATTTCTTTTCTCAGAACTCAACCAAGAGACAATATTAACTTATTTTAATTAAGTTTTTTAGTAATTTTAGTGGTTAAATTTTTCGTAAAAAATACAATTTGCGACTTATATAACTTTTTATTGTTATAAGGAACAACGCAACAACAAAAATAGGTACCAAACTTTGTGATTTTGGCTTGCCTTACATTATTTTGAATCTAATTGTATATTAAAGTCAATAATAATTTATTTACTTTAAGTTAAACTAAATACTTAACTAAAATGAAAGACAAATAAAAAAAATAATAAATATAAAATAAATAAATATAAAATAAATAAAATAAATAAAGATAAAATTCATGAAAGATATGTCGACCAGACTAATTCTAGCCTATTAAATAGTCTAGTATATTAAATAAATAGTATTTTTAATTATGGGCTATTAATTATTAGGTATTATAATTTATTTGAAAAAAAAAGTGATTTGCTTGGCAGGAATAATGAGATAAAATCAGATAGGATTATAATTTTGCATTAACTTTTAATAGAAAGTATACATAATAATATAACTGACAATAGTATAGTAACTACTATATTTTTAATTTGAAACTATAAAATCTTCATAAGCCAATAACTTTTCAAAGTGACCATCTAAAGTTTTACATCCCCCGTGGATGTAAAACTTGTATATATATGTAACATTTTGTAAAGATTAAGTTTTTGAAAGCTCCCTACTTTTTTTTAAATTTCTGTTCTCAAACATTTCTGACACTAGAAATGTCTACACATTAAATTTACTCTAAGTATAATTACCTAACTCTTAAAGCACAATTTGCTCCTGTCATCGTATTAAACGCTATCTGTGCCAGTAGGTTGGATTCTTGCCAAGGGAAAGGCTTCAAGGTATTATTCACTTGTTAACTCTATTTCCTTTTGAATTCTATTTGATATTTTGCGCTTCCCGTCGGGGAATACAGTTTCCTAATTTGCACTTTATGTTTTTTGAGGTTAATTTAATAATTAATAAATTTAATATTTTTTTAAGAAGACAAGGAGCTTTTTTTAAATTGTTAACACTGAAAAACATGAACGAAATCAGCAAGTGTGCAATGCAAATAAAATACTTGTTAGTAAAATAAGAATTACTTTTAGTATAATGTCCGTCTCTCCTTCCATCGATCCATGTGCCAAAGAGCTCTATCTCTTGAACTGTAATAAAAAAGAACATATAAATACAAAGGACACTGTGGCCAGGAATGGTTTCCTGGCCATTATATTTTTTAAGTTATTAACGCTATATATTTTTGTACCCAGTTTCGTATTTGAAATAGCCCATTTATTATTTTATTGATACGGTAGCTTCCTATGGTAGAATTAATCCGTCCGAGTTGTCAAATAATGACATTAAAAAAACCTGCCTACGTATATATACCTAAATAGGTATACATATAACTATTATACCTAAAGCCGAGCTTTGTGAGGGCTCGCGTAGTTTGGAAATAATAATAAATCTGGTAACCATTTTAAGCGCGACAAGAGCGCACATGGCTCGGCGGTTAGCGTAGAACGCAAAAGATCTATGCAACTAAGCCAAACGGGCGCGGTCGGGTGTGAGATGGGTGACAGCTAATGGCAAAAAACTTCATGCGCGTTTCCATGCTTCGGAGGGCATGTTAAGCTGTCGGTTGTTGTCGATAGATAACAGTCGTTAAAACCTTATCGGAGGCCTTATGGGCGGTTTGAAAACATCCGACAGCGGGTTGGCCACTAACCAGCATCTCCACCAACCCGCATTGGAGCAGCGTGGTGGAGTTAGCTCCAGGTCTTCCGTTCGCATTTTTTTATATCGATGTTTGTAATAATAATTTTAAAATTAAACTCTCTGTCCGCATCGACGTCAACTCTTTAGATTACTAACAGATGGTGTTAGTAGTACAATAATATTCTCCATCGGTGAATGAATACAAAATCAAATTGTAATTTTTTAATGGCTATAAAACCACATTTTTTTGCTCAAATCACGTGTTCACTGAGGATCAAACACCCATACAAAATGGACAATGTCCTTTCTTTTTGTACAACAATATCAGATAAACAAAACACAGAGCTAGTGAAAATGCATAAATTAGGCATTCTTATCACTAGAATAGTGATCTTTTCCAGATAAAAAAAAAGGTATTACAAGAACCTAATATTAATTCTCAATGTTTATTAAAAGCCAACTTCAACTAAAGTGAATTTAATTTGATAATTTATCATTGACGGTTTTTTATCTTTTATCAACTTCGGCATCTTCGAGCTAAATTGCTTCATTAATTAAACAGAGTACGAGTGTTGCGGCTTCGCGGCATACAGCGCCTATAGAACAATGCAAGTTCAATTTCTGCGAAACCATACAATCACAGTAAATTAGACGATAAGGACGACAGGCCATTGAGCTTCTCTTGCTTCGAGGCGTGATAAGCAGTATAGTTTGCAAAAAAAATATTCCAACATTAGCTAAAAATAACTAAGAGTTTCAAACCGGATTATTTTCCTGCGTGTACGCGGTGGATTCATACACACGTATTTACACGCGAGCTACTTTTTTCTTCAAAAATCATACGCGCGTACACAGGCTTATTCCCGCGTATATGCACTCAAACCCGTGTACAGGTGGCACTTATCGCAACTGGCTTTTACGAGTTTATAAGCGCGTCAACGCAACATAAATAAATAAACAAGGCTGTATAGCATTAAGGTAATTCTATTGTTGAATTACCTGAGGTCGTGGGTACCATGAACACACACAGAGCTATGAAAACAAACAAAAGGTAAAAATGGAACTACGTTAATTAGGCTTCCGTAATATGCCTTTTATCCGTTGATTATTTATCCCAGTTTGCCCCCTATAAGAACAATCACTACAATTAATTATTTTATTTTAAAAAATCATCAGACTATGGCCAAAATCCCTCTCATTTCTGAGGGGAGACCTATGCCCAGCATTGGGACATAAAAACTGTAAAAAAGAAAACTAAGCAAATGTAATTTCTGTGCATGATTTTATATATTCTGCTCTGTACCCAATAGAAAATTGTACCAATTGCGTCGACTAATTGTGTAATAATTGGAAGCAAGCATCTACACAAACAAGGACCTAATCTAACTCTGTAGAGCTTTGCCCTAAGAGTGACACAACAAATTAATTACAGTTCTCGTTAAGCCGAGAAACACTTTATTTAACGACAGCTAAGAAGTCAACAAGGCTAATTAAAATAAAACAAACACTAAATCCTACAACTATGAAGTGAAGCTGTTTTTACCGACAGTACTTGCAAACTTAAGCACCATAAGTTCCCAAACTTTACACAATAATAACGCTATAATAGAGATATACCTATTTAAGTTGGTACTCAAAGTTCCACAAACTATCTTGTTTTGAATGATAATAAGCACTTAAATACACTTGTTGTTGCTTCGTAGTTATCATTACTTGACTAATCTTTGAGTTAATTGTCTCGTGTTAGTAAACAAATGTAAGTAGCAGTTTACTGACGTCAGAATGTCTTTTTACTGTTTTTAATAATTCCTCCTTGTCTCTCTACTGTGCTCCCCTGTGCTACAGTGAACAATTAGCGATAAATTAACGTTTAAAGGGAATCTTAGCTGCAACACATCATTTGCTTTTTTGAAGTTATTTATTGTAATGAAATGATATATGTAATGAAATAATTTTATTGTCAGCCTGGGTAATCCCTACTAATATTATAAATTCGAAAGTAACTCTGTCTGCTACGCTTTCCCGCTTAAACTACTGAACCAATTTTAATGAAATTTGGAACACAGATAGAGTGGACCTTGGGAAAGGACATAGGATGGTTTTTATTCTACGGGAACATATAAAACGGGTCCACGCGGGCGAAGCCGCTGGCGGAAGGCTAGTAATTAATACACTTTATGTCTGTTAATGTATAGACAGAGAGACAATATAAAGAGTCAAATTGAAAGATCAAATGTTATTAAAAACTTACCAATTAGATTATAAGTATTCTTTATCTATTTGTTTAGCCAGTGGCTATTTCCTTTTTTCCTTTATAAAAATCCTTTATTTCTTTTGAAAATTCTAACCGAGTTTGTAAGAAAAGATTTATTAGCGGAGTGCAAACGGCACGAGATTACCACTCATTACTTTAATCCCACTCATCCACATTTTTAACGATGAATGTGATAAGTGAGTGAGAAAATACTGGTTTTTATTGAACAACATTGTTTTTAGTATGAAACTGGTAATAGCTACTACAGTAGTGTATGGCGTTGTAAGTGCAACTTCGGAGCGTTGCAAGTCCAATGATGGTTGAAGACAGTCGCACTTTTCCACCAAAACAAAATAATTGCGAAGTAACAACGCAATAAAATTGCTGCTACTTCGCAAAATCATTTTTCATTTTACTAGTTTTTGTGTTATTTGTTAGTTTTTGTATTATTTTTAAAAATATAAACATTGATCTATAGTAACGAAATATAGTATTTTCGCGTACTATATTATATTTGTTAAACAGAGCCCTTAGTGTGAGTTTGTAAACGCGCAAACGTTACTACTGCGTCGGAGTTAAAATTGGACAGATAGATCTTAACCTGAAAGGAATAAGGTTTATAATTAAATTCTTAACGTAAACGCGATAGTAACGTTTTCGCGTGTGTAGACTTACACTAAGGCCTCAGTATAGTACGGGTGGCAACCCTAGACAAGACTCAGGCTTGTCCACTTAACACCACGTGGCCTACACACTCGTCAACTATTTCAATGAAATAAAAAGCATCAAGGCCTAGTATCCCAAATGATTCAATACAAAAGGCAGAAATAGTAGTGATGTACCTATAATTGTTTGCACTTCAGCGTCATAAGCCATCTATTCAAACACTTTGGATGACATGTGAATATCGAATAGTGATAATATTGTTAACGATCAAAGAAAAATTAAAATGGGAGTCGTAAAACTAGCAAAAAACAAAATTCTTTTGACGGCCGTAACAAAGTAAATTGTCAGTTGAAATATAGGTTATCCGTTGAACAATGGAAACTGAAATAAAATACCGTCGCAACAGACTGATCTAACTTGTGTTATAGGAGCAGTGTTAGATTGTGTGAATATCCGTACATAGATTGATTGTTCTCTGTTACTCGTAGGTATATTATATCTATTTTATTTGAAGGTTTTTTTATTAAAAAACATCCGTAAATAAGTAAAAAATATAACACAATGAAATGAAATCTTAAAAAGGTAAAGACGTTACCTATATATACTAGTATTTTACAAAATATTCAAGTATATGCCATCCAGGCATCCAAAAGGCCTATTTGCCTCATAATGCCCAGAATGCTGGCAGCATTCCGCAAAATAACTGCCAGCCCTCTAGTCATCCAAAGCGAGGACCAGTCTGGTCGACCTATCCATGGAGAAATATTTCATGTCGGCCAACCATGGACCCAACGTCTCCATTTTATATCACATTGAAGGTTAAAAATTGTGTAGCCTTTATTTTTTGTAACGGGTTTTCTTTCAATAATAATGTGATCTCTCGCTTATGACTCGAAACTTAAAAAACCAAGCGAACCCGCTTACCAGGCTGCCTTGAGCCATCGGTAGATTGGAAAATTTTAGGGACTCTCTCTCTAGAGCCTCGAAGTTGCTGCAATCTTTTTCGTCATCATACCACCGCTGGAAAGAGTTCCCCTCTTAAGAATTGAGAAGACTTTAGGCCTATGGTCTAAATACTAAATAATAATTTCAAACCGCCCATAAGGCCTCCGACAACAAACGGGACCGACGGCTTAACGTGCCCTCCGAAGCACGAAAACGCGCATGATTTTTTTTTGCCACTATCGGTCACCCGTTTCACACCCGACCGCGCCCATTTGGCTTAATTGCATAGATCGTTTGCGTTATCGTAGGCTAAAATATAAACTATTTTATTCTAAGAAAGATATAACACATGGCAGTAAAATAAAAGAAGATCTCAGAGAGACTCATCCCACTCACATTAGCAGAGATTTAATTTGTCGGTTGATGAGATATCGCAGCGCGTGGGAGGTTCACGGTCCTAGGTTTATCTTACTTGCAAATTAATTGACTTTATTTACTCAGATCGTGTTACTGAGCGATCTTGGATCATGTTATGTGTTAAATAAAAATAATGTTTGGGTATTTTTAGGGGACCCAGAGGCGCCGGTTGGGTGGATTTGGCTCCCAGTGTCCCGCCCGAAACACCAGTTCTTCCCTTTTAGTCACCACTTACGATCAGGCAGGGGATACCATAGGTCATATTCTTAATGTTCTGATCAGAACTGGGCTGGAAGTGTTAATTAGTTACGTCCCAAGTAAATGTAATTGGAAAGTAAAAGCTATGAGTACGGGTCAGTTTATCAAATGATTAGTGCTACTCGAATATCATGAAATTGAAATTGAAGTTACGGGTGACTTTAACAGACAATTAACGTACTTGTCACATTACTTGAAGGTAGTGAAACAGGCCCTTAGTCTCGATAACACAAATGGAAGGATCAGAACAGGGTCAAATATGTGCTGAAAAATTCACAATACTTATATCGATTTTAAGAGTAAACCTCCAGAATCGTGGGATATATCGAATCAATGCATGAGAGTAGAACGATTATATCTTGTCATTATTTTTGGACAAGCATTCACTCTAAGGTCTCGACTATCAAAGTGACCAAGTGAGAACAATCCAAGTTGATGAACGGATGAACGTATGATTGTTGAACGGATGATTTACGTTAGTTGTTTTATGTAGTTGAAACAAACGGTTGCTCTAAAAAGTTTTATTTGTCCTTGTGTGAAGATTTTTACAAAAATTGGAATTCTGATACCTACAGGTTTGAAATTGGACCATCCATAATCATCAATGTTCCGTAGGGCTCTTGTTAAGGTTCGTGTAGCCCTATTCTTTACTGCTTTATTCCACAATAAATTTAGAATTAACATCACTAAGTTTATATCGAGTAAATTAAAATAAATAAATAAATTAAAAAAACGCTTCACACTCATAGCCCCATATAGGGTATTTATACCCTGTGTCGTGGGTACCATGGACACACATAAAGACAGAAAAACAAACACCCAGACCGAGAACAGTAATTTAAAGTCATCATTCAAATTTCTGTTTCGCCGGGAATCGAACCCAGGACCCTTCGATTAGCAGTACGGCATGGTAACCGTTGCTCCACGCAGGTCGTCAAATTGTAAACCATGCCAAGATATAATAAAAACTCTTTATCAATCAGTAAAATATACCTTTTTTGTATGTTTTTTGTATGGGGGCTTTCGAAACCCGGCCGGTACCATGAAAGAGAAACCGAAATATGCTTGATTTTCACTGCACTAAAACCTCCTCGGTGGTCTGCTTCAGCACTTGGTGAGAACACCGAAATCTACTAATCTAGCTTCCTCTAACTTCTACGTTGGAGCTCCCACTCCCGCTGCCCAGAAGCTCCATTTTAGCACCTCTTACGATCAGGACTGGGATACCATAGCCCTCTCTATTTTTAAATTCAATGCTACAAGGGCTCAGTAAAATATACCTTTGAAAATTACAAAACAACAGTTGTACAAAGAGACAGGGGTAAATCTTTCACCCTGGCCATATTAGCGCAGATTCAGTCAGTTAATGAGATGTCACACCGCGTGGCGTTATAGTGACGTCACTTGAAAGCATTAGTGTCGCGCCACAACGGCAGGCGTTCATCCTACTTGCATGTTCATAGATTAATTCACCTCATGCGTAAATTAATTCAATGATGTCTAGTCGCTTTTGCTGGTTATATGATTGCGTTTTTGCGTAGAGAACCAACAAAATGTTTTTCTAATAGGCACTTATTTACTTGTAAATCAATGTATAAAAAAAGAGTAAATATTTAAGTAGTATGATCTACTGCTTTTTTGAAACGAGCGATATCGTGCAAGTATAAAAGTAAATCGTAAACTCGGCCAAGATATTACGCAGTCTTAACGGTTAAAATTGCAAATTACTTGTTTTTCTCATAGTATATGGTACTGCATCTGATTTCGTATGTCTTGTCTCATTAGTATGGACAGTTTTTAATGCTACGCGGTGAGGTTATCGATCATACATATACTAATCGATGAGTGAAGTTTAACTTTGGTTTACCATTCTGTATTTCGTGGTGCTCCACACGATGTGGTCCGTTAAGATCAACTTGTACCCTCTGCAAAATAGGATCGATTGATAAGATTAAAACATATGCATATTCCCTATTACGAAAGGAAACGAGTACCTATATCTCTTATCCTGGTCGCATAAGCGAAGATTCAGTCAGTTAATGAGATGTCACACCGCGGTATGACAGTGATGTCACTTGACAGTGTCACGCCACAAGGGCAAGGGTTCATCCTACTTGCTTATTCATAGACTTTATACACATCATGCGTAAATTACTTCAACGATGTGTAGTCACTTTTGCTCGTAGAAATAATTTATACGCTTGCGTTATTGCGTAGTGGTCGGATAACTTTTTATCCAACTTCAACAAAAGGAGATTTCAATTTGGTTGTATGTTTTTTCTTTGCTCTGTGGTTTATTTTTCTATGTATGTACGGTGATTACAAGGAACGGGATTTATCACATGAGAATTAACAATTTTATTTTTTGAAGGTGGTTGTAGGTGGTAGCAGACTAGTCTCTGTAGCGTCGGGATTAAGAATAGAGTGATAAGATAAAGAGATAATAATAATATATATTAGTAAACTTATACAAGTCTTGTACTATCAACGTTGCAATGTTTTTTTTGACACGTGGTACTAACTGGCCGCTGCATTCCTTCGGAAGCTAAGGGAGGGTCGCCTTTGGTGGCACCGGCCTGAAAACTTCAAATAAATATATTGTGAGAAATGTACTACCAGGCATCAAACGTAAAGGAGAGATACAAACGTAAGGGTTACGTTTGTATCCTGCGAAAATTAGCGCAGATTTAATTTGTCTCTAAATGAGAAGTGTCACCACGCGGAATGCTCGTGACTGCATTTGTTAATATTAATGACACTCTACAAGGGCATGTCCTGATTCTACTGGCTTATTCATAGACTAAGCAATAAATAATAATAATAATAACGCTTCACACTCATAGCCCCACAGTAGGGTAGATATACACTGTGTCGTGGGTGCCATGAACACACACAAAGACAGAAACACAAACACCCAGACCGAAAACAGAAATTTCAAACTCATCATTCAAATGTCTACTTCGCCGGGAATCGAACCCGTAAAAGAAATATTTTACTTTGTTACAAAAATATTTTGTGACGTTTTCAATTACTTTACTAGCTAGCCACGCAAGCGATCTACGCAGCTCAGCAAAACGAATGCGGTCGGTATTGAGATGAGTGATAGTGGCATTATTCATTCATGCGCGTTTCCGAGAGCGCTGTTATTAATAGATAACATTCTTTGGCAGCAGAGAGCCAGAATCTTCACCAACCCGCATTGGAGAAAATAAACCACCACGCTGGTTTCTTTTCTTTGTTTTGATATTATGTTTCCCGTATGTATTAATTTTATTTTAATCGTTACGTAAAATTATTTCTACTATACATTAAAATTTAACGCATTAAGACTTAAATATTAATAAATCAGCCTTAATTATTATTATGTTTCTCTCTCTACTAAAACTATGTCGCAAACCGATAACTTTGTCTACTTGCTTATGGTATTTGAGGTAAACCTACTTGTTTTCCCATTGCTTTAATATTATTATGGTTAAGGCATCATCACTTAAAAGTTACAATAATATTGGAAGAAACGTACCGCCTTGCAATAAAGGGGAAGAAAGATCTAAGCGTGGGTATCATTCCGCCCACATAAGATGAGTTTAATTTGTCAGTTAAAGATATATGGAACTATATGAGATGTACGAGTATGTATACTTTTAATTCTTTTTTAATTCTTAGAGCATCACAGGTACTGACAGGTATGCAAAGACCAATAATCCTAAAGACAGCGGGTCGGTGTAACCACTTTGTTGGCATCTCTTTTTCGCAGCCAGTGTTACCCACTTATCATATTTTCCTCCAAATTTGGTAATCTACAATATCAAGCAAGTAAACTATAAACATTGGCAGACCAAACTGTGAAAGGATTTATATGCTTGTGCATTATGGTTGGTTGTTTGTGAGTTTAGATTGGTTGACTGGCATAAAGTTAATTGGGTCAGCAAATTACAGGACATACATATAGGAGAAAATAAAAGACAAATACAAAGATTTTTAATGGCACCAATATGGGTGTTTACAAAAGCTGTTAATACATATTTAGTACGTCATATTTACCTTAATGAGCTATGCAAATATTACAAAGATAAAAGTAAACACTTAGTTATAACGCAATATATAAAAATGTACATTTGTATGAATTTTATTATTATTTTTCTTCTCTTTATGATTTTGGTCAATAAATGGCTTTCAAAATAGACCGAACAAATTCGGAATTAAATTGATGGTTGCCAGTCAATACGTCCAGATTTATTTTCGGCAAGAGCGTCAGTTGGAAAACTGAAAAAAATATGACAGCAACATGAGATGAAATTCGTCTGGTAAACTTCTTATAATGTCTAATACAAAATGTATGGAGTATCTTTTTATAGTCTGTGTGAGTGAAATTTAATATGTCGGGAAAATGCTCATAACGTGCACTCCAGGCGCGGTCCCAGGTGGGGGGGGTCACAGGACATGACCCCCCCCCCAATCCGTCAGTCATGCGTACATGGAAGGTAAAACAAGCGAATTTGAGACACTTCTTCCCTCAAATTTCTTGGCGACCCTCCCCCCAAAATTGAAGGCTGCGACCGCGCCTGGTGCACACAGCCTATAACATTTTACTGGTCTCCACTTAAATAGTTATATATAAACAGGGGGTATTTGAGCCTCCCGCTTGAAATGTAACTAACTACTAATGAGGTAACACATAATCTTTGATATTATTATTGTCACTGTTTTTGAAATGAAATGAAATGAAATGAAATGAAATGAAATGAAATGAAATGAAATATTTTATTTGCACAAATATGGGTGAAAAAAAAAGGTTTTACAAAATATTTAGAACTCCATATTTACCCCTTAGGGTGTTTAGGGTGTTTTGTTAAAAATAATTATATTTAAATAAGATGGTTAATTTTTTACTAATACGGGGAGGATATTTTGATTCGAGATCTGACAAAACAATTTCGAATTTGACAATGTTTGAAATAAACAAATATAAGTTTATTTTCACGAATTTCACTATATTTACGTTGAATGACTAGTTATAAGACAAAAGTAATTAAATATCTATATATAATCAATACATATTTAGTACATTTTAAAGAGAAGTATTTAACTTACGCGTAAAATGTAATACCTTCCGGCAGCCTTCCTGTTTACGCTCACTGCGGCTCTTACAACCTAAAATACTGCAGCTCACCATATTATGGAACTAGAAAAATGTTATTTGCTTTTAATACAACACAATTTACAGCTGTGAGAATCGATTTTAACACATAAATATTATAAAACAACAATGTCACCCCGACTTCCACAGTTTGCCTGCCACATAATTAAAGGGCACTGTCAAAATATGTGGTTACACCGAAAAGGACAGAAAATCTCGCTCCCATCTCTTTTTAACAAGTTCTTTAAGTATATTTCGATCTCGCTTTAGCGTGCCGTAATGAAAATATGCCTCTGTCTATAGTACGTAAGTACATTATTCTTAGTCTAAGCAGGTATGACACCCGTCAGAGGAGTGGCGAACCCCTCGTCCCAACGTCCATGCACAATATGCCTTCTAGTTATACAACTAGTGTGTATGTATGTCGGTGTCAGTGTTGTCGGTGCATAGAAAATGACGTTGTTAATTGAAATTGACATGTTTAGAAATGTATGCGTCTGTAGCGATGAAAGAATATTACCATGTTTACCAAGGAATAATAATTATCATATGCAGCGAGCTAACAAAGCGGCAATATCGCTTAGCAATAACGATATTATAACGTTATTTATTTCGATTTTGATATTTCATCTATTAATAATACATTTATTCTTGTCTTTTCGTTAGTAATGTCAAAATAATAACGAAACGAAATACGTATAACGTTATATAACATTATATTTTGATATTTTATGAAGCTCTGCCCGGTAATCGTACGTTCCGCCGAAACTAAATACAATAGCTACGGCAGAAATGGTGATTGCTTCACGGCATAAATAAGTCTGGCGGTGGCACTTCCCCGGTCCAATCATAGAATTCAAATTTATTGCATATTCTTGATTATTAATAACAGGGTTTTTAATATGGTATTTTATGTAGGGAATCGATGACCTCGGTATTTGTGTGATTTTTACGTACTAAACATAGCTTAGTGGTCATTTAGCGCCACCGTGATGACTACTGTAGTGCTTGAAGTCATTGGACTGTAAAACAGAAAATAAACAGGACCTAGGAAAATGTACCTTCCTGTGTTGTGTACACGCTCAAAATTGATTGAAATGAAATGACATGTGAAATAAATTTATTTGCAATAATGTGGTCACAAGTTAGGTTTTATAATAATATGTAAATTTTAAGGTATCTCACGTTAATCTTTGTAAGGCATGCAAAAATTTGCGATACAATAAAGGTAACATTTTAAACATATTTATAACTTGCTTATAAAATACGGTAGTTGACTGCTAAATCAATTGACATACTTTTAATGAGCTGTCAAAACGCGACATCCTCATACATTTTGTATGAGAAAAATATTTATGACGTCACAACGTGGTGTAGTCAATTGACTTAATTATTATTGATTTAAATAGAAATAAAAATTATTAACAAAAATTAAATAACAATTATCCTGGTTTTCAAGCGTAATTTTGTATAACCTTTTTGAGCTATGCATTTTGATTTTTTCTGTTCATAGTGTCAACTACCCAATTGTGATAAATATTCGAACATTAGTAAAAACATTATGTCAAAAACTAACTACTTTATAATTCAATAATTTGTATGTCTATTTAATCATTTATCAAATCAATTATTCTATTTATTGATTGATTGTATTATTGATATACTCGTATATCCTACAGATTGATGGTACGAAATCCGAAATCTGTGTTGCGGATATATATGATATTAAATATTAGCCTCGGAATATTACATGTCACACAAATATAGAAGCGGCAAAAATTTCCTCTTCTCTGCCCTCCGGATACAAAAATGCGAAAGGAATTTTGTCGGTTAGCGTAGAACGCTATCGATCTATGTAACTAATCAAAACGGGCGCGGTCGGGTGTGAGATGGGTGACCGCTAGTGGCAAAAAAAATTCATGCGCGTTTCCGTGCTTCGGAAGGCACGTTAAGCCGTCGGTCCCGGTTGTTGTCGATAGATAACAGTCGTTAAACCTTGTCGGAGGCCTGATGGGCGGTTTGAAAACATCTGACAGCGAGTTGGCCACTAACCCGCATCTCACCAACCCGCATTGGAGCAGCGTGGTGGAGTAAGCTCCAGGCCTCCCCAATAATGGGGAGAGACCCGTGCCCAACAGTGGGACGCAAAAAGGGTTGCAGCCAATGTTTGATAGAAACTCATTTATTCTGATGCTCCACTGAAGTTACATTTTTCGGAGATTTTTAAGTTATTAATTAGGTAGTTTGAGTAATTCGATTTCACTTAAACTATGATTATTACGATTCCATATTGCATCATTGACAAAGAAAAAATAATGTAGTTTAAAAAACTAAAAAAACACGCTTTTGTGAAAATACGAACTAAAAAGTAAAAAATAAGAAGAAAATGTATTTTACTATAAAAAAGGCGTGGGGTGCATGGTGTCATTAGTATCTCAAAAAGCACCCCACGCTTTTTTTTCATATTATTGTATTGTGATCGGCTCTGGACCCCTGTGCAAATTTTCAAGTTAATCAGACGGTTAGAAGTAGATGAAAATGAAGTTAAAAGATTCCGTTACATACATACATACAGGTCAATCTAGTATAAGCGTGTTAAAAATACTATTTTTTTTAATTAAGACATTTTTTTAAGGATTTGACATCAGGGAGCTACTCGTGATTTATAAAGTATGGCTAGTGTTTCCTATTGGACTAGACATTAACTATTTCTGTGCGGGAAGCCGAGCCAACCAATAGGATACATAAAAACCTCTCCACGATGACCACGATATTAATATTTACACAAAAACTGCACTAAACAATAACCAGCAGGCAAGACACACAGGCAGAAATACTGTTGAAATTTCTGGTGTAGCAACACCATAATATTCCTTCATCATAGAGCTTGGTATTTATTTAGTGGCAAAATTATTAGTTAGTAGATTTGGGTAAATCTACATCCTGTGGCATCTATGTAATGATGCGAATTTATCATTGTAATTTTAATATCTGTATAAGTACATGGGCGCACCGAGGATGTGGGGGAGGGGCAAGAGGGGCAGCTGTCCCCGCCTGGATCGAGGTCCAGACTCCAGATTCAGGGATTCCATAATTTCAAAAGATCTCTCACACTAAAAAAAGAACGACACGAAAAAAAAAAGAAAAACGAAATAAAGAATAAGCTGGACATGCTACCCCCTGCCGTTATCTTAGTATGTATATTTAAAATTTCATGCAAGGCTCGGTACCGGTTTAAAAATACCGGATAATTTCTATTAAATACCGGTATATCTATCGCATATATATCGCTTTATCATTTACCGATTAAACAGGTTTCTATTTAAACCAAATGATAAAAGTTACCGATTACTTCGGTGCAAACGGTTTTGATACCCAAATTAACCGGTTAATTCCACAATACGTAACAAACTTGAGTTAATAACTTCGTGATACTAAGCTCAGCGCTTAGAGCAGGATGAAAACGCGGGAGAATATTACTAAACTTGGTTTAAACCGGTTAACTGCTACTTCCAAAACCTAAATTTATGAAAAACCGATACTTTGCTTAAGCCCGAAGCTAAAGACCGAAACCGATTTGTAAATAAAACCGGTTGATTTCATGTGCGTGTCGGCGTATACGTCGTGGAAGGCGAATATAGGTGCGGGACCCAGCTTGCAAAAAATTTGCCTCCCCTCCCCTGACCAAAAACCTGGATATTTTTGTATTATGCATGAATTTTGTTTTGTTACAGATGGACTGACAACTCTTATAGCGACTTAAAACATGCAAAAATAGCAACGCAGGCAACGGAATCTACGTAGAAGAAAGCAGTAGACGTAAGTATACAAAATCTTATTAGTAAAATATCAACTGGCCTTATGTACATTAAACAATCATAATAAGGTATTCGCACCCATATTCGTTCAGATAATGTTTTCATTTCATTTCATTTTTTGCTAATAATAAGAATAAATAAAAATGGAAATTAAATTAAAATCAAATTAAATTATTAAACTACAAGTACATTAAATTAAAATAATAATATTAAATTAAATGAAACAAATCCAATTAATTAAATGAAATCAAATAACTAACTGCTAAATGTTCACTGAAAACTTTACGTAAATGCATTCTGTCCAGTCAACAAACAAAAGAATGTGATAAATTTACCAAACAATATTTTGGGAACCTATTTACCAAACAAATTACCTAATATAAACTCTTTAAACTCGGTATTTATCCCGAATTTAATTAAACCAGCATTTTACTAATAAAATATCGCTACAGCAATGTGCTTTAGCGTATAAATTTGCTGCAGTGAACATTAGTTAGATGTCGGAATCTAAAGCAGCTTATTAAACTCAAAATATAGTTTGTGGATTACATTCTTAAAAATTCTTCTTAGAATTTTATGAATTACTCAAAAATGAGTACAATTTATGGAGGATTTATCTCGTTTGCAATACATCGAGTAGCACTAGAACCTCATCATCACACAAATTATGAAAATGTGTCGATATTCCCAAATAATAAAAAAACTTATTACCACAAGATATTACAAACTCATTTCACACTAAACAGGTCTTTAAAGCATTATTCTAAACGTAAATGAATTATCTTTACCAAAAATAGAAACATTTTAATAGTAGGTATATATTTTTATACACAAATTATCACTAAATTTTTTATCAAATAGCTTTAAATGTTCCAAAATCCTTTAATTGTTCTAAATGAAAAAGCTTGACTGCAGGAACGATTAAATAGTAAAGGCACCTAATTCCCCTAATACCCATTTTTGTCGTAGCTAAACTCAATGAATATGTATTTTTATAGAAAAAAACTAGATATCGTCATGTAATTTAAGACAAAAGTGCTACATTTTATTTATATCAAATTAATCGAATATGAATTAATTTTTCCGGATGCCGTAACTATTGTTCAACGAGAATATAATTCACAGACGTTTTTACGATCCAACAGAATTTTGATTAAAACGAACGTGTACCGTTTGATACAATTTTATGCCTGGATTGAAAAATATTTCCAACAGTAAAACTTTTTGGTTTTAACGTTGGAAATATTTTTCCGTTCTTTGAAAGATTTTGTTAACAATTACTTTCTTTCACGAGAAATTTGATTAAGCTAACTTTAAAAAGCGTTTTTAATACTTTTATTTTCGACTAGCTGTACCCTGTGCGCGTTGCTACGGTACTTACTAAAAAAAGTTTGAAGGTAAGACATTACAGAAGCCTTTGTAGCCTCAAGCACAACACTTGATCATTACACAATAAAATGCATAGTTTATGATTCTATAAAGGATATATAGACCAACATTCATTTTTATACATATAGATCTATCAATCATTTATTCGTCGAATGAGTTAGTTGCGTTGTTGGATAATCTTAAACAGTAGAACTTCGGGCACTATATAGCCGTCGGTCCCGGTTGTTATCGAAAGAAAGCCGTCGTTAAACCTTGTCAGAGGCTTTGTGGTCGGTTGAATACATACGACAGCAGGTTGGCCACTAACCCGCATCTCCACGAACCTGCATTATAGCAGCATGGTGGAGTAAGCTCCAGGCTTCCCCAATAATGGGAGAGACCCGTGTCCAGAAGTGGGACGCAAATACCATTAATTTGCAGACATTAACATTCATCCTTTGTTGTTTAACGAAAATATTTTTGGAATTTTTTATCGAAAATACCAATTCTTCAACAAAGCAGTAAGTAATAATTCGACGCGTAAAGGGACCATTTATCGCAAACGTTTGGAATTGTAAAGTTAACTAAATTCTTGTCGCGCTCGGCTTTTTGTTGCGTTTTACTGGGAAATTTAAACTGAAACTTTTAACTTTGTTCTTTTTCCGCATTGCTGTGAATGCTTATCTGTATTTGAATACTTCGTAGTAACGTTTTAATTAACAATTATTTCTTAGTGAGAAAAGTAAAGAAAAAAAATGAAAAAAATACCTAATGTTGAGGCAAAGATTCTGCGAGACTACGCTGCGCTTACCCGTCTTAGAGTATCGTATGTCGCGAATTGTAACCATATATTAAGACAGGTTAATATTTTTTTAACTTATTTATTTAAAGTATGTTAAGTACATACTAGCAGCGATGGCCGAGTGGTAAAAGCCGCGGTCTTCTACGCGACCGATCCTGGGTTCAAATCCTCGGCGCGCACCTCTGACAAAGAACTTTGTAATGTGCGCATTTATCGCTGCTCCACGGTGATGGAAAATATTGTGATATTTAATTGATTACGATGTTCTCCATCGCCGTGCATGCCTGAGAGAAATTCATAATTTCTCGAAAGCATGACGTTCACCAATCCGCACTTGGCCAGCGTGGTGGACTATGGCCTAAATCCCTCTCACTTGTGAGAAGGAGACCCGTGCCCAGCAGTGGGACAAAAAAAAAGGTTGAAAAAAAAAGTACATACTATGTATACGTACTAAGTACATACTATGTATACATACTAAGTACATACTATATATGTATATATACATAAAGTATGTTAAGTACATACTTTAAATTAAGACAAACATGCAGGCCACGTGCTATCAAGTACTCGCGACATTCCAAGGACATTGTGCACAACCGCCCGAGTCTCGTATGGGGTCGTAAGTCGTAACGGTAAAGGTACGACCCGGTTGTTCTTAGACCTATGTACTTCTCTGCTCTGTGTGTTGTTCGTACATTTTAGCTACAATTGTCTCCGCGAGTTTTTACCTTGCCGTAACTATTACTAAGCTCTTATCGAATGTCGATGTCAATATCTTATTTAGGATCGAGTAAAATAAACTACTCGTAAATCTAATTCCTCAAATGAAGCCATAGATTTATTATGACTTTGTACGTAGTATATATAAAAATTTATTAATGAAGCATACAAAATAAATAATGTGTTCACCTTATCCACTTTTGCAATATCTAAGCGCATTGAACTCGAAAAATTTATGCGTGAATTATTGAGACAGTCCATAAAATTCAATTTATCGAGCGCGCCCATATCGATGGATTGGAACGTATCGATAAATAATTTGTCAAAAATGATCAATTACAAAAGGTTTTCCGAAAGCTTCGTATTTGAATACCGTTTATGAAACGTCGATTAATGATTGATTAGTTTTGGATATTGTGTCCAAACGTATTTATAAAGTTACTGTCTAAACTATCTGAACACAATATCAAGGATATCAAGCCAGTTCCGATTCTTATCTGATTTTTAGGCAGTTGCACTGTAACTGTGACCGTATATGCCGACCACATTTTTGTCATAACACTCATAACCCTCACATCAAATAAAAAATAAATAATGTAGTTTAAAAAACTAAAAACACGCTTTTGTAAAAATACGAACTAAAAAGTAAAAAAATAAGAACAAAATGTATTTTACTGTAAAAAAACGTGGGGTGCTTTTTAGTTCGTATTTTTACAAAAGCGTGTTTTTAGTTTTTTAAACTACATTATTTACTTTAAATTTTTTAGTTGGATTTTTATTCTCATATTATTGCATTGCCATCGGCCCTTGACCCCTATGCAAATTTTCAAGTTAACCAGACGCATAGACGTGTTAAAAATATAAAACTTTATATTTGTTTCATTAAGTACCTTAGGCCACGAACTTATCAGCCGCCCCTCGTATATTTTATTTTATTCTGATGATCCTAGTTACGACTTTAATATAAAGTTATGAGATTATTGTATTGACATCGGCCCTTAATCCCTGTGCAAATTTTCAAGTAAATCAGACTCCTAGAAGTAAGTTAAAAGCTAGAAGCTCCTAGAAGTTAAAAGATTCCGTTACATACATACATACATACTTACATACAGGTCAAGTTAATAAAAGCGTGTTAAAAAGTAAAGATATAATTCTGCGAACAACGAAGTCAGGCCTGTGAAAACAGAACCTCGAGTGACTACGACGTACATACATACGAGTACATACACATACACTTTAAACATACTCACATATATCGAAACCAAAGCAACTTCATCAAACAATGTCGACTCATAACATTAGGCGCAATATGAAAATCCTTAAACGTATGGCACAGAGTATGCAATATAGCAGTTGATTTTACAAAGCTGACAAATTAATTCTTGAATAATTCAGAGGGTGCTATGAAATTGAATTGTTCGCTCGGGCTCGTGTCGATGGAGCTTGTCGGAAAATAATGGGGAATTTCAAAGAAGATTATCGGTGTGATGTGATTTTTTTACGAGTTATGAACATTTATTTTTATAAGTTTTTTACATCCAGTAATAATCTCTTTAATCTGAATAAATCGTTTTTATTTATTGAGGATAATACGTATACCATTTTTACATTTATATCAAAATAGTCGTAATACTTTTAACAACAAACATATCCAGAGGTTTAAACTAAGTAACAAAATATGTATTAATTTTTATATGTTGACATATATCTTTAATTAAGAAAACTGGTAAATATTTTTTTATGCAGACATTTAAAGTCAACTTGGATTGAAACTAGAAGCAGAAACTTTTACAAACTACCTAAAACTGTATGTCTTGACTTCTGTCTATATTAGGCATTTTATATCTATATTATTATATATCTACGAGTATTCAAATCTATACAAATAAATAAAATTGGAGTGTCTGTTGGTAATTTATATTTTTACTACATGCATATGTACCGTACATACAGTACGGATGTACCGTACTTTACATACCAAATTAATATTTTTTACAATTTTTCTCTGTCTGTCGGTCTGTCGGTCTGTTTATTCCGGCTTATCTCTGAAAGAGCTGGACCAATTTTGACGGGACATTCAGTGGCAGGTAGCTAATGTAATAAGGAGTAACTAAGGCTACTTTTATATTAGAAATAATCTAAAACTAAAGTCCGCGCGGATGAAGTCGCGGGCGGCCGCTAGTATTTTATATATTTATAAACAATGTTAATTTACACTCACGACTCTACAACATTAGGAACAATATGAAAATCCTTGAACGTATGTTACAGAGTAAACAATATAGAAGCCGGTTTTACAAACCCGACAAATTAATTCGTGAATAATTCAGAGGGTGCTATGAAATTCAATTGTTTGTTCGTTCCCGTATCGACGGAACACGTCGGAAAATAATAGGCAACTTAAGAGAAGATTATCGGTCTGATGTGAAAATTGTATCGAGTTAGGAATTTTTATTTTGATAAAGTTTTTACATTTTGATACATCAAATCTTGAGAGGAAAATCGTTTTTTTTTAATGAAAATGAAAATAATTTATTTGCACAAATATGGGTATTACAAAAGTTGTTTTATGTACATTTATTAGTTCGCCATATTTACCTCAGCGAGGTATGCAAATTTGGATGCCGATTTGTGGTGCCGACCTTTTTAATCTCGATGTTTGTATTGCTCTTTGTATACAAAGTAAATTCTTAATTTACGTTTGAAATACATACTCTTTGAAATTTGATAAGCGAATTTGAACAAAACTTTGCGTGTTTTACACTCTGGGACTTTCATGATTAATACAAGAATGGACTTTTAGCGAAGTTGCCGCAGCTCTATAAAAGGACTATTGAACTTAAGCGAAAACACTATATCGGAAGTTCCGTTGAGCAGTGATTGGTATTAACGGTATCAAGTAGTCGAGATATCCCATGGATGACTACACGCAACCTCAAGCAAGGCTGAGATCCTGGAGATTTTTTTATTTATTTGAATGAAGTGGCAGACGAGCATGCTGACCACGTGGTGCTAAGTGGTCACTGCAGCCCATAGACATCTATACACCTCAGTCAAGTATAGGTATGTCCTGTCTGAGTTTGTATGCAATTACAAATGCGTTCGTATGCTATTTCGGAGGATTGCCTCATGTAAGTTTGACAGGTAACTGCACTTGACCACCGAAACACGTATGACTTATATCACAGCAGAAATCGGCGGCACTTCCCCGGTTCCCCGGAGAAGGAAAAGTGAAAACTTCTTTAGCGGCGTTGTGCACTTTTTTTGGGATGGGTAAAAAATGTTAAACTCGCGTCAGGACACGTGGCCGCTGATCGAATATTCGTAAGACGGAGGGGTGACAGCTGATGACGGCTCGACTGTCTATCTATACTTATAAAATTCGTTTATATCAAGTATTTAAAATATGGACATTGAACAAAGTGCATCTATTAATGAAAAAAGTGACGAATAAATAGTGAAATAATATGAGTGAGCACTTTATAAAAATATAATATATGAAAACCTTCTGAAAATATTAGATGAAAAATAATAGGTACCGATAATAAAAGCAATTCGTGCGAAATTATTCCCTAACCATTCCAAAATATCAAAAATTCCCAACGTTAATGTTCAAGTTTTCACTTCTGCCGGCACTGGAGTGCAACCCGTTGTTTTTTTTTTAAAATAAAAATGCTTTTATAAACATTTCAACGAAAACTTAGTTTGGCCATTTTCTTTAATTCAAGCTACGAGTATCGATAGAAAGCAATTTAAGATTGTTGAATTTGTCATTGGCAGAGTGGTCAAAAGACCGAGACTCCATTAAGAAAAAGAAAAAAAAAAGATTGTTGAAGGCAATCGTTGAACATTGTTGAATGCCTTTCGGGCGGTTTGAGAATATCCAACAAAGGGTTGGCCATTAAACTGCACCTTCACCAATTTTATCAAACAATGTAAATTTACACTCACGACTCTATAACGTGGGGAGCAATATGAATATCCTCGAACGTATGTAACAGAGTGTTTACTCTGTAACCTACGTTCTAGATTTTCATCGTAGGTGATTTTACAAACCCGACAAATTAATTCGTGAATAATTTAGAGGGTGCTATGAAATTCATTGTTTGTTTGTGCCCGTGTCGACGGAGTACGTCGGATAATAATAGGAAATTTCAAAGAATATTATCGGTATGATGTGAAAATTAAATAGGTTATCAATCAAAATAATTGTTATTTTGATAAGGTTTTAACATTTGAATAAATCAGGTAATTATCTATTTGATCTGAATAAATCTAAACTAATTTTATGAATTCGAAACTTTGTCTGTCTATGTGTGTCAGTAAAGATTTTCCGCTTAAACTACTGAACCAAATTTCATAAAATTCAGAACACAGATAGAGTGGACCTTGGGAAAGGACATAGGATGGTTTTTATGGTGGAAGGCTTGTTGTTTTTATAATTAATGATGAATGAAAAAGCGTTTATCATTTATTTAAGATATTAAAATCGTGGAAATACTTTCAACAATCTGGAAGTTTAAAGTAAGTAACAAAAAATGTATTTATTATGCAATTTCCTAATATGTAATTAGTGGTCTTACTTCGTCAAAGATTTTCATAACTAAGAGTCATATATCATGTACATATAGTATAATGTCTACATTATACTTTCACAAATTACATCTAAACCTTATATGCTTTCTGAGAACTATATTTGTTCGATCCTTGGGACTGGCTGATAAATAATTATAAGAAGAATTCCATCGACATTGATATCCAACGTCAATCGTGAAAAATATGGAATTAGTATTGCGAAGACCATGGTGCCGTGCACCTAAATATATTCAGCCGTGATGAATAAGTCTTCCGTGAAACTCCTACCTATTCGGTAGCCCAAAGGTTCACCTTGTCTTCGAATACTCGGTATAGTTTCTGACTGAGAGCGGTGACGTGATTCAGCCGTCCCACGGTGGTGCACTCCCACCAGCTCCAGATCGACTTGTAGGTATAATTATTAAAAATTAGCTTCAGCCAGGTTTTGAACATATCTTCTACATCAACACATCCAGTCCACTCCACACATCTAGTGCGATTACCGCACAATATCCATTCTTTCTTATTTACTCTGATATCCTGATGGGTTCAGCAGTGCTACAGGTGTTCCTATAGTGGCCCATTTAGAGTTTATGACGTCGAACGCCGTGTGCGTTATAAAACTGAGTAGATGCAGAAAAAGTGGTTCCATAAAGGCTTGGCTTCGTGTAAGATATTTTATGGGTAAGTCGCTTATTTTATTTTTACATTTTTCTCATATCAATGTCCTATTTAATATCTCCTTTTAAATGTTTCATTAATGGGAAATGGTATCCTCTCGGATTTGACGAGGATTTAGACCATATGCAACTCATTACCAGCTTGAGAGTTCGTGACAACATGCCGTTCACATATTTTTGAATAACATTTAGGTTCACGCGATGATGAAAATCGTAAGGAAATGATGAATTTTTCCTTCAATGTGGGGTGAAAAATACGCTCATAAGAAATTTCTTAATCAGAGGTGTGCGAGGTCTGAACTCAGTTCCCTATTTCGAAGACGGGTGTTTTTATTACTAAGATTTCACCGATAACGTGTAGGTATTTACATTGAAAAGCTTAAAGGTTTAGATTCCATCCATCCATCAGCCTTTTACCGTCCACTGCTGGACATAGGCCTCCCCTAACGTTCGCCACTCCTCAAGGTCCTGGGCCTTCTGAATCCAGCGACTACCCGCTGTCTTCTTCAGGTCGTCAGTCCACCTGGTTGGAGGGCGGCCTGTACTCCTTTTGCCGAGACGTGGTCTCCATTCAAGGACCTTTCTTCTCCATCGGTTGTCGGTCCTCCTAACTATATGGCCTGCCCATTGCCACTTCAGCTTGCAGATTTTGAGAGCTATGTCGGTAACCTTAGTTCTTCTACGGATTTCATCATTACGAATTCTGTCGCGTAGAGAAATACCAAGCATAGCCCTCTCCATCGCTCGCTGGGCGTTCCTGAGCTTATGGAAAAGGCTAACTGTAAAAGACCACGTCTCAGCGCCGCAGGTCATCACTGGCAACACACAAGGTTTAGATTAAGGTTTAAAAACTATTACGTATAACTAACTTAAAGTTTAAACTAGGCTATAGTAATACTTAGGTTTTCTAAGTTAATACAAAACCATAACAGTTACGCTCTACAGGTGCGCGTTATATGGCCCATCTAGACCTTACAGCGTAATAACGCCATGTTCATTTTAAAACTGAGTAGTTACTAAGACAGTGGTACCATAAAAGCTTGCCGTAAAGGTTATGAACAATACGAGGAGCTGGGTGTGTTAGAGTTAGTATTCTCTCCATTTCAAATATAATAAACATAAAACTCTCACCTCTCTGCTGATTCGCCCCAAAGTTTCACACATCTTATTTTGTAGCTCCAATGAGTTTTACGCGTTTTTTAGTATACGAGAGATATTTCCCTGTATTAGATATAGAACGCAAGTGATCTACTCTTGATCCAGTTTCAAATAACCTCTAGTATCTCCATATCTAATAACTCCAAAATTGTGGGATATGTATAACCCGTGCCCAGATGTCTGACGCTTTGTCCATATGCAAAACAACAAAACGGCATGGAGATGGCCAAACGCGAGTCAGACTCGTGCATGAAGGGTTCCGTACCATTACCTATAAAAAAATGGCAAAAAAAAACACGTTTGTTGTATGGGAACCCTTCTTTAAATATTTATTTGAATCTGTTTTTAGTATTTATTGTTATAGCGGCAAAAAGGAATATATCGTCTGTGAAAATTTTAACTGTCTGTTGTGACCTTCCGCAACTCATCAAGAGATGGCGTCACGGGTATCCTGAATCACGCTATCGAAGTTCTTAATGTCCGACCGTATATATCGTATATACAAGCTTCAAATTGAGGCGGAGCGCGGCGTTATAGTTAGACAGTGGAGCACTGTATAACCGTCACGGTTCATAAGATACAGCCTGGTGACAGTCCTGGAGTTGGACAGACGGATGGATAGCGGAGTCGTTTTATCCTTCAGATACGGAATCCTAAAAACTTGGCGGAATCTGGTAAATTTTAAAAAGTGTTATAAAACGTTTTAAAGTTTGAACTTCTTTTCTTGTACAAAAACTTTGGAACTTTAGAAGTTTTGGCAAGCTTAAAGGCCTTTTTTGCGCCTCGGCTAGGAACGTGTCACAACATGTTCCTCTGAGCGCTTTGGTAGCAGCTCACTTTATTGCAAAAACGAAGTAACACTGTTTCACTTTTATGTAAAGGGTATCGGGCGCAGAAACCTTGTATGATTTACGATCCGCTTATGCCTTAGAGCAGCGATACTCTAAGTGTGTTCCGCGGAACCCTAGGGTTCCGCTATACCCCTGTAAGGGTTCCGTAAGAATTTAGAAAAAAATCAAAACACCTCTCTTTAGTCGACCATTCTGACTCGGCGTATCATTTTACTATTTCATATTATTTACCGTATCATTTACGATACTCTGTGGCCGTTTTAAAAAAATATATTTCGCCTTTTTATTTATCAAAGGCGCCGACTCGAGTATTTTGACGATCGCGCCTTGACACTAGTCAGTCGAGCGACGATTAGTGTAGCTGAGCGATAAGTACTGTTCTACGCAGTAACGATCGTGCATTATTTTAACCACACCATCCTGACAGAATGGAACGTTGGCTAGGCGTTAAAATATTTAGTTAGCTATCGCAATGCACAAGTAGGTGAAGCGCATACTATCGCTGAGAATTTAATAAAACTATGTGAGTTAGACATAACAAAAGTATGCTCGATGAAAAACTGCAACAACATATTGGTGTGAAACAGGATTCTCAATCTATGCAGCCACGAAAACAAAATACCGCAATAGACTGGACGCTAAACCCGATATGAGACTTCAATTGTCCTCTATCAAACCTGATAAACCGATTGATGAAAAATAAAAATCAGTTTCATACCTCCCATTAGTTTTTTTCTTTGTCAATATCTTCTATTATTATACTTACTTGTTATATTTATAAGTAAGTAATAAGTAACTGTTACATGGTAGGTACTTTTATTATTCTTATTAATAAAGAATACACTTTTAAAAACTATTGTTTTATTGTAGGGTTCCATCAAGTATATCGCTTTCCAAAAGGGTTCCGTCACAAAAAAAGATTGAGAACTGCTGCCTTAGAGCAACGAAGACGTTGAGACCAGTCCATGCCTTCTGAAGGACTTGTCGGGCGATGGATTTGATGCTCTAAGTCTTTAGCAATTATTGTGTTTTCTTGATTACTGAGTATGTCATCTTTTGTTTCTATGTATACTAATATAATAAAGCTAAATAGTTTTTTGTATAAAAGCGCTAATCTTACGTTCTACTGTTGGAATTCAAATATTCTTTTTGTGTTGGACGATCTATTGTTCAAGGAAGGATTTAGGCTACCTATATTATTGTAACGTCACGCTATAACACGGACAAAACCGCAGCACATCTAGTATTACTATTGCATCACAAATGTATCACGTGCTGTCCGTCATTACCATGCTATGAATGAGGTTTCCGCCCTGCTGTCCAACAATGTTTGCTTTATTTCACCCCCATAACTCGATGGATAGCTTGTGGGTACGGTTCGATCATAAAAAGTAAGGCAAGGAAACATAACTTGTTACGTAAGACTGTGTGTGGATGGAGAATAGGGGTGTCAATTTTTATAATTGTTAGAAAACCTATCTAAACTAATACTATAAAGCGCAAGACTTTTTTTATATGAGTGGAGTAGCAGACGAGCATGCAGCCCAGTGGTGTTAAGTGGTCGCTGCAGCCCATGGACATCTACATACAACTTCAAGCAAGCATCGGTAAGTCTTATCTGAGGTCGTATGCAGTTGCGTTGCTACTGCGGAGGCTGGTGGTCGCCTCATGTAAGTGTGGCCGGTTTGTTTGTTTGTTTATGTGTTTAAAAGCTTTAATCTTATTGTTTGAAAGATTACTTTTGTGAAAGACAATTTAGAAGGAAAATTATACTCGTAGACTATCAAACATGTGTGTATTTCTGTAGTAATTGGAAGCTCGGAGAATAAATTCACACATTTAAATTGTATCTCGCTAATGTTTGCGTGCAAAAACGACAACGTTAAATGAGATGAAGTTGTCAAAATTATTGTTCAAAACAGCAACACGCTAAACTGGGTCAAGTGCCTGCACGTTGAATGTGCAATTTCGTTACTTTTAAATAACGTTATTTCATAATAATTGAAAACCATTTGTTTATAAACAAAGTATAAAATTTTGAATTTACCCTCCAAAAACTTTTTTGCAAGAACAAGAACAAGGACAAGTCGCAGCATTGAATGAAAACATCTTAATGAAATATTGTTTTCTTAACCCTTTGAGCAATTGGTACGCGGACGCAGATGTTAGAGAGCCCTGTCAATATACGAAATGAAATTGACGTTAAAATCTAAAGTAAAGAACCAACTGCCTTTTTACGTCCTATTGCTTCACACGGGTGCCTTCCTCCTGGAGCGTAGTTTACCAAGCTGTCCCAATATACGTTGGTTGAGATGGTAGCCAGTGGCCAACCAGTAGTAGATGTTAGAACTTTTATCGTTCGCCCGGGGAAGTACCACCGCTGCACCCACTTCTGCCGTGAACCAACTCTATTGTGTTTCGGTGGAAAGGTGCAGTTGCGGGTCAAACTTACATGAGGCGACCACCAGCCTCCGGAGTAGCAGCGCAACTGCATACGACCTCAGACAAGACTTACCTATGCTTATTGAGGTTGTATGTAGATGTCCATGGGCTGCAGCGACCACTTAACACCACGTGGCCTGCATGCTCGTCTGCTACTCCATTCAAATAAAAAAACACCTACGTGTGTTTTTAAACCACCAATAAAGTCTTCAACATGGTTTATAATGGAGGTTTTTCGAACAATCTTACACCCGACCACGTACGTTTTGCTTAGCTGAGTTTCTACTTGCATTCTTCGGCAGCTGCAGAGCCATGCGAGCTTCTAAAGAAGTTCAAAGAATTCAAAAGAGTCACAATTTATCTGTTCTCGATATTCCTTAGCGCTACCGCAGTCAATAGCTTTGGTTACGTGCCAAAACGTTCTAAAGGGTATAAAACATAAAATAACTATAAGCATCTAATACATTTGAAACAAATATCACCGATACTCTATTTTTATTTATAGCCAGCCTTACTCCATAGCCTGTATTAAAAGCATCATAAAGTACAGAATAGTTACGACCATCGCAGTTACCATAAAGAAATAGTACCTGGACGTCCGAGCGTTGCTCGGATAAAAACAATCGATTTTCTTGGTTTATTTTTAAGCAAAACATTCATTGGCTTAATGTTACTTAACAAAACCTTTTGAACCTCGCTCCCAAATTTAAAAAAAAAATCACAAATAATAAAAAAATGCAACTTGCCAACTTGAGGTTTGAACCCTGGTCTCTAGCTCCGTAGTCAGCTTTCGTAACAATTCGACCAAGAAAGCTTTAATTCCATTGACGAAATTTTATAGAGGTCTTTCAATAATAATTATCGACATTGTCATTTGTTTGAAGGGCGGATTGACGGTCGACATTTGACGGCTTTCTACGCCACAACATTATTGATTTTCTCCAATAGATGTCAGTAACAGTAATTTTATATTTAACGGCATAAACATTAAATTAAATAAAATGACAATTTATATCATTAAAAATTTCCTACATCGATTTATCATCCCCGAAACCAGGGACTAAATTTCATCAAAATCTTTGGAGCCGTTTCGGAGATTCAAAAAATATATTTAGATATATACCTACAAGAATTGCTCGTTTAAAGGTTTTAGATATCAGTCGTTATTTTGTTTCGTAACATTTGCTCGCGTTAGTGCAAGGTTCCGATAAATTTTCTTTGAAACATACTATACCCGTTATAGAAGTATTAGGTAAAGAAAGAAACCGATAATGATGAACATGGTTTATTTTTCATCAATCCTTGTTATTATTGATCCCTACTATTATTATAAATTCGAAAGTAACTCTGTCTGTCTATCTGTCTGTCTGTCTGATACGCTTTTCCGCTTAAACTACTGAACCGATTTTAATGAAATTTGGAACACAGATAGAGTAGACCTTGAGAAAGGACATAAGATGGTTTTATCCTACGGGAACCTATAAAACGGATCCACGCGGGCGAAGCCGTTGGCGGTAGGCTAGTCTGCTATAAATGATAATAAAATATAAAAATAAGTAAATAAATAAATAATGAGTGGACTAGAATAAACAGATAGAAGAGGTATATGTATGAAAACTGTAATGTTTTGTTACGTGGTTGAACTTGTTATGCACCTCAGAGAAGACTTACTTATGCTTGCTTGGGCGGCGACCCCGCTGCTGTAGCGACCACATAAGTGGTATTAAGTCTACTACACAAATAAAAAAATGAAAAATAAAAAATCCGGCATCGATCTGACCATCGTGTCGTTATTTTTTTGCGAATTTTGAAATCACAAAACTTTTATTTTTTCTCTTTAAAACGCGTTTATGTTTTCTCTTTTAAACTTTTCAACTCTGCTGTTCTCAAGTAACGAGAACAACACCATTTACTTTCTAGGGTTCTGTTTTTCAAAAGTTATAATAAATACTAGTTACGAGTATAATAAATAATACGATGTTTTCGTAGACTATCTCTTTGTCTGTCCGTTCTTCCGTCCATCGAGTTCAAAACATCTACTACTTAGCCTCGTGGAGCTGGGCCTTAGACCAGCGGTATTAAGAAAAAGCAGCAGCGATGGCCGAGTGGTAAAAGCTGCGGTCTTCTACGCCACCGATCCCAGGTTCAAATCCTCGGCGCGCACCTCTGACAAAGAAATTTGTAATGTGCGCATTTATCGCTGCTCTACGGTGATGGAAAATATTGTGATATTTAATTGATTACGATGTTCTTCATCGCCGTGCGTGCCTGAGAGAAATTCATAATTTCTCGAGAGCATGACGTCCACCAATCCGCACTTGGCCAGCGTGGTGGACTATGGCCTAAATCCCTCTCACTTGTGAGACGGAGACCTATGCCCAGCAGTGGGACATAAAAAAGATTGAAAAAAAATTAAGAAAAAAGATTAATTTAATTAATAACTTGTAGAGTCAGGAAAATGGACAAAAGCGAAAATTCTGTCATACGAGTAGTTATCCTGTTTATTGTTTTATAGCTGGGTGTGCGCTTTATCTCAGTCTGGCTTTCAGAAAATCTAGGTTTATTGCAGCAGGATATAAATTTAAATGTAAAATGAGATGTCTGGTCCCTGTTATGTATGTTAATGTTATTGATACTGGCGGAGATGAAAATCCTATTAAAGAGATGAAAAACTGAAAAACGGCAGTAATGGTGAATGATATTTCACCGTCTATATCTATTTTTAACCTCCGACGCAAAAAGTGGGGTGTTATAAGTTTGACGCCGATGTCTGTCTGTGTGTGTGTGTGTCTCTCTGTGGCATCGTAACTCTCAAACGAATGGACCGATTTCCTTGCGGTTTTTTTTATTTGAAAACCAGTTTCCGCTCGGTGGTTTTTAGCTATGTTTGGTTAATATCTGTCCAGCAGTATAAGATTTCGCGCTTTTTTAAAATTTTGGAAGGCATTTTTGGCGTAAGATTACTCGATCAAGTGCTTCACGTGGCCAGTATAATTATTAAATGACAATTAATTGATAACTTCGAACTGATGCTGCAACCACCAGAGTCCTGGTCACCTGGTCTCCAGAGAACCCAACTCTTTTAAAACTTACAGTAGACTTATCGTATTTGGGTTCAATATATTAGTTTCAATGAGTAGGTGCCTTGCATATTAAGGTCTTGCATTGCAGTCACGTTGACCCGGTACTACAAGCTAGATGGTCTCCAGAGAACCCAACTCCTCGGAAACTTACAGCAGACATACCGTGTTTGGATTCAATGTATTACTTTTAAAGAGTAATTTTCTTGCAGGTTATCTTGCAATACGGTCACGTTGACCTGGTGCTTAGTTCCCTATAAAAAGCTTAAAACAAAAATTAAATAAAAAATAAAAAATCCCTTACGCAAAAAAAAGCTTATAGTTTAAGAAAAACCCCTTAAAAATTAAAAAAAATAATTATCCTTTATTATTCTTTATAAAACCAAATAAACAAATTTTTATCGAAATGGAAATTGAAAAATATTGAACAAATCGTCTCTTAACATTATATTTTCTGATGAAACTTAACAATAAATTATGTACCTATATACTCAATTTAACGATATTTTTTTTCATCATTCCCAAGTATACTTAGATTTGATTGTAGTGGCTTAAGTTTGCGGCGCATGAGCATATACTGTCTATATGCTCATGCGCCTACCTACATACCTACGCAAAAGATCGGACGAAGAAATTTGGGCTTTGCTCTTCGTCAGTCCAAATTTTTCTATAAGCCTTGCACACTGAGAGTGCTTTATAGTGAGTTCGTCCGCAGCAAGTTAGAAACGATTTCCATTATTTAGAATCCACAGGCGGCTATCCAAAACCTGACTTTCGAAAAGATACAAAAGAGATTCGTGCGGTTTGTGTCTAATTTATGTAAGCAACAAATATAATTTTAATATTTAAATTCATTTCACATATATTTTTGGTTATAAACTGTTAACATAGAGTTGACTGCAATAAATACATAAATAAATTTTATCCTTTAACCGCTATAACTCAACAGTCACTAGAATAAATTTGGTTTGAGCACGAGAGTTCCTCAGTGACTTTATTCTTATAAAAATGCCTGGAAAAGTACATTTTATCCTCTTCTACGCATACCTACTGTAATTTATCTGGATAAACCTTCTTACGGGCAGATCTTTCTCTGGCTATTTTTTGATAAATTATCTACATTCACTTCATTTGTCACTCGTACTGAATGGTAGTGATATTGGCGATAAAAATGTACCTAACGTTGTTTGAATAGTAATTTTAGAACGAGATCGCATTCGATATAATGGACCATTGTAATAGCAGCTGCGCGAAATCCTTAATTTTAGATGCACCAGAAGATATTGAAACAAAGCTAATTAGGCACAATGCTTTCGAGGTGTTTTATTATCAACAGGGAAGATTATAAGTGCGAAAGTATGTTTGTTTGTGTCCTTCTGTCACGTCGCAATGGAATGATCTTTCGGAATGATCTTTATGTGTGTAAATCGGAGACTGAAGAGTCATTCATACAGGCCACTTTTTACTTCTGTAAAACATCTCATTCTCATGGGAGGGAAAATCGGGGGGGGGGAAGATCCATCATAATATGCGGCTGAAAAAGCGAGGCATATCTAGTGATCGTATAAAAAGTTTCTTGTTCCCTTTGTTTAGAACAGTTTCTTTTAAGAAGTTGAGAAGTTATCTGTTTAGGGATAAAAAACATGCTTTATTGCGGGACCACTGAATAATACATTTTTCGAATGAGTCTTTCTGGCTCATCATAAATTACTCATCATCATAAAGCCATTAGGACTAATGGAAAACTATCCATATTAAAAAAACAGTAATGCTACACCTAAGGTGCTAACATAACTGACTGTATTTTCTGACTTTTGCGCTGCTTCAAAATTCAATTTTATTTATTTGCTAGATAAGGCATGTTAAAAAAACATTACGCGCGTTTTTGAACTTATACAGGCACTTTCGCTCGGTCTGGTATCTGGTATATGTATACTTAAACGAGTTTATACTCGCGTCAACGCCCGTATGAGTTATATGTGTGGCAACAGCTCGCCCAAATGTGCACGCACTTCCACAAACGACCTCATACACGCGTACAAGAGTTTTCTAAACAGCGTATTTTTTGCCGCGTTCGAGCGTCTTTTTTTGTTTTTTTAAACGCGTGTAACCGCGTATCGCCAAGATTTGTTATTTTACGGTACAAAAAGTAGCACACGTGTAAGCGCGTTCTCCGAAGCAACCGTATGCGTGCCGATAGATAAATAAATAATGTATCACACTCATAGCCCCACAGTAGGGTAGATATACCCTGTGTCGTGGGTACCATGGACACACACAAAGACAGAAACACAAACACCCAGACTGAGAACAGAAATTTAAACTCATCATTCAAATTTTTATTTCTCAAGGACCCAGGACCCTTCGGTTGGCAGTCCGGCATGGTAACCATTGCGCCACATAGGTCGGCAGATAGATAGATAATAGGTAGTTTGAAACCGCACTGTGCTAATACCCTAGTCCGAAACCGTCCGTAGCCTTTATTTGTAGGTTTTTTTTATTAAGAAATATTGTACACTTATCAGTATCAATCAAAAAGTTTATCCTAATTAAACTACAGAAATAATTGTAGCGTTTTGATTTCTGTTTTTAATTAATTTGAAACACAAAACAATATTCTCAACTCGTAACTGTAATCAAATTAATATCAACTGAACAAAAACCGATTCCCTAAACTTTGTAGCCATTACCGTTATGTCGATGATGGTTATAATTTATGTTTTAAAATCTTGAAAGGGTTTTTTCGTTGGCGAAATCGTAAATTCGTTGGTAAACGTAATTTTTTTTCTGTTTATCTTGATTTATCGTGATTGAAAAACCACCGCGCAAATTTTAAATTAAAATTATTTTTAAGTGTTTCGTTAAAATGGTTTGATTGACGTAAATACTTATTATGGTTTCTAAAGATGCAGTGTAGATATCCATACGGCGATATAACACTGCCGATCGGACAGTGCCGGGTATGGCCGGGTACGATTCCCGGCGAAGCAGAAATTTGAATGATGAGTTTTAAATTTCTGTTCTCGGTATGGGTGTTTGTGTTTCTGTCTTTGTGGGTATCCATGGCAACCAAGACACCTTACAGTGGGGCTATGGGCGCAATATGTACCGTGCATTAGCGACTATTGATACGGTTTGATCCTAGCTCTTAGTGTTTGTGGAATATTCTTTAATTTTGTGCAATATGACACGACCACGACACGAGCAATCCTACAGTACACTATGAGTGGGAAGCGTTTTTTTAATTTATTTATATCAGTTTCTGAAAAATCACTTGTAGTTATAAAGCCACCCTTGCTTTGCGTTTTGAATTGTTTTAATTCTATATTATTTTGTATTATTCGGTCTATATTAATTTAAAACTAGCCATTAACATGATTTTTATCTATGTTTATATCATACGAATACTTACTATTAGTTGACCTCATAAAAAATAGAATTAATGTTCTGAATATATCCTGATTTTTACTATCATTTCAAATCTATCTGCTTACACTTACATTGGCTTTCAGGGCTTTTTCCAAATGCATTGAAAGTGCAATTGCATTATACAACTGTTTATAGATTTACGACATTCAGTATCTATCTAAAAGGTAGTTTATTGCTTTGCGCGCGGTACAAAATGGATTAAATTCAAGTGGAGCTAGATTCAACTAGAAGTCTCTGTAGCTTCGGGATTAAGAATAGAGTACGGATCCATCTAGCCAGCAGCCCCGGGTAAAACGGCAGTATGTGCGTGGCCGCATGTCGTCGTAAGCATCGGAAGGTGCAGGAGAGCACATCTGCTCTCCCAAAGATGGGCCCGTTCTGGGGCGCCGTGCATGGAGGACACCGGTGCGTTCCACCGGAGATCCTTAGGGGTTTCAGTGCGGTCAAATCCCAGTAACCCGGTATCCCCTCCCAAGATGCCGGGTACCTTTTGAAGGTTTCAATAAAAAAAGATTCAACAAGAATCAAAATTTGTGTCAAATCTTTCACAAGTTTTAAAAGTATTTTATTTGATAATAACTTCAGTTGCCTGAAGTTGCCTAAAGAACATAAAAAAGGTCCATGTTTCTAACGTGAGAGGTGTTTCACATGCTGCTCTATATCAAAAATATTGACAAAGGCCATTTTACTAACAGTAACAGTACAGTAACCACATATAGCCGAGTGGTCAAAACCACGGTCTTTAACACGGCCGATCCCGGGTTCAAATCCTCGGCGCGCACCTCTGACAACGAAAGTTTTTATGTGCGCATTTATCGCTGCTCCACGGTGATGGAAAATATCCTGATATTTAATTGATTACGATGTTCTCCATCGCCGTGCATGCCTGAGAGAAATTCATAATTTCTCCAAAGCATGACGCACTTGGCCAGCGTGGTGGACTATGGCCTAAATCCCTTTCACTTGTGAGAGGAGACCTGTGCCCAGCAGTGGGACATAAAAAAGGGTTGAAAAAAAAACCACCTATATTGTACGCCATTATTCAATTATTTTTGTACCATACAAAAATATTTTACAAACATTTCTTTTAGTAGATTTTCTGCGGAATTTTATGTCGAATCATTAGGGACGTTCCACTCTCATTGAATTCCGTCATGTCTTGTTTACATTTAATTAGCCAAAACAATCCGGCTCAATCTCGAAAGGCCCAAACCCCACAAAAAACATTTACTGATGTACAAGTATTATACCACTTCAAATATCCAAAACAATCCGCTCGTTTCTGGTTGAATTCCCGCTTCCTATTCTGAAAATACAAACGGATTAGTAATGTAATAACGTGTTTCTAGAAATGTGGAGAGAAAAGAAGGTTCTTAATTTGTTAATGATTGACCTATGACAGTGTGGAGTAACATTTTTTTGTACTTAATACACTAGTATTCGGGGCAGGCCAATTCTGGAAAAACACAAGGAGTTCCTTGTTTGTATTTTTTAAAGACAGATCTGAGATTTGAAAGAGCAAGTGGAACTGGCACGGCTGGCTGCAACCCTTCTGCGTCCCACTATTGAGCACGGATCTCTCCCCATTATTGGGGAGGCCTGGAGCTTACACTTACGCTGCTCCAATGCGGGTTGGTGGAGATGCGGGTTACTGGCCAACCCGCTGTCGGATGATTTCAAACCGCCCATAAGGCCTCGGACAGGGTTTAACGACTGTTATCTATCGACAACAACCGAACCGACGGCTTAACGTGCCTTGTGAAGCACGGAAACGCGCATGAATTTTTCTGCCATTAGAGGTCATCCATCTCATGCCCGACCGCGCCCGTTTGGCTTGGCTTGACGCAAAAACAAGCAACCAAAATAAAAAAATAAAAATACGGGTTGCACTCCGGGAGTGCCAGCAGAAGTGAAAACTTGATTATTAACGTTGTGCATTTTTGATTTATTGCAATAGTTAGGGAATAATTTTGAACGAATTGCTTTTATTATCAATATAAAAGTACTATCATTTATGTCGTAGAATATAATATTTATTTATTGCGCTATCATACACAAACATTACAATTTACATTACATTAAAATATTTAAAATACGTTATATTAAATTAAAATCGATTGTTCGATTAATAAAATATTAATATATTAATAAAATAAAATAAAAAAAGATGTTACAACACTACTCTCCAACCGTCTTACGGTTTTTCGATCAGCACACGTGACCTGACGCGAGTTTCACAGTTTTTACCCATCCCACAAAAGTGCTCAACGCCGCTAAAGAAGTTTTCACTTCAATAAAAAACAATTTTAGGAACATTCCATTGCAATTTTTGATGTCGGATCACGTATTCTTTATGGTTTGTTCGTCTGTCTGTCAAGTCACTTAATTTCTGGTACGTGTGGAGCTGTCTCGTTTAAATTAAAACCATTATCACAGAATAAAGATATTCTTCTTTTTGGATTATTATACATGAAACTGTAAAAAAAGCAGTCGAATTGAGTGTCTCCTTCTTTATTGAAGTCGGTTATTTAATTTTATAAATTAATGTAAATAAAAAGATACGATTGTATATGGCGCAAAATACGCATATTTCGACACTCTTCAGGGAATCAAATTTCATAGGGTTGATAGTCAGTCGAATCATTTGGTTTTTAATTAAATCCTTGCCTAATTAGAGACATCTGGAGTTAACTACCAAACTTTGCTCCAGTACTCGGTACAGATACGGGTTAGCTGCGAATTGGTTGGATATAAAACCACCCATATGGCCTCCGTCGAGGTTTTACGACGACTATCTCTTGAAAACTACCGGACTAGTAAACGTGCCCTCCGGAACACGAAAAGTAGTTTCGACTGAACAGCGTGATTCACAGTGTCATAGGTCAGTCATTTACTAAATACAAACATAATGCTTGACACTCATAGCCGCATAGTAGAGTTAATATGCCATGTGTCGTGAGTATCATGGCAAAAATACAAACACCCAAACCGGGAATTTCTGCTTCACAGGGAATCGATCCCGGCACCCTCCGATCGCCAGTCCGGCATGGTAAGCATTACGCCACACGGTTCGTCATCACTAGAACATAAAACACAGAACTTCGTTTGTGTTTTTTTTAAATAAGCCTGTGTATAACCATATTGTTTACTAGTACGCGTGTAAGCGCTTATGCCGAAATAACCGAATACGGACTCAAAATATGCTCTAAGAGCGGTGGCCTTCAGTTCACGCGTGCAAACGTATGTGTATACGTATGCAAAGACAACTTGACACACTGTAACTTGCATGTTAGTTTATAGAGTAACAACTCTATTTGAATTAAATAAAAAAATACTGTAATGTTTCTAACCTACATTTGCATCCTTTGTTTCCAAGATTTTTAGCGATTCACCTTACACTTTATCGGTATTTAACTTTCGGATCGTTTGTTTTTTAATTAACTTCTTGCCTAATAAGAGACATCTGGAGTTAACTACCAAACTTTGCTCCAAAACTAGGCGCAGAAACGGGTTAGCTGCGATACGGTCGGATGTAAAACCACCACACTAACCACATACGGCCTCCGTTGAGGTTTTACTGCTCTTGAAAACTACCGGACTAGTAAATGTGCCCTCTGGAACATGAAAACTAGTTTCAAACTTTAACAGCGTGATAGTTTAGTCATTAATATTCCGGTCAGATAAATATGACAATAGATATAACCTTAATTTGAATAATGTCCCAGGTGTATGATTTTTTTAGTTTAGCCACTTCGCTATCGCGGGTCTTTTAATGTTACACTTAGCTTCTAGAAAGTTGACTGCAGTCGAGTCAACAAGCATTTTAACTAAAGCCTGCGCCATTATGCAGGTCATAATTTGCCGCTTGAAGTCCATTATTTAGTTACAAAGGCAAAAGACTCTCTGCCAAAAATAATTGCGATGAAGTGCCTTAAATTCTGGTTTTAGGTAAAGAACATGCAATTTTGCATGGCCCTATTTTATGCACCATCTTTATTATTATTTTGTCACAAAATTCTTGTGTATGAATTTTAGAAAAAATAATGTATAATAATACCTATACGTAACCTACACATTTATTATAGGCTCATATTATAATATCTTCACTTTGTTGACTAATATTTTAACTCATATTTATATTGAAACTACTTCGCGCTTCTACGCGACTTCGTCTAAAGCCTTCCTCAATAAAATGACAATTCAACACAAAATTTTTAATTCGAACCAGTAGTTCCTGAGATTCGCGCGTTCAAACACACTCTTCAGCGTTATATTATTAACATAGATGTTATTTAATAGACTAAGCTTTTTGTATTGTATTTCTACCCATTTTATATTTTGTTATTTTGATTTAAAAGCGATTATTCATGGTCTGTCAATATAATCATACTAATATTATAATGGCGAAAGTTTGTAAGTACGGATGGATGTTTGTTTCTCTTTCACGTAAAAACTACTGAATAGATTTTAAAAAGACTTTACAATTATGTAGTTTATACATCAGAATAACATATAGAGAACAAATTATAAAGATATTGTGTGAATTGTCCAAAATAATGCCGATAAGTGTCAAGTAAGTAGGAAAAAATCTACCATCTGCGAGCTATTCTGGCGTGCGCTGCCTAACCGCTAGAGTTACACATATGTAAATTATGATGGAAATGTTTATCTTAAATAGTCCTACAAAAAAGCCTGCCACACTATATAACTATAGAACATGATATAAACAAAGTTGTTCCCCTATTCAAATCTGGCAGTAACACAAACCCCTCCAATTTTAGACCGATATCTATACTGCCTACATGTAGCAAAATATATGAAAAAATAATACTCGAGCAACTCTTAGCACATTTTACACTTAACAACCTTATACATAATAATCAATTTGGTTTTATAAGGGGTCGCACTACGATTGATGCGGGTGTAGAGCTCTTTATGGATATTGTAGATGCTTGGGAGGACTCACAGAATGCCATAGGCGTATTTTGTGACCTTTCTAAGGCATTTGATTGTGTCCAACATGAAACTTTAATCAGGAAACTCAGTCACTATGGCATTAAAGATACCGCCCTTCGGCTTCTGAGATCTTATCTCAGTGATAGGACTCAGAGAATCGAAGTAAATGGTAAAAGGTCGTCCGGGTCAAAAGTGGAGATGGGGGTCCCACAGGGCTCGATATTAGGACCGTTCCTATTTTTAATTTACATTAACGACCTTCCTTATATGGTACAAAATGGTCATGAGATAGTATTATTCGCAGATGATACTTCTTTGATATTTAAAGTTGCCAGACAAGCGTATAATTATGACGAAGTGAATAATGCTCTCTCTAAGGTTGTTAGTTGGTTCGATGTAAACAATTTATTGCTAAATAATAAAAAAACTAATTGTATTAAATTTTCACCACCAAATGTAAAACATATTGATGTAAAACCGCAGTTAAATGGTGAGGAAATTAATTTTGTTGACACAGCTGTATTTCTTGGAATAACTATTGATTCAAAACTTCAGTGGGGACCCCACATTTCCCGGTTAGCGAATAGACTTAGCTCTGCTGTTTTTGCCATTAAAAAAATTCGCTCACTTACTGATGTCGATACAGCTAGATTAGTGTATTTCAGCTACTTTCATTCAGTATTTCAGTATAATGTCCTATGGTATAAGTATGGTATAGGTAAGGCCTATTATAAAACCAAGGACTATTTAAATGATAAAAAGGCTTGGGATTCAACTTAACTCACATAAGGCTGTTTCTATATATCATGTAATAATTGTAACATTTTTAAAATTTGTGAGCGGATGGCAGTGTGATAGTATTGACACACACGATAGCTGTCTCGTGTGCTCCTTGTCGCCCCACAGTCATGCTGCATAATTAATAACCATTGTACCTGAAAATTTATTTAAAACAGGGCTGGAGTTTTTTTCCGCCCGCTTTTTTCTCCTAGCCCATATATGCCTTAGCGCACCCAAAGCGGATGACGGTCAGCTGATGGCCGTACAACAATGACAAACATCAAGTGTATATTATTACCCAGGATGTTAATAAACTATTTCAACTATATCTCATGGGTAAGCCATTATAGGCAAAATGCGTAAGCCATTATAGCCAAAATAGTGAACCATAACTACAATAAAAATTTATAATTTATTTCAAAAGCACATGTGGTTGTATTAAATTGATTCTTAATTAAAAATAGATACTTTTATCGCTGCCTCTGCGCTTGGGATGGGGCGGCCACGCACACACCACCGTGCTTCCCGGGGCTGCTGGGTGGACGGGTCAAGCTCGCACTCTCACCGTCCGCAACCCCGGAAGCCCCTTTAGACGCCTCTTACTATCAGGCAGGCTACCGTTATCTATACCTACTGTCAACAAAAAAATTAAATGATTTATGATTATAATTAAATGAATATTAAGAAATTTGCAAGCGCATAGACGTATATTTATAATCCTACCATGTTGTACATTACGGTGTACGACGAGAGTTCACCAAATAGTGTTGCAAAGAAATATTCCCCGTCATTGACCAGTGCCCCACCTTTACCCTTGCAGAAGAACGTAAGGAGGTTGAAAAATTGGTTCTACGGTCGAACCATCCCAGCATAAGCTACTAAATTGATAAGATGTTAGACTTTTTTTGACCATCCATAAAGAACAATCTATTTCATTAAGAATGTGAATGGGTCTTTGTTACCTGAATAAAAGTATTAAATTAAATTAAGAAAGTTACATTAGAGGTTATACCTTTTCTGTACCGTACCTACCTGCTCTGATTGCCGCCTCAGTTCACAGGGCGGCCATTTGTATGCGGGATACGTAGAGAACTTGGCGCGAGATTTAGGAACCCTGAACTACATCTCTTATTGAATAATGGAAATCTCGGGGCGGTGCAAAAGAAGAAAATCACGTTACTTTTGCTTTATCACACTCTTCACTCATTAGAAGAGCTTGTTGTTTTAGTTACCTACTCTTTAATGTAATTAATTTCGATCGGATGGATGTTTGTTTCTCTTTCACGTAAAAACTACTGTTGTCTCTACTGGTGTCTGTACTTGTACTGTCATAATGTTCTTTATTTAGTAGTTAATTTTTGACATAAATCTACACTTAATGTATATTTAATATATAAAGCTGAAAAGTTTTTTTGTTTATCGCGCTATTATTAACGCACTAATCTCAGGAACTACCGGTTTGAATAGTTTTTTTTTGCGTTCGATAGTCCATTTATAGAGATGAAATGAAATGAAATGAATTGAAATAAAATGAAATTAAATGAAACGAAACGAAACGAAATGAAATAAAATGAAATAAAATATTATTTATTCACTGTACGGTTCCTTTACAAACTCTTAAACGTTATATTTTTGTTCTGTCTGCTCTGGGTGCGCTTAGGCAATACTGAGCTGAAGAATAGAGCAGACGGAGAAAAACTTCGAGGAAGGCTTTAGGCTAATATAACATCATGATGTGCAATTACTAATACCAAAGTCCACGCGGACGAAGTCGCGGGCGGCCGCTAGTAATATAAAAAGCTGAAGAGTTTGTTTGAAAGAATTGGTTCGAATTTTAAAAAAATTGTGCTGGATAGTCCATTTATCAGAGAAGGTTTTAGGTCATATAACATCATGCTATGACTAATATTAAAGTCCATGCGGACAAAGTGGCGGACGGGCGCTAGTTTTTTTACATATGCATTGCACATACAATGTGATACTCGTAGAGCACAAATTTTAGGCTACATTGTCAACAAGCGCTTTTACGATGGAAGCACAATTAAAATTTTGCGAAAAAAATGGTTGTTGTATAATGTTCCTAGAAAATGCACCTACTAAATCTAAAATTACACTATTTGCTAAAAATAAATATAAATAATAATAAATAAAAAATATCTTTGGACAATTCACACAGCGCCATCTGATTCTAAACTCTGCTTAGTTTGTTTGTACTATAGTAATCAGAAAGCTGATAAACATACTTATATAATTCTAAATACATACTTAAATAGATAAATTAACACGCAGACACAGAAAAAATTAATAGTCATGTTTATCACACAAATATTTGTCCTGGGTGGGAATCGAACTCACGGCCTCACGCTTCGCAGTCGGCTCATCACCCGCTACGCCACGAAGGCTGTCATTTATAATATTTTAGCGAGCTCCTTAGAGATTAATTCATTTATTTAGATAGTTACATAAGAGGTGATACCTTCTCATATTTATTTTAACCCACCCTGGAGAACCTACTCTAAAGAAACAATTGTTCCTAATTTCAAATTTACGTATGAGGTAATACCTTCTCCGGGTAGCCGTGCACTGATTGCTCTCAGTTCACAGCGGCCATTTGTATGCGGGATACGTAGAACTTAGCGCAAGATGAATCTCGTGTTACTGAAGTAACACTGAATCACCTCTTATTGAATAATGGAAATCTCGCGCCGGTGAAAACAGAAAATCGTGTAACTTTTGCTTCTTCACACTCGCCGCTCATTAAGGTAAGTTTTAATGTTTTAGTAAACCTTCATGACACCTGAGAACATGAGTGAAGAATGTCCTCGGTCAGCACCGAAACATGTCGGGCATCACTGTATAACGTGATTACAGTCGCGTAACATATAACTACAATGTTAAGAAAATCAACGATTCTAAAAAAAAATGATATATGTACCGTACATATATTCATATGCATGTAGTAAAAAGTAGGTTCATATATTTAAAATAACAAACAGACACTCCAATTTTATTTCTTTTTATGGATAAACTTCCGTTTAGAACATACCTCCAATTGATCTGAAATTTGGTACACTCATGTATTTTGACGCAATACATGCGAAAAACGTCGAAAAATTTTTTTGTCCGTTTGACCTTCAACATCAAATTTGTGGGTATTTTGGGTATTATATTCTTAATCAGCGCGTCAAAATACATAATATTAAGTGTACCAAATTTCAGATCGATTGGAGGTATGTTCTAAACGGAAGTACATCACTTTTTATAGATAGGCATATTTTTTACCTCTCGTAATCGCTTTTTATTTTTTGTTTAAAATAAATTTGTAGGTAATTTCGGAGTCGTTACATTTTTCATCCCTATTAATTTAAAAAAAAGTTTACATACGAGTTATAATAAGTTTTTCGACCCCTCCTGGAGTGTGATTTATGCCGTATAGAAAATTATATAAAGGTAACCTTCTCCGTTGAACTGTGCTCTGATTGCTACCTTGATTTAGATTCAGGAAAGGAATACTGAATTACATTTCTTACTGAATAATAAAATCACACTGAATTGTGAAAAAGGCCTGGAATATACCTACCTTTTTAGTTGCTCCACATAGGCCTTTCGTTTATTAATAACCATATTATCATATCATTAGTGCTCACGTTTATTCGTAACAGAAAGTTGTAAGACTGACTTCAGTCATAATGAGCGTGTATAAGAGCGATATAATACTTGAGGCGTGAAGCACGCATGGCCCGGCGGCTAGCATATAATGCAAGCGATCTACGCCAAAGGGCGGGTTAAGCCAAACGGGCGAAGTCAGGTGTGAGATGGGTAACCGCTCAAAAAAAATCATGCACGTTTCCGTGCTTCGGAAGGCAACGTTAAATCGTCAGTCCCGGTTGTTATCGATAGGTATTTAATAGTTAACTTAGAAATTTCTTTTGGAACTTTTCCAATATGAGCTTGTTTTTAGCTTCATGTAAGCTCCATATGGAGCGCGCATGGCCCGGCGGTTAGCGTAGAGCGCAAACGATCTATGCAACTAAGCCAAACGGGCGCGGTCGGGTGTGAGATGGGTGACCCACTAGCGGTCGCAAAAAAATTGGTGCAGGAGGTGCAGCAGAGCAAATCTGCTCTCCCGAAGATGGGCCCGTTCTGGGGCGCCGCGCGTGGAGGACACCGGTGCGTTCCTATGGAGATCCCGGAGTCCTCACAAACGCAGAGGCAGGCCACCGAGGGGGTTTTAGTGCGGTCAAATCCCACATAACCCGGTATCCTCTCCCAAGGTGTCGGGTACCTTTTGAGGGTTCCCCCCCCCCCCCCCCGACACCAAAAAAAAGGTAGGTAACATTTATTAACACAGTGAGGCCGAGAGAGGATGGTACTCTGCCCAATTTGTTTGTATAGTAAGTAACTGACCTAATTACTAATAAAAATTAAATTACCTTATAAACAGCGTCAATCGTCCGAGTTGCCTTTTAAGCAAAGGGTCGGACTGAAAATCAGCGCCATGGTAATGTATTTTACCATGGCATACGCTGAGTCCTGATCCCATTGTTGCAGCACAGATTTTTATACATAAAATCAAAAAGTATGAAAAGAATGTATTTTTTTGTTTTTGTTTTGGTAAGCTTATTTTTTATTTTATTTTTTGTATTATTGTGTGCTTCATGTGTGAATAAAGTTTCTTTCTTTCTTTCTATTAAGAATCGCTTATTTTTATCACATGTGAGAATTTCTGGAAGCTTGGATTCAGAGTCGATTACTTCCATCAAATTGTTTTCCAATATGTCTAATTTGCACGTCCCTCGGTAAACACGGGCACGCTCCAACAATTGAATTTCATATTGTATTCAAATATTGTGTTCTACATTTAATTTATCGACTATCGACAGTTACGAACATTGAACTATATATCTCAGTGGTTACGAGACGTAAATAATGACTCATATAATAGGTTTGTAATATTTCTGAAGAGTTTTGGCGGGAAGTATTGTGCTCTTGTTTTATTTTCATTTTCTTGGTGTATTTTTGAGTTATATCGGATAAAGTTGATGGCATTTTGTTTGATATAGGTTAATTACAGTGCATGAGTGTTTGTGAAATAGAATAACAGTGCTCAAATATGTTTTTTCTGCTTGTCTCCAAAATCCCATCGGACACGTTCTAGTAAAGTAGCCATCGCTTTACTTGAATGTTGGACTGACTAGACTGACTGATTACTGACGACTTACTTACTGACTTTGTTATTACTTCGTCCAGTTTTATTGAAACTGGCAAAAAATGGATGCAAAAACTATACTTGACGCCGGCAGTATGCACACAGCTTGCGATGCCATAATTGAAAAAAAAAAGAAAAAAAAATCTGAAAAAAGGTAACGTTTAAAAATAGTAAATACAACAGAGATAATACCATGTGTCGTGGGTACTGAGATACACATTAAGATATGAACACAAACACCCAGACCGAGAATAGAAACTGAAACTCATCGTTTTAATCTCTGCATCGCTGGGAATTGAACCCGGAACCTCCGATTGGCAGTCCGTCCGACTACTTTGAGGGTAGTGCCGTTAGCATACTGATATGGGTGTGACATACATCTTATCTTATTATATAAAATTCTCGTGTCACAATGTTAGTTACTATACTCCTCCAAAACGACTGGACCGATTTTTATGAAATTTTATATGCATATTCAGTAGATCTGAAAATCGGCTACTATCTATTTTTCATCCCCCTAAGTGATAAGGGTGGCCCACCCCAAACATTTAAGCGCAGTACGGAGTTCGCGGTGTCAGCTGGTCTTACATATATATAAAATTCTCGTGTCACAATATTAGTTACCATACTCCTCCGAAACGGCTCGACCGATTCTCATGAAATTTTGTGTGCATATCGGGTAGGTTTGAGAATCGGCTACTATTTATTTTGAATCCCCCTAAGTGATAAGGGTAGCCCACCCCAAACATTTAAACGCAGTACGGAGTTCGCAGAGTCAGCTAGTATTAGATATAATCTTCGTTTTGTCCATGTTTACCATAAAACCCCATTGTGAGACGCTATGGCGGTCATTTAGCATACTCTTAGTGCTGAGTTCTTCTAGGGCGGAGTACACCAAGCACAAAGAATACTATTTCATCGGCAAATCGAAGGTGTGTGAGGTGTTCGCCATTGATGTTAATACCCTTCCCATTACATCAGCTACCGTAACCATTACGTCTTCCATTGTAGCGGTAAACAGTTTCGGGGATATAACAACTCCTTGTCGTACTCCGCTCTGCAGTGGAATAGGTTCGGTGCATCCGTCGTTGTCTCTGGCTGTCATGGCTATGTACTCGTATAAACACTTCAACACCTCGATGTACTATTAGTCAATCTGGCACTGCTGGAGAAACTCTTACGCTGCCCAGATCTCTATAGAATCGAAAGCTTTCTCATAGTCCACATACGCAAACTCCTCGGTTTTTTGTATAACCTGTCCTTTTTTACAAACTTTTTAGTCCCACTGCTGGGCACAGGTCTCCTCTAACAAGTGAGAGTGATTTAGGCCATAGTCCACCACGCTGGCCTAGTGCGTCATTTCATTATACCTTAGAGAAATTATGAGTTTCATCATAATCAATTAAAAATCACAATATTTTCCACTACTGTGGAGCAGCGATGAAAAGCGCACATTACAAATTTCTTTAATAGTAGAGGTGCGCGTTGAACCCGGCATCTCCTGCATCGGAGATCGCAGTCGTTACCACTGGGCCATCGCTGCTCCTATATAGCTTGTCCAGTTACCAAATTACCAGTTTTCGGAGTTTGTCAAAAGAAAAATTCTCCTCGAATACACCTCCATTACCTTTTTGCAATCACAGTTGGGAAATAAGAACGGTATTTACGACATATCTCTAGTTAAGGGGTTCGATACTGAAGCTATCCTAGCGTGACCTCTAGCCGGGCTTGTGCTCAGCGCCGAAAATAATGCGAAACCAATGTAATCCTGGCTTCCATAAAGCCCACATCGGCGAAACACAAGCGATCTTATAGCTTAGCAAACAGATGTTATTTTACTATCATTCTGCCTGCGGTTTTACCGTGTGAATTTGTGTTTTCATTCCTTATTAAATATTTTTTCACCTATTTTTTCCCGTGTTGGTCGAAATGTCAAAATTTCTAGTACAAATGTGTATTTACTTTCTATGCAGTGTTTATAAAAAAGTTTCATTTAAATATCCAATGCATCCATTTCAATAGATACCTAAATTACTTTCTGAACTGAATTTTCATAAAATTTGCAGGATACATCGAAATTTGGAAATCAGTAAGACGAAACGATTCGAGAGATAGGTTAAGAACTGAGTCTTGACCTGAACTGCTGAAAGCTGAAAAATCTTTGATCTTTGAGCTTTTCAAATTGCAATGTTTGTCTTTCTGTGTGTTGTTAAGGGTGTGACAAGTAAAGCGTTCTAAGAGCTTTCTCATCTGAAAGCTTTGCATGTTCTTGAAGCTTTTTGAGACTATTTTGGTCGAACACGCAAATAACTTTTTAGAAAGAAATAAATTACTATTGAAAAAAACGCATTTTGTTATATTTTTATTATATTCTGTTACGTTTTCTCGTTTACTAACCTATGAAAATCCAAGTGCTCAGCCTCTACTGTTTATCTATACCAATATTATATAGGAGACAGTGTGTTTGTTTGTTTCTTTGTCCTTCTTTCACGTCGTAACGGAGTGGACCTAACTTGTATGGGGATAGTTTGGGGATTGGAAAATGACTTTCTATCTCGAGAATGCCTCTTTCCTATGGAAAAAATGTGTAGCCTACATGGGCGGAGTTGCGGGCGAAAAATTAGTTTTACTTTATAGGAGGTGTCTACCACCTCCTTAGAGCATCACAGGTACTGACAGGTATGACACCCGTTAGAGGAGTGGCCTTCACGGGCGAACCCCTCGTCCCAACGTGCATGCACAATGTGCCTTCTAGTTATATGGATACAACTAGTGTGTGTGTGTGTCGGTGTCAGTCTTGTCGGTGCATAGAAAATGACGTTGTTAATTGAAATTGACATATTTAGAAATGTATGCGTCTGTACCGATGAAATAATATTTGTGAATGTTTGACAAAATTAAAATGTGTGCGTTCCTCTCCCCGCACCAGATTTGGCACAAAAATTATGTATCGAAGCAAAGCGCAATGCCCTCTCCACTGACGGGTGAGACAGTACCTTTGATGCTCAAAGACCACCTCTTATTACATGTCACAAAAATTCTGCCAAACAGGTAATTTAGCTCCTTAAGAATAATTACAAAGAAAAACCCTAAATTCCCTCGTAAACCATTACCATCAAATCTAATTGTAATACTATGTTCGACCGAATAAGACACATCAATAAATTCTTCTGAACAGTACTCCACGAATTTTAGTTATCATTACGAATTTATACTTTATGTTGTTCACTAAAGATTGGCTTTAGAATGGCGGAGTAATAAGAACTTTTACGGTACAAGTGCTATCCCAATTAGGCGAAGGGGACTGAAATAACAGGTCTTTCCTTTGTAATTTCTTACCTTGAAACCTTAGTCAGGGCACTTGTTGAAGACAAAGTATACCGTCTGAAGACGTTCTTCTACATTTCTTCTGGAACAAGGATATAAAATGTTAGGCTGTTTGAAATATTATCAGTTTGATATTTTTCTTTGACTTTGATCTCTCTTTTTCGCTTTCGCAATTAAACTTAGATTTAAATTTGTTGGCAAATATTGCAAAAATGGTTAACAGTAAAAGACCAGTTTTCAGTGCCATAGGTCACTGGCAATACACACTGCTTTCGAAATCCGCGCTGGCCGGCGCGATCCTGTGTGAGGTGGGTGACCGCTAGTGGCAAAGAATTTCATGCGCGTTTCCGTGCTTCGGAGGGCACGTCAAGCCGTCGGTCCCGGTTGTTGTCGATAGATAACAGTCACCCGCATCTCCACCAACCCGCATTAGAGCAGCGTGGTTGAGTAAACTCCAGCCGTCCCCAATAATGGGGAGAGACCCGTGCAAAGTTGGCACAGTGGCACACAAAAAGGGTTGCACCCAAACCTTTCAATGCAAACTGTTTGTTGCATTTTCCAATAGTATTGTGATGATTGCAATCTCGTTCAATAAACAGACAAGTGTTCGGATTTATTTTAAAGGTGTCCCCTTAAAAAGGTTCGGTTAGAATAGAGGAGAAATGTTTACACGACAATAATGTGTTTACTTAGGCGCCCTGATGTTGACGTAACCTTACATAATGGTGTCAAATTAAGTCCTTTTAAAGCTTTAAAAAAACGCTAGTCCGAGATAAATTCGGGTTTTGGTTATTGACGAGGGACGACTTATTATATTTTCCGGAATATTTATGTAAGAGCAATGATTACGGTATCTTTTTTAAAATTATGCATTATTCTAGTTTTGTCTTTCTTTTGAGAAATACTAAAGTACTGTAAAAAGCTAAAGCTTTTAAAATTTTACGTTTTTTTTGTTTCTTTATTTCACGCCTCAATTTGTATCATTTTGAAATTATATGAGTACCTCCTATATAATATAGCCTAGTGCTGAATACATTTAGATTAAAGTTAAATGAGTCCAAAAACATATATCTGATAATCAAAATCACAATAATACCTTATTTTACAATTACATTTTAGTATTGAACTAGCTGTGACTCGCCGTTTCACCCGCGTTAGAGAGTATCATTAGCATAAAGTGAAGTCCCTTCTGTAGTGCCTTGGACCGGCTTTTTTGTAGGACTATTTAAGATTTTAAGATAAACATTTCCATCATACATTACGAATGTGTAGCTCTAGCGGTTTTGGCAGCGCAGTCCAGAATAGCTCGCAGATGGTAGATTTTTTCCTACTTCCTATACTTTTGGAACTTTCTCGAATATTTACAATTGATTAAAAAAATTGCAATAATTTTAAAAATCTCCAGATCATTCGAAAAAAGATTACAATTATTTAAAAAATTCCAGATCATTTGAGAAGTTTTCTCGAATATCCTCTATTAATTAAAATTATTTTAAAAATCGAAATGATTCGAGAAGTTTCTGGAACTTTCTCGAACATTCTCAATAAAATTAAAATAGTTTGCTAGATCATCCCAGAAATTTTGAGATCCACCCAGAAGTCCCTATTGGTTAGAATTAGAAAAGTACAGATATATTATTATTCAGATTTTTCCACCCACTTCCACCTACCGCGATCAAACTCCCTTAACTTACTATCTACGTACTAAGGGGTATTTACCACTCCAACGGGAAGTTGATTGGAGTTAATGATAATAGAGAAAACCGTGTCTTTACGTACAAAGAAAACCCTTTATTTTATATATATATTAAGATTAAGATATTAAGATTTATTATTTTACATATTATGATTGGGATAACAGAAACTCATAAAATCTGTCAAATTTGAAAGGATTATTACTGCCAACCAAGCCAGACCCCCTGACGACCTTACAAACTTTACAGACGCTAAAAGCTTTCTGACAAATGAATAGTTAAAGTCAATTCCAAACATGTCAAGCTAAAATCTGAAACTAATGGCTTTGGTTATATCAACAATCTAGCTCTCGGCCCTCGGCTCCTCCCGCGTGAGATATAGGTTTTTTTCCTTAGGAATGAGATATTTTAACCGGAAAAAAGTAGCCTATGTAATTGTCCATGAATAGTTAAAGTCAATTCCATACATGTCAAGCTAAAATCTGAAACTAATGGCTTTGGTTATATCAACAAACAGATCTGGGCCCTCGGCTCCTCCCGTGTGAGCTACAGGTTTTTTTTCCTTAGGAATGAGATATTTTAACCGGAAAAAAGTAGCCTATGTAATTTTCCATGAATAGTTAAAGTCAATTCCAAACATGTCAAGCTAAAACCTGAAACTAATGGCTTTGGTTATATCAACAATCTAGCTCTCGGCCCTCGGCTCCTCCCGCGTGAGATATAGGTTTTTTTCCTTAGGAATGAGATATTTTAACCGGAAAAAAGTAGCCTATGTAATTGTCCATGTATAGTTAAAGTCAATTCCAAACATGTCAAGCTAAAATCTGAAACTAATGGCTTTGGTTATATCAACAATCTAGCTCTCGGCTCTCGGCTCCTCCCGCGTGAGATATAGGTTTTTTTCCTGAATGAGATATTTTAACCGGAAAAAAGTAGCCTATGGAATTTTCCAGCTAGTATATAGTATACATTATAGCTGTATAGTTGCCATACTTTTTTTTCTAGTAAAATTATAAAGATTCTGAAAAAATATAAAAAGATGATATAAAAAATACTAAAATTTTCATAATTCACATTTCTATATTTCCTAGAGTTTTCGAAAAAAAACTTTTTTTCCATTTTGTCATTATTACTTGCAATTTTCTAATTGAAATAATAATATATACATTTTACGTTAAATTGATGCATATCCCCAATTGCGATGTGAAATCAAACAAACAAACAAACACAATTTTACATTTATAATATTGTTATATAAAGCACTAGCTTTCGCCCGCGTTTACTTGTTTTTCCCATAGGAATAAAATATTTTACAGGGGTAAAAGTAGCGAAAACTCAACAACTGAACTATTTCCGTACAAAATGAAGTTAATCCGTGACACCATTGCGACGTGAAAAAAGGAAAAATAAACAACCACGCTTTCAAATTTATTATATTAGTACGGATACGGGCAGATCATAATTCGCCAGAGCCGCCCCACAGGGCTCAAGAAACTCAAACTCAGGATTTAGACGAAGGGATTCTCAGATAATAACTCGTTAGTAACCACTAACACGATCAAATGTAATCGAAATATCGATTACAATGCCCATAACTCAATCCCTCGAGCGTATTTGATATCTATAGCAAGTTCCCGAGGGATCAAAGTTGGTAATAAGTACTAGTTTGACACATTTGCATTGGATGTTTGAACGCTTCTCACTAAGTGCTTTTGTAATATTTCTGGCATGAAATGATTGTCTACAACCCTTTTTGCGTCCCACTGCTGGGCACGGGTCTCTCCCACTTATTGGGGAGGCCTGGATCTTACTCCACCACGCTGCTCCAATGCGGGTTGGTGGAGATGCGGGTTAGTGGCCAACCCGCTGTCGGATGTTTTCAAACCGCCCATAAGGCCTCCGATAAGGTTTACGACTGTAATCTATCGACAACAACCGGGACCGACGACTTAACGTGCCCTCCGAAGCACGGAAACGCGCATGAAATTTTTGCCACTAGCGGTCACCCATCTCACACCCGACCGCGCCCGTTTGGCTTAGCTGCGTAGATCGCTTACATTCTACGCTCGCCGCCGGGCCATGCGCGCTTCAATGATTTATTTATTCATTCATAAATTCATTCATCAAATGATTAATTGGTTTTTATTTCTTTCATATTTGGTGCTCGGTGGATATCAAAGCTTGAAGCGTGCAGGCGAAAATCGACTAAAAGAAGCCTCTTTACTCAAACCTTTACCACTCAAAAGTGATGTAGACTGATTGTACAAAATTTCCAATTTGAAGACCTGTTTGGCGCAATGGTTATCATGCCGGATTACCAATAGAAGGGTCTCATTTTCGATTCCCGGCGAAACATGATGAGTTCAAAATTTTTGTTCTCGGCCTGGGTGTTTGAGTTTCTGTCTCTGTGTGTGTCCATGGTACCCACGACACAGCTTATATGTACTCTACTGTGGGGCTATGAGTGTGAAACGTAATTTATTTATCCCAACAACATCCAAACATCTAAACACATTTTTTAGATTTGTCCCCACTAGGAATCGAATTCAGGATCCTTCGTACGACACCCCGGCCAAATGAGCACTAAGCCAAATCATTTAGATTTTAGGTTCTCTGTTATTTTATTGTTTAATTTACTATGTTATTAATATAATTTATTTATTATTTTTTAATCATTAGCGTGCGAATATGTGGTAATTTACGTCTACATTTAATGTGTAAACCTCAAACGTATTTACTAATTTCGTTTGTACATCAAAGACATAATTACAAACTACGTCTTTCTATGTCATATTTCATTTGGGTTCCGTAGATGAATGGCAAAAAACGAGACTATTATTATCATGTCTATCTGTGTTCTCGTCCGTGTGTCATAGCCACTTTAGGCTGGTTTTCCTCTCACGCTTACCGTCGGCGCTGACGATCGGCGCGTAGCTTGTCAGCGCTGATCGGTCAGCTAGGATCCTTTTAGTATCGCGCTGATCAACGTGAAGTATAGATGCAAACAATGTCAATTTTAGTATTGTCAGTTCAGCATGACACGAAAATGCTCACAGTGTGGAGGCGGACGCCCGCGTATAGATCAGCGCTGACAGCAGTCAGCGCTGAGAAATCTGCGCCACTCGAAAACGCTACATATAACTACATACATATTGACCCATCAGCGCCGACCGTCAGCGTGCGTTCAGCATGTCAGGAAAACCCGCCTTAGTCCGAAACAATTAGGACCACTTGAACTTGATAGGTAGATGTCATTTTACTATACCTAAATATATTTTACTATAATAAATTTGTAATCCACGTTACACTTTTCAAAGTTTAACAAAGGTAGATCTCCTGCCAGGCGAGATGGTCATGCCTCGGGAACGAACGTGCACTGAGTCCGGGTTATCTTCGCGGGCCCCGCAAGGGGCCCGGGGCACACGTTTCGGGCCTGCCCCTGCCATGGGTGGCTACCGCGGGCCATGAATATGGTCCCGGTCATTGGGTTGGGGACCGGGTGGTCCCTGTCGTGGTCTTCTTTTTGGTTGTGTGGTCTTCTTCTTCTGTCAGGCGGTCCTTCAATAGCACGCTGGACCATGCTCGGGGAAAAGACCACTGGGTCTTCGTCCGGAGCTATAGGCGCTGCCAGGTGTTCACCCACGTGTCGCGTAACCTCCCCCACGTGCTCTGTCTGGTCAGTCGGGTTCGGCCGGAACTGGCGTTCTAAGTGTTCGGCGAAGATCTCTGCGCGATCTTCCGCCCGGTATCTCGGCGTACCATCCGAGTGGAGAAGCGGGCGAACGGGGGCTGGGGTGCTCTTGAACGACCGGCACAGTCGATGAATCGCCGGCCAGTCGTCATGAGCTTCGTCGATACGACCTTCCCAGCTCTCGTTCGCGTGCGCGTCCAACTCTACCTTGATCCGCTCCGCGATGTCGTTGAGCTGTTTCTTCAGCTGGGGACATCGAGATTGCTGCCAGCTCTTGCGGAGACGCCTCTTCCGCGTAAGGAGCTTCCGGATGTTAAAGGGGACAGGCGGAAGCCTGTCCTCGACTTCCTTCTCCGTAGTGGAAGCGTCCAAGGCGTCCCGAATGCTGGCAGTGATGTCAACCGCAAGCTGGTCAACGTCATCTGCGGAGTTGACAGGGCGAGTCGGCGTGGTGGTCTCCAGCTGGTCGTGGAACTTGTTCCAGTCGACCTGCCGGCGTGGTCTGGGCGGCGAGACTCTCGTTGGGTCTTGGTGGAGGACGAGCAGAACAGGAACATGGTCGGACCCCATGCTGTCCTGCAGGGACTCCAGGTGTGGTTGGCAGTGGAGGCCACGGTGTACGGCGATATCCAGGACATCAGGGCTGTGGGCCCTGTTGTCCGGGATTATCGTAGGTGTGTCTGGGCCACTAACCGAGTACCCGTGACTCTCGGCGTCGTCGAATAGCTTCCTGCCGTTTCTGCAGGAGGACAGGCTGTTCCAGCCGGGGTGTTTACAGTTCCAGTCTCCCGCGGCGATCGTGGCGTGGGGTGAGTCCAGCAACGCATGGACATCACCCAACGACAGAGTGCCGCCGGGAGGCCGGTACACCGCGTGCAGCTGCAAGGTGTAGTTATGGCAGCATAGTTCTACGCCCAGCGCGTACATACTGCCCAACTGCAGAACCGGAAGCGGCTGATGGACGACGTTCCTGCGAACAAGCACTACCAACCCGCGATAGGTGACGCCTGTGTCCGAAATTTCGTCCTTCCTGTAGATGTAGTATCCCGGAATCTGAATGAGGTCCGACGGGGATAAGAGTGTCTCGCAGACCAGCGCCACGTCGACATCTTGCTCCCGCAGGAGAAGCCGGAAGAGGGCGGCCTTGCTACGAAGACCGCGGGCATTCCAAAAAACTACCCTTAGCGGCTTAAGATCCATCATTGTATGATGCGATCTTGGCTAAGCCGCCAAGGATAACGGGAAGCGCGTCGCGGCCTTCGTCAATGGCGTTGAAGACCTCCCGTAGGATCTTAATGGCGAACCTCTTAAGGTTGCCTACTTCAGCAGCCGCCTTCGGTGCCGCGGCTTGCAGTGATTTCTTAACACCTTTATTTTTTTGGCCCTCGGGCGCCTTTTTAGGGGCCGCCTCGGGGGCCTTTGCGGCTGCTGTTGCGGGAGGAGCAGGAGGGGTAGCCTTTTTGGCCTTGCCCTTGCCCTGCTTCTTCTTCTTTTTCCCCCGGCTCGTACTGGAGGTCCCGCGTTTCGGCGGGTCGTTGGCCGGGGCCATGAGTGAGCCTACGTTCTCACTCGCGGCCTGCGGCTTGGGACCGGCTGATGGCGTTCGTGTAGTGGGCGCCTTAGGCGCCGATAGCGCCACCGTGCCCGCGTGTTTATTGCGCGCCTCGCGCTTAAACACGGGGCACGACGTGTAATTGGCGGGATGCTCTCCGCCGCAGTTCGCACAAGTGGCTGGCACCTCACGTGGGCGCGGGCACTGGCGAGCAGCGTGCTCCTCACCGCATCGCACGCACGCTTGCTGCCGATGGCAGTTGTGCGAGCTGTGGCGGAATTTCTGGCACCGGTGACACTGCGCCGGTCCCTTTTTTCCGCGCCAGGCTTCAACTTTCACCCCGGGCATACACAGGAGCTCTGTTACCTGGTAGATTGCCGGGATGAGGTTCTCGGTCCGCTTGAGAATGGCGTAGAATATGCATCCGGGCCGGCCGCCCCTGGCCCGGATAGCACGCACATACTCGGGGACGAAGCCCAAGTCGCGAAGCTCGGCCTCCAGCTCCTGCGGTTCTGTATCCGCGGGCAATCCTCGGATCGCCACGCGGAGACTGCGCTCCGCTGGTAGGGAGTAGCAGAACCAAGAAATTTTCTCGGTCCGCTCCAGGCTGGTCAGGTACGACTGTACCAGCCTGAACTCCCGATCGTCCTTGGGCGAGAAACGCACTCCCTGACCGAAGGGACGGGCGTTAGGCGCGTGGCCCAGCCGGTCCTTCAGGATCCTGAAGTGCGTCGCCCAGGACGGGAGTTTCTCCACTATCAGCGGAGGGTACCTAGACTTAGGCTGACACGGTACCTGCTGTCCGGCATTACCTCCAACAGGCGTGGAGGTGCTCGGCGTCCCGCGCGTCGCTGCCCCGGCGGTCTGCGCGGACGTGGCTGCGGTGGCGGCGGCGGCGGTGGCTGCGGTGGTGGCAGGGGCGGCTCGTGGTGCGGCGGCGGCAGTGGTGGTGGTGCGCGCGGCGGGCGCGGCAGTAGTGGTGTGCGCGGCGGGCGCGGCGTAGGCGGCGGCGGCACGCGCGTCGGGCGCGGCAAAGGTGCGGGCGTCGGGCGCGGCAGAGGTGCGCGCTGCGGTCGCGGCGGGAGCGCGCGCGAGTGTCGCGGCATAAGTTACCGGCGGCGCGGGCGGCGCGCAGGTCGCGGGAGTGGCCGGCGGCAGCGCGGTCGTGCACGTGCACTGAGTGACTCGTTTCAGAGCCTATATAGTATGGTCAGACATTTAGAAAACTTCGATGGCGTGATTCAGAACACCCGTGGCCCCATCTCTTGATAAAATGCTGAAAGTCGTCACGATACAAAAATAAAAAAATTAAGGTAGCATCCAATGAATCATAATAAAACAAGCTTAAAGTAAAAAATCTATGGATAAATTTTCATACAGTCAGTAATTTTTGAGATACATTTAAAAAAAATGTAAATATAACTAGCATTTAAACATACATAGTTATGGGACAACCTTCTAGCTGAGGCATTTCCAGTGGACTATGACATGGGGTTCTTCAAGAAAGCTGTAAAACTGGCTCTCCTCCAAAGCCGGCAATGCTCGGGTGGCTCCCCTGGGGTTGCTCGTGTCCATAGGCGACGGTGAGGACCGCTTAATATCACGTGGCCCGTCTGCCTTTATTTATAAAAAAAAACTTCCAAACCTTTAGTGGGTGAGCCCGACTCACCCTTGGTCACTTTTTAGTTCTCAGAGCTTCTAGCTATTTCTAAACATTATTATATTATTTAAACGCCGCTTAACTCTAATTGATATGTTTCTAAAACGAGCGCGCTGACGAGACCGAGGTACGTTGGTATACAAATTAGCTAAACTAAATATTTAATTTGGCAAATGGACTGTGTTCGAGTTTAAATTTAAATACTTGAGGCGTGAAATGTAAACTGCCAATGAACATTTGCGTTTTGTACCGAATTAATGGGACTATAAGAATCAATGTTTCGGTCGTGATTTCGGTTGCCATAGTATTTGAAATACGGCGTTGCACATACCTAAACACATTTTTTGTTGCCGACGTGGTACATATGCACAGAAAATCGTAGTTGCTGTGTTCTGTAGCGACGAATGAATATAGTCGAACTGCTACAGGATACTGACACCAACTACAAATCGTCCCCTAGAGCAGCTCAGTACAATTGAATGAAATTTGTTAGTGTCGCTTGTGTCTTCAACTAATAACAGAAAACTTTATTTGGCATACAAAACTTTTTTTGGGCTTTTACAAAAACAACATGAAAAAGATGATCCTGAAAACGTTATAAACTGACCGATATTTAGTTTCAGTGACCGACACCGAACACTTTATTGATCGACAACGAATATGTATCAAGTGAAATCATCAGGAAAAACAAAATGCCCGGCTCCGGATGTGTAGATGTGGTAAAATTTTGACCGAATGGTTGATTTGAAAATCATTCAACAGAGGATTGGCCAGTTACCCGTATGTCCAGCAACCCGCATTGGAATATTTTCGTGGACCAAACAACAGGTCTCTTAAATAATAAGAAACAACGGCACATGATAAGGATTTATGACAGATAGACTTCAATCGTCAAGTCGTTAAACCTAGTCGGAGGCCTTATGGGCGGTTTGAAAACATCCGACAGCGGGTTGGCCACTAACCCGCATCTCCACCAACCCGCATTGGAGCAGCGTGGTGGAGTAAACTCCAGGCCTCCCCAATAATGGGGAAGAGACCCCTGCCCAGCAGTGGGACGCAAAAAGGGTTGCAGCCAGACTTCAATCCCCAGATAAAAGGAAAAATGATGAAAGCTCTAACATTTCGAATAACTGTATCTGGGGATGTAAAAATCTATCCCAAAAAATATTATTTTCGTACATACCTATTACTTGTCTTTAGCACGAAATACATCGCAATAAATGTCTCACTCATTCTTGAGATCACACAATTTTGATCCATGCCATATCCATACATGATCGTAAAATTTTGAAACTTTTCATTTCTCTGAGGAAGCTTTCCTAAATGTTGACATATACTTAAAATACAAAACGGAATAAATCAAACGAAATAAACAAACTCGGTCAAAACAAGGATACTCAGTGTTAGTTAGACTGTTAGAGCATTCCATACACCAGTGTAAACAAGTTGAAGCAAACAGATCGCAAATCAAATTTCCCCAATGAATACTAACGAAGGGTTCCACCCAAAAGTAAAGTCCTTGAAGTTGTACCTAATCGATCTATATGTAAATACACGTATGATCTGGAAATAACAGTTATACATAAGGAGATTAGCAAATGGAACATAATTTATTTTTCTTATTGAGGACCCACGTGGCGTAATGTTTACCATGCTGGAGTGCCGATCGGAGGGTCCCGGGTTCAATTCCCGGCGAAGCAGAAATGTGAATGATGATTTTAAAATTTCTGTTCTCGGTCTGGGTGTTTGTTTTTCTGTCTTTGTGTGTGTCCATGGTACCCACGACACAAGGTATATCTACCCTACTGTGGGGCTATGAGTGTAAAGCGTTATTTATTTATTTCAGATGTTTTCCAGCAATTAATTCCATGCCTAATATTAGATGAAGTTGTTTTTGTTAGCTGTGGAGCAGTTTTGCCCGCTGATTTTGACATTTTGAGGTGTTTTAAGATGATAACATATCGAATAAATGTTGGCGCTGACATTACCTTTCTGACATATGAAAATGATAGGTAGCATTCATATTAACTGACTGAATTTCTTTATCTGGGGCTTAATCCAATGCAGAAGTATTAGTAAGCAATTGCCAGGATGTTTTCCCTGTGATGGACACAGAGATCTGTTTTCGAATGGGGAGCTCTGTACCTTACCTACCTTAACGTGATTAAAGTGTTAGTGATTTTTTTATTTTCCTTTCCACTAAATGTACTCTTGGGCGGTATTGCTATACTTTTAGATCACTCACTTATTATATCAGTCATACAATAAGGCGGTGATTGAATAATTATGTTAACATGCCATAATATTGACATTGAGATTAAGACTCTTTAATGGCAGCAAAAATAGGTATACTGATATTTTTTTATATATGTAAACAGAACAAAAAGACAGACGGGCCGCGTGGTGTTAAGCGATCACCGTCGCCTATGGACACGGGCAACCCCAGGGGAGCCACCCGAGCATTGCCGGCCTTGGAGGAGAGCTCTTTTTACAGCTTTCTTGAAGAACCCCTTGTTATAGTCCACTGGGAATGCCTCAGCTGGAAGGTTGTCCCATAACCTGCACGTCCGTGGTAAAAAGGAACGTGCAAAGCGGACTGTGGAGGACCGCCACGAGTCCAGATGGTGCCGGTGGAACTTTAACCTTCACCTGGTGGTATAATCATGGAATGGTGATGTAGGCATGAATCTCATCATCTCAGCATCATTTGCAAATTCAGCGTGTCGTATACGCTGTACTCAATCCAAATTGAATAATAATATACCCATCTGTAAATATGGTTGTCACCCAGTACTTTGTACTCGTTGAAATAATAATCTATTATTAGTTGACAACAACTACAAATTTACTATTGCTGATACATGAGTAAGCATTTTACAGCAGTATCTCTGTGGTGGCCTAGTCACATGTCTAAATATTAATTTCTAATATTACCCCAATCCACAGAAGTATTATGAGTACATAATTCAACTACCTAATTAGAGCACAATGATTGCTATATTAGAACTTTCTTGGACTTTCTGCCTCATGAGTTCTGAGTGAATGGCATTATATTTAAAAAAATACGTAGACATATTATGTCCCTCGAATTAGTGAACATGGCAGCCAGAGATTCAAATCTCTGATAGCAGCTACGTCAGCGAGAGCGCTGACAACATTATAAGGTATAATTTGCCACTAGCCAGATTTTAGGGGTCATTATCTGATCAGCTATAACGTATTTCTTTTTGCTTAGTAGCACCACAGAATACTAGGTAGCTATTATTTTAGTCATGAGAATGGAAACTCCTGTTTCATCATAGGTACAACAAGATAAATACACGCTTATACATACACTGGCACTTTTTGGTGCCAAAGTCCAGTTCTCTGTAACCTTTCGCAATGAACAGAGGCAAAAAATAGAATGCGCTAAAAATTCCCGAGAACCACTTCCCGCTTATACGACTATAAATCAATCTACGAGGGTATAACATAAAAGTGATTTGTTAGATCGATTATGACTGTGTGTTTATTTTGTAGATGAGTAAGCCAATATTTATTATGATAATAATTATTATAACCTCATAATACAACATTATAATTATTATGACTTGTACGTCTCTTTATGTCATGGGTCAAAAATGATAGTTGACCCGGTCATTTGGAAGGCTTGCGTGGGGATATAGTTCCAACACGAAGAGGCTCTTTTGAGAGACTTAATGCTGTTATGAGCAGCGATGGCCGAGTGGTAAAGACTGCGGTCTCCGACGGGAGATGCCGGGTTCAAATCCTTGGCGCGAACCTATGACAAAAGAAATTTGTAATGTGCGCATTTTCGTCGCTGCTTCACGGTGATAAAAAATATTGTGATATTTAATTGATTACGATGTTTTCCATCGCTGTGCATGTCTGAGCGAAACTCATAATTTCTCGAATGGCCTAAATCCCTCTCACGTGTTAGAGAAGACCTGTGCCCAGCGGTGGGACATAAAATTGGTTGAAAAAAAAAGTTGTGTTTCCATGTGGCGAATACCATCCTTGGCCGTATCACATAATAAGTTACGTCACCCGAAAATTGTCATAATTTATATTATTTACAAATATTTATGTGCGACTGGCGTAAAATCCAGAGATGTACCTATACAGCTAAGCATAAAAAGCGCGGTATTTTATAAGGTGTACTACCGTTATTGACTTTTTTGCATGATATCGTGCTTCAGAAGGCACGTTAAGACATTGGCCTGGTAAAATCTAAGTTAGCAGACGTTAAACCTTGTCGAAAACTTAATGGGCGTTCGAAAACTTCTGACAGCTGGTTGGTAGGTACAGGCCCGCATGAAGTAATGTGGTGACGTGAAGTGGAGCCGCTTTAGGACTATTTGCTTCAAATGATATTTTTTTAGCATACAGGAGTGTATTGTATAAGTTTATATGAAACAATATCTAAAATAAGACTTTATCAATTTTGTATGAAAATGTTGAACTAATGTTGAAATCCTCTGCTATTTAAATAGATGTTTATTTTATTTTTATTTGAATGGTGTAGCAGACGATCCACGTGGTGTTAAGTGGTCGTTGCAGCCCATGGACATCTGCACACAACCTAGGGCAAGCCTTGTCTAAGGTCGTATGCAGTTGCGCTGCTACTCCGGAGGTTCGTGGTCGCCTCATGTAAGTGTGGCCGGCAACTGCACCTTTCCACCGAAACACTAGACGTAAATGACAAAAAAAGAAAACAAAAGAAGCTCTTTGTATTGTGGTAATGGTACCTAAACCCCATACCATCCATCCACCAGCCTTTCATAGTACGCTGCTGGACATAGGCCTCCCCTATCGTTCGCCACTCCATCCGGTGCACCCTTTGAATCTCCCATACAATTAACAATAAATCAAAATTCTTACTTTCTATTTGCCACTATTTCCAATTCAATTTTAAAATTTTAATTCTCTTATCCAGTGTCCCGACAAAACAAATCTCCGAATACTCGTTCCATCGTAAAACTCTTCTAATCTCTTTAGCGCTGTAAAATATTTAATTTTCCCCAGTTGTTGCTCTGCGGCAAAATTTACTGGAAAAAGTTTATTCAATTAGACTTGAGCAACTTTGCCACGGAACTAATGGAACGGACGGCGATGACCGTCAAAACTTTTATATTTGTTGCCGTTTTAGTTTTTCATAAATTCTCTGAAATTTTAAACGTCTTTTCCTGACGTTAACAGGTTAGCGCCTATATTATTTTGTATTTCTTCTTAATTAGAAAGACCTAGAGTTACTACATAGTCTACCGTCCATGATGCTCTAATACCGAAGAGATGGTGAGCAGTCATTAATAAAGTATCTTCCTTATTAACAATATACTTATACTAATATTATAAAGAGGAAAGATTTGTATTTTTGTATGTTTGTAATGAATAAACTCAAAAACGACTGTTCCGATTTAAAAAATTCTTTCACCAGAAGAAAGCTACATCACCTTGAGTAACATAGGCCAATTTATACCGCGGGAAAATGCTTCATTCCTACGTGAAAACGGGTAATAGGGTCAACGCGGTTGAAGCAACTGGCTAAACGCCTATGATTTTAATATAGCAATGAAGCCTGGAATAACACATAGGCTATTTTTTATCCTACGGGGACCCATTAAAGGGGTCCACGCGGGCGACGCCACGGGCGGTAGGCTAGTTAACAATATTTTATACCAGTTATATGGGGATAGCACTTAACACACGTTAAACCTTTTCGAAAGGGGTCTGAGGGCTTATTGTACCCTCCGAAGCACATGAAATTTGGCAAATTTGTGTGACCAAACTTAACTCTTAAATATGCTCAATACAATAAATGAGTAGATTAAACAGGAAAGTTGAACAATTTCAATTTCATTTGTTGGTAACCATGCCGGACTGCCAATCGAAAGTTTGATTCATTTGTGTCCATGGTTCCCACGACACAGGATATATCTACCCTACTGTGGGGCTATGAGTGTGAAACGTCATTTATAATATCTAAGCCATCATTATTTAGTGAACACTTAAACAGCAAAAGTACGTAATAAGCATAAACTATACACGCCAAAATCGAAGACGGTTCTTTTTTTAAAAAGTATATTCGGAATGGCAGTCAAAACTTATAATAAGGTTCCACTAGCATTTCAAAACCAAGTTAATATATATCATTATTATATAATAAAACTAAGTTGATAAAATGTGCGTGCCGATAAAACTTAAAAAGGAGTCCCGGCATGATAAAGGGACTTATATAATGTGATAGCCCTTTATCCCCCCTCGAACAAGAGTGTTCCCGTTTTAACCTAAAGGGCGTGTTTTTAAATATATAAGGACTTTTCCAACCCTTCAACTTGGAAATTAAGTGTAGTGGCGCCATCTGTTGTTGAGTATTTGAACATCAGAACAACGATTATTTGGGTTCATGGGCGTATCCAGGTTCTTGGCCGGGGGGGTGGGGGGCAGTTTCCTGGCCAGGGGGCAAGTTCTTGGTTACGGGGGGAAGGGGTGCAAATTGTAAGGTTCTTATATTAGGGGTTTCAAGCTGGGTACCGCAATAACGTACCGCAGTAAATTTGCTTTGCACGTTACGCAATGACAGGCATACAAAATCCAAAGTCCACGCGGACGAAGTCGCGGTCGGCCGCTAGTTTAATAATAAATTAAAAGACTTTTTAATAGACAAATGCCAACTCCATCAGCGAATACTTACGTGACACTTAGATAATTAAATCAGTATGTTTGTATAATTCTCTTTTTAATTGACATTATTAAGATAGTTGACAAAAGAATAACTAATTTAGTAAACTATTTGATGAATTTGATTTAAATGTAATATTTTCTTTAAGATTGACGTTGTTAAATTAAATTATATGTAAATTAAATGTAATTAAAACCAGTGATGTTTTGTACATATTTGCATGAGTAACATATTAACAATAGTACCTGGACGCCCGAGCGTTGCTCGGATATAAACAATACAATACAAAAATACTTAATGGCACACCAGATTTTATACACTGAGATAACATTAAATTAAACATTAATTAACTTAGTTTATTTTCTAAAAAATATTTTCTTGGTTTAGTTTAAAACGAAACTCTCATTTGCTTAGTGTTACTTAACAACGCCATCTGAAATAGCTCCTAATAAAAAAAGTTATTTTCATAAAAATAAAAAATAGACACAATATGGTTTTGATTGAGGTTTGAACCCGGGTCTCTAGTACCGCAGTCAGCTCACGCAACCATTCGGCCAAGGAAGCTTTAATCAAATGAGCGAAATTTTTATAGAGCTCTTTCAAATCGACATTGTCATTTCTTTGAACTTCGGATTGGCGGATGGTGGTAGGGGAAGCCAAGAGGGGATTTTCGGATTTACTTGAGCGCGTCAGATTAAGATATGGCGTACACCTTGCATCCTGTTGAGTACTGCCGTACTCAACAGGATGCAAGGTTACGATTTAAAAAGACCTTCTATATAGGTACAGTATTATTTTTATCTTACTTCCGGATATCAAAATGATCAGATTAGAATACCCCGTTACCGTTGGTTGAACCATGAATTTTAAATAATTAAAATTCGAACTCTTCCGAGTTTGCCAAAACTGTACCGGTTAAAAACAAAACGTCATAAAATATAATCTTTTAATCTTCCTACCACCCAACCTATAAAATGCACAAGGTCCTGATGACGCTTGAGGAAATCCACAATGAGCCTCGTGGGCTCCCCCGTTTGACAGCGTTTATGTCACTATATTATTAATACTCTCCAATAGATGTCAGGAATAGTCGTATTTTTCAGTTTATATTTAAATTGATTATTACTGAAAATATTTTTTTACAATGAAAAAATTCTAACAGTAAAAATTTGGTGGATCGATTTATCACCCCCGAACCCAGGGTACTATTTTTCATCAAAATCTTTGGAGCTGTTTCCGAGATTCAAAAATATATTTAGATATATACAAGAATTGCTCGTTTAAAGGTATAAGATTATGGAATTGTCAAAGAAAATCAAATGTTTTCTATAAATTCGCATATCTTTTGGGTTAAGATAAGAGTACTGTATTTACTACCTGTAACAACTGTTAAATCCTATCTTGCAAATAAATGATATTGAATTGAATTGAATCAACACTGCTTGAGTTTATGTGTGATGTCCATGGGCTGCAGCGATCACTTGTCACCACATGACTAGCATGCTCGTGTGCCATTCTATTTATGAAAAAAAAAGAAAATGTACCTATTTCAATATAACAAAATCGTGGAGTGCATGGTGTCTATAGTAGTATTAGTAGAAGGATTATCATTTTGATATTTCAAAAAGCACCCCACATTTTTACAATAACATAGGTACATTTTCTTTTTATTTTTTACTTTTTATTTATTTTATTTATTCATTTATTTCCACATTACGCGCAATTAAGCGAGTTTTTTAGTTTTTTAATCTACATTATTTATTTTAAAATTTTTAGTTGGATTTTTTTCTCATTGTCATCGGCCATTAACCCCTGTGCATATTTTCAAGTTAATCAGATTCTTAGAAGTAGATGAAAATGAAGTTAAAGGATCCCGTTACATACTTAGGTCAAGCTAATAAAAGCGTGTTAATTATGAAATAAATAATAATGTTCATAATTATATCTTTCTGAACAGGGTCTGATAAAGAAACCAGACACGAAGCACGAAACAGATCAATACGTATCGGGATAGGGCAATTATATTTTATTGCGGCTTAAAATTATCTCAGACCTCCGGCCGGAGCTCCATTACAATAAGCTTCTTGGAATAATAAGATATCTAATGGTTATTTCATATTATTTAGGTCGATTATCGAAAGATGGCGCCTGTATAATATTTAGATATTCGTGGTAATGTACGGGCAATTCGGTATCACCACATTGATGTATATTTTATGTAAGCTTACACTATTGCCTCTGAATTTAAATGTCGTCGTAAACCCTGGAAGTTGCAGGAGAGCGCCATCGCTCTCCGGATGATGGGCCGTTCAGCGCCGCGCCTTTTTTTGTATGGGGGGGGCGAACCTATTCATGAAAACATTGTCAATTCTTCTCCTGCGAATGTATGGAAATTTTTAAGATCACTCGGGATTGCAAAACCACAGTTGACTGATTGCAGTATACTTATCTATTTCTCTCGACTCTATTAACAATCACTTTGTTTCCACTCCCTCTTTGGATCCTGCAATTAGATGTCAAACCTTAGCTTCAATTGCATCATTGCAATCACCTCCAACTTCAACCTTCAGTTTCTCTCCTGTAAGTCAGGAGAAAGTATTGAAGGTTGTTTCTAAAATTAAATCAAGGGCGGTTGGGTGTGATAATATTGGGAGGTCAATGATAAGTCCGATAGTGGAGATCCTTCTACCCTCAATTACAAACATTATAAATTGTTCTTTGCTGTCGGGTCAATACCCCTCAATTTGGAAAAAGGCATTTGTCAGACCACTCCCAAAAATTTCAAAACCCACTCTTCCTAATCACTTCCGTCCTATCTCAATTCTTCCCTTCCTCTCTAAAGTCACGGAAGCCTGCGTACATGAGCAAGTCTCCTCCTTTGTTTGTACTAATAACCTACTGAGTGTACATCAGTCTGGGTTCCGTCCTGGTCATAGCACCACTACTGCCTTGATAAAAATTACTGACGACATTAGAAACGCAATGGATCAAAGGCAAATTACGGTATTGGTGCTCATTGACTTTTCAAATGCTTTTAACGCAGTCGACCACGAAGTTCTTCTTTCCCTACTATCCTCTCTGAACTTTGACCCAACTGTCCTTGAATGGTTTTCTTCCTATCTTCGTGACCGTCAGCAATCAGTCCGACTTGATCAAAAGTGTTCGAACTGGGCGGATCTTACTGCTGGCGTTCCACAAGGCGGTATACTGTCTCCCTTATTATTTTCGTTGTTTATCAACTCTATAACTTCCGTTGTTGATTGCTCGTACCATCTGTATGCCGACGACCTCCAGTTATATGTACATGCTAGCCTAGAAGATTTAAATGATGCCATCAGCGTGATTAACCGTAACCTGGAGGCTGTAAAGATTTCGTCTTCACAGTATGGAATTTTAGTCAACCCCCTCAAGTGTCAGGGAATTATTGTTGGCAGCTCGAGACAGTTAGCCAAGATTGACTGGTCAAACTTACCATTCATTATTTACCACAAAAATGTAGTGCCGCTTAGCAAAACAGTTAAAAACCTTGGTTTAATAATTGACAACTGCATAAATTGGCGACCGCAGATCATTGAAATTAGCCGGAAGGTTAATGCAACCCTACAAGCCTTATATCGGTTTAAAAACTTCCTGCCACAACATACTAAGCTAACATTGGTACATACGCTTGTTTTACCCATAATCGATTATGCAGACGTGTCCTACCCTGATCTCACCGAAGATCTTCTAGATAAGTTAGAGCGCCTTCTCAACAATTGTATCCGATTTATTTTCAATTTACGTAAATACGATCACATCTCTAAATTTCGAAGCCAGCTTAAATGGCTTACTATTCGACAAAGGCGTAATTCTAGAATTCTATTGGCTCTGTACTCAGTCTTGCATGATCCAACTTCTCCTTCGTATCTCAAGGAAAATTTTCAGTACCTCTGTTCTACCCACAATAGAGGACTACGTTCTACCAAAAATCTTAGCATCTATCTTCCGCCACATAAGAGTGGATTTTTCCATCATTCTTTCACAGTTAAGGCAATACAACTCTGGAACATCTTACCCGAAAATATAAGAAAGGCACCTAGCAAATTTACATTCAAAAAACTGGTCCGGGAGTATTTCTTGAGTATCAATACTAATACTAATAAATAATATTTTTTTCTCCACAAGGGTCATATCTATAAACGGTATTTGATATTTTTTTATTTTTTTTTCTTTTAATGTATTAGTTGAAAACATGTATATGTATGGTTATGTTTCGTATGTATACGTTTGTGTAAATGTATGTATGTATTTATTATTCCTATTTTGAATTTCATCTCATATTAGTCACTTTTAACTATTGCTTTAACTTTCTAATTGTTTTTCTTTACCAAAGCCTACCTCATATTTTCACCATCACCCAGGGTTGACTGGAAGACAATGCCTTAAGGCAGGGGTCACCAATGTGTTGCCTGCACGGCAGCGCGGCACGCACGCACGGGCTCGACGGCGGCGCCGCAGGAACGGGGACGAGGAAGCCCGCCTGCGGGACGCTCTCGCAGACGCGAAGACGGCCCTCAAGGCGGCAATTGCGGAGGCTAAGGACTCGGCGAGGGCCGAGTTGCTGGCGGGTCTCGACGCCGACCCATTCGGGAGACCATACAAGGCGGCGCGGAATAAACTGCGCCCCTTTGGTCCCCCGGTGGCCGAGACCCTCGAGCCGTCGTTGCTGGACGGGGTGGTGCGGTCCCTGTTTCCAAGCAGGGACGTAGACTTCACCCCTCCAGCGATGAATCCCCCGCAGGGGTGGCTCCGCCAGAGGTACAGCAGGAGGACCCTCCTCCCATCTCAGAGGGCGAACTTGGCGCGGCGGTATTTCGCCTCCGCTCCAAGAAAACAGCCCCTGGCCCAGATGGGGTCCCGGCTAAGGTGGTCGCGATCGCGGCCTCCGTCATGCCGGGACGGTTTCGGGACCTCTTCAGCGCGTGCCTTGCGACTGGGAGGTTCCCGGGACCATGGAAGGTGGGGCAGCTGTGCCTCCTCCGCAAAGAGGGCCGCCCTGCAGACTCCCCCTCGGCATACCGGCCTATCGTTCTGCTCGATGAGGCCGGTAAGATGCTGGAGGGAATTGTGGCCGACCGCCTCAAGGCCCACTTGCGGCGTGTGGGGCCGGACCTGTCGGACGCTCAGTTCGGCTTTAGAGCTGAGCGTTCGACGGTGGACGCCCTGGCCCACCTCAAGAGCCAGGCGATGGAGGCAATTGAGGCGGGGGATGGTCTGTTGGCTGTGTCGTTTGACATAGCCAACGCCTTTAATACCATCCCCCATTCCACCATCTTGGAGGCACTCCGATTCCATGGAGTGCCTTCCTATTTGAGGCGCCTCCTGGCCAACTATTTGGTGGACCGGGAGGTGGTCCTGGTGGACAAGGCGGGCCAGGTTCGGCGATATGATGTGGAGGCCGGCGTTCCGCAGGGGTCTGTTTTAGGACCCCTGCTTTGGAACGTCGGATACGACTGGCTCCTGCGGGGATCGCTCCTGAGAGGCACGAGTGTCATCTGTTATGCAGATGACACTCTCCTCACAGCCCGCGGGAGCTTCAGGGAGGCGGCCAGTCTGGCGTCGGCGGGCGGATCGCTGGTAGTGGACAGGATCCGCCGCCTGGGGTTGAAGACGGCGCTGCACAAGACCGTGGCCGTATACTTCCACGGTCCACGGCGGCGCCCTCCGCCGGATGCCCACATCCACGTGGGGGGCGTCCGCATAGCGGTAGAGGCCCAGATGAAATACCTGGGTCTCATAGTCGACAGCAGGTGGCACTTCAGCGCGCACTTTAGTGCGCTGTCGGGGCGCCTGCTGAAGGCAGCGGACGCCCTCTCGTGGCTGATGCCCAATTTGGGTGGGCCCAGCAAGCGCTGCCGGCAGCTGTACGCCGGCACCCTGCGGAGCATGGCCCTTTATTTGGGTGGACTCCCTTCGTAGAAGGGAGAACGCCGCCGCCCTTCGGGCGCCCCAGAGGGCCATCGCCCAGCGGGTGGGCAGGGCTTACCGCTCGGTGAGCTATGCGGCTGCGTGCACCCTGGCCGGCACCCCGCCTTGGGAACTCGAGGCGGAGGTGCTTTCCAGGGTGTACGAATGGACGGCGGGGCGGAGGGCGCTTGGAGAGCGCCCGGCCCCGGAAGAGAAAGCGGCCGTCCGACAGCAGGCGCGCGATGCCGTCATTGCTCACTGGGCGGAGGACCTCGCCGCCGCTCACTTCGGCCGTCGGACGCTGGACGCCATCGGGCCAGTCCTAAAGGACTGGCTCGAACGAGCGCACGGCTTCCTCTCGTTCCGCCTGGTGCAGGTACTGTCCGGACACGGTTGTTTCGGATCGTACTTGCACCGAATCGGTAGGGAGGAGGCCCCATCGTGCCACGACTGTGGCGCGGCGGAAGACACGGCGGAGCACACCCTCGAGGTGTGCCCGTCGTGGTCCGAGCAGCGCCACAGTCTGGTTGCGGTGGTCGGGCGGGACCTCTCGCTCCCCCGCGTTGTGAGCGCAATGCTGGAGAGCGAGAGAGCGTGGGCGGCGGTTGCCTCCTTCTGCGAATCCGTCATGTCGCAGAAAGAGGCAGCGGAGCGCGCGCGAGAAGAAGACCCTCTTGCGCCCACGCTCCGGAAGCGGCGAAGGGGACGGAGGAGGCGGGCGTATGACCGCCTTCACCTTCCCGATGGTGAGCAGCGGGCGACAGGTGCGGAAGCTCCTCCGCCCGCATTGCACCGCTCACCATCAGTGGATACGGGGACGATCGCGCACTCTCGACCGTCCCCGTTGCCCCACCCATCATAAAGGGGGGGCGCGAAGGGCTCGCCATATAGGCGGGGCTCGCCGGAGGGGGACTGGATGTAAAGGCTCTGCCGGATTCCAGGAGGCGAAGCCGGAGTGCCGCTGGGGGTTTTAGTGGGTATACCAGGGGGTATTGCCCCTGGGGAGTCCCACATACCCCTCCGCGGGAGGGGATGCGTAACGCATTTCCCCCAGCGAAACCAAAAAAAAAAAAAAGGGGTCACCAATTAGTTAGTTTCGCTCGGGGTCCATTTTAAGAAATGAAAGACCATCGCGGTCCGCACAACGTTTTGTAAAAAAAAATATTTACTAAACACATTAATGTAATTAGGGAATTTAAGATTTTTTTTTACATATCAATGAGAAAAATGTCATTTTTTGTTGCGGATTATCTGTCTGAAGTTTGGAGTAAAATTGGTGCAAGCTATTGACATTAAATCGCTGGAGATGTTGATCAGTAAGTCGAGATCGAAATTTATTCTTAATGAAGTTCTTCTAAAGCAACGCTTTCGCAATTCGCGAACTCTTTCTCGCTTGTTAGCTCGTTACATCGCCCGGGAGTTTTAGAATTGACGTCAATAAAGATAATGCGAAGGATAAAATTTTATTAAATTACATAGTACTGTGTAGTGCATGTTGTCGTGTTCTCGCGGTCCGCACAAAATGGGTTGGAGGTCCGGATGCGGATCGCGGTCCGCCATTTGGTGACCCGTGCCTTAAGGCATTAGGTTTAACCCTTTGTAACTCCTAGTTTAAGGTGTTTGCAAAAAAAAAAAAAAAAAAAAAAAAACCTTCAAAAGGTGCCCGGTACCTTTGGAGAAAATACCGGGTTATGTGGAATATGACTGCACTAGAACCCCCTCCGTGGCTGCCTCTGCGCTTGGGGAGGACTCCGGGATCTCCAGTGGAACGCACCGGTGTCCTCCACGCGCGGCGCCCTGTATCGGGCCCATCTTTGGGAGACCATACGAGTATGTGCTCTCCTGCACTTTCCGATGCTCATGGTGGTATGCGGCTACGCAAACACCGCCGTCCTTCCCGGGGCTGCTGGCAGGACGGATCGAGCTCCCACCTCTCACCACCCGCAACCCCGGAAGCCTCCTTTGAGTCGCCTCTTACGATTAGGCAGGAGATACCGTAGCTATATTCTTAATCTCGAAGCTACAGGTTCCTGGAGGATACCGGTGCGTTCCTCTAATAATCCTGGAGTTGTACCCAAGAGCAGAGGAAGGCCACCAATAGGGTAACAGTGGAATAAAAGTAATATTCATAATTATATATTCGTGATAAGTGTTTTGTTTTACATAACAGAACTTAGATGTAGTCTCAATTTACTGTTTGGTGGCATGAAACTTCTGTTATATAAAACAACTATTTCATTTTTTTTGTATAGGTAGACTCACTCAGTCGTGTTGATTAAGTCAAGTAAGAACAACTGAGTTAAAATATTTTATTTTACTGTATGAGCTGTATGTAGTACATACGATAAACAAACATAGGGTCAGGTAATAACTAAATAGAAATAAATATATTCAGCTTTGTCCGCCCATGAATGTTTTATAAATGATGACAGCCTGTCGAACCCACACAACTGTCATTTGTAACGAGTAACAAGGGTATGTAGAACTAGATACCTGACGAAGCAGCAATGTCCTACTGATATTATGAATGCCAAAATGTGAGGAAGGATGTGTGTATGTTTGTTACTCTTTCACGCAAGAATGGCTCTAAACATTCTCAGTTTACCTTTTTTTTCAACCTTTTTTATGTCCCACTGCTGGGCACAGGTCTCCTTCTCACACAATTGAGAGGGATTTAGGCCATAGTCCACCACGCTGGCCAAGTGCGGATTGGTGGACGTCATGCTTTCGAGAAATTATGAATTTCTCTCAGGCATGCACGGCGATGGAGAACATCGTAATCAATGAAATATTATGAATGAATGAATATACGATATTTTGCATCACCGTGGAGCAGCGATAAATTCGCACATTACAAATTTCTTTGTCAGGGGTGCGAGCCGAGGATTTGAACCTGGGATCGGTCGCGTCGAAGACCGCGGTTTTTACCACTCGGCCATCGCTGCTCTTGTTTTTACCACTCGGCCATCGCTGCTCTTGTTTTTACCACTCGGCCATCGCTGCTCTTAGAGCATAGAGCATAGAGCGTCAATTAACAGGTGTGACACCAGTCAGAGGAGTGGACTTTACGGGCGAACCCCTCGTTCCAACGTCCATGCCCAATGTGCCTTCTATTTATACAACTAGTGTGTCTGTGTTGACGGTGCATAGAAAATGACGTTGTTAATTGAAATTGACATATTTAGAAATTTATGCGTCTGTAGCGATGAAAGAATATTTGTGAATGTGTGACAAAATTAAAATGTGTGCGTTCTTTCCCCGCACCAAAAATTATGTATCGAAGCGAGGCGCTATGCCGTCTCTCCTAAACCTGTATCAGTACCTTTGTTGCTCTAAACAGTTTACTTAGCTATTATTAATCATCACCAAATTTATACGGTATTAAAATTTAACGGACCAAATTGCCTACACCGCTAAACTAAAGTTCTGTTTACCGAACAAGGGAATTCGTTAAAAGCCGCAGAGTTGCGTAAATGTTCTTGGTACTTACGTTAATTTATCGTATAAAATATATTATACCTCGAAGGTTAGACACCTCCCATATTGAAAGCCCTTCAAGTTTTAATGCCCTCTCTGGTATATTTGTAACCATATTGTAATTATAATTTATAATTGGGTGAATAAATTGCTTAGGGCCTCGTTCACCATCTCCAAGTGTTGATTAGTTACGTCCCAAGTAAAGTTAATTGACAAGTAAAAGCTATGAGTACGGGTCAGTTTATCATATGATTAGTACCAGTGTGGTCAACGTTGGCGATTTGTCGGTACTTCGGAACTAGCATCGGCGATGAAAAAGTATAAGAGGTGACTGGTCGCCTATTAGCCTACTTCAGAGACAAGCCTTTTAAATTAGCCGAATCACAAATTAATGAACATACATACCTACGCTTTTAATAAATATCATAGGTACCTTAAGTTAAGGTCTATGATAATAATAAAGATGATGGCCACACTAATTAGTGCTACTGGAACATCGTGAAATTGAAATTGAAGTTACGGGTGACTTTAACCGACAATTAGCGTACATGTCACTTTACTTGAAGGTGGTGAAAGAGGTCCTTAGCGTAATTGAAACTTTACTTGAGGGTAGTGAAAGAGGCCCTGACTGTTATAATAACTTTACCGAATGATACTCGTATGATCGAGATAATGATGATACCGTTCGACACGATGGCGAATTCGACTTGACATGTTTTATGAAAGAGGTCCTTAGCGTAATTGAAACTTTATTTGAGGGTAGTGAAAGAGGCTCTAACTGTTATAATAACTTTACCGAATGATACTCGTATGATCGAGATAATGATGATACCGTTCGACACGATGGCGAATTCGACTTGACATGTTTTATGAAAGAGGTCCTTAGCGTAATTGAAACTTTATTTGAGGGTAGTGAAAGAGGCTCTAACTGTTATAATAACTTTACCGAATGATACTCGTATGATCGAGATAATGATGATACCGTTCGACACGATGGCGAATTCGACTTGACATGTTTTATGAAAGAGGTCCTTAGCGTAATTGAAACTTTATTTGAGGGTAGTGAAAGAGGCTCTAACTGTTATAATAACTTTACCGAATGATACTCGTATGATCGACATAATGATGATACCGTTTGACACGATGGCGAATTCGACTTGACATGTTTTATGAAAGAGGTCCTTAGCGTAATTGAAACTTTATTTGAGGGTAGTGAAAGAGGCTCTAACTGTTATAATAACTTTACCGAATGATACTCGTATGATCGAGATAATGACGATACCGTTCGACACGATGGCGAATTCGACTTGACATGTTTTATGAAAGAGGTCCTTAGCGTAATTGAAACTTTATTTGAGGGTAGTGAAAGAGGCTCTAACTGTTATAATAACTTTACCGAATGATACTCGTATGATCGAGATAATGATGATACCGTTCGACACGATGGCGAATTCGACTTGACATGTTTTATGAAAGAGGTCCTTAGCGTAATTGAAACTTTATTTGAGGGTAGTGAAAGAGGCTCTAACTGTTATAATAACTTTACCGAATGATACTCGTATGATCGAGATAATGATGATACCGTTCGACACGATGGCGAATTCGACTTGACATGTTTTATGAAAGAGGCCCTTAGCGTAATTGAAACTTTATTTGAGGGTAGTGAAAGAGGCTCTAACTGTTATAATAACTTTACCGAATGATACTCGTATGATCGAGATAATGATGATACCGTTCGACACGATGGCGAATTCGACTTGACATGTTTTATGAAAGAGGTCCTTAGCGTAATTGAAACTTTATTTGAGGGTAGTGAAAGAGGCTCTAACTGTTATAATAACTTTACCGAATGATACTCGTATGATCGAGATAATGATGATACCGTTCGACACGATGGCGAATTCGACTTGACATGTTTTATGAAAGAGGTCCTTAGCGTAATTGAAACTTTATTTGAGGGTAGTGAAAGAGGCTCTAACTGTTATAATAACTTTACCGAATGATACTCGTATGATCGAGATAATGATGATACCGTTCGACACGATGGCGAATTCGACTTGACATGTTTTATGAAAGAGGTCCTTAGCGTAATTGAAACTTTATTTGAGGGTAGTGAAAGAGGCTCTAACTGTTATAATAACTTTACCGAATGATACTCGTATGATCGAGATAATGATGATACCGTTTGACACGATGGCGAATTCGACTTGACATGTTTTATGAAAGAGGTCCTTAGCGTAATTGAAACTTTATTTGAGGGTAGTGAAAGAGGCTCTATCTGTTATAATAACTTTACCGAATGATACTCGTATGATCGAGATAATGATGATACCGTTCGACACGATGGCGAATTCGACTTGACATGTTTTATGAAAGAGGTCCTTAGCGTAATTGAAACTTTATTTGAGGGTAGTGAAAGAGGCTCTAACTGTTTATTTATTTATTTATTTAATTTAATATTGCACAAGTAAACATTACAGATATTGTATAATCCAATTCGTTTACTTACTTATTACATAATTTTTCAACGTAACCTTTTGCACTTTCCAGAAATACAGCAGGTGTGGAATAAAAAATGTCCAAATTAGGATTTTCAGCCAGTACATCATTCAGCATTGTCAAGGCGCGAACGAGCGGCGATTCGCGGACCGACACCAACCTGCACCGAGGCAGTGCAAAAAGTGGATGCCGGCGCGCTCGCACGTAGTTGTCCGGAGCAAACAATAATATTTGCTCAAGCACTGTGGGGTTGGAGATGGTACCTCTCACTAATTTATAAAAATATTCAAGTAATTGAACATCACGCCTAACTTGTAGGGAGTCATAACCTAGCATACCATTAAGGAATAAGCTAGGGTAAATGTTCGGAAATCCCACGAAATAATTATACTGCTTGTAATATAGCCATCTCAAAAACTTTCTTTGAAGTTTCTCCAACATGAGTATGTATTTTTCTTCATGTGGACTCCAGATAATTGTGTTGCTTTCTACCAGGCTTCTGACAAAGCTGTTATACAAAGCCCTTATTGCAGACACACTTTCAAAATCTCTAGCTTGTCGTATTACAAACCCAAGTGCTTTGTAAGTTTTTGCTGTTATTGCAACAATATGATCGGCAAACCTCAGGTCATTAGTTAGTAAAAGCCCCAAGTCTTTTACTGAAGCTTTTCTTTCCAAAACCGAGCCACCTAATCGATATTGATGCTCCATCGGACTGTGAGCACGAGTAAACGATACTACAGAGCACTTTGCCTTGTTAAACAGAAGCTTATTCCGTTCACTCCAGCTGTACACATTATCAATATCTTTTTGCAATAGTTGACAATCTGTTTCACTTCCGATTGCCAAAAACAATTTCAGATCATCTGCAAACAACAGACAACGTGCTGTGCTAACTACATCCGGCAAGTCATTTACAAATATCAGGAACTCTAAAGGCCCTAGATTTGATCCTTGGCTTATCCCAGAATACGTATAATACGGGTCAGAGATGTGTCCTTTATACTGCACATACTGCCTCCGATTTCGGAGGTAGCAGGAGAAGAACCGTAGCAAAGAAGGAGTAAATCCGGCAGCTGCGAACTTATGAAATAGTAGATCATTATCGACCGTATCAAACGCCTTCCGAAAATCGAAGTATGCCGCGTCAATTTGTAACTTACAATCAATCGATTTAGTAGCATAAGTGTAAAAGGACATCAGGTTACTATCCGTCGAACGCCCTTTTCTAAATCCGTGCTGAGCGTCAGACAGCTGACTGTCAAACTGCACACTGATTTGATATTGCAAGATACTCTCAAACAACTTACCGAATATAGATAATACAGCTATTGGTCTAAAGTCACTTGCTTCTGAGCTGGAATTGTCCTTGGGCACCGGCGATACTCTTGATATTTTCCATGCATCAGGGTACCAACTATACTTTAAACATAAGTTGAAAATATGTAGCAACGGGTATGCAAACACCGACCGGCAATCTTTCACTATATAGGGTGGAATACCATCTGGCCCAGCTGACTTTTTCGGTTTAAGTTTCATGAGTGCCCGTTCTACGTCCGCCAGATTCAATGACCCGATGTGAATCCGCCGACTTGTACAATCAGAACATTCTAATACACTTTCAATACTCAGCATTGGAGGTGTATCCGAATAGACTGATCTAAATTGGTCAGCGAACAATTGGGCACATTGATTCTCAGGAACTGTGTTGCCATCACTCATAATTGATATTCGTCCCCTTCCCTTGCTACGTTTTGAAGCTATGTAGCTCCAAAAGGTCGAAGGGTCCTGCCGAATATCTTTTTCCATTTTAAACTTAACCTCTTGCCAACCGGGCCGCTTTCGCGCCAATACACTATTCCGACCGGGGGTCTAGAGATTTTTTGCCGCGATACGCACTACGAGTGTTATTTATGTTCCTGCGACCAGATGTTTACACTTACAACGACTCCAGTTACATTTCTCGGAAGGGAATGAAACAAGCTTACACCTTATAGCTATTTAGTACTTCTACAGTGTGTTTTGTTTTTATAATCATCGTTCAAAGCCAAACAAAGAGTCCGCATGTTTAGATTGTTGTTCCGCTTGGTATAAAACGAATGTAACATATAATCAAAGAAAAAATGTGGCACATTATTTATATATTCAGAATCTACATGAAAAGACCTTTCTAATAAAGTATAATACAAGTATGTGTTCATACAAAAAATTTAACAAATTTGAGGTTGAAGTTACGTAATGTTTTTTTCGCGCGCCGCACATGACGGTGTATTGAAAATTTAATTGCAATGATAGTATTAGTCGTATTCATTTAGTTATTCCTTTATTCTTTAGGTAAAGTATCTCGAAACGTTGTATATTTTTTTCAGGTTCATTGAATGAAAAACATACTTCGTAGAAGATGAAAAACGAAAAGTCGGAAAAAATAGGAAAAAAATTCGAGGTCACGTTAAAATTCTTTTAACGAATTTTATAATTAATCTAATTAAAATCAGGGGGCACACTCATAAAGAATAAGAAATTGCCTTTCCTGCAATATAATTTTCATTGACACTTTTCATACACAAATAGACGTAAAAATGCCAAGAAAAGTAATTAAATTTTTTTTCATTACTTTTCAAATCACGCAAGCAAACACGCAAGCAACAGATTTTGCCAGTGCGCACTTATCGTAAAATGAACCTTATTGCGAACTCCATAAGGCGTCGACGGATGCACGGTAAAGTCTGTATTCGTTTGATTTTATATTCAAATTATGAAGAAAACTAATTACTAATCGAATAATATAAATAAAATATAGATTCCCTGATAAATTATCTTTATACTATTAGTGATTGTCATGGTTTTGTAACGTAATAATAGCAGAAAAAAATATAACTTCAATGCGCAAAATTCACACACAGAATTGATCTTGATTCATTTGTATAATAATGATAAAATATAGCAAAAGATACAGAAACGGATTCCTTATAAAATAACCTTTCTACATATGTATGGCAGTAATGGTTTTTAACCACTAAATTGTGTAATAATTGAGCTAAAACCAAAACAGCGCCATTGTTGTGGCCCCGCGCAATTCCACTTCATTTTGAAAACCTTTTATACCAAAAAATATGACGCGCATCAAACTTCTGGATATTTGTTATTACTAAAAACACTATAAATGAAATAATTATAACACTTTACTTACGTTTTCAGTAGAAAAATCCACATAAATCAGGAAAAAACCGGCACTAGCACAAACTGTCACTGAGTATTACCAAGCAAATTTGACGACTGAAGGAGTGTCGCTTTTGCAACAGAGATTTCTTTTTATTTCACTACCAACCTACAGATGTTAAATGACCCAATGAACGGAGAATTTATTCCTCTATGAATTTAAAAATACGCCAGACTAAATAGAAACTTATTTTTAAAGCAATACAGCTTTAAACAGCGCGAGGTCGAGAGGACATCAATAGATGTCACCGGTCGTTGGTGTAAATTTTTTGACGACAGCTATTGATGTTTCCGGTTCTACAGAGGTTAAAGTGTCGGAAATCAGCTTTGATGCTTAACTTAGCAAGCGCCCTGTAGTACGAAAACTTAATCCGATGTCTAATACGTGATGTTTTCTTGTAAAGACGATGAAAGTGCGCTTTATGTTTAATGTAGCGTCTTGTTAAAGGCGTGTACCACACAGGGTAAGAATACCGAGATTGTACCGCCACACGCGATTTAGTGGGAACACAATTATCTATGCAATTATTTAAAACCCTATAAAATTCGTTAACAGCTGACTCAGGATCATTATTATGTAACACGGTCTGCCAGTTCAATTTACCAATATTTTCGTAAAGTAAACATAAATTACTTTTACGAAAATCCCATTCTGGGCTCACGCTAAGTATTGAGTGACCGTGTACATAATTGGTATGTTGGCGCTCAATTACGATATCCAAAGGTGGATGATATGGATCTGGCAGTATGAGCGTATCAACCGCCCGCTGCACCCCGACCGTGCCCAATGATGAACTGGATAAGACTAAATCCAACATGCTATTGTTAGAATTATAGACACTGTTTACCTGCTGTAAATCTCCGACCGCCAAAAGGTATTCAAATTTTGCATAAGCACCAATATTTGAAGAATTAAAATTAAAATCTCCACATATAATCACTTTCTCATACTTTTTGCAAAAATATTCTATAAAGTCAAAAACATACATGTATTTGACCTCCTCTGTGGAAGGCGGAATATATAAACAAATTACTGTAATAACTAAATTTCCATTGAAATACACTCCCGCACAAACAAGTTCACACCCTACTAACTCGCTATTTATTGTTTTTATTAATTGTAGTCGATACTGCGGCGTTGATATAATTGCTACTCCCCCTCCCCTTCTAGAGCCCGGCCTGTCAGCTCTAAGAATGTCGTATCCATGGGGGACCACTTCTGCGTCGCTGATTGCAGCAGTAAGCCAGGTCTCAGACAAAAGAAATACATTTGCCTGCGATGTTAATATCTCCGTCGATAGAACATGCAGCTTCGTACGTAAACCACGAACATTCTGATAGTACAACGATATGGTACTCTTCTTATGAATATTGATGGGTAGGTACGTCTCTTTTGCGAAACCACTCATTCAATCTTGCGTTTGGCGGCCAGTTTTCTGCTGCCATAAAGAAGTGAAATGAGCTTTCAGGTACTGAAATTACGAACGAAGCGTAATTATTGTGCTTCAGTACAAGCTTCTGGACGTTGTAAGATGCTTCAGATGGCTTTTTCTTATTCATATATGCCTGTACTTTTTCAATGGTGGTCTCAGGGTTCAGCGACCATAGATGTATAGACCTATTCTTTTCTATACCCATTAATTCCGTATCTGTTTCTCCAGCTCCTTGAATAATCGGGCGTTGTTTACGTCGTCGCACTATTTTCCATTGCGCCGTTGGTTCCTTGTTCGCCGTATCTTCTAAGGTGCGCGATTGCAATGTATACGCATCATTGTTATCAAGCGTACGCGATGTTGTCGGGCGGCTTATCACTGCCTGCGCGGGTTGCGCAGGTGGTGGGGCGGCAGTTGCTAATGCGCGTGCGCACTCCGTATCACAGTCTTCGGCCGCAGTCGTTACCGATCGGATCGCTTCGGATGTGGCTCGAGCATGTTGTCGTCGAGTCATTATTACCTCACCTTTTCTCGCTTGCGGCATTGGTTGTTGCTTCTCACTCTTTTCTGCAGTTCGTTGTCTATTATTTGAACTGTTTTTTACCGTTTTGCCTGACGTTGTTGCTCCGTCTTGATCTTCATTTGCAATAATAAGCCGATCTAGTTTTGCTTCTAAAGATCGAACCATATCGACTAAAGAATTAATTTTTAGTTCCATTGGTAGAACTAAGCTTTGGATCAACTTTAAGATATCTGTAGACCCGATTTGATCCATTTTACGATAGCTTTTCGATAATAACCACGGAGCGTACGCAAAGACGTTGCACTGCGCGCGAGAGCGAGAGCGAGAGGGTGTTATAATAACTTTACCGAATGATACTCGTATGATCGAGATAATGATGATACCGTTCGACATGATGGCGAATTCGACTTGACATGTTTTATGAAAGAGGTCCTTAGCGTAATTGAAACTTTATTTGAGGGTAGTGAAAGAGGCTCTAACTGTTATAATAACTTTACCGAATGATACTCGTATGATCGAGATAATGATGATACCGTTTGACACGATGGCGAATTCGACTTGACATGTTATATGAAAGAGGTCCTTAGCGTAATTGAAACTTTACTTGAGGGTAATGAAAGAGGCCCTAACTGTTATAATATCTTTACCGAATGATACTCGTATGATCGAGATAATGATGATACCGTTCGACACGATGGCGAATTCGACTTGACATGTTTTACGCCTACAAAGCGCTAAAAATGAGGAGAAAAAAAAACGGCAAATTGTTTGTAAAGTAGGTTTACGATCGAGATGTTTACGTGATAACGTCCTCACGAGAAAATCTCCATTCGTTTGTATGCCGCTAGAGTGAGAGAGACGGAAGATCGGTCCACTCACTCGAACGCTATGCCAGCCTCCGCTCGTGAGGATTCCGCGTGACAAGTTTCACGGAATGACTGGCAGCGCTCGAGATGAGACGGGAGATCGGTCCGTCTCTCTCTCGTTATACCTGCGATCGCGCTCGTGAGGTTTTGGTGTGACACAAGTTTCTGAACATGTCACCCGACTAAAACGATTTTAAAGACGTTATCACGTCAAAAAAGATAATGTGACATTGAATAGTCAAATGGAATTGGAACTTGTAGAGTATCTTACTTATATTTCCACTTTGAAACATGCAAAGACGAATTCGACATTATGACGAAGGTAATTAGAATCAATACCCCGTCACAGATTGTATCTCAAAAATCTATGATGGTATGGCGATATACGTACAAAGAAACAACAAATAACCATGGGGCTTAGCCAAAGTAACATCGCTTCGTAGCGAAACGATATCTAAATTCATCATCGTCGTTCGTTTCGCTGTCGTTGTTGAAGTTAGCGATCGTAGCATATACGGGGGACCTAGCGTGGCGCACCTCAACCACTCAGCTATGTCTGCTACTTGTACAACGAGTAATAAAAATTTCAATTTCCGATGAGATATCGGCTTTAGCCGTGTCTTTCCATTACCCCGCCAGTAAAATATTAATGTTTCGTCCGTAACGATCGTTAATTGTCGTAGATTGACGACGAGCGTGCAGTGGAAATAAAAAAAAATCGTTATGACGTCATCACGTAGTCGTAAGCAATATAGCTTCTGAATAAATTACGTCAGAATAAGGTGAAGCGCGCATGGCCCGGCGGTTATCGTAGAACACAAGCGATCTATGCAACTAAGCCAAACGAGCGCGGTCGGGTGTGAGATGGGTGACCGCTAGTGGCAAAAAAAATCATGAGTGTTTCCGTGCTCCGGAGGGCACGCTAAGCGGTCAGTTCCGCTTGTTGTCGATAGATGAGAACAGTCGTTAAGCCTTGTCGGAAACCTTATGGGCGGTTTGAAAACATCCGACAGCGGGTTGGCCAATAACATCTCCACTATTCTCCACCAACCCGCATTGGGGCAGCGTGGTGGAGTAAGCTCCAGGCCTCCTCAATAAAGGGGAGAGACTCGTGCCCAGCAGTGGGACATAAAAAGGATTGCAGCCAGAATAAGGTAGCGTTAGAGCGATTTCAAAGCAGCGTATTTTCTGCGCGTGTACGTTTCGGCAAACGTGCTTATACGCGCGCTCCTTTTTTCACTTCAAAAAATCACATGCGCGTACACAGCCTTATTCCGGCGTTTTCGCATTTGAACTATTATGCTAGCATCTGTCATAGCTGAAACATACGAGCTTTAAAAAAACGAGATATACGAGCTTTTAATAATAAAATATTACGTTAAGACCGTATAGTCCGGTCTTGGGCTACTAAATCAATTGAGATACTTTTAATGGGCTGTCAAAACTTGACATCCTTTTACATTTTATATGAGACAATGATTTGTGACGTCACAACTCACTTATAGTTAATTAACTATTTTTTTATTGATTTAAAAGATTATAAATATTATATAAAAATAAATTAACAACTATCCTGCTCTCCAAGCGTAGTATAGTGCAACCTTTGTAAGTTATGCATTTTGACATTTTTTGTGCATAGCAACACCCTGTATGATGATAATATAAAACCGCTATCAGCCTTCTACTCCGTTAAATATAGTGGTAACCGACAGACATTGCCATCCATGCCTTAAAAGTATCAGGAATAATGAAGTCTTATCTCATTGGAGTAGCAGACGAGCATGCAGGCCACGTGGTGTTAAATAGTCGCTGCAGCCCATGGAAATCTACATACAAACTCAATCAAGCATAGGTAAGTCTTGTCTGAGGTCGTATGCAGTTGCGCTGCTACTCCGGAGGCTGGTGGTCGCCTCATGTAAGTTTGGCCGACAACGACACCTTTCCACCGAAACACAAAAGAATTGGTTCACGGCAGAAGTGGGTGCAGCGGTGGTACTTCCCCAGGCGAACCATAATAAACACATCAACACGGTCTAGGGATATTTTATTCTTAATTAAATATCTTAAAAATTAATGGCCGTATTAAAAACTTTTTTACACCAAATTGTACGTCATTTATCTCGAAGTAGTTCCAAAGTCAAATTTTTGAAAAAATCTTTTGTTTCTGTGGCAAAAGTTATCTTGATGTGTAGGAGAGCGAATTTTTATACGTGTATGATTTCGTAAAAAATCAAATTACCTAAAATAAAAGTTTTTTTTTCGTTTGGAAAATTCAAGATAAAGCGCCAATTGACCAGCTTTAGCCATGCAACGTCGACATTTGACTAGGGAGGAAATGTTACGGGCTGTAGGAATGCTGGAAGCTGGGTCTATTCAACGTGATGTTGCTGATGCTATAGGGACTCACCAAAACGTGATTTCCAGATTGTGGACACGCTATCGTGCCACAGGTGAAGTAGCGGAAAGGCATCGAGGGCCCAGTCGTATCACAACCCCGAGACAAGATCGATTTTTACAAATTGCTGCAAGAACTCAGTCAAACGTGACGGCGACTCAATTGGTCCAACGGCTGCAGGTGGAACACCAAGTGCTTGTGAGTGACCAAACTGTGAGGAGGAGACTGCACGAAGCCAATCTACGCTCTCGTAGACCACTCCGGGTCCCACCCTTACGGAGAGGCAATCGTGGACGGCGATTGGAATGGGTTCGGAACCACGTGAACTGGGGTCTTCACCGATGGTCGAATGTGATGTTCACGGATGAATCCAGGTTCGGCTTCCATCCTGATTCAAGAAGGACGCGTGTTTGGAGAGTTCCTGGGCGATGGAGCCGACTCCAGGACCCGCAGGAAGTCCACCCGTACCAAGGAGGCACAATCATGGTTTGGGCAGGAATTCGCCTTGGAGGACGGACGGACCTCGTTTGGGTGCAGGGCAATATGACGGCAGAAAGGTATCGCGAACAGGTGCTAGAACCCATAATCTTGCCCCACAGGACACAAATGGGTCAAAATTTCCTGCTCATGCACGACAATGCCCGGGCACATACGGCTAGAACGGTAGCGACTTGGTTGCAAGATCACAATATTAGGGCCTTAGATTGGCCTGCGCAATCACCTGACCTAAATCCCATTGAGCACGCGTGGGATATGCTTCAAAGGAGATATCTGAGGGAAGCCCCCGAAAATCTGGTTACAGAAGCCCAACTTTTTGCGCATCTCCGAAGGACCTGGGACACTATTCCACAGGAAGATATAGACAACCTGGTTTTAAGCATGCCGAATCGTTGCAGATGCGTTATCAACGTTATGGGAGCTTTCTCAGATTATTAAATTAAAGTTTATAGGAACCAATAACATTTTTTTATTTATTTTTTTCTTTTTATCGTATTAAACAAAATTTTATTCAAATTCAGTTTTTGCCCATTTTTCGTCTTTTTTCGATAAAATCATTAAATTTTAAAGTAAGTAATTTCTTATTTTAAAAACTTAAAGACTATTAAGTAACGTTTCTTTTGATATATAGATGTCATATAAAATTAATGTCACTTTAATAGTAATTCACATTTTTTAAAATATCCCTAGACCGTGTTGATGTGTGTAGTTCTACCACCTATTAAATTGTCCATTGGACTCGGTTTAGCAGGACCGCGCGCAGCTAGCGAGTAGCAGTAGTAGAGTATCTTCCTCTTTTTGTTTTAATCTATGAACAGCAAGCCATTTCAATCAAATATAATAATAATAATAATAAATATCTTTGGACAATTCACACAACACCATCTGATTCCAAACTAAGCAGAGCTTGTGCTATGGTAATCAGGAAGCTGATAAACTTACTTATATAATTCTGAATACACACTTAAATAGATAAATTAACACCCAGACACAGAAAAAATAATCATGTTCATCACACAAATATTTGTTCTGGGTGGGAATCGAACCCACGACCTCACGCTTCGCAGTCGGCTCATCACCCACTACGCAACGGAGGTTGTCGATATATGCGATAATATAGTTAAAAATGCTTCCTAACCTCCCTTTAAAACAGTCGGTTCGCGCATTCGTCAAAGCGACATTGATTAATCGCATTTTATTTTAAAACCTTTTCGTTTTATTTACAGAACCGTCGATTATTCATGGGTGAGGTGTATCGATGAACACAGTAGAGGTCACTGGTTAATGATAATGAAATATGACCCCTTTTTATGATTTACTGGTTGAAATTCATCAATATTTCAATTTTATGAACCAAGGATATACCTAACCCTAGTTATGCTTGTATACAGGTGTGATTAGTGTCTCAATGTTTGGAAAGGCATGTATTACTGTTCTTTCATTTAAATAAACTAGCGGCCGCCCGAGACTTCGTCCGCGTGGCCTTAAGTTTTAATTTTTTCTAAAATAGAAGTAGTTTTAGTTACTCCTATTATATCAACTACCCGCTAGTGAAAGTAATAAATAAAAAATAATAAATAAATATCTTTGGACAATTCACACAACGCCATCTGATTCCAAACTAAGCAGAGCTTGTACTATGGTAATCAGAAAGCTGATAAACATACTTATATAATTCTAAATACATACTTAAATAGATAAATTATCACCCAGACACAGAACAAATAGTCATGTTCATCACACAATTTTTTGTCCTGGGTGGGATTTGAACCCACGACCTCACGTTTCGCAGTCGGCTCATCACCCACTACGCCACGGAGGCTGTCAAAATCGGTCCAGCCGTTTCAGAGATTTTTTGACAGACAAAAATTGTAAAAAAAAATATTTTGGTATATGTACCGTATATACATTCATATATTATGCATTTATTTATTTATTTATGTGAAATACCTTAAAACTAAGATTCATAAAGGGTTAAACCTAATGCCTATTGGCATTGTCTGCCGGTCGACCCTGGGTGATGTTGAGAATGTGAGGTAGGCTTTCATAATAAACAAGCTAATGAAACAAATGATTAAGATGCATATAGTAAAATGCATGTAGTAAAAAACGATTCTCCACCAACCCTTATTGGAGCAGCGTGGTGGAGTAAGCTCCAGGCCTCCCCAATAATGGTGAGAGACCCGTGCTCAGTAGTGAGACGTAAAAATTATTTTAATATTACAAACAGACACTAATTTTATTTATTTGTTAGTAAGTAAGTTATTATTATTTAAGTAAGTTATTTATTTATTTATTTATTTAATCTTATAGCATTACCTTAAAATAAGGAACACAAGGGCGTGCTTAATGCCTAATGGCATTCTCTACCAGCCAACCCTGGGTGACGAGTAGAGCTTGTGGTAGGCGCATACTAAATTAGTAAAGAACTGAATATTTCTACATAAATATACAATTCTAAATAAATATACAAGTTACTCATACCCGACCGCGCCAGTTTGGCTTGGCTGCGTAGATCGCTTATATTCTACGCTAGCCGATGGGTCATGTGCGCTTTTATTATCATATATGCCAAATATATATCATTCATATCAAATACATCTAAAAAAATAAAAATCAGTGAGTGCTACTTTAGAGACTTCGCAGTTTTTTTTTCGTTTTAGATTAATTTGGTACTTAAAGATTCCCTAGATCTTTCTACATCAAAATAATAAGCTTTTTCTTATCCATCTCCCAAGAACAATTATTAGAAAAAAAACTCGCGATTCCTAAATATTTCATATTATAAGATTTCTAAAGAAAATTTCAGAAAATAAAACAGTTTTGAGCTGAAAGTGGTTTTAATAAGTTCTTTATATAGGAAACCGCTTTATCTCTTTCTTGGTCTAAGAATTTCTTGAATTTACAAATGGAAATTGGGTTCCTTTGTTAAAATATTTGTGTTATTAAATTTTGTCTTGAATAAAACAATATACTAATAATATACTGTATTATACTGTAAAAAACTTTTATTTCTTTCATAGATTAAAAAGCCTGAATTGATATTCTATAAAATACTACTAAGCGTACTTTTCTTTTAAATATGTATACTTATACCTATGACCCTATGAACCGGACGGAAAAGCAGACGGGCCGCGTGATGATAAGCGATCACAGTCGCCTATTGAATTTTATAACTGAAATGAAATGAAATATTCTTTATTCACTGTACGGTTCCTTTACAAACTAGTGAAAACTTCTTTAGCGGTGTTGTGCACTTTTTTTGGGATGGGTAAAATTTTTTAAACTCGCGTCAGGATACGTGGCCTGATCGAATGTTCGTAAGACGGAGGGGTGACAACTGATGGCTCGACTGTCTATACTTATAAAATTCGTTTATATCAAGTATTTAAAATATGGACATTGAACAAAGTGCATCTATTAATGAAAAAAGTGACGAAGAAATAGTGAAAGAAAATGAGTGAGTACTTTATAAAAATAGTAGATGAAAACCTACTGAAAATACTAGATGAAAAATAATACTAATAATAAAAGCAATTCGTGCGAAATTATTCCCTAACCATTCCAAAATATCAAAAATGCACAACGTTAATGTTCAAGTTTTCACTTCTGCCGGCACTACCGGAGTGCAACCCGTTGTTTTTTTTTTGTTCTGTCTGCTCTGGGTGCGCTTAGGCAATGCTGAGCTGAAGAAAAGAGCAGACGGAGAATAACTACAGCCCTGTTTTAAAATATGGGGTCTACAATAATTAGCTTTCTTACAGAGTAGCTATGGGCAGATAAGTAACATACGTGACAGATAAGGAACATACGTCCCACAGCCATCTGCTAACATTGGTAAGTAACAGTTAAATAAAAAATATACTTACATGAACCGGATAAAAAGGTAGTATAACTTCAGTACATCTAGTATATAAGACTGAATATACTGAAGTTATACTAAAGCCGTCTTCTCAAATAGGACTCAACGTCAACATTGCAAATGAAATAAAATTCTCCTTAGCTTATTTTGCCTCTAAGAAATACTTATTGCAGGCTTAAGGTAGATTATGTTCAATGAACGAAAATTGCCATTATTAGGAAACGTAAACATAGGTATCTGAAAAATGTGGAAGCTTCTACAATAGATCCAGTAACGTCTATACAAATAAATAAAATTGGAGTGTCTGTTTGTAATATTAATAAGCGATTGGTTCCGTAGTTAAAGCGGGAAAGCGTAACAGACAGACGGACAGAGTTGCTTTCGAATTTATAATCCCAACTTCTCTACTAATATCATAAATTCGAAAGTAACTCTGTCTGTCTGTCTGACTGTCTCTATGCTTCGCTTTCCCGCTTAAACTACTGAAATAATTTTAATGAAATTTGGAACACTGATAGAGTGGACCTTGGGAAAGGACATAGGATGGTTTTTATCCTACGGGAACCTATAAAACCGGTACGGTAAAGCCGCTGGTGTAAGGTTAGTATTAATATATAAGTATGGATAATCGGATACATGCATTCACACGTGCATTTTCCCGTCCATTTCACAGTTTATTTTGTATGCGTTACCTTGTTTATCGAGAATGAACTGTGAATACAGTACAGTCATATAAAAGTAAGTTACCGTTATTAATATTGCCTTAAATTGCAAAAGTTTCGATAGTATAATTTTAAATCGGTTTAGAAAAACTAAAAAGTAAGCCTTAAAATGTCATTTATTTATAGCTACACACAGTATTTTTAATCGGTGGTAAATGTATTATGGCGAATTACGATTCCGATTTTTAGGATAGTTCGATTGACGCACCTGAGAATTTGTAATCGTAGCTTACCGTGGTTATTTCGTGTGTAAGCTGAGTTTTATCTTGAAGGGAGACCCTGCGTGCTCTATATTGGACCGTTAATAGATTATTGGTGGTTATGGTAATAAAGAACTTTCCGTGCTTATCGGGCTTACCGTCACAAACTAAATTATTCACAATTCTTTGATATGGCAGCAACCCTTATTGCGTTCCAGTGGTGGGCACGGATCGTCCCAATTATTGGGGAATCCTAAAGCTTACTCCATCACACTGCCCCAAGGATGGAGATTTTTAGTCAGGTATTCGGCAACTTTACCAGAACGTTGCTAATGGATTTTGGACACAATTCAAAAGCTATTTTTCTGAACTTTTATACACAAAACTGTATCTAAACCATATCGAACATAATGTCATCATCTCTTTTCGATATTGTATCTAACATAATATAAATTCCTGCCAAACTGCGATATAAAAATTATTTACTGACAGTATTGCTTAGCAACAAGATTATCCGTGAAAAATCAGAATTAAAGAAATTATCCGTGAGTTGATCCGGTTCAACTTTGTAATCATGCAACAAAATAGTTGTTTGTTTGAATCAAAATTTCCACAAACATCACAGATTCTGTCAATACCTATCATTGTAAACAGAAATATACATTCCCGCTCGGTTTTCGCGCCGATTTCACTGTTTATTTTGCCAGAGTTACGAATCACTTGTTGATAGCAGATACTGACCCGTGTATTGTGAATCGACTGTAAATAATGTGAGTTACGGATTACTGATAAATTTATTGTCTTTAATTGAAAACGGTATATCAATATCAACGTGTTTGGTTTGAAGAAAAATTTTCAGGTACATTTTTATTTTTAAAGAGTTCATTTGTAGTAATCATTAGTATCAACTTTTAAAAGCTCAAGTTGTAGCGATACTTAGGGTCTCGTTCACCATCTCCAAGTAAAGTGTTGATTAGTTACGTCCCAAGTAAAGTTAATTGGCAAGTAAAATCTATGAGTACAGTTCAGTTTATCGATTAGTGCTACTCGAACATCGTAAAACTGAAATTAAACGATTACTTTAACCGACAATTAGCGTACTTATAACTTGAAGGTAGTTAAAGAGGCCTATAGTGATACATGTGGACCACTAAACTTCGAAGAAATGGGAGTACTGCATACGACCTCATACCAAACTTAATCTTACTTGAGGTTAGGAGTAGATACATATAACCTTCATTCCCTACCGTACCTCCGGAAGTGCCATCAGTGGTGAGCTGAAATTACTATCTACTACCACGTAGTTTGCATACTTATCTAACACTAGCTGTGCCCCGCGGTTTCACCCGCGTTAGAGAGGGTAGCATAAATTGAAGCCCTACTGAAGTGCCGCTGGACCCGCTTTTTTGTAGGTTTTTTTAAGATAAACATTTCCATCATACTAGTACATTACATATTATGTATGTGTAACTGTAGCGGTTTTGCTAGCGCACGCCAGAATAGCTCGCAGATGGTAGATTTTTTTCTACTTACTTGACACTTATCGTTATATTTTGGACAATTCACACAATATCTTTATAAATTGTAGTCTATGTGTTATTTCGATATATAAGCTATATCATTGTAAAGTTTGATTAAAATCCATTCAGTAGTTTTTACGTGAAAGAGTAACAAACATCCATACTTACAAACTTTCGCGTTTTAATATTAGTAGGATTTCCTATAGGTAAACGTTTAAACGTCTCACACTCACAGCCCCACAGTAGGGTGTATATACCCTGTGTCTAAACATACAAATACAGAACCACAAACGCCCAGACCGAGAACAGAAATCATTCAAACTTCTGTTTCGCCGGGAATCGAACCCGGGACCCTAAGATGGTAACCATTGCGCCACACGGATTGTCATATATATGCGAGTTTTTTTTGTCAGGTCTGTTCTCACTGCTAATACCTATACCAAAAAGCTCATTACATAAAGCTGTAACCGATTTTAGTTTTTATAGTGTGTATAATAAGTTCACAGACATATTTGACTTTCATGAAACAAATTTTTCAAAAATAAAATATTGCATATGATGTCATTTGCAATTTGCATATAAACGCGTATTAAATATAAAACTCTTCTCTGCTGTAACTGTAATATAGTTCTATGCCGCATGAAATAATTTCCTTTACGTGTCAATATTGCCAATGTAGCCTTTGCGAATATGGGGAGGCGTTAGGACTCAATTATATAGACCGCAAAACCTTATAGAGATGTGAGTATTGTGGTTCGATTCTAGCCAATACTAGTAAATTATGTCCTGAATTGGGTACATGGCTGAAACTGAATGTGGTATTTATTAATAATCATACTTCATACTAGTCATAATATTATAAACGCGAAAGTTTGTAAGTATGGATGTTTGTTACTCTTTCACGTAAAAACTACTGAATGGATTTTAATGGAACTTTACAATAATATAGCTTATACATCAGAATAAGGTTTAACGACTGTTATCTATCGACAACCACCGGGATTGATAGCTTAACGTGCCCTCCGAAGCAAGGAAACGCGCATGAATTTTTTTGCTACTAGCGGTGACCCATCTCACACCCGACCGCGCCCGTCTGGCTTAGTCGCATAGATCGCTTGCGTTCTACGCTAACCGCCGGGCCATGTGCGCTTCAAGCAAAAAAATACTAGGATAAATTATGCACGGTAGTAAAAAAAACTTAGAAATTTCTTTTGGAACTTTTCCAATATGAGCTTGTTTTTAGCTTCATGTAAGCTCCATATGGAGCGCGCATGGCCCGGCGGTTAGCGTAGAGCGCAAACGATCTATGCAACTAAGCCAAACGGGCGCGATCGGGTGTGAGATGGTTGACCGCTAGTGGCAAAAATTACATCTTCTTCGGCTTCGGAGGGCACGTTAAGCCGTCGGTCCCGGTTGTTGTCGATAGATAGCAGTAGTTAAACCTTGTCGGGGGCCTTATGGGCGGTTTAAAAACATCCGAGAGCGGGTTGGCTACTAACCCGCATCTCCACCAACCCGCAATGGAGCAGCGTGGTGGGGTAAGCTCCAGGCCTCCCCAATAATGGGGAGAGACACGTGCCCAGCAGTGGGACGCAAAAAGGGTTGCAGCCAGCCAAGCTCCACCTGCGTTGCTTTCTAGTTATAAATAGATACATCTGAAACACCTCATATTCATGTGTCAGAGTATGTTCCTTTAGTAAACATGAGCTGCCTCAATCAAATTGACATCGGAACCAACAGGAATGTATAATTACGGTTCGTGGTTTGATTCTAACCGAAATATGGTGTGAGATATTGAGATTCATATAAATAATGTGCCATTGTAAGCAATAAATTACTTGTGGTAAGATTTATTCATGTGTCATTTCAGTGGGCGATTTTTTACTCTGTTAAAATTTGACGACTTGCGTGGCGCAATGGTTACCATGCCGGACTGCCAATCGAAGGGTCCCGGGTTCGATTCCCGGCGAAATAGAAATTTGAATGATGAGTTTAAATTTCTTTTCTCGGTCTGGGTGTTTGTGTTTCTGTCTTTGTGTGTGTCCATGGTACCCACGACACATTGTGGTTTGATGGCTGTTAGTATTGTAAATAACGCTTTACACTCGTAGCCCCACAGTAAGGTAGATATACCCTGTGTCGTGAGTACCGTGGACACACACAAAGATAGAAACATGAACACCCAGACCGAGAACAGAAATTTAAACTCAACATTCAAATTTCTGCTTCGCCGGGAATCGAACCCGGGACCCTCCGATCGGCAGTCCGGTATGGTAACCACTGCGCCACACAGGTCGTCTTATATATACTATAATAAACTTATATGAAAGTGATTAACGATATCGAATGATTGATTGGCTAGCTTAAAAGCTATTCGTGGTATAAATGATATGGAATTTATGGAAAAATATCGCCCTTTATTTAGCACTGATTCTGTACCAAAAAGTCAGTGTCATTCAATTTGTCGATGTGATTTTAACTTAGAGCATCACGGGTACTGACAGGTATGACACCCGTCAGAGGAGTGGCCTTTACGGGCGAACCCCTCGTCCCAACGTGCATGCACAATGTGCCTTCTAGTTATATACAACTAGTGTGTGTGTGTGTGTGTGTGTGTCGGTGTCAGTGTTGTCAGTGCATAGAAAATGACGTTGTTAATTGAAATTGACATATTTAGAAATGTATGCGTCTGTGGCAATGAAAGAATATTTGTGAATGTGTGACAAAATTGAAATGTGTTCGTTCTTTCCCCCGCACCAGATTTGGCACTAAAATTATGTATTGAACCGAGGCGTCAGGCCTTCTCCACTGACGGGTGAGTGAGTACCTTTGATGCTTTAAGGATTTTAATGACTGTTATCCAAAATTATCATAACATTTTGATGACTTGTCACCTAGTATTTTAAAATGTATGAAACTAGAACATCTTCAGTTTTTCTTGGTTGATACTACGATATAAATAAATACTTTATGTTATGATGTGCATATGAGAGAGATTTCATATATTTTGGAAACGGTAATTTCAAGAGCCAAACTATTTAGTGACTGACCTTAGCCCTTTTCTGAATCGAATTACTGAAGACAAACGAAATCTTAACATATTCCAGTATTTGATATGTATTTTATTCCTGCAGGAAGCAATGCCGTGTAGTATAGGTATGTATGTATGTATACATACATGTATGTTCGTATAACAACTTATACGAACATATTGCCAGCAACCTACTAATATTGTAAAATACATGCATACATACGTTACTCCATGCTGCATTAGAGCAGCGTGGAGTAAGCTCCAGGGCTTCCCAATAATGAGACCGTACCCGTGAGCCTCACAAAAAAGTGTGCTGAGGAAACCGTGGGGTTTTAGCCGGCTGGAGTCCGGCATAACCTCTCTGTTGCCCTCGTAACAGAGGGGTATCCATGATGGATTTCCCCACGAGAAAAAAAATAAAAATAAGGGCTTCCCAATTATAGGAAAAGCAGCCGCCTATCACAGCATGTATGTTGTAAAAATCCGCCGTTTACAACAGCTTTCACAGTGTTTTAAAAAAATGTCTTCTCTCCATAAAATACAAATCAAACATGAATAAGTTAACATACAGTGCACAAGCAATTCGATACTTATGACAGAACAAAGAGCCTCCTTTATACTCATACGTCCATAAATTCTAACAATGTCGGAATCATTTTTGGCATACTCAGATCATTTTTGAAGCGCGCATAGCCCGGCGGTTAGCGTAGAATGCAAACGATCTATTCAACTTTCTGTCTAGTCTTTGTTACTATCGAATTAGCAATACCATCAGTCAAAACATTCGAAGACAAATTCGAAAAGCAATATCTTCTCTCGGACTGTGGAAATTACTGCGACATTGCAATCTCGTTCTGAAACGTGTGTCCGCATTTTCCTTGACTTCTAGCATTGCGCTCCTAAATTGGACTCTGAATTGTTGATTTGACATTTATATACTGATGATTTCCACCCTAAATTACTAGATCTATCCTAAAGTTCTGAAGAGTTCCTTATTTTTTTTTATTACAGTAGTGTTCCACACCTTCTTAAAATAAAATAGTGACTATTCAGTTGGCTGGGCTACAACCCTTTTTGCGTCCTACTGCTGGGCACCACGGGTCTCTCCAGGGGAGGCCTGGAGCTTACTTCACCACGCTGCTCCAATGCGGGTTGGTGCAGATGCGGGTTAGTGGCCAACCCGCTGTCGGATGTTTTCAAACCGCCCGTAAGGCCTCCGACAATGTTTAACGACTGTTATCTATCGACAACAACGGCTTAACGTGGCGTCCAAAGCACGGAAATGCGCATGAAATTTTTGCTACTAGCGGTCACCCATTTCACACCCAACCGCGCCCGTTTGGCTTAGTTGCATAGATCGTTTGCGTTCTACGCTAACCACTAGGCCATGCACGCTTCTAAATTAGACTATTAAGTTAGTGTATAGTATAAAGTGTACTGAGCTGTGGAAATTACTACGCCATTGCTATCTCGTTTCGAAACGTGTGTTTGCGTTTAGCATTGAGCTCAGTTCGTCCTAAATTGGACCCTGAAATGTAAATTTTGCATTTATAGACTGTTGATCCATCCCCACGCACTTGATCTATTTATACGATCAACTATGTGGCGCAAAGGTTACCATACGCGACTGTCAATCGGGAGTCTCTCGTTCAATTTTCAGCGAAAAGCATTTAACATTATCTAAATTGTATTTGGAAATGAAAATAAGTAATAGAAATTATTTAAAAATACGACTGTCTTATCTACTTTGTTTGTCTTTTGAGCTACGATTCTGTGAAAAGCTTTTTAATATAAAAGATCAATTAAATAACAAAGCAGTTAGTCTTAATAGTTTTTTTATTTTATTTTCTGACGATGGTTAATTACTCAACACATTACTAATAATAATAATAATAATAATAATGGTTAAGAAATTTTAAGTCAAACTCGGTATTGAATATTCATATTGGGACAGAGGCAGAGAAAATGATTTTCAAATAAAAAACGTAAACTTTTTACGCAACCACTGCATAAAGCTCGAAAAAAGTTATAGCCAGTGCCATTCTGGACGATTCTAACGATACTTTTGTTCATTTAAATGCATCCAGGAACTTCGAAGTAAATAAATTCACATAAAAATGAATCTTACACGCAACTTCTTTTCCTACTTGCAAAAGGAGGATGCGTACTGCGTTCGGCAGTAGGTATATACATATTATATTATTTTATGTATGTTCACCTTTTATTATTCCGCCAAATTTGGCTTTCAAGATTATTTCTTTGTTCGAAAACTTATACTTTGGATGTGGTACTATGGATCGTCACCAAGTCCAAATCTGTGATCCCAGGGAAATTGAGACGGAACTTTTAAATTTTATTTTTATTTATTTATGATCTTAAAATGTTAACATTACAGACTTTACATCCAACGCGTTTACAATGTTTCAAGGTATCTTCCAGCTGTTTTACGAAATACAGGTGCAGAAAAGAATAAATCTAGGCGTGTGTCAAACTCTAGAACCCCATTAAGAAGGGAACTGCCTGCGGAACTGCGAACAATGAATGCCGACGAACGTGGGCATACTTTGGGATGTTCAGCGATATCAGACTTAGCATTGATGGGCTACAAATTTTGCCTGTTAAAACGTTATAAAAATACTGTATTAGGGATATGTTTCGTCTTTTTTCTATATAAATATATTCTATTCTTTATAGAAACAAGCATTGATTTCCATATTCTTTTAAAAATTTATTTAATGTGAGCATTCATTGAATTGAATGACACCGTTTTTTTTTTTTATAAATTAATCTTATCTGGATTCAGTTTTGAATTTGGTCTATTCCGAGTTGTAATTTTAGTTCCGCTAACAATGCCATCGGTCAAAAAGACAGCTTTGACCAATGATGGTGGTGGAGTTGAAAGGGACATTTTTATTCTTGTGAACCATCGTACCTGGATGACCGAGCTTTTCTCGGATAAAAACAATTTATTTTCTTGGTCTAATTTCAAAAGAAATACGCGTTGACTTAGAGCTGCTTAGTAACGCCATCTACTAAAGTCGCAATCAATAAAAATATATACAATTACTACTAGTCAATAGATGTTAGGACGAGTCATATTTTTCTGTTTCGTTATTAATTGATTACCGCTGAAAACACGGATAAGATTACATTTACTAAAAATTAAACCGATTAGAATTAGATCGACTGATCTCTCCCGAAACTACTGCATACTAAATTTCATGAAAATCGTTGGAGCCGTTTGCTAGTTTATAGGTATTAGATTTGATGCAATAAACGATTATGATTATGATTCTTTCATGCCAAATGGGTTGTAGCCCTTATTATACCTAATTAAATCTTTTTTATATATATTTCTAGCTTAACTCCGAGTTATAATTGTATTTGTATTATCAGAATAAATAAACACATTTTGGAGTTATATTTTAGATTCCTTTGACAGAACAATTTATTAAACCAAGCTTTCTGTTGTTACAGGTAACATTACGAAAACAAATCTCATCTCAAATATGAAGCACTGAAAACATTCAAGATGGAGTCAACAGAGGACGAATTGTATACCATATGCCTAAATCTAACGAGTGAAGACGCGAGCTTAGGAGGATGTAACTACAGCGCAGAATACGAAAATGGAGAATTGTTGGAAAAAGTTGTATCTAGAGTTGTACCTATCTTCTTTGGCTTCATCGGAATCGTTGGATTAGTTGGCAACGCCTTAGTAGTTCTCGTAGTCGCAGCGAACCCTGGCATGAGGTCCACCACTAACCTTCTCATTATAAACTTAGCTGTTGCTGATCTTCTCTTCGTCATATTCTGCGTACCGTTCACCGCTACCGACTATGTCATGCCAAGATGGCCGTTCGGTGACTGGTGGTGCAAAGTGGTTCAATACTTCATCGTGGTCACTGCCCATGCATCTGTATACACACTGGTCCTCATGTCTTTAGATCGATTCATGGCAGTAGTACATCCTATTGCATCAATGTCGATAAGAACAGAGAAGAACGCGTTACTAGCGATTGCCTGCATTTGGGTAGTAATCCTCACAACTGCGATTCCCGTCGGGATCTGTCACGGAGAGAGGGAATACTCCTACTTTCATAGAAATCACTCCTCGTGTGTCTTCCTCGAGGAGCAAGGTTACAGCAAGCTGGGATTCCAGATGTCTTTCTTCCTGTCTTCATACGTAATACCGTTAGCGTTGATCAGTGTGCTGTATATGTGCATGCTGACAAGGCTATGGAAGAGCGCTCCTGGAGGGAGAGTATCAGCAGAGAGCAGAAGAGGGAGGAAGAAAGTGACAAGAATGGTGGTGGTAGTCGTGGTCGTCTTCGCTGTTTGCTGGTGTCCAATTCAGGTAAGAATATATTTTTTTCTATTGAGGTAGCTAAGTAATTCATTTATTTTAACTAAAAGGTAATAAGCGTTTCATGTTTTCAAGATAGATAAAATAATTTTCAATTTCGTAATACAACTAAACAACTTGATAAATTATTCAGTTTCTAAAGCTGTGTCTCAGACACCTGACTGAATTATATTGGCTTTTATATCTGACCGTATAGTAGAGGATACTAACTAGAATCGACCTTCACCCATCTATTTAATGGATGAAAAGTATTTTATATAAAATTTTATATATCCCCCAAAAGTTGTTAGTGAGCCTGTAAACTTTATAACATGGTGTTCATTTTCAAATAACCTCAGAATGTTAATTTATTGACATTGTGAGGTTATTTGAAATTACATTGACAAATAAGAAGATTGAAGGTAACGTCAATACCAAGCTAGGTGGAGTCTTATTTGGGTTCTACCTTCTTTGAATATTTACGTAAGCCCAAAAAGTTGTTAGTGAGACTGTAAATTTTATAACATGATGTTCATTTTCAAATAACCTCAGAATGTTACTTTATTGATAAATGTGTACTTTTTGCTATTCTTAAATTTTGACAGCCATTTTTATTGTACAAAGGGCTTGAGTTCTATTCCCGGCAGTTTTTTTTATGACAAATTTAGATGTAGGTACCGTCTTTGATCTAGGTGTTTATGCTATTATATGTTAGCTTTTATTTATTTATGAAGAATATTGTATTAGCTAATTCCGTATTATTATGATATTTTTAGTAGCGGTAATTCGATTGTTCCGTTTCCGACACCTTCGCCATCTTGATTCCATCAGTTAATCATAGCCAACTTCCGGTTACATGAATTGTCGTTATTTTCTCCGACCAAGCTGCAAGCATTCGTGTTGGAAGCACTGAGGGATCGAGACGTGGCTAAGGAAAAGCATTAGTAAAGAGTAAAAGTGTTAGTGTATAGATAAAATATTAAGTGAAACAAGTAAAGGATTGAAGGAATAATAGTTAAGTTGATTGTTAATATGTAAGTACTCCATTTTTGTTCTGTTGGTGGTTTATTCGTTCTTGAAACATTTACATATGTGATTTGTATACTGCATAACTACGAAATATACGTGCAATTGTAAAGTGTTTTATCTTTTATTTAACAAAAACCCGCATTCTGAGCTGTGAGCCAACATATATTTGTATAATAATAATATATTTTATCCATAGTACCCATTAGCAATCCCAGTGTAAGGCTACAAATGCAAAGCATACGAAGTTAAATTTACATCTCATAAGCTCCAAAATATCAACTTGGCCGCAAATTTGAATTAAACTTTATCATAGTTTTCAGTTGTATCTTGAATCTGAATTGGGAAAGTCTCGTATATCTTGCTCCGGACAAACGTGTCTTCGTTGTTATTTAAAGTTAGTGAACTTGCGCTTGCCCTGTACCTGTGCATGTGTACATTTATGTACTTACGTGTGCATGTGTGCACGTGACCGTCCGTATCTGTTATATTATACCAAAAACCAAATAGACCTTTAAAAAAACAAATCGACTTTAACATCCAGTCACACCGTTTTCAGAAATTATGTTTGTATTTGTTTATGTTTTACAATATATATGTATCTATGGAATATCTAAGATTTACCAAGACGGTAAAAGTTCAGAATACAATGCCGGAGCAGTTTGGACTTTTACTATAACGGGTTGGTAAATGTTAAGTCCTGCTGACTTAGATGAGGCGACCATCAGCCGCGCAACAGCATACTACTCGTACCTCATACAAAACTTACATGCTTTCTTAAGGTTGTACGTAGATGTCCATGAGCACCAACCACGTAACTCCTCGTGGCCTGCATGCTTGTCTCCTACTCCACTCAAATTAAAAACAACAGTATAAATAAATAAATAACGCTTCACACTCATAGCCCCACAGTAGGGTACCCCACAAACACCCAGACCGAGAACTTAAATTTAAACTCATCATTCAAATTTCTGTTTCGCTGGGAATCGAACCCAGGACCCTTCGATTGGCAGTTCGGCATGGTAACAATTGCGCCACGCAGGTCGTCTGACATGTCTGACGGTGAATGCCGTTTTAGCGACTGCTTCATCATACAAATGTGTCAATCAACAGCACCTTTCCGGCGAAACCCAACAGAACTTGTCTATACTAATATTATAAATAGGAAAGTCTTGTATTTTTGTATGTTTGTAATGAATAAACTCAAAAACTACTGTTCCGATTTCAAAACTTCACCATTAGAAAGTTATAGTCACCCCAAGTAACATAGGCTACTTTTTACCGCGAGAAAATGCTTCATTCCTACGTGGATACGGGTCAATGCGGTTGAAGCAACTGGCTAAACGCCTAATATAGCAATGAAGCCTGGAATAGCACATAGGCTATTTTTATCCTACTGGGACCCATTATACGGGTCCACGCGGGCGTAGCCGCTGGCGGAAGGCTAGTTCACTATATAAAGGGTGCAGGGATGGTACTTCTTCCTACTTTCAAAATTCTACGAAAAAAACTGTTTTTAATACATATTTCATTTGTATATTATGTTGTTTTTAGACTTGATAATTTTGCGGGTATAATCACTATAAGCCCTGGTGTCTAATAGCTTAGCGAGATATCGCCACTGATATCTGTGTGAGTACAGTTGAGCGCGTAAATCGTTTGCGACCTTAAACGCTACGAGTAGGTACATTATGCAAGCCATAGAGCGCGCAGTAGCCAGCTTGAAGTACTAAATATATAAATTATTATTATTGTTAGTAGTAATCTACATAGTCTACAAGATATTTGGTAATTTCTTTATTGCTAAGATTGTTAAATCAAATGTCATCAAAATTAACAAAAAGTCATTGGTGACTATTTGGGTCCTGATAATGATGATGATGAACTTTGACTGCCATTGGTAACGGTAAAATAACGAAAAACTTCAAAATAAATTGAACTTAAAACGAAATCCGTATATTTTTTACGAAGCGTGTCAATTCAATTCTTTACTGACGTATATTTTTTACGAAGCGTGTCAATTCAATTATTTACTGACGTATATTTTTTACGAAGCGTGTCAATTAAATTGTTTACTGACGTATATTTTTTACGAATCGTGTCAATTCAATAGTTTACTGCGACATGATTACTAAATGTAATACATAAATCTGTATAAACTTTGTTTTAAACCGCAAATAAATAAAAAATAGTTACTTTTAAAACCGTATTCCTCAATACTCTGTTCTGGTGATAGTCTGATTTTCTTTAAGCTAATCGTTGTGTGTAAATTGAAATTTACACACTTTACAAAAAATGTGTGATTGTTCTTACGAAAATATGTATACAATATTTTATTTGACATAAGGCCGTTGAGCACACATCAACTAAGGACGATTGCATCATGTCATTTATATTTTGAGACTTTAAGCGTAATTGCGCACTATAGCATACTTATGTATACTCTAAAACATACAACTGATATCAGCAGATAGCAGCTGCTATGTGTTTTGAATGGAATTTGGAGGATTTATGTGAAAAGTATTTTTATACAGATGAAAATCGAGTTCTGTATGTTATCTTGTTTGTATGAGAAATAGGTATTTGCCATTACTAATATTTAATGTAATTTTGAATTATGATTGTTGTTACTAAGAAAGATCTAGAAAAGTAAAAACACACTTAATTTGCACGGGAAAGTACATTCTGCCACAAATTTCAGCAAAGAATTAACACAAATTTCATTGATTGAAGTGAGTCAGTGGTCCATAATTTGTCACATGAAAGGTCAACATTTTGGTTTCCACATCGTTACAGAAGAACAAACACACATACATACATAAATTACATGCAGTAACTGGTCGGGTGAATACACGATTATTCAAAAATCGAATCTATCTTAATACAAGAGACAAGCAAATGGGGTTGCCCGTGTCCATAGGCGACGCGATAGAGCTTAACATCACGCGACCCCTCTGCCTTTTTGTACGGTTTATTTATTTAAAAAAAACAACGGGTTGCACACCGGTAGTGCCAGCAAAATGAAAACTTGAACATTAACGTTGTGCATTTTTGATATTTTGGAATGGTTAGGGAATAATTTCGCACGAATTGCTTTTATTATCAGTATTATTTTTCATCTAGCATTATCAGTAGATTTTCATCTAGTATTTTTAAAAGTACTCACTCATTTTCTTTTACTATTTCTTCGTCACTTTTTTCATTAATAGATGTACTTTGATCAATGTCCATAATTTAAATACTTGATATAAACGAATTTTATAGTCGAGCCGTCATCAGCTGTCACCCCTCCGTCTTACGAGTATTCAATCAGGCCACGTGTCCTGACGCGAGTTTAACATTTTTTACCCACACCCACCCAAGTGCACAACGCCGCTAAACAAGTTTTCACTTCAAAAATCGCTTTATTGTGAAAACGTTTTGAATCGATTAGCACAGGTACTATTACCGGATATAGTATATTGTGTAGCAAGGGGTGAAACAAGACGATTTCTGACGAGGTCGAGAGGTGACTGTCATCGCCCTGGTCTGAAATTCATCCCGAGCCACACACAGTATTTTTCATAACAAATGCGTACGGCGGACGTAAATAATAAATAAATGAAGGTGCCGGGTAGAAGCAACGTTGTTTCTCCCCTAGGGCAGAAACAACGTTGTTTCTGATTGACACATTCGCATTGGTTTGACTTGTTTCGACTGGCAAAACAGAGATCAAAACTCGCTGTTTCAATGCATGTGATATGAAAAAATATTTAAACATAACCAATATCGCTGCTTAATGGTGAAGCTAAACATTGTAATGTTAATCACGTTGTTTCCCATCGCCGTATATTACTGAAAGTTACATAAATTATATTATGTTACATAAATTATATGTTATAAATTTCTTGTAACTAGAATAAACAAATTAAAGATAGTATTTGAAAATTAAAGAGTGTAGATAGTTATTCTTTTTTCTGAGAACTGAGAGCAACACGAAGTACTTACGAGTATCAATTATCAATGGTTGCACGGGAAATTGCATCTCACGTAAGGCTCATTTCACAATAAGCGTAATATCGAAATGTTGTTCGCGTTGTCATGTACGGAATGCGATCCCGAAGGTTTGACCTATTTTCCTTTGGCCCATTCTACATACTTACACATAATCTATTATGGATACCAATTTCCTTTTATTCTGAGAGAAGAATGACCAAAAATTACAACTATTTTACTTCACACACTAAATTACGTCACATTGTGGACGAGACTAGAGAAATAATTTAGTTAGTGGGATTCCTTTCCCTTGGATTTGCATATTCCAAAGAATGGTTTTGATTTTGATCGAGAACCTAACCGAAATTACTTTGCAATCTTGTCCACATCAATGAATTGCATGAAAAGACAATCTATGCTTAATATATAAAACTGAAGAGTTTGTTTGTTTGAACGCGCTAATCTTAGGAACTACTGGTTCGAATTGAAAAATTATTTTTGTTTTGGATAGTACATTTATCGAGGAAGGCTTAAAGCTATATAACGTCATGTTATGACTAATAACAAAGTTTACATACAACACCTAAAATTACTGAAGATTCGGTCAAAAACCACTAAATAGTACAACTAATGTAAGAAATCAAATTTTTGTATCCAAATAACTTTGCAAGTTAATTCTTCTGAAGCTCGACAGGCTAGACGAGAGATCATCTAGGCATGGCTCGTCGTCATAATTATCGTTCATCATCATAATTTTATGTGAATTGTACTATGACGAAGTCAACATAACTTCAAAATTTTCTTCCAAAATTCAAATTTCGATTCGATAAACCTACTAAGGAAAGATGAATAAACACTCAGTCACTTTAATGTTGTAAGTCCAAAAGATGTCAGAATTAATCTTGGAAACATCTTCTCATTAACCAAACAGCCAGTCTTTAAAGCCTGTAGCGATTAATATTAGAGCTATTTCAGACAAGCGATTCGTGCGTAGAAGCTTGTTTAATTTAGTGCTTGTAAGCGCGTATTGACGAGCTTTTTCTACTCATGTAACTCGTACGAGCGTATAAGATTATAAGCTCGTATATGTCACCCGGCCTGCCACTCATGCTAGCTTATCCCAGCTAAAATCTCACCTAAATCCCAGCTTAAAGAGGCAGATGTCACCCGGCCTGCCACCCTATGAACCGGTCCTAGCGCGAAAACACCGGAATAAGCCTATAAGTAGGCGCGTATGGTTTTTTGCAGTGAAAGAATTAGCGCGCGTGTAATCGCGTATGTCGTATATACTAGACTATACTATACACTGGTATAGTCGTATAGACTAGACTATACACTGGTTTGAAACCGTTATTGTACGTGGAATCATCCTCTTATATTACACGCTTATGTTACAAAAATACGCTGGTTTGGAATGCTCTTAATATTTATGAGTTTTAACTCGGAAACATCGCAAAATCGACCAAAACAGGCAGTCTTTAAGGCCTTCAGCAATTAATATTAATGTTGTAGCGACCTTCCGCTACTTATCAAGAGATGGCGCCACGGGTATTCTGAATCACGCTATCGAAGTTTTCTGAATACCCTACCATATATACAAGCTCCGAATTGAGTCAGTTGGAGCGCGGCCGCTCCCCGGGCATGACCACCTCGCCCGGCGGGAGATCTCCCTTTGCCAAACTGGTGACCCCTGACAAGAATACGTCCCTTCTGACCTTCATCAGTCGCACCTTCACTCCCTGGATGGACTGCAGCATCACTTCACCAGCTCGTCAGGGTCTTCGCAGCGCATCGTGATAACGCTTCCTGATCCTGATCCAGCTACCTCCTGCGACGTCGTGGACGGCTCGAGTATCCACTCTACTCGCCTCCACATTCCAACCTACCCTCACATCTCGACTCACCGAAGATAGAGGGCATCTCCACACTTCGCTACACCCTCACATCCCGACTCACCGTGGATAGAGGGCGACACAAGGTCTGCACCCTCACATCTCGACTCACCGCAGATAGAGGGCATTCAAGGCGCTTGTAAGCGAAGATTACTCAAGCATGGATTGAAGATATCGACCTCCTGTCTGAGCAGGGGGTGATGTAGCGACCTTCCGCTACTTATCAAGAGATGGCGCCACGGGTATTCTGAATCACGCTATCGAAGTTTTCTGAATACCCTACCATATATACAAGCTCCGAATTGAGTCAGTTGGAGCGCGGCCGCTCCCCGGGCATGACCACCTCGCCCGGCGGGAGATCTCCCTTTGCCAAAATGTCTTTGACCGTTAACGCTTCGTTGTATCGTTATATCGACTGCGCTTCGTGGACGGCAATAATGTCTTCATTGTATATTAAGCATTATTCTGTGAGTTTGAATTAAGTAGACTGTCCTAAATTTGTGAATTAAACATACAATACATAATAAACATAAAATAAGTAAGAGGAAAACTCAATTTATGAGAATCTGGTAATAAGAATACTACTCAAATATTAAAGCAATATACATAAAATATTTGCCTTGCCTGCCTATTTTGCACTGGTATATTATTTCTCATTTTTATTCCTTCTACTTTGTATGAATGATTCACAATTCCATTTTATAGTTAATATTTCAAAAGGAATAGAGTTTATCGAGACTTAAAATATCTGACTTTCTACTCGTCAATACTTTAACAAGATGGCAAGGAGTTATTAAGATGAAACTAATGTGAAACAATCAGCTCTTAATAATGTAAAAGCATTCAACTGATTGTGTTTTTGATAAATGTACCTATCGTAAGTAAAGCCGCTATAACAAGATGAATAAACGCTCTGTCAACATACCTAATGTTCTAGTTCCAAAAGATGTCACAGTTAATCACCTCGGGAACATCGTGTTATTTACTAAAAGGCAGTCTTTAAAGCCTTTAGCGATTAATATTAATATTTATGCCATTAACGCTTCGTTACTTACAAGTACCGTTATTTTCACTGAGCTTCGTGGGCGGCAATAATGTCTTCATTGTTCTAAGATAAGCTAAGACGTCTTTAACATAATTGCGTCAGTTTTAATTAAATGGTATTTTCAAGTTGATTTAAGGTTTTAAGAAGATATTAATTTTACTTTTCGTAATAAGTCCGTCTTTTTTTCTTTTTTTTCTTTTCAATTTTCTCCAAAACAAATCGTAGGTTTCATTTCATATAATCCAGTTCATAATCTTTGAAGCTAAGAAAGTTACTCATAAGTCAGTAAGATAAAAATAAATAGATTTTATGTTTCACTTAGACTACCTTTACGGCTCGAATCATGGAAAAAATATAAAAACTATTTATAATTATGTAATAAACAAAATCCAAAAAAAGACTCATCATGCACAAACAAATCCCTAGAAGATGATGAATTCAGTCCAATCCAATCCCAAAAGTTGTTAAATCGCAAAAGTGATCGCCTCATATGTTTATTTCGTTATTTACTGGAACAGGGATTCTTGAAAGCCCTTGGCTACAACCCTTTTTTTCGTCCCACTACTGGGCACGAGTCCCTCCCCTTTATTATTGGGGAGGCATGGAGCTTACTCTACCACACTGCTCCAATGCAGTTAAAGCCCTTAGCGATTAATATTAAATATTTATATCGTTAACGTTTCGTTACTAACAAGTACCGTTATTTCCATTGAACTTCGTGGGCGGAAATAACGTCTTCATTGTTCTAAGATAAGATATCTTTAACATAATTGTGTCAATTTAAATTAAACAGCCTTTACAAAACAAGCTGAGATTCTTTTGGGAAAAAACCTCAAAAATTATTATAAGGTCACTTTCCAGAACTATACCGTCTGTGTGCCAGTCCACATAAATTAAGTTTTTAACAAAAAAATAGAACCGGCTTCAAACGGTAAAAAATAAAATTGTTCAGTACCTACTTCTTCTTGCTTATGGTAATGACTCTTAAAACTATTTTTGGAATTTTAATTTTAAAAATCCCCTTATTTACAGGCAGTCCGTAAAACTTTTAGCGTCAAATATGAGAGCAGTTTCAGACCAGCACAGTCTACTATATAAAAATAAGTCGGGTTTTCCTTCCTGACGCTATAACTCCAGAACGCACGAACCGATTTCCACGGTTTTGCATTCGTTGGAAAGGTCTCGGGCTGCGTGAAGTTTATAGTAAAGAAAATTCAGGAAAAATTTCATACCAAAGTTCACGCGGACGAAGTCGCGGGCGGCCGCTAGTGTAATAGTATATTGTGTGGCAAGGGGTGAAACAAGACGAATTCTGACGAGGGCGAGAGGTGACTGCCCGAGCGAAGCGAGGGCTGTCATCGCCCTGGTCTGAAATCGTGTTTCATCCCGTGCCACACACTGTATTTTTCATATCACATGTAATGAAACAACGAGTTTTGATTTCTGTATCCAGTCGAAGTAAGACTATTTCAGACAAATAGCGCAGTATATTTTGACAACGATTTGACGACAGTTGTCAATGCAATAAAGACGTAAATAATAAATAAATGAAGGTGCCGGGTAGAAACAACGTTGTTTCTCCCCTAGAGCAGAAACAACGTTGTTTGTGACTGACACATTCGCATTGGTTTGAAATTGTCTTATTTCGACTGGCCAAACAGAGATTAAAACTCGCTGTTTTAATGCATGGGATATGAAAACATTCATAATGTCATCCGTATGCTAGTACTCGTCATTTCATGGCAAAAGGGTAAAAAATTATAATTTTTCTTTGAATGACGAGTACTGGGACACTGACAAAACTGATGATATTACGGACGTTTACCTTATATATTCGTAAAAACTTGCTTTTGGAAGCACGTGTAGGCGCGAATCAACGAACGAGCGTTGACGCGTTCTTAGCTCCTAAATGTCAGCTGGGACCATTCCACATTCCACCACCGATTCTAGTTCAAATACGCCGGAAGAGTTTGTTCCGGCGTAGTGTTTTACGCTTATCACTTCGTTTCACCTTAAGAATTCCGGTAGTAGCGGATAGAATACATTATAATATGATAATAATAATATATTAAAATATTGTACAGTACAACACTGTGAAAGCGTCTTGATACTTTTGATCTACCCGTACGCACCCGCGCCCGCACTCGCTTTTACTCTGAAAGAGCACTAAGTGATGAAACAAACCACAGGTTATTCTACATTCTTTTGTTTCTGTCGAGTACTATATAATAGTGTATAGAGCGTATACATATATGATATATCTCTATATATAAAAATGAATCCCATTTTCCCTTGGTCACGACATCACGCATGAACGGCTGGACCGATTCCGCTGATTCTTTTTTTGTTGTGTTTGTCATTGGCAGAAGAAGGTACATATGTAAGAAAACATTAAGGAAATTGCACGAAAAATTAGAAAATTTAAAAATACTTAACCACTATCCAATTCGAATAATATTTACATTTAAGACAGGACAACGTCCTTCAAATTTTGACACACATGAAATATTCAGAGAGCTCAGCAATCAATATCTGCAACCATTTTCTAATATTTAGTTTGATTTACGTCACATCAGCTTAATTTATTAGTGTTTGAAATCCATAATGGACTGTTGCACGGTATTAAAAAAATAAGCGTTGATCATCAGTTATGGAAAAGATTTTGATTTTTTTATATGAAAACTCTTGAACTTGCAAAATGTTAGTTACTATTTTTATCGACTTTCATACGTAATACACCGAGTTACAAGTTTTGCATGACTGAACACTGTGAAACTTATCATTAATTGACTGCTTGTTTCTTCTTATTTTTTATGGTTTTAGAAAAGTTACAGCAGTAAATATTTCTTTTTAAATTGAGGTAAGTACCTTCTACGCCAAACTTTACGAAATCCTGCTAACTGACAAAAAATATTTCTATACTCCACCAATTTGACAGAATATAAAAAATTGCTATTTGAAAATGTTTGTACTTTTTCGTCGTTTATCTCTCGAAATAGCGCTCGGAATCAAACGTTAAAACGAGATCTGTCATTATTTTATTTTCTTTTATGCATGACAGTTTATTGGACAGTATCCTAAAAACTTCGTAGATAAAATACTTAAAAAAATACTATTCATACATTTGTTGTAGGTTTCTGTACAATATAGGTAGTTTCTCCAAGAAATTAAGCTGGCTAGCTCAGGATTGCTCTACGTAGGTGGAAGTTATGAATATGAGCTACAATAAGACTAGATACAGTAAGAACAGATCAACCTAATCGTAAGAGGCGAATAAATGTGAACTTCTGGAGTTGTGGGCGGCGATTTGGAGCACCGCGCATGGAGGACATCTGCAGGCCACTGAGGAGGTTTTGGTGCGATATAAATCCCACATAACCCGGTATCACTTCTCAATCTGACACGTACCTTGCGAAGATTCCGTCACGAAAACATAAAAGCTACCTCGGCATTAACAATATGAAATATGGTGTCCTCCACGTAATCATAAAAGGCGCCTAAGTAGAGGCTTTCGGGGGTGTACACAGCTATAGTGGGAGCAGTGGGTTTTAGTGTGGTTGCAATATTAAATAATTAACTCGCTGTCTCTCTCAGGCGTAGCCTCAGATACCAAAAGAAGGTAGGTTTAAGTGAAAATAATTAATTTTTGAATAAAGTTATTAGGTAAATCAGGAGATGGCTCTGTAACACGATACAAGATTTACTCAAAATATTTTTGAGCCTTTAAAAAGTAAACCAACTCCTACGAGAGTGAAATAGGAGGGTGAAGTTTATGGTATTTTCTCATTTCTGGACCTACTCTATATATATACCTACTCTACTTATACTTCTAATAAGTAGAGTAGGTATATACATACGAGTATGTGATTGATTACAATTTAAAATTATTTGTGCAGGTGAAATGGATAAACTTTCGCCTAAAAGGGTAAAAAGGCAAAAAAAGGGTTAAGTAAAATGTATAGAAATTGATCATCTCATTTCTGAACTTAGCAGTAAGTATAAACATTGGTATATAGGGCCTGACTTTCTTATTTCTTAAAATATGATTATGACAACCTTTATGTTTCGTCGGATTAATTTAAAAAGGGGGCTGTTTTTTCACGGTCAGGTTTATGTGGATTGCTAGCGGGTTAGTGCACCAAATAACTTGGTCATTTTAGCACCAGCTTCAAAACGAAGTACTGTAGTAACCTGTTACCTATCTTTTATAGCAGTACTTGCAGACGCAGAACAGATACGTATGTCACAATTATAACGGGGTTAATTAAAACTGTGTCCTGATAATTAAAGTACACGCGGAAGAAGTTGCGGGCAAAACATATCTCTAACTCTATATGTATAAAACCGAATTAATATTTTCCTTGGTCTCAGCCTCACGCGTGAACGGTTAGACCGATTTCGATAATTGTTTTTGTTGTGTTTGTTATTATCAGGAGAAGGTTCTTATTAATGAAAAAAAATAAGAAAATTGCGCGGAAAACTAGAAAATTTAAGAATACTTAACCACCATAATATTTTTTTTACAAATTCTATGTCAATATCCATAGTTAAGACAGGAAAACGTCTGTCGGGTCAGCTAGTCTTATAATATAAATAAATTACGTGTCACGTTGTTTGTCCGCAATGGGCTCCTAAACTACTTAACCGATTTTAATATAATTTTCACACCGTGTACAGTTTGATCCAATTTGAAAGATAGGATAGCTTACATCTCAATTTCTAGTCGCAATATTATTTTATTTCTGAAACTTTAAGGCAGGACAACGTCTGCCGGGTCCGCTAGTATGATATACGTATTACCGCTGGCCGCACTCTATACACTTCGATGGGACGAATAATATTTATTTAATTAGAAGGCCTCTATAGTCGGAGTGAAATATCAGTACCTACGTCTTTTCATCATATAAACACAGAAACAAACTTTTAATGTTAACTGCTTCACGAGAGAACCGGTGCAGTGTTATATACGAGTGCAGGTTTTCAATTAAGTTAGTGTAGTTCAGTTAAGTTATTAAATGACGAGTCATCTTACTGGTATAAGTTTCGTACTATAAACTTAGGCGAAACACTAATTAACTTACGTAGTAGAAATGCAGCACTTACCTGTTAGAACTTCCACTGTTCATTAGAGGTTGTTTTACCGTGAACCCCTTTCTGCGATGAAGTAACTCTATTTTTTTTCATACCTTAATCTCATATATAGTAGTACTTTCAGGATCATCGCAGTGAAGTACCGCCGCTGCGCCCATTTATGACGAGAAGCAATTATATTGTGTTTAAAAAGTGCAGCTGCCGACCACAATAACATAATGCGACCATCAGCCTCCGAAGTAGCAGCACAGCATATGCGACCTCAGGCAAGACTTGCTTCAGATTGTCTGTTGTCTTTAGGCCCTTAGTAAAATGGCATACATTTCATTCTGAAGTGGCACCGACTATAAAATAGTTTTAAGACATTACTATTAGCGAGAAAAAGTAACATAGTAATAATAATATTATGTCAAGTTGTTAAATACTTTACTTGTTAAATACTTATCGTTTGAAGTCAGTTTTATTATTAAATGAAGGTTAAATAAAAAGTTCTATTATTTTTGGCTTTTCAGTCTTTTACGGGGTTTAATTTTTTTGTTATAAAGTTTTTGTGACATAAATTTAAAAAAAAGTCTGTTGTGTCTGCGTAACTATAATATGTACATTATTCTTAGTCTAAGATTTTCATAGATCTTAAGCGGTGGCCACTGCAGGTCAAGAAGATACTTTATTGTGATAAATTTGTGTAAATTTGCCTTGGATTCCGCGTTTTTCCCCAGTGTGTTTAATTACCGGTGTCTAAAATAAGTTTTTTAAGATTAAATTTTATAATTTACGTATCTTAACCGTTCTTAAACATAGCAATAAAAAAAGACAAAAATATGACATTACGTAATTCAGAAATACACATAAAATATGCAAGAGCAGACCGAGCAAAAGCCAACGAAATTTATAACACCTGAAGTGTTGACGTTCCAAGGTCTAAATATCAATTTTAATTGTTTGCAGCTCCACGAGATAAACACTCCAGTTTAGATAAAAGGAAATTAATGATTCAGCGAGGACTCTGCTCGGGGTTGTGAGAGGGTCCAAGTTAAGAGAAAAGGCGATTCTGGGTTAATTTTCCTTAGGTGCTTGCAAATGAAATGGCTGGCTGTAAACCTTTTTTCATTGCACTGCTGGGCTCGGGTCTCTCCTCATTATTGGGGTAGCCTGGAGCTTACTCCACCACTGCTCCAATGCAGGTTGGTGGAGATGCGGATTAGTGGCCAACCCTCTGTCAAATGGTTTCAAACCGTCCATAAGGCGACTAGGTTTTAATGACTGTTATTTCTTTTTTTTTAAATGCCGTTTATAATTTTATACGAAATCTTTTTTATGTCTCCAATTTTCTGCTATGGACTTTTATCGTAAATCACACATATTTAGCCGAAAAAGTAAGAAGGATGAAAGGGTTTCCTGGCTGCTGATAGAAAGTTTATTGAGGATGTTTATGAGACAATCAGTTAAGAGTCCTTAATTACATTTTGTCTTTCTGTGTTTCTGTTTATGTCTTTTTTTTATTTTATAAAGTAGTTGTTAACTCAAAAATAATGTATTTAAAAATACCAATGTAGGACCCGAACTACCAAACAGTCTTCCTCATTCTGCTTATGACTTGCACCAACATTTTTAGACCAACATGAAACAAAACACAATTTACTACTTCAACACCACGTAAGCAAAGCCTATGTAAATAGTAATATCAGAGTTAATTCCGCTGTAAATTTCGTTAGATCAACTCACAGCTTGTTTCAACAATGTTCAGCTAACAAATTATCATATGTATTACATTTACTGAAACTGAAAATGAGGTATGATTTCTACAAACACTGCTTTCATAATCCTTTAGAGACTTTCACTGAGAGATTGTCTAACTTTTCCCTTATTCAGTCCTAAGCTCTCAGAATCTGACAGTTTCTAACTATTTTCTTTAAGCTGTCAGTCCAATTGTACAGTAGCAGTAGTCTGTACTCAGCTTAGAGCATCAAAGTTACTGACTCACCCTTCAGGAGAGACGACATAGCGCCTCGCTTCGATACATAATTTTTGTGCCAAATCTGGTGCGAGGAAAGAACGCACACATTTTAATTTTGTCACACATTCACAAATATTCTTTCATCGCTACGGACGCATACATTTCTAAATATGTCAATTTCAATTAACAACGTCATTTTCTATGCACCGTCAACATTGACACCGACATACACAGACACACTAGTTGTATAACTAGAAGGCACATTGTGCATGCACGTTGGGACGAGGGGTTCGCCCGTAAAGGCCACTCCTCTGACAGGTGTCATACCTGTCATACCTTGATGCTTTAAGGTACTCAGTTATAAATTTGTTACGTCCTTCCAAATAACGCTAAATTATTTGAAACCATAGAAACATACTTGGATGATTTAAAAGCAATCAACCCATCTGGAAACCCTTACTAATCTGACTTGTGTTGACTTAATTCATCGCCGTGTAACAAAAGAAAACCAATTAATAAAGTCCGTTCTATTAACCTTAAGCTTTTAACATTGTATATCTCTTTATAATTCTTATAATGCGCAATGGCTTTGCAAATAGATTAATGATAACTGCCCGAAATAATTTCTGCCAATGGAACCTGTTTATTTCTTTTTAATTTTTAGATCTGAAATTTAAAAAAAAATATTGAAGTGAAAACTTCTTTAGCGGCGTTGTGCACTTTTTTGGAATAGGTAAAAAAAGTTAAGCTCGAGTCAGGCACACGTGGCCTGATCGAAAATCCGTAAGATAGTTGAGGAGACGTGGACTTGATCGACCTTCACCGATCTGATAACTCGATGAGACATATTTTTTATCCAATATAATTTATAAACAAGAAATAGTGAAAGAAAATGAGTGAGTACTTTATAAAAATACTAGATGAAAACCTACTGAAAATACTTGATGAAAAAAATACTGGTAATAAAAACAATTCGTGCGAAATTATTCCCATTCCAAAATATCAAAAATACACAACGTTAATGTTCAAGTTTTCACTTCTGCCGGCACTACCGGAGTGCAACACGTTTTTATTTTTATTTATTTACTATACTAAAAGATGATAATATGAATCTAATAGCTGTGCCCTGTGGTTTGACCCGTATTAGAAACGGGACTTAATATGTTCCCCTGGGAATGCGATATTTTAGCCGGGTAAAAATTTCAGCTCAATCATCTGCATCAATATTGAGTAGCATAATTCTATCCGAACAAACATACAAACATAGGTATATTGCAAGTTAAATAAAAGCTTTTAAAATCATCTTACGAGTATGTCACTTTTCAGCCCCCAAACTTATTTATTTATTTATCCATATCTATCTCCATACAAATCACTATCTCCATACAAAAAAAATATATTGGTCAATACGTATAGGTTAATAGCACCGATGCGACATGAAATAGGGACAAACAAACAAACATACTTTCCCATTTCATTTCGCATTTTATCATATTAATATCACATTAATACGTAAATCCGGCTCGCAAAGCAGATAGGTATAAATAAAACGCGACTGAAGATCAACATTACAAGCGCCTACTGTTTGTACAATCGAGCCGTTTCAAAGGCTCTCTTTCATCGCTCTAGAATAACATTATTCACAGCACTCCGAGATTACAAATCATAAAAAAACAAGATAAGTTCGTATTTTCATCAAGCTCCAGGGGTTCTGTACAAACTGTGTATGTACTTACAATCTCTTTTTGGCGTTCCACGGCGATGTACTTTTATCAGGCTCACTTTGGATAACTGTGGAGCGGGGATAAGGCTGGGTTTCCATTGACGCGGAGCTGGCGCTAGGGAGAGCGGAGCTTAGCGGTGCATGACCAATTACTACGCTCGAAATCTCCGCTCCGCTTCAATGGAAACGGCACGAGCGGAGTTGAGCAAAGCTGAACGGACATTCATAAAAATACAGCAAGGCGATGCGGAGCGGAGGACAGCGGGCATTGGGGTACGGATATCTCCGCTTCACTAATCCACTCTGTTCCACTTAAGTGGAAACACTCACCACTTTTCACCGCTCTTCTCCGCTCCTCTCCGTCCAGCTCTGCATCAGTGGAAACCCAGCCTAAATGCGAACGTAACTGTCTGCGTGTATCTATTATATTTTCACACACAAACTACTAATGAAATTTTGGCACAGTATAGTCTAGTATAGCACATTGAAGACTTTTACAGACAGCGTCCGTGGCATGATGCCGTGATGAGCTAACTGCGAAGCGTGAGGTTAAGGGTTCGATTCCCACCCAGGACAAATATTTGTGTGATGAACATGACTATTTATTCTGTGTCTGGTTGTTAATTTATCCATTTAAATACATAATTTAGAATTATATAAGTATGTATATCAGCTTTCCGATTACCACAGCACAAGCTCTCTCTCTACTCTAAGCGCTATCGTCCGAAATAATGTGTATTTTCGAGTGATCATTTTGTAAAGTTTGAAGAATTATAAAGGGTATTACCGCGCTATTAGTGACCGCTAGTGGAAAAAAATTCATGCGCGTTACCGTGCTTCGGAGAGCCTGTTAGGTCGTCGGTCCCGGTTGTTGTCGATAGGTAACAGTCGTTAAACCTTGTCGGAGGCCTTATGGGCGGTTTGAAAACATCCGACAGCGGGTTGGCCACTAACCCGCATCTCGACCAATCCGCATTGGAGCAGTGTGGTGGAGTAAGCTCCAGGCCTCCTCAATAAAGGGGAGAGATCTGTGCCCAGCAGTGGGACGCAAAAATTTATTCTCTCATTTATCTCAGAAATGCATGAAATATACTCTTCACGCGAATAGTATAATCATATGGACTCTAATCACTCACGAGCGAAGCCGGGCCTAATGACTATCAAAAATAACTGTTTTTAAAGAAATAAATGGATACATTCTGTCATGCTTTTCCTTGTTACAACACAAGCTAGATGACGCTACCGTATACGAGAGGTGCACGCCGGCTACACTACGCCATCTTGAGTAAAAGCACAATAAGACTCAACTTGATAAAGTAAACTGCCATAATGTCGACAGTGTACTAGTACTCGTCATTCAATAGAAAAACGGCCAAAAGTTACACTTTTTCTATGAATGATGAAAACTGTCAAAAACTGACGATTATTCGGACGTTTATCTTACCCCCTTCGTTTATCGGAGAAAAGGGGTCTTTACACACAGTGTGCTAAGTGCGAGTTTTTATCACCTACTCGATCGCGTTTGCGTTTACGCGATTTGTATGGAATCGAAGCAGCGCCATCTAGCTGTAGTAATATGAAACATTTATTGCGAGTGCAAGTTTTTTACGTCTTCGGTTTCGAGCATCAAGTGTCAAACGACACTCGATAGTGACGAGGTCAGCGCTCGTGATTGGTTGATTATGTGTTATAGCGAGTGCGAGTTTACATTTTTGACACTTCGCACACTCGCATGCTTTCGATTGTCGACACGTTTGACGTTTATTCGATTAACGCGATGGTAAAGTAATTCGATTGGTTATTTGAAACTCGCACTTAGCACACTGATGACTGATGGTAATCCGTATAGCGCAGTGATTAACATGCCCAACTACCGATCGATTCCCGGCGAGCAAAATATTGAATGATAACTTTAAATTTCCGTTCCAAAATCCAGATGGCGTGTTTGTGTGCCTTCATCTTTGTTGTTTTCATGGTAGGTACCCAAGACACAGGGAATTCTAGTGCGAGTTATAAGTAGAATCTTAATTAATTTATTATTATTTCTTGGATGAAAAACAAAGTAATCCTATACGGATTCGTTTTTCCTTCTATTGCGCGGAATCCCAACAACTTGGTGAACCTTTTTCTCCCACGATTCGCAATAATCTCTATTCAACCAAAAGCATAAAGGCCTTATTTCTTTTAAGTAGCTCTTTGTGTCTTATAATAAGAAATAAAATCAAGGAGATTATTTGAGGGTATCGCAGATCGCTGAATGTAGTAAAATATTAACTATTTTAAATGCACGTATTCTTGCGATAAGTATGTCTTATAATGTATATTTAGATGAAAAATTTTTTTGATCCATTGTTAGCATTAGTCTGGTTTTTAGAAAATATTATTAACTAAATTGGTAAATAGAGAGAATTTGTCATTGTTATCAGGCTTTAATAATCAGTTTTTTTTACTACGAGGTAAAACCATCATGAGTAAAAATAAAATAGTAAAATGTTTAAGAAACAAACCTGTATTGAAGAGGTCAGTTGTAGTAAAGCGAAATTAATAAAATTATTTATACTATTTTATAACATCAAATAATTTACAATTTGCCAAATACAATTTTGTTGCGTCGGCCTTATTGGATTGACAACACTGGTTTTTATATATATAACTAGCGGCCGCCTGCGACTTAGTCCGCGTGGACATTGGTATTAGTCATAGCATGATCTTATATAGCCTTCCCCAATAAATGGACTATTCAACACAAATAGAATTTGTCAACTTGAACCAGTTATTTCCTTAAATTACCGCGCTCAAACATACAAATAAACAAACTCTTCAGCTTTATATATTAGTACCTATAGATTATCGCGTTAATATCAGTAACTAAGCCGTATTCCAAATTTCTACTCAATCAGAAACTTAGTTTGCAACAAACGGGGTGCGGGTTATTTGGATCTCTGTGCATATTATTATGACCTATACTAGCTAACTAGCTAAGACGGCAAGTAAAAAAATAACAAATTTACGTCAAAATCCTGAGTCTTGCCTCTCAAGTCGTATACAGTTTAACTGCTACTCCGGAAGCGAAATAAATAAATGATTATTATTATTATTATTATTGAAAAATTTTCGCGATGTAATAATGCTCACGAAAATCGGGCTCCCGAGCGTCGCCATTTTGCAACCCTAATTATTATTAAAGAGTAATAAAAACAAAAAAAATTATAAGTGGCACTCGGGGACTGCCGCGGTAAAGCTATTACATAGCATTTTTTATCAACTTATGCAATTATAATTATTTTATTTATTTTTATTAGTGTTCATCTGAAACTTTATTATCTGGTCGAAGTAGTCTTGCATTGTCATCGGCTTAGAAAACTTCGACATTAGTATTTCTTTGATATTTGTCCATGATAATTGTTGAGGCTGTAACTTAGTTAAGCACGTAGCAGCGTGGCCTTTCAGTGAGTGTGTAAGTACAAGTATCAGATCAGTACCTTCTATCTTTTTCTTCTCGATGATCATTTCGGTTAACGTACACCAGTTTTCTAAATCAGATTCTGGGTCATCCGGATCAAAATTTACAAATTTAGTTGTTGTGTTTTGAACGGGTTGACAGGCGGTTATAATTTCAGCGATCTTTGTAAAAATTGCTTCCATGCCAGCGGAAAATAATGACATCTGTTCCAGCATTGAACCGCCCAATGATTGATCCTGGGGTGGATCCGCCACTTCTGATATCGACGTACATCCCTCCATTTATTAAAGAATACACCAATTGTACGTTAAATTACATCAGAACACAAATTTATTCACCTTCTTAAAATCACAATTCTATTATTTATTTGACATTAATCATTACGGCGCAAATGAGTAACCAACTCTTGTTCACAATGTTGTCAAGGCGACGCCGTCATCGAAGTCTGCCGAACTTAGACGATTGTCAGGTTATTTTCGTTACGGAATTTCTTGATCGAGTCGCCGCGCTCAAAGCCCGCGATAAAAGCTACACAATAGCTTAAAACCCAGATACGCAACACGCGAACGAACGAAAGAAAATTCGCGGCGCTTACGACGTTTTGGTCGCGAGGAAACTATACACTATAAGCGATCTAGCGCTGCATGTTTTAATAGTTTTGTTAGATGACATAACGATTGTTTTAGCGCTGCAGCCAACTTTAGTTCTAATGAGGCAAACTTCTGGTTTGGGACGTCTATTCTATACTCTAGTAATATAATTCAATGTCCCAAAGCTACAGGGACTACACAAACAAACCTATAAACGATTAAAATCAAGTTTACTAACATGCTGCAACTATTGTTCCAGATCATCCTATTGGTGAAGGCGCTGGACAAGTACAACATAACGTACTTCACGGTGACTGCTCAGATCGTCTCCCACGTGCTCGCCTATATGAACAGCTGCGTCAACCCTGTGCTGTACGCGTTCCTCTCGGAGAACTTCAGGGTGGCTTTCAGGAAGGTGAGGAATTTTTACTTTGATATCATCCTCATTATCTAGCTACATCATATCACTTTTGGACATCGGCTTCTAAGAAGGGCCTCTGAATCCAAATTCAATGTGGACACATCCCCACATGTGTGGTGGTTCACATCTAGTAAGATATAAATAGAAAAAATCTAAGCAATATTTACTATTCTCATCTACACTCATCGTATTGTGATCGTCAGAACTGAGAGTGATTGTGTAGACCTGTCTTCGTCAACTCATCTATTTTTCGATGAAACCACAATCCTTTCATCTCAGCAACTGTTTATATCTCCCATCATATTACTTACTCTGATTTTACGAGCACTAGTGGTATGAGTTTTTAGACGTCTATTAATAACTGACAGATAATGAGTACAGCAAGTCTTGGCATCCAAGTATACAATTCCGTCTATCCTCATTCATTTAACTGTAATTTAAACAAATCCAAACTTTTATTATGACAAGATCAGACGAGGTTACCTGTAACTGATGTCCGATCTTCATTATACGAGCATCTCATCCGAAGATAAGCACGACTACAAGTAATTAAAGTGATCATGAGGATGAGATGCGAAGTATAATTAAGACACTTATATGGTATTACTTATTTGCTTACTTGTAAAAAATTGCACGGAAACAGAAGTAAGAAAAAACTACTAATATAATAAAATATGAAAGCTTAGATGTGTGTTTGAATGGATGTTTGTTGCTAAAACGGATCGGTAATTTGGCAAAGAAATAGATTGCTAATATTGGTGATGTGAGCTCGCTTTTCGAAATTTGAATTTGCATTATTTCAAGCAAAAGTTGTTTCTAGAACAATGGAAATTACTTTATTTTTTGAAATTACTTTATTTTTTGAAATTACTTTATTTTATGAACCGATTTTGATGATTCTTTTTATGTTTGAATGCTTATACTTCCGAAGTGATCCCATTGTCACTAAGTCAAGATCTGATGATGGGATCCCAGGGAAATCGAATGGAACTCTCAAATTTTATATGCACCCATATTGATTTGCGTATACTTTCTGAAACAAAATTGATATTTGTGAATATGTTTTTTTGTTCAATAACTTAGGTGGTCCAACCGTCACCAAAACAAGATCTGATGATGGGATCTGAGGGAAATTGAGAGGAACTATCAAATTTTATAGGCACACATATGTGGAAATATCGCCAATTATGCTTAAAAAATACAAAATTATTAAATTAAAAGTACTAGTAAGTATAATATTGTATGCCAGAGCATGGTAGACTGTTTAAACTCCTATAATAATTTTAAACATCTAACTGTATGTATGTAAACAGTCAACAATAAAGTATTTTCATTTCATTTCATTTCATTTCATTTCACTAAAAAGAGTGAAATTATATAAGTTTTTAACAGAAAAAACGCCTTCAAACGGTAAAAAATAACTTTTTTCCCTTAGTAAAATGGCGTACTTTTCGCTCTGAATGGGCACCGACTTCAAAACAGTTTTAAGAGTCACTACCATTAGCAAGGAAAAGTATCAAATACCAAGTACTGAACTAAGTTATTTTTTACAGTTTGAAGTAGTGCCGGATTTATATTTTTTATGGGTGTAGGTCACTTTATTTCCGCCGCCCCATTTACATACCTATATAATCTTAATGTATATAAATTAAGACGTTGTTTGTCCGCGATGGACTCCTAAACTACTTAACACGTTTACTGCGAAGCTCAAAAACATAATATTTCACTCTGGTGCGGTACAGGACAATATTGCCATGTACTGTTAATTTTTCTAGTGCGAAACAAGACAAATGTGTCCGGTACACAATTCTTTTTAAAACTTTTTTTTTTCATAAAATTTTTACTTTCTGGCAATTCTTTAACTTTTATCAATATCTAAAAACTTTGAACTATATACATTTTTTTTTGGTTCTAGAATTGGACAAATATTTTTTTACTTATAGGTATAAACGTCTTACCGGACTCATATGTCATGTGGCGCACAAGAAGTGGTGAAAACGTTCAAATAGTCGATAAACAGTAGTGGTGTTATATAAGAAAACAAATATTTATCGATAATACTTTTATTTATAAAGCAAATTAGGCATTATTACCCGACTGCGTAAGAAGGAGGGTTATGTTTTTCGAGCGTATGTATGTATGTATGTGGGTATGTATGTCCATTTCTTTGGCGCACCGCACAGCCCAAACGACTGGAAGTTTTAAACATATGAGGTGTCGTTAAATTTGTTCAAAGACAAAGACAAAGACAAAGACATTTATTTGCACAAATATGGGTGTTTACAAAGTTGTTTATATATATTTAGTTCGCCATATTTACCTTCATGAGGTATGCAAATATACAATGATAAAAATATAAAAGGAAAAAAACTAAACTATAATACAATTACGAAATGTACATTTACATCTATTTTAATATTATTTTTATTTGTCCCATATTGCGCCTTTTATAAATAAAAATAAAAATATTTATTTATTTATATTTCGGATCGGTTCCGATCGTCAGCTTTGGGTACCCATATCACAGGGTGTTTGTACACTGAGAGGAAAAAAAGCCGGCGGAAAAAAAACCTCCCAGGTTTTTGTGGAATTCCTTTATGCCGTTTTATCTTAAGAGATCTCGTAAATGTATAAGGAAGGGAGCGTCATTATTTTTAAATTTTGAAAATGTGGCCTACAAGTATCCGTTTGTTGTAATTGACATATTGCTCGAATGCATTTTTTTTGAGCCTTAAACACAGTTTGAATTCCAGTCGCGTTTCCCCAGAATATTATACCGTATCTTAAATTTGGACCTACGTACGCATGGTAGGCATTTAGAACCGCCGTTTTGCTTACAACTTTGGCCAATTTATATAAAGCAAAAGAAAACTTATTTAATTGTTTACAAACGTGTTCTTTGTGTGACTGCCACGTTAATCTGCTATCTATGTATAGTCCTAAAAATTTTGTTGTTTCTATTTCAGATATCAACTTTCCTTTATAGTTAATATTTACTGGTTGTCCGTATGATACTCTATTTTTAAATGTCATTATGTTTGTTTTATCAAGATTAATTTTAAGATTATTACCATTTAGCCACTCTATCAGTGATTCAAGACAATTATTTATATTACTTTCAAAGGAACCTGTGTTTTCATTTGTAAATATTACTGTACTATCATCAGCAAATAGTATCATCGGTTCTTTTACTGCTTGAGGAAAATCGTTAATATAAATTAAAAAAAGTAAAGGGCCTAAAATACTTCCTTGAGGCACTCCATACAGTACTTTCCTAGAGAGAGAATGATGTTTCTCTTCAGTTTTTGTGATTTCATTAATTTTTGTTATTTCTGTTATGTGTTCTCTGTCAGTTAGGTAAGAGTTGATTAAGTTCAACGCATTGCCTCTGACTCCATATTTCTCTAACTTATTAATCAGCAATTTATGATCTACATACTCGAATGCCCTTGTCATGTCCATATAGAGCCCGATTACCTGTTTCTTATCATTTAAACCTGTCATTACTTTTTGTAAAAAATTATAAATTGCTACGTTTATTGATTTGTTTTTCCTAAACCCTACCTGCTCATCAGCAAAGATAGAAAACTTTTCGAAGTAAAAATATAATCTGTCATGGAGTACTTTTTCAAATATTTTAGAAAAAATAGGTATTAATGCTATAGGTCTGTAACATCCCATGTTCTGTCTGTCCTGTTTCTTAAATATTGGTTTGATAATTGTGACTTTAAGTTTCTCTGGAAATATGCCAGTTTCAATACTTAAATTTATATTATAAGCTAGTATTGGTGCAATTATATTTGATACCCGTTTAACGATATTCGTACATATACCGTCATACCCCGTACTATTTGTATTATTTAGATTATTTATTATTTTTATAACTTCGTCGGGTGAGGTTGGTTTTAAGAAAAATGAGTGTTGACTGTTAAAACTAATTTTATGTATATCACTATTAATCTTTATATTACAGTTATCTTCAATTTGATTTAAGAAGAAGTCATTAAACTCTTTGGCGATAATTTGTGGGTCTGTTTCAATGTGGTTCCCCACTTTGATTTCATTAATATCTTGTTTAGGTATATTTATAGTGTTATTGTTAATTACTTTCCAGACAGCTTTCGATTTATTATTAGAGTTCTTAATAAAATAGTCATTTTGAGATTTTTGTGTTAGATTTATTATTCTTTTAAATGTTTTTGAATAATTTTTAAATTTATTTTTTGCCTCCATGCTGCGAGAGATCCTGTACCTCCAAAGTAAACCCCTTTTAATTTTGGAACACCTTTTTATACCTTTTGAAATCCACTTTGGTCGTTTTTTCGTAAGTATTTTAACTTTTAAAATAGGGAAACAAAGATTATATAATAGTTGGAATAACTCGTGAAATACATTAAAAGCATCGTTTGGATCAGTACTTAAATAAACGTCTTGAAATGTTAAATTTTTAAGACTGTCGATAAATTTTTTAATATTTTCAATACAATAATCGCGTCGATAGATGTACCAGTGCGTAATGAGGCAATTTCTTTTTACCGGACATTGCAATATCTGAGCGGTATGGTCCGATAATGCAAGTTCAATTACGCCAGATTTACAGTTTCGAATGTTATGAGCAAAATTATCAATACAAGTTTTACTGCAAAGTCGCGTTGGTGTTTTAATGGACAGCTTAAGATTATATGAGTCAAATATTTCTTCAAATTCGGATGTTATTTTGTTTCGTTTTAGAATATCTATGTTAAAATCCCCGCACACTATTATCTTTTTATTTTTAAAACAAATATTATTTAGAAGGCTATTTAATTTCTCAAAGAAAAGATCAATGGAAGTCGAATTATTTCTTGGCGATCTATATATACAAATAACTACAATTCTGTGTTCAGTTAACTCCACCGCACTACATTCTATTATATTTATTACGTTAAATTGAGTAATTTCATGTATATTACGATATTTATGTTAGGATTGTCATATATATAAATTTTCAAAATGGCGTCCTCAAATTTGAAAAAAGGGGAGTGGGGTTTTTTTTTCTAACCACAGCAATATGGGTATCAAATGCAAGCTAGTGAAAAAACTATTTCAAAAATATATATATCATATCACATTTATGAATCCAGGACTGGTTTGAAGGCTTTTTTATATTAAAAACTTATACAATTTTAAACTTAAAAAACTATTCCAAGAGATTACAGAAGATGTAGAAAAAAGTATTCACAGATACAAGAGAGCCTTATTCCTTTTGAAGTGATGAACCCTAAACAGATTACAAGATACCGTTCACAAAACAGTTTTCAGACAAAGCACTAACACAGAAAGTCAATAACCATCCTTTATGAGGGCAACATTATGTATGATCAAAGCGATTTCTCACAGCCAATAGATAAACTTACGTTATAGCAACATCGACGCTCCACTTTGAAATAGGAAGCCATGAACCCATGGGAGTTTTATAGAAGCAACGGTTTTTTCATCATTTTGCAATATGACGGTAACTTTCAAATCCCCTGTGATGTACTCGTAGTATGGAAAAATTGTTAGTAATAAAAGTTTATAACTCCTATATAGCATAATATATGGCATGTAAGTTTCTTTTTGTTTTTGAATTATGTTTTGTTATCGTGATATTCAGTTCAATTCTTCGCTAGCCCTAGGGCCAGCACCAATTATATCAAACTGGATGTAAATAGAAAAGGTGGACATTTTTAATGTGGCCTACAGTTATTCTGCCACTCCAAAGGTTAAGATCACCTGATGCAAGGACAACCGAAAAATCGCATCTTTCATCTGAGATACAATAGATTTACAGTAACAATACCATACATTTACCCATACATTTCAAACAATTATCAGTAATAAGTAATATAATATTGTATGTCAGAACATGGTAGACTGTTTAAAATCTTATAATAATTTTAAACATCTAACTGTATGTATGTAAACAGTCAACAATAAAGTATTTTTCATATCACATGCATTGAAACAGCGAGTTTTGATATCTGTTTTGCCAGTCGAAATAAGACAATTTCAAACCAATGCGAATGTGTTTTTTTTTTTTTATAAATAAACCTAACAATAAGGCAGACGGGCCGCGTAATGTTAAGCGATCACCGTCGCCTATGGACACGGGCAACCCTAGGGGAGGGGAGGGGGAACCCGTCCGAGCATTGCCGGCTTTGGACGAGAGCTTTTTTTACAGCTTTCTTGAAGATGTTATAGTCCACTGGGAATGCCTCAGCTGGAAGGTTGTCCCATAACCTACACGTCCAGTCAGTCAGTCAGTCAGTCAGAAACAACGTTGTTTCTGCCCTAGGGGAGGGGAGACACCTCTCTCCCTCGTCAGAAATCGTCTTGTTTCACCCTTTGCCACACAATATACTATTCTTTTCTTTTCATCGAAACATACGAGTTTTATCACCTCCAAATGTTTTGGTAAAACACCCTTCAAACAACCGTGATTTCAACATTAAATGTCACATTTTATAAACAAGATAACTAATAATAAAGATCCCGTCAAAGAAAAAGTTTAATGAAGATCCATAAACTTCATAGAAAGTTCCAAAATCTCACACACAACATGAAAAAGTTACGGTACGGAAAATTCTGAAGATTACAAAATGCTTGAGTGAAGTTTGTCGCCTTCCAGAAGTTTATGTCATGTCTTATTCCTTCACGTTCTGTTACATATTTATATCCAAAACCTTGTCAGCTGTTTTCGGTCTCTTTGACTTGGAAATTACGGGAAAGTTATGAAAGTACATATATTATACTTAAATACTTTCCTTAAGCTCGTAAGTTATTTTTTCGAATGTTATTTTAAGTTATCGTTGAAATATTATGAACATGCGGAATTAATGCACATTTTTCTTTGCTGGACTTACAAAGTTATTTTTATAAGAAAAATTAACTATGTGAATTTTACGGCTTATAGTATTTTTTGCAAATAAGTTAAACTGTATTTTCTTTCAATTTTATTAAATTGCTTTTTCGAAAATACGGAGCCATAACTTTCTCACTTAAGCACGGAAACACGCATGAAGTTTACCACTAGCGGTCACCCATCCTACCTATGTGGCCGCACCATGCATTGCTTAGCTGTGTAGATCGCTTGCGTTTTACAGTCACATAGCGGTCGTAAAATAATGGAAGTGTTTTCTTCTTGGCCAATGACTTTTGAGGGGACCGTTCTTCTCCACATTGATTTACTGAAGATGGCTTTTCCAAATTACGAACTTAGCCCATCCATAAAACATCCTTTTCAAAGTCTCAAAATATTATTGTTTTTTATGAATTCACACAATAATAATTGACCCGCAAGTTGGAATAAAGTCAAGTGTTAGTTATCTTCCAACGTGGTTAAATTTTGAAGTCTTGAAGAAGCAGTCAGTGGAGTTTTTTGGGAGCTATCTGAATAGAGGCTACACCACTTTGAAGCCCTGATCGTACCTACTCCTTGTTTGTAAAGTACCTATGTTATTAAAAGGAATTTAAAACAAATGCATATGCATCACAAACTCTGTGAATATTGCCACCGTCAAGTATAATTTTTGCATCACTTAGTTTAGTAGTACTACAAAAAATCAGTAACTCGTCAGGTATCAGTCAATCTAGTCAGTCAGATGTTCAAGTAAAGTAATGGCTACTTTACCAGAACGTGTCAAATGGAGTTTTGGAGGCAAGCCGAAAAAACATGGTTTCACACTGTTATTTTATTTCAGAACACTCGTGCACTGTCATTAACCTATATCGAACAAAATTCCATCAACTTTATCCGATATAACTCAAAAATACACAAAGGAAATGAAAATAAAACAAGAACATAACTTGCCCCTTCAGACTTCCCGCTAAAATTCCAAATGCACATTATATTTTCCAAAAACGCAAAAACAATGAATTGACGACCCGTGTGGCGCATTGGCATGCCGGACTGCCAATCGAAGGGTCCCGGGTTCGTTCCCGGCGACTGATGAGTTTAAATTTCTGTTCTCGGTCTGGGGGTGTATGTGTTTCTGTCTTTGTGTGTGTCCAGGGTACCTACGCCACAGGGTATATATATCTTACTGTGGGACTATGAGTGTGAAGCGGTTAGCTATTTCGTATAATGCTAGTTAAGCCACAGTTAATTAGTAATATTATATCTCCCAACAGAATTCATGTCAAGGTTCACAGCAAGGCCTCAGGGGCTTAAAGCAAAGCTTGTCAAATTGTAATATTGAAATGAAACGGATCTTGTTGATACAGTTACGATCGGCAACAGCGTCAATGTAAATACACTTTATTTTTATCTTATATATATATAAGAGATTTCCACCCATATATTGACTCATCACGATATCTCTGGAACTATAAGACCTACCGACTTCAAATTTGGTAGGAATATTCCTTTCGCCGAGTAGAGGTCAGCTAAGAACGGATTTTACGAAATTCCACCCGGAAGGGGGGGTATTTCCACCCATATATTGACTCATCACGATATCTCTGGAACTATAAGACCTACCGACTTCAAATTTGGTAGGAATATTCCTTTCGCCGAGTAGAGGTCAGCTAAGAACGGATTTTACGAAATTCCACCCGGAAGGGGGGGTTGCGGGGGTGTTAAGTAATGTTTGTATATATGACATCGCAAAACTCAGAAACTATTCGACCGATTATTATGAAAATTGGTATGTACATGTATTTTTTCACGGAGAAGGTTTATAAGCATATAAACATAATAAAAAATGGATAGCAATCCATTATTATTATTATTTAATATTTAAACGCGATACGGAGTTCGCGGGGTCAGCTAGTTTTATATAAAGTGAGTCCCAAAACTGAACATGGCGTCGTAACTGTCCAGGGAAATGAAGAAAAGAATGAGGATCAGTAAAGTTATAGCAAATTCAATCAAACTACAACACACTTTATTCTATATGACATAAGAATGATATATCTTTTTGAATTATCAAAATCGGTCCATAACTTACGAAGATATTAAGTAATAAAGTTGTGCCGTTCCTCTCGCTAAAAAGTACACGTGTGACGTCACAATTACCGAACCGAGCGCAGTCGGCATACGATTCGACGAGACGGATGTTTGAGATTCGAGTGTAAAGTGTAGTTCGAATGTAATTTTGTAATAAAAGTATAAAACTTACCTTAATACTTAATATTAGTGCTAATAAAGTAGAAGTTTTGTACAAGCTCAATCAGATAAACGTCCGAAATACCTATATAGGTACCTACCTACTCGTACATATTGTACTGATCTTTTAGAGAAATTCACGTATTTTTAGCGTTTTTGAAACTAGTTGAGACTTAAAATCACTCATCTCTTTTTAATTTTGATTACCTACCCACGGAAGGTTGTGGAAATAAAACTTTATAAAAGAAACGAAATCATTTTTATTTTTACACTTTTAGGCTAGATCATAATAAAAATAAAGTATTACCTTATACATAACAAAAAATCCTGTAAATTAACTAAACCACAGGCTATCGTTACAATATTATCCAAAAAATATTCATACATACCTCACACCTATATTTTTTTATCGAGACGAGACCCGTGACGGTGACGACCGACCCGTGTGGCGTAATGGTTACCATACCGATTGGAGAGCCCGGGGTTCTATTCCCGGCGTGGCAGAAATTTGAATGTTGAGTTTATATTTCTGTTCTCGGTTTGGGTGTTTGTTTTTCTGTCTTTGTATGTGTCCATGTGAAAACGACCTCTGCACCTGGCTACATACAACACCAGGACACTGAGGACCGACGAAAAGATACATGAGCTGGAAGCAGAGATAGATAAGTTACGCTGGAGTATCATAGGATTATCTGAAGTCCGAAGAGAGGGGGAGGACACGGTAATCCTTAAATCCGGTAACTTATTCTATCACCAGGAGGGCGAACATCTGTCCCTAGGTGGTGTCGAGTATCTCGTCCACAGGTCCCTCGTCAACAATGTGACGAAAGTCGAATGTGTTTGCAAGGGCAAGGGTACCTTATACTCAGAATATCAAAACGGTATTCGCTGAAGGTCATACAGGTATATGCGCCGACGGCGACACACCCAGACGATGAGGTTGAGGCTATGTATGAGGACGTAAGTAGAGCCATACATGCCTCTAAGACTCATTTCACGGTGGTGGTCCCCCATGGATTTCAATGCAAGACTGGGCACGCGAGACGGCGACGAGCAGAAAGTAGGGCTCTTTGGATTTGGTCAACGAAACCACCGAGGCCACTTACTTGCTAACTTCTTGGAGAAGGAGAACCTCTTCATGATGAACTCCTTCTTCAAGAAGAATCCTCATCGCAAGTGGACTTGGATAATTCCCAACGGTTCCACGAAAAGCGAGATAGCAGACAAACGGCACATATTTAATGTCTCCGTGATCAACAGGTATGGTACGAGGCACATTAAATATCAACATCAAACTGGAACGGTCATGCCATGCCATCACAAAGGGTAGGTCTTAAGATGAACATGGACAAGACGAAGATCATGTCTAACGTCCATGTCACACCTGTACCGGTCGTTGTTGATGGCGCTACTCTCGAAGTTGTCGACGAGTACATATACCTAGGACAAGCTATCTGTATGGGTAAGTCCAGCTTCGAGAGAGAGGTAACTCGTAGAATCCAACTCGGTTGGGCAGCGTTCGGGAAATTACAAAGTGTCTTCTTCGTCCAGAATACCTCAGTGCCTGAAGTCGAAAGTTTTCGAGCAGTGTGTGAGTACAGGCCGCCCTCCAACCAGGTGGACTGATGGCCTGAAGAAGACAGCGGGTAGTCGCTGGATTCAGAAGGCCCAGGACCGGGAGGAGTGGCGAACATTAGGGGAGGCCTATGTCCAGCAGTGGACTATAAAAGGCTGATGGATGAATGGTATGTGTCCATGGTACCCACGATACACCCGACCGTTGATCGGCAGTCCGATGGTAACCATTGCATCACACGGGGTCGTCTAATATAATACCTAGTTCCGAAGTCCATAAAGGGATCCACCGGGAGTGTCCGGGAGGGCCCAAGGTGGTTTCTCGTTCACAGATCTCATGAACACAACGTTACGCAAGTCGTAAGCGTAATGTATTTTTTATTCATAATATCAAAACGGTATTCATTGACACTGATTCACTAGACAGCCATATTTTTTTTATTTGAATGGAGTAGCAGACGAGCATGCAGGCCACGTTGTGTTATGTGGTCGCTTCAGCTCATGGACATCTACATACAACCTCTAGCAAGCATAGGTAAGTCTTGTCTGAGGTCGTATGCAGTTACGCTGCTACTCCGGAGGCTGGTGTCGCCTCATGCAAGTGTAGCCGGCAACTGCACCTTTCCACCGAAACATAATAGTTCTACCACCGACAAATATATTTAGTAAGTATAATCTATGGGGAAGAAAGGTCATCGAATGGCGACCACGTCTCGGCAAAATGAGCACAAGCCGCCTTCCAAGCAGTTGGACTGACTACCTGAAGAAGACAGGGGGAAGCCGCTGGATTCAGAGGGCGCAGGACCGGTCGGACGTAGTGACGAATATTAAGAAGCCTATGTACAGCAGTGGGCTAAAGTACATTAAAATAATCTTTACAACAGTGTCTTGTAGTCTGGGTAGAGGCATAAGAATAAATAATTATTGTTATTAGGGTAGAGGCTGTAGTTTTATAATCTCTTTTTACAACAGAAACAATTTTTTTACGAAGTTTTGGGTCTCTCGGCACGTTAACAAATATTTTTCTGGCATTTTAACGAGCGTATTTTTAAATTTGACACTATACAATATTAATACATAGTTGAAAATGTGAATTAGATACCAATCAGACACTTATTTGTTTTTAAAGTCAAAATTAACCACACAAAACACTGCGCGCCTAACCGCTGCTAAAGGCTAACGGTAATTGTGACGTCACAGCTATCGCGGCGGCCCTCAATGTATTTTCGTTAGTAATTTGGTCATAACTTCGTCAATTTTTGTCGTAGAACAAAAAATTTTGCACTGTACGTTAAGGATTTCATAGCTCTACAAATCTGCATTCTCAACTAAAAACGTGACTGATCCTCATTGCTTCTTAAGAACGGCCTCTTAAGAAGATAAACATAATATCTTATACTTCCGTACTGCATAAATTCGAAAGTAAATCTGTCTGTCTGTTTGCTACGCTTTCCCGCTTGAACCACTGAACGAATTTTGATAAAAGGCATAAACATAGATAAGACGTTGAGAAAAGACATAGGATTCTTTTTACTGCGTAAAAACATCTTATTTACACGGGAAGCAAATTAAATCGCAAGAAAAGCACCGGTGCGCCGCTTTCTTTGGATGTGCTGGCGTCCTAGTAGGTAATTAATTTAAAAGTAAACGTTGATTTATCTATAAGTCTATTCGACGACGTTGCGGGCACAATTAGTATTTGAATATTGATAAAAATTACCGCGCTTATCTTTAGTAAATTTAATCAAACTATTCACAATATTTTTTATTAAGTAATGGAATCACGGCCGTGCTGTTAGGCTTTATAATTTTTTTATTCATACGGCGTAGCAGACGAACATGCAGGCCACTTGGTATTAAGTGATCGCTGTAGTCCGTGGACATTTACATTTATTTGCAAGCCTAAGTTTTGCCTGTGGTTGTATTGTAAATTAATTAGTGTAATTGGTTGTGAGCCGTGCTAATTAATTAAATAAATAAAATAAATAAATAAAATTGTAAAATAAACGTTTCATACTCATAGCCCCACAGTAAGGTCCCCCGATGCGACACCGCTTTAAAAATAAAAATATTTAAACTTACATAATATATGTAACGATAATAATTGTAATAGGTTTAAAATGTTATTTGTTAGTTTTTAGAATTTATTTTTTGGATCGGGGGGTTTCTCAAATTTTTAATTTTACTTTTATTTTGTCCTTTTCAAAGTAGGTATAAATATTAGGAAGGTATTTATAGTGATAAGTTAGTTGAGTTGGTAATAGTTAGGTAAAAATATATCATGTGACCAATGTGACAAATGACCATGTAAAAATTGACGATCATCGATCGATTAAGCGAGTATTCCAAAAATGAATTTATTGTTTATTTTATTTTAAAAACAATTTATAAGTCTCTGATTGAAACACGACGTAAATAAGATCATGTTTTAAAAGCCGCGCACGCTGACACGCTTACATTACCGAAAGCGATGAAACATTGTTATTACATTAAGTGTATGTACATTGTAAAGAGCAGACAAAGGAGAATTCGATTTCTCTAAAACACGTGCGGATGGAGAGTAAATTTAAGAAAAAAACCGCGCGTTATTTGGAACTCCGTGATCACTGCCATGAGGACATATGTATATCTATAAAAGAGACAATGGATATATCGTCTCAAAATCAATGTCCCTAGAACCAAGTATAAGTCTACTAGAACACGGTGTAAATAAGGCCGTGGACTGATTTGAGTGCCCACTGCTGATCTAGTGCCCTAGGTTCGATTCATAGCTAGTCCCTGTAGCTTCGGGATTAAGAATAGAGCTACGGTATCCCCTGCCTGATCGTAAGAGGCGACTAAAAGGGGGCTTCCGGGGCTGCAGGCGGTGAGAGTGGGAGCTCGACCCGTCCAGCCAGTAGCCCCGGGTAGGACGGCGGTGTGTGCGTGGTCGCATGCCGCCGTAAGCATCGGAAGGTGCAGGAGAGCACATTTGCTCTCCCAAAGATGGGCCCGTTCCAGGGCGTCGCGTATGGAGGATACCGGTGCGTTCCACGGGAGATCCCGGAGTCCTCCCCAAGCGCAGAGGTAAGTCACCGAGGGGGTTTTAGTGAGGTCAAATCTCACATAAGCCGGTATCCTCTCCCAAGGTGCTGGGTACATTTTGAAGGTTTCCCCCTGATATCAAAAAAAAGGTTTGATTCATAGCTAAGCTGAAGTTTGAATAAAGGGTTGCTCGCTGACTCGGTTTAAACCGAAACGATGAAAAATTGTTTGCCGAGAAAATGGATCAATGAGAAGTTAATTTAAAATCACGCGGTCAAGTGAATGAGAGCACTGATTGCGTCATTAGATACTTGATACAAAGTTTGCAAATTTTAAATTTAATGTTAAGTATTTTATTTAGAAAAACATGAGCGATAGCTTCATGGTTAAGAGCTTTTACCACACATGTAATTCATACGAGCGTTGATGAGCTTATAAGCTCGTACATGACAGTCGCAACAGATGTTACGCCTACACTAGGTATACAAACGCCGAAACAAACCCGTCTACTTGATTACAGTTTTTTGAAATATTAAAAGTAGTGCGCGAGTAAGCGCTTATGCCGAAACTACGCACGCAGAGGAAATACGCTAGCAGTCTAAGACGTCTAGCCAAGTAATAAAAAAAAGTCGTGTGGTGTCGTGGGATACCGGATAGGAACAAAGTTACTCATTATAAAAACATTTATTTTAAGTTCTATTCGAGGTACCTATAAAGAAAATAATTATTCGGGTATACATTTTTAATTATGTTTTTATTATCGATAAAAAGCAAAGAAACTAATTATCGAATGATATAATAATAGTAACAATCATCACGAAGACTATACATTAGATACTGTATAGCCATCATACATAGCCTATACATATAAATAAACCTTACGCTTTTTGTGACGCTATGGACGTTTCTTCCCGGCTAGGGTACCTCTCCGCAACGCCCCAAAAGGAATTTCGCTCCAATAATTTAACGTTTATTTTCATTTAAAAAAAACGGCAAATTGTTTGTAAAGTAGGTTTACGATCGAGATGTTTACGTGATAACGTCCGCACGAGAAAATCTCCATTCGTTTGTATGCCGCTAGAGTGAGAGAGACGGAAGATCGGTCCACTCACTCGAACGCTATGCCAGCCTCCGCTCGTGAGGATTCCGCGTGACAAGTTTCACGGAATGACTGGCAGCGCTCGAGATGAGACGGGAGATCGGTCCGTCTCTCTCTCGTTATACCTGCGATCGCGCTCGTGAGGTTTTGGTGTGACACAAGTTTCTGAACATGTCACCCGACTAAAACGATTTTAAAGACGTTATCACGTCAAAAACATAGTTATTGATGGTATTTATGTGGAACAAAATTATTGGGGTCATAAAATATTTAGTGTGCGTTATTTCATCTTTGAACCATACATAAACATTAATGGTTTTCTCTTCGGAAATTGTGTTGGCGTTGATATGTATATGTATTTGTAGGTTTGTTATGCTCGTGATTATTTCGTAGACATCTGTTGACATACGCCAAAATTAAATGTAAATCATTCTAGTCACGCCATTAGTATAATAGCGTACTCATCGTATACTTCCAAAAACTTTCCTACATTCTATTTTTTTATTTACATTGACTAGCAGACGAGCATGCAGGCCACGGTCGTGGTATTAAGTGGTCACTGCAGCCCATGGAAATCTACATACAACCCTGAGCAAGCCTGATTCTTGCCTGTGTTCGTATGCCCTACTCCGGAGGCCGATGGTGCCGTCAACTGTATCTTTCCACCGAAATCACGGACGAGTAAAAAAAGTAAGGACTCCGCGCCGCGATACTAGCAAGTGAAGCAACATTTATGCTGTAAATGTGTGCGTTACGGGGATACCAGTTCGCACAGATATTTTCCCCTTCATTTAGTCTTCAAATGGTACTAGTTTATGCTTGTGAACAATGTGCGTAAGTTTGAAGTAATGTGCCTTTTAAACACCATGGTTAAAAGAAAGTGAGCCGCCAACCTGATATCAAAATGGCTATATAAATTACATACCTATAATTCTACTGGTTGGGTTTCAGTATCTTTGTTTTGTCTGAATGAAAAAGTACTTACGAATTTTATTACTTTGCTTGTTTGCTATTGACGTTTTATACTTAAGGAAGTAGATTTCAGAGAAATAAATACTACGTGCGATTGAGTGATTTATTTGCAAAGTAAATACACGTGAAAATGACCACGTAAGTAAGGTCACTTTCCATCACAAAAGAAAATACTAAAATGTTTTATTTTATTTATTTTTACAATAATATGGATTATTATATAATGTATTTTTTACTTAACCGTATAAAATTTCAACTAGGTAGTAAAGAAATTAAATACTTATTATACAGGATAGAACATACACTACAAAATTTCACGAATTACAGATTACTCAATACTTCTGGTGCTGCTGTGCTGTACAGCTTGTACATACAGACGAGTCAGTAATCATTTATTTTAAATGAAATGATATCGTAAGCGCCGCGTTAAGACAGATGATCTCCACTAACGGCACATTCAGGGCTACCGCGCAAAAAACATGGGTAAAGGCTTCATTTGGCAGTTGATTGATCATATATGGTCATTTTAGGCTTCAACTGTCAAAAGAAGCCTAATGGTGCCCCGTTCACGAGCTTGACGCATGAACCAGACATCCCTTAGCTCATGGATGAGATCCAATCTTCTTGACCTTTAAAAATAAAAAATATAAAAATATAATTAAATAATATAAAAATAAAATATTTTATTTTTTTATTTTATTAAGTGATTATTGGATGCCTGAGTAAGGTAGAATGTTTAAATATTATTGTTAAACGCAAACACCAAAATTTTTTGTAAACAGTCATCAGTAAACGTATTTCAGTTCAATTATTCAAATACAACATTATCTACTAAGAACGTTATGGATTAGGTTACCCAATTTTTCGGGTAAAGTCCCTATTTATATCCTGACCACACTGACTGTTACGGTCAAGGGCAAATCACGTGTAGTGGAGGTTTTGTGTTTCAAATATTGTTATTTATTTGTATTTGAAAAAAGCAGAAAATAATGTAATAAGATCTCGTTTACCTGTGAAAAATTATCCCTTGGCACTTTTTTGTAGTGTGGTATTATTATTACACGCTTTTTATTAGCTTCACCTGTATGTTTGTATGTTTGTTTGTAACCGACTTCTTTGGGCGCGATTTTGACCCACTTTAAACGGCCAGATTTCGTTCAAACTTTGTAGATTTATTGAGGACCGATGACAATACACTAATTTGATAAAATTATTCCATTTAAAAATCCAACTAAAAAATTAAAAATAAATAATGTAGTTTAAAAAACTAAAAAAACACGCTTTTGAGAAAATACGAACTAAAAACTAAAAAAATAAGAAGAAAATGTATATTACTGTAAATAAAGCGTGGGGTGGTTTTTAAGATACTATTGACACCATGCACCCCACGCTTTATTTACAGTAATATACATTTTCTTCTTATTTTTTTAGTTTTTAGTTCGTATTTTCTCAAAAGCGTGTTTTTTTAGTTTTTTAAACTACATTATTTTTACACCATTTAACTACACACGACGGCATTATTTCGATTTTTGATGCGCCAAAAAATTGCTCTGCCACAAACGATGGTTGAAAGCGTAATGGCGGTCGATCGGCTTATCTTTATGTGAGTGTGTGCGTGAAGGTTCATATTTACACGTAGCTGGCTTATTTTGGGTGCTTCATATTTTATGTAGGTGACGCGGAGTCCTTACTTTTTTTACTCGTCCGTGACCGAAATAAAATAGAAATCCGTCATGGTACAAATGAATGCAACGGTGGTACTTTCACGGTCGAACCCTAAACGTTCTACCACCTTTTTTGGTATCGGGGGGGAAATCTTCAAAAGGTACCCGGCACCTTGGGAGAGGGGATATCGCGTTATGTGGACCGCACTAAAACCCCCTGTGCGGCCTGCCTCTGTCCTTGGGGAGGACTCCGGGATCTCCAGTGGAAGGCACCGGCGTACTACACGCGCGGCGCCCCGTACGGGCCCATCTTCGGGAGAGCAGATGTGCTCTCCTGCACCTTCTGATGCTTACGGCGGCATGCGGCCACGCACACACCGCCGTCCTTCCCGGGGCTGCTGGATCGAGCTCCCACTCTCACCTCCCACAATCCCGGAAGCCCCCTTTTAGTCGCCACTTACGATCAGGCAGGGGATACCGTAGCTCTATTCTTAATCCCGAAGCTACAGGGACTAAACGTTCTACCACCTATAAAACGTTTTGTCGTTATGATTATACTGTCAAACCATTGACGTAAATGATTAAACGTTTGACAATCAAATGACAAGATACTGATAAAAATAAATCGGCATATGGTTTAACAGTAAATTTCAACGATTAACAGTACATTTTCAAATTAACTCCTCAACAGCAACAACAAGCTGCCCTCAACAATCCGTGCTACTTCTGAGGTGACATTATTTAAAACCAAAGTACTTAATTTTCTCATTGACAAAACCTATTATAAATTAAATGACTTTTTAAATGACAATTCTGTAAAATAATTTTATTATATTAAGTTTTTATTTATGACAATTTATTAAATAATCTGAATAACAAAATTTTCTATGAGTGACTGATACTGTATTGTAAGCATAATTAATTTTAATAATTTTCATTTAAATCTAATTATTAGTTAAGACTGTTATTGTATCGTAATTTTAAATAATTCATTTTATAGAAAATTGTATTTGACATAACTTTTAATTATAAATATTGAAGCGGAGCCATTTGAAGCGGAATATGAAGGATGTTTAACTTACTTTATATCTTGTATTGTACACATATTCTATAAAAAAGTGATTTGATTTGATTTGAAAACAGGTACAGTACATAAAACTGTTGAGCATGGTTAGTTCAAAATATGTTTGGTTTGTCTACGTTTCGAATACAATGAGATAACCACATTTCATTTGCGTTGAAAGGTCGTTGGCGTTCGGCGTACTCCGTATTTTAGAAACATTACTGTAACCGTATCAACTGAAGAGATTGGAAATGGGATTCCAAATCAGATGGCCTACTCTGTAAGCATCCGTCCGTAAGTTTAACAGTACGTAAGTAACATTTTCGGAATCATTTTTGGCATACTCAGATCGTTTTTTTTTCACGAATTAATAAGTTAAGCGTTGTCATTGAGGACATTAAGCTACTGAATGAATAATATTGCTAGAATTTCTTCAGACTTATCCAAAAATGAGGCCCGAAAATTCACTTAGTTTCGGATACGGACGTACGGAGTGGGCCCTATGTTCCAAATACAATCTTAGGATGGAACTACAGTTCCAAGGTATAGACAATAATCACAGATGTTTTATTTTTATTTGAATGGAGTAGCAGACGAGTATGCTGGCCACGTGGTGTTAAGTGATCACTGCAGCCCATTTTTTTTTTTTTTTTTTTTTTTTTTTTTTTTTTTTTTTTTTTTTTTTTTTTTTTAAGTAGGGAATGCTATTACGCACCTTCTCGACCTCTGTCGAGGGGACAGAGGGAGGTGTGTGGGACTCCCCCCTGCCGTTACGAGGCAGGGGTATACCCACTAAACCCTACTGCGCTCCTCCATCGCCATCGTGACGATGTCGTGGGAAATCGGCAGAGCCTTTGCTTCCACAACATCGTCGGCGACTGCCTGCCTATCTTGGCAGGCCCTACACGCTCCCCTTATGGGGAGGCTACAGGAATGACCGGGAGCGCCGGGTCATTCCTGTCCATCAGTGATGGCCTGTGCAATGCAGGTGGAGGCACCCCCGTACCTCCAACCTGCAGGCCACCACCGGGGGGAGGGAGAGAACGGTCGTATTGCCGTCTTCTCCTTCCCCTTCTACGTTTGCGGAGCGGGGGTTGGGACGGATCGTCCTCTCGCTCCCGCTCCGCCGCCTCCTTATGCGAGATGACTTCCTCGCAGAAGGAGGCAACGGCTTTCCAGCCTCTTTCGCTTCCGAGCATGGATCACTGCAGCCCATGGACATCTACATACAACCTTAAGCAAGCATAGGTAAGTCTTGTCTGAGGTCGTATGCAGTTGCGCTACTACTCCGGAGGCTGGTGGTTGCCTCATGTAAGTGTGGCCGGCAACTGCACCTTTCCACCGAAACACAACAGAATTGGTTCACGGCAGAAGTGGGTGCAGCGGTGGTACTTCCTCGGGCGAACCATAACAAAACTTTACTTAACTTCAAACCCTGACGACCCGAAAGAGGTAATGGTTATCATGCCGGACTACCGATCGGAGGGTCCCGGGTGCGATTCCCGGTGGAGCAGAAATTTTAATTATGACTTTATAATTTTTGTTCTCGGTCTGGGTGTTTGTGTTGTGGGTACCATAGGGAAGATCCCTACTGTGGGGCTATGAGTGTGAAGCGTTATTATTATTTTATACTTTTTGAAGGCCCCTTCACCCACAACCAAAAAAAGGTGATTAGATCCTTTCTAACGTGAAAACCGCGAGGCGTGCCTCGTATAAAACATCACATTATGTAAGCTACTTACAACCAATGTTTTTCAACGAGATAGGAAAAAATATCGTTGAAACAGAGTTTTGTACAAAGTATATCAGAAATAAAACATAAGCAAGTCCTTGATTTTAAATAATAATATTAATTATTATAACAAACTAGCTGTGCCCCGCGGTTTCACCCGCGTTAGAGAGGATCATTAGCATAAAGTGAAGTACCTTCTGAAGTTCCGTGGACCGGCTTTTTTGTAGGACTATTTAAAAAACGACTATTTAAGAAAGAGTAACAAACATCCATACTTACAAACTTTTGCGTTTATAATATGAGTAGCATTTTCCAGATCATTTGAGAAATTTCTGGAACTTTCTCGAACATTCTCAATTAATTAAAACAGTTTGCAATTATTTTAAAAATCTTCAGACCATTCGAGAAGTTTCTGGAACTTTCTCGAATATTTTCAATTAATAAAAAAAATTGCAATTATTTTAAAAATCTCCAGATCATTCTAAAAAATATTACAATCATTTGAGAAGCTTTCTCGAATATTCTCAATTAATTAAAATTATTTTAAAAAATCCAAATGATTCGAGAAGTTTCTGGAACTTTCTCGAACATTCTCAATAAAATTAAAATAGTTTGCTAGATCATCACAGAAATTTTGAGATCCACCCAGAAGTCCCTGGTTAGAAAAGTACAGATTTTTTTTTCAGATTTTTCCACCCACTTCCACTCACCGCGATCAAACTCCCTTACTATCATCTATGTACTAAGGGGTATTTACCACCCCAACGGGAAGTTGATTGGAGTTAATGATAATAGAGAAAACCGTGTCTTTACGTACAAAGAAAATCCTTTACTTTTTATATATATATTAAGATTAAGATTTATCCAGGCTCGTTACCGTGCTAAGCGCCCACAGCCAAGACTTGTAAAAATTAAGTGGATTGTAGAAAATGAAAAATTTCATATTTACCTCCATGTTAGTATAAAGATAGAACAACCTACATTGCTTTAGGGAATATTTATGTCATATTAGACTTAACAAGATTCCAGCTAGCTCTTGAGGTATAAAACTAGGACCAAACTTTGGTATTACGTTTTTTCACATTACGTACAATTTATAACAGAAAAAATCTATACATATTATAAATGCGAAAGTGTGGATGTTTGTTTGGATGAATGTTTTTGGCTACATCAAGCAAGAATCGGAGTAGCAAATTGGCACCTTTTCACTCTAAATGTATGAAAACTGTACTGTTCCCATGGGATATGAGATACAGCCTGATGACCAACAGACGGACGGAGAGCGGAGGCTTAGTAATAGGGTCCCGTTGGCACCCTTTGGGTACGGAACCCTAAAAAACCAAATTAGGGATTTTTCAAAGGTCACTCAACCACGCTGCTCTAATGCGAATGGCGCGGATGGCGGAGCCGACCCGCTGTCGGATGTTTTAAAACCGCACGTAACGATAAATCGTGTTTCTCTGTACAGATCTGTTTGTTTGGTAAATCGTTGCAATTAATCGTTCGTCATGAAGCGCGCATGGCCCGGCGGTTAGCGTAGAACGCAAACTATCTATGCAACTAAGCAAAACGGGCGCGGTCGGGTGTGAGATGGGTGACCGCTAGTGGCAAAAAAAACATGCGCGTTTCAGTGCTTCGGAGGGCACGTTAAGCCGTCGGTCCCGGTTGTTGTCGATAGATAACAGTCATTAAACCTTGTCGGAGGCCTTATGGGCGGTTTGAAAACATTCGACAGCGGGTTGGCCACTAACCCGCATCTCCATCAACCCGCATTGGAGCAGCGTGGTGGAGTAAGCTCCAGGCCTCCCCAGTAATGGGGAGAGACCCGTGCCCAGCAGTGGGACGCAAAAAGGGTTGCGACCTATCGTTCGTCGGCGGCAGTAGCAAATTTCATTAGATAAATAGTTCTCGATTGCGTTTACACAGTTTATCGTTACGAGTGAATGGCGGTCCTGATCGCTCAGTTCGGCTGTTCATCTCGGACCCCGCTTGTGTTTGGACGTGGGTATCACGCAAAGCGCGCTTTATGCACTAAAATGTATCCTCGACTTTTTTTCTTTAAAGCACACAATTAGGCCCAAAAACTCAAGTGCATCATCATCATTTTTCATCGTTGATTATTATATTTAATGTGTGAACTTCAGCGGAAAACTGATGATCGACGCAGATATCGGTGGCGTGTTGAGGCACTAGGAGCGTTCGATTTATCTTTATAGTCTAAAATCGCAAAGATTTCTCGTAACGTGTGGGGCGGGCATTAGTTGCTTAGATACCTTGCGTCCTACGGCATCCGCAAAGCCATGCGCGCTTAATGCGAATTTCAACTACAATTTATTTGCTTGTATTTCGGTTCCGAAATTAGATTACTTATTTTATGCTTTACAAGTTACTTCTTCGTATTTATTACATCAAGAAAAACCTTAACAGAAGTAACGAGGTCCTCAAAGAAAATAAAACAAATATTACGTTTGCCAATTACTCGACGCGACTGAGATCAAACAGGACTTGGGAATTATGATGTTAATAATGATAACAGGTAAATAAAAACACGCAACAAATAATATTACCTCAAATATACATCAAATAATACCTACATTCCTAGGTACTAATCAATCACCTACATCAAATAGAACCTATATACTATACGTATTACATAAAGATGTTTATGAATAAAGTTTTTAGTAACACTAGTCTGTCTGTGCGCGGATTTACTCGTCTGAAACCCTTTTTGCGTTCCACTGCTGGGCACGAGTCTCTCCCCATTATTGAGTTGGCTACTAAGAAAGCATGGCTGCAACCCTTTTTGCGTCCCACTGCTGGGCATGGGTCTATTCCCATTATAGGGAAGGCCTGGTGCTTACTCCACCACGCTGCTCCAATGCGGGTTGGTGGAGATGCGGGTTAGTGACCAACCCGCTGTCGGATGTTTTCAAACCGCCCATAAGGCCTCCGACAAGGTTTAATGACTGTTATCGATCGACAACAACCGGGACCGACGGCTTAACGTGCCCTCCGAAGCATGGAAACGCGCATGAAATTTTTCGCCACTAGCGGTCACCAATCTCACAACCGGTAAGACACTACTAAGAAATCACAACTAAGAAAGCATAATTACAATTAATTGAATAAGCTAAAATCTATATCTAATCTTATAATGCAAAGCTGAAGAGTTTGTTTGTTTGTTTGTTTGGAAGCCTTATCTTAGGAAGTATTGGTTTGGGTACAAAAAATATTTTTGTGTTGGATAGTAAATTTTAAGGGGAAGATTTTAGACTAAATAATCACGTTATGTCTTATAGCAATGCATTAATATATTATTATCTCCAATTTACAAATCTCTATCCACTCATGATGACGCACATGTTCTGTGATGACGCAACAACACATCGAGTAATAAAGAAAAGTGCAGCGGACAAACTAGAATCTCTACTTCTACCTTTCAAGATCTAACACTCCTAAAACTATTTTGGAGTCACACTTAATAAAATGGCGTATCATAGCGACTCAAAAATAGTTTTAAGAGTCATTGCCATTAGCAAGAAAAATCATATATGCTAATTACTTAACATATTTATTTTTCATCTTTTGAAGTCAGCTTTTTTTCTTTGTTCAAAACCTAATTGATAATTTAAAGTTCACAAAAATTATAAAAACAGGCAATTTCCTCGTTTTTATTTTATTTTAAGTTCCTTTTTAACGTATTGTATAACTTAGTATACAACACTTGTTAGTACAGTAAACAATAAACAATGAATAGTTTTAAAGGTTCGTTACTTACGTCGAATAAACATATCAATAGAAATAGAGATGATTCCCCGTTGTTATATTAATACAATAATAAGCTAACAGGAAAAACTTTTCGACTGGGCTCATCGCGAATATAATATTACCTAATTAAGGAAATAATTATGTCTCCGGAAGTGCGAAGGCGGATTTTCCTTTCACAATAAAACAATTATTACGTTTCAATAATGATTGTTTATGATTTACTCATATACAATAATAAAACAGGGCAATATAGCTAATATAGGTAGCCAATAAAATCTAAAGTTTTAATTATTGTTCAGACGCCTAGTTGCGACTTTGAGCTTGTTTCTCTATCTATTCATCAGTCTTTAGAAGTGCACTGTTGAACATAGCCCTCCCCTAACATTGTCCACTCCAACCGGTCCTGCGCCCTCTGAATCCAGCGGTATGCCGTGTTTGAGGTCGTCAGTCCACCTGGTTGGAAGGCGGCCTGTGCTCCTTTTGCCGAGACGTGGTTGCCATTCGAGGCCCTTTCTTCCCCATCGGTTGTCAGTCCTCCTAACTATATGGCCTGCCCATTGCTACTTAAGCTTGCAAATTTTGAGAGCTATGTCGGTAACCTTCGTTCGTCTACGGATTCCATCGTTTCGAATTCTGTCGCGTAGAGAAATACCAAGCATAGCCCTCTCCATCGCTCGCTGACCGACCTTGAGCCTATGGAAAAGGCTAACTGTGAAAGACCACGTCTCAGCGCCGTAAGTTATCACTGGCAACATAGCTCATACTGCTCGAAAACTTTCGACTTCAGGCACTGAGGTATTGTCGACGAGAAGACACTTCGTAGTTTCCCGAACGCTGTCCAACCGAGTTGGATTCTACGACTTACCTCTCTCTCGAAGTTGGACCTACCCATACGGATCGCTTGTCCAAGGTCAACAACTTTGAGAGTAGCGCCATCAACAACGACCGGTATAGGTGTGACATGGACATTAGATATGATCTTCGTCTTGTCCATGTTCATCTTAAGACCCACCCTTTGTGAGGCACTATGGCGGTCACCTAGCATAGTGCTGAGCTCTTCCAGGTTCTCCGCCAGGATTACTATATCATCGGCAAATCGAAGGTGTGTGAGGTGTTCGCCATTGATGTTAAGCCCGTTCCCGTTCCACTCCATCAGCTTGAACACGTCTTCCAGTGCAGCGGTAAACAGCTTCGGGGATATAACATCCCCTTGTCGCACTCCGCGCTGCAGTGGAATAGGTCCAGTGCTTCCGTCATGGACTCGAACTGACATGATTGCGGCTTTGTACAAACACTTCAACACCTCGATGTACCGATAGTCAATCTGGCATCGCTGGAGAGACTCTAGTACCGCCCAGGTCTCTATAGAATCGAAGGCTTTCTCATAGTCCACATACGCTATACATAGCGGCAGATTATACTCCTCGGTCTTTTATATTACCTGTCGCAGCGTGTGTATGTGGTCCATGGTACTATAGCCTTTTCGGAATCCGGCTTGTTCGGGAGGCTGGAAGTCGTCTAGCCTGCGCGCAATACGATTAGTAAGAACCCTTGAAAACAGCTTATAAACGTGGCTCAGAAGCGCGATGGGTCTATAGTTCTTTAAAAGGGCTCTGTCGCCCTTTTTATAGAACAACACCACCACGCTTCTGCTCCACACCTCCGGGACAGTTCCGCTACTGATGACTAAATATAATATGATGAATAAAATAAAATATGATTATGCTTAAAACAATATGATAACAATAAATTAAATGATATTGTACGCCCAGACACAGTACTGTTTAAAACTTTAATAATAATTTAAACATCTGAACATTCTAAACTGTGTTTAAACAGTTAACAATAAACTATTTTCATTTCATTTAACTTCAAACTTGCTTTGATAATACCAAGGAATCAAGTTTATTTTTGAGATGAATATTAATTGTACACAGCTGTAACACTAATTGATTCGTAGTCAAAGTTGTTGAGGAGTATTCAGGATAATTAGTGAAAAATTAATTAACTAAGTTCTGTAAGAGCGGACTTACCTGCGTTATGAATACAAAAGGGTGTCTGGAAGATTTTACTCATTAATTAAATTGATTGAAGAGAACGTTAAGACGTTTATCCTTGTCGCTATCGAAAAAAGCAGCCTGAAATCATAAACAGTAATGGCCGAGCGGTAACGACGCGGTCTCCGACACGGAGATACCTATCGGGTTCAAATTCTCGACGCGCACGTAATTTGCGTAATTATCGCTGCTCGACGATGATGGAAAATATCGTGATATTGAATTAATAATGATGTTTTTCATCACTGCAGGCGTGCATGCGTGATGTCCACCAAATGGCACTTAGCCGACCTGGTGGACTATATCCTAACTACTATTTAACGATAGGGTATCTAAGTTAGGGGATATTATTTAAAACATTATATTTTTATTAAAATACATCTTGTATGGATATTTTTGCTATCTATTGTCACGTACATGTAATTTGAATTGAAATAAAAAGATAAATATTTAAAAACTTCTGGTTAAAAAAGTTTTTTTAGTATTTGCCTCCTTCGATGAAAGAGTTCCTCTTTTTTCACCCAGCAGGTTCCATTATCCCGACTTTTTAAACAGCAAATCTGGCAACGCTGCCAGCAGTACTCCATTAAAAAGGTTGTTGATATCGAAGCTTTCGAACTTTAAATATAAAATTTGTGTTAAAACGAAAGAGCCTCCATGATATGACGTCATGCGGTCTGGTAAACAAAGTACTCGTAATATCAACTGTTCAACACAATGTTTGGTAAAGGTTATTTTTGTACTGCATAAAATATTTTATACATGAAATAAAACGTAAGTTTGTTTAAAATAATAATAGCATAGAAGATTAAAGACAAACATGGGAGTATTGTATGCTTTGATCGTGTAAAAAAATGTAGAACCACAATGCAAAGATTTTTTGGGGTAGAGTTGTAAAGCAAAGTCTAGAGTTGTCGTCAAAACCACTCGAAATTTGAAAATTTTAAAATAATCCTACTAATATTATAAATGCGAAAGTAAGTTTGTTTGTTACTCTTTCACGTGAAGACTACGCAACCGATCATCATGAAACTTTGCACATATATTCTTGGAGTTATCAGAAGTAAAATAGGATGCTTTAAAAAAATTAACGCGGGTGAAACTCTCGTATTTTATATGGCTCGTATCAATTGAATAAGTACTAAGTATTTTTTCTATTCCTAAAGTTTAATAACTTTAGCATGGAATGAGAGAAATGAGTGTTATTTTTATTTAATAGATAAACGTCGTAAAAAAATCCGTTGTCTCTAAAGTCGGATTACTGACGATAGTTGAACGTGACAACGTCATAAGAAAAAACTAGTTGCTATAAACAAGTGACACCACATTCACTTTACACTGCACTTCATACTTGACGAAAACATGCAAATGTATTATTGTATAGCAGCTATCCACGCGGACTCATCGCTCGCTCAAGTATGAGAGAGACAGATGTCGAACGCTGCCGAACGCGGAGGCCGATTGTGCCTTTTTGTCGCTCGTTCCGCGCTCTCGCTTGCACTTCAAGCGTTAAATAGAACGCCTCAGAGCGAGGTAACGCCGCATGAGTCATGTTTTTTCGTGCGTGCAGCCGGCTCCATCGAATTATAAGACATTTTCACGTCAAAAATTATGTTTACAAATTAACACTGAGAAAATAATTTAAGACTGATTATTTAATTCCGAGATAAAGTAATTTGTGAGATAAATATATCGTTAACTTTTTCATAATCATGTCATAAGTATAACAATGATAGAGCTTAAATTTATTCGACGAATGAAAAAGTTCGCATACTTTTACCATATTCATGTAATTTTATAGTCGTGATATTCTCTCTCAATTATAAATTGCACTGTCCTAGAAGGTACTTGTGTGCGCTTGATTTTTTTTGTCTCATTTATTATTACTCCTGACGTTATTGGATGATATTTTTTTTAATCTGTTTAAAGCTTTTCACATCTTCATTCGTTTATTCATAATAATATGGCTGCTACCGTTTTGGTAGCCCACTGCTGGACACAGGTCTCTCCCCATAATTAGGAAAATCCTTTTATTAGTTTATTTCACCACGCTGCTCCGATTGTTCCAGCCTTCGTGTGTAACCATGGAACACATGACACAGGAATCCTTGTCCTATCAGTGTCAAAAGCCATTTTTTATCTTTACGTTTAACCATGATCGTTCTTTCCAGGTGATGTACTGCCCTCCGCCCTACGACGGGATGTCCGGCCGGCCCCAGCCCACGAAGACCACACGAACGGGCAACGGGAACTCTTGCCACGACATCGTTTGAGACTCGCTTCGTCGGACGCGCGTGCCCTCCGAGGCCACGGTAGTGTAGACCTTTACGCGCGACCGACACTGTACATACCGTAGAAACAACCCTTTCCTATAGATTCCATAATATGCAGCCTACTATCTGTAAATAAGTAAATTTTAATTTTATCTGATCGCAAAAAGTGATTAATGTTATTATAATCAAATGAGATTTATGTTATGACAAGATTTAATCCCCAAATGAAATACTGAGCATAATTTGGATGTAATTTGCGTCAGATAGCAAAACGGTTTTTAATAAATGGCGTCCCTGTATTAAAATGCACTCATTATTTAAAGTTGATATTCGTTTAATTTTGTAGTAAAGATTTATGAAACAATATTTTGTTTTGTATTTTAAAACATGAATTACGCTGCAGCGATAATGTTAATCGAGAAATAAGTAATTATTATTTGTAACTTGAATCTGTAAAAAATTTGTTCTTGGGTAGATGTAGTAACATTGTATGTGTAGAAATATATTGTAAAAAAATATATATGTATACTGCTATTGTTGCGGTAATATGATAAGTATGAGAATAAACAAAATTATAGGATGCTGTAAGTTACCTATAAATGTTTTCGAAACAACAACTGTATATAATTTAAGTAATTAGTAATATTAATAGATAAAAACAAATACTTTTGTTAAGAATATTTTATTTCATTTAAATAGGTAGCTATGTAAATAGAAAATATAATAAAAAAGTATAGCATAGATATGTATGTATATAAAACAATACTACCAAAGCTTTAAGCTTAATGTATAATATCTCATTTGCCCCCATATTTTTGAGCCCAAATAAGGGAGCAAATGATTAGTTGAATGTATAGCTATGCTTAAGACAAAAGAATACGTAATTATACATTGTAAATAATTTTAGATCCTCAAATTATTAGAAACAATAAAAATATTGGTGGTTTATCAAAATTAGGTATTTAACGTGTAGCGGATACATCGAAAAACAATATAAATGTTTGTATGTAAAATTTAGGTATAAATATTACAGTAGTGACTCTGCTTACTATAGAAAAGAAAAAATGTTCTGCGTAGTTTTTATAAAATAAAAACCCAATTTTAAATACAATTATTACTTGTGTTTACGGCGCAATCATTTATTGTGTATACTTTAATGCTATGTTATAATAATACATGTTTTAAAAATATTATTGTAATGTATATTTACAATTTTTAAACGTATGGCACATAGATATTTTATAAATGTGTACATATTTTGTTCAATTATATCAAATTCTTATACTGAGTTCACAGATAAATAATATTAAAATTCAAATTCTTATACTGAGATCACAGATAAATATTATTAAAATTGTTATCTATTTACCAATTTCTTATTGTAGTTAATATCACAACAGAAGCTTGTTATACAAATAATTAATTTGAAATAATTTTAAATTATTAAATACTGCAATGGTCATGTTTTACTAAGTTGTTTTTAAATACAGATCAGATAATTTACGTATTTGTTTTATTTTCATTAACTTTATACTAGCGATCTACGCAGCAAAGCCAAACAGGCGCGGTCGGGTGTGAGTTGGTTGACCGCTAGTGGCGAAAATTTCATGCGCGATACCGAGTTACGATTTGTGTTCCTTTTCTTTATTTTATATCATTTCTTCATTACTATTACTATTACTCGAAAAATTTGATATGGATAGTGTTATTGTCGGAAATAAATGATTTATTATATATTATTATTATATTTCCCTCCGAGGTTGAGCCATCGTTCCCAGTTGTTATAGAATGGTAATAGTCGTTAACCCTTGTCGGAGGCCTTAAAGTCATAACGCTTCATAACACTTCACACTCATAGTATCATCAGGGTTATTGATTCACGACTCCGATCCCGTGGTCTTTCATAAGCGCTGAGGAGAAGGTTTTAGTGAGGTCAAATCCCACATAACCCGGCGTCTCCCAAAATGCTCGGGTACGTAGGTACGTTAAAAAAAAGGTACCGATAAAAAGGTAAAAAGCGATAAAACCGAAACTACTACGAATTACTGTGTCTCGCAAAAACTTTACGATTTTGCGACTTTGCTTTCCTATTTGGAAGGGAGGAGGGTGCAATTGCGTGAAAAAACCATACACCATTATAGGTTCTAATTGTGGATTTTTGCAAAGTAGTTTTTACCTAACTTTTTCACCATTGAAATTTCTGTTTCACCGGGTATCGAACCCGAGACCCCCCGACCCCACAAAACCAATTTGGTTACCATACCGGACAGGCAGCTTGAAAACATCAGAAAACAGGTTGGCTACTAATCTGCTGCCCTATTGAAGCAGTCTGCTGCCTGGAGGAGTAAGCCCCAGGCCTCCCGTATAACCGACACCCGACCTTAGCAGCAGGACGCAAAAATGATAGCAAATATAGTGATAACCAAGTGGTTAAGACAACGGCGGTTAGCGTAGAACGCAAACGATCTATGCAACTAAGCCAAACGGACGCGGTCGGGTGTGAGATGGGTGACTGCTAGTGGCAAATAATTTCATGCGCGTTTCCGTGCTTCGGAGGGCATGCTAAGCCGTCGGTCCCGGTTGTTGTCGATAGATAACAGTCGTTTAACCTTGTCGGAGGCCTTCTAGGCGGTTTGAAAACATCCGACAGCAGGTTGGCCACTATCCCGCATCTCCACCAACCTGCATTGGAGCAGCGTGGTGGAGTAAGCTCCAGGCCTCCCCAATAATGGGGAGAGACCCGTGCCCAACAGTGGGACGCAAAAAGGGGTGCAGCCATATGAATGTATATACAGTACATATACCTACCAAAAAAACATCGTCTGTCTGTCTGTTTTGTTCCAGCTAATGTCTGAAACGGCTGGACTGATTTTGACGGGACTTCCACTGGCAGGTAGCTGATGTAGTAAGGAGTAACTAAGGCTACTTTTATTTAGGAAAATTTCTAATCCTAAAATGCACGCGGACGAAGTTGCGGGTGGCCGCTATTATCAAATCAAAGAAGCTACGAAAATCTATCTGATATTTCAAAAAAAACATAGTAACATTGGTAATCATAACAAAATGTATGCTTAAAGCCGAATGAAGGCAGCGAAATGAGTCGATGGCGTGTTTTCGATCAAACGATAAGATTTGCTTTAAATGAGGTACGCCTAATTCATTTCCGCCATTAGAGGCTATCGTGAAGTATCGTGCCATTACTCGTTATTCGTAAATGGTCATATTGTCGAAATCATGTTATTTGGAAAAAAATATAGTGCTTATAGCATAATAACAAGATATGACGCCAACTTTCATTTATACTATAAGTAGAAGCCATGACTTATGCAGGTATTACTTAATTCATAAAACGCAATTAATAGAATCAGGCGTTACGTAGCGGAACTCCATTGTTATAAAGTTTTAGGGCGAAACACGTGTTGGTGTATATTTTTATTGTTGCATGTGCATTTATCCTACGTGGGAGTGAAGGAGGTGCTATTTAACCTTTGTCGGAGGCCTTAAAGTCATAACGCGGCAGGGCTATTGACTCTAGGACTCCGATCCCGGGGTCTTACGTAAGCATTGAGGAGGAAGTTTCAGAAAGGTCAAATCCCACATAACCCTTTTTTTTGTTTTCGTGGGGATAACCTTCAAAAGGTACCCGGCACCTTGGGAGAGGGTACCGGGTTATGTGGGATTTGACCGCACTAAAACCCCCTCGGTGGCTGCCACTGCGCTTGGGGAGGGCTCCGGGATCTCCGGCGGAACGCACCGTTGTCCTCCACGCGCGACGCCCTAGAACGGGCCCATCTTCGGGAGAGCATATTATGTGCTCTCCTGCACCTTCCGACGCTCACGGCGACATGCGGCCACGCACACATCGCCGCCCTTCCCGGGGCTGCTGGTTAGACGGATCGAGCTCCCACTCACACCGTCCACAACCCCGGAAAACCCCTTTTAGTCGCCTCTTACGATCAGGCAGGGGATACCGTAGCTCTATTCTTAATCCTGAAGCTACAGGGACTCCCACATAGCCCTGCGTCTCCCAAAATGCTCGGGTACCTTTTGAAGGTTTCCCCCCGTTAAAATGTACTTACCGATAAAAACCGAAACCAACGATTAACGTGCCCACCGAAATACGGAATTACTCTCGCAAAAACTTTACGAATTCGCGATTTTGCTTTCCTATGTGGGAGGGAGGGGGGTGCTATTGCATGAAAAAAGTATACACCACCATATGTTCTGATTGCGGATTGTTGCAAAGTAGTCTTTACCTAACTTCATACAACCCTACCAAAAATTTTAAAGCAGTGCTTAAATTTTTTATCATCTGAACTTTCCTTTCTGTTGCCAATGCGTACTCAGGGCAAATAAAACCATTTCAGTGGATTCATGAAAAAATATCAGATCAGAGGCATAAAATCTGCAGAATTTCATTAAAAATTCTGTATGCTATATTCTCAAATATAAATTAAATTAATCCACAATCTGTACTTCAACAAAGTTCACATACCATTCCACTGGAATGGAACACAAAGGGAAAATTAACAATGGAAAATCAAACAAGTGTAAAACTCTTCGTTGAATTTAGCAAGTATTGTATCGACTAAAAAAAATTGGTGTTACTATGGGCAGCTATAAGCAATAGATTTATATTTTTGTGTATATTTATCGATTTCACCGCCAATAGAAGAGGGACCGATTTTGAAAAAAATATTTTTTGTTCGAAAACCTACAATACTGAGGCATGAGGCGTGGTCTGTGGTCATGGTCCCACTATCAACAAGTCACAATTTAAGTAGGAATAAATTTTGATGTCATTGTGATGGAAGGCACCAATCATTTAACATCACGCAAATCGCATGCAAAAAAAGTGGAATAAATAATAAATAACGTTTCACACTCATAACCCCACAATAGAGTAGATATAACCTGTGTCGTGGGTACCATGGACACATACAAAGACAGAAACCGACGGTCTATACGACTATACCTACTACTACCCTATACATACTGCTGGCTATGAGTGTGAAGCGTTATTATAAAAAAAAAAACAACAATAAAATTGTAAGACTATACTTACTCTACAAACCATATTATTTCCTTCCTTTAAGTTTATCTTCTATTATACGGAAGCCGTTGTTGAGGAGCAGAACAAAGCTGCATTGTTCCGCTCTCATATTTAATTCACTGCACTCCCGACTCTACATTTGTAATATTTCTGCTAAATGTCAGTGTAATTAGTGCAATTATGACACTTGAGACCACTCAAATTAACGTGGAAATGTAGAATAAGCGAAATAAGTACACACCGTCTACAAAGCAGTATCGGATTTATGTTTTTTATGAGTGTAGGCCACTTTATTTCCGCCGCCCCATGTACATACCTAAGGACAGCGGGGGTTGCTACTTGCTACGTTGCCACTGCCGTCCGCCCGCCTTGCTGCTCTCATCTATCACTCACACGATAATATAGGTTTCGATAGGAATAAGTTTCTATAGGGATTTTTCAAAGTATAAAAAACCATGAGAAAAAAGTGAACGTGTTTGACTTTTATCCTCTGAAATCAAGGGACCCTCCTTTGAAATCTGCCGTCCTTAGGACGCTGCCGCCCCTAGGCCGCGGCCTATACGGCCTTTTTATAAATCCAGGACTGCTACAAAGGAATTATGTCTACCTATGGATCGAAAGTAAGTAGCTTTATATAAATGGATGGTATAATTTACGAAGCGCGCATGGCTCGGCGGTTAACATAGAATGCAAGCGATCTATGCGACTAAGCCAAACGGGCGCGTCAGGTGTAAGATGGGTGACCGCTACTGGCAAAAAATTTCACGCGCATTTCCGTGCTTCGAAGGGCACGTTAAGCCGTCGGTCCTGGTAGTTTTCGTTAGATAACAGTCGTTTAACCTTGTCGGAGGCATTATGGGCGGTTTGGAAACATCCGATAGCGCGTTGGCCACTAAGCCGCATCTCCACCGACCGGCATTGGAGCAGCATGGTGGATTAAGCTCCAGGCCTCGCCCAATAATGAGGAGAGACCCTTGCCCAGCAGTGGGACGTAAAAAGGGTTGCAGCCATAATTTACAGGTTTATAAAGAATACAGTAGGCTACAAGCCCTTTTGTCTCTGACTCTTTAAAGAAATTAAAATCGCGTATAACATTTGGCACTAGCGGTCACTCATGTCAAAATTGCTAAGCTGTCTAGATCGCTTGTGCGTGTTGTCTGTGCGTGCAATAAGCCATATCTAGATTGAACAGAAAAGAAATGAAAATGAACATCTTTATGGATAGTTCCTGTAGGTATAGCTCACAGAATATATTAAAAGAGGTTAGAACGGAAATGTGGGCAGGGCAGATGCCCCAAGGATATGAGCAACGCTCACATCTGTACAGCAACACGTGATCGCGCTGCGATATGCGTAATGGAGTTGTGAGCGAGGCAGCCGCGTCAAGTGCTTGGGTGTGATTAGTTTTTATACGAACGGCGCATTATTGCCATTCTATCTTTTAATATGTTCTGTGTGGTGGGGGGGAGGGGTCCCCACATGGTACGGGGTAAACGGGAGTTTACTGTAATACTTTTTTATCTCCAGACTTCATGTTTAGATCAAGATCATGAATATTTGAGAGTCTGGTATCAAAAACAAGGGGAGGCAAGGCTATTCCAATTTTCTCGTAAGACACAAATTGTACCGAAGCTTCGCAACTCCCGTAGCAGAAAGTTATCTAAAGTAGTTAAGCATTCAATTAATTCTCCCTTACAACTTAAAGTAACATAAGTGAACTTGTCAATGTAGTGATCAAACTTTGAAGTGCAGTTAGCAACTCACTATTCGATTAACACTCGGCCTTCTGCCTCGGAAGTTCTACGAGAGAATTAGTCTTCGAAGATCCTTTAATGAATCTTACACCCACAGCAAATTGTATAGTATGTGTTTCTCTTTTGTAGTTACAGTAAATTCCCCTTTATCAAAATCGAGTTTATCCAAAATCCGCTTTACTCCAATTTATTATTTTATTTTAGTGTCTTAAGATCATGCAGGTTCATGAGAAGTTTTCTTATAGTTGTGCTTTATTAATGGTATATGGTATTTATGGTAATGCGAAAGTAACTCCGTCTGTCTGTTGTTCTTTCACGCCTACACAGCTGAACGGATTTTGATGAAATTTGGTATGGAGGTAGTTTGAGTCCAGGAAAATGTTTTACTGCGGGAGAACTTTTCATTCCCACGGGAAATTCTAAAAAGCGCGATATAAACAATTCCACGCGGGCGAAGCCGCGGGCGGAAAGCTAGTATATATATATATATATATATATATATATATAAAAATAATAAACATTACACACTCATAGCCCCACAGTAAGGTAATTAATACCCTGTATCGTGGGTACCATGGACACATACAAAGACAAGAACACAAACACCCAGACCGAGTACAGAAATTTAAATTCATCATTCAAATTTCTGTTTCGCCGGGAATCGAACCCGGGACCCCTCGATTGGCAGTCCGGCATGGTAACCATTGCGCCACGCGGGTCGTCATATATATATATATCGGATCAGCTGTATTATTAACACTGTCGTTAGGCCTTGTGTGGGCGTACTAGGGTGATCGAGCAAAGAGAAACAGCGACACACACACTATTAAACACTTTTAACCACCGTTTTACAGTTAACTGACAAACTACTTATAACCGCAGTGATCAAACGAAATTAATTACATTTCCTAGAGTGGAGGGTCTGAACTCTACGACGGCAGAACAGTAAGTGAGGCCTCATCCAACGTCCCTCCAACAGCTAGGCTCTGTTGTAACACGAAGCTAGCCGCGTATTGACGTCATTGCGATGGTGCTGCCATCGCTTGGTTAACGTGTTGCGTTTCGTTTAGCGACTATAACAATGACCGTCTCCGACATATATGTATAGTATTTTATTTTATATTTACGTAAGCTTAACGTAAATTTTACGATAGTTAATAATTGACGATATTACCTATCGCAGTTCATTGTGGACTACAATTTATCCGAAATTTTCGCTATCCAAACCAGCCCTCGTATCTACCAATTTGGATAAACAGAAGTATACTGTTCTTGTAAAAAACAAAGAACGAAAGAGAAAATTACGCGTTAATTTGTTTAATTCCTGACTTCATGTTTAGATCAAGATCATAATTTTTTGAGAGTCTAGTATAAAAAACCAGGAGAAAAACAGACTATTTTGATCTTCTTTTATCACTCAAATTGTATAGATGCCCAACTTCCGTTACAGAAACTTAACGTAAGTAGTTGTAAGAAATTAATTTAATTAAATCTCCCTTACAACTAACTTAAAGTAACATAATATAAACTTGTTAATGTCAAGACATCAAAGTTGAAAGAGCTGTTAGCAACTCACTATTCGATTTAACCCACTTCACTACCTTCTGCATCTGAAGTCCCTGAAGTGTCCTGAAGTGTTCCTTAAGAATTTGTCTTCGAAATCCGTTAATGTATATTTCATCAATAGCTTATTGAATACTATGTTACTCATAGTAAGCTAATAACTGGTAAACGTGCGTTTTTCGTTAATAAGGGATAATTATGATAGAACAGAAAAATAGATATTGAAATCGAAAATTTTATGAATAAACAGGCTCGGACTTACTTGCTAATTTTCTACCTAAAACTATGGTAAAATATTATCAGTATCATTTCACCATTCTTTTTTAACTGTCCCTTATGGTATCGAATAGTGTGTTGACACATTTCACACAAATGCATTTGTATGAGTATACGAGAGTATGCTCGCGACTCTAATTATGACGCACTATAATAATATAGTCCCATTTTCAATGGTACCTTGCTGGGCATTTTTCCGTTCTGTCTGAAATACCCTAACGCAAATGGAATTGTCTATAATCAACACATAATATTCTTTTAAGGTTCCGTATCCGAAGGTTACCAACGGGACCCTATTTCTAAGCCTCCGTCCGTCCGTCTCTCTGTCCGTCAATCTGTCATCAGGCTGTATCTCATGAATCATAACGGCTAGACATTAGAAATTTTCACAGATGTATTTCTGTTGCTGCTATAACAATAATAAATAATTAAGGGGGTCCCCCATACTAAAAACGTGATTTTTTGCAGTTTTTTATAGATGGAATACCTGTATTACATAATAAAATACGAATTGATTTGATTTGTTGGTACTGAACCCTTCGTGCGCGAGCCCTTGACTTGATTGATTTTTAAAATTCTTCACTAACCGCTGATCTAAGCGTGACTCAACAAAACAGTGCAGTACCTCTACTGGTCAATGTAGTAATACGAGTACCAATATCATCAGTATGCAGTCGACGTCACTGCAGGCACTAGACTGCCAAATCTTCATTATCTGCAGTGCGAGCTCGACGGTCGGTGTTTATCCCTGTCTTCTCAGTGTTCGTGACGTGAATGACTCATTTACTTTCTTAATTAGTCCTAGCCTTCCGCCGGCGGCTTCGCCCGTGTGGACCCATTTTGTGTCCCCATAGGATAAAAAATAGCCTGTGTGCTATTCCAGGCTATATCTCTAACTTAATTCCATCAATGTGAAATACGACGTAAGACGATATTGCCATATTGAAATCATAGGCGTTTAGCCAGCGGCTTGGACCGCGTGCACCTGTTATATAGGTTCCCGTAGGACAAAAACCATCCTATGTCCTTTCCCAAGGTCCACTCTATCTGTGCTCCAAATAAAATTGGTTCAGTAGTCAGCGGAAAAGCGTAGCAGACAGACAGACAGAGTTACTTTCGAATTTATAGTATTCAAAAATAAAATAAAATAAAAAGTATGGATTAGTATGGATGACTGCTCCTTATTTTTTCATCTTTTTATAAAATTAAACGTAATCATAAGCAAATAAGGTGTTTCTAATACTATGTTTCACAATATTTCCCCAAACACAAAAAATGATCCGGTATTGGAATACCAAATTTATTGAGACGCTTTTTATGGGCTGTCAAAACGGACGTCCTCATACATTTTGTATGAGGAATTAATTTCTGACGACACCAAATTTTATAGTCAATTGATTACATTTTTATTTATTTACTAGCCTTACACCAGCGGCTTCGCCCGCGTGGACCCGTTTTATAAGTTCCCGTAGGATAAAAACCATCTTGTGTTCCCAAGGTCAACTCTATATGTGTGCCAAATTTCATTAAAATTGGTTCAGTAGTTTAAGCGGGAAAGCGTAGCAGACATACAGACAGAGTTACTTTCGAATTTATAATATTAGTAGGGAAGTAGTGATAAGGCAGTAATTATTGCTACTGTTTACATACAACAATCTAGTCTATTGGATCTAGTCACAACTGCTGTTGAATTGGAGAGAAAGAGACAGACGTCGGTAGCTGACAAGGACGGAAGATTATCGTCGGCTACCCTCCGGAATACTCCGGATGCCTTAACTTTTCAGTTATCTATAACAACCCGCATTGGAGCAGCGTGGTGGAGTAAGCTCCAGGCCTCCCTAATAATGGGGAGAGACCCGTGCTCAGAAGTGGGACGCTTAAAGGTTGCTGCCAAGCCAATAATTATGAATAAGTAAATTAACAATTATCCATTTTCCAAAACATGGATGGTTTAGTAAACTTAAAAAGGTAAACTTTTTAATAGTATGTATATAATAGTATAATAGTAATAATAAAAGTTAGATATGTCGAAAGCCTATGACAGGGTTACCCATAGTATTCTCTTGAACAAACTATACGGAGTAGGAGTTCGAGGGCAAGCACACAAATGGATTAAATCCTATCTTGCCGACCGTAAACAGGTAGTGCAAATTGAACATTACGATGACAGTACTGGTGAGCTTAATACACAGTGCTCAAATACAATAACAACTAACTGCTCTATTCCTCAGGGAAGCACAATAGCATGCCTGCTGTTTCTTGTATATATTAATGACCTACCTAAAAATGTTAAGACACACTGTGTCCTATTTGCAGACGACATATCTCTACTTTTTAACTGTGATAAAATTGACAAGCATACCAATAATAAAATTACTAACATATTTAAAGAAACAAATGAATGGCTGGTAGAACACAACCTTATTATTAACGAAAACAAAACTAAAATAATACAATTTAAACCATACAATAAACACTCACTAGACTTGACACACATATGCCAGAAACTAAATATAGAAGAGACAGACACTTTTAAATTACTTGGTATCACTTTGGACACTCATTTAAATTGGAAAAAACATGTTGAAACAATTGCTATTAAGCTCTCTAAATTTATATATGCATTAAACATTTTAAAAAGAAACACAAATATCACCTGCGCTTTGTCTGCCTACTATGCCTACGCCTACGCTTGGCTGCGATATGGAATACTCATGTGGGGACATAGCACTAACGTTCAGGACTTACTAATAAAACAGAAAAAAATTCTCAGAATTATATATAAAATAAAGCCCCGAGACTCCTGCAAACCCTACTATATAAATGAGAAAATTCTTACTCTACCATCGGTTTACATATTAGAATTAGCAATGTTTGTTAGACAAAATAAACACCTATTCGAAACTGTACAGAGCAATCGGAGAAACAATAACTTAGTAATCCCACCATCTCGACTAGTTATGTTTAAAAACAGCCCACTTTTTAAATGCATACAAGTGTACAATAAACTTCCAAAAAAGCTAAAATTAGAAGAATCTGATAATATATTTAAACATAAACTAAAAACCTTCCTAACAAAAAAAGCGTACTACTCCCTAAAAGAATTTATGGAAGACAAAGAGTTAAGTTAAAATGATGATGACATTCAATTAAGATTTAAGCATACAATAATATTATATATACCAATACCAATATATACCAATGAATGAAAAAATAACGACTAGTATGTAATAATAATGACATTTTTAGTAAAACGTGATGACATATTTTTCCTTATTTTCGATGCTTTGACATGCTATTCTATTTTAATAAATTGTATATGGTTCTTTTCAATTGTATTCTATTGTGTGATAATTTAATTTTTTTTTAATTTCTCATTGATTGAGTTTAATTGACAATAATCGTAATTTTCTTAATTATAATTAATCATATTAATATACTTACTATATTTATCATTAGTATGTAAATAATGTATAAGACAGCTGTCCCTAGATATTTGCAATGCCCAACCAGGGTGTAACATGTAGACCTGTAAGTTTTATGTGTTATGTGCAATAATGAAATAAATAAATAAATAAATAAATATCTAGTTTTTTTTTTGTTTTTTTTTAAGTCAACCGTTTTTGTTACTAAATCGCATTTTTTTTCTGTTTTTTGTACAATGGTCCAATCATATTGCTCATGATTTATAAGTACGGAGGTTCAAATATGAACAAAAGTAAGTTCTTACTTTCATTGCTCTACGATAGAAATAGATACTATCATATTCATGTTTGTTGTATATGTTTGTTGTTGTTGTACCCATTTGACTCCGTTGAAAAGCGCGCAGTCCGAATCGTCAACGACCCAAGATTGACTGACAGGCTAGAACCGCTTAGCTTGCGAAGAGACATAGGCTCGCTCTGCGTGTTCTACCGACTTTACTATGGTGAGTGCTCCGAGGAACTCTTCAAATTGATGCCTACATCACCATTCCATGATTATACCACCAGACGAAGGTTAAAGTTCCACCGGCACCATCTGGACTCGTGGCGGTCCTCCACAGTCCGCTTTGCACGCTCCTTTTTACCACGGACGTGTAGGTTATGGGACAACCTTCCAGCTGAGGCATTCCCAGTGGACTATAACATGGGGTTCTTCAAGAAAGCTGTAAAAAAAGCTCTCCTCCAAAGCCGGCAATGCTCGGGCGGCTCCCCTAGGGTTGCCCATGTCCATAGGCGACGGTGATCGTTTAACATCACGCGGCCCGTCTGCCTTATTGTTAGGTTTATTTATAAAAAAATGTCTAATGTTTTTTTAATGATCTTTATTAAAAACGATTTTTTGAAAATTCATTTTTTTCCACCTTTTTATGTCCCACTGATGAGCACAGGTCTCCTCTCACAAGTGAGATGGGTTTAGGCCATAGTCCACCACGCTGGCCAAGTGCAGATTGGCGTCATGCTTTTGAGAAATTATGAATTCCTCTCAGGCATGCACAGCGATGGAGAACATCGTAATTTATTAAATATCACGATATTTTCCATCACCGTGGAGTAGCGATAAATGCGCACATTACAAATTTCTTTGTCAGAGGTGCGCGCCGAGGATTTGAACCCGGGTTGGATCGCGTCGAAGACCGCGGATTTATACCACTCGGCCATCGCTGATCATCGAAAATTCATAATTCGTCTCAATTCTGAAATGGGATTAGTTGGGACTGAGATAAGAAAGGGTAATAATGAAGTATACCTAATAAAGAATATTATAAATAATATTAATGAATAGAGTAACGATAAAAAAGGGGCGCCACGGGTATTCCTGAATCACGCTATTGAAGTTTTCGGAATATCCTACCATATACATAAGCTCCGAATTGAGTCAGTTGGAACGCGGCCGCTCCCCGGGCATGACCACCTCGCCCGGCGGGAGATCTCCCTTTGCCAAACTACTTTTGCCAATCTAGTCTAGTCTTAACGCATCAAAGGTACTGACTCACCCGTCAGTGGACAATCAACAACGTCATTTTCTTTGCACCGACAACACTGACCCCGACACACACACACTAGTTGTATAACTAGAAGGCACATTGTGCATGGACGTTGGGACGAGGGGTTCGCCCGTAAAGGCTACTCCTCAAACGGGTGTCATACCTGTCAGTACCTGTGATGATCTAAGAGTCAAGTGGATCTAGTCGAAACTTTGACGTTTAGACTTTGTCCGCGACGGAAGTGAATATTGTATTGTTATTCCGAAGTTTTCCTCAATATACGCCATCTGCCTCAATTCTTAAATGAGATACGTGCTCAGCGAGATATTAAATTCATGCGCGTTTCCGTGCTTCGGAGGGCACGTTAAGCCGTCGGTCCCGGTTGTTGTCGATAGATTACAGTCGGTAAACCTTGTCGGGGCCTTATAGGTGGTTTAAAACATCCGACAGCGGGTTGGCCACTAACCCGTATCTCCACCAACCTGCATTGTAGCAGCGTGGTGGAATAAGCTCCAGGCCTCCCCAATAATGGGTAGAAACTTGTGACCACCAGTGGGACGCAAAAAGGGTTGCAGCCATTCCTATCCACAGAGTTTCAGATAAGCAAGAGGAGATGGCACGAAGTATCGCTAGCATGAGTCTATAGGTACTCATTGATCTATACTCAGTGAGCGCGATTACTAGCACCACACACTTCAGGGCCGTCAATTGCTCTTGAACGATCACGTATTACTTGAAGATGTAATTTTGAATGTCTATGAAAGTGATATACTGCCAAGTTTATTTAAAAAATCGCGGCTAATTATATCATTTTTTTATTTAAATGGAGTAGCAGACGAGCTTGCAGGCCACGTGGTGTTAAGTGATCGCTGCAGCCCATGGACATCTACATAAAACCTCAAGCAAGCATAGGTAAGTCTTGTCTGAGGTCGTATGCAGTTGTGTTGCTACTCCGGAGGCTGACGGTCGCCTCATGTAAGTGTGGCCGACAACTGTACCTTTACACCGACACACAATGTTCACGGCAGAAGTGGGTGCAGCGGTGGTACTTCCCCGGGCAAACCATAATAATTCTACCACCTAAAAATGTTATATTTTACTGATATTTAAATGTGTGTGTTTGGAGACAGCGGTTCTGGTACAAATAGTAGGTTAGGTAGGTAGGGCACCTCTACTATCATTCGTTTTCTCTGTGGCTAAAAATGGATGTATTTGGAATGGCAACAATCCAAATACAGTGCAATCGATCACTTAAAAGATACTTGATATCTATTTGACTTGCCTATTTATGATAGTGATACGATATGTCATTGATAGATTATAGTCGGTCTATGTTGAATTAGACATAGTTGGCAAACGTAGTTAAAGTTAACTTAGCTACTGAACACTGTGGTGTTCAGTCAGTTTAAAGTTCAGTTAGTTTACAGATGTAGATACTATGTGTAATCTATACTAATATAAAGAGGAAAGATTTGAATGTTGTATTTATGTATTTTTGTATGTTTGTAATGAACAAACTTAAAACTACTGTTCTGATTTCAAAAATTATTTAAAAATTTACCATTAGAAAGCTACATTCACCCTGAGTAACATAGGCTACTTTTTACCGCGGGAAAATGCTTCATTTCTACGTGAAAACGGGTAATAGGATCAACGCAGTTGAAGCAACTAGCTAAACGCCTATGATTTTAATATAGCAATGAAGCCTGGAATAGCACATAGGCAATTTTTTATCCGATGCGGACCCATTAAACGCGGGCCACAGTCCACGCGGGCGGAGCCGCTGGCGAAAGGCTAGTATACATATATAAACTTACTAAGTTTAAATAGAATAGCCCAATGTGTGTTATTATTATATAATAGTAGAATTATATAGTATTTTAGAGTATATCTAAGTTATTCAAAATTAATATAACTCAAGCTACATTTATTTATCAGCTTATTTTTATTAAATGGGATCGGTTAGGTTAGGTTGGACTTGTTTTAATTAATACAAAAAAAAACCCCGCGCAGCGGTACCATAAAAAAAATCTGCTTGCATGTCATTTTAAATTAAAATTAAAACTATTTTTGGGTTAACAATGATATTTTTTTAAGGTTATAATTTTACATTAAAATGCGGGTTTAATTTTGGTAATCATTTACTATTTTTGTATGTTATATGTTACTATATCTACTGGTTAGTTAAACATAAGCCCTCATATTTTAAGGTGCTTCACAGAAATAAATAAATAAAAATAAATATATTGGGAGTTATTTGATGACTCTGGCACTGGATAAATTTCATTACCGTCAAAAGAAAAAGAAACGATGAGGATGTAAGAACAAAGTCGTGAAAAACAATTAACTTTCAAATAGCAATTTCCGCAAAGGAATCACAGTGAATAATGATTCTTTTGAACATTTATTAGCTACTCTGCTTTTTATTAAACAGGTAAAATTTCTTTGAACAAGATGAAGGACGAATCTAAAATGGCTGACGTCTTAGAATAAATACGTATAGAATGAGTGTCTTCATACAAGCGCGCTGTCAAAATTGAAGCACTAAACAGATTCATACAGCTGTCACATCTGACAAACAAAATATTTTTATTTTGACCAAATTAACTACAAAATACTACAAAATATTGAAAACAGTGTGAAAAGTTATTTTATTAAATTTCTTTTAATGGCACCAATCAACATGCTTAAATTTGGGCGCGCGAACTTGGTTTCTATAATGTAGGTAATTGTAATTATTCTAAGGCTGACGTTTGAATTATGTTTTATTGTAACTTTTTTGGTGTTTTTAGAATGGAAGTTGTGTCGAATCGTATGTATGTCTTTTCATCTATTGAGTTTATTTTTTTCAAGTTGCAAAAATCGGATTATTTTACATAATTATAGTTGGTAGAACATTCATGATTAGATATTGTATTTATGTATTGATGGAATGTGTCAGGAACAAGGCCTATAGGACACAGGCTCGAATACAGCCCTCAAATAGTGTTGTGGGCATAGCCACCCCAAATACGGTCAAGAACGAGTCGGAGTACGAAATCATTAATGAAAAATCATAGACCTAATAATAATAATTTTATCAAAAACTAGCAACATGTCCCGGCTTCATAAGAAGTCCGGGATTCGATCTAATAGAATCAGTGCCAGACGGCGTAAAAATAACGCTTCACACTCAAAGCCGCACATAAGATATACCCTGTGTCGTGGGTACCATAGACACACACAAAGACAGAAACACAAACACTCAGACCGAGAACAGAAATTCAAACTCATCATTCAAATTTCTATTTCGTCGGGAATCGAACCCGGGACCCTTCGATTGGCAGTCCGGCATGATAACCATTGCGCCATGTAGGTCGTCATTAGTAGTTAGTTGATATTTTTTAAATGTTCTTTCTTTAAAGGTATCGATGTAATGCTGTGTAACTTTTCTGGCTTACTATACAGAGCGACATTGTCTCATGGACAAAGCTCTTTAAATAAAGAAAAAAAAAACATTCATGATTCAAATTCAAATTCAAATAATTTATTTGTAGAATAAGGTGAACAGTTGGATGGACAGTCAGACAGATTCGACAGGGTGCTTACCAGTGCTGCATCCATTTCTGCCGCGAAGCATTCTTGTTGTGTTTTGGTTGAAAGATGCGGTTGTCGGCCAAGCTTCTTATATGCGACTGTCGACCTCTGGAGCAACACAACAGCATTCGACCTCAGGCAAGATTCAGACTCTTTTGATTATTGTGTATGTAACCGTGGGTTGGAGTAATCACTTTACACCACGTACCTAATGGACATTTGCTACTCTATTTAAATAAAAAATAGTAATTAGGATTTCACATTTCCGCCAAAAATACATCCAAGATAACAATTGTTTGTATATATGTGTCAATTACGGTCACAAAATTCCGTTAGATTGGTTAAAAGGTCAGGCCGATGGTCAATATCTATCTTCTCATCCATGCTAATATTATAAGTGTGAAAGTGTGTTTATTTGTATAATTGTTTGTCATTCTGTCACGTGTCAACGTTGCATCGGATTGACCTGATTTTTAACACGCTTTTATTAGCTTGACTTGTATGTATGTATGTAACGTCGGATTAATTTAAAACTTTAAATACTCATCAAGGACCGATGAGAATGCAATAATATGAAAAAAATCCAACTAAAAAATAATTTATGTAGTTATAAAACTAAAATACGCGTGAAAGAAAAAGCGTGGAGTTTTTGAGAAATCTAAACGATAATCCTTCTACTAATATGTAAAGTATTATATGGACACCGTGCACTCCACGCTTTTTACAAAAAAATTAGGTATATATTTTCTTCTTATTTATTTTCTTCTTATTTTTGACGTGATAACGTCTTTAAAATCGTTTTAGTCGGGTGACATGTTCAGAAACTTGTGTCACACCAAAACCTCACGAGCGCGATCGCAGGTATAACGAGAGAGAGACGGACCGATCTCCCGTCTCATCTCGAGCGCTGCCAGTCATTCCGTGAAACTTGTCACGCGGAATCCTCACGAGCGGAGGCTGGCATAGCGTTCGAGTGAGTGGACCGATCTTCCGTCTCTCTCACTCTAGCGGCATACAAACGAATGGAGATTTTCTCGTGCGGACGTTATCACGTAAACATCTCGATCGTAAACCTACTTTACAAACAATTTGCCGTTTTTTTTTAGTTTTATAAACTATATTATTTATTTTTGTATGAAGATAGTTGGGGCGCTGGAGAGTGACATACATATTCGTAAGCTTTATCCTGGAAAAATATGTAGATCACGCGGGCAGAAAGCTAATCTGAACGTAGTTGGTCCTGGAAATAAAATAAACGAGAAGTTAATATCATATTACTATCGTGATATTTTCTAGTAATATAGAAATGAAAAGAAGTCGAGCTGAGCTCATAAATCTATTTATTGGTGCTCTACGACGCCCACGCGGTTTGCAATGAGAACTCTCCATCAACAATATTTAGTATCAGTGAAGTATGTGTATTAACTTATTACTCTTATTAGTGTACGTGCATATTCTCCTTTATATTAAAACGTTAAGTGTGTACGAACTATTATGACTGCTGACTAGGCTTTTACCCGATTGTCCATTTTTAACATTATATTACATTGATTAAAGGAACTTTGAGTGAAGTACTCGTCTTTTATTTATACTCACGGCCACCAACATTTCATGGCGACCCTGCCAAAGGGCTCTGCCAAGGGGCCTATAGTTTAAAGTTAACAGTAACTAAACTAAAATAATTAATAGTAAAAACCATGTGTCGCTCAACCGTCGAAAAAGAAGAGGTATTGCTAAACCAAAATGCGGCCGGAGGAAACAACGACGGCCTGCTGAAAGACATTGGAGGCCACGTGGACCGCATGAGCATCGCTATATTTGTAATGATGGCATTCGGCATCGTTATATTCCTATACTTCGCTGGTCGAGTCTACAAGAGCTGCCATCAACAGTGGTACCAGAGGGAGTTCGCCCAAAATGCGCTGGAGCGCATTCGACGATCGCTTCGTGGACGTGAAAGAAGGGATGGCGAAACTGCTTAATTTTTGAGAATTCGTAAATCTTTAAAGTGGTATGTAAAATAATTTTATAAAACGTAGAGTGATTAATAAGCATACCTAGAACACTGCGGAAATGCATCGAAGTCAAATATCGCAAGTCAGCGTTATGCGCTCGGGGTATCGTGTTCGCTGAGTGATTGTGCACCGTTTTAGTGATTTTAAAGAACTGGATAATATTTGCTTTAGAAATATGTAGAGTTAAGAATGAATAGACTGTACTTAGTAAAATGTTATTTCCATGTTTAAGTAAAATATAACTTCAAATAATTATTATGATAATATTGATAGGCATCCGAAAATATTTAATAAAAAAGCGTCAAAGTAGGAACACATGTAAAACTACGCAGGCAAAGTTAGACGAAGCTCATGATGTATTATATAAATGTAGGGAAATTATTTCTAATATAAAATTAAGTAAAAATTCTGATATTATTTTATTGTCTTTAGATATTTATCAGAATATACAGAAGGTATACGACGAAGTAAAAATTTTATGCGTTTTGCCCGAAACTAATATTAACAAAATGGAATTTGATTTAAAGGTTGCGTGTAGTTTGATTCCAGCAATGGACGGTGTTGAAGAAACCACCAAACGGATGATAGATGCCATCGAGATGTACGGAGACATGATTAATGAAACTGATAAGCCCTTATTGATTATGTTCGTTCTGAAAAGTAGATTATCAGAAAATACAAAATTACGTCTATTAAAAACATATAAGTCCATTGAGACACTTCTAGTAGATTTAAAGAAATTTCTTTTACCGAAAAAATCTTTTATAGCTATTCAGACTCAATTACAAAACAGTAAACAAGGTTCTAAATCTATAGACGAGTATGGGACTGAAATCGAAAAATTATTTACTGCCCTAACTATTTCTCAGGCGGACGGTCAGTCTGAAGCAATGTCTGTTTTAAAGCCGATTAATGAAAAATATGCAATAAAACGGTTTTCAGATGGTCTGCGGAACTCTAGGCTGTCTACAATCATTGCAGCGCGCAACTACAGCACGCTACAAGAGGCTGTCCAAGCGGCGAAAGACGAAGAAGTGTCATCGGAACGATCTTCAGGTAACATTATGAATGCATTTAAGCAAGGACAGGGAAATAACAATTTAAGGCGCGGAAGAGGTTACCAATATCCGCAACGTAATTTAAATAATCGCAATTATGGTCAATATCGTAGCAATTATTATCGTGGACAGGATAACCGGCATAACTTTACGGACTATAAGGGAAAAAGGCCTGCCTCACCGCAGTACAATTTTCGAGGTAACCGTGGTTCTAGATATGTGACAAATAGTAAGAACAGGAATGTGCGGCAGGTATATACGGCAAGCAATTTGTCAGACAATAATACCGTAGAAACAAATAAAAATGATAATGTTTTAGCTAATAATAAAAATCAGTTTTTTCGATCTTAAGCATTTCGTTTTATCGTGTAGCGGTAATGCAAAATATGTTTTCTTTTATGTTAATAACATTAAGAACTATTTTCTTATTGACACCGGCGCTACACTATCCGTTATAAAACGGGAAGCGTTGCCACATAACATCCCTACATATAGAGATAACACTTTAGTGAATGGAATAGGAGGACAGAAACAATCTTTAGGTTCCGTAAATTTAACATTATGCTCCGATAAAAAACAATCGTTTCTACATAATTTTATTATTTTTGATGCATTGCCATTACAAGCAGATGGTATATTAGGTTTAGATTTTTTAAATAAATACGAAAGTAATATTGATTTAAAAAGTAACATTTTAAGATTACATAATGATGGTCGTGAAAATATTTTAAGATTAGTTGATATACACGAGAGAAGTAACGATGTATTGATTATTCCAGCACGATCCGAATCAATACATTTCTTATATGTAGAAGAGAGCATTAATAAAGATGTGATTGTATGCGGAAGGGAATTAATGAAAGATATATTTTTAGCTAATTCGATTGGAACGATAAAAAATAATAGGATTCCTCTGAAGATATTGAATGTTAGTGAGAAGGAAGTTTTGTTACCAATCTTTAAGCCTGTTTTGTATGCTTTGAATGATTACGACATTTGTGAATTTAAAAACAACAATATAGATGTTAATAGAGTTCGCAATTTATTATCACAGTTGCAATTAAATCATTTAAACACAGAAGAACGGGAATCAATTGAGTCAATTTGTGCAAAATATTCTGATGTTTTTTACCACACTGGTGATAAATTAACAACGACAAATATATATAAGCAATCAATTACAGTAAAACCTAATTCCACTCCCATTTATACTAAGCCATATAGATTACCTCAAGCTTTAAAGCCAGAAATAGCCAAGCAAATAGATCAAATGATACAGGATGACATCATAGAAGAATGTAACAGTGAATGGTCAAGTCCAATTTTGTTAGTACCCAAGAAAAATATAAGAAATACGGAGAAGAAATGGCGATTGGTAGTTGATTTTCGGAAATTGAATGAGATAGTATGTGACGATAGATTTCCTTTACCAAACATAAATGAAATCTTAGATTCTCTTTCTGGCGCTATTTACTTCAGTCACCTTGACCTTCATCAAGGCTATTATCAGGTTAGTTTAGATCCACAAAGTCGTAAATTAACAGCATTCACAACTAATACGGGTCAATACCAAATGAAGCGATTACCCATGGGACTTAAAACAAGCCCAAGCGCATTCAGTCGTATGATGTCTGTTGCACTATCTGGTCTGACATTTGAAAAATGTTTTGTTTACTTAGATGATCTCATTGTATTTGGTAGAAACTTAGACAGTCACAATCAAAATTTAATTAACGTTTTAGAGAGGCTACGAAAAGTTAACCTTAAATTAAATGCTCAAAAATGTGAATTTTTAAAGAAAGAAATTTTGTATTTAGGACATGTAGTTTCAGAGAAAGGAGTTTTACCGGATCCAGAAAAAACTAGTGTTTTAAAAAATTATCCCACCCCAAAAAATGCCGATGAAGTAAAACGTTTTGTAGCATTTTGCAACTATTATCGGAAGTTTATAAAATCATTTGCAGAAATAACCATTCCTTTGAACCAACTATGTAGAAAAAATGAACCTTTTATTTGGAATAATGAATGTCAAAAAGCTTTTACTTTCCTTAAGAATGCATTAATGACCTCACCAATTTTGCAATATCCTGATTTCTCAGAAAGCAATGAGTTCGTTGTTCAGACAGATGCATCAGGTATCGCTTTAGGTGCTGTCCTATGTAATAAAGATTTAAGGCCAGTAGCATACGCCAGTAGACCTTTAAATAAGGCCGAAAAGAATTATCCCACCATTCAGAAGGAACTTCTTGCAATAGTTTGGTCAGTCAAATATTTTAGACCGTATCTTTATGGTAGAAGTTTTACAATTATGACAGATCACAAACCCTTACTATATCTTTTTGGAATGCGAGATCCGTCAAGCAGGTTACTAAAATTTAGATTGACCCTGGAAGAATATAATTTTAAGATAGTTTATGTGAAGGGTAAAAATAATGTATCTGCAGACGCTTTATCTAGAGTCACTATAACGTCCGATGAATTGAAAGGTATGCATGAGCAAGTAGTGAATGTGATGACAAGAGGACAGAGGAAAAGAATGAATGATATAGCTTCTCCCAAGGTTGTTAAGAATGGCGAGAATGCGGACCTTAGTAAATTTACTGACAATTGGCCTGTACAACCAAAAGTTGTAGATATATTAAGGAAGCCGTATGACTCGATAGAAATGGTTTTAATGGAAGGGAGAAAGATAGATATACTAAGAAAGAACAATACTATAAGTAACGAATCTGAATGTTTTGCATTTAGTTCAAGTAAGAAGATGTTATATATTAATCTTAATTTCAAGGCGCATTTCTCGCGAGCCGAATTTGTGCAGAAATTAAGCTTATTTTGTAAATCGATGCGCATCGATGAAGTTTGTATTATAAAAAATGAAGAAAATATTGATTTCATTAGAAATGTCTGTGATGAAGTTAAATCACTAAAGGACTGGTCCGGACCACGTATATGCATATTACGAGGAGTAAAGAGAATAACGGAAAATGACGAAAAAAGTATAATAATGAACGATTTTCATTTACTACCCTCTAGTGGTCATGCTGGAGTGCGTAGGATGATTAATACCATCAAAAGACGATACTATTGGCCAAGTATCGAAAAGGACGTACAAGACTTTGTAAGAAAATGTAGCAAATGTCAGAAAATGAAATTTTTTCGTTATACTAAGGAGCCAATGGAGATAACAACCACAGCTTTTGGGGCATTTGATAAGGTTTATTTAGATGTAGTAGGACCTTTGGAAAGGGATATAGAAAATAACTGCTATATATTGACCATACAATGCGAGTTAACCAAATTTGTTCAAGCTTTTCCTTTAAAAAATAAAGAAACAATGTCTATAGCTGATGCATTCGTAAGAAATTTTATTTTAATATTTGGTATCCCAAAAGTAATAGCAACAGACAGGGGGACGGAATTCATCTCTACTACAATGGAACAGGTTTGTAAACTTTTAAAAATTGATAAACTGTCTTCAACCGCTTATCATCACCAATCAATAGGTGCTCTTGAAAATGCGCACAAGACGCTGGGTGCATTTTTAAGAATACAGTGCGAATCTTACACAGATACTTGGAGTTATTGGTTACCGTTCTGGTGTTTTAGTTTTAATAACACAGTGCATTCCGAAACAAATTACACGCCTTTCGAATTAGTTTTTGGTAAACTTTGCCGCATACCTTCTAGAATTACTGATAAAATTGAACCACTATATAATATTGATGATTATCCTTTAACCTTGAAATATAGATTACAACTAGCTCATTCAGATGCCAAGAAAAATTTGTTAAAAAATAAATATAAAAGAAAATTACATTATGACAAATCTGTAAACTCAGTTACATATAATGAGAATGATTTAATATTAGTAAAGAATGAAACAGGTGGAAAATTAGATCCTATATACAATGGTCCTTATGTAGTTTTAGAAGATTTAGGTTGTAATGTAAAAGTTAAGATTAAAGATAAGGTAGATATAATTCATAAAAATAGAACAAAACTTTTTTGTCATTAAAATATAAGTTAACACTATTTCATAAGTAATTTGTGTGTTTCTGTGTGTGATTGATTTAGTTACTTAGTTTATTATTATTTTTTATAAAATATGATTGTAATCTTTAGCTTATTGTAATTTTGAAAAAAAAATATGCTTTTCACATATTTTTTTTGTTCACCCCCGAAGGTGAAGTATGTGTATTAACTTATTACTCTTATTAGTGTACGTGCATATTCTCCTTTATATTAAAACGTTAAGTGTGTACGAACTATTATGACTGCTGACTAGGCTTTTACCCGATTGTCCATTTTTAACATTATATTACATTGATTAAAGGAACTTTGAGTGAAGTACTCGTCTTTTATTTATACTCACGGCCACCAACATTTCATCAGCTTGCTAAGAAAATAATGTTACTACGACTTTCTTATAGGAAATTCTTATTTCTGTATTTTTCTTGATACAGTTCCTGAACAATGATACGTAATTTTTCTTACGTTTATTTGCAGAAATAGGATCCAGGATTTAGATGTTTATTATTGGAGTGACTTTCATGTGTGTGATAAAATTGTGCTGAACCCATAAATGATAATTACCGAAAAAAGTACCAAAGTGATAAATTATGTTATTTATATATTTTATGATTTATTATTATATAGGTATTAGCATTATTTAAAAATATGGGCAGATAAACGAATTAACAAAAGTTTAAAGATATATTTTTTTAATAAAAAGTAGTATATAACGATGCTTGTGAATTCACGACGTTGCGTAGTGATTACTATGCTGGACTGCCGATCGGAGGATCACGGGTTCGTTTCCCGGCGAAGCAGAAATATGGATGATGAGTTCAAAACTTCTGTTCTCGGTCTGGATGTTTGTTTTTCTGTCTTTGTGTGTGTCCATGGCACCCACAACGCAGGGTATAATAATATCTACCCTACAGTGGGGATATAAGTGTGAAACGTTATTTTGTGAATGTTTTTTGAAATGCGTCAGATTTCTGTAACGCATACTACAGACCCAGCAGTTTTTTTATTTTTTTGTTTTTTTATTTATTTAAAAACACTGACATCTCCTGGCTTTACCAGAGCCCTTGTTTGCGGAACATTTTTTTTTTTTTTTTTTTTTTAAGTATAACCTTATTCTAAGGATACAAGGGTTAGTATACACAAAAAAATACATTGCTGAATTAAATCAATATAAAATAATAATATAATCTAATCGCAGGTAGATAACATAGTCAGACCCAGCAGTAGGGGAACTATTTTCACTGGTCGATATTGTCCGCATTCGGGATTCGAGACTATGATTCGAGAGATGTCCGTAACACATGCGCTGAACCGTTATCTTTAGTCTACAGGGAACGACCGCATTAACGACTAGTGTATTGACTTGTTGATTTTATTGGACAGCCCGATTGCAGAGACCCCATATGTATAGTAGGTATATCAACTGAGTTATTGACCAATAAATAAGAGCCCTAAGATAGTAATTAAGCCTAGCCAGCGGCTCTATAGTCTGTTTGAAAACATCCGACAGCGGGTTGGCCACTAGGCCGCATGTGGAGTAAGCTCCAGGCTTCCCTCATAGTGGAGGGACCCGTGACCAGCAGTGGGACGCAAAAAGGTTTGGAGCCAATAATGATGCACACTACACTGGTACAATACAAAGAACTTAGTTCTTAGACTATTGGCATAAGAATAAATAATAATTACATAGAACGGAATCTCCTTTGACCGGGTGGAAAACGCCGCTATTTTTATACCTACTTCCCCCTTCACCTCGTTACGCCCCTCTGTCGCCCAGGCGTGTTGACAGGGTTGTCAACTGTTAATACTGCTTTTTTATAGATAATATAGGTAGCTAAAATATAAGTTTTCCTTTACTTAAAAATCATTATTTTAGTCTAGTATTACAAAGTATGAGAATTATAAATACTTACCTACACTATAAATACCTGCTCATGAATAATAAATTATTATGAGTACCATACCAAATGAAGCCATTTAAGTAAGTATTACTTACCTACATAGGTGTAAGTACTTACGTAGTGTAGGTTTAAAATAAACGAATTACATATTAAGTATAACGTGCGTGCGCCAGTGCCGCGGCGCCGCAATCGCGAGGCAAAACAATAGAGAAAGGTTCAATGACCGATGGCGGGGGCTATTAAAAAATATTTTGGCGACATGTTAAAATGCTGTAGTTATCTAACATTTTTTTTTTATAATTGAGTTAAAGTGAAACAATTGGCTACACAAAAAGAACGGTCACATCCTTTTGATAAATTAGGTACGGAAAAGGAATAATATTTAAAAAATATTACTTATCTCGCATCATCTTTGGGCAAACTAAAAAAACTTAAGTTTGGCATTGTTTTAGAATTGTTTGTACAACCAAACATACCACATTAACTTGGCGCCGTTATTGTAATTGACGCGCCCGTCCGTGACAGCCCGTCTTCAGTAGTCGGTTTAGCCGAAATTAAAGTGTAGGCTAATATCGTGACCTTGAGCCCGTTTTGAGCGGGAGTTTCCGTTCTACGTAATATTATTTATTCTTATGCTATTGGTATGGGGTACATCCACGGAGTTTTAAATAATGCACACTCCCCAGAGGAGATGGCATGAAGTATCGTTAGCGTGAGTAAAGGTGATAAGGTGATCAATCAACCACACACTTCAGGACCGACAACGATTATTGTAAAAACAAGTCTTACTACTTACTCTGCCGACACTCGCAAAAGTTCCTTACGCTTATGATAATTTGAAAACATCCGACAGCGGGTTGGCCACTAGGCCGCATGGATATGGCTCACCCGCATTGGAGCAGCACGGTGGAGTAAGCTCCAGGCTTCCCTCATAGTGGAGAGACCTGTGACCAGCAGTGGGACGCAAAAAGGTTTGGAGCCAATAATGATGCTCACTACACTGGTACAATACAAAGATCTTCGTTCTTAGACTATTGGTATGGGGTACATCCACGGAGTTTCAAATAATGCACACTCCCCAGAGGAGATCGCATGAAGTAGATATCGTTAGCGTGAGTAAAGATGATAAGGTGATCAATCAACCACACACTTCAGGACCGACAACGATTATTGTAAAAACACGTCTTACTGCCGATACTCACAAAAGTTCCTTACGATTATGATACCAAAGTCTAAAAGAATTAAAATATCATGTCCAAATATTGGTTCACACTATTTGATGGCGACACTGGTTCTGGAAGAAAGGTTAGGGTACATCTACTATCATTCATTTTCTCTGTGGGTACATCCTAACAAACAAACACTTGTCCTATCGGAGGTCAATAAGGTAATATGCATTGAGCAATTACTGCTGATGCTTAAAAAAGCGTACTATTTGGTCACTGAGTTTCTATACGATAAATAATAATATTTAATAAAATATTAACTAAAATAAATAATAAACTAAAATAAATAACATAAATAAGATATTTCGCGGGATAAAAACCTGGGAGGTTTTTTTTCCGCCAGCTTTTTTTCCTCTCAGCGTATAAAAACCCATCATGGTGGGTGCCCAAAGCTGATGACGGTCAACCACGTATGGTTCAAATAAAATAAAATAAATTTGTATAAAAAGCACAAACTTGGGTTAAATTGAATTTAAGTAGCTAAAGTGATAATAATGTAAAATTATTTAAGTATACTGTGTATTTTAGTGTTTACTGTACATAATTAGTTTATAATTTAACTTGTAATTATATAACTTTTACAATAAAATTTGTACACCCTAAAGGGTAAATATGGCGATCTAAATATTTTTTGTAAAACCTTTTTTGCTACCCATATTTGTGCAAATAAAATATTTTCATTTCATTTCATTTCATTTCATGCTTATGGTTACCAAGCGTTCCAACAGTGCAACTGCACATATCTTCCATTTAAAGGATGAGTTTTTTCACATGAATTCATAACATGCACGTTTTACCATCTACGAGATGCTTTATAAATTACAAACTCTAATATTAGATATTGAGCAGCGATGGCCGAGTGGTAAGAAACCGCGGTCATCGACGCGACCGATTCCGGGTTCAAATCCTCGGCGCGCACTTCTGACAACGAAATTTGTAATGTGCGCATTTATCGCTACTCCACGGTGATGGAAAATATCGTGATATTTTATTGATTACGATGTTCTCCATCGCAGTGCATGCCTGAGAGAAATTAATAATTTCTCGAAAGCATGACGTCCACCTATCCGCACTTGGCCAGCGTGGTGGACTATGGCCTAAATCCCTCTCACTTGTGAGAAGGAGACCTGTGCCCAGCGGTGGGACATAAAAAAGTTGACAAGAAGAAGATCCGATCGATAACGTATCGTGAATAATAAATAAACTATTAATATAAAAAATGTTTGAAATACTCAAATCCGCCCACAGTGATCGTCAAGAAACGTAAAAATAACCAAATCACTTCTATTGTCAACACAATAGAATCCACAACCGCATATCACCGTTAAAAAACGTTCAATTTATTTTAAATTACGTTTTTCCTGTATCCCGGTTGCTTTTATTTTTTCATAATTCACCCCATCAGTAATGTTTTGTTAGAATTTAGTATTGCGTTGCTCATATTATTTCAGTATTATTAAAATGGGAATTTAATTATGAAAAGTGTGTGGAATATTCCGTGAACACGATTCGTTGACGAGGTTTTGGAAAAAAAAGCACTTTTACGAAACAACTAACTTTGCCCGTGACGTCGTCCGAGTGATGGAGGTGTGTAAATCAAAGATTTTCTTCGATAAATATATATAAAGATATAAAGTTTTTATATTATTTATTAAATTGACTTTAACACTCAAATATCGTATCATTCACAACTATCAAAAGGTGTTCCCAACATGGACTATCTAAAACAGAATAATTTTTAAATTTGAAGCAGTAGTTCCTGAGTCTAGCACTTTCAAAAAATAACTCTCTTTATAATATACTAGCGGCCGCCCGCGACTTCGTGCGCGTAGACTTTGGTATTAGTCAAAGCATGTTATACACATATATCGCAGCCTCGCCACCGCCAGCGGCGCCGTATTGCAACGTACCGTAGTATGAAGTAGCGTGAAAGAAATATACCAGAAGCGATAAAAGTATCTATTTTCATTCAAGAATCAATTTATTAGGTACTACCAAACGTGCATTTGAAATAAATTATCAATTTTTATCGTAGTTATGGTTCACTATTTTGGCTATGATGGCTTACACGTGAGATATAGATATATAAAGTGACGAGCTTTTGTGTAGGACTATTTAAGATAAGCATTTCCATCATACATTACATATGTGTACCTGTAGCGCACGCCAGAATAGCTCGCAGATTGTAGATTTTTCCTACTTACTTGACACTTATCGTCATAATTTGGACAATTCATACAATATCTTTATAAATTGAAGCCTATGTGTTATTCTGATGTAAGCTATATTTTTGTAAAGTTTCACTAAAATCCATTCAGTAGTTTTTACGTGAAAGATTAACAAACATACATCCATACTTATACTTACAAACTTTCGCGTTTATAATATTAGTTTGAAGTATAAATGGGTCTGGTAGCTTAAGGACGCGTTTCCAATAATATGTCAATTTCAATTAACAACGTCATTTTCTATTCACCGACAACACTGACACCGACACAAACACGAACTAGTTGTATATAACTAGAAGGCACATTGTGCATGCACGTTGGGATGAGGGGTTCGCCCGTAAAGGCCACACCTCTGACAGGTGTCATACCTGTCAGTACCTGTGATGCTCTAAGGTTTGTAGGCACTTTAATTATGTACCACATTTCGCTTTTAAACTTGAATGCTGATCGAATTTTCACTTATCCTATTCATTTTCGAGTCTTAGAAGAATCTTGGCATCATCAACAGGGTAGCAGCAAGGTGAGCAATGAGGTAAGATGTTCTAGGTCACGCAGTCCGTCTGGCTATGCATGTTGTGTGGCGTTTTAATTTTTATTTTTATAAGTAAACCGAACAAAAAGGCAGACGGGCCGCGTGGTGTTAAGCGATCACCGTTGCCTATGGACATGGGCAACCCCAGGGGAGCCACCCGAGCATTGCCGACTTTGGAGGCGAGCTTTTTTTAGAGATTCCTTGAAGAACCCCATGTTATAGTCCACTGGGAATGCCTCAGCTGGAAGGTTGTCCCATAACTACACGTCCGTGGTAAAAAGGAGCGTACAAAGCGGATAATGGAGGACCGCCACGAGTCCAGATGGTGCCGGTGGAACTTTGTGCACATTGTTATTTGTGTGCGTAACCTCGAGACCGCTCAGTGTCGAGAAACTTCAGTATGACAAATAAACGTAGAAGTCGTATGAGTGAGGTAATATCCTTTTAATTTTTTTTTGTTGATGACAGAAGACAATATACAAAAGAATTTCTTTATTCTGTGACAGAGATGTTCATATTTCCTTGCTAACGCTTCAAAAGCTTACGCACTCAAGCGCTTATCAGTTCACATCATTATTCAACCACTTAAACTAAACGAACTTAAAAACAGATAGCAAGTAAAAATTACGCACAAAATATTTTTTTTAAATTAAATGAAGATTAAGATTTGAACCCAGAAGGTGAAGCAGCTCAAGGGCTTTAACTGCTTTGTATAATCGCAAAAAATATTTGAATAAGTAAGTATAATAAGTTTTACGACATCAACTTGCTTTTGCTATCTGGGTCTTTTTTCGTGTTCTGGGCTGTTGAGTTAAGTTGAGCTCTCAGACCAAATAAAAAAGTATAGATAGAACTCTGCGGACAACGAATTGTGGCCGGTTTAAACTGCACCTAGCCCGTGTACACTCACATGACACGCAAACACGTATAACAAACTGCACCTGGCTATGCCACTCGAATATCGCGGCGCCTTGAGTAAAACGTTGTTAAAATGTAAAAATTTACAAGAAAAATATTGAGGTGTGTTGTGAAAAGTTGTAATGAATAATAATTAACTAATGAGGTAATTTGAAATATGATCGCAACGTGTGTGCGTAGCTACATACATACTTACCTAGATATGTAAGGCCCGTTTTTTAAACACATGTTTACAAAACGGGCCTCACATTGTTATTCGCAGAGTGCCGTCTATACTTTTTTACTTGATCTGAGGTTGAGCTGAGCAGTTTCTCAGTTGGGCTGTATTTTTGAATGCTTGTTATTCTTATTGCACGATAAAATAAAGCGATAGCAAGAAAACTTAATAATAAGTGAATAGAAAATTTCTTTGCAGTAAATGAACATCGTTCAATTTAAAATGTAATTGAATAAGAATTAATAGAACAGTCTTTTCCACACACGGAGGATAACATGTTCCACCTAATTTCCTTCGGGAAAATCCTAATTTATATACCTAATACATTCGGAAACACGCCGATTGACTTTGATAGATATTTGCATACTTCCCGCTTGAGTTCGCTTCGCGGGTTCTGTGACGTTGAGCCATTTTGGCATCCCCGTTGCTGTACATACAAAAGTACTGTGTTGAACTGTTGACACATAAAGTTTGATCGAGCAAGGTGAGATTGAACATCAATCTTTTAAAAAGGATTGGCGTTTGAATATTATTGTGTTTGTATTATGAAAGAACTTGAAAATAGATAGGAAGCATTAAATACGCACATAATACATTTTCTTAATTAATACGAGTAGCACGCAGATGTTTAAATCCGAACAATTAATTTGTTGTGTGTTGTGCGTGAGAGTTTGTGTGAATTGTCCAAAGATATTTATTATTATTATTATAACAATAAAGCACCACAAGAATTAAAGTTGCGCGTCACCGACATGCTCTTGCTGTAGGTACACAAGTTTAGTATTCTGAGCTATTGTATATATAGTGTCGCACACGATCAGCTGTCACGTGTGCCCATTATCGAACCATAGCCATTATGTTGTCTCAAATATATTATGTACTTTTTTCTAAAAGGGTGTTGCTGGGAGTTTTTTATCCACCGCCTATTTTCTCTCAGCTCAACATCTAGCCCAAACGGGCACCTAAAGGCGATGACCGGAAAAAAATATATTTATTAACCGAATATTTTGTATTCCTAAGATGAAATAAATATTCTTTCTTTTCTTTTCTATTGACAATATCCGATATTTATTGGGTTTTTTTACTGAACAGTATTTTCTTACCTAAACTTATAACTAATAACGATTCACACTGGTAGCCCCCTACTGTGGGGCTATCCATGTTTTATTTTTTTTCTTAGATAATTATTTATTGCTCTAAAAAAGGCAGCAAAACTTAATATGTGAATGGGAAATTTTAAAAAACTATGTAAAATATAAATTTTGAGTTTATCGCCACACAGGGGATAAGAGGTTCCACATAATTTTCTTTAGAAAAATCCTAATTTATATAATACTAGCGGCCGCTCGCGACATCGTCCGCGTGGTCTTTGGTATTAGTCATAGCATGACGTTATATACCCTATAGTCTTCCCCAATAAACGGACACAAAAATATTTTTTCAATCCGAACCAGTAGTTCCTGAGATTAGCGCGTTCAAACAAACAAATTTTAGATCTAACTATAGATCAGAAACGCGTCGATTGACTTTGATTGATATTAACATACTTCCCTTTTGAGATCGCTTTGCGGATTCTGTGAAGTTCAGGTCTTTTAACGGCCGTTGGCCCGTTGCTAAGTACACACTAGAGTACCGTGTTGACTGAAAATATTTGATCAGCGAAGTGAGGTTTAAATGACTCTTAGAAAAGAGTTACGTTTGAATATTTCTGTATTTGTATTTAAATACGCACAAATTTTCTTAATTAAAGGTAGATACGCTAAGATCTGAAGGCGAACGTTTTCGAGCAGTGTTTGTTGCCAGTGATGACCTACGGCGCTGAGATGTGGTCTTTTACTGTTAGCCTTTTCCACAGGCTCAAGGTCGCTCAGTGAGCGATGGAGAAGGCTATGCTTGGTATTTCTCTACGCAACAGAATCCGTAACGATGAAATCCGTAGACGAACCAACATTACCGACATAGCTCTCAAAATCTGCAAGCTGAAGTGGCAATGGGCAGGCCGCATAGTTAGGCGGACTGACAACCGGTGGGGAAGAAAGATCCTCGAATGACGACTACTTCTCGGCAAAAAGAGCACAGGCCGCCCTCCAACCAGGTGGACTGACGACCTGAAGAAGATAGCGGGAAACCGCTGGATTCAGAGGGAGCAGGACCGGACGGAGTGGAGAACATTAGGGGAGGCCTATGTCCAGCAGTGGATTTTAAAATCCTGATGGATAGATGGATGGACGCTTAGATCTAAACCCAGACGGGAAACAGTTCAAGGGCTTTAAAGCTCGGCTGTGAGCGATTTGTACAATCATAAAAAATTTGGTTTCGCGACATCCACATGCTTTTGCAATCTGCTAGGTTTAGGTATTCTGAGCTGTTTACAATATCCGATATTTCTTTTTCAAAAATAGGTTTCTCAATTTGGCTGCAGGCTTTTTAAACTATTACCTATTCATTATTACACGACAAAATAAAAGGTTCTATATAATATCATTGTATTCGTAACTCTGTAACAAGATGAAGACAGCTGCCATGTCAGTTGCGTTCCACATAATTTCCTTCAGGAAAACCGAGGAGGAATTATTCTCGGAAACATGCCGATTGACTTTGATTGATATTTACATACTTTCCGCATGAGGTCGCTTTGCGGCTTCTGTGATTGGGGTTTTTTGGCGGCCGTTGCTACGAGTAAGTACCCACAAAAGTGCCGTGTTGACAGGACTTGTTTGATCGAGCGAAGTGAGGTTGAGGTCTTGAGGATTCTCTTAAAAAGGATCGACTTTTGAATAATTTTGTATTAAAATCATACTTAATATTATTTTGAAAGTAACTCTGTCTGCTTGTCTGTCTGTTACGCTTTCCCGCGTAAACGACTGAATCAATTTTAAAGGAATTTGGAACACAGAGTGGACCTTGGAAAAGGACATAGGATTGTTTTTATCCCACGGGAACGTATAAAACGGGCTCACGCGGTCGAAGCCGCTGGCTAAAGGCCTATGATTTTAATATGGCAATATCGTCGAACGTCGGTCGTATTTCAAATGGATGGAAGAAAGTTAGAGATAGAGCCTGGAATTGCAACTAGGCTATTTATTATCCTATGGGGATCCATAAAACGGCTTCACGCGGGTGAAACTGCTGGCGGAAGGCTTGTAATGAAATAAAAAGAGAACAAGTAATTAATAAGCACACAGAAAAGTTATTAAGTCAAAGGTACAAACTTCAAATTTCAAACCGTACGGCGTAAAGTCTAATGTCAAAGGCTTTCAGCCAGCAGCTCTGGCAAGGTCGGCAGTGTCTGCGTGGCCGCATGCCGCCGTAAGCATCGGAATATGGAGGAGAGCACATCTGCTCTCCCGAAGATGGGCCCGTTCTGAGTCGTCGCACGTGGAGGATACTGGTGCATTCCACTGGAGATCCCGGAGTCCTCCCCAAGCGCAGAGGCAGGCCACCGAGAGCGATACAAATCACACATAACCCCGTATCCCATCGGTAGCCCAAAGTGCCGGGTACCTTTTGAAGGTTTCCCCCGATACCAAAAAATAAATAAAACATAATAATAATTTAAAAAAGGTAAACAAAATATCGTTTCAATTATATTATTCTCATAACATTATTTGCAACCCCATGTGTACTGTGACAAAAAAAATATCTATATTGTTATCTGTCCTCGAATAGAAACTCTCCAGAGACATCCCAAAATGCGTTGTCTCCATTACGCTTTACCAAATTACGCGTATGTTTCGGAACGGAAAATGTCACCAATAGATTTATTATGACTTTGTACATAGTATACGAATATAAAAAATCTATGAAAAGGGCAATGTTGCCGCGTCGATTGCGTTTTATAAAAGTCAGTATTTTTAACAGCAAACCCTGTGTACTTATTTATAAATATAACCGACCTGTGTGGCGAAACGGTTACCATTCCGGACTGCCAATCAGGGGCCTTGGGTTCGATTCCCGTCGAAGGTGAGATTTAAATGATGAGTTTCAGTTCCTTTTCTCGATCAGGGTGTTATGTTTATGTTTTTTTTTAATATAAATAAACCGAACAAAAAGGCAGACGGGCCGCGTGGTGTTAAGCGATCACCGTCGCCTATGGACACGGGCAACCCCAAGGAGCCGCCCGAGCATTGCCGGTTTTGGAGGAGAGCTTTTTTTACAGCTTTCTTGAAGAACCCCATGTTATAGTCCACTGGGAATGCCTCAGCTGGAAGGTTGTCTCATAACCTACACGTCCGCGGTAAAAAGGAGTGTGCAAAGCGGACCGTGGAGGACCACCGCTAGATGGTGCCGGTGGAACTTTAACCTTCGTCTGGTGGTATAATTATGGAATGGTAATGTAGGCATCAATTTGAAGAGTTCCTCGGAGCACTCACCATAGTAAAGTCGGTAGAACACGCAGAGCGAGCCTATGTCTCTTCGCAAGCTAAGCGGTTCTAGCCTGTCAGTCAATCTTTGGTCGTTGACGATTCGGGCTGCGTGCTTTTCAACGGAGTCAAATGGGTGTAGCTGGTACTTCGGCGCTCCTGCCCAGAGATGGGAGCAGTACTCCATGTGGGGTCTGACCTGGGCCTTATACAGCGTCAGGAGTCGTATCCGCGTCTCCGCTATAGGACCATGTATTGGTATGTGTTCACGGTATTTACGACGCAGGTTATACCTTACTATGGAACTATACGAGCGAAAAAAAATATGGGTATGGAACTACACGAGCGAAAAAAAATATGGGTGTATATTTACAAAAGTTGTTTTTAAAATAAAGAGTTGTTTTTTATTAAAAAAAATTAATCATTCGGTTCCTAAATTTGGTTAATATGTGACTTCCATTATCCTATTATGCGGAAGTTTGTAAACGTGTCATCGATCGATGACGCAAAGTTACCACGTCTTTTGATTTTTAATGACAACCGGTAATTAATGCTGGAAATTGTTTTACTAATTTACATGAATACATTATTAAATTGAAAATTGAAACTGAGATTGAAAAAAAAATTACTTCGTTTTCTTCACTTACAGTTAATGTTCCCAAGGGACAGGCGAGATAATTTCTGAACATGTAGCTTTCAAGAAGTACGAGTACTTAGTAGTAGCTCCATTATTCTAGAGCAAATTATGCTGAAGTTTTGAAACATCGTCGTGTCATGAAAAACGCAATGTCACCGCCTCACTTACGTTCAAATGAGAACCTATAATTTATGGCCGCAACCCTTTTTGCGTCCCACTGCTGGGCACGGGTCTCTCCCCATTATTGGGGAGGCCTGGAGCTTACTCCACCACGCTGCTCCAATGCGGGTTTGGTGGAGATGCGGGTTAGTGGCCAACCCGCTGTCGGATGTTTTCAAACCGCCCATAAGGCCTCCGACAAGGTTTAACGACTGTTATCTATCGACAACAACCGGGACCGACGGCTTAACGTGCCCTCCGAAGCACGGAAACGCGCATGAAATTTTTTGCCACTAGCGGTCACCCATCTCACACCCGACCGCGCCCGTTTGGCTTAGTTGCATAGATCATTTGCGTTCTACGCTAACCGCCGGGCCATGCGCGCTTCGATAATTTATACTAGAAGTTATTTTGTTAATTTATACAGATGTAATCTTGTATCTTCCTGTGACGAAAATTCTCAAGGGTGGGCGTAATGATATATCAATATGTGGCTTCTATTATCCGGGAGCAAAGAACGCGGAAGTTTGCCAACGCTTCAGCGATGGTTCAAAGTTACCGCGACATTAATTTTGTTATGAATAACGGTTTATACTGGGAAATTCTTTTGTTAATTTACACGAACACAATAACATAATTGTTTTGCCGCTAAAAAAGCGGGGTAATAGCTCAATATGAAGCTTCCAAGAAATACAACGTAGCTCCATTATCCTGGAAAATTTTATGTTGAAGTTTTGAAACATGTCATTCAGGGCGCACTTCACCGCCTCGCTTACTTCATAATCAGAACCTGTAATGTATAATAGGAATTCTTTTGTTAATTTATACTGATGAAATCCTACAGTATCTTGCCTGTGACGAAAGTCTCCAAGGAGACAATATCCCAATATGTGGCTGCTATTATCCAGGAGCAAATGACGCGGAAGTTTGTCAACGTGTCTCGTGTACCGTGTCGCTAACTTCGTAATGAGTAACGCCTCACACTGCAAATTATTATATTTTATTAGTTTACACGAGTATTAAATATACATGATCTCGCCTGATAAAAGTTCACAGTGGAAAGGCGAGGCAATATCTTAATTATATGACTTCCATTGGGCTGGAGAAAATTACGCGGAAGTTTGAGAACGTGTCACTGATACGGAAAAAGTGTTACTTTTTAAAGAAAGCTGTCAATTTATGCTGGGAATCCTTTTGTTAATTTATATAGATACAATATCTATCTATCTTTTTCCATTGAAAATACTGCTAGCAAGGGAAAAGTTGGTCAATACCTAAATATGTTGAGAATTTTGAAACGTGTCACCGTAAGCGCAGTATCATCGTCTCGCTTCCTTCCTAATGAGAACCGGTAATTTGTACAAAGTAATTATGTTGAAAGTTTCCAAGGTGATTATATATCAATATGCGGCTTCCATTGTCCTGGAGCAACTTACACAGAAGTATGCCAACATGTCACATCCGGTGCAATGTTTCAGCGTCGCTAACTTCGTAATGAGTAACGGCTCACACTGGAAATTATTATATTTTATTAGTTTACACGAGTATTAAATATACATATCTCGCCTGATAAAATTTCACGATGGAAAGGCGAGGCAATATCTTAATTGTATGACTTCCATTGGGCTGGAGAAAATTACGCGGAAGTTTGAGATCGTGTCACTGATACGGAAAAAGTTTTACTTTTTAAAGAAAGCTGTTAATTTATGCTGGGAATCCTTTTGTTAAATTATATATTATATATCTTATTATATATCTTTTTCCATTGAAAATACTGCTTGCAAGGGAAAAGTTGCTCAATACCTAAATATGTTGAGAATTTTGAAACGTGTCACCGTAAGCGCAGTATCATCGTCTCGCTTCCTTCCTAATGAGAACCGGTAATTTGTACAAAGTAATTGTGTTGAAAGTTTCCAAGGTGATGATATATCAATATGCGGCTTCCATTGTCCTGGAGCAACTTACACAGAAGTATGCCAACATGTCACAGCCGGTGCAATGTTTTAGCGTCGCTAACTTCGTAATGAGTAACGGCTCATACTGGAAATTATTATATTTTATTAGTTTACACGAGTATTAAATATACATATCTCGCCTGATAAAATTTCACGATGGAAAGGCGAGGCAATATCTTAATTATATGACTTCCATTGGGCTGGAGAAAATTACGCGGAAGTTTGAGAACGTGTCACTGATACGGAAAAAGTTTTACTTTTTAAAGAAAGCTGTTAATTTATGATGTGAATCCTTTTGTTAAATTATATATTATATATCTTATTATATATCTTTTTCCATTGAAAATACTGCTTGCAAGGGAAAAGTTGGTCAATACCTAAATATGTTGAGAATTTTGAAACATGTCACCGTAAGCGCAGTATCATCGTCTCGCTTTCTTCCTAATGAGAACCGGTAATTTGTACAAAGTAATTATGTTGAAAGTTTCCAAGGTGATTATATATCAATATGCGGCTTCCATTGTCCTGGAGCAACTTACACAGAAGTATGCCAACATGTCACAGCCGGTGCAATGTTTCAGCGTCGCTAACTTCGTAATGAGGAATTGTTTATACTGGGAATCCTTTTGTTAATTTATACTTAAGCAATATCTAAATTTTCTATCCTCACAAAAATTGCCAATGCAAAGACGGGATCTCAATATGTGGATATTTGGGAACGTGTCACTGATAGGGATAAGTTTTTTACTACAATCGATAATTTATGGTCCACATTTTCTTGACTTGCAATAACTGTGAAAAAAAAAATTTTATATGCATCTTCCAAGAAGTACTCCTTAGTAGCTTCGTTATCCTGAAGCAAATTACTATAATGTTTTGCCACATGTCATCGAAAGCGAAGTGTCACCGCCTCGCTTACTTCCTATTGAGAACCGGTAATTTATACAAGGAATCGTTTTGTCAATTTATAAAGATGATGATATCTCAATATGTGGCTTCCATTTTCCTGGAGATATTTACGCGTGGAAATTTTGGAATATGTCTATGAAAGGACAAAGTAACGGGTCGCTTAGGGAAACAGCTTTTTACTGAGAACGCTTTCGTTAATTTACAGTAATGTAAAAATTACTGAATTAATCATCATCGCTTTGCTTAAAACGTTTATTACTGAGGGACTTCTGAAAAATTCAGAATTATTTGCACTAGAATAAGGGTGGCATGAAGAAAAATATAGCCGAGAAACCTAATATTTGTTCAAACATACTAATAATCAAAAGTCACCACGTGGCCTGCATGCTCGTCTGCTACTCCATTCAAATAATAAAATAAAAAACATAAAAAAGGTCAACTTATTATATAACTTGGTACTTTAATTCTTTCAATGTACCACACTGATCGCATGCTCCTTTCGTAATATAAAAGATATAGACCACAGTCCACCAAGCTGGAAAAGAGCGGCTTCGTAGAAAACGTCGTGTATTGGAATTTAAATTCTTGTAAACTCTCAGAAGAATTCCTTTCCTTCGCTGTCCAGAAATGTATTATTAAAATTGTTAATGATGATGGTTTACAATAATGAAGGCATGAACCAATCTATTCAGCATTAAAAAAATAAGTTTCTCAGCACCTTTCGAGTAGCGGTGTGCTCAAAAAAAGATTTGAAAAGTTTTCCCAGATTGCTCCACCAAAGTAGCCGCGACATGCCTGCTATTGCTAGATCCTAGAGGCTCTTTACAGGGCTACAAAGGTCATTCACCTCCATATTAAGGCACCAGAGGAAAAAAATTCCACTCCAATTACTCTAGAAAATAAGTAAAATTAAATAAGCAAACGATAACTATAATAACGATATAACGATAAAGTAAGTAGACTTTTATACCTTCATTACTTTAGGACCGAATATTTTAACGATGGCGTTTTTAGTTACAGCATTTTATAAATATAAATTTATTTTAAAATCCTTTGAGAAATTTAGACTAAATCATGACAGAGATGTCCCAAACCAATATTCAATGAATGCTAAAGGTAAAAAGCTATTCAATGACCATTAATGAAAATGTAAAACTCCCTTACAATTCTTTAATTGTCAATATAATAGTCAATTATACCTCGTGAAGTTCTTTAACTTCACGAGGTATAATTGACTTGTTTCGTCGTTGGAGATAAGCTAAGTGGTAATAATATAAACGTGTTTGTGGATGTTGTCCGTTATATAATCTGCGGGTCTAGACAAGTGGCATTCTACTATCGTAAACGCTTGTAGAATAGAATGAAAATGTTTGGAATTGACATTTATCTAACGATCGCGATTTTAAGATTCATAAAATCTGCCAAGCACATTTACTTTTTTTTCATGTCACAAGACTTTATGTGACCCTATTTTTATTACAATCTAGTCTTAAGACTAATGAGTAATTTATTTCTAACTTAAACTGCTAAATACACTGTATCTAAGAATGCGTCCGTCAACGTCTCGTAGTAGTATCTGTTAAGGCGAATCTCAGAGGCGATTATACTTTTTTGTTGTGTCATAAAATTAGCGAATAGTTTTGCACTAGCACTTACTTATTTTCACTGCACTAAACTTCACACACTAATCGCTACACTAATTCATGTGGTTCACATTCACGTTAAAATTGTGGATAGTCCAAAACTAGAAGCATGTGCGAGGCTCACCAATCCATCCATCAAACTGCATAGTGCATAGTCCATTGCTGGAAATAGGCCTCTCTTAATGTTCGTTTCTCCATCCGGCCCTGCGATCTTTCAATCCAGCGGCGACCTGCTGTTTTCCTTACGTCGTCACTTCACCTTTTTTTTGGTGTCGGGGGGAAACCTTTAAAAGGTACCCGGCACCTAGGGAGAGGATACCGGGTTATGTGGGATTTGACCGCATTAAAACCCCCTCGGTGGCCTGCCTCTGCGCTTGGGGAGGACTCCGGGATCTCCTAAGGAACGCACCGGTGTTCTTCACGCGCGGAGCCCAGAATGGGCCCATCTTCGGAGGTTAGATGTGCTCTTCTGCACCTTCCGATGTTTACGGCGGCATGCGGCCACACGCACACACCGCCGTCCTTTCCGGGGCTGCTGGCTGGATGGATCGAGCTCCGACTCTCCCCGTCCGCAACCCCGGAAGTCCCCTTTTAGTCGCCTCTTAGGATCAGGCAGGGGATACCGTAGCCTGGTTGTATAGCGGCCTGTGCTTCCTTTTCGAAATATTGTCGCCATTTAATGATCATTACTCCCCAACGGTCCTCCTAACGATATGGCCTGTGCATTTCCACTTCAGTTAGCAGATTTTGAAATCTATGTCGGTAACTTTCAGTGTGCGTGAATATAAGACAGGAAATCTTTCCTCGCTTTTGGTACAACGACTCTAAATGATACGTCTGCTATTTTTAAGCTTCCATTGAATTACTCTTGCGAGCTTTTTCTGTTAAACCAATAAACTTTTCATGAATTAGAATTGAAAGAAAAAGTATTGTTACGTAGTAAGTACGTATACTTTTTTGGATAGAATAATATCAAGTTAGTACATTCATGTACGAAAAGTGATAGCTTTTTTCGTACCCAATATAAATTAAGAAGCTTTTCTTTAATTAGAAAAAACAACGAAAGAAACAATCCCAGATTAGCCTTAATAAGAGACAATAGTTTTTTGTCGTGGGCGAGTTAAGACTTGATTTAAAAGGACTGTCTGCTGATTAAGCAGAAAAATAGTAAAAGTAAGTAAACATTCATGGTTGGTGGTACGTATATTGGTGTATATTTTTATTGTTGCATGTACATAGCATACTATGTGGGAGGGAGGAGGGTGCTATTGCATGAAAAAAGTATACACCACCATACGTTCTGATGCGAAGCAAAACGATGGTCGGTAGATAGGTGGCAGTATGTTAGTCCCTGTACCTTCAGGATTAAGAATAGAGCTACGTTATCCCCTGCCTGATCGTAAGACGCGACTAACAGGGGGCTTCTGCGGTTGCGGGCGGTGAGAGTGGGAGATAGATCCGTCCAGCCAGCAGCCCCGGGAAGGACGGCGGTGTGTGCGTGTATGCATGCCGCCGTAAGCATCTGAAGGTGCAAAAGAGCACATTTGCTCTCCCGAAGATGGGCACGTACTGGGTCATCGCGCGCGGAGGTCACCGGTGCGTTCAACTGGAGATCCTGGAGTCCACCTCAAACGCAGAGGCAGGCCACCGAGGCGGTTTTAGTGTCCCTTCTCCCAAGGTGCCGGGTACCTTTTGAAAGTTTCCCCCCGATACTAAAAAATAGGTGTCACTATGTTGGTAGCACGTAGGTTAGGTGTTAGATTTGTAATGTTGTAGGCTTGTTAAATACGACACGATCGATTAATGTTCAGCAGTGGTACTCCCCAGCCAAACCATGAAAGTTGTACAGCTTCTAGAATTTGTGAATGAATGAAAGATATGTAGGTCATTCTATTTTAACGCACTGAAAATTAAACATTCGAGTACATCGAATTTAATGTTTACCTTTGATAATTGAACACTCCATTCTTGTTTACACGATCTTTGTGCCAGAATGGAGTTACGCATTTTAAATATACCTACGCCTGAGTAAAAGGTACTAACATGCCATTTTGTATCTGTTTATTGTTGTATATTTAGTTTGTTTTGTCAACAGTCATAACACATTGATTTTAATAGCTGGGCTGGATGCACCACTTTTAACGTAATGTTGGGCATGGGGCTCTCCCCAGTAATGAGGGAGGCGCGGATCTTAAGGTGGGGTCCCACGGCTCGCCAGGCAACAGGCCGCGCCAGGCGTCGCCCCGCTTGAGTAGGCCTGTCGCGGCCCGTACTGAGAACTTACCGACTCCCGATAGATCGGACGGACGACAACAGGCCACCGCAGACCTCATCGGATGCGTCAGTTCTCACGGCCTGTCTTCCTGGCCTGGCGCGGTCTGACCTGTGAGAAAGCAGGCCGTGGGACCCCAGCTCTGCCACGCTGCTCCAATGCAGGTTGGTCGAGATGCGGATGAGTGGCCAACCCGATGCCGGATGTTTTTAAACCGCTCATTAACCCTCTGACAAGGCTTAAAGTCTGTCAATAAAAACCGGGACGTGGTTCATGCTGATACTAATAACCATCGATGTAATGAGTAGTAATATTAAGGTGGGGTCCCACGGCTCGCCAGGCGACAGGCCGCGCCAGACGTCGCCCCGCCTGAGTAGGCCTGTCACGGCCCGTACTGAGCATTCCCATGGCGTGTGCCGGCCTGGTGCGGCCTGTTGACTGACATACTAACATGTTAAGTGATACGGATTTCTGTAAGTCTGTAGACATTAAATTTTCTTTTTTCTTTTTAACTCCGTGATAGGGATAGTTTCATCTTTTAAATTACCTAATTTTTAGGCGTAACCATGCATCATGGACTTCGTCCTTGTTTTATGTTGAGGCGACGAACTATTCCAAAGCGCTGGTCATTTTCATAAAGAGTTAAAAACTCGAATATGAGCTCATTTGTCCACTCCATCATATGCGTGTGTGTACGCGCAGGCGCTGCTGCAGGTGAAATTAACGATTACAACCGACGCGCCTTTGAACTTACCGACTCCCGATGGATCGGACGGGCGACAACAGGCCACCACAGGCCTCATCGGACGCGTCGGTTCCCACGGCCTGTTGGCCTGGCCTGGCGCGGTCTGCCCTGTGAGAAAGCAGGCCGTGGGACCCCAGCTTTACATGTAACATCTAGATTGTAAGCAGGATCGCAATTATGAAAAGTTTCTATGTGATGCGTCGTGACTTCTAGTCAAAAGTACTCACAGTGACTTGAATAAAGTCACCTTGATAGAAAAATCCCCAGCGATTCACATTGACGGCCCGTGGGGCGGAATATTACCAGACCTTGCCGGATTGCCGATCTGAGGGGCCTGGGTTCGATTCCCGGTGAGGAAGAAATTCATAAATAAATAAATAACGTTTCACACTAATAGCCCCACATTATAAAGTTAGGTAAAAACTACTTTGCATCAATCCGCAATCAGAACGTATGATGGTGTATAATTTTTTTCATGCAATAGCACCTCCCTCCCTCCCACATAGGACACATGCACATGCAACAACAAAGTCAAAGTCACTTTGCGGGTAACCGTCGTAGATTCAATAACCCTGACGATGCTCTGTTTTGGGGCGAAACACGTGTTGGTGATGGTACGTATGTTGGTGTATACTTTTTGTTGTTGCATGTGCATGTGTCCTATGTGGGAAGAACGCACACATTTTAATTTTGTCACACATTCACAAATATTATTTCATCGCTACAGACGCATACATTTCTAATATGTCAATTTCAATTAACAACGTCATTTTCTATGCACCATCATCGACGTAATTAGGTATGAGTGCCAGTCAGCCTTTCAACTTATATGTCTCTGTAGTTTGAAACTAACTCTCCTAGAAATAATAGATTGAATTAAGAAATACTAACAATTAAAATTGGGCCTGTATATATAGGTAGATGCATTTTTTTTTTCAACCATTTTTATGTCCCACTGCTGGGCACAGGTCTCCTTCTCACAAGTGAAAGGGATATAGGCCATAGTCCACCACGCTGGCCAAGTGCGGATTGGTGGAACAAGGGGACTTCCCCGGGAGCAATCGGGTCCATGGTGTCGTTACTCACCAACAGCTCACCACAAGCTATTATTATTATTATCAAAAAAGTATAAATCACTTGCGTTCTACAACCTCATGGCCATGAGCGCGTCATGGTTACATAATTGAGCGGTAATTTATTTACGTCGTCTCTAATGTCGGTCTCTACAAATTCACAACGCTAATAATTACATTAATAGGGTTTGCCATTAGAGACAAGAAAGGGATATAGTTCAGAGGGGTACGAGGGTACAGCCTGCACCTACTCGTAAACATATATCAAGAAGCTAATGAGGCATTTCTCTGTATGTTCCTGTATTAAATAGCATAAGGAATAGAGAACTTCGCATCGAGAGGAGTCAAATCTAGAATATTCTATAAGTGGAATAGCACGCTAAAAGTCCTTTCCCAAGGTCCACTCTATCTGTGTTCCAAATTTCATTAAAATTGGTTCAGTAGTTTAAGCGGGAAAGCATAACAAACAGATAGACAGAGCTACTTTCGAATTTATTACATTAAAGTATGGAACGTATAGAATTCAAAAATGTATATTTATATCTTATGATTATTTTCATTTATTCTCATATTGCGCCTTTTTTAAATTAAAAACACACTATAATTGTTTCACACCGGAAATGATTGATGTGTTGATGGGTACTAGGGAATGCAATCTCGATCTCGCGAGATCTCGTGCTCGCGAGTTTAACGAGATTGCACTAGAGCATAAAAACGTCTTATTCGAAGCGCGGACTGACACGGACGAAGTTAAGTTTGATATTAGGAGAGAAGTCTGGTTGTTTCTTTCATTTGTTATTTGATAGATACGTACGTCAAAGTTTATTACTTATTTATTAAGTTTATTAAAGACGGATACGTCATACATTGCTAGATGCAAAAAGCCTATAGAAAAAATTCGTGAAAATAAATGTTTATCTTATAATAGTTATAATACACATATTTTTTTCCTAATTTATCCAAATACTAGCCTTCCGCCAGTTGGTCCGCCCGCGAGGAATCGTTTTATAGGTTCCCGTAGGATAAAAACTATCCTATGTCCTTTCCCAACGTCCAGTCCATCTGTGTTCCTTAAAATTTCAGTTTTTCAGCTTCAGTTTAAGCGGGAAAGCTTTATAGACAGACAGACAGAGTTACTTTCCAATTTATAATATTAGTACCTACCTATAGATTGTGATTACTAACAAAAAACACACATAACTGTCAATCTCGCGAGATTACGAAATTGGCGAGATCTCGCAGTATTGCTATTCAGAAACTCGGGAGATCTCGCTTGAGCCCCAATTTCGCGAGATTTGCATTACCCGGTCGAAAAACGAAAGTATATGTTTATATTTAGTTCACAAAACAACCACGCTCACTCTCATTCTAAACTGATCTACCAGGAAAACATCAATAACAAGTGGTCCTAATAGCTGCAACATCGACACCCTGTCGAGTTACGAATGGGCCCCGAATTCGGCTCTCGGAATGTGGGGAGAATTCTAATCATTCCTTTGAATGGCTGGAGCTTTGAAGATTTTGATTACTGTGTAAATCTGCTATAAGCTAACTGTGATATACATGTCTGAGGGTGAACTTCAGGTTGTTAATAGAATCTATACAAATAAATAAAATTGGAGTGTCTGTTTGTAATATTAAAATAACCCTTTTTTACGATATGCATATGAATGTATGTACGGTATATGTACCAAAGTAAGTTTTTTTACAATTTTTGTCTGTCTGTTTGTTCCGGCTAATCTCTGAAACGGCTGGACCGATTTCGACGGGATTTTCACTAGTAGGTAACTGATGTTAATAAGGAGTAACATGTGCCTGTGTTTTAGACAAAATATAAAAATAAAGTCCTTGCGGTACTAAAAAGTACAAAACCTTAACAAAACAAGACTACTGCAGACATATCTATCTTCTCTCTATCTATTAGAAATAAAAATTACCTGTGTAGGCAAAGATAATAAAAGGATGGGTTTCTGTTAGGACACATGAAATCTGCGGAGTTTATTCACTTCATGCTAAAGATCATTTCTAACGCAGGTGAAACCGCGGGGCACAGCTAGTAAAATATATAAATTCAAAGTGAATAGAGCGATGGCCGAGCGATAAACACCGCGGTCACCGACACAGTGGTAACGGGTTCAAAAATGGTTCAAAGCCTCGGCGCGCATTTCTGACCAAGAAATTTGTAATGTGCGTATTTATCGGTGCTCCATGGTGACCATTGCTCACCATGCATTTCTGAGAGTAACTCATAATTTCACGACGCCGTGATGTCTAGTAAATCCGTAAGTACTTATCCAGGTGGTGGACTAAGGCCTCAATCCCTCTCACTTTAGAGAGGTCACCTGTGCCCACTAGTGGGATATAATAAAAAGATGATAAAAATATTGCCTAAGAAAATAAGTACCTAAAAATAAAGTTTCACACTCATAGCCCCACAGTAAGATTGATAAACCCTGTGTCTTGGGTACCATGGACACATACAAAGACAAAAACACAAACACCCAGACGGAAAACAGAAATTCAAACTCATCATTCAAATTTCTGCCTCGAAGGGAATCGAACCCGGGACCCCCCGACCATATAACCATTGCGTCACACGGGTCGTCATAACCGTCCGCGAGGACATTTGTGATATGATAACACAAAGAATTAAAAAAGATTGAAAAAATGTGAATGTATACTTAATATACTGATATGAATGCAAGCGAGCCAGACTTGTAGACATATACCAGTATATAATGTGAATCGCGGAAACGACTCCAACGATTTTTATAAAATTAAGCATGCAGGGGTTTTCGGGGGTATCTATTAATCGATCAAGCTAGGTTTGATTTTTAGAAAATATCGTTTTATCCGTGTTTTCAGCGATCTAAGCGATCAATTGGGAGCTACTTCAGTAAATGGTGTTGTTAAGTAAGTTGGTGAAAACGAATTCCATGGTAGGGGCTCCCTAAACGCTACTAAGGTATCCCTAAGTTTAGGGGTTTGTCGGTGAAAACGGGCATAAGTCTATCAGTCTTTGATTCAATTATTTTTATCGAGCAACGCTCGGTAATCCGGGTACTAAAGAATAATGTACACTCGTATGCCGCACCACTTATAAAGGAGTAATGTAACAACACATACACACCAGTCCTGTAAGATTTCTGTTTAATTTTGATATAGCGAGCTCTTCAATATATTCCACTCAAATCATTAAACATAGCTAAGCAGGTAGTAACTTCTTCTTCATAGATACCTTTTTTTGGTATCGGGGGGGAAACCTTCAAAAGGGACCCAGCACCTTGCGAGAGGTTACCGGGTTATGTGGGATTTGACCGCACTATAACCCCCTCGGTGGCCTGCCTCTGCGCTTGGGGGGACTCCGGGATCTCCATAGGAACGCACCGGTGTCCTTCACGCGCGGCGTCCCACAACGGGCCCATCTTCGGGAGAGCAGATGTGCTCTCCTGTACCTTCAGGTGTTTACGGCGGCATACGGCCACGCACACACCACCGTTCTTCCCGGGGCTGCTGGCTGGACGGGTCAAGCTCCCACTCTCACCGTCCGCAACCCCGGAGGCCCCTTTTAGTCGCCTCTTACGAACAGGCAGGGGATACCATAGCTCTATTCTTAATCCCGAAGCTACAATACCTACTTCTCATAAGTTTTGTTTTTTTAAATTTATTCCAATCGTAATTTCCTTTTTTTTGGAACTGAATAGTCTGCTTCATTTTCACTCAGCCGTAGTTGAGATTGATGGCAAGAAAAATAAGGCGCATAGGGTTTACACAACTTTATGAATAAAAAATAGATCTATAATTTTAATAGATAGAGATGAGGAATGGAAGTTAGAAGCTAGCAACGCACAGGAACCTGGGGGACTCCCCTGGATTTGTCCATATACGTCTACATGTAAATTAAATCGATTAAATTAAGAAGCCAGTCTTGTAAGCAGTGGTCTGCAGTTTTGTGGAGGCTGACAGTTCCCTTATGTGTCAAAAGTGTTGAAAGAAAAACTTCGACAAGGAATATAAAATGATCTTAGCCGTCATCTAAACTACCATCACAGCTCCAACATGGCGTAAGCGATTAAGGAAAAAACCAGAATTAAAAGATGCTGCTTTTTTTTTATATGTAAACCGAACAAAAAGGCAGACGGGCCGCGTGATGTTAAGCGATCACCGTCGCCTATGGACACGGGCAACCCCAGGGGAGCCACCCGAGCATTGCCGGCTTTGTGGAGGACCGCCACGAGTCCAGATGGTGCCTGTGGAACTTTAACCTTCGTCTGGTGGTATAATCATGGAATGGTGATGTAGGCATTAGTCTGAAAAGTTCCTCGGAGCACTCACCATAGTAAAGTCGGTAGAACACGCAGAGCGAGCCTATGTCTCTTCGCAAGCTGAGCGGTTCTAGCCTGTCAGTCAATCTTGGGTCGTTGACGATTCGGACTGCGCGCTTTTCAACGGAGTCAAATGGGTGTAGCTGGTATTTTGGTGCTCCTGCCCAGAGATGAGAGCAGTACTCCATATGGGGTCTGACCTGGGCCTTGTACAGCGTCAGGAGTTGCCCCGCAGTGAAGTACTGCCTCGCCCTATTGAGGACACCAAGCTTTTTGGACGCCAATTTGGCTTTGTGCTCCAAATGACTCCGGTACTGCACTTTACTCGTAATGTCAACTCCCAAGATACCGACACTTTCACCGACGGTAAGCGCGGTACCCTGGAACTTGGGCGCTATAACAAATGGGGTTTTTTTAGCGGTAAACGCGCAAACTTGTGTCTTCGTGAGGTTAAACTCGACGAGGTTAAATCGACCCCATTCCGAGACCCGCTCCAGAGAGTTCTCGACTTCAGACACAAGTTTGATTCTACTTTCCTCCACTTGTGACCGAGAGGCATTGGCTCGACAGGTGTATAGTGCGTCTACCGTACTATCATCTGCATAGCAATGTATACTGCGTGATTGTTGCAGCATGTCATTGATATGCAGAATGAATAGTGTAGGAGACAGTACTGAGCCTTGGGGAACACCGGCATTAATGGGTTTCATATCTGAGCAGCATCCGTCAACAACGACCTTAATCTGCCGCTCAGACAGAAAGTTTGCCACCCAGTTGCATAGCCTCAGGGGAAGACCGTAAGATGGAAGTTTCGCGAGAAGGGCCCTGTGCCAGACCCGGTCAAAGGCCTTTGCGATATCCAGGCTGACTGCCAGAGCCTCCCCGTTGCCCTCGACGGCTTCAGCCCAGCGGTGTGTGAGGTATACCAAGAGATCACCGGCCGACCGGCCCTGGCGAAAGCCATACTGACGATCGCTGATCAACCGGTGCTTCTCGAGGTACCTAAGGAGCTGCGTATTTATAACACGCTCCATAACCTTAGAGAGCAGGGAGGTTATCGCAATGGGCCTGTAGTTGGACGGGTCACTGCGGTCACCCTTTTTCGGGATTGGGTGTACTAGGGCTACCTTCCACGAAGACGGTACTATACTAGTGGTGTAGGAAAGCGAGAATAAGCGCGTTAAGACGGGAGCCAACTCGGGAGCGCACGTCTTTAATACGATCGCGGGGATATCATCCGGCCCGCTCGACTTCTTGACATCGAGGGCTAGCAGAGCTCGTCTGACGGCCTTTTGAGTGAAACGCACGTCCTTCATCGAGCTCTCACACTGCTTGATGGTCGGCGGTGTGGCACCTCTGTCGTCCAGAGTCGAGTTTGAGGCAAACAGGGTACCCAGGAGATCGGCTTTCCCTTTTGCCGTGTGAGCCAGAGTATCGTCCGGTTTGCGTAAAGATGGTAGAGACGACCGACAGAAGTTACCTTCGACAGCCTTGGCAAGCGACCAAAAAGCTCGACTCCCGCAAGGGTAGCTTGATAGACGCTGGCCAATTCTGCCGACGTGCCTAAACTTCGCCTTGGCTATTTGCTTCTTTGCCGAACGGGAGGCAGCGTTGAATTTTTTCCGAAGCTTAGACGTTTCGGGGTCCTTGCGCGTGTACGCATCAGCCCAGGTTTTAAAAGCTTCTTGCTTAAGGCTAGAAGCCTTAGCGCAAGAACCATTAAACCAGGGCTTGTTTCGCCCGCCAATGGATACTACAGAGTTGGGAATAAAACCAATCATGCCCTGTCGTATCACATCGGCTATCGATTCCGCACACGTGCTAGGATCACCCGAGGTGAAGCACAGCTGCCTCCAGGGGTAGGAAGCCAGGAATTCCCGGAGTCCATCCCAGTCCGCTGACCCGTAATGCCAGACTTGACGCTTCCCATCGGGTCGAGAACCTTCTGGGGGCGGCAATGGTACGGCAGAACTTACCAGGCAATGGTCAGAAGTCCCAAGTGGGGCCCCAACCGTCACCCGGTAGTCCGATGGATGGGTGGTCAGCAGAAGGTCCAGCAGAGAGGCAGTATGGGTCTCAATATCTGGTACTCTGGTGAAAGTGTGTACCACCTGCGTCAACCCATATGCCAAGGAGAAGTTGTAAGTGGCCCTGCCAGCAAAGTCGGTGATTCTGGATCCCAACCATTCGGTGTGGTGAGCGTTGAAGTCACCCAGAATCACCAGCTCAGCCGAGGGACACTGTTCCAGCACTCTGTCGGAAGTCTTTTGGACGTGCTTAAATAATCGAGTCGTCTCCGCGTCTCCGCTATAGGACCTATAGAGGCACGCGTAGATTCGGGTTCTAGCCCCAGCGTCTACACGTGCCCAAAGCACCGATAGGTCCTTGTCTTCAAGGCAGCTTAGACGGCGACAACAGACATCCTCCCTGACGTACATACATACCCCTGCCCTACGCCTAAACGCGTGTTCTAAAATATAACCGGGATAGTGCAGGTACGATGTATCGTCAGGTGGTGCAATTTGTGTCTCCGTGAGAAAAAGTAAAGCCGGCTTTGCTGTCTCTAGGTGTTGGTGGACAGCATTCAGGTTGGAATGTAGTCCCCTGATATTGCACATGTCCACAGTAAGTGTGGGGGGGATAGCCGCTGAAATCACTTTACTTTTCTTGACTCTGCCCATAAAGAAAAACTGTAAAAAAAAAAGAGGAGTGGGGAATGTGAAGGGAATTGCTCCGTTGGTGCCCCTCAGGCCCTGGCGTAGGCTTCTTAACGCCAAGCCGATGGCAGGACGTGGGTTGCCGGCGCGGGGGACGAAAGGGCCCCCGGTCCCCCCCGTGCGCAGATGCCGGGCCCCCCTCCGGTCTCTTACCCCGGCACGGCACCGCACAACGGGATTTTTAGCTGGTTGGCGGGACAGCCTCCCAGGCCAGAGGTTAGCAGTGAGGCCTGGGTTCGGGTCCCCAACTGACCAGCGGGCGGCCAGCGGACAGCCGTTTCACCGGGTCTTCCTGGCCCCCGCGCCGACACACCACAGCTACCAGGGCAAAGGCGCCTTGAATCCAACGGAAACCCAAGAGGCATCAACGGAGCAATATAGGGATAGGGAAGGGTGGGACAGGGAGAACTGGATCTCAGGCTCACAACCGAAACACGCCAGAGGCACACCAAGGCAAGCCAAGATATCTTTATTATGCTGCCTACAGATATCTTTATTCAACCAAATAAAGGCTTGTATCTAGCTGTTTATTTGGAGGCTGATACTATTATGTACGCTCCAAGTCAGTTTTATTTTATTTTAAAGGGTTGGCAAGGAACCTTATTGTCTTACTTTGTATTAACAAAGCTTAGTTAGGAGGCAACCACCGAAGTAGGCAGCCCTACAGTCGAGCTCCAGAAAACAATGAAGAGACATTCACATGAAACCTGGGCGCCGCGCTGCAGAATATAAATTAGCGCCAGAACCGAAGTACTCTAAAATTAACTGAAAATTCACCGCTTTGGGCATTTGTATTGCTTAGGGCTTCGTTCACCATCTCCAAGTAAAGTGTTGATTAGTTACGTCCCAAGTAAAATTAATTGGCAAGTAAAAGCTATGAGTACGGGTCAGTTTACTAAATAATATTCGAACATCGTGAAATTGAAATTGATGTTACGGGTGACTTTAACCGACAATTAGCGTACTTGTCACTTTACTTGAAGGTGGTGAAAGAAGGCCTTAGATAAACCTCCTTCTTCAACTGTAGGCATTAAGAGGAATTCAACGATTTTCATGAAATTTAGTACCCAGACGGTATCGGGGGTGATATATCGATCCAGCTAGGTATCATTTTTAGAAATTGTTAATTTCCGTATTTTCAGCGGAAATCAACTTAAATAAAAACTGAAAAATATGACTCATCCTGACATCTATTGGAGAGTATTATTAACTGTAGTTTATTGTAGCGTAGAACACCGTCAAACGTCATCCGCCGTTCAAATAAATGACAATATCGATTTGAAAGTGTTTTATAAGGATTTCGCCGATTGAATTAAAGCTTCCAAAAACCAAACCAAATGGTAACATTGGTACCCGGGTTATCTAAAATCCTATACCTTCGATACTACCTACCCTAAAGTTGACACAAGTAAGTTTCAAGGTTAATACTTAAGTTAAATATTTTAGAATTACTTATATTATTGAAGTTATATTAAGTCTTCTACATCTTTTCCATCTTTAACTCCTTGCCTGTGGTTGCCTGGAAGAAATCGCTGTTTAGCGATAAGGCCGCCACTTGTACGCTATTTGTTTGTATTTTTGTTAATGATTCATTTTTGTATTATGGTGTGAATAAAGAGTTTAATAAATAATGAATGTTTACAACTAACTAAAATCAAAGCTCAAATCTTGTCATGTCAATTAGACGGCTCTTGTAAGTTAAGTTTGAAAATGTAAGCGCAAGCACCTTTACTAATAAAATGTCACTATAGTATTCAGACAGCAGATGCCTCACTAATTTTAATTTCGCACGTTCCTAATATATGCAAGCTGAAGCTGCAATGTGACAAAGGTAATTGATTACGTCGAGAATGCAACATGTAACTAGAAGCAAAGACACGAATAGAGTACGTATAGGTAGCCTATTTTCTTCCTCGGCTCCTTAACTTTATTTTAACGAGCTATCTCAGAGAAGTCATAAACTTTTAAGACCCAGCCCTCAGGCATTTAAAACCATTCGTTTAAAAGAAAAGAACAAATAATGAAAGAGAAAGAAAAATATTTATTCCATATAAGGAATACAATATATACGCTTAATGAATCTCATTTTTTTCTGGTAATCGCCTTTAGGAACCCGTTTAGGATATAGCTGGAGAAAAAAGGCGACGGAAATAACACCCAGCAGTTCTTTTTTAAAGAAGTACTCGTACGGACAAATATAAAAAACATTCAGAATAAATACAGAAATTTATAAACATTTAAGTTTCTACCGGAATAGGCTCTACAAATTAATTTTGCCCAAAATTTTACTAACGAAACATAGTTTAACTAGCAACAATAAAACTTCGTCTAAATTTTATTTAACATTTTATTAGTTTGCCTATTAAATTCAGTAAAATGAAATGCTTATTAAATTTCAATGTTTCAATTCAGTTATGATATTCTGCAGGGATTAGCATTAATAATTACTGTTTTAATTTAGACCGGATATATTAAAATAAACATAACTGCAATACTGAAACAAACAAAATTATATTCTTTATTCTTTATTCTTTATTTTATTCTATACAAACTATAAAACATTACAGAATTACTTAATTCTAATGCGTTCTATAGCTGTTCGAGGTATTCTCCTGCCGCCCTGCGAATTTCAGCAATCGGAGAATGAAATATATCTAATTGTATATCCCAGGCCACTAAGCCGTTGAGCAGTGTCAGAGCACGCACCAGGGGCGACTCCTTCACGAGAATAAGCCTGCACCCTGGCACAGCAAACAATTTGTGACGGCGAAATCGAACGTAGTTATCTGGTACATTCAGATTAATCAATTCTAATATTGATGGGTTGCATGCAGTTCCTCTAATTAGATGAACAAAATAATCAATTAAAGATACGTTACGTCTATACTCTAAGGTGTTATATCCTAACATCCCCACTAAGAAGAGACTAGGATATATATGTGGGTAACCAATAAAGTAACCGTACATCTTAAAATACAAAAATCTCAAGAACTTTTTTTGAAGTTTCTCCAACATGAGCTTATATTTTGCTTCATGTGGACTCCAGACAGCTGCATTACTCTCAAGCGTGCTCCTAACGTAACTGTTGTATAAAAGCTTTACAGCAGCGGAACTCCTAAAGTGTTGTCCTATACGCATCACAAAGCCCAAAGATCTGTAAGCCTTCTGGCATGTTGTCACGACATGGTCAGAGAAATTTAAGTCCGCTCTCATCACCACGCCCAGATCCCTGACCAAGGTGTGACGTGATAAGCAAACTTGATCTAATTTATAGTTGTAAAGAATTGGGCTTTGCTTGCGGGAAAAAGTCATTACAGAGCACTTGCTCTCGTTGAACATAAGCTTGTTCCTCTTGCTCCAGCCCAAAACCTTGTCAATGTCATTTTGAAGCAATTGACAGTCCGTATGATCTTTTATTTCCAAGAATAATTTCAGATCGTCCGCAAATAACAGACATCTAGCCGCACTGACCACATTTGGCAAATCATTAATAAATATTAAAAATTGCAAAGGTCCCAAATTCGAGCCCTGACTGATTCCGGAAAGTGTACGATAAGGTCGAGAAATATATCCATTACACTGCACATACTGCCTCCGATTACGGAGGTAGCAGGAGAAGAATTTAAGTAAACGGGGAGTAAATCCGGCAGCTGCAAGTTTTTGGAGAAGAATGTCATTATCCACTGTATCAAACGCCTTTCTGAAATCGAAGTAAGCAGTATCTACCTGGGTACCTTTATCAACGGTTTTCGTTACATGAGTCCAAAACGAGAGCAAGTTGGTGTTTGTGGAACGATGTCTACGAAATCCATGCTGAGAGTCTGCGAGCTGGCATTCAATTTGATTTTTAATCAAATTGCACAATACTGATTCGAATAATTTACCAAATACAGACAGTACAGCTATGGGTCTGTAGTCACTTACGGCCGATCTGCAACTACTCTTTGGAACCGGAACCACCTTAGATGTTTTCCATGCTTCTGGATAACTGCCTTTGTTTAAACATAAGTTAAAAATGTAAAACAAAGGCTCTGCTAACACGTAACGGCAGTCCTTTACAATGTAAGGTGGAATTCCGTCGGGCCCTACAGAACGCTTGGCTTTCATTTTATTTAAAACAAGGTTCACATCGCTCCTAGTAATAAAATCTATGCTAATAATAGAGCCTACGTTTGTAGTTGAGACTAAATCGGCTTTTTCGAAGTCAAGCCTTGGTGGCAATTTACTATATACGGAACTGAAGTGGTCGGCAAAAAGCTGTGCACATTGATCCTCCGGCACGGTTGTACCATCTGGTGATACCAACTTGAGAGACATTTTGTTTCTTCGTTTTGAAGCTACGTATCTCCAAAATCGTGTTGGGTCTTTTTGCAAGTCCAGTTCCATGCGAGCCTTGTAAGCACGGAAATCAGCTTTAATGTTCAACTTAACAAGCGCTCTGTACTGTGAAAACTTACATCTATACCAGCAACGCTTGGACTTTTTAAACAGACGGTGATACATGTATTTAATTTTTATGTTGCGTTTTGTTCGCAGCGAATACCACACAGGGTAAATATACCGAGGTCGTATCACTACACGCTTTTTACTTGGCACGCAGCTATCTAAACAGTTATTAAGTAATTCATAAAACTTACCAACAGCTAAATTTATATCGGTGAAGCTATATAATTGCTCCCATTTTATTGCAGCAATTTTTGTATATAAAGAAGGAAAATCTGCTCTGCTAAAGTCCCATTCAATACTAGAATTAATTTGATCAAGCTGTTCAATCTCCTCATTGAGGGTTCGAGTTAGTTGTATATTTAGTGGAGGGTGGTATGCGTCCGGTATTGTTAGGATATCGTCAGCTTTTTGTACTTCGACTCCACTCAACGCCTCAGTGACCAGGACTAAGTCCAACATACCACCATAATTATTGAAAACAGTATTCATCTGGTGAAGTTCACAGAGCGCCAAGAGACACTCAAAGCTAGCCTTTGTGGACACAGTACTAGAATTTAAATTAAAATCCCCACAAATTAATACTTGTTTGTACTTCCCACATATTGTCTCTATGTATTTAAATACAGACAAATACATTTCATCCTGCGTGTTCGGGGGTACATACACGCACAAAACTACCATTATAAGATTATTTCTTAAATATACGCCGACACACAACACATCACCAAAAGTACAACTATCTGCAGGGTACACTAACTGCATCTGATATTTTGTTGATGCTATGACAGCTACGCCTCCCCCTCTCCTGCTGCCTGGTCTGTCCCTCCTCAATATATTATATCCTGGTGGGATAACCTCGGCATCTCCGATGCTATCAGTAAGCCAGGTTTCGGTGAACATCAAAATATCAACTTGTGTAGCACTAATTTGTGTTGACAGATGGTGTAATTTAGTGCGCAATCCTCTTACATTCTGGTAATATACCACTAAACGTTTGGTAACGCGTATTTTATTGCATTGTTGTAACTTCTTGTGCTGGTTTACCATGGGTGTTTCTGTGCGAACCTCTTTTCCGAAACCACTCATTTATTTCGGTATTAGGTGGCCAATTTTCTGCTCCCATAAAAAATTTAAAAACACTTTCTGGGACATGTACTACGAATGAAGCGTAATAGGAGTGCCTTAGTTGCAGTTTTTCGATTGTGTACGGTACCTCAGATGGTTTTTTCTTAAGCATGTAAGCTTGTAATTTTTCGACTGTTGTATCAGGTCGCAAAGACCATACGTGTATACTACGCATTCTCTCTACGCCAGTTAAGTCGCTATCGATATCACCCGTGCCATGAATAACGGGGCGTCTCTGTTTTCGCGCTCTTAGTACAGTCGTCCATTCATGCATATTATAGTCATTATGCGCTACGTCGATATCTTGACTCTGATGAATCACCGATTCACTAGCGGTAATGTGCGCACGCGTCGGTAAGGGACGGCGAACCCGTGCGGGAGCGATAGCAGACACTGGAGCGGGCGGCTCGACGGATGCCTTTCCCTCAGCACGGGCCGCTTGACGCTCGCGTTTGTCGGTATCGGTATCGGCACACGTCGTATTTGCTCGGGCTCGCTGCTTGCGCGTCATCACCCTCGCACTCTTTTGCTCTACGGTCTGTAGCATTAACTCCGATGATGACGTTGATGGGTTCTCGCTCTCTCGTTCGGTTGGTTCGTTATCGTCGTCCGTGACTTGAGAGTTTGCACCCACCTTCGAAGATTTTGCAATATTTTTGCATTCGAACTGATCAATTTTTGCTTCCAGCGTCCGAACCATTTCAATTAAAGAGTTCATTTTTAACTCTAACGGTAAGACTATTGCTTGTACCACTGTACGGAACTGGTTTACTATTGAACTTTCCATTTTACTACAGTTATAAATTAACAAAGCAAGGAGCGTTAACAAATGCGTCCGTAACGTTGGATTAATTTGATCTATGTAATTACGTTCAGTATGGTTTTCGAATGGCGACCACGTCTTGGCAAAAAGAGTACAGGCCGCCCTCCAACCAGGTGGACTGATGACCTAAAGAAAACAGCGGGAAACCGCTGGATTCAGAAGGCGCAGGACCGGGAGGAGTGGCGAACGTTAGGGGAGGCCTATGTCCAGCAGTGGACTGTAAAAGGCTGAAAAGAAGAAGAAGAAGAAGTAAAATTTAAAGCTACTCTATCTTTATGTATTGTAGAAGTAAAGCGATTTCATTATTTTTAAATATGATCCCTGTAGTTTCAGCTAAGCATAAGGCTACAACATCCTCTGTCAGATCGTAAGAGGCGACTGAAAGTGGAATTCGGGGATTACGGACAGTGGGAGCTCGGACAGTCCAGCTACCGGCCCCGAGAAGGACGGTGTACTCGTAGTATGCGTGATCGCATGCCGTCGCAAGCACTGAAAGATGCAGGAGAGCACCATAGCTTTCAGTATGATTTTCCGTTTTCGGAAGCCGTGCTATCAAATGAAATTAAATGAAATGAAATATTATTTATTCACTGTAGGTACGGTTCCTTTACAAACTCTTAGTGAACGTTATATTTTTTTGTCCTGTCTGCTTTGGGTGCGCTTAGGCAATGCTGAGCTGAAGAAAAGAGCAGACGGAGAAAAACTTCAGTCCTGTTTTAAAATATGGGGTATACAATAACTAGCTATCCTCTGGAGATCCCTGAGTTCTAAAAAAATAAAATAATAAACTAAAAAGCGCAATATGGGTGCAAATAATGATAAAAGTAGTACAAATATAATAAATTAAATAACACTATTTCAATGTACATTTTTTATTTGTAATTTGTAATTAGTTAAGTTTTTAATTATTGTAATATTTGCATAATTCATGAAGATAAATATGGCGAATCAAATGTATAATAGCACCTTTTGTAAACACCCATATTTGTGCATATAAAAGTCTTTGTCTTTGTTCTGCCCAGCATTGAAGCAGGCCACAGCCCAGCCCAGCATTGATTGGGTTTTAGTGTGATAACGATCCCACAGTATCTCTCCCAAGTTGTCGGGTACCTTCCCTCCTCCCCGAAAAATGAGGTATGAAGATTCAATAAATGATTTTACTTTCTATTCAAGGAATCAATTATATCTATATGTAATATTTCAAAACGTTCATCCCAAATAACTACCCGTTCTACTCAATATTTAATAAAAGAGAATCTGTGATTTACTGTGTCGTAACTTGCCGATTTTGGATCTTGTGCCGTAAATACGGGAGTGGAAGGCTAGGCCCGACGTTTTTACGATTTTAATATATGAACCAATCGATACTTTGAAAGCTTCAAGAAAGAAAAATCTATGATCTGCTTTTTTTATTTGAATGGAGTAGCAGGCGAGCATGCAGGCCACGTGGTGTTAAGTGGTCGCTGCAGCCCATGGACATCTACATACAACCTCAAGCAAGCATAGGTAAGTCTTGTCTGATGTCGTATGCAGTTGCGCTGCTACTCCTGAGGCTGGTGGTCGCCTCATGTAGGCTCCTTTCCTCTGAAACAATATATTCAATTTCCTCTGAAACACTCACGACAAACCATAATAGTTCTACCACCTACTAACTGCTTACAAACAATATGATAATATATTTGGTATTTTATATGGTATTATATTAAAGAATTCCTTTTTGATTTTTAATACGAGTATTTCTGAAAATCCATACTCCGTACTTAATGTCGTAAATGTGAAAGTATGTTTAGTTGTTTGTCTGTCCTTCTTTCATAGCGTAACTGTGCTACGAATCGACCTGATTATCGTATGGAGATACACAAGTTGTGAATTGCAGGCTGATGTTAGCTCCTTTTATCAGGCTACTTTTTTATGGAGAAAAGCGTAGCGATAGCTATATTTATAGCTATAGCTAAAAACTTTAAAATAAACTTAAAATTTAAATTAAGTTATAATTGTAATTAATTTAGTAAATAAATAACTTTAGTTTAATTTAGTTATTATTGGATGCCTGAATAAGGTAGACTGTTTAAATACTATTGTTAAATGCAAACACCAAATTTTGACGTGATAACGTCTTTAAAATCGTTTTAGTCGGGTGACATGTTCAGAAACTTGTGTCACACCCAAACCTCACGAGCGCGATCGCAGGTATAACGAGAGAGAGACGGACCGATCTCCCGTCTCATCTCGAGCGCTGCCAGTCATTCCGTGAAACTTGTCACGCGGAATCCTCACGAGCGGAGGCTGGCATAGCGTTCGAGTGAGTGGACCGATCTTCCGTCTCTCTCACTCTAGCGGCATACAAACGAATGGAGATTTTCTCGTGCGGACGTTATCACGTAAACATCTCGATCGTAAACCTACTTTACAAACAATTTGCCGTTTTTTTTTGTAAACAGTCATCAATAAACGTTTTTCATTTCATTTCATATATATAGCTAACGTAGCACACACGAACAGAGTCGCGGGCGGAGCAGCGGGCGGAAAAGTAGTAAAGTATATTCCTGATAATAATAATTAACCTTCAATTAATGGTATTAATGTCCTAAACAGACGACCATACGTCGTCGACGTACTATGGATACAGAAACACATATAGGCAGACCGAGAACAGAAATTTAAACTCATCATTCAAATTTCAAATACAGCTGACCTGGATTAAAGTCCAGATTCAGCTATTCAAGGACCCCAAAAGATCATACATTTTAAATTTAATTACATCTTTACATTACATAGTGAGTCAATTTTCAAGTTACACGAAGACAGGCACACAAAATATTTTTGGTTGTTTCTAATTTCTTTTACTTCTTCTTGCTTGTTTTTTTACATGCTTGATTAATTATTTGTTGTGTTTTATAAAAGAAATATATCTAGGTGAAATGAATAAGTATTTTCTCTATGTTCTGATTTATATCTCCGTAGCATGGAGTACCTACAAACACCGAGTAGGTAGAAAAACTTTAATTTCAAATAAGGCAGTACCACCGCTGCATCGCTGCATCTCCAGCTGCAACCCTTTTTGCGTCCCTCTGCCGGGCACGGATCTCTACCCATTATTGGGGAGGCCTGGAGCTTACTCTACCACGCTGCTCCAATGCGGATTGGTGGAGATGCGGGTTAGTGGCCAACCCGCTGTCGGTTGTTTTCAAACAGCCCATAAGGCCTCAGACTAGGTTTTAACGACTGTTATCTATCGACAACAACCGGAACCGACGGCTGAACGTGCCCTCCGAAGCAAGGAAACGTGCATTTTTTCCACTAGTGGTCACCCATCTCTCATCCTAACGCGCCCGTTTCGCTTAACTGCATGGATTGCTTGCGTTCTACGCTAGCCGCTGGGCCATGCGCGCTTCTTATGCGTTGCATCTCTGCCGTGTAGCAATTATATTGCGAAAAAAGGTGCAATTGCTGACTAGATTGGCGTGAGGCCGGAGGCCGGAGTAGCTGACATTCAAAGACAACGACAAATATTTTTATTTGCAAAAATATGGGTGTTTACAAAAACTGATAATACGTATTTAGTTCGCCATATTTACCTTCATGGTATGCAAAGTTTATAAAAAATGTACATTTACATCAATTTTATTATTATTATTATTATTTGATCCCATATTGCGCCTTTTAATTTATATATTTATTTAAGAAGGTATGTACCTACTTAATTAGTTGTTTGTTTTTTTAATTATTTATTCATTTATTTATATTTCGGATCGGATTCCTTCGTCAGCTTTGGGTAACCATATTTTAAGGTTTTTGTACACTAAGAGGAAAATCTAATATATAAAATTCTCGTGTCACAGTTTTCGTTGCCATACTCCTCCGAAACGGCTCGACCGATTCTTATGAAATTTTGTCAGCATATTGAATAGGTCTGAGAATCGGCCAACATCTATTTTTCATCCCCGCCCCCCCCAACTGATAAAGGTGGCCCACCCCGAACATTTAAACGCGGTACGGAGTTCGCGGGGTCAGCTAGTAATAAAAAAAATAAAAAAAAAATAATAAAATCTAGATTTTTTTTTATAAATTTGAATAAAAAATAGTGTAAAAAATGCATTTTATTGTAAAAAAAAGCGTGGGGTGCACGGTGTCAATAGTTATAAATATTTTTCTGACAGATTTCATTACAAGGATAATCATTTTGATAATATCTTAAAAAGCACCCCACGCTTTTTTTACACTATTTTTTTATTCAAATTTATTAAAGTTTATTTTCTAGTTTTTATTTGGATTTGTTATAGTGTGTTTTTTAGTTTTTTAAACTATTAGGTATTTTTTTATTATTATTTATTTTTAATAAAATACATATTAGTGTGTTGTCATCGGTTCTCGATAAATCTACAAAGTTTGAATGAAATCTGGCCGTTTAAAGTGGGTCAAAATCGCATCTGAAGGAGTCGGTTACAAACATACATACAAGTGAAGCTAATATAAAGCGTGTAAAAAAGCTGGCGGAAAAAAACCTTCCAGGTTTTTATGGAATTTTATTCCTTTATGCCGTTTATGACATTTCGTTAACATTATGTCCACAAGCAAATTCAGGTTTGTTTGAATTAAAGCATGTTTAAATAAAAAAAATGAAATCCTAATGAATCGCTTCTTAGAAACAGAGATGGTGTTAAAGAAAAATCAGTTGTTACTCGTACATTGATAGTATCTTCGTTTAGGGATCAATTCTATCTTTACGAGGTATCTGAGAGAATTTATTCCAAGGTTTTATCTTTTCCGCTCAATATTTAATCGCTAGCATCTGTGCTTTATAGAGTCGTAACTCGGGGATTATGAGAGCCTACTCCGGCGTACCCAGTGTGCGAAACTTCATGAATTTATTGGTGGTAGAACTTCAAAGGTTCTACCGGGACAGTACCACCGTTGCACCCACTTGTAATGTAAAACAAACTACTGTAATCCGGTCTTGGACTACCAAGTCAATTGAGATACTTTTAATGACCTGTCAAAACGTGACATCCCCATACTTTTTGTATGAGAAAATAATTAGTGACGTCACTTATCATATATTATTGACTTAATTATTATTGATTTAAACGGTAATATAAATCATGTACAAAAAAGAATTAACAATTATATTGCTTTCCAAGCGTGATTTAGTGCAACCTTTTTAAGATAAGGATTGTGATTTTTTTTGTGCATAGTGTCCAAGACCCTATTCGGTGAAAAGGTGTAATTTTATTTGGTATTTAAAACTAACACAATGCGTTTTATCCCTACTAATATTATTAATTCGAAAGTAACTCTGTCTGTCTGCTACGCTTTCACGCTTAAACTACTGAACCAATTTTAATAAAATTCGGAACACAGATAGAGTGGACCTTGGGAAAGGACATAGGATAGTTTTTATCCTACGGGAACCTATAAAACGGGTCCACGCGGGCAAAGCACGCTGGTGGAAGGCTAGTAACATATAAAATAAATATATTAACAAAGAGAACAGAAATTTAAACTCATCATTCAAATTTCTATTTCGCCGGGAATCGATCCCGGAACCCCTCGATTAGCAGTCCGGCATGGTAACCATTGCGCCACGCAGGTCGTCGAATCGTCAATAGGCGAATTTATCTCGAAGGAACGTAACTCTTATTCTCTTATTACACTGATATAAATAAAAGTGTCTTCCCTTTCCGTTCAGAGGCTTAATTCTATCTTCATGCGACATTAGAGAGGATATTCCGAGGATTTATCAGTGAAATAGATGGATGAAATCCTTATAAAGTAATTTTAGGAATCGCAGGGCTTGATCATAAGGAAAATACTCTTATTTTCATTGTAGTAGCGGAGTTTGGATTTTCTCGAGCGCATCAATTCATGACATGATTAATACCCCGTTGATTACTCACACTGTAAAAAAGAGCTCTCTATGTAAAGCTAAAGTTTTTTTGATATTCTCATTTATTCCTGGTTGTCAAAAGTTTGCAGTTTACAACATCCCGTTACCGATTGACGATTTATTTAATTAAAATAGTAAAAACAACTTATAAACTTTATCTATTCTACCTGAATTTGCAGAGTTCTACTCGTCCCCTTTTTTTTAAACTTTTGATAACATCACCTAATTTGTAAAACGGGAAACATAATGAAAACTTTTTGTCTTCCCCACCTAATGTGTAAAAACCTAGTACTCTTTTTACATGACGCTCGAGTAAATCCATATTTAGGATCATTGGCTCTCCTCCTACTGATGGAAACAAAATTGTCTTCCCTTTGCATTCAGAAATTTAATGCTATTTTTTGCGACAACAAAGAAGAATTAATCCAAAGAGTTTTCTGTAAAACAAATTAACGAAATCTTGATAACGCAATTTGGAAAGCGCAATTGTTTCTTGTAAGGATTTTTTATTTCTTACATTTGGTTTCTTTTTACATTAACACCAGTATTCAAAAACAATACTATGAGGTCTCATAGTGCTCGCCAACGCAAAGGGTCATTCTCTTAGAGCATCACAGGTACTGACAGGTATGACACCCGTCAGAGGAGTGGCCTTTACGGGCGAACTCCTCGTCCGAACGTGCATTCACAATGTGCCTTCTAGTTATACAACTAGTGTGTCTATGTGTGTCGGTGTCAGTGTTGACGGTGCATAGAAAATGACGTTATTAATTGAAATTGACATATTTAGAAATGTATGTGTCTGTAACGATGAAAAAATATTTGTAAATGTGTGACAAAATTAAAATGTGTGTCTTCCCCCGCACCAGATTTGGCACAAAAATTATGTATCGAAGCGAGGTGCTATGCCGTCTCTACCGAAGGGTAAGTCAGTAACTTTGAAGCACATATAAAAGGAAGCATAATAAAAGGAAGTTCCTAAACTTCCTTTTATTTCTATGATTTCAAGGATGAAAATATGTGCAAAATAGATGAAAGAAATGTTAATAAAGGAATTGCAGGTAACATAAAACTAGCTCATACGGAATATACTCATATTTTAGTCTAAGAAATACAACTTCTTTTCTTTTCGGTTCATACATGGTTCATACATTATATCTTTACAAGGCATTCCAAAGAATTATATCTAGGATTTATCTGTTCTTCTCAATATTTATTAGTGGAGCATCTGTTCTTTATTGAGTTGTTACTTGGCGATTCTGTTTTATGCCTTAAAGATGAGGATGGAAGGCCGACATTTTAACTGTCTACGGATGTCCCAATTGCTCTATCTGCAGATATTCAAAAATCATCCAAATCTTTGATTTTCAGCCTTGATTGATTTTACATATATTTTCGTTTTATTCCAGTAATACGCCTATAGGTTGCAACGGCCGATTAAAACTGCATACACTGGGTTCTGGACTTACTCACAACTGATTTACAACGCAAGAAATCTACAACAGCAAGTGAAAGAGTTTGTTTCCAAGGCCTCAAATGGCACGTTAAAACGTGGACTTTTGATATTGTATTTACAACTAATGACCCTTAGATATAAATTACCGCTCGATATCTCCAGCTGATCCTTACTTAACGGACGGAAAGAAACAGACGAACGCGGTATATGAACAAATTTTCACTTAGAGGATTTAACCACGAGAAAATAACGGGATCTTTTATCTTTAAGAGGAAACGCGTGTTCCGAATTTGAAAATTAGGTATTTTGGAATAACTATTGCTATCGCGCTGCGCCCTGCGCTATCCGCCGCGTGCGTAAGGGACAGATGCAGCTCAGACCGATTATACCTACAAACTTTCTTACTAAATAGAGGTTTCGTATTCTCCTCTTCCCTCCTTCAAAATTGAGTTTATAATATATTTTTTTTACAAAAATAGAATAAGTTTATGCCCCTATGTTTTAATTTGGTCGTAAAAACCTTTCAAATTTGTTTTGCAGTTGTTGGATTAGGGCTGTATGAAAGAGGCATTTTCTACGATATTTGATGAGTCACATTTTCTGATCTAATTAGTTGATTGAAAAAAACAAAACATAGGGGCATAGCTTTAGCAGACTTAGATATTGTCACAAAAAATAATTCCTCTAGAAGCATTATCCAGGGAGGAAATAGGAGAATACATTTGTATGGAAAAACGGCGCTAGCGTTTCCTCTTAAGTCCACTGGGAGATAAAAAGAGTTGCAAGCATTGTATTCAATACTCGATTTTTTCATCAGAGATATTTTAGTTAATAAGTAGTAAGGAAAAAAGACAAAAAGATTTTGGCAATTTTGGTACCAATCCGTTTCAATGCTTTTTGTTCACATTTTCGTGAAAATTGAGTCAAAATACAAAACCATAACAATATCTGATTCTTCTTAATAGTTATGTACGAAGAACTACGAGTACTTCGGGAACCAAGTATTAGGCAGATCTCTTATGGTTATACAAATAGTAAGTCAGAAACCTATTTCACGGTCTGCTGGCGCTTAATTTTTCCTGCGAAAAATTGCACGCCTTCTTGCCTATCCTTTTTAGTAAACCGTAGCCAAAGGCAAAAAACGGAACCCTTATAGATTCGTCTTACTTATCTTTCTGTCTGTTCGTATATCACAGACACATTATTTCGAAACTATTAAGACAGTCGGTCCCGGTTGTTGTCGATAGATAACAGTCGTTAAACCTTGTCGGAAGCCTTATGGGCGGTTTGAAAACATCCGACAGCGGGTTGGCCACTAACCCGCATCTCCACCAAACCGCATTGGAGCAGCGTGATGGAGTAAGCTCCAGGCCTCCCCAATAATGGAGAGAGACCAGTACCCAGCAGTGGGACGCAGAAAGGATTGCAGACGAAGACTGTTGAAACTTGGAGGAAAGAAAGAAAGAAAGAAAGAAAAAATATTTATTTCATATTAGGAATACAAAATATTCGCTTAATGAATGTCATTTTTTTCCGGTCATCGCCTTTAAGTGCCCGTTTGGGCTAGATGTTGAGCTGAGAGAAAAAAGGCGGCGGGAAAAAAACTCCCAGCACTCTTTTAAAAAAAAACAGTACATAATAATATATTTGAGATAACAGAATGGCTATGGGTCGATAATGGTCACACGTGACAGCTGATCGTGTGAGACACCATCAACCCACTTCCACCTGCTCACAGATGCGAGTAATTACTAAAACTAATACAATCTATGAAGAAAAGCCTTGTGTGAGCGAGATTCATTCCCACGCTTCTTTATCATTAAGATAGTCCTTAGTGTTATAATAAGCCTTACGGCACAGGACTTGTTTGACTGCCTTCTTAAAAGGTTTTAAAGGCAGGGATTGAATCTTTATTGGGATTTTATTATATATCCTGATGGACATCCCAATAAAAGAATTACTTTTTTTATGAAGCCGGCATTTCGGAAATGCCAGAGGATGAGTAAGTATTATATGAACCGCTTAAAGATGGTCATATAAAAATGAAAAATAGAAAAATTTTGGGCTCCCAATATGACGACTAGTGTGGCGTAATGGTTACCAAGCCAGGCTACCAATCGGGGTCCAGGGTTCAATTTCCGGTGAAGCAGAGATTGTAACGAGTACATCATTACAGTTTCTTCTCGGTCTTCGGTATAGCGGCTAGAGAACTCAAGCCCTCCCCCCCCCTATAACCATTCGGGTTCACTCTTGATAAACCTCAAATAACACGTTTGTTGACTTTAGCCCCCTCCTCCACAAACCAGGCGCGGTCCGACTACTCGTAAAGCGTCAATCAACCCCTATTACTTACCTTAAAGATCTCTATTACTACTTTCAAACATTTTTATTGGATTTTTTAAGTCCTAGACAAAGCACAATTACAAACAAATATGTAAAACCACTTATGTAACGTACATTATAGATACACATGTTACATTCTTATGGCCACGGTCCCAGACCCTAATACCAAAGATAGCTGGACAAAGGGTCCAAAGAGAATCATATCCGTCGCCGGATACGTTTTTACGGTTATAACCTGGATCCGGCAGCCGGAAACCGCTGTTACTTTGAGACCTTGGATGAAAAGCAAGCATGGTTGTACCATTGGGTCTCTCCTCATTTGGCAATCGTAACCGGTGTGATTTCTACTACGTACGTTGTATTTTAGAATAAAAACGGCAAATTATTTGTAAAGTAGGTTTACGATCGAGATGTTTACGTGATAACGTCCGCACGAGAAAATCTCCATTCGTTTGTATGCCGCTAGAGTGAGAGAGACGGAAGATCGGTCCACTCACTCGAACGCTATGCCAGCCTCCGCTCGTGAGGATTCCGCGTGACAAGTTTCACGGAATGACTGGCAGCGCTCGAGATGAGACGGGAGATCGGTCCGTCTCTCTCTCGTTATACCTGCGATCGCGCTCGTGAGGTTTTGGTGTGACACAAGTTTCTGAACATGTCACCCGACTAAAACGATTTTAAAGACGTTATCACGTCAAAAAGCTCAAATACAACGTACGTAACATAAACCTAAAAACGAACAGTATAGAAACGTTAAGAAAATATAGAGGTACAAACTAAAATAATTTCACATAAAATATTTCGTCTAAAAAGCCTAGTCATAGCCTTGATTTAAAGTCCTCGGATGAAAAGCAAGCATGTTTACAACCATTTGGTCTCTCCTCATGTATCAGTCTACGATCGGTTTCATTCTTACAAACGCTAACATTATACATATAATTAACTGAATCTGTCGTTACTTTTCGAAACTGCATTATATAACAATGCATAAGTAGGTATCCTACTGCATGAAGAAAAAACACCATCGTAAGTTTTGATTTTAATTTGTGTCGTGGGAAATTTTTGAAAGGTATCCGACGCCTTGGGAGAGATGCCGAATTATGTGGGATTATTACCACACTGTAACCCCCGCAATGGCCTGCCACAGCGCTTGCTGAGAAGTCCTAGATCTCCTGAGGAACAGACAGATGTCATGGGTAGGCGGTTTGAACTCCGCAACCCCGGAAGCCCTCTTTTTGTTGGCTCTTACGATCAGGCAAAGAATACTGTAGTTCTATTCTTAACCCTTAAACTACAGGGACTACGAAATAATATTTTATACTTATAAGGCGAAATAACTGTGCAAATGTCACTAACAGAGGTTACAGGGCTAGTACCGACGTTGTACGTTACGTTACGTTGTAGAAAGTTAAACTTAAATGGTTCAACCGGAGAAGTACCCGAAAAAGTAACCGCTGAACCCACTTCTGCCAAGAATCAATTTGTTAGCAATAATACGATTTTCAACTATTTCAAGGTTTATTTCTCTTTTAGATTTACAAACTATTACACTCAGGGTATCTACTCGACTGCACTTCTATAAAACGAATAATAAAATGCATCGTTACAAGCCTATATATTTATATCATTTTTACCGGAACAACGGTGGACATATTTGTTTACAATAAGTTTTAACTTTGATCAATGCAATGCTTTAATACATAAAAATAAACCAAATATTTAATTAACAATATTAGACATTTCAGCGATCGAATATATTTGTGCGTCATTACAAGCCTATTTATGCTATTTTTACCGGAAGTTCTACAACACAAGGTCGGACAATAAGTTAACTTTGATCAATGCAATGCTTTAATAAACCAAACATTTAATTAACAATATCAGACGTTTTCTAATAAATTTTATTATGTTTTAGGTAAAAAATGCAGTTGCTGGCCATTATTACGAAGAGAAAAAAAACGCTTCTTCCGTCGGTACGCGCACTTAGTAGTAGCAGCGCAACTCCATACGACTACAGGCAAGACTTAGGCGTGCTTGAAGTTGTGTACATGTTCATGGGTTGCAGTGATTACTTAACACCACGTGGCCTACATGCACCACTGCTACTCCATTCTAATAAAATAAAAAAAACCGTGAGCCGTCATGGGTTGCTTGGTAGATGTGAAACATCGTGTTCGTACAAGTAATATGCATAAAAGACAAGATTACAACAGGAACTAAACACAGCAAGAAAAGTATGGGTGTCAATAAAGCTAAACAATGTCGAGTGCGGCCAATAGTAGGATGGGTGACCACCATGACATTCAGCCACATGTGGTGCGGATGATGACTATTATGCTGACTATTTGGCTGCAACCCTTTTTACGTCCCACTGCTGGGCACGGGTCTCTCGCTATTATTGGGAGGCCTGGAGCTTACTCCACCACGCTGCTCCAATGCGGGTTGGTGGACATGCGGGTGGCCCACCCGCTGTCGGATGTTTTTAAACCGCCCATAAGGCCTCCGATAAGGTTTAACGATTGTTATCCATCGACGACAACCGGGACCGACGGCTGAACGTGACCTCCGAACAAGGAAACGTGCATGAAATTTTTTGCCACTAGCGGTCATCCATCTCACACCGGACCGCGCCCGTTTGGGTTAGTCGTATAGATCGCTTGCGTTCCACTTTAACCGCAGTGCCATACGCGCTACAACTATTTACTTAATAAACATTTATTTTCATTGAATACAAAAATTCAATATTAATTTCATGTTGCTTCAACTGAGTGGCGACCCGTCGCCGCGGCAAGCGTCGCCACGTCAACAACCCGGTTTACCCGCGAATGTAGATGTTTCACATCAAAAATAATGTAGTTAAAAAAAGTGGGGTGCTTTTTGAGATACTGTATTGATAACATGCACCCCACGCTTTTTTTTACAATAAAATACATTTTCTTCTTATTTTTTAATTTTTAGTTCGTATTTTCACAAAAGCGTGTTTTTTTAGTTTTTAAAACTACATTATTTATTTTAAAATTTTTAGTTGGATTTTTTTTCATATTATTACATTGTCATCGGCCCTTGACCCCCGTGCAAATTTTCAAGTTAATCAGACGCCTAGAAGTAGGTAAAAATGAAGTTAAAAGATTCCGTTACATACATACATACATACAGGTCAAGCTAATATAAGCGTGTTAAAAAAGACTGCTACCATGTCCATGTCTATGTCCAACCAACAACTCACAGCTCTGGTGTATTCCAACCCTTGTGAGGCCTCCTTATGCTCTTCTTCCTGAAGACATAATAAGTAATGTATCTAATACATTTATAGCTCCAACCTAGTTATCCTGAGTATCATTGACACATACAAGGATAGAGCATAAACACCCAAAACAAAAACAGAAAATTTTGCCTCATTTTAATTAGATCCATAGCTTTCGGATGGACTAAAAATGATCATACGGGTCGTCGCCGTCGCAAGAAATCATTAATATTATAATACTATCATGATTATGTCTTACCGCTAAGACTATAAGCACTTCAATAAACATAGTTTATTACCTTATTGCACGTGTATTAACTCATTCTAAAAGTTATTAGCATAAAAACTTTTAGTATAAGTTAAAATAATTCACTGAACTATGCTCCACGGTAGCGCAGAAATACTTTTCATAAAGTTAGTCGTGAAAAGGTTAAGACCTCTGCATACGACTTATTAATTAAATAACTTCACTCCTCGAGTGCTGAAATTATGAGAATTAATGTTGGTGATTGGTGTACCAAGGTATGATAAAAGCTTGATGAATTCTGTATACATTTAGATTGAGTTTTGTATTAGTACCTACTAACCATGCACAGCTTCTCAAGCGCCGCAAATATTCTTCCATTTCAAAGGATTATGAATTTGCGGCGCTTGCGATGGAAACTATGGGTCCATGGTAGGCTGATATGAAATCATTCATGCAAGACATGTCGACCAGAGTGATTCTAGCCTCAGGTGACCAGAGGGCTGGCAGCTATTTTTCTCAAAAAATTAGCCTATTAGTTCAGAGGGGAAATGCTGCCAGCGTTCTGGGCACAATGCCACAAGCGCAAATTTTAGATGGGGTTTTCTTTTTATAGTTAATTGTTTCAGTTTTTAGTTTTTATTATTACTTTTAAGTTGTATTATAATGCATAATAATAGTACCTACTTAAGTTTTTTCTAATCCTTGGTCGCTACAAATCTACTCACAACCAAAAGCAAAACTAAGTCTTCCTTGCTGCTTCATGTAAGTCTAGTCGAAAACCGTATCTTACCACTTGAACACAATAGAATCAGTGCCGGATTTATATTTTTATGAGTGTAAGCCACTTCGATTTCGCCGCCCCATGTACTAAGGAAAGCGGGGGTTGCTACGTCGCCACTGCCGTCCGCCCGCCTTGCTGCTCTCATCTATCACTCACACGATAATATAGGTTTCGATAGGAATGAGTTTCTATAGGGATTTTTTTAAAGAATACAAAACCATGAGAAAATCAGTGAACGTGTTCGACGACTTTTATCCTCCGAAATCGAGGGACCCTCCTCTGAAATCTGCCGCCCCTAGGACGCTGCCGCCCCTAGGTCGCGGCCTATACGGCCTATTTATAAATCCAGGACTGAATAGAATGTCTTGCTAAAAGTGGGTGGTAAGTGGTAAGTAGGGACTTAATTTTTATTTTAACTAAACAACAGAAGGATAGTATGGCAATTTCCCTCTAATCTACTCTTCTAATAACTTTTAATTAAAGCCATAATTTCGTTAACGTCAGCAATAACTTACATTAGTGACTACAAAAATACACCCCGAGGAGAAAATTGGAAAGAAAGCTATCTCTTGAATAATTAAAAACACCTCCCTTTTAAGCATTTCTCTTCCACTCCAAACAATCTCTTGAACAAGGAACATTGTCTGCAGATTAAATATAATCTGAATCCGAAACGATACGATACGAAATAAAATAACTGAATGTTCCAATCCTTCCTCCTCGATCGAAAACAAGATTCAAACTATACTTACATAGAACTTGTTTGACATCGTACTGCTATATTAGTACGAAATTAAGGAACATTTAAATTTAATTTAAATGGTAAATACTCTTGGGACGCTGTAGTTCCGTAGGCTGTAATACTATAATGGATGTAATAGATTGAAATGACTTGAATTATCTGAGTGATCAGATGGCTGAGAGCATTAACAATTAACATTAGCATTAGCACTGATATTAAGTCATGTAGTAGTAATAATAATTATACTTTATTAATGCACAAGTACAATTTCAAATTAGGTAAGTATAGTTTACAATTTGCATGGTATAAATTTTATAGTAATTGTAAAACAAAATACATTGTGTCGTCAGTTGTCTAAACTGGGCGGAAAGCCTGTAATATAGACAACTGACACGTAGTAGTCATGTAAATTATTGTAAGTATACCTAGTAATCCATACCTACTATTTACTTACTTTACTTATTTACTTATAATTAATATTATAAATTTGAAAGTGACTCTGTCTGTCTGTCTGTCTGTCTGCTACGCTTTCTCGCTTAAACTACTGCACCAATTTTATTAAAATTTGGAACACAGATAGAGTGGACCTTGGGAAAGGTCATAGGATGGTTTTTATCCTACGGGAACCTTTAGGCTGGAAATAGTGCTCGACCGACGGTACGTCCTGACCGTCAGCGCTGACAGTCGGTTGCGAAAATGCATTCAGTGCTACGCTGACGGTGAACTGCGACGCGTCTGTACAGTTCACAAGAAAAATTAATCCTATGCTGTAAGTGTACGTACGCACGTACGGTCGGTCGCTCCGTCAGCGAAGCACTGAACGCATCCATACAATCTCATAGCTCGTCGGTCGACCGACGTACGCGCGACCGACGAGCCGGACCGACGGCTCGACCGACGGTACGCGCGTACCAAATCACGCGCGTACCGTCAGCCTAGCTGTGTGCGCATTCATAGACTTGCATAGATATAGCTACGCCGACCGACGGTCAGCGCTGACCGTCGGTCGAGCACTATTTCCAGCCTTAAAACGGTTACACACGGGCGGAGCCGCTGGCGGAAGGCTAGTACCAAATATGAAGTATTTCTCCGTTAGCTCCGATATAGAAAATCAATCTCATTTCAACATCTGCTTGTCGCCGGGAATTGAACTCAGGGCCCTCAATTAGCAATCGTTGCGCGCGTCGTCATACCTTTCCTTACTTTATATTCTACTTAGCGCACCCAGAGCAGACAAAAACCTAAAATAACTCACTAAGAGTTTGTAAAAAACTGCACAGAAAAAATCTGTCATTTCATTTCACTCCACTCGGTCTACGCATGCGTAAGCTTAACTACGCAATCTCTAGGAAAGAGGCACCTGTGTCTCTTCATAAAAACAATTCCTTGAACAGCGAACGCTGTCTGTAGCCTGAATAAATCTGAACCCACACTACACAATAACACTGACAAAATAAATGTACTAAGGTACGGAATAAAATAAGTTGCAAACGCAAGCGTAACTGAACATTTTCTAGAGAAAAGCCACCTGTGTTCTATCCAATAAACAAGCCAAGCAGCTAGGGGTCATTCCTTACTGCTAAGTTAACGGTATCGGTCCTACTCACCGTACGCTATTCAAAGTAGCCTAGATATCTACACTATATAGTCGTTAGTGGCTTACTAGCGGGTACAGATGATTAAAACTTGACATGTAGATCCCATGGTCAAAATCTCGGCGTGCTCCTTTGACAAAGCAATTTTTATATGAGTGTATTTATGGCAGCTTCATCTTTTCTATCTTTTTACTTGAATGGAGTAGCAGACTGTGGACAGAGAGCGGAGAGAATTGTTTTCACATTCAAAATTATATTATGTTTATTTATATATGTTTATTAATTATATATTTGCTGGCCTGACTATCATCAGACTTCGGAGTAAAAACTGAGGAGGCTTGAGTTTGGGCTGCTGCGACCACTTAGCACTATGTGGCTTCTTTTGTATGGGGGAAACCTTCAAAAGGTATCCAGCATCTTGGGAGAGGATACTGGGTTATGTGAGGTGAGGATTTAACCGCACTAAAACCCTCTTGGTGGTCTGCCTCTGCGCTTCTGACTGACTTCTGAGGAAGTTAAGATAGTTATATGTATAGTTCGTCATTAATTTTACAGTCTGCAGGCACTATAATTATAAATATAAAGCCTCCAGACAATCTCTCCAATCTTTGTATGAGAAACGTCTTCTGAACACGGAAAGAGTGAAAAACAAACATTAAACTCAAAACAAAGTGAACGCACAAGACTAATGTACTAAGATGTTGGTAATAAAATACGTGGCTCTACGCAAGCTTATTTACACGCTCTTCAAGAAAGCGCCACCTGTGCCCGTTCACAGGAACAAGAAAGCTGTTGAGTTACTGCTAAAGAAACAACGAGCTTAAGGAGTTTTGGAGAAGAGGGAATTTGAAAAAGACATGTAGTACCTACTCTTGCTTTATTTTCATTTTCTTTAGAGTATTTTTGAATGAAGAAATGAAATGAAAATATTTTATTTGCACAAATATGGGTGAAAAAAAAAGGTTTTACAAAATATTTAGAACTCCATATTTACCCCTTAGGGTGTACAAATATTAATTAATTTAATAAACTAATTAAATTAAATGATGTCGGAAACAAATGATATTTTATTAGATATAGCAGCCGCCCGCAACTTCGTCCGCATGAACTTTGGTATTAGTCATGGCATGATGTTATATAGCCTAAAGCATTCCCCGCTACATGGACTATCTAACACAAAAATATTTTTTCAATTTTCATCGTGGGCTCCTCTACTATTACGGGGCAGTCGATGGGCTGTATTCAGCCAGGTAATAAAAATAGTCATTTAAAATATTAATTTACTATAATTACTGTAATGTTCAATAATTTATAGCAGTAAAGCAATTCTCAGATAAAAATATCAATGATGAAATCTACCTTAAAACAAATAAACAAATTAATCTGTTTTATATGAGTCTTTTATAAGTAAAAATAAAGAGGTTAAACACTCAGTTATATATATATTTTTTAATGATAACAAATTATACCAAAGCAAAAGCATATAGCAAAGCAAAAATAATAGCGAAATAAAATTTTAGAAATATATTTTCAAATCTGAAGCGCGCATGGCCCGGCGGTTAGCGTAGAACGAAAGCGATCTATGCAACTAAGCCAAACGGGCGCGGTCGGGTGTGAGATGGGTGACCGCTAGTGGCAAAAAATTTCATGCGCGTTGCCGTACTTCGGAGGGCACGTTAAGCCGTCGGTCCCGGTTGTTGTCGATCGATAACAGTCGTTAAACCTGGTCGGAGGCCTTATAGGCGGTTTGAGAACATCCGACAGCGGGTTGGCCACTAACCCGCATCTCCGCAATGGAGCAGCGTGGTGGAGTAAGCTCCAGGCCTCCCCAATAATGGGGAGAGACCCGTGCCCAGCAGTGGGACGTAAAAAGGGTTGCAGCCATTTTCAAATCTTGCAAATTAATTTTTACCACTTTATGATAATTGATTTAAACAAAAAAAAATGTACCTACTTATAATAGGTACAGTTATTTTATATGCATATCGACTTGCTTATTTTAATGGACTTGCTTATTTTTATATGAACTGCACGTCTAACGTCTCTTTTTAAATAAAATAAAAAATAATTTCAACGGACTAGCTGACCGATAATATGCTTGCTCAAATCACTTGAATTTAAACAAGTTGTAAGTACGTATTTGGCGTCAAAATCTTAATTGAATTACTTTTTAAAGTCTACAGACGAAGCCAAAGTTTTTGATTTATTGTGCTCTGAATTTAATTAAGATAGCCGACTTAGGGTAGGTTTTAGCGAAAGTTAAAAATGTCGTTAGGAGCAGGTGCCCTTGGAACTCCAAGTTTTCATATAAAACATAACGCATAAAACGAGTTTTGGTACTACAGATTAAGTACATTTGCCATAAGCACTTCAAAATTTTAAAACAACTAAAGTCTTGGAAAACATCTTAAAGTTTTAAAGTACTTATATACAAGTATAACGAGAAAAAAGCTGTTTATTTTTGAAAAAGTTTTGTTTCGCTATAATTTATGTAGATTGTGGCCTATAATTTTGAAATCATTATTATACCTACTTAATTCAATATGGCGATAATCACATTCACTAAAAAATATTTCATTTTTTGGGTAAAACGGGTAACATTGGGTATCAAATTAAAAGACTAGAACGAAAATCAATGACCGCCTCCAGAGACTGCAAGTACTGACTCTTGTGTGGTAAACGTTGCTTGCTTTTGACGCCATATTTTGTTTTGGTGACTGCTAGTTCCGCAGTGAAAAAAATATTATACGCCCGATTTTACGTCAGCCATCTTCATAGGGCTAGCTTACAATAAGCCAACGAACGTTGAGTGATGCTAGTTTAGTCGACTATCGGCCAACCGGCAACCTATTGAAAGTCGGCGTTATTTAAACGGGCTAGATTGAACCAGATAGCTGCGACAATTACTGCTTCATTTAATGGTCATCTTCGCGTCAGTCACATTCTTTGCCATTAAATTATCAAGATGGTAATTTAATGGAATATGATTGGGCAACTTAATACAAACAATTAAACTAAGTATAACGACACTAAAATAAGTGTTTGGTTAAACAGGACGCTCAAAAACTTGTCGTTCCGAAGATTCGCTAAAAATAACATTTCTATAAAAAAAATCTATTTATATACCGGTAATATATTTTCTTCGAGGAAATTAAGGACGCACACAAAAGACAGATTATCCTATCAATCTTTGACTTGTCTTATGAACGGCAGGCGGCGACAAACCTTCGCGCTTTGTTATAAATTGAAGTTGATATATTAACGTTTAATTTACCTGCAGAAAATACATTTAATCAGAAGAACATCTGCTGTTATCTTTGTATTTTTGGAAAAATTGCCATTTTTTCGACAACATTTTGGCTAATGCCACGTGAGCGATAAAGGCAACAAAACAAGACGACGCGATGCATTGCGTAATTAAGTGTATCCTCTATCTAATAAAGAGGAGAGTATGCGTTTACACACATTATTCATTGACCCTCGGCCCTCTTAATTTACTGACGACTGCACAAAGATAATGTGCGTGTGTACAACCTCAGCAAAGCTAAAATCGTGACATAAAGCTTTCATGATAAACTAGAAGCTAAGACTTAAAACTTTGAAGAGCGATAGTAGATAACAACCATGATCTCTCATCAAAATACAACATAATTACTTCACCATAAAAATTGATAACCGGTCGTATGTTACCACTCGAATGATCCAAGGTATTCCACAGTCACATAATGTTGCAATACTTTACATAGCATCGCTTCCTTCAATAATGGCCTCGCAAATTCTGGTCATATTGCCAGCGTCAAGTGTAATTTTTGCATCAGTTTTATGCCATTCATTGAAACTCGATGAACTGGTAATAGAATAATTCAGTAAGTCGCCAGTAGTCTGTCAGTCAAGTAAATCAGATATTTTAGTAACACGATAGCTATTTTTTTTTCATTAATAGATGCACTTTGTTCAATTACCATATTTTAAATACTTGATATAAACGAATTTTGCAAGTATAGACAGTCGAGCCGTCATCAGTTGTCACCCGTCCGTCTTACGAATATTCGATCAGGCCACGTGTCCTGACACGAGTTTAATTTTTTTTACCCATCCCAAAAAAGTGCACAACGCCGCTAAAGAAGTTTTCACTTCAAAAATGTTTTCGCACTTTTATTTTATTTCACAACACTTGTGCACGGAAATTAACTTATATCAAACAAAATATCAATTTTATAAGATATAACTCTAAAATACACCAAGTAAATGAAAAGAGCACATTACTCGTATATCTTTTCCCATTTTCCGCCAAAACGCCCCATATCGCATCGCATTCCATGCCCCGTGGAAACCCCACGCTCCAGCTCAAAACTTGCGGTAAAACCATTACTTAAACAGTTCCTCCCTTGCGTAGTATATGCAAATCCAGCTAATGACACAGCATTTATCTTGATTTTGGTTCCTTACATTTACATATGACAATTAATTATGCAGGAATAACACAATTACAATTGTAATATTGTCGGAGGCTGTGCACCTGTAAACTAAAGTAATTGAGGCATGTTATCTTTCACATTACTGGAATTCACATGACAGAATCTTGATTTTCATTAAACAGCCAAATTATATAATGGTTTAGATGTTCCTATTAATGTAATTCTTACAATATGAAATTATTTCTTACCAAAAACAAGGGAACTTTTCAACAATGTAAAAGAACAGTTTATATACATGTGGGATGGAAATAAAAGACTGATGCACGTTATAGTAAAATATATTGCAAACGACAAAAATTACAACTTATTACAACCGCAAGCGCTAGCTAGATCACACCATCGACGACTACATCTGTCAAACCGGACATTACATACTTTTTAAAGTTTGCGTTCCATTGCACGGATAAAATTCCTACAGACTCGGTCATCCTGCTAAAGTCTGACCTCAGACTTTCTTAATTACTTACAAGCATCCCTACCAAATTAAACATATTGAAACTTTTGCCAACTTAATTTTAAAATAAATACCCTACTCGACACACAGAATCTATCTAAGTCTTACTTACTAATTAAAATGTAAAAACAACATAGTAAAGAATAAAAATTTAATTTTACCAACTTAACTTTGTAATAAAATCCTACTCAATACATTAACTATGTTTTCTTACTTACATCTCTAAATATGTTAATCAAATACATGTCTTAAATAAAACTTACCTACTACTACATTACCACCTTAATAAATTAAACTTACCTACATAAATGCAATACCTAATACTTTACATCATATCTTATACTTTTACCTTAACACCTTTAATATCTCATACTCTTAACACCTTATATACCTAATATGTAAATCTTAAACACTATGAACAATTTTATTCAAAGATGGTATGCCCACACAAGAAAAATCAGACCCTAAAAGCAACACAATTAAAAATAGACAACAAAAACACAATATTTAAATTATAATAACCTAGTCGTCAGCAGGGGTAGGCCACTGTTTCATATACTCTGCACAGGTGGTTGTTATTAGAGGACCCTCTGAAGAACTATCAACCTTTTCAACATTATATCTATCATTTCTCTTAACTTTTGTCACCCTGTAAGGCCCCAAATATTTTGGTTTCAGCTTTAGTCCTGGGCCAAATTGTGTTCTTTTAATGGCTACCATCTCACCTTCCTGATATTTTTTACTTTCTTTTCTTTTCTTATCGTACTGACATTTATTTTCCTGTTGAATTTTTAAAATTTGTTCCTTTGCTTTTAATCGCAACTCATCTCTTTCTTCATTATACATTTCTATGCTCTCCTGCTGTAACAAGTTTTGTAATTCAACATCCTCCTTGTTTCTCATTTTTCTTCCAACCATCAGATTAAAGGGAGTAGTGTTGATACTTCTCTGGTATGTAGAATTAAGCGCCCTCTGAACTTTGCTGACATGCCGGTACCATAATGCTGGTTCTTGAATACACAGCGTAGTCAGAACAGGTATAATGATCCTGTGGATGCGCTCCACTTGACCGTTACCGCGAGGCACTCCTGTGGTGACTTCCACATGCTCTATGTTCTCATCCTCACAATACTTCTTAAACTCGTTACTTGTAAATGCAGTTCCTTTATCCGTGATCACCCTTTCAGGATTTCCAAAAGTTTGCTGCAAAATAGAAAGTTTTGATAAAGTTTCTTTAGAGGTAGTTGATTTCACTGGAAATAACCAAACAAATTTCGTAAATGCATCTATCACAGTAAGTATATAATTATACTGCTTTTGGGTGGCTGTTAATGGTCCAATGTGATCTATGTGCAACGTCTGTAGAGGTAGTGATTCCTTCCCCACTGGATTAAGGAATCCTTCTTGTTTGCCGCCTTTTCTTGATGCCAGAATACAAGGTATGCATGACAACATGTAGTCCTGTATCTTTTTATCAATATCTGGAATAAAATAATCTTTATTAATTAATTCTTTCATCTTTTTAGTAGAAAAATGTCCATTACTATGAGCTTTTCCAATTACTTCTTTTTCCATGACTTTAGGTACAACTAACAATCTTTGATCTCCCTTGTATAGAATATTATTTTCCATCCAGTAATCCTTGTAAGTCTTGTCTTTCAAAATTTCCTTTATAGCTCTTAAACCTTCATCTTTATCTTGCGCTTCCCTTAACTGACTGTGAAGGCTGTTTGTGATTACCCCTATGTATGGGTTTCTGCTTAAAGCATCAACGTGTCTCATTCTCGAGCCTGCTCTGTGTTCCACCTTATAATCATATTCTTGTAGAAGAAGAACCCATCTCGCTACTCTTGTTACTAAATCTTTCTTCTTGAGTGTCATTTCGAAAGCCAAGCAATCTGTCACTATTGTAAATGGAATTCCAATCAAGTACTTACGGAATTTCTTTACTCCTTCCACTACTGCTAGAGCTTCTAACTCATAACTTGTATACTTCATTTGTGCTTCTGAAGTCTTTTTGCTCATGTAGTACACAGGATGAAATTTACAGTCATTGGGATCCTTCTGCAAAAGTATAGCGGAGTAAGCTACTTGAGATGCATCTGTATGCAACTGTGTTTCTAATGCTGGGTCAAAAATGTGTAACACAGGGTGTTTAGATAATTTTTCCTTCAATATCTGAAAAGCAATCTTCTCCTTTTCTCCAAAATAAAAATATTTATCTTTCTTTAATAGATCTGTGAGTGGCTTCGCTATCATTGAATAATCTTGAATAAATTTTCTAAAATATGAGCTAAGTCCAATAAAGCTCTGTAACTCCTTCTGAGTACCAGGCTGAGGGAATCTCATAACCGCATCTGTTTTTTCAGGTGATGGTTTTACAGTACTATTTTCAATAACATGACCTAGATATTCAACTCTCATCGTAAGCAACTCACTCTTATTCCAGTTGATTTGCAGCCCATACTCTGCAGCTCTTTGCAGTACCTTCCTTAGTTTCATTACACCCTCTTCATAGGTTATTGACGGTATTATCACATCATCAATAAATATTAGTACCCCAGCTTCAACAATTAGGTCTCTGAAAATTGAATTAATAAAGCGAGTAAAATAATTCGGGCAAATAGATAAACCAAAAGGTGCTCTAGTGAATTCATACTGGCCATTGTGGGTAACAAAAGATGTATATTTTGTACATTTGTTATTTATCTTTAAATGGAAAAATGCATCCTTCAAATCCAATTTACTAAAAATTTTAGCACCTAATAACCTGTCAATATGGTCGTCTATTATAGGGAGAGGAAATTCATCTTTCACAATTTTCTCATTAATTTTCCTGTAATCCACACATACACGCGTTGTACCATCTTTCTTTTTGACAAGAACTAAAGGACTTGCATATTCAGAATAGCTATGTTTAATAATACCTTTTTGTAACCACTCGCTCACTTGTCGGTCCACCTCTTGTTGTTCCTTGACAGCTAGACGTCTTGGTCTCTGTGCAACAGGAATATCATCCTTCATGACAATAAACATTTCTATTGGCGCCTCCTTTGTCTGAATTGGGCAGTAATTTTTCACAAGATCCTGTACTTCAAATTTTAGCTGCTGATCTGGCACATAGGAAATTATTTCTTCCGAAACACCTGTAACGAGACAATTTAATAAGTTATTGCCCCCCCCTGACACAACATTGACCGACCCCTTATCAAAAACAAGAATTGTGTTTTGCAGAAATGGCTGGCCTAAAATCACTTTGTAGGGCATAACATCTTTGGGCACAATATAAAACGTACATTTAAATGAATGTTCATCAAAGTTTATATTTAACTCTACTTTTCCTAGCGAAATAACTTTGGTTGCACCAAGTCCCGAAAACTCGATTGTTTCTTTTACGTAAGATAGAATGTCCAGCAAGAAAAATAGGTCCACTGTTATTAAGTTAACATCGCTCCCCGAATCAATTAAACTTTCTACTTTTACTCCACCAATTTCTAATATTTTCACCGATTTATTAGTATCACTTCGCGTTACGTATGAATGTGTCATGACCTGTTGACATTGACAGCTTCCGCCATTTCCGCTCGGATTGACATTAGCGCCGCCATGTTGATCGTCATCGGAATTTACTGCGAGCGAATCCGGCGCTGACTTCAAGCACATCGCGCGAGGTTGCCATCTTGTGGCGCGAGCTTCGTTTCCGCCGCTTCCGTTGCTAACTTCATTTTGCGCCGACGATCCCGCATTCATATTTATGCAATTTGTAGCGATGTGGCCGAATTTATTGCACTTATAGCACTTAACACCGTTTCTGCATGCGTTTGCTAAGTGGCCCTTTTCACCGCACTGATAACAATTCCGTATGATACGTGTGGTGTCCACCTTTTTCTCTTTTACAGGTACCGGTTCGTGTCGCTTCTTCGCCATAGTTTTTTTCATATTTTCGTAGATCGCCAGTTTTTCTTTTAGCGCAGAATATGTAGTCACCCCATATAAAATAGCTTTGTTAGGCTCATAATCGATGATCCCATCTACGATGTACTGTATAGCTATATAATCAGCGAACTTTCCTCTTCGTCCCAACTCTTTCATTACGAGCATATATTCGTAGTAGGACTCTTCTTTCCTTTTTTTTCTAGCAGCCATCATTTCATGAATTTCCTTTACATTGTAGCTGTCTGGGAATTCTTTTAATATAGCTACTTTAAAGTCGTCAAACGATTTAAATACTCGTTCGGACTTAAGCCACAGTTCCGCCGTCCCCGTCAAACATCGCCGTGCCACGATAAGTTTTTGCGTCGAGGTCCATCCAAATAATTCCGCATTTTCTTCGATGTCCTGCAGCCATTTCGAACAGCTCAACGTTTTGTCCGTCCCGTCGAATTTGCTGATCAAACCGTCGTACCCCGCCGTTGTCATCATGTTAAAATGGCTGGCCGCGTGGCCGCGCCCGCCATCATAATCACCCCTTTTGTCGTCCTGCATATCGCCTTTTCACCTTCTCGCCCTTTTCACCGAACGATCGCCTTGCAGTTGTAGTCGTAGCACTCCTTTCGCCTTCCCCACCGTTTGAATACGCCTTCTTTTCTTTGTCTCACGCGCCACCACCTCGTGCACGTGCTCGACAAAAATTCAATTTCACCTTCTTCACATCAATCAATATACTATTTCCATCCCGGACGAGCCCCCAAAAATTGTGGGATGGAAATAAAAGACTGATGCACGTTATAGTAAAATATATTGCAAACGACAAAAATTACAACTTATTACAACCGCAAGCGCTAGCTAGATCACACCATCGACGACTACATCTGTCAAACCGGACATTACATACTTTTTAAAGTTTGCGTTCCATTGCACGGATAAAATTCCTACATACATTTCTTTTTTACAATAATTATTATATAGATAATGACGTCATGTCTTTGAAATTTTTTTACAACTTTCAGACACAAACAATGATTACTGAAAATAATAATAACAATAAAATGAAAAAATAATAATAACACATATAGATCGATTACTGAAACCAGGCACGTTCGAACTCACTAATGAGTGCGACTTTGTATTGTCTGTGAAGAACTATTTCAAAACATAAAAAAATGTATAAAAAACGCAGCGTAACTTCTATGGCCGTTGCAACATGAAAATGTCATTGTGTGAGTAACGACAGCGCACTAGCTTTCAGTAATCAACTTTAATTTTTGTTTTATTTACACACTCTGATTTGAACCTGATCCCATATTAATTTGTCATTCACACTCATAATGATATTGTTGACAAGAAAAAACGAGAAATAAAGCGAGTAACAAATTTCCTTGGCAAATATTGCAATACAAAGGAGGAGGGTAATATTAATCGCTCATGACACGCATAACATTACACGTATCCATCACTTTAATTAAGGCGTCCGCCATAAGACTTCTCCTTATATAACAGACTAGCCTTCCGCCAGCGGCTTCGCCCGTGTGGACCCGTTTTATAGGTTCCTGTAGGATAAAAACCATCCTATGTCCTTTTCCAAAGTCAACTCTAACTGTGTTCCAAATTTCATTAAAATTGGTTCAGTAGTTTAAGCGGGAAAGCGTAGCAGACAGACAGACAGGAGAAAACGGAGTTATTTTCGAATTAATAATATTAAGTAAGGAAAGTAGAGTAAATAGAGTACAAATAATGTGAAAAATATACTCATTTTCTAAATATTTAAAGCTTGTGACTTTCTCTCTCCGATCTCCTTTCTCGATCTGTTCATGATTTCTTATTGACAGAACAGTGTACTGTATGCTTGTATTTGTTTTTGTCATTAGAGTACCGGCGAGCATTTGCCCCATATGTAACTCGCACGAGTGTTGACGCGCTTACCCGTAGAAGCTCGGCTACGATAGCCGTGACTGATTGTGCCGTGATTAAAATATTCGTAGTGTGAAAACACCGGAATAAGTTCGTACGTATATGTGTTAAATCAATAATATTTTTTTTAAGTTGGAGATTTAAAACGTAGTACGGAGTCATAAAAACTAGACTATCTCTAACTAAAACATGAACGAGTATACATGAAAACAGTGAAAACATGAGCGACATATATTCGCAGTCGGATTGTAAATTCCGCTGTTTTACATTACGGCTAGCCATTTCCTAAAACAGGGCTGCTTTGTAATGCGACGCACTCTCGTCCAGCCGAATTGCATTTCAGCTAAATTAACGTTCCTCGCATCGTATGAGCACTTCGCGTTCGTCAAAGCGGCGTAATAACGTGCCGCCCAAACGCCGAACACAAACGGGGTACATCGTCGATAAGCCGCTTTGAAGGTATAATGTGTCTCAGAGATATTCCTTATGCTTGGCGGCCCATCTGAGTGGTCCAGTGGCCCAGTGGCCCACCCATCGCACTTTTTACCGTACTCGACATTGTTTAGCTTTGTTGACATCTATCCTTCTTATGACTGCACCAAATGTTGCTTAATGGCCACCCATCCTACTTACGACCGCACTCGACATTGCTTAGCTTTATTGGCACCCACCCTACTTATGACCACACTAGAGGTCGCTGAATTGCCACCCATCTTGCTTATGACAGTTTACAACATTTGAAAAAGTAAATCTCGTGCATAGTTTTAGTATTACAATATCGTTTTTGAAACACTCAAGTTATTACTTTCTTCTGATCCTAATTGCGGCCCCTCTTTGCATGTTTAAGCAAGATTGATTGAGGCTTGCTCTAGAAAATTAATTGAAGAGTTGGTTTAAGCTTTGAGATCCCGTTTAACAAGTTACTTAAAACTTTTCGGGGCTTAAATCGGTGGATGACCGCGAACCGACTTTTGATGAGACTAAAGCATTACGTCATTGTAACACGACTGTCTTAAGTATGACTTTTATAAAGGTTTTTATATATGTAAATTATTATTATTACTACCGATTGATGGTTTTTGTCATTAGGGTTTTGATTTTTAAATTTAATTTGTACATTTTTTTACATAAATATGATAGCATTGGGTCGGGTCGCGTCGATACAACATAGGGTCGAGAGTGACCGTAGAAAGTTGCCCCAGCGGAGTGTCGCGCATGGTAGGGTGATAGCCATGGTGTCATTCTTTTTGAGGGTGGCGCTTTGGATGTATGCAGTCTGCACCACGTCCTCGACGAATCGCTGCTGATCCAATCAATCCCGAATGATTATCATAGTGGTAATTACCAAGGTATTGATAATGATTCATTGAAGAGTCGATATTGGAATTATTACAATGATAAGTGAAGGTTATAATATATTTTTAGTGAACTTTTCAGTTATCCCTATCCTACTGTGTTTAATGAGTGTATTTAAAATAACAAGAGCCCGATCACGTTCGAAATCCTAAAATATATGCCACTTTTCATGTTTACCATACTCTAGGATTGTATGTATAAAAATTGCTTAAAAGGTCATGTAAGGAATACTTAGCTCGCATACAGAAAAGCATAGCAAAATAGCAAAATAGCAAGATATTATGAACATCGGTTACGCCACAACAAATAGCTTCCTGCAAGGTTAAGTTACACTCGCGGTCAGTTACCGCTTGGCACAATCCCGCAAAACCGCTTACAGGTATTTAGCTTCTATCTATATTGACATTTAAAATTGGGAAGTTAATAAAAACTACATAGCATTTTATCAGCGTAGAACCACAATAGCACAAAGATACTTTATCTCGTAAATTATTGGGATATAAAATAAATAGTTGGCACATATTTACTTTTTTATATAATATTTCTTTTCTTATAAGAACATTGATGCTCGACACTCCGCTGGAGCAACTTTCTACGGTCACTCTTGACCCTACTGATGTATCTATAAGAACATTGATAGGTACATGTTCTTATAAATGTGTTTCAGTCCGTTGCCACAGAAGGTGCACTGAGCGAGGCTAGATAAATGAAGATGATATTAATACTTAACAAACACATTTTTCGCTACGCATCCTCGCACATTTTATGTAGAAATGTAACCTTAGTCGCCTCTTACAGGATATACCTGGTGGTCTGACACAGGGCCCTTCTTGCGAAGCTCCATCTTACGGTCTTCTCTTGAGGCTATGCAACTGGGTGGTTGGCTTTTTGTCTGAGCGGCAGACGGTTAAGGTCGTTGTTGACGGATGCTTCTCAGATATGAAGCCGATTAATGCCGGTGTTCCCCAAGCCTCTTTACTGTCTCCTACACTTCTCTGTGCCTACACTATTCATTCTGCATATCAATGACATGCTGCAATAATCACGCAGTATACATTGCTATGAAGCGCGCATGGCCCGGCGGTTAGCGTAGAACGCAAACGATCTATGCAACTAAGCAAAAACGGGCGCGGTCGGGCGTGAGATGGGTGACCGCTAGTGGCAAAAAATTTCATGCGCGTTTCCGTGCTTCGGAGGGCACGTTAAGCCGTCGGTCCCGGTTGTTGTCGATAGATAACAGTCGTTAAACCTTGTCGGAGGCCTTATGGGCGGTTTGAAAACATCCGACAGCGGGTTGGCCACTAACCCGCATCTCCACCAACCCGCATTGGAGCAGCGTGGTGGAGTAAGCTCCAGGCCTCCCCAATAACGGGGAGAGACCGGTGCCCAACAGTGGGACGCAAAAAGGGTTGCAGCCATACATTGCTATGCAGATGATGACAGTACGGTGGACGCATTATACACCTGTCGCCTCTAGGTCACAAGTGGAGCAAAGCAGAATCAAACTTGTATCTGGTGTCGACTTAACCTTGTCGAGTTTAATCTCACGACCAAAGACACAAGTTTGCGCGTTTACCACTAAAAAAACCCTATTTGTTATAGCGCCCTAGTTCCAGGGCACCGCGCTCACCGTCGGTGAAAGTGTCGGTATCTTGGGAGTTGACATTACGAGTAAAGTGCAGTACCGGAGTCATTTGGAGTACAAAGCCAAATTGGCATCAAAAAACCTTGGTGTCCTCAACAGGGCGAGGCAGTACTTCACTGCGGGGCAACTCCTGACGCTGTATAAAGCCCAGGTCAGACCCCACATGGAGTACTGCTCCCATCTCTGGGCAGGAGCACCGAAGTACCAGCTACACCCATTTGACTCCGTTGAAAAGCGCGCAGTCTGAATCGTCGACGACCCAAGATTGACTGACAGGCTAGAATCGCTTAGCTTGCGAAGAGACATAGGCTCGCTCTGCGTGTTCTACCGACTTTACTATGGTGAGTGCTCCGAGGAAGTTTTCAAAGTCATGCCTACATCACTGGTTAGGCGATTTGTTATTATCATGTTACTTCCATTTTTCATAGGTTTAATATCTATATAAAACACTCTCAATTATTGCTAGCTTGCCAGCATAATGTTTTCAGGAGTGCTTATCGGTTTCTGATTCGCTGTTTACCGAACTCCTTTCATATTGGATGAAGGAGAACAGTATCATAGGCATAATCTTTGCCTATGATTAGAAAAAAATAAAAATAGAATATTATCTGCGCCTGTTAGTATGGCGGCGCGGTTGCATACGTACGGTACTCACGTCGACTAACGTTCTTTGGTTATGTTCGACAATATTCTTAAGTACTAATCTAAAACCCATCAAGATTACAAGCGGAACCTTGAAGCGGCAGACTGCAGTCTGGAAGAACGTCCAGGATCCTGTGACTGTATATAGGAGAGGTGGCTTCGATTCAAGAATTCCGGTGAGTAATCTTTTGATTAACATTGTACTGGCATTATGCTGGTACCTAATTGGGAGTGTTAACTTTCCCAACAGTGGGCTTGGGTCATAATTGCGCGCCCGCCCATCCATTTTCTGGTCCTTCGGAGCTCGGATGAATGTCATCCAGCTTTAATTCAATTAATCATAAATAATTCTCTGCGTAATATACGCAAATTGAACATACCTACGTATGTTTTCTGTTATTTTTTTGTCCCATTTTACGTAATATTTCGGATTTAAGCTTGGATTAATAATATCCAGCTGTTTTTTGCAACCTTAAATTCATATTTATAGTAAAAATTACATTGCATAATATTTGCATAACCTTTTTTGCATCAGTAATAAGATGGCGACCGCTCACAATAATTTAGCTCGACTTACCGCCAAGAAGGAGCGATTGTACGCTCGTATGAATGAATTATATAAATTAGCATCAAATATTTCTGATTTTTCGTCTAGAAGCAATGAGAATTTCATGGTTAAGTCTGAAATCATCGACGAAATGCGTATTCAGTTCGAAACATACCTCGATGAAATATACGAAATTCAAGTATCGATGGATTCGAAATTTAAGATTGATTATCAATGTTTGGATGCGTTTGATGATTTATACCTTAAAGTAAAGCGTGTTAGGAACTATATTGTTCAAGCTTCGCGATCAAATGTCTCCAAACGTGAAGATTCTAATGATAATTTTCAGTCAAAATGTAACATTAAATTGCCACCGATTGAATTGCCTTACTTTGACGGGAAAATGGAGAATTGGCCGAAGTTTTATGAATCTTTTAAATCTAATATACATAACAACAGTGATCTGACTGACTCGCAGCGCGTGCAATATTTAGTGGGTAAATTGACACACGGCGCTCTCAAGGTCACCGCAGGTATTGTACCTACGGGCGACACTTATAAAATTTTATGGGATAATTTAGTGAATAAATATCAAGACAAGCGATCATTAGGAACGCATTACTTAAATAATATTTTAGATGCTAGGAGCTGTAGTGATACAGCCGGCAGTCTCGATTCATTCATTGAAAAATATTCAGCTTCGATTTTAGCTTTAAAACAATTAAATTTCAAAGATCTTGCCGATTTCATTTTCTTACATTGCGCTTTAAGAAAAATCGATTCGCATACTATTCAGGCTTTTGAATCGTCTGTTCGTAACGAAGACATACCTTCCTTTGATAAGTTAAATTTATTTATTCGAGATCGAGTTAAAATTTTAGAACGCTCAAACACAAATCATTCGAGTTCGAATCGATCGTCGGACCCTGCAGTGAAAATAAATAAAACGTCTACGTATCCATCGCGATCGGTACATAAGTCATTTATTGCTAATAATAATAGTCATGCAACGCATTCAAGGCGCTGTGTCTTTTGTAATAACACTGATCATTCTGTTTATAATTGTGTTCAATTTAAAAACTTAGATACACCAATGGCCCGATTTGAATTTATAAAGTCGAAAAATGGCTGTGTGAATTGTCTTGGTATTACACATACTGTAACGTCCTGTAAATCAGCTGTTGTATGCGAGCTATGCCAAAAACGTCATCATACCCTCTTACACTTTAAAAATAGAAACGTAAAAAAATCTAAATGCCGTTGTTCTGCGTCTACATCGCATAGTATACCTAATGAGGGTGAATCGTCGACCGCTAGTGCGACGCGTAGTGACCCTGTGAGTGGCCCGAGTTCGAATTCGTTTACTGCAAACGCGAACATGGCCAGTGAGCGCCACGCGGCTCGTGCGTCTTTCGGGGAGCCGCAGATGCAAGTTTTACTGTCGACTGCTCAAGTTTATGCAAGTTCGAAAAATAATAATAACGGGAAAGTAATAGTAAGATGTTTAATTGATAACGGTTCACAGAATAATTTAGTTACACTTGATTGTTGTAAAGCACTCAAATTGCCAATAATTCCTTTAAATAATTCTTTTATTAAAGGAATTGGTTTAGCCTCGCGTCCTATACTGGGCTACGTATATTTGGACATTGAGTCCCGCGTATACCCAAATAATAAATACTCCATATACGCGTTAGTAGTTGATTGTATTACAGATCAACTGCCCAGTCATTATATATCTAAGGGTGACATGGGCTACCTAGAGGGTATACCCCTTGCTGATTTGTCATGGAATGTTCCTGGCAATATTGATGTCGTGTTAGGTGCACAATTGTTTCCATATATTTATTTAGGTGATAGAATCGAATCGGGGACAAAGTTGCCACCCGCTTTATCGACTGCATTCGGTTACATTTTAATGGGTGATTACCCCAGCAATGTCGCTGTACCATCTTCGTTATCTGCCATTGCTCTTAGCTTAATGCAAAATTTTTGGCAGATCGAAGAGATACCGAACATAAAATATTTAAGCCCGGATAAGACCGAATGTGAAAATATTTATTTATCGTCGGTTACTCGCGCGGTCGATGGGAGGTACAGTGTTGCTTTGCCCTTCTGTAAGAATCCGAGTGACCTTGGTAACTCGCGTTCTGGCGCCTTGCACCGACTTATGTCTTTGGAGCGCAGATTTAAACAGTCGCCGGACTTACGTTTAAATTACAATAAAGTAATTAGCGACTATATAGAGAACGGTTACCTGTCTGAGGTCAATGAATACGATCTTGCTGATGAGGGATATTATATTCCTCACCATGCTGTCACCCGGGTGGACAAGCCACTGCCTCGTATTGTACTCGACGCGAGCGCCAAAACTCATACAGGGTTGTCACTTAATGACGTCCTGCATACAGGACCCAACTTGCAGTCCGATTTGTTTTTGTTATTATTAAATTTCCGATTGTTTCCCGTAGCTATGACTGCTGACATAAAGCAGATGTATTTGCAAATTGGTGTACTTCCAGAGCATCATAAATATCTTAGAATATTGTTTCGATTTAATAATAATGAAAATATTAGAACTTTTCAATTTAATCGTCTTCCATTCGGGTTGAAATCCAGTCCTTACATAGCCATGCGAACTGTTCGACAGTTAGCTGAGGACATGAGGCCACACTTTGGTGAAGCTGCACAAGTAGCAGAAAGCAATTTATATATGGATGATTTAGTTCATAGTGTGCCTGATGACGTAATCGCCGTCCGCCTTTCTAGAGAATTGATCTCGTTGTTTAAGGCGGGGGCCTTTGAATTACTTAAGTGGACGAGTAATTCTTTAGTTTTACTTAAAAATGTACCTGAGTCTCTTCACGACTCAATTAACTTTTCTGAGGGCTCTAACAATGCCACTAAGGTGTTAGGCCTCTCTTGGCAACCAGCCGACGACAACTTCTTTTTCAAGACTTCTTATGTCCAGGAGAAGTGTACAAAGCGGACCATACTCTCCATAGTCGCCCGCTTGTTTGACGTCCTAGGCTTGGTAGCTCCTGTCATATTATATGCCAAATTACTTATTAAAGAATTGTGGCTATGTAATATTGGTTGGGATGATACACCTCCAGAAAACGTTATTAAAAGGTTTTCTGATCTCATACAAGAGTTTTATTTATTATCTACTCTAAAAATTCCACGTCACAGTGGTGTTTTGAGCAACAGTACCGTTCTGGTTGTCGCCTTCTGTGACGCCAGTATGAAAGGTTATGGCTGTGTCATATACTTACACACCACCGCTTCAAACGGAGATATCACTTGTAGATTGCTGTGTGCGAAATCAAAGGTTTCACCCACCAAAATTGCGACACTTGCTAGTTTGGAGCTTTGCGCAGCGGTACTTATGTCTAAATTAATCAAAACTGTTCATGATACTTACCGCTCGCGTATTCCTATTGCAGGAACATATGCCTTTTCGGATTCGACTATCGCGTTATCTTGGATACATTCGTCACCGCATCGTTGGTCGGTGTTCGTTAGTAACCGCGTTGCTCAGTGTCATGAAAACCTTCCGCCCGAAAACTTCTATCACGTCGCAGGTAGCGACAACCCGAGTGATTGTTTATCGCGTGGTATGCTACCTTCGCAGCTTATCTCACATGAGTTATGGTGGAAGGGGCCAACGTGGATGCGAACGCCAGTTTCTGAATGGCCGGTGAAAACTTTCTGTCCAACTAATGCTGAAAAAATACCCGAGCACAAGACAAAGGTTTTTACAGCGACTGTTCATTCGGAACTTTCAGTCTTTACTTTATTATTTGAACGTGTGTCTTCATGGGATAAACTGTTGCGTATTGTAGTCTATGTCCTAAAATTTATAAAAAAGATAAATCGTTCGTCTGGAGCTGTTCATAACCTGATGGTTGCAGAAAGATATGTTATCTCCGCTGTTCAAAAATTTCATTTTTCAAATGATATAATTGCCCTTAAAAATGGCAAATCCCCTTGTAATAAATTAAAAAATTTGTGCGTGTTTCTTGATGAGCATAGCATTTTACGTATTGAAGGACGCCTGTCTAAGGCAAATTTACCCTTCGAGGTAAAGCATCCCGTTTTACTCCCCAAACGCGATCGGGTAGTAGATTTAATAATAAACCATTATCATGTTATTAATTGTCATACCGGCCCGGGACTTCTTATGTCCATTTTAAGACAGCGATATTGGATATTAGATGCCAGAACTGTCGTAAGGGCTAACGTGCGTAAATGTATTTCTTGTTTTCGTGTACGTCCTTCACATCCGACGCCTAAAATGGCTGATCTTCCTTATTGTCGCGTGACGGAAGCAAAAGCCTTCGTTCACACTGGAGTTGACTATGCGGGCCCTATTAAAATAACTCTTACTCGGCGTAGAGGTCAACGATCCCAGAAGGCATATATTTGCCTTTTCGTCTGTCTGGTAACAAAGGCAATTCACATTGAGCTAGTCTCTGACTTGACTTCTAACGCTTTTTTAGCAGCCTTCAGCCGCTTTATATCGAGACGTGGTCCTGTATCGTGTTTATACTCTGATAATGGAACGAATTTCATTGGTGCAAAGGCCCACTTAGACGATCTTTATAAATTTCTTATGAAATCAGAGTTCCATACCGCTTTAGGGAAAGATTTAACTAGCCGTCGTATTGAGTGGAAAATGATTCCACCCCGCGCACCTCACTTTGGAGGTATGTGGGAATCCAACATAAAAAGTTTAAAGACTCATCTTTATAGGGTTATAGGAGCCCAAATACTTACGTATGAGGAATTACAGACGGTGTTAGTGCAGATCGAGTGCATTTTGAACTCGCGGCCACTCACAGTAATGTCTTCCGACCCTCATCCTGAAGTAATAACACCGGCTCATTTTTTAATGTCCACGCCACTGCAGTATTTACCTGCAGCGGACCTAACAGACACGCGAATTAGTTTGGTCGAGCGTAAACAGTTGCTGGATAGTATGGTTCAATCCTTTTGGAAAAAATGGCGTCTAGAGTATCTGCATACGCTGCAAGTTAGGCAGAAATGGTCTACTCCGGACCATCCAGTTCAGATCGGTACTGTCGTACTCGTGGGACAGGACGATTCTCCTCCATTAGCTTGGCCGCTAGGTATTATTACAGAAATTCATCCTGGTTCGGATGGAATAGTTCGCGTTGCAACAGTTAAAACCAAGTTTGATATGTTTAAACGTCCTGTTGTAAAACTATATCCAATACCTAATCAATAACGTTTGAGATAATTAAAATAATAGTTTATTAGATAAGTAATAGGTATTAATATAACCGTATTCTTTAAATATTTGCTATTGTAGCTTTTAAAATTAAATTAATATATCGAAGTTACGTGCTTCAAGCTTGACCATGAAACTTCTCCATTGCTTCTAATGCTCTTAAATTACATATACTTATTATCTTCAGTCTTCTTTCTCTTTGAAAGTTTTCTCCAAAACTTCCAAGGCGGGGGAGCATGGTTAGGCGATTTGTTATTATCATGTTACTTCCATTTTTCATAGGTTTAATATCTATATAAAACACTCTCAATTATTGCTAGCTTGCCAGCATAATGTTTTCAGGAGTGCTTATCGGTTTCTGATTCGCTGTTTACCGAACTCCTTTCATATTGGATGAAGGAGAACAGTATCATAGGCATAATCTTTGCCTATGATTAGAAAAAAATAAAAATAGAATATTATCTGCGCCTGTCAGTATGGCGGCGCGGTTGCATACGTACGGTACTCACGTCGACTAACGTTCTTTGGTTATGTTCGACAATATTCTTAAGTACTAATCTAAAACCCATCAAGATTACAAGCGGAACCTTGAAGCGGCAGACTGCAGTCTGGAAGAACGTCCAGGATCCTGTGACTGTATATAGGAGAGGTGGCTTCGATTCAAGAATTCCGGTGAGTAATCTTTTGATTAACATTGTACTGGCATTATGCTGGTACCTAATTGGGAGTGTTAACTTTCCCAACAGTGGGCTTGGGTCATAATTGCGCGCCCGCCCATCCAATCACCATTCCATAATTATACCACCAGGCGAAGGTTAAAGTTCCACCGGCACCATCTGGACTCGTGGCGGTCCTCCACAGTCCGCTTTGCACGCTCCTTTTTACCACGGACGTGTAGGTTATGGGACAACCTTCCAGCTGAGGCATTCCCAGTGGACTATAACATAGGGTTCTTCAAGAAAGCTGTAAAAAAAGCTCTCCTCCAGAGCCGGCAATGCTCGGGTGGCTCCTCTGGGGTTCCCGTGTCCATAGGCGACGGTGGTCGCTTGACATCATGCGGCCCGTCTGCCTTTTTGTTCGGTTTAGTTATTAAAAAAAACTGTAGCCTTATTCTTAATCCCAAAGATACTGGGACTAGGGTTTGATGGGTATCTAGCAGTAAAGCTAATCCAATTAGCTCCGAGCGAACAAAAGTTGAATCCGTGGCATTTTTTATCGAATTCTATATGTACTTCCGTAGTAACTCTTAAAACTATTTTGAAGTCGGGCCCTTAGTAAAATGGCGTACCTTTGGCTCTGCATGAGCACCGAATCCAAAATAGTTTTAAGAGTCACTACCATTAGGAAGGAAAAGTATCATATGCCAAGTACTGAACAATTTTACTTTTTACCGTTTGAAATCGTAACTCGTAATCGTGCGGCTTACTTTATCTTCCGAATCATTTACCTAATTTATAAGCCAGCTCATGCCGATGAGAATTCATTTTAATTTTCAAAGAATTCTGTATCGTAATTAATTTTGTGATAATTAATCAAGTTATTAAGGCTAAGCCGGATATTACTGAAATTCCCATGTTACCTGATATTAGTCCAGAATATTCTGCAGTATGAGCATGCTAGGAGATAACAAGGAAGTAAAGGAAGGTCATGTATACTCGAGTCAGTCTTCGTGCTCGTATTTTAGGGTTCCGTAGCCAAATGGCAAAAAACGGAACACTTATAGATTCGTGATGTCTGTCTGTCTGTCTGTCCGTCCGTATGTCACAGTCACTTCATTCCAAAACTATTAGGACTTCAAAGTTGAAACTTGGTCTTGGTAGGTAGATGTAATCTCTGAACCGCTTTACGATTTTTATACAAAAATAAAAGAAATATTAATAAGGGGGGGCTCTCAATACATGAAACTCAAACAAAAAAAATTTTTTTCATCAAACCTATTCGTTAGGGTGTCTATAGATAGGTCTTTTAAAATGACTTTTTTTCTCAAAGTTAATCGTTTGAAAGATATACACTTCCAAAATGGTATTGTGTGCCCCCCCCCCCCCTTCTAACTTTTAAAGTAAGAAAGTGAAAAATCTATCAAAAATATATGTTGTAGATCTCAATAAAAACTTTCAACGAAAATTTGTTCGAACGAAATATAGAACGCAGTTTTGAGATATAGTAAATTTTTAAAAACCGCAAATATAACTTTGTCGTTCATACAAACACTATGAAAAACAAAGTTATTTTTGCTGACAAAAAATAATAATGCTTGTTACTACGGAACCCTTCATGGGCGAGTCCGACTCGCACTTGGCCACTTTTTATCATAAAGTTAAAATAGGAAGGTTTCTTAAATTTATATAAAGAGGAAGACTAGCTTAACAATTAGGTGGTTGACTTAGTCCCTGTAGCTTCGGGATTAAGAATAGAGCTACGGTATCCCCTGCTTGTTCGTAAGAGGCGACTAAAAGGGGGCTTCCGGGGTTGTGGGTGGTGTGAGTGGGAGTTCGATCCGCCCAGCCAGCAGCCCCGGGAAGGACGGCGGTGTGTGCGTGGCCGCATGCCGCCATAAACATCGGAAGGTGCAGGAGAGCACATCTGCTCTCCCGAAGATGGGCCTATTCTGGGCGCCGCGCGTGGTGGTCACCACTACTCACCACGTTATGAGTTTTTTTTTTCAATTATGGCATCGCAAATTCTGTGCATACTGCCAGCGTCAAGTATAATTTTTGTATCAATGTTTTGCCAGTTTCAGTGAAACTGGACGAAGTAATAACAAAGTCAGTAAGTCGTCAGTAATCAGTCAGTCTAGTCAGTCCAACATTCAAGTAAAGCGATGGCTACTTTACTAGAACGTGTCCGATGGAATTTTGGAGGCAAGCAGAAAAAACATATTTTAGCACTGTTATTCTATTTCACAAACACTTGTGCACTGTAATTAACCTATATCAAACAAAATGCCATCAACTTTATCCGATATAACTCAAAAATACACCAAGAAAATGAAAATAAAACAAGAGCACAATATGTCTTTTTCGACTTCCCGCCAAAACACCACGTTATGAGTTAGTAAAAAGGAGATCAGAGTTTTTATGAAACTATTAATAATTGCGTGATATTTACTTCATGAATGTCCGTATTTAGAGCCTGTAACCCGCAGCTCAGGTCAGGTGCAATATGTGAAGATGTGTAACAGCTAATAGCAATCTTCATTCCTGTTTCCGTGCTTCAAAAGGAACTTTACTAGTGGATCCCGATTTCTATCGATAAATAATCGTAAAAAGCATTTAACTTAGTCGGAGGCCTTATGGCAGGTTTAATAACAGCCGTCAGTTCGCAACATTCTGTCGACGAAGTCTTTGACATTTTGCAAGGAGACCCAGGGTAAAAACATTTTAATAAACATTGATGATAAGTCCCCATCGTTATGGTAGCAAAAATGTGAACGTTAGTTTGAATAATCATAACATATTAGGAGGATATGCCGTTCCCGAGGGGAAACTACATTTTTGTAGCAGTAAGATGAAATTATGTAAAAAAATGTAACATCCCAAGAACTAAAATATTGCTCTGGGAATAGTGAAACTAAATATTTCTGAGACGAAATTATGTAAAGAGGCTCTTGCGTAATAAATTACGTTCTTCAGGCTGTCTAGTATATCCGAAAATGTTTCGTGATCCACTTAGCAAAACATCATTATGTTCATACCAGTTTTTCGCCAGTGGCTTCGTCCGCGTGGACTCGTTTTATGGGTCCTCGTAGGATAAAAAAATGCCAATGTACTCTTCCAGGCTATATCTCTAACTTTCTTCTATCCATTTTAAATATATTGCCATATTAAAATCATAGGAGTTTAGCCAGCGGCTTCGACCGCGTGGACCCATTTTATAGGTTCCCGTAGGATAGAAACCATCCTTTGTCCTTTCTCAAGGTTCACTCTATCTGTGTTCCAAATTACATGCAAATTGGTTCAGAAGTTTAAGCGGGAAAGCGTAACAGACAGACAGAGTTGCTTTCGAATTTATATCATTAATCTTCATATCATATTAATACATCCGGTAAGACTAACTTGCGCAAAAGATTCTTAACCAGTTTAGCCAAGGTAAATGCGGAATTATCGCGATTCCACGGTAAGGGAAAATATTGTGATATTTTATTCATTATAATGTTTTTCATCGCTGTGCATAAATGAAAGTAACTCAAAATTTCTGCAACTTTCATGAGGATTGACTCCTTGATCCCGAGATTAACTTAGGATATTGTACTGGTCGGATGTCATCTCCATACGTTAAAGAAACATCCGGAGATAACTCCCAATCTTAGTAAGAGAAATGGCCGGAAAGTTTGGAGGAAGCTTTACTGGACGGAAGTGAATGGGAAGAATACAGGGTTGCTGCTTAATGTATGGAGTCGCCGAAATGCATGTTCAGCGGTTACTGTACGATCCTAATGGATTTTTAAAAACAGCAACATAAACACTAATTTTTATAAATTGTGAAAGTGTGTTTTTTGTTTGTGTGTGTTTGTGTGTTTGTGTGTTTGTTTGTCTTTCTTTCACGTCGCAATGGTGCTACGGATTGATTTGATTTTTTGAACTTATACTTCTTTAGGCGCGTTATGAAAAAGTTATGAAAGTGAAATTTTAAGATGTGTGCGCATCAACAAAAGTTACAGGTTGAGGTTGCCCGCAAAAGCTACCAACAAAATAAAAATAAAACATCCATTAGTCGCGCATGTTGGCACGTTCGACGCCTCTAAGCACTTTCATATTTACAATATTTATTATTTTTCATATTTATACGTGTTTTAGTTTCATTTGCTAATTAATTATAATCAGCAAAATGAAAAAATGAAAAATGATTTATTTATAAAAACACATTTCACATAGGTACAGCAAGTCGCAAGGGCCCTGTGCTAGGTTCGAAACCTGTGTTACAGGTGCCCCGCTCATCACCCGAGACATTATACTTAGTGTTTATCAAGAGGTAACAGCAATAATTGAAATTGAAAATTTTGATTAATATTATTTACTTTTCGTAAATATTAGTGAGAAAATTGTTCTTACATATACTTTTTATTGTAATGAATAATTTGCATGCATGCAAAATGCAAAACTATTATTAATGATGCCAAAGAAGTACTTATAACTTCTCACGCGCGTACATAATTACACACATAATTATTATATGAAGATAGTTGGAGGCTGCAAAATCAAATCAAATCAAATCAAAAGGTTGTATTTTATAAGGTTAAAATATCTTATTCCTGTGGGAAAAGTGTAACCACGCAGGCGGAGCCACGGGCAGAAAGCTAGTATACAATAAAAAAATCATAATTTTTTTCGTATGCATTATAAAAGTATGATTTTGTTATTAATACAAACTTTTGGAAACTTGAAAATTGTAAAAATACAATAACATTTAATAAATAATGGGATATACCTTTAGATAATATATAGATAAATATTTCTTAAAATAAATTAAATTGGCTGGCTGCAACCCTTTTTTTTGCGTCCCACTGCTGGGCACGGGTCTCTCCCCATTATTGGGGAGGCCTGGAGCTTACTCCACCACGCTGCTCCAATGCGGGTTGGTGGAGATGCGGGTTAGTGGCCAACCCGCTGTCGGATGTTTTCAAACCGCCCATAAGGCCTCCGACTAGGTTTAACGACTGTTATCTATCGACAACAACCGGGACCGACGGCTTAACGTGCCTTCCGAAGCACGGAAACGCGCATGAATTTTTTTGCCACTAGCGGTCACCCATCTCACACCCGACCACGCCCTTTTGGCTCAGCTGCATAGATCGCTTGCGTTCTACGCTAGCCGCCAGGCCATGCGCGCTTCAAATTAGTAAACATAAAATTAAATAAGCACTATCGAATTAAATTAGTAAACATAAAATTAAATAAGCACTATCGAATTTAAATTTCATTTATTTATAATTTTATTTTAGGATCTGAATTTTAAAATTAGGTTTTTTTATAATCACAATATTTTTTTTGTTTTGTATGGGGACTGTCTTATATTTTGGAATTCGGGGCGATAGAAAATAATAAATCGATCTTAACCTAGCAGCTATGGAGTTTCCTTGTGTTCCCTAAAACTATACATTTTACACAGCCCTTCAGTATTTGCAACCAAGGATATAGTGCCGGACGGATCTTCTCCATACGTTTGAGAAACATCCGGAGATAGCTCCCCTATCTTGGTAAGGGAAATGGTCGTTGTGAAGTCTGGAGGAAGCCTTACTGGACGGAAGTGAATGAGAAGAATAGGGGTTTACCGTTTAATGTATAGAAGCGCCAAATGCATGTTCAGCGGTTACTATACTAACCTAATAAAGTTGTCAGTAACAGTGCCATGTCAAATAACAAAGTTCAGTAGAGCTGCGCTCACTAAATATTTAAAAATAAATAAAAACTATATCTTACAAGCGCATTTATAGATATTCTTGTAGCATAGTTCAACCGATAGTGTTTCTGCCGTAAGTACAGTTAGATCACGTGGCCTGTTCACGTTTATAAAATCAACAAAATTTTCTTTTTTATACAACAAATTAATTGTTGTTTTCAAGTTTTACCCTTATTTCAACTACAAAATCTGCTTCTCATTTAATTGCACTATTTTGATTCAGTTAAAAGTGCTCTTGTATTTTGATTTCATTCTTAGAAATCGAACAAAACTTAAATCAATTAATTAACAAATAAAATTCAACACCGATTCTAGGAGCTGACAACTCTATTGATCAAACAGGTGCATTGCAAGGTTTGGGAAACATTTCGGTCAACGAGCAAAAACAGGCGGCTAGTTCCGTTTAAAGTAGTCAGTGCATACCACCACTGCGGCGGAATATAGAAGGAAAAAATCTTTGTATCTGTTTGTATTTTTATTTATCACTATGTTAGATGGACCGAGTAGATAGCGCGACTTTTATGTTTGTTTTTGTTGTTAAGTGGTTGCTGTAACAACCCATGGACATCTGTACACAACCTCAAGCAAGCTTGATTGTGGTCGTTTTCAGATGCGCTACTATTCCGGAGGTTGTCGGACGCCTCGTGCAAGTCTGTCTAGCAACTGAACCATCCATCTAACTAGGTTACTTAAGACAGGAATGGGGTAAGCGGTGGTACTTCCCCGATAAGAATTGCGAGTTCTTTCATTTCTAAAAAATATACTTACTTACTTACTACTTACTACGGTGGCGCAACGACCCAAAGTGAGTCCTGGCCTCCGACACCAGAAGACGCCACACCTCTCGGTCCTGCGTTAACTCTCGCCAGTCGCTAACGCCGAGGCTGAGCAGATCTTGAGCTACTTGGTCTTTCCAGCGATATTTAGGACGTCCAACCGGTCGTTTCCCGTTTGTTTGTCCCAAATATGCTCTCTTAACGGCCCGATCCTCTCCTAATCTCTCTAAGTGTCCGAGCCACTGAAGCCTTGCTGCTTTGGTCTCTCCGATAATATTAGGTTCGGACACCTAAAAAATATACGAAACATAAATTTAAAATTTAAAAACCAATTGTAGAAGCTGGCAATACTACTGACCAAACAAGCGCAGTACACGAAGGTTTGGAAAAACCGTCGAGGTCAAGTCACGAGCAAATACGGGTGGCTATATCCGATTCAACGCTATTGCACAAATAAACTTTGCAGAGCATACCACTAACTACGACGGCGTAGTGCAGAAGGAATAAAAAATGTTCGTATCTGTGTGAATTTATATTTATTTTTCACTAAGTTATAGAGTAATTTTAAAAGAGCAGCAGATGAACATGCACGCAACAGGGATGAAGATTTTCTCCGTCTGCTCTTTTCTTCAGCTCAGCATTGCCTAAGCGCACCCAGAAAAGACAGAACAAAAAAAATACGTTCACTAAGAGTTTGTGAAGGAACCGTACAGTGAATAAAGAATATTTCATTTCATTTCAGACATCTGCACACAACCTCAAGCAAGCTGGAGGAGCCTAGGGTTTAAGGTATACAGTTGCAAACCTCTAAAAATTATACAAAACATTAATCAAAAACATGAAAAACCAATTTTAGAAATTGACAACCCTACTGACCAAACAGGCGCAGTGTATGAAGGTTTGGTAAAGCTCCTGAGGTCAAATCACAAGCAAATACGGGCGGCTACATCCTTTTGAACGGTATTTCACAAATAAACTTTGTAGAGGATACCACTACTGCAGCAAAGTGCTGAGAGAATATAGAATTCTTTGAATATTGTAAATTTTTATTTTCATTCGTGTCACTGTATGATGAGCAAACGTAATATCGTACACGCAAATAGCATCACCACCGTATCCTAACTTTATGCACTGTCATACACGCAAAGATCGAAAAAAAATTTGATTGCCCGGCCCGGATTGTCATCAGGGGATGCAGGGCAGCTGTAAAACATAATTATTATTTTGCACAGATGATGCCTACGCGTAAAAGGATACTTTAAGAAAGGAAATTAAGTTTAGGAAGACAAGAAAATCGACCACATTAAAAATATGCTGTGGATATCGCAGTAGTTATCCGTAAACCATGTCGGTTCTATCGTATTTAAGGTTTTAAAATCTTCTTGCCTCTATTGTACTTTGCGTTTATATACTGTGTTTATAAAAGCAGAAGCTAACCACAGAATGGCAGGCACAATATTTTCCGCAAAGGCTTGGAATTTATACGCAAAGTGGAAAGCGCAACTTACGGTTTCGTAAAAACATCTTACTCTCTGTTTGAAATTTTAAAGCTTGAGTAAGTTTTGTGTGAAAACAAGATAAGCATTTTATGTTTGGAAAATAAGTTAATTAGTTTTTAAGCTACTATATTCCGCATTGGCTGCAAACATTTTGCATCCCACTGCAGGGCACGAGTCTCTCCGCATTATTGGGGAGGTCTGGAGCTTACTCCACCACGCTGCTCCATGCGGGTTAGTGACCAACCTGCTGTCGGGCGTTTACAAACCGCCAATAAGGCCTCTGACAAGATTTAAAGATGGTTATCTATCGACAACAACCAGGACCGACGGCTTAACATGCCCTCCGAAGCACGGAAACGCGCATGAAATTTTTTACCACTAGCAGTCACCCATTTCACATCCGACCGCGCCCGTTTGGCTAAGTTGCATAGATCGTTTGCGTTCTACTCGTAGGCTAACCGCCGGACCATGCGCGCTTCTAACTTCAAACTACATTCCGCATAATTACGTGCAATTGTAAAGAAGTAAACCCGATGATCCGAAAAATACACGAAAGATTAGTATGTCATGAATATAAGTCATTAATAAATTTAAGCGGAAGAACTGTAATAAATCGACCTGGATAGTACGAGTATCACTGCGAGAAAGTGCGGTTGTCGGACAGACTTTCATAAGGCCGACTACCAACCTCCCGAGTAGCAGCGCAACTACTACACTAAGCTCCATGGGCTGCAGATCACGTATCAACCAAATTAGACGTCCACAATGTTCTCAGCGTACTAGTATTCGCCATTCCAAAGAAAAACTGCCACAGTTATATATGTATATCTGTAATATATATTGATTTATTTTAATTTTTTTAAAACTTGATTTGTTTTAATTATTTTGACATTGATTGAATTATTGACGCTAATTTCAAATTTAATTTTAATTTATTTTGTGATTGTTGACAATGTACGATTGAAATGTGATTTATATTAAACAATTGCCTCTAAAAACCTTAAATTGCCATTCCCTTATAGAGTTCATGCTGGTATTAAAAACAGAAAATGTAACACCCAGTATAAAGGCATGAACGAAATAAATAAATTATGAATTATTTTTTACTAGCCTTCCGCCAGCTGCTTCGCCCGCGTGGACCCCGTAGGATATAAAATAGCCTATGTGCTATTCCAGGCTTCATTGCTATATTAAAATCATAGGCGTTTAGCCAGTTCCTTCAACCGCGTTGACCCTATTATATCACCCTATCCCGCGGTAAAAAGTAGCCTATGTTACTCAGGGTACATGTAGCTTTCTATTGGTGTAAGAATTTTTGAAATCGGAACAGTAGTTTTTGAGGCATTACAAACATATAAAAATACAAACATACAAAAATACAAATCTTTCCTCTTTATAATATTAGTATAGATGAAAGGCAAGTAATGGGACACTCACGAAAACATGATAGTAAGAAAATTTACCCTGCTTTATTTAAATGAAATAGTGTCAGTATCCAGGCTATCACGCCTCTTATAACTAACATTCTAATTCCCATAAAGGTTTTGAAACAATAGCCGCTTAAATTAGTGTAAATAAACCCCCAACATGTTGTATATTATTCAATAGGACCCTCGCACATAACGTATTAATAGAGTAGCTATTGCCTCCGGCTAAAGGTATATTATAGTGCCTTAAGTCCTTGTAAACTTTAACGCTCACGCAGTTCTAAAATAAACGGTCGGACGGAGTGAAAAAATATGCACAAGCACTTTATTTCTGCGAAGGCTTAGTAAAATAGGGTTTCCATTAATTTCAAATGGGAAAATGAGAAGGGACTTGTTATGATTTAAAAATAATACAGCAGTTTAAATAACCGTGTATTTTTGAGCTGTTTTAAGTAGAATTTTTAAACTCTAAGGGCCTCTTTCAACACCTTCAAGTAAAGTGACAAGTACGCTAATTGTAGGTTAAAGTCACCCGTAACTTCAATTTCAATTTCACGATGATCGAGTAGCACTAATTATACGATAAACTGATCCGTACTCATAGCTGTTACTTGCCAATTAACTTTACTTGGACCGTAACTAATCAACACTTTACTTGGAGATGGTGAACGAGTCTCTTAGTGTGGGAACAACTCACGTTCATGGCACTTTGAAACCTGATAGACGATTCATTCAATCAGAAATTCACTGCGATAGAGAAAAAAGTATTATAATAATATGAAATATGTAACACAATAAAAACGAGGATAGCGCATTTAAATTTGTAAGGAATGGAAAAGAGAAAAGGTTGGATTTGTTTGATTGAGGTTGTTTTTATGGTTCTATACCTCGAAAGGAAGAAACGGAACTCTTATAGGATCACTTTGTTGTCCGTCCGTCTATCTGTCAAGAAAGAAAAATATATTTGCCTTTTATAAATGTTGTAGAAGGACTATTACGTTCGAGTTCAATATGCGCCTAAAGCGAAAAGATAGCAATGAATACTTATCAAAAAAATTGAAGCGCGCATGGCCCGGCGGTTAGCGTAGAACGCAAACGATCTATGCAACTAAGCCAAACGGGCGCGGTCGGGTGTGAGATGGGTGACCGCTAGTGGCAAAAAAAATATTCATGCGCGTTTCCGTGCTTCGGAGGGCACGTTAAGCCGTCGGTCCCGGTTGTTGTCGATAGATAACAGTCGTTAAACCTTGTCGGAGGCCTTATAGGCGGTTTGAAAACATCCGACAGCGGGTTGGCCACTAACCCGCATCTCCACCAACCCGCATTGGAGCAGCGTGGTGGAGTAAGCTCCAGGCCTTCCCAATAATGGGGAGAGACCCGTGCCCAGCAGTGGGACGCAAAAAGGGTTGCGGCCACTTATCAAATCAAATCAAATCACTTTATTGTAGAATATGAGTACAATACAAGATCTCATATAGGTTAAAACATCCTTCATATTCTCGCCTCAAATGGGCATACAACATAACATTTAAAAAAAAATATCAAAAATATCAAATATACACTATACTCGTATCGTATTAGGTTTATGTCTATGTATTAATCGGATATAGGCTACGTGTCATCTGTCACACGGACATAGCCCAGCGTACGTGGTATGAGATCAGGAAATCCATGACATGTGTCGTCTCGTCTCGCACGAATAACTCGGCTAACTCTCTGCGGGATAAATGAGTAATTTATGTATGTATCCGACGGCTGAAACAGCTTGATTTACTTGACATGTAAACAGTTACGCAAATGGGTAATGTATGTAAACGTCAGGTTGGGTAAATAAATAGTAGTACCCGTACGACCGTGCGTTGCTCGCAAGTCGAGTCAGTAAGAGTAATTTTTTCAGTTTATATTTAAGTTGATTATCCCTGAAATTACCCCGATACCGTGGGTACTAAATTTCATGAAAATCGTTGGAGCCGTTTCCGAGATTAAAATTTTATATATATGAATATAAAAGAATTGCTCGTTTAAAGGTATTAGATAGATATTGTATATATTATAGATATTATTATAAAAAAATCATTTAATTTTTTAAAAATATGTTGGATGGGTCTAAAACGTAGTGTACCTAAATAATACATAATTAATCTATAAAATGTCTGTATCTGTATGAAACGACGAATATGTAAATATCACTTAATAAGTTTTAGCATGTTCTCATAGAAGTGACATTTCTGTGTCTTTCTTGATAATAAAGTAAACATAGAGTTTTTATGAGAAGTCGAAAAAGACATATTAGGCTCTTGTTTTATTTTCATTTTCTTGGTGTATTTTTCAGTTATATCGAATAAAGTTGATGGCATTTTGTTTGGTATAGGTTAATTACAGTGCACGAGTGTTTATGAAATAGAATAACAGTGCTAAAATATGTTTTTTCTGCTTGCCTCTAAAATTCCATCGGACACGTTCTAGTAAAGTAGCCATCGCTTTACTTGAATGTTGGACTGACTAGACTGACTGATTACGGACGACTTACTTACTGACTTTGTTATTTTATTACTTCGTCCAGTTTCATTGAAACTGGCAAAAAATTGATGCAAAAATTATACTTGACGCTGGCAGTATGCACAGAGTTTGCGATGCCATAAATGAAAATAAAACAAAGCCATGGAGAACTGTCAAAAAACTAGGCTACTCATAAGATAGGACCAACCTATTATACATCGTTTGGCGAAACGTAACATTATGCTAAGCATAGCCCTAAATTAGGAGTTTTTACTTAGTAAGGCGTTCCCTTGTTCGAGTTGTTCGTCGTTAGTAAAAACGGGCATCAATGCTTAAGTCACTATTTTTGTGTCTTATCGATTTCATTGTAATGATTCTTTAAGACTTAAATCAGATTTATTGCAAAAAGTCGTGGGATATGTCTTAAGACTTTGAAATTGAAACTCATCATTCAAAATTTGGCCGCACCCAGAATCGAACCCTTGATTGCCAGTCCGGCATGGTAACCATTGCGCTACAAGTGTCGTCAGTCAGTTGTATTTGGATATCATCCCTTCGTATAAAATGACTTAATCTTCATTTCACCAAACAGAGACACGTGTCACTCCAATTCACCAATACGTCGACGACCTGAAAACTAATTCTATAAGCACGGGCACTCAAACTCTAAGAGCACATGTGTTTTCTTCGCCTTTATTGAATTGGCATTTACATTTGGACTGATCACAATCTAATAAAATGAGTAAGTAGCTCTGTAATGAACACTCAGACTGTGTGACACATAACACAATTATAAATTAGTTACAATGAACAATTTAGTCAAGAAAATGTGTCTAGATACTTTTTTACCTAAACTATTTTCTTATGTATTATCTGTATCAACCTTTTTCTTGGTTTTTGACCAATTGGGATTTTAACCAAGCAAATTAAAAAATCATAAATGAATTAACATCTTTTATTTGGCGACGTTTCGACACTCTCCGCGAGGTCATTTTCAAGCCTATTATGAACAACAGAAATGATAGTGACGTACAGTCAGAAAAATTGTGAAATCCGAAATAAACGTACAATAGAAAAACAATTACATACCATTATGTGTTTGTAACAGTTAGTCAAAAATAAATAAACTCTCAAAGGCACTCATTATAATAAAATTCGTGTGATCAAAAACCAAACAATATTTGAGTGACCTATGTCAAGCAGAGCAGTCAAAGTTAAGTTAATATATATAAGTTCACTTATATATATTTTCTTATGTGTTCTAATGTTTGATACTTGCTTAGAGCATCAAGGTATTGACAGGTATGACAGTACCTTTGATGCTCTAAGGATACTTGGGAACTCCATCATTCTATAATAATTATTTTTCTTTGATGCTAGTGATGCTACCCAATTTCTCCCGAAACAGGAACAGTTCCAAAATTTGCGATTGAACATTAAAGGATGAACGATAAAGATTACGTGATTACCCGGAAAAAAAAGTCTGAAAGGTACACCAAAATTACATAACATGTCACACTCATAGCCCCACAGTAGGGTAGATATACCCTGTGTCGTGAGTACCATGGACTCATACAAAGGCAGAAACACAAACACCCAGACCGAGAACAGAAATCTAATCACATTTTTCAAATTTCCGCTTCCCGGGAATCGAACCCTGGAGCCTCCGATTGGCAGTCCGGCTTGATAACCATAACACCACACGGGTAGTCAATGATATGTATTCAAAGGCTTGTAATGTCCACTACCCCACACTTGGCCAGCTTTATTTTTATTTATTTACTAGCCGCCGCCCGCGACTTGGTCCGCATGTACTTTGGAATTAGTCATAGCACGATGTTATATAGCTTATAGCCTTCCCCAATAGATGGACTATTCAACACAAAAATATTTTTCCAATTCGAACAAACGCATTCAAACAAACAAACTAACTAACAAAGAAATAAACTCTTCAGCTTTATATATTAGTATAGATTTATTTATTTAAACTTTACTTTATGGTAGATACAATAGGCGAGGTTAATGCCAAGTGGCATTATCTACCAACTTACCTACGGGAGTGCAGAGAAATTTAAAGGCGGTTAAGGAAGAGACGAGAGAAGTGAAAGAAAAGTATAAGAGATAACATAAAGTAAAGAAAATATATATTGCATAACCATAAACTCATATATCCGTAAACAGCTTTGTGGACATTACCCTAAATGCCTCTCCATTCCGTGAGAACACCTGATTATAATTTTTTTGGGATCGGGGGGGAAACCTTCAAAGGTACCCGGCACCTTGGGAGAGGATACCGGGTTATGTGGGATTTGACCGCACAAAAACCCCCTCGGTGGCCTGCCTCTGCGCTTGGGGAGGATTCCGGGATCTCCAGTGGAAATCACCGGTGACTTCCATGCACGGCGCCCAGAATAGGACCATCTTCGGGACAACAGATATGCTCCATGCACCTTCCGATGCTTACGGTCGCATGTCGCATCATGCGGCCGCGCACACACGTCATCCTTCCCGGGGCTGCTGGCTGGCCGCATCAAGCTCCTACTCACACCGCCCACAACCCAGGAAGCCCCCTTTTAGTCGCCTCTTATGATCAGGCAGGGGATACCGTAACTCTATTCTTAATCCCGAAGCTGTACAGGCTGTACCGAGCAGCAGTACATTAAAAAGAGTTGAATGAAAAGTAATACCTAAGATAATAATAACTTTCTCTGCTAATGTCAAATGCACACTCGAAGTTCTTTAAAAATCTGAGAAGAAAAATTGAGAATCAATAACTTTCTCTACTCGTAAATGGCAGGCATTCGAAAGCGCAATATCAAATAAATTTTGACACTTCTTGTGAACCGGATATCGAAATTCAAACGCAAAGGCCGGTGGGTACTTGCGAACCTCATTCATTTTTAGATTGCCTTTCCAACTTTAAAATCCGAAACATTCTGCTGATTTTTATTTCCGACCTCTAAACTCAGTCCTTTAGCCTCGGATAACAGGAAACGTATAAACATAGAAACGAGATCTTGCTGCAAACGGTGTTCGAAATATCTTTTGCAATTCAACTAGACACTTTCCGGTACGATATCGTTTCAGATGGCTCTACTACTTAGACGATTTCTTAACGACTTTACAAATTTATTGCATTTTATGTTTGCATTTTATCGAAACAGTTTAGTAGAAAGTCAGCAATGAAAGGCAAACTAAGCTTAGTTTAGATCTGAATTGTTTTGAAAGCGGTCGTAGCATGTAATCCAATTGTTTGCAATATCCTTTGTAAATAAGTAATCGCATTCTATTTTACATTTTATTGCGGTATGGTATGTTAATACAATCTCTGTATTTCATATTATCGAAATAGTCGAAGTATTCCAACATTTCCAACATTCGAAGTTGAAAATTAGCGAATGAAGCAAAACATATTAAAATTTTTATGTATTCCAAATTCAAAATAATAAATTCAAGGAATTTAATACCGTGAAGTAAAATTAGATAAATAACATTTTCCGCCGCCCTTTTTCTCTCGGCTCAACATCTAGCCCAAACGGGCACCTTGAGGCGATGACCGGGAAAAAATTACATTCATTAAGCAAATACACCGTATGCCTAATATTAAATAAATATTTTTGATTTGTTTTGATTTGATTTTCGACTCTTGATGGACAAGTGCAACCAAGAGCGAAATATCAAACAAATTTTGACATTTACTATGAACCGGAATTCGAAATTCAAACGCAAAGGCTGGTGGGTACCTGCGAACCTCATTCATTTGTAGATTGCTTTTCCAACTTTAATATCCGAAACATTCTGCTGATTTTTATTTCCGACCTCTAAACTCAATCTTTTAGCCTCGGATAACAGGAAACGTATAAACATAGAAACGAGATCTTGCTGCAAACGGTGTTCGAAATATCTTACACGATTTTTAACGACTTTCTACATTAATTGCGTATTATGTACGAAGTTTACCAATTCCGTTTATGAGAAAATCAGCTATGTAGGTAAATCAGTTTCGATCCGGATTATTTTCAAAGCAGGTGTACCATGTATGTAAATTGGTTGCAATGCCTTTAGGTGATCGCATTCCGTCCGTTTTAATTTTTTGCTGGGATCATTGTATACTAACACGATCTTTTATTTCTTTATAAATAGTATAGTTTAGATAACCAAAGAATAATTTACACACTGTGAGACGATAATAAAAAAAATCCCCAAAACACACACAAAATAAATTTCTTTGGGAAATTATTAGAAATCTCTAGTATGCACGGTGATGGAAAACTTCATAAGTAAATAAATATCACTACGATAGTGGAGCAAAATATGCACATAAATTATTATTTTTTTGTCTGAAGTGCGCGCCGGGATTTGAACTCGATATCTCTGTGTCAGACGGCAGTCTTTATGGCTCGGCCATCGCTGCTCATTTTTACACACTCACACAATACGTAAATTTATTTTAACTAAAATCTAACGATTCGTCTCAAGTTAGGTACCTACAGTTAATCCGTTCAAATTTATAATTTTCCACCATCATTTAAAGACCGTCGCCATCGCCCTGATAGGATTAATCGTCAACTAATTATGGAATGGAGACCCTTAATCTAGTTAATTGCGTACGATACGCATAAAAAGTTTATGAACATTATAAATCTACTTACAATTTTGAATAATAATATTAGATAATACGTCTTTATAATTCAAAGCTAAATGAAACGAAAATAATTTAGGCTACAGTCCACCGCACTGGCCAAGTTCGGATTTGTGAACGAATTTAGTTTAAACAACTTCTGTACAAATTTTATATAATAATATTTAGAAAATACGTCTTTATAATTGAAAGCTAAATAAATCGAAAATAATTTAGGACACAGTCCACTGCACTGGCCAAGTTCGGATTTGTGAACGAATTTAGTTTAAATAACTTCTGTACAAATTTTAAATAATAATATTTAGAAAATACGTCTTTATAATTTAAAACTAAATGAAACGAAAATAATTTAGGCCACAGTCCACTGCACTGGCCAAGTTCGGATTTGTGAACGAATTTAGTTTAAATAACTTCTGTACAAATTTTAAATAATAATATTTAGAAAATACGTCTTTATAATTTAAAACTAAATGAAACGAAAATAATTTAGGCCACAGTCCACCGCACTGGCCAAGTTCGGATTTGTGAACGAATTAAGTTTAAACAACTTCTGTACAAATTTTATATAATAATATTTAGAAAATACGTCTTTATAATTGAAAGCTAAATAAATCGAAAATAATTTAGGACACAGTCCACTGCACTGGCCAAGTTCGGATTTGTGAACGAATTTAGTTTAAATAACTTCTGTACAAATTTTAAATAATAATATTTAGAAAATACGTCTTTATAATTTAAAACTAAATGAAACGAAAATAATTTAGGCCACAGTCCACCGCACTGGCCAAGTTCGGATTTGTGAACGAATTAAGTTTAATTTTAATTTGTTTAAAAAACTTCAATAAGGTTTCAAAAATATTAAAATGTAATGGCTTGTCTTAGTGCCCGCTTGACATTTTAAAATATTTTTATAATTAAATAGTAACATTTTATGTTAACTCAGAACTATCGTATTTCAAATGTGCTGAATTTGGGACGACATTGACACATATGTTTATACTTAGCTTGGCTGCAACCCTTTTTTACGTCCCACTGCTGGGCACGGGTCTCTCCCCATTATTGGGGAGGCCTGGAGCTTACTCCACCACGCTGCTCCATTGCGGGTTGGTGGAGATGCGGGTTAGTGGCCAACCCGCTGTCGGATGTTCCCAAACCCATAAGGCCTCTGACAAGGTTTAACGACTGTTATCGATCGACAACAACCGGGACCGACGGCTTAACGTGCCCTCCGAAGCACGGAAACGCGCATGAAATTTTTTGCCACTAGCGGTCACCCATCTCACACCCGACCGCTCCCTTTTGGCTTACTTGCATAGATCGCTTTCATTCTACGCTAACCGCCGGGCCATGCGCGCTTTTCGATATGATACTTAGCTTAGCTAGCTAGTTTTCATGTATTTTCCTTTTCAGCCCACAGCTACTCTGAAAGAAGTTATTGTATGCTCAATATTTTAAAACCGGTTTCAAAAAGTTTAAAAAAAACCGGTTCCCTTTTCTTCAGCTCAGCATTGCCTTAGCGCACCCAGAGCAGACAAAACCATATTATTACGCTCACTAAGAGTTTGTGAAAAACCGTACAGTATAACTAGCCATAACTTTCATGCTTGACTATCACCTGAACATTCTCAAGAAAAAGTAATGTACAAGTAAGCATAGTGGATAAAAGTCTCATCCCTTGCGCCTATACCAGTGCCCTGGTAACATATAATAGGCTGTTGAAGAACCTTACATAATACTCGTATGAAACACCCATAGTGTTTAAGCTCAGTCACGCATCGGCGTCTCGTCCGAATATCAGATCAAGCGTCATTCCTTCGTTTTATTTTATAGCAACCAGGGCTGGATTTGCTTTTTAGCAAATTGCTATTTGAGGCCAAGACCCTAAAACGTTATAGAAGGTTAAAAGGTTAATAAAATACCTTTCTCGTTGCGTTTTTACGGTTCCGTATCCGGAGGGTACCAACGGGACCATATTATTAAGCCTCCGCTGTCCGTCCGTCTGCCTGTCCGTCTGTCTATCATAAGGCTGTATCTCACGAACCGTGATGGCTAGATGGTTATCGTACATTAGAAAATTTCACAGATGATGTATTTCTGTTGCACTGTAACAATAAATACTAAAAACAGAATAAAATAAGTATTAAAGGGGGTTCCCATACAATAAACCAATTTTTTGTAGATAATGGTACGGAACCATTGCATGAGTCCGACTCGCACTTGGTCAGTTATTTAAGACCCATATATACATCAAAAAGCTTTTTGTATCTCAGTGGACACGGGTTTCTCTACATTATTGGAAAGGCCTGGAGCTTATTTCAACACGCCTGCTCCAACTCGGGTTCGTGGGCCAACCCGCAGTCGGATGTTTTTATGTTTCCTATAAGGCCTTAGATAAGGTTCAATGACTGCTTTTTATCGATTACAACTGGGGCCGATGGCTTAATGTGCCTTCCAAAGCATGGAAACACACATGAAATTTGCTACTAGGTGTCACCAATCTCACACTCGACCACGCCCGATTTTGCTTAGCTATGTCGTTCGTTTGCGTTCTACTCCAGCTACTAGGCTATGTGTATTTCGCACAGTACGCGGTCTTAATACTACAACCGCTGCCATTGTTAAAAGTAAGGCCCTTCGAAATTTCGATTAATCTAAATCCAGCCCTGCACTCGTCTGGGTGAGTATGTGACATAAATACCTACATTCACGTTATTCAGTGTGCCATTACCCGTCACTTGACTTCGCACGTATCGCAGTAAATGGAGGAAAAAGTTTACTGAGCTGTCAAACACTTTTCGATCTTGTTTCATCTTATCAAATGAAATACGCTTTGAGTTAACGTCAGTACCTTAGAATAATTACATTATAGAAACCAAGTTCGCGCGCCCAAATTGAAGCATGTTAATTGGTGCTATTAATGGCACCAAAGGTTAAAGCACGCCGAACGTGTCTCCCTAAAAAAATTATGACGGTTTGTGCTGTTAAATTGTGTCACAACACAACAGTTTTGAGAAACAATAGAAGTGTAACAGTAAAGTTTTCAATATTTTGCATTATTTTATAGTTAATTTGGTCAACATAAAAATATTTTGTGTGTCAGATGTGACATTTGTGTGAATCTATTTAGTGCTTCAATTTTGATGGCGCGCTTGTATGAAGACACTCATTCTTTACGTGGTTATTCTAAGGACAGTACGTTATTTGATTTTATTTAGAATTGTTAGAATGTCTTGTCACATATGGCTTTGCTTTGGAGTGGTTGTTTAATGGATGTCCCCATTATCGAAAAACCTTTGTTTTATCGGTTTGAAAATATAAAAATGTTGCCATAGAGTCAGCAAACACAATACAAATAGAAATAAAATACAAATGAAACGGATTTTTAGCTGAATTCACCGGGGCTCATTCAGCATGCTTTGCACAAAAGATGTCGTCTAAAAATCCATCTGTTGAGATGAAGATGGAATAATTAAGTAAAAACCAACACCAGTTTCCAACACCTTCGCCATCTTGAATCCGCCAGTTAATCATAGCCGACTTCCGGTCACATGAATTGTCGTTATTTTCTCCGACCAAGCTGCAAGCAATGCAAGCATTCGGATCGGAAACACTGAGGGATCGAGACCTGGCTAAGGAAAAGTATTAGACAGTGTAAAAGCGTAGATATTTGATAGAGAAACAAGTACAGGATTTGAGTTAATTAGTGTTAATACATATGTAAGTACCTGCTCCTTTTTGTTCCGGTGGTCGTTAATTAGTTCTTGAAAGATTTAGGTAGGTACCTATATGACTTGTATACTGCATAACTACGAAATAAACGTGCAATTTGTAAAGTTGTTTATCTTTTATTTAACGAAAACCCGCATTCTGAGCTGTGAGTCAACAGTTATATCAATCTTTTTTTATGTTTTTTAAAGTACACGGCTTTTGAGAATGTGTCTGTGGCGACACTGTTTCTGGTACAAATAACATAAAGCTTACATATTCAATTTCGGCTTTCTAGCACAAATTAATTAGTTCACTACGGACTAAATCTAGCAAAAATTTTATTAGTTCACTACGGACGTTTTAAATATCTGGTATTCACCTTTGTATGTATGTATGTATGTATGTACGTATGTGTTTTGCTTGGCTCGTCTTGGCGAGAACACTCCCGTTCCCTCAGATTTTACCCACAACAGCAAATAAGGAGAATACAAAACATTTAAATCCCTAGCTTTTATTAACTCGTTCTTCGAAGCTTAAGCATGTCTTAAATTTCATTCGAGTACTCGCTACGTGATTCTGTTCCGAGATTCGCTACAATAAAATCAGTAACGCTGTAAGACCGTAACTCTAAGAATATAACTGTGTTTTTGAGTGCAAAATAACTATTTTGCTGAATTGTTTAAGCTATTTAAAACTAGCTTGCCTCTCACGGCATCCTCTCCCGCGTTGGCCACAAGGTTTTTTTCTTTCCATCCCATCCATCCATCCATCAGCCTTTTATTGTCCACTGCTGGACATAGGCCTCCCCTAACGTTCGCCACTCCTCCTGACCCTGGGCCTTCTGAATCCAGCGACTATCCTACCTTTTTTATCCTACAGGAACGAGATATTTTTACCGGGGAAATGTAGTCTATGAAACGGGAACGCAGCAGAAACCCATCTTATTGCTGTGGAAAGGATACAAAGAGCAGCTAAAAGTTTTGTTATGCTTACCATATCGACAGCCTACCAGCAATGTAGTAAGTAAGAACAAAAGGACTTTCTGTAAGAAAATTATACATATTACAGGTACTCAAAAATACCATATGGAAATAGTGCCCAGTGCCTCGTGCCTACAGTATGATTGCTCGTAAACACTTTGAAGTTACTGCTCCTATTTTATACAATAAGCTCAATACCACTATAAAAAAATGGCCAAATATGAACTAGTAAAGGCCACGTTTACCATCTCAAAGTAAAGTGTTGATTAGTTACATCCCAAGTAAAGTTAATTGGCAAGTAAAAGCTATGAGTATGGGTCAGTTTATCATATGATTCTCGAACATCGTGAAATTGATCTTGAAGTTACGGGTGACTTTTACTTGAAGGTGGTGAAAGAGGTCCTAAGAGTAATACTTACTTGGCTAAATAGCATGGAGTATATATGAAACTCTCTAGTGTGGAAACTTCGCGATAACTAAGGGATGGCCTACTTTACTAGAACGTGTCCGTCAGATTTTAGAGACAAGCTGGAAAAAAAATCGCACAGTTAATTTAATTCACAACACACGTGCACTATAATTAACCTAACACCCACCACCTACCTCAGACAGAATGTCATCAACTCAATGCGACATAACTCAAAAATACACCAATAAAATACAAATAAAACAAGAGTACATATGACATGTCGTTTCAACTTCCCCCAAAACTGTAATCATAACCACAATCATAATCATTTCTTTATTTGCTGAATAAAGAACAATAACATGATCTAAAACATTTTTTATGGCCTACTTATTCTGCCACAATAGGCGTACAAAATATTGATATAATAAATTGGAACTTATTATTTTACACTGTGTACTTTTAAAATAACGCTTCAACGCTTCGCTTCACACTCATAGCCCGTGTAGGGTAGATATACCCTGTGTCGTGGGTGCCATGGACACATACAAAGACAGAAACACCAACACTCAGACCGATAAGAGAAATTATAAAGTTATCATTCAAATTTCTGCTTCGCCGGGAATCGAACCCGGGACCCTCCGATTGGCAGTCCGGCATGGTAACCATTACGCCACGACAGTCGTCAAACAATCAAGTCCCCCTTAAATCAGGCGCGGTTTTTTTTTTTGATAAAGGGACAAATTCTTGAACTCCAGCAACTCTTCAGAAAACCGCTTAACGCTAACACGCCGCTTACACGCTAATCATAGCTTAGTGGCATTTCTTCTACTAGAGGATATCTCATCACAGAACTGTAAGAGCGATTCCAGACAAGCGTATTATACGCTGGAAAAGGGGAGACACTTCTTTCCAAAACTTTGCGAGCGAAAGCTATGTTCGTCACTATATCGGTGTGATCTAAATCTAAGTGCTTACAATTGCCTATCTATCTAGTGTTGTGGATTGTTCCTAGCGTATAGTGTAATAATCTAAGTTAGTTAGATTGTTAAGTTTTGCCTGTTGTTTAATTGTGATTAAAATCGGGTTTAACGGCTGTTTTTTTTTAAATTGAAATATCAAATTCTGTCCCAAATTTGTTTTTAAGGGGCGCGTACACGCGAAACTTCGAGAATTAAAATATTCAGGTGCAATAAATAGCACATTGTAAGCGCGTTTTCCGAAACGACCTTACAAGCGACGAAAAATACGTTACTTCGAAACCACTGTGAGTACAGACTCATACATAAGATATACCAGAGGCATACAGATGCCTCTGGTATATCTTATGTATTTCTTAAGGAAGACTCTAAAGAGCAGTAAGTCATTAAAAAAGTTGAAAGAGAAAGTCCAATACGGTACGTGATTTCTTACGCTTCAATAAAATCCCAAGCAATCCAAGACAATGTTTCTTCGTTCTCGAGAGCCGAATAACTGGAAGGTTTTATTTTCGAAAATTTCCAGAGAACGAGTGAAATGTTTGCGAGAACAAGTGAACAGGGGATAGGGATTGTGGAATTTTATAAAGTTTGGATTTGAAGAGGTTGTAGATCGTACCTCGTATGTAAGTACAGATCGCAGGATAGTAATAATATTAACGCTTCATACTCATAGCCCCACAGTAGGGTAGATATACCCTGTATCGTGGGTACCATGGACACACACAAAGACGGAAACACAAACACCCAGACAGAGAACAGAAATTTAAACTATCGAATCGAACCCGGGACCCTTCGAATGGCAGTCCGACATGTCCACGCAGGTTGCCGCGCAGGTGTTAAACATGCTTTTGTCTTGCAATAGTATATAAATATGTACTCGATTTTTACCTAGTACTAACTGTGCCCGGCGGTTTCACCCGCATTAGAAAGATTATAATAATATAATCTTTTGAATGAGATGTTTAATCGTTTTATAAGTAGCCTATATCATTTTCCAGCCTTCTTACTATCTACGCACAAAATAATTCCACAAAATCACTCCTTCCTGACGTAAAGGAAGAACAAGCATTATAATATTAGTACGAATTAAGAAGTTGTAAAAAACCTGCCAGAAGCATTCAACCTAGACGAATGTTACCTCACGCTATCAAGTAAGTTGTGAGCGACCTATTTAGCAATTGGAAAAGTCCTTCTAATTAGGAGCTTCTGGGAAATAAAATATAATAACGCGTTATGCAAACACTCCAGACTCAGACCGAAATTTACACTCATCATTCAAATTTCTGCCTCGCTGGTCATTGAACCCTCAGATGGCTGTGGGACGACATTGACACATGCGGTAGCTGTCACGTATGTTCCTTATCTGCCCATAGCTACTCTGTAAGAAAGCTAATTATTGTATACCTCATATTTTAAAACAGGGCTGAAGTTTTTCTCCGTCTGCTCTTTTCTTCAGTTCAGCATTGCCTAAGCGCACCCAGAGCAGACAGAACAAAAAAAATAACGTTCACTAAGAGTTTTTAAATGCACCGTACAGTGAATAAAGAATATTTCATTTCATTTCATTTCATTTCATTTCATTTCATTTCATTTCATTTCATTTCATTTCATTTCATTTCATTTCATTTCATTTCATTTCATTTCATTTCATTTCATTTCATTTCATTTCATTTCATTTCATTTCATTTCATTTCATTTCATAGCATTTCATTTCATTTCATTTCATTTCATTTCATTTCATTTCATTTCATTTCATTTCATTTCATTTCATTTCATTTCATTTCATTTCATTTCATTTCATTTCATTTCATTTCATTTCATTTCATTTCATTTCATTTCATTTCATTTCATTTCAGAGCTTCGGGCGGCAATCCGGCATGGTCACCATCTCACCATACGGATTAGTATGTAACAAACAAAAAAGACAGTAACTAAGGTAAAAAAGTTGTACTGAGTAAGTTATTAAACCATTACAGCATACATTTCTGGAGTGAACATGTTAGTTCTGGAACTCGAACGCAGAGCTCGTAATAACAAACTATACATTTATAAAAATTTTAGTTTTAAATGCAAACTACGAGCAATAATTCAACTATTTTCAACATAGTATTATGGTGTCTAAAGTTTAACAAAACAACCCTCCTAACAAATGATGTAAAATAAAGTAAACACGTCGCAACATTCAAATAACAAAGCTGTGGCTACAAATTGCTTCAAAAATCCACGGGAACGTAATAAATCATCTTTTCACAAAAAAATCAATATTCCTTACGAATCAATGGGTCGTAAATAAGTGGATACCCACTTCTTTCACGCACAAGTGAATAGGCACGGAGTATTTCACATTTACAACCAAAATAGTCTTGCATCTAAGGCATTTATATACTGAAAGTTTTAAAAACGCACCGGTGACACTGCCGATTAACGATTTGAATGTACCCTGCATATTTTGAAAAGCGCATAAATGTGTACAACTTAATTGAAAAAAATGCGGTCATCAACACCCATAAAAACAAATAAAGGTCATGTTAATCAATGTGGCTTTCTTTAATGGTACTTTTGAGAAACTGTATGTGAAAAATAATATTAACTGAGAATTAAACTGTGAAAGGCCTCTTGACTCATAAATTGGTGCTAATGTATAATAACCTCAACATTATTGCAATTATTTGTAAAGAAGTCAACCAGTACTAAAATTTTCATCATCCACTTCCGTCCACATCCCATCCACCATCCACCATCCACACATTACCCGTATTAAATAAACTGAGCAAAGGTCTTTTCTAAAAATATAGTCTGAACCGATAATTCAAATCGTACTTCCACAGAACTCACAATTACATGGTGTTGTTATTAAACAACACAATAAACAATGAGAACCTCATGTCATCATTACCTTTTTTTTCGGTGTCGGGGGGGAAACCTTCAAAGGGTACCCGGCACCTTGGGAGAGGATTCCGGGTTATGTGGGATTTAACCGCACTAAAACCCCGTCGGTGACCTGCCTCTGCGTTTTGGGAGGACTCCAGGATCTCCGATGGAACGCACCGGTGTCTTCCACGCACGGAGCCCAGAATGGGCCCATCTTCGGAGAGTAGATGTGCTCTCCTGCACCTTCTGATGTTTACGGTGGCATGCGGCCACGCACACCCCGCCGTCCTTCCTGGGGCTGCTGGCTGGACGGATCGAGCTGCCACTCTCCCTGTCTACAACCCCGGAAGTCCCCTTTTAGTCGTCTCTTACGATCAAGCAGAGGATACCGTAGCTCTATTCTTAATCCCGAAGCTACATGGACTATGTCATCATTACCTACTAACACTTTATACATTTTCACTATCAATATTTTAGCCAGCAAACCTAGTTTCAGTAACCCTTTACAAGAAATACTCATGAAATACATGGAACAAAAAAATATTCACAAATGTAAATAATAAGAAGATTTTAATATCGATTCACTTTTTTCGTTGAGAGAAACTTTCACACAAACACGTACGTTTTCCATTAAACGTATATTGTGAAGAAGCCCTAATTCCGTAATCGTTTCACACAGTGGTGAATTTTGACAATGTGCTCGCCCCACAGTAATTTCATTTCGATATATTTATTTTTCCTTTTGTTGATTCACATTTTCGTGATAAAATGTTTTCTTGACCGAGCATGAGACTTCGCACTTCGAATTTAATGTAGATGTCACGTTAACTAAGCATTAGTAGGTGAGTGAAGGAGCCTAAGTAACGCATTGTCAAACAATGTTGAAGTATCTTTATCTGTATAGATGTATCTTTACTGACTAGGACCGCTCAATTTGCTAAGGATGAACATGTAGGCTCTCTGCGTATTCTTTCGATTCTACCGGCTATAAAAGTAGTACTACCCGTGCCCCACTGTTTCACGAAGCATGATGTGAATATACTCAGCAGATTTCATGTGTCCGAATTGAAACTCATACTTTTATTTCTTATAAGTCAATCTTAAAATATAGGCATATACTCGTAATGTAGCGGACTTTTCTTTAGATCATTTAAAGGGGAATAATTCTTTCGCACATATTTTTTGGGTAACTTGAACCATTTACGCAGCGCACGAGACGGAAGCACTCAAATATAAATAATTTTCACCGTTTTTGCAACTTTTATTACTGATGCTTCGCTCCTATTGGTCGCTGCGTAATGTTATAAAGCCTAAAGCCTTTCTCTATAGACTACTCAACACAAAAAAGTATATTTCATTACAAGTGCGGAAAGGCTGTCATTGCAATCCAATGACGGTTCCGCACGTGTACTGAACAACTATTTTTAATACAGTTGCGAAAAATTGAAGCAATTTAATAAAATAATAAAAACTCGCAAAGAACATTTTTGAAAAATTGCTTCATTTTTTCGCAACTGTATTAAAAATAGTTGTTCAGTACACGTGCGGAACCGTCATTGGAAGAAGTTCCGACTGTCAACCCCCACCTTCGGCTGCGCCTCGGCTCGGGTAGACATTTGTCGGAACTCCTTGCAATGACAGCCTTTCCGCACTTGTAGTGAAATATACTATTTCAATTCGAACCAGTAGTTCCTGAGATTAGCGCGTTCAAACAAACAAACAAACAGCTTTATATATTACTTAGGAGTAATCGAATGGCTAATTTCATGCGCATTTCCGAGCTTCGGAAAACATGCTAACCCTTATGAGTGATTTAAAAACATCCGACAGCGGGTTGGACACTATCCCCCACTGTAGCAGCATGGTGGAGTAAAGTTCCTGTAATGTAATAGTCACTTAAGATCTCTGTTGGCAATCCAGTCTCAATTGCCTGTTTACTGTATTTTTTATATAGTAACACTCTGTCCTGTCTTTTATATGCACAAAGAAATTGTTGGAGTTTTGGCGGGAAGTCTGAAGGGACAAGTTGTGCTCTTGTTTTATTTTCATTTTCTTAGTGTATTTTTGAGTTATATCGGATAAAGTTGATGGCATTTTGCTCGATATAGGTTAATGACTGTGCACGAGTGTTTGTGAAATAGAATAAAAGTGCTAAAATATGTTTTTTCTGCTTGCCTCCAAAATTTCATCGGACACGTTCTAGTAAAGTAGCCATCGCTTTACTTGAATGTTGGACTGACTAGACTGACTGATTACTGACGACTTACTTACTGACTTTGTTATTACTTCGTCCAGTTTCATTGAAACTGGCAAAAAAATGATGCAAATATTATACTTGACGCTGGCAGTATGCACAGACTTTGCGATGCCATAGTTGAAAAAAAAAAGAAATAGTTTATTAATAAACTCGCATTCGACAAAAAGCAATCTGAAATTATTAACATCTGCAACAATTCAGTTCCAGTCCTCCCTAATTATGGAAAGAGACCCATTCCCAGCTGTACGACTCAAGAAAAACTCCAGAAGAAGTGCAGCTGATGAGGCAAAAATTGCAATGATGAGTTTCTATTTCTATTCTTGGTCGGTTACTTGTATTTCGTATGTCTTTGTGTGTGTTCATGGTACCCACGACACAGGGAATTCTAGTGTGGCTATGAGGCCCTAGCGTTATTTTATTTTATTTATACTAATACATAATATTTATGCGACTTGCAAGACGCAATGATTATCATGCCGGACTCCCAATCGAAGGGTCCCGGGTTCGATTCCCGGCGAAACAGAAATTTTAATGATGAGTTTAAATTTCTGTTCTCGGTATGGGTGTTTTTGTTTCTGTCTTTGTGTGTGTCTATGGTACCCACGACACAGGGTATATCTACCCTACTGTGGGGCTATGAGTGTGAAGCGTTATTGTTATTTATTTATTCTGCGCTAGGATTTCTAACTCTTCAGCCAGTAGCTTTAAGTAAGCCTTGGCATGTGAGTAAGCTCTCATTTTTAAATAATAAGTGAAAGGAAAAAGATAGAATTGACACCCCAGTTCATAAAGAGTTTTCCTTTGATATTTCCACACTATACTCAACAAGTTCTGTCAGCTGTAACAAAATACATATCTCAAGTAAGAAAATGGCGTTATTTTCTCCCAATCCCCAAGTAATCCATGCCTTTCAATGGGGGTGGATTGAATACAGTGAAACATCGTGTTTTCATATGATACAAGCGTCGTATATCAGAGAACCTTTACTACTAGTTTAGGGACATACGGAATATTAATGTGTTCTTTGACGCAGCAGGTTTTTATTTGTGTTTTGTTTTGTTCCTGTATTGCATCTTATGTTTTAAATGTAATTTAAATTAAAAGGGATTATTGGATGTAGGTTTAATATAATATGTGTAGTGAAATAAAAGGTGTTTAGGGTTTAACTGGGTTTATTGTATAACCTAGTGGTTACCTGGTATAACCTGGTGGTGGTATGGATCTTGGAATCCATAATTTTAGCGTGTGTCGTAAATTAATTTAATATGATAACTAATAAAAAACTAAATTAGACAAACATTATATTATTTTACTATTTGAAAATAACAACTTAAAATTATAATATAAAAAACATATATCAGCCAAAGACAATATTAAAATGTAATTATCTATGCAAGACAATGTTGATAGGTGTGTCAATATAGGTAGCCAAACATTGTATCAAAGTAATGAAGAAATAAGAAAGGAAAAGTAAAGATAATAATAATAGAACAAAGGAATAAAGTTATAAAAATGATAATGGAAGTGAATGAAGTAAGTAATAACATGTAGTGTATTAATAACACTACATATGTTAAAATTAAACATTTCTGTAATACAACCAATGGTTATAAATTCAGTTCTTTACAGATTCCTAACTTTAGTTGTAATCAGTTTTAGCTAATACTTAACTCCTTTTATTAAAAGATTTAAGCCACATTTTGGGTTAAAGTTTTTATTTTGGGATAAAAATGGTATTTGGCAAGATTGAGATTAAAATTATTGAATGCCCTGTTTCCTGATATAAATGATCCATCCAATTCCTCGCCTCGCAATAGCCTCGGTGCCATGTTACATTAAGTCGTGCTGAAAGTAAGACCATCTGAAAACCGCACGCTCCCTTATGGATTGTTACAGGGTTTGAGCATATCTACAATACATAAATATACAATATACTGCACATCTAGACTCTAGTGCAATAACTGCACAATAGTTTTGTATCTGATTTTCACCCCGTGTGTCCCACTCGGTTTCATTCTCGCTCTAAATTGGCGCCGATACAGTGATATACGGCGTGTAGCGTTCGCTTATAAATTGAGCTGTAAATCTGCAGCGACGCAGCGACGGTCCTGCGAGGACGTGAGGGACCATGAGCATTTATACTGCTCATGAGTGGATTGATTTATTGGATAATAATTCGTTCTGAAAAAAGCTGCGAATATTTAGACATTCGTGTAAAGAACTCTCAAAGATCTTTAGTATTTCTGCTTTTCTATTTCTTTGCTTTTATACCTATAGAGTGAAACGGGACCCTATTGCTAAGACCCTGCTGTCCCTCCATCTATCTGTATCTCATGAATTGTGATTAAAATTTTCACAGCTGCTGTAATTATTTATTCTGTTGCTGCAATAACAAGTGCCTATTAAAACCAGAATAAAAAAACATATATTTAATGGGGGATCCCATACAAAAAACGTATTTTTTGTCGTTTTTTATAGATGGTAACGAAAACTTGTGCGTAGGTCCGAAACACTTTTAGCGATTTTTTTTCCTTTCTCTGTCTGTCCGGATGCAAACCAGAAGAGTCAGTCAAAACATGAAGATTAATAAGACCAAATCAAACGATAAACGTTATCTAACCCTTATATCTGATTCTATAAGAATACTTAAAGAATGGTACAGTTTTTTAAGTCCTTCGATTTTTTAACGTTGAAAATAGACTAACGGCTTTGGGACTCACAGACTTCCTTAAAACTCTAAAGTCGCTTAAAACAGCGTGTGAATGTAAAATCTACACTCTGTTCAAGTCTGTTCTATTTACGTCAAAAGTATTTGTTCCAACAAGTTCCACGTAAAAGCAAAGGTGACGTGACGACAATGTGATTTACACCGCCTTTTGTCACTGCAGTCGGCGTTCTTTGTTGTCTGGAGCCAGCGGTATATGATAGTTACTGTTTGTGGCTAAGTGTTATCATATACATATATGTATCTATATGTCAAAATTTTAAATAGCTGCGCTTTAGGAGAAATAGTACCGTACCTTTAAATCAAAAAGACATAACAGTAAATTATGTTCTATCGCTTCTAAAACAAAACAATATCATAACAGTGTCTTCTGCATGGGACCAAAAATATATAACGGTCTACACAAAATTAAAACGGGCAACGAGTTTAAAAAAGAACTTAAAACTTATTTACAGAAAAAGGCGTATTACTCAGTCACTGATTTCATAAACGATAAAACGGCATAAGGAATTCCGTAAAACATTTTGGCGGCTTTTTTTTCCTCTCGGTGTACAAACACCCTGCGATATGGGTACCCAAAGCCGACGATCGTAACCGATCCGAAATATAAATTAATAAATATTTTAATTTATAAAAGACGCAATATAGCCAAATAAAACAATTAAAAAATAGGTATTAAGGATATTTTATCATTGTGTTATAATTAAGTTTTTCTCTTTTATATTTTTATTTTTATCATTGTAATATTTGCATATCTCTAGAACGTAAATATGGCGAACCAAATATATATAAACAACCCATATTTGTGCAAATAAAAGTCTTTGTCTTTCTCTCTATATATAAACGCTCTTTGCTTTTTTTAAATGGAAGAGGTAACGAGCAATGTCATCGCAAATTTTACGCATATTGCTAGTATCTGCAATAATTGTGAAAGACCAGTGTCCAGAAGCATCCTTGCAGCCAAGCTAGCTATTAAAATATCGTTAGCCTACATATCAGCAGGCTTGTCAAGCTTCACTCTCAGGAAACCCCCTCCACGGAACCCCCTTAAGTCGACAGTTTTGAAAAGGAAAATGTGTCAAAGACAAGACAAAGACATATATTTGCACAAATTTGGGTGTTTACAAAGTTGTTTTGTATATATTTAGTTCACCATATTTACCTTCATGAGTTATGCAAATATACAATGATAAAAATATAAAAGGAAAAAACTATAACACAATTACGAAATGTTGAAATGAATGAATAGATGTTAAAATACATCTATTTTATTATTATTTTTATTTGTCCCATATTGCGCCTTTTATAAATTAAAATATTTATTTATTATTTCGGATCGGTTCCGATCGTCAGTTTTGGGTATCACAGGGTGTTTTTACACTGAGAGGAAAAAAAGCCGGCGGAAAAAAAACCACCCAGGTTTTTATGGAATTTCTTTATACCGTTTTATCGTTTATGAAATCAGTGACTGAGTAATACGACTTTTTTAGTAAATACGTTTTAAGTTCTTTTTTAAATTCGTTTCCCGTTTTAATTTTGAGGAATTCCGGTAGATCGTTATATATTTTTGGTCCCAAAAAGTGTCGTTGTTTTTTACTAGTCCTGACATTATAAAATCAATCCTTCGACCTCACTCAACACTTTGTATGAAGTCACACCCTTGTCACATCAGTTTATCACGTTACATTGGTACCTGATTTATTTTTGTGTGATTTATAATGTTACGGGACAAAGCGATTTCCTTTGATTTATGAAGCCTTGGCGTTGAGATGGAAAAGCAGATATTATTATTATTATTGAGGATAACCTTCGTGAAATATTATCTAAACAACGTACATAAAACTTTGTGCAGATAAATAAATATTTTAATTAAAATATTAAAATACTAGCCTTCCGCCAGTGGCTTCTCCCGCATGGGCCCGTTTTATAGATTCCCATAGGATAAAAACTATTCGATGCCCTTTCCTAAGGTCCACTCTATCTGTGTTCCAACTTTCATTAAAATTGCTTCAGTAGCTTAAGCGGCAAAGCGTAACAGACAGACAGAGTTACTTTCGAATTTATAGTATTAGTATGGATAAAGAAGGTTGAAAACTAGCTTTCAGTACTTTGAAAGAAAGTAAAAAAATATTTCAGTTCTTATACGTCACTGGGCTATTGACATGATCGTGTATGCTTGCTGTTGCTCGTGGGATCAAAGAGTTCCTACACACCACTGCCACAAAAGGGTGGCTGAGAAGCAAAAGAAACATCTGAGAAATTTGTGACACTATAATTTGTGAGCGGTAATTCTTGTTCTTGCGGTAATTTTTGGTCACAACGGCGCAGAAGCTTGCCGACTTTGCTACTTAAATACAGTAGCCGATTGCACGTGTGTCGCACAGCCATTTGTAACGTAAAAACATTGATATTGAATACAATATTAAGTTCTAGTAAAACAGCAAGCACTTCTAGAATCCTTTAAAACTGCTTCATCATCTGCTGCACAGTTCTTACATCGCTTCGAAAAATGGACTGCTATGAGAGATAAAAAAGAGAGATATTTTATCTATGGATGAAAGTGACGCCTGATCACCAATTGCCCTGATTGCTCATCTGCTGCTAAAGCATTATCTTATTTAAACGTAATTCAATCATAAGTATTGTAGCTTTTATCAGCACCTGCATAAAGGAATGGCATGTCTAAAAGCTCACAATAATACACGCGTTTAAAAAGCCGCATGTATTATTTATTAATAAAATTCTCCGCAGCATCGATCGCCTAACGCTTACATCGCGGTTTCATCCCGCGGTATTTCCGCTATTAACGAGATTAAATCGCTCGCAATCTCGCTGCGGATTAAGATACCGGAAAAGCGTTAACTTCCATAGATTTGTCGTCGTCGTTCTTGGACAGTGACTGATTGTTAGAAATAGTTCTGTGACTCGTACAGCTCGGATCTATCGTATGACTTTCTACCAAGACAGCAGGTTAAGCCATCAGTACCGGTTGTTATCGATAGATATCATTCGTTAAAATTTGTTGGGTGGCCTGACGGGCTTTATGGAGTAGCGTGGAGTAAAGGGGAGAGATTCGTGTGCACTGTCAGCAGTGGGAAGCAAAACTGTCACAATTTATAAAACACGCTGTCAAGTGTTTTATAAATCACCCAATAAATCAACCAAAATGAATCCAACAAATTACATACGACCAATGATAGAAACATCATTAATTACGATGTTCTCCATCGCCGTGCATGCCTGAGAGAAATTCATAATTCTCGAAAGCATGACGTCCACCAATCCGCACTTGGCCAGCGTGGTGGACTATGGCCTAAATCCCTCGCACTTGTGAGAAGGAGACCTGTGCCCAGCAGTGGGACATAAAAAAAGGTTGAAAAAAAATGTTAGAAACAGTCGCGGGGGCATTCCCACTTAAATTTTATTCGTTCGTATTTTACTCTAACCTCAAATAATCTGAATATTAAAGAAACAGGATCACATTAATATTTCAGCCTAAAAGAAGATGGATCTTACAATATAAGATATCAAACATCAAACCGATTATAGAATGTAAAGAAAACAACAAATCTCATTTACATTTTTGTAACATGGAATCATAAATTAAGCTCTAGACATCTTAATACATAATCATTACTTGTCTACATTTATTTTTACTACAAAATGCTGTTTTCATACCATAATCCATTTTTCAAAACACTTTCAAAAGTCAGATGAATCTGAATAACTAACGACTTCAAAGAAAACTAAAATAAAACGCTGAATAAAACATCAAGAAGCGAGTACTAAAATGTAAATCCTTCTTATTTCAGTTGTAAATAATTATCTATACTACAAATAAATAAAATTGGAGTGTCTGTTTGTAATATTAAAATTACCGCTTTTTACTATATGCATATGAATGTATATTCGGTACATATACAATTAACATTTCTTTTAATATAGCAGCCTCCGTGGCGTAGTGGGTGATGAGCCGACTGCGAAGCGTAAGGTCATGGGTTCGATTCCCACCCAGGACAAATATTTGTGTGATGAACATGACTATTTGTTCTGTGTCTGGGTGTTAATTTATCTATTTAAGTATGTATTTAGAATTATATAAGTATGTTTATCAGCTTTCTGATTACCATAGTACAAGCTCTGCTTAGTTTGGAATCAGATGGTGTTGTGTGAATTGTCCAAAGATATTTATTATTATTATTTATTGTTTTTATTACATTTTTTGTCTGTCTGGTTGTTTTGGCCGATCTCTGAAACGGCCGATTTTGATGGGACTTTCACTGGCAGGTAGCTGATGTAATGAAGAGTATTTAGACTACTTTTACTTTAGAAAATTCTAAAAATAAAGTCCACGCGAACGAAGTCGCAGGCGGCCGCTAGTTCAAAATAAGATATGATATCACTTATATTTTAGATACGTTAGCAACCAATCCATCATTTAAGGTTTACAGAGCTTCAATCATCTGCCTTAAAATCAGACTTTAAGGCAGATTAAGTTGCTTTTGAAAACCCGAGAATATTTTAGACTCACAAAGAGCGTAAGCTGAGGTCCTAATAAATCATGACAAGTTTCATTGCAAGAGCTATAAACACTCTTTTCATTAGCAGGACTACTAATCTTTTAATGATACACACAGTATAATAATTTGTATTGTAAAAATAATAATTTAGTAGGTGGTAGAACTATTATGGTTCGCCCGGGGAAGTACCTCCGCTGCACCCACTTCTGCCGTGAACCAACTCTATTGTGTTTCGGTGGAAATGTGCATTTGCCGGCCACACTTACATGAGGAGACCACCAGCCTCCGGAATAGCAGCGCAACTGCATACGACCTCAAAGAAGACTTACCAATGCTTGCTTGAGGTTGTAGATGTCCATGGGCTGCAGCGACTATTTATCACCACGTGGCCTGCATGCTCGTCTGCTACTCCATTCAAATAAATAAATAAATAAATAAATAAATATAATACGTTAAAATATTAAAATATATATATAATTAAAATATATATAAATATGTTAAAGGTAGCGTACTCACTACTTACTCAAATTTATAAAATAATCACTAGCTAGTGGCTCCGCATGAGCAGCGATGGCCGAGTGGTAAAAAACCGCGGTCTTCGATGCGACAGATCCCAGGTTCAAATCCTCGGCTCGCACCACTGACGAAGAAATATGTAATGTGCGATTTTATCGCTGCTCCACGGTGATGGAAAATATCGTGATATTTCATTGATTACGATGTTCTCCATCGCCGTGCATGCCTGAGAGAAATTCATAATTTCTCGAAAGCATGACGTCCACCAATCCGCACTTGGCCAGCGTGGTAGTCTATGGCCTAAATCCCTCTCAATTGTGTAAGAAGGAGACCTGTGCCCAGCAGTGGGACGTAAAAAAGGTTGAAAAGTGGCTCCGCAAGCGTGGGCAACACGTTTTTTCTTTGAATGAGATATGTTCCCGGGTAAAGTAATAGAGTTAAGTCTTTCTCCGGCCCCCAACTATCTATATTAAAAAAATCAGGTCTATCCACAGCACCGTTTCGACGTGAAAGAAGGATAAACAATCAAACACTCTTCACATTTATATAATAGTAGCTATCCACCCGCGTGGGCTACACACGTCACCTATAAGTACAAATTAATAAAATTGGAGTGTCTGTTTGTACTACTAAAATAACCGCTTATTACTACATGCATATGAATGTACTCGTATAAACGGTACCTACATACCAAATTAACATTTTTATAATTTTTGTCTGTCTGTCTGTTTTTTCCGGCTAATCTCTGAAACGGCTGGACCAGTTTTGACGGAACTGTCACTGACAGGTAGCTGATATAATAAGGAGTAACTTAAATCAATTTTTTTTTAAACTATAGTCCACGCGGACGAGGTCATCAGCGGCCACTATTTCCTATAACAATAAGAATTTTTCCCTTTACCTGGGAAAAATCTTAATATATATATAAAAAGTAAAGGTGTTTCTTTGTACGTAAAGACACGGTTTTCTCTATTATCATTAACTCCAAACAACTTCCCGTTGGGGTGGTAAATACTCCTTAGTACGTAGATGATAGTAAGGGAGTTTGATCGCGGTGGGTGGAAGTGTTAAAATATCTGTACTTTTCTAACCAATAGGGACTTCTGGGTGGATCTTAAAATTTCTGGGATGATCTAGCAAACTATTTTAATTCATTGAGAATGTTCGAGAAAGTTCCAGAAACTTCTCGAATCATTTGGATTTTTTTTAACAATTTTAATTAATTGAGAATATTCGAGAAAGTTCCAGAAATTTCTCGAATGATCTGGAAAATCCTAATAATATTATAAACGCAAAAGTTTGTAAGTACGGATGTTTGTTACTCTTTCACGTAAAAACTACTGAATGGATTAAAATGAAACTTTACAATAATATAGCTTCTACATCAGAATAACACATAGGCTTCAATTTATAAAGATATTTTGTGAATTGTCCAAACTATGACGATAAGTGTCAAGTAAGTAGGTAAAAATCTAACATCTGCGATCTATTCTGGCGTGCGCTGCCAAAACCGCTAAAGTTACACATTCGTAATGTATGATAGAAATGTTTATCTTAAACAGTCCTACAAAAAAGCCGGTCCACGGCACTTCAAAAGGGACTTCACTTTATGCTAATGATCCTCTCTAACGCGGGTGAAACCGCGGGGCACAGCTAGTTCTTATATATAGTAGCATATGTCACTGTCCAGGCCCCCAAATATATCCATACAACAACTCAGGCTAAACTATAGTACCGTTGCGACGTGAAAGAAGAACATACAAACAAACACTTTTAAATTAGATTAATACGAGTAGGAACATTCCACACATATGTTGTGTAATGGGCGCTTCGCATTATACTGTTACGAACGCTTCCATAATACACACTTATATATTATGCTAATGTGTTACACATTTAAGTGAACGAGTTGTACTGCTTTCATATGTATTTTATATTTTGCATCGTAATTCATTTGCGTCCGATCGAGCCCAGTAATTTAAATCCATACTAATTGGCTGGCTGTCTGCAGTTTTTGCGTCCCACTGCTGGGCACCGGTCTCTCCCCATTATTGGGGAGGCCTGGAGCTTACTCCATCACGCTGCTACAAATCGGGTTGGTGTGGGTTAGTGGCCAACCCGCTGTCGGATGTTTACAAACCGCCCATAAGGCCTCCGACAAGGATTAACGACTGTTATCTATCGACAACAACCGAGAACGGCAACGTGCATGATTTTTTTTGCCACTAGCGGTCACCCATTTCATACCTGACCGCGCCCGTTTGGCTTAGTTGCATAGATTGTTTGCATTCTACGCTAACGCCGGGCCATGCGCGCTTCATACTAATTATAAATGCGAAAGTTACCCTGTCTGTGTGTGTGTCTGTTACGTTTCAACGCCTAAACTACTGAACCAATTTTAATGAAATTTAACCAAATCAATTGAGATACCTTTAATGAGCTGTCAAAACGGGACATCTTTATACATGTTATATGTGAATTTTATATGTGACATCACTAACCATTTAAGTCAAATGACTTAATTTTAATTGATTTAAGCGGCAGTAAAAATCATATTGTATGTAACTGATTTAACAATTATCCTGTTTACACCTGTTATTGTATACGTTTTGATATATTTTTTTAAATAGTGTCTAAGACCCTCGGATTCAAATCCGAACCCTCGATCGTCCGAACGTCTAGCATAGTAACCATGCAGGTCGTCGAATAAAAATGCTCAGCAAATTAGATTACAGTTTGACAAATTTACTCTGTGTCGTTATAGGCAATCGAATCTGAATCAGTAAGTAGTATTATGCTAATATCATTTTCATAGTCGTCCATTTTCTCTGCCGAAATGAGATGGTTACGAGTGTTACCAGTAGAACGAGGCGATAGCTTCGTAAAATTTTATTGTTAGTAGGCGAAAGGTGAGAGTTAAGTTAATGTTAAATTGGGAGCTATTTCCATATAATTTATTTAATTAAAGACATCATTTCAAGCATTATTAAGTATAATTTCTTAAGGAAATGAAAAGAAATAGTTAAAAAAGTTTAAAATACCACCTCTAGAGAAGCGTAGTCCCCCGCCCCCAATATAATCTAACACCTTTAAACGAGCAATTCTTGTATATATCTAAATATATTTTTTGAATCTCGTAAACGGCTCCAAAGATTTTGATGAAATTTAGTACACTGGTTGCGGGGATGATAAATCGATCGACAAATTTTTATTGATAGAAATTGTCGTTTTATTTAATGTTTATGCAGTTAAATATAAAATTACTCTTACTGACATCTATTGGAAAATATTAATAATATTGTGGCGTAGAAAGACTAGAAAGTCGTCAAATGTTGTCCGTCATTCCGCCCTTCAAACAAATGATAATGTCGATACGAAAGACCTCTATAAAAATTTCATCAACGGAGTTAAAGCTTTGTTGGTCGAATGGTTACGAAAGCCGACTACGAAGCTAGAGACCCGGGTTCAATTCTCATGTACGCAAGTTGCGTTTTTTATTTTTTGTGACAATTTTTTTTAAATTGGGAGCTAGAAATTTAAAAGGATTTGTAAAATAAACTAAGTCAATGAATGTTTTGCTTAAAAATAAACCAGTTAAATAAATTGTTTTTATCCGAGCAACGCTCGGGCGTCCAGGTACTTAATATAAAGCGGGCGTGGGGGGAGAGAATGTAATATTCAGTGCGCGAGTCCAACTCGCACTTGGCCGGTTTTATTTCCTTTTACCCCCCCCCCCCTGTCCTGGCTATCGTTTTATTTTCTTGAACCCCCCTCCCTACAACTAGTCCCCACTAGAACTTCGCCTAGTCCCTACTACTCCCAAAAATTGAAAAGAAAATATGCATAATGTGATATCGTTACATTGTAATTTACGTCGCCTTTTTTGCACCACGTAGGTTTTAACGTCCGTGTGTCCCTACCAAAAACATGATTAATGTTCAAAGTACTCTTATTTTAGAGTCAAAACAATAAACCATTATAATCGCCACCCATCTAACTTAATGGTAAACTGATGCTTTCAAACTAATCCAAATCTGGACCATTTGAAACTATTACAATTTTGGGAGACACATTTATTTTATCGTGATGTCCCAGCTAAGCTGAAGACCCTTACAAATTGCGGTTCGGACCTCAGTATACTAAGAACTAACCACTGGAGTGTCAGCTTTTAGACATATTAGGTCTGTGTTTTATGTAATCCCTGTTTTACTTGTTGTAAAGCAGTACGATTTGGCGTTCTTGATTGATTTGAGTAATTAAACGGTCTGCGGAGATATAAATTAGCACCCAAGCACTTTAAAGGCTTTGCAATGTGCTTTTGTAAGCACTGAACTAAATTCTAGATATTGAAGTATAACGGTTGTGCGGTAATCGCATTAGGTGTGTGGAGTGGACATAATGAAATATGTATGTGTAAGAAATATGTTCGAAACCCCGCTGAAACTAATAAGTAAATGTAAACCACCAACCTTAACCTCCAAGTCGATCTGGAGCTGGTGGGATGCGCGCGACGCACTTATTGTTTATCCGGCACGGCCGATAGGTCTTGAACACTCTTGTATCTTGATAGAGAGCGCACGGCGTTCTTCACTGGTTTCAGCACGGCCAATGTGTCCTGAATACTCTTGAACACTCACGGAGTATACGAAACAGCACGGCTGTTGTCCTTAGGTACACGGTACTAAGGCGCTTTCGTACGTAAAAGAGTTCGAGGACAACTAAAATAATATTTTATACTTTGATTACCCAAAAATGTTTAGACGAATTTCTGTTCATTGTACCTATTCATAAATATCAAATATCAAGGTGGTGTGGATCTCTTTTTATGCGATTTCGGTGAACTTGGTCAGACTTGTAAATTTACTCTCCAAAGATTCTACGAGAATCCAATGTAATTTCATTTCATTTGTGCATTTCAGCTTGTGATTGAGTCACACACATGACACAACATCCATACTCAGCAACCAATAATCGTTGACCGCTGAATCTGGTCGCATCGGACTGTGCTTTACGATTCGGTGCTTACAGCATTGGTTTCTGGATTCGACAGCTTTTAATAACGTACGTCTACACTAATGCTTAACACTTATAAGTAGACGTGTTTGTTTGTTTAAGCAGTAGTCTTGAGTACTTACTATTGGTACAAATTGAAAAATATATTAAAGTTTTAGGCTTTTCAAACCACACGCAATAAAATCGGGTTAAACCACAGGGCACTACCAGTAAAATTTAATAGTTACAGTAAAGGAAAGTAACCAAGTATGAAGTATGAAATAGTGCCCTATTATGGAATTATGGAATTTCGCCTTTATTCGTATCGGAGAGAAGGCGAAATTCCATATTAGGGCACTATTTCATATTTGGTTACTTTCCTGTACTTCTCATGACAAAAAAAAACCAAAGATGTTGGAAAAGAAAACTCCTTAGGTTTAGCTGGTAGCCCTGATAGAATTTAACATTTAACATTTCACACTCATAGCCCCACAGTAGGGTAGATATACCCTGTGTCGTAGGTAGCAAAGACACACACAGAGACAGAAACAGAAACACCCAGAGCGAGAACAGAAATTTAAACTCATCAATCAAATTTCTGCTTCGCCGGGAATCGAACCCGGGACCCTTCGATGGCAGTCCAACATGGTAACCTTTGCGCCATGCGGGTTGTCATTGGATATTGGGAACATAAATTTATCATCGTGATATATATACTATTCTTTATTGAACTGTACGATAGTTTTATCTATAGCAAGTACTTTACTGTTTTGAAAAGAGTTAAACACTTTTATATTTTTAGTACCTATGTTACTAGCTGACCCCGCGAACACTGTACCACAGTACCGCGTTTAAATGTTTGGGGTAGGCCACCCTTATCACTTAAGGGGAGGAAAAATAGATTTTGACCGATTCTCAGACCTACCCGAAATGCTCACAAAATTTCATGAGAATCGGTCGAGCCGTTTCGGAGTAGTATGGTAACTAACATTGTGACACGAGAATTTTATATCTACTGTAGCCCACAACTAGTGTGGCAGAAAGCAATTTAGTCTAGTAATAACCCCTTCATTCAAATTTAAAGCAAATTGAATATGAATTAATTTGATACTATTTACGTATATATTCTAGCTAGGTGGTAGGTGGTAGAACTATTATGGTGGTAGGTCGTAGAACTGTTATGATGGTAGGTGGTAGAATTATGGCTCGTCCGGGGAAGTACCACCGCTGCACCCACTTCTGCCGTGAACCAATTCTATTGTGTTTCGGTGGAAAGGTGCAGTTGCCGGCCACACCAACGACGCACGACGCGCAACTCTAACGTCATACGACCTCAAACAAGACTTACCTTTTTTTTTTTTTTTTTTATATGTAAACCGAACAAAAAGGCAGACGGGCCGCGTGATGTTAAGCGATCACCGTCGCCTATGGACACGGGCAACCCCAGGGGAGCCACCCGAGCATTGCCGGCTTTGGAGGAGTGCTTTTTTTACAGCTTTCTTGAAGAACCCCATGTTATATGAGCAGTTGTCGGGTTTAGTCGCCTCTTACGACACCCTGGTATCCCGACATGGGGCTGGGGTTAGTATTCTTAATCCGCCCCAGCACAGACAGAACCTATGCTTGCTTGAGGTCGTATGTAGACGTCCATGGGCTGCTGCGACCACTTAACACCACATGGCCTGCACGCTCGTCTGCTACTCCATTCAAATTAAAAAAATTAAGATTTGTAAAAAGACTTTTAAGATTTAGTTACAGATATTACCGTCAGTTCTAATAGCGTTGTCACAATACAAATAGCCTGAACTTGACTGAATTTTTGGAAAGGAAGTTTAAAGTTCCACCGACACCATCTGAACTCGTGGCGGTCTTCCACAGTCCGCTTTGCACGCTCCTTTTTACCACGGACGTTTAAGTTATGGGACAACCTTCCAGCTGCGGCATTTCAAGTGGACTATGACATGGGGTTCTTCAAGAAAGCTATAAAATAGCTCTCCTACAAAACCGGCAATGCTCGGGTGACTCCCCTGGGGTTGCCCGTGTCCATAGGAGACGCTGATCGCTTAACACCACGCGGCCCGTCTGCCTTTGTACGGTTTATTTATAAACCCATTCGTGAGTGAAAAAACACACAAGTTTTCGCCGCCTCTCCCGGAAATGAAGGTGTGATTAGTAAGATTACATATGACTGTTCTTATGTTTGTACAATTAATCACATGTTATAGGCTGGATGACTGAGCGTAGTAATATTAAAGTTGCTAACATGTTGCTAACATTTGGTCATGACGCGTTAATGGTTTGATAAATATAATAGTTTGCTGCTTAAGTTTGGATCATGATGCCGGTGTATGATATTGCCGAAAAGTTCTTAGTGCTGACTGTACTGACTGAGGAATGGCTCTTTACGTCCCACTGTTGGGCACGGGTCTCTCCCCATTGTTGGGAAGGACTAGAGCTTACACCACCATGCTGTTCCAATGTTCCACCAATGCGGGTTAGTAGTCAACCCCCTGTCGTGTATTTTCAAACTGCTCCCAAGGCTTCCGACAAGGTTTAACGACTTTTAACCATCGATAACAACCAGATCCAACGCGGCGACGGCTTAACGTGACTTTCGAAGCATGAAAACCCGCTTGAAATTTTTGTCACTAGCAGTCACAATCAACCGCGCCCGTTTGGCTAAGCTGCGTAGATCGCTTGCATTCTACGGCAGCCGCCGGGCCATGTGACTGAGGACGAGACTGAGTAATGCAGCCATCGATCGTACGTACCTACTATATCGATGAATACAGCTTTAAAATTGCCCATATAGTGTCTCTGATAGTGATTTTTATAAAACCGTGATAGGTATTTTCAAATATTCAAAAAAGAAGAAAACATTTCTAGCAGACAACCTTCGGACTGTTGAGAAATGAACAATGAATTAAATTTGTTGATGAACGCGCCGTAAGTCTAAAGTAAGGATTTATCGAGACAAAACATCCCAAAAAATGGACATTTGTTAATTGTTGATTAAGTTTTTAGGTAGTTTTAATGGATTTGTTAATTAAGTTTTTAAGCTTTGAAATATTTGTATACCTCATGATGGTAAATATTTAACACCCATATTTTTGTGCAATTAATTTTGGCGGTGGTTTGCCTATGGCACAATAGACATAAAGTATAAAGGCGCTCTTTGTATTGTGCCTATGAAGCTAAACATTAGAGCATCACAGGTATATAGGTATATACACACTGACGGGTAAGTCAGTACCTTTGATGCTCTAAGGGCTAAACATACCTAACACTTTGCATTTTTTAATTGGGAACTACTTCAGTAGATGGCATTGTTATGTAATGTATGTGTTCATCCGAACAAAGCTGGGTACTCATATAAATAAAAGGAGAGAGGTAGGTAATAGATCCCTCATGATCTCTCTTCTCATCATCCCTCTGATGGGACGCCTGCTCCGAGGCCTGAAGCTTTGATTCAACCGCGTCATACATTAATTAGCCTTTGTTGGTCGAAAACAACCACGTTTTCCAATTTATGTAATTTGATCCGTGTGTACGGACTAACGCCATACATATTAACATTGTCAGCATTTTGAGTACTGCGCGCGGCCAGCAGACAAAACTTCAGTGCATAATTGTCCGCGTCGCGTGTGCTCATATCTAGCGAATCTAGCAATATATCGTTATACCAAATCTGTGTCTTTTAGTCTATATATATAAATATATTCTCTACCTATTTTATGGTATTTGGGGGAAACCTTCGAAAGGTACCAGGCACTTTGGGAGAGGGTACCGGGTTATGTGGGATTTGACCGCACTAAAACCCCCACGGTGGCTGCCTCTGCGCTTGGGGAGGACTCCGGGAACTCCAGCGGAACGCACCGGTGTCCTCCACGCGCGACGCCCCAGAACGGGTCCATCTTCGGGAGAGCAGATGTGCTCTCCTGCACCCTCCTAAGCTCACGCCGACATGCGGCCACGCACACACCGCCGCCCTTCCCGGGGCTGCTGGTTGGACGGATTGAGCTCCCACTCACACCGTCCACAACCCCGGAAGCCCCCTTTTAGTCGCCTCTTACGATCAGGCAGGGGATACCGTAGCTCTATTCGTAATCCCGAAGCTACAGGGACTTAATTCGTACACTGTGTTTATCATTTAAAATTTTGTTGTAAATTGACTGATTTTAGTACACAAGAAGGTATTGCAACCAATCCCATTAATGAGGTACTGAAAATAAAGTGTGATATATATCACTGATATAAAAATACATATATCTATCTTTTCATTTTAGTGATAAATTATGTGCATCTCTTTCAGCAACCTTTCATCTTCTATATTAACCAAAGGGTTCCGTATAATATAATATAAGGGTAATATAATTCACACATAATGGCCCTGCGTGTGAAACCGATTATTCTTTTCATAAGCTTAATTAGGCGAATAATTCAGTTTGGGGGTTGTTTCCAGATTTGCAGAAAGGGGTAAAAATATGGGATTAATAAAGCGGGGAATCCCTTATCTCATTTAATGAATAAAATATGATTAAAAAGCAAAATAATTCAGATTGCGTCAGGAAAATATTACTCGTATATATCGAGGAACAAAAGCAGTTTACCAGGTACCTATTCCGTTAAATTTCAGATGACACCAAAGTCATTCTAAGGATTTCGTTATCTTAGATTAAAACAAAAATAACAGAAGTAGATGACTCGGTCCAAGGGGGGACCGCTTTAATCAGAACCCATCGCCTAATTTTACTCAGTTCAGTCACATTCGGTGAGTGGCATAAAATGCATGTATTGACGTATCCGTTAAAAACGTACCAGTAAAACGGACTCCCATGTGTGAACGGGCCGTCACTAGTGAGAGGAGACCTGTGCCCAGCAGTGGGACATAAAAAAGGTTGAAAAAAAAATAGGTAGGAATTAACTTTTAACTTGCAGTAGACATAGTTAAGTTAATAGTTAAGTTACATAGTTAATAGTTAAGTTACATAGTTAATAGTTAAGTTACATAGTTAAGTTATGTTAAGTACTGCAAGTAGCTAGTAACATTAAAAACGGTATTTTCCTGTCCCGGCAAATGGAAACCGCAGACCCAATATTTTATTTCATCCACTAAATGTCCATTATCCGCAATCTAATTGTTTCCTTAAACAAAATGCTGCAATTTATTCTGAAGTTCAGAATAAATCTATTAAAAGCGTGACCCGAATCGCTAAAACACTCTTTGGTTACGATGTTATTCAAAAATAGAACGCCGTTACAAGATATTTTTATTTACTTTCCAATGGGAAATTGCAGCTTCTTTTATTGATGATGGTTTTCGAATCCAAGTGTTATGTAATATTGCAAAGAAAACAGAATGAAACCGTGCCTTATAGTTTAAAATAACTTTTTCAATCCTTTTAATTTTTTTAACCGTCCTCAAAAAAGGAGGAGGATACTCAATTCGACCGTATATACCTATGCTTTTTTTATGTTTGTTCGCAGATAACTTCGTCATTTATGAACCGATTTTGATGATTCTTTTTTTGTTCGAAAGCTTATACTTCCGAGGTGGTCCGATTGTCACCAAGTCAAGATTTGATGATGGGATCCGAGGGAATCTAGGGGAGCTCTCAAATTTTATATGAACGCATATGTCGAAATATCGCCAATTATGCTATACAGAATTATTAAATTAAAGGTAATAAAAAAGTGAAATTATATAACTTTTTAACAAAAAAAAAACCGCCTTCAAACAGAAAAAATAATATTGTTCAGTACTTCGCATTTGATACTTTTCCTTGCTAATGCTAGTGACTCTTAAAACTATTTTGGAATCGGGCCCTTAGAAAGTGGAGTACATTTCGCTCTGAATGGGCACCGACTCCAAAACAATTTTAAGAGTCACTACCATTAGCAAGGAAAACTATAAAATGCGAAGTACTGAACAATATTATTTTACCGTTTGAAGGCGGTTTTTTTTTTGTACAAAAGTTATATAATTATACATTTACCTTTTCTTTAAAATGAAAAAAATCATTAAATCACAATATTTTCCCTCACCGTAGAGTAATGATTAATGGTAACTTAATAAGTTTCTTTATCAGAGGTGCGCGCCAGAAGTTTGAACTCGGTGTCTCCGTATAGGTATATCAGTATGTCAGAGATTGCGAATTCCACCGCTAGGCCATCTTACCTAGTCCCTATAGCTTCGGGACTAAGAATAGAGCTACGGTATCCCCTGCCTGATCATAAGAGGCGACTAAAAGGGGGCTTCCGGGGTTGTGCGCGGTGAGAGTGCGAGCTCGATCCGCCAAGTCAGCAGCCCCAGAAAGGGCGGCGGTGTGCGCGTGGCCGCATGCCGCCGTAAGCATCGAAAGGAACTCGTTTTTCGGAAGAGCACATCTGCTCTCCCGAAAAATGAGTTTATTTGCTAAAATGTGGTTACAATTTTGGTCGTTTTATATACAATATTGGTGTCTAAAATGAACCATTATTTGGCTAGCTTACAAATTGCCTTTCCGGACCATGCCCCACAAACTAACAAATAAAAATAAACTTTAATATAATAATATTAGTTTTAAAGTACCTTGTAACTTTATATATGGACAAAACCGCAAAGTAAAGGTAAACATTCCATTTCTGCCGTGAGCAATTCTATTGTGTTTCGGTGGAAAGGTGCAGTTGCCGGCCACACTTACATGAGACGACCACCAGCCTCCGGAGTAGCAGCACAACTGCATACGACCTCAGACAAGACTTACCTATGCTTGCTTGAGGTTGTGTGTAGATGTCCATGGGCTGCAGCGACCACTTAACACCACGTGGCTTGCATGCTCGTCTGCTATTGCATTCAAATAAAAAAACAAAAGTAACTGAACCCCTTTGGAATAACATCTTTTTAATTTTTTGCTTTATTGGTCCATGAACAAAATCTGGCAAAGTGATCTTGTGCCTAGTAGAAAAATAAACAGATAATAATATGAATTTTGTACACGTACCAATAGCTGAGGTACTAACATCGTTTTGCGAGAATAAATAATAATATACTGTAGTCGTGATCAGAATGCTAGAAAAGCACTGTAAGAAAATATCGGCCAAGTCCGAGGCAGACTCGCGCACGAATGGTTCCGTACCATTATCCATAAATTAGCGCTATCTAGTGTTGTGACCTATTTCCGTAAGCGAACGTAGTGTATTGAGTTTACCGCTTTACTTTTAATAAATTTTAAGGTATATATATTTTTAACACAGCCTCCGTGGCGTAGTGGGTGATGAGCCGACTGCGAAGCGTGAGGTCGTGGGTTCGATTCCCACCCAGGACAAATATTTGTGTGATGAACATGACTATTTGTTCTGTGTCTGGGTGTTAATTTATCTATTTAAGTATATATTTAGAATTATATAAGTATGTTTATCAGCTTTCTGATTATCATAGTACAAGCTCTGCTTAGTTTGGAATCAGATGGTGTTGTGTGAAGTGTCCAAAGATATTTATTTATTTATTAATTTTGTATGTTTAATTGTTGCTTACCTAATAATTGTTAAAAATTTTTGAAGAACACGTCTTTGTTTAGTAAATGCTGTACATGCCTGTAATTGGCTCACATACCAGTGTAGGTACATGTAAAAAATGTTGTAATGGAATAGACATAGACGCGTAATCCTTTAAGGGTTCTGTTTTTTTTTTTTGTACGGAAACCTAAAAAGTTCGGAAAATATGAGCATTCGCTTAGGAATTCCCGACGTGTGTTAGTTTCGCTAGACTCGAAATATGGTACTACACGCATATGAAAAGATTGTATAACATTACACGCTGTTGATTCCAATGTTTGTAACATATATTATAATATGTATTATGTTCGTTGAAAGTCAATAGATTCATCTTCGCGGCAAGTATTTTTCAAAACTTCAGTTTTGACTCGGTTATAGTAAGAAAACTGATGATATGTTCATTTTGCTTAAAAGACAGGTCATTATAGACACTTGAACTTGTTAGTGCCTTATTTATTTATTTGAACGTCTAAGAAAATTATATTTTATATAGTGTACATAATATATAGCAGCGATGGTCGAGTGGTATGAAACCACGGTCTTAGACGCTACCGATACCGGGTTCAAATAAAACGGGATAAGAAGGGAGGGGGAACCTTCAGAAAGTATTGCGTCGCCTTGGGAGATGTACCAGGGCATTGAGATTTGTACCGCACTGTAAGGAGTTCTCTGATATAAACGATGCCTACCACTGCTCATTTTCTATGTAATAATTTTACAGCCTACAAGGTTTTGTAATGAACCAGTGTAATGAAATAAATTTCATAAGAAAAACGCATATTTCAATTACCTGATTGCCCAGAAAGATTAATGATTAAGGTTGTTTTTTCTCAAGCAACAGAACAATTAAAAGTTTATTGGATGCGAGGTGCTTTATTACCTTTTTCCCCTATTACTGAATGATTAATACTTCTTCTTTCATGGAATGGAATCAAAATAATTGAGCCGTGCTTAATATGGTAATATTAAGAAGTGATTTAGAGTCTTAAACAATTTTCCAATTGGTGTGCCTTTCGTAGGTAATAAAAGTAGTTCTAATGAGAAGCAGTTTTGTACCTTTTGGCTATAAACGGTGGCAATTTACTGTGTTGGATGTTTCAAAATTAACATGTGTATTTTAAATAACAATACTGTGGTTTCTGAGGTCCAGTGGTAGATCAGATTTCATTGTTAAAACGCGTGGGGTTTTTAAAGTCATTAATGAAGTATACCAAGATTCAATGTCAAAAATTCTACCTCTATTTTTAGAATTAAATCTGACATACAAGTGAAATTTATAAGAATATATTATTTTTATTTTATAATTATTTTTATTATCAACTAGCCTTCCGCCAGCGGCTTCGCTCGCGTGAACCCGCTTTATAGGTTCCCGTAAGATGAAAACATCCACTCTATCTGTGTTCCAAATTTCATTAAAATTGGTTCAGTAGTTTAAGCGGGTAATGCGTTAAGCGTAGCAGACAGACAGACAGACAAGAAAGAGTTACTTTCGAATTTATAATATTAGTAGGGATTTCGATTAGAAAGAAAAAGATATTATACCTATAAATAAAACAAAACTTATATAATAAATGAAAAACGAAATGAGAAACGGTTTTCACCGTGGGCCAGGCATCATGGTCCCAATTACTACGATTACAGTTAGTCATATTTTTTATATTTTAAAACTATAATTATTACTGATGCTATCAGAGATGCCTCTGCCCCATTTCATTCAAATTCATATACAATATTGATTTAAGCCGTAAATATCGTCAAAAGCATCAATATTGGTTGATCGAGAGTTCGTGCCCATTTGACCACAAGGGGAGTTACAACATGTTTTGATAGCCTTGCTTGCTGTAACTCGCCTTGAGAAATTAATAGCCTGAAGGGACTTTAGAATTATTTCATAAAGTTAAAATTTATATTTTAACAATACAAGTTTTGTATTCACTATATGGTATTAAAAATGACCACATATTAAAGAAAAAATACAAAAAACAAGTTTTTGTGAAAAAAACAAATAAAAAGTATAAAATAAGTTATTTTTAATAACAATCAAAAGTAATGTACCAAAAAATAAACACATTTTACTGTAAAAAAGCGTAGGGGGTTTTTTGAGATATCAAAATTATAATCCTTCTACTCATAATCCTCCAATAAAATAATAATAATAATTGACATCCTGTACCCCACACTTTTTTACAGCATAATACCTACATTTTTTCTTATAAATTAAATTATTCTTAATTCAAATTAAAGAATTTTTTTTTCTTTTGTTATTTATTTCACAAAAGCGTGTTTTAGTTGGATTTTTTAAATAGTATTACATTTTCATCGGCCCTTGATAAGTATGCGAAGATTCAAATTATTAATCCGACATCTTGAAGTACGTCAAAATCATGTTAACTTTTCCGTTACAAACAGAGATACATACATACAGATCGACATACATACTACTGAAGCTAATAAAAGTGTGTTAAAAAGTGGGTGATAATTCCACCATACCTTCCTGACACAGAGTACCATCATTCTTATAGATATTAAATACAAGAACATTTAATGTCCAGAAAATTTAATTTAATTACTTTCAACACTATGAAATTCGAAATACTAAGTAATAGTGTCTCACATTAGTTGTCACGTGTGCCCATTATCAACCCATAGCCATTCTGTTATCTCAAAAATATTGAACTTTTTTTAAAAGAGTACTGCTGGGAGTTTTTTTCCGCCGCCTTTTTTCTCTCAGCTCAACATCTAGCCCAAACCGACATCTAAAGGCGATGACCGGGCAAAAATAACATTCATTGCGAATATTTTGTATTCATAGTATGAAATCAATTTTTTTTTTCTTTTTTTTTCTTTCTTCTTTTCTAAGAAATACAGGAAAATAGCTGTGCCCGCAGTTTCACTTGCGTTAAAAAGGATTAAATACATTATTCAATTTAATAATCTTTCCATGTGAATGAATGTTTTTAACCGTGGTACAAAGTATAAATCACTCTCCCACCTCCTAACAGCTAACGCCTTTTGTAGGTGGTAGAACTACTATGGTTCGCCCGGGGAAGTACCACTATTGCACCCACTTCTACCATGAACAAATTCTATTGTGTTTCGGTGAAAAGGTGCAGTTGCCGGCCACACTTACATGAGGCGACCACCAGCCTCCGGAGTAGCAGCGCAACTGCATACGAGACTCAGACAAGACTTACCTATGCTTTTTTGAGGTTGTGTGTAGAAGTCCATAGGCTGCAGCGACCACTTAACACCAAGTGGCCTGCATGCTCGTCTGCTACTCCATTCAAGTAAAAAAAAATTACAATCTCAGGGCACAAAAATCATTCCATAAGATCACAAGAACAAACTACCAAAGAAACACAATATTCGAATTTGTAATATTAGTATGGACACAAAATACCTATGGATTACTTATAATAAATTGTATAATTTTATCTCGGAAGTCGTAGCCAGCAGTGGGACGCATAAAGGGCTTACACCATTACAAAATAGTTTGTATACAAAGGTATTAAAAAACGGGACGATGTGTTATAGCTGATCAGAAAATCTGGCACATTACCTGATAAACTTTCGCTGACACTAATTTCAATATTTATGCATTCGAGGGACAATACACAAATTAAAGTATTATACTGATGATACATCGTATTTTTTAAATATATGTATATAGTCATTATTTGTATAACATGTATTCTCCTATTTGGTAAAAGTTTTTAGTTTCTGTCAACATCAGTTCTTCGAAAGTTGGCGCCTGCTTTGCCAAGGTGGGAAACACGGTTAGCTTCCGAGTAGGGTTGCCAGATCGCTAATCATTAGCCGGACAGACCAGCCAGTTTGGCCGGTCATTTGGGTAGATAGGCCGGACACCCTACATTATTGAGGATACGAGTAGGTACGAAAAGAAAGCTGCGGCGCTGCGGCCTGCGGGAGCGACTAACGCTCGCCTGCGCTCAGCCACGCTCAGCGTTCGCAAAATCGTTTGCAAAATTAGGCCTAACAAAAGCCGAACAAGCCGGACACCGTTTATTTTGGCCGGACACGCAATTAAAAAGCCTACTTATGTCCGGCTTTATCCGGACGCCTGGCAACGCTACTTCCGAGTTTGCTTCTTACAACTTGTATTGCCTTGAGCTAAACTTGCTTCCAGAAATTAATTTGCTTATAAATTTTGTAAAATAATATATGCCTAGCTCTTTTAGCTTGCGCTTTTTTATTTGAATTAATAGCAGACGAGCATGCAGGCCACGTGGTGTTAAGTGGTCGCTGCAGCCCATGGACATCTACATACAACCCCCAAGCAAGCATGCATAGATACTGTTAGTCTTGTCTTATGCTGTTGCACTGTTACTCCGAAGACTGATGGTCGCCTCAAGTACGTCTGGCCGGCAACTTTAGTACCCGGCGCCTTGGGAGAGGAGACGACATTATGTGGGATTTGACTGCACTAAAACCCCCTCGGTGGCTGCCTCTGCGCTTGAGGAGGACTCTGGGATCTTTAGTGTAATGCGGCCACGCACACACCGTCGCCCTTCCCGGGGCTGCTGGCTGGATGGATCGAACTTCCACTCTCACCACTCACAACCCTGGAAGCCCCCTTTTAGTCGTCTCTTACGATCAGGCAGGGGATACCGTAGCTCTATTCTATACCCCCGAAGCTACAGGGACTGGCCGGTGGTCTACTCTCCCTTCGTCTTACGAATATTCGATCAGGTCACGTGTCCTGACGCGAGTTTAACATTTTTTACCCATCCCTAAAAAGTGCTCAACGCCGCTTAAGAAGTTTTCACTTCAAAATTATTTTTATGTCATCGCTTTCCTTATTTATTGTTACTATCAGACAAATCCTTTACCTTGGTACTTGAACTCTTCTCATAAAGCCTTTGAAGAAAGTAATTTCTTAGTCCATGCGAAAGGGTTCTTACATCTCAATGAGTTACTTGCAATAAAGTTACAAGTTATAAGAACCAGTTCTTTTGAGCAATAGTTTTAGAAGTTGATTCAATTACTTCATTGACTACGTTTTGCTCATACCTAATAAGTAAAAGTTTTATTTTGCTCTAAAATGAAATTTGAAATCATTTCGTTTAAAATTTATTTGAACGATAAATTGAAATTGATTTTATTTCTTAGTTTTTATTAAATATTTGATTTAGGGATGTTTCAAAACCAGCATATTAATCTGCGTATAAGTTAAGTTTTGTGACGTGTGCAGGCCTTATGGGCGAGGTTTTTTTAATCCACTCATAACCCTGTGTCGTGGATGCCATAGACACACACAAAGACAGAAACACAAACACTCAGACCGAGAACAGAAATTTAAACTCATCATTCAAATTTCTGACCCTCCGATCGGCAGTCCGGCATGGTAACCGTGGTAACCAATCGGGGCAAACCCGATACACATGTAGCGACGACGCGCCTATACGCTCATGTCAGCGACCCGCGAGAGATCCATCCATAGAAACCTATTCGATCAAAAACGCCGAAATAATAATAATAATACCTAAATCTTTATTTCAGGTATTTAAGTAAGCCATATAAATATATTTGCAAATAAATAAATGAAAATAAACTTAGGTTAGGATTAAAATAACAATAGAAAATTGTGCATTTTTAAAAATCTGTCAACGAACATTTGTTTTTAGATTTATGGACGTATGGTCCTTTTCATGAAAGAAGTCCCGCGGTGATTTTTGGAACTAAATTTGACAGGTCAGCCATGTTGTCGTTCGTCGATGTTATCAAGTTCGATTGTTGTGGTAGATTTTTGTGAGTTTTTAACTAGCTTAGTGCATTTTTAAGATTGTTTACAATGCCAAAAGTTGTAAAAAGTTCGGCTCGAGCAATGATATTGAAGGTGAAAGATTTCTGTGAAGCAGAACAAAAGAATCAAGGTGTTTTAATACCACTAAACAATGTTTGGAAGAGAGTCGCCGTCATAACAGGTAGGTACTTTTTAGAGATGCCATATAATAATTTTTTGCTGTGTTGATGGGACTTTTATGATATTGATTTTTGCGACAAAATTGATATACCTATAAACATAACGTGATGAAACTAAGTAACTGAAATTAAAACATATATTACGTAGTACATAAGCATTATAAACTTAAAGTTACTATTATTTTTAATTGTTCATTATTTAATTGCAGGTGTGTCAGAGAATACTGTAACAAGAATTACAAAATAAGGTATAACAACGACGTGTACTTCGAAAAAAATTGTCACCCCGGGGAAGAGTCGCCCGCATCCGAAAAATTTATCTTAGACGGGTTGGTTCGATTTATTTTGTGCGCTATCCGGCAAAAAAATCACAGTTTTTACGTTGTACATAAAGAATTACCAACATTGGCTAAATTACGGGCAGCTCTGAAAGAAGACATTAATTTTCAGGGAAGCATCACAACATTGCACAGGATATTAAATAGGATTGGTTTCAAGTACAAGCGATGTCAATCTAAACGCAAACTACTTATGGACCGAATAATTATATCTACGACTAGTGACACTGAAACAGAATCTGATTCTGTTTCCATCCACTCTTCAGACAGTGATGTTCCTATGGCCGCTGATCACAATTATTTAATAAAACTCTGAATAAAAAATTGTGATGCTTTTCTTTACCCTATTTTCTTATCTTTTCCCTGTAAGTAGGTAGAACACCGCTTATACAAGTAAATAAAAATATACTTTTTACATAACAGAAAAGTAGTAAATATAGTTTAATGGGCATTTTTATCAAAATGTCTACCAACCCACTCATGGGATGACCCATGCAATAAGTCCAAATAACTAACGTTATTATGACTGTAAGTGTCGTGTTATTATTAAATAGTTTCAAATGACTAAAGTTTTCTTTTTACTATGTTGTTAGGTGAGAAACTTTAAACAAAGTAATAAAAGCAGTTTTTTGGTCATGAGTCATGACTACTCATGACCGTTACCGAAAACAGGTCCCCAGTACCAGGGGACACTGTACAAGTGTCCCCTGGTACTGGGTTACGTAGGATGCCACATTTTTGAGTTTAATTTTATTACTTTGTTTTAAGTTTCTCACCTAACAACATAGTAAACTTTAGTCATTTGAAACTATTTAATAATAAAACGACACTTACAGAGTCATAATAACGTTAGTTATTTGGACTTATTGCATGGGTCATCCCATGAGTGGGTTGGTAGACATTTTGATAAAAATGCTCATTACTACTTTTAATACTTTAATACTTTTGATTTATCACTTATCAGAAATATACATGTATAGTAATGAAGTCACAGCCTATCTAAAATGTATTTATTTGTTAATACAATTTAAGAGCTTATATTGTTTCATCGAAGTATGCAGGAAATAGTATTATTTGATAAATTACATATTATGCTAAATGTAAAATAGGTAATTTTTTACTCATAAATGGCAACATTACGTCACGCTACTACAGCGCTGCGTCTGGGGGACTTCTTTCGTGAAAAGGACTCTACATCCAGTGCTTAAAAAACACACTATCCGGTGAAGCCTGAGCCACAACTGACAACAGTTCGTTTGTAGAATCGCGCGCTGTTCTCCAGAAAGTGACACTAGGATTGTCACGATCGATGATCGGCGAAGTAGTTGGGAACACCGGTGAGTTTTGGCGGGAAGTCGAAAAAGACAATTTGTGCTCTTGTTTTATTTTCATTTTCTTGGTGTATTTTTGAGTTATATCGGATAAAGTTGATGACATTTTGTTTGATATAGGTTAATTACAGTGCACGAGTGTTTTTGAAATAGAATAACAGTGCTAAAATATGTTTTATCTGCTTGCCTCCAAAATTCGATCGGACACGTTCTAGTAAAGTAGCCATCGCTTTACTTGAATGTTGGATTGACTAGACTGACTGATTACTGACGACTTACTTACTGACTTTGTTATTACTTCGTCCAGTTTCATTGAAACTGGCAAAAAACTGATGAAAAAATTATACTTGACGCTGGCAGTATGCACAGAGTTTGCGATGCCATAATTGAAAAGAAAAAAAAAACACCGGTTTCGACAAACATGGCCGACATGCTACAATATCGTGGTATTTTCAATACCGTTCCATATTACGTAATGCATCGTTGTACTGTACTCTAAGGGTATTAAAGGCTCTTTTGGTATCACACAAATCACACTATCGAAGTTTTCTGAATATTCGACCATTTAAACAAGCTCCGAAACGAGTCAATTGGAGCACGGCCGCTCCCCGGGCATGACCACCTCGCCCGGCGGGAGATCCCTCTTTGTCAAATATGAAACATGATTCTTTATAATCGGCTTTACTAACTCACTATGCTCACTCAAAGTCCATACCCAGACAGGATTTCATTAGACTAGTTTCTAAAAAACTGGTCAAGCTCTCCTTATAATGTAACAGGAGTAAAGAGGGTTATGTATAAAATCGTCAGCTCCTGATATTAATGCGGCTTTGCTTGTCCTGAAGAAAGATGGTCTGAGAGAATAATCGAGGCAGATAAACATTTAGGTATTGGCTGCCTCTATTTTCCACAGGAGCATAGAATTCCACCATCACTACAATTGATCATTTCGATGACGACCTGCGTGGCGCAATGGTTACCAAGCCGGACTGCCAATCGATGGGTTCCGGATTCGATTCCCGGCGAAAAAGAAAATTGAATGATGAGTTTAAATTTCTCTTCTCGGTCTGGGTGTTTGTGTTTCTGTCATTGTCTGTGTCCATGGTACGCACGACACAGGGTATATCTACCCTACTGTGGGGCTATGAGTGCGAGGCTTTTATGCCTTCCCACTTTGAGGTCTTTTCCCATAATTTGAAAAATTACCAATTGATGGAGATACGGGTAAACCAAACCAAAGAGTTTCACGACCAATCCTATAACAATGAAGACTTACATCCGTTGAAAGAGTCCTTATAAAATTTGAACCGCTTTTGTCTTCCTCCTGACCGCCCTACATTAGAGTTATTTATTCACCGTGCATAGGCGAATGGAATACAGTGAGGGCTTTTACTTTTAAGGTGCATACGGCGGTGGCGCCGTGCCGTAACTCTGCCGCGATCGTCAAGAGGACCAAGAGGACCAATCTACAAGAAGCCTTACGTTATTAAAGGATGCTTATCGTTGACAACTTGCGTTTCAGGATTGCCGATCTATTCACACTTCTAAAACTATTACTAAAAGTTTATTACAAATACTACCTGGTCAATATAATTAAACAAAATTTACTTACACATTGTTAAACGTTTTTATTGCTATTTAACGACTAAGGTAGGACGGCAATAAAGGGACAAATTAATTAGCACCGAATATAAAACTAGCGAATTGTAGACAAGTTAATTACCAAAAATCATTGAACACGTATTAATAGCGCACTTACTGAAGTTAATCTAACTTTATTGTCGCTGCATAAAAGCGAAAAGCGAAAGCGACTCATTCACTTATCATAATACTCACAATCTTAACGTGTGTCGCTTTTTATATCAACAAATTTATGATACGATATTCAAACTGAAATTTCGTGTGATAATCTAATGCTCAAAAAATTGTCTTCACAATCTAGAAACAACCTAGAAACGAGTGTTTTAAAGACTAAGGTAAGTATAGTGCATTGCTGCTCCATAAATTGTGCTGTAATTTATCAGCAATGTCGAAGTGAAAAAATAGTGTGTGACGTGTGTACTTATGTTCACGCGTTAGTACTTATAGGTACTTCTTTGGCGTATGAAAAAAGTTTAAAATAACTCAAACGCAATAGTTATCGACGACAAAAATTTCAATATCAATCAAAAAGATGTTGTTTAAATAAAATACGTTTAATTAACGTAATATTTTTTTAATTAATATTCAAAATTAGTTATTCATATTATTATGAATATTATATTTCACAACACTAGCTTGACTGGCTTATGAATATCTATCTACTATATAATATGGACACTGTAACTAAATTCAGTATTGAAAATATACATGTTTTTAGGGTTCCGTTCCAAATGGCAAAAAACGGAACCCTTATAGATTCGTGATGTCTGTCTGTCTGTCCGTCCGTATGTCACAGCCACTTCATTCCAAAACTATTATGACTTCAAAGTTGAAACTTGGTAGGTAGATGTAATCTCTGAACCGCTTTACGATTTTTATACAAAAATAAAAAAAAATTAATAAAATGAATATCAAACAAAAATTTTTTTTCATCAAACCTATTCGTGTAGGGTGTCTATAGATAGGTCTTTTAAAATGACATTGAGGTTCCTAAAATCATTTTTTCTCAAAGTTAATCGTTTAAAAGATAGACACTTCCAAAGTGGTAAAATGTGTCCCCCCCCTCCCTCTAACTTTTAAAGTAAGAAAGCGAAAAATCTATGTTGAAAATTTATGTTGTAGATCTCAATAAAAACTTTCAACGAAAATTGGTTCGAACGAGTATAGTACGCAGTTTTTGAGATATAGTAAATTTTTAAAAACCGCAAATATTACTTTGTCGTTCATACAAACACTATAAAAAATAAAGTTATTTTTGCTGACGAAAAATAATAATGCTTGCTACTACGGAACCCTTCATGGGCGAGTCCGACTCGCACTTGGACACTTTTTATTATTTCTAATTTGTGGCTAACTTCATCAAGTCTTCCTGCGCGCGCAGCTCACAAATTCACTCTCATCTAAACGCGTGAAAAGAAGTATAATTTCAAAAAGTAAGTAAAAAAATTGTGGTTTGAGACTTACAAAATGAAAATTTATCTGTTTATATGCCTCATAGATAGTGATAAAAATAATAACTGAAATGGTAAGAAATTATCCAAAGATAATAATAATAATAAGTATCTTTGGACAATTCACACAACGCCATCTGATTCCAAACTAAGCAGAGCTTGTACTATGGTAATCAGAAAGCTGATAAACATACTTATATAATTCTAAATAAATACTTAAATAGATAATTTAACACCCAGACACAGAACAAATAGTCATGTTCATCACACAAATATTTGTCCTGGTTGGGGATCGAACCCACGACCTCACGCTTCGCAGTCGGCTCATCACCCACTGCGCCACGGAGGCTATCAAACTACATACATACATATCCTACGTTTTACTAAAATGTGGAACCAAGTGAACACCACCAACTCGCACTAAACTGTGATTAATGACGGGTAATTACAGCTGTTACAGCTACAACGGCGCCCTCTATAAATCCAGTTTATATTGCAACTAACTTGCGACATAAACAGAAACGCTCGGGCTAGGCCTAACCACTGCCGCACCTGTTTGGATCCGGCAGTAAAAGTGTTGTACGTAAATTGTAAGAAAAATATCAGATTTTACCCGCGTCACTGCCTGCCTAAATCTACGCCATTTTACTAAGGGAATGTCACAAAAATTATCGACTGAATAAAACACTATATCTATATCTCAAAAATTACTGAATTAATTTTAATGAAACTAAAAATATCATCTTAATATCAATTAAGGCTTTTGATAAATTTACGGACAGATGCAAACTTACAAATTTTATTATTACACTAGAGGCCGACCGCAGCTTCGTACTCTTGTGGCTGATGGTCAACTCATGTAAATCTGAAGCCGGCAAAGCAACGTTGAACCAAAACACAATAGAAATACTTCACGCCAGTGATGAAAGGTCGATCGAACCATAAAAGTTCTACCTACAAACAAACCTTTGATGAAAAATTGTGTAGCAGGATTATTTAGAGGCATCATGATGAAGTTTAGTTCAATCATCAATCTCCGTCGGTTCCAGTTCGGCAAAAAACGGAACTCTAATGGATTCGTCATATCTGACCGTCTGTCCGTCTATATGTATCTATGAATAGGTCTTCAAAAATTATTGAGGTTTCTAATATTATTTCTTTTCTTTTTTCTAAACAGAATAGTTTGCGCTAGAGACACTTTCTAAGTGGTAAAATGTGTTCCCCTCCCCCCCCCCCGTAACTTCTAAACTGAGAGAATGATAAAACTTAAACATTATATGATGTACATTACCATGCAAACTTCCACCGAAAATTGGTTTGAACGAGATCTAGTAAGTATTTTTTTAATACGTAATACTCGTAAATCGTAAACCGCAATTTAACTTTCATTATATTTCATTATAATGCAATGATGGCGATGGATGATTAAAGACAATTATGTATTTCTGTTGCCGAATAGAATAGAATAAAATAAATATTTATGGTGGCTCCCCTACAATAAACGTGATTTTTATAGATAATGGTACAGAACCCTTCATGCGTGAGTCTGAGTCTGAGTCGCACTTGGCTGGTTTTTGATAAAAGTAATCAACCACACTATAACTTTCGTTTTTATTTTTTTATATATAAATAAAAGACATCCAATACTTACATACAACGTTTTCAGTCTATCTAGGAAGTCAACATTATGTGTATTATTTCTCCATACATAACTCATAGGCTATGACATAGCCATATTTTCCCAACGCCCCATTTAAGGTGCGGTCCTGTAATTCAGTTTCAATAAAACTCATAGAAATTAATTATATGTTAGTTATTATCTTATTTAAGAGCTATTTTATTAATGCACAATAAGAAAACAACAATAAATTCTAAATTTAGTAGTTTAGAAGATATGGGCTAAAAGTGTACCACAGGGATATAAAACGTATTTAGATTGAACATGTTGATACAGACTTGTCTAGTCTTTTAAGAGAGATACGTATATTACCATTTCCCCCAAGATGGCGGTTCAAGTTGCTTGGTACAAAGAGCAACACAGCCATCCGTCAAGACTTACTTTTTATTCTTTTATTTTTCTTATTTATTTTTATTTGACATGTAAGAATAGCGATCGCGTAGGTATGAAGGAGAAGATAGATTTTTAAGGATATTGAATATGAGACAAAGATATAGCCCAAGATTTTTCTTCAAATTACGTTTTTTGAAAATAAAAATATAATAATTCAAACGTAATTATCCATGTTTGAATTATAATTAGTTTAAACATAACAAATATAAAAGTAAGGGTCTTATGATGTTAAAATTATAGCATATCTTCAAACCCACTGAATGATATTTGATGAAATCTACATTTTGTATAAGTTTTTATAATTGTACTTAAAATAAAATAAAACAATCAAATTCCAACTACTCAATTCTGAGAAATTAGTAAACAAACATACATAACGTACGTAAATGTAAATAATTATTTTAATAGATGTATTTATTTTTTGGCATACTCAGATCGGTTTTTTTTTTCTCGATTTCATAAGATAAGCGTTATCATTGATGACATTAAGCTACTGAATGAATAAAATTGGTAGAATTTCTTCAGTCTTATCTAAAAATTAGGCCCAAACATTCACCAAATTTTGGATACGGGCGTACAGAGTGAGCCCTCAGGTCCGGTACTCGGCTGTCGGTGACGCGGTGGAAGGCGTCGAGGTCTAATAACACTCGTGTGGTCCCAGGGAAGCCCTGCGTAGTTGTGTCCGTTTGATGGTAGCTCAAATCAAGTCCAATTTTATAAAATATTTGGCCAAATATTTGCCAAAATACTGAATGGCCAAATACTGAATATCGATCCCCAACCGCGGACCCTGCGAATAATTTTTAGAGTTACTTTTACAACCACGTGGCTTAGCCTAATATAATATAACATTCCGTCTTACCACCGTCACACCTAATATAATAGAACATACTAAACGTAGTGTGACTTTGTGTCTGCTAGCAGCCTTGTTGCTCTAAGTTGGATGTAAAAATTTAATAAATCTCGTAATGTGTCCGCGGGGCGTTGAAAAATACGCGCCCCGTCGCCCAACTAAGTGCTCTTGAACAATTATATTACTACAGAGCAGTTTTATGTGAGAAAACAGATTTTTATGAGGCAAACAGCTTCAGTTTGTAATCTCTACTTATTTTTATATTGCAAATAAAATCTATTTTATTTTCTGTGCCCTGTTGTTAAATCTTCTTAATAACTATAAATATATTAAAAATAACATAAAACTTAGACAATCATAGATAATATTTTTAATTTTACTAAAACACAATACTTTAATTTACTATTCTAAATATAAGTAAGGCCTGTTGGTTAGGGTACTGAATTTACATAACCTAATCTAACTTACATAACCTGTACCTCCTGAAACAAGCCTAACTTAAAGGATAGGTCCAGGTTGCCCTTTTGAAAGTTTCCCAAAACGTGGTTAGATATGAACACGTCGTTTCGAGTAAGTGATGAGTACCCGATAACAAATTTTGAAAGTTTGTTGTTTGGAACCCCGGCCCGCAGCGTGGGACTCCCTGTAGCTTTGAAATTAAGAATAGACCTACAGTATCTCTTCAAGCATCTTTAGAAGTGACTAAAAGGGAGGATTCCGAGGTTGCGCCGACGAGAGTGGGAGTAACTGGACGGTTAGTTGCTAATACGGGAAGGACCACAGAACATATTAAAAGAGTAGAATGGAAATGTGGGCGGGCCAGACGCGCCAAGGAATTTTGAGCAAACGCTCAAAATTCGAAAATCTCTACAGAAACACGCGATCGTGCTACGATATGCGTGCTTGTGTGCGTGCTTGGGTGTGATTCGTTCATTTGAAATCGCGTGATCGTGCGGCGCTAAGATTGGCTAGATTTGAAATTGCAAATATGTGCGTAAGTTTCGTATTTATTTAAGTACAGATGTAATGGAGGTGAAAGGTGGGGCTTGATCGGCGACACCAGTCTTCATACGAACGGCGCATTATTGCCGTTCTACCTCTCTTAATAATGTTCTGTGGGAAGGACGGTGGAGTATGCGTGACCGCATCCCGTCGCAAGCACTTTAAGTTACTGAACAGCACCATTGCTCTCCGAATGATGTGCCCATTTTGGGACATCGCGCGTGGAAGACATCGGTGTGTCCCACTGAAGATACCGGAGTTCTATGCCATGCAATGATGTTAGGTACCATCTCTACATTAATGTTGGTCTGTTGCCACACTTATAATATGTTTAGATATGAATATAACATTTCTTTATCTTCACTTACTCAGTTACAACTTAATACAGGATCATGGATCTTTATCCTTAATGGAACCTACTAATCGTACGTGAAAGCGTACGTAGAAGCGCGCATGGCCTGGCGGCTAGCGTAGAACGCAAGCGATCTATGCAGCTGAGCCAAACGGGCGCGGTCGGGTGTGAGATGGGTGACCGCTAGTGGCTAAAAAATTCATGCGCGTTTACGTGCTTCGGAGGGCACGTTAAGCCGTCGGTCCCGGTTGTTGTCGATAGATAACAGTCGTTAAACCTAGTCGGAGGCCTTATGGGCGGTTTGTAAACATCCGACAGCGGGTTGGCCACTAACCCGCATCTCCATCAACCCGCATTGGAGCAGCGTGGTGGAGTAAGCTTCAGGCCTCCCCAGTAATGGGGAGAGACCCGTGCCCAGCAGTGGGACGGAAAAAAGGGTTGCAGCCAAATCGTACGTATGATTGTACAAATACATAAATAAGTACCTGGACGCCCGAGCGTTGCTCGGATAAAAACAATTCATTTACTTGGTTTATTTTTAAGCAAAGCATTCATTGACTTAGTGTTACTTTACAAATACCTAGCTCCCAATAAAAAAAATTGTCACAAAAAAATAAAAAACGCGACTTACCTACTTGAGATTTGAACCCGGGTCTCTAGCTCCGTAGTCGGCTTCCGTAACCATTCGACCAAGAAAGCTTTAATTCCCTTGACGAAATTTTTATAGAGGTCTTTCATAATTATCGACATTGTCATTACTTTGAAGGGTGGATTGTCAAATGTTGACCATTTGACGACTTTCTTCGCCACAATATTATTAATAATTTCCAATAGATGTCGGTACGTGTAATTTTATATTTAACTGCATAAACATTTAAAAAAACGACAAATTCTATCAATAAAAATTTGTGGATCGATTTATCATCCCTGCAACCAGTGTACTAAATTTCATCAAAATCTTTGGAGCCGTTTCCGAGATTCAAAAAATATATTTAGATACATACAAGAATTGCTCGTTTAAAGGTATTAGATAGAAATGAAAGTGGTTGCGTTATTAATATTAGAAGACTAGACTAGAAATACTACTCATATTGTGTTGTATTTAATATTCTAGAGAGATTTCAAGATACTCAAGGAACTTGAGAACAACATATTAAGTTAGTTAAATTCGAGTCGAGTCGTGCGTTTGTACAAACTTTAGATTAGAAACTCGATACATAGGATGAACATGTTTAATTGAATACGATACATTCACATCACTTGTTTGACGAAGAAATTAAAGAAAAGTTTCTGTTAATAATGTTTGCATACGGAACTAACAAATGTATTTAGTTATATATTTTTGCAAAGATTTACTTTTATTACAGTTAAAAACTACTTAAAAATAAAAAGATAATATACAAATATTACAAAATGTATATGCCATCCAAAACACCTGATTGCGGCATGGTGCCCAGAACGCTGGCAGCATTCCCTCGTTGAACCAAAAGACTGATTTTTTGAGCAAAGTAACTACCAACCAGCCCTCTGGTCACCCGAAGCGAGGACAAGTCTAGTCGACATATCCATGCAGAATTTTTTCATGTCAGCCGACCATGGGCCCAACGTCTCCATTGCAAGCGCCGCAAATTCATAATTTTCCGATATAGCACTATATTTGCTGCGCTGAGTCTGAGCATGGTCAGCTGCGGCCCCTGCCTTATTGCATGTTCCTGGTAAATGTAAATAATACAAAAAAAAATATTAATTTAATGAATTACAGTATCCCCTGCCTGATAAGAGGCAACTAAAAGAGGACTTCTGGGGTGTGAGAGAGAGCCGCGAAAGTGAAAACTCGTAAGCACCTGTGGTTAGGCGATTCGAATTCAGTTATTATTTTTATTACATTAGTTTCATTTTTTCATAGGTTTAAATATCTATATAAACACTCTCAATTATTGCTAGCTTACCGTCATGACGTTTTCGAGGGTGCTTATCGGTTTCTGATTTGAAGTTTACCGAACTCTTTTCATTGGAGAAGAGTATCATAGGCCGCTTTGTCTATGATTAAGATAAAAAGTAAATTTGAATATTGACAACGTCTATCTTTCGGCGTCTGTTTTTTCCAAAGACCAATAATCTAAAGACAGCGGGTCGGTGTAACCACTTTGTTGGCATCTCTTTTTCGCAGCCAGTGTTACCCACTTATCATATTTTCCCTCAAATTTGGTAATCTACAATATCAAGCAAGTAAACTATAAACATTGGCAGACCAAACTGTGAAAGGATTTATATGCTTGTGCATTATGGTTGGTTGTTTGTGAGTTTAGATTGGTTGACTGGCATAAAGTTAATTGGGTCAGCAAATTACAGGACATACTTATAGGAGAAAATAAAAGACAAATACAAAGATTTTTAATGGCACCAATATGGGTGTTTACAAAAGCTGTTAATACATATTTAGTACGTCATATTTACCTTAATGAGCTATGCAAATATTACAAAGATAAAAGTAAACACTTAGTTATAACGCAATATATAAAAATGTACATTTGTATCAATTTTATTATTTTTTTCTTCTCTTTATCCTTTTGGTCTATAAATGGCTTTCAAAATAGACCGAACAAATTCGGAATTAAATTGATGGTTGCCAGTCAATACGTCCAGTGGCCTGAATTCATTTATTTTCGGCAAGAGCGTCAGTTGGAAAACTGAAAAAAATATGACAGCAACATGAGATGAAATTCGTCTGGTAAACTTCTCATAATGTCTAATACAAAATGTATGGAGTATCTTTTTATAGTCTGTGTGAGTGAAATTTAATATGTCGGGAAAATGCTCATAACGTGCACCCCAGGCGCGGTCCCAGGTGGGGGGGTCACAGGACATAACCCCCCCCAATCCGTCAGTCATGCGTACATGGAAGGTAAAACATGCGAATTTGAGACACTTCTTCCCTCAAATTTCTTGGCGACCCTCCCCCCAAAATTGAAGGCTGCGACCGCGCCTGGTGCACCCAGCCTATAACATTTTACTGGTCTCCACTTAAGTATTTATATATAAACAGGGGGTATTTGAGCCTCCCGCTTGAAATGTAACTAACTACTAATGAGGTAACACATAATCTTTGATATTATTATTGTCACTGTTTTTGTTAAAAATAATTATATTTAAATAAGATGGGTAATTTTTTACTAATACGGGGAGGATATTTTGATTCGAGATCTGACAACACAATTTCGAATTTGACAATGTTTGAAATAAAAACAAATATAAGTTTATTTTCACGAATTTCACTATATTTACGTTGAATGACTAGTTATAAGACAAAAGTAATTAAATATCTATATATAAACAATACATATTTAGTACATTTTAAAGAGAAGTATTTAACTTACGCGTAAAATGTAATACCTTCCGGCAGCCTTCCTGTTTACGCTCACTGCGGCTCTTACAACCTAAAATACTGCAGCTCACCATATTATGGAACTAGAAAAATGTTATTTGCTTTTAATACAACACAATTTACAGCTGTGAGAATCGATTTTAACACATAAATATTATAAAACAACAATGTCACCCCGACTTCCACAGTTTGCCTGCCACATAATTAAAGGGCACTGTCAAAATATGTGGTTACACCGAAAAGGACAGAAAATCTCGCTCCCATCTCTTTTTAACAAGTTCTTTAAGTATATTTCGATCTCGCTTTAGCGTGCCGTAATGAAAATATGCCTCTGTCTATAGTACGTAAGTACATTATTCTTAGTCTAAGGTTTTTTCATATCGACTAGCGTTCTTTGGCTATGTACGAGAATGTTATTTATAACTAGCTGTGCCCCGCGGTTTCACCCGCGTTAGAGAGGATCATTAGCATAAAGTGAAGTCCCTTCTGAAGTACCGTGGACCAGCTTTTTTGTAGGACTATATAAGATAAACATTAACATCATACATTACATAGGTGTACCTCTAGCGGTTTTGGCGGCGCATGCCAGAATAGCTCGCAGATGGTAGATTTTTTCCTACTTACTTGACACTTATCGTCATATTTTGGACAATTCACACAATATCTTTATAAATTGTAGCCTATATGTTATTCTGATGTATAAGCTATATTGTGGTAAAGTTTCATTCAAATCCATTCAGTAGTTTTTACGTGAAAGAGTAACAAACATCCATACATCCATACATCCATACTTACAAACTTTCGCCTTTATAATAGTAGTAGGATTATATTGTAATTGTTCCGTGAAAGTATCATCTACCACAATAACTATAAGCGGAACCTTTGAAGCTGCAGACTACAGTCTCGAAGTACGTCCAGGATGCTGCGACAGTAATAGGAGAGGTGGCTGTGATTCAAGAATTCCGTGAATAATCTTAATTACTTTTATGTCGGAAGTGTAGGCATTGATTGAGATGTTTCCACTTTCCCAACAGTGGACTTCAGCCATAATTACGCGCCGGCCCATTAAACCTGAGTGTGTAGAAGAACTACATCGCTCTCACAAGATTGGGTGACTCGCTTGGTGCTTGGCTTGGTTTGGGTATCGATGCGTTTTATTGGAGATCTCGGATTTCTCCCCAAGCGCTGAGAAAGGACACCGAGGGGATTTTTGTGCGGTACAATTGGATTGGACCGCATAAAAACCCTGTATCTCCACCAAGCTGCCGAGTACATCTGGTAGGTACTGGATGTACTCCTCGATTGCAAAATAAAGGGTACCTGGTATTATATAGTCAATTTCAAGCAACTCTGGATCTTGCCTACGGTCGTTTAGTTAAGGCATTGACCTTTTTACAAGGACAATCAATTTACAACTCTTACTGCTTACTGCATTACTGCTCTTTTCTTCAGCTCAACATTGCCGAAGCGCACCCAGAGCAGACAGAACAAAAAAATAACGTTCACTAAGAGTTTGTAAATAAACCGTACAGTGAATAAAGAATATTTCATTTCATTTCAAGACCACATGAAAATCATCATCTATCCTATGATGGTTTTTGAAAAAATACATTGATCATCCTTTGGTTTTTGAAAAAATACATTGATCATCCTTTGGTTTCTGAAAAAATACATTGATCATCCTTTCGTAAAATGCTATAAATACGTACTTCTTTTTCTGAAAATTAAATTCCATCGAGACTGAAGCAGTAACTCTAATAGAACAACATTCATTCAAATTTTTTTATTGAGTTTATTTAGTGTTTTAATTGTATAAAAAAGTAAATAAATATTATTTCAGAATTTATGTTTATTTCGTTGCTACGAGTCCAACAATGAAATTACTTTTCAAAATTAAATCAAACCGTCGCGCTGCTATCAAATTGTTTGAAATAAACAATACAATTACTGTTCAGTGCTAGTTCGGCAAAATGATCGCATCCATACGAGGAACTATGAAGAAACTTATAAAATTTTCGGTATAATTTTTGCTTAACAATTCCAAAATAAATATCTTTGGACAATTCACACAACACCATCTGATTCCAAACTAAGCAGAGCTTGTGCTATGGTAATTAGAAAACTGATAAACTTACTTATATAATTCTAAATATATACTTAAATAGATAAATAAATAAATTAACACCCAGACACAGAACAAATATAGTCATGTTCATCACACAAATAGTTGTCCCGGGTGGGAATCGAACCCACGACCTCACGCTTCGCAGTCGGCTCATCACCCACTACGCCACGGAGGCTGTCAAAAAACGCCATAAAGTACTATTTTACAAAAATAGGTAACACCGCGCGCGACCTTACAGGTTATCATATTTAAAAAAAATCGCCTCCCCTACAAATACTTTAACTAAGATCTTGAGTTTTTCTTTCCATGAATATTTTTAACGATAAATGAAGGTAGCATAAAAATACTGTACCCTTAGAATAAATACGTATAGAATGAGTGTCTTCATACAAGCGCGCTGTTAAAATTGAAGCACTAAATAGATTCCTTCTGACAAACAAAATATTTTTATTTTGACCAAATTAACTATAAAATACTACTAAATATTGAAAACACTGTGAAAAGTTATTTTATTAGACTTCTTTTGTTTTTAAAAAGTGTTGTGATAAAATTTAACCTTAAGTCTTACGGAGCGGCCCAGCGTTTGGTGCCATTAATGGCACCAATCAACTTGCTTCAATTTGTGCGCGCGAACTTGGTTTCTATGTAATAGTAATTATTCTAAGACTGTACCCTACCTACCTCTTAATGTCAGATGGAATAAAACCATAAGGCTGATATTATAAAATGCTTTTAAGGCATCCACCAAGGTATAACGAAAATCACGCTCTAGAAATTTTGGAACAAGAGAATATTCTTATAAGAAATTGTGATGTACAAAAAAATATGTAATGGTAATGATAATACATCGATGAACGCTGTCTTCAAAAGTCTAGTATATATATTTAACGTTTATTACGCTAGAAGCGCGCATGGCCTGGCGGCTAGCGTAGAACGCAACCGATCTATACAGCTGAGCCAAACGGGCGCGGTCGGGTGTGAGATTGGTAACCGCTAGTGGCAAAAAATTTCATGCGCGTTTCCGTGCTTCGGAGGGCACGTTAAGCCGTCGGTCCCGGTTGTTGTCGATAGATAACAGTCGTCAAACCTTGTCGGAGGCCTTATGAGCGGTTTGAAAACATCCGACAGCGGGTTGGCCACTAACCCGCATCTCCACCAACCCGAATTGGAGCAGCGTGGTGGAGTAAGCTCCAGGCCTCCCCAATAAGGGGGAGAGACCCGTGCCCAGCAGTGGGACGCAAAAAGGGTTGCAGCCAAGCTAGAAAGGCATACCAAAAATATTTTTTATTACCTATCTAAAATATTTTTGGAATCGTTTTATATTTAGAGGAGAAAACATACAGGCAAGGCCGTTAGTTCCTACTTTTTACTCAAATAGCTACAATACTCTGTCCTTATTAACTGTACCATACATATTTGTGTATAAACGTTACACATTCATAGCCCCACAGTAAGGTAATTCCTACCCTGTGTCGTGGGTACCATCGACATATACAAAGACAGGAACACAAACACCCAGACCGTGAACACAAATTTAAACTCATCGTTCAAATTTCTGTTTCGCCGGGAATCGAACCCGGGACCCCTCGATTAGCAGTCCGGCATTGTAACCATTGCGCCACGCGGGTCATCATGTATAATGTGCATGAAGCAATAAATAATTATGATTATATTATTGCAGCCAAGCGTTTGTAAAGTAACAGCGAAATTACTCATATACCTACTTTTTTTTAAAAACACTCCGCCTGCGTAGACTGTAATAAAATTAACTCCTCCTGCTGAGTACGGGGATCTTACTCCACCAAACTACTCCTATGCCGGTTGGTGGAGATACGGGTTAGTGGCCAACCCGGTGTTGTTTCCAGTGCGTTCGACAAGGTTTACCGACAGCTATCTATCAATTACAACTGAGATCGACGGCTTAACCAAATTTTGCCACTAGCGGTGCCATCTCACCCGCCTCACTCCCAACCTAGCCCGTTTCGCTTGGCCGCAACCCTTTTTGCGTCCCACTGCTGGGCACGGGTCTCTCCCCATTATAAGGGAGGCCTGGAGCACCACGCTGCTCCTCCACCACGCTGCTCCAATGCGGGTTGGTGGAGATGCGGGTTAGTGGCCAACCCGCTGTCGGATGTTTTCAAACCATATAAGGCCTCCGACAAGGTTTAACGACTGTTATCTATCGACAACAACCGGGACCGACGGCTTAACGTGCCCTCCGAAGCACGGAAACGCGCATGAAATTTTTTTTTGCCACTAGCGGTCACCCATCTCACACCCGACCGCGCCCGTTTGGCTTAGTTGCATAGATCGTTTGCGTTCTACGCTAACAGCCGGGCCATGCGCGCTTCTCCTTTTAGCTTAGCTGCGTAGATTACTTGTGTTCCACGCCAGCCACGGGGTCATTCACGTAAGTTATCGTTGTTGACAAAGTTATAAGGAACCTCGTAGACTACGTGCTACGTAGCTACATTGCGCAGCATCGGCGTAGCGCGTAGTCCTAAAGTCGTAACAATCTAATTTCCGCCCTGACTTCGCTTAACATTGAAGTATAATTACGTAAGTTTTGTTCGCCCGGGGAAGTACCATCGCTGCTCCCACTTCTGCCGTGAAGCATTTCTATTGTGTTTTGGTGGAAAGATGCAGTTGCCGGGCAGACTTACTTGAGGCGACCATCTGCCTTTTCAGTAGCATCGAAACTGAATGCGACCTCTGGCTGGCAACACCACGGCCTTTATGCTCGTCTCTCTCTCTCTCTTCACTGCTGGACATAGGCCTCTCCCAAGGCGCGCCACTGAGCCTGGTCTTCATCCAATTGCTCCCCGCCACCCGGCGCAGATCGTCGCGCCACCTCGCAGGGGGACGTATTGGGGTGCAAGGAGGCATAATAATTTAGTTCTAAAATTCAGCCTCACCTGCACGTTGTGCACCCTACTGGGTAAACCGACAAGGCACTGACGACCGACTGATAACGGGATAACCATACATTTTACACCGGGTACTAAATGCAATCAACGAAGACGGGCAGCAGCTTCAACGTCCAAAATGCTCTGGTATCTGGTTAGGGCAATAACCTCCCATGGATAGTGTCTTAAATTCTTAATTGCTCGTCTGCCTCCATTCAAATAAAAAAATTGTACAGAGCCGTGAGATAGTAAAGTGTTTCATAAAATAATATTGATCTTAATGGACTTATAATTAGTTATAACCTAGTTTACTGTACACGAAATGGGTATTCGTAATATAATTAATTGAAGTCTTGAACTAAACTTTCTACGAGTGTTAGTGAGTCACGTAGTTGTTATACGAAAGTTTTTGAGGCAAAAAGCGAATAGCGAATAAACGTACAAAGTTAATGTAACTCTTTCCCTATTTATTGTTTATAAAAATAAAAAATTGTAATGGAACTATTTCTTTTGTCATAAACAAAAGCCTGTAGTTTGTAGTTTGTATGAGATGTCAAAGAAGTGCTATAAGTCAATCGACTTATAACTCTTCGAATGGTGGCGCGCTGAAACAACCTATACAAATGCATTTTCATGTTTCATGACGACGATCTCACGTTATTTGCAAGTGTGTTGTGTTATATGTGTTTTTATTTTTTTATTTCAATGGAGTAGCAGACGAGCATGCAGGCCACGTGGTGTTAAGTGGTCGCTGCAGCCCATGGACATCTACATACAACCTCAAGCAAGCATAGGTAAGTCTGAGGTCGTATACAGTTGCGCTGCTACTCCGGAGGCTGATGGTCGCCTCATGTAAGTGTGGCCGGCAACTGCACCTATCTACCGAAACACAACAGAATTCGTTCACGGCAGAAGTGGGTGCAGCGGTGGTACTACCCCGGGCGAACGAAAATAGTTCTACCAGCTACAAAAATACACACAAACAATACACAAACGTCAATGTTTTGTTCCAGCTTTAATTAATTGACCTATGCTGCTATACGCCTTTATTAACACCACTTTTTACATCTCGGAGAATAGGAATAGTTTCCTGTCACTTTGAAATAAGTCGATAATTTTTTCAGCGTTTTTAATGTTACACTACTGGGCACAGGTCTACTTCCTAGGCTGGTCAAGTGAAGACTGGTAAACGTTACACACTCATAGCCCCACAGTAAGGTAATTAATACCCTGTGTCGTGGGTACCATGGGCACATACAAAGACATGAACACGAACACCCAGACCGAGAACAGAAATTTAAACTCATCATTAAAATTTCTGTTTCGCCAGGAATCGAACCCGGGACCCCTCGATTGGCAGTCCGACATGGTAACCATTGCGCTACGCGGGTCTTCAAATGATCATAACCCTTTGAAACATCCGCAAGACTGCATATGAGTTAATGAAGATAACACACGATCTTACTGTAGATTGTGAATTTTCCATGGGCAACAGCAACCACTTTACACCACGTGGCCAGCATTCTCATCAGCTACTCCATTTAATTAAAAAAGAGATGTTATTTATTTATGTATAATACTAATATTTTAACCATAGAGCCTTTAAGGGCGAACCTCTCGTCCCAACGTCCATGCACAATGTGCCTTCTAGTTATACAACTAGTGTGTCTGTGTGTATCGGTGTCAGTGTTGAGGGTGCATAGAAAATGATTTTGTTAATGAAATTAACATATTTAGAAATGTATGCGTCTGTAGCGATGAAAGAATATTTATGAATGTGTGACAAAATTAAAATGTGTGCGTTCTTTCCCCGCACCAGATTTGGCACAAAAATTATGTACCTACCGAAGCGAGGCGCTATGCCGGCTCTACTAAAGGGTGAGTCAGTATTTTTGACACTCTAAGATTTTAACGCTGCAGTTTTTCTCCGTATGCTTTTTTCTTTAGCTCAGTGTTGCGCACCCATAGCAGTCCATAAAATATGTAAAAAAACCTGTGAATAAATTATTTTCATTTTCATTTTAAACCTGATAAATGACATGATGCAGGAAGAACCCGAAGGATCGCTTGGTTATAAAATAATTATATTGAACGGAACATTCGCAAAAAAGGTATTATCCATTTGACCTAATCTCCTGCGGGTTGCCATAAATTTGCCAAAACAGGGACAATGAAACTGACTAATTTATTTACGGCTGGCTACAAATCTTTGTATCGAAAAAAGCGGTCTAGTGCGAGATTTTCTCGCGCACAGAGGATTCCTTATAAACGTTAATATATTTATAAATAAAATAAATAACGCTTCACGCTCATAGCCCCACAGTAAAGTAGATATACCCTGTGTTGTGGGTGCCATGGACACATATAAAGACAGAAACACAAACACCCAGACCGAGAACAGAAATTTAAACTCATCATTCAAATTTCTGCTTCGCCGGGAATCGAACCCGGGACCCCCCGATCGACAGTCCGGTATGGTAACCATTACGCCACGCGGGTCGTCAAATATTTACTAGAGATCTTTTAGTGCGTACACGCGCTTCCCAAAAAAAATATGTGTGTAAAATACGCTGGTCTGAAACCGCTATTAATGTAGTATACCATTAAGGCTTATTATGACGACCTGCGTGGCGCAATGGTTACCATGCCGGACTGCCAACCGAAGGGTCCCGGGTTCGATTCCCGGTGAAATAGAAATTTGAATGATGAGTTTAAACTTCTGTTCTCGTTTGTGTTTCTGTCTTTGTTTGTGTCCATGGTACCCACAACACAGGGTATATCTACCCTACTGTGGGGCTATGAAACGCTATGATTGTGAAACGTTATTGTGCCTTGCAATTGCTATTTGATGACACCAAGCTGCACGGAAAGTACCCAATTGGTATTAATTTCCTTGTCAAATGTGTAAAATATCCGACATAAACGCACGGTCGTTTATGCGTCGTTTATTTTAATACGATGAAATTTTATTTATTTACCGATTCAAACCAATTTCAACTTGATACCTCAACCAGTTTCTGAAATAATGGCCTTTACAAACAGACATACTAAGAAATAAGCTTACACTAATCTTAAAGCCTAAAAATATATTTTTATAATGCTTATATTAGCTTGACCTGTATGTATGTATGTATGTAATGCATCAATATAATATAAGTAGGATGTAATGGAATCTTAACTTCATTTTCACCTACTTCTATGCGTCTGATTGACTTGAATTGAATTTGCACAGGGGTCAAGGGCCGATGAAAATGCAATAATATGAAAAAAAATCTACTAAAAAATTAAAAATAAATAATGTAGTTAAAAAAACTAAAAAATACGCTTTTGTGAAAATACGAACGAAAAAGTAAAAAAATAAAGTAAAATACATTTTCTGCTTATTTTTTACTTTTTCGTTCGAATTTTCATAAAATCGTGTTTTTTACTTTATTAAATTACATTATTTATTTGCTCTTATAACATGGAACCCTAGAAATGTAATCAAATATACAGTCGAATTGCTATATCGAGTCGATAAATAACATTCTTTGTTTAAATTACTGAATGTCGACTTCCCTGGCGTTGGATTACGGAGGACGTAGATAGATATGGTTCGCTGGGTCTCGTAGCACATTATACCTTTTTATGAAGGATTTATAGAATTAGATACCCTCATAAGCGACGTAGATAGAAATCTGCGTATGGTACATTTATATCCTCCGTCCTACATTGGACGAGAGACTCAGTCTTCATGCAAAGAAATAATTTGTGGTACTATCTAATAAAGGAAAAGAAAAGAAAATATTTTATTTGCACAAATATGGGTAACTAAAAAGGTTTAACAAAAATATTAAAATCGCCATATTTACCCTTTAGCGAGTACACATTTTATTTTAAAAGTTATAAATTATAAGTTAAAATTAAATTATAAACTAATCATTTGCAGTAAAGACTAAAATTCGCACACACGCACTAAAATACAGTAGAGTATGGTAGGTGGTAGAACTATTATGGTTCACCCGGGGAAGTACCACCGCTGCACCCACTTCTGCCGTGAGCAATCCTATTGTGTTTCGGTGGAAAGGTGCAGTTGCCGGCCACACTTACATGAGGCGACCACCAGCCTCCGGAGTAGCAGCGCAACTGCATACGACCTCAGACAAGACTTACCTATGCTTGCTTGAGGTTGTGTGTAGATGTCCATGGGCTGCAGCGACCACTTAACACCACGTGGCCTGCATGCTCGGCTGCTACCCCATTCAAATAAAAAAAGCTTTAATAATTCTACATTATTATCATTTTAGTTAGTTAGTTAGCCATGAAATGTCTTGCCTCGGACACTGAATAAATCGTCTGTCACAGACGTATGAGGCCTATGATGATGATGATGATATTAAAATATATAAAGAATCTATCAATAAATTTAAGTACGTTTCGACATCAAACACCGCTACGCGATTTTATTTTAGCTCTTACTTTTCCGATCACATAACGTTTAATTTTCCGTTTAATTACACGAAATAGAGTGTGTTTGAGGAGCGATACACAAAGCTATTTAATTTTGTTTATTTTCTTCCATTAATTTATAAAGTGCGCTAGACTTGCTCGGTGTTCCATAATTTATTAATTTGGAGGAGTACTTGGAATTTCATTATGACAAGAGGTTTCGCTACTTCAGTGTTTCGGAAAATTAAGAAAATAAATTTCTTTTCAAACAAAATGAAAACGATATAAATCGGTCAAGCATGAATGGAATTGCGTACGAGGATTCATTACATTTACGCTTAGAGCATCAAATGTACTGACTCACCCTTCAGTAGACATGGCATAGCGCCTCGCTTCGATACATAATTTTTGTGTCAAAACTGGTTAGGCGGGGAAGAACGCACACATTTTAATTTTGTCACACATTCACACCTATTCTTTCCATCGCTACAGATTTAGAAATGTCTAAATATAGCAATGTCAAATGACAACGTCATTTTCTTTGCACCGACAACACCGACACACTAGTTGTATAACTAGAAGGCACATTGTGCATGGACGTTGGGACGAGGGGTTCGCCCGTAAAGGTCACTTCTCTGACGGGTGTCATACCTGTCAATACGTTGATGCTCTAAGCATTTACGCAACTTATTTTATTTATTAGCGCCCGGACGACAGAGCGTTGCTCGGATAAAAACAAATGATTTTCTTGGTTTAATTTCAAACAAAACACTCATTGGCTTAGTGTAACAACGCCATCTGAAATAGCTCCCTATTTGATGTTTGACATTAGTCAAGTTAAAACATTTAATCACAATTTTCACAACGCGACGATTTTTATTTCAACCTTTTTTATGTCCCACTGCTGGGCACAGCTCATAAGTGAGAGGCAGTTAGGTCATAGCCCACCACGCTGGCCTATTCAATTCAATTCATTTTATTTGTGCTAGTGCGGATTGGTGGACGAATTTATGAATTTCTCTCAAGGTGATGGAGAACATCGTAATCAATTGAATATCACGATATTTTCCATCACCGTGGAGCAGCTATAAATGCGCACATCGCAAATTTCTTTGTCAGAGGCGCGCGCCGAGGATTCGAACCCGGCATCAGCAAGCGATGATTACTAAAGGAAAAAAATCATAGGTGTTTCGACTGGCAGTTGAAAAATTTGTGCTGTTACATATTTTCATTTTTTGGTGGATTTTTTGAGTTATATCGGATAAAATTGATGGCATTTGGTTCAATATTTAATTACAGTGCGCGAGTGTTGGGAAGTGAAATAACTGTGGGAAACATGATTTTTCCCGTTTATCTCCAAAACTCGCTCGGAACTAGATAAATCAGCTATCACTTTACTAGAATATCTGACTGACTGAATACAAATATTTACTTGGTATTAGCAACATGGTCAAACGACTGAGTCGCCATTTTTAAAGAAGAAGACGCCAGCGTTTGAATGGAGAACGCCTGCTTTTCCTCTTAAGAAATAAATACGTTGTTTCATTTCGTTTAATGTGAATATTTATTTTTCTTCTTTTTTATTTCAACGGAATAGCAAACGAGCATGCAGGCTACGTGGTGTTAAATGGTCGCTGCAGCCCATGGACATATACACAATACCTTAGGCAAGCATTGATAAGTCTTTTGAGGTCATATGCAGTTTCGCTGCTACTCCGGAGGCTGACGGTTGCCTCATGTAACTGCCGGCAACTGTACCTTTCTACTGGAATTTCCACTGGAGCACAATGGAATTGATTCATTGACAGCGGTGGCACTTCCCCAGGCGAACCATAAAATTTCTACCACCAACACCTACGGAACATAAATTTTCATTGCTGACATGGGTCATTTAGGTCTCAGCTTAAATCATCAAAGGACGTCAATGGGCCACAGTGCCCACGAAGTAGGATTACATTGATCCAATTAAAAAATATGTTACTGCGCATAAAAGCTAAGCGGATTTTTTTTTTAAAGTAGCAACGCACCGTCGTGATTTATGCACGTTCGTCGATAAATCGAACAAAGTGCTCGTATGAATGTCGCATGTTTTATTGATGAAGCCATGTCAGTACAAAATTTAATGTTAAATGAATCTATCCGCTTTTGGTTGTAGCCAACAGATAAAGGTAAATGATAAACAAAAATTGATTTTAAGCCAGGATATTAATATATTCAGGCTTTAAAATCACACACATTCAATATTATTTAATATTTAACACACAAATAAAACTCCGATTTAAGGAAAGAAAAGAAAGAAAAGTATTTTTTAAATCGGAGTATATAATTAGAAATTTTAATTATCTTCAAGCATAATTTCTTGAAATTAACATAAAGGTATCTGTCCTAATAATGTTACAAAAATACTCTTTAAATAATACAGTTACTCTATAAAATGACATAATAATACGGTCCCATATAATCCCGAATAATTCCTCTCACCAATTTCTGAAATTTTACACGCTTGTGTTAGAAACTCATACTACAATATATATCTTTGACCTGCGCATCAGCTTTGTATTAAAATTCCGCTGCTTCCGGGGTTGCGGGCGGTGAGACGATCCGGTGTCCGCGTGGCTGCATGCCGCCGTAAGCATATGAAGATGCAGGAGAGTACCGCGCGTGGAGGATACTGGGGCGTTCCAAGGAGATCCCGGAGTCCTCCCCAAGCGCAGAGGCAGGCCACCGAGGGGGTGTTAGTGCGGTACAAATCCCACATAACCCGGTATCCTCTTCAAAGGTGCCGGGTACCTTTTGAAGCTTCCCCAGATAAAAAAAGCACAGAATAATAACTATTACTATATTTTACTAATGAACTCGTACAAAATGGAGAACGACAAATATGGTTTGGTATGGTATACCTACTACAAAAGTCGTTTTATGATTACATTTATAATGTAGTTCGCGATAGATATTAACTTCCGTGAGGTACTGTGACCTACAAAAGTTACTAAAATAAAAAAAATAAAAGAAGAAAATGAATTACTATCTAATCATGATTATAATAATTTGAATCATAATCGGTATGATTTAGCAGTTCTTATTTCTCACTTGCGGCATCAAATTTGCAGACGAAACTTAAGCTGTAAAGTTAATAACATCTTGATAATATTTTAATTAAAGCCGCGCCTAAACCATAATATACAGATAGGGTACGTAAATGAAGTCTGCGATAAAGCCACTTCTAAAGAGTACTAGGAGGTTGTGAAATATCTGTTTAGGGTTCCGCAGCCAAAAGATCAAAACAAGGCCCGTAATAAACCTTTGCTTTCTGTTTATCGGTCAGTCTTTCATTCTCCCATGTTTTTAAATACATTATAATAATATGGACGTTACACCTTAACTATTTTATTAAATCTAATACAAACGTACTGAAGCCGCGCGATTTTATGCAGTTACTCCTCTCCTCGGTTCTTGTAGCTTCAGGATTAAGAATAGAGCTTAGTATCCCCTGCCTGATCGTAAGAGGCAACGAAAAGGAGGCTTCCGGAGTTGTGGGCGGTGAGAGTGGGAGCTCGACCCATCCAGCCAGAAGCCCCGGGCAGCGGTGTGTGCGTGGCCGCATGCCAACCTACATCTACAACCAAGAGTTAGAACTGAAATCTTATTATTCGCAAGCTAAAACAACACTATGCAGTGCATTTCGTAAATGGACCAATAGACCACTGTTTAAGAAACGTTCTAGAATCACGTCATGACAAAAGGTATGACCGCCTAGTCAACTAGGTTGGACCTGAAGAAGACAGCGGGAACTCGTTGGATTCAGAAGGCCCAGGATGGGATAAAGTAAGGAACTGTATCCACCAGTGGACCTAACGACTGGATGCATATGTACCTATTAGTATAGTAGCTTTTACTATAATAACAAACACTAAAATCATAAAAGTGGGAAGGGTTCCCACTTTTATGATTTTAGTGTTAGTAATAAGAGCAAATATGCTCTCCTGCACCTTCCGATGCTTACGGCGGCATGCGGCCACGCGCACACCACGTCCTTCCCGGGCTTGCTGGCTGGGCGGATCAAGCTCCCACTCACACCATCCACAACCCTGGAAGCCCCCTTTTAGTCGCCTCTTACGATCAGGCATACCGTAGCTCTATTCTTAATCCCGAAGCTACAGGGACTAAGGGGTTCCTTAACCTAACATACAAAACCATTTGAAAGAAAGAAAGAAAAAATATTTATTTCATATTAGGAATACAAAATATTCGCTTAATGAATGTCATTTTTTCCCGGTCATCGCCTTTAAGTGCCCGTTTGGGCTAGATGTTGAGCTGAGAGAAAAAAGGCGGCGGAAAAAACTCCCAGCACTCTTTTTAAAAAAAAGTACATAATAATATATTTCAGATAGCAGAATGGTTATGGGTTAATAATGGTCACACGTGACAGCTGATCGTGTGAGACACCATTGCGCCACATTCTTTGTAATTTTATACTTGATGCCACGGAACCTTCACACGAATGCACTTCGTACTTTATTACGGCCGGATTATTTTATTTCTCGACTAAATTCCATAAAACTCCCAAAGAGATAAACTGCTCCTATAATTGGGCGATTACTCATTTAAGTTTTAATGATTCGCAATTATGAAGGGAGTCCCTTCGGGCTATTATTAAAATTGATGATTGGAAGGCATTTTCTTCCTTTTATTCTTTGGCAATTCGATTAAAAACGGTCAAGTGCGAATCGAAATCGCATTACAGTAAAATACGTTATATTATAATTATTTAATTCCTATAAAAATAAATGCCCATTGATAATTATTAATTATTTTGTTTTCTTTATTTTATGTTAAGCCTTTTTGTATCAATGCGACGTCATGTCAATGCTTTATTTCGTTTTGTTTCGTTAATCAATTTTATTTTCTGTGATCCTATAAACAAATAATATATATGTAGCGGCAAGCGCAACAACATTGATACCGTCAACTATCGTGATAAAATATCACGATCCAAAATTATGTGGGTACTACATCGCCGCTCTCGCTCTCACGACCTCTCGCTCTGGCAAGAGAATACAACATTATGTGGGTACTACATCGCCGCTCTCGCTCTCACGACCTCTCGCTCTAGCAAGAATATGCAGCATAATGTGGGTACTCTGACAAGAAATATAATAGAAATACCGACATGGAATTTAATTATGCAACTACCCACATCACGGAGCACACCGACCGCGACGCAGTACAGAGAAGATTTAATCGAGACGTTTGTTGAATGAAACATGAAGATTGCATAATCATATCAATCTTCGATCATCAAATCTTCATCGTCCACCACGCCGCCGTCGATCATACTCCAGCGCCGTGCATCCACCGTCGACCCTGGAGACCGCTGCTTTCTACACGATGCCTGGAGGACGTCTGCTTCCCGCCGCTGCCGCCGCCGAATGACTACGCGGGCGCGAACGGGCCTTATATTTATGTAGCCCATCTACGGCTGACTTCACAGCAGCGGAATGAGTACAGCGACGAAAACGTCCAATTAGATTTCCTCGCATTATTTATTTTTATTAACGTCTATGTAATTTAAATTTTATTGGTAATAATATTTGTGATCTTATTGGTTATTGTCAATTTCTTGAATTATGATTGGTAAATGGTTGTTAATCACTTTTGTATAAATAGGTGTTGATTTTCAAATATATTCCATTCCATTCCAGTTCACTTTCCACATATCGGACTTACCTACATCAGTCGTTTCACTTCGCTCTCCACATTAGTAAGGAACCCTAACCAGCTAGGGCACCCCCTTACATTGGTGACCACCGACGATCGAAGACGCCCTGCAGACCAAACCTTACATTGGTGACCCCGAGCACGAACACTGCACTTCATCCGGAGCTACTGGAACGTCTCTCTGCCCGAAGAATAGCAGCGAGAATTTTTTACATCATCAGCGTCAAGCAAGAAGATTCAATCCAGGACCCCTGGAGGAACATTTTCAAGCAACCTTAACAAGAAGAAAATTTATTAAGACGAAACCATATTAAGAAGAATATTTCAACGATGGAGAACAGCACCAACACGGAGATATCAGTTGTCAATGGATCTTCGTCACGTGCATTGCCCACTCAATTCCTAGTCGAAGAAATTCACAGATTATCGCTAGAAATCGCCGCGCTCAAGTCAACAACATCACACTGCAACAATCAACAATACTACCAGCGTGACCGAAGCCATCGAAGACCATTCTTTCGCCGAGCCCGCTCCGCAAGTCGAAACTCAAGAAATCGCGCACGAAGTACAACACCATCATCCATATGCTACTATCATCGTCGTTTTGGTTCTGAAGCAAGAAGATGCACAACGCCGTGTTCATTCAAGAATGAAAGTATGAAGTCGGAAAACTAAAAAATACGCTAGCTGCGGCGGAACCTGGCGTATGTGAAAAGTCCAACCGCCTGTTTGTCACTGACAAGAAGACAAGGACAACATTTTTGATCGACACCGGAGCCAATATTTCAGTATTACCACCGAGAAAAGGTCAAATACTGAAGCCACTGGAATTTCAACTCTATGCTGCAAACAATACGGTCATCCCGACCTATGGAGAGAAAACAATGGAACTGGATTTAAACTTACGCCGACCGTTCAAATGGAGGTTCATCGTCGCACGAGTCAGCAAACCAATTATCGGGGCAGATTTCCTTCAACACCATCAACTGATCGTCGATATCAAAAATAGAAGACTCATCGATGGAAAAACAAACTTATCGTCGCAGTCGTTCGTCAGAGAAACCAATATACCCACAATAAGAAGCATAGATGTTCAACAATCATACCACAACATCCTAGCGGAATTTCCCGGAACTACAAGGCTTACTTCAATGAAACTTACGCCAAAGCACACCGTCGAACACTACATCGAGACATCTGGACCGCCATTGTATTGCCGCGCACGTCCTATCGCACCACATCGCTACGAACAAGTACGAAAAGAATTCGAAAATATGATCGAGCAGGGATTATGCCGCCCAAGCAAAAGCCCATGGTCATCACCTCTACACATCGTACCTAAGAAGAATGGTGATCTGCGAGTATGTGGAGACTACAGAAGACTGAATGCAGTCACTACACCGGACCGCTACCCGATTCCAAGGATTAAAGACTTCACGTTCCAGTTGTCCAACAAGAATATTTTCTCCACGATTGATCTCAACAGAGCCTACCAACAAATCAAAGTTCGCGATGAAGACATAGAAAAAACAGCAATAATAACACCGATGGGGCTATTCGAATTTCCAAGAATGGCACCAGGACTGAAGAACGCCGGACAAACCTTCCAAAGGTTTATTCACGAAGTACTACAAGGACTCGATTTCGTATATGCATTCATCGATGACTTATTGGTTGCAAGTCCAAACAAGGAAACCCATGAAGAACATTTACGAGCTGTACTACGAAGATTAGAAGACAATGGAATCACAATCAACCCTTCAAAATGCATATTTGGTCAAGAAGAAGTCAAGTTTCTTGGATTCACAGTAAACCGAGATGGTATCAAACCGCCTGCAGAAAAAGTCACAGCAATTACGCAGTACACCAAACCAAACACGATAGAAGAGCTTAGGCGTTTTCTCGGAATGATAAATTTCTACAGAGAACACATACCGAAAGCCGCTGAAATTCAAGCACCACTTCACGCCTACCTGCATAACTCCAAGAAAAAGGATAAATCAATTATCAACTGGACAAGTCAAGCAACAGAAGCATTTGAAGCTTGCAAAGTTGCAATTCAAAATGCAGCTTTACTTGCACACCCGTCTCATGAAGCACCGATTGCAATATTCAGCGACGCTTCCGATTCTTCAGCAGGAGCAGTTCTTCAGCAATACGTTAACAAACAATGGCAACCACTTGGATATTTTTCGAAGAAATTTTCCGACGCCCAGCGCAACTACAGTACGTTCGACCGAGAGCTACTAGCTATCTACATGGCTATCAAACACTTCAGAAAAATGATTGAGGGTAGAGATTTAATAATTTTCACCGACCACAAACCACTTACTTACGTTCTTAAGAGGCAACCATCAGCATCGGAAACACCACGCCGTGCAAGACAACTCATTTTTATAAGTGAGTTTACGACCGACATACGTCACATCAGTGGGAAAGACAACATAGTCGCCGACGCTCTGAGCCGCATTCCTGTCGACAGTATAGCCTGCCCAACTTCAATGGACTACGAAAAGTTAGCTGAAGCCCAAGAAAAGGACAAAAACATAATCAAGCAGCTAGGAAGACAAAGTAACCTATCCTTCAAAGAAGTTACTATGCCTGTCTCTCTCAAGCCGATCCACTGCGAAGTATCTACAAGCAACATTCGACCTTATCTACCTGAAGAATTTCGAAGAATCGCATTCGATGCCGTACACAACATCAGTCACCCAGGAATCCGGACAACCAGAAAATTAATCAGTCAAAGATTTTTCTGGCCGTCAATGAACAAGGACATCGGAACGTGGGCGAAGCAATGCATACAATGTCAACGATGCAAGGTACAACGACACACTACGAGCAACGTATCTTCATTTCCTCAAGCGGAGAGATTTGAACATGTACACATCGATATCGTCGGACCTCTGCCTACCACTAGTGAGGGACACCGATATCTAGTCACCATGATCGATAGAGCGACGCGCTGGCCTGAAGCAATACCTACTGAAGACACATCCGCCGAATCTGTCGCCAAGATTGTCTACAACCACTGGATTTCACGTTTTGGTTCACCTAAAATCATTACGACCGACCAAGGGAGAAATTTCGAAAGTAGATTATTCGCCATCTTACTCAACACGATGGGAATTAAGAGGACTCGAACGACGCCGTATCATCCACAATCAAACGGGATGATAGAACGATGGCACCGCAGTATGAAGACAGCACTCAAAACCCGTCTATCTCGACATACTACGTGGACAGACGAGTTACCTACAGTTCTACTAGGACTTCGAGCCGCATCACGCACCGACACAGGTGTGAGCGCCGCCGAGCTCACATATGGCTACAACATACGTTTACCCTGCGACTTTTTCACTTCAACTTCAACACAACCTCAAGAAATGGATTCAGATTACGTCAGTCGTCTACGCGCTTCAATCAACGAAAATAAACCAACACAAGACGTCGTACACGGAAACAAGAAACCGATATTTATTCACAAAGACTTAGAAACCTGCGAGCAAGTATTCATACGAGATGACAGCGTGAAGAAGCCTCTTCAACCTACATACGAAGGACCTTACTACGTGCTAGAGAGAAACGCGAAGACCTTCAAACTACAACTACCAGATAGAAGATCGGCAACTATATCTGTGGACTGCTTGAAGCCTGCCTACACCATCAATGACAATACTACTGAGGATACTCCGAGCAACGAAGTGACATCTGCACCTTCACCAGCGAGATGCCAGCAACCATCTTCATCTCAATATCGAGCTTCGTGTTTGAAGACCACTCGCTATGGTCGCACCAGCAAGCCTCCTGTACGCTTTCGCTAGGGGGAGAGTCCTGTAGCGGCAAGCGCAACAACATTGATACCGTCAACTATCGTGATAAAATATCACGATCCAAAATTATGTGGGTACTACATCGCCGCTCTCGCTCTCACGACCTCTCGCTCTGGCAAGAGAATACAACATTATGTGGGTACTACATCGCCGCTCTCGCTCTCACGACCTCTCGCTCTAGCAAGAATATGCAGCATAATGTGGGTACTCTGACAAGAAATATAATAGAAATACCGACATGGAATTTAATTATGCAACTACCCACATCACGGAGCACACCGACCGCGACGCAGTACAGAGAAGATTTAATCGAGACGTTTGTTGAATGAAACATGAAGATTGCATAATCATATCAATCTTCGATCATCAAATCTTCATCGTCCACCACGCCGCCGTCGATCATACTCCAGCGCCGTGCATCCACCGTCGACCCTGGAGACCGCTGCTTTCTACACGATGCCTGGAGGACGTCTGCTTCCCGCCGCTGCCGCCGCCGAATGACTACGCGGGCGCGAACGGGCCTTATATTTATGTAGCCCATCTACGGCTGACTTCACAGCAGCGGAATGAGTACAGCGACGAAAACGTCCAATTAGATTTCCTCGCATTATTTATTTTTATTAACGTCTATGTAATTTAAATTTTATTGGTAATAATATTTGTGATCTTATTGGTTATTGTCAATTTCTTGAATTATGATTGGTAAATGGTTGTTAATCACTTTTGTATAAATAGGTGTTGATTTTCAAATATATTCCATTCCATTCCAGTTCACTTTCCACATATCGGACTTACCTACATCAGTCGTTTCACTTCGCTCTCCACATTAGTAAGGAACCCTAACCAGCTAGGGCACCCCCTTACATTGGTGACCACCGACGATCGAAGACGCCCTGCAGACCAAACCTTACATATATAAGTATAACGGTTTTCTAATGTCTCCTATAACATTAGAATAATATATAACTAGCCTTCCGCCAGCGGCTTCTCTCGCGTGGACCCGTTTTAAAGGTTCCCGTGTGATAAAAATCATCCTTTGTCCTTTCCCAAGGTCCACTGTATCTGTGTTCCAAATTTCTTTAAAATCGGTTCAGTAGTTTAAGCGGTAAAGCGTAGCAGACAGACAGACATAATTACTTTCTAATTTATAATATTAGTATAGTATGGATTTCTGCTACATAACGTTGTTTCTCAATCCTCACTCAAATCCTGGCGCGTACAAGAAACTGCATGTTTTCTTTCACCGCGCATACTTTCTCTGTATCGGGCGAAACGAAAATGTTTTCGTTTTCAAGATATTGAACTATGACGGTTTTTTTCTATTGTCCAATTATTTCGTGATTGTACCTTTTATTTTTCGTACCATTTTTGGATCGATGATAAGTTGCTTTATTATTATTAATGCAGAAACTGTAGGTAACGCAACAAACTGGGTCGTAGTAGACGATTAACTGTTAATAAATTATGTAAATTTATTTGAAAACAGTATTCTTGTCCTTTCAGGAAGGACAAGACAATAAAAAGAGTCTCTGAAAGTTACCTTGCAGATATGTATGCTAAAAAATATCTGCGTTTTTCAGCCATCCAATAAGCCATAAAAGTTAAGCGTATTTCAGAATTCAGTTCCTGGACGACATTCATTTCAGTAACTGGACGACCGAGCGTTGCTCGGATAAAAACAATTTGTTTTCTTGGTTTAATTTCAAACGAAACACTAATCTGCCTAGTGTTACTTCACAACACCATTTGAAATAGCTCCCAATAAAAAAATCACAAAAATAAAAATAAGATAATTTTAGATAAATAAAAAATATCCTACAGTGAATTCCTGGTTCATGTTTTTTTAGTTTACCTTGTAACTGTCCACCTCGGCTAGGCTCTGTGTAAGCGGAGAGCAGGGTGCACCAGGTGTTAGGGTGCACCGGTGTGTGTGAGGGTGTGTGGGTGTGTAGGCCTGGAGGACGGTGTGGTTAAAAAAAAACTACAAAGAACAATAAAAAATGGGCTATTTATTATAAATTCATCAAAGGGTAATTAAATTGTTGGGCGCCTTACCACACTATCACAATCAAACAGTTGGTTCAAATTATTATATCTAATTTCACTTAAATAAAAGTACATAAGAGGTTCTTATTACCTAATACAGGTAAAATACCTAAGTAATAAGTCTTAAGTTTAACAGTTTCTCCTTATTTGTTGTTCCCTTTATATAGATAAAAGGTGAAATAATATAAGATAAAAAGGAAACTAAAGTTAAAAAAAATACTCCTACTTCCCTCCTTCAAGGAATCCGGAACAATCCCTGGAGAGGCCGCGTAAGTTTTCTAGATGGAGACCGCCGATACCAACACCCACAGGACGTCACGCTCCGGATGGGGTTGAGGTCTCCGAGACGGTTCAACCAATTCAACCCTCAGGAAGATTCCAACGCGATGATGACTACCACGTGGATGTAGAATGGGGTTGATGGAGTTGACGTCTCGTGAAGTAAAAAAGAAGAACGAAGAACGGGTAACGAAGAAGAAGAACTAAGAACCCTGGAACACAAAGGAACACGTGGTTAACCTTTGTGTTTGACAATAGGCCCACCAAATAAACCTAACCTTTTAAAAAATGGTTCAAAACTTAACAACAAAGGTTGGGTTCTTCCAAAAATAAATAAGGTGAGGGAGTTCGGCGAGGGTCATGCGCTCGAACTCAACCCCAGGAAATGGCAGCTAAAAACAAAAGGAACGCACTTCTTAGCACCAAAAAACATTGTGCAAAGCACTAGGAAACACTTTTAAAGAAAGAAGAACTACACCAAAAATTCCATCAGATTCTCACCAGCTATACTGAAGAATAGCACGTGGTCTAATAACACGGGCTACACGCGACGACTCTGCTTCTATCGACGCCGGCTCCGGAGAAAGAAAAGACGGAGGCCTACCCCTCCAGCCCTTATATACGTTTGCGAACGCCGAAAGTTCGCGAAACCCATTTCTTGCACCGTAATGCACAATGTTCACAGAAAAAAAACAAAACAACACTGTACCGCATAAGTCCAATTGCAACTGATCATTTTGAAAAAAAAATATTTTACCGAAATTTAAAAAAAACAACTCTCGTGACGGACATGGGCCTAATTTGACAAAGCAGTTAGTCTTTATCTTAATAAAATCTAGGATATCTCAATTTTAATTCTAAAATAATTTACTACAATTGATGTTGGCCAAATAACGGCTGTACCGATACCCTTTTCATTAAAAAAAACAACTACCTGTACTTGCTTATCTGTGACACCAGTAAGCCAAACGTCAAAGCCAGATGTTAATATAATGTCAGTCGGTCCGTTAAGTACAAAAAAACTAAAGACAAACAATGGTGATTTACAATTTATTATTTAAATGCAAAACAAGTATGTTATTATATGTGGAAATCCAAAGCAAAAAAATAAGTGTTAACAGTGGTGTAAAATACAGTGTTACAACCTATTACTGCACGAAACGTCACCGACCCGCCTGTTACGTCACACCACCCTCCTTGTTTTTTTTTAGTTTTACTTATTCCTTTAATAGATAGAAAGAGAAAGTAATCTTCATCATTTAAGCGAGGTAGCCTAAATCTTCCAATTTTAAAAATAAAATCGCTGCTCAAGCCCCAATTGAAAATTAGTTCCAACGCTGATCTTCGAAGCTTTAATTCCCATTGCTCTTAGCGCTCGTGCCAAATTAAACTTTTAATAAAGGAAACCTATTGACAATAGAAAACTAATCTGGAGAATTGAAGTTTATTTGAAAACATAAAGTACAACCCTTTGTTGCCGTTAAGTTTTTGCCGTGAAAAGTAGATTTAATGTACCAATTTTTTCGCCCATAAGGCGACAAGATTTAATGACTGTTATCTGTCGATACAAACGGGGACCAGCGGCTTAGTGTGCTCCGAATCACGGATACGCGCATGAAATTTTTGTCACTAGCGGTCACCCATCTCACATTTGAGCGTTACCGTTTGACTTAGCTGCGAAGATCGCTTGAGTTCTACACCAGCCGCCGGGTCATGCGCGCTTCTTGATATTTGATACTTATAATCGCACTAGATTTAAATTGAATTGACTGTATTATTTTTAGAGAAAAGAATTCAGCCCCATGACCTTCGTCGCTGTAGCCTGTGGACAATAATGGACATCTACATACATCCTCAATCAGATGTGACGCAGAAGCTGATGGTCATCTTTTGTAAGTCTGGCTGGCAACCGCAGCTTTTCACCGAAACAAACGAGATTTGCTACACGACATAAATGGGTCCAACGTGGTATTTCCCGGTAAATTTCCCGATGAAAGTTGTACTTAAAATTCAATAACGACTTAATCTATACTCCACCATGATGGATATTAGAGGTTGGGTACTTTAAATTCACTTGCACATACACAAATAACTAAACTCTTTAATCAGAGTTACACGCCAGGATTTGAATCCGGACCCTTAGCGTGGGAGTCTAAATTACCCCACTATTTCGTCGGTTGGTACTTTCGGTCTCAATTAAGTCTCTAATAAAGCGTGGCCCTCTCTATATTGAACGACCAAGCTCCAATATTAAAACGTACGTCTCTGCTAAGTTAAGCAGATAAGCTAGACTTTAGGGGAATTTGGGGAATAAAATTTTAACCTTATTTTTTACTTCTACCTACTATACTTTGTGTTGGAGATAATTTAAAGACAAAGACAAAATGGTTTATTTGCGCAAATATGAGTATTACAAAAGTTGTTTTACACATTTAATAATCCACCATATTTACCGCAGTAAAGTATGCAAATATTATTTATAAAAAAAATCGGTTGTCTGTAAAGTCGGTTTACTAACGATAGTTAAACGTGACAACGTCATAAGAAAATACTTGTTGCTATAAACAATTGACACCACATTCACTTTTCACTGCACTTCATACTTTACGAAAACATGTATTGTGTATTATTAAGTAAGCAGCTGTCCACGCGGACGCATCGCTCACTCAAGTAGGAGAGAGACAGAATCAGATGTCGAACGCTGCCGAACGCGGAAGCCGATTGTGCCTCTTTGTCGCTCGTTTCGCGCTCTCGCTTGCACTACAAGCCTTAAATGGAACGCCTCAGAGCGAAGTAACGCCGCACGAGTGATGTTTTTTGTGCGTGCAGCCGGCTCCATCGAATTATAAGATGTTGTCACGTCAAAATAAGAGTACTGATTAGTCAGAACTCTTATCTAACTAACAAATTTAATAAATTTATTTGTTAAGTGTAAGTTCCACGAGTTCAAATGAGTTGTTATAGGTGAATAATTAAGACACCATGATAGTTAATATACAATAATAGCCGATGGGGAAAAAAGATCCTCGAATGGCAGCAGAGTTTCGACAAAAGGAGCACGGGCCGCCTTCAACCATGTTGACTGATGGCTTAAAGAAGACAACCGAAAGACGCTGAAATCAGAGAGTGTAGGACCGGACGGAGTGGCAAATATTAGGGGAGGCCTATGTCTATGGACTTCTAAAGGCTAAATGATGGATAGATGTAAGTTAAGACACTGTACTCTTTCAAGATTTACGAAACACTTTAAATAAATTGACGTCACGTACAATACTTTGCGTACCAATAATGCGTAATAGTTAGTATTCTAAACTAGTATAGTAATATTAATATTATTCTAAATTAATATATTCTGTGAATAATGTAAGATGTCGCTCAATATTTTTGTCGTCTCTCAGATCGTTTTTCAGCAGTATCGAGTCAACTATGGTTGGCAAGCGGCAAGCGATGAATATCTTGAATTATAGATACTAAAAAAATAACAGATATTTGATTTTATGTTACTCTCTCTAGTACCTACGCGACGCATGAAAAATAACATAAAACAGAAAAATGTGAATTCGCAGATATCCGACTCATTTGTTAAATGACTTAACAAAAAAATTAAACAAAGCTAAACTGAAACTGCAATGTTTAATTAAATGTCTGTAAAATGCGAAATGTTTAATTTTAAATCCCTGTTTTTTGTACGTTAAATCCAGGCAGTGTAAGACTGTCAATGTGATCTGTGATCTGATATGGTATTTAATTAGTAATGAAAAAAAGTATCAAGAGAATGTAAAATAAAACAAGCTTTACAGGGAGGCTGCGTAAATAAATACTACATTTCCGTTTCCAGATTTATAGAACCAATATTATTGTAGCTTAATGAGCATCCGACCATTTATTTCAATTTAACAGGGAATGTTGAAAGCATTGATACTATTGAAAGTTTATTTGATTCAATGCCCTTAATTATGTTAACGGTATTAGAACAGTATAACTTTGAAACGAGTGACAGATTCACAATTAGTATTAGCCTCATGTTTAAATAATAATTGTTTGAGCATAGAACGGAACGTAAAATTACGCAAAAAAGCAAATACAAAAAACTGTATTGAAATAAAGAATTGCACGTAAAAAAATTGGTCCTATCGGAGTGCCGTGAAGAGAGGTTTGGCTTCGATTCCCAGCGGAGAGGTGTCTAATTAATGTATTTAGATAGCATTTCCTGGTCTGAATGTTTATGTCTGTCATAGCACCCACAACAAGTGGTTGCATGCCGAATTCTTAGCCAATTTAATAAAAAAAGATTTTAGGCAGCAACTTGATATTTTAATACCATTTCAGTGTAGTGGAATAAAATAACAGTGCGAAAACATGCCTTTTTGGGTTACCGTCAGAGTCCATCAAATACGTTCGATGTACCTGCTCATCGAAAATATTAATCTTGAACATATGACTTGTGACTGACGACTCACTGTTTTTCATTGATATTTAATCAGAGTCCATCAAATACGTTCGATGTACCTGCTCATCGAAAATATTAATCTTGAACATATGACTTGTGACTGACGACTCAATGTTTTTCATTAATATTTAACCCACTCCCACTCCTCCCACTCCCTCCCACTGACATCACGTCAAGGTCACCAGTTTGGCAAAGGGAGATCTCCCGCCGGGCGAGGCGGTCATGCCCGAGAAGCGGCCGCGCTCCATCTGACTCAATTCGGAGCTTGTATATATGCTCGGATATTCAGAAAACTTCGATAGCGTGATTCAGGAATACCCGTGGCGCCATCTCTTGATGAGTAGCGGAAGGTCGCTACATCACCCCCTGCTCAGACCGGAGGTCGATATCTTTAATCCATGCTTGAGTAATCTTCGCTTACAAGCGCCTTGAATGCCCTCTGTCCACGGTGAGTCGGGATGTGAGGGTCTAGCGAAGTGTGGAGATGCCCTCTATCTTCGGTGAGTCGAGAAGTGAGGGTAGGTTGGAATGTGGAGGCGAGTAGAGTAGGTACTCGAGCCGTCCACGACGTCGCAGGAGGTAGCTGGTTCAGGATCAGGAAGCGTTATCACGATGCGCTGAGATGACCCTGACGAGCTGGTGAAGTGATGCTGCAGTCCATTCCATCCAGGGAGTGAAGGTGCGACTGATGAAGGTCAGAAGGGACGTATTCTTAACCGGGGTCAACAGTTTGGCAAAGGGAGATCTCCCGCCGGGCGAGGTGGTCATGCCCAGGGAGCGGCCGCGCTCCCACTGACTCCATTCGGAGCTTGTATATATTGTAGGATATTCCGAAAACTTCGATAGCGTGATTCAGGAATACTCGTGGCGCCATCTCTTGATGAGTAGCGGAAGGTCGCTACACTTGGATTCATTGAAACGAGTAATAATTATTGGACTCAAATGTTTGAACTTAACAAAAAAAATTGACAGAAGGGACAAGCATTGCATACATAATATTCCAATAAGCTACGTATACATAATAAACATACTTAAAAATGTTACATATCGGATTGAGTTTAATCACATTTTAGAAAGGTAACCGAGAGAATCTCATTACTATTTATTTAATGTAAATTTTCAGAATCTAGAGCTCCCGTACAACATACACGGTATAAAATAAACATTATTATTATCCTCACATTTTCCTAACAACGTAATAGATTTTTAGGGTGCCTATTTAGGCCCTTGTACACGAATGTTTTAAATTACGAAATTCTTGCCTATAAGCTTTCGGGACTCGTAAGGTAGCAGTAATTTTCGTTTCTTTTGAAAACTCACATTTGACGGTAGGTACTCTGCGTAGCTATCTCAAAAATTTTGATTAGTATCTCTACGTGTTCTTAGAAAAGAATTTGTACATTTTTTTACACGAAAATAAGAACATAAAACAGTACATGATCACTTGAAATTCTTAGAATCCTAAGAGTCGACTATGTTATGTAACGATGTACATATGTATGTCAAAGTTCGGTGGTAATACATTTTTCCAAGTATTATTTTTGAAGAATTTTTTTTAAGAAGCGCGTATGGCCCAGCGATTAGCGTAGAACACAAACGATCTATGCAACTACGCGAAATGGGCGCGGTCGGGTGTGATATGGGTGACCTCTAGTGGCAAAATTTTCATGCGCGTTTTCGTGCTTCGGAGGGTACGTTAAGCCGTCGGTCCCTATTGTTGTCGATAGATAAGTCGTTAAACCATGTCGGAGGCCTTATGGGCGGTTTGAAAACATCCAACAGCGGGTTGGGCACTATCCCGCATCTCCACCAACCCGCAATGGAGCAGCGTGGGGGAATAAGCTCCAGGCCTACCCGATAATGGGGAGAGACCCGTGCCCAGCAGTGGGATGCAATAGGGTTGCAGCCAATATCTTTATATTTAAATTATTTCAGTTAATCTAGAAACGTAAAAAAATATTAATAATATGGGATAAATACGAGATTTATACATAAAACATGCATGAAACGTATACTAGAACCCTTGTTTATAACTTTGATAGTGGTACAATGTTCAGTGTGAACTGTAAAAAATCTTTATTTATATGGCAGTTTTCAAAATCTCGCCCCACTTAACCCCCACTCCATTCCGACTCTATTCCGATGTTTTCGCACTCGAATCAGTGAAGGAGGCATTTGTCATGGCTGACTTATACAAGCTTATAAGCGTGTCAACACTCGTACAAGTTAAACAAGTGGCAAAAGCTCGCCGATACGTGCCTACACGCGCATCCAAGAACAAGTTTATACGCCCTTATACATTTCAGATCCTTGCGCTGGTCTCAAGCTGCTCTTTGCCCGCATGCTAGTACATATTGTATTGTATGTTATATGTATGTATTAGTTTGTTTGTTGTTATTTTAATTTTTATCTATGTATTAGTTTCTACGGGCCTTGGTCTGAAATTAATGAATAAATAAAATAAAAAATATATATACTGCACGTAATGGTCCTTCTTCTGATAACAAAAAAAATTTAAGTGATCAGTTTATATTCCTTCCGAGCCACAATAGCTGGTTAGTTGCAGTTTACAAGAAATAGCCTGCTTCCAAGTATTTTTGCCCTTTGTCCCGTATTTCGTAAATGTTTTTTTCATTTCTCTTGAAGTATATTTGTAACAGTTAGGGCTCCAGGCCAGGCGCAGTACCAGGGGACATAACCCTCCCCCCAAAATCCATCACTCATGCGAAGATGGAAGGCGAAGTAATCCAATTTGGGACACCTTTTCCACTAAATTTCTTGGTGCCCCTCCCCCTCCCCCAAATTGAGGACTGCGGCCGCACCTGGCGACAATTTCACATTGTCACCTTACAACTGCGGCTGAAACTCAACTAAGTACATATTTGCCAAGAACTATTTCCTTTAGAGTTCCGTTTCTTTAAGAATTTCGTTAGCTGGGACATCGAATATTCATACCATTAGAGATTACAAAACAGCTATAACTAAAATTCCATAAAACGAAACGACACAAAGGTGATAAAAAAAGAAATTTTTCGCACCTTTCCAACTCAAGAAATTTATTAACGTGATATATTGGGATACTCGCCCTCCACGCGCACCAGTCTCTAAACGTTATTAAAAATGGCGGCCATATATTCGTATATCCGTCAACATGGTTCAAGAGGGAGAGCACAGGAAAAACACCCATATGCTCCTAACAACAATGTAGAAAATTCCGTGCTAGTTAGCTATTTTCTGAGTCGGCTGTTGAGTGTTGACGTCGGAAATTTTTTGAGAGAAAGACCGAATATTTTTGCTTTTTTATCGTTAGCAAATTCATGCGTATCTAATGTGTTTATGATTTTACCTTGAACCTTAGAGCATCAAAGTTACTGACTCATCCTTCAGGAGAGACGGTATAGCGCCTCACATCGATACATAGTTTTTGTGCCAAATCTGGTGCGGGGAAAGAACGCACACATTTTAATTTTGTCACACATATATAAAAAATAAAAATTTAAACAAATATTCTTTCATCGCTACAGACGTATACATTTCTAAATATGTCAATTTCAATTAATAACGTCAATTTCTATGCACCGTCAACACTGATACCGACACACACTGACACATTAGTTGTATAACTAGAAGGCACATTGTGCATGGACGTTGGGTCGAGGGGTTCGCCCGTAAAGGCCACTCCTCTGACGGGTGTCATACCTGTCATACCTTGATGCTTTAAGCCTTGAACTGACAAAAGATGCGAAAATAAGGTATTTTTGTAACAAGGTAATAAAACAGTTTGCAGGCTGAGTTTTAAAGACCTATAACTGGCGGATAAGAATGGAAGTCGTAGTAAAAATACTTCAGTACTTTTAGCCCGTTAAGGGAAGGAAACCTTCATAAGGTTTCCGGCATCTTGGGAGAGAATACCGGGTTATGTGGTATTTGTTAAGCGGTTAAACTTTACAAACTCATAGCCCCACAGTAAGGAAATTAACACCCTGTGTCGTGGGTACCATGGACACATACAAAGACAGGAACACAAACACCCAGACCGAGAACAGAAATTTAAACTCATCATTCAAATTTCTGTTTCGCCGGGAATGGAACCCGGGACCCCTCAATTGGCAGTCCGGCATAGTAACCATTGCGCCATGCGGGTCATCAGTTTTGTGCCACACTAAAACCTCCTCGGTGGCCTGCCTCTGATATCCTCTGCGCGCGGCTCCCAGTACGGGCCCATCTTCGGGAGAGTGAATGTGCTCTCCTGCGCCTTCAGATGCTTACGGCGGCATTCGTCCACGCACACACAACCGTCCTTCCCGGGGCCGCTGACTGGACGGATCGAGCTCCCACTCTCACCGCCCGCAACCCTGGAAGCCCCCTTTAAGTCGCCTCTTACGATCAGGCAGGGGATACCGAAGCTCCATTCTTAATCCAGAAGCTACAGAAACTTTGATGCGTAAACCTAGCAAAGTAATGTGAACATCTCTATTATTAACAATAAACTTTTAGAAAATATTACCTTAGTTTTACAACTTTTAATTGTCATGCTGACAATATCCGTGTAGCACAATAGCTTCACAACATTCATAGCCGAACAGACTTCGTGAGATAGAACATCTATAATTATTATAAGCTATCAACAAAACTATAATTATTTCCAGTTCACTAAAGCTTAGTTATAACATACAATGAACATGTGGCTGCAACACTTTGCGTCCCACTGCTGGGCACGGGTCTCTCCCCATTATTGGGGAGGCTTGGAGTTTACTCCACCACGCTGCTTCAATTCGGGCTGGTGGAGATGCGGGTTAGTGGCCAAACCGCTGTCGGATGTTTTCAAACCACCCATAAGGCCTCCGACAAGGTATAACGACTGTTATCTATCAACAACAACCGGGACCGATGGCTTAACGTGACTTCCGATGCACGGAAACGCGCATAAAATTTTTGCCACTAGCGGTCACCCGTCTCACACCCGACCGCGCCCGTTTGGCATATTTGTAGAGATCGTTTGCATTCTACGCTAACCACCGGGCCATGCGCGCTTCGTATAAATATGTATGTTACCATAATTATAGAGAAAATTAATATGTCAAATATATAATTACTTCCGATATTGGGAAAATTTTCCCTGCAGCGTATAGTATAGATTACACGTAAGTTAAGAACAACGAGCATGTAAACAGATCGACAAGTAATGAATTGAACAGAATATATTAGGACAGAAAAATAATATTTATTTCATCTTTAAATTACAAAATGTGTAAGTTTATTATTATTATTATATATATCTCCAAGTGCCTTCACTGTTTTACTCATACTCATATACATAATAATATGTGATACAGAAACTGAAATACAATATTTTGTATGTTTTTTATTAAATGTTGAATTTAATGGACAATTATTTTTATAATACTAAAACAAAAAAAATAATAAAAAAATGTCTATGTGGTATTCCGGGCTATATCTCTAACTTCCTTCCAAACATTTGCAATACGACGTGAGACGATATATTGCTACGAGTAGGTTATTATATTAAAATCATAGGCGTTTAGCCAGTTGCTTTAACCGTGCGGACCCTATTACCCGTTTTCTCGTAGGACAGAAGCATTTTCCCGAGGTTAAAAGTAGCCTATGTTCATGGGATAATATCGGCTTCTAATGGTAAGTAAGCTAAGTTTCGGAGCCTATTCAATACAAACAAAAAAATGAATCTTTTCTCTTCATAATATTAGTGTTAAACTTTCTTCAAAAATTTTACTACGAGTAAAAGTTTAGTGGCACATGTAAACAGACATGAGATATTATTTAAAAAAAAAAGTTGTTGACGATTCTTTGATGACGGGATGGTGTTAAGTTCTACCTTAAATCGTCATTAGATAAATTAGACCGTTCCATGTCTGAAAATAAGTTTTTTTTTTCAATTATGGCATCGCAAACTCTGTGCATACTGCCAGCGTCAAGTATAATTTTTGCATCATTTTTTTGCCAGTTTCAATGAAACTGTATTGAAACTGGACGAAGTAATAACAAAGTCAGTAAGTCGTCAGTAATCAGTCAGTCTAGTCAGTCCAACATTCAAGTAAAGCGATGGCTACTTTACTAGAACGTGTCCGATGGAATTTTGGAGGTAAACAGAAAAAACATATTTTAGCACTGTTATTCTATTTCACAAACATTCGTGCACTGTAATTAACCTATATCAAACATAATGCCATCAACTTTATCCGATACAACTCAAAAATACGCCAAGAAAATGAAAATAAAACAAGAGCACAATATGTCTTTTTCGACTTCCCGCCAAAACTCTTGAAAATAAGTTCCGAAAAAAGGACTAAGGTAATATAGGTAACGCAGCCCATAAAATAAGGTACCGTTATCCATATTAATGACTCGTATAATAGAGTGGTGTATGTCCGGTAATAGATCTTGGGTTTGATTCCCAGCGGGAGTATTTTTCTGCTCTGGGTATTGTCCCATTGGGTTGGTTGTATAAGTCCATTGTCTTTGGCACTCACGACACTAATATCCGTTTTATTTATTTATACAATAAAGAAGAAACAATTAAGGTGTCTATATGTTCGTCTCCGGCATCACTAGCGAGAGCTTGCATGCCGCGGATAGATTACTGAAGCTCAACAAATACACGCCATTAACGCCATGGTGCCGCGACGCTGGAAAATGAGAGGAAATTTACACTCATCTTCTCACTATACTCGACTCGATCTCTGCTTTAATCAATGGTTGCTAGGCTGGACAAAATTTATAATTCTTAGGGCCTCGTTCACCACCTCCAAGTAAAGTGTTGATTAGTTACGTCCCAAGTAAAGTTAATTGGCAAGTAAAAGCTATGAGTACGGTTCAGTTTGTATGATTAGTGCTACTCGAACATCGTGAAATTGAAATTGAAGTTACGGGTGACATTAACCGACAATTAGCGAACTTGTCACTTTACTTGAAGGTGGTGAAAGAGGCCCTGAGTATTTTATTCGTTTTTGAAAAACAAATATTCGCTCAATATTTTCACAGTCATCGGCTAAGGCGCCCTTTATTGGCAATAGATTGGGCTGATAGAAATAGGCCAGAGAAGAAAAACTCCCAGCAGCACTCTCTTAAATACCAGTTGTTACAAAAATAGGTAAATTGTCTGAAAAACAAAATAATTAAAAAAATAACCTTTCACACTCATAGCCTCACAATAGGGTAGATATACCCTCTGTGTGGGTACCATGGACACATACAGAGACAGAAACATAAACACTATACCGAGAACAGAAATTTAAACTCATCATTAAATTGAACCATTGGGCAACTCAGGTCGTCAATGAATGTTATCGAAACTTTTGCCCTGACGTGCAGTTTTTTAAAGTACAAGTTTCTGATACGACCGTACACGCGCAGAAAAATACGGTGGTTTGAACCCGCTCTTAGGTAACACAGTTTTTTCTTTATATCCTATAATACCTATACTTTACCACGTTATCCATTTTATGTTAAAGGCTTTGCTTTCTGTATCAAATGCGATGAAGTATTAAAAATCCCATTTTCTATACCCATCTCCACGTGATTACGTTTTCAGAAAATTTACGTGCTTTTTACTGAAGAATAACGTGGTATTTCCAGCTTCGTTTACGGCAAATTGAACTTTATTTACGTTACATAGGGCTTAAATTATGTTGCTAGGAAGAAAAGGGTTGAGCAGTTAAGCTAGAAACATACGTTGGAATGCATCCTTGCAGAGGCTTATGATTTTTTTTTTACCTAATTTGATTGGAGTAGCAGATGCAGGCTACATGGTATTAAGTGGTCACTGCAGTCTATGGACATCACACTCAAAATCTTACCTGGGGTCGTACGTATGCTTTACGTTGGTCGTACGTATTCTTTTACTTCGAAGGCTGATGGTCGCCTCATGTATGTACGTCTGGCCAGCAGCAGAATCTTTCTACCGGATCATAATAGAACTGGCATGTTATGAACATGTCAATGTAATACATAACTTAATCGTAATTCTTCTGATTCAAGACGTTAAATCATTAGAATAATTATATAAAAATAATTATACAGGGTGATTTGCAATAGGTGTAATTCCTTAAACGGGTGAAAGTATGGACCATATTGCTAATACGAAATACGCAGTACATATATTTTGCGTGGTTTATCATTTTCCCTTTTAATCGTGGTATTTTCAGAGAAAAAGTACATCAAATATCTCTGAAAATACTGAAAATTGGACAGGATTGACTTATTTTACAGCAAATGGTCCATACTTTCGCTCCTTTAAAGGAATTATACCTATTAAAAATCATCCTGTATATCGCTACACACTCATAGCCCTACCCTAGTTTGACTAGTTAGATGACACAGTGTGTCATCTTTCGATCTGGGTTCATGTTCATGTCCTTCAGTGTGTCCACCGCACCCACGACACAGCATCCTACTGTGGGGCTATGTGTGTGAAGTATTAGTTACGATATTTTGTTTCTTGCTTTCAGTATTTGTTTCATGAATGAACTGTTAATGGAGTCATTGCAAGCAAGGCAAGGTCGTAAAAGTGAAAATGGCGTCGTTCACTGCAAAGCCGATGTTTTTTCATTAGGATCGAAACTTCTGTGCACTCGGATAATAAGGTTAGAAACAACATTAAGTAATGTATGTGAATGTATACATAAATATTCACATATGTGATTGGTCGTGTACTATGAACATATTATTAACTGAAAATAAAAAAATACATAAATAAGGCAAAAACTCTTTGGGAGGGTTATTTGATAACTGTTCAGATACAATAAATTGTCAACCTTTGTGGCGTAATAGTTACTATGCCGGACTGCCAATCGGATGGTCCTGGGTTCGATTCCCGGCGAAGCAGAAATTTAAATGATGAGTTTAAAAGTCAGTCAGTTCAGTCTGGATGTGTGTGTTTCTGTCTTTATTTTTGTGTGTGTCCATGGTACCCACGACATCAACAACAAAACGGCTAAGTGACGTTCAGCCAAGTCGTTGGACGTAACATTCAGCGACTTGGCTAGTTGTCATTCAGCCACTTCATTTAATACCAGCGTTTAATGAACGAGCTAGACTTTCAATTGAGTGGCTGATTTAACCAGATGGCTGCGACATATATGATAAATAAGTATATATCATATAAACTCAAAATCACCCGAGCGAAGCCGGGTCACTATTTCAGTATAAAAAAAAGTTTAACTTTATCGAATAAATATTCAGTTCTGGCTCTTGAACGTTTCCGACTAATTCAATTCGACATTTGCTTCGTTTCATTCCATATAAACGACGCGATGGCTTCTCCGTCTTAATTGGAATTTTTGTTATGCAAATAACTTAAAACGTACTCTTTTTAAATAATATTTGTACAACCTAAGGAGTAAATATGGAGATTTAAATATTAGTAAAATCTTCTTCACCCATTTGTGCAAACAAAACATTTTTCTTTTAATTTGTTTTAGGTTGTTTTAAAGAAACTTAAGAGCCAAGCCATACTAGCTACTTTTAGCATCGGCGATCGGCTATTTAGTCGCTAAACGCAGAGATTCAGCATCCGAAACACGTGATTTCGATGCCGTTTCCTTTTTTTTGTATCGGGGGGAAACCTTCAAAGGTACCCTGCACCTTGGGAGAGGATACCGGGTTATGTGAGATTTGACCGCACTAAAACCCCCTCGGTGGCCTGCCTCTGCGTTTGGGGAGGACTTCGGGATCTCCAGTGGAACTCGTTGGTGACCTCGACGCGTGGCGCCTTGGAACGGGCCCATCTTTGGGAGAGCAAATGTGCTCTCCTGCACCTTCCAATGCTTACGACGGCATAGTGCCAAAACGCGATGCAGCATCAGATACTCCGATCACCGGTGCTAAAATCTCTCTCTCTCTCTTTTTCTCTTCAGCCCTTATTAGTCTACTGCTGGACATAGGCCGCCTCCCAAGGCGCGCCACTGAGCCCGGTTTTTGGCTCTACGCATCCAATTGCTCCCCGCCACCCGGCCCGGCCCGCAGATCGTCGCGCCACCTCGCCGGGGGGCGTCCTAGTCCTCGTTTACCTAAATGTGGTCTCCACTCCAAGAGCCGTCTACTCAGTAATTTTTGGCTCTTGGACAAATGTGACCGGCCCACTGCCACTTCAACTTGCTGGCCTTTAGGGTTATGTCGGTTACTTTAGTCCTCATGCGGATCTCTTCATTGCGAATCATATCCCTCAGGGGGACACACCAAGCATAGCTCTCTCCATGGCATGCTGTGCGATTCTGAGGTTGTGGACTAGTTCCACCGTCAGTGTCCACGTTTCGGCTCCGTAGGTCATCACATACCTTGCTAAATAATAATATTCAGTACTAGCTGTGCCCACGACGTCGTCCACGTAGAAAGATATTTGTAAACCAAAGATACCTTCTTTGATGAATGGACTGTCCAAATCAAAATATTTTTTTTTCAAACAGCGTTTCCGTAATTCCAAAGACACGCGATGTCAGTAGTCCCGTTGCTAACGATAAATAGCAGTCATTAAACCTTGTCGGAGGCCTTATGGGCGGTTTGAAATCATCCGACAGCGAGTTGACCACTACGCCGCATCTTCACCAACCCACATTGGAGGATCGTGGTGGGGTAAGCTCCAGGTCTCCCCAATAACGGGAAGTGACGTGTGCGAAGCAGTGGGATGGAAAAAGGAAAATACAAAACGTTAACCTTGCCGAATAAATATAAATTAGTCACAATTAGTCAACTGGTTCTTGAGCGTTTCCGACTAATTCAATCCGTCGTTTGCTTCGTTTGGATCAAACGAACAACGCGCCGTCTTTTCGCGTTACTTGTACAAATTCGCGATACAGTGTAATTTAACGGTTCTGTTGAAAATAATTCACTATAATAGACACTTAGACGCTTAAATTGTTCATTACCACTGAATTCGCAATTCATTTATCTTAATTGGAAAACAGTACGTTGTGGAAGTGTAGACACATGAAGAAATTATTTGTTTCTTGATTATTTTTTTCAACTTTTTTTTTATTTGAATGGAGTAGCAGACGAGCCTGCAGGCCACGTGGTGTTAAGTGGTCGCTACAGCCCATGAACATCTGCACACAACCCCAAGCAAGCATAGGTAAGTCTTGTCTGAGGTCGTATGCAGTTGCGCTGCTACTCCGGAGGCTAGTGGTCGCTTCATGTAAGTGTGGCCGGCAACTGCACCTTTCCACCGAAACACAATATAATTGGTTCACAGCAGAAGTGGGTGCAGCGGTGGTACTTCCCCGGGCGAACGATAATAGTTCTACCACCAACAAACTTCTTTATGTTCCGCTGCTGGGTACAGGTCTCCTTCACACAAGTTAGAGTGATTAAGCCCATAGTCCACCACGATAGCCAAGTACGGATTATTGGACACCATACCTTCGAGAAATTATCTTCTCTCAGGCATAAACAGTGACGGAAAACCTCGTAATTTATTAAATATCACAATATTTCCCATTACCCTGGAGCAGCGATACAAACGCACATTACAAATTTCTTTGTCAATAATGTGCACCGAGGATTTGAACCCTGTATCTCCGTGTTGGAGACCGCGCTCTAAACCACTCAGTCAGTGCAGTGACAAACCCGCTCTCGGTTTTTTTTTTATATCGCCCATAAGGCCTCCGATTAGGTTTAACGATTGTTATCCATCGATAAAAACCGGGACCGACTGTTTAACGTGACCTCCGAGGCACGAAAACGTGCATGAAATTTTTGCCACCAGCGGTCACATCACACAACCACCCGCGCCCATTTCGCTTATTTGCTCGCTGATAGATCGCTCACGTTCTACGCCAGCCGCTGGGCCATGCGCACTTTATCTAATATCGCATCTAATACGGACATTTTTTATGTGATATAGTATCTGCTACTCTTCTTTGTCAACCTGGCTACATGGATGCAATCCTTTTTGCGTCCCTCTGCTGGGCATGGGTCTCTCCCCATTATTGGGGAGGCCTGGAGCTTACTCCACCACGCTGCTCCAATGCAGGTTCGAGGAAATGCGGGTTAGTGACCAACCCGCTGTCGGATGTTTTCAAACCGCCCATAAGGCCTCCAACAAGGTTTAGCGACTGTTATCTATCTACAACAACTGAGACCGACGGCTTAACGTGCCCTCCGAAGCACGGAAACGCGCATGTTTTTTTTTTTGCCACTAGCAGTCACACCCGACCGCGCCCGTTTGGCTTCGTTGCATAGATCATTTGCGTTCTACGCTAACCGCCGGGCCATGCACGCAACCTGCATACATAGAGTGGCATAATTCAAATTTGAGCATTATAAAGGTCATTCAAATGAGTGTAATCCCTCAACCACAAACACTCGGCGTAAAATTTATAATAGGATTAAGTTATCTGAATTGAGTATGTCACTGATACTGCATATGGGGTATTAATGAATAAAATATGAATATAATCCTCCCATTACAATCAACATTTAAATCGAAATTAATATTCCACTAAACACAATCGATTTATGTATAAGTGTTCTAGATACTTAAATAGTATGGAAAAATTCTTATGTCCAACTAACTTCTTTGCGTTAAGATTATTCGGTATTCTGTCGCTTTTTGCAAAACGGAGCTTAAGATTTTATATATAGATTAGTACCATTCTCAAGCTCCGTCGTTCTGTACGCCGCGCCGCGCCGTTTCTTCGTTCTAATTTCCATTCTACTCGTAGTTTTTTTTTTTTCAATTATGGCATTGCAAACTCTGCGCATACTGCCAGCGTCAAGTATAATTTTTGCATCAATTTTTGCCAGTTTCAATGAAACTGAACGAAGTAATAACAAAATCAGTAAGTAAGTCGTCAGTAATCAGTCAGTCTAGTAAAAAAAAACGAAACGAGTTTGTCAGGTGTGGGGTTCTAACCCACGCTCCCTCTTGGGAACCAGAGCTTAAATCTGGCGCCTTAGACCACTAGTCAGTCCAACATTCAAGTAAAGCGATGGCTACTTTACTAGAACGTGTCCGATGGAATTTTGGAGGCAAACAGAAAAAACATATTAAGCACTGTTATTCTATTTCACAAACACTCTTGCACTGTAATCAACCTATATCAAACAAAATGCCATCAACTTTATCCGATACAACTCAAAAATACACCAAGAAAATGAAAATAAAACAAGAGCACAATATGTCTTTTTCGACTTCCCGCCAAAACTCCTACTCGTAGTTAGTGAAATAGTCATCGACTTCGATTAGTGGTGGGACTCGAATAGAAAATGATTCGAATAAACATATATAAAAATATAATAAAATGATTGATATATTCGAATCAATACGAATTTATATGTTGATTCGAATCAATAAAATCATTAATAGACAAAAATATACTTAGATACGTTTTGAATAATAATTTTTACTTATATATTTATACGAGATATCTTAGTAGAGATGCAAAAAAAACGTGAACGAATTAACCATCTCATCTATAAAGTAAGACCGAGCAATATAAAATTCGAATCCTACTAATATTATAAATGCGAAAGTTTGTAAGTATGGATGTTTCTTACTCTTTCACGTAAAAACTTTTGAACGAATTTTAATGAAACTTTACAATAACATAGCTTATACATCAGAATAACACATAGCCTATAATTTATAAAGATATTGTGTGAATTTTCCAAAATATGACGATAAGTGTCAAGTAAGTAGGAAAAAATTTACCATCTGCGAGATATTCTGGCGTGCGCTGCCAAAACCGCTAGAGTTACACATATGTAATGTATAATGGAAATGTTTATCTTAAATAGCTCTACAAAAAAGCCCGTCCAGCGGCACTTCAGAAGGGACTTCACTTTATGCTAATGATCCTCCCTAACGCAGGTGAAACCGCGGGGCACTGCTAGTCATAAATAATAATTCGAATCATCGATGTGATTCGAATTGTAAAGATTATTCAAATCGATTCAACAGTTCGAATCAACATTTAATCTCATTCGAATCATTCGAACCAAATGTGATTCGAGTCCCATCACTAATTTCGATAGCACCCACTAAGCAATATTTATATACTAATTTATATTATGGTTTGAGCAATATTTTGTTCCCGCTAGGCCTTATTATTTTTTGATCATTTTCTTTACAGACTTATAGTGTTCATGTATTTTTACCGACTTCCAAAAGGAGGAGGTACTGTATTCGGCTGTATGTATTTTTTTTTATATATGTTCACCGATTACTCCGCCGTTTGTGGACCGATTTTCAAAATTATTTTTTTGTTCGTATCATTATTATTATATCGTATCCATTGTCACCAAATCAGGATCTGATGATGGGATCCCAGGGAAATCGAGGGGAACTCTCAAATTTTGTAGGCACACTCATTGATTTTCTTATACTTTCTGAAGCATAAGCGATATTTGTGTATAGTAATCATCATCTCATGTTGCTGAGCTGATGATGGAAGGTACTACAACAGTGAGGAGTTGAAAGCAAATTCTTTCAAAAAATAGTTTTTTATTCCAAATCTTACATTCCTGAGGTGGTCCGACTGTCACCAAGTCAAAGTCTGATGAGGGGATCCTAGAGAAATCGAAGGGAACATTAAAATTTTATAGCACAACAAATGATTTTCATATTTTTACTAAAGCAAAACAGGCATTTTTGTATAATTATCATTATATCATGTTGCTGAGCTGATGCTGGAAGGTACTACGAAGGTTAGGAGTTGAGAGCAAATTCTTTCAATAAATGGTTTTTTGTTCAATATCTTACATTCCTGAGGTGGTCCAACTGTCACCAGGTCAAAGGCTGATGATGGTATCCCACAGAAATCGAAGGGAACATTCAAATTTTATAGTACAACAAATGATTTTCATATTTTTACTAAAGCAAAACAGGTATTTGTGTATAATTATCATCATATCATGTTGCTGAGCTGATAATGGAAGGTACTATGACTGTTAGAAGTTGAGAGCGAATTCTTTCAATAAATGGTTTTTTGTTGGAAATCTTACATTCCTGAGGTGGTCCAACTGTCACCATGGCAAAATCTGATGATGTGAGAAGCTTAACTGTAACTTAATAGGCACACACATTCTTTTTCTTTTAGTCATATTTTTTAACATAATACAAATAATTTATGTCCGGTAATTATCACCTCATGTTGCTAAGCTGATTATTGAAGGTACAACTCCTCAACGGTTAGGAGCTGAGAGCAAATTCTTTCATTAATTTATACGTTCAGGTGGACTGATGGTAATATGCTTTCAGGGTATAAGATGGCTATTAGGTAAACATGATTATAAAAGGTATCACTTTAACGTTTAGAAGTTAAGTAAAAAATATCCAATTATGCTTATACATATGTGCAGAATTATTAAAATTACTAAAAAGAGTGAAATAAATTAAGTTTTTAACAAAAAAATAGAACCGACTTCAAACGGTAAAAAATAAAATTGTTCAGTACCTACTTCTTCTTGCTTATAGTAATGACTCTTAAAACAATTTTTGGAGTCGGGCCCTTAGTAAAATGTCCTGTCTTAGTAAATATAGTGTACCTTTCGTTCTGAATGGGCACCGACTGCAATATAGTTTTAACAGTCGTTACGATAAGCAAGAAGAAGTAGGTACTGTCCCACTGTCTGTACTGTCGGTGCCCATTTAGAACGAATGGTACCTACGACATTTTAGTAAGGGCCCGACTCCAAAAATAGTTTTAAGAGTCATTACTATAAGCAAGAAGAAGTAGGTACTGAACAATTTTATTTTTTACCGTTTGAAGTCGGTTCTATTTTTTTGTTAAAAACTTAATTTATTATTTCTATTATCATTAAGGAAAGTGACAATTTGTAGCGTCCAAATATTATCCGATAAATTTAATACAATACTATAAATTTATGTTATGCGCCTATTTATCAATTGCTCCTCGCTGAAAGTAAACATTGTAATATTTTATTATTATGATCCCTTATTCACCGTGTTTGCTTTTAGAAAAGAATTGAAGCTACGAGTATTAAGCTTTAATTTTGAACCTTTTTTAGTATCGGGGGAAACCTTCTAAGGGAACCGCGAGGAGTATGTGAGATTTATACCGCACTAAAATCCCCACGGAGGCCTGCCTCAGTTTTGGGGAGAACTCCGGGATCTCCAGTGGAAAGCACAAGTGTCCTCGCGTGGCGCTCCAAAACGGGCTCATAAGGAGCGATGGTGCTCTGCTGCAATATATAGTCCATGCCCTCGGCACACACCCTTCCCGAAAGCCCCTTTTTATTCGCGTCTTGTGATCAGACAGTACCCCATAGCCGTATTTTTATTCCCGAAGCTACAGGAACCAACAGATACAACAGGTACAACAATTTGAAAACTTGCCTCACTGAAACTGAAAAGATTTAAAACGTAAAGACTCTATTATCTCATTTCATTGGAATCGGTTCAAAATCCACTTTTCAATTTGTATTTGCCCTACTTATGTACATGCTCCACCGAATTTCATGAAGAGAAAACGCTTTAAAAGGAGTTAATACTGTGAAACACCGAAAGGCTCGCAAAAATAGATTCATTGCCATCCACTAAACAGACAGACTTCAGTAGATGGCGTTGTTAAGTGCCAAGGAGTCTCTGAAGAAAATCAATTGTTTGTATTTGAGCAACGCTCGGCCATCCGGGTACTATTTTCTGCATGAAATTATATTATGGGTCAGCTACAATCAAGGCATTTTTGAATGTGTATATTATTATCGATTACTAGCTTTTGCACTGCTACACTAACGTCATGGGCCACATGTTTTTTTCCCATATGAAAAGATTGACATATATTTGGCAAAGGGAGAACTCCCGCCGGGCGAGGTGGTCATGCCCGGGGAGCGGCCGCGCTCCTACTGACAAAGACAAAGACAAAGACAAAGACATTTATTTGCACAAATATGGGTGTTTACAAAGTTGTTTATATATATTTAGTTCGCCATATTTACCTTCATGAGGTATGCAAATATACAATGATAAAAATATAAAAGGAAAAAAACTAAACTATAATACAATTACGAAATGTACATTTACATCTATTTTAATATTATTTTTATTTGTCCCATATTGCGCCTTTTATAAATAAAAATAAAAATATTTATTTATTTATATTTCGGATCGGTTCCGATCGTCAGCTTTGGGTACCCATATCACAGGGTGTTTGTACACTGAGAGGAAAAAAAGCCGGCGGAAAAAAAACCTCCCAGGTTTTTGTGGAATTCCTTTATGCCGTTTTATCGTTTATGAAATCAGTGACTGAGTAATACGCCTTTTTCAGTAAATACGTTTTAAGTCCTTTTTTAAATTCGTTGCCCGTTTTAATTTTGAGGAATTCCGGTAGACCGTTATATATTTTTGGTCCCATGCAAAAGACACTGTTATGATATTGTTTTGTTTTGGAAGCGATTGAACATAATTTACTGTTATGTCTTTTTGATTTAAGGGTTTCATATTTTGTGATTTCTGTTTTGACCATTAAAGAGATCTCGTAAATGTATAAGGAAGGCAGCGTCATTATTTTTAAATTTTGAAAATGTGGCCTACAAGTATCCGTTTGTTGTAATTGACATATTGCTCGAATGCATTTTTTTTGAGCCTTAAACACAGTTTGAATTCCAGTCGCGTTTCCCCAGAATATTATACCGTATCTTAATGTTGCACCTACGTACGCATGGTAGGCATTTAGAACCGCCGTTTTGCTTACAACTTTGGCCAATTTATATAAAGCAAAAGAAAACTTATTTAATTGTTTACAAACGTGTTCTTTGTGTGACTGCCACGTTAATCTGCTATCTATGTATAGTCCTAAAAATTTTGTTGTTTCTATTTCAGATATCAACTTTCCTTTATAGTTAATATTTACTGGTTGTCCGTATGATACTCTATTTTTAAATGTCATTATGTTTGTTTTATCAAGATTAATTTTAAGATTATTACTATTTAGCCACTCTATCAGTGATTCAAGACAATTATTTATATTACTTTCAAAGGAACCTGTGTTTTCATTTGTAAATATTACTGTACTATCATCAGCAAATAGTATCATCGGTTCTTTTACTGCTTGAGGAAAATCGTTAATATAAATTAAAAAAAGTAAAGGGCCTAAAATACTTCCTTGAGGCACTCCATACAGTACTTTCCTAGAGAGAGAATGATGTTTCTCTTCAGTTTTTGTGATTTCATTAATTTTTGTTATTTCTGTTATGTGTTCTCTGTCAGTTAGGTAAGAGTTGATTAAGTTCAACGCATTGCCTCTGACTCCATATTTCTCTAACTTATTAATCAGCAATTTATGATCTACATACTCGAATGCCCTTGTCATGTCCATATAGAGCCCGATTACCTATTTCTTATCATTTAAACCTGTCATTACTTTTTGTAAAAAATTATAAATTGCTACGTTTATTGATTTGTTTTTCCTAAACCCTACCTGCTCATCAGCAAAGATAGAAAACTTTTCGAAGTAAAAATATAATCTTTCATGGAGTACTTTTTCAAATATTTTAGAAAAAATAGGTATTAATGCTATAGGTCTGTAACATCCCATGTTCTGTCTGTCCTGTTTCTTAAATATTGGTTTGATAATTGTGACTTTAAGTTTCTTTGGAAATATGCCAGTTTCAATACTTAAATTACTGACTCAATTCGGAGCTTGTATTATATGCTCGGATATTTTTTTTTATAAATATCTTTGGACAATTCACACAACACCATCTGATTCCAAACTAAGCAGAGCTTGTACTATGGTAATCAGAAAGCTGATAAACATACTTATATAATTCTAAATGCATACTTAAATAGATAAATTAACACCCAGACACAGAACAAATAGTCATGTTCATCACACAAATATTTGTCCTATTTGTCCTATTCAGAAAACTTCGACAGCGTGATTCAGAAAACCCATGGCGACTTTCCGCTACTCAAGAAGAGATGGCTTGTTGAGTTGCGGAAAGTCGCTACATATACTATTTTCCCCGGGTAAAACTTGGCTTTGCCACTCTCCAGGCCCCCACTTTCGCCATACAAGAATGAGATCAATCCTTAAAACTGTTGCGATGTGAAGAACTGTTTTGGGAAAATTACAAAAATTTAATAACGATTATGCATAAGGCTTTTATTTAATTGTCTGTTTCTATGAAATATTAATTTGACGCGACACTGCAGTACAACCAAAATAAAATTTACGATAACAAACAAATATAAAACTATACTCTAAAACCTGTAATATTTTCCTACATTACATCTAGAAGGAGATACCAGTAAACTATACCTTAATGTTTTTCGTTTAATTTCTTAAAAACCGACACTTTCCGAGAGATTTCGGTTTGGGTGCTGTTTCTGTCTTTGTGTGTATCCATGGTACCCACGACACAGGGCCCCCTACTGTGGGGCTATGAGTGTGAAGCGTTATTTTCTTCCTGGCTTTATATAAATAGAAACTACTGTCTACTACTAGTTTCTAGAAAGTCGCTTCTATTCATATCAAGGACATTCGTGGATTTCAACTGTTATCATACTTGGCAATTTAGCAAGCTTTTATTGTATTTTATCACAACCATACAACGAAATTATATAACCTTGCATACGTTTACGTTATATTTCAAATCGTATTTTACTTTTAATGTCATTGTTTCTAACAAACGACCGCGCACGTATGCCGAATGTTCTCGGATATAAATATAAAAATGCAAATGGGTAGTTTCATGGAATACGTCACGGACAGACAGAAGGAAGATTTACAGTGGCATTATACGGAAATTCGCTTTTGCACACACACGTTATTCCTTTTCATGCAGCTTTACTACTGAATATAATAGGACTTTTCCGACCGAATGGTAAAACTATTTTATTTTTTTATTTAAATGGAGACTTAGAGCATCAAAGTTACTGACTCACCCTTCAGGAGAGACTACAACACTGACACCGACACACACAGACACACTAGTTGTATAACTAGGAGGGCTTCGCCCGTAAAGGCCACTTCTCTCTGACGGGTGTCATACCTGTCATACCTTGATGCTCTAAGAATGGAGAAGACAAGCATACAACCTCAAGCAAGCGAAAGATTGGCGCTGCTACTGCGGATGCTGATGGTTGTCATAATGTAAGTCTGTCCGGGTAAAGCATCTTTTCACCGAATATTTTAACACCTATTTATTCTGCTGCACGTGAAAAATAGTATATTTCATTACAAGTGCGGAAAGGCTGTCATTGCAAGGAGTTCCGACAAATGTCTACCCGAGCCGAGGCGCAGCCGAAGGTGAGGGTTGACAGTCGGAACTCCTTCCAATGACGGTTCCGCACGTGTACTGAACAACTATTTTTAATACAGTTGCGAAAAAATGAAGCAATTTAATAAAAAACTCGCAAAGAACATTTTTGAATAATGGCGCCAACCGTAAAAGAATATAAGCAGAGATTTTTTTGTTTTCTTCACCCATTCTGGGTAGGCAAAGGGAACTATGCCCATACAGCTAAGTCTTCAGTAGATTTTTTTATTGATATGAAATGAAAATTTAATTTAATAAGATGAAATGAAATGAAACCTAACCTAACTCATTGAATCAAATCATAAAATCTGATATTGAAACAAATTAGTAGCTTTTTTTTAGAAATATTTGCATGAATCAAAAAATCTTCTATCAATTTTTTTTTGTAAAAACTTCGTGGTTGTTTTTTTAATAGACATAATTTTGACAGTTGGGAAAGAAAATGCACGAGTTCAGAAAAGGTAAAGAAAAAGCACGAGTGTGTAATAGCCCACTTCCCGAACGCTATACGTCCCAGCAATACGCCACTTTTTGAGCAACTGTATTAAAAAATACTTTTATCATTTTCGTTTCATTCTTCTATAATGGCATCGCAAACTCTGTGCACATTGACAGCGTCAAGTTCAAAATTTTTGCATCACTTAGTAGTCATAGAAACAATCAGTAAGTCGACCGATACCAGTCAGTCTAGTGACTAGACTGACTGGTATCGGACTAGACTCTAGTCAGTCACATGTTCAAGTAAAGCAATGGCTACTTTACCAGAACGTGTCAAATGGAGTTTTGGAGGCAAGCCGAAAAAACATGTTTTCGCACTGTTATTTTATTTCACAACACTCGTGCACTGTCGTTAACCTATATCGAACAAAATGCCATCAAATTAATCCGATATAACTCAAAAATACACAAAAAAATAAATTAAAACAAGAGCACAACATGGCCCTTCAGACTTCGCGCCAAAATTCCTTATTTTTGTCATTTAGTAATAGTTTACTTTATGATCGTACAAAACCATACGAATACTGTTAATGTAAAGTGTGGTTGTTTGTTAGTCCTTTGTTAGTCACGTCGCAACGTCGCGGTGGCAGCCTTCAATTTTTTTTTCAAGCAAGAAATTTGGGGGGGGGGGCAATAAGAAATTTGGAGGAAGAGGAGTCCCAAATTAGCTTGTTTCGCCTTCCATCTACGCATGACTGATGGATTTTGGGGGGGTCATGTCCCCTGTGACCCTCCGTGGGACCGCACCTGTGCTATGTATTAACCTGGTTTTTTGAATGAAGAAATTTGAAGAGGTGGACAGTGAGATAGGTTACTTTCTACCGGAGGAAAACGTCTAATTCTTTGGGAAATATGCCTACGTGTTATTCATGTCAACATAATCGTATTTTCACGAAAACTAGATCACCCTCGATTTAAGTGTAGTAATTTAAACTAAAAAGTTATCTGGCTGGCTGCAACCCTTTTTGCGTCCCACTGGTGGGCACGAGTGTCTCCCCATTATTGGGGAGGCCTGGAGATTACTCCACCACGCTGCTCCAATGCGGGTTGGTGGAGATGTGGATTAGTGGCCAAACCGCTGTCGGATGTTTTCAAACCGCCCATAAGGCCTCCGACTAGGTTTAACGACTGTTATCTGTCGACAACAACCGGGACCGACTGCTTAAAGTGCCCTCCGAAGCACGGAAACACGCATGAAATTTTTTGGCACTAGCGGTCACCCATCTCACACCCGACCGCGCCCGTATTGGCTTAGTTGCATAGATCGTTTGCGTTCTACGCTAACCGCCGGGCCATGTGTGCTTCTATCTAATAAGTTATCTGCGTACCTTTAAATTAACTTAAGAACATATTGTTAACAAACATATTCCTTATAAGAGACATTAGATGAGCTAGTCAGGTTACTAATACGCTCCTTGCCGAACACGTACCGTGAAACTTTCACAATAAAGCGAAATACAGCAACTACGAGTATTTTATTATTTTGTAACTATAGACGAACTTCCATTGTGTCTCAAGTGTCTTTCGCACGAGGCAAGACTGCAGGAACTTTAGACAATGAATATTGTATATCTCAAGACGAGTAGGAGTCGATACTACTAACTGAGTTCTATGTATTAGGATAGATACAATTGTGCGAAGTAGATAGATCTACCTTAAGACTTGTGCCAGGCACAGGTGCAGGAGAGCACATTTGATCTCCCGGAAATGGGCCCGTACTGGATGCCGTGCGCCAAGGACACCGGTGCGTTCCACTGGAGATCCCGAAGTACCTCCCCAAGCGCAGAAGTAAGCCACCGAGGGGTTTTAGTGCGGTAACAAATCACTCATAACCCGGTATCCCCTCTCCCAAGGTGCAGGGTACCTTCTGAAGGTATATACTAAAAAAGGCACTTATGAGTTGTGTATAATAAATGGAACGAGACAATGAAATTATAACAAAAAACCGGACATGTTCTAGTCCGAGCTACCCACCGAGAGTTCCCTACAAGACCATATTCTTAGGACGATTAGACTAAACTATACATTGGTATAATTACCAATGTATAGTTTTCAAATTTTTCCTTTTCTGCAACTAACTTGTAGTACAAAACCATTTTTCCTTGCATTTCTTTATAAGTCAACGGAAAGTATCCTATCAATTTTAAATTCTCTTGAGAGTATCGAAAAATGCGCTTTAGTGGCATAAACGGCAGTATTTTTAGAAGTATAATTTTTTCACGGTTTTAAGATAGTGTAGACCTAAGTAAATATAAAGTTTTAATTTAAACTCGATATCTCGATAATTCGAAATTAAAGGTTATTTAAAGACGGACAACAAAGTAATCCTATAAGGGTACTGTTTTTTTGCCTTTTGAAATATGGAACCCTAAAAAAATTCTCTCTAATTATCTAATGTGTTTCAATTTGGTATGTGCCAGTTTTCAAGGGGCATGGGTTTTGAACAGCTATAATATCTACACCTTTTCTCTAATATTTCTTTGGTAGCAGTATATTAACCCTCAACTTTAGTTGCATGGTCTATTTAAAATATCAAACTCTGTGACAAGTTCCACAATAAACTGAAATACAGCGAGTATTTTATCATTCTGCAACTGACAACGAGACAACAACTTTAGACTATAAATAATGTTTGTCTCGAGTCTCAAGTGGAGTGCTTTGTCTCAAGTTGAGACACTTTGAGACCGGTATAGTACAGAAATCTGGATTTAAAGTTCTGTCTTTTTATTGACTGGTTTTATCCGTGTATCTTGCGCTGGTATATTTTAAGGCATTTTAAGTTTGATATCGGTACATTGAAGGCTTTCATGAGGAGGATGATTCACAATAGTGAATGAGTATAAACCCTATTACGATTGGAAATGGATCCCTCTTTCCTTTGAAATCTATCCACCGAGATCTGAAAGAATCCAAGATCAGATATGAATAAAGCAGTGGTATAAAGTACAAACCTTGTCGAACCGTCAAAGCTTTACCACTTAAGCTTACCTACTTACCAATTAACCTTAGTGACAGCTTCCAGCTCTTGTTCCTGTGCCTCTCTTTAATCGTAGTTGTCAGCTGGAAAAGAGTTCATGCTAGTGGTGTACCCTAAATCACTAATCTATAATCCTTGCGATTATATATTAGTGGTTCAAGTAGTAGATAGAGTAATGGTAGAATAAGTAAAGTAGTAGTAAAGTAAAAAAAAATATGATGTACATTACGATGCAAACTTCCATCGAAAATTGGTTTGAACGAGATCTAGTAAGTAGTTTTTTTTAATACGTTATAAATCGTAAACCATAATTTACCTTTCATTCAATCTTAATGCAATGATTTCTATGGATAATCAAAGGCAATGATGTATTTCTGTTGCCGCTATTGTTATACAAATACTAAAAATAGAATAAAATAAATATTTAAGGGGGCTCCCATACAATAAACCTGATTTTTTATAGATAATGGTACGGAACCCTTCGTGCGTGATTCCGACTCGCACTTGGCCGGTTTTTTTTTATGAATTTATTTTATGAAAGGGAAAGAGTAAGGGCATGACATAGTAATAACAGTGCGGACGAATGAAGGAAATCCGAGCCTTTTGATTGGCTTAAAACCCCATCTCACTCATTGGAACGTCTACGAATGACGAACAAAACTTGTAAATAAAAATAACGCATTTGGAGATGAAATTCATTTTGCGTCGATAGATCTCTCTAGTGGCAAACTATGAATAAGCAATATAGTAGAAATTCTCTTGAAGTTATCTTTCTAACCAGAATACCAGTGTGCCTCTGCACATAATATTTCACTTAGCTGTCAAGTTTCATAATAACCTCAAATCCACCTACTATTTTGTCGTGGAGAAACTGCAGTCAAACTTCCATTTTATATCACTAACAAGCCAGGAGAACTTCAGGCCATAAATATTGTTTGTATCAAGAGAAGTGCCAATCTAGGATTACAGTCTGGATTTACAGTTCTATTTTAATGCTTACAATATATCTTTTTAATCTCATTTAACTCTTAATTGTCCCACTGCTTGTTCAGCAGCAAAACATATCTTTTCTTTATATGGCTGCAACCCTTTTTGCGTCCCACTGCTGGGCATGGACCTCTCCCCATTATTGGGAGCACTGGAGCTTAGTCCACTACGCTGCTCCAATGCGGGTTGGTGGAGATGCAGGTTAGTGGCCAACCCGCTGTCGGATGTTTTCAAACTATAAGGCCTAGCTATAAGGCCTCCGACAAGGTTTAACGACTGTTATCTATCGATAACAACCGGGACCGACGACTTAACGTGCCCACCGAAGCACGGAAACGAGCATGAATTATTTTTTTGCCACTAGTGGTCACCCATCTCACATCTGACCGCGCCCGTTTGGCTTAGTTGCATAGATCATTTGCGTTCTACGCTAATCGCCGAGCAATGCGCGCTTTCTTTATATAGTAGGTAGATATATAGGTATATAGTAGGTTCATGGAAATAAGTTCAATGATTTTGTCCATTATGCAAGCAAGCGAATATTTCCATGGTGTCCACCCAAAGCCGTACTTGCAACAACACGACGTCCTAACCAAACACAAACAAGCTTCGTGAACCAACCAAGCCCATACAATTAAGGGATTAGATCCTTGTTAAGAACTGTTTCTAAAGACCGACCTCTTTCCCTCATCGTTTCAATTTAATTTATTTATGAAAAATTAAGTAATGAACTGTGTTATTTTACAAATTTTAATATGTTTCTTCAAAATCCACCCGTTTTGAAGAAACAAACGAACTACTATACTTTACTTAAACTACTATACTAACACAGCTTAAATGATTCTACGTTACGTCCTCCTGCTTGTCACAGATCTCTCCCCAACATTGGGAACACCAAGAGCTTCACCATGCTGCTGCTATGAAAATTACCGCTAGCAGTCAGCCACTCATTTGGTGAGAGATGATTTCACAGGAAACTAGGGTTATAACGGAGGCCTTCTTAGCGGAGGCGGAGACGGACGCGGAGGAGGAGAGGTTCGCCTCCGCGGATGCGGAGCTTAACGAAGGCGGAAGTGAAATTGAAATAAATATTTCTGACTTTAGTAAATTCATGATTTATTAAAGTCAGAAATATTTATTTCAATTGGGTACATACATGTACATACTACGCTTTCATAAATAAACTAGTAATCAAAATTGAGAATAGGCAAATTATATTTTACAAACAACTTTGCGGCTTTGTCGCCTTCCAAAGGATTTCTCAAGGGTTCATAAATTAAACCAGCTGCACTGACACTGAACTTGGCGGCCCTTAGCGAAACAGCGAAATGTACCAGAACTGTGACGTTACTGCAGTAGCCATTGTAAATTTATTCTTCAGTTCGATGATCTACTAATGGATACAAGTAAACCCTTCAAGCAACTACGCAATTTTCCGGTCGCAACACCACTTCCGGCCTACCCAAACACAAATATGCCTCGTCAATCAACTAGATTAGAGTCTTAAGCAATGAATATGTAATTTGTTTGAGTTACCCTTAAAAGAAGCGTATCAAGCCGATGTGTATGTAAGTAATGTAGTCAGAATAACACAGCTTATGGACATATTAGTCTATATTTTCATCTTCTAAAAATGTGTGCCAATTTGTATAAATGAATGTAGTTTTTTTATTTGAATGGAGTAACAGACGAGCATGCAGGCCACGTGGTGTTAAGTGGTCGCTGCAGCCCATAGATATCTACATACAACCTCAAACAAGCATAGGTAAGTCTTGTCTGAGGTCGTATGCAGTTGCGCTGCTACTCCGGAGGCTGGTGGTCGCCTCATGTAAGTGTGGCCGGCAACTGCACCTTTCCACCGAAACACAACAGAATTGATTCACGGCAAAAGTGGGTGCAGCGGATGTACCAGAACTATGACGTTACTACAGTAACCACCATAATACCATGGTAAAATTCAGTTCGATGATCTACTAATTAGTGATGCAACGGATCTCTGTTTCTGTTTCCGCAAGTGCGGAAGTTCCGCGCGATTTTCAACATCCGTTTCTGCTTCTGTTTCCGCAACTTTTATAACGGAGATTTAAACGGAAGTTTACAACCGACGGCTGAGAGTTACGCATGTGCGGCACAAGGCGTGTGCGAGTCGCTGGACGGTTGAAAGCGCGGGGGAGGGGTCAGCCAGCGAGCTGCGCAGGCACTTGTCACATTTGTTTGTTTACGTACTTTTTTGTGAATGTAAGCGCGTAATATTTTCTGCTGCTGTTTGTGTCAATACTTTTGTGTCATGTGTGTAACAAAAAAAAAAGAAAATACCTTTAAATGAAGATTCTCTTGTGTGGTGGAAATTAAATTCACACAAATACCGTAATCTTTTGCCATTAGTGCGCCAATATTTGTCGGTACCCCCCAGCAGCGTCGCCAGTGAACAATTATTTAGCGGAGCTGGTCTTATATACGAAGAACACCGATTGTTAGGTGCAAAAGCGGCCAAATTACATACTTTTTATAAAATATAACTTGCCACTACTAAATTTTGAATATTAATAAAATGTTCAGTTGCAAAGTTGCAATATTGTTTTCTATAATAGATTTCTAATATATCTATTTCTAATGTAGATTTGGTGTATTTGATACTTAATAAAAATTATATTTGTAAATTTGTTTTTTTTTCATATTATTTACACTTCCGTTTCTGCATCCGTTTCCGTTTCCGTTTCTGCTAAAATTTACTTTAGACATCTGTTTCCGTTTCTGGTTCCGCTAAAACACTTCCGTTGCATCACTACTACTAATGGATACGAATAAACCCCACGCATTCCTCGGTCGCAACACCGACCGAGCCTATCCAAACACAAATATGCCTCGTCAATCAACCACAACATCCAGCGCATTAATTTAGATTAGAGTCTTAAGCAATGAAAGTGTAATTTGTTTGAGTTACGTTTACTTAATTCGTGGATCGACCTATTTTAAACCGACTTCAAAAAGGAAGCGTATCAATTCGATTTGTATGTAAGTAATACTGTCAAAATTGCACAGTTTTTGGATATATTAGTCTATGTGATCTTCTAAAAATGCCAAATTGCATAAATGTATCTATGTTAATCCACGCTTAACTCAAAGAGTATCATATAAGCTGGATTGAAAATATTCCATGGTTGGGTATACTCCAATTAAGGGATAAGAGTAATTTTCATCAAATTCTATCTATCATATCTATCAAGAAATATTTAACTGAAAAATTATATTTTTTACTTGCTAATGGTTAACTCTTTAGGCTATTTTGAAGTGACCTTAGTAAAATAGCCCCACAGTAGGGTAGATATACCCTGTGTCGTGGGTACCATGGCCAGACACAAAGACAGAAACACAAACACCCAGACCGAGAACAGAAATTGCAACTCATCATTCAAATTACTGCTTCGCCGGGATCGAACCCGGGACCCTCCGATTGACAGTCGGCATAGTAACCATTACGCCAGGCGGGTGGTCATTGCTTCGTCTATGAAATTCGAAGCAAGCACAGATTTGTTGACCGCACCGCTATTAAAGCTCCCAACCTGAGCTATACAAATCCTAACTGGAGCGGTGGTAAAAGGTAAAAGTCCACTCTGATGGACGATTTATCTTTTAACTTCACAATCGTGTCAGGTTAACGCACTCCCGAATGACGGACAGAATTTATAGCGGGTCACCGCTAACAAGGACAATAATAGGACGGTTTTATTGTTCGGTGAGGAGCAGATTGAGTTTTTAGCTAGTTTTCCAAACAACGTGAATGGCCCGGTGGCATAGAACGCAAGCGATCTACGCAGTTAAGTCAAATGGACGCGGTCGGCTGTGAGATAGGTGAACTCAAATGGCAAAGTGGCGTTTCCGTGGTTCGGCGGGCACTTTAAGCCATCGGTCCCGGTTATTATCGATAGATCGTCAAGCCTTGCCGGAGGCAAATATTTCCATAATATACGCAAATATTTTGTCGTATGCAAGTAATTTCAATCTACAAGTGGCTCGCTAAGTCGAGTTGTATGTCTAGTTGACTACGAAATGTTACAAGGAAAGAAAAAATATATTCTTAAATCGCTTTAAACGACTACAATTTGTATTGGATACAAAAATTCGCTAGACAATTAATAATATATCCGTCAGGAGGGTGACATGTACGAGTGAATGCACTCGGCACTTCCGAGTGAGGTATACCTACAATTTATAGCGGGTTTCGGATACAAAGGGAGATTGGTATGCAGGGATATCTTTGAAGATATATTGTAAGTGTTTTGAAAGCACTTTTTTGTTGTTCACACATTTAATCAGAATAATTATAACTTGAGAAGTTTTGCCGGGATGATCAAAACTGCAGGTCGTTCTGTTGTTTTCGTTCTCTTGGTGCATTTGTCATGGATTTGGACATGTATGGCAAAAGTGAGCTTATACGCTCGTATACAAGGTTTCTAATATTCATTGCTAAAAAATTTACATGAAAAATGTAAATCGAACCAACTTCTAGTTTGAGGTATGCCCAATACAATAAAAAAGTTTAATTGAAATCAGACTTCTCTGTTAGAAGTTATGCGTGATCAAACATAAAAAAGGAATTCAAAGAAGTTCATTCCATATACGAGTAACACTGAAATGAAATTAACATAATTGAATTCAATGTACGTACTTACGTGTTTTTGTACAAACTCTCAGGGAACGTTATTTTATGGTTTGGTCTTCTCTGGATGCGCTAAGGCAATGCTGAGCTTAAGGAAAGAGAAGACGGAGTAAAATTTCAGCACTGTTCAATAATAGAAAAACGTGACCTGACTTTACTCTGCCTTACTTCATCCCCAACAGGAACATATTACCGACGATATACTCGTATGACGACCTGCGTGGCACAATTGTTAACATGCCGAACTGCCAATAGAAGGGTCCCGGGTACAATTTCCGGCGAAACAGAAATTTCAATGATCAGTTTAAATTTCTGTTCAAGGTCTGCGTTTATGTTTTTTTGTCTTTGTATGTGTCCACGGTACCCACGACACAGGGTATATCTACCTTACTCTGGGTCTCTGAGTGTGAAAACGTTACTGGACATATGGACGATATTACTGGACAATGGGCTACAGACATTTATGTCGCAACACAATTTATCTATCAACGTCAGGCCGTGACAGGTTAACGCACTCGGAGTGACGAACACAATTTATGGCGGGTATCGGAAACAAAATGGAGACGATAAGGGAAGAGACTTTTAACAAAGTCGACGTCAATTAAGACAATCTTTAGTTAACGCATATGTGGGAGTTTTGGCGGGAAGTCTGAAAGGACATGTTGTGCTCTTGTTTTCTTTTCATTTTCTTGGTGTATTTTTGAGTTATATCGGATAAATTTGATAGCATTTTGTTTGATATAGGTTAATGACAGTGCACGAATTGTGTGAAATAAAATAACAGTGCGAAAACATGATTTTTCGGCTTGTCTCCAAAACGCCATCGGACACGTTCTGGTAAAGTAGCCATCGATAGATGATAACTGACGACTTACTGATTTTTGTATGACTATGAAGTGATGTAAAAATTATACTTGACGCGGGCAATCTGCACAAAGTTTGCGATGCCATTATGGAATAATAATAAAAACGCATATGTGAGTCTTTCATATTTTTGCTAGGATTATCATGCTGTACTTTTCGAAACCTTTTTTATGTCCCTCTGCTGGGCACCAATCTCCTCTCGGAAAACAATTGAAATATTTAGTCCATTGTCTACAGCTACGCTGGCCTTCGTTGCACCTTGGTGGACATCATGCCTTCGAAAAATCGTCTTGCATGTACGGTAATGGAATCGTAATTAATTAAACAATAATTTCCCTCACTGTAGAGCAGAGATAAACACGCATTTAACAAATTTCTTAGTCATATGCCAACCCCCCGCAACACCCCCGTGTTGTCTGCGGTTTGAACTCGATATCTCCGTGTCAGAACTGAAGGTAAGTGCCGGCGGAGAAATACTTCAACACTGTTTTAAATATTATTATACTTTTGTTTCCTCAATAGTCTATGTTTAAGCGGAATTACTATACTTAGTACTAATTACAGTAATTTAGCGAAGGAATCTAATATATCAAGTTAACTAGATAGTTCTACAGTTGTGACGGACCGGTGTCAGACAGTTTAAGCTGAATGTTATTGAGAACGGAAGAGGTCAAACTCCAGATGGGAAAGCAAGTTTGGGGGATCGTGAGGAGGGTCCGTGGAGTAATTGTCAACCTAAGACGTTGTTCAGATTGTATTATTTCTCCGCGAATCATTTTTGCGCGAAATTCGTACTCAGTTTGGGCTAGCTTAAAATGCAAAGCTGATATTACAGGTAACGAGCGCAGTCGGTAGAAAGGCGGATAATCATTGATCACTAGTGCCAAATTTCATACGCAAAACGCCACTGTTCTTCATTCATAACACGTATGAGCATTTCGTAGGATCAATTTCGGATAAAATTAGCGATTGAAGGATAAATTTTCGGGAAAATATTACTATCTATATTCAGTTAAGAGTACCTCTATTTGTATGCACCATTTATTCTGCCATATTTTCCACTTCCGAAGCCGATTTGATTTGAAATAAAACTAAATGCTTTCACAGTTACAGTTTTTACTATTTTATTTGTCTTTATTTCAACAACGTTACAACCTTGATCGTCTTTATGACAGTAAACTGAAAAGCACAATTTCCATGCAATCCCTGACACTCATCACAAGTTAAATATTACATTGAATGTCAGAATTCCAAAGAAAATTACACTAGTGTGTTTAATTTTGTATGTTATTTTTAAGTGAAATTGTATAATTATTTTTTTGACATTTCAAGTTTTATTATTATTACTTTAACAGTTTGTCAGACCAATGTTTGTATATTTTTTTTCACTGCAGCGAAATGGAGATTATTGAGTATACAATTCCCTATATCAAAAACTGAAATAAAACATATATTATTTTCATAATATTGGTTGGTTGTTGTCGTTAAACCTTGTTGCTATCCTCATATGTGTTGAATATTGTCAATGGCTGGCTAGCCTAGACTATAATGACTTAAGGACCTCTTCTACGTCATTTCAATTTCTTATTCAGTATGATATGGTAAATGACATATTATTATTTGAATCTGTAAGAAGACGAAATAGATAGGAAATTAGATAGAACTCACAGCGCTAACTTTCGACTATCATTTTGAAATAAATCAAAAATAAAACGGACAGAGCTTCTGCATTTTTTTTATTGACAAGCATAATGACACAGAATAATGGCTGGCAATGGCTTATATAGAGACGACTCCCTTCTTATTGGCTAGGGCTTGGCTTGGCTTAAGGGATACGTCATGGCGGCATGGCTCCGATTGGCTAGCTGGCTGACACGTTCGTTACATTCGGCCATCCTGGAACAATTGCTCCCGCAATGGGAACAAACAGTAATGATTAGCATCTGGCACAACAGATCATTATGGCTTTTAACTTAAGGCTGGCTGACTCATGACTGGTTGACTCATGGCTGACTGAGTCATGGCTGGCTGGCTAGCTAGCTGGGTCATGGCTGGCTGGCTGGCTGGCTTATGGCTGGCTGGCTGAGTCATGTCTGGCTGGCTTATGACTAACACTACACATGAAATGAAAACTAGGTACTAGCAATATCTGATATGGGTCTCTTACTTCAATGCCTCCGGTATGTAAAGTTATGAGTAGCTATGGCAATGCTAACAGTCTGGCATTACAACTGGCATTGGTAAAATTACAATATTAGTAGCCAAAGTAGATACGAGTACCTGGCTGTGGCTTTTGACAACTTGTCGCCCTGTCAGCACCTGTCCTTACGGCATCGGAATGCAGCCCGCAGTTTCGCAGCCAATTTTAAAACCTTCATGTAGCCACGATAAAGACATCTGTACTGTAATTCAGCTCTTCTTGTCACGAAAAAAAGGTTGCCGGACGCGAGAGTTAGCTGCAAAAAGGTATTGGCATATTAATACACTTAATCCTGTTTCCCGTCTTTCACCAAATGTATTCCAATTGTTCCCTAACATAGTTCCCCAAGCTGATCAGAAATTCTAGCTGCACTAAACGTATTAGGTATTGTGACATTTGTGACAAACACAGGATCTTCTCATAATTTTGTCCCAGTGTCTCTGATTTTTTTCGTTGACAATCTCCACAACAACCCGTTGCTAGGCACGTCCTGTTTTCCAATGACCATAATGTTTTCCTCTATGCTGCTAAAACGAGTAGGATACGCAATAAAATGCTGATTCTGATGCTGATCACATCATTGTCTGACTTCTTGTTTACAGTTGAAAGATTTTAATGCATCGTCTCATCCATGAATTTCATCATTTTGACAAATCATTTTCATGAATTTCCATTTTCGTCACCGTCAGACTGTTTTCAGCGTGGCGCGATTACATCTAAATCTCTTTAGATTTTGGTTCATGCCATTTCTGAATGAAATAAATCAAAAATAAAACGGACAGAGCTTCTGCATTTTTTTATTGACAAGCAGAATGACACAATAATGGCTGGCAATGGCTTATATAGAGACTTCTTATTGGCTAGGGTTTGGCTTGGCTTAAGGGAGACGTAATGGCGGCATGGCTCCGATTGGCTAGCTGGCTGACACGTTCGTTACAATTTATATAAAATCTTTTTACTTTTTAGTGCTTGCTCCATTTGAAAACCCGTCTACTATATCAAGTTCTAAATATAGAATATGTCGTAAATTGGTCGTATACGATTAATTTCCATTATAACTAAAGCTTTACCTCTGAATATCCGCTAAATTGATTCTACATGAATAACATGAACACTGTGGTTCCTTTGTGGGCGAAGCTTCAACGGTATCAAACTGAATATTATCGTAATAAAATTACGTTTCATGGCAGTTCACTTACAATAAGCCTTATGAATCTTATGATAAGAACTTAAAGTTGAATATCGCTTTGACTACCGTAATATATAGAAATTATCTGTAATAAAGAACCTATTCTATTACAAGATACAAGATATTTTAAAGGGTATAGTCGATAATACCGGGTATACGTCGACATATACATATACACTGGTAGCGTTGCCAGGCGTCCGGATAAAGCCGGACATAGGTAGGCTTTTTGATTGCGTGTCCGGCCAAAATAAACTGTGCCCGGCTTGTCCGACCTTTGTTAGGCTTTTTACACTCGTGGCCGAGCGCAAGCGAGTCGACCGTCGGTCACTCCCGTAGGCCGCAGTGCCGCAGTTTTTTTGTAGTACCTATTAATACTGAGACACAAAATCCTCAATAATGTAGGGTGTCCGGCCTTTCTACCCAAATGTCCGGCCAAACTGGTTGGTCTGTGCGGCTATTAGGTTTGGCGACCTGGCAACCCTATACACCGGTATACATGAGGACCCGCGGGGCGCTATGGTTACCATAGCGGACTGCCAACCGAGGGATCCCGGGTTCGATTCCTGACGAAACAGATATTTGAATGATGAGTAAATTTCTGTTCTCGGTCCCTGGGTGTTTGTGTTCCTGTCTTTGTATGTGTCCATGACACCCACGACTTAGGGTATTATTTACCTTACTGTGGGGCTAAGAGTGTGTAATATTTATTTTTTTATTTATTTGGTCGATATGCCTTCTAACTGATTAACTATATACCGGGCAAACACTACGGCTGTATTTCTGCGCTAAGCAATTTTTTTGTGTTTCGGTGGATAAGTTAAGATAAGGATTTGCTAGCAACAGATAGATACAAAGGACCTTTCGCTTCCGGAGTAAGGGCGAACTGCATACAATTTCAAGAATTTCATTTAAAAATGACGCAGAATGCACTGCTGTAGGAATAACTAAACCACATAATAATTTGTAGGTGGTAGAACTATTGTGGTTCGCCCGGGGAAGTACCACCGCTGCACCCACTTCTGCCGTAAACCAATTCTGTTGTGTTTCGGTGGAAAGGTGCAGTTGCCGGCCACCTTACACGAGGTGACCACCAGCCTCCGGAGTAGCAGCGCAACTGCATACGACCTCAGACAATACTTACCTATGCTTGCTTGAGGTTGTATGTAAATGTCTATGGGCTGCGGCGACCACTTAACACCACGTGGCCTGCATGCTCGTCTGCTCCTCCATTCAAATAAAAAAAACTAATTAGAGATACTAAGAAAAAACACGGCCAAGTTCTAGTCCTGTTTTTTTTTGCTTTGTTACCGTTAAAATATAAAACTTATATTCTGCACAAAAATCTATCATCACTCATCTACCTAAGAGTAAGTAATTATAGCAATCAGGCCCTGTCAGGCCCTAAACGTGCCCTGAATCGGTAATACATCATAAGCATCACAAGTTAATTAATTTTCTTCTATTGTTCGCTATTTATATTTTCACTTTATTTTCCTTTGGGAATGGTCCATATCAGAATGTGTATAAATAAAAGAAAAATCACAGTCTGTCTGGTATGAATTCGGACTTTGGAAAAATAAATAACGTTTCACACTCATAGCCGCACAGCAGGGTAGGACAACCTGTGTCGTGGGTACCATGGACACACACAAAGACATAAACACAAATACCCAGTCCAAGAACAGAAATTTTAAACTCATCATTCAAATTTGTGCTTCGCCGGGAATCGAACACAGGACCCTCGGCAGTCCCTCATGGTAACCATTGCGCCACATGGGTCGTCAAGAATGAAATGTATAAAAACTGTTGTGACAATAACAAATAAAAACATAATGAATTTTATTTTAAATTTTTTTAGGCGTTAGTGATGCCTTAAAAATATGAAAAATTGATTACTAGGAAAAATTTTCATATAAAAAATTGCAATTTGTGCAAACTACATAAGCAATTCTTATATTGTAGGAGCAGAAAAAATATTATATTTATAGCGGTTAATCTTGTAGTCTGTCCCTGTCTTAGAGCATCAAAGTTACTGATTCACCCTTCAGGAGAAACGGCATAGCGCCTCGCTTCGATACATAATTTTTGTGCCAAATCTGGTGCGGGGAAAGAACGCACACATTTTAATTTTGTCACACATTCACAAATTTTCTTTCATCGCTACAGACGCATACATTTCTAAATATACCAATTTCAATTAACAACGTCATTTTCCCTGTCTGCCTTTTTCGAATATCACCGTTTATTGGACAATAGTTTGGAAAACAAATTCTTCTTTTTATGTATGTATATCTGCCTGTTGTTATGTTTACTAAAATTAGTTTTAAGATTTCTATTGTCACTAACCAAATATGGATGTAAGTCCGAAAGAAATTTATTATTATTATTATTATTTACTAGCCTTCCGCCAGCGGCTTCGTCCACGTGGATTAGTTTTATAGGTCCCGTAGGATAAAAACCATCCTATGTCCTTTCCCAAGGTCCACTCTATCTTTGTTCCAAATTTCATTAAAATTGGTTCAGTAGTTTAAGCGGGAAAGCGTAGCAGACAGACAGACAGAGTTACTTTCGAATTTATAATATTATAGTAGGGTAGTAGGGATTAAACCTCTATATTTCGGAATGTGTAGATATGAAATTAATTTCATCAAAGCAATTCATATCCATACTAATATTATACGCGTAAAGAAAGTAACTTATTATAAAATAAATTATTAATAATGTTTGAACAATTGATATTCTTTAAGTATTGAATAAATTAAGAACCATTAGCTAATTTAAATTTTTTTATTAATAAAAACATGCGCGGTTCCGTGCTTCGGAGGGCACATTATGCCGTCGGTCCCGGTTATTATCGATAGATGACAGTCATTAAACCTAGCCGGAGGCCTTATGAGCGGTTTGAAAACATCCGACAGCGGGTTGGCCACTAACCCGCATCTCCACCAATCCGCATTGGAGCAGCGTGGTGGAGTAAGCTCCAGGCCTCCCTATAATGGGGAGAGACCGTGCCCAGCAGTGGGACGCAAAAAGGGTTGCAGCCAAAGAAAGTAACGCTGTCTGTCTGTAACGCTTTCCCGGTTAATCTACTGAACCAATTTTAATGAAATTAGGAACACAGAGTGGACCTTGATAAAGGACATAGGATGGTTTTTATCCTGCGGGAACCTATAAAACGGGTCATTCGGTTGAAGCCACTGGCTAAACGCCTATGATTTTAAAATAGCAATATCATCTTAAATCGTAATTCAAATGTATGGAAAAAGTTAGAGATACCTGGAATAGAACATAGGCTATTTTACGGGAACCCATAAAACAGGTTCAAGCAGGCGAAGCCGATGGCGAAAATCTAGTCGTGGAATATAGCCAGAAGTTTTATTTAAATGAATTTGCAGTTACTGGAATGGAACCCTTTGTGTTTCATGTCGGTGTTTTTTTAAGAAACATACCTACTTTAATTTGTATACCCAGGAGGGCAGGCGCAGTCCAGGTCACAGGGGACATGACCCCCCCAAAACCCATCAGTCATGTGTAGATGGAAGGCGAAACAAGTCCATTTGGGACACCTCTTCCCCTAAATTTCTTAGTGACCCCCCAAAATTTTTTGGCGAAAAAATTGAAGGCTGCGACCGCGCCTGCAGGAGGGTTGAATATAGTGTAACATTGTAATTAATATGTAAGACCTTTTTGACCTATATTCACAAATAAATGGATTGAATTGAATTGAATTGTTTATATTTTTGGTATAAATCTCAACACCACTCGTGTTGAGATTTATACGTTGTTTTTTTTATCCTAAATGAAATGAAATGAAATGAAATATTCTTTATTCACTGTACGGTTCATTTACAAACTCTTAGTGAACGTTATTTTTTTGTTCTGTCTGCTCTGGGTGCGCTTAGGCAATGCTGAGCTGAAGAAAAGAGCAGACGGAGAAAAACTTCAGCCCTGTTTTAAAATATGAGGTATACAATAATCATCATACAATAATCTAACTCAACCTGAAACGGGCCTAATTTAATGTACCTACCTATATTTGGTATTCTTAATACCATAAACACACCCATAAACACACCACACGTCACATAATATTGGCCACGATTTTGGTAAATTTAAGCTGTGTGTGTCATACCTACTAACGACTTGCGCATATTCGCGAAGCAGTTTCTGGTCGTTTATTTTAGTTACTTGTAATTTCTTACCATAACATTGTGTGCTTTTAGAAGTATTCAATTTTTTTATAGGCTCACTTTCATACATTGTACAATGCAATGAAATTTAATTGCTGTTAGATGTTTTCAGCTCGCCCATCGGTTTTCTAACCACTCATAAGGGCTCCGACAAGGCTTAACGATTGTTATCTATTGTTAACGTTCGGGACCTATAACTCGTGCTCTCCGAAGCACAAATTTTGACATACATCTCCTACCCGACCGTTTGACTTAGTTGCGTAGATCGCATGCGTTCTACGCCAGCCGCGGAGCCTTGCTTTCTTCGCCACTAACGAACATAACATTAAAATGTTTTATCTGTCGTACAAAAGATGCCGTCAGCCATTACTTTGACAAATTATCTGAAAAGATCGTACCATACTTGCGGAGCAGTTTCAGGTCGATTTATTTTCCTATTCTTCTTATCGTAATTAAAATCTTCTCAGTTATCATCTAATGCGTACAATGGAACTCTCAAGGGGTTATTATACGATGTCTTGAGTCATTCTTTGAATGGAAACGTGTGAGGAAGATTGCTATACACGCGATACAAAGAATGACTGGGAGATGGGATACCTATATTTAATTTTGTATATTATGATAATATTGTGAACTTTACGGTGTGTTTCATTCTTCGTATATTATGAAGAGAAATTCCGTATAAAGAAAAATTATAATTTAATATGGTTAGGAACGCAATCCAACACTAAATCAACTAAATGCCTCCGATTAAAACATAATTAGTAATATATCGTAAATATATGAAGTATTTAAATTATGTTATATATAACAGTTTAACAGAAGCTAACCTATTGTATTCTTATATGAGATTATTGTATTATGACGATTATCATATTATATATTTTTCCTCACAACTAAATTTGTTATGAGCGTATTAATTTATCGTTGCTCCTCAGTCAGGAAATAAATTGTGATATTTAATTACGATATCTTCCATCAGTATGCATGCTATGTTACTAATATTTCTCGAAAGCATGATGTCCACCATTCCGCACTTAGCCAGCAAGGACAACATAATTCACACTACTGAAAGGAGACAAGTCTTCTCAGTGCCCAGCAGTGGGACATAAAAAGGGTTGAAAAAAACAAATCAATTCAGTTTCAGAAGCGTATACTTTCTAATGATACGCACGACTACATGTGCTTCAAGCGCGTAATACACCTGTAGTAACTAATAACTTAGTAACTAATCCAATTACAGCGCAGGTTGCCAACCCCTAGCAGCTCAGATTGTGGCACAAGATGGCGCTCGTAATGAACCACAGACGCCGCATTATTCCATTAATGTGACTCTCGCTGCGCCAAACCTTGGATGGTTAATCTGTAATCGTATATCTCAATGTGGATATTATTACATACCTACATATTTCAAAAGCCCTTTGAATTGGTTTAAGGTTACTGACCTTAAGCTAATTATCGGATCGTACAATCAGCGCTCACATCATAAAATATAAAAAAGCAAAGAAAAATCTCTGTGAACAGCGAAGTGTTGCCGTTTAAAACTGCACCTCCCCGTGTACAAACTACAAACACATTATAAGCATTGTAACACTTACAAGAAAACTGCAGCTTGCCTCATTTAATTTAAAAGCCCTTTAAGTTATTTACATTACTTATGGTTATGTTACATACATACTGACTTAAGCTAATTAGCAGGAAGCATATTATAATCTGCGTAGTTTCACAAGGTGGCCATCACCCACTCATGTTTGTCTTGAAATAATTTTTATATGTATTTTTTTCGGTGGACAGATTTCAGCAGGTGTGGCTTGTGGACTTAAGAGCTTAGATGAGGATATTAAATTGTCTAACATTAGGGGGAGGTGGGGCACCTTGATACGATTTTTACTTAGACCCAATAATAGACGATCTATTGACAGTAACATCCAATTTAATAATTATAATATATTCAATATATATTCAACTGACTTGTTAAATTCAAATTAACCGTTAAATTTAATGGCAAAAAGTATGAGAGCCTATTTACTAAAAAATGAAATTTGTATCAATGTACCCCGAGTGTGGGGTACATTGATACATATACTGGGGCACTTTGATTCATAGAAATGTTTCTACAAATTAAACAAGTTTTACTGATTTTTATGACATTTATTTATTAATTGCTTATTTTTTACTTTTGGGTAAATTATGTGCACTTAAGTACTAATTGAAATAAAATACTTTTTGCAGTCTTAATATAAAAATAGAACAAGTATATCTAAACAATAAACTACGCCCTGAAAAATATTTAAACAAAAAGACATAATCATTCTTTATTTGGCCTAATAAGTCATCACTAGTTTTTATGAAGTAAATTAGCTTACATTGAAATGTTAATAGGTGACAAATTAATCTTTAAATTGAATAGAGAAGCTGTTCTACAAGTTCCTTTTTTACTATAGGATCTAGTAATTTCATCACAATATCAGAAATATAAACCGAAGCGCCGTCTTTTATATCAGGAAACACAAAAGTTAAAGTCGGCTAAGCTTTAAAAACGAGACTAGAAAGTCGCTAAGGCTATCGGGGTATCTTGCTTGACACTATTTTTCCACAAAATGCTTATAAGGTTGCTTCTTTCCTGCGTTAATTACCTTTGTTATAACATAGTCAGATATCGCAGAAGCCACAGAAATTTCATCGATGGAAGTTCTCTTCGTTTTGCGTTTAAATGTTGGAACCATTTTTCTATAAAGAAAATAAAAATATATTAAGTCTTACATACTCATACATACATTTAACAAAACATCGGGGTACATTGATACGTATCAATGTGCCCCGAGAGCACTTGCATCAATGTGCCCCTGCCTACTACAAACGAAATAAATATTTTATAAAAATTAAAGCAATAAATAATCAAAAAAATTAAGTCTATGTAATGTAATGACAGATATGTACTTACCAAATGTCTTAATATAACACAGGTAACACTAAATAAATTAGAAGAATCACATCCGAAAGAAAACTACGAAAATTTTGTTGCGAGCATCAGAAACAGGTTTATAAGTGCCAGCCGCTAGTCTTCGAGAGTACGTTGCTCCGCGCTAGTGTGCGTGTAGGGTGTATTATTACCTTCTTATCTGTGTCAGATGGCTCGCCTAACGCGTTTTGTTTTCGATAAATATTGACTGTATCTATGTCACAGGAGTAGATAAACGACCAGAGTGAAAGCTTCTTAAGAACGGGAAAAATTGTTACCTATTCTGGTAGGGTTGTCACAATAGGTTAATACAAATAAAATAAAATCATTTGTTAAATAGTTTTATTATTCAGTATGATAGAATACTTTACAAATTACTTACTCTAATGATTTTCTTTTTACAATTTTTGTTTTTTAATAATTTATTGTTTCTTTTAATGGTGTGGTAAATTCTCAATCTAACATATAGTTTTTTCAAGTAATCTAATGGGAAACACTCACATGGCATATCAAATTTGCAATCTTTAATATGTTGAAGTATTTCGTTGCCAACATTGACAATATTTACTTCAAGATCAAAATATTCGCGAAACTTTTGCTCGAGCAATTCAACAAACGCGATAAAATTGTCAGGAGTTATATCTATCATTATTGGATTGTCACCAAAGTTCCGCAGGTAAGTATACAACATCGGGAAGTGGTTCAAATCTTACTTGCGATATTTCAACTTAACACACATACCAACCCACCCACATACCTACAAATGTTTTGTAAAATTTCGTAATAATAATAAAAAGGTAAAAGCACACTGTGTAGTATCATTTTCTTATTAAAAAAAAAGAATCATACAATAGAATACAGGTACCCACTTACTTGAAAAAGTAATAATCAAATATTTACTTACCTATTGTACTCCTTGGGATAGTTAAAGTATGATATATTTTTATTTTTTCTTTTTGTTATTAATAAAATACCACATTTTTATATTAAGTAAATATTCAAACTTGCAAAATTAAATAACAAAACAAAGAACGTACGTCGCACAAACCCTGAGATTGTCAACTGGCTGTGCCAACGTAAACCGGTTTTTTCCAGTCTCGCCGCGTACGCGACAAGCGGCCAGTGGTCACGCACACATGCTCCGCGTGCTTGTAGTAGTGCAACCGATTCGCGCGGTTGTATGAAGCTTTCACTCTGGTCGTTTATCTACTCCTGTGTCTATGTGCCCCATGTATCAATGTACCCCATCTCCCCCTACTTGTCTTTTTACTTTATTAATTTGTTTTATATTGTTTCGAAAGTCGCCAAGCTTTGCTAAATGTATCTCGTACAATGTGTTTGTTTCGTAATCATTCATATTTTGTTTCTGGTAGGCCCGTGCTGGGGCGCCGCGCGTGGAGAACACCGGTGCGTTCCACTGGAAATCCCAGAGTCCTCCCCAAGCACAGAGGTAGGCCACCAATGGAGTTTTACTGCGGTAACAAATCCCAAATAACCCGATAACACCTCTCCCAAGGTGCCGGGTACCTTTTGAAGGTTTCCTCCAGATACCAAAAATAGGTATTACTGCTAAATAGCAGCAACACTTCAGAAAATATTTAAGGAGCGCAGCGACCGCGTCGCACTACGAGCCTACATGTTTATTTTCTTCTCAATAAAAAAAATGTAATTACTTTAGTACCTACCTTAATAAACCTAAGGTACCAATCACCTTTTTTGCGATTCATTTATTGTAAAACAATATCCAAATGAAAATATATTTCTCCTTATTCTATTTACTGTTAAGGTTATTTGACCAATCAACATCTGAGACACGTGATGGAAGCATAAAGGCATGACAAACGGACCGAGACCAAATTGTCCTCTAAACACTAAAATGACCTAATGATCTTGCAATCGCAATTTAAAGACATTCTGATGATAGCGTTAAGTCATTGCAAAACATGGACATCAACAGCAAAAAGTTATTTAAAATAAATAATGTTGTTTAAAAAACTAAAAAACACGCTTTTGTGAATATACGAACTAAAAAGTAAAAAATAAAAAGAAAATGTATTTTACTGTAAAAAAAAGCGTGGGGTGCATGCATGGTGTCAATAGTATCTTAAAAACCACCCCATGCTGTCATCGGCCCTTGACCCCTGTGCAAATTTTCAAGTTAATCAGACTCCTAGAAGTAAGTGAAAATGAAGTTAAAAGATTCCGTTACATACATACAGGTCAAGTTAATAAAAGCGTATTAAAAATTAAACCGACACCAAATGCTGTCGACGCCCATTGAGACCGAATGGTACCTACGCCATTTAACTAATAGACAGGACTCGCGCGTGTTCTACGCCAGTCGCCGGGCCATATGTTAGTCAATTTATCGTTTAATTATTATTTCTTTTTTAGTATTTCATACATAATTATGATAAGCTTTAAAGATTTTTAACAATCACTCAGATGAATAGGTAAGTATTTAAATGAAAAACAGCCTCATTAAATGTTTTTTTTTCTATTATTTCAATGGTCCAAGGTTACAAAGTTTTCAACTAAATATATTACTTGGATAGTAATTCAACGAAATTGTTGGAAACAAGTATATTTATTGTCTAAGTTTCTGTGTTTACGTGAAATGAATCCAGATAATATCTTCAGTGTTCATAAATAATGTTAAACAATAACCACAGACAAAATCACTGGAGTAATATTTATTTATTTATTTTATATATTATTTAATATATGAGCCTGAAATAATACTAAATCTTATCATCTTAAATATAATACTTTCATACTTCTAGATAGTGAAAATCGAACTGTTAGCATAATTAATACTTACTAAAATAAATAAACGCTGCAGTACCTTAATCGTAAACAATAAATTGAATTTACACTTTCAATCTGTCCCAAATTGCTTGAATTATTCAGGAAAACTTCTCTTCAACGAATAGGATTCAACTCGTAGAGATTGCGTACTTTGATTTGTAACGCGCCAACCACCAAGTGGATACACTCTGCTGCTGAACACCACTTCGCCTTCTCCGCAAAATAATTCGATAGAACTAGCATCCAAGAAGATCCTCCAAGTACGAGAGCCGATAGGAGACCATTCTACCTGTCTGATGTCCTCCAACCCACGATCTACGATAACTTTTCGCACATCTGGATCCCACCGAATCCAAGTCTTATTGCCTCCTTTTTTTCCTTCTAAACACAACTCTATCTTCTCATCCAGATTTCCCTCAATTATCAACTCCACGGCCTTTCCAAATTCGAGATTCTGGTTTCTTTCTAAAGTACTTTTCACAGCATCACCTTCTCTTATGGTTTTCTGCGCTTCAAGTGGCTTCTGGACGATAGAATTACCAACAAGCTCGATTTCTCTTACAAGCGTCATGGCTCCAGCCCATCCGTCAACGTCTTCTGGATGAGGAACTTCCCACATATTAAACCACGCAATTAAATACCTTTTTCTATCATGCTCCATAGTCGTTGCCGCGTAAAAGTCATGCCCGAAATCAATTTCCTGAAACTCTACCTCTGGTACAAACTCAAACGTCTCATAGTTGAAACTACCGATTATGTAGCCGGTTTGATACGTATTTTTGTATCTATCGCCTTTTGGCTTGAGACCTTGTGGTGACATGAGTAAAATGAACTTTCCATTCAACTCAAAAAAGTCGGGACACTCCCACATATAGCCCATTTCTCCGTTAGATTCGCCTAATACTTGTAGAAACTCCCATTTGATCATATCCTCAGATCTGTATAGTAGAACACGTCCTCTTTCATCTGTAGTTTTGCTGCCAATTATTACGTACCAATGGTCACCATGTCTCCATACCTTGGGATCTCGAAAATCTGGAGAGTTGTCCGGATTAAACGGTAAAACAGGGTTGCCATCGTACTTTTGAAAACTTATTCCATCGTCACTCAGAGCAATATACTGAGTTTCATTATAAAATGGATCAACATCCACTATTTCCCGTCCAGTGTACATGAGAATGAAGGCGTCACCGTCGGCGACTGCGCTACCGGAGAAACACATTTCCTTTTCGGGAAGAAGAGCTGTAGGGAGTTGCTTCCATGTTACTAGATCATCGCTCGATACGTGGCCCCAGTGCATCGGGCCCCACACGCTATCGTACGGGTAAAACTGATAGAACAGGTGGAACACGCCTTTGTAGAAGGAGAATCCGTTCGGATCGTTCATCCATCCGACTGGAGGCATCACGTGGTAGTGCAGTCTCCATCTTTGGTTGATCTCCGGTTTCTTGTTTAAAATGTACTGTTCCAATTCGGCTTTAGCGTCATCACTATTTTGTGCTGAACAATACATTAACGACAAAAACACGACGATTACGAGATGCCTCAAGCGCGTCATGACTGTTGATAGATTACCATTTGTCATGCGGCGTTTATATAGCGCTAGAGTAATCTCACGACGCGATTAGTCTGTTTTGTTTGACGTCCACTTAAGATGAAATAAATAACGACTTGTAATCTTCGAGGAGACTTGAGTTTGATAAAATTGCCCGGCTCGTACTGTTGTGAAAGTGTAGGTACCGAAATAGACGGCTTCCTTTTACGTCACAATGACTCAAACACGCTGTGTGAAAATATACGCTACTTACTTACAAATAAGGCTGGGTGTAGACAATGAAGCAGCATGACGTGCTGAACAATTGTCAATTAAAATGTCAGTTCATAGGTACGTTACTTTCAGGTCATTCGCATTAATCAATACAATGAAGTGATAATTGCACGTACAGTACTGTTTTTGGTGGACCATGAGGGGAACTGACGACCGATCTAGTAGCTAAAGCACTTCATCGTACTTTGGCAAAGGGAGATCTCCCGCCGGGCGAGGTGGTCATGCCCGGGGAGCGGCCGCGCTCCAACTGACTCAATTCGGAGCTTGTATATATGGTAGGATATTCCGAAAACTTCGATAGCGTGATTCAGGAATACCCGTAGCGCCATCTCTTGATGAGTAGCGGAAGGTCGCTACATCACCCCCTGCTCAGACCGGAGGTCGATATCTTCAGAAATCCAAGCTTGTGCAGTCTTCGCTTACAAGTGCCTTCAATGCCCTCTATCTTCAGTGAGTCGAGATGTGAAGGTGAGGCCTTGTGTTGCCCTCTATCCGCGGTGAGTCGGGATGTGAGGGTGAAGCGAGGTGTGGATATACCCTCTATCCACGGTGAGTCGGGATGTGAGGGTAGGTTGAAGTGTGGAGGCGAGTAGTGGGTTCTCGAGCCGTCCACGAAGTTGTTGGAGGTAGCTGGATCAGGATCAGGAAGCGTGGTTCAGACGCGCTGCGATGAACCTGATGAGCTGCTGAAGTGATGCTGCAGTCCATCCAGGGTGTGAAGGTGCGACTGATGAAGGTCAGAAGGGACGTATTCTTGTCCGGGGTCACCAGTTTGGCAAAGGGAGATCTCCCGCCGGGCGAGGTGGTCATGCCCGGGGAGCGGCCGCGCTCCAACTGACTCAATTCGGAGCTTGTATATATGGTAGGATATTTCGAAAACTTCGATAGCGTGATTCAGGAATACCCGTAGCGCCATCTCTTGATGAGTAGCGGAAGGTCGCTACAGTACAATAGCGGAAAAATCAGCAAATAATCGGCAAAATAAAACGAAACGTAATACCTACTTTAAAGAATTAAAATAATATATTTCTTAACACAAACATTTTGATGTGTAAAATTTTATAAAACAAGTGCCTTAACTGTTAGTAGTTTGCTTTATATTCTATCTCTATGATAATTTCAAAACCATTTTTTTGTGCCCGTTCACTATTAAAGCCTACCTCGTATTCGCATCATCACCCAGGGTCGACTGGTAGACAACACTAATGGGCATTAAGTTTGACCCCTTGTGACTCTTTAATTTAAGGTGTTTCACATAAATAAAGAAATAAATATTCGTATGATAATCAATGTAATGAAACGATCATCCTGCTTGATCATATACAGAGAACATAAGCAAAATAAATAATGTAGTTTAAAAAAATGTAAAATGTATTTTAGTGTAAAAAAAACGTGGGGTACATGGTGTCAATAGTATCTTAAAAATTACCCCATAGACACCTCACATACATTACATACAGGTCAAGCTAATAAAAGCGTGTTAAAAAGACAAGAGCCTAGCCAATCATTATTTTACCTAATGTTTACTATACCTACCTATTGAATTTACAGACAACTATTATTGTTATACATTTGGGTTAATGTGTAACATACGTCATTATATTATCTTGCATAAAAATAAAACGTAATGATAAGATATTTTTACGTCATTTACTTATATAATTTATTAGTACCCGGACGTCAGAGCGTTGCTCGAATAAAAACAATTGATTTTCTTAGTTTAATTTCAAACAAAACATTCATTGGCTTAGTGTTACTTAACAACGCCATCTGAAATAGCTTCCAAATAAAAAAAACTGTCTCAAAATATAAAAAACCACAATATGCTTGATGTGGTTTGAACCCGGGTCTTTAACTGAACGGTCGGCCTACGTAACCATTCAACCAAAGAAGCTTTGATTCGATCTACGAAATTTTTATAGAGCTCTTTCAAATCGACATTGTCATTTGTTTGTACCGCGGATTGGCGGATGACGTTTGACGGCGTTCTACGCCCCAATATTATTATATTTTATTTTAATATAATAGTCTCCAATAGGTGTCAGGATGACGCATTATTTTTTCAGTTTATATTTAAGTTGATTATCGCTGAAAATACGGATAAAACGACAAATTCTAAAACTGAAACCTTGCTGGATCGATTTATCACCCCCGAAGCCTCCTGGTTACTAAATTTCATGAAAAAGGTTGAAGCCATTTCCGATAGTCAAATTATATATATACTCGTAGGTATGTACCTACAAAAGTTGCTCATTTAAAGGTATTAGATAGAATATAATAGCTATCCGCCCGCGTGACCACACTTTTCTTCCCACAGGAATGTTTTCCCAGAGTAAAAAGTAATTTTTGTCACCCTCCAGTCCCCTCACTAATCTAACCTCACTAACTCAGCTAATCATTGCGACGTGAAAGAACAACAAACAAATAAACATACTTTCACATAATATGTATTTAATATACCTATGTTTCACATTGTATAATAGGTATTAAGTATGGATTCATATTTCCCTATTAAACTTAAAAAAGATGGAAAGTTAAAAGTACTTAGTACGAGTACACAATATTCATCATCGTTCAATTTCGTTCAATTCTTTTTGAGAACGTTTTGATAAAGCTATTTTCAGTTTCAATTAATATAACCAAAATAATGTCTTAATTTCACCCTTTCCTTTTAAGGATTATCCCTTTGAGGCTTACTAGGATCAGGAATAAATTTCCTTTTAATTTGGGATAATGTTGTTTTTGCAGTAAGTTTAAACGCAAAAATTAGGTGTTACATTTAAAGTATCAAAATAGAGGTAGTGTCAAACGTAATTACGGTTTTAATTTTTTGTACAAAACAGTGTGTGAATTAAAAATGTACGAAGTGTGTGATGTAACAGTCAAAAATGCTACAACCATTCCGTATATTAGCATCGACACGAAAATTTTTGAGGTGGAATGTAGTTCTGGCACCTTTTTCTACCTTTTTTATGTCCCACTGCTGGGAATAGGTCTCCCTCCTGGAAGTGAGAGGGATTTCGTTTATTCCACCACGCTTGTCAGATACGGATTGTTGGACAACGTGCCTTTAAGAAATTATGAGTCTCTCAGGCATGCACAGTGACGGAAAACACCCTCCTCGTAATTAATAAATATCACAATATTTTCCCTCACCGTGGAGCAGCAACGAATGCGCGCTTAACAAACTTCTTTGTTCGAGGTGGTTTGAAACCAGGGTTTTGAACTGGGTATGTTGTACTGGGTAACATGTCGGAGACCGCGTGTTAAACACGCACTTGCCTTTACATCAAAATAGCGCGCATGGCTTGGTGGTTAGCGTAGAACGTAAACGATCCATGCAACTAAGCCAAACAGGTGCAGTCGGGTGTGAGATGGGTGACCGCTACAAAAAAATCATGCGCGTTTAAGGGCACGTTAAGCCGTCGGTCCCGGTTGTTGTTGATAGATGACAGTCATTAAACCTTGTCGGAGGCCTTATGGGCGGTTTGAAAACATCCAACAGCGGGTTGGCCACTAACCCACATCACCACCAACCCGCATTGGAGCAGCGTGGTGGAGTAAGCTCCAGGCCTACCCAACAATAGGGAGAGACCGTGCCCAGCAGTGGGACGCAAAAAGGGTTGCAGCCACATCCAATTACAAACATTTTAATTTTTAACAAATCACAAGTACATTTTCGTGCAAGGCAGAAGATTTTTAATAATATGGTAAATCGTTCTCGATGTCGATAAGACCCAAACCTTATGGGTCGGATTAAAATAAGTGGCAATAAAAGAATTTGACGCGGAGACGACTCGATTATTTGAGCACGTCCAAAAGATTTCCGACAGAGTGCTGGAACAGTGTCCCTCGGCTGAGCTGGTGATTCTGGGTGACTTCAACGCTCACCACACCGAATGGTTGGGATCCAGAATCACCGACTTTGCTGGCAGGGCCGCTTACAACTTCTCCTTGGCATATGGGTTGACGCAGGTGGTACACACTTTCACCAGAGTACCAGATATTGAGACCCATACTGCCTCTCTGCTGGACCTTCTGCTGACCACCCATCCATCTGACTACCGGGTGACGGTTGGGGCCCCACTTGGGACTTCTGACCATTGCCTGGTAAGTTCTGCCGTACCATTGCCGCCCCCAGAAGGTTCTCGACCCAATGGGAAGCGTCAAGTCTGGCATTACAGGTCAGCGGACTGGGATGGACTCCGGGAATTCCTGGCTTCCTACCCCTGGAGGCAGCTGTGCTTCACCTCGGGTGATCCTAGCACGTGTGCGGAATCGATAGCCGATGTGATACGACAGGGCATGATTGGTTTTATCCCCAACTCTGTAGTATCCATTGGCGGGCGAAACAAGCCCTGGTTTAATGGTTCTTGCGCTAAGGCTTCTAGCCTTAAGCAAGAAGCTTTTAAAACCTGGGCTGATGCGCACACGCGCAAGGACCCCGAAACGTCTAAGCTTCGGAAAAAATTCAACGCTGCCTCCCGTTCGGCAAAGAAGCAAATAGCCAAGGCGAAGTTTAGGCACGTCGGCAGAATTGGCCAGCGTCTATCAAGCTACCCTTGCGGGAGTCGAGCTTTCTGGTCGCTTGCCAAGGCTGTCGAAGGTAACTTCTGTCGGTCGTCTCTACCATCTTTACGCAAACCGGACGATACTCTGGCTCACACGGCAAAAGGGAAAGCCGATCTCCTGGGTACCCTGTTTGCCTCAAACTCGACTCTGGACGATGGAGGTGCCACACCGCCGACCATCGAGCAGTGTGAGAGCTCGATGAAGGACGTGCGTTTCACTCAAAAGGCCGTCAGACGAGCTCTACTAGCCCTCGATGTCAAGAAGTCGAGCGGGCCGGATGATATCCCCGCGATCGTATTAAAGACGTGCGCTCCCGAGTTGGCTCCTGTCTTAACGCGCTTATTCTCGCTTTCCTACACCACTAGTAAAGTACCGTCTTCGTGGAAGGTAGCCCTAGTACACCCAATCCCGAAAAAGGGTGACCGCAGTGACCCGTCCAACTACAGGCCCATTGCAATAACCTCCCTGCTCTCTAAGGTGATGGAGCGTGTTATAAATACGCAGCTCCTTAGGTACCTCGAGAAGAACCGGTTGATCAGCGATCGTCAGTATGGCTTTCGCCAGGGCCGGTCGGCCGGTGATCTCTTGGTATACCTCACACACCGCTGGGCTGAAGCCGTCGAGGGCAACGGGGAGGCTCTGGCAGTCAGCCTGGATATTGCAAAGGCCTTTGACCGGGTCTGGCACAGGGCCCTTCTCGCGAAGCTTCCATCTTACGGTCTTCCCTTGAGGCTATGTAACTGGGTGGCCAGCTTTTTGTCTGAGCGGCAGATTAAGGTCGTTGTTGACGGATGCTGCTCAGATATGAAGCCCATTAATGCCGGTGTTCCCCAAGGCTCAGTGCTGTCCCCTACACTATTCATTCTGCATATCAATGACATGCTGCAACAATCACGTAGTATACATTGCTATGCAGATGATAGTACGGTGGACGCACTATACACCTGTCGAGCCAATGCCTCTAGGTCACAAGTGGAGGAAAGCAGAATCGAACTTGTGTCTGAAGTCGAGAACTCTCTGGAGCGGGTCTCGGAATGGGGTCAACTTAACCTTGTCGAGTTTAACCTCACGAAGACACAAGTTTGCGCGTTTACTGCTAAAAAAACCCCATTTGTTATAGCGCCCAAGTTCCAGGGTACCGCGCTCACCGTCGGTGAAAGTGTCGGTATCTTGGGAGTTGACATTACGAGTAAAGTGCAGTACCGGAGTCATTTGGAGCACAAAGCCAAATTGGCGTCCAAAAAGCTTGGTGTCCTCAATAGGGCGAGGCAGTACTTCACTGCGGGGCAACTCCTGACGCTGTACAAGGCCCAGGTCAGACCCCACATGGAGTACTGCTCTCATCTCTGGGCAGGAGCACCAAAATACCAGCTACACCCATTTGACTCCGTTGAAAAGCGCGCAGTCCGAATCGTCAACGACCCAAGATTGACTGACAGGCTAGAACCGCTCAGCTTGCGAAGAGACATAGGCTCGCTCTGCGTGTTCTACCGACTTTACTATGGTGAGTGCTCCGAGGAACTTTTCAAACTCATGCCTACATCACCATTCCATGATTATACCACCAGACGAAGGTTAAAGTTCCACAGGCACCATCTGGACTCGTGGCGGTCCTCCACAGTCCGCTTTGCACGCTCCTTTTTACCACGGACGTGTAGGTTATGGGACAACCTTCCAGCTGAGGCATTCCCAGTGGACTATAACATGGGGTTCTTCAAGAAAGCTGTAAAAAAAGCTCTCCTTCAAAGCCGGCAATGCTCGGGTGGCTCCCCTGGGGTTGCCCGTGTCCATAGGCGACGGTGATCGCTTAACACCACGCGGCCCGTCTGCCTTTTTGTTCGGTTTACATATATAAAAAAAAAAAAAAAAAAAAAAAAAAAAAAAAAAAAAAAAAAAAAAAGCATGCGGCCACGCACACACCGCCGTCCGTCCCGGGGCTGCTGGCTGGATGGGTCGAGCTCCCACTCTCACCGCCCGCAACCCCGGAATATTGGTTAGGCCTGGAGCTTACTTTACCATGCTGCTTCAGGTTGGTGAGGCGTGCTGTGTAATATTCGCAAATGTGTATATGTTGCACGTATTTGTTTTCAGTAATACAGACCCGAACCTAATATTATGAAAAAATGTAAAAATTTCATAATTTAGTCCGAAACAAATATTCTTAACTCGTACAGAACTACAACTCCGACGAATTAACTGTGCACTTGGAATGCATCTTCTCTCCCGCTTCTCCACGCGATAATTCTCAAAGTAGCCTTATATTTCAGAAATAAATATAGAAAAAATACCTACTTTTGCAGACAACATACTTTTTCAACAATTAGGTACTTTTTGTGTAAACAGTCACGGTTACATTACAGCACGACGTGCACATTTAAGTCGGCCGAGTTATATGTTACGGACACTTACGGACAACTTGTTTTATTTTATCTTTCTTTCAGTAATGGCATCGCATATTTCCAATGTCAAGTGAAGTGGATATCGGACGATATAATAATTATTTAGTTCAAATTAGTCGTCACTGTCGTCAGTAATAAATAGTCGCATGGCCCGGCGGTTAGATCGATCTATGCAACTAAGCTAAACGGGCGCGGTCGGGTGAGAGATGGGTGACCGCTTGTGGCAAAAAAAAATCATGCGCGTTTCCGTGCTTCGGAGGGCACGTTAAGCCGTCGGTCCCGGTTGTCGATAGATAATAGTCGTTAAACCTTGTCGGAGGCCTTATGGGCGGTTTGAAAACATCCGACAGCGGGTTGGCCACTAACCCGCATCTCCACCAACCCGCATTGGAGCAGCGTGGTGGAGTAAGCTCCAGGCCTTCCCAATAATGGGGAGAGACCCGTGCCCAGCAGTGGGACCCAAAAAGGATTGCGGCCAATAAATAGTCAAGTCAGTCAGATTCGTATTCAAATAGAATGACTATTTTACCAGAACCTGTCCGATCGAGTTTAAGAGTTATTATTTTCACAATACTCATTTCAAACAATTTCCCAACACTCGTGCACTGTAATAAACCTCGAAGAAAATAACATCAAACTGTATCTGATATAACGTAAAAATTTACCAAGAAAATGTAAATAAAACAAGAACACAATAATAATGTGCTATTATATTAAATTATTGTATTTTTCAACTTCCCGCCAAAACTCTTTAGGACAACTTCCCGTTAAAAATATGCTGCTCTACTTCAGTCAAAAGTAGTCGAAATAAGTTTTGACTTGGATTGGACTTTGTCGGTAACATGGTTAAGGGCTTGTTGGCCCTTTACCCGGGTTATTCTCAACTGTTAAACGAATACCAAAAATGGATAATAAACTATCGTCATTATCAACTATCACCCATATTCATAAACAATACTATGAGGTCTCATAGTGCTCGCCAAAGCATAGGGTTATCTAAACGAATTCATAGACGATATACTTGAGTGAAGCGTGCTGCTAAACTGCTATGTGTTTGTCAAAATCTTAGACTAAGAATAATGTACTTACCTACGTAAAAATCGACATGAATCAAATCAAATCAAAAATCAAAATCAAAAATATTTATTTCATATTAGGAATACAAAATATTCGCTTAATGAATGTCATTTTTCCCGGTCATCGCCTTTAGGTGCCCGTTTGGGCTAGATGTTGAGCTGAGAGAAAAAAGGCGGCGGAAAAAAACTCCCAGCAGCACTCTTTTAAAAAAAGTACATAATATATAATTGAGACATCAGTATGGCTATGGGTCTATAATGGGCACACGTGACAGCTGATCGTATGAGACACTATTGTAGTCGATGTCGATGGCTTGACATAACGAACGCACGTCAAATAGCGCTCTATGCATAGCGTTGGCTGCTTAAGGGGCGATTAGACGGCCCTATTTATCGGGCCCGATTTGGCATACATTGGTTATCTTGAGTATTTTATTACAATGTACTAGATATGAGCGCCGATGGGCGGGAGGTCGGCGGCGGCGCGCCGACTTTTTGGAGTCGGCGGCGGCGGCGTTTTCGGCGGCGTGACCTCCAAAGGATTTTTTGATGTTGGCAGATAAAAAACACGTAGTTTATCGATAAAAATATTTATATTTATTAAAACTTAAAAATAAACAAATTACTGTTCAGGAAAGTGTAACATGAGTGTAACATTTTGACACTTAGCAATTAGAACAACAACGTAATTATACAATTTTGAATAACAGTTTGCCGATATTGCAGGTCGGTGTGTGACAGGATAGTTTTTTTTATATACTATACATATAAATAAACCGTACAAAAAGGCAGACGAGCCGCGTGGTGTTAAGCGATCACCGTCAATTATGGACACGGGTAACCCCAGAGGAGTCACTCGAGCTTTGCCGGCTTTGGAGGAGAGCTTTTTTACAGCTTTCTTGAAGAATCCCATTTCATAGTCCACTGGAAATGTCTCAGCTGGAAGGTTGTCCCATAACTTACACGTCCGTGGTAAGAAAGAGCGTGCAAAGCGGACTGTGGAGGACCGCCACGAGTCCAGAATAGTCCAGATGGTGTCGGTGAAACTTTAACCTTCGTCTGGTGGTATATTCATGAAATGGTGACGTAGGCATCATTTTAAAAAGTTCCTTGGAGCCCTCACCATAGTAAAGTCGATAGAATGCGCAGAGCGAGCCTCTTCGCAAGCTTAGCGGTTCTAGACTGTCAGTCAAGCTTGGGTCGTTGATGATTCGGACTGCGTGTTTTTGAACGGAGTCAAATGATTGTAGTGGTGTAGCTGATATTTTGGTGCTCCTCTCGTATAATCTATTTATTATTATTTGTATAAGGCAGCTATGTATTGTGTATGTGGACTATGAGAAAGCCTTCGATTCTATTGAGATCTGGGCGGTGCTAGAGTCTCTCCAGCGATGCCAGATTGACTATCGGTACATCGAGGTGTTGAAGTGTTTGTACAAAGCCACTGGTTGCCATGACAGTCCGAGTCCACGACGGAAGCACTGGACCTATTCCACTGCAGTGCGGAGTACAAGGCACAAGGTTCATATCCCCGAAGCTGTTTACCGCTGCACTGGAAGACGTGTTCGTTCAAGCTGATAGAGTGGAACGAGCTCGGTATTGACATCAATGGCGAACACCTCACACAACTTCGATTTGCCGATGATATAGTAATCTTGGCGGAGAACCTGGAAGAGTTCAGCACTATATTATGTGACCTCCATAGCGCCTCACAAAGGGTGGATCTTAAGATGAACATGGACAAGACGAAGATCATGTTCAACGTCCATGTCACACCTATACCGGTTGTTGTTGATGGCACTACTCTCGAAGTTGTCGACGAGTACATATACCTGCGATCCGTATGGGTAAGTCCAGCTTCGAGAGAGAGATAACTTGTAGAATCCAACTCGGTTGGGCAGCGTTCGGGAAGTTACAAAGTGTCTTCTCGTCCAGAATACCTCAGTGCCTGAAGTTGAAATTTTTCGAGCAGTGTGTGTTGCCAGTGATGACCTACGCTAAGACGTGGTCTTTTACAGTTGGCCTTTTCCATAGGCTCAAGGTCGCACAGCGCTCGATGGAGAGAGCTATGCTTGGTATTTCTCTACGTCGGTACGGTTCGGTACGGTATTTCTCGCGTAGAGAAATACCAATTTCTCTACGCGATAAAATTTGTAACGATGATATCCGTAGACGAATGAAAGTTACAGACATAGCTCTCAAAATTTGCAAGCTGAAGTGGCAATGGGCAGGCCATATAGTTAGAAGAACCGACAACCGATGGGGAAGAATGGTTCTCGAATGGCGACCACGTCTCGGCAAAAGGAGTACAGGCCGCCGTCCAATCAGGTGGACTGATGACCTAAAGAAGACAGCGGGAAACCGCTGGATTCAGTAGGCGCAGGACCAGGAGGAATGGCGAACGTTAGGGGAGGCCTACTTCCAGCAGTGGACTACTAAAGGCTGAAAAGAAGAAGAAGAACTGCTTAAAGCGGCCTACGGCAACAACGAGCACGTTCATACTATTTGACTAGTGACCGATTCAACTATCTCTCTCGCTCAATCGGCGCGCCGTTACCTTTTCGCGGCGGCGGCGGCGCGGCGAAATCTGCGGCGGCGGCGGCGCGCCGGCGCGGCGCTCATATCTACAATGTACCTTAAAGCATTAAGGTATGACAGGTACGACACCCGTCAGAGGAGTGGCCTTTACGGCCGAACCCCTCGTCCCAACGTCCATGCACAATGTGCCTTCTAGTTATACAACTATTGTGTGTGTCAGTGTGTGTCGGTGTCAGTGTTGACGGTGCATAGAAAATGATGGTGTTAATTGAAATTGTCATATTTAGAAATGTATGCGTATGTAGCGATGAAAGAATATTTGTGAATGTGTGACAAAATTAAAATGTGTGCGTTTTTTCCCCGCACCAGATTTGGCACAAAAATTATGTATCGAAGCGAGGCGCTATGCAGTCTCTCCTGAAGGGTGAGTCAGTAACTTTGATGCTCTAAGCAATGTACTCAGATAACTACGACCCGTGTGGCGCAATGGTTTCCATGCCGAACTATTTCGAGCCTATTTTGAGTTTTAATTTCTGTTCCCGGTCTAGGTGCTTGTGTTCCTGTCTTCGTATGTGCCCATCGAAGTGTATGGAGTGTATTATTTTTTTATCAAATCCTAAACATCACTAAAGAAGGATGTTTTTGTAACGTTATCGTTTTTAAATCAATATTATAACATTTATTTCCAGTCGCAGCATCCGATCGACATTTGCATTGATTGATAAATTGTTATAATAATAATATTGTTACCTACCAGCTGACCCCGCGAACTCCGTACTGCACTTAAATGTTTAGGGTGGGCCACCCTTATCACTTAGGGGGATGAAAATTGATTGAATAGATAATAACCTATTCTGAGACCTACCAAGTGTAAATATAAAATTTTATCAAAATCGGTTCAGCCGTTTAAAAGGAGTATGGTAACAAACATTGTGACACGAACTCTTTATAATAATATATATTGTACTCGTATGTATAACCAAACATTTGTGTAAATGCAGCAAAAAATATTAAATCTTACAAAATGTCCTTCAATTACAAAAATAATCCATAGTGTCACAGGAAATCCGCCTTCCGTCGATTATGGTCATTATGAGTTGTTATAACGGCAGCTAATTATTATATAATCCCTTAGATCAACACAGGTATTGACTCTTGACGAGAGTCAATGCCTGTGATGCTCTAAGCATAATCCAGAAAACAACGATAGTTTATAGCGCAATCGATGTGATATGCCAAAAGTAATAATAAGTTATCACTGCTATTACATCTATAGGTAATAATAATTGTGTTCATAAAATTAAATAGAATAAGCATTAAACTAAGTGCGCTATTCGTTGTTTTCCATATGGACACAGTATATACTAATAAAGCGAAAAGGATGTAGGTAGATATGTTTAGATGGATGTTTGTTGCTGTAATCTAAGGCAAGAACGGTTTGACGACCCGCGTGGCGCAATGGTTACCATGCCGGACTGTCAATTGAAGGGTCCCGGGTTCGATTCCCGGCGAAACAGAAATTTGAATGATGAGTTTAAATTTCTGTTCTCGGTCTGGGTGTTTGTTTTTCTGTCTTTATGTGTGTCCATGGTACCACGACACAGGGTATATCTACTCTACTGTGGAGTTATGAGAATGTAACGTTTATTTATATTTCTTTAGACCGAAAAAGTATCAGTGCTTCACGTGGAAAGACGCCGGCTAACATGAGACCACTAACCAGCCTCCAGAGTAGCAGTGCTATTGCATGCGATCTCAATCAAAACTCAGGCCTGCTCATGGTTGTACCGAGGGGAGGCAGGGAGGGGGGGAAGCAGCTGACGATTTACTTTAACAGGCAATATTCAGGACATTCTAGGGACACTCGTCTAACGAAAATTTCACATCCATAGTCTTATCAGTTGTGGCCTACAGTTACTGTAGTATTTAGTAGAGAATTCAAACCGGAACTTTACTTACTGCAGGTCAAAAGTCAAAAGAGATATGGTTATCTCATAAATGAATTACGTTAGTCATTCCATGTTTTTCTTACTGGTTAGGTAAGTATAATAAACAACCCGGAAACTTTGGTTCAATATGTCCGTTCTAAAAAATTCAGTTTGGCAAAAGGAGACCTCTCGCTGGGCGAGGTGGTCATGCCCAGGGAGCGGCCGCGCTCCAGCTGACTCATTTCGGAGCTTGTAAAGCACTCTTATAAAGCAGAAACCTCGGAAAAACTCGGAAGCGCGCATAGCCCGGCGGTTAGCGTAGAACGCAAGCGATCTATGAAACTAAGCGAAACGGGCGCGGTCGGGTGTGAGATGGGTGACCGCTAGTTAGACCGCAAAAAATTTCATGCGCGTTTCCGTGCTTCGGAGGGCACGCTAAGCCGTCGGTCCCGGTTGTTGTCGATAGATAACAGTCGTTAAGCCTTGTCGGAGGCCTTATGGGCGGTTTGAAAACATCCGACAGCGGGTTGCCCACTAACCCGCATTGGAGCAGCGTGGTGGAATAAGCTCCAGGCCTTCCCAATAATGTGGAGGGAACGGTTCCCAGCAGTGGGACGTAAAAAGGGTTGCAGCCATATAGGTACTCGTATAGTGGACATTCAGAAAAACTTCGATAGCGTGATTTAAAATACCCGTGGCGCTATCTCTTAATGACGTGGGCAAAGTCGCCCCATCAGCTTTGGGCAATAGGATTAGTGTTTTACCTGGTCACAGGTATCTTCCAGTGGGAGGAGGGCCATGGGCTCACTCTACCGAGCTGCTCTTATGTGCTTTGGTGATGATGTTTAAAATTAAAGCTTAACCCGCCGACTAACAATCATCCAAAAGGGTTCCGCAATTAAATATTACGTCGTTTTCCGCCACTGTAGATGCCATAAATACGCACATAACAATATTAGTCAAACGTGAGCGTTGGGCATTGAACTTAGGAATCCGTGTCATGTCCGCGGACATTAACCACTTTGTTATCGCCACGCATTTGTCAGAACCCGGGGTGTGTGAAGTTATTTGAAACTCCATGTTCAGAACCGATCGTATCAGGAAATAAAAATATTGCACAATAAAAACTTCCCTGGTACAACTTCTTATGAAGTATTTGGATTTATTCTAAGAATAGCAATTTCGTGCAAATCCATTATGCCCCAAACAAACTTCTTTGATGATGTTTATGATCAGCATCTAATTCAATAGGTATACTAGCCGTTACATACCTAATACAAAGTTTTCCTAAGTTTCATAATGCCGCCATATTTTCGACGGGAAAATATTCGTAGCTAATCAAAGTTAATGGAGTGTGACCGGAATAGCGATAGATGCAAACTTCCAGAGTTTCTTCTCTCCTGGTTTCCAAGTTTCTTTGCAGAAACTAACGAAAATTATTCCAAAAACTGACTTCGGAAGCGAGTTGATCCATAGATTTCAGCGTTGGCGGAAGCGTCAAAACTTCGCTACTGTGAACAGGAAACAAAAAACCGGCCAAGTGTTAGTCGGACTCCCGCACGAAGGGTTCCGTACCTATATATAAAAAATCACGTTTATTGTATGGGAGCCCCCTTAAATATTTATTTTATTCTATTTTTAATGTACATCATCTATGAAAATTCTTAATATCTAGCCATCACGATTCATGCGTTACAGCCTGATGACAGGACAACGGACAGCGGAGGCTAAGTAATAGGGTCCCGTTAGCACCCTTCGGGTACTGAACCCTAAAAACTAACAATAAAATCAAGTAATAAAAATATATACCTATACATTTAGCGTGAAGAGGCGATATGCAAATCGAACTCCCCGACTACCGTGCCAAGAGATTCTCTTTTACCTATCTGAACTCGTACTTTCAACAGTTCAACTTAGGTATACTTTAAATTAGCTTGATTCAAGTTGATGTTCTAAGAAGTTAACCACTTTGTGTGATACGAGGAGAAATTATGTAGGTACGAAAAACGCAGACAACATGAAAAATTAATGAGCAAAAAGAAAACAAAGAATTGTAATCTCAGGAAAGGCCAACACAATCCTCGCAGGGATGTCCCGGGGGCAGAAGCCTTCACAGACAAAAGGTGTAACTGTAAATGGTAATATATAGTGGCCCGGATCTTAAATCATAAATCTTATCAAACCTTTTTTAAGAATATTCTTTAATCGTCATTTCGTGGCTGTATTTCATGGCCCGGCGGCGATCGCAGCTGAACCAAATGCGTGCAGTACCTGACTGCGATGGGTGGATAGTGGCAAAATTTTATGCGCGGAGGAACACATAAAATATTGTTTATGGAACCTACTAAGAACTAGTGTAATAGATACTTTACTTTATATAAAAACGCCAACATTGTAACAATCCTTACTTAATAATAGTATTATAAATTCTCTCTGTATGTCTGTCTGTCTGCTACGCTTTCCCGCTTAAACTACTGAACCAATTTTAATGAACTTTGGAACACAGATAGAGTGGACCTTGGGAAAAGACATAGGATGGTTTTTATCCTACCGGAACCTATAAACAGGTCAACTGCCGCTGCCGCTGGCGGAAGGCTAGTAGAAAGAATAAAAATAAATAATCATAATCTATTAAATTTATATTCAACCAGGCGTATACAACCCTAGTAATGGCCCTTCATGCCGAAAGGTGAAAATGGTAATCTAGGGGATAGTTACCCGACCCTAAATCTTTTAAATCCGGTTCGAACGGAGACAGGCGTTTAAATCACTCATCAAATTATCTACCCTTTACAACAATGCCATTTAAGGATGTACATATGTCTGAATTGAAGCGCGCAAGCGCTCTACGCGGTTAAGCTAAACGACCGCGGTCACATATTAGATGGGTGATCGCTAATATCATGCGCATTTCCATACTTCGGAGGGCACATTAAGCCGTTGGTATCAGTTGTAATATAGCAGTCGTTGAGCCTTGTCAGAGGCCTAATGGGCTGTTTAAAAACATTTGACGCTGGAATTGGCCACTCACCCGGCCGAGTAAGCTTCAGCCCTCCCCAATAATGGGGAGAAACTCCCCAATAATTAATTATTCAATCGCGCACTAAGAAGTGTTAGCCCTTAGGTCACGTGACAAGTTTAAATTTTCGAATTCAATGCTGTCAAACGGTATATTTATTATAGAATAGAAAAAATATGGGACTGACTGTAGTCTCAACTTAAATTTTTAGTTTTAATAACTAGTCATAGCGTTATAAAGAATATTTGCTACTCAGCTGCAAATACTCGTACCTAAGAGGTTTTCACTTGCTATTCTACACCTAAAATCGTAAACTGCTATTAATATTCATGACCTCTAAATCCTTCATTGGAATAGTGGCGTGAAAACAGCTGAGAGTATCTAGAAGTTTTCCCATTTTGTCTGAGATGAGCTCATAATGTTGTAAGAGTTCGATGCTTGTGGGCCATCTAAAGCTAAGCGAGGCTGTAAATTCTATCTGTAAATCTCTGTAGTGGTTTAAGAATATATGCTACATATTCTATATATCCATTGCCTGGTTTTTGCCAAGGTGCTGGGTATATTTTCTTTTTAATATTACTTACTAACAGAAATGTTTGAAATGGATTTGAGCCGGACATGTTTGCAGATGACGAACGATAGATGGGCGAAAAAACTACTGGAATGGGTACCCGAGATGGCAAGGAGACGGTGGGAAGATATTTTTAAAGAGAGATGAGGACCGTACTGGAGGAAACAAGCCAGAGACAGAGGGAGATGGAAAGAATCGGGGGAGGCCTACGCCAAGGAGGCGACTTCCACATTAAAATAATATAATAAAATTCCAATTACACCATGACAAATTAATCGTAGTATTCAAATAAATTATTAGTATTATTGTTATTTTTATGTATTCTTTAATTTTAGATTTTTAAATGCAATGAAATGAAGAATTGTATTTAATTTAGTTAAATTGAATTGAAATTAAAAATAAACAAATTACTTTTAATTTATAAGTTACTTAAATGAATAAAGTCAAATCAAATATGATGATTATTAACTATGTAATTGAAAATTAATTTTGGATAAATTGTACATACAGTGATTGTGGTATAATAAAGGCTTTTTTTATTTTTTACTAACAGAAATATTATCTAACCTTACCAAGGCTGTGGAAGGAAGCATATAATATATGCACTTATAATATAATTGGCTGTGCTTTACCTAAGAAGCTCTCTATCAGTCCTAAGTTTCTACAGTTACCAGCAGCATACTATAGTTACCAGAAATTTACTATAGCACCCTGAAAGTTTGACATCAACAGCTTCATAGGTAAGACGCAGAGAATCAATTTGGACAAAATTCATATATCCATAGTCTTGGTAAACCGGCATTCATGAAATAAAAGAACGGTTCCTTAACAGCATGTGTAAGCTAATTTTAAAAGCGCGTGGAGGCGTAATAGGATCAGTGCACTTTTACAACACACGTAACTCTTAGAGAAGAAGCGTATCTATCGGCGCGTAAATTTCTTTTGAAGCCCGTTATCCGCGAAACTTCAATATTTGACACTTTCAGTAGTAACAAATTCGCGCGCGTAAGCGCGTTTGCCGAAGCGGTACGGTCGTTTCAGCAAACGTGCCGAAAAATAAGCTACTTTGAAACCGCTCTTAGTGCGCTTAGGCAGTTAGTATTTTGCTTGTTTTTTGAAGTGCGTGTAACCGCAAAATGTCAGGATTTCACATTATCTGGTGCAAAAAGCAGCACGCGTCTATGCGCGTTTTCCGAAATGACCGTATACGTGCCGAACAATAGCCTAGTTTGCACTTAATATCTTTGATGTGCTTATATGTTCATATAGGTCAGTCGCTTTAGAGACTTAAATTGATATCACACACATGTTCAACATATGTTCGATTGCGAAAACGCTAGAATACGCACATACGCGTGCCTGTGGTTTTACGAAGTGCAAAAAGTAGCGCACGTGTAAGCGATAATGCTGAAACGACCATACCTACATACCCAAAACATACTTTGTTGTTGGTTGTTTGTTGGTTTGAAACTGCAATTACATTACCTATTTTTTAACCCTTTTTTATGTCCCACAGCTGGGCACAGGTCTCGGAATTGAGAGGGATGTTGCCTACATCATCATCATTTTCTGCCATGCTTAATTGGTGGACAATATGCCTTCGAGAAATTAGTAGTAACTGTGCACAGTGGTGGAAATCATTGTAATTACATATCACAATGTTTTCCCTCGCCGTGGAGCAGTGATAAATACGCACATAAAGAGTTTTTGTCAGAAAGGCGCGCCAGGTTTCGAACTATATATCTTCGTGTCGGAGATCGAGGTTTTTCCTGCTCGGCCATCGCTGCTCGCTCCATTATACTGTTATATCGCTTAGCTTACAATGCAAACCAACCTCATAAATAATTTTTAACTGCATTTATGAGAAAGTTTGAGATATGATCCAAAGTAGTTTTCGTTTTATAAGGTCGTTTGTCGAGCTAAAGAAATATGATGCTAGCTTGAACAGGCACTATTGGCATTATTTATTCTTATGCTATTGGGCTTGATATTTTTTTTGAGTTAGTAGGTATATTTCTAAACAAAAAAAAGATCTAAATATGCATTCATCCTCCTGGCTGCAACCCTTTTTGCATCCCACTGCTGGGCACGGGTCTCTTCCCCTTATCGGGTAGGCCTGGAAATTACTCCACCACGCTGCTCCAATGAGAGTTGGTGATGTCCATCCTCCTAGATACACTTAAATTCAATATTTTGGTCATAAACCGCTTTCATTTCTTATTGTTTTACCGTTTTCATTTCTTATTGAATTATAATAATAGAGATCACGTACGATAGATTAATATGAATAAAAAGTAAGCAATGAAAATTACTATTCATTTGATATTAGCTATCCAGCCAAACCACGGAGGCCAGCAATTTTTTTTTACCCTTACTTTTATATCCCACTGCTGCGCACTGGTTTCCTCTCTGAGAGGGTTAAGGTCATGGGCTAACCACGCTGGCCAAGTTTGGATTTATGGACATCATGACTTTGAGAAATTATGAGTTTCTCTGTTGCAGGCAAGGGCAGCGATGGCCGCGCGGTAAAGTCCGCGGTCTCCGACACGTAGATATCAAGTTCAAACCGCAACGCGCACCACTGACAAGGACATTTTGTTAAGTGCTCCACGGTGAGGGAAAATAATGTGATATTTAATAAATTGCGATGTTTTCAATCACCTTGCATGCCATCTGGCTGTATTACAGCTAATCAGTATGCAGATCACAGATAAGTACTGCAGCACAAGGATATGTAATGTACAGTGTACATGTACAAACTTAGGCAGGAAAAATTTTCATTTAACATTGTTAGTCATGCTTCCTGTTCTTGAGAATTGATACAAGGGCACCCCTCGTATGAATAATGTGGCCACCTGGTCGGCAACTACTCCTCGTTCTTCGGCCATCAGCTTCAGGAGTAGCAGTGCCACTGTATTACCTCAGGTTGTTTGGACATCTACACACAACCTCAAGCAAACGAATACCTACCAATAGATGACCAAGTGCTGATGGGCTGCTAATGGGGGCGCGGCAACAGCGGCGACAGCGACACATAAAAAATAACAGATAAATATATTTTTTTATTTGAATGGAGTAGAAGACGAGCTTGCAGGCCACGTGGTGTTAAGTGATCGCTGCAGCCCATGGACATCTACACACAACCTTAAGCAAGCATAGGTAAGTCTTGTCTGAGGTCGTATGCAGTTGCGCTACTACTCCGGAGGCTCGTGGTCGCCTCATGTAAGTATGGCCGGCAACTGCACCTTTCCACTGAAACACAACAGAAATGGTTCACGGCAGAAGTGGGTGCAGCGGTGGTACTTCCCCGGGCGAAGCATTATAGTTCTACCTACAGAATTATTACACATACAAAACAAATTCACAAAATTATCTGATTTGTTCTGTAAAGAGAAGCGTAACTGATTCTTATTATCTTAGTAGGTATTTAGGACGGAACAGGAAAAATATTTGCATATACAGAATTTCTCCTGATGTCACTAGGTAGGTACTATGTTTTGGAATGCATTGTTGATTCTAAGACCTGTTTCAGACCCACTTATTTTACGCTAGTGAAATTTGTTTTTTGAAGCGCGTACGCGCTGAATAACTAGATTTGACATTTTCCGGTACAAAAAGCAGCGCGCGTGGCTGCAACTCTTTTTGTGCCCACTGCTGGGTACGGGTCTCTCCCCACTGTTGGAGAGCCCTGGAGCTTACTCCACCACGCTGCTCCAATGCGGGTTGGTGAAGATGGGGGTTACTGGCCAACCCGCTGATGTTTTCAAACCGCCCATAAGGCCTCCTACAACGTTTAACGACTGTTATCTATCGACAACATCCGGGACCGACGGCTTATCGTGCCCTCCGAAGCACGGAAACGCGTATAAAAAATTTTTGCCGCTAGCGGTCACCCATCTCACACGCGACCGCGCCCGTTTGGCTTAGTTGGACAGATCGTTTGCGTTCTACGCTTACCACCGGGCCATGCGCGCTTCCGAGCGACCGTATATGCGCCGAAAAATACGCTAAATTGAAACCGATCTAAGATTTGGAATCTGGCCACCCATCGCAAGCAGAAGGTGATCTTGCAAAATTTAATATGAGATAAATTAATCTGAGAATTAGAGTCAAACTTGAGAACAGGTTCTAGATCCTATAAATCAACCTAAGTTTAATATTAACTAATACCCTACTTAACGCTAAATTTCAAGACATCTTAATAAATTACAGGTAACTCTGACAGCTTTAATATCAAAGGGATGTAGAGAGACCTTAGCATAGATTAATGTTCCCACCACAAACAATTTCATGAAAATTTTTCCAAAACGCGGGTTCAGCCGAATTTGAAAAATTGGTATTTTGGAATAACTACTAAATAGGGACAGATGCAGCTCAGACCGATTATACCTACAAACTTTCTAACTAAATCGAGGTTTCGTATTCTCCTCTTCCCTCCTTCAAAATTGAGTTTATTAAATATATTTTTTCACAAATATCAAGAAATAGAATAAGTCTATGCCTATATGTTTTTATTTGGTCGTAAAAGTATTTCAAATTTGTTTTGCAGTTGTTGGATTAGGGCTGTATGAAAGAGGCATTTTCTACGATTTTTGATGAGTCATATTTTCTGATCTAATTAGTTGATCGAAAAAAACAAAACATAGGGGCATAGCTTTAGCAGACTTAGATATTGAAACAAAAAATCATTCGAGAGCATTCCTCTAGAAGCATTATCCAGGGAGGAAATAGGAGAATGCGTTTGTATGGGAATACGGCGCTAGCGTTTCCTCTTAAGCCATGAGGAAGCCATCATAAGCCATCCTGTGAAGAAGTTACCAGATCTCATGCAGAGCTAAATCCTGAATCCAACGCCTTAGCTCCACCAGCCCTAACTTCACCAACTCTATATCTGAGTCAATACAAATTGACTCAACGGCATACATATTTTTCTTTTTTTTTAATTCTGTGTATTAAGATATGTTATATTAGTGCAAAAAAAGGTCTTTCTTTGTCATTTGATGGCTGCAGTCCATGGACATTTTCAATCTACATACAACTTAAAGCAAGCTTGTTCGATTCTTATCCGCTCTAGAGGCTGATGGTCTCCGTCTATATCTAACTATACATATAATAAATCTGTAACAATTTGGTTTCTGTAGATTGAAGATATTTGAGAAAAACCGTCACTAGGGCTATTTATTTGCGTAATAGGACCCAAAATAATGATTTTTAGAATTATTGTCTGTTTGTCTATTTGTCTGTTCGTTTGTGCGCGCTAATCTGAGGAACGGTTTAACGCAGAAGGATGCGGTTTTCACTTGGTGTATTGGTATTTTTTTGGATTAACATTTAGTGTTTATTTTATTTAAATCGGTTCACAAATAAAATTTCAAGAATGTATCGATCAGGGTTCGGAAGTATCGTTGGTGATTTATCCAAAACTTCAGTTACTGTATTGAAGTTTTATAACATACAGTCCCTTAAATGATAACATGAAACTTATAAATGAAAAGAAAAATAGATAATACATAGAAAAAACCAACATAAGATGAGCTGGCAATAATATGGTAAACTACCTGTACCAAATAGGGTTCACGCTTTTTCGTACAGTTCCCACACGTGGACAGTAATTAATCAATATTTTTATTTTAATCTATACATAAAGCTGAAGAGTTTTTTGTCCGATCGTTTGTATGTTTGTCTGAACGCACGAAAAAATCTTTTTGTGTTGGTTAGTCCATTTATCGGGTAAGGCTTTTTTTAAAGGCAGACGGGCCGCGTGTTGTTAAGCGATCACCGTCGCCTATGGACACGGGCAACCTTAGGGGAACCACCTGAGGACTTTAGGCTATATAACATCATGCTATGACTAATACCGAAGTTCACGCGGACGAGGTCGCGGGCGGCCACTAGTATCAATTAAAATCACATGTTCATAAATATTTTAATCTAGCGTCACGTAAATGTCACGTCGAGCCACAGGAGTAGGTCGAGCCAAGCAAATCTCAAAGGCACTCTACGTAATTCTCGAAGTGTTTCGTTTATTTTTTTCTCCCTTAATGAAAGCTACGACTAAAGACTTTTTAATAAAAAAATGCTTTTTTAATAGTTTTAATAAAAAATGAAAACGTTGTAATATTAAATCAGATCAACAATTGAGCAACTTCAAATAGCCTTGTAACCTGATATTATTGTTGGTAATGTTATTGAATATCACTTTTTTTCCGTAGTTCCGTCTGTCATGTTATTATTAGATGATCATTACCGGCCACGAATGTCTGAATTACGTTATAGAGTATTTGAAAGATAAAATGTATGTGCCTATAAAATTTGATAGTTGCCCTAGATTTCCTTGGGATCCCATCATCAGATTTTGACATTATGACATTAGGAACACCTAGGAGTATACATTTTTGAACAAAAATGAATGTTGAAAATTGGTCTTGAATTAGTGGAGTAATCGACGAACATACATAGAGAAAATATACTTACTCGTACATATATAAATATACATTGTATTCGTGAAAGCAGCAGCAGCTGCAGCGAGCAGCGATGGCCGAGTGGTAAAAGCCGCGGTCTTCTACGCGACCGATCCCGAGTTCAAATCCTCGGCGCGCAACTCTGACAAAGAAATTTGTAATGTGCGCATTTATCGCTGCTCAACGGTGATGGAAAATATCGTGATATTTAATTGATTACGATGTTCTTCATCGCCGTGCATGCCTGAGAGAAATTTATAATTTCTCGAAAGCATGACGTCCACCAATCCGCACTTGGCCAGCGTGGTGGACTATGGCCTAAATCCCTCTCACTTGTCATGTAAGTAGGTACACGACTGAAAACGTTTTAATTTCAAGACGAAGAAATTCACTGAAACGCTTCGGGTGATTCAATGTAACAAACTTATTTTTAGTCACAAATTGTGGCAGAATGTCGTAATAGCTACTTATTATTTAGAAATCTTTCGACACAAGACTTCCCTGGGGAACAATGTTTCCAATTCAATTGTACTTCAATAGTATACACAAAGGGATTTCAGAGAAATTCCTCTATAAGTACTTTTTATAATTTTATTTTACATTTTTTTCAAGTATTTTTAATAGCAACCCCTTTTGCATGCCACTGCTGGGCACGGTCTCTTCCCATTATTAGGGAGGCTTGGAGCTTACTCCAACACGCTGCTCAATTGCGGGTAAATGGAGATGTGGCCCGGGTTAATGGTCAACCCGTTGTCGGATGTTTTCAAACCGCCTAAGGTTCCCGAAGGTTTCACAAATACTGTCTTCAAATTGGAACTGACTTTAACGTGCACTCAGTAGCACGGAACGCAGCGTAAATGCATTAGATAAGACAAGTAATAAATCCAACATTCTTCTTCAAAAATGGACTGCAAGATGTACAGTCACACTAGTACCTTTTAGTACCTCACATAATTGTCACAGAACATTTAATAAATTATACCTACTTAAATCCAACTGGCCGCGGTACTAAATACAATTCTATTAGACCAGTTATCATTTCTTAGTCATATTTTTGTTTACAAAACAATACTTTATACTAAACTAGTGATCTGGCCCGACTTTGCTCGGATGATGTGAGTTTATATGATTATAATTTGCAATAAAATAATATTACAACTAAAAGATATAAGCTATCCTATCTTTCAAGTTGGGCCAAACTGCACACGGTGTGCAAATTTGATTAAAATCGGTTCAGTATTTTAGGGGTCCATAGTTGGCAAACAACGTGACGCTTAGGTAATTTATACATATTAAGATTACGATCTAGCCTAAGGTAGCCAATATGTTCTTAGAGAATTTATTAAGATTACACCACCACTCTTGCGCTGATATCCTCTCGGTACTAAACTGTTTACAAATTACTAAAAAAAACACGATTAGTAGGTACGAACTGTTTTATCTACGTATCTTCATTGCATCAACGGACAGCTAAAATCACTAGCCCTGTTGTAGAAAACCCAGTTTGTTCTCATTGCTGATCCTAGTCTCCCGTAATGGATTATAGGTAACGATAAATATTCGGAAAAATCATTCCTCAAAAAATAATAAACGCTTCAGCTCCCTTGTGATCTTGACGCTCACTACAAGAAGTTCGACGGTTAATTTTCAAACTAAAACTTAGTTCTTATTAGTATGCCTTAATTTAATAATTTTTTTTATAATTTGACTGTTGTATCCTCCAAAGTATGTAAACAGACATTAGAATTACCTCTAGCGGTCCCAACCGTGCCTTGACCGCTTCCCTGCGCCCCGATATGGGCTAGGTTGACATTACCAATTTGTAAATAGTTTTTAGATTATTAATGTTTTTATAAACTATGTGGAGCAAGGCTTATTTCGTAATATTTATCAAGCACCTAAGAAAAGATTACAATCCGTGGCGCAATCGCTGCTCGGCGAGTCATACTTTATTATAGCGTAGTTAAAGTACCTACTACCACTATGAATATCCACTGTAAGAATGCTATTATTGTATATCCCTGTGGTATATCCCATATTTTAAAACAGGACTGAAGTTTTTCTTCGTTTGCTCTTTTCTTCAGCTCAACATTGCCTAAGCGCAACCAGAACAGACAGAACAAAAAAAATACCGTTCACTAAGAGTTCGTAAATGAACCGTACAGTGAATAAATAATATTTAATTTCATTTCTATCCTGAAGCAATTTTTATTGTGTTACAGTCATGTTACCGTGGAAGGTGCTGTATCCAGTCAGACTTACATGAGGCGACCATCCGGAATCCGGAGTAGCGGCGCAGCTGCATGCGATCTCAGGAGACTCTCAAGATTGCTTGAGGTTGTCTGTGGATGTTGATTTAAATCTCTGTGTGGATCATGTCTGCATGCTCGTATGCTACTCCATTTAAATAAGTAAACAAACAAAATGATTTCTAGCAGAATTCCAACCCACAGTGGGTTCCTCGAAATAATTGAAATTATTTTCTCTTGTACAAAATTGCTGTCATCAAAAGACTCTTTCCGCTTGCCACCATTGGGTCTCACGCGGGAGCACTTTATGACTACCTACACATTTTGTAATTTTGTGAAAATTGGCCATCGGCTGTTACATAATGGGTTAAAATAATTGCGTAGGTAGAAATGTAGAGAAGCTAAAGTTTCTACGAAGGTATTAACCGTTACATTTGTATTTTTTACCACAATGTGAAATTTTAATACATACATAATATTTTTAATATGTAAGGAGTAAAGTTATTTTATTTTTAGGCTTCAAAAATGACTATCAATGTTGTTTTTGTTCACGGAATTAAATATAACAAAATAAAAATACTAAATAATTAAAAACTTTCAGTAAATCTGTACGTGTAGAACCTATACTAGCCTTCTTGGATCTTATTTTTATAATATATTTATCTATTAAAGAAGGAACTTCGGTACCTATCCAAGTCACATGAAAATTAAAATGTTTCAGAATAATTAATGTAACATAAATTTAATAAATGTTTTTTATTTATAAAAGCACAAGTGCTAATAAAATGCTAAATGATCCCATACTATATAATGCTGTTTGAGCGGACACTATTCCGAAATGCGAATTTATCATTTTGTATGTATGTACGTACGTACATACATACATGATGTACTATGATATCTAATAGATAGAGCATACCTTGGGGTACCCGAATTAAAGGTGATTGCATATTTTGCGACTTAGTTACTAACTTTTCATGTAATGAATCTAATTGATTTTTGAGATTTTAAAAGGTTGCAAAGCCTATTTTTATCTTTTTCAATTAATTCAATTTTTATATATGTGTGTGTGTGTGTGTTTTCTTTTTTAACAAAGGAATTCCTTTTAAATGATCCTTCCTTTGTTGGTGCAAAAGTTATTATTAATTTTATTAATGGTCACTGGTCTTAGAAAATTTATTTTTGACAGTAGAGACCCAAGTGGAATGGAATAAACATACCTTATTAAATTATTATGTACCTACTTAGGTAACTTGAGAAACCAGCCCTCTTCAAAAATTTTGCTTGATGTAAAATGAAAAAACGAGAACATAATTGGAGTTTTTGTCTTGGGGTTTTTAATATAATACCACTTGTTTTTAAAGAAGAATATTTTAAATAACTTAGACAAACCTCACATTCTGTACAAAATTTCATTTTATTTAATAGGTACTACACAAATGAAATCTTTACAAAATTATTTGGTATGTTTTGCCTAGATATATCGTATCATCAAAATGTGGCGGCCTTATTGTTTTTATACAAAATAACTCAAGCTGTTTTCAATGAGCTTAACTCTCTAATGTCTTAAAGTTACAAAGAAAATAAATATTATACCTACTAATAGGTTTTAAAATGACAATTTAGATTTGAAAAACCTATTAGGATTCAAAACCAATAGTTTCTGAACCATATATGTAATTCATTATAATAAATAAATTATTGTAACTGAATAATAAAGTTATGAAATTAAAAACAACATTAAGTACACAATGTAAGCTTTATTATTGAAATAAACATCCATGTACAAAATTTAGGTACAAAATAAAACGTTCAATACAAATATACTTAGTCTAAATAAAATCTGTTCACTATAAAATTTTATATAAATTGGTTACAAAGAAAGCTGTCTATTTCTAATAAAATTTCTATTACTTATTTCACTTGGATAAAATTAAATATTGGATTTTGCTGTGACTAGAGAAATGTAACATAGTAAAATGGCACTGTTTTTATAATAAATTATGAGGTAGATATATTATCTAAACATTATTATTAGCTATTATTAACTATTACATGGTTAATGCTTTTTAATTGGTGCTAATATCTAAAAAATATGAGATTACTTTGATTGCTTTTAACAAATAAAAATGTATATTTAAAATTACAATAGTTAGTACTTACTTACACTACAATGTAAAAAATATAGCCTTTCTTTATAGATTGTATAAAAAACATATAAAATTTATAAAAGTTATGTAACATTTAGTTGAAATAACAGGATCACACTCGTAATTAGTTAGTGTACTTAATTACTACAACAATACTTGTCTTGTTAAGTATATAGCCTCTCATTGTACAGAATAAGAATGATAAAAATTATAAATGTTGCAATAAAATGTAGTACATTTGAAAAAGCAAAGATCAAAAATATCTTTAGTTAACTTTATTTAGAGAATCAAGAATTTTATCAATTAGCAGCATGTTTGCATTGATAGCCCATAAGTAATCCAAATGATTAAATTCTGGGTCTGGAACTAAATACATCTCTGGTTTAGTGGGGAGCTTCTCGCTTAATAATTTCACATCCTTTTCACTGGACAGCAGATCATTATTCGCCCAGAAAAGAGTCAAAGGCAGTGTTACTTTACTTAAATCATATTCCGGAGGTGTATCAGATCCATACATCTTCTGGTTATTTGACCCATAGTCAAACTGCTGGAACTTTCCTCCAGCTGTCACCTCCTGTGCAAAGTGCACTATAGTCTTCCAAGAAGTACCTGTACCCAAATTGGATAAGAAAGCAGGCAGAAGTTTTTTATTGAACTCCTTTTCATTATAGCCACAAATGTAGAATGCAATGTTCTTACAAACAAATGTGTCAATGTTCTCTATTTTACACCCGTTTGTCAATTTTCCCAGAACTGACTTCTTTGGGATGAACTCATGTGATCCATACAACATTTCCATATGTGCAACGTTACTAGCTAACGGGGCTAGAGATTTAAGGGGTGATTTGAAATCGGTGAAAAAAGCCACTGGGGCAAGAGCAAATCCTGCTGCCAAAATATTATTGTATTCCGGTCTTAGGGACAACATTGCAAATAACATAGTTGTTCCCATTGAGTGTCCTATGTATGTTATCTTAGTCCCTGGTCCTTTGACTTTCATTATGTGATCAATGACTGCTGGGAGGTCATACAGAGCCACATCATGCCAAGAAAAATTCCAGAACACTTTAGACTTGGTTTTCAACCAGGCATGCTCCCTTGCGAATTGATTTCCCCTGACGTTGGACATCCACACGTCGTAGCCGGCGTCCGATAATACATAAGCTAAAGCTTTACCTGGTCCGTTGAGGATCCAATCTGCGGAACTGGCGAAGAGTCCATGTTGTAGAAGAACTGTTTTCGAAGACACTGTACCATCTCTAGCATGAGGTATTCTGTGGACATTGAGTAAGTAGCCTTCGGAGTCAACCATGTGAGTTTCACAAGTGTAACCGTTGCGCGTTATGTTTCCCGGGACCGAGAGAACCGCTTCGGGTTTGTCCATTCGTGAACCTGCGTCGTTGGTCGGTATGAAGGACCAGGATTCGGCGACTTTTCTGCTACTCGCCTTCACGTGGTCAACGTAGTTGTTCACATCAGTTGAGATTTTCTTATGTTGGTTTTCCAAGTATAAGTTAACCACATCCTTCATTTTTGTCGCTTCTTGAAAAAATGACTTCATGGTGTTGTTACTTTTTTATCACAAATTACAAAACTTTTATAATTATTTCACAGTTTTCCTCAAAGCGGTCTTTGTTTATTTGTTTTGTTTTGCTTTTGCTAGGTCGTTAAGGTCGTTGGTCGTTTTCCTCTAGGCTTGGGCAAAAAATCGATATACGATATATCAAAATATCGATATTTTTCAGAAAACCATATCAGCGATATTATTTTCTGCGATATATCGATATTCGATATTTATTTTCGGATATCAAATTCATATCAAAATCGATATATTTTTTAAAGCTCTCCTGTCTGCTAATGCGTCACATCATGTATTCGACCAATCTGATTACATAAATTTAGAAAAAGAGTATGTAGGCTGTACTGTAGCAAAGGAAGCTCAACATCCTTTGCTTCAAACACAAACAAAAATTCATCATCTGAAAGGGTAGCTTCAGTAGTGAATTTGGCTGTGCCGAATGATAGGAGCAGATTAACAGGGGATACATAAAACAAAGAGTGCTCCTGATGTCAATATCAGATATACTAGTTGGAATAATGTAATCTTTGCTGTATTGATGATCATGAATGTTTCTTGGCTTCTAAAGCCAAGGGAAATATTAGTCAACAAACAATTAATTATTAATAATATTTAGTCATTACAATTAATTACTAATAATATTTAATAATTCATTTATGTACCTATTTTGAATAATAAAACTGATGTCAAAACAGACAGCAAAATGCGTATGAATTTTCAAATTTCTAATATTTTGACAATTTTTAAAGATAATCGCTTGTTAGAAAAAAAATCGATATATCAATATCTCGATATTTTAGTTAATATTTGAATAATATCGATACGATATATATCGACATTTTTTCCCCATTTGCGCACCCCTATCTCCCTCCTCCTCGCTCGCTTCGTAAGCTGTCAGCTGTCATTTTGTTTTTTCAGTAATGGCATCGCACAATTTATGCGTATTTCCAATATTAAGTACAAACATTCAGTTCAGGAAAGTTCAGAGAATCATGAATAAAAGCACGTATTTCACTTACTTGATATATTTTTGAGTAATGTTTTACAAAATAACATTGCAAAAACTAGAACAATTTTAGTGCTCTAGAACAATTTTAGTGTTTCCCAATTATTGTTTTGTTATGACCCGGTAATTTTCACACTGACCCTTCGTGGCCCATTTAATACTTTTGAACCAAGGCTGGATACATATTATTTTGATGGCCCAATACTGGGTCGCGACTCGGCTAATGGGAAACACTGCTCTAGAAAACTAAACATATTAACTGAATATAACACTTTTTTTTTTATTATGTTTCACACTCCTAATAGCCCCACAGTAGCCATACACACAAAGACAAATATAAACACGCAGACCGAGAACAGAAATATCGCCTGGAATCAAACCAGGGATCCTCCAATTGACAGTCCGGCATGGTAACCGAGAATAAGTCAATGGTTTTGCATGCAAAAACGTTTATTTATTCTGACTCTATTCATTTTCAGTAGCTGGCGTCATTATTAAATTGGCATCGGTTGTTTTTGCACATTTTTCTATGGACAAAAGGTTGAAGTAAAAAATTGAAAACCGTCTGTGTGAAAAATGAAATGAAAATAAAAAACATAAGGAATAGTCCGGTACATGAAATATTATTTTATTATATTTACATAACTTAGTTTTCTTACCATAAAGTTTATAAGTAGGCACCTAACTATTTAAACTTATAAAATTAAAAAAATAGCTAGATGCCTAGTACATATATACCTAAGTCAATGCTAGATGCTATATATTATTTACAAAATAATAAAATTCTATAATAATATGAACAAAAACATTTAGTTTTTATTTATTTTAAGCAACGTCAATACTTAGGGTAAGGTACATAAATAATACATTACTAACTTAAATACGAAATCCTAAGTTAAAAGGAAATACATTTGAGACTGGCTTTTGATACAGTTTATCTAAAGATTCTAGTATTTTTTCATTTAACAACTTATTGGCATCAATAGCCCACAGATAATCCAGATGGTTGAATTCTGGGTCCGGAATTAAATACATTTCTGGTTTAGTTGCCAACTTTTCACTTAACAATTTGACATCCTTCTCACTGGACAACAAATCGTTATTCGCCCAAAATAGTGTTATTGGCAATGTTACCTTGCTTAAATCGTATTCCGGGGGTGTGTCGGAACCGTAAATCTTGTGATTATTCGAGCCATAGTCAAATTGCTGGAACTTTCCTCCAGCCACAACTTCCTGGGCGAAATGCACTATCGTCTTCCAAGACGTGCCCGTGCCTAAGTTCGATAAAAATACCGGCAACAGCTTATCGTGGAACTGTTTTTCATTGTAACCACAAATGTAGAACACAATATTTTTACACACGTAAGTATCGATATTTTCAACGTCACATCCATTCGCCATTTTTCCTAACGCTGACTTCTTAGGGATGAACTCGTGGGATCCATACAACATTTCCATGTATGCAACGTTACTGGCCAGAGGAGCTAAAGATTTAAGAGGTGATTTCAAATCCGTAAGAAACGTGACGGGAGCGAGAGCGAATCCTGCCGCCAAAACATTATTATATTCTGGTCTCAGGGATAACATGGCAAAGAGTATAGTCGTACCCATCGAATGTCCTATGTAGGTTATTTTAGTTCCTTGCCCTTTAACCTTCTGTATATAGTCTATAACTGCAGGAAGGTCGTGAAGCGCAGCGTCGTGCCAAGAAAAGTTCCAATACGTTTTAGATTTGCTTTTCAACCAAGCATGTTCTCTCGAATACTGATTACCTCTCATATTAGACATCCATACGTCGTAGCCGGCATCTGATAGAACGTATGCCAAGGCTTTACCTGGCCCATTTAGAATCCAATCGGCAGAACTAGCGAAGAGCCCATGTTGTAGAAGAACGGTCTTAGAAGAAACGGTTCCGTCTTTAGAATGGGGTATCCTATGAATATTGAGTAAGTAACCTTCAGACTTCACTATATGAGTTTCACAAACGTAATCGTTTCGAGCGATTATTCCTGGAACCGACAGAACAGCATCAGGATTTTCCATACGCGATCCGGGATCATCGATTGGTACGAAGGACCAAGAGTCAGTAACCATTCTTCCACTTGCCTTAACTTGATCGACGTAAATGCTCATATCCTCTGCGATTTTCTTTTGTTGGTTCTCAAAGTAAGTATTGAGCGCCACCTTCATTTTCACTGCTTCATCGTAACTGTTGTTAATGGCTGCTTCCATTCGACCTTTCTGTTCTTCAAAAAACTGTTTTACGTTTTCGGTTTGGTTTTTAAAAAAATAATGTAAGTCGTTTATTGGATCCATGACCGACCAATTCGCCTCAAACGGATGAGCGGCAGCAGTCGCGACGAGGAAGACTAACAGTACGTTCATAGTTTCAAATATGTAATCTAGACTGGCCTCGAGTTGGCTCGCCTCCTATATTATTGTGTTTCTACTTCACCCGGGGTCGACTGAAAACGTCATAGAAAGATAAATCAAAACGTCTGCGCATCGTAATCTTTGTTTGAAAAAATGTTTTTGTTTGATACTTTATTCTGTGAGATAATTCGATCCGTGTTTACGTAATAAATAATACCCAATTAAGTTAGGTACCTAAATCGTAACACCATTAAAATTATTTACCTCATAATACATACCTACTGGAATTTTGGTAATGCACCTATGGCACGTTCCATATTTCCTTAAAGAAGAATAAATTTAATATTAATCCTGTAAGGTATTTAAAGTGATGTTCTCAAACGGCATTCCCAAGACTTGACAACACGAGCACCAATCCTCCAATTAGGTAACTTTATGACCGAAAAAATCTTTGGATACAGAGGGCCAAACAGATTGGCAAAAGTTATAGTTTATACGTCCACACTGAATAATTTTCTTAAGGCTGATTGTGAATTTTTTTTCAATGTTGTTTCCCACTGCTTCTACATCTTTTCCTTCACCTCATCAGAGGATATTTACACACAAAATATTTAGCCACATAAGGCCACATGACGACCCGCGTGGCGTAATGGTTACCATGCCGGACTGCCAATCCAAGGGTTTCGGGTTCCATTCCCGGCGAAGCAGAAAGAATGGTGAGTTTAAATTTCTGTTCTCGGTCTGGGTGTTTGTGTTTCTGTCTCTGTATGTGTCCATGGTACCCACGACACAGGGTAAATCTACCCTACTGTGAGGCTATGAGTGTGAAACGTTATTATTTTTATCATAAGGGCGCGTCGGGATTTGAACACAGGCCTTACGCGTGGGAGTTTGTCCGGCTATTACCTACTAAAATGTTTGATACTACGATGGTTGGCTATGGACGCATATAACAGCAATTCTAAGCCAATTTTAAGTAGCATATCTTACCTGGTTATTGTCTATTGCATGCTTAACAATAACTTCATAACTTACATACAAGCAAGTCAATTTGGCGCATTCAGAGCCATAAATCCGCGAAAACACTATTAATGAAATTGTATACCGACGTGACTAATCTACCAGGGTTCAATCTATTTTACATAACATTGGTTTATTTAATAAAACCACGTCCCATTATCGTGTACTTCGCACATTCCGTTATGAGACTAGATACTTATAAGTAGAGTGTGGTGTGATACGCAAAAGTTATTTATGGAGATAAGAATATGTGCCAATACAATGATACAATATTACTACTAGGTAGGTACTAAGAAGCTAATATCTATACTAATATTATAAACGCGTAAGTTTCGATGTAGGTATATATGTTTGTTTATTGATTTTTTTTTATTTCTTTGGAAAACATACAGCTTACATACATAAAACATTAAAATAACATAAGTATGACCATTTATAAGTTTTCACAGATAATATATAAAATATTAAAATTAAGGTCAGGAGACGTAATTTTACACTAATAATATTAATATAATAGAGGGCACTTTAGACCGTCGGTCCCGGTTGTTATTTATAAATTATGTTATATGACAACCCATGCCAGACTGCCAATCGATGGGTCCCGGGTTCGATTCCCGGCGAAACAGAAATTTGAATGATGAGATAAAATTTATTTTCTCGGTCTGGGTGTTTGTGCTTCTGTCTTTGTTTGTGTCCATGGTACCCAGGAGACAGGGTGTATCTACCCTACTGTGGGACTATGAGTATTTAAAAAAATTTTTTTTCAAAGATTTAATTCGATCCATAGGTAATAATCGTTAAAACAAGTCGGAAGACTTATGGCCGCTTTGAAAAAATCGGACAGCGGGTTGGCCACTAACCCGCAACCAATCGACAGCTTGGTGGAGTAAGCTCCAGGCCTCCCCAATATTGGAGAGACCGGTGCTCATCAGTGGGACATAAATAGGGTTGCAACCATAACGTACATACCTACAGGTACATTTTGTTACTGCTGACTGTCCATTATCTGTTAGGTATTTGTCTAAATTTCAAAGAATCATCCAACTTTTTTACATACCTATTGTTTCGCGTGGAGACAAAAAACAAATAATATTCAATTAAAATTTTATTGCATTACAAAAACAAGAGACACAATAGGTAATTTCGCCAAGTCGATTAATTACTGTAAACTTTAGCCAAAGAATCCAAAATCTTATTATTCAAGAGCTTATTCGCTTCGTTAGCCCACATGTAGTCCATATGATTAAACTTCGGATCTGGGACTAAATACATTTCTGGTTTGATAGGCAGCCTTTCACTTAAAAGTGTCACGTCGGTTTCACTGGACAGCAAATCATTTTTTGACCAAAATAGCGTCAATGGTAACGTCACTTTGCTCAAATCATATTGCGGTGGCTCTTCACAACCGTAGATCTCCTTGTTACTTGACCCATAGTCGAACTGCTGGAACTTTCCACCTGATACCACTTCTTGACAGTAGTGCAACAGCGTCTTCCAAGATGTCCCCGTGGCTATGTTTGCCAAGAACATCGGCAACAGCTTTTCGTTAAACTGTTTTTCATTATCGCCGAGATATCGAAAAGCAATTTTCTTAAAAATGAATACATCAAAGAAATTCACATTCTGTATGTCTATCATTCTTCCAATAGCCGATTGCCTAGGGATACACTCATGACGCCCTGCGATCATCTCCACCTGAGCGATCGGGTCGGCTAAAAACGCTATTTTCTTAAGTGGGGTTTTCAAATCTGTAAAAAAAGCTACGGGAGCTAGAGCAAATCCAGCCGTTAAAATATGATTATATTCTGGTCTTAGGATCAACATAGCGAAAAGAATAGTTGTTCCCATAGAATGTCCCATGTAGGTAATCCTCGTGCCTTCTCCTTTGAGCTTCATTATGTAATCAATAATGGTCGGCATATCGTAGAACGCGACGTCGTGCCACGAAAAGTTCCAGTACGCTTTCGAGTCAGTTTTCAGCCATGCGTGCTCTCTTGAATGGCGATTTCCTCTTACATTGGTCATCCATACGTCAAAGCCGGCGTCCGACAGAACATAAGCGAGTCCTTTTCCCGGTCCGTTGAGGATCCAGTCAGCAGAACTGCAGAAAATGCCATGTTGTAGAATAACTGTCTTAGGAGAGACGGCAACGGAGCTTTTGGAATGAGGGATTCTATGAACGTTGAGCAGGTAACCCTGAGACTCTATCGTGTGGGTCTCGCAAGGATATCCATGGCGTTTTATTATTCCTTGGACAGAGAGAACTGCGTCGGGATTTTCTAATTGCGCGTCTGGATCGATTTCGACGGTGGGCTTGAAAGACCAAGTGTCCGCCACTTTTCTGCTTTTTGCCTTCACTTCATCAAGTATGTTTTTCAAAACGTCCAGAGTCATGATGTATGCAGAACCTTTGATTTATCTATGCAAAAACTAATGATATTTTACTTTGAATGTTTGTCTCAAGAATGATTTTTAAACAATGGAGCCAGGCAGTTTTATAGTGATGTTTAAGGAAAGAAGGATATCATAATATGGTTAAGCTATTATGAACCCTTGGCATGCTTGGTAGGGTCTGCCAGACCCACAGCGGCATGTAAATCATTGTTGTTCACTTAAGTTTGAATTTTGCATGCTACCGCTCTCAATAGCTGGCTATTACGAACTTCTCTACATCCTCCACCAGCTTTCTCAGTCCACAGCGAGCTTTCCACGTAGAAGAACGATTGTAAAGTGCGGGCGGGTGGATCAGATCCCAACAGGCATACTTTTATTATTTTATGTATTTTGTTGCAATTATTGGTATTTCTGTTCTAAAACATACTTGATGTATAATATTACAAAATACTTTGTCACATAAGTATTATTTTATTTTCTTTCTTATAATTATTGTATGCTAAAATGTTTTATTTTTTTTAGATTCATCACGGAAAAGCTACTGCACGTGAAGGAAACAATTTATATTGTGCTAGAAAAGAATAAGAAGGATGATATGATATTTAATTCTAGTGGAGAGAACTCTAATCATATCTTTCAAGAGATCGAAGAAGCTCTTTCTGAGGAATTTGGGGACATTTTCATTTTCTCAAATGATAGACATTGAAGTTCATTGGATCCAAACATGGATGTAACTTTATCCATACTATCGTTATCACATTGACTATCGACATAACTATATGTTTTGGAAATGCAAACAGGTCTTATATGTTCGAATCAAGAAAAAGTAACCGTCACCATTCTCTCCGCAAACGGACAATATTGGTGAAAAAAATTGCCCAACATTGAAGAAATCCACTCCTGGAATTAATTGCAGATGCCGCAATTGTCCAGTCAAAAAAATCGCATAACGCAGTACATTTGTGAGACGTGCAAAAGCAACATTTGTTTAGATCATGAAATTTTCAATGCGCAAAATGCGATGAAACTAAACCCCAAGAAAATTTTGATGCGAGTGAAGAAGACTGATTATTTTATAATAATGTATAAGCGTATATTTATGCCTTACGTGCCATAAAGTCTGATTTAAGATTCCTTACCTTTTGGTACAAATAACATGTTATCCAAAGATTTAATGACTATTTTGTTGTTGAAAAATGAGTATAGTTTGATTAAGAATATTTTAATAAAAATGATTTGATGAATATCTCTTTTTATATTTTTTTACATTATTTAGGTATCCCCTTTCGAGTCATTGTAAAGCAAAATTAATAAAAACATATAGAAGAAAGTAAAAAATATGTCCAATTGAAAATCTGGGTCTGAAGGACCCACCAGGCATAGCTCGAAACTACCACCAGGCATGCCGAGGGTTAAAATAAATAAAACCAATAATCTTTATAAATAAGTAAATTGTTTACAACCGCAGTCCCAAGCTGGGATTTTGAGTTGTGGCTACCATAAACACAGATGAAAAACAAACTCCTACACGTGCTGGATTTGCCCATAGCCATATTATGTCAAACTAAGCCACGAATTTTGACTAATGTGGAGAGTTTGTGAATTTAGGGCTTGTAGAGTCGAAAGTACCTCAGAGGCTTGGCTTTTCCTGAGATCAGATAACTTTTTGCCAGAGTAGAGTACCATACCATTGTATAATTGTATACCTACCAATACAGAGCAAAAATTAAATAAATTTTTCGATTTCTACGATATTGTTAGTTACTTATACTTAAAGTATCGCATTAGGCACTTCTTTGATGTTCCTTGATACTTAAATATTTTTAATTAATAAATTATAGGCTTGTGAACACACCAGAATCGAAGTATATTTTGTTTTATCCACAGCAACGAACTCATGAATTCAAGTCTCATGAATCGAAACTTGGATATCGGATCCAAGTTTCGATTCATGAGACGTCTATTCCGGTATAAATAAAGTATCCTTTACAGAGAAGAATTTCTCTCCTTTGAAGATCAGCTTCCGTGTAATCCATCGCTTGATCTCGCGGTCTGACGCCCGTACTTGATAACTTGTACAAAAACACCAATTACAGCAAATCTGGACCTGGACCCAATTTCTTTTCACACTTTTATTGGATATCAATTTGTATTTGGATTAGGGTTACCATATTAGGATTTGTCCTGAGGTTTCAGGAGTTTTGGACTCTCCTCAGGATTGTGGCCGGATTTTGCAAATTTCATGAAATCTCAGGATTTTTAGAATTTCCAATGAAAAATAGCTTATATTTTAAAGATAAAATTTTAAACAAACTAAAATAATCTTCCTTTGGTAATAATTACACAATTAAGATCAAACCTTATTATTATCTAATATCTAAGTCGATGCTTAATCAGGGAAGTGCAATGAATGCGATCTGCAACTCGTGAGCGAGATTTTTAAATAAAATATTACGACTTTAATATATGTATTAAAAAAATATTACGACTTTATTAAATTATTAAGTTTGTGAAAAAAATCTCAGGATTTTTCAATAGAAATCAAGCCTTTTCTCCGGACTTTTGATTTTTTCATCTGGTAACCCTAATTAGGATTGATCCCTTTATTAGGATTTTTATTCATATAAATAAGTAATAAATTACTTACTATAATTAATTTACTATTTATGTACATACAAAGAAGAAAAGGCTGTAAGATACTGCTTATTTCTTAAGAAATCTCTTCCAGCAGACCTGCGACGTGAAAAGTAATTAGAGGTAGAGCCCAGGTGTTTTTCTATTTCTGGCAACATTTGCCAGAGTGGTCTGTACTGGTTTTATGGCACAGTGGTTAACACGCCGCTGTGCTGTGCAAGAGGTCCTGGGTTTGATTCCCAACCATTTCCCAACGGAGGAAATGATATCTCTCCCTTCATACATTTTTGTCCACCTCCTTAGGTACAGATACTAAAGAGTAAAGTTGTACAGCACAAGAAAGAGAGAACAAATGAAAACCCTGATTTTACAGCATTTTATCATTTTATTTGTATGCTGAATCACGTTTTGACACTTGTACGCGGCATCGGAATCGTGCGTTTCGCATGCTGAATCGCAGCGTTTAACGACTAAATCACCGAAAGCCGATGCTAAAGTAACTAGTGTGGCCTGGCCTATAAGTAGATATATATCTTCTATACCTATAAAAAGGAATGTTTGTCTGTATGTCCTTTATAGAATCGTAAACTATGCATTTGATCATTTCATGATCTTCAGCAAAGTGTTGTGTTGTGAATGAGCCCACAAAGGTTTCTAAAAATAAAGGAAAAGAAAAGAAAATACTTTATTGTTGACTGTTTACAAACATACAGTTAGATGTTTAAAATTATTATAAGAGTTTAAACAGTCTACCATGCTCTGGCATACAATATTATATTACTAATTAAAATTAAAGTAACTAAAATAGTTTTATAGTTTTATTTTAAAATCAGCTAAGAATATTCTTAACGGAGCATCGGCTTTTGATGCCTATCCACCGCTGGGTCAATGAGAGAAAATAACCGGCGGAAAAAAAACTAAGGCATTGTTTAGAGTTAGTATTTTACGCTGAAGCTTCCCAAACCATTTTAATGCACGATTTAAAAAGTTTTGCCGGCAAAAAATTCGTTTACACTATAGTATACTTTTATTAAGCCATTGATTTAGTTCTCTTTTAAAATTACCTGATAATTGTTTGAAATGTATTGGGTAATTGATTTCTGAGCTGGCCCGAGTTGGTACGACCAATTTTTGACAGATAGAAGAAGCGTAGCAATTCGCGCGCAGGGTACAGCTACTTTATAATATAAGTAGGTGTACTAAGTTAGTCCCTGTAGCTTCGGGATTAAGAATAGAGCTACGGTATCCCCTGCCTGATCGTAAAAGGCGACAAAAAGGGGGCTTCCGAGGTTGTGAGCGGTGAGAGTGGAAGCTCGATCCGTCCCGCCAGCAGCCCCGGATAGGACGGCGGTGTGTGCGTGGCCGCATGTCGCCGTAAGCATCGGAAGGTGCAGGAGAGCACATCTATTCTCCCAAAGATGGGCCCGTTCTGGGGCGCCGTGCGTGGACACCGGTGCGTTCCACTGGAGATCCCGGAATCCTCCCCAAGCGCAGAGGCAGGTCACCAAGGGGGTTTTAGTGCGGTCATATCCCACATAACCCGGTATCCCCTCCCAACATGCCGGGTACCTTTTGAAGGCTTCCCCCCGATAGCAAAAAAAAGGTGTACTAAGTATATACTTAATATACGAAACAACTAAGTCCCCAATAATGGGGAGAGACCCGTGCCCAGCACAACACGAACAACATAAAGTAACATTTATTTTTGACCATTGTAGTTGAATAGCTGTTAGTTGAATAATGTAATTTTAGTTGAATAATGGGTGTTTCGTAAGATAAAGTTGGGTTTTTTAACCATAGAAGCTGCTGGTTTATCCGCAACTAAGTGATCTGCACGGTTGTAAACAAGTACAATAATAAACATGGCGTGAAGTGAGCGTCGGGTTTCTCCACGAGTTTAGGATCAAGTTATTGATCCAATAACGAGCTATTTAGATTTAGAGCTACTAGGCAGTACCTAGCAAATGATATTTTACCGGCGGCCACGCATTTCTAAGCGTATCCGTTTAATAAGCTGGAGGGCACACGCGTTGCCCCAAAGGCAGCCAAAACAAAAGCCACACAAATGTCCTTCACCTTTATCGAAATCCCTTGTTAAGAAAAAGACAAAGACATTTATTTGCACAAATATGGGTATTTACAAAGTTGTTTATGTATATTTAGTTCGCCATATTTACCTTCATGAGATATGCAAATATAAAATGATAAAAATATAAAAGGAAAAAAACTTAACCATAACACAATAACGAAATGTACATTAACATCTACTTTACTATTATTTTTATTTGTCCCATATTGCGCCTTTTATAAATTAAAATATTTTTTATTTATATTTCGGATCGGTTCCGATCGTCACCTTTGGGTACCCATATTATTATGTTGTTTGTACACTGAGAGGAAAAAAAGCCGGCGGAAAAAAAAACCTCCCATTTTATGGAATTCCTTTATGCCGTTTTATCGTTTATGAAATCAGTGACTGAGTAATACGCCTTTTTCAGTAATTACTTACGTTTTAAGTCCTTTGCTAAATTCGTTGCCCGTTTTAATTTTGAGGAATTCCGGTAGACTGTTTTAGACACAAAAATGTACCAAATAAATGTTGGTACATTTTGTGTCAAAAATTCCACTTGACTTGAGCCTAACAAAAGCCGAACTTGTATGAATTTAGTCAGACAGAACTGTAAAAAGCCAGGCATGTCCGGCTACAGCCGGGCATCTGGCAACCCTAATTTTGTCGCGTATTTGACATCCGGCAATCTGGTAAAAGCAAAAAAAGAAGTGAAAAGCAGTACATTAACATCATAATATATTATTATTATCAACTTCACATTCGGGCGACATTATGAAGTTACTGTACTGCTTGTCCTTCTTTGTATTGTTGTTCTTCTTTGTATTGTGCCACAAGTCCGCTTACTTACTCGCATGTCTGTCGCCCCTTTCACGGTAATTTTAGATGGTACTTTTTAACCCCTCTTTCCTATCCGGTTCTCCCAACTTAAAATTTACGCCTTTATATAAATATCCAGTCTATATATAAGTAATGTGTAAACTGTAAACTCGCCGCACATTAAGGGGCCGCGCCTATATTGTACTTTGGCCCTGGAAGCTTTTATAAAATTCATAGATCTATGGCTGATCTCTTTATCAAAGGGATTTGACGGGAGTTAATACCTTCGATGATCTAAGGATACAAACGAACGAGCGATTGTGACAGTAAGCTATTGCAGAAATACAAGTAGTGGGTTAGCGTAACTGATAACGGAGGTCACATTTGCTCGACGATTACATAGCTGGCGATTCATTTATAAAGGAATAATTATATAAACAACGGACACGAGTCTCACACTCAAAGGCAGTCAACGCCCCGTATGTTTACTAAGAAATAATTTATTGCTCTCAATTACTTAATATCATTATTATAATTCAAGCTAATTAGCTTTATGTATTTATTCGTGGTAAAACTCAACATATTATTTGTATAGACAAGCGCCGCAATCAAAATATAGGTTCTCTACTTATTACCTACGAATTTGATATCCGATAAGAACAAGGTGCTGTTTATTTTGTCTGTAAAATATCAAGCGGATGAACCGCCCTTGGAACATGCATAAAAAATTACTGAATTCGTATAGAGTTCCGCATATTAAGCATATAAATCCGATACTAGCATTTCTTCAGAGGAACTATACAGGTACATACTTTCTCGATTACACCTATTTTCTACTGCTCTGTCATCTCATAATCCAGCCAATTTCCGTATCTGATAAGTGTAATTTTTCGGAATGGTTATTCTGCTTGAGTACTAACGGAAAATAATGAACCGTACCTATAACTATACAATCCGTATCCATCTTAGAGCAACAACCTTCAGGAGAGACGGCATAGCGCCTCGCTTCGATACATAATTTTTGTGCCAAATCTGGTGCGGGGAAAGAACGCACACATTTTAATTTTGTCACACATTCATAAATATTCGTTCTAGTACGTAAGTACATTATTCTTAGTCTAAGTAAGTACATTATTCTTAGTTAGGTTCTTCGCTACAGACGCTTTCTATGCACCCTCAACACTGACACAGATACACACTGACACACTAGTTGTATAAATAGAAGGCACATTGTGCATGGACGTTGCGACGAGGGGTTCGCCCGTAAAGGCCACTCCTCTGACTGGTGTCATACCTGTCAATTTTGACGCTCTACGGTATCCATACTATTTAAAATATTATAAATGCGAAAGTAGCTGTCTGTTACATTTTCACGTCTAAACTACAGAATCAATTTTAATGAAATTTGGTACACAGATAGAATGGACTTTAGTAAATGATATAGGATAGTCTTTATCCCGGAAATAATGTACTGTTCCCGTGGGATAGATACTCAAATCACCTGAGCGAATCTTAAATAGAAAGAGAGTGATACGACTTTTCTGAAAAGTATAAGGGAATGGTCTACTGGCTAACATAATACAAAACACAAAAGGAGATAAAATACGTTTATTTCTTAAAATTTGTCAATAATGAATCGGGCACGGATACAACCATATCTCTAGCTGAGCCGTTCCGAACTATCCGCTGAGGGTATACAATAAAATATACACAACAATTTTATACTTATTCGCGTACAAACTACATACATTTACCGCCAACGGACAAACCCACTCAATCTTAATACACTGTCACTGCAAATTCGACTTAACACTCCCTTCATAAAGTCCTTATTTCAATATACTATCTTTATACACTTAAGGCTGAGTAGGTTCCGCGAATGGGCCGATACATACGATACCTATTTAGCATTTTAAATGCGTTATAATATTATTAATTTTAAACAAGTTATGTCACCCGGACTTTAAACATCGCCATCGACCATTGTAGACAATTTGGTAAATATTGCAAAATAAAGAGCAATGTTATTTAACGAGAATCACAATCTTAAATGACATTAAATACAAAACACTATCTTAAAGATAAACCAAGACAACAATCAACCGGTTGTTTTGATACGTTTGATAATTCTGTTACTTATCAAAATAAGGAAAACCAACACATTTTAATCAATTAAGGTCTTATGGGTCTACAATCTTGTATACAAGATTTGAATCAGATAGCATTTTTTTATTAGAATGGAGTAGCAGACGAGCATGCAGGCCACGTGGTGTTAAGTGGTCGCTGCAGCCCATGGACATCTACACACAACCTCAAGCAAACATAAGTAAGTCTTATCTGAGGTCGTATGCAGTTGCGCTGCTACTCCGGAGGCTGATGGTCGCCTCATGTAAGTGTGGCCGGCAACTGCACCTTTTCACCGAAACACAATAGAGTTCGTTCAAGGCAGAAGTGGGTGCAGCGGTGGTACTTCCCCGGGCAAACCATAATAGTTCTACCACCTACAATAATACTTTTGTTTGAATATACCCAATTGTCTATACACAAAGGTCAAGGCAGCAGATATAGCAACTAAAATCATTTATTTATAAACTCTCTACTCAAACCCCGATGTGTTGTACAACTTTCCATCCTAACTTGCACTAACAAAATTTAAAAAAATCTTACTAATATAGCACAGCTACCTATAGGACTATTCAGGTTTTTAAATAAGAATTTAACAAAAATGTTACTGATGTAATACTTAAAATTTTCCACCCAACCAACCATATTTTTTTTCCAACCATTTTTGTGTCCCACTGCTGGGCACAGGTTTTCTTCTCTCAAGTGAGAGGGATTTAGGTCACAGTCCACACGCTGACCAAGTGCGGATTGGTGGACGTCATGCTTTGGAGAAATGAATGAATTTCTCTCAGGCATGCACGGCGATGGGAAACATCGTAATCAATTAAATATCACGATATTTTCCGTCACCGTGGAGCAGCGTCAATGCGCACATTATAAATTTCTTTGTCAGAGGTGCGCGCCCAGGATTTGAACCCGGGATCGGTCGCGTCGAAGACCGCGGTTTTTTACCACTCGGCCATCGCCGCTCGACCTTCATACCAGCCATATTACAACGAGAAATAATAGTCTCTGATAGGTGCAGTTTATGTATTCAAACTTTGCACTCTGCAACACATCGGCATTTACATACACACACGACATACAACCATAACTAAAGCCTCTCACTAAAGTATAGTTCACAAATATATTTTTAAATGCTAAGATTATCATATTACCTACGTGCACGTTCTGGTCTTTACACTAACTAATTAATTCTAATAATGTTCTGTATAACATATGTATGTATAATAAACATAGTGTTAAGATTATAATTAGTTTATTTTTTTATTGTATTCTCTTTTTTTAATTGCTATTACATAATATAATGTATGTATCTAAGTATAGTATTTTACACCTAAACCGAAAAATGTTAACCATAACTAATTTACTACACTAAATCACAAGGCATAGATATTTTCGTCGTCTTAGGCTTACCGCGCACCGCTACTCTAACTTGTTTTTTTATTAAAATGTAGAAAATTTAGTAGATTCAAAATTAAAAGACCAAAAGTTCTTGTTCATTGCGCGACTTACTTCTTCATTGTTCGCTTCCATAATTGTTATTAGTCTATGGTCAGTCTGCAGTGCGCGGTAGGCCTTATACCGCTGTCACGTGAAATAAGTAAAATGTGACAAAATATTTTTCCGATGACAATGACGATGATGGTAAAGTTCATACTTTAGTTATATACATGTTTTTAACAAAAGTATGAAAATACGAAGAGTTAATTACAAAATATTCAGAAATTTCAGAGGTTATTATTTAAAAAAAAGTGTATTTCACATTATTTGTATTTTTTAAGCTTTTTCGAAAGCAGGAAGATCTAACATGTTGATAATATCTATGTCTCAACAAGGGATGCATTCGATTGAAAATAAAATTAGATATTGTGGTGTTACCAATATCATATAAACACCTGAATCTATTTTTGTAATTAATTACACATGCATGTATAATTTTCCTTAAACACAAATAGCACAATATAATATTTAATATGTTATTTTCAGTTTTATGTGTTTTTATAAGGAATGAAAAGTTACAAAATTATAACGCTAATGTATTCCCAAAATCAATATATTAAGCTACAATTTGTAGACAATAATCAATAAAAAATGTTCCACCGTTACAAGTGGATATTAACAATATTATACCATGTCACATGTTGTTGCATCCTTATGCAAGGATTCATATTTAGTATCTTTAGTCCATGAAAAAATAAATAAAAATTACACTTCCATGTATTAGTACTTCTAATAAAGTTCTATTATTACAACAGTATGAATCACTTGTTTGGTAAGTCAACTAGTTTCGTGCTTAACAAATTTGATCGATATTTCCATATAAATAAAGCTTATTATCAAACCTATATCCTAAAGCATTAACAGCTCCCCGGAATCAAGCAAGACGTCTATTATTACAAATTTTGTCATTGCAATTGAGTGTAAGTCTGAAATTAATGATTACTCCTAAAACGACGTTATTGAGAGTTATTTCTCAAGCTACAAAAAATTATATTATGGATGCCAAGGGGATCTAACATTCGATAGTAAAGTAAAAATTTACAAAGTTATCGATTGCTCTGTTAATAAATTTACAGCAATGTTTATGTTACGACAATAATTAGAATTAGGTAATCTGTATCTATAAAATATACCAATATAAAGGAAACGTAGAGTTATCAAAGATCACTTTTAGAACTACAGATCTCTTGTAAGGATTCTACATGAATATTTGTCTTATTTCGTATGACAATGGATAAGATAACGCCATCATATAAACACATGCTAACAATTATGAATACATGAATTAATTTCTGAGTACCTACGGGCAATTTCACAAGATATAATTTACCCTAATATGGATATTTTGGGTTATAATTTTTACCACAATAGTTATCTAAATACTCAAGTTTTTTTTTAACTTTTAGGTACAAATATCATCATATATAAGTAATATCAATTCATTAACATTTGAAAAATTAGCTAGATCCATTAAACCAATAAAACGTTACAAAGCGATTAATATTTACTTTAACATTGCATGTAAATTTACCTAAGCTGGGCAGAGAACCCAGTAAAGTTTGAGTGTTTTAAAAAGTTGTACTCATTTAATTCGTTTTAGCTCATTTCTTTCTGTAATTAACAATATGTTTTTTGACGTGACAACGTCTTATAATTCGATGGAGCCGGCTGCAAGCACGAAAAAACTCATTACTCATGCGGCGTTACCTCGCTCTGAGGCGTTCCATTTAGGGCTGTCTCTCTCCTACTTGAGTGAGCGATGCGTCCGCGTGGACAGCTGCTATACAATACATTTACATGTTTTCGTCAAGTATGCAACCATTCCATCAGTATTTTCTTATGACGTTGTCACGTTCAACTATCGTCAGTAAACCGACTTTACAGACCACCGATTTTTTTGATTTGTAATTTATTATCAACCATTACCTTTTTAAGATGAATAAATGAAGGAATGAAACAGTCAATCTTTATTTTACTTTATTTCTCTCCCATTTACGTTTTTTTAACTCCATACCCATTATCTTTTATTTATAATTGAATAATTATGTCAATAAAATCGATTAGGATTGAGAATTTTAGTGCCTATAAACAAAGTGTATTGTTCGAAGCAATACAATTCTTACTACTATTGATATAGCAGATTATTTATGAAATTCTGCTCTGATAAATTATGTTTCTAAGACATAACATATAAACAGTACTGTTCTGAGCCATTTGCTCTGAAATCTACACAAAATAAGATATTTTCGTTATATTGATGATTATAACAAATCATTTTTTAAATATCCAGACATAGTAGTATCTTATAAATAGATTTTGTACAAAACTTCTTTACAAAATCGATTTATGTACTCAGTATGCTATGAGACAGAGACCGTCTGAAATTGCTAATAAAGCTTGTAATAGTCTTAATAAAAAAAAGTGTTTTAACGGATTTACATAATGGTTGGGACTCTCACTCCTTATTTCACTTTATGAATTGTTGCTATTTAATTATAATACTTCAATTGTCAATTTTTCCTTGTCAAAAATAATAATCCAGCTGAGTATTTTATAATCACTGAATTATTTATTCATCAAATTTCACAGATTTTGTTTAATAATTTAAAATGTCAAATAAATATTGTGATGAATGGTTTCCAATCCTTTATAATATGTACTTAGTCCTCTGTGCTCTATCTGAGATGTAAATCCGTTAGTACAGTTCGTGTGATTCCACTCATGTCTTGAAATAATCAAGCAATTTAATCTAACACTTAACTTAATCATTATAACTTCCGTACATTGCACTTTGTAGATCATTAGACGCGCAAGCAACCTCGGCAATACATATTAATTTATAGGTAAATTAACAGCTTTACTTTAACTAAAACACTATATACATAGCTTGTTATTAATTATGCATAGTCATTTTCCCACACTGCAGATTCCTCATGACACCCAACACAAAACAATCCTAATAAACTTAAAGTACGTTTAATTTCTGTACAAGTTTCATTCGAAAATTCCCGAGGCTGACTGCAACGCCAACTAATGCAAAAGAGAAAAAAATAATCAAAGTGTCAACTCGACATTTTAAACGTCAGAAACGAGTCCCCGCGCTCCTTGGAGTTAAACACAAAAACACCGCACTCAGCTATGGTCAAATACACGCGAAACAACACTTTATCCTTAACATTTTAAGTTCCGATTTCGAATCGACGACATCCATCATCTTCGTCACATACAGTCAATTTATTGCTATAACCACATTCCATTCCCGCGTCGAACGGACCAATGGGGACGCGTTGTTTTTGCTCGTTCTGATTGGCTGTTAACACCGCGTTCCGATTGGTCAAAACAAACGTACAGTCTTTACTTGCCTCCTTTAATGAAACGCCAAATGGTACGCTTTGTAGAGGTGATGGTGACAAAAGGTCAATATGCGCGGCGGTCTTCCATATTGTCAGAGATCTGAAATAGAGATTTAAATTTAACTACTTATTAGCACTTATATGGGTAAAGGAGTGCGTAGAATGGGTTTGAGTTACGAGTTTTCAGTGTAAGCGTGCCTTAAGTACGTCCCCTCGGCGCTTCTTCGATCTCCGGCTCGCTTCAACTTTTTATTTAATTTTAAGTAGAATAGCAGACCAGAGCAGGCCCTGTGATGTTATATTAAAGCTGTGACTGATGGTCACCCGTTGTAAGTCTGGCCGGCAGCCCTGGCGAGGATAGTAATGTTCGTCGCATACTGACGTAAGCGCAGGACTGCAGAAAAGCACACCACTCTCCCAACACTGGCCTTGGGCGCTGCGCATGACACTGGTGTGTTCCGCTGGTTCCTCCGGAGTCTTGATCATTCCGGAGTCCTCCCTAAGCATGCAGGCTACTCAAGGTGCTGGGCACCTTTTTAAGATTTGCTCCCGATAATAAAAATAAGACAGTACTTCCACAGAACAATTTTATTTTTGCTACCTATTGACAGTTGCCCACGATGCTAATTGTGGATATACGCGAGCGTCATCAGGACTTTGTAAATTTTTATATTTTGGGTGGTAGGAAGATTCAAAGTATAATATGTTTTCTATTTCACTGGTGGGTTGAGCGCCTACAGATTTAAAAAATATATACTAAAGGGACAGGTAAAATTAGGTACAAATTTAATATCGATCGATAGGAGAATGAATAAAATGTACCCTAAGTAATATTTCATTAATCTAATGAATTTAGTATGAACTAGATGAATACAATATAAGCGGCATTTCGGTACTCTCGGGTGAGTTCGAATTTTTATTTTATTTTTAAAAAAATTGTCGAAGAGTGACGGGTTACTCTAACTAATCTGTTCATTTTGATATCCAGAAATAACATAAAAAATCAAAAAAAAATCAGACGACCTCTGTGGCGCAATGGCTACCGGACTGCCAATCGGAGGGTCCCGGGATCGATTCCCAGCGAAACAGAAATTTGAATAGTGAGTTTTAATTTTTGTTCTCGTTCCGTCTTTGTATGTATCCATGGTACTCACGACAAATCTAACCCACAATGGGGCTATGAGTGTGAAACGTTATTTATTATTAAATATTTTAGGGTACCTACTCTTATATATAAGGTTTAACTAATTGAGTACTGAACAGAGTGCAAGCTATACTTCAATACTTCATATCTTAATCTGACGCTCTCGAGTTAATCCAATAGTCCCCTCTTTGTCTCTCCTACATACTACTGTAAGTGTCAGGGACTCACATGGTGGGAGTTTTGGCGGAAAGTCGTTAAGGACATGTTGTGCTCTTGTTTTATTTCCATTTTCTGGATGAATTTTTGAGTAATATCGGATAAAGTTGATGGCATTTTGTTCGATATAAGTTAATCTAAGTGCACGAGTGTTGTGAAATAAAATAATAGTGCAAAAACATGTTCTTTCTGCTTGCCTCCAAAACTCCATCGGACACATTATGGTAAAAAAGGCCAGAAGCTATCACTATACTTGAACATCTGACTGATGTGATTAGACTGATTGATTAGCTGATTACAGACGACTTACTGATTTATTCTATGACTACTAAATTATGCAAAAATTATACTTGATGCTGGCAATATGCACAGAAAATGCGAAGCCGTTATTGAAAAAAAAACAATGGGTTGCACTCCGGTTGCTGGCAGAAGTGAAAACTTGAACATTAACCTTATGCATTTTTGGTATTTTGGAATGGTTAGGGAATAATTTCGCGCGAATTGCTTTTATTATGAGTATTATTTTTCATCTAGTATTTTCAGTAGGTTTTCAGTTAGTATTTTTATAAAGTACTCACTCATTTGCTTTCACTATTTCTTCGTCACTTTTTTCATCAATAGATGCACTTTGTTCATTAGATACTTGATATAAACGAATTTTACAAGTATAGACAGTCAAGCCATCAGCTGTCACCCCTCCGTCGTACGAATATTCGATCAGGCCACGTGTCCTGACAGGAGTTTAACATTTTTTACCCATCCCAAAAAAGTGCACAACGCCGCTTTAAAGAAGTTTTCATTTCAAAAAAAGACTCACATGGTGGTGCTTGGCGCGCTTGTGCGGCGGGTCGGCCGGCGCCTCCTCGATCACCAGCTCGCCGCCCAGCGCCGAGCAGCCCTCCTCGCCGCCGCCGTACCCGCTGCAACAACACAACTAATCCCCTTACAATACATACGGTACTATAGAATGACTCTCTTCATACAAGCGCGCTGTCAACATTGAACCACTAAATAGATTCCTACGGCTGTCACATGTGGCAAACAAAATATTTTTATTTTCACCAAATTAACTATAAAATACTACAAAATATTGAAAACACTGTTATTTTATTAAATATCTTTTGTTTTTAAAAAGTGTTGTGATTGATATTGGTATTGGTGCCATTAAATGGCACCAATCAAGATGCTTCAATTTGGGCGCGCGAACTTGGTTTCTATAATGTAATTGTAATTATTCTAAGGTAAACTATCATCATGTAACGGTTTCATTCTTGTTATTCTTTTATTATATAATTATTTCACTCATAAATTATAAAATATACAGTCGTTAATATTATAATGTTTCGAACCAAGAAAAACGCCTATAAAACATAATAGCAAGGAAGCGCTCCGTTGTAATCGGTGCGTGAGTAATAATGTAGGTAGGTGTGCGACGAGTACCGATCGCCATCGGAATGACACCGATGACGCGTCGAGTTGGAGTTTAGCGAATTCCTTGTGACGAGTGTGAGGACGCACTACCGCTGGTCCATTAATTCTGATTATCTACTTTTTAATTATTTTTGTTGTCCTTAAGCTACGAGGCAAATAAATTTTTGTGAAAAAGTTATATCAAGTGACGTGTAAACCCCCAAAATCGGGTGAGTGTTGCAGAAATTATTTTTAGGTACTTACTTAGATGCATTTCATCAGTTATTCATTTTTAACCGACTTCATTTCAATTGTAATAATCATTGTTAAGAACTTATCCGTAATTATCCAGCAACCACATTATTGTTTGGCTTTAATATTCTAGATGTAAATCGTTGATCGTTTATTTAAATCACAGGTACGAGTACATTCTGATACTACCTACCTATTGTTTTTTTCCTTTCTCGAAATTGTTCAACGGATTTTATATTTTAACTATTTGTCGAGAACTAAAAATTTTATTTATTTATTTATTTATTTATTATAAATAAATAAATAAATAATGTTATTCTAATTTCCGTTAAAGTGCTTGTGTGGTTTTTTTTCATTGCCTAGTTTTTATGTTAACTGTTCTGTATGACTGCCGCATCATTAATCACTATTTCATGCTTTTGCATTATCATATTCCACCTGTCACATTATAAGGTCGTTGATGCGGCAGTTCAAAAGATGAATTGAGACTGATCCAGATGAATGGATGATTCCAGGGTTCCATCACCCGCCTTGCTGTGCTGCCACGAAGTCTACCCTGCCGTTAACGCGTAGATCAGCTGTGGTCACTACCCTTCGGCGGCGGACACGCATCTTCTTGTGGATCTACATCCTGCATAGCTGGACATACATCCGGCCCGCTTCAGTCTACCGTGCTCCGCTTCGTGTTCAGGCCAGGAAATTGATACATTTTAAAGACCTCCAATGTAATTTGGCGCGGAAGTACCCACGACCCTAATTTTTTTTAGTAACTGTTTGTTTAGATTGTTTTTTTTCTTATTAAATTGTAATTAAATTACAATTAGTTTTTTTAAATTGAAGACCTCTGCTTACTAAGAGTGTTTCATTGGCGCCCAGTTATAGTTGCTACCGCGTCCAAATTGCATTTGTGTGTTTTGTAGCAGTAATAGTTTTTTTTGGTGTTGGCTATAAACCCTAGTTATAAGATCAATTGTAACCTACCAATTAATCAGTGTGTAGAAGCAACGAACGTTGTAAATTATTAGTTTTTCAATCTACCTTCTTCTTATATATTCTTTTTTTTCGTTACTACCCACTGGTTGATTTATTCTATGTTGTGATTTTGCCTAGCCGCTTGTAGTTTTAGATTTTAGTTGTTGTTGTATTTGTTTAGTTCTAATTTTTGCAACACACACCTTCTTGGTATTTATTTTATCAGAATGTCGTATCCTATTAAATTCTTTTCTTTACAAAAACCTGAATTGGAATACGAAGTTGAACTTAGAGGTGGTGTTGGTGATTCTGTCCAGGAATTGCGTAAGCAAATTAATAAATTAGCCTTATTATCTCCTTCTGAGGATGTTCTTGAATCCCATTTAGAACCCAGCGAGGATTTAAAGGCAATAAAAGAATCCCTGATAAAATCACAAAATAATTTATTAAATCTAAAAACTAAGTTCGATAAAAATTTATTTTTGCGAACAGAAAACTTATTACACCATATTTATCACAGGATTAACCGTATTAATTGTACTCCGGAAGTTATGGACGTTTATAAAGCTTGTGTTTCCAATTTTAAAAGTCATTATAAAGAATTAACGGTTTACAGACCTCACGTTACGCAAGGCAATACATCTTCTCTTACCTCCACGTTAGAAAGCACATCTGAACCTGCAAATGTAACAGTAAATTGCGAACGAAACTTATCTAACGAATTGCAGAAAATTAAGTTTTCGGGTAAAACTTGCGTCCGTTCTTTTATTTTGAATGTGGAAGAGTTTGTTCAATCTAGAGGCATCTCTTTCGATAAAATTTTAACCCTAGCTTTTGAAATTTTTACCGATGATGCTCTTCATTGGTATCGCTGCCATAGAGGAAGTATTAACTCGTGGACAGAATTGTGCGAACTACTTAAACAAGATTTCAGCAGTAGCGATTATGATTACAGGCTTGCTGCTGAAATTCGTTCTCGTACGCAAGGCGAGTCGGAAAATATCACGATTTACTTATCTTACATGCATGGTATGTTCTCTAGGCTAAGTAAACCCTTCTCTGTCCTTCTCTTGACATACTCTTGCACAACATTCGTCCTTGCTATGCTAATGCTCTTTCTGCAGCCTCTAGTATTGAGAGCATTGACGCACTTAAATCTGTTTGCCGCAGGTACGAAGATATACAGGCACGTTTCGCTAATTTTCATGAGCCCCCTTGTGTAACATCTAACACACTAGTACCCGACCTTGCTTACAAACCTGATTGCTCCAATTTTTTAAATAATAATTATAACAACGCTTCCCGGCATCTACATAGTAAGTTTAAAATTCCTCAGAAACACAATGAAAATAATGTTAATAGGGTAGTAAAAAATTCACACTTTGCTGCCTCATCAGTTTCGTTAAAACCAATCTACTGTCCTAGATGTCGTTCTGACTCTCATTCATTAAAAAATTGCACTCAAGATCGTTATCTCGTCTGTTTTAAGTGTGGAAAAAAAGATGTTCGTTACCCTGAGTGTCCTGTGTGCAATCCTACTAAAGAACCCTCGGATTCAAAAAACTGAATCGGAAGGATTGGAGTAACAGCACATCGCATAAATATAAAAAAAATAATTTTAATGCAACTGAATGGAATAATTGGCTTAACTTTTTAACTAAATTCTTCTCCTTTAATGCTGTTGCCTCAATCCAAAATAAAAATCCAGATATATCTAGACCTTATTGTCATGTAACTATCTTGAATGAAATACTTACAGGATTGCTTGACACGGGTTCTAGTCTAACAATATTAGGTAATAATTCCCATTTACAATTAATTAATAAAGGCTGCATACTTGAAAAATGTGACCCTATTAATTTTGCCACCGCAGGTGGAGAAAGCTTATATGCAATAGGTGTCATGAAAATACCAGTTTGTTTTCAGGGTCAGAGCAATACCTTAGCTGCTTATATAGTGCCAAATATTAAGTATTCCTTAATCTTGGGTATGGATTTTTGGAGATTATTTGGTCTTTTCCCTAAATATTTAGATTCCATCACGTTTCACAAGGACTCTGAAATACAATTTTCTGCTGATGTTATAGATGACAAACCTGGTACTGTTCTATCTTATGATTACCTTACGAATCATCAAAAATCTACTGCTGATGATATTATTGCGCAATTTCGGGACATTTCTTATGAAGAACGTGGTTTGGGGCGCACCTCCCTAATTACGCATTCTATTGACACTGGTGATGCTGCCCCCATTCGTCAACGTTATTACAGAATGTCTCCGGAAAAGCAGCGCATTCTAGTTGAACAACTAGATGAAATGTTAAAGGAGGATGTAGTGGAGCCTTGTGAAAGTCCATGGTCATCTCCAGTCCTTCTTACTCCAAAGAAAAATGGAGAACTGAGATTTTGTCTCGACAGCAGAAAATTAAATGCTGTAACAAAAAAGGACGCATATAGTCTACCCTATATTGCGGAAATTCTAGATAACCTGCGGGATGCTAGATATCTGTCAAGTCTGGATTTATCAAAAAGTTTTTGGCAAATTTTAATTGACGAAAAGGATAGGTGTAAGACTGCTTTCTATGTTCCATCGCGCGGAACATTCCAGTTTAAATGTATGGCCTTTGGTCTTACTAACGCTCCTGCTACACAGCAGCGTTTAGTTGATATTTTGTTTTACGGACCTGAATTTGAGCATAGAGTTTTTGTTTTTGTCGATGATGTTATAGTAGTCTCAAATACCTTTGAGCAGCACATATCTCTTTTATCTCGCGTCCTAAATAAATTAAAAGCTGCAAACTTAACTATAAATTTCCAAAAAAGTCAATTTTTTAGGCAAGAACTGAAATACCTTGGATACGTTGTCGATGCCAACGGTTTGCAAGCGGATCCAGATAAAATTGAATCCGTTAGGAACTATCCGACACCGTCTAATCGCAAGGAGGTAAGACGTTTTATAGGTATGACGTCTTGGTATCGGAGATTCATCCCTAATTTTAGCACTCTTGCAGCTCCGCTCAATAAACTAACATCTCAAGGAAAAAATGCACCTCCTTTTCTATGGTCCAAGGAAGCTGACATTGCTTTTCAGACGCTTAAAAAATATTTAATATCTGCACCTATTCTTGCCTGTCCTGATTATACTCAGCCGTTCCAAATCCATACCGACGCTAGTGACTTTGGACTGGGGGCGGTGCTGACTCAGAATTTGGACGGCGTAGATAAGGTAATTGCCTATATGAGCAAGTCCTTATCTAAACAGGAACGCAATTATAGTGCAACAGAACGCGAAGCACTTGCGGTTCTCACAGCTATCGAGCATTGGCGTTGCTATTTAGAGAACGGTCTTCGTTTCACGGTATACACAGACCATTCCTCCCTAAAATGGTTTCTAAACTTAAATAATCCAACGGGAAGATTAGCTCGTTGGGGTGTGCGCCTTTCTGCGTACAACTTTGAAATTAAGCATCGTAAGGGCTCGGACAACGTTGTACCAGACAGTTTATCACGTGCAGTTCCATTAGCTGCTATCGAACACTCTCCTACCCTCGAGCCATCTGTTGCTACCTCCAATACGAAGGACTCATGGTATATTAATATAATCCAAGAATGTAATATTTCATCCAATTCATTACCTAACTACCGTGTCATCAATGGTAAATTATTTAGATATATTAAATCCATTAACCCCTTAACTAGGGAGTTTGAATGGAAAGAGGTAATCCCTTTAGAAAAACGCCAGGATATCATAGCTAAAAATCATTCTGAGCCGACTTCTGGGCATTTCGGTATTTCAAAAACTTACAAAAGATTATGTCTGCGGTACTTTTGGCCTAGAATGCATCACGATGTAACAAACTTTGTTACCAGCTGCGATACCTGTTTATCCTATAAACACTCGAATCAGGCAAGTTATGGGATAATGGGTAGACCTAAGACCTGTTGCCGTCCATTTCAAATGCTCAGTGTCGACCTTGTTGGACCACTTCCTGTGTCTAGGAAACAGAATACATTTTTATTAGTTGTCACATGCTGTTTTTCTAAGTTTTGTCTCTTATTTCCCATTCGCAGAGCTACCTCAGACATAATTAGTAGAATTCTTGAAGAAAATATTTTTCTTGTCCATGGTGTACCCAGCACTATATTAATGGACAACGGTAAGCAGTTCACTAGTGCTATGATAAAAAATCTTTTTAATTCTTACAATATCCCTAATGTTTTTTATACTCCCTTATATACTCCTCAGGTCAACACTGTAGAACGCTACAATAAAACTATTATGACAGCAGTTGCCGCATTCGTTGAGAATGATCATAGATCTTGGGACGCTAATATTCCAAAAATCCAATTCGCCTTAAACAACTCTGTCAATGAAGTCACTGGCTACACACCATCATTTCTAGTTTATGGGCGTGAGCTAGTAACTTGTGGTTCCCACTACATTGACACTGATTTAGAAGACCAAATAGTATTTTCTCCTCGAGATGCATACGTTGAAAACATAGGTGTTCTTAGAAAAACTTTTGATAAAGTACAAGCATCACTTTTGAAAGCACATTCACGAAATAGCACACATTATAATCTTCGACGGAGGAATGTTGACTTTAATGTTGGTGATGTTATTTGGAAGCGTACTTTCTATCAAAGTGATAAAGATGCTAGATTTTCGAAAAAACTAGCACCTAAATTCACGAAGTGTCGCATCATCGGTAAAAATTCAAAATTAGTTTACGAGTTAGAAGACATGTCAGGGCGTAACATAGGGTTTTGGCATGTCAAGGATTTTAAGCTAAATTAGTTTAGTTATGAAGAGTTACAGTGTTATTATAGAGGATTTTCCTAGAAAAATCCTAACCTAAAAAGGGGGGTATGTAACGGTTTCATTCTTGTTATTCTTTTATTATATAATTATTTCACTCATAAATTATAAAATATACAGTCGTTAATATTATAATGTTTCGAACCAAGAAAAACGCCTATAAAACATAATAGCAAGGAAGCGCTCCGTTGTAATCGGTGCGTGAGTAATAATGTAGGTAGGTGTGCGACGAGTACCGATCGCCATCGGAATGACACCGATGACGCGTCGAGTTGGAGTTTAGCGAATTCCTTGTGACGAGTGTGAGGACGCACTACCGCTGGTCCATTAATTCTGATTATCTACTTTTTAATTATTTTTGTTGTCCTTAAGCTACGAGGCAAATAAATTTTTGTGAAAAAGTTATATCAACTGACGTGTAAACCCCCAAAATCGGGTGAGTGTTGCAGAAATTATTTTTAGGTACTTACTTAGATGCATTTCATCAGTTATTCATTTTTAACCGACTTCATTTCAATTGTAATAATCATTGTTAAGAACTTATCCGTAATTATCCAGCAACCACATTATTGTTTGGCTTTAATATTCTAGATGTAAATCGTTGATCGTTTATTTAAATCACAGGTACGAGTACATTCTGATACTACCTACCTATTGTTTTTTTCCTTTCTCGAAATTGTTCAACGGATTTTATATTTTAACTATTTGTCGAGAACTAAAAGTTTTATTTATTTATTTATTTATTTATTATAAATAAATAAATAAATAATGTTATTCTAATTGCCGTTAAAGTGCTTGTGTGGTTTTTTTTCATTGCCTAGTTTTTATGTTAACTGTTCTGTATGACTGCCGCATCATTAATCACTATTTCATGCTTTTGCATTATCATATTCCACCTGTCACATTATAAGGTCGTTGATGCGGCAGTTCAAAAGATGAATTGAGACTGATCCAGATGAATGGATGATTCCAGGGTTCCATCACCCGCCTTGCTGTGCTGCCACGAAGTCTACCCTGCCGTTAACGCGTAGATCAGCTGTGGTCACTACCCTTCGGCGGCGGACACGCATCTTCTTGTGGATCTACATCCTGCATAGCTGGACATACATCCGGCCCGCTTCAGTCTACCGTGCTCCGCTTCGTGTTCAGGCCAGGAAATTGATACATTTTAAAGACCTCCAATGTAATTTGGCGCGGAAGTACCCACGACCCTTATTTTTTTTAGTAACTGTTTGTTTAGATTGTTTTTTTCTTATTAAATTGTAATTAAATTACAATTAGTTTTTTTAAATTGAAGACCTCTGCTTACTAAGAGTGTTTCAATCAAACCAATGAATTTTCTTCATTATGAACTACAAATTTTCAACAAAAATTTTGAGCCCTTGTGTTAACTCGCACGTACTTGTAATTCTCAAGCTTTTTTTCGTGTCACGAATGAAAATACCAAACTATTATTAAGTAATTACACTGAACAAATAAAAACATCAAGAAAACCAATATCACTACGACACGAAAGCACTAGGTCCGTCGCATCCGAACGTCTGAAGCAGAAAGAGGCCCGGCCATTATCGACGCTTGTTTTAATAAGGTGCCGTAGCGCTAGTGTTGCATGGTAGAGGGTTGTGGTAAGAACATTAAATCAAAATGAGACGATTTTTTACGTGCAGCAAAAATGGGTATGCGCTATTATTATATAAGATTACAGCACTGGAGCGCTGGTGTGGTGAGTGGTACTCACGAGTAGTAGGGCGAGTGCTGGTGCAGCAGCGCGGGCGGCGCCTCGTCCTCCGGCAGCGACAGCAGCCCGCCGCCCGTCGTCGTGCCCACCACGTACTTTTCTGCAACACAAACCGCTCAAATGTTTAACATTATATTATACGTTTTTTGTATTCATCCCTACTTCCCTACTATATACAGGGTGACTGGTTGAACACTTGAGATACTCGAGGACACAATTATTTACGATCAAACTAAACGTTTAAAAAAGTTTTAGAAATTTTTAAGACGAAAGTTTTAAGAATTAATCCGAAAATATCCTGAAAGTGCGGACGCATTGTACGTAGGTATTAGACGGGCGTTTGATCTCGACCGTCTGCCGAATGGCTACTACACCACTACTACTACACTACACACTACTACATAATTGTACTATGTACATCGAAAGTTTTGGTATTTTGTAGAGAATGTATGATATTTTGTAGAGGATGATGAGGATTCACTTCGTACTTTACCTGGCATAAGACTGACAAAAATACCAAGATAAGCAATGTAATAAAAGTCTTTTTGAAATCATTGTATTAAAGTGATTTTGAAATTTACGTCACAACAGCGACACAAGATGAAAAGTGACTCCTTAAATGTACCTACCGAAGTACTTTTGGCGTAGGTACTTAAAAATTGAATCATACCTAGGTATTTAAAACAATTGATTGAATTATCTATTTACAGTGATCGACAATTTTATCAAAATTACACATATCGTAATAATTGCTCAAAATGCTCACCTCCTCGTGTAATATGTACACAGTTAGCACGTTTTTGCACTGTTGCTTTACACTGAGTATTACATGGTATCACATAGGGCGTTGGTTTCTTCTATTGGGGAAGAATTCGCGGTACAAACGTATAGCATTAGTATCTCGGACACTGTCATTCGTACGAGCAATACGAGCATTCACGAACCATCTCCTATTATTCGTAATTAGAAAATAACATTGTTGTTATTGAAATGATACCGCGCAATCGAGAAAAAAAAGACCGGCGCGTGCGCATTGCAAAACAAAACTGTGTAAGGGTAGCAAGGACAAACGAGGCGTTCGGGCGACGCCAGGAGAAAGTACGTCGGCCGGCCGCGTCTATTGTTTCGCTAAAGCGCGGAGTTATTTACCTACCAATAAACGTGGGAACTGCTCAAACCACATGCGTCCACAATTAATGAATTTACTGGATATTTATGTCAAATTTTAAGCACCTATTTTTTTACATATTTAGAACGAGCATCGTTTACTGAGTGACCTCTATCAATATCTCAAGTGTTCAACCAGTCACCCTGTATATATAATATTATAAATTCGAAAGTAACTCTGTCTATCTGCTACGCTTTCCCGCTTAAACTACTGAACCAATGAACCAATTTTAATGAAATTTGGAACACACATAGAGTGGACCTAGGGAAAGGACATAGGATGGTTTTTATCCTACGGGAACCTATAAAACGGGTCCACGAGGGCAAAGCCGAAGGCTAGTTAGTTATAAATTTATAATATAAACAATAGAAAGAGTGAAAGAAAGTGTTCACTGTTTGATGTGTTGTGTTGCGTGGAAATTTCGCAGGGTCAAAAACAGGAAAAATAAAGTCATCCATTACGCTGACTGGCCAAGTAAAAATTGGTGTACATGTATTCTTAAAACAAATGAAGCTATCTAAAAGCAAGCATGATGTATTCCTATGCCTTTGACAGTTGCCAGTGACACATGCGTTACATAATAAATAAGCACATTTTCTCAAAATTTTCTTTATTCGGAGACACAATGCCAGCATTTGAAACGCGGCGTCAATGTAATTTTTAAAAATAATCTATTCCAATATTATAAAGAAGAAAGATTTGTATTTTTGTATGTTAGTGATGAATAAACTCAAAAACTACTGTTTCGATTTAAAAAATTCTTTCCCCTTTAGAAAGCTACATTCACCCTGAATAACATAGGCTACTTTTAACTGCGGGAAAATGTTTTAATCCTACGTGAAAACGGGTAATAGGGTCAAACGGTTGAAGCAACTGGCTAAACGCCTATGATTTTGATACAGCAATGAAGCCTGGAATAGCACATAAGCTATTTTTTTATCCTACGGGGACCCATTAAACGGGTCCAAGCGGGCGAAGCCGCTGGCGGAAGGCTATGATATAAAGAGTAATGCTCATCCGCTACTGCATTGAAAAAATAACAAATCGAGACTCGTATTCCGTATATTACAAAGCAAAGTTTTCGAGCATCCTACCTTCCCGTTCGCCGCCTGCGCCATTGGTGACGACGGTGATCTGGTGGCCCGCCATCACCAGCCCGCTGCCACCGGCGTTGTATGACAGGCCGTGGCCTGCGAACATACATTTACGGTAAATATCATCACTAAAGTTTCAGTCAGATCGTAAACTGATGAATTGAAATATGGGCAGATTGGTAGATTTCTAAAAGCTGGCATGTGTAACATATTTAAATATGCGAGCGTGTATTATAATTATAATATAATAATAAATTTTATTTCCACAAAAGCATAACAAACTTATTATACATAACTATAGTATTGTACCATAATATTATTATTGTGTGAAACATTGTCTACCACGCTAGGTGTTACCCTGTGTTATGGTACACATTGCCCACCCCAGGGAAATTTAATTAAAAGTAGGTATATAAGCTAATTAAAAATAAATTTTACTAGTTAAATTATTTGATTGTTTCATTTATATGAATCTGTGTGGCTGAATGTGTGTGAGTGTGTGTGAGAGAGAAGCACATATTACACAACACACTAGCTTAAGGTAGCAATACAAAATGTAGACTTTAGAAACAGATGTGAGACTAACAAAAGGCTTCTTTTACTTTTTTAAATTGGGTTGATCTTGAAAAGATACCTGGCACCCTGGAAGAAATAGGTAATGTGGGATTTATAGGACACTAAAAAAACCTCAGTGGCCTGCTCCAGCGCTTGGAAAAGGCTATTGAATCACCAGTGGAACGCAACAGTGTCCTCCCTGTGGGAGACCCAAACGAGCTCATCAATGGTGTAATGTACCTGTCTTACACCTTCAGGCTCTTACGGCGTCGTGCAGCCACACACACAACAACGCATTTCCTAGACACACAGATTGGACAATTCGAGCTCTCTCTAGTCGTCCTCAACTCCTGAGGCCCTTTCATCTCTATTACTAGAGACTACATACAGACTTTATTACTACATACTACTCTTGACTACAGAGGAGACATCCAGGCCGGGAAAAGAACACTAAATTGATTGTATAGACATCTTGCCCGCTGCGAACTGAATCCTCTTGCACGGCTCACCGGAATTGTGACCACTGCGCAGTGCAGAGCAGTGAAAATGTTTGACTTCTTTTTTTAATGAGAAGCTCCACAGCCAGTGATAAAAACGGTGAAGTTACCTGGGGAACCGGGGGCGCTCTGACTGACGCCGCTGCGCTGCGGGAACAGATACTGCGTGGACTGCGAGTTGCTGCTGCTCAGCCGCTGCTGCCCACCCTGGAACACACACACATTCATTTTTATCGGTAGAATTTTCATACACTCTCATTCTATAGGTAATACTTGTAAGTCCAATGAACAACAACTACGAACTTTCTGTAAATGTTGCACAGATTTCATAAAATTTACCACAAAATGTTCCATTGTCCAGTGCTGCCGAAATGCTAGCTATTGTCAGTAGCAAAGACCCTGAAGGGCTGCTGAATCTACTGACCAGTTGTCATCATTAATAGTCTGTCAAGACTGTACAACTAGAGAGAACTCGCATGCTTCTTCGACCAGAAAAATATGGCTCTTTTACCTGCCGTGTGCCAGTTTAACAAGGTTGTCAGGTTGTATGTACATGTATATTATCTCTGTACGTTATTGAAGTACTGAAACGAGGGCTTCGTTGTTTTAGATGTGGTGGAAATTGCATGGTTCTATAAGAAGTTCCACTGCCCACCAATTTCTGTAGTGAAGGAATTCTATTGTGTTTCGGCAGATATTTGCTGTTACCAGCCTCAGCAAGTCAATTTAGGTAACAGTAGCCTCAGGAGAAACAGAACAAGACTCAGGCTTGCTTGAAGCTGTATGTCCCTTTGGGCGTGGCTTAACACTTAACACCGCGTGGCCTACTTGATCATCAATACTCCATTGCACTCCAAAGCAGCAGCAGGTTACCTGCTGGTCGGGCTCCTCGGCCGGGAACAGGTCGGGGGTGGGCTCCCGCGAGAGCTCCTCGGGCGTCACCAGCCCCGACACGCCCACCTGGGACGGAGATGTCGGTGCGCTCCTGTAATGGCACAGAATATCATTTTCTACATGCCCTAAATTGGTTTTATAGCAAAGTTATAATAATTAAGCTTTGTTCGGATCTAGGCAAGTAATTTTGTCGAGTAAATTTGATATTCTTTAATTTTCAGCAAGCTTGAAGTTAACAGATGCAGTCTACTTGACACAAGACTACTTCAGATCAATTTATCTGCAATTAACTTATCTTAGTCAATAAACGAAAATTCTTGACTAAAATAACCTTTTTCTGGCTTTAGTTAATAAATTACTTAATACTCAACAAACTCAATGTATAAATACAAATGTATAAATAAATCTTATTCACTATTAATGGACATAATAGTGAACAAGTTGAGATATATGAATTAAGACAAGGCAATACAAAGAATAAAGTACCAAACTAACATAAATACGCTTTATAAGCAATACTTTCTTTAATAAAGTGTTGTATTACCCACTGCATAAAATTATATTTGAAAAATATGCATATTTCATATAAATACTTTATCCACTAAACACGACATCAAAATTTACTTGTTTAACTTACGGCGTCCGTATTTTGTTTAGCTTCACAGTTTCAAATATTAACCAAATAAAAAAAATACTTTATATACACATTATGTACAGAATATAAACATTTACTCTATATTATCATGCATATATTCATCATCCAAGGTCATTCATACAAATCTACGTTTCATAAATAAAGCTAAAAAAATACTTGATAAAGACAAAAAACCAACTAAGGAAGGTTCTTCATCGGATCGTAATTCTTGAGAAACTTTGAAATTTCCATAAACTGTGCAATTTTTATTAAATGGATGAACCCAATAACTTCTTTTTTTCTCTCATTAATCGGTACATCAAAATATCGTCCTCGTCGGAAGATGATGCCGACATGGTGGCTGATGCCACACCACAACTGTGCTTCCGATGTGAGCATACATTTGCTTTGCATTTGCTGAAAGCTTAATTGTAGTAGGTATAGTAACTGTAGCGACGTAAATGTATGTTGCGTGTAGCGTGTGACGCCGGTGTGCGCTGACTAAGTATGCACAAATTTATTCATTTACTCGCACAACATTATATAATTATATCCACACCTATTTATCTGTGACAATCACCGTTCATTTAATTCACACGCTTAACAACTGCATTTTAGAGCTTGTGTTTCTCCTTTCCATACACTGCCCGTTTTAATTGCGCACAGGATACGAATTGAACTCCAACTGGACCAGTTCGTGGCATCCCTCACGCACACTCCAGCCGTCCCACTCACACACACAGGGTACGACAAGCGTCAGTATACCGCGACGATAGTCCGAAGGGCGCGCGGAACTGGACCCCCCGGGGCCGCCGCGGCCGGAACGCCAGCTCGATGAGCTTGCCCTCGCTCTGCGGGTCGATGCGCCAGAAGCTGCCCTTGCCCGGCTCCTCCTGGCTGCGGGGCACCTTGATGAAGTATCTGGAACCAAACAAACAGAAACGTTAGTCAAACCGAAGTAGAGACAATACTTGGGTCTTATGTCTAGGGCCAAAGTAGACTTCGAAAGAAAGTTTTGTCTTTATAACAAAGCAGAATACTTATGTCAAAAAATTGTAGATGATGTACTCTTGACTCAAGTACCAATACATGAAGTTGCAATGCAACTAGTTTTATTAAACTAAGCCCTGATTGAACCTTGAACCCGCATTGGAGCAGCGTGGTGGAGTAACCTCCCCAATAATGGTGAGAGACCCGTGCCCATCAGTGGGACGCAAAAAGGGTTGCAGCCAAGATCTGATATACCGGCAGTGACAATCTGAAAACAGTTGTTAACAACCACACACTTCTACAAAAACACAAACTAAAAAAATTTTAGTAGGTGGTAGAACTATTATGGTTCGCCCGGGGAAGTACCACCGCTGCTCCCACTTCTGCCGTGAACCAATTCTATTGTATTTCGGTGGATAGGTGCAGTTGCCGGCCACACTTACATGAGGCGACCACCAGTCTCCGGAGTAGCAGCGCAAATGCATACGACCTCAGACAAGACTTACTTATGCTTGCTTGAGGTTGTATGTAGATGTCCATGGGCTGCAGCAACCACTTAACACTATGTGGCCTGGATGCTCGTCTGCTACTCCATTCAAATAAAAAAAACTCATGTTTCGTCATTCACATTGAGTCTAAGTTCAACACTATTTAACTTCCAAAATTTAAATATAGTATTGAAGACATACTGTATTAAAATGTATGTGCTAATATTGTAGGTAAATATTACAAAAATTATTATGTTTTGAATGTGAAATTAAAGTAAAAAGGAAGTTTGTATAATAAGCCCAAAATTGTCTCATCTGTACTAATGTATAAAGCTGAAAAGTTTGTTTATTTGAACATGCTAATCTCAGGATTCCTGAGTCAGGAACTACTGGTTCGATTTGATTTTTTTTTTTTGTGTTGGTTAGTCCTTTTATAGAGGGCTTTAGGCTATATAACAGCATGCTATGACTAATACCAAAGTTGTCGCGGGCGGCCGCTAGTCTAATATAAGACTTGTAATCTACATCATCATAATCATTTATTTGTTGAATAAGATTACACAAAAGATGTTACATTGTTAGTGTCGCTTATCCTGCCACGATAGGCGTACAAATGTATTATTGTCAATATACAAAATTCCACTACTGGCAATAATATTAAATTAGTATTTTATTCTTTATACAATGGAATTACTAATTTCAATTATTATTAAGTTACACCCAATAAACATACAAACAAAAAACAATGACACCCAATAAACATAGCTAAACCCCACTCAAAACATTAGTCAACACAACAGCCAGCTCATTGACTTAGCACACATTACATATTCATATAAACAATTTCGCTAAAGCACTGGAAGCTACCAAAAATGGTGGTGCGTGGTGACAGTGACGCGTGGAGTGTTGCCAATTCGCCTTAGCAAGGTGTGACGTCATTGTGCATGTAGCAAGCATGCATGAAATGTATATAGGGTGAAGATATGTTGAGGTAGGGTGCCAATTAATGCATGAATGGATTTATATTTGATGCCATTCGTGAGAAAATAAGTTATTGTTTGTTGATGTAATTTCTTCAAAGGTCAAAACCTTCACAAAAATGTATCTATAGATTATAGTTTTGGCAGAAGTCTTTCACTTTATATTTAAATTTATTACTCTGCAGTATAAGTGGCATAAAATCACCAACTGCTTTATATACCTAGTAGCAGTTTACCAGTCACAATTACTCTTCACTTACTTGCTGCACAAGTAAACCTACGTTTTATTATTTTTATATTTATATTATATTATATTTATATTATTAGCTGTTTATTTGATATAAAAAATTCCAATAAACGATACTGGACTGAATCAATAGACTCAGGACTAATTTATCTCTAACAAAAAACTGAGTTTATGTGACTTCTTCAGACACTTTATAACGTTATTTTTTGTGATATAACCTAGATCTACCAGATGGATTCCTACCGAACAGATTAGTTAGAGTTTTGGCAGGCCCGGTTAGCTGTGCGGTGGTAAAGGTAGGTAGTGCTTTCTGATGTAGTTATACATGCCACTGAGGGTTAGCTCGCGGGGGCCATGGCCTGGACCATGCAGCTTCAAGCTTCTCACCAGTTTAGTGGTGGTGGTGGTGGTAGTGGACAGATTGTGGCGGATGGAGTTCTGGCAGCCCTTGTCAGAGGTGCGGTAGAAGGGGTAGTGCTTTGTGATGAAGATGCAGATGCCACTGAGGGTGAGCTAACCACCAGGCTTGGTAGCTACGCTGCTGGATAACCAAGCTGTGGCTATGGTTCTCACCTGTTCAACGACAGATTGTGACGGATGGAGTTCTGCCAGCCCTTGTCAGCGGTGCGGTAGTAGGGGTAGTGCTTTGTGATGTAGCTGTAGATGCCGCTGAGGGTGAGCTGCTTGTCCGGCGCGGAGGCCACGGCCTGCACGATGAGCTGCGCGTAGCTGTACGGCGGCTTGGCGTCGTCGCGGCCCTCGCGTTGCTCGCGGGCGTCGCGCGCGTCCCGCGAGTTGTAGCCGTCGCCTGTTGTTGAGGATGCCTGGAAAAGACGAGCACGTAGTTATTGAGATGTGTTAAAAATACAGTAAAAGGCAGTTTCTTAATGAAAGTCAAGGTTTATTGCAGGTTATAACAGCTAAGTCATGGTCATCATCATTTATTTGCTTACATTTAAGCATTCTTAGTGACATGATGAATCTGGTCTGTATTCTGACCTTGAAACTATTTTAAATCCCTCCAGTCTAGATCCAATGCTGCTATCCTAACTATTAAAAAAATTAAGCTTTCTAGCGTCATTTCATTCAAAAACAATCAAGGACCTTTCATAATCACAATTAATTTCATCTTTTCGTTTCCATTTTTCAAGGATCACTATAGGAGATTCTTACTCGTTGGCACTTCGGCATGTCACAATCGACAACAACCACGCATCAACAAATCATCATCATCATCATCAACCGCTGCAGGAGTTATTGAATAAGATCTGTATATATTTAAATTCTAAGCGCTGTGGATTTTGTAATAAATAAAATAAAATAAAACAATGATACTGAGGACAAGATTCCTTACAATTGAATACCCGGATATGTATTTGACTTACAGCAGTGCCATTGGAGTTGGGCCGCTGGTGCTCCGCCAACACAGCGTACTGGGCCACGAGTCCCAGGTCGGGATGCCGCCTGCCTGACGAGCCCGCGCCACGCGGCGACGTTGGACAACTGTTTGTCGCACTTATCGTACCTGGAACACGAATTACGTATGTTTATTAATGTCATACACGGAGGGTTTTTGTGTCATACACGGAGGGTTTTTGGCGGGAAGTCGAAAAAGACATATTGTGCTCTTGTTTTATTTTTACTTTCTTGGTGTATTTTTGAGTTATATCGGATAAATTTGATGGCATTTTGTTCGATATAGGTTAATTATAGTGCACGAGTGTTGTGAATTAAAATAACAGTGCGAAAATAGGTTTTTTCGGCTTGCCTCCAAAATTCCATTAGTCACGTTCTGGTAAAGAAGCCATCGCTTTACTTGAATGTCTGACTGACTTAACTGACTGATTACTGACTCGTTCAGTTTTACCGAAACTGGCAAGAACGTGATGCAAAAAAAATTTACACTAATATTTTACTGGAAGGGTACGGTTGCCGGTCATACTTACATGAGGCGGCCAAAGTTGCGCAAATGCATTATGTCCTCAGGCTGTCAGGCTTGCTTAAGGTTGTTATGTGTGGATGTCCACGCTGTGTCCACTTGGCCTTTAGACTCGCCTACTATCTATTCCATTTAAATAAAATACTCACCAGTGGGTGAAGGTGCGGGACTGCGACCGTCGTTGTCCATGGGTATCGTGATCCGGAGGGGAGGCAGGGGCGGGCCGGAGCTGCCGCCCGCGCCGCCCCCGCTCTCCTCCACCAGCGACTGGAACTCCAGCCGGATGTTTGTGGACGGGAAGCGGAGTGTGCATCTGAAAGCAAAGAGGAAAAATCTGAACATGAAAGGTAAAATGAAATAGTTGAGTGAAGGTTTATACGAGCCGAGCACTTTTGAGTACGAAAATTTGTAATATTATTACTTTTAACATCACTCGTTTCTCACATCATCTTCATTGTTTTTTTATGCTTGAATTGCTTATATGCGTTATGTTATAATTTTTTTTAGGAATCTCCTAAATGTCCTTTATCCACCAAACCGCAGTTTCCTAACAACTATGGCCGAATTCATTCTCAACTAGCGGCCGCCCGAGACTTCGTCCGCGTGGACTTTAGTTTTAGATTTTTTTTTAAATAAAAGTAGTCAAGTTACTCCTTATTACATCAGCCAGTAAAATCCCGTAAAAATCGGTCCAGCTGTTTCAGAGTTAAGCCGGAACAAACAGACAGACACACGAAATTGTAGTGTTATTTTGGTACATAATGTGTACCGTATATATAGATACATATAGATGTAGTAAAAAAGCGCTTAATTCAATATTGTAAACAGGCACTATAATTTTATTTATTTGTACCTATATATAGATTCAGCGAAAATACAGGAGCCTCGCAGTGGGACATTTAAAAAGGGCAAAAAATAGAATCAGCACAGTATGATGAAGTACCATCCATATCTATAACAACTTTTTTTTTAAACTGACACTTAAAATGTATTGAACTTGAGATAGCAATGATGTTCATTGATCATGGTTATAATTAAATATCAAGGCGTTTTATTCCTTCCCCATGATACTGTAATATATTGTGAACGTTATTTACGGTCAATGCCTTATGAAGCCAATTAGCCCTAATGTATTAAACCAATAGAAATAATTCAACGAAAAACGGCGGCACTTTCCTTTTATCAGCATTCATGAAATTGAGGTAATCAAATATGAATAATGAAAGAAGTAAGGAAAATAACAACAAATATAACTAAACAAAATAATATACTTTACTACATATAATTTTAACACAAATATAAACAAGTTTGAAGATCATTTATTCAACAGATACAGGAACATTGAATCTTCGCGTATTCGCATTAACTTTGACGCGCTAGTACAGTACCCGCTACCGACCTATTCAAGTAGTGCCAAAAGTTTCCGTTGAGGAGGTATCGGTGTACAAGTTTAGCATAACTTTTAACGAACACTGCTGCCGCTGATAGCACCTGCTTAGCGTTGCAGATATTTTGCAGCTAAATCGACTCAACAGTAAGAGCAAATGAATATTTATCTGTATGATTAGCTGATTTTTAATCGCACTAAGTTACCACCATCGACAGTGAAGCATTCATTATAGCCTTCGCGATTCGTAATTGTAGTCTACAACTACGGGATGACAGATTTTAAATTTCGGAAATGTGTTTATGAAACCTAAGAACCTAGAATCTAATTTAAACAGAGTCAAAGGCAGTGCCATCAAGTTACCATTATCAGCAACTGGACATAAATAAATAATCTACACGATTTTTAATGCTAGACTATAGATGCTAATGCTTGCTACAAACATCATTTTTATCTAAAGGTCGATTATCTTTGTATTGTGACTTTAGCCTGGTACGTAGCAGACATTCATATGATGCGTGTGTGCCGTATCAGTGAAGTCTATCTTGATAGAACACAAGCATATTATATGTGACGTCACTTTGACATCGTAATGCATACGCAATATGAAAAACCTTTTGGTTCTTGTCGCACATACACAAGCCTGTATTATTGTTCCTTTTTCAAAAAAAATATGTGAAATAAAGATGATGTTTTTAATGAACTCGGGCGTCAGGTTGGCTGTCAACTGATCGTGCCGTAAAGACACCGAAATATTTATTTAAATAGTCCTAATATCCTGAAATACAATAGTTTTACTTCCCTAGTACCTTAGCACAACTCTGGAATATTGAAATCAATTATCTATATAAATTGACCAACTTAAAATAGCTCAAGCCATTCCAAACTTAGAAAATCGTTTCGGAAGACTCTGGACCTGTCAACTGCATCGAGTCTCGTCGCCTGCAGAAAGAAAGTTAACACCACTGTACTGGTTACTCCGGAACCGGGCTTCAGGGACTAACTAAAGGGACAACTTCAGTACTAGTGTCAGGGTAACTAACGGAATACGTTTAAAAGATCGTTTTAGCAGATCATCGAACTGTGTCACCAGCAGTGTCGTTTGCAGAAAGTTAAACGCATTATTCAGTTTGCATCGGAATCTCTGCCTGAGACACTTTAGATTTAACTTAGTAAAAGTTACAAAACAAGTATAAGCATATTTCTACTAACAAAAGTTCTAATTAACAAGTTTTGTTTTAGACATACATATCACTATGACCAATTGATGACATGCAATGAGCTGATAAAAAAATAGTTTGCTTATCAGCTCAATTTTGTTTTATTTGTTTTTTTTTTTTTCATTCATTCAAATTCTTTCCAATCATACAAATTCCTCAGAAAATACCTATTTACTCTATTTTACTTGAGCTTTCACTTTATTTTCCATGGGCTGCAGCGAAAAAAACATTCTTTTCCATCAAAGAAGTTATCTATTGCTGATAGAACTTGAACTTTTGATGAATGTTTAGAGATGACTATGAAAAGTAAAAATATATTAAGAATCCCGCATCGAACTGATGTTTAATGAGCCTGATTAAGAATTTCGAAACACAACAGAGTTTGGTAGCAAGGGATAAAGATGAATACACAAAGTATAAAGGAAAGATACATTAATCAGCAAACCAGCATTCTAGAAGACTAACAAAGACGCCCCCAGACGCCTACCGCTCTATTCAGCACCAGTCTAGAGTCTAGACTGGAGCTTGCGTAATAAATAACTCTAGACTGCTTGCGTAACCGTGTCGCGTGTACCGAGGAGTCGTTACGCCGTCCATTTTTAAAAATAAAGCACCAAAGAATAGTTGCCTACTGCTTTACCAAATCATCAAATCATCGCGTACCGTAGAATCGTTTGATAGAGCAATCAGAATAACCGTGCTTCACATACAACCTCCACGATGAAAAGTTTATATTTATGTGTAGGTTGGTAGGTTCCTCAAAAGCTCTTTGGTTTGTAAGTTTCATGTCGTTACATTTTTATTGTGTACATAACAAAACAACTTACGTAACTCTGGTCTGAGCAGAAACTCTGGTCTTAACAGACTTCGTCCTGAACGCTGATTTTCGCGATTAAGAAAATCCTAAATTTGTCATCACTTAAAATATCAGATCTTACCTAAAGTTTAAATAGAGAATATCGAATAAAGATTAATTAGCATTGTGGCAGAACCAGGACTAAGTACCATATTCAGATTTCACTTTAAAGTTCCATATCGAATAAGACATGATTGTAGGCCGGGTACAATTTTGGATAAGGCCAATCGATACGAACTGTTATTAAAACGAAACTGCACCAAATATCCAAATAGGTATTGATTGGCATATGAAGCTTCGTCGGGTCACTAGGTTTCGACATAAGTAAACATTAGAACAATCAGAAAGCGGTAATCGAAACCAAGCCGAACCTAGATTAGAATACATACAATTTAAAGAGATGACCCTACGCTACGCACGTCCCAAATAAAAGGGTATTAAGTCCAAGAAAGTGATTTATTTATTTTTTGCGTTTCGAAACCTACATTTTTTTCTCTTTAAACTGGTAAGACAACGGTATTTTGGTTCAAATAATTTCCAGAGATATAACAACACAATTCTTTATTGACCGTTCACTCACACTGTTCCCGAACCGATTAAGATGGTAGCATCTTAGTTGATTCAGCTGCCGCGCAGTGCTCGCGTACATGTCACACGCGTTCTTTACGAGTTATGACCAGTTCGTTGTCAATTTCAGAGTATAATTTTATAATGTAAGTATTCTATACAGTATTATTTTGACTTAATACTTTATTGTCTGTTAAGATTAAAATGAATTTGTAGTTTTATTTTAAAGTAATACCCTATTGACTGTTTAAGTTTAATCAGTTTGTGATTTTGAATGAAATTATTTCAAGATGATACTCTGTAGCTCTCGATTTCTTTGAGATAATACTTTATTGCTTGTAATCAATGTTGTGACTGGGGGGCTACAAATGAAATGCTTCCTTTTTGTCTGGTATTTATTTTTAGTTTTCTTTTAAATTTTAGCTTATCTCAGAAGTATGAAACGGAGTAAAAGGGCTTCAATGATAATGAGGGCAATCTATGATCGCCAAGTACACCCGAGAGCAATTCAACTGATAGAGAGGAAGATCCATTTTGATGATGACGATACTAGCGACCCAACGTATGTCCCCGAAAATAATACGCAGCGCCGCCCTCAATCATGTGCATCAGGGTCATCGGGTAGCCAAACCAAAAGTGCGAGTACCGTCTTTTGTTCTCCAGATGTGTTTTCGGCCTTTTTTTTGGTATCGGGGGGGGGGGGGGGGGAACCTTCAAAAGGTACCTGACACCTTGGGAGAGGATACCGGGTTATGTGGGATTTGACCGCACTAAAACCCCCTCGGTGGCCTGCCTCTGCGTTTGTGAGGACTCCGGGATCTCCATAGGAATGCACCGGTGACCTCCACGCGCGGCGCCCCAGAACGGGCCCATCTTCGGGAGAGCAGATGTGCTCTCCTGCACTTTCAGGTGTTCACAGCTACATGCGGCCACGCATACACCGCCGTCCCTCCCGGGGCTGCTAGCTGGACGAGTCAAGCTCCCACTTTCACCGTCCGCATCCCCGGAAGCCCCCTTTTAGTCGCCTCTTACGTTCAGGCAGAGGATACCGTAGCTCTATTCTTACGGAGACGTTATCTACGTCGGCCCCGGCGGCTCCTTCGCCGAGCGGGATCTGCACGCTCCCGAGCTCGTTCGGCTTCCTCCTTTGCGCACATGACAGTGTCGCAGAATGAGGTTACCGAGCCCCACGCATCCCTGGAGCACACCATCGCTTCGACGACGGCCGCCGGGGACAAGTCATGTCCGATTGTTTAGACCAGGACCCGCCGCTCGGACTCCCAAGCTGGGCAGTGCCCGAGCGTGTGCTGCGCGGAATCCTGGTCGTGTCCACAGTGATGACACCTAGCACTCACGTCCAATGCGGTTCAGATACTCACCGAAGCAACCATGTCCGGTGAGTATGAGTCAGTCGTCGGTAGGTGACGCGACTCTTCATTTTCAGCGAGGCCCGGAAGCTGGGCAGAATGGCGCTGACGGCTCTTTGACGTGAGTTCTGCGGCTCGCGCAGTCTGTCGCGCCAGCGCGTCAGAGCCCGCCATCTGGTTCTTCGACGGAGCTCTCCGATCGCTTCATTCGAGGGTTCAGCCCCCTGGTGGACGGCGCGGATCTCATTGAAGACCTCTGCGTCCATATCCGCAAGGATGTCCAGGGGCGGAAACCGCGCCAGGACAGTAGCCGCCTCATACGAAATAGTCCGGTAGCCTCGTGCAACTCTGATAGCTGCGCGGCGTTGAGTTTCGCCGCACGCTGCTGCTCGATAGCCTTTTAGACCATATGGGCGCACCGTAGAGCGCGATAGAGCGCACGACCCCTGCGTAGAGGCGGCGGACTTCTTCCCTTGGTCTCCCGAGATTTGGCAGCAGTCTGTGCATAGCACCCGCCACCTTGTGGATTCGGTGGACTAGACGATCGGCCCGGTTGTACTTCGTAGCCACCTCCTGTAGGAGACCACCGTTGAGGGCCCGCTTCTGCCTCACTTCGGTGATCCCCACATCCGCTAGCTTTACTCGCTCTTTGGCGGCCGCCATAGCCTGTACGTAAGTGACCTCACTGCCATCCGGCACAGTGATGGTCACCGCCGCCTTCGTTGGCACTCTCGGGAGCCAAGCCTTCTTTTTAGTTGCCTTTTTAGACACCTTTCCTTTCCGCGCCGTACGGGCCTTGGGCGCCTGAGATACCTGGGCTCCAGATGGCGCTTTCTGCACCAGACGCCTACTGGAGGCCGTCCTTTGCAGAACCGGGGCTGGTTGCACGGCCACTTGGTGGGTTTTTGCCCGCGCCTTCCGGCCCACCACCGTACTCCACTATCCTCGTGCGCCCCACGCGGTTCTGCGGCCTGAGGTGCTGTTGGAATCGTTGCCATAGCAGAAGGTTTCCCCGTTCGCTTAGCACTTTTACCCCGCCTGGGCGGCTGGGCTACAGCGGCGGCAGCGGGGGCATTCGGTTTCTTCCCCAGAGGAGGCCTAAGGACCCTATCGGGAAACAACTCTGCCTTAAATGCAGTCAGTTTTTCCTGAATGAGGTTCCCCAGCCTCTCCATATGAGGACCACGTCCGTGCTCCTTTCTCTCGGAAAAAAAAATTTACTACATTTTAAACATTTAAATGTTTCTATTTTTCGTTAATTGAATATAATTTAATTGTGTTTAATTACCCAGCTACGAGAGGCTGTTAATATGGTATGAATCTTGAAATTCTTGAATTTGTAACGACTATCTTTCAAATTGTTGGGTGTTCCTACTTCACTGTGATTATAATTATTTTTCTAGTGTTTCACTAGATTTTATAAAAGTTTAGATAGGATTACCTAAGGTTTAATTAGATTCTTATATATACATTTTAAAACTGTTATATAAAAAAATGATTTTATTGCTGTATTACAGTTGAACTGTTTCTTTTTAATTTTCAATAATTTTGATATTTCCTTTATTTCTAATAAAACTTTTTAGTACAAATCAGTATTTTTGTTATTTTTATCTCTGACTCACTGTGAAAAACTTAACATTCTGTACTTTTTAATAAGGTATTATTATTATTTACTACTTGATATTATCAAATTATAGTCAATTTTGGTAAGGCTAGATAGTCGTAAATAACATATCGGATCAACTTGAATTGCTTAAACAGTATCATTTTCACCCAGTCGTATAAAAGTGCTAATAAAACTAAAACTACAACTGATACAGTTACGAAATTTGCTTAACATGAAGTAGAAGAATGTAGCATATAATTTAAGTATAAATTAGGACATTTGAACAGTTTGTTGCGCAGCTATGAATTTTCAAACTTTTAAACGCGATTATCTCAAAACACTGTTTTTGAAGATAATACCCTTTTGTTTGTTCAGCTAATGTCGAAAACAAAATACCTACGTCTGCAGATTAGTGAACTCCGTGAGTCCGTCAGTGAATAACCGTAACTGTTCTCCTCACTCATCGCAAGTAACGAACTATCCGGATGGCTCCAATGGTTACCAAAACTGTGGCTATAAAGCTTGTAGCCTTAATTAATAATTAAGCATTATTCTTAGTTACAAATCGCTCACAGTTTCGCCACTACGACGGAAACGCAACCCCGTCGTTTATCAAAGCAATTACAATGAATGAATTACACTAATCAAGTGATATTATGGAATCATTAACGCCCGGCTTGTTAATGAAAACTGGTCTCGGGTTGTAATTATTTTGTTTACAGTTAGTTGCGTTTGACGTTTGTGCCATACGCATAATGAGTTGTATTACTTGTTTGAATGACTGTCTTTAGATACGTGAAGGCTATTCAGGGTGCGCTTGTAAAGCTATTTCGCAATTTAATGATTATGTATTGGCTTTTAACTCAACACTGGGTTTTAATGTAATTGGGTATGTTAACTGCATAGCCCCTTTTGAAATCATGCATGACATACTTTTGGATATACCATATACTCGTACGTATATATTAGATATATTTAACGTATTAAAATGGATTATAATGTACCGTATTAACGAACTATTTATTATAATTTAAATGGATATGAAAGTACTTTGTTTACTTTAGCCTCATTCTTATTTTTGAGTGAGTTAGTAAAAGTGGATCCAGCAGTTACACTTTCAATTTAAAAAAAACAACGGGTTGCACTCCGGTAGTGCCGGCAGGAGTGAAAACTTTAACATCAACGTTATGCATTTTTGATATTTTGGAATGGTTAGGGAATAATTTCGCACGAATTGCTTTCATTATCAGTATTATTTTTCATCCAGTATTTTCAGTAGGTTTTCATCTAGTATTTTTATATAGTACTCAATCATTTTCTTTCACTATTTCTTCGTCACTTTTTTCATTAATAGATGCACTTTGTTCAATGCCCATATTTTAAATACCTACTTGATATAAACGAATTTTACAAGTATAGAAAGTCGAGCCATCAGCTGTCACCCCTCCGCCTTACGAATATTCGATCAGGCCACGTGTCCTGACGCGAGTTTAACATTTTTTACCCATCCCAATAAAAGTGCACAACGCCGCTAAAGATGTTTTCACTTCAAAAATGCTTCACATCAGAATTAGCTGCTATGGCTCACCTCTACGCCTCAGTATTTGATATGCCATTTTTAGCATATCAAATTCCTCGTACGCCAACTAAAAACAAATCATACTCAAAATAATATCTGATCAATAGCATCAACAAAGCAATACACCTATTAGCAGAATTGTTTTTAAATAGTAGCCAGTACCCATTTACAATAAAAGAAGTTAGACTCTGATTTCCCAGTATTCCACTCTGCAAACCTTATGTTGATATGGAAGCAATTTGCTAGGGTTTTTAAAACGTTGGCCGAACAACCTGTAACCATAGAAGTTGATATGAGTAGACATGCCGTTATTACTGAAATAGATAGCGAATTAATAGTTAAGATAATATATTATTTTCTCTACTAATAACGATTTTTAGCTATAAAGCACAAAAATTCATGTAGAAATATTTGTTGTTTGATTGGTTTATTTCAGTTTTTCAAAAAGAGCGTCAATTTTATTCGTTACAGAATTAGATAAGCGAGTGCATCTTAAACAACAAACTTATTGAAATGTCGCTCACTGTATTAGGACGGAAATACGTCCATTATTTCTTGGTTTTCTTTTATTTTTTGTGTGTGTTTTCTATTCCTTACTGACAAAGCAAATTTAATAAACAGTTACACGGAGATAACACCTTAGTCTTAAATATTATTTTGCTTGATGGATTGCTTTTGCTGAAAGGATCAGATAAGATTTTTACATTAGGAGGCATTTCTAGCGCAATCATTTGTTATGGATGGAAAAGATTCAAATACTTACAGAAATATTTGTTGTTTGATTGGTTTATTTCAGTTTATCAAAAAGAGCGTCAATTTTATTCGTTACAGAATTAGATAAGCGAGTGCATCTTAAACAACAAACTTATTGAAATGTCGCTCACTGTATTAGGACGGAAATACGTCCATTATTTCTTGGTTTTCTTTTATTTTTTGTGTGTGTTTTCTATTCCTTACTGACAAAGCAAATTTAATAAACAGTTACACGGAGATAACACCTTAGTCTTAAATATTATTTTGCTTGATGGATTGCTTTTGCTGAAAGGATCAGATAAGATTTTTACATTAGGAGGCATTTCTAGCGCAATCATTTGTTATGGATGGAAAAGATTCAAATACTTACAACAAACCTATTGTATACATTCAATCTACAATATTGCACGACCACAATTTGACGCCCCACGTGGCACAATATTTCCATTACTGGGTTAGATTCTAGGTAAGTTTGAAATTTGAATGATGACTTAAGACTTCTGTTCTCGGTCTGGGTGTTTGCGATTCTGTCTTTGTATGTGCCCATGTTACTCACGACAATGGTATCCTAATGTGGGGCTGAGTGTGAAACGTTTTTTAAGTTTATTATCCCTACTAATACTATAATTTCGAAAGTAACTCTGTCTGTCTATCTGTCTGTCTGCTACGCTTTTCCGCTTAAACTACTGAACCATTTTTAATGAAATTTGGAACACAGATAGAGTGGACCTTGGGAAAGGACATAGTATGGTTTTTATCCTACGGGAACCTATAAACGGGTAGACGCGGGTGAAGCCGCTGGCAGAAGGCTAGTTATTAAATGTTTCTGTGACCTGGGCAAAAAGACAAATCACAACCTTAACCAATCATTTCTACAAATCATTAGCTCTGCGGCAATAAGCTGAACCTGTCAACCAAACACAATGACAGGGCAATTACAAGTTTCCGCGAAAAGTAGGGCCTACAGCCGATATCAATCGATACGATTGTCGACTGTTTGTTGTATTTGCGAGCGCCGATAGAGAGGCTTATTAGAAATTCATGGAATCTTAATTTGCATACCTAAACCATGTACGAATTGACACAATGAAAAAAGAATTTAAAGGAATCATCCCTACTATCTTTGCTGCTATGTACAAGCTTTTATCAGGTTATAAACGTATACAAACGTTCGCTCGCCCCTAACCCACAACCTGAGCATTTTTTGTGATACACTTTACTGAAAAACTATCATGCCTATAGATTTGTGCTTTAACATTGTACTTCACATTTATATCTAGATGTTATTTATAAAAGAAATATAATTTTATAATCATTTAAAAAATTAATATTTTCAATTAGGTAGTAAAACCTAAAAGCCCTCACTTATCTCGACTTTTTGCTAGTAAAAATACGTTATGTAAGTTGGAACTCTGTACCGTTGTAGTATTTGCAAATGAATTCTTGTGCGATAAACACGATATTTGCTGCAAGTTAAAGTATTAGTGCTACTACATTATAAATGGGTCATAAACTGACAGGCTTGTCAATTGTAAGTGATCAGAATTAATCTTCGTGTTACAGGATTCTTGAACCTTAATATGATTGATTAACATCGCACCGACAGGATTTGTCTTGCGCTATAAGTAAAACTTATTATCTGATCCCAGATCCACCTAGCAGCTATATCTGTGAATCTAATTCCTAAACCCTCCTCCCTAAACGACATCCACTCTACCAAACACAACCAAAAAATTATCAAAATCAGTGAAATTCATTCGGATCTACAATGCTATATCAAACATTGAGTATTTTTGTATCAATAACAAATCCTAGTCATAAAAATACGAAGGTTGTAGCTACCATTACCATTCTACAAATCCAAATACAACAATGATCGACCGTAGCCGGCTTGTATGTAAACAAAGCAGTTTTATCCGCAGCGTGGCTCGCCGTAACAGATATTACGCATGCGCCAAGCCGGCGGTATCAAATGGAAACTGGAGCGATCTTACTCAACTCGCATTGTAAACAATCTGTTTACGTTAAACCCTCCGGCAAATACAGTAGAGTAGTAGCAAACGCAAGTGCAAAGAGAGGCGCTTCTGTTTTGAGTTTGAGTTGAGCTAAAACTAGACTAGCCATTATTAAACAGCCATTATCAAACAGGATTCTCTATCAGTACCTACGGCAGTCCAACACCCAAATTTCACTTTTCCAAAGCTTAAAAATTACCCATCTTTATAAAGATTATCTAAGGGGGCCTCTACATGGGCTACACTTTTAATGAAATACATCATTGCCGACTATATCCCGAAAATACAAAAAACATTTTAATGCAGCACATGGCTGAAAAATGTATATCTCAGCAATATTTCTGCAATAGTGCATGGCTCATTATTTTGTCTAGGTGCTTCTAAACGGGCAATGTTTTTTAGCAATTTGTAGCTGCACCATTGGCTACTTATTGCCGGCTCTCACAAAAATATTTGATGGCTGAGCAATCCATGGCCGAGATATGTGTTGCAATATGTCTGCAATAGTATGGCTCATGTTACTGACTCCTAAACGAGCTACACAAACCTACAACAATGGCTGACGAAATCACAATTCACACTCGTCACAGCGGCTTATATTGCTTTAAAGGAAAAATCAAGAAAAAGGACGGAATGTGGATTAGACCTTATTTAAATAGGCGTGAAACTTTAGATAATTTTATGTCAAGAAATAAGCCTAGATAAAAAATTATTTGACAACTTTTGACGAAGAGTGACTTCGAGTTAATCTTAAACAAAATCGGACCAAAAATAAAAAGAAATGATACAAACATGAGAAAAGCAATTAATCACGGCGTCACTCACAAACTTCATGTCGCGTAGAAAAGGATGCAATATACCATAATAATAGAGAACGACGGAAACAGCAATAGAACTCGCTGGGCAATATTGCAGAAATATCGATCGCTCAGCGATCCTCCGGCAACCTAAAAAACAATATCGGCCATTTATGGCCATACCAAACATGTGTGGCTATATGGCTGGGATATTACTGCAATATTGCTTAGTCTGGCTGGTATTGCTAGCAATGTTGCCAGCCACTGTGTTGCAGCCTAATATTGCCGAAAAACATTGCCCGTTTAGAAGCACCTTTACACAATCTACACACTAAAATTCACTGGACACACAAAAAATATGGGGCAATATATTCCGACCATACTAAAATATTGCAGAGTATTGCATAGTCTAGCCGTAAATGCTGGCTGATGCTACTAGCCACACTGTTGCAGCTACACATTTTAGTGAAAATATGGCCCGTCTAGAAGCCCCTTAACAGCCAAATGCCAAAAGACATTTTAACTTGATGAGATAAGTTTAGACGGCTACGCAGATTAAATACGAAATTGAAAAAACCTGATACTGTAGAAGGCATCTTGAAAATAACTAAAAGTTTTAATTTAAAATAAATTTAGATGAGATACTTGGGTAAACTTTTCTAAAATATCGTACCAATTTTAGACATGTGCCTAATGGAGGTACGGTATCGGTGACGTAGAACGGGTGATCTTAGCCAAAAGCAACACCCCTAATAATAACAACCTGATCTCAATAATAATAAACTTTAATGCACTTAATTGCATCAGAATTAAAAATACAATTTCTAATAAAAAGTGTGCAACAAATCCAATAGCATCATTGCAATTTGTCATAGCTAAGCACAATTTTTTTACAACACACGGTTATATTACGACAACGCTGACCGACCTCTTTAACTTTAATCTATTTTAATCCGGTAAGCAGATTGGCTTATACCGTTGATAGGCTTTGTTTAATAAATAGGCTATTTATAAGGTTTTAATAGAGCATTACGATCGTACGGTAGGCATGTCATTCATGACAATCCAGCTTTTTTTGACCGTCAACAGCCAGCTAGGTCTTGTCTCTGGGAATTGAGCTGATAATATTGAAAATGTATTATTTATCAATAAACTATGGCGATAGTTTTCCTACCGGCGTCGCACAAATTGAAATCAAAATTAATACTGGTTAAAAACATCAGAGTTAATCGTGTATCGCTTTTTGCTAAAGAAGCTTTACAGTTTACAGACGTTTGTTCGATTTCACACGTCCGAATCTTTTTTAATTTTTACTTAAATTATTCAAAATTTGATTTTTGTGAGCACTCCAATTAAGTGGGGTTCGTATTGTAAACAATGTCTTTGTTGTTTGCCGCTGCCCGCTACCATCTATCAAATACCAGGAATCACGTACATAATAGCCATAATATAAATTGTATTAAATCGCTTTACCCCTTTTTACTTCATATACAATAGAAAAAACATTCGCAAAACACATATCTCCAAATGATGATAAAGTTATACAAACATGTACGCTGTAAAAATTATATTTGAAATAACGAATAAAATCACGAATAAATTATTCGTAGGCAATTAAGTTACGAATAAATGATTCACGAATAATGATTATAATACTAATAAAATTTTATTCAAATAATTATCCAGTTATGAATTTATTCCAATAATGCCCGACCCTGCTACACGGAGTACAAATAGAAGCGAGTAAACAGAGTGTACTATCGATCTGCCGCTGGAACTACTTTTGCTGCTGACGTTTATTTAGGTTCAATGAATGTGGTTACACGGTGTATTTAATCTACGACGATATTATACCGCAAAGGTAAATTACAATTCACATTTCATGTTTTGATAGCACAGACATTTCCAGTTTAATGGTACGTGTACGTGGACGTGAAACGGCACGAAGTATAAAATTAGAGGCTACTAATAATTCTAATACCCAATAATAAAATAATGTAATAAAGATACACGGAGTACAAATAGAAGCGAGTAAACAGAGTGTACTATCGATCTGCCGCTGGAACTACTTTTGCTGCTGACGTTTATTTAGGTTCAATGAATGTGGTTACACGGTGTATTTAATCTACGACGATATTATACCGCAAAGGTAAATTACAATTCACATTTCATGTTTTGATAGCACAGACATTTCCAGTTTAATGGTACGTGTACGTGGACGTGAAACGGCACGAAGTATAAAATTAGAGGCTACTAATAATTCTAATACCCAATAATAAAATAATGTAATAAAGATAAAGATAGAAACGGCACGATAACGAAGTTGTCAGTTGTATAACAATGATGTAATGATAAACAAAGTATTTATTTCAATTACCGTTTCAGAAACTACTGCAATAAGTAAATGTAATGACTGGGTTGGACCGCTTAATGCGGTGGGAGGAGTACCGTGTAAGTTAACGAGTCTTGGGGGAGGCCAATCAGCAAAAGTCATGTGGTCTTATGATAATGAAGAAAATACGATTACCAACAACCAGGTTTTAGTAAATTTCAGTTATTTAACTAAACACCGTAAAATACAATCACAGCACTGCAGCTCTTTAAAAGTAACGTTTCATAACGTTTAACGTTTCACGTTCATAGCCTTACAGTAGGGTAGATATACCCTGTGTCGTGGGTACCATGGAGACAAACACAGAGACAGAAACACAAACAACCAGACCGAGAACAGAAAGAATTTATCATTCAAGTTTCTGCTTCGCCGGGAATCGAACCCGGGAACCTTCGATTGGCAGTCCGGTATGGTAACCATTACGCCACGCGGGTCATAAAATTAAGTAAGTGATTTCTGTGTTAAAAGAAACATGTGTAAGTTAACAACAATATATAGTAACAGAATGGCTGCCTCGGGAAGAAAACTAAAAAAAGAAGACCAAGAAAAAGGTGGGTGAATGCAAAAAGTACGATAGAGAATTATGGAAGGATTTAGGGGTTTATATAGTATCGTCACTGTCATTCGGTCATCATCCAATTCTTCTCAAGAGAGTGAAGCGGAGTATCTATTTATTGAAGTACTCCTGTCGCACACAAAGGTTCTGCTAGGTGTATTCTACAGTCCGGATTCATCAGTGGACTATTTTAACTCATTAGACAGCCTCCTTGAAGAGCTAACGCCATTATATGCTCATACAGTACTAATGGGTGACTTTAACACTTGTATACTCAAAAACGACAGAAGAACTCGACGTCTTATGTCAGTGTTAGAAGGAGTAAATTTAAATTTACTCCCACTTACTGCGACCCACTTTTTTCCAAACTGTGAACCTTCACTTCTTGACTTGGCTATTGTCTCTTCTCTTGACCATGTTGTAAAATTTGGGCAATGCGCAGCAAATGCCTTCTCCTATCATGACCTTTTGTTTCTTTCTTATAAAATAAGACCTCCTAAAGCTAAGTCAAGAATTCTTCTAAAACGTAATTTTGGTGGAATGGATATCGAGAAACTGAGGGAAGATGCAGCAAAGATCGATTGGGGCCTAATAACAAATGCTCGCACAGTAGATGAGCAGGTGGCGTTGTTTAATTCATTTATCATGAAGTTATATGATGTTCACGCACCTGTCCGGCCAGTTCGTTTGCGCCATCTTCCAGCACCATGGTTGACTGAAGATCTTAAGAAAAAACTTGCTAAAAAGAATGATGCCAAGTCTAAATACAAAGCAGATCCCAAAAATGAGAGAAAACGTGAAAGGTACAGAGTTCTCCGTAACGAATGCAACAAGTTGTGTAGAGATAAACAACGACGCCACATTCATAATTCCGTACAAGATGAAGATCCAAGTCATGTGTGGAAGTTTTTAAAGTCCTTAGGAGTCGGGAAATCTGGCCCAGTTACAAATCCAAATATTGTTGAATTAAACCTGCTTAACCAGCACTTCTCTTCCTGTTCTAGCATCGATAAAACGGCTAAAATTAATACGCTAAATAATCTTTCTTCGCATCCCACTCCTGACTTTCCTGCCTTTGTTTTTAAGCGATTTGCGGAATGTGATGTTAAGAAGCATATATTATCTGTTAAATCTGATGCCGTTGGGAGTGATGATGTGAGTCGTAAGATGATTCTACCTTTGCTTGACATCCTAACCCCTATTATCACCCATATCCTTAATTTTTCTATCTCCACCGCTTCTTTTCCCTCACAATGGAAGGATGCACTTCTGATTCCTTTACCTAAAAAAGCAAACCCTAAAAGTTTTTCCGATTACCGTCCTATTTCCATTCTTCCTTTCCTCTCCAAAATTCTAGAACGCCTTGTCCAACACCAAGTTAACTCATTTTGCATCAGGCGCAAGATCCTTAATCCTCTTCAGTCAGGCTTTAGAGTGGGTCATAGTACGACGACGGCTTTATTAAAGATAACAGATGATATACGCTCGGGCATGGATAATCGTCTAGTCACGGTATTAGTTCTCCTTGATTTCAGTAGTGCCTTTAATACCGTCGACTACGATATACTGATCGGCGTAATGTGTTCTCTTAACATGTCTCCATCTGCAATTGCTTGGTTTCATAGTTACTTGCACGGACGCCGGCAACGCATTAAAGCTCAGGACAATGTTTCCTCTTGGCTTGCAACCGAAGCTGGCGTACCGCAAGGTGGTGTGTTGTCTCCTCTCTTATTTGCTATCTTCATCAACTCAGTTGTTTCCTGCTTATCTTCTCTCTACCACTTGTATGCGGACGATCTGCAAATTTATACATGTTGTCGCCAACGATTTTAATTAGTAAAATAGCAACATTCTAGGGTAGAAAAATAATTATGTTAATTTATCAATCATAATACGGGTAGTTTTTAATGCATGTTTTATAAAGTACCTTCTATTTTCTTCAAGTTTCTGTATAAATACCGGCAAAGTGAGATGATAGATTCATTACTGTTCTAGACTTCAAGGAATTAGGTAGTAAAATAAGTACGCGAAAGCTCTGTTCAAATAAGTATTGATTTATAACTGTGTTGTCATTATAAGTGAGTTAAGTGTAATTTTCAGTAACTGTATCAAGTAAGTGGTTGATTGAGGTTATTGTTTCTGTGTCATAAGATTAGATTGGGTAAGTGCAGTTGTTTTTCACAGTTATATAACGAGTTAGTATGAGTCACACATGTTCTAATGTTGTGTAGTGATATACTATAAAATACAGTGATTATTATCTTGAAAGTGGTTTGATTTACTTACATCAGAAGTGTTGCTGAATCCACGTAAGCCGCGATATAGTCGCATTGGGCCTGATCAAGTTTTGAAACATAACGTACGAGTAATATACTGAAATCGTCAGTCAGTCGTTTTTATTTTAATTTATTAAATACATACATATCATTTTAAAATTAGGGTTGTTGGTGATAAAAACTGCAGAATCTTGTAGTCTTCGGGGTTGCAATGAACAAGCGTGTTTTTTTTTATACCCCCTTAGTAAACGTGATAAATAAATATAAAACGTAAAACGTAAAATTTAAAACGTAATTTCGTTTTAGTAATAAATTACAGAAGTTATGTCAAAACCTTCTATATCGAATAAAAGTGAGAGGGACGCGGAAGTAAAATTAGTAGAAGATATTCACTTCAAAAACTTTTTTTTAATACATTTTTTTATTGATGGGGCTTAATTTACGTCGTTTTTTGACAAGGGAAGTGATTGTACTCTTATTACTCCCTAATTGTTGACAGTTAAAATTATAACCGTTTTCCTTAAACCGTTTCACTTAGATTATCTGGGTTCGATTATTCTTATATAGTCTTAGATTATCATTCTGTTACAGGCTGATCAAAGGCTGTTTTATAAAATTTAAAAGTATATGACGTTTGTCTCGATACTTTATTTTACATTGTAGACAGTCTGGATATTCTATACTGGTTGGTAGGAATTTCACAAGACTAAATTAAAAAAAAACTAACAGAACTGAAAATGTTTAATTAATTCTTCTATAGATGTTAAAATCCAAATACAAAGATCGTGAGTTTTTATTTAAAAAAAAATATATCAAAACTGCATAGAATACGGCATTTCGAGGTTACTTCTCACGTGGCACATACTTTTTTGGTAAACAGATTTTGTATGATTACAGTCTACAGACAACTCGTTGCGTTTAGTAGAAGAGTTTCGTGACAAAAATTAATGCCAATCCGTTCTTGGACTACCAAATTAATTGATTGACTTTTTTTTAATTTTGAATTGTTTTTGTGCACAGTGTCGAATACCCTATTCAGTTCCTAAAACTGCCCTTCTGATCAGGCGGTCTCTGAATGGACTTAGTCTTTTAAAAGTTACTGACAACTGAGCTGGGAAATATGGGAATATGGGATTTGATAACTATCTGTTATACGGACGATCTCATAATAGCTACGAAGTTTCTGGAAGAGAATGTCAACTTTTTAGATCAAGTTTAAAAGACTACAAAACAATATTTTTTCAATAACTCTATAAGTCTATATTATTACTAGCTGACTCATCAAACTTTGTACCACCTTTTCATGACTAAACCGGATGACCCAGCGTTGCTCGGGTTGAGGCAGTTTGTTTTCTTTTGGGACTCATTTTTAAATATATATATGTATATGTATAGTATTACATACACAACAACAACGACATACAATATATGTCGTGAAATGTCATAATTTTTATTTTATATTTAAGTTGATTACCGCTGAAAACACTGATAAAACTATGGACGGATATAACGGATTCATGAAAACCATTCGGAAATATTTTTCAGAGATTCAGATTATATATAAAGACGTTATATACAATAGCTGGTCATTTAAAGATATTAGATATGGATATAAAATATGGGTTGGTGATAGAAGGGTGAAAATGGTCCCAGGTTCAATTCCCGGCGATTCAGAAATTTGAATGATGAGTTTAAATTTTCGGTCTCGGTCTAGATGTCTGTGTGTCCCTGCGTGTATCCATAGTGCGACACAGGACATTCTATTGTGGGACTATGAGTGACATGAGGGTGAATCATTTGTTTATTTATTTCACGAAATCGGTCAAGCCGTTTTGGTGACTTGAACGGTGCCACGCCAATTAGGTATTTATTTATTATAAAGGCAACCTAAAAACAATTCACAATGCTTTATACAGATAAATAACAATAAAATGTATACTAGATGAATTTGTCACTTATAAGGTAGCACAGTTTTTTTTAGATAGACATTACTTTACAATTAATATTTAAAAAAAATATCACCCTACTCGTAACATATAAATAATGTTAATGTTAATTTTAAATTAACATCTTTATTCATAATTTTATTTCAAAAAAAGGTATAATTTGATGGTATTCGACCGAGGTTTAAGGTAACTTCTTTTCTGTGGCATAAAAGTTGGAGAGAACTATTAATTTTTAGATCTTATAAACATTGTGCAATTTTCTGTAAACTTAAATAAATTACTGAAAAAAAGGTGATACTTACCAAATTGTCTTACATAATTATTCGGATCTGGTGGCGTAAACAGTATTATTCTTACAAATTTTTTTTGTGTTATTTGGTAAGGCTTCATTTACTGGCTTCTATTTGAAATCATTTGATTTGAAAATTACACACTATAGGGCTGTGAAATATCCTTTTAATATAATACTAGTGAACCAGGCAGACGTTGTCCTGCCTTCAATATATTGAAAGAGGATTAGTTTCTTTATCATCTCAAAGAGTTTTTATGTTACTGCCAAATAAGAAATATAAAACAAATAGTGACTGATGTATTGTTATTCGGACAATGTCAAACTTCTAGACGATGGCGCGAAGAATCAATGTTTGACAGTTACTAACAGAGCGAATCCGGCAGACGTTGTTTTGCCTTAAATATCAGAAATAAAGTAATATTGCGACTATAATTTGAGATTTAAACTATCCTATCTCTCAAGTTGGATCGAACTGCACATGGTGTGCGAATTTTATTATAATCGGTTAAGTGGTTTAGGACAAACATTGTGACACGAGATTTATATATAATATAATAATAATATATGTTCGAATATATCGCAAATGCAACATGTCTATATTATAATACGCTGCCGCGCTGAGTCGAAATCCAGTTGACGCTCAAATACTTTACTTGCCTACGCTTCAAGAAAATCTACAGGCTATTAAGACAACAGAAGTTGATTGAATGCTTTCTGTGGGGTTGTAGGATATTAGAATTTGTGCGTTAAAAGAAATATTCGTCAGGTGAGGCCGAGAATGTTTATATTTAATTGTTGTGAATTGCTTGGAAATAGTTTATCGTAGGACGTCGTTATCGTTACGTTATATTAAAGCAAACCATAATAATATTAATCATTTTACCGGTGTTGAAAAGAATAAAATATTCGCTGCAATCGGCTGCGCATTTAATGTTACCTATAAAGAGGGCCTGTGAACACTGTTGTTACATATTGAAACGCGGTGATACACGACTAGTGCGATCCTATGTGAAGATCACCTGGTTAAAGTCGTGTTTTGTTATGTTTGTGCTACTCAAATTCTGGTTCTGGTTTTCTCCGATAAAAAAAAATCTTATTTATTTATTTATTAATTTATGTACACACAAGTTGAAAGAAAAATATAAAGAAAAGAATACACAAGAAAGTTTGTACAAAGGTACTACTTATTTCCATTGGAAATCTCTTCCAGTACCCCTAGGACTGGAAATGGGTTAAGCTCAAGGTAGAGCGTGTACAAATAAATTAAAATTAAATATAAATGGATAATATACTTGCATACATACATTTTGACCTACATGTATACATAAATACATACATACATACTTATATAGATAATACATATACATACTTACTTACGTATTACATACCCAATGAAATTCTTCTTAATATATTTAAAAAAAATTCATTATCTGTATATTGCGTGGAAAAAAAAATAAAGTTCCATTACCAAAGTACAGAAATCCATTTCACACCTTGCATGGGATAAAATATGGATCAAATTGGCAAAATAAGAGAAATAGACACAAGTTAAACCGCGGATGTTGTCGGGTATGATAAGCATGTATTCCTTGTGTTCTGACATCTGTGTGTGATAGCATGTATCCCATGTTGTCAGGTACGATAAGATGATAAGCAGCATGTATCTCTTGTATTCTGACATTTATCTTTCTGTTCTATGTCTGGTGCATATGCCTCGAACATGTCCCTTTTATTTATTATTATTATTATTAAACCATGTTTGTCAACAACTAAGAACAGCTGGCCGTCGACGGGATAGTTGTTTTTTTTAGTTGACTTGTTTATTGCACATCGATAAGTTCTATTTACAACATTGTGTTGCTGGCCGCTGACGGAATAGTAGGGCAGTGTTGTGAATGGAAAAATGTCTTAATCTGAATAAAACTGGCCGCTGACGGAATAGTTTTATCCAGCTGATAGGGTTAATAAATGGTATGGTTTTGGGTGACCTGTTATTGCACATTGATATGTTCAATTTACAACATTGTTGTTGCTGGCCGCCGATGGAATAGTAAAGCAGTGTTGTGAATGGAAAAATATCGTAATCTGAGTAAAACTGGACGGCGATGTGATAGTTTTATTCAGCTGATACGGTTAAACAGTGGTATGGCTTTGTCTCTGACCAGTGTGGCACAGAAGATGGGAGTCATATGACTGGCATTTAATCTATGTGACATTAATATTGTGTTTTGTTCTCGGCAGATCCACCAGACTTGGACGCATTCGGGGACGAATGCGTATGCAGGACGGCCGGATGTTGTCGCCAACGATTTTAATTAGTAAAATAGCAACATTCTAGGGTAGAAAAATAATTATGTTAATTTATCAATCATAATACGGGTAGTTTTTAATGCATGTTTTATAAAGTACCTTCTATTTTCTTCAAGTTTCTGTATAAATACCGGCAAAGTGAGATGATAGATTCATTACTGTTCTAGACTTCAAGGAATTAGGTAGTAAAATAAGTACGCGAAAGCTCTGTTCAAATAAGTATTGATTTATAACTGTGTTGTCATTATAAGTGAGTTAAGTGTAATTTTCAGTAACTGTATCAAGTAAGTGGTTGATTGAGGTTATTGTTTCTGTGTCATAAGATTAGATTGGGTAAGTGCAGTTGTTTTTCACAGTTATATAACGAGTTAGTATGAGTCACACATGTTCTAATGTTGTGTAGTGATATACTATAAAATACAGTGATTATTATCTTGAAAGTGGTTTGATTTACTTACATACACAATCTTCCTTGGACGACCTTCCTAGAGCGATAGAAAAGATTAATAAAGATCTAGCAACTATACTGGGTTGGAGCAAATCATATGGATTAAAAGTAAACCCGTTAAAATCTCAAGCAATTATTGTTGGTAGCCAGAGATTAGTTTCCAAACTCGACAAAAGTAAATTGCATCCAGTAGTTTTTGGTGATGTACAGATTCCTTATACAGATGTGGTCAAAAACTTAGGCATCTTTATAGACTCCACGCTCTCTTGGACTCCTCAGATCAATCATGTGTGTCGCAAAATGTTTGCTGCCTGTGGTTCACTTCGGAGACTCAGTTACTTTTTACCCATACCTACTAAAATTATGCTTGCACAATCTTTATTACTCCCTATTCTTGATTACGCTGATATCTGCTATCTTGATATCACAGAGGAGCAACTTAATAAGCTTGAGCGAATTCAAAATCTTTGTATACGGTTTATTTACGGTCTTCGTAAACATCTCCGCTTATCGTACTAGGCTCAAGTGGCTCCCCATTCGCCTTCGCAGAAATGCTCATATACTTTCTGCTCTATACTGTGTCCTGTTCAACTCATCTAGTCCAAATTATTTAAAGGAACGTTTTGAATTTATCGGGTCTTCATCTTCCCATAATTTGACTCTTCGTTCTGCGACCAACAGCATACTTAGCATTCCCGTCCACTCCACGGCGTACTATGGCAAATCCTTTACCGTGTACTCTGTTAAATTATGGAACTCTCTACCTAATTCCATCAGACGTGCTCAATCATTGAATTTGTTTAAAAAGTTAGTTAAAGATCACTTTCTTTCTTTATAAGTTTTTTATCTCTTTCCTCTCTCCTTCTGCTTAGTCTCTCCTCACCTGTACTTACATTTACTTCTCCTTTCCTTTTTCGCTGTCAGCTGTATCCTTGGTTGTCTCTGTTATTCTTTGCTGCTTCTTACTATTATTTCTTCTTACTATTATTCATTCTTACTACTGTTTTGAATATATTTACAGTACCTGTATATTGTTTAATGCACCCTACCCTCTAATTTCGAATTTGTCATATATATATTTCCTTCTCGGTTGTCTGGAAGAGATTGCTGTTTGTAGCAATAAGACCGCCTTTTGCTTTCGTTTTAATGTATCTATGTTATGTATGTTTTCCTTGTATTGGTGTGCAATAAAGAGTTTGTATTGTATTGTATTGTATTGTATCGCAATAGAATCGAGTAAATCGAGTAAGTAAGTAATCGAGTAGTAAATCGGACGGCCGCCTGCTACGAGTACGACATAAGCGTTCAAAATTACCTTTAAAGAATCTCTGCGCTCCAACATCGGTTATAAAAAGGTTACAGAAAGAAGGCTTTTCTGAGATAAGAAGAAAATAAATCATTAACAAGATATTCGATTAAATAAAAACAGGAGGAGACCTAAAGTAAGGATCGAACGAACGTCTGTATCGAATTATCGGGTACAATTAGATGGTCACATTAAAAGCCTTTGAAATATTCCTTTGATGAAATATTGCGCTACAATAATGAACAACTGATCTCTGCTCTGTTAGAAAGCTCGTAACTTAATCAAAAGGAAAATAAACCATGTTATAAAGAAGAAACACGATCGAATAGTAGAATAGGAAGCGACGTGAAACGAGGATCGAACAGACAGCTGTTACTTGTACCTCAAAAGCGTCACATTCAAAGCTTTTGAAACTTTGCTTTAATGAACCTCTACACTTTAACACAATTATAAAAAGGTTATCGAAGGCTTCAATGGATATAGAGGAAACTATTTATAAAGGAGAAATACAAACACGAGGACAAACAAATATCGAATATAAACTTTACGCTGGCTTTATTATAAGCAATATGGATATTTTGTTGGCTTTCCATATATATATCCAAGTTTATTTTTGAATGGAATGCTGGGATATGATTCACTTTATATCATATTTTTATAATATAATTCGAGGCAATGTACATATTCCTTCTGTGCTTGAAAAAATTGCATTGTTTGTACCAAATAACTACGTACGAGCACGTAAACATCAACTTTTTGTTGTGCCCCTCTGTGCATTGGTGTCAGGGCGTGAAACACCGTTGGTTCGGGCTTTGACATTGCTCAATGGTGTTCTGGAAAAAAATCCCGAGCTGGACTTATTCCATTCAAAGCCTGCTGTATTTTATAGATTAGCAAGGCGTTATATTGAAATGTTTATTATGTAAACAAATTGGATTTTCCAAAATCTGTCATGTTTATATTAATAAGTTAATGAAATTAATGAAATAAATAAATAGGTCGAGACGTTAAGCACGAGTAACACAAAGACGTCACACTCAAAGCCTTTGAAACTTTCCTTTAATGAACCACTCGGCTTTTATGTAATATAAGAGGAATATAAAGTAGCCCTTATTATAAAGTATAAAGTAGAAATGCTAAATAATGTACGATATAGGCCGACACGTGAAGAAGGATCTTTCAGCAATGTGTCAAACAGTACCACAAACACGTCACACTCAAATCCATTTTAAAACTTTCCTTTGAAGAAGTACTGCTCTTTGAAACAGTCCATAAATACACAGAAGACTTCTAAGAAACATAATGAAAATAAATCTAATTACAAGGGAGAGATACGTACGATCAAATGGTTAATGAAATAAATAATGTAGTTTAAAAAACTAAAAAAACACGCTTTTGAGAAAATACGAACTAAAAACTAAAAAAATAAGAAGAAAATGTATATTACGGTAAATAAAGCGTGGGGTGGTTTTTAAGATACTATTGACACCATGCACCCCACGCTTTATTTACAGTAATATACATTTTCTTCTTATTTTTTTAGTTTTTAGTTCGTATTTTCTCAAAAGCGTGTTTTTTTAGTTTTTTAAACTACATTATTTATTTTTAATTTTTTAGTTGGATTTTTATTCTCATATTATTGCATTGTCATCGGCCCTTGACCCCTATGCAAATTTTCAAGTTAACCAGAAAATTATATAAATTAACAAAAATCATATTTTGCAAATTGAAAAATGGAATAATTTTATCAAATTAGTGTATTGTCATCGGTCCTCAATAAATCTACAAAGTTTGAACGAAATCTGGCCGTTTAAAGTGGGTCAAAATCGCACCCAAAGAAGTCGGTTACAAACAAACATACAAACATACAGGTGAAGCTAATAAAAAGCGTGTAAAAATCTAAGTCAAGAATCGTAGAGACTGCCTTCGTCATGCTTGCGATACGATAAATCGTAGCAATATATCTATGCAATCTGATTTGATCGTTTTATCGCACGTGTCTATGACAAATCTTTGTAGATTATCGTGTGATAAAAATCGTTTTGAACAGATAAATCACTACGAAATATCGTTACGTTTGATGCAGGCATTACACATACAACAAAGTCAGATGCTTTTTTGACGAATGAAGCTATGCGATTCAACGCTGTACAAAAAAAAATATCTCTGTTTGTAAGGTTTTTACGAATAAAAGGAAAATAAATCATAATAAAAGTATAATATGAAGGATAAGTACAATCGATTGGCAATAGGAACAGATGTAAAACGCGATAAATACTTTTTACATTATCCTTTAAAGCTACAACAGTTCAATTGGACCCACGAAGTCTATGGAGAATAATAATTATTCACTTCATGCTAATGATACTTTCTACCGCGGGTGAAACCGCGAGGCACAGCTAGTATATGTATAAAGCTCTTCCTTCCTGGAATAAACGTGAAGACGGTCAGTCTTTAAAACCTTCCTTTGATACACCAGTGCGCTTCAAAACTTTATAACAATAACGACCATCTGCTAGCCTAGGTGGAACAGGTACGGAGTTGCTCATTTAATTAACGAGAACCTGGACGACCGACCGAGCGTTACTAGGGTGAAAACAATTGATTTTTTTTTGGTTTAATTTAAAGCAAATACTCATTGGCTTAGTGTTCTTAACAATGCCATCTGAAATAGCTCCCAATTAATAAAATACTATCACAAAAAAAAACGCAATATGCTTGATTGAGGTTTGAACTCAGGTCTCTTGCTCCGCAGTCAGCTTACGTACCCATTCGACCAAGGAAGCTTTTAATTCCATCGACGAAATTTTTATAGACCTCTTTCAAATGAATTGTGGAAAATTCGCCGAGAACAATTCGTCGAATCGTCGAATATTTTCTTTCAGAATTACAAAATGGGCTCACCATTGGCTGATTTTTAATTCTGAAAGAAATTATTTCAATCAAAGTAAATTAAATAATTTCTTTCAGAATTACAAAATCAGCCCTCATGTCTACTGGAAGAGATTTCCAATGGAAGTAAGTAGTACCTATGTACAAAGTTTCTTGTGAATTCTTTACATTTGAATTTTTCTCTAAACTTGTGCGTAGATAAATGAATAAATAAAATAAAAACTAAACGACGTTAAAACAAGTTTTTGTTTACTTGTTAAATTCTATCGTAATACAAGCACATCGTAGAAACGTTTTACTAGGTACTCGACAGACTAAATGTTCCAACGTTTTCACAGTAAAAGACAATATGTATGCATAAATGTAGGAAAGTTAGTGTGACATAAAATAATCTGATAACAAAATAATCCGTTAGGAGTAAATAAATAACAGTACTCCTCCAGCCGTTGTATATAAACAGAATCGGCGTAACATAACGATACTCAAAATAAATCAAACAGAATAGAAAAACCATTTGACAATTAATACTTTCCGAGACGTTTCATGGGCGTGGCGATAATCGACATTGAACTTGAAGACATCATAGCTGAAAATCATTGTTTACCAGAACGATATATTGACCATTCCAGAAACATCAAAACGTATACCAGTATCAGTCAAGTCTATAATGAAACTGCGATCGCCGATCGGTGTGAAAGAATTTTGCAATGGATCTAAATCCACTCTTATATCATGTGCACAAAGACTATATTCGAATGGAGCCGGTACAGACAGTGTATCGATCGTATTCGCAGCAAACGCAAACGCGCGCGTCCTTCACCTCGTGCCCTTTCGAAGCTAACCGACCGTTTTGGAGAGGACCACGCTGTAGCTGTTATCCAGGTTACCGTCTAAATACGATCTACTTACAGGAAGAAGATTTCGCGGGAAAGATACTGTCAAATCAGTTGACTGCCTTTCAAAATCTTATATATCTATGTCTAATCTAGGAGCCTGTCTTGGTCTTGACTCGACTCGACAACCTAAAGAAGAGTAATTCAAGACAGTCTAAACGGTAAGATAAGATAAGAGACTGAGCTTAGAAGTCTCTTTACAATCATATAACATTTATCTAAATAGACCAGGTACTGTCTCGTCAACACCGCAAAAACAATACAGAAAATAGCATTCGGCGACTTACCCATTCGTCGAACCGCATGGCACAATCGTTGCCATGCCAGACTGTCATTCATTGAGTTTCTGTCTTGGTCTGGGTGTTTTTTTGTTTTGTGTAGGTACTCCCGACTAGGGGAATCTAATTGTGAGCTGTGAGGCAAGAAGAGTGAAGCATTTTTTATTTCCAGTATCGTCAAAATTCAGGCACTACAAACATTAAATAAATAAATAAATAACGTTTCACACTCATAGCCACATTAGGGTAGATATACCCTGTGTCGTGGGTACCATGGACACATACAAAGACAGAAACACAAACACCCAGACGTGCAGACCGAGAACAGAAATTTAAACTCATCATTCAAATTTCTGTTTCGCCGGGAATCGAACCCGGGACCCTCCGATTGACAGTCCGGCATGGTAACCATTGCGCCACACGGGTCGTCCTTCATGTCGTCATTCATTCACTTCGGGTCGACATTGTTGACTGCGAAAAAAATATGCCCAATTAGAGTATCGAAAATAATGAGAATAATCCCCACGAAGGAAAATTGCGTAGTAAATACATCGTTACAGCTATAAACACCGTGTTTGAAGTAAACAATATTCGCGTAGCAACCTCCGTCAACATTATCCGTCTCCCTGCCACGCGAATCCGTCTCAGGGTCGCAAGCCACGCCGGCTGGGCTCCCGAAATCGGCAGCGCTATAAAAACATCAACACCCCCCGGCGCTTCAAGTCCCCGGGTACAAGGACGTTGCCCAAAATATTATTGTTTCATCGTAAATGTTATAAGCAGAGAATGTAAAGGAACTTTGGAAAGTTTTGGATCGATAGAAGAAATATTTAGATACAGCTGGTTCGTTTCTTATGGTCTTGTTTTTCATTTATTCTATGTTATTTTCTTTCAATAACAAAATGGTCTCAAATTACAACTATTTCCAACAAAAGATCTGTAAGACCCATTAGCTGTTTCTTCAAAATTAAACATTTTCGATTTGTAATTAGGTATAATGTTCAAATTACTCGGTTTTATTCCTGATAACTTGCAGTTACTAATAACCATAATAAATACTTATGGAAATTGTGATTTTGTGACTTAGAAGGGTGCTTGTTTACAGCTGAAATCTTGGAAATACAGGAAACTTAACATGCCTACTAAACTGGTTATCATCATTATTATCAAGTAAAACCATAAAAGCCCATTTTATTCGTCTCAGGGTCATGCTAAGAAATCCCCTTGACTGCCGTCCCTGTGGCTATAAAAATATCGTAAACATTGTCTGTGTTTCCAAGCTGTTGAACAGACACGCACTTGACAACAAGGTTTATTCGTGTGGAGTATTACATTTTCCCAGAAATTCGTGCCTGATTATAAAATGTTTTCGCTATCATAAATCTTTCTAATAATATTTTAGGATTTTAATTATATTTATATGACAAACATACACTTTACGTACATTTTATCACATAATGCTTCAAAACAAAATTAGCGTACGAAAACCACGAATATGGTGTAATATCATGAAGTAATATCATGGTTTATTTCAACCACAACCACAACAAGGAAAATTATAAATTATTCTGAACACGTTAAAACAACATACAATCGTTTAGAAACAATTTATTTTGTAAACAATAAATATGTTGTTTTAGGGGGCTGCAATAACGTGTGGGTCCAATAAGAAAACAGTAATAATACAGTAATACCTCTAAAGTTAGACGCAATGTTTCAAACCAAAATACAAGCGTGAATTCGTAAGGAGTTTGAATAACTATATAATATAATAATTGGTGGCATTGAAGTGTGTTCAGTTTTATCAGCAGTTTAAATCTCCCCTAAATTTAGTTATCTGTCTTATGTCCAATGTTCTTTACGTTGACAATTCTACAAGGACCGGTACGACGACGCAGACGGCGGATGTTTGCACAGGACCGTTCGCCTTTGTCGCATTACGAGCCCGTAGTGACTCTTCTAAACAGGTAGGAGATCATATTGTTTTTACAAATATAGATATCGCTTCTAAACTAAAAAACTTTCAAGAGACATATATTACTTGCTTGCTACATAGGTTTTATATATTAAATTCTACTGCGGTCACCATAATAAAGTCAGAGCAAAACGAGTCCATAAAACTACAGTCACTCGGTGTTCATATAGTTGCACTAACACAATTTAAAACTAAGCCATCGCAAAGTGGTCATTCAGGTCGACCTAGTGCACGAAGGGCCGAGAATAGCTTTAAAAGGTCACAAGGCCCACTACTAGAACTATTGATAGTATGTACAGCTCCAGAGAGTACTATGATATCTATAGTATTCGAATTTGAGATCCCTCAGGGGTTTATCAAGTGTCGGTTACAGTAGGGGACGGCAGACATTGTAAAGTTTTGACCCCAATGTGAAACCTTGTAAAACCCCACTTTGATTACCATATAACAAGGGCTCTTCGGATATTAATTTGCATTTCATTTTTATGTCAGTAAAATGTACCAAAAATAACATTTTAGAACTTTATTACGATGTAGATAATTCTAGAATATTACTTTTGGTAACTTCAACCTGAAGTGAAAAATAAAATGAATATGTCGATTATAATAAATTCGGCTCCAGTACAACCAACCGATTATATTCATGTATGAAGAGAGCTATAGAATTTATGTAGTATATTTCTGAGCCTCGGATTTAGCCTGTCGATGCCAGTTACTGAAATACGTATGAATATTCCAAACCCACATGTAACATGGATTCTCTCCATTTGAGTACAGTATATGGATACAGGTATACATATAATTCAAGTTTACCTAGTATCAATGAGTAAGAACGAGATTATGCTGAAAACAATTTAAATTCCTATACCAAGATACAATTGCTCATACTGACGTATCATCAAATTTCACCGATTCTACAGGTCGACTTAGAAGAAAATCAGCTATACCTGAAACAAAAGAAACATTTTTTAAATAAATAATTGTATAAAAACTTTAGAAATATTTAAATTTGAATTTTTAGGTACATCTGTTAAGAAACTTTGTTAATGTTATGTTAAGTTTGTTAATGTTGTTAATGTTTGATATTTGTATGCCAATGTAATGGTACGATAAGCGCACTTGTATTTCTATATGTAAGACCATGTATAACCTTATTGACAAATAAAATATTGATTGATTGATTGAACTTTATCATGAATAGAACTTCAGCATGGCGAACCGAACCAAGCAGGATCTTAGCAACATAAAAATAGGCACACACACATTCAACCAACACTTTAGTTACACGTGTTTGTATGTAAGTAAACATTCATGAGCGAAAACCACGCACGGTTTTTATTTAATAAACGTTTTCAGATTTCCAGGGGGCGGCCCGACGTTGGCGTGGGAACGGCGCCGGCACCCCGGTCGTCGCCCTCAGCTACCTACCACCCCTGCTCATGCCTGGACAAGGCTACGTTTTAAGCACTGGATTTATGTGTCCTATATTACTGACATATCATATTACTACGATGTATTGGTTAAAAAAAATTGTTTTCTAAATCAACCTCCAGTACTGAAGCAATGCAGGCGGAAACAACTTCAGCCTTGTTATAAATAATGATGAGTATTGTATACACAATTATTAATTAACCTACTTACAGAGCAGCAAATTAATAATTAGGCTAAGGAATACGAAAGACTATTTATGTTATCATTTTATCTTTTATTCTTTTATCTTTTTTTCTTTCATTCAGCCTATCTATATGACAATGAATCCAATAATCCTTTGCCTGCCGCTAATTCTTTCTCCATATTTGGGATGTTGACTAAAAATTTCTTATCGGCGCAATCGAATGAATATCATTAGACGTTAACACACCAACGTCAGATTTTGAATAGCTTGAAAATTATTAATCTTGAAGTCCTTATCACAAAATAAATAGGTATGATTGTAAAGCCGAACAAAATGTATGTATATTTTTAATTTGAATCTAGGAAACAGCTCCCAAAGATTTTCATGAAATTTAGTACCCAAGAGGTGATGAATCGATAAACAAGTAGGTTTCATTTTTAGAAATATTCGTTTTATCCGTATTTTTCGCAATAATCAACTTAAATATAAAACTGAAAAAGTTTATGATTCTTCCTGACATTTCTTGGAGAGTATTAATAATATTGTGGCGTAGAATGAGTACGCCGTCAAAGGCGGATGACCAATTCGACTTTCAACAAACAAATGACGATTGAAAGACCTCTATAAGAATTTCGTCTAATCGAATTATAGCTTCCTTAGCCTAATGGTTGCGCAGGCTGCATGCGGAGCTAGAGACCCGGGTACAAACCTCAATCAAGAATACTGCGTTTTTTATATTTTGTGACAATATATTGTTTTTTATGAGAGCTATTTCAGATGGCGTTGCGAGCTAAGCCAATGAGTGTTTTGTTTAAAATTCAACCAAGTAAATTGTTTATATCCGAGCAACACTCGGTCGTCCGGGTATTTCATTTATAATACTTACACCACATACTCAGTATCATTCAACTACCCATTTGTAATTACTTCCAATATAAATGACACTCCTCCCTACCATACCACACAGCAAGTTCGCAAGGAAACGGGACAAGCAACGTCGGAGAGGAGCGTCTGAGCGAACGCATTATATAACTAGAGGCAATGTTGCCAGAGGCTTAACCAGAAACCGCAACCATTTTCTAAAAATTAAATATCATCATAATATTTTTTAATTAAGACACTGGTGGATAACATAAATATTCTACCTTAGCCTTATTATTAATTTCTTATTATAGCAGTATGCACAGGTAGGTACGGTATTTCATCTTGTATAATGTGATTACAGCGCAGGTACTATGTAAAACGTGGAAATTAATTTACAAGCAATATATCACATAATAATATTTACCATTATTATAATAATGGGAGACCCGTGCCAAGCAGTGGGACGCAAAAAGGGTTGCAGCCATACCAAGTGGATACACCAGTCTAAGTAAAGACTATTTTATGACATATACCTATAGTATCACAAGATATTTGGTTTAACATTACCTCAACTCTCTCCGGTTGTTATTTAAATTTTAACCAGAGGCGATACAGGCTCTCCATACGGCCCAATTTTAAAATATGTATCAACTTTTAGAAATTGGTTACAATTTTTGGCAGCTCTACTCTCGAAATACAAACAGGAGACGAGATGGAACTGGCTGCACGAGGAGGCAGGAAATAGACACGACTAGCACATATCGAAGGAGCAATACAATAAGACTGCGAAGTACAATTTCAAGAAGGTACGTAACGGATTAACGAGCGAAGTAGCAATCTGAGGCACAGCTGCATATGCGTAGGGGCAATGAAATATAAGCGAATATGGTTTGTAAAGGAAACAATCATCAAAACATCACAGACTTAGAGGTAGCTCTGGAACTTAGATTGAAAAAGATACTCCAATATCGAAAAGAAAATCTTGAATAATTTTAATATATTGGTTACCGAAAAATTAGACTTTAATTTAGAAGTATTAATTCAGAAAACAGAAAGTATCAAAACAAAATTTTCGCAACAAAACATTTATTTAACCAATAACATAGTAAGAATTCGGGTGACCATATGAACCGTACTTTTAAATGTAACACCACACAACATTTAAAGCAACTGAAAATCCTAAAACGTGCTATCGTGAAAACTAAAGATCCTAGTATCCTCCTGTGACTGTTCTCTCAGTTTTTCATTATAATATGATAATTCTACGTTGAAAATTATCTCACACTGAATAACAAGCAGACACGGGAACACTGGAGACGGACTGATTAGGTAAACATTATGAAACTCAACGTAAACACGACGCGCTGGCACTCGCCGGGTTATAGGATAAGGTTATGGGATGAGAAAATGTTTGTCGAAATAGTAATATGGTTCGAGCAGACTTTAAAAATTAAAGAATTAAAATTGGAATACCTTCAGAAGAATTTAAGGACCTTAAATGCTATTAAGAAAAGATAAAAACAAAAAAACATTAGGTACATATAAAAAATATTAAGACATAAAAACAATTATTATAGAATAAAGATAATTTGTACATTTACAAGAAGTAAAAAATTATTATTAAATTAATTATTATTAATAATTAATCAATAATTAAGTAATATAATATTATTATATTACTATGATGACCTGAAGAAGACAGCGGGATCGCTGGATTCAGAAGGCCCAGGGGGCTGATTTTGTAATTCTGAAAGAAATTATTTCATTTACTTTGATAAAAATAATTTCTGTCAGAATTACAAAATGGGCCCACAATTGGCTGATTTTTAATTCAAAATCATCCCCCAGGACCGGGAGGAGTGGCGAACGTTAGGTGAGGCCTATGTCCAGCAGTGAACTATAAAAGGCTGATGGATGGATGGATGGAAAGATAATTTAACAAACAAATTTATGGGCTGAAAAATGAAATAGAACTTGGAATTAGAAAAGCAGATAACCATAAACTAGACCAACATGAACAAAAACAAAAGAATCAAATTCAACAACGTTTTTAAAAGGTTACAAATCGATTTTTATCTCTGCTAATTCTTTTTTATTTCTGCTAATTCTAAATCCTTTCAATTGATTGTAATTCACTGATTGTGAGTACTCTAACAATACAGGAAATCAATATGTCTGCCATAGAACCAGTACAAAACGAGGGTTGTTGGTGACACGCAATATTTGATTTAACTATTCGTAAGCAACAATCGATGACTTCGACGTGAAATGTGAGGGTGTAGTAGGAGGCAGTAGAGTAAATCGAGTACTTGCCAAGTGAATATATTTCTTATATCAATATTGATAGACTAATAAATTTAATTTGTCTTTAGATTTTGATTTTGTCCATCATCCAGACATGAATCTTGCGCGGTAGCAGCCTTAACTTTTGATCACCAAGAAATTTTGGGTGGGTCACTAAGAAATTTGGGAGAAAATGTGTCCCAAATTGGCTTGTTTCGCCTTCCATCTACGCATGACTGATGGATTTTGGGGGGGGGGGTCATGTACCCTGTGACCCCCCCCCCCCCCGGACCGCGCCTGACATGACTACTCGTACTTCGAAACTATCCAAATTACTTAACTCTTAAAATATTTTTAAAAAACCATCTCAATGATTGGAATATCATCAGCAGTAGTAAATCTCGTATGAGCTCTCTCAACAATCTCGTGTTAAGTATGTTGTACTTGATGCAATGATGTTATAAAGTCAAAAGATGTAGAAAAGATATAACTGCTCTGAAGTGAACCCTTAAAATTCAGCAAATATTTCAATTTTCCTTATAGCTGTCTAATTCAATTTTGTCTCACTTTAAGACTTAACGAATTGCTTTGTTCTTTTTCAGCAATATACTATAATTAAATCGCCAAAATTTCACACATCATGATTCCTACATGATCACCGTAAAGTAGTGTTGCCAACCGTCCTGTTTTCCCAAGACATGTTCTAGTTTTTTTAGTGTCCTGGGACGTCATGAATAGTTTTTGGTAGCGCCCTGGGCTTCTAAATTTTAAAATTTGATTGCATTCTTCAAATTCTTACGTTACGGGTCACGGCTCGCAATTAATTGCGCTGCCACGCTGCCGTGCTGTTTCAAAACAAAGGTGAGTTTCATTTCACTTATTTTCACTAGATATTAATTTAACTACTTCAACTCTATTACCTACTGCGTCCTGTTTTCAAACACAACTGTCCTGGTTACTCCAACTTAAAATCCTGTTTTTTTTAAATTTGAGGTTGGCAACCCTACCGTAAAGTATAATGGAGGAAAGCAAATATTTTATAAAATACCTAATCTCTCTCTATCAATTACACCTTCTGGTTGTTAAAAACATACCTAAATTCTAAATGAAAATATTATTTTTAAAGAATCAAACGGAAACCAAAGAGACTTTATACAAAATAAACAATATCAAATATTTGCATATTTCTCGTACTTATAGGTATTTATTCGATCCTTCGCTATTCACTTCGACTTTTCAAGAGCCAAGTTATACGAAATGCTTCGTCTAGAAATTTCTTTTCAACTCTTCAAATGAACATTTTCAACGTTGCAAATATAAAAGAGGATTTAAAAAAGGAAAAAAATATTTTAAAATCGTGTTTAGCTTGCTTACTCATAGATAAGTCTTTAAAAAATGGTAGATATTAAGAACCCTGTAGCTTCGGGATTAAGAATGGAACTACGGTATCCCCTGCCTGATCGTAAGAGGCGACTAAAAGGGGACTTCCGGGATTGTGGACGGTGTGAGTAGGAGCTCTGCTGCTGCTCCGCTCAGCCAGTAGCCTCGGGAGGGACGGCGATGTGTGCGTGGCCGCATGCCGCCGTAAGCATCGGAAGGTACAGGAGAGCACATCTGCTCTCCCGAAGAGGGGCCCATTCTGGGCGCCGCGCGTGGAGGACACCAGTGCATTCTACTGGAGATCCCAGAGTCCTCCCCCAGCGCAGAGGCAGGCCACCGAGGGGGTTTAAGCGCGGTCAAATCCCACATAACCCGGTTTCATCTCCCAAAGTGCCGGGTACCTTTTTAGGCGTTTATTTATATACCGAAATCAGGAAATTGGGATTCTTAGTTAAAAAAATCGTTATAAGACACTCCGCCTACAAGATTTCTCTGAAAACTGTCGAATATCGAACAATGCAAATTAGACAGGTCGCTTAAAAAACTGATAAGCATGGATGAACACAAGACAAAACAATAGTTGCCTATTTTGCTAATTACGCAAAAAACATTAAGATAATTTTACCCGAACTTTGAAAGTAAATTCAGATTCAAATGCTGCCGATATAGGTTAAAATTTTATAGGAAGTAATGGTTTCTGTTCCAGGAATATTTTCGATCAAAAGTCTGATATCCATACTCATATTATAAATTCGAAAGTAGCTCTGTCTGTCTGTCTGCTACGCTTTCCCGCATAAACTACTGAACAGATTTAAAAAAAAATTGAAACACAGATAGAGAGGACCTTGGGAAAGGACATAGGATGGTTTTTATCCTACGGGAACCTATTAAACAGGTCCACGCGGGCGAAGCCGCTGGCGGAAGACTAGTAATTTTATAATTTATCAACATAATAAAATCTAATCAAACCAAAGCCTGTTCCAGTCCCGTTCATCTAATAAACGCAAACAGGCGCGATAAATGGAAACTTGTAACAAAGACTGGCCCAGATATGAAAAAGACAATGAATGTTTAGTGTTGACTAGCCTTCCACCAGCGGCTTTGCCCGCGTGGACCCGTTTTATAGGTTCCCGTAGGATAAAAACCATTCAATGTCCTTTCCCAAGGTCCACTCTATCTGTGTTTCAAAGTTCATTAAAATTAGTTCGGTAGTTTAAGCAAGCAGGACATCTAATACCTTTAAACGAGCAATTCTTGTATATATCTAAATATATTTTTTGAATCGTATAAATATTAGTTAATATTAGTACCCTAATTATTAGTGAATATTAGTACCCTGGTTTCGGGGATGACAAATCGATCCAGAATTTTTTTATTGATAGAAATTGTTGTTTTATTTAATGTTTATGCCGTTAAATATAAAATTACTCTTACTGACATCTACTGGAGAATATTAATAATATTGTGACGTAGAAAGTCGAATGGTTACGGAAAGCTGACTACGGAGCTAGAGAACTGGGTTCAAACCTCAAGTAGGCAAGTTGTGTTTTTTTTTTAAATTTTTGTGACAATTTTTTTTAAAATTGGGAGCTAGGTATTTCCGAAGGCTTTGTTAAGTAACACTAAGCCAATGAATGTTTTGCTTAAAAATAAACCAAGAAAATCAATTGTTTTTATCAGAGCAACGCTCTGGCGTCCAGGTGGGTACTAATATTAAAGTATGGATGATGAGTTGACGACAGACGCCTTCCAGTCGTTAAGACGTGAATTAGCTTCTTTATATGTGTGTGTATGTGTGTGTGTACTGTACACTGTGCAGCTTTTAACAAATGAAATTATACTCGGGATAAGACAACAGCTTTTGTATAAATGTATATTTCTTATGCGCTAGAAAATGTTTATTTATTTATTTATTTGTCATTGTCATTTTCTAGCGCATGACAAGATTTTTAAAGACTCGTCTATATTAAAATTTGTAAGTTATTAGTATAGCTTAGTATCAAATTTCTTCAATATGAAAAATATAAATGATTTGGGTGTAAAAAGCAACTAAGTACTACACATTTAATTTAGTACATTTGCAAAAATGTTTCTCTTTAAACAACAAATAGACACAATTTACTGATATCGTAAGTGAAATGCGAAAATACTACAGCAAGTTAATTGCCATTCATATTCATAAAGAACTAAAGAATATATAGTATATTGTGTGGCAAGGGGTGAAACAAGACGATTTCTGACGAGGGCGATTCATCGCCCTGGTCTGAAATCGTCTTTGTTTCATCCCGTGCCACACACTGTATTTTTCATATCACATGTAATGAAACAACGAGTTTTGATTTCTGTAGCCAGTTGAAGTAAGACTATTTCAGACAAATAGTGAAGTAATATCTTATACAATCTTTGACAACGATTTGACGACTGCTGTCAGACGATTATGATTTTTCATATCACATGCATTGAAACAGCGAATTTTGATCTCCTTTTGTTTATTACAAATGCGATTCTGACAGACTTGAAATAAAGACATAAATAATAAACAAATAAATGTGCCGGGTAGAAAGAGAATCAACGTTGTTTCTCCCCTAGGGTAGAAACAATGTTGCTTCTGACTGACACATTCGCATTGGTTTGAAATTGTCTTATTTCGACTGGCAAAACAGAAAACAAAACTCGTTGTTTCATTACATTTGATATGAAAAAAAATTAAACCACAGAACATTAACCTATTTTAAGCAACAATTATATCGAATATAACGTCAATAAATTTCCAAGAACAAACTGCAGCTATAGATCGTTAACATTTTTATCGCAGCTAGATTACTTGGAATGCGTGTAAGCAATGATTTCCCTGAAATAATAGGTACGTAATACAAAATAATTTAAAATAAAGTATAAATGTAACATCTAATCTCTTTTGAAACACAATTTTTTGATCTTAATAATATATATAAATTACGTGTCACGTTGTTTGTCCGCGATGGCCTCCCTAAACTACTTAACCGATCTTAATAAAATTTGCACAGCGTGTGCAATTTGATCCAACTTGAAAGATAGGATAGCTTACATCTCAATTTATAGTCGCAATATTATTTTATTTCTGATAATTTAAGGCAGGACAACGTCTGCCGGGTTAGCTATAAATGATATATATAAGGTACATCAAATGTTATATTCGACTGTCTATACATAGAAAATCATAAATCAAAAATGCATGGCTGCGTACTTAAATCTGTACAATTCAGATTTAAATATTAGAGTGAATTTCAAGTTGTTAACGACAGTACTTTGTTGAGTGACGAATGGACTTGCGTAAGAACTAGGCTTAATGTAACAATACTTTTTAATATTGGCAATGACGTTGCATCAATGTAGATAGAAAGAGCCCAAAGAAAATCAACAAATTATATTAGCACACAATAATAAAAAAATTGCGAAGCGCATCAATGGACGGAAGGCGGTCCATATAAAAAGAAAAACTACGAGTACAGTCTTCTATTTAATGACCGTGACGTCACTTTATGAGTCAGTTAGGCGAGGTTCATATCCTGAGGACCTTGACAAAGTATGATACCATTAGATAATCACAATTTGAGGCCCGACTGTTGAATAGACATCAAAATAGCAGAGTATCTAAACTGGTTCCACAATGACTAGTTTTCTTTCTTTATTTGTCATTTTTAAACCGTAATGTCGTAGACACTGAGAGTAATATACACTTGATGTTTGTCATTGTTGTACAGCCATCGGCTGACCTTCAGTAACTCAAATAAATAACATTATAGGTGATATGTAAATTTTCAATATTAAAAATTTTAAACAGAAGAGGAAAGTACTAGAAGTTGTATAACTCACACAACTCTACGTAACTCGTACACGCGCAAAGGCGATGGCATCTATTAATATTATTATAAGAGCTATTAATAACAAGTCAGTCGTAAACAAGATTACTCACAATAGTAATGCAAGAACGCTTAAAGACAGAGATATCCTTGAGGTTACGTGGCTAATGCTTGTTTATAAACAATGCGATGACTTTGTCATCAATGTGAATCATGATACACAAAAAAGTGTAAGATTATCTGATAAAATAATCATTAAAGTAGATAATTAATGTGAAATTTAGAAATAATCACTACTTTTTGCAATTTTTGGAAAATTTTCTAATGAAACTAAAATTTATTTAGTCATCCAAAATTTTGATTATGTGTGTCTTCATGTGTAGTAATAAATCAGATTTGTGTAACGGGCCATACTAATATGTAGGTGCTTATTTTTCATGTATTATTAGTGATGATAGGGCTCGAAGGTAGGAGACGTAAGCCTGGTCTACGTTTGGGCTCGTTGAATTTGCCTTGACTAGTTCTCTTCATGTTTTTAACTGACGAGGACCTGATGCTGGAAATGAGATGTGGCGGATAAAACCTTGGAATGCCGGAATGAAACGGATAAACCGATTTATATTTTTGCTGAAAATCTAGAAGGACCAAAGTTTAATCTTTATTGTTTCTCAATATGTGCAATTCTCCCAGAGCCAGTTTGTCATGAGTATTGTTAAACAGCTTCCTTTGGTCGAGATGACATATAGCGCGACCCCATCTAAATTTTTTAAGCGGCTTAAAGCCACGTAGGCTTGGCCTTTTGCAAAAGTTTTTTTGCCCAAATATACTATAGCCTTTTCAACTTGGTTCCTTGTAAGTTATGTACAGCAGATCAGTTCCGTTTAAAAAGCTTGAAATAAAAATTAAATTTAAAAAATTTAAAACCCCCTACCAAAAAAATTAAACTCTAAAGGGGGGGGGGGGGGAGGTTAATTGAGCATTCATTGACCAAACTAACCGCAACAGGCAGCCTTTGTGATATTGATTCGTTGGTGGGAGAAGCGTATAAAAGATAGCTGTACTGTTTTAGAATGATCATAAAATAAAAATAGCCTAAGTTATTCCTTATTACATCAGCTACCTGCCTGTGAAAGTCCCGTCTAAATCGGTCCAATAGTTTCAGAGATTACCGGAACAAATAGATAGACAGACAGACAAAACAAAAGTAGCCTGAGACTCGATATTACATCAGCTACCTGCCAGTGAAAGTCCCGTAAAAATCGGTGCAGCCGTTTCAGAGATTAGCCGGAACCTACAGATAGATAGACAGACAGACAAAACAAAAGTAGCCTGAGACTCGATATTACATCAGCTACCTGCCAGTGAAAGTCCCGTCAAAATCGGTGCAGCCGTTTCAGAGATTAGCCGGAACCTACAGACAGATAGACAAGACAAAAATTGTGAAAAATGTTATTTTTGCATATGTACCGTATAAACATTCATATGCATGTAGTAAAAAGCAGTTATTTTAATATTACAAACAGACACTCCAATTTTATTTATTTGTATAGATATAGATGTTTCTTTAGTCGTACATAATTATTATATCATTCACAAATTTACATGAACATATCTTCTTCGTAAAGCTTGTTTGATTCATACCGAGTTGATTTTATTTTTGCGAATCATATTACGTTCTTCATATTTCATGCTGCCGATGGCAACAGCGCAGCGCTGTTAGCTGATATATTCGCTAATCTTTTTCCAATGTAATGAAATTCAATTAAAAAGCGTCGACTTTGTGCGGATGAGCAATTACTCTAGATTTCAAACATGCTTTGGTGAACAGTTGCAGCTCGGAATAACAAGATTTATTTAGTCTGACTGCAACTCTAATAAAGCGAGAATGCGAGTGGGAACTAATCAGAACCTAAGATAAGTTATTCAATTCGTTGATTTGTTTTGAAGTTGTTAATCATATTCATGTTCGGTATTTTTGGAACACAAGACCTATAAAAATGCCTTTTTAGAAATCTGATTAACTCATAGATAGAGTTGATCTGTACATGGATGGGATCCATCCACACTCCATACACACTCGACTCAGTAAAATAACGTATACCAAGAATTTGTAAAAAAAATACGTACAGGGAACAAAGGAGATGTCCAAAAGTGGGTCTTTATTCCGAAAAAAATCTAACCAGGGCACATGGAAGGTATCTAGACAGACATTACAAATTCCAACTATTTTTTATAAACTGTGGAATTTTTCAGCCCCCCGATTTTGAAAAAATATTTTTTTGGTTTTTTATTAATACATTGATAGAAATAACATTAACATGAACGCATCTGTTACAAACAATAAAAATATATCAATTATGACTACTGTCAGTGTCAGATATTTCAAACCGCGACCGACAAGTCGAGTGGCTGACTGACTAGAATGACTAGTAAGTACCTAATGCTAAAATATACTTGACGCTGGCAATATGCACAGAATTTACGATGCCATTATGGGTATGAGAATGAATGAGTCAATGTCAAAAAGCCAAAATATTTGACAGTGACATTAAGGTGTTACCGTATAATAAAACAGAATTATAATAAAAACTTTCAATCGTTTATTTTGAAAAAATGGGGGGGTTTAAAATTAATTTGTTTATAGTTTTAAGTTCTAATTTTTATGCTTTTTCAACAAGGTGTGGTTTGGTGCTGGTTGGAATTATTCGGAATAAAAGCCCAACCTCCATACAAAAAGTGGACATCTCCTTTAATATTTACATTTGAATTCTCAACCGTCACTATATAGATGAAATTGGTGCAACTAACTGACGGAACGGAATTTTAAAGTATAAAATAAATTCTTGCAACAAATTAAAAAAATATATTGAAGTATTGACACAGAAGTAGATTAATTTCACTGCTCACACAACGAAATAAATGTTACTTTAAATAGCTTTAATTCCATTATAGATGAAGAAAAAGTAACAAATGTAGTATTATACGTAGACTAGTTCAATGACCTGTATTTCAGTACAGCATACTGAACGACAGGTATGTCTGCTACCGTCTGCGTTGGCAACCCACAGCAATAATTCGCAACCAACGAGCGATAAAGTCGTCAAGCCGCTCGATTAAACCCAAAAGGAACAACATGTAACGTGTCCCTGTCCACCGAAAGGCCAAAACTCTGAGAACCGCCGAACAGCAGCCGCGCGCTCACAGACGAAGATTGATAATATGATCTCCACGTCTGTTGCTAACCGACGTAACCCACAGACCGAAATAAACCTACCAAAGACACAATACAATTTACAATCGCGTGACAATACTCACGTGCAACCGACACACGAAACGGGATCACTGTTGAAGCAAAAGTAACTTTAATGAGATATGGTTAAAGTTTAAAGTTGTTGGGCCAGCTGCATGCTCCACTTTGCACAACTCGACTGGCCAAACGTCAACGCGAGGTGCGTCAATGTTAAATTTTTCATGTAAATATTATACACGCGGAGTCTTGTACTGAAATGTTTCGTAAAAACTATTTTATAAAAATAGATATGTTCCAAATTAATATGCAAACAAAAGCAAAATGTACGTATAGTCTGTTTAAAACCCCAAGATATAAATGTAACCAGATATAAAATGGTGCTGACAAAAAAGTAAAGATAATGTCTTACACATCTTTAAACATTAAAGTTCAAATCGCAATTACACTTCTGTTAGAATTCTTTTACTTCTATACAAGTATTTCATTATTACTGTCAATTCTTCGAAACAGTTAGCCCTCGACGAATAATTACCGCATGGCGCAAAAACCCAATAGCTTCACCATGGCGACTATGGCGAGACACATTAGTGTCTGGTGCTTACGTAATGGCGTCATGTAGTCTCGGGGAGCAGTGACCCCGTTGAAAGCATGGTGGCAGTTACAAATACAAAATTATGATATGCCATGTGCATATCCCAAAAAGGACAAAAACAATAAATTTAGTTCAATCTGTCATAAGTACATAAGTGAGATTGCGAGCAAAAGTGAGATGTCCAAAACGGCTACAGATTAGACAGGGCTGTATTTTTTCCAATTCTTTCTGTCTGTCTATTGTGTCTATAAAGTTTAATGCAGAAGCATAATAGCATTTTCGTTTAAAAAGGTATAATAATATCATGCCCTTCAAATTACACTTGAACAAGCGTGGTGAACTGTAGCCTAAAATCCCTTTAATTCGAGCAATCGCCATCAATGGTAGTCATAGGCATGATGTTATATAGCCTATAGCCTTCCCAAACGACGATTCAATACAGAAATAAATTTTTCAAGTTCACTCAGTTTTCAGTTCCTGAGATTAGCGCGTTCAAACAAACGTCCATGCGGACGAAGGCGCGGGCGGCCGCTAGTACTTCATAAAAGCAGAGGTTAATGTCACTAATGTTGACGGAACCCGCTGTGCGGGGTTCCTATTTCGAGTTAATTAAAATGTCCAACTTAACGAAGCTAACCCAACCCATACGTTTTAAATTAAGGGTTTACTGTGGTTTCTTTTTGGCGGTGAGCTTTGCTGCCCACTACCCACTATTGCCCCCCCCCCCCCCAACCCCCTTTAACCTAAAATGAACAAAATGCCATCAACTTTATCTGGTATAAGTCAAAATAGACACAGTAGAAAATGAAAAGAGCACAGTATGTCCACCACCATCCTGCTAAAACTCCGCCGCGCTAGTTAGCGTTGCTAGCTAGATACTGTTGCTAGTTACGGTTGCTAATTTTCATGAAAAAAGAATCTGATTTATAAATCGAGTTGCTGACTAAGTAATTTTGAGGCTGAAATTTGATTCTATTAGTAGTCAGGTGTTGAAGCTATAAAACAGTTATAGTGGCCAACTTACAAAATTAGTCGCTGAGTTATTTAGCTCAGAAGCAAATACTTTTGCTGTTACACTAATTATATCCCATTTTTTTATCCGTAACACAGCTCAATCCTTATACATATAAAGTTAATTAAAATAATTTTCTAAGTACATATTTGGAGACTACCTACTGCGAAAAACATCCATTAATTAAGACTCCGAGATAACTATCTACGTAACATTAAATTTGTGATTCAAGTCATGATATAGATAAATAAACATGAACAACAAATAAACTCCTTTAGTAGACTTAACTCATTAAAGCTGCTAAATCATCCGTAAGACGGTATTGATACACGAGACGATAAAACGGATTTAGATACAAGGTGTATTCTCTTCACTGTTATAAATATTTAATAAGAGAAACCACTTATGCTAATTCTATCTATACCAATTTTTAAAGAAAATATGCAGTATAACAAAGCAAAGAATTAAATGTGACCAAATATAAAGACTAAGGATCAGTTTGAATAGATTAAAAGGAAACGCCGTGGCTGTTGCTAAAATGTATATTTGTGTAACAAGAAATCTATGAAGAATTCGCTTAGAGGAGACAAAGGCCGGTCCGAGGACAAAAATATAATTAGAGGCATTCCTTTGTGAGTGAGACCCTTTGTAAACAAACCATGCAGTGGCGTACGTTACATAAATAGGTCGTTGCGCATCGCACGCGACGCCGACAGACGGAGACGCGTCGTATTTTTGGCAATGCAACTGTTGCCAGTCGACTTGCTGAATAAAAAATAGTGCTTTAACAATTTAAGTTGTAACTATCTACGTCGACAAACACGTGCACAGGCAACAGCAATAAAATTGTTTTAAATACGAAAAGTAAGGATACCGCAACAAGGTAAAATTTTACAGGAAAAGAAAATGCTAAACAAAAACTTAAATACATCGCCTGATTCTATCTAATACTCGTATAGTCTATGAATGTAATACCTGTGGTACTACTGGGAAACCGTTGAAAAACGAGCAAAAGCTGAGGAGTGTCGTCAAACTCTTTACTAAGAAAGCTGCATGATTAAGGAAAGAGGGGGTCGGAACTAAATCTCAGACAAAAAGAAAGATAAGTAATTTTGTTAACGAACGATACAAACTACAATCTTTTCTTATTTGCACATAAGTTAGTAATCTCCACTAATTGAGGCTTGATCGACACTAATAGACTTGTTCGATAAAATTTCCGTCAAAGATCATGAGAAAATATGTAAACATTGTGAAGTTCCTCGGAGTTCCTGAAGTTCCTCAAGCAGAAGATTGGTTCCATGATTCCATCCAATGTAGGCCATGATAAAATAGCTAATGCTTACACATAAACTGGTGGTTCCAGGTGCTGGAAATTGCTTTTTATAAGCTTCTTACGAAAACCTCTAAGAGATTTATGAACCTTTACGTTCACATCAGGGACTTTTAAAGCCAGATATAGCTTTTGTTCTCATCTATTTTTTTAATACTAAAGCAACGTCGAATTATTCAACACCTGTTCTTCAAGAAAACATGCTAAAACGTATACCGTGAATAAAATTGGGAAAATAGTTTATTATTCTAAAGACTTTTTTTATAAACTCTACCTAATTAATTTCCTTACTGACCGAGCGTTGTATAGTGTATAAGGCAATGATTGCCTTAACAATAATTTACATATATGATTTAGATATATAATAGTATCAGGTAGAAACTAATCGTAACCCTTCTTATCAGAAAACTCATTCACGTATGAAAAACTACATGCGATAAAAAATCATATCGATCTACCAAACTCGCGATAAAATCTGTCATAGTTAATGGAAAAATACATGACCTATAATACATCGTCTTGCACTACTAAAGAATTCTGAAGCATGAAAAGACTTCGAACATCGATAAACAAAGTAGTTTTTAACCTATCTTGATAAATTTGCCTTAAACTGCAACCGTTCAAGCGAGAAATTCAGCGTCGACTATAATACAAGGGAGTCCATGTCGTCCCGGCATGCAGCCAGGAATGCCGATTCGCATCTCGCTATAACCAAGACTACCAAGCCTTATACAGAACGTTAAGATCATCCATTGCCATCTAACATGGGAATGGAAATGCTGAAGTGAGTTATGCTGATTGCAAATTACTTTTGACATACAACTGCGGCTCATTGGTCACTAATGGGGTAATCGAAGATTCTTCTGATAATAGCTGACTAATTAAAGTCGATGTGAAAACCCCTTCAAATTTAGTTCCTTCGTAGGTTGGGTAGTTTTCATTGAATATCTAATAATAAAATACATTCACGAAACTCGGCCTAAAGTACAATTTTTATTCTTAGTACATCCCCATTACTGGTAAATATTATATTTACTTAACAAAAATTGCTACTACCAAATATATCTCACGTAAAGGCACGATGTGCGTCATGGCCAAATTGATTTTGGTTAGTGGCACGATAAAAGATTTTATCAGAACGATAGGCATAGATGCTGGGCTATAACCGTAGCTGCTGACATCCGATAAGAGTAGAGCACCCACGCGAGGAAAACATAAATCCTTGCAAACATTCACTCCATATGCCACATCTGTGCGAATTTCGAATTTGCCTCTTCAAAATAAGGATGATTTTGAAGTGGATAAAGACGGTCACTTGGTACTAACCTTTAAGGAAGATGGCGGGCGTGCGTTCAAGCACATAGACGACATTCCACCGGTCAACTCGGTGCATCGCACTCGCAATGCCGTTTATACTGAGATTCGTGTATCAACGAGGAATTCCACGACGACATTTAATTATGAGAACTAAATATTACGTAATTTATCGGAGATCGTGCAGGGGAGTCATCAGATTTGAAATTTTTGTTACCTGGAAAAGTAGTTTAGCTTACAGTTGAGTACAATATTTAGAAATATTATTGATGTTTTAGCTTTATTTTTGGGCATACATACTGTTCATATAGAAACAAATTTTACTGCACTCGGTGCTATCGTTAATCTGACAAAAGATTAGATTAGTCAGTACACAACAAACCAATGAAATACGTTCGATGTGTACGCAAGCGGGATTGAATTCAATTTAAAGGACAAACAGCCGCTGGGATAGGAGCCGGAAATTCACAACATGTTACAATACTATTGACCTTATTACTTATAACAATCGTATCAATTTGCAGTTGGTTTTGAAATAATATCCGACTTTTAGTGGGTCTTCTTTTAAGACATCTCATACAAATTGCGAGCACGTGCCAAAACTAAATTCGTCTATCTTCAAAACTGCCCCAATTTCTTTACATCCGCAATTGAAACGTTATGTAACGTGTATTTTTATTTTGATACATCCCACACGCGACAAGGTCTAGTTTGTCCTAAAATAACGCAGAATACATCCGAAAATCTCGAAACGACAGGTGCCTAAGCAGTCGTAAAATATTATCACAGTCGCATTCAGTAGGTCGCCAAACTTGTTGCCGACGATAACATCAGTAACACCAGCAAAATACACACCTAAACACTAGACGATAGAATTCAAATTCCATTGATGGAATGTTTCAACCATTCAGCACTTATTAACCTTCAAAGCGGAGACGATAAAAACCCGGCATCGCCGTCAAAACAAATAGCATCGATGCGTCAAAATAAACTGCGTCCCGCTAATTGGTTAGACGAACGATTTGAATTACCAAACTCCATTAATGAAAGTATCATTTGACTGGAACATTCCAAACAAAACCAATATTGATGATCTATCCCGCCCATCTCATTCCTCATTACATATTCAGAGACTTTGTTTTGAATCATATTCTAGAACCGATCGATAGTCTTAATGACTGATTTATAGGTGCTTGAAATTTATGGCTGTAAATATATTTATTAGAAAAAGATTGTTGACAAAAAATTACAAGACTCCTTACATAGATTCACGTGAACTAAAGTATATCAAAAGTATACCGAATAAAGAAACTGTACGTCCTTTTTGGACATTATTTATAATAAATGCTTACATTTAGAGATTGAAGTGGAATAGCACGATAGACGTTTGAGGAGGTAAAAACAGCATTAAATCGAGATGTGCAAGCACCTGCAAGTTCGCTTGGATCGCGCACACTCTTTCGAACGTGTAGTATCGTTGCGCAATTCGCTTGTTGGCGGCAAATACTACTCTCCATCACACACGGATCAATACCGGGACGGGACATGCTGTTAGATCTAGACTATGAATCATAGTTCCTCTAGACTGGCTCTAGACAATTTACTTCTTCTAGTCCTAACGGAAACACTAAACTAAGTTCACATAAAGCCCCTTACAAATATCATGAAATGTGCTAAATACTTCTGCTTTGAAACAAAACATAATGGTAATACCAGATATACTATGACTATTCAAAATTTTTGAAAGCATATTAATAATTTTATTGGTAAGTTGGTAACGATAAGCATGTAATCATGTAATAGAAAAGTCATCTATGAGGGTCTACGTTGCGTAAAACTGAAGCCGTAATTCATTAATTGTAGAGTAGGCATACTTAATCAAACCAAGACACTAACACCCATTTTCACTAACATAGGACATAGGATACGCCTAAATCAGATGCCTAAATATTGAGTCGCTTAGAGGAAAGACGACGTTAGGCATAACCTAAAGTTACGACATCGATTTGGCATGGCGTAGTGCTTAATGGCTGCCCCTAAACTGACACATGTGACAGAGATTGACGAACAAAACCATGGACAACTATCAAAAAACTAGGCTACTCATAAGATAGTACCAACCTATTATACATAGATTGGTGAAACGGGACTTTATGCTAAGCACTGCCCTAAATTAGGAGTTACTTTAGTAAGGCGTTCCCTTGTTCGTCGTTAGTGAAAACTGAAAGGGGGCATAGTTGTTTTATTAAAAGTCTTTAGCAGTTTTACTTCAAAAACTGTATTAGGGGCGATTTAAAACAAAGCAAATTATTTGCGAGTTTGGAATGTTTCCAGAAACATTAATTAGTTAAATCTGGCATAAACTACAACGTTCCGCGATACGGCGACCATGGATATATCCATGGCTTATGAATATTTGTTGAAGCTAATGTAAAAATCCTAGTTTTTGTTAGACGCAAAGATTTGAGCTAATCGCTGCTTCCGTCTATCGATATCGAAAGGAATCTTGATGTTTCAGGTAACATCAATAGTGTAGAGAGTAGATTTAGCTCTAATTGGCATATTAGTAAAGTGTTTCTTAGAGATGGACAGAAACTGACACAAAAACGATTGGGATGAAAGCTGACCATAGCTCCGGAGAATAGCCATAAAGTCGCGTAGCCTTCAAGGCATCCCAAATCCCTTTAGACGTTGACGAAATTCTGTATAAAAATCCAAACGCGTTTTCCAACACGGCATTCTCCCGTATGTTTCCAAGTTACGTAAGATGACGCAGGCACACAAACAAGCCATTCGTCACGGTGACCATGTAAACACGCACCTTGTAGGGTTACTTGCATTTTATGTACATTTAACTAATGATAATGATGCGATAATGGATTAATGTGGTGCAATTCCCACAAGACGTCCAAATTTTTTAAAACTTCTCATTGTTATAAAATAATATTTTAAATTTATGTTTACAACTTACAACTTCGCTGCGAGCCATGTCACTAAGCTATCAAGCCTTACATGAAAAATAAGTTTATTGGTTCAATAAAGTCAGAGTCGACTCGCATTTCCACAGTCTCATTACAATAATACATAGCAAAATAAGAAAATTTCCATCATTTCACGCAAACAAATGAGTCACTCCCAGTAGTCCCAGTAGGTATGGCAAAACAACTTTCGATTTCGAAGAATGCACCTGATCGCCTGAGACGCATACAGCATACATCCTATTGGTGGTGTGAGTCATTGGAAAGATCTCGCTTCCGGTTCGCGGCATAGTTAGGAAAAACGCGATTTTTACGCCATATCGCTTTATGATGCGTGGATTTCGCGAACAGGTAGATACATAATGTTGAAAGAAGACAGTACATAGAAGTTACAACTGAAATTAGCTTCAGTAAAGGTGCAATTGCAAATTAGTAAAGATAAGATTTTATTGTGATTGATTAGAATTAATTTGGTACATTTAATGGAATAACCTAATTCTTAAGTTTATTAACAGACTTCATTTAATAAGGATAATGTATGATAATGATTATAACTGCAACCTTTTAAGACGTTTTGGTAACCCTGGTTATTCCAACCCTCAATGATTTTGTTTCCATCCAAATATGTACCACGTTTTGACTGTTAACAATCAAGATCAATCATTTGGAGAATTTTGGAGTATTAAAGTTGCAGTATTGATGGACTTTCGTATTTAGTTCTTTTTTTACTAAAATGCCGAAAAAAATTATTAGAGCAACGCGTGGTAATTTCATCTTAGAAACTTATCGGGGTTATCACTGTTACAGTTCTCAACAAACCTTGTACCATACATCTTGCATGTCATGTATGTTTGCAAACGCGTCGCTTTCTGAGCTGATAACAGAGCCTTATCAGACAGAGCTATGAAAACTTGACGATTATTAGCAGTTAGTTGTAGAGCGGGTAAATGAAACAGTTAATAAGGAAGAAGGATAATTGCGAAGCGAGTTCGTTTATTCTACTTTCACAGCTTAAACAATGCAATACTGAGATGGAATTCTGTATTCTTACAAACGTGTTAGATGCAAAAAGTCGATTTATTGATTTTGAACATTTTATAGAGTTATAGCAAATGTCATGTCCGTAGAAGCTGTCACTTTGACAGATGGGTACTCTAGATTCTAGATTTCGCGGTTAAATGCAGTGCATGAGAATTGTTTAGTTAGAGCTACTATTTTAATTGTAATAAATAATGTTATTGAGTAAAAATGTGTGTCAAAATGAAATAAAATGAAACAAAATGGAAATATGTAGTTAGTTGTTTAAATACGTAGAATAAGACGTTTAAAATTACTAGGTATTGGAGTTTTAAACAGTCTACCATATTCTAGCGGACAATATTATTAATTATTAAATAATAGGACTGAAATGGGGGTCAGGTTCCCAATGATTCAAAAACCCAATAATCTGTCAACGAGCTATTGGACGATGGCGACAACTCGGCGGGAAGATAATTCTACTCCGGAGGGTGATGGTCACTTCATGGGCGACAACCGAATCTTTTCGCCAAAATACAATAGAAATTGGAGGTGCCAGAAGTCGAACCTGCGTTGCCACCTCTAAAGTGCTGTGTCTAGTGTCAATGTGACTGCCAGTTAAGAGCATGTGCGGCCACATTAACTCGCAAGGCCGAACGGGCAGCGCCCCAGATCGCGTGTGACACAAATACTAGACTTGCGAGTAGTTGCGAGTGCGGCGCCTGCCTCGTTCGACACACTTGAGATTGAGCCTTATCTAATTACACTCGTAGATAACAGTTCGACTACTAGCCCTTATGAGACAAACAGTGCATTTCCAATAGAGCCTAAGAACCGCATCACACAATCGATTACTTGGCACAGGCGGTGCCGGCGCCGCCAAGCTTGCGACTATAACGCCGGTAACGAGAAACGACACGCAAATCATGGATTAATTTTTATCTAATTACACTATAGATGGTTCGACTAGCTGGCTGTAAATTTGCGTCTCATTGCTACCAGATTATTGGATAGGTCTGGATCTTACTTTATCACGCTACTTCAATGTAGGTTGGTAGACAAGCCAGCAATGCAAGTTATCGGAAGAATGCAAGTTAAGTTAGTATCGGAAGGCAGTTCCGATAACAACCGGGCCGACTTTGAAATTTAAATTAAGTTCAACGATTTTTTTAAGAATTTTAACAGACGTTTCTAATTTATTTTTATTTATTTATTTATAGAATACTTACTAGTGATGCAACGGATCTCTGTTTCTGTTTCCGCAAGTGCGGAAGTTCCGCGCGATTTTCAACATCCGTTTCTGCTTCTGTTTCCGCAACTTTTATAACGGAGATTTAAACGGAAGTTTACAACCGACGGCTGAGAGTTACGCATGCGCGGCACGAGGCGCGTGCGAGTCGCTGGACGGTTGAACGCGCGGGGGAGGGGTTAGCCAGCGAGCTGCGCAGGCACTTGTCACATTTGTTTGTTTACGTACTTTTTGTGAATGTAAGCGCGTAATATTTTCTGCTGCTGTTTGTGTCAATACTTTTGTGTCATGTGTGTAACAAAAAAAAGAAAAGACCTTTAAATGAAGATTCTCTTGTGTGGTGGAAATTAAATTCACACAAATACCGTAATCTTTTGCCATTAGTGCGCCAATATTTGTCGGTACCCCCCAGCAGCGTCGCCAGTGAACAATTTTTATTTTTATTTATTTATTCTTTATTGCATGTAAATAAGGTACAAAGGGCGGACTTTTAAAAAATTATTTAGCGGAGCTGGTCTTATATACGAAGAACACCGATTGTTAGGTGCAAAAGCGGCCAAATTACATACTTTTTATAAAATATAACTTGCCACTACTAAATAAAATAAAAATAAATGTTCAGTTGCAAAGTTGCAATATTGATTTCTATAATAGATTTCTAATATATCTATTTCTAATCTAGATTTGGTGTATTTGATACTTAATAAAAATTATATTTGTAAATTTGTTTTTTTTTTTCCATATTATTTACACTTCCGTTTCTGCATCCGTTTCCGTTTCCGTTTCTGCTAAAATTTACTTTAGACATCTGTTTCCGTTTCTGGTTCCGCTAAGACACTTCCGTTGCATCACTAATACTTACGTCTAACATTACAGGTATACCTAATGCGTTAGAGTAATTAGTCATACATTACATAATGAGTTCCTTTATAGTTATTAAATCAGATTAAATTTATAATGGAATAAAATTGCGTAGTAATTAAGTCCTGTCAAATTAATAAAATTCAAACAGATGTTCTTTACCAAATAGCTTCAGCTTTCTATGTTGTGCCGTACAATGATGTAAGGATGCAGTTGCGGCGACGCCGACGTGGCAGCGTAGATATTCATGTATTGTGATTTGTGATGCTAAGTCGTATTGTATTGTTATTTGTTGTTAATGTAACGACATTCATAAAACATAATAATGTTTCGTTAAATTGACATACTGTCGGAGGACTGATAAGCGACCTTTGCCAATCTAGCAAGTCATCGATTATGTTGAAAATTTTATTTGCAATTACATAATGACATAACATGTTTAATACCTATGATGTCGTCCATCTATCAAAAGCTACGGTCGAGTATTTAACCTGGATATAAAAAAAATGGTTTATCTTATTTATTTATATTCTAGATTCATGAAATTTGGCAAGATGCAACGTACAGCATTAGTAACACTAGCAATGGGAAAAATTCGTATATAGACTTTTGAAGTCTACAAACGACAATCGCAAATGTTAGTCCTGAACCTTTGGTGTGTCTATTAGTAAAACTATGAAATTATATATCTACTGGTAATTAAATTAAAAAGGAGAAATCACTTATAACTTATTTTACTTCAGTTTTTAACATTCAAGAGGAACTCCTGCACAAAATTAAAACGTGATGTTTATTATAATTCATTTATCGGAAGTGGAAGAACACAGGCACCCAAACTGGGATATCCTGTCATGGGTCTAAGCACGCAAGCAGCGATCGTTAAGTGCCGGAACCAAATTTGTCCATTGCCCAATAGACACGATACCACAGCTTGATTATAAATGAAATTGATATATTTTTTATAGGTTAAGTAATAAGATTATTAAGATTAGTCCCTGTAGCTATGAGATTAAGAATATAGCTACGGTGTCCTTCCTGATCGTAAAAGGCGACTAAAAGGGGGCTTCCCCTTGGGGGGGGGGGGGTGCGAACGGTGAGAATGGGAGCTCTCGACGCGTCCAGCCAGCAGCCCCGGGAAGGACGGCATTGTGTGCGTGGCCGCATGACGCTGTGAACACCTGAAGGTGCAGGAAAGAACATCTGCTCTCCCAAAGATGGACCCGTTCTGTGGCGCCCCTCTAAGCGCAGAGGCAGGTTTTAATGCGGTTCAAATCTCACATAACCCGGTATCCTCTCCCAAGGTGCTGGGTACCTTTTCGTTTCCCCCCGATACCAAAAAAAGAGGATTATGCAAGATCACACTCTAGATAGGAATTCGACACATAATCACGATCTTAGAGAAAAACAGAAAAAACAAACTTAATCTAAAAAATATACAGGTCCTTTTAAAAGCGCAAGGTTTGCTTTGAAATTATTTTTAGAACAAACCCAGACCCAGCAATTCCACGTTTGACGACGCAAAATAGTAAATCTTTCGCCCGGCGGTGGGCGAGGAGGCGTTGTCGTGGCGAAGCAGGATCCTACTGCGAGATCGTTTCTCTCGAACTTTTTTCAAGAAAAGTGGCAAACATTTGTTAGTATACCACTCTGCAGTAACTGACTTTTGATCTTCTAAAACAATTGTCGCATAATGACCGGTCCTTCCGAAGAATGAGGCCACCATCTTTTTTCCTACACTTTAATTTAGTTGGCAACTCCTCGTAAGGAAATACCCACTGAGCAGATTGTCTTTTGGTTTCCGGATCCTAAGCTTGTCCAAATCTTCTGATAGGTTACTCTTGGATCAGTCTGTATCATACACCGCACAACACTCATGTTATCTTTAGTCGTCGCCGTAGAAGGCCGTCCCTCATGCAGAGCATCGTTGAGATTGGTGCGGTGCGACCACATTTTAAACCAGTTATAAACAGTGGCCCGAGAAGGGGCTTCATCGTGAAAGGCCAATCGAAGTCTGTCATAACATTCTTGTTGACTTAAATGACACCGAAAGTCATAAAAAATCATAGTACGAAAATTTTCTCGCGTGAAATTCATACTGGCGTGACACAGACAAATTTCAATTTGCCGCTAAATCGTACAAAAATTTTACAAATGAATGAAAGTACCTACTCAATAATATTAGCAAAGAGTTCTATTTTCAAAATTTAAACTTGTTTTTTTTATCATATTCTTTCAGTGGCCAGTTCTTTAAAACTATCAGTGTCGCCCTCGTACACATAATTGGCTATTACGTCATTCGGACGGAGGATTTGTAAACTAAATGGAATTTGTGTTAACTTTTCCGTGTGTTTGTTTATACAACAATCATGGGATAAGAGACTTTAATTTATGATAGAATTCTTTGACTAACCTACTTAAATTTTTGTTTTATATAGAGCTGAAAAAGTCTAGCTTCTGAGACGGTATTTCCTCGAGACAAAGTAAGTCGGGGTGAGTAATCGATCTCAAGAAACATTGCAAGAGGCTGCATTACATATTTTCCATCGATACAATAATAAAACAAGTCATGAACTTTGTGTTTTGAATGCCGCCTCTATGCCTTTGCAACAAGGTGCATTTTGGTGAAAATAAAAGAGCGTTGGAGCTAGAAGCTTGCTATAATTGCTGTAGACTAGAGCAATAGTTGAACGACCCCTGATAACGCTATCATATCACGATATTCATAATGATCAAAACAATACGCAATGCCCAATGCTAATAGTCAAGCCAGTAAACATTATACTTACCTTTTTTTGTATCGGGGGGGGGAAACCTTCAAAAGGTACCCGGCACCTTGGGAGAGGAAACCGGGTTACGTGGGATTTGACCGCACTATAACCGCCTCGGTGGCCTGCCTCTGCGCTTGGGGAGGACTCCGGGATCTCCAGTGGAACACACTGGTGTCCACGCGCGGCGTCTATAATGGGCTCATCTTCGGGAGAGCAGATGTGCTCTCTTGCACCTTCCGATGCTTACGGCGGCATGCGGCCACGCACACACCGCCGTCCTTCCCTGGGGCTGCTGGCTGGGCGGATCGAGCTCCCACTGACACAGTCCACAACCCCGGAAGCCCCCTTTTAGTCGCCTCTTACGATCAGGCAGGGGATACCGTAGCTCTATTCTTAATTCCGAAGCTACAGGGACTAGTAAACATAGTACCTACGCCGTAATAAATTACAGGGCATTTGTAATTAATTAAAGTGAGTTTCGATTAAATACAACAATAACTCATGTTGATGAATGCTGTTACATTAATGACAACGAAATTGTAATAAGATTGTAATGTTTTTCTGATGTTGCTATTAAAAACATGATAAAAGGGTCGTGTACCTTTGAACAATGTTGCAGCGTCGTATCAATAATATTGTAGTTCAATATTCAAAAAAACTAGTAATCGATTGAAACAATCTTGTTTAACGATTATAATGTTGCTTCCTATTCTCTATTTTATTTTAGTATTTTTTTTATCTATGACAAATTTTCTCACTTATTGCAGGAAAAAAAATTATATTCCATTTTTAAATCGACGATTAGAACCGATATGCAATGTAGTTATAATTTGTACACCCTAAAGGGTAAATATGGCAATCTAAATATTTTTGTAAAACCTTTTTTGCTACCCATATTTGTGCAAACAAAATATTTTCTTTTCTTTTTCTTCCCCTAGTGATTAATCTCAATGAATCATGCAGGATCTAACCGCTAGATTAAAAATACGCTGTTTTAGGGAACTGTGATAGGTACTCTATAAAACTATGGAGAAGACAAGTAAACAAGTACTTAAAATCCAATCGGCGATATGTGACCACGATCAACTACGTGCGCAAGCGTCATGTCTGACGTCATCAAGCACGGACCACGTGGGACAGCGCTTCACCACACCACAACGAGCTATTCCTTTAACTGTACGTCACAAATTCTAAATGAATATGAGTCAATTAACTTCTTGTTGTTTGAAGAAGCTGCCCAGATCGTCAGTGACGAGAAATAACAACGTTGAGAGGATTTCCAATTATACGTCACGAAGTCTATGATTGTTTACAATATACCTATTATAAATTGAGGTCGTCGTTAAGCAATAGTCTGACGCAGTATTGGCTGACGCTTGTGGTATCCTTCGTATGGTGCACTCATTCTTAATTTGATTTATTTGTAGAATCTGTATAGAAACCCCTTATTATTGAAACCATGAGGTCCATCACTGAAACTTTAAACATACATAAATAAATCCTAAACACTAAGCGGTCTGAGACTGATAAGATAACTCATCATCCAAATTTCTGCCCCACCGGGAATCAATACCAGGACCCTCGACCTGCAGTCCGGCATGGTAATGTTTGCGCCATATGGGTCGTTAAAAATACCTTCATCCTTGTTACATTTCCATTTCCCAAAGTGTAGAACTAACATACTATCGTGCGTGCCTATGTAACATCAGTACACATTTCTCACTATTGCATCACCCGACATACCGGGCGCCGTTTGTTTTGGCAGCGCTATCATTTGCCGATTACACTGGCTACTCACTGTTACATACATACTCTTTGGTGTTGGCTTCACTTGTTTGGGACGTTTACAAACACAATTATCTCTTTGCCTTATGTAAACAATTAACATAATTGTAAGAGAGACAAAATGATTTTGTAGGTTTACAAAAAATTATTTATATGTCATTTCTTTTGTCATTCAACGGGATATAAAAATAACAGAATTGAATACTTTGATTTTGAACAAGAAGGGCCTCTCAAGTGCAAGGTTGAATATGATAAATAAGTTAAACAGATTCAATTTACACTAGGTATTTCACAAAGTTCCAATCCTATGATCAATTTATTTTTGAGAAATGAGATCAAAACTGTTTCACAAATGTCAATAATTCAGATTAGAAGTAGCATAATATTTAAGTACTATTTAAGTAAGAAAGAGAGTGATTGGCATTACAAAATTGGTACCATGTAGACGACACAGATAATATAAACTACTGAACTACATACAGACTACATAACAGCACCAACCAATTTTATTATACTAAACTGTTTGCTGTTAGCCCTAGAGGCTTCTTTCTACAGCTTCATTTACTGGTGTAAAATGGAGTGAGTTACAAATAAACTTAGCAAATCAGTGACTTCAGTGAGGCTCAGAGGAAAAAAGAGAGGTTTTTTTTTAAATAATAGGAGTAGCAGACGATCATGCAGGTCAAACATGTGGTGTTAAATGCTTGCTGCAGTCCATGGATATCTACACACAACCTCAAGCAAGCCTAACTTTTGTCTGTGGTTGTATGTAGTTGAGCTGCTACTCTGAAGGCTTATGGTCGCCTCATGTAAGTCTGGCTGTCAACTTACATGAGTGACAAATAAAACACAATAAATCGCTTCACGTCAACCTTCTAAAGGTACCCGGCACCTTGGGAGAGGATACCAGGGTTATGTAGGATTTGACCGCACTAAAACCCCCTCAATGGCCTGCCTCTTCGCTTGGGGAGGACTCCGGGAACTCCAGTGGAACGCACCGGTGACGTCCACGCGCGGCGCCCAGAATGGGCTCATCTTCGGGAGAGCAGATATGCTCTCCTGCACCTTCCTATGCTTACGGCGGCATGCGGCCACTCACACACCACGTCCTTCCCGGGGCTGATGACTGGGCGGATCAAGCTCCCACTCACACCGTCCACAACCCCGAAAGCCCCCTTTTAGTCGCCTCTTACAATCAGACAGGGGATACCTTAGGTCTATTCTTAATTCCGCAGCTACAGGGACTGACGGTACTGCCCTAGTCAAACCATTAAAGTTCTACCACCTACCGGGATGCTCTGCCATAATGTGTTCAAAACTGTTCATATTGAAAGAAACTAAAAAGTGGTGAACCTGACCACTAAGCAACACATCACAGATTAAGATTTTAACAAGAAGTTACACAAATAGCAGTTTAATAAATATATAGATCCTAATCATGTTTAGAATTATTAGAAATGCAGATGTAAATTCATATCTGTAAGAGCTTATTATTATTTTTTTCATCCTTTTTTATGTGCCACTACTGGGCACAGGTCTCCTCTCATCTCAGTGAGAGGGATTTAGGCCATAGTCCACCACGCTGGCCAAGTGTGGATCGGTGGGCGTCATGCTTTCGAGAAATTATGAATTTCTCTCAGGCATGCACGGCGATGGAGAACATCGTAATTAATTAAATATCACGATATTTTCCATCACCGTGGAGCAGCGATAAATGCGCACATTACAAATTTCTTTGTCAGAGGTGCCCGCCGATGACCGCGGTTTTTTACCACTTGGCCATCGCTGCTCATACTCGGCCATCGCTGCTCATGCTGGGCCATCGCTACTCATAGCAAGAGCTTATAAGAGCACTTATTTTTCTAAATATAAGTATTTGTTATAAGGTGAAAGGGTCATTAAAACAAAAGCTAAATGCTACTGAATGATGTGAAAATTTTCACTAAAAGATGTGTGTTATATTACAGCAAGCTGTGAAGAAGGATGGTATAAAACCCTGAATGTTTTTATCAGTGGCAATCTACAAAACATTATTGCTTTCTAAAAGATAATATCAACATGAAATAGTATATTTCATTACAAGTGCGGAAAGGCTGTCATTGCAATGAGTTCCGACAAATGTCTTAGTAGATTTTTTTATTGATATGAAATGAAAATGTTAATGAGATGAAATGAAATGAAACCTAACCTAACTCATTGAATCAAATCATTAAATCTGATATTGAAACAAATTAGTAGCTTCGTTTTAGAAATATTTGCATGAATCATAAAAACTTCTATAACTCATGGTTGCTTTTTTTCTTTTTAATAGACATTATTTTGACAGTTGGGAAAGAGAATGCACGAGTGCGGAAAAGGTAAAGAAAAAGCACGACTGTGTAATAGCCCACCTCCCGCACGCTATACATCCCTGCAATATGTCACTTTTTGAGCAACTGTATTAAAAACAACTTTTCAACAGGTTTTCTATGAACAGGTTAACCTATGTATTGTGAAATAAAGAGGAATATTTAATATTTCATTCATGTATGTTTGTAATTAAATGCAAAGATAAAGACTTATTTGCATAATGGTTTTTACAAAGCCTGCTCATATAAATTTAGTTTCAAATTTTTAATCATGAGAATACAAATATTGGCTAAAACCCTTGAATGTCCCACTGCTAAGTACGGAACTCTCTTCATAATTGGGGAAGCATGGAGGTACTTCCTTCACTCTGTTTCATGTGGGTTGGATAAAGGTTAAAAAAGGTTAAGTAAAGAGATGAGTGCCTGATACAATACAGTAGTTGACTGTCTAATCAATTGAGATACTTTTAATGAGCTGTCAAAACGCAACATCCTCATACATTTTGTAGGAGAAAAATATTTATGATGTCACAAGGTGGTCAATTGACTTAATTATTATTGATTTAAGTAAAAAAAAATTGTTTACAAAAATTAATTAACAATTATCCTGGTTTACAAGCATTGGCTGCAACCCTTTTTGTGTCCCACTGCTGGGCATGGGTCCCTCTTATTGGGGAGGCCTGGAGCTTACTCCACCATGCTGCTCCAATGCAGGTTGGTGAGATGTGGGTTAGTGGTCAACCTGCTATTGGATGTTTTCAAACCGATAATAAGGCCCCCGGCAAGGTTTAAATACTTATCTATTGACAACAACCGGAACCTACGGCTTAACGTGCCCTCCAAAGCACGGAAATACGCATGAAATTTTTGCCACTAGCAATCACCCATCTCACACCCGACCGCACCCGTTTGGCTTAGTTGCATAGATCATTTGTACCTATGCTAACCTCCGGGCCATGCACACTTCAAGTTGTTAAGAAATCAAGAAACTTTACAAACAATGCATGATGTGTGAGTGTTTTTGAATAGTCATTATTATCTGCATGTTTACACGGAAAGATTTTAATTAAATTAAGTGTTATTTGCATTGCATTCACTGATAGCAATGTTAAAAACAAAGTGCTTTTTATAATTACGATAATTATTTTATCATTGCAACAAGTTGAATGGATCATGTGTGGACTTTGGTATATTATGTCTTAGTCTTAAAATACACTTAACATACTTTCTGTCTTCACCAGATATCAAAATAATCCGTACACATGCAGTATCTTACGATATAGATTGGGGTAGAATGATCACAGAATGATGTCAAGTTTTTGAAGTATTATTTTGACTAACTTCAAACACGCATTTCATTCATACATTATCCATAACAATATTAAATTTGTAGCTGTTTAAATTTAATTGTGTGATAACTTCTGCTGTGTAATAACAATTTGAAGAAATCAGCTTATACTAACTTCAAGTCGAGCTCTAGTAGTACTTTCTTACAAGTTTTAATAAGGAATAATAATGTAGATAGAGACTTACAATTAATTAAATGAAAAATATAATCTCACCAAAAACATTTTCATGTAAACAGTTGCCACGAAAAAACCATATAATTCTAATTGTCAAAAAGTTATCAGATCTCATGGCGAGCCAAGCTTCTTAACGCCCTAACCGTCACAAATTCTACACCTTAGTCAAAACGTGGCTTGGCCATTTCTGTACATGCATATAGGCATAAGGTGAAAAATAATTTGCTGTTCATTACATTTCTATTATACAATATTTTTTGTAGTAACAGCTTACAAAAGCTTAGCAATGTACAAAATATTCAATTTAGTTGATATTGTTTATGCCAAAATTCATTCTTAGATAACAAGAAACCCAGACCTTTTAAATCACTTAACTGCTATATTTGTAAAAAAGTTGAGATTGTTCTCAGAAGAACTTGTAATATGTCCCAACAAGGTTTAACTGTTTGCCCTATGAGTCACTTATAGAATGTAAAACTGCTAGCAATTTTTAAAGAAATTAATCACAATAAACCAAATCCAAGTCCAATCCAAGTTATATCTCATAAAACTTTCTAGGATGTAACTAGGTATATAAAATACCAATATTATCAATCAACTCTTCATTTACCTATTAGCACCTTTTATTAAGCTGATAATTTTATCTTTATTTTCATGTATTATTCATGGCTGACACATGATAATATTCCAGGTAATTTTGTGCTTGTATTATTACATTATCTTTTTATAGAACAATAACTAAACAATTGTTAATTAAAGTAAAGATACTCAGTACTAGTGGTAAAAAATGTGTATTGTATGACAAAGAATCATTGTACTCAAATAAAGTAACTACAATGAAGCCACATGAATCAATACAGACATTTGTACACAATGCATTTGGTTGGAAAGGTTACAAAAAAGACAGGTGGGTAGATATAAACAAATGCTTTTTGTTTACAAACAAAGCAAAACTCTGGTAGGGGCGGCGACCCCGCGACTCACCTCTTAGGTAGCAGCATAGCGGCCGCTCCCTTACGCTGGAACACGCCGTCCACGAGCACGCCATTCTTACTGTTGCACGTCAGGTAGAACTCCGGGTGGTCGTACAGCAATTCCAGGTGCCGCCGCGATATGAAGCTCGAGTGGCCCATGTTCACGTCCACCATACCCCTGCTAGAGTTTCGACCGATCACCACCTTTTTCTGGCGGATCATGTACTCGAAATCGCGGCCATCGAGCCGCGCGATCGCGGTCGGCGCCGGCTCCTGGGCCCATTGTACCTTCGACGGCGAAGGAGGCGCCGACTTAAGCGATAGGAGCGCCCAAGCGTCGCTCTCCGTGCTCCGCGAGAACTGAGTCTGTGTCTGTGCCATCTCGGCGTGCGTACCGATATCACCAGAGTCCACACGCGGGCCCCGCGCCTCTGCCGCAATAGCACATCACAACGAGTCCTTCCTGCGACCCGGATATCCGGAACCTGCCGAATCCGCGTCTGCTCTACGATTTGAGGTTACTGACGGGACGCACATGCGCAAAGTTTCGACTTGGTGCGGTAAACAAGAATTATATAAATCACACCACCACGTGATAAAACTGTATACATATAACTAAGTCCGGAAGCGCGGATCGATACTAGTCGATGTCTCGATGCGTTCCGCGATGGAAATATTCAGTTTTCGTGTGTTGCACAACAAAATTTTCGCAATAGGACCGAAATTAGACACTAAAGTAAACACGAGGCGAGAACAAAAATAACCAAAAACGTCAGATCGGCATACGCAGTTTACAAGTTCGATGCGCCATCTGTGCTACACAACAAAAATCAACAATAATGCTGCGCTTCTTTTCACGCATATCTTAGATGCGTACCATTCCTATCAGAACGTCTAAATGAATATCAATAACATTATTAATTTTGTAAACGACGTAACACACGCGGACTTGTATTAATAAATATTTTGTATAAGTCATAATTTCATAACGACACTAAACATAGACCTTAAAAATCCTTAAGACGATATTTATATGTAAATAAGTCAATTATTATTTAAAGTGATGTCATGCGTAAGACGAAACGTAAAAGTATTTTTTCAAAATATGAGTTTTGGCGGGAAGTCTGAGGGAACAAGTTGTGCTCTTGTTTTGTTTTCATTTTATTAGTGTATTTTTGAGTTATATCGGATAAAGTTGATGGCATTTTGCTCGATATAGGTTAATGAAAGTGCACGAGTGTTGCGAAATAAAATAACAGTGCGAAAACATGTTTTTTCGGCTTGCCTCCAAAATTCCATCGGACATGTTCTGGTAAAGTAGCCATCACTTTACTTGAACATTTGACTGACTAGACTGACTGATACCTGACGACTAACTGACTTTTTTCTACGACTATAGTGATGCAAAAATTTTACTTGACGCTGGCGATATGCACAGAGTTTGCGACGCCATTATTAAAATTGAAAAGTAAATATTGAATGGCTGAAAGGATTTTTATCCAATGCCGTAAAACGAAATTAAAAAAAAAAAAAAAAAAAAAATTTCAAAATATTGAAACTTACAAATTCACAGAGTATAACATACACAGAGTACCTTATACATCTGGGTAATAACATACTTACTAAGAATAATGTACTATATCATAATACATATCTATCTAAAAAAATCTGAATACTTAATGTTACTTACAGAGACCTTGCATCACAATTCAGAAATTAAATATACTTAGATACTAAATATAAACTTAGTTATTATTACTATCTCGCATATTTCGGTACCTTGAAAATGAAATGTATGTAATGTGACATGTGTCGTCTGCGTATTGTGACGACAAATTAGGTGTGAAACTGAAAATATAAATGGCTACAACCCTTTTTTTGCGTCCCACTGCTGGGCACGGGTCTCTCCCCTTAGTGGGGAGGCCTGGAGCTTACTCCACCACGCTGCTCCAATGCGGGTTGGTGGAGGAAAATATAAATAATCATTTATTATTTCTTAGCCCTTGTTACCTTACGTATCAAGACAAAATTGTATTATTCAAGCTTGTAGCATAAGAATAAATAATACTACATAGAAGGGAATCTCCTTTGACTGCCATCGATACGCCGCAATTTATATACCTACTTCCCTCTTCACCCCGTTACGCCCCTCTGTCACCCAGGCGTGTTGCTAGGGTTGTGCACTGTAGGGATGGCGATCTGAGATCAATTAATCGAAGAATCGATTTTTCAGTCCAAAAAGATCGATTTTTTAGATCGATATGTAGTACTGAATCGATTAAGTGAATCGATATTTCACCCTTGAAAATCGAAATTCGATATTTTCTGTTTTGGTATAAACCATAAAATTATTTACAATTAGTTGAATGTACCCGTATTATAAGAGTGTTGCCTGTTAAAGGGTAAATTACTCAAAAACTCGCTAGATGGCTGTGTGTTTAGTTTCCTTAGACTCTCTTTGATAGAAAAAACATTACGTTTGTATATGAGTATCTTAGGATCATCTGTTCCTTGTGAGCGAATTTTTTCAATTGCCGGAAATATCACAAGTGATGAGCGGAACCTCATGGATCCCAGTAGACTTAACAGACTATTGTTTTTAAAAAGCTTAGATATTAAGCATTTGGAACTATAAGCTATATTTTATTATCTATTTTATAAACTTTTAAATGTAACCAATACATTTAGAAAATAAATGTCTTGTTTTATACCTGATCTGATATGGTAATAGAAATAATTTTTATTTTTGAATTCCCTAATTTTACTAATAAGACATCGTTTAATTACAATATTTTACTTGTATTAAATGCGAAGTACTGAACAATATTTATATTTAATAATTCTGTATTGTTTAAACATAATTAGCGATATTTCCACATTACTATGTGGGGCTATAAAATTTGAGAGTTCCCCTCGATTTCCTTGGGATCCCATCATCAGATCTTGACTTGGTGACAATAGGACCACCTCGAAAGTATAAGCTTTCAAACAAAAAAGAATCATCAAAATCGGTTCATAAACGACAAAGTTATCCGCGAATAAACATAAAAAAAGCATATATACTTCCTCCTTTTATGAAGTCGGTTAAAAAAGATCGATTTTTTGGAAATCGATCTTTTAGACCTCGATTTTTTTGTGAATCGATTCATTAGGTCACGATTCAAATCGATTCAAAAATCGATCTTTTTCGGAAAGAATCGCCATCCCTAGTGCACTGTTAATAATTCTTATGTCTTATAATATCGCTTAAGGGGCCGTCCATTAATCACGTGAGGCTCAAAAGGGGGGGGGAGGGGGTACAGAAAACATCACGAAACATCACGAGGGGGGAGAGGGGGTCTCGTTAGACATCACGTGTATTAATTTTATTTATTTTTTGTCAAAAAGCGCTATTTCTGAACCGAAATTTTGAACGGCGCGAAAATTTGAACGATTTGTAGTATAACCTTGATTGACTCGCCCGCCGAGGGAGGGAGGTTCTCTGCGTAGTGCGCGAGGATGATGATGCCGAGTGGCTTAACGAAACCGAAGTTAATATGTCACAAACCTCTTTGTTAACAACTGCTCTCTTTAATAACAACTGCCAGTGAAGAAGAAGCTTTAACAGTTGTAACCTTAAATGAAAGTCGATATTGTTTGACCAATAAGCGATTATCTATAAACATTGTCAAAATATTTGAAATTTGAAAGTTAATGCACATCTTGCTGTCTGTTTTGACCTCTGCTTGCTTGAGGTTGTATGTACATGTCCATGGGCTGCAGCGACCATTGAACACCACGTGGCCTGCATGCTCGTCTGCTGGTTTTAGCTACGTTTAGTTTTAACTACGTGCATTAATTAATTCTTATTAATAATTAATTGTGATGACGACTTGGCCTTAGAAGCTAAGAAATATTCATCATCATCAGCACAACAAAAATTACATTATTCAAAACAGTATATTATTATGTCTGATATTGCCATCAGGAGCCACTCTTTGTTTGATGTACCCCCCCCCCCCCCCCCCCCCCGCCCTGTTAATCTGCTCCTATCATTTGGCACAGCCAAATTCACCACTGAAGCTACCCTTTCAGACAAATTCAGATGATGAATTTTTTTTTTGTGTTTGAAGCTAAGGAAACTCAACTCATACAGCCTACCTACTCTTTTTCTAAATTATGAAATCGGATTGGTCGAATACATGATGCGACGCATGAACAGACAGCAGAGTTTTAAAAATATATCGATTTTGATACGAATTTGATATCCGAAAATCGGTATATCGATCGCTGAAAAAAATATCGCTGATTTATATCGATTATTTTCTGAAAAATATCGATATTTTGATAAATCGTTTTTTTACCATGTCAGTAAAATAAATGTGGTGATGGATGAGTTTTTGGCGGGAAGTCTGAAGGAACAAGTTGTGCTCTTGTTTTTTTTTTTCATTTTCTTAGTGTATTTTGGAGTTATAGCGGATAAAGTTGATGGCATTTTGCTCGATATAGGTTAGTGACAGTGTACGAGTGTTGTGAAATAGAATAACAGTGCTAAAAAATATGTTTTTTCTGCTTGCCTCCAAAATTCCATCGGACACGTTCTAGTAAAGAAGCCATCACTTTACTTGAATGTTGGACTGACTAGACTGACTGATTACTGGCGACGTGGCGACTTACTTTGTTATTACTTCGTCCAGTTTCATTGAAACTGGCAAAAAATTGATGCAAAAATTATACTTGACGCTGGCAGTATGCACAGAGTTTGCGATGCCATAATTGAAAAAAGAAAAAGTACAATACAATGACAGTCTGTCACCTCAGACTGTCACAGGTAGTTTGTACTTTGTGTTTATTTTGAGCATTTTGCAGTTAATTTGGTCTAAACTAAAATGTATTTGTTCAATTTAATAGCAAAGTGTTAAGATAAATAAAATACTTTTAAGTGTTTCTCAGCTGCTCATAGAGGAGATTTATTGTAAGTATAATTTTAAAATGTTATGCGCGCGATATTTAAAAAACCTATTTTTAGTTTTTATTTTTAATAATTATGCTATAATCAACATTGATTTATAACCCCAGATAACAAGCTTGTTAACAATAATTTCATCTTTGATACGTAAGTTACAGAAAGCCTAGATGGAGTACATTCATTGCGCTCTTCAGGACCTGAGCTGGCTTTGAGCTATTTAAGTGCTTTGAATGACAAGGAAGAATCTATTTAATCTCAATAGGTTGCACTTTGACATTCTTAGTTTCCTATTGGTCTCATATGCCTTTAAGAGTGGCAGAGCAGAATAAAATTTTTGAATTTTTAATTTTTTGCTCAAAATTTTAAGGATTATATAAATAAATAAATATCTTTGGACAATTCACACAACACCATCTGATTCCAAACTAAGCAGAGCTTGTAATATGGTAATCAGAAAGCTGATAAACATACATATATAATTCTAAATACATACTTAGATAGATAAATTAACACCCAGACACAGAACAAATAGTCATGTTCATCACACAAATATTTGTCCTGGGTGGGAACCAAACCCTTGAATCAAACTTATGACTTGGAAAACGCAAACTTACTCAGTGTCTCAATCACTAAATCGTCATGCCTAATGTTTTAAATAGATTAACAAGAGTAGTCATTCAATCTATAGTTTTAATGGCATATCATGTTTACACCACTACTCACATAATGGAATATTTTGTGGAAATTCTACCAATAAACAGAAAGTGCTTATAAGAAAAAGTACATATGTGCGATTTGTAAAATTCTAACACCTAATAGTTGCAAGCCTTTCGTTATTAAACTAAAAGTCCTCACAGTAACTTGTTTAGGTATATATGAATATTGATGAAAAATTATGAAATATGCAATTTTGTAAAAAAAAAACTAACATCTATTCAAGACTTTTAAATGAAGGCATCAAATAAATAAAATAAGTTCTCTTCAAAATCCGCATTGTTTACGAAATATGTTCTAGGTATGGCTCCAAAAATCTATAACAACCAAAACAGTATAACACAAAAAGATGATCTGTTGAGCTCTTTTAGTAAAAAAAGCATTTTACATGATCCAGGAGTTTTTGGACTGTAATTTTCAATCTTGACTGTCTTTATAAGTTGTCAATTATAAAATTACTTTAATTTATACTATTATATTATATTGTATGCCATGTATGACAGGATAGGGAGGTATGACCTCTATGGTACGCTAAGGTACCCCATTTCACAGTAAATGACATTTGATTTAGATTTTTTTAGATTTTTGTTCTGTTCAAATATAATAAAACATAGATATTATTTACAATATGTCTTGTTAGCATACAAAGATTGGGTACCAGCAAACTTGAAGAAAAGAGTACAGATTGAAAGAATTAATTGGGACCAGGGTCAATTCGGATAATTGAAAATTCTGATAGTGGGACATAGACTCAAGACTGGTAATAAAGAAAAACATAATCACAAAAAAAAACTTTATTAAGTGTAACAAACACAGTTCTACAAAACGCTCTCTTGAACATCTCATTTAGAGTAAGTTGCAACCCCATATTCTCCCCCAAAAAACCCCCAATCTCGGAAACGGCTACAACGAAAATTTTGTGCCCAGGGTTTCGGGGTGATAGATTGATCCAACTAGGTTTTATTTTTAGAAATTGTTGTTTTATTCGAATTTTCGGCAATAATCAACTTAATATAAACTGAAAAATATGACTTACTGACATCTATTGGAGAATATTAATAATTATATGGCGTAATAATTTCTCAAAGACAAAGTCACAACTGACTTTAGTTAGTCATTTTCAAAAAAAATTACAATGACAGTAACATATTGTAGGAATGTCTTACCCACCCATCTATTGGAAGATATGCAAACTATGACAGAAAATAATTCAAGTGGCAGCTAATTTAGTAGTACCAGGCATTTTTTTTCACCTACATTACAATGATCTGTGCTCCAATCAAATAAAAAGGCTATGTGATGATCTTCAGTTACACTCAAGTATGAGTTGCATTTCCTATACAAAAGTGTGATTTAAAGTAATTGATCCAAAAACTTTGCTAATATGTACTAAAAACTCATACATTACATGGCAATTGCTATTACTTTTGACTTAACAGTCTTCTCATTTTTTGGTTCTTAAAGCAGTTACAGTAACCCAACAGACTGTGAAGAACTAACTTAGCACAGGGCCGATAAATCTAACAAAAATATCAATAAAAACAGTGATCCTTTGGCCTTTTACATAGTCTATAAATTATAATTGTAACAAACTATATATATATATATATATTTAGGTTTTTAGATTTTTAGAGTCCTTAACCCAAATAATGCATGACTTGATTTATTAATAAACAGCAATGTTTTGTGTGCATTCCCTAAGTTTGTGTAATTAGGATAAATAAAAGTAAACATTATATAAGCAAAGTTTATTTGAATAAATTAGACTAGACACATATCACAGAGGTTATAACAGTATATTAAAAATAACATTTTAATTAACTCAACTCTCGTCAGGTATTGAAACTTTAATCATCAAGCTGGGTAAGGCTAGCAACCCCTCTGTTGATCCAGTGCTTTTGAGGCACATCAGACAGTAATGTGATGTACATAACAAAGTTGCTTGAGTGTCCTGTTGTTGCCAGTACTCCCTTCCTTTCACTGGTTTTATAAATGGGACAGAAATAGCAGGGTGGGGGATTGAAATTAATTATCAGGGCAGGTTGAAACCAGATGATAGGGATAGTGTCAAACAGAATCTTAGGGTAAGACTCGTCCAGCTGCTGTGCTTCTCTATTCCACCGGGCTCCCTCAAGGAACAGTCCCTGATGATGAAAATTCCATATTAGAGTAAAGTCAAGATTATTCTATATTGCAATAATGCATGGTGCATATGTTAAAATGAATACACAACCTATAATGGCACCATTATATGTGTCATAAGAAGTAATTCTGTGCATTATAATATTATGATCTTTTAAATCATATTTTATGTAAAATATTCATGCATTACCTTAATAAAAAATAATGTAGTTTAAAAAACTAAAAAAACACGCTTTTGAGAAAATACGAACTAAAAACTAAAAAAATAAGAAGAAAATGTATATTACTGTAAATAAAGCGTGGGGTGCATGGTGTCAATAGTATCTTAAAAACCACCCCACGCTTTATTTACAGTAATATACATTTTCTTCTTATTTTTTTAGTTTTTAGTTCGTATTTTCTCAAAAGCGTGTTTTTTTAGTTTTTAAACTACATTATTTATTTTTAATTTTTTAGTTGGATTTTTATTCTCATATTATTGCATTGTCATCGGCCCTTGACCCCTATGCAAATTTTCAAGTTAACCAGAAAATTATATAAATTAACAAAAATCATATTTTGCAAATTGAAAAATGGAATAATTTTATCAAATTAGTGTATTGTCATTGGTCCTCAATAAATCTACAAAGTTTGAACGAAATCAGGCCGTTTAAAGTGGGTCAAAATCGCGCCCAAAGAAGTCGGTTACAAACATACAAACATACAGGTGAAGCTAATAAAAAGCGTGTAAAAAATACAATAAGGTTCTGAATCATGTTTGAGCTTTGAGTCATTTTCAAAATCAATAGTTAAGGAGACAATGTTATTCATATGTCAGCTCTATTGCACATGCTTTCTATGTGCAAGAAAAAGTGTTGAATTATAGCTTTGAATGCCTCTCAGTTGTAAAATACCATGCAGTTTTTCTATTATTTTCATACAAACCACTCTTGGACTCACCCAAATAAAAACGCTATGTTCCTGTCCCTGATTATCCAATTGTTGTTGTTGCTGCATGCACAATAGTCAAATTCCATATATGTAATTTATATTAAGTCTTACACTGGCATGCAAACATACTAGCAAATTATATCAAATAGTAGGTAGTACTTTCACTACATTGTTATCTTCAATTTTTGAATAAACCAATTAAACAATTGACATGCACATAGTGTCTGTGCATTAAGTAACTGTCACACGTAAGATATTTGCGGTCAGTCAGGACTATAGTAACTGACAACTGACTGATAGTTTCTTAGCTATTGTACACAGATACATGTTTGCATGTTGTGTACACTGTACATGCTTTCACCCACAAACTATGTTAATGAAGCAACTTATGTTAAGTTTTGTTCTCTATGGAGACAAGCTTTAATATTTAAAAATAGGTTGTTGACATAAATTTAGTTTTCTTACTTTACTTATTATAATGTTATAATATAAAAATGAATCGCAAAATGTGTTGGTAAGCGCATAACTCAACAACGCCTAGACCAATTTGGCCAATTGTTTTTTTTTAAATGTTCGTTGAAGTTCAAGGATGGTTTATAAGGCGAGAAAAATTCGAATAATGGCCGGAAAAACCATAAAAACAGCCCTTTTCTTTTTCCCATACAAATGTTTTCTAACTAAAACGTAGTCAATTTGAGCTTTATTGCTATTGTATAAAGTTCATATTAAATTACAATCACTCACTGTTGTCTAAGCAATGTAGGTGTGTTCCTAACGTCAAAGATCATATCTATCAAAACAGTGTGTGTGTGTGTGTGCGTTGGAACACAGAATACATCGTTGGAGGAGTTTAATATCGCATAGCATGATGTTATATAGCTTATAGCCTTCCCTAATAACTGGACTATTCAACACAAAAATAATTTTTCAGTAGTTTCTGAGATTAGCGTGTTCAAACAATCAAACATCCACGAGGACGAAGTCGCGGGTGGCCGCTATCCCTACTAATATTATAAATTCGAAAGTAACTCTGCCTGTCTGTATGTTACGCTTTCTCTCTTAAACTAATGAACCAATTTTAATGAAATTTGGAACACAGATAGAGTGGACCATGGGAAAGGACATAGAATGGTTTTTATCCTACGGGAATCTATAAAACGGGTCCACGCGGGCGAAGCCGCTGGCGGAAGGCTAGTGTTACTATAGTTTCCAACGCTAAGCTCACCTTACAATAGACTCCAAAGTCGGGCTCCTCCTCACACTCGGCCTCCATGCTGGTGATGGTGAACTCGAAGTGCACCTGGTCGATGGGGATCTTGTTGTGGCGCGAGTAGTTCTGCAGTACGCCGGTGAGGAATGACTGGGTGAAGTAGAACCCCGATATCCAGAACACCACCGGTGGGCCCTCATCTATCCAGTCTTGTAGGAACTTTAGCCTGGAAAAAGGTGTTAAACAAAATATTGCAATAGTTTTAAAGAGGCAGTATTTCCCGTATAAGTCAATAAGATGCATAAATATTATGAATATCATTTCAGCATACCTTATGGCACTTAAGTTTTTGCCGATTACTACAAACAGGTACATTACCTAGATAAATCTTAGCTTAATAACGAAATCGAAATCGCAATATCGAAATGAAATGAAATATTCTTTATTCATTGTACGGTTCATTTACAAATTATTAGTGAACATAAATATAGGTAACGTTTCAAAGAAGTATGGTTTATTCAACAAAATCATTATTGAAAAAAGTTAAATTCTTTTTTAATTCAGGACCTTAAGTTTTGAGTCATCCTATCCTAATAATATAAATGCGAGTCACTCTGTCTGTCTGTGTGTCTGTTACGTTTTCACGCCTGAACTACAGAATCAATTTGAATGAAATTTAGTACAAAGATTGAATGGACCTTGACAAAGGATATAGGATAGATTCTTATCCTGAAAAATGTACTGTCTCCGTGGGATTGATTAGTAAAATCATAACAACTCAAATCACCCTTGCGAAGCCGAGCCAGAGCTCTAGTACCTAAACTACCTTATACATGAAATAATTGACAGTGTGACTGCACAAATTGTAAATAAAGAAATCCAGATATTGAAATGAAATGAAATATTCTTTATTCACTGTACGGTTCCTTTACAAACTCTTAGTGAACGTTGTTTTTTTTTGTTCTGTCTGCTCTGTGGAAAATCCTATAAATATTTTGTGTGAATGAATAAGTAAATGTCCTATAAACAGGAGCTGCAGATCAAATGTCAGCGTCATATGATCGTTGAGAGCGCCGTCGTATTGAAAGCGGTTAACTATTAAGTCCTGACATAATATTGGCTCTATTTCTATGGTTTTATGTGTCTAATTGAAATAAATGGTATATCTGTTTTACCTACATGATACTCATCAAATATCAATGTCATTATCGAAGCATAATAAAAATTGTCTATACAAGCGCAAATATAATTAAGAAAGTTCTAGGCGTTCATTCCACTTGACACCACCAGAACGACACCACCGGTGGTGTCATATCTGTTCCGCAATGAGTTTTTATGTATTTTATGTCTTCAGTATTAGTATCTATGTCCATTTTGAAAAAAAATTAAAGACGGAAAGACAATAATATGCAAATTGCAATGAACAATTTCAAGATGACCATTTGAGTAACAGATAAATATATACTTTTTCAAACTACTTTATCTTAATTGCAGTTTTCATATCAACAACTAAGAAACTTAGATGAGTTGTTCTTATAACGCCCGGGATGGTTCCTAGTAGGTAAAAGTCAATTTTGCTGTATGTAACATCACTTATAGTCGGTAGTGTCATGTGGACAAGAGATTCCATATGACACCACCGGTGGTGTCGTTCTGGTGGTGTCAAATGGAAGGAACGGTTCCAGGTCTTTTTACGTGGCTTTTCTATATCACGGCTATTACTATGTTGAATAAACTTTCGTATGTAGATAGTTTTTATTGTAGTCCAGGTAATGAGTAGGTAATCATTATAAAAGTTATCATGGAACTTTAGTTTGCTAGTTATCGATATCGCCCTAAATCCCATTACAACTTTATTGTCAGCCTATCGATTCCAATGTTACATATTTCATGGACGCGCGGCGCTGGAATAAGTACTGAAACCTCAACTATTGATCAATCGCCCGGAAAGTTGACTTGTATTCACTACTAGCTGTAGCCTAATAATAGACAATAAACGTATTTACATGTACAAAATATCTTTAGATATATTGATAGATTAAGTAAGAAGTAAGACCTTTGTTAGGTTTATTATTTTAAGGTTTTGTTACGACATAGCTCTTGGCTGATTTTGAGTTTCGTTTTCAACTCTTTTTTAGTACAGGGTCTTATTTCGAAATTGAGAGGAATAAGGCCATAGTGTGGAATATGCATGCAGGTCAAGTACGAGTTACGTTGCTTGATTTTGAGGTCTACTCGTAACATTAAAACTTCATCATATGTTTTTATAGTGTACCTACTTTCGATGCATTCGCAGTATATCGTATTTTCGTTTCACAGAGGCACAATGGCGGAGGAACAAGTTCTAGACGAGGAAACGTGGCCGATGGAGGCGGAAGCGGCAATCAACGACATCAGAAAGCACGTGAACGCCGCGAGCATCTCCCCCTCGCTCCGCAGCACCAACCAGCGCATCTACATCAACCTCACCACGCTCGAGAACTCCCAGTACTGCGTGGAAATGTCCGCGGCCGGCTTCAGGGTGGTTGGCAGGAAGTACGACGACACCAGCCTCTCCACCATTGAAAACATGAACTACGAAACTCCCTACGCTCTCCTCAACAGCATCAGCCAGAAATACCGTGAGTCCTTTGGCGGAGAACTCATGAACAAGCTGCTGGACCTGGCCAAGAAGTCCGAAGGTTGATTAGAGGCCACCGATCGAAAAGACAAGTGGAATTTGGTTCTACTTTTGCTTTTGCTTCACTATAGACTCGAATACCTTTCTTCTAGACTTCTTACCACAATTGGTGATAGTTCGAAATTGTGTTCTTCCTCATCTCTCAAAGTTACTTTATATAACTAAACTACTCTGTCCAGACTTTTCTATTTAATATATCTTAGATTTATCGACTTTGTATATCGTTATAGTAATTTTAATGGATCCTATGGCGCTAAACTGGTCACTAAATCTTTGCCTATTGATTAGCTAAGTAGTTTACAAATTAATGTTAAGATTTATTTAGCAATTTGGCATGTTTTTGGAGAGTATAAGGGCCATATCTAGTAGGCGTAAGTATTTCAAGAGCTTTTAATAAGGGTACATTTTATTATACATATATCGTATTATGAGTACATATAGTTACACTTTAATGTTATTATTGATTGAGTTTATTTACCTTATGGTATTATACAGCATATAAAGAGCCTAGTTATCTATAAAAAGTGTAAGAGTATACTGATTTTTGCACTGAATGTACTATGTTTTTAGGTTATCATAATATCATTCTCCAAAAATAATGTCAACTGCATACCTACTTTGCATTTATCATGTAACAAGACTCGACCAATCCTTGTAAAAAAGGAAGTAGAATGTAGTTAGAATAATTTGATTTATCCAACATAAAATATCTCATCGGATTTCGATAAAAATGTCACGTGGCCCAAACCAATATTAAAAAGCTAAACACCAATAAGTAACAATGGCTTACCGCTGAAAAAACTTGCTTATTTTGAAACAATCTTCACATATTTAACTGCTAGATAAGGAGGTTGAATCCAAACACGGTAGAATTTCAAATAACATATAAATTTTAGATATCATATTGGTTTCGGCCGGAAAGGGACTGACTGCCGAAAATTAAAAATAAACTTTTTTATGCATTTATAACAATCATTTCGTGCCATTTCGGGTCTTGTCACATAAACCGTGCCAGGCTTGTGGGTATAAAATATTTAAAAGATCTGAATAAAAATATAGAATAATGAATAATACGAATATAGAATGGTAATTTATTTTTCGATTTTCCGAACCTTAAAACGATGATATAAATAATATATTGTGTGGCAAGGGGTGAAACAAGACGATTTGTGACGAGGGCGAGAGTTGACAGCCCGAGCGAAGCGAGAGCTGTCATCGCCCTGGTCTGAAATCGTCTTTGTTTCATCCCGTGCCACACACTGTATTTTTCATATCACATGTAATAAAACAACGAGTTTTGATTTCTGTAGCCATTTGAAGTAAGACTATTTCAGACAAATAGCGCAGTAATATCTTTGTAATTTATTAAATTCATTGACAACGATTTGACGACAGCTGTCAGACGATTATGATTTTTCATATCACATGCATTGAAACAGCGAGTTTTGATCTCCTTTTGTTTATAACAAATGCGATTCTGACAGAGTTGAAATAAACACATAAATAATAAATAAATGAATGTGCCGGGTAGAAAAAACGTTGTTTCTCCCCTAGGGCAGAAACAACGTTGTTTCTGACTGATACATTCGTATTGGTTTGAAATTGTCTTATTTCGACTGGCAAAACAAAAATCAAAAATCGTTGTTTCATTACTTGTGATATGAAAAATAATTTGTGAGGTAAAAGAGTCAAATTGAATTATTGAATGAAATTTCTTTATTTTAATCCAGTAGTTCATTTTAGAACAAACCATTTATTTTTGAGGCCCATCAGTGGTACTCATTTAAAATAGTTTTTTTAATACACTACAGGAAAATTATGAAGAAAAATTTTAAGTTTTTGGGTCCTAAGGCTAAAGTTAACGTTAAATTTGGCAAATTTTTGTCAATCTGAATAAACCGACCTCTGTTAAGACCAACACAAAATACGACTTCTCTATTTACAGGCTTGTTAAGGCTGATATAATAATTTATCGAAAGGTGACATACTCACACAACTGTACCTATTTTCATATTGCAACGGGTTATGTCACACGCTTAATGCACTTTTATTGTTGAATGTGTGCTTTATTGACTATACACACTCGCAAAATTACATGTTAATGCAAGGGTCAGCTTCAATAATCGGAATTATATTGTATTTAATTACAATTTTTTCATGTAGTGTCATTCGTCTGCTGTCATTTCTATATTCGTAATATTCATTATTCCTATGTATCAAGTTTGATTTAAGTCACGTTTGTGCAATACTAAGGCCGTGCTCACTACTTTGGACACGAATTTGTTCATAAGTAAACGTACGAATACTTTTTGTACGAATTGAGTGCTTACACTGTATACGTTTTTCTCCGTCAAATAGGCAGTGCACCGGTGATATCGCGTACGTGAAGTCATCTTTGTTGCGATGAATAAACTGTATCTTCAAGACACTTATGTGACCAAAGACTATTTCACGTAAGTAATAACTAGTATCGCTTTGATCCCATTAACATTTATGTCCGTAAATCAAGTAATTTAACTTTTCTACATCCATTTTGTACATTTTTTATGCAAAACTGAATGTACGATTGCGTGATAAATCCCAACAAGTTCGGATTGTATCCAGACGTCGTAAGTAAACGTACGTAGACGTTCGAATGATCCCGACCTTCTAAGGACTATCGCGCTCCGTAGTCGTACGTTTACGCTCTATTCAAATTCGGATGAAATCGTATCCAAAATGAGCACGGCCTAAGCTTGTAGGTACCCAGCACTGATCAGTACAACAACAGACTGAGTACAAACAATTATAGGTTTTAGATCGTTTACAAATGGGCGTAGCTGATGTGTTGTGATAGTAAACTTTATTGATTTATATGTACTGTGTTGTTTCATTTATTATTCCCTGTATTTTACTGTAGTTTAAGGATACAGTTATCTTCCTTGTCCTAATAATCAAAGATGAGTTAATCTTCTCTAAAATCGTATGGAGTTGTGTTACTACTCTGAAAGCTCCGGCTTTGTCTACTTATAGATACATTTCCTAATGTTTACTATTACGGTCCTGCGAGTCATGTGACCTCTGAATCCAGCGGCTTCACCACTGCCTTCTTCAAGTCCTCTTGGTTGGAGGGCGGTCGCCATTTGAGAATATATGAATGAGCGCAATATCTACCACCTATATAGGTACCTACCTGACGTAAACAGCTTACCTGCATTTTCCCAAAAAGAAAACCCAGTTTCGTGATACCTTGGGGCAGGGCAAGATGCCTTTGACGTAGGCCTCCATTGCACTGGACGCCGGGACCAACTCACCTGCCGAGGAAGTCCGCCACGTAGGAACCCAGCGGCTTCATAGAGGGGTAGGACTTTGCCATCCACACGCCGGGCACGATGCCCTTGACGAAGGCGTTATTGCAGGCCTCCAGCTCCGCGCTCATGATGGCCAGCCCCTGCGCTGCCATGTGTACTCCGTGTAACGTGCGCCGCACTACGCTCAGTAGACGGTTGTAGCGGATCAGCTCCTTCGAACGAAAATAATATCCTAAAGTAAGTAACAAAAAATTTAAATAAAATGCTACATAAACGCAAATAGCGATTCACCTCTTTGCATTCAGATAATGATGAAAACCAAAACATTTTTGCGGCTGCCGCGGTAATGGGGACCTAATGCTGTTGACCCCGCTTATTAATAGAGATCTTAAGAGGAAACACGGGTTCAACCGAATTTGAAAAATAGGTATTTTGGAATAATTATTGCTATCGCGCTGCGCCCTGCGCTATCCGACGCGTGCGATAGGGACAGATGCAGCTCAGACAGATTATACCTACAAACTTTCTGACTAAATCGAGGTTTCGTATTCGTATTCTCGTATTCTCAAAAAATGAGAAAAACGACCTCACGTGATTAATGGACGGCCCCTAATTAGTTGATTGAAAAAAAAACAAAACATAGGGGCATAGCTTTAGCAGACTTAGATATTCCTCTAGAAGCATTATCCAGAGAGAAAACAGGAGAATACATTTGTATGGGAATACGGCGCTAGCGTTTCCTCTTAAGACAAATCATAAGAATTTGACGTCCCGTAACCTCGAAGCCTGAAGCCCCTAGGGATAGGATTCTAAAATACCAGTAACTCACAAAGCAATTGTACCTATATGAGTACAGTGTTCAGAAAATTGTAGCTGTACCTGTTCGGGTACATACCTCCTTAAGCAGTGTTCATGCTGTTGTAGTTGTACCTAGTTAGGTACGTACCAGTTTGAGCACAGTAGTAATGCTGTTGCAAACTGTACCTTTTCGGGCACGTACCTGCTTGAGCACGGTGTTCATGCTGTTGTAGTACTGCACGGGGTAGCGCGCGGCGACGGCCAGCACGTCGTATTGCGGCGGCAGGCGCGCCAGCAGCTCGCGCGTCAGCTCCACCGTGCCGCCCGCCTCGCCGCCCTCCGCGCCGCCGCCCGCAACGATCGACGTTTGCGTCAGAAGCGTGCCGTAAAGGAGCTGCGTGAGGAAAGCCAAGGTTTTTTACAATTAACAGGAGTAGCAAGCAAGCCTGGATTTAGGTTGGGGGGAGGTTGTTATGAACAAAAAAGAGTGTGTGTATGTACACGCGTGAGAAGTTATACTTCTTATTAGTTTAAGAGAAGCCTGCAAAAGATTATAGCTAGATAGATATGAATAAATAGTTTACGATGTAAATAAATTATACATATCGACAATTAACCTAAAATTTATAAATGCACTTAAAACAGTTTATTAAAACTACTTTTATCACAAATATTAAAAATAAATATATATATACTGATAAATTATCAGCAAATAATAGTATCACAGTCGTATATAATTCATTTAATAAAAACACCAATATTTTATTTTATTTTATTTATTCACACTGTTTAATTGTACTGACAACAACTTGAACATAGTTATCGGTTTGAATAGCAACTAACTTCAGACTATTGCTTTTTTCTGTCGGTGTGCGCACGCATCGATAAAAATTCACTCTCATTCTTTTTCCCAATTGCGCCAAAAGAAGTATAACTTCAAAAAATAGGGCATTTCTCGGTCTGGGTGTTTGTTTTCCTGACTTAGTGTGTACGAAGTGTGTAGTAGTATTAGTGCGTATTCACGATACAGCCCCATAATAGTATTATCTATTAGCAGTCATTAACTCCCGAAAATCGATCGCAAAATCTCAAAGACCACTGGATGTACGAGGAGGAAATTTAGCAGAGTGTTACTCACGGAGTTCCAAATAACCCGCAACCCCTACTCATATTTCGTATAAAGACGTCCACTAAGATCGGACTTTGCAACATGGCCGGATAAAGGAAGTCTAAAGGTTCTCGCAAGTTTGTATGAATTTACTTCAAATTTTTTGGATTACGCACTTTAGATTTAGCAGAGAAATAGATCAAAATGAGTAAATGTTCCTTGTTTCAATAAAACAAGTTATAAACAGTAAAACAACCTGTTACATCTAAGTTAATAAACATCTGATGGTACCTACTACGGGCAATGCACAAAAAAAAAGATCAAAAGACTAGATTGCAATTGGGCCCCATGAAATCTGCGGAGAACATTCATGTCCTTTCTAAAGGGTGAAACCGCGGGGCACAGGTAGTCAAGTGAACAAGCGAAGGTCCTTACGGCAGCAGTCTCCTTGTTGTCCTTGGTGATGTCGGCGTTCTCGTGCAGGCCGAACACCTCCGGCTTGGCGGCCATGGGCAGCGCGCGGATGTGCTCCAGCACCGCGCCGTACTCCGCGCTCGCCGGCACGCGGTACTCGCCGCTCGGGGAGAACGAGTAGCTACAAACCAAGTGACACTAATTAAAGAGACACTCAAGAACAGCGGTGTGCACGTGACTACATGCCGTCGTACGCAGTAAAGGGTATAAGAGCAAGGACAGATCTGTCGAGTCAGGGGGGTTAAGTATTAGCATTTTCGTGGGGGGAGAAGGGTCATGTATAGGCTTATCTAAGAGAACTTGACTCGCTCTAGGGGTAGGCCATGACTCCCCCGGATCCACCATTGTGTAATAGATGTTGCCCTTCCAAGGTGCACCCAGTTAGTGGCGCCGCACATGGAGTATACCAGTACGTTACACAGTATAGTGTGGTACGAATCCCACATAATAAAACTAAAAAGAATATAATATACACGTACCCTACATATGTAAAAAATATGTGTTTACGTATATGTCAGTGGAGTTTTGGCAGGAAGTCTGAAGAAACAAGTTGTGCTCTTGTTTTATTTTCATTTTCTTAGTGTATTTTTGAGTTATATCGTATAAAGTTGATGGCATTTTGCTCAATATAGGTTAATGATAGTGCACGAGTGTTGTGAAATAAAATAACAGTGCGAAAATATGTTTTTTCGGCTTGCCTCCAAAATTCCATCGGATATGTTCTGGTAAAGTAGCCATCACTTTACTTGAACATTTCACTGACTAGACTGACTGATACCTGACGACTAACTGACTTTTTTCTACGACTATAGTGATGCAAAAATTTTACTTGACGCTGGCAATATGCACAGAGTTTGCGACGCCATTATTAAAATTGAAAAGTATATGTCAGTGTTTGGACATAAGAATAAATAATACTACGTAGAACGGAAACTCCCGCTCAAAACGGGCTCAAGGTCACGATATTAGCCTACACTTTAATTTCGGCTAAGCCGACTACTGAAGACGGGCTGTCTCGGACGGGCGCGTCAATTACAATAACGGCGCCAAGTTAATGTGGTGTGTTTGGTTGTACAAACAATTCTAAAACAATGCCAAACTTAAGTTTTTTTAGTTTGCCCAAAGATGATGCGAGATAAGTAATATTTTTTAAATATTATTCCTTTTCCGTACCTAATTTATCAAAAGGATGTGACCAGTTCTTTTTGTGTAGCCAATTGTTTCACTTTCACTCAATTATAAAAAAAATGTTAGATAACTACAGCATTTTAACATGTCGCCAAAATATTTTTTAATAGCCCCCGCCATCGGTCATTGAACCTTTCTCGATTGTTTTGCCTCGCGATTGCGGCGCCGCGGCACTGGCGCACGCACGTTATACCTACTTAATATGTAATTCGTTTATTTTAAACCTACACTACGTAAGTACTTACACCTATGTAGGTAAGTAATACTTACTTAAATGGCTTCATTTGGTATGGTACTCATAATAATTTATTATTCATGAGCAGGTATTTATAGTGTAGGTAAGTATTTATAATTCTCATACTTTGTAATACTAAACTAAAATAATGATTTTTAAGTAAAGGAAAACTTATATTTTAGCTACCTATATTATCTATAAAAAAGCAGTATTAACAGTTGACAACCCTGTCAACACGCCTGGGCGACAGAGGGGCGTAACGAGGTGAAGGGGGAAGTAGGTATAAAAATAGCGGCGTTTTCCACTCGGTCAAAGGAGATTCCGTTCTATGTAATTATTATTTATTCTTATGGTTTGGAGATAAGTGTGCTATTGCACGCATGTGTTCTCTTTATTTATTTCAATGTACGCGAGGGCTCAGGCATTGTACATGACCCTATTTATCTGCTAAAGCTTTAGTGCTCATTTTCATTGATCGTTCTGAACCTATTCGTGATGCGAGAGATTTTCGTAACGCGTATTTTTTTTTTACTGTCACTTAATTACTAAAATGTCTAACAAAATATAAGCACGACTCACTTAGGATCCGAAGTGACCTTCTCGTTGTAGAAGATAGATAGCAGAGAGAGTATGAGCCGCCTGTCCTTGTCGTCCGTCACTCTGCCGCCGTAGTTACACTCCCCCGCCAGGTAGTTGAGCGCGTCGAACGGCGTCTCCGTGTACTCCGTTAGGAACATCTGTACAATGACGCAACCGTCATCAGAAATATATCAAATATCCATAATAATATCTGGCCATCGTTAGGGCGATTACAGACCAGTGTACCTATTATACGCGGGTGTAAGCTCGCTCCTGGAAATGCGTGTTGCGCGTATAAGTCAGCCATGCCCATTAGTGTGAGTGCGCAAACGCTGGAATAAGGCCTTGTGTATTTGTGTATTCGTTTATAAAATATGGGCTAAAAAGCCTAAAATAAATAAATAAAATAATGCACGCGCGTATGAATTTTTGGAGTGCAAAAAATAATAGTGTAAGGGCGTATGCCGAAACGAATATGAGCAGATAAATACACTGAAATTGTTACGTGTACGCGCCACAGCTCTGTAAGACCGAGCGAATTGTAAGTCCGGAATCTTTTGGCCATCTCATAGAAAGGTGATCAGATAATGCATATTTCCACAGTAGCTTTGACAAAGGCTCACCTGCAGCTGCATGATGCATATCCGCAGGTCGCTCTCATTGAACTCGTACTGTATGTTCCATCCGAGGGGCCCAAAAGCCCTCCGCTCCTGCACAATCGCGTGAAAGAAGCACAGAGCAAAGAGAAGCCGCCGCCATTCCTCCGTACGAGGACACGAGATGTAGAACTCCGGGTCGCAGATCGGGTCCGATATGTAGGAGCGGTAGATGTTGTTCTTCAGGCCTTTAGGCGCTTCGTTCGTCATTTTTACACCTGCGATTGAAGTAACAAAACTTTTTTATATTTGAAAAGTAAAATGTTCAAAAGAATCCAGGCCCGGCGCAAACAAAATGCTACTCAGATCATAGGTAAGAATAAGTAAATACATATCGCATAGTGGACACTAACGAAATCGATGGTCAAGGAGTAGTAAAGGGTGAATGTTTACATGAAGAAACTTTATAAGTTCATTCGATTTACTTTAAACTTGGGCTGCAAGTTTCTTATTAGAAATGACTTTCTTTTTAGCCAGAGGGTGTGATCACAGTATAATAATAGCTAAATTTCTGCATTCTAGGTAGGCCATGTGTGGCAGCAGCTTCTCGCAGTTCCGCTCCATGAGCTGGAGTACAGCAGTACAGCTTACCGTTCTGCAGCACAGTGACGGGGAAGGCGCGGCTGGGGTACGAGGTGAGCCAGCAGCGGAAAGCCGGGTGCACCAGGTGCGGCAGCAGCTCCTCGCTGCAGATCCGCTCCAGCTCACCCATCCAAGAGTCCATCACGTGGCAGTTCTGCAGGACGACCCAGCCGCCCTTGGCAGCCGCTTGGCTAATCATTTCTGCTGCTATTGGGCCCTGGGAATGCACATGATGATCTTGATGTCATGAAAGAAGAGGTTTACTCAATCATTTTACTTGACTGCCTAACAAACGGCACCTAAGATTTAGGGATAAATTCACATTTTAAATAACTTGGTTTAGAATGTGAATTGATCTGACAATTGATAATTATTAACTCAGTCGAGAATAAAGCGGTAGCGTCTGATATACTTCAGGCCTTACTTATTCAGTAGAAAAGATTCGCCTTAAAACTGAGACAAATGGTAATGCTCATATAATCACAACAACAACTCTGGCGAATAGTGATAACGAATCCTACAAATTCCAGTTATATTTTACCGCTTATATTTTAAATCCGCTTCGTGGCCGTGTGGTGAAGAAAGCGCCTGACTATTTCAACTATGATAAGAAACACGTCCCCATCAGTGGGGCGCACAAAGAGCAGTCAGTACTAGTAGGTAAATGAAATATCACGGCACAAACCTGCCCCTGTCCCAGCGAGATGGTCTCGAAGCTGACCACCTTCTTCTCCATGGAGAACTTGACCAGCCCCGACATGGGGTCGGAGCCGGCGGACAGGATGAAGATGAGCGGCGAGCAGCTGTTGCTGTCCGCGTACGAGCGCTCCAGGTCGAAGGGCGGCGGCTCGATGTACGGCCGCCCCATCTCCTCCACCACGTACTGCTGCACGAGCGGGATCAGCTTGTCGGGGCGGATGCATCTGGAACAAACCGAATCTAAGCGTATATGGTTCGTTCGGGGTAAGTACTACTGCTGCACCCACTTCTGCTATATTGATTCTACCGTTTTTCGCTGGAAAGGTGCATTTGCCGGCCAGACTTACATGAGGCGACTACTAGCCTCCGAAGTAGCAGCGCAACTGCATACGAGTAGGTACTTCAGTGGAACGCAACGGTGAACTTCACGCGCGGCGCCCCGTACGGGTCCATCTTCGAAAGAGCAGATGTGCTCTCCTGCACCCTCCGATACGCAGCATGCGGCCACGCACACACCACGTGCTTCCCGGGGCTGCTGGCTGGGCGGATGAAGCTCCCACTCACACCGTCCACGACCCCGGAAGCTCCGTTTTAGTCGCCTCTTACAATCAGGCAGTGGATACCGTAGCTCTTAGAATAATTACAATTACATTATAGAAACCGAGTTCGCGCGCCCAAATTGAAGCATGTTGATTGGTGCCATTAATGGCGTGCCATTAGTGCCATTAGTGCCATTAACGCCGGGCCGCTCCGTAACACTTAAGGTTAAATTTTATCACAACATTTTTTAAAAACAAAAGAAATCTAATAAAATAACTTTTCACAGTGTTTTCAATATTTTGTAGTACTTTAAAGTTAATTTGGTCAAAATATAAAATTAAATATTTTGTTTGTCAGATGTGACAGCTGTAGGAATCTATTTAGTGCCTCAATTTTTACAGCGCGCTTGTATGAAGCCTGACGTTCTTAACGTTATTATTCTAAGCCGTAGCTCTATTCTTAATTCCGAAGCTATTGGGACACTATATACCTACCTAACTTCAAAACTTTGATTAAAGAACGTAACGTATATAGAGAGAAGTTTTTCAATAAGAGTAAATACCTCAACATAATAAGCTTCGGTATTCCCTTAATGTCTTCGTAAGGATGCGGGAAGGGGCTCTCGTGCGGCGCTGACAAGTCGTAGAAATCCTTCCAACTTTTTACGTTCGCCTCGAAACTCTCTTTGAAGCCCTTCAAACTGTCGAACATACAATAATAATGCGGTATAGACGCATATGTGTTGATGAAACCTAAAAAGGAATGATAGGTAGCTTCTAAGGGATATAATAATGATTTTCGCTATTTGATGGAGTACCAGACAAGCATACAGGCCACGTGGTTTTAAAACCTTTACACACAACCTCAACCAAACTCAAGTCTTGCCTGAGGCCGTAAGCAGTGCGCTGCCATTCCGCAGGCTGATGACCGAAGTAAAATCTTTATATATAAAAACTAGTGGACCCCGCAGACGTTGTCCTGCCTTAAAAGTAATAAAAGAGGATTTGTTTTCTTATTATCTTAAAGAGACTTCATGTTACTATCAAACAAAAACATAAAACAAATAATGACATACGAACTGTCCTGTTATTCTGACTGTGTCAAAGTTTAGAACGACACGGCACGAAATACAAAACGTTTGACAGGCAGGAACAATTGGGAAAACTAAATAAGTAAAAAAGTAATTAAAAAACATTTCCAGTGGCCCAAATTGTGAATCTAAACCATCCTCGAATCCATTTGAATACACACAAAAAAAATCATTAAAATCTGTCCAGCCGTTAAGGAGGAGTTCAGTGACATACACACTCACACAGGAATTATATATATTAAAGATGAATTGCTGTTCGTTAGTCTCGCTACGTTATTTAACTCTTTCACGTAAAACTACTGAATGGATTTTAATGAAAATTTACAATAATATAGCTTATACATCAGAATGACACATATACTACAATTTATAAAGATATTGTGTGAATTGTCCAAAATATGACGATAAGTGTTAAGTAAGCAGGAAAAAATCTGCCATCTGCGAGCTATTCTGACGTGCGCTGCCAAAACCGCTAGAGTTACACGTATGTAATGTATGATGGAAATGTTTATCTTAAATAGTCCTACAAAAAAAGGCGGTCCAGCGGCACTTCAGAAGGGACTTCACTTTATGCTAATGATCCTCTCTAACGCGGGTGAAACCGCGGGACACAGTTGTGTTTTAATAATAAGTTACCCATTCAAATTACTGCATCTGACGATCTCAGACCAGGATTTCTCCGAGAGCCAAGAGGGAGCTGGGTTTTCGTAGGGATTCTCCAAAGCCACTCCGCCTGTCAGCAGAAATACCACCAGGTCTTCGTCGATTTCACCCTGGATAATAAAAAAGAAACAAAACATTGAATTGATGACTTAATACTGCAGAAAACAGATATTGACTTTTCATTTAACATATTTTTATTTTATTTAAACTTGATTTTAAAGTTTTGATTTTTAACTATACACCAATGTCACAAATCACATAACATCGGCGCTTCATTCGAAATATGTGGTGTGGTCATCACGATTTATTATCCAAAAATAATTATATTTTTGCATAAACATAAATGAAAAAACATCAAAAAGTGTTTGTATGGTTCCAGAATCCCGATGCGTGGGTTTTAGTTTCCATTTGATTATTCAATGGCATCGTAAGCTCTGTGCATATTGCCAGCGTCAAGTATAATTTTTGCATCACTTAGTGGAGTCATAGAAAAATCAGTAAGTCGTCAGTAATCAGTCAGATGTTCAAGTAAAGCGATGGCTACTTTACCAGAACGTGTCCGATGGAGTTTTGGAGGCAAGCCGAATAAACATGTTTTCGCACTGTTATTTTATTTCACAACACTTGTGCACTATGATCAATCTATATCGAATCAATTCCATCAACTTTATCCGATATATCTCAAAAAAAAACACCGAAAAAAAAACAAGAGCACAACATGTCCCCTGAGACTTCCCGCCTAAACTAAAAAATGCTTTGGTTGATTTAAATGATTTTCACGTCAAATGATTTTTCTAATCTTGTGTCATTGAATTAATATCTTAACAACCAGATACCACATGCCATGAAAAACAAGAGAATGGGAAAATCATACCTTGGACCTCAATATCCCGAGGGTGAGAACGAGAGAGAAGATGAGCTTGTCCTTCTCGAAGAGGCTGCGGCACACGTTCTCGTAGATGCTGCGCGTGAAGAAAGCGTTGAGCGATTGCAACCGCTCTTCTAGAACATCGCTCTTTGGCGAGTTCAGGATCGCCTGGTTGTATAGGTTGATGAACCTGGAACCAGGTATTTAATGAGATGACATAACTTTAAATTGACATTTGAAAAGATAATCATTTCATAGCACAGTGTGACCTAAACCCGCAATTTACGCACACTTTTCCGTGAACTAAGTTGCCTATTTCTGCACGGTGCGTAAATGAATTAACCAATTTCACTCATGTAGAATTAAGTAACCTTTTATTGCACGGCGTGAAGTTAGCGTTAAATGTCATAGTCCAAACACCAGAGCAAAAAAGTAGGTTCATGATGATGTTCTACAGAACTGATTTTTTTAAGTATGTTCAGGGGTGTACAAATCCATGTGGGAGAGTCGGGGGGGAGGGGGGAATCTTTAGCTGCCATCTTGAAAAACACGTTTTATCGAATATTAAAACAAAACTTATTTCAATATGGTTTGCTTGCTATTACTAAATATATAGTTAACCGTTTGATGTCACATTAAAAATGGTGGTAACCAAATATGTACAATACAAAATTTCCTATTTTCATTGGATTTTTTTTGCCGTAGCTAACTTCACGCCGTGCAATAACAGACTACTTAGGTCACGCGTATCGTAATGTACTATTAGAAATCGATAAATATGTCGATAAAAACAGATTCATTGATAAAGAAACTGATATATCAATCGAGACAATTAATCGGTTTTGTTGATGGTTTAGAAATCGACATCAACATGCATATGTTGATTCAGGGACCGGATATCTGTAGACTGTCTCTGTAATTATATCCACTCATTTTATGATTGTTGTGTGGATTACCTTAACCTTAGCCGGCAGCCTTATTACGTATCTCGCGACAGCCATGCGACAGCCGTAAATTTCGCGATCTTTGCTGTCAAACGTCACTTTTGTATTACGTAAAATCGGTTAATGAGTTGACAGCAATCGAACTCTGGTTCACCCTCTATCGGACAATCTATGAACTAAAAAGTGCATTCATGTCATATTCGTAACATCAAATTGGTATTACCTAAGCTTTTTGAAAGCAACGCGACAGCGATAACCACGCGATAGCAGAGCAAAATACACTGTCAAATAGCAACAACTTGTGTAGCTGTCGTTGTTCAAGTGGTTGTTCCCAGCATTGCTTCTTTTAAATGATTGTCGAGTAGTTCGAGTACGATATTGTGGTTATAAGCAAGTAAAGTGAAATCTATCTACGTGATAAATATCTGTAAAGGTAAGATAAAGTTCCATTTAATTCCTAGTACGTACTCACGCAGTGCAAAATATTTAGTATGTAGGTATCTATAATTTAATATTTCATTATATTTAAACAAAAGAATGAACCTATTATGAACTTGACATTTATTTTATCCTTATAGTTTCGAAAAATGGCACGCGCTTTAATATTGTTAGAGGCGCTTGAAGCCGAAAAAAGGATTCACACATTCAGGCTTCCACCGCTGGCCAGTCTTTTGATCTCGCTCCCAAACCAACGCCTTTCACAAGGCTTGTGTGCGCCATGAGGTGCTGCAGCAATTCCTCCATCTGGCTATTAGACACTCGATGTTCCACTACAATAAAATTATTAATATGTCAATAGCGTCCAGAAATCTTACGTTGTGCGTAAGAATTATTGGTACTGAGCACATAATTGAACATATAATTGATTATTAACTTACTGTATGATCTGAAATCAAAGTAACTTCGAGAATTAACCTTTTGAAACTTTGTATCAAAAGTCGACGAAAAGACTCCACAATAAAATGTACTCTTTGAATAAAAACTTTAAATGTGAGATGTGACAGACAAAGCACAAAGCACAGATAACGGTAAAAATTGCAAATTTTGTTTTCATCTATTGCTGTCCTATCGCAAGTGGCGCTAGTGTAGATGGCCAGAAAGTGCATTCTGCGACAGGCGAGCAATAGACGTGCGATAAGCTTACATAATACGAATTGTTATGACATTTTGCAACTGATCGCTTAGTGTCTGCGGTTGCTTTGCTGTCGCTGTCGTATTGCTGTCGCTACTGCAAAGTTTTACGTAATCAGCCCGCGGGTCTCGACGGATCTCGTTCCCACGTGGTGACGAAAGCAGATTCTTTCCTTATTTTGACTACTGACTTTGGAGAAAGAAAGTCCTTACCAATTAAGCGAGTACTGGTACATGGGGTCGATGTTGGACAGGTCGGAGATGCAGAAGAACAGCACGGAGCCGTGCTTCGACACGGGCACGTAGAGAAGACGTGCTTCGTCTATCTCCCGCTCGGTGATGGCTGCGGACGCCTGCTTCGCTTCGATCTCGATGGACAGCACCTTGGAGGACGACAGGATCTTGTTGGCTGATTCGTCTTCTAGGATGTTGCCGGCGGATGAAAGTACCTGTGGAGTTAATTAAATTAGGGATGATAACTTTAGACGCTTTTTGTCTTTCTGTCTGTCTATCTAATAAGTGGGCTCAGGCTAGTGGCATTCTACTATCGTAAACGTTGTAGATTTTGAGTACTATGACGGTAATCTTTGTTTGCCTATATATAAATATATCATTCACCTCCAGGATCTTGTCCTCGATCTCCTTGAGAGTGCGCTTGTTGTTGGCGCCCTCCACGATGAGCTGGTTCTTCTTCAGCTCCAGCTCGGGCCGGTCCTGCGCCACCACGATGCCCAGCAGCTGGTCCTGCAGCCCTTGCGGGGTGATCATGAAGTTCAGAAGGGTCACCTGTATAACAGAGACACATTTAAAGGCTCTTTTGGTAAAGATTGGATGAAGATCTTAGTTTGATACCCTATCAATAATCTAACAATATTTTTTATTTTAGTTACAATAGCATAGGGAGCAGAAATGGATTACTAATAATGTCAGCAAATAAATACTTTAAATCAGCGAAATTTTAAATTTCAATTACCTAACAACGTCATTTTCTATGCGCCGTCAACACTGATACCGATACACACAGACACACTAGTTGTATAACTAGAAGGCACATTGTGCATGGACGTTGGGTCACTACTCTGACAGGTGTCATACCTTGATGCTCTAAGGGTCAAAAGTAGATCGAAATGGTTCATGTAATATAACACATAATAAAGTGTATATACGTATACAGACCTTGACGGCGATCTCGGGTAGGTAGTGGGGGTTGCTGAGGCGCGTGGTGATGTAGAAGCGGAAATCGTGGTTGTATTCCAGGATGTTATCGCCCAGCTTGAGGCAGTCCACGCCGCCCGATCTGTACAAATGAATATGGTTGAAAAAAATGGTGTCGGTGCGCGAATCGCCTTGACAATGCTAAACGATTTACTGGCTGAAAATCCTAGTTTAGACATTTGTTATTGTCCTAACCTGCTGTATTTCTAGAAAGTGCAACTGGTTACGTAGTAAACTTGGTTAGGAAGTAAGTGAATTGGATTATAAAATATCTGTAATGTGTATTTTTATAATATTTTATTAAGTAACTAAATAAATAAATGAGTTGGTGTAGTGTGACCTTGTTAGCCACCCCCTACCTGAAGACGCTCCGCAGCAGCACGGGCTGCAGCACGGCGTCCAGCTGCTCGCGCACGTGCTCGAGCAGCGCGGGCCGGCCCAGCTGGATGGCGAGCTCCAGCGACCGCACGTAGTTCGAGTCCGTGAGCTTCAGCACCGTCAGCTGGTTGTCCCGCTCCATGTTCTTCACCCATTTGTTTGCTTGCTCTAAGATTTTCTACATTTTAGGATCTGTTACTTTGTTTTAGTTTATTATAATTTTAAAGGGAATCATCAGCCTTCGGAATAGAAGCGTAACTGCATACGGGGGCTGCAGCAATCACTGAATACATCTAGACCTACATCCCCTTTGCTACGCCACTCAAATAAAAAAGGCCACCACTTATCCTAGTCTCACCTAAAATCAAAGCGCACGAAAGCGCACCGGCCAAGTTCTAAGCACAGGCCGCGCGCACACCGTGCACTATTTACCCGAACCGCTTCGAGCCACTTTTGACCCCCCTGTATCTTCTTACCTGATTAATAGATCTGGATGAAACTTTACGGACATAATAACACCATTTAATATACTTTGAACAAAAAGTTTCAATATTGTAGCTATTACAGAAAAAAAGTTATAGACTCGAGAAAATTGTTTTGGTACTCAGCTCACTGACTCACGTATTCACTGACAGCTCATCAAAATGTTTGACCACTTCTAGAAGACCTACAAAGCTGTTTGGCATTTAGCTAGTCGTCAGGGTAAGAGTAATGGGAAAATTCGAATATTGGAAATTGGTCAAATACGAGTCAGGTTTTAGTCAAAATTATTTATAAGAATGTTGGTAATACTTCTCTCTAAGACTTAAAAATCTGGGATTTGGCATGGGGATAGTCGTTAACATTTAAAAAAGTAAAGAAAATATCGAAAATTGGAAATTGGTCAAGTGCGAGTCAGATTATAGTCATTATCATTATGATGTATAAAAATGTTGGTCATACTTCTCTAAGACCTACAAATCTGAAATTTGGCATCGGGGTAGTCGTTGATGATGATGAAAGTATAAAATATATTAATAAGATAAAAATATCGCATGAAAGTAAAGGAAAACTTTAGAAAATAGAAAATGGTCAAGTGTAAAAAGAAATTATAATACACATCGATATACTATATCTATATATATATTATATCGATGATAATACACGAAAAAAAATCAGAACGTAAAAAAAAGAAATTATAGTATATTAAAAATTCATTTTAATAGATAACTAACTACGTTTTAAAATGAACTATAAACAAAACAATCCATTTAGCTATTATTACATCTGGTGGACCAGACACACTTCATTTTAATAATAATAATATAATATGAACAACGTTGCGATAGGTACTATAAAGCAAACTGAGCAGTTGAAGATTTCAACTCTTTTTTATGTACAAAAACTTGGCCTACATTTTTACATTTATGTTTTTGGTGGGATAATAATAATAACGTTTCACACTCACAGCCCCACAGTAAGGTAGATATACCCTGTGTCGTGGGTGCCATGGACACATACATAGACAGAAACACAAACATCCAGACCGAGAACAGAAATTTTAAACTCATATTTCAAATTTCTGTTTCGCCGGGAATCGAACCCGGGACCCTCCGATCAGCAGTCCGGCATGGTAACCATTGGGCCACACGGGTCGTCAAAAATTGATCTATCAACGGATCCAATCTGAACGATATAACCTGATTACGCCTTTTTCTCTTTTACCAAAGGAACCTTTACCCAAAAATTAAAGTAAATGCGTGAAGATTGAAGATCCATACAAAGCTATTACTTGCCTGCCTTGTCTTACCTTATCCTCTTGGCCATTTATTTTGATGGTGCCCCCTTTGAGTTATATAATATTTTCGTCAAATTTAGTTTAGCATTGTATAAACATATACTTACATAATCATAATAACATAATCATATTGAAAGATCAGAGAGTAAAAGCGGATAGTTACACAAAGGTCACCTTTATCGCTCACACTCACCCTGGGGGTCGATCATGAGCGGCCAGCGCCGCGACTTCTCCACGATGATGCCGTTCTCGATGGAGAAGGCGTCCACCGGCAGCCCCGCGATGTTCCAGGCGCGGATCACCACCGGCTCGCCCAGCGTCGACATCAAGCTGAACGTTTCTGAGCACGGGATACCTGATCGGATGGAAAACAATATAAGAATATCTTCGAAGACGCTGACAAAGCTGTAAAGCTAGGAATGCCAATGGGCATGCAACGGGCGAGGCAAAACGTCAGCGATAGTTTTTGTTTAAGACAGATAGCACATTAGGATTATAGTTCTTTTATTTCACGAATGCCGGTTTTATCGAGTTTATGGGAGTGCCTGTGCACATCGTCTAGGAAGAAGCTATTAATCAGTCATCAGTTACTATAGTTACTAAAAGATTAACCTGCTGTACCACTGACTGGTCTATTTATTTATTTATATATCGAATCGGATCCGATGGTCCGATTTTGGCTTTGTAGACGACAATGCTCTCAGTTCTATACGCAAATGTTTTCTGGGCTGACTAAATATCAATTTAATTCTAACTTACTCAATTCCTTGGTCCGTTCGTTCCACATCTGGATAATTTCTCGTCTATAGTTCACAGTGTATGGGCCGAGGTAAGCGATGAATCCAGCCGATAGTAATACGTCACCTAAAGAGACATCGGTTTTAGTAACTTGGATCACCCAATGGTCTAAGTTCGACCTTAACATAAAAATGCTTAAAATATGTAACCGGTCAAAGATCGTAAAAGATTTAATTTAATTGACGACCCGTGTGGCGCAATGGTTACCATGCCGGACTGCCGATCGGAGGGTCCTAAGTTCGATTCCTGGCGAGGCAGAAATTGAAATGATGAGTTTTAATTTCTGTACTTGGTCTGGGTGTTTTTGTTTCTGTCTTTGTGTGTGTCCATGGCGCCCACGACACAGGGAATCCTAGTGTATGTAGCGTTATATTTTTTATGTTATTTATATAATAAGGATAATTACTTTAATTCATAATAAAAATTGCGTCATATTACTTCATTTCAAAATATATATTGCGTCGTGTATTACTGAAACTCTCAGTCTTCATCTTACCAATAATATTGGACAGTAACTCTTGTAGCTGCCGTGCTAGTTCAGTCCATCGCGCCTTTTCACCGCCGAGTCCACCTATCAGCTGCTCAGCTCGAGATAGTTTAGTAGAACATAGTGCAATCTCGTCTTCTAGACCCTTCTTCTTACGTGTCATCTCCGCAAATTCATCGTTGAGAGCCTTCGGGAAAAAAGGATTAATTAGTTTTTATCGTCGATACTATCGATGGCTAAATTGTATGTGAATATATTATGAGACTTCAATAATAAATTTTAATAGAACTATTTTTTGTCGGCGTTGGATTTGTAACTTCACCAGGTTTTAGTAGCGAGCGAAAGAAGATAAGCCGAAAAAAAGAGTGTGAAAGAAAGAAAGGAGAAAAAAGTGAGATAGGGGGAGCGAACCCGGGTCTCGGCAAGAAACACGCAGCCCTTTTACAATCCTCCGTCCCAAGGCATTAATAACAGTGAACATTAAAGAAAAGTAAAAGCGGTTAAATATAACAAATTCCTGTAATATAAATAATGGAATACTCAAATACCTGAAGTTTGTCCAAAACGCCCTGCAACTGCGCTCGCTTCTCGTTCAAAGTGTTCATCTGCGTCTGTAACTCCGCTTCAGCCTCTGCTAAAGCGGCTTTCTTTGGCGCTACCACCTATTAACAATCAATACATTCATTTATAAAGGACGGTATCATAAACATCAACAACTTTATATTAAAAAAACGTGAGCCATCACGGCATGCCAGGCAGATGTAAAAAATCTAAATATGGATATTATGCATAAAATTTATGTGTAGTTTACGAAAGGAAATAAGTATGGGTCCTTAGAATAATTACAATCACATTATAGAAACCAAGTTCGCGCGCCCAAATTGAAGCATGATGATTGGTGCCATTAAAGGCACCAAACATCGGGCCGCTCCGTAAGACTTAAGGTTTAATTTTATCACAACACTTTTAAAAACAAAAGAAATCTAATAAAATAACAGTGTTTTCAATATTTTGTAGTATTTTATAGTTAATTTGGTCAAAATAAAAATATTTTGTTTGTCAGACGTGACAGCTGTAGGAATCTATTTAGTGCTTCAATTTTGACAGCGCGCTTGTAAGAAGACACTCATTCTATACGTATTTATTCTAAGTATGGGTCAAATAAAAATAAAATCCGTAAAAGGACAAGAGTAAGTACCTATATATCCCTTGCACGTGTGTTCCCTTTAATAAGACTAGCTAGATGGCGCTACGTGTGCCAGGTCTTCTTTTTAATCTGTATTGAATAAGTAAAACCAGATGGCGTTTTACCGGTTCCTAAATCACGCTAACGGTGTAACGCGCCTCATTAGATGTTTTACATTAAAAATATCTTCCAAAATTTTATGAACTCACCTTAATAACTCTATCGTACACATCCATAGCTCGAACCCAACGACACAAGCCTTCACACGCAGAAGATACTTTCGCTATTACTGCCGGGTCAAATTCTCTATCCGGAATGTATCTGAAAAACATCAACGAAAAGTTAATAATTTTAATATACATACAGTTATCATGATAATGATGCGTGCATAGCTCAGCAACTGGCGTAAAATACAAGCATTTGTGGACGCAGTCAGATGTAAGATGGTTAACCGATAGTGACAATTTCTTTTTATCTATATATAGCAGTCGATAAACCTTGTCATAGGCCTCAGGAGTGTTTAAACATCCGATAGCGGGTCTCCATTGACTCCCCAATAATAGGGAGTGATCCGTGATTAGCAACAGTAAAAAGGGTTGTACCCAGTCAATTACAAAAATAGTAAAACAAAATTATAGGTAGCTTACTTGTCTCTTATTTTCTTCATAATAGCAGGAGGGATATTGTCCTTATCGTAATTCTTGAGGCTCTCTAAGAACTTCATGTCACCAAGCATTTTTTGAGATGGACCCCAAAAGTCTTCATACGGTTTACCTTATAAATTAATAGATTATTAAATAATTAGCAATTGCAAAATATCATGGTAAAAGTTTAAAAAGTTTTATTTTTAAATGTTGACGAAGGCAATACAGTTTTTAAGTCAGCATAGACTCATATCCCGTTTGGGTGGAAGGCTAACTTAGGCTTACTTAAGGACGTGTGTAGATGTCCATGGACTACAGCGACCACTAAGCACCATAAGTAACCTGTATACTCGTCAGCTATTCCATTCAACTAAAAAATAGGTTACCAGCAAATTGGTATTCGAGAAATTGGTCCGAGAGCATTTGTTGAATATCCCCAACACTATCTTATATATTAGTTTCTGCAATGTAAAATAATTATTATCTGTTTTATATTACGTGTCAATGTAACATGCTCCAGAGGCAAATCATTATTATTGACATGAAGAAAGCTATTTTATCTCATTATAAATGAAACAATGTTTTGTATGAGAATAAAGTTCTTTAAACCGATCTAATAATTTTATTAATAAGTTTCCTATTTATAGTACCTTTAAATATGTGTATGTATATATTTATGTATATGTCCGTATGCTCCTTTCTTTTTAATCCTTTGTTACTATAGCTTGTTTATTATAAAAGCCTACCTCACATTCTAACATCACCCAGGACCGGGAGACAATTCCAATAGGCATTATGTTCAACCCTTTGTGAATTTTAGTTTTAAGGTGTTTCACATAACTAAATAAATAAAAGGCCTAAGGGATCTAATGGCGAGATTATGGAAAAGGCTAACTGTAAATTATAAACTGATAGTTAGTATTTTAGTATGTGACAACTGTAGAAGACGAAGCCCGACGTTGGTCCGACAGATCTTGACATGTCTTGCCATTACTTTCTACAATTATTTAAAATGCGCTGAAAACAGTATAATAAGTGGAATGATATAACAAAAAAAACCGCTTAATAGACCAGTGTCGATCATGGTGAAAATGGTAAAAAGTAAAAAAAAAATTATAGTACAATGAAACCTATTGGAAAAGGTAAAGAATATAACAAAAATTAAAGGAAAAATAAATTACGGGCGATCTGAGGTCGGGAAGGGGGAGGGGTAAACACATATTTTGACGTGAGAATTTTCGATTGAAAACTAGGCTGCTTTTTCGATATTAAGTCAAAATGGGTGAAAAAAATAAATATTTAAAACCGAAAAAAATACTGTACAACTGGGACATAAAAAGGTAAGCTTTCACCAAAATTTGTAAAAAAAATAATTTTATTTGTATTAGATAAAAAATAAAATACCAAAAACATGGTTATTTGAATATTTCACGTAAATTTGGGGTTATGTGAAAAAAGTGTAAATATAAAAGTTGTAGATCTATTTATTAACTACATCTTTGCTATTTAACTTTTTTTCATAGGACCTGTAGTTTTGCCGGAAATCAAGATAAACCGTTTTTTACCCTTTAAAGCTCCCCCCTCCCCCTTCCCGACCTCAGATCGCCCGTAATTATTTTTCCTTTAATTTTTGTTATATTCTCTACCTTTTCCAATAGGTTTCATTCTACAATTTTTTTTGATTCAAAAATTATCGACACTGGTCTATAATGGTGGCCACGACCCTTAGCATTGGGGAAACCGACTTAATTTTATTTTTTATTTTTATATAAATAAATCGAACAAACAGGCACACGGACCGCATAGTGTTCAACGATCACCGTCGCCTATGGACACTGGTAACACCAGGGCAGCCACCCGAGCATTGCTGGCTTTGGAGGAGAGCTTTTTTAAGAACCCCATGTTATACTCGTAGTCCACTGGAAACGACTCAGCTGGAAGGTTGTCCCATAACTTACACGTCCGTGGTAAAAAGGAGCGTGCAAAGCGGACTGTAGATGACCGCCACGAGTAGAGATGGTGTCGTTGGAACTTTAACGTTCGTTTGGTAGTATAATTATGAAGTAGTGACGTAGGCACCAATTTTTAAAATTTGAACTCAATTTGGAATTGGAACTGGAATTTGGAAATTTGAAATCAGAGAGAAAGAGACAACAGTAGCAGTATTTCAAAATAATAAAAAAGATTTTTTTTCTAAAGTACTGGAGTAACATTGTTTGCCAACTTTAGACCCACTCTTACTCTTTAGTTACAATTCTTTATTTATTTATTTTTACATTTTTGGGCAACTAACAGTTAGGTATTGTATATACATTTAAAATTATAAGTTGTTGAGGTCAATTATGAGTTTCCACTGATAGTCATAAAAAGTAAAATGCACACAGATAAACAATATCGCAGGTACATATATAAAGACAAATTTGACAGCATCTACAAGTATGCATGTACCGTTGGCATCCATCTTCCTGTCGCCCTTGATGCCCTTCATGACGCAGACGGCCTCCATGACGAGCTTGACGCCGGCGGGCGGGTTCTTCATGGACTTGACCAGCGTGATGTCGGCCGGCTTCAGCGTGTTGAGCGCGTCCAGCGCCGCCTCCAGCGCCGGCACCGCCTCGGCCAGGTCCGACTCGCAGTCGTCCTTGATGGCCTGCGCCGCCGCCGCCGCTTCGTTGGCGAGTGCCTCGTCCGCTCCGACGATCTACGATTTCCGTGTTCATTTATTATTATTATCTGGATACGGGGAGTAAAATATTTACCCTTTTTTGGTATCAGTGGGGAAACCTTCAAGAGGTACCCAGCACCTTGGGACAGGATACCGGGTTATGTGGGATTTGTACCGCATTAAAACTCCCTGTCTCTGCGCTTGGGAAAGACGCCGGGATCTCTATTGGAACGCATACGGTATCGTCCGCGTGCGGCGCCCCAGAACGGGCCCATCTTCGAAAGAGCAGATGCGCTCTCCTACACCTTCCGATGCTTACGGCGGCATGCGGCCACGCACACACCGCCGTCCTTCCCGGGGCTGCTGGCTGGCCGGATAGAGCTCCCACTCTCACCGCCCGCAACCCCGGAAGCCCCCTTTTAGTCGCCTCTTACGATCAGGTACGGGATACCGTAGCTCAATTCTTATTCCCGAAGCTACAGGGACTACAATGTATACCCTAGTACCACTTTTTACGCCCGTTTTATTATTCTAGTTCACATAAGCTTTAGCGCATGTAAAGCGGATGACGGTCAGCTGATGACCGTACAATGACAAACACCAACTGTATATTAATACCTAGAATGTTAACAAATTATTATTTCATTTCTTTTCATTAGTGCCACTGCGACCAGTAAATGATTTATCGTAGTGAGCCAGCACCTTCATTTATGACTAACTAGCTGTGACCCACGGTTTCACCTGAATCAGAAAGAATCAGAACATTGTAATGGATCTTCCCAAGAAAATGGCGTGTTTTATCGCATTGAAAAAGCATCCTAGTTATCTCCACCTACAGTCGTTCCATAAGATCACTCGATCGCAACGCGAATATTTATAAGATTAAAAGTACAGTGATGCACTTGGAGTTAATTTACATCTTTCAATGTGACTAGGCCATCCAGTCCAATATCTACTATGACTCACAAAGGATGTGTGCTTCAGTTTCCTTTCAGTCTTAGAACTTATGTTTAGTTTGGAGACATGTTTATTGAAATAATCACTGTAAGCTTCATTAACTTATAGGGTATTTGGGTTAACACGAAGCGTGCATGGCCTTATCGGAGACGATTCGAAAACATCCGACAGCGGGTTGACCACAAACCTAAAACTAATCTATCCTACATCTCCACCAACCCGCATTGGAGCAGCGTGGTTGCGTTGTTGGAGCCCAGGTCTCCCCAATAATGGGGAAAGACCCGTGCTCAGCAGTTTTTATATTAATTGAGTTTACCACTACAAACTTAATAATGAACGGAATCCACTGGTAGTAGGTACAGTGTACCAGGTAACCAGTGAGAACCCTTCCAAATCGTAATTCATTGCGTTGTTTATGTGTATGAGCGTGAAGCTTACCTCCTTCTGCTTCTCCACAACGACGGTGTCCTGCTCGATCTTGATCATAAGCTTTTCGGTCTTATCGGAGGTTTCCACGAGCAGCGGCTGCAAGTCGATTAGGTTCTGCTGCATAACAGCCACTTGTCCAGCTGCAAAGTCTAGCTGCTCTAGACCTGTCTCGTATCTAGCAGAAAAGAGGAAAGTTAAGTATTTAGCAAAGGAGGATCTCCCGCCAGGCGAGCAGGTGGTCATGCCTGAGGTGCGGCTGTATTCTAATAATTTTATTTCGGAGCTTGTATATGTTAAATATTTAGAAAACTTCGATAGCGTGATTCATGATACCATCCATCCGTGGCGCCATATCTTGATCAGTTTCGGAAGATCGCAACAAGTAGAATCAAGGGTGATATAACACCCATCGCTGATTTTTCTGAACGTAACAACTCTTACTTGCGAAGGACTCAAACATAAGTGCGGTTTCGATCTAGCGTATTTCTCGACGCGTATACGGTCTTTTCGAAAAACACGCTTACACGCGCGATTTCTTTTTACCAGAAAATGTTAAATCTTGACGTTCCGCGGCAACTCGCGCTTTAAAAAACAAACAAAAGTCGCGCGAACGCGCCGGTGTGTAACCGCTCTAATAGTTAAGATCCTAACAGGACGGATCACCCAAAAACATACCTTATTCTCGCCTTAGTAATCTGGTCCACTTTCAAGGCATATAGATTTTGGAAAGCCTTTATAAGCTCTAAGTAACTCGTAGGTGTAACGTATACTTTTCTTTTCTGCTCTTTATAAAATCTGAAACATATAACTTGGTTATCAATCCTTTTCATATTTAGATATCCACCTTTATCTAATTTTTAAAGAGCCTCTGAACCGGTAACGCCGTATTAGCGAACAGGCAATACGATTGTGTTGTGTTTCGGTCGATGCGGTAATCGGTATGCAACTTCAGACGAGCTTCGAATCTTGCACTTAAGAGCTAGCGCCGTATTCCCATACAAATGTATTATCCTATTTTCTCCCTGGATAATGCATCTGATTCTACAGAAATGATTTTTTGTGACAATATCTAAATCTGCTAAAAAACAAAACAAAGGGGCATCTATGTTTTGTTTTTTTCAATCAACTAATTAGATCAAAAAATATGACTCTTCAAAAATCGTAGAAAATGCCACTTTCTTACAGCCCTAATCCAATAACTGCAAAACAAATTTCAAAGGTTTTTACAACCAAATAAAAACATAGGGGCATAGACTTATTCTATTTCTTGATATTTGTGAAAATTTTTTTTAATAAACTCAATTTTGAAGGAGGGAAGAGGAGAATACGAAACCTCGATTTAGTAAGAAAGTTTGTAGGTATATTCGGTTTGAGCTGCACCTGCTGCTGTCCCTATCGCACGCGGCGGATAGCGCAGGGCGCAGCGCGATAGCAATAGTTATTCCAAAATACCTATTTTTCTAATTCGGCTGAAGCCGCGTTTCCTCTTAAGGGCTGATTTACATTGATCCAATTTATTGCTAGATGGCTGGATCCAGCGCTGGATAGGCATTGCTACTGGATCACGCCATTTATATTCAGTCCCGTAGACGCTCTTACTTTATTAGGGTGACAAGTTTGCAGTAAAATGAGTATTCCGCGTTTTGGAAAGCGTAGGCAATTAAAATACTGTCAAAAATCTTTGTATCATACTGGTTCACGCGAAACAAATTCTAAATCTATGGCTTCACAATGAGAATGAATCGCTTGAGGAAAAACGGATAAAGGAAAAGCTAATTTGAGAAAATAGACAAGTGATATGCAGAGTTCTTCAAAAAATGTCAAAAAAGTATATATGCTCGGATATTCAGAAAACTTCGATAGCGTGATTCAGGAACACCCGTGGTGCCATCTCTTGATGAGTAGCGGAAGGTCGCTACACTCCATAACAATCACATTCTCCTCACCGGTCACTCAGCCCCACGACGCTCATGTGAAACAGCTGACACATCTCGACGCAGGCAGCACTGAGGTTCTCCTCGACGTTTTCCATTTTGGAGATAAACATCGACGCTACTCGTTCCAAGGCCTCGGGAGGCCATGCAGTGAACCTGATACACAACACTTTCTATAGAGATCAACAAGTAAGTACAACTAGTGTTTTGAGGCAATTGAAGGAAATTCAGTTTATCTATTCACTAGCAGCCGCCCGCGTCTTCGTCCGCATGGACTTTGGTATTAGCCATAGCATGATGTTATAAAGCCTAAAACCTTCCCCGATTAATGGACTGTCCAACAAAAAGAATTCAATTCAAACCAGTAGTTCCTGGGATTAGCAAAACAAACAAACAAACTCTTCAGCTTTATGTATTTGTATAGATTATGAATCGGTTGATTAGGTATTTAATGTAGATAGTAAGATATTTATATAAGTATTTATTTATAAATATAATAATTCATTTATTTCAAGAAATAATTCTCATATGAAATGGTTAGTAGTACTTAGCCTATGTTAGTCATATTGAAATATAAAATTAAATAAATTTAAATTACAAACAATAAATGAAATTAATACAATTAGAATTTGTTAGTAAGCCTTAACCTATGTTAGTAATACTAAAAAAATATTAATTAATTAATGATAATTAATTATTAATTTATGATAGAAACCTTATGACAGAAAACTTAATTTATGATAGAAAAGTTTGGACAAGCCAAAGCTTGAGTTTAATAGTCACTTCTTGTAGTTATTATTAAAACATTACCAACAGATATCATTATCATTAGTTCATTACTCTTTATACTCCACCGAGAGAGTAAGCAAAACTTGAACAGATGGTTTGGCCATTCTAACATTGAGGCTACTAATATTTTATTGGAAAGGAGCCTTGTATGTATATAGATCGATTTTCAAAACTAGCTTATGTAGGAGTAGACTCAAGCCGATTTAACATTGATGGTGGTGGTCACTCACCAGTCGATGGTGCAGCAGTTGATGAGCGAGGGGAACATGCGCAGGCGGTTGCGGAACGAGTCCCCGATGGGCGACATGGCCATCACGATGCGCAGGTTCGCCTTTACCCGCTCCACGTAGAAACCGAACATCGCCAGCGGAGTAGTCTCCATTTTCTTACCCTATAGGAAACAAGTTATACAAATCAACATCGAATGGATTCTATTTTATCTCACGAATGCTGGTTTACCATTAAAGTTTAAAGTTGGAAAATTCATGTGCTTTTATTTTATTTTCTTAATCACGGTGAAATTTTGAGTTATCCATACTTCCATAATCCCTACTAATATTATAAATTCAAAAGTAACTGTCTGTCTGTCTGTCTGTCTGTTACCCTTTCCCGATTGAACTACTGAACCAATTTTTATGAAATTTGGAACACAGATAGAGTGGACCTTCGGAAAGGACATAGGATGGTTTTTATATAACCTATAAAACGGGTCCACGCGAGCGAGGCCGCTGGCGGAAGGCTAGTAATATTATAACTTCGAAATTAACTCTGTCTGACTGCTTCCCTCTTAAATTACTGAACCAATTTTAATGAAATATGCATAAATACAGATAGGGTGGACTGTGGGAAAGGACAAAGGATGGTTTTTATCCTACGGGTACCTATACAACGAGTTCACGCGGGCGAAGCCGCTGGCGGAAAGCTAGCAACGGATATAGTTGAAGGCATTTTGTTTGATATACGAAAGTTAATAACAGTGCGAGTGTGTGAAATGAAATAACAGTGAGGAAACATGTTTTTTTCAGTTGCCACCAAAAATCTATTTGACATGTTCTATTAAAGTATATGTAAACATCCGACTGACTAGACAGACTGATTAGTGACGACTAGAATGATTTTATCTATTACTAATTTATCCAGTTTCATCAAAACTGGCAAAAAAGTGACGCAAAAATTACTTGACGACGGCAAATTACTACTTCATCCAGTTTCATGAAAACTGGCATAAAAGTGACGCAAAAATTACTTGACGCCGGCAATACGCACTGCGATGCCACTGTAGAAAGAAAAAAAAAGACAATAAATTCTAAAATCTTAGAGCAACGACGGGTGCCAGCATGCGCCTTATGAACTTTTTTAACTTGCGGATTTTTAAATTGGCACTTACAGAGTCCCTTACAGCAGCCTGCATTTTGTCCAAGATTTCCACCTTTTCATCCATACCGTACAGATTGGGAATGTCTCCAGTGTTTAGCAGCATATTGATGTCCTCCACCATTCCTTCGTACATTATCTGTTAAATAGTTAGTAGAATATGTTAAAAAGAAATGAGTATTTGAATCTAATAAATTTAGTTATGTGAGTTCACGAACTATGGTGAAGTACTTTTTGAGTCAATGAACAAAATATTAAATGCATATTTTTTGCATGCCAAAAAATCGATACATACTGTTTCTGACACGTATCAAACTTTGAGCATTATATTTTAAAGTGATAAGTGACACTACAGACCTGATTATCCGCAAATAGAAACACAAGCGGTTTCCCGATGATACCGGCTTTCATCAACATTTTCTTGATGTCGTCACGCCACTCATTCTGGCCATATACCCGGGAGATTTCGATCTAAAACCAAATTAAAACAACTACAACAAAGCTTTGGAAACTTTTAATGGTTGTCAAAAGTAGCACGGATGCTGGCTTGCCAAGATAAGCATGGGAATGCCAAGGTACCTCTGGGCATAAAATAGGTGTCGTTAGACGTTTTTGTTCCTTATGCAACCTACAAAGCATGTCAAAATATGAGAGCATTTTGGTAAGGTAGCCCTAAGATTTTCACTGTAACCGATTACCTATAGATAACTAGGTAACTATAGTAACCGATGACTAATTGACACATTTCAACCACACACACAGAGATAATGTGCTCGTGAATGCAATCCTACAACTGTGGTATGACTAAAGATTATACTAATGACTAAAGATTTTTTGACTATTGGCAGTAAAATTTTTGCTGTCCTATTACAAGAAGGGATAGGAATGTAAGAAAATCAAATTTTATATACCTGTATAACATTCATCTCTAAGATGCTAGCAGCTAACTTAACGGCGCTACTCCGTCCACTGCCGCCAACACCAACCAGGAGTAAATTCCCTGTGGAAACAATAATGTTAGCGATGATAAAACATTTATTTTGGTTGGATGTAGTGAGGATCCCTCGACATTTCTGCAGATTTGAATACACGTTATGTTGGCTTCATCAGAGAAAACAAATGACACTGTTTTCTCTGTGTTACTAAGTCCAAATAAAAGGCGAATCAAGAATCAAGACCACAGATACCACACCATAGAAATCCAAAGACTTTTTTTGCGTTTGTTGAATATTTTATATAAGAACAGAAGTTTTGAAATAGTTTGCAGACCGCTTTTTCAGTCAAAAAGGAAGTGACAAGTTTTTTTGTGGATTTTTTATTTCATCATATTATTATTATTATTTATAGTTAAGAACTAGTGGCCGCCCGCGACTGCGTCTGCGTGGACTTCGGTATCAGTCATAGCCTAAAGCCCTCGGGTGGCTTCCCTGGGGTTGCCCGTGTCCATAGGCGGCCCGTCTGCCTTTTTGTTTGGTTTTTTTATAAAAAAAAGCCTTCCCCAATAAATGGACTATCCAATAGCCAGCTCATCTTATGTTGTCGTTTTTTTCTATGTATTATCTAAATTTTTTTTCATTTATAAGTTTCATGTTATCATTTAAGGGACTGTAAATTATAAAACTACAATACATTAACTGAAGTTTTCGATAAATCAACAACGATACTTCCAAACACTGATCGATAAATTCTTGAAAAGGACGTTACTTTTTTATTTGTGAACCGATTTAAATAAAACAAACACTAAACGTTAATCCAAAAAATACCAATACATCAGTGAAAACCGCATCCTTCTACGTTAAATCCTGAGATTAGCGCGCACAAACGAACAGACAAACAGAAAAACAGACAAACCGACAAACAGACAATAATTCTAAAAATCATTGTTTTGGGTTCTATTACGCTAATTACGGCTAATTAATAGCCCTAGTTACAGTTTTTCTCAAATATCTTCAATGTACAGAAACCGACTTGTTACAGATTTATTATATGTATAGATATAGTATGAGAAGGAAATTGAATACCTAAAACAGTCATGTGGCGTTTCCACCCCGAAAGCTGGCGTTTGCCTCATTTTAAGTCTGGCCGGCAACTTCACCTTTCCACCATAACGCAATAGGAACTTCTTCGGTGCGACCGTAAGTTCTACCACCTATAAACTCCACCACTTACCATTATCTTGCAACAGCACTCTGGTGCATCTCGAAATGTGGTCAAGCGCGTATCTAAACATGACGAGCGCCATCGGCGAAGACGACACCACATTGTACTCCTCCAAGTAGTACTCCATTTTTACTGCCATGTCTTCTAGATCTTGTACCTTTAAAACATGAAAAAATGTCGTAGTATCATTATGATGCGATAGTACTATTTTTTTCCCACACAAAGTAGATAAACCTGCATTGCCGTTTATCAAAGAATAATGTTATGCACTAGATGATTTGGCATAGCTGCATCTTTTCTTAACATATACTAAAACTAATGTGTAAAAGATAGGATGAAATGAAGTTTTATTCAATCTAATACCTTTAAACGAGCATTTTTACTATATATATCTGAATATATTTTTTTAATCTCGGAAACGGCTCCAAAGGTTTTGATGAAATTTAGTACCCTGGTTTCGGGGATGATAAATTGATCCAGCAAATTTTTATTGATAGAAATTGTCTTTTTATTTAATGTTTATGCCGTTAAATATAAAATTACTCTTACCGACATCTATTGGAGAATATTAATAATATTGTGGGGTTGAAAGCCGTCAAATGTGTCAATCCGCCCTTCAAACAAATGACAATGTCGATATGAAAGACCTCTATAAAAATTTCGTCAATGGAATCAAAGCTTTCTTGGTCGAATGGTTATGAAAGCTGACTGCGGAGCTAGAGACCCGGGTTCAACCCTCAAGTAGGCAAGATGCGTTTTTTATTTTTTGTGACAATTTTTTTTAATTGGGAGCTAGGTATTTCAAAAGGCTTTGTTAAGTAAAACTAAGCCAATGAATGTTTTGCTTAAAAATAAACCAAGAAAATCAATCGTTTTTATCCGAGCAACGCTCGGGCGTCCAGATACTTTAAATTAAATGAGGAAACAACGTGTGTAAAGTATTGCTGACTACAGTTATTTTACTAAACAAATCTTTGAAATAAATTGTTCTATGTCCTCAGTACTTTTAGCATAGCATCCAACAGCTGGACACGGTTTACCGCATAATTCAGGTGGCTTGGAGCATACGCCACCATGCTACTATAATGCGGGTAGTATAAGGCCTTTCAGTTGCAGTTTTACCATTTCTTAGGACGGTATGATAATTTTTAAGACGATTTCCTGCTTCCTCTCTTGGTTTCTTTTTTTGGAAGGAAGACTGGAAGCAAAAACTGGACAGGAAGTTCTGAATCCAGGTGTAAGTAAGGTACAAAAAATGTTTCTACCTATAGAGCTGTTTTCTAGGGCCCTTTACAATTTGTTATTCTCGATTATACTATCAAATCTCTTGCACTAAACTGATAATAAATCTTAGGATCAGCTGCACTATAGTCTTTGGTCGCTGCATTCTGTCCAACTAACCTGGTCATAAATCTTAGGATCGGCGTCGGGCTCCATATAATTCCCGAAGAAAATGTTAGCAGCGTGTTTGTTAGAGAGCTTCTCTCCATCGGGCACGTAGCCCAGCTCCGTCATCACCTGGTCCATGTGCACGCGGTAGTTGGCGTACACCGATTTGTATATGACGTCGAACAGCTTCAACCTGCCGAAACGAAAAATGTAAGCCGTTGTGGCCGCGACACATTTAAAAAGTCTATCATAATATACATCATTTGCACAGATATGTATATATAAATAAATATGGGTAATGCCCGCCTCAGACCTTCCGTTTTATCTGCACAGTTTTAACTGAACAGTCTCAACTAATGTAGCAGTTTACGAATTTTCAGTTGTGTACATTGTTATGAATATGTTCAAATCGTATCGTGTGTAGGCAAAACTGGGGACTGTACAGTTTATCTGACAATATAAGAGTGCTGTAAGTAAGTAACTGCTCAGTTTTAACTGTAGTCTGTAGTAACCTGCTTAATAATAACAAAGAAAATTCACATATCCATTCCTGGTGCTACTGGAAGAAATTTCTTTTAGGAATAAGTAGCACCCTGTACATGTATTCTTCTTTTAATTTGTTTTGTTTTATGTCTTTGTGTACAAAAGTAATAAATAAATAATAAAAAAAATAAAGAATCCACGCCATCAACATAAAACGTACATACATAACCAACATAAACGTGTCAGTCACGTGTCACATGTCATGACTCTACTGGAGATCACTCTACCTGTCGGCGTCGTCCACCAGGCGGTCATAGAACACGCGATAGGTCTCGTGGATCCACAGCAGCACCAGCTTGTTCAGCTCCTTCATATGCGTGGAGGGCACCAACAGGACTCCCTTGATGACCCGTGCGAAGTCTCGAAGGTTGAACAGGTAGTGACATTTGCTGGGCGTGGGCAGGAATTGTAGTGTCACTGTTTTGTACACTTCCATCGTGGCTGATACTACCGCCTGAAGACAGAATGGTACAGACAAGTTCAAAGCACAAAATATACTTAATTTTGCTCTGTTGTTATTATTAAATAACAGTCGTTCAAACTTTTCGGAGCTTCCATGAGCAGTTTGAAAACATTCGGCATTGGGTTATATCCCGCATTGAAGCAGCGTTAAGAGAAAGCCCCAAGCCTCCCCAATTAACCCTAATCAGCAGTTGAGAACAAAAAGCGTTGCCAACAAATCAATGCCCTTGTTTGGGACATCAGTTTCAATTTAAACTTACTATGACGTGCGGGCGAGTGCGTGAAACCTTTGCTTAAGGTTTGATGGAATCATGCCATCCGGTATCTGTGTGTCTTCTGGTCTGTATGAATATACCACTAATTGACCAACCTTACTCTGACGCGCTAGTGTGTCGGTGAAGCCCTTGGCGAAGTGCCAATCCATGATGGTGCAGAAAATCTTGTTGAGCGTGTTGTCCTCGAAGGAGTCCAGCGCAATCAGCATCATGTGCCGGGTCAGGCGAGACGAGATCAGGTTGGACCCGCCGCCGGGAGGCAGCATAGCTGATACGAACAGCTGGAACATTGATGTACTTCTTGACTGGATAGTTTTGAATACTTCCTAGGTTAAGTCAGCTAGGAAAGTGTCTAGTAGACACCGTATATAAGTCCCTGTAGCTTCGGGATAAAGAATAGAACTACGGTATCCTGATCGTAAGAGGCGACTAAAAGGGGGCTTCCGGGGTGGCGGGCGATGAGAGTGGGAGCTCGATCCGTAGCTCCGGGAAGGGCGGGCGGCGGTGTGTGCATGGACGCATGCCGCCGTAAGCATCGGAAGGTGCAGGAAAGCACATCTGCTTTCTCAAAGATGGGCTCGTTCATGGGCGCCGCGCGTGGAGGCCATCGGCGCGTTCAAAGGAGTCCTCTCCATGCGCAGTGGTAACCACCGAGGGGGTTGTTTTAGTGCGGTACAAATCCCACATAACCCGGTATCCTCTCCCAAGGTGCTGGGTACCTTTTGAAGGTTTCCCCACGATATAAAAAAGGCACTTTATATAAAGTGTAGTAAGAAAAACAAAAAATAATAATACCCAGGCTGAAAGTTTTTTAATCCATTAAGTTTATGGTCGAAATTTCCGTCTTTAAAAATTAGACGAGCTTAAGAAAAAGTTAGTGATCTGTAGTTGACCCAGTTTATACTAGAATCCGTCGACATTTCACCACTTATGGCTATAAACATAACTAAAATCTATTGTACAATCAATAGTCACCTGAATTCTTGCAATCATTCTTTAATTAAAGCAACGTAGCGAAGTAAGGAGTCAATAAAAATGTATTAACAAAATTTGGTTCAAATATTCTTTAGGTTCAATGAACTTGGCAGAATGTACCTTACCACGTCAACAACTTCTTGTCGAACCATTTCCTTGAGGTCGTACCAATGGCCATGGTCGATCCACTGCCGCAGCAACTCTAATGGGGGTTGCGCCCCCCACTGCTCCTTCTGTGGCATGCTTAGATCGTCCACGAACAGTACGCACTGAAATAAAAACACACGCTAGAAACATGAGATATGTAAAAAAACTTGACCTCTGATCCTCGTAGGAAAAGTATACCTTTTTCCCCATCGATGGACCGAATACACCCTTCCTTCTTCTATCAACCTTCGACATGATAATATCCTGAGTCTGTAACAAAAACACACTTAATATAAAGTATGCGATAGACTTTCTATGACACAAAGTCCGTTCTGCTATGAATGTTGTAAGGCATGCACACAGCACAGACACACTGTTTTAGCGTTCAGTGTCGAGTGTCGTCAGCATGACAACTAAACATAGGGAAGTTGTGTGAGTAAGGTAATATTTTTGAAGGTTTTTTGGTAACGACAGAGATGTTCAGATCTCTTTGCTAACGCTCAAAAGCTTACGTACAGAAGCGCGCTTGTCAGACTACTCACTACTACAACAAAGCAGATCTTATTTGGTGAAAAAGAACATCTATAAGCATCCAAATTGTAAAATGAGCTATTATTTACCGATGATTTTTGATAGTTGATAACTTTTCGTTTCATCGGCGCCACGATGTTTTTTCTTGGATATTGTGTTGCGATTTTGACAATATATTTTTGCTTTGTACCAAAAAATTAGCCAATTTAAAGAAAATGTATAGTGCTAAACGTTTCTATAATGTATTTGCCTATTTTTGATGTAGTGTACGAATACCTGGCCAAAGACCCATATATTTTGAAACATCTCCTTTCCTCCCCCTCACCTGATTAGCAGTGGTCCGAGCTGAGAAGTTGATGGTGTTAGTGATGTACTTGTCCCGCGGCAGAGTCAGCAGGAAGTTGAGAACCAGCGAGGACTTGCCTGTTCCGGTGGGACCCACCAGCAGGATGGGGATCCTGGACTTCACCATCTTTGTCACGAAAAAGCGCAGGCACGCGTTCTCATTCGTTAGGATTATTAGGTCGTTAACCTGCCGAATAGAGAAGTTGATGTTTTAAAGTGGTTGACGTATAGATGGAATGTATGTCTACTTATTCGCTATCTATGACCTAGATGATATTTTTGTATCTCCAAAACCCCTTTTTGCGTCCCACACGGCATGGGTCTCTCCCCATTATCTGGGAGGCCTGGAGATTATCCCACCACGCTTCTGAAATGAGGAAATAGCGGAAACAAATTACTCACTTACACACCTAGTTACAGCTCCTTTATTACGCGAACACATGTGTATATTATCTCTTTGTATGTTACCTAAGAAGCTGTCATTCAAGTTATCGCTAGGTAACTATAGTAACTAACTAGTTTTGTCGAATTCTAACCAGAAACTACAGAAACTGGAACTTCGTTCTTCTAGTTTTCGGTTTTCCCGCAAAATTTCTGATTAAATCTACGTAACTTTCACAATATTCAACGAATTTTCTGTTTGGTATATGTTAAGAACACCTAAAAGCCTAACCTAAGTATCTGTGTATGTAGGTTTATGTGGGATTTCTATCGCACCAAAAGTACCTTAGTAGCCTAGAGCATGGGGAAAACTCCGAGATCTCTAGCGAAACGCATGTCCGCCATGCACGGTGCCCCAAACGGGCCCATCTTGGGTGAGTGATGTAATTATTTTTTATGTGAAGGTGCTTACGTCGGTGTGCGGCCTCGCGCATACCCCCGTCCTTCCCCAAGGACTCGACGACAGGGCTGGACGGACGGACGCTTATATTCTAAATCCCGAGCTACAAGGACCTACCAAAGCTAACCTAACCTTAGCATTAGCCGGCAGCGGCGCTTCCTTCTCCAGCTCCATCCAGGGTATCCAGGTGCCGTTGTTCCGCTTATCGTACACGTAGTCGAACACCGTGTCCTTGTCCTGGAACAGCTGGTTCTTGGTCAGCTTGAACGACTTGGGTTTCGGGTAGGCCGCGTTGCTCCCGTCCAGCAGCTTCCTGAAGAACGTGTCGAAAGCCTTTCTACTATCACCTGCAAGCGAAAAGAATTCAATAAAACAACGTTAATAAATCAATAAATCACAGTTTATTTTGGATTAAGTTGATACAAGTTTGTCGAATGTCGGTTTACCTTGTTTGTGGGGTTAAATGGATGATCATATTATTTCTACGTCCGTTACGTAAGATGCTGTATCAGTTAGTCACAAGTGGTCATACCTGTTGTTATAGTTAAACAGCACCTGGTAACTATAGCAACTAATAACTTATTGACGCACTCAAAGACAAACCGCACGTGCATACACTCGATAACTGTGGTAAACAAGCATTTGTTTTTCAATTACTATAAAATTTATACCATGGAAATTGTAAACTATACCTAATTTGAAATTATAATCCTGCATTAATAAAGTGTTGTTATTATTTAAATGGTCGAAATTGACGAAGGTGTACAGGTTTCTGGCATTGGTTTTTTCATATACGAGTAGAAACATTTAAGTTTAATAGATTTACCTGTGATGGTAGCGCAGACTCCCCACAGCAATGCAAATACAAATGTACACTGCAGCCACACAGTGCTGAATTGCGATTCGCCTTCCAGTAAGCACGAGAATAGCCGTGAAAAAGACTGGAATAAACAAATTATTAATATTGCGTGCTTAACGATAAGGTCGAAAATGACTAAGAAAATATAATAACTGAGAAGTTCTGAGGCTTAGTCTACCAAGGTGCTAATATGGAGTTACGGTTTAGTGAAAAACTGATGTTAGGTGTTTTTTAACTTCCCATAAAGCCTACGACAATGTTTAACGACTGCTGTGTATCAGTGAAATCCACGACCTTAAAGCTTAACGTGTCTTCCGAAGCACGGAAGGTACATATTATAATGTTCTGCGAGTAGCGGTCAAATTGTCCTTACTTTCGGCTCCTCAGCACCCACTTCGGATATAATAATATAGTTCACTTGTGTTCTACACGGCCCTGAGCTTATTATGGTCTCTGAAAAGTTGGAATTAATTGCTTCTTTGGCCATAATATCACGTTTCCTAATCCTGAAGTAGCTAAAGTTGTCCTTTTATCGTGACATGAAGCACTTATTGGTGATCAGAAGCTTAGAGCGTGCGTTTGGGCTTTACTTCTCCATTTTTTTCAACCTTTTTATGTCCCACTGCTGGGCACAGGTCTCTTCTCACAAGTGAGAAGGATTTAGGTCATAGTCCACTACACTGGCCAAGTGCGGATTGGTGGACGACATCGAGAAATTATGTATTTCTCTCAGGCATGCACAGCGATGGAGAACATCGTAATCAATTAAATATAACGATATTTTCCATCACCGTGGAGCAGCGATAAAGGCGCACATTACAAATTTCTTTGTCAGAGGTGCGCGCCGAGGATTTGAACCCGGTATCGGTACCACGGTTTTTTTACCACTCGGCCATCGCTGCTCTACTACTCCTTAACTACTAAAAATAGCAAGTAAAGAAATCTTAAGAACATATAAGTAGCTCAACATCCTCACATGAAACTGATGTATCTCCCCAACGTGGACAAAGTGCGTGCACTTCATCTGCAGGAATTCGAAGACGGGTGGCAGAATCCAGTCGATGAGCTCCTGGATGAGCTCGAACTGCTCCGGGATAAGCTTCTTGGTCAGGTGCGTGTTGTAGGACGCGAGGAACGCTCGCCAACCTTATGGAAGTTATGTCGGACTTAACTAAGGCATATATTTCATTCACAACACTCACGTAACGCACACACATGTAATTGCGTTAATTTTCAAATCTATACTAGTATATAAAGCTGAAGAGTTTGTTTGTTTGAGCGCGCTTATCTCAAGATCTTCTCGTTCGAATTGAAATTTTTTGTTGGATGGTCCATTTATCGAGGAAGGTTTTAGGCTATAATAACATAACATTATGCTATGACAAACTAATACCAAAGCCGCTAGTATTTGTACGCTATCCTCCGAATAAATATGCATAAACACGGTGTTTTAGATTTTTCTTTTGAGCTTTTATTTAGCAACTGTTTAGCAAAGAAATAGTCCCGTTTAACAATTTACAGGGACATTTTCAGTCGCTATCGATAAAAATATTTTTTGTGTCAATCAGTAGCAAACTCCTCAAATTATTTTTACTAAACGGTAAGTATAAAAAAATAATCTCATAATCAAACAATATTTATGTATATTAAAAACTTGGTGCGAAGGTAGAAAAATTGAAGAATTACCTAATTGTTCTGGCTCCATATATATCATGCCACAGCGAGATACAGTAGCCGGAGAAGCAAACTCCAGGTCCGCCGGCTCAAATATGAGGTTCATTTTGTTTGTCATCTACGAAACATAAAAAGCCACTCGGTAACTTCTTTTTAAACCCACCGGCAACTGTGACTATTATACTGTTTTCAACCGTTTACCTCGAGGTGCTTTCACCTAATAGAGTCGCGGAGTTCGCGATCTCTTTTCGGGATAATACCGGCCAATACGGGCGAACCCCTCGTCCCAACGTCCATGCACAATGTACCTTCTAGTTATACAACGAGTGTGTCTGTGTGTGTCATTGTCAGCGTTGTCGGTTCATAGAAAATGACGTTGTTAATTGACATATATAGAAATGTATGCGTCTGTAGCTATGAAAGAATATTTGTGAATTTGTGATAAAATTAAAATGTGTGCGTTCTTCCCCCCGCAGATTTGGCACAAACATTATGTATCGAAGCGAGGCGCTATGCCGTCTCTACTGAAGGGTGAGTCAGTAACTTTGATGCTCTAATGTCGTATGTAAAGAAAATTATGAACACGATTTTAACGTATGTGTGTGTTGAAACTTTGCAAACATAGGCATAGGTATCAAGGACCGATAACAATGCAGTAATATGAAAAATTTTTTAACTAAAATTTTAAAATAAACAATACCTTAAAAAAACTAAAAAAACATGCTTATATAACTAATCAAATAGGAGTAACATTAAAAAGCGGTGGGGTACTTAATACATTAAATGTTACAATCATTCTATTGATGTTCTATTGGCAACTATCTATGAGAGGAGAGTTATGAAATGTAGTAAAATGCACCCCTCGCTTTTTACTCTGAATTTATATTTTGAGGTATTTATTTATGATTGATTCACCTTCTACTACTGTAATATAAACTCTTTGTACAAAAATTATTTTCTACTTTTTAGTTCGATTAGCAATAAAAGCGTCCTTTTGACGTGACAACGTCTAATAACTCGATGAACGCTGGCTGCACGCACGAAAAAGGAGGACGCGTTGTACGTTACGCTCATTGTACGAGTACATTACGATCAGCGCTTGTACGTTACGTTGACGGTTGAGGCTTGAACATTCGGCTTGCGCCGCTCGTCGGCTATTTATAAAGTGAAGTGAAAAGTTAATGTGGTTTTCATTGAATTGTTATGATGTCACGTTAAACTATAGTCCGTAAACCAACTTTACAGAAAACCATTTTTTATTTGGTTTTTTTAAACTATTATTAAGGACCGATATTAGTGTACTCATATTAGTCGCCGTGTAGTCGGTAAGGGTGCTCTGACATTTAGCATTACTTAATTTCTTGACTCTTGCTCACCTGTATAATCTCGCCACTCATCAGACACAGTTTCTTGTTGTCGTCGAGCACGGTGTTCATGTTCTCAATCCACACGGCATCGACGGGGCCGTCGAATAATATCCACTTGCGATCTCGCGTTATCGACATCGCGTATTCGCGAAAGGCTATCGCTAGGACACCGTCCGACCTGAGGGCATTATGAAAAGAAATAATTAGTTCTTCATTTTTAAGTGCGGTAGATTTGATAACATCCACAGAATTTATCAATATTTGTCAAAAGGTGTCATTCCACCACAATCCATTGGACTTAGATGTTTTTTGGGATGCTTAATTTTAGATTGGCTGCAACCCTATTTGCGTCCCACTGCTGTGTACGGGTCTCTCCTTATTGTTGGGGAGGCCTGAAGCTTACTCCACCACGCTGCTCCAATGCGGGTTGGTGGAGATGCGGGTTAGTGGCCAATCCGCTGTCGGATGTTTTCAAACCGCCTCATAAGGCCTCTGACAAGGTTTAACGACTGTTATCTATCGACAACAACCGGGACCGATGGCTTAACGTTCCCTCCGAAGCCCGGAAACGCACATGAAATTTTTTGCCACTAGCGGTCACCCATCTCACACCCGACCGCGCCCGTTTGGCTTAGTCGCATAGATCGCTTGCGTTATACGCTAACAATCGCGCCGGGCCATGCGCGCTTCGAGGATTTGAGATTATAAGACTATATTTATAAACAGTACAACTATTCATATGACCCCATGTCCAACCTCTATCGTACTATGTTAGTAGATTTTGACGAGCATAAAAGATGGATACATGGAGAACCCCGACATGCTTGCACTTTACACAACTAACAGCACTTTAGTTTACAAGCACAGGAGCTGCAATACACACCCTTACAACCTATGGTCTTCAAAATGATGCCCACGTCACCATTTTACAATTATACCACCAGACGAAGGTTAAAGTTCCACCGGCACCATCTGGACTCGTGGCGGTCCTCCTCAGTCCGCTTTGCACGCTCCTTTTTACCACGGACGTGTAAGATGTGAGACAACCTTCCAGCTGAGGCATTCACAGTGGACTATAATATGGGGTTCTTCAAGAAAGCTGTAAAAAAGCTCTCTTTCAAGGCCACCAATGCTCAGGTGACTTCCCTGGAATTTCCCTTGTCCATAGGCGACGGTAATCGCTTAACACCACTTCGGTTCATGTATTAAAAAAAGTACTATACGTACCACTCATGTGACGCCGGGTCAAAGCACCCATACAGTTGGCCCATAGTGATGGCCTTCGGGTTGATGATGCGGTAGATGGCTCCGAACTCCTTGTGTCGCGGCGGCGGCTTCATCAGCTGCAGCGCTCGCAGGGCCTCCGCTAGGGACTGGTACGCCTGGGTCTTGCCGCCCATTGGAGGACCCACTATCATGAACCCGTGACGGACTAGCATCATTTCGTATATCTGCAACAGAGTAGTTGTATATTATTTTTATCTGACGACTGCCGATTAACCGGTAGTTTACCCGTGAACATTGTATCTATGTGGATGTCTGCGTTACCTAAAAAGCTGTCAATCTTTCATAAATTACTATAGTTCAACCACCGAATTGTACCACCGGATTACTCAGGTGTGAATGACTTTTTGACAGCTTCTTAAGTAGGTGACACACATCGAGACAATGTCCAAATGAACACTCCTCTCGAACCTTAGGATAGCGGCATTCGTGAGATTAAAGAGCCAGCTGATATATTTAGCATCTAAATGATTACATCAGAGGTAAGTTAACCAAGTTCTTACCTGAATGATCTTCTCGAGGTACCACTCAGTGGGCTGCAGGTTCCTCTTCTCCAGCTCTTTGTTGATGCAGCGCAGCAGCTCGGCGCGGTCCGGCTGAGGGATCTCCACACCCGGGAACAGGTCCGAGTATATGCCCGCGAACAGGGGAACATCCTGCCGACAAAATTGAAACATCCATAATGAACTAGACGTGATAAGAGACCACAAATAATACATTGGATATACTCACTTTAGCATTAAGTCCATCCATTCATACAGAACTGTCATACACGTCAGTAGGAAGATTGCTTGACATAGGCCTCCCCTAATGTTCGCCAATCCATACGGTCCTCCGCTCAAGTCTAGTTCTTCGTTCGGCTTCTTCGTTGGGGAGGGCGGCCTGTGCTCCTTTTGACGACGTGGATTCGAACTCTTTCTTCCTGATGTAGAATGTGCAATAAGGCACCAGAGGTTCAATGAGACCCGACCATTACTACTAATACGGTAGTATTAACTATACTGAATTAACATAAAATATCAAAATACTTTTTTCGTGTTAAATGTTATCATTTACAGTAATGGTATCGAAGGTATTTCTTGTAAGGTCAACAGATACTTTAACTATAATATATTATATATATCTATACTATATTATAGTGACTGATTTATGAATTTTAATATCAATTTTTTAATATCAGCTAATATTATGTCCAATTGAATACCAATAAATCGAATATCGCCAATCGAAACAAATCAAACCTGCGACAGAAACTTGGGCATGTTGACGTCGATGATAGCCCTGAGCACGAGCTGGGCCTCGTCCTTCTGCGGGTAGGCCTTCTTCAGCGCCCCGGAGGCCAGCAGCACCGACTTGACGGCGCGCATGCCGTAGTCGTAGTGGTTCTGGGAGGACAGCTGCTCCGAGCACAGCTTGTACGCTTGCACGATCTTACGCGCCAACCTGCGCGGGGTAGGAACATACTTATTGTAGGGTCACTACTTACAGCAACGGTATTGACATCGGTAGATATATCCATTGTTCTAAGGGCAATAGAAACCGTAGAATATTTGTTTAGAAAAAATATACGATTGAAAAATCTATGAAATGAAAATGAAATGAAAAACGTTTATTGATGACTATTTACAAAAAAATTAGGTGTTTGCGTTTAACAATAGTATGTATTTAAACAGTCTACCTTATTCAGGCATCCAATAATCACTAAATTAAACTAAAGTTATTTATTTAGTAAATTAATTACAATTATAACTTAATTTAAATTATAAATTTTAAGTTTATTTTAAAGTTTTTAGACTCCGTTAAAATAAATTTTAACGGATCTTCGGCTTTAATGCCTACCCACCGCTGGGTCAATGAGATAAAAAAGCCGGAGGAAAAAAACTCTCAGGCATTTTATCGCGGAAAAGCTTCCCAAAACTATTTTGGGGCGAAACGCGTGTTGGTTGGTGGCATACGTACGTATGTGGTTTTTTTAATTTATTGTTGCATGTACAATTGTTTCCTAAGTGAGAAGGAGGAAGGTGCTACTGCATGAAAAGGTGTACACCATCATACATTTTAATTACGGATTGTTGCAAAATAGTTTTTAACGAAAGTTTATAATTAAATTATTTGTTAAAAGTTACATCAATACTAACATATAAAGCTGAAGAGTTTGTTTGTTTGAACACGCTAATCTTAGGAACTACTGGTTCGAATTGAAAAATTCTTTATGTTTTGAATAATCCATTTATTGGAGAAGGCTATAGGCTATATAACATCTTTGTTATTAGTCATAGTAATGACTAATACCAAAGTCCACGCGGACAAAGTCGCGGGCGGCTGTTTGTAAGTGATATAGTAGTAATCTACTTATAAATAATTCTACTTACGGTCCAGCATTTACAAATCCGTTCGAGTACAGAGTGATTTCACCGATCATCGCATAGTCCGGCACCATCATGGCCACCGTCCGGAATAACACCTTCAGATTGTCCGGCAGCTCCGTTCGACCGGCGTACCTGTAACAAGGAAGACTCAGTCATTAAGTAACGTAACGTAAATTATTTTCGACAATTAATTTTATTTTAAGTGATAATAATTAAGCATAACGCGCAAATGTACACAACCTCAGGCATAAAACAGATTTGTGTTCATGTGCTGCATCAATCGCCTAACACTACATGTAAATAAGAAAAAGATTGCATAAAATGTTCATTTAGTGAACGAACAAAAAAACTATTTTCGATTATATAGGATCTTGGGGGTAAGACAAGTGGCATTTTACTAGAATAATAAGTCGTAAAAAGTAGAAAACGAAAGTGTTAAAATTACTATAATCTGTAGTGGTCCTCCACTACTTTAGAAAAGATAGAACTTTAGAGTGTTAAAATGCAAACATTAACATATTCTAAACACCTACAAACGATTTTTATCCAAGTTCACCATAGAACGGTATTTAAATAAATTTTATGTGTTACTTTCAAAACAGTTTCGTCACCCAGGATTCATAGTAATAAAGACGGAGCAAGTCGGATTGAGGCTGATCTCGGTGCCCTCGAAGACGAAGCGCTTCTCGCGGCGCAGGATGGCCAGCTGGATGGACAGGATCTGCTGCGCCACCACCGACAGCACCTCCAGCTCGATGCGGTTGAACTCGTCGAAGCACGCCCACGCACCAGACTGGGCCAGGCCCTGGGTGAACAAGAATATATTGTAAATATAAATATCACGGCTGTACTCACGTGGTTTTATTCGGGGATGCCCGACTAGTATCTAGGCGGAGTCTCCGCCGTGATGTCACCGCGACCGGCGGCGGGAGCTCATTACTAAGGTCCTCGGTTAGGACCGAAACTAGTCGGGCATCCCCGAATAAAACCACGTGAGTACATCCGTGATATTTATATTTACAATGTTAGTTCACACTCACGATTCGTTCTACAAAAAAAAGAAGAATATTGTTACGCGCTATGGGTAATAAAAATGCCGTTTGTGACGTAGAAGGCGTTTATTGTCAGCTTCCACAAAAATCCACTTAACAGAGTCCAAATCACAATGCACAAACACTATAGTCCAATATCTTCGCTTGAGTCGTCAAAATATTTCCTCCTCGTCGCTGGGTAGAGATCGCTTCGATTTCACTTCCGGAACTAAACTGCGCCAGTCGCGGCTCGGTGTGTGTCTTATATACTGCCACCCATGGTTCTCTAGAAATTTCCCAAACCACCAAATACAATAGGTCCGTCCCGAACCTTCCTTTATGTTATTAGTGTTATTACGCACCTATGTACAGCTTATGTAGTCATTATTAATAGCCGCGGCCCGCGATGTAAACAACCTATAGGTACATGTAGGTACGCTATAGGTACGTACTCACCGCGGATCCCGAATTTGTTTACTCGTAGAAATCGATGTTTTTCTTGTGACTGATTTTTCGAGAACTTTCTTCACTGTTCGATAGTAGACCTAATACCTGTTTATGCGTTTTTGGGGTTTTGCTGTACGACGTTTTGTTTTCGAGATATAGGTGCTCAAAGTCGTAACAATATAAAATGAAGCATGATACGAGCTACTAATGTATTTGGTATTGCATGTTACTGTTGTGTTGTATCATTAGTTAAAAATATTGTCTTGTTCTTGTACAAACTTGTACCTCTTGATAAACACTGTATAATGTCCCGGGTGCTGAGCGGGGCACCTGTAACACAGGTTTCGAACCTAGCATAGGGCCCTTGCGACTTGCTGTATGTGAAATGTATTTTTATCAATAAATAATTTTTCATTTTTTCTTTTTTTATTAGTATATAGCCTTAACTTAATCACTGCATATCACGTATGTCTGCAACTCTACTTGTGTTGTAATTTTTTTATATTATTAGTTAAATTGTGATGCGCTAAATCACAAGCTAGGCAGGTAAGTTAGAATGAACTGACGCCAGATGAAGGCAAACCGATTCCTGTTAATAAATTCCTGGTCTTTTTCAAGGCCATTGGATTGGTTGGCGATTTTAAACTTGGCTATGGGTATAAAGGATCGGTACGACAGGGCCCGAACCACAAACCATCAAATAGAAAAAAGCACAAACACAGGGCTGTACAGTATTTAGAACGCTGAAATCATGTTCAGGATCCTGATGAGAAACACTATTAAAATTATACTGACTTTAAAGAACTTCCCCAGGGCCTTGTAGTCCAGTCCGTCGGAGCAGTTGAATACCACGCACTTCTTGGCGACGGCCTTAGCCAAGTCCTTGGTGGTCTCCGTCTTGCCAGTACCTGCAGGACCTTCGGGAGCACCGCCCAGGTTCAGCTTCAACGCGCTCATCAGGGTCCTGAGTTTAAAATGTAGTAATTAAGATGGTCTTCACAGGAGAATAAAGACAAACGAAAAATGCAACGTGTATTAGCTATTGTTTGATTCTACTAAATAGCTTTATCCCCGCGGTTTTGTTTTGTCCGCGTAGTTTTACGAACGGACGGGAAAATTTAGAAAATAATTTCCTTTTAAACAAATCCTCTTTTAGTGCCGCACTATAGTCTTCCTAAGATATACTCAATAGCTTAAGCTGTGCGGGACCGCCTAACGAAAGTCACTCACTCACTCACTCACTTAGTAACGTAAGCCTTTTACATTTTTGACTGATAATGGCAAACTAATATGTTTCCTCTCTCTGTATAAAATCAGATAACAGTTATACACAATCAAAATTTCCTGATATACAAGAAAGTAGGTTCGCAACTGGTATGATATATTCAGGCTTATTTCAAAGACGGTAATGAGTTAAACAAAATATAGAAAATCACATGTAACTTAAATTACTTAAGCCTGCCAACCAATTTTCGAAATGATTTAATTTTCACATATATTTTTTTTATTAATAAATAAACCGAACAAAAAGGCAGACGGGCCGCGTGGTGTTACGCGATCACCGTCGCCTATGGACACGGGCAACCCCAGGGGAGCCACCCGAGCATTGCCGGCTTTGGAGGAGAGCTATTTTTACACCTTTCTTGAAGAACTCCATGTTATAGTCCACTGGCAATACCTCAGCTAGTAGAAGGTTGTCCCATAACCTACACGTCCGTGGTAATAAGGAGCATGCAAAGCAGACTGTGGAGCACCGCCACGAGTCCAGATGGTGTCGGTGGAACTTTAACCTTCGTCTGGTGGTAGAAGGCATGAATTCGAAAAGTTCCTCGGAGCACTCACTACAGTAAAGTCGGTAAGACACACAGAGCGAGCCTATGCCTCTGCGCAAGCTAAGCGGTTCTAGCCTGTCAGTCAATCTTGGATCGTTGACGATTCGGACTGCTGTTCTGTTCTACCAGCTATAAAACCAACCTGTAACAGCGATCCGTAAGGGGTGTGGCCACGAGACGACCCGTGTTGCCGAGGTATTCGAAGCCATATTCAACGTCAGTGGTTATCATGCTGCACGTTATACGCTCCGCTTTCCAGTAATATCGTAGCTGCGAGATCCAGTTAAAGTCTGTGATGTCACGGACTTTTCGCTGTTCCATCTCCTCGAGTATTGAGCGACCTGGTGGCAAGCAGGTTATTGAGGAAAGATATAATTTTAGTCAGGTTGTCTAATTTAATTCTAACTTTTGCGATTCGCTTCAGTTTTTATACTACTCGTGAAGAGATATCGAATAAGAGTTTGTCAATAGTAGGTATATTTCATTACAAGTGCGGAAAGGCTGTCATTGCAAGGAGTTCCGACAAATGTCTACCCGAGCCGAGGCGCAGCCGAAGGTGAGGGTTGACAGTCGGAACTCCTTCCAATGACGGTTCCGCACGTGTACTGAACAACTATTTTTTATACAGTTGCGAAAAAATGAAGCAATTTAATAAAATAATAAAAACTCGCAAAGAACATTTTTGAAAAATGGCGCCAACCGTAAAAGAATACCTATATGCAGAGTTTTATAGTGTTGAAAATATTAAGAAATTTTACGATTGTATTAAAAACTTGACATTTCATGAAGTTTATTTATGTACTGATCCAAACGATGCTTTTAATATATTCCATGAATTGTTTCTCCTTTTTTATAATCTTTGTTTCCCTGTTATAAAAGTTAAAATACTGACGAAAAAACGACCAACATGGATTTCAAAAGGTATAAAAAGGTGCTTTAAAATTAAAAGGGGTTTGCTTTGGGGATATAGGATATCTCGCAGCACTCAGGCAAAACACAAGTTTAAGAACTATTCAAAGAGATTAAAAAGAATAATAAAACTTACCCAAAAATCTCAAAATGACTATTTTATTAAAAACGCTCACAATAAATCCAAAGCTGTTTGGAAAGTAATTAATAATAACACTGTAAATGTACCTAAACAAGATATTTATGAAATCAAAGTAGGAAACCACGTTGAAACAGATCCAAAAGTTATTGCTAAAGAGTTTAATGACTTCTTTTTAGATCAAGTTGAAGATAATTGTAATATAAAAATGGATAGTAATACGCATAAAATTAACTTTAACCATCAAAACTCATTTTTCTTAGGACCAACCTCATCTGATGAAATTATAACTATAATAAATAATCTTAAAAATACAAATAGTACAGGGTACGACGGTATATGCACGAATATAGTTAAACGGATATCAAAAAACATTGCTCCATTATTAGCTTACAACATTAATTTAAGTATTGAAACCGGCATATTTCCGGAGAAACTGAAAGTAACCATTATAAAACCAGTATTTAAGAAACAAGATAGACATGACATGGGATGTTACAGACCCATTGCATTAATACCAATTTTTTTCCAAAATATTCGAAAAAGTACTACATAACTGATTGTATTATTACTTCGAAAAGTTCTCTATCTTCGCTAACTAACAGGTAGGGTTTAGAAAGAACAAATCAATAAACATTGCAATTTACAATTTTTTACAAATAGTAATGACAAGTTTAAATAATAAGAAACAGGTGATCGGGCTCTATATGGATATGACAAGGGCATTCGAATATGTAGATCATAAATTGTTGATTGTTAAGTTAGAGAAATACGGAGTCAGAGGTAATGCATTAAACTTAATCAACTCCTACTTAACTGACAGACAGCACATTACAGAAATAGCAAAAATTAATGAAATCACAAAAACTCAAGAGAAACATCTTTCTAACCCTAGGAAAGTACTGTATGGCGTGCCTCAGGGAAGTATTTTAGGCCCTTTACTCTTTTTAATTTATATAAATGATTTTCCTAAAGTCATAAAACAACCGATGATACTATTTGCTGACGATAGTACAGTAATATTTACAAAAGAAAACACAGACTCTTTCGAAAGAAGTATAAATAATGCTCTTGAATCCCTAATAGATTGGTTATACAGTAATAATCTTAAAATTAATCTCGATAAGACAAATATAATGCAATTTAAAAACAGAGTATCATACGGGCAAACAATAAATATTGACTATAAAGGAAAGTTGATAACAGAAATAGAAACAACAAAAATTTTTTATACATAGATAGCAAACTAACATGGCAGTCACATAAAGAGCACGTCTGTAAACAGTTAAATAAGTTTTCTTTTGCTTTATATAAATTAACAAAAGTTGTAAGCAAAACGGCGGTTCTGGACGCATACCATGCGTACGTTGGTGCCACATTAAGATACGGAATAATATTTTGGGGTAACGCGACGGGAATACAAACCATATTTAAGGCCCAAAAAAAGTGCATTCGAGCCATATGTCAGCTAAAGGAAACGGATACTTGTAGGCCACACTTTCAAAATTTAAAAATATTGACTTTTCCTTCTTTATATATTTACGAAATCTCTTTAATGGTCAAAAATGAAATAGCTAAATATGAAACCCTTAAATCAAAAAGGCATCCTAATAAATTATGTTCAATTGCTTCTAAAACGAAACAATACCATAATAGTGTCTTTTGCATGGGACCAAAAATATATAACGGTCTACCGGAATTCCTCAAAATCAAAACGGGCAACGAGTTTAAAAAAGAACTTAAAACTTATTTACTGAAAAAGGCGTATTACTCAGTCACTGATTTCTTAAACGACAAAACGGCATAAAGGAATTCCATAAAAACCTGGGAGGTTTTTTTTCCGCCGGCTTTTTTTCCTCTTAGTGTACAAAAACCCTGCAATATGGGTACCCAAAGCCGACGATCGGATTCGATCCGAAGTACAAATAAATATGAATAAATAATTAAATAAACAAACAACTAAATAAATACATACTTGAAGAAATAAAATTTAAAAAATTTAATTTTCAAAATGCGCAATATGGGATCAAATAAAAATAAAATTGATATGATAATAATGTACATTTTTATAAATTGTGTTATTATTAAGTTTTTTTCTTTTATCTTTGTAATATTTGCATACCTCATGAAGGTAAATATGGCGTACTAAATATGTATTGACAACTTTTGTAAACACCCATATTTGTGCAAATAAAGTTTTTTTTTTTTTTTTTTTTTTTTTCTCTTTATGGCGATGGCGCAGACACGCTCAGCCAACGACAAGTTTAAAAACGGGGAAACGTATTTATAAAAGGACAAAATAAGGAAAGGATTTGCAAACGAAATTTAGGGAGAGGATCAGAAAAGCATTTAGGAGTAGTAATCAATTTAAATAAAATATAATAATAAAATATATATTTATGTACATACTATTAATTAGATTTTAATATCATTTTTTCTAATAAATACTGCTAAGATTTTATAAATATCAGGATCGAGGGTGGACAACAAGGTTGATACACAGGATGGAAATGGTTGTTTAAGTAAAAGTAAATCATTAATAAGAGAGGTACGATCATATAAACTGCATGCGAAAAAAATGTGATTCAGATCTTGTATTCCATTGCGACAATCGCACTCAGAACTACCAATGATACCCAATTTAGTAAGATGGTCTTTTGTGCATGTGTGTCCAAGGCGCATTCGTATAAGAATTGACGTTGGTATCTTTTCAAATTTAAATTTATAAAACCAAGGTTTTTTTAAAACGGTTGGCTGAATTCTTTTATAATATAAACCTTTTGTTTGAGAACTTGAATCCCAATAAGTACTCCATGCCTCATAGAGATAATCTTTTGCCAAACATGCTAAGTCTTGAGGATAATTTCTGTATGGGAAAATATCACCACAGCTCACCGCTTCATTTGCTAGATGGTCAGCAGTTTCATTGCCTTTAATACCACAATGACTTGGTAACCATACAAAAACTACATCAATTTTCTTTAACGTACATTCATGGAGTTTGTTTTTAATGTCAAATATTATAGAAAGCTGGGATTTTAATTTAAAAGGAAATTTTACAATTGCTTGTATTGAGCATTTGGAATCCGTAAATATGATAGCTTTTTTAAGCTTCATAAGCAATATATACTCAATTGCTTTGTAGATTGCAAAACATTCACCTGTATACACAGATGACTCAGGCGGTAGTTTAACTTTCTGTACTATGTTATATTGCGAATGGAAAACACCGACTCCTACACAGTCATTTTTAGAACATTTTGAAGCATCACAATAAATAAAATGATAATCGTTCCAAGTTTCATTTACAATAGCGTTAAATTTAATGTTGCAATGTGAATCGGTTTTTAAGATATTGAAGTCTTCGACTTTCGGGTAAACATGCAGAGATTCATAGCTGCTGGCAAAAAGAGGAAGGAACGGCCTGGAGTGTGTGGGTGCTTCAATACATTTAAATCTTTCAAAGGTACTAACAAGGCGAGGTAAGTTTTTATGCGTCCAATATGGTGATGTCCGGTCTTCATATAATCCTTGGATTTTTATTACAAGAGGGTGATTAGTGAATTGTAGGCAACGACTATAGAACCTATCCGATAAATATTGTCTCCTTAAATACAAAGGAGGATCTCCGCACTCAATTTGTAAAGCGTTAAGTGGGCTTGATTTCATAGCACCTGATATGATTCTAAGGGCTTTAGATTGTATTCTATCAAGCATTTTTAAGGCTGCTACGCTACATGGTTCCAAGAGAAAAGAGCCGTAATCAATAACACTCCTAATTAAAACATTATACATCAGCTTCATTGAAAATGGATGGGCACCCCACCATACACCTGACAGGCATTTAAGGATATTAAGGTTTTTCTCACATTTATTTGCAATGTATTGGCAATGTGGTAAACCAGTTAATTTTGAATCTAACAAGAGGCCTAAAAATTTCACTTCGTTTTTTACAGGAATAACGGAATTGTCATAAAGAATATTTATACTTGGTAAGCAACGCATTCTAGAGAAAAGAACCACTGTACTCTTAGGAACTGATAACTGTAACCCATGTGAGTCCAACCAAAGTTTAAGGTGGTGTAAAGCAATACTTAATGAGTTACATGCTTCACTGATAGAAGAATTATTTACATACAATAATAAATCATCAGCATATTGAAGGACTCTGACAGAGTTGGACGCTGTTATATTGTTATCTAGGTCGTATGTATAAATATTGTATAATAGAGGACTCAATACTGAACCTTGTGGGAGTCCTTTCCAAACTGATCGTGTAATTACCTTGCCTTCAATATTTAATTTAATGATTCTCTCAGACAGCATATTAACAATGAAATTTATAAGTAATGGAGGGACATTTAGTCTTATTAATTTAAGTCTTAACATTGGAATGAGGACATTGTCATACGCAGAGCTTATATCTAAGAACGCTGAGAGTACATTTTCGTTTCTACTAAAAGCCATACGTATATCGGTTACCAAGATACTTATATTATCGAGTGTCCCCTTACCTCGTCTAAATCCATACTGACTATTACTTAATAGATGATTGCTCTCAACAAACCACTCTAACCTATTTTTAACTAAATGTTCCGTTATTTTTGCCAAAGTAGTTGAAAGAGCAATGGGGCGATAAGATGAAGCTTCTAATGGAGATTTATCTGGTTTTAAAATAGGAATTATAATTTGAGTTTTCCATGAAAGAGGAATATGACCGGTAAGGATAATTGAATTTATAAGATGAAGATAATAAGAAAGAAGACTTTGACTATTGTTGGTTAGAAATGAATATGGTATCCCGTCTTCACCAGGTGAAGAGTCTTTTAAAGAGGAAAGAACACCTGTAAGTTCTGAATACGTAAAAGGGGAATGTAACAAAGAGTTTTTATCACTCTTTTGTGAAGTAAGTGGTGATATAGTATTTCCAGGTACATAAGGGGGAGCTAGCTTATCCATAAATTTATTTGCAACTTGATGTGGTATAGTAGGGGATACATTTAAATTAAAGGCAGAACGGAAACGTCTAATATTTTGCCAAACGAGGGATGGACTAACATTTGGGCATAGCGACGCACAGAATCTATGCCACCCTTCTTTTTTTTTCTGTTTCAAAAAAGACTTTGCTTCTTGTGAAGCCTGACAGTATATGTCAAAATTCTCAAAAGTCATTGATTCACAATAATCTTTTTCAGCTTGTTTTCTTTTCCTTATTACTTTGGAGCATTCTTCATCCCACCAAGGAGGAGATGGAATTTTCTCGGGACTATTATTTTTAATGGGGAATGTTTCATCTGCAGCTTCAATAATTATTTTGGCCATTCCCTCAGCACAGGACGGTTCCTGACCTGGACACACCTTAGGCAACCAAGACAATCTTTTTTCAATATTTAACCTAAATGTATTCCAATCCGTGTTGTTATTTAGTTTATACTTAAGACGGTAAGAACGTTTAGGGATTTGAGGTTTTGGATTAGGGAAGGAAATCAACAGAGGTTTATGATCACTACCATAAGAAGAAGAAAGGGCTTGCCAAGAGAGAACAGAAGCTAGATTTGAAGTGCAAATAGACAGATCTGGTACACTAAAGCCTTCGCCAGGTTTAGTATGTCGAGTAGCAACACCAGTATTAAGAACACATAAATTATGGACATCAAGAAGTTCTAATAAACTTTCACCATAACAAGTGGATTTGGAGCTGCCCCATGATACATGCTGGCAATTTAGGTCTCCTAACAAGAGAAATGGTTGAGGAAATGTACTTAATAAATTATCTAATTCATTTAAGATTGCAGATGTAGGTTTAGGGATATATACAGATATGATATTTACATTATATACATGGGCGGCAATAGCACATATACCATCACTTAGTGGGGGCAATGGCAAGGAAGAGAAAGGGAAAGCATTATCAATGAGTATGGCCACTCCACCATACCCATCAAATCTGTCTTCTCTGAGACATGAATAGCCTGGTATTCTAAAAGAATAGCCAGGCTTTAACCATGTCTCAGAGAGTGTGACAGCAAATGGTTTAAATTTATTAAGTATGTATATTAAATCAGATTTTTTGCTAACTATGCTGCGGCAGTTCCACTGGACTATCTTGGCAGACCTGTCCATCCTGGTTTTCCGCATTATTCATTACATCAAGTACAGAGGCAGCGTTGTCCGGTTTTAAAATATTTAACTTTATTAATGTATTAATTAATTCATGAATTATATCTTGTACAGAAATATTATAATTTGTTTGATTTGTTAAAACAGATCCATTGGGTGCAGAGAAATTTGGATTATAATCTTTAGTAAGAGCATTGTAAGCTGTTTTATCATACCCCCCTGGTTGTTTTACAGGGATACGTGGTTTTAAAAACACAGTTTTCTTTGCTGATCTATTAGAAGTAGATTGTGGTTTAAATGAATTTACCTGTTCAGAAATGAAAGTATTGGAATTTGAAACTAAGGCTTCAGCATATGATTTAGAAATGGGAGGGTGTAGTTTGGAAGCTTCCAAGTATGACATGCAGCTTTGAGCCATTGACAATTTAATTCGTTTCTGCCTCTCAAACTCTGGGCAGCATTTGCTTATTGCAAAATGACACCCAGAACATGAACAACAGAAAGCATTCATCTCATCAACTTTGCATGTATCACCAGTGTGTTCCTGACCGCATTTGAAGCAACGTGGCTTTGATCGACAATGAACCTTAGTGTGTCCATATTTACAACAATTGTAACACTGAATAGTAGGGAATATATACAGTTCTACATTTAAAGCGTTAAAGCACATAAATATTCTCTTAGGAAGAATTTGACCGTCAAAGGTAATTACAATAGTCTGTGAAGGTTTCCATACAGGTGAACCTTCAACTATGACCTTGTAATTAAGCCTACGTATTTTAATTATTTCACCACAGCCAATGGGTACTGTTATATTGGATTTAATTTCTTCTAAGGACCAATCAGCGGGTACACCTTTAACTAAACCTACACGTGATACATTAAATGATGGGATAAAGGCTTTCAAACTATTTTTTTCTAGCAGGGGACTTGAAACAAAGCTATTGGCATCCTGATAATTTGTAAATGACATACTTAATCTATTGCGCCCTATTCTTTTAAGGCTGCCATTTACAATATTTTTAAAACTGCTACTATTTTTCTTTAAAAAGTTACCAAAAGCAATAGGGTGGAGTGTGGTGCCTTCCGACTGTGATTGATGTACTTTTTGGATATGCACAAGGAAAGGAGAATTATCTGTTGGAATATAGTAGCGAATGCGTATTGGAGACTCTGGCACAGCTGGTTTAATAAATTCACTACCATTATTTGTATTTGTGACAGTATCAGTTATTTTAGGAGTAATAAAATTACAAGAATTATTATCAATGGGCTCGATATTTGTGACATCACTATCAGTATCATCGGTGTTCTTAATTGCACCCTTGTTCTTTTTCATATCGAGCTCACTCGATTCGTCACTATCTCTTGGACATGAGCAACGGCGTCTAGAATTTGGCTTAGAATTATCTGTCTTTAACTTTTTGTTACATCTTTTGCAAAATTTTTTACACGCTTTAACCCTTTTACGGTCGGATCTTACAGACCCATCCGTATCCATGCTGGAGTCTTTTAAATATACATTAGCTCCGACCTGGGGAATAACATGTCCCCCAGGGTCGAAGGGATCACCCTCCTCCTCCTCCATTAATACATAAGGAATATGAAAACTTACCACTACTTATATGTTGTTATACTAAATTTAAAATAAATACAAACTATACTAACAAGATATCTACAATTTACAACTTATCTGATCCTTTATACACTATTAAATAATAAAATTTTAAAAAACGCCAAAAAAACACTCCCGCCAACTTTCACGTTTCCCGCGCTTTCTCGCAAATAAAGTTCTTTGTCTTTGTCTTTTTTTTTTTTTGTTTTCTTCACCCATTCTGGGTAGGCAAAGGGAACTATGCCCATACAGCCAAGACTTCAGTAGATTTTTTTTATTGATATGAAATGAAAATGTTAATGAGATGAAATGAAATGAAACCTAACCTAACTCATTGAATCAAATCATTAAATCTGATATTGAACAAATTAGTAGCTTCTTTTTAGAAATATTTGCATGAATCATAAAAACTTCGAAAACTTAGTGGTTGGTTTTTTCTTTTTAATAGACATTATTTTGACAGTTGGGAAAGAGAACGCACGAGTGCGGAAAAGGTAAAGAAAAAGCACGAGTGTGTAATAGCCCACATCCCGCACGCTAAACGTCCCTGCAATACGTCACTTTTTGAGCAACTGTATTAAAAAATATATTGCAGCCTACCTTGAAATTTCATTTTTCTTGCAAAATCCTTTTACTAATAAAAAACGTACAACTAAAACGTGTCACTTATTTATTTATTTAATTCTTTATTACACCACATAGATGGGTATAAAAGGCGAACTTAATGCTAAAAACATTTTCTGCCTTTGTTTCCTGCCTGCCAGTGTCTACATTTGGGCGAAACAGAAAAAGTTGTAGGCGACGTAATAACTTAGATGAAAGGATACTGTACGAAGCGAATAATAATTATAGTGCATTTTTGTCGCTACCCAATTATGATAAAATTCTGGAGTGACCATAAAAATTAACGGGAATTTAGTAAATTCGAAAAGTTATATTGTCTATAGCTCTTATATCTCACAAATGCCAGTTTACTATGATTCTTGAGGTGTATGCACGTGCACGTGCACATTGTCTCTGTGTGTGTTACTTAGAAAATTTTAAATCAATCATCAGTTACTATAGTTACAATAAGTTACGATAGTTCCCTGCAGGTAACTATAGTACCCTGACCGATTGACAACTTTTCAGGTAACGTATGAGTAAATTAAAGAGCTATAGACGAATCCTACTGGTTTATCTTATGAAATAAGTCGAATTGGACGTTGTCAGCAATACCATGCACGTCAAGGACGATGAGCGCCTCCACTGTGATGCGGTTACCAGGCTCCAGGTCTCCTTGCACAAGGTACACCAGGCCCGTAATTTGAGCCGTACTGCGTTCTATTAACTCTGGCAGGCTTGTCGTTTGGATCGCTTCTATGGCCTGGTGATAACGAGAAACATAATTCTAAATAGGTATTAAAAAAAATGCTGCTTTCAAAACAGACTGGCTTGTTGTCTGCTCAAAGATCGATCTGTCACGTCTAAAAGGTTTAAATATTTCACGTACGTACCTAATTTTTAGGTCTATAGTCTATTTTAGAAAATGAGGGAAATTGAGATTTTAAAATAGTTTGCAGATTAGTTCAAGATAGATCAAGAGTCTATGGGGGACTTGTCGATTTTTTGTCTTCGTGATCTCTTCATTTAGCCACCATTTCCACTATTGCGATCTATTTATCACAGTACCTAATGATCAGCGGGGTAGTCAGCGGGGACTGAAAATCTATTTTTACCTCGGTGGTATACTGCACGCAGGAGCCAGCCTGCACGATCTGTCCAGGCCACACAAGAACCCAGTCTTCACGCTTGCTCAGCGCGTAAGCATTGATAGCTTCCGATGCCACGTCCCGAAGACTGACCATCATCTGCTGCTCTAGCTGCTGGAGCCACCTTTCTACCATGCCCTGGAAATGATATGGAGATTGGACATGATGATCCTTACATCATTATTTGTTGTTACTAGCTACCACCAAAAAACGAACTCAGCCGTCGCTTGTACTGAATAAGATGGATATTCTCAAACGACTGTCACTACCCGTACTGTCACTAAAGAATATATAGTTTTTGCTTTTTGATAAACCACCTGGATTATCGGTTGTGGCTTATGAAATCTTTTTTTTTTTTGTTTTGGGGGAGAGGGACGAGGAACCTTCAAAAGGTACCCGGATAGGATACCGGGTTATGTGGGATTTGACCGCACTAAAACCCCCTCGGTGGCTTCCTCTGCGCTTGGGGAGGACTCCGGGATTTTCAGTGGAACGCACCGGTGTCCTCCACGCGCGACGCCCCAGAACGGGTCCACCTTCCCTTCCGATGCTAAAGGCGGCATGCGGCCACGCACACACCGCCGTCCTTCCCGGGGCCGCTGGCTGGGCGGGTGGTAGTGCCTTTTACGATTAGGCAGGGGATACCGTAGCTTTATTCTTAATCCTGAAGCTACAGGGACGGCTTTTGAAATCCTAAGATCTGTTCATAACAAAATGTAGTTATCGAAGTGGAAGTGAGTAATAAGCCCTGCGACTGAATTGAAACATAAGCGATCAGCTACAGCTAAGCGGAAATATAGGTACTCAGTAGGTACTGGCATTTTTTTACGCTTTTCCTTACTTTAGACCGCACATTAAGCCATTGATACCACCTGTTGTAAACTTAGAGGTCTAAGAGGCAGATCAAATCTATAAACAATATTGGAACATATCAGTAAAAAAACCTCGAATTTTTGTCAGAAACCGGAGACCATCAGTGTTATGACAAAAGTGTGTACCTACCTTAGCGTCAGCGGGCTGTATGGTGGAGGAGAGCTTGACCACCTCTCCCTCGGCGGAGGCCATGCCCACGATCTCCTTGTTGGCGTTGAACTCCAGCGTGTAGATGCCCTCGAAGCACTTCTTCAGGTGCGGCTGGACCCGCATCGGGTCCTTCGTTTCCGAGAGTATCTCTAGCAGCTCGTCGTTGGATAGGAAGAAGAATCTACGGAGCGGAGTTGTTGCTCTTATTAATATCCAATTTAATGGAGTTATTAAACCCCATAAAGTGGTTCAGTGGCAATGGACAAGCAATATATTAAAGGACCGAAAAGTAGTTGAGGAAAAAGGTTCATGACAACCACGTCTCGGCTGCAGGAGTAAAGGCCTCCCTGTAACCAAGTGGACTGACTACCTGAAGAAGACAGTGAGAAGCCGCTGCATTCAGAGTATTTCACATGACACAGAACCAGAATGACTAATCAAGCAGTGGATATGTTCTATCTATGACTCTATTATGAAAAAAAATTTACGAATGACATTACTGGAAAATGGCTGCAACCCTTTTTGCGTTCCACTGCTGGGCACGGGTCTCTCCCCATTATTGGGGAGGCCTGGAGCTTACTCCACCACGCTACTCCAATGCCGGTTGGTGGAGATGCGGGTTAATCGCCAACCCGCTGTCGGATGTTTTCAAACCGCCCATAAGACCTCCGACAAGGTTTAACGACTGTTATCTATCGACAACAACCGGGATCGACGGCTTAACGTGCCCTTTGAAGCACGGAAACACGCATGATTTTTTTTGCCACTAGCGGTCACCCATCACACACCCGACCGCGCCCGATTGGCTTAGTTGCATAGATCGTTTTGCGTTCTACGCTAACCGTCGGGTCGTGCGCGCTTCATTACTGGGAAATATGTATGTATTATTGGTTTATTGCCCGTGGTACAAGCGCGTGGTCCAACAGGTACTGCCAAGGACGAGACCAAGTGGAATTTCAGAAAGGTACAAGGACTATGATTTAGCAGGTTGGACCGCACGCAAGAAAAAATTACCCGTGGTACAACTAATTGATTTTAATTCAAAAAATCTCACGGAACAACTACTAGCTCAAAGTCCTTTTAGTTGGCCCACGGGCAAAAAAAGTTGCCCATGGTACTACCAGTTGGACCACGCGGTTGTAACACGGGTAACAAACCGTTTTATTAGGTATGTATGTACGAGTATTAGGCTTATTTTAGACTTGTTGATTAAGGTGCACTTCCTCAACAGAGCACCGCACATCCTATTTGCTGAAAGCGTCTTGAAAAAACCCTAAAAAGTTCATTGACAAGAAAAACACAATAACCAACCGACCTGGGGAAGAACAGCCTCTTTTTCTCCAGATAATCGTTCAGTCCACGCTGTATATCATCTAGCAACGCATTATTGTACTTCAATTTCTTCAACAGCGCGGGGTAGTCCGTGGCAGTTAGTACGGTGGGGTCCTTCTGCGTGGCGTGCATGATGGTGCGCCACTCCTTGTCCACGTCGCGGAAGTTCCGCGCTTCCGTCGGCATCTGCCGCATTATGTCCTCGGAGGAGAAGATCGGCTCTAAGTACATCCAGGTTGCCTGACACTGTAGAATTAAATTTATTTAAATGACCACTCTAAACACAAAGTGACAGCATTGTGCAATTGACAAACACAAAGACGTGTCCTTAACACCATCCAGACCAAGAAGACACCTCTAAATTCATCATGTAGATATCTCAACATCATTCAACATAATAATATGCTCTTGTACGTTAGTCCAGCGAAGATATCTCAGCAACATAGGTTCCCTAAAATCAATAGTTCAAATACAGTAGTTAAAAGTGATTTCACAAGAATTTAAAATGCTTGACATAACGTGGATGTGTAGGTGTTTATACACATGTTCAGAATCCATTGTCTTATCATAATCGTAGGATAAATGTTGAAAAAAGGGTCTTTCCTTGAAAAAAGATCTGTAATATTGTTCTATCGCGGATAAGCATTACGTGAAGTTGGAAACTTAATAACCCTCTCCCTCTCCTTTCAGAAGAAGTGCCCAAATTTTACACCAATGTGGCTAATGCCCTTCAATCGTGTTCTTGGTTTATCCATGATATCATCATTATTTAACATGTTCAAACATTCTTTAAATCTATAGTAATTTGGATTCCTCACCATGAGCCACTGGTCGAGGATGTCCTGCATGCTAATGAGCTTCTCCTCCCAGGCCACCATGTCGGCCTCGAAGGCCTTCACGTAGGGCGAGCCGCGCATGGTCTGCGACTTCAGGATGTGGTCGTCCAGCTGCTGCTGCACGTCGTCCAGCCCCGTCAGGATGCCAACGCCCGTGTCCCTGTATATTGGGTATAATAAGAGAGCGAGTAGTTAAAGTTGTTAAGTCTGTCATTTATCAGTTATAAAGCGCTCAAGACTGAATGCAACTTAAGATGAGTGACCGCTAAAGACGAATTTCATACGCATTTCAATGCTTCGGAGGGCATGTTTAATAACAATCCCAGTTGTACTCAACAGATAATAGTCATTCAAGCCTGTCGGAAGCGTTATGGGCGCTTCGAAAACATTTAACAGCCGGTTGATTTCCAACCCTCATTATCATTAACTCCTAGGCGGTGTGCTGCTCGATCTCCACCAGCTGGGACAGCGTGGCCACAGGGCTAAACAAGGAAAGACAATTTCGGATGCAGTGTAAGGTTGTTATGCGTATTAGAAGTGGACAGATCCGTGTACAGAACTGACCTTTATAGCATCATCTCAAACTTAACACCAATTTATTCCTCCTTAATATTATGGAGAGCTCGGTCCAACCACGTGGACCCTTTGCTCCGCCACGTCGGCCGGCATGGCGTCGGTCGTGGACAGACATTTTGGGTACACTGTAGGACTATCATGCACAGTTGGTGTGAACAGATACTTAGAGCTCACCTGTACGGCACCACCTCGAACTTGACGCCAACCCACTCCTCCTTCATGTTGTTGAGAGCCCGCTCTAAGGCGAACTCCTTGGCAGCGTATTGCTCTATTTCTTCCAGCTGAGAAGAGTACACGTGGACGCCTTGTTCCACCATGTCGGCCAGCGTGGCCGCGGGGCCGTGGACTACTTCCACACCCACCAGCTCGCTGATCTTGGCCCAGTGCCGGTCTCGCATACCCTGGGTATATACACTTTAATAAGAACAGAGCTCAAAGGGAAGGTATTGTTATAAATATGTCAGAGTCATATTTATAGCATTTTAAGATATTTTTGCACGCTGTGTATGAGAGAAACAAGAAAATGAGCGACAATGTCCTGAATATGAGAAAAGCCAAATAATATACGAAATATTATGACCATCCGAATCATCATGTTACTTATTTGTATTATAGTTTATGTATAGTATCTACTTTTGTAATTAAATTTAGTTCTGTATAGTACTTTAATTTTAACGTTGTATTTTAAATTCTTTTATGTATTAGTTTATATGGGAATTTCTCTTTCATAAAATGTTCAGCTTGAGAATCCTTAATATCTAGGTGTTGCTCATAAACAAAGGATCCTGAATATAATAATATCTTTAGAAAATTGCAACATTGCAAATGTGACACGAGACTTTCTTTGAAATCCAACATACAAACAAGTACCATACAAACATGATTGCGTGTTCAAAGGAAAACATACCTTATTACAAATGGCGCAGAGCACAGGCAGCAGCACCTTGAACTTCTCGACCTTGTTCCGGACCATGTCGGCGATGCGCTTGGCGCCCGGGTACTCGAACAACTGCTTGCCCAGCTTGTACAGCAGCTTCCACCACGCCTCCACGTCCTCCGCTATCTTCTCCGCGTCCAGGCCCAGGAATGGGCCGTGGTACCTGGGAATTATCATTCATAAATTCGGAGTTTACTTCTCAGAATTTTAATACAGTATTTGCCTATTAAATCAATTGAGATACTATTAATGAGCTGAAAAAACGCGACATCCTCATATACCTATTTTATATGAGAAAAACTTTTGTGACTTCACGTCCTAATTGTGTCTCAACTAGGAACGGCCACAAGCTGGCATTTCCGAAATGATATATATTCATAAAAAAAGTCATTCTTTTATTGGGATGTCCATCAGGATATATAATAAAATCCCAATAAAGATTCAATCCCTGCCTGTAAAACCTTTTAAGAAGGCAGTCAAACAAGTCCTGTGCCGTAATGCTTATTATAACACTAAAGATTATCTTAATGATAAAGTAGCGTGGGAATGAATCTCGATCACACAAGGCTATTTCTTCATAGATTGTATTAGTTTTAGTAATTACTCGCATCTGTGAGCAGGTGGAAGTGGGTTGATGGTGTCTCACACGATCAGCTGTCACGTGTGACCATTATCAACCCATAGCCATTCTGTAATCTCAAATATATTATTATGTTCTTTTTTTTAAAAGAGTACTGGGAGTTTTTTCCGCCGCCTTTTTTCTCTCAGCTCAACATCTAGCCCAAACGGGCACTTAAAGGCGATGACCGGGAAAAAATGACATTCATTAAGCGAATATTTTGTATTCCTAATATGAAATAAATATTTTTCTTTCTTTCTTTCTTTCAAGCTTGTATAGTCAATTGACTTAATAATTATTATCATTTAATAAAAAGGCAAAGACAAAGACTTTTATTTGCACAAATATGGGTGTTTACAAAAGGTGTTTTTATACATTTGGTTTGCCATATAAATAAAAAGCAATTATAAACAAATAACAATCGTTCAGCTTTCCGAGTGTAGTATAGAATGAATGATTGTATGACATGAATTTTGTTTTTTTTTAGGGTTTCGTACCCGAAGAGTGCCAACGGGATCCTGTTAAGCCTCCGTCGTCCCTCTGTTTATCTGTCCGGTCTGTCCTATCTGATGGTCCGAATCTAACCGGGAACCGCCGTTATTAACTTATTAAGCATGAGTAAAGCCAGCGACTTTACTATTAGGAGTAAGACGACTAACCATTTCTCATATCCATCGTAGAAATCGAAGGCGGTATGCCACAGCTTGTGGAAGGGTTCGATACCGGCTAACATGGTCTGCAGGCTGTAGTATACCGACACCTCCTGGTCCAGCAATGTTTCCTCGTTGATGATGTCTTCGGCTTCACGTTTATCATCCTGTTGGGCAAAGAACAAAAGGTTGAGTTACAGTGATGACATATTGAACAAATATAAATCAATTTCATGAATATAATTCGTTCTCGTTTTTTTTTTATATAAAAGGACGGAACGCAGTGCCGCAATAGCTAAAGCTAATATAGTGTTGTTGTACGGTCGCAGTTCTAATGTTACAAATTATCATTTACGCAACTTGCTACATTACAAAGCATTTGTGTGTAAAGTTTCATGCACATGTAGGGAAACCAAACCTAATTTCTGAACAGCAAAAGCGCGCGCAGAAGTTCACGCAATAAACATGTAATCTACGATGGAAAATGATTATGACGTACTTGCGTTATTGGGCCGAATTATGTGCTTGAAGAATAAATATTATAAATATAAAATATATTATTGATAATAGCGCACTTTGCGTGATACGCACGTGCGAACACACAAGCGGGGTCCGAGGCGAACTGCCGAACTGAGCGATCACGAGTCACGACCGCCATAAACTGTGCAAACGCAATTGACGATTTATCTAATGAAAATTGCAACCGCCAAATTGCAATACACACGTGCCGTAAAACTGAGCAAACAGATATGTACAGATAAATCGCAACAATTTATAGTTAGGTGTGTAGCAGGTGTAACTCGTACCAACTTGAGATATGCAAGAAGTATTTGGTTTGAATATGTAATTAAAAAAAATTTGAATAAATAACTCTTATTAATTTTGTTTCAGGACTTACATTAAGATTATTGTTGATCTCGTCCACCTTGCCAACCACCTCCCTCAGCAGATCCAAGTTGAGCAGCGGCGGGTCGAACCTCCGGAACAGCTCCAGCTCCTTTTCGTGGCGCTTCAGCTTCTCCTCGAAGATGGCCTTGCGGCTGCGCAGCTTGTCCTCCGCCATCGTCTTCTTCGTGTTCAGCGTCTTCAGCGTCAGGTCAATCGTCTCCTCCATATCGAGCGGCCACAGGAATACGCGCGTATTTAAATTTATGTCTTCGACTGGGAAAAATGTAATTTAAAAATGCAATAAACCAATACATATTATTGGTTATTGCTGATAATGACACAGTTCATTTTGTAGCTATTATTTAATTTTGCGAATGGTTTGTGGAACTACATGTTGGTATTAATCAAATGTTCTCAAATTGCTTAAAAAGTTTTGCAAAGGATTTATACGGCAGAATACAAGGTGACTTATCTAAGCTGTTTAAATCTTACATAGAATTAACTAGAGATTTTATATTGTTTACTTTGGTAGATCCTTTGTGGGTAGTGATACTAATGTTATTTTGTCATAGGGTCTATCCACAGATCAGAATCCTATCATCTGCATAACCTAATTTATAATAGCTTGTTTCTGGACATGAGTCCCAGTCCCCTTTGAAAGTTACAATAACTTAGGACAAAATCTATTCTAAATATTTGCATAGTTTTCTTATGCTAACAATATAGACGAAATGTTACGACTTAGTCCATATTTTAAGGCACTTACAATGAAGATGCGCATGTTCCATCAGGAAGAGGACGTACTCGGCCGCAGTCCGCGACTTCTCCTTCAGGTCGAACATGGCGCAGTCGCGGCAGTCTTGGATGTAGCCCAGCAGCTCCACCAGCTGCGCGGTCGTCTCGGGGCTCTCGGAGGCACGGGCTGCCATCTCTTCGTACACGTTGCAGATTCTGTAGGCGAAAGAGTAGGACAATTACTGATACAATTACAATATATACGGCCTGCAATCATTTTAGTTTTTCACTGTTGCATACGGGTCTCTTCACGTTATTAGGGCGCTGACTATAAGACGATGCTCAAATACGGGTTAGTGGAGTACGAGTTAGTAGCCAACCTACTCTCGGATGTTTTAAAATCACCCATAAGGCCTCCGAAAAACGTTAAATGTGCTATGCTTTCTTTGAATGGTTCGTCAAATTCGACATTGTGTCAAAAAAAACAAGTACTAAGGCTGGCCATAAGGTGTTATGATCATGGACTCGACCAAGTTCCATGTTTATCCGAAGTTTTTTTTAATTTATAGATATTCCATTTTACGGAGTCAGATAGGCTCCTGTTGTACTTGTAGTGGTGATGTGTACTAACAAGCGCGCTTGTATGCGTAAACTTTTGAATCGTTAGCTAAGAAATGTGTAAAGTTATAAAACCTTTAAAACATATATTATAATAATATACTAACTACGGACGACTCTTCTACGTTTAGTTGTCATGTTGACGTTGCCCGACACTGAGTGCTCTCCAGGTTAGGCACACTAAAAACAATGTGCAAACAACTTACGCCCTATTCCACTTCCTGTTGACATTGATGAAGTGGTCCACAATATATTGGCGGAGGCCATCCACGACGTGCCACATGGCGTCGTTGAGGGGCGCGCAGTCCAGCATGAGCATGTTGAGCGGGATGTCGCGCCGCAGGAACTGCACCTCGTCGCGCTGCTTCTCGTACATGTGGATGCGCGCTGAGAAGTCCTGGACGAAGTATGGACAACTTATTTTTAAACTAAAACTACGGCCCCTATCCCGCTGTACAGAATCAACGTCAGTAGCTGAATAAAAAATGTGACGGAGGAAAACGCCTAAAATGTGGACCTACCTCTAAGGAGCTTACTTATTATTTAAATGTGGTTATATAAGAAAATGTTAATTAGAAACCTTAAATCGTTACTTTAAATTGTATAAAAGGCTATGTGAATTAAATGGTGATTTAAATATTTCGCTTCTGGTTTTCATCCTAAACTTTCCTATCCTAAAACCACTGACGTTTTACGAGCGTTGGCGTTTCTCAAAAGTTGCCACTGCGCAATGTGTCGTCGACGTTGCGTTTTAGCAAAGTGGTACAATCACGCCACCCCAATATGTCCGTATGAGAGGGAACGGGGCTACGGCCAGCGTTAAATGGCACTATGAGCTAGCTTACATGCAGTGCGCATGCTTTAAGCGGTAACTTCGCATCTGGTTGCTACGTAGACGTTGGAGCCAACCCTCGTAAAACTTCAGTGGGATATTGCCTTAAGTGTGAGTATGGAAGAGCAAACCTATTTAAATGGTTTGACAGAAGGTCTATCATCATTGTATGCCGTGGATAAAATATTATCTGTTTCGATGGAAACTACATATTATGTTCTTAACTTCATCTGGCAGAAATCGCTTTTGTAAAAGCGGCCTTTTTTCCATCTATCTAGAAGATGACTTCAGACATCAACACCTCCATGGACATACGTAGTATTATCCAACCTTGAGGCTTTATTTGCAGTTTCATTGCTTTTCGTGAGTGAATTGAACGTACCGAATATGCGTATCACACTTTTAAAAAGACCTATAGTTACTACTTTTCCCGTCAATTTACGACCCACAAGAAACGGCACTATACTACAAAGACTTTCAAAATTCAACCATTCACAAAATACATAATAAAACCCAGTTGGCAGCGAAGTGCCAGCATCTCTTGTTCTCATGAACCAGGTCCACCATGTATATTTCTTCCGTTAGTCAGTCACAAATATACCTGGATTTGGCGACTTCTAACTTCTATTCTACCACGAATACCTTCAAATACGGCGGAGGCTCGGTCGCGAAGAACTTGAGCAGCTCCTGGTGCGCGGAGCCGTCCAGGATGTAGAAGTACTCCTCGTAGCGGCTCAGGAAGCTGACTGGTCCAGCACGGTTGGCTTGGAAGTGCTTGCAACTCTTGTTGATTATGTCCACCATGTAGGCCTCGTCGGGGTACACCGCCGTTAGGTAGGGTTGAGGGCGGTTCACTCCTGCAATGATTGAGATGGGGACACGGATAGTTTTGAGGCATTGTATTTTTATATATTTCGAAGGACAGAAAGCCTATCACCATCACCTGGTGATGGTGATTGGCTATTGGTTAAAACTCTCGCCTCTCCTCATCTGACACTCTCCAAATTTACCGTGTGTAACTAATAAAATTATTATTTGAGTAGTGAATACATGAGCTTTATAGAAAAGTAAAACATTGGGATACTTGATTTTCGTCGAGGATGCATAATGAGTTTTCAAAAAACCTAAATGTATGTCCAGTCCAGCAACCCGTATTTGGCCTGGCTTCTATGTTGTAAACCGCTTTCTCTTGGGACGTACTCCTAACAGTGGAAACATTAAAAAAATTGTTGTGCGGTAATCGCACTAGATGTGATGTGATGTGGACTATATGATAAAAAAATATGCATTTAGAAGATGAAACCCAGCTAAAACGAATAAGTGATATTTAAACCACCAACCTTGACCTCCAAGTCGCTCTGGTGTAGCACTGATGGGAGAGCGCACGGTGTTCTTCCGTGTTTACCCGGCACGGCCAATGGCTCTTGAACGCTCAAAATCTTGAACACTCACGGAGTGAACTAAGCAAACAGCACGGCTGTATGTCCTTGGGTACACGGTTCCGAGAAGAGTTTCACAGGGAAGTAGGACTCTGCACGGCTGAACTGGTCTTTTGATAAACGCCAACGATTACCAAATTAGAGCAGTACCAGTAGTAGACCAGTTCAGCCGTATGGTTCCAGTACGAGTATCACGGATAACTTTCAGCACGGCTGAATATATTTCGGAACACGGTACCAAAGCTACCGGATAGGTGAGGGAGTAAGGGAAAACTAGCTCCATCTAGATTTTAACGATTGGCGTTGGATGTTCATGTCTATGGAAATCATCTTTCTACAGTACCTACTTACCAGCCAATAGCAAGGTTTGAATAGTTAATGGTGTTGATAAAGCTGTTTATTCTCACCAGGATACATAATGGTATCAACGCTGGGCAGCTGACTGTTGACGTTGATGATGGTATGGAACCACTTGACAATGAGTGAGCGCATGTAGTCGAGGGGAGGATCGAAGGTGATGTTGGTGGAACCGGGCTTTGCTCCCACTTTAATACGTAGCAGCGGACGCTTGATGAATAAGTAATCACGGTACTCTGTACCGTAATCGTTGCCCTCCTGAAAAAGTAAAAAAGGTAGGTCAAATGCCGACACGACCAATGATGATAATATGTAAGACGAGGCTTTTCATTTTAGCCTTATTCTAGAGTAAGATATATCTAGATAGGTCTTGGATTAACAGCGAGGCGAGCGGAATCCAGTAACAACATTTAGAGGTTAAAAATTAACAACAGAAAAGAAACTCTTTTTATTAGGATTAAATACTTACATAATTGTTAACATAAATATTACGTACCCAATAATAGGAAAAATATTCTGCGAAATGTCTGACGCTTCTTTCAACGAGATCTCTTACTTGCTTGGACATCAAACCGTGAATACAACTGTAAAGAATAATAAAAATTAAATAGAACTAGATGCCTCCCAACAGGTCGGCTCTGATCTACGCGCTTGATCATAGGAATGCGGTCAGGAGTAAGACATAGAGAACGATAGTATTAAGCCTTCGAGATCGGCAGTTGTCCTTAAATAGCAGTCGTGAAGCCGATAAGCGGCTTAACGGTTTAAAAACTTCCTAAAAAAGATGGACTCGTAGTCCACCAACCTGCATCAGAGCGGAGGGGTTTGGTGTATTAAGCAGGTATCACCAATTAAGGAAAGAGAAAAAGGGTTCTTGAGACATGGTCCTAGCAGTGGAATACATCCTTTCCACTTACCCAAAGAACTGCTCAACCTGAAACGTGGAGGCCTTGCGCGCCTTCCCCACGTACACGGCCCAGTGCTGGCGCATCTTCACCATGGTGTCGGCCACGTCGATCAGCCAGCCGTCCAGCAGCTCGGCCCTGGTCTCCGCGCACAGCTTGCTCAGCCTCTCGGTGAACTCGAACGGGTATTGGGGGAAGGGCGTCTCCGCTTGCATCTTGTTCATGTCGCAAATGTACATGTTTTGGTACCTGAAAATACTCAATTATCTTTACTCTTCTATTTATGGGTTGGTATTGATTTGAGTTAGTTTAGAACGAGAGTGGCATGAGGCAGATACCGATATAAAATATTTTTTATTTATTTTACTGGAGTAGTAAATGGGGCACGCATATCACACAACCTCAAGCACGCCTTAATCTTGCCTTGCCGGTAATTTGCCTGCTCCTACTTTGGAGGCTAACGAGTCTCAGGTAATATCTTTTGGACTCTGGCCTCTGGCTGGTAACTGCACCATTCCCCCGAAATACTATAGAATAATTTAATAGAACATAATTAAACGTAATAATAGAAAAGGGTACAGCAGTAGTTCTTCCCCGGTCGAATCATAACAGTTCTCCTTACAAAAACTTTATTGATATGTATTATTCTCAACGCTCACAAACTAATCCACTAAACATATTTGTGTCGTATGTAAAGGTCAAAAATATGTTTAGTAGAAACTTAGATTAGCACCTTTAAATATAGGGCCAAACCAAACAAGTCCAATATAAATTCTCTTAACTCTTAACTCACCTCTCATGCCACAACCTCCTCAGCTCGATCAAGATGGGATTTCCCTCGTAGTACCGATAAGCTACGGCCTGCTTGGCTCGCACAAAGTCCGCATGCCAGGGCACAGGAGCGCGGACCACGTGCGCTGGCCACAGTGAAGGAAGGAAAGCTATACGGAGACGTTCACGCTCATTTGGGTCTTCCAAGATGTACGATAGGAGACACCTGAAAGTGGAGACTTGAATTTGCCAACAGACGAGCGAACTTAAAAAACAAAGCGCTATTTTAATCCCCACGTGTTGTGTTCGTATAACAGGAGACGCTTGTCGTTGACTCTCAAGATTTAAAAAAGTATCAATTTTCAATTGATGTGTTAAAAACATTAGTTCTTAAACTTTTTAATTATTTATTTAACGATGTTTTCGAATATTTAGTGTTCAAAAGGTCTACGTACGCCAACGTAGCCCTTATTTGCTCGAGGATACACTCCCATCCTGGTCATCCAACCCCAACGCACGTGTCTAATGCTGTTGGGATTTATTGCCCAGGATAGAATCTTATGCCTAAGGGTTACAGCGCAACCAAATGCTTTTCAATTGTTAATAATCACAACTTAATAATTACGGTAAAATCTAACAACTGTTGCAGAATACGGCATAAGTTTGACCTGTAATTTCCAGCTAAATCTATACTTAGTTCTGTCACTTGCATCTCAGCAAATTCCCAGCTTAAAATGAAGCTCCCATCGCTCCTATAGGCCTCGCTGATCCTCACGCAGACCTGGTTCGTGAGGATCATGAGCTGTTTCTTGATCTCAGCTCAAAACTTAAGGAGCCATACCTCCTCATAGCCTGCACGAAGAACTCCTTGATGTCGGCCTCGCTGCTCCTCACGCAGGGCAGGCCTAGTATGTGAGGATCATGAGCCATTTCTTGATCTCAGCTCAAAACTTAAGGAGCCATACCTCCTCATAGCCTGCACGAAGAACTCCTTGATGTCGGCCTCGCTGCTCCTCACGCAGGCCTGGTACTTGAGGATCATGAGCCATTTCTTGATCTCAGCTCAAAACTTAAGAAGTCATACCTCCTCATAGCCTGCACGAAGAACTCCTTAATGTCGGCCTCGCTGCTCCTCACGCAGGCCTGGTACGTGAGGATCATGAGCCGCTTCTTGATGGCCGCCGTTTGCTTGTCAACCTGCACCTTTGCACGCTTGTATAGGTGTTGAGGGTACTCGGGCAGATGCTTGTCTGATAAAGACTAAAAACAAATATTAGGAAAAATTTATTTTAGTAATACAACAATAATGTTTGTATCTAATCTAATTTTAAAGTAACTTAAGTATATGATTGTCACTGGGTACATGCATATCTTAGACAGGGTAGGAAATACGCAACCAATCAGATATGTATGAGATAGGAGGAAGAGTTGGTAATTTACTGTCAAGGTCCTAAAAATAAAAAAAATATTAAGAAAATATGAAGAGGCTTGCTCTTGTACGCTGATACAGAAAAAGTAGTTCACTCTAAACACATTACATTATATGCTGTTTTTTTTAAATCAAGTCTCAAAAGAAAGTTTGCGAGCCACGTGGTCTGAGAAGATATCCGCACTTAATAAAATACAATATAATTGCTTCATGGCTAAAATGGGTGCCGCTGTGATACCTTCTTGGTTGACCCATGCAAATGTAAGTTTCATAAAAACAAGCCATTGAAATTTTCAATTTATACAAAGATCTACATCGATACATACTTCAGCGATATGATTTTATTGATTTTAATGTACTCACTACAGTCAAATAGTACTGAATCCTCTCCAAGTCCTTAGGATGAATATATTTGTAGTGCTCCTCCTCGGTGGCCTTTATCATCTCCAACTTCTGCTGGTCAGGATCTCGAGGCAATTCGAACTCCAACTTTGCTAAGTGCCTGAAGAAAATAATGTTATCATAGCATTTCTATATAAATATCTATTTTTTCAACTATAAAATAAAGCAATTTTTTATGTCCCACTGCTGGACATAGGTATCCTCTCACAAGTTAGAGGGGTTTAGGCCATAGACCACCACGCTGGCTAAGTGCGGATTGGTGGACATCATGTCTGTGAGAATTATATTAATTATAAATTATCTCAAGCATGCACGGTAATTAAAAACATCGTAATCAATTATAAAATGGAATATCACAATACTTCCCATCACCGTGGAACAGCGATAAAATAGAAGAATTATTAATATCGGATAATACATACACTCACACAAAGAGACGATTCCTTATACAGTGTTTCAGACACACACAAACACACACAATTAAAAGCAGGGTTTCCAAGTTGATTGATTGTATAAAGTATTTTGTAAATAAGATGTATTTCTAAGATAACTTCTCACTTCCTTAATGCTTCTTTAGCTGCTAATTCTGCAGCTTCCTTCTCCTGCCGTTTCTTCTCTATTCGCTTCCTTCTTGCTTCTGCAGTAGCTGCCTTTTTTCTTTCGTATGCACCGGATAATAAGTCTTCTAGCAATACCAGTCCTAGGATCAAAAGTTACAAATGAAAATATTTTATAAATAATAAATAACGCTTCACACTCACAGCCCCACAGTAGGGTATATATACCCTGTGTCGTGGATACCATGGACACATACAAAGACAGAAACACAAACACCCAGACCCCACGATTGGCAGTCCGGCATGGTAACCATTGCGCCACGCGGGTCGTCAAACACCCGCTACAACAGATCGTACACTGGACTGTGATGTTATAAAATCTTAAAAATCATAATACATATTTTTATTCTACATCGATTTATTGATTTTTAAGAAATAATAGTAATAGTAACGCTTCACACTCATAGCCCCACAGTAGGGTAGATATACCCTGTGTCGTGGGTACCATGGACACACACAAAGACAGAAACACAAGCACCCAGACCGAGAACAGAAATTTAAACTCATCATTCAAATTACTGTTTCGCCGGGAATCGAACCCGGGACCGTTCAATTGGCATGGTAACCATTGCGCCACGCAGGTAGTAGAATAATTTTAAAGAATGATATATTCTCAAGGAATACAGAAATCCCACCTAACTTTTATTATGTAAATATAATATTTACTTCACCTTCAGCTTTTTTTAAATAATGCTTCACACTAATAGCCACTTACTAGGATTTTCCGTCATAGGTACTTTGGACACACAAAGATACCGAAGGATCGACTGTTCGTGTTCACACACACTGAGAACCAAAATTCAAACTTATCAATCAAATTGGATTTGAACCTACCTACTGTCGTACTGATCTGGCATGGCGCCATTTCACTATATTATGAGTCGTTACGCTATTGCCCAAAATACTATATACTTCCATTCATCCATCAATCCATGGATATCTTCTGCTTAACATCAGTCAACTAACTCACTATCACTATACAATCTCTTTTAATTAAAATGTTTCTTATACCCTTCTGCAGCTTATTTTTGTCCCTCTCCCTCTTCTCCCTCTCCAACCTCTCTTTCTCCCGCTCAGCCCAAGACTTGATAGGCGGGAACTGCATCTCCCCGTTGGGCCCGAGAGGTCCGTACAGCTGCGGCCGTGGTCGACGCTTGGGCGGCATGTTTAGGGTCCTCATCGTCTTAGTCGCAGGAGTGTAGCAGTTGCCTGGGTAGGAACAGCAATGTGAAAATAAAAAAACGGCCAAGTGCGAATTGGACTCACGCACGAAGGGTTCCGTACCATTATCATTGTTAAAGCGGCAACAGAAATACATCATCTGTGAAAATTTCTAATGTCTAGCCATTCACGATACTGCCTGATGGCAGACAGACGGACAGACGGACAGACAGCAGAGATATACCCCTTCGGGTACGGAACCCTGAAAAGGATCAGCTTTAATAGATCGTGATACCGAAATATTACACAATTCTAACAATATAACATGCATGCAGGTCAAACTGGATAACCCACTTTTTGAGCAAATGCAATAATGCAATTTTTGAGCAATTTGTGAAAAAAGAGCTATCCTACTCCACCACGCTACTCCGATGAATGTCGATGGAGATGCAGTTTAGTGGCGAACCCAATATCGGATTTTTTCTATATGCCCATAAAGTCTACCGGACAAGGTCTAACGACCATTATCTATCGATAACAACCGCACCTACGGCTTAAAGTGCCCAACAACAACAAAACTACGGTCACTAACGGTCGCCCATTTTACACCTGACCGCGCCCGTTTTCACTTAGCTACAGTAAGTTGCTTGCGTCCTACGCCCGCCGCAGGACCATGCGCGCTTCATCATGTCAAATCAATGTCAAACAGAGAACAAATAGCCAATATTGAAAATGTCAATAAATTAAAAATCGAAACGCTGAGAAAAAGATGTTTCCTTAGGTTTCATAGTCAAGGCTGTTTGAGCATATTTGTGAAGATTATGATGTTGTATGCAAACATGTAACATTTACCAATAGAATCAACAGGTTTCGAGTGATCAACGCCGTCTCTGTAGGGCACTCCTCGCGTCCATGACTTCGCTTGCATGAGCGGTGGAAACTCGCTACAACCACCCTTACTTTCACCTGAAAAATAACTATCTGGTAAATAAATAAACGTTATTTACAATTGGTTGCAACCCTTTTTACGTCCCATTGCTGGGCACGGGTCTCTCCCGCTACTTGGGGAGGCCTGGAGCTTACTCCACCACGCTGCTCCAATGCGGGTTGGTATTTACCATGTATTTACAGTTAAATAATGATAAATAAAGGATCACACTCCCAGCTCGATCAGCTGTCACGTGTGCCCATTATGGACCCATAGCCATACTGTTATCTCAATTAAATATGTACTTTTTTTATAAAAGGGTGCTGCTAGGAGTTTTTTTCCGCCGTCTTTTTTCTCTCAGCTCAACATCTAGCCCAAACGAGCACCTAAAGGCGATGAAATAAATATTTTTAATTTTGATTTTGCTAAATACTAGGATTCTATAGTTTGTGGATACAATGGACACACACCTAGACCAGGAAAGACGTCTAAAGTCCTCATTTATATTTTTACCCTACTTGCTCCCGTATAGGAGCAACATAAAATCACCTAATCACGAAATTTCCTCCCTGGGGATTGAACCAAGGACTCTTCCGACTCCGGCATGGTAGCCTTTGCTTCACATGGTCATCAAATAATAGATAGGTACGTAAGTTGCCTTTAAGTAAATTATCATTTTAGGAACTCCCATTACTGAGTCCCTCTTTAAAAAAGAAGATTTTTTAACTATTTCTATCCATTAGCGTAAATAAATCAGACGGCCGGTCCTACTCAAATTAAATACAAAATACCTTCAGGATAAAAGTTGTTCGCAGCTCGCACCAACTGACTGTCACGATCCACTTCATCATCATAGCCAGCGCGAGGGAGCCGCGGCAGGGCGGGCTGCCTGCGGGTCGCGGCCGCCACGAAGCGGGGCGGACACTTGGCGGCGCGGGACATGGACGCAGAGGCCTTGGCCACCGCGGGACGCTTGCGGTCGCCGCTCGCCATGCTCAGTACAAGCTAGGCTGCAATATGTTTCAATCGACTGGTATGTTGTGGCAGCAAAGCAGGGGTAAAAATGGTAGGATGATCGAGGAAGTACCACCACTGCGCCCATTACTGCCGTAAAGCAATCCAGTCGTTACGGTGTAAATGTATATTGAGGTTTTGTGTAAATGTCCATGGTGCTACGACTACTTCATTCAACTCCTCAAGTAAACGATGGCCATCAATAGTTAAGCTAGTGTAATAGTTAAGTTAGGACCTCTGATAATATCTAAGGCTTGTCAGCGAGTAGAGTGAGAGCACGATCCGTCCAGCCAGCAGCCCCGGGAAGGACGGCGGTGTGCGTGGTCGCATGCAACCGTAAACACCTGAAGATGCAGAAGAGCACATGCGCTCTCCCGAAGATGGGCCCGTTCTGGGCGTTGCGCGTGGAGGACACCGGTGCGTTCCACTGGAGATCCCGGAGTCCTCCCCAAGCGCAGAGGCAGCAACAAGAGGTTTTAATGCGGTTAATTCTCAATAACCCAGTATCCTCTCCCAAGGTGCCGGGTACTTTTTGAAGGTTCCCCCGCCCCCCGACCCCAAAAAAAAAAGGACAGCTTGGTCTTCAAATTGCGCATTTTTAATTTGAGCATGACCTTTGTCATCTTCATCAGAAGGTAATTGATTGCATCGGCTTAACAATTCCGTGGAGTCGATTTCGTCATTTTATGTTTCATCCTAAGACGTTTGAACAAGGAACTCTTTTACGGAACCGGAAAGCTTCAGAGAAATTATAACATCTATAACTGAAATAAGACTAATGGCAAAAAAACTTTTATTTATATTTACCTGAAACTTTTTCAGTTTGCACAATTTTTACCGATAATACTTTGATAACATTTTTCTGCAAAAATATGCCTAACTTAAACTGTCAACAAACAAGAATGCCAATCGATACGTTGTCATAGAGATTATGGTTGTCATGGTTGCATATAATTTTTTATATCGTCAGACAGATAAGGTTGGATTCAACCTTCGAGCATTAATCATGTTCATAGACTTAGGATATACTACCGATCCTACCGATCATATCACACATGCAGTCATTCTTTGTAGCTCTAAAAAGGGGTTCACGAACGCCCTTGCACTCACATCACAATAAAAACGGTGGCCAACACCTACATTGATGTAACTGATACTGTAGATAATTGAAGAACGAAGTATGACTGTATATGCACGACTGTCCCCTCACGAGATACCTCTAATGCTCTAAGCTGTAGGTACGTAATAGCCCTATTTTTCTGAAAAATTCTAAAATGTTAACAACGTTGTGGATAAGCGTAAAACAATAAAAACCAGAATTATTATTTAGAATATTTATTACCATGATATATTGTCTTACACAATTTCAGATATAAATGCATTATCCATATCATATATCATAAAAATGATTTTTCATTTATTCATTTATTCCATGAATAATATTTATAATTGTAGAAAAATATTTTAATATAAATATCAGATAACGTAAATATTTTCAAAATTACAAATTTGATATAATAATAATATGTTGTTAAATAGATATGATAGCACATATAATACAACCTTAATGAGCTAGATGTCTCATGATTAACCATTTTGGCACAATAAGTAAATTAAATTCGTTAATCTTAAAACATTATCCAATAAAGCCTCTCATCTATTGAAATTGTAAATCCACTGGAAGACTTTTTTACACTCAGAATTTTAAATAAACCTAATTATGTTAGATTTTAATACTGTAACAAAACCGACCGATCCATATGCTACGTTCATGAGTTGTCGTTGATTGCTTTATAATATTTGCTCACGAAGAGAATGGACGCGGTCATTTTATAAAGTACCTAATGACGACGCCTTGTAAAATGAAATAATTATAAAATGAAATGAAAATATTAAATTCACTTCCTTCACAATTCTCAAGTTTTTTAAACTGTTAGTAAATGTAAACCTTAATACAACAATTCATTATTGATAGATAACTTAATTCATAATGTTATTCAAAATTTATCTTTCAACATTTTTTCACTTGGATTCTCTTATACAAAGTGAATTATGTTTATAATTTTTTTAAAGTGTTTTACGACTACTACAAACTACATAAATATTATGCTAAAGTAGTACCATAATGATATCTTCAGAACTTTAATATAATAATTTCAATAAGCGTTATAAAAATATTAGATAAGTAATAAAAAGTATAAAAATATGGCTAACATGATTATGCATTAGAAAATTACAATTATGTAATTGGATTATTAGAAAAATATTAACAATCTTATTTGACACAAATTTCTTATAAAAACAATGATTATAATAATAGAGTATGTAGCTTAACAATAGAATGCCAAAACAATTTTAAATTTAAAGATGTACGTCAATTTAAAGAGTCCCATAAACTGTATAAAAGTATAAATTATTACTAAAATTATTTACTTATGCATTATTACTTATTATCTAAAAAAAATACTTCCTTTAAAAACAAAAGTTATTAAAGGACGATTCTAGCTTTTTATATTTACTTAGACAAAACTACACTTTTTGTATAATAGAAATATTCATTTGAGATCTGTTCACTTCTTATCTCGAAATATATTGTCCCTCATATATTTACTCACCCTGCTAAATCGAGCTTTTTGTTATTTCTTGCCATAAAATGAACTCTCGTAAGGGATGCGATAATTTATTTTTCTCTTTTAAGCCGAAATTTTAGATCCGTCAGAGTATAAATATGAATGAAACAGTTGCTTTTGATATATTGTGACACATTGAATGTATTCCAATTAAGATATCATATATATAAAATATGAAAAACTTCACCAAAACATAATCTCTCTCTAAGTGTTTAGTGTAAGTGGTTTGAACAAGACCGTTCTAATTAACAATAAACAATATGTACATATATATCTATTGCCATTCAAATCCTTCACTTCTAACTACTCACAACGTGCCTCCCGCAACACTTTTCTATTTACACGATAATAGTAAATCTTTCCAAAAAACGACATAACTCCAGCACAAACAACTAGAATATTGTAGACTTTTTTATCTCATGAATGCCGTTTATTTTATTGGCTGCAACCCTTTTTTGCGTCCCACTGCTGGGCACGGGTCTCTCCCCAATATTGGGGAGGCCTGGAGCTTACTCCACCACGCTGCTCCAATGCGGGTTGGTGGAGATGCGGGTTAGTGGCCAACCCGCTGTCGGACGTTTTCAAACCGCCCATAAGGCCTCCGACAAGGTTTAACGACTGTTATCTATCGACAACAACCGGGACCGACGGCTTAACGTGCCCTCCGAAGCACGGAAACGCGCATGAAATTTTTTTGCCACTAGCGGTCACCCATCTCACACCTGACCGCGCCCGTTTGGCTTAGCTGCATAGATCGCTTGCGTTCTACGCTCGCCGCCGAGCCATGCGCGCTTCGTTTATTTTATTACACTAGCGAAACCAGAGGGGGGGCTAGGGGGTCAAGTTCCTCCCAAAACCTTTCGCGATCACCCTTGACAAACCTCAAATACGTATCGTGACTTCATCACTTCATCATCAATCAGATTAGTAACCTGTTAATAACTTTAGTAACTGACGACTATTTGACAGTTTTCAAGAAAAAGCACACAGGTAATGTGCGCATGAAACACCTCAACACCCTTGTTAAACTGGCATTCGTGGGATAAAGGACCTATACAACATAATAACACTACATGATTCTCCAAATACCTCTATCAAGGCCATCTCTTCTCGCCGACCTCGACGTCCACCTTCTGGTTCAAATAGCTACTGGAGCCCTGCCAGCTGAAAGAGCTGTCGGTATCGCCATCTTCACTGGATTTTCGCCTCTCGGGATGGTAGGAACTGGGTCGATTATCCTTTACGTAGGACTTGGGCCGCTCTAGGAAGGAGTGAGACAGGCGAGATCCGTCGAAGTGGAAGCCGGCGTTGGACGGCTTGCGCACCTCGTGGAGGTACTTCCACGTATCTGAGCCCTCCTGGTCCTCGGGCTTCGGGCTGTAGAGCCATTCTGAAATGGAAGTTGCTTTCTGTAATACCAATATGACGTCTTGGCTGCAACCCTTTTAGCGTTAACTACTGGGCATTGGTCTCTTCCAATATTTGGGAGGCCTGGAGCTTACTCCATCACGCTACTTCACATAGTGTAGCATAGTCATGTAGGTTGGAAGGGTTTGACGTCGTAAGTATGTGGTGAGAACATCGTGTGTATAAGGCTCGACGGCTAGTATAAATCTTCGCACCTAGAAAAGTGGGGTTAGATCGGGATACGGATTGCTAGTGGTAAATTTCAATTCCGTTTCTGTATGTCGGAAGGCACGTTAAATCGTCGTGTAGGGTTGTTATCAACAAAAAACAATAACCTGTATGTAACTAATGCATATGAGAATAGTGTGGTAGAGTAAACTTAAGTAGACCTTTCCAGATATGATAGATATGAGCAATGAAATGTAGCCGGAGGTGTCTGGTATGTGTGTGCGTACGTGTGTGCGTGTGCGCGCCGAGCGCGCACGCGTGTGTGTGTGTGTGTGCGTGTGTATGTGTGTGAGTGTTCTTGCTTACCTCCGTTAGAAACCTTAGCGATGGCGGAGAGCAGGAAATCCTTGTCCTTGGCCTGCAGCAGCAGCATGTGCCGCAGGAGAGCCACCATGGAGCTCTGCGCACGGGCCTTCGCACGCATGTAGTACACGCACACGCTGGAAACGATATAGTGTGTAAGCGGATACGCCAATCACTTTTATTTATTCGCCGGGAATTAAGGGGACAAATTTGTAAAAAAGGGAATATTATTTTGTCCCCCTTTTCTTTTCATTTCTTTCATTTACTGATATTCAAGGTACATAATATTACTATTTATAGGGACACATCAATCATATCCCTCACAGTTCAAAACTGAAAATGTAACTGACAATAGTGATGTAACCAAACGAAATTTAATTGGTTGTTTTTAAATATCGAACAAAAACAATAATAACAAAATTCTGCAATCATTTTTTTGTTTTGCAGACACCTTAATTCAAAAGTAGCAGTAATACTACAAGTGACCTCAGTTTATGATAATTGGTGCTCGAGCTTGTTTACAGATAGGATGTTAATGTCCATAGGCTGCACCAGCCATGTTGTGTGCAGTATTTTGCTCCTCCATCTCTATATATAAAAACCGGCTAAGTGCAAGTCGGACTCACGCACGAAGGGTTCCGTATATCTATAAAAAAAATCACGTTTATTGTATGGGAGCCCCTTAAATATTTATTTTATTCTATTTTTAGTATTTGTATAACAATAGCGGCAACAGAAATACATCATTGCCTTTGATTATATTGCCATAGAAATCATTGCATTAAGATTGAATGAAGGTAAATTGTGGTTTACAATTTATGACGTATTAAAAAAACTACTTACTAGATCTCGTTCAAACCAATTTTTGGTGGAAGTTTGCATCGTAATGTACATCATATATTTTAGTTTTATCATTCTCTTATTTCAGAAGTTAAAGGGGGGGGGGGGGGACACACATTTTACCACTTTGGAAGTGTCTCTCGCGCAAACTATTCAGTTAAGAAAAGAAAAGAAAAGTTATATTAGAAACCTCAATATCTTTTCTGAACACCTATCCATAAATATCCCACACGTATGGGTTTGATGACAAAAAAAATTTTGAGATTCAGTTCTAAGTATGGGGAACCCTCAAAATTTATTGCTTTTTTCTATTTTTGTGTGATAATGTTAATGGGGTTCACAGAATACATCTACGTACCGATTTTCAACAGTATAGTTCTTATAGTTTCGGAAAAAAGTGGCTGTGACATACGGACGGACGGACAGACAGAGAGACAGACAGACATCACGAATCCATAAGGGTTCCATTTTTTGCCATTTGGCTACGGAACCCTAAAAATTGGACTAAAGTGGCTAATTTTGGTCTTCAACTCGTGCCATCGTCAAAAAGTTGACACAGACGTAATATTACTTTATCTGTCATTATTTGTTTTACACTTTATACTTGACATTAACATAAGACTTTTTTAAGATGCTAATGTAACAAATCCTCTTTCAATACTCCAGATACGCGACGCTGAGATCAGATTTCAGTATTATGATACTTAGGGCAGGACAACGTCCGTCCTAGATTTACCATAAATAATTGCAAGAGAATATTGAAATATTACCACAACAGTAACAGCAGAAAGCCGATGACACCGGGCCTGGTGAGAAACAGCAGCACGTTACGGAAGGCCTCGTGGCGGGATAGGGCTAGCAGGTCCTCCGTCACCACCTGGTATACGTACTCGTGGCCTCGGAACGGCCCGCAGTACGGCGATGAGCTCCTGTACGTTGTTACGATTCCAAAATTAACAAATAAGTAATAAAAAAGGAGGTTTACAAAGATTCTGTATCATTGGGAGCAAAAAAAATGTAATCTGCAAACTGAAATAGCTAGTTGTGCAGCAACTTATGGCCTGCAAATATTTCTAAAGCAGTCTGCAATTTATATCATTCTGAACAGCATTATTTTTGGTGCAGTCGAATATTATAAAATCTGCAATGAGTAATACATATTTAATCAAATTTTAGTGAGATTAAATTATTCTGCTGTTCGACTGTTTATTTTCTAGATACATATTAACATACGCTGCCTCCCTTATGTTTATGTTACTAACTAAATTATCAAATTTTAAAATTAATTTTATCTACCTACTCTTTAAAAAAATATGAAAAAGGTTGACTTGCCTGTTGAATTGTTACTGCAATGTAGGAACCGTTTTGTAATTACTTTTGAACAAAACAAGCTGAGACACGCGATTTTACCCACGTTATAAAGGTTACTTCAAGTAGAATATATTACGCACCATGATGGATCTACCTAAGGCAATGAGATGTTCACCACAGTAAAAACCTAATATCATTCCCTAGCCACCTAGCTATGTCTAGCTGTGTATACTAAAATCATACCATAACATCATTCCGTTGTGACTGAAAGCAGAACAAACAAGCAATCACACTTTTGCATATCTTATATATAAAATTCTCGTGTCACAATGTTAGTTACCAATGTTACCATACTCCTCCGAAATAGCTTGGCCGATTTTTATGAAACTTTATATAGGTCTGAGAATCGGATACTATCTATTATTCATCCCACTAAGTGATAAGGGTGGCCTACCCCAACCATTTAAACGCAGTACGGAGTTCGCGGGGTCAGCTAGTATTGGTATAGATTTATGAGAGACATAAATTAACAAAAACACTTAAAACATACCATAGAGCAATATTTAATGTCAAATTACTTATTTAAATGGGTACCTTATTGGGTTACATACCGGACAAATAACAATCCCAGTCCAAAGAGAGTAGTGAACAGCGACAGAGTGACTAGCATATACAGAATCGTTTGTGTCTGCGCTGCTCGCCACACCTGAAATCAAATTGTGTCTTTTACAAAACTGTCCAGGAATCATAAAATTAGCTACGTTTTACCTGAAATTAAAACGTTTATTAAACATACTTACCTTATTCGACCTAATATTATGAGAGTGGCTTCCGTTTCCGTATTGAACTAGTCACTTACATCCGGTCCGCAGCGCCCCTACGCCTGACTTCCTGTGATAATCAGCTTGCCCATTTCCGTTTGTTGCTACACTAGCGCCACCAAAGGCAGGTTTTGACCATGGAGAGATTTTTACTTCATTGCGTCTCTGATACACCAGGCAGCTTTAAAAAACTTAGGTCGAATAAGGTAAGTATGTTTAATAAACGTTTTAATTTCAGGTAAAACGTAGCTATTAAACAGTACTGTACCGTTATTCGACCTAATATTATGAGAGACGTGTCTATTATCGCCTGGTGGCGCTGGAACAAGCCAATGTGATTAAATTCCTGTGTAAGATAAATAGAGAATAATAAGGCAAAGCTAAAAAATAAAACATAATATTGTACATATATGTATGTTTATTATATGATTAGTATATGATTAGTGACAAAATTATTCCTTAGAAACTATTACAATGTTGTAAATGTCCACAGAAAGTATGTAGGGTTTATATAAAACAATACGAAATCATAATGATTAACTAATAAGATTATTCCGTAACCTTACAAGCAGTTCCTTTGATTTTAAACATCATGAGGGACAAAATTTGTAGATAATGAAATGGAAGAACTCCTTGAGTTTGAGATATCGCGACAGTAAAATTTCTTGAAAGTGTTTGCTGATCTCCAGTTGCCTCTTGCCATAATGTCATCTAAAGGGAACTGTTCAATCCAATTTTTAGATGCCACCGCTGACCTAATACTCCCTGCTGAAGCTTCTATGCCGGCTTCCAGTAGTAACTTCTTTATCCAACCCCCTATAACACTACGGCTAGCAGCTCTAGGTTCACCAGTTAACGTTAGGAAAAGATTCTCAGATTTAGCAAGGTGTCTTCTTGTTTGCAACTTAATCAACCGTTTAATCCAGTGCACTGGACATAGTGATTTGTTGGTTGCGTTAACCAACAGTTTCCATGCCGATTGGCTATGAGTGCTTGTGTCAGTTTTAGACCCGAAGAGAGGCCTGAAAATAATATGCTCTTCTTCTATGACGAAACGTTCCGCCGCAATACTTAATAATGTTAGGTCATGCACGCGACGTCCCGAGCACAGAAGTAAAATAGCAGCCGTGCAGCCTGACGATTCGTACAGGTTAGATTTATCAGGGTCCTTACTACTAAGGTGGCGTTTCAATATATCCGTATCCCACACTGGAGGTTTATTTACCTTGGGTTTGGTTAATGCGATAGCTTTTAAGATTTGCTTTACCAGACTGTGAGAACTCAGCCTCTCCTGATTATTTGGTTTGGTGAAGGTGGCTACTACAGACTTGTGAACCAATATAGTATTATATGATAAACCCGCTTTCTGATGCAAGTCAGCTATGTACCTGGCTAAGTCAGAACCAACTGGATCATAGATTTTTACCTTGTTAGCCTTTGCCCAATCAACCCATCTTTGCCATGCTGGACGATAAGTTTTTAGAGTAGACTTACGCCATCCTGAAAAAAGTAATGATTTTTGTTGGGGTGACCAGTTCGTTAGATGCCGATTCCACCCCCACATTTCCAGACTTCCAGAGACATCTCCATCGCTCTGGGTGGTGGCAGTCCCGTCGTTGTGTCGACTAAGGCCTGAGAAAGATTCCGTATCGTAAATGGTGGTGCTAGGGCCCTGTTCTTCAGGTCTGGTCTCCAGTATACGTTTTTCCACCTGGGTGCTACTATCAGGTATATGCCTGAGGCTTTGTTCATGTGGGCCAGAACTCGTGGTACTAAATGTGGTGGTGGGAATACCCACGCCAATGGGAAATTCCATTCTACACTCAGGGCATCGTACATGGCTGCTAGCTTGTCTCTTCGGTCCAGCGTGCAATATGTTGGAACAACATGGGCTGTTCTCGACGCAAATAAATCTATTGCTGGTGTGCCCCATTTGTTGAACACAATTTCTGTCACCTGAGGTAGTAGGTGCCACTCCGGTGGGGGTTTCTTGCGTGATAAGTGATCGGCGTGACAATTGTAGTTCCCTGGAATATGGTGAATCGATAGGTGAATGTTGAATTGATCTAGTATATCGAGTACTTTTGTGGTGAGGACCATGAGGGCTGGTGATTTCGTTCCCCCTTCTCTCCGTAGATAGGAAACCACAGTGCGGTTGTCGCACTGTATTACCAGGGCTTTGGATTTCAGGAGCCGACCGTGATCTTGTAGCACGCGTAATATAGCAGACATTTCTTTTTGATTGCAATGAAGATTCTGCTCTGCTGGTGTCCATTCGCCGAATAAACTGAGATTGTTCAGCTTGGCACCCCAACCGATATTGCTGGCGTCCGTTGTGAGATAGTGTGTTGGCAGTGGCGGATGAATAGGAGAATTTCGCCGGCAATTCATCAACCACCAATCCAGGTCTGACTGGGCTTGTATTGACAAGGGCATGGAAGTAAATAGTCGCAGTTTCAACATTTTGTTTACCTGTGTTTGGAGCGACCGGTAGTGAAGGCGACCCCTCGCAACCGCGAAACTCGCGAAATTCATCATTCCAATGGTCTTCTGTAGATCTAGCAGCTTGGTGCTCCCTTTCGCAAGCAGGGTCGAAGCTTGACTTTCTATTCTGGTGGCTGACCTGTCTGGTAGTTGTTTCAAGTTTTTCCAAGGGTCCCAAATCACGCCTAGGAATTCCAGGGCCTTCTGTGGTGTGAGGATAGACTTCTTTGTGTTTATTTTCCAGCCTAAGAATGTTAGTGTGTTCATTGCCAGTTTGACGTGCTCGCAGAGTAAGGCTTGGTCCTGACTTACCAGAAGGAAGTCGTCCAAGTATACCAAAATCCGAACACCTTGCTCCCTGAGGTGGTGTGCTATCCAATTCGAAAGAGATGCAAAAGCTTTTGGGGCCGAGCTGAGTCCGAAAGGCAGGCAGGTCATCTCCAGTAGAGTATTGGCATAAATTAAACGCAGGAAACGTCTGTGGCTTTCCCCTATGGGAATATGAAAGTAAGCCTGGTGGAGATCGATTTTTGCTAACCAGTCCTGTGGCTGTAGAAAATCTGGCACACGTTGCACATTTATCAGTTTGAATTTCCTTGTATGAACGAATTCGTTCAGATTTTTTAAATTGAAAATTGGCCTTGACGTGCCGTCGCCTTTGGCTCGCAAAAATATCCTTGACACGAAACTGGGAGAGGTTCTCACCACTTTCAGAACACCTTGCTTCAGCATTTCGCCTATTATTTGAGATGCTTCTGTCGACTGAGGTGTCTGTTGCAGAAAATTTGGCCATTGAAGCGGTGGTTTTGATTTGAAAGGGATCCGGTAGCCCTGTAGCATTTTTAGGATGTAGGGCGGTGCCCCCATCGACTTCCAGCGGTGACGATATAACCGAAGTTGGCCGGCACGAAAAGGTTGACTCGTTGAGTCAGATCCTTTTCCTGGTGTAATCTCTCCCATCCCGGTGGGATGGAGAGTTTGCTCTTCTGTCTTTCTGCGAGGTATGCTGACCGCGTTTTCCTGATTTACCTCGTCCACGAAAGGAATGACCATTGTGTCCTTGCTTCTTTGTCTGGGGCCGCTCGTTATTCCTAGGTTGTGCGTTTGAGCGCCAACCCTTAGATTTTTGCGCCGTGGGCGGCTTCTCGGAACTTCTTGGATCGTTCTGCGGTGCAGAGTTGCGATCCTTAGGCCAAAATACTTTCTTTACGCCTCCCGCTTTATCCAATGTTGTGCTGAAAAGGTCTCCCTGAAACAGACTCGAACACGAAGGTGGTATCTTTCGCAGCGTACTTTTATAATACGAGTCTTTAACGGCAGCTAGAATAGCTTCCCGTCTCTGCTGTACAATTTCGGCGCGATGGCCGCAAACCAGTTGCATAGTATCACTAACTACTTTAGGATATTCACCATGTGAAAAAATTTCTGTAATTTTTGAATGTATGTTTACATAATTTAAGTCAGTCGAATTAAGTTGGGCCCAGATAAGAAAATTATTCATTTCATTTTGAATTACTTCCCGTTGTTTTAATAGGGCATAGGTTAAGCTTGCAAAAGCGTTATCCATATTGGCGGTAAGTTTGGACCTATCGTAACGCCTGACTTCTTCATTTGTATCTAAGCTTGTAAATCCAGGAGAATGTAAGTACTGTTTTTGTACTTCTGCATAGCGTACGTTACTCCAGTCGGGTTGGTCAAAGCGCTGTAGCCCTTTTAGTTGTTGTAGCATATTCTCTGGAGTATGGGGAATTGAGGGTTCCCTCACCTTGGTATGTACTGATACATTTAAGGACGGCGGCTCCGTGGCACCGTCTTTGTCAGCTTGCTGATGGCTAGCTGGCGTAGAACATTGGTTATATAGCTCGCCACTTATATTAGGGTCGAAGCTATCCTCAACAAAACTATTATGGCAGTGAGAGTTGTTTGAAGCCATCTTATTTTGGAGTGTACTGACAACATTAATAAGTTGGTCTAACTTACGGTCACGACGAGAACGATGACGTCTTTTGTTATGTTTCCTCCTCTTTCGGCGCTTTCGATCTTCGTCTGATGAGCTCGTTTCGGAAGAAGAGCTGTGCGCAGATTGTGAACTTGAAGAGCTGTAGCGCTTTCTTTTTCCACTGGCTGGCATATCCTCTGCATCACGTCGTTTCGTTGCTTCAGCTCCCGAACCATGCGCTTGCGGACTAATGTCCATCTCTGAAATAAGGAAACGTCCCAAACGGAAACGTCCGTTTAGACGTTTAATTTTTTTAAATAACCGCAACGTAACTATGTATTTAAAACCGTCAAAAAGAATGAAAAACATTCATCACAGTATTCAAACAAGTAAATGCTGAATCGAAACTAACGGTTTCTTCAAAATTTAAATTTTTAACCAGATGGACTTAATTATCATTAACATTTTAAGAAAAGAGTTTAATACTCACTAATTTTATTATATTTCTATAACCGAACGAAAACTTCGTTAAAATAAATTTAAATGATCAAGTAAATGCTTAATCGAAACTAACGGTTTCTTCAAAATTTAAATTTTTAACCAGATGGACTTAATATCATTAATATTTTAAGAAAAGAGTTTAATACTCACCAATTTTATTATATTTCTATAACCGAACGAAAACTTCGTTAAAATAAATTTAAATGATCAAGTAAATGCTGAATCGAAACTAACGGTTTCTTCAAAATTTAAATTTTTAACCAGATGGACTTAATTATCATTAACATTTTAAGAAAAGAGTTTAATACTCACCAATTTTATTATATTTCTATAACCGAACGAAAACTTCGTTAAAATAAATTTAAATGATACCCTTAAAATGCACTGTAATCCTTTTTACACCACTGTAAGTAGGAAATCCACTGTAAGTAAGACTAGAATCAAAGAGCCGGTCAAGTGCTTATGATCAAGCTAGCTAGTGACCGCCTCGGGCGGGAACAGAACAGCCAATGAAGTAAAAATCTCTCCATGGTCAAAACCTGCCTTTGGTGGCGCTAGTGTAGCAACAAACGGAAATGGGCAAGCTGATTATCACAGGAAGTCAGGCGTAGGGGCGCTGCGGACCGGATGTAAGTGACTAGTTCAATACGGAAACGGAAGCCACTCTCATAATATTAGGTCGAATAACGGTACAGTACTGTTTAATGGAACATTTTATGGAATGAAATACTGACAAGCGTGTAGGTTACGAGATGTTACGTGGTCACTGCTATAACCACCCAAGCCCAAGAGATTTCTTTCTTAATAATGGCATCGCAAACTCTGCATATCGCCAGCGACAAGTATAATTTTTTAATCACTTTTTTGTCAGTGTTGTTGAAACTGGATTAACTAGTAGTAGAAAATTAGTAATTAATAGAATCAGGCGTTACTTTGCGGAACTCCATTGTTATAAATGTAGATAAAAACTACTTTGCAACAATCCGCAATCAGAACGTATGATGGTGTAGACTTCGCGAGTAACCGTCTTAGAGTCAATAACCCTGATGATGCTCTGTTTTACGGCGAAACACGTGTTGGTGGTGGTACGTATGTTGGTGTATATTTTTATTGTTGCATGTGCATGTATCCTATGCGGGAGGGAGGGAGGTGCTGTTGCATGAAAAAGTATACACCATCATACGGTCATGCTGATTGCGGATTGTTGCAAAGTAGTTTTTACCTAACTTTATAGAAAGTCAATAAGTTTTCGATTCTATTACTATGAAGGCCTACATCAGTGATCAGTAATCAAGTCGGTCAGATATTTAAGTAAAACGATGGCTAGTTTACCAGAATGTGTCTGATGTAGTTTTGGATGCAAGATCAAGAAATATAATTTCGCACTGTAATTAACTTATATAGAACAAAATGCCAACCACCAACTTTATCTGAAACCAGCGGCTTCGCCCGGGTCCCCGTTTGGTAAAAAATAGCCTATGTGCTATTCTAGGCTTCATTGCTATATTAAAATCATAGGCGTTTAGCCAGTTGCTTCAGCCGCGTTGACCCTATTACCGGTTTTCACGCAGGAATGAAGCATTTTCCCGCGGTAAAAAGTAGCCTATGTTACTCAGGGTGAATGTAGCTTTCTAATGGTGAAAGGATTTTCGAAATCGGAACAGTAGTTTTTGAGTTTATTCATTACAAATATACAAAAATACAAATCATCCTCTTTATAATATTAGTACAGATAATTCAAAAGTACAGAAAGGAAATCAAAATAAATCAAGAGCACATCATGTCTTTTCCGACTCCTCGCCAAATCTCCAAGCCTAAATGTTGTCTGTAGTCGTATATGGTTCTTATCTAGTGGCTGGTCGTCTCGTATAAATGTAGCTGGCAACCGCAATTTTTACCAAAAACAAAAGTGCTACACGGCAGACATAGTGCAGTAATGGTGTTTCTGAGCTTGACCTGCACCTGATGTGTTTTGACAGAAAGCTGCAGTTGCTGGCCAGAATCACAAAGTGACCACCAGCTCGAAGTGGCTCAGGCAAGACTCAGGCTTGCTTAAGCCACACCCACTTACTCTTACACCATTAAAAAAGGACAAAATTTCCATTACTTGTGATACTAAATTAAATACGTTAACATGTATTTTCAGAAAATTTTATATTGACATTGCATGCCCAAATTGGCCAAATATGAGTGTAACTTTAGCCTATTTAAGAACCTCTGTACCATATTTCGCAATAAATAATGATTATGATAAAAAGATAAAAAAAAGTATAAACGCACCTTCCTAGCCGGATGACAAGCATTCAAGGCCGTAGCTCGCTTCACATAGAAGAGCAGTAGGAATTTGATCGTTACGGCCACTGCTAATAGGGGCGAGAACAGCATGCCGAACCACAGCACTGCCTGGTTGTATATCAGCGTCAGCGAGTTGTACGCGATGTTGAATTCGGGCGCCGCGGACTTAGGGTTCCATCTATAAAACGTTGTAAAAATAATTATTCTCAAATTTTGCTGGTTTCGTTCGATAACGTTTTCTGATGAAGTAAAGGAAAAAGAAAAGGAATTAGTTTTTTGTTTTTCATTTAAGTGATCTTTTGTTTATTTTCCGTAGGCATTTCTTGATAGCTGCTTCAAAAACAAACATCTTGTCTATAGGCCGATTATAGAGGGGGCGCTGTGAAGCTGACATCACTCGCACAAATGCATTTTCATGTTGAGACGGACAGTGATGTAACGCAGTGCGCATGTGTTATATAATGTATGATTCACAGACTATCGCATAATTAAAGTGGAATATATTGCAGATGTGTTTCAACATATAGAAAGCTTTAACTTAAATGTCTTATTGGGAAACTTCGAAATCTTGTATTCCAAAGTTATAAGTTCAGAGACTAACAGGTTCTGTTCCAAATATACATTATATAACCACAGATACAGCAACAGCAGATTTATCAACAGTATCAATTATAATGTAACCAACTACAGATTAAAAAGTTAGCACGAAATAGAAGAATGCAATTGTTGTATCACATTAATAAACACTATCTTACATCAAAAAAAAATCAAAGTTGTTTAAATTATAATTTAAAAAAAATAAATATACGAAAAACACAAAAGAACATAAAAGGTAACCAAAACTCACTTATAAAGGCTGCCCCTAAAGAACTCAATGGCGGGGAGGACTAGCAGGGAGACCAGCGCGTCCAGCAGGACCAGGCGGTAGGCCTCCTGCCCGAACGAGCTCTCCCAGCACTGCAATCGTCACCGAACCATTACGTCACGACTGACATTTGAGCGGCATATTTGCTGCAACCCTTTTTAGCGTCACACTGCTGGGCACGTAACTCTTCAATTTATGGGGAGGCCTGGAGCTTCCTCCACCATGCTGCTCCAATGCGAATTGTTGGAGATGCAAGTGGTCAACTGTCAGATGTTTTCAACTCGCTCATCTGGCCTCTAACGAGGTTTAACGACTGCTGTCAATTGATAACAACCGAGACCGACGACTTGCTTCCTTCAAAGCACGGAAATGGGCATGAAATTTGCCATAGCATTCATACTTCTCGCACACAACCGCGCGCATTTCGCGTAGCTGCGTAGATCGCTTGTGTTCTACGCCACCCACTAGGCCATGCGCACATTAAACAGGCGGTACCCCGATGACCGAGTGTCGAATAAAAACAATTCATATTTCAGAGACTCATTACTTACTCATTCATCTACTTCAGCTCACAATTACAATAAATAGAATTACATATACTCGCCGATAGACGGCAAGAAGAGCCATATTTTTAGTTTATGTTTGGGTTGAAGACACAGAATAAACGGTATTTTTTAAAAATGAAAGCTTGCTAGATCGATTTATTGCCCCCGAAAACCCCTGCACAACAAATTTCAGGAAAATCGTAAGAGCCGTTTTCGAGATTCAAAGTACATACAAGTATTGCTTGTTGAAAGGTATTTCCTCGTGTAAAAAAGGATATGCCTTACGACCTTACGACACCCACACAGAACATATTAAGAGAGGTAGAACGGAAATAATGCGCCTGTAGGCGACACATTAAATTATGTATAAACTTATATGTTTTAAGTTTTTCTTTGGTGACGTTGTCTTAGTCTTTTGTTTAAGTCGTTCGTAGCTTGTCCAAGTTTTTTACCGTTTTTCGATTCTTGTTTTATTCTTAATAAAGTTCTACCACAAATCTCACGTTTTCTTCCGAAGAACCAAGTTTATCCGTTACAGCGCCGTTCGTATGAAAACTGGTGTCGCCGATCAAGCCCCACCTTTCACTTTCACCAAATAAATACGAAGCTTACGCACATATTTGCAATTTCAAATCTAGCCAATCTTAGCGCCGCACAATCACGCGATTTCAAATGAACGAATCACACCCAAGCACGCACATCGTAGCACGATCGCGTGTTTCTGTAGAGATACGAACGTTTGCTCAAAATCCCTGGCGCGTCTGCCCCGCCCACATTTCCATTCTAACCTCTTCTAATATGTTCTGTGGACACCCATAACGAGGTCTGCCGCCGACAAAGGTTCAGTTTGTCATAGTGACTTTTTTACTTTCATCTACTGTCGTCAACTCTAAGGCCCCATCAATCACACATCATCTACATTACGTTTTGCATTCGTTACAGTCTATCGACCCACCGACTAAATCGCACAAATCTGACAGGAGACGTGTGCCCATCAGTAAGCCATTAAACAGGGTTGAAAAATTCAGTATATAGCATGGTGCAGCTTTGCATTCCTCTCTTTGTCCGAAGGATTACGGCAGTAAAATTAAAAAAATTAAACAACAACAAAATATTGGTTAAAAAACATAAATTAACAAAACAATCAAGATATCATTTTTCATTAACAATTGATCATACTTTATCTTACTTGAAGTACAAAGAAAAGACACCAAAATATTGCTTAATTCACCTGTTTACTAGATCGCGCCCAATACATAAGAAGCAACACCAAAGTGCCAATGTCTAACAGCCAAGTCCGTGCGAGGGTCACGTAGAAAGCTGTTCTTGGTTTGTAGAATTCCAACCTGTGAAATATCACATTCTTTATTAATCCGCACAAAAACGCGCCACGCGTATCCTAAATCGCGCTATCGAAGTTTTTAGAATATCCTACCATGTTTACAAGCAGTGGCGGATCTAGGATTTCAGTTTGGGGGGGGCTTCATTTTAGTGTGGGATAGCTACGGCCTGCAATTTTGGAAGGGTCAAAAAAGGGACCGCGCCTGATTTGTTTGGAGGAATTAGAGGTTAGTCAAGGGTGAACCCAAGAGATTGGGGGGCTCACCGGAGGCTCACCTTATTGCAGTGCCACTATCAACCCTATTGCGAAGGTCGTAAGGAGCAAACTCACTTGACAATGACGTTGAACAGCACCGGGAACAGGGCCAGCGCCGTAGTTATAACGAGCGACACGCAGATCTCCCAGTGCCTCACCGGCGGCTCCAACGCCAAGAGATGCCAGAAGCCGTACTCCAAGCCCGCTATAAGCCCTATTGTGAAGGCCGTAAGGGCGAGATTTGTCACTCGCTGTCCGATCTTCACGCAGAAGGTGAGGTTCACTTTCTTCTTGTTCTGCTCGTTGAGGAGCTCCTAGAATATTATAAAGAAGTTGAGAAAGAGTGATCGTTATAATATCGTTTATAGGGATAAATACAAGCTTATTTTAATATCCACATTTACAATTTTGCGTTCAATTTTTCCTCAGAGATTAAAAAGACTGAGAAGTAAACGAATTTGTAAATAATAATATTCCAAAAGAATTCGCGTTTAAAAGTATAATCTCTTGCAGATACTCTATTGAATTGTTGTCAAAAAATTAAGGATAGTTATGAAAACTGTTATATGTACAGTATACCTTGATTTTTTTTAACGACTTCAATCAAAAAAGGAGGACGTTATCAATTCGACTGTATTTTTTTTATGTTTGTTACCTCAGAACTTTAGACTGGGTTAGCAGATTTTGATGATTATTTTTTTATTTGAAAGCTGATGCTTCCCGTGTGGTCCCATTTTAATTTGGTCCTGTTCTGACAATGGCACCCATGAGAAAACCATATAAGTCTTAAATTCGCATGAAGTAGCTGCGCGATAAATGGACGAATAACTCAATATTACGTCAACCGATTGATAATGTTTCTTTTTTAGAAATGATGTAGTTCAAGGGTAGTTTGGCACGAGTTTGGTTAGATTCTGACTATGGGATCCATGACAAAATAACGGAACTCTTCAATTCTTATGAGAAAATTAACGATACTCGACTGTACTTTTATAGGCTATCCGGATATTTGAGGCACCTACAGTAACGTCGTTATGGCAAAGTAATTATTGTCGTAGTAGAATATGATGATCAATGAAACTCCTTAACGGCTTACAGTAACTGTGCGATCTGTGGCAAAATTTCTAACGGTTTCATTTAAAAGGCGCTGCCTCATATGAGCAGCACGTTTAGTAGGTCTATCCATATTCAAACAAATTATTTAGTGTATAGTTTGGTTCACGAGAGTTGAACACAAATGGCGGCCGTCTGCGCATGTACACTCATGAATCAATCAAATCAATGCGTCAATGCCTCGATAGACGAATAGCGACTGGGCACCAGTGACGCACCATTTGGCGCACCAATGGCGTCGCTCCATTCTTCCCGCGCCTCACCCCGCGCCTGTAAGGGGACCTAAAAAATGCTTTCTGCGCAGTGTTCATCTTTCGTGAATTGAATTGTACTTCAAAATCACTAAAAATCATAAATAAACAAAAAATTTAACAAAAAACTATAACCGACTTCAAAAGAAAACTATTCCAAACCAAATTAATATGCACTAAAAAGTAAAATAAAATGCGTATTCTTCTACATTTTAATAGTCAACTTACATTTTCTACTCATCAATATGTAGGTACGATCTGTGTTTACCATAATATAATGTAGGTACAATTATTATTATTTTTGGAATTGGTGTCAGCGTGTCCACTTGACAGCTCCCGCCGCGGTCCTGCTCTCGCCTCACGCCTCATCAAGTCGCATGTGCCGCACAAGCAAATCTCACCTATAATTATGTATGTAGTTACAAAGACATACCTTGGCTGACACCGACTCGAAAAATAACAATAATTGTACCTACATTATATGGTATCGCACAGATCGTACCTACATATTGATGAGTAGAAAATATAAGTTGACTATTAAATTGTAGAGGAATACGCAATTATTTTTTTACTTTATATATGCATTAACATATTAATTTGTTTTGGAGTCGTTTTCTTTTGAAGTCGGTTTTTTGTTTTGTTAATTTTTTTTATTATAAAACGTTTATTGAGCATACGTAAACTTGGTTGGAAACTCACGATTACCTTCGGGTTGCCCTAGTAGTTTCGGACAGTTTAGGTCCTTTATGAGCTATCACGTTTAGTAGAAATTTAATGGGGCTCCGCTGTAGAAAAATGATGAGTAAAGCCATACATTTTTTATAATAATAGTACCTTGAACTCGTTGTAGAGGCTGTTGGCGTTGAGCGCGGCGGCGCGCTGCGAGACCACGCCGAAGTCCCAGCCGCAGAACACCTTGTTGGCGAACACCGCGCTCAGCCCGCCGCCCGTCTCGATGAAGTTGCGCCGGTACGAGTACGCGGTCCTTCACCATCACAGGACATTTAGGTGAAACTCAACATTAATCACGAAAAATTTAAAGTAATGGAACAAAAAGTACCTACATTATACACAAACCTACAACAAATATGTGAAGAGTATTTTTTAAGTATTTAATCTATGAAGTTTTTAGTTTACTGTCCAATAAACGGTCATGAAAGAAAATAAAATAATGACAGATCTCGTTTTAACGTTTGATTCCGAGAGCTATTTCGAGAGGTAAGCGACGAAAAAGTACAAAAATTTACTAATATCATTTTTTTATATTCTGTCAAATTCGTGGAGTATAGAAAGATGTCAGTCAGCAGGATTTCTTAACGTTTGGCGCAGAATGTACTTACCTCAATTTAAAAAGTTTTTAAAATTAAACAAAAAATTCGCTGCAATAACTTTTCTAAAACCATAAAAAATAAGAAGCAAGCAAGTATGTCAATTAATGATAAGTTTCACAGTGTTCAGTTTTGCAAAACTTGAAACTCGGTGTATCAAGTTTGAAAGTCGTTAAAAATAGTAACTAACATTTTGCAAGTTTAAGATTTTCATATAAAAAAATCATTCACAACTTTCACCATTTCTAAAATATTTCCATAACTGATGATCAACGCTTATTTTTTTAATACCGTGCAACAATTCATTATGGATTTCACACTAAGAAATTTAGCTTATTTGACGATATTAAAACAAAATACATATTAGAAAATGGTTGCAAGTTTTCATTGCTTAGCTCTCTGAATATTTCATGTGTGTCAAATTTTTGAAGGACGTACTTAAATGTCAATATTGCATTCGAATTGGATAGTGGTTAAGTATTTTTAAATTTTCTAATTTTTCGTGCAATTTCCTTAATGTTTTCTTACATAAGACCCTTCTCCTGACTATAACAAATAAAACAAAAAAAGAATCAGCGAAATCGGTCCAGCCGTTCACGCGTGATGCCGTGACCAAGGGAAAAAGGGATTCATTTTTATATATAGAAGATACACAGAGCTATCGTAAACTGCTCTTTGTTACTCAGCGCCACCTAGCGGACTTGCACTATAGCAATATATACATATAATATATACGTATACAACAAGGAAGCTTGAGAAGTAATAAGCAACAACGCAAATCTTATGATGATCACGGGAACTCTCCTAACTCATCATTCATTAGTGTGGTGGATACTGGCCCGAATTTTTCTCAATCCGATATTGGCATACCAATTGAGATAGTTTTAATGATCTGTCAAAACTTGACAGCCTCATACAATTTTTTTATAAGAAAATAATTTGTGTCAACTCATCACAAATCATGTGACATCACATATCATTTACGGTAAATTGACAATTTTTTATTGATTTCAAAGGCAATCAAAATCATGTATCAAAATGAATTACCAATTATCCTTATCGAAGCATGTTTTAGTATAAAGCTTTCAAGGTATGCATTTTGTTTTTTTTATTTTTGTACATAATGTGAAAGAACCTATTCTCACAGACAGGCCCACTGGATAGGTCTTCTGTTCAGGGTGTTTTGTACAGTAGTGGAGCATAATAAGTTTTGATGATAGTGATGATGATGATGTATAATCACCTATAACAGAGCACGGCAAAGAAGAGCAGGTAGAGGCAGAGCATGGTGAAGAAGTAGGCCGCCGGCATGCTGTACGTGAGCGGCCCGGGGCTGTTGATGACGCCCGCGTGGTAGTGCCCGTAGAACAAAAGGGAGTCGTTCAATCCGCCCTGGAAATAAATTAATAGAACTTGACGATCGCTAACACAGCTATCCTTTCCGAGTGAATTTATAGGTTGGGGAACTGTCGTGGTTGGAGTGGCAAAGTACAGTGAATTGGCTGCTTTTGTGTCCCATTGCTGGGTCTCTCTCCATTATTAGGGAGGCCTAGAGCTAAGTTGCTACATTGTGGGTTGAAGTGGTTAAACCACTATAAGTCTTCAAACACAAGTTTTAACGTCTGTTATCTATCAGTAATAACCTAACCTAACCTAACTATATGGCCTGCCCATTGCCATTTCAACTTGCAGATCTAACTCACCATCCCACTAATGAAGTCCAAGAAGGCCAAGCCGCCCGCGTGTCCGGCCGGGCCGTCGTGCAGGACCTGCGGCGCCACCACGAAGCTGAGCAGCAGCAGCGCCAGCAGCAGGTCCAGCACGAACAGCCAGCGCAGCAGGTGGAAGTACGAGCCCACCGCCGAGCCCAGGTGGCCCTCCAGGTTGCGGATGGCCTCGTACCACGGCTCGATGGAGAACACCAGGTCGCGGAAACGGTCGCTGCTCTGATGGCAAACACTTCAAAAATTTAACACAGTCACACATATTATCTTTTATATCTTATAAAATGCGGTGATGGAAACTGTTTCAAAGTTACAAAGAAAAGCTACTAAAGATGTACATTCAAATTGAATCAAAACTCGTTAGCCAGCTGGATACCAAATCTTGGTATTTGTCCTTATTCTGTAAAAAATTGTAACCTGCAGATAAATTCTCTCAATTTATGTTACTGTTACTAAAGAATCTATACGGTATATTATAAAAGAAACATCTATGCGCTTGCGGCTCCGCCCGCGTGGAGTATACATTTTCCCATAGGAATGGGATATTTTCCCCGAGAAAAGGTAGCCTATGTCACTCCCAAGCAACCATACTATATCCGTTCAAAAAATCAGTTCAATCTATAGCACCGTTGCGACGTGAAAGAAGTAAAAACAAAATAATAATTGGCTGTCTATAAAGTCGATTTACGAGCGATAGTTTAACGTGACAACGTCATAAAAAAACAATGAAAACCACATTAACTTTTCACTTGACTTTATAAACAGTCGACGAACTGCGTAAACCAAACGCTCAAGAATCAACGTAAAGTTACAAGCGTAACGTTACAATGAGTCATCCTTTTTCGTACGTGCAGCCGGCGTTCATCTATCTATTAGTCGTTGTCACGTCAAAAAACAAACGTACTTTCACATAATATGTGAAATATGAAATGTATTCACATGAATGAACACAAAGAACACAACACACATCTTACAGCTGATTCAATAAATCCTTTATTTACCAATTAGCTTGAAAGAACTCTTTTCCCCATTCATCACATTGAAATTGCAATATAAAGCTTGTCCAGAGTACACACTCACTCAGGATACAAACTAACGATTACTCGAACATTCCTCTTCATCGTCAGACTTTGCAGCATGTCCCGTAGGGCTTCTCTGATGAACATTGGCCTTTTATATAGTAATACATAAATTGACTTACTCTCTTGATGGCAAAGCTGATCCTATACTTGAGTCGCTTGAACACGGAGATGGGTCTCCGTTTAGAGCGCAGACTCACGGAGGCGGATAGTTTGTCGCGAACGTTCCTCTTCATCGTCAGACCTTGCGGCAGGTCCCTTAGGGCTTCCCTGATAAACATTGGAACTTTTATTTTATAAATATTTGAAGTTTTCACTAACAGCCCTGACTTCTGTCACACTTACCAGAGCATTAGCTATTTAACAATTCAAATATGTAGTAGAATTAAGTAAGTACCTACTTAATTCTCTTATTCTGACATAAAATTAGTTCCGTATCAGGACACGGAACACTGATACAGTTATCAGGAGTCAAAACCTCCTCGCTCCTAGTCGTCGCTATGTACTCAGAGTTAACACTCCTCACCTATCTCTGGAATATTAAGTACTAACTAGAACAGGGACACTACCTCCTGAGCTCCTCGGACACGGGATTGTCCTCCATGAGGCGCTGGTGCTGCTCCATCTCGCGCACGATGATGTCCGCCTGCTGCTCCGCGGCGTCCGGGGCGTCCGAGCTGATCGCCTCCAGTAAAGCATTGTGCTCGGAGTTGACGCGTCGTAGTCGCAACGTATCTGGAACAAGGCTCTAATTTAGTACTTACAGCTTTAGCGTTAACCCTTTTTGGAGTGTGTTGCACCATGTGAGTATAATGATAACTAAGCCCAAACTACCCGCCGTCAAATCCTCGGTTAAGCAACATTTTGAGGATCCATTAAAGTTGCTTAATTGTTTATGCATTTACAAAATTAAATACAGCATTAATACCGTTTCGCACTGTACTTAAGTAATGATCGCGTTTTCACACGGGGGTTTGGTTAATCATTTTGACGAATTCAATTTATTAAAGTAATTGAATCATAATATCGTTATTGTTATGTACAAAAAATGTATATTTTGAATAAGAACTTGTAATGTAATAATCTTTCTTTCTTTCTTTCTAATGGTACAAATTTCCAAAATCCTAATTTTTATTTGATATATGAGCAGCGATGGCCGAGTGGTAAAAAACCGCGGTCTTCGACGCGACTCGGCTCGCACCTCTGACAAAAGAAATTTGTAATGTGCGAATTTATCGCTGCTCCACGGTGATGGAAAATATCGTGATATTTCATTGATTACGATGTTCTCCATCGCCGTGCATGCCTGAGAGAAATTCATAATTTCTCGAAAGTATGACGTCCACCAATCCGCACTTGGCCAGCGTGGTGGACTATGGCCTAAATCCCTTTCAATTGTGAGGAGACCTGTGCCCAGCAGTGGGACATAAAAAAAGGTTGAAAAAAAATATTTATTTGTGTAAATATTGGGTATTCTTTATGAATTTCAGAATAGACAACGCAGAAATGAATGCCCGGAGATTTTAAACATTTTTTTAGCTCGACCTTCAAAACAAGAAACCATTAAATTGATGGAGTACTATTGTCACTATCCATTCATCAAATCCATCAAGAAGCTGTGGTGCACTTTTATCTATATAGTTAACTACTTATTTATTTAAGTTGGACTATTATTTTATCCCCGCATTCTAATACAGCCACTTTCAAATGAAATAAATAAAAAATTGGGACTATACAAAACAAATAATCACCATAAAGAACTTTATCAAAATCACTTCTTTCACAGTCAAACGGATTCATTCTTCAATTTAAGGATTTTATTTAAATCCTAATTTCCCCACACTAAAGAAACGCACTGACGTATCCATCAAAGCGCCGCGATGAACTGGGATCTGATTCACGGTAATTATGGAGAACCTTCCTGCTTAATTAGGGTTCATTAGTACGCGCCAATAACATGGGGGGCGGAGCATAGTCAATGCATCTGTTTAAATGGTATATTTTGTAATTGTTGGGAATTTCGTCGTAGTGTAAAATACCGTGGATAAATAAATAAGTGAGAGTCGGAGTCAGATTTCAGGTTTGATGTTAAATGACCTTTTTTGTTATCGGGGGGGAAACCTTCAAAAGGTACCCGGCACTTTGGGAGAGGATACCGGGTTATGTGGGATTTGACCTCACTAAAACCCCCTCGGTGACCTGCCTCTGCGCGTGCGGTGGACTCCGGTATCTCCAGTGGAACGCATCAGTGTCCTCAACGCGCGGCGCCCCCAGAATGGGCCCATCTTCGGAGAGCAGACGTGCTCTCCTGCACTCACTGCTGCACACTGCACTGCCTCCAATGTTTACGGCGGCATTCGGCCACGCACACACCGCCGTCCTTCCCGGGGCTGCTGGCTGGATGGGTCGAGCTCCCACTCTCACCACCCGCAACCCTGGAAGCCCCCTTTTAGTCGCCTCTTACGATCAGGCAGGGGATACCGTAGCTCTATTCTTATTCCCGAAGCTACAGGGACTAAGCTATACTGACATACCAATACTGACATACCTCTCAAAATTCTGCAAGCGGCAGTAGCAATAACCTATAGGTAAGTTCCTAGAATGGCAACCGCAATTCAGCAAAAAGAGCACAGGCAGAACAACCTAAAGAAGACACAGGGAAGCTGCTGGAGTCAGAGGGTGCAGGATCTGACTAGTGAATGTTAGGTTAGCCTACAACCAGCAGTGGACCTGTAAAAGCTGATGACTGATGGATGGATATGGAAGCTGTGTCTATTATTTTTATTGCAATTACTTCACTTTTCTGTAAACACTACTTAATGGAGCTAAGAAAATGATAACAGCCTACTTAAATAAAAAAATAACTTACTGTGTGGAAGCTGGCGGGAAGGCATGAAGTTGACAGCGACCTGCCTGGCTACATTGCTTCGCAGGGTTAAGTTGCGTCTTATGTCTGCTGTTTTCATTTCTACATTCTCTACTTCATTATCATCTCCCATCTTCAGGTGCTATTATTGCTCTGAAAAAAAAAACAAGAATTATAATTAGGTACCATAAAGTGTGTATTAAAAGTGAGGTAATTTTGAAGTTTTATTTATTCCTTATGTGTATCCACAGGGCCATCGCTACAGTGTGGCCTCTAAGGATTGCAGACCTTAGCAGTGCATTTTAAAGATGTCTCATGGAAAGCAGTATGGACTTTACTTTAGCTGACGCATTTGGTGGTAGGAGGGGTGGGGAAAGGAAGGAGGGGTACTCATCCCTCCCCGAAACCTCTGCTGGACACTTTAATAAATAAAATGGCAACACATCAAATGTCAGTCATAAATCACGTCAAATTATCTGTTATCTACAGTAGAAATCTGTTATAACAACATTGAAGGGACCACTATACTAAGTAGCAATAGCCGGTTTATTTTAATAACCGAATTTAACCTATAAGCAACATGGAAATCAGCACTAATTTTCGATCATTATAACCAATAGGTATGTCGTTATAAATGATGTTGTAAGAGGTTTTGACTGTAATACCACTAAACTGTAACTTAATTAAATAATTTATTTTAAATTTAATATTTACCATAATATTTACAAATTAAGTGGTGAGTATTAGTAACAAGTAACAGAATAGGATTTTGTAGGTTATATGGTGAATTAAATATTGTGAACCTAAATTTTTCTCTCAGGAACTATTTATTTCAGCACTAAAAGATTTTACAGAAAGTCTATCTAGAAGAGACCTTCCTCCCAAATAAATTACAGTCAAAATTCTGTGTCGCCTAAAGTACAGTCCAGCCAAGTAGTTAAAACATTTTTATAGAAAACCTTTTTCAAACCTTTTTCATCAAGAGTTGTAAAAAACATTCGCCAGGGCTCTCCAGCTCCTTTGATACTCTAGAGCGGCAGCTGTCTGCGGCTGTATCTATCCATCTCACCCACAACACTGGGTATAATATAACTACTACTAATACATATTATAGCACATCCTTTACCATGCACTCTGTCAAACTATGGATCTCCCTACCTAACTCCATCAGACATGCTCAATCCTTGGGTTTGTTCAAAAAGTTGGTTAAGGATTACTATTTGTCTTCAATAAGTATTAATCTCCTTCCTCCTTTCTCTCCCCTTATGCTTGGTCTCTCCTCACTTGTGCACTTTTCACTGTCATCTGTATCCTAGGTTGTCTCTGTTTTTCTTTGCTACTTTTTACTGTTATTTGTGTCCCACTTCTGTATCGGGGGGGAAACCTTCAAAAGGTACCCAGCACCTTGGGAGAGGACACCGGGTTATGTGGGATTTGAACCTCACTAAAACCCCTCGGTGGCCTCCTCTGCGTTTGGGGAGGACTCCGGGATCTCCCATGGAACGCACTGGTGTCCTCCATACGCGACGCCCTGGAACGGGCCCATCTTTGGGAGAGCAGATGTGATCTCCTGCACCTTCCGATGCTTACGGCGGCATGCGGCCACGCACACACCGCCGTCCTTCCTGGGGCTGCTGGCTGGACGGGTCGAGCTGCCACTCTCACCGCCCGCAGCCCCGGAAGCCCCCTTTTAGTCGCCTCTTACGATCAGGCAGGGGATACCGTAACTCTATTCCTAATCCCGAAGCTACAGGGACTCGTCTAATGCACCCTACCCACAAATTTTGAATTGTCTTTTATATATCTACTTCTAGGTTGTCCGGAAGAGAGTGGCAAAAAATTTTATGCATGTTTCCATGCTTCAGAGGGCATGTTAAGCCGTTGGTCCCGGATGTTGTCGATAGATAACTGTTGTTAAACTTAGTTGGAGGCCTTATAGGTGGTTTGAAAACATCGAAAAGTGGGTTGGCCACTAACCCGCATTGGAGCAGCATGATGGAGTAAGCTCCAGGACTCCCCAATAAGGGGGAGACACCCATGCCCAGCAGTGGGAAGTCAAAACGGTTGCAGCCAATATAATAATATTATGTAGTGGGGTTATGAGTATATTCATTTTATTTTAAAAAAATGTGTTCGGTTTTGTAACAGTATCTGGACACTCACTCTAAAGGAAGAGACCAAGCGAATGGGGAATGGAGAATTCGCAAGAATGCAGAAATAGAAGACCTTGTGGCTGAGCTCAACATTATTGGAAAAATTGTGGAGTAAAAAAGGCATACTCGGGACTAGTGGTGTGCAGACGCCCAGTAGGTCACCAAAGTACAGGTGGAAAGACCGGGTGAACGCTGACCTGTGTGATATGAAAATCACGAATTGGCGTGATATCGCACAGGATCACAATAAGTGGAGGATTCTCGTGTCGGAGGCCCTTGGCCCTCAACACCGGCAATGGCTCCGACCCAAAGTGGATCGATCCACTTTGAGTCGCTGCGCCGCAGGAGTAAGTAAAAAAATATGTATTACATTTGTATCTTAACCAAGAATATTATTTAACCATTCTCAGATAATCAGGACCCTGCATTAAGTCTGTCAGAAGTTGAGTTTCAGGATATAATACAGATGTATTATATTGTACCAATGGCATTTGAAACAAAAAATATAATAGAATTACAATAAAGAAGAATATATCCATAATAGCTAGAAACAATTTTATTGTCGTCTTACCTGTGTTTTCAATCAAATGATAAAAATATGATTGTTTTTTTAAATCAGTATAGTCCACTTTTTTATATTCAATCTATTTTCAACAGTACTGTTGTTTAACAATTGTATTTGTTCTATTGATAGAAATACAAAGCAATTCTCGACGATAAAAACTTCATCAGTTTTTAATCAGATAACATAATTATGTGCAAAAGTGATTAATAGTTGAAATATTTGTATTTTGATTAGATTTAAATAAAACTGATTAGATTAAAATTAAAAATAATAAGAATATTTCATTTTGTTGTAAATTGTTATTTGACTTGTTTCACAGAGTACATTTTGACTTGTTGTGTTGTTTATATTTATTTATTTGTAATTTTTATGCCTAGTCTTTAGATTAATGTATTTATTGTTCTAATTCTAATCTTATGTTTTTATTTTTTGATATTATTTTTTTTCAATTATGGCATCGCAAACTCTGTGCTTACTGCCAGCGTCAAGTATAATTTTTGCATAAATTTTTTGCCAGTTTCAATGAAACTGGACGAAGTAATAACAAAGTCAGTAAGTAAGTCGTCAGTAATCAGTCTGTCTAGTCAGTCCAACATTCAAGTAAAGCGATGGCTACTTTACTAGAACGTGTCCGATGGAATTTTGGAGGCAAGCTGAAAAAACATATTTTAGCACTGTTATTCCATTTCACAAACACTCGTGCACTATATTATTAGGTTAAATTTTAACCTATATCAAACAAAATGCCATCAACTTTATCCGATATAAATAACTCAAAAATACACAAAGAAAATGAAAATAAAACAAGAGCACAATATGTCTTTTTCGACTTCCCGCCAATAACCCGACTTTTGATTTGAGCAGAGAGAGAGTTTTTGACCAACCTGCAGGGGCCGACCCGGCATACATTGCTGGTTATCTGAGTACATTGTAATAAAATACTCAAGATAACCATCAATGTATGCCAAATTGGACCCTGCAAGTTGGTAAATGTAATCAGCCCTTTAGCGCACCTCGAGAGTTTGTATAACTCTCTGGATTTGAGTGATTTGAACCTTTTTTTATTCTTATGCCTTTTTTTAAATAATGGCATCGCAAACTCTGCATATTGCCAGCGTCAAGTATAATTTCTTTCTGCATCAATTGTTTACCATTTCAATGAAAGGACGAACGAATAAGTATCTAGTACCTAGTAGATAAAGTCAGTAAGTCCTCAGTAATCAGTCAGTCAAGTTAGTCAAACATTCAAGTAAAGTGATGGCTACTTTACTGGAGTTTTGGAGGCAAGCCGATAAAACTCATAAAACATGTTTTCGCAATCTGTTATTTTATTTCACAACACTCGTGCACTGTAATTAACCTACGAGTATATCGAACAACATGCCATCAACTTTATCTGATATAACTCAAAAATACAACAAGAAAATGAAAATAAAACAAGAGCTCAACTTATCCCTTCAAACTTTCCCACGCCCACAGAAATAAAATATCTTAGACAAAGAAAGTAATAAAATAAGACGAAGCCACAATACAGGGAGGAGCGCCTGCCTTTCTAGACGAAGCTATCGCGTTTAGAGTTGCCAGTATCAGTTAAAAACAGTTGAATCAAATTTTCCCCCCTTAGGGCTCCCAAAAATTGCGAATTCGCATCGCATCGTAAATATCTGCGAATTCGCACGAATGCACCGCAAGAACTTCCGATAAAGTAAAACTTACTCTTCAGCGGTCTCAAAACGGACTAAAATGGCGTCACCAAGACGTATGACGTAATATCGCAGGAATGCGCGATGCGAATAGTCAGTCCTAACATTTCCAAAGGCATAATAGGAATTCTTCACCTTTAAGATAAGCACAGCAGCACAGCACAGTTAATTAATTAACTATTGTAGTTGTTTACGATCATTATGCTTTTGTATTACTATTTTTGTGTTCAATAAATCTTTGAAAAAAAAATTCAGATCGTTTTTGTAGCCATGGTGATAATAAACTCAAAAGCTCTTCAAATGAATGTATCTCTCATTCTAAAAAAATAAAAATAAAAATATCTTCATCTGTTCTCAATCCATACATACTTTCGAGTAAAATAGTTCCCATTCATAATCGTAATCAATGGATGAACCCAAAATCTTCTTTTTCTTTTATATATAATATGTATTTAACAATAAAAGCTGTGAAATAATCTATTTGCGATCCATCTTAGGTTTCCTAAAAAAAACACGTCCAATACGGCCGACTACCATTGAAGGTCTGGTTATCCTAACCAACGGTTTGCCGCACAAATTCGTATCGCAGCAATTCGCATCGCAAGTTCCTGCGGTGCGACATCGCATTGCATCGCATCACAATTTTTGTATGGTAACCCTTTTTTTAAAATGGCGCTGAAATGAAATGACGCTGGCAATATTGGCACAAAGTTTGCGACGCTATTATCAAAAAGTGGCCAAGTGCGAGTCGGACTCGCCCATGAAGGGTTCTGTAGCAGCAAGCATTATTATTTTTAGTCAGCAAAAAATAACTTTGTTTTTCATAGTGTTTGTATGAACGACAATGTTATATTTGCGGTTTTTAAAAATTTACTATATCTCAAAAACTGCGTACTACAGGGTGACTGGTTGAACACTTGAGATATTGATAGAGGTCACTCAGTAAACGATGCTCGTTCTAAATATGTAAAAAAAAATAGGTGCTTAAAATTTGAGATAAATATCCAGTAAATTCTTTAATTGTGGATGCATGCGGTTTGAGCAGTTCCCACGTTTATTGGTAGGTAAATAACGCCGCGCGTTATCTGAGCGAGCGACAGAAAACAAAAGATGACGGCCGACCGGGCCGAGCCGAGTGCCGACGCACTTTCTCCCGGCGTCCCTTTTGTCCTTGCTTTGCTACCCTTACACAGTTTTGTTTTGCAAAGCGCACGCGCCGGTAATTTTTTTTATACGTGCTTAGGCACTCGATTGTTCCGTGTCATTTCAATAACAACAATGTAATTTTCTTATGGCGAATAGTAGGAGATGGTTCGTGCATGCTCGTATTGCTCGTACGAATGACAGTGTCCGAGATGCTATACGTTTGTACCGCAAATCCTTCCCCAAAAGAAGAATCCAACGGTCTATGTGATACCATGTGATTATGATGTGATTCTCAGTGTAAAGCAACATTGCAAAAACGTTCTAACTGTGTACATATTACACGAGGAGGTGAGCATTTTGGACAAGTATTACGATATGTGTAATTTTGATAAAATTGTCGATCACTGTAAACAGATAATTCAATCAATTGTTTTAAATAGGTATGATTATTACGCCAAAAGTACTTCGGTAGGTACATTTAAGGAGTTAGTTTTCATCTTGTGTCGCTGTTGTGACGTAACGTTCAAAATCACTTTAATACAATGCTGCAATGATTTCAAAAAGACTTTTATTACATTACTTATCTTGGTATTTTTGTCAGTCCTAAGCCAGGTAAAGTACGAAGTTAAAATGGATCATACATTGTCTACAAAATACCAAAACTTTCGATGTACATAGTAAAGTTATGTAGTAGTGCGTAGTAGTAAGTAGTAGTGTAGGTAGTCAGGCGGCCAGGCGGTCGAGATTAAACGCCCGCCTAATACCCACGTCAATGTGTCCGCACTTTCAGGTTATTTTCGGATTAATTCAATTCAAGTTTTCTTAGAAAATAATTCGTATATGTTCTTAAAACTTTTTTTAAACGTTTAGTTTAGTCGTAAATAATTGTGTCCTCGAGTATCTCAAGTGTTCAACCAGTCACCCTGTATATCTCGTTCGAACCAATTTTCGTTGAAAGTTTTTATTGAGATCTACAACATATATTTTTGATAGATTTTTCTCTTTCTTAACTTAAAAGTTAGAGGTGGGGGACACACACATTTTACCACTTTGGAACTGTCTATCTTTCAAACGATTTACTTTGAGAAAAAATGATTTTAGGAACCTCAATGTCATTTTAAAAGACCTATCTATAGACACCCTACACGAATAGGTTTGATGAAAAAAAATATTAATATTTTATTTTTTATTTTTGTATAAAGATCGTATAGTCCGTCAAGAAAGTCATGAAATTAAAGGAGGGCGCCACTGTCTTTTAAATGGTATCCCTACGTACTGTGACTGATAAATGTTAATACTTTTGTAACGAAGGGTTCAATCGGGATTAATTTCAAACAAACAAAAGATTGTAATCATGTATTATATATTTATACAATAACTTAGCTTAATATATTATTTATCTTAACCGTGGCACTAAAATGGTTCGCCTGGCCACACCATACGTAAAAAGTAATGACTTTCTAAGTACGGTGTTCTTATTAGGATAGAATAACACGCAAAAAATGTTTTTTTTCTGAAATATTATATTGCATCAGTTATAAGGGATGTTTTAATAACGACTAATTGTTCGTGTTTTGTGGTTGCATATAAGCGTATTCATTAGGTACTTTGTAAAATTTATTGTAGGTATGTATAAGCAAATTAGGTGGTCACCCAGGACTTTTCAGATCCCAAACCATATACTTACATAATACCTTTACTCACTTTAATTCATAAACAAAGAAGTAAGCATATTCTTTTAAAAAATTTGATAATATAAGATTATTAAACTACCTTAGATTATGATCATAATATTTATAATACACAATACTGTCAAAGAAATGACATTCAATTCCTAATTCCAACAATTTATCAAATTTTGTAATTATTTAAAAATAATGGCTCAGTTAAGTTTAAAATGGGCATAGAAGAGTCATCTGTTTTGGAACCTGAGACGCTATGATTATATGGCATTCAACTATAAATCATGCTTATATGTAAAAAAAAAGATTATGATAAAATAAAATAAAATTATTCATCAATTCAATCAATAAGTCAAAATCGAAGTCAAAATATTTGACTCCCGGAATATTCCCCGAAGGCCCTGCGCAATGCAGTTGCTCCAATTCTTTATCTTCGGATTCACTGGAACTATCGCCTACAGCTACGAGCATATCATTAAGCAACATTCCTCCACGAGTATAACATTTTTTTTTTTCAATTTTAATAACATGGGCTACACATTTTTTCCACTCTGCTGGAGTAACTGCTTGGAATGCCTCTTCTGTCAACTTTGCGATATTTTGACCACCAACATTTTTTGAACAATATGTTTCTTAACCATTGCCCAAGGTAGGTACTTCTTTTTGATCTGTATAGAAAAATTGAATTTTTTGACTAGTGGCGCATAGACTGAAATCATCAATTTGATTACTGGGCCTACCCTTCCTTTTTTTCTAGGCGTTTCAAATCTACCTCCATTTTTCATGCCTTCATTCACTATACGCCGAACTGTGCTTTCGGAAGCACCTGCAAATGAATAGAGTACATTTATTATAAACTATCTTAAAATATTCGAACATATAAAAAAATACGAAAGGATCAAAATCGTTCCGTTGAATCCGTTCGTAGACATCATATTAGTACTATACGCAAGCTATAGGTACGTATATTTCATAACCTCTAAAATAGGACTATAAAGCGCTTCAGAGATTACATCTGCCTACCAAGTTTCAACTTTGAAGTAATAGTTTAGTAAGTCCTAATAGTTTTGGAATGAAGTGGCTGTGACATATGGACGGACAGACAGACAGACAGACATGTCGAATCTATAAGGGTTCCGTTTTTTTGCCATTTTGGCTACGGAACCCTAAAAATGAAAAGAATTTATTTTTGCATCTATCGTTGTCAGTGTCAATAATGTGTCAATGTCATTTCGATTGTCATTGTCAAATTGACAATTGACATTTCATTTCATTCGCAATTTCGCATTATCTTAGCTTAGCGTTCGCACTTCGCAAGCAAGTATAAAAATGTACTATTAATAAATCAGAAACTTTGTTGATATTGATTGTTTATTTTTATTAATTATTTAACTTCGGTAAAATAATAAATAAAAGACACCGACCTACAGCTATCTGAGTTCTGAGCGAAGGACAACATAAATGTAAGTTCCTTTTCTTTGCTTTACTTTTTATTAATATAACCTTGCGTTTAAATACGTTTGATTATAGCCGCTCATAAACCATGGTAAAGAAATCTTGGTCGGAGTGTCTACTTAGGGCTTATAGATATACAATACAAATGGTGAAACGGCCGGTTCCGGTGAATTTCTACATTAGTCATTGTTCGTAATTATTTGTCTAGACTCCTTCCTTAATAGCGTGAAACACACTATATTGATTCTATACTTTTAAAAGATAGAATTGGTCATAGGCAGATTATTATTTGACCATAAAATAAAACTTTACTTGGGTTTAATTTTATAAGAAACTACCTGTGCCCGCGACGTCGTCCGCGTGGAATAGACTTATAGATGAGGAACGGATTATTGTTACCTATTTAGAAATCGCTTATGATACAATGTTCATAAATATTTAGTAGACACCTCTTCATAAGTCCTTACAATCCTGACTGTACTCCACACTTACTATCCACTTTTCTAGTGCTATCATCAGTTTCTCTTTACAAAATATTAAACAGGTTAAAATAGCCTGCTCTTGTACATGTTCTGGTCTTTAGATAATAGTACAGTGCTCACAGTACCCGCGTTAAAGAAGGTATAATTATAATTACATGAATGTATGCTGCGAGGACTGCATAATTTCTTTCTATATAGCTTGAATCTATTGTAGCAAGAATATGAACTATTCTATACTATTATTTAACAACGTAATGTCAGGCGTGGTTAGTAGTTGAGGCGGGAGATATATTTCTTACACGCTTGCGTGATTAGGATCGAAGAGTCGAAAAATTGTAAGGTACATGGATTCCACTGTTGTTATCCTACCGTTTATTGAAAGCTATTTAAAATTTGTGACAGTGCTTTGGTCACTAACTTATATCTCCATCAACCTGCATTAGAACAGCAGTCAGCACGCAAGAAAGAAGTGCAAAAAAATTAAGTTAAAATATCATTTATTTGGTCCTGTTAACAACACTACCTAAAGCATTTGTTCGTTGTAAATTATGTCCTCGATATATCAATTCCCAATAATATTCTGGGTGTGACCACTGTGTTGTGCTTCGGGGATGCTCTAGTTTCTCATCTTTCTTAGCTCTCATTATATGTATTAGCTACTGAAAAAGAGATATTGCGCAGCAACACCATCTATCACGTCGCGTTTGAAATAAGTTCTTGATCGGTTACCAATAATATTTTCCTTTGAAGTAGAGATATTGCGCAACAACATCATCTACCGCATCTCATGTAAACTAAGTCGTCAATATATCGAATTAAAACAGATTACCAAATAGTTATGAATGCAACCACTTATTTATTAAAAACATGAATAAGCCAAAGACAATACTATACTTTATTAATCTATGAAATGAAAAAAAGAAACATAAATTTTTTCTTTTCATTTAATATTGAATGGCTAAAAGGATTTTTATACAATGCAGTAAAACGAATTTAAAAAAATAAAAATCATAAAACACAGACATGACAATTTTGATAGCTGCATCAAAATGTAAATAAACAAACACAGAAAGTAAATAATTTTATAAAGAAATAATAAAAGAAAAGCAAAGAATAAGAATAAAACGAAAGGATATAAGTTATAAAATATGATAATGGACGTGAATGAAGTAATTAAGAACATGTAGTGTATTTATAACACTACATGGCACATTTCATTCATTTCATTTGCTTCCCGTGGGAATGAGATATTTTCCCGCGGTAAAAAGTAGCCTATGTCATTTCTATGTTGATGCCAAATTTCATCAAAAATGGTTCAGTGGTTTAAGCGTGAAAGAGTAGCAGACAGACAGACAGAGTTACTTTCTAATTTATAATATTAGTATGGATTTACCTCTGGATGTTTTTTTAAATTTTACATAGTTTTAATTTAATTTTATATTTTAGTCAGAAGTAATTTTCAACTGGTTATTCTAATAAATTTTACTTTACACTTTTAACTTACTGTTCTTTTAAATGTCTGAATAACTTTAAACCTACAGATATAAATGCAGAGGTTGTTCCTAGGAAATGGCTTCTCCTCAAAACGTGACAGTGGAGACAATACGCGCAATCTTAACTGAGGTGATTGAGGCGCTGGAGTGCCCAGACTATGCATCCAAACTGGACGAGGCTAAGGAGGCGGCCGGAAATGAGATGCTGAAGATGATGCAGCTGGTCTTCCCCATGATCGTGCAGATTGAGATGGAGACTATTAAGCGACATGGCTTCACTAATTCTCGAGAAGGTGGGTATATTATTATCGGGCATACAAATTGGATTTTACTTGTAATTAATGACCACCTATCTCAATAATACAGCTATAGGGGGAACTGGCAATGTAATGTAATCATTAATACTTATCTTTAACTTATTGGTGTCGTATTTAGTATGATTCAGTTATTTCAGCTTATATAAATAAATTTCCGTGTATAAATTAACCTTCCTTCCTTGTTCCAACCTAACTGCCCTCCTTATACAGCTTATAATAAATAGACTAGCTGACCGGGCCAACACCATACCGCTTACTAATATGGCTCTTAAAAAAAAGGTGTTCGTGATAGAAGGGTAAAAATTTAGGGTTGTATGTATTTTTGAATGCTGTATCATAAAAAATTAAAACAATAAATTTTGTCTATAAAATGAAAATAAAAATTAAGGGGTGGACCACCCTAAACATTCTCTTCTTATTCTTCTTATGTTCCTATGTCCTCTAGATGGGGCAGAAGGCGTCCACAGTGCGTCTCCATCCCAGTCTGAGTTTCGCGCTTAATTTCATTCCAGGTCTTTCCAATAGCCTTCGCTTCATCAATGAAAGTCCGCCGCCAGGTCTGTTTTGGGCGGCCATGTTTACGTTTTCATTGGGGATTCCAATTTAGGGCTTGCCTGGGGATGTGATTTGGATCCCTTTGGAGAGTGTGGCCAAACACACTCAATTTGCGGCGTTTGATTTCCTTGTCGATAGGGACTTCATTGCAGCGTTCTCAGAGTGGTTTGTTGGAGATTTTCTCGGGCTAGTAAATACCGAGAATTCTGCGAAGGCATCGGTTATTGAAAAATTGGAGCTGGTGCGAGATGTCTTTTGTGACCTTCCACGTCTCACGCCCGTACCGTTTTAACATTGGACCGGAATATTTTGAGCTTAACTCTCCGTGTCAGTTTCTGTGATTGCCATACGGGTCGAATTTGCGCGAAGGTCGCCGAAGGTTACTCGAGCTTTGGCGATCCGCGAAGTGATGTCGTCTTCAGTTCCCCAGTCTCTTAGCACGCAGCTGCCGAGGTACGTTAATTTGTGGAATAAGAAGAATTGGGTGCCCCAAGCTGATGACGCGGACATTAATAACATATAAATAATTATAAAGTTAGGTAAAAACTACTTTGCAACAATCAGTAGTAGTTTTTACCTAACTTTATAACAATGGAGTTTCGTAAAGTAACGCCTGATTCTATTAATTGTATAAATAATTATCAAAAACGCAAAATAATGGATAAATATAAATTAATAATATGGATCGTGATTTTAATACTTAAATAAATTGGTTAGTTACATTTTAGTCAGTAATTTTATTTCTTTTAACAATACTTGCATACCTTACTGAGGTAAATATGGCAGACTATTAAATGTATAAAACAACTTTTGCAATACCCATATTTGCGCAAATAAATCATTTTGTCTTTGTCTTTGTAAATTTCTGTTCTCGTTGTGGGTATTTGTGTTTTTGTCTTTGTGTCTGTCCATGATAACCATAACATTTTATGGAATCCTTGTGTGGGGCTATGAGTGAGTAGCGTTATAACATCAACTAGAGTAAACTTGTAATGCTACTGTAAGAATTACTTAGAAAAGAGCTGTTTACACTCAACTATATCTCTTAATAACCTTGAGTGCACTTTTCTAGGCATAGTGCAGTTCACCCAGCTGGTGCGCGAGATGGAGAGCGTGGACAGCGAGGTGGCGCGCCTGCACAACCAGATCCGCAGCCACTACCTGCCTCCTGTGTCCATTAGTTCCACTGTGGACACGTCACTGTAAAGCGGTAAGATGCGCTAGCTAGCTTAATTTATCCAGTGGTATAATTTTCGATGCTAATACTCGTAGATACATTATGTAAAAAAAAACTATGTCCGCAGTGTTTGTTATATATATTAGATTTTTGGAACGCAAAACAACACTTGTACACGTCAAAAGATAAATTTTATATGAAGAGTTATTCATGTATAATGAAAGTCAGGTTCCAAATACAAACTTAACTTTTAAACAAATGTATATATATATATATATATATGAACATGTCAATAGACATTGTACTTACCTAACATAACAGTTTTGAAAGACATTAATATTACTTACGTATATGTATGTATGTGGTGACATTTCACTCTTCCCGATTTTGTGGAAAATGAATGTATTTTTTTAAATGGTCGTTGTTAAGAGCTAGTGTCACCTAGCTTCCTCCATCCACCTAGCTTAGCTTGGATTGGATGTAACAATTATTTCTTCGCGACGAGAAGGTAAATAAGTTTTCAACTCCTGTATGAGGTCACGAGTCACGACATACACCCTTATTTTAGCTATACAGTCCAACAAAATGGGCTTCGGAATTTCGACAGAATTTCGATTTTCCAGAGAGCTAAACTTCGACATAAGTGGGCGTTTTAGTAAAAGCAGACGTGTTGAAAGCAGATTCTGATGTGTAAAATTATTTAATGAATTCAAAAAAACTAACTTCATATAATACGATAAAATCCTGTTTTTAAAATTCAAAAATCTTTAAATATGTACAAGCTTCAAGTAAAGTAAATATAAATAATATGTTTAAAATGAAAACTAATAAAGTTTATTCTTGTTTTAGAAATGAAAACCAGAAGTAGAATATTTAAATCACCATTTAATTAATAAAGCCTTTTATACAATTTACAAGTAACGATTTAAGGTTTCTAATTAACATTTCCTTATACAACCACAATTAAATAACAAGTAAGCACAGATACAGAATTTCAGTACGCAATCGGACAGAGTTACTGCCTTTATACGATCACAACACTAATAATCCCCCCTTAGAGGAGGCCTCGCTTTTATAGCCGTTTTCTCCTACTTCGTCACATTTTTTATTCAACTACCGACGTTAATTCCTAACACTTGTTATACCAATTTTACGTAAGATAATGTAGGAATTTGCATTAAAACTTAGGGCAAGTCATTTTTGATAAGACATGCCATGAATAAAAGCGTCCTAGTTATTTGTTAGATAGGTAAACAACGCATACCAACATTAAGTTACTAGTTACAACTGACGGATTTTGCTATCTTGTTTTTAATTATGTAAACCTATTTATCATGTTAATATCGTTAGTTGTAAGTATTTATAAGTTACAGACGAAATTAAAATAATAATAGAATTAACTAAAAGATATGTTAGGATTATTTTATCAATATTTATAATGTAATGCATTTCGAATTTTCTAATTAATGAAAAACTGATACCTAGTAATAATTAATTTGAAAACAAACATAAATAAAGGATGTTATGGTAAATGAACGTGACAATACAAAATTCATAAATGAATAATACCATATATTCCACTCATTAATTTCAGACAGTCACCCCGTGGAACAAGAATCTCAGACTTTACCGCCATGAGGCGAAAAAAGTGTGTTAGTATTAGTGCGTGCGTTGCGGTGCTCGTGTATTACTTCTTCGGGATCGGTGACTACCTCTTCTCTAAAAGCTTCGACGATGAGTTCAACTACCCGCTCAACATCAACCTGCAGCCGGTGGTCGACGAGGTACTGGCGGGTAGGGCGCCGAGAGTCACCCCCATCAACCTCTACCCCTACAGATACCTCAGCACCACAACGCAATGCTCCAACGTCGATAAAATCAATCTGCTAATCATGGTGAAATCCGCCATCGAACACTTCGACCAGCGCAAGGCCATCCGGCTCACGTACGGCCGCGAACACGTTCCCAACAAAGTCGTTAAACTCATATTCTTCCTCGGAATACACAGGAACCCCGACCCGAACGTTCGCAAGCGCGTCGTCGAGGAGAGGGAGGAATATTCGGACGTCATTCAGATGGACTTCGAGGACAACTACTACAACATGACCATCAAAACGATGATGTCGTTTCGCTGGGCGTACGAGCACTGCCCCCTCGCAGATTACTACCTGTTCACGGACGACGACATGTACATTTCTGTGACGAACGTTTTGAAGTTCGTGGAGGTCCCCAGCGACTCGGTGCCGGACGACCGGCTGCGGAAGGCGGAGTGGAGAAGCCGAGCGTACGAGAGGCACCTGATCGCCGGCTACGTGTTCAAGTCGGCGCCGCAGCGCTTCTGGACGAGCAAGTGGCGCGTTTCTCTGGCGGAGTACCCCTGGAACCGCTGGCCGGCGTACGTCACCGCCGGCGCCTACGTGGTCTCCAACAGGTCCATGAAGGCGATACACGTGGCCAGCGCCTTCGTCAAGCACTTCCGCTTCGACGACATCTACCTCGGCATCGTCGCGAAGAAGCTGGGGATCGAGTTGACTCACAGCGAGCATTTTCATTTCTACAAGAAGCGGTACACGCGAGATGGGTACAAGGACGTCATCGCCTCCCATGGGTACGGTGACCCCGACGAGCTGATCTCCGTGTGGAATGACCAGAATGTACGTCAGTATTTTGCATGACACTGGGTATTGGGCCCTGTCAATTTGTATTGTTTTGTGCAAGCTTCTTTTGTAAGGTACAGTTTCTCAGTAAATAAGCACCTGTTAGTTGAATAGACTAGACAAAAGATATATATTTGCAATGATTGTCTAATAAGTCTAAACAAATTTTGCATAATAAAAGAAATTTTTTATTTCTCGTCAGTTCTGTAATTAATTGGTGTACTATGTATTATAAGCATGTTGAGTGTACGTACACTATGATATATTTACATGTTTAGTTGTACTAACGGGAAAAATTTTAGTTGGACCACCGAGTAGTTCGTCCAGCGGGAAAAAAAATCCCCCTGGTCCAACTAGTTGGACCAACGGTTGGTCCACGGGGAACTCGGGTATCTAAGTTAGCTCAGACAAATATTAACTGCTAAACCAACCAAATACTTTATTCACTAATCATTTTTACATTAAGTTGACAAACTTATGATATTATGTAATGAATTTATAAAGTAAATAAAAATGATAACTGCTCAATCTTATTCCTTTTCTGCTAGATGTAAAGACTGCTTACTGAATATATTTAATTAGTGGTATCAATACTATCAATATCAATCCGTATTCTTATTAAAGTATTTCTTTCACTATTCATCTGGCACTTCGCATGGTATAGTGTAATATTTGAATATGCTTTATGTTTGTTAAAAATTTATACTTACGTGTTTTTATATCAAAGATCATAAAAAACATTTTATGCAATGAAGAGATTATTGAAAAGTATAGTAATAAGATTAAGATTTTCCTTTGTTTTATGCCTCTATCTCACGAATGTGTTTTTATAAGGTTTGTGCATCTACATGATATTCTCTCTTGTAATTATGTAGCATGTAATGTAATGTGTAACTAGTAACCTGACAGGCCAGGGTGTAGCAGACTGATTACCAGCTCCTGTAACTTAAGTAATGCGCACAGACAATGTGCTCGTGCATACCTCTACAACCAATGTAAATCCACATTCATGAAATAAAATAGCCATATGTAAATCCTTGTATAAGTAGTAAGTATGTAAAGATTTTGATGTCTATTTATAACTATAGGTATATTATGTATTATGATTAATATAAGATTTATTATTTTGAAAAATAGAATTTTTATTTGGTTTGAAACATATTTACCTAAGCGATAGGTCAAGTGTCACAACAGAAAAGAAGCATTGCTTTCATTGACGACCCGCGTGGTGCAATGGTTACCATGCCGGACGGCTAATCGGGGGGTCCCGGGTTCGATTCCCGGCGAAACAGATATTTGAATAATGAGTTTAAATTTCTGTTCTCGGTCTGGATGTTTGTGTTTCTGTCTTTGTATGTACCCACGAGTACGACAGGGTATACATACCCTATTGTGGGGCTATGAGTGTGAAGCGTTATTTATTTTAATTTGTAATGTTTTTCTTAGGGGTGATTAGATATTTTTGTGAAATATTCGTTAACTCCAATTTTGAGAAAAATTCATATCCATCAATGGGATGCAAAATAGGGTTGCAGCCCACTGCATCACAGCAGTATGGGTCAGGCAGTGGTACTAATTTTATTCAACTACACACATTTCTACTTTGCTTATAAGGGTACTTATTTGTAGTGTTCAAATTAGGTTGTCTTAACCTAATTTGCTGCTAACATACAACACAGCTCAGTATAGTAAGAATGCCATTTTAGTGGTCCAATATTATAAACACCTATGTAGACAACTAATACCCTTTAAAAAGTGTCCATTGATTATGCTACCTTTAAATATTTTTTTTCATACATGTTCCTTAACACTGATCTCGGAATTTAAAAAAAACTTTAGGAATTTTATTATTGTGCTTTCCTTTCCTTTATTGTATTTATTGGATAAGGGATTTCAAGTTATTTCATTCATAATCATTAAATTATAAAATAAAAGATATTTGGCGAGTAAATGAGTATAATTTTAACTGTCAACAACGATAAAATACATATTGGTAACATTTAATAGCTTAACTGTAGTAAAATAACTAAATTATCAATTAACATTTGTATATAATAATATACATATAATTTTAAAAACTGTTCACAATTGAGCAAAAACAGAGAGCCAATTTAATTGTCTCCTTGGTCTAAGTATGAAAATGCAATAGAGTGTGAGCTATATAATTGTAGCTATCTATGTAATAATTATTAAATCACGATTTAAGCCTGAAAAGTTCACTATTTATATTGTTTATGAATTAGCATCATCATCCACCTCCTGCTATTTCCTTTGTATCTACTTATACTAATAATAATCTGAAGTTTGTTTGTTTGAACGCACTAACCTCAGGAACTACGTGTTCTAATTGAAAAACGTAACCCATGTCATCATCTATCAACAGGGTTACATGATAAGTCAACCTAGATCCTTTAAGGGCTTGAGGTTTCTATCATTTATGACTGAATCTTCTATGGAACTCCATACTGCAAGCTTACCAGATTAAAGATAGGACTTTGAAATAAATGAAAATTAACGACTTTTAATGTGCGTTAGGTCTGTAACAGGCTTAAAACGGATGGGCGGCATCCAGTTCCTTGAAGACGTAGGTGATCTTCATGATGGCGAGCCACAGGTCCTCGTCCGAGATGTCGTGGTGCAGCGTCAGCCGTATCGTCTTGTGGTCGAACTCGATACCCTTTACGATCACACCTTCATCGTTTGGCGTCTTGCAGTCGCCCTAAGTAGAGAGAAAGAATAATAATAATAAACCACAAAGTTATTTTACATTTTTTTACTTTTTAATTATAACTTCACACATTCCGGTTTTAGATATGTACTTTATATTTAAAATATCAGTACAAGTTCAAAATGACAGACATTGTCTCTGACGTCTCTGTGTGGGTTACTAAAGAAGCGTCAATGACTATAGCTAGCAGTAGGTTACTATAGTTACTTAATTAAAACAATCAGGCGTTACTTTGCGAAACTACATTGTTATAAAGTTAGGTAAAAAACTACTTTGCAATAATCCGCAATCAGAACGTATGATGGTGCTTACTTTTTCATGCAAATCACCTCTCCCTCCCACATAAGACACATGCACACGGTTACTCCCAAAATCTTGCGAGTAACCGTCGTAGAGTCAATAACCCTGATGATGCTCTGTTTTGCATTCACATACGCAACAACATACGTACCCACACCAATCCGGGGCGACACACGTATTGGTGTTGGTACGTATGTTGGTGTATATTTTTTTATTGTTGCATGTGCATGTATCCTCTGTGGGAGGGAGAGAAGTCATATTGCATGAAAAAATTAAACACTATCTTACGTTCTGATTGCGGATTGTTGCAAAGTAGTTTTGCCAACTTTATAACAATGGAGTCCCGAAAAGTAACGCCTGATTCTATTAATTAAGTAACTATAGTAACCTACTGTTAAAATTGGCTACAACCCTAATTGCGACCCTCTGCTAGGCATGGATTTTATACTATAGTAACCATTTATAGTATCCCATAAGTGACCTAAAACTAAATTCTATGCAAGTGACGTAATTTAAGGAAAACGCTGCGACCATTTCTCCTATGTCACTCGGTCATGTAAGCAAATGCACCGATCTTAGTAAGTTGACTTGTCAATTATTATTGACAGTTAACACCTTTTTGTTTATATAATTTTACGTCATGTCGAGGCGGCTTCTGTTGTATAATTCGATTAAAAAAATGAACCAGATTCTGAAATATTATATTTACAGTTATTGTTAATATTTTAATTGTTTGATTAATACACAGCAAAATGCTCTATTCAAGACTAGGTTTTTAAATACCTAGATCACTTAAAAGCAAGACTACCTAGCCAGAACCATACCTGTGTCTCAGCCAGGCACACCTGTTGTAGCCTCTGCAGCACGACATCCGACGTGAGGGGGCTTTTCTCGGCTATCCGCACCAGCACTATGTTGGTGTGCTGGTTCTTTGTGTCCACCGAGAACGTCTTCAGGAACAGCCCTTCGATTACTGTCCAATAAGTAGAAAAAAATGTCGATTCATGTTCATACTGTTCAATGACTTTAAGGAAAGTGAATATTGGACGTAGAATAGTAATAGATGCAGTGGAGGATCTAGGATTTAAATTTGAGGAGGGCTTGATTTTGAGTGCAGGTGCAGGCGACGAGTTCGAGGATGTCAAAAAATTTACCGCGCCTGGTTTGGTGGGGAGGGGGGAGGGCTTGATTTTAGTTAGGGGCAATTGATTAATTAAGAGTGAACCCGTATGGTTTTGGGGTGGGCTTGAACCCCCTAGCCCCCCCCACCCGTCCCCCCTTGATCCACTAGTGAATACGTGGTACTTGTGACCGGAGTAGTATCTACTGCACCTATTACAGATAAGGAGCCATTTAATTGTGATTCGGTGGAATAGCGCGTATGCAGTCCAGATCATTAAGGGGTCATTCATCAACCTCCAGAGTAGCAACGCAACTGTATAACATAATAATATAATAATATAACCTCAAGACAGCACAGGACTAGGTTAAGATGGCGTGCAGATACAGAGTTGCAGCGACCACTTGACACCACCTGCACCTGCTACTCCATTTAAATAAAAAAAAAACAATGGTAAAAGGGGATCAAAAGACAGAAACACAAAAACCCATACCATCAACAGAAATTTAAATGGGTCATTCAAATTTCGGCTTCATCGGGAATCGGGAGTAAAAGTGGGTCACGATTGACCGTCTGGAATAGTAACCATTGAGCCACAGGACTATTGCACTGAATAAAGTATGAGCGGTAATTAATTGATTAGCATCGCTTCGCTTGATTAAGTACCGCCAACTGGGCATGACATGAGCGTAACGGCACGCACGACAACTTTGAGGTGGCAAATCGGAAATAACTTGATAAACGTTTACTATTAATTTATTCTAGAAATGTATATGGCATATTTAGTATTAGTCGACATACACATTAAGCGCGGATGGAGCAACTACTGCCGTTGAATTAAAGCAGTCTATGCAGTCAAGCAAAACGGGATCTGTTAAATGTAAGATGAAAGACCGTTACTAGTAATTTTATGCGCGTTTCCATGCTTCACAGGGGACAATAGACCATTAATCGACTGTTATCGTTATCGACCGCAGTTGCTAAGCCATCCCAAAGAGAAAGTTTTCGAGCAGTGTGTGTTGTCAGTGATGACCTACCTACGGCGCTGAGACATGGTCTTTTACAGTTAGCCTTTTTCATAAGCTCAAGCTTGCTCAACGAGCGATGGAGAGAGCTATGCTTGGTTGGTATTTCTCTAAGTGACAGAATCCGTAACGAAGAAGTCCGTAGAAGAACGAACGTTACCGAAATATGTAGCTCTCAAAATCTGCAAGCTGAAGTGGCAATGAATGGGCAGGCCATATAGTTACGACGACCGATAACCGATGGGGAAGAAAGGTCCTGGAATCGCAGCAAAGTCTCAGCAAAAGCAGAACAGACTGCCCTCCAACCAGATGGACTGATGTCTTAAAGAAGACAGCGGGAAGGCACTGGATTCAGAAGGCAAAGAACCGGGAAAACTGGAGAACGTTATGGAGGGCCTATCTCCAACAGTGGACTAAGAAAGGCTGAAATGATGATGATGATGGAGTCATCTCAGAAAGTTTAGAGGCGATCTCCACTAATTGGCATTGGAGTAGCGTGATGGGTTAAGCATCAAGTCTACAATCTGATGCTTGCCACTTGCCGCATGCCGCCCAGCACCTTACCCACACTCACTACACTCGCCACAAACACACTCATTTCACCACATTGAACCATACAGATATAAGAATACCTAATTTGTAATAAAGTACTATCCCAATTATGGATTTTTTTTGGAATTATGGACTTATACTGAGATAGGTGAAAACAATGAGTATGGCCATGCTTTTTTTATATTTTTTTGTCGGTTTCTTTAGTTGGCTGCAACCCTTTTTGCAGAGACACGCTGGAGGAGAGACCCGTGCCCAGTAGTGGGACGCAAAAAGGGTTGCAACCAACTAAAGAAACCAACAAAAAAATATAAAAAAGCATGGCCATACTCATTGTTTTCACCTATCTCAGTAGGTTCGGGCATATTGCTGAGCACGGGTTCCTTGGTGTCCATGAGGGTTTCCTCCCGCTAAAGCAAAAAAAGAAAGGGCACTCGCCTGTCGCCAGGCGCAGCGCGCGCTTGTGGTCGAGCGGCAGCGCGGGCAGCCCGTCCTGCAGCGCCACCAGCGCGGCGGCCGCCAGCACGCCCGCCTGCCGCAGGCCGCCGCCCAGCATCTTGCGCATGCGCCGCGCTCTGCGCACGTACATAAACCCTCAACAAACTGTCTAAAATAAGATCGATCAACATCCTTTCCTTGCTCTCCTGATTGATTATTTTCTAAATTCCATCCGTTGTATTAAATTCTTATCCCGAATGTTTCTCCATTTTGTTATTGGCATTATGTGTCACAGGCATGTTGCCAAAAAAAAAAGATCAATCAACGACAATGTCAATCTGGACTTTTGGCGGGAAGTCGGAAACAACATAATGTGCTCTTGTTTACCTTTAATTTTTTTGGTATATCTTTTAGTTATATCGGATAAAGTTTATGGCATTTTGTTCAATATAGTGCACAAATGTTGTGAAATAAAATAACAGAGCACACAATGCTAAAATACGAAATGTTTTTCAGCTTGCCTCTAAAATTACATCAAATACGTTCTGGTAAAGTAGCCTTTGTTTTACTTGAATATTTAAATGAATCTATACTAATCTACAGTGATGCTATATATAAAAAAGTTTAGATGTTTATTGCTCAAACACGCAAGAACAACTAAACCAATTTGGTATGCAAATAGATTATATATAGATTATAGTCCAAAGTAGTACAAAGGCAACTTTTTCACAAATTTTAAATGTAACACTCACTGGTCTTTAAGATGGTAAGACCCCGCAAGCGCCAACCCACATAGGGATTATCTGTGCGCAGACCCCACCAGCGCAAATAGTCCCTTATTGAAGCGGATGTAGACGGAATCGCAGCGGCACTATTAGGTACGCGGCTGCGTTGAGCATGCGCGCGCTAGTAAAAGCGTTATGACACACTCACTGCTCTATAAAATGGTAAGTCCCCGCTAGCGCCGACCCCGCGGGCGCGGAGAGGCCCTTGCTGAAGCAGATGGAGACGGAGTCGCAGTCGCGCGCCAGGCGCTCCGGCGGCGCGTGCAGGAACGCGGCGGCGTTCAGCAAGCGCGCGCCGTCCACGTGCAGCGCCAGCCCGTGCCGCTTGCACAGCGCCGCGCACTCCTCCACCCAGGCTAGCGGCAGGACCTGCAAGTCATAACATTTTTTTTTCACAATATAATTAATCAAATAAATAAACACTTCACACGCCTAGCTCAGCAGTAGGCCTATTCTGTACGCCCGTGTCCGAAACTTAGTAAAATTCCGGGCCTTATTTCCCCCTAAAGTGAAATTTCGTGCCTTATTTACTCCTAATATTTACATGCACACTGGCATGGTGTTCAAGCAGTACTTGTCAAAATGCTAAAACACACACACAGTTAGACAACAATCTGACATTGCATAGCCTGATTACTAAAATTTGTGACTCAACTTACATAAATGCATTTTCATGTTCTTTTGTATATCCCGCGCAGATAAAGAAACAATTTGTAAATAATAATAATAATAATAATAATTCTTTATTGTATCACACGAAAAACATACAAGTGACAGTAAGTAAAAATACATTTGCATAATAAATGTTGGTCTTCTCAATTTTTAGTCAGCTGGTACTTAAAAAAGATGAACTTGTGCTTAAATGGCGGCGGCTAATTGTAGAAGCGTCAGCAAAAAAGGTCGTAAAAATTAATTAATTTTGAAAATATTTTAGGAAGTGTACTAGCGGCTATTTAATTTTGATAGATTTTTAACGCGTTATGTTATAAGTATTAATAAAAAAAATGCTTATTAAAAACAAAAAAAAAAACGGCAAATTGTTTGTAAAGTAGGTTTACGATCGAGATGTTTACGTGATAACGTCCGCACGAGAAAATCTCCATTCGTTTGTATGCCGCTAGAGTGAGAGAGACGGAAGATCGGTCCACTCACTCGAACGCTATGCCTATGGAATGACTGGCAGCGCTCGAGATGAGACGGGAGATCGGTCCGTCTCTCTCTCGTTATACCTGCGATCGCGCTCGTGAGGTTTTGGTGTGACACAAGTTTCTGAACATGTCACCCGACTAAAACGATTTTAAAGACGTTATCACGTCAAAAATATCACTTTATCTCGGGACTTTACTACCATGCGGGCGGGCCGTAAAACCCCTATAAAAATTAAAAACTGTGCGTAATTTTTGGTTTTTGAGGTTAGGTTGTCCATACCAAGCACTCTATACACTTGCTAAACTAAAATCACATCATACGTAAAACGTAAATAAATAGAACCGTTTAAAAAAAGTAAACTTACCTTGTTTTTTTATCTTTGATATCGTGCTGGGGTCCAGACCGGTTGCCATACTGGCCCGTGTGTTACTAAATTTAAAAGGGTGATAACGCTCCAGTCTTTTTTCTTCTTCGAAATACTTGATTACATTATAAACGATTTGTCGAGCGTCACTATGTAGTACTTTCCCGCGCTTACGAGAAGCCATGTCAAATAACCAAAACAAAACAAATTTAACCAAAACTTAACTAACAAACTTAACTTAACAAAAACAACAAATAAACAGTAGCAACAAAACAGAATTTATCAAAACGGAGCGCGTCGAGAGAGCGTGAATGCTAATCCAGACTGTCGTTTTTTTTTTGTACTCAGTACCACGCCATGCGACTATAGACGGAGCGAGTGTGTAAGCGAGATAGCATGAGACCGCCCGCCATTTACAGATTGTTTCTTTATCTGCGCGGCTTATATTTATTTGCTAACACTTCATAAGCTTATGCACAAAAATATGTGTCAATACACATCACTACTGCAACTAGAGCTGATCGGACTTTGCGAAATACAATATCTATAGCTTTTTGCATGGCAGTGCTATGTAGAATATTATCTAATACATTTAAACGAGCAATTCTTGTATACTCCTATATCAGTGGCGGATTTATATTTTTTATGAGTGTAGGCCAGTTTATTTCCGCCGCCCCATGTACATACCTAAGGACAGCGGGGGTTGCTACGTTGCCGTCCGCCCGCCTTGCTGCTCTTATCTATCACTCACACGATAATATAGGTTTCGATAGGAATGAGTTTCTATAGCGAATTTTTTAAAGTATTTAAACTATAAGAACATCAGTGACTTTTATCCTCTGAAATCAAGGGACCCTCCTCTGAAATCTGCCGCCCCTAGGACACTGCCGCCCCTAGGCCGCGGCCTATACGGCCTCTTTATAAACCCAGGACTGGCCTATATATATAATTTGAATATCGGAAACAGTTTTCAACCAACGATTTTCATGAAATTTAATAAAAGTACCTAGGGGTTTCGGGAGTGACACATCGATCCAGCTAGGTTTCATTTTTATCATCTTTAAATTGTTGTTTCATCCATATTTTCAGTGATAATCAACTTACCTAAATATAAACTGAAAAATTTGACTCTTCCTTCCTGACATTTATTGGAGAGTATAGTAATAATATTTTGGCGCAGAACGCCGTCAAACGTCATCTCTCATTCGCCGTTCAAACAAATGACAATATCGATTTGAAATAAGTATGAAATACCTTTTTAGGAATTTTGTCAACCGAATTAAGCTTCCTTGGCCGAATGGTTTTGTATGTAGGCTGGCAAGAGACCTGTGTTCAAACCTCAATCAAGCATATTGGGTTATATTATTTTTTGTGTTTTTTTTTTTAATTTGGAGCTATTTCAGATATTGGCTTATCTGAAATTAAACCATGAAAATCAATCGCTTTTATCCGAGCAACTCTTGGTTGTCGTGGTACTTGCCATTAAAGTGGAACTTTGTAATTTGTTTGGACGGAAACATAAAATTCTTACCTTACCCCCACACTTATTGTGTGTGTTTTCAATACATATCAAGGATGTGACAGGCTCATGGATATCTGAACCACGAATCGTTTGTTCTACCGCCGCCAAGTCAAAGGTGCCATCCGGCTTGTTCTTTACATTACGAAGCAATACTCCAGCTAAGTGAGCTGCTCCACCTACAAAACACCACTACATACAATATGTATATTTTGTTTTTTTAGCAGATTGTTTTGACAAACAATGGTAGATGTCTTATTTTTAATTTCAGATCAAATAAAGAAGTAAAGATGGCACTCTGCAAACAAAAAGGTGAGCCGAGATTATGTGCATGGCTGTTAGCCAAAGTGGTTGTGTATGATGTGGTGATCATGTTTCAAATTACCCCGTTATTAATATTATTTATTAATACTGTTCATTAAGCCCCTTTAAAATGCAACTCCACATAATATTATCTTGTGAATTTCTATATTTTTAAAAATGTTTTGCTCACTGTCCCATAATATTTGACAGGCAAATAGTGGTGTTTCATTGTATGTATTATGTGTACGTAAACTGCGAGATGCATTTCGCTGTTCACAGGATTCTATCTCCACTTTTTTATTTGATCAGAGTTACTGAAATCTAAGTCATAAGTAGGAAGCAAAATGCAAAAATTTGAACTAGTAGTTACCTTGTTCATACTGAAATATGTGTGAGCTTTCACCAACTATTGCTTCAGCTCCTCTCTTGTTGCAATGCACCATAACTGAAAATATTAATAAGCTCCATAACTAGCAGAAGACTTATTTCAAGCTCTGCATTTCTATAGTCTAATTAATAGAATCAGGTGTTTTGCAGAACTCCATTGTTATAAAGTTAGGTAAAAAACTACTTTGCAACAATCCACAATCAGAACATAATATGATGGTGTATACTTTTTCATGCAATAGCACCTTCCCACAGAGGATACTTCCCACAGAGCATGTGCATGCAACAATAGAAATATAACACCAACATATGTACCACCACCAATGCAGGTTTTGCCCCAAAACAGAGCATCATCATGGTTATTGACTCTATTGAATAACCCTTATGATGCTCTATTTTGGCGCAAAGCAAAACATGTTTTTACTAACTTTATTTTTATAGTCTGTTTGTATCAGAATTACAATCACACAGAAAGAAGATAAGATTTGAGGAAATTATTCACATTTATCAATATTTATGACTGTTCTGAGACTGAGGTTATAGGGGCGAAAATAATGACATAGGACTAATTTGTTTATTAAAAAATATTTGTTCTATTGCATCACATTTAGATTTCTGGTTAACAGTAAGGAAAAAATACTGTGTTTCAGCATTACAAAAATCAACCTTCAAGTGTGGTACACAAGGCATGAAATATTATTTCAAACTTAATTTTGGGCAAACCAACAAAGTCAATGCATAATATGATATAGCAATCAAAATTATTTTAGTCCATGCAAATTTTCAATATGAACATGAAACTGAAAATAAAAGTCACATCTTCAATAATAATTTATAAAATAGGTACTACCAGCCGCCCATGACTTTGCCTGCGTGGACTTTAGTTGTAGAATTTTACTAAAATAAAAATAGCCTAAGTTACTCCTCATTACATCAGCTACCTGCCATTGAAAGTTCCATCAAAATTCCAAAGTGAAATGACCACCGGACATAAATGTAAAAAATGTTATTTTGGTATTTGTAGTGTATAGTATACACATTAATATGAAATGAAATAGTTTATTAACATCCTGGGTATAATAATATACACTTGATGTTTGTCATTGTTGTACCGCCATTGGCTGACCGTCATCCGCTTTGAGTGCGCTAAGGCTTATATGGGCTAGGAGAAAAAAGCGGACAGAAAAAAAAATATGTTGTAAAAAGTTGTTATTTTAATATTACACACTCCAATTTTATTTATTTTAATACATTACTAGCTGACCCAGTGAACTCCATATCTCACTTAAATGTTTAGGGTGGACCACCCTTAACATTTAGGGGATGAAAAATAGATGTTCTCCGATTCGCAGACCTAACCGATATGCACACAAAATTTCACGAAAATCGGTCGAGCCATTTCGAAGGAGTTTAATTACAAACACCGTGACACGAGAATTTTATATATTAGATACATTTAGGAATGACTTACTAGCGATAAGATTGGCCATTGTACCACTGGGAACAAACAAGGCAGCCTGTTTGCCCAACAGCGCGGCCACCTTGCTCTCCAACGCGTTTACCGTCGGGTCTTCTCCGAACACATCGTCTCCCAATGCAGAGTTCACCATGGCATGCTTCATAGCTTTCGTCGGCTTAGTGACTGTGTCCGATCTTAAGTCCACTATATACGCCATTCTATTTATTCAATACAAAAGAAATACTTCTAATTATTATCAGCAATGTTCTAACTTCAATTAAACTTTAGAAATACAGGCGTAACATAACGAACTTTAACCTTTAATATCAGCCGTTTATTTTATAATAACAACGTTAAGATAATATATAAGTTGAGCCTTTAATATCGTAGTTCTTATCAAGATATCTATATATTTGTTTCAAAGTATTTTTATTAAAACTAATGTAACAATTAAACTACAAAACAAAAGTTATATTAAACATTAAACTTTTGACACTGACAACATGACAGTTTTTTTTTTTCAATTATGGCATCGCAAACTCTGTGCATACTGCCAGCGTCAAGTATAATTTTTGCATCAATTTTTTGCCAGTTTCAATGAAACTGGACGAAGTAATAACAAAGTCAGTAAGTCGTCAGTAATCAGTCAGTCTAGTCAGTCCAACATTCAAGTAAAGCGATAGCTACTTTACTAGAATGTGTCCGATGGAATTTTGGAGGCAAGCAGAAAAAACATATTGCACTGTTATTCTATTTCACAAACACTCGTGCACTGTAATTAACCTATATCAAACAAAATGCCATCAACTTTATCCGATATAACTCAAAAATAGACCAAGAAAATGAAAATAAAACAAAAGCACAATATGTCTTTTTCGACTTCCCGCCAAAACCCCACATGACAGTTGACACAGCTGACATTAGCGCATTAGCGTAAAATTTACGGGGATTCGCTCAGAGGAAGGAATATAACTTCGTTCCTCATTGCGTAAAATAGAGATTCATTTTTAAAAATGACATTGCAAATGCTGTGCATATTGCCAGCGTCAAGTACTTTTTTTGCATCACTTAGTAGTCATAGAAAAAATCAGTAACTCAGTAAGACACCTGCCTGAAGGGTGAGTCAGTACCTTTGATGCTCTAAGAGTCAGTCAGATTCACGGTCTCTAAAACACACCTGTGATGTGACGATTGATAGATGTTTCAAAAAATCAAAAGTCGTCTCTCAGTTTTGTTTTCACTACTTTTTTTCTCAAACTTGTTGTTTCACAAAATCATTACATAAAAAATGTATGGGAGGTCTGTTTTTTTTACTATAATGTGAAGTCATATTTTAATTATGTAAGAAAATAAAAACTTCTTGAAATAACGTTTTTTTTTTATTATAACGACTTTTGTACAATAAACTTGAAAAACTCGTTCAACACGATTTCAAATTAGAATTAATTATACATTACAAGACAAAATTTTACTTATATTTATTTTTTATGTACAAAAGCTTAAAATGCACCAAGAAAATGAAAATAAAACAAGAGCACAACATGTGCTTTCTGATTTTCCGGCAATTCCATTACAATATTGATGTTCTGAGATCGCCCCTGCGGCAGGTGTGTCAGTGAGATATCGGGAATTGCTGTATCCACGTTCCTGTCGTGCAGTATTGGATAGTAAGTTAATCTAAGCGGACGTGGTTAGAATGGCACAAGTTTTATAAAAAAAATAATCAAAAGATCGGCGAAGCTGTCCCTGTTTCTCTGATGCAATCACAAAAAAGGTAAAGGAGATACTGGGTGAAAAATTGGTTACAGAAAAGAAGTTTATTATGCCACGTGAATATTATACCTATACTATTCATATGTATGCATTCCGTGTGGCGGCGGTTGCTAACAAATTGACTAAAAGAAATCGTCCCAATCGCGCTACACACGTGGCAACGACAGGGGCAATTTAGGGGGGTGCGCGCTTATTTGCAACTCCGTGGGGGCAATCTAGGGATCAAGGGTGGATTAGAGTTCCACTCCAGCCGCCTAGCCGCCACGCTGCAGGACCGATCTAGGAAATTGCCCCTGCTTGCCTACACACAATACGATTAAAGGGGCAATTAATTAAGGGTCATTCCTACGGTAGGAATCCTACCGTTACACCCTAACCCAGATCGCACCCGCGGCAGTTGTGTGAGTAGCCGGCTTATTGTTTCATGTTATCAATGTGACAAAATGGAACGATGCACGTTACACGTATAATACGCAAATCCCTTGAAGGACGAAAAATGCTCTCTTGAATAATTTTATTTATTTTACTCTCCAACCGCACCCGTTTTGCTTATTAATGTGTTAGTGTGTATCAAATGCATTCTGCTGATCTAAACGTGTTTTATCCTTACTTGCCTCGTTTATTTTTATATCAATTCTATCAAATTCAGTTAATTTATTCGTTTCCTATTATGTATTACAATTTTAGGTTGCATCATGCATGAATGAGTTATAGGGCGATTACATTGGCCAACCTGAAGGGGCCGATTTGGCATACATTGCTGGTTATGAGAGTACATTGTAATAAAATACTCAACATAACCAGCAATGTATGCCAAATCGAACCCTGCAAGTTGGTATAGATACTTCAACTCAGTTGTGCGCGCGGCGCTATGTGTGGGTAAACCTGTATATACACAGTGACTTTGTGTGCGTGACAAGAGGTACAGTGAAGTTGCTCGGACGATCACGGCCGCGTCACCACAGAACACAATTACTCTAACGAGCGCGTCACTGTCACACAAATTAAAGCTGCATAATTACTAGCCCACGCACACATAGCGCCGCGCGCACAACTGAGTTGAAGTATCTATAAATGTAATCAGCCCTTTAACCTTAACTGTACTTTGAAGTTTAAGTTAAAATCGGTTATTATCGTAAGGGGGATTCGTTACTCATTGGTTAAAATGAACTCATCGTTATCGTTTGTTCTCTTTGAACGTCTGTCTCATGTGACAGTTGTATTTTAAATCATTTGATTGGTCAAAATTCTATCAAAGCACAACATTGCGAATTTCTTCCAATCAAAGTTTAAAAAAGTCAACGATGCAACTTCATTTTTGTAATAGTACAAGTTGTGACGACAATCGACATTTGATTTGACGCAAAAAGTAGTATCGGCCAGATTCATTCGCTCATTTTGCATTTTAATCGGTTTAATTACGAGTTTTTTATGTTTCGTAAGGCTTATTTATAATGTATCTAGTGTAAATAAGTTATATATACAGCGAAACTGTTTTGCGTCCGTCCCGTTACCTAGAAAGATTTTGATACAAATTTCGGAAAAACAGAACAGAACGTGAATTCGGGCGTCGACCGGTCCATCCCTCCTACCAGTATTTAACCGTCGCGGGTCGCCGTTCTGTCAGTCTAGTCGCGATCGTCATTTTGTGGGTAACGTGCTCGGTAGCGGCACACGCGAATCGAGCCGGTGAATATTCGAAGGTGTGTTGTGGTGTGTCGGTTGGGGGAGCCGTTTAATGTGGTATACAGTGTCGGAGCTAGGTTATCGCGAATCGGGCCGCGCGGCGTGATCGGGCGGCGCGATGGTGGACATGGATAGAAACGACCCGGAGCTGCGGTACCTGTCAGTGGACCGGAACAGCATCAACGACCCAGCTACGCAGGCGGAATGGACCCAGAAGCGTCTGGTATGGGTGCCCCACGAGAACCAGGGGTTCGTGGCGGCGGGCATCAAGGGCGAGCGAGGAGACGAGGTGGAGGTGGAGATCGCAGAATCTGGGAAAAGGATCCTGGTGCCCATAGATGATATCCAGAAAATGAATCCGCCCAAGTTCGACAAAGTGGAGGACATGGCCGAGCTGACGTGCCTGAATGAGGCCTCGGTGCTGCACAACATCAAGGACAGATACTACTCCGGACTAATATATGTAAGTCCCAATACTTTGCGAACCTAACCTCTAAATTTCAACATGACTTCAAATTGCAGCTTCCCAAGTATTTTTAAAGGTTATTTTTAAACTGCTTTTGTTGCCACTTACTGCTAAAATCACATTACATTTCATTCAATTTTACAAACTGAAATTGATAATTAGGTTGTAGATTAGACCATCTGAATCTTATCTGAGTTGATGACTCAACATGAACAAATAATAACCGTCTACTTGGGAGGTTATTTACTCTTAAAACTGGGAATGATGTGATACTATCAATAAATAAACTTTATTACAGACACTAGTAAATTTGTAGTTACTTGAAAAAGAGAAAAATCATACTGTTTGTATTTCACTTAACAACTTCTTATTTGTTACCCGTAAAAGTATACACAAAATTGTTTATAAAAATTTTATATGATTATTTTAATATTTTGATTAGTACTAATGTTAATATATTATATGTAAGGAAAGTATAAAGTAATATAAATGTAAAGTTACGAGGACGAACTATTACTAAAACATATTTTAGTTTACTTTTTTTTTTCATTTCAATTAAAAATAGTGCCAATATTGATAATACCACTAGAAAGAAGAAAAACAGAGTTAAATACTTAAAATAAATTTATATTTCTGGAAAACATTGCATGAAAGCCAGCTCAGTTTTAAGATATATTTAGTGTAAGGCATTCAGTCTTATTAGTCAAATGACTCATAAAGTAAGCCATATAGTAATTACATACATTACTTAGTAAAGTATAACATTAACATACTATCCCTTAAATGGTAATCAGTTTACTCATGGTTATAGTGAATCACCTGTGACCATATGTTGGGAGGTCATGTTTGCTTTTAGGTGTAAGTGCCTATTGTTAATGTGGTGTACTATGGACTCTACATATAGCTAGCTTTTTATATAACATTCAATTGTCTAATATTTAGTTCTATGATATTTCTTTTTTTAATAACACAACAAGCTCATATAGCTATACACACAATACTGCACTACTAGGATTTCCTGTGTCTTGGCTAGCATGGTTAAACACAAAGACAGGATGAAAATAACCCAGTCCATAAACAAAAATTGAAACATTAAAATTTCTGCCTTGCTGTGTATTAAACTCATGACTAGAGAATTCAATCCCAGTAGATTTTTTTTAATCCTATGATTATCTACAGTTAATCTTAAGATAGATTAGGGATAGTCCCGGGATTGTATTAGTAATAAAAAGTGGTAACAAAAATACAGTAAAATCAAAATAAATTATACTTTCTTCTTATAAAATAAACAAATTAGGCACTTCTGTGAATAATTTATCCACTTTAGATAACCTGTAAAAACAAATTTAGATAAACTATAAAAAAGACTATATCCTAAAGAGATCACTGTATATAGGTATCGTCAGGTATAGGTCTCATATTTGTAAATTTAATTCAGCAGTAACTTTATAGATTACTTATATAAACCACGAAAATAAAATCTAAGGAATAGCAACGCATCCAATTTCTCATCTGCAAGCATACTTCTCAATTAGTTGCACAAATATGAAGAGTCTGAAAAAACACATTTTAGTACTTACATGATTTAAAGTGAGAATTTATAAACAATTTTACGCATAATCATCCTTAGCAAAAACGAAATGAAAAAAAAAATGAAATCACCCGTGTAAGCAAGATAGCTGTCAAAATGTCAAATCAAGGTGCTTCATATCACACACATTTTTATTGACTTATTCAAAAAATGTATTGATCCAGAAACTCCTGGTATTCATTAAATTTGATGCAGAAAAATTTGGGAGTAAAATATGACTGGGATCACAAGATCCGGGATCACGGGATCGAATCCTCTACTCATGACCCAATATTCATAGATTTTATTGACTTCCAGGTTACTAATAAATGTTATTGTGAATTGTATGTGTGTATGTATGCATATTAATTAGTAACTGCTCGGAGCATGTATGATTAAAGGCTAAGTATAGGCTGTTTAAGGAAAAGCAGACTTGTGACTGCTTATGAGCTCACTCTTTCTAATAAAGTGATTACAGAGCTATTTACTAGAAATATTATAGAACTTTGACGTCCAAGTAGTAATTAATTTTATAAGATCCATTAGGCTTGTAGTGGTTTGGTGGTCCAAAATCAAAAACACAATCCAGATTCACACTCAAGCGGATCTACTGGGAACTGGGATGATATCATTTACATTATGCATTTAATATTATGACTTTCAACACTTTTATGGGTCAAAGCCATGCGCCTCCTCAATATTACTTGGGATACTCCATATTAGTGGTAAAAAGATAAGATAAAGAGTAATAAAAAGAGGTAGTTGTTGCAAGTTGTTTTTGACTCACACAAAAATAGCATTAAATTAATGGTGATCATGCAAAAAACATTGATAAAAACATAAATGCGAGAAAAATAAACACAGATAATTTCTTACTACATATACACCTTTTGATATTTCGAACCTCATGTGATTAATAGACGGCCCCATACTCTAATCTACTACTAATTCTAAATCCATTAGAAAATCAAACTTATAAGTCAATGGTCCAGCTGCTAGCGCTACATTATAAATAAATGAATAATACAATTGGCAATCCGGCATAGTAACAATTACTCCACGCAGGTTGTCTTACTGTACAAATCAAGAGAGAAATCCACTAAGAGCAAATGGGAATGTGTTGGGAATGAACTTTGATAAGACCATAATCATGTTCAACTCCCATGTTGTTCCTACTCTACTCACAGTCAATGGCATGACCCTCAAAATTGTTCAGGAATATATTCACCTAGGGCAATCTGTTCATCTAGTTAAGAAAATTGTTTACGAGGGAAGCAGATTAAAGCAGAGAAAAGCTACACCATGTATTGTCATTGTCCATACCACAAAGCCTAAAGACGGAAGTCTTTGACCAGTGTGTCCTACCCATGACAATGACAGTGACATAAACCAAAACATGGATGTTGATGTGGGTGTGGTGCACAAGCTCAAAGTCACACAGCATGCCATGGAGAGGGCTATGCTCAGTGTGTTTCTCAAGTATAGGATTAGTAATGAAACTAGAGATATGAGTTAGGACCAAAGTAATCAACTTCACCTTGCTAGCCTTTAGAGCTATCCCTAAAGGCGAAAAGGTGAAGTGGCAGTGGATCTGTCATGTCACATCTGTCAAAGAGCTGACAATCTCTAAGGAATTGGATACATAGAGCCAAAAACCAGGTTCAGTATGGAATCTTGAAAGAGGCCTATGTCCAGCAATGGACTGCTACAGGCTGTAGATGGAAAGAGAGATGATGCTCTGCCGAAATGGATACATAACAACCATACTATACAAGTTGGTTTGTGTAATCTCGTAAGAACTGTCCCTACAGAATTTCCCTAGTCCAACCTTATTTCCAAAAAGATGTGTTTATTTTATTTTATTTGAATAATGGGCTCGGGCTATATCAGCCCAGGGTACTTCAACCTATAAAGATTGTTTGTACCCGTAGCCAGATTACAGATCACCGTCCAACCCGATAGCCTTGATAAAGGCTAGGATTTTATGGACGGTGATTTGTTTGGCTTCATCTGGCAGCAACACGTGCCTCCCAAGATGAATGCTACGCTTGTGGTTTAGCGCACCACAATTTAAAAGGAGGTGGCGTGGTGTCTCGCTCTCCTCCCCACAGTATCTGCACGTGTCGGTTGGACTTAGTCCTAAAAGCGACATATGTCTTCCGAGCTTACAGTGTCCAGTAAGGACTCTGGTTACCGTGCGGATATTCGTTCTGTTGAGCTTTAATAGCTCTTCAGCATAACTCCGATCATATCCTCGTATCAGAGCTTTGGAGTGGCTGTGCCCTGGTTCTTCAGTCCAGTCCCTCATCGCCTCCTCCCTGCACTGAGTGAGAATTTTTTGTCGGATGGTCGTTTTGGAAATACCACAGAATGGTTCAGGACCAAGCTGAGTCCCTTTTGCACCCTCACGTGCCAGGACATCAGCTTCCTCGTTTCCTTGTATGGATGAGTGTCCTGGAACCCATATCAAAAAGACTCTGTTTCTCGCAGCCAGTGTGTTGAGTCGCTCTATGCAGTTCCTGACCAGTTTCGAATTTACAGTGTACGAACTGATGGCCAAGAGTGCTGCCTGGCTGTCCGAAAAGATAAAGATGTTTCTGTTGACGTATCGTCTTTCAAGGTTTAGCTCTGCGCACTGTATAATGGCGAACACCTCCGCCTGAAAGACTGTGGCGTGGGCTCCTAGGTGTATGCTAAGCCTCGTTTTGGGCCTTTCACCGTAAACTCCACATCCTACGTCATGACCCATTTTAGATCCATAAGATGTGTTGGAGTAATTATGATTTTTTAAACTTTATTGTTAGCAAAGATTGTTTTTCATTTGTCAATGCATTATTTTGTTTACATGTCCAAGTAACACAGATTTGTTTTCCAGAATTTGAAAAAGTTAAATTTAATTATGGAATAATATGTTTGTATTTTTTTAGTGCTATTAATGTTATTATGCACCGTAATATGTAATTGAAATACATTCCAAAAATAGGCATAATATATATTCAAATGAACCCATATCTCACAAAGAACCTGGATACCCTTTTTCAAAGAGTCGCTTAAAGTGTAGCTCTGCTCTAATACAAAGGTGTATTAGTGGCTATGATAACATTGTGTATTGTGCTTACCTACTTACTGTGCATTCTTGGGCTATTTACAGCTTAGCTTCAATATCTTATCAGTTAGACTTGAGTCATATTATCAGTAAGATAGCGATACATGAGCCGTTTTTTCCTGTATTTTCTTTATTATTATGGTGATTTGGTAATTATCTGTCCTATTCCATAATACTTCATGCTGTTGGGAAGCTGCCCACTATTGAAATGAAATGAAATGATTTTATTTGTACAAATATGGGTGAAGAAGGTTAACAAAGTATTTATATCGCCATATTTACCCCTTTGGGTGTACAAATTTATGAATCTATACTATAATAAAATTGTGTTATTTTCTGTGTCCATACATGATGGCAAGAAACTCACCATAATATGTGTTATTGGAATCATACCATAAGAAGTTTTTTTTAGTATTTTTACTTTTAATTATGGAACTCTTCATGAGTCAGTCCGACATGGACAGGACAATTTATTTATTGTACATGTCATCAGCGTGTTATATTTCAAAACAAGGTCTGCCAACTCGGTCGTCAGAATAAAAAATGGACCTACAGGAATATTGTAAAAAACCATACACTGTGTCAAAAGGTGTAGTGGCTAGAACAATTGGGGCAAGCGCCGGCGACCGCCCGTCGCCAATGAATGGCTTGCGCACTTTTGTCATTCAAATTAAAATCATTTCATGGACCATTGAATTCTGCTGATAAATAGCTCGCCGGATTAGAAGAAGATGGCGTCACTAGTATGAAGATTTCTTCGTATTATATCACCAGTCAGTCGTCAACTTCGAGTCAGGATTTTAAGGCATGATAATTATAGCGTCTAGGTTAGATAGAGCATTTAAAACATCTTCAAAAAGCCAAAATTGTTGCGCTCATTTGGCCATCACTTATTGTCATTTCTACATCTCCCCACTTTTTGTCCTGAATTAGCTGCTATAAGTAATCGCAAAAGCCTGGTAAACATCAAAGGTGTAATAAGTACAAAAATATTAACAGTTCGTAACATCCATAACCTAAAGGATGACTTAATTAAACCTTCAAAACCTACTAGATAGTCTCGTATCAACCAAAGAATAAAAAATAATCGCAAGGTGAACGAAATCATGACATTCAGAAGTATTTACTTAAGACCCTCAGTCAAATAGCAAACACGTAAATTAAACTTGCACATGATATCGCTATAAGGTAGGTTCGGTGGATGATGCACATGAACCCACTCAAATTAACGCCTTTTCGATTGAATGCGCGTGCAGTGTTTGACAGTCGTTTCTTTATCTTTTTATTTAAAGTCTTTGTTGAGGAGTTCGCTCAAGCTTTTATTGCAAGCTTTTCTTGTTTCTATATGTGTTCACGATGTAAAATTCGTATTTATGAACATTGATCAATTTGGGACAAACTTTGGGTTTATTTTAAATATTAGCAAAACGCTGTATAAAAGCTTTCGTTTAAAACTTGTAATATACACGTGACTCCCCTGGGGTAACGAGCCCGTGTTCATAGATGAAGGCGATCGCTTACGCAGTCCACCTGCCCGTATAAACTTTTAAATGAAGATGGAAAGAAGAAAACAACAAGATTAACGTGGCATAATGTAGTTAACAAAGGGCCACTTAGCCACACAGACACGGGTTTAAGCTTGAGTTGATCTTTGATTTACTTACAGAGTTATAATTTACACAGTGGATTTGACGTTCTTAAAAACCTCATGCTTAATATAGCTCTGTTTCTTATATTTCTTTTGCGTAAAGTTTCATCACGTGTAATAGTCACATCACATCCAGTTATAAATTCTGATGTAACAAGAACCATATTTATGCAAAACTTCAGTTTAATTACGATATGATTAAATAGCTATGAGCAAGTAGTTCAAAGTTTAAATTTCCATAACTCAATTGTATCCTTCGCTTGCTTGAGGCCCAGAACAGGTTACGAAATGTCACCCATGAGGTCATACGAGTCGAGCCGCGAGATTTTCCTGTGCTCATGGTGTGCCAATAACTCACACACTGACTGCCAATACCGTCAAACTTTAATGTTGATTGTTGAGTTACGTCAGTAACAATAGTCAAAACACGTACCCGACGGATTTTCTGTAAAATTTATGACTTGTGTACCTACCAGCAGTTCAAACCCTCAAAGAAACTTTGGAGCAATACGAGGCTATTTTTTTTCCACATTAATGAAACTACTTCGATGGTGTGCCTCAGTTTAGCGTAGTTGAATAAACCAGTGGAATGAATCAGATCATTCCTTGCTATAACTATTCTTGAGGTTAATAAAGGAAACTGTAAGATCCCTAAGACTCTTAAGTAAAGTTCACCACAAGTACCAGGTTGATCCAGAAAAAATGTTTGCCCACATCTAATGTCGTTCTTTCTCGTTCATATTTCTCCTGTGTCATGACGAGAGAGCGATACAGTACCGCGTCGTATTCTGGTCCCAAACTTGGACAGTGGTTTTGTCCCACTTTTGTTAAAGCCACAGACCAATTTTTAGTCGGATTTATTCGTGGTTATCGAATTCAGATAGATCTGCGTACTTTTGTGTTGTGTACTTTTTACGCAGCGCTTGCATTCAGGGGATTTCTTACTGTAGTGTTAGTACAATAAAGCCCATAACCGCAGAACTGAACTTTTTACGCATCGGTCATCTGTCAAGTCGCATTAAGCACTGCGTTTCTTTATTAAAGAAAATGGCCTGGGACATCCTTCGTTCGTACACTGTGCGAAAAATAATTTTACGTTTTGTCTAGGCGTATTCTATCTTTTCTCTAATCAGAGTTGGGTGTCCTTTGTGATTCTTTCCCACTAGCTGGGATTGATTCAAATGCCGACAGACAATGATAGTACTTACCTTCATATTTATTGTTTGCCTAATGGACAGTCATGGACTTGTTAGTAGGAAAATACAAGACGAAGATAAACGCATGGTGAACATAAACATATTTCAGGAACATTTGATTATAATGACGCAGATCGCCACGAAGCACCGTTACAAATGATTCATATTTACCACGTACTCACATGGCATTCCATCCTTTTATATGTACTCAAATTTTTCTTTGTTAACACTGTGGTTAACACATTCCTCAGAAATTTCATAAATTATGGCTAAAATTTAAATAATGCGGATTATTTAGAGAGAAATCATTTGAAAAGGGTTATCGATGGGCGGGGGATGTTGCCGCCGTAATTGACTCTTCAAAGACACATTCACGTTTAGTTAGGAAGGCTACTCATGAATGGTTTATATCATAAGGAACACGTTGGATAATGAGCTCATCTTAGTTAACTTCATTAGCGTCCACACAAAATACTAGGTTGACAGGACTTCAAGAAGGTTCTTGTCTACGGTACGAAACGAAGGGATGGTTCTGGCGCCGTTTAAAAGTAAACGGGTTAATTCAAGCGTTTGGTCAAAGCGTGCTCGAGATGAATGTCAAGGTGAGGCGCGCCGTCGGCCGAATCGGCCGCGGCGGTCGTCGACCCTGGTGAGGGGCGCGGTGCGGGCGGGGGGGCGGCCCACGCGAATATATGCGCCGCGTTTAACCTCCACTGATGCTCTGTCGCCCTGGTACTTGTGGTGAACTTTGCCTGACACGATCTCAACTTAAAAAACTTTCATGAAACCCGCACGCAGCTTTTCGAACTTCTCAGGAAACTTGAAGCAACAATGGGTTTAACGTCCAGGAGTTTAGGTTATTTAATTTTTTCTTTGCTGACTCAATATATGAACATTTTGGGACATATTCTGCTACTTCAGTAAATAACGTTTCATTTGCAATTTTCCTCGAGTGTATTTTGATGAGCACCATCACAGTTTTAATTTTTAAGTAGGCTTGTAAGTTAACTTGAAATGGTCTAAACAAGATCGTGGTTTTCATCTGGAGTACTTTTCAATGAGGAATACGTGCCTGGTTCCTGAAAATCTGTCTCTATCATGTAGGGAGCTCGCGCTCTAATTCTCAATGAAACAATTTTTCAATTTGAATCAACAAATTCTTAGATTCACACCGTCAAGTTGAAAGCGTCGAATGTTTACGCGATGTTGCCAACGTAAAGGTTTAAATTACACATTACTCGTATAGTCGTATCCGCCCGAGATAGTGTTGCGCTCATAAATCACTTTTAATGTCGATAAATTGGGTACGAATATTTATACCATCGTTCTTACTATGTATTTAGTAAAAATATTGTGACGTGTTTTCTACAACAACAAGAGGAAAATAGGCTACGTTTTTGCCAGGTTCTATTCCTTCCATTTACACCCAGTTTCGTCGATGTAAATCCAATTCAGTTTGTTAATTCTATTAACAATTATTTTATTATACAATTATTATACAAGACGAAAGAAGAAAGAAGTTTAAAACACAGACACAAAAGCCAATGTTTAGTTAACACGACCAAGTAGTGTTGACGTCGCCATGTCGTTTAGCGACAAACAAATTCGCGAGCACAGACTAAATAAAGCTAAGACAAAGTCGTTCCATAAATTACTATCTAACGCGCGAACCGCGTGGGTCGATCCAAATAGATATCTCGATTGAAATAGAATTGCCAAGCTCGATAGGCACACGTCACAATCGATTCAGTGCAGTCGATTGTTGTGCGTCAATCGTCCAGCTCAATAAGTTTCGATTGTAAATGCGTTTAATGACGTCATTACAATTAAATCAAACACTTAAATGATGATCCTATTTTGCTTCGTAATATTTACCTTGTGTATTAAATGTGATATGTCCCATACTTATTAATTATAAAATGAAGATCACAACTGAATTATAACAAACATGTACCTACATATTTCAATATCTTGCGCTTGAATAAACTTAATATCTTCAGAAACTTTCATGGAGATTGTTACAGCAGATCTGAAAAGTGAGCATAGAAAATAATGAAAGAAAATGACATCTCAATTAGTGCGACGCAGATAACCGATCCCGCAGTGCGGACGTACTGGGTTCAATGTTGCTGACGTTACGGGAGCATAGTGTATAGTTTTTAATAACACTACTTTTGCAGTCGAGCCTATGACATTACTGAAAGGCAACAGGGAATCATATACCTGAGCTATTTACAAAGTTATATTATATCTGCTTCAGCCATCTGGTTAAATCAGCCACTCAATTAAAAGTTATGATGTTAAATGGAATATGGACGACTTTATAATGTTTGGGCTAGGATGACCGACTTGACATAAAAAAAGGAAACTAATTATTTAAGATTCGTTTTATTTAATAATGCAAACAACTTTATTAAAAATAGAATAAAAATTCAATTAAAAACTTTTTAACTAAATAAAAACTTGTATCCGATGGCGTGATACGAGTACAAGGCATATCCATGTTATCACACTTTATTTTATCAATAATCACGCTTAAAATTTTTAAAACTCAAAAACATTGCTTGATTCGCGAACTTTCTGATGTCAAATTTGTTTTGCTACCAGCGCCGGAAAAAATATGAGCTGAATTTAAATCACCTGACTGAATTTACGTCAGCCATCTTCAATGGGCTAGCTTACAATAAGTTGAACGTTGAGTGATGCAATTTCAATGAACTATCGGCCTAGGAAATGAATAGAACTCCGGCGTATAATAAACGGGCTAGCCTTTTAATTGAGTGGCTTATTTAACCAAATGTTTGCGACATATCGACTAGCCGCGACACGGACGTATCATAGAGAATGTATTACTCAATTAGTACATATGTACATTGAGAACTTTCATCCAGATGCTAATTGAAATGAAAAATAATATTGCCTCATTTTAAATCCAATTTAAACCTCAGTAATTTGATATGTACATTATACCAAGACATATACTCCTGGATAACCAAATGTGGCAAATGGTGCAGTAAGTCGTGTCTGACTTCAAATCTTCCTTTATGGTTATATCCGTTATGGATCGAATATCTAAATCATATACATAGTTTCCAAATTGAATCGATTCATAAATGAATGTGAATGAACTGAAACTTACGATTCCTCTGCAGAAGTTGATACCGAACTTTGGAACAACTTCCACATTTCGTTGAATACCTCAGTGTTAACTGAAAGTCTACATATTAAATTTCAATTCAGCGTATAAATTTTGAACGGAAACCTCAATTTTCAACATTGAACCACTGCAGTCTGCCTTGGCTACGTCCCAAGAGTTAATGAAATTCTATACTCAAAGTCTTCAGACATAAGAGCGAATACGGCCTGTAATTTTATTTAAGTATGAGTAGGGTCGTGACTCGTACTTTTAAAGATATTGTATCTTCAGCACTTATATCCTTCTGATTCTAAAAAATACCACCCTGGGAGGTAATGATTAAAACACCCAGTTAATGATTGAAACAAATATTATTTTTGTCTAAACCTCAATAACATTCAACATCAATACAATAAATTTTAGATCTTTTTTTAAATTTACAAACGTAATAAAAAATTGGTTATCTTTACCCGGTCTGGTGTATCTTAATCTAGTTTTCCATCCATCAACCCTGCGGTTATCGCGTACGTGTCTCGATCTCGACAAGTTGCCGCACCCTCGGTAGTCGGCGAGCCCTCTCCGGGGAGGGCGGGCGCAGACGGGGTCAAACTTTCAGACGAATAGATTGTTGGCATTACCAGATATGTCTAACGTCTTGCTTCCACCGTCTTCGTCAACTTGAAATGGAAAAACCTTCAAAACTTGAAATTGTTAAGTCGTTCGGAAACTTCACTTATTATTGGATAGCAAAGAATATTAGGATCTAGCGATATAATTTACTATAGAAAACATGAATTTCTTTTAAGAAGTCTTTTAAAAGAAATTCATGTTAAATCATGTTAATAGAGGTATCATTAAAAATGAGGTCTATCGAAGTATGTAGACCGATGGACGCGTAACGAGATACCTTTGACCGCTACGAGAGTCGCATTGGCTCAGCCTCCCTACTGCAATGCAGGCGAATAACCAGCGAGAGGGAAAAACCGATTTTCAACCAGTTGATACGGTTACAAATATTTCAAGATGACCGAGATATAACGCTGCGATTTATAAAAGAATACTTTCTGAAAAAAAAATACTACTTTATGAAGAAGTACGGACGGAAGGACGGATGAACGAGTTAGTACTTGTAAATTTGAAAAAATCTGACAGATTGATGTAGGTAGTCAGGATGATCTTTGAAGAATTTGGCATTTGAGATATGTTATTATCGGACTTCTATTCTTTTACAAATATTTCAAGGTGACCGAGATATAACGCTGCGATGTATAAAAGAATACTTTCTGAAAAAAAAACTACTTTATGAAGAAGTAATCGGATGGATGAACGAGTTGGTACTTGTAAATTTGAAAAAATCTGACAGATTGATGTAGGTAGTCAGGATGATCTTTGAAGAATTTGGCATTTGAGATATGTTATTGTCGGACTTCTATTCTTTTACAAATATTTCAAGGTGACCGAGATATAACGCTGCGATGTATAAAAGAATACTTTCTGAAAAAAAAAACTACTTTATGAAGAAGTAATCGGATGGATGAACGAGTTGGTACTTGTAAATTTGAAAAAATCTGACAGATTGATGTAGGTAGTCAGGATGATCTTTGAAGAATTTGGCATTTGAGATATGTTATTGTCGGACTTCTATTCTTTTACAAATATTTCAAGGTGACCGAGATATAACGCTGCGATGTATAAAAGAATACTTTCTGAAAAAAAAACTACTTTATGAAGAAGTAATCGGATGGATGAACGAGTTGGTACTTGTAAATTTGAAAAAATCTGACAGATTGATGTAGGTAGTCAGGATGATCTTTGAAGAATTTGGCATTTGAGATATGTTATTGTCGGACTTCTATTCTTTTACAAATATTTCAAGGTGACCGAGATATAACGCTGCGATGTATAAAAGAATACTTTCTGAAAAAAAAACTACTTTATGAAGAAGTAATCGGATGGATGAACGAGTTGGTACTTGTAAATTTGAAAAAATCTGACAGATTGATGTAGGTAGTTAGGATGATCTTTGAAGAATTTGGTATTTGAGATATATCTCAAACATATGTTATATGTTAAATAATAACATATATGTTACTGTCGAACTCCTATTCTTTTAATTTAGTCGCCGACAAAATTTCGTTTCCTCATGAGACTTTGTTGAAAAGCCTTGTCTTTCAAGTTCTCCAATCGCTTTATTTATCACCATAATTTATTTCGTATTCTAAAATTAACTTAGTGATCAGTCACGAATCGAACAATGTCGAGCGCACCGTTCTCAAGCCTACCGTTTGAAATAGTCTGTAAATTATTTTCAGCCGTATGCTGATGTAATGTTTGTTTTCTCGTATTCTAGAGTTTTCTTTGGCTGGTATGGGATTAAGTAATCGTCTAAAAATTTCTATAAATGAGGTATGGGATAAGGGCATACATATATTTAAATGTAGTAACTTTAGATCTCTTCTTGAATTTGATGTAGCTGTGAAGCTTCAAGTGCTGACGTGAATTGATTCCAAACCAACACACGTGCTCGTATTATATGAATGGATCTGTTGTTCCGAGCGGAACATTACACTGAAATAGTGCTGCCTCCATCCTTCGTTAGAATTAAATGGTCCGCAGCAGTTGTAATGTTTTTCTGTTCTTGATTTTGCTTACAATGTAAGAGTATCTATTGTGCATGTCCATATTGCTATTGTAAAATTGAAAATTCCTGAATTTTGTACGTTAATTTAATTTATATTTTAATATAAAATTCATATTTATTACCCGTTCTTATCGTCATCATTTTTGTAACCATCAAAAACTATAACTGCACTTTACCGCTTAACAAAGTAACAGATTGTGTTGTCTTCCTATGGCAACAGTAAACATTTCATGTGATTGTATCTAATTTTATGGCGTCCCTGACACATTTTGTTTTACGCCGTCTAGACCGAGGCTTTACTTTCCATTTTGATAGCTTGGACGTTTTATAGCTTATGCACCTATTTGCACCACCTTACCTTATGCACCTCCTTTTTGAATTTTACTGTCATTTATAGATACTGGTATTTGGTACTGTTTGACATAGACCTCCTTAATATGCCACTCTTGCCGGTCCTGATCCCTCACAGTCTGAGTCAGTCTGAGATACATTGTTTTTCGTCATAAAAATATCAAAACGGCATTTGGAGAATGATGGCATGATAATAATTTGCTTGGTGGATTTATCTATTTAACAAACACTTCTTTCACTATTTGACAAACATTTCTTCACAACAATACAACGTAAATAAGAACTACACAACGTAAATAAGAACTATACAACGTAAATTGGAACCAATAACCAACGTATTACCGTTCTGTTAGGTAAAATATCAAGATAATAGTATCTTTTATTATTAACGGTAAAACAAATTTCCATATTTGGGTTCACAGTGTTGGTAATTTTCTTGATTTTATATCCGACTTATCTTGTTTCAAGGTAAGTGTTGTACTTACTTTATAATTTTGATGTAACTGCAACAGTTGGTTAGTTGACACTTTCAGGACATTCTTAAGTTACGCAATCTTTCGGATTTTAATGTATAAGTAGTTGAGCAACAATTACTTGTTTCTTATCAATGGGTACTTATCGCTTAAAATCTATGTCAGAATAATTTATGCTTGATCGCTGGAAATATAACTACTTTGCCTTAAATGACTGAGTGGTCAATCTATTTCGTGTAATTTATGTACTTCAGTCCAATCGTCAATATGTTGTAGCAGGTAATAATCAACGAACTTCGCGATATTGACAGCTATGACAGATGCAGGACCATTAGTTGACTTTTGTAGCTATTTGCAACACACATGACCATGCAATTCCATAATTGATTGAGCTTGATATTGACTTATCTATTAGTAGAGTAGCTGATGTCTATGCCAGACAAATTGGTAAACCAAATTAGTTTTATTTGTTGTAATATCAACAAAATTCCTAAACGCAGATTGCGTATTACTATATTCAAAGTCTTCAAATACAACTTCTCAAGATCATTCGTCGGTCTTGGTGTCAACGACACAATAATTTCATTTACGGCGAATGTTGTACCACAATGCAAATGATGCACCGTCGCGGGGGGCGCACAACAAAGCACATGCTCTTCGGTATCTTGACCTGTCAGACTGTCTAACCACACCTGATTCACTCCCATATTTCAATCAGCCCAGAGATCATATTCGCATGCCACACTCTAAACGGGCTTCAAAGTGTACTTCAGCATAATCAGCCCTTGTCTTCGCCCGGCAATATTTTTCATAGTTAATTAAACGTTTTATTACGTTTGAAATGTGATACAAGCGTCCTTTGTGTTCCTTAAGTGCTTTGACGTCTCTACAATGCTTCACGCGTGATTGAAATGAAACTCCCTACTGATGTTCTGTTATTACTCACATAAATCCTTTGTTGTTTTGTGCTTTGGACATAGATCAATTATTTTTATTCAGGTAACCATTCATTACGTCTCGGCTAGAGGAACATAGACTGCTCTCCGATGCGGTGGACTGATAACCTGGGACGGAGTGGCAGAAATTAGGCCTTAGGTCCAGTAGTAGATTTTCAAAGACTAATGGATGAATGGATGGAACCGTTAATATAATGGTTCTCAGTTATTATTGGAAAGGCTTATTTTGTTACTTTCGCTTGGTTTAAGCTCAAGTATACCGCAACGTACCTACAGTGTTATGATCTCTGGAAATTAGTTGGTATTAAATATTTTTCGAAAGTAACGGAACACGATGATTGATTAGAAGTCTTTTCTGCTCTACAGAAAATATGATTCTATGACTTTACTCATCTTTTATTACTATTCTAGGAGTATGTACATTTGCGGCCGCTAGTTCTAACATCGATCAATCGTCTTGACATCGTTGAGTATAATCCATTCGGACAGCCGTTTAAGACTGGCGGTCATTAATCCACGTTTTCACACTATTGTCATTTATAAAAAGTTGTCGCCGTACGATACTGGCCAAATCGGTCAGACTATCTATCAGCACGACTTGCCTCATAAGTACGAGCCGTATAAGGTCATGTTTTAGCTGCCATGTGTCCGCTCGTACACAGCTGCCAACACAGTTAAAATCTTTTCGAGTTTCCTCAAGCAATTTTGGTCTGATACGGGATGTAATATTTGATATTTCACATGAAAACTTCATTTACTATGTTGTCCACCGCTGGTACGCTGCAGCTCCGGTGGGAAACTGCGCCAGATACAGATGGTGTAGCATTGATTAACTGTAAACGGCATGGTCGGCAATCAACATTCGCATTGAGGTCTTTTTTGGTCGGCCACAAATTGAAACACGTTTGTTACCTAAAATCGGACTGGCTCGCCAGAGATATGTTACGGTTTAGTGCTTAAGTTTTACACAGAAATGTATTTTGTAACAGAAATTTATTCTGATCTGGTTTAAATTATATATTTAATTACAGGTATATTTAGGGCACATATATATAACATATTTTCTCACAGTATCCGACGCATTTAAATAACTAATTTTAAGGTATTACATGCCAGTTTGGTCTGATAGTGGCTTGTAAGAAAGAAAGCAAGAAGATAATTCAGGTAACGATGCTATAATGACAAAATCTTAATCGTAATGTGTTTTTCACAAAAAATGTAAAGTTGTTAAAATGAATGAAATTCAGCATTATTCATCTGAAGTATTGTAAAAATGTATGACTGCTCAGTGTCCTATTGTCTGAGTATAATGGTGAATGTTGGAAAAATGGGCCAGTATGAAGTGGCAGTTTTTTATCAGGAACCTACTGTGTACATGAATTTCAAGCCGTCTTTTTGTTAAATATACTCACAATCCACTTGCAAACAATACAATATGAACCAAATACGCGATGCGGGGATAGCTTTTGATTCCTAAGGAGGTGTACAACTCCAAAAAACTAGGATAACTACAATTAATATTAACGGTGATAAATTTCTTATCAGAGATAAAAAACAGCACGAATATATACTGGATGTATACCAAACAACCTTATTAAAAAATCTTCGAATTCTCGATCGCGACGTCACAAACTCGATGCAAATGGAAAAATTCAGATTGCATTTTTATCGTTAAAGCCTGCAAAAACGGGCACCTTATTGCACGAGTGCATTTCACATAGAATCGCACGGCTTGCGTAACCCTGCAGTGCCTTACATGGGCAGCGGGGCCGGTCGGACCTTCGCGAAGTGGGTCACTTAATGCCATCTGGTCGCACAGGACACGTTGCGCTCGTGTGATGTAACGGTACTCCGCGACGGTAGGGTTAATTGTCCACTGATTAAAATTTCGAATTCAACGATTTTTTTTGTATCCGGAATTGGACATGGGCATGGACGCGAGAATATGAAGTATTTTATAAAGAAGAATAAAACTAAAAATAGAATAGAACTTTTCTGTCAGAGTTTTGATAGTCGGCTTCTAGATTTTGGCATATACCTATATACGTCGAAACATCCTAAAAAATATCAGAGGCAAGAAAATATTCAGAATGATTTCTAAGCTATTCTATAACATTATTGTATATAAAATTATGTATACGTAAAAGAACAAGAGATACTGTTGGTTGGTGGTTTGCCAGCTTCATTCATATTTCCTCGGCAAAGCTGCAACGCTCGCAGGATCGTGTCCCGGTCTGAATTCTGAACAAGTCTGAAGTGCAATGCGCGATGCAATTACCGGCACTGAAACAATTCACGTTAAGTTTCCAGAAAACCTGACTGCTTAACGTCTAGCTCTGTCTCGTGCAACTGACATAGATAGATGCTGAAGAATTGAGACGGAAATGCAAATACCAGTTCCTGCGATTTTAAATGTTCTTATTATTTCAGAAGCTTAATTTTACTTGTCATACCGTATAAAGTGTTTTAGTAGATCCAATGTAAAGAGTTGTTCAGACGACAATGGCTGCTACGCTTTTTCGTCCCACTGCTGGGCACGGGTCTCTCCCCCTTATTGGGGAGGCCTGGAGCTTACTCCACCACGCTGCTCCAATGCGGGTTAGTGGCCAACCCGCTGTCGGATGTTTTCAAAGGCCTCCGACAAGGTTTAACGACTGTTATCTATCGACAACAACCGGGACCGACAGCTTAACGTGCCCTTCGATTTTTTTGCCACTAGCGCAGCGGTCTCACACCCGACCGCGCCCGTTTGGCTTAGCTGCATAGACCGCTTGCGGTCTACGCTAGCCGCCGAGCTATGCGCGCTTCAGTCGACAATAATGTAGTTAAATCGCTTTACCGTATTTTTGCTTCTTTGGTTGCCAAATCTCTGTCTTGAACAAATTGTGCAAACAATAATTATTAACGACACGATTGCTAAAGCTCATCTAGGACAAGCCTAAAAGCTTTCTTGTAAAATTTCGCAAATCGAAATGCGTCATCGATAAAATATTCAACAAATTTAACTGAACTTAATTTTTGAGTTGTTTTGGAACAAATATCATCTCTATCTCTCTATCAGCATGCTAGTAATGCGCCTCTTTATTTGAATTTTCACATGCATTACATATTCTCTGAGACATGGGAGCTTCATCGGTAACTGCATATCGTACACTTGTTCTGTGTTTAGTATTATGTCACTAGTTATTGAATAACGCCTACGACTCGATTGTTTCAGTCTTTCACACGGATCGCAAAAACATGTGAGATTATAAAAGGAAATGTTATACAAACCTATAATTTACTGGAGTGACTTATCATAATCTTTTGGTTTACAAATCGGTAATGCAACGAATACTTTTAGTGATGTGCTTGTTTTGGCACTTCAAGAGTAATAATTTGGTTGTGTGATCTCTCCACCACCAAATTATTCGATTTAGATCACTCTTAGTATGTAAACTTGAGCATCTCAAGCAAACTCAAAATGTATTTGCCTTTCGGTGGGAATAAATTTCAACGGTGACGGATCATTTCAATAAAATGGTGCAAGATTCATATTTCTGCTTATAATAAAATAAAATTCAGACAATTACTACATAATTGTTCTAAATATCGCTAAATATGTGTATCAATAATGTTGATTTGATTTGAATTGTGATATTGCTTTTATCTGTAGCTGTCAGCAAAGACATTTGTACTTGTGATTTGTTTTTGAATATTTGCGATTTTTCTAATTTGTCACGATTAGAATTTTATATTTTACCAATTAAGTATCTAACATCTGTCTTTTTCAACAATTTTCGGGCCAATTTTTTTGTCTATGAATGCGATGTATGAATGGGTTTGATGATTCTTTTGAATTTAGATTCAGTACATATAGCGTCGAGGTGGACTCATAATATTTTTTTTCATATGGTTCTGATCTTTGGAGCAATTGGATCTACGAGCAAACCAGGAATCTATTCATTTATAGTTAAAATTCTTCGTTAATTCTTCTTTCTTAGTATTGTTATCGTTCTTTAATAAGTTCGTTACGTGAAAGCGATGATGATCTGATGAAAATCTTCATAATGACGGATAAAATCATGTTTGAAATAAATTTACTCCTTTGTTTAATTAAACACATAACCGAAGTCTGCTTTAACTTTGGCTTAGTTCAATATTACTTATGTTATAACACCTTTCCGCTTTTCAAGTGTAATTCCTGATATTAGATAGCCAATAACGATTGTTTTGCATGACGTCACCGGTAGTACAGCTTTGCGAGCTAATCTCATTGCTGGAATCACGTCCGCCCGCTCACTGTCACTCTCTAGGGCTACATGTCCATTGTTGGCGCCGGTGATTTGATCGATTGCTTTAACTGCTTCATACTTTTTCTTTTTCTTGGTTTGGAGTTAGTAATACTGATAATGAAGTTCATATCGATTAATACCTTACATATTACTCGAGACTTATCAACTCTATATTCGTTTCGTCTCCAATTCTACGGCGATTTTACGACCTTGTATTATCAAATTGCTGTGCGATATGAAACAGTAATTTCAAATGAATAAGGCAAAGCGCTCCACTGTGGAAGGCAGTACTGGAGCTATTATTTTCGTAAAAGGAAAACTCATAAAGTTACTGCAGTGCTTCTAGAGAGGCTTTCATCTCCGAACCGCATAGTTTGCTAAAGGCTTTTCATTACCAAGAGAATAATGCCTAGCTAGCAATCTAACCGTAGATTATTATTCGTAGTCGTTGCTCTTAACGTGAGGAATTTAATTTGGGTGACATTTTGCCTAGTGTTTATGGAATTAAAAAATACTTCTTAGTTTCAAATACTTTCCAAATTAATCTCATAGTTTATCGTTAGTTGACTGCGCTACTCATAGTATTCCACGTTATAAAAAAAGTTAAAATTCATCCTATTTTGTTCCTGTTACTATGAAAGAAGATAATTTGTCTTCTATAAGAATGTTACGATATTACATAGGATAGGGTAGGGTGTCAAGTATTTATAACGACTCATTAACTGTAAAATCAGCTATGTTGTCTTCTAATACAGAACAAGATATAGTGAGATTATTAATAGGCAAAGATACACATAATAGGATTTTCTTGTTTGTTAATTCCTGTTTACCAAGTTAGTTAAAGAAGAAACTATTCTCAAGACAAAAGCAATAAAAGCACAGTCTCACGTAGCGTACGATGACATAATGTCTCTACGGTTACTACGAATTGTGCCTGTTTTCTGCGTATCTTCAGCACTGCGTGGTGCATTCACAACGACTTCGTGACGGACATTTTTATGTTTGTCTCTAATGGGGTCATATATTATATCAATATGTCCAGCAAACCGCATTTGGCCAGCAGGGTGAAATATATTATGACCTAAATTTCTCTCGGCTTCGAGAGGAGACCTTATCCCAACGAAAAAAAATTAACATACATATAATTGCCACATTCGGTGTGGCAAGACTCTTCGTTAGTTTAATCTGGTGTCAAATGTTTCAAATTCAATTTTCTAGAAATTTCAATCACACACACACACACACACAAAGACACACACACAAATAATTGCTTCAGAAGGAATTTCATGGAAGAAATTTATATGTATTTATAAAATGTTCTTAATTGATATGATACACAAGATTTTTTTAAATTCTTGTTTATAAACAATTTTTATTGTTTCTTAATGTTTATTGTATTGTTTTCAGGTAAGTTGCTGATTCTAGATTGTACTTAAGTATTTACGTGGGATATGGTGAGGTAATTAATAAGGTAATCAACTCGATCGTATGATGTAATTTTAAATGCTATTGTTTAAATAGCTGCGTAGTAGTAAAATACGAATTGCAACTGCATTTTTTTCAAAAAGTTTTTTGCGTACCCTTTTAAGTGTTTATAACGTAATGTATATCATTCCCTCTTTTGTTAAAAAAATTAATATAAAGACAAAAAGGAAAAAAAAAAATAGAAGTTTTTGTATATGTATTATTATCAACAGGTTTCTAAGCAACATTCTACCTCATTACAACGCTTCGTCTAATTCAACGTTTATCTCGGCACCAGCTGATTGCACGAATATTTATATGTTCGTTACTCGAATAAACATGTCTCGATAAAACCTTATTACCATTTTATCATTTTAAAGAGAAAGCAGGTTGTTCCGAATTCGTGTGTCCTTGGTAACTTAAGTACAGTTTTGTTTACCTATACTACACGATAATAAAACATTCCATATATTTGACATTTTCAATTAATCACACTTCTATAGATTCCATTCTGCTCATTAAACAATTTTACAGAAATGAAAGATGAGAAACAAGAATATTATGATGTTGGATTAAGTTTCCAAAGGATCATCGGTTATCTCCGCCATGAAATATCCCGTACCGTTACACCGTCGGTCATTGTCGCTGCATTTCGAAACCTGGGTCGGAGGTTGGCCCTCTTGTTGTCTTTTTATTCTTTTCCTCTTCCTGCTTGTTTATGTTTCTTTGCCCCTTCTTTCTTTGTTGTTTTGTTTATTTTATGTGTACACGTCGTTTGTTTGCGAGTTTATAACATGTGTGTTCTTAATTCCTGGCAATTTTCTGGGAAATAGCAGATATTTCATTTTTATAACTGGCAATAAGTCATATTTATTGCGGATTTTACTTTATTTTAAGCTAATTTGTATTTACCTCTTCTATTCTTTTGAGCGATGTTATATTCCAAACCTTGAATCTACCTATCATATCATAGTCTGAGTGGCTGGTGCTATCATCTTAAAAAGCACTATCTTACGATATATTGTAACTGCTCTCTCGTCTACACATTACGTACCTTTTAGAACACTAGTCCATGAATTCTTCGGTTCAATAATATTGCCTTTATAAAAGCCGTTTTAATCGTCTATGTCGACAATACTCTAGACTGCGCCTACTTTAAGTTTTATCATAGTTTCGGGCCAATCCCACTGGTTAGGAATTCGAAGCACAATCCGCTTACATAATATTATTCAACTTGTAGATATGCGATAGTCGACTTTGTATGATTGTCATAAGGTTTTATAGCTAAAGACGTAGCTAGTTGTCAGGCTAGCCAAGGACATAATATGGCTTGCCTCTTGATTTAACGGTTTTAGGATTCCGTCACAGGAGAGTACTGAGATCGTGTTATACTGACTTCCAAAACAAATGTATAACACTGCCCGTATTTGAGGTAAAGCCAGTAAAAATGTCAAAAATGTTATCTATACATATAATAAAACTGTAAGCAGGGTCAATTCTGTACATTGCATATAAATTAAAAAAAATACTTCTAGGGGTCTTTTTATAAGTAACAGAAGCTAAAAATTTAAGTTTTGAAATTATTGTCTGTCTGTCTGTCTGTCTGTCTGTCTGTCTGTCTGTTGTTAGCTTTTCACGCAAAAACTACTGGACGGATTTTGATGAAACTTTTTTTGTTTTATATATATTGGTCCTCGCTAACATTTAGGCTATAGATCATTTTAAAAATCACCCTTTAAGGGTGTGAAATGAGCGATGAAAATTTGTATGGAAAACTTGGATTTTTTCAATAGATTTTCTTGAAATTTGGTATAAATATTTTCTAACCAAAATAAAAGAATACATGTTTCAGCATTTCCCGAAATTCACCCTTTAAATGTCAATTTTCTTTGAAACTCTTTGAAAATTGAGTGTCGAAACTTGATGTACAGAATATTTTTGTGCAGAGTAATATACTTATAATTTTGTATTTGTAATCTTTACTAACATAGTAAGAATTCTATTTAAGCTTTTTTCAAAACTACCCCTCAATAGCAAATAAAATGGATTCGAAATTTGGTATCTCAAGCGTACAATAATTAACCTTAACTTAATATTTCATTCTCAAATTCTTTTCCCTTCTTTGAATGATGTGTTTACTGATATATTGTTGAATGAATTTCCGTAACATTAGTGTGTATTTCATATCAATCGGGTGATAAACAAAAAAGTTATGTTCATTTACACAATACGCGACATAAACTTAATAGGCACTTTGGGGAATTTGTATGAAAGTTTCGGTAACAGCCCATTCAAAACCATAAATAAAAGTTTAAATTTAAGTAAAATTATTTTGAACTCTCACTAATATTGTCGACTATATTAAATATACTTAGATTAGCTTACTCTATTTTCTTTCGTTGGCCGAGTATGGCTAGACTATAGGTACCTAATAAGCGCATCGCGAGCCTTACCGCCGCCGAACCTTACATCACAGGCTCCATTGAGTTAGTTGCTCAACTTATTAGTCTTCTTTTGGGGTGGAAGATTATGAACAGGCTGCAGCTGAAACGATTATTATCGCCACATTATATCAAGCTGCAACCTTTTTAGCATTCCACTGCTGAGCATGGAGCTCTCCCAATACTGAGGAGGCCTCAAGCTCCGATGAACCGAAATCATAATCTTACAATCTCAATGCATCCAGCATTAAGAATACAGAATGTACAAAGCCTTAACAAAACGAGACTACTGCAGACATCTAGGTGACGAATAGTTAAACTTTAAGTGAACCAACTGTTAATCTCAATATCTACCTATTTGGTAATTTGACATTCGATTTATCAACCACAAAGTTTACATGCCATACGGTAGATGGCGTTATTGAGCAATATTCATTTCTTCTCCAAAGTGAATCGATGGAGATAATTTCAAATAAAAGCCTTAAGTCTAATAAAAGTAAGTACATAGTGTAAAAAAATAAAAAATTACATTTCACACGTATAGCCTCACATTAGGGTAGATATACACTGTGTCGTGGGTGCCATGAACACACATAGAGACAGAAACACAACCACCCAGACCGAGAACAGTTTAAACTCATCATTGAAATTTCTGCCGGATTCGCTGCCGGATTCTAACCCGAGACAGTTCGATTAGCAGTCCGCCATGGTAAACATTGCGCCTCGCGGGTTGTCCCATCGTTGGGAAGGTATAGCCTCACATTAGGGTAGATATACACTGTGTCGTGGGTGCCATGAACACACATAGAGACAGAAACACAACCACCCAGACCTAGAACAGTTTAAACTTATCATCGAAATTTCTGCCGGATTCGCTGCCGGATTCTAACCCGAGACAGTTCGATTAGCAGTCCGCCATGGTAAACATTGCGCCTCGCGGGTTGTCCCATCGTTGGGAAGGTATACGTATGATGCTGAACATTGTTAATTGGACCAATGATAACTTAACTCATTTTTTGCGTCTCTTTATTGCGTACGGGCTGAGGGCTCATCACAACACATGTTGATTGATGGAGATATTAAGGATTCTTTATAAAAATATTCTTTATTTCCAAATACAGATAGCACACTGTGTAGAGACCCTGCCTTCTGCTTTAGTTTTCACAATGTTATATGAGTTAGGACTTATGACCAAACTGCTGTCCGCAAGTTTTAAACCTATAGTTTTATATTGACCTTACAATTATTTTTCCGATTGTTTAATCCTAAGCACGTGTATGTTTAGAAATTTTATCTCCCAATTACAATTAGTTGTATAGTGCACCTCTTTTCTGCAGTAGGTTAAAGCTATGTATATAGAATGAGTCTATACATTCTTTGCAGTATAAATTCGCCCAATTTACTAAAGATACTATTTTTAACATAGATGAAGCCACGGGCACAGCAGTATCTCTTAACTTTAATAAACGAGGTACATATTTGTAAAGAGAATCTGATTGCGCGAGAAAAGCGAAACGTGAGAAAAGTGGATAGTAAGATCAGTACAGTACTTCCTATCCGTATCCGTTCAGTTCCTTACTGTTTTAGGTTTGAAGGATTTAGAAAAAATACATTAGGTTTCTTCTGAACATAATGAACATTGTATTTTAAGTGATTTCACTATATGTAAGAATAATCTACCTGCTACTTATTCAATGCAAATAAATAATCATTATTTTTTAATCAATCCATTTTATAAAAGTCTTTATACACGCGGACGACGTCGCGGGCACAGCTAGTCAGTTATAATTCTATTAGTTTTAATGTTTTTTTGAAATGTTCCCTTTTTGTGACTTATAGGTTTCTTCTATACTATTTCTGTTTATTATTACTTTTATTTAATTTGAGAAGCAAATGTAAAGGCATAACATGGACAATTACACCCAACTTCAAGTAAAGTGTACTGCATGCAGAGGTCGTATTCAGTTACGCCGCTTCTTCTACTGAGGCTGATGGTAGCCTCATGTAAATCTAATGTAAAAGTATAATTTACACCGTAATTCAATAGAATTACTTCATGGTAGAAATGGTTCCAGCGGTGGGCTACATCAACCGTGCAAGCTTTACCACCTTAAATACCTGTATGTACTGATTCAATTGCTTTTGTATTCTATTTTATCCTCTAAGTTTGCTGATAAATCTTCCTTCTAATCCTTTTAAGATAATTTCTTCATTGAGGAGCATTAAGCCTGCTCCGTCCAGCAACCAGTTTTTTCTCGTGTGGCCCCCCTCCTCCCGCCAAGCCACGACGTCCTCTGCCGTGAAGGTCGTACGAATTTGTATTTCAACAACATGGCGGCACGATCACCGGATGTAATTCGACACTATGAGCGCATTGATCGTATTGATGACGACTCTATAGGTTTTTATTGATTCAACAGTTAATCTATATAGTAAGAAGTGCCTGGCTGCTTTTTCAATGTTTAGTGAGGGTTGTTGGATTGATTAATTTCTTTTTCATCCTCATCACCGCTACTGACATGAACCTAGAATGCTTTACGACTGAAATGTAGTGTGTCGTTAAAGTTGCTCCTTTTACTCTCTTTCTCTTAGAGAAGCTTTTATCTCAATAAAATAATTTAAATTAAATTAACAGCTTTTATTACAATTTTATATTATTTGTTGTTATCTATAACCATGGTTTCCATTCAAAATATTTATGACCACAAGACTACTTATTAAATCCCTTGATGAACCTATTCAGTACTTACATACATGTTTTGTAGTCAGATAAATAAATAGGATGTTTTGCGTAAACATAATGTTTATATGTAAATTCATGCTTATATTCTACTATAAAGATAAATTCTTCAGGACATTTTAAGTAGGTAGGTATTAATAATTATTCAATAGAAAATTGAGGACGACCTAAGAATACGTAACACACGCTAATACGAGCCTAAAATTGATAGCAATAGTAAGTAATATCGCGAATACAATTCCGTTTCTTCCAATCATTTGGTTTTCGTATGCTATACACGCTACTTGTTAACAGTTTTACAGGTGTTATAAGCTGTATGACTAACTAAACAAGGTGCATTTTACTTTATTGCATTTTCCTAATCAGCTGTGACACTGTTTCGCTCAGTCGTCACTAATTAATACGCATACATGTTATTTAATTAGTGGCCGATAAGGACGAGGGCTATAATCATAATGGGCGATGACCTTTAATCAAGAGTTTAAATCAATTTAGGATAATCGCATCTTAATTTTGATGCTAATCAAAAAGCTATTCCGGAATCAGTATTTGTTTAGCTCTGTAAGGACAAAAGGGATAACAGCTTTTCCCGAAGAAAAGATACACTTTTAACTTAACTCATAGGGAAATTAAGCAGACCGTCACTTGTCACTTGAATACCAGAAAAAGCACACATTAATTGCAATTTCATATGGTGATAGATACGTACTGAACAAACTTTGTGCCACTCCCGTCACACAATACAAAGAGCATCATATCCAAAACAAAACTGACATCTGTCAAATATTTGTTACGCAAGTCGCTAATTTTACCTTTATCCTTGTCTTTAAATTTCAAATTCAAATCATTTATTTGTAGAATAAAGAATAAGTATATTTCCTCATCTTAACACAAAGTTCCTACTTACCGGGGGACTTTCCAATCAGTCACACACATATTCTTTTCAATAACTTATGTGTACAAAACGTGAACAATAGAGGAGGCCGAGTGATAGCTTGCATGCTCCGTGACCGTCCACCGACATGGTTCAGCGCGTCAAACGGAACACAGGCAATGTCGCGGTGTTAATTGTGTTAACATCAATTAGGTGGGCTGTTGGACTGCTGGGCAGGCTTTTTACCATAAGGCGGGCTAACACGTCCAAACGCCTGATGGTAAGTTATCAGGTTATCACCATGGTCTCTGGATATTGGCAACACCAGTGTGTTTGCCAAACATTACTGCTGAAGAGTTCTATTGTAAAGGTTTACAGGAAATGTCAAAAAATTTAAAGGGTAGCGTAGGGTGTGATTTGTGACGTAGGTAAGTATCTTTATACAAGTGATTATGATAAAGATGAATGAATATCTGACGTCCCTTTATAAAATAACAGTTGGATTCAATTCACTTATATGTGGCCGGCCGTATATGTGGTTTTCTTCAATAATAAGTCTCCAGACAATACGAATTCGTTTCTGTTACGGATGTCTACTTCTATCTAATCAAATATTAATTTGTTTTAAATGTACTAATATCTATAATGGGTTATTAATTGTCTTCTAGCACTTTACGATTCTAAATACATTTTGATGAGATCTTAATACTTTTTTCACTTTATTTCCAATTTTTATATCAAGTTTATGTTCATATCTGGGCAATATACTAGTACGTCAAAAAATAAAATGCAGTACTTGAGAAGGCGCACATCAACAAAGTAACCGCCGATAGTAATGCGTTTGCCGTTTAGCTGGCTAAGGATTCAGGTCATGGCGCCTGCGCTAGGGTTGGTCAACACGCCGACTAAACTTATGTATCCATTAGTAAAATACTATAATTGTATTTAACCATTACACTGAAAGGTTTAATTTTAGATGCCAGTCAAACCCACCAATATCGCCAAGTGTCAGACAAAAGACAAAATGATTTGTTTACAAAATTTACTAAAGTTGTTTTATACATTATATTGTCCGCCATATTTACCTCAGTAAGGTATGCAAATATTGTCAAAGGTGTTTCTATCTGATTTTCAAGTTTTCCTATTACTATTGGAACAGTGTGATTTAAATACTAAGCTCAATTTATTATTATTCCTACTACCACCACCACTACTACTACAATATTAAAGATTTTATCCAAGATCTTTTTTTGATGATTTGATTTCAACATCTTTATTTGATGATAAAACATTTCCCGACATAAAACGATAAGAGTTTATTTAAAGTTAAATACTGAATTCACCATAGATCCTGTAGGTCCTAGACATATCCTAAATATATTTATTTTCAAATATAGACAGGACTACAGAAATATGGAGCTGATACATTGGGAATAGCTATCATTTTACTTGCCTTTTCCAAAGCTTTAGATTCTCCAACAATTTCATTGTGCATTTAGTGCACTAAAGGCTCCAGGAACACTCCGACTGACATGACGCCAGGGTTGAGAAACGCCAACTGTGTAGAGCTTTGAACTAACGCGACGCTCTTAGCTGGCGTACCTTTAAGTAACTCTATACCTTTATGAAATCTGCTTGTGATGTAATCTGGATAAGGTTTGGCTTCATAACTATTTGAGATTTTAACTAAAGTGTTAAAGGTCTTCAGTTATATCGATCTGAAACCTTCAAAATAAATGTTGAAAGTCATATTTATCGTACTCCCACGTCATTTGTATTTTTTGTAACTCGCCTAAAGAGTCAAATCCCATTGCGATTCATTAGAATTACTCACTTAGATGCTTTGAAATGGAATTACCAAGGATATATGAGTTTGCTGGTAACGACAAGATGGGCACATGTCGTAGGAGCGCCATGGGCGGTGCAAAAACCGGACAAATGAGCCACGCGCGACCGTTAACATGATTCACCGTCACTATGGACGATTTTATTGTGTTAGGTTGTTTCTGCATGAGGAGTTTCTCCAAATTAAACGGTATTAACTAGGCCCATGAAGGATAATTAAGGATTGGTTGTATCTGCATGAATAATGTAGAAGTATTTTGTGCATGCTAAATGTACGTACTGAAGCAATAACTTTCTATTAATATGCTCTAGGTGTTCCAGAAAATATAAGAAGTTTAAAAGTGAATTTATGTGGTTTGTAACACACAATTCACGAAATGTTTTACATTACTTGACTTTTCATTGACCCCCTAATTAACATATATTGAAAATAAAATGTAAAGCAATAAAATAATTTAATACTTATATGCCCAGTGAAAATATTTAACTAAACCTTAGGGCATAAATAGATAAAGAAACAAAGCGTTCAATCAGACGTTCCTTCCATTATAGCCCTAAACGGTTATAAGTTTGCGTCATTTACTTCGCGATAACGTCTTTTTAACGTGTGAGCATCTGTTGTTCAAGTGCTTAATAGAGTTATGACTGTATTAAGAGAAGCTTCAACAAACAAACGATCATTAATTGAATTTGAATTAAAACGCTTTGACATGCTTTATAACGAGACATCAAAAGTTTTAGTAATTACTTCTTCAAAATTCTTATATTCTTTTGTTTACAGTTTATTCTTTACTTTTCATACCATGAGTTAAATATGAAGTCCTTTAAAAATAACATAGTAATAAATAAGCATATAACTAAACAGGAATGCTGACATCATTTTTCATATCTTTAATCGTAACATTTCTATTAGGTAAATTACATTTTGAATAACTTTAAAATTAGATTTAAACCTGTAAACTTACGGATTATAGCTATTATGGTTTGAAGTTATTTCCATGTGTTAAATTGGATTCACATAGTTAAATAGGATTCACATATTGTCGGACTTTTCAAAATTTAAATACTGCCAGAATCGTGCGTGTTGTCGTGAGGACACGTGGAAATGTTCAAACAAACGAGAAATTTCAATTGATTTATCATCATCGAGTATTGTTTGAACAAAGGCTGAGGGCAACGAATTTGTTTTGAAAATAAATTATTCTGTATGAATAAAATATTATTTCTGCGGCGGTGCGCACAATGTTTAGCGTGAACAACCACAAACATCGAAGTCAACGCGCTGTGTTCTTGAAGCTATAGGGCTGCCAGCTGCAAAGTTCTTTGAAATTTCTATTTAACAAAAATGTTAAATTGCTGGCAAAAAAGATTTTATAAACATACATATCAATGTTTTTGAGATTTAGGCTAAAACATGTTTGTTTAACGATAAAGATAATAGATAGAAATATTCTAAATAGGAAAGTATCTTGGTAGGTCGTAGAACTTGCACAGGTTGACCGGTTAAGTACCACTGTGGCATCCATTTTTGCCTGCAAGTTAATGGATTGGATGGAAAGATGTTGCCAGATACACTGTTATGAGGGCGATCAACAACGCAACTGCATAAGACCTCAGACGAAACATTGCCATCTATAAGATGCAGCGATCACTATGCCACGTTGCATGCATTTTCGTCTGCAATTGCATTATTAAAAAATCTAGTGCTCGAATTTTTACATTACATAAATAGAAGGCTTAGTAAAAGAACCTTAATAGATTTAATAAAAATATAACTGTCATAATATCATAATGAATACCTTTGTTTTTTGCATTCGCACGCAATAAATATAATCATTGGAACTGTAGCATGAAACGACGGACGTTATCTCATCGTTGGCACGTGATGCTGCGAACTCATATTCATCCTTGGCCGTGCTCCGTCGTTACTATCTTTATCAGTGGGTGTGTTGTTATTTTTATTTGTTTTCTTGCTTCTGCCGGCGATTTCGTGTACGCTACTCGCTGCCGCTATGATTCTCGGATGTTGATTGTTACTTCACTGTTTCGTGACGTAATCTGATTTTGTAACTTTATCCTCTGTAGTTCCACATATTGGTGAGAAATTAATTAGAACGTATCAGAGTGTAAAAGAGCTTCATATTAATGTTTTAAGGTTCAATGTTTTACAATTATAATAATCGTCTTATTATTTTAATATAGCACACAAGTTACAATCTTCTCCATAAACTTTACTATTGATAATATAGCACAAAAATTGAAATAATTTGGAGCTTACCAGTACTGCCGTCAGTGTAGGTTACAATATACTAAATTTAACGTTTTATTAACTTCTAAATTGTCTATAAAGAGATTTTTACTATATGGACAAGTTAACGAATAACATTGTATTATTGAGTGCTGCATTCCTCTATAATAATAATATATAATAATAATAATTTCTATTTCACAGCAATATAAATGTTAGGTCTTGATAACTATGTTAGTAACAATGTGATATGAATCTCTATGTCTAACAATGTGATAACATCTAATAAAATACAACATAGATAATATTAATGCATTGATATTGACACATATAGCACTTGGGTGTAGGTGGATTAATAAACACATCGTTTTTATTGATTGGCCCTTCGGCAGGGATGAATTCTGCAAAATGAATGACACAAGAATCTCTGAGGGCCGCAGGCTCGGATCCGTCTAAAACTTCGTGAATTTTCGAGCCTCATTTTTGGACAAGACTGAAGAAATCAGAGCAACATTAATTAGCAATATTATTAATAAAATTAACTTTATGTCATCATCATCACTAATCTTATAAAACTATATTCGTGAAATAGAAAACGATCTCAATCCGATGCGTAGGCCCTCTGGCAGGCCGGTGGTTTCAATGAAATCATATTAGTCGCTATTCTAGCTTTTTCTTCTATATTCTTGCAGCACAACTTAACACCGCAGCAGTGTTAAATACACTGGATGGATAATTTCTAATGAATGATCAGCCCTATTAGTTTTTGGCGGGTCGTTCGCTCGAGGCGAACAATCGTACAGCCGCCCATACCGAAAGTATCCGGTACCTCGTCACATAACATTTGCTGTACATGCCGTACATTATATATCAAGCATGTGGCACCTTGCATACATTTTATTTTTATTACCGACTTCCAAAAGAAGGAGGTACTGTATTCGGCTGTATGTATTTTTTTTTTATATATGTTCACCGATTACTCCGCCGTTTGTGGACCGATTTTCAAAATTCTTTTTTTGTTCGTATGGTTATACTCCCGAGGTGGTCCCATTGTCACCAAATCAGGATCTGATGATGGGATCCCAGGGAAATCGAGGGGAACTCTCAAATTTTATAGGCACATACATTGATTTTCTTATAGTTTCTGAAGCATAAGAGATATTTACGCATAGAAATCATCATCTCATGTTGCTGAGCTGATGATGGACGGTACTGCGACAGTGAGGAGTTGAGAGCAAATTCTTTCAATAAATAGTTTTTTATTCGAAATCTAACATTCCCGAGATGGTACAACTGTCACCAAGTCAAAGTCTGATGAGGGGATCCCAGAGAAATCGAAGGGAACATTCAAATTTTATAGCACAACAAATGATTTTCATATTTTTACAAAGCAAAACAAACATTTGTGTATAATTATCGTCATATCATGTTGCTGAACTGATGATGGAAGGTACTACGACGGTTAGGAGTTGAGAGCAAATTCTTTCAATAAATGGTTTTTTGTTCGAAATCTTACATTCCTGAGGTGGTCCAACTGTCACCATGTCAAAATCTGATGATGTGATATTAGGGAAATCGAGGGAAACACTGAAACTTAATAGGCACACACATGCTTTTAGTCATATTTTTAACATAATACAAATATTTATGTCTGGTAATTATCACCTGCTGTTGCTTAGCTGATGATTGAAGGTACAACTCCTCAACGTTTAGGAGCTGAGAGCATATTCTTTCTTTAATTTAAACGTTCAGGTGGACTGATAGTAGTTTTCTTTCAGACTTTTAGATGGCTATTAGATAAACATGATTATAAAAGGTAAATCTGTTTAAAGTTAAGAAGTTAAGTGAATTTTTTTCCAATTATGCTAATACATACAGAATTATTAAAATTACTAAAAAGAGTGAAATAAATTAAGTTTTTAATAAAAAAATAGAACCGACTTCAAACGGTAAAAAATAAAATTGTTCAGTACCTACTTCTTCTTGCTTATGGTAATGACTCTTAAAACTATTTTTGAAGTCGGGCCCTTAGTGAAATGTCCTGTCTTAGTAAATATAGTGTACCTTTCGTTCTGAATGGGCACCGACTCCATTGCAATATAGTTTTAACAGTCATTACCATAAGCAAGAAGAAGTAGGTACTGTCCCACTGTCTGTACTGTCGGTGCCAGTTTAGAACGAATGGTACGACATTTACTAAGGGCCCGACTCCAGAAATAGTTTTAAGAGTCATTACCATAAGCAAGAAGAAGTAGGTACTGAACAATTTTATTTTTTACCGTTTGAAGTCGGTTCTATTTTTTTATTAAAAACTTAATTTTTTTCAATTTATTTCCTTCTGCTTTATACGAAATATTTCCGTTTAAACGTTTTATCACATTACGATCTGTAAAGGAGTTTTCTATGACAAAGAAAGATGCGTTTTGGTCGCACTAAGCATTTTAATGTATTCAACCATTTATGTCAATATTCACTTGTCTTGTTTATAAATTTGCATTTTAATCAATTTTGCTATACACCAGTCCAGTCTTAGGCCTCCCGCACAAAGCGGGGCACAAAGGTGACCCCAGACTACCATTGACCAGACTTACAGTAACCAGTAGGTTTTCCTGTATCTTCTTTATCATATGTTTACTAACATTCCGAGATGGAACAAAGTAATAGTACTTAAACAATAAAAGTAAATAGTGAGCGCATCTTCTTATCGTTCTGTTCTGTCTACGAAAACAAACTTATTTTGTTTCTCTGTGAACTGTTTGGTCGAAAACCAATAAATATATAGGAATTAAGTACTTGTTTCTGTATAAAAACATGTTTACTGTTTTGAAACTTTTTATTTTATTTATTTTTTCCTTTTCATCGTAGTTAATTTTGTATGGCAAGAAATGATGTAAATCTTCTTCAGAAAGTGGTGCATCGTTTCGTCAAACGTACTCCGAAGGCCTGCTCTAAATCGCGTCTGTCCGAAGTTTCGTAATTTTTCAAGGCTTAATTTTAAAGATGGACTATGTTCTACACTAAATAACTTTACAGCCATTAAGTAAGAGAATTAGAAAAGGCCAAAAAAGGCACAAAAATATGTGGAAATTCTTACAATGCGTTTTGAGTAGATCCTCTGGGCGATATCGGTTTAGCTTCCTACGACTTGTAGTATGAGAACTAAATACACACTCTTATCATACGCGTATATTTGTTTGTACACGTATAGGAAATACTCGCAATTAGCAATGTGTAAAATTGCAATTGGCTGTTCGCAGGGCGGGGTACGCCAGCGTGTTGTTAGGGAAATGATTTTGATGGACGAAAACTATTTTATATTTCACATGGGACTGATATCAGTGGTAAACTTAGTTGTCTGGGGTACGCACATGCGCTTGAATATAAACTTCTTTAAATATTGTGTTTTTATAAATAATAATACACTTATTTATTGACATTAAATTAGACAAAACCGATAAGGGTAGTGATTTGTTTTAAGCCAACAATAGTGGGAATCAGTCGGAGAAAGCAGGCGCAGTCGCAGTCGCAGCCTTCAATTTTTTTCGCCAAGAAATTTTGGGGAGATCACTAAGAAATTTGGGGGAAGAGGTGTCCCAAATTGGCTTATTTCGCGTTCCGTCTACGCATGACTGATGGATTTTGAGGGGGTCATGTCCCCTGTGACCCCCCCCCCCCCGGGACCGCGCATGGGAGGAAGTGGGTTTTCTCATTCAGTCAATTTTATAGACAATATTTTGGAATATAGGGTCTAAACAAGTCAAGCTGTATAATTAGCAAACTGTTAACATTACTCTGATTTTGAACCTTGGTCCGTACTGAAGCACAAGTTTTTCTACTCGTAGAGATATTTCCCTACAAATTATTCCTACTACATTCAGTGCTTTTGGTCTCCTTAATTAGCCAGTCCTCAACACCTACTGAGCTCACTCCTCAACAAGCGCATTGAACAGCCAACTGTAACACAACACCACTCTAATTGTGAACCGACGTGCATATAGGTGCTTGTTTGCGAATGTAGTGTCGAAGCTGAATCGATATATGTAATTAATATGCAGTGGCAAAACTTGTCAGTCACTAAACTTTGAAACAAGAGTATTTTAGGTTGTACTCATAGATCTTTCATCGTTCGACCGGGGAATTACCACCGCATCATGCCGCCTTGAAGCATTTCTATTGTGTTTCCGTGGAAAGGTGAGGATGCCAACCAAATCTATGAGGCGAACTTCATCCTACCGAGTAGCAGCGCAACTGGATACGAATTCAGGCAAAATCCAGGCTCGCTATAGAGAAGAGATTGTGTGACAACATTTAGATCGATGAAGTTATTTTTTTTTCAAGTACAAGCTAAATATTGGTATTAAATTTAGCCAAGAAAATGAATCCGTCGAATTTTATATATTTTTTTGTGAACAAAAATATTTAAAAAAAACTTGAAGTATGGTAATGATAGAAGATATTCATAGGGGCATATATAATTACTACCTATAATGACGCACTTAACTTGGCTGGCAGAAAAATTGTTAGATAGAACCTCCAACAAATAGAAACAAAGCAACTCGCCAGCTTGGATAACGTCCAAAGGACGTACAAGGTCAATTGCCATAGAAAAGTTATGGAGACCTTAGTGTCATACCCAAGGCTAAAATAAGTTGTTTACCAGACTTAGACTGCTTGTATGAATAATGTCCTTGTTTTGCGAATTTGTTTGTTGAATTTAGTAATACAATTCCGTATAATTATAAATACTTCTAATAACAAGGGTTAAAAAATACAAAATACAAATATTGATTATTGTACACCAAGATTCTAAAATACAATTTAAATACAGTGTTACAGTATACAAAAGGCGGCCTTATCGCTGATAGCGATCTCTTCCAGTTAGGGTAGATAATTGGTAAGACTGAAAGAGAAGGGCATCGGTGCACAAAATTAAGTATAAAAATACATACTTACATACATAATATGTTAGTACATAAAAATATAATATATATAAAATAGATACATCAATACATATAAATATTATAAATACAAATATAAATATTATGTACATAAATATAACACAACTTGACAAAAATACAGCACAATTTTATGCAGTATATATAAGTAACATTGTTGGAGAATAAATTAATCGTTAGGAAGAATCACGTGAAAGGTAATAATTACGTAGACGAGTTTTAAAGGTGGGAATGTTATCAGAAAGGCGGATTGAAGAGGGCAGAGAATTCCATAAGCGTCTGGCAGAAACAGTAAAAGACTTAGTAAAAAGGAAGAGGAGTGAATGGGAGTAATACTATTAAGGCAAAGATATTCGGTTCATCGTAAGAAACGGTTATGAGCAACATGAAGAAACTCGAACCGCTCTTTTAGATAAAGAGGGGATGAAGGATGGAATAGTGCAGAGTACAAAGCGAATAAATATTCTGCTCTTTAATTTAACACCTGAAACTTGTACCTGAATCTTACTCGTGACATTAACTTTAATGATTGCCAATTTCAAAGTAAACTTGAATTGATAACAGTTGTAACAACGGATCTTTGTCCCTCTGAAGTTAGGAGCAACGTGCAATAAACGACAAAAACAAGGCGACCTGTAATGCTGCGCGAAGAAGTGGTTTGATAGATTTAGAATAATTTTTGGCAATAATTTACGCAGCTACTTGCATGGAGTTCTGATAGACAAATATCCGTTGCGAGTGTGTTGTACTTGTATTACTCATCAGTCTTTACACACCAATAGAATAAAATTTTAAAATTGAAAAATTTCTAAATATATTTCGATGAGTAACATAGTTATCTTGGTCCGAGAAGAACATTACAAACAAAATACTAATCACAAATATGTATATGTAGCTGCGCATGTCTGTTCGCTCACTATCGCCGCGTACGCAGAATTTTATATAGGTTTCGATGACTAAAATGCTTTTCAAACAATATTTATTTTACACATTGGTACAGTCATGTTCTGATATGATACGGCACCTATAAATTATGTTATGTTATAATTAATAAAATAACTACTATTAAAAATGTAATTGATTACATTAAAGGCAGAAAATTAGAACCAGATGGAGGAATATGTAAATACATTTTTCCACACGTAAATAAGAATTATTTAATCATGTACATTTTAAAATAATGATGCGCAATATTACAAACAGACAAATTGAAAAAGTTCATCATAGATACATAATTAATTTATTTAATAAACAAATCTGACTAGACTTTGAACCTTTCTTTGTAGTGATAATTTCTGTGCTGACTGTACATTGATGAGTCAGTAAGTCAATATAGAACCAGATCATTGGGTGAAATGTGCGTAATAGTGGTTTCAGTTCTGATTCATTTCCTAAGATTGAATAACTGTACTACATTTATTCATGTCAAGTGACCTACACATGAATTATACTATTTATTGATTTCTCCCACTTAATAGACAGAAGCTGGAGTTGTCAGTTTATTTTCATCACATTTCTGCACTTTAAAGTGAAAGCAACGTTGAAATGAGTGTAACGAACATAATTAATTTCTCTCACATGAGGTGTCACAAAAAGGCTTTGGGGAAAAGCCGCGGTGTCATAGCGTGAGTCAGGGAGTTGCGCCTCGAGGAATGCTAAACGTTGCGTTGCCAAGTGACTCAGAAGAGGCTTCTGCTTCCGGACCTGTTCTGCTTATTGTTTTATCACATTTTTATGCAAATAAAGTGCATACACTATTTTTACTATCAAAATTAAATATTGGTATATCTATTGTTATCTTCATGTTAAATGCAACGAGGACACTTTTTTATGACATTAAACAGACAAGTATGCAAATCAAATGGTTTTAAATGATCGCTGTAGCCATATTGGCCATAGCCAAATGGACTTCTACACTGAGCCTCATGAAAGTTTCAAGTCTTTGTCTGGGATTTTATACAGTCGTACTGCTGCTATCGTCGCATCATATACTGCACAACATATAAGTATTGCTTGCAATCGCACCCTTCTACCAAAAAACAATGCAGTTGCTTCAGTTCAGAAATGCACTTCCCGCAAGTTCTGAAGTCTACCACCAGTTAACTATAAGATCATACTTAGTATTATTTCGTTTGCTTCAACTGCCGCAATAGTGTTAGATGTTTTACAAGATTTCTACAATATAAATTACTTGCTATAATTGGCTTACACTAGAAGTTTGTGCTGAAACTTTGTAAGTAACAAAGTCTCTCTTACTACAATGGAAAATTCTCTAGCATTGATACAGTTCAGATTTTCGATTGCATTCAACCGTTGATACATTCTACGAGTATGTAGTAACGTTGATAAAGAAAGGGTCAAATATCAATTGACTTGTCGATTCCCAAGTGTGTGGTCCTTCCTGGTACTAAATGATGCTATCGGCGTGATTTTACTGCCTCTGATACTTTGATCGCTAGTAAGAGACGGTGTTGAATTACAAACAGCCGAATTTACATTTTGAGTAGAATGTTCACCTGTTTTGAGAAAGGCGAGGAAAACGAAAATGAAAATAATTTATTTGCCCATATATTATATGGGTATTACAAATTTGTTTTACCTACATTTATTAGTTCGCACTATTTACTTACCTAAGCGAGGTATGCAAATTTGGAGAACAGAAACGTGAATTTAATCTTAGGTAAATACAACTAAAATTACTTATATAATAACTAAATTTATTATAATTGAAGACAGCACTGATTTTATTTTAACCCATTTTGGGCGATTTTTATGTGATGTTTTATCAATTTTACTTTAATTATAAAAGTTCTTTATGTTTATACAAGTTTTATATTTTTATCCGCATAATCTGCTTTTTGCACCCAATTTACTGGGTACACCGGATACACCGAGGAAGTTTCACTTTTCTGTTATACAATAGTTCTTGTAGTAACGAAACGGCCAAGCCACATATCTTGACTAAGGTGTAGGTTTGTGAAGTTTGGGTGTGCAGAGTTAGATGTTTGGCTCTACATGAGATCTGGTAACGTTTTGACAGTGCGATTCATATGGTCTCGCCTCAGCAACATTTTTCATGAAAATGTTTTTGGTGGGATTTCATTTCTTTTTGTAGGTTATATAGGTAATATTAATTTATAGATCTAGCGACTCTATCAGCTCTAGCGTCAAAATTGTGGGTCTCATATAAACTTCCATCCCCTAGTTTAAAGGGTTGGGAGATTAAAATTACAAGTTTTACAATTCTTTTGTTGTTTGTGTACTAATACTAGCTTACATACCAAATTTCAGCTTTCTAGGACATTGGGAAATACCCTAAGTATTTTGGTGATCATCAGTGAGTTTGTGACGAAATCATGTTTTTTTTGTTAGTTTAGTTATCAATAAAATCTAAAGTATAGGAGCTATGCAATTAAAACTTTATATTTTTAATAAGTCCGCTATTGTCAAAATATCCTGAGAATTTTGTTGATCTCACATAATTCAAACCCAAGTAATAAGGGTTCAAAAAAAAAACGACGAAGCGCTTCGAGAAACTGTTGGTAGTGCCCTTGCGCTTTACTTTTATATCATTGGCTTCAACCCTTTTTACATTCCACTGCTGGGCATGGGTCTCTCCCCATTATTGGGGAGGCCTGGAGCTTACTCCACCACACTGCACCAATGCGGGTTGGTGGAGATGCGGGTTAGTGGTCAACCCGCTGTCGGATGTTTTCAAACAGCCCATAAGGCCTTCGACAAGGTTTAACGACTTTTATCTATCGACAACAACCGGGACCGACGGCTTAACGTGCCCTCCGAAGCACGGAAACGCGCATGAAATTTTTGCCACTAGCGGTCGGTCACTCATCTCGCAGCCGATCGCGCCCGTTGGCTTTGCATAGATCGTTTGCGTTCTACGCTAAGCGCCGGGCCATGCGCGCTTTAATTCTATCATTGCACTCTTTGAATTTTATTACTTTTTTATTTTTTGATCTTTGAAAACATTGAAGGCTTGTTAATGGGAGAATGCTAATCTTTTAGGAGCAAATAATTCTAGCAGTATTTGTCTACTGCACAGCACAGAAAGAACTAGAAGATAAGCAATGGAGTTTTAATTTAGGTCATCATTACAACTGGAACCGAGTGGATTGAGGAATGCATTGTTTTGTAATTAACCTGAATAGTTGTGGGCGGATTAAGCTGACAACTGCTTTTAATGGTACATGCTCGTAATAATATCCTATTTGGAAACAAAAATAGGAGCTACGAGTATAACTAAAATAATCAATATAACTGGTACGAAGAAATTATTAAAGTCTTTGTGAAGAATGAATTTGCTCGATTAATTTTCTCGCTTTGAAGCGTATTAAACCATTGCCTTCTTGAATGCTGGTTATTGTGGATGAATTTCAATTAATCGCCTATCTATTAAAAAATGGATTTCCTCTGACAACAAAGTGTCCGGGTGTAACCCGTCAAAACGCCGCGCCGGCCGGACGGCCCCCGGACGCCCTTCAAACTAGGACAAATCCAGGGAAATCCGGACGGATGGCAGCCCTAGTCATTGCCAGTTTAATAATGAAGAAAAATATTAAAACAGTTGTAGCGACCTTCAATCAAGAGATGGCGCCACGGGTATTCTGAATCACGCTATCGAAGTTTTCTGAATACCCTACCATATATATACAAGCTCCGAATTGAGTCAGTTGGAGCGCGGCCGCTCCCCGGGCATGACCACCTCGCCCGGCGGGAGATCTCCCTTTGCCAAACTGGTGACCCCGGACAGGAATACGTCCCTTCTGACCTTCATCAGTCGCACCTTCACACCCTGGATGGACTGCAGCATCACTTCAGCAACTCATCAGGTTCATCGCAGCGCACCATGTACACGCTTCCTGTTCCTGACACAGCTGCCTCCAAGGACTTCATGGACGGCTTGAGTAGCCATTACTCGCCTCCACATCCTACCCTCACATCCCGACTCACCGTGGATAGAGGGCATCTCCACTCTTCGCTTCACCCTCACATCCCGACTCACCGAGGACGGAGGGCTACACAAGGTCTGCACCCTCACATCTCGACTCACCGCAGATAGAGGGCATTCAAGGCGCTTGTAAGCGAAGATTGCACTTGGATTACTGAAGTCATCGACCTCCGGTCTGAGCAGGGGGTGATGTAGCGACCTTCCGCTACTTATCAAGAGATGGCGCCACGGGTATTCTGAATCACGCTATCGAAGTTTTCTGAATACCCTACCATATATATACAAGCTCCGAATTGAGTCAGTTGGAGCGCGGCCGCTCCCCGGGCATGACCACCTCGCCCGGCGGGAGATCTCCCTTTGCCAAACAGTATAGTATAATGTCATAAAATCACCAATTTCCACAATTCTTATCAGCACATATACTATGCGAGCCAAATAAGAATAGGATCGGACTTGCTGCCAACTTCACACGACAACTGTCAAATTAGTACCATTTAGTACTGTCAGCAAAAAAAGAAAAAGTGAACCGAAAATATTTCTTCAATTTCATTGCTAAACAGAAATGTTATTAGGGATGAAACGATACCACTCTTTGTTCGATACTAGTACTGAAAAATAGTATCAAATCAAAGTATCGATAACTTATTCAATACCGTACTGAAGTACGTACTGAATAAAATATGACAATAAACCTAATTATGCTTTATGTAATTGCTTTTTTGCATACCTTACACATCAAAAACTAACAACAATCTGATAAGAAATACCGAAAAGGTCACAAAAATAAAAATAAAATTCTAGATTTTTTTGCACACCTTACACATCACTAATGAAGTTAATGAGAATTGCGAAACAAAATGGCGTCTTGACAGTCCTATTCTTAGTTGGCTCGCATAGTACTTCATTTTAATAATCAAATTTATATGGAAATTAACGATGACTATACCTACTATCTGTGTTATTTACTATATTTACGTTACGTGTCCTTATAGGATATGGTTGTCAGTATATTTTTATAAAATTTTAATTATTTGTGAATATCTTTACTTATTTTTTATTCGTAGTTAATGCAATCCATTTAATCATTATAAATTATATAATCTGTCGATATTATTTGAATTGGCTGCAACCATTTTTGCGTCCTACTGATGGACACGGGTCTCTCCCCCTTATTGGGGAGGCCTGGAGCTTACTCCACCACGCTGATACAACGCGGGTTGGTGGAGTTATTTTAATTATTATACATATGTAAATTCAATTACAATTATTATATAATAATTTTTAATTTTACAAAAGTATTTTTTATTAAAAAAAATCTTTCCTTTCTTTTACACGAATACTGAAGTTAGTCGTACAACCAAGATTATAAATGTAATTATTTTTTAACGTCCATGCTTATTGATTAATAAATAATGTAATGTAGCTTGTTACTAAGTGCTTACAAATGATTTTTCAAATTAACCTCAATACGCTAATTTACTAATATCATACCGATATACAAATGTATTGCAATTAAATTTCAACTATCACTAACAGGTTTATAATTGGCTTGTCATCTAAAACGTTTGTTTGTAATTAAGTTTCTCATCATAAAACTGCTCTATCAGGAACATTAATAGCATAAGATTGTATGTACATTAGTAATTTTTACTATTTTACTGGGATCCAATAATGCCACGTTCGGGCCGTGATAAACCCCCCGAACGAACGAAAAGGATGCTTGTAAGACAAATTAGTTTGATGGTCTTGAGATCGAAGCGGAGTTACCAAGTTTAGGAACCACTTCCAGTAAGGCAATCTGATATGCGATGCTAGGTACCTAAAGCATATTCTCCTATGGCTTGGCAATGGATGAAAATAACATTTTTATTTTTTTACATATGAAGTTGGAATAATAAGAATTTACTGATTAATGTACAAGATCAGAAATAGTTTAGAAGAATTAGTTACTATTTTACATTAATCTGGAAAATCAATCGTTTTACCTACCTGAAAAACGGGGAATACTTTCGGGAATACGTGATCGGAAATGCAGAAGTTGTTGACGGCGTAGGTATACATATATGGGCTAACGCATTATAGTAACTTTGTAAAGATTCCCATGATGGGATTGATGGTCCATTGTGTCAGACAAGTCAAAATCTAAAGATGCTTGAAGAGATATACTTACTATACATACTAAAGGTAAACAATCTCATTGATTGAAACAACTGTACCGAGGTGAAGGTCGAGAGGGCAATCGCAGGTGCTGCAACAGACCGTTAAATTGACCGCTGCGTTGCCACTGGCGCGACGGAATTCAATTAAGAGATTATGTACTACTTCTTAGATCTGATTATGAGCTAGAACAAATTTATGACTAGACTATAATGGTAAAGTGAAGCGAGGAATTTGTTACTATTTTAGAACTTATATGGGTGGAGAATAAATATGAGTACGCACGTACAGCTCACATCTTGAATGAATAGAAAGAAAGTGTACTTATATTAGAGAATTCTCACAATTCAATCAAATTCAGTTCTAAGGCTGGTTTTAGTGTCACGCGGACCGTCGGCGCGGAGCGCTCCGCGCAAGTCGTTTTAGTATCGCGCTGACTGCTTCGGAGTACAGACGAGAACAATGCATCCAATGAGGAGAGTGTTACTTATTATTGCCCTGTATTACACAAGGAAAAAAAAATTCGTAGAAGAGACTACATATTCACCCTTTAATCGAGCAGAGAGCCGTCGCGGGAGAATTTGTGACATTATACGGCGATACAAAGTTCTTCAACTACTTTTGGATTCTTTGCGTCTCTGTTTTTGTACAGGGGGTCAGAGGCATCCCACAAACATTTCCTTAAACGGACTTCATCAATAACTCGCCCCGTGTCCACATCGCGAGTCGCCATGATTGTACTGCGCGGACGCGTGCGCTCCGCGCGAAACTAAAACGCTCAATGTAGTGCGAGGCGCGCGAGCAGCCATCCGCGCGGAGGGCTCCGCGGCGCGGACGCGTCGCGCGGACTGCCTCGGAGGCGTCCGCGCGGATGGCCGTCCGCGCGGACGTCTCCGCGCCATTCTAAAACGCTCCTAAGCTTTAATACATATTGCTCCGCGCGGAGCGATTCGCGCCGTCGGTCCGCGTGACACTAAGGCTGGTTTTAGTGTCACGCGGACCTTCGGCGCGGAGCGCTCCGCGCCGACGTGAACCGCGCGGATCATCCGCGCAAGTCGTTTTAGTATCGCGCTGACTGCTTCGGAGTACAGACGCGAACAATGCATCCAATGAGGAGAGTGTTACTTATTATTGCCCTGTATTACACAAGGAAAAAAATGCGTAGAAGGAGACTACATGTTCACCCTTTAATCGAGCAGAGAGCCGTCGCGGGGGAATTTGTGACATTATACGGCGATTTGAAGGCTGACGAAACAAAGTTCTTCAACTACTCCTCCCATGCTTTATTCTTTGCGTCTCTGTTTTTGTACAGGGGGTCAGAGGCATCCCACAAACATTTCCTTAAACGGACTTCATCAATAACTCGCCCCGTGTCCACATCGCGAGTCGCCATGATTGTACTGCGCGGACGCGTGCGCTCCGCGCGAAACTAAAACTCTCACTCACTGTAGTGCGAGGCGCGCGAGCAGCCATCCGCGCGGAGGGTTCCGCGGCGCGGACGCGTCGCGCGGACGCCTCCGCGCCATTCTAAAACGCTCCTAAGCTTTAATACATATTGCTCCGCGCGGAGCTATCCGCGCCGTCGGTCCGCGTGACACTAAAACCAGCCTAAGTAAATAATTCTGTAAATAAATGTCAAGATGAAGGCAAACGTAAAATGTTCCAAAATCACAAGTACTTATCGACAGGTGTTTAACCCGCGCTCCCTAGCAGGTGCATCGAAAGTAATGAAACCAGGCCCTTGCCCTCTAGGAAACTTACCTCTGGGATATACTAAAATACTTCTTAAAATATCCTTCTTATTTCAGTACTTTATCGTAAAATTTTCTTTTTAAAATATTTTTCATTGGAGCTCATGAGTGTCAAATCTGTGACATATTAATAAACCAAATACACAAAATTGTAGACCACGTAAAAGGTAAAAACAAATCTTGAGACTATTATATTTATATAAACTTATTATCATGTGGAACGTGATAGATAAATCAAAAAATAGTTATTTTTAATCCCGGATAAACGATGGCATAGACGCGGCCGGAAGGGCTGTAAAAATAAGGTACAACGAAAAGACGATGATAAAAACAGTATCAGCAAGTTGCTTCATTACATATACCGAACTGGTACTGATGATGTCATAGCTCCGTCATTCCGTCAGCACGCTGTGCCTGTACCTCCATTCGTATCACTACAAAATCATTGAGTTCAAAATCTGTTTCTAACGTAAAAAGGCAAATTTTTTTAATAAAATTTTCAGTATGTAATTTCACGAATGATCAAGACTTCTTCGAGATATAGGGTAAACGGACAGTCGTCGCACACCTGATAGTTATAGGACAGTTCCTTTTTGTACCGCGATATTAAGATAATAATTGCCTTAGAGAGCCATCTGTTGGAATTAATATCAACTGTGACTATTCAAGATCGTTTAATAACTGAACTTTTGGACAGATGTCAATAAAGTGCCAAAGTTAACATTTTTCCAAAGACCATCGAGCAGATTGGGAAGTCTATAATGCGAAATTATTTTATTGATACGGTCAGGTTTAAATATTTCATATTGGTCAATATTTTTTATTTGGCTTTTTGAACAGTGGATAGTTATTAATGTTATTATCCATGCTTTATAATAACGGTATGACTTACATTTATATTTACATTATAGCTCACATACATATTTACATTTTAAGGTTATTTTGATCTGTCCAATAATAGGTTGAAAATTTTTAAATAAAACTGTTATTGGACATTGTCCATTACCTGTTTTTTTTAAATATTTTGGATTTTGAACTTTTGGTGTGTAGTTAAAAAGTTTGCTTTGCAATGATTTGGTTTTTAAAAATAACAGTTCATTTTATCAGACTACAATAACTTAGCTTAGTCCATTTAATTGATTTTCAATATATTTTATTGATGTCTAGATAAGGTTCTCTAATAGTGACCCTAAATATAATAATTTTGCTATTTCGTTCGCTTAACTGTCCAACGACTACCTATACTTTTTACCCTAGGTATATCTTCAGGTTTAAATGAGAAATTTCTAATTGACTGAAGTAATCACATTGTTTTTAGGATTTTACTTTTCTGATATATTATCGTATTTTGATGATGATTACGTCACTTTCCGGAAAAGGCGAAAATCTAGAGTTGACTGTACTTTGGCTGACGCCAATCTTCATTATCAGTAACGTAGACGTCTCGCAATTAAAAAGACGCGTTACATTAAATTTATATTTATGCTTGCAGGTTTTTATTATATTCTACTAACTAAGTACCTGCTGTCTTGCGTCATCAGCCCAGCTGCCTAAATTAATCCCTTCAGCCGGGATTAAACTGGCTCTGCGTTAATAATCAGGTGAAGCAACGGAGCTTGAACATCCGATTCAGATATCTTTTTTGCGTCTGCCCTCTGTTTGATTTCAGAAAGACTTTGGATTTGTAATATGTATAAATTTATGTAATTTCAAGAAATACTATATTTATAATCCTAAAAAATTGCCACCTGCAAGTTGTTGTAATTAAAAACGTAGGTATTAAAATTTGTCACAAACAAATCTTTCTTACTTTTTTATATGAATAGCTACTTAAACTTGTCTTCCTCATAAAAACGTAAACGTGCGAGCAGTCGTATTTCTTTTTAAAGTTAATAAAACCAGGCCATAATACTACATAATCGTGTTGAACGCAACCCTGAACCAGCAATACTGTGTTGATGAGTCAGATCAATTTTGACGTAAAATGCTTGAATACATGCATAAAAATAGATTTATCAGCCCTGATATAACGATATATCAATAGTTGATAGTCAAATTCCTTCAACAAATTTCTTAATACATACACTAAACATATTTTTGCTCACCTACGAATATCAGAAACGGAGGTTACAATGAGGACTGTTTATCGCAATAGATGACAAGGTTGCAGAAATGGGAATCTCTTTTCAGAGAAACGTAGAAATCAACATAGATGCATAAGTATGTATATCGAGTAATGTATAACCTTTATATGTAACCGGAGTCTCGGAAACGGCTCCAACGATGAAATTTAGTATTCTGGGGGTTTCGGGGGCAATAAATCGATCTCTAGCGAACCCGGTTTGTCCTGCCTTAAAGTATCAGAAATGAAATAATATTGCGAATATAACTTGAGATGTAAATATTATATATAAAATTCTCGTGTCACAATGTTCGTTCCCATACTCCTCCGAAACGGCTTGACCGATTCTCATGAAATTTTGTGAGCATATTGAGTAGGTCTGAGAATCGGCCAACATCTATTTTTCATCCCCCTAAGTGATAAGGGTGGCCCACCCAAACATTTCTACGCGGTACGGAGTTCGCGGGGGCAGCTAGTTGAGATGTAAATTATCCTATCTTTCAAGTTGGATCAAAATGCACACGGTGTGCAAATTTTATTAAAATCAGTTGAGTAGTTTAGGAGTCCATCGCGGATAAACAACGTGACTTACGTGACACGTAATTTATATATATTAAGATTATCAAATTGTATGCTTACTCTGAATTTTAAAACCATGAACGTAGAAAAAACAACTGACGGAATCCCGTATACTATTGCATTGAAGCACCATAGTAAGCTCGGTAACGTGTATTTACACGTTGACACCCACACAAATACAAATCATAGTAAGCTCGGCGTCCGCCATTATGCTGCTGGCGTTGATGAAGTGCACCCGTAAAGTAATTTAGATAAAAATTTAATTATGCCAACCTGCGTAGTAAAATATTGTCCCCGTAGCACGTGATAAAAATGAACAAGGAATCACTTTCCACAAATAAATACACTCTTAAACACTTTATTTTTACTAATTTCTAACTATATCTTTTGATAATTTATGTAAACAAACTTTCCTTTGACAGAATGAATGTTGCCAACTTTCAGAATGTTGTTTTCCCAATATTACGTTTTTTTTAAATAATGGCTTCGCGAACTCTGTGTATATTGCCAATGTCAAGTATAATTTTTGCATCACTTAAATTCACTTAGTATTCGTAGAAAAAAATCAGTAAGTCGTCAGTAATAAGTCAGTCTAGACACTAGTCAGTCAGATGTTCAAATAAAGCGATGGCTACTCTACCAGGACGTGACCCACGGAATTTTGGAGACAAGCTTAAAAAATATATTTTCTCGCACAATAGTGCGAGATACACCCATTAATTTTATGGGTAGTATTTAAACGAGTGACTATAAATTAAAGTTTTAAGTGACAAAATAAATTATTTACGTTATAATTGATCCTTAGTATTACTGAGTGAGCGACTGACTGCGAGCGAGTTTGAGCATTTTTTTTTCAATTCTCAAAAAACATTTTTTTAAATTATTTTTGTTTTGTTATTTCTACTACTACTACTGCTTTTGTTTGGGTATTTCTATATGTGACTGAATTATTTAAAGGAATTATTATTCTAATAATTCTTCTTTATGTTTATTTACTTAGTAAGTAGAGCTACTCACTAAGTAAATAAACATAACGGTAAATAGTTTGTCGCTATTATAATTAATACAATTTTTAATTTGTGTGTTCCGCAAAATAATAATATAAGTTTTTTGTTTTTCTTAAGTTATTTAATGGTAAATACAAATATATATAAGACCATTTTATTCATCTAATTTTATTTTTTCCTTGTAATAAAACATTTTGGTTAATTACTAAATTCGTTTGATTTTTGCTTACACGACCTTATTTACTACTTTTTATATTATTTACATAATTATGAAATAAATTATTATAGACAAAATAAAACGTAAGAATTTATTCATATTTAAATAACATTGTTAATTTAAAAAAAATTAGGGAGAGTTTCTTCAGCTGGATACTCTGACAAATATGCACACATAAAAACCTGCCGCCATTACGGTGCTTCAATCTGACTGGGCTCCGTCCGGTGTTTTTTTGTACGTCCACGATTAAAATTGCCGTATTGGAATAAATGGGAGACAAAACTGTTATGACCACTGCAGTGGCTTACGCCTAATATGATTAGTGCCAAGTAGTCAATAACTTTTAGTGTCAATCAACAGATTTTACTGAAATAAGAAGAGTTTCATGGTAGCGTGTTCACATGCACTCATTACTATCAAAAAAATATTTTATTATTTTATGGAAGCTGTTTTTAATATAACAACATATCAATTGTTACAATAGCTCAAATATCAGCGGATACACGAACCCGGTATCCTGCAGCTTGCAGTGTCGGTTGAACGACCCGTGCCCAGCCACCCGATAATGATACATCGCTAATTGTTCCCTAGGTTTTGGTTAATGAGCGACGAGATAATAGATAACAAAGAAGAATGCTTTATGTTAAAGAGAATAGTGCGTTGTGTTGTGACATGAGAGGTATTAACGGAAAAATCGACGATACAGACGATGGCCAAGACAACCATAATAACTTTCAGAAACACAAGCGTGAAATAAACTTAAGAATGATATATTTATGTTATCGGAATGATTGAATATAGGCCAATTGGTAATAAAAATCCAATGTTCCTTTCATATTTATTAAGAGACTATAAAAATTGAAGTCCTAATAAAGAGCAATAATAAATATTTAATTCAGACCAATGGATTCAAAATACTATCTTATCTAAGACTTAATAAACTAACAGACCTGAAATAATTATACAACGACTAAGTTGACAACTTGATCGTCCGATGACGTAATTGTTTGACCCGCGACCCGTCCTGTCTATTTTCTGTCGTGGCTGTCACGTTACATTTCGAAGTATACCTCAGGGCAACTTATCAGCGAGGACAAATGACCAAATATGGTTAACTACACTTGAGTGTTCAGTTTGTACTGTAACCATAAAGGTGGCTCTGACTCATACTCTGTCAGGTGTACCAGTAAATTTGAACTCTACATTTTTGTTATAAAACTGTATATTCAATGTTTTGGTATAGAGCGTGTAGGCGATAGATAAGGGAACCGTCGCGTCGCCCGATGTTGCGGATGTACATATTTTTTAACTATGCAACTATATTACAGGACGACTTGCATTGATAGCCTGATAAGTGTAAATTGGATAGAAGTAATTACTAAGAACAAGGGGTTTCTTCGCTGTAAACAACGATTAATGATTGAGTAATGCGCTAATTTTAGTGAAATAATTCAAATGGAAAACTGATTAACGGTACTTTACTATTTACAACTTCAATTGATTCCTTATCGTTCGTTCGTCGATCGTATTATGTTTATTTAACCCCTCTAGCACCCTGAATTGAAGAGGTGTGCAGTCTATACCGTTAGAAATGATTTACTGCCGCCCAATAAATGTGTATTTCTAATTTATCTCAAGATTCTCACATAGAGATTAATTCATTCTTGCAAGTCAGTCCTATTACTATTATTGTTTGAGATTCCGCAATCTTAAACCACTTTTTCAATATCGAAGAATGGAAGTAGGTACTGCGTTATTTTAAATCGACATGCCCATGACAACAATACTTGAACAATAGTAATAACAGTAATAACAATAAGTAGGCACTCTAACGCCAATTGTGCAACGTCCTTGCGGGCCGCACCGCGGTTTGTACAGATGCGCACGCGCACGTATGCCGATGCCGCACTGACTCAGCAGTGTTCACAAAGTATTCCATCTCTTTCATGCTGAGTAATTTTTATGGGAATATCTTTTGTAAATTATGACTTTTAATAAAATTTGAAATCAGCAGTAAACAGCGATAAATATTTAACAGGTTTCGATATTAGTTGTTCTGGGCGGGACGCACGCCCTTATCGCGATTGCACTGCTGTGATAAGTAGTTACTTTGCGCTCCACTTTTCCAAAAGGCTGGCGACAGATACAATTAAATAAATTACTATAATGTGCCGTCCGAAACTGACCCTATTAAAATCAGGTTTTAAGTGCCAAAATGTGACCATATTGCACTTTTACAAGCACGGCGTTTCTCGGCTAAGGCCGCCGCAAATGAACATTCTGACCTGTCAATAAAGCTGTCAGTATGAGCATAAAATGCTGCCATATAAAGATGTTTATCATCGTCGATCGAACAAAAAGTATAATTATAATCGAACCGTATAATTACAAGTATTACTCGTGTCGTGCCTTATACGTTAGTTTAAGCAATAAGGACCTCGGAGTTGACAGCTCTAATATGTCTCATCTATATTAGGGGAGTATAATTGTCAGATGAAGTAAAGTTCACTGAACAAATTAAATGGTTTCGAACTTGCTGTATACATTATTGTCTACAGTTATTAATTTCTTTTATATTAATTGGTCATTCAACAGATTCTGATTAAACGTTGTCCTCAAATCTTTTATCTCAATTTAGGTACCTACGTCACCTTTTCATAAAATGAAATAAACGAGCTCTGTCTGAGTTTGTGTACTAGGGCACTGCTTTTCCGGAAGCTGATGGTCGCCGTCGGCTTATCTACGTGTAATCAGCAACCGCAAAATTAAAAATGCTTCATGGTACAGAAATTTTTAAATTCCCTGGTTGAATTGTTCTGGTTCTACCAACTTTTTTTATCGGGGGGAAACCTTCAAATGGACGCTTGAGAGAGTAACTGGGTTTGTGGACTTTGTACCGCACTAAAACCCGCTCGGTTACCTGCCTCAGTGCTTGGGAAGGACTCCGGGATATCCAGCGGAAAGCACCGATGTCCTCCATGCGTGATGTCCCTAGTCCCTAACGGGGCGTGCAGCCGCGCACACACCGCTGTCCTTCCTGGGGCCGCTAACTGGTCTATTCGAGCTCTCACTCTCGCCGCCAGCAACCCCCAAAATTCCCAAATATGGTATCTTATGATCAAGCAGGGGATACCGTAACCGCCAGTTGGGTCCTGGAGTTATCTGATACTGCAATGATTACACTTACTTTTCAGCACAATAATGTTAATAAATTTTCTAATTGTACTTCATGGATCTCACCAGAAGAGGCTCTTTTGATGTATTAGGCAAATCAAGATTTGGAATCGAATGAGCAAGTAAGTAGGTATTAAATATTTTCACGCGTCTTTAAGACGCACATATGTTTTTAAGTTTCCCAAGGTCGCCACCGATCACGACTGTAGGTTTTTGTTTAGGTATATGGATTTTGTTAGGAAAGCCTCCGCGAGGCGGTGACTCATACGTGTGTTATAGACATGTGTGCGTTAAAGGTGCGGTATGGTAACTTTAAAATATTTTAAAGCGGATACCTTAACCTACCTTCTAACTAGCCTTCCGCCAGCGGCTTCGCCCGCGTGGATCCCTTTTTATAGGTTCCCGTAGGACAAAAACCATACTATGTCCTTTCCCATGGTCCACTCTGTTCCAAAAGTCATTAAAATTAGTTCAGTAGTTTAAGCGGGAAAGCGTAGCAGCGCGAATTTATAATATTAGTACGGATTAGGCACTTAAATTTAATCATTACAAGATAAGTATATTTTTATACGAGATCCGAGTAAGGTCTCCTGAGGCATACATTGTCTACCAAATCTAAACCCAGACACAAATATCATAAACAGTAATTTATTAAGTAATGAGCTGACACCTAATTTTACTTGTATTGCTCATAAGTCATATAGCTTATAAGCCTCCTAAAAAAGTAGGTACTGTTAAGCAAAGTGCATTTGCCAAGGAACTGACAAAAACGACATCCTAGGATAAGTAATAGACATGAATTATTTATACTTCTTACTTTTACGTAAAATTGATTTTGGATTACAAGCGCTCAAACGGTCGTAAATTCCGTAGCATTCGGCAAATGTCGAATTCTCATCTCCTGACTCATCCACACACGACGTTACGATCCGCCGTACTTTCCTTTGTGAGCGGTATACCGTCCAGCCAGCTGATTACACAACAAAGTTTATCCTTTCAATTACAACCTTATGTTTAAGTTATTATTACTCATTATTGAATATAACCGCCACACCAAGCTTATATGTAACAGGTTCGATACGAGTCGTATGACCGATGACACGCCACGTCCTCTGACCATTGTTAAGGTTGTTCAGATTTTAAGTACCTAGTGTACATATATTTTGATTTTTCCTGTCTGGAATATGTGATGTATGATATTAATATTATTTAACGACAATAATTTTCTGGTCCTGTTTTGCTAGTGTCTATATAGTATTGATTGATTTATATTTATAACTCGACATATTTGACCCAATTCTATTTCTTATTCTCAAGTATGTCGAGAAGAGTAAAAATTAGAAGTATTCTTATGCAGCGTGACTTGAATAACAGTGAACAGAATTGCTAGGTTTCTATGTAACTTCTATTTTTTATTTATGAATGAAGGCCTCGTAATCTAGCTATATTTTTGGGAAACTTGTGCCACATACATCTGTGGTGTGCAGCATGATATAATATAAAGATGACAAAATAAAATTAAATTTTCGTTATAAATTCTATTCTCGTTTATTAAAAGTCCATACTTTGCCTACATTTTTAAGACCACTCGTGTCACTGCCAGCTGTGATTCTATGATGTCTATGTAAGGTCAGGAGGCCAAATTAGGAGCGTGGCTTGTGGAAACTGTGTCGTCAATGTTGTTGAGTCTCCCGCAGCTGGTCGCGTTGCGCTTAGGCTATCGGCGCTAATTAGCCAACAGCGTCGCCTAATAGTTGCCCCAGGCATCTGGAAATGTATAAATTACTGTAAGTTTGACTTACTTCATAAATTTATTTCTAGTGATCGAAGAAGAGTGATGCTTATTCTTTTCACGGAATCTGAAAGCAACCCAGTTTTTGAGCCAGTTCCATGACTCATTTGTTATGACGATGATTATGAAATGAAATGAAATGAAATGAAATGAAATGAAATGAAATGAAATGAAATGAAATGAAATGATTTATTTGCCAAAATGTGGTACATGAATAGTTGGTTTGTAGGTTATTACTGTCTCTCACATTAACCAAAGTTGGTATGCAAATTTACAAAAAAGGGAAAACAATACTCAAAGTTACTATAAACATTATTTGAAATTGCATTATTACAAAATTATATAAAGTAATAAATTTGCATTACATTTGCCTCATCTCATAAACATAAACATTCATTAATAATTATTTTATTATAATTAATAATCATATTAAAGTATTTAACAATGTCAGCATTAGTAAACATATTTTAATGTAAAGTTTATTCTCACTTGTAAGAGTTAGCATTTGTCAATAAGGCTCATGTCAAAATATAATAATTGCATTTGATGTCAAAATATTATAATTACATTTAATTAAAATAAGTCAATTTATGAATTCTCTAAGCGTATAAAAACATTTTTCAACAAGCCACTGATATAACTCTTTTTTAAAATTGTACAAAGACAAGTTTTTAAACTTATCTGGTGTCTTATTATATATTTTCACACACATATGATATGAATTCCTTGAGCGCAAAGCTGTCCTAGAAAGCGGTAGGCACAGTTTTTCTGGATACCGTGTCAAGAAATTGCAATGTTCCCTTTTCTTTTCAAACAATTGCATGTGGGTTTTTACAAAAACACATACTTCATAGATGTATATGCTGGTTAACGTCAATATTTTAAGGCGTTTAAAAAGAGGCTTGCAACTCGTTTCGGGGGGAACTCCACAGATTGCACGAATGCAGCGTTTTTGAACAATAAAGGCTTTACCAGAATCCACTGAGTTACCCCAAAGCAATATCCCGTATCTCAAATTTGAAGCGACATAACCATGATACGCTGTGAGTGCGGTCGATAAGTTACCAATTTGTGGAAGTCGCCATAAAGGATAAATAAACCGACTTAATTTAGAGCATAAATGGTCTATGTGTTCTTTCCAGTTGCAACAACGGTCTACGTGTACTCCGAGGAATTTAATTGAATTGAGTATGATGTATGAATTAATTTTTAACTAAACTTTTGATATGATTTAGCCATGACATGAGTAATTGAAGAAATAGGCCTGACAATAATGTATCGGGCTTATTTACTACGGGCTTTCTATATTTGGTCACAATCATTGGTTTGTTTATTATGTCGATTGCGTTCTATAAATTATTCTTCCACTTAAAGTACACTACAAACGACCTTCGAATAGGTCGCTGAGTGACTTCATCTGTTTACATATAAATCTATACTGCTGCGGGTCAAGTCGCAAATTGATTCTATGTATCTATGCCCCTGTTATCAGCTGCGATAAGAGAAGTTATCATGCACCATTTCTTTGTAGATGCCGATACCGGACGATAACTACATGAGATTTCTTGATTAGCTCTAATCTTGGAAACTTCGTTGATTGATTCAATGTTTTCCGATAGTCAACTTGTAGATTTGATACATAAACATTTGCATTTTGCTGAAATCTTTTAAAAATCATTCTATATTTTGACTTGGTTTACCAGTAGTACTAGTTCCTAGTGCATAATTTCATTCATAATGAAATGAAATGAAATATTCTTTATTCACTGTACGGTTCCTTTACAAACTCTTAGTGAACGTTATTTTTTTGTCCTGTCTGCTCTGGGTGCGCTTAGGCAATGCTGAGCTGAAGAAAAGAGCAGACGGAGAAAAACTTCAGTCCTGTTTTAAAATATGGGGTATACAATAACTAGCTTTCTTACATAGTTGATTTGGCAAAGGGAGATCTCCCGCCGGGCGAGGTGATCATGCCCGGGGAGCGGCCGCGCTCCAACTGACTCAATTCGGAGCTTGTATATATGGTAGGATATTCCGAAAACTTCGATAACGTGATTCAGGAATACCCGTGGCGCCATCTCTTGATGAGTAGCGGAAGGTCGCTACATCACCCCCTGCTCAGACCGGAGGTCGATGACTTCAGAAATCCAAGTGCAATCTTCGCTTACAAGCGCCTTGAATGACCTCTATCTCATTTCACTTTCACCTTCACCCAGGGTTGACTGGAAGACAATGCCTTAATGCATTAGGTTTAACCCTTTGTAACTCCTAGTTTAAGGTGTTTGCAAAAAAAAATAAAAAAAAATATATCTGCGGTGAGTCGAGATGTGAGGGTGCAGACCTTGTGTGGCCCTCCGTCCTCGGTGAGTCGGGATGTGAGGGTGAAGCGAAGAGTGGAGATGCCCTCTATCCACGGTGAGTCGGGATGTGAGGGTAGGATGTGTAGGCGAGTAATGGCTACTCAAGCCGTCCATGAAGTCCTTGGAGGCAGCTGTGTCAGGATCAGGAAGCGTGTACATGGTGCGCTGCGATGAACCTGACGAGCTGGTGAAGTGATGCTGCAGTCCATCCAGGGTGTGAAGGTGCGACTGATGAAGTTCAGAAGGGACGTATTCTTGTCCGGGGTCACCAGTTTGGCAAAGTGAGATCTCCCGCCGAGCGAGGTGGTCATGCCCGGGGAGCGGCCGCGCTCCAACTGACTCAATTCGGAGCTTGTATATATGGTAGGATATTCCGAAAACTTCGATAGCGTGATTCAGGAATACCCGTGGTGCCATCTTTTGATAAGTAGCGGAAGGTCGCTACAGTTGCTATGGGCCGATAAGGGACATACTGATAAGGCAGAAAAGATTGCAAAATAATTGCTAAGGCATGGCTCCTTCTGTGTCCTATTTTTTAATTCCCCTATTGTTTACACTTTTTATATCTGTGCACATTAGAAACATAGCAAAATATTTCTAATGTGCACAATCAAAGCGCACGAAAGTGCGCCGGACAAGTTCTAAGCACAGGCCGCGCGCACACCGTGCACTATTTACCCGAACCGCTTCGAGCCACTTTTGACCCCCCTGTATCTTCTTACCTGATTAATAGATCTGGATGAAACTTTACGGACATAATAACACTATTTAATTTACTTTGAATAAAAAGTTTCAATATTGTAGCTATTACAGAAAAAAAGTTATAGACTCGAGAAAATTGTAAAGGAGACTGGCGGTTTTACTATGAGAGTTCGGCCTGGTCACCTACATGGATACTTTTCATGTTTACTCGTAGGATATTTTAATAGAAACTAAAACATGCTTTTAATTTCTTCAAAGAACTTGTCTTTAAAACTGAAATAGGTAGTTGAAGTTAACTTTTGACAACAACGCATCCGTCCAAAAAATCCAAATTGTCAAGAATATCAAGGTCCAATCAAACTCGCCAGGTCAACGTTTATGCAGGGTCCACAGTCTGAAATTAATTCTAAAGTCAAAGTAAGAATCCACGGGAAAACACGATAAAATATTCACTAAGCAGCAGAAGCAAAAAGCAACAACGGAATGAAATGACAATGACAGATTCGATTCGCTTGTCAGTCTTGTCACGACACGATGTCAAACAATCGATGACTCATCGATTCATTGATCGATTTGTTCATCCACTCATCGTCTTAATATATAAAAAAAAAAGAATTTTGCTTGGTTAGTAGTGGGGAAATATGTTATTTTATCGAGTATTTAAATTGTGAATCGATCTGTTTGTAGGTACGTTAAAGATACCGTGATTTTATTGTGAAATGTAACCGGGACAAATCGATTCATAAAAAATATCGATTTACTAAACATAAAATAAATGTTTTCTCTAGTTGGACAAGTTCTACAAAAACGCTGATAAGACAATCTAAACTAGAAAAAAATTACGTATTTTTACGCATATGTCTCACTCTTGTAGGGCTTCAGGCCGAAAGCCGCCAGTCTCCTTTGGTACTCACTGACTCATGTACTCACTGACATCTCATCAAAATGTTTGCCCACTTCTAGAAGCCCTACAAAGCTGAAATTTGGCATTTAGCTAGTCGTCAGGGTAAGAGTAATGGGAAAACTGGAATATTGGAAATTGGTCAAGTGCGAGTCAGGTTTTAGTCAAAATTATGTATAATGTTGGTAATACTTCTCTCTAAGACTTAAAAATCTGGGATTTGGCATGGGGAGAGTCGTTAACATTTAAAAAAGTAAAGAAAACATCGAAAATTGGAAATCGGTCAAGTGCGAGTCAGATTATAGTCATTATCATTATGATATATAAAAATGTTGGTCATACTTCTCTAAGACTTACAAATCTGAAATTTAGCATCGGGGTAGTCGTTAACATAAAAGTAAAGGAAAACTTTAGAAAATAGAAAATGGTCAAGTGCAAAAAGAAATTATAATACACGAAAAAAAATCAGAACATAAAAAAAGAAATTATAGTATAATCAAAATTCATTTTAATATATAACTAACTACGTTTTAAAATGAACTATAAACAAAACAATCCATTTCATCCCAAGATGTCGTGCACAGTATCGTATTTCAGTTTAAAATAAATTTTTAAATTATTACCTGTTACATAAAGCTATTATTACATCTGGTGGACCAGACACACTTCATTTTAATAATAATAATATAATATGAACAACGTTGCGATAGGTACCATAAAGCAAACTGAGCAAAAAGAAATGAAATCCCACTAAAAACATAACTGTAAAAATGTAGGCCAAGTTCTTGTACATAAAAAAAGAGTTGAAATCTAAACTACAGCCAAGTTAATAATAATCAGAACCGATATTAATCATTCGAACTTGGCGGGTTTTGAAATTTTAATGAAGGAAAAAAGTCCAACTCTAAAACTTACCTCCGCAAGATTTGCTCTTTTCAGAAGTATTGGTGTGATGAAAACCCGCCAAGTTGGAATGGTTAATATCGGTTCTGATTATTATTAACTTGGCTGTAGTTTAGATTTCAACTCTTTTTTTATGTACAAGAACTTGGCCTACATTTTTACAGTTATGTTTTTGGTGGGATTTAATTTTACTCTTCAGGCAAAACGATTAATATCAACATAGGTACAACATTTATACGACATAGCTAATAAGCACTCAGTTTATATTACCTCTGTTTAACTAATTGGATGTTTATAGTTTTTGTTGAGTTCATAGGTTACGTTCTGGATTAATTTACAATAAACTTCTTTTCTTCGCTTATTTTTTTAAAGAATAATGATAAGTTTATGCAGGATTTGGTACGATTAACATATTACAATCATGCCGAGTATTCAAAAGCCCTTGAGCCCGTATTCATTCCAGTTTATCAGTTGTTGGAACAATCAATACTACTGTCACCACCATGCCGATGATTACTTTTGAAATATTGAGCGTGTCCAATTCCAATGAAATGTTCTACTATGGTTCTACTCTATATTGAGTCGCAATCATAACGAAACTCACTGTATCAACATACTGTGCAGCTGTTAAATTTCAATAAACTAAAATTTTCGAGTTCTATGAACTATCGAAGTTGCAAATTTTGATACAAATACATATATCTACGACGCTGGCACTGTGGTCTGTAAAGGATATTTTTTGAAATATGTAATCAAGCAAAATTACTGATTTTGGAAGCTCTTCCTTTACTCAACCTTTGAAATCATTTGAATAATGTTTCTTTTTCAATAGTTTTTATCTTTAACTGGTGTTTGGTTCTAATTTACATCATCCTCATCACCATGCACCAGCACCATGGCCTCCTCTGTTTTTGCTATACCAGTTGCTGTCCTCGTCACGCGGCTTTAATTTATGCCTGAAAAAACCCACTGTTTTTTCTTAACTATGATGAAGGTGCCCTCTTTGAGGCGTCTTTGTTATAATATCGCTCATTTGGTGGAACATCGGCTGAACTGCATTTTTTCAAATTTTACAGGAGAGAGATTTAAATATTTAGAGAGAGATACAATCTCAATAGAAAGATTTTAGCTCGCCTATTTATTTTAAAACTGTAACTGTAAACATGAACTTAAATATTAGGTATTGATTAATTCAAATATGTTTATTTTTATGCTCAAAATAATCAGAAATAACATAAGGTACCTACAATTCCGTCATTGTTTTCCCAAGATTTTGTTAATTTTGCAGCATGTCCGCTTACTTTTTTCATACTTTTATGACAAAATAAAGCAATATTTTTATAAATCAGAACAAAATCTTATTTATTACTTAAACAAATACAAAACTCTAATCAGTCTTCATTGTGATAGTTTAAACTGGTTGATTATTATAATAACTAACATAATAGTTTTAAATATCTTAACGCATTACATTAGACTTATACATTTAAAATACCCTCATAAGAACTAGAAAAATATCTAGGTACAATTTTTTTTGCATTATTTCACGAAGATCATTTATCTTGTTGTTTTCTCATGTTGTTTTACATTTATGTTTCTTATTTCTTTTGTCTCTCTCTTCACCCTTGGTACATTAGACTTATACATTTAAAATACCCTCATAAGAACTAGAAAAATATCTAGGTACAATTTTTTTGCATTATTTCACGAAGATCATTTATCTTGTTGTTTTCTCATGTTGTTTTACATTTATGTTTCTTATTTCTTTTGTCTCTCTCTTCACCCTTGGATCTTGCTTCCACTTCAATCCAGTCCCCATCATACGAGTATCTATTTTATATAATATGTAAGTTTCAGCATCCTTTTAAATCATTAGTTTTAATTACGGTTCCTTGAGTATCTTTTTACCGACTTCCAAAAGAAGGAGGTACTGTATTCGGCTGTATGTTTTTTTTTTTTATATATATGTTCACCGATTACTCCGCCGTTTGTGGACCGATTTTCAAAATTATTTTTTTTGTTCGTATGCTTATACTCCCGAGGTGGTCCCATTGTCACCAAATCAGGATCTGATGATGGGATCCCAGGGAAATCGAGGGGAACTCTCAAATTTTATAGGCACACACATTGATTTTTTTATAGTTTCTGAAGCATAAGAGATATTTACGCATAGAAATCATCATCTCATGTTGCTGAGCTGATGATGGAAGGTACTGCGACAGTGAGGAGTTGAGAGCAAATTCTTTCAATAAATAGTTTTTTATTCGAAATCTTACACTCCCCAGGTGGTCCAACTGTCACCAAGTCAAAGTCTGATGAGGGGATCCCAGAGAAATCGAAGGGAACATTCAAATTTTAAAGCACAACAAATGATTTTCATATTTTTACAAAGCAAAACAGACATTTGTGTATAATTATCGTCATATCATGTTGCTGAACTGATGATGGAAGGTACTACGACGGTTAGGAGTTGAGAGCAAATTCTTTCAATAAATGGTTTTTTGTTCGAAATCTTACATTCCTGAGGTGGTCCAACTGTCACCATGTCAAAATCTGATGATGTGATATTAGGGAAATCGAGGGAAACATTGAAACGTAATAGGCACACACATTCTTTTAGTCATATTTTTAACATAATACAAATATTTATGTCTGGTAATTATCACCTGCTGTTGCTTAACTGATGATTGAAGGTACAACTCCTCAACGGTTAGGAGCTGAGAGCAAATTCTTTCTTTAATTTATACGTTCAGGTGGACTGATAGTAGTTTTCTTTCAGACTTTTAGATGGCTATTAGATAAACATGATTATAAAAGGTAAATCTGTTTAAAGTTTAGAAGTTAAGTGAAAATTTTTCCAATTATGCTAATACATACAGAATTATTAAAATTACTAAAAAGAGTGAAATAAATTAAGTTTTTAACAAAAAAATAGAACCGACTTCAAACGGTAAAAAATAAAATTGTTCAGTACCTACTTCTTCTTGCTTATGGAAATGACTCTTAAAACTATTTTTGAAGTCGGGCCCTTAGTGAAATGTCCTGTCTTAGTAAATATAGTGTACCTTTCGTTCTGAATGGGCACCGACTCCAATATAGTTTTAACAGTCATTACCATAAGCAAGAAGAAGTAGGTACTGTCCCACTGTCTGTACTGTCGGTGCCAATTTAGAACGAATGGTACGACATTTACTAAGGGCCCGACTCCAGAAATAGTTTTAAGAGTCATTTCCATAAGCAAGAAGAAGTAGGTACTGAACAATTTTATTTTTTACCGTTTGAAGTCGGTTCTATTTTTTTGTTAAAAACTTAATTTATTATAGTGTTTATTCCAATTTCTTCAGTTAAGTTTTTAAGATCATAGTTATCATCGTAACTGTAAACGGATTTTTGTTGAGAGTTGTGAGTGTTGTTGTAAGTGACACTCATCATTTTAACTGATATTTATAACAATTAATTATAGTCACACACATAGGACGTAGCTTTTTATAGGAATTAAATAGTTACTTACGCGGTAATTGATAAGCTTTTTTAGAGTAACAATGACGTTACTAACAGTAACGACGCAATTATGTCTTTTTTTTCCATGAAACACAGACAAATTTTGGAGCAACATTGACGAAATTACGATTATTTAGATCAATTACGTCGTCGTTGACCCAACAAAAAGACGAAAAGTTGTCATATTTACCTTTCCGTCGTTGTAGCATCCAAAAACTTCAACACTTCGCGATACCACCCGCGCAACTGACCATTATGACGATGTTGCCGCAGAATCTTTCGCAAAGTGTACTAAAATACATTGACGGTCATGCCATCTAGCGAAAAATACTCCGAAATTCATTTTTGTCTTTGTTTCTCCCAACGCAGTCACCTATTCTGAGCAGTTTGTCATACTTAACTCGATTTTGGAAAAAAGTGCATTTCCGTCAATGTTCCACCAAATGAGCGATATGTTATATAAAATACTTTGAAATTGTGTCATCTCCACATCTCAATTAAAAGGTCGCTGGGTGCGAACAGACAGCCTTAGGTACGTTAAATTCAGGAATGTGCAGCTCTGGCTTAGTACTACTCTCCCCCTTATTGGGGAGGCCTGGAGCTTACTCCACGACGCTGCTCCAATGCGGGTTGGTGGAGATGCGGGTTAGTGGCCAACCCGCTGTCGGATGTTTTCAAACCGCCCATAAGGCCTCCGACAAGGTTTAACGACTGTTATCTATCGACAACAACCGGGACCGAACGGCTTAACGTGCCCTCCGAAGCACGGAAAGCCGCATGACATTTTTTGCCACTAGCGGTCACCCATCCGCGCCCGTTTGGCTTAGCTGCGTAGAACGTTTGCGTTCTACGCTAGCCGCTGAGCCATGCGCGCTTCATTCTTCTCTATACCGTCGTAGTAACATTTTTATAACTATACAAAGAACAAGATTGTTGAAACAAATGACAATGTCTAAACTACTATTCTTTCTCTTGCAGACATACTCGGGGCTCTTCTGCGTGGTGGTTAACCCGTACAAGAAGCTGCCGATCTACACGGAGAAGATCATGGAGCGGTACAAAGGGATCAAGAGGCACGAGGTGCCTCCACACGTGTTCGCCATCACCGACACTGCGTACCGTTCTATGTTGCAAGGTATTGTGAAAATGATCCGTTTATAACTTGACAATAATTCCAAAAAATATATTTAATTAGTCTTCCGTCAGAGGCTTCGCTCGCGTGGACCCGCGTGGACCGCATAGGATAAAAACCATCATAATAATATTATGTCTTTTCTCAAAATCCACTCTATCTGTGTTCCAAATTTCATTAAAATTGGTTCAGTAGTTTAAGCGCGAAAGCGTAGCAGACAGACAGACAGAGTTACTTTCGAATTTATATAATATTAAGTATGGATTAATTAACCCATAATAAAAGAAAGCAATCCCGTCGCCTAGTATCTATGTATTCAATTTTTATTTTATTTTATGCGCTTATGTCTTTTTAGAGTGAAACAGTGCAATGCAGCGGCATGCGGTCACGCACACACCGCCGTCCTTCCCGGGGCTGCTGGTTGGACGGATCGAGCTCCCACTCTCCCCGTCCGCAACCCCAGAAGTCCCCTTTTAGTCGCCTCTTACGATCAGGCAGGGGATACCGTAGCTCTATTCTTAATCCCGAAGCTACAGGGACTGACTACAAGCGGCCTAACGAGCCCTCCAAAGCACGGAAACGCGCATGAAAATTTTGCCATTAGCGTTCACCCATGTCACACCCGACCGCGCCTGTTGGCTTAGCTGCATAGATCGCTTACGTTCTACGCTAGCCGCCGGGCCATGCGCGCAGTATTGATTATCGTGTGGGTAAACAATTATTGTAGATACTCGTATAAATGAATTACACTGTGGTACTAAACGAGGAGGGTTGTGGGCACTTATGGGCAATAAAAGTGGACGGTTGTTAAAGGATTTCTAATTCTAAATAAAATATAGTATAGTATGACATTAAATGAAATTTGTAACTAATATTGTCAGCAATACATTAAAGTAATGAATCAGGCAGCCTTAGTACATAACAAGAAGCTTAACGATTTACAAAATGAAGAGGCGTGGCTCGTCAAAGACAAATTACTTTTATACCTTGAAGTTGTAGTTTAATATTGTAGAATGATATGAGGTTACACCTTCATACTATTACAGACATTTGTGAAATGGGAACGACATTGACAAATTGCTGCATTGCTACTGCTATTATATGTTTTGAAACACTTATATTTGTAAACTCAAATTTGAAGTTATTTTTTCCTAAAACGTATCCTTGAAATGGATACAATGTTTTTAAAACAAAGGGCGCAGTCGTGTTCAAAACACCATGTTGGAACTTGAAAGTTCATAAAATGAGTAACGTATGGGTAATGTCGCAAACGTATCGTATGAGTAGTGCGATGGCGAGCCGGGGGCAGGTGCGGCCTGCATGGCCATTAGTGGGCAATTAAGCAAATGGGCGCCTGATATTGCATGTTATGAAACTTATGCTTTAGGGTGGGTCGGTGTTGGGACAGACTGTAAAAGGGAAGACAAGTGTTTAGAACTCAGAGAATTAAGCATGTATCTGCAGGATTTTGAACAAAATGTTTTTAGTTATACTTCAAATCTAATTCTTTACTGAACAACGAGTGTATAGAAACTGTTTTCGTAGATAGATACTAAATTATGCAGAAAAACAGGAAATTTTGTTGTCGTGTGATTAGTGATTCCATACTTGAGTCCGGTGGAATCACTGGCGAATTAGCTACGAAAAACCTTTTGTATAAGTTAATCGGCTGTGAACGATCGATCTATATTTCGAGATGACAGCAAAAACACGTGCAGTATCAATCTGAATGCTAATAGAATTCGGCGAAATGGCAAGACCACCAAGCGTCCTAGGATTGAATGGTAACTTCACCTAGGCGCCGGCTTGTACTGATGACACACATATTAGCTATAAGCGATCGGATAAATATACATGAAGTAACGAGAGCTGATTAATAATACATGAATATGGCGCGGTAATGCATGCACGGGAGGATATGTACTCGAGCGCTCCTCGATGGTGGATGCGTTACAATTAACTATTTAGCTAATATGGAAGTTTTTGTACGAGAAACTATTCCTTGGACTCAACAAGCCTTGATTATTATGCTAACATTGGCTGTTTGATTATTTGTATTGTCATGGTGTTTGTATCTATTGTGTTCAATTTCCTGTTGAAAAACGGGAGATCGCATTTTTTTGATGATTAGGTGACTTAATAAGAGGCTTTGTAGAGAATAATGAAATTTCTTACATATTATATGAAAATATTAATGCATACATAATGATGTTTCTGTTTACCAGAGATGTAATTAAACAAATTTCATTTAAAATCATTCTTTACCCACCGGAATTAATTTAAATCCAAATGTATTCATTCATTTATTCATCTCAGTGGGCCCCTTGACGTGGTCATATCAATTAGCGGAAGTACATCTGAATAAATTACATTGATGTAAACATAAGTGCATTAATTTATTTAAAATAATGTGTACTATTAATAGAACATTTTTATACTCACCAAAGTGAATAGATTAACGATAAGTACAGGGAGGAAACCGACGTTGAACATACCGCTTACCAAATTACTCTCAACAGCTGGAAAACGAAGTGTTTTGTAAATAAACACGATGTCATTGAAGCTAATGCTTAACTGTTGCAATTGTAAAAGTTTGTCCAGTCACTTTATCAGGGCTTTATGGCTGCAGGACAAATTACTATCGAAATACTATCACGCGTTGATGTTTGGTTTGTTGTTTGGTAAAGGAAACTTTTAAAGTTTCAGAGAAATTGCTACTTTGACGAGTAGATTAATCTGGTAGTATTGTTTTAGATTTTCGTATTGTTGTGGCAGAATTATGTTCATGAGCGTATAAATATCAAATATTCATCATAGAAGTTACCTAAGCCAACGCCCACATCGAGTTTACTAACGATTCGCGAGCGCTCGCAGTAAACAAACATGCTAACAAGGTTGCTAATGGTAGTGACTTTCCGGGTGGACTTCAGGAAATTTCTTCAGTGGCTTTATCAGGTTTCAGACTAATTCAGACGAGGTAGTCAATGTCCGCTTAAATCGCGAGTGCTCGCAGTAAATAGACATGCCGACAGGGATACTGGAGGTGACTTTACAGGTGGACTTGAGGAAGTTTGTCCGGTGGGTTGATCAAGCTTCCGACTTGGGTCATTGTCCGCTTCAAGTGCTAGTTGTAGAAGATGTAGAACCAATTACTGGCTGCAACCCTTTTTTGCGTCCCATTGCTGGGCACAGGTACTCTCCCCATTATTGGGGAAACCAATTACTATCGAAATATAAATTGTAATTTGTAAATTTCGCTGTTTCTTCTTTGGGCTGGTCCTAAGCTTTCATATTACTTGTGCGTGTAAGCTGTGGCAGTATTATGTTTATCAGCGTTATATTACCAAAGTTACCTCTGCCAACGCCTACGTCTAATCTGTTTGCGAATCACGAGTGCGAGTCAACAAACACACAGACAGGGATGCTAATGGAACTGACTTTCCTGGTGACCTTCAGGAAGATATCCTGTCAATGTATCCCAAAAGTGCTTTAGCACCAACTCTATCTATAAATTATACTAGCTGACCCCGCGAACTCCGTATCGCGTTTAAATATTAAATAATAATTATAATGGATAGCATATAAACCTTCTCCGTGAAAAAATACATATACATACCAATTTTCATAATAATCGGTCGAATAGTTTCTGAGTTTTGCGATGTCATATATACAAACATCCTCTTTTATATGTATAGATAGATTATATTTCTCACTCGGTTGATGTTATACTTATGTTGCACTTACTTGATATGTAGATCTAAAGCTTCGTACAATACATTGAAGATTTGTACGGTTAGTGAGCGGTCAAGTAACTATTCGTAGATATTATTATGCTAATGTCTATTTTGCTGATTGTTTATAATTTTTCTAGTCTTTAATTTACAATTTTTGATTAAATTTTTATTCTATTGGGGTAATTTAATTTCTCTCTCTCTATGACGCACATGACCTGTTTGAGAAGCCCTATAGCGTACACTTTCTAGATGACCTAAAACGAATTGCGGACACTGATTTGATTCAAACCATAATTTAAGCTGTCAGTATCGGAGTGTTGAATGGGTTTATTTTCTGCAGTTGGTAGCCCTGTAAAACGCTAATGTGCTATTCATCGACACACACCATGCCTGCCCCTGCCATATATGGGCGTTTGCTGATAACAATCGCTTTTGCACTTGTATTGTACAAAGGTGATGTAATTCGACTGAAGTATGGTTGGTAGCCATGTTTTGTTTTGTGTTCTTTATTATTCTTCTTCAAACGTGAATATTATCCATATACTTCAGTCTGTCGTCTCTCTTTCTTTCTTTTGCTTGAATTTTTTTTATTGGGTTTAATGAAGGCAGTCGAGCACCATCCATTATAAGTCCACAGAGACTTCTCTTGAGTTTCGGTAAAGACTTACCCTAACTTACGCTACTCCGTCCAGTCCTCTGCCTTCCGAATGCAACGGTATCAAATTGTGTTGACATCTTATCAACTTGGATGTTGGGCTTTCTATGCTCCGTTTGTTAGGAAGTGGTCGCTACTTAAGAACTTTTCTGTCCCACCAGATATCGATATCCATCTCGGTATAGTCTTCCCATTGCCATCGGTTATTGTTTGCATATCCGCATTTCCTGCTATTTAAAAAAAACTGTGCAAAAGGCCCAGTCCAAAGTCTTGATTGGCAGTATGATTACTTTGTAAAACTGTAAAAGCTTTTATTTTAGACACTGTACTGGCAAAAAGGTTCTGTTTGGTTGCGGATACGTTCTGATTGAGGATTGTTGCAAAGTAGTTGTTACCTGCCAAGTTTCCTTAATTATTAAGTACTGTTATTTCCTTTACCACCATGTTGAATAAATGAGGAAATATACAAGTACGCATTTGTTTAAATATAATAATCCTTTCACGATTAATAATACGTAATTTAAATTAAATGTTATAAGAAAAACCTTTCGTTATATAGTAGTCGTTATATAGGAGCTCATACAAATGAAACTTAAATACCTTTTTCTTACTTTGCATTTTCCAGACCGCGAGGACCAGTCCATCCTGTGCACAGGAGAATCGGGAGCCGGTAAGACGGAGAACACGAAGAAAGTCATCCAATACCTCGCCTACGTCGCTGCTTCGAAGCCCAAAGGGAGCGGAGCGGTAAGATTGCCTTTTACTTTTTTTTACAGTATCTATAGAGTTGTTTATCTGTAAACTTAACTGATAATAATGTATGTATATTCAAAACTCTCCTCAGTGTTTTGTAAGTGGAGCGATTTAATGCACAGTGATAAAGAGGGTCTTTAAGGGACCCAGGTTAAACCCACGTAAATTTGTAAATAAAATAAAAGTTACTTCAAAGTTTGTTATTGCCCTAAGTAACGATTAAATGATAAAGAAATGTATAAACAAGGCATTTTCTTGTAAAGCGCGTGCTCGGCTTCTGGTTCGACTATCGCGTGCGGGTAAGGTCCAACATTTCACAATCAGCTAGAAAAATACGACCTTAGGCAATATATGTATAGCTAGAAACAAAAAATATTAATAATGATAATTAAAAAAATGTATTTAAAGAACCAATGCTCGTAAAGAATGCAAAAAGTCCAGACCCGAATGAAATGTAGCAACTGACAGCAAATGAAATGTAACTTAAATCACATAAATACAAATGAGTAAATAAAGACTCCACCAACAACATTGAATTCGGTGGCTAATAGGGAAAATAAGGTATGAAAGTTGAAACGATGAATCTTATATAGTAACTTTATAGAACCTTATTTAAAGCTCCACCGATGTCTACTAGGTCCAGTATGTATTTATATTTAACCATTTACGAGTACATTTATTTGGAGTTAAATTTTGTTTGCGCCGGGTAGTTTGTTATGGATATTGCCCTTAACTGTAAGATTTAGGCCAGGCTTATACCTGCCCTGCAACCCTTTTAGACGTAAACATCATGTATTGTAGTAGTAAGAAGTATAAAGAAATATTTATATGTATTGCAAAAATAACATCGAAAAAAAATTGTACATGTTTCTTAGAAAAACAATTTCAAGTACTACGCTAGATTACTGTCAAATAGGCTAGCACGTTGCCGTTGTGGGGGTAAAATTCTATTTAATTTTATATCAGTCACAATACATTACTTAACTATATATTTAGACCTCTAGGTAAATTTATGTCCATTATCATAATTAGACTTACGTTTTCGTGTTGTAGGTTTTATCAGCGCAGTTAGTAATTTAGTTAATGTGATCTTTTTTTATATTCGCTGAATATATTTAAAAGCTAGAAGTTGATTCATTAATATTGATAACATTTCAAAAATGTAACGGACCCAAACCGAAATAAATTATCATTTCTCTAAATTCCACAATACACGACCTCCGAGTATGAGTAAGTGACTACCAGTTATCAAGAAAAATATGAATTCGGAACGAATTCGACCATGACAGATAACTTTCTTTGTAACACAGCAAAGGCAATAATTAAAAAGACGGAATTTCTTACTAATTACGTAACACATTTTTGCATAGCTTCACATAAAGTTATTAAAAATATATAGATTTCGTAATAAAATAGAATGCTGTCAATGGAAAAAAATGTGTTTGTCTTTATAAAGTTTTCATTATTAAACCGTTTTGTTTTTCTTTTTTAACGCCAATACGCAAGGGAGTGCGTTACAACGCAGCCGAAGTGAGTGCGGAGTCACGCACGACGCACGTTTTGCACGTACTCGCCACGCACACTTTGACACACGTACGGACTATATGCGTCTATGATTATGAGTATTTATCTAAACGTTGAGCTATAAGTAGATTTTTCAGCATTTCCCTGATTAATATTATTGCTAGATCTTTTGAAATACGCTAGTTCTTCCTGAATTCATAAACTTTGACGACGGTGTTGTCAAAACAAAGAGTAAAAAGTAAAGTATTTATTACAATTTAGGCATCTACTTTAATGTTAAAATGTTAAAATTACCGTCTTTAATATAAATAGTAGTACTTTATTTGAGCACCTCGGCTATTGACCCTTGTAATGATTTCCAGTGTATTTTAGTGATATGTATTTATTTTCATTTTATATTACTACTAAATTTCTCACAGTCGGCTGATCTTGAATGATGTCCATTTGTACAGTTCTGTGTACAGTCAACATCAAAAGTAAATGATGAATGTAAACATTTTCCATATTACTAAACATGAATGAATGAAAGTACTTATTAATATTAATTGGATTTGTTTATTTACAACAAGAAACTAGCATAAACTAATTCAAATATTATAGTATCACTGACTGTATTTATAATGGTTATGTTACCATTATAAATACAGTCAGTGTACATTAATATACATATGTATGTATATTAACGTTCACCATAAGAAAATTTTATCTTAACAACTTTTCCCCAGTATAATAGGTAGTGTATACTAATTGTTAATATAAGTTATAAATGTTGTATAATAGTACTTCGTAAGGCACAGGCACGCTAAGAGGTGGAATGTGTGTTTAATTATGATTAATGTCCGACCGCTAGACTTTGGCATTTTTAATTGATTTCTTGGTATCTATTTCACTGTAAATTTCACGACCAAGGAATGATGTGAAGATGAAATGAAATCCTTGTAAATGTTTCGATAAAAGTCCGTTTCATTGGTACTGAACATAATTATTGAAACATATTAGCTGACTAAAGCTGTTGAACCATAAGATGTTGTTAATGTTGTACAAATATTATCTGTTTCAATTTTCTTGGTTGTGAGATTTGCCTTGACAGACAACCTTGCTCTACACCCTCTAAGTTCTGACACTCGTGTAATATATCTTTTTTATTCTATTCCCTCTTCCCCGGACCCGCCCTCTCCGCGCAGGGACCCTCGCCGCAGTTGATAATCGTAAGTGTAGAAGATGTAAGAACTAACCAGTAACCAGTCACCATTGTGAGCTACTAATCCGTCGGCACTTGTCAGCTATGTTTGTTATGCTTTGTGTGCAGTGGACTTCGTTTTGCTATTTGTTTTATTGGTGTTCAAAATGTATATTTGTAAATATTGGTTTTCTAATATAAGACTATGTGATAAGATTAAACGCAAAATATGATTTCGTTTAAGCGTCGTGGTGTCGATCAGTTCATCATTTGCAAATGGTGTTACCATTTTTGTTTTGTTACAAAAAAATAGGGATGCTAACATTTAATGACAACGAGAAAATATTATTTTTGATAAAATTTTGTTTTACGAAATTAATTTCATTCTTTTATTGACTGGGTGTGCTTTGCATGAAGTAGGTACTAACATAAAATTCTAATTTGTAAAGTGACATCAACGATAAACGAATCACTTATAATTTTCTTAATTGTAATGTAAATATTAGAAAATCCAAACCGCAGTCACAATAAATATCATGTCAAATCTGGGCCCATTTAGCTATCTTGCTTGTTCTCAAAATGAAAGTTTAGGGTTTTACCAGTCAATTATACTGGTCCGATAAGGGTTATTCTAAAAATATCGTTTTCTGGTATAGCGGTCATTTTTATCTAATATTTAATAACTTCTTATATTATAACATTGGTTATTTCCACTTTCTTCGTAAAAAAAAACATTTGGTTGCGAATGCTTAGTAAATTGAAGAAAACTTTTAAATGTACTAACTCTCAGCTTTTACCCATAAACTCATAACCATTTAAATTCATTTCATGCTGCAATAGAGTAACGGACCTACGTTTGAGGTAATTAATGCTTTTTCCCATGAAGATCTTTGAGTTTCAACTTAACATAAGATACGAGATTTTTTCATTAATAAGTATAGCTTTTCGGGGGTTTGAACTTCATGTGACTGTAAGGTAATATTCGTCATTCAATTTACAGGGAGAGCTGGAACAGCAGTTACTACAGGCGAATCCAATTCTGGAAGCGTTCGGTAACGCAAAGACCGTGAAGAACGACAACTCATCAAGATTCGTAAGTATTTGGTAATGATGAATGACAAAAGTATAATTATATATTGCCTTGATATCAGAAGTTATTGGATTTTATCTCTTTCCTTTAAGGGTAAATTCATCAGAATAAACTTCGACGCATCTGGATTCATTGCCGGTGCAAACATCGAAACGTACTTACTTGAAAAATCCAGAGCGATACGACAAGCGAAGGACGAGCGAACATTCCACATCTTCTACCAGCTGCTGGCAGGCGCGACGCCGCAGCAGAAGGCGGAGTACATTCTAGAAGACCCCAAGAGCTACCCGTTCTTGTCAAATGCCGCGTTGCCGGTACCCGGGATCGATGACGCCGCCGAGTTCCAGGCGACGATTAAGTCGATGAACATCATGGGCATGAACATCGAGGACTTTAACTCGATATTTAGGATAGTGTCTGCGGTCCTGCTCTTCGGATCGATGCAGTTCAAGCAAGAGAGAAACTCGGACCAGGCGACGTTGCCCGACAATACGGTGGCACAAAAAATTGCGCATTTACTAGGTAAGATTATAATGAAACTACGCTTACTACCAATAAGAAAAAATGGTTTGATATCTAAAATAATTGATTGCGTAAATCTTTCTTTTCAGGTCTTTCTGTCACAGAAATGACAAAAGCTTTCCTTAAACCTAGAATAAAAGTAGGTCGCGATTTCGTAACGAAAGCGCAGACAAAGGAGCAAGTCGAGTTTTCCGTTGAAGCCATCGGCAAAGCCTGCTACGAACGTCTGTTCAGATGGCTGGTGAACAGAATCAACAGATCCTTGGACAGAACCAAGAGACAAGGTGCTTCCTTTATCGGCATCCTCGATATGGCTGGTTTCGAAATCTTCGACCTCAACTCCTTCGAGCAACTGTGTATCAATTACACAAACGAAAAGTTACAACAGCTCTTCAATCACACTATGTTCATCTTAGAACAGGAGGAGTATCAGAGGGAAGGAATCGAGTGGAAATTCATTGATTTCGGCTTGGATTTGCAGCCGACAATCGACCTTATTGACAAGCCGATGGGTATCATGGCTCTTCTAGACGAGGAGTGCTGGTTCCCCAAGGCAACTGACAAAACCTTCGTAGAGAAACTAGTTTCTGCTCATTCGGTTCATCCCAAATTCATGAAAACAGACTTTAGAGGAATTGCTGATTTTGCCATAATTCATTACGCGGGAAAAGTCGACTATTCTGCTGCTCAGTGGCTGATGAAGAACATGGACCCCCTCAACGAAAACGTGGTCTCTCTTCTTCAATCGTCGCAAGATCCATTCGTGTGCCACATCTGGAAGGACGCAGAAATCGTCGGCATGGCCCAACAGGCCATGACTGACACGCAATTCGGTGCTAGGACGAGAAAGGGAATGTTCCGAACTGTCTCACAGTTGTACAAGGAGCAACTGACCAAACTTATGGCGACGCTTAGAAACACCAACCCTAACTTCGTAAGGTGTATCATACCCAACCACGAGAAGAAAGCTGGCAAGATCGAAGCGCCTCTCGTACTGGACCAGCTTCGCTGCAATGGTGTTCTGGAAGGTATCAGAATTTGCAGACAGGGCTTCCCGAACAGGATACCGTTCCAGGAATTTAGACAACGATACGAACTACTCACGCCAAACATCATTCCTAAAGGGTTCATGGATGGAAAGAAAGCGTGCGAACAAATGATTGAAGCCCTCGAGTTAGACCACAATCTGTACCGCGTCGGTCAATCCAAAATCTTCTTCAGAGCTGGTGTGTTGGCTCATCTTGAAGAGGAGCGAGACTACAAGATCACGGACCTGATCGTGAACTTCCAGGCCTTCTGCCGTGGATACCTGGCGAGAAGGAACTACCAGAAGAGACTGCAGCAATTGAACGCGATAAGAATCATCCAGAGGAATTGCGCAGCGTACCTGAAGCTTAGGAACTGGCAATGGTGGAGGTTGTACATAAAGGTGAGTTACCGTAACCTTTATAACTATTATTCATATATACAGTATTTCACACACACCATTAACAATAACAATATGCTTCATGTTTATGTTAGTTAAATAATCCAATGTTTTGAAAATAACTTAGCCCTTCGTAATACAGACATTATTATGTAAATAACACACAAGTGTTAAGTTATTGATTATGTTCTCGCGTGGGTAACTAGCACTTGCCATAAATGTTGGTTACTATTTGTCGATATAGTTTAAATTTGAATATGTTACTGGTATTTCCTTTTCGTGTTTCTCGTAGATTCATCTTATTTTTTCTAAAGACTAAAGACTCTGAAAGTTTTTCGTACTGCTAGATAGTTATAGTAACGCAAAAGTGATGATTAAAATTATCAGTAAATGTCTTGATATTTATCAAATTCATTGCGCCTTAGAAATCTAAATAGTCTATCCATCTATCATCCACTGTAATCTCTTGAATGTCTATGTTGGATGAAAGGTTTCATGAATTTTATAATGTAGTCCTTGAATCTAAAACATTTATCTTCTTAATTTTAAACCATACCACTTTTTAGTAGGATAGTAGGTATGTTCATTTAAATACTACTTGGAATAGCAAATGTAACAGATTTTTACTGTCTTCCTGGTCTCTTTAGTTGATGCTACGACATGTATGTTTTTTCAATACTTTCAAACGGACTTTAGTATCGTCAGTTCATTGCTTCTTCGACTATAACTACCAATATAAAACACGATCAAACCACGATTGCAGGTAAAACCCCTCCTCGAGGTGACGAAGCAGGAGGAGAAGCTGACGCAGAAGGAGGACGAGCTGCGGCAGATCCGCGACCGCCTGGAGATGCAGGTGAAGCGCTGCCAGGAGTACGAGGCCAAGTACCAGCAGGCGAGCGCCGAGAAGACCCAGCTTGCCGAGCAGTTGCAGGTGAGAAATACTAAATGTACATTGTAAAAATATGTTATGAGATTATGTTTGTCTTCTATAACTAGCCTGGTTCGACCTGGTACCATCACTGTAGTTTCTGCTGTGAAGCAATTCTATTGTGTTTCAAAAATAGCCAAAGTAAGCTCATATAAGTAATAGTTAGACATCATTTAAGAAAATGGGAAAGTGTATGTGCCCATATCTGGCTGGCTGCAACCCTTTTTGCATCCCACTGCTGGGCACGGGTCTCTCCCCATTATTGGGGAGGCCTGGAGCTTACTCCACCACGCTGCTCCAATGCGGGTTGGTGGAGATGCGGGTTAGTGGCCAACCCGCTGTCGGATGTTTTTAAACCGCCCATAAGGCCTCCGACAAGGTTTAACGACTGTTATCTATCGACAACAACCGGGACCGACGGCTTAACGTGCCCTCCGAAGCACGGAAACGCGCATGATTTTTTTTTGCCACTAGCGGTCACCCATCTCACACCCGACCGCGCCCGTTTGGCTCAGCTGCATAGATCGCTTGCGTTCTACGCTAGCCGCCAGGCCATGCGCGCCCATATCTAAGTTACAACTATTAACTAGTTAAGCTATTATTCATGGCGATTTGTTTGGCTTTATATTATGGAGTTGGTAATAGAATGACCATAGTCATTGAGAGTTGTTCTTTCCTGAGCCTATTCAAAAATACTTTTTTATTCATTAATTTTTATTGACCTTGTACTTTGGAAGTAAAGTAAACTTAAATGGGATGTTTTACTAAGTAAAGTTCTGAAAACCCTAATTTTAATTGATATAATCATTAATCTTCACCAGGCGGAGTTGGAACTATGCGCGGAGGCAGAAGAGAGTCGAGCTCGTGCTGCGGCCCGCAAGCAGGAGTTGGAGGAACTTCTCCACGATTTGGAGGGTCGCATCGAGGAAGAAGAGGAGAGGTGTGGTGCGTTGCAGCAGGAGAAGAAGCGTCTACAGCTCAATATACAGGTAAAGGCTGCTTGCATGCCATCTTAATTTCAAATGTTTAATGGTACCAATTGTCCTAAATAAACTTAGCATGTTAGAGGTGGTAAATAGTTACCACCTCTAACGTGCTAAGTTCTGGTACATACCAGACTGAAATGCTGCTTTGAGTAAATTATATTGTCTTTTGGTGTAAAAGTATGTTTGCCAGTAACAACTACATGAAGTGACCATTAGTTTCCGGAGTAGCAGTGCAACTATAGTCCTTTCGCCGCAAGATGATATCCCTTTTTTTTGGTATCGGGGGGGAAACCTTCAAAAGGTACCCGACACCTTGGGAGAGGATACCGGGTTATGTGGGATTTGAACGCACTAAAACCCCCTCGGTGGCCTGCCTCTGCGTTTGTGAGGACTCCGGGATCTTCATAGGAACGCACTGTTGTCCTCCACGCGCTGCGCCCCAGAACGGGCCCATCTTCGGGAGAGCAGATGTGCTCTCCTGCACCTTCAGGTGGTCACGGCGGCATGCGGCCACGCACACACCGCCGTCCCTCCCGGGGCTGCTGGACGGGTCAAGCTCCCACTATCAGCGTCCGCATCCCCGGAAGCCCCCTTTTAGTCGCCTCTTACGATCAGGCAGGGGATACCGTAGCTCTATTCTTAAATCACGAAGCTACAGGGACTATGATGATATCCCTGACAGTCTGACACCTTCATAATTAACATAAATTGGCAATATAAGTGACAAAAATTATGTTATGTAACCTTTGCAAGACCAGGCGCCGCTTACGCGCCAAAACGATTTCGACCAGGGGTCTAGAGATTTTTTGCCGCGATACGCACTACGAGTGTTATTTATGTTCGTGCGACCAGATGTTTACACTTACAACGACTCCAGTTACATTTCTCGGAATGGAATGAAACAAGCTTACACCTTATAGCTATTTAGTACTTCTACAGTGTGTTTTGTTTTTATAATCATCGTTCAAAGCCAAACAAAGAGTCCGCATGTTTAGATTGTTGTTCCGCTTGGTATAAAACGAATGTAACATATAATCAAAGACAAAATGTGACACATTATTTATATATTCAGAATCTACATGAAAAGACCTTTCTAATAAAGTATAATACAAGTATGTGTTCATACGAAAAATTTAACAAATTTGAGGTTGAAGTTACGTAATATTTTTTTCGCGCGCCGTTATGAATTGCACATGATGGTGTTTAAAAAATTTAATTGCAATGATAGTATTAGTCGTATTCATTTAGTTATTCCTTTATTCTTTAGGTAAAGTATCTCAAAACGTTGTATATTTTTTTCAGGTTCATTGAATGAAAAATATACTTTGTAGAAGATGATAAACGAAAAGTCGGAAAAAAAAAATAGGAAAGAAATCGAGGTCACTTTAAAATTCATTTAACGAATTTTATAATTAATCTAATTAAAATCAAGGAGCACACCCATAAAGTATAAGAAATTGCCTTTCCTACAATATAATTTTTATTGACACTTTTCTAACAACAACTAGACGTAAAAATGCCAAGAAAAGTAATCACGGCTTATCAAAAATAGCTAACGTGAAGTGCCGCGGCCGCGACAGATTATCGATCATTGGTATAACAATGATAAAATATAGCAAAAGATACAGAAACGGATTCCTTATAAAATAACCTTTCTACATATGTATGGCAGTAATGGTTTTTAACCACTAAATTGTGTAATAATTGAGCTAAAACCAAAACAGCGCCATTGTTGTGGCCCCGCGCAATTCCACTTCATTTTGAAAACCTTTTATACCAAAAAATATGACGCGCATCAAACTTCTGGATATTTGTTATTACTAAAAACACTATAAATGAAATAATTATAACACTTTACTTACGTTTTCAGTAGAAAAATCCACATAAATCAGGAAAAAACCGGCACTAGCACAAACTGTCACTGAGTATTACCAAGCAAATTTGACGACTGAAGGAGTGTCGCTTTTGCAACAGAGATTTCTTTTTATTTCACTACCAACCTACAGATGTTAAATGACCGAATGAACGGAGAATTTATTCCTCTATGAATTTAAAAATACGCCAGACTAAATAGAAACTTATTTTTTAAACTATAGAGCCGAAAACAGCGCGAGGTCGAGATGACGCAATATTGTGTCACTGGTCGTGGCGGTAATTTTTATGACGACGCAATTTTTCGTCACTGGTATTTTAAAGGGTAATGAAATTTAATCGATTGATTTAAAATATCGAACACAAACAATAATAGGAGTTTTGGCGGGAAGTCGGAACAGACATAATGTGCTCTTGTTTTGTTTTCATTTTCTTGGTGTATTTTGAGTTATATCAGATAAATTTGATAACATTTTGTTCGATATAGGTTAATTACGGTGCACAAGTATTTATGAAATAAAATAACAGTGCGAAAATATGTTTTTTCAGCTTGCCTCCTAAATGCCATTGTTCACGTTCTGGTAAAGAAGCATCCGCTTTACTTGAATGTCTGACTGACTTACTGACTCACTTACTGACTGATTACTGACTACTTAGTTACTTTACCTATTATTATTCGTCCAGTTTCAACGAAACTGGCAAAAACGTGATGCAAAAAATATACTTAACGCTGGCAATATGCAGAGCTTGCGATGCCATAATTGAAGAAAAAAAAACTGGGGGCTGCATGTTCGTCTTAAGCTATCAAAAAAAGACTTTATTGGACATCTTGTTCCATATGACAAAATTGCTTATTACTTTTTAACTGTAATTTTATTTCTTTACTGATCACCTGCAGGACCTGGAAGAACAACTGGAAGAAGAAGAGGCGGCCCGTCAAAAGCTGCAGCTAGAGAGAGTGCAGTGCGACTCCAAGATCAAGAAGTTGGAGGAGGACCTGGCACTCAGCGAGGACACCAACCAGAAGCTTCTTAAGGAGAAGAAGGTATGGCAAAACCATTTCAACTTTATTGGCGTAGGAAAAATCTATATACGATACTTTTACAAAACTTTAGTAAAGGAGTAGATGAATAAAGCCACATGAAACTCCACCATACGAACACAATTTTCTCTTGCCTCTCAGCAAGGTTTTCTCCATTAATTCTCTCTGCTCTCAGCAGCAGCAGGTTTTCTCCATTTTCTAGATGCTGCAAATTTGCATTTAATTAAGGACAATTTTTAATACTATTTTTACTAATGTCTTTTACAGATTCTGGAAGAAAGAGCGAACGATCTATCGCAAGCATTAGCAGAAGAAGAAGAGAAGGCTAAACATCTCAGCAAACTTAAGGCTAAACAAGAGTCTGCTATCGCTGAATTAGAAGAGAAATTACTCAAGGTACGAGTGTTGTTGACAGAAGCATCATCTGCCAAACATAAAGACATAGGATATCAATCAATGTACCAAATTTTTTGTTGATATTCCGTATTCAGTTTTTTACCTGTTGGGGGCTTTGGACATATTAGGAGATCAGAGCATTTGACTTTGAATCTTATAGTTTTTACTATTTTTTTCCACTTCTCAGCTCATTATATCCTATTGAAAGCGAGAGGGATGTAAGCCTTCACGCTAGTCTCACACAATCAGCTGTCCAGTGTGCCCATTATCAACCCATAGTCATTCTGATATCTCAACTATACGAATGTACTTTTTTGAAAAGAGTGCAGTTGGGAGTTTTTTTACGCCGCCTTATTTCATTTCTCTCAGCTCAACATCTAGCCCAAACAGGCACGTAAAAGCGATGACCGGGAAAAAATTACATTCGAATGTTTTGTATTCCTAATATGAAATAAATATTTTTTTCTTTCTTTGTTTTCTTCTTTTTCAAGTGCAGATTGGTTATGATTATGTCCTTCGAGAAATTATCAGTAACTTTAAGGCATGACAATGATAGAAAACAACTTTTATCATCTATACAAATAAATAAAATGCACATGTACCAAAATAACATTTTTACAATTTTCGTCTGTCTCTATGTCTGTCCGTATGTCCGTTTGTTTGTCTGTCTGTGTCTGTCTGTCTGTCTGTTTGTTTCGGCTAATCTCTGAAATGGCTGGACTGATTTAGACGGGACTTTGACTGGCAGGCAACTAGACATACATATATTTATCAGTAATTCAATTAGTTGCCGATAGGAGATGAAGCAGAAGAAGCTAGGGGGCCTTGGTCAAGTGCCCAGGATGTTCTAGAAAAGTATTGAAATTGCTTAACACAGTCGTTAATGTTTCTCTCAGGACCACCAAATGCGCCAAGAGGTGGACAGAGCGAAGAGGAAGGTTGAGACTGAGTTACAGGATGTCAAAGAACAACTTTCGGAGAGGAAAGCCCAGCTTGAGGAGCTGCAGGTTGTACTTAGTAAGTTATAATGTTTGAATAAATATTGCAATACACTGAATAAGGTTAGAGTTTGATAATCAAGTTTGTTTTAAATGAATTTTTATGGCATATTTTTGGCCAATCGAATCACTGATTCTGACTGAGTATTAATAATCAATTTAATTTACTTATTATGTTATTTTTATTTTAAACTATGAGTGATTTGCTGTATATTTAGCACGGCCGGTAGTAAGTGGATTGAATTAACATTAATAAAATAGTTTTTTTGTAAATTGCACCAAGTTAATACAGTCCACATTGTTAATTGATGGATGACTGATTTTTTCAAATAGTCAACTTTATCTTTACTAGTTGATGATGATGGTTTATAATAATATTATGATATCCGTAGTTCTGGTTTAAATGTGGCTCGGAGGATCTAAGAATGTACACATCCAGCAAGTTGAGTGCACATTAAAGTCACAGTTTTCATTATAAATAGCACGTGTCTCGTGTGGCTATAGTTTTATGTACACTGATTTATGTTATTGTTGAAAGCAATGTCACTGTGCATATTAGTTACATAGCTATGCTGTTACCTTATTGTAGGTAGTCTTATAATAACTATAATACTAAGTGTGGTGTCAGACCAGCGCATTTTTCGACACGTTCGCGCGACGTTTGTTTGTTTTTTGTAGCGTGAAAAGAAGCGCGCGGTAAGCGCGTTTTCCGAAACCAACGTTTATGCGCCGAAAAATACTCTAGTTTGAAACCGCTGTTAGGGTTGCTAGCGTCAGTTAAGTAAACAATAGGACTACACGGCAACGTCATGGTTCATAAACTATCAGTGCGCCCAAGACAGTATATGAACTTATAATTAGAATATAAACTTGTTTTCTCCTTGAGGTTTTATTTTAAGTACAGCCTGCATACTTAAAACTACGTTAATATATAACGTAAGTGTTCCGAACCGACCGTACGTATCCGCGCATAAAACTAGGGTGGGTTGAAGGGTGTGTAAGAGTATGAGAATGTTGCAGCGAAGCGCGAGGAGGAGCTGGCGGCGGCTATGGCGCGCGCGGACGAGGAGGGCGCGGCGCGCGCGGCGGCGGCGAAGGCGGCGCGCGAGGCGGAGGCGGCGCTGGCCGAGGCGCACGAGGACCTGGAGGCCGAGCGCGCCGCGCGCACCAAGGCCGAGAAGCTGCGCCGCGACCTCAACGAGGAGCTCGAGGCGCTCAAGAGCGAGCTGCTCGACTCGCTCGACACCACCGCCGGTCGGTACTCACACTCATACTTGTGTACGACGCTTGTTGAAATTTAAAAGGAAAGCTGGAAAAAAGTTCTCCTTCAAGATGGGCAATACTCAGGTGACTACGCCTGTATTTCTCCTTGTCCATCGGCGATGGTGACCGCTTAACATCACGCGGCCCGTCTACCTTTTTATCAGGTTCAAATAGGTTCAAAATTTAAAAAAAAATATTGAGGAAGTCGAGGACTTCAACACTCAGCGTGCAGCACGAAACAAAAAAAAACTGAAAAGCTAACTTATTGAAAAATAGTGGCTCGTAGAAGCGAATTATTAGATGAACACTGAGACTGGTGAGTAATTATATAGTATACAGTCTTAATATATATAAATTACGTGTTACGTGTTTGTCCGCGATGGACTCCTAAATTACTTAACCAATTTTAATAAAATTTGCACCATCTGCAGTTTGATCCAATTTAAAAAATAGGATAACTTTTGTCTTAATTTATTGACATTAAACTTGATTATTTCTGATACTTTAAGGCAGGACAACATCTGCCAGGTTAGCTAGTAGTATATAAATAACATGGCATCAAAGCTATCACCAACCAACCAAGCAGCTCAAAATGAAGGATTTGTATCCTAAGAAGCGTTGCTGCAAAATGTTTCAATGCAGCCAGCATTAATCACACTTGCATTGAAAATGAATTTTATATATGTATTTAATTATACTTTTCATAAGCTCTATAGCAAACTTCTTAGCCTTTCAGGTTTTGTTGAGACTTCTTTAAACTCGTAAACTATATCTTGTGACAAATTATTACACACTATGTAAACCCATCACGATTTTACTTGTTAACGTAGTACAAATACATTTTATGTTACAGCCCAACAAGAACTCAGGTCGAAGCGTGAACAAGAGGTGGCGGTGCTCAAGCGCAGTTTGGAAGAAGAGGCGGCAGCACACGAGGCGGCTCTCACGGAGCAGCGCCACAAGCACTCGCAGGAGCTGCAGCAGCTCAATGACCAGCACGACCAGCTCAAGAAGGCCAAGGCCGGTGAGTCATTTAGCCCTGGTAGCTCCCGTCAGCAACTTGGAGGAGAAGCCACGTAGTCACGAGTAACGAAGCGCTAGGTCATTCACTGTCTCTTCTCAAAGTACTTCGTCGATATTTTGGCTCTCAAATTTTTTAAATTCTCTGAATTCTTTGAGTAGCAAAATTTGTCTCTTTCCCTCCTTGGTAATATGCATGGAATACAGGAACTACTATTTAGCTACATTACAATTAGTATGCTACATCAATTTCTTTCGACTTAATTGCATTTCAGTTTTGGTACCTATTTGCTACTGGAAAAAATATAAGCTTTGAACATTAAATTTTAACTCTATCTACACAAAATAAATATTTAAAAATAACACTACACACTCATCCACTAGGATTCCATGCATCATGGGTACCAACACATAAAACACACAAAAACATGAACATAAATATGTACCCAGACGGAGAACAGATATTGGAACTCATAATTCAAATTTTTTCCTCCCCTGGAATCGAACCTGGGACCAATGAGTGGCTGTCACCATCTCACTACAGGGGTCATAGGGTAGTAAGCAAATTAATCTTAACCAGGATATACATATTATGTATGCTTTAAGTAAGATTAATTTGCTTATTCAGTAAGTGAAGTAAAGAAATATGGTTCTTATAAAAACTTCTTATAATTATTATAAAAAGTTTTCTCTATATTTCTAAATTCAAAGGCTGTCAAAAGCAAATGAAATGTCATTCATTTGTCATTCATTCTGAAAAACGTCAAAAGTGGAACCAACTTTTTGCATGAAATATACATGAAAATTTGTAATTTATTTTTATTAGTATAAATGTTAGTGGTGTAAAATGTCGAACGTGAAAGAGCGCCGGCAGAAGAATGTGAAGTTCGGTTTATCTAAGGACGATAATTACGACGTGGAGGACCTGTCCCTTCCTCTGGAGGAGGGCAGTGCGTTCAATTCCGCGAGGGACTACTGGCAGCACATGTGCAAGAGTCCTCACTCACCCGACAATAAGCAGGACTTGACTGCTCAATGTAGATGTTAGTAGTCATATTGATTGATTGATATTGAATCTTAGCTGTTGTTGAAGATTGTTACTGTTTTCTGATTGTGTCCTCTCGATATTGTAAACACAACTTAATTTTAATGAAATTTAATACGATCCTGCTAAGGTTATTAGTAGCCTTAGGTTTTTGCTTATACATACAGAGTGAAACGAAATGAAAATATGCATGTGATGCTTGTTTGTAGATAGCCAATTACAAATTATGGTTAAAGACAACCCTTATACTGGTTAATAATCCTGTCCTGAAGTCCTAAAATTCCTATTAATAATCTCGGTACTATGTAAATTTCAATATCAATCGTTGGCGCCATGTATGGCTCAAACGCTACCATGTCAGACTGTTAATATAGATTATAGGGTTCCAGGCTTAATTTCCAGTGAGGCATAAATTTTAATCAAGACTTTGTTTCTTTTCTTAGTCTGGGTGTTTGCTCTCTTGTCGTTGCATATGTATGTCCATGATTCTTCCGATACAAGAAATACTAGTGTGAGGCTTTGACTATAAAGCATTATTTTTAAAATATGAAATATTAAACATGGAGTGCCTGATGTTCACATGTATGAGGCACTACTGAAACAGTATGAAGCAACATTCTAATATGAATATTGTCCCCCCCAGTTCTGGAGAAGGCCAAACAAACCCTGGAGGCGGAGAACGCGGACCTGGCGACGGAGCTGAAGAGCGCGAGCGCGGCGCGGGCGGAGGGCGAGCGGCGCCGCAAGCAGGCCGAGCTGCAGCTGCAGGAGCTGGCCGCCAAGCTGCAGGAGGTGGAGCGCGCCCGGTGGGTACACTCGACATATACCACCATAATATGTGGGTATTACACCGCACGTACTAAAACCCCCTCGGTGGCCTGTTCAGCTTGGGGCAACATGCTACTTAAAAACGGGCCTATCTTGGTAGAGCAATATAGTTCAACACCCTCAGGTTCTTACGGTGGCTTACGTGTGGCCACGTACCAAGTCATCGTCCTTTCCGAGGCCGCTGGATGGAGAGTTCGAGCTATACTGCTTCCGAAAGTCTTCCTTTAGCTGCCTCTTACGATTAGACAGGGAATATCGCAGCTTATTTAGCCGACGACTTGCGTGGCGTAATGGTTACTATGTCGGAGTGCCAATTGAAGGATCCGGGGTTCGGTTGCCAGCGAAACAGAATTTTGAATGATGACTTTAAATTTCTGTTGTCGATGATTGTGTTTGTCTTTGTGTGTGTCTATGGTAACCACGACACAGGGTATATGTATCCTACTGTGGGGCTATGAGTATGAAGCGTCTTTAATATCTAGCTTACAGGCAATACACATTTTTGCTTTGATATTACAGTCATTACTTTTTTAATTTATATGAATAAAATAGCAGATGAAAATATTGAACACGTTGCGGTAATTGGTCTTGCATGGGTTGCACCCATGGACATTACGAAAGCTGGAGTATTACCTAAGGTCGCACTGCGACTCCTAAGACAGTTGCTCGATGTATCCGTTAATGTATAAACGGCAATGAACACAGACAGATAGACAAAGATTAGACATCATTTTAATTACATATGTTTACTCTGATTTGAATGTTTTATCATAACGTGTATGCATGTGTTTGCAGCGCGGAGGTGGCGGAGAAGGTGGTGCGGCTGCAGAGCGAGGCGGAGACGGCGCTGGCGCAGCTGGAGGCGGCCGAGCTGAAGGCCTCCGCCGCCACCAAGCAGGCCGCCACCGCTTCCGCGCACCACGCTGAGGCGCAGGTACCTACCTACAGTACCTACCTACGTAATTCTGTTTCACGGCGTTAGGAAACCGGTTCGTCTTTCTTCTTCTTTAGACCGCTATCCTACTGAAGTTATACAAGCGTTGGCGTTTCTTTTAACGTTGTCGCTGCGCAATAGCGACGTTGACGTCGCGTCAACGTTGTTGTTGCGTTTGTAGCATGCGCAACGTTAACTAACTGATGCTGCGATTGGACGCTGGTCTTAGGCCTACCCTCGCTCAAATGGACACAGTGGGATGGCGTGATTGTACCAGTTTGCAAAAATCGCAACGTCGACGTCACGTAGACGCGACCTCAACGTCACGTTTGCGCTGCGTCTACGTTGGAGAAATGCCAACACTCTTAAAGCGCCGGTGGGATAGCGGCCTTACAAATGGCGTCTTGGTGGAACGCCGCTCGGTTTGAATGGCATTGGCAAAATGCTAATGTCAAGTAAACATTTTCTTAAGTTTTTGCCCTTTTTGTTAAAACCGTCTGATATAAAATAGTGAAAATCAAACCAGTGTGACACAATTACTGACTTTAGCATATCGTGTCCGTTGTAGTTTTGGAGTCAACTAGAAAAACCATGTTTTTGTACTGTTATGTTATTTCACAACTCTGTAGCGCAGCAATAAATCTAAATCGAAGAACATTCCATCAACTTTATCCGATTTAACTCAAAAAATTACGAAAAGCAATAGGAAAATAAAACAACAGAGCACAACCTGAATTTTCCAACTTTCCGCCTAAATTCTCGCAAATAAAATTTCCATCTATATTGAGAGTATGAATTATATATATATTTTCACACTGATATTTTATTCAAAGATACTTGGACATTATAATTAACCTTTACGGAACAAAATGCTACAAATATAACCTCCTGTTACTCATATAACCTAAAAATACATTTTGAAGTTGAAAATAAAACGACGATATAAAAGTTCTCGCCAATTTTTTTACTTTTGTGTAAATGTATCCAGCCACCTTTTTTCTCTATATTCGATAAAATATCATGAATTTTTTTAAGTATTAATATTTCCTTGTAGGCCCTTCTAGAAGAGGAGACGAAACAGAAGCTGTCGCTGCAGACGCGGCTGCGAAACGTGGAGCAGCAACTGGAACAGGCCAGGGACCAGCTCGAGGAGGAGGAGGAGGCCAAGAAGAACCTCGAGAAGCAGGTAAGCTTGATTGTTGATGTTGATGTTTCTTCTGGTTTTCTATCAGAAACTAGTAAAGTTTTATGTTGAGTATTTTTTTCTTTTTTAAAATGCAATACGGTGATGAGGTGGTAAAAGAGCCTACCTACATGTCACAGTTTGTATCAATGTTATCTGTCATTTGCTTAAATGTAATGTTTAAGTTATTACGTGGCATTTAAATACAGACAGTCGATACTGAAGAATGTTGCTCAAATGGTCTCCGCTGAAGGAGCACAGGCTGTCCTCCAGGTGACTCTGACTCACGACCTGAAGAAGACAGCGGAAAGTCACTGTATTCAGAGGGTGTAGGACAGGACATGATGGATGGATGATTAGATTGATGGATCGATACAAGAATGGTTGTATGGAGAATGGATGGTTGGGGTATAACAATACCAGTTGTTATGGATAGCGAGCAATTTTAAACCTTGTTGGATGCCCCATTGTTTCAAAACGCTTCGTTGTTGGCCATTAACCCGTACCCCATTGATATATTGATATTTATTTATTTATTTATTTATTTATTTACAATTCCGGTGGTTGACAAGTAAAGTGCGTCTCTAAATTCGTTCGTGTAATATCTATGTTTCTTGCGTAAATTGCAAATATTGAAGTGTAAAAGTGCTAAAATCGTAACTTTCTAGTCGTTACCTAGTGAAATTACAAAAGTTTTTGTAATACGAGTGTGCGATTTAGTGATAAACTGTATAAATCGAGAACTTCTTGACCACCATTTTGAATTCGAAGTGACAGCTCAAAACGGCATTAAAATTTCTAAGCAAACTTAAATTTATCAGCATTTGTTTATCAAATAATGTTGCAAACTTACTCTCAATTCAAATTCTAAAGTGGCAAAATTCGAAAGTGTAGGAAAGTTTAGGAAAGTAATAAAGCAAATCAAGGGACCAAATATATCCAGCCTAACCTTTGATTCACTGTGTTGTGTACCTGCCCACGCTGTCTTTCGAGCCAAAAATCGAACAAGTCTGCATAATATAATACGAATTGATAGTTTATCCGTTTATCAGCTATGGCTTTGGACCAACAAACAAAAATATTGATCGAAAAAATGAACGAAGAGTTCGAGAGACTCAGTGTAACGCTAACCCAGAAATTATCAGAAAACATCACCAACAGTGTGTTAGTTGCATTAGACGAGAAGATTAAACCAATTATACAAGAAAATCAAGAAATGAAAAAACAGCTTATAGAGCAACAAAATAAAATACGGAGTCTGGAAAGAGATGCGAGATCTAATAATATAATTTTACATGGTGTGGAAGAAACCGAAAACAACAATATAGAACTTTTGGAATTAGTTTTACAAGTTCTCAATAAGTTAAGCGAAAATGCGAATTTGACTACCTGGGATAAGTGGGAATTAAGTCAAGTACGAAGATTAGGTAAAAAAAGTAGCAACAAAACTCAGTCTGCCACTCGTAGACCTATATTACTAACGCTCACTCTAGCTTGGAGGAAAATATAAGTATTAAAGAATAACAAAAAATTCCCTGAGAAGATATATGCTACTGAAGACTTTCCAGCTGACATTCTGGCTAAAAGGAAACTTCTAAAAGTTCAACAGAAACAGGAAATAAGTGAAGGGAAACAGGCAATCATTCGATATGATAAATTAATTATTTTACAGAAACAACCAAACAATGAAAAGAGGAAGCGCTCACCTTCAATATCACCGAGTTTTGACACAAGAAAAAAACCTCCTATGGCTAAAATTAACAAAACGTCTGCGAACCATACATGTCCTGATAAACCTAACACCATTCCTACGGAAAATAAACAATAGCAAATAAAGCACCCCGGAAACTTAAAAAACTTTAACAAAAACCAAAACTTTCAAACTAAAACAAACTTAAAGTGGATCCCCAACCCGGCTGGTCACCGTGGGGAGTTAGACCAATACCCTCCAATAAAAAATCAACCACAAAATGAACAAAATGAAAAAAATCAACCACAAAATGAAAAAAACAACATCGAACCTACTCTACCCAGACAAAAGACTAACATGGAGACTACAAGAGTCAAACACACAAGAATATACATTGCCACTCTAAATGTACTAACACTAAGAACAGAAGAAAACCTATCAGAGCTATCATGGGCACTACAAAACACTAACTGGGATATTCTCGGCCTGAGTGAGGTGCGAAGAATGGGAGAAAACATTGTTTCGTACCCAGACTTCATACTCTATCACATAGGGGAGACTCCAGGAAAACATGGTGTGGGATTTCTAGTAAAAAAATACCTAACAACGCACATTAACAGATTTTATGGCGTATCAGAGCGTATAGCATTATTGTCTTTAAAACTACCAGGTTACAAAGAGCCATGGACCATTATTCAGATCTACTCACCTACAGAACAAGCAGAAATTGAAACAATTAGCCAGTTTTACCAGGATTTGAATAAAACTCTACAGATACATGCCCACAAAAATATCATTGTGATGGGTGACTTTAATGGTCAAATCGGGGAACGTCAATGGGATGAAGATACAATAATAGGACCCTATACATACAGTTCCAAACCTAGAAGCAGGAATGGAAAATTGCTCATGGGCTTGGCAATGGAAAATAATCTGACAATAGTAAACACCATATTCAAGAAAAAGAAAAACAGGATGTGGACATGGTTATCACCAGATGGTAAATCAAAAAACCAAATCGACCTTATAATGACAAATAAACCTAAATTCTTCTTAAACTTAAATGTCATCAATAATCTAAATTTTAATACCAACCACCGTATGGTCAGGGCTGAAATGAATTCATCCCAACCTAAGAACCCTAGACCAAAAGTAAATCCAGAAAACATAAAACTTAACAAACACACAACAGAAGAAATGACCAACTCACTAAACTTGAAACTGCAAGATTACAGTAAAGAAACAAAAGATGCTGACCTACAGGAAAAATACAACTGGTTAGAACATACAATCACAGCCACTACTGAAGAACAGAGGAACGGGGAAGAAAAATCAATCAAATGGATGACCGAGAAAACCACCAACCTCCTTGTCCAGAGAGCAGCTTTAATAAGTGCGAAAAACACAAATAAAAATAGAAAAGAAATTGCAAAAATAAGCAAAGAAATCAAGGAAAATATAAGGAAAGACAGAAAGCAAAGGCGGATGGAAACAATAGAGAGACATATTAGACAGACAGGAGGAATAAAGAAGGCATACAAAGAACTAACCAATAAAAAGTGGATTGTGAAGATGAGGAACAACAAGGGGGAGGAGAAGACTGGTAGACAGGAATTACTCAAAATCGCTACAGATTACTACACCGAATTATACAAAAACAACACAATAGAAAGAGAAGTAAACTTACCAGAGAATGAACCTGTACCTTACATCTTGCAGGAAGAAACGGATAAGGCAATTGACACACAGAAAAACGATAAAGCTCCAGGGCCAGACGGCATTAGCAATGAAATACTCAAACAAACGAAAACAGCAATGACACCTATACTCACCGAAATTTTCAACAGCGTGATTAACACAGAAATGATCCCAAAGCAATGGACGGAATCAACCATAATCCTGCTATTCAAGAAAGGAAACCATTTTGATATTAGAAACTATAGGCCCATCAGTCTAATGTCTAATATTTATAAAGTATTTGCAAAGATTATTTTGAAAAGAATAGAAAGGAAACTTGATGAACAACAACCAATAGAACAAGCTGGATTTCGCAAGGACTTCTCGGTATTGGACCACATCCATAGCGTAAGACAAATTATAGAAAAATATGCCGAATACCAGCTTACATACTACATAGCCTTTATTGATTACAGTAAAGCCTTCGACTGTCTGTTACATTCAAAAATTTGGGAAGCCTTAAAAGAAATGGGTATAGAGCACAAATATATAAGAATTATAAAAAATATTTATAGACACAGTTCGGCTCGTATCCGACTAGAAAAGGAAGGAAATATATTCCAAATACAAAAAGGCGTGAGACAGGGCGACCCCCTTTCACCAGCACTTTTTCTGGCCGTACTAGAAATGATCTTCAGGAAACTGGAATGGAGAGATATGGGCATAAATATCAATGGCCGCATGTTAACGCACCTACAATTTGCTGACGATATTGTATTATTTGCAAAAACATCAGAAGATCTAAGTAGGATGCTAAATGACCTAGCATCAGAAAGTGCAAGGGCGGGATTGAAGTTAAACCCGGAGAAAACAAAAATCATGACGAATGGCAACAAAGATCCTGTAACAGTGGAACAGACCCAAATCTCCTATGCAGATGAATACATATACCTTGGTCAACTGATGTCTCCAGAAGATAACGAAAGCAAAGAAGTTGATAGAAGAGTTGTGAATGGTTGGAGGAAGTACTGGGGCCTGAAAGAGGTATTGAAGGACAAGAACCTACATATCTCAACGAAAAGCAAACTATTTAACACTTGCATCTTGCCTGTGTTGACATATGGGAGCGAAACATGGGCTTTATCAAAAAACATAGCAAACAAGCTCTCCATTTGTCAATACGCTATGGAAAGAAGCATGATAGGGATAAAAAGGAAAGACAAAGTAAGGAATAGCAGCATTAGAAACAAGACTAAGGTGCAGGACATAATTTTGAAAATAAGGAGACAGAAGTGGAAATGGGCAGGCCACATGATCAGAGGAAAGGATAAATGGAGTAAAATAGTCACACAATGGTACCCAAGAGATGGAAAAAGAAAGAGAGGTAGACCAAAAAGAAGGTGGGATGACGACATCAGACAAGTCGCTGGAACAACATGGGGTAGAGTGGCCGAAGAAAGGCCAGAATGGAGAAGATTGGAGGAGGCCTTTGCCACCTGGCAAACAGACACACAAAAATGGAACAAAAGAATGCTATATGAATAGAAAGAAGAAAAAATTAGTGTCTGATCAAAGGCTATATCATCATCATTTATTTACAAGTACATGTAATTAACAGGTTAACCCTAAAGCATTACATGTGACAGAAAATTTGCACAAACAGATATAAACTTACTTAATGTATAAAAAAACACATCAACATCTGGGTAATGAAGTACAAGTGCATTGAACAGTGACAGTGCAGCACAGTGCGGCGCAGCAGCCGTGCGGCGTGCGTGCACCACTGGCTCCGCGAACAGCCGGCTGGGCCTTCTGCCTCCATACCCACCACGCATGTGTGTCGATGGAACCTCCAGTCCACAGAGAGCGAGGACTGAAGGATTATCGACTTTATTGTGTAGCAGTTGGTAATAATGAACTAACAGAAATAATTTTCTACGTAGCTCTAGAGTATCAAGCCCAACCATACCACTCACGAACAGTGAGGGATATAAGTAGGGATAATACCCATATTTACATTTGTAAACAAAACGAGCAAACTTCCTTTGAACCCGTTCCATCATGAGACAATATTTTTTCTCATGTGGATCGAAAATGACTGCGTTATACTCTAGTTTACTACGCACAAAGGATTTATACAAAATTAGGGCTATATTACAATTATTAAAATCTGCAGCTGTTCTGATTACGAATCCTAAAATTTTGTGGGCCATTGAACACAGTTCGGTGATGTATTTCCTAAAATTGAGCTGTGTATCTAGAATCAACCCCAAATCATTAATTGTTTCCACACGTTGTAGACTATTTTCGTATACTTGATACGTATAAATAAGTTGCGACCGTTTTCTGGTAAAAGTGATTATTTTACATTTGTTAATATTTAGCGAAAGGCGATTATCACTACTCCATTGAAGCACACTTTCTATATCCGATTGCAGTGCCTTACAATCTGCAATATCACTTATTGGGCAATATATTTTTAAATCATCTGCAAACATAAGGCATTTAGTAAATTTGAGAACCGTGGGCAAATCATTTATCATGATTAAAAACAACGTCGGCCCCAAGGTACTCCCTTGACTTACACCTGACCTCGTATAGTAGACATCGGACTTAAAGGAATTAAGTTGTACGTTATAACCAATCCGCATTGGCGACGATGGCACCATGCAACGTGGCGGAGTAAGCTCCAGGCTTCCCAAATAATGGGGGGGAGACCAGTGCCCAGCAGTGCACTGGGACGCTAAAAGGAATGCTGCCCTTGCTTTAATTTGATACTAATGTTATGGCGTTAGGGGTAAATATGGCGATGTAAACGTTTTGGTAACCTTTCTTCACCCATATTTGTGCAGAGTATATTAATTTGAATGTTTTATGTACTTCCTAGGTGGTGGCGCTGACGGCGCAGGCGGCGGAGGCGCGCAAGAAGGCGGAGGAGGAGGCGGAGCTGGCGGCGGCGCTCGAGGAGCAGCGCAAGAAGCTGGCCAAGGACGCCGAGGCGCTGCATCGCCAGCTGGACGAGCTGCGCCAGGCCAACGACAAGCTGGACAAGAGTGAGTCTGCAGACAGACTGTATCTTTTCTCTAATAGACTGTTGGATGTTGGTTGTCATGGCATTTACAGCTTCACCTAGTTTTAGTGGAGACTCAGCCAAAAACAGAGAGTGAGAGGAGGAGGAGAAGTGGTCCTGCATCACAGTCGGAAATCAGAAGCCCTTTCACATTTTCTGCTCTGATATTAAAAGAGCGGAATGAAGCTGTATACTATAAGAATTTTTTATTTCTCTTGTAATTCCTCCTAGTTCCTCTTCTGTTTACAAACAAACCTATGTTCAAAATTGTTAGTAGTAACTGACGTAACTGTAAAAAGTCTGTACTGTGTATAAAGTAAAGTTCTAGTCTCATTTTGTAGTGCAATAGGTAGATTGTCATTAAAACCAACTAAATTTATCCTGACTAGTCTCATTCATCTGATGTGGAATGTAGCCACATTTGAAAACGTTTTATGATAATATAATCGCATTGTGTTGCTGTGCTTTAAAAACTCATCTTTCTAATCTTATGATATTGTAGTAAAAAATAGCGTAAAATAACTGAATAGGATATTTCGACATTATTTTAATACCTACAAATTTATATATTTTTTTATTATAGGCAAAAAGAAGGTCCAAGCGGAGCTGGAGGATACAAACATCGAACTCGAAGCGCAGCGCGCTAAGGTTATGGAATTAGAGAAGAAGCAGAAGAGCTTCGATAAGGTATGAAGGATATTTTTTTTCCTTTCAGTGATTATATCATACGATCGCATAATGAAAGTTTCAAGTCAATAATGTCAGTGAACATTTGGATCTAATTTTGCTCGTCGGCAAGTCAGTCAGATATATGAACAAAAAAAGCATTTATTCCCAGACCATAGTTAATGGAGTTTTGGAGACAACATGAAAATAATTGTTTTCACACTGTAATTCAAGTTCATATTGTTGATAAGACTTTGGCACTGTAATTAACCTAAATCGATATAAAAATACATGTAGAAGATGGAATGAAATAATACCATAACATTTAGACAACCCTTAGCGGCGATGGCAGAGTGGTAAGGCGGCGGGAGTTGCCGCGTGAAAACCCGCGGCGCACACCTCTGACAAAAAAAAATGTAATGTGCGCATTTCATCGCTGCTCCACGGTGATGGAAAATATTGTAATATTTAATTGATTACGATGTTTTCCATCACCGTGCACGCCACCAATTCGCACTAGGCTCGAGTGGTGGACTATGATCCAAATCCCTCTCACTTGTTAGAGGAGACCTGTGCCCAGAAATGGGACGTACAAAGGTTGGAAAAAAGGCAACCCTCGGGCTAGCTTTAGGATAATATATTGGGTGTTGAGGATAAATAACAGCTTCGTGTTGTATTATGTAGGTGGTGTCAGAAGAGCGCGCCGTGGCGGAGCGGTACGCGGCCGAGCGGGACGCCGCGGAGAGGGACGCCAGGGACAAGGAGACGCGCGTGCTCAGCCTCACCAGGGAGCTGGACGAGGCTGCCGAGAAGGTACGTCTTACACAGTGATATTATTTTATTTTCTACAGTATTACCTTAAACTAAGATACCAAGGACAAGGAATGCCTAAAGGTAATGGCAGTCTCTGCCAGCCAACCCTTTGTAAAACAACTGTTACACCCTGTTTATTCTTGTTGTTGTTGTCTAGACAAACATTTTACAAGATTAGAACATAGCAAGAATGTTATGAAACTTATAAATCTCATAGTGCAGGTTGTGTTGGTGTATGTGGTGGTGTTTTTTTCCGCCCGCTTTTTTCTCCTAGCCCATATAAGCCTTAGCGCACCCAAAGCGGATGACGGTCAGCTGATGACCGTAGAACAATGACAAACATCAAGTGTATATTATTACCCAGGATGTTAATAAACTATTTCATTTCAACTATTTCATTTCATTTCATTTCATTATGTGTCACAGTCATCTACCTGTATCAGCCACTCAATTGAAAGGCAAGCCTGTTAATTAAACTCCCGCATTCAATGAAGTGGGCAAATGACAACTAGCCAAGTCGATGAATGTAAGGTCCAACAACTTGGCTGAACGTCACTTGGCCGTTTTGTTAAATGGAATACAGGCGAATTGAAATGTCTAGACAAACATTTCAATACAATTGTGCGTTATCTAGAAGCTCTGGATCTGACAAATCACACCTGAGTAAGCAGCCAAGTCATTATAGATAACCAACCAACATATAAGTAATTATTGTAACTGCTGGTAACTATAGTAACTAGTGATTATTTGACAGCCTCTTAGGTAACGCGTTCAAAGATAACGTGCTCATATTAAACCCTCATTCATGTAAAAAAGGGCTATAAGTAAAGAATACCTGAAATTGAAATCTTATACGTAACTGAAAGGCTGGATTTTTATAATTTTAAATAATTCCATTTTATAACATATTGTCGTGTTATAGTGTTTATAAATTTTTTAAAGTAACCCATAGGGGGTTGAGCTTAGTACAAGAAAAAAACATGTGGCTAATCTTCCAAGAACTAAAGCTGAAAATTTAAATATATAATAATAATAAACAAATTATCCTATTTTGTTTGCAGATCGAAGAACTGGAGCGCTCGAAACGCCTCCTTCAGTCAGAGCTGGACGAGCTCGCCAACACGCAAGGCACGGCCGACAAGAACGTACACGAACTGGAGAAGGCCAAGCGCGCCCTGGAGTCACAACTAGCTGAACTCAAGGCTCAAAACGAGGAGATCGAGGACGACCTACAGCTGACTGAGGATGCTAAACTCAGGCTGGAAGTCAACATGCAGGCCATGCGGGCGCAGTTTGAACGCGATCTGCAGGTGAGTTATCGTTGCCTTTTCACAAGAGGATATGGCCGAGGGAGCCATTCGGGTCACAACGGATGTTTGATCGCATACGATTTTGCACACGCTCTATCTGTTATACTTTTAGATCAATGCAGAAGGTTTACACGTGCAATTTTAATTTAAATGCTATTTGTTGATTATATTTTTAATTTATTTTTTAATCCCCTCAGGCGAAGGAGGAACAAGGCGAGGAGAAGCGGCGAGGCATCGTGAAGCAGTTGCGGGACCTCGAGGCCGAGCTGGAGGAGGAGAGGAAGCAGCGCGCGGCCGTCGTGGCGCACCGCAAGAAGCTCGAGGCGGACCTCAAGGACGCCGAGCAGGCCTTACACCTTGCTAATAAGGTAACTGAATATGTTAGATTACGCGGGGAAAAGTTTACGGGCAAATTTACATGTAGTATGTAGTAGTACGTAGTATCGAAAAAGTAAAATTAATGTTCAGTTCAGACATAATGAAAAAACTGTTGTGCACTTGCACCCAAGCGAGCAAGTCTTCTGAGAGAGCAAAGATGCGCTTCGTGATGGTCTGCGTGAAGATTCGCATCAACACTGAATGTTCAAGTAGTGGTATGTGAACAAGTTGGAACCTGCTCGGTTTTCGGAATTCTCGCGGAAGGACTTCTAAACGGCTGCGAGGAAGTGCGCTACCGAGTCACGAGTATACATACGCGAGTCCATTGTGTCGCTATGCCTACAACTTTCTACCTTAGGCTATATATTGTTATACAGTCCTATTTTCAATTGAGTCGGCTTTGGCATTTCTGGACTGAATCTTAGGTGAAGGATGAAGCAAAAACAAAATAGTGATGTATATGAACGGCGCATGTATCCGTTGGCAGGTGAAGGAGGACGCGGTGAAGCAGGCGAAGAAGCTGACGGCGCAGCTGAAGGAGGCGGTGCGCGAGGCGGAGGAGGCGCGCGCGGGGCGCGAGGAGGCGGCGGGCGCGGCGCGCGAGGCGGAGCGGCGCGTGAAGGCGCTGGAGGCGGAGGCGCTGCAGCACGCCGAGGAGCTGGCCGCCGCCGAGCGCGCGCGCCGCCACGCCGAGGCCGAGCGCGACGACCGCGACGACGAGCTCACCGCCGCCGCCGCCAAGGTGCGTTGTGAACCCGCTCCGTGTGCTGTGTGCACCGCACTGCACTGTGGCACAGTGTAGTGGGTGATGAGCCGACAGCGAAAGCGTGAGGTCGTGGGTTCGATTCCCACCCAGGACAAATATTTGTGTGATGAACGTGACTATTAGTTCTGTGTCTGGGTGTTAATTATTTATCTATTTATGTATGTATTTAGAATTGTCTAAGTATGTTTATCAGCTTTCTGATTACCATAGTACAAGCTCTTCTTAGTTTGGAATTAGCTGGCGTTGTGTGAATTATTCTCCAAAGATATTTATATTTATTTATTTATTTACTGCTTTGATAATCGCTGCAGCCCATAAAAACAACATACCTCATAAATTGAAGTAAAGCTCACGGATCAACAGAGTGTGACTTAGTTACTTGTCTGGGTGTTATAGTCACAGGACACACTGACGTCGACCAGGAAAGAACCTGCATGGTTCTCGACCAGCATTTATTTATTTATTTTTAAACATACCAACAGCATAGTATACAAAACATTTAAAAGAACAATAAAATACATTAGAAGCATATTATCAGGTATACATGCCAATTATAGGTACGTACAACATTTTCTTAATAATCGAGTGACATTATTAAGAAAATGTTGTAGAGTGTCAGCATTAGTCAGCTACTGAGGAATTGGTGGAAAATAACAGAAACGCATTGCACGATACGAACACAATATCTACTATTTCATATTCATCATTCAATAAACTAAGAATTAAATTATGTTTAAACAACCAAGGTTTAAATCAGGATCTGACTAGGAGAAATCTCATCATGAGAATAAACTTATTCTAATTGGATTTGTTTACCCCCCAGGTCACACTACTAGTAGATGAGAAAAAGCGACTGGAAGCCAGGATAGCGGCGCTCGAGGAGGACCTGGACGAGGAGCAGTCCAACAACGAGATTCTCAACGACAGGCTCAGGAAATCACAGGTATGCTCTTTATACAGTATTTATACGTTTACACCTTTTTAGTTTTTACACTGCAAAATTATTGCATATGTAATACACATGTTATTTCACCTATAAATTATAAGATGGGTAAGGTTTGTTGTCCCTGTAGCTTTGGGATTTAGAATAAGAGCTACGGTATCCCCCGCCTGATCGTAAGAGGCGATTAAAAGGGAGCTTCCGGTGTTGTGGACGGTGTGAGTGGGAGCTTAATCGCCGCCCCTTGAAGGACGTGGTGTGTGCGTGGCCGCATGCCGCCGTAACCATCGGAAGGTGCAGGAGAGCATATTTGCTCTCCCGAAGATGGGCCTATTTTGGGCGCCGCGCGTGGAGGACACCAGTGCGTTCCACTGGAGATCCCGGAGTCCTCCCCAAGCGCAGAGGCAGTCCACCGAGGGGGTTTTAGTGCGGTTAAATCTCACATGAGCAGCGATGGCCGAGTGCTAAAAGCCGCGGTCTTCTACGCGACCGATCCCGGGTTCAAATCCTCGGCGCGCACGTCTGACAAAGAAAATTCGTAATGTGCGCATTTATCGCTGCACCACGGTGATGGAAAATATCGTGATATTTAATCGATTACGATCTTCTCCATCGCCGTGCATGCCTGAGAGAAATTCATAATTTCTCGAAAGCATGACGTCCACCAATCCGCACTTGGCCAGCGTGGTGGACTATGGCCTAAATCCCTCTCACTTGTGAGAAGGAGACATGTGCCCAGCAGTGGGACATAAAAAAAAGTTGAAAAAAAAACACATAACCCAGTATCCTCTCCCAAGGTGCTGGGTACCTTTTGAAGGTTTCCGCACCGATACCAAAAGAAAAGGTAGCCAATAAATGAATACAAAAAAAACCCTGCACAAACTGGTTCCATCGACTTTGGTGACATTATCACAGCTTTTAGGTCAGGTCAGCAGTAGAAAAAACGTATACCTATTTCTACCGAATACATTAATGAGTTATCGGATTATTTATATAACTGTATAACACCTACAAATATTTAATTTAAGTTAATAACATTTTTTTTAATCAAATAAATATCGATGCTAACTAATCTTGTAGCATGTTACTAAAAATCTCAGTGGTTTCTCAATTGCTGCTTAAACAATTATTAATATTAATACATTCAATAAATTAAGAATAATAAATATGATACCTACTCAAGGCTGCAGGTCTAGTCAAATCCAGATTTCATGAAATAAAGATTCTGCGTTTGACGATCCAAATTAGTTTCTTTTAGGTTAGATAAAAATTCGTTAGTCAAAGGCTGAAATTCTTTATGTCAAACCTTTTTTTTTTGTATCGGGGGGGGGGGGGGGGAGGTATCAACACCTTGGGAGAGGATACCGGGTTATGTGGGATTTGACCGCACTAAAACCCCCTCGGGGGCCTGCCTCTGCGTTTGTGAGTACTCCGGGATCTCCATAGGAACGCACCGGTGTCCTCCACACGAGCATATGTGCTCTCCTGTACCTTCAGGTGTTCACGGCGGCATGCGGCCACGCACACACCGCCGTCCCTCCCGGGGCTGCTGGCTGGACGGGTCAAGCTCCCACTCTCACCGTCCGCGTCCCCGGAAGCCCCCTTTTAGTCGCCTCTTACGATCAGGCAGGGGGATACCGTAGCTCTATTCTTAATCCCGAAGCTACAGGGACTCCTAAGGTTTATCTAATCAAACCTAGGAGTGCAGGAGCTTTAACGTTTGACTATAACAGCTAGTAATAAATATCATACATTGGTCGTTGACGGTATACGTTATTGTTGCAGAACCAAGTGGAGCAGCTGACGATGGAGCTGAGCACGGAGAAGGCGGGCGCGCAGAAGCTGGAGAGCGGCAAGCTGGTGTTGGAGCGCCAGAACAAGGAGCTCAAGGCCAAGCTGGCCGAGCTGGAGACCGCCGGTCGAGCCAAGAACAAGGTAACCTTCCTGAATCTATAACTGAGAGGAGGTGGCAGCCGTAGCATGTTTGCAATATAATCAAAATTTAACACTAATATCAAGGTTTAAATCTTCGCAGTCATAGTCAGAGGAAGCCTTGTGTTCGCTCCACTATTTAAAACAAAATTATTATAACAATAAGATATGATTCTGTTTACCAAAGTAAAAAGCGTAGAATCAACATCTAAATGTTCCATTTCACGTAGTCTTTTAATTTGTCTCCAATAGTATTAATAAAAGTTACATAACTACTTATAAGGCCACCAATCCGCACTTAGCCAGCGCGGTGGACATCCTTGTCACTTCCAAGATAAAAAATAACAAAAATAAGACCTAATACGCCATCTCTCTCTCTTCTTTCATTCAAGACAATATTTATTTATTTGTGAATGTATCAATACCTCAATAAGATATGCAATTACGAGAGGAAAAGGTCAACAAAAAAAAAAATAAGACCTGAAGTATTACTTCATCTCTCTCTCTCGTTTTTCCTCTCAAGACACTATTTGTTTATTTAATGAATGTATTTATTCCTCAATAAGATTCAGTTTTGTTTTCTTACCCCAGGGCGTAATCACCTCACTAGAAGTGAAAGTGGCGACTCTAGAGGAGCAGCTGGAGACGGAGTCGCGCGAGCGGCTGGCGCAGCAGAAGGCGGGCCGCAAGCTGGACAAGAAGATGAAGGAGCTGGCGCTGCAGCTGGACGAGGAGCGGAGGCACGCCGACCAGTACAAGGAGCAGATAGAGAAGGTGACTGATAAAAGAGCACTTCCTTTTTTGGTATCAGGCCTTCAAAGATACCAGACACCTTGGAATCGATACCGGGGTATGTGGGATATGTACCCCACTAAAACTATCGCGGTAGTCTGCTTCAGCGCTTGGGAAAAACACCTGTAATGCGTGGCAGCAAAATAAGCTCGTCTTCACAGATGTGGCTCTTCGATACCTTTAGGTACTTGGCTTAGTGGTACGTACATGGCGTGCGGTCATGTACATACAGCTGTTTGCCGAGCACGCTGGCTGGACGGTTGAGTTCCCACCCTTGCTGCATGCGACCATTCGAATTTTAAGGAGGGACAAGTTTGAATCATGATATTCAATTTCAGTTCTTAGGGATATGAGTGATATGAGTGTGAAGCATTATTTACAAATTGTGTGTATCTGTTGCAGATGAACGGCCGCGTGAAGGCGCTAAAGCGGCAGCTGGACGAGGCGGAAGAAGAGGTTCAGCGCGAGAAGGTGGGCAAGCGCAAGGCGCAGCGCGAGCTGGAGGACCTGCTGGAGGCGCACGAGACGCTGGCGCGCGACTGCACCAACCTGCGCAACAAGCTGCGGTAAGCGACATGTCTTAGCATCTGAACACCTACGATCTGTAGGCGGGTGAAACATACGATTTTGTGACACGAGTACGAGCTCGGTGACATAAGCACGAGCATGGTGACACAAGTATGAGCTTGGTGACACAAGTACGAGCTTGGTGACACAAGTATGAGCTTGGTGATACAAGTACGATGTTAAGGATTTGGCAAGACACATGTAACCTTGGTTACTCGACTGGACACTGACGGTCAGAGCTTTGCGACACACAGATGAGCTTAGTGAGCAGTTGGATGCGGTGACAATGACATCGGTAACATGGCAGACCTTCTCATATTATTCTATTTTTTTTAATGTAGTGCTATATTGAGAAATACAAGTATATATTAGTGGTAGTAAAAATCAAATATCAAGTACCAATTTAAACCGGTTGACTTGGTGGCAAACTTGTGCAGCGATTTTAAACGTACCTAAACACAAACGAGCTCAAACAAAAAGTTTTTTTTTTTCAATTATGGCATCGCAAACTCTGTTCATACTGCCAGCGTCAAGTATAATTTTTGCATCAATTTTTTGCCAGTTTCAATGAAACTGGACGAAGTAATAACAAAGTCAGTAATCTCAGTAAGTCGTCAGTAATCAGTCAGTCTAGTCAGTCTAACATCCAAGTAAAGCGATGGCTACTTTACTAGAACGTGTCCGATGGAATTTTGGAGGCAAGCAGAAAAAACATATTTTAGCACTGTTATTCTATTTCACAAACACTCGTGCACTGTAATTAACCTATATCAAACAAAATGCCATCAACTTTATCCGATATAACTAAAAAATACACCAAGAAAATGAAAATAAAACAAGAGCACAATATGTCTTTTCGACTTCCCGCCAAAACTCCCAACAAAAAGTTCTCAAGTTGTAAGTAAGCCTACTTATATGACCTACTACCTATAAGAAAAAAACAAAACAAAAAAGTTTACTGTTTTGTCTCGCCTACCACAATATCTCGCCATCATCAAGGGTAACTGGCAGAGAATGCCACTAGGCATTAAGTTTGCCCTTGTAGTTTAGGTTAACAAAATAGTAAATAAATAAGATTATTAGTAATGTAAAAACCAATACATGTTTTTGTTTCTCATTTAGTTCCCAACAAGTGTCTAAAATTGTGTACTAATTTCTCCCTATGTGAATAACAAAACTTTGTGATGTGATGAAATACACGTAATTCTAAATCTGTGTGTGGTTTCTTAGGCCGTCGATGTCTGAGGATAGCGAATAGGCTGCCCTTGCGGTTGAAAGGTAATGGGACAGGTCACTGCTGGCCTCGGGGACCGTTAACAGATGACTGCGAAATGGACACATTTTAATTCTACGCAATCGTAACACACTGTATATGAGAGCTAGCGATCGACTATTTTGTTGTGTCGTGGTCGCGTAAGATTACTTGTCATTATCATTATCAGCTATTGAATGCCTCGGCAATAAGTCTTTGGATTTCAGTAATTGAAATTTTTGATGGGAATTTAATTTTCTAGACTATAAATTTTAATGTTTACGAAAACAAATTTTGCTTTTTTTTGTTTGATAAATGATTACAAAAAAAATATTTTTGAGCATATTATTTCATTTTAGAGGACGCCCGCGCCTATGTCCGTGGATAAGTTTTTTTTATCCGTATAGTCTCTCAATAAATGGACTACTCAACACAAAAATAATTTTTCAAATCGAACCAGTAGTTCCTGAGATTATCGTGTTTAAACAAACAAATTCTTCAGCTTTATATTATTAGGATAGTAAGTTATACTATGTATAACTCAATTCATACTAAAATATACAAAATTGCTTTTTTTTTTTTTTCAACCTTTTTTATGTCCCACTGCTGGGCACAGGTCTCCTACTCACACAATTGAGAGGGATTTAGGCCATAGTCCACCACGCTGGCCAAGTGCGGATTGGTGGACGTCATGCTTTCGAGAAATTATGAATTTCTCTCAGGCATGCACAAAATTGCTTATTTCACCCAAAATATTATGACATAATATGAACAATTTTCGCAGGATCTAGCATCGGAAAGTTCCAGACTACTTACCAGTTAGATAGGTACCAATGAGATTTATAAGCACGTGATCTAGATGTTACTTCATGGTCGCTAGCTCTTAACTCATTAGACAGAGGGTTCGATACTCCAAAAGCCTTTTGCATGTAAACAAGATTCACTTATATCTCTCACTTACACTCTCACTAAAGATTAATGATTCATTTCATCGTTTAACAAAGTAATTAGATTGCGTGTGTTAAAATGGTAATGTTTCTGTTGTGATTTATTAACGGATTCAATTCTGTCGCTGGGGGTATCCCAAAAGTATCGATGTTCTGTTTTCGCTTCTGTGTGCGCATTTTAACGTGATTTCGCTTTTAGTAACGTATTGGGAGAGTAAATTGTCTAGCATCATCAATAAATCAATAGGATGGATCGTTTACCATTTAAACATTATTGTATGTCGTGTACGTGACTTTCATTATTAAAAATGTCGAAATACGATTTCTTTAATTAATATCAGGTCATTCCATAATTGTCTTCTATGTGTGTTATCATTATCATCGTGTTGTTACTGTGTCTTGCAGTTGAGAAGGTTTATTCTATATTTGATTTGTGTTGTTTCGTCTGTCTTCTTTATATTGAAAATAATTTATTTCATTTCAGATATTAACATTTATTGTGTTTGTAATTATTAACAAAATATATTTTATTTATTAGTAATAGTCCATTATTTATTAAAAATCATATCAATTATGAAAATAGGTTGTAATTCACTGTGATTTAAAATATGTTTTGTTTGGTTTTTATCAATGAGATTCTTTTAATGAGCTGTGAAAATGCGACATGCTGAAATTTTTTGTATGAGATAAATATATGTGTTGTAAAATTTTGTTCTAGTTAATTGAATAAATTATTATTGCTTTAAAAATACAATGAAAATCATTAACAAAAATGAATTAATAATTATTTTGGTTTTCAAGCGTAATTTAACTTAGTGTAACTTTTTTTGAGGTATGCATTTTGATGTTTTCTGGACAACATCTCAATGATATTTTTTTTTCAATTATGGCATCGCAAACTCTGTGCATACTGCCAGCGTCAAGTATAATTTTTTGCCAGGACGAAGTAATAACAAAGTCAGTAAGTCGTTAGTAATCAGTCAGTCTAGTCAGTCCAACATTCAAGTAAAGTGATGGCTACTTTACTAGAACGTCTCCGATGGAATTTTGGAGGCAAGCAGAAAAAACATATTTTAGCATTGTTATTCTATTTTACAAACACTCGTGCAGTGTAATTAACTTATATTAAACAAAATGCCTTTTCATGCCTCAACTTTATCCGATATAACTCAAAAATACACCAAGAAAATGAAAATAAAACAAGAGCACAATATGTCTTTTTCGACTTCCCCATCCCAATTACTTGCGTGTGAAGACTAAACTACAGACAGAATTTAAACTTGACTTTCCATTTTCCATTTTAATGTCTGGCAACTGGAAAACTGGTATTTATTGGTTTGGATTATTTTTTCTTTAACTAAAATATTGAACTTAGGAATGGAATTTTAGGGCTTCCATTGCAAAAAGTGAACAAAATGAGTGGTGTAGCCGTTTGTAGTAAAGTATGATGTAGTGGATGTAATGAAGAGCGTCGGTTGCAGGCGGCAGGGCGGCGGCATGGCGCTGTCGGGCGCGTCGTCGGCGTCGCGCGTCAAGCGCTCCTCGCTGGCGCCCGGCGCGCCCGGCTCGGGCGACGAGTCCTTCGACGACGTCAACGACACCGCCAACAGCGTCGAGTGACCGCCGCACCCGCCTCACCTCACCTCACCTCACCTCCCCTCACACACACACACACACACGTACACGTACACGCCGCACGTCATTCCGATCGCTTGCTTACGGAATCCTTACCCTCAGATAATAGTAATAGTATCAGCTAGTATAGACAAGTGACATCCCACTATCGTAAACGCTTGAGAATAGAATGAAAAATGTATGGGTTTAAAGTGAGCTAACAAAATGGAATGTAATCTCGATTCTAGATTTATTCTATTCTAGAAGCATTTACGATAGTAGAACTTATCTAGCCCCCCTGAATAGTAGTTCATAAAACCGTCTTTTCAATTGCAACGAATTCAATTTTAAGAATTCATTTTTAACCTGTGACAATCCAGCGAGCAGATCGGTTTGGCTTGCAGTGTAACTTCAAAGTAACTCTGTAAGTAGCGTTTGAAATAGCGGTTTATATAAAAATATTAATTTAATTGTTAATTATTACTTTTTCGAAATTGTTACAATTGTTACAGTTTTCGTTATTTTATACTTTGACGAACGTTTGTTAATTTTACTACATTAGTGACTTTAATTATGAATGGCTCGTATAAATCGCTATTTCAAACCCGCGACATGATATTGAATATAATCCTAAAATTTGTACTTTTTTAATTGAATCAACCTCTGTTGTGCTAAAATTTTAGTACTGCACTATAATATAGTTAAAAAAATCATCAACATCATGAAAATTTTGAGGGTGTGTGTTATTAACGTAAGTAAAGCTTGCGTTTTAAATATGTATGAAAAATTATGATTGTTTATGTTAAATATCTAATTTTGTAGTACCCTTTTTATTGCTTTTACCACGAGGAGAGTTCATAGGAGCGGATGCAACATTACTTGCCCAATTTGTGTTGAAATGGAGACAGTGTGTTGCCTGGAGTCTGTTAACGGGAATTTCTAAGTGTTTCTATGAATGTTGAAGGTTATTTTGTTTATTATCATTATTCAATCGATTAGTTTAGTGAAATTTGTTGCAATAAATTTTGCAAGATTTTAAATAAAATATAATGCTACATACATATTTAAAATCGTGTTTTTAATATAAAACATGTATTACAAGTGGAGAGTATGAAACGCGTCGGCTTCGTAACTTATGTATACTTTGTATATCGACATTACGTATGATTGTGCGCGGTTGGCGGCCCCCGAAATTAAATTTCTTGATACATTTAACAAGCTGGGTGCTCAATTTTATTGTATTTATGGTATTTCATTAATAACTGTTTTTTAAACTCCGTGCGGCGGTACAGAACGTGTTGGAAACGGTTTTGAGTTCGTTTCATACCATAGGTCCTAAGTGAAATTAAAATTTGAAATATTTGTTAAATACAGGTTAATTATTCTTGATCAATAAAATGAAAAATTATGTTTAAGTTTTTTAAGAAATATAAATACGTTCGAGTCCGTACCGTGCGGTGTTGACGACGGAGTCCCCGCAATAGCGAGCAATATGAATCAGTAACGATTGGAAGCATTTCCCAACCAGTATTAAACAACGAGACATTCCTAAGCAATCGAGTTTCAATTTTACCTAGACTTAGTCGAACGGGTAGCATGTAAAATTTTACTCATTGGGTGATATTGTGATGAAATTTTATAAAATCGAAAAGAAAGTAATAATCTAAAGTATTATAATCTGTGGCAAAACATAAACGGTAGATTCGGTTTTTTGCATTTATCGCGACTGAGTAAGAAGACTGGTGTTGCGACAATATACACTTTTTTACCCCCATTAGCCGTTATCGATATCTCGTTTCGGGTTTTCGTTCGAGAATCTTAGTCTCTGCGTGCTCGCATATGCTCCAGAAACTTACAATAAATCGTCAATCGGAGCGTATTTTTATACCGTTCATGAGCACGCGATCAGCGAAGACCTCCATCATACATCATGTAAATAATATCAGTGTCGTTCACTGAGCGCTTAGTTGCCATAAAATTTTAAACCTAGATTAAGTAAGAACTAGCTTTCGGTGTGAGGGACGTATCGTACTTTGATATTAATCTCCATTTATTGTAACGCGTGTACTTATTTAAAATCTAGTGGTGAAATACAAGTGAGAATATTTTTATACCATCTTTATATGTCTTATGCTATGTGTCAGTACAAATTTATGACGATCCGAACATCGAACACTGCCGATACGTCCCGCTTAGTTGTTGTATCGCTATCCCACTGGCGTTTTACGAGCCTTCGCGTTTCTCAACGTATTGGATGCGTAAACGCGAAGTTCATGTCGCAAGTCTAACGACTAACGTCCACGTTGACGTTGCGTTTTTTAGCAGACTGGACAATCACGTCATCGCACTCTGTCCGCAAGAGAGGGGGCGGGATTTACGGTCAGCGTCCAATCTCAGCGTCAGTGCGACGTTAACGTTGACCCTGCGCAGAGACGCTGGAGAGTCGTGAGTGCTTGTAAACGCCAAAGGGTTAGCGGCATAACGGAAATTTGTTTTTAATTCTTCTCCCAACTGTGTACTGCGAATGTCGTCGACGAAATGTAAATAGGCGTCGGCGGCAATCGTTATGTAAATTTTTAACACACGAATGGTTTTACCATGTGGCGAAGGTATGCTTTAGAACACGGCTTGCTTATATTCTAGATTTAGATAAGACTTAGTAATAAATCGTGGCCTTAGGTTTTTCACTGTTGGACGCGTAAAACGATACGTTGCCGTCTCTGACGGACGTGTACACCACTGTTTGATAATGTATCTTGTATCTCTTGCGAACATTTTATACGACTATATAACGAAGTCTTAATTATTGTAATGACCTCCTTTTTTATTATTATAGTTTTTCTGAATAATAATATAAAATTTAAATGTAAGTAAACCATTGAAGCATAAACATATTTTACATAAATATTATATTTAATTATTAACAATATTGATAATTGTAAAATTGGCCATAGGTTGTAACAAGTTATCAGTTGGTATGCCAATTAAACAATTTTTCATGATTTTTAATACCAATTGTTTTATTTAAAATCTCCCTCTTTATACTCAATACTGGCACTTTAAAATCAAATGTTTGATTAGGAATTCTAAATTCAAATTTATTTCGAAATAAAGGTAGAAAAATATTGTTTTAAAACTCGTATTTCATATGTTTTCACATCATTTATTTGAGCTTCAAAAGTGATCCTGGTTAGTGTTTGTGGACCAGTGCTGGTTTCTGGCTCGCGCTCCTAGTTTTTTTTTTCAAAGGGATCCATGATCTGCCTATAAAATGGCGGAAGTGTACTGACAACGGCGCATACCTTGATTAATTAAATAATAATTTCTTTAAAAAAACTTTTTTCACTTTTTTGACACTGAAAGGTATAAGGACCTATTATATAAGTTTTTTTTAGAAACATATAACTTTTATTTTATGAATGCCTGGATAGTATGAAAGTGTTATGTTACATACATACACAACATTGAACATTGTATCTCTGTGATTAAATAAGTAACCTGCTGCTAGTAATAATTTGTTGGGCCTACTAGCATTTACTTAACGGTATATAGTTTTTTTTATCTCGCAATCCAGTCACCAGAAGGTTACCAAGGATGCAAGTCTTTGTGTCCCACTGCAGGGCAGTAGTCTACTCTGCCTATAATTGTGGATACCTGGAGCTTACTACACCACGCTGCTCCAATAAGAGTGAGTGGCCAACCAATGCCTGATGTTCCTCATCCACCCATTAAACCTTTGACAAGGTTTTGGGTTTTGTTTATTTTATGGTTTTATCGCTTAGCTGGTTACTATAGTAACCGATATTTGTACATACCCACAACCACGAGTGGTCCGAAGGGGTAGTCACAGAGGACATGACCACCCTATCGTACCGATATCCCAAGAGACGTACAGCATAAACCATAGAATACTTTTTACGTCTTTGATTCAAACTATTGTTATTGTAACGAACGTGTCAGCCAGCTAGCCAATTGGAGCCATGCCGCCATGACGTCTCCCTTAAGCCAAGCCAAGCCCTAGCCAATAAAAAGGGAGTCGTCTAATATATAAGCCATTGCCAGCCATTATTCTGTGTCATTCTGCTTGTCAATAAAAAAAATGCAGAAGCTCTGTTCGTTTGATTTCTGGATTTTATATTCAGAAGTGGATGAACCAAAATCTTAAGAGATTTAGATGTAATCGCGGCACGTCTACGACATACTGAAGATAAAGAGCTCGCTGAAAACTGAGTCTGACGGTGACGAAAATGAAAATTCATTCGCAAGAAAATGATCTGTCAAAATGTCGAAATTATAAACGACGATGGGACATGGAACGATGCATCAAATTCTTTCAACTGCAGATAAGAAGTCAGAAAATGAAGTGATCAGAATCAGCATTTTATTGCGTATCCTACTCGTATTAGAAGCATAGAGGAAAAACTATTATTACATACAAGTTCATTTTGAAGAAGAGAGTAGCAACGGGTTGTTGTGGAGATTGTCAATGGAAAAAATTAGACCACAGAGTACATTTGTATATACTGAAAAATTAGACTCCAAAAAAATTATGAGAAAATCCTGTGTTTGTCGCAAATGTCGCAATGTTTAATAAGTTTGCTAACACTCGCGACCTGTAATCCTTTTTCGTGACAAGAAGAGCTTCATTACAGCAGTACAGATGTCTTTAACGTGGCTACATAAAGGTTTTTAAATTGGCTGCGAAACTGCGGGCTGTATTCCGATGCCGTAAGGACAGGAGTTGATAGGGCCACAAGTAGCCAAAAGCCACAGCCAGGTACTCGTATCTACTTTGCATACTAGTATTGTAATTGAGCGGCGCGCACCTCTGACAAAGAAATTTGTAATGTGTGCATTTATCGCTGCTCCACAGTGATGGCAAATATCGTGACTTTTAATTGATTACGATGCTCTCCATCGCCATGCATGCATGAGAGAAATTCATAATTTCTCGAAAACATGACGTCCTCCAAAACGCACATGGCCAGAGTGGTGGACTACGGCCTAAATCCCTCTGTGTGTAGGAGACCTGTGCCCAGCAGTGGGACATTTTTGCCAGTATTAGTTGTAATGCCAGAATGTTAACAGTGCCATAGCTACTCATAACTTTACGTACCGAAGGCATTGAAATACTTGAACTATAGCAGATATTGCTAGTACCTAGTTTTCATTTCATGTGTAAGTAGTGCTAACCATAAGTCAGCCAGCCAGCCATGAGCCAGCCAGCCAGCCATGACTCAGTCAGCCATGAGTCAGCCAGCCATGACTCAGTCAGCCATGAGTCAGCCAGCCGTAAGCCAACCAGCCAAGAGCCAGCCAGTCATACGTCAGCTAGTCATGAGTCAGCCAGCCTTAAGTTAAAGCCCTAATGATCTGTTGCGCCAGATACTAATCATTACTGTTTGTTCCCATTGCGGGAGCAATTGTTCCAGGATGGCCGAATGTAACGAACGTGTCAGCCAGCTAGCCAATTGGAGCCATGCCGCCATGACGTCTCCCTTAAGCCAAGCCAAGCCCTAGTCAATAAAAAGGGAGTCGTCTCTATATAAGCCATTGCCAGCCATTATTCTGTGTCATTCTGCTTGTCAATAAAAAAAATGCAGAAGCTCTGTTCGTTTGATTTCTGGATTTTACAGCTATATTTTGTTATATGACTAGTACGTGCGAGGTTTGTAACTACTGTTTCGCTACTTGCTCCCACTGTGCTGCCGACCATACTGTCCTGAATAGTCCGGATCCTGCAGTTCCTGTAATGCACAATAAGGCAGATGTATAGCATTTTCAACTTTCATGAGCACAGCATACACGCTGAGAACGTTCATTCCGTATTTCGTCCATTGTGTACTAGACTTTGATGCTTCACATCAACCTCAAGGATGATCACTGGTTACTTACACAGTACAGTACCACCAGTGGTATGGTGGAAGATTGTTTGAATCGTTCAGGCGAAACTCTACTACAATAGGCTACATCTCTTAAATCCTGATTGTAAGTACATATTCGGTAGCATAGGAATAGTTTGCCAAAGTCCCCATCTTATCACTGGGTCCTGCAGCCCTTCAGAGGAACAGCACTTCGTCAGCGAGTAGTGGAACGCAGTAGTGGAACATTAAAAAATTGTTGCTGATTACCATGGTGGCTTGGTGGCTGAATGAGATACTTGTAACGTCTTTGAAATAGAAGTAAATTATAGAATTTTTTAAATAACTACTTTTTTAATTAAAAACTCTAAAGTCGCATATTGCTGAAAACTTATGTAGGTAATGACTCTAGAGGTCCCCCGCGGTTTCACCCGCGTAAGAAAGGATCAGTAAATTATCAATTTTAATTGGTGTTATGGATGCGACGGGCTTTTTTGTAGGACTATTTAAGATAAACGAATTTCCATCATACATTAAAATACATATGTGTAACTCTAGCGGTTTTTGCAGCGCACACTAGAATAGCTCGCGATGGTAGATTTTTTGCTTTTTACTGGACACTTGTTACGATAGTAACATTTAATATCATTGCTTATCGTCATATTTTGGACAATTCACACCAGAGAGTTTGTATGTATAGGTTTCAACAAACTCTCTGATTCACACAATATCTTTATAAATTGTAGCCTATGTGTTATTATGATGTTTGTAAATTATTGTTGTAAATTATTGTGAAGTTTCATCAAAATCCATTCAGTAGTTTTTACGTGAAAGAGTAACAAACATCCATACTTACAAACTTTCGCGTTTATAATATTAATTTAGTAGGACTGTCATGTAGAGTACAGATAAGCGGATGTATAATTAATTTTGTCTTTGCCGTACACAATGATAAGAAAATGTATAAAAGAAGACATTTCTGAGACCCAATGTCAGTTCAAATTGACGTTTGCTGTTGTCAGTGTCAATACTGTCAATGTTAGCCCCTATACTTATTCTACTCTTTGATGTTAGGTTAGCATTTTTGTACAGTATATAGTTTGATTCGGTTTATCCCATTTTTACATAAATTAATAGTTTTACTGCGCTGTTTCTTAAAAGAAGTTATAAATATAGTTGTGGTTAATAACTGAAAGTATTAAAAAATATATAATCTACAATGTCTGCCGCAATCGACGAATACTTTGAAGCTGCACTGGATCTCGTTAAAACTGCTGGAAACCTTATAACTGAACACATAGATGGCTTCAATGTCTTTGAGATGAAGGGTTCCAACATAGATTTCGTTACAGAAATAGACCAGAAGGTCGAAAAGACCTTAATCGACGGACTTTCAAAAAGGTTTCCTGATCATAAGTTTATAGGAGAAGAGTCGGTTGCTGGTGGAGCAAAATGTATCCTAACTGACGATCCCACCTGGGTCATCGACCCTGTGGATGGCACGATGAATTTCATTCATGGATTCCCCCACAGTTGCATTTCTTTGGGCCTCATGATAAACAAGGTGTCAGTCGCGGGTATCATCTACAATCCAATATTGAATCAGCTCTTCACTGCCAAGGAAGGCCAAGGGGCTTTTGTGAATGACAGAAAGATTCATGTGTCCCAAGTGAAGGAGCTCCGAAATGCATTATTGTGCTACGAAGCTGGTACAAGCAGAGATCCTGAGAAGCAGGAGTGTGTGATTAATAATTTTAAAAATATTATAACTAAAGCTCATGGCACCAGGTCTTTGGGGTCTGCAGCTCTGAACATGGCCATGGTGGCGCTCGGAGGGGCAGATGCTTACTTTGAGTTTGGAATCCATGCTTGGGATATTGCTGCTGGAGACATCATTGTCCGTGAGGCAGGAGGGGTTTGCATGGACCCTGCTGGGGGACCATTTGATGTTCTATCTCGTAGAGTCCTCTGTGCTAGTTCAACTGAACTGGCTCAGGAATTGGCTAAAGAATTGCATCAGTACTACCCTGAGAGGGATTAAACAAAATGATGTCTACATCTCTCATACGTCATTATTGGGAAATGTTGTCTTTCATAAAATTATACTATTGGTTGAGCTGGAAAAGTAAAGTAATGATTTATTTATTTATATTATGTGGAATTTACAATAGATTAAGAGTCTAGTCATGTATAATTAGTACCTTGATGGTACCTTTCAATTATGTCTGTTTCAGAGATCTTATAATGTTACTAACATTTTACATTTTGACTTATTGTTTTGTGTTTCGTTAGTTATATTTGTAATTTGTTTGAATTATCTTTGTCCATTGAAATGTGAATTTAATATAGTTTCACAGTATTATACAGCTAATATAAAATATTGTTTAACACAGCTACATTTTATTCTCAATTATTAAAAATTAGAAAGGAATATCAGATATATTATGCTAGAATATAATTTTTATTACCTACATGTGTGTTAAATAAACTATTCCTTATCATTTATAACAAGACTATGTACTCTATGTACATAATTAAAATTGATGAAATGAAGATCTTTAAAACATTAGTAAACATATAATAATTTATATAATTAAGCAAATGTTAGAAGGGAGCCAAAGATTTAGTAAAATAAAGAAAGTATCAAGTTTTACAAATATCTATTTATTAAAATTTCAATGTATTAATTAGGAAAATATTATTTTGTTCACCAATAACATGTAGGTAGTTGGTACAGAGAATCCTATTTTATAAAAGTATTCTTATCATAATACACAATACTACAACTATTATTTTTAAATGTTAATCATTACATCATTCAATAATATAACTGACATATACCTATACTTTCTGTATGTTTATTATTCACATAATAACTATTGTGTACATTACCAGATCTTATCACTTCCAGTAATATGTAATTGTGTACTTAAGAATAAATGTTATTTAATTAATTGTACAGTAGTTTCTGTGACCTGAATTAATAAAAAAGGAAGATAACTGTTTTATTAGTTTAATTCATAAAAATAATTAACTGTCTTATAGATTTCTGCATACTTTTTGAGGTAGAATTTTTTGAGAAGCAATAATTTTGATAATTCAGTTATGTCTTTAGGAACCCTAGATAATAATTATATTGACAGACCTACCTTTTCCTCTGTTCTTAATTAACATTTTATTTTATTTACGTTATGTTCGGTGGTAAGCTTCATTCTCTCATCTTTATAAAGTACACCATTTAAAAAGATATTAACAAACTTTAATGATATGTATCCCACTTAGATAAGCCACTACATGAATTACATAACACATTGCATCCTTGTCACAAAGTCGTCACGATTTGAATACGTTTCGTTAGGTATCATTTATAAATAGCTTTAAGTTATGATAATAATATACTTATCCTATTTTAATAAATATTATTTTAAAACGTTATCAAATATTTTGTTCGTTAGGTAGTTAAAAAGTAATAAGTAGGAAATGTCATGTTCATTAGGTACTTGTAAAGTACCTATAGTATAGTATGTTACGTCAGTCTTTAACGAGAAAGTCGATGTGTAGATCATGCATTCTTCTAAAGCTAATAATGTTAGCTAAAAGTATGTAACAAGTATGTCTCTTCGAGTTCATTTAACTTATTGGTTGGTTATAGGTATGTAACGTCATAGTCTTTAGTGAGAAAGTCATTGTATAGGTCATATCAATTTGTCATTAGTTATAAATTAGCTACCTAACTTTATAGGTCATGTTTTGTATTCAAGTCAATAAAACTTCATGGTCGTTAGTCAAAAAGTAGTAAATAGGTACCTAACATCAGTCATAAGTCATAAGTCAAAAAGATAATATTCTTCAGTCAAAAGTAATAGGTATCGTCGTCATGTTCTTTAGTAAAAAGGAATAAACATTAGTCAGAATTATTTAATAAATATAAAACATAGCAAAAGTCTTAGTTTTAGTCTTCAATCAAAAGTATTTCATGATATCGTCATGTTCATAAGTCAAAAGTAATAAAAATCAGTGTAAAAGTTATAATACCTACATAAGTAGTAATGTAAAATTGTACGCTGCCATCAGTCTTAATCAAAAACTCTTTCTTTCTCAATAAAGTCAAAAAGTAGGTGCCTACCTAGGTAGGTAGGTAAGTCATTAGTCGCCTTTCCAAGTATTTTTTTTTTCAATTTTATTATATTTTTAAATTTATATTAATTATGCTCATTTTTTGCTAAACAAAAATAATGTTTTCATTCGCTCTAATAGTGGCTTTCATACTCAAATTATAGTGAGTTACAGTCAGGATTTTTTTACTCAAGTTTCTTTATTAGTTATTTATCAGTATCAGTATTTATCATTCAGTCAGTTTAAATGTAATTTTTGCTAATCTTTTGCAACGTCAGTAATAAGTACTCAGTAAGTAATTAAGTTCATCAGTCAATGAATTACAAAATATTGTCATTAAATAGTTAGCCTTGTTGGTCAGTACGTTTCTCAGTAATTCACAGTTAGTTATTTAGGTTTGTTTAATAAATATTTTTATCATACCAAAGTTAGATAAACTTAGTTATTAACAATATTAAGGTTCAGATTCAACTTACAAAATATTGTTTGCCGCATCAATCAGTCTAGTCTCATAAATCATTCAATTCTTAGATCGTCCTTAGTCAGTCTTACAATTAATTGTAACTTGAATTATATGAGTAAAATGTGTATGAATGTTTTGTAATCGAGTTACTTAAAAACAAACAATAACTATAGTTACTTTCAAAGTCAGTCATCTTGTTGTCAGATTTACATTCAGTTTTGGCTGTAATTGACTATCAGTCTGCAGTCGTAGTCAAATTGAAGGTATAAAATGTGTATGAATGTTTTGTAATCACGTTACTTAAAAAGAAACAATAATTATAGTTACTTTCAAAGTCAGTCATCTTGTCGTCAGATTTACATTCAGTTTTGGCTGTAACTGACTGTCAGTCTGCAGTCGTAGTCAAATTGAAGATATTATAAAATGTGTTTGAATGTTTTGTAATCAAGTTACTTAAAAACAAACAATAACTATAGTTACTTTCAAAGTCAGTCATCTTGTTGTCAGATTTACATTCAGTTTTGGCTGTAATTGACTATCAGTCTGCAGTCGTAGTCAAATTGAAGGTATAAAATGTGTATGAATGTTTTGTAATCAAGTTACTTAAAAAGAAACAATAATTATAGTTACTTTCAAAGTCAGTCATCTTGTCGTCAGATTTACATTCAGTTTTGGCTGTAACTGACTGTCAGTCTGCAGTCGTAGTCAAATTGAAGATATTATAAAATGTGTTTGAATGTTTTGTAATCAAGTTACTTAAAAACAAACAATAACTATAGTTCCTTTCAAAGTCAGTCATCTTGTCGTCAGATTTACATTCAGTTTTGGCTGTAACTGTTGCTGTCTGCAGTCGTAGTCAAATTGAACTGTCTGTTCAAAAGTAGTGTCGTCGGCGTCGGGTTATTGAAGAGTCTTCAGATATTTTTCTTATGTATTTAATTTTATCACAGTCTCAGTCGGAGTCATGTTGATAAAGTCAAAGGAACAAGTCACGTTAAGTTATTCAGTCATATTGTCTTGTTTAAGTAGTCGTCAAGCGTCAGTCACTGTGTGTCAGTCAGAGTCAAGTTCAAAGTTTAATGTTCAAAAGTCAAGTTCAGTATGAAGTTCATTAAGTCAGTCATATGAGTCATATCTCCTAAGTTTTGACAATAATGGTTTCCTTTTTTTTTGAGTAATCGCAATCCCTATTTCGTTTAATGACGAGTAACTTCGACAATGATATTTTATCTAATAGGTAGATCTGTATTTTTAAGTCGAAGGAAAAAATGTTTGTACTTCGTTTTTTCATTGCAGATTTCTGACATTAAAATTTTGTATGGGGCGTAAATTTCTTTACTTAAATTTTAAAATTTTGTAAGATTTTTTACCACAACTACCTATCTGGTAAAAAAACGGAGTATGAACAGTCTAAGTTCGTCTTGGATCCGTCCTCCGTCGTTTGATGGAGGTGAAGTCCATGGGCCGCGGGACCTCCCTCAGAGCGTAGGGGTCCGCTCCAAGGGTAGGTGTGGAGTGAGGCAAGCCCTCCGGCAGGTCCTCCCGTTCGTCATACACCGCCCATTGTGATGGACTGAAACAATCAAGGAATATTTCTAGTCAAGTCAACTTTATTTCAATTTAGCAGGAGATGAACACGCAGGCTGATCGTTGTTAAATGATCGCTGTAGCTCAAGGATGCAATAGGACCAACTTTATTTCTTTTATTTTTAATAAAATTGCATGGTTCGATCGGAAAAGTACCACCAATGTACCTTCTTATTCTGTCAAACAATTTTACTACATTTTTCAGACTTACATTTAAAGCGATACTAATCAGAGTCCGAAGTTACAGCCCATACGAGTTCATACGACCCTGAGGTCTTGCATGAGCAAGATTCAGTTTTGATTGAGAATGCTTGCTCCATTTTCATAAGAAAACGTATGTTAGCCAGTTCATATTTACCCACAGATCAAACTAAATTACACAAAATATTTGCAATTGCATTGGTATCATTTAAATTTGCATAAGTAAATAACTTTAAAATAACGATAACGACCATTACGTATACAATACTGGTAACTGTGTCAATAAACGCTTAATTAATTAAGTTACATTAAATTACGATCTCATGATGAGTATTTATCATTTCCAAAAAACATAATATAATAGTGAACAAGAGTTTCCTGTAATTTATTTAATTACAAAAAATACACATGGCTTTTTAATACCTTGTGATAATACATGATAAAAATCAATACCTAGGTAACACATTATTAGGAAAAGTAGGCACGAGTATGACTAGTGAAAAATATCATAGAGGAACGTCTCACCTGTTTTCACTGGGAATAATCTGGAAAGCCACTGATGGAGTTTTAGCAGGTCCCGACGGCTTTTTGATTTTCGGTCTTGTTTTATCGGGAACCGCAGCTTTCGGTTCAATGTCATCAAAAGATTCCATTTTGTCAGAAACTGAACGTTCTTGAAGATTTTCTTCTGTGATTTTGATACCTTCCTTATTTTTACTTAAGTTTGCATAAGTCATGTTCGAGTCTTTGTCGGGATATTTGTGTAAGACGTTGCCCAAGTAGTAGTATTTGTTAGTTTTTAAGTTTGTTTGTTCGTCATTTCTGCGTCGCGTGTTATAAGGCTTAGTTGCCGTGTCATACAGTATGAAAGTCGAGAGTTTTCCTGTCGTGTCATCGTTACTGTCTTTTTCTGTTATACTTGCTTGTTTAGTCTCGTACGTATTAAAATCTTTGCTAATCGTATCAGGTTCAGTCAAAGTTTCTGAGTCAACAATCGGCTGAGTCAATGAGTCAGAATTAGTCAGAGGGTCAGTTCTATTCAAAGAGTCAGTATTAGTCTCAGAGTTATTTCTAGTCAAAGAATCAGTCTTAGTCAATGTGTCAATTTTAGTCAATGTGTCAGTCTTAGTCAATGTGTCAGCCTTAGTCAATGTGTCAGCCTTAGTCAGTGATTCAGATTTTAAAACGTCGTTTGTCGGGACGCCTCTGTACGTGCCTATGTATCCGAAAGTCACAAGTTTGTATAAGTTTTCTGTAGTCGAACTAGTTGTCAAAGTCTCGGTAGTAGGTTGAGTCTTAGTTGAGGCAGTCGCTTCGTCATTCGATCTAGATTCTAGTTCAGTCAATTGCGTCGGTCGGTTGTTTCGGGAGTCAACGTCATCATTGTCATAGTCATGTCTATTGAAATAGGGTCTGTTCGGTCGTTTGTACGTGTCGTCGTAGTTTTGATAAGTCACTTTAACGACGTCCCTGTCGTAGTTCCGTCTGGTCGTCTGTCGCCAAGATTGTGTCGGTCTCGGGACGTAGTTGATGAGGTAAGTGTATTTGTCAGTGTTTTCAGTCACAGTTAAATAAGGTCTGTTGTAAGGTCGCTTGTTTTGTAAGTTGTTAATGACAACGGATTGAACGCTCTGTACGTCGTCGTCATAGTCATTGTATTGAGCTGGTCTGTTGAATCCTCTTTCGCTTTCGAGGTCGTAACGTCTACTCTTGTTTTTAAAATCAAGTTTGTCGTCAATCGGTTGAGTTACGTTAGGTTTAGTCATGGGTTTAGTCGAGTTAGTCTTTGTGTCAGTTTTATTAGAAACGTGTTTATTGCCTATTGTGTTTGTCTTATTATGTTTGTCAGTCACGTCTTTGGTCGAGTTTGCGTCAGTAGGTTTCTTTTGAACGAATTTATGTGCCGGTACAGCTTTAGGGGGCTTTTTGGTAGAAGGTTTAACAGTCGTGGAAGGTTTAAGTGTGGAAGGTTTAGGTCGTTTGAGTTTTTCAGTGGTGGGCTCGTCGTCGTCGTCAGATTTTCTGTTAATGTTGTTAGAGTCAGTCGGTATTTCGACCCAGGGAGATAAGTCGAAGTTGTTCATTAGTCCGTTGAGACAGGAGATTCGTTCATTGTCAGGGTTGCTAGCAGAGAGGAAGACGAAGGGTTGGATGCTGATGATAGTGTCGAGGGTGCGGCAAAGGACCTGAGCGAGTGATATTCGACGGATTTGTTGAAGTTGTGCTGGGGTGAACGATGATTCAAAGCCTCCATTTTCGTACCTGAAAAGCATTTTTCATGAAAAATATACAAACTGATTAAGATTGTGATATTATTAAATCTAGACTGTTGATGCTAAATGTTGAGTTAAAACATGGTAAGATAATAAGCGTCACAAACACCCTAATTCTTTGTATGATTCTAAATACGATTGATTGAATACGAAAAGTCACGTGAGCTTGATCTGTCAATCCCATACTTTTTATTCTATACAAGCGTTCACGCGTTCACGATAGTAGTATGCCATTTGTCTAGCCCCCTGGTCAGATTCAATACATGTAATTTAATATACGAACGTCAGATCAGGACTTTTTGCCTGACACAGCTAATTGCCGTTTCGTTCGTGGTAGTTCCTTTGGGATCCCGAAAAGATTAAAGATAAAGAGAACATAAAGAGAAGATAAAGATAACATTAATGGTTCGACCGGGGAAGTACCACCGCGTCACCCTCTTCTGACGTGAAGAATATTTTTGTTTTTTGGTGGAAGGCGACCAGACTTATATGAGGCGACCAGCAGCCTTCAGAATAGCAGCGCAACTGCATACAACCGGAGGCAAGACTTAGGCTTGCTTGAGATTGTTTGTAGAGGTCCATGAGCTGCAGTGACCAGTAACTTTCGGAAGACCATTAATTTTTTTTCTACCTCTATTCTTAATTTTTTTTTCGGCCTGCACCTGCATGTTCGTCTGAAACTCCGTACAAAAGAAAAAAACACATAGTTAGGATCGTTAGGATGATACATGTTATATGTGTTATATATGAGGCTAGCTGACCCGACAGACGTTGTACTGTCTTATCTATGAATATTGAATTCGAATTTGTATACCGAAACATCTGTTTTAAACGATTGCTCAGTTTTGTTACATCCTCTTTGACGATATTTGCAGCACGCATTCTGTCATTAAGTCAAACGCCGCAAAATCAGGTACATTAAGTAACATTAAAAAAGTTTATATTGTCAGAAGCGCAAAGGTTACATTCGGAAATGATAAGAATTAGAAATTCTTAAATTTTCTAACTTTCCTCGATTTTTTTTTCTTTTATAAGAACCTTCTGGCAATAAAAACACAATAAAAAACAATTAGCGAAATCGGTACAGCCGTTCACGCGTGATGTCATGACCAAGGAAAATAGGGATATTAAGATAGTTAGGACGATAACATGAAGGCGATGTGTTACCAAAAGCGATCCCCTTTCCTGAGGTTGGCGAACTGCTGCGCGATGATGCAGGCGAAGGTGGGCCCCACCAGCCCGCCCACCACGGGCCGCTCCGCCATGCCGCCCGTGAACAGGTCGATGTCGTCCACGTGCCTGCGATACCCAGTGTGCGTCATTGTATGACGTCACGTTAAACGTATAGGTATATTTACAAAATAATAATGACATAATGGAAAAAAAAACAGTGAGCCGTCATGGGACGCCTGGTAGATGTGAAACGTCGTGTTCGTACAAGTAATATGCGCATAAAAGACAAGATTACGACAGGAACTAAATACATCATAATGAAAAGGATGGGTGTAAATAAAGCTAAGCAATGTCGAACGCGGTCAAAAGTAGGATGGGTGGCCATTCAGCTACATCTGGTGCGGTCATAAGAAGGATGGGTGTCAATAAAGCTAAGCAATGTCGAGTGGGCTCAAAAGTAGGATGGGTGGCCATTCAGCTAAATTTGGTGCGGTCATCTGGAGCGTTTATAACAAGGATGGGTGTCAATAAAGCTAAGCAATGTCGAGTGCGGTCAAAGCTGCTGGCGAAAGGCTAGTCAACTATAATAAAGACCAGATTTGCACACAGGTTGGTGACCTATCCTGATCCCGAGGTTCTGGGATTGATCCCGAGCAGATAAGTTATCTACCTAAATAAAGAAGTTTAGAGATCTTTTTCTAGTATGGGTGTCTTGTGTGCTTGTCTTTATGTATGACACCGTGACAGAACGACGGGGTGAGATAATCAAAATATGAGAAACACCATCAGCTTGCTCTCTCAACCAAGTATAAGACTGGGTTCCTTGGCTTGGCTGAAACCATCAATATACCTGACTTACCTGTACAAGACTTTCAGCTTCCTGACAACTCTCATCGGCATTACACGCATCAGGTCATCAAAATCAACAATAGCGCTTAGTCCGCAAGGCTCTCTCCACGTTGTGTAAGAGGGAACGCCGTGATCTCTGCCTCTCTGTATATTTATAGCTGCCAGGTCCATCCCGAAGTCGAAATGGGGGGTTTGGAAGAGGTGGTTGGTGAGCTCCTGTGTGATGAACTCGTCTCTCCTCTGGGAAGGCTGGTTGACCATGCCCAGTAGCAGCCGGTCCACGGCGCCCATGCTCCAGATGTTAGACGGGTTGGTTAGCTCGTCGTGGAGGGATACATCTGGAAATAAGAGTGGAAATTAGGAATCCCTGTAATTTAAACCAACTTCATTTTTAAGTAATCAAGTGACTGTTAGAAGAAGTCAGTTTCTCAATGTTTCTTTAATAAAGTCAATGGATTTTCATAACCAGACAGTGGAACTGAATCGTAGGCTTTATGTATCAGGAGTGTTTTGCATACATCGCAATACGCCAGCTGATCTTTAGAGAGGCTTGTGTTGATATAGAACCCTTATCTGGTTTTGTTCAATAAAGTAATTTGCCATGAACTGACAAAATATCCTTATAAATAGGGTAGTTTCCAAAGTAGATCATGTGGAAGAACCTTTTACCGAATAAGCAGGACTGGGGTTGATTTTCGAAGAGGCCTTTGGTCAAAGCCATCAACAAACAAGTTTTATTTTTATTTTAACGTTCACACTCATAGCCCCATAGTTAGGTCGTGTGTCGTGGGTGCCATTGACACACACAACGACAGAAACACAAGCACCCAGACCGAGAACAGAAATTTTAAACTCATCATTCAAATTCCTCTCAAATGGAATCGAGCCTGGGACCCTCCAATCGGCAATACGGCATGGTAACCATTGCGCCACACGGGTCGTCATTATTATTTTATTAGGTCGTCGTCATATTATACTCACTGTTGCTGACAGGGCGGTGGAAGCGGTCGAAGCGCACCATGGAGGGCTGCACGAGCGAGTGGCCGAAGCGGAAGGCGGCCGAGCCGAACGCGCTGGCGGGGCTGGGGTTCACCTTCGGGTTGTACTCCTTGTAGTAGCCCTTCTTCAGCGGCTCTAGCTCGAACAGCCGCATCACTTCTGAACCTGGGTATCAAATAACAAGTAGATAGGTAGTAGTAGGATCGTATTCAAACTATCCGAGCTTCGATCAAAACTTATCAAAATAAGAGTAAGTTGAGTTCAGAGACTACAAATCTAGAAGTAATAATGGATTTTGAGATGATAGCCTAGAAGAAATGGCATAAGTTAGGTAAAGAATTCCGAAGTAGATTTCTGAAGAAAGAAATTCTGAAAAGATGGTTGGAAGATTTGTCCTCTGGTGAAAGTAATAATAAAACACAAAACATCTCGGACCTTGATAAGGCACAGATATATTATATTCAAGGACCCCACATTTTTCTCCCTAGTACAGCATATATTGAAGATGTTTCAAGATATGATGAATTAGAATGTAGGTTTTTACATCGTGTTGTGTGTGCGATTATGACAAACAAATATTGATTCAACATACACTTATTTAATACATTTAAAGGAGCAATTCTTGTATATACCTATCATCCATTTACCTATCAATACAGTTATTTACAGCAATCTTACCTAGCACAATAGGCAGGAACTCCCGATAAGTGATATGCTGTAACATGGCGCCGACAATTTTCCGAGTCTCCTGATAGATCTTCTCGTCGCTCCAGTGTGGGTTTAGATGTGCTAACTCTTGTGCCATTCTGCAAATCGTATGAAGTCACATTATTTTAATGTTAAAATACTCTATTCAGAACTGAATTATTTAAACGCATAATATGTACTAAAAGTTTTAGTTCATTGTTATGTATGTATCCATTTAGCAAACAAAAGTGCCTACGAGAGAACTTAAAATATATCTATAAGTATGTATATGGGACAGCATTGACTTTGAAATGATGTTTTGAATATTGAGAAGTGAGAGTTTTAAAACTCGTTAAAAAGTCTCAATGAATCCTCAGATCAGTTTGAGGACCTACTTCGTACCTCACTTCGTACACATTGCTTCCCTAAATTTCAGAGACACACTCTAAAATCTATTTTGCTTTCCACTCAAGCCTGAATATAGAGTAGAAAAGAGCAATCGTTATAAGAAACTCTTGTTCCGTTATCTACCTGTTGTGTTGCCGTAACCACACGATATGCGCCGCCACCAGTCCTGGGTGCTCGTTGACTCTCCCGTCTCCGGACTTGAAGCAGTCGGTGGACACTGCACCCCCACGGCATAGCTCGTCCCGGTGTTCTCTTGGCAGCAGTGGACGACGCTGCTGGACTCTGCCGTATTGCAACATACCTAGGAAACAGAGGAATGTGTTTAGAGTTACAATTCATCTACAATCTAGAAGTAAAATGATGCAGAACAATGATGCAGAACAAGATATATAAAACAATCAGAACGTATGACGAAATATAATGCATGAATTGTAAGATATCACCATTTAATAATTTTTGTTCTATTTACGCATTTGTTATGCGTTATTTCAGTAATTTATGAACTAGAAAAGATCGCAAATGAATAGAAGATAGCATAGAAATGAATAGACATCATTACTTACCATTCTTAAAGTGCTGATAAATCGATAAGAGCTTAGCGTGCACTCATCGCTGGGATCGGGAAACGATCTGGTAAAGTCCAGGCACTTCACGTCGCAGGACCGTGTAACGGGTCTGAATGGGTAAAAGCTATTGGCATGCATTATTTGTGTTATGTAAAACTATGCTAAAATTGACTTACCATTCCTAAATAACCGCAGATTATCAGACTGTCTCGCTGAGCTGGCATACAAGGGGGATCCATCTATGTAAGCAGATACTTGGTTCATCTGTTCCCGCCAGCCCAGAGCGCAGTCATCGCGGGGAGCTGGAGACGAGCGGATAAAGTCCAGGCATTTCACCCCACGAGGACCGTAAAACGGGTCTGACTGGGGGACGGGTATTGGCATGCATTCTGGATGCTGTGGATAAGGATTTGAAAGTTTATTTTGCTGTCCTAGCCTAATTTTCTGCTATTGCTAATATAATACTGATAGTATCAATGTTTTATAAAACCCAATGATGATAGTGTTGAAATTGAAAAATTGATAAAGCAAGCTGAGCACGGGATCCAGAAATCTAAACAAGAGTATGACATAAATGGGAAATATTCCGCAGGTCAAAGCTTAAATTCTAAATAAAACATGACAGGAATAACTTTAGAAATGGTCTCAAATTTAGTTTGTAGTTTGAACGTATGGAAAGTATGGACTTGTTTAACAATCCGCTATTCTAAATCCCTCTCAGTTTGTGCCCAGAAATTGAGCTTGCTGATGAATTAATGAAAAATATATCTTAAATTTAAGATTTGCATTTTATGGTCAAATACTCACTAGAAATTCTTTAGGTATGAAGTCCCTGCCTCCATCCTTGCAGCATCTTGGCACAGATCCGTTAAAACCCCTTGACTGAGAAGAAGACGTGACGTCATGATCCAGGAACTGGCCCCACTGCATCAGAAGATGGGTAATTCCAGTGTTCTCCACATTATGGTCTTCGTGGATAAGGGTACTGATCTCTCTAGCGGATGGGAGAGGGGAACCGAAGACGGACCTTCGGGGTGCTTGTATGCCGTCGGAGTAGACAGGCGGGAGGAAACGTTGTACAGGGGTCATGGTGGACCCCCATCGGAGGCGGTTTAGGTTGTTGCAGGTGCCATCGTGTGTTCGGTATCTATGAAATAAACATTAACATTAGATATAATAGTATAATGGAAACACTGAAAACAGGCTAGCAAAAAAGTTTCAATAGATTGAAATTGAAAATTTTGTCTAAGGTATGAATGTATAGGCACCGCTATTCCAGATATTGATACGTCTCAAAAGAATATACGTATGTTCGACCAACCGCATCTTTAATAGTTTTTAATAGCTTGCTAGGAAAGGGAGTAATGTAACGCTAGTTGTCCTCTGGTTTTTAACATGCCAGTTTTATCACCTATTTAAAAATTGTAAGCTTATATTGCACCTCTTTATTTGACTCGTGTTTGTGCACGTATTAGCTTTTAGTCCATTAATTACGATATCTTATTGTAAAAATTACCTTTTGGAGGCTGGTGGGCATTTTGGCGTTCCCTTCAGGGGACATTCGTCCAGGAGGGGTGATTGCCGAAGTGCGGTAGCGGCGGGAAACACCACCTCTTCTGTACGACTTTCTAGGTCATCCTCGTCAGTGCTGAAATAAAATCGCCATGATAATTTTGTGTTTTCATAAAAAAACAATATCAAAGATTTGCGTTGTACTAGATTCTTTCAGATGTTTACGAAAAAAGTATCTTGACAGACTTGTAGACTTGCTTTTCGATGAATGCAAAATGAAGCAAGAATGTGTCTTGTAGTATACCAGTATCTACATTCAACGCCAAGCAGTAATCAACTTATAATACACATGTTACAATGCTGATCCTAAGATGATTGCGCGTCAATAAAGATTTGTCTTTGTGTGGTACTATGCTATGCTGCTACTCAGTAGTGTGGTTATGATGATGGTATCTGGACTGCAAACCTTTTCACCAAAACATGAATCGTTTTACGGAAAAATGGTGCAGCGGAGTTATCTTCCACGATCTAACCGCGTAAATTGTAGAACTTTCTTCAATTAATTTATCATTAAGTGCTTCTTTTCCGCATTGCGGTTTGTAAAATATTGCACGACTCTATTAGTCAAAGTCATTAAAGCATGAATTTATATTATGTTCTTTCTGGTATTATGTAAAATAATAAGTTATGCAGTATAATAACCGTGAAGTACCTATTATGATATCTTGAAACTTTTTTGCAATAACAGTAGATTAAATCGTAATCTTGATTTTGATATGGATCATTAATGTATCACAATGTTGATAACTTCAGACTTTGGCGAAAGTTGTTGCGTAAGTTGAAAACCGAAGATAAAGAAAGTGAAAGAGAAATCCTTTGATTTATAAACCTGTATGTAAATATAGTTGCTTCATATTCAGCCCGATGTAATTAATTAAATTATCATAATAATTAATTTCGAGAACTTTGTGAAGAGTAATTGGCCAAGGCCATTGGCCATTGGCCAAATAAAACTCTTAAACTTTTATCACATGCGTTATGTGGTATTAATTTGATGATTTTGTAATTGACATAGACGATTAGGTAGTTTGAAAATTAACATTTTAATAGCCCCGCGATGTAGCTCTGAAATTCTTTAAGCAATAGGTTGAATTTCAGTTAGTCTAAAAGGACGATAATTGTTTTGTGCGATAAAAGGCTTTAAAGATATGTCGTCTTATATCTATAAAGTTTCTGTTCGATTGATTTTCTTGTTAGATATTAAGATAAAGGAATTTGATCATCATCCCCGTTGTCATTTCCACCCTTTACCCTATGCTCTTACCCCTTGCCGCTCTTCTTTTAGTAATCTTTGATTTCCATTAAAGTCAATGCTTGTATGACTTTACAATAAGAAATTGACATCAAAACTCACATTGATTTAAAGACTTAAAAGAAATTGCTTCTATTGCGTAACAGACCGACCGATACACTTTCACATGTAACGATTACTCAGTGTTATAGTTATTATGATCGCTATTACATTGACGCCGGTAGCGAGAGTACCAATTATTATTATTTTATTGCCGGGGCTTTGAAACGAATTGAATACCTGATTGAATTGTATGATACTGTTTATTTTGCTGCCTGAAAGTGCCTTCTATACATTCTATATAATAGATATTTACGAGTATCAATCAGAAGATTTCTGATTTCAAATGTATTGTTTAATACTGATATACCTATTGTAGTTAAAAATGGTTATAAATTTTGTTAATTGGAAGGTAACGCTCTCAATAATACATTAATGAATATAAGTAAATAAAGTGGTCTAAAATTGCTTTATGATTGATTAAAATAATATTATACTTACGTAAATAGCTCTGATATAAGGTTTTGTAATAAATGAGAAAAAATATAAGAAGTAACTCGGTTGTATTTAACTAATTAGTTGAAACCTAAATATTACAAAGTAAATGCTAATGAACAATAAACAAGTTCTTAACTATACTAATAACTATTATAAAAGCGAGAGTTTTAATGTTTGATGCTCATTCATACAAGAATGAACGGATAGGGATTAAATTTGGCGCATATATAAATGAGGTATAGGGCATAGATAGATGAAGTTTTTTATACTCTTTTTATCCCGGGAAATTTATTGTTCCCATGGGTTAGATCAATATGGTCACCCAAACTCAACTCAGCCGAGCGACGCCGGGCTGGATCACTATTTATCTAAGTATATAGTATATATAAAATTTCCGTAAAAGGGAAACCATACCTACACAATACGCAACTAAACAGATGTTTATAAGGAACACAATTCTGTGAATGCGTTGAGTGTTAAGACAAGTAGAAAGTGCAAAGAAAAGACGCTTATTATTACTAATTTACACTTCTTACGCTGTAACACAAACATTTTCTGTTAAGTGAATTGTATAATAGTAATAAATTGATTCAATATCTTACACCAACACCTTAAGTGTGTCGTGGTTACTATGAAAAAACGAACACAGAAATACCCAGATCATGAAAATATACCTAAATTAATCATTTAGATTTTCCTTCTGCTGGTAATCGAACCCAGGAATTCGCAATGCTTACCGATGAGATGACCGCTGACCGCTAAGCCATACGTGTCTGTATACATTGTTATTACGTTCTGCTTATGAGTATAACCCTACAAAAATGGTTAAGCTTTAAAGCACACTTACTGGAATGCTCTATCAAACGTTACGTTACGTCTAACAAAACGAGCTACAAGGTAGAGGCCAATTAGTTGGATGTCCTTTTAGGTTCCGTACGAAAAAAGGAACCCTTAAAGGATCATTTATGTGTCTATCGTTTCGTAAAATGAATTTTATAGGGCTGCGTTCACCTACAAGTTTTTTTTTTAAATTTTAATGTCTTATTGCTGGTAAAAGCATGGAAGAAAATTACAATTCTCGGACATTCACGAAGATGAAAAGCGAGTTTCTTTCTTACCTGCCTTTACAGTTTCACCTGATTTTCACTTTTCCCTCACTCTCTTTTAGAAACATGGCCCCTAGGTCTGGGCTGGAAATCCAAAGGAAACTCCTTGGGGTAGAGAAATGTGAATGGACTCCACTCCAAGAAGAAATAAAGGAAGAAAGGAAAACTGATGAAGTCTTCTGACTAGAGATGGGCGTCAGCGTTTGAACCCGTGTTCCCTCGTAACGGCTCGTATGATAACGCCCAATACTTATAGGTGCTAATATAACGAGTTACGCATTAGCGGGCGTATGATAATTTCGGCTGCTGATGTGTGTTGACCCGTGGGGAAAGTGAAACTCTCTTCACTTTCGCTGATCTCAGCACAGCGATATTGATAAGTCACACACATGGCAAATTGAAAGCAGTAATTTATTGTTAGCAATTGAAATATTTATAAATATTGCTCTACTAAAACATCATCACCGATTTTTTTTATCAAGAACCCATTTTTTTATAATATCTAATAAATAAATGCTTTGAGTTTGATAAGACAAAACATAATGAGCTATTAGGAATTATAAGTCCTATTCTAAGGAGTCATATTATAAGGAAAGATTTAGTAAATCATTATATTATGTCTCTCAAATTATGAATAATCCCAGCATTATAAAGCATTATAGCCTAAATAGTCATTACTAAAATATTTTTTTGTAGCTTGTGTTTTGAAGCTTTGTATAATAAGTGTGCTGATTCTATAGTTAATCTATAAATAGATTTAGATTTTACATATCTAAGTAGAATATTAAAGATTTTTGTAAGCTCTGTTGCAGTCAAATTAGATTTATTATTACTTAAAATTAATCGCAGACAGGCAGAATAATTTTATGTATACATATACATATTATGTATACGTATACAGTATTTCACGATAAATGTGATCATCATAAATTTACCTTTGCAACCAAAGTATACGCTAAGTAATATGAGGTTTTTATTATTTATTTTTATGGGATGAAAACAAAATAACAATCCCTTTAAACTTTTCGACATTTTAAAAGCTGACGACTGTTCCAAAACCAAATTATTGGCTCATTTTCCTTAAAAAGCCTTAAGCCTTTCTGTCTGCTACAATATGATAAAAACTAAAAAAATGACCTTTTAAAATTGTAATGTGATTTGCTAAATTTCTCGTTAAATCAAGTATGTCGAAATCGTTCAATTTGATGATTGTTAGCTGTGATTCAATTTAAAGTTTCAGGCAAAAGCAATTTGGAGGTCACTGACACTTTTTTTGCGAATCTCCAACAGAATTTTGTAACAATTGAGTACCTACTACACAATGAAAGTAATTTATTTTTAAACGTGAGTAGCTGCTTGCAATCGGTGAAAATGAAATACTTACATATATTTTTTGCTTAGAGCTCTAGAGAAGTATTATATACTTCTCTAGAAGAAGTATATAAAAATGTTCTAAGTTGTATTTACGTAAGATAAATTATAGGATACCTACTGTACCCAATTCTTTTAGAAGTTTCTAATTAATTAACGATATTAATTGCGCTACGTTCGCTTAGAGTACATTTTTTATATATGATAGATTTTTTATAATTAATATGATAGTTACAATCATTTATTGGAGTTTTTCCTGTAATCTCTCATTATTATAAATGTGACTTACATTTTGTGCTTCTTTGTTGTTTGTTTCGCATTTATGTTTTAAGTATTCGAAAAATAATTAAGAAATTTTCAACATATTTTCATAGATGCAGAAAAGGAAATGGTACCTACTTAATATCTTTTATCTCGAAAGTAGATACTGCCCCTAAAGAATAGTTTTGCTTGTTCATAGGGATTCGACCCTACATTGCTACCTACGAGTGCCCTACTTATACATTTTCTTCCACAAAGTAAGCTCCAGATCACGTCGATTTTGAGGAAAAAGTGCCCAGCAGCGGGATGCAGAAAAGGTTACAGCTATTCAATAAAAAAAGATAAATAAACAGTGCACTGACCTTCACACACCAGCCTCGAGTCATCGTCAAGTCCAGTCACAAAAGTCAGTCAATCCAAAAGTCATGTCAAGTCACTGTCACAATCACGTCAGTCGGAACAAGTCATGTGTCCTTAGTCATACGAATCAGTCTTAAAAAATTGACTAGATGTTTTGAATTTGGCGCGCTTCATCAGTGCGCGTCGAGCCGCCATCGCGGCCGCGCGGGACTGTCGGGAGGGGAGAGGCAAGACCGTTCATATACTTCCACTTCTACCAGTGGTGGTTTCGTAACACTGTTGACAAATATTACCACGGTAGGCTGTAAAGACAACCTTTAATCAATGGAACTGATTAACTTCTTAGCGCGCTTTTCTTTTGCGCGTTTCTACGTGGTTACGCATGAGTACTTATACGCAAAGCTCGCTCTACCTCAACAAGATCGCACACAATATAGAGGACATAATATTAACACAGTTTAAATGTAGAGACTACAAGTACGTTTCTCTACTCTTATGTGTGTGCCTAACACATCCAGTTAAGAATGAGAGAGCAAAAATGTACATTTATTTCTGGCTGATAGAAAAGACATCAACGCGCGTTTTTTGGGTGGTGTCAAAATAAAGAAAATCTATTTTGATGCTTTATTTTATTTATGCAGCAATTCTTATTAAACGATATGAAAATATATTTTATATTTTTGTGTTTTATTTTATTGTTGTCTTAACACATGTTATCATAATTTCATTACATTTTGTGCTTCTTAAAATAAACAAAGCAATGACAGGAGTATACAGTAGGTACATACCTACTAAACATTGGTTACCAGTAAGCCGTTTAGCAGTTATGATAATGACGACACTTCAAATGATTGGAATGCAATAAAATTGTGACCATTACAAAAATTGCTTCTTTAGCAATAATAGATAGACAATATGATCTGCGGAACGAAGTTGAAAGAGTTAACAAATCTAAATTATTTATATAATTTACACTCGCAAAAGCTACTTCTCCCGATTATAATATGATAATATTGCAGTAGTTACTGTCTTCATAACGTTTTCAATTATTAAGTTGTATGCTATAAATATATTAATACTAGCTGACCCCACGAACTCCGTACCGCGTTTAAATGTTTGGGGTAGGCCACCCTTATCACTTAGGGGGATGAAAAATAGATGTTGACCGATTCTCAGAACTACCCGATATGCACACAAAATTTCATGAGAATCGGTCGAGCCGATTCGGAGGAGTATGGTAACTTACATTGTGACACGAGAATTTTATATATAAGACTAGCTACCCCCGCGAACTCCGTACCGCGTTCAAATGTTTGGGGTGGGCCACCCTTATTACTTAGGGGGATAAAAAATAAATGTTGGCCGATTCTCAGACCTACTCAATATGCTCACAAAATTTCATTACAATCGGTCTAGCCGTTTCGGAGGAGTACGGGAACGAACGAATTTAAGTTTCTGTTAAGTCGTGACAGATAGCAATTATATGGGCGATAGAGACAAATTTAAAAAAATCAGGGGTCTTTTCGGCGATTTGAAAACACCCGCAGGAAGGATAGTTTTTAGATGATGAAGTAGGTTAAGCCTACTCCAGGGCTTTCTTAAGTATGGAGAGAGTGGATGAGTATTGGAACACAAAAAAACTTAGGTACAGTCGTTCACAATAATAGCACTCGTAATATAATTAATCATGTTCAAGTGCAATGCCCAAAGTGACGCAAATCAACCGTCGAATAAGATCAATGAACTGTGAATAGATTTGCCTCGTCTTATTTTATTTGTAACAGTTTTTTTTAATGACAATTGTAACAAAAAGAAATTTCGTAAGTCATGTTTCCCATGTTTTATTTTTGCTGATGTAAAAAAGGTACTTAATCCAGTTGATGCAATTGGATTTTAACTTTGCAATCCTTGAAAAACTTAATTATCGAAGGTTCTTTGTACTTCAAGGTTTTGTTACATCATGTTACTTCTTGTTAAACATCACCTAATAGATTTCTGTTTTCTGTTCCGAGATATTTAAAGTAATGAAGATAATCGATTTACTTTTTAATGCCAACGAGAGTCCACCCATTGGTCGAAACTCGACCAAATCAATTGAAATTTTTAAGAGAAACTATCAAATTTATTTCTTTTGGAAGTTCTATTCACGGCTATATTAAAGCTCGTCAACAATCATAAATTAATAAAGGTATTTGAGAAACACAAGAGAAAAAGGCACTTCCTGAAATAGGTGGATTTCAAGAATTTGAAATTTAAATAAAATAATATTTACTATAATAGAGAGCAGACAACTTGAGGTGCATATAGAAAAATGCAGCATTGAGCATAACATTCAAGTTAAGTCTTTGTGTCTTACTCTGATGATCATCCCTAAGCACCACCTATATTGTCAACAACCCGACAAACAAAATTTCTTAAATTGATGAGGTTGATGTTTTCTCTCCAAACTTAAAAGTTAATCGGTGTATTTCATCTATCGTAACGTTAGCTTTTACGCCACAATCGGACATAATATTATTATTAAGTCATAAAGAAATCCATTTATCATTGATGCTGGTAAAGAAATCGCAGTGTAAGTTGTCATTTTTACGCATTACGTGACGCCCAACAAAGGTTATGTACAGTGTTGACTAAACCGTAATTGATGTAATGGCCCAAATAACTAGATCGCGACCGCATGCTCGCTATCGTTGCGTTTTCGTGGTCATTGCGATATTCGTAAATGAAATGGTCAAGTTTACCAATTGTGTTTAATAAAGTAGAACTTTTTCATTTTCTCGGCCTAGTTTACAACCATATCTAAACCATTTTACGCATTTCGACTCGCACCTCTGAATTATATTAGATTGCGACTGAACTAGTTAGGCCGTCATATAAATCAACATTTTTTATGCATGCAACCTTTCATTTGCTACTACGTTTTTTTGCAGCTTATGAACATCTTACCTTTTTTGGTATCAGAGGGGGGGGGGGGGGGCGATTGGTATCCATCGAAGTGAATTAACTTTAGTGCAAAGCACATAAACGCAGGATATTTTGTTTCAATTAGGTATATAGTAAATATGTATTTTAGGTATATAGTAAAAATGTATTAACTTTAGTAATATTTACAGGCTGCGTTTTGAAACGAAACAAAAAATGAATTCCAAAGGAGTGGCCAAAATTCTCCACGGGTTCGTTAGTACGAGTAATCAAACCTACGCATGCGAATCAAACAACTTTCTTTCAATGTTGGCGTACGGGAAGCGACTATAGGCACGCGATGCGCGACATGCGATGTACAGTGACTCTAGTATAACTATTGTTATACGGCGTTAATTATTTTTGTAAACCAGAGAGTCAAAAATCCAGATAGTCCCCTGGGTCTGGCCGTATCGGTCTGCCCATACACTAAAACCCCGTCGGTGGCGACCTGCCTCGACACTTGGAGATGACTCAGAGATCTCCAATGGAACGCACCGAAGAAGGAATATGACTTTTTTCATACAAAATGTGCGATTTCTTAGAAAACATAGCAATGGACAAAGTAGACGTAGTAGGCTTATAACGAAACGGTCTTATTATTTTTTGATAAATTTTACACGGTTTTTTCGTGAAAATCTAAACATCTTAATATATATATACGAGTATATAAATGACCTAAAATTATTGTCACGTTGTTTGTCCGCGATGGACTCCTAAACTACTTAACCGATTTTAATAAAATTTGCACATCGTGTGCAGTTTGATCCAATTTGATAGATAGGATAGCTCATATCCATCATATCTACCCGAGCGAAGCCGGGCCGGCCCACTAGTATTGCATAAATTTTAATTTCATAAAAACGGAGACGTACAGAAAAGCACTCAAGTTTACATGTACGTCACAGTATTGTATCGAAGCTACGTAAGTAAATATATGCTAAGTCTATGATCGCAGCCATTAGCAAAGATTACCTTTTATAATCTATATATATGATAATATATGTTAATCTAATAGCCATCTAATAGCCTGAATGAATACTGCTATCGGTCCATCTGAACGTAGGAATTATTGAAAGAATTTGCTATTAGCTGATAAGTGATAACAATTGAGGAGTTGCACCTTCAATCATCAGCTTAGCAACATGAGGTGATAAATGCCGGGCGTGAATATTTGTATGTTAAAAAATATGACTTAAACAATGTGTGTGCCTAAAAAGTTTCAATGTTTCCCTCGCTTTCCCTATCATCCCATCATCAGATTTTGACATGGTGAGAGTTGGACCACCATGGAGTAAAGTTTTTTGAACAAAGAAAGATAGGTATATATAATAGCTCTCAACACCTAACCGTTGTAGTACCTTCCATCATCAGCTCAGCAACATGATAATTATGATGATAATTATACATAAATGTCTGTTTTGCTATATATAAAAATCAATTGTTATGCTTTGAAATTTGAATGTTCCCCTCGATTTCTCTGGGATCCCATCATCAGACTTTGACTTGGTGACAGTTGGACCACCTCGGGAGTGTAAAATTTCGTACAAAAATACATTTATTGAAAGAATTTGCTCTCAACTCCTAACCGTCGTAGTACCTTCCATCATCAGCTCAGCATCATGAAATGATGATTACTATTCACAAATATCTCTTTTGCTTCAGAAAATATAAGAAAATCAATGTGTGTGCGTAAAAAATTTGAGAACTCCCCACGATTTCCCTTGGAACCCATCATCAGATTCTTACTTGGTGACAATGGGACCACCTCGGGAGTATAAGCATACGAACAAAAATAGAATTTTGAAAATCGGTCCACAAACGGTGGAGTAATCGGTGAACATATATAAAAAAATACACACAGCCGAATACAGTACCTCCTCCTTTTGAAAGTCTGTAAAAAATGAAACAAGAACAACGCGTTTTTTCCGACTTCCCGCCAAAAACTGCGTCATAGTGTTATAAATTTGTAAAATAAAATAAAGAAAAACGATTTCATTATGCCCAAAAATGATTCCGAAAATAAAAGAAGGATGTCTGTTCTTTTTTAACCAATATGAAATTTGATTTCACTTTTCTTTATAAGAAAGAAGACTGAGTTCATAAGAGTATGTATATTTTGTTCATAAATACAAAAGACTGTATCTGTCAACTATTTGGTAGTATATTGAAGCCCACGTACAAGTTATGTAAGGCATATTCAATTTTTTATGCAAATGAATGTTTGCTATAACTCGAAGATAGACTTTCTCTCTGCAGTATGGGACCACAAACAAAACAAACGGGTATGGGCAGGTTTTCGAGGTTTCTACGTTACTATGTTTAAATTTCTCCCGCTTTCTGGTATCTCTAAGTGTTTACTGTCTGAGAAGTTGACTATATTTTTTATTGCTTCAATCGAAGACCCTACACATGTTTATTTGACAGTATTCAATTAAAATTAGCTTTGAATATCTTTTTAGGTGGGCACTCGAATTATGTTAGAACTAAGACAGATAAGACCGATAAGTAGAAGGAGGACTGATGTGGCGCAATGGTTACCATGACGAATCCGTCATGGTAACCATTGCGCCAATCAAGGGTCCCTGGTTCGATTCACGCCGAAGCAGAAATTGGAATGACGAGTTTCAATTTCTGATCTAGGTCTGGGTATTTGTGAAAGTCTTTGTACATATGTATGTGTTCATGATACTCACGACACAGAGAATCCTAGTGTGAGGCTGTGTGTAGCGTTATATTATAGATAAATATCTATAATTTTTTTATTATTATTTAGGCAATAGTCGAACACGTGGCCTTACTGTGGGTTGGTGGATATGGCGTGACACGACTTTGAGACATTTGGTACAACTCTATGCACGGTAAATAGCGTATAATATGCTAATCGACGGTCACCTCAAGTAAGTGTGGTCGAGAACTACACTTTTCCAATACGCAGAATATAACCTGTACAAATATAATAAATGCGAACGTTTGGATGGATGTTTGTTGCTCAATCACACAGGAACGGTTGAAGGGATCGGTATGAAATTGGCACAGAGTTGGATTATTGTTTGGAATGGCGTAATAGAAATTTATCTAGGAAAAATATACTGTTCTCGTGGAACTGATTCGTGTAATCATAGATTAAAATTTAAATCACCCGAGTGAAGCCAGGCGATCACTAGTTGTTTTATAAAAGAACGGGAACAACGATGGTATTTCTCATTCCAGTTAAATCATGCAAATTCTACCTTGAATTTTTGTAATGAAATCTTTAGGTGACTCTCAGCCAAACAAAAGATACGTAACTACTGACTTAACTAATAAAATATGTCTTATGTTATATTTTCATCATTATAACGTGAGGCTAGTTGTAGTAACCATAGCAGTTGATTTTTGAAATGATACATTCTTGTTCATTTCAACAACGAAGTAACATGATGAAACGATATGGGAATGGTTTCAACTATTTTTACATGCAATTCTTTTTATTGTATAGGTAAGCACAATGATCTGTTTGCAATACACAAAAAGAGTGAAATTTCAAAGGAAAGAGTGGCACTTACTTAAACAAAATTTGGGTTTAAATATTATTTTAATTTAGATTTTGACAAGCACGTGGCTATGTGGTGTTAAGTAGTCGTTTCAACACATCTATACAGATCCATCCATCCATCCATCAGCCTTTAAAAGTGCATTGCTGGATATTGGCTTACACTAATATTTTTCACTCGGTCTGGAGCTGCGTCCCCTGAATGCATCGGCTTCCCGCTGTATTCTACAGGTCATCAGTCCACCTGGTTGGTTGGCGGCCTATGTTTTTGCCGAGACGTGGTCGCCATTCGTCAGTATACCTCCTGTGAATCTCACCGGAAACCACAACTAACTACTGAAACTGTGGTACTGTCCATATGATACTAATTAATATTAATTAGCATATCCCATTGCATACGGCACAAAAAGCGCTATCCACGCGAGATGATTATGTAGCGAAAGTCAAGGAAAGCTGAAAGTTGGATAATTGAGCGAATTGCAGTCGGGCGAGAGTCACCGCGGGCTTGCGGGCTTTCTAGAGCTTTCCATCCGATGTTTCTGAAAGCGATTTTATTTTTAATGTTCTTGTAATACTATTTATAGCAATGTATTAATGGCGGTGGACTTGTACACCACGTTGCCTTTAGCTGCAATAGAATACGCCATACACAATACACAAGTGATATTATATAAAATAATACAACATGCGATCCACAAGCGATATTAGATAAAAATGTGTGTCCAAAAAATAGGACATGGGTATATGGACACCATTAATCGTTTCTGTTTCGAATTTTTACACAGCGTTGTATGATTATAAGTTTTAATAACCACAGCTATAATATGTAGCTAATAATTCGTCAATATTGTTGACAAATCTACAAATGACCCGGGCACGGATTCATTTCCTGTGAGCACCTTTCATTTAATTAATAAATATCTACGTTTGTGTAATATTACAGATGTCGTGTTTTAACTGATTTCAAAAATGGTGAGCTTTAATACTTATAGGGAAAAATTAGGGAAGCATATTTACTCGAATTATTCCTTTTTTCTGTAAAATTCTGTTAGAGTAGTAATACTTTTGGTAGTTCCATAAATATTTAAAAGTATTTAAAGGCAATGGTCAGAAAGACACTAATTAAACTAGTCTGGGGTAAGAAAAATAATATGCGGTGTCCACGGAGCGCTGTCCAGACAGACAAACTACTAAACGAATATAAACGAGGTTTTAATTGTCCCTGCCTCGAATCTCAATGGAAACTCGAGAAACTCATTACCATCAACTTTTACAAATGACTCTGTAAAAAATCTTTCTCGTTTAAATGTTTTCAAACAACATTCTGGTAAGGAAAAATAGTTAATTTTTAACACATCATCAATTTTAACTTGAACACAAAACTACATAACAACTGTACTCCATTTTTCAATTTACTCTTTTGTAATGAACAAAAGATTTAGAAATCATCATTATCTAAGAATCCTACGTTTTCTGTATTACGTAAAGTAACGGATAGTTAATTACTGTCAATATTGCGTTAAATTAGTCATGTGAAGTTAACAAAGCATGGAAGATGAATCTCTTCAAATGAAAGAAGTTAAGGGGCTTTGTATGGTCAATGGTATGTTGAAGATCAGTTTCGTAATACGGGAAGACATAAGCAAAATCAATCCATACTAATACTAATTGTAAGACTAATTGTAAGAGTTAAACATCTTGTTGCAATGCAATGAAGAATTACTGAATACTAATATTATAAATTCGGAAGTAACTCTGTCTGTCTATCTGTCTGTCTGTTTGTCTGTCTGTTACGTTTTCCCGCTTAAACTACTAAACCAATTTTAATGAACTTTGGAACACAAATAGACGGGATCTTGGGAAAGGACATAGGATGTTTTTATCCTACGGGAACCTATAAAACGGGTCCACAAAGAGTGCTGCTGGGAGTTTTTTTCCGCCGCCTTTTATCTCTCAGTTCAACATCTAGCCCAAACGGGCAACTAAAGGCGATGTCCGCCGCGGTAAAAAGGACATTCATTAAGCGAATATTTTGTATTCCTAATATGAAATAAACTATTTTTTCTTTCTTTCTTTCGTTCACGCGGGCGAAGCCGCTGGTAGGCCAGTTAAAAATATTATATTCATTTTTGGAATTTCAATAATTGTTAAGGGGCACCGGCTCTGAGTACCCAGTCAGTTAAGAAAAAAGAGCCAGCAAATAAATAAATAAATCCGGCAGCATGATTTAAAACTCAATTAAACTCATAGTAAATAATTACTTATACAGCATAATTATTCGACCGTGTGTCGTGAGCACATATGAAGGAGATATTATAACACCGCACAACATTAGGTATAAGTCACAGTCAGTAGACCAAAGGGACCTTCAAAGTTTTTCTACAATTCCAGCATTTATTCAGTTCATATTATGTTCTATTTTTACAAGTATTTGAACCTGATTTTTCGAAACCATATATCACAAAAAGAAAATTTTATTTAAAACATTATGCAAAATAAAAAATAAAACTGAATTTCGAACAAATAAATACTAACGCTTTCTCCGCGGAAGTAAAAAACAAGGAGAAGATATTTTTGCAGTTCAATCTCAGACACACGTACTCGAAAACGAAATCGATGCAGGTGACCGCACCAGGTCACCGCACTTTGTTGTTATTGACTTCATGTTGAAAAGAAATAAATCTACTGCGAAACGTTTGTCAATTTTTGTTTTAACTTTTATTTATTTATACACTTTCGCGTAGAATCTTTTGAATATAATCTTCTGCTAGAGATTTGGCTGTCATATAAAATGTCGTCTTACTCCACCAATCTGCTACAATGTGTGTTGGTTCGTTGTGTGAGGTTAACCCGCTGTCGGATGTTTTCAACCCAAAAGGCCGCCGATAAAGTCTAACTAGCTATCGATAACAACCGGGACTGACGGAATTAATATTAATTTGCCTGAACAAATTGTTTCGGAAGGTTTGCATAAAGAATGGTAATGAGGAAAAATAATTCGAAACACGTCTCCAGTAAAAGTGCAATAGTAACGATAATCATATTACGGACGAGACGTCATCGGATGTAATTAGTGTCGTGAGACATGCGATACCGCAGGCTGAAGGCACAATAAGTACACAAATATTAAGAGGATATTCGGGCGGCTTTTTCTTAATACACAGCACAGGGAATCCTAGTGTGAAAAACACTCAGTATAATGAAACTTTAAGGATTAAAATTTTAACGTTAAACTTTTAACCAACAAAGTGAATTAATTTGATTGTTTCTTTTACTTTCATTGACTCTTTTGACTGATTTTTATAAAACGTAATATGCTCTCAGCTTACGGTGAGATATCACAGAGAACTGTCAACACGCGACTCGCTTTCTTTAGGTGAATGTCAATGTAAAGATATGTATAACATTTGCATCTGGTTTTAACCAATATAAAAAGGCTGTAATGCGACTAAAATTTTTACGATCGAGTTAAAAGACAACAAGAAAATGCACGTTTTTCCACGTAAACTAACTAAAGTAGGTATATTAGTGTACTTTAACACTATTATTTCAATTAATTTGAATAAAAGTACACGAAAGCCACATTTATGTTCCAAAATTTTGAGTCAGCCCTATCCATTACATTTCCCCAAAATTCTAAAGATTGCCTTCTTACTGTTCTCAGTGTGCCACGACCACCAAACTGTTAGTTCCGCGTTACATAACGCAAACCATAACGCGATCTGCATGACAGGTGTGATCGTTAGAAGTGTGATGGATCGCTTTCTTTTACTCCGCTGCTGTGCCGCTGCGATTTATCATGAATAGCTGTATTGGCTGTAGTACCCTGCGCGCGTTTCTACGCTACTTGGTCTTACCAACCAACTAAGAAATCTTTGTAGGCTCATGCACAACATTTTGCTGAAGATCATGACAGGATCAAATGCATAATTTATGATTCTATAAAGAACATACGGAAAACATTCATTTTTATAGACTCGTATATAGAAGATACTTGTTTAGAAGATGTGTGAAGTTTTGCTAGATTTAGTAGAATGTTTGGGCCATTACGTCCAGACATGAAAATACTGAGATAGTGATGCGACTTGAAGGCAGCATAACAAAGTACATCTTTATAATATATATTAATATTAATATTTAGGAAAAAGGTAGCTCCATATAAACGATCTCGCCTGTTTTCTCCCTTTTTTGCAATAAATTACATTTAGCAATGTTTTTTAAAACTAAGCAAACGAGCTTTACTTCCATGCCCATTTGTTGCCTTTTTTAGGTAAGTTATTTTTAGGCCTCGAAAAAGATATTCAAAATGAGTTTTTTAGAGTTTAGATCAGTGCCTTCAAAGGCCTCTTTAGATTATTATTATGTTTGTATGCATTTATTTACTAATTAACATAATTAATGCTAAAAACTATCGAATATTAATCCATAAACTTTTCCTTTTCCCCAACTTTTTGCGCATAGTCTGCTTGTAGATAGCAACCTGACTTATACATGTAATGACTGAAAGCCATCGGTATTGTTTTGTAGATCATTCACACATAACACTACAAAGCTATAGACTTTATAGGCTATTGTCCTTGTTAAATGAAGTCGTTCTAGAAAACACTGTATGAATTGTAGAATTTTAGTACAGGAAACACATAATGTCCATTGTGTTAGCGTAACAACATATTAGGCCAATTTATTCTCATTACGTAAGTATTGAAAATTGAACTGGATCTATAATTAAGAGTTAGCAACAATGCCGTCTTTTTAGTGCACCCCGTGCTGATTGTGACTCTATTCTTCGCATGGCGACAGTGTGGGAAATTATGTAATGATTGATCATTGATGAATAGTTGATCAGCATGAGGGTTATTTATATAGGCTTTTTATAGCACTGAGCTAGCTACCTAGTCCTGCAAGCTGAAGTAGCGTAAGTGGTCTGACAAATCTGTCCATCGGCGAGGACGGTGATCGGTGAGTTGAGACGGCTTTGACTGCCAAAAAATTACTAGGTTTTGCTCAGTTTTGGTCCTCTACAATGCAAATCATAAAAATCTCCGTCATCCACGATTTTATTTTAATACCTAATATCATCTCTTACCATGAAATTTTATAGAACAGAATCGCTAAAAGCCTTCGTTTTAGCGCCTTATGTTTAGACTGATTTTAGGATGTTTGAAATTGCATAAAAACTGCAAAGGTAGTGCAGAATCCTTCAAGATGATAAGACGATATACCTACGCTGCGATTGCAAGAAATATCCGTTTACGGACCAAGTTCAGTGATACAGTTGGGGAGATGCTTTTTCTGGTAGTAATTTGAATTCATTATGTGGGCTAGTGGTAAAGAGGAAAAAATCGCTTACCAACTGACTTAGACCTATAACTTCATCTATTCATGATCATAACAAATGTTTCTTTTAACCTTTCGTTATCTTTGCATGTATTCATAGAATATTCTTGTAAACCTTGTGATCAATATTATTAAAATATCACCGGAACGATGCTCTTTTATAGGCTCATAAAAATATGTAAGGTTATATTAGAAACCTAGCACATAAGGTGGTAAATCAGGTGAATGTTATGTACGGCCATGGAATTACAATATAATTTTATTAAAATAAAAAAAATAAAAAAATGTGTTGAAATATCAAGTACAAAGATTACAACTATTAATTAATGCGCTTTTAATCTTGGGGGCTATAATCTAAACTCTTATTGCCACGTGGTGATAAGTGATCGCTGCAGCCCATGGATATCTACATACAACCTCAAGCAAGCGTCTTGCCTGTGGTCTTCGCCTGTGGTCGTATTAAGTTGTGCTGCTACTCCGAATGGCTTTACAACTAAACAGTTCAAAAACTATACAATATCATAATAGTGTATTTTGCATGGGACCAAAAATATACATTAATCTACCAGACTCCCCAACTAAAATCCATCCCAAAAAAAAACTATTTATGAATTTAAAAAAGAACTTAAAATGTATTTACTTATAAAAGCGTCGGTCACTGAGTTTATAAACGATAAAAAAAATGTATAAAAAAATACATAATTAAATAAATAATAAACTAAAGTAAATAATATAACCAAAATAAGTAACTTATGTTATAAGATATTTCGCGGGATAAATACCTGGGAAGTTTTTTTCCTCTCGGTCTCAGATAAAATAAAAAAGTTTTTATCTGAGCTCTCAGTGTACAAAAAACCAAAGGTGATGAGGGCCAACCACATACGGTTCAAATAAAATAAAATAAATTTGTATAAAAAGCACAAAATTGGGTTTTATTTAATTTGAGCAACGCATGCGTGCGTGCTTATTTTAGTTTTAAATGTAAAAAAATATTTTATAATTTGAATAATATATAACTTTTAAAATAAAATTTGTGCACCCTAAAGGGTAAATATGGCATTCTAATTATTTTTGTAAAACCTTTTTTGTTACCCATATTTGTGCAAATAAAATATTTTCTTTTCTTCTCTTTTCTTTGCAACAGTGGGGTCAGCGGTGGCACTCCCTCGGTCGATCAAACGTTCTACCACCTGCGTACTGTGTTACTTTAAATGATGCATGACAATATCTTTTCTTTTCCGAAGGAACATCGTCCAAGTGTCATACAATAAGATGATTCTCAGAATCACGACAATTTTATTTAACGAGAGCACAAAAATAATGGAGTGATTAGAAACCCATAGAAATCGGTGTAGTTTCTGCATGAATCTTACAAAAAGCGATGAATGCAGCCTACTTATTGTTAACTTACATACACAATAGTGGGAATGGAAACTGCGATAATGCGTCTGTCGCGAAACTAACTAGAAAGCTTGTATTATGTCGCTACTTGATCAATTTTGCGATATCTACTCGTAAACTCCGGTTTTTGCGACGCAAGCGATCTTCCGGTGTTGAATGGAAATTTTAAGTTTTTATCACTGTACATTATGTAGTGTGTGAATCTGTAAACGGCCCACATTTTCTAGTTATGTAAGACTATGAGAAGCATAATTAAGTTTACATATAGGAATAGGGAATCCAACAAGAATTGAAGCGTTGAAGACAGAACAGTTAAACTCATATAATAAACCACTTTACATAGGATAAGTAAAGTCGACTCCTGTGGCGCAAGAGTTACCATGCTTTAAAGATGAGTTTCAATTTTTGTTCTTGGTACCCACGACACAGGGAATCGGAATAGGGTTGTGGATTATTTACTTATATTATTTAAAAAAATACAGATTTCTAAATAACGCCGTAGTATAAAGGTAGCGGGAACTCCTCGGACGGAGGGCGGAGAGAAGCAAGTTATAGGCACTCTATGTACGAGACGTATATTCCAATGAAGAATAGATCAAAGTTCATTACTACTAATTTCTGTTTGCTAATATAAAGTTAAAACAATACTTGGATTCAATCAAACAATAATTGGATATCTAAAACAAATTAATATGTATTACTTATTGAGACCTCAGTGCCTCAGTCAAGTTTCGGTACAAAATTATACGATTTTTAATAACCTATCCATTACCTATATATTTATAACACTTCATCGTTTTGTCCTTAGGTTTAGGTTTAAAGACTAAAAGTTTATCCTCTTAAAGACATATTCGTCACTAACATGAGAACATAGTTCTTAATTAAAAAAAACACAAGTTCGTTGTCGCACTGTACATTAAGTATTAATGCAAAATGAACCATATTATGTTAAATAAATCCATTAAGACAATATTGAAACAATATCTATTTTAAATAAACGATTTCAAATATTACACAAAACGCGGAATTTGGTACTAATCAGACTTTCAATAATGTATCACAATACATTATTGAAAATCATTGAGCTTCTTCCTAAATACATTTAATGATTATGTATTTTTCATATTTAAAGTTAATTTAAAGTCATTAAGAGGACGTATACGAAATTTTGCCGATTTCGTTGATTTAGCTGATTTTACACATGAAATTTTGCAGTCAAAATACAGTATTTCCATAAGTATTATTGCACAATATCATTTCAATAATAAACTAACTAACAAGTTGTTTTGCTTAATAGACCTGAAGACGGTGATGGTTTTGAAAATTTTACTGTAATAGGTGTAGAATGTTACATCTTTCCGGAACATTTTAAAATCTAAACAGATCGAAAAAATGCCATGTATTGCTGTAAAAGTCACATACATAGTGAATGAGCCACTTTTTGTCAGTTTTATACAAAAATATTAGTAAAAAAACATTGAACTTAGGCAATTCTGAGAGAAAATGGGGCAGAAATTGCATTTGATTTCGGCAAATTGGAGTATTCTTTCATAAAATTTATTTGACATAAATACACTTCAGTTCATAATCAATCCGTTTCCTGAAAAAAAATCAAATTAACAATGAAAATTTGGCATTAGAAATCTTTTAAAGTAACCTAAATCTGGCATTATAATTCTTGACGCAAGTTAAAAAAGTGGCTAATGTATTAGATTATTACTGAAATGATCAGTTATATTGTGCAATGAAACTTATGGAAATACCGTAATGTAACTGCAAAATCTCATGTGTTAAATCAGGTAAATAAGCGAAATCGACAAAATTTCGTATGCGGCCCCTTAACGTTACTTAAATTTAAAGAAATATATAAATGAATGTTAAAATAAAGTGTTATTCATAAATGTTGTTAACCATTCTGTTTAGTGTGCGTCTTATATAAATTACTGCCAAATTCAATTTCCTAACTTTTAAACTGTATTTAAGAAGGTGTACGGTCTTTGACCGTACATCATTTACCACGCGATTACTTAAATCGCGCGTACTTGCGTTCAGTGCACATCGTACCGCGTAACACACAAGACAATTCCGCGAGTGTACTCACTATCATTCATATCAATCACTCATTTATATTAAGTTTCTATATCATTTATTAAATTTACACTAACCTCAAATATCGTCAAATCAATCACACATCTCAAATTCATAACTATCCAAAGGTGTTCCCAACATCTTTATGGTCCTTCGAGCCGGAGCTCATTAATTAATAAGTTAAAATGCTTAGGAACTTATTAAACGAATTTTTAAAACGCTGTTAAGAGTTTAACTCTACAACGGTAATGGCTGATAAAGAAGGGTTCAAAATAATATAAAGCGAGAAGCAGCGGCTTTTTGAAGGCTTACAAATATTATCAGACCTCAAGTGCTCTTTAAGACGATAATAATCTCATTAACGGAACTCTATTGTATTCGGCCAAAGACGAACAATGTGCCGTGACTTTAGAACAATGCTGCTGCCGGCTAGTCATCAATTAGAGTGGGTATAGAGTCTTATACTTCTCACGAATTAAGTGCACATGACCCGGCGGCTAGCGTAGAGCGCAAATAACCTACGCAACTAAGCTAAACGAGTGCGGTCTGACATGAGATGGGTGATCGCTAGTAGCAAAAATTTCATGCGCGTTCCTGTGATTCGGAGGGCTCGGTCCCAGTGGTTTTCTATATAACTGTTGTTAAATCTTATAGGTGGTCTTATGGGCGGTTTAAAAACTCTACCAACTCGCATTAAAGCAGTAAAAATAGCTCCATAGTGTGACGCAAAAAGGTTTAAGCCAAGCTTTCCCTAAAGCGTGTGTGGTTCGTAGCGTTTATTAGGAACTTGAGCATCTAGAGCAAAATAAACTTTACATAAAAGAGTAAAGAGACCACACGATGAAGAGTAAAATTATTTTTAAAGAGTTTTTGAATCTTTTACCACGCATTTACTTAAATCGCTACTTACCTAAGCACATTGATAACATGGAAGCTGGCCTGAAGCCGCTTTGCTCTAAGGCTGCGACTTATCTGTTCGTAGATGCAGACAGAATCATAATGTCGCGTATTGTTCATTGCAACAATAGAGAGAGCCACATTGTCTCGATTCAAATTGAAATTATGTAGACTACAATATGATCTCCTTTGTGAATACATTCCGGCTTAGTGTGTGCTCGCTGGTTTATTTCTGAATTTTCGTTTAATTGAATATGCACGTTATAATGTTGAATTAAAAATAACAATATTTGATTTGCATGCAGAGGGCTTAAGAATATAAAAATGTGATATTTTAAGACAAGACTGACGACCCGCGTGGCGTAAAGGTTACCATGCCGCACTGCCAATCGGAGGGTCCCGGGTTCGATTCCCGGCGAGGCAGAAGTTTGAATGATGAGTTAAAATTTCTGTTCTCGGTCTGGGTGTTTGTGTTTCTGTCTTTGTGTGTGTCCATGGTACATACGACGCAGGGTATTTCTACCCTACTGTGTGGCTATGAGTGTCAAACCTTATTTATTTATAATTTATAAGTACTGTATTTCTTAAATTATCTTTTTAGGACAATGCTCATAATGTTGATGGACCGCAGGCCCGGAGCAAAGATAATGTTACTCAAGTCATGAATGAGTAAGTAAATAGGTGCACAGAAGGCACCATCGAAATCAGTCAAAGATAATATACTTAACAAGGTATAAAATTTGTTTGGAGTAACTAGTAGTAGGCGTAATTAAGGAGGTACAGGTTACATACTAAAATGTCGGGACACCTACTTATGAGTTTTTGGAAATTCACAATAATGTAAAAAAGGATATAAAAAGAGAAAAGTTAATACGTGGATCCGAATTTTTTAAGAAAAAATACATCCCACGTTATATACCTTTACGAGTTCTGTCTATGTTCGGTGACTAGAAAAGTTCCTTATGCCTATAAACCTACGACTTACGTAGGTAAGGTAAGCGTTCTTTTCAATAAAACTACTTAAGCTATGTCGAGTGCGGTCAAAAGTAGGATGGGTGGCCATTCAGCCACATCTGGTGCGGAAGACTACTATTTATTTAGTAAACATTTATTTTCATTTAATACCAAAATTCAATATTAATTTCAAGTTGCTTCAATTGAGTGTCGCGTCGCCATGGCAAGCGTCGCCACGCCAACAATCCGGTTAACCTATGGCGACCTGTCATCACGGCAAGCGTCACCCAATCCGGTTTACCCGTGCATATAGATGATTCACATCAAAAAGTTTAGGACGAATTGTAAAACTTTTTCTGTGAAGTGAAGAGACCTGATAGACGCTGATGATAATATACGAACTTCTACCATACCTACCGAATGCGTGCGTTCGCGTTTATCGCTTCTTACTATAAAAAATCTAGCCACTTCTACAGACACACCTGAAGAATCTTTATAATCTAGAAAACCGCTCAATTTAACAGATAAGCCCTAGCTCGAACAATGGCGCGAACAAAATCGAAAGTGCGCACACGCATAGCGAAAGCGGACCTTGCACTTGAAAGGGAAAGCTGCACGCCCACACCCATAGCCTTCACTGCTTCGGTGCGAGACACCTCATTGGTGCCTGTTTATCATTAATAATCATTATAATTAGGGGTATTTACATCATTATCATAAGCATTTGCATTCTTGAGAGATTCTCGAAGTCATGAATATGCTATCTGCCCTTAGCCAGGGTGGTGAACTGTGGCTTAAAATTACTTGTCAGAAGAGACCTGTGCCAAGCACAAAAAAGCAGCAAAAAATCTATAAGAGCAGCAAGAGCAAATGACTTTAATAAGACCACTGTTTATGAAATAAAACTGTACACTGTGTTGTTTCAGATGCGTTAGAATGGATCATTAGCTGCCCGTATAAGTAAATTTAAATTAGAAAATTAGATTTCAGAGGACCCAATTAATAACAAAATAATCTTTTATTTCAGACCGTGGTCCAGTGTTAGTAATTAGTAATTTACATGTCTTAAAAATAGTGTTAGTAATCACAATTTAAAACTCATTTGTATTAAATTAAATTAAATCAATTTAAATTAAATCAAATTAAATCAATTTAAATTAAATCAAATTAAATCAAATCAAATCAAATCAAATTAAAAATTTAAACATTGAGCATTGAATAATAAAATAAAATAAAAGCGAAAATATAAAATAAAATAAAATAAAAATGAAATAAAATTTAAATTACAATAACTATTAATGTCCCACGACACCGCGCTTTACAGTGTGTAGGCGGATCCAATGGTGCAGCATTGGCGAGTCCCATCGTTCTGCCAGCGCGCTTAGGATGCCATTAATACCTTTTTTCCTTATTTTACCTTTTAAGGGGTTCCATAAACGCTAAAACAGGTGTCGTCAACCCTTAATGAATAGCCTAACGAGCATAGCAATAATTTATAGACTAAACGTGACTTCAATATTTTTAGAACGCAAGCGATCTTAAACATAAATAGCGCCGTTGGGTATGAGATTGGTGACTGCTAGGGGCAAAAGTGCGCATTGCCCTGCTTTTGAGGGCACGTTAAGCCATTGATATCGGTTGTTATCGATAGTTAGCAGTTATTGAATTTTGTTGGTGGCCTTATGGGCGATTTAAAAAACATCTGACAGCGGGTTGGCCCCTATACTACTTCTCCAATCTACACTGGAACAGCGTGGTGGAATACTTAAATAATGGGGAAAGATCTGTGCCCAGCAGTGGGACGCAAAAAGGATTGTAGTCAACCAAATGACGCAGATTAGACCCTTGTTGTTGTTGTTTCAAAAAAAAAATGTTCCCTTCCCATCAGAGCCCAAAACCTGTATAACTTAAAAAACGCAACCTCTATAACTTAAATAAGTAATCTCTGTATTGGCCCTCAGTAACTTAAAGAAATGTTTCCACAACCATAAAATTGTTTGTCAATGTGTCATTTTGAAAGAGTGTAAATGTCATTTTAAAACAGAAGGTTTCGGTATTTATTGCTTGCATGTGTTCACTAGTTAAATTGTTAACGCAAACAATACATATTATACATATGTCACCTATTGTTTGCTTCTCCGAAATTCTTTAAAGCTTTGCGGCGGTTAGTCTTAAGACAACGGCTTACTTGGATCATAAGTTTTTGATCATGGTCCTGGAAACTTCGTTTTACCTACTGTGTGTTAAGAATTACCTGTCTCCATATCTACAGTAAGTAGATCTGAGGTTCCTTCCCATCCTCTCAACATCACCTGTTATAACTGCATTTGAGACATTAAGCTTATAAATGTCGCTGATTGCTATTAAAAATAACAGCAAACAGCCATTTCTAGGAAGTAACCGTACTATAATTACCGCAAAGTGGTTTACCCGTTAAGGATTAATGAAAGGAAGAGATATTGCGTGTTCCGCGCAGCACCAAGCAAGATTCAACTCGATCGAATTCCTTGCCATAAACACTCGATAGAATTCTTGTTTGTGATACTCTGGGTAATGTCGTTGCAATTGATACGAAAAAATAAATGACAGTAAAATATAGTAAAAAATACAACTTAGGTGTTATAATTGGATCAATGTGTTTAAAGATCAAAGAGTATACCTAATGAATTACATATGTTATAACAGTATTGTAACCACCGTATTTATAGACAATTTTAAGTCTTGAGAAATTAGTTAGCATTTTTTACCTAACGTTATTATAAAATTCTAAAATTTAGACTCAAATATCAAACAAAAAGTTCCAGTGAAGTTAGTTCTATTAAATGCGGCGGCTAAAGTCCACGAGTATTAGTTATTTAGATTTTATCGTAAAAAAAGAACTCTAAATTCATACCTATCATTTTTGAATTCCCAAAATCTAATTATAAGTAGGTATAATAGTCAAAAAATGTTTTAAGTGTAATAATGGGGGTGGAAAGAGCTTAATGATAATTTGATCCTATGGCCATACGCAATGTAGGAAAATAATAATTTTATTAAATCAAATTGACCAGGCTTTCTAAATTTCTTTTATGACGAGGCTGATTAATAAAATTACTTTGCATTTTGACAAACCTCTATGGTAGGTAGCTTCTATGGGAGTAGGTGAAGTTTTTTCAATCTTTTAAATCATCGATAATTCCAAATCGTTGTATGAAGTACCTAAAGCAACAAATTCAATGCCACTAACGCGAATACAGCTCATTTACACGCCTACAAGCTGAGTAGCGGAAACCGGCCGTAATGTCTCCATTGGGCTTTCTCGATGCTTTCTTTCCACCAAAGGACTACGGTATAATCTTAGGTATTTGTTAAACAAGATTGACTACATTGAACTCTATTGATATGGATAAAACCATGAAGTCTTGCGCTAGAGAACCATTAAGTTACTACAAAACATCGGTACGGTTAGGGCAGGATGGGTGACTGCTAGTGGCGAATGTGTTATTTTTTTCTTATAATAATCGAAAATATTAACGAAGAAGTTTTGAATGTGAGACATTAAAAAGGGTTGAGAAAAATGACACTTTATGTCGTATCACTATCATCAAAATCGCTAGACGTCTCTAATGTTTTTTGTTACTTTTTCATATACTTTATATGCATTATACATGTTACAACAGTGCAACAAAAAGTTGTATGGAGCACAATATAACTATGTAGTATATAAATTAATGAAGCATGGTAACGAATTCAGTGTCACTAACGCGAATATAGGTACCTCATTTACACGCCCACAAGCTGAGTAGCGGAAAACCGGTCGTAATGTCTCCATCGAGCTTTCTCGGTGCTTTCCTTCCACCAAAGGACGAACTAAGGTATTTGTTAAACAAGATTGACTTCGGTTTTTTTGTTTAAATGTTAGTTATGTTAACAGCTAATCAGAACAATACGTTGGAGGTCAGCACATTTTTATTGTTTTGTCGATTTTACAGGGTGGCAAGGTGGACTAGAGACTTACGGGACTTAACACTGATTTTTTTACCTTTTTCAATTCCCACTGCTGGGCACAGGTCACATGTGAGAGGAGACCTGTGCCATTTAGGTCATAGTCCACCACGCTGGCCAAGTGCGGATTGGTAGACGTCATGCTTTCGAGAAATTATGATTTTTTCAGGCATGCAAGGCGATGGAGAACATCTTAATCAATTAAATATCACGATATTTTCCATCACCGTGGAGTAGCGATAAATGAGCACATTACTTTCTTTGTCAGACGTACGCGCCGAGGATTTGACCCGGTATCGTTCGCGTCGAAGACCGCGGTTTTTTATCACTCGACCATCGCTGCTCTCGAAGGGAGGCAAAATAAGTATTAATACTGATTCTCTTAATGTACAGTCGTAAAAAATTCAATTTCGTATTATGGATCCTATACACGGCAGTAGAAACTACTTTTAAAATAATGTTGTATGATTGCATAAATTGTGACCTATAATTTTATTAGTATATTAAAGTATATTAGTATTTTATGGTATAGTAGTTTATTATAAGCAATTATATAATCTATCCAATACCTTTAAACGAGCAATTCTTGTATATATCTAAATATATTTTTTGAATCTCGGAAACGGCTCCAAAGATTTTGATGAAATTTAGTACCCTGGTTTCGGGGATGATAAATCGATCCAGCAAATTTTTTTTGATAGAAATTGTCGTTTTATTTAATGTTTGTGCCGTTAAATATAAAATTACTCTTAATGACATCGTCCTTTTCTCATAAGTACATATCAAATATATCAAAATACATTGTATAAAAATCGATCCAAAAAGTGTAGCTACAAACACCATGCCAAAAGATTTTTTAAATATTAGATTGTATTAGATTGACATTAGAAGTTTAGAAGCAAGTACCTACTTAACCTTCAACAACAATACACATTTTATTAAGTTCATATATGGGAAAAAGATTAGGGTGTAACAGATACAATCGTGGGATAAGCGTGTCCCTGACCACAGCGTTAATTTACTTGTTATGTGCGATACGGTACTCGCTGAATTGAATTAGTATTATTGTGCAATTGTAGTCGGAGTTTGGTGAATTGGCCCCTTAGTTCTTTATAGAGTTTCTTACTTCGATAGGAAAATAGGAACATTAGAACATGCTTGTTCATGCACCGATTCCAGTAGGTATGGGGTAGTAATACGCGCCGCTGAAACCGCTCTTAATACGGTCTTCTTCTCAGTCGTACACTCCTAGCGGAGTGGTCGTGGTCATGGATCGCCTTTTATGTTGGAAGCGTATTTTGCGAGACTTCTCCATTTCTCTCTGTTAGAGGCATTTCGTGTGCATTCAGTAAGGGATTGCTTCGATGATGTTCTGATGAGGTCTGTCCATCTGGTGGGGGATCGACCGCGAGAACGTTGACCTTCTACCACACCCTGTACCACTAACCGTTCCAAAGAGCTTTCGTTAAGGATGATATGTCCAAACATTTTAAAAATTCGCATTTGCACAATCGACGAAAGTCTTTGTTTGACCCGAAGCTCTTTCAGAATAGAAACGTTAGTGCGGTGAGCAATCCATTTTATCCTCAACATACGCTTAATACGGTACTTTACATTAAATATACCAATACGGACAACTTTCTAAATACGGCATTGGTTGCTTCTGCAGAAAAATATGGTTTAAGTCAAGCAAACCCAAGTCTTACTTGAGGTCGTATGCAGTAGCGCTGCTTCTCCGGAGGCTGATAGTCGCCTCATGTCTACCCAGCTTTGCTCATCGCATCAGCCGTGCTTTCTGATACTTGGAATTTGGCAAGCCGAGGCAAACAATATTTTTTCCACAAGCGTGACAAAGTACCAAGCGGGCAAAGTCGGTCGGTCACGCAGTCATCAGAAAATCTAATCCAAAAGACTGTACATGAGAAATGTAATGCCATTATATGTATAACATATTGTTATAGAGACTTTTTACATCTTTGAGATTGTTTTACATGTTCAAAAATTCTTAGAGGCGAGGCTGCTCCCGCGCTCCTTTCTAGGTAAGTTTCAACGACATTCTGCACTGCAAGTACCGAGTACCGACTAAGCTTGGTGCGTACCGGTATTGCTATATTTCTCGACAGGCTGTTAGCTGTTAGCGCCGGTTCATTTCCTGCTCAGCCCGCGACATGCACTTATACATAATCAAGTTTTCCTTCCGACTTCCACTTTCGCTGGAGAAAGTGAGCGAGATATGACAAGCCAGTGATGCGATTATACCGATTATGTGCATATGATTGTGCGAAAGTGCATAATTTAAACTCGATTGTATGTATAGAAATAACTGTGGAAAGGAAATTTTATTACTGTCTCTACATAACTGTTATTGTATTGATGAAAGTGGAAATCAAATTTTTACACGAGAAATATCTTCAAGAAACTAGATTCACTAAATAGTATACAGACTAAGTATATTTATTATTTGTATATATTATATATACTATTGTAAAGAGAAAGTTATACCTACGTTTTGGATTTTGATGTAATGTGCGACATACATCAAAATAATGAGACGTTAATCAGAGCATATTTACAAAGTGGCTGCAACCCTTTTTACGTCCCACTGCTGGGCACGGGTCTCTCTCCAATATTTGGGAGGCCTGGAGCTTACTCCACCACGATGCTCCAATGCGGGTTGGTGGATATGCGGGTTAGTGGCCAACCCGCTGTCGGATGTTTTCAAACCGCCCATAAGGCCTCCGACAAGGTTTAACGACTGTTATCTATCGACAACAACCGAGACCGACGACTAAACGTGCCCTCCGAAGCACGGAAACGCGCATGAAATTATTTGCCACTATGTCACCCATCTCACACCCGACCGCGTTCGTTTGGCTTAGTCGCATAGATCGCTTGCGTTCTACGCTAACCGCCGGGCCATGCGCGCTTCACATTTACAAAGTACTTATCACATTTTAAGAGGTCAGTTTTGGAGAGGATGTCACTGAATAAAGCAATATAAAAGTATTACCCTCAACAGCCAGTCCTCACAGGCTCTGCTATAAAAGCGGGCTATTCTTCCAAAATTCAGTGTCAATTTCGCAACATGACATTGTACGTTCGCGGACAGTAAGTACTGCGTCATTTCACATCACATTTGTATGCGCCATGCTGGTTGAGTGACGGTATGTAACAGGCTCGAGTTGATGATGGAATTTGTTTTGCCTTAGTATATAACAAGACTGTTATATACTAATAATACTATTTTTTTATTTGAATGGAGTAGCAGACGAGCATGCAGGCCACCTGGTGTTAAGTGGTCGCTGCAGCCCATGGACATCTGCATACAACCTCAAGCAAACATAGGTAAGCCTTGTCTGAGGTCGTATGTAGTTGCGCTGCTACTCCGGAGGCTGGTGGTCCCCTCTTGTAAGTGTGGCCGGCAACCTTTCCACCGAAACACAATAGAATTGGTTCACGGCAGACGTGGGTGCAGCCACGGAGTTGCAAACGCGCGGGTGCAGCGGTGGTACTTCCCCGGGCGAACGATAATAGTTCTACCACTTACAAATACTATATATGTACTAACAATATGATATAAAGGTATTTTCGGAATGGAACGTGCAAGACGTTCCATTCATTTATGTGTGCGCAAAATTACTTTATACTCGTAACACGACAAAGCAAAGTCAATAAAGAAAGACCAAAGTGCCTTCTCAAAATGGCTTATTTTTAATAACGATCAATAAATTATAATAAATTAACGATTGTTTGTTTAGACCGACAACGCCGACAAATTAGGAAAGGGGTTGTAGGGGATGGATTTGCAATAACGCAGCAAGTTATAATGGTTTAACGAGAGGTATGCATATCATATATGTCCAGAACTAAACAGAAGAAATGTCAAGTACAGACAGAAACGAACGATGAAATTACATTTTGGGGAAGTTTAATGAACTTTAATTAATATCTTCATACTACAAAAAACGACGAAATTTTATCGGACTCACACTGTAGTCTCATAAAATTGTTAATTATTTTAAGTTTAACAAGCAAAGCTTTTAACCATTCTACATAATTTAACTTTTACTTGGGTTTACTGTACTTTTCAACAAATGAATGCAAATGTCTTAACTGGTTACTTCACAAACTGACATTGTATGTATGAGATCATGTATGGTTTTAGCATTCTATGTATGTGATGTTAATGGGCAAAGTACGAGATTTACACATTTATTAACGGCTTTCGTTCAAGGTGAAGCTACTACAAACTCATCATGTGTTGAATAGAAATAGTTCTAGTACAGTATAGATGTACAACTGGTTGCGACTATCTTTATTTTTACTAGCTGTTATCCGCGGCTTTACCCCCGTAAAAAGGATGAGTCGCATGAAATGAATATTTTCCATACGTTTCATGGGGTCCAAACTGTTGTTTCCTAATTTATCCCCTTTGGTGTCCCCAACATAGGCGCATCGCATTGTTTCGGCGTCACTATTGCATACTTTAAATTAAAAAAGGAGTTATTGTGACGTAAAATTGTAATAGTTAGTCAGATGGTCGCGTGGATTTTTTTGTAGATTTGATGTCCTCTATAAATTAGTAGTACATCGCTTTAATCTATCCAGTCCTGGATTTATAAATAGGCCGTATAGGCCGCGGCCTAGGGGCGGCAGCGTCCTAGGGGCGGCAGATTTCAGAAGAGGGTCCCTCGATTTCAGAGGATAAAAGTCAAACACGTTACGTTCCCTGGTTTTCTAATGGTTTTTTACTTTTAAAATATCCCTCTAGAAACTCATTCCTACCGAAACCTATATTATCGTGTGAGTGATAGATGAGAGCAGCAAGGCGGGCGGACGGCAGTGGCGACGTAGCAACCCCCGCTTTCATTAGGTATGCACATGGGGCGACGGAAATGAAGTGGCCTACACTCATAAAAAAATATAAATCCGGCACTGGATCGATTGTCAATAATTTAGCGATATAAGGATTTTTTCGTAGTTTTTTTTCACATTATCGAAGTTTTCATACGGATCTCAAACTTTTTGAAAATATTTTATAGCCTATATCCACCAGGGATAATGTAGGATACTAATAGTAAAATTATTTTTCAAATCGGTCCTGTAGTTTTGGAGCTTATTTAATGCAATCAAACAATCAAATCTTTCCTGTATAATATTAGTTATATTATACCTATATTAAAATGTCAATGTGCCTGTGATGAATTTTGCTATAAAATGTCTCATGAGGATACGTAAACATTTTTATAAAGTCCCGGCTTACATCGCGGATTACTTCGGGGGCAACCGACATGTTTCGGACCGTATCGAGGTCCTTCATCATGAGCCATCGTGTGCGGTCGCTAGATGGCCTCTGCGAAGTCTTCGCCGACTTTCGAGATCCAACACATATTGGCGACCCCGAAGTAATCCGCGAGGTAAGCCGGGACTTTATAAACACGACTGTGTCTTATATTTATTTCATAACCTTAAATAATAAGTCAAACTATAACATACGAAATTATCATTTGTTATCGTTTAAATTAAATAATAGAATGTCAACAGGATTCGCCCACATATTTTTAACTGATTAGTGCCTTGCATTGACACGAGTATGTGAAGACAAACCAGGCAGAGTGGGACGCATCCTTGCTCTAAAAACTTTGTGGAATATTAATTACTCCTGAGGTTATGACAAATGAGCGACGTCGCGAATGCTTAATCACGGGCTGAACCAGAAGTTATCTGTTATGAGTCGGGATTAAAGTTGACGGTTACTTACATAAGGATTGTTTTGCATATTTTAAGCTTTCAAGTTGGTAAATAAGTACTTAGTATGTTTGCATGGATTTCTTCCTATAACTATGGCGGCCTAGATCTACCACGCTGCTCCAAACAAAATTATTGTAGGTCATTAGTAACAGATTTTTATTCAAATAAAGTCAAACATGTTAAATAAAGCGTATTAATAGGTTGGTAAGTAAGACGTAAGACTTTAGAGCATGAAGGTATGACAGGTATGACACCCGTCAGAGAGGAGTGGCCTTTACGGGCGAACCCCTCGTCCTAACGTCCATGCACAATGTAACTTCTAGTTATACAACTAGTGTATCTGTGTGTGTCAGTGTTGACGGTGAATAGAAAATGACGTTGTTTCAATAAAATTAACATATTTATGTATGCGTCTGTAGCGATGAAATAATATTTGTAAATGTGTGACAAGTGGAGGGCAAGCGGTCACGCGGGCGCTCACCTACGCGTTGGACAGACATGATTAAATAAATAAAATAAAATAAATTAATTAAAGCTGCAACACAGACCTCCATAGTCCAGAATTTTCGAGATGCTACAAACCGCAACAAATGGAGACGCATCGCGAGAGCATCATTGTCCAACTAAAATGCAACGTCATCATCCCCGACCACTCTGTCAAGAGTGAACGACTAAGGAGAGAGACAAAATGAAAATGTGTGCGTTCTTACCCCGCACCAGATTTAGCACAAAAATTATGTATCGAAGCGAGGCGCTATGCTGTCTCTACTAAAGGGTGAGTCAGTAATTTTGATGCTCTAAGGGTAAGACTTATTATACGAATATACATAACACGGCATCTGAGAAGGTAAATGCACTTGAATTCACTATTTTATTGTAATACATGATCTGTCATATATTACATGCCATTGCCATGTTTAGATGATAGGATAGAACTTATAAAAAGTCCAACCAGAATAGGACTACCGTCATTTATATTTCTGATGTAAAAGAGTATTAGTTTTGTGTTTCTACAGAAAGAGTTGGTTGAAATGAAAACCATCTTCTAATTAATAAATAGAGGCGATCTCAAGAGTAGCAAAGTAAACAGATATAGGGCCTGGTTTTAATACACTTAATTTAATGTATTAATGGTGTTTCCGCGTTGCTCTAAGACCTTGTCCGAGAGCGTACGTGCTCCACCGACCGCCGCAATCATCTTTGATCTTTTATAAATTAAATTAAAAATCAATCAACAATATAGTTTCCGCGAATCAATTATTCGAAGCTCATAGAATGAATTAGCGTAACGAAATAGTCTTGGTGAAGTAAGGAAACGTCAACGATAATCGAAATCGAACTAAAGTTACATTACCAAATAGCTTTTAGGTAACTGGGCCTTTGTTTTTCCATAGTTTTCCCAATAAGTTACGTTTTTGTTGTTTCCAAATGTTATGACATCAGCCAGTAGTAGAACTTGTTAATTGTTAAACAATTAATGTTTTTTATCGGTGGTACGTAACAGTATTGTTGATGGGAATGGTAGAAACCTTCGTTTGATTTCGTTGGATAAAGAGCAAATATCGAAAACTATAGGATGTCCAGTGAAACGCTATATTACATTGCCTTACTGATGATTATGAATGATATTGGTTTACACGATTCAAGAATTTTATAAGTAGCTATCATGGTTCGGCCGAAGAAGTACCAATGCTGTAACCATTTCTGCTGTGCTGCTGTGAAGCAATTCTGCTGTGTTTCGGTGAAAAATTACCAGCCAGACTGATATGAGACGACCATCAATCTTCGAAGTCGCAACTGCTTCAGATCTCTGGCAAGACTTAGGGCCTCGTTCATCATCTCCAAGTAAAGTGTTGATTAGTTACGTCCCAAGTAAAGTTAATTGGCAAGTTAATGCTATGAGTACGGGTCTGTTTACCATATGATTAGTGCTACTCAAACATCGTGAAATCGAAATTGAAGTTACGGGTGACTTTAACCGAGAATTAGCGTACTTGTCACTTTACTTGAAGGCGGTGAAATGCTTGTGGAGGCCTGGGCTGTCCAAGGGCTGCAGCGACCACTTAAAATAACGTGACATGCATGTTCGTCTACTACTCCATTTAATTTAAAAATTAATAAATGAAAATAATATCCAAGTAAGATTTCAAAGGCACTTTACACGGTTAGGACCTCACTTGATTTATAAATAGTTTTTACCTGTCTGAATTAGGAAAAAAAATCATGTTAAATGTTGTTTACACGGTTGAAATGATATCAGGTCTCGTGTAGAGCCAACCGCTTGGATCTACACCCTCTAACCCTACCAGCACCAACTCTATTTCAAAATGTGTGCCCTATGGAAATGGAAATATCGAGTTTCTGAACTAACAAAATGGCCAAGCCATACATATTAAGACCAATACATCTTTCGTGTTTATTTTGAACATGACAATATAATGCCTCTTTCATATTTATTTCGGAACTTTTGTCAACCCATTAACTGATATTTATGACTATTTTAAAATACGTAGTATTTATAGTAGTATAAAAAATTCGAAATATCATGCCGAACTGTTAAGTATACGAGTATTTTAGATTACCAAAGTGAATAATAATGCAAAAGTAAAATCTATTTTCAAGTCCATTTCATAACAGTTTGACTAGCTCTTCAAAAAAACTGTAATACGATTGAATTTTTAAATTTTCTAAATTACAGCAGCACAATGCATCGTAAGTTTTTGCCATTACATCGCCCAAGACACGTTCCAAGCCGTAACTAATATGAGTAATTCGTTTGCCTCACCAACACCGAGAAACTATTAAAATAAGACTTTCTTGAAGTCACGAACCAACACCACCAACTCGCATTGGAGCAGCGCGGTGGAGTAAGCTCCAGGCTTCCTCACAAATGGGGAGAGACTCGTGCCCAACAGTGGGCGTTATAATATAGCAGTAACGATCACTCCAGCCGCAGCCTGATCACGGTTTTCCGGTTCATATTTAATTTTTACAAGAAACAAGCTTAGAGATATGTAGGTATCGTCGACTATATAAATATTTCTAATATTACATTCTACAATATATATATATACTATAATATTGCAACTCTTAATAAATACATAAAACGTGCACCTACATCAATTAGCAGAATAAATTAAGATATTTGTGAAAATTTGTTTTGAAATTGAAGGAAGATTACGAGAATTTAGATTAATAGGATATCACCAGGCATAACCTCTATCTTCCTAGCCTTCTTTGGATTCGAGGCCTATCTTCGAATCCAAATTTGGTCTTTTTTGTTCGTCACCTGCAGAATTCCGTAAAACAGTTGGTTTATATGTGCAAAATAGAACTAAGCAAACGTATTAGGCTAGTTAGTCTGTAAGGTTTACTTAGTGATGTGTGATAAATAAATAAATAAATAAATAACCGTGAGATATAAGTAGACGCAGATATTTAAAGTTTTTAATTTATATGGATTTTAAAATTGGTAGTGTTTGCGCAATGTTTCGATTTCTTTTACATCGTAACTATCTTAACTCGTTGCTCGCTTATAGTATGAAAAGTAGTAAAAAGAGGTTGTTATGTTTCGTGATGATTTTTTGGGGAGCATGTTTGATGAAGTTACTTACTTAATTCTTACAATCTTCGTAATTACAATAGTGGTTAGGCATCAATATCAACCGTTTTATAAGTCAAAAAGAATTTAATTCTAATCTACTATGATAAACGTCTAATTAATGTAGATATTACTAATTATCAGGATTATGTGAGAACAAATGATTACTAAAATTCCATCAGAACGTAATCGCGTTTTCTATTTAAATCTCATTATAGGGTCGAAAAAGGTTTAAAGTGGATTGATGGGCTTATTTTTATTTCATTATAGGCACATACCTATCTTCTATACTTTACTTTCGGATTCAACTTTTATCATCCAGTAACATAATCATTAAATACCAGGATTGCCTATTTAATATTTCTTTTGTTTTCTACTATTTCTCTTTCTTCATAACAATCGTATGTATTTATTGTGTTTATTTAATTAAATAATTCACATGTCCAAGTTTCGGAATATAAAGAAATAAAACATTAGTTAATATTGATATTAATGGTCGTGTTACGATCTCTTTAAACGTAAGCTATGTTTCCTGTCCCATCTTCAAAAACGGCATTGAGGCAAAGAGCACTGAATGCAAATGTCCATAAATTATAACGTTAAATGTCAGTGTTACGCCATTTCCGATGCAAGCAGGATGGGACATCGTGTCCGACTGGTTTACCTGCTTGCAATTAATGTTCATGCGCGGAATTGATGTAGGACTATTGGATATGGTATGATAAAAAAATCAAGCAACTTTTACCAAAATTCTTTCATTCATTTCATTTCATGAACGGTTTGAAAACTATTGTTTATGTAGAGCAAACTTTGGAAAATTTTAAACAAATATTGTTAAACAAAAGCTTTTAATGTGTCAGAGTTATGATTATAATAGTCTCTCTATAGGCTATGGCCAGTTCATTGACAAGGTCATACAAACTTTTCTACAATTTTTTTTATTTGACATACATAATAATAATTCAGTGTTTTAGTAAAGGTAAATAATAAAAAAACTTGAGAGGTGTCAAGGGACACCCGGATGGAACGAAGTTCCTTTCGATTAATTAGTGAATATTTTTTATTTGTTCCAAAAAGAAAAAACGATTTATCAAAAACAATCTCCTGTTAGGTTATGGGATCCTGGTACGTACATGAATCGAGGCTGTGAACTGTTTTGAAAGTAATGGTGGCGATTTTGCGGTACCAGGAGACACTACTCGCAAAGAGCACAAAGGCGAATGTAACAAAAAAAGCTAAGAAACTACTTTACAAAATTATCATAACACCTTTATTTTATTTACAATGATTTATAAAAACATATAATAATAATAACAGTCGTCACGTCGACTATACATTAGGTACTGTATAGCCATCATACATAGACTATACATATGTAAGATAATGTCGTGACATCTTTTCGTAAGAATTTTTTTCGTCCAGCCCCCTTTCACTACGCGCGATAAGGAACTTCGTTCCAAAAGAATTGACTACTAGTAAGGTGCATTATTTCGCTGTTAGTACCCGGATGACCGAGCGTTGCTCAGATAAAACAATTGATTTTTTAGAGACTCATTGGCTTCTTTTTTCTTAACAACGCCATCTACTGAAGTAGCTCCTCATCAAAAATAGTAATACAATATACTCACGAACAGATGTCAGGAAGAGTCATATTTTTCACTTTATGTTAAGGTTGATTATAGCAGATAAAACGATATTTTCTAAAAGCTACGATACGATAAAGCTACGATATTTTCTAGCTAGATCGATTTATTGCCCCGGAAAACCTCTGCATCTAAATTTCATGAAATCATCAGAGCCGTTTCCGAGATTCAGAAAAAATGCAAATATTCTTGAAGACGTCATTTTAAATCCAACTTCAAATAACGTATCCGTGCAGACATAATCTGAAATTCGGCTTCGAAAATGACTTCGGAAATGTCATAGTTATTACAAAATAATATGAGTCATGTTTCTTATTACATTTAAAAGCAAAATCTTATTTTATTTTATTTACAATATTTTTTAATTTATTTTGATTTTCTTAAATTGTCTATGTTATATGTTGTTGCACTGCTACTCCGGAGTAGCATAGTGGCCATATGCCATTCTGGACGGCAACCGCACCTTGTCACCAAAACGCAATAGGGAATAATATGCATTAATTTTATTTTAAAACGTAAAATATATTTCAATTAGAAAATTTCAAATACTTATTACAAAATGGAAAAAAGTTTTTTCGATAACTCTAGGAAATATGGAAATGTGAAATACATATAAAGTTTTAATATTTTTTTATTTCATCCAATATTTTATTATAAATATTTTTTTAAGAATCCTTATTGTAACTAAACAAGAAAAAAATATAACTCAAACTTAAACGCAGTTTTTAACGGTTTTAATTGCAAATTACTTTTTTTCCCATAGTAGGTATTTGGTACTGCGTTCGCGGACGGTGACGTCATATCTTTCGCTTTATTATTATGAACAGGACTGTTTTTAACGCTACGCCGCGGTGAGGTTTAACTTTAGCTGAATTACGACTCTAATAATGTCAGCGACTTCTCGTAGCGACTATTCCTTACAGATAGATTCCAACAGTCTACCCTCAATAGGATTACAACTCTTATATAAGTAACTTCATAGATGAATTATCTTGATATTATTTTCATCTAGTGGCAACTATGCCAAACATCCCTGATAAAGTAATTATACATTAAAGAAACACCATATCCAAAACAGTAACTTTTGGTACGTCAATTACAAAGGGTACAGACGACCTTTATAAGATCTAAACATAAACTCAGCGGGTAACCAAAAGTTTTCGTTCTCCAAATTATTAACAGTAAATACCATAACAGTCAAATAAACTGTTTATTTTATTAACGGGCTTGGAGACGTTTATAAAGACGATGTAATTTTGCTCAAAATTTGAGCGGTTCCGGTTGTTAATACTGAATTAATGATGGCTTAAATGCATTTCTGAAAAATTAATGTGACGCAGGATGCATAAGTTTCCAATACTTTAATAATAAAGAATTTGAAATTATTACTTTGGAATTCGATACGATTGAAAAAAAATACTGATAAAATCTGTTGTTTAGCGAAGACGCAAGCAAGCGAAGCGCAAGAACACCATCAACTTCTTTAAAAGCTTTTATTTAACTTGCAATGTATACATATATGTATGTTTGTTCGGGTGGAATCTTGCTACTCAATTTTGAAGCTGATATCTTCAACCGATTTAGCGGAAATTGTGTATGTAAGTATACACGTTTATTTTGGATGACAATACACTAATAATAATTAGGAATAGGAATAGTTATTTTTAATGCATTTCTATAATATTGCCGAGATTAATTAGAATAACTAAAAAGTAAAAAAAAATATTAATAGAAAAAAATCCTTTTACTACTAATTTTATTGAGTAACTTAATCTGCTAAGTTTTTTTAAAATTTCAGTTTAATTAAATACTTAGGCAAATCGCGCGCACACTTTTATGATTATATAGGTACATTGTGTATCATGAGGTTACAAGTGAATAGGTAAAATTTATTGGCAAATTTTATTTACTTCTTTTTTTCTTGAAGTGTTTCGTCGTTTGCTTGGCCGTTTTGTTACTTCAGAAATCTATAACACAATAGTAACTAACCCCTTCATGTCTGTAGCGAACGTGTACATTATTCTAAGTCTAAGGTAGCGAAACTTCTTAAAGCATCAAGGTATGACAGGTATGACACCCGTCAGTGAGTCAGTAACTTTGATGCTCTATGCGAAACTGCGAACACACATTTTCACTGAGATGTATATAGATATATCTAAGTGAAAATTATCGACCATGCTCAGTCTCTAAAGCGCCGCAAATATTGTGCTATATCGGAAAATTATGAATTTGCGGCGCTCGCAATGGAGACGTTGGGTCCATGGTCAGCTGACATGAAAAACTTCTGTATGGATATGTCAACCAGACTTGTCCTCGCGTCGGGTGACCAGAGGGCTGGCAGTTACTTTGCTCAAAAAATCAGTCTTTTGGTTCAACGGGGGAATGCTGCCAGCGTTCTGGGCACCATGCCGCAAGCAGGTCTTTTGGATGGCATATACATTTTATAAAATATGTGTATTTTTCTTTTTAAGTAGTTTTTAGTAAAAACTTGATACAAATAAGTACAGTAACTTAAGTTTCTACAATTTTCCAGGTTCTATAATATAATAATTGTTTCGATTTCTTAAGACTTGTGATGTTTGGCAGCTTACGAGTGATCATAAAATTCTTATAGCTGGTTAAAAGGGAAGTTTGCATAATTAACGGTAATAGGTGTTATTAACGGAAATTTCAACCGCTAAGCTAAGCGATTACCGGAACCTTCCAACGATAGATTTAAAGTTTTACTAAGAAGCGTTTAAAATACTTCATCGTAAGCGTTTAGAATAATTGGCGTGCAGGTATTTTATGAATTTTATCCAAAACGTGAATATACTGGTTTAACGCTGAGTTTCAATTCTGTCTGTTTGGGTGGACCAAAAAGAGAGTGCAACTTACTTAAAACTTTAGCAATTGTTATAGGGTTTAGATAGAATGAAGAAGTTCTTGAAAATAATTACTTTAACTATATTCCCAAAATATTGAATGGTAATTTTCGTTACTAGAATAAATAACTTTTTAAAAGTTTGATTAAAATTTAATTTAATAATTTAATGTTTTCGTTGCTTATAGTAAAACCATTGCTTATAGTAAAACCATATTATACTTACAATTAGTAAGAATAGACAATTTAAACTATCATATGGAAATGAAAAATGAAAAATGCAACTATAGAAAAAAAATGTAAGTACCTACTTAACATTAATTAAATTAAGAGCAGGATGTGTTAAAAGCAGGTTTCATTACCTATGTTAAAAAAATCTGGGACTTGAAGATATTCTGTAAATTAGTTCAAAACATCATAACTAAGAAATCAAGTTTTCCGATCCCGTAAACAAATTTGGTTAGGTTGGTTAAATTGCTTTTATCGACACATACGACTCGGAATGTGAGATACTTTCACGTAGCATACGGCTTATTGCTCGATGGCTTTTGATACAATAATATACATAGTTATACAAATTCTTTATCATATTGATATTACTATTCTAAAACTACCATTATATTTTTTTTAAACTCGTGAATAAGTGTGTACACATAATATGACCTAGTAACAGTACTGTAGCACCTTGCTACTGTACTTTTGTTGTAAATACATGGTTAATATGCAATTAGAACGCGATCCGCATACTGAGTTGCACATTTAAGCCATATAAAAAAAAAAAACAATGGGTTGCACTCCGGGAGTGCCGGCAGAAGTGAAAACATTAACGTTGTGCATTTTTGATGTCTTGGAATCGTTAGGGAATAATTCCGCACGAATTGCTTGAATTATCAGTACCTATTAATTTTTATCTAGTATTTTTACAAAGTACTCTCTCATTTTCTTTCACTATTTCTTCGTCACTTTTTTCATTAATAGATGCACTTTGTTTATTTATTTTTATTTATTTAACATTCGTACCACCTTAAATTAAGGGCTACAGGGTTAAACTTAATGCCTAATGGCATTCTCTGCTAGTCAACCCTGGGCGATGGTGAGAGCTATGGGTAGGCACGACATAGATTATAAAAATGCTTATAATATAAAGAGAAAAAAAAATATAATTAAAACAAGTAATTGAATAAACAAGACTATTTATTAATAATAGGTATATATAGAAATATACATATAAAAATGAACATAAATATACATACTTACATACATACATATACAATATACAGATAACATATAAAATAAATATATTGTTATAATAAATATTTAATATAATAATAATAAATATATATTATAATAATAAGTATATATTAATTACCTATATGCCAATGTTCAATGTCCATATTTTAAATACTTGATATAAACGAATTTTAAGATAAAATTATACTTGACGCTGGCAATATGCAGAGTTTGCGATGCCATAATTGAAGAAAAAAGTATAGACAGCCGTCAGATGAGCCGTCATTAGCTGTCACCCCTCCGTCTTGGTCTAAGAGCCGGTGAAGATATTCACTCGTTCGGTTGTTACAAGAGTGAAGGTGATATGAAAGAAAATTGATTAAAATTAATTAAATTAAAAATAGCTATGAACACTTTTCGATAGTCAAGTTATCATAGGCATATATGTTTATAAATTATATTTGGTAAACAATATGTCTCATCGAATTTTCAGATCGGTGAAGGTCGATCTTCCTCGTCTCCTCTACTATCTTACGAAATTTTGCGATCAGCACACGTGACCTCGCGCGAGTTTCATAGTTTTTACCCATCCCACAAAAAGTGCTCAACGCCGCTAAAGAAGTTTTCACTTCAAAAACACAATTTAGAATCTCCTATCGAAAGACCATTCCATTGCATTTACACTATATTGGCACATCAAGGGGCCAGTTTACGGCTCTACTACTTCCAGATTACAGAAACACATCGCTGTTATGAACGGATCCAGTGTGGATGGATAGAGATCTCTCGGGTGAAGTTAGAGTCAACCCAGTGCTTGCAGTCGCATTTCGTCTATATAACTGTATTAATTGGTCACGACATTCGTTACTTATCAATCAACAGAGGTTCACTAAAGCCTGCTATAGACCTTCAGTTTTAAATGTACAGTTGAAACTAGTACTCTTATGCCACCAGATAAACTGTACAGTTTTCAGTTTTGCCTACAAGTACACACATCCGACTTAACTGTACATACTGTTTGACTGTAAAGACAAAACTGTGCCGATAAAAATTAAGGTCTGTAGCCGGCATAAGTTAAGGACAGTCAATCGGTTGTTTTGAAGTTTCAATTCATAAAGATACGAATACTATAGATATTGATTAGCGACATTTTAAAAAGTCGTGACTGCCAAAATTCGTTTAAAAGCTACTGTCATCGAGTTAGCACAGGACCCATTTCTGTCGCTAAGCTGTCCTAAAAATGTCAAGCTAGTCGCTAGTGGACAAGAGTGACATTTAGAGGGAAGCATCATTTGATATCCACTTACCTTTCAAGTTGTTTCAGCTTAGTAGCAGCCTGTAGTGTGGCGTATCCGTAGCGCGAATACTTGGCCACCTCCTCGGAGGGCGCGTTGAAGGCGGCCACGTACCTCGCGGGGTTCTTGTCGTCCAGCCATAGGCCTGCGAAGAAGTAGGTCGTATTTAGCTGATGATTTAATGTATACGGAATTTAGCGGTCTTATTCCAGGGTAAATGTATTATGATTCCTCTAGTTACGCAAGGAAATAGTTTTATTATTGTAGAGCAACGGAGTACTACTGCATTCTTATATTCTGAGAACATAAAAATTACTGGAATTTAGTTGCCGCAATTTCATACATTGAAAAATATGGGGAGTTGTCGTTACGTCTGTGCTATGGGTATTTTGAATAGATTATACAGCGGATATTTTATATAATCTCCGTATTGATTTGTTTAAATTAGTCATCTAGAAGGGAAGTCTAATGGTAGTAGTGAGAATATAATTCCCAAAACAATGTCGATGTCGAAAAAACTTATTTATTATTTAAAATATAATTATTAAAAAAAAGGTTTTCTTATCATAAAAAAATACTTCATCAATAGTATGTTTGTTATTATGTTAATTTCTCCATGATATTTGATGTTAAATGGAACACTACCACCATGACGGGCTATTATAATAATTTTTAAAATTGTATAACAATGCCATAACGGTTCTACGTGGTCATTATTATATGTGTTGTATTTAGCTGTTAATATCTCAAGTACAGTTATTGAAGCAAAAACAATAAGTGCGATGGGCGAACACCTTCAAATAAGTTCAACCATTATATTCAAATTAACGACCGACAAACCTTTAAAAGAATGTCAGTGGAATAAAATTTTGGAAGATGCTAAATTATAATCAAATCAAAACCGTTTTCGAGGTAAGTGAAAAGAGGGACGTAATCTTCTTTTACAATAGTTTAAATTCAATATAATTCATACTTGTGATGAGGCTGCTGATTTATATAAATCTGACCGGCGGTCACTGCGGTCAAAGTGTAAGTCACTATTTTTCACAGTAGAATTATTTCAGACTAGCCTTCCGCAAGCGGCTTCGCCCGCGTGGACCCGTTTTATGGGTCCCCGTAGGATAAAAACTATCCTATGTCCTTTCCCACGGTCCATTCTATCTGTTTCCGAATTTCATTAAAATTTATTTAGAAGTTTATGAGGAAAAGCGTACAGACAGACAAACAGAGTAACTTTCGATTTTATAATATAAGTATGGAAGTGTGGATGATCGTGCAATCTAACTTCTATCTCATTATTATTGAGGAACTTACAACTTCCCTTGGAGAGTTCGAACCTGGGTGCCTATTTGCCTGAAAGTTATCCTCTAATGTGTACGAAGTTTACCAAGTTATTCAAAAAATATATTGGACGTTTACTTACCCATTGAATATAACTTCGGCTCAAAAACTGAGTAGAGTTCGTGCATTTTCTGCACTCCGTATTCGGCCGCTTCTAAGATATTTTTTTGCCCTACAGATGTCCAGTTAGGTTCCACTTTTTTGTCCGATCCATCGCCGTAGTCACTGTTATCAGTTTCTACGAAAAACTCATCGTAACTGATGGTATCATTCAAAACATCCTTCTTAGAATTTATATTTTCATCAGATACAGTGGTATTGCTCTTATCACAATACTTCACGACTACCGTTGATATATTTTTCGTTTCAGAAAATGTTTGATTTTTATTCTGATTGCTCTCTATTAAAGTAACGCTATGCAATTCCTTAGTGACAGATGTATTTAACATAGGCATTATTTTCTTTAGAACCTCTAGGATTTTATTTGATGACGAATTATTTATTGTCGTATTATTAGGTTCCACTGTCAGTATTTCTACATATTCTGTTTTATTGGTATTGCTTTTGATATTTTTTGTATTATCTAGTTGAACAGTGTCATCTCTTTTTGTAATTTTGATCTTTGTCGTTATGTTTTTAGGTTGTTGAACATCGATTTTATCTTCCATGCCGCTTTTTATTTGAGTCACAAAATTTTTATCACCGTCATCTTTATCGTTAGACAGTATTGTTCTTTCTGGGATATTTAGGATAATAGCTTCGTTCAGTGACGACTCTTTTGTGTTTTGTTCAGCGGTAATATTTTCTTTTATTCTCTTTATAGAAGCAATTATATCATTTACTAATTCTTCTTCTATTAGTTTACTCGAGTTATTCTCAGTTAGTGTAAAATTATTTATGGAATTTAGAAATAATTTTGTTCCTTTATTATCTTTTAAAAATATTCCAGCATTTGAAGTTTTGTTGTTCATTTTGAAAATATCTTCAATAATTTTTGTGAATGGGCAGTTGTGTGTCTTTTCTTGTGTAGCTCCATTTTTGTTTGTAGACGATACTATCTCTAATCTTACTAATATGGCCAATAAAAAAATGTATTTATACCTGTAAGGAACAGTTGTTTATTCTTAATTTTTCATCTATGTAGGCAATTATTTAATTTATCAGTACGAAAAAGTTTAAAAGTGATTTATAAGATTGTCTGTAGTTATCAAGTATGGTTATATAACCCATTTTTACCCAAAACTACTTCTATCTTGTTTAGCAAGATTTGCTTGTTAGAAAAGAAAACTGCTTATGTCGAGACAACTCTTCGATAATTGTTTAATGTCGGTGAAGTGTACATTGAAAATTGAAAGCTAACTTTCACGTTGAATGAGTGTTTGATGTGCATACTGTGAATTAACCTAGACTAGGCTACTGTAAGTATCTATCATCAAACGGTCTTCAACTTTGGATTTCACTGATAGAGCTAATATTCTAAAATCGAAAGTTTATTTGTATGGGTCGACGACCCACGTGGCAACATAGTTACCATACCGGCAGCCAAGCGAAGGGTGCCGGGCTCGATTTCCAGCGAATCAGAAATTTGAATGATGAATTTAAATTTCTGTTCTCCGTTTGGGTGTTTGCGATTTTATTTCAGTGTCCATGGTATCCCCGACACAGGGTATATCTACCTTACTGTGGGGCAATGAGTGAGAAACGTTATTTTTTAAAATTGATTTCATGAGTGGATACAGATTTTACATCAAAACGCCAGCTATACGAAAAAAATATTATAACAAAACTGCCAGGCACAGCTATCACAGTAAATAAGCTTTTATGTTGATAATAATTTGTACGAATTGTATAATAATAATAATAATAAATATCTTTGGACAATTCACACAACACCATCTGATTCCAAACTAAGCAGAGCTTGTACTATGGTAATCAGAAAGCTGATAAACATACTTATATAATTCTAAAAACATACTTAAATAGATAAATTAACAGACACAGAACAAATTGTAGTCATGTTCATCACACAAATATTTGTCCTGGGTGGGAATCGAACCCACGACCTCACGCTTCGCAGTCGGCTCATCACCCACTACGCCACGGAAGCTGTCATGAAAGCGAATTGCTCGAAACAGCTGCATTTAGGAATGAAATTTTGAATAAAGAATCTTCCTAGCTTAATCAAGCTAACAGGATTTTAAAAATTCGTCAGCAGAAATGAGTTAGGAATTATTATTATAAATTTGTGTAAAACGTTTCTGATACCATGTCGCTTAAGTAGTAAATTAAGACGACGTGAATTGTGACAAGGACTTAAGAGACTTTATATCGCTATAAACCCTAGTTTATCTGAAAAGCGAATACAAGTTTTATGTAGGTACATGCCATTTGCTCCAAATAAGACAGGAAACTAGAAAATCCCGGAAATAATTTTATTTGGCAAGCTAACATACGTAACTCTCGCAACATCGAACTTTGGCTCTCAAAACCCATTAACTCCTGTAAATAATGCTTTTATTTACATTTACCATATTATGTAAGATCTAACAAAATATTTTCACTACAAAACATGCCAAGTATGTCACGCAAGAAATTAGAAATAAGGAAATCCTGTGTGAAGTAATAGGCATACAACATACCTACAATAGTTTGCTTTGCCGCCATTTTTATTTATTAACTCATTTGGTTAAGCAATTATGTTGTTATAAATATATAAATTAAATTATTCACCATCTGAGTTTCGCGTTTGGATCTTAATACATATTGAAACTTCAAACCATTTTCACAATTTCATACACAAGTATGTATTATGAAAATATATTCGTAGTAAGCACATAATAATATGAACTGAAAACTATCAATATAATTAAATTATTTATAAGTTAAGTTGCTTATTAAATAACAAATGTACTAACATTTTTGATCAAGTATTCGTGAACGAAAATATTAAAATTTACTATCCTTAGAATAATAACGTTAAGAACGTCAGTCTTCATACAAGCGCGCTGTCAAAATTGAAGCACTAAATAGATTCCTACAGCTGTCACATCTAACAAACAAAATATTTTTATTTTGACCAAATTAACTATAAAATACTATAAAATATTGAAAACACTGTGATTTAGTAAGTTATTTTATTAGATTTCTCTTGTTTTTAAATTAAATTGTTGTGATAAAATTAAACCTAACTCTTACGGAGCGGCCCGGCGTTTGGTGCCATTAATGGCACCAATCAAGATGCTTCAACTTGGGCGCGCGAACTTAGTTTCTATAATGTAATTGTAATTATTCTAAGTTACTATCCTTCTTTTTCACTTATTCTAAGATTTTTAGTTTGGCGGGAAACCATGTTTTTTTTTCAATTATGGCATCGCAAACTCTGTGCATATTGCCAGCGTTAAGTATAAAGCGGAAAAAAAATATTTTTGCAGTTATTTTATTTCACAATACTTGTGCACTGTAATTAACCTATATCGAACAAAATGCCATCAAATTTATCCGATATAATTCAAAAATGCACCAAGGAAATGAAAATAAAAGAAGAGCACAATATGTATTTTTCGACTACTCGTCTATAAACTCGGAAACCATGTTCTTCTGGTGACTTACTTTTTCGATAATAGGTTTTAATATACATGCATTATGCCTGTACGAAAAAAATATTTAATAATAATTAAAATTAAATAATTAATTTTAAAATGCCATAGTAAGTAACATTGACTTTCCTACATTTTAGATGTGTGATCATAATCAAACTGTAATTTTAATGCCTAAATTGGTAAAAGTCGTGAAGTCCTACGTCTAACTTTACGGGTTGTCTACTCAACAGTAATATAAATATGTAAAGTAATTTTTTCCTTAGGTGTGTGCATTATGGCTACATAATAACAAAAATACTAACCTTATCACTTCCATTTTATTACTATTTATTATGATGACAATATTACCATTATTTACAATGTCTTTACATTACTACGTAATTGCCGTAAGCACATAACCCGCGTAATTTTAAATTTGGAACGTAACTGAGCAAAGATTTTGTATCGTTACTGCCTATAAAGAGAATCATGCAAGATGTTTTTGGATGAACGATTATTTTGCTAGTTATTAGTAAAGTAATTCAAATAAATATTTTTCGTAAACCAAATTTTTTTGATTCAACTGGCTATCTTTTCACGTGATTGAGTGTTGCCAGGCGCGGTAGGACTAACTCTTACATAACGTCGGGAGGCTGTTCTCGGGAGAGTACTGTTATGTTGCCTCGCTCGAACGATGATCTTTGGTTCGCGTGCTTGTTTTGTAGCGAAATGAGCTTTCTTGACCACTTTTTTCTTACAGCGATAGGAACGCAACTTAATATAAAGTTCGGCGTACACGCGCGACGAATTTGAATCGCATTCAACGGTTCGTTGAACGTAAAGGATGCAGTTGAAAGAGAGCCTGCAATGCTTACTGATTTTCTGCATGTTTGCATAATTTCTTGCCAAAAGTTTTGGTGAAGAATTTTATAATTCAAAAAGCGTAGCTAATGAGAATGTTATTTATTATTTAGTAATATTAAGATGCATACTTGTTTACATCTTCATGATAAACCCATGGTGTTACTCGTAAGTAGTTGGTGCAGTGCAGCGCATCGATCACACTACAACCAACATCACGCAAGACAGTTTCTTATCTGAGGTCTTATCGATATGTTGAAATATAAGAAAAATGCAACATAGCCACTACATGTAAGCATTGCATTCGACGACCCGCGTGGCGCAATGGTTACCATGCCGAACTGCCAATCGATCTGGGTGTTTGTGTTCCTGTCTTTGTATGCGTCTATGGTACCCACGACACAGGGTATTAATTACCTTACTGTGGGGCTATCAGTGTGTAACGTTTATAACGTTTATTTATTATTGCCAGCAAGCAAGAGATTTGCTTCATGACTGAAATCAATGCAACGTGCTACCGTACACCTTCCTCCGTCGAAGTACACAGAACTTGTGAACACAGAACTATCAGAAACTTAGTCTGAAGTTTCAAAACTTAATCTGGTCTATTTCCTGTCCTAAAACAGCATACATAGATGGGATCAGATTAAAAAAGTTTTTTAATGTATCGGAATAGAGATCCTAGTTTTGGTATGTCTTACAGAACTATTTTTATTTAATTCATGTTCCGTTTCACAAAGGTATCATAACTTACAGTGTAGGTACTTCTCTTTAATCGAGTATAACTACTATTCCTATTTTTATTTGAGAAGAAATGCGAAGTACAATGGCACTGCCTAATGAAATATAGTAATCTCTACAAGGCCCAGTTCCAGCAGGCCAACACAAATTCATTAAATGCATTTGTTATTTTTTTCTGTTACATTAGTTTAGTTAAAAGCCAATAATGATCTTTCGTTCTATTCTCATCGGTGTGAGAGCATTCCAATCGACGGCCATATCATTAGATATCTGCTCGATGTCAGACCGGACGCGAGCGATTTGAAACTCGCCGGTTAAAGACCCCATGCCCTTGTACCATAGCGAGCTAGCAGCGATAATTTAGCTCTCGACGAAAGTCCGTCTTTTCAGCTCTATCTAGTTGTCTCTGTTTGTAAAAAAAGTTTTAAGTAAATGTTTCATTAGATCAATTGAATTTCATGTAGATGTAATAACTTCTAATAATTTGATTTAAAGAAATGATAAATTCATAGTCTTTTTAGTCTATTTCAAACTATTTTCAATTTGTGGCCATTAGTCGCTGTGAAAACAGTAGCACTAGCTTTTTCTTTTATTATTAGAGGCCGCCAGTGACTTGTTCCGGACTTTAGTTTTTAAAAAAAATCTAAAAAAAGTAGCCTAAGTTATTCTTTATTACATCAGCTACCTGCCAGTGAAAGTACCGTCAAAATCGGTCGAGCCGTTTCAGAGATTAGTCGGAACAAACAGACAGACAGCCATACAAAAATTGTAAAAAAAATGTAATTTTGGTACATGACAATGTACCGTATATACGTTCATATGAATGTATTAAAAACCGGTTATTTTAATATTACAAACATACATTCCAACTTTATTTATTTGTATAGATTATTTAAGATAAAACTAAATACTTTCGTTTATATTATACTCAATTTGTATGTATAGATTTGTAGGTATAGATTATTTAAGATAAAACTAAATACTTTCGTATAAATTATACTCAACATCTTTATCCTTTCGATGTAGAGCAAGTCCTTACGCCATTGAAAAGGCTATACAATTATTGTCATCGTGACGCATAAACACGAAAATAAAGTTTTTTTCCTTGAAATTGAATTCGAATGTTATTATGTCATTTTCTATCTCGGTGAATGGGTAAAATATTTTAGCAGAGCATAATATTAGTACAAAAACTTTGGACGGAATTTTCGAGTTTTTCTGGTTTCGTGTATAATTTTATTATGTCCCAGTTCAATGCAAGCATTTGGTTTGCACGGAGTAAATTAACTTTCCTACTTTGGTCGCCAAAGCTTTTGAATTACCCTGACTACTGACTGCAACGTCTGCAACCCTTCTTGCGTCCCACTGCTGGGCACGGGTCTCTCCCCATTATTGGGGAGGCCTGGAGCTTACTCCACCACGCTGCTCCAATGCGGGTTGGTGGAGATGTGGGTTAGTGGCCAACCCGCTGTCAGATATTTTCAAATCGCCCACAAGGCCTCCGACAAGGTTTAACGACTGTCATCTATCGACAACAACCGGGACCGACGGCTTAACGTGCCTTCCGAAGCACGGAAACACGCATGATTTTTTTTGCCACTAGCGGTCACCCATCTCACACCTTACCGCGCCCGTTTGGCTTAGTTGCATAGATCGTTTGCGTTATACGCTAACTCTTCTCTTTAGGTCTGGTAGCGTTTGTGTTAGTGGGCTTCGTGTAATTAGCTACATCTACTCTCCATTTCGGTCAAAATGTGTGTGTGTTTCACTACCGTCACGATGTCTTTCTCTACTTTTATGTTGTGGAAATAACTAGTTCGTGGAGTAACGAAATGGTCGTCACACATTTTAAATGAGATGAATTCCAGGCTTTGACCTCAGGCTATTTGGAGCAATTCTAGAGTATGTACTGACGAAGTTGGGATTAAGAATAGAGCTACGGTATCCCCTGCCTGATCGTAAGAGGGATTGCGGGCGTTGAGAGTGGGAGCTTTATCCGTCCAGCCAGCGGTCCCGGGGCGGTGGTGTGTGCGTGGCACACCCGGTGCACATTTGAAGATGGGACCGCACGGGGCACAGCGCGTGGAGGTTACCGGTGCGTTCCACTGGAGATCCCTGAGCCCTCCACAACCGCAGAGGCAGGCCATCGAGGAGTTTTTATTGCGGTACGAACCCCACATGACCCGGTATCTTCTCCCAAGGTGGCGGGTCCCTTTTGAAGGTACTCTACACCTATCGGGAGAACCCCATACCAAAAAAATGGCTATTTGGAGCAAAGCATAGAAGATCGCTATCGATTATGCGCTAGTAAATGGGCACTTCTAGCTTTTTACCTAAATACGCCCTATAGCTTCAAATCACTTAACAGCAATGTAAAATTAATTCAATAGACTTCTTCTGTTCTTTTAAATGTTTCACTACTGGGCGTTGTTTTCCTTTCGTCATTGAGAGGGATTTATACCATATAATCAACCATGCTGACCAATTTCGGGTTGGTAGGCCTGACATGTCTTTGAAGAAATTTTTGTTCTTGGAAAACATAGCAATGAATAAAAGATATTGTATTGTTTTGTTGTAATGTTTTCCCTCATTGCGGAGCAATGATAAATAGGCTGCACACGGGTTTACCCTCTGAGGTTAAATCTTAATATATTTATAAAAAGTAAAGGGTTTTCTTTGTACGTAAAGACACGGTTTTCTCTATTATCATTAACTCCAATCAACTTCCCGTTTTGGTGGTAAATACCTCTTAGTACGTAGATGATAGTAAGGGAGTTTGATCGCGGTGGGTGGAAGTGGGTGGAAAAATCTGAAAAAAATATGTCTGTACTGTTTCTAACCAATAGGAACTTCTGGGTGGATCTCAACATTTCAGGGATGATCTAGCAAACTATTTTAATTTTAATTTTATTGAGAATGTTCGAGAAAGTTCCAGAAACTTCTTGAATCATTTGGTTTTTTTAATAATTTTAATTAACTTTTCAAACGATCTGGAGATTTTTAAAATAATTGCATAGTTTTTTATTTAATTGAAAATATTCGATAAAGTTCCAGAAACTTCTCGAATGATCTGATGATTTTTAAAATAATTGCAAACTGTTTTAATTAATTGAGACTTCTCAAATGATCTGGAAAATCCTACTAAAATTATAAACGCAAAAGTTTGTAAGTATTTATGGATGTTTGTTACTCTTTCAAGTAAAAACTACTGAATGGATTTAAATGAAATTTTACAATAATATAGCCTACAAACACAACATATAACACATAGGCTACATTTTATAAAGATATTGTGTGAATTGTCCAAAATATGACGATAAGTGTCAAGTAAGTAGGAAAACATCTACCATCTGCGAGCTATTCTGGCGTGCGCTGCCAAAACTGCTAGAGTTACTCATTCGTAATGTATGATGGAAATGTTTATCTTAAATAGTCCCACAAAAAAGCCGGTCCACGGCACTTCAGAAGGGACTTCACTTTATGCTAATGATCCTCTCTAACGCGGGTGAAACCGCGGGGCACAGCTAGTACACATATATAGATTTAACCGTAAGTAGATGATGATGATGCATGATGATATGGAGGCTGATGGTGTCTTACAATGTAGCTTGATATGAAGAATACGAGCTACGGTATCGCTTGCCTGATCGCAAGAGGCGAAATAGTACTTCTGGACGTTACGGACACCGGTGCGATCTACTGGAGATCCTGGAGTCCTTCCCAAGCGCTGAGATATATCACCAATGGCGGTTTATTGCGGTAGATACAAATCCCACAAACATAACCCGGTACCTCTCCTAATCCGCCGGGTAACTTATGTAGAAATGCAGAACAGATGATAGGTAGGTATTTGCCTTAGAGTATCAAGGTACGACAGGTATGACACCCGTCAGAGAGCAGTAGCCTTTACGGGCGAACCCCTCGTCCCAACGTCCATGCATAATGTGCCTTCTAGTTATGCAACTAGTGTGTGTGTGTGTGTGTGTGTGTCGGTGTCAGTGTTGACGGCGCATAGTAAATGTCGTTGTTAATTGAAATTGACATAATTTAGAAATGTATGCGTCTGTAGCGATGAAAGAATATTTATGAATGTGTGACAAAGTTAAAATGTGTGCGTTCTTCCCCGCACCATTTGAAGCGAGGCGCTATGCCGTCTCTACTGAAGGGTGAGTCCAGGGCCGGATTTAGGGGAGGGCAACCGGGGCTACAGCCCCGGGTCTCCACAAAGGAGGGGCCCCCACAATAAAACTTCGGTAAAAAAAAAACAGACTACAACACATTAGTAAACAACTTTTCCTTTCATATTTTTTCGCGTTTTACAATACTTTTAACAAACATGATTACATTAAAAATTAACAGAAATCATCGATCTATATTAAACTGAGTGGTGTGGTACTCGCCCGCAGCCTCGGAGATTGGGTATTTGATTCCGTGTCTCGACAAGACTCTCGATTATTTATTTTTGTTCTTTCAATTATATATATGTAATTTACATTAGCTTGAAATGGATTTCCGCAAAGTAACGCCTGATTCAATTAATTACTAAACAAGTATTTGATCAACAAATATTTTTTCACAACTTTTGTTATGGGTGGTGCAGCGGGCAAAACAATTTCAACACTTTATGTGCATTTTTTAAATAAAATAAGGTTTTTTTGCCCCGTTGCCCCGGGGCCTCCACACCACTAAGTCCGGCCCTGGGTGAGTCAGTAACTTTGATGCTCTAAGGTATTTGCCCACTAAGTTTGTAAGATAAGGCAAAAAACCAATTTAATTTGTTGACATAAAAAGGCACCTTTTCTTTTAATTGTACGTACAAATTTATTCGCATCGTCACTTATCATTTCCACTTATCGAGCGAGATGTTTTCAGCCAGGTTAAAGACCTTGCGAACAAAACATAGATAAAAAAACAAATTTAATTATTGTCATTGAAACCGATAGATGGTTTTTGCTCTTAATCATCTGATAAACAGGTTTGGCTGGAAACAGTTTGAAGCACTTTACTGGTTTGGTTTTCGGTACATTTAGGTGTACCTAAGTGCGTTGAAAATATTTGCACTAAAATGCTTGCAGTTACCTGTAGGAAGTCAATGACCTCATAATTATCAACCCCTTATTACGTTGCGGGTTGTAGGTTGCATTTTTCATGAAATTGAGAAGGACTTCCATAGTCCAGTGTTGAGGTGTAGGCCGGGTTGAACAGAAGTACCCTGCAGCATCGGAGACCGGCGTCTTAAACACTTTGATATCGCTGTCGATCCCATCACTATTAGGTCGAATCTCCTTAGTTCTTTACTAAAATATTGGCGGCTAAACCAAATCATAGAAGCGCGTATGGCCCGGCGGTTAGCGTAGAACGCAACTAAGCCAAACGGACGCGGTCGGGTGTGAGATGGGTGACCCTAGTGGCAAAAAAAACATGCGCGTTTCCGTGCTTCGGTGGCACGTTAAGCCGTCGGTCCCGGTTGTTGTCGATAGATAACAGTCATTAAACCTTGTCGATGGGCGGTTTGAAGACATCCGACAGCGGGTTGGCCGCTAACCCGCACCTTCACAAACCCGCATTGGAGCAGCGTGGTAGAGTAAGCTCCAGGCCTCCCCAATAATGGGGAGAGACCAGTGCCCCGCAGTAGGACGTAAAAAAAGGGTTGCAGCCAAACGAAATATAATTTATTGCTATTGTCGATCGTTTAAAATAACCATGTCGTAGTCTGTTATATTTTCATACATCTTGGCTAGTTTCAGGGTAAAACAAATTAAGTTTTAGGGCATTAAACCGCTTTAAGTGGTGTACTTAACAACAGCGCAAAAACAAATTACAAATTAACATGTTTTTTTAGTTATCTGCAAATTTTCTACATGTTTTTTTGAGTTATTTGCAAATTTTCTACACCAGAACGTGTGTTCTGGTAAAGTAACTTCGGACAGAAATATTTACTGATAAAGAACTTAATATTTACCTACTCGGATATCTGATTGATTTGACAGACCGACTTGATTACTCGAATTTTACTAATATTATGTTATATGGCTTCAACGAATCGGATAAAACATTTTTTACTCTACACTGGCGTTAGGTATATTACATGGGTACACAGATCTTGCGATGGCATTGCCGACAGAAAAAAAATCTATTATAAACTTCCTTGCGACCGACTAAGTTATCTACCTACTACGTGCGTCAGCAACGTCACCTACAATGTTTGCTACGATCGATGCAATCGTTTTCTATTTCTGTCGGATGATTACATACTACCACGGACACTGGTGCGCGCTGGCCACTCATTACTATAGTCATTAGTCTGCCATTGGTCTCTTTTTATTCAATAATTGAATGTAATTTCTGTATTTTTGTTTCGTTTGCATTATCTAATTCTAGATTATTTTATTAAAGTTAGGCATAGGGCCTCTTTCACAACCTTCAATTAACGTGACAAGTACGCTAATTATCGGTTAAAGTCACCCGTAACTTTAATTTCAATTTCACGATGTTCCGGTAGCACTAATAAAATATGATAAACTGACCCATACTCATAGCTTTTACTTGCCAATTAACTTTACTTGGGACGTAACTAATCAACACTTTACTTGGAGATGGTGAACGAGGCCCTTAGTGCTTTAGATCTCAAAATCTTGCGCTGGTTTTCCAGGGTAGGTATAACGGACCTTTAACGGCTTAAACCCATAAATGTACAATCCACAGTTTGAGAAAGACAAAAAACTATTATTGTAGGTACATCTAAACATCTATCAGCAATCTTCGTATCAATGCCATATTGTAAAAATTGAGCTCCAAATTTTATCAGATTTTTTTATATAGGTATTTGAATGGAGTAGCAGACGAGCATGCAGGCTACGTGGTATTAAGTAGTCGCTGCAGCCCATGGACATCTACATACAACCTCAAGCAGGCATAGGTAAGTCTTGTGGTCGGCAACTGCACTTTTCCACCGAAACACAATAGAATTGGTTCACGGCAGAAGTGGGTGCAGCGGTGGTACTTCTCCGGGCGAACGATAATAGTTCTACCAAATAATCAGATGTAACTACACATAGAAATCACATAGAAATTCAGTCTCAATCTCTATCTGAATCCGATAAAGATTGAAGATTAAATAATAATCGAGACATACTATATAAATTGAATTGATTTTCCATCCAAATACACATAAAACATTATAGGATAAAACGCTGGATTAGGCCGTAACTACTAAGATTATATTTTGTGATTTTTATTATTACCCACAACAATTCTTCAATGTATAGGTACTTAACATAATTCGCATACTCTTATGGGTTTGAATAAGATGTACTCTATATTGACCAACTTTGTAATTATACCTTATACTGCGAATAAATAAATTGAATTGAATTGCATTCTTAAAAAATATAATATAACGTTTCACACTCATAGCCTCATAGTAGGGTAGATATACCCTGTGTCGTGGGTACCATGGACACACACTGAGACTGAAACACAAACACCCAGACCGAGAACAAAAATTTAAACTCATCATTCAAATTTCTACTTTGCCGGGAATCGAACCCTTCGATTGGCAGTCCGGCATGGTAACCACTGCGCCACATGGGTCGTCACAATTCATATTAAAGAAAATATACATACCTACATACTTAAGTTTTTTTCACATACATGTGACAAATTCAGCCACCAGCGCGAAGCCCTGTTACCGCCATCTAGTGGTGAAAAACTCACTTACTTAATACGTAGTTGGGTGGTGACTCTAAGCACTCGTAGCTGTTCGTTATATTTATATCTAGCACGTAGCTAATAGCTGCCCATTTATAAGAAAATCAGTTTTTCAGATTGTAGATTGTAGAGCATTCTGAAGTAATGTTGATAATGCAGGGACGGATGGAAGCTAACTAGGAATTTATATTTAAATTACTTTTACTGAATTTATCCCTAGACTTTACAAGTACATTTACTACAACCTATTTACGCAAACCGGAACCAATCCACACTCATGCCGAAATTGATTTAAGTACACAAAAAAGCTTAAAATTGCACCTTCTATCGACCCTATAAAGATCAAAATGATCTGAAAATTTTGACAGAACAATACATTTTCATGATATGTTTACCAATCCACAAAACATCTGGTGTCTAATACATTAAACAGCTTTTTCTCAAAACTATCATCATCATCATCATGTGTGGGTTGGTTCCGGTTTGCATAAATAGGTCCTTAACCTATATCGAACAAAATGCCATCTAATTTACCCGATATAACTCAACAGCACAATAAGTTTTTTCGAATTCCCGCCAAAATTCTATGTCAAAGTCTTGTTTTTTTTTGTTTTCTTTTTTTTTAAATTATATTGATACAATAATTAACTCCCTTTAATGACATTGAGTTCGATTTAGTAATGTGGAATAAAATAACGGGGTGCGCGCGTTTGGAACTCCGTGAAAATAACAAAGCGAAAACATGGCTTATTATAAAATATTATAGGTTGTCTTCATAATTCTATCAGAAACATTCTGCTAAAAAACCCTTGGACTGCATTGGATATTATTTAGATATTTAGACTTACTGATTTCTAAAGATGAATCACTGAGGTTTATTACGAGCAAAAATTGAATTAAAATGCGCAGATTGTAATGCCATTATTGGAAGAAAATTAGGTAAAATAATTAGTTTTTCCCATAGATATAGAATTTTTTTCGCTGGTTTTTCCACACAATTGATTTGAAACTGGTGTCGTTGTGTCCCGAGTTTCGTCACCCGTCACACACATGTCGTAGTGTAGGGACTCTGACACAACTTCATGTCATACTCTTGCTATGGTGGTATCAAGGCGATGTTGCGTTGCTTGCGGAGCGTGATTTGCGTATTGAATGTGACCCCAGCCTATTTCGTTTAATCGTCGCGGCTATTCATGTTGGCTAAGCTGATTACAAAGACTGAGTTGCTTAATTTGATTATATCCACCTATAATTGTAATTTATTAATAATCAGTCCAAATAAGCTTTTGGCGGGAAGTTGGAAATGTGCATTTATTTTATTTTCATTTTCTTGGTGTATTTTAAAGATGAAGGATTTTTTTTATTTGAATGGAGTAGCAGACGAGCATACAGGCCACGTGGTGTTAAGTGGTCGCTGCAGCCCATGGACTTGCACTTGTGTGCAGGTGTCCATGGGCTGCAGCGACCACTCAACTCTCTCAAGCAAGCATAGGTAAGTCTTGTCTGAGGTTGTATGCAGTTGCGCTGCTACTCCGGAGGCTGCAATGGTCGTTGCCTCATGTAAGTGTGGCCGGCAACTGCACCTTTCCACCGAAACACAATAGAATTGGTTCACGGCAGAAGTGGGTGCAGCGGTGGTACTTCCCCGGGCGAAACATAATAGTTCTACCACCAACAAAAATGTTGTTCGATAAAAGTTAACTATAGTGCACTAGTGTTGTAAAATAGAATAATAGTGTAAAAATATGTTTTCTTAGCTTTCCTCCAAAACTCCATTGGACAAGTTCTGGTAATGTTCTGGTAAAGTCACTGACGACTTAGGTACTGATTTTTTCTAACTATTAAGTGATATAAAAACTATACTTGAGCTGGCAATATGCACAAAAAAAATTAAACAAAAATATTGAATGGCTGTAAGGATTTTATCCAATGCCGTAAAAATGATTTTAAAAAAAACAGTCCATAATGGTAACAGCCATTTGCTATTCAACGAAAACCTTATACAATGATAATAGTTTTTGTGAATATCTCGGACAAACAAATACAGAACCTCAAAATGCAGTCATAGATAGATAGATAGATCCAATGACTTCTGTAGTTGTAACCTTTTTGCCTTCCACTGCAGGTCTGCTGGGAGTCTAGGTTTGTGGCTTAAGTACTCTGCTGCTGGTCGCTGCTGCCCCTCCCCAGCTTCGGGATTAAGAATACAACTACGGTATCCCCTGCCTGATCGTAAGAGGCGACTAAAAGGGGACTTCCGGGGTTCCGCGCGGAAATAGTGGGAGCTCGATCCGTCCAGCTATCTGCCCCGGGAAGGGCGGCGGTGGTTGCGGGGCCGCATGCCGCCGTTAGCATCGGAAGGTGCAGGAGAGTACATCTGCTCTTCCAGGGATGGGCCCGTTCTGGGGTGTCGCGTGGAGGACACCGGTGCGTTCCACTGTAGTTCCCGGAGTCCTCCCCAAGCGCAGAAACAGACACCGAGGGGGTTTTAGTAGGGTCAAATCACACATGACCCGCTTTACTTTCCCAAGGCGCCGGGTACCTTTTGAAGGTTTCCGGTGCCTTGGGTTTTGAAGGTAAAAAAAGGTACTCTACTGCTCCAATGCAGGTTGATGACGTTTTCAGTGATCATATTAGAGAATGGTGGCCTGGTGAACCTAAGTGTGGAAAAGTTTTAATTTTTAGGCTACCTTTAATTTCAATGCTTACATAATTAAAATACTGAGGAATAGAAAACTTATTTTATTTATTGTTTAACTGGCTAAACAATAAAACTAAGTCCTATCCTAAGGTTACATATAAAATCAGAGTATTTCATTTTAACAATAGTTAATTATTTTAAATCTAAAACACAAATATAATATTTTTATGGACGTAACATTACTCTGTCATCCGAGATCACACCGTAGCTTCCATTATTTTTCTTATCACATTTTCAGAACCTGAAATTAAAATACAAAAATTGTAATTAAAAATTCAAATGAAAAATATATTGCCGAAAAACACATTTAAATTAACAGTTATAATGCCATCTAGCGAAATTAACTTATAACTATTTACTTAGGTGGATTACTAAATAGATATAAAATTTACCATTAGATGGCGCTCACAAGGTATAAAAATATTAAGATAATAGTTATTACGTATTAATAATTATAATTAAATCAAATATCTGCGTAGCGTTTGATTAGCTTATAACCATCATTTACAAATAACATTTTATTTTACATTTTTAATATAAATATTTTGCCTTAACAGCGCCATCTCCGTATAACGCTATACACTACGTAGTGACCTAAGGCACATAACAGTTCCACCTACCCGTCACTGGATGTCGCTAGTGCGTCCGCCGCTCGTCGCGCCCGGCCTTCTCCTGACGTTTGAGGTCATTGATCGCGCTCACGCTGCCGAAGAGGACTTTCGCCGTCACATGCTGTAATACACGTACTCCACGTTAGATTGTCAGTGATTTGTGTAATATACATAATGTATGTTGTTATCTCTATAATTATTTGCTGACAAAATGGGCATGCACTTTTTTAGCTCATTTATTGCCTGACCACAAGATATGCGTGATTTGTTACGAACAGACAGTAGGTAGTAATTAATTGTTGATAACACTCCTAATAAGGATGATTCATCGTTGATTCAGAGTACCTACACAAAAAATATATACGTTGTTACATTGCCTCAAAAATAAGGTAGAGCCTGCATTTGTACTACAAATAAGCTAAATCAAGGCTAAATCAAAACAATGTCTTTAATTTCCCTATCAGGTATCCAATAGCTATCGTGAAAATCTGCAAAATGCAGGCACAGATCTCAATTTAATAATTAGAGTTCCTAATATATCATCTAAAACTAAGAGAAAATTAGGCAACATTCGAGCTCTATGGTCCCGGTTGCAATATCTCTTATTTAACTACGAGTGACGACATACCAAACAAAGCAAGTAATAAACAGAAAAGGTCCAGCGCAATACCGCACGAATATCCTAAAATTTCTAAATATTTCTAGATGGTAGAACTGTCATAGTTCGGTTAAGAAAATACCACTGCGGCATCTATTTCTGCCGTGAATTTTGTTGTATTTCAATGGAAAGTTGCGATATCAGGCTAGCCTTATGATAAGTATATCTTAAACGTTTTTTTTGTTATTGGAGGGGGAACCTTCAAAAGGTACCCGGTACCTTGGGAGAGGATACCTGGTTATGTGGTATTTGTACCACACTAAAACCCCCTTGGTGGCCTGCCTCTGCGCTTGGGGAGGACTCCGGGATCTCCAGTGGAACGCGCCGGTGTCCTCCGCGCGCGGCGCCTAGCACGGGCACATCTTCTGGAGAGCAGATGCGCTCTCTTGCACCCTCAGGCGCTCACGGCGGCATGCGGCCAAGCACACACCGCCGTCCTTTCCGGGGCTGCTGGCTGGATGGGTCTAGCTCCCACTCTTGCCGTCCGCAATCCCGAAAGCCCCCTTTAAGTCGCCTCTTACGATCAGGCAGGGGATACCGTAGCTCTTCTATTCTTAATCCCGAAGTTACAGGGACTAATATGTCTTAAACCTAGCCTTAGAAGTAGCAGTGCAATACACAACGTGTGTGTACCATGGCCATCCCATCCCATGGGTAGCAGTGACAATTTAACACGACTAGAGCCGTAGTTGAGCGTGCTTCAGGGTAAAACTGCATTGATTTGTTTCCGAAAGAGTTTCCAAAATAGAATAAGTGAGCTAGCTACTCACTTGACAACTCATCGATATTTTTTAGAATCATCGGACCTATAATAATAACGATTACAATAATAACGATTCACACTCATAGCCCCACAGTAGGGTACATATACTCTGTGTCGTGAGTACCATGGACACCCACAAAGACAGAAACAAAAACACCCAGACCTAGAACAGAAATTTAAACTCGTCATTCAAATTTCTGTTTCGCATAGTAACCATAGCGTCACGCAGGTCGTCCAACCTACCTATACTTCCAAAAGTTGATGGTTCAATCTTATTAGCACAAATCCTACTTGACGTTTCGACATCTAGATCTGAGTTGCCGTGTCTTGGCTGACATTCCTTCACATGGTATCCAACATGTACAGTATCGGTTAGCATGTCCCACGCTGGGCACTGGTCTCTCCCCATTACTGAGAAGAACTGGAGCTTACACAACCACGCAGCTCCAATGCGGCTTAACAGTGATATAGGTTAGTGGTCAACCTGTTGACAGATATTTTCAAATCGCTCGTAAGGGATCCGACAAGGTTTTAACGACTATCAAAAACAACCGGGACCGGCGTCTAAACGTAGGGAATTTTAAGCGGCCGGTGCACGGAAACGCGTATGAAATTTGTTTTAAGGGTTACCCAAATAACACACGACTGCGGCCGTTTAGCTTAACTGCGTATATGGCTTGCGTTTTACGACAGCCGCGACTGAGTAGTTGCCTCCTTTCCTGGCCAGCTTTTAATTCTATTAAATATCCTCCTACATACGGTTGGCATAAAGAATGTGTTTCGTATTAGTCAGAGGATTCTTATGCGCCCCGTTTATGTATTTAGGTTACAGGGGCGTACTCAGTACTGTGGGCCCACGTGAGGCATCGTTCGATGACACACTTTCGTCATACGTATCATATCTAAACATGAATGGCATTAACGTAATATGAGATTTGATGACCGTATGGCCCCATGGTTACTATGCCAGACCGGCAGATCAGTCCTGGGTTCGATTCCGGGTGAATATTGTATTTTCTGTTTCCGTCAGAGTGTTTATATTCCTCTCTAATCTAAGACTATGAGTGGCAAGTGTTTGAATACTTTCATTGATAAAAGCTGAAGGACGTAAATCGCTATAACGTATGTAAGCATAGACAAAACAGAAAAAATAGTAAAACCCATGAAATTCTGATGTCTAAGATTCTATTTAGATACAGAGAGATATTATTATAATTATTATTCCGGTAATATTATAGTTTAGGGGTGTGATCACTTATAACGAAGCGTGTCGGAATAAAAATTTCGCATTTTAGATCTTGACATTTGAAAAACTAACAGGCAAAGAATGATGAAAAGAGGTCACTTATAGCAAAAGGAACTACCAATAAAATAATGTTTAACAATAAATAACTTATAATTCAAAGTAAAGTTGCTTTCATGACTATTCATCATTGTAGAGATCGTTTACAACGAGCCGCCCATCTAGATCCCGGCTAAGATAGATATTGCTTAGACCCGTTTAACAATGCTTTAGTTCAACATTAGCCACAGTTCCTACATGTACTATCATAAAAAGGAAAGAAGAAATAGTAAAACATACCTGTTTTTGTTAATATTAAATCAGACGGTAAGAACAGTAGAAATCCTACTAAATCAGACGGTAAGAACAGTACAAAACCGAGCGGTGAAAATTCCCTAACATAATTTCCACCGTTTACGACCTCGTAAAATAGTATGAACAACTAAACTGAGCATTCTGCGTTTAGTACCTAACTCATAAATTTGTCGAAAGAAAGAAAGCGTTTAGCAAAATGTTGCTCTTGTACTTAAGGCGAGGGTTTTGCGAAAAATTGTATTTCTGTATGTGTTTTATCCATAAATGTAACATAGGTACTAAGGGCCTCGTTTACCATCTCCAAGTAAAGTGTTGATTAGTTACATCCCAAGTAAAGTTGATTGGCAAGTAAAAGCTATGAGTACGGGTCAGTTTATCATATGATTAGTGCTAATCGAACATCGTGAAATTGAAATTGAAGTTACGGGTGACTTTAACCGGCAATTAGCGTTTTGTCACTTTGGTGGTGAAAGAGGCCCTTTAGCTGTGGGAAAAATATTTTGGTCTAGGGATTTATCTAAATACATTATAATTTTTATTTCTCTGCACTGATTTTTTTTATATAACAATCGGACAAAAAGGCAGAAGGGCCGCGTGGTGTTAAGCGATCACAGTCATCTATGGACACGAGCATGAGCCTGAGCATTGCCGGCTTTGCAGGAGAGCTTTTTTTACAGCTGCAATTGCAAAAATTGGTCTAAAATAGTGCAATATCTTGTCTTATTTCAATTCAAATAGACGTTGATAGTCAAAAAATACCACAGCAAGTGTTGAATGCAAATAGAATTGTGTATTACAAATAATGTATTAACGATTATTCACCCTTTTATCGCTAATTTTATCGAACTTGTGGACTTGGAAACCCTCGCATTAACAATGCACAGTGGTCCTAAACACTTACACGGAAGCACAGAATCCTGTAACAGTAATTTAACAAGCAAGCGACAAGTAATTTGCACAAGTAACGACAGGTTACACCAATAAAAGTGAAGATTCGATGGAGAAGATTCCGTTAAAAGGTTAGAATTCACTCTGCAGGGCCCGTAGCTAGGGTATTCGATGTTGGGCAATTGTCAGGGGCGAAGACCTAAGTATCTTCGCTGACTATCAGAATGACCAATCTTCCATTATGAATGTGTGTTTTTTTTGTGTGGAGGGGTCGGATCTATTCTAAAAAAGTGTCTGAAATTGTTATTCATTGATTAAAAGAAATACGCCCTTAGCCATTATTCTCTGTTCAATGATTCCCCCTTTTATGTGATTTGCCTGAAATCACGCCCCTTCGACTATCCTCCAGTATCACGAGAGATATTTATTGAGTTTCTATCGTAAATGCTATTATTTTCTCGCAATTTTACTAAGTTGGAGTTACTTGATATCTGGCATAATTGGCATTTTCTCTACACTGGGAGTTTTTTACCGCCGCCATTTTTCTATCAGCTCAACATCTAACCCAAACGGGCACCTAAAGGAAATGACCGGGAAAAATATGATATTCATTAAGCGAATATTTTGTATTCCTAATATGAAATAAATATTTTTTTCTTTCTTTCAATGCCTTATGATATTCCACGAATAGAATTCGAGCTTGCTAATATAGTTTGCTTAGCTTCACAACGTACTATTGTTATATTGTTATAGTAAGTTCTTGTGTGCATAAATTGTAAAATTATTCACACGTTAATGTTATCACGACAACGTTTGCCGAGGAGCTAAAGGTGTAAAGCGCCAAATTTAAAACGGTTTAATTAAATCTGTTTACGTTAAAACAGGTTTGAGCAGTCCTAATTAGACCCATTTCGCTCATGGCAACGGAGAAAGGCTCTTAAGGCATGGCTTTGACGCTACTCGTTATTTTACGCTTCGCACTGAAAAATTACATACCTTTACAAAAAATCACATTAACTGCCAAATGTATTTGTATTTTCAAGCATACAAACAATTGTTAAGTGTATAAAACGTTGGCCAGACAATACCATAGGTCGACTAATTATTAGATTACATGTAGAGTAGACCAATCCTCTAACTCTACACGCCCTAACTCTGTTCTAACTTCTCAAACTCTGCATCTTGGCACAGAATATATAATAGTACAGGTAACCTTGGTGTAGGCCTATGTCCAGCAGTGGACTTTGAAAGGCCGATAGATAGATAGGTAGAGAGAACCTTGGTCAAAAAATATGTAAAGCTATTCTTTAATTTTTGCGTCATTGTGGTATAACATGTCCGTAAATCTAATTTTTGTGTAAAAAATAAAATTAAAACAACAATAATAATAATAATAACGTTTCACACTCATAGCCCCACAGTAGAGTAGATATAGGTACCCTGTGTCGTGGGTACCATGGACACACTCAATGACAGAAAAACAAACACCCAGACCGAGAACAGAAATTTAAACTCATCATTAAAATTTCTGTTTCGCCGGGAATCGAACCCGAAATTCTATTGGCAGTCCGGCATGGTAACCATTGCACCATGCAGGTCATCAAAGTGTGTTTGTTACATTAGGTAGGTAAGGTTGCTTAATTTGTTTGACGAGTTTAAATAAGTAAGTTTAAATAATAGTTTTTTGCTGCTGCTGAATCAAATTAATTGGGAAACCCATGATCTCTCTCCACCACGCTGCTCCAATGTGGAGAGATGGAGTTGCATCTTAGATGCCAAACCGTAGTCGATACAACGCCTTAAGTAATTTTCCGCGGCGTCGCTCCACATTTCGTAATTGTCATCTAAAGCAGAGCAGCTCTCGGAGCCGAGTCTTACATCGATTGGCGGCTGCAAAACAAGCTTTAGGGTTCCGCAGGTGCGAATAAAAGCCATAAAAACGTGCGAAGATATGCAGACTATTGCCGATGTTAGTTTATTGAATTCGAACTATTTTATTCAATTGTATGAGAAAATACATATAATAAAAAAGGTTAAAAAAACTTTTTTTGCAATCTTCATATTTCCGCCACAGATGAGCATACAATATGTACAACGATCGATGCAACAAATGACGCAACTCTAAGAAACGTCGAAATAGGAAAAGTGTCAGAACAAAAAAAAAAATACATAAAAACCCTTTTAAATTAGGCGTGTTTTCTAAGTATTTTTCTCTTATGTTTTAGTAAATAGTACCAATTAAGGCTCATACAGCGGCCACAACCAGGCCATTATATTTTAAAAACTGATAAATGGACTATGCAACACAAAAATAATTTATCAATTTGAACCAGAAATTCCTGAGATTAGCTTGTTCAAACAAACAAACTCTTCAGCTTTATATGTATACTTGCTTTCCGCCAGCGGCTCCGCCCGCGTGGACCCGTTTTATAGGTTCCCGTAGGATAAAAACCATCCTATGTCCTTTCTCAAGGTCCACTCTATCCGTGTTCCAAATTTCATTAAAATTAGTTCATTAGTTTAAGCGGGAAAGCGTAGCAGACAGAGTTACTTTCGAATATCATTATTATATATTAGTAGGGATTAGTATAGATATAGATTTTCCCCGTTTTTGATTCGAACCTGTAGTTCCTGAGATTAGCGCGTTCAAACAAACAAACTCTTCAGCTTTATACTATAGTATAGATTACTCGTGAATAACAAAACTAGGTATTTTAAGCTAGGTAAATTTGCACCAAAAAAATCGCCATGATCCACATGCAAATATTAATGAAACACGATATTAACTTATTATTAGGAAGTTAATTAACCACGTGCCGAAGAGAATACCAAATAAATAAAGAAAAAAAAACATGTGTAAAGTGACAGGACCTCATATTTGCGCATAACTTCTCTCTTGACCGGTTTGTTCACCAATTACCGGTATAAAAAACAAAAATTCCGAGCTTCCTTATAAGTGGCACTTTCGAAATAATATCGTTTAGGTGGAGAACACACCGAGCGCATTATTAAATAAAACACAATAATATTGCTAAAATTGTTTCCTTACGTCCGCTTTATTACGTACTATAAAAATCCAACAGTATTTTTGAATCGAGTATTATTTTATTTTAAATTAAAATGGTTGTCTTTAGTATAAATATGAGGACAAAATCGTTATCATTTGTCGTTTTACTATAAATAATACATACTTTGACCTTTTTAAATCTTCACTACTGCCTTAGGATATTTGTGTAGTTGGTTGCGACCTCATTATTTTGTGCTTCAAAGCTGGGCAAGGCTGTCATCCGAATCAACTCTCGCTGATTAGAAAATAATCATGCCAGAAAATAGAAATAAAAAGGAGTTAGCAGTTTTAATTTACGTGCTTTGAAGCAATAGCTGAGAGTTTTTGTGAACCCTTTTTTGCGTTTCACTGCTGGGCACGGGTCGAATATCGGGAAAGGCTGGAACTTACTCCACCATGTTGCTCCAATGTGAATTATAAGAGCGTCGTCGAATGTTTTGAAATCGCCCATGAGGCCTCCAACAGGGTTAAACGACTGTTATCAATCGACAACAATCCGATGGCTTAACGTGCTTTCCGAAGCACGGAGAATTTAAAGGCTAGTTTCTTACTAATTAACCGATTTAAAGTTTTAAAGAAGCGCGCGTGGCTCGGCGGCTAGCGTAGAACGCAAGTGGTCTATGCAGCTAAGCCAAACGGGAGCGGTCGGGTGTGGGATGGGTGACCGCTAGTGGCAAAAATTTCATGTGCGTTTCCGTGCTTCGGAGGGCACGTTAAGCCGTCGGTCCCGGTTGTTATCGATACAAAGCAGTGTTCAAACGGATGGACGGTTTGAAAACATCCTACAGCGACTTGGCCACTGACAAGTATCTCCACCAACCCGCATTGGAGCAGCATGCTGGAATAAGCTCCAGGCCTCTCCAATGATGGGAAGTGACACGTGCCCAGCAGTGGGTCACAAATAGTGCTGCAGTTAATTATATAAAATTAATATTTATGTTTAGTGTAAAATAAATTGTATCAGCGATACACGTAATGTAAAAATAACCGTAAAATCAAAATTATTTAAATTTTGCTCTAGCCACCACCAACAGCAATACGGATTCCACGCAAATTTTAATTCAATTCAACATCGTTATTTTCATAGAAAATTCATAAATTAGAAACACCCTGATGAATTCTCCTTAAAGTAAAAATGTCTTTTTGCAATTTGCAATGACGACCCGCGTGGCGTTGATAAACAGTCGTTAAACCTAGTCGGAGGCCTTATGGGCGGTTTGAAAACATCCGACAGCGGGTTGGCCACTAACCCGCATCTCCACCAACCCGCATTGGAGCAGCGTGGTGGAGTAAGCTCCAGGCCTCCCCAATAATGGAAAGAGACCCGTGCCCAGCAGTGGGACGCAAAAAGGGTTGCAGCCAAAGTTATAACGTAATTGTATGATTTTTTATGGATTGTGCGTTATTGTAGGCTGCTTATAAAAACATAAGTTGTAATAATATAAACTGATATATTTTTAGTAAGTTTTTTTTATTTTTTATTTGAATTGAGCAGCAGACGAGCATGCATGCCACGTGGTGTTAAGTGGTTGCTGCAGCCCATGGACATCTGCATACAATCTCAAGCAAGCATAGGTAAGTCTTGCCTGAGGTCGTATGCAGTTGCGCTGCTACTCCGGAGGCTGGTGGTTGCCTCATGTAAGTGTGGCCGGCAACTGCACCTTTCCACCGAAACACAATAGAGTTGGTTCACGGCAGAAGTGGGTGCAGCGGTGGTACTTCTCCGGGCGAACCATTATAGTTCTACCACCTACAAAAAAGTGCATCATAATAACTCAATATTTATTTTAAACTTTTTTTATTATGTTCCACTGCTGGGCACTGGTCTCCTCTCATAAGTGAGAGGAATTTAGGCCTTAGTCCACCACGTTGGCCTCGTCCGGATTGGTGGACATCATGCCTTCGAGAAATAATTAGTTTCTCTCAGGCATGCACGGCGATGGAAAACATCGTAATCAATTAAATATCACAATATTTTCCATCACCGTGGAGGAGCGATAAATGCCCTCATTACAAATTTCTTTGTCGGAGGTGCGCTCCCAGGATTTGAACCCGGTATATCTGTTTCGGAGACCACGGTCTTTACCGCTCGGCCATCGCTGCTCAAATACGAGTATGAAATTATTAATATAAGTAGGATCTACCTCCTACTGTAATATTAAGATTATCCTTTCATCACAATCTTTTAATTTCCAAAACAATTTAGCGGTACTCAATAGCGCCATCTTTTTAAATTACGCTCTGTCAATCATTGCAACTGATTGAGTCGTTTGCTCAACGCGGCCCCATTCCACTCCCAATTTATTGACACACAGACAGACAGCTAATGTAATGCATTTCCGTATTTATAAATTATTAACGTACTTCTAGTACTGTATGGTTAAGTGTTAGGCCCTTGTTGTAATGTAAGCGAGAAAGTCAGAAGATACAGAGTCGCGAATCGGAAGCGCGCATGGGCCGGTAACTAGCATAAGACGCAAGCCATCTACGTAGCTGAGCGAAATGGGCGCGGGGTTGTGAGATGGGTGACCGCTAATAGCAAAATTTCTTGTAAGTTTCCGTGCTTCGGAGGGCACGTTAAGCCGATGGTCCCGGTTGTTATCGATACAAAGCAGTGTTCAAATCTTGTCGGATGCCTTATGGACAGTTTGAAAACATCCTACAGCGACTTGGCCACTGACAAGTATCTGCACCAACCCGCATTGGAGCAGCATGCTGGAATAAGCTCCAGGCCTCTCCAATGATGGTAAGAGACACGTGCCCAGCAGTGGGTCACAAATAGTGTTGCAGTTAATTATATAAAATTAATATTTATGTTTAGTGTGAAATAAATTGTATCAGCGATACACGTAATGTAAAAATAACCGGTAAATCTAAATTATTTAAATTTTGCTCTAGCCACCACCAACAGCAATACGGATTCCACGCAAATTTTAATTCAATTCAACATCTTTATTTTCATAGAAAATTCATAAATTAGATACACCCTGATGAATTCTCCTTATTAAGTAAAAATGTCTTTTTGCAATTTGCAATGACGACCCGCGTGGCGTAATGGTTACCATGCCGGACTGCCAATGCCCGGCGAAACAGAAATTTGAATGATGAGTTTAAATTTCTGTTTTCTGACTGGGTGTTTGTGTTTCTGTCTCTGTGTGTTTCCATGGTACCCGCGACACAGGGTATATCTACCCTACTGTGGGGCTATAAGTGTGAAGCGTTATTTATTAATTCACGATTTATACTTAAAATTTTATCTAAAAATATTGTGCCAAAAAATTTTCACATGCTCACGGTACAAAAACAAAAGGAAAAATAAATTGATGGTAAAGCAAGTACCTTATAACTAAAGCTCATAACTTGCAATAATGTACAATTATGTTGCCCACCAACAAATTAGCACATCAATTTCCTGTTAAGATAAATACATTATGATATTAATAAAATGTTTTAGAATGTTCACTCAGCAATAATAAATTGCAATAGTTTTCTATTAAATAATTTCAATTTCTCAATTAACTAGTACGGTGATTTAGATGAGGCAGAGAAAAACTCTAAATAGCGTTTATTCAAAGAATCTGTGATATTTTTTGAATAATAATAGTTCACAATTATTGCCCCAAAGTAGGCATAGGGTATACTTATACCCAGTGTCGTGAATACCATGGAAACACAAATAGACATAAACACAAACACCTTGACCGAGAACAGAAACTGAAAATCGTCATTTCAATCTCTACCTCGCGAATGGAATCATATTATTAAATAAAATAAATAAAAAGGTATCATATTATTAAATAAAATAAATATAAAGGTTAAAGTTCCACCGGCACCATCTGGACTCGTGGCGGTCCTCCACAGTCCGCTTTGCACGCTCCTTTTTACCACGGACGTGTAGGTTATGGGGCAACCTTCCAGCTGAAGCATTCCCAGTGGACTATAACATGGGGTTCTTCAAGAAAGCTGTAAAAAAGCTCTCCTCCAAAGCCGGTGTAGCGACCTTCCGCTACTCATCAAGAGATGGCGCCACGGGTATTCCTGAATCACGCTATCGAAGTTTTCGGAATATCCTACCATATATATATATACAAACTCCGAATTGAGTCAGTTGGAGCGCGGCCGTTCCCCGGGCATGACCACCTCGCCCGGCGGGAGATCTCCCTTTGCCAAACTGGTGAACCCGGACAAGAATACGTCCCTTCTGACCTTCATCAGTCGCACCTTCACTCCCTGGATGGACTGCAGCATCACTTCACCAGCTCGTCAGGGTCATCGCAGCGCATCGTGATAACGCTTCCTGATCCTGATCCAGCTACCTCCTGCGACGTCGTGGACGGCTCGAGTATCCACTCTACTAGCCTCCACATTCCAACCTATCCTCACATCTCGACTCACCGAAGATAGAGGGCATCTCCACACTTCGCTACACCCTCACATCCCGACTCACCGTGGATAGAGGGCGACACAAGTTCTGCACCCTCACATCTCGACTCACCGCAGATAGAGGGCATTCAAGGCGCTTGTAAGCGAAGATTACTCATGCATGTCTAGAAGTTATCGACCTCCGGTCTGAGCAGGGGGTGATGTAGCGACCTTTCGCTACTCATCAAGAGATGGCGCCACGGGTATTCCTGAATCACGCTATCGAAGTTTTCGGAATATCCTACCATATATACAAGCTCCGAATTGAGTCAGTTGGATTGGAGCGCGGCCGCTCCCCGGGCAAGACCACCTCGCCCGGCGGGAGATCTCCCTTTGCCAAACCGGCAATGCTCGGGCGGCTCCCCTAGGGTTGCCCGTGTCCATAGGCGACGGTGATCGCTTAACACCACGTGGTCCGCCTGCCTTATTGTTAGGTTTGTTTATAAAAAAATAGCCTTTTAATTCCTCACTTTACAAACTTTGGTCAATATAAAATATTTAAGTCAGCATTATTTTTTTTTAATTAATTTTTTGTCATAGTAATATGTATATATTTTTTTCAACTTTATGATTTACATAAAAAATGTCATAATTTATTTAAATTTTTATACTGAGTCAACATAGTAGTATTATCATATTTAGTTAGTATTATCATTTTTATACTTAATTTTATCATAACATAATATATTATTAGTTTATTGATTACATAAACATTTCATATCTTATTTAAGATCCATACAAAGTCAACCTAGTAATAATTGATAATTGTATTAATATTGTAATCATAATTATAATAAACATGCATAATTGAATTGTTAATTTATTTGTAAAGTCACTTTCATAAATAATTTAATCAATGCTCTACATTTTTGTTGTGAGGACCCCTCTACGGGTAAAGGGCTCCTCCAGAGTTTGCCATTTTTTTCTGTCTTTGGCTTTGTCCATCCAGTGTTTGCCTGCAGTTGCTACAACTTCATCATATTATTATCATAATATAATTAATGATTTTAATGGTAGAGTTAAGAAAAACTGTATTCATTGATTTTACCCGATTCCTACCAATTTTTTTTGTTGTAGCTTAGTTTGAAGGCGAACATTTAATTCAGACACGAATCATTGGCAAATTCAAGGAAATAGGAAGGAGTATTTTGACAGAAAACGTTATCGAATAATAATGTTTTTCCATCTTTTGGAATTTAAATGACTTTTTAGCACTTTAAGAATATTTTTTTGTTTTTACGGACAAAATATCTTCAAAAAGTCTTGAATAAAATGAGCGTAAGAACTTTTGACTCTAATTTATTGGAGTCGAACAAAGAATATTTATATTTTTGTGTTATCGCTATGCTAATATGGGCAAATATAACAATACTAATAAAACTTTTGCAAAAGATTTATATATGTTTACTGTGCCTCAGATATATTGACTTCTTACTGCAATATATGACCACTGATTGATTAATGTTACATTACTATGCATATTTAATTTTATATTTACGATCTTCTGATTTAATAAGCTTATTTATAACTGACTTTAAATGTAGGCAGTGCACATTTTCAGCTGATAATTGATGTCCAACTGTTGGCTGCAATTGCTGTGTCTCAGTGCTGGGCATGGGTCTCTCCTCAATATTGAATAGGCTTACTCCACTATGCTCCTCCAATGCAGGTTGGTTGAGGTGCGGGTTGATGCCCAACTCACAGTCGGATGTTTCAAAGTGCCCATAAGGCCTTCGACAAGGTTGAACGACTGGTATATATCGATAGTAACCAAAAGCACGGAATCGCGAATGCAATTTTTGCCGCTAGCGGTCACTCATCTCACACTTGACCGCGTCCGTTTGGCTTCATTTTAACCATCATGCATCCTGAATTATGTCATTGACTGCAACCCTTTTTGCGTCCCACTGCTGGGCATGGGTCTCTTATTGGGGAGGCCTGGAGCTTACTCCACCACGCTGCTGCAATGCGGGTTGTTGGAGATGCGGGTTGGTGGCCAACCCGCTGTCGGATGTTTTCAATCCGCCCAAAAGGCCTCCGACAAAGTTTAATGACAATTATCTATAGACAACAACCGGAAACTACGGCTGAACGTGCCCTCAGAAGCACGGAAACGCACGTGAATTTTTTTGCCACTAGCGGTCACCCATCTCACACCCGACCGCGCCCGGTGGCATTGGTGCATAGATCGTTTGAAATTATGTCGTTGAGGAGCAATAAAATATATGTACCTATCTATATAATTGTCGTTATTTGAGCCAAATGTTAATTAGCTCTAAGAACGTTATATGGCAATAAGATACTAAAATGAATCGTCAGTCCGTAATCACGATATTATTGCCTTATTGTAATGTATGTAATTGCAATTATCTCACAATTAAGAAGATAACATATCTATTTCATTCGACTGACTCATGAGATGGCCATTGTTAGATCAAATCAGAGTATATATATGTGGGAGACCAGACAATTTGATGTTGTATACATGGGCGTACGTTGGTACAGTTAAATTTTTTCAAGCTCGGTACCGCGCGTAAAGCCTTCCACGAAACATGCAGACATGCACACAAAATATTAAATATACAACGGAAACAGCAGAAATTTTGTGTGCATATAGGGTAGGTCTGAGAATTGGTCAAAATCTACTTTTCAAACCCTTAATTTATAAGGGTGGTCCACCTCAAACATTTAAAGACGTTACGGAGTTATCGGGGCTAGCTAGTATACCATAAATTTTGTTTAATTGTATTGCAGTGTTAAACAGATAGAACTAGTTGTTAGAGATAAGCACACGGTATGTTAACGATGCTAATTTGCTGTAGGTAATGGTATTATCATTGCTTGCTAATTGCAATGTGCGGATAATCCATATCGCTTTTATTATAGAGGGATGAAATAGAATGCTTTATACTTATCGCTCCACACGGAGATTACGTGTTATGGGTACTTTTGACACACTTTTAAGTTAAGGATATAAACACTCAGATCAGGCACCACTGAGCCCTTGTTTACAGTCTGCCAAAAGGTCACCTATATCATAATGTTAATTAAAATTATTTTTTTTACTTTCTGAAATAGGAGCAGCGCTAGTCGCTTAAATTCAGTTCAAGTATGCCGACCACATGGTAAAATTTATTTTTGCGTTTCATGGATTAGTAACTCCAAGCTCTTCGTAATCGCAATCGCAATCGTATGTTGGTTTATAGAAAGTCAGTTGGATGCTTATAAAACCGAAAATGAAAGAAAAGAAAGTAAAATATTTCATTTGCACAAATGTGGGTAAAAAAGACTTTACAAAAGTATTTAGATCGTTATATTCACCCTTATGGTGTGTAAATTTTATTTTATTAAAAGTAAATTTAAAACGAATTATTTACAATAAAGCGCCCTAAAATACAGTGAACTTAAATAATTTTACATTTATATTTTTTCCGATTTTGATTTAATTTTCTATTTATTAGTGATGTTTATTAAATTGTATCAGTGCTATTCAGATGGAACCAGTAATTAGCGCTAAGTACCCGGTATGTTAATATCACTAATTTGCGGTCAGTAATGGTATTATCATTGCTTGCTAATTGTGAGTGCAGACAGTGCCTATCGCTTTTATTATAGTTATGAAATAGAATTAACAGTATTTCTGGTCTTTTTACTACTTCAATGCTAGATCGTTCTGGAGACCCAAAATTTATTTTACATTTAGGGTTAATATGACAAAAGTTAGTGTTATTCCTAATCTTTAGAATTAAAGGATATTCGTATATGATTTTTTTGATATTAGCAATTAATTTGCTTTAGGATGAATGTCTAAAGTGATAAGTAAAGTAAAGTATAGAAGATGTGAGTGAGAAATGCAGGTAGAAGATTTCATTATAAAATCTCGGTAAAAGGCAGCTGTTTGTTAAAAAAGTGATGTTTATTTGATTGTATCAGTGCTAATCAGATGGAACTAATAGTTAGCGCTAAGCACACGGTATGTTAATGACGCTAATTCGCTGTCGGTAATGGTGTTATCATTACAATAAGTAAGTGCGGATGATGCATATCGCTTATATTATCCAGATGAAATAAAACATTTTACAGATTACATGTTGTCTGTTGACCCTGAAAAGGGCGCGAAGACCATAGTACTCCATAGAATGATGATTTTAATTTCCTTAAGCTACCTGTTCTAGCCCGATGCTTAGATGCTGTACAAGTATGCCGGTCAAATGTAAAATGGATTCTGCATCCTATGAACTCTTAAAATAAGTACACTAAAGCTGAAGCTTTTGTCTCAGACAAAATCATGCGCAATCGTTGATTCGTAAGACCCTGATGGTCGCTTGTAGAACCGATTAAACAATGTTTTGTGTTTATAAGTGATAATTATAAATTATAAATTACGATTACATTATAATTATGGTAAACAGTAATTTGTGCTACTCGTAAGTACTTGGTATGTTAATGCCGCTAATTTGTTGGTAATGCGTGCGCTAATTGTTATGTGCAGACAGTGGCTATTGCTTTTATTATCTAGATGAAATAGAAATAGAACACACAATATTTCTGGTCATTTTAACTAGTTCAATGTTTTACTTAGATCGTTTTGGACAACCAAAATTGATTTTACATTTAGGGTTAAATGTCAAAAGTTAGTTTTATTCCAAACCACTACTCATATAGAATAACTCGTATGATAATTCATTTTTGATATGATAGGGTTAGTTTGCTTTAACATGAATACCTACCTAAAGTATGCAATAAGTGAATAGAAATAATAAATAGATGTGAATGAGAAATAATTTAGTGCTACAGGTAGAACGTTTTATTATAGAATCTAATTAAAGGTTGCTGGTGGTTAAAAGGTTGAACCAACGTTAACAAACGACACCAACACTAAGATGGTTCAGAAATTTTACGGTTGCATTTTGATGCAATATAATTTTATTACCTCTAAATTATGTTGGTATTAATTAACGATGCGATATGATACTCCTTATATGAACACCATTTTTTGTAAAAATTATAAAAACATACAAAACTTCACTAATATTATTACAGTCATAATTTAACACATGTTACTTTATAACATAATATTGGGTATCACCAGTTATCATATTGTATTTGTAGTAAAATTAGTTTTGTAAGTTTTTTAAATATTATTTTAAGTTTATCATGTAGTAAGTCACGAAATTTCATTAAATTTCGACTCATTATTATCTGTGTAATTATTAAACGTAAAATGATTAATTGTATTCATGTAATTTCGATTAATAATAACCTCTTATAACAAACAAATAAATTGATATATAAATCCAAGATAAATATTTCATTTCCTATTTCAAATTATCTAATTGAAGTTAAGTGCCATATTTACTAAACGGCTAAGTTTAGGAGATGGAAATGAGTGTTAATTCCATCGATATTAATATAAGTAGGGTTAATTCGTATACCGGTAATGACCATGCCATTACCAGAGGCCTGTAATGTGTGAGTGTAGGCGGCAATGGGTTAAGCAATACATAGTTTTGTTGCAAACTTTTTGATCATTGTTTATAGTGGATTAAAACTGTTTTAACCAAAACGATTTGCGTTTTGGAAAATTTTGATAAAAAAAATTTAAATTGACATCGTGTGAAAAAGTAAAACAAAAGGAGATTTCAACAATGATTTTATTCATCATTATGACAATCTTACTACGTAGTCATAGTAGTAAAGCTGTGACGTACGTTATTATGATTCAGGTTAACTTAAAAACATGAGGAAGGAATAATAATAATAATAATAATAAAATATAGATTCAGAGGGGAAATGCTGCCAGCGTTGTGTGCACAATGCCACAAGCGCAATAACAAGATAGAATTTTCTTTTTATAACTCTTTAAATATTTCATTTTTAATTATTGTTAAATTATTTAAGTATTTACTTGAGTATGTTTGCTTGGTATTTTTATTTCATTGTAGCAAAATATTATATTACCTTGAAAAAAAAAAAACTAAAAACCTCGATATAATTCTGGGATCAATTGGCGATACCAATATGTGATGATTTTATTATTAAGCCTCAGTTTTGAAATAAAAAAGTATTATCAAAATCCATCCATCCTATATAGGTACACTTTAAAAATACAGTCGAATTGCGACGCTCTTTTTTATTTTATAGAAGTCAAAGGAATAAATGAGCTCTTGTATGATTATTTTATTGCTTGTGTTTCAGAAAGTTCTTTTAAAAGTGCTAGACTCGTGTTTATTTACAAGTAAGGACTGAGCCCTTATAGCCCCTTAGTGTAAATTTGTAAACGCGTAAACGCGCGTCTGAGTTTTAATTAGGCAGACAGATCTTAACCTGAAAGGAATAAGGTCGATAATTAAATTCTTAACGCAAACGCGTTAGTAACGTTTTCACGTGTGCAGACTTACACTAAGGCCTCAGGTTACAATCAAAATAATACTAATCCTTTCGCAATGTTTTCAATTACTGTAGAGTACGTGGTAAGTGGGTACGTCATGCTATTTTATTTACAGCACTTCGACATTTTGATAAAGGCGAAGTATAAGCAGGTAATATTTACCTGATAATTCCCATTACTGGTCACACTGGGTGGAGTATACCCTCTCGCGTTGTAACCCGTAGCCGCGGAGCCGTGGTACAGGGTGTTGTTATTCGCGTCCCTCGTCGTGGCCGCTGTGTACGTTGTCTTGCAGTTATGGGACATGATGTATATCTGAAAAAAATAAATAGAAAGTTTTAAATTTGCGTAGTACTTATAATGCCAGACTTTGGAAAAAATCTCCAAAAATAAAAGACAAAAAGTAGGAAGGTAGGCTGAACGGTTTGATTAAAAAAACGTTATTCATCGAATGTGTACTCGCTACGGATATTGGAGTCTGAATTTTTCATCTCCCTATAAAAGCTTTTGACAATTATTGGTAGAGAACGTCCGTTTTTATGACTTTTACAAAATTTCTGCACTTTTTACTTTTATTGCTGACTCTTCAATCTAAATTCTCAATATTATCTTGAAAATATTATATTCGATGCGTTAATTCAGCTTATGTTAAACATTTATTTCAAAATTATTGATGATGTTTGAGTATCATCAGCATTTAATTATTTTTTGTAGAATTTAAATTTATAAAAATATATAATAATAATAACAGTCATCACATAGACAATACATTAGGAACAGTATAGCCATCATACATAGACTATACATGAAAATCTTAGGTTACGGATGTTTTTTCCTGGTTAGGGTACCTCTCCACAACGCCCCATAAGGAACTTCGTTCCAAGAATCTTAATTTTACTAATATTCTAACAATTTTATTTTCCCCTATAAACAGTGTCAATCATTTGTTGTTCATACCTCGTACCCTCTCTGCTATTGGAACCTTTCCAGATTTTGACATATTTGCTGATTCATGGCAGAAAGTATTAACAGTGTGTCTAAGACATACTCAAGGTTAATATTATTATTTAACGTTTTGACATCAAATTTGTATTATCATGACAATTTTTATACGCATTTAATTACTTTTGTTTGCAATTTTTGTTATTTATCTTTTTTTTGTCAAGTAATTGTGTTTGTTATCCATGTATTTTTTATGACATTGACAATTGCTAAGTGTTAAGAATTGTAATTGGTGCATAACCGTTTTTCTTAACAATAAATAAATAAATGCCCTCGTACCCACATTCTAGAATATGACATGCGTTACCATCCTAGTAGTCTGTGAATATGACAAATATGAAATATTTTGAGAGGCGTCGGTCATTACTTACTTTTAAATATTTTTTGGCAGTATTAAATATCTCTTAAGGAGCATTAGTTCATCTTTCATGTGGAATGGTTTAAATGTAAATGTGTGTGTACGTCGAATATCACAAAGGATTTAAAGTAACTGGATCTGGTTCATAACCACTTTGATATTACTCGTACATTTTATATAGACATTTGCAACGAGTTTCTTGATTTTCATATAAATACTAGTTGACACGACATACGTTATCCTGTCTTAACTATGGATTGTGGTTAAGTATTCATAAAATTTCTAATTTTTCGCGCAATTATTCATAAAACCTTCTCCTGACAATAACAAACGGAATAAAAAAATAATTAGCGAAATCGTTCCAGCCGTTCACACGCCTAATGCCGTGACCAAGGAAAATAGGGATTAATTTTGTTATATATAGATCATTCAGTTTTTGATTATGTAAGTATATGTTTTAAAGTACGTGACCCTGCGATCAAACTCGATTATTTCTGATACTTTTATGATAGGACAACGTCTGCTGGGATCGCTTGTCAGATACAAAAACTGCAATTCATTTTGTTACGGATCTATATTGAACATTTACATTTGCATTCCTTAAAAACGACCTAAAAATGACAACGTATTACTTAAAGTAAATTAATCATAATTGTTCAAAAGGTTACAAGTCCAAATATATTATCATGTCTGTTATACACTCCGTAATAAATAAAGTGGTAGAATTCGAAATGGGTTCCAAACCTTTCGAAAGTGCTATAGACAAGTTGACCATAACTGTGTTTACTCTAGAAAGTAAAGTTGCATCTCTAGAAAAGATAATAATGGACCAAAACAACCTTATTATAAAACTAATCAGTGTTAGTAGTTGTGATTGTGCCTCAAGATTTCGCAGCAATATCGAGGTAGAAGAGGGTGGATTTGAAAAGAAAGTTCGGCAGCGACCAATATCGGGCGTCCGCGATCGGGCAAAGTCGTCGGCAGTCGCCGTTGATCGAAGTGCGCAATCGTCCGACCACTCTAGACTCGCGAACGCCGAACCCGCCCGAACTTCGCTAGCGATAGCCAATGCGCCGTCTTCTCCGACTACGTCAGCCAGGCGGGAATGTTTAAACGCCGAGTCGACTGCGACAACGACTCAATCGCAACAGAGTGAAACTGATAATTTCCATAGTAACAATTTCGCGCAGCAAGTCGAAAATGAATGGGTCAACAGTAAGCCGAGGCGTTTGCGTGGAGCATCCGTTCCTAGTGTGGAAGAAGGCTGTACGAAAATTAACACTGACAGCACATCAAAAAAAGGGACAAGTAAAGAAGAGGTAGGGGGTGGTAGTAAATTGACAAAACCGGGATTCGGAAAGATATTCCCGATTAATAAGGGTAGTAATACGTCATCGCTCCAAATAAAGGCCGTTGAACGTAAAAAATTTCTTCATATTTGGAGACTTGATTCGGGCACAAAAGAGGAAGATTTATCATCTTACGTACGTGAATTACTAGGCCAAGGCAGTTACATACAGGTGAAAAAAATAAATCACAAAACAGAACGAGGATACGCCTCATTTAGAATTTGCGTATCTGACAGTGATTTCGTGAAGTTATTCGATCCCAGTAAGTGGCCCAAAGATGCTGAATATAGCGAGTGGATTTTTTTTCGAAAAACAAAAAACACATAACACCAAATCAAGCCATAAAACAGTCAGTATCTTTTATCAAAACGTTAGAGGCCTACGAACAAAGACGTCTAAATTTTTAGCTTTGCTGGAATCGTCGGATTCTGATTTGTTTGCTATTACGGAGACAAGCTGCAACGAGTCCATACAAGACGCAGAAGTTACGTTGCCCGGGTATTCCATACTACGATGTGACCGGGTGGATGGACGGAAGCAGGGCGGTGTAATGTTGGTGGCAGCGCCCCAATTCGTTCTACGGCAAGTACCGATGCCCAGTGATATTAATGCCTACAGTTTTGAGCTCGTTTGCGCTACTGTGTTCACCAACAATAGGTTTTTATTCGCCTGTTGTGTTGTCTATATACCACCACAAACGGGGGAAAATGAGTACATATTGGTATTTAATCTGTTAGAAAGAATAAGTGTAAAATATAAAAATAATATATTGATTGTAGGAGATTTTAATTTATTTTCGAGTAATAATAATGTTCTTAATTATTATGAATACTTCGTAGCCTTTTGTGAACTCATTCAGTACAATACAATTCCAAACTGTAGCGGTCGACAGCTGGACCTTGTGTTAACCGCGCGCGGCGGAGTGGAGGTGGCGGCGGCTGACGATGCGCTGCAGCCGGTGGACGCGTATCACCCGGCGCTCGCTGTTGAGGTCGCCGTCGCCGTCCCCGCCCCACCCGTGCTCTCCGCGCCTTCCACGTCTTCCGCGACCGCGACAAACAAGTCTCCATATAGGCAAAGGAATTTTTATAAAGCGGATTTTAATAGATTATATAATTTAATAGGATCTATGGACTGGAGCGAATTGTATAAAATTAATAATCCTGATTTAGTTTTAAATTTATTTTATGATAAAATTAATAAAGCCATCTGCGATTGTGTACCACTTAAATCAGTGAATCCGGGAAACAGGTATATTTACCCTGTATGGTACACCTCCCAGATCATTAAGGACATTCAAATCAAACATGATTTACATAAAAAATTTAAACGCAGTAAGACCCCGGATGACTACAAGGAATTCGCTCGATGCAGGGCGAGAGTTAAGCTTGCCATCATACTTGCCCATGACCAGTATAGACAACGCATTCAATACCATCTCGCTTCGGATCCCAAATCTTTTTGGGATTACGTAAGGTCAAAAAGAAGCAAGAATACGCAAGGTAAGTTGATACAAAATGGAGATACGCTTACGGATCAGGAGTGCGCGGATAGTTTCGCGAAATTCTTTTGCAGCGTGTATAATTCTGAGCCGGCGCGGTTAGACGTGACAGCAAGCGGCGCGTCGGCGGAGGCGGCGGCGGGCAGCGGCGGCGCGCGCGTCCACCTGCGCCAGTTGAGCGCGGCTGAAGTAGGTCGAGCGCTCCTAAGACTGCCTCCGAAGCGCTCCGTGGGTCCGGATGGAATACCGCCATTCATCTTTCGGGATTGTCGTGCCGCTTTAGAGGAGCCTTTGCTTCACATTTTTAACGCATGCATCGCTTCTGCGACATTTCCCGATCGGTGGAAATTGACCCGGGTGGTACCGGTGCCGAAGGGAAGGGGAGGTCCGGACCCAGGCAACTATAGACCTGTAGCTCTCCTGTGCACCCCGGCTAAGATATTTGAGTCTGCAATTCATCACTCACTGTATGCTCAAGTGAAGGCTCAACTATCGGATGCGCAGTATGGCTTCCGCCCGGGAAGGGGAACAACAGGAAACTTATTACAGTTAATGGCGCGGGTAGTACCAGCGGTGGATGCTGGAAAGCAGGTGGACGTCGCGTATTTCGACTTTCGGAAGGCGTTCGACACAGTCGATAATGATGTACTTCTCGCAAAGCTGGCCAGAGTGGGCTGCACGCCGCACACTTTGGACTTCTTTGCCAGCTACATGCGGGACAGACGTCAATATGTCGACTGTGGTGGATGCCGATCCGTAGAGTACCAGACCACATCAGGCGTCAGCCAGGGTAGCAATCTTGGGCCCCTCCAGTTTATCATAATGGTAAACGATTTACCGGAGGTGGTCCGGGAGTCAGTATGCCTCCTGTTCGCTGACGACCTGAAATTGGTTTGCGAGGTAGGTGACACATCAGACCAAGTTGGGATGCAGCGTGACATAGACCGCGTAGTCGACTGGGGATACAAAAACAAACTACATTTCAATTTGGAGAAGTGCTCGGTGCTGTCCTTTAGCCGCGCGCGCGTCCCACTGCACTATCCGTACAGCGTCAAGGGCGAGCCGCTCCAACACGTCACAGAGGTCAAAGATTTAGGAGTTCGTTTCACTGCCCATCTCAACTTCCGAGACCATATAACCGAAGTATGCAAAAAAGCGTACAGAAACCTAGGCTTCATATTGCGGCAATCGGACGGTTTTACTAACTTTAGTGCCTTACGAGCCCTCTATGAAGCTTTGGTAAAGAGTCACTTGGAGGGTAATTCGGTTATATGGGCTCCAACAGAGGCTAAGTATACGATTATGTTAGAACGGGTACAAAATAAATTCGCACGGTTCCTCTATTTAAAATTGTATGGAATATATCCCGGTTACCCGTTACTGTATCCTACTCTGTTCGTTCTCGGCATGGTAGGATACAGTAAGCTGGAAGTGAGAAGAGAAGTCTCGCTCGCCAAATATCTTTTTAAGGTATTGCGGGGTGAACTGGATAATCCATCAATCCTGGAGCAGATGATGTTATGTGTGCCGGACAAGTGTGTGGAGCGGCGCCGTCGGCCGCCGCTGCTGGCGCTACCGCATGCGCGCACCAAGCTGCTGCGGGCCGCACCGCTGACGCGAGCGATGCGCACGCTAAACACAGTGGCCGACCGAATCGATTTGTTCGCTTGCACGCTGAATGAGTTTATAAAGGTCGTATCTCATGTAGTAGAATTTCAACATATCATGTAGGTTAGGTAATCAAACAAATAAATGTGTGTTTATGTAAATTAATTTATTGTAATTTGATAACTGATTTTTATTATTAATTATTATTTTATTGTTGTTTTAATTTGATTGTATTGATTGAAATGATGTTTTAATTTTATTTTATTTGGATTTAATTTTAATATCATTATGACTTTATTTTGACATTTGTATTTTTTCTTTTAATTTTTTAAATAATGAAATTGAAATGAAATGATGTTTTAATTTTATTTTATTTGGATTTAATTTTAATATCATATGACTTTATTTTGACATTTGTATTTTTTTCTTTTAATTTTTTTAAATAATGAAATTATTGACTCATTGAAATGATTATTTTGAATGTGTGTACTTGACTTATTATGATGGTTCGTATTCAATTAACGCATTAGGCAAGACCCTGTCATGTTAGTTGATAAGTTTTTATAAATAAATAAAATAAATAAATAAATAAATAATCATTAAAAATTAAAAATGGTAACAACGTGAAATGTTGCGTTTGATTCAGATTGTTAAAGGTTAAACCAGATTTAATAGCGATGCATTTTGTCTTTGTAGCATTGAACTAGAATACGAGTTATGTTATCCTCTAAATTGGGTCGGGGTGAAGGTTACGCTCTTTAGGGAGTACTGTGTGGGCTAACTATACAAATAAGTGCTACAGCGCCCTCCGTATCCAGTTTAACAATTCGTTAGGGCGGTGGTGGGGCTGCCCGGTTTTTGCTGCGCCTCGGGTACGTTCGCCGCGGCGCGCACAGACTGCTTCCATGCTACCATGCGGAAGTGGGCCGCGTCCCTGGTGCGTCTGGTGCGGGTCGCGTCCCTGGTGCGTCGGGTGCGGGCCGCGTCCCTGGTGCGTCGGTTGCGGGCACCGTCCCTGGTGCGTCGGGTGCGGGCCAGCCCCAACGCCGTCCTGGCGATGATCGCGGGAAAACTGGATTGCCCGTACTGCACTGCTATGACAGACACGTCATGAATGGTGCGGGCAACAATTTTTTTTGTTGTTTTATATTTAGTTCATCTTTTTTTATTCCTATACTTATTTTAATTTTTGTAATTTAATTTGAATTGTACTTTATTTTAATTTTAATGTTTAATTTTATTGATATTGTAATATGGGTTTTGTTACCTGATTGATAAATAAATAATAATAATAAAGATGACTAAAAGGGGACTTGGGGCTATTAGGGGCTAGGGTCTCACATGAATTATCTGACTGGCTTTTTTCGGTACTGGCATCGCATCTGTGTATAATACTCGTAATGTATTGCCAATGTCAAGTGAATATGTTCATTTTTTGTGACCGTTTCGTTACAATCTGGCGATATAATAAATATCAATCTCAAGTCAGTCGTTATTAATCAGTCAGTCAAGGCAGTCAGATATTCAAGTAAATGGAGTTTTGGCGGGAAGTCTGAAGGGACAAGTTTTTGCTCTTGTTTTATTTTAATTTTCTCATCTATTTTTGAGTTATATCGGATAAAGTTGATGGCATTTTGCTCGATATAGGTTAATGACAGTGCACGAGTGTTGTGAAATAAAATAACAGTGCGAAAACATGTTTTTTAGGCTTGCCTCCAATACTCCATCAGACATGTTCTGGTAAAGTAGCCATCGGTTTACTTGAACATTTGGCTGACTAGACTGTGTGTTACCTGACAACTACCTGATTTTTTTCTACGACTACAAAGTGATGCAAAAATTTTACTTGACGTTGGTAATATGCACGGAGTTTGCGACGCCATTATTAAAATTGAAAGTATTCAAGTATATCGATGTCTACTATACCAGAACGTGTCCGAAGGAATTTTGAAGGCTGATAACATGTTTTCGCACAGTTACCTAATTCACAACACTCGTGCACAGTAATTAACTTATATCCAAAAAATGCCATCGACTTTATCCGATATAGCCTTCCGCCGGCGGCTTCGCCCGGGACCCGTTTAATGGGTCCCCGTAGGATAAAAAATAGCGTATGTGCTATTCCATCCGATATTAATAAAAAAACACCAAAGCACAGTATGTCATTTTCATCTTTCCTCCAAAACCTCCCTGATTGGCCCGATAAACGATGTGAATTTATCCGAAAAAATTTTTTTAATGTGCCATTTTTTAATTTCTTTAAAGTCCTTCAAAATTAAACATATATTTATATTGGAATTAAGTTTTATTTACTCAACCTGTTGGGTAACTTTAGGGCTACGGGTGAACTTGAGTAAGAACGTTGAATTTAAGTAAGAGGCAAAATCACCAAACGGTGTATTATAATAATGTTATGTAAGTTGCAGCAAACGAGAAACATAAATTGTTAGTTTAAAAAAACGGCAAATTGTTTGTAAAGTAGGTTTACGATCGAGATGTTTACGTGATAACGTCCGCACGAGAAAATCTCCATTCGTTTGTATGCCGCTAGAGTGAGAGAGACGGAAGATCGGTCCACTCACTCGAACGCTATGCCAGCCTCCGCTCGTGAGGATTCCGCGTGACAAGTTTCACGGAATGACTGGCAGCGCTCGAGATGAGACGGGAGATCGGTCCGTCTCTCTCTCGTTATACCTGCGATCGCGCTCGTGAGGTTTTGGTGTGACACAAGTTTCTGAACATGTCACCCGACTAAAACGATTTTAAAGACGTTATCAATGAGACGGGAGATCGGTCCGTCTCTCTCTCGTTATACCTGCGATCGCGCTCGTGAGGTTTTGGTGTGACACAAGTTTCTGAACATGTCACCCGACTAAAACGATTTTAAAGACGTTATCACGTCAAAAACCTCTTATATAGAGCATAGATATGATATTTACCTTTGAAAAACAGAGAAACTAAAAAAACCTAAAATATCTCGCAAGGTTAACGGCTATTTCAGAACGACTGATAAAAATTATAGGTACCTACTTAATACAAATTAAAGAAGATGTTTAATACTCCATAAAAAGAAAGAATTCAAAAATGAGCAAATATTAAACGCTCGAAATCGCTATTGAGTACAAAAATAATTTTATTTAACACAAAAAACCATGAAACATTAAATAAAAAGTGAATTAAGCGCGCAACAACAAGCTATACCAAAAAACTATCGACGCGAAAAAAATGGCGTCGAAAAAGCGAGATTAAATTTGGACCTGCTTATTTAAATAAAAAAAATCAGACTAGTGTGAGTTCAACTCGCAGTTCTTAGGTTCCTTGTTTACACTTTTAGGGGTGTTTAATCGCTCTGGTCATAAATACTGAGACACGTTTGTTCAGTATTATTATACTTTTATGGTAAACTAGCTGACCCCGCGAACTCCGTCCCGCGTTTAAGTGTTCGGGGTGGGCCACCTTTATCAGTTGGGGGGGGGGGGGGGATAAAAAATAGATGTTGGCCGATTCTCAGACCTACTCAATATGCTCACAAAATTTCATGAGAATCGGTCAAGCCGTTTCGGAGGAGTATGGCAACGAAAACTGTGACACGAGAATTTTATATATTAGATTATACCTTTAATTTATCTAAACGGCTATCAAACATTTTTGTACTTATTTTTATATAATGTAGTATCCACCGGAATAATATCAATTTGTAAGAAAAACTGGCTACGATAAAAAGATAGGACAGATGGTTTGAAGACCCTTGTGAAATGTTCACCATGCCGAACTGCCGATCGAAGGTCCCGGAGCCGATTTCCGGTGGGGTAATAAGAGTGGTTTGATTTTCTGTCTTTGTGTGTGACTGTGGTGCCCACAGGGAATCTTAGTATGTGGTTATAAGAAGCTTTATTTATTTAAGGAAAAGATATGAAAGGAGTGTTTCCATAAACGTTGAGGTCGTAACAGGGTTTTAATGCGGAACCCTAAATTAGCAGGCACTATCGAGGTTATCCTCGTGGACGGTTCGCAATTAAAAAAAGCTGTCCGAAACTGTAGCAAGTTGGTCGGTACAGTTATTAACAGTAAATGTAATATGAGATGGACAATCAAAGGTTTGCTCCAAGGCATTAGAAGTAGCGGGATAAAAAAAACATACAGGATTTCCATGGCTGCAACCCTTTTTACGTCCCACTGCTGGGTGTGGATCCCTCTCTATTATTATTTAGGCCTGGAGATTACTCCAACACGCTGCTCCAATGCTGGTTGGTGGAGATGCGGTAAAGGGCCAACCCGCTGTCGAATGTTTTCAAACCGCCTTCAACAAACAATATTTAATGATTGTTATCTATCGATAACAAATGAGACTGCTGGCTTTACGTGCCTTCCGAAGCACGGAAACGCGCATGAAATTTTTGCCACTACTGGTCACCTATTTCACACTCGGTAGCACTCGTTTGGCTTAGCTGCGTAGATCTGCTTGCGTTCTACGCCAGCTGCCGAGCCATGCGCGCTTCAAACTCCCACACATAAACTCCTTACAAAATACAAATAATTCTTCGTTTATTTTCAGAGCTATTTAAAAGATGACATGATGAAGAAATGAAAAGTATTTGAGAAAAAATGTTCACTTAATACAAAAATTGATTTAATTTATTAATAAATTATTGTTGCTCTAAATATACATTTGTTATTATTATTATCTCTTTAAAAAGTATTTGCAATATCATATACGCTTTCCGCCTTTAACTTAAGCATGGCTGCCATTATCGCCAGGGCATTTTTCTCCGTTCAGTCAAAATGGATTACCCATTTTCGTTGCTCTCTTTCATATATCAAACGTTTACTGACCTGTAATTAATATTTCTTTGGCGATTGGGTATTAATTGGGGCCACTTTTTTCACAACGGTGAGCGGCGAATTTCGGAATTTTGTAGGTATCGGTACTTTAGAGTAAACATAGTGTATATCATAAGAAGTTTATCTTGATAAGGGCTGTAACCTTACTTAGTGTCTTTCACATCCTTCAGGGTATCAGAAGGAAGGTTGTAGGTGAACATTTATGTTTCGCCCGGGGAACCGCTGGAACCGAACAGTACCACCACTGCACCCACTTCTGCCGTCAATTTTATTATGATCTAGTTGAAAGGTGCATTTGCCGGCCAGACATACACGAGGCGAACATCAGCCTCCGGATTAGCAACTGCATACGACCCCAGACAAGACTTACCTATGCTTGCTTGAGGTTGTGTGTAAATGTCCAATGACCACTTATCGCCGCGTGGCCTGCAAAGAATACTGCTTATTTTGAAGGCTTAACATCCACGCTATTAATTTAATAGCCAAATAGCTTGTTATACGGACTGTTGGTAAGATTTTGTTAATCTACTAATCTTTAACTTTCTATAAGTGGCACATATGCACTTGGTTCGATCGAGGAAGAACCATCACTACATAGATCCATTTCTTTCATGAAGTACCAAATCCTGTTGTTTTTTAGTGGAACGATGTGGTTGCCGGTCATACGTACATGAAGTGACCATCAGCCTCAACAAGTCAACAGTGCCTTAGTGGTGATTCTCCAGTCAAACAATTAAAGTTCTACCATCTTTTGCAGATCAAATGGTTATTGCTCGTGGGATGCACTATCAGTTAAACTCGACCTAACTTGAATCTAAAACATTTTTTCGACGTACTGATATACTAGCAGAAGTCAGAATAGCATTGTAAAATAACACCAAGGGCTGGTAAAAAGTAAATATATAAAATGTAAACATATTTGACCGGTTTTCTCGTAATTTTCTTGCGCACTTGGCAACCGAATATCACCTTGAAAGGGCCGGCCAGCTATAGCCAGGCCGTGAATTTAATATGGAGCAATTACAAGTGAGTTTGCAAGGAATTCTGCGGTTTCATTAAAAAAATTCGACCGAAATGCTATTATTATAAGAAATATAATGAGTGTAAAGACAACTTTGTAAACTGGATTTTAAGAACGGTCCATATTTAGCCGAGATTGTTCGGTGTTGCCGCATTGCTACATTTTCAATGATCTACATACATAATGAGTTTTGATTATCTGTGGAAAAAACATACCAAAATTACGCCCGGACAGTTTAATTTTAGATCTGATTTCAGATTATTAACACGCTTTTATTAGCTTCACCTTTATGTCTGTGAGTTTGTTTGTAACTTCGATTTTGACTCACTTTCAAAGGACAGATTTTGGACACTTACGAGTATCGAGAATCGGTAGCAATACAATAATTTCATGAGTTTATCTAATTTCGAGATCTTGAAAAAAAATATTTTTAACAATAATCGAACTAAAAAATAAAAAACAAAAAACAGAAAATACGCTTTTAGTTTTTTAAACTATTTTTTGTCTGAATAAAATCATCATCCCAAGTATCCATCAGCCTTTCATAGTCCACGCTGGACATAGGCCTCCCCTGACGTTAGCTACTGTGTTCGGCCCTACACCCTCTGAATCCAGCGGCTTCCCGCTGTGTTCTGCACTTCATTAGTCCACCTTGTTGGAGAGCGTCTTGTGCTACTTTTCTCTAGAAGTGATCGCAATTCGAGAAACTTTCTTCCCAATCGGGTTTTGATCCTCCTAACTATATAGCCTGCCCCTTCAGCTTGCACGTATTGAGAGCTATGTCGTGAACCTTGGTTCGTCTAAGGGGTGCTATAAGAACTTCCGGCAGAGATTCGGCTGTCAACTTAGAATAATAACGTTAAGAACGTTAGTCTTCATACAAGCGCGCTGTCAAAATTGCAGCACTAAATGGATTCCTACAGCTGTCACATCTGACAAACAAAATATTTTTATTTTGACCAAATTAACTATAAAATACAACAAAATATCGAAAACGCTGTGAAAAGTTATTTTATTACATTCTTTTGTTTTAAAAAAGTGTTGTGATAAATTTTGACCTTAAGTCTTACGGAGCGGCCCAGCGTTTGGTGCCATTAATGGCACCAATCAACATGCTTCAATTTGGGCGCGCGAACTTGGTTTCTATAATGTAATTGTAATTATTCTTAGGCTGTCAAAAAACAAGACGACCTCTGCACCTGAATAAAATATCTAAGCCTAATTAAATATTACTATGATGACGTCTGTCGATGCCATAAATGTACATTGAAACAAAAAACCCAGAAGCTCAGACCGGAAAGATCAATCTAATTTCAAATTCCGTTCCGGTAACCAATTTCTGAAATTTAAAATAAGGCTCTAACGGCTGAATTCCAAATTAACAAAATTTATCTTTATATCTTTAAAATGATATCATTACAATATCCACGGGTCTTTATTTTATTTTTTGGCTGCTATTATTACCTGAAACGTACGTAGATGTAAGCCGATTTTTAATTGCATTTCTCGCGCAAAAACGCAAGGTGAATTTGAAAAAAGGAAAAAAAAATAGTCTTTTATAATTAGCCATCTTTTTGCTTCTTTTAATTAAACCTGTGTAATTAAATCTTTTTTTCAAATTTAATCTTGGAAATTTTTCACCTTTAATCTTGGAAATTAAACGGCAACAAGCAACTAAAAGAAAAGCTATCACTGTGTCCCACACTATGATTCCATATCGTATCGATGGTACTGACATACATATATACAAAGACAGGATCACATACATATACCCAGACCCGAACAGAAACTCATCGTTTATAGATACACAAGGATTTAAGGCTATCGACAAGATATACGAGTACGAGTATCTACTGCAGTGTATTGATATCAATTCATAGCTAAAAGCTATAATATACATAATATTCCTGACAAGATACACTGTTGTATATCGATGCCGATACATTAGCAATGGCGACTCCTGTGCTGTGTCTTCCGATGACTGAAAACGTATACGTCAGTTAAGGCTAGGTGCAACACATTCATATACGAATATGTATTGTCTATTGCATATGTTACAGTCAAAACTTATAGCCGGTCAAAACCACTTTTGACTGCAAAAATCAGTCAGAACTATTTTTAACTGAGGGCGTTGGTCAAAACCACTTTTGCCTGATTTTTGCAGTCAAAAGTGGTTTTGACCGGCTATAAGTTTTGACTGTGACATATACATTAACAACACACATATATGTATAAAGCGTAACGTTATTCACTGTCACAACATGAAAGTGAATTTGTGTGTAATAACAGCTTTTGATAAATCGACCTTATGTAAAGTTTAAGAAGATAAAACTTGGAGCTTGGTGCCCCCACCATTTTACCCCTTTGAGGGGGAATTTTGCCCATTTCAACTACAAAGATTTTTTTTTTCAGTTATGGCATCGCAAACTCTGTGCATACTGCCAGCATCAAGTATAACTTTTGCATCAATCTTTTGCCAGTTTCAATGAAACTGGACGAAGTAATAACAAAGCCAGTAAGTAATTCGTCAGTAATTAGTCAGTCTAGTCAGTCCAACATTCAAGTAAAGCGATGGCTACTTTACTAGAACGTGTCCGATGGAATTTTGGAGGCAAGCAGAAAAAACATATTTTAGCACTGTTATTCTATTTCACAAACACTCGTGCACTGTAATTAACCTATATCAAACAAAATGCCATCAACTTTATCCAATATAACTCAAAAATACACAAAGAAAATGAAAATAAAACAAGAGCACAATATGTCTTTTTCGGCTTCCCGCCAAAACTCCCAAGATTATTTTTAATTGTAATCGAAAACTTTCGAAAAACCGTAAACTTATTTTCACACATCTTCAATTTACTGAAATGAAAAAAAAAAATATAAACGTAAAATATTTGATACCCTTAGGGGTTGAATTTATAAAAATCCTATCTTACTGGTCACTTACATCATGAAAGAAACCTCTGTACCAAATTCCAAGCTTCTAGGTACAATATTTTCGACTGAGCGATGATATCTAAGTCGGTAAGGTTTGCCTTTTATTAAGGACTTAGTGGACCCCGCAGACGTTGTCCTGCCTTAAAAGTATTGAAAGAGGATTAGTTTCTTTATCATCTCAAAGAGTTTTTATGTTACTGTCAAATAACTAAAAAATATAAAACAAATAGTGACAGATGAATGGTCATTCAGACTATATCCAACTTCTAGACGATGGTGCGAAGAACCAATGCTTGACAGTTACTAACAGTTTATAGTTTTTGGAGGCAAGCAGAAAAACATATTTTAGCACTGTTATTCTATTTCACAAACACTCGTGCACTGTAATTAACCTATATCAAACAAAATGCCATCAACTTTATCCGATATAACTCAAAAATACACAAAGAAAATGAAAATAAAACAAGAGCACAATATGTCTTTTTCGACTTCCCGCCAAAACTTCCAATTTATTGATTACGTTCATTTATAAGAACAACAAATGATTGATGGACCGTTTATATGGAAAAATAAAATCGTTGAAATATTAATAGAATTGAGATTTTTATCATATTTTCATACTTATTATCCTATTCCCGGCGAAGACAAATCCAAAAACATAAAAATCATGAAAATTGGTCCAGCCGTTCTTGAGTTATAAATGGTGTAACTAACACGACTTTGTTTTATATATATAAATAGATTTATTAATTGTTTATGCCAACGCCTGCAGCGACAAACGCTATGAGCGTGCATCTTGAAGCCCTCCTTCTATAGCATAATGGTGGATAAGTTATAGCTGAATTAATATAGCCGGGGCATTGCTCCACATCGGTAATACTTATCGCAGGAATCGAACACGGATGCGCTCTGACCCATTGGTACAGATACCTGAGAACCGGTACTAGATCCAGGCTTATGTGGAGTATTTAATATCTAGCTAAAGGTTTATAGCTGGTACTAAATTCTAAGGTACTATAATCTTAAACGGTGACTGTAATGAGGATCGGTGATCTTATGATTGTATAGGTTAGGTAAAGGTTAGAATAGACTTGATGCCTAATATAGGTCTTAAATCGAACGAGCATGTTTACCATTGTTGGGGTTGTGTGTGTGTGTTACCTATTTTTTTTATTTGAATGGAGTAGCAGACGAGCATGCAGGCCACGTGGTGTCAAGTGGTCGCTGCAGCCCATGGACATCTACATACAACCTCAAGCAAGCATAGGTAAGTCTTGTGTGAGGTCGTATGCAGTTGCGCTGCTACTACGGAGGCTGGTGGTCGCCTTATGTAAGTGTGACCGGCAACTGCACCTTTCCACCGAAACACAACAGAATTGGTTCACGGCAGAAGTGGGTGCAGCGGTGGTACTTCCCCGGGCGAAACATAATAGTTCTACCACCTACATAAAACCTAATGAAAGTTTTAATTTACTCATCACTTGCTAGAAGGTGATCAGTATTGGCTACCAGCATTTTACTCTACGAATAGATACATATCCCACAATCATAGAAAATTCGTGAAATTAAAGCGTAAAAGAGCTATAAAATAAAATTAAAAGTAATAATATTAATGAAATGAAAAATACAGTTTATTTTGGATGATCAAAAATTAGCTTATTGCAATACTTATCAAAAACCTGGAAGGAGGAGGGCAAAGTTCGTATTTCTCTCTACTCTCGTTTGGCATATAGTTATATATATTTATGTAGGTATATATATTATGACGTAAATATATTATAACATGTATTTATTTATTATAATGTATGTACCTAATAAGTATTTTTATATGTACGTATAATTTAGTTATTTAAATTTAAGTATGAAATGTTTATTTATTGAATTACGCATACGTAATGAGTTCTCTTTTATTTTTATTATTATTATTTTTGACTTAGTATGCGCCTGCCACAAGCTCTACTCGTCACCTAGGGTTGAGAACCACCTAGGGGCTGGTAGAGAATGCCATTTAGGCATTATATATATTTATGTAGGTATATATATTATGACGTAAATATATTATAACATGTATTTATTTATTATAATGTATGTACCTAATAAGTATTTTTATATGTACGTATAATTTAGTTATTTAAATTTAAGTATGAAATGTTTATTTATTGAATTACGCATACGTAATGAGTTCTCTTTTATTTTTATTATTTTTTGACTTAGTATGCGCCTGCCACAAGCTCTACTCGTCACCTAGGGTTGAGAACCACCTAGGGGCTGGTAGAGAATGCCATTTAGGCATTATAAGCACGCCCTTGTGTTTCCTTATTTTTAAGGTAATACTTAAAGTTGAAATAAATAAATAAATATCTCATATTACTATGTTAAAATTCAACTCCTCCTATACGTATAATAATAATAAAAAAGAAAAACGCGTACAAAACTTAAAGAGATCAAATATTATAACGATACCGTTCTAATTTTCATGAATCACTGAATCGAAAAAAATGAGTCGGTTATTTATTCTCAATTTTGTCAATGTGATCCAGCCCTAACCACGTAATGCGAAACGCAAAGTACGTAACAATACGTGTATTATGCCGTATTAACTTCGTTGAAACTTTGTATCAAACAAAGTTTATGGGTACGGAGATCAAAGGCTTGCTTAAAAGTGAATTTTGTGAAGAGTACATAAATTATTTTGTCATATTATTCTGCTGTTATTGATAGCGCTGAAGTTTGCTCCACCACGCTGCTCCAATGCAGATGATACGGGAAAGGACGTTGTTATATTGAAATTTGCTATATTCTATCTAGAAAACGTTACAGTTTTTTTGTGTTTACTAAATTTATAACACATCAAAAGCAAATCGCACTATGAGAGCCTTTAAAACGTCATAAATCACTGAACTAAAGAAAAAATAAGTCAATTCGGTTTAATCTTAATTTCATCACTGTGAACGAGCCCTAACCACGTAATGCAAAACGCAAAGTAGGTAACAATACGTGTCTTATACCGCATTACCTTCGCCGTCGTATAATCCTCTGTTTTGAAACTTTGTATTATACAAAGTTTATGGATACGGAGATCAAAAGCTTGCTTTGCGCAATTTTGGTGCTATATAATAAAAGCGAATTAATGTGGAGTGTTCACAATAATTTAACTGTATTATTCTCCAGTAATGAAGCGCGCATGGCCTAGCGGCTAGCGTAGAACGCAAGCGATCTACGTCGGGTGTGAGATGGGTGACCGCTTGTGCCAAAAAATTATGCGCGGTTCTGTACATCGGAGGAAACGTTGAGCCATCAGTCTCGGTGTTATCGATAGATAACAGTCGCCAAACCCAGTCGGAGGCCTTACGAATGGTTTAAAAGTATACCTACTACAGCGGGTTGGCCACTAACCCGCATCTCCACCGACCCGCATTGGAGCAGCGTGGTGAGTAAGCTCCAGGCCTCCCCAATAATGGGAAGAGACCCGTGCCCAGCAGTGGGACGCAAAAAGGGTTGCAGCAGACCGTGTGGTAGAACTTTAATGATTTCGACCGGGGAACTACCGGTGCACCCACTTTTGCCTTGAAGCAATTCTATTGTGTATCGTTGGATGAGAGCAGTTGCCTACCCGACCTAGATGAGGCAACCATTACCTTTCGGAGTAGTCCCGCTATCGCGTTAAATTTAAAAACAGGTAATGTGTATTCAATATTAAAATCACTGTAAGAAAGACGCACACACAAAAAAAAAACAACGGGTTGAACTCCGGTAGTGCCGGCAGAAGTGAAAACTTGAACATTAACGTTGTGCATTTGTGATATTTTGGAATGGTTAGGGAATAATTTCGCACGAATTGCTTTTATTATCAGAATTATTTTTCATCTAGTATTCTCAGTAGATTTTTATCTAGTATTAAATTTTTTATAAAGTAGATACTCACTCATTTTCTTTCACTGTTTCTTCGTCACTTTTTTCATTAATAGATGCACTTTGTTCAATGTCAATATTTTTAATACTTGATATAAAAGAATTTTACAAGTATAGACAGTGTAGTGAAATAAAAGGTGTTTAGGGTTTAACTGGGTTTATTTTATAACGTAGTGGTTACAGAAATAGACTATACTAAGCGTAGAACTAAATTAGAAACTAGCACACTTAACACGTTGAACGCCGAGGGGAAAAGGATGTTGTTCCGTTTAGGCCATGGGGGTCACCGGTGAGCCGAAGGGTGTTGTTCCATTCAGGCCGTGGTGGTCACCGGTGAGCCATCGGTGGCCTTCACTTCAAACGCGATTTACTGGCCGAAACGCAACGATATTATGCAAAAACGTTACTAAGGTCGGCCGCTTGGCCCTGTAGAATATAAGAATCGGCTTGGTTCTTGTGTACTGGTAAACACTTTGAAATTTTTTGCAATTTTTGGCAACTTATTAGGGTTGTACTGAACTTCCATAACAAAGGTATTTTTAATTATTAATTTGGATACTTAACACGGGAAAAATAATTTTAAAATGAACTTAAAATGAAATTTTCGCAACTAAAACGTCTGCGCTCGCGACGAAAGCAAGTCCGCAACGGAGCGCGGGGTGGGCCGCCGCGTGACCCCGTGGCCTGCGGGGAGGGATTTACGAAATTCCTTTCATTCGGGACACGGGGATCACCGGTGTGCCTAGTTCAATATTTCCATATTTTACATAGTAATTTAAGAAAAAAATTAAAGTATATTGCCAAATAACATATTTCTAATCATTTGGTACAATAAAACGATATTGTGAAAAATTACGGAAAACACTATTTCTCTTTGGCCTGAATGGATTTTGTCAGTAGGCCCACCGGTGGGCCGTTGGGCGTTCAACGTGTTAAAGTCCCTATGACACACGCGAAACGATAGTATAATTATAAGTACCTCCTTTCATTGACGGTCGGATCTCTGCAAGTCCAGAATCTTCAGCTCTTTAGATAGAGTTGTTAAGAAATCCACATTCCACAAATCCAGGCAATATTGTAGATATCACAAAGAATCCGCTCACATTGGTATAGTAGAGTATGGTTAGGATTAGATAAGATTTACTTGTAAAAAGACTTCCAGTAGTTGTAGTTGTAGATTTTTTTTCCGAAGAATCAAGAGAACCAAGAGAACAAGAAAGAACCTCGTGTTCGGTAGTCCGGCCCTTATATATCAATTTCATTCAAAGAATTGACTTCTTCCTTAGAGCATCAAAGTTACTGACTCACCCTTCAGTAGAGACGGCATAGCGCCTCGCTTCGATACATAATTTTTGTACCAAATCTGGTGCGGGGGAAGAACGCACACATTTTAATTTTGTCATACGTTCACAAATATTCTTACATCGCTACAGACGCATACATTTCTAAATATGTCAACTGTCATACCTTGATGCTCTAAGACTTCTTTAGATTTCCTTTATGCACATTCTTGCATTCAACCAGCAGGTTATCCAAAGAGTTTCTATGATCCATAATTTTAGCGTGTGTCGTAAATTAATTTAATACGATAACTATAGATAACAAAATTAGAGGAACATTACATTATTTTATTATTTAAAAATAACAATTTAGAATTATAATATAAAAACATGAATAAGCCAAAGAAAATTTTAAAATGTAATGATCTATGAAATGAAATAAGAAACATAAAAGAAAGACAAGACAATTTTGAAAGATGTGTCAAAATAGGTAATCAAACATTGTATCAAAGTAATAAAGAAATAAGCAAGGAAAAGTTAAGATATAACAATAGAACAAAAGGATATAAGTTATAAAAAAACGGCAAATTGTTTGTAAAGTAGGTTTACGATCGAGATGTTTACGTGATAACGTCCGCACGAGAAAATCTCCATTCGTTTATATGCCGCTAGAGTGAGAGAGACGGAAGATCGGTCCACTTACTCGAACGCTATGCCAGCCTCCGCTCGTGAGGATTCCGCGTGACAAGTTTCACGGAATGACTGGCAGCGCTCGAGATGAGACGGGAGATCGGTCCGTCTCTCTCTCGTTATACCTGCGATCGCGCTCGTGAGGTTTTGGTGTGACACAAGTTTCTGAACATGTCTTCCACCTAAAACGATTTTAAAGACGTTATCACGTCAAAATTATAATGGACACACACACACACACACAATTCATATGTAGTGTATTCATAACACTACAACAGTCGAGCCGTCATCAGCTGTCTGTCACCCCTTCGTCTTACGAATTTTGTGATCAGGCCACGTGGACCTGACGCGAGTTTAACATTTTTTACCCATACCAAAAAAAGTGCACAACGCCGCTAAAGAAGTTTTCACTTCAAAAATTATAATTAAAAACAGCCCAACACTGTAATTAACTAATATCGAAATTCGACTTTATTCGAAACAACTCAAAAATTCACAAATAAAATTAAAATAAAACCAGACTGCCACGTCCCTTTCAAGTTCCCGCCAAATCTCCATGCTCTTAGATACAGTACATTTAATTTTTCCGCAATGCGTCCCATCGGATAGCTTTGCCTCGTTTGTCTCTTACGTAGGACTAAGATTAAGTATATACGTACACATACAACAATAACAATACTTTTAGCGGTCGCCAAAGCATTCGTGCTGTTTATTACAATTTACACCCCTTCACAACCATTATGTATATTTGTTTAGTATACTTTTATTGTTGTTATTTTATTATTACTATTTTATTCATAAATTTTATAGTATATTCATATTTTTTCTATTCTCTTTGATGTAAGTTGTTCGCCACCTACAACTGTATCTGTTTCGCATACAAGTAAACTGGCAGAGAATGCTTTTAGCTTTAAGTCCGCCTTTTATACCCTTATTCTATGTGGTGTAAAAAAAAAATCAAATATAGGTTACTAGTTTTCCGCTCGCGTGGCTACATGTTTTTCCAATAGAAATGAGATATTTTCCGGGAACAAACATTTCAATCCGCAGCACTGTTGTGACGTAAAAAAAACAACAAACGAACACACTTTCACATTAATATTATTAGTATGGATATCTACAGATAACTACTACGGAATCTAGATATACCAATTTATATCTTAGTTAGATCATTACTATTACTTAAATGACTAAGAAACACATGTTACACATTTTTTGTTATTTCGTTATTATTATTATTTAGTTATTTTATGTTATTTAGTCATTATTTTCATTTAGTTATTTTATGTTATTTAGTTACTATTATTATTTAGTTATTTTATGTTATTTAATTATTATTATTATTATTATTTAGGTATTTTATGTTATTTAGTTGTCATATTTTATGTTATTTTGAGACATGCATGTAGACCCCGCAAAAGGTTTGATAAAATATTCTAAAAGATTTTCCAGGTCTTATGAAGTTTAATATTAGATTTTCTTTCGTCTTATTAACATTTTTCGAACACAAAAGCGTATTCATGTGAAAGACCCTATTATCATTAAACCTGGAAAATATTGTTTGTTCAGGCAGATATGATCCTTCTTCGGTATAAAGAAACCGATTATCTTTTAATAAAACCCTTTGATCATACGGAGAATATCTAAAATATAAATAGTAATTTGGGAAAATTACATTTTGAATACACGCATTTATAATGTCGGCAAAGTAATTCAAGTGAACAGTGACAGTGAACTCCTCATATACGGCTGGACCGATTTTAATGACTCTTTTTTGTGTGTGTTCAAGTCGATTCGAGGATGGTTTAGATTCACAATTTGGGCCAATAGAAATGTTTTTTAATAATTTTTTTATTTACAAGTAGTTTGCCCATGTACCTAAATTGTTCCTACCTGTCAAACGTTTGTATTTCGTGCCGTGACGTTCTAAACTTTGACACAGTCAGAATAACAGGACAGTTCGTATGTATGAAATCTCAAAACAAATCCTCTTTGGACAACGTCTGCACCCGGGTGGAGTTGGGCGGGACCACTAGTATATTGTAAAAAACGATTGGTTAAGCATTGTATTGCTGAAGACAGGAAAATATAAACATGTAGATATATTTTTAGGGTTCCATACCCGAAGGGTGCCAACGGGACCCTATTACTAAGTGCTCTTTCAGAGTAAAAGCGAGTGCGGGCGCGGGTGCGGGTACGGGTAGATCAAACGTATCAAGACGCCTCTTGCTTTCACAGTGGTCGCGCGTGTGCGCATTCTAATAAGCGCGGGGGCGGGCGCGGGTGGCGTAACTACCACGCGGGTGATTCTATTGGCTCTGTCCGCCCGTGTCTTTCACACAGCTCTAGCGTCTGTCAGTGGCTAACGCGTCTGATTCTAAAACTTTTTGATCCACCCGCGGCAACATGGAAATCGATACAGAAAACTGCCACTGTGAACAATAAGACGCCAAGACCCGCGCGCCCGCACTCGCCCCCGTCGCCGCCTGTGCACTCTGAATAAGCACTAAGCCTCCGATGTTCGTCCGTTTGTTCACCTGGCTGTCATTAGAAGTTTTCACAGATAATGTATTTCTGTTGCCGCTCAATACTCAATCAAGCTAAATACTAAAAAATAGAATAAAATAAATGTTTAAGGGAGCTTCCATACAATAAACGTGATTTTTTTAGATAATGATATGGAACCTTGGCCGGTTTTTTATTTCTGTATCTTATACGTGAAAGCTTGAATAAAACTTATCTATATGTTACAAAATGTGACGACAGTCCTAAAATGGTAAAACTGGTATGCCGTAAAGTAATGTTGGTGATAAGTGACCATCCGACCATCAGATAGAATTCTGTCCTGTTAATGTCTTTTTAGATAAGGTGGTGGATAAGATTGAAGAACGATAAGATTATTCATGGATTTCAGGGATAGAACATATGAGCAATTTCATTAATTGCACCGTAGGCCTGGTTATAAATTTGGTCAAAACCTTAGAATAATTACGTATAGAATGAGTGTCTTCATACAGGCGCACTGTCAAAATTGAAGTACTATATAAGTTTCTAAAGCTGTCACATCTGACAAACAAAATATTTTTATTTTGATCAAATTAACTATAAAATACTACAAAATATTGAAAACACTGTGAAAAGTTATTTTGTAAGCCTTCTTTTGTTTTTAAAAAGTGTTCTGATAAACCTTAAGTCTTTCGGAGCGGCCCGGCGTTTGGTGTCATTAATGGCACCAATCAACATGCTTCAATTTGGGCGCGCGAACTTGGTTTCTATAATGTAATAATAATTGTAATTATTCTAAGGTCAAAACTAAATTTAACGGTAACTTTAACGACGTCAGCAGAATTTAACAATAATGTGTTTCATCATCACGTTTTTCTTGATTGTTAAAGTTAAAAGGCGGTGAAGTTAATACTTAGTTGATTTGATATTTGACCATAACAATAACATTTAACTGGCCAAAAACGAGCAGTTAAAGTTACCGTTAAGTTATGATGTCATTACAACCGTAGCTTAAACGGTGCAACGCAAATGTTGCTTAATCGAGGATTTAACGGGTAGTTTGGTTTACATACATACATGGTGCAATACACCCTTAAGGTAATACTTTAAGGTAACATGACAAATTTGTAATGTGCGTATTTATCGCTGCCCCACGGTGATGGAAAACATCGTGATATTTAATTGATTACGATGTTCTCCATCGCTGTACATGGCTGAGAGAATTCATAATTTATCGAAAGCTTGACGTCCACCAATCCGCACTTGGCTAGCGTGGTGGACTATGGCTTAAATCCCTCTCACTTGTGAGTGGAGACCTGTGCCCAAAAAGTTGAAAAATAATAATAAAATGACAACACAAATATCCTGACCCAAAACAGAAATTAAAATTCATCAATCCAATTTCTGCCGCGCGGGGAATCGAACCTGGGTCCTCCGTTTGGCAGTCTAGAATGATAACCATTGCGCCACATGAGTCGTCAGTTGTCACAGATCAGCACAGAAATATGCAGTTCCAAGGAACTGAAGAACAAAAATATTGAGCCAGACACAATTACCGACAAACAGCAACAACCCGAAATTCAAGGGTTTCTAAAAATGTTTCTTCTTCTCTTTGATGTACGAAATCCTAAAAAGCTTAGTTCTGAAAAAAATATTACCTCACTTAATGATTTACTCGGCTTTAGGTATAATTATGTCCCAAACTAAACTTCACACTTCACTGCACTTTCGCACGCACTTTTATTTATCTTAAACGTTAATGCGACACGTAACGTTGTAATGAAAGACAAGACAAACATGCTGCGAGGTGTCGGTATATATAAGTGTTTTTATTTACCAATCTGCTCTATGAATGGGTAACGGTAGCTGACCACATCCGGGTTCGCGTAATGAAATCGGGACATCGAGTCGTGGGAATTCCGTACAATTATACTGTTCGCCTTTGGGCCTTTTACCTGAAGGTGAAGAACAATTATTTAGAGCATTTTATTGATTCAGTTTTTCCTGTACCAGTTAGATGTGATATGTTTTCATTTCCGTAATTCGGAATTCGGACTCCACCAACCCGCATCGGAGTAGCGTGGTGGAGTAAGCTCCAGGCCTCCCCAATAATTGGGAGAGAGCCCCGTGCCCAGCAGTCGGACGCAAAAAGGGTTGCAGCCAATTCGGATTGGAATGATTACATTGGAGTATAATGTTTATTTTTTTTTCAGTCTTTGTTATTAGGCACGGGTGTTTCCTACGAACAGAGAAGAATTCAACTTATTAATTACTATGGTTTACTTACAATTTGAATTCATTAAGGGGAATTGTGGTCTTAGTCGAAGAGCCTAAATAGGATTTTGAAATATTTTTAAACGCGTCACGTCAAGATTCTACACTTTTTTATTTTGTGGGGTTATGATAATTGGCCGCAACCCTTTTTGCGTCCCACTGCTAGGCACGGGTTCCCCCCTTTATTGGGAAGGCCTGGAGCTTACTCCACCACGCTGCTCCAATGCGGGTTGGTGGAGATGCGGGTTAGTGGCCAACCCGCTGTCGGATGTTTTCAAACCGCCCATAAGGCCTCCGACAAGGTTTAACGACTGTTATCTATCGACAACAACCGGGACCGACGGCTTAACGTGCCCTCCGAAGCACGGAAACGCGCATGAATTATTTTTTTGCCACTAGCGGTCACCCATCTCACACCCGACCGCGCCCTTTTGGCTTAGTTGCATAGATCGTTTGCGTTCTACGCTAACCGCCGGGCCATGCGCGCTTCGATAATTCCAATCATCTAATCCGGTCATATCAATAGAATATTGAAACGGAAACAACAACCTTAGCATCATGATATTTTTTTTGGTATCGGGGGGAAATCACTAAGGTACCCGCCACCTTGGGATAGATAACGGGTTATGAGGGATTTGTACTGGACTAAAACACCATCGTTGGCCTGTCTCTGAGCTTGGGAGGACTCCGGGATCTCCAGTGGAACGCAGCGGTGTCCTCCGCGAGCGGCGCCCAGTACGGGCTCGTCTTCGGGAAATCAAATGTGCTCCCCTGCACCTTCAGATGCTTACGGCGGCATGCGACCACGCACACACCGTCGTCCTTCCCGGGGCCTCTGGCTGGACGGATCCAGCACCCAATCTCATCACCTGCTACCCCGGAAGCCCCCTTTTAGTCGCCTCTTACGATCAGGCAGGGGATACCGTAGCTCTATTCTTAATCCCGAAGCAACAGGCCTAACTTAAAAACCTAAGTCAAGAACAGAAATTGAAATTCATCACTCAATTTCTTGCCTCGAACCACCGACCTGATCATTTCGACAGACCAAAGCTGACAAGAAAACAGATGGAAGTAATGTAGAGTAACGGTTACACAAATAATTGCGTAAAAACACAACGCATAAAAATTTAAGCATATGAAATTTAATATGAAATTTTATATGGCTACCGGAGATTACTTCTTAAACCCGTTACAAAACAGATCACCGTACCAGGAAATGAGGTTTTGTCTTGAAAGAGATTTTTATAAATATGCGATATGTATGGAACCAAGTAATAGTATCTTGTTTTTTTTTGGTTTCGGGGGGAAACCTTCAAAAGGTACCCAGCAAATTGGGAGAGGGTACCGGGTTATGTGGGATTTGACCGCACTAAAACCCCCTCGGTGGCTGCCTCTGCGCTTGGGGAGGACTCCGGGATCTCCAGCGGAACGCACCGGTGCCCTCCACGCGCGTTACTCCAGAACGGACCCATCTTCGGGAGAGCAGATGTGCTCTCCTACACCTTCCAATGCTTACGGCGGCATGCGGCCACGCACACACCGCCGCCCTTTCCGGGGCTGATAGAGCTCCCATTCTCACCGCCCACAACCCCGGAAGCCCCCTTTTAGTCGCCTCTTACGATCAGGCAAAACCACCGTAGCTCTATTCTTAATCCCGAAGCTATAGGAACTATCATTATTATACCTACAGGGTACAATAATAAATATTATAAACTTTAATAACATCTTTTCTTTGGTGTCGAAACTAGCCAGTACATAGTCAAAGTGGTCCTTCGAGCCGAACCCAAAATAAATACCAAATTTATTATCATGCTTTTGAGAAATTATGTAACTCAGGCGTGCACGTTGATGGTAATCATTGCAGGCAAATATTACGAATGCAATGTTAAATTATTTAGCGGGGATTGAACCCGGGACTCCACGTTCGAGAACGACCTTTTTAACACTTTGAATCATTGTCATCACTGTTAAAAAAAATATATATATGTCAAATAAGTCATCCTACAATTGAAATTATATCCGTCTCAATTAATCCATATCTCTCAATATTCGTATGAGCCAGGCTTGGCTCGTATATCCGCGTTAAATTCTGCTATGATTAATTTTTCCAATTGAAAGTAATCTGCAGGAAATACCAACGTGTCGCACTGAGAACGAATGCGAGAAAAAGCTATTATGTATAATAACAATAATACAGTGATCCTGTCCGGCTTTGCTCCGGGGGTTTGAGTTTAAATGATTATACACCTCCACCAACCCGCATTGGAGCAGCGTGGTAAAGTAACCTCCAGGCCTCTCCAATAGTGAGGAGAGATGCGTGACCAGCAGTGGGACGCAAAAAGTGCAGCCATGATAGATAATCCCACGGGTACAGTACTTTTTTCTGGGATAAAAACTATCCTATGTCCTTTCCCAATTTCATTAAAATTGGTTCAGTAGTTTAGGCGTGAAACGTAACAGACATACACACTTACAGTTATTACAATATTACTACACATTAGTATGGATATGGATATATAGGCTAATATGGATTGAAATTTATTCTCTTCACATAAAAAAATATTTAAAAATAAAAATTACATATAAAAATAACAAATTTTTGTTTTATAAATATGGGTCGCTACTTACTTACTAACGTATCGATTTCAATATTTACCAATAAATCTCCCCGTAAGGGCGAGGCAAAAGGCGAAACTCCATCGATTCATTTAAAAAAATTATACAGATTTCTGAAGGACTTATAGATGTCCACCCCTTTTCTAATCAGGAAATTTTAGAAGGATACGAGAAAATAGATCAAGGGAGAATCGAAAACCATGCGGAGAATGCCGTGCGCGAAAAGCTAGTGTTGCATACGAGTAAAAATATTGTCTATCGCCTTTTCTACATATTATCGCTAGTATGGCGTGTATTACAGACATATAAAGCAGATCAGTTTTCATTCCAGCAACTAGATACTCCGAATTGAAATTGTTCTCAAATATCCGCTTATAATGTAGATTTTATTGGAACTATGACAATTTGCTCTGTCTGCTTTGAATCGATAAATGAACTCAACTCAACGTTATCAATGTTTTCATTGTCATTTCTTACCTATTTCAATATACAACAGTTAATTAAGTTCAAAATCCGCATTATTTAGGAAAAATGTTCTAGGTATACTCCAAAAATCTATAAGCTACCAAAAAGTATAACACAAATAGTGATTATGGTTATTCTTAAATTTTCTAATTTTTCGCGCAAATGTCTTATTTTTTTCTTTAATAACAACCTTCCCCTAACAAAAACAACACAACAAAAAAGAATAAGCGAAACCGGACCAGTCATTCACGCGTGATGACATGACCAAGGAAAATAGGGATTCATTGTTAGATATATAGATAAGTAAAATTTATAAAAAATCCTGCATATTATCGATATGATGACGTTACCAGTGCTCCCAAATATTTGTTTCACATGACACGTGATATACCTACTTAATACCTCAGCATGTGACGTCACAAGGCCGCAGCTCAAGTTATTGTTGAATGCATTTTGTTTATTAGACGATGTGTCATATTATAACTGTGTCCTCTACTACAATTATTATTTCCTATATTGTACCTATTATGTTAAAAATAATACGATCAATGTAATTAAACTTCCTGATAAGTTTACGTTAGTATACTGATGGAAACGTTATGTTTCAATCAACCAATAGTTGTGCAATCCACTTCTATGTTTGGTTTATTATTTGCAGCTTATATCTAAAATTGAAGTTTGTTCTTTTTTACCGACTTCTAAAAGGAGGAGGTACTGTATTCGGCTGTATGTATTTTTTTTTTTTATATATGTTCACCGATTACTCCGCCGTTTGTGGACCGATTTTCAAAATTCTTTTTTTTGTTCGTATGCTTATACTCCCGAGGTGGTCCCATTGTCACCAAATCAGGATCTGATGATGGGATCCCAGGGAAATCGAGGGGAACTCTCAAATTTTATAGGCACACACATTGATTTTCTTATACTTTCTGAAGCATAAGAGATATTTGTGCATAGTAATCATCATTTCATGTTGCTGAGCTGATGATGGAAGGTACTGCAACAGTGAGGAGTTGAAAGCAAATTCTTTCAATAAATAGTTTTTTATTCCAAATCTTACATTCCTGAGGTGTTCCAACTGTCACCAAGTCAAAGTCTGATGAGGGGATCCCAGAGAAATCGAAGGGAACATTCAAATTTTATAGCACAACAAATGATTTTCATATTTTTACTAAAGCAAAACAGGCATTTTTGTATAATTATCATCATAGCATGTTGCTGAGCTGATGATGGAAGGTACTACGAAGGTTAGGAGTTGAGAGCAAATTCTTTCAATAAATGGTTTTTTGTTCGAAATCTTACATTTCTGAGGTAGTCCAGTTGTCACCAAGTCAAAGTCTGATGATGGTATCCCAGAGAAATCGAAGGGAACATTCAAATTTTATAGCACAACAAATGATTTTCATATTTTTACTAAAGCAAAACAGGTGTTTGTGTATAATTATCATCATATCATGTTGCTGAGCTGATGATGGAAGGTACTATGACGGTTAGGAGTTGAGAGCAAATTCTTTCAATAAATGGTTTTTTGTTGGAAATCTTACATTTCTGAGGTGGTCCAACTATCACCATGGCAAAATCTGATGATGTGATAGGGAAATCGAGGGAAACACTGAAACTTAATAGGCACACACATTCTTTTAGTCATATTTTTTAACATAATACAAATATTTGTGTGCGGTAATTATCACCTCATGTTGCTAAGCTGATGATTGAAGGTACAACTCCTCAACGGTTAGGAGCTGAGAGCAAATTCTTTCATTAATTTATACGTTCAGGTGGACTTATAGTAGTATTCTTTCAGGGTATAAGATGGCTATTAGATAAACATGATTATAAAAGGTATCTCTTTAACGTTTAGAAATTAACTGAAAAATATTCCAATTAGGTATGCTTATACATATGTGCAGAATTATTAATATTACTAAAAAGAGTGAAATAAATTAAGTTTTTAACAAAAAAATAGAACCGACTTCAAACGGTAAAAAATAAAATTGTTCAGTACCTACTTCTTCTTGCTTATGGTAATGACTCTTAAAACTATTTTTGAAGTCGGGCCCTTAGTAAAATGTCCTGTCTTAGTAAATATAATGTACCTTTCGTTCTGAATGGGCACCGACTCCAATATAGTTTTAACCGTCATTACCATAATCAAGAAGAAGTAGGTACTGTCCCACTGTCTGTACTGTCGGTGCCCATTTAGAACGAATGGTACGATATCGACATTTTAGTAAGGGCCCGACTCCAAAAATAGTTTTAAGAGTCATTACCATAAGCAAGAAGAAGTAGGTACTGAACAATTTTATTTTTTACCGTTTGAAGTCGGTTCTATTTTTTTGTTAAAAACTTAATCAATTTCTTCTTTGCTGTCTTACTTACAATTTTTTCCTTGTTATTTTTTTTGATTGGTGGTTGTGGTGGTTTTGATTGGATTGGTGGAAATACGGATTAGTGGCCAACCAGCTGTCGGATGTTTTCAAACCGCCCAAAAGGCCTCCAACAAGGTTTGATATACATATATATGACGGCGTTGGGGATGGCTGAGCGGTGCCGTCATTTTCATGTACTGCTAGCTATAGCGTACACTTTTATCACTTCTTACTAAACTAATATCTGATCGTGACGTCAGCTTTTCCGTTTACCCACTTTGCAAAATTTAATCAATTGTGTTACTTATTTGACCATTATGAGAGATAATAATATTCCATGATATAATAAATCCACGACATATATATCGATAACAACCGGGATCGACGGCGTAACGTGCCCTCCGAAGTACGGAAACGGGCATGTTTCTTTTTGCCACTAGTGGTCACCCATCTCACACCGATCGTTTTACGCTCGCCGCTGGGACATGCGCGCTTCTTATCATATTGTTTGCTTTTTATCATATTAATATAAAATTTAACTAATTAATTATTTTGTAAATAATTTAACGTTTGTTTTTTCTGTTATTCATCAAATACCTTACAAAATTCTATTCAAGTGTGACCTAGCTAACGTGTACAAAATAAGTACCGAAATGATTCGCTAAGACAGTACAAAGAACATCAAAGTGGGTCAGATCTAATCCTCAATCGAAGTACAAGAATGAAACGCTAGAGATATTTCCAAACCGGATGCACGGACAGACAGTAAGTTTTTCTACACCGGATGTATACAGCCTCGGGTCAACGCCCTCCAGTCACTAGTAGGCCACTAAATCAGCGGGTAATTCGCACTTTGACGCTAGGTCGATGCATTAGGAACTTCATACATTTCGTAATCAGAATACTGTTTAAATTACGGTATAGCATAAAATTATTTATATTTCAGTAATGTATCATTTTAGTAAAATAATTAGTTAAGAAAATAAATAAATAAATAGTGTGTTGGTTTTAATTTTTTAGTAAATAAAAATATATTTTGTAATTTAGCTTATTGTGCTAAATGTAAATCTTAAAAAGGTAGAATTTATTTCAACCTGTTTTATGCGTTAAGATTTGCAAATGGTAACTAAATGCTTTATAATAATATTCGTTATCGCAATAACCAAATGTAGAAATACCAAACTTATGTCAGGAAATACATATACAATGTAGTGTTGAGTACCTAATGAGTTTTTAATTACGTTAAAATTAGCATATTAAACGTGTAATTGGATTAAAACTCTTCATCAAACATTCAGTTGACGACCCGTTTGGCGCAATAGTTTACATGGTAGACTGCTGATCAGAAGGCCCCGGGTTCGATTCCCGGCAAGGCAGAAATTTGAATGATGTGTTTAAATTTCTGTTCTTGGTCTGGGTGTTTATGTTTCTGTTTTTGTGTGTGTCCATGGTACCTACGACATAGGGAATCCTAGTGTGGGGCTATGAGTATGTAGCGTTTAATAATAATAAGGATATTACATTGTTTTAAGATCCCTGTTGCTCATGAAGTACCACATCCGCCGGAGTTTTATATGAGATTTTATATTGCGCTGCTACTAATTGAGTGTTGGCTTTCATCCGCAGGACCTCTATATTAAAGATCAAGGTGGCGGATGTGCGTGGTGGTAGGAATGAGTGTGCCTTATTTTTTGTTTTAGGTTGGATTGAATATTGCAGTGATTATTTTGTTGTACAATTTCTACGTACTCTCTCCACTACTATTTACTTTAGATGACGGTTAAAATTTCTCGATTAACAATAAAAAAGATTTTAACCTTAAAATGCTGACGTCATAGCCCAACGCAGCATCAGGAATTGGCACACGAGTTTAGTGGAGCGTCTACTGCGACACAAACAGACACTTGCCTAGCGATACCTTATACGTAGCTCGTGGTATTATTCGTATCATCACAACTATAACATACTAAGTGTCTTAAGTACTAAGGGTGTCTAAACACCCTTACACGTAGCAAATGATAGTTCATGTACCCTTACAAGATTTGATTTTCTATTTTATTTAAATAAAGTAGAAGAAAAGTATTCTGACAATATGGTTATATGGTTCTATTCTATTCTATTCTTGCAGATTTAAATAAGTGGACTAAGAAAATCTAATATCATAATCACTACTGAATTTTTTAACTGTGTATGTTCCTCCCTTTCTATGTTCAAGTCAAGAAGAACTTAGCTCATTAGAGATAATTGCGTTTTGATTGATGTGCGTTACAAACAATGCGACCACAGGGCGGAAACCTGCGTGAAATACTAGTATTGCAACCGTTAATGTCGTTGTTTAGTTTTGAAGATCGAATCAGTTCTTTGACAGCTGTTAGGCAAATATAGGTCGATTTATTTAAAATTACTATAGTATTGCAACCGTTTACGTCGTTGCTTAGTTTTGTAGATCGAATCAGTTCTATGTCAGCTGTTGAGCAAATATATTTTATTTAAATAAAACTGCTACTCACTATTAAAAAAAAGTCTTTTTCGTATGCGTCTCTCACTGACGAGACTTTCAATGCGCGTCTTTCGTGTAAATTTGTATATCACAGGCAACACACACTTACATGTAACTCACATATACACTCACAATATATTTATTGCCAACCACGTTAAAAGTTTTAGATTGATTTTTATTTTTTTCGTTTTGTTAGTTAGTTTTTGTTAAGGCAAATAACCTTAGATAACTTTATATCTGGGAAAATATGCGGGCCATTTAGGTTTGATTTTTTTCTGTAATAGCTACAATATTGAAACTTTTTATTCAATGTTTGTACACACAGAGGTGTGTGATACGAAACTTATAACAAATTTTTGGTCCGAGGACATATCAAGGATATAAATACATACTCGTATTAGATATAGGCAATATACTTCTGTAACTAAACAGTCGCCTAACTGCCGTCCACTTCCGATGATTTCAGGTGACATGGTGTTATTATGTCCGTAAAGTTTCATTCAGATCTATTAATCAGGTAAGAAGATACAGGGGGGTCAAAAGTGGCTCGAAGCGGTTCGGGTAAATAGTGCACGTTGTGCGCGCGGCCTGTGCTTAGAACTTGGCCGGCGCACTTTCGTGCGCTTTGATTAGAATATACTATGCTTTAAATGTATAAGTAAGTATTTAAACAGAAAAAAATAGTGTTTGTACGGCCTGACCAGCCGTCAGCACGTTTTCGTATATGAGACACGCGCCGGTAACATTTTCATTTTAGTACCTATGCATTTGGAATGTGGAAAACTAACATATTGCGCTTACTCATATCAAAATCATTACCATACATACCTACAGTGTATAACAATTATAAACTTTAACTACTTACATCTTTTCTTTGACTGCCGTGTGTTGTCGATACTAGCCCGTACAGTGACTGTTATTCAACTCCTGAAGAGAAAACATTCCATTCAGTTGTAAACCTATGACAGATTTTTTAATAAATATAAGAAAAAATGTATAATATAATGATGGTGTGATTCAAAACACAGACATTCCGTAAAAGAAACCGTGGATCAAAACACACCAAGCAACAAAGCTACAACGAAGCTAATAGGTAAAAGAGGATATAAACGATACTTGCGTATAACGGTTGTTTCATTAATTGTGCCTCCTTCTCCTTAGCCTGTATTTCTATGCCATGGAATATGACTGAGGATTTGTACTTGTAGTTTATATGCAAAAGGTTAAAGAGACTAACGGTACAGTTAGGTTCTCAAAACTTAGTTGAATGCACATTCGACATTTCACGACAACACGATTCGATTTTGATCATATAATTAGGATATTACATGACTTTGATGCTTCCTTTCTGTCAGTTATTTTTTTTGTATTACCTAGCTCAATTTATATTGATACATTAATTTTTCAACAAAGTTAAAAAAAAATAGTGAATAGTAGTGTGTCGTACATTACATTATATGGGAAGAGATCTGAACCCAGCAGGAGGACGCAAAAAAGGGTTACAGCTAATGTTAGTTCATAATTTGACCCCGGAAGTACTAATATAGTTTCATGATGTATGTTCGGGATAACTTGGAATCAACTTAACCGATTATATTGAAACTTTGCAAAAGCGTGTAATTCAATCCAACTTTAAGAAAGACAGTGGACAAACGTTTCTAGAAACATAGTTAGTGTTATGTAAAAAAAAGTGGTGTGTCATATGGTTTACGGCGATGGAAAATATCGCGTTATTAAATAATTACGATGTTATCCAACACCGTACAAACCTGAGAGAAACTCATAATTTCTCAAAGGCATCATGCCCACCAATTCGCACTTCGATGATTTAACAAATGATTTGCTTCTAATAATTTTCTATATTATGCGTTTAAAAGATCCTATTGTATACCTTGTTTGATTTAATTTGGTATTGAGTATTAATTGTGGTAGTCAGTAAGTTAGAAGTACTCAATATATTATATGGATAGCTTTAAACCGCACAACACGCAAGCGTAGATACAGGTTAGCGCTAGTAATAAGTTCATTACCACAACGCGGCGGTGGCTTACTCGTAGATATAGATCTGTCACTGCCGCATGTTAAATAAATATCTAGAAATTGGGTTTTGTTGATGTGTGAATCTGTTCTTCATGCTATGGCCAAGCAAAACGGGCGCGATAAGGTGCAAAATGGGTGACCTATAATGGTAAAATTCACGCGCATTTCCGTGTTTTGAAGCGCATGTTAAGTCATCGTTGCTGGCTGTTATCGACAGATAGCAGTCGTAAAACCTTGTCAGAGGCTTTATACCTTATTTGATAACATCCTACAGCAAACACCCCACAAATAGTAGTCAACTAGCATTCCAGCGTGGTGGAGTTACCAGGAGGTTTTCCAATGATAATGAAGAGTATGCAGTATTGGGACGCAAGGTTTACGTCTTCATCAACTGCAAGGCTGTTAAAAATGTTTGCTGTAATTAATAAATTTCTTTATACTTCTTGTAAAAGAACCTACTTTATACTTAATGGAGTATTGACAGCCAGTAACTGAGAAGTACTCAATAAGGATAGCTGCAAACCACACAACAGGCAAGCGTAGTTACAGGGTTAGCTGAGTTAGTACTAAGTTCGAATTGTAACCACAACGCCGCCGCGGTGACTTAGTGCGGTTTCATACTAGCCTATTTTTCGGCGCGTATACGGTTGTTTCGGAAAACGCGCTTACACGCGCGCTGTTTTTTGTACCGAAAAATGTCAAATCTTGATGTTTTATTCGTCGATTATGGCATCGCAAACTCTACATATTGCCAACGTCAAGTATAATTTTTGCATCACGTTTTTACGGTACGAGTACTAATATGTAAGGTCAGTAAGTCAACAGTAGTCAGTCAGTCAAGTCAGTCAGACATTCAAGTAAACCGACAGCTTCTTTACCAGAACGTGACCAATGGAATTTTAGAGGCAACTGAAAAATCATATTTTCGCACTGTTATTTTACTTCGCAACACTCGTGCACTGTAATTAACCAATATCGAACAAAATGCCATCAAATTTATCCGATATAACTCAAAAATACACCAATAAAATGAAAATAAATCAAGAGCACAATATGTCTTATTCGACTTCCCGCCAAAACTCTCAATCTTGATGTTTTGTGGCTACACGCGCTTCAAAAAACAAGCAAAAGACGCGCGAACGCGCTGTAAAATACGAGTATCTATAATTTTAGAAAAGAAGAACCGTATTTCTTTACTTTAAGGTGGTCCCTTCAGATTATGTGAAGCTACGTCATGAAGAATGAAATGTATCTCATGGTATTGAATCCTCAACCATCGAGTTATTTTTATACAGTGGAAAAATATACGTTGTTGTATTGCAAGTTGAGTAGAGTATAATCGCAAAATTTAGGAAGGGCGGCATATTTGTGCGGTTAAATTTCGAGAAAGGATTTCCGCGTTTCTAGATATCGTTTATGTTAGGTATAGTATAGGTTTATAGGTATATTAACATGGTTGAGTATAAAAACTAAGACAAAATACTCTAAATTACTCTTTTTTTAACTTCAACAAAATAGAGGAGGTACTCAATTTGAGATCTTTCTGATAAGCAAAAATACTTTTACACAAAAAAAGATTAGCGTTCAATAAAGGAAATATCTTTATCATTAAAGGTTCAACGGATCACGGTGAATGGATCAGAATCCCAACGCATTTCCGATAAACAAGCCACATAATCCCGGAAGGCTGGTGAGCCTCAACAACAAAATGTACGGAGTTGTATTATTTCAAGGATAGAGGATAAGCCATTTCTTTGACAGAAAATACTCATAGATAGATCAATAAAATATTGGAATCTTGCTTCCACTCGGTTAGCTTTGCTCATCAATTATGATCATGTCAGTAATACTAAATGCAAAATCCGCTACACTCAAATTATCTGGTTTATATACAAGTGATGGCACGAGACCTAATGGGATTGATTTAGTAACGTTTTTTTTATTAAATAAACCGAACAAAAAAGCAGACGGGCCGCGTGTTGTTCACCGTTGCTTATGGACACGGGCAACCCCAGGGGAGCCACCCAAACACTGCCGACTTTGGAGCAAAGCTTTTTTTTACAACGTGGACAACGTGGTCCTACTCGTAAAACGTGAAAAAGTAAAGTACTTTACTCCAACAACTCAATAGTAAAAATGGGTTCAAACTCGTTTAATTTAGAAAAAAACTCGTAGGCAGTGAGACTTGACTTTGCTACGTGGAAATTCAGTATGAAGACGTATTTAGAGCACAAGGACCTGTGGTGTTGTGTCGAGCCGCCCAACAAGAATCCTATCAATGTTTGCAAAGATGTAAAGGCGAAATCGAAATTGATTTTACTCCTTGACCCTCAAAACTACGTTCACGTTCAAGAATGCTTAACCGCAAAGTAAGTATAGGAAAATCTACAACGGGCCTTCGACAACAACGGACTCACACGAAAGCCTTTTGCCTGTTGTCTTTGAAGTTGCGCTGTTACTGCGAAGGCATCAGCCATCAGGCCGACCATGTTTAATATCTCAAGTACCACAAACATTGTAATTTATCTGACGAAGTTATAATTCTTTTTTCGTATTAAAACATGGAACTTTTGCTGAGTATTTTAAGTTTGTTACCGTCCTAATTACAGCTTTTCCGTAGTCACTACCATATTTTTGCGAAATCATCAATTTTTCTTATCATACTTTGAAGTAATAAAATATTGTTTGCTATCAAACAAGTACCTAACTCTGGGACGAACTCGGTCAGAACGCTGTCTTGTACGTGATTATTTTGTTTCTGAAATAACCAATATCCACTATTTCTACTTGTGTTTCTGATATTATACTCATTGAAGCCGGCTGGATATTGGAGATTCGGCCAAGATCGAGGCTTAAAGGCCTTATGGGTACAAGTTACAGCGAATATTTCGTACCTCGATACAAGATCTCATTACTGTGTCCAACATTATAATGTTAGATCTTAGCTGTTTACAGTATGCCTACTGTAATGTAATGTAAATAATTTTACCAAGAAATGATTATCGTCTAAGGCTTTTCTAAGTATCGATTCTAGATTCTGCTCCCATGATCACCGCCAGTTTAGCAATTTTTAGTTTTACTATATTATTATTATAAAATATATTATTATATTTTAGTTTTATTAGATGATATTGGACAAAAGTTAAAGAAAAAAATATACCTACGTTCAAACTCTATTTTTGTCTGATTATGGTATTTATGAGAGAAGCGATGACCGAGTGTTAAAGACAGTCTCCGACGTATAATTACCGGGTTCAGATCTGCGGCGCGCACCTCTGACAAAGAAATTTTTAATGTGTATGTATTTATCACTTCACGGTGATGGAAATAATTTTGATATTTAATCAAATAAGATGTTTCAAATCCCTGTGCATGCCTGGAAGGAACTCATAATTTCCCGAAGCATGATGTCCACCAATCCGCACTTGACCAGCGTGGTGGACGACGGCCTAAATCCTTTTCACTTGGGAGACCGATGTGCCCAAAGGGCCCACTCTGTACGTCCATATCCGAAACTTAGTGAAATTTCGGGCCCAATTTTTGGATAAGACTGAAGAAATTCTAGCAATATTATTCAATCAGTAGCTTAACGTCATCAATGATAACACTTATCTTATTAATTCGTGAAAAAAAACCGATCTGAATATGCCAAAAAAGGATTCCGAAAATGTTAGAACTTACGGACGGATGCTTACAGAGTGACCCCTCAGTAGTGGGTCATAAATTCGGTTGGAAAAAATCCTTAGTGGTATCATCTTTGATGCCTTGATTTTGGTTAATTACTACGTTGATGACTATTCGCTGGTAAAAACCACGGATGTACTACAGATTCAAAAGAGGATGCAGGAGGCGCTGTTTGATATTTCAAATAGTATCATCGTTTGTTTTATAGGGTATTCACAAAATTATCACACCAATTTTATCTTTCTCCATTAAACATGTAGGTACATTTTAGACGGTATTTTTCTTTCTGGGATAACCAATATCAGTTCCAGTAGTACCGTAGTGTGTACTTGTGTTTCAGAAACCAATAATATAGACTTGTTATTGGAGATGACTGGATATAGGAGATTTGAAGGGCAATGCTCGAGGGTCATATCCGAAGAAGATATAGTAATATTTGTAGGTACAAGTATGTCTTATTCACACACAATATTCGGTGAAAAAGTATTTTTTACCCTAATAGTATGCCACGTACCCAACACATGAATAAGTGTTTTAAATGTGTTTTTAAATTAGCAATGCCGCTGTAAAGTATGCATACTTAGGACATCTTTAACCCAGATAAGCCTACCGTCCCAAATGTAGGACAGTGAAAATAAAAAAATGTATCTGACTATCCACTTAAGTTATTGTTTTTATTGTTTGTGTTATGAAGTAAGGAGAAAGTATTTATTCATTTATAAAATCAAATTTCAAGTTCTACTAACGTTTTGTTGGGAATATTTTACCAAAAAGATAACAATAATTGTGCACTGCAGATATGGTGAGTAAAAGGTAAGTAAAAAAAAATGTTGTTTGTTGTTGAGGATAAAAATTCATATTTTATGTGTTCTTGATAATTTGAACTTTCCTTTTTGTAAACAAAACATTCAATAATATTTCTTGGAGTAGTAGTAAATTCGTATTGAAAAGTGGTGTTCTATATATAGGTCAGTAGGATAATATGGGTAATATTTTGTTGCTGTGCACGAGATCTTGGATGCATTATAAACCGCTTCTGAAGATGAAGGTGGTACCAAAGTGGTAGCTGTATGTATTCAACTGTCCCTAGTGAACCCTGTTTGCCTCACTGATACAAACTCTGGTGACAAGGACAATGTGACGATGAAAAACTTGGAGCATTTTGCTGCAGCCTGCTGAAATCAAGACGATGATTCCAGTAGTAATATGGAAAAGAAACCTACAACTAGTCGACCTTAACGCAAAAAAACTACTTATGGGACGATAAAAAAGGACTTAGAGGAAATATAGACCTACCTTCAATAAATTTCCCTGAACTTCAAGGAGCACCAAGAAAAACTTCCAATTGAATGGTTCAAAAACTTAATCGATCTCGGAGAGCAATCAGCATGCTATCCAAAAAAATTGCTAGGAGGTATGACTGCTGAAGAAATGAAATGCTTCATTGGGATTTTATTAGTAGGTGGCTCCGACTCAGAACTCCCAAGTGTACTGGGAAAACTCCCCTGACACCAAGAATGAGCTTATTTTTTCAGCCACATCAAGGGATCGGCTTGATTTTATTTTTTGCCACCTTCATGACAATGATAAGCTTGATTCCCAAGTTTACAAAAATATGTGTTATATGAAGTTTATAACAAAACTGAATAAGATGTTGTTAGAGTTTGCTCCAGTTGAAGAATTTTATAGCGTGGATGAAGCCATGATCGTGGCATTAACTTCGTTTTGGTGTGGTAAACATAAAACTACTTTTTTCTCATTTACAAATATTTTTTTCTATTTTTGTATTCTTTTAATAAATAAAGAACTTTCATTTACTTTACATTGTTATTTCACCTTACTTACTACCCTTCATCCTACTGTCCTATATATAGGACGGCCATTTCCTTGAAAGCCTTCAGGCCGATATTTTTTATTTTATTTTTTGTATTCATTTTAGGGATAGCTTAATTCAGTAAAACAATTTATTATAGAAATATCGCGAAAAAATAATTTCAGGCTTATCTGGGTTAAAACATTTTTACCTAAAACTCGCATTATAATTTTTGACGCAAGCTAAAAAAGTGGCTGACGTATTAAATGATTATTGAAATGATCAGTTATATTGTGCAATGAAACTAATGGAAATAATCTGCAAAATCTCATGTGTTAAATCAGCAAAATCGGCAAAATAACATTCATAAATATTAGAAGTCATATTATTATGGTAACAAATATGAACACGGCTTACAGTTTAACACGTTCGCTGCGGCACCAAATTTTGCATACTTTCCGTTCCTGCGGCACGAGGTGTTATCGGCCCGCACCGTAACCAGACGTTGGGGCGACACGCGGTCTATTAGACCCCACCTCCATACGCGGTACGTGGTCAGGCGGGTATGGGAGGTTTTTAGCCTCTTTTCGCATTGCATTAAAATAATATTAATTCAGTGCGGCACGAGGCCTAAGTCATCCGGTACCAAGGTAGGCATACCACCGAGTCTGGGACCATAAGCACATCTCAAATATATATTTATCTCTTTCCTACACTGGACCAAACCGAAGTTATGCCCGTCGCACCACAGAGAAGTTCCTGTTTTTCCTTGCCGCACCACAGGGAAGTTGCATGAGGGATGATTTAGCGTGTCTTAACGTGTTAAAACATTTATTTCCTCCTAAAATATTTTGCAAAATAATCACTTATTGAGATAATTAGTTGTTCTAAAATAGCATAATCTTTCTTTTTTATTATATAATATTCGGGTAATTTTAATAAGTAAGATACTCGACGTAATTATCGATTTAAGACTGAAGCAATTCTCAATTTGAAATTGTAATTCGAGCAAACGGCTGTCAAGTCATAAAAACTTTATTGAACTAACTTAAGATCAAAACCACATTCAAATGTTCCAACTCAGTTTAATGTTGCAACAGTATGGCTGTCTTACTAAGTTAAACGTAGTTCCCATTTAATGATGTCTTTGTAATTCGTCATTGCCATCGTTAACCTATTAAGACATTGCCGTTACTGACCTAGTGTCTCTGAGAAATGAATAGTAAGTTTTATATATTATTGTGAGCGAAGCGGGAATGGTCCTGTAGCTAACATAGAACGCAATTAAGAAACACGGACGTGATCGGTTAAAAATGGGATGGGTGACTGCTAGTGGGAAATTTCATTCAGCATTTTCGTGCTTTGGAGGGCAAGTTTGGCTGTAAAACATTCCGACACGTCTCCTAAGAACGGATTATATACGTATCTCTGATTTAAAATTTTGTATCCAAGCGGCCGCCGTCGCGGGCATCAGCTAGTATGTTATAAAACTTTGTGAGATGCATTGCTTTTAAGAATGCAGGTACTTTAAAGTTACCTTAGTTAACCTTAATTAGGAAGTTCTGCTGCGCTAAAAGTTTGTCTATCTACTGGTGTCTTCTGTTGTTAGAGAGTGCTATAAAGTCTAAACTAGAACTAGATAGAAGCGGTTATATCCGCGTTTAGAAAGGACTATTATTAAGAAGTGAATACTATACGAAGGTTTATTAAAAGCCGGAATTCCTCAAAATAAAAGCGGGCAACGAGTTTAAAAAGAACTAAACGTATTTACTGCAAAAAGGCATATCACTGATTAATTAAACGGTAAAGCGACATATGTAGAGGAATTCAATAAAAACCTGGGAGGTTTTTTACCGCTGGCTTTTTTCCTTTCAGTGTACAAAAACCCTGCAATAGGGCTACCCAAAGCCGACGATCGGATCCGATCCGAAAGGTAATAATTAATAAATAATATAAAAATGCGCAATATGGGTACAAATAATTATAATAATACGAGTAATATAAATATGATATAATAATAATAATAATAAAATAATAAAAAACGTTTATTGCCTCAATCTCACAATCATTTACAAAATACTTTTATATTATTACATTTACATAATTTTATAGTATATATATTAAAATGTTACATGGCATTCAGGCACTGGGCAAAAGGTAGCGACTCAGCTTTTGCTACCGCGAGGTGCTGACCTCGTGCAGCGCTAATTTTCAGTCGCCCCATCTCCCTGAGGTGTAGTGCGGGAGTTGATAAATATATAATATATATAATGAATAAAATCATTTCAATGTATTTTTATATTTGTAGTTAGTTTACTTTTTAATTATGTCATATTTGCATATCTCATGAAGGTAAATATGGCGAATCAAATGTGTAAAAACACCCATATTTGTGCAAAAGTCTTTGTCTTGCCACTTTTAAAGGCTTAGAACTTTAATGGCTCGGCTGGGGAAGTACCATTGCTGCACCTTTGGTGGAAAAGTGCATTTGCTGTTCAGATTTATAAGAGGTGACCTCAACCTTAATAGTAAGCTTAGGCTAGCTTGGGGTTGTTTGTTGTCTTTGAGCTGCATTACTTAATATCAATTAAACGGGGAACGCTGCCAGTGTCTTCGGAACCTTGCCTAAAAGGACTCCTATTAATAAAATATATTAGTTATAATATTTTATTTTTTAAAGTTTTTAATATATTCTGGTCACTGTCAATGCAGTCATTGAATGTTAAATATAAGTGCTAAATATTATTAAATATCCAAATTAACACCATTTGGTCAGCATGCCCAATTGCTACTCTCCTCAAGTACAAAATCATTGTCCCCTTTTTTGCAAGACCAGACTGACATGAGGTAAATACTCCTGAGAAGACTCTAGTCTTTCTTGAAGTTCTGTGTAAATGCCCATGGGCTGCAGCGAACATTTGACCGTCTGCTTCTCCATTTAAATTTAAAAAAAGTGTGTGTTAAAATTTTAGCGCTAACTAGTGCAGGAGTTTTTGGCGGGAAGTCGAAAAAGACATATTGTACTCTTGGTTTATTTTCATTTTCTTGGTGTATTTTTGAGTTATATCGGATAAAGTTGATGGCATTTTGTTTGATATAGGTTAATTACAGTGCACGAGTGTTTGTGAAATAGAATAACAATGCTAAATATGTTTTTTGTGCTTGCCTCCAAAATTCAATCGGACACGTTCTAGTAAAGTATAGCCATCGCTTTACTTGAATGTTGGACTTACTTACTGACTTTGTTATTACTTCGTCCAGTTTCATTGAAACTGGCAAAAAATTGATGCAAAAGTTATACTTGACGCTGGCAGTATGCACAGAGTTTGCGATGCCATAATTGAAAAAAAAAAAACTAGTGCAGACTAGTTGACAGACTTGTCAACATACGGACACAGGCGACATAGAAAATTTAAATCCCGTTTTTCATACGGGCTCTGTGCAGGATAGGGCGACAATCAAGTGCATGATGTTCGAAAAAATTTCCTAGGCCTATCGGGTGAGAAGTATTTTTCCCTACTCCTATGTTCGATTCCATCTGAACCAATTATGATTGCCTTTTTATTTTTTGTTGCCTCATAGCTTTGCAGTACGTTTTAAAGTAGGTTTATAATAATAATATTACTCACTACCTGCAGAGTTTGTGACAGTTAGAGATTGACAGTATTCGACAGCCTCCGTGGCGTACTGGATGATGAGCCGACTGCGAAACGTGAGGTCGTGGGTTCGATTCCCACCCAGGACAAATATTAGTGTGATGAACATGACTATTTGTTCTGTGTCTGGGTGTTAATTTATCTATTTAAGTATGTATTTAGAATTATATGTATGTTTGTTTATCAGTTTTCTGATTACCATGGTACAAGCTCTGCTTAGTTTGGAATCAGATGGCATTGTGTGAATTGATTCTGGGAAGTATGGTGTACGATTAAGTTGTGTGCAAATGTCCATGGGCCACAGCGACCTCTTAACACCACGTGGCCAGCACGCTCATCTGCTAGACCATTCAAATAAAAAAGACCTTCTAAATATGTAATTAGTTTTCTTAACTGTACTCGACGCAGGAAAGAATTTAATAAAAAATGAAAAACTTATGGTCACAGTATTTATACCGCCAAAAACTAAAAAATAATCATCTTTTTTGATAACGTATTTCCGATTCGATGGCGCTGTAGGGACGGTAGTTCGTTTCATTTGAAAACTGTTTTTTTTTAACTATTATAGTTCGGACCAAGAGGAACGTGAATCAAAGCCTTTGAGTTCTGTCAAAAGCTGCTGGAAAAAGTTCAAAGATTTTTAACTATTCACAAAAGAATCACAGAACGTTTATTTACGAGTAAATTTAGATCGGTAGAACACGTAAATGTACACGATATACAAAGCTAAGCAATGACGTATGCCGTCTGAGGATAAAAAAATAGTATTACTACTCGTCAATAGATGTCAGAAAGAGTAACATTTTTTAGTTTATGTTTAGGTTAATTATCGCTGAAAACAGGGATAAAATTACATTATCTAGAAATGAAACCTACATACATAGATCGATTTATCATTCCCAATGCCCCACGCATACAAAATTTCATGAAATGAGCCGTTCATTTTATACTATGTATAGGTATATCAACAATTGTTCGTTTAGGTCTTACATTAATAAATTCATTGTCACTGTTTAGTGAATTAAGATATTTAAACGCATCATTCATATTTTGCCTTCGATCTGGCCTTGTCATGACCATTGCGTTCTACGGAACGTCGAACTTATGGGCAGTCAAAGGAACCACAGTAAAGAAAGACGAAAGAATTAGTCGCAGTTGCAGAATTAAGGATGACATTTAGTACGTAATTTTTACTAGTTTTTAAAAACATTTTTTTGTATGTATTATATTTTGTTTTTTTTGTATGTATCATATTTTAATGTATAACTGGTTATTAGAACATTGTTTTTATTCAATCGCAGATTTTATGTCTTGGAAAAATAATTTCATAACATTATGATTTAGAATATTTTTTGACATTATTTCAATTTACTGACCACTTACAACAATGAATTTTATAATATTTAAATTTAAATTAATTCTGCTATACTGTATGCGATTTGATTGATGAAATTAGTGTATTGATTCTTTAGACTATCTTACTTACTTTTTACTTTAAGACATTGCATGCCGAAATAGGCGAAATATGACTGCTCTGTATAATTTCTTGCGACATCTTATGTACCATATTTCTGCAATAAATGATTATGATTATGATTATGAAAACATTTTTTTAAATTTGTATATAATATTGTGCATAATTAAATGAAAATACATTTTATTAATCACACAGTTTTGTTGAATAGTGTTGTCTGACAAATCAGAGAGCAGTTTGTCTCTTCCCAATCCAATTTTCAAACAAATTTCTTCACAAAGACTGTTGAATGGAACATTAACCACATTTATTTTTATTTTTACCCTTTACTTTAGCGAATGGGAAGAGACCCATTTCCAGTAGTGGGATGCAAAAGAGGCTGCAGCCAAAACAAGGTTCAAATAAGAATTGTAACTTTCCAAACCCTAAATTCCTTACAAAAAAAATATTCTACAAACTTGAATCCTTCTTGGTCCATTAAGCCCTATTTCTTCTATTAACCTTTTAAGTGCACCGTTAGTTTCCGCCAAAAGGGTTTTCCGGCAAACGTGATAGAAAAAATCCCATAAACAACGTCGATTAATCGAGATTGGTGGCACTCGATACCTAACCCTTTCGATTTACGGCTCCAATAAATCGATTTGGCCACTTAAGGTGCGCTTTCGAACTTCACGATTTTTCCTGATTTTGTGTGTTGTGGGAAAAGGGTGGAATGAACATTATATTCCCGTAGTTGTAAGAATTCGATCTTGTTATTTAGTACAATACCACGTTGTATACAGGCCACAACGTACAATAATTTATTCGTTATGGTTTAATTAGAATATTTTTTATATTCGATTTCATTACAGTGTAGGACGTAGGTAAAGGTAAACTTGTAAACGTGAAGGGCAATTTGATTGTTTACAGGGCTTCTTACTACGCTGAATTTCGGAGTTGTGTCTTATATATAAAAACCAGGCGCAACATCCATAACTTGATTCAGATCCAATAGAAATAAGACATGGTTAATAAATTATGTTAATCAATACAACATTCGTAAAAGAGATAAATGTATGTTTGTAAGTAACCATTTTTTCATTAATTTATACTTATTTCAAAACCATACTTTTATGTATGATGTCTGTGCAAAGCTAATGTATTATTTCACATCTACCAAGCATCCCGCGACGGATCACACTCTTTTTAAAGTAAAATGTATACGAGTATTTTGAGAGTCGCAAGACGCATTGTTAAGAAGCGACCCTTAGCTTGTTAATTAATAGTGATTAACTAGCCCTTCGCGAGCAGCCCCTAAGCCTTTTTGGAAGATAAATGACCAAATTTACGGCCAATGTTTGTTATTCAAGTATTTTATAACCTTTCAACGCGTTGTTAATTTGTTTCAGCCATATTTTGGTAATTCGCTAATGTCTTCATAAGGCCGGCGGAGATGATTTACTCGTATATTGTGTAAGCGATCTACGATTTATGTAACACGAGATTATATAATTGTAAAGTCGATTGAAATACCAAACCCGATGTTGGATCCCGCATATATCGATAAAATAGTTAATCGATATATCGTGATTTTTCTGAACATTTTTGACCCTGTTCTGACCTTTCTTTTTTGTGGAAAAATTACTCTATAGTAAAGATATCGAGTATATGAAGCTATTTCGTATATAAAACATTTAATTATTTTTCAAACTTTTACAAAATGATCGCTTCAAAATACACGATACTTTGGACGATATCGCTTATAGTACGGCCTATGTTTTACGACTGTTACCTATCTTTAGATTTAGATTTAAAAAAAAAATTTCTTCAAACAATATTTGCATACCTTACTGAGGTAAATATGACGGACTATTAAATGTATAAAACAACTTCTGTAATAAGTACCCATATTTGCGCAAATAAATAATTTTTATTTTGTTTTCTTTTCTTTTTTTTCACAACCACGCGCGACCGACGGCTTGTCTAGCCCTCCAAAGCACAAAAACACGCTTGAAATTGAAACTATAGCGGTTACTCATCTCACACCCGACCACGCCCGGCTTAGCTGCCACGCCGTCCCATGCGCTGTCATCTCTACCAACAACAACGACAATAATAAATACCCTATAGATAACTGATAGATCGTAACAAAAGTAAGAGAGAACAAATATCTGCTGTAAGGATAAAAACCTAATAGCATAATCCATGATTCACGAACGAAAGTGATTCATTGCGGTGAACTTGGCCTTCGCACTGCCACAAAGAAAGCGAAGGGACCGATGGGTTAGTCATAGCCTTTTTTGCGGCTTGACGTCTAAAATGTCAGCAGTTACCTACTGCGACGGTTAAATAATGGTTAAATAGGTACTTGTTAACTTGTTTTGATTTGAATATTGCAAGTCTACCTCTGCGACTACAGCAACCTATTTGAAAAGTATGCGAAAAAAAATTGTTTGTAAAGTAGGTTTACGATCGAGATGTTTACGTGATAACGTCCGCACGAGAAAATCTCCATTCGTTTGTATGCCGCTAGAGTGAGAGAGACGGAAGATCGGTCCACTCACTCGAACGCTATGCCAGCCTCCGCTCGTGAGGATTCCGCGTGACAAGTTTCACGGAATGACTGGCAGCGCTCGAGATGAGACGGGAGATCGGTCCGTCTCTCTCTCGTTATACCTGCGATCGCGCTCGTGAGGTTTTGGTGTGACACAAGTTTCTGAACATGTCACCCGACTAAAACGATTTTAAAGACGTTATCAAGTCAAAAACCAAGAACATGCGTAGTTTCGATTGATAAGTGATCCAAAATTGCAATAACTATATAAAGTCTGAATTAATTGTTAAATTTCACGCATGATTGACGCGCTACCTTAAAATATTTGGAAAACCTCTTTTCATTAATATTTTGGTCGCCAATTAATTTAAAGCTTTCAGAAAGATAAAAAAATTTCAATACTAAATTAAAATCGTCAGCGCGCTGAACGTTAAGGAAGCCGACTTATGAAAGATTTACATCTCTACATATCTAATGTGACCTAATTTAAAAAAATCAGCCTTTACAAAATTCTACGATTTTGATTCATCGATCGTTGGATTATCCTAAATTGACTCATATTATCAGGGCAGTCGAAGCGCGCATGGCCCGGCAGATAGCGTAGAACGCAAGCGATTTATGCAACTAAGCCAAACGGGCGTGGTTGGGTGTGAGATGGGTGACTGCAAGAGGCAAAAAAATTCATGCGCGTTTCCGTGCTTCGGAAGGCACGTTAAGCCGTCCCGGTTGTTGTCGATAGATAACAGCCGTTAAAACCTTGTCGGAGACCTTATGGGCGGTTTGAAAACCCGCATTGGAGCAGCGTGGTGGAGTAAGCTCAAGGCCTCCCCTATAATTGGGAGAGACCCGTGCTCAGCAGTTGGACGCTTAAAGGGTTGCAGCCATCAAGGCAGTCAACTTAGGAATCGTCCATTAATCACGAGAGGCTTGAAAAAGGAGGGGAGGGGCTTAGGCAAAAAACCACGAAATATCTAAAAAATTGCTAAAAAAATAATTAAATTAGTAGATGCAGATGATTGTTACAAGAATTAAGACTAAAATACTTTATCTCAATAGTTAACAGAATTTTAGCTCAAAATTTATGTGGTCTCAAAGAAACTCTAAAGCAATACACAAATAACTTTTTGTGCATTTGTTGGTTGTTTTTTGTGTAATAAATTGTAAAAGAATCGCGAACGATACGCGAGCGAACGATAAATATACAATTTCGGTAGTTGGATGCCACGATTTGATCCCCGAATTCCGCATGGGAGTCCGAGGTTTTCATTATCAGGCTAGTATAAGCCTGATAATGGGAACATGGAACGAATCATAAACTAATCAAGAAAGCCTTCAGAAACTACTAAGCTTCTGCGATCACGTGTTCTCGCAATTTCTCAGAGATGGATAGTTTGACTGTCTTTATGTAGCTTGCTCTGAGATGGATGGTTTGACTGTATTTATGTAGTTTGCTCTGCGCAAACTAATGTATGGTTCTGTTAATTTGACGCTCACAACAATAAAAAATATTCGGTGCTAGCATACCAGTACTTAAGTTTTCAGTTGTACAAGGGTTGTTGAAAATTATCAACAACCTTTCTCAGAGATGGATGGTTTGACTGTATTTATGTAGTTTGCTCTGCGCAAACTAATGTATGGTTCTGTTAATTTGACGCTCACAACAATTAAAAATATTCGGGCCTAGCATATCAGTACTGAAGTTTTCAGTTGTACAAGGGTTGTTGATAATTATCAACAACCTTTCTCAGAGATGGATGGTTTGACTGTCTTTATGTAGCTTGCTCTGCGCAAACTAATGTATGTTTCTCTTAATTTGACGCTGACAACAATAAAAAATATTCGGTGCTAGCATACCAGTACTAAAGTTTTCAGTTGTACAAGGTTTGTTGATAATTATCAACAACTCTTTTTAGACTCGTATTTGACTGCTACGCGCGAAAATAGCACCATTTATTTTTTAGGCTTCCGTAAAATTAGGCACCGGTAACCTTTTAAAATTTTCGTATCAAAATACAATATTTATTTTAATCAAGACATCCAACCGTGGAAACTTATACTTACGGTCTTACGATCACGTGTTCTTGTTATTTCTCAGAGATTGATGGTTCAACTGTCTTATTACAGGCTGTCTAATGCATCTGGCGAGTACCGATTAATAGCGGAGAAAGCGGGCTTTTGAACCCAGCTCTAGAAAGCTAGGATGAATTATTACTTACTACCTTTATGTACATAGGTACCTTTGTTTGCTCTAAATAAATAAATCTGTAACAGTTTTTCAGTATAGTTTCATCAACTACGCTTACTTTTGTTACATATGTATACATGTATGTATGTATGTATGTATATATGTATGTATGTAAGTATGTCTGTATGTATGTATGTTTATATGTAAGTATTTATATTTATTAGTGTACGTAGTTATTACATATTGTTATTTTAATTCTTCGTTATTTTAGCCTGTTTATTTTTAGAAGCCTACCTCGCATTCTCAACATCACCCAGGGTCGACCGGTAGACAATGCCAAGAGGCATTAGGTTTAACCCTTTGTGAAACTTAGTTTAAGGTTTTTCACATAAAATAAATAAATAAATAAAAAATAAAATTACTACGTTGTAAGGCTGGTCTCCGCTTTTAGATTGAGAAGAACGAAGAGAAGGAAATTCTATCAGACACAAAATGTCTCATTCTTTTGGGTAAAAACGAGCGGGGATTTACGGGTACTGCGGGCGGAAAGTGGTAAAAAATATTGGATGGAATTTAATTAAAAAAAAAAAGGATTTACTTAAATACTTCTACCTGACACGGGCAATACGAAATAAATAATTTTATTTGCACAAATATGTGTGTTTATAAAAGGTGTTTTTATACATTTGCGCCTTTTTATAGATAAGTTTTTATTTTTTTTAATTTATTTTTCGGATCGGAAACCATATTGTAGGGTTTTTGTACATCAAAACCGAACGCCAACGAACCGAACGAAACGCCGAGTTTTTGTACACTTAGCTTAGAGGAAAAAAATGCCGGCGGAAATTACAGACTCAAAGAAAACTATGAAAAATCAAAACAGTGTTAGGCCCATGCTTACTATTATTACGACCAGAGTCTTGCGTGATTAAAACCAAACTTACACCCACAGAGATAGGTAACGAAGTATAACGTTTCACACTCATAACCCCACAGTAAGGTGGATATACCCTTTGTCGTGGATGCTATGGACACACACAATGACAGAAACACAAATACGTGGTCGACACAAACAAAGATAGAAACAAACACCCAGACCGAGAACAGAAATTTTAAACTCATTATTCAAATTTCTGCTTCGCTGGGAATCGAACCCGATACCCTCCGATCAGCAGTCTGGCATGATAACCATTACGCCACACGTCGTCATGTTATATAGAATTTAATTATATTATATTGAAATTCTAAGGTCGGTAATTTAATACCTTGATTGGTTTACGTCTGATTATGTTGAAATCTCATAAACAATTTTATTATTATTGCCAATATAACATTTACTTGGCTGAAGAGTATTCCTATTACAACACAAATAGACAAAGACTTTAGCAATCTTAAACACTTTTTACACGCTTTATAATAGCTTCACTTGTATTTTGTATGTTTGTAACCGACTCCTTCGGATGCGATTTTGACCCACTTTAAACGGCTAGAATTTCATTCAAACTTTGTAGATTTATCGAGGACCGATGACAACACACTAATTTGATACGATTATTTCATTATTCAATTTGCAAAATAAGATTTTTTTCAATTTATAGAATTTTTGAAAATTATTTCCAACCATTATCTTAGGACATAAGCATAAATTAATAATGGTTTAAATAATTAAAATATGTATTTTATTTAAAAATAACAGTTTAAAAAATTAAAAAAAAACACTTAAAAATAAACCAAACTAAAAAGAAGAAAATAAATAATAGTTTTAAAAACCAATAAACACGCTTTTATAAGAAATCCAACTAAAAAAATGAAAATAAATTTGAATTAAAATAGTGTAAAAATGCATTTTATTGTAAAAAAAGCGTGGGGTGCTTTTTAGGATATTACCAAAATAATTATCCTTCTAATCATATCTGTCAGATCTGGCATCCCACGCTTTTTTTTACAATAAAATTCATTTTTACACTATTTTAATTCAAATTTATTTTAATTTTTTTAGTTGGATTTCTTATAAAAGCGTGTTTTTTGGTTTTTAAAACTATTATTTTTATATCTGATTTTATCTGTGTTACTTTATCTGATTTTAGTACATCAAACATTTATACTATAGAAAAATTTACCTGTGGATGCAGTAAATGATATCTACTAAGTCTAATTTATCATACACATTGGATGGATTGAAGTCTGATAAATTTTTTGTTTGAACAATTCAATAATAATCGCTTCGCAACAATGTAGAGCACGTCAATCTCATTCCCTGCGAAGCCTTATCGACGGAGCCTTCATTGCAGTCATTTAGAAAGTGGGTAACCGGTTCAAATTCCGGTGACACTGCGTTAATTACCAATCCTTATTTGATAACTTGAGAGTTTTGCACCAAATTTAACAGAGGGTACTCTGAGACCCCGATTTAACTTTCAAGTACAAATATTATTAATAATAAGAGGTAAAATCTGTTTGATATAATCGAGAAATTATCACCACATATCAGCCTATCTATCGTTAAGGAATTTATATGTGGAGAACCTGGACTGGACCTGAACCTGGACCCGCCATGGGCTGCAGCGACCACTAACCACTACATGGCTTGCATTTCTTCATAGGAACTAAGTTTTGATTTTGGCTGTAAATATTTTTAAGTGCCACTGCCGGATATGGCGGTCTTTTCGACGGGGGAGGCCTGGAGCTTACAAACCCACGCTACTCCAACGGAAGTTGGTAGAATTAGCTCAATTTTGGCTTTTAATTAGACTAAAATCCCATGTAACGTAAGTATGTACTTGGCAAAAAGGGTCTCTCCCTTTTATTGAAGACGCCCGGAGCTTATTCCACGACGCTGCTCCAATGCGGGTTGGTGCAGATGCAGCTTAGTGGCCAACATACTAACGTCATACTTATATGTGTTGTATATGAATATCTTGATGACTAGGGCCGATATCAAATTCGAATACATTTTGTGATGTCAACTTTATGTGGACGGAATTCAGGCTGGTTGAGTTAAAATATTTGTGCCTAAAAATATTCAAGAGAACCTAAAAAGTCTTTCAAAGTATACCTTATACCACCTGAACCCACCAATTTTCATAATGCTTGTAACCAACAATATTATTTTACGTCGCCGAGTTTACAGTATTTTATTATCTCGTAAATTTCGGTGTTCAGAAATGTTAAATAGATAGCATTTACGCTGTAAGGCTGTAATTGTACTAAGTAGGATTTTACCGGTCATACCAAAACACCAAATTTTCTGCAAACAGTCATTGACAACGTTTTTCATTTTATTTAATTTTAAGACTTCATCTCCATTTTCCATAACGTTCGCAACTAAATAAAATAATAAATATCTTTGGACAATTCACACAACATCATCTGATTCCAAACTAATCAGATCTTGTACTATGTACAAGATTATTGTACTTATTGTACTTGTACTATGGTAATCAGAAAGCTGATAAACATACTTATATAATTCTAAATACATACTTAAATAGATAAATTAACACCCAGACACAGAACAAATAGACATGTTCATCACACAAATATTTGTCCTGGGTGGGAATCGAACCCACGACCTCACGCTTCGCAGTCGGCTCATCACCCACTACGCTACTGAAGCTGTCGAACTGGCCTACAGTTGGGAAGAAATGTAAAATTTATGTACAATATTGAAACTCAAACATTTTTATTTGTGAATAAGGTAAAAAATCCGTGTAAGAGTTATAATAAAGTGGTCAAAGTAAAAAGCATATTATTTGGTTGCAATTACATTTTAACATTTGCGAAATGGTTATGATTAAATTATATTTTTGAAAAAAATAATAATGATAATAACAATAGAATTTTAGCGCGACGCACTCGTAATTGTACCGTAAAATTCCAATGTTAAAGAAATGTCAAACGTAGATTGAAATGCCTCAAGGTTGATGGTCACTTTGCTCTTAATTAACCAAGAGGTTCCCGCTCTATTCAATGCGTTATTTTTAGGGTTCTGCATCTTATGGAATGCAGCCAAGCTACACTAGCGACTTTAAGTATCGGCGATCAGCTATTTAGAAGCTATTTATTTAAGCCGCTTATGTAGCGCTAAAGGCAGCGATTAAGGCCCTACTCCAAGCGCGATCTTCCGAATCGCGTATTTTCGAGTGATCATTTTGTAAAAGTTTCTATAACTTTATAGATTCATGTAGCCACAAAAAGAAAAGTCAGAACAGGGTCAAAAATGTGCTGAAAAAATCACGATAGGTATATAGATTATCGATTTTAAGAGTAGGCCTCCTGCTTAGAATAATAACATTAAGGACGTCAGTATTTATGCAAGCGAGCTGTCAAAATTGAAGCACTAAATAGATGCCTACAGCTGTCACATCTGACAAACAAAATATTTTTATGTTGACCAAATTAACTATAAAATACTACAAAATATTGAAAACACTGTGAAAACATATTTTATAAGATTTCTTTTGTTTTTAAAACGTGTTGTAATTAAATTTAACTTTAAGTCTTACGGAGCGGCCCGGCGTTTGGTGCTTCAATTTGGGCGCGCGAACTTGGTTTCTATAATGTAATTGTAATTATTCTAAGGCTTCCTGTATCCGAAACGCGCGATTCCGATGTGATGCGGCATCGTTGCAAACCGCCGATCTCCGATGCTACATAGTGTAGTCTGGCCGTAAACGCGAGATGCAACTGACTGTCAAAGGGCTGCTTCTTATAAAGAGTATAGAACAATCATGATTTTTTTATTGTATCAAGTAATCTGTCACGTGTGCCCATTATGGACCCATAGTCATACTGTTATCTCAAATAAATAAGTACTTCTTTTTAAAAAGAGACCTACTGGGAATTTTAGAACCTAGCCCAACCGGGCACCTAAAGGCGATGACCGGGAAAAAATGACATTCATTAAGCGAATATTTTGTATCCCTAATATGAAATAAATATTTTTAATTCGGTCCTCTTTGGCATAGGGATTAAGTGTTCTTAAAGGACCACATCGATCGGAGTATCCCGAAAAATATATGAGCCAAATTTAAACCTCACCGCGTGGCGTTGAAAACGGCCCATACTAACGAAGCGACAGATAATATTATGATGTCACCGTCCGAGAAAGCAGTAGTCGCAGTACCAAAAACTATGGATAAACAAGTGATTTGCTATTTTAACCGTTAATTACTGCATATGAGTATACAGTTGTCATAAATTTTTTTCTTGCTAAGTTATAAGGATTCTAAAAAAAATATTAAAAACATTATTAGATGAAATAAAACAAATTGCATTATCACATTTCCATATTTCCTAGTTTTCCAAAAAATAAACTGTTTTTCCATTTTGTCATTATTATTTGCATTTTTCCTATTGAAATATTATATACTTTTTACCTAAAAACAAAATTTATACATATTCCCTATTGAAAAAGATTTCAAATATTTTTAAACTAGTTTTTATTTATCAAAAATAAACATTTATTGAATTTAAAGTAACTTGTGCAATGTTAACCCTTACCTTTTAACAGCTAGTCTCTAGTACATGACAACAAATAAGTACTAACAAAAAGTAAATGTTTATATTACAGACTCCGACAAAAAAGACAATTTTTTTGCTAAACATCGGTACAGAATTTTTCGTGAGCCAGCTTGGATCGCACTTGACCGATGTTTTTCCATTAATATACAGTTCTTTGCCGGCGGCTTTGTTTGACAGTTAACTTACTTTTTGCGGTTCTGATGACTCTTTGTTATTTGTAATGAGGTCAATGAACTAACCGTGTAAATGGTATCTGTATCAAGTGTAAACCCAAGTTCTCAAGTAAAATAAATCTAATTAAAAATATAAAACACAACTGCTTCAAACAGAATTAAAACGGTAAATATGAACAAGGCTCAAGATTTTGTAATAAAATCGTAGCTCCGACTGTATGTCTTGGAGGGTCTTAACATGCTATTCAATTCAAAATACATTATTTATGTATTTATTACTTTAAAGTTAAACTATTTGAAAACATTGTTATACTGGCACCTATAAAGATTGGCTAATAGAGAAATTAACCAAAAACATAATTAAGTATGGAGTCACTTACCTACTTATATTTCTAGATCGGTTTTCAGATAAAACAGATTTAAAGTTTTAATTTATTTTACTGTGTTTAATTTCATTTGAAAAATGTTTACGAAGCAAACTACCTATAACGATAAAGGGGTTACATGGATTGTTGATTAAGTTTCCCTTTTCAACCGACTTCAAAAAAAAAGTAGAAGGTTTCCAATTCGATAGTATTTTTTGTGTTTTGTCACCTCAGAACTTTTTACCGGGTATATCAATTTTTATGATTCTATTTTTGTTCGATGCAGAATAGTCCCATTTGGTCCCATAAAGTTTTATCTAGTTCGACCCAGCATATTTTATTTTATGAGCATTTTTGTTTTGCTGATTAACTTTCACAATACTTTGTTTATGTTTACACCGATTTCCCCGTCAATTTTATACATCGATTTTCAAATTATTCTTTTGTTTGATAGCGTATGCTCCTATGGTGTATTCGTTATCAATATCATCAAGTCAAAATATGATGATGGTGTTACACGAAAATCGAGGAAACCCCTAATTTAATTTTTTATTGTCACTGTAAGTATGTATTAGACGTCAGATGCGGTGGTATTGACACAAGCAGAACTTGGTAACATAAGCTAACATTGGTAGAATCACGTGCATTGTCTGAAAACCTACAGAGGTGTTTGTTATGTTTTATTTCAATGTATTATTATGAGTAAAATATGCCTGTATTTGCAGGAAATATTTTGTCAACCTTCTAGGAAGAAATATTTTTTTATTTCACATTGTTTTGTTTAATAATTTATTATTTGAGATCGTTAGATTAAACTAAATACTTAAATAATTTAACAATAATTAAAAATTTGTTTTGTTTTATAATATGTAAACTTAAATCGACTCTAGGTAGGTTTTTGGAGAAATAAAAGAAAGAAAAGAGAAGTAAATAACTCGAAATAAAATGAAGGAAGTACAAATATTTACATCTTATCAACTAGTCACGGCTGAACTTTTATTAAATTAATGTTCCTGATTCCGACAGGACGAGGTAGAGACAGGTTTATTAGTCATTAATACTGTAGGTAAATTAATTCGCGATATAAAGTGTTTCATAAAAATATAAAGCAAGTTCATTATAAAGCAGACTAAAATTAAGAGCGCTTAATAAATGATACAGATTTTGTTGTAAAAAAAAACTAGCGTGATAATTTATGATTTATCTGTTAATATGCCTTTATATGTAGTTGATGTGATTTATTTTGTTGCATTGAACATTTTTAATTTACGACTATCGTTCATTTACTGATGCATTTAGATACGTATAAAATCTTTTTGAAATGCTTATAAGCTTTAAGTAAGAATAAATAATATAGTTTAAAAAACTAAAAAACACGCTTTTGTGAAAATACTAACTTAAAAGTAAAGAATAAGAATGTATTTTACTGTAAAATAAGCGTAGGTTGCATGGTGTCAATAGTATCTCAAAAACCACCCCACGTTTTTTTATAGTAAAATATATTTTCTTCTTATTTTTTTACTTTTTAGTTCGTATTTTCACAAAAGCGTGTATTTTAGTTTTTTAAACTACATTATTTATTTTTATTTTTTTATTATCCCACAGAAACAGTAAATCTAAAATAAATAAAAATAAAATAAAATATATACGAAGACGCAATCCATTGAAAAGCATCCGTACGAAGGAATATTATGTTTAATAAATTTTCATGGTTCTATAGGGAGGTATTCTGGTGCTCTCATTTTTTTAACACCACTTTTACAACTACACAGGCATCCTCTTAAAATTGAGAAGGATTTAGAAGATAGTTTCCAAATCCGATGATCGCATCCGATTCAATAAAAAACGTAAAAAAATATACCCAAAATACAAAAATATGTTACGGCAGCTCGCATTCTGGCAGCTTGAGATTAAAAGCTTTTATTTAAATTCGATTTTTTTTTCATAGCGTATCATTTTCGTTTATAATCAATAATAATCCGCCATATTATTTTGGCGGCTATTTTGGACTTACAAAAATATTGAACGTATAAACAAAATTGCAGTTTTGTCATTTTAAAATATTATTATCTTTATTACACTCGAAGTTAATAAAAACCTTGTAATAAATAAATGTAAACATGTAAACCTAACCTTTTTTTTGGTATCGGGGGGGGGGGGGGACCTTCAAAAGGTACCCGGAACCTTGGGAGAGGGCACCGGGTTATGTGGGATTTGACCGCAACCCCTTCGGTGGCTGCCTCTGCGCTTGGGGAGGATTCCGGGATCTCCAGCGGAAAGCACCGGTGTTCTTCACGCGCGACGTCCCAGAACGAGCCCATCTTCGGGAGAGCAGATGTGCTCTCCTGCACCTTCCGATGCTTACGACGACATGCGGCCACGCACACACCACCGCCCTTCCCGGGGGTGCTGGTTGGACGGATCGAGTTCCCACTCACACCGTCCACAACCCCGGAAGCCCCCTTTTAGTCGCCTCTTACTATCAGGCAGGGGATACCGTAGCTCTAATCTTAATCCTGAAGCTACAGGGACTATATATATATAAACCTAACCTACCAGCACAATAGTTGAAGTAAAAAGCTAACGGAAAAGCCATTTTAGTACTTAAAAGCAACATTTACTTAATTGTACGTTAACCTGTAGCTTAGTGTAATTCAATTCAAAGTCAGAATAACTGTTGTAAAATCTTAAGTGGTTATTATATTCTGCAATAAAAGTGAAGTAGAGTTATTATCATCTTCAATCCTTAACTCAAAAGCATAACGGCACTATGCATTTAGATGCAATCTTGTTGTGGTTGAATTAAAAACTCTAAAAATTTGTGTGTTTAAATTTAAACCTACTTTCGCGGAGCTGCGCGTGGTTTTCGTAAGATGATCCAATTTGTTCTGCTTTAAATTCGTGTTAATTTTTATTCTTATTGTATAGCAATCGTTTGTGGTTTTAAAATGTTACCTGTTGATATTGAACTGTAATTTTAATAACAGTTGTTGCATACGTTTTATTTACGTGTCATTAAATCGTAAATTTTTTGTTTATTGTTATATACCAGAAATTTGTAAATTTGTAAATGTATAATGTATGTTGTTGACGACCCGCGTGGCGCAATGGTTACTATGCCAGACTGATAATAGAGGGGTCTTGGGTTCGATTGTCGGCGAAACAGAAATTTGAATGATGAGTTTAAATTTCTGTTCTCTATCTGGGTGTTTGTGTTCCTGTCTTTGTATAGTCCATAGTATCCACGACACAGGGTATTAATTACCTTACTGTGGGGCTATGAGTGATGAATGTTTAAAATGTATATTTTGATAGCAGTGCCCCGCGGTTTAATCCACATTACAATGTATTAATAACATATAATGAAAATACTCAAAAGATTATAAAGTGGCAATACTTGGCGCGGAACGGCAACAAACAGTAAAGTTGTCTCATAATTTCTACCTATGAACTTGTACCTAACTTTAAATCCAATATGGTCAAACGTAATACTAATAATAACCATAGTAATATATTATTATGCTCCTTACAAACTTTAATTTTATTATGCCCTTGGGAGTTGATATTCAAACCATTTTTATAAATTATTGATTTATTTCATTAAAAATAATATTTTTCTAAATATAAAAACGTATCTTGCATTGTTTTCTTATTTGATACTAGGTATACGTTTTGGAAAAAACATATTCCGTTTTGGAAAAACCATATTCGGAACTAAGCAAAGTACATCATGAAATTTGAAATTTGATGAAATATTATTGCTTTTATGGTCCTCGGAGCATTCATCATATCGGAGGGGACCCCAGATCAGAATCGATGGGGCCGAAATTAAAATTTGCTTTCATTACGCAAATTTATAACTCCACGCGAGATGTAACTTGATAAACCTTTCTGATCGGGACTGTAAATTTGAGGAAAAATATTTCATACGCAAAATTTATTGAAACACTTTCATTCTTTGTACATTTGTATACAATAAAGGAATAATAAAAAGAAGCCTTCTAAGATTACTTCGATGCCAATTTGATTAACTGTCTTTCCCTTTTCGTCTGACAAGAAGTACAATCTATAACTCTGTAAGATATCGATTTAAAGTAAATAAATATATTGATTATTTATTATTCATTAATTATAGTTTTCAACGTTTGCTAGGTACGGGACATCCAGTGACCGTTTTCGCCCGCAACCGCGGAAGCCCCCTTTTAGTCGCCTCTTACGATCAGGTAGGGGATACCGTGGCTCTATTCTTAATTCCGACGCTACAGGGACTTTCAAATACATACCTACCGATCAACAACAGTGGTATTTCCAATACAAAGAAACGTATTTCAAATAATTAACTACCAATTAACTGCTGGGTAACCAGCTTATACTATGCTTGCATAGCTAATTAATTAATTAGGTGCAATTGTTAAACTTTCATTTTGTTTTTTCATAAACATTAGACAAACGTTATACATCTGTCGGCGTTATCGTTGACGCGTACCTAACTGCGGGGCACAGTTAGTATAAATAAAACAAAATATAACGCAAACCTATCATATAAATGTTTACTCTTACATCTAGCATGAGTGTCAATGTCAATGCTAGCTTACAAATGATTTTAATCAGCCAAGATTGCATTTCTATCTTTATTAATAAATTATATTAAAAGCAAGTTGTCTAGACAGTTGTTTATTCCTCATTCGTGCCAATTAGAATAATTATAATAATAGTATGTAATCTACAATAAATTGCTGATAACAGCCTCGTTCCATTTGTGTTATGTGAGAAAATATATAGAACAGAATCAAAGGATTTCAAGCGGTGCATAGATGACTCATATGTCATCTATGCGTTATTTCACGGATGTTTTGACTAAGTTCGGCGCGTATATGGTGGTTTGGGAAAACTCGCTTACATGCGCGCTAATTTTTATGGGAAAATGTCAAATTTTGACGTTTCTCGGTTTTTTTTCCTTCAATTATGGCATCGCAAACTCTGCATACTGCCAGCGTCAAGTGTAATTTTTGCATCACGTTTTTGCCAGTTTCGGTGAAACTGGACGAGTAATAATAGGTAAAGTCAGTACGTCGTTAGTAACCAGTCAGTCAAGTCAGTCAGACATTCAAGTAAAGCGATGGCTTCTTTACTAGAACGTGAGCAATGGAATTTGGAGACAAGCAGAAAAAACATATTTTCGCACTTTTATTATAATTCACAACACTCGTGCACCATAATTAACCTTTATCGAACAAAATGCCATCAAATTTATCCAATATAACTCAAAAATACACCAAGAAAGTAAAAATAAAACAAGAGCACAATATGTCATTTTGGACTTCCCGCCAAAACTCTTCGTTTCTCGGTTATGCGCGCGCGCGGCTCAAAAAACTAACAAAAGACGCGCGAACGCGACTGAGACTACTTACGGTCGTTTCAGAAAACGCGCTTGACATTTCCCGGTACAAAAAACAGCGCGCGTGTAGGCACGTTATCCGAAACGACCGTATAAAGATACGCTGCTTTGAAACCGCATTTATTTAGCTCTAAGCTTCCTTAGTAATCGAGAAATATGTTCTGTAAAACAGCAATCATGAAGTGTTGGTCAATCGTACAGTTGGTAAGTAACTATTTGAAAGTTCTTTCTTATCCGATACGATTAGCTTTTCACACTTTTTAACCACGTGGTGTTAAGAGATCGCTGCAGTCCATGGACATCTACACACAACCTCAAGCAATCAAGTAAGCAAGCAAAAGCTTTCCCTGTGGTTGTATGCAGTAGCGTTGCTGTTCCGAAGTCTGATGGTCACCTCATGTAAGTCTGCATGGCAACCGCAGCTTTCTAAAGTAGTACAGTACAGTTGCTGTGTGGTACAGTTGTGGTGGTACTTCCCCGGTCGCACCAATAAAATTCTACCACCTACAAGGGCTAGAGCGTTTGTCAATTTAGTGTGGATTGCATCGTATGCCTTGTTATAGTTTTGGTCAAAACTTACTTTAACGGTAACTTTAATGACGACAATAGAATTGAACAATTGTGTTTCACTATTACAGTTTTTTTATTGATAAAGTTAATAGAAAGTTAATACTCAGTTGATTTGTATTTGGCCATAACAATAGTTTAAACTGGCCAAAATCGCCAAACTTTAACGTTAACTGGCCAAATTTAACGTTACCGTTAAGCTAAGACGTCATTATAACCATAGCTTAAAGGGTGCAACGCAAATGTTGCTTAACCGAAGATTTGACGGGTAGTTTGGGTTTAGTTATCGTTATTGTTTCATGTATTTGTAATCTACTAAGGGTGTGTGCAACACTATAGGTACTAAATAAAAAGCTATAAAAGTACCACAATACTTTTTTATGATTTATGGAAAACAACAATATAGGTACAGCTTACAGTTTGAAATAGAAAATCTGACATTGTAACTGTAAGAGAATTAGCAGATTGAATATTGGCTCGAACAAACTGTCAAATTCGTAGAGATTAGCAATCTCATATCGTCTACATATTTCACAAAAACCAATTTGTATTGGTGTGATGAATCAGATGGTAATTATACGCAAAATTAAAATCATAACACTGAACCAACAAAATATGATAACAGTTGAAATAAAAATGTTCAACACAAAATTTAACGTGTAATATTAATGGCTCTACCACAGTATCGGAATGGGGTTAAATCCGGAAAAGAGCGGATCCCTATTCGGTCGTGTCCGGAATGAAGTCATTAATTCAATCCTTTTATATGGCCGATTTTTATTTTTATAAGCAATCAATATTCCATTGCTATCATCTTTGTAACTTCCGTGATGACTGGTTCCAGTCCTTACTCCTTTGCTTTCCGCTGCATAACTGCGTAGGATTTGAGGCTAAACTCAGGATTGCTTAAGTTTGCACTACAGAGACCAATAGGGTCTTCGACACTATGCACAAAAAAAATCCATAATGCATAACTTAAAGAGGTTGCACTAAACCGCGCTAGGAATTCAGGATAATTGTTTTATCTTCAATCACAATGTTTGGCTGCAACCCTTTTTACGTCCCATTGCTGGGCACGGGTCTCTCTCCATTATTGGGAAGGCCTGGAGCTTACTCCACCACGCTGCTCCAATGCGGGTTGGTGGAGAATTGAGAAAAATCACAATTTTTATTACCTTTTAAATCAATAAAATAATAGTCAATTGACTATGACTGATATGTGACGTCACTTATTATTTTCTCATATTAAATGTATGAGGACGTCATTTTTTGACAGCTCATTAAAAGTATTTCAATTGACTTTGTAGTCCAAGACCGGATTAACGCCATTATGGCCTCGAATCCTTGTCTGCTACTTCATTAAAAAACAAATGAGCACTTTCAAGTTCATCCCTAATGCTCGGTTTACATTATTCCAGTCCAGTGATCCAGCGAGAATCCAGTCTAGTGCTGGATTGGATCTGTAACATCTACATTATTCCAGTAATTTAGAAGCCGTTCAAGTGTGACTGCAGTGATAATGCTTACACATATAAAAATACTGTGACAGCACTGACATGCCACTGAATTTACCGTCTACATTATTCCAGTAGCACTGGATTCAAAAGTAAACCGCCAATCCAGTTACTGGACTCGAATGCTAACTGGATTCAGTTCATTTCAGTGCCGGTTTACATTTTTCCAGAAAGCAATCCAGCGCTGGATTCGATCGCTGGACTGGAATAATGTGAATCGGTCATCTCAAGAGGTGGAATCGGGTAATCGTTTCTATGATTCGGCACATTGCTCGTCCAGAAACCGACAACCTCGACACATTACTTGTTGCGATTGATGATTGCGAGACGTTGGCGTGACCAAATAATTTCCATTACTGGATTCCCCACTGCTTTAGAGGCTGAAAACTGGGTGAAATGGAAGCGGGTTGGTGGATTACTTCCTCCAAGTCACGAAAGACTTTCCCGGACACGATTTGAGAAATTAAGAAACGAATAAGCAGAAGAGAGTTTCTATGAAACTTTTTACAAATGTCCTAATTTAAGGAGACGAATTTAAATTTCACTTTATAGTTAATAGAATCAGGCGTAACTTTGCGGAACTCCATTGTTATAAAGTTAGGTCAAAACTACTTTGCACCAGTCCGCAATCAGAACGTATGATGGTGTATACTTTTTAATGCAATAGCACCTCCCTCTCTCCCACAAAGTATACATGAACATGCAACAATAAAAATATACAACAACATACTGATATTTATTTATTTATTTATTATTTAGAACCACCTTAGACTAGGGGTTACAAGGTAGACCTAATGCCTAATGGCATTCTCTGCCAGTCAACCCTGGGTGTTGGAGAGAACTTTAGGTAGGCGGACGGAGAACAGCGATTTATGTTTACATTAGTCATTAAAATAATTATTTTATTTAATATAATAAAATTTATACACCCTAAGGGGTAAATATGGGGTTCTAAATATTTTGTAAAATCTTTTTTTCACCCATATTTGTGCAAATAAAATATTTTCATTTCATTTCATTTACTACGTACCACCACCTGGGTACATAGGTTTGTAAACATTTGTAGATTTTTACCTAACTTTACAATTTCACTTTATAACATGTTTTTGTTGGTGTTAGTAAAACCGCTTCAGATCGACGCAGATACGCTACAAACGGTCGATTCTCGGTCGATCTAGTTTACCAGGTCATTGTGCACTTTTTTCGCTCGAGTATGCGGATTTATGTCTAAGGATATCCTGGTTGACATACAACGGTTGGTATTTCTAGTAATTCATGAGTTACGTACACATATTCGATACTTCGATATTTGACGACCCCAGTGGTGTAATGGTTACCATGCCGGACTGCCGATCGGAGGGTCCTGGGTTCGATACCCGGCGAAGCGGAAATTTCAGTGATGAGTTTAAAATTTAGATTTGAACCCGGGCCTCTGCTTGGAAGTTAGGTATTCTAACAACTAGGCTATAATAACTCTCATATAATTCCATTAAAATAAAGCTGCATTGCAGTAGGGATTGCCCTGTAGAGTGTAAAAGCTAGGCAAAAGAAAGCCAACTAGAGCATGCGGATATTGGATGAACCGGTACTTAGGACATGATGAACTTTGGTTACATGTTATCGGTAATTTAAACATTAAAACTATCGATAGTTAGCAGATATTTGTCCGAGCTAATGTCATGATTGAAACCTGATCAAAGTTTTTGTTCATTGAATATGATGTTCATCTTAACGTTAATTATTGTTAAAGGTATGAACTTGTGGCAAGTAATATTCAAGCATAACCTTACACCTTTAATAAAAAATATCTCTATATATAGGTACGATCGCATTCTTGACAACTTCTTACGGCACAAAAATTTACATTTCGAACGCGCCAAGCTCCGAATCCAGTTACAAAAATGTCCAAAAGTTTTATTGGCAATCAATCATTGACTTTTAAAATATGCACTATTTTGTTAAAATATCTGGTGCAAGCCGGCAACAGCAATCACTTTCGTCCTTAACGCTCAAAAACGTGTGTATTAATTTCAGGCACAAAAAACATAGAAGCCTGACCGCATATTTTGTGTGACCAGACAAACTTGCCCGGTACAAGTTATTGTCGCGTCAACATTTTTATCAGCACACTAGCGGCCGCTCGCGATATCGTCCGCGTGAACATGATGTTATATAGCCTACTAGCCTTCCGCCAGCGGCTTCGCCCGCGTGGACCAGTTTTATAGGTTCCCGTAGGATTAAAAACTATCTTATGCCCTTTCCCAAAGTCCACTCTATCTGTGATCCATATTCCATTAAAATTGGTTGAGTAGTTTAAGCGGGAAAGCGAAGCAGACAGACAGAGTTATTTTCGAATTAATAATAGTAGTATATGGATAGACTTCCCGTATAAATGGACTATTCAACACAAAAATAATTTTTCAATTCGAACCTGTAGTTCCTGGTATTAAAGCGTTCAAACAAAATAAACTATAGATTTTCCCCGTTTTTGCAACATTTTTTACTGATGCTTCGCTTCTTTTAGTAGCAGCGTAATGTTATATAGCCTAAAGCCTTCCTCGATAGATGGAATATCCGACACAAAAATATTTTTTCAATTCAAACCAGTAGTTCTTGAGATTAGAACGTTCAAACAAACTCTTAAGCTTTATATACCTATACGTATAAATATAGATAAATGGCACTTTACTGGAAATCTCTTTTTAACAAATTAAGATCTTCGATTACACTATTGTATATACAAACACACACATCGTTAAAATTTGTCGGCGGTCATATGGGCTTGGTGAAGTAAGCTCCAGGCCTCTCTAATAACAGGGAGACACTGTGCCCAGCAGTGGGGCACAAAAAAGTACACACTACAGAATCAACGGAGAACAGTGAACAACATATTTTTATTTGGTTATTTTAAAAGAAGTATAGCGGGCGGCTTTATGTTTATTTTATTTTATGTTTTCTTAAATATCAAATATACCAAATTGGGCACCTATCAAATGAAATGGCATGGCGAGTACATATTATAACAATAAAAATTTAAAAATATGCTCGTGCTGCTGACATTACTTATTTTGATTCTAGGTAAACGGGAAGTGTCCTAAAGATTTTAGCATAATTGTGAAACAACGCAACTATATCCATAATTAGGCTGTAAGATTTCATAGTGTAGACTATGTAATTCGATTTTCTCATAGTCCTTACTATCAGTTTCTGGACAGGATAGTCTTAGATGGGGAACTTTAACCCAATAAAGGGGTGTGCCTTAATTGTTCTTTGTGTATTAATATTGATAATCCATATGGATCATTCAGATGCTAAGACACCCCTTAGACAGAAGGTTTCCTGCTTACTTGCAGTACCTATGTGTAGTACAGAGGCTACATAATGACTCAGGAAAAAATATTTTTTCGCATGTCCCATAGATGATAAGCGCAGGGTATGCGAAAAGGCAAACATTATTGTAAACTCCTCAGCTAGGGTGAGTGATGTGTGATAGTATGAGTGATGACCCTGTATATACCCTTACCCTAATTAAATGGGATTGACCTCAACTTTGGTATCAGAAATCTCTGTTGAGACACTAGATAGCGCCATATACTTAGCGCTACCACTGTAACATTCTCGATAAAACACATATACAGTAAATCGCGCTGGTTTTCTCCATTCGAGTCTATCATAGAATAAAAGATTTTTATGCACCTTTAAGTGTCAACAAAGTCACTCTGTCACCCACACAGCGTTATTATCCCTCTAGTTCACTTTCCAGCTATTTAAAACCCCAAGAAAAGCCCTTTAGCATGCTCGAAGTTCAGAGGTTACCACAGGTCCTGTTCTGATGCTAAGATATAGGAACAAAGCTGTTCAACGACACTAACAACTTTAGAAATACAGGCGTCTTTTTATTCACAATCCATTTTCATTATTATGTGGTTGTAGACTTTTTACAAGTTTTCTGGAAAAGTGTGCAAAGTATTGTCCAAAATTTAACGTGTGTTTAATTTCGTGAAGAGCAAATCCACGAAAACAAGTAAGTTACACGATTCGAAAATAGTTTTAAATTTGCGTAAGATGTGATATAAAACCCTCGTCACTTTACAAGGCATAGAAACAAATAATAGGCCGCAAAGATTATTTATTTTTCCTTCAAGTCAAATGAACGTAGTAATAGCAATAAATTATTTGCCGCATAGATTGATTTATTAGCAAATAAAGCGCGCACAAGACGTCAATTAATGGTAAGCGAGCCCAAGAGATGGTTTTTCAATATACTCGAACGGGTCGGATTAAGATATACCTTGCACCCTAATGAGTACTTATTAGGTTTAGTGTGGAAGGGTACAACCCTAAGGCCACTGCGAGCAGTAAATGATCTATTGTGCACTTAGAAAATAATAACATAAAAAAATCTTATATGGAATATAGAAATGCTATCGTTTTTGGATTGATGATTTTGTTTTATATAAAAATGTAATAACGATTTGAACTTGACCGAGAGTGCCAGGATGACTTTTTTATCTTGCAGTTTTGTATCTATCTCACTCTTATATAATTTAATGCAATAAATAGTTACATTACAGATATATTATTTAATATCCATTAATTTGAACTATTCGACCGTAAATTGTCGAGCTCAACTTAATCTTTCTACCCTCCAATCTGTAAAATATACCCTGATCTCATGACGCTTGAGTATATCTACAACTAGCATCGTAGGCTCCCCTACTATAATGTTTATTGAAAGAAACAGTGGCTCAACTATGCGCGGTTTCATTGAGATCCATTAAGGTAGTGAAGCGTGAAGCGGAACGACATTTTTTACAGAATGTTACGTAAATCCTACAACTACTTTATATAAAGTACCTAAATATTAAGTAAGTAACCCTTGATTACCAATAAAAGAAGCTTAAAGAAATTAGGTACCTAGCCTATTTTGTTATCTAAAATCATGTTGAAAGATCTCAATGTCTGTCATCATGTGTTGATGTAGGTACAGAACCCAGATACAGGATGACCGAGCGTTGCTCGGATAAATGGGTATAATTTCTTTTCTTGATTTAATATAAAAGAAAACACTTACAGTCTTAGTGTTACATTACAACGCCATCTGAAGTAGCTCACAATTAAAATAATATATATTGTCACAAAAAATAAAAAATCCAATATCTTGATTAACCCGATTGGTTTGAACCCGGGTCTCTAAATCTCTCAGGTTAAATCGATCGACGGAATTCTTATAGACATCTTTCAAATTGACATTGTCAATGCCAGAGATCAAAGCGTTCAAACAACAATTCTATTGTGTTCCGGTGGAAAGGTGCAGTTGCCGGCCACACTTACATGAGGCAACCACTAGCTTCTGTAGTAGCAGTGCAACTGCATACGACCTCAGATAAGACTTACCTATGCTTGCTTGAGGTTGTACATACAACCTCAAGATAGGATGTCCATGGGCTGCAGCGATCACTTAACACCACGTGGCCTGCATGTTCGTCTACTACTCCATTCAAGTAATAAAAAAGAAAACAAATTGGAACGGCGGATGATGTTTGACGGCGTTCTACGCCACAATATTATTAATAGATAATAGATGGTACTCTCCAATAGATGTCAGGATGAGCCATTTTTTTAAATTTATATTTAAGTTGATTATAGCATAAAATACGAGATAAACGACAATTTATAAGAACATAACCTAGCTAGATCGAGTTATAGCCCCCAAAAACCAATGCACACTAAATTTCATGAGAATCGTAGGAGCCGTTTTCGAGATTCAAATTATACTATGTCGAGACTTGCTTGTTTAAAGGTATTAGATAGATTCCTTATACCTATCATAATTGGAAAATTTCTATCTCATGAAAATCATACATTTTAATGTGATTGTGGACTACAAGAACATTACGCCTTAATGTGTTAGTTTATTTTTTCAATGATACTTGTAAAAGTTTGTTCTACTTATATCTTAGAGCATCAATATATTGACAGGTATGACAATCGTCAGAGGAGTGGCGAACCCCTCGTCCCAACGTGCATGCACTATGTGCCTTCTAGTTATATACAACTAGTGAGTGTGTGTGTCGGTGTCACTGTTGTCGGTCTGTCTGCGGCGTCTGTAGCGATGAAAGAATATTTGTGAATGTGTGACAAAATTAAATTTCCCCCCGCGCACAAGACTTGGCACAAAAATTATGTATCGAAGCGAGACGCTATGCCCTCTCTACTGAAGGGTGAGTCAGTAGCTTTGATGCTCTAAGACTTATATCAATGCTTTTATCGTACCATTAAATAATTCGTTTTCGAATGCTGCATTTTGGCAGCTCATTATAACTATCTTTATTGAATTTTCATCTAACTAACACGCACTGTGCAATGCAAAAGAAAATTGAAATTACGTGCGGATGTAAATTTTATAAATCAAAAAAGAAGTTTTATCTGTCCTCGAGTATTAGCGTCCGTACCGGCCGTAACTGGCAACTGTAAAAAATGTTGTTTATTCTGCAATAAACTGAATACTCGGTGGACGAGTCCATCAACTGTAGCACAGATTAAAAATAAAAGGAACAATAAAAGGGAGAAAAAAGCGGACAAAAGTGACAGATTGCAAAAAACTCTGACTGTAATTGTAGCAGGCTAAAGATTGCACTAATTACAAAATCGAATTACAGCTGAAAGATGCAGATAACATAATTGTGTCGATGTGTCAATTAAAATATCAGCTCTATTATCGTATAAAATTAAAATTAGGGGTTAATTAGTAGGTGGGATCAAACTGACCTCTAAGTAGCCTCCAACTAATTGGTTTAAGCTGTAAATACCTACAATACAAATATGTCAAATAAATAGAACACATGTAATTATGAAAATATTACAAAACTAGCAAGGAAAAATAATTTTAATTTATCTTCCATTGTTTGAGATTTATGTTGGGGAACTTTAAATTTTTGAGACGTGAAGTATAAATAAAAATGTTATGAGAACGTAATTACAATGCTAATTAATTGCAGTAATTATCTGCTGTACCTGCTACACTTATAGGAACTTAATATTAGTTTACTTACCAAAGTCAAACTGTTTTAGTAATATACCCAGACAAAAAATCGTAAAGTTAATTGATTGAGAAAACTTTGGACACAAAATAATTATCTCTACGCAGAATTCAACCATTCCAAAATATAAATGTTCAACTCACCCTTTTCGTCCGGGCAGAGTAAATCAACAATCGTGCATTCACAAATTAAAAAAAAATAACAACAAAACACAGCGAAAAAAATGGCGCGCCAAACTGTCAGTATGTAAAATAGCGCGGGATGGGAAATTGGTGAAAAAATTCGAATTCGGAACGGCTAGTGCATCGCGGTTGGAGGCAGTGCGGTTCTGTAATGAATGGGTCGGTAGTGAGGTGCCCGTTGAGCGGCTTTGTCGGTAAATGTGTGCCTTAAAATGTGGCGGGAGTAATGACTGTTGATGCTTTCGATTTAAGATTACTTTATGAATTTTTTTTTGGATAAGATTGGCAGTCTAAACTCCAATCACCATTTACAACATGTGTCTACAATATTACGTTAGTAATTTAGCATGAAATATTTCTCACAGTTTTATTCAAATGTTGTACTTAAATAGATAGTACATATCTCATATTCCATTTTTAGGTTTTTGGATTAGTTTACAAAATGGCTATATCTTAGAAGAACTACCTATAGAAACCAAGTTCGCGCGCCAAAAATAAGTAATGTTAATTGGTGCCATAAATGGCACCAAACGGCGCGCCGCTCCGCGCTCCGTAGTGTTCAAGGTTAAGGCGCGCCAAACGTGTCTCCCGAAAAAAAAATATGACGATTTGTGCTGTTATATTGTTTCACAACACTCCTGAAAAACAAAAGAAGTCTAATAACGTCACTTTTCACAGGTAAGTTTTAAATATTTCACAGTATTTTGTGGTTAATTAGGTCAAAATAAAAATATTTTGTTTCAATGCTTAGTATTCCCGCTAGTGAAAATATTTCTTACCATTTTACCGACTTTATTGCCTTGACTGATTAATTTAAAAAAAAATTGCTAGGTACACCGAACAATTAAATTTGAAAGTTATCTTTTTTTTTCAATTATGGCATCGCAAACTCTGTGCATACTGCCAGCGTCAAGTATAATTTTTGCATCAATTTTTTGCTAGTTTCAATGAAACTGGACGAAGTAATAACAAAGTCAGTAAGTAAGTCGTCAGTAATCAGTCAGTCTAGTTAGTCCAACATTCAAGTAAAGCGATGGCTACTTTACTAGAACGTGCCCGATGGAGTTTTGGAGGCAAGCAGAAAAAACATATTTTAGCACTGTTATTCTATTTCACAAACACTCGTGCACTGTAATTAACCTATATCAAACAAAATGCCATCAACTTTATCCGATATAACTCAAAAATACACCAAGAAAATGAAAATAAAACAAGAGCACAATATGTCTTTTTCGACTTCCCGCCAAAACACCCGAAAGTTATCTTGCATACAATAGTTACTATTAGTCAGGACTAATAATGATTTAGAAAATAATTACTTTGAGTAAATTATTTCCTGTTTCATAAAGATGGCACCTAAGAGAGTAAAATTTGGAATAAAAGTTTGGGATGCAATTGGGACGCACCAAATTTTAGAAGTATATTCACTTCATGTTAATGATCGTTTCTTACGTAGGTAAAACCACAGCTACCAAGTTACATTTACGTTTTTTTTTATTTGAATGGAGTAGCAGACGAGCATGCAGTCTACGTGGTGTTAAGTGGTCGCTGCAACCCATGGACATCTACATACAACCTTAATCAAGCATAGGTAAGTCTTGTCTGAGGTCGTATGCAGTTGCGCTGCTACTCCGGAGGCTGGTGGTCGCCTCATGTAAGTGTGTCCGGCAATTGCACCTTTCCACCGAAAACCTTACCGAAAATACATAATTATTCTAAGTTCCTAGTCTTAAATCTAAATGTCCTAATGACCTATCCTAATGGCCAACTATCAAAACGAGTGCAGCACAGTCCAAGTATAGCGGTTCACAGATTCACACCGAATCAAGCTGGCATTTCGAAGCTGCAAAATTATGTCTAACTAGGTTTGCTCTGCGGGTTTACGCGATCATAAAGCCATAATAATAGTACCTATTATAAAATAATAGTTAGTATTTTGTTGCATTACGGTGATACGGTGCGGTTGCTGACCAAACATACACGAGTGAATCTTAGCCTCCGGGGTTAGGGTTGCCCACCCTACTATATAATATAGTATCCTACTATTTTAAGGGATCAAATACTATATTTCTAATATATATATATAGTTGGCGAAACTACTATATTTTCGCTAGCTCCCGAGCTTCGCTAGCTCCCGAGCTCTCGAGCTGTCATCGAACGTGTCGCGGTAGGCGTAGGTCCTCTGTCTCTGTCTGTGTGTGTTAGTTCATTTTTTTGTGTCAATAACTTCAAAAATATTATATTTGATAGAAAAAAATTGGTAACCCTATCCGGGGTAGTAACGGCATACGAACTCGGGCTAGAATCAGACTTGTTTAAGGTTGTGTTGTTAATATCCATGGGCTGCAGTGATCACTAAACACCACGTGACCAGCGTGCTCACCTCCATGAAAAAAAAGGTCCACTAACTTAACCTTTTCCAGCGTGGTGGACTTTCATCTAAATCTAGCCTAATCTAGTACGAGTAAAAATAATAATTGAGTCATAGAGAGTACGGTTTAGATCCACTAAATAAACACAGTTTATTTAAATAACAAAAGGCACTCAAATCGGGAAATCGGGAATTTTATTTCGAATAAGTTTCTCCTAAAAACTTTACAAAAAGTCATCAATCACTTTACAAATTAAACATTCTAGTTGACACAGTGGGGACAATATCATCACATCTAGGTACATTATTTTACGGTTTTTACGGAGTTTTACGGAGGAGGTAAAACTGCCAGTTCGACTTTATTGAGAGTTGTTGTGAAATATTCTTGAGAGCATGAACTATTCCTAATTATAATAGATAATTCCAGTACTTTTAAGATCTCATCTCATTTCCCTACCGCATCTAAAAGCCTGTAAAAACTATGAATAATGGCTAATGTTTCATACAAAGTATGGAAGCAACATAACGATACCTTGCATGGAGTCCCCAATCTCACAAAACATGTTAGAACTTGTTTATTAATGCCCACATTGTCAGCCGTATATCATATTTAGTAGAAGTCGTTAAGCATAACTTACAGCTACTCTAAGGAAGGATTCTTGTCAAGTAGCGTAATATGAAAGTCATACAATATCTAATATTCATTCATCTTATGTTATTTTTATGATAATAGGAAAACTGCTAAAAAGAAAACAGGAAGTGGAAAGAGAAATTGCTCAGTTTTACTAGTTTCCTATACTCCGTTATTTCTTAGGAGATAGTTAGCAGAAATTTAAAAAAGAATTTAGAAAGTTAAAAAAACTAAAAAAACACGCTTTTATGGCTAATAAAATCAAATAAAAAGTAGAAAATATTTTTTGATTACAAAGATTTTATATTACAGTAGACGAAGGTCGAGCAATCAATCATAATTAATTAACTCAAAATATCAATTCAGAGTAAAAAGCGTGGGGTGAATTTTACTACATTTTCCTCTCCTCTCATAGATACGAGTTTGCCAATAGAATGATTGTAACATTTAAATATGAATATTTAATATGAATATTAATATGAATATTAACATTTAATATGAACATTTAATATGAATATATATGAATATTAAATGTTACAATCATTTATATTAATATTTATATTAATAATCTTTTATATTAATATAAATAGCGTGAGATATATATATATCTCATTATTTATTTTTACTATTTTTAGTTGATTTTTTTCATATCGTCATTGTTGTCGGTCCTTGATAATGATAAGGTATGCAAAGTTTCAAATTAACTCGACATCTAGAAGTACGTATTGTACCATTGTACGTTTATTGTAAGTTTGTATTTTGGCAAAGGGAGATCTCCCGCCGGGCGAAGTGGTCATGCCCGGGGAGCGGCTGCGCTCCAATTGACTCAATTCGGAGCTTGTATATATGGTAGGATATTCCGAAAACTTCGATAGCGTGATTCAGAATACCCGTGGCGCCATCTCTTGATGAGTAGCGGAAGGTCGCTACAGTATGTATTGTACTGGAGGTACGTCAAAATCGTGTTCAATATTTCTGTTACATACAACTGAAGCTAATTAAGCGTGTTAATGATGATTTGGGTTTCAGGATCTTAGAGTTTCAATGTTACCGTCGATACAGAGAATGCAGTGCTAGTGTGGATCTATGTATGTGAAGTGTTACTTTTCCTTCTCATTTTTGTAGTTAACAGTCCTAGAAATAGGTACTTCGATAAATAAATAAAAAATGCATAGGGAGTTTAAAACTTATTTCTGATGTTTGTCTCTGGATCGACAGCCGCAATTCGATCCTCAATTTCTTGAAAATTGTATGCCGTCTTTACCTTTTCATTTATTTTCTTCTGTGTAAAATTCTATTGTAATATTTATACTAGTGGACCCGGCAGTATTTGCATTTATTTATTTATAATTTTATATACACGAATTCTTTCAAATACAAATAGGTTTAGGTTTAAAGAAATTTATTCTCATTAAGAATTTACAAAATTCACTTACATGAGAACATGCTTATTTTAACATATTAAACAAAAATTACAGCGTACACGAGCATAACGTAACAGTACCTATAAGTTTAGTGTCTAATTCATACACTTAAATTACAAGTCAAATGTATGCACAGTTTAATATGACATTAACAGATTAGATGTAGGTAAACAAAGCAAAAATTACAAAACATGAGGGCAGATTGAAAACAGTATGGAGCGCGGTATGGATTTAAAGCGACTAGATGTGGCATCGTAAAGTATGTTAGTTTGATTACTAATTATTATTTGTTTAACTCATATTTATTGTAAATAATGTTTCTTTTTTGTTATATTTATGTAATGTTTACTTTCAATTAATTAAAGTGTATTATATATAAAGATAATTACAGTTTAGCAAAATAAAAATATATAAAAAAAGATAAAAAATATGTTAATATGTATTAAGTATTTTAATACCAATATATATTTATTAAGTAGGGTAAATATATTATTATTGATATATTAAAGTATTTTCGTACTGTAAGTAGTGTTTTAAGTGTGTAAAGTATTGCAGTTGTTTATATTAGTATCGCTTAAAAAGATAGATCCTACTACTATTATAAAGGCGAAAGTTTGTAAGTATGGATGTATAGATGTATGGATGTATGGATGTTTGTTACTCTTTCACGTAAAAACTACTGAATGGATTTGAATGAAACTTTACCACAATATAGCTTATACATCAGAATAACATATAGGCTACAATTTATAAAGATATTGTGTGAATTGTCCAAAATATGACGATAAGTGTCAAGTAAGTAGGAAAAAATCTACCATCTGCGAGCTATTCTGGCATGCGCCGCCAAAACCGCTAGAGGTACACCTATGTAATGTATGATGTTAATGTTTATCTTATATAGTCCTACAAAAAAGCCGGTCCACGGTACTTCAGAAGGGACTTCACTTTATGCTAATGATCCTCTCTAACGCGGGTGAAAACCGCGGGGCACAGCTAGTATCTACATATAAGTATATTGCATAGTGTTAAATAAGTAGTTTAATACAAGTACATATAAGTTATTTTGTGCTATTATTGTGGATTTAATTAATACAATTTTATTAATTATTTTATTTTCAGGTTTTAAATATATGATGATTGGGAGTTATTAAGAATATAATGTTTTAACAATCTTTTGTAGGTTATTATAGACGGTGAGTCCTTAATATCTTTGGGGAGCTTATTATACAGCTGAACACCTTCATACATAAGGTTCTTTTTACCGTAGCTTTTAGTCCTAGGTGCACGTAATACTAGGTTATTGGCATTTCTTAGAAGTTTACTTTGAACTTGCATCTTTTTTGTAAAGCTAATTTGTGTGTGTATATTCTTTGTTAAAATTTTGCGTACTAATAGACAGTTGTAGTATATATAAGTTTGAGAAATATTTAGTAGCTTAGTCTTTTTATATAGCTTTTGGGTGGGTGTTAGGTAATCATAATTAAAAAGAGCCTTTATCAATTTGTTTTGTGCTCTTTGTATTGGGTTTAGGTTTGTTTTGGTAGCTGTGCCCCATATTTCAATAAGATACTCAATGTGAGGTTTTACGAGTGCATTATATATAAGATAACGTACCTTGTGGGGAAAGCATCGCGCAACACCTCGTATAACTCCGGTGAGAGAAGATAACTTGTTTTTAACCTTTTCTATGTGTTGTTTCCACGTCAAATTACAATCGAGAGTGAGGCCTAAGTATTTTTCATGATCAACTCTATTAATTTTTTGATTGTTAATAGTGAGTGGAGCATAGTCTGAAATTTTCTTATTTTTGGCTTTAAATATTATGTAATTAGTCTTAGATATATTAATGGTTAATAAATTATACTGAAACCATTTGTGAAGTACATTCAAGTCATTCTGTGCGTCTGTTATAATTGCTTGTATCGAGTGTCCAAAATAAAATAGGCATGTATCATCCGCATACAAAGTTACATCTCCTTTCAAACCAATTTCATGTATACTATTTATGTAAATTATAAACAACATAGGTCCTAAAATTGATCCTTGTGGTACACCATATGTGATAGGTTTAGGTTTACTTTGGATGTCATCAATTTTTACAATTTGACTTCGATTTGACAGGTATGATTTAAACATATTAAGCGCAATTCCAGTTATACCTATGTTTTCCAATTTTTTCAAGAGTATTGTATGACTTACTGTATCAAACGCTTTTTTTAGATCTATAAACACACCTAGACCTATATGTTTCTGATCTATATTATTTTTCAGTTTAGTTATTAAGTCTATTGTAGCTGACAGTGTATTAGATTTTTTTCTAAAGCCATACTGCTGATTTGATAAAATATTATTTGAATTGAGGTAGATTTCTAGACGGTTATACAAGATTTTTTCAAAAATTTTTGATAATACTGGAAGGACTGATATTGGCCGGTAATTACTTGGATTCATTTTGCTGCCTGACTTAAATATTGGAGTAATTTTTGCTTGTTTTAAATTATCTGGAAAATTTCCGACTTCTAAACATTTGTTAATACAATGGGTTAGCTCATTAAGAATTAGCGGTTTTACACATTTAATAATTTTAGTGCTAATCCCATCTATGCCGCAAGACGTATTACAGTCTAGAGAGTCAATAATCTTGTTAACTTCAGATGTCGAAGTTGGTGAAAGCTGCCGTAGTTCTGTTGGACTTGTTTTGGCACCAATAAAAATGTTATCTTTATGATGAGAGACAGGTATTGCGTTTGCTAATGTTTCACCGACAGTTGAGAAGAACTCGTTAAAATATTCACAGATTTCCTGGGAGTCCGTAATCATTTTCGTTTGAGTCTGAAGTTTGGCAGGGGCAGTGGCTTCTCGCGTTTTGTTGTAGCATAAAGTATTGATGAGGGACCACATTTTAGCTGGTTTATTTTGACATTTTTTAAATGAATTATAGTAATACTCAGATTTACTTTTTTGGATGTGTTGCGCTACTTTAATTTTTTCTTGCAAAAACTTTTCTTCTATTTTGTCGTTCGTAGGGTTGTTTCTATATTCAAGCCATAATTTGTTTCTTTTGTCAATTTCAGTTATGATTGTTTTGTTAATCCAATCTTGTTTTACCAGGTTACACTTTTTTATTTTACTTATCTTGCTCTTTTTAATACTTACAACTAATTTTTCTTCTAAAATAGCATACTCATAGTCATTATTTAGAATGCAACAGTTTTGCAAGGTTTCGTATAGTTTTCCATAGTGAACAGCTTCATACTTGATTGTTTTCAGAGGTGGTGGTTTATAGTATTTGACTTCACAATATATCTGCTTATGGTCTGACATATTAGATTCTACTATAGCAAAGTGAAATTCATTTTGCTTTATATTAGAACATACATGATCTAAGATAGTTTTTGTCTGGGGAGTTTCACGAGTACAGTAATTTTTATCAATTTTGTTTATTATATAATAACCAGTTTCTTTGAGCATGTTTTTGTAGTTACAAACTGATTTTTCACAACTAAGTAGGTCATAGTTAAAATCCCCAAATACTATAGCTCGCTTGCGTTTCTCTAGCTGAGTTGAATAAACTTCTAAGAAATCTTGATGGTTTGTACGACCAGGTTTGTATATTGCACCTATATCTAAACAAAGTTTGTCTATGTGAATCCAAAGGTAGTGATTTTCATCAATGGAATATTCTTCAATGAGACTGTGCTTGAGACTGTTGTGAACGAAAATTGAGACACCGCCACCTTTGACGTTTCGTCTATAGTTAAAATAATGTGTATAACACGGCAGTTGGATTCTCTTAGCTTCATCATCTGAGCTGATCCATGTTTCAGTTAGGACTATTAAGTGGATCGTTGAATTTTCAAAAGATTGTATAATGCAACTTAGTTCATCTAGTTTGCCACGCTTGGTAATACTGCGAGCATTCGCATAAAAACACTTCAAAGATTTTTAGTTATTGATATGTCAGTATAGTTATTAACTACTTGAAAGGAGTTCGTGTTGATTTTATTATTACTGGTATTTAATGGTTGGAGTTTTTTGATGGGCCAGAAATTATTTTAGGAACGCCTTTTATATATTTGATACTCAAATTAGCTTCGCCATTTCTTATGCGACATTCGAGTTCTTCTTTGAGAACCTTCATATACGCCTGTTGTTGGGGCGTTTGATCGGAGAAAAGTTTTATGTCGTCCTTCAAGTTTGCTCTTTTTCGCAATATACTTTTTACAGTTTCATGGGACTCAAAACTCACTTTAACGAGACGTTTTTTATCTGGATGGTACTTTCCTAGGCGGATTACTTTCACAGGTGCAGGACAGTCAGTTTGTATAGATTTAAATGTATTCCATAAGATAGTTTTGTCATGTTCTTGTCTTTCTTTTGGATCTGTGCATATTGGTTCAGCTATACCAGATACTAATATGTTCTTCGATCTTAAGCTACGCTCATTGAGTTCAGCTATTATTTCTTCCCGTGTTTTAGTCATGGGCCCAAATCTTTCATAAATTCATTGCCTTAATTTTTTTGAAAAAAGTTTTTTAATACCCCAGTCTTGGACACAGATTTCCTCTTAGAACAAAACAATACCTATTTATACCATGGTCTACTTCGCGCATTGCCCTGCGGTTAGCGTAGAACGCAAACGATCTATGCAACTAAGCAAACGGGCGCGGTCGGTTGTGAGATGGGTGACCGCTAGTGACAAAAAAATTCATGCGCGTTTCCGTGCTTCGAAGGGCAAGTTAAGCCGTCGGTCCCGGTTGTTGTCGATAGACAACAGTCGTTTAACCTTGTCGGAGGCCTTATGGGCGGTTTGAAAATATCCGACAGTGGGTTGGCCACTAACCCGCATCTCCACCAACCCGCATTAGAGCAGCGTGGTGGAGTAAGCTCCAGGCCTCTCCAATAATGGGGAGAGACCCGTGCCCAGCAGTGGGACGCAAAAAGGGTTGCAGCCAGCCTACTACGCTAGGGAATTGTGAATTGCTCAACATGACGTACTACTGAGAAGGTCTATCATTTCAAAAAAGCATTTCAATTCATTTCCTTAAAGCCAGTAAATCGCAAGTCTAATTCGCGTACCGAAGATTTTATTTATGAAAAAACTTGTATAGAGGCGCTTCGTCGATATCAGAATAAACTTTATTGTTTGAAGTAGTATCTTAAAATTCATGGTTTCCAGTATTATGCTTTTCTCATTCATTTTAACGTCTCATTAATATTTAACCGGGAAAACGACAAAGCAACAGACAAACAACGAAGTTACTCTATACGGATCGAAGTAAATAATAAGTAAAGCAAAATTACATACACCGACAAAACATTTAATAGAACTAATATTTCAGAATCAAATCACCGATTAAATTCATGCCATTTGCTTTATGGCAGGAAGCTGTGCCGGTGTTTTGTCTGGTTATTACTCGACTGAATTTCCTGTTTATTAATTACTATACTATTATAATGTAACGGGGCCGTGTCTGTAGATTGAGAATGTTGCTTGGAGATTTTTATTGTTCACAAAATATTGACACGAATATATTGTCTGCATTTGAAATCGGTTCCATTAGGGCAAATATAATATTTTATAAGAATTTTTTCTTTAATTTCTGTTTCGAATTTCTCTAAAGATTTGACTTTTTGACATACAGCATCATTCTAGCAAATTAGATATCTTTCACCTTGTATTTCTTGTATCTTGTATGAAATTTACCTTAACAGACCAATAAGTGGTGATAATAAGAATGAAATCTTGAAGACTCTTCTTCTTTCTTTTAGTAATGACAAACTCTGTGCATATTGCTACTGTCAACTATAATTTTTTTGTGTGTTCTGTGCCAGTTTCGTTGAAAATAGCTTTTTTATTAGTCAGATGGTCAAGTAAAGCGATGGCTACTTTATCAGAACGTGTCCGACAGAGTTTTGGAGACAAGCACAAAAAAAAACATGTTTTAGTACTGTTATTATATATATTTAACAACACTCGTGCACTATAATTAACCTATATCGAACAAAATGCCATCAACTTTATACGATATAACTAAAAAATACACCAAAAGAAAATGAAAATAAGACAAAAGCCTTTACTAAGACAAAAGCACATTATACTCGTATTTTATATCGACTTCCCCCCAAAAACTTGATCAGAATGACATTGAATGACAGACTTGATCTCGGTTTCCATACTACAATAATAGATAAAAAATCTTGTTTCATTTTTCAAAGGCTCTATTTTTCAGTAGACACTGAAACATTTTATAAGCATACTCGTATTTGTGGTAAGTACAAGCCGTATTTGGTTTTACAATGATGAAATATTTTTTAGTTCAAATACTCATTGAATTTATTGTAACAAATTCCTTCTCTGCATCAACAGTAGGTATTATAAAACTATAAGAATAAAGTTATTTTTCTTATGAATCTCTTGAAGTTTCTCCTAAATACCAGACCCGGATTGTTGACTTTTTAACGCTAAAAATGACGAGACAAATCAGTGTCTAGTAACTAGATTTTAGCTGAAGCATAGTATTTGATCGATAGGCGTCGTGGGTTGAAATGTATGGAAATGGCTTCCTTTTATGTTATTATAGTTAGAGAACCAATAACAAGAGGCGGTGAATTTTAATGTGCATAGCAAATAGTTATACATAAATTAATAAAACTCTCAATGTAGGTACTTAATGAGTTGTGTTTTGTCCTTCGGTAGTTAAAAAATACAGCAGAAAAGTAATTTGCTAATTCAAGTCTAAGTTAGTACTTGGACTTGTACTAGACACACAATTTATAAATACTGAAATGCTAGCTGTAAGAAAAAATATTTACCTTTCTCGTGCACTGTTGAAAAATTTGAAAGTGAATACACATATTGGTATTCTAAACTTTTAACTGTAAGAATATATACAGAATTAGTAAAAAATATTTTTGTGTGAAATAAGCAATGTCTTATTGTATGTATAATTTATAATAGATCTGTATGCTTTGCAAGAAAAAATACCTAAAACAGACGATGACGACGATCGACCAGAACCTTTACTCGACTAATTCTATAATTAAGTAAAATCCATAAAGTTAAAGGCCTACCGTATCCCCTTAATTAATGATACTCTCTGCCTAAAATCTTTATCTACAAAAGTAAGTAAGGGGTAGTTTATGATAGTTCAGTTTACTTACTTTCAATAGATTGTTAGAATACATTGTGCAAAAGCGCGCTCCACACTAAGCGACTGGCGCGATAGGTAAGTTTCCCACGTTGCACTGCCTCTGATGCAATTCCAGTGTCTAATGTCAGAGGTTCTTGTTTTTTGTACACCGTTAGCCCTGCACAACTGTTGTGTGGCCCAGGGTATAGCAGTCAGCGAATATTGCTTTATTGAACTATATGGTGCGTATCCATAAGGAAAGAATTCGTTGGTAACGAATATAAAATATAGCTAGCTATAGATAATCTTTTTTTAAGGCTAGAGAACTAGTTTGTAAACCGCCCGCATCGATTTGACCAAAAACCTGTGTTATGTTTAGCGTCCTCGATGCAGAATCTTGGCAGTATAATCCCCTGGCTTTCCGTTATCCGGAGAGGCAACCAGGATAATGGCAAGCTGTAGGACGCATAGAAGGCCATAGAAAGCCATACGCGCTATTATTTCATGTTTCAGCGGAGAGCTTACTAGAAAATGAGGGCCAAAGTAACAAATATCATTTCTCTATACTAAATGCTACGTAAATACAGTACGAATAATAAAATTAATAAACAACAATCTTCAAAGAACTCATCAATCATTTTGTTTTAAATGAAGTTTCAGATACATCGCGATATATGTATTCGTGACAGTCGTTCTGGTACAAATATTCTGGGTACTCTGGTACAAACACAATTGGGCATTTCTACCATCTTTTATTTTTGAGTAAGGACAAACATCTCTGATTAGAAGTAGAAGAAGAAAAGACATATTGCTGCAGTGAAAACAAAAAAAATATATAGATAACTAATACAGAACCTGAATGCTCGTTTGCAATGATTACATTTTATGAACAAAATTTCAGGCTCACCCTTTTTAGGTCCCCTTTAGTTCGTGTGTCTCCCTAAAATGCGCGCCCAGGTGTTCACTCAACCATGCTGTTTCAAAGGGGATTGTTTTAGATAGGTGGATAGTTAAAGCTTAATGGTTGAAGCCCGAACTTCCATTCTGGCAACGGGTACCAACTGACTTGGAAAATTTCTAATGTGCATCGCTTGCTCCAAGGTACAGGAAAACATCGTTTTGAAGTTGTTTACTAAAAGTTATCCTTAAATTATATTTTACCTTATTTTTTGGTATCGGGGGGGGGGGGACCTTCAATAGGTACCCGACACCTTGGGAGAGGATACCGGGTTATGTGGAGTTTGACCGCACTAACCCCTTCGGTGCAGCTAATATGGGTACAGATGTTTTCGGATACGGCATTAATTTTTCTTTCTACTTTTCACGGACATGCGATCCGAATGGTGTTCACACCTGCAGCCTATACATCTAATCATAATTATATAGTTGTAGTAAAACTTTTGTTTAAAATAAATAAATAAAATCTACATCTACATCCAATGTTAAGCGAGCTCGAGTTAAGTCAAGAGCGGAGGCCGCTAAAGTTGCACTGCTTCTCAGAAGGATAGTCGCTTCATGTAAGAACTTTTCACTGCAACCAAACAAAATGCCATAGCCCAATGGAATTGAAGAAGAAGAAACAAGAAGAAGAAAATAAATTTATTCGCGGTATCACATGAAGTACACATGATATAATGCAGCAAGTATACAATATAAAGGAAGGCAAAACTAAAAGTAAATTAAAAAGTTAAATATTATTTTCAAACATGTTAACTCAACATAACATTTTACGAGTCTTTGGCGGGAAGATTGAAGGGACATGTTATACTCTTGTTTTATTTTCATTTTCTTGGTTTATTTTTGAGTTATATCGGATTATGTTGATGTCATTTTATTCGATATAAATTAGTGACAACGCACAGTATTGTGAAATAAAATAACAGTGCGAAAACATGATTTTTCAGCTTGCCTCAAAACTCCATCGGACGCGTTCTGATAAAGTAGCTATCGCTTAACTTGAACATCTGACTTACTAGACTGACTGATTACTGACGACTTACTTATTTCTTCTAGGACTAAAAAGTGATGCAAAAATTATACTTGGCGCTGGCAATATGCACATAGTTTGCGATGCCACTATTGAAAAAAAAAACATAAAATCTGTGCTGCAACAATGCATTGGATTGCATTGCATGGGGACTGGACTCGGCGTATGCCAAGGTAAAATAAACATCCAAGGCGTTGATTTTCAGTCTGACCGTCCGTTAGTAAGTTATATTACTTGTAACGTAATTAGTAATTAGGTCAGTTACTTAATATACAAATAAGTTGAGCAGATTGATTGTTCCATCCTCTCGGCCACACACAGTTACAGGTACGCCGCATTTACACGGAAAATATATCTTTTCAATGTACATAGTTACTATAAATTTAAGAAAAAATGTAATTACAGTTGAAAAAATGTATATGAATGTAATTTTGTAATAGTGTAAAAGAGTTGCTTGCAGTAGTGAATCCTTATCGTTTATTCCATGTAAGATCTACCACCTACATTATTATGATGGACAGACGATTACAGTAATAATATAAAAAAAAATATGTTTTCCTAAAGATTGTTTTCTATATCTGTTTAGTATTTTTATTTCGAGATTTATATGTACTCAGGACGTTTTAAACGACTCATGAGGCATTGGCAAGATTTGTTTGTATCTAACTATTCAGGTATCTTTGACTAAATAAGACATTTTCATTCAAGTGTAAATTATGATCGAATTTGGTGAAAAAAATTAACAAAATTATGCAAAGTTGCCTAAATGGCGTGGCTATCGCTATCGTAGGTTAGAACTTTTACCATCTTTAGATTATTTTGACTCGAAGTACAGGAAAGTTGCTTAGTTTTAACCCCCGAGGCAAAAACGACGGGGTGTTATAGGTTTGACGTGTCTGTCTGTGTGTGTGTGTGTGTGTAAATGTGTATGTGTCCGTGTCTGTTTGTGGCATCGTAGCTCCCAAACGGATGATCCGATTTTAATGCGGTTTTTATTTATTGAAAGGTGTATCAGTCGAAAAGCTATGTTTGGTGGAAATCGGTTCAGGTCTTCAAGGTCATCAGGTCGTTTGTTAGGTGTGATAGGAATGTTACACTCTCAGTTTACTTGCAAGCATATATGGGAACTGACATTTGAAACATTAATGTCTTCTGGAACCACTGAGCTGGTCTGCTGTTAGGGCTCGAAGATAGGAGACGTAACCCTGGACTGCCTTTTAGTAAGCCCATCGAGTTTGGGCTCGTTGGATTTGTCTTAACTAGTCCTCTTTATGTTTCTAATTGACGAGGACCTAATGCTAGAAAACTGGAATCTCTGAGCTGGTCTGATGATAGGGCTCGAGGGTAGGAGACGTAACCCTGGTCTACCTTTTAGTAATCCCATCGAGTTTGGGCTCGTTGAATTTGCTACGTTTGACTAGTTCTCTTCATGTTTTGAATTGACGAGGACCTGATGCTGGAAATGAGATGTGGCGGATGAAACCCTGGAATGCCGGAATGAAACGGATAAACCAATTTATATTTTTGCTGAAAATCTAGAAGGACCAAAGTTTAATCTTTATTGTTTCTCAATCTGTGCAATTATCCCAGAGCCAGTTTGTCATGAGTATTGTTAAACAGCTTTCTTTGGTCGAGATCGCATATAGCGACCCCATCTAAACTTTTTACGCGACTTAAAGCCACGTAGGCTTGGCCTTTTGCAAAAGTTTTTATGCCCAAATATACTACAGCCTTTTCAACTGTGGTTCCTTGTAACTTATGTACAGTAGATCAGTTCCGTTTAAAAATCTTGAAATAAAAATTAAATTTAAAAATTTTAAAACCCCCGACCAATAAAATAAACTCTAAAAACTAACAAATAATATTTTAAACCTATTATAATTATCATCGTCACATCACATATATTATGTGAGTTCAAGTATTTTTATTTTCTAAGCGTCATCGCGTTGGGGGACCGCTAAACGTGAGGGCAGACGACGTTAACGGTTGAGTCGATTTTGCGAATTTTTCGGAGTAAATTCTTTTGTTGCAATCTGTGACTACACCTGTTTTTCTCACTTAGCGGTCCCCCGACGCGACGCCACTTGGAAAATGAAAATACTTGAACTCACATAATATATGTGACGATGATAATTATAATAGGTTTAAAATATTATTTGTTAGTTTTTAGAGTTTATTTTTTTGGTGGGGGGTTTTTAAATTTTTAATATCTCTCTATAGTCGTACACTCTTGACAAAGTGGTCGTGGCATTATGATGACGACTGGTTAGTCGTCACAGGTGCTTTGTTCGACAGCAGCTCTCGCGATCCTTCGCCACCGGCTTAGTTTTATAAGGGCCATCAATCCATCCATCACCCTTTAAGGGTCCAGCCAGCAGCCCCGGGAAGGACGGTGGTGTGTGCGTGGGCGCATGCCGCCGTAAGCATCGGAAGGTGCAGGAGAGCTCTCATGGGCCCGTTCTGGGGTGCCGCGCGTGGAGGACATCGGTGGGTTCCACTGGAGATCCCGGAGACCTCCCCAAGCAGAAGCAGACCACCGAGGAGCTTTTAGTGCGGTACAAATCCCGCATAACTCGGTATCCTCTCCCAAGGCGTCGGGTACCTTTTGAAGGTTTCCAAGGTTTCCCCCGATACCAAAAAAAGGGGTCCACTGTTGAATATCTGTCTCCCCTAATATTCGCCACTAAGTTTCATTAGGTACGTTGTCGGTCATTATGTACGTATTATTAAAAGTACAATTAAATTAATATAATTCAGAAACATGATTTAATTCCAAGACTTGGGCTCCTCTTGAACTTAAGCGGTATCTTGGTTTACGATGTATCTTGCGAGTACGCTCTCCGAAGGTCATGGGTTAAAATCCTGGTATTTAGCGATGTAAAATGTACTTACATAATCTAACATTTAGGTACCTATGAGATCGTAGTACCGTTTAAGATTTACTGGAGAAATGCTGGTTTGTTTTAATATACAGTTGTTGTTTGTTGGTTTGTTGGTTGTTGGTTGTAAACATAGTTGTTTTAATATATTATATTTAGGGACTGTTCAAATTGTCACTATGGCTAGTTTTTGCGAGAATTTGAAATAATGAATGCCGTCAAATCCCGATATAACTTAAAAATGAAAATAAAACCAAGAAAATTAAAATAAAACCAGTACAAAGTCAATAAACAGGCAAAATATTTTGTTAGATCTAGGTTAATTACGGTGCAATTGTGATGATGAAATGAAATAACAGCAAAAAGTTTGTTTTTTCAGCTTGCCTCCAAAATTCCATCGAGCTGGTAATGCAACACCTGAATAAGATCTTCATAATGGTGTTGGTGATGTGCAACTCGCTTAAACGTTGCAGAAACTCAGGCTTTATAGAGCTAGTGTAATTTATTATTAACTAGGTTTTTCAGTGACGTGGATGTCACGGACATACATACACGGTCAAATCATCTCGACAGGAACGCAAGCACCCAGATCAGAATTCATCATTCGAATTTCTGACACGACGGGAATCGATCCGGGATCCTCGATAGACAGTCCGGTACGGTTACCATTGCGCCATACGTCTGTTAATATGCACAACTATTAAACATATTACTGAAACAAAGTACTATTAGCTTTCCGCCTGCAGGGTGGGCCCTGTGAGCTACACGTATTTTTCAAAAGAATGATATTTTTTCCCTGGGTAAAAAGCTGTAGCTCTCCAGCCCAGCTACCTCCGGTCCTACGCCCTCTGAATCCAGCGGTTTCCCGCTATCTTCTTCAGGTCGTCAGTCTACCTGGTTGGAGGGCGGCCTGTGCTGCTTTTGCCGAGACGTGGTCGCCATTCGAGGACCTTTCTTCCCCACCGGTTGTCAGTTCTCCTAACTATGTGGCCTGCCCATTGCCAATTCAGCTTGCAAATTTTGAGAGCTATGTCGGTAATCTTCGTTCGTCTACGGATTTCATCGTTACGGATTCTGTCGCGTAGAGAAATACCAAGCATGTATATATATGAACTAAACAGTAAAAAAATAAGAATAAAATGTATTTTACTGTAAAAAAAGCGTGGGGTGGTTTTTAAGTTACTATTGCTACCATGCAACCCACGCTTTTTTACAGTAAAATACATTTTCTTCTTATTTTTTTACTTTTTAGTTCGTAGTTTCACAAAAGCGTGTTTTTTAGTTTTTAAACTACATTATTTATTTTTAATTTTTTAGTTGGATTTTTATTCTCATATTATTGCATTGTCATCGGCCCTAGACCCCTATGCAAATTTTCAAGTTATCCAGACTCCTAGAAGTAAGTGAAAATGAAGTTAAAAGATTCCGTTACATACATACATACAGGTCAAGTTAATAAAAATCAGGTTAATCCTTTAAAACAAACAAACACATCCACATTTGCAATGTTAGTATGGATTCCCAATAAAGTGCAACAATGGAGGCGCCATTGGAGCGAGCGTTGTTGCCAGCTAACCGCTACGTTTTCGCGCCAAATATATTTGGTTACTGTTACTGCCTGCAGTTAATACTAACTTTACATATCCTACTGTAAAACAACTCTGTAAGTTTCCCTTGGTACAGACTGTACGCAAATTTTCCTTGTTTCTGGCATAGGAATTGATCATCGATGGGATGTGGTGATGGATTATGAAATCTTTTTAGTATCCACACTCATAAATAAATGTGAAAATGTGTTTGTTTGTTTATTTGTTTGAGGACAGACAGTCCTTCTTCCACATCGTGGGAATGGATCTGATAAATTTTTATGCGTAGAGATAGTCTAGAAGCTGGAGAGTAACATATGCTACTTTTTACCGCAATTAAACATCTCATTCATTCTCATGGGGAGATCCATAATAATGTATTTGATCTTTTAAAAAGCGGGTTACGCGGGAGAAACCGAGGGGCATACTAGTAGAAGTATATTTAACATTCCACTGCAAAACCTTATAAGCTATTTGAAACTTTTTATGGAGATGCGTTTTCCACTGATTTGCTAGAAACTTGGTAAACTTGGTTGAGCGATTTTCTTTCACACGATGTTCCATTACCCCCTGCCGTGCACCACTTAAATCTCTCCTTAACTATCCCTCTTTTAGAACACATTGTTACTCCCGCTCCTTCACTGTCCACTCGGTCAGATTGTGGAATTCTCTACCACCTAATATCCGACAAATCAAAACTTTACCCTTATTTAAGCGTCGTGTCAAGGATCACTATCTTTCCTTAGCATAGAATGTCATATTTATTACAGTTTTATTTGAATTAATATTTTTAGGTATATATGTTATTGTATTTATTGTATTTTTCTTTATAATTATATATGAATATATGTGTATATATGTATGTATTATATGTACTTATATTATACATATAAATATATATTTATATATGATATGGAATTATGTATAAGTGCGTACACACACTCAACCATTAAAATCCAGCTCTCCAGTTACAGGTCTGCTGGAAGAAATTTCTATAGGAATAAGCAGTACCTTTGTACCCTATTTCTGTTAATGTCCATTATCTACTATGTATCTGTGTACAAAAATTGTGAAATAAATAAAAATAAATAAAATAAAGTTTTATGTTCTTGGATAAAAACCTCTTGGAACCGACGATAGCGGAAGTCGAGGTAGGCCTAAATTGTGACGATTGTGTGGCAAAGGGAGATCTCTCATCGGGCGAGGTGGTCAAGCCCGGGGAGCGGCCGTGCTCCAACTGACTCAATTCGGAGCTTGTATATATGGTCGGATATTCAGAAAACTTCGGTAGCGTGATTCAGAATATCCGTGGCGCCATCTCTTGATGAGTTGTGGAGGGTCGCTACAATTGGATGGCGTAGAGCAGGACCTCAAAAATATGGGTATCAGGAGCTGGAAACAAAAAGCCAAAAACAGATCCGTCTGGATGAAATTACTGGATCAGGCTAAGGTCCACTCGCGGCTATTACAGTGGCCTTGGATGATGATGATGATGAACCGACCATAGCATTCTCGGAAAATTGATATCTAAGAGGCTAAAATGCAGTACCAAGTTACCAACGTACCAGTCCAATTGTAGTTATTTATGTTTGGAGTGAAACTGGGTTTAAAGCCTATACATTAAACCTATAAAATTAACGCGTGGGAACCCACGGAGAAGAGGATAGACTTAGTAGTGAAGTATTTAAATTCACATTTATGCATACAAAATTTTTATTTTAGGTGGTAAAAATGCAACTGACTCACGGAAATACTTTGTAAAGATCTGCATTTTAGCTATCTATACAAATAAATAAAATTGGAGTGTCTGCTTGTAATATTAGAAGAACCGCGTTTACTACGTGCATGTGAATGTATATACGGTACATATTCCAAAATAACATTTTTTACAATTTTTGTTTGTCTGTCTGTCCTATCTGTTTTTTTGTTCCGGCTACTCTCTGAAACGATTGAATCAATTTTGACGGGACTTTCACTGGCTGATGGCTGATGTAATAAGGAGTAAATTAAGCAACTTTTTTTTATCAAAAGTCCACGCGTACGAAGTCACGGGTGGCCGCTAGTACATAATATATGGGAACTTATATTCAAATCATTGTTTTCCTGATCGATGTATAACGTGATATGTCAGTTCGAGCTACTACTCGTATGTTGCAAGTTTAAGTTCACTAGTTAACAAGTTGGCTGCGGATCAGAAGGTTAGATGGCAATCGTCTGAGAAGGTTGCGATGGGAAGAAATGTTGTCTTGTTTTTGGACCTTTGATTCAAACAAGCTTGCATACTATTATAGCAAAACATGACCAAATTGTTAAATCAATAATTGACGACCCGCGTGGCGCAATGGTTACCATGCCAGACTGCCAATCGTGGGTTCCCGGGTTCGATTCCCGGCGAAACAGAAATTTGAATGATGAGTTTAAAGTTCGGTTCTCGGTCTGGGTGCTTGTGTTTCTGTCTTTGTGTGTCCATGGTATCCACGACACAGGGTATTGATTACCTTACTGTTCTATGAGTGTGTAACGTTTAATATTCTGTGGTAACGTTTAATAATTACCTTATACACTACATAAATGACGAGCTTAATTTAGAAATTAGATTAGAGTTAAAATTTTCTCTTAGGTTGCCTGGAGTACAATTCCCTAGAGGTCAGGAGATCACGAGACCAATAATTAATAATGTGCAAATTCTTCGCGGTATGGTAGATGACATAGGCCCACACGCACATAGTCCCTGTAGCTTCGGGATTAAGAATAGAGCTACGGTATCCCCTGCCTGATCGTAAGAGGCGACTAAAAGGGGGCTTCCGGGGCTGCGGGCGGTGAGAGTGGGAGCTGGACCCGTCCAGCCAGCAGCCCCGGGAAGGACGGCGGTGTGTGCGTGGCCGCATGCCGCCGCAAGCATCAGAAGGTGCAGGAGATCACATCTGCTCTCCCAAAGATGGGCCCGTTCCAGGGCGTCGCGTATGGAGGACACCGGTGCGTTCCATGGGAGATCCCGGAGTCCTCCCCAAACGCAGAGGAAGGCCACCGAGGGGGTTTTAGTGAGGTTAAAATCCCACATAACCCGGTGTCCTCTCCCAAGGTGCTGGGTACCTTTTGAAGGTTTCCCCCCGATACCAAAAAAAAAAAAGTTACATAAACCGATGCGGCCGAACCAGGAAACATAGTATGTTTGCTGTTCCGCTGTGCCGTATGCCCGGAGAAGATCTCCCATACCGCGCTCCCTCACCGCTCTTAATGCTCTCCTGGATATCGCGCCTCATATTGACTTATTCTCGGATGAATGGAAGACGATTCTATCAGAGTGCATGCGCTATTGTGAAATGAGTGCGTGATATATTATTATGAATGGTATGACGACATTTTATTATTAACACTATTGTAATTCGTTGATTTATTTGTCATTTTATTGTAATTAATTACTTAATACTTTTTTAAATATCATTTTAAATTATTTTAATTATTATTGAGTGACTGTAATTCTATCTCTAATTGTTAATAAGTATGTTCGTATTTGTTAATAATTCATTGTTCATTAGTGTAATACCTGGACGACCGAGCGTTGCTCGGATAAAAACTGATTCATGTAAATTGAAAAAAATGCGGTTAAAACCGTTACGGTTTTACATAAAATACAAAAATATAAATACGCCGTCCTTAACGACCCATTTGAGAAGCTTCACAACAAAGCTCCGAATTTAGCAGCAAAGGAAAAAATCATGTGCGTTTCAAGTTCTTAATGGATTTAAAAAAGCATTTGACTGACCATTTTACATTTATATAGCAAAGTAAATTTTGAAGGCCACTAACCCGCATTTTTTAAGGGACAGCATAGTTCGGCCTATGCTAAAGGCTGGGGTCCTACATACGGAGATACCTGGTTCAAACCCTGGCAGGCACCACTGACAAAGAAATTGAAATTTCTTTACGTCTTTGTGTGTGTCCTACCTAGTAAAATAAGATTGTGAAGCGTTACTTTTTAATTATAATAGCGGCCGCCCGCGACTTCGTCCGCGTGGACTTTAGTTTTAGAATTTTTCTATTACAAAAGTAGCTTAAGTTACTCCTTATTACATCAGCTACCTGCCAGTGAAAGTCCCGTCAAAATCGGTCCAGCCGTTTCAGAGATTAGTCGGAACAAACAGACAAAGAGACATACAGACAGTCTAAAATTGTAAAAAAAAATATTATATTATATTTGTATAATATTATATTTGTATGAACGACAAAGTTATATTTGCGGTTTTTAAAAATTTACTATATCTCAAAAACTGCGTGCTATATATCGTTCGAACCAACACACTAGTCCGCATGTAGCATGAATGACGATCATGGGCTATAAAGGGGTGGAACATATAAAGGGCTATAAAGGTGAACATAACAGAGTTTAAATAAAGATGTCTAACGCCCCGCACCGCAATAAAAACGGTAGGGACTGGAGTCATTTGCGCCTCTCTAAAATTTCGTTAGGGGAATATTTTAAAAAATAGCCCAGGAGCTCGTGACACAATTTGTAAGTATTTATGTTTTCGGCAACTATGTAAAACTTAATATTTCAAAAGTGTTAACCCGTAATCATTTTCAGACTTAAATATTTTTTGGTAAAACAGCATTCTTCTAATTTCTTCGACTATGTCTTTCCTTTATTAAAAGTTGAATACATTGACCTAAATTTTATTTTGAATAATGTTTTAATACGAAGATTTTAATCGTAAGCCTCCCAAGAATTAATTTCGTCATCATTGGACGGAGCGTTAAACGTTAAAGGGTCATAGGTTTCGTAGTTTTTTAAGTCGAACTTATCAGCCAGAAACGTATCTGGCTTCACTGTGGTCGGCTTCTCCGTGGAGAAGAAAGAGTCAATCCAGCTGATCTTAAACTTCTCCGTGGTGAGCTTCTCTGTTGTGCTCGTTGTGGTTGTAGAGGTAGTAGGAGATATTGTGGTCGTGGGACCTTGGGGCTCAGGTCTGCAGAAGCCATCCCAGAAGAACCATCCGTGTGGGCATATGAAGACCTGGGGGTAGATGGCACCACGCTTGTTCAGACACACGTAGTAGTGGTTCGGGCTGGATGGTAGGACGCCGAAGTCACCGACCTTGCTGCATCCAGGTACTAGTTGTTCGGTACATTGACCTTTGTGGAGCTTTATCTGAAAAATGAAAATATCATTGTTGTAGTTTTATTTGTGGATGTGAGCAAAATCGTAGAGAGTGCTTAAGACAGTAAAAGGGCTAGGGTTGCCCGTGTCCATAGGCGACGGTGATCGCTTAACATCACGCGGCCCGTCTGCCTTATTGTTAGGTTTATTTATTAAAAAAAAAAGGGCATTCAGTAAAAGCACAGATGCTTATATATAGTTAAGATTGGTGAACGCAGGGGTTATAAGGTCTTCCATGTAGTAACATGAGTGGATTAACGATAAGATATGACGACTTAACAAGATCTCTAAGTGACTCAAAACTAGGCACACTTCTGTACATTGCTCAGCGTTTCAGATGATACCTTCAAAAGATATAATCTGAATGGATTAACCGGAGAGTGACTAATTCCATTTGCAATGTATATTTTGTCCTTAAAGATCTTGCGACTTGGTTTATCGGGACAGCCCGACTAGTTTCGGACCTGTCCATGGTCCTTAATCATGAACACCCGCCGCTCGCCGCGAAGTGACGATGGAGGCAGTCTTCAACTGAAACAATGCTCTGTATATAGTATATGTATAATTTTGGTATTATGCAGCGGGCTACATTTACATGACGCGACCATCACCCAAATTAGCAATAAGTGTAGCATTCCAACGAATTCAAGCAGACCTCGAGCATGTTTGAGGTCGGCTTCTTGACATGTCATGTGACTAGACAATCATTAAGAAAAAAAAGGTTGTTTTCCACACTAAGATTTTAGCGCTTCCGCAATCATCCTACTTATTTATGCTCCTACTATGATCCTATCCAAAATCGGGGACTTAGCGACTGCATCTATGCTATATAGCGTTTTGTGTTGTTAGCAGTATGAAATTCGTATTAGCGAATTTGTCACTACGTTTAGCTTCTTAAAAGCCACTAAATTGCCATTGCCGATGTAACGTAGAATAATAAAATAATAACTTATAACGTTTCACACTCATAGCCCCACAGTAGGGTAGTATACCCTGTGTCGTGGGTACTATGTACACACACAAAGACAAAAACATAAATACTCAGACCGAACTAATCATTCAAATTTCTATTTCGCAGGGAATCGAACCCGGGGCCCTTCGGTTGGCAGTCCGGCATGGTAACCATTGCGCGACGCAGATCGTCAAAGAATGTTGGCAAAGGCTCTAAAAGATAAAAGACAAAATGATATATTTGCGCAAATATGGGTATTACAAAAGTTGTTTTATACATTTAATAGTTCGCCATATTTAACTCAGTAAGGTATGCAAATATTGTTAATAGATGCAAATGTTGTAGGTGATAGAACTATTATGGTTCGCCCGGGGAAGTACCACCGCTGCTCCCCCTTCTGCCGTGAACCAATTCTATTGTGTTTCGGTGGAAAAGTGCAGTTGCCTTACATGAGGCGACCACCAGCCTCCGGAGTAGCAGCGCAACTGCATACGACCTAAGATAAGACTTACCTATGCTTGCTTGAGGTTGTGTGCAGATGTCCATGGGCTGCAGCGTCCATTTAACACCACGTGGCCTGCATGCTCGTCTGCTACTCCATTTTTTTTATATTATTCTACTTACAGAGCACTGAGCGGTCCTGGGGTTGTAGCCGTAGTTCCTGGGACACAGGCCCACGCGGTGGTCGGCTGGGCTACCGTCAGGGGACCCCAACGGAGGCGAGCACAGGTGGAACTTCCTGCAGTCGTAAGCGTCTGGGAATATGCCCACCTGGAATATTTTTATCAAATTAAGAATAAGATAATAATTAAATAATAATAAAGTAATAATAATAAGACGACCGTATTGGCGCTAACTTTACAGTGCCGGTTTGCCTCTGCGTCTGCTTTAAATTTTTGTTTTCAATCTGGGTGTCTGTGTTTATGTCTTTAGTACCCACGACACAGAGAATAGCGTATGGCTATGAGACTGTAGCGTTATTTATTTATTTAGGTTAATAATTTAAAAGCAAGAAATAGTGATAATTACGTTGCATTTTATATTTTAATCACGTTGCATTTTATATTTTTCTGTAGCAAATACAATTATTGGGGGGGGGGGGGATTTTAAAATGGTGTACAAAAAACAAATTAAAGATGTTTTATTTAGTGCGTATAATATGTTGTAGGAATGGATCATGCCGTATGCTAGAATAGCGAAATAAGATTTGATTTATTTAAAAAAAAAATGGAGGCTATGGAGTCGGTTACCATGCCAGACTGCAAATCGGGAGTCCCGGATTTAGAGGGATTTAAATGATTAGAGATTAAAAGGTCTGGTTTGTATTCATGTCTATGTGTGTGTCCACGATACCCAAGATACTGGGTATACCTACCCAACTATCATTGAAAATTATAATTTCTACCGCCTTATTTTCTTTTACAGCCTAAGCACATTTATGAAAAATTGCAACAAATATGTCGACAGGCGCACATACAAGTAAGCCTTTAAAGATACTGAAGAGTAAAAATATGTTTATATACCTGTTCGCAAGTATGTTGGTACTTCTGGCTGAAAACGTCACATTCAGGGACTGACGTACTGCTGCATCCGCCCAGATGAGCATTGCAGGTTTTATCGTTGTGGCACTTTTCGAGAGGAACCTGGAAATGAGTCAATAGTTTCTTAGGATTCTTTTTGTTATAGGTGTAATAAATAATTATATATGTGGTAGAACGCTATATACACGCTAGTTATACACGCTGCTCCCATGTGGATTGGTGGATATGCATTTGTGGCCAACGTACTGTTGGATGTTTGCAAACCGCCCATACGGCCTCCGACAAGTTATAACAACCAGGAATAAAGGCTTAACGTGCCCTCCGAAGCACGGGAACGCACTTAAAATGCTGTTAGTGGTCACTCATCTCAGACCCGACCGCGCCTGTTTTTCTTCGCTACGTATATCGCTTTTGTTCTCACACAATGGGGTGTGCGCGTTTCAAATTTGTTACTTGGAACCCTTGTTGCGTCCGACTATTGGGCACGGTGTTGTTCCATTATTGGGGACGCCTGTAGCACACCTCCCCACGCTGTTCCAATGCGGGTTGGTGAAGATGCGGGTTAGTGGCCAAACCGCTGTCGCAAGCTGCTGGAGAATGTTTTCAAACCGCCCATAAGGCCCCAGTCATTAAACCAGACTGTTATCTTTCGACAACAACCGCGACCGAGAGCGCCACGGAAACGAACATGAATTTTTTTGCCACTAGCGGTCACCCATCTCAAACCGAACCGCGCTCCTTTGGCAAATAAGCCAAAGGGGCGCAAGCGATCTCGCTTCCTAAACGTAAGTTCGTATTAAAGTTAGTTCGTATTTTCACAAAAGCGTGTTTTTTAGTTTTTTAACTACATTATTTATTTTTAGTTGGTTTTTTTTCATATTATTGCATAGTCATCGGCCCTTGACCCCTGCGCAAATTTTCAAGTTAATCAGACGCTTAGAAGTATGTAGGTGAAAATGAAGTTAAAAGATGCCGTTACATACACATACGTTAGATACATACATTGTATACATACAGGTCAAGCTAATATAAGCGTGTTAAAAATATACAACTTTATTTGTTTACTTAAGTACCTTAGGGCGCGAACTTATCAGCCGCCCCTCGTATATTTTTTTTATTCTGATTATCCTATTTAGTAGGTACCTACTTTAATATAAAGGTATGAGTTTATTGTATTGTCATCAGCCCATGACCCCTGTGCAAATTTTCAAGTTAATCAGACTCCTAGAAGTAAGTGAAAATAAAGTTAAAAGATTCCGTTACATACATACATACATATGTAAATACCGTTACATACATACATACATACAGGTCAAGCTAATAAAAGCGTGTTAAAAAATAAATACCTTTAAAAAACCAACTGGTAAAGGTATACAAGTGATAGCATGAGTACAGTTCTGGCAGGCGACACCGCTTTCGGTGCAAATTCCTTCGATGTCCACTTCCCCGTCTCCCAAGGTTCGGCCGAGAGGTATGCCCGCCATCCGGTTCCCGGATATAACTCCGCCCAAGTCGAAAGATGTTGTGAGCTGAAACGAAATACATACTACTATTATTAATGTGAAAGTGTGACACTATTTTTTTTTCTACTTTCACGTCTCAAGTGAGCATCGGATTGACCTGCTCTTGTATGGACATATTTTTGTTGTTGGAGAGTGAGATAGGCGGTATTCCTTACTTTTGAAATTAAATGGAATAGCAGAGAAACATGCAGGCTAAGTGATGTTAACTGGTCATTATAGACCATGGACATCTACACAATATCAAACTAGGAGGAAGTCCAGGCATCTCACAACAACATCATCAGGCGTCTGATCCAGTTGCGTCGCTACTCCGGCTGAGGAGGCTGATGGCCGCCTCATGTAAGTCTGCTTAGTAAGGAACCGCACTTTTCTTACGAAATACAGTAGAACTGCTGTACAGCAGATATGGGTTCAGCGGTGGTACTTTCTGATCAAACGATGTAATATACTTCACCTTAAAGCATTTCTTTGTACTTTGGCATCGTAGAGGACCTGAAACCTTCGATTATGATTGTTATCGATAGAGTGGAGTAGAGCGGAGTATTCACATCGTCTTGTAGTCCACATTTTGGCAATCTAAGTCTGTCAACACTTGTTGGAGCAAGTCGTTTGGAAGGATGTAAAAGGACCACCCCTTTTATGGTATCACTACGTAAAAACGATTCGTGAGGACATGATTAGCGACCTAACGTGGTGGCTTATGATGAAGGCTTGTTACGGTCCGAACTAGTTGGGTTCCCCGAAATTAGGACTCATAAAGTTAAAATCGTTGACATAACAATAAATGAAGTTTATATTATCAGGTCAAGCCATTGTAGAAACGTGCGATTGAGGCACTAACCTTGAGCTTTATCTTTTTTAATATGACTATGAAGCTGTGTTTTAAAATAGAAATAAATATAGTTTAAGAAAACTAGAAAACACGCTTCTGAAGTACATCAAACTAAAAAAGTGAAAAATAATCTTAAGATAAGCAGAAAATAATAATGAACAATTAATACTAGTATTATTGTGAAAAAAGTTTGGGTTGCTCGATATACGAAAATTATGGCACAAAGCACCCACGCTTTTTTCACAATATTTTTTGTTCATTATTATTTTATGCTTATTTTGAGGATTATTTTTCACTTTTATGATTTGATGAGCTTCAGAAGCGTGTTTTTTAGTTTTCTTAAATTTTATTTATTTTTCATTATTTAGTTCGATTTACTTGTTGTTAAAAATATTTTTTTTTCAAGTTCCCAGGATTAGATAAACTCATAAAATTAGGGTATTGTCATCGGTCCTCGATAAATCTACAAAGTTTGAATAAAACCTGGCCGTTTAAAGTGGGTCAAAATCGCACCCAAAGGAGTCGGTTAAGTCGGAAACATACAAGTGAAGCTAATATTAAGCATGTAAAAAAGTTCAAAATTACTCACGATGCTTGGGCACCCAAAAACGAAAATCAAAAGGAACTTCAGCCACATTTTCGCTTCGCAGTTATGTTGTCAGTGAATATTTAATTGAATGCGTCGTTCGTAAATTTGGCGGCCCCACCTCTGCCCTCTGTATCTCTTATCACTCTAGATAATTATTTTAGACCACTCTCTTAAAAATATTTATCGTTCCGTATTATGAATCGTCTCATTATTTTGTTTTTGTACCGTTTAGTGTAGTACAATCTGTTGGCTTAGAAGCCATTATGTTACAGAAGTTCTTGTCGGAAAATGATGAATAGTTTCAAAGAACGAACGATTACAAGCTACGAGTACGAGTCGTAATAAGCCTTTGAAATCCATACTTAGGGCCTCTTTCACCACCTTCAAGTAAAGTGACAAGTACACTAATTGTCGGTTAAAGTCACCCGTTACTTTAATTTCAATTTCACGATGTTCGAGTAGCACTAATCATATGATAAACTGACCCGTACTCATAGCTTTTACTTGCCAATTAGCTTTACTTGGGACTTAATTAACACGTTCCTTGAAGATGGTGAACGAGGCCCTTAATTATATTATAAATTCGAAAGTAACTCTGTCTGTCTGTCTGCTACGCTTTCCTGCTTAAACTTCTGAACCAATTTGAATGAAATTTGGAACACAGATAGAGTGGACCTTGAGAAAGGACATAGGATGGTTTTATACTCTCGGAACCTTTAAAACGGGTCCATGCGGGCGAAGTCGCTGCCGGCAGTCTAGTATTGTTATAAAGAAGTTTGTTTGCTTGATTGTTTTAAGACAATAATTTATTTATAAACAGTATGTGGTTGTAATTTTTTTGCAGTTTAAAAGGTGATTGAACTTTTAGGGTTCTGTCTTTTAGGCTGCATGCACATGTGACTCTCCTGTAGTTGCATATGTCATGTGGTCTTGTGAAGACAGCGCGGCAGCGGTCGCTTGTCATCACAAGGCCCGTCCACTTTTTATCCGGTATACTGGAAATTAATATTAAGCGGTTATTGCAGTCACTGTAACAACGCTGTGATCGCTTTTTTTTCGCCAATAGGTGTGGTCGGCAAAATCCCTGCAATATACTAACATTTGCATCGCAATATATTTATGAAAATATAATGTATGTTCGTAAAAATAAACACGAATTTATGACTTTTTTGGATTTACATAGTTCGAACTGTGTTTCGACAAGGAATGGCCACAAACTTGCATTCCCTAAGTGTAGGCTCCGCAAAAAGAGCCACTCTTTTATCGGGATGTCGATCAGAATATATAATAAAATCCCGGAAAGTGTTCAATCCCTTCCTTTACACAGATTTAAAAAGAAAGTCAAACAAGTCCTGTGCCGCAAGGCTTATTACGATCTTAAGGACTATTTAATTGATAAAAAAGCTTGGGATTGAGCTGTATTCCCACAAGACTGTTTCTATAACTGATGTAATAGATTTAAATCAATCAAACTGCCAATGTTAACAGATGGCTGTGGGACGACATTGACACATGCGGTAGCTGTCACGTATGTTCCTTATCTGCCCATAGCTACTCTGTAAGAAAGCTTATTATTGTATACCTCATATTTTAAAACAGGGCTGAAGTTTTTCTCCGTCTGCTCTTTTCTTCAGCTCAGCATTGCCTAAGCGCACCCAGAGCAGACAGAACAAAAAAAATAACGTTCACTAAGAGTTTGTAAATGAACCGTACAGTGAATAAAGAATATTTCATTTCATTTCATTTCATTTCATTTCATTTCATTCCCTCTTCATTTCCCAATTGACGCTGTCCCTATGTTACAGGGTAACTTCTCAAAACTACGCAATTTCACATTTTGAAAAACATTTTAAGAGAAGATGGTTTTTGAGTGAGTTTTTTTAACAAAGATTTACTATACGTTTCTAAAAAATCTTTTAAAAATACGAAACATTTTGTAGTGACTTTGCCTGTTTCAATTTGTGGACTCCACAATGTTATTGAATGTTTCTTCTGTCAGAAAAAACGTATTCATTGAATAACTTGTGTTTGATGACGAACAATTTCTGTTTGTAGCGTTTACGCTCGTTTGAACCTCAAAGCGCCTGACAGATGTAGAAAGCACATGTTTTGGAAGGATGGAGTAAACGAACTTAAAGGCGTTGCTTACTTACATGCATTTTATGCAAGCATGCTTACTTACATGCAGACGACCCGTGTGGCGCAATGATAACCATGCCGGACGGTTCTCGGTCTGGGAGTTTGTATTTCTGTCTTTGTATGTGTACCTGGGACCCACGACACAGGGTATATATATATACCCTACTGTGGGGCTATGAGTGTGAAGCGTTTATTATTTGTTCATTCATTTTATACTAAAAATAAATGCAAAAGTTTGGATGAATAAATGTTATTGTTTTATAAATTAAAAGTTACTATTTAACTTACTATAAACCTTAGAGCAATGTAATACTGGTTGAGGATTTCACAGGGATGCGAACCCTTATATCTGCTAAAGTTTACTAAAATTGGCGTACCTCTTAGAATATTTACAATTATATTATAGAAACCAAGTTCGCGCACCCAAATTGAAGCATGTTGATTGAAGCCATCAAAGGTACCAAACGCCGGGCCGCTCCGTAGACTTAAGGTTTTTTATCACAACAGTTTTTAAAAACAAAAGAAGTCTAATAAAATATCTTTTTCACAGTGTTTTCAATATTTTGTAGTATTTTATAGTTAATTTGGTCAAAATAAAAATATTTTGTTTGTCAGATGTGACAGCTGTAGGAATCTATTTAGTGCTTCAATTTTTACAGCGCGCTTGTATGAAGACTGACGTTCTTAACGTTATTATTCTAAGGTGTACCTACATTCCCATATAGACCCTGGAGCGCTGCACCCAGGGTCATTATGTAACCAATAAGTAAAAATTTGAAAAAAAAAAATTTTTTTCAATGCTATTTATTGCACCACAGGTCACAAGTCTGAAAATGTACTAAAAACTGACTGAATGAAGTGACTGCAAACATTAAAATAAATTATTTAAATATTCACCTTCATCGTGAAGCAACTAGTTTATATTCGGGACCTGTGATAGATCGGTATTTTAAACACTCAGCTATTGCTGCTCAGATAAGAATACTTAAATACACACTCATATCCCCATAGGGCGGATATACCCTGTATCGTGGGTACCATGGACACACACAGAAACATCCAAACTGACCACAGAAATTTAAACTTATCATTCAAATTTCTCGGAATCGAACTGTTAAATCTTAAATGGTTCTAAATGAGACAAAATTGATGCTTACAGTTTTCAAGAACAATCTTTTGGAACCGAGACACGCGTTAGAGTGGCATATTAGAGTATATTAGACCTAACATAGGCAATTACAGTAGGTTCCAAGAGCTGCAATAATAACTCTTAAGCCACTACAGGGGATAAATAACCCATATATACTACTTATTTAGTACTAAAGATGCCAAATAAGGAAAAATTACCACCTAATGGGGCACAGTTCCTTAGGGGGGATTATTCAGCTGCGATAATAACTCCAGGTGATAAATAACTCGTATGTACTACTTATTTAATACTAAAGATGCCAAAAAAGGAAAAATTACCACCTAATAGGGCACAGTTCCTTAAGGGGGATTATAAAAGTCATATGCCTGGGTTCAAATCCTCGGCGCGCACCTCTGATAAAGAACTTTGTAATGTACGCATTTATCGCTGCTCCACGGTGATGGAAAATATCGTGATATTTAATTGATTACGATGTTCTCGAGAGAAATTCATAATTTCTCGAAAGCATGACGTTCACCAATCCGCACTTGGCCAGCGTGGGGTACTATGGCCTAAATCCCTTTCACTTGTGAGAAGGAGACCTGTGCCCAGCAGTGGGAAAAAAAGATTGAAAAAAAAATGCCTCTTTGAGTTCTAAAAGAGAGAAAATTAAAACCTTTATGCGTCTGTAAGTAATAAATTCGGCTTAATGCTACCACAAGTAATAAAGCAGGAACAAAAATTACTCAGAAGCAGATGTTAATGATAAGAGTTACTCATTTGCAAATTCGAGTGCTGTTTGCATCTATAAGTAATGCCATACACTCTTGCATCACTTATATGCTACCACAGATTGCAAAAAAGGTTCCAAAGGAGATGTTTCAATCTTGGCTAGGTATTGTACACCATCTCAAAAATTCGAGAAAAAACTCGAGACTCCGAAAAAAATACTTAAAATTTGTTAAAACATGTACTTTTTCGGTACAAAACCAATTTAAATCAACTATTTTCAACATTTTTCAATATGGCGGAACAACTGATTTCACTGTTAAATGTTTGTCACAGATTAATAATTTCAATTGTCAAAATGACATATGACCGCCATTATGTTTTTCTAGTATATTGTGTTGCAATGGGCATGATGACAGATTTTTAAATACCTTTCCTTATTGTAGGTACACGTCTCCTAGTTTCGAAAAAAAGTTTATTTCAGCAATAAACTCAACCTTTAACGTAAATTAATGTATTTTCTGCTATGTAATTTGAATTAAGCACGAAAACGCTCGTAGGTGTCATGGCGTCGGCTTGCTCGTCAAACTTCAAGCAACACGATGACATTAACTGAGACGTGACGTCATTCCTTTTGATTGGTGTTTCAGATAACATGGCCGACTGCTGTATTTAATACTTTTATTTTATTGAAAATCTTATTAATCTTAATGTTTATATTAAAACGGGATCATATTTTAGAACTTTTTTAGCATATATTTTTCTGTAAAACCGTTTATTCTCTGATTCTTTAATAGTGTCATCATGCCTACTTGAAATTTTTGTTTTGTCACTAACGCGTTACTTGGGTAGTCGCTAACAAGCTAGATGGATGCGCTAGAACTGTTTTGGCAAGTGAAGTGGTGCAGCTTGCAACATTGCCAAAGTGTTCTGATTTTCAAATTAGAAACAACATTTCAGGTAACACAGGTAGGTATTTTATAGTTTTAATGTTACAGTCATAAGATTGCCATGCGATATTTTATATATTTATTTAATATTTTTGCCTAAACACAGAAGTACACCTGAAATATTGCAGCTCGCAGCGCTGCCTTTGTTTTGATTTTTTAATTCACCACTACATTTTGTATATTGACAGTCAATAAGCCGAGACTTTAATCTGCAAAGGACAGTTTTTTTTATTTTTTTTTTATTTGAATGGAGTAGCAGACGAGCATGCAGGCCACGTGGTGTTAAGTGGTCGCTGCAGCCCATGGACATCTACATACAACCTTTTTTTTTTTAAGTAGGGAATGCTATTACGCACCGTCTCGACCTCTGTCGAGGGGACAGAGGGAGGTGTGTGGGACTCCCCCTGCCGTTACGAGGCAGGGGTATACCCACTAAACCCTACTGCGCTCCTCCATCGCCATCGTGACGATGTCGTGGGAAATCGGCAGAGCCTTTGCTTCCACAACATCGTCGGCGACTGCCTGCCTATCTTGGCAGGCCCTACACGCTCCCCTTATGGGGAGGCTACAGGAATGACCGGGAGCGCCGGGTCATTCCTGTCAATCAGTGATGGCCTGTGCAATGCAGGTGGAGGCACCCCCGTACCTCCAACCTGCAGGCCACCACAGGGGGGAGGGAGAGAACGGTCGTATTGCCGTCTTCTCCTTCCCCTTCTTCGTTTGCGGAGCGGGGGTTGGGACGGATCGTCCTCCCTCTCCCGCTCCGCCGCCTCCTTCTGCGAGATTACTTCCTCGCAGAAGGAGGCAACAGCTTTCCAGCCTCTTTCGCTTCCGAGCATGGTCCTAACTATGCTCGGCAGCGAAAGGTCCCGGCCGACAACAGTGCACAAGACTCGGCGCTGTTCATCCCAGCCCTGGCAACTCTCAAGGCTGTGCTGCGCCGAGTCTTCCGCCGCACCGCAATGGTGGCACGACGGGGACTCCTCCCTTCCGATTCGGTACAGGTAGTTGCCGAAACGTCCGTGTCCGGAAAGTACCTGCACCAGGCGGAAAGTGAGGAATCCGTGCGGCATCTACATACAACCTCAAGCAAGCATAGGTAAGTCTTGTCTGAGGCCGCATGCAGTTGCGCTGCTACTCCTGAGGCTGGTGGTCGCCTTATGTAAGTGTGGCCGGCAACTGCACTTTTCCACCGAAACACAATAGAATTGGTTCACGGCAGAAGTGGGTGCAGCGGTGGTACTTCCCCGGGCCAACGATAATAGTTCTACCACCTTCAATGTATATTTATTTAATATTTTTTCCTAAATACAGAAGAAACACCTGAAGTATTGCAGCTCACGGCGCTGCCAATTTGTTTTGATTATCTAATTACTACACTGCATTTTGTATGTAGGTACATTGACAGTCAATAAGCCGAGAATTTACGGCCGTTTTCAATAACCTATCTATCTGTCATTTCACCTACTAAAGATAATCAAATCTATCTTTTCGTCATTACTTTCGTTTCAATAACCTATCCACAGATACAATTTTCTATCGAAGTTATCTATCTATCGTTGGGAGGACGGATAACGTACAAAAGATAAAGACGCCATACAAGTTACGCTTACCTGCGTTTCAATATAAGTTTCAACTTACTGTCGGATAGATGAAGCTATCTCTAGTAATGTAATTCTGTTATCTGTCAAACTTGGCCGATAGCTTTGAATAATTTGGAAAAACAACGCCTGTATTATTAAATAATGGATTATTTAAGCAGTGAAGACAGTGATACCTATGTCTATGTAATTATTGGGAAGATTTTAGATTGTGATACAGATAGTAACAGTGATGCCGACTTCTTACATGAGCCATTTTATTTCACTTTGAAACAAACTAAAAAAGTTGAAACTTGAAAAGAACAATAATTCGCGTCCAAACTTCAAGAGATGCCTGCCACAGATAAAAGAATAGTCCAAGTTTTTAAAACGTTCTGTTTCATTCTCGACGTCCGTAAATTATGGATGTTTAAAGAATACAATAATTCTGTTTATGTTTAGATACATTTTTTATGAAAATAATAATTTACAAGAAAAATAGTATACAATCATAAAAAAAATAAAAAAACTAATTTGTTTTTGCGTCGATATCTAGGAACGAAACGTCACTAGAAGCTTTGACAAATGAGAGGGAAACTACTATCTATCGTTGATGAAAGATAGATAGCTCTTATCCATGATTGTGAAATTGAAAGTAAGGATAGATACGCTGCTACTGATTATCGGAGATAGCGATCTATCCATAATCTTCGATAGGTTATTGAAAACGGCCGTTAATCTGCAAATGACACTTGAGTTATCTATAACGGTTTTACACGTAATTGGCTTCATATAATATAATACATAGTTTTAGTAATTAAATTACTCGCTTCTGTGAGGGTGGGTTTATAGTGTTTCATACGACCAGCTGCCACGTGTGCCCATTATGGACCCATAGCCATACGGTTATCTCAATTATATATGTACTTTAAAAAAATGCTGTAGGGAGTATTTTTCCGCCGCCTTTTTTTCTTTCAGCTCAACATCTAGCCCAAACGAGCACCTAAAGGCGATGACCGGGAAAAAATTACATTCATTAAGCGAATATTTTGTTTTCCTAATATGAAATAAATATTTTTGATTTGATATGATATGCAAGAAATGTGTCTTTGAATCGTAGGTAACTGAGATACGGTAGAAGTATAGCTGCAATATCGGAGAAGTCATCGGTCAGATGTCAATAGACTGTTTTAGTTTTAACGACTTGAGCTCTCTAAGCCCGTTGTAGGTGTACTTCATCTATAGTATCAGAACAGTGCGATAGAATGTTATTCATTGCTTATTGGATGGAGCATGTGTTCAACAATGAAAGTAACCAAGAATAGAGCTACGGTGTCCCCTACCTGATCATAAGAGGCGACTAAAAGGGGGCTTCCGGGGTTGCGGGCGGTGAGAGTGGGAGCTCGATCCGTCCAGCCAGTAGCCCCGGGAAATGGGTGTGTGCGTGCCCGCATACCGCCGTAAGCGTCGGAAGGTTCAGGAAAGCACATCTGCTCTCCAAAAGATGGGCCCATTCCAGGGCGCCGCGCGTGGAGGACACCGGTGCGTTTCACTGGAGATCCCAGGGTCCTGAGGGGTCCCGGGGTCCGTTTAACTAGAGGCAGGTCATCGAGGGGGTTTTAGTGCGGTCAAATCCCACATAACCCTGTAACCTCTCCCAAGGTCCCGGGTACCTTTTGAAGGTTTCCCTCCCGATACAAAAAAAGCTAGATACTATTTCCTATAAATTACTTCAGAGTTATTGCTATCATTCGTACGGTTTCGTAGTTGCGGATGTCGCTAACAAGCTAGATGGACGCGCTAGAGGAGGCACATCGCAGCTGCATTGAAACGCGTTACGTTTTGGCAACTGAAATATTGCAGCTTGCGGCGCTGCCAAATTGTTTTGATTTTCAAATTCAGTACGACATTTTGTAAATTTACATTAAATAAGTCAAGAATTTAATCTTCAATGGACAGTTGTAACTTGTAATGGTTTGAATAGAATGCAACTTTTTAATCAAATGGGAGGCATGTTCAAAATCTAAAATCGTTGATTTCGTTTCAAAAGGTAGTAACAAACAAGTGGCTAGCCACTTGTTTGTTCTAGAGCTCTAGAGCCCCTGTACTGGGTTGGTAAAACCTGTGTTACGGGGTACCCCGTTCTTCCAACAGACTTTGAAACATAAGATAATAATAATAATAATAATGTTAAGTGGTTGCTGCCGCCCATGGGCATTTACAACAACCACAAGCAAGTCTAGGGCTCTACTCTAAGCGCGATCGTCCGAGTAAATAATAAAACTTACTTAAGCCTTAAAACCTTTAAAGTTAAAAACTTTAGATTTGTGTTAGACTTAGGTATGCTAGTGTGTAGATGTCCATGGGCTGCTACTGTACTAAATTAAGAAAAGATTACAATTTTTGATAATTATGGCCGTAAGTAACCCTTTTGCGTCCCACTGTTGGGCATTATTGGGAAGGCCTGGAGCTTACTCCACCACGCTGCTCCAATGCGGTTTTGTCAAGAGGCGGGATGTGGCCAGCGTCGGAAAGAAAGAAAGAAAGAAAGAAAAAATATTTATTTCATATTAGGAATACAAAATATTCGCTTAATGAATGTCATTTTATCCCGGTCATCGCCTTTAAGTGCCCGTTTGGGCTAGATGTTGAGCTGAGAGAAAAAAGGCGGCGGAAAAAAACTCCCAGCAACTCTTTTAAAAAAAAAAGTACATATTAATATATTTGAGATGACAGAATGGCTATGGGTCGATAATGGTCACACGTGACAGCTGATCGTGTGAGACACCATCAACCCACTTCCACCTGCTCACAGATGCGAGTAATTACTAAAACTAATACAATCTATGAAGAAATAGCCTTGTGTGAGCGAGATTCATTCCCACGCTCCTTTATCATTAAGATAGTCCCTAGTGTTATAATAAGCCTTACGGCACAGGACTTGTTTGACTGCCTTCTTAAAAGGTTTTAAAGGCAGGGATTGAATCTTTATTGGGATTTTATTATATATCCTGATGGACAACCCAATAAAAGAATGACTTTTTTTATGAAGCCGGCATTTAGGAAATGCCAGCTTGTGGCCGTTCCTAGTTGAAACACAATTAGGACTATGCAAGTCCAATATAGTAGTAAATTTTTCTTTGTTTTTACGTACATATATGATGTTTTCGTAAATATATTGCGAAGCAAATGTTAGAATATCTATCTCTTTAAATTTTTCTCTGAGAGATTCTCTAGCACCTATGTTATAAATTGCGCGAATAGCCCTTTTCTGCAAAATAATGATTGAATCAATGTCAGCCGCATTACCCCACAGTAAAATGCCATATGACATTAAACTATGGAAATAACTGAAATAAACTAATCTGGCTGTTGCAAAAACTGCAGAACTAAGTCTATTCGCTAACTGAGAGATGTGGGGTCCCCACTGTAATTTGGAGTCTATTGTGATTCCAAGAAAAGAAGCTTCTTCAACAATGGCAAGATCCTCACCATTTAATTGAGGATTTACATTTTCTTTCTTTACATTTGGTGGTGAAAATCTTATACAATTAGTTTTTTTATTATTTAATAGTAAATTGTTTACATTAAACCACTGGACCACCTTAGAGAGAGCATTGTTCACGTCGTCAAGATGTGATGTTCGTCTATCAATTTTAAATAAAAGAGAAGTATCATCTGCGAACAATACAATCTCATGACTGTTTTCTACCATGAATGGAAGATCATTTATATATAATAAAAACAGAAATGGTCCTAAAATTGAACCCTGTGGGACCCCCATCTCTACAGGTGACCCAGACGACCTTTTACCATTCACCTCAACTCTCTGAGTCCTATCCCTCAAATAGGATGACAGGAGTTTAAGCGCGGTACCTTTAATGCCATAGTGGTTGAGTTTCCTTAGAAGGGTTTCGTGCTGAACGCAGTCAAAAGCTTTAGATAGGTCGCAAAACACACCTAAGGCATCTTGCGATCTCTCCCAAGCTTCTATAATAACTGAAAAAAGCTCAACACCTGCATCGGTTGTAGAACGACCTTTAGTGAAACCAAATTGATTTTTGTGTAAAAGTTTGTTATTTGTGAAATAGGACAATAACTGGTTGAGAAGAATTTTCTCGAATATTTTACTGCACGTGGGGAGAACAGAAATTGGTCTATAATTCATAGGGTCAGTAGTACTGCCCGATTTGTATAAAGGAATCACTTTACTATGTTTCATTAGGTCAGGAAATTCACCACTTTTTATACAATTATTAAATATTAGGGCTAAGTGTGGCGCAATTAAATCTATTATTGAATTAAGGATCTTTACAGAAATACCCCAAAGATCGGTAGTGTTCTTAACATCTAATTTCCTAAATATTTTTACAAGGTGTTTGGCGTCTTTGGGTCTAAATTTAAAATGACATTTGCATTCGCTCACATTTTCTTTCAGCAACGATTCAGCAACGTTGGGGGAAGAGTTAAGAGATTTAGTTGTCGAAACTGGAATGTCACTAAAAAATTTCTCAAATAAAGTAGCCACATTCTCATCTTGTTCAACCAGAGTATTATTATCCGCAATAAGTTTAAAATCAAGGTTGCGGTCCTTACCTCTTCCAGTTTCGGCATTAATGATATTCCAAGTCGTCTTTATTTTATTGTTACTAAATTTTATCTGATTTCTGATATGTATGGACTTGGCCGCGATACAGACTTTCTTAAAAACCTTTGAATAATTTTTAACATGGTCACAAAAGGACTCACTACGATTATAGGACCTCTCATAATAAAGGTCATATAATTTTTGCCTACTTCGGTGTAGTCCCAATGTTGCCCAATCATTGAATGATTTGCATGTTTTCGGAGAGATTGTCTTTGGGGTAAATACAAAATTATATGCTTTATTGATTTGATCAGAAAGTATCCCATACTGTTTATTTACATTACCATGCAACGGACCAGACAATCCATTTACAAGCTTATTTCTAAATCTCTCCATTCGTTTATTACTCACCGGAACGACCACTTTACTCTTATCAACCCGTTTATCAATATCATATTTAAAACATGCGAGTTGACCACAGTGATCCGAACTTAGATTATTAATTATCATTGAATGAACTGGTGTGCCATCTGTAAAGATATTGTCAATGCAAGTCGCTGTGGAATCAGTGATTCTAGTGGGTTCCGAAAACAGGTTACTAAGATTACAACATTTCATACTCGATAAAAACTTTTTACTGACTGAAGATTCCTCCAAGATATTAATATTAAAGTCACCACAGATAATAATGTCCTTCTTCTTCTTGCTACATAATTTAAGAAATAATTCATCAAGAACTGACTCGAATTTATCAAACAATGCATTTGGAGGTTTATAAATACAAACAATCAAACAATAAGGTAGCTCCACACAGGCTATTTCCACAGTCCGTTCAATAGAAAGGCTCACTATATCTTTACGGTCCTTAAATTTTAGGCCTTTTTTTAAAATAATTAACGAGCCACCACGAATTGCTGTCGTTCTACTGAACGAACTGGCGACTTGGTGCTTATCAAAGTTAAACACAATTTGGCAATCTTTCAGCCAATGCTCAGTAATGCAAATGACGTCTATATTGTAGTGCCTCAAAAACAAGTCTAATTCTAGCTCTTTATTTAATAGGCCTTGCATATTTTGATGCACCAAGTTTAAACATTTATTGTTCCTTAAAAAACTACTCGACAACTGGCTCTCAATAATCATGTTCATATTTTTATTGCTAGAGACGTGAGCCTCTGTTGTCTGATAACTTAATTTAAAGTGTTTGGGGCAACATCCAAACAAGTCGATGTAGTACTACAACAAGTATTACTACTAAATATAACATCGGTCTGCTCAATAAAAGCAGTTGTCTTTGAAGATAAAGTATGACATACTTTATCTGTCAAGTAATAAGATAGCAAATATGCTATCTGTTTGTATAAATAATTGGATAGAATAATTCTATCCTTCGTAATATTAAAATTATTTATAATATATTATTAATGTCAAAAAGCCTAAACCTATTTGGATCATTACAATCAGATCCTGTTGTTAACACATTGTTACTGTTGCCAATTGAAGTATACAAAAGTATATTTAATTGTTGACGCAATTTATTTTCGTTAAAGTCATCCTTAACATAAGGAATTGTACACATTATTATTTCATTAACGTTTAAATCTTGTAATTTTTGGATATATGTAAGCAATAATTTTTGTTTCATATTTCCCCGTCTACCACAAAGCAAGATTAGCGTAGAGCTGGGGTCATAAGTGCCACTAATTACCTTATTCATTATTTGCTCCATTGTAGCCCCAGGCATACTAAAATTACAGATGGCTTTGTCAGTAAGATTTAACAGTTTCGTACCCATGTTTTTACCTAACTCGTCACTAAATATTAAAATTTGATTTCTTAAGGGTATTGGGGTTATGGAACTGACATTCTGACTCGTTTTTAAAGTAATGTGTTGAGACGGAGGCCCTGAACATAATGATGAGGAGCATTGACAGTTATTGACCAGAGATTGAAATCGCTCTTCATTATATTTTGATAATTTTATCACTTCGTCCATGACGATCACGTGCTCTCCTATTTCCTTCTGTGCGGATTCATATTTTAAAGTTATCTCCTGTAAAGATTCGTGCAATACAGTGATTTTATTGTTTAAATCAGAAATGTCAGTCTCATAACGCTTAGACAAAATGTTAAACTCTATCGAAGATGTTTTACATTCTTCTAGAAGTGATTTATATTTCTTTGATAAAATTTTATGATTTTTTACAACCGTGTTTTTCTTAATTAATTTGTTTGTCTTAATAATGTGTCTATTTAACTTAGCCAATTTCTTAATTTTTTTCCCGCTGCCACGACCGACCCGGCTTGACGCAGTAATTAACGTGTCTTCACCGGTCAAGTCGATGGTGACAGCGGGGGAGGGAGAGTAGGCGGGAATATAGGAAGCACTGGCCAGCTCTTCAAACAAGCTTTTAGTGCTGCCCTGAGAGTCAAGTTTAGTGCACTTTTCTTCGAGCTGATCGATGCGCTCCTGGGCACTCGCGAGTTCGGACCGCAGCTGGGTAATTATTGTTAAATTGCTATCGTATTCATCGTAGCAACGGTCAAAGTCCTTAGATTGCCTTTTAAGACGGTCACGCTCCTCACGAGTCTCCAGGTACTGAGCGTGCAACTCCGCCATTTCCGCCTTAACATTGTTATACCTTTTAATAACTTCTAAGGTTTCAATTTCATTGTCCTCTCTCTCCCTCAGTAATTGTTCACACTGCTTTTTTGTCTCGCAGAGTTGTTGGCGCGCGAGCTGGAGTTGGCTTTCCAGCTGGCGGGCTGTAACACTACGAGTATTCATAATTACACTTACTTAAACGTATCTAAATTGAACAAGTAACAGAGCAGCAGTGCAAACGTGACTATTTATACTAATAACACTAATAACGCAAAAAACTATTAGGGCCAAATGGCGAAATAACGTGGTATAAATCTAAAAAAGCAACAAACAAATTGTGTATTAAAATGATTAAATAAACGCTTATCTAATTTTAATTTTAAAATGAGATGATTAATAATGTCAAAAAAAAAATTAAATTCTTAATAATGTCAGAGAATGAAATTTATGATAATGTCAAATATTTAAGATTTATTAATGTCAAGATATAAAAAAAATTATGATGTCAAATAATCTAATTTTTAATAATATTATATAAGAGTTAAAACAGTCCTCCTTGTTCTCCTAACAAAACAAAAAACAACAAAAAAAAACAATTTTTTTATATTTTTTTATAGAAATAAGTCCTTAATTTATTACAAAAAGGTAAAAATAATGAAAATAATAAATAAATCAAAATAAAAATCAAAAAAGCAAAAAAAAAATTGTATTCGGAATCAGGGATCGAACTCCCGCTCTTTAGATACTGTGCCGTATGTTACGCTGAATAGACTATGCAGTGTTATCCATCAAGTGCGAAATTAACCAGTAGGTGATGTAATATTTCTACTGGGTGTAAAGTGACTTCATACCCGTTTTTAAATTAATAATTTGATTCACTAACACCCGAAACGTAAACAATGAACCTATTAGACAAATACTTAAATCACTTAATCAATGTCACTTATTTACGATTATTACGTACTTTATAGTGTTTCACTATAGTTTATAAGATGTTTAACGCACAAAAGTTATTATTTAAGTAACTTAAATAACACCTTCGAAGTAAACAGTTAGAAATGAAAGTAACTACATACACTAGATAGTTTTACACTAATAACACCTAAAAACCGGATTGATACCTCTGGATAACACTGTCACCGTTGGATAATACCTACACTTATTTATACTTTTACAACTAGTTTAGCAAGAAATACTATCAAAAAATAATTTATTTTCAATATTTTATGGAGAACCGTTTTAACTCGTTTGACAGCTGACAGCTGAACTCTCGGATGTTTTCAAACCACCCATAAGGCCTCCGATAAGGTTTAACGACTGTTATCTATCGACAACAACCGGGACCGACGGTTTAGCGTACCCTCCAAACCACGGAAACGGCATGAAATTTTTCGCCACTAGCGGTCACCCATCTCACACCCGACCGCGCCCGTTTGGCTTAGTTGCACATAGATCGTTTTTGCGTTCTACGCTAACCGCCCAGTCAAGCGCGCTTCTGATAATTATACCTTTAATTCAATTGAATTCAATCAATTGAAGACATTGATAATTATACCTTCAATAAATAATTTATTTGATTAGCTGGTATTGTTTCACGGCAACAGGCATTAAGCGGCGGCCGCAAGGCGTCGGAACCGAACGCAGTCAATCGAGTGGACATTGTTGATTCATGACGAAACGAACCCTTTTTGAGCAGTTTAATATTGTATTTCGCTAAAACACTCATTTAGATTTTAACGACTATCAATTTATTTAGATGTAATTTTCTAGCGTTATTAGAGCCTTCATTCATTTTAACGTCATGTATTTAAAATGTATTTAACGAAACGAATTTAATATAGTAAAAGACGATGAATATATTATTATGTATCTATGGTACCTACCACTAAATTAATTATAAATACATTTCATGGAGTAACTTCCATAGAATTTTATGTTATATGTTGCCATTTGCAAAGGTTTTCTTAGTCTAGTCAACTATAAAAAAATTACCCAAAAATTTGTCGATCGATTAGTAGAGTCGGTTTATGAAATCGTCAAAAATATTAATTATCTAAAACAATTATTAATATACCAGAACTTTTTCAAAAAAATGCTGTAGGTAACATTAAAAAACCTTAGTTGTGTATGTAAAGACATACGCGCCGCTGTCTATGTCCCACCATGCACAGCGCACAGGATAGTTATTCATGCCATTCAGAATTTAGAGAGATTTTGGTCATAATAACCCACGCTTGCATAGGGCAACAAAAATTGTTATATCACTGTTTTTCCATTCCACAATACACGGTATCTCTATCTAACCTAGGTCAAACAAAATGTCTGTGGCGCCCTTTCTCAACTCATAAAGAGATGGCACCTCGATTATTCTGAATCACGCTATCGAAATTTCCAAAACGATTCAGTTAGCGTACAGCCGCTCGCGCGCTCCCCAGGTACCTTTTCCAAATACCATTATCCTTATTTAACACAACTCATACATAAAGAAAATAAATTTAAAATTTGAGTACGTATGAGTCTCAAAGGACAAAATTGCGAGTCTTACCGAGGTCGTGTCGAAAACCGTAAATGGTCGATCCCCAAACTTCGAGGACGACCTTTAAAAAGTTATAGAGTTAGGAGATTTCAGCCGTAAATTTTGGTCTCATTTCAACGCCGACATGTTCCGGTGCAGATAAACTATAATTAGAGTCCATTATGTTGGTTTTGTATGGAACTTCTACTTTGTCCCTGGAATTTAATTTATGTGGCGTTTCTCGCATGTCTTGTGTGGAAGCGTGCCCTAGGGACAAAAATTTTGTAAGCCCTCAGTTTACACTGAAATTTATAGGATCTACTATAATAATTTTGAACTACTTCTATTATAGTGTTGTGTTTCTGTCGGAGTGTCTAATTTTTTTTAGAATATTTTAAGGGTTTTGGTATTATTTATTTTTGGTTTATTCTTTGCTTTAGATAGAGAAAGAATCTTGAGTATATGATTATTTTATAAACGGCTTACTTCATTTTAAATTTTCAAGAAAGTCCGACCATTTTTAGACCAGAACGATTGCTTACTCTTGAGCCGTCGTTGTTGATCGTCTAGCAAATTAATCGGGCTAACTTGAAAATGTAACATGTGATAAGCCGTTTATAAATTTAATCACATTATTTATTAATTTAATCACACTGTACTGAAATGTGAGTTTTGTATTTTTTTCTACCTTTTTATGTTCCACTGCTGGGCACAGGTCTCCTCTAACAACTGAGAGGGATTTAGGCTACGAGAAATCATGAATTTCTCTCACGTATGGCGATGAAAAACATCACACACATATTTTCCATCACCGTAGAGCAGCGATGAAATGTGCACATTAAAAATCTCTTTTGTCAGAGGTGCGCGCCGATGATTTAAACCCGGCATCTCCCGCGTCGGAGACCGCGGTCCTTACTTCTCGGCCATCTGTTTTGTGTAATAACTTCTTTTTGTCTCAGGAATTTAATTTACAGTTAAATGCGGCGTTTCTAGTACGTCTTGTTTGTAAGCATACTTAAGGTGGAAAACTTTTGCAGGTCCTCAGTTAAGGTTGAAATGTAAAGGACCAACTATATAGAACAAACTTCTACTATTATAGTGCTGTGTTTATGGCTAAAGGTCGAAAGGCTAAAGGTATGGTAACCATTGCGCCACACTGGTCGTCAAACTTAAGATGTCAAATATCGCTTGTATCACTCGATTCGAGGTTGCGGAGGTCGCTAGTCGTTCATTTTATATATTACTTGCATAGCAGCATTGGTTACGCTGGGCACGGGTCTCTCCCCATTCTTTCGGAGGCCTGGAACTTACTTCACCACGCTGCTCCAGTGAATTGGTCTAGTTTGGAAGTAAATAGATCAGTAAATAACCTATATTTCTTTGTTTTAGTAAAAATTTTGTTATTTTAAATAAAATTTACTGCGTCATTTAAGGTAACATGGATTCGTGTTATTGGCAACGTACTCTCCCAAAAAATTGATCACGTGCTATTAATAAAGTAGTGCTTAAAGTAATTTAAAGACAGTCTAGCACACCGGGCGTGTAAACTTGTATACTTGTTCTACTATAAAATATTTGTGATAATATAAAAGTAGTAACGTTTCATAGCGTTTCACATTCATAGTCCCACAGTAGGGTAGATATACCGATATATCGTGGGTACCATGGACACACACAAAGATAGAAACACAAACCCAGACTGAGAACAGAAATTTAAACTCATCATTCAAATTTCTGTTTCGCCGTGAATCGAACCCGGGACCTTCGATTGGCAGTCCGGCATGGTAACCGCCGTCATGGCCGCCGTAGTAGTCAGAATGAGAAATCTGGACAAAATTCTCAGGAGGCGCAGATAATGAAATTTTCTAGAACGTTAAAAGTTTAAAAATTTAAAATAGGTTATCAAGAATCACACAACATTTATTCCCCTTACAGCAACCCGCAATGAATTCGGATACATTTTTAACGGTTTATGTACTTACATCAAACAATGTTTCATTGTTATGGTTTGGTATAAGAATTTCCTTTTGATTTTAATTTATAATTCTCTTGTATTTGACATTAATTTATTACCGACTTCCAAAAGAAGGAGGTACTGTATTCGGCTGAATGTATTTTTTTTTATATATGTTCACCGATTACTCCGCCGTTTGTGGAACGATTTTCAAAATTCTTTTTTTGTTCGTATGCTTATACTCCCGAGGTGGTCCCATTGTCACTAAATCAGGATCTGATGATGGGATCCCAGGGAAATCGAGGGGAACTCTCAAATTTTATAGGCACACACATTGATCTTATAGTTTCTGAAGCATAAGAGATATTTACGCATAGAAATCATCATCTCATGTTGCTGAGCTGATGATGGAAGGTACTGCGACAGTGAGGAGTTGAGAGCAAATTCTTTCAATAAATAGTTTTTTATTCGAAATCTTACATTCCCGAGATGGTCCAACTGTCACCAAGTCAAAGTCTGATGAGGGGATCCCAGAGAAATCGAAGGGAACATTCAAATTTTATAGCACAACAAATGATTTTCATATTTTTACAAAGCAAAACAGACATTTGTGTATAATTATCGTCATATCATGTTGCTGAACTGATGATGGAAGGTACTACGACGGTTAGGAGTTGAGAGCAAATTCTTTCAATAAATGGTTTTTTGTTCGAAATCTTACATTCCTGAGGTGGTCCAACTGTCACCATGTCAAAATCTGATGATGTGATATTAGGGAAATCGAGGGACACTGAAACTTAATAGGCACACACATGCTTTTAGTCATATTTTTAACATAATACAAATATTTATGTCTGGTAATTATCACCTGCTGTTGCTTAACTGATGATTGAAGGTACAACTCCTCAACGTTTAGGAGCTGAGAGCAAATTCTTTCTTTAATTTATATGTTCAGGTGGACTGATAGTATGTCTTTCAGACTTTTAAATGGCTATTAGATAAACATGATTATAAAAGGTATATCTGTTTAAAGTTTAGAAGTTAAGTGAAATTTTTTCCAATTATGCTAATACATACAGAATTATTAAAATTACTAAAAAGAGTGAAATAAATTAAGTTTTTAACAAAAAAATAGAACCGACTTCAAACGGTAAAAAATAAAATTGTTCAGTACCTACTTCTTCTTGCTTATGGTAATGACTCTTAAAACTATTTTTGAAGTCGGGCCCTTAGTGAAATGTCCTGTCTTAGTAAATATAGTGTACCTTTCGTTCTGAATGGGCACCGACTCCAATATAGTTTTAACAGTCATTACCATAAGCAAGAAGAAGTAGGTACTGTCCCACTGTCTGTACTGTCGGTGCCAATTTAGAAAGAATGGTACGACATTTACTAAGGGCCCGACTCCAGAAACAGTTTTAAGAGTCATTACCATAAGCAAGAAGAAGTAGGTACTGAACAATTTTATTTTTTACCGTTTGAAGTCGGTTCTATTTTTTTGTTAAAAACTTAATTTATCCTAATTCGTATTGACATTGCACTAATTGTAATAACTTTATTTATTTTAATTGACATTATCTTAATTTGTATATTAGTTCTGCAATGTAAAATAATTATTATCTGTTTTATATTACGTGTCAATGTAACATGCTCCAGAGGCAAATCATTATTATTGACATGAAGAAAGCTATTTTATCTCATTATAAATGAAACAATGTTTTGTATGAGAATAAAGTTCTTTAAACCGATATTGATAAACTGTAAACATTTTATCTAAATCCTAAATCAAACACGTTTGATTATTCTTCTAATTTCTTAAATAACCTTTACCGTATGTCATAACTGACAATAAGTAGTGATTGTCGAAAAGAAGTAATTATAATGCGTATCCATCTGTCCAGCCAGCACCAAAGTGACCAAGGCTTCACATAAGTAAATTTAAGTTCATTTCAATATATAACCTCTGTCACATCGTTCGTAGCTTATAGTATGACAAGTCATTTAAGTCGCAGTAAGGTCCCTCGTCGATAAAAGCAAACAGTTTGGCTTAATTGCCAATAAAACATAACGGCCGAATTTTGGGAATTTTGCATTTTGAGAGGATCCAAATTAACATGACCCTCATTAAGGAGCATTGATTGGTGCTGACACTGCTGACATGTCTATCAGCACAACAGTTATTGCAATATGGCATCTTTCTGTATATTTCTTTTGTTTTTTTCCTACCATGTTTAATCTCTTGCTTGCTGCCCTTGCTGGTAACAGGTCTCTTCTCGGAATAAAGAGCTATTCTGGCTGGCCTAGTCCATCATGGATGTATACCAGAAAGTTCACATAAAAATGTTTGAATAATTGAAAATCGTGGAGCAGTGATAAATACATACACAAGTACGAGTATCTTAGTCAGACGTGAGCGCTTGAGTTTGAACTCGGGACCCCAGTATAGAAGACCACTGTTATTACTGCTCAGCTATCGCTGTTGATTACACGTTATCTAATGACATCTTTGAATTAATAGGAGGATTATTCCTAAATATAAAACACTTTTGATTGAATGGCTGACGTTTTTATCTACTGTTTGTCTAACTTGGTAATTCACTGGTAAACTCTAATAAAAAGTATTATATTATATAAAACCAGAAAACAGGTAGATACGAAACAGAAGGAATAAATATCAAAATTCTTTCTAATCTTCTTTTCTCAAGGCATGTTCATTAGGTAATAATGCTTTTAATGATTTACCTGATACCTGTAAAATGACTGAAGGTATGAAATGTCAGTCTCCCTATTTTGTTTTAATCCAAATCTCCCTACATAATTTGTTATGGTTTTAAGGGAGTACCATGGATGCATCCACATTTGGCATAAATCAATTCTATAGAGCAATTTTCGATAAATATTGAGTTTCTACCTTATTATGTCCAATTTTCTTATTTGCTTATGCTATCACAGCGTGTAAATGTGTGATTTATAAGAAATTCTTGTTATCTTGTTTATAAATCAAGTTCGTAATAATCAAAAAAGAAATTACCACAAATTTTTAATACAAATTTCCCTTCCTCCTTTTCCCTCCAAACAAAATTCCCTTTTCCACAAACAAAAACGAAAGGAAATCAGCAGTGAAGAGAAACCTTGAGATCACGTCACGACATTCGAGTCTCTAACGACCTTAAATTTATGGGATTTTGGGGGCGAAATTAAATTGCCAGCGCTCACTTACACCCACAATTCTTCTGGACGACCTCCCAAAAGCAGGCTAATGTTTAAACTTCGGCCATTTTTTACCAGAACCACTTCCATTTTCACCCGTTTGGTGCCAAAAGTTAAGAGAACTGTGTTTTTTTCGTGTTCATGCCTAATGCATTACAGATGCGTGAATACATGATACTATACTCTTGTTTGTTTTTTAAATTTATTTAGTGACCACAATACCAGTACGAACCCTAGATCTAATGATCTTGGGATTAGATCGTTTTAAAATGTGTTAAATTGCGTTAAAGCCTTCTTGTGAGTATATTAAAGAAGGAAAATATAACCTTAAAGGCCTCATTCACCATCTCCAAGTAAACTATTGATTAGTTATGTCCCAAGTAGAGTTAATTGATGAGTACGGGTCACTTTATCATATGATTAGTGCTACTCGAACATCGTGAAGTTGAAATTTAAGTTACGGGTGACTTTAACCGATAATTAGCGTACTTGTCACTTTATTTGAAGGTGGTGAAAGAGGCCCTAAGAGTAACAAAACAAGTGCAAGCAATCATTTTCTTATGGTTAAACTTCATAGATTTAAGAACATTTCCTTACTTTGCTGCTTTCCTTTATTAATTTTATAACCTTCTTGTCGCAAAGCGTTTGTTGATCTTTTTTGTTATTTTTAATAAACTTTTAAATATCTTACTGGTGGGCACAGGTGCTCTCTAAGAATTAAGAGGAATTTAGACAATAGTCCACCACGTTGGCATATGGCAGGTTGATGAATCAAGAGATACTGTGAAAAATTCATGCATTGCCTTGGAAATCGTAGCAAAGAAATATAACAATGTATTTACTATAAAAATAATACATTTTTAATCAATTGCTCTGAGACTTGGACGTGGATTCCTCGTATCGAAGACTGCTGAAATTGACACCCCTGCTTTTTTCCTCTCGGCGATTTCCTGTTCCTTTGTCTCTGTGACCTTAAACAATTGTCGTGTCTTCTTGGTTATTAGTATTCAGGGTTGGTGCTATCCCCGTTTTAGTTAACTAGTAAATCACACAAGTTTTGACCATAGCTTCAAACAATAACGCAATATTTGCTAAGATACTCATCAGCTCCCTAATCCTAGTCCACAGTTCCAAGTTTGACGTTTGTAACATAATAACACAACAATTTCCATCGGGTGCATATCTCGACCGGCATAAATCGTCCCGACACAGCGCGAACAAAAATTTATTGCCCTATCTCTGCCAAAGTTCACGTCCAGGTTATGAGAGAAGAGCGAGTTACGGTTAAGCGGGGTAACCTTCCACATCTTCTCCAGTGACGGTCCCTCGGGTATCCTGAATCACACTATGAGAGTTTTCTAGATACCCAGCACACATGTAACCCCTGAAATCAGACTATGTAGACCCCGCCTGGCGTTAGATCTCCCAATACCAAAAAAGGTGGGTTTTCTTTAGTCCTCCTACTATATTTGATTGAGTTCGGTAGATGGTTCATACTGCAAGGACCTCTAGTAATATTTTGTACACGCAAGTTGGAATAAAATTAAGTGTTTTCCTCCAAAGTGGTTTAATTTCATGCCTTGAAGAAGTAGCCAGTGGAGTTTTTTGGGAGCTATCTGAATGGTGCTTTATAATAATTATAATGCATTTACTCTTGTAACTTGCACCACTTTCTTCTCAGTTAAAAGTGCTATGTCTGTGTTGTAGTATTAAGGTCTTTTCTTAAAGCTCTATAGTAAATTAGCTTACCACACAAATTTTCTGGATATAATATTTTTACCGGCAGCACATAATTTTCTTAAGAACAATGCGTAAAAATTAGACAATATTTACAGAGTCTGTGAAGAGAAGAGACGAAGTTTCTCATAGTTGCGCTTCTTCTCCGGAGCCAAAAATGGATGTAGCAGATACACTATTGCGGACCAGACTTGAAAGTCAGCTTAAAACAGTTTTTTGTTATATAACTAAAAATTTTCTTTTTTTATAAATGTAGCAATTATTGTTTCTTAAATTTTAACTGTCCATTTTTACATCGTGCGTTGGAATCGAAAAGTATCTCTGATGAAACTTTTGTGCTTCTATATCTTCAGATATTTCACATTTTCCAAAACTAGCATTTTATACATCATTTACCGCAATAGCGTGTAAGGAATGTGACTAGAATCGCTTACCATTTTCATTCGGCCCGACCTCGGACCAACGATTACTTCGCTACTTGCATTGCAATAAACTTGTGAATTGTTGATGTGGTAACTTCGATTTTATTTTAATTAATTTGAATTATTATTGTAAAGAATAAAGATTACGTAAAATATTATTGTTTCTTATTATTTTGGGTTTCCTGTATGTTTTAATTAGTAACATAACATTTCCTGCTACAGTTCTATCTCGACGGAGCTTTCAAAGAATGTGAGCATCATGGGAGGAATCACAAACTATTTTCATTCGGTCCGCCCCCGAACGCCACTTTCCAATATTGAGTCTAGGAATCTTCAGACGTCTCGATGGCATCAGATCCTGAAAAGTTTAAATCCGATTTATTTACATATTTTAGGATATTATGTTAAATTACATAAAATAATTGTGTGTCTAATTTTTTTGTAATAAAACTAATTTTAGTCCGTTTTATTTTGTTTTGCCACTTACAAAAAAGCATCTTCCTACAGATTGAGTGCAAAATACTACCATTTATATAAATGAGATAGATCTTCTGCCATAGTTTATTGTTTAGGCATCACGTCGCTACTACAAGAGGATTTGATCGTAACCTTCTCGTTGGGTTATTAATAAAAATATTTTTGACGTGATAACGTCTTTAAAATCGTTTTAGTCGGGTGACATGTTCAGAAACTTGTGTCACACCAAAACCTCACGAGCGCGATCGCAGGTATAACGAGAGAGAGACGGACCGATCTCCCGTCTCATCTCGAGCGCTGCCAGTCATTCCGTGAAACTTGTCACGCGGAATCCTCACGAGCGGAGGCTGGCATAGCGTTCGAGTGAGTGGACCGATCTTCCGTCTCTCTCACTCTAGCGGCATACAAACGAATGGAGATTTTCTCGGACGGACGTTATCACGTAAACATCTCGATCGTAAACCTACTTTACAAACAATTTGCCGTTTTTTTTTCCATTTTTTAAACGGTTTTATTTAGCTCACCCCGTTTGTTTTATTCTTGGGTCAAATTTAGTAATTCAAATTTCACCCTCTTCCTGTCAACCGATTAATCTGAAATTTTGTATACACTTTGGATTTTGGTGACAATACAATTATGTTTATTCATTATCATTATAAATTCAAGATGGCCGCCGCTACAAAATGGCGGATAATTTATGTTTTATTAATCCCATCAATATGGGTATCAAATGAAAGGGCTCAACAAGCAGAATACAATATACTATAAAAAATTGAAATCCAAGATGGCGGCCGCTACAAAATGGCTGATAACGTAGGTTTTATCAATCCCATCAATATGGGTATCAAATGAAAGGGCTCAACAAGCAGAATACAATATACTATAAAAAATTGAAATACAAGATGGCGGCCGCTACAAAATGGCGGATAACGTAGGTTTTATCGATCCCATCAATATGGGTATCAAATGAAAGTGCTCAACCAGTATAATACAGTGTACTATATAAAATTAAAATCCAAGATGGCGGCCTCTACAAAATGGCGGATAACTTAGGTTTTATCAATCCCATCAACATGGGTATCAAATGAAAGGTCTCAACAAGTAGAATACAATTTACTATGCAAAATTGAAATCTAAGATGGCCGCCGCTACCAAATGGCTGATAACAATTTTTTATCAATCCCACCAATATGGGTATCAAATAAAAGGGCTTGACAAGAAGAATACAGTGCACTATACAACCTCAATATTTAAGATGGGCGCAGCCACCAAATGGCGTATAATAATAAGATTTAAATTTAGAAATTGAATCTGTAATTTAGGTATCTGATTAATCCAGCCTGAATCCACCACCCAAGTCAAGATTTTGTATCGTGTTGAGGACTGTGTGGCGTTAGGGTGGCTAAAAATGATACGTCGTTAGCGGTACACCACCCAAGTTAAGGTGAAAGGTTAAAACGCGCCGAGAACTGTATGGCATTGGGGTGGATAAAAATGATATGTCGTTAGCGTTTTCCCCTCAAGACTCAGGCGCATCTTGTTGTACATAGCCTTGCCCCTTTATTGGACCTCTGGGGGGGTCGACCGTTTAAATGTCCATTACTCGTGGGAACAAAATGGTACAAAAAAATATAAAAAACTAAAAACTAGAAAATAAAAATAGGTAAAAAAACTTTTTAAGTTAAACGGTTTTATGTTAAACATACATTGCAATGTTTAAGATAAATGTACTAAAAACCAAAAAATAATAAAATAGATACAGTCGTGGGAATTATAAACATATGCATAGACTAGACTAAAACAAAACCGTGGGGCACGTCAACTGTCTACAAATTATCGACTTAGGGTCACAGCACACATATCAACTTGGAAAGGGATCGTCACCGTATCGCCTTTCGCCTCGCCGTCAACCAGGCGTCAACCTAACGTATGCACGTAACCAAAGCGTATCAGCAGCTCCTGTACGTCAACTCGGCTACGGCTAGGCGACACCGCGCTTACGGCTCGCCGATCGCTGGCTGGCCTGGTTCGCACTCGCACCAGATCGAAGAGACGCGAGCTCGGGTACGGAGAGACGTAAGCGCGGGAACGACGAGCCGTAAGCGCGGGATCTGCAAGTTGACCACGCACCGCATCGCGGTTCGGAGCCTGTTCCGAGGCGAGGCGATTACGTTACGATTCCGATTAGTGTGCGTTGCAGTATGGAGTTTCATACAAACAATACTGAACGGCTCGAGGCGATACGGTAACGATCCCTTTCCGAGTTGATATGTGTGCTGTGACCCTTAATGTGCGATAGAAGAATCGTTTAATTCGTCGTTAAAATAGGCAGTTGGCCCGCAGACGGTGAGGAAATTACTTACTATTTTCTTGCTCATGGAAATTCCAATAGTTATACACTCCATGTAAATAAAAGAGATGTTTCAACTAGTTTATCGTTGGACATTCACACTGCTGGCTGGCGAGGAATCGTTTCACTGCTCGTAGTTTGTCTTTAATCGACAAAACATATGATAAAAGTACTACTCGCTCACCACTATGAAACCCTAAAACTCGCTTATAATCGAGCTTGCTAGCTTGTTTCCACATTCTAGCCCTACTTATCACACGTCCATCGTTGTCGGTTGAACAACTGCCTAATTATAGTGTAACATTACAAAACAAACATTTTAATCAACGATTGTAGACAATTGACGTGCCCCACGGTTTTATTTTAGTCTAGTCTATGCATATGTTTATTCCCACGACTGTATCTATTTTATTATTTTTTGGTTTTTAGTACATTTATCTTAAACATTGCAATGTATGTTTAACATAAAACCGTTTAACTTAAAAAGTTTTTTTACCTATTTTTTTTTTGTAGCAGTCACGTAACATTATCTGCTACAATTCTATCTTGATGAAAATTTCTACCAAAATACATCAGAATCAAATCAAAAAATGGTGCAGGGGGTTATAATTCCCTAGTAAAACTACAAAAGTTTTAGCACCTATTCAAATTTGCTTGCGAAGCGGCTTAAAACGTAAATAAATCTTGTCATGTAACATCTTATAAAACATTTTTTACTCGACGATTTCTTGTGAGTAGTTGTAAGGAACGTGCGCTGCAGCTGGAATCCCGAACTATTTCCATTCGCTCCGTGCGGACAACGGTCACTTGTCAATATCGAGTCTAGGAATCCTTTGTGCTTCCAGATCTTCAGATATTTTATATTTGGTGCAAGGTATGTAAACGCTGTGGCTGGAAATGCGCTATTTCCATTCGAACTGCAGACATTTTGGAATATCGGGCAAAGAATCTTTTCTGCATCCAGATCTTCAGATATCTCGCATCGTTCAGATATCTCCAAGATCTGCAACTTTAAACTGAGAATTGGAAACCAAATACTAGAGGTGTTTATTTGCAAATAGTTTCTTACTAGCAAATGCGGATATGCGGATGCAAATCCGGTATTTACGGGTGGGCAAGGTTTTTTTTTTAAATAACTGCTTTTCAAACATCCTGTAGCCCTGGAGCTTGCTCCACTGGTTATAAATAATAGTTAATATTAAGCTTTGGATGATGTAAATGCTGTAATAGTATTTAGTCATATTATCATCCCCAAGTTGCATTATTTCCACCTCCCTGAATGTTTTCTACTTATTCTGACACACATATTTAATGCTAATTGATTAAACTTGACATTGTATTAAATTGACATATTATTGAATTAAATTAATTTTTTAATGTATGTGATTTAATTATTTGCTTATAAAAGTAAATTATTATGTATATAACTAATGATGATTGTTGCAAATTTTAAATTATTGGTGCATGAATTTTAAATATTTGTATACCCAAAAGAGATGAATATAGTGTAACATTGTAATTAATATGTAAGACCTCTTTGACGTATATTCACAAATAAATGGATTGAATTGAATTGAATACAATTGAATTATTCTACTTTACACGTACAGTCTCATCATTATCATCTCGAAACATTCTGAAATATTTATCACGCAGTTGGCATTGACATTAAGGCTTACATACCAGAAAAATATCGATAGCATTGAACAACAGTACAATAATAAAATATAGATTGAGCAAGTAAGAGTCTTTTTCCAAATCCAATTTCAGAAATTTAATAAACAGATATTTTAAATTTTCTGTTTATCCAATATTAAGAACATCATTTTGCCTAGTTTCTGCTTCAAAAACATAAACCCAATGAAAATTTGGGTCCCTCTCAATACAGTTATCAGTAATGCATACCAATAGCCAACCAATACGGATCATATTCCCGTAACGTAATTATTATCCAATCTATAGGTATTGCGTGACACGACCCACGCGGCCACAAGGGAAATCAGCTCTTGGTCGCAGGTCGGACCGAACGTTTATGGTTCCATATTTGCGTAGTTTATATTTGTCATAGTTGAAATGAAATGTTAAAGTAAGGTCAGGTATACTGAAAACATTTCAAGTAAAGTGCCGAGTAGGCGGAGGGGCTAAATAGGCTTAGGAAGCGGATAAATGGGCTTATTTGTTTATAAAAAATACCTATATATCACGGACGTTATAAAATTATCAATTCTTAATGGAAGAACGAATAGCCCGGGGACTGACGTAGAATGCGAATGATCTGCACACCTCAACAATGTTGGGTTTAACCATGAGTTCATGCAAATTTCCTTGCTGCAGTATGACTTATATACGAGCACGCTATCCAATGTAGTCTATGCTTAGTCGTTAAACTTTGTCGATTGATTTATGAGATTTGAAACAATACGGCATTAGGTGGCTCAGACCACTTATCCGCACTAATGTTTATTAAACCGCATAGTAATGTTTCACCGTTCAATCATAGTAGTGTTACATCGAATTTGAACGACCTGGACTTTCCCAGTAGTGGGATGAAAACATGATCGTAGATATTGCTATTGATGACAGATACAAAATAATAAAAGAATTAGTGAGAGTCTCCAAATAACCGCATATTCGGAGACTCTAGACCTAAGAGCATCACAGGTACTGACAGGTATGACACCCGTCAGAGGAGTGGCCTTTACGGGCGAATCCCTCGTCCGAACATCCGTGCATGCACAATGTGCCTTTTAGTTATATACAACTAGTATGTGTGTGTGTGTGTCGGTGTCAGTGTTTTCGGTGCATAGAAAATGACGTTGTTAATTGAAAGTGACATATTTAGGTATGCGTCTGTAGCGATGAAAGAATATTTGTGAATGTGTGACAAAATTAAAACGTGTGCGTTCTTCCCACCGCACCAGATTTGGCAAAAAAAATATGTATCGAAGCGAGGCACAATGCCCTCTTCACTGACGGGTGAGTCACAGTACCTTTGATGCTTTAAGCTCCAGACTTAACAGTCCGTACCACGTACATTATTACGTAAAATCTTACACCAACATTGCTTTGTGACCATTCATTCACCACTTTTATATGACCGGTAAAAGTGCGTCAAAGCAACAGGCCCGGCTTTCAGGAGCAGAAAGGTTTGAGGGACAAATTAAATTGTTGTTGTACAAAAACGGTATTTCATAAATACAGTTAAGTATTATGCTTTATTCATTAAATGTGCTGAATCCAAGAGCAATTTTTTAAGGTGGGTATTTTTGACTTTTAAAATACATATACTAGGGTCCTTGGGAGTGATACGAGATTATGTAGGATTTGCATCGCACTGAGGCCATCTCGATGCCTCATCAGCGCTTGGGTAGACTCCGAGTTTTACCCGCTTAGGTACTACTTAGAAGAGTATGAGGTAAAACGAAGAACCGCCCTATAAAGAATATCATAGTAATCATCGGAGATTATTTAAAATTTTAACTGATGAAAAATAACACAAACGAATATTTTTATGCGCCTTTTTAAATACTGCGTGTTACTTTAGTCACTAATATCTTCAGAATAAGTTTATTTATGATATTGCATACACAAAGTACATTCGAAAGCTCTATTACATTCTCTCTCTAGAAAAGTACTGTATGTAAAAGTAAAGGGCCTAAAATACCTCAAGGAAGTATTTTAGGCCCTTTACTTTTTTAATTTATATTAACGATTTTCCTCAAGCAGTAAAAGAACCGATGATACTATTTGCTAATGATAGTATAGTAATATTTACAAATGAAAACACAGGTTCCTTTGAAAGTAATATAAATAATTGTCTTGAATCACTGATAGAGTGGCTAAATAGTAATAATCTTAAAATTAATCTTGATAAAACAAACATAATGACATTTAAAAATAGAGTATCATACGGACAACCAGTAAATATTAACTATAAAGGAAAGTTGATATCTGAAATAGAAACAACAAAATTTGAAATAGAAACAACTTTGTAAACACCCATATTTGTGCAAATAAATGACTTTGTCTTTGTCTTTACATTCGCAATGTGTGTCCGGTAAAATCGCGGCAAAGGTATCTCGCTTTCAGAAGCTCAAAGGTTGGAGTGACATATTAAACAAGGCGGTTTTAGCTAATGTATGCCGTAGTGCTTCTACAAAATATGTAAATTTGTGAAAACAATGCATGATTTTTTGTTGAATGGTAGAGAAAGCTCCAAAGCTCTCCTATAATGGTGAGAGACCCGTGACTTTTTTTGGGAAGAGGATACCGGATTATGTGGGATTTGACCGCACTAAAACACCCTCGGTGGCTGCCTTCTGCCTTAAGAATCGTTAACTTGTGATTTGAACTTGCCTTTATTATCCCTACTAATATTATAAATTCGAAAGTAACTCTGTCTGTCTGTCTGTCTGCTACGATTTCCTGCTTAAACTACTGAACCAATTTTAATGGAATTTGGAAGACAGCTAGAGTAGACCTTGGGAAAGGACATAGGATGGTTTTTATCCTACGGGAACGGCGAAGCCTAGTTTATTATATTTTATCACACTTTTAATGTCAACACTAATCACTATATGAAAAGCGGCCAAGTGCGAGTCGGACTCGCCCATGAAGGTTTCCGTAGCAGAAAGTAACATAATATAAATTAAATATTTTTTTTATATTTGAGTTGATTAAATGAAAGGTAAATTGCGGTTCACGATTTATGACGTATAAAAAAAACTACTTAATAGATCTCGTTCAAACCAATTTTCAGTGGAAGTTTGCATGGTAATTGATGTACATCATATTTTTTTAGTTTCATCATTCTCTTATTTTAGAAGTTATAGGGGGGAGGGGGGAACACATTTTACCACTTTGGAAGTGTCTCTCGCGCAAACTGTTAAGTTAAAAAAAATTATGTGAGAAACCTCAATATCATTTTTGAAGACCTATCCATAAATACCCCAAACAAATGAGATTAATGAAAAAAATTTTTTGAATTTCAGTTCTAAGTACGGGAAACCCCCAAAATTTATAGTTTTTTTTTCTATTTTTATGTGAAAATCTTAATGCGGTTTATAGAATACGGAATTCGGAAAAAAGTGGCTGTGACATACGGACGGATAGACAGAAAGACAGACATGACGATTCCCTAAGGGTTCCGTTTGTTGCCATTTGGCTACGGAACCCTAAAAAGTGTGTTCAAACAGATGCCCAAAAGAAAATTATTATTGGGATAGCAATAAACGTAACCGAATTTCAATTTTCCATGTATGGGCGGCTGGGCGGCAATAAAACGACATAGGTCTGTATGAATGAAGACGGGAAACATGTTTTACAGCTTTGTGAAGATACGAGTACCTATTGCTTTGAGGACCACACTCGAATTTCGTTTATTAACCTCCGACGAAAAACGACGGGTTTTACAAGTTTGTCGTGTCTGTGTGTGTGTGTCTCTAGCTGTGGCATCGTAGCTCCAGAACGGATGAACCGATATTGATTTTTTTTGTTTTGTGTATTTTTTAACAACTCCCTCAATATGGATATTAAATGAAAGATCTTGGATAGTAAAATAATTTACACTATACTGTAAGGTGTATTAACTAACGAAATGAAATAGAAACTCTTAAAAATATTTTTACCTGAGTTACTAGTCGGGGGTTATTAATTTTACTTTTATGTTAACTTTTCATTCAATCTGTTTGGTTATGTGGTTTTCTTTAAGTTATCTCTCGTTCTTAAAAAATAATTAAATATTTTGAACTCGAAATTGATAAGTAGATAAATAAGCGTTTTTTTTCAAACATTATTAATTTATATAACATTAATTTATCAAATATTCACTGTCCTAAGCATTACGTACAACTGGTTTTCCTCCTTAAAAATAACAAGAAACGAATGTTTAAAAACATTTGTTATATTTCCATCTTCTAGTCTCAGATGTCTTTAAAAGTCCATTTCCCCTAAATTAAAATGAGATATATTATGCCTTTTCACGCTCTTCGATGGAAACTTCGCCAAGTTTGTTTTGTGGCAGAAATTTATTGTCATAACACTTGGTTGGCGTTTAAGAACTTAAGATGATGCGGATGTACACAAAAGTTGTAAGTGATAAGGCTGGTTATTGTAGCCCAAAATTTTTTGTCATAAAACAAAGCAAAGTTTGCATTTTACCATGGGGCTACGTAATGTCATAATTATTTTTGTGCTGTACTATAATTTATATAATAAGTGTATTTGCTTAGGGTTTTCACAATTAAAATAATTATATTATTATAATTATATATAAGAATAATTAATAAAATAATTATATAAAATAATAATTAATAAAATAATTATACAAAGTAATTATTATATAAAATAATTACCTATAAAAATAATTATTTATTTACATTATACTTTTAATTTTAATTTAATGCAACCTTTATAAGGTATGCATTCTACATCGTATCTCTTATCTATTCTACATAGTATCAATGCTAAGTCTATGGTATCAATATCCCAATTGTGGGTAAGTACCTCCTATTCCTTCAAAATAACTTTTGGCAAAGCTACAATAACTTACATGAAATGAAACTGTGAGACTATATAGGTACTGCCTTTAATCAATGAATTTTCATGTTTTTATCAAATGCCGTCACAGTATCAAAGTTAAAATCCAATCAAGAGGTTGACACAGCTCTGAAAGCTCTGTAATTGATATGTAACCAGTGCAGGCAGCGTTACCATTTGCGAATTGGAAATAGGACAAATGCTTCACTGTCAGCTGTTTTGTTTTCTTTTCGGAACCTCAAAAGGAAACAGGAAAATTATTTCTACTAAAACACAATGACGCTTGTTAAGAATTTGGTCTTCACAGTGTAAGTCGCCCAGAACATTTAAAAAAACCCACGACGTTTAAAATGTAATTGTAAAATGTTAAAATAATTAAAAACCCCGACTGAAAGAATTATAAAATCCAAGAAATTCGTCCGTGGCTGCTAATGACAGTTTGGCAAGAACTAGTTTTGTAGTTTTACTGAGACTTATTTATATTTATGTTAAAATTAAATATACTGATTGCAGTTCCGACGGATATTCTTGGGTTTTTCATTTTTGCAGTAGTGATTTTTTAATTATTTTATCCTTTTTCACATACATTTTAACCACGTGGGTTTTTCCTTAAAAACATACACCAATCAAATGCAAACCCATCACTGAAAACCGCATTAAAATTGTAGTTTTGGAGATAAATGGGAACATTGGTTTGCGAAAATATCTTCTCATCCCAAACGTATATTGTACCGTCTTCGTACCGTCGCGAATAGAAACTAAAATCATATATAAAAAATAAAAAACATAAAAACAATCATATAAACAAAAAACTGCATTTAATATATTATCAAAAATATCTTATCGTGTACTGCATACCCAATTTTCACGAAATCGTACACTAAATAGGAGAAAAAGTAATCCGGATATATTTTGGGTCAATCATCAAATTGGCGTTTCTCCAAAAGATGACCGGATTACCGGGTACCTATTAAAATAAATTTGGCTTTAGCGAAAAACGATTTCGAAACTGATATACCAGAACTAATGGACGACAAATTGAATTTTGTTATGTAAATTAAGGTATGCAGAGTTTTCCGGGATATAACTGCAGATGCAGCAAGCTTTTTAGCTGATAAAACTTGGGATGGTTCTGCACTGATTTTAATTTTATAGTGTTTTGTTAGTGAACGTGCATGACCCGGCGGTTACCGTTGAACGCAAGCGATCTAAGCAACTAAGCCAAACGGGCGCGGTCGGGTGTGAGATGGGTGACCGCTAGTGGCAAATAATTTCATGCGCATTTCCGTGCTTCGGAGGGCACGTTAAGCCGTCGGTCCCTGTTGTTGTCGATAGATTACAGTTGTTAAACCTTGTCGGAGGCCATATGGGCGGTTTGAAGATATCCGACAGCGGGTTGGCCATTAACCCGCAATTCCACCAACCCGCATTGTAGCAGAGTGTTGGAGTAAGCTCCAGGCCTCCCCAATAATGGGTAGAAACCCAGCAGTGGGACGAAAAAAAGGGTTGAAGCCAGTGTTTTTTTAAAGCTGAAGTTGCCAGCTAGACTTTAATACGGCAACCATCAGATTCCGGTCGCAGCTGCATGGTGTCGGGTAAAGTTTCGGCTTGCTTGAGGTTGTGTACGGCTCAACAGTATTTGCGTTTCACTATCATCTATCGATAACAACCGGGACCGACAGATTGTCGTGCCTTCCGAATTAAGGAAACGCGCATGAAATTTGCTATTACCGTTCAGCTATCTCACAGCTGGCCGCCTCCATTTCGCTAAGCTGCGTAGATCGCATGCATTCTACATGTACTGCATTTTACATAGCTTGGCCATTCGTTCTTCAAAAGTGCGTTGTACTAATTTTTTGGACAGTCAAAAGATGGGGTTGCCGACCACAATAGCGTCGGACTGTCTTAGGTGTACTCGAGGTGTTAAGTTTTCAGGTACGAAAATGTACCTGATGTGCTGTGGTAATAAAAAAACAGCTATCTGCTCCATTTATGAAAATGAGATCTTGGAAATCATATTAATTGGTGCCAAATGTATAAATTTAAAAAGGTTTAAAGTTCATAAACCCTACTGGAAAAACTTTGTGCCTCTTTGCTGATTTCTTTGCGGATAAAAAACCATGATATTTATTTATATAACACAGCATTTGTAATGTCTTTGGTCTTGAGGGTATCACTGCTGGCAGCAGTATTACAAGTACATAGTTTAGGTTAGTTTGGTTGTACCTTTAATACACTTAATTAATTTTTTTAAATTTATTCACTCTTGTGTTTGGTTCGATGTTGAAAGCTTTAATAATAAGTAAATAAATCGTTTTATTACAATTTGGTTATTTGTATAATACATTTTATATTGTAATTTTCTTAAAATATTGTAGGAGGTAGGTAGAATTTTAATAGTTCGCCCATGGAAGTACCACCGCTGCATCTACTTCAGCCGTGAATGTAGCGACCGCTTAACACCACGTGGCCTGCATGCTCGTATGCTATTTCTGACAAACAAGTTAAGTGTTACATACCATAATACAACAACCTAATCATAAACATAATCATAACACATCTTAATTTAAAATGTACTCTTATCATAAATATTAATATCTAATACCTTTAAACGAGCAATTTTTGTATTTCACTAGACAGGCGCTCCTTGTATTGTGATAATATTGTGGCGTAAACGCTGTCAAACGGGGGAGCGCACGAGGCTCATTGTGGATTTCCTCAAGCGTCATCTGGACCTTGTGCTTTTTATAGGTTGGGTGGTAAGATTAAAACGATTATATTTTATGACCGGTGGAGAGAGTGCCTGTAGGTTTTCAAAAAATTTTATACGAAAGGTACAGGTAAAATAGTAGAATAAATTAATTGCATGCTAAGTAATATTTCAGTAATTTAAATGCATGGTAAGTCATATTTCAGTAATTTGATGATTTTAGTATGAATGTATACAATACAGCGAAATAAAAAAACGGCATTTTGGCAAACTCGGAAGAGTTCAAAATTTTATTATTTCAAATTCATGGTTCAACGGTAACGGGGTATTCTAAACTGACCATTTTGACATCCGGAAGTAAAATAAATAAAAAATACTGTACCTATATAGAAATATATTATATATTTTTAACCGTGGCAGTACTCAACAGGATGCAAGGTGTACCCCATATCTTAATCTGACGCGCTCGAGTAAATCCGAAAATCCTTTCTTGGGCTCCCCTACTACCATCCGCCAATCCGACGTTCAAAGAAATGACAATGTCGATTTGAAAGAGCTCTATAAAAATTTCGTTCATCGAATTAAAGCTTCCATGGCCGAATGGTTGCGTGAGCTGGATGCGGAACTAGACCCGGGTTCAAACCTCAGTGAAAACATATTTCGTCTATTTTTTATTTTAATGAAAATAACTTTTTTATTAGAAGCTATTTCAGATGGCGTTGTTAAGTAACACTAAGCTACGTTAGTACATTATTCTTAGTCTAAGCACTAAGCAAATGAGTGTTTCGTTTGAAACTATACCTACTAAGAAAATAAATTGTTTTTATCCGAGCAACGCTCGGTCGTCCAGGTACTATTTTATAATGTGAATAAATAGAAGTAAATTAATAATTCAACACACACGTATAATTTAATTTCTTCGGTACGAGGGCTAAGGCGTTACCATGCCCGAATTCTGTGTGAAAGTATTGTATTTGAATGTGTGTATTAAGTCAACCCCCATATAAAGTATTAGAGCCATCCAACCTACTTCTGTTACACAAGTAAACAAACAAAGTTTGAAGTGATTTGGTTGTTGTGAAAGCATTGGTTGCATATACACATTAAAGTGAAGCTAAAATGCAACTGCATTTTTAATCTTTAGATATTCTCAAGGCCCGTTGAGTCCTTTGGCTGCAGCAAACTTCTATAATGTAATGGAATATGCAAGCAATTTGGTATAACCACTTACATGAACACTCCATTATTTAAAGACAATATGATGGACGATGGGTTGATGATATGAAATAATACACGAGTTGGGTGGGTCAATTTATTTAATTGCTAGTAATTTGTTTGTTAATACATTCATAATAATCGATGCGTGAATTAATTAATAACACTAGGTCTACGCTAATTAAAGTGCTTTTAACTTAATGAAAAGATAATTGGTGAATATAATTATGATCACTAAAGTTAATCAATTTGAATGGGCCTGGGGAAGCGGCGATGTTCTTAAATTCTGTCAAATTATATTGGTCCCTTGGTCAATTTTTTTCAGTGTATGCATTGTTACACGTAGACTTGAAGGTGATGCTTTATTCCTAATTATAGTAATTAAATCCACCCTCTGGTAGAAAAAACAAAAGCTTCTCTCTGTGTTTCTTATTTCTGTGTTTATTTATTTAATCTTTTTGACCTTATACTAATGTACAAGAACAAGGGCGGACTTAATGCTTAAAGCATTCTCTGCCAGTCAACCACAAGGCAGTCTGAGAGGCGGCGAAAGGTGGTTTGCATGGCGTGAAGAAAAAGTTCGTTATAATATATAATATATACTCACAAAGAGATACCTACATAATAATAAATACACAAATAAAATATTAATATATAAACATATTTGCCTAATATATAAAAATAAATAGATACATATATATAATTAAATATAAATAAAATATATAATAAATATAAACATATACATATATACATATAACGATGATGACTAAAGTGAAAATCACGATCCCAACGCGAAAATGGAGAATAAACAATCATTCAATGGGATTAAGCAGGTGACTTTCCAATGGTGACAATCCTTTTAAAAGTATGTTTGCTGGCGGGTTTTCTTAGATCATTAGGAAGGATCATCGTGCGGATTGAACGGCAAATGAGTATCTGTATCTTGTGTGCTTCTCATGACGATTATGGCGCATGATCATGTCGGTATAATATCATACAATATTGTCGTGGTCGCTTCAACTTGCATTCGTTGTTTAAGCCGCTAATTTAAAAGACTACCTATTCCACGGCTGCAACCTTTTTTGCGTCCCACTGCTGGGCACGGGTATCTCCCCATTCATGAGGAGGCCTGGAGCTTACTTCACCACGCTGCTCCAATGCGGGTTGGTGGAGATGCGGGTTAGTGGCCAACCCGCTGTCGGATGTTTTCAAACCGCCCATAAGGCCTCCGACAAGGTTTAACGACTGTTATCTATCTACAACAACCGTCGGCCGTGTCCTCCGAAGCACGGAAACGCGCATGATTTTTTTTGCCACTAGAGGTCACTCATCTCACACCCATCTCACACCGTTTGCGTTCTACGCTAACCGCCGGGCAACGCGCGCTTCACCTATTCCATAATAAAATAATATTATCTATGTTTTCTTTCGGTATGAAAAAAATTGTGCTTTGATATTATAATTCTATAAGTTGAACCCTCTACTGCTACACTGTGAATAACGAACTTAAAACTCGCTGTTTTTACTTTAAAAAAGGTACTCGTATTTTCCTACTATGTATAAACCTGAAAGAAAAAAAAAAACATATTTAAGATAAGACTCTTATGCTTATATTATTATTAGGGTTCAAAGGACACAGGACCGGAGTGGCGAAGTTTAAAGAAGACCTATGCCTAGCAGTAGACTGCAAACTGCTGATTGATATTTTATTTCTATATTAATATTATGAAGAGGAAAGATTTGTATTTTTGGTTTTTTTGTATGTTTGTAATGAATAAACTCAAAAACAACTGTTCTGATTCCAAAAATTCTTTTACCATTAGAAAGCTACATTCACCTTGAGTAACATAGGCTATTTTTTACCGCGGAAAAAGGCTTCATTCCTACGTGAAAACGGGTAATAAGGTCAACGCGGTTGAAGCAACTGGCTAAACGCCTATGATTTTAATATATCAATGAAGCCTGGAATAGCACATAGTATTTTATTATTATTTTATTTTCTATGGGGACCCATTAAAAGGGTCCACGCGGGCGAAGCCGCTGGCGGAAGGCTAGTACTAGTATTAGCAAAGACCATTAACCACTGAGATAGAAAAAAATAGGCTCAACATAGAACAACGAACAAAGCTAGCTTTGACTAGTATATCTAAAACTCAGAAAAAGGTGCAAAGCTCTGATTTGTTCCAAAATCTAAGTGGAGTAAAGTAATTCATGTACATATATTGCATTAAGTTTTGCTACCTGCGATTTTTTTTAAATATAGGTATTTGGAAATAAATTTAATTCTAAATTCATATTTAAATAGATAAATTAACACCCAGACACAGAACAAATAGTCATATTTATCACACAAATATTTGTCCTGGGTGGGAATCGAACCCACAACCTCACGCTTCCCAGTCAGCTAATCACCCACTACACCACTGAGGCTGTCATATATGTCAAATAGTCGTAAATACTGGATAAAAGGTATGTTTTTTTGCAGAAATTTTAAACTGAGCAACTTCTTACTGCTACGTGATAAAAAAGAAACATTGTTTTCCATCACCGTGCATGAATGAGAGTTGTACACAAAAATGTATGAAAAAACATTTCTCATCTTCCAACTCGCAATTTGTGGAGGACAATGGCCTTAATCCCTCTTAATTCACAGAGGAGACGTGTGCCCAGCAGCGGGATATTATAATAACAAAACATCCGCCAAAAACCACCGGGCGGAAACTGGCTTTCAAATAAATAAAAAACCGCAAGGATATCGGTACAATCGTTTGAGAGTTATGATGCCACAGACAGACACACAGACAGACAGACATCGACGTCAAACTTATAACACCCCTCTTTTTGCGTCGGGGGTTAAAAAAAGGATCGAAACAAAAAACTCTCTTAAATTAAATTCTGTCATGAAGGTGACATAATAAATAGTTATAAACTAAACAACTGAACAAATAGATGTTTTGTTTTAATTATACTAATTTCAAACCTCTCCGCCAGCATGATACAAAGGCTAGTGATGTATCCAAAGCCCAGCAGGATGAACGCAGGGGCGGCGCCCCCCAGGGCCAAAGCTCTAGGCGAACTACCTTCGCAGACCATTGGGGATGATAATATTCTATTTTGGATACAAGATACCAATCCACGTTCTGAGAGCCTAGCCATGCTGGAAGAGAAGATTCCTTTAATGTTGTATAAGTTGGTTGTATTGGACACATGGGGTTACGTGGCCAGCACGTGGGACATTATTTTCTAATGTACTTAAAAAAATTTTTTTTGTTACCCGGCACCTTTGGAGAGGATACCGGGTTATGTAGGATTTGTACCGCACTAAAACTCCCTCGATGGCCTGCCTCTGCGCTTGGGGAGGACTCTGGGATCTCCAGTGGAACGCACCGGTGTCCTCCACGCGCGGCGCCCAGAATGGACCCATCTTCAGGAAAGCAGATGTGATCTCCTGCACCTTCCGATGCTTACGGCAGAATGCGGCACACACCGCCGCCCTTCTCGGGGTCGCTGGCTGGACGGATCAAGCTCCCAGTCTAACCAGCCGCAACCCCGGAAGCCCCCTTTTAGTCACCTCTTACGATCAGGCAGGGAATACCGTAGCTCTATTCTTAATCCTGAAGCTACAGGGACTTCCTATATACTTACTTAGAAAAGAGAAAAGAGACCTGTATCCAGAAATGGGACAAAAGGGTTGGAAGAAAAAAACTCTATTATAGTTACGTGTAATAATAACGTATTATTAATATTGCGCAACGCCGCATAAAACACAGAATATATTAAAAGAGTTAGAATGGAAATACCCACATTTCCATTCCAGGGGCAGACGCGCGAAGGAATTTTGAGCAAACGCTCAAAATTTCAAAATCTCTACAGAAACATATACGCTTTCGGCGTACGAGTCCGATATCCTGATCATTCGGCTATCACAGGTAAACTTAGCGAAACTTATCACAAGTAAAATTTCTTACTGTGTGTGTGGTGAGTGGGAAAATACCGCGGTGTTCGATGCGACCGATCCCGGGTTCAAATCCTCGGCGCGCACCTCTGACAAAGAAACTTGTAATGGGCGCATTTATCGCTGCTCCACGGAGATGGAAAATATCGTGATATTTAATTGATTACGATGTTCTCCATCGCCGTGCATGCCTGAGAGAAATTTATAATTTCTCAAAAGCATGGCGTCCACTGCATGAAGTGCGGGTTGCACTTGGCCAGGGTGGTGGACTATGGCCTTAATCCCTTCCACTTGTGAAAGGAGACTTGTGCCCAGCAGAGGGACACAAAAAAGGGTTTAGAAAAAAAGGTAAACTTATGTATAGAAAAATAGAATAGTCTCAAGCAATGCATTTTCCGAGAAACAGCAGACCTTTTACTGTCTAGTCTGCTCAAGGAGAGAGACCCGACCTTACCTCCAAATGAAGAACTCTCTATAGGGGCTGTTCCTTTGCATGACCGCATACAAACTAGTCGGTTCCATGGCCTGCAGAGAGCCTAATTCACATAACTCCTCTTGATCAAAATTCTGTGATATTAACATGTTTGCGGTATTAACCTCCATGTGGTAAGCATATTCTAGAAGGAATAACAAGGAATTTAATATAAAAAATGTTAGACCATATAAATATTACGGCTTGTAAAACTAAAAGATCGTTTTAAAAAAATAATCCGTACTAATAATGCCCACCCCACACGTAACGAGATATCGTTGCGATTTCTCTGTAAAGATCTGTTTGCTGAGATTTAACGCACGTGTGGATGGTAACTCGTTGCAATTATATAATCGTTCGTAGGCGGCAGTACCAAATTTCATTATGCCGGCGCCACACATTGGATATATTGGGTCCAAGTTATAGTCTTGGATCCAATACACCAATATGTGGATCGGCCTTGGGCCAAGACCAAGCCGAGACTCTTGGCCCGATACTGGCCATAGACGTAACATTGCGTCCAATAGCCAATGTCGACCCGTGATGTGTCGGTTTTTCATACACAACAAAGGCGAGGGGAGTGAAGGGGGTAGGCAGGCGGGCAACTTGGATCCAACGTCGCTCCTCGGTCCCCACATTGTTTGTATCAGTGCGCGCTATCCCGAGTGCGAATCGGAGGACTCTCCGAATGCCGACTGGTCGAATGAGCAAGTATTCGAGCTGCGGTCTAACCATCCAATGCTCTTGGCTAGTAAGTTTGCCAAAAGGTATTGGAGTTAATGTGTGGCCGCATTAACTTGGATAAAATAATTAGCCATAAATTCGTAGTCAAGTTTGGACCCAATTTGAATCCAATGTGTGGCGTCGGCTTTAAACAGCGGTCGTGGTGAGTGATTGCTCTGTTCGGTCGGCAGTTCGGCCAGTTCGTCTCGAACCCCGCTTTAGTCCGGACATGCGTATTTCCCAAAGAGCGCTTTATGCATTAATATGGATGCTCCTCGGCTTTTTTTTTCTTTAAGTACATAATTATATTAATTAATTATATTAATAATTATTTGTAATACGGGTGTTTACCTGAAAAATAGAGACTTATTATTACAATCAGGCCCAACAACGCAAGCGTATCATAATTTTCCATCGTGGATGGCATGTTTATTGTGTGAACTTCTGCGGAAAACTGACGATAGACGCAGATATCGGTGGCGTGTGGAGGTACTAGGGGCGTCCTCTACTACTATTAATCTACTATTACATCTTAGGAGTGTGGTTGTGTAGTACCGTAAACTGAATAATTTAAATTAAAAAAAACTATCTAAACAATGAATTTGTCTATCTTTAAGATACACTGACAAAGGAGTAAAAATAAATAATAATGATTTCAGACAAACAAATAATGTGTATGTAATGTAATACAGGTACTCTTTGTAATGTGGTAATACTCTGCTTTTGAGAAGGCGCAAATTATATCTACTCGTACAACTGTTCGGCATCTATACACTTCTGTGATTAAATATAGGAATAAAACTGAGCCCATTCGAAGGACTTACAAAAGCAACAAGTCTATTAAATCTATCCTTACCCCCAGCCTTAATCAACTCGATCCCTTCGCTCAAAGGTACCATCAGTGGCTCCCCCTTCTTCTTACTCCACACTTTCCTCCTTCTCATCTCAAGTTCGACTTTTACGTTTCTTTTATTGTAGTTGTAGTCCGCGCGCTGGAACGGTCACAAGAGTTTTATTGGCCATGAAAAGTTCAGCTTATTCCGATGAAAGTTTTGCGGTGTCGAATTGGATGTAAGAAAACAATAACATCTGTCTTGGTTCTCTTTATTAGGGCTAGCAAATAGTAGCAAAGTTAAATAGAAAGTTGGTTGTAATATAAAATCTTTTCTGTAAAAGCTTCTTCTAACTAAATTAACTTTTAAAAAGTTCTAATAGATAAAGATCCGAAACAATAAAACAATTATTAGTGGTAGAACTGAGATGATTCGATGGGTACGATCAGATCTGCATTTTTAGATATCTGCTGGCTGTGAAGGAACTCTATTGCTATATTGTTGTTAAAATAAAAATTGTCGAATGTTGTTGTCAGTCAGACTGATAAAGGTGTTCGTTAGCTTCCAAAGTACAAGCTCAATTGCTATGGTCCTATAGAAGATTCGAGCTTTATAGTTGTGTGTATGTACATGGGTTAAGCGACCACTGACTGTTAAGAATAAATTGGAGTAGATATTAATCAAATAAAATTTACATAAAAAATATTTTGTTAATTAAATTTCACTGATTTGATTGACTGCTGCCGTCATTGTACTTTTATGATCGATTCGAGTAATTCGATCCGAAGGGAGAATTTGTGAGGCTGATCAGTTGCAAAAGCGGCTATCAAATGAATAAAAACACATTTTGAGTCTTGCATAAAGACTGATGTATAATTTTTGATGTTTGGTTTTCCATATAATTGTGACTATGTAATTACTAGCCTTCCGGCAGCGGCTTCGCCCGCATGGACACGTTTAATGTGTCCCCTCCGTAGGATAAAAATAGCCTATGTGCTATTCCAGGCTTCATTGCTATATTAAAATCATAGGAATTTAGCCAGTTGCTTCAATCGCGTTGACCCTATTACCCGTTTTCACGTAGGAATAAAGCATTTTTCCGCGGTAAAAAGTAACCTATATTACTCAAGGTGAATGTAGCTTTCTAATGGTGAAAGAATTTTTGAAACATACAAAAATACAAATCTTTCCTCTTTATAATATTAGTAGGTATAGAAGACAAGACTGAAGTAACCTTTAGTAAAGTAAAAAGTTGAAAAGACTTTTCTTGGTTTACCTCAATCCAGGTCTTAGTATACCCAGAATCTTCAAACGCCAGCTTCAGAGGACTCTCCAGCAGTTCCCATAAGGTGTTGATCGACGGCGGAGGACCATTCAGCAACCAGCTCACCACGCTGCTCGTGTAGTAGTTATAGATTAACACGCAGAATATACCAGTCACCAGAATTGTTAGTTTGCCAGCTGGAAATGTAGATTGGTTATCATACATTGTGACATTATAAGGGGATAAGTAAAATTACATTGTTGTTAATAAAGTTCAAACAATTCTTGATGCATGTTTCTCGTATTTTATAAATAAACGTTACACACTCATAGCCTCACAGTAAGGTAATTAATACCCTGTGTCGTGGGTACCATGGACACATACAAAGACAAACACCCAGACCGAGAACCAATGGTTGCTATGCCGGACTGCCAATCGAAGGGTCCCGGGTTCGATTACCGGCAAAGCAGAAATTTGAATGATGAGTTTAGACTGTTCTCGGTCAGGGTGTTTGAGTTTCTGTCTCTGTATGTGTCATTGGTACCCACGACACAGGGTATATCTACCCACATACCCACAGTATGTGGGGCTATGAGTGTGAAACGTTTATTTAAACCGTTTTCTCGTACAAAAGTAACTCAATTATCGCATTAAACGTATCTCAATTTCTTTGGTAGTCCAAGACCGCATTGGTACGGGATGAATTTAACGTACGCAATATAATTACTATTCAAAACGAAATTAAACAGAAAGAATACCAAATATATGTACCTGTTGATGGTCTTGTTACTCTCATAGACTCGACATCTTCAAAAACTGTAAATATAACAATGTGCTGTAAATAGTTCGCAATGGTAGACCGCAAGACAGCATAACAGTATTACTGTCTGGTGTTGAAAAATATATAAACTTACATTGCTGACAAATAGTTGCAAAAACGGAAAACACAGCATACTGCCCCGACGATGGATGGCGTTCTTGTTTAGCTGCGGCCAGCAGTACCATACCACATGCGATCGACATGGCGACAACACACCACCAGGCGGTTGCTGAAAGAGGTCTTAAGAACTGATTCTCGAACTTTCCTGCGCCGTATGATAGGATTCGGTAGTAAAATCTTGTTCTGAAAAAAAAAAGTACTTCAAATTACATTTTTATATTTAAACTAGCCTTCCGCCTAGCCTAGCGCTTCGCCCACGTAGACCCGTTTCAAAGGTTCCCGTAGGGTAAAAACCATTCTATGTCTTTTCCCAAGGTCCACTCTATCTGTGTTCCAAATTTCATTAAAATTGGTTCAGTAGTTTAAGCAGGAAACCGTAGCAGACAGACAGACAGACAGAGTTACTTTCGAATTTATAATATTAGAATAGATGGAGTAGTAGACGAGCATAACGCGGTGTTAAAACTCAAGTATGTAACAGTTGAACGAATGAGTGGTCGTTGATGCTCTGGTACATCTTCATTCAAGTATAGTATCATAAAGTTAGGTAAAAACTACTTTGCAACAATCCGCAATTAGGACTTATGATGGTGTATACTTTTTCATGCAATAGCACCTCCCTCCCTCCCACATAGGATACATGCACATGCAACAATAAAAATATACATCAACATACGTGCCACCACCAACACGTGTTTCTCCCCAAAACATAGCATCATCAAGGTAAACTCTACGGACGTTTCGAGTCTTTGCGAGTAACTAAAAAATCAAATCAAAATCGAAAATCAAAAATGTTTTATTCAATATACCAAGTTACAACAAGTTGTAAGTGGGTGTGTGACTAGGTACCCCACTCATCCACCAAGGCAAACAATACGTACTTAGTATATATCAGAAAGACAGAAAGTAGTGCTTTCTGTATTATATAAGCGTTAGCGAGTAACTAACATTTGCATATTAACTCACTCAACACTTGACGTAGCTTCTTGTAATTTACTTTTTAATAAACATCAAACTACTTATAACAATGTCGTAAAGAACTACTTTAAAACTAAAATAAAGGAACAAAGGCTTCCATCGAATGATATTTCAAAGTTTCTAACTTTTTCTTCTGCTCCTGAACATCTTTAAAGGGTTTTTGTCTGAGAACAATTTGTGTTGGAGAAAGGGGTGGGACCTCCGGTTCGATATGACCAAAAATGGTGGTGGAATAAAGGGTGGAAAGGAGGGTGGTCCCCCACTGCGGGTGTAGGAATTGTGGACTGTAAGTTGCGTGTCGAATTAAAGGTGGAAAAACGAGAAGGATTGATAAAGGGAAAAGCGCACTCACCTCTTGCCCGGGAACTGGTGTTGTCTTTCACACTACACTATAGGTGCACATTCACTTTTAGTCAGTTAAATCACAAACTATTGACAGCGGTGATGGCGGCGATGCGGCGAGTCTGATGACCACGTGTTAGGTGGCTTGCGGTGCGGTTGTCACTTGTCACGAGAGGACTTGCATGCGCGTCGGCGGCGCGGCGGACGAAGCCAGACTGACTGATGATTCTTCCTGATCCATATTATATAATAGTGCGCTTGCGGGAAAGAGAGGGAGGATGAAGGGGAGGGAGGTGAAATTACTTAATTGGCGCGAACAATTTGTAACTTATAATACTACGACGAAGAGTGTGTTAAACTAGGTCTGTGGTTAAACTATTTATTGTTCTTAATTATTTTTTGTTAATATTTGATCGAATGTGCATACTATGGGAGGCTTCCATATATTTCTGCGAAGCGTGAGGTCGTGGGTTCGATTCCCACCCAGGACGAATATTTGTGTGATGAACATGACTATTTGTTCTGTATCTGGGTGTTTTTTTTTTCAACCTTTTTTTTATGTCCCACTGCTGGGCACAGGTCTACTTCTCACACAATTGAGAGGGAATTAGGTCATAGTTCACCACGCTGGCCAAGTGCGGATTGGTGGACGTCATGCTTTCGAGAAATTATGAATTTCTCTCAGGCATGTACGGCAATGGAGAACATCGTAATCAATGAAATATCACGATATTTTCCATCACCGTGGAGCAGCGATAAATTCGCACATTACAAATTTCTTTGTCAGAGGATTTGAACCTGGGATCGGTCGCGTCGAAAACCGCAGTTTTCTACCACTCGGCCATCGCTGCTCCGCTTCCATATTATTGAAAAGGAGTTATAAAAGACGCTTTCATATTATTCGTTGGGGGAGTTCTTAAAAATGGTAAAATAGTTGTAAAACAGGGCTTTCAGGGAAGACGAGCAGGCCGTAAATGTAATTGAAGTATTTAAGTTAATTTAGAGATAACGGGTAACTTCAGCTAGCAAGAAGAATCATGTTTGCCGTACCTCAAAATATAATAAAAATAAAGCGCGACAACCATATAGGTATATGTTCCAATCAAAATCATGGTTATTATAGTATAGTTACGTACTAAAAACCTTCCTACCTACTATTAAATTGATGAATATATCCAAACACATTAGTTTTCATGCTCAATAGGTACCCATTCAATCCTAAAACCAGATATTTAAAAAATCTTCTGTTAAGCGTGGGTGGCGTAGCATTTCGTAGCGTCGGGTGTCTTCGGAGCTTTGATAACTGAACATAATAATATCGATATCATAAATACCATTGTCACCGTAAATGTCTCGTCTACGATAAGGATCTCGTAGATTTGTTAATAGGCCCTTGGTTAATCTACTATTTGTGCATCGCTGCAGACTACTTATAGACCAGTGTTTTTACTTACTTTTTACCATTTTTAACATTATCGACACTGGTCTATTAGCTATACAAGCTATTATAAGCTGACAACCAAATATTTCATATCAAAACACAAGATTTGTTTCACAGTAAAATAAACCTTAATTATAATGTTAAAGTCTTTAGTAACTTACTCTATTGACGTTAGTGGAGGATGTAGTATGTCTATAAAGTCAATGTTAGCTTTGAAGTACCGAAGCACTGGAGAAATGTCCTGCTCCCGTAAATATAATGAATTCGTCACAACCTAAAAAACAAAACAACTGTTCAAGCCTTATGACCGATAAGTATTTTTAATGGAATAATTCTATCAACATTGACACCAATAAAAATTAAAATGTCAATTGTTAAAAACTGAATTCAACTGCTCTGCGTATCTAATGACTTTCATTTCAACGTTCACCACGATGATTATCGTTCGCCCGGGGACGTACCACCGCTGCACCCACTTCTGCCGTGAACCAATTCTATTGTGTTTCGGTGGAAAGGTGCAGTTGCCGGCCACACTTACATGAGGCGACCACCAGCCTCCGGAGTAGCAGCGCAACTGCATACGACCTCAGACAAGACTTACTTATGCTTGCTTGAGGTTGTGTGTAGATGTCCATGGGCTGCAGCGACCACTTAACCCCACGTGGCCTGCATGCTCGTCTGCTACTCCCTTCAAATAAAAAAAAAAGCTCTCGTGACTATCAAATGATATCCGGTCACGGTCGGAAGCTGATAGTGATTTTTATGTACACTACTCACTGAGGTATACTTCTGAAAGTTAGAAAGAACAATATTACTATTTTGAACATATTACTTTATCTAATACCTACCTTTAAACATGGGCGTACCCAGGGGGGCAACGGGAGGCAGCTGCCCCCCTCCCTGGATCAAGGTCCATTTCAGATTCAAAAATCCCAAAAGATCGCCGAAACGACAAGAGAAACCTATAAAGAATAAGCTAGATATGCTACCTCCTGCTGTTTCCTTTGTATTTATATTTAATATTTTGTGTGCGTCTTCGTGTAACATGGAAGGCAAATTTACACGAAGGCAAATCCCTCCCCTTCGCCCGCCGACCAAGAACCTAAAAAAAGGCCCCCCCTGACCAAAAACCTGGGTACGCCCATACCTTTAAATGAGCCATTCTTGTACATCTAAACCAATCTACCTGTGATGAAATCAAATATCTCAGATGGGTAATCCAAATTTAATATATTTTATCTTCTTTCGGTACCAGTAATTCCTGCTTCATTCATTAAAATGTAGTATATACTTTAGATGAAAAATGTAATTAAGTTTCAATAATAACAATATTTCGTTATCAATCTTAAATCGTCAAGAACTTGTAACATAGCGCTTTCTGAAAATATTTTCACATTGTTCCATTTTTAAATTGCGCGTCATCTATCTTTGTTTTTTATCGATTGCGCTTACGAGTATATTACGACATGTAAACTATACTGCCAGAGCCAGTTTAAAAAGTTCATTTTATAAGATACTTTTTGTTTAATTAACCCAAACCAATTACAAAATTCATATAAATCATTACGAAATTATTACCTACATATAATTATAATATACTATTATATACATATATATAATTATAATCACGGTACCGGCTACAACGATATTTCTGAAATTTAGTATGTAGGGGGTTTCGGGGGCGATAAATTTATGATAACTCAGGTGGGAAATCGAGGTCCCCGATTTATTTTTTTCTCTTTTTTAAGTTCCTTTTCGAGATTAGACCAAGAAAATCATAAGTTTTTATCTAAGCAAAGCTTGGTAATCTAGGCATTTCTTATAGGAGCAGTAATACTTACTCGAGTGGCATTCTTTTGAAAAGGCCCAATCCATTGATCTGTTATGGTATATTTATATCTGAAAAGTAATAAATAACATTTCAAACCCACAGTCCCACAGTAGGGTAGATATACCCTGTATCGTGGGTACCATGTACACAGAAAGATAGAAACACAAACACCCAGACCGAGAGTAGCAATTTTTAACTCATCATTCTAATTTCTGCTTCGCCGGAAATCGAACCCGGGAACCCTTCATCGGCAGTCCGGCATGGTAACCATAACGCCACACGGGTCGTCAAAATGAAGAGATATTTATTTAGTCTACATGAAATTCAGATATTTATTCTATTCGGATTTAGATCTGTTGATCAGCGTTACAATTACATGAAATACAGGGGATCACTGAAGGATTTAGAGGAATTAGCGGCAACTAAAAGGCTTATGTTACAGTTAGAATAGAAATTAAATGGGATTTATATAACTCCCATATAATTATTCACAAAGGAAGTTATGTGATCAAATATTCACGCAAACAAAGGATTTGTTTTCAAAGTTCGGCAAAATAATTCGCCGAACGATACTGTCAGGATATTACTATGTTATTTTTAGTTTTTATTTTCTAGTCTTTTTGATAAGACTTGATAAGACCATGCTGTAAATAAGATTAGAGTTAGACCAATAAAAAATGAACCACAAGGAATATGGACCTGATGTTATGAATGTTCGCAATTTCATGAAGAATCAAGGCGCCAATATGCGTGACCTCGTTGACCCCTCGTCCGGCTACTCTGCCAACGATCATTTCTTCGTCAAATTTCTCAGGGTACTCTGACATCTGGGAGGAAATGAATTTAATAATAATAATATATTACTGTCAATATAAGTATAAGTAAGTAAATTCTTTCAGAAAGGTTAAATTTTAAATATCATATTTTAAAGATAAAATTCTATTTACTAAATTAACTTATGCCAATTACAAAACAAATTGTTTATAAAATATAGTCAAATCATTACCCTTCAATAGATTTCGATTCGAAACTAAACCATGCTTAAATAATGAAAATTACCCTAAAGTTACGAATGCCCTAAATAATTTTTAACATAACACAAATACTGAAAAATGTAAATATTTTTATTTACCACGACAACCATTCGCAAGGTCATATTTTGGAAATTCCAACGGCGACAGTATTTGTAGAGATTTGAAACCTGCAAACCTTAAAAATAAAAACGAATATAAGCACATTTGTTTCGAAATTGACGCCAAAATACATTGTCTCTATAGTTTGGGATTTAGAATATGAGCTACGGTATCCCCTGCCTGATCACAAAGGGAGCTTCTTATTTAAAACTTCATTACTACCGGTGCTAACAAATATGTTCACTATATACATGTAGATCATAGTAATAAATTAGAAATAAATAAAATCCTAAAACCAAGAGTATTATAACATTAAAATATTAAAATTATATGAATAAATCAATACTAATATATAAAGCTGAAGTTTGTTTGTTTAAACGCGCTAATCATGAACTATTGGTTCGAACTGAAAAAATATATTTGTGTTGAATAGTCCATTTATTGAGGAAGGCTATATGCTATTTTACATCGTGCTATGACTAATACCAATGTCCACGCAGACGAAGTCGCGGGCGACCGCTAGTATGTTATGTGTATATGATATGTAAAGATTAAATAAAAAATATAGATGTTTGTGACCCCCTAAGAAAAGAAAGAAATGATATAGTTCCAGCAGGAAAATACATAGACGGGTAATCAAGGACCGTGTGAGTGAAAGAGGCGAATAAAATAAAAATATTGTATGAAGGATGAAAGTGCGAGAGGCATACAAGCGAGAAATAGTATGAATGCAGAAAATTATTTATTAAACACATTGTATTTGTACAGGCTCCGTCTCGGCAAAAGGAGTACAGGCCGCCCTCCAACCAGGTGGACTGACGACCTGAAGAAGACAGCGGGTAGTCGCTGGATTCAGAAGGCCCAGGACCGGGAGGAGTGGCGAACGTTAGGGGAGGTCTATGTCCAGCAGTGGACGGTAAAAGGCTGATGGATGGATGGATGGAAAGGCTCCGACTCCGTTATAGGGAGTAGATTTAAAAAAAAGTGTTGCTCAAAATACTTTGTAGCGTTTTGATAGATATCTTTTTTCCTCATTAATTTCTCAGTGTTCCTTAGCGCATCATACCGTTAAAATGTAGCGCTTAGCAAATAAAACAGAATAGTAATAAAAACCTCTTTTGGCACTCCAGCTCCCTAATTCACCAACCACAAACTTGCCGCCTTTTGTTTTTCCAAAATTGAACGCTTCCTCAAAACTAAACTCCTCGGCGTCTGTGGAAGGAAATCGTATTACCATTGAATGATTGATTGACGCTAACCGAAGTTTAGGAAGTTCCCGTTTCAGTACATTACGTTCTTGTGAGGCCATTAAGAACTTCACAATTACGCTGTTGAAAAGGCCGGAATACGGAATCATCAATATTAAATATCAATTCTTAAAGTGCTTAGGCCTAATAAGGCAGTTGAAAATTGTATTGCATTTCAAGAACAATTAGAAGGGAAACTGAAATAGCAACCTGGTATTTTTGTAGTTTATAGAATTTTATATAAACCTTTGTGAAAGCTTGCGTTGTTTCTACAGCGATGCTAACTAGTTATTTTCTAACAGATGGCGTTAATAGTGCATTAATAATTCTCAACTAAATAATATATATTTTATAGCTAACACTTCTAGATGTGAATTTAAATAACTATGTTAAAGCTAAAGGTACAGCTACAGGCGTGATAATTTTTGAGTAAAGTATATCACAAAAATAGTCAGGTATAGTACGATTCGCCGAAGATTGCTCTATGAAATAGAAAAAGAGTAACTGCAGTGATCTTATCAATCTCTTTTCAGCACAAGCTGAAGAACCATACAAAGAAGAAGGTGGGTAGGCATGTTTTGTCCTAGACTATGTCTATCTACGTATACCTTACTTGTTAGTGGATATATTTTTTTTACATAAGTAAACCGAACAAAAATGTAGTTGGGCCGCGTGGTGTTAAGCGATCACCGTTGCTTATGGACACGGACAACCCCAGGAGAGCCACCCAAGCATTGCCAGCTTTGGAGGAGAGCTTTTTTACAGCTTTCTTGAAGAACCCCATGTCCCCTGAAAATGCCCCAGCTTGAAGGTTGTCTCATAACTTACACGTCCGTGGTATTAGCTTCCATATTATTATATTACTTTATCTATGTACGTTGTTATAGATATATCTAGCAACGCACAGATAGTCAAACCACTATAATTAATATCTTTAATATTTTAGCCATGAGAACGGACATTTCACTGAGTTAAAGTTACTTGTTGACCTTGTTGTCCATTGGCTAAATCCTGATTGGTCTGTTTAGATGATTACGTCACATCACGCCACTTTGTAAACTACGTTATGGTGGTGGCGGCCCCAGGCCGGACTGGACATTCTGTTCGAAGCGATGGACCGAGAGAGCAGAGATGTTAATCTCTGCTTGAGTGTTAATAGTTTATAAGATTGTTGCGCCTGTGTCAGTATAGTGATTTTATAAAATTACAAGAGAATAAGTGGAAAATAAATAATTATGTACCCAGTACGCCGCCTTTTTCTTGAACTTCCCAAAAGTGGTAAAAACTAGCGTATAAAGCGAACTGTGGAGGACCGCCGCGAGTCCAGATGCTGATGATTACATTTTATATTTAAAAAGTATGTGGTGCAAAGTATCTTACCAATTTGTCTTGCCACAGTTATTTCAGCATCAACACTAGTGTTGACGTTATTCAAAAACTGCATTAAACTGCGATCTGATTCTTTATCTAGAGTGTTGTTGCGCTTATCGGTTGTATTCATGTTTCTTGATAATTCTTCTATTAGTAACCATTTATGATTACCATCTAAAAGCATATTCGAAGCAGCCTGAAAGTAAAATAATATCTTTTAAATCAAATATTAATGCTTTGGGGAGCATGAAAGCTAAACGGTGTGATGGGATGATCGAGTGTTGCTCGGATAAAACAATTTTGATTTTTTGGAGACTCTTTGGCCTACTTAACAACGACATCTACTTCAGCACCTTATTTATAAAAAAATAGAATTACATATATTCGGCGATAAATGTCAGGAAGACTCATATTTTTCAGTTTATATTTAAGTTGAAACACGAAATAAATGGTATTTTCTAAAAATAAAACCTAGCTAGATCGATTTATTACCCCCGTAACCTCTGCACACTAAATTTTATGATAATCGTAGAAGCCGTTTCCAAGACTCAAATTATATATCTATAATATAAAAATGAATCGCAAAATGTGTTGGTAAGCGCATAACTCAACAACGCCTAGACCAATTTGGCCAATTGTTTTTTTTAAATGTTCGTTGAAGTTCAAGGATGGTTTATACGGCGCGAAAAATTCGAATAATTGCCGGAAAAACCATAAAAACAGCCTTTTCTTTTTCCCATACAAATGTTTTCTAACTAAAACGTAGTCAATTTGAGCTTTATTGCTATTGTATAAAGTTCATATTAAATTACAAGCACTCAATGTTGTCTAAGCAATGTAGGTGTGTTCCTAACGTCAAAGATCATATCTATCAAAACAGTGTGCGTGTGTGCGTTGGAGCACAGAATACATCGTTGGAGGAGTTTAATGTCGCATAGCATGATGTTATATAGCTTATAGCCTTCCCTAATAACTGGACTATTCAACACAAAAATCATTTTTCAGTAGTTCCTGAGATTAGCGTGTTCAAACAATCAAACATCTACGGGGACGAAGTCGCGGGCGGCCGCTATCCCTACTAATATTATAAATTCGAAAGTAACTCTGTCTGTCTATCTGTTACGCTTTCTCGCTTAAACTAATGAAAAAATTTTAATGAAATTTGGAACACAGATAGAGTGGACCTTGGGAAAGGACATAGGATGGTTTTTATCTTACGGGAACCTATAAAACGGGTCCACGCGGGCGAAGCCGCTGGCGGAAGGCTAGTTTAGGTATATACAAGAATTACCCGTTTAACGGAATTACTCGTTTTCAGTGAAGCTCGATTCTTTTTAGTAGCTAGTGACATGGGCGTAGCCACGTAGGTATATTATTTATAGTTTATTATTTATAGGTTTATTTTTTCTTTTGAGATTTTTTAATCCCTGAATCTGGACCTTGATTCAGGGGGGACAGCTACCCCTCAGCAGCCCCTCCATTGGTATGCCCACGGTTAGTGATGCTACTACTCCAAGAGCTGATGGTTGCCTTTTGTAAGTGCCATTCCACCGAAATACAAAAACTGCTTCACGGCTCAAAACATAATCTCTCCTTCCCTGGTTCATCAATATACTCAGAAATTCTACTACAGGTGGGGCCTACAATAGTAATATTCAAGAGTCTAATAGTAACCTTTAAACTAACGGAATTTAAGAAGTCTAACCTTATATTTACTGAATATTTCACAAATAAAAGGCTATGGTTTTCAAATGTATCCAAAAACGTTTATACAAAATACAATCCACAGCTTAATTCATAAAGTTGTAAACAAACTTTTTGATTGCACAGTGAACGGAATTCGCAAAGCTATTTACGAAATGGCCCGGTATAATGTAAGCAAATCGAATTTGCCAAAGTTGGTACACCTTAACATTAGTCGGGAGTTTCGATTCATTTAATTACGTACGCTCGCAAGAAACCTAGGTCGATAAGCTGATTTAATAATCTTAAAATTGGTTTAGCGATACTGGAATAAGGTACATAGGTACATATATTTTATCTGGTGCTTTACTTTTGATTCGGATATTTTATTGAAGAATTAAAAGCAAAAAAGACTTTTTTTAGCTTAAAGCTTTTATTTAAATGCTCTATATGGAAGAAAATAGAATTTTCCTTTAAAATATTAACTATCAACTTATAATCTCATTATATACAATTAATATTGTTATGCGCTATGGGTAATGAAAATGCCGTTTGAACGTAGAAGACGTTTATTGTCAGCTTCCACAAAAATCCACTTAACAGAGTCCAAATCACAATGCACAATCGCTATAGTCCAATATCTTCGCATGAGTCGTCGAAATAATTCTTCCTTGTCGCTTGGTAGAGATCGCTTCGGTTTCACTTCCGGAAATAAACTGCCCAGTCGCGGCTCGGCGCGTGCCTTATATACGGCTACCCATGGTTTTCTAGAAATTTCCCGAACCACCAATAGCCGCGGCCCGCGATGTAAACAACCTATACATGTACGCTATATATAGGTACGTAGTCGTCGCGGATCCCGAATTTGTTTACTCGTAGAAATCGATGTTTTTCTTGACTGATTTTTCGAGAACTTTCTTCACTGTTCTATAGTAGACCTAATACCTGTTTATGCGTTTTTGGGGTTTTGCTAAACGACGCTTTGTTTACGAGATATTGGTACTCAAAGTCGTAACAATATGATCATAAAAGCTACGCAAACCTCGTGACAAGCTTTTATTATTCTATCTACTTTTTAGTTATTTCTAATTATTCTTGGCAATCCATTTCATTTGATACCCATATTGCAGAAGTGCGTAAAGAATAAAAATTCAACCATCTTAGATATTCCGCCATATTGTATTTAGAATGACATCACACAGCTTATCGTGTATTGTCATCCAAACTTAATGTGTATACAAAATTTCAGCTCAAACCATTCCACCCAAACAAACATACATACATACATTGCAAGTTAAAGAAAAGCTTTTAAAAATACTTTTGACTTAAAATAAAAGTGTAAACAATTTACGATGTATAACTAAATTGATATCCTAGAAGCTTTGACAGAACGATAGGAAAAATATCATTAGCTTCTATCAGCTGCTTCAGCAGTAAATTAAATGTAGTTACAGAGATTATAAAATTGGTCTGATAATATTAAGTCAATTCCGAATATTCCGATTGAAAATTAATTTTCATTGCACAGTTGTTGTTAAATCTAGTAAAACGCTTTCGCTGTTAGTCCGTAGTTTAATTCAAAAAGTTGCAACCTCTTTAATTGTACAGTCAGCGGAATTCGCAAAGCTATTTACCAAATGGCCTGATATAATAATATAAGTAAAATTGAATTTGCCTTCAAAGTTGGTACACCTCGACATTATTTGGAAGTTATCGTCTAATGTTATGCTTGCAGGCGATTCCGTTGGATTAGGTAAATGGTTCTGATCTAGATGTTGGTTAAGTGTTTTTGAATTTGTATTGATACTTTTAGCTATTGCCTGAGACGTTTTTCTATCTATAATAGCTAATATTATGAAGGTGAAGAGTTTGTTTGATAGTTTCAAAACGCTAATCTCGAGTAAGTACTGGTTCGATTTGAAAAATAATATTTTTGTTGGATACTTCAACTGTGGAGAAAGGTCGAAAAGCCATACAACATTACGACATAACTTGGGTTAAGCCGCGAGGCTGATGTAGTTTGATATACTAAGAGGTATAATAAAAGGAGAGAGTAAAAAAAATACTGTTAAAATCTTTGGCTAAAACAAGTCGACGTGGCATGGCTGCAACCCCTTTTTTGCGTCCCACTGCTGGGCACGGGTCTCTCCCCCTTATTGGGGAGGCCTGGAGCTTACTCCACCACGCTGCTCCAATGCGGGTTGGTGGAGATGCGGGTTAGTGGCCAACCCGCTGTCGGATGTTTTCAAACCGCCCCTAAGGCCTCCGACAAGGTTTAACGACTGTTATCTATCGACAACAACCGGGACCGACGGCTTAACGTGCCCTCCGAAGCACGGAAACGCGCATGAAATTTTTTTGCTACTAGCGGTCACCCATCTCACACCCGACCGCGCCCGGCTTGGCTTAGCTGCATAGACCGCTTGCGTTCTACGCAAGCCGCCGAGCCATGCGCGCTTCATACGACGTGGCATAGTTGTTGCTAAATCTAGTGAACGCTTATGCTGTTAGTCCGTAATTTAATTCAAAAAGTTGCGAATTAGTTGCTTCGCATGGCTATTATCAAATCGACCGATATAATATAAGCGAAAACGAATTTGCCTTCAAAGTTGGTGCACCTCGACATTATTCGGGAGTTATCGTCTAATATATGTTATGCTTGCAAGCGATATCGTTCTAATCTGGATATTGGCTTATGTTTTGAATTTGTATTTGTTTTTTTAATGAGACGTTTGTATTTATTTAGTTTACAATTACATATTTTTATACCTCTTAGAGGTATAACAATAAGAAAGCACGTATAACCCGGCGGCTGACATAGAAGCAAGCGATAAGTCATTAAACTTTTTCGAAGTCATTAAACTTTCTCGTACCCTGACCATCCCGCATGAGAGCAGCAAGTTGGAGACTACTCTAGGCCTCCTCAATAATGGGGATAAATTAGATCCATGCCCAGCGGACGGAAAAAAGGTTGAAAAATAATCCTTAAACTTACATAAAGCATTACTTCCTCAAATCCGGAACAGCTTGTGTCCAAAATTATTCCAACAATAGTCTGGTGCTGCTTGAGACAGGATCTGAGGCTGTCTTCCTCATACGTTTGTATGTTAACGTGTGATATTGCAATTGTCTTGTTAGAGGCTGCTTTGCTGAAATCTACGACCCCTAAAAATAATATAATTATCTTAAATCTTTAAATCTACATTATCTAAGTCTTGCGAGTGTGAAAAAATGAAACATTGGGTAATTCAAATATCATTATAATGTCTACATATGTACAATCTTCTTTTGGTACAATTAATTCCTGCTACACTAATTATAAATTAGTATTTTACTTTTGATGACAATGTCATTAAGTTTCAATAATAACAATATCAATCTTATTTATATTCGCGCTCTCTTTGTTATTTTTCCACAAGACCGTTCCATTTTCTAAATGCACGTTATCATTTTTTTTATCGACGATTAGAACATTGAAACCATACAGCTACTGACAATTTAATATGAAATACTTTTTTATTAAATTAGCTTATGCCAATTACAAAATACATATAAAATATTGTCAAATTACACGAGAAAGATGTTTTCTGAACATTTTCACACTAGCGTATTTAAAAGCGCGTATAGGCGCGAAACCTTAAGATTTGACATTGTCTGGTACAAAAAGTAGCATACGACTATATACGCACACACTAGCCTGAAACTCAAAGAAAGTGCGACATCGGTGTACACGACAGAATTGCAAGAAAGGACCCGGTACCAAGGTACGAGTACGTTCAGGTCAGATGCATGACTAGATCTGATGCATGACCTTTTGACAAAATCTCAATATTAACACACTTTTATTAGCTTCACCTGTATGTTTGTAAGTTTGTGAGTTTGTTTGTAACTCTCCTTTGGACTCGATTTTGACACACCTTCGACAGACAGATTTAATTCAAACTTTGGACACTTGTAAGAATTAGTGGCAATACAATAATTTCAGGAGTGTATCTAATTCCGAGAACTTGAATTTTTTAACTATAAACCGAACTAAAAAATTAAATATAAATATAGTTTAAAAAACCCAAAAGAATTCGCTTTTGAAGTACATCAAACTAAAACAGGTGAAAAATAATCCTTACTATATCGAGCAACCCATACTTTTTTCACAATAATACTACGTAGTATTTTTGTACATTATTATTTTCTGCTGATATTAAGGATTCTTTCACTATTTTTTAAATAGTGAAAGAATCACTATTTTTAAGTTTGATGTGCTCCAAAAGCATGTTTTTTTTAATTACGAGTATATTCATTTTACAATACAAACAGTGCCGAACTAACCCATAAGTATATTAGCATGTCAATTCAGTTGTGTTTCTGTGGAAAGGTAACTTATCTTGAAGGGTACTAGGAACCTTTTCAACGTAACAGTTTTGTTTTTGACGTTTTTTGGTGTCGGTGTGAAGCCATTAAATACATTTTAATGTCCGGCACGTCCTATCCTACGAACTCGTAATTCTTTTACAGACTCTACGGTTAAATTGTCATTCTTATTTCCTTTATCCTATAAACGTATGTATGCTCTGTTTGTCAGCTGATACCAAATTGAATTGAAAATATTGTGCACCTGACCAACCTGAACCCAATGTTTTGTACTTTTATTAATACTTACAATAAGTTTTTTTTGTTGTCTGGAAGAGATCACTTTTAGTGATAAGACCACCAAATGTACGTTAATACTATGTACAATATCTGTGTATCTTTTTTATTTGTTGGTATACAATAAAGACAATTATCTATCTATCTATCTAAGATCTATGTCTTATTCAAAATCTTAGGTACAGTACGGTGCAGAAGTTGTGTAACATTTAAAAAGTATCGCGTCAACTTATTGGTTGCACATATTATGAAGACTTTCTTCCATGACTATATCACACTCGCTAAGAATAAAGTGCAGGCGAAAATCGACCAAAACTGGAACTCCTATTATCCTACTCCTATCTCTAATTTTAAAATCTGATTCTACGTAAAAGTTTAGCTTGTTTCAAAATTTATATTTATATATTGATTATAATAAATAGACAAAGTTTGCTTAAAGCATCAAATAGTCTTAATCCGACACAGAATATAAATCGAAAATTTGATTTTATTCAGGCTAGCATTTTGATCCTTTACTGTCTGTCGTCTTTAGTATTGAAAACGTCGTCTATATTTGTCTAGACAAGCTGTATAAGAGAAAAAATTCTTTGAAATTGAATTGCTTGGACGATGACGCATAATCAGATTGGTATCCCGCGTATTCCTAAGGCTTTAGATACTTCTACTATTAAATTATTCAATAATACTTATTGCTTGTTGTGATTCATTCTCTTTCGAATGTGGTGTGTATATAAATAAACTTTCTTATTTACGAAACTTATATTTAGGCGCAACATATTATACACTTTTTGTTGCCGACACGTAAAGGAAAGCGGCGAAAGGACACAGTCGGGCACAACGAACACAACGCCTACCGATTACAAATCGTTCGCTTGTTGGTGTTTCTTGTGTTTTCATCTGACAACTTTTGGTTTCTAATAATCGACAGAAAACTACCAGTCAGCAACAGATATGTATCAAGTGAAAGCAACTGGACAAATAAAATGTTTACGTCCACGCTGGGAGTGCATGATTTCATATTGTTTATAGAGAAGTCAAATATTCATTAGGAGCTTATGTCAGACAGGAGGATAAAAGTGTCTACGTTTGCCCAGCGGCTAAGTCTACCGAGTATGTCGACGTTTAACTAAGATGTACTCTTACTACTACTTGGTAACTGTCATCGTCAGTTATCAAGTCATAACGGGTAGGACGAATTGGTCGAAGACTTTCGTTTTGAGGCTTTGTGGTATAGATGACGAGATGTGGCAGAAATTCCCGAATGCTGCCCAGCCCAGCTGAATTCTCCAATCGGTTAGGATGGGTAGGTGTAGTAAAGTTGTATAGAGTTAGAAGCTTAGCTCATTTTATAATCATTATGAGTTCCACGAGGAGGGAAAGAAATAAACTCAAAATTTCTCTTAAAACCATGTCCACCAATCTGCATTTGTCTAGCGTTGTGGATTATGGCCTGAATCCTTCTCACTTTCTAGGCAGTGGGACACAAAAAAGGGTAAAAAAGGATAGCTTATTCGCTGAAAGTAGAACTTCTTGCTGAAGGAATAAATGTATGTAAATCCATCGAAATAATGCATGCCCGGATTTTTCTTTTATTTCAGCTGGTTGCCGTGTGTTGTTTCTGTATTAAACAAAATATGAAGTGGGAGGAGTTTGTTTATTTTATCTGCATGATACGCTGGGATTTTATTGTCGTTATATTTTCAAAAATATATTATTATTATCTTAACAAATGGAATATCTAGTAACCAGATACTAGATATTCCGTGTTCAGTTCCGTGGTGAAAAATATTAGTCAAACTAATGCAGGCGAAAAGACCATAACCAAGTAAGCTTGATTCTTGCCTGAGGTCACATGCAGCGACGCTGCTATTCCAAGGGCAAATATTCGCCTCTTGTAAGCTTGGATAGTATCACAAATGCAAGTATGTATTGGCTGTGAAGCACACATTAATTTTTTATTTAAATGGAGTAGCAGTGAGCATGCAAGCAGGTCCCTGTAGCTTCGGGATTAAGCCGATGGTCGCTACATGTATACCGCCGACTACTGTACCTTTCCACAAGATCCACAATATAATTTTTTTCCGACAGAATTGAGTGCAGCAGTGGTAAGGTAAACGTCCGTACTATTTATTTACGTCAGTGTCCCGATACTCGTCAGTCATAGAAAAATATCACTTTTACACATTGTTACAGTAGGTACTATTACAATTTTTATGCTGTCGACATTATGGAAGTCTACCTTACTTCCGTGGTCGAAACATTAACTATCACCTACTATTTGTGACAGGAAAATGCATCAAGGCGAATATACATACACCGATCTAAGCGACAGGTCAGCAAAGCAATAAATTTTACAAAGTTAGCTTCAAAATAATCCAAGGCCATGTTTGTTGAGACACCTGTGAGGCCCACAATGACGGGTACAGCGTACATCAAACCGACAAACACGTATAGCTTCATTGTATAATATGGATCTTTGTCTTGAGACTGAGCCAGACCTGTTAGGCTTTATAAGCTTAAATCGTGTACGAAGAGCAACGCAAGTTTTGAAATGCAGATTATATAAAGACAAAGACTTATTCGCAAATGTAACTAATGGTGTTTGAAAAACTGTTTAAAGGAAGGAAGAAAGAAAAATAAAACGTTTATCTCGTTTCAAAAAGGTAGTAGCAAACAAGTGGCTAGGGCCCCTGTACTGAGTTGGTAAAACCTGTGTTACGGGGCACGAAAGAAAGAAACAAAGAAATTCGCCACATTTACCTCATGAAGGTATGCAAATCTGTGAGACTAAATTAAAATGAAAATTTTATGTTATAAACTACAAATAAAGTAGAAATAAATACAAATAAATACTCCCTTTTGCCGTAGAGACGTTGGGGCCGTGGGGGTCGGCACTCAAGACAATTTTATAAAGAATTGTCTTCGCGTCTGGTGGTGGCCTCTGGTGACCCAAGAGCTGGAGCTTACCTCGGTCAACAAATTAGTTTGGCAATCCAACGAGGTAATGCTGCCAGTATCTTGGGCACAATGCCGCGATGCAGCGATTTGGATAATGTATTTTATTTGTAAGTTTATTTATTATTATTTTTAAGATATGTGTATATAATTAAGTTAGAAATTTTATTAATAGAATGTATATTTTTCACTAACTGTTAACATAGTAATAAAAATACTATTACTAAAAAAATATGATGTACATTACGATGCAAACTTCCACCAAAAATTGGTTTGAACGAGATCTAGTAAGTAGTTCTTTTTTAATACGTCACAAATCGTAAACCACAATTTACCTTTCATTAAATCTTAATGCAATGTATTCTATAAATAAAGTTTATATGTGTATATTTTGTTATATTTGTATTCTGATTTGGGTCGCTTACCATTATCGGAGAGGCTTGGGGCTTACTCCACAACGCTGCTTCAACGCGGGTTATCTTAAAACCACTGAAAATAGAGATTTTATTAGCTTGGAAGGGCAAGTAATAATTATCTGTCATCTTGAAGCAGCGATAAATACACACTTTTGCCAGAGATGGGCGCCGGAGACTCGAACTCGATAATACCGACTCGGCCAACGCGGTTTAAATATTCTTAATTGATATACGAATACAGATTTCCACCAACCCGCATTGGAGCAGCGGGGTGGAGTAAGCTCTAGGCCTCCCCAATAATGGGGAAAGACCCGTGCCCAGCAGTGGGACGCAAAAAGGATTACAGCCATACAAGTACAGTGTATGATATCTAAGAATGGGTTGCACGAATTTGGTCAAATCTGATATATTTTGTCAAATCGGCAATCGATGGGCTCTCGCATAACGAACAATATTTATTCGTTTATCTATGTTGTTTACTGTAAGCAATATAAAATCATTGCGAAAATTGTAGCTATTCGTGTAAGCAGATTAAGGAAAATCGTATTATTTTACTGTATCAATCTCTTGCCATTTTCCTGTCTATTTTGTGAAGCTACAAAGAAAATTTATTCGCTTTATTATTTCCTTTGATATTCGTAATAAGCATTAAATTATTCAATGTTACAAAGATAGGAACATACTATCTAAAAAATCTCTGATAAAAAGTTAGATTGTTAGTTACGCAGATTTTCTTCACTGTGCATACTTAAGAATTTCAAATTTCTCAAGGACATAATCCTTGTTTGGTCAGCGTGATACTTATTATGTCATTACTCTCTCTCTCTCTTGTCATTACTAAGAGAAGCAATACACTATAAAAATATTTCATAAGGACGTAATATAAAATTTTCCTACGTACACTTAATTTATACCTTTTTTTTTGGTATCGGGGGGGAAACCTTCAAAAGGTACCCGACACCTTGGGAGAGGATACCGGGTTATGTGGGATTTGACCGCACTAAAACCCCCTCGGTGGCCTGCCTCTGCGTTTGTGAGGACTCCGGGATCTCCATAGGAACGCACCGGTGTCCTCCACGCGCGGCGCCCTACAACGGGCCCATCTTCGGGAGAGCAGATGTGCTCTTCACGTTCTCGTTCACGGCGGCATGCGGCCACGCATACACCGCCGTCCCTCTCGGGGCTGCTAGCTGGACGGGTCAAGCTCCCACTCTCACCGTCCGCATCCCCGGAAGCCCCCTTTTAGTCGCCTCTTACGATCAGGCAGGGGATACCGTAGCTCTATTCTTAATCCCGAAGCTACAGGGACTACACTTAATTTATACCTAACGTTAATGTTACTTCGATAAGTAAATAAATAAATAAGGTAGCACGTTTGGGACTTTAAGAAGTCCTACCGATACGGATCCCGTGTAATCTATCCCGGATACCGAGACGGAGTCCCTAGGGAACTTTCCAGAGGTTTCTATCTTTCTGTTCCACCGAACAAGGGTCCTAATCTAAATGACGGTTAGCACAAATATTATGAGGAAATACAAATAATATAATTCGCCACTTAGCTCTGGTAAGTAAAAATAATAATATCAGATCTTTCGATATCGCTCTAGTAGGAGTACAACTAGGTACTTAGAAGGTTAGTTGTCAATTATTTTTTATACATTTAATCCTACGGATATATATAATAGAGTCTTGGACACTATGCACAAAAAATTCAAAATCCTTACCTTCAAAAGGTTGCATTAAATCACGCTTGGAAAGCAATATAATTGTTAATTCTTTTTTATACACGATTTTTATTACCGCTTAAATCAATAATAATGAAGTCAATTCACTAAATATGATAAGTGACGTCACTTATCATATTCTTATATAAAATGTATGGGGATGTCACGTTTTGACAGCTCATTAAAAGTATCTCATTTGATTTGGTATTCCATGACCGGATTATACGCGTAATGAGTATAATCATATAAACATTGGACATTAACCGTTTTATCTTTTAGCCATTATTTTGTAATGCTTTTTTTATTTGAATGGAGTAGCAGACCGGCATGCAGGCCACGTGGTGTTAAGTGGACCCTGCAGCCCATGGACATCTACATACAACCTCAAGCAAGCATAGATAAGTAAATCTTGTCTGAGGTCGCAGTTGCGCTGCTACTCCGGAGGCTAGTGGACGCCTCATGTAAGTGTGGCCGGCAACTGCACCATTCCACCGAAACACAATAGAATTGGTTCACGGTAGAAGTGGGTGCAGCGGTGGTACTTCCCCGGACGAACGATAATGTTTCTACCACCTACAAAATAGGATAATTAAATAGGCTTTATATTTAATTTACAAATTTTCCCGACAATATGCCAATTACCAAATTGTAAACGAGCAGCGATGGCCGAGTGGTAAGAAACCTCGGTCTCCGACGCGATCGATCCCGGGTTCAAATCCTAGACGCTCACTTATGACAAATAAATTTGTATTGTGCGCATTTATCGCTGCTTCACGGTGATGGAAAATATTTAATTGATTGATTACAATGTTCTCATAGCATGACGTCCACTAATCCGCATTTGGCCAGCGTGGTGCACTATGGTCTAAATACCTTTCACTTGTGACCCTTGCCCAGCAGTGGAACATAAAAAAGGTTGAAAAAAAATCATTTTCTAGTTTTATCTGATTTTCATTGGTATCCATTGAAAATTTTAAAGCTTCAAAATCGCAAAATGGAATTCTCAAAGCAAAGTTAGCAATTGGATGAGCTCGAACAATCTTCTATCAGGTAAGATCAATTACTGGAAAGACAAAAAACAGAAAATTCTGATTCCAATGCAATTTTCCATTGGTCTTTCATTATCTTCTCCTATTCATAAGCGTGTAATTAATAATTTTTTTCTTAGTCAGGTAAAGCTTCAAACTAGTACCTATTATTTTACAGGCAGTCAAAAAAGGATTGTGGCCAAGGCAAGTAAGGGTTGACCTATTTGGAAACTGCCTCACTTCTGTGTATAAAACTAAGATTTTATTAAAAAAACGAATATGGGGAAACGTGGTATGTATAAGAATTAAAACAGTTTTTATGATAAATAAGATTAATTTTTAATTTGTTAGACGTACAGACAGATAGACGGACGGACAGTGGAGTCTGAGTATTACTCACTCAGGGTCCCGTTTTAACCTTACGGAACCCTAAAATACCTTTTCTCGCCTACACGATAAAGTAGCACCAAAGCCAACAAGGAAACAGCTCTGGTACATTAACTTTTTTGATTTCTAATAATGTATCCTGCAAGAACAATCAGATTAATAATTATAATATGAAAAATATTTTGACTACCCTTATGGCGCAATGGTTACCATGCCGGGATGCCGATCAGAGGGTCCCGGGTACGATTCCCGGCGAAACAGAAATTTGAATGATGAGTTTAAATTTCTGTTCTCGGTCTCGGTATTTGTGTTCCTGTCTTTGTATGTGTCCATGGCACCCATGACACAGGGTATTAATTACCTTTCTGTGGGGCTTGTGTGTAACGTTTATTTATTTTAGTAAACAAAAGTGAACATTACATCGAGAGAACCGTCACTGACCATATGGAATATAAATCTTGATAGATTTATAAAAGGCCTGAGCAAAGATGACATATTTATAAAGTGCCTCTGGGTGTTTGTGTTTCTGTCTTTGTATGTGTCCATAGTATCCACGACACAGGGTATATCTACCCTACTATGGGGCTATGAGTGTGAAACATTTTTACTCATAAATACTCGTATATTTTTACGCATAAATATTGATTCAAAACGATCCATAACAACATGTGAAAGATGCATCCAAGCTTGTAAGACGTGCGATTTTCCGTTACATCGGTTTTCTAACGAACTATAAATCATTTTAAATTGTGTGTCGCCCTTTTGGAGAACACCAAACATGTGAAATACCCTAAAGGTATGGCGTCAGTTGAAGCGATATGAAATATTTTTATGAATTTTTTACTGGATTTAGGTTTTTGACGATATTGAGAACGGTTAAGACCACGGTTAAGACAACGGACGAAGCAGGGTATACATATATGACGGGCTATCTGTAGTGTAGTATTACACTATAATATTATAGAGCTGAAGAATTTGTTTGAAAGCGCTAATCGCGGAAAGTAATGGTTCAAATTGAAAAAATATTTGTATGTTGGATAGTCCATTTATTGAGGAAGATTTTAGGCTAAAAACACAGCTATATAACGCAGAGAAAATCGCGGAGAATAATATCTAGTAATATTATACAACTGAAGAGTTTGTTTGTTTAAAAGCAATAATCTTATGAATTGTTGCATTTAAAAGATTCTTATTGTATTGGATTGCCCATTTATCGAGAAAGGTTTTAGGTCTAAAAATTATGCTATAACGCGGGTTAAACCATATCTAATTTACGTCTATAACTAAATGTTACATGTATATGTATTTGTATTTTTGATTTAGCTTTCCTAACGTTCGGCCCAGTCGGCGGGTGCGAATTCTAGGCAGCATTTCAATAAAAATAGTGCCAAGATTGTTTACCTATTTTATCAACTAAGGAAAACCCGGAGTAAGTATAGGGACTTGCAAAAAAAGAAGACAAAGACAAATGTTATTATTTGCACAAACATGGATGTATACAAAATCTGTTAATTCATATTATTTAGTACGCCATATTTACCTTCATGAGGTATGCAAATATTACAAAGAGAACACAAGGGCGTGCTTAATGTATAATGGCATTCTTTACCAGCCAACCCTGGGTGACGAGTAGAGCTTGTGGTAGGCGCATACCACAGAGTTCCAAATAACCCGCTAAGTTAATAGAGAAGACGTTATGAATAATAGACGTTATAACTTTATATTATTATTATTTTAGATGCTTATTTCTTTATGCTTATTAAATGTGGACTTTTAAGCTTTCTTCTAAATGGGCTTGTTTTGTTTTTTAGTCGCAAACTATCTTCGCTCTTACTATGAACCTAAACGCTTATTACGGAGGGCGTATTGGTATGGGGGACACGTTCTCTTTCCTTAAAGTCCTCAAGATCACTTACCTGCTAGCGTATCGTCGCCCTAATATCACAATAAAGTCCATTAATAATTGCTTAAGCTATCCTGTCAATGCTTTTTTTTAATTTAATGGAGTGTGCAATTTAAACGATGAACTTTAACGTCGTCGGTGCGTTCCACTGGAGATCCCGGAGTCCTCCCCAAGCGCAGAGGCAGGCTAACGAGGGGGTTTTAGTACGTTACAAATCCCACATAACCCGATATCCCCTTTGCTGGGTACCTTTTGAAGGTCCCTTCCCCACGGTACAATAAAAGGGCTATGAATAGAATAAGATAGAAAAATATTTATTTTCTATGAGAATGTAACGTTATTAACGTTAACGATAAATAAAATATATTGATATTTTATTTTTGATATTTTATTTATCTATTAAGTGCCAGATAAGCATGCAGCAGGAAAGACCGATTTTTAAATTTTAAACGACATAAAGTTCTAAATAGTATTGTCTACATTAAATGAGGTAGCGAAGTAACAAATGAAAAGCTTGCCATGGTAAATGGAGTCTTTGAGGGGATAAATCCTGACTTATGCCGCCTCATGATAAATAGCTTGCGCTTATCTTATAAGCTGCGATCTGAACTGCTCTTTTATTTACTTGTATCTAGTTTCCTGTCCTTTTTCTTCGTATAAAAACAACAGATATTGTTGATTAGTATAAAGTAGGCTTAAAGATTGTAAATGAGAAGCTTGTCATAATTAACGAAGGGATGAATCCTGACTTATACCGTCTCTGGAACAGTATCCGCTGATCCTATAAGCAGTGATTTGTACTGCTTTTAAGTATTTAGGTACCTAGTGCTTCTATCTTTCTTGTTATAAAATAAATATTTCAAATGTATATTAAATTAGTGGCCCGGCCCAGCTCTGCCCGGGTGCAGACGTTGTCCTGTCTTAAAAGTAATGAAAGAGGATTTGTTTTCTTATTATCTTAAAGAGATTTCATGTAAAAATATAAAACAAATAGTGACATACGAACTGTCCTGTTATTCTGACTGTGTGAAAGTTTAGAACGACACGGCACGAAATACAAACGTTTGACAGGTAGGCACAATCTAAAAACATTTTCCAGTGGACCGAATTGTGAATCTAAACCATCCTCAAATCCACTTGAATACACAAAAAAATAATTAAAATCGGTCTAGCCGTTAAGGAGGAGTTCACTGTCAAAACACGTACAGAAGAATTATTTATATAAAGAAAGAAGATGAGGGCAAAACAAAATAAATCTTAAAGCTTGCCATGGCAGATGTCGGTCTTTGTGGGGATAGATTCAAGGTGCGCTATGTATTGGGTTGTTATTTACTTACATTATTGAAACGAAGTAGCTGACGAGGAGACAGACCATGTGGTGCTGCTTAGCACCAGCTGACTTGCAGCGAATACTTAATCGCTGCAACTTAAGTCTTAACTGAGTTTGTATGCAAGTTTGTTTGTTTAAAAGCACTAATCTCATGAATGGTTCCATTTGAAAAATTCTTATTGTATTGGATTGTCCATTTATCGAGAAAGTGTAAACGTAATGTTATAATGCGGGTTAAACTACGAAAAAAGAAAGAAGATGAGGGTAAAAGAAAATAAATCTTAAAGCTTGCCATGGCAGATATCGGTCTTTGTGGGGATAGATTCAAGGTGCGCTATGTATTGGGTTGTTATTTACTTACATTATTGAAACGAAGTAGCTGACGAGGAGACAGACCATGTGGTGCTGCTTAGCACCAGCTGACTTGCAGCGAATACTTAATCGCTGCAACCTAAGTCTTAACTGAGTTTGTATGCATTTGCTCTGCTAATTCGGGTCTGATGGTTGGCTCATAAATCTGGCTGGTATCAAGAAATGAGAACATTGTTAACGACAAAATGTCAAATATTATTGTTCTTATTAAATGAGGTAGCAGTGTTATAAATGAAAAGCTTTGTCATTGTAAATGGAGGTCTTTGATGGGATAAATCCTGACTTATGCCGCTGCTGGACAAATGACATCACTAAGCCTGTAAGCTACGCGATTTGTACTAGTCTTTTATTTTTATCTGTTAAGCATCTGATCTTCATTCTCAAAGATGTAAATGCTAAATAATAATGATAATAATAATAAATCATTTAAAAGTTGAAGGTGGTAGAAGTATTATAGTTCGCCCGGGGAATTACCACCGCTGCCGTGAACCAATTCTATTGTTTTTCGGTGGAAAGGTGTAGTTGCCGGCCACACTTACTTACATGATTACTTACCAGCCTCCGGAGTAGCAGCGCAACTGCATACGACCTCAGACAAGTCTTACATATGCTTGCTTGAGGTTGTGTGTAGATGTCCATGGGCTGCAGACCACTTAACACCATGTGGCCTGCATGCTGGTCTGCTACTCCATTCAAATAAAAAAAAACAGATTGTCAACCAATTTTTTTGTGTTAGTAGTTAAATTAATAATAAACATTGTTGTTTAGTAAATGAGATAGGAAAGTAATAAATGAAAAGCTTTCATGGTAAATGGTGTTCTTTTGTGCGGATTAATCCTGACTTATGCCGCAGCTGGACAAATTACATCACTAAAGTCTGTAAGCTACGCGCTTTGTACTGGTCTTTTTTATCTATTAAGCATCAGATCAATTGTAAGCAACTCAAAATTGTAAGTGCTAAACATTGTTGTATAATTAAATTCTAGTATATGTTTATCTCTGCACTTGCAATAGGCACTGAGCTACAGGGGGGTCAAAAGTGGGTCGAAACGGTTGGTGTAAATAGTGCACGGCATGCGCGCGGCCTGTTGCTTGGCCTGCGCACTACCATGCGCTTAGAAGAGGTAGCAAAGTAACAAATGAAAAGTTTGTCGTGCTAAATGTCGGTCTTTAAGAGGATGAATCCTGATTTAGGCCGCTGTTGGATAAATAACATCCACTGAGTTCCTAAGGTGCGAACTCTATACTGTTACCGTTTACTTCTATCAAGCATCTAAAATTAATCCTCAAAGTAAAATGCCAAGCATTGTTGTATGTTAAACAGAAAATAAGATAAGAACAAGCCTCTTAAATTCATTCTCAAAGTTATAAGTGTCAAATATTGTTGTATATATGATAAAAAAGATAAGAATATATTTAAAGATAAGAAACTAAGAAATGAAAAGCTTGTCATGGTAAATGGGGATCTTTGATAAATCCTGACATTCTTTGCAGAATAAAAATGATTCAATTTTCACAAAATTAAATCAAAACTTCAAGACCTTATTAAATGAGAAGTACATAATAATTATGAGGATTATTAAATAAGTTAACAAATGAGGCCTGACGTGGTTAACGCTGGCCTGTGCGGGAATGAATCCTGCCTTATGCTGAAGCGGAATATAGACATCAATAAGCCAGTAGGTTGCGCGCTTTACTAGCCTTTTACTTAATTATTTTTTACGGTACTATTCCTATCTCTCTCTTATTGGAAAAGTACGTAGTATTGTTATTATTATAAGTTATTTTATTTTACTTAAGCATTTCTGTAAAAAGGGGCAGCCCTTTTTACAGAAAAACGCCAAATGTCATTATAAAGTAGGTAGTTAGTGGGATATAAAGTAGGTAGTTAGTGCCAATGGAATTTTCTGAAACTCAACCATGTGCAATGGCAAGAGTACAGGATATATCTAAAGTTTATATAATAGACGAAATAATTTTATATGCGTATTTATAAGCTGTACTATGAATGATTTTTTTAAATAAAAGAAAGGAAAATTTTCAAAGACACAAACAAAGATAAAAGACAAAAAAAAAGTCTTTGTCTTTGAAAATATCGTTCCTTTACTGTGAAAGTATGAAAGTTCAAAGCTATGTCATGTATCAACTTGCACTTGGTATGGCATAAACAGTAGAAATCTGGACCACTATAATAAGTCGCAATAGCCAGTTCGATTTAATAACCGATGTTAATTCTATAAGTTACATCGATATCGGCACTTATTTTTGGACTGAACTGATTCGACATCATTTATAATGACAAATACGACCAATTTGTCATTAAATGATGTCGTTGTAAGAGGTTTTGACTGTACTTATATAAAGGGTTTTCCAATAAGGACGGGTCGATGTTGAAATGGAATAAAACAAGCTGTGTGTGAGGTATTAACGAAATTCTGTTTTTATTTGAAAGGCCCATGTATGCCATTATGTATGGAATATGACGTCGTTCAAATGTCCGCCGCGGCTTCTCACGGCAGCACGGATCCGAGAGGTCCAATTTTCAATAACTCTGCCGCATAGATTTGGCTGAATTTGAGCGATGGCCTGGGTTATGTTGACTTTGAGGGCATCGGTCGATTGCGGCTTATTGGCATAGACCTGCGACTTCAGAAAACCCCACAAGAAAAAGTCTAGTGGAGTCAAATCGCACGATCGTGGTGGCCAATTCACGTCACCTCTGCCAGAGATAACCTACCCTCAAATCGTTCATGCAGAATGTCCATCGTGGCGTTCGCTGTGTGGCACGTAGCGCCGTCCTGCTGGAACCACATGTCGTCCACATCCATGTCGTTCCATTTGGGCCAAAAGAAATTGGTTATCATCGATCTGTAGCGCTCGCCGTTGACGGTGATGGCCTCACCAACGTCGTTTTCAAAAAAGTATGGACCAATGACGCCGCCGGCCCAAAATCCGCACCAAACAGTAACTTTTTCTGGATGCATTGCCACCTGGTGAACCTCGTGTGGGTTTTCGTCGGCCCATATACGGCAATTTTGGTTATTAACATAACCATTCATCCAAAAATGGGCCTCGTCACTAAAGATGATTTTCCGGCCAAAATTAGGGTCCTCTTCCAAACGCTCCGAAGCCCAGTCAGCGAACAAACGGCGTTGTCTGTGGTCATTAGTTTGGAGCTCCTGGGTCAGTTGGATCTTGTACGGGTGCAGCATCAAGTCTCGACGCAAAATTCGCCAAGTTGAAGTCTGCGAAAGGCCGAGTTCTTGTGCACGGCGAGGAATTGACTGCCTCGGGTTCTCCTGCACACTTCCACGGACAGCGGCGATATTCTCGGCCGATCTCGCGTTCCTTCGACGTACAGGTGTTGGCTGATTGTTTACTGAACCGGTCCTCTCAAATTTGTCCACTAAACGTTGGAGAGTCGACTTTGAAGGGCCACCGCTTCTGCCATAAAATGGGCGCAACGCGCGCAGCGTTTGCACTAAGGAGCAGTGGTTTTGATAATAAAAATTTATCATCTGCACGTGCTGCTCAATTGTGTAAACTGCCATGGTTGGTATCAGTGACTGAATAATAAAAAACAGATTTGACAGTTGCCGCCAAAACAATATGGCCGCCACAACCTGTCAAAATCGACCCGTCCTTATTGGAAAACCCTATATAACTTTTCAATCCGGTCTTGGACTACCAAGTCAATTGAGATACTTTTAATGAGCTGTCAAAACGTGGCATCCCCATACATTTTGTATGAGAAGATGATAAGTGACGTCACTTATCATATATAGTCAATTGACTTCATTATTATTGATTTAAGCGGTAATAAAAATCATGTATAAAAAAGAATTAACAATTATATTGCTTTCCAAGCGTGATTTAGTGCAACCTTTTTAAGGTAAGGATTTTGAATTTTTTTGTGCATAGTGTCCAAGACCCTAACGAAGAAACGAACTTAACTAAAGTATTTTTTTTTCTTTTTGCCAAATTATTATTGTAGGTATACATATTTTTATCCCTAAAGCTGTATAAGCAACGGCACGACTGCCCGCAATCCGGGTACATTACTCAGGGAGATCCCAGGCTTAGCGGATACTGCAGCCTACATCACCACTGGAAGTATACAGGGAATAGGATTTCAGTAGGCGAAAACAGTTTATGGCTTCAATATAGTTAAGATGATGTTTAGAGCTAAATAGGTCCGGTGCCGCAAGGCTTGTTAACAAATTTAAGACTATTTAAAATAAACTTGGAATTGAACTGTTTCTATAATGCTGGTATGAATAAGTTAAAATTACAGCAATATGTATTTAGATCAAATGCTGTATAAATAAAGGCCCGACTACCCGCAATCCGGGTACATTACTCAGGGAGATCCCAGACTTAGCGGATACTGCAATAATTCTCGAAGGAAAGTATGAGTTTCTCTCAGACATGCACGGTGATGAAAAACATCGTACTTAATTAAATATCACAAAATTTTACATCACCGTGGAACAGCTATAAATATGCACATTACATTTTTTTTGTCAGAGGTGCGCGCTGAGGATTTGAACCTGGTATCTCAGTGTTGGAGACTGCGGTCTTTAGCGCTCAGCCATCGCTGCTCTGCAATGCAGAATTAGAGCGAGCCGTACTAGTAAATTAAAAGTATTTCATTCCTGCAGCAATAAATACTCTAAAGTATTTGCGCAATAACAAATCTACCAAAATCCAAACTTTCGCTTCTTCTACGAAACCGGCGATAAAAAGCACTTAGCGTTTCAAATAACAAGTACACAAAACGTTTTATTGTCTTGACGTTTATAAATGGTCTATATTAATACTACGAGCCGCGGTGTATATTTCAAAAAGGCAGGTATCTCACCGGAAGTCGGCGGGACATAAATATCGCGAGATGACAGTTAGGGCGCCCACACGCTCGTGTGTTCACGTTAAAATTTATTGGGTTTAATATTAGGTTGATTCGCAAAGTTTAGTTGGAGCTGTTTTTGGAAGTTATAAGACCTTTTGTTTTAGTCGTCATACTAATTAAGCTCTAAAAATGTACCGTGTATAGCCAAAAAAAAATGTAAGAAGACTCTATCATACAATAATAATTAAACTGTAAAGATAGCGATACTAAATAGGTTTCCAGCATCATTGCGATATTCATTACCAACTACCAACGCGCGTTAAATTGTCCAAATATTTTTCTAAAATTTCATTTGGGAATAATCTACCAACATCTAAAATAGTGTTGGGATTATACCACCCATTTCAAAAATATCTTGGCTTTTCCATTAAAATTTGGGGTGTCAGCGTCAGTTAAGTGAACGACCGGACTAGGTAACGGCATCGTCACGGTTCATAAAATATCAGAGCGCCCCACACAGTATATGAACTTATATTCAGAACTTGTTTTCTCTATGAGGTTTTATTAAGTACAGACTGCATACTTAAAGCTCTTAAAACATCAAAGGTGACTCACCCGTCAGTGGAGAGGACATTGCGCATCGCTTCGATACATAATTTTTGTGCCAAATCTGGTGCAAGAACGCACACATTTTAATTTTGTCACAAATTCACAAATAAAGAATATTTATTTGTGAATCTGTGACAAATAGACGCATACATTTCTAAATATGTAAATTTTAATTAACAACGTCATTTTCTATGCACCGACAACACGGACACCGACACACATACTAGTTTTATATAATTAGAAGGCACATTGTGCATGCATGTTGGTATGAGGGATTCGCCCGTAAAGGCCACTCCTCTGACGGGTGTCATACCTGTCAGTACCTGTGATGCTTTAAGTTAAAACTAAATTAAATATAATGTCCCTGTAACCTGCAGTCGTTGTAGACAAAGAATCAAATCCTATTTCCATTAGATTCTAATGATTCCATGTTGTGTTTGATAGCAGTTCACAAGTACTACTCCACACAATCTTTAAATCTACCTTACCTACTAGAACTATCTTTGTCACTATCTAATGTACATAACTGTTTCTAATATGCATAGCTAGAAGAGAAAGAAATAGGACAGGAAGGTAGAGAATTTTTTTAAAATCCTTTTTCATCACATTTGCATAAGACAATTAATAATACAGTTTATAAAATATCTTAGCAACCGAACAATAATAATGGAACTGTCAACAAATATACAAACCACAAGTGAATTATTTTAATATGCATGATCTGTATCGATACGATATTTTTAAACTACATTTTCTTGAACCAAATTATTTATAATTTTGCGTACGTTTAAAAAAACATGTTATATATTTTTCCTTAAGTTTTTTGCTAAAACTACGAAAATAAATTATCGTATACTAAAAATATATTAAGGAGCAAGCTTAATGTCCGAACTAAAAGTAAAAAATTAATCTTAACAGACTGTTATAACCTTAATAAAACGAAAAGAGCTTCTGCATTTTATTTGCAAGCAGAACGACGCAGAATGGAGAGACGCTCCCTCCTTATTGGCTATGGCTAGGCTTGGCTGAACGGAGACGTGACGGCATGGCTCCGATTAACTAGTTGGCTGACACTTTCGTTACAATACCTTGATCTGTAAATATCGAATGGTAGATCAAATTTTTTGATGAGATTAGATCAGTTTATAATAATATGTGTTTTTTAGCAATCCTAAAGACAAACACAAAGACTTTTATTTGCACAAATATGGGTGTTTACAAAAGGTGTTTTTATACATTTAGTTCACCATATTTACATTCATGAAGTATGTAAATATTACAATTATTAAAAACTTAACAAATTACAAATATAAAAATGTACATTGAAATAGTGTCATTTATTTTATTATATTTATACTACTTTTATCTTTATTTGTACACATATTGCGCCTTTTAGTATATTAATTTTATTTATTTTTACCTTTCGAATCGGATCCGATCGTCGGCTTTGGGTACCCATATTGCAGGGTTTTTGTACACTGTGAGGAAAAAAAAAGCCGTCGGAAAAAAAAACCTCTCAGGTTTTTATGGAATTCCTTTATGCCGCTTTGTCGTCTAGAAAAAAGTTTCTAGCATGGATATAAAATTGAGGAAAGTGTAACTACCCTTAACTCTCCAGAGACATCGTGTGTGAATCCGAACACTCCATCATGGAGCGAATCCTGCGGCGGTGATTTTAAAATTGTCTGCGCGATAAATGGAGCTCGCCTCACCGCTTCGCAGGTGGAAGGTAGGGTGGTAGTGAGAGCGGGCGATTAAATAATGATAAATGAGTCATAATTTATTTTAAAAAAAGCATCACGTGGCCTGTCAGCGTTTTTATTCGGTTTGTGTAAAGGTAAACCAATGAGCAGGCCACCAGATTTTAAGAGATCGCAGCATCCCACGGTCCTCTACATACCCCCTTAAATAAGCTCAAGTCTTATCTGAGTTGTATTTATTTGCGATGCTCCTGCAAAACCCGACGGTCGCCTCGTGTAAGAAAGAAAATGGAACTATCCGGTGCAAAAATTAGTAAAACTTCTTAAGTTGAACCATGAAAGTTTTACCACCTATTGAGACACCGATTTTGTGAGTTATAAAGAAGGCAATTTAAGCCTTGGTTTCTAGATGTTATTTATGTTACTAATGATGGCAATCATTGGCTGCATCCCTTTCTGCGTCCGACTGCTGGGCACGGGTCTCTCCCCATTATTAGGGAGGCCTGGAGCTTACTCCACCACGCTGTTCCAATGCGAGTTGGTGGAGTTGATGGCAATCATTAAAAATTGTCAAATGCTTCACAGACAGCAGATGCACATCAGATCACAAAATCAGATTGACCACTGATCCGCACAGAACACAATTACTCTAACGCTGATCCGTATTCCAACAACCCGCAGTGTAGCAGCGTGGTGAAGAAGCTTCATGTCTCCTCAATCTCACGCCACAAGGTATCTATCTAGATACCTTGTGGCCAGCATTGAGAAGGCTGCTACTATTTATTGACGAAACTAATTTATTCTTTATTTTTGTTTCATATTTCGAATAGATTGTAGGTGGTAGAACTATTATCGTTCGCCCGGGGAAGTACCACCGCTGTACCGACTTCTGCCGTGAACCAAATCTATTTTGTTTCGGTGGAAAGCTGCAGTTGCCGGCCACACTTACATGAGGCGACCACCAGCTTCCGGAGTAGCAGTGCAACTGCATACGACCTCAAACAAGACTTACCTATGCTTGCTGGAGGTTGTATGTAGATGTAGGTACATGGGCTGCAGCGACAATTTTACACCACGTGGCCTGCGTGCTCGTCTGCTACTCCATTCAAATAAAATAAAAGATATATTTCAGCCTTTAATCAAAATCGCTGTTAAACGTACGTAACTTCTTCGAGTAGCTGGTATCACCACTTTGGATTTTAGCCAGACTCACTTTGTAATATAACTGCAGTATAAAGTGTTAAAATGTGAAGTACCATACAAAGTTAAACACAAACATTCACCATCAGCAACATTTCTCACAGGTTATGAAGAACTTAAGACAAAATTAATATGTGTATTAAATACCACCGCCTTAGCCAAATGACCTAATAATTGATTTCAAATATCATTAAGAAATGTATGCTTTTCATTCTTTTAGTTATTTTCTTTACTTCTCTGCTGTGTTACCTGCCCTATCCTACCGGGTTGTGTGATAAGGATAAGGTAAGGGATCCCCCGTTAGTAACCTCTTACGATTATTATCGTTCCAGGACCTTTTTTTTTTTTTTTTTTTTGTGTCGGGGGGAAACCTTCAAAAGGTACCCAGCACCTACGGAGAGGATACCGGGTTATGTGGGATTTGACCGCACTAAAACCCCCTCGGTGGCCTGCCTCTGCGCTTGGGGAGGACTCCGGGATCTCCTAAGGAACGCACATCTTCGGAGGTTAGATGTGCTCTCCTGCACCTTCCGATGCTTACGGCGGCATGCGGCCACACGCACACCGCCGTCCTTCCCGGGGCTGCTGGCTGGACGGATCGAGCTCCGACTCTCCCCGTCCGCAACCCCGGAAGTCCCCTTTTAGTCGCCTCTTACGATCAGGCAGGGGATACCGTAACTCTATTCTTAATCCCGAAGCTACAGGGACTATCGTTCCAGGACCTGGGCGTTCTCATCTAATAACCCTACATAGTAAATAGGCAGAGTGTACCAACGCAGCTGCTAACTAGCTCAACTTCAGTCTTAAGTTCTGAACTAAACTTAGGCGGGCTAAGGCCTGAAACTGCGTTAAGCGTGCGCCCGCGCGGTTTCATACAAAAGTGATCCGTGGCGGGGACCTGCGCGGGCGTCCGTCACGGGGAGGCGCGCCCCGCACCCACGCAACGGGGCCCGCCTCCGTGCGACGGAACCCGTCGCGGGGGCACGCGCGGTGCCCGCCAGCGGTAACACGCACGGGCTTGTTCAGTTAATAACGCTAGGTGATACGGGTCGCACGCACGCTCGGAGAAAATCAAGGACAATGTCTTTCGATACAGAAAGGGTAATTGTGGAAGTGCAGTGTCACCCTGCCATATGGGACCAGGGGAATGAACTGTATAAAGACCGCGATGCACGAACAGCGGCATGGGTAGAAATTTGCAAAGAATTGTTTGAAAATTTTGAAAATTTCAGCGAGGCGGAAAAAAAAACAACAGGTAAACATTTTTTACTAAGTAATATATTTTAGGTAAGTAGGTACTTACATACTATTTGTGTTCTCAATGTGTAATTATAATAAATCTACGGGTACGTATTGATACTTATTATACAAGGTTACTTTAGACCAAGCTAGAATTATATTAATTATTATTGTGTCGTGTCTCGATACCTATCATCCCTATTTAGTTTTGTCCACTAATATACCTAAAGTAAAGTATGGATGAACAAGTGTGCCTTTACTTCATACAGTGAGGCTCGAGGACATCTCAAAAAATACTACGATCTTGCCACGACACCTTACCATCTGTGACGAAATAATCAGCGAATTTATCGCGTATTGTATACGCATCTCTTTGGGTGTTCCCAAACCCATAGTCGACGTCCCGAATATGGCGTGGTGTAATGACAACATCGTCGACATTATTGTCATCTTGCTTAGATCTAATAAAATTATGCAGAATACATATCGCTTTAACAAAACAAATGGCGTTCTCTTTTGAAACGTTTAAAGGACGATGAAGTATTCGAAATTTATTAGCCATGATACCAAAAGTTGATTCAATATAACGTCGCGCTCTTGTTAACCTATAATTAAATATTTTTTTCTTATGGTCCAAATTGAGAGCTCGAGCATATGGCCGCATGACATAGCTAGACAACCCAAATGCTTCATCTCCTACAACAACGTAGGGCATTGGTACGGTTGCTGCAGTGTTGGTTGATTTATTGTTGTGTAGCACAGGTAACGCTTTAGCAGGAGGTATATCCAATAAGTTATCATTCATTTGTTGGAACAAGCGGCTTTGGGTGAAAATTGCAGAATCAGATTCTTTACCCTGTACCCCCACATTTATGTAGGTAAATTCATAATTTGCGTTACACATTGCAAGTAGAACAATGGAATAATAATGCTTATAATTGTAGTAAAGTGAACCGCTGTGAGGAGGTCTTATAATACGTATATGTTTCCCGTCTATTGCACCAATACAGTTGGGAAAATTAGCTTGCGTCAAAAAACCATCTGCTATCTCTTCCCATCGCGCACGGGAAAACAATGGCATGCAGTCTTCCTTCAGCCTTTCATTTATAATTTGACAGACTTCTTTCACAATTTTTCTGATTGTGGTTATTCCTGCCTGATACGCCAGATGTAGGTCCACGAAAGTATGTCCGCTTGTTACGTACCTGTAATTTTTTTTTATGTTTCAGTCACAAAAGTGCAATCACGATGGAAAACTGCAAGGGACACATACATGAAAGTGAAAGCAAGTAAAAAAAAACTGAAATCAGGTTCAGGTGCTAAAACAGGCAAGAAATACATTTATTTTGAAATGTTAACATTTTTAGATTCGAACTCAAGTAATGAAGCAGATGAATCTATAGAAAATCAGAGTGAAGATCAAGACTCATCAACAAATGCAAATAATAACATCTCAGTACCCAGCACCAGTACCGAAAATTCAAATCTTGAACGTGCAAATAATAATACACAGCCAGAATCATCACGAAAACGTAAACACCAATCACCAACTCCTTTTGAAAAAGAATTGTTGCAATGTGTAAAACAAAACAATGTTGATGCTGATGACGAAGACTTGAACTTTTTTAAATCTTTAATTCCAACAGTCAAAAAATTTAATACATTTAAAAAATTATTATTTCGAACCAAAGTGTTAGAAGCTTTGATTGACATCGAAAAAGAAACAGTTATTACTCTGGATGATTTACCATCAATTAATATAGGTTTATCAGAAACGCAAAATACAATTAGCACGATTGATTTAAGATCACTTAATATCAGAACAGAAACTCAAAACACAGACACAACAGAAGATTAATTAGAATTATATGAGAATGATGAAGACTTCAAGAATATTATTAAGACTGCTCTAGACTGCTTTAGTAAGTATACTGCTTTAGTAAGGATACTGGTATTAATAATAAATAATACCTTTCAAGAATGTCTCATTGATGGTGGGTAATGTTAATCGAAACTGGATACTTTTTGAGACAAATACATTTTTTGTCTAAATTTTATGATACTTTAGAAAATGTGTTTACCTCATTAAGTCATTAAGTAAAAGAAAATTATCCTCTTTCAATGCGACACCCTGAATAAGTAAAAAGAATATATGATTCGGTATGATTGTGATTCGGTATACACTATCGTTATAGAAAAAATGATGATAAGATGATGATAATAATTAGTATTGTAGTAAAAAAATATGTTATTTTGATTCATAAGAAAAGAAATAATGTTAATTAGTAATAATGTACGAGTAAAAAGCTGTGATTATAAAAGTGATTTAAGAGCAAAGAAATACTTAATGTTAATTAGTAATAATAATATTAAGAATGTACGAGTAAAAAACTGTGATTAATGACCAAAGAAATAATGTTAATTAGTAATAATAATATTAAGAATGTACGAGTAAAAAACTGTGATTAATGAGCAAAGAAATAATGTTAATTAGTATAAGCAAAAATAAAGATGATGAAGAACAAATTATAAAGTAATAATAATATTAAGAATGTACGAGTAAAAAACTGTGATTAATGAGCAAAGAAATAATGTTAATTAGTATAAGCAAAAATAAAGATGATGAAGAACAAATTATAATTGTTTACTTACCGCAATGTTATTGCCAGCCTTTCCATTGGTGATATGACTGATAAAGATTTTACTTTTATATTGTTGATCTTCAAATATGGTTCCAGTTTCGAAAATAATTCGTCATAGACCTGTACCGAAACTTTAAAATATTTGTAAAATGAGTTATCATTTTCTCTTAATTTACTGAACTTTACAACAAATTCCCCGCACAGCAACCTAGATTCAATAAACGGGCTTACTGGCTGCCGTTTTTTTTTTCTAGTCGTCGTTTTGCTACGTAATAATATATTAAGTTCTCCATCGACACGACTATACATGCACACCGTTAAAATTGAACTAGCGGCACTGCGTAAATAAAATAATCCGGTCTCCGCGACGGGGACCCGTCGCGTTCCCACGGAGCCCACCCGCGTGTACACGCGCGTAGACACGCGACGGTTGCCCGTCGCGGGCGCCCGCTTAACGCAGTTTGAGGCCTAAGAGCTAGTTGTAAAGCTCAAAATTGCACCCAACAAACAACGACTGTGTCTTATCTGTTGTGCTCTTAGAGCAACGCGGCTGCCGGCGGGTAGCCAGCACGGATGTTGTCAATGTGCAATACTTTATTAATGCACAAGTACAATTTCAAATTAGGTAAGTATAGTTTACAATTTGCATTTTGCAATTTTATAGTAATTTGTAAAAAGGTAAGTGGCAAATAAAACACTGGAAGTAACTTATCACTGTAATTGGGCAGCAATTCGCCTTAAGTTAATTACACAAAGAAATAATAATTAAATCAACTGTGCATTGGCTTATATAGGCTGGCTACGCTTCTCCCTCCAGGCATGGCAGGAGGTATCGGCGGTGGGAGGGAGTGACGTAGAGGCTTGGCAAATTGGCGTAGGCTTGCAACTGGCGACATCTATTGGCGTGCTGTTACAAATTGTAAAACAAAATACATTGTATCGTCAGTTGTCTAAACTGGGCGGAAAGCCTATAATAAAGACAACTGAACTTAATAAAAAAAAATTTGCCTATTTTATTAAAGTACATGTCTCAAGTTAGTTTTGCAGAAGTATATAAAAAAACAGAAGCGAGCGCCGCCTACATGACGTTTCTTAATATTTTTAAAACCATATTTGATTGTTGCATACCAATTAAAAGGGTAAGGGTGACTGTTTCTAAAAAGTCTAATTGGAAATCAAAAGGCATTAGAAGGTCAAGTAAGAAAAAGAGACAGCTTTATTTGAACTTAATAAAGAATAGGTCGAGTAGGTCTGAGTCTTACTATAAATCATATAAGAAAATTTTAAAATCTGTAATAAGATATTCTAAAAGGCTGTCTAATTCTAAATACTTAAGTAATAGCTCTAATAAAACTAAAGCTACATGGGGACTCATTAAATACTTAACCAAACCATGCAACCAACTAAGAGAAACAATAAAAGATATAAAAATCGGTACATTAAAAATTACGGACGCTTCAGAGATAGTAGAGCAGTTCAATAATCTCTACATAACTCAAAATATTAATAACTCATTTGTAGATACATATGTCCCTCAGTTTGATAGTTCTTGTAAAAGTATGTATCTAAAACCTGTTGATGAATGGGAAGTAATTACTATAGTTATGCAACTAAAAAATAAAAAAAGTTGTGGTTATGATGGTATCTCCACACAAGTAATTAAGTCTTGTATAAATGAAATTGTCAAACCTCTCGTGTATATTATCAACATAATGCTGGAAACCGGTAGCTTTCCAGATGATCTTAAGGTTACTTTAATTAAACCCCTTCACAAAAAAGGTCCTAAAGATATAATTAATAATTACAGACCAATAGCGTTATTGCCTAGCTTCTCAAAAATTTTCGAAAAAGTAATTTTTAGTAGACTAGTTAACTATATGAACAAAAATAACATACTTAGTGATTTTCAATTTGGATTCAGGCAAAATAGATCCACCTCTTGCGCTATTTACAGGATGCTTAAACAGGTTTGGACTAATATTAATAATAAAGTAAAATGTGCTGCTCTGTTTGTTGATATGACCAGGGCGTTTGACTGTGTTGTGCATAACATACTTTTACGACAATTGGAAAGAATAGGTGTTCGCGGTATTGCATACAAGTTATTACAATCTTACCTAAATAATAGAAAGCAAGCGACGGTACTAACAACATTTAACAAATTGAACAATACATTAGAAGAGGTACAATCAAAATTCGCAATTTGTAAAATCGGTGTCCCTCAAGGTAGTGTTCTTGGTCCACTATTATTTTTGATGTATATAAATGAACTACCCGCCATAGCTAAATACCCATGTGTAATGTTTGCTGATGATGCAACAATTTTATTTTACAACGATAGTATTTCAGTTGAGGATTATAGGCATGAAATAAGAAGTACACTATTAACTATAAAAACTTGGCTAGACACAATGAACCTCACGGTAAATTTAAACAAAACTAAAATTATGCAATTTAAAAATTATAAACAGAATTTAGAAAATCTAAATATACAACTAGATTCAGTTGAAATAGAAGAAGTAGAACAAACTAATTTCCTAGGAGTGTCCTTAGATACTCACTTAAACTGGAAAAGTCACATTGATAAAATTAATAGTAAAATATCTGCCAATTGTTATGCGCTTTCAGTATTAGTGGATGCGTCAACTCTTGAAGTAGCTAAAAGTTTTTATTATGCAAATATTTACCCCCTTCTAACTTATGGCATTATATACTGGGGAAACTCTGTCAATGTTAGTAGAACATTTATATTGCAAAAACGCAGTCTTAGAATAATGTATGGTAAAGCGAGCGATGAATCTATTCGCTCATTGTTTTCCGAAGAGAAATTTCTTACATTAACTAGTATATACATATTGGAGATTTGTACTTTCGTTTTTAATAACATAAATTCATTTGAAAAGCAAATAAACATGCGCATAAGAGATGTACCCACGAGGCAGAAAGATAGTGACGCTTTATATTTACCTCGAGTGAAATGTCAGATTTTCAAAAATAGTACATACATATTTGCTATTAGAATATTCAATAAATTACCCATACATTTCAAACAATTATCAGGTAATAAATTTAAAAGAGAACTAAAGCAATGGCTTATAAAAAAAGTATACTATAGTATAAACGAATTTTTTGATGACGTGCATTAAAATGGTTTGGGGAGCTTCCGCGTAAAATATTAACTCTAAACAATGCCTGAGAGTTTTTTTTCCGCCGGCTTTTTTTCTCTCATTGACCCAGTGGTGGGTAGGCATCAAAAGCCGATGATCCGTTAAGAATATTCTTAGCGGATCTTAAAATAAAACTATTTGACTACTTAGCTATTTAATTTTAATTAGTAATATAATATTGTATGCCAGAGCATGGTAGACTGTTTAAACTCTTATAATAATTTTAAACATCTAACTGTATGTATGTAAACAGTCAACAATAAAGTATTTTCATTTTCATTTCATTTCATTTCATTTCATTTCATTTCATTTCATTTCATTTGAACTCTCCGTATTATATAATTGATCAGTGAAAATCTTCGATTCTGACTGCGGTAACAAAGTGCATTAGGAAACTATGAACACTACACGGTCGGCTATCAGCCGGCAGCCGTAGTGCTCCAAGTTCGCGAGTTTCTAGCAGTAGAGCAATTCACTTGCCAATTCGATACAACCTTTTTTGGGTCTGTTTGTGTTAAGATCTTATGGATGTGTTTGGTTTATAGTATTTTATCATACAAGCTTGAAAAGGTAGCTAATATTACTCTCGATTCAGTAAGTATTTAACTACGATAATATACGATAAATTTACAGATGATACTCTAGGTGTACTTTCATCTAGTTCCTGTAGCTTCGGGATTAAGAATAGAGCTACGGTATCCCCTGCCTGATCTTAAGAAGCGACTAAAAGGGGGCTTCCAGGGTTGTGTGTGAGAGTGGGAGCTCGATCCGTCCAGCCAGCAGCCCCGGGAAGGGCGGCGGTGTGTGCATGGCTGCATGCCACCGTAAGCAACGGAAGGTGCAGGAGAGCACATCTGCTCTCCCGAAGATGGGCCCTTTCTGGGGCGTCGCGCGTGGAGGACACCGGTGCGTGCCACTGGAGATCCCGGAGTCCTCCCCATGCGCAGAGTAGCCACCGAGAGGGTTTTAGTGCGGTCAAATCCCACATAACCCGGTATCCTCACCCAAGGCGACTATTTCATTTCATTTCATTTCATTTCATTTCACCGTAGAGGACTGAATCTCCCTTATTCAACACAGATGGGCCATTAAAACATAATACCTACTATTTTAAAATCATGTAAAAATTTACAAGTTATCTTTAAACTGTATAAAATAATGTGCATTAGGAAAATAAAGCAGGTGCAGCTGTATTTCAATATTCGTCTTATCTGTAGAAAGAGGGCCCTTAGGAAATCAGCGTCTAGCCTGGATAGCCCGTATAAAATTGTCCGGGAAAATTGAGGTTTCAAACAGAGTAAAAATACAATAAAATTACATACATCATATTACCAGAACCTTCTTTCACCCTCACATGATTATTTCACTGTCCGTCTGTTCATTTGTCTGATATACGCGAAAAGCTTTTAAAAATATTTAAAGTCCCTCTAATGAACATATATTTCCTATCGGATCTGACAGGAATTTACGCTATGTCACCACGGTGGACAAATCCATTATCTCCCCTGGTAGACACAGGAGTTTGAAACATCTAATATCTTTAAACGAACAATTATTTTATATACCTAAATATATTTTTGAATCTCGGAAACGGCTTCAACGATTTTGATTTAGTACCTACCCTGGTTTCGGAGGTGATAAATCGATCCAACTAGGTTTTATTTTTAGAAATTTTAAATTAAAAAAAATATTTTCAGCGATAATCAACTTAAATATAAACTGAAAAATGCGACTCATCTTGACATCTATTAATACTCTCATTAATAATATTGTGGCGTTGAACGCCGTCAAACGCCATCCGCCAATCCGACGTTCAAAGAAATGACAATGTCGATTTGAAAGAGCTCTATAAAAATTTCGCACATTGATTTAAAGCTTCTTTGGCCGAATGGTTACGTGGGCTGACTGCGGAACTAGAGATCCGGGTTCAAACCTCATTCAAAACCATATTGCGTTATTTTTTAATTTTTTGTGAAAATATTGTTTTTATTGGGAGCTATTTTTTATTATTTTTTTGGACAATTCACACAACACCATCTGATTCCAAACTAAGCAGAGCTTGTGCTATGATAATCAGAAAGCTGATAAACATACATATAGGTATATAATTCTAAATACATACTTAAATAGATAAAATAACACCCAGACACAGAACAAATAGTCATGTTCATCACACAAAAATATTTGTCCTGGGTAGGAATCGTACCCACGACCTCACGCTTCGCAGTCGGCTCTTCACCCACTACGCCACGGAGGCTGTCAAAGATTTATTTATATTTTTGATGGCGTTGTTAAGTAACACTAAGCAAATGAGAGTTTCGTTTGAAATTAAACCAAGAAAATAAATTAAAATTTATAAAAGTAAACAGTACAAAGATTCAAGAATACTTTTATATGATAATTTTTTTTTATTCAAAGTCCATCACATTATTGACATATTTTTAATATAAACCCGAGCCAACCGAACGGTCGTTTTAAGAGAAAATAAATTGTTTTTATCCGAGCAGGTACTTTTTTGTATAAATCGCAGGCATGCTCGAGATCTCGAGAATATTAGAAAACATAATAATGTCACCGTCGAAGACCGGCGTCTTAAACACTCAGCAACCACATTAGTGAAAATGGTTTTAAAGATATTTTCAAACAATATACATAATAGTATATGCGTTAAGAAAATACACAGATTTTCAGCGGTCTTCTAAACACGTGTTATCTGCGGAAGAGGACCCTAAGGAAATTAGCGTTTAACCTGGAAAGTATTCTGTATAGTGGAATTTAAATCGAAATTTTAACAGGAAGCGTGGGGACCCATTTGACTAAGTTACCAGCCATTTAGTCCTCTTGAGTATAAGCTCTATTGTGTGGTTTTTAAAACATGAGTTTAACAAAAGTGTTGGAATGGGATGTTTTTAGTCAGTATGTTAAAATGAGAAACAGCGCTATTTGAGAACCCGATCATACAGCAGTTACTATTTTATTTTTCTACAAAAATATATCTATGCATTAATGGAAGAAATTAATGGAAGTGGGAGGCATAAGCGGAAGTCTAAACATAGCGAATATATTTAAGTCTCACTTTAAAGCTGAACCTTTGAGTACATGTCATCAATCAGATAATGACGCCCGGGACACTATTGATGCTCAGGGGTTGCAGACGCGTTTCTCAATACACGAGGTACACGATGCCATCAAGTGTATGAAGCGTGGGCGATCACCGGGACACGATAGCCTAAGTGTCGAGCAATTAAGGTATGCGGGTGTGCACCTTTCCAGGGTCCTTGCCATGCTCTACAATCTTTGCATAGCACATTGCTATCTGCCGGAAGCTATGATGAAGACAGTGGTTGTGCCGTTGCTAAAAAATAGGACTGGTGATGCGGCAGACAGATCCAACTATAGGCCCATATCCCTCGCAACTATTATAGCCAAGGTGTTAGACAGTTTGCTTGACACGCATTTAAGTAAAGCTGTTAAGATCCATGACGCTCAATTCGGGTTTAAACCCGAACTATCAACTGAAAGTGCGATAATGTGTCTTAAGCAGACTGTCCGCTACTATACGGACAGAAAAACGCCTGTTTATGCGTGCTTTTTGGATCTGTCAAAAGCATTTGACCTAGTTTCCTATAAGGTCCTATGGCATAAGCTTCGGACGAAAACAAGCATGAGGCCGGAACTAATATCATTACTTCGGTACTGGTATAGCAATCAGTCAAATGTAGTTAGGTGGGGAGACGCTTTGAGCGATCCCTACAGACTGCGCTGTGGAGTAAGGCAGGGAGGGCTGACGTCACCGAGGCTCTTCAATCTGTATGTCAACCAGCTGACGGAGAGGCTCAGTGGGGCAGGTGTCGGATGCTCAATTGATGGTGTTTTTATAAACAACGTCAGTTATGCTGATAACATGGTTCTGCTGAGCCCCTCAGTCAGTGGCCTCAGACAGCTCTTGAAGATTTGTGAGGAATACGCCGGGGTAAATGGACTTTGCTACAACGCTAAAAAGAGCGAGATCCTGGTTTTCAGGGGGAAAAATAAACCTACTAGCTTTACGCCCAAATTTACACTATGCGAATCTCCCCTGAGGCAGGTGGCTCAGTTCAGGTATTGTAACGGAACGTTACAAATCTCGGTTCGTACGCGATGACGAGCAAAATTGAGCGTTGAGCGCGGGTATTGCGCGGGGGGAGAACGGGGTCGGTGACCGATCGGCCGAGCAGCGCAGACGCGCCAGTCGCACCTCGATCTGAGTGAGAGCGATACTGCGTCAGTTTGATTCGCAGTGTGTGTGGTCGGCATTCACCATTTTCTGTCGTAGTTATTTTTGCATTTTAACTCCTTGATTTATCGCAATATCAGCGTATATAAGTCTGTTCCCGCGTTAGGGTAAGTTTTAAATGGCACATTAAACCTTCAATAGCATTGTGTTTAAATTAATTCCGTTACTTTTGAATATGTATGTAAAATAACAATCCTTTGTTCTTAACTGTCATTTCATCTTTAGCAAAATTAATTAGCTTGTTGCAAATATAGTTTTCTTTCTTTTTCTAAAAAAAAACTGTTGATATTCATTATTGTTGACCTTCTGCTTTTAATTATATTTCTGCTTATTGTGAACTCCGTTCTGGTAACCCCACCACGTCCAAAGCAACTACGTTGTACTTCCTGCTTTTCTTTGTCCGTTGGTGGGTTTCCAGGACGGCCGGTCTATGAGCCAAATTGTAATGCGTTGGTGTATATGTGCATTCCAGGGATTACCCTGCGGCTTAAGACCTGCATAGCCAATTGCGCCGACGACTGCTTGGCTTGTTTGTTTTGCCGCTTGCCTGCCGCTTGCTGCGGACAAGTTCAAAGAAGAACCCTGCCCCGTACACGGCCGCGCGTGACACTCGATCGGACCGGACGCCGCTACACACCATACGGCCGGACGCACGGAAAGGGAAGTACTGCGCTCCGAAGTGTTGACAGATTAGCCCGTTAACCCACGACCCCCCGATATATATTTTATGTGCCTATATTTTTTTTTTAACTTTCAATTGAATAAAATTATTTAAAGGTCGTTACTTGAGTTTTATTGAATCTCAGGGCAGTAACGGCACATTGGCGCCCTCTTACGTGGGTTTAAATCTGTTTTCGCTTCGTAGTGAGTAGTTAGTTTTTGTTCGGTGTGTGGTTTTTGTTGTTGTTTGTAAAACGCTTTTTTTTGGTTTCCAGCAACTTAGGTGAAAGCAACCTTTTTTATTTGTTGTTTTAAATAATTTTGTCTTTATTTTCGTTTTAAAAGGTCTTATTTATTTTTGTTACTAATTGTTAATAAATTTATTATATATATATTTTTTAAGAATACAGTTATGCTGGTATTAAATATATTATTATGAGTTATAGTTATATATTTCGTTATTATATTTTTGAGCGCTAGTATTATATATTCTAAAGCTGTTTTCACACTAGTTGCAATTTTAACATTCTCTTTTATTCTTTTCCTTTCTGTCGCATAGTTTTTTTTTCTTCTGTAAACCAAAGCGTTCTGTTAAAGCTGATTGTAGCAGAACGGAGTAGTTAGGACATCATTGATCAAAATAACAATATTAGTGTGCCATTTACAACTTGTACCGTCGGTTTTTTTTTACATTTTTGCCGCCATCATTTTTTTACGATGGCCTATCCTATTAAATTTCTCTCACTGCAAAAGACCGAGCTGGAGTACGAGGTCGCTGTTAGAGGGGAAACCCCGGCTAGTACTGTTGCAGATATGAGAAAGCAAATAGGTAGATTATGTCAAATATTTCCATCAGAGGACATATTATGTTCACATCTTGAACCCTTCGAAGACCTGAACGCTTGCTTTGAAATTTTAGAAAGAATTCGGGGAACTCTTGAAGCAGACGTTTCTGATAAAAATATTTTGGCACGTACTGAGAATATTTTTAACCATTTGTATCACAGAATTAATCGCATAGAAATCGATAGCAAATTAGTTAGTAAACATTTAGAATGCAGCACATGTTTTAAAGAACTTTATGAAAAGCTTTTATCTTTAAAGAGTAAAAGTGTAGACCCCCTTTCAGTTTCCGATTCAAGCTCAGAGTCAAAGGTATTGTCCTCACCGATACATATATCAGTTACTTGTGATGGTGGTAACAGGACTCCACCCGAGCTTGGTAGGTTAAAGTTTGATGGAAAGTCTTGTGTACGATCTTTTATTCAGCGAGTTAAGGAATTTAGCGAGGCTCGTAACATTTCAGATTCTAAACTTCTATCTTTTGCCACTGAAATTTTTGTTGACGATGCTTTGCACTGGTTTCGAAGTGTAAAAGAACAAGTGAAATCGTGGGATGAACTTGTAATTCTTCTCTCAGAGAACTTTGGCAGTCCAGACTATGACTACAGACTTTTGTACGAGATTCGCGGTAGAACGCAGGGTCAAGCTGAAAATATAACGATATACTTGTCGATTTTAGCAGGTATGTTTTCTCGCCTTTCAAGGCCTTTGTCAGAAGAGGACAAGCTCGAAATAATACTTCATAATATAAGACCATGCTATGCGAGTACATTGGCTTCCGCGACTGAAATTAAATCAATCGACCAGCTGCGTACTCTGTGCAAAAATTATGAAAACTTTCAGTATCGATTAGTTCAATTTCGGGAATCTGTAGCAAATATTTCTGAAAATTTAATTGCACCAGAATTTGCCTATAAACATAAATTTAATGGTAATAAAAGTATCCAGGATTCCAATAAAAAATACACGAATTTTAATAAAGTAAATTATACTAAACCTAATCTTAACACAAATAATAATAGTATGAATCGAAAATATTTACACGCTATCAGTACGAATCCTGATACTACCGAAAAGTTACCCTATTGCCCAAGATGTCGTAATAATACGCATTCCTTCAGAAATTGTGAAAGTACAGAGATTTTATGTTTTAAGTGTGGTCAGAAAGGCGTCAAGAAACCTGATTGCCCAACATGTAATACTGAATCAAAAAACTAGCTTTTCAGGATTGTAGCATTTCTCGTTCCGTAGTTGGTCGCTGCAATAAGAACGAATGGAAGGAATGGTTAAAGACTATAAATAGTTTCTTTAAATGTTATAATATTGCTACAATTCTGGGAAATAAACCATTGCACGATACGCGACCATATATTAACATTAAAATACATGATATAACCGCTTCAGGTCTCCTTGATTCTGGTTCTGCGGTAACATTAATTGGTAACAATGCACATAACGCTTTACTTAGCCGGGGACTTAAGTTATGTACAGACGATAAACTGTCCATTGTTGCAGCTGGTGGTCAGACTTTACAAAGTATAGGTTACATAAATTTACCAATTACTTTTGAAAATCAGTTTCATATATTGAAGACTTATGTTGTTCCGGAGGTTCAATCATCGCTTATCTTAGGTATTGATTTCTGGCGTGCATTTCATATAAGTCCTAAACATTTGGTTTCTTTTCAAGTAGCTACAGTTCCATTAATGGAATTAAATGTTAATGATAGTCCAAATACTGCAATATATTCTTATGACAATTTAAATAGTTCTCAAAAAGCTATTGCTGATAACATAGTTGATAAATATAAAGATATTTCATTTGAACAAAAAGGTTTAGGTCGGACGCATCTGATCGCCCATCGCATTGACACAGGCGATTCCCCTCCTATTAGACAAAGGTACTATAGACTGTCGCCGGAAAAACAGAAGATCCTCGTCGAGCAGGTTGATGAGATGTTAGCTCTAGATGTAGTAGAACCATGCGAAAGCGCCTGGCAGTCTCCTGTGCTTCTCGTCAAGAAAAAGAATGGTGAACCTCGTTTTTGCCTAGATAGTAGGAAGCTCAATTCAGTGACGAAACGAGATGCCTACAACTTGCCATACATTTCCGAGATCTTGGATAACTTACGCGATGCACGTTTTCTTAGTAGTCTCGATTTATCCAAGGCTTTCTGGCAAATACCCATTCTAGAGGAGCATAGAGATAAGACGGCATTCTATGTCCCTGGTCGTGGTACTCTGAGATTTAAGACAACTCCTTTTGGTTTAACCAATGCCCCTGCCACTCAACAGCGTTTAGTGGATGCTTTATTAGGTGACGTAGATCACCGGATTTTTGCATATTTAGATGACATTATCATCGTAAGTAGCAGTTTTGATGAGCATGTCTCACTCCTGCTTCGCGTATTAGATAAGTTGCGTAGGGCAAATTTGACAATAAATTTGGAAAAGTGTGAGTTTTTCAGAAGTCAGCTTAAATACTTAGGTTATGTGGTGGATGCAAATGGTTTACGAACTGACCCCGATAAGGTACAAGCTATCTTAAATTATGCTCCTCCTACCAATCGGAAGGAACTTAAAAGATTTTTAGGCACTGCTACATGGTACCGTCGTTTTGTTCCAAATTTTAGCACAATTGCAGGACCACTCAATAAACTGACTTCTAGTAAGAAAAACTCCCCGCCATTTCAATGGACAGATGAGGCGGATGCAGCCTTCAAGAAACTTAAAGAATGCCTCGTTTCTGCTCCAGTGCTATCGTGCCCGAATTACGATCTGCCATTCGAAATACATACAGATGCAAGTAATTATGGAATTGGTGCCATGCTTACGCAGTCGATCAACGGCAAAGAACACCCTATTGCGTACATGAGCAGATCGTTAACGGCCGCTGAGAGAAATTACAGTATTACTGAACGGGAAACTCTGGCTGTTCTTGTTGCATTAGAGCATTGGAGATGCTATATTGAAAATGGGAAAACTTTCATTGTTTATACAGACCATAGTGCACTCAAATGGTTTTTGTCTTTAAGTAACCCTACAGGTAGACTCGCGCGCTGGGGTGTTCGGTTGTCGTCCTTTAATTTTGAAATCAGGCATCGTCGTGGTTCTGACAACGTCATTCCTGATGCTTTGTCCAGATCTGTCCCGGTTTCTTTTATAGTTACTGCTAAATCTTTTGAGTCTTCTACGGATGTTTGGTATAAAGAGCTTTTTAATAATTGTTTGAATAAACCTGATGAATTTCCAAATTATAAAATTAAAAATGATACTCTTTATAGACTTAGTAAGAATAGTTGCCAATTAAGTAACGAATTCGCTTGGAAAGAAGTAGTTCCGTCAGATCTTAGAGACTCTGTTTTGGCTGATAATCATAATAAGCCAACTGCTGGGCACTTGGGAATTTTCAAAACATACAGACGTATCGCACTAAACTATTATTGGCCGGGCTTGTACCAAGATGTTGTGAGATACGTTAACGCGTGCTCCACTTGCCTGGAGTATAAATTCCAGAACCACGCTACTCTTGGTGAAATGGGTCGACCAAAACAGTGTTCTCGCCCGTATCAGATGTTATCGATTGACCTCATGGGTCCGTTACCGGTAACTCGCAAGCAAAACTCATACATTTTAGTAGTAACTTGCTGTTTTTCTAAATTTTGTCACATATATCCTATTAAATCCGCAACCTCAAAAGTTATTATTAAAATTTTAGAAGAACAAATATTTTTAATTCACGGTATTCCTCAAACAATAGTCTTAGATAATGGAACACAATTTTTAAGTAATGAAACTCAATCGTTTTTCAAAAATTATAATATCCCCAATTTATTCTTTACGCCCAAGTATACACCTCAAGTCAACACTGTTGAAAGGTACAACAGGACAATCATAACATGTCTTTCCATGTTTGTAGAGGACGACCACAGATCTTGGGATACTTTTATTCCCAAAGTACAATTTGCTATCAATAATGCGGTTAATGAAGTAACTGGTTTTACACCTTCATTTTTAGTATTTGGTAGGGAAGTAGTGACATGCGGCACACATTACTTAGACAATGATTTAGGCGACGAACTTTTGTTTCTCCCGCGTGATGTATACGCCGAAAATCTTGGTACTCTTGCAGAAATTTTCGGGAAGGTTCAGGCAAGGCTCTGGCACGCTCACATAAAAAATACATCTCACTACAATCTTCGTCGGAAGCCTTACGAGTTCAACGTAGGAGACATTGTCATGAAACGTGCTTTTGTTCTTAGTGATAAGGACAAGTATTTTAGTAAGAAATTGGCACCCAAGTATATTAAATGTCGCGTTGTAGAGAAAAAGTCTCCACTAGTTTACGTTTTGGCTGACCTGACGGGTAGAAATCTGGGCACCTGGCATATCAAAGATCTGAAGATTTGCGGAAAATACAACTTTAAGTAATCCGTTAAATTCTTTAAGCTCGCTGATTTTGTTTACATGCTTTAAATACATCCTTAATTTTTTTTAGTTCTCCTTATTTTTATTGCGGATTTTATTTTAAAATAAAATCCTTAAGGGGGAGCGGGGGGTATTGTAACGGAACGTTACAAATCTCGGTTCGTACGCGATGACGAGCAAAATTGAGCGTTGAGCGCGGGTATTGCGCGGGGGGAGAACGGGGTCGGTGACCGATCGGCCGAGCAGCGCAGACGCGCCAGTCGCACCTCGATCTGAGTGAGAGCGATACTGCGTCAGTTTGATTCGCAGTGTGTGTGGTCGGCATTCACCATTTTCTGTCGTAGTTATTTATGCATTTTAACTCCTTGATTTATCGCAATATCAGCGTATATAAGTCTGTTCCCGCGTTAGGGTAAGTTTTAAATGGCACATTAAACCTTCAATAGCATTGTGTTTAAATTAATTCCGTTACTTTTGAATATGTATGTAAAATAACAATCCTTTGTTCTTAACTGTCATTTCATCTTTAGCAAAATTAATTAGCTTGTTGCAAATATAGTTTTCTTTCTTTTTCTAAAAAAAAACTGTTGATATTCATTATTGTTGACCTTCTGCTTTTAATTATATTTCTGCTTATTGTGAACTCCGTTCTGGTAACCCCACCACGTCCAAAGCAACTACGTTGTACTTCCTGCTTTTCTTTGTCCGTTGGTGGGTTTCCAGGACGGCCGGTCTATGAGCCAAATTGTAATGCGTTGGTGTATATGTGCATTCCAGGGATTACCCTGCGGCTTAAGACCTGCATAGCCAATTGCGCCGACGACTGCTTGGCTTGTTTGTTTTGCCGCTTGCCTGCCGCTTGCTGCGGACAAGTTCAAAGAAGAACCCTGCCCCGTACACGGCCGCGCGTGACACTCGATCGGACCGGACGCCGCTACACACCATACGGCCGGACGCACGGAAAGGGAAGTACTGCGCTCCGAAGTGTTGACAGATTAGCCCGTTAACCCACGACCCCCCGATATATATTTTATGTGCCTATATTTTTTTTTTAACTTTCAATTGAATAAAATTATTTAAAGGTCGTTACTTGAGTTTTATTGAATCTCAGGGCAGTAACGGCACAGTATCTCGGCCACATAGTTGATGAACGCCTCGAAGACGACGGTGACGTAGAGAGGGAGCGGCGGGCAATGTCGGTTCGAGGCAATATGTTGGCCCGCAGATTTGCACGAAGTGAACAGCAGGTAAAGCTGACGCTGTTTAGGGCATACTGCCAATCATTTTACACGTGCAGTCTGTGGACGGACTATAAGCAGCGGACCCTCAGAGCCCTTCGCGTACAATACAACAATGTTCTGAGGATGGTGTTGAGGAAGCCCCGTTACTGCAGCGCATCCGCCATGTTTGCGGAGGCGAGTGTAGATGATTTCTACGCTCTCATCCGCAAACGTGTGGCGTCGATGATGAACCGGGTGGTGGGGAGTACCAACACCATCCTCAGCACATTGGCGTACAAGCTAGACAGCCCTCTTTGGGGCGCCTGGAATAGGACACACACGCTCCCGAATAGGCGTGTGTGTATATAGTTGCTTTATTTTTAAATACATACTAACATAGGATAAGTTTGTGTACTAACCCAAAAATGTATTATGTTTTCTGTTTTTATTTACTAACATAGTTATGTAAGCATTTGTATTTTACTAACCTATTGTATGGACTTATGGTCTGAAATAAATGAATTATTATTATTATTAATTATAGGATGTGTAGTGCATGTATTTTCCGTGATTTTTTTGTATTATTTTTACAATTTTATGAAAAGATTTTGAACTTCTTGAATCAAGGTGCCTTAGTGCAATGTAGGACTAAAACCTGGAATCGTTTATAAGTATCTTATTTATTATAACATTTTACAAGCTTCACACTCATAGCCCCACTATAGGGTAGATATACGCTGTGTCGTGGGTGCCATGGACAAAGACATGAATACAAACACCCAGACCAAGAACTGAAACTGAAACTCATCGTTTCTCTCTCTCACAATCTCTGCTTCGCCGGGAATCAAACCCCGGACCCCCGATTGGCAGTCCGGCATAGCAACTGTTGCGCCACATGGTTAATCAGTATTGAGTAAGCAAAACATATTGTGATTAACGTTTAACTAACTTTGGTAGTAGATTGGGGTAGTTTATTTTCTGAAATATGAACCGCGCATTGAAATTTTATTTCGATGTGTTATATTTTGTATTAAGGGGCCGTATACGAAATTTTGCCGATTTCGCTGATTTAACACATGATATTTTTTAGTTAAATTACAGTATTTTCATAAGCTTCATTACACAATATAACTGATCATTTCATTAATAATCTAATACATTAGCCACTTTTTTAGCGTCAAGAATTATAATGCGAGATTTAGGTTACTTTAAAAGATTTTTAATGCCAAATTTTCATTATAAATTAGATTTTCTTTGGGAAACGGATTGATTTTGCTGAAGTATATTTATGTCAAATAAATTTTATCTCCCAAAATTGACTAAGTTCAATATTTTTTACTAATATTTTTTTGTATGAGAGTGGCAAAAAGTGGCTCATTTAATATGTATGTGATTTTTACAGCAATAAATGAATTTTTTTCGATCTGTTTAGATTTTTAAATAATCCAGAAATATGTAATATTCTGCTATTACAGTAAAATTCACAAAACTACGAGTTCAGGTCCATTAAGCAAAACAACGTAATAAAAGTGAAAAAGTGGCTCATTTAATAGTTTATTATTGAAATGATCAGTCATAATGTGCAATAAAACTTATGAAAATACTGTTTTTTAACTGCAAACTCTCCTATGTAAAATCTGCTAAATCAGCGAAATCGGCAAAACTTCGTAAACGGCCTCTTAATATTGTATACGAAAAATAGAGATAATTTAAAAAGGAAAATACGAATGTAAAGTATAAGAGATACAGTATTAAATTTAAGTAATACTAGGGACTACACACAGCTCAAACTCAATTTTCATTTAACCCATAAAAATGTACTTGCTTCCGACAGATTTTCAATTTCTACTCAGCTATGGGATGCTGAAAAAGTTCCATTTAGAGTAAACAAACTTTCGGCCAGAGCAACTAACGGCCATTAAATTACACATCCGGTCCACAAACGCTCAGGTATAAGGAATTTTCGGGAACAATTTTCACCTCTATAAATCTCTCGTACCTTTTTAATACCCTTCGTTGATCATTGGTCTGACCGCGGACTAGTAAAGAATAGCTTTCTTTTGAACAAAGCTATAGGCTCGCTGCAAGTCTTTTTGCGTCTCACTGCTAGGCACGGGTCTCTCCCCATTATTGCGGAGGTCTGGAGCTTACTCCATCACGCTGTTCCAATGTGGGTTGGTGGAGATGGGAGTTAGTGCCAACCCGCTGTCGGATGTTTTCAAACTGCCCATTAGTGAAGCGCGCGCTAGCCCCGCGGCGCGCGTAAGCCCGTCCAGCCTCCGATAAGGTTTAACGACTATTATCTATCGACAACAACCGGGATCGACGGAAAAGGTATAAGAAAAGATTTTCTTTTCTTTTTTATAAAATGATAGCGAACGAGTTTAAAAAGCAAACAATGTAAGAGTTAAGATTTTTTTGTCTTTGACCATGCTAAACATGGTCGTTATAAAAGTTAATCCCTGCAGCCAATGGACATCTTGATCAATCTTCCTGCAAGTTCATGGTTGCCAGACAGGCCGGTTGCAACACCTTTCCAAGGAATCATAAAGAGCTTTAAGGCAAAATGAAAAGAACGTAGCAATTTCATTATCGTACACTTTTTTCCTTGTTATTCTAACAAGACAAGGTTATTACACTTAGCCACGATTATGCTGCCAAGAAGCATATCTTAAAAAATATCATTTGAAAAAAAAAATACGTGTTAGGTTGGCAACTACAGTACAGTTAAAACATTTCTACAATCTTCTACATATCTTCTCTCTATCTTCTACATACTCGTATTTATACTTTTGGTGGTTTCCAGATCTCCTCCCCTTTTTACTAAGTATTCAAAAAGTCGGATAAAGAAATCTAGTATTTTCATTAACGAGAGTCCTATTTATATAGATATAATGACGATAATATATATCGTCATTATATTCTTCCAATATGCTTATATATATGTATGTATGTATGTATGTATGTATGTTGGTATGTATGTATGTATGTATGTATATATGAATGAATATTTTTAATCTTGTGTCTTTTAGCTTGTTTATTTTAGAAGTCTACCTCGTATTCTCAACATAACCCAGGGTCGACTGGTAAACAATGCCAATAGGCATTACGTTAAGCCCTTTGTGAACCATAGTTTTAGGTTTTTCACATAAATATAAATAAATAAAAAATAAAATTAAGAAAGCAAAGGCCAAATATATTGCAGCTCATAGGAGAACAAGAGCTCCTATGCGGTTAATCTCTGTGGAAAGTGAGTCAGGACTTTTGGGACCTGGCTACTTAAATCATATCGTATTTCCACTCGGGTAGCGTCTGAGATAACAGAATCATTCTTCATTTATTTACTCGTAAGCATTTTGCGTCATGTAAAAATTATAATGCATTAAACATTACGTTTCCGTGCTTTGGAGGGCACGTTAGGTCGTCGGTCCCGGTTGATGTCGATAGATAACAGTCGTTAAACCTTGTCGGAGGCCTAATGGGCGGTTTGAAAACATCCGACAGTGGGTTGGCCACTAACCCGCATCTCCACCAACCCGCATTGGAGCAGCGTGCCCAGCAGTGGAACGCAAAAAGGGTTACAGTCAAACATTATTTATATTGGAAGAGGATGACATGTTCTTTTTTTGGAATACCATGATATACCATGGATAGTTACGCTAAATCTAGTAGATTACTTGTCCTGTGCAAAAAGAGTACACAAGGCTTTGATGGATAAAAACGAATTAAAATCTAAAACAGCTTAAGATAATTGCTACTTTTTTGATATTTTTTCTGCATTTACAAACTCAGAAAATAAAAGTCATAATACTTTTATTATTTAGTATATTAATATTTAACTAGGTTTTAGCATGCATCCTTCTATAAATCGGAACCCATCAAAACAATATTTTCATTAATAAAAATAGGAAACAAAGTTTGAACCAAATTTTATTCTGTTACAGTAGACAACACATGCGACCAATTGCTATATTGGAATCTCAGAAGCATAAAATTAAGTTTTATTTACTGGCCCTCAACTTCGGACCGCATAGACTATGTTTAAATTCGCTGATTGTTTACTTCGCTAGCTTATGGTTTTGAGGGTTGTTCGTTGTAAGTTATTGTTCACTTCTTCTGTAATATTTTTTTTCGTTCTGTTGATAGTACCTACATATTATTATGTTCAACAAGAAACTGTTGATCCGAGGGTTTTGGCGGGAAGTCGAAAAAGACATATTGTGCTCTTGTTTTATTTTTACTTTCTTAGTATATTTCTGAGTAATATCGGATAAATTTGATGGCATTTTGTTCGATATAGGTTAATTATAGTGTACGAGTGTTGTGAGTTAAAATAACAGTGCGAAAATATATTTTTTCGGCTTGCCTCCAAAATTCCATTGGTCACGTTCTTGTAAAGAAGCCATCTCTTTACTTGAATGTCTGACTAACTTGACTGACTAATTACTAACGAATTACTGACTTTACTTATTATTACTTGTCGAGTTTTACCGAAACTGGCAAAAACGTGATGCAAAAATTATACTTGACGCTGGCAATATGCAGAGTTTGCGATGCCATAACTGAAGAAAAAAAAAACTGTTGATCCCGCGTGTCTTATGGTCGTAAGCAAGAAGGCTACCGGATTTCTAAGGCAGACGCGGCCATTTTATAGAGACATGTACCAGCCTAACATCAAGAATAAGGGTGAGAGCTTATACACGACTCTGAAAAACAGCTTTGATACCGCTTTAATCTAACTTCTTACATTTTGTCGTACCCTTGATGAGGAGCTTAACAGACTTGTTGACAGTCGGAACAAAATTGAAAGCACATCTTATATTTCTATTTATAAGATTTGTCGAGGTTAGCGCTTGTGTCCAATTACTTAACTCAATTCGAACCACGGAAGCAAATCATATTACGAAGTTTATCTAGAGGCACTTACTTGCGGTCATTCACTCAACTTCGGACCCCGATAGACAATGTTTAACTTTGTGGATTGCTTACTACACTACCAACTACGCTTAGGGTTGTGTGGATTGTTACTCGTAGATGTCTAACAACCAACATTTGATTAGTTCCATCCATCCATCCATCAGCCTTTTATAGTCCACTGCTGGACATAGGCCTCCCCTAAGGAGTGCCGAACGTTAGGGGAGGCCTTTGCTTAGTTATTGTAAATAAATAAATAAATTAATTAATAATAAACGTTTCACACTCATAGCCCCACAGTAGGATAGATATACCCTGTGTCGTGGGTACCATGGACACAAACAAAGACAGGAACACAAAAAAATGAATAATATTTTAAAAGGCAGATTTATACCAACCCTTTATTGCATCCCACTGCTGGGCACGGGTCTCTCCCTTATTATTGGGAAAGCCTGGAGCTTATTCCACCACGCTGCTCCAATGCGGGTTGGTGGAGTTGCGGGGTAGTGGCCATCCCGCTGTCGGATGATTACAAACCGCCCAAAAGGCCTCCGATAAGGTTTAACGACTGTTATCTATCGATTACAACTGGGATCGATGGCTTAACATGCCCTCCGAAGCACGGAAACGCGCATGAAATTTTAGCTACTAGTGGTCACCCATCACACACCTGACCGCGTTTGTTTGGCTTATATACGACATACAACAAATATTCAATTAACATTGACAAAACGATGAAATGATCGAGAAGCCATTAACAAAAGAAGAAAAAGAATTCTAAGATGGATTTGTCGTCTTTATCTTTAGCACTTGTTGGCAGTTACTCGTCTCAATTCGAATCACGGAAGCAAGTTAGAATATTACGAAGTATATCTACATAGGTCGTCCCACTGCTGGGCATGGGTCTCACCCCATTATTGGGGAGGACTGGAGCTTACTCCACCACTCTACTCTTATTTTATACAGTTAATTCTATTTCAAACTTATTTATTATTATGTCTTGTCTAAAGAAGGTAGCAGACCAACTAGCAGTAGCAGGTAATTGGTAGCAGGCCAAGGATAAATTGCCCTCTCTGTACACTAAATCTCTGGTTTTCAAACCGCTTCTTAGGTCTTCTAAGTTCCGTGAAGGTTTAGCGCCTGTTATCTATCGATAACAACTAGGAGGACTGATTTAAAGTGCTTAACGTGCCGTGCGAAATACGCATAATTTTTTTGCCACTAGCGGTCACCCTTTTTTTGGTATCGGGGGGGAAACCTTCAAAAGGTACCCGACACCTTGTATCCTACAAGGTTATGTGGGATTTGACCGCACTAAAACCCCTTCGGTGGCCTGCCTCTGCGTTTGAACGCACCGGTGTCCTCCACGCGTGGCTCCCCGCAACGGGCCCATCTTCGGGAGAGCAGGTGTGCTCTCCTGCACCTTCAGGTGTTCACGGCGGCATGCGGCCACGCATACACCGCCGTCCCTTCCGGGGCTGCTAGCTGGACGGATCAAGCTCCCACTCTCAGCTCTATTCTTAATCCCGAAACTACAGGGACTACTAGCGGTCACCCTAGCGGTCCCAAACCAGGCCACACCCACTCACGCCGATCTACACCAACCGCCCTGCCATGCACGATTGTTATTATTATTTCACGCAAAAGGTAGTAAGTAAGCAAAGGTCACACTACTTATAACAATTTTTTTCCACTATAAAAAACAAACCATAATCCAATATTGCAATGGGCTGATCCTGTATATCGGATGATAATGTGTGGTACTTTTGAAGTTGGTTAAGTAGTTTTTTAATGAATTTATTTTAATTAAAAAAAATCTCCTTGTAATTTTAGAATAGAATACCTACCTACTTCTTTTAACAGACAACATAACAGGTAATATTCTGAAGTCCTGTACAGTCATCAAAGGCAAAGACTTGACACATTCCGAGTAAATTACTTGAATATCAACATGTCAGTACATTACACAGTCGCGTTATAAGCACGGCCTTCCCTAAGGGCCTATAAAATGGAGCGAAAAGTTTTTAGAGGCACTTGACAACACGTTCCAAAAAGTCTGTGATGTCAATGTACACAGCTTTTGAGTTGTAAGCACCTTGATTATTTTTCAAAGCCCAGCCGGAATTTGACTAGCTTTTTGTGGGTTCTATACTTTAAAACAAAAAAGGAAACCTGTAATGGAATATTTTTGAACGGTTTAAAGTCCAGTCAGAATTTGTATTCAGAATAGATATTTTATCTATAATTTTGAGGGATCATCAAAAGAAACAAAAACCTTTTAGGATCAAAAAGCTATAATGGTGTTGTTTGAACCTGAACTTAGTTGGTTTTATTAAGTCCTACAAGACTAAGTACACCTGAGATATAAATCTCGAAATATATATTATGAACTCCCCTGACTACGGTCTGACAGACATAAAAGTGAAATTATAAGGTTCCTCTTTTCTATATGGAGCTATACCGAATCTTTTTTTTATTTGAATGGATTAGCAGACGAGCATGCAGGCCACGTGGTGTTAAGTGGTCGCTGCAACCCATGGACATCTACATACAACCTCAAGCAAGCATAAGTAAGTCTTGTCTGGTTAAATCTGCCTCACAGAAGAACTAATGCTATTCTCCTAAAGTCCTGGACATCAAAGGCATTGAGGTATTATGTACTAATGTACTACGTTAGTACATTATACCTCAATGATCAAAGGTCCGTGTAAATTATTTCAGTATCAACATGCCAGAATATTAAACACCAGCGTTACAAGTACGGCCCTCCCAAACGGGCTATAAAATGGAGCGGAAAGTTTTTAGAGGCTCTTGAAAACATGTGCCAAAAAGTCTGTGAGGTTTATGTACACAGCTTTTGAGTTGTAAGCACCTTGATTATTTTTTAAACAGTTTACAGCCCAGGCGGAATGTGACAAGCCTTTTGTGAGTTCAGAGGCCTTAGTGTAAGCCTGCACACGCGAAAACGTTACTATCGCGTTTGCGTTAAGAATTTAATTATCGACCTTATTCCTTGCAGGTTAAGATCCATCTGTCCAATTTTAACTCGGACGCAGTAGTAACGTTCACGCATTTACAAACTCACACTAAGGGCTCTGTGCGTGCGTCCATCTGTCTGTCTATCTGTCTATCAAGACACTCAAGACCCTTTTCTTAAGAGCACGTAGAGGTATCAATTTGAATTTAATATTAAATATGTCTTTACACGTCTTAGTCAACGGATAAAAAGATACATAGATATAGAAAGATAGAAAAAGATTGTTTATGATGAATATAAAACAACGCAAATAGATTTTAGAGGTTGGAGGAGAGATTTTTTTGACAACAATGGCTGCAACCCTTTTTACGTCCCACTGCTGGGCACGGGTCTCTCCCCATTATTGGGGAGGCCTGGAGCTTACCTTACTCCACCACGCTGCTCCAATGCGGGTTGGTGGAGATGCGGGTTAGTGGCCAACCCACTGTCGGATGTTTTAAAACCGCCCATAAGGCCTCCGACAAGGTTTAACGACTGTTATCTATCGACAACAACCGGGACCGACGGCTTAACGTGCCCTCCGAAGCACGGAAACGCGCATGAAATTTTTTGCCACTAGCGGTCACCCATCTCACACCCGACCGCGCCCGTTTGGCTTAACTGCATAGACCGCTTGCGTTCTACGCTAGCCGCCGAGCCATACGCACTTCAATCAATTTGACAACAATATTTTCCCAAAAGTCTATGAAGTTTATGTAAACCTTCTAAACTGTTAAAGGTTATTTTATAATTTTTATACATACATATAGCATAATATCTGAGAACGGCCTTTTTAGGGTTCCGTACCTCGAAATAAAAAAACGGAACCCTTATAGGATCACTTTGTTGTCCGTCCGTCTGTCAACAGTCCGATAAGACTCTTTTTCCTAAAATTTATATAAAATACCTAAATCTACTGTTCCTTGGAGCTGTAAAAAAAATCAAGCCTGTGCAATCAAAAAAATACAGCCGTTTATGCGGCAAATTTCCGCAAAATTTTTGATACTCGCAGAATCAAAACCTACAGGGTACTTCCCGTGAACTCAGAATCTTGAAATTTGGTATAAAGTAAAGTATTATAGCAAAGATTAAGGGAAAATTGCGAAAACCGTATTTTTTTTGTTACATCATATATAAAAAAATATAAAAAAATAAGTAATAAATAAAGAGTCCAAATCGCACTTGGCCGGTTTTTTTAGTTCTCTGTACTTCTTAAAATATAGTTTTGTTGTAAATAATGAAGGTCTACCTAAATTGGACCAACGTGGTGGGGTAAGCTCTTTAATGGGGATAGACCTATGCCCAACAGTGGAACGTCTAAAGGGTTGCAGCCAATTGCTGACCACATTACAGTGCAACATACAAACTCACATGACTTAACACTATGATAACATAGGATGATCTGCTAACCTTACTGTTATTTCTATATACTCAACAAGTTTTTTCACCTTAACGTTCTCGCAATAAATTCAAAGAAATTCAATCCTAAGGGTCACACGACTTGCTGACTGCGCCGTCCCTTATAACTCGCTGAAATATAAAGGGATATCGTTATCCCCATAATATTATCCTTGACTTAAGCTTATTTTACTTTCCAAGCCATACTTTGTACAATATGGTGTAGTTACCTGGAAGGATGTGTGGTTAGGCGATTTGTTATTATCATGTTACTTTCATTTTTTCATAGGTTTAATATCTATATAAAACACTCTCAATTATTGCTAGCTTGCCAGCATAATGTTTTCAGGAGTGCTTATCGGTTTCTGATTCGCAGTTTACCGAACTCCTTTCATATTGGATGAAGGAGAACAGTATCATAGGCCATAATCTTTGTCTATGATTAGTAAAAAAAATAAAAATAGAATATTATCTACGCTTGCCAGTATGGCGGCGGTTGCATACGAACGGTACTTACGTCGACTAGCGTTCTTTGGCTATGTTCGAAAATATTCTTAAGTACTAATCTAAAACCCATCAAAAACTACAAGCGGAACCTTGAAGCGGCAGACTGCAGTCTGGAAGAACGTCCAGGATCCTGTGACTGGATATAGGAGAGGTGGCTTCGATTTAAGAATTCCGTAAGTACGATATAAATTCTTTATGTTGGGGGTGTGGGCATTAATTGAAGTGTTTCCACTTTCCCAACAGTGGGCTTGGGCCATAATTACGCGCCTGCCCATCCATTTTCTGGTCCTTCAGAGCTCGGATGAATGTCATCCAGCTTTAATTTAATTAATTATAAATAATTATCTGCGTAATATACGCAAATTGAACATACCTACGTATGTTTTCTTTTAATTTTTTCACCCATTTTACGTAATATTTTGGATTTAAGCTTGGATTTATAATATCCAGCTGTTTTTTGCAACCTTAAATTCATATTTATAGTAAAAATTACATTGCATAATATTTGCATAACCTTTTTTACATCAGTAATAAGATGGCGACCGTTCACAATAATTTAGCTCGACTTACCGCCAAGAAGGAGCGATTATACGCTCGTATGAATGAATTATACAAATTAGCATCAAATATTTCTGATTTTTCGTCTAGAAGCAATGAGAATTTCATGGTTAAGTTTGAAATCATCGACGAAATGCGTATTCAGTTCGAAACATACCTCGATGAAATATACGAAATTCAAGTATCGATAGATTCGAAATTCAAAATTGATTATCAATGTTTGGATGCGTTTGATGATTTATACCTTAAAGTAAAGCGTGTTAGGAATTATATTGTTCAAGCTTTGCGATCAAATGTCTCCAAACGTGAAGATTTTAATGATAATTTTCAGTCAAAATGTAACATTAAATTGCCACCGATTGAATTGCCTTACTTTGACGGGAAAATGGAGAATTGGCCTAAGTTTTATGAATGTTTTAAATCTAACATACATAACAACAGTGATCTGACTGACTCGCAGCGCGTGCAATATTTAGTAGGTAAATTGACACACGGCGCTCTTAAGGTCACCGCAGGTATTGTACCTACGGGCGACACTTATAAAATTTTATGGGATAATTTAGTGAAAAAATATCAAGATAAGCGATCATTAGGAACGCATTACTTAAATAATATTTTAGATGCTAGGAGCTGTAGTGATACAGCCGGCAGTCTCGATTCATTCATTGAAAAATTTTCAGCTCCGTTTTAGCTTTAAAACAATTAAATTTCAAAGATCTTGCCGATTTCATTTTCTTACATTGCGCTTTAAGAAAAATTGATTCGCACACTATTCAGGCTTTTGAGTCGTCTGTTCGTAATGAAGACATGCCTTCCTTTGATAAGTTAAATTTGTTTATTCGAGATCGAGTTAAAATTTTAGAACGCTCAAACACAAATCATTCTAGTTGGAATCGATCGTCGGACCCTGCAGTAAAAATAAATAAAACGTCTACGTATCCATCGCGATCAGTACATAAGTCATTTATTGCTAATAATAACAGTCATGCAACGCATTCTAGGCGCTGTGTCTTTTGTAATAGTACTGATCATTCTGTTTATAATTGTGTTCAATTTAAAAACTTAAATACACCAATAGCCCGATTTGAATTTATAAAATCGAAAAATGGCTGTGTAAATTGTCTTGGTATTACACATACTGTTTCATCCTGTACATCATATGTTGTATGCGAGCTATGTCAAAAACGTCATCATACACTCTTACACTTTGAAAATAGAAACGTAAAAAAAATCTAAATGCCGTTCTTCTGCGTCTACATCGCATAGTATACCTAATGAAGGTGAGTCGTCGACCGCTAGTGCGACGCGTAGTGGCCCTGTGAGTGGCCCAAGTTCGAATTCGTTTACTGCAAACGCGAACATGGCCAGTGAGCGCCACGCGGTGCGTGCGTCTTTCGGGGAGCCGCAGATGCAAATTTTACTGTCGACTGCTCAAGTTTATGCAAGGTCGAAAAATAATGATAACGACAAAGTAATAATAAGATGTTTAATTGATAACGGCTCACAGAATAATTTAGTTACACTTGATTGTTGTAAAGCACTCAAATTGCCAATAATTCATTTAAATAATGCTTTTATTAAAGGAATTGGTTTAGCCTCGCGTCCTATACTGGGCTACGTATATTTGGACATTGAGTCCTATGGTTCCTATCGATGAAAATAGGGAATAGGAATATGCGTAAATTTAATTTTAAAGTAAAATGAGAAAATGAAATTTCAATTGAAAAATTTCAAATAATCATCACAAAATGGAAATAAAAGATTTAATTTTCGAAAACTCTAGGAAATATGGAAATGTAAATTTTAGTTATTTTTTTATTTGATCCAAGAATATTTTTAATATTTTAATTAATATTTTTATTAGAATCCTTATAACTTAACAAGAAAATAAATATATATGTACACCATATACTTAAATGTAGTTTTTAACGGTTAAAATTGCAAATCACTTGCTTTTCCCATAGTTTTTGGTACTACGGTTACTACGTTCTCGGACTGTGACGTGCTGTCGCTTCGTTAGTATGGATCGTTTTCAACGGTTGGCGCGGTGAGGTTTGACTTGGCTCGTATTTCTGTCTTTCGGGGTGCTCCAAACGATGTTGTCCTTTAAGAAAACTTGAACTCCATGCCAAATATGATCGTTTGATAATAAAATTCGATCGATGTCTCGCTCAGCCATTGCTGCCCGAGAGAGATGCTGCTAAAAATAATCAGAAATAGTATATTGTGTGGCAAGGGGTGAAACAAGACGATTTTTGACGAGGGCGAGAGGGTCCATCGCCCTGGTCTGAAATCGTGTTTCATCCCGTGCCACACGCTGTATTTTTCATATCACATGTAATGAAACGAGTTTTGATTTCTGTAGCCAGTCGAAGTAAGACTATTTTAGACAAATAGCGCAGTAATATCTTTTGACAACGATTTGACGACAATTGTCAATGCGATTCTGACAGACTTGAAATAAAGATGTAAATAATAAATAGGAGTTTTGGCGGGAAGTCGAAAAAGACATATTGTGCTCTTGTTTTATTTTCATTTTCTTGGTGTATTTTTGAGTTATATCGGATAAAGTTGATGGCATTTTGTTTGATATAGGTTAATTACAGTGCACGAGTGTTTGTGAAATAGAATAACAGTGCTAAAATATGTTTTTTCTGCTTGCCTCCAAAATTCCATCGGACACGTTCTAGTAAAGTAGCCTAGCCATCGCTTTACTTACTACTACTAGACTAGACTGACTGATTACTGACCACTTACTTACTGACTTTGTTATAACTTCGTTCAGTTTCATTGAAACTGGCAAAAAATTAATGCGAAAATTATACTTGACGCTGGCAGTATGCACAGAGTTTGCGATGCCATATTTGAAAAAAATAATAAAATGAAGGTGCCGGGTAGAAACAACGTTGTTTCTGCCCTAGGGTAGAAACACTGACTGATACATTCGCATTGGTTTGAAATTGTCTTATTTCGCCTGGCAAAATAGAGATCAAAACTCGCTGTTTCGATGCATGTGATATGAAAAATATATTTAATAATTTTGCACTCAAAGAGGATTACCATATTTGTTCATAAATGTATCAGTGTTTTATATTTTAGAAATGTATCAAAGTTTTTAAAATCATCAGCAAATTTAACTTTGGTCTGTAATGTTTTACCAAATCAAACAAATTTCATACAAAGTGTACACGATTTGCTGACTGCGCTGTCCCTCATAACTCGCTGAAATATAAAGGGAAGTATACCGTTATCCCGATTTCCCTTGAATTACGCTTATTTTATTTGTTATTTATATTTGTATATATATACTTATTTTTACTGTTATAATTAACTTAGAAAGGTCGTTAAATTGAAACATTTCTGATGCGTAAATGAGATTTGATTGCGAAATTTATGATGGTGCCGCGTCACACTAGAGCTAACCTAATTATTATTAAAACGGCGTCTCAGCGATGGGTAGCAGCTGCATTCCTAGTAATGACGAAGCTCATTAAATTCTCCATAACACCGTCTTAGTGTGTTTTATTAAAAAAAAAACATTGCAACTGTGCATTCTGGCAATGTCAGTTCAATATTTTGTATCCAGTTTTTGTCCGTTTGCTTAAAACCGGGTGACTTAATAATATTCAATGTCGGATAGAGTTTGGAGGTTACCAGAAAATACATGTTTTCACTCTGTTATTTTAATTTTTACAGCTCTTTACTTTGACGACCCGCGTGGCGCAATGGTTACTATGCCGGACTGTTAATCCCCGGCATGTCCCGGGTTAGATTCCCGGCGAAACAGAAATTTGAATGATGAGTTTAAATTTCTGTTCTCGGTCTGGGTGTTTGTGTTCCTGTCTTTGTATGTATCCATGGTACCCACGACACAAGGTATTAATTACCTTACTGTGGGCTATGAGTGTGTAATGTTTATTTATTTACTATTGTAGTTCTTCTGGCCGCAACCCTTTTTACGTCCCACTGCTGGGCACGGCTCTCTCCCTAATTTTGGAGAGGTCAGGAGCTTACTTCACCACGCTGCTCCAATGCGGGTTGGTGGAGCTGTAACTGTAATTCTTCTATATCAGGCAAAATGGTATCACTTTACCCGAACTCAAAAGTAACCAAGAGTGCCAAACTTGACGACTTGATACTTGTCTATGACTTAGTTGCTTATAGAAAAATACCTGCTAAAACATGTTAGATATATTAGTTTACACCCAAAACACTACAATCCACTTACGTTTGTTCGCAAAGTTCCGTGACCAAAAGTTGCTTCTATGACAATAGAGCGAAAATTCTTGTAACGGAATGAAAAGAAAATAAAACCCGTCAAGGGCGTGTCTGGTTCGTATATAAATAGTTCCGTAAGTTTTTTTTACTAAGTGCCTAATCAGTTAAGTATTCGATGCAACACATGGATATTTATAGCTTATCTTAAGCAAGCTTGAGCCTTATATAAGGTCCCATCTAGTACCTAGCGCATCTTGTTGCTTTAGAGCAGAAATAGCTCACAATCAGTTCCACATTTAACCAACAGTGCTAACAAAAATTGAGCACATAATATCACCGGAAAAAATATTTTTTATGCTTTTTTTATTTCCATTTTTGGGGTTCCGTACCTGAAGGGTGCCAACAGGACCCTATTACTAGGCCTCCGCTGTCCATCCGTCTGTCTGTCATCAGGCTGTATCTCATGAATCATGATGGCTAGACATTAAAAATTTTCAAAAATGATAAATTTCTGTTTCCGATATAACAACAAATACAAAAAATAGAATAAAATAAATATTTAAGAAGAGCTTCCATACATCAAACTTGATTTTTAGTCGATTTTATGGATAATGGTACGGAACCCTTTGTGTCCTAGTTGACTCGTACTTGACCGGTTTTAAATTTACAATTGGAAAAGGTATGAAATTATATGCAGTTTAGAAAGAAAGAAAGAAAGAATAAATTTTTCGCATGTATTGCGATAAATATAGATCTTAGAGAAAAATATTTCAAACATAAGTTATAAGGCATGAGAAAAATGATATTTTTTGTTCTATACATTTTTCGTGTAGGACCAGTGCCATGCCAGGTCATGTAGCGTTAAGGCAGCCCTTATCATGGACATCTACACACAACTTCAAGTAAGCAAAGTCCTACCTGAGCTCAATGCAGTTGTTCTGCTCCTGGGGTTGATAGTCGCTTCATAAAAGACTAGCCTAGCACCTTATTTCGAACTACAAAATAACTGTTTCACGGCAAATATCGACGGTGGTACTTCCCTAGTCCAGAGTCCAGGCGATGGCCGAGTGGTAAGGACCGCAGGAGATGCCAGATTCAAATTCTCTGCACGCACCTCTGACAAAAGAAATTTGTTCCGTACGCTGTTTCATCACTGCTCCACGGTGATGGAAAATATACCTAGTGATATTTAACTGATTACAATGTTTGCCGTGGATGCCTTAGAAAAACCCATAATTTCTCGAAGGTGATGTTGATGGACATCATACCTTCGAGCCTTCGAGATAGGCCAGCGTGGTGGACTAAATCCCTCTCACTTGTCTACCTATGCTCAGCAGTGGGATATGAAAGGGTTTAAAAATTCCCTGATCAAATCATGCAAGTTCTATTGCCTAGGTATAGTAATAGATTTCAGTTGGTAATTCTCGACGGAACCCTAAAAAAACAATAAAGTTCGGCATCCATAGAACGGGGGCAAGAGGGATCTGCCGAAAGTCATCCAATTAGGCGTGGAATGTCCGAATGGCCTACGAGTAGTAGTACTCTGCTTTCCGTTGTACCGAGACTAGGTAAATTTGCTAATAATCCTTTTTTTGTTGTAAATTATTGCTATTATTACAGGTATTGGTCACGGAATATCTTTCCATACACTTAATCATAAATACCATCTATGCACTGCACTTGGCTGCAACCCTTTTTGCGTCCTACTCCTGGGCACGGGTCTCTCCCCATTATTAAGGAGGCCTGGAGCTCACTCCTCCACGCTGCTTCAATTCGGGTTGGTTGGTGGAGATGCGGGTTAGGGGCCAGCCCGCTGTCAGATATTTTCAAACCGCCCATAAGGCCTCCGACAAGGTTTAACAACTGTTATCCATCGACAACAACTGGGATCGACGGCCCTCCGAAGCACGGAAACACGCATGAGATTTTTTGCCACTAGCGGTCACCCATCTCACACCCGACCGCTCCCGTATGGCTTAGTAGTTTGGCAAAGGGAGATCTCCCGCCGGGCGAGGTGGTCATGCCCGGGGAGCGGCCGCGCTCCGATTGACTCGATTCGGAGCTTGTATATATGGTAGGATATTCCTAAAACTTCGATAGCGTGATTCAGGAATACCCGTGGCGCCATCTCTTGATGAGTAGCGGAAGGTCGCTACAGTAGAATAGATCGTTTGCGTTCTACACTAACCACCGGGCCATGCGCGATTGCACTACACTTAAAAGTAACATAATAATGTTTAATAGCAATATTATAAAGCAGTTATCAAGGTTAACTATTTCAACAAAGTAATCTTAATCAGTCCATGAAAAGCGATCTACAACCAGCAGTGGAATTTAAAAATCGCCCGCTGTATGCGAGAAATAATTTCCGCGTCAGTGTCGCAAAAATGAACTACATAATCTACATAATGTAATGGTATTTTTAGTTACTGGTTAAGTTTAATAATGATTTGAATGAAAAAACCAACATCAGCGTTATTTTTCTAACTAAAAAATGTTATTTAAAAATAACAGAGACACTGTTCTTTATCTTATGTCTGTTTGGGAGTGTCGAGAATATGTGAAATATCAAAATTATTTTGGACAGGTAACTTGTATAATTGTATAGTTTATGAAGGGAGATAAATATATGGCAATCTATCACCTGTTTCGGGATTACCTCAGAGAAATGTTAGTCCTAGATTATTAAAGCTGAACGATGGTCAATAACCATCAGCGTCCCAACATTGTATTCAAACTTGAAATTCTATTTTGAAAACTATTCGATAAGAGATGTTGGCGTCGAACTAGCACTTTTTTGTATTAAAGCAAATCTTGCCAATTCGGCTCTGTGTTACTCGTTTTACTTTTATTGTTGTGCAGATAAAGTAAAAATTAATGAATCAAAATGTAAAAAAGGGCTTCAAAAAGTAAAAAATGTTTTCTTTGTAAGATACGTATATCTCAGAATTAGGTATTTGTTTGAAAATCTTGCTCTATCTAATAGCTATGCGCTTCAAACAACAAAAGACGCGCGAACGCAAAAAAAGCTCTAGTGTGAAATCGCACTTAGCATCGGAACAATAAGGCGGTCTTTGTATTGTGGCATCGCCGAACGGCGATTTGAGTGTGCATTGATCTGACGACCCGTATGGCGCAATGGTTACCATACCAGACTGCCGATCGGAGGGTCTTGGGTTCGATTCCCGGTGAAGCAGAAATTTAAAATAAATATTTTATAAATTTTTGGACAATTCACACAACACCATCTGATTCCAAACTAAGCAGAGCTTGTACTATGGTAATCAGAAAGCTGATAAACATACTTATATAATATAATAACTACTTATATAAGATAATTAACACCCAGACACAGAACAAATAGTCATGTTCATCACACAAATATTTGTCCTGTGTGGGAATCGAACCCACGACCTCACGTTTCGCAGTCGGCTCATCACCCACTACGCCACGGAGGCTGTCAGAATTTTGAATGATGAGTTTAAATTTCTGTTCTCGGTCCGGGTGTTTGTGTTTCTGTCTTTGTGTGTGTCCATGGTACCCACGACACAGTGTATATCTACCCTACTGTGGGGCTATGAGTATGAAGCGTTATTTTATTGATGCTGCATCGCGTTTTGTCTCTTGGATGCGGCCGAATCGCGCGTTAAACGCCGATTGCGGATACTAAAAGTAGCTAGTAAGGCTTGGCCGTAACTTACTTCCTAATTTACCCCAAAAACAATTTCAACACCTCTCAAACTTTTCCATAGTAGGCACGTACTGCCTAATTACTCCATTTTGCCAAAGACAAGACGATTTCGTGCCTTCGTCGTAAAAGTTAATGGGGTTTCGAGTTACGGTTATCGCTTTTAGGGGCTTTACAATAAAGTTTATTGTGTGTGAATATTATGATCTGCCGTGTTCACTTGTCTATACGAGATGTTGCAATACAAACCGGGAAAGTACGAGTATAAATGATTTGATTTACTGCAATTCCTTTAAATCAATGATTTTTTCAAAAAAAGTAAATGCGAGATACTTATTCTTAAATACAAATTTCAATATCAGTTTATCTATGTTTAATCCTTTGTTCTGAAATAATTAATAGCATATTACTAACCCAAGTCAAGATGCAATAGATATGGCCTTAATATTTATAAAATTTTATGCACGTAATCTCCAAAAAAGTACCAAAGTTTGTTTTTCGTAACATTACTTTCAGCTTTGCAATTCATGTTATACTGGAATCAGTTTAATTTTTTTTAGCTAACAATTTAATAAAATTTGCGGGCGCCATTAAAGACCAGGTCTTTCTAGTTCTATTTAGCATCAGCGATTGACGATTTACTTAAAGTACTAACTTAAAAGTACCCTAAAAGTAGCTAGTGTGGCTTGGCAGCAACTTACTTCCTCAAGCCACGTCCACGAAACAGATTGAGTCTGTAGAATTAGGTGCTATGATGCCTGGATCCCCTCCACCTCCAGTGGAGAGACCTATGACCTTGACTGCACTCATGGTTATCGTTGGAGACGGCTTACATAACCTAACAGATGACTTAACGATCGGTGCTGTATTCAGCAGGGATTCCGTGACAAGCTTTGCGACTGCTTTAGCAGTTTTCTGCCATGAACTCCCGCACGAGCTTGGAGATTTCGTTGTTAAGGTCTGGGATGAGTAATAAGCGAGCTTTGTATTACAACTTCAACACCTCTCAAACTCTTCCATAGTAGGCACGTACTGCCTAATTACTCCATTTTGCCAAAGACAAGACGATTTCGTTCCTTCGTCGTAAAAGTTAATGGGGTTTTGAGTTACGGTTATAGCTTTTAGGGGCTTTATAATAAAGTTTATTGCGTGTGAATATTATGATCTGTAGTGTTCACTTGTCTATACGATGTTGCTATATAAAACCGCGCATAGCCTATCGGCTAGCATAGAACTGGTAGAACCCGAGCGATCTGCGCAGCTAAGTGAAATGGGTGCGGTCGGGTGTTCTCAAAATTATTAATGATGTAATAATATAGATATTAATGATATATTAAGTTTTATATGGGCTAGGAGAAAAAGGCGGGATGAAAAACTTCAGCCTCCAACCTATCGGAACAGTGCTACGGATTAACTTGACTTTTTGTTTGGAGATAGTCTGGGGTTCGAAAAATGAAAATGACATAAACATTTTACCCGGTATAATATCTCATTCCTATGGGAAAAAACGACAGAAAGTTATTTAGAAGTAAATCTATAGATGATTTACTTCTAAAAAATGAGCAGCGATGGCCATGGATGGATGGCGATGGATAGCAGTGGTAAAAAACCGCGGTCTTCGACGCGACCGATTCCAGGTTCAAATCCTCGGCGCGCACCTCTGAAAAAGAAAGTAATGTGCGCATTTATCGCTGATCCACAGTGATGAAAAATATCGTGGTATTTAATTGATTACGATGTTCTCCATCGTCGTGCATGCCTGAATTTCATAATTTCTTGAAAGCACGACGTCCACCAATCCGCACTTGGCCAGCGTGGTAGACTATGGCCTAAATCCCTCTCACTTGTGAAAGGAGACCTGAGAAAAAATCTGTAGATAAAAGTACAATGACCTGAAGTGGACTGTATGAATAAAACGATTCTTCGATTTTTTCTTGATTTATTTCTTCGTATTTTCTTCTTTAAGAGAGAGCCGGGCTGGAACTGACGACAAGCGGCTACAGGCCCTATCTTTATATAAAAAAATTCCCGGCCGCTGATTGGTCGACCAATCACGTGCGAGCATGCCGACCAATCAGCGCGCACTCCAGAAAGCTCCTCAAGGCCGAGCGTCATGCCGACCAATCAGCGCGCACTCCAGAAACTTCCTCAAGGCCGAGCGTCTTTGTGAGATAGCCGCTTATCGCCAGTATCCCTATCTCGCTCATTGTCTGTCTCTCTCTTACATATAACAATTTACGTACTTAAAGTATTATTACAACAATTCGACATAAAAGTACGAAGTATCTAGAAAGAACAATAGAATAATATGAAATCTAAATAAAAACACACACATATAACACATTATCCTACAAACTAAGTACAAACTAAGTATTTTTAACTTATAACTAATCACTGGGCTCGTCGTCCACAACATTTCCTCCCCCCGACGCAGCCTGCGTAGTCTCCATCACGACGAGCTTCCTTACAGGCCGCTTGAAGACTCCAGTTCGGGTGCGGACGTCAGCCGTTCGTATTCCGCCGTCTGGACCCGGGAAGGTGCGCTCGACGATGCCCATTGGCCACACATTTCGTGGCAAGGTGTGGTCGACGATGATCACGACGTCTCCGACTCGTAGTGGTCGCTTGATGCCCGATGACTCTCCTCTGGGTACCAGTGTGGGTAGGTACTCTCGAAGCCAGCGCTGCCAAAAGTGATCGGCGAGCGCTAGGCTAGCTCTCCAGGTTCTTCGATCTGTTTCTTCGCACGCACCGTTGAGAGGCAACCCCACCGATGACCCCAGTAGGAAGTGATTTGGAGTCAATGCTTCAGGATCTCTGGGATCGACGCTGACGTGGGTGAGAGGCCTCGCGTTGATGGAGAACTCCGCTTCGGTCATCAAGGTGTACAGGACCTCTTCCGTCGGTTCTCTCTCGTTCAGGGTGGCGGACAGTGCGATTTTGACGGAGCGCACCAGCCTTTCCCACGCTCCCCCTTGATTCGGCGCACCCGGAGTTATGTAGCGCCACTCCATCCGATGTAGCAGTCCCTCGTCTCGCAGCACAAGTGCCCACTCAGCATAGGCAGCTCGCAGTTCTTTATCGGCTCCACGGAAGTTGGTGGCGTTGTCTGAATACATTGTTTGTGGCCACCCCCGTCGCGCTGCCATCCGTCGTAGTGCCATGATTGCTGAGCTCGAGGAGAGTGAAGGTACTATCTCCAGGTGCACGGCGCGGGTCGTCAAGCAGGTGAAGAGTGCTCCCCATCTCTTCTCGCGTCGTCGTCCGATCTTCACTGTCATGGGCCCAAAGTAGTCCACCCCACAGTGACTAAAGGGGCGCTTGAAAGGCTCCAATCTCTGTCGTGGTAAATCTCCCGTGGCCGGTACTTGCGGTCTTGCTCTTCTTCTCTTGCACATGGCACAGTCCTTTTCTACTGTGCGTACCGTGGGCCTCAGGTGTATAATCCAGTATTTCTGCCGTAGGTCGTTCGTCACGCGTTCTCGGTTCGCGTGTCCCGCGACGCAGTGTTCTCGTAGTACTAGAAGTCTGGTGACCCGATGGCGACCGTCCAATATGATGGGTCGCTTCGTCTCTGCGAGCGCTGTAGCTGCTTCAATTCGACCTCTAACCCTCAGTATGCCGTCTTCTAGCACTGGATCTAGCCGGAACAGGCGACTGGTCTTCGGAATTGGCTTCATCTTCTCGAGTCGTTGTATCTCATCTGGGAAGCTATCTCGCTGTGCTCGTCGGAAGTGCCTTTTCCGCTTCTTCCACGTGTCTGCATTCCAGGCGTGTCGCTCGGCGTCGGCATATGTCGATGAAGGCTAATACGCGCGCTGTCGTCCTCACCAGTGTTTCATACTTGGAGAAGCGGCTAGGATCGGGTAGCCACTCTTCTCTCGCGACTTCTGTGACGTGCAGCACCACCTCTTCTTCTTTGTCTTCGTACCCATTTCTTTCTTCTGGCCATTGGTCTTCAGGGAGTCGTAGAAAGTCAGGCCCCCGAAACCATCGATCTTCTGCCGTTATGGGTGTGTTCACGATTCTCGTGGCATCGTCTGCTACGTTCTCTTGAGTCGGGACCCAACGCCAGTCTTCTTTCTGCGTGAGTTCCGATATTTCTCCCAGTCGATGCGCGATGAACGGCGTGTATCTCTTCGCGTCGTGCCGGACCCAGTGTATCACAGTCATGGAATCCGTCCAATACGTTGTTCTCTTAACTTCGACGCGATGTTCTTTCTTGATTGTTTCTGCGAGTCTTGCACCGATGACTGCTGCCTGTAATTCGAGGCGCGGTATCGTCTGAGTCTTTTTCGGCGCCACCTTTGCTTTGGCTGCTATGAGGCTCAGATCGTAGCTTCCGTCGGATCGGGCGATGCGCCAGTAGGCCACTGCTGCATATGCTTGATCGCTGGCATCGCACAGTACGTGAAGCTCCAAGTTCTGGCAGTCGTGCAGAGCGTATCTTCTTTCCAGTCGCAGGTTAGATATGCTGGATAGCTGTTTCATCCAGCAGGCGAAGAGATCGTTTTCTTCTTCCGGGATTGGCTCGTCCCACGAAATCTTCAATCGCCACAGACTTTGGAGTACTATCTTCGCTCTGATGGTGTAGTGGCTGAGGAGTCCAAGCGGGTCGTAGACGGACATCACGGCGCTTAGTGCTTCTCTTTTCGTTGGCGCTCGGCTCTGAGCGCGCACTTCTGCCGGGACCCTGTTCATGGACGTGTTGAACCCCAGCTCATCCTTCTCGGGATTCCAGTAAAGCCCCAGTATCTTGTTCTCGACGCTGTCTCCTCCAAGCTGTGTCGGCGTGGTTGTCCGCAATTCTTCTGGTACGTCCTGCAGCACGTCGGTGTGGCTAGCGCTCCATGCTCTGAGTGTGAATCCTACTGCAGTGTGTACCTCGCGGAGCTCTTCCACAGCGCGGCGGGCTTCGTTCGCGTCTTCATAGCTCGCCACCAGGTCGTCCATGTAGTGGTTCCGCGTGATTGCTTCCAGGGCTAGAGGGTGCGAGTCAGCATGTCTTCTCGCGTTGTAGTCTCTCACAAAGTGCGCCATGAAGGGAGAGCTTGCGGCGCCAAAAATCATACTCGTCATCTTGTAGTGGCGCGGTGGTATCTTCCGATCGGCTCCCCTCCACAGGAACTGTTGTGCTGGCTGGTCTTCTCTGCGTATTTTTATCTGCAGAAACATCTCTTGTATGTCAGCCGTGATTGCAACTGGTTTCTCTCTGAACCGGAACAGGATCCCAGGTAGAGACATCAGCAGGTCGGGTCCCTCTAGCAGATAATCGTTCAGGCTGACTCCCCGATTCTTCGCTGCTGCGTCGAATACTAGTCGCTGCTTCCCTGGTTTGTTCGGGTTCTGTACTGCGAAGTGTGGTAGGTACCAGCAGACGGGACTGGCTATCTCGCTCCCGTCGCAAGGCTCGGCGTACCCTTTCTGCAGTAAGTTCTCAATCTGCTTCGTGTATTCTCGTTCGAAGCTCGGATCGGTGTCCATTTTCTGCTCGATCTTCGTCAGGCGTCGTAGTGCTGCGTCGTAGCTGGGTGGCAGTTTCACATTGTCGTTTCTCCATGGCAACCCAACTTCATATCCCTTTTCTGTTTTCTTCATTGTTCGCTCTACGATCCTGATAGCGCGCTCATCTGCGTCGTTCACTCGCGGCTTGTGTGCGATTCCCAAGGCTTCGATGCAAAAATGATATTCCACCAGGTTGTGCAGGCTTTGCATCTGCTTCTCTTCGTCTGCGCCTTGTTGAGCGGTGTATACATGCAGCACACTATCTCGGTTCCTTATCATGCTGCGCGGTACTGTCCCATGGATGACCCAGCCCAGTTGTGTTCGGGATGCGGCTGGTAGGCTCGGCTTGCCGGTCCTCAGCTCCTGCGATACGATGTACTCCCAATGGTCCGCTCCAATCAGAAGTCCGGGTTTACTGGAGCCGTAGCAGACCTGATCTTCGGGCAAATCACGTAGATGTTCGTGCTTCAGCAGAGAGCTTGGAATCGATTGTTGTCGCAGCTTCATATCCTTGATGGTGTACGCCCGTATCTTGTAGAAGTCATCCTCCCCTTTCACGTGCACCGTGACCAATCTGCTGTCTTCTTCTTGCTGCATAGTGCTGACCCCTTGCATGTGCAGCGGTGAGTGCGTCCCCTTTGCGCCGATGCTTCTCGCTATTTCCTCGTCGATCAGCGTGATTGTAGCCCCTTCATCTAGTATTGCGTAAGTCTTCACCTCCCCCCGTGGACCGATGACGGTGACAGGACACATCTTCAGTAGCACCGTTGTGTTCGAAGTATTTAGTGCTAGTACCGACTCGGCGCCGTTGTTCTTCGTAGGCGGTGAGGGCTTTGAAGCTTCCTGATTTCCTTCCTTGCACGCGTAGTGTAGACTGGAGTGGTGAGGGCGACGACACTGGTTCACGCCGCAAGGCTTCGCTCTGCAGTAGCTTCGGCGGTGTCTCTTCATCAGGCATTTGAAGCATAACTTTTCTTTTCTCACGAAGTCCCACCGTTGTTCGATCGATAGTGCCTTGTATGCGGGGCACTCGGGTAGCTTGTGATTCTTCTTGCAGCTAGGGCATTGGTCATCCGGTCGTTCTTCTTCGGCGACGTTGTAGATGGCGTTACTTTTCTTCTTGTAGACAGCTGCTGGTGCCGGCTTGACCTCTCGCTTCGTCGTCGATGTAGCGGGTGCCGTGTAGTTGTATCGCATCATCTGGTCGGCTTCGCGCATCAGAAAACGTGAAAGCATAACAACCTCTGGTTCCGACCCATCGTTGTCCCTGGCGTAGTCGCTCCATCTTGCTTGTAGAAGCGGGCTTAGCTTATTCAGCGCTTCTTGCTTCAGCATCGGATTGTAGAGGTAGGCGTGACGACCGACGCTCTTGATGACGTGCACGGTGTTCTGCAGCTTGACGGCGAATTGGTTGACCTCCACAGCTGATGGTCCACATCTTGGCAGTTTGCTCAGCTCGGCCATTGTTTGATTGATGATGAGATCCGGTCTTCCGTAGCACTGCTCCAAGGTCTTCATTATGATTTCCGGATCCGTAGCTGAGTGCAGCGAGGCAGCCACGTTGTCGCGTGCTTCTCCCTTTAAGCAGCTTCTAAGTCTCTGCAGGTTCTCTGCTGGCAGCAGTCCATACATTTTCGTGGTGTCCCGATACATCGCCTTGAAGATGAGCCAGTCGTTGGTGTTCCCGTAGAAGACAGGTAGGTCCGGGCACTTGGACCTCGGTGTATTCAATTTCTCTATCGCCTCCGTGAGTGCTTCTAATGTTCTTCCGGATACGGGATACGGCCTTTCTTCAACTGGGAACTGTATTTGTCTGTCTTCCCTGACGCGCGGCTCCCCCCGTGGCTTGAGGGGATGAGCACGAAGCCATGCGTCGACCTTTCGGTTGTGTTCCGAAGGAGTTTCTTCGTGGTCGCTTTCTTGTTCTTCATCTCGTAGCGCCGCGAGTTCTGCCGCTAAATTTTTCTTCACAAGTTCGGCTTCGATTTCGAGTTGCTTCTTTCTAATTTCGGCGAGCTTCTTCTCTGCTTCCATCTCGGCGAGGCGCATTCGGGTTGCGGTTGCACTCCTATTTGACCGCATCGAGCGTGCCGGCGATCTGGCACGTGCGTTCCCTCGATGACCCTCAGCGTAGGTGGCGCGTGCGACCTCGTTCGTAGCCGCTGTCCACGCCATACGTGCCCCGTCGACCGTGGTTCCCCATCGGTTGGCGCGAGCGGCGTCGTTCGTAGCCGCTGACCACGCCCCACGTGACTCGATGGTAGCTCCCAGATGAGTGGTGCTGACGGTGTCGTTCGTAACCGTCGGCAGCCCAACATATGTCTCGTCGATCATTGTCCCGAAGCGGATGTTGCAGGCGGTGTCGTTCGTAGCCGCCGGTAATCCTTCACATGCCTCTTCGGTCGTAGTTCTGAAGTGGGTGGCGCGGGGGGCGTCGTTCATAGCCGCTGGCCACGCCCCACGCATCTCGTTGTTCGAAGCTACGAAGCTCGTAGTCTTTGGCCAGACGTCTACGAAGCGCGCGTAGTCGCTCGTAGTCATTCCTCTCGTAGACGTCGGTAACCCCATAGGTATTTCGTCGACTGCAGCTCCAGCTCCTAAGGTGCGGGCAGCCTCGCTCGTGGCTGCTGGCCATACCGGTCGCGTCGCCTCGATAGTGGTACTCATGCGGTAGGCTCGGGGGGCGTCGTTCGTAGCCGCCTGCCGTGTCGCGTCGATCGTTGTACCATCGTTGGTGCCGCGGGTGGTAGCCATCGGTAGCACCTTGATCGGAGTTCTGTCGCGGGAGCCGCGGGCGGCCTCATCAGTTGCCGCCGGTCGCGTTATGCGAGTTGTGCCGCCCGGAGTTCCGTCATGTGTGCCGCGGGCGGCTTTCACGGCCGTCTGCCCTGCTCTTTCCATAGTGACCGCCGTGTCGACTGTAGCCTCCGTGTAGGACGTGCCGGGAGTGGCCCTGCCGGCGTCGGTCGTAGTCCATGTTTCCTGACACGTGCTCGGTGATCTTGGCGGGTCTAGCGAGAATCTACGTTGTCTTTCTAAATCAATTTGACGTTCTTTTTGTATTTGACGTTCTTTCTGAATGAGAAATTCTCGCCTTTCCCGCTCGCGGTCATCCTGTTCTTGACGCGGCATATCCTCCCGTTGTTCGGATGCGTCGGCTTGACTCCTTGTGACGACCATTTTCTTCATCCGGCAGCGATTACTGTAGCGCAGGCTTCTTTTTTCCTTAATCCGGCAGCGATGGACCAGACTGAAGTGGACTGTATGAATAAAACGCTTCTTCGATTTTTTCTTGATTTATTTCTTCGTATTTTCTTCTTTAAGAGAGAGCCGGGCTGGAACTGACGACAAGCGGCTACAGGCCCTATCTTTATATAAAAAAATTCCCGGCCGCTGATTGGTCGACCAATCACGTGCGAGCATGCCGACCAATCAGCGCGCACTCCAGAAAGCTCCTCAAGGCCGAGCGTCATGCCGACCAATCAGCGCGCACTCCAGAAACTTCCTCAAGGCCGAGCGTCTTTGTGAGATAGCCGCTTATCGCCAGTATCCCTATCTCGCTCATTGTCTGTCTCTCTCTTACATATAACAATTTACGTACTTAAAGTATTATTACAACAATTCGACATAAAAGTACGAAGTATCTAGAAAGAACAATAGAATAATATGAAATCTAAATAAAAACACACACATATAACACATTATCCTACAAACTAAGTACAAACTAAGTATTTTTAACTTATAACTAATCACTGGGCTCGTCGTCCACAACAATGACCTATGACGATTCACGATCCGTTTTTGGAGATGCATGTGTTTGAACGATTCGATTTCATTTAACACATGGAGCTTGAACTATTGGTTTATTGAACCAGATTGTCAAAGAAAATATTCCTATGTTTTAGACTGAAATAGTTCCAAACGTTTCATATAACTTTTGGATTTATTTCACTTCAAAGCACTTGGGCATCTTTTATCTGTTTGGTCAATGCAATGCAATGCTCTTTAATGTTTCTGTTAAAAATGTTTACTGTTTCTCTGTAGGTGAATATTAAATTTTTAGAAATATATTTTTTTTTGTGAAATAAATTTATCGACCATACATAATTAGTACCTGGACGCCCGAGCGTTGCTCGGATAAAAACAATTTATTTACTTGGTTTATTTTTAAACAAAGCATTCATTGACTTAGTGTTACTTTACAAATCCTTTTGAAATACCTAGTTCCCAGTTAAAAAAAATGTCACAAAAAAATAAAAAACGCAACTTGCCTACTTGAGATTTGAACCCGGGTCTCGTAACCATTCCAGTCGGCTTTCGTAACCATTTGACCAAGAAAGCTTTAATTCCCTTGACGAAATTTTTATAGAGGTCTTTCATAATTATCGACACTGTCATTTGTTTGAAGGGTGGATTGTCAAATGTTGACCATATGACGGCTTTCTACGCCACAATATTATTAATATTTTCCAATAGATGTCGATAAGAGTAATTTTATATTTAACTGCATAAATATAAAAGAAAACGACAAATTCTATCAATAAAAATTTATGGATCGATTTATCATCCCCGCAACCAGTGTACTAAATTTCATCAAAATCTTTGGAGCCGTTTCCGAGATTCAAAAAATATATTTAGATATATACAAGAATTGCTCGTTTAATCTATCGATTTATCATACCCGCAACCAGTGTACTAAATTTCATCAAAATCTTATGAAATGAAATGAAAATGAAATGAAATGAAAATATTTTATTTGCACAAATATGGGTACCAAAAAAGATTTTACAAAAATATTTTGATCGCCATATTTACCCTTTAGGGTGTACAAATTTTATTGTAAAAGTTATATAATAAAATTACAAGTTAAATTATAAACTAATTATGTACAGTAAACACTAAAATACACGGTATACTTAAATAATTTTGCATTATTATCACTTTAGCTACTTAAATTCAATTTAACCCAAGTTTGTGCTTTTTATACAAATTTATTTTATTTTATTTGAACCATACGTGGTTGACCGTCATCAGCTTTGGGCACCCACCATGATGGGTTTTTATACGGTGAGAGGAAAAAAAGCTGGCGGAAAAAAAACCTCCCAGGTTTTTATCCCGCGAAATATCTTATTTATGTTATTTATTTTAGTTTATTATTTATTTTAGTTAATATTTTATTATATATTATTATTTGTCGTTTAGAAACTCAGTGACCGAATAGTACGCTTTTTTAAGTAAATACATTTTAAGTTCTTTTTTAAATTCATTAATAGTTTTAGTTTTTAGGGAGTCTGGTAGATTATTGTATATTTTTGGTCCCATGCAAAATACACTATTATGATATTGTTTAGTTTTGGAAGGTATTGAGCACAACTTATTGTTGTGTCTTTTAGAGTTCAAGGTATCATACTTAGAGATGTCGCATTTGACCATTACAGATATTTCATAGATATATTATAGCGAAGGGAGTGTCATTATATATTATTAAGATTTTGAAAGTGTGGTTTACATGTATCTATCTGCCGTAGTTGACAGATTGACCGTATGCATTTCTTTTGCGCTTTGAAAACTGTTTGTATTTCCGTTGCATTGCCCCAAAATATGAGTCCGTATCTTAAGGTTGCGCCAACATACGCATGATAGGCGCTTAATACCGCCGATATATTTACCACTTTTGATAATTTATAGAGAGCGAATGAAAATTTACTGAGCTTTTTACATACGTGCTCAATATGTGTTCTCCATGTTAATTTGTGATCTATGTATAATCCTAAGAATTTTGTTGTTTCAGTTTCACTTATGGTTTTTCCTCTATAGTTTATATTTATTGATTTTCCATAAGATACTCGATTTTTAAAAGTCATTATATTTGTCTTATCAAGGTTAATTTTAAGATTGTTTTTATTTAGCCAGTCTACTAATAATTCAATGGAATTATTAATATCAGCCTCATAGGTATCACGATTATCATTTCTAAATATTACCGTGCTATCATCGGCAAAAAGAACCGTGGGATGTTCAATAACTTTCGGGAAGTCATTTATATAAATTAAAAATAGCAACGGACCAAGAATACTTCCTTGAGGTACTCCGTATTTAACTTCTTTGGGATGAGATACGTGTTTCTCCTCTATTTTCGTTTTTTCATTAACTTTTGTTATTTCTGTTACCTGTTTTCTATTACTTAAATAAGACATTATCCAATTTAAAGCATTATCTCTTACGCCGTATTTCTCTAATTTATTTATTAATAATGCGTGGTCTACAAAGTCGAACGCCCTAGTCATATCCATATAAAGCGCTGTAATTTGTTTTTTATTATCTAGACTCATCATTACCTTTTGTAAAAAATTATACACAGCTAAATTAATGGACTTATTCCTACGAAAACCTACCTGCTCTTCCGCTAAAATTGAAAACTTTTCAAAATAAGTGTACAGATTGTTATAAAGGACTTTCTCAAATACTTTAGAAAAGATTGGTATGAGTGCTATAGGTCGATAACAAGTTATATCCTCTTTGTCTTGTTTTTTAAAAATAGGCTTAATGACTGTTAATTTTAATTTATCTGGAAATGTACCAGTTTCTATACTTAAATTAACAGTAAAGGCTAAAACAGGCGCTATTATATTTGATACCCGCTTTATTATTTTTGCTTTAGCTTTGGAGCTGTTTCCGAGATTCAAAAAATATATTTAAATATATACAAGAATTGCTCGTTTAAAGGTATTAGATAGTCTAAAAACTAAACAAACACGCTCTTATTTTAATCCGTACTGAAAAGAATAAACTTTGAAAGTTCACTACTATGTCTATCAGATTTATTGGAAAAATATGTTTGATTGATTCTTGGACACTTGATAATTTTAATAGCTTCAAGAATGTGGTGCTTTTGATATCTTCATAGTAATAAAAATTATATAATAAATAAATAACGTTACACACTCATAGCCCCACGATATTCCCTGTATCGTGGGTACCATGGACACACACAAAGACAGAAACACAAACACCCAGACCAAGTACAGACATTAAAACTCATCACTTCAATTTCTGCCTCGCTGGGAATCGAAGCCGGGACCCTCCGATCAGCAGTTCGGTATGGTAATCATTGCGCCACACGGGTCATTGAACTTATTTAATGGATTGCTTTATAAAATATTAATAGGATAGGATATGAAGAGAGAAATACGAAGAGATGAAACGCCCGCTCTACCTAGCGTTTATCGACTACGCCAAAGCATTCGACTCTATTTCCCATACTAGCATGTGGAGAGCACTACAAGAATGCAATGTGCCATCAGAAACTGTAGAGCTCATTCAAGATATATATAAGAAAAGCACTAGTAGAATTATATTAGATAAAACAGGCACGGAAATTAATATATGTAGAGGCGTACGTCAGGGTGACCCCCTTTCTCCCAGAATTTTTATTACAGTTCTACAAAATATAATGAAAAAATTACACTGGGAAAAGAAAGGTATAAACATTAAAGGTCAATTTCTAAATAATCTCAGATTCGCCGACGATATCATACTTTTCTCAGAAACTTCATCACAAATAGAAGAAATGATAAATCAAATTAATTATGTCAGCAATGAAATTGGTTTGAAACTAAATACAGAAAAAACTAAAATTATGACAAACAGTACAGAAACACCCATACACATCAACAGCGTCCCACTAGAATATATCAAGGATTATACGTATTTAGGCAAACAAGTATCATTTAAAAAATCCAGACACAAAGATGAGATAATGCGACGTGTGAACATGGCCTGGAATAAGTTCTGGAGCTTCAAAGAAATTCTGAAATCAAAAACTTCAATAAAACTGAAAAAAATTGTATTGGACTCATGTATCTTACCTTCTCTCACTTATGCATCCCAAACATGGATTTTCAACAAGGAAACCAGAAATAAAATAATAACCACCCAAAGAGCCATGGAACGGAGTATTCTAAATATAAAATTGAGACACAAAAAGAGAAGCACAGACATAAGGAAAACAACAAAAGTTATTGATGCTCTAGGTCACTGTAAAAGACTAAAATGGAAGTGGGCCGGCCATGTTGCACGTATGAGCGAAGACAGATGGGCCAGAAAAATAACAACATGGAAGGGACCTGAAGGAAAGAGAAAGAGAGGCAGACCGGTAGAAAGATGGCTTGACGAAATTTTAAAAGTAACTGGTAAAAACTGGATTGATAAAGCGACGGATAGAACTATGTGGAGAAAAATGGAGGAGGCCTTTACTCTACAGAGAGGTCCTTAATAAATATATGTACATATACATGCATGTAAACAATATAAGAATAGATATTTTATTTACTTATTTTATTAATATATATAATTAGAATTTTAAAATATTATTGCGATTAAATTAAATTATATTATATTGATTAAAAATGAAATTCAACAAAATATGTAACTGTAATGTATTAAAATATATTGTACGGTACTTGAATTATATTAATTATGAGTTGAAATGTAAATTTATGTTATTAAGGAAATAAAAAAGGCTTTATTATTATTATATTATTATTATTATTTATAAAATATTACTAGTAATCCGATCAGGTTTCGCTCGATGATTTGAATTAATACTCGTATATTATATATACTAATCTATCCCATGAACTGTTCCAATGAAGCGCGCATGGCTCGGCGGCTAGCGTAGAACGCAAGCGGTCTATGCAGCTAAGCCAAATGGGCGCGGTCGGGTGTGAGATGGGTGACCGCTAGTGCCAAAAAAATTCATGCGCGTTTCCGTGCTTTGGAGGGCACGTTAAGCCGTCGGTCCCGGTTGTTGTCGATAGATAACAGTCGTTAAACCTTGTCGTAGGCCTTGTGGGCGGTTTGAAAACATCCGACAGCGGGATGGCCACTAACCCGCATCTCCACCAACCCGCATTGGAGCAGCGTGGTGGAGTGTGCTCCAGGCCTCCCAAATAATGGGGAGAGACCCGTGCCCAGCAGTGGGATGTCATAAGGGTTGCAGCCACTGTTCCAATACATTTTTCCAGAATAAAAAGTCCTATGTGCTACTCTAGACTATAATCTATCTCTATGCAAAACTGAGCAACAAACAGCCATCCAAACATACATTATATTAGTATAGATTTACAAACCAAGCTAATAATAGCGTGTTTAAAATAAACCTTTGTACTACACACACGGAATAGGCTTAATCAAAACTAAACTTAGCCAAGCGCATTCGCTGCTAATTAAGTGTTTTTGTTGTTTCTGCAAAGAAAGCGCGGAGGAAGTTTAGTGAAATTAATCTCTTGTTGGCGAATATTTTGTGTAACTTAGCGAACAAATGCGCGCCCCGAATGGACCCGATTCAGAGAACGTCACGAGATTAACGTTTAATCTTAGTAGTTAGTAGTAGAATTGTTTCAAAGACACATACAAAGCCAGAAACACAAACACCCAGACCTTGAACGGAAATTTTAAACTCATCATTCAAATTTCTGCTTCGCCGGGAATCGAACCCGAGACCCTCTGATCGGCAGTCCGTCATGGCAACCATTACGCCCCGCGAGTCGTTATATGCTGATTGTACATGTTGTATTCGCACCGCGCCGGTCCGCTTCGCTTTCGCTCTCGTACAAAACCGTGTAAGTAACGAAAGCTACAAATATACAGAGTAAAAACACTTAAAGCAAAGTGATCTCGAAGTAAATATCAATGGATATCCCAAACTGCGGCTGTAACTGAGAAAGCTTTTATCCTAATGAGAGGCACAAACACTTTTATTTGTCGTTTTCCGAAAGGGACGTATGGCTTACGATTATTCCAGAAGAAACGGCTCTTTATAGCGCTGTTTACAAGGAACGATTGAAGTTATTGATCGCCGAGAAATTAAACTAAATGTTTAAGAAGTACGAAGCGAAATTTGATGACTTGTTGGATAGAAGGATGGACGATAATTATGTCGCATTGGTTTCCATGCCTGAATACTGATTTTCCTTTTATTCCCTTTTACCGTTTTTTTCGGATTTAATAATATGTAAGAGGCCGGTTAAGGGCATTGTAATTCGCCCATCTTTGGCTGCAACCATTTTTGCGTCCCACTGCTCCATCACGCTGCTCCAATGCGAAAATGTGGAGAAATTCGCCCAACTTTAGATATTCTATTTCCGGAACAAAATAAGCGCGCGTGTAAGCTCGTTTTCAAAAACGACCGTATACGCGTCGAACAATTTTAAACCGCACTTTAAACAATTTTAGATATGCCATCAAAATCAATGTTTTGCCCTCATTGTATAACCAGCGTATTTATGGACAAGCGAAGTAATTACGAAATAGACACAACTTTCAAAGCAATTTTTGTTTGAAAAATCCTTAGACCATCATTACTGACTCACCCTTCAGTAGAGACGGCATAGCGTCTCGCTTCGATATATAATTATTGTGCCAAATCTGGTACGTGGAAAGAACGCACACATTTTAATTTGGTTACACTCACAAATATTCTTTCATCGCTACAGACACGAAATTTCTAAATGTCAATTTCAATTAACAACGTCATTTTCTATGCACCATCAACACTGACATCGACACACACAGACACACTAGTTGTATAACTAGAAGGCACATTGTGCATGGACGTTGGGACGAGGGGTTCGCCCGTAAAGGCCACTCCTCTCTGACGGGTGTCATACCTGTCATACCTTGATGCTCTAAGGAAAAATCATATTTGTGATCTTAACAATTAAATATTCGATGTTTTCCTTAATAGCGTAATATGTATTATTCAAGTCTAAAATTTGTAATTTAAGCATTATACCTATAAGAGAAAAAAAAATGCTAAGCCATTACTTTAGAATAAGACCTGTCTCACTGTTACGTTACAATCGTCTATTAGTAGGTACCCACGTACAACACTACTCATTTATTATTGTAAGGTAATGTAAGACATTGTAAGACTCTCCAAGGCTGTGCTCGGTGGTGTTCTCAATAACGTTGTAACGTCGTGCAGAATTTCCTTAGACGATATCATCTAATAGTCATTTGATATGCCGTGAATAGAATCTGGTTGCTCAAATTTTAGATGGTAAGATATTCCTATAGGAATCTTATAAGATATGAAATTACTCGTGTTAAAATTATTAGGCAGTGGCAATTTAATCAGAGCTGTTGTCCCGCAGTGGGGTAATAAGGGCTTGCGGACCGACAAACAAACAGACGGACGGTAAAGCTATTTAATAAGGGTTCCTTTTATTTAGTTATCAAACAATAAAAATGCATAAAATTTTGTGTGAGTGATTTAAAACTGCAAACGTAACCAGTTTTAATGACTACGTGTGAAATTCAATGTTCAGTGGAGCCGCGATATTGGTTTTCTGAACTGAAGTCGATAATAACCCTTTGATTTATAGGCATCAATAGCGGCTGCGAACTTTAGAATACCTTTTATCGGGTTTGATTTATTAAATGTATGTAGGTATATAGGTGCTGAGATAATATTTAGATTATTAAAAGCCAAGCCTCACAAGCAAGACTTAACAAAAATTTATTAGATATCATAAACAGCAAAGTCACTAACCAGAGTCCGAGCTCCAGAAAATTTTAGTACGTTTAATGAGTTTACTACTTACTATGACTACTAAAGCTCGATTGACACGGTAATAGACGGCTCGGGTCGACTCATGACCAAGTCCACTCTTACGAGACAGCTCCATACGAGTACTCCTAGGTATAGTGGTTTACACGCTCATAGTGTTCTCTCATTCAAGGTCGCACCTTACGAATAAAGCGCAACTAGTAAAGTCATATTGTTTAGAGCTTCCCGACTCCTAGGGATCTAAAGTGTGCATATCCTTATCGGATTCGGCTAGGCTGGCTTCGGCATTAGAGGCACACAGGCGGATGGTAGATTCACACCACCGGCCGCTCGGCCGATCGCATGAACTAAATGTCTGAAACTGTGTTTCGTCTCGTACTGAGCAGTATTACTACCGCAACGAGCCATCATTAGGGTAAAACTAACATGTCTCACGACGGTCTGAACCCAGCTCATATTCACTTTTAATGGGTGAACAATCCAACGCGTATGAATTTTGCTTCGCAATGATAGGGAGAGCCGACATCGAAGGATCAAAAAGAAACATCGCTATGAAGCTTGGCCGCCATCGGGGTAGGTCATTTTGTAATAAATAACTTTTCACACTCATTGCCCCACAGTAGGGTAGATATACCCTGTGTCGTGGGTACAATGGACACAAACAGGGACAGAAACACAAACATCCAGACCGAGAACAGAAATTTAAACTCTTCATTCAAATTTCTGTTTCGGAATCAAACCCGGGACCCTTCGCTTGGCAGTCAGGCATGGTAACCATTGTGCCACGCAAACGCATTTCCGCCGTGAAGCAATCCTTACCGGATTCGATTAGGTTAGCTTCGGCATTAGAGGCATACAGGCGGATGGTAGATTCACACTACCGGCCGCTCGGCCGATCGCATGAACTAAATGTCTGAAACTGTGTTTCGTCGCGTACTGAGCAGTATTACTACAGCAACGAGCCATCATTAGGGTAAAACTAACCTGTGTCACGACGGTCTAAACCCAGCTCATATTCCCCTTTTAATGGGTGACAATCCATGCGTATGAATTTTGCTTCCCAATGATAGGAAGAGCCGACATCGAAGGATCAAAAAGAAACGTCGCTATGAACGCTTGGCCGCCTTCGGGGTAGGTCATTTTTTTATAACGTTTCGATAACGTTTCACGTTTCACACTCATAGCCCCACAGTAGGGTAGATATACCCTGTGTCGTGGGTACCATGGACACAAACAGGGACAGAAACACAAACATCCAGACCGAGAACAGAAATTTAAACTCATCATTCAAATTTCTGTTTCGCCGGGTATCGAACCCGGGACCCTTCGATTGGCAGTCCGGCATGGTAACCATCGCGCCACGCGGATTGTTAAACCTACTTCTGCCGTGAAGCTTATCTACTGTTTCTTTGGAAAGGTGTGGCTGCTGGCCATTTAAACGAGTTGACCATCAGCCTTCGGAGTAGCAGCGAAAACGTATACGCAAAGCAAAGTAAGGCCCTCGTTCACCATCTCCAAGTAAAGTAAACGTTTATTAGATACGTCCCAAGTAAAGTTAATTGGCAAGTATTACTCGAACATCGTGAAATTGAAATTGAAGTTACGGATGATTTTAACCGACAATTAGCGAACTTGTCACTTTACTTGAAGGTAGTGAAAAAGGCCCTATGTCTACAACGGCATTAAAAATGCTTATATAATCTTATCCATTGCCAATATGTGAGTGATTCAAATTGCAATTAGTACGCGTGAAATTGACTATTCAGTGAAGCCTCGATATTGGTTTTCTGAAGCACGCAGTTCATAATAACCCTTTGATATGTGTGATGTGTTGGATGAATAGATGTGTCATTAAATTATGTAAAGAATATTGTAAAATTTACCGTCTGTTGGCTGCAACCCTTTTAACGTCCCAATGCTGGGCACGGGTCTCTCCCCATTACTCTACCACGCTGCTCCAATGCGGGTTGGTGGAGAAGCGGGCTAGTGGCCAACCCGCTGTCGGATGTTTTCAAACCGCCCATAAGGCCACAAGGTTTAACGACTGTTATCTAACGACAACAACTGGGACCAATGGCTTAACGTGCCCTCCGAAGCACGGAAACGCGCATGCATTTTTTTGCCACTAGCGGTCACCCATTTTACTCCCGACCGTGCCCGTTTGGCTTAGTCGCATAGATCGCTTGCTGTCGATCTATGCTAACCGCCGGGCCATGCGCGCTTCGCCACCGTACCGTTCAGTACCGTCTGTACTTATTAATTAAATCCACCAAAAACATTTTCATGTAAAATGAAGCTAAGAACAGTCCATATCATCAGAGCCTTCACGACCTTTACCTCAAAATTTTTCTACCAACACGTCAAATAAACCGAACTTTGTTCTTCTCATACATTTGCCTTTTACTTACTTGGTGTTTTTATTAATTGTTAACTAATACGCAAATTGTTATTCTAAACCAACTGTCGGAGGGACAAACAAACATTTTATAACATTAGTATTTATAGTTTTTTTAGTACATAACTTAGGTATGTATTCACATCTTATGCATTACTTTGTAGTGTAGGTAAGTATGTATTTAGGGAAAATAATAATGAAATAAGCAACCCTAACATACAGTTTGCATCGAATTAAAAAAAACTGGATCGCTTATAAATGTTCCGAACTTTTTCCATTACACCTTAATTCTAGGAGACAGCTAGTCGGTTCCGTTTTAAGATAAACGCAAAAAAGGTACGAGATGTTAAACATTTGGGTACCTTTTTTCGAGTAAAATTTTATAAAAACAGTATTAGTAGATTCTTTACCCGAAAAAGTCTTAAATTGGGTTTTTTATTACGGTATTTTTGTTTTTCTTAATTCTGATCCAAGTACCTATTTATATAATACTTTTTACTTAATAGGATAATATAACCGACACAAATCTGAAGGCCAGATTTCTCTGAAGGACTACTACATAGCTACATAATAGCTTTTCCGACAGAAATTGTAGCGGTGGTGCTTCCCCAGTGGAACCGCGCAACTATTTTATTTACCGTAGTAGCAAAAATAATGTTTTTAACAATTTTTAGGGTTACGTAGCCAAAATGGCAAAAAACGGAACCCTTATAGATTCGGCATGTCTGTCTGTCTGTCTATCCGTCCGTATGTCACAGCCACTTCATTCCTTGGTCATCCTTCAAACTTGGTAGGTAGATGTAATCTCTGAACCGCTTTACGATTTTTATACAAAAATAAAAATAAATAATAAGGGGGCTCTCCATACATGGAACTCAAACAAAAAAAATTTTTGTAGGGTGTCTATATAGGTAGATAGGCCTTTTAAAATGATAATATATAAGGTTCCTAAAAGTTAATCTTTTGAAAGGTAGACACTTCCAAAGTGGTAAAATGTTGGTCCCCCCCCCCTCTAACTTTTAGCCTCGTAAGACCGCCGGTCCTTTTAAAAGAACTATATGTTTGTAGTCCGTAAGACCGGCGAATTTTAAAAGTCAACTACGAAGTAACGCCGTCGGTCCTTCTAAGAGTACCAATTATTTGACGCTTCGTAATTTTAAAATTTCGCGCGTTCCGAAAAAGAACAGAGTATTGTCTATGACCTTATAAAATTAAGTTTTGTGTATAGGGGGTTTCATATAAAAAAAAAATATTGCTGCTTGTCAAATCTGACATTTTGTTCGTGAGGATGGTGCGCACACGTGGACGTGGTGAGTATTTTAATATTTTTTTATGACTTTTTTGAGTTTTTGTGCTAAAATCAAGATCTGGTCGTATACCTTTGAATAATGATCAACATTTGGGATACTTATTTTGCTTATTTCGTATCGAATTTAAACGTAAATCGTATCAAAAGTTATTAGTCCCTTGCAAGGGACCGTTCGGCTTGTGTGTGCGATATTAATTCAAACTTTTTTGCAATATTATGAGTAATTCTTACGCGCTTTAAATTGTTCTTTACGCTCAATTAGTAAATCATTAAAAAACAAAGATAAATGTAACTGACAATTTTATAGTCCTTTGCAAAGGACTATCGGTCTAATTAACAATAATTTTTCAAATAGGAATGTCTTAATTTTTGATTGAGTGTGGAAATGGAGATTGTAGATGAAAGTGTTGAAATGATTATTACAATAAATAAATACTTTGGACAATTTAATTTTTATTTTTTTGTTTTATTAACCTTTATTTTATTTTAAACTAATATTGCAATTTGATACCATGTTAAATTATTAAAGCCGAAAGTACTTTTAAAGGGACTAACTATAAAATATGAAATAATTCCATTCATTTTAATAATTTTTCTAATATTTTAACGCTTTAATATAGGCACAATTAAGCTTAAAAAAAACTTGCATAGTATATCCTGAAATTCATATTTGCGTTGATAAAATTTAAAAAAGAAAAAATTACTTTTTATAATCAGTATGACCGAAAGTCCTTTTAAAAGAACTAAAAAAAATACTTTTATCCATATATCAAATCCATATACTCTAACATAATGCCCCAGTGAGTATGACACTCATAGGATTACTCTATCATATTCAAATATGGACTTGAAGTGTTCGGCGTTACTTAGTATAAAAAGTTAGTCCTTTTCAGAGGACCTTCGGTCAAATCTTCAACTTGCTTGCAATTACCGTTCGGTCTTACGAGGTTAAAGTAAGAAAGTGAAAAATCTATCAAAAATATATGTTGTAGATCTTAATAAAAACTATCAACGAAAATTGGTTCGCACGAGATATAGTACGCAGTTTTTGAGATAAAGTAAATTTTTAAAAACCGCTTATAACTTTGTTCATACAAACACTATAAAAAACAAAGTTATTTTTGCTGACAAAAAATAATAATGCTTGCTACTACGGAACCCTTCATCGGCGAGTCCTACTCGCACTTGGCCACTTTTTATTTTCTACTATAGTGCTCAAGACTCCTCTCGAGAGCGAGGCTTGTACGCCATAGTTTTCCACGCTGGCCAATTCTGTTCTTCATAGTTATACCTTCGAGAAATTATAATTAACTCTCAGGCGTTCACGGTGATAAAAAAAACCGTAATTAAAAATTACAATGTTTTCCTTCACCGCGGGGAACAATTCTCAACAAATATCATAAGACAATTCTTAATAATAATCCTAATCTAAATATTGTCAAATACATGAAGATTTTACGAAGGTATATTCAGAAACAAGACAAGGAATTAATCCAGATGACAACAATAGTTATGATTAATGATTTGGTTATTATTATGTTCAGCTGTTATTCGCTATCTTTGAGACTGATGATGTCATACGAACTGAGACTACAGACCGAGTTCTAGATTCATAGTAATCTAGATGTTTGTATCTGTCTTCGTTATATTTTAGGGTTTTATATCAGAAAAGGATTATAATATTGATAATACACTAGTGGACCCCGCAGACGTTGTCCTGCCTTAAATATATTGAAAGAGGATTAGTTTCTTTATCATCTCAAAGAGTTTTTATCAAGTTTTTATCCATAACCATGTTACTGCCAAGTAAAAAATATAAAACAAATATTGACAGATGTATTGTTATTCAGACAATGTCAAACTTCTGGACGATGGCGCGAAGAATCAATGTTTGACAGTTACTAACAGAGAGAATCCGGCAGACGTTGTCCTGCCTTAACATAACAGAAATAAAATAATATTGCGACTATAAATTGAGATGTAACCTATCCTATCTTTCAAGTTGGATCAAACTGCACACGGTGTGCAAATTTTATTAAAATCGGTTAAGTAGTTAATAAACTTGTGATACGTAATTTATATTATTAAGACTAGCTCACCCCACAAACTTCGTACTGCGTTTAAATGTTTGGGGTGGCCCTTATCACTTAAGGGGATGAAAAATAGATAGTAGCCGATTCTCAGACCTACCGATATGTACACAAAATTGCATGAGAATCGGTCGAGCCGTTTCGGAGGAGTATGGTAACTAATATTGTGACACAAGAATTTTATATATAAGATTATCCGCCCGTCTGCTGGCAAAAATCTTTAGTAAATAATGTTCGTAGTTGTACAATTGATATTTTAATATTTTTAAACCTATCATTTGGTAAATCCATAACCATAGTAGCAGTTATCAAGTGACGTTAACAACAATAAAATTCTGGCGTGAAAACTTAAAATGTATATCTGGTGCCCAGAAGTGGGACGCAAAAATAAATTATGACGTCAGACTTCTGTGCAGGGTATTCATCTTTATAAGGTGAATGCTATCATAATTACGGTAGTATATACTAACAGCTGTATTCAAGATGCATACTTGCTTAAGTAAGCAGGCAACGCTATGCAAAGAGCTTTATTTCTGAGTTATTGACCAAATCGCTGGATGTTTACTGAATTTGGTGTCAAAATCATTTACTTATCGCTCTTCAGACTATCCACTTTGAAATAATCAAAATTACTTGTATAAAACAATTAAAGATCCTACAATTTTTTTTCCAACCATATCCAATTGAGATTTTTCTTTACGTTGATGTATTTTGATGCAACCTAATTTGCGTCGCACTGCTGGGCAAGGCCTCTACCTATTATTGGAGAAGCCAGGACCTTATTTAACCATGCTGCTTAATGTGATTTAGTAGAGCATTAATGTGTTTAGTTGCATTTATTCGTAGCGATTAAAGGCAATTACATGAAAAGACAGACATAATTTACAGTTTGTGCGGAACCCTGAAATGATATGCAAAATAAATTTTAAAGTTTCTATAACATTATAAAACACTTGTACCATTTAATATTAACGTGAAGTTACGCATCATCCATGCGAGATAACATGATCAGCGGATGAAGCCTGCGGCTTGCACGACTGACTCTCTGAACAACCCACCTGAGCCTTAGTGTGAGTTTGTAAACGCGCGAACGTTACTACTGCGTTCAAGTTAAAATTGGACAGATAGATCTTAACCTGCAAGGAATAAAGTCGACAATTAAATTGTTAACGCAAACGCGATAGTAACGTTTTCGCGTGTGCAGACTTACACTAAGGCCTCGTACACTGAATGTTGATGTAAGCGTATTAATTGCTATAAATATTACGCAGGTAAATACATCATGAAGCGCGCACGGCCTGCCGGATAGCGTAGAACGCAAACGATCTATGCAACTAAGCTAAATGGTTTTTCCTGCAAATCGGCTTACCTAAAACATTGTGTTAATTTAAACTCAGTAGATGCAACAAACCACACAACCCTCAGCTAGCGAAGTAAACAATCCACGAAGTTAAACATTGCCTAACGCGGTCGGAAGTTGAGTGAATAACCGCAAGTAAGTACCTATGTGAGAAGTGCGCATGGCCCGGCGGTTAGCGTAGAACGCAAACGATCTATGCAACTAAGCAAAATGGTTTTTCGTGCAAATCGACTTACCTAAAACATTGTGTTTAATATAACTCAGTAGATGCAACAAACCACACAACCCTCAGCTAGCGAAGTAAACAATCCACGAAGTTAAACATTGCCTAACGCGGTCGGAAGTTAAGTGAATGACCGCAAGTAAGTACCTATGTGAGAAGTGCGCATGGCCCGGCGGTTAGCGTAGAATGCAAACGATCTATGCAACTAAGCCAAATGGGTGCGGTCGGGTGTGAGATGGGTGACCACTAGTGGCTAAAAAATTCATGCGCGTTACCGTGCTTCGGAGGGCACGTTAGGGCCGTCGGTCCCGGTTGTTGTCGTTAGATAACAGTCGGTTCAGTTCAAACCTTGTCGGAGGCCTTATGGGCGATTTGAAAACATCCGACAGCTAGGTTTCTCCACAAACCCGCACTGGAGCTCCAGGCCTCTCCAATAATGGGGAGAGACCCGGGCCCAGCAGTGGGACGCAAAAAGGGTTGCAGCCAGCCAAATACTATACACCAATATGAATGGCCATATGCTATATATACAGCAATATGCATAGCCTACGCCTGCGTGGTGGACTACGGCCTTAATCCCTCTTACTTGTTAGAGGAGACCTGTGCCCAGCAGTGGGACATATATAAAATGGCTGAACGGTAGTTCAACCCTTTGAAATAAAACTCCTTTTACAGATTTTCACGAACAACTAATAGCTTATATCAGAAGCTTCTCTCAAGATCATTTATATAGTTTAATATCGGATCCAAATGATAACCTGATAATTTTATTTGACTCCCTAAATAACCTAATCAATTCTGGGAACTTTCTTACCTGTAGGTTTCTGTAGGTTTCTTCCTATTTGACGACCCGCGTGGCGCAATGGTTACCATGCCGGACTGCCAATTCCCGGGTTCGATTCCCGGCGAAACAGAAATTTGAATGATGAGTTTAAATTTCTGTTCTCGGTCTGGGTGTTTGTATTCCTGTCTTTATATGCGTCCATGGTACCCACGACACAGGGTATTAATTATCCTACTGTGGGGCTATGAGTGTGTAACGTTTATTATTATTCCTTTGAATTTAATTGTGTCTGGATAAAGAACCGACCAATGGACACCAACTACATTCACAGTTAAATGTCCATCGGAAATGATGAAGTAGACTAGGTTGTATTCCTGTCTTTGTATGCGTCCATGGTACCCACGACACAGGGTATTAATTATCCTACTGTGGGGCTATGAGTGTGTAACGTTTATTATTATTCCTTTGAATTTAATTGTGTCTGGATAAAGAACCGACCAATGGACACCAACTACATTCACAGTTAAATGTCCATCGGAAATGATGAAGTACACTAGTACAGAGTAGCCTCTAAAATAATTTATTCGTAATAATTTCTATCCTGAAGCGAGCATGGCCCGGCGGCGAGCAAAGTATGCAAGCGATCTACGCAGCTTCGTGATACGGGCGCGGTCAGATGTAAGATTGGTAACCGCTTGTCGAAGGTACGTGTAAAAAAACTGACTAGCACGAATAACAGTACAAATAGATACTCTGCAGAAAAACTTGTACCACAGATAAATCAAACGGCCGGCCCCATCTGTACCACCGTTCTTGCATTATATCCGAATAACCCTTTTCCGGCCGTCCGTCTGTCCGTCATCAGGCTCATAAACCGTAATAGTTAGTAATATATTCACAGATAATGTATTTCTGTTGCCACTATAACAACAAATACTTAAAGGCAGAATAAAATAAATATTTAAAGGGGCTCCCATACAACAAACGTGATTTTGTTGCCGTTTTTATTGATAATGGTACAAAACCTATCGTACGCGAGTCCGATTTGCACTTGGCCGGTTTTTTGTTTGTGGTTTGCAAATTTTCGCGTTTGCACATAATAAAACTGACTTGTAAATACGTCTGAATGTTTATTTCGGGAAAAGTTTTGGGTTAGCAGGTTTTTCGGGGGTCACATTAAGTAGGTTGACATTTAGCTTCAACCCTTTTTGTGTCCGACAGCGGGCTAACTAACTTGCATTTCCACCAACCGGTTAAGAACAGTATTGTAGAGTAGGCTCTAGGCTTCCCCGATTATTCCCATTGTATACAATATGTATGAAGCGCGCATGGCCCGGCGGTTAGCGTAGAACGCAAGCGATCTATGCAACTAAGCCAAACGGGCGCGGTCGGGTGTGAGATGGGTGACCGCTAGTGGCAAAAAATTTCATGCGCGTTTCCGTGCTTCGGAGGGCACGTCAAGCTGTCGGTCCCGGTTGTTGTCGTGTCGTTAGATAACAGTCGTTAAACCTTGTCGGAGGCCTTATGGGCGGTTTGAAAACATACGATAGCGGGTTGGCCACTAACCCGCATCTCCACCAACCCGCATTGGAGCAGCGTGGTGAAGTAAGCTCCAGGCCTCCCCAATAATGGGGAGATACCCTTGCCCAACAGTGGGACGTAAAAGGGTTATAATATGTATACAAAATACTTGACATACGTATCTCCCTACATACACTTATACAAAAGCTACAATTCTTAACACCTGCCGATTAACTCGCAAATTTTTTGACTTATAAAAAAATAAAGTATATGTAAGTGATATGTAGTCGAATATTTTTTGGGAATCCATTTTTCTCTATTTATCATTCATAGCCATCATTCATATTTTGTGCAAATTTGAAACAATGTCAAGTTAAGTTATCTTCAAGGATATTTATAATAGTGGTGTTTAGTTATGGAAGTCCATAATTTAATAAAATATATTTTTTAATAAAGAGGTTTTTTTTAAATAATATATCTTGGATGGTAAGAGACATATCGTTAAGCTTATCAATAATGTCAGATCTCAGTCAATCTCTACAAAATGATGGTTACAAAACATGAGGTATTCACGTATTTATATATGTATAATAAGACATGTTTTATCTCTACAATTACCCTGAATGAATAGAATTGCGCATAGTAAACGCAAAGTAAGGTAAAAAATTCAAATACTATGAGAAACGTCAAACTGCGTCCTCGATGAAAGAATCCTCTGTAAAAATTGAACGAAACGATTGGCCAAGAAGTATATATAGATATACAAATACTGAACAGTGCTACGCCTGGAGATAAGACTAACTTCCGATAGTCGTCGGCAAGTTCGCGCGGAATACGGGAGCCGTAGTTGTTTTGGTATATGTGATGAGAGTTGGCGGATAGTAAATGGCTACAACTACAGCTACGAAGCGCGCATGGCTCGGCGGCTAGCGTAGAACGCAAACAGTCTACGCAGCTAAGCCAAACGGGCGCGGTCGGTTGTGAGATGGGTGACCGCTAGTGGCAAAAAATTTCATGCGCGTTTCCGTGTTTCGGAGGGCACGTTAAGCTGTCGGTCCCGGTTGTTATCTATAGTCGATAGATAACAGTCGTTAAACCTTGTCGGAGGCCTTATGGGCGGTTAGAAAACATCCGACAGCGGGTTGGCCACAAACCCGCATTTACACCAACCCGCATTGGAGCAGCGTGGTCGAGTAAGCTCCAGGCCTCTCCAATAAGGGCAAGAAGAACAACCCCAAGAAGGGAACAACCGGGACCGACGGCTTAACTTGCCCTCCGAAGCACGGAAACGCGTATGTATTTTTTTGCCACTAGCGGTCACCCATCTTACACCCGACCGCGCCCGTTTGGCTTAGTTGCAAATATCGCTTGCGTTCTACGCTAACCACTAGACCATGCGTGCTTCGTGAAAATTTGACTTAACTATTTTATGTCCCACTGCTGGGCACAGGTCTCCTCTAATAAGTAAGAGGGATTAAGGCCGTATTCCGCCACGATGGCCTAGTGCGGATTGGTGGACATCATACCTTCGAAAATTATGAGTTTCTCTGAGGTATCAAGGCGATTGAAAACATCGTATACAATTAAATATCAGAATATTTTCCATGACGATGGAGCAGCGCGCCGAGGATTTGACCCGACATCTCCTACGCCAAAAACCGTGGTCTTTACCAATCGGCCGTCGCCGCTCATACAAGGCTTAGCACAAAGCTAAATGTAAAGCTTCAAGTTCGTGACTTGAGCCACAAGCACTTTAGACTCACGCCTTCCATTTTCACCTCATTAATTAAGGTCCAGTGTAAATTCGTTTGACTATCGCATCCCCGGCTTAAAATAATTACCCACTGTCAGCTCCGGGAAAGGAAATAAGATTTACTGCTCGGAAAAGATAGCCGGGTTAATTGAGTAAATATATTTTATCATACGTTATTTCTGTAAATTGGGTAGTACACCTTTTCGGGTTTACTTTGTCACAGGTACGAAAATTTTGGAAAGGTAAGCATTATACTTAGTATACTGGTAGCTAATATAAGCATGTTTTGGAGAGTTGCAAAACATCTGGCTGGCCCAAAACCATTTGGGGTATATTCATAGGAGTCAGTACATTCACACATTGATTTCAACCCTGATTTGTTGGCAAATAGTTTAAAAAAATAACTTTATTGATTTTATTGAAGAACATTCTCAAACGTTATTTATTTATAAACTTCCTTCCGCCAGCGGCCTCGCCCGCGTGAACCCGTTTTATAGGTTCCCGTAGGATAAAAACTATCCTTTGTCCTTTCCCAAGGTCCACTCTATCTGTGTTACTTTCATTAAAATTGGTTCAGTTGTTTAAGCGGGAAAGCGTAGCAGACAGACAGACGGAGTTACTTTCGAATTTATAATATTAGTAGGGATTGCATTATATCATTCAGGGATTTTTCAATGATTTCATAGAAATGCATTGCAGAATTTCACACATACGGATTTGTTATATGTACTTTGTAGCAACTGAAAGTTATATGATTTTGGATCGTTCATTTTTCAAACGATCATCTAAAGCACAGTGTTTAAAGTCAACATTGTATTTTTATTTTGTAATATGACTTGAATGAAATTCAAACTGACGTTCTATGTGAATAAAATACATAGTTGTCGGATTTGTTAATATGACGCCATGACAAACTACACAGATTTATAAACGACAGTTCTTTCGTTTTAAGTAGTTTTTTTAACCTTTTTTGTGTCCCACTGCTGGGCACAGGTCTCCTTCTCACAAGTGAGAGGGATTTAGGCTATTGTCCACCACGCTGGCCAAGTGCGGGTTGGTGGACGTCATGCTTTCGAGAAATTATGAATTTCTCTCAGGCATGCACGGCAATGGAGAACATCGTTATCAATTAAATATCGCAATATTTTCCATCACCGTGGAGCAACGATAAATGCGTACATTACAAATTTCTTTGTCAGAGGTGCGCGCCGAGGATTTGAACCCAGGATCTGTCGCGTCGATGACCGCGGTTTTTACCACTCGGCCATCACTACTAACTGCTTTAAGTAAATACGTACTTTGTAACTACGTACCTAATAGAACTTGTGCGAATGTGAACGTAGCAACTTGGAACGACTGAAACAATTTTTTAAAGATGATAAAACCTGAATGGCGAATCTACCACCGACAATACCACTTCTGCACTCACATTGTTATAATTATGCTATGAAACAGTTACTATGTTTCATTGAAAAGGCACCGGAACCGATCACACATATTATTATATGAGATAGTTTTATCAACCTCCGGAGTAGCAGCGCAACTATATACAACCTAAGGCAGAATAACAATGGGTGTAAAAATTTATGAAAATAACAAAGTATTGTCCACTATTTACGACACACCAGACCACACGACCATAATCGTATTTACGAAGTACAGAGCTGCAACCCTTTTTGCGTCCCACTGCTGGGCACGGGTCTCTCCCTTTTATAGGGAAGGCCTGGAGCTTACTCCACCACGCTGCTCCAATTCGGATTGGTGGAGATGCGGGTTAGTGGCCAACCCCCCGTCGGATGTTTTCAAACCGCCCATAAGGCCTCCTTCAACAAGACAACAACCGGGACCGACGGCTTAACGTGCTCTCCGAAGCACGGAAACGCGCATGAATTTTTTTGCCACTAGCGGTCACCAATCTCACACCCGACTTAGTTGCATAGATCGCTTGCGTTCTACGCTAACCGCCGGGCCATGCGGAGCTTCATCCACGAAGTACTGTATTTTCTAATATCTATGAACCCGTGTAAGGAAAATAAATATGACTCCACAATCGGATACAGAACAACGCAAGCCCAGACTACTAATATAGTTAATAATTTATAGATATGAGTAGGATATCCTGGATATCGTAAAACTGAATAAAACCAGCTAGACGCGGATAGAACCGGCGCAAACCAGTCTCAACTGGTGCGAGCAGGATTTTCGGCTTTAGCCAATGGCTAAATGGGCTTAGTGGTGTAACATGTGTAGAGTATTAGCCAGAAATGTATTGCTGAGACTGTAGTCGTTGCCTTGTTTGCACATTAGGATTACGATACATTTATTTTAAGTTTAAATAACAGTACATGTTACCGTTAAATGCCCTTTGGTTTTGTAGGTATTTTTTTCTTTATCGTTATCTCTTCACTAATTAATTGTGTAACGCCGACATTCTTGAAATGCTTTGATCTAAGAACTTAAGAATTACAAACTCTATAATTTCACATATTTGGTATAATGGTCTATTTAAATGCAGATCACGATTCTACGTAGAAAATGTTAGCACCGACTACAAAAAAAAAATTAGAAATAATTACAAATTTTTTTTACTTGTGATGGCAGGTGACAGGATTTCTTCAAAATATAATATGTATTTACAGTAGGTGTCAGTATGGTATTTTCTATGAAATAAAATCATTGCGGAAATAAATAATTGCCGTATATCCCAAATTCCTAATTTTGATTTACTTTTCTCGTAAAATAAGATTAATAGATTCGTAGCAGAAATGTGTATTGAAGCTGTACTTTTAAACCTGAAACTGAAACCCATTTTTTACTTAGATTTCATAATGTTTATTTCTTTTTGAATCCTTCACTATTTGATTTATTTATCGACGTTTTCTTTGTATTAAATCTAAGGAAGAACTTTCCTCATTTCCTAAACCCAACCATCTGTCGACTAATGGACATCATCAATAATGGTCGACTAATGATACCCTCGAGATTACTTCGGCGAAACAGACTACAATTCTGACACCAAGATCAGATTCCAAATGAGTAATTTTTCACGGCTTTTGATCAGTTCGGGATTAAGAATAGAGCTACGGCTGCCTGGGGGCTTCCGGGGTTGTGGACGGTGTTAGTGGAAGCTCGAACCGTCCAACCAGCAGCCCCGGGAGGGAAGGACGGCGGTGTTTGCGTGTCTGCATGTCACCGTAAGCATCGGAAGGTGCAGAAGAGTACATTTGCTCTCCCAAAGATGGGCCCGTTCTGGGGCGTCACGTGTGGAGGACACCGGTGCGTTTCGCTGGAGATCCCGGAGTCCTCCCCAAGCGCAGAGGCAGCCACCGAGGGGGTTTTAGTTTGTTCAAATCCCACATAACCCAGCACCCTCTCCCAAGGTGACGGGTACCTTTTGAAGGTTTCCCCAACGATACCAAAAAAAGGATAGAAGATAGATAAAACAGAATACAGAGTAAAAAAATTGATTACATCATCGATTGTAAAAAAGAGATTTGGAACTGACTCACAGGGACACTGAAAAGACAAATTGTAATATCCCATTGGGGAGTTTTGGCGGGAAGTCGAAAAAGACATATTGCGCTCTTGTTTTATTTTCATTTTCTTGGTGTATTTTCGAGTTATTTCGGATAAAGGTGATGGCATTTTGTTTGATATAGGTTAATTATAGTATGTTGGGATAAGTTCGGATGGTTTTTAGCTGCATTCGTAAGATGTTGGCAATTATTTTTTTTCTCATAATCTATACCAGCCAGCGTAAAAAATAAAGTAAAAACTGATAATCAATAAAAAAGCTATAAGAAAAATATTTTTTCGTTTGCACAGACATAACGACTACTGAGTTATGCGAGTTTAAAGTAGGACATACATTTCAAAAAACATGGGAAAGAACGGACGATGTAGGGGAAAGACCGGAATACCCTCTAAAACCATCCAAATGGCTAAAAGCATAAGGTTTATAAAAATAAAATATCCGATCTTATACTTGCTACAACATACTTCTTGAATAATTTATTTTGTTTAAAAACATAGCAGGAACTATTTACGTTTTTAACATTTTAGTAACTGAAGGAAGTAGCAAAACAAGTTGGCGCCTCGCACTATGTTGCGAGTATAAAAAAATAACCACAAATTCGGTAGATATTTAACTTATACGTTCTTAACCCATTCACGATCTTACCCCAACGTACCTTACAGTGCACGAGTGTTTGTGAAATAGAATAACAGTGCTAAAATATATTTTTTCTGCTTGCCTTCAAAATTTCATCGGACACGTTCTAGTTGTTGTTCTAGAATGTTGGACTGACTAGACTGACTGATTACTGACGACTTACTTACTGACTTTGTTATTACTTCGTCCAGTTTCATTGAAACTGGCAAAAAATTGATGCAAAAATTATGCTTGACGCTGGCAGTATGCACAGAGTTTGCGATGCCATAATTGAAAAAAAATAAAATCCAATGGGATAATATCATCTTCTCAAACATTGCTGTTTATAATTTGAATGTCGTAGCAGAAGAACGTGCATCCCAAGTGGTGTTAAGCTCGTGGTTCCGCTACTACTTCGGAGGCAGATGGTCGCAAGTAAATCTAGCAGCCAAACGAATTTTTTCACTGAAACAAAATAGAATGTATGATCAATAAACTGGATTTAAAGCCCGTATTTCCATACAAATGTATTCTCCTATTTTCTCCCTGGATCATTATCCAGCAATAGAAGCATTCTTCTAGAGGAATGATTTTTTGTGACAATATCTAAGTCTGCTAAAGCTATGCCCCTATGTTTTGTTTTTTTCAATCAACTAATTAGATCAGAAAATATGACTGTTCAAAAATCGTAGAAAATGCCTCTTTCATACAGCCCTAATCCAACAACTGCAAAACAAATTTTAAAGGTTTTTACGACCAAACATAGGGGCATAGACGTATTCTATTTCTTGATATTTGTGAAAAAAAAAAATTAATAAAATCAATTTTGAAGGAGGGACGAAACCTCGATTTAGTAAGAAAGTTTGTAGGTATAATCGTTCTGAGCTGCATCTGTCCCTATCGCACGCGGCGGATAGCGCAAGGCGCAGCGCGATAGCAATAGTTATTCCAAAATACCTATTTTTCAAATTCGGCTGAACCCGCGTTTCCTCTTAAGCTACAACCCTTATTGTGTCCCCCTGCTGAGCACTGAGGTCTCTCCCAATATTGGGGAGGCCTCGAGCTTAGTCTACGCTGCTGTGTGTAAAAAGACATAAATATTTAATGGCTCTGGATTTGTTACAAAACTAAAGTGACAAGTACGCTAATTTTCGATTAAAGGCACCCGTAACTTCAATTTTGATTTCACGATGTTCGAGTAGCAATAATCTTATGACAAACTGACATGATTGACACAGCATTTACTTGCCAATTAACTTTAATGTAATTTAATTTGGGACGTAACTAATCAACACTTTACTTGGAGATAGTGAACGAGGCCGTGTAACCTTATTTGATCGAACCAAACGCGCTATAATAATATAATAATAATTCATTTAATTCAAGAAAATAATTCTCATATAAAACTCTAAATCACATAAAAATTAAATTATAAAATTACAAAAACATAAAATTAAAAATATAGAATAAAATTAAATGAAATAAAATAAAATTATATAGCTATAGGGTTTGGCAAAACATTTGTTGAATTTCTTATTTATCTAAACTAATCTATAATAATATTATAAACATACGATAGCTAGAATCTTTGTTTGGATGGATATTTTTTGCTCTGGCCTAAATCCCTCTCACTTGTGAGAGGAGACCAGTGCCCAGCAGTGGGACATAAAAAGGTTGAAAAAAAAATAATAAAAAAAGTAAAATAACCCGAGCAAAGACATGGCCGTATCACTAGTAAACTATAATTGAAGGACTCTTATATAACATTCTTCTTCTGATTCTTATGACGAAATTCCCTTGTTTCTTAGATCCCAAATCTGTTGACAAATGAGAATCGTTAATAATGGCAGAGCAAATATCCTCTGGGGATTATTTCGGCAGAACACACAATAATCCTTAAATCAAAACCAGGCTTAAAATAAGTAATTTTTTGCATCTATTGATTGAGGTGTTAAATAAATCTCTGGATCTGTGGAGGAGACATGTTACCGGAGAGATGAGAGTTTTCCGGTTTTTTCCCGACGGTTTTTATTCTCTCATTGACCCAGCGGTGGGTAGCATCAAAGCCGAAGATTCTCTAAAACTTATTACAACGGTTCTTATAACGTTTACCGAAACAAAAAGTAAAATTAAAAAATATTTGAAATAAATGATATATAGAGTCGTACAACCAGGTCACAGTCATGTTTGAAATAATTCAACAATAGGTTGGCAGTTTGGCGAACAACTCTTATCTGAATCGGAAATGCAAAATGGAGTAGGCTTTAGTTCTCCCCTAATATGGGAAGGGACACGTGCCCAGCAGTGGGACACGAAAAAGATTGCAGCCAGTCCAGGATAAGACGAAACAAAAAAAAACTATTCAAATTATTTATTTTCTTCAGACTTTTTTTTTCAACCTTTTTTTCTTTCGTTTTAAGTAGTTTTTTTAACCTTTTTTATGTCCCACTGCTGGGCACAGGTCTCCTACTCACAAGTGAGAGGGATTTAGGCCATAGTCCACCACGCTGGCCAAGTGCGGATTGGTGGACGTCATGCTTTCGAGAAATTATGAATTTCTCTCAGGCATTCACGGCGATGGGGAACATCGTAATCAATTAAATATCACGATATTTTCCATCACCGTGGAGCAGCGATAAATGCGCACATTACAAAATTCTTTGTCAGAGGCGCGCGCCGAGGATTTGAACCCGGGATCGGTCGCGTTGATGACCGGCGGTTTCTTACCACTCGGCCATCGCTGCTCAGACTTACGAGAAACGATTTCTTTAGTCACTTGTATCAGATCGTATTTGTATTGCTATGAATAAAAATTGGTTACAGATACGGTTGTAGGATTAATTTACTTTGCCCTCGAAAGTTAGAGATCAAAGTGAACAAGTACTCTTATTACTATCTCCAACTTAGATAGAGCATCACAGGTACTGACAGGTATGACACCCGTCAGAGGAGTGGGCTTTACGGGCGAACCCCTCTTCCTAACGTGCATGCACAATGTGCCTTCTAGTTATATACAACCAGTGTATGTGTGTGTCGGTGTCAGTGTTGTTGGTGCATAGAAATTGACGTTGTTAACTGAAATTTACATTTTTAGAAATGTATGCGTCTGTAGCGATGAAAGAACATTTGTTAATGTGTGATAAAAGTAAAATGTGTGCGTTCTTCCCACCGCACCAGATGTGGCACAAAACTTATGAATCGAAGCGAGGCGAAATGCGCTCTCCACTGACGGGTGAGTCAGTGCCGTTGATGCTTTAAGATCTCCAAGCAACGCAATCAATACAGATTAGCTAATGCTCCGATTGGGGCATGGGTTGGAATCAGAGTAAACAATACTTTATGTCATTCATTAATTTATTTAAGGGATCGCTAAATTCTAGGCCGATGGCTAAAAATAAAGCTGCGCAAGGGATTCAGGGAGTAAGTCAATGTGGGAGTGGTCGGTAGCTAAATGGGAAACCGCAAATTTCATTTATATTTACGTGCTTCGGAGAGTATATTAGTTGAAATCTAAAAACGAAAAATATTTTACCTAAGTTACTAACTCATGTAACTAAACACTATAAATACCTTATATTTATACCTAAAATAAAAAGGACAAAGTAAAAGTAAAATTTAAAAATTTAATAACCCTCCAACCCAAAAAATAAACTCTAAAAACTAACAAAAAATATTTTAAACCATTTATATAATGTCGTCACATATTGTATATTATGTAAGTTCAAATATTTTTATTATCCAAGCGGCGTTGACAGACAGTTGACAGATTGCAACAAAACAATTTACTACGAAAAATTCGCAAAATCGACACAACCTTCAACGTCGTCAGTCCTCACTTAGTCTAAGGTCCTCACGTTGAGCGGTCCCCTGACGCGACGAAGCTTGGAAACTGAAAATATTTGGACTTAAATAATATATGTGACGACAATAAGATTATGTTAGGTTTAAAATATTATTTGTTAGATTTTAGAGTTTATTTTTGAATGGGGGGAGGGGGGTTAATGCCGGTAAGCAATACTAATGTTTCACTGTAAAGGTGCAACTACCGTACTTTCATGAGGTGACCATCAAACGTTGGAGAAGCAGATCAACTGCCTGTAAATACTGTACATACTCACTCACGGAGAAAAACATCTAAAGGAAAACTAAATTGATTGTCCACTTCAAGTCAACAAAGTAATTTGTAAGTATCTGTAGGAATTTCTTTTTGCCCTCGAAACTTAGAAGTCGAAGTGAATAAGTATTCATAACATCTTCACGCAATGTAATCGATACTGATTATTATAATCCTTCGATCGGTGTCGGATACTGTCTGGAGAGTTAATAGACTTTAAGTTTTATTCACACAGAAAACAAATAAGTAATTTATAAGAAGAAAACAAGAATAATTAAATAACAAATATATTTATAGTAGTATAAAAAGGCGAAAAGGTATATTTTTCGTCTTTTTTCTAAACATGATGACCTTACTTTACGAGGAATTTAGGCCATAGTCCACCACGCTGGCCACGTGCGGATTGGTGGACGTCATGCCTTCGAAAAATTATGAATTTCTCTCAGGCATGCACGGCGATAGAGAACATCTTAATCAAATAAATATAACAATAATTTCCATCACCGTGGAGCAGCGATAAATGCGCACATTACAAATTTCATTGCCAGAGGTGCGCGCCGAGGATTTGAATCCAGGATCGTTCGCGTCAAAGACCGAGGTTCCTTACCACTCGACCATCGCTGCTCAAAGTTTACTTATTCCTGTAAAATCTAAACAGCTTCATGAGACTAGTGCAAGCTGAAGTAAGATGTAGGTAGAGTCTATTACTAATAAATTTCAGGTTCTTCGGACGCTTAGAGCATCACAGTTACTGACTCTATAACTGTGATTCTATCGTTTGATACTTTATTGTTTGATAAGCAGCCAGTAATTGTAAGCCACTTGAGGATACCTATTTTTATTCATTAAAATGTCATGAAAAATAATAATTAAATGTAAGGAAAAAAATAAAGAAAAGATAAATTAAAATAATAAATTTTATATAAGAATCGCAACTTTCATAAATTGTGTTACCATAATATGTGACCTATTTTCTGATTTTCTCCTCTACTCCAGTCTATATATACTTTTCTATGATCGAGGTGTGCTGATATTTACAGATTTGTGTAATCCCTCCGATCATTATTTTTTTGCTGGTAGGAGATGACAATTATAGTGTTGTCTCTATTAAACCAAAATACACTTTCTCTTATTCTTCTTCAACAACCTTTGTCTCCCCCTGTTGAATAGAGGTCTCCTTAATGCACGCGGTCCTCTGTTGTATTCTACTTTCTGCATCCAATTCTTGCCTGCTAAACTTATCTTGTCTTCAGTCCATATGGTGAGGTGATGACGAATGGACAGCTGTAAATACACTGCGTTATGTATGCCTATATACAATTTTAATATAAAAAAATATGTTAAATACGTATTTATTAGCATTATAAGATATGTTGTAGCATTAACTCTGCAATATCTAATAGGCTGATTAATTATATGGATCTTCTATTGAAAAACAATAAAAGTCTTTAAGTATGTACTACACTCGACAGGAAGTTGAACTCTTTCTGTTCTTTCTTTCAATCCTATAAAATTATTAACAAGCTTAATAGAAAGATCATCTTTGAACAAAATTTCTAGCAGCTTAAAATGGTATTGTAACATTAATTCTATATTTGACTATTATTATTATTTATTTTCTGCGGTTTTCCAAATTATACAATGATTTATTTGTGTCTATGTTAATTGTCTATTTAAATAATAATAAATAAATAAATATCTTTGGACAATTCACACAACGCCATCTGATTCCAAACTAAGCAGAGCTTGTGCTATGGTAATCAGAAAGCTGATAAACATATATATATAATTCTAAATAAATACTTAAATAGATAATTTAACACCCAGACACAGAACAAATACTCATGTTCATCACACAAATATTTGTCCTGGGTGGGGATCGAACCCACGACCTCACGCTTCGCAGTCGGCTCATCACCCACTGCGCCACGGAGGCTGTCTTTCAAGTTTCATTTCAAGTTTCTAATCACGGGGATAAAAAAAACTGCACCAGTTATTACAGATTTTGATTTATTTCAGTGATTACTGATTACATATTATTAATAACATATAATACCTTAGCCTATTGATTCTAAAAAAATCATTTCCAATATCACCTTACCTAGTTATTAAATTTTGGATTAATCCGTTAAAAATTACTGTTTAAGTTTTTACTTAGTAGCTTAAATTAAATATGGAGTTGAATCAAACGTTAAAGTATAACGCTAGGATATAATTTGTTGATGTTTAAATGAGCGTTAATGAAAATACGCCGCTTGTGGGTTTAACGCTCTCCATTAAGCGAACAATCTTTGGTTAAATCAACTTAGAATAAAAATAAATACGAAAAATAAAATATACAAAAAACTTAATAGAACCTGAGCATGCCTTGAAAATCTCCAGAGCGGGAAACATTCGCCAATGAAGGAAAAACTTTGCCACCATCCAAATATCCCATACAGGTACCCCTTAATTAATTTACTAGGTCATTTTAAATAAACACATTACGTTTCCTTTTAATTATAACTACGGCTAACGCTCTGAATTGCAACTTTTATCGTATAAGTTAACAAACAACTTTGATTCTTGCTTAGTTTATTACTAAATCTACTCATTACTTACTAAATTTCTAGTTTTAAAACTATATCGGCTAAGAAAGGACATACGATGTAAAATTAATCTTGATGGGGAAGAAGATGAAGGAGAAGATAAAAATAATGAAGAGATAGAAGAAGATGAAGACGAAAGAGTAAGATCTAGTGAAGAGAGTGTAGACGTACGTATAAGAAATTGACATAGATTTCATGTGCTACTGTTATGATTTCAGTCACGATAAAGTAAAATAACAATGTGGAACAAATTACTTTATTGTCGGTATTAGCGTGCTTGTTGGAAACCAATTTCCTGACTCTAATGACGATGAGATATCTAAACGAATGGGAAGTACTCACAGCCAGAATGATTTTCCATAGTTCATGTCTAGATATGGTAATAAGGAGGAAGGTATTTAATTAATTTAAGATTTTTTTAAGTTTAGGTTAGTTTTATTTAAATCTATAATTACCTACAGTGCGTACGTTTAAACTTTTTTATTTTAATCAAAATTAGGATTATAGTCAATCCCTTTAAATGGAATGTAAGATTAGTAGCACTACTTGAGATAATGAACTAATAAACCTCCTGATTGAAACTTGTCTGCAGATATTCCTGACTTAGTTTTATAACACAGAATTCAATCAGGAAGTATCTTAGAATTTCAAATCCAATATTCTTAGATATAATTTAGAAGAATTTTATTTTGGAATCTACGATAGTTCGCTTTAGCAAGTAAACCTTGTGACTTAGGTAGAAGTTTATTTTCATTTAAATTTTGAATTAATACTAAGCTAATCAAGTGCTAGATTTAAATTGTAGTCGATAGATGATTAATTACCTAAATGATCAATGTTAGATGTGGTTAAATTTTTGACACATTGGACAAACTGATATCGGTGGGAAATAAATGGAAGAAATTTTCAGGATTTAATCAATAGATGTAGGTATAGACGTACGGGAGCGTAGAGATTAGAGCGCTAAGAGTTATGTCATAGAAGCATTACTATATAATGGCACTGTGGAATATACCTGAGTTCATAAAAAATTATCCTAAATCGGCTTACAATTAAATTGTTTTCGAACAAGATTATGTCGCTTTTTATCCATGAAAATTACCTTAAGTTTAAAATTATTTTTCACTGCACTACGTTTAACATTTCTTCGTTTATTCTCATCTAAGTTTTCTTTATTGCCAATACCTAATTTAAATTCCTGAATAGCATCCTCGACACGTGATTCAGCAAATAGATGTTAAGTTGTGATCTGCGATTTAACCCTATAAATTTATTTATATTAAATATTATTTTTAAATACGAAGACTCACGAGCTCAATGAATCTTCGCATTTAAGTTAAAAAATTATTAACTAGTTTCGATGGCAAAGCTTTTGCTTATACCAAGGGATCAAAGTAAGCACACACCGTAGACCGCAGAAGTCAGATCTTAGCTTCCGATCGGTTCGAATCAGAATCCATAGCAAATCCATACAAATATCTAGGAGGAAGTTGCTGTTTGTATGGAGCCGCACGGGTTCTTTACATCTATTAACACACACAACAAATTCTGGAAATTTTCAAAGCACGCTTAACTCAAATTATAATAAAATCTCTTTAAGTTTAAAAATAAAATAAATTGGTTGTCAATATACGTTGTCGTAATTACGTTTTAATGTACAATTTTAATCCGTTCAACAATTACTTTTCCCGTTATCGCTACCCACAGACTCGTGACCGAACATTCTATTACTAGAAATACAAAATTTAACGTATTTACAACCATTTTTATTTCTTTTAACAAAACATTCATAAGTACATCCTTGCGTCGCGCACAGTCAAAATGTACATTCTTTACATTATAGAATTTAAGGACTAGAGTATCTTGTTGGTGAACGTAATTCACGTCGAAATGAATAAACAAATCTAAGTGGAGATTGGCTTATCTATACGACTGTTGGACTCGTTTCTACGTGGCTATTCTCTTCATATTGTCCGGCGATTATTTAGCTCCGTCCAAGTCATCCAATATCATTCCTAAATCAATATCATTCTTATGTACTGAATTTCGTGCAAATAGTGGTATGAGCAGACCCGTATTCTTAAAATGATTGCACGCCAAAACAGTGTCGTCTTTTAGAATTTCGGTGATATATTTTTTATTAGGGTTTCTTTTGCGTTTGTAAAATTACATGATGACACATTTCCCTTTTTCGGCCCAAGGGTTGTTTTTCTTATCTGGAGCGTGTATGAGGGGGTCGTTCTTCTCGTTTTCTTCTACGTATTCCCTCATCCTGAAAGATGATTGGAATACATTAAATTTTATTGATAATATATCTTAAATGTAATAAGTCTGAGGAAAATTCGCAATGCTTAGAATTAATTTTTATAATATTTGCGTTCGTTAGCTAAAACCGGGAGTGGTATATATAGGTAATGGTAACTTAAATGATATCTGTCTGTAGTAATAACATAAGGTATAACAAAATGGAAAGGCAAAACTTTTAATTCATTTACGAATCGATAATAAACATATTGAAAGCTGAATTAAATTAGCACTGTTGAAAACTTCGGTAATGGCGCTCGAAATATATCGTTTCGTTGAAAAGTTAGACTGTTGAAATAATTTATCGTCTGTGAATCTCTAGAACAATAAGGCTGTTGGAACAATAGAAAATTCTCCGTATAAAATCTGTTGGCGAGCGCATCAGCATGTTCTATGATAAATATAATAGGGGATCGTTTGAAACTTAATTTTACTTGTATAAAACATATAAATAGATTTATATTTATGAAAGTAAAGCAAAGGTCCCGTTTACGGAAATTTGTCAATAATATTTTATTAACTCATCTATCATCATGACTTTTAAAACAATATTGTTTCACACTCATAGACTTACAGTGTGTCGTTGGTACCATATACACACGAAAGCAGAAATTGAAAAATATTGCAATCTTTGGTGGGAATCGAACCCGGGACTACCGATTGTCAGTCATGTATGGAAACCGTTGCGCCATCTGGATCGTCAACATTTATAAAGTTAAGAGGAAACGCTAGCGCCGTATTCCCATACAAATTTATTCTCCTATTTTCTCCCTGGATAATGCTTCTAGAGAAATGATTTTTTGTGACAATATATAAGTCTGCTAAAGCTATGCCCCTATGTTTTGTTTTTTTCATTTGAATAATTATATCAGAAAATATGACTTCAAAAATCGTAGAAAATGCCTCTTTCACACAGCCCTAATCCAACAACTGCAAAACAAATTTTAACAGTTTTTACAACCAAATAAAAACATAGAGACATAGACTTATTCTACTTCTTGATATTTGTGTAAAAAATATATTAATAAACTCAATTTTGAAGGAGGAAACAGAAGAATACAAAACCTCGATTTAATCAGAAAGTTTGTAGGTATAATCGGTCTGAGCTGCATCTGTCCCAATCTCACAGGCCGGATAGCGCAGGGCGCAGCGCGATAGCAATAGTTACTCCAAAGTACCTATTTTTCTAATTCGGCTGAAGCCACGTTTCCTCTTAATTTTCGAAAATTTATCTTTGATTTTCGTATTATTAAATTTTGGAACTGCATACTTTTGCGCCACGTATTTAGATTCTTTTTCATCCTTTTTTTCACTAGATACTGAATCTAGTAAGTTTTACTTCAAATTCAAATTATAAACAACAGCCGATCTCTACGCATACTATTTTCAAGTACATTACATCCTTCATAAGAGTAAATTATGTATGGTTGATAAAACAGACTAAATAATGCTGACAATAAAGAGGACATTGAAGGATATCGCCAGTAATCCAGAAGACATTTATATTTTCTTTATTTCAATTCACAAAGGCGCGGTGCGGTACACATTCCTTATGATGAAGGAGCTAAGGCTGAAATTGGTTTGAATTCTGTGTCAACCCAGCAACAGCTATGAGCCAGTAGAGTCGCTGAACATTCCCAGTTTATTTGGAAATAAATACGCTATTTGTTTAATTGCGCGCTCATACCTTAAAATGTATGAATTTCTCTAAAACTTAGCGTGCTGGCTACACTTTATGTTGCGTTTTAGGTCAAGAATTTAAATAAACTGGCCACTTAGGAAATCTTTTAAAAGATAGCGTAAATGCCCAAAAATGCTACTTTTAGCATTGTCTATCAGCGATTTTTTTTGTATTGGAGAAAGATTCTAAAGATACCCACGCACCCTGAACAGAGACACTGGGTTATTTTTACCGAACTAAAATCCCCTCGGTGGCCTGCCTCAGCGCTTGGGGAGGACTCCGAGATCTCCAATGGCGCGCGCAGAACTCTAAAACGGGCCTCTGTCCTGCACCTTCCAGTGCTAACGACGGCATGTAACCACTCATACATCGCCGTCCTTTCCGGTTACAATTGTATTTACCTTTTTGTACGGTCATCTCAACAGAATTTTAGGGTTTCAGTACGAGTATTGTCCGACCAAGGAAGTACTACCGCCGCATACACTTCTGCCTTGAAGAAATTGCTTACTTGTGTCGACGGAAAGAAGCGGCTACCGGTTTCTTCTTTCAGAATAACTAGCTGTGCCCCGCGGTTTCACCCGCGTTAGAGAGGATCATTAGCAAAAAGTGAAGTCCCTTCTGAAGTGCCGTGGACCGGCTTTTATGTGAGAATATTTAAGATAAACATTTCCATCATACATTACGAATGTGTAACTTTAGCGGTTTTGGCAGCGCACGACAGAATAGCTCGCAGATGGTAGATTTTTTCTTCTTACTTGACACTTATCGTCATATTTTGGACAATTCACACAATATCTTTATAAATTGTAGCCTATGTGTTATTCTGATGTATAAGCTATATTATTGTAAAGTTTCATTTAAATCCATTCAGTAGTTTTTACGTAAAAGAGTAACAAACATCCATACTTACAAACTTTTGCGTTTATAATATTAGTAGTATTCCAGATTATTTAAGAAGTTTCTGGAACTTTCTCGAACATTCTAAATTAATTAAAACAGTTTGCAATTATTTTAAAAATCTCCAGATCATTCGAAAAAAGATTACAATTATTTAAAAAAATCCAGATCATTTGAGAAGCTTTCTCGAATATTCTCAATTAGTTAAAATTATTTAAAAAATCCAAATGATTCGAGATGTTTCTGGAACTTTCTCGAACATTCTCAATAAAATTAAATAGTTTGCTAGATCATCCCAGAAATTTTGAGATCCACCCAGAAGTCCCTATTGGTTAGAAAAGTACAGATTTTTTTGTTCAGATTCTTTCCACCTACTTCCACCCACTGCGATCAAACTCCCTTACTATCATCTACGTACTAAGGGGTATTTACCACCCCAACGAGTTAATGATAATAGAGAAAACCGTGTCTTTACGTACAAAGAAAACCCTTTACTTTTTATATATATATTAAGATAAAGTAAGAACCCTATGACCATCGCGGACGCCAAAACTATTGCAGCCACCGAATTATCATTATATTACAGTTATGAAGAGCTAAACATAATTTTGTCTACAAAATGTATTTATTGCTTTCTTATCAGCCTCCCGCTTGTCAGAATCTGGAATATTCGACGTTTTTGGCAACTATGTCAGCAATTTGTTTAGTCGTACATCGCGGGAATCTCAGTAATGGGATCAGTTATTTTATACGAAACAAAGGGCATAATCCGCGTGTGGAATTAACGACGAAACCGCCGCGATATTGGATATTGGCAATCAAAGCCGCTGGATTCCAATCTGCTTTAAATTTAGCCCCGGATTAAATTCCGATCAAATATCAAACACGGTGCTGAAACGCAAACAAACAACTTTGACATTATGACTGTCTCATTTGGACTAGCTTTATACAAAGTCAACAGTGTTCTCCCTTTATTCCTATTATCCTAAGTATCAGCCCCTCACCACCCAAATATTAATACTAGTACCTGGACGACCGAGCGTTGCTCAGATAAGAAAAAAATATTTTCTTGGTTTAATTTCAAACGAAATACTCTTGATTAGTACGTGTTACTCAATAACGCCATCTGAAATAGCTCCCAATAAAAGAAAATCAGAAAAAATAATAAACGCAATGAGGTTTTGATTGAGGTTTGAACCCGGGCCTCTAGTTCCGCAGACAGCCCATGTAACCATTCTCCCAAGGAAGCTTTAATTCAATGAACGAAATTTTTATAGAGCTCTTTCTAATTGACAGTGTCAACTTTTTGAACGTCGGATTAACGGATGGCGTTTGACGGCGTTCTACGCCACAATATTATTAATACTTGCTAATAAATGTCAGGAAGTGTCGTATTTTTCAGTTTATATTTAAGTTGATTATCGCTGAATATATTTTTTTACAATTTAAAATTTCTAAAAATAAAGTCAAGATGGATCGATTTAACACCCCTGAAACCAAGGTACTAAATTTCATCAAAATCTTTGGAGCCATTTCCGATATTCAAAAAATATATTTAGGTATATACAAGAATTGCTCGTTTAAAGGTATTAGATAACTGTGAAAGTGTGTTTGTTTGTTTCTTTATTTATTAACCTCATAATATGTTCTTTGTACAGAGATAGTTAAGAGGCTGGAGAATGTAAGGCCTTGTTTTTTACCCGGGGAAAACATCTCATTCCTTTGGAAAAATACATGAAGTCCACAGGCGGAGCCTCGGGCGGATATCTGGTCTAAAACGTAAAAAATCTCGTACCACGGTGCGGTGTTTCTGGTCACACGACTCCGATAAGTATCAACCGATTTTGATGATTCTTTGTGTATACTATGTATTTGGTACTTATGAAAATAGGTTTCAAGGTCAGAATTCATGATGCTAGGTGATTACGGTGCCCTTCCATATTTTTTCCTATATTCTCTTCAAAGTTCATCCTTTTTGATGCCGGGAAACTCCCAAACGAATGAACAGATTTTGATTTTGTTTTTATTTTGTTTAAGAAGTAAATTTGTCGGGAGTGTTCTGAGCTATGTTTGATGAAAATCGGTCCAAGATGGCTGCCGACACAAAATGGCGGAATATATATTTTTATATAACTCCCTCAATATGAATATCAATTAATGAAAGGTCTTGAAGAGCAGAATAATGTACACAATACTGAAAAGGAATGAGGTGTATTAACTAACGAAATGAAATCTAAAAATTCAAAAAATATTTTTGCCTAACAAGTTACTAACTCAACTAACTAATCACTATAAATACCTTCCTAATATTTATACCTACTCAAAAAAGGACAAAAAAATTTTTTTTTAAATGAAGTTATTAATTTCGGAGTGTAAAAATTTTGATCAATACGATCGCTTCCACGTGTATCTAAGTAATAGACCGTCCATCCCAAATAATAATACCCTCACACCCCATGATAGACATCCCCTAATCTCGTAAAAACAAACCTTCCAAATGAATTCAGAATATCATACATAAATTTCACGTATAAAACGAAGCCTACCCTTCCCCTGTATAATATACAATATTTGTGTAACGCCGTCCGTTTGTCCCTATGCTGAATTATGTATGGTATGACAGATTTCGGGGATTCAGTAGAGTAGTACTCGCGTAATAAAATTGCTTTACTGAATGCTAGGATGCTACTGGGAAAAATATTACTTTCATCTAAAACGAAATTATGTTAACTCTTTATGACGCAATGGTTACAATGTCATGCCGATCTAAGGGAGATGGGTGACCGCTAGGAGCAAAAAACTTCATGCGCGTTTCCGTGCTTCGGAAAGCACGTTTAGCCGCCCGGGTTGTTGTCGATAGATAACAATTGTCGGAGGCCTTATCGGCGGTTTGAAAACATCCGACAGCGGATTGGCCACTAATCCGCATCTCCACCAACGCGCATCGGAACAGCGTGGTGGAGTAAGCTCCAGGCTTCCCCAATAATTGGGAGAGACCCGTGCCCAGCAGTGTGACTTAAAAAGGGTTCCAGCCAGCCATATATAGCGATAAAAAACAAGGTATACAATTGTTTAGACAAAGTTGAAGGATAAAAAGTTTAATAACTTACAAATTAAATAAAAGCGATCTTGGCAATTTCAAGATATATATATACATATATATTGAATCTCGACAAAACGGCTCCAACGATTTTGATGAAATTTAGTACCCTGGTTTCGAGGGTGATAAATCGATCCATCTAGGTTTTATTTTTAGAAATTTTAAATTATTAAAAAATATTTTTAGCGATAATCAACTTAAATATAATCTGAAAAATACGACTCTTTCTGACATCTATTGGACAGTATTTAATATTGTGGCGTAGAACGCCGTCAAACGCCATCCGCATGTTATATTTTTTGTAGCAATATTTTCTTTATTAGGAATAAATAAATAAATAAATTATTCGTTTGAAATTAAACCAAGAAAAAAATTGTTTTTATCCGAGCAACGCTCGGTCGTCCAGGTGCTATTCATAATTATTAGCTTGTACAAATTAAATCTGATTACGTAAAGAGATCAACATAAACATTTCCTCGAACTATAAAACAATTTTATTAGGAAATTGGATTTCCTGATATCGGTCACATCATGCATAATTCAATATTCTGATAAAACGATCACATTATACAAGTATTGGATTTCAGTTGGTGATATTATCTTACTTGTACTAATATAGACACTTTTTTAACCTTTTTTGTATCCCACAGGTGCGCACAGGTCTACTCTAAGAAGTGAGAGGGATTGAGGCCATAGTTCACCACGCTGGCCAAGCTCGGATTGGTGGACATCAGGACTCCGTGAAATTGTGATTTACAGGCATGAACGTATCACAATGTTTCCCTGATCGTGGACCAGCAATAAACGCACTTGACAAATATCTTTGTGAGAGGTTCACGCCGTTGGTTTTTTATTTTTTTATTTTTTTTTTATAAATAAACCTAACAATAAGGCAGACGGGCCGCGTGATGTTAAGCGATCACCGTCGCCTATGGACACGGGCAACCCTAGGGGAGCCGCCCGAGCATTGCCGGCTTTGGAGGAGAGCTTTTTTTACAGCTTTCTTGAAGAACCCCATGTTATAGTCCACTGGAAATGCCTCAGCTGGAAGGTTGTCCCATAACCTACACGTCCGTGGTAAAAAGGAGCGTGCAAAGCGGACTGTGGAGGACCGCCACGAGTCCAGATGGTGCCGGTGGAACTTTAACCTTCGTCTGGTGGTATAATCATGGAATGGTGATGTAGGCATCAATTCGAAGAGTTCCTCGGAGCACTCACCATAGTAAAGTCGGTAGAACACGCAGAGCGAGCCTATGTCTCTTCGCAAGCTAAGCGGTTCTAGCCTGTCAGTCAATCTTGGGTCGTTGACGATTCGGAGTGCGCGCTTTTCAACGGAGTCAAATGGGTGTAGCTGGTACTTCGGTGCTCCTGCCTAGAGATGAGAGCAGTACTCCATGTGGGGTCTTACCTGGGCCTTATACAGCGTCAGGAGTTGCCCCGCAGTGAAGTACTGCCTCGCTCTGTTGAGGACACCAAGCTTTTTTGATGCCAATTTGGCTTTGTACTCCAAATGACTCCGGTACTGCACTTTACTCGTAATGTCAACTCCCAAGATACCGACACTTTCACCGATGGTGAGCGCGGTGCCCTTGAACTGGGGCGCTATAACAAATGGGGCTTTTTTAGCGGTAAACGCGCAAACTTGTGTCTTCGTGAGGTTAAACTCGACAAGGTTAAGTCGACCCCATTCCGAGACCCGCTCCAGAGAGTTCTCGACTTCAGACACAAGTTTGATTCTGCTTTCCTCCACTTGTGACCTAGAGGCATTGGCTCGACAGGTGTATAGTGCGTCCACCGTACTATCATCTGCATAGCAATGTATACTGCGTGATTGTTGCAGCATGTCATTGATATGCAGAATGAATAGTGTAGGGGACAGCACTGAGCCTTGGGGAACACCGGCGTTAATGGGCTGGTTAATGGTTTCAAGCGGTACCTTCATGTTGGAGGCTTCGGTCTTTACCGCGAGGCCATTGCTGCTTAGGAATATATTATTCACCTTTAATTCAACCGTAAGTCTTAATAGGACTGTGTCATTCAAATAAATTAAAATTATTGGCACTAAATCGATTTGCATAGCTTCATAGATGCTTTTTATATAATTTTAAAGTCACAGAAGCCTGCTTTATTATTTAAAAGAAAATGTACTTTCGTTTTGTCAACGGGAAAGTCCCACTGCTACTTGAAGCAATTCTATTGTGTAGAAAGATGCGGCTGCCGGCCAGACTTACATGAGGCGACCATCAGCCATCGGAGTAGCGGCGCTACTGTATACGACCACAGGTCTGAATAAGAGGTGCTTGATGTTGTGTGTTTAAGAATAGAGCTACGGTATACCCTGCCTCATGCCATGAAGGCTACTAAAGTACTACTACTAAAAGGGGGCTTTCGGGGTTGCGGACGGTGAGAGTGAGAGCTTGACCCGTCCAGCCAGCAGCCCCGGGAGGGACGGCGGTGTGTGCGTGGCCGCATGCCGCCGTGAACACCTGAAGGTGCTGGAGAGCACATCTTCTCTCCCAGAGATGGGCCCGTTCTAGGGCGCCGCGCGTGAAGGACACCGCTGCGATCCAATGGAGATCCCGGAGTCTTCTCAAGCGCAGAGGCAGGCCACCAAGGGGGTTTTAGTGCGGTCAAATCTCACATAACCCGGTATTCTCTCCCAAGGTGCTGGGTACCTTTTGAAGGTTTAGCTGCCCCCCCCCCCCCCCCCCGATACCAAAAAAAGATGTCCATGGACTGCTGCGACCACATAATACGTGGCGTAATTTCATCTCATGTTTCTTGTGCTTTAAATATTAGTTATGATGACCTGCGTGGCACAATGGTGCGCATGCCGGACTTCCAATCGAAGGGTCCCGGGTTCGATTCTCGGCGAAATAGAAATTTGAATGATGAGTTTAAATTTCTATTCTCGGTCTGGGTGTTTGTGTTACTGTCTTTGTGTATGTCCATGGTACCCACGACACAAGGTATATCTACCCTACTATGGGGCTATGAGTGTGAAGCGTTATTTATTAGTACCCGGATGACTTCACCATGTACCTCGGATGAATACATACAAATTATTTTTCAGACTCATTGGCTTATTTAACAACGCCATTTACTTCAGCTCCCAATTTAAAAAATAGAATTTCATATCGCTTGCCGATAGATGGCAGGAAAAGCCATATTTTTCAGTTTAATGTTTTAGTTGAAAACATGGATTGAATGGTATTTTCTAAAAATTAAACTGCCGAAACCCCTGCACACTACATTTCATGAAAATCGTAGGAGCCGTTTCCGAGTTTCAAAATATATATCTATTATATGTTAAAAAATATTTTTCTTTTTTTTCTTTGTAATATTTCAATTAAGTCTTTCTTTTTATAACGCTCTTTGGCCATAAAGAAGGATTGGTCGAGACCAATAGTCGAGACTATGGTAACTAGTTAAAAAAACAGACAAAGTGCGAGTCGGACTCTCGCACGAAGGGTTCCGTACCATTATCTATAAAAAATCACGCTTATTGTATGGGAGCCCCCTTAAATATTTATTTTATACTATTTTTAGTATTTGTATAACAATAGCGGCAACAGAAATACATCATTGCCTTTGATTATCCATAGAAATCATTGCATTAAGATTGAATGAAAGATAAATTGTGGTTTACGATTTTTTCTCATTCTCTTATTTTACAAGTTACAGGGGGGGGGGACACATTTTACCACTTTGGAAATGTCTGTCGCGCAAACTATTCAGTTTAGAAAAAAATGATATTAGAAACTTCAATATCATTTTTGAAGACCTATCCATAAATACCACAAACGCATGGCTTTGATGAAAAAAAAATTTTTATTAGGAAATTGGTGGAAGTATGGGGAACCCTCAAAATTTATTGCTTTTTTCTATTTTTGTGTGAAAATCTTAATGTGGTTCACAGAATACATCTACGTACCGACTTTCAATAGTGTTCTTATAGTTTCGGAAAAAAGTGGCTGTGACGGACGGACAGACAGACAGACAGACATCACGAATCTATAAGGGTTCCGTTTTTTGCCATTTGGCTACGGAACCCTAAAATCGCTCGAAGTCTTACAAATTTCTAGTGACCTACAAGACATAATATGTATATGCGGTGACACCATATTTCATGTCGCGCCATATGTGGCGCCGATATGCCCGACAAATGACGTCACAAGACAAAAACTAATGGCCGGATCTTGGCAGTACCAGCAGCTTTAGGATTGAACTGTGTTACTAGAATGATACTTCTCGCCTGTTTTCTTCCTTGTTTATGAAACAAGAGTTATCAATGGTATTTTAACTAAAGGAGCGTGCATGGTTCGCGTAAACCGCATGCTTCCTACGCAGCTGAGCGGGACGAGCGCGGTCTGGTCTGAGATGGGTGAGCGCTCTTGACAAATTTTATGCGCGTTTCCGAGCTTTGGAGGGCACGTTAAGCCGCAGGTGCCAGTTATCATCGATAACTAGCAGTCATTAAACCTAGTAGTACACCTTAAAGGCAATTTGAAAACATCCTCCACCGTCCGCCAACCATCATTGGGGCAGCGTAGTGAAGCTCCAGGCCTTATCCATCTCCCCAATAGGGAACTTTCATGATTTTATTGAACTATATCAGTCCACCAATCCGCATTTGGCCAGCGTGGTGGACTAAGGCCTAAATCCCTCTCACTTGTGAGAAAGAGACCTGTGCCCAGCACATAGTGGGACATAAAAAAAAGGTTGAAAAAAAATATCAATGGATCCTATTTTGCATAGGGATCAAGAGTTATTAAAAGACGACATCGATTGGAGCACTCCGAAAGTACATTTTTATATTTGTAATTATAATAAATTAAGTTTTTAATTATTATAATATTTGCATACCTCATGATGGTAAATATAGCGAATCAATTGTATAAAAACACCTTTTGTAAACACCCATATTTGTGCAAATAAAAGTCTTTGTCTTTACAGTTTATCGTACGTGGCATATAAACTGTATACGCTATGAGAAATCGTTACAATCAGACTGTACAATAAAGGGTGCCGACGCACACGTGTCAGCGATGGCTTCGACTGACGACATTTGAGCAGAGGCCTTAGTGTAAGTGTGCACACGCGAAAACGTTAATATCGCGTTTGCGTTAAGAATTTAATTATCGACCTTATTCCTTTCAGGTTAAGATCTATCTGTCCAATTTTAACTCTGACGCAGTAGTAACGTTTGCGCGTTTACAAACTCACACTAAGGGCTCAGTTGTTTGATTAATATGGGAAAAAAGTGAAGCGGAAAAATAGTAGCATCTGGTGCAAAGATTTGCTAATGAAAAGAAGAGTTCATTCTCATGTCAGTTTGTTGGCAAAAGATGTTTCCAAAAGACTGGAATAATTCAACTCAATAAATTGTTCTAGCCATTCGCGACGTAAGCGTATATCCGCCAGAACTACGACAGATGACAAAACTGAACGCGAAAACTGAACGAGCGTATACAGAGTGTCTGTACACGCGAAAACGTTAGTAACACGATTGCGTTAAGTATTTCATTATCGACCTTATTCCTTTCAGATTAAGATCTATCTGTCCAATTTTAACTCGGACGCAGTAATAACGTTTGCGCGTTTACAAACTTACACTAAGGTACTGTTCGACTATACAGTCTTAAAAAATTGGACGAAACTCCACAGTTTTATATCATACAGCAAATTGGTACCGTTCGAACGGTTCGCATTTACACGCGCGCTTCTATTAATACCGGAAAATGGCAAATCTCGCTGTTTCGCAAGTACAGACGCTACTAATTACAAACAGATGACCTTATAGACACCGAAAAATACCCTAGTTTAAAGCTCTTAGATATAGAAAATTTGCGCGTTAGTGACATTCGTGCTGCGGGCTGCGTACGACGTGCTTTAAATCACCAATGTGTGACTGCCCTAAACTTTATACAGCTGTAAATGGCTTAAACGAGGCTGGGGACGAGTGTGAAGGCCGCTGCGATAAAAATAATACTAATCGATAATGCTTACCGACTAATATATACTATACGCATGAGTATAAATCGCTATAAATCACTAATCCATACTAATATTACTAGCAAAAAGCAAGCTTTGTGAGATTTCTAGCTGATAATCATTGTGAAGGCAGGCAGTTTTCTTAAATAATTATTTTGATACCGAAGATTTTGTCCGAATCTATGTTAATTCTGTAGATTTCTAACAGACAGCGTTAAAAGTACAACAATATTCTCAATGAAAATAAAATTGTAACCTAAAATTTAATTATTTTGACAGATAACATACCTATCTAGATATGAATTTAAGTAACTAAACTAAAAAAACTACATATTTTACAGACTTGTTTCATTTAATTGTAACACAAAAATGCTTGGATTGTGGGATAATTTTAAGCGCGCGAAGTCTGTGTGTGCCTGTTACGTTTATATGCTTAAACTAGTAAACCAATTTTTATGAAATTTGGTACAGCCACAAAAGTAGACCTGAGGAAAATAAGATAGATTTTTTAGATAAATATAGGTTTAAAGGGGTTGGAATAAAGGATGAATCATTGTCGAAGATAAAAACAAGAAACTTTGTATTTAGGCTCTTGATAAGAAGTTAATAAATATGTGTACTAGATTTTTGGGAATTTCTACTTACATGGGAAAAAATAGGGATAAAAATTCGTATGGAATTTTGCTGATTTTCACGGTACGTTACTTACTATTCCGTGACGCGTGCGAACCCTCGGGCGGAATTTTAGTAATAAATATAGCTCAACTTCACTACTAATTCATTTCTTTTAGAAATCCATTTAAATGTTGAATAAGAGGGATTTTGGAAGTCAATCACCCTGGGTGAATAAATATAGGTGAACGAACTCAGTAAAATAGCGTGCTTATCGTAGTGGATAAACATCGACTTAAAAATAGTTTGAAAAGTCGATTAGGTATCATTGCGATTTGTACGAAAAGTATCAAATGAGGATTAAGTTAAGCATCCGTATCATCGTCAGTTTTAGCCAGTGTCCCGGTACTCGTCATCCATAGAAAAAGTATAACTTTTGGCCAGTTTTCTATGGAATGACGAGTAGGTACTAATACACTGATGACATTATGGATGTTTGTTTACCTTATATCTTTTTTTTCTGTCGATTTTATTTTTGCTTAAATTTCAATTTCAATTGGAATGATGGGTGTCTATTTCCGTTCTTCGTTTGGGTGTTTATGTTCATGTCTATGTTTGTGTGCATGGTACCTACGACACAGGGAATCTTAGTGTGAACCGTAAATATACCGTATTTTTACTATCGAAATCGGACTGTTCTTTAAAAAGTCATACGTGAGTAAATATAAAAAAAATACACGTCAACTTGAGTGCCTACAGTTTAATCGTGGATTAAAAAGCTTCGAATTTTACACGTCCAGTAAAGATTTATAAAAGGTACCTTTAGTTTATATTGTCAGATTAACTGTGCAGTTATCAGTTTTGCATACACACGATACGACTGTACAGATAAAACTGAATGTCTGTAGCGGGCATAAGGATGTCAGTCCCCAATATTCCTCGGCATTAGTTTAAGATAAAGCAGTGCATCCTAGCAGTCCTAGCCTCGTTTTATATTGACAGATCAAAACAGCAGAAGCACCCGTCGTGTAAATAAATCTATTTCTGAAGGAACACATAATGAAGATTGAACGTATTAGTACGCATCGATCGAAGAGATGGATAAATATTATGACAACGGATTTAGAGACTCAGCGTTTGCTAATATTAGTTGCTACTTTGATACTGTTGGCCTATATCTTTGTACTTTGATAAAAAAGTTTTTTTCGAAGGACTGTATCGTCGAAAAATTTAAAGTGTTCTGTTGTGGAGGTAGAACAAGGGATTGAAAATATTTTTTTTATTTAAATGGGATAGCAGGCGAGCATACAGGCCACGTGGTGTAAGTGCTTTCTGCAGCACATGGAGTTCTATTCACAACCTAAAATTGTTGCATAGCTACTCCGAAGGCTGATGATGGTCGCCTCAAGTAAGTCTGGCCGAAGACTGTACCTATTCACCGAAATACTTCTATTTATCATTCATCCTCTTAACTCCTACCCTTCGTATCCTTCTCTCTCAAATGCTTCTAATACATCATAAAACGTAATAAGAGTTATTTCTAATAAAATGACACAATTTCCAACCCACGACCTCCCACTTAAGCCTACGCTTCGCTACGACAATTCATTTCTTTGAACCACCCTTAATATATCAAAGTGGACTTCTACCCATTAACATGCAAACTTAATGTATGTAACTGGAAAATCGTTGAAAAACCTACTTCTGCGGCATAAAAGACCGCATTAAATTCATTTATTCACATCTGAATTGCAATCTCACTTTGCCGCAAATTATGTTGCGGTAAAAGTACTATAGACCATAAAATGATTATGAAAATGGTTTCCAACTTTAAATTACATTTATCGAGAATTGATATGCAATATGTACTTATAATGATTACGTTTAGGTGACGATTATGAGTACGATTAGGTGTAGAACGTTTATTTGCGACCCATTTTGCGACTCACTGCTGGGAGCGGGTCTCTCCCCATTATTGGGGAGATGAGCTTTCTCGAAGACGCGGTTCCTATGCGGGTTGTTAGTAATGCGAGTTAGTGGCCAATTTGCTGTCAAATGATTTCAATCCACACTTAAGGCCTTCGATAAGGTATAACGACTGTTACCTATCGATAACTACTGGGACCGACGGATTAACGTGCCCTGCGTAGCACGGAAATGCCCATGAAATTCCCACACACAACCGCACCGCACCCGTTTTGCTCAATTACATAGACAGCTTTCTTCGCTAGCCGCTGCGCCGGGTTAGGCGTTATTCATGCAAAATTACTAATTTTCAAAAGAATGTTAACTGGTTGTTGTGCTGTTTACCTGACAGTCAATGAGTCCTTTTTTAGGTGTTCTAAGTCAATTAAAAATGTCCTGTTTTACGTATTCAGTTACTTAAAGAAAAGGAAACTTTAACACAATCACTTTCTGCGTATTTGACAGACTGTTAAAGCCCTTTGTATAAGAGACATATTGTAAAGATATATAATCGTAATTCTTATGGAATAATTTGAAATCGCTTGAAGTCCATGGCCAGCGAAATACGTATGTTCTATCTGTTCTTCTCCATTAGTATTTTGATCAATCCATGCCTAAGGCCTTGGGCGGAAACGTACCACCACTACAAACATTTTTTTCTGTAAAATTTGTCGTGAAAAAGTGAGATTCCCAACCCCGTTTGCATGTGGTGACTAGTTCGTTAGTTAATTAGTTGATAATATTCAAGCTTCACTTAACTTCGTGCAAAAAAAAACTTAATCATTGATGATAGTGACCTAAACGCACAAAATATAAAGGCCATTCATTCTAAATACCTTAAAGTAATAGAGAAATAAGAGACCGTTAGGTAACTTTATAGCCATTTTAATGCCTACATCTAAAAACACGGGCCATTATTGTATTTATACCGAATTTATGGGGCATTTATTAATGAAACGATTTCCATTCTCGCCGCTATTAAATTTGCCTCCAAAACGTCTCCTGTTTTATTCATATCACGAAGAAAGTATTTAAATGAAGGCTCCTGTTTTGGATAAAAAATAATAAAGAGTACATATTTTTTGTTGGGACGCCGGAAGTTCGTGGTAAGGAAGTACAGTTCTTTTACTTCAAGAAATCCGGTTTACCGGTGTAGGAATATATTTACGCCTCTACTTCTCTGTGTGAGTTATTTAAGAAGATGTTAATCAAGAGTTGCTGTAATTACCGGCAGGACTATATTAACGGATCACTCTAGAGATTTTTGAAGTGAAAACTTCTTTAGTGGCGTTGTGCACTTTTTTTGGGATGAAACTTTTTCAAACCACATCCTTTGGGAGTGGAATTTTACAAGACCGCCAAAATATTTCTTTCATTCATAATATGTCGAAATGCATAAGTTTTAATGCGGTTAATTTGAGAAAATTCCCAATAAACCTTGTGACACTTCCCGAGAAATTAGAGAGAATTAAAGAGAGATAAAACTGACTAACTTTAAGTCATACTTTCATTGTAGTATCTGATGTTAGACACAAAACTTGTTATTTTTATACATTTTGTAGTCACTAATTTGCAATAATAAGTGCGCAATAGAAGCGCGGATAGAATGGCGATCACAAACGATCTATAGTCCGGCCAACGAGACGTGATAAAAATGTAAACAAAGTTACAGGGGTTCAAAACATTTTTATTTGAATAAATTATATACATAGCATATACTAGCGACCCGGCCCAGCTTCGCTCGAGCGATTAAGTGATATACATTAAAATTTATTTTACAAAAACCCATTTAAGTACTAAAGGTAAAAAATAGATGCGCGATGAGAATGCGCGCCGGGGATGTTATGATTTATGGTAAAACAAAATATCATCTTCTAAAGTATTTATTTGATTACATTTTGTACAATTTTAATCTGAATTGACGAAGTTAATTAACGTTTTTATTTAGATAAGGATTAATACATGCGTACATGTATAGGTTGTCTACATCGCGGGCCGCGGCTATTATTTATGTCTGTACATAACTATAAGTGCGATAGTAACATAAAGGAAGGTTCGGGACGGGCCTATTGTATTAGGTAGTTGGGGAAAATTCTAGAGAACCGTGGGTAGCCGTATGTAAGAATGTAAGGCACGCACCGAGCCGTGACAGGACATAGTTTAGTTCCGGAAGTGAAATCAAAGCGATCACTCCAAGCAACAAGGAAGAATTATTTCGACGACTACAGCGAAGATATTTGACTATAGTGATTGTGCTTGGTGATTTGGATTCTGTTGAGTGGATTTCTGTATAAGGAGACAATAAACAACTTCTACGTTGCAAACGGTATTTTATTACCCATAGGGCGTAACAATATTTACATCACGTTTTTGCCAGTTTCGTTATAACTGGACGAGTAATAATAGGTAAAGTCAGTAAGTCGTCAGTAATCAGTCAGTCAAGTCAGTCATAAATTCAAGTAAAGCGATGGCTTTTTTACCAGAACGTGACCAATGGAATTTTGGACGCAAGCTGTTAAACATATTTTCGCACTGTTATTTTATTTCACAACACTCATGCACTGTAATTAACTTATATCGAACCAAATGCCATCAAATTTATCCGATATTACTCAAAATTATACCAATAACATGAAAATAAAACAAGAGCACAACATCATGTCTTTTTCGACTTCCCGTCAAAACGCGACCAAATGTTGACAACTGTGGTACTGACTGCTTTCCTGTACCACGAAACAGGCAACAAAAGCTGTCGTTGACTAACTGACGCCATTACTGCATACGTGTGATAAGGACAGAGATAATTATTGCTCGCTCTCGCAATAGTAACTTGGTAACGGTCCGTTTGTTTACATTCTTTATCTCGTCTCGTTGGCCGGACTATAAACAAATACAAATTTATAGCTGTATACATATTTATTTATTTGCTTTAAAGTTGAGTACAACATGGTTTTGACATTATAGACGAACAGTCAACTGTAACCATAATTTGGAATGCAAATATAAAATTATTAAAATACAATCCATCGTTAACATTTTAACAAACTTACAGTGTCATTTACTTTACATAAAGGAGTCAAATATAAGCAATTATTATAATGAATCAAAATGCAATAAATTATAATTAAATATGACATACATATATAATCAATAAAATTTTAATTAACCTACGTATTGGCTACAACCCTTTTTGCGTCCCACTGCTTGGCACGGGTCTCTCCCCCTTATTGGGGAGGCCTGGAGCTTACTCCACCACGCTGCTCCAATGCGGGTTGATGGAGATGCGGGTTAGTGGCCAACCCGCTGTTGGATGTTTTCAAACCGCCCATAAGGCCTCCGACAAGGTTTGACGACTGTTATCTATCGACAACAACCGGGACCGACGGCTTAACGTGCCCTCCGAAGCACGGAAACGCGAATGAATTTTTTTGCCACTAGCGGTCACCCATCTCACAACCGACCGCGCCCGTTTGGCTCAGCTGCATAGATCGCTTGCGTTCTATGCTAGCCGCCAGGCCATGCGCGCTTCCATACGTATATAATATAATAAACATTGACATTTTTCGTTGCGCTAAAATACCTAATTAAAATCGCTAAATGTCTGCCTCTCTCCAAAATGCAATGCCTTACCAAGGCGCACTTGTTATTCGAATTTATTGTGTAACATTTGCATAGCATTAAATAAATAAATAAATAAAAAGTGCATGCGCGTTTCCGTCCTTTGGAAGGCACGTTTATAGCGTCGGATGTTATAGATATAATTAGCAGTCGTCAAACCTTATCGGAGGATGACAATAAGGGGTCGTCTATGAAATTGTGCCGATTTCGCTGATTTACCTGATTTAGCACATGAGATTTTGCAGTTAAATTACAGTATTTCCGTAAGTTTCATTGCACAATATAGGTACTTAAAAAGTGTCGACATACATTTACAAATTTGCTCAGGCTATCAAAAAAGTTGTAAGTGTCAGGTCTCTGAGCAAGCAACCTATTGATCAGTACGGGAGCAGCACAGTGGGGTGCAGCAGCAGAACGACGCGTGTGAACTAAGTGCTCTATAAAGAGTCGAGCTGGCATTCTCCCTCCATAATTACCGCGCATGTGATGAGTGGGTATTTGCAGACTACAGTTAGTGAGAACTAAGGGGTTTTAGTATTAGTTAATTGATAATAGTGCAGCAAAAGAAACAACTTCCTCCTCAACTCCAAGGTATCAAGTCCCACCATACCAATAACGTAAAGTGATGGATACAGAAATGGGTAATACCCGTATCTTTGCTTATACATAAAGCGACAAAATTTTCTTTGCACACGTTCCAAAATGATAGAATATTTCTTTTCACGTGGATCGAAAACGACTTCGTTATAATATATTCTTATCTACTTCGCTCAAAAGATTTATACAAAACAAGGACAACACTGGCATTAGTAAAATTGGCTGCAGTTCTAATAAGAAAACTTAAAGTTTAATTTATTTATTTATTAAAAAACATTATTGAACCATAACAATTTGTGGTACAATAGGCGTGCTTAATGCCTGATTGCATTACCTACCAGCTTACCTAAGGGAGTACAGAAAGATTTGAATTAAATATGAGAGAAACAAAACATATAATATTAACACAAAAATGAAATATAACAATGTAATAAATTAAAATAAAGAAATATATAATGTAATATAATAATTACAATGAATACATTACAAGTAAGGTAAATAATAGTATTAAATTGGATATAATTCCTTAAGAAAATGAGCCTTTACACCTTGTTTGAAGGAAAACTTGGTGTTTAATTTCCTGACATCATATACATACATAACGTTTTATAGGATTTAAGGCACAGTTCCTCAATATGTTAAAATATTCAATGCTTAATATGCTCCTAAAATTTTCCTGCGAATCAAATGGCTTTTTATCTGTAGCGATCCTCTATTTTATATTTCGATACCTTAATTGGCAAACCAGCCAACTCCACTTTTGGCCAAAAATTTTTTTTTGTTCAGATAGTACGCAACAGTAACGTGGCGTGATTTGCTAAAACGACAACTCCAATATAATCCCAATTTTTTTCATAAATCGCTATTCGAATATCAGCCAACTCCAAGTGTAACGGAATGTTACGATTTTGACAGTCAACTCCACTAAGTCGGCCATTTTGTGTGGCGTCCGAGTCGTGTTAGGATTTCGCTCCACGTTTTATTTAAGAAACATAATATTAAAACGCGAAAATGAGAAGAAGTGTTAAAAACACCTTTAAGTAAATACAAGTCAAGCCTTTCGTAGTCCACTGCTGGACTTAGGCCTCCCCTAACGTTTGCCACTACTCCCTGTCCTGCGCCTTCTGAATCCAGCGGCTTCCCGCTGTCTTCTTTAGGTCATCAGCCCACCTGGTTGGAGGGCGGCCTGTACTACTTTTGCCGAGACGTGGTCGCCATTCGAGACGAGCCTTTCTTCCCCATCAGTTTTCGGTTCTCCTTACTGTATGGCCTGCCCATTGCCACTTCAGCTTGCAAATTTTGAGAGCTATGTCGGTAACTTTCCTTCATCTACGGATTTTATCGATACGGATTCTGTCGAGTAGAGAAATACCAAGCAAAGGTCTCTGCATCGCTCGCTGAGCGACCTTGAGCTTATGGAAAAGGCTAACTGTAAATTACCATGTCTCAGCGCCGTACGTTATCACTGGCAACACACACTGCTCGAAAACTTTCAACTTCAGGCACTAAGGAATTTTGGACGAGAAGACACTTTGTAATTTCCTGAACGCTGCCCAACCGAGTTAGATTCTTTCTCTCTCGAAACTGGACTTACGGATCGCTTGTCCTAGGTAAACGACGTCGAACTTCGAGAGTAGTGCCATCAACAACGACCGTTATAGGTGTGACATGGACGTTAGACATGATCTTCGTCTTGTCCATGTTCATCTTAAGACCCACCCTTTGTGAGGCGCTATGGAGGTCACCTAGCATAGTGCTGAGCTCTTCCAGGTTCTCCGCCAAGATTACTATGTCATCGGCAAATCGAAGATGTGTGAGGTGTTCGCTATTGATGTTTATACCCGGCCCTTTCCACTCCATCAGCTTGAACATGTCTTCCAGTGCAGCGGTTAACAGCTTCGGGGATATAACATCCCCTTGTCGTACTCCGCGCTGCATTGGAATAGGTCCAGTGCTTCCGTCGTGGACTCGGACTGTCATGGTTGCGGCTTTGTATAAACACATGAATACTTCGATGTACCGATAGTCAATCCGGCATCGCTGGAGAGACTCTAGCACAGCAAAGTCCACAAACGCAATACATAGCGGCAAATTATACTCCTCGGTCTTTTGTATAATCTGTCGCAACGTGTGTATGTGATCCATGGTACTATAGCCTTTTTGGAATCCGGCTTGTTCGGGAGGCTGGAAGTCGTCTAGCCTTCGCGCAATACGATTAGTAAGAAGAAGAAGAGAGTAATCTATAGTTCTTCAAAAGGGCTCTGTCACCTTTTTTGAAGAACAAAAGCACCACGTTTCTGCTCCACGCCTCCGGGACAGTTCTGCTACTGACGGTATCGACCAGTTTGAAGCGCCACTAGGAGGTGTTTCCCTCCAGCCTTCAGCAGCTCTGATGTGATACCATCATCTCCCGGTGCTTTGTTTTTTTTAAACTGATTAAGGGCTCCTCTAATTTCGTCCGGGATATCTTCTGTATAGTGTCGGGTCAATTTGGCTCTCACAAAGTCACCAACATAACTCGCAGAATAAGTGCGCTGAAGTGGCAATGGGCAGGCCACATCGTTCGTAGGGCTCACAACCGATGGGGAAGAAAAGTCCTCGAATGGCGACCACGTCTTGGCAAAAGGAGCACAGGTCGCCCTTCGACCAGGCCAGGCCAGACCAGTGGACTGATGACCTGAGGAAAATAGCGGGAAACTGCTGGATCCACAGGGTACAGTACCGGATGGACTGGCACCGACTGAGAGAGGCCAATGTCCAGCAGTGGACGTCAAAAGGCTGATGGACGGATGGATGGATGTCTTTTATACATTATTTGATTATATTATAAGTGTGATTTTATTTAAATACAAAATAAAATATTTTTGTTAAATTAATCTATCCAGCAAACCAGCTAACTCCAAAAACACATACTTTTACAGGAAAGGACAAATGAACAACTCCTAAAAATGCGGTATTATTGTAATGAAAAGATATAAAGGATTATACGGTATCAATAATAGTAGCTTACAATAATATCTACCAATGGTATTTTAGATTTTTTTATGATTTGTTCACAAGAAAAGTAATAACATTTTTAGTGTCTCCTGAAAAATTTGTCCATATGGAGTTAGCAGGTTTGCCAATTAAGGTATCGATTTGTATTATTTATGACAACCTTTTTTGTAATTATTTCTTTTGTGTTTGCGTTTTTGTTTTATGACTTTTCATTCTATGTCAATTTGGAAAAATTCTCTTGTACTAGCTGCTTCCCAAATCTGCCGTCCGTTTACTAAAAGGCCGTTAAGTGAATAAACCTGATTTTGAGCTATGGCCTAAAAAGTGGGAAATTATGTCCCTAGAAATTGATTAGACATACAGCTATGTTTAATAGACCAAAATACTTGATAGCTGTTAAGCTTTCATTCTATGTGTTTTAATGAGTGCTAAGTGAAATAATATTGTTTTAATTTAAGGTTTTGTGTTTTTGTCATGTTTATCTATTACAATATGGGACCTCTTACAATACTAAAAAACAGTTGGCTGATATACAGCCGTGTTATAGAGTTGTAATGGAATTGTAACCGCTATAGATTTACTTTTGAGTCACAGTTCAATGAAATTTCAATGCTAAATAACAGTTAAATAGCTAAACCTTCTTTTAGAATTGTAAATTAATTGAAACTTAATGATCTGCACTTGTGAAAAAACGTTATTAAACTTTAACTGTTTATGTTATGTTTTAGATATACTAATATTACACAGATTTATGATCTAAAATACAGTTTCTAAATAATCTGTGCACAATAACTGTCTTTTAGTTTAGGAATTACTGGCTAACTCATATTGCTGTAAAGTCAAATGGACAACTATGTGTTATATTTTGGGCAGGCTTTTAGTGCTTTTATGTGTGCGTGTTAAGTGTGACAGTCAGGTATTTAAAATAAAACACAAATATTTCATTCTTTTAAGTATGTGTAATCAAATAGGAAAATAAAATAAAAAAATAAATTTAAAAAGTGCGCATATCAAATATACATTAATGAAAATAATTATAAGACAGCAGTGGTGACCAAAAGGCGGTCTTATCGCTAAAGCAGCGATTTCTTCCAGACAACCTTTGGGTAATAAAACATGGTAGTCAGGTAATGAAATAGGGTAGGGGTGTACAGACTTACAGTACAGTATATACAAACAAATATATACATAAACAATAATGATGGAAACAATTACATACATACAAGATAAATTCATTATACAGACAGACCCAAATAAAATAAGAGAGAACATAAATATACTACTAAATATTATTAGTGGGATTGATATAAAAGTCTTTAAGGTGGTTTTTAAATGTAATTACTGTCTCTGCTTGCCTTATAGAAATCGGAAGCTTATTCCATAGACGGACAGCAGTGCAAGTAAAAGATTTTTTATAAAATGTCGTTCTATGGACCGGAGTACTCAGAGCGAGGCTTTTTACTGTCCGAAGTGGACGATTTGGTGCAGCCAGGTATTCAAATCGCTCTGGAGTAGAAGGATAGTGCAATACACAGTAGAGAGCAGAAAGAATGTGAGTATTCCGGCGAAGGCGGATTGGGAGCCACTTGAGCTTAGTACGATATTCAGAGACATGGTCATATTTGCGAAGTCCAAATATGAACCTGATGCATAAATTTTGAAGACGCTCAAGCTTATCTAATTGCTCCTCTGTGAGGTCAAGATAGCATATATCGGCATAGTCAAATATTGGGAGAAGTAGGGATTGAGCTAGCGTAATTTTAGTTGCAATTGGAAGAAAGTTCTGCAATCTCCTAAGCGACCCTACAGCAGCAAATATTTTGCGACTGACCTCATTAATTTGCGGCCACCATGAAAGTCGAGAGTCTATTATGACGCCAAGATTTTTAACCCAGTCACTGTATGGGATATGAATATTATTCAAGTATAATGACGGTACACTGGAAAGATCTACTTTAGACAATAATCGTGCACTTCCTACTATCATGGCCTGAGTCTTTTGTGGATTTACTTTAAGGCCGTAGGATTTGCACCAGTCAGAAATACAAGTCAAATCCGAGTTGACACTATCAATGGTCGCTGGAAGATCAACTACAGAAGTAGAAGTATAGATTTGGAGATCATCTGCATATAAATGGTAGAGAGAAGATATACGAGAGGTTATAATGTTGATGAAGATAGCGAACAGGAGAGGGGACAACACGCCACCTTGCGGGACGCCAGCTTCAACAATAGTCCAAGCAGAGTATTTGTCATGAACTCATACCAGCTGCCGGCGTCCATACAAGTAACTTCGAAACCAATCAATTACGGCTGGAGATATGTTAAGAGTGCACAATATCGCCAAAAGGATGTCAAAATCGACGGTATTGAAAGCATTGCTAAAATCTAGCAGTGTCAACACGATAAGCTGTTTATTATCCATGGCACATCGAATGTCATCAGTGATTTTAAGCAGAGCTGTAGCCGTACTATGGCCTGGACGGAAACCTGATTGTAGGGAATTTAGGAGGTTGTGTTGGTACAGAAAGGAAGACAATTGGGAATAAACTAGTCGCTCGAGGATTTTGGAAAAGAAAGGGAGTATGGATATTGGTCGGTAATCTGAGGTTAATGGATTATTCTTTTTGGGCAGGGGAATTACTTGGGCGTCCTTCCAAGCCGTAGGAAAGGAGTTGGTAGAGATGGAAAAGTTAAGGATATACGCAATAATAGGAACAAGGATATCGAGTATGGGAATGACCATATTACGGCTAATGCTATCGTTGCCGACAGCATTCGATTGAATGGATAGGATGCTTTCCTTAACATCACAGTCCGTAAAATGACTAAAGACGAAAGATGGGAAAGTAGGACCAGAAATCGAAGAAAAAAGATTTAATGTTTTGAATTTTTCATTGCTATCAATGACAGACGATGATGAGAAATGTTGATTTAATAGATTAGCATAGGTGCCATAGAGACCATAAAAAAACTAACGCTGTATAAATCCAGGCAAGCAAAATGCAACAACAACGGAAGCAATAAGAATAAATAGCAATCAGTACTAGGTTACCGAATTTCAATCTATTAGTCTTAAAAAGAATGGAAACAGGTACAGGTTACTGTATTTTACATTACGAACGGAATAAATAACAGCAATCTATTAATCTTAAAAATAATATAAACAGAACCCTTACCTCCCGTTCGTGGCCATTTTTGGCGGGAAAGCACACAATATCGCCCACAGACACATCTTACTTCTCCGCGGAGTTACGGGCACTAATTCATTAATCTGTGGTTACGGGCAACTGGAGTGTGCGAGGTGCAGGGCATACCGGGAAGGTATCTACATAAACGTTTTTTAGCGTTGGAGTGTCACTTAACCGTTTTTTGTATTGTATTCGATAACACATTATTTGAAACAGTCACATCTAAATAACGGTCACTGTCTTTTAGAATTGTATATGCTCCAAAATCAAGGTGGCTTACCAACGACTAGCCAGCTAAGTGTGAGTAACGGTTTTGTAGAGTAGTAATTGAAGATAACTGTCTTTTAGATGTCGTAAATGCCAATGCGCCTTGTATTTCTATAAATCATTAAAATACTTATAAAGTGATGTAACGGTTTAATACTGTTGTAGTTTCATGTAACCGTTTTCTAAGATTGCAAAGTGAAATAATATAAATTTTAAATAGACGGTTACAAGCGTGTAGCCGTATTATAGTGTTATAAAGTGACATAACCGTATTTAAGTGTTGAACGATCTCAAAAATGATGTAAATAGCCGTGTGTGTAGTCTCCAGATCTTTGGCGTAAATAAAGATAGACAAATATGACCCAGACTGACTGATAGAGAAAAAGTTGCTCTTTTACGTAGTATATAAAACTCAAATTTGACAAAATGTCACTTAACGGCCTTTTAGTAAACGGACGGCAGAAATAAAATCTTTTCATTAATTCTTTAAAAATAACATTCTTCATTTCTGTCTACGTTCTATCTTTCTTCATACTTCCTCTTCTCTACCGCTGTATAAAGTTTTCCTAAATACATATATACTTTTGTGAGGTTGGTAAGTTAGTTGGAACACGCACACTCACATTCTACTACCAGCCCACATATCAAATAATATACAACAATCTCTGCTACTATCCGCAGCCAGATAACTTTAAATCTTGCTTTCCGCCCAAGGGTAGCACTGACTACTTAACATTACGTGACCTGAATTTTCGTTGCTTATTTATTAAAGAAAAGTGCCATGTGAGACCAAGTTCCCTATCCCTTAACTACTACCGCCCTAACTAAAATAGATGTTTATACCAAGAATAGTATCACAATTTCATTCTCAAAGGGCTAAAATAGGCCGTACGCATTACGAGGTACATATTACACAACATTGGGTTGTTACGGTTTCGTACAAAGACCTTTGAAACAAATTCGGGACACGAAAATAATACGCAGAAAATTTTCTTTATTGTCGAGAAGGTTGCGTAAAGAATACGAGGGTATAAAAATTAAGGGTGAGGAAAATTGAGATTTCTTGGTAGTGAGGGCCCGTATGTAAATAATTGGTGTGGATGTGTAGGATTATTTAATGTGTTACCTGTATATTCTCCTAGAGGTCCACCCACGTTAGAAAAGGTCAGTAAATTATCAATTTTTATTGTAGTTATGTTTCACTATATTGACCATAATGGCTTACACATAAGATATCGCTATATACTGTGGCGGACTTTTTATCTTTTTTATAGGAAATGTGTATGTGCAAGCCTCACAACATTCATAGCCGAACGGACTTCGTGACATAGAAAGTCTATTCTATCCGCACCCAGATATTTTTTTTAATGTTACATACTCATAGCCCCACTGTAAGGTAATTAATACCCTGTTTCATGGGTACCATGGACACATACAAAGACAGAAGCACAAACACCCAGACCGAGAACAGAAATTTAAACTCATCATTCAAATTTTTGTTTCGCCGGGAATTTAAGCCTGGACCCCTCGTTTGGCAGTCCGGCATGGTAACCATTGCGCCACGTGGGTCGTCAAACATAACATTAAATCTTGCTTTCGTCTAGAGGTTTCACTATGTACCTAACGTTGGCTGCAACCCTTTTTGCGTCCCACTGCTAGGCACGGGTCTCTCCCCATTATTGGGAAGGCCTGGAGCTTACTCCACCACGCTGCTCCAATGCGGGTTGGTGGAGATGCGGGTTAGTAGCCAACCCGCTGTCGGATGTTTTCAAACCGCCCATAAGGCCTCCGACTAGGTTTAACGACTGTTATCTATCGACAACAACCGGGACCGACGGCTTAACGTGCCCTCCGAAGCACGGAAATGCGCATGAATTTTTTTTGCCACTAGCGGTCACCCATCTCACACCCGACCGCTCCCGTTTGGCTTAGCTGCATAGACCGCTTGCGTTCTACGCTAGCCGCCGAGCCACGCGCGCTTCGTACCTAACGTTACGTGACCTGAATTTTCGTCGCTTATTTATTAAAGAAAAGTGCTCAACTGCTCGTATGTGACACCTAATCCCTTAAACTTAACTATTACAGCACTTACTAAAATAGATGTTTATACCAAGAATAGTATCACAATTACAAATGGGCTAAAATAGGCCTTACGGATGCGAGGTACTATTACATAACATTGGGTTGTTACGGTTCCGTACAAAGACCTTTGAAACAAATTCGGGACAAGAAAATAATACGCGGAAAATTTTCTTTATTGTCGAGAAGGTTGCGTAAAGAATACGAGAGTATAAAAATTAAGGGTGTGGAAAATAGACATTTCGTGGTTTTGAAGGTCCGTATGTAAATAATTGGTGTGTGCGAGTTAGTCCCTGTAGCTTCGGGATTAAGAATAGAGCTACGGTATCCCCTGCCTGATCGTAAGAAGCGACTAAAAGGTGGCTTTTGGGGTTGCGGATGGTGTGGAGTGGGAGCTCGACCCCCGGGAAGGACTGCGGTGTGGGCGTGGCCGCATGCCGCTGTGAGCGCCCGAGGGTGCAGGAGAGCGCATCTGCTCTCCCGAAGATAGGCAGGCACTGGGGCGCCGCACGTGGAGGACACCGGTGCATTCCAATGGAGATCCCGGAGTCCTCTCTAAGCGCAGACTCAGACCACCGAGGGGGACTTAGTGCGGTACAAATCCCACATAACCTGGTATCTTCTCCCAAGGTGCTGCGTACCTTTTGAAAGTTCAATCCCCGACACCAAAAAAAAGTTTCTTAATGAGTTAAATTAAGTTTAAATTACAGAATAGATTTTATAGGCAGATTTATATAATATCATGTATTGAACCTCGTCTCGATGTAAGTGTATCAAACACAACTTGCCGGCGCCGAGTCAACGAGATCAGCTTTATTGAATTTGTCTCAACCAAATGCCAGCTTCAGTAAAGGCATTTCAGAACAATTTTTTATTGAAAAAAATTGCTATAACATTATTGAAGACAATGCAAAAATCACATAAATGCGAGTGTGGTTCATGCCCCGACAAGTTTTTATGGACATCAAATAATTTTTTTATGGATCTCTTATCAATTGTCGATATAAAATGTAACGTATATATTATACACTACAAAGGTATTCAACTATTTTTCCTGTCCTTCTGGTCAAAGGTTTGTTTTATACCAAAATTTAGTTCAAAGATTATAGATAAAGGAAGAAAAGGAAGGAAGAAGAAAGTACTATATAAGTTTTTTTTTACTATAAAATGACCTGAATAAACGTTAAATGAGGTATAGGATTGATTTTTGATTTATTGCAAACCTAAATATCTGATTTTATTTCATCATGCTACCTCAATGGATTTCATTCAGAATAATATTTTAAGAATAAAGAACGACCCAGTACAAAGACCGAGATTTAGAAAAAATAAATTTGATCTGTTCACATTATAATCGGGTAATAAAACCTCGTTTTGGTGTTAGTGTTAAATCAACATTAAAGGCGTGAGGTTACGCAAAATAAATAAAAAATAACGTTTCACACTCATAGTCCTACAGTATGGTAGATATACTCGGGTACCATGGATACGCGCAAAGACAGAAACACAAACACCCAGACCGAGAACAGAAATTTAAACTCATCATTCAAATCTATTTCGCCGGGATTCCCACCCGGGACCCCCTGATTGGCAGCCCAGCATGGTAACCATTGCGCCATTTCCAGTGGACTATAACATGGGATTTATCAAGAAAGCTGTAAAGAAAGCTATCCCCCAAAGCCGGCAATGCTGCGGTGGCACCCTTGGGGTTGGTCCATAGGCGACGGTGATCGCTTGACACCACGCGGCCCATCTGCCTTTTTGTGCGGTATTATTTATATGAAAAAAAAAAGTGTATCGAAAACAACTTGCCGGGACCGAGTCAACTAGATATATTAGTTTGATTGGATTTGCTTCAAGCAACGGACTTACTTCTGCAAAGTTTGGTGATCGAAGTTACACATTTTGACTGAGATGTAAAGTTAGTGAAGGGTTGTCTATCAAGGTAAGGGTTGTCTATTAGAGCGTGTAGATGCAGAAGCATGGGTCTAGATAAGTTTTTGATATAATCTGATAAGTTTTTCACATAAACCATATACATTCGTTTTGGCAACAATTTTATTGAAAATGTTTTTGTTGGAATATTAATTTCACCCTGGTAAATCAATGGGTTCCTGTGGCATTTAAGGTTTTTTATTTGAATGGATTATTATTTGAATTCGCAGACGAGCACGTGGTGTTAAGTGGTCGCTGCAGCTCACGGACGCACACAACCTCAAGCAAGCAAGGAAGCCTTAGCTTTCCTGTGATTCTATGCAGTTGCGCTGCTACTCCCTAGGCTGATGATCGCCTCATGTAAGTCTGGCTGCAACACTGAGGTACTACTAATACATATAGAGAAGACAACACGCTTTACTGTAGGTACCGCAACTCTCCAGTGAGTATCTCCCGAAGAGGGAAGTATTGTTTGAGTCGTATAAATAACTTCATGGAATTGCGTGGTTGTGTTCTTCTTAAAGACTACCGTAAACATTCCAGAACATCAAAAAAAGTAATGGTTTAGCATTTCATCGGTAAGTAGACATTCAAACGTTTAAAACACTGATTGAAAAAATTTCACGATGTAATAATGCTCACGTAAATCGGAATCCCGAGCGCCGCCATTTTACAATACTAATCATAGAGTAATAAAAACAAAAGACGCAGCACGTAAGCGAACGAAATGCGTAAGCGCCGTGAAATTCAGGGCGCTTATGACGTTTTGGTCGCAAGAAAACTATACCCTATAAGCGATCTAGCGCTGTATGTTTTAATAGTTTGGTTAGATAATATAACGATTGTTTTAGCGCTGCAGCGAACTTTAATTCTAACTCTTACAAAAATAAGGCAAACTTTTGGTTCGGGATGTCTGTTCTATACTCTAGTAAAATATGTATGTAGTTCAATGCGCTGAAACTATACCTTGCCAGCTAAGTTCAACAGAAATGCTTCACGGCAGAAGTGGGTGCTGCGGTGGTACGACCCCGGTCGAACAAGTAACCACCACCAACAAAATGTAGGCACGATAAACCGAGATTTAAAAGAGATAAATTTGATCTGGTAACACAATAAACGTATACTGAAATCTCGGTTCTGAATGTATCGGAAACAATTTACCCGGACGAGCCAACAAGATCAACTTTATTGAGTGTCAAGCGAGTACCGGCATCAGTAAAGTTTGGCCTGGGGTAAAAGCTTTCTTAAACAAGGATTTTGATACTGACCGGATTATCTTTTTATAATTTGTTAACAAACCAATGTAAATTACTTCGCTAACCCCAGAAAGATAGTCTGTGTAAAATTGATACACATTTTTTTCTTGCAGTAGATCGGCTAATATATATGTATATGTAAATATATTAGTAAATTATAAAAAATACATTTAGTTACTTTATATTTATTGATTTATATGTAAAAAATCTAATCTTATACCTCTTCTATAAATTACCAAAACTTGAAAACATTCGTTTTTTATCATAAAGCATTTATATTACAAATAAATATAATCAAAAATTTTCTTATTTAAAAATATTTAGATAATATCTTTATCTTTAATACATTAGGAACATAAAAATAATAAAATTCAGTCAGGAAGAGCTTTGACAAAAATTTATATTATACTCTAATACAATAATAATAATATGCTGCAATATAATAATAATAATAATATGCTCTTTTGCATGATGCATTCAGCTTATTCTTGAGGAACAATAAGTACAGTAAGTACTGTAGAGTTTGATGCTTCACATCAACCTCTATGGTGATTACTGGTAACTTATCAAAGTTATTATTAAGAAGATACGAATTAGATGTCGCTCTCTTCTGTTTTTGTAACTGTTTTGACAAGAGTCGTAGTTCAGCTCCCATTAAAATAAGACATATAAATCCTCGGCAGTTTTCTTTTAGTAGCTTCCCCGCAGTATAGTACATAGGGTTAAAAAGTTAGGGTTGAAACAACGGAGATAAGGGTAGCTGAGAGATGTGAAAACTTAAAAGTGTATTTTGTTTCAGACTGATTGTAACATAGTAAAAAGTGTATAAATTTTAAAATCTAAAATGGTGACATAATTTGTTTTTCACATCTCACCACATGCGCAGTGTACTTGAAGCGGCCAGTAACGCGCAAGTGTTGACTTTAAAAAATTACAAAATCAGAAAAGTTATACAAAGAAGACCAACCTATTTTTATTTCGTCACTGGCAATTTCAGCGATTCCAAAAGCAACCGAAACCTAATTTACTACCCATTGGAAACGTCAACTCCATAAGTTGGGGACACAGTGGGCCCGTGGAATCGAATAAAAAACTTTTTGACAGTCTCCAGTCCAGTCTTGTTGACAGCCTCCGTGGCGCAGTGGGTGATGAGCCGACTGCGAAGCGTGAGGTCGTGGGTTCGATCCCCACGCAGGACAAATATTTGTGTGATGAACATGACTATTTGTTCTGTGTCTGGGTGTTAAATTATCTATTTAAGTATTTATTTAGAATTGTTTATCAGCTTTCTGATTACCATAGTACAAGCTCTGCTTAGTTTGGAATCAGATGGCGTTGTGTGAATTGTCCAAAGATATTAAAAAAAAAAAAAAAAATTATAATTGAGCCCATTGTTTTGTTGGGCTTCTGTAATTACCTCAGATGCGGAATATTTCGGCCTTTATTGTATCGTAATGAGTTTCGTTATTTGGGTTGTAGGGTAAATTATGTTATACTGGCTTTCCGCTTACGTGAACTACTACACGTTTTACCCATTGGAATGTAATATTTTTCGACGGGTATAAATTAGCCTATGTCATTCACCAGTTCCCCAACTATATTCATACAAAAATTAGGTCAATACCTACCGTTGCGACATTAAAAAAATGACAAACAATCAAACAAACACACCTTCACATTTATAAAATTATTAGTTATTATGGATTTGCAAAAATGTTTTTCAAATATCAATTAATATGAAAATGGTAACAGTTCCTTAATTAGGATTACGCCAATTTTCAGCGTGGTGACTTGTCTAGTCAAAATACTTGCTTATCTATGCGCAGTAGCACTGGCGTTCAAAGCAATAGAAAGAAGAACCGGTGCATGGTAGCGCCATCTAGCTTGAGGTATTAAAGAAAACATGCATACAAAAGATGGAAGAAAAGAAGGAACGGAAACAAAGGTAGAATAGACTGTATCCTCATTCCTATTTTTGTTATTTTATATACTTATCAAAAAGGGCAGGCAATATACTAGTAAAAAGGAAAGTGAACAAGAAATTTAATGCTGTGCTACTTCATCTAGGCTTTACCCATATATAGTATTATAAAATTAATTTTCAAAATCAAAAACGAAAGCAAAGTGGAAATATTTCAAAGAAACAGAAAGTGTGGAACTTCAGTGCACACTTCAGTACGGAGCCATCAAAAGAACCTCTTATTCAAGCGAGAAATTTATAAAATGTGCAGAACCGAAGAAAATTATTTTCCAAAGGAAGAAATAAAATTGAGAAAATTAAATATTATTATGTGTAACCTTCCAAGAAAAATGTACTTCATAAAACTCATATTTTAGTAACCTTCGCACCGCCTCTATGGTTTTATTTTTAACTGCTTTTTACCCATATTTACTTTGTGGAATGTGAAGGTAATTGAAAAAAAAAATTGCAGGGTATTTTGACAGGAAGTTGAATAGAATATGTATTTTGTTATGGGATAAAATTAATGGAATTTGCTCCAATATAGGTTATTTCCATTGTATAAAGATTTTATTTGCGTTCAAAACTCCATCGGATACGTACTGGCAAAGTAGCCGTCGCTTCATTCAAGTATCTGACTGACTCGACCGACTGATATCACTGACGACTAGTATGGCTTTGACTACTATAATATCGCCCAGTTTCAACGAAAAGATCAAAACTGAATACAATTAATGTTCACTTAAATTTGTCAAAATAGTCAAACGGCCGAGATGCTGTTTGCATACAAGAATAAATTTTTTTTCAAGAAGACGAAAATGCCATTTTCCACTTCACCCTAACCTCCGAATATACAAAGTGTAAAGTTTTGAAAAAAGTACAAAATGTAGTTCCGTGTCTTACGGTTACAGAAAGCGTATGAGTAATGAATAGTATGAAAAACGGCAATTTCCACCCACGTTAACCTATGGAACCCTCTCCTCGCAACTTGCAAGTTTAACTCGAATTAAAATAATCAAATCTAAAATCTAATTACGAGATCCATACAATATTGCCGATTTAACTAATCTGCCCTGGCCAGCGTGATGGTCCTTTTATCCTTGTCCCTTAAGACGAGGCCGCAGTAATAGGTACTAAACCTCTGTTTTAGTTTTAGTCCCAGTGTAACACAACCTTTACTAACTGAAATAGATTCGGGGGAGAATTGGATACTCCTAAATTTGATAATCCTGTGTACCTGCCCTGATATATTTGGGTACTTTGTTTAATATGCTAATTTTGTATTCATATGTGTATTTTGTATGGTTAAGGTCTGTTTGTATTTACGATTAACAGGGCCAAATTATGTCCAAATACATTTACACTTATGTAGGTATTTATTCTAACATGTTATTTTTGTAAGAATAATATATTTTGTACATAATTACTACACAACTGAGTGCAGAGATAGTCGAGTTGGTGAGACGCTGGTCTCTTAAACTAAGTTTGTTATGGGCCTATATAGGTGTGCATGGGCCGTAACGCATGGGAAAATATTAGAATACTAGCGGCCCCACCCACGACTTTGTCCGCGTGGACTTACGTTTTGGCCCTATAACCTTCCTCAATAAGTGGACTATTCAACACAAAAATATTTTTTCGATCCGAACCTGTAGTTTCTGAGATTACCGCGTTCAAACAAACAAACTCATCAGCTTTATATTATTAGTATAGATTTGATTACGTTGTTTTCCATTATCGCGTAAGCCTAAGAGTTATAAGAAAGATTTCAAAGATAGGACTTGTGCCCATGACTGTGCTCAGTAGTGGATTTTTAAAAGGTTGAAATAAAAAAAGTTTCATTTGTTCGGCAAAATTGTTACAGAGTTACTTATGTAAAATTATTTATATAATATAATAAATCACGAAGTTTACGTCTAAATTGCGACTGGCTATTATTATTTATGGTCTGTTGTTGGTAAGCTGGGTTTGAAACAATAAATACAGCTACATATCGTTACAAAGATCTGAAAGTTACATCGTTTTAAACACATTACGGACTCCAACAGATAATAAAATTATAATGTATTGTAAAACTTAGAGCAATTTAGTTTATCAGGAATTAGGTCAATTTAAAAGATGAATCACCTTTTTCAAGCTTCGTTCGAAACCTATGTACAGATATAATGATGATGATAAGAAATCTCGCGTGCGGTCTCGACACAAATGGTTGACAGCTGGTAGCTTTGAAGGGCGTGTTAGGTCAATCTAAGCGAAGCCTAAATCTTACTTAAAACCTTATAAAAATGTGCTACCACTCTGGAGGCTGATAGTCGCTTCAGGCCTGATCTAATACTCATATTATAACCTATTCTTGATGCAATGTTGCCATAAATACAGCAGATGTGGCGTGACGATAACTCAAGCCACAATTAATTAAGTAGATCAAGAGTAAAAACAATTACATTTACAATAACAGGACAAACAGGCTGTTTATTTTGCAATCGACTTTGTAATTATCTAAATTTCCGTTGTTTACATTATGTTAAATTGTTTATATTATGACATGGGTCTAACAAGTAAGAGGCCTACTCGAGATACTTTTGATGTTGTTATGTGTCTAGGGGGTGACATAACGATGGACTGGTAAATGAACTATGAAAAACTGTGACACCTGCCATTCAGACTATTAAATAATTTAAACTGAGGCAGGTGGTGACTCGCTACTCACTGAATAGGCTCCCATAATAGGCGTTATTGCCTGGAAACAACATTGGTGTGAGTGTCGAGAGGAGCGGCACCGATTTCACCATATTGGGGGAATAAATCCAACCCGAAGCGGGTTTCCCCGCTATTACGCCAATTAGTTATACTTCCACCCCTAAGCTTTAACGACTACACTCTGGACGGCCAATTAAGGCAAGAGGTGGGGACCAGTTCCTCTGGGTTATCACTCCGCCTGCCGGAGACGAGAAACAGGTGACAGAGGACAGAACTCAGGTCCGTGGTGTTGTTACTCACCAGCGCAAAGCCGCCCAGCGGGGTTATTATGGACCATTATTATTAGGGAGTCCCGGAGCTTACTCCACCACGCTACTCCAATGCGGAATTGTGGAGGAATACACTTTTATTAGGAGAAAAGTAATATTTTCAAATAACTTTAAATGATTTAGAAGGTATTAACTTCCAATTTAGATACATACAATCTACCACCTTCCCAGGGGTATTATTGGGGACCATTAGATATTATTTATTATGTATCTCATCCTCAGATGTCACGAGTCGAAGATGGTGTTTGATGCGGTCATTTGGAAGGCTTGCTTGGTGACATGGGGTTAACGTAAGGAAGACCAATTGTTAGGTTTTTGTATATATCCATTAAATTCTATGCCAAGCCTGACTAACGTACCACATTATATTTGTCCATTGTTAGTATGGTAATATTAAAGGTACTTTTTTTATTCAATGCAAAGTGATTACATTGTTGTGGTGTCTGTCAAATGTCGTATTGTCTTTATACTAAGTAGGGGAATATTATGCAAGTAAGGAGTTTCAATAAACAAAATTATAGTTTTGGGAAATCTTAGATTTAAAAATAAATAAAGACTTTTTCTTTCCGCCGGCTTTTTTTTCCTCGCAGTATATAAAAACCCAGGTAATTGGGTGCCCAAAGCCGATGACGCTGATAAAATACCGTATAAATAATTACCAAAAACAATTTAAAAAAAATCGCAAATATGGGATAAATATAAATCAATAATATGATTAGTTAATTTAATACTTAAAAAATATAAAATTTCTAAATTTCTAAGTTAGATTTTAGTCAGTACTTTTATTTATTAATAATATAATATACCTAATATTTGCATACCTTACTCAGGTAAATATGGCGGATTATTAAATGTATAAAACAACTTTTGTAATACCCATATTTGTGCAAATAAATAATTTGTCTTTGTCTTTGTCTACATTTAAAGAATAATCCCTACTAATATTATAAATTTGAAAGTAACTCTGTCTGTCTGTCTGCTACGCTTTCCCGCTTAAACTACTGAACCAATGTTAATGAAATTTGGAACACAGATAGAGTGGAACCTTGGAAAAGGACATAGGATGGTTATTATCCTACAGGTACCTACAGAACGGGTCCACGTGGGCGAAGCCGCTGGCGGAAGGCTAAGCGATATTCCCTTTTTCAAGTATTAGTTAGCTGCAGCCCGTCGATCTCTAAATCTTATAAGGTTCGAGCTTCATCTCAGATCATGTACTGATGTGCTGCTACTCCGGAGTGAGTATTAGTGGCAACTGCACAATTATTCACAATTCTATCCGATGCAAATTCTACCGCCTATTAAACCATTGACAGCAAATTTGAGTGCTTAAAAGTAGATTTTTCAACTCTATCCGTATTTTCTACCGATCATTGGTCTACTCTGACCTAGTGCTTGGTGGACATGATATAGGTATTTTTGAGAAAGTTATTTCCTAACTACAAACTCGGAATTACGCAGTAAAGAAAACTATAGTGCATTTCATTGTCATTCTTTTCTATGAAGAAATGCCGGAATACGAACTTGAGGAAATTTGGCCCACCATGTGTCTTGCGGCCTCATTCACCATATCCAAGTAAAGTGTTGATTAGTTACGTCCCAAGTAAAGTTGATTGGCAAGTAAAAGCTATGAGTATGGGTCAGTTTATCATATAATAAGTGCTACTTGAACATCGTGAAATTGAAATTGAAGTTACGGGTGACTTTAACCGACAATTAGCGTACTTGTCACTTTACTTGAAGGTGGCGAAAGAGGCCCTAAACCACATAACCATATACGATAAGCGTTTGGAAAGACTACCACAAAATTCGCGGTCTAGCAATTTTGCTTTCGTCAGACATCAGTATAGACACCATTACGTTTCAAGAAATATTGTATAAAAGAAAAGTAATGAACAGTATATATATATTTTTTACCTTACGTCTACCATCATCATCATCATTTCGGTCTTTCATAGTCCATTGTTGGACGTAGGCCTCCTCTAACGTTCGCCACTTCAACTGGTCCTGTGCCTTCTGAATCAAGCGGCTTCCCGCTGTCTTCTTTAGATCATCAGTCCATCTGGTTGGAGGGCGGCCTGTACTCCTTTTGCCCAAACCTGGTCGCTATTTGCAGACCTTTCTTCCCCATCAAAAGTAAAAAGGGTTGCAGCCATACAGGGAAGAAATAGGGGATAAAAAAATCGTTTGGAATGACAACCGAATTCCACGTAGGCGAATTATATAACATGTTATACACAATATAGGTCTCAACATGTCGGTGCCCTCTCGCACCTCGAGGAGTGTCGAGAGCCTCTCGAGCCTGCAGCGACTTGGAACAATGGAAAGCTACACATTTGTGAGAATCCTTGAGGAATTTCATACACCTCTGACTTATACAGAGGCATAACAAGTAGTAATATAGTTTTGGAGCTTACTTGAAAGGTTACTACTTTTGTGGCATTAAAATGCTTTTAAGGAGTTAATTGAAATTATATTTAACTACATTGAAATTATTTTTAACTATGTATTACGTTGTCATAGTGTATAAGTGTAAGTTGTAAGTGTCTTCTGGTCCAGAATAACTCAGTGCCTGAACTCGAAAGTTTTCGAGAAGTGTGTGTTGCCAGTGACGCCCTACGGCGCTGAGATGTGATCTTTCACAGTTAGTCTTTTCCATAGGCTCAAGGTCGATCAGCAAGCAGTGTAGAGACGTATATGTAAACACACGAATGTTACCGAAATAGCTCTTAAAATTTTATTTATTTATTTATTCTTTAATTGTTCACCTAAAAACTAGGCTAACAATGGGCGGACTTAATGCCTAGTGGCATTCTCTACCAGTCAACTTCAAGATCTAATTTCTATTGTTTTATTTTTTTAAATAAGATATATTGTTTATACCTACATGTGACTTCTAAAGTAGCAAGCGTTACTTATTAATATAAGATAGTAAGATTTGTTTAAAACTGGAAATTAGGTACCTATCTGCGTTCCTAAGAACAAAATATATTTTTGTCTCCATGAACAGAAGTATCAAGAATCATAGAACTCGTTAAGTCTTAAAAATGCTTTAAGACTCATGAACTGTAAGAATTCCAATAATTATTTTCATTTCAATTATACCATGAAAGGTTAAATGCGACAATTAAGAGATAAACTACTTGAAGTTTATAATAAATTTCAATTTGACAAGGTTTATTACTAGTAATCCAGCTGTCATAACCAGGGTTGGTTGTATTTCAGACCGACAGAAATCCGTAGAGGAACGAAGATTACCGACTTGGCTCTTAATATCTGTAAACTGAAGTGGCAATGAGCAGGCCATATATTTTTTTGAATGGTGTAGCAGACGAGCATGCAGGCCAGGAGGTGTTAAGTGGTCGCTGCAGCCCATGGACATCTACATACAACCTCAAGCAAGCATAGGTAAGTCTTGTCTGAGGTCGTATGCAGTACTTCCCCGGGCGAACCATAATAGTTCTACCACCTACTGAATATTGTTAGGGGGACTGATAATTGATGGGGAAGAAAGGTCCTCAAACGGTGACTACGTCTTGAGGAGACAGGCCGCCCTCCAACTGCTGGTGGACACCCGACCTAAAGAAGACAACGAGAAATCGCTGGATTTAAGGCCACCAGACGGGATGGAGGAAAATGTTAGGGAAGGTCTTTGTACAGTGGACTATGAAAGGGCAAGGTTGGGAAAGATAGATACTAATCCAGCCTTCACAATCTGATTGAAACTTTAGGGAAAAAAGCGCCAATTTACCTTTTTTTAACAGATTTATAAGTTATTTATACGCTAGTCACCTGGTAATACGACTGTAATTGTAGTTCAATCACCATCATTAATAATCCAAACGCAAAAGCTTTGGTATTTAGTTAACATTATCATTGTACCTTGAAATCAATATAGGTAGTATTAATTATCACAGTGGGTATCGTTATGTTGTTTTTTTTTTGTTATTTAGTATGATATAATAGTAGTACCTATATATACTTATAATACCTACATAAAATTACACATATTCATTTCCCATAATACACAATTACTTCACATTGAAAATTAATACATACGAATAAATTTGCATCGAATTAACTTTGCTTTTAATATAATGAAGAAACAGTTATTTTAGTAATTGTATCAGAAATGTGTAATGTATTAAGACCGCAAAACCTAACCTATTTACAAAATATGAACGAAAATATTTTAAGAAAACAAAATAAACGGGATGAATATATCTACAAAACGAGAAACACAGTGAAATAAGAACGTTTCAGAATACTGAAATTCTTTCTGTGCATTCACAGACAGACAAAAGGCTGTTATTATGCTCTGTTGCAAAGCTCTAATTATGCCGATTCAACCTTTCGAGAAGCATGCGAGAGGAGAAAAATAAAAATTAACAAACAACCCTAGGGCTGGGAACTAAAAAATATGTCTGGAACAGAAAAATAACCCGATAAGCGCCGAACGGCTCACTTAGCGACAAACCATGGGATTCTACACCTCATTTCCTTCGTCAAAAGCACTATTTCGCGTAGCACTTAAACCACTCCCGGTCAGAACCCAATTATTTTCACTTCACGTATGACGTCACAACACTAGCCGAAAATCTTGAAATAAAACAATTTCTACTCACGCAGCGATGCTTTTCGAAAGCGGCCAGCGTTCCATGGAGGCCTGGTACTTCATGTTTTCGATCTGCTTTTTCAGTGCCTCTTTGTCCATGGCTGCAAGTACACTGGGATCCATCGCGCAGAATCTGTGGTATAAAACACCCACACACAAGTTAGTTTCGTACACATACATCATTGTAACGGTGGGCGTGCGGCCGTACACTCGCCAAGAAAAGACTTAACTCTACTATTAAAATAACAATCAATCTCTACGATCGCACCAAAACGCACGCGCGTCGATAGGCACTTAAAATTAGAACTGCTATACGAAAATAGACTAAGTTCTTGAGTGGAACGCGGAAGCTAATTCCGCATTGGAACACATTTTGGTTTCGATTGTACTTCTATCGTCTCGCTCGCACGCAAGGGGAGAATTGTAAGGGTGTGCGTGTATGAGAGTGAATGATGCGCGCGCATGGTGTTACAGTTTCTATGACAACCCCTCCACTCACACAGTAGTAGTCTTGCGCAAATTTAGTTAATAGGATCACCCACTCAAAAAAGTACTTAGCGCGTTAAAATATAAAGTTGATTTTGGATCGGGTTAAAAAGTGTAAAATTAATGAATTAGGCGTAATGCCCGGTAGTCGCCGTGTTTTGTATTCCATTATTCTTCGTCTGTTGTACTGACGCCGACACAGCGGTGCGGTATCTGTCAAAGTTGGGCAGGGTGTTTTGTGCTTTTTGGTGTTGGAGTAGAGGGCTAAATTCGGGTGAGGTTTATGGGCAGTTTGACGGACCTGTGTTGCCAGTAACGTGTGTACATTGTAGTTGTAATGAACGCAGAAGATGTGTTGTGTGTACGCGTTGCCGAGAACATTTATAAGCATGGAACATAATGGTTCGCAACTAGAAGTACCTTTCGTTTAGCTGCTGGTGTTTTTGACCGCAGTACTTTGTGTTTAAGAAATGTACCGGCATTTTATGATTGGGACGGTTTAAAGTGATCTTGTAACCTTGCTCTATGACAGGACTCTACTGAACACTTGTTACTGTTCACTTGTAAAGCTATACGCACAACCCTTTCGGTTATTTTAAAGGACGTGACTACGTAGTATGTAGCTCACAGACTAGTTTCTAATAGAATATAATTATAGAGAACAATAAAATAACATGTATTTACCATTAAACATTGACAAAATGAATAAAGACACAGACGTCAACAAGGGGACTAAAATATACATAAATCTAGGAATTTGAAATCGATTTTTTTTTGTTAAATTCGGGTCGTCCCTTTTTCTTGTTTGGTGTTGCTTAGTCAAATCTATCTGTAATTTTATTATATCCTTTTAAAGTTGCAACTAAGCTGGTAACGACCTGACCGATGTGATTAACTTTGATTTTGATATAGGTATTCGTAATGTCCCAAGAAAGTTTAAATGTTGCAAAAATTGACAAAAACTGCGAAGAGAATAGTAAAAAAAATGTTTGCACTCCGGTATTGCCGGCAGAAGTGAAAACTTGAAAATTAACGTTGTGCATATTTGATATTTTGGAATGGTTAGGGAATAATTTCGCAAGAATTGCTTTTATTATCAGTATCATTTTGCATCTAGGATTTTCACTATTTTTTCATCTAGTATTTTTATAAAGTACTCACTCATTTTCTTTCACTATTTCTTCGTCACTTTTTTCATTAATAGATGCGCTTTCCCAAAAAAGTGCACAACGCCACTAAATAAGTTTTCACTTCAAAAAAATCCTGTCTTTAACTGTTCTTAACATTTGTTGTTCGTTTCGTGTCGTTCAGAAAAACATTTCCGTTATAAGTGACGACAAAGACTATAGGTCAAAAGTTCATTTGTCATTATTCATTTGTAATAATAATAATAATAAAAATTCTTAAGGTGACAAAGGTGAGCAAGTTCAAACCCAGGTGCACTAAGATTAAGCACGAGACAAATATTTTTATTTGCACAAATATGGGATTTATTATTATATATATATATTACTAGCTAACCCGGCAAACGTTGTCCTGCCTTAAAGTATCAGTAATAAAATACCTAATATTGCGACTATAAATTGAGATGTAAGCTATTCTATCTTTCAAGTTGAATCAACCTGCACACGGTGTGCAAATTTTATTAAAAAATGTTAAGTACAATATATACAGGTACAGTAATGGCCGTTGTTGGCGGGAGCTCACAACACGTGTTTATTTACATGAGATCACTTAATTAACTGAGAGTTAACACTGTCTTTGTCAGATTAATGATTATTGCACTGGAAATTAATGATAAATTTACGATGACAGATGTTTTTTTTTATTCTAAGTCATGACAAAATAAAAATAAAAGTCTTCCCAAAAAAAAATTAAAGTTTTTAATAAATAAATAAAAAATAAGGGTTGATCATAGAGGGGTGAAAATTTAGGGCTGTATGTATTATATTATGATGTATCATAAAAAAATAAAAACAAAAAATTTTGTCCAAAAAAATAAAAAATATATTTAAGGGTGGACCACCCTTAACATTTAGGGGGATGAAAAATAGATGTTGACCGATTCTCCATCCTAGCCGATATCCTTGCAAAGATTCACGAAAATCGGTCGAGCCGTTTCGGAGGAGTTCAATTACGCACCCCGTGACACGAGAATTTTATATATTAGATTATATATGGATATATTATTATTATTTATGGTCTTTGTCTTTGACACTGATTCATAAATTGTATACCAGGCTGTAGTGACCACAATACTCTACGTGTCTCATATGCGTAATGTTGTTTTATTAAAAAAAAAGTTTTTTTTGTTATTTTTTGTCCTATTTATAATATTAAACACTAGAATGAAGTATGTTTTATATGGTCACCACAATGGGATCAATAAAAACATTAAAGTACCTATCAATAACGCCGTTAAGGGCCAATTTCACTTAAACTTTAAGTATAACGTTTATTTCCAGTTGTAGAATAGTACATTTTTATATGATTTTAGTATGATCGTACCTAATATATACCTACGTAATAGTACGTAATACGGTAAACTTATCTATAAATTTATCTATTTAAGTATGTATTTAAAATTATAATATGTATGTTTATCAGCTTTCTGATTACCATAGCACAAGCTCTGCTTAATTTGGAATCAGATGGTGTTGTGTGAATTGTCCAAAGATGTCCAAAGATGTCCAAAGATGTCCAAACTGATTAAAAAAAGAAGGTTGCAACCCTTTTTGCGTCCCACTGCTGGGCACGGGTCTCTCCCTATTATTGGGGAGGCCTTTTTTTTTTTTTTTTTTTTTTTATGGTATCGGGGGGGAAACCTTCAAAAGGTACCCAGCACCTTGGGAGAGGACACCGGGTTATGTGGGATTTGAACCTCACTAAAACCCCCTCGGTGGCCTCCTCTGCGTTTGGGGAGGACTCCGGGATCTCCCATGGAACGCACCGGTGTCCTCCATACGCGACGCCCTGGAAAGGGCCCATCTTTGGGAGAGCAGATGTGATCTCCTGCACCTTCCGATGCTTACGGCGGCATGCGGCCACACACACCGCCGTCCTTCCCGGGGCTGCTGGCTGGACGGGTCGAGCTCCCACTCTCACCGCCCGCAGCCCCGGAAGCCCCCTTTTAGTCGCCTCTTACGATCAGGCAGGGGATACCGTAGCTCTATTCTTACTCCCGAAGCTACAGGGACTTTATTATTGGGGAGGCCTGGAGCTTACTTCACCACGCTGCTCCAATGCGGGTTCAAAAAATGCAAAAAAAGGAGGCAGGGCTCAAAGTACATCCTTTGATGAGGTTGCGGCTTAGAGCATCAAAGTTACTGACTCACCCTTCAGTAGAGACGGCATAGCGCCTCGCTTCGATACATAATTTTTGTGCCAAATCTGATGCGGGGGAACAACGCACACATTTTAATTTTGTCACACATTGACAAATATTCTTTCATTGCTACAGACGCATACATTTCTAAATATGTCAATTTCAATTAACAACGTCGTTTTCTATGCAGCGACAACACTGACACCGACACACACAGATACACTAGTTGTATAACTAGAAGGCACATTTTGCATGGACGTTGGGACGAGGGGTTCACCCGTAAAGGTCACTCCTCTGACGGGTGTCATACCTGTAATATCTTGATGCTCTAAGGGTTGCGGTCAGAGCTGCGGCGCGATTTTGATGTTGATGCCTCAGACACAGATTTTATTGAGGTTTTCACTGCCAAAGCTGTTTGAAGTCTAAATATGGAACTCTTTGATGATAGGAGACTATTTTAGTAACTCAACGATTACATTACATTATGACATTTGTATATACAGACTTGTGGACCCTGCAGACGTTATATTAAAAGTATTGAAAGAGGATTTGTTTTCTTACTATCCTAAAGAGATTTTATGTTACTGTCAAACAAAAATATAAAACAAATATGACATACGAACTGTCCTGTTATTCTGACTGTGTCAAAGTTTAGAACGACACGGCACGAAATACAAACGTTTGACAGGTAGGAACAATTTATATGGGAAAACTAAATTAAAAAAATAATTAAAAAAACATTTTCTAGTGGACCGAATTGTGAATCTAAAACATCCTCGAATTCACTTGAACACACACACAAAAAATCATTAAAATCGGTCCAGCTGTTTACGAGGAGGTCACTGTCAACACATACAGAAGAATTATATACAATAAATAAATACATTACAACATTTAATTGAAGCCGAAAAAAAATAAAGAGGAGGCAGCGCAATGTACTTTGACGCGGTTGCGGTCGGAAAAGCCGCGACGGAATTTTTATATTAATACCTCACACAGTTACAGATACTAGTAAATTTTTCATTGCCAAAGCTTTCAGAAGCTTTCAGCTTTTAATATTGGAAGCTTACAAATCGTTAGATGGTATCTGTGATTATTACCAAATCCATTTCTGCAGCAGATTTTTTTTGCGTCTAATGTTGTAAAAATAAATAACAAATAATACTTCATACTCACATGTTATATCTACCCTACAATGGGGTTCATTGTAGGGTAGATATAACATGTGTCTTTGGTACCATGGACATAAACAAAGACAGAGACACAAACACCCAGACCGCGAACAGAAATTTAAAATTTACCTAAACGTATAATTTACGTGCCTTTAATGCTCGTTTATTGCTCAATACTAGGTTAAAATCAGACTATTTTGTATTTTTGGGTGTTTGCTTATCATAATTTGGGAAGAAAATATTGGAACTTTCCATATAGGTAATTGTATGACGGCAAACAATAAATAAATAATAAATTAATAACACTTCACATTCATAGCCCCACAGTTGGGTAGATATACCCTGGGTCGTGAACACTCATAGAGACAGAAACACAAACACCCAGACCAAGAACAGAAATTTAAGCTCATCATTAAAATTTCTGCTTCGTCGGGAATCGAACCCGGGACCTTTCGATTGGCAGTCCGGAATGATAACCATTGCGCTAGCGGGTCGTTAATATGAGGTGTATTAAAAATAAATACTTAAAATAATAAAGTGTTATTTTATACCTGTACCTACATTATTTAGACCCGTATAGCGCAGTGGTCACCACGCCGGGCAAGAGGTCCTGGGTTCGATTCCCAGCGGGGTAGGTATCTAATGAATTTAGAGGTATTTTCCTGGTCTGGGTGTCTGTCTGTATTCCTGTTTTTGTGTTTACATGGCACCCACTATCAGTGGCGGATTTAGAAACTTGCCGCCAGTAGGTTAATCAATTTATGCCTACTGACCTTTAAAATTCGATCCTTTAAAAAACTAGCACGCTTTAAACAAGTTCATTTTGAATATTGTCTTTTAATTTTGTCAAACAAAAAAAAATTTGGGCCATATTTGCCATCCGTCTGCAATCTGCCGCCCTACTCAGCCTGTTTGGTAATTCAGCACTGCCCACGAAATAGGATATTATTATGTTACAGTGAGGACTATGAGTGTAAAGAGTTTTTAATTAAAGGAGCAGTTTTTATGTATGAATAGTGTGCATTAATTATTACAAGAAACAGTCGTCTATTGACAAGGAAAATGAATTGATCCTGCCAACTATAGGGTCTTTAAATGACTGCTATTTATTGATAATAACTCCGAGGCACGCAATGATGCTAGTATTCTAATTAAAGTAATTGGGTCCAATATAATAATTACATAATATTGGTAGTAAATAAATGGAAATATTGTTACAATTGTAAAAAATAATTGAATTATTGTGGCGATAATAAATCAATAAATATGACGCTGATAAATTTAGAAATATTTTATGTTAATAAAAATTATTTATGTAAAATTTAAGACAATAAAAAAGTAGATTAAATCGTGACAATGGAATTTAAAATAATTAATTATGAATTAGGTATGTATAGAATAAATATTTTATAAATATTTTGCACACCCATTAGGGCAGAACATAAGAACTATGTATGTTAGTATGTGTTAAGATCTCTATTGTCGCGCTTGCAATGTTCTTGCAAATAAATAAATGGAATTAAATTGAAATTTGAAAAAAAAAACTCTACATTTATTATTTTAGTACCTTAAAAATAAGCTTAACATTGTTTGGCAGTAGAACATAAATGATTTGACCACTGCCATTTTTTGTCTTTAGGTGATAATGTGCAGTTGCCGGCCAAACTTACACGATGCCACCAGCAGCCTTCGGAGTAGCAGCGCAACTGCATACGACCACAGGCAAGACTTAGGCCTCTTTCACCTTCAAGCAGTGACAAGTTCGCTAATTGTCGGTTAAAGTACCCGTAACTTCAATTTCAATTTCACGATGTTCGAGTAGCACTAATCATATGATAAACTGACCCGTACTCATAGCTTTTACTTGCCAATTACTTGGGATGTAACTAGTCAACACTTTACTTTTGATGGTGAACGAGGCCCTGATGCTTGCTTGAAGTTGTATGTAGATGTGTATGAAATTTTTCGCTTTCTGTGCTATGGGTCGGTCCACAGAACATCGGTCATTAAAATGTCTTTTCTTTTCTTGAAAAGTATCTACGTTAAAACGCTTAACAACAGTTAATGGAAATGCAAACCAATTTGCAGCTTCGGCTAATTTCCTAATCATTGGTTCAATGGCTTCCTACTTATTACTTAACAAGCGTGTCCGAATGGTTTTAATGCTGTTTAAAATTCCGTTTTACTTTGGCGAATAGAATGTTCACTTATTTGCGTCTTAAGAGACCTCTTATTTTTTTTTCGAAAAAGGCGGAGGAAGGAAATCTATAAGCTTGGGGTTTTTTTTCGAATGAAGTTGTTTTTTCAATTTTTTTTAATTTAATTTAAGAAAAAAATATTTGTGTTTTACAGGAAAATTAACTGATCCAGCCATTGATGCCATGGCCGCATGGCTCGGAGACTAGCGTAGAACGCAACCGATCTATGCAGCTAAGCCAAACGAGCGCGGTCGGGTGTGAGATGGATGACCGCTAGTGGCAAAAAAAAATATGCGCCTTTCCGTGCTTCGGAGGGCACGTTAAGCCGTCGGTCCCGGTTGTTGTCGATAGATAACAGTCGTGAAATCTTGTCGGAGGCCTTATGGGCGGTTTGAAAACAGCCGACAGCGGGTTAGCCACTAACCCGCAACTCCACCAACCTGCATTGGAGCAGAGTGGTGGAGTAATCTCCAGGCCTCCCCAATAAGGGGGAGAGGTACCCGTGCCCAGCAGTGGGACGCAAAAAGAGTAGCAGCGAAATGGCTGCTATCTATCGACAGTAACTCCGAGGCACTTAAAGACGGTAGAATTTTAATTAATTAAAGTAATTGAGTTTGATTAAAATGTTTTTAATACACCCTGGTATTAAATACATTTAGATCATACTTACACCATACTTAGATCGTTCTCTACCATTGCAAAAAAAAAGAAAACTTTTTTAAAATTTATTTATTTGTTTATCATTTTGTAATTCTATTTATTTTTATTTATTTAACCTTATAGTATTACCTTACACTAAGGATACAAGGGCGTGATTAATGCCTAATGGCATTCTCTACCAGCCAACCCTGGGTGATGAGTAGAGCTTGTGGTAGGCGCATACTATAGAAGTAGAGAATTAATAAGTAAATAATAACACAATAGGTATAATATACACTTTATCATATTTCTATACCTAATATATATACCTAATTAATATACACAATATAATATATAATAATAATAATATATAACATAAAGCCTACAAGGTAAAAATTAATAATAACCCCTGTATTTGTGAGAATTTATATTAGAAAGTTAATAAAATAAATGTTATAAACAATTAGAATGACGACTCGCGTTATTGTTACCATGCCGGACTGCCGATCGGATGGTCCCGGGTTCGATTCCCCGCGAAGCAGAAATTTGAATGATGTGTTTAAAATTTCTGTTCTCGGTCTGGGTGTTTGTGTTCCTATCTTTGTGTGTGTCCATGGCAACCACGACACAGGGTATGTCACACTACTGTGGGAGTATGAGTGTGGAAGGTTTTTTTTCAACCTTTTTTTATGTCCCACTACTGGACACAGGTGTCCTATCATAAGTTAGAGGGATTTAGGCCATAGTCCACCACGCTGGCCAAGTGCGGATTGGTGGACGTCATGCTTTCGAGAAATTATGAATTTCTCTCAGACATGCACGGCCATGGAGAACATCGTAATTAATTAAATATCACGATATTTTCCATCACCGTGAAGGAGCGACAAATGCGCACATTACAAATTTCTTTGTCAGAGGTGCGCGCCCAGGATTTGAACCTGGGGTCGGTCGCGTCGAAGACCGCGGTTATTTACCATTCGGCCATCGCTGCTCTTGTGTAACGTTTATTTATTTATTAATTCTCATTGTTTATTCTATTCCCTTGTGCTATGGAGTTTTCATTATTTCATAAAACGACCACTCTGTTCTCTTTTCGTACAGTGTCTACGATAAAAACGCTGTAAAACAACAGATAATAAAATAAACAACAGTTAATGCAAACCTATTTACATTTTATGAATTTGCATAATTTCCTAATCATAGGCTCAATGGTTTCCTACTTATTAGTTAATAACAAGTTGTAATGTTCACTTCACCAGAGGTGCTCTATCGGGTTCAGATCTGGACTTCTCGCTGTCCACTGCATGACAGGGATCCCAACCTCTTGAAGGTAGCCGCGCACAGTTCCAGCAGTGTGCGCGCGAGCGTTATCGTGCATTAATGTGAACCCGTCGCCCTTTTTCTCCCTCTTAATTTTTTGTCTTAAAATCAAGAAGGATAAAGGAATTTCTGCGACTGTAAGGACCGATTATGCAATCCCTGCAAAAGTATTCGTCGAATTACCACAGTCATCGTTACTCTTATGATACAAGAAAAGGATACCGATAATAATTTTAATTGACTTTGTCCAGTGATTGAAAATTTGGCCCTGAGCCTGATAAATATAAAGGTTTTGTTCAATTTCATTGTGGTAATATATAGAAAAAATAAAATATTATAACCAGAAATTTTAAATGCCCAATATTTACTTATTTATATCATGAAAATAAATCTTTTGTACGCTGCAACTCCCTCTGGCATGGATCATTATGGATGGCACTGCCCTGGTTGAATAACGCAAAAATATTTATATTGTACTTACTCCTCTTTCTCCACAAGCCAGAATATTTTTGTTTGCGAAAAGATTTTGTAAGACCACTGCTATTTATTTTGCGGTACGAATTCTTAAAAGGATTGGCTTGGAATGAATGATTAATACCCTTTCCCCGGATAAACGTGTCTGTCTGCAGACAAGACGTTTTTTAAAAGCCAGTAATCTATTATTACAAATAGCAACTAATTAGAAGGTTATCAGGTTAAATATTTTCTACGGCTTTAGAAATTTTTATGTTATAGGCATGAAAGAGAAAAGGAAACAAAATGTTTATTTCAAATTAGGAATACTAAATATTCTCTGTATGAAAAAAAAATGTTTTGTTCCTGGCTCTGTAGTATCCATTGGCGGGTGAAACAAGGCCTGGTCAATGGGGCTTGCGCTAAAGCCTCGAGCCTTAAGCAAGAGGCCTTTAAACCTGGGCTGATGCGCACACGCGTTAGGACCCCGAAACGTCTAAGCTTCGAAAAAAATTCAACACTGCCTCCTATTCAGCAAAGAGGCACATAGCCAAGGCGAACTTTAGGCACGTCGGCAGAATTGGCCAGCGTCTATTGAGCTACACTTGCGGGAGTAGATCTTTTTGGTCGCTGGCCAAGGCTGTTTGTTGTAATGGTAATTATAATATAGAAACAATTTAAGTTATGGGTGTGACAACACTGCCTATATGTATTCGGCTTGCAACATCAATGTCAAATATCAACCAACATTCTGTTCTGTGTGTGAATTAATTAACCTGTCTATATGTATGGACTTATCTTGGAAGAATAAAGTGGAACAAATTAACCAGTATCTTTTATTTAAAATACAAAACACTGTTAAACTTCTGTCGGTCGTCTCTCATATGTTTACGCAAACTTCTAAGTACCCCCTTTGCCTCAAACTAGACTTTGCACGACGACCATCAGGCAATGTTTATGAGCTCGATGACGGATGTGCTTGTTCTACCGTCTTTACTATGGTGAGTGCTCCGAGTAACTTTTCAAATTGATGTCTACGTCACCATTTCACGCTTATACCATCAGACGAAGGTTAAAGTTCCCCCGGCACCATCTGGACTCGTGGCGGTCCTCCACACTTCGCTTTGCGTGTTCCTTTTTACAAAGGACGTATTAATTAATAATAATAATAATAACGCTTTACACTCATAGCCCCACAGTAGGGTAGATATACCATGTGTCGTGAGTGCCATGGACATACACAAAGACAGAAACACCAACACCCAGACCGATAACATAAATTTTAAACTCATCATTCAAATTTCTGCTTCGCCGGGAATCGAACCCGGGACCCTCCAATTGGCAGTCCGGCATGGTAACCATTACGCCACGAGAGTTGTCAAATTATGAGACCACCTTTCTGCTGAGGCATTTCCAGTTGACTACAAGATGGGGTTCTTCAAGAAAGCTGTAAAAAACTTTCATGCAAAGCCGGCAATGCTCAGGTCGCTGAACACCACGCGGCCCATTTGCAACTTTGTCCGGTTCATATACTTATAAAAAAAATGAAGGCCATTTTCCCAGTTATAGCTTTAGTTGCCCTTTAAGGTTTAAAGTGTTGAGCTTAAGGAAAAAAATTGTGCAAATATGGGTATCACAAAAAATGTTTTATACATTTAATAGTTCACCATATTTACCTCAATAAGGTATGCAAATATTGTTTTTACTAAATCTAACTAACCATTTAATGCCACGAACAAACTTCCTCGCAGCGTTTTTTTTTATAAATTAAGTAATTAAAATGTATGTATTTAAAAGAACAGATGGGGTGATTTGACTATGACACTGATCATTTATGGGAATCATTTTTAGACATAGACTTAATATATAGTATATAATAATATTATGCTAATGTTTTTAGAAGTCTGAAGGAATCCTAGCAAACAAGCGTCATCAAGGACAACGCTAATTACGCTTAAGTATGCCAGAAATGTTAAAACTTACAGACGGCGTACCGAGTAGGAACCCTTTGCTCACTAATGCGAGTAATTTATTAAAACTACGAGTAATCTGTTTGAAACCTGAGGGACTGTCTGACGTCACTCATAGTTTCGCATTTGCGTATCATTCCCCATACGAGTAAAGACGTAACGTAGTAATGCTGTAATACCCTGTAACTTCATAAATATCTGGTCTACCCATCCTCTGTTATAAATAAATAATAGTTAAAAAAAACTAAAAACACACTTTTATACGAAATCCAACTAAAAAATAAAAAATTACTTTTAATCAATTTGAATTAAAAATAGTGTGAAAAATGCATAATTATTTATTGTAAAAAATGCGCGGACTGCATGGTGTCAATAGTCATATACATTTTTCTGACAGATATCATTAGAAGGATAATAATTTTAGTAATATCTTAAAAAGCACCCCATAAAATCTGGCCGTTTAAAGTGGGTCAAAATTGCACCCAAATTAGTGGTTACAAACATACAAGTGAATAATAATATAAAGCGCGTAAAAAGACACATTTTTTAGATAGTACAACTTTTATGGTAGTTACCACTGCACCCAGTTCTGCCATGAAGCAATTCTATTGTGTTTCGGTGGAAAAATGGCCTCCGGAAGTAATATCACAAATACTCCGGAAGTAATATCACAAAACTGCATACGACCTCAGACCCGACTCAGGCTTGCTTGAGGATGGGTGTTGATATCCATGGGCTGACAATTGGGCCATCACTTAACTGGATTAAGCGACGAGCATGTGCTCGTCGCTTTTTGCGTTCCACTGCTGGACACGGGTCTCTTCCCATTATTATTGGGGAGGTCTCGAGCTTACTCTACGACGCTGCTCCAATGCGGGTTGGTGGAGATGTGGATTAGTAGCCAATCCGCTGTCGGATATTTTCAAACCCCCAAGACCTATATGTCATCAGACAAGGTTAAACGACTGTTATCTATCGGTATCAGCCGGAACAGATGGCTTAATGTACCTTTCGAAGCACGAAACGCGAATGAAATTTGTGCTACTAGCGGTCACCCATCTCACACACGAGCGCGCTCGTTTTGGCTTAACTGCATAGAACGCTTACATTCTACGCTAGCCACCGGGTTTTTTCGTTACCAGCCCCTAATGGAGACAAGCGAGGAGTGATTAATATCCTTCCCGCAGATAAGCCGCCTGTCTACAGCCTAGACGCTTTTAAAGGCAGCTCCATTGTTGTCGTGGAAACGTCTTGAATCTTATTGTTTGCTTAAATTAAATTTTTCTTTTCTTCTTTATTTATTTCTTTATTTATAAATGAAATAAGCTGTGTGTTTTACCGTAACGTGTGTAGATATTATATTTATAATGCAAACTCCCATTGCAGTGGAGAAATTGAAAATAAACGGTTAGGGTTATCCTAACCTAAAAATAGTCATCCAATAAAATCCCGTGGACGGCTTTTCGTACTAATGATGGAGATGGAGATCTTGTACGAATTAAAAATTAAATATAGGCTTAGTTCAATAGTGCAGCTTCGGATCTTAAAATTTTTCGACCACATCTCTAGGAATGAAGATTTCCATGAACGGTTGGTAGTGCAAGGCCAAGTCGAGGAAAACACTCCAGAGGTAGATCACCAATCCACTGGACAGAGTCAATAAAATCGTCTACTCAGACTTCAATTGTCCAGTATACGAGAAATGCCGCCAATCGCCAAAAGTGGAGAATAATAGCTCGAACAGCAGTAACCTCCACTCAGGTCAGAAGCGCTCTTTCTATGCCGTCATCAGAGAAACCACGACCGCGCTGACAAGATCGAACGACTAAGAAGAAAAATATTCGTAATAAAGACTTCTTCCGTCACCATTCAAAACAATTCGTTTAGTACTCAAATTATTACCGTGGAGGTACATAAAACTATTATTAATATTGTGAATTTGTATTACTCGAGCAATTTCAAAATTTCACTAAAATGTAAATATACCTAATTAATATTATCTACTTTACATTACAAATTCCTAACGGTTATAAGTGTATCATATAATTATATACGTTAATATTTGCCAGTTATCGAATTAATTGAGAATAGAACTTTATATAAAGCAACACAGAACAGATTCTTTATCAACAAAAAAGCAAATAAACAAACAAGAAAAGAGACTTACTTCAACCTATAAGGATCATTCTTTCATTAAACTTTAAAGGAAATAAAGTCTTTTGTTTTTTATTTATCTTTAATTTTCTTATATATTTCTTCAATAGCTTAAGTTCGAACAAGTCATAAGCCAGTTGATCGTCCGTTGACCTTTGCCTGTTTTATTATCTGCCAGCCTTTATCATTCATAGGATTAGAATTATGAACATGAAAAATATATTTTTAAGAGGAAGTTCTTTGACTTTGCCAGTTTTTTTATTCCAATTGATCATCTTTAAGGAAATAATTAATTAAAATAAAATAAAAACTGGCTTTCAATTTAAAAATGAAATGCAAGGAATGATGTCCTTTACAGAACCATTCCTTCATTTCCTCGTTCCTTTTCTCCAACATTCGAGCTTGTTTCACAGGTAAAGTACCACTACTACTACCACTTTACTAAGGGCCCGACTCCAAAAATAGTTTTAAGAGTCATTACCATAAGCAAGAAGAAGTAGGTACTGAACAATTCTATTTTTTACAGTTTGATGTAGGTTCTATTATATTTTAGGTCGGTATATTTTGTTAAAAACTTTATTAATATCAATCTTTTTAGTAATTTTAATTTAAAAATTCTGTATAGTATAAGCTTAATTGGAAAATCTAAACGTTAATGAGATTTACCTTTTATAATCATGTTAATCATCTAATAGCCTGCAAGAATACTACTATCAGTCCATTTGAAGGTATAAATTATTGAAAAAATTGCTCTCATCTCATAACCCTAACCTCCTAACCTAACCGTTGAGGAGTTGTACCTTCAATCATCAGCTTATCAACGTGAGGTGATAACTACCGGGCATGAATATTTGTGTTGTGTTAAAAAATATGACTAAAACAATGTGTGTGCCTACAAAGTTTCAGTGTTTCCCTCAATGATATCATCAATGATACTCAATATGCTCACAAAATTTCATGAGAATCGGTCAAGCCGTTTCGGAGGAGTATGGCCACGAAAACTGTAACACGAGAATTTTATATATTAGATAGGTATATTTTCTTCTTATTTTAACTTTTTAGCTCGTTTTTTCACAAAAGCTGTTGTTTTTATTTTCTTCGTCCCGGTTGTTGTCGATAGATAACAGTAGTTAAACCTTGTCGGACCTTGTTACAAACAAGCTAACAAACTCACAAACATACAGGTGAAGCTAATAAAAGCGTATTATATAGGATCTTTCCTTAATTTAACTCACATCTTCAACAATTTAACACAATGCGGTCTCACGTTCACCAAAACTGCTAATTTTACAAATTCAAAGTCTTTACCGCAGAGTACGAACGCGGTTAGCATTGGGTCTGTCTTGACCCACATCGTTATATGAACTTGACCCAAATTTGGAGTTCGCAACGCACCCTACCATCCATTTTCCATCCTTTTGCGAACAGCGGCATGGAATTGTCGAGTCACATCGTTTTGGAAATTCGTTGTGTAAAATATTGCGTTAGTTAAGGAGAGCAAACGTAGTTAGGTATATAACAAATATTTAATGCATTAATATTTCTGCAAACCAATATTGTTTTTAAATTCACATTATCAACACAATATTTGAAATTAATATATTTAACAAATGTGAATTAAATAAAAATATAAATTACAAAGGAAATATGCCATCCAATGGGTTATTGGATGGCATATTTCCTGCGGCAGAGTGCCCAGAACGCTCTCATGCTCTTAGCATTAAGTCCGCCTATGTACATAATATTTATATTTTGGTACATGAAGAATAAATAAATAAATAAATAAATAAAAACGCTGGCATCATTACCTCACTGAACGGCTAAGCTAATTCTTTATACAAGATAGCTGCCAAGCCTCTGGTTGGTCGACATGTCTCATGAGACCTTTCATGTCAGCCAACCATGGACTCATTTTTTTTCCAACCTTTTTTTTATGTCCCACTTCTGGGCACAGGTCTCCTCTCACAAGTGAGAAATGGACCCATTAGGTATAACAAATTGTATTTATAGATACACACAATCTTAACAACGAACGCCTAATATAAGACTAGTTGGCAACTGCACATTAGCCTTGACCCAGTGAAATCACGAAAATTCACATAATGTACGAGAACATTCACAATATTTTTTTATAAATGAATAAGGGAAAAGGCAGACAGGCCGCGTGTGTTAAACGATCACCGTCGCCTATGGACACGGGCAATCCCAGGGGAGCCACCCGAGCATTGCCGGCTTTGGAGGAGAGCTTTTTTTACAGCTTTCTTGAAGAACCCCATGTTATAGTCCACTGGGAATGCCACAGATGGAAGTTTGTCCTACACGTCCGTGGTAAAAAGGAGCGTGAAAAGTGGACTGTGGAGAACCGCAAAAGTTGCTTGCGGCAACAATTTTTGATATCCTTCAAGAACATTCCATCTATTCCGTTCCAGTTATCAAAGTCTCCCTTAGGATAGTTAAACTGTAATTTAATTTGCGTAAAGGTAAGTTGTAATAAATTAAAACTATTTGGTTACGTTTGTAAATTGGTCTGGCCGCTTACTTGTATGTAAAATCATGTTGTAATGTACATATTTTGGGTTCACTGTTGGTGTGATAGCCCATACTTCCAAGCTTTGCTACGTTTTACAGTCATTGCCCCCACAGTAAGGTAGATATACCCTATGTCGTAAGTGCTATGGATACACAAAAAGACAAAAACACAAACACTCAGACAGAGAGCAGAAATTTGAACTCATCACTAAAATTTACCCAAACCCAGTAATCAAAGCTGACGATCGGAACCGATCCGAAATATAAATAAATAAATATTTTAATCTATAAAAGGCGCAATATGGGACAAATAAAAATAATAATAAAATAGATGTTAATGTACATTTAGTAATTGTGTTATTAAGTATTTTCCTTTTATATTTTTATCATTGTATATTTGCATACCTCATGAAGGTAAATATGGCGAACTAAATATAAACAACTTTGGAAACACCCATATTTGTGCAAATAAATGTCTTTGTCTTTGAAATTTCTGCCTCGCCGGGAATCGACCCCGGGACCCTCCGAACAGCAGTCCATTGCACCAAACGGATAGACGAATTATTGACTTGAAAAGCGAAAGTTACTCTGTCTGTGTGTGTGTCTGTAACGTTTTCAAGCCTGAACTTCTGAACAATTTTGTACACAGATGGAGTGGACCTTGGGAAAAGGCATAGAATAGATTTTATCCAGGAAAAATGTGCTGTTCCGTGGAGTAGATTGGCTGGCTGGCTGCAACCCTTTTTGCGTCCCACTGCTGGGCACGGGTCTCTCCCCATTATTGGGAAGGCCTGGAGCTTACTCCACCACGCTACTCCAATGCGGGTTGGTGGAGATGCAGGTTAGTGGCCAACCAACTGTCGGATGTTTTCAAACCGCCCAATAAATAAGCTCCGACATGGTTTAACTATTATCTATCGATAACAACCGACGGCTTCACGTGCCCTCCGAAGCACGGTAACGCGCATGAAATTTTTTGCCACTTGCTGTCACCCATCTCACACGTGACCGTGCCCGTTTGGCTTAGTTGCATAGATCGCTTGCGTTCTACGCTAACAGCCGGGCTATGCGTGCTTCAGTGGAGTAGATTATTATATAATAATATAAACTTAAATCACCAGAACAAAACCGGGACGGATCATTAGTTATGAATAAATAAAACTATACATCTCATCCATTAATATCTTTCCACTCAATAAAATACGTTTCCATCTAGCGCCTTATTTTATCTTCATTACCTCTCTACCCCATATACATGTAATAACAATAAATTTTAATTAATTCCTTCTCACGTGAAACTTCTCATCATTGTGTTTAAGATCTATGGTGTGAACATTAATTAATTAATTACCTTTAAAACACCATTCATGGACTAATGTGGAAGCCCCGTTTGAATTTAGATTTTAAATCACAAATTAATAGAGTACCTATTTTGGTACAACACTACTGGTATTATTTTGTATCTCACTGCTGGTCAGGGCTCTCCCCATAATTCGGGTACATACAGTAAAATACATTTTCTTCTTATTTTTTACTTTTTAGTTCGTATTTTCACAAAAGCGTGTTTTTCAGTTTTATAAACTACATTATTATTTATTTTTGTTAATTTTTAGTTGGATTTTTTTTCATATTACTGCATTGTCATCGGCCCTGTAAAGTGAAGAACAAATGAAGTTAAAAGATTTGCATACATACAGGTCAAGCAAATATAAGCGTGTTAAGAGGTCGTATACGAAATTTTGTCGATTTCGCTGATTTACCTGATTTAACACATGAGATTTTGCAGTCAAATTATGGTATTTCCATAAGTTTAGTTGCACAGTATAACTGTTCATTTCTGTAATAATCCACACACATTAGCCACTTTTTTAGCTTGTGTCAAGAATTATAATGCGAGATTTAGGTTACTTTAAAAGATTTTTACTGCCAAATTTTCATTGTTAATTTGATTTTTTTTCAGGAAACGGATTGATTATGAACTGAAGTGTATTTATGTCTAATAAATTTTATGAAATAATACTCCAATTTGCCGAAATCAAATGCAATTTCTGCCCCATTTTCTCTCAAAATTGACTAAGTTCAATGTTTTCTTACTAATATTTTTTGTATAAGACTGACAAAAAGTGGCTCATTTACTATGTATGTGACTTTTACAGCAATACATGGCATTTTTTCGATCTATTTAGATTTTAAAATGATCCGGAAATATGTAACATTCTATACCTATAACAGTAAAATTCACAAAACCATCACCGTTTTCAGGTTTATTAAGCAAAACAACGTAATAAAAATCTAAAAGTGGCTCATTTAATAGTTTATTATTGAAATGATCAGTTATATTGTGCAATAAAACTTATGGAAATACATACGGTATTTTGACTGCAAAATTTCATGTGTAAAATCAGCTAAATCATCGTAATCGGCAAAATTTCGTATACGGCCTCTTGAGAATATAAAAATTTATACATATTTGTGTCATTAAGTACCGTAGGCCGCGATCTTATCAGCCGCCCCTCGTATATATTTTTTTTATCCTGATGATCCTAGTTAGAACTTTAATATAAAGTTATGAGATTATTGTATTGTCATCGACCCTTGACCCCTGTGCAAATTTTCAATTTAATCAGACTCCTACAAGTAAGTGAAAATGAAGTTAAAAGATTCTGTTACATACATACATACAGGTCAAGCTCATAAAAGCGTGTTAAAAACTGCAGATGTGTCACAGTTTACACAATTTGTGTTATTAGAAGTGGAGATATCATACAACATTTGCCCTGAACTGAAGGCATGTCTCGCAGGTCAAGTGCGGTCGCTTGGATTCAATTAGGATGGGACTACTAAAACTGCGGACTACGGCATAATACCTAAGAATTTATACAACGTTTTTCATGTTGTATAAATATTCTAGCGGCAAGTTTAGTGGCAATCGTCACAGGCGTGTTATTGGCAAATTATTATGTTATTGGTAGTTAGTCATTGCGCCAGGAATCATAATTGCGCCCGTTCCCGTTGCGCCAATCTTATTAAGATATTTTGATAAGTGCGTCTTTATCTATTCGTAAAGGGTTTTTTTAATATGCTTGGTTATTATACTTAATTTTCCCGATAGCCTCTGAACTCAACTGAACGGTATTTTAACAGCATAGCAAACGTATTTTAAATATAATTGTATAAACGCCAAGTATGACGCACTTACTCATCACAATATACGATATTATCTCGATACACATAAAAAAAGAAATTTGGTACTCATATATGCGAATATTATAAAGCTGAAGCGCTAATCTCAACAACTATCGGTTCGAATTGAAAAATCTTTTTATGTTGCATTGTCCATTTATCGTGGAAAATTTAAAGCTATATAACATAACGCTATAACACAGTTAAAACCGCATGTCACATCTTATAATTGATAGAGGTATTTTAGCCCAAGTCCGTAGCTTAAGCAATCAGACCCATAAACCAAAAGGTTAAATGCATTACTCATGCGCTTAGCAGTGAGCACAGTCGCGAGATCTTGATAGCGGTATAGAGATATACTGTTTTAGGACATACGAACTGACATATTGACGTTTGTGTTGTAAAGCTACTTATTACGCTACCGGATATTTTATGCATTCCATAATACTTTTGTAGCAGAAGTTTTGTAGCAAAAGGTTGAGATGTCAAATCACGAATCCAAGAAATATTATAAAATAATATCTAATAGCGAGCAGCGATGGCCGAGTGGTAAAAAACCGCGGTCCTCGACGCGACCGATCCCAGGTTCAAATCCTCGGCGCGCACCTCTGACAAAGAAATTTGTAATGTGCGAATTTATCGCTGCTCCACGGTGATGGAAAATATCGTGATATTTCATTGATTACGATGTTCTCCATCGCCGTGCATGCCTGAGAGAAATTCATAATTTCTCGAGGGCAGGACGTCCACCAATCCGCACTAGGCCAGCGTGGTGGACTATGGCCTAAATCCCTCTCAATTGTGAGAAGGAGACCTGTGCCCAGCAGTGGGACATAAAAAAGGTTGAAAAAAAAATCTATTCAAGTCATTAAGAATAGATACGATTTATAAAACTAAGCATTGTCATACACGGTCGAGAGTTGCTTAGTTGTTGTATGATGCAATGGTTACCATGACGGAACCTTTATCGGTGTCTTGGTTTCGCTTCCCAACGAAGCAAGAAATTTAATGATGCGTTTAAATTTCTGTTTGCCGTTTGGATGTTTGTATTCCTGCATTTGAGTGTCTTCATGATACTGATGACATAGATGATCCTACTGTGGGGTTAGAGTAAGTCGAATGCATTCTACGATTTACACTGTTAAGCGAAAAGAGGGCGTTTGGGAATAAAATAAAAGCATATCCGAAATAAATTTATTTATAACAAATTACCTAAAGATATAAAAGTGGTACAAAATACAAAATTCAAGAAATCACTCAAACAATGGCTCGTCATAAAGTTTATTTTAATATTAATGAGTAGGTACTTTGATGATAAAATATTATGAAACTATCGAAGGATTCATGAATAAAAGTACAAAGGTTTGGGAAGCTTTTCCGCGCTAAAATATAAATTTATCTATGCTTGAGAGTTTTTTTCCTCCGGCTTTTTTTCTCTCATTGACCCAGCGGTGGGTAGGCAATAAAGCCGAAGATCCGTTGAAATTTATTTTAACAGATTCTTAAAACTTAAAATCAAAAAAATAATTATAATTGTAAATACCTACAAAGAATGTAAATGTAATTACATAATTTAGTAAATAAATAGGTAATAGCTTTAGTTTAATTCTGTAATTATTGTATGCCTGAATAAGGTAGACTGTTTAAATAGGTACTATTTGTTCGCGCCAATTAAGTCATTTCACCTCCCTCCCCTTCATCCTCCCTCTCTTTCCCGCAAGCGCACTATTGTATTATATCGGCATTATTCGCACCTGAGCAAATGTATATGGATCAGGAAGATCTATCAATCAGTCTGCCTTCGTCCGCCGCGCCGCCGACGCGCATGCAAGTCCTCGTGACAACCGCACCGCAAGCCACCACACGTGGTCAGACTCGCCGCATCGCCACCATCACCGCTGTCAATAGTTTGTGATTTAACTGACCTACCTATAGTGTATTGTGAAGGACAACACCAGTTCCCGGGCAAGAGAAGATTTCATCAGTACACGAGCATACCATCTGCTCCAGCCCCAGGTTAGTGCGTTTGTTCCCTTTATCAATCCTTCTCGTTTTCCACCTTTAATTCGACACGCAACTTACAGTCCACAATTCCTACACCCGCAGTGGGGGACCACCCTCCTTTCCACCCTTTATTCCACCACCATTTTTGGTCATATCGAACCGGAGGTCCCCTCCCTTTCTCCAACAATTTTGGTCCAGTCGAGCCCGATTTCGAATCAATAGTTTAGTAACTTCACCCGGGTTAATTATTTAATTTCATAAATACGCATATGTATGTATTTCATGTAATATATTATAAGTGCCTATTCATATTTATTTTTGCAAATAAGTATTATATCTACGATTATTTTATATCCCGCATATTAATAACGCACCGCTCACGTAGGTATATTATTCTTTTTGAAAAACGCACCGCACCATCCGCTATTTATTTTTGCAATTAAGTATTATATCTACGATTATTTTATATCCCGCATATTAATAACGCACCGCCCACGTAGGTATATTATTATTTTTGCAAAACGCACCGCACCATTCGCACCATTATTTACCTATATTTGTAATCGAAATTACACCTCATAGGTACGCATTCTATTTTTCATTAATTGAAGTCCGCCATATTTGTGTTTGCCGGAACCGACGCGACCGGCGATCGTTGTTTCGCTAGTAACTACCTACGTATGTAATCATTCATTCATTACGCCATACATAATTTTTATAATCTTAACTGTTTTAACTGATTTATCTTGTTCACGACAAAATGTCTACTAAAGGTAAAATTGAATCTGAAACGCTTTCAAATGACGAAATTAGATTGAAAATATTAATTGCAAAACGAAATTCTATTTACGAACGTTTACAACAAATTTATGATTTATCTATAAGTGCATTAAGTTCGTCAGACGCACAGGACACGTTTCTTGACACGGCATCTGACCTTGAATACTTGCGTACTGAGTTCAAGGACACGTTAGAATCTTATAATGTTACAAATTTAAAATTAAATCCGAACGCGCAAGTCGATTTCGGATCGTGGAAATCTTTTCATGATCTATATAGTCGTATTAAAAGTCAAGTGTCCAAATTAAACGCTCCATCTTCATCTTCAAGTAAATCACAGAATAGTTTACCTACAAAAATTATACCGTCGCTTCCGCCCATAGAATTACTTTCTTTTAATGGTGACATACGACACTGGTCTATGTTCTACCAACAATTTAAAACCTTAGTTCATGATAATCAGCAATTAACAGATGCTGAACGCGTTTATTATCTTGTTAGTAAACTTAGTGATAAGGCATTATCAATCTGCTCAGGCTTAATGCCTACAGCTGAAAACTATTCTGTGATATGGAACGCGCTCATACGTAGATATAACGACGAGCGTGCGCTCGCGACTACCTACGTCAGTCAGCTGTTAGAACTGAAGAACGTAAACACTAACACATCCGCTGGTTATCAAATATTTATGGATAAATTTGACGCTTCTATTAACGCTCTTAAGCAACTTAATATTGATGACATATCTGATTTTCTGTTTCTAAATATCGCGCTTAGAAAATTAGATAACGATACCGTAAAGTCGTTCGAAATGTCATGTCGCAACGTAAACATACCGAAATATTCCGCTTTGGTTCAGTTTTTACATGACCAGAATAGGGCTTTGTGCCATACAATAAATACTTCGCATAATATGTCTAACAATAATAAAATTAAAGGTAATTTGGTTCCCGCTGCCGCTAAAAATATACGCAAAACTTTTATTAATACAGATTCGTCTCGGTCATGTATTTTCTGTAAATCGGGTGATCACGAACACCTATTTGTCTGTCCGCATTTTTTAAAAATAAATGCACAGGACAGGTACAATTTTGTAAAACGAAATAAATGTTGTATTAATTGTTTAAGTAATAAACACGCCACTCCTTTTTGTAAGTCACAGCGTAGATGTAGGTATTGCTCCCGCTCGCACCATACGCTACTTCATTTTGTTAGTAGTAGGAATAAGGTCGATCAGCCTTCGGAACAAGGTCCAGGAGAACAAAATACATCCACGTCATGTAACGTTTCGCGCGATTGTGGTAATGCGCCGCACTGCACTACATTATTGGGGACTGCGAGGATTAAAGTTTGTACTAAATACGGACACCAATATTTGTTGCGTTGTTTAGTGGACCCTGGCTCGCAATGCGATTACATCACGAAACAGTGTTGCAAACGTTTATACCTACCGATCTCAAATAAAACACCAGTTAAAGAGGCGCAAGGAATCGGTGGAGTATCGCAGAAGGTTTTAGGTGTTACTTCTTTGCAGTTTAGCTCCCGCTTTAATGAAAATAAACTTTATCATATTGAACCGTTAGTCGTTCCCACTATAACTGGACAATTACCCGAGTCGTTAATAGACGTTTCGAAAATTAATTATATAAATAATTTACGTTTAGCTGACGATCAATTCCATACACCAGGTGACATTGACGTTTTATTAGGGGTTAACACTTATTTACAAATTTTGTTAACTGATAAAATAATTAATTCGCAATCGCCGAGTGCCATAGAAACGTCATTAGGATACATAATAATGGGAGACGCAGATATCGACTTTCCTACATGCATGCCGCGTTCTTTAGTTTCTTATCCTATTGATAATAGTCAAACGCCGCCCTGCCCTTCAAGGACACGCCTGAAAAGTTAGGTGATTCTTTTATAACCGCTAAAAAACGCTTCTCGCTCCTAGAGAGACGTTTTAATAAATGTCCCGATCTTCGCTCCCGCTACAATGAAGTCATTCAAGAATACATCAACAAGGGTTTTTTATCATTGGTTGCTTCAAATAATTCTACGGAACCTTGCTTTTATCTCCCGCACCACCCTGTCATACGTAATGATAAAAGTACAACTAAATTGCGAATAGTACTCGACGCAAGCGCTAAGTCAGATAATGACATTTCATTAAATGATATTTTACATAGTGGGCAAAATTTACAGTCTGATATTTTTAATATTTTAATAAACGTACGAGTTTATCGCATCGCCTTTTTTGCCGACGTTAGACAAATGTATTTATGCATTGAAGTACAAAAATCGCACCGCGCGTTTCAACGCATTCTTTATCGCTTTTCTAATGAGGAAGACATACAAACATACGAATTTAATCGTGTGACTTTTGGTTTACGCTGTTCGCCTTTTCTTGCGCTCCGCACATTACGTCAGTTGGCTTCCGAGGAGAGGGAGTCCTATCCTTTGGCTGCTTCGGTGGTCGAACGAGATATTTATATGGACGATATCGCGTCCTGCGCGCCCTGCGTCAACAGCGCCGTTGACGTAGCCACTCAACTAATTCAAATGTTTCAGCGAGGAGGATTTGAATTGGTTAAGTGGACTAGTAACAGTTCAGAGCTTTTACAGCACATCCCCGCAACGCACCGTCAGCTTGACGAGGTCTCATTAAAATGTTTTTAAAATATTGGGTCTTCCTTTGGCACCCCGCAACTGATTGTTTTTCTTTTCTAGTTTCGCCGCCGCCGCTCGCTTGTACCAAGCGTTCTATTTTATCCGCAACCGCTCGCTTGTATGATGTTCTGGGGCTCGTGGGTCCAGTAATTCTTTTCTCTAAGCTTCTCATTAAAACCTTATGGGTTCTCAAACTTGACTGGGACCAGGCTCCGCCCGCTCACGTTGTTACTGTATGGCAACAATATATTTCAGATTTACCTTTGATATCGAAATTAAAGTTTCCTCGCCATATGGGTATAAATAAAAATTCGCAAGTCTCGCTAGGCGCGTTCGCCGACGCCAGTGAAAAGGCGTATGGCTGCGTGATTTATTCGCACATCGTTAATGATGATGACTCACTAGTGATAACGCTACTAATTTTATTGCTTCGCGTTCATACTTGAATGAACTTCATTCCTTTTTACGTTCAGACGAATATTATAAAGTATTTAATCAGATCCTTTCTGATAACCGCATCACTTGGAAACTTAACCCTCCAAACGCTCCACATTTTGGTGGGCTTTGGGAGTCAAATATAAAGATAGTAAAGTATCATTTATTTCGCGTCATAGGTAAGCAAATCCTCACGTATGAGGAGTTGCTTACTGTCCTCACTCAGGTCGAACGCATATTAAATTCACGACCGCTTTACGTGTTAAGTAGCGATCCGGCGGAACCTACTGCACTTACGCCCGCGCATTTCCTCGCTGTTAATCCACTTGGATGCTTACCCGCCGCGGATCTTAGTAAAGAACGCATTAATCTTTTATCACGTTTTTCATTGCTTGATTCGATAGTTCAGTCATTCTGGAAGCGCTTCAGATCAGAGTACTTACATACACTACAAGCAAGAGAAAAGTGGAATAAACATTCTATTAATTCCATTTCTGTAGGAACCGTTGTTCTTATCGATATGGATAACGCTCCGCCTCTTCAGTGGCCGCTAGGCGTCGTCACTGAACTGTTTCCTGGTAGGGATGGTGTGGTGCGCGTTGCACAAGTGAAGACTAAGAGCTCCAATTTGCAGCGGCCCATTGTTAGACTTTGCCCTCTACCAACACAATAATATTTCTATATGCCTATGTAGTTTATATTTTATAAGTTATAGTTTAAGTATAAATTCTCATCCCGCTATTATAATATTTTTATTAATTTACTAATTATATTCATCGCATCGCCTCTGTTCACCGCATATATAGTTTTTTCTACATGATATTAACTCCGCTGTATATATTTATGTTTATTTTTTTATTTTTTTTAATTCGCTATTTGAGGAGACCTCAAGGCCGGGGGGATGTTCGCGCCAATTAAGTCATTTCACCTCCCTCCCCTTCACCCTCCCTCTCTTTCCCGCAAGCGCACTATTGTATTATATCGGCATTATTCGCACCTGAGCAAATGTATATGGATCAGGAAGATCTATCAATCAGTCTGCCTTCGTCCGCCGCGCCGCCGACGCGCATGCAAGTCCTCGTGACAACCGCACCTCAAGCCACCACACGTGGTCAGACTCGCCGCATCGCCACCATCACCGCTGTCAATAGTTTGTGATTTAACTGACTCAAGTGATTAATGGGTACCTATAGTGTATTGTGAAGGACAACACCAGTTCCCGGGCAAGAGAAGATTTCATCAGTACACGAGCATACCATCTGCTCCAGCCCCAGGTTAGTGCGTTTGTTCCCTTTATCAATCCTTCTCGTTTTCCACCTTTAATTCGACACGCAACTTACAGTCCACAATTCCTACACCCGCAACGGGGGACCACCCTCCTTTCCACCCTTTATTCCACCACCATTTTTGGTCATAGCGAACCGGAGGTCCCACCCTTTACCCAACACTATTGTAAAACTCAAACACCTAATTTTTTTTTGTAAACAGCCATCAATAAACGTTTTTCATTTCATTTAATTTCAGTTTTTTTTTAATTTTAAATTGTTGGTTCAGTAGTTTAAGAGTAAATCGGCTGGAATAGCCGATGGACAGACGAAGTGATTTATAATAGTTCCTTTTTTAGTTTTTCATACGAAAACCTTAAAACGAACTGTTTAAAGACGCAATACTCATTTTGATTTTAAATGCATTGTTCAACAGCTTGCATCATTAACGCAATTATTTCAATCGAATTTGAACTCTATTCCCACAGAACTAAAGTTCAATATTCCGTACCCGAACACGTCCGGAACAATTTGATATACTCGTACAGTGCATGTAATAGATCATAATGAGTCAGTTATACAATTAATTGGGGCACGTAATTCAGAGTTACGATCTCGTCACAGACTGACGAATATCATTCATACGTAATATTTATAACTTGCAATTTGGCCCTGTGTAGTTGCCAGTTAAATAATTAGTGCAGATAATATTTTTTTCTAAATTCTTTTGATGTCCCACTGTAGGACACAAGTGACCTTTATGAATAGAGAAGGATTTAGTCAAAAGCCTATCACGCTAGTCTAATGCGGGTTGTAGGACATTCATGCCCTCGAGAAATTTGGAGTATCTATAAGTTCTGGTAGGCACAGAGACGAAAAATATCACAGGACATATTAAAAGAGGTTAGAATGGAAATGTGGGCGGGGCAGACGCGCCAAAGATATGAGCAACGCTCATATCTCTACAGAAACAGTGTGATTCGTTCATTTGATATCGCGTGTCGCGCTAAAATTGGCTAAATTTGAAATTGTAAATATGTGCGTAAGCTTCATATTAATAGTTAATGATAGAATCCAAAGATTGACATTGGTGTATGAAAAGTATTTAAAATTACAAAGCAAAAGTAATGTAAGTAAAGTAGTCCTAGAGACGTCTTGGATACGTGTGATTTGAATACCATTTTTTTTAAATAAGGTTCTTGGTTTTTTTAGGTTTTATTACTATGTTTTTTTTCATCATGATAATAATCAATATAAATAAAAATATCCTAAGCTAAGAGAAATAAAACTCTAGATATCATAATAAGCAAATATATCTTCAAACATATTAAAAGTAATACAATAGAAGCCGCATGGCCCACACACTCAAAAATAATTTAAATATGCAAATCAATAATTCCGATTGAACTGATTCTTGAAATATGCAATCAATAGAACGAATGGTTCAATTTACGGTCACGGCCTGCATCTTGCATCAAGCACGCTTTGAATAAATAAATAATAATTGATTAGGGATTGTGCTTAATATTCACTCTGACTCATAAATAAAGGGGCGTGATACATCATTTTTGAAAGACGAACAATCAAATAATTGGAAAAAATATATTTTTCATCAGCATACAAGCATGCAGACAATAGGGTCTTGGATACTGTGCACAAAAAAATCAAAATGCATTCCATAAAAAAAATTGCGCGCTAAACCGCGTTTGGAAAGCAGAATAATTGTAAAATTCCCAAACATGATTTTTATTACCTTCTAAATAAATCTATTAAAAATTGGTCTATTGACTATGAACGATAAGTGATGATTTGGTGTTAAGTGACTTCTGTAGACTTGCCTAAGGCTGGGTAAGGTATGCAGTTGCGCTTTTACTCCGCAAGTCTGGCCAGAAACCGCACCTTTTCTCCAAAAAACAAGAGAATTTCTTCTGGTGTTACTTTCCCGGGTGGTACTTTCCCGGTTGATAAAATAAAAATACAATCTATTTGCGGAGTAGATGTACAGACGAAGATAAAATTACGGTTCTCGCTTACTCTTATGTTATATTATTTTTCTGTGAGCTTACTAGAGAAAATTCTTACGTTATTACTGCACACACTTAAAAATGTTCAAATATCGGTACTTAAGTTATAAAATACATATTATTTTCTCACCTTTCTTTCCTCTCCTAGGTCTGAAAGTCTTCGACAAGTCGAAGTAGCGGTTCCTTGAATTAACTCCTGAAAAATAACGATATAAATATTTTAATCAGGTTACCTCAAGAGTCTGTAGTCCATAATCAGAGGTCAAGGCACGTTAAACAAATTTAATTTTATCGGTAGCATTTTACGAGATCTGGGAAAAGTTTTAAAATTAACTTGTTTTACAATTAAATTTATGAAGAAAAAATAACATCTGCGTGTCTCTTATAGATTTAAACCTCGTTATATTGGTCATCATCGCTGCTCTGGCACCTCTGACAAAGAAATTTGTAATGTGCGCATTTATCGCTGCTCCACATCCTTAAATCCCTTTCAATTGTGTGAAGGAGACCTGTGCCCAGCAGTGGGACATAAAAAAGGTTGAAAAATTTTTTATTGGTCACCCTGTTTAAATGTAAAGTGACCTAAACTTTGAAAATAAAAAACTCTAAGTCTTTAAGTTAGATTATACCATAGACTTACATATATTATTAGTCTATAGATTACATATACAATAATTAAGCTATGAAAATTGTAATGTTACTATTCGATAAGTTGAATATCGGGATTTAAAAACCTTCCCATTCATTGACTTTTTCAACCCTTTTTATACATGCATGGCTGCAACCCTTTTTGCGTCCCACTGCTGGGCACGGGTCTCTCCCCATTATTGGGGAGGCCTGGAGCTCACTGCACCACGCTGCTCCAATGTGGGTTGAGGAAGAAAAATGCCATTATCAAAATTGTTTTGTTCAAAGAGATTTGTACGTATTTATATCACAGGTATCTTCGTACAAAAGATCTTAATTAAAGGTACAAATTTCAAATATAAACCTTTCATTGAATATTACTGCACATATTTTTATACAGGTTTCTTACGCCTCTATCCCATTCAAAATATCACCTTATACTGTAACCCAAAATTATTCCATCTTCCCGCGTAATAATAGCATTTTCGTGACAATCACGATTACCCCTCTATGGCAACACTCAAATTTACGGAGGAAAACTGAAACGTATGTCATCGTAAATCGCCTTGTCTGACATTTTGATATTGTCGTCGAATCCCTCAAGAGCCGACCCCTTTGTTATCAGCACGCGACGCAAACTTAATATGCAGGAAAGTACAACGATACTTCCGTCTCGCTCGCACTTGAGGGTAAATAAGACACGAATATATAGTCTCCCATGGAATTGCATGACTGTCACAATGGAGTCATTATAATGCATGCATTGAGTTCGAATTGTATGACACATGCAATCACATTGGTACCTACCATACATATCTATACTTTTTGAAGGCGATCATTTTGATACTAGCCTTCCACCAATGGCTTCGCCTGCGTGGACCCGTTTTATATACTATGTTCTTTTCCAAGGTTCAGTAGTTTAAGCGAGAAAGTGTAACAGACAGACAGACAGAGTTACTTTCAAATTTATAATATGTTTAAAGTATGGATAACGCGCATATAATGTGGTCACTAATGTCTGTGGATAAATAGATCTTATCTCAAATAAGACTAAAGTCCTTTCCAGGGGCATTATCATTCCTGAGAGGATAGGTCTAGTGTCACTGCTAATAAAATGTTTTCGCCAAAACACAATTTTCTTTATGACCTATACGATATGCGGTTGTATCTTATTTCAACAGTTGCATTGTATTATTTTATGTATTTTGTTAATTATTATAAATGTATCATAATTAAAGAAAAGTTGTCTGAGAGAGTCTCTGATGAGTGAGAGAGTGAGATGAGAATTCGGGATTCTTTGCTTTGAGTAATTTCTGCAGTCCGCAAACCTTCGTCAAATCCTACATTTGCATTTAATTAATTATAATGTCCACCAATCACTTGGTCAGCGTGGTGGACTATGGCCTAAATCCCTCTCACTTGTGAGAAGGAGACCTGTGCCCAGCAGTGGGACATAAAAAAGTTTGAAAAAAAAATTATAATACTGCTTTGGAAGACTACGTTAGTCTTATTTTAGGTGTATAAAAGACTTTACATAGTAAAGGGGTATTATTCAACCGCTGCGCCCATTTCTGCCTTAAATTTTTTTTAATGCTTTAATCACAAAAATGTTTGCCAACCACACTACAAGCAAGGGGCTCTTTGTAATGCTTCAAGTGTCCCATGAGTTTCAGTAGCCAATTAAAACAGTTTCCTAGTCTTTTAATTCAATTGTACCCAGTACACCGTGACAAAAAGTGAAGAAAATTGCTTTTGAAATGAAAGTGGAACGATACTCGTGCATACAAACTAATTCTCTATACAACATTTTTTAATATAATACTCACAAATTATTATAATGGTCAGCTGTTGCCTGACTATTTCAGTCCCAGCCAATACACAAACATCTAATATTCAGGCAAAAGCACCTCTCCAAGCTAGTTCCAGCATAAACCAGCTGTTTATACACAGCAGTTTATGCTCAAATTGTAATTGAAAGGCTGTTGAGTTTGGAATTTCAGTTAACGCTTTGTGCTGTTTTAAAACAGGAGCCGACCAGCTGCTTAAATTTATTTTACAATTTCTTTGGTTGAAACTACATACTAGAAAACATAGTAAGGTCTGCAGAGTACCTATGTATATTGTGTAAATCCACACTCTTAGCTTTAATGCCTCAAACAATAGTTTTATTTATATTCACTAGCTGACCCCGCTCCGTGGCTGCAATATTGGGGAGGCCTGGAGCTTACTCCACCACGCTGCTCCAATGCGGGTTGGTGGAGATGCGGGTTAGTGGCCAACCCGCTGTCGGATGTTTTCAAACCGCCCATAAGGCCTCCGACAAGGTTTAACGACTGTTATCTATCGACAACAACCGGGACCGAGAGCTTAACGTGCCCTCCGAAGCACCGAAACGCGTATGAAATTTTTTGCCACTAGCGGTCACCCATCTCACACCTGACCGCGCCCGTTTGGCTTAGCTGCATAGATCGCTTGCGTTCTACGCTCGCTGCCGAGCCACCCCGCTCCGTACCGCGTTTAAATGTTTAAATGTTTGGGGTAGGCCACCCTTATGACTTAGGGATATGAGAAATAGATAGTAGCCGAGCTCAGACCTATCCGATATGCACACAAAATTTCATGAGAATCGGTCGAGCCGTTTCGGAGGAGTATAGTAACTAGCATTGTGACACGAGAATTTAATATATAAGATAGACTGTCAGTCCAAAGATATTGAGCTGTTCAATAAATAAAAATATACAATAAACTGAACTTTGTGAGGGCTCGCATATTTTTTCTACCTGGTAGTTAATAATATACTCTATCCAAATACAAAATTAGTAATCTTCATTTTTTATTGGTTTTTAAAATCATATAAGTATTTACAGCTAACACATCTACAATGAATTTAAATTACTATATTTTTATTGACGTGATACTTTTCAGTAAGGTGTAACACAAAAATGTTAGGGCTCGCTTCGATCGTCCTAATTACGTGTTATAAACGTCTTCGCGAGATGTTTTAACACATTTTTCTTTTTTATACTGGCAACTTCTGCACACTAAACTTAATAAATAAATAAATAACTAAACACCCTCTAGCAAAGCTTTCGTGACATCAAAAAAGAATTAGAAACCAAAACCACGAATTTATACTTAAAATTTTATAAGACCTGTGGCTCAATTCGAAGTCAGAGCGTAAAAGCCAATAAAGTTTTGCATTGAAAATGATCGTACTTTTTACAAAGTTAACTAAGCTTTTAGGGGAATGCGTAAAGAAATATTAACAAGTCCTGGAATTGATTAAAACCTTTATAAAATGGAATCAGAGGTTGACATTTTTTCAGAGGTTGAATATTGATACGATAGTGGTTACGGCAACTCTGACTTGTTAGAAAATCGTAGTTTGAAATTGGAAATGCAATTATCGTGTTCAGTTTTAACAGGATTGGAATGAAATAATTTAGTTAGTGCTTGAATTTTAATTTCAAATTAAATTAATAATGTTGTTATACTATAAGTACTATTCAGTGCCATAGACGCACTAAAAAGGCTAAAAGCAAGTTAAATGCACTTCTTTAATAGTTCCAAATTAAACCAGCTGTTTATATACTTACAGCAGTTTTAATACTAACAGAAAACTAACTATTACTAAAATTGAAAACCCATTCAGTTTGAAATTCTAATTAACGAGGTGGCAGCTTTGTTTGAACATACCAGCTGCTATACTTAATGTTGTAATTTAGACTAGAGTTTATGTGGTCGAAAGAACTAGAAAATTATGGTTAAGTCTATATGCGTACATCTATATTAATATATTAGCTTAAAATATTTTTAGCCTCATATTTTTTTAACAGACTGTAATTTTTATGATATCGGATTGCTCAACAAGAAGAAATTACGAAATTAAAGCGTATTCACGAGACATTTCAACTTATTTTTCTTTTTAACCTAGTAACTTCGGCACAATAAATAATAATGATAACGCTTCATACGCATAGCCCCACAGTTACGTAGATATACCCTGTGTCGTAGGTGCCATACACACACAAAGACAGAAACACAAACACCCACACCGACAACAGAAATTTTAAACTCATCATTTAAATTTCTGCTTCGCCGGGAATCGAACCCGTGACCCTCCGATCGGCAGTCCGGCATAACATAACATTACGCCACGTGGGCTTAAACACCCTCTAGTAAAGATTTTGTGACATTATTATAGATAGAATCCTAATTAATCATTAATTTATCCTTATAATATTGTGAGAACTCTGGGTCAAATAGAAATTTAAAGATAAAAAGCTTTAAATATTAATAACGACCATATTTTTCTTAAAATAAGCTTTGCTCTTCGGGAGAATGTAGAGAAATATTAATAAAGCCAATTAATTATCTAACTGCATTATGTAAAGTAGGTCAATATTCTAATTAAGATAATATACTCACGTGTAATTTAATTACTGACCGGAAATTCACAGTATTCCAAGTTTTTCCTCACAAAATATTTAACAACGTTTAAAATTTACAGAACTGCGTATTTTATTAATCTTGGGGAAATAGATATTTATAAACACTCTTAAAATTGACTTAAATGACAGAATAAACGCTAAGTGTATTCAGCCTATAGCTGACTTCACATACTTACGTAGGTCAATGTAATTCAATTACTACTAATTATATTAACCTTGTTCACCACACGCTCGGATAAAACTGAACTCACAAACTAAAAATGATTAAGGATAAAATTATTTTGGATATAAACGCAGATGTTGCGTTGCGAGTCGAAACAATGATACTTAATTTAAAAAAAGTACAGACGAGTCCAACTGACAGATCACTTTGGCGCGCGAATTCGGTAGCGAAATTAAAAAAGTAAACAGTGCAACGAAACAAAATTCGTACAGCCAATTAAAAAGTTTGGTAATTGTAAAATTTCGTACCGTTTTTGAATGGAACACAGCGTTTGAAAAACCAAGCGTCTAACTTGAATGCCGGTACCAGTATAATACTGTAATACAAACCTAGTATGGGTTCACTACCGTGGTACGCTCTATTTGAGTGAGAATGTATCATGCAGAAGACAATTAACAATACTTTAGTGGGTTATACTCAATTTGCTGTGTATTTGCGTATTTGTTTTTTGTTTGCGTGCTTCTATGGAATGTAGAAAGTTATGATATCTCAATTGCCGTTTTTCGTTTTGAGCGCTGACATAGATAGAGCTATTGATTTTATAACACGCATAAAGATAATTGTTCAACATTTTTTTTGTAATACAGTGGTATATAAACATGCCAGTCATAAATAAAGAATACCAACTTTTTTACAAAAATATAAACACGAAACGGACATTACTAGGAAGTTCCTTTTTGTGGTATATATTGTTGTTTTATGTATATATTTATGTCGTGCTGCATGTAAAAATCAACCTATTCTCAAAAAGTAAAAAAACCAATCCTAATAATATTTTCTTATACTCATAATGAAATCTGTGTACAAAGTAGTATGTAGCGTAGGTACAAAAACAAAACTCTTCCCGTATCTCAACAAAATATCCCGTATCTGTCAATTTTAATGACGATTAACTATTACCTCCATATTTTAGAAAAAAATACCTATTCATAATCTTCTTAAACTGCTCAATATCATTCATGGTTCAATACAGCATAACCCCATCACCCGCCTGTAGGGCCTCTACACACGATCGCACACAGCGCTAGGCACCTCACACACGTGCATCACTGCATATTGACCGCCTGCCTATAAGTTAGATCGGTGCAAGTCCATTGTCACACGGTATTTTGGGACATGAATGTAACACTTGCTTGTTTTTCCTCTAATAATACTGCAATTATTTTTGACATCTAGTCTATATTATATATAATATTATAAAGAGGCAAGATTTGTATTTTTGTTTGTTTGTGATGAATAATCTCAAAAAATACTGTTCCGATTTCAAAAATTATTTCACCATTAGCAAGCTACATTCACCCTGAGTAACATAGGCTTTTTACCGCGGCAAAATGCTCATTCCTACGTGAAAACGAGTAATAGGGTCAACGTGGTTGAAGCAACTGGCTAAACGCCTATGATTTTGAAGCCTGGAATATCAAATAGGCTATTTTTTATCCTACGGAGACCCAAAAAACGGGTCCACGCAGGCGAAGCCGCTGGCGGAAGGCTAGTAATAATTTGGAACGAGTGTACTTTGTAACTTTATTTTTATATGTAACTTTATTTTGGTTTGACTGTATTTTTTAAAGTCAAAAAAAGGGGAGAGCCTTACATAACTTAAGATGATGATGAGACGAATTAGTGGTTAAGAAAAGTTTGGCACTCGTAGTGCAACTTCTATTGAATATCTGTTAATAAGTAAACTGGAACGAGTTTAAGCTTGTAACTTTATTTTGCTTTGACTGTAATTTTTGAAATCGAAAAAAGGTGAGAGCTATACATAACCTTAAATGATGATTAAGGGGAAGCTCTACGTTAAGAAGACAATATTTTAAATTTAAAATACTTAGTTGTAGAAATTATTTTTTAAACAGTATTACCTAAATACTATTTAAAACAGCAAAATCAGGTTCTGAAGTGCATAATATTATAATTATTCAACCTTAATGTTTACTTCAAAAATAGAAATTGATATAATGTTTATTTACGGGATAATTTGACTTCAGCGGCACGGGGATATAAGATTTAAACAGTATTTTATTACTACCTAAAATCGCATGCAAGTATATATATTATGATGAAATGAAGATTGCTCTACCTCGCTGCCAGCACCAGCACCCTTGCGCGTTGAAGTAAGCTCCAAGGATATTTAATTATGAGAACACCAAGGCCCAGTAGTAAGATATAAAGAAAATTGAAGCCAATTAAAACCACAACAAAAGTTTGGAATGTAATTCTAATACTTTTGAAATATACAAATCATACACTGTCACGATCGTCCATTGGAAACAGTCCGTACAGCCGACATCACTATACAGAGTCCAGAGGACACAGTACTGTACAGGTGCAAAAATTGTATATCATTCTCATATGTCTCATTGTGTACAACTGTTGATATTGTCGTGTTACTCTCTGCCTACAGCTTGGAATAGAAAAAGATGGTTTACCATTCTGTTACTCTATTGTCAATAGGGGTAACATTTTATAAAATGCACTGTATAGCGTTAACTGTTCGAGCAGCAAACTGTTTATCCCTTCATCGTTTTATTTTTAAAAATACTACATGTCTATGTAAGAGTATTTTAGACACATTACTAAATTGACGAACCGCGTGGCGCAATGGTTACCATGCCGGACTGCCAATCGAAAGGTCCCAGATTCGATTCCCGGCGAAACAGAAATTTGAATGATGATTATAAATTTCTGATCTCTGTCTAGGTGTTTGTTTTTCTGTCTCTGTGTGTGTCCATGGTACCCACGACACGGGGTATATCTACCCTACTGTGGGACTATGAGTGTGAAACGTTATTTCTGTTACTCCACTGTGAATAGGTGCCAATTTTCTTAAAATTCGTTATTTGCAATAATCGTTTCCAGAGGTTTTTGCATATCACTGTAATAAGTATCCTTTCGTCGTTTTATTCCTAAATATCTTTTTGCAACAGTATTTTTAGACAATCCATACTTTAATATTATAAATTTAAAAGTAACTCTGTCTGTCGGTCTTTCTGTCTGCTACGCTTTCCCGCCTAAACTACTGAACCAATTTTAATGAAATTTGATACACAGATAGAGTAGACCTTGGGAAAGGACATAGGATGGTTTTTATCCTACGGGAACTTTTAAAACTACTAGTACTTTATACATTACTACTAGTACATAATATACGAGTATTTTTAGATACAGATCAGAACAGGTGCAATAATTGTAGATAATCATTCTCATATGTCCCATTGTATAACTACAGCAGGTGGTGGAGCTTTTATGGTTCGTTCGGGAAAGCACCACCGCTGCACCCACTTCTGCCGCTAAATAATCCGGCGAAACAGAAATTAAATGATGACTTTAAATTTCTGTTCTCGGTCTGGGTGTTTGTGTTTCTGTCTTGTATGTGTCCATGGTACCCACGACACAGGGTATACATATATGTATACCCCACTGTGGGGCTATGAGTGTGAAGAGTTATATTATTATTAATGTTTACAGGAGCGCCTGTTTCGAAATTTAATTATCACCAACATATTAACTCCAATTGTAGTGTATCCGCGTACTTAAATCTCTCTCATAAGCGTTTTTAGGGGTGAGGCGTTACCTATTATTCTGTTCAAATAAGAATGTGGTTGACCTTTAATCATGTTGCGGCTATGTATATTGGAGAAAACTTAAAAAAAGTTAAAACCGTTTTATTAAAAATCTACACATAAAATACCGTCTAGAATCAATTCCTTCTTGTAAGCCAGCAAGTTTCTTTTTCTAGTTTTCTTGTAAAATTATTATTATACTGAAGGCGGATTTATCAATCCTGAATGAAGTAATCATCTAGAGTAACGACAATAGCGCTAACATTTAATCGAAGAATATTCTTCTATCTTCTCTTATTTGAATTACTACTATTTATTTGAATACTACTAACTACTTAGGCCAATAATAAAGAAACAACATTGCCATACAACTACGTTGTAAAGGAAAACAGTTGTTGATAAATTCTTTTGAAATATCTTTAAAGAAATCTAATTCTTATTCTATCTGTAAGAAAATTAATCACTAACTGTATCTGTACCTAGATCAAAGTCGTAAAGAAGGAGAAGAAGAAGGTTTTTTAGTAACAGACTGATACTGAAAGTCTTTAAAAGTTAGCTATTGGCAATAATAATGTAATTTGATCCTCGTAATACATACTCCTCCAACCCGCATCTCCACCAACCCGCATTGGAGCAGCGTGGTGGAGTAAGCTCCAGGCCTCCCCATTAATGGGGAGAGACCCGTGCCCAGCAGTGGGACGCAAAAAGGGTTGCAGCCAATACATACTCACACCACATGATTTTACGTTTTTCATAATATTATGTATGTATTATGAATTCCTGCTCAATTTTTAATAATAAAATAAGTTGTTTCTAGGATTATAAATCCAAGAGCCTCACTCATTTTTAAGATGCAATTTTTGGAAGCTTTCACAAAGCATGAGAAGTTGCCAAAAATAACGATAGTAGGGCTACTTTACATAACGTACATTTTACTCGTTTCACTTCTGCCTAAGTATAAGAACTTGGACTTAAAATATCTAAATGCGTGGCTGTTAATAACGACATGTTTTACTACAAGACACCTGCCCGCGTACACGCGCCTATTTTGTTTATCTGTGACAATTATCTTTTTATCATTTGTAATGTGCGGGCTGTGGTTATAAAGGTAATTGCGTTAGTAATAACAATTTGTTGGCCTATGAATTGTCAAGTATTAAATGCCATAAGGGAGTTTTGGCGGGAAGTCGAAAAACACATACTGTGCTCTTGTTTTATTTTCATTTTCTTGGTGTATTTTTGAGTTATATCGGATAAAGTTGATGGCATTTTGTTTGATATAGGTTAATTACAATGCACGAGTGTTTGTGAAATAGAATAACAGTACTAAAATATGTTTTTTCTGCTTGCCTCCAAAATTCCATCGGACTCGTTCTAGTAAAGTAGCCATCGCTTTACTTGAATGTTGAACCTTGGACTGACTGATTACTGACGACTTACTTACTGGCTTTTTTATTACTTCGTCGGCTTCGTCCAGTTTCATTGAAACTGGCAAAAAATTGATGCAAAAATTATACTTGACGCTGGCAGTATGCACAGAGTTTGCGATGCCATAATTGAAAAAAAAAGCCATATTATTCTAGGAGGCGGTAACTAAATCTTCAATCTTCTTATGGTATGCAAAACTAGTGCAGTCAATGTTCATGTTGGTATTTCTTTCATGATTAAATGTAGAGGTTTAGAATATGAAAAAATAAAATATGAAAATGAAATATGAAATACTTAATAGATGCTGGCAAGGCTTACATGGTCTTGACCTTCAGAGTACCAGTTCAACAGTATACGAAATTAAATAAGACTTACGCTTGCTTGAATTTGTTTTTAGGTGTCCATTGGCTGCAGCGCCCTCCTAACACCATGTGGACTACGCTTAGAGCATCAAAGTTACTGACTCACCCTTCGGTAGAGACGGCATAGCACTTCGCTTCGATACATCATTTTTGATCTGGTGCGGAAAAACAATACACACATTTTAATTTTCCACACATTTACAAATATTGTTTCATCGCTACAGACGGATACATTTCTAAATGTGTCAATTTCAATTAACAACGTCATTTTCTATGCACCGTCAACTCAACACTGACACCGACACACACAGACACACTAGTTGTATATAACTAGAAGGCACATTGTGCATGGACGTTGGGACGAGGGGTTTGCCCGTAAAGGCCACTCCTCTCTGACGGGTATCATACCTGTCATACCTTGATGCACTAAGGGACTACGCCTCTCCATTGAAATAAAAAAATTACCGAACTAAACAGATCGAAAAAATAAAACGAACAGAAAATAGTGACACTGTTCGACGTTTTCAGCGTTTTTTAAATTTATAATTCCTTAGTTCACAAAATGGTCAAGTCTACTTTTTTGAATACATTCTTGTAGTAAATAAACCAGACAGAGACGACCTTATAGGTCCTTCGCCTCCTTCACCGCGCACCTGCAGTATGCATTATATCTATCGAACGAATAGCTTGATAATGTGAGTCATATGATACTAGTTTGCCTCTGACCAGATTTCTGCCTTGAGTAAAACTAGATTAGTTTTTAGCTAATTTACCCTATACGGTAGCAAAGTTTCATCGGCAAAAGTCTAGAAGACAAGAGAATTAGAGAGGGCTTTGTCCAAGCGTGATTTTTTTGAATTTTCGCCTGTTTTTATTTTTTATTTTGTAATCAATCTCAATTATGAAATCAAATCACACATTTTTAACATAGGTACATGAAATAGGTAGGTACTTTACGTTATTACAATTTAATAAAGAAACTTTGACAATAAATGCCTTGTTACTCACTGATCTTACATTTTTGAAAAAACTGTTAAAGTTGGTCCAGCAGTCTAGTCTAGTCCGGTCCTGAGCTTAGTCAGCACAAATAAACAACCAAAAAAACTTCATAATATTTGTATAGAAAAAAAAAACACAATATTTTCAGTATTATATTTTATAATATTCAGATCCCTGTAGAAATATTCTACGAGGTTTTCGTAAATACCAACGAAACCCTAAAATGCCGTCAATTGCGTGAAATAAATAGAGCTGATCTTACAGTAAATTGATCCGAGATTCGAAGGTCTACTCGGTTGTCTAAGTTCAGCACACACTGTGGGGATACCCGGATGGGACGATAAGAAAGGCCTTGTCTAATCAAATAAGGAACGTTTTCCTTTGAAGCAATAAATTACGAGAGGGGACATTACTTTAGGAGCAGAATAAGTTAGTTTTCCAAAGCCAGTTTTTAAATACTTTTACTTACGAGTGAAGCGTGTATGGCCCAGCGGTTAGCGTAGAACGCAGCTAAATCTAACGGGCGCGGTCGAGTGTGAGATGGGTGACCACTAGTGGCAAAAAAATTCATGCGCGTTTTCGTGCTTCGGAGGGCAAGCCGTCAGTTCCGATTGTTATCGATAGATAACAGTCGTTTAACCTTGTCGGCGTCCAAGTCGCGGCAAAAGGAGTACAGGCCGCCCTTCAACCAGGTGGACTGATGACCTGAAGAAGATAGCGGGAAACCGCTAGTTTCAGAGGGTGCAGGACTGGAGGGAGTGGCGAAAACCACCAATCCGCATTGGAGCAGCGTGATGGAGTAAGCTGCTGTAAGCTCCAGGCCTCCCCAATATTGGGGAGAGACTCGTGCCCAGCAGGTATTTTATGATTTGTCTTCCTCAAAATGTTCAAGGTGATATTAAGCTACACCTGACAAGCATTTACATTTTACATACTTGCGTAGTTCTGCAATTGACTGCGACACTTTTTGAGTCTTTGCGGGGCATGAGTTTTTTCTCATAATAAGGAAGTCCTGGAGCTTACTCCACCATTATGTTCCACTGTATTGGTGGAGAGTTCGATAGTAAATTAATTTAATTCCCTTTTTTAACACGATTTTATTAGCTTGACCTGTATGTATGTATGTAACGGAATCTTTAACTTCATTTTTATTTACTTCTAGCAGCCTGATTAACTTGAAAATTTGCACAGGGGCCAAGGGCCGATGACAATACAATAATATCATAACTTTATATAAAAGTCCTAACTAGAATCATCAGGATAAAAAAAATATACGAGGGGCGGTTGATAAGTCCGCAGCCTAAGGTACTTAATGAAACAAATATGCATAAAGTTTTATATTTTTAACACGTTTCAGAGTCTGATTAACTTGAACATTTGCATAGAATAAAAAGAAAAAAACTGCGTCAAATAAGAAAATCTATCATTATGCCCACGTTTCTACAAGAAGAAATAAAATCACGGTCACACAACATTAACTATAATAATAAAGAAATCGCAGGAAGAAACCTTAGATCTGACACGACTTTGTCTAGATTTCATTACTTTTTAAAAATAAACAAGCAGATCCACCGAGACTTGGCTAGTTTTTTTACAAAATATTTTTGGTGGAATACTATTGACACCCCACGCTTTTTACAGTAAAATACATTTTCTTCTTATTTTTTACTTTTAAGTTTGTATTTTCACAAAAGCGTGTTTTTTAGTTTTATTTAAACTAAAAAACACGCTTTTTTAGTTTAAAAAAAACTAAAAAACACGCTTATTTATTCCCTTCTTTGTTTAGTTATAACATAGAACTTTAGAATAGATAGTTGTAGAACTTTGTATCTAGATGAAATATACGTTTTTATTTTATATTTTTTCCTTTTCTTCTATTGTAAAACAAACTTTTTGTACCCTCAATGAGTTCAGATCCCGAGAACAGTTTGAAAGTCAAAGGGTTTACAGGCATTTTCACACAAGAACGTTATTTACTTTATTAAATATACGAGTGGCACGCTTCGGGACTTGAATATGAGATGAAAATATGTGACACCGTTTTGTTCTTTGGGGTAGCAACGAAAATACATTAGCATACAAATTTATTTCGTAGGTGGTAGTACCTATTTATAGGTATGGTTTAACTTGGAAAATATTCCAGTTGTACCTAGTTCTAATGTATTTCGCATCATATTCTAATACATTTGAGGAAAAATCTAACCTTAACAGGACCTCAAATAGTTTCGAGCCTTGCTTGAGGCAGTGTATACACGTCCATATGCTGCAGTTGTTATTTATATAAAGTTGACTGAATAATGAAGTATAGAGTACCCTATTACAATGTTTCCCATCACCGTGTAAGCATGACAGTTACCCAAAAAATTCTTAAGGTACTATGCCCTCAGACTTCATGGTGGACTATAACGCTTCACACTCATAGCCCCACAGTAACGTAGATATACCCTGTGTCGTGGGTACCATGGACACACACAAAGAAAGAAACACAAATACCCAGACCGAGAACAGAAATTTAAACTCATCATTCAAATTTCTGCTTCGCCGGGAATTGAGCCCGGGACCCTCCGATCGGCAGTCCGGCTATGGCCATCATTCAGAGTGGAGATATGTACTCAGCAGAGAGGCATTCAAAAGGGTTCAAAAAATCTTCTTGAGATTATTTAAATATCCAAGTACTTTAGGGATATACATAAATGTATAAAATGTAGCTAATTTTTTATTTATTTCAAGCATCTTTGGCTCATAAAACATACACATAATACAATGGCAAAAACATTTCATTATAAATTACAAAATTGGCATTATTCTATTAATTTAAATTGAAATTATAATTACAATTAATTAAGCATTATAAGCATATATTATTATTTTATTACATTGAATTAAAATATTAAAATTACAATTAAAAAGACAAGGTATTTATTTATTTACCCTTTTATGAATCATACAGCAGTGATTCAAGTATAGGGAGTCATATCTGTCAGACAAGACCATCAAGATCCTGTCAGGTCTCGGACCCTGCGCAACAAGGACGTGCATCGCTTTCTCATGATCATAAAGAAACAATCTACTCGCGATTCAGCGAACATTCCTGATGCGCTACAGAACCGTGGCAGTCCCAACAACACCCTGAACGCATTGTTACATTGAATGCGTAGGGCGTTGTACTATATGTTTTAGTGTATAATCCACCCACAGGCTGCTCGTGTAAAAGCACGTACAAAAAGCTCTTAAAAGAGTGATTTTGACAGCCTTAGAGCAACGCACAAACCTGCGGGCTATCATATTAGCCCTCACAGACAGCGCCCTACGCTCCCGCTCAATGTCAGTATCGTCCTTCAAATCAGAGGTCACCCAATGTCCTAAGTATTTAAATTGTTCAACACGCCCAAATGACGTGCCATTCAACTTGATGGATGGAATGCTACTCGGGCATCTTCTGCGGGTCCGAAATACCATACACTCACTCTTTTTGGTGTTGTAGAGGAGGCCATGGGTGAGAGCATACTTTTCACATATCGCTATAAGCCTTGATAGCCCACAGATTGAGGCGCTGAGCAGCACCATGTCGTCAGCGTAGCTAATGTTGTTAACACTGACGCCATCGATGTGACAGCCGACATGTGTGCTACTCAATTCCCATATCAAGTCATTTATATAAAGGTTGAAAAGTTTCGGTGAGGTCAACCCCCCTTGCCTCACGCCGCATTCCATCCTATATGGGGCTGAGTTGGCTCCTGACCACCGAGCAATATTAACCTGATTTTGGTACCAAAATTTCAGAAGATTAGTTAGTTCTCTGGGCATCGAGGTTTTCTGTAACTTTTACCACAGGGTGTCGTAACGAACCAGGTCGAATGCCTTCGAGAGGTCCAGGAAACAAGCGAAGACTGGCGTGTCCCTATCCGTGTAGTACTTGACAGTCTGCTTTAAGCACAAGACGGCAGTTTCCGTTGACAGTCCGGTTTTAAAACCAAATTGGTTGTAATGGATTTGGAGGTGTCTATCAAGATGCGTATTGAGCAGTCTGTCAAGCAACTTTGATATCACGGTAGCAAGTGAAATTGGCCTGTAATTATTAGAGTCGCCAATGTCTCCCACCTTGCTCTTTACAATCGGTACCACAACCGTCCTTATCATGTCCCCAGGCAAGTATGAGTGTCCCACACACAAGTTAAAGAGCATGGCCAGCACCCTAGGTAAATGAACACCAGCGTGTTTTAGATGTTCAATGCTCAGCTCATCGTGACCCGGAGACTTACCCCGTGCCATGGCGCTTAACGCCTGCCTAACGTCATTTGGTGTAAATTTAGCTTCAAGCTCCTGACCATGACATTCACTTTTTACGACCTCAGCCTCCGCTGGACCCAATGGTGAAGTCACAGTGAATTGTTTCCTAAACATATCGGCTATTTTCTTGTGTTCACTTACACCATTAACACTCACAGGCAAGCCCGGTCTCACATTAAGTTTATTTGTGGATTTCCAGAAGCTGAGAAAGTTATGCCTGGCATGCTGAGATGCAAGAATGTCCATTTTTATTTGTTCCGAGTTGTTTTGACACCATTTAAGACGGGACTTAAAAATCCTACGACTCTTTTGCATCTCTAACCAAGCCTGACCTGCTGCAGGTTTACCACACCATAGCCACTGCTGAAATTTACACCTTGCCTCCCTATGTGCCGCACTCATATGTCTGTTCTACCATATTATAGGCTTTTTACCCTTATTTGAAATTTGTTTTGTACATGGGTGACTATTATGGGCCGCTATTCGCAAAATATTCACAATGTCAGAGTATAATTTATCAATTATTATCCTATGGTCAATTTTATCAAATACATAATAACAACAGTCACGTAAAATACAAGGAATGTCAATAAATCTTAATTGTTCCTTACATAATTTAGTGTACATGTGAATTTGTTCAAACGTTCTATCCCCCCATCGAACTTTATTATACTGATTTTCGGTAGTAACACTCAACACTTTAGGTTTAATTACATTAAGATTACATTTAACTATTAATGGAAAATGATCAGACCACACGACATTATATTCGATATTTATATAATAATATGAATATAATATGAATCCCGATATCCATCAAAATCCCGAAAACGGGAAGAGATTTTGAAGAGCGTATCAGATTTGTGCGCACATCGATCTGAGGGACTGCCTCTTAACTTCGCAAAGATACGTATCAATTTCTGTTCCTTTCCCCTAAATGCCGAATATTTCACGGGTAGAGTTCTGTTCATCAAAATGATAAAGTGGAACCTCGATCTTCCTTCCTCTAGAGTAGCGATAGTAGAGTGGATAAGACCCAACACACGGGGCCCCGGATCAAACCCACGCGTGAACCTTTGACTATTGATAGTTATTATTCTGTGCCTGGACTAAGTTATTACTTGGTCTGAAGTTGCGCCAAACATTTTTGTACGCGTGATGTCCACCAACCAGAACTTCGTCAACGTGGTGGACTTAGGATACCTACTTGTATATTGCCGAATATTTCACTTGTAGGGTTTTGTTCATTAAAATGGTAAAGTGAAACCCTTGGTATAATGTCTGTTTGTTCACACTTTATGTTCCTTCAATTTTTTTTCAATTTATAAACATGTTGAATAAAATTTGGCTCACTTTATTTAATGATGATGTCCCATCCTGTGATGGACTGAGAAAATTAAAATGTAAACCTAGTAAATGGAATATAGTATACTAGCTCTCGTTCTTAGCAAAGGAGAAATCCACATGATGAATTTGGGTTTTTCTTATTACGGTATATATACGGTACTTATACGGTATCATAAGACCCACGTCACGAAATATGGTATCCTAATTTAGGTGTTTAGTGAAGCGAAGCGTTATACTATTAATTTTTAAGGACTTCTATAAAATCTTTGCCATAAAAATGTTTTCAAGGCTTTTTGCGGTACTGCTGCTGGCCAGTGCTCATTATTGGGGATGCCTAGAGCTTTGTGGTCTCCATCACGCTGCTCCAATGCGGGTTGGGACTATTTGTTTCATACCCGACCGCACCCATTTTGCTTAGATCGCTTGCATTCTGTGCTAACGGCTGGGCTATGCGTGTTTGATTTTTGTTCATATCTTTATTTCAAAATACTTCCACAATCTTGGACATGATTTTTTTTTCAATCTTTTTGCGTCCCACTGCTGGGCACGGGTATCTCCCCATAATTTGAGAGGCCTGGACCTTACTTTAACACGCTGCTCCAATTCGAGTTGGTGGAGATGTGGGTAAGTGGCCAACCCGCTGACGGATGCTTGTCTCACAGTCGATCGCGTCGTTTTGCTTAGCTTTGTAGATCGCTTGCGTTATATGCTAGCGGCTCAGCTATGCGAGTTTCAAGCATAATGCTATTTAATTCTTATTTCATATAGACTCTATAACCTTTTTTTTGTATCAGGAGGAAACCTTCAAAAGGTATCCGGCACCTTGGGAGAGGATACCGGGTTATGTGGGATTTGACCGGTTTGTCTTTGCGCTTGGGGAGGACTCTGGGATCTCCAATGGTATCACCGGTGCCCTATACGCGCGGCGCCCTGGAACGGGCCCGTCTTTGGAAGAGCATATGTGCTTTCCTGCACCTTCCGGTGCTTACGGCGGCATGCAGCCACGCACATACCGCCGCCCTTCCCGGGGTTGTTGACTGGACGGGTCAAGCTCCCACTCTCACCGCCCGCCACGCCGAAAGCCCCTTTCAGTCGCCTCTTACGATCAGGCAGGGGATACCGAAGCTCTGTTCATAATGGCATATAAATAAGAAAGTAAAAATCTAAAAGTACTGAACACTTGCAAGCGAGTTCATTCGCACTAGTTCGGTTTCTTAACTATTAATCCGATTGCGATGAATCTTTGGGAGGTTATTGTACGCATGCACAAGTGGGATTTCAGTAAGAACCACAGACCAACGTTTACTAATAGGTTTTTTCCTCAACGCACTAGCTTAAATGGGTTTATATCAATAACATTAGTCGTAAACATTGCTTAGAAACGCTCAGTTTGACAACTGTCCCCGAATACAATGACATGATTTTGTTTTCGATCTTGTTTTATTTATGTCCTACTGTCTGCACATATCTCCTCTCAGAAGAGGAATATAGGCCATTCTAGTCAAGTGCTTTGGTAGAAAATATGCCTTCGAGAATTGATGAGTTTCTCTCAGGCGTTCACGGCAATTGGAAACATCGTAATTAATTAAATATCACAATATTTTCCATCACCGTAGAGCAGTGATAACACTCAAATTACTTTATTACTTAGAGATGCGCACCGAGGATTTAAACATGATACCTCGGAGACCGCGCAATACATGCGTAAAAGTTATTATATAGTGTCGTGTCTGTTTAATCGTTTTTATTGGCACACTGACAAAGCGCGAGAAAATATGACATGTCTTTAGAAAAACTGTTTTATCCCCGAAAGTAATCAACACACTGACAGGGTTAACATTGTAATATTTGATGCTTTATTTCACCACACAGCTTAGTAGAGAGAGTCTATTCTATAGACCAAAGGGCTGCAGCAACTACTCAACATCAGTGCTACTGGTTTACAAATTTATTAGTATTCCAGTTTTTATATAAGAGAACAAATAAATGCAACGAGAACCGGTAAAATCCATGCATGTTAGTCGTGTTACGAAACTTACGAACTACCTACGTTTTTATTATTCTTTCAAAATACTAGCCGCATTATTTTATGGAATTCTGGTATGTTATTATATTTGGTGCAATTTGGTTCCACTAGACAAAAAATATTGAATCAAATAAGTAGACAAAATCAGAGTACGTTCCTTTCGAGTCTCGGTCTTTCTAATTCAGTTGGTATTTATAGTGATGAACTTGTGCTTAAGGACCGGAAAGATACTTATGTGACGTACGTTACAGGGAAGTATATATTTCGCTCCAATACTCGTAAAGCCCTGAGGGTAAACGTATCTGGTTTCCACACATCGATCAGCGAGGACCGCGCCACCTCGACAAGGTGATCCATCGTCTTAAGTGTATTATAATCTTCGCAACCATTTTGATGACCCATGTGTCGCAATAATGATATTATTATGTTATTCAAAATACTCTACGATATGTTACAGCTTCGACAAATTGCTTGTGGTGGGTAAGGTTCAAGGAAAGAGACCCCGCGGTAGATTACCAGGCCGTTGGTGTGACCAAATTACACCTATTACTGGTCTCCCAATAACAGCTGCCTTGAAAGAGGCAGAAAACCGAACGAAGTGGAAGCGAGTAATCCACCAAGTCACGAAGGACTTGCACGGACACGACCTTCGGGAATGAAGAAGCGATTAACAGGAAGTGTCGCAATAGTTACCATTTCAGAATACTGATCAAGAATCCCAAAAATCCCTGGTCCCGGTGAAACAGAAAAACTTACCTTCCAAAGCTTGAAAAACGCCTATTTTATTAAACTGGCGTTCATGCTCGATACGTTCAATAAGAATTGACTGAAGTTAATACAATTGGCGTGGCAAATTATGCCAAGCCGACCATGCCGAACTGCCAATAGGGTCTACCGGGTTCGATTCCCGGCGAAACACGGATTGAAATAAGTTTTAGTTTCTGATTCTCAGTTTGTTTGTTTGTGTCCATCAGTGAGTGTGTCCACTACCCACATGGTACCCACAATACTGGCATACCTCTTGTGGGGCTGAGAGTGTGGGACGTTATTGTTTTTGTACTTTCGCGTTGTTCCGAGAGATTTAGGCCGAGATCATAAATATACTTGCAGTTTGTTTACGTTGTTACAGGTACACACGAGGACGTGGGACTCGTCAGTTTTGCCGTGTCGTGGACTTATTATATAATGGAATATTGTTATCTCTCATACTAGTCAAACTAACTCGATTAATTACATTTTGCAAAGTGGCTAAACGGAAAAGCTGACGTCACGATCAGTTGTCACTGTAGTAATGGTGGGACGTGGACGGAGTCATATTGAAGGAGTCGACGTTCGCAGCGATCAGATCAGTCTTATTCGAGACACCGAGCAGTACACACCTCTAATAAGACACTGTCGGTTTGCTTAGTGCGTGAATAAACATTTCGTAATTTAAAGTGAAGTGATAAAATAAAATGTATGCTATAGCTATAGCTAGCAATAAATGAAGATGACAGCACCGCTTAGCTATCCTCAACGCCGTTTGCGTTCAATGCCAACCGCTTGGCTATACGTGCTTCTGCAATTATAGTCCTTATACGTCAAATAGTCCATGAGCCAGCACCCAATGTAGCTGTCAAACATCACAGTCAGTTGTTGCGAAAAGGGTTCAAAACAATAAGCCCTCGTGTCAGCTAAAACCGTTTCGCGCAACGTTATTGATTTAGTGGTTCCACCTTAGAACAACGCGGGCGCCGGTAACCATGTAGGAGAAGCCAAGAAGGCCCATTTATTTAAATACATAGAATGTTGGCAGCAGATCAATTGTCAAGAGAAATCGTGACACTTAAGTATTAACGTTTAGAGAAGGGCGTTTTCGTTAAATTTTGACATCGTTGCGCATCGTTTTTAAGAATACTGCATCAGATGCTGGCATCGTTTTTACTGGCATCGATGCCGTTCCATGTCGTCATTGCCGCTAAAGTCTGCATACCAGTATAAATAACGGTGCCATACATTTGATTCCTATTTCAAAGGACTCTTACTAAACGCCACGTGTCTAGAGGTCTGACGCTATGCTGTTCTACTGCTACTTGGAAGATTTTAGCTGAGTTAAAAAAAGTAAGTAAGAGTAGATGGTTTTTCTTGCTTAACATTCGTTTAATTTTACTGGAGGTTGTATCTATGTATTTAAGCTTGTTAAATAAAACGTTTGAAATAAAAATTTATATTTTTTTTTGATAACTCCCGAGTGAAGTCGAAGTTGCGTAGCTTAGTAGATTACGGGCCGCGAGGCTCTTTGATGAGTCACTTGACGGGTGCCAGCGCCCTCGTTGCTCTATGTATTCCACTGACGAGGCATTCATTTATAACTATGACAGTTCCGATGTGACTTTATTGTATCCGTGGGACTAATGTTTGGAGAAATTTGAATTTGTCAGTTATATCAAGGTATGCATTATGCATACTCAAATTTTATTCACGGAACAACATACCATTACATTTAATTTGTTTCAAGTTTCAATAAACGTGAAACCAGTGTGTATTTTGACGACCCGACCATTTATAATACTAAAATAAGCGTTTTTTACTACACGTATATAAAGGTATACATATATGGTACATTTTGTTTCTCTGCCTGTCTGTCGCCGTCCCCGACAAGGAGGTATCGATTTCATTAACCGGCGGCCTCTGACAAGGAAATTTATAATATGAGTATTTATGCTCCACAGTAGAGAAAATGTTGTGATATTTAATTTACTACCATGTTTTTCAACCGAGCTTGCTAGAGAGTAACTTATAATTTCTGGATTGGTTTTCACCAATCGTCACTTGGTCAGCGGTTTGGACTATGACCTAAATCCGCCTCACTTCTGACAACAGAGCTGTGCCCAGCAATGAGACATAAAAAATATGTTTTTTCAAACATTTCTTTTTTATTTATAGAGATAAGAAAACTTGTACATTCCCATAAAACACTAAAATGGCGGCGCTAAGTGAACTTTGATGGGCGGTCACAAATGGCGTATCTCGTTATACCGTCGCTTGTCACAACTTTCCACGGGTTGACAAAATTAGAATATAAGTACAATACTTTTTATTTATTTAAACAGAGTGTTAAACAAAAAAAAATAACAACATAATTAATTTGGGTATCAGACGCGTACGCAAGCCCACCTAAGACCTAACATCCCCTGGCACCCTTAAGCAAGCAAATTTTCAACCTTGAGACGTGTGTAGTTGCTTTGCTACTCCGGAAGCTGATACCTTATATAAGTATGGCCGGCAACCGCACATTTTCCAACAAAACACTATAGAAATACTTCTAAACAGAAATGGGTGCATCGGTGATAGTTCCTCAGATGTTTTCAACCTTTTTTATGTCCCACTTTATGCCAACACACGTTAGGCCGTTGTTCACCACGCTGGACAAGTGTGGATTGGTGGACATCATGCCTTCGAGAAATGTTAAGTGTCGCTCAGGCATGCACGGTGGTAGAAAACATCATAATTAATTATACATCACAATAATAGTCTTCCGCCAGCAACTTCGCCCGCGTGGACCCGTTTTACCTTTGCAAGACCAGGCGCCGCTTACGCGCCAAAACGATTTCGACCAGGGGTCTAGAGATTTTTTGCCGCGATACGCACTACGAGTGTTATTTATGTTCGTGCGACCAGATGTTTACACTTACAACGACTCCAGTTACATTTCTCGGAAAGGAATGAAACAAGCTTACACTTTATAGCTATTTAGTACTTCTACAGTGTGTTTTGTTTTTATAATCATCGTTCAAAGCCAAACAAAGAGTCTGCATGTTTAGATTGTTGTTCCGCTTGGTATAAAACGAATGTAACATATAATCAAAGAAAAAATGTGGCACATTATTTATATATTCAAAATCTACATGAAAAGACCTTTCTAATAAAGTATAATACAAGTATATGTTCATACAAAAAAATTAACAAATTTGAGGTTGAAGTTACGTAATGTTTTTTTCGCGCGCCGCACATGACGGTGTATTGAAAATTTAATTGCAATGATAGTATTAGTCGTATTCATTTAGTTATTCCTTTATTCTTTAGGTAAAGTATCTCGAAACGTTGTATATTTTTTTCAGGTTCATTGAAAGAAAAACATACTTCGTAGAAGATAAAAAACGAAAAGTCGGAAAAAATAGGAAAAAAAATTCGAGGTCACGTTAAAATTCATTTAACGAATTTTTTAATTAATCTAATTAAAATCAAGGGGCACACTCATAAAGAATAAGAAATTGCCTTTCCTGAAATATAATTTTCATTGACACTTTTCATACACAAATAGACGTAAAAATGCCAAGAAAAGTAATGAAATGTTTTTTCATTACTTTTCAAATCACGCAAGCAAACACGCAAGCAACAGAGTTTGTCAGTGCGCATTACTTATTGTAAAATTAACCTTATTGCGTACTCCATAAGGCGTCGACGGATGCACGGTAAAGTCTGTATTCGTTTGATTTTATATTCAAATTATAAAGAAAACTAATTACTAATCGAATAATATAAATAAAATATAGATTCCCTGATAAATTATCTTTATACTATTAGTGATTGTCATGGTTTTGTAACGTAATAATAGCAGAAAAAAATATAACTTCAATGCGCAAAATTCACACACAGAATTGATCTTGATTCATTTGTATAACAATGATAAAATATAGCAAAAGATACAGAAACGGATTCCTTATAAAATAACCTTTCTACATATGTATGACAATAATGGTTTTTAACCACTAAATTGTGTAATAATTGTGCTAAAACCAAAACAGCGCCATTGTTGTGGCGCCGCGCAATTCCACTTCATTTTGAAAACCTATTTTACCAAAAATTATGACGCGCATCAAACTTCTGGATATTTGTTATTACTAAAAACACTATAAATGAAATAATTATAACACTTTACTTACGTTTTCAGTAGAAAAATCCACATAAATCAGGAAAAAACCGGCACTAGCACAAACTGTCACTGAGTATTACCAAGCAAATTTGACGACTGAAGGAGTGTCGATTTTGCAACAGAGATTTCTTTTTATTTCACTAGGTACCAACCTACAGATATTAAATGACCGAATGAACGGAGAATTTATTCCTCTATGAATTTAAAAATACGCCAGACTAAATAGAAACTTATTTTTAAAACTATAGAGCCGAAAACAGCGCGAGGTCGAGACGACAGCTTAAGTTGTCACTGGTCGTTGAGGGTATTTTTATGACGACAACTTAAGCTGTCGCTGGTCTTTTAAAGGAAGGTTCCCGTAATATAAAAACCATCATAATATGTCCTTCCTCAAGGTCCACTCTATCTGTGTTCCAAATTTCATTAAAATTGGTTCAGTAGTTTAAGCGGGAAAGCGTAACATATGCACAGAGTTTGCGATACCATTATTGAAAAAGAAAAACACATTTCTAACAAAGATGTTTAAAAAAAACATAAGTGGCACTCGGAGACTGCCGCAGTAAAGCTATTGCATAACATTTTTATCAACTTATGCAATTATAATTATTTATTTATTTTTTATTGGTATTCATTTGAAACTTTATTATCTGGTCGAAGTAGTCTTGCATTGTCATCGGCTTAGAAAACGTCGACATTAGTATTTCTTTGATATTATCCATTATCCATGATAATTGTTGAGGCTGTAACTTAGTTAAGCACGTAAAAGCGCGGCCTTTCAGTGAGTGTCGAAGTCCAAGATCAGATCAATACCTTCTAACTTCTTCTTCTCGATGATCATTTCGGTTAACGTACACCAGTTTTCTATGTCAGTTTCTGGCTCATCAGGATCTAAATTCACAAATTTAGTTGTTATGTTCTGAATGGGTTTACAAGCGGTTATGTTTTCAGCGATCTTTGTAAAAATTGCGTTCATACCAGCGGAAAATAATGACATCTATTCCACTATTGAACCGCCCAATTATTGATCCTGGGGTGGATCCGTCATTTCTGATATCGGCGTACGTCCCTCTATTTATTAAAGAAAACACCAATTGTACGTTAAATCGTCAGAACACAAATTTCACCTTCTTAAAATCACAATTCTATTATCACTTATTTGACATTAATCATTATAGCGAAAATGAGTAACCAACTCTTGTTTACAAAGTTGTCAAGGCGACGCCGTCATATTATACAGCGGAATATGCAATCTGACTGCGACATACATGCCGTGCCGAAGTCTGCCGAACTTAGACGATTGTCAGGTTTTTTCGTTACGGAATTTCTTGATTCAGTCGCCGCTTTCAAAGCCCGAGATAAAAGCTATGCAATAGCTTATAAATGTAAGACACTCCATGAAATGTAGTCAGTGGTACGTTTAAAATATGCCTTACTTATCTTTTTCTTTTGCTCTTTAGGTCCATATTTTTAGCTCATTACATATTAATTATGCAGTCTTTGAGCGGCGATGGCCGAATGGTAAAAGACCGCGGTCTTTTGTTGGTGCTCAACGGTGATGGAAAATATCGTGATATTTAATCGATTACGATGTTCTCCATCGCCATGCGTGACTCAAAAGCATGACGTCCACCAATTCACACTTAGCCATCGCTGTGGACTCCCAAGTAACAATTTAACGTCGTATAAAGGTTTAATAAACGTTATCTGAATACCATACATCGCAATAGTTAAATCATACTAACGTTATAATAACGTTTACTAAACGCGAAAATGGCCCCAGTTATACGACCTCAATGGTCGTATAATGGTCATACAGAAGTCTAGAGCCAACTTCTTTAACGTCATTCAAAAGTCATACGAATGTTATGGGATAACCATAACTTTCGTCGCTTTGTTGTATTGTGGTCGTACAGGTGTTACTGAATGACTAAAATGTTTTATTTGAGTCAAGAGACAATACCTGTATGACTTATTTGTATTCTTGAACGCGTGTTTGTGGTTTTGTTTCAAGATTTTACTGTAAAATAAATAATTACAAGAAATAAATGCTAGCTGAGTTTATGTCATTTTCATATCTTACTTACTTTGTCTCTCATGCTATTTAATTCGACTGGGCACTGAAGCTTTATGATAATATACCTATGTGAATACTATTAAGATTTTCATGCCCCCTCGTAATTTTGTGTTAAAGTCTTTTATTAATAAAAATATGTTTTTTTTTTAAATGTCCGACATGTTGCTTTTGTCGCAAACTTACCTCTGTACGACCCGATGATGATGATAATGGTCGCCATGACAGCTAGCTATTAGGGTTCCTCAAGAAACATAAAAAACCCTTTTCATATTGTGAATATTCACCGTTCGTTCGTTAATCTAATTCTCGTTAACGTCTCTACGATTTTTTTAATTCCATTTTCGTAACAAAATTTCAAAAGTTCGTAAATATGGCCGCCTAGTCATTATAAAGTCAAAACCTGATTTAAATGCGACTGCAAGCATAAGAATAAATAATAATTACATAGAACGGAATCTCCTTTGACCGGGTGGAAAACGCCGCTATTTTTATACCTACTTCCCCCTTCACCTCGTTACGCCCCTCTGTCGCCCGGGCGTGTTGACAGGGTTGTCAACTGTTAATACTGCTTTTTTATAGATAATATAGGTAGCTAAAATATAAGTTTTCCTTTACTTAAAAATCATTATTATAGTTTAGTATTACAAAGTATGAGAATTATAAATACTTACCTACACTATAAATACCTGCTCATAAATAATAAATTATTATGAGTACCATACCAAATGAAGCCATTTAAGTAAGTATTACTTACCTACATAGGTGTAAGTACTAACGTAGTGTAGGTTTAAAATAAACGAATTACATATTAAGTATAACGTGCGTGCGCCAGTGCCGCGGCGCCGCAATCGCGAGGCAAAACAATCGAGAAAGGTTCAATGACCGATGGCGGGGGCTATTAAAAAATATTTTGGCGACATGTTAAAAAGCTGTAGTTATCTAACATTTTTTTAAATAATTGAGTGAAAGTGAAACAATTGGCTACACAAAAAGAACTGGTCACATCCTTTTGATAAATTAGGTACGGAAAAGGAATAATATTTAAAAAATATTACTTATCTCGCATCATCTTTGGGCAAACTAAAAAAACTTAAGTTTGGCATTGTTTTAGAATTGTTTGTACAACCAAACCAAACACACCACATTAACTTGGCGCCGTTATTGTAATTGACGCGCCCGTCCGAGACAGCCCGTCTTCAGTAGTCGGTTTAGCCGAAATTAAAGTGTAGGCTAATATCGTGACCTTGAGCCCGTTTTGAGCGGGAGTTTCCGTTCTACGTAGTATTATTTATTCTTATGCTGCAAGTTTGATTAAAGTCAGGACATGACATTAAACGGACATCATGTAATATAAAGGTTATATTTGAGTCGTCAATAAACAATCAAGTCATTTAAGAGTATTTATTTGACCGCTATAAAACAAGAAAGTGATTGTTATGTAAACGTCTCTGCGAAAACGTCTATACAATATGCACGTTATATAAATGTCATATAAAGGTTTTCTAAAGACATAATTTGGTCAGTTCAAAACATTTATCCGACTATAACGTTAGTATGACTATTGCGTTGTCGTACAAACGTTTTAGCTTATAAGTAATATAACGTCATATAGTTTAGTCACCCCAACGTTGCTAAGACCAGTTTACTATGACATATTCGTCGCACGACTAATAAGTTACATTAAAAACGTCTATAGGACCTGGTAGTCATATCATTACCATTGTAAGACTGCTATCCAACTTTAGGTCGTTCAAGTCAAGACTTATACGACGTATTTGTTTGATGACCTAAATCCCTCTTACTTGTGAGACCTGTGCCCAACAGTGAAACATAAAAAGTGGCTGGGACAGACAGACAGACAGACATCACGAATCCATAAGGGTTCCGTTTTTTTGCTATTTGGCTACGGAACCCTAAAAAAGGATGAAAGAAATCTGTCTTTGAAAACCGAACAAATTGCAATAATAGACAAATATTTGGGCCTTACAAGATACAAAATGAATAATGGAGTAAATTTATTTTGGAGTCTAATACGAGATTTTTACCGTTTTGTAATCACCGGCTTGAGTATTTGATATTAATTTCAACTTTGTACTATCTTAAAAAAAGGTCCTGATTAAAAGGGGTTTTAGGCCAGAGGAGTCAAACACAGCGTCACGTTTGAAAATTTCACTATTTATTCAATTTCAGTATGATACTTCACAATTTCAGTTCGACAACTCAGTTCTACTATCACTATATACCCTTGTTTTACACTTATTGCAATCTTTCCCACACTCAACCAAAAATTAAATCCCCAAAAACATTGCCTGCCCTCATATCTCTTTTTCTCCACACCGATTGAAAAAAAAAACATGGCTCCCATTCACTGACTTCCTATTATTCCCTGTTCTTTGCGAACATTTTCAGATCAATTGATATTTTTATAATTTAAAATTGAAGTAATCTTAAGAAATAAATAGTAAACAATAATTATGTGAATTAATATTAATAAAATACCTTAATTGTGGTTATTAATTGCCATGTTCTAAAGATTAATGTATTTCATTTTATATGCTCATCCTAGAGATCAGAAAAATAACTAATAACATTAAGATTCTATTGGCCCATGTTCTTTGCGAACATTTTCATATCAATTGATATTTTTATAAACTAAATTTTAAGTAATCTTAAGAAATAAATAGTAAACAATAATTATGTGAATTAATATCAATAAAATACCTTAATTGATTATTGATCGCCATGTTCTAAAGATTAATGTGTTTCTTTCTAAAAGCTTTCTAAAAAAACATAAAGATAATAATTAATCATTACTACAATTCAGACGAGTATTATGTTTATACTAACAGTTCGGCCATCCTACAGAAAGCGAGTCCCATCGCTTTAAAAATACATTGTACAATCTTAGAATAATTACAATTACATTATAGAAACCAAGTTCGCGCGCCCAAATTGAAGCATGTTGATTGGTGCCATTAATGGCACAAAACGCCAGGCCGCTCGTAAGACTTAGGGTTAAATTTTATCACAACACTTTTTAAAAACAAAAGAAATCTAATTAAAAAAAACTTTTCACAGTGTTTTCAATATTTTGTAGTATTTTATAGTTAATTTGGTCAACATAAAAATAATTTGTCAGATTAAGTGCTTCAATTTTGACAGCGCGCTTGTATGAAGACTGACGTTCTTAACGTTATTATTCTAAGTAACAATACAAATCACTGAAAGGTTAAAAACAAATAAGTAATCTCGGAGCGAACAAAAATATAATAGTGTATAAAAATATGGAAATGAAAGTACAAATCATAACTCAAAGAAAAATTAACCTTGGTATTTTAACAAAATACATAAAATTAAACCGACTCATCATCTTTTCCTACATCGTTTTCGGAGGATTCAGACTCGAAACTTCTAGAGAAATTCATCCAAGGTTGGATTTTGTCTATTGCAACAATGGTTTTGTAAGGGCGTCCTTTTTTTCTTGTTAAGGGTGTGTCTTCAATTAAGAACCTATCATTATCGAGCATTTTTACTATGCGATAAGGTCCTTGATACTTAACAACAAGTTTTTGTGACTTTCCATCATGAGGTACTTGCCTTTCCACTCTCACTAAATCACCTACCTTGTATTGTGTTGCTGTCTTCCTGTGTCTATTGTAATTATCAGCGTCTTTCACTTGCTGTTCTCTTATCTTCTCTCCAGTCTCCTGTCTTATCTCGTTTAGTTCTTCTACCGGGATTTTGTTTAGTGTGTCATTGATGATTTCACTTAACTTACCTTCTGTCCTGCTGAGAATATTGAAGCCGAATAGCAACTCGGAAGGGCTTTTACCTGTAGTTTTGTGTTTAGTTGTATTGATACCAACCTGTATATCCATAATATGTTCATCCCAAGCTTTTTCGTCTTTGCCATGGTTACACGTAGAAAGCGCATCTAAAATTGTCCTATTAAATCTTTCAACTTGGCCGTTGGCCCTGGGTGTAGCAACAGCATTTTGGATGTGTTTTATACCAAATGACTGTATGAAGTCCTTGAAAGTCTTGCTTGTAAAGGACGAGCCTTTGTCTGTTATTAAACGTGTCGGAACTCCAAAATAATTTACATAACGTTTTAGGACCTGTACTGAAGAAGAAGACTTCGTATTTTTGACTGTATTTATACTCACGTACTTGGTGAATCCATCTACAATTACCAGTAAATAGCAATTTCCTTTCTTACTCCTGATGAATGGCCCTAAATGATCTGCATGAACTGTGTGAAAAGGTGTGCATACCTTTTCAATAGGGTGTAGCACGCCTTCCTTTTTTCCCCCAGGAGCTTTATGATGTGCGCATTCTAAACATGAGGTAACGTATTTTTTTACAAACCTGCGCATTTTTGGGAACCAATAATGCTCTCTAATCCGTGCTAGCGTTTTCTCAAACCCCCAATGCCCTAAGTCATCGTGATTCATCTGGAGGATTTGCCACCGAACGCCTCGAGGTACGAGCCATTTAAGGTCCTCACCTACAATACGGTAAACCAGTGGCGGCTCATCCTAAAGAGCGCTGGTGCAGTGCACTCCCACTTTAAAATTTAAATATTACATAGGAAAATTACATAGATAATCTATATTTCTTCATAATACATACTATCATTACATTACATCTATCATCTATCCTTACTTATATTATATCTACGCGTACATTTTATCGTCATATTGTACTAGTGGAGCGCCAGCGATTGCGCTCCTATTTGAAACGAAGTTTAGTACGATTCCTAGCGCTGTATTCAATGAGTGCGAAAGAGAAACATCGCAGCACATAGCCGACGCGTGAAACAAAAGATTTAGTATGAGAAATTAACTTAATCTGGAGCGCCGCTCACGCGCGACGTTGCCAAACCGTGGGTTCGGCCCTTAGAGCATCAAAGTTACTGACTCACCCTTCAGAAGAGACGGCATAGCGCCTTCGATACATAATTTTTGTGCCAAATCTGGTGCGGGGAAAGAACGCACACATTTTAATTTTGTCACACATTCACAAAATATCCTTTCATCGCTACAGACGCATACATTTCTAAATATGTCAATTTCAATTAACAACGTCATTTTCTATGCACCGTCAACACTGACACCGACACACACAGACATAATAGTTGTATAACTAGAATAGAAGACACATTGTGCATGGACGTTGGGACGAGGGGTTCGCCCGTAAAGGCCACTCCTCTGACGGGTGTCATACTCGTCATACCTTGATGCTTTAAGGTTCGGCCGGCCGTATAGTTTGGTTCTCGAGAGTTGAACACAAATGGCGGCCGTCTGCGCATGTACACTCATGAATCAATCAAATCAATGCGTCAATGCCTCGATAGACGAATAGCAACTGGGCTCCAGTGACGCACCATTTGGCGCACCAATGGCGTCGCTCCATTCTTCCCGCGCCTGTAAGGGGACCTAAAAAATGCTTTCTGCGCAGTGTTCATCTTTCGTGAATTGAATTGTACCGCGCACCGCGAGTACAACCTGCTTATGCGATGTTGCCGTTCTTATGTATACAAACAAACGTGTCGTCGGCTTTGACAGTTATATCGCAGTTTTTCTTTAAATTAAAATTAAAAAATAGTTTATGCGCGACATTTTGTTTTAAAAATGGAACAATACAGTGTATCTTTTATTAAAAAGTGTCAAAAAACTATAGAAATACGCCTTGAACTAAAAGCTAAGAATCTGCATGGATCACAACGGGTGTTGACGATTTAGTGCATCTTTCAATAAAACTGAAAAAACATTCGCAATCTCGATTTCATATGTTATGTGAAGTGCAATTGGCATCGATTGGCCGACAAGATATTCATAAAGCGCTCGATTCTGCGTATCGAAAATCTATTCGAGAGTTCAATGAACGCGTTGATGAAAATTGATATATTTTACGGCGTTTGATAGATTGTGTGGTATTTTGTGGTGCATTTCAAGTTGCTTTACGAGGGCATGATGAACCTACGGAATCCATGAATCCCGGAATCTATAGAGGTTTGGTTGATTTCGTGTCAGAGATCGATTTGGCTATGAAGCAGCATTTATCCAGCAGTTTTTTTAAAGGTACGTCTAAAACCATTCAGAATGACATATTAAATGCTATTTATGTAGTTTGCAGATCAGAAATACAGATACAAATTAATAGCGTCTAAATTGTTTTACACAGATAGATTTGTGAACTATAACAAGAGTTTTCCGGAGGATGATTTAAAAAAAGTGGTAAACACTTACAATTTTTTGGAAAAAAATAAATTGAAAAATGAGTTATTTGTAATTTATAGCAGTAAAGATTTTTACAATGCTGACGGCGCGGTTGCTTTACTTCAACATTTTATGTATGTAGAATGTGAGCGTTGTTTTTCTACTTTAAATAAAGTCAAAACGTTTACACGAAACACTATGACGCAAGAACGTCTCAATGCATTATGTATGATAAGCATTGAAAAACGATTAATTAATTCTATATCTGATTTTCACAAGAAAGTCATAGATGTCTTCGCTCGTCAAAAAGACCGGCGAATGAATTTTCTGTTTATTCTCTAAGTTTCTGCTAAGTTTTTTTTTTGTGAACCCCCATCAAAAAATGTCACGAGCCGCCTCTGCGGTAAACTTTATCATTTTTAAGCTTATAGTTTTTATGTATTTCCATCGCTTCTTCAACAGCCGAATCTGAAAGGATTTGTTTAATTTTCTTTACTTCTTCATCTGCAGACTGCACTGTTGATATCCAGTCTTGGTTGTACTCTTGTATAGGTAAGACATCTAATACATGCTGTTCACTTACATCATCGCTCACTGGGTTCCTGCTGAGCGCGTCTGCGTGTGCCATCCGAGCGCCAGGTCGATATTCTATTGAGCAGTCGTACTCCTGCAGGTGAACCCACCAACGGGATATACGGGGTATTAGATCCCTCTTGACCAATGTTAACCGCAGTGCATTACAGTCTGTATAAATCTTGAAGTGTACTCCTATTAAATACACCCTAAACCGACTTAAAGATGCGATAACTGCTAATGTCTCTAATTCGTATGAGTGTAACTTACGTTCGTCACATGTTGTCTTCCGACTGAAGTAGGATACTGGCTGCAGGACTCCATTAGAGTTTTTCTGAAGCAGGATGCCAGCTAACCCTTCTTTGCAGGCATCAGTGTGCAGTTCTACTTCAGCTTTGGGATCATACAGGGCAAGTATGGGGCGACTTGTAAGTAACTCCTTAACTTTCTCAAATGCCTGTTCTTGTTTGTGATCCCAGGACCATTTTATATTTTTCTTCAACAAGTCCGTTAATGGTGTAGTAATCAATGCGTAGCCTTTGATGAATCGCCTAAAGAAGCCAGAGAGACCAAGAAATTGCCGTACCTCATGTTGACTAGTCGGACGTGGAAACTTCGACACCGCTTCAGTTTTCCTACTGCCAGGTCGAATCCCTTCTGCGCTCACATCAAATCCAAGAAAGTCTATGGTATCAAGAAAGAAATGACATTTACTTACTTTCAAGGTTAGGCCTCCCTTTCTTAACAACTGTAATACCTCTTCTAATCTTTGTAAGCCTTCTTCGAAATTTTTTGAGGGGATCAATATGTCATCCATATATACTATAGCATATTTAATTTTGGCTTCTTTTAGTATTTTATTTATTGTCCTTTGGAAGACTGAAGGCGCGTTGACGAGGCCAAACGGCATACGGTTAAATTCAAACTGTCCATCGGGTGTCACAAAGGCAGTTTTAGGACGTGACTCTTCCGATATGGGGATTTGGTAATAGCCTGAAGCCAGATCCAATGATGTAAATAAAGAATTTCCAGCCAACAGATCCAGCTGGTCTTCCACGCGAGGCATGGGGTAGTGATCTTTCTTAGTCTTCCTGTTGAGTGCCCTATAATCGATACATAAACGTTTGTCACCTGTTTTCTTTTGTACCATGATGATTGGACTGGCATAAGGAGACGATGATTCTCTTATTATCTTACCATCAAGCATCTCCTGGATCATATCACTTACCATCAATTTTTCTGCATGTGACATACGGTATGGACGATATACAATCGGGACGTCATCAGTAAGTTCTATTGTCATCTCAGTAACCGTTGTAAACCCTAAATCATGCAGTCCACTTGAAAAGCAATCTCCATACCTCACTAGCAAGTTCTTCAGTTCCTGTTGCTGCTTAACTTTCAACTTAGGGTTGTAATTGACGAGAGTATCCATAGCGTCGTCGTTGAACACTACACTGAAAGAATTTTTGATATTACTTAATTTTACCTGACTATGTGTTTGAGACCTCGTCAAAAGTGAACCTTTTATTATATTTATCGGTTTCGTCGCAACGTTGTAAATTAGTAATGATCCACGACCATTTTTGATTTCATAATATCCTGGAAGTAAGTAATACTCTTTACCTACCGGGCCATGTAAAGTACCTTTTACTTGTACTTCACCGTTTATTAGCTGGGAATTTGTTGAGATTTGTACCACACGCATTGTGTTGCAGGGGATTTCGCAATCACTGGTCGCGACCAAGCTGATTTTATTTGGGGACATTCTTTGGAATGTGATCGCGTTTGGAGTCTTTATTATGAGTATACCAGGTTTCTCCGTAAAAGAATGTCCTAATAAGACCGGATATACCAGAACATAGTCTTCGACAACATATAACCTGATTGTTTCTGTAACACCTTGGACTTCCACGGTAGCTACAACTTCCCCTAAAGGATTTACTAAGCTTGCACCAATACCTCTTAACGTGGGTAAACCTGCTTGAGAATTCATCTTAAGATTTAAACGATTAGCATCACTCACCCTGATAAGAGAACATTGGCTCCCTAGATCTATATGGCAAGAAATCTTCTGCCCGTTCATCCGTATGTCCATCACGTATTTATTCATGCCGGTATCTTCAACAGCTACTTCGGATACCTGTTTCTGCTTTGGGTCATTACCTGATGTCGAGTTCCTCCCGGTCTCACCCGTGTGCCTACCGGTATTCTTGTAGCAGTTGGTAGTAAGATGACCAAACCGATTACATACCGTGCATTTGGAAGGAGGTTTTTCACATTTGTTACTCCAGTGTCCAATCTCGTTGCAGTTGTGACATTTTACCGTATTTACTTCACGTTTTACTTCACATTTAAAGCTAGGATGACCAACTCCATTGCATTTAAAACACCTAATTAAAGGATTATATACTGTACCTGACTTGAACGCTATCGAATTGTTTCCGAATCTCCTCCTCCGCATCATGTCCTGGTCGCTTCTGATTTGTCCTACCTTAACTGTTTTGAAATATTTAAGTACCTGTTCCAGTTCTTGGAATTGGGCTGCCTGGGCACCAATCTTCACTGCTCGGTCTTCTATGCCGTGTAGAAGGCAGTCTATAGCTTGTTTACCTTTTATATTACACCTGTTCAGCAGATTAACCTTCGCATAGTAATAATGCTCAAGTGATTCCCCATATTTTGCTTTCTTAGCCAACATTTCAGTTAAAAGTTCTGCATAGTCGTCCCCACACGGAAATGTTTCTAACAATTTCCTTTTCCATTCAGACCATGTATATAATACCGAAGTTAGACCCAGATACCACGTTTTGGCAACACCGGTTAATTTTGGCAAAGAATAATGTATAATCTCCCTTTCTTCCCAGCCATAAATCTCAGCGCACTCCTCTACTTTAGTGAGCCATGTCAGTACAGTTTGTTCTTTAGACAAAGGATCGAATTCTGGCACCACATTAGAATTAAATGTCATTTTAGGTTTAGCTGAACTCTTATTAACATTTTCTAAAATAGACAAAAACTTATCCATTAACCTAGCATCCTGATTCTCTTCCGTACCGTTTGATCTTAATCTTTTCCTACCAGCTAACTCTCTTTCCGACGACGTTGAGGTGACATATCTCCTCTTTCTTATGTGACCATATGAATGTTTCATCTGCACCCTGCTCCCAGCACGTCGTGAAGAGATCGGTCCCTCTTCAGTGTCAGATGACGTAGAACCACGTTGTCTTCTCACCTGCGGTTGTGATTTTCGGACCCGCCGTTGCCGTTTGTTCATATAATCTGGTGTAGGTTCTTCTTTTGAGATGACACATTCATCATCCTCAGATGTACTTCTGAGATTGTGTCTCCTTTGGCTTCTCCCAAGCCTCGACGTTAACCCGTCACCTCGGGTTGTTTTGTTTACTCTCGACCCCCCACCTAGGGTCTCATCTCTGGTTTCCGACTCACCACCTAGAGTCTCCTTTCTACAGTCCAACCCACTGCCTAGGGTCTCATTACATAACTCCGACCCACCACCTAGGGTCTCCTTTCTTAGACCTGACCCCCCACCTTGGGTCTCATTCCTGGTCTCCGACCCACCACCTAGGGTCCCCTTTCTTAGACCTGACCCCCCACCTAGGGCCTCATTCCTGGTCTCCGACTCACTACCTAGAGTCTCCTCCCTCATTTTGGACCTCCCACCTGAGGTTTCCCCTTCTTTAAACCCTTCACCAAAGGGATAATTTTCCATGGTTTCTTTTCCTGAAACTTCCAAATACTAACTTAATATGTCCAATATTATGAACATTAAATTTATCTTTACTGTAGGTACTGATTAAACTCCCTGTAATATATGTAATTTATATATTCACCCATGCTTCACTAAAGAAAGGAATTTGAGAGACTTTGTCAATAACGATTTACCTCACAAAAACAAATGGTTCATTTTAACCATAAAAATAAAATCACCACATAAAGTGTTAACTAATAACTTCAATAAATATTCATAGCTAATGGGTACATAACGGAGCCTTAACATACTAGGATTTTTCTTACGGATGATATGGTTATCAAAAATTCAAGTGCATAAATTATCCACATCACGAAAAATAAATTTTTAAATTAATTTTTATATATATATTACTTATTTTCAAAAAAAAAATTCCAATAATTAAATTTATTGGAATTTTTGTACTACTGAAAAAAAAACAAGTCCCAGACCTTTTGTAATGCAATTCGATATGCAACAAATTTTATTATAATAATAATATAATTAATTTGTACTTAATTTGAAATTATTATTTAACCCCAATAAATAACCATCATTAAATATTCTAATTCAATAGGCCAGAATATCCAAAACCAGAAACCAACAACAATTCCTTTTTCTGTATCGAACAGAAAAATCAGTTAGTTACAAAATTATCATCCTGGTAAGTAATGAATGCAGAATTCATCAACACGCCTACAAATTACAGTCAAAGCTAATTATACTGATTGTATTCCTATTCATCATTGTTAGAAATTTAGGTTTTGTTATTAAACTTCAATGTTTGTTACTAGCACCTTATTTTATTACAAAAAAAAATCTTTCGATTTAATTAAATGATAAATGATAACACTTACACACATAAAATAATGGCATCAAACAATATACAATCATTTTGGGTAACTTTGAATTGACATTCAACTTTGATTCATATGGCAAGGCCAAGCTATTTGTTACTTTTGTATGTCAATGTAGATGTCATTTATAAAGATTAGGTTTTTAAATTTAATAATACCTACCTTCTTTTTGCTTTGCCTAAACTCGAAAAAGCGCGCATGGCCTGGCGGCTAGCGTAGAACGCAAGCGATCTATGCAGCTGAGCTAAACGGGCGCGGTCGGGTGTGAGATGGGTGACCGCTAGTGGCAAAAAATTTCATGCGCGTTTCCGTGCTTCGGAGGGCACGTTAAGCCGTCGGTCCCGGTTGTTGTCGATAGATAACAGTCGTCAAACCTTGTCGGAGGCCCTATGGGCGGTTTGAAAAACATCCGACAGCGGGTTGGCCACTCACCCGCATCTCCACCAACCCGCATTGGAGCAGCGTGGTGGAGTAAGCTCCAGGCCTCCCCAATATGGGGGAGAGACCCGTGCCCAGCAGTGGGACGCAAAAAGGGTTGCAGCCAAACTCGAAAATATACGGTTTTTACATTCTAAAACAAATATTCTAAGTGACCCTAAACTCATGATAACTTTGAATTCGAGTTTTAGGAGAAATTATGGGTAGTTCTGTTGTTTCTTCTGTAAATTTATTTTGTTAGAGAGAAAAAAAAAACCCACTCAAAAGGACATTTTTCATTCAATAAAATAAAGGTCATAAAATATAAATCAGATTGTAATAATACAAATAAGGTTCAAAGTTACCCGAATTAATTCACTTTATAAAACAAAAGATATTGTTACTTACGTTTTCTGCGCCGGGGCGTGACAAGAAAATATGGACTTTTCTTGCCGATCCCACTTCTGACCTAAAAGGGGTTTTAGGCCAGAGGAGTCAAACACAGCGTCACGTTTGAAAATTTCACTATTTATTCAATTTCAGTATGATACTTCACAATTTCAGTTCGACAACTCAGTTCTACTATCACTATATACCCTTGTTTTACACTTATTGCAATCTTTCCCACACTCAACCAAAAATTAAATCCCCAAAAACATTGCCTGCCCTCATATCTCTTTTTCTCCACACCGATTGAAAAAAAAAACATGGCTCCCATTCACTGACTTCCTATTATTCCCTGTTCTTTGCGAACATTTTCAGATCAATTGATATTTTTATAATTTAAAATTGAAGTAATCTTAAGAAATAAATAGTAAACAATAATTATGTGAATTAATATTAATAAAATACCTTAATTGTGGTTATTAATTGCCATGTTCTAAAGATTAATGTATTTCATTTTATATGCTCATCCTAGAGATCAGAAAAATAACTAATAACATTAAGATTCTATTGGCCCATGTTCTTTGCGAACATTTTCATATCAATTGATATTTTTATAAACTAAATTTTAAGTAATCTTAAGAAATAAATAGTAAACAATAATTATGTGAATTAATATCAATAAAATACCTTAATTGATTATTGATCGCCATGTTCTAAAGATTAATGTGTTTCTTTCTAAAAGCTTTCTAAAAAAACATAAAGATAATAATTAATCATTACTACAATTCAGACGAGTATTATGTTTATCCTAACATGATGGACCGACGTACAATGAGTGATCTTGTGAGGGTGCTTATAAGGATAAGGATTGAGAGAGATCAAAAGAATTTGAGGAACGGAACTTCATAAATAGGTAGGTGCCCGTGGTTCCTTCTATTGTAGCAGTACGAGCATAAAGCCTAACAAAGTACCGCCTCTGTGGGGGCGGCGCGTCAATACGGTATGTATGTTCGCGCTACTCGCCCTAGGAGTACGCGTGGTGGGATCGTAATAGCCACCAGCGAGGCCAAAAGGGGAGTGGCGGGTGTATATCGGGTGTGAGATGTTAAACCCGACGCCGGTAACCCAACCTGCGAGGCGCCACGTCGGTGTCGGGGAGTTGCGTCAGTCGTCTGTCACGGGGAAGAGGAGGGGGGCGAGGGGGTGACGTTCTTTGAATAAAACCACTTATGTTCCTGATAAGGAACCCAGCCAGCCCTAACCGAACCCTAATTTCCCTATGCCAAGGCCTCTTCGTATGGTCTTGAAGTCTTCCTCCAGACTTCAGTCTTCAAATGTTCCAAAATTCTTCAATCTTCTTTAATCTTCTTGTTATTAGTCTTCTTGAGTCTTCAGAGTCTTCAGAGTCTTGTTTTCTTCTTGTTTTTCTGTGCTCGCCGAGGAATGCTTTGCCAAGCCAAGCGTAGTCGTCGTTACGCCGCGGCCGTGGCCGCCGCAGCAACGGGATTCGGGTCTCGAGGTACTTCCTCCTACCCGGGCAGTCTCGAGGGGAAGCAATGTCCCCCGGTGATGGACCCGCTTTATAGGCGGGTGTGAGGCCTGTGGCAAGCTAGCTTGCCTTAATGTTAGGCAGTTCAGTCGGCCCCCTGGTGGTCGGGGGAGACCTCTCCCACGATTTCTCGCGGGAGGGGCCTTCCTTCGGGCGGGCGCGCATGAAGCGGCGCTAGGCCCCGCAGCGAGAAATGTGGCCCGTTGTCCGCGCGCTCAAACATGCGGCGCGCTAACTGGGACACAAACTCACTTACCGACTGAACTTTTAGGTCACGCGCCAGGACATCGTTCCGCACGTACCAGCCGGCTCCTACGATTGCTCGCAGGGCCATGTTCTGTTGCGCTTGGAGACGTTTGCGCTGCGACTGTGACACCAACGCATACCATGCAGGGGCCGCGTATGTCAGCCGGGATCGGATGTAAGTCTTATAGACCCTTAGTTTAGTGTTAGTCGGTAGCCGGGATGTCAACACCGGTCGGAGAATCGCCCGCGCGGCGCGCGCCTGGTGAACGACATGGTCCACCTGGGGCTGCATCCGCAGCGAGCGATCGATGTGACATCCAAGGTACCTAACTGTAGGTTGCCAAGCCACATCTCGATCACGGAGACGCAGCGGCGGCGGCATGGTGCGTTTGCGGCTGAAAAGTGTGGCGACCGTCTTACCGACATTAACCGTCAACCTCCACTTGTCCAGCCACTCCGGTAGTAAGTCGAGCAGGCGCTGCATCCTGGCGCAAGCTAGCTCCACTCGACGCGATGATGCGAAGAATGCACTGTCGTCCGCGTACAACGCGAGCGTGACGTCACGTTCCCCTTCCAAAAGATTATCTTTTAGAGTGGGAATGTCGTCTGTGTAGACCGCGTACAAACACGGCGATAGGCAGCTGCCCTGTGGCACCCCTGCGCACATAGGGCGACGGGACGAGTAACTATTCTCGACCGAAACAAAGAACTCCCGCCCCTCCAGAAACGCTGCCACCAGCCTGACCAGCATCGCATGCACGGGTGTGTCTAGCAGCTTGTAGATGAGCCCTGGGTGCCACACACGGTCGAACGCCTTCTCCATGTCGAGAAAAACGCCCACCGTGTGCCGCCCGTAATTAAGCTCATCTGCCAAGTGATGTAGCACCCGTGTAAGCTGTAGCGTCGTCGAGTGGCCGGCGCGGAACCCGAATTGCTCATCTCTTATACTAAGCGATGGGCGCATTCGGGCCAACACTAGCCTCTCGAACAGCTTCGCTGCGGTCGGCAGCAGTGTGATGGGACGGTAGCTAGCCGGGTACTGGGGATCTTTCCCCGGCTTCGGGAGAACAATTACCTTACCCGTTTTCCAGGTGGTCGGAAAGTGGCCGGTGCGAAGGATGCCGTTGTAGAGTTTAGTCAGACCGACCATTGCTCTATTGGGCAGCATTGCCAATGCCGCATTAGGAATCCCGTCGTAGCCTGGCGCCTTGCGTTTATTCAGACGCTGGGCGACCTTCCGCGTCTCAGTGGGAGAGACAAACTCGATCCCTTCGAGTGACGGTGTCGGACTACTCAGGAACTCGTGTACGCGGTTTTCCACACGCTCGTGATGTTCGCGGACGGCAGCGGCCGCGGGATTGGGTGAGAACTGCTCCTCCAAGTGCCCCGCAAGGATCTCCGCGCGGTCTGACGCCGGAAAGTGCCGCTTACCGTCGGCTCCTACCAGAGGGTAAGCCGGCACCTTGGCGCGAGTGAGCTGCCTGTTGAGATGGTGTAGCGACGTCTCGTTTTCGCCAGCTCGGTCGATTCGCATCTCCCAGCTGACTCCACGGTGCACACTCATCTCACCATGCAGCTTCTCGGTGATGGCGTTTAGGTCTCGCTTGACCCGGGGGCAGCGGGAGTGAGACCATAGCTTCCTCAGGCGGCGCTTCTCCTCCTTCATCTTTTGCAGACGGGCTGGGAGAGGCTCTCGGGAGTCTACATATGGCACCTCGGTGGTTGCCTCCTCCAGAGCCCCCTTGACCGAAGTCTCAAAGTCCCTGGAGGCGGCCTCCACCTCGGCGGGTGTGCCTAGTGGCCCTGTAAGATTAAAATTGGCCAATCTGGCCTGGAAGTCTCCCCAGTCCGTCCTACGGCGCGTCCTGGGAAAGGCAACTCCCTCCGCCCCTAGGCCAAGCGTGATCAAAATGGGGAGGTGTTGCGAGTCAAGCTCGTACAGTACCTCCACGTGGACCGGGCACGGCAGGTCCTTGTGGAGCACTATGTCCAGGACATCAGGACGGTGGGCTGCGTCTGAGGGAATGTGCGTGGGCGTCTCAGGCCCCAGCACCACGTAATTATTCTCCTCGGCATCCTGCAAGAGTTTCCGACCCACCTGATTGATGACCCTAGAACCCCAGGCTTTATGCTTAGCGTTCAGGTCACCCGCCAGTAGAGTCGGAATCACACCGTCCAAGATGTTCTTGATGTCCCGGGGGCAGAAGTTAGGACCCGGCGGGCGGTAAGCCGCAAACAACCGCAAGTCCTTGCCCGCCACGCTCACAACTACCCCAGTGGAGCGAGTATGTGAGAACGGCGGGTTTGGTAGTACTTGGTGCACAACGTCGCGACGGACCGCGACAGCCGTACCGCGGTAAGCGATGCCGGCGGCCGACGTCTCGTCCCGACGGTACACGAAGTAGTTCGGGAGGTTAAAGCCCTGGCTAGGTTTCAGTTTGGTCTCCCCCAGTAGCAGGACATGAATGTCTTGCTCTTGGAGGAGACCCCTAAGCCCCTGGGTGTGTTTCGCGACGCCACCCGGGTTCCAATACAGCAGCCTAAGATTGACCGCCATATTGAAGCCCGAGGACGTCGGTCATGACATCCCGGATGCAACGCACAAGCTCCGGGTGACGCGCTATCGCCTCACTTATAGTCGCTATTGCGGCTATAAGTTCCTCGGCTGACGCGTCGAAACCCAGTGCTCGTAACGGGCGCGGGACGGGGGTGGGTGTAATGGAGGTCCGGGGACGAGGGGTAGGTGGTTGGGTGGGAACCGGCGCTGGTTGTACAACCTGGGCTTCTCCCTCCCTTTGCGGTCGCTTGCCCTTCCTACCTTTACGCTTTCGCGTAATGGGACCCGCCGCTGCGGCGACAGGAGGGCGGGCCGGAGGCGCAGCCGTCACAGGGGTGGCTGGCGGGGCGATGGCCAATGCTTGGCGTAGCGGTGCCTGTTGTTCTGGCTCCCCAGCGGTCGCTCGAGGCGCCTGCGCGGCCTGCTTCTGTTGCTTCCGCTGGGCCCGGTTAGCCCGCCTACGGCTGCTCCTGCTCGTCCTCGTGCTACGAGCGGCAGCGGGCGGGTTTGCCGGCGCCATCAATGAGGCGCCCGGGGTGGGCGCGTACTCCTCCACCACCCTGTGAAGTATACCTTGTGGTGCGGGAGGCGCTGCTGGAGCTAATGCGGTTGCGGGCGATGCTCGACCGGGAACGGGAGCAGGAGCCGCTGGTCTGGGTGGACGGGGTGGGGGCAAAACGATGCCTCTCACGCGCGCCATCCGTCGGAGGTACGAGCACCTCCTATCATTAGAAGCGTGTGCCCCCCGACAGTTTGCACACACGGGAGTGGCATCCTTGGGCCGGGGGCAGTCACGCACGAGATGCTCTCCCGCGCATCTGAGACATCTGGCGGGCCGGTGGCAGTTCGACGATGAATGGCCGACTGCCTGGCAGCGGTGGCATTGCGGCGGGCCTATACGACCCCTCCACGCTTCCACCGTTACTCCCGGCATATAGAGGAGCTCGTTCACGCTATAAAGGCGAGCGAGCTCACTCTCCGCCATCCGATCCAGCTGCACGTAGAAAGTCACGTACGGACAGCCCTTTTTGGGTGGGATCAGTGTCGTGAAGCGTACCGGGAAGTCCAGGCGCTTTAGCGCTTCGGTGATTAATCCCGGTTCTGTGTCCCCAGGCAGGCCTTTTACACAGACTTTCGTCGGGCGGTCGTCCTGGGGGGTATAACAGTACCAAGATAATCCCGGTACCTTGCCGGTTAGGTCGACGAGGTACCGCTGGACTTTCCGGTACTCCTCCGCCGACTGGGGCAGGAAGCGGACTCCCTTTCCAAACGGTTTTGCGTTGGGTGCATGTCCCAATAAGCCGCGCAGCGTCGCAAAGTGCTCATGCCAGTTAGGCAGCACCTCCACCACCAAGGGCGGGTACGCCTTCCCGGCCGCCGCAGTCGAGACCTGCGACCTGCCTTGCACGACAGGGTGTTGTGACTGCTGGCTGATCGCTGGAGCGGTAGGGGCAGCAGTCGATGCGGTAGTAGGCGGCGGCGCTACAAGGGCCGCGGCGTAGGACGGCGAACGTTGGTCGGCGTCGTCGGTAGTAGCTCCGGCGAAACTAGACGGCGGAGGAGTGTGGGGGGTGGGGGTGGTTGTCCTCGGGGGGGTAACCGCACCTCTGGCCGGCCCCGGCGTCGACGCCGCCGCTATGTCAGCGTACGACGTAGAGTCGAGGCTAGACTGCGGTGGGGTACCCGCCCGGGATCGCGGGGACAATGGAGGAGACGCGGATAGGGATGGGGGCTTGGGAGGGGACTCTACAGCAGCATCGGCAACCCCGTCGCCAGGTTCACCCTCCTCGCTCGGTGCTGAGCGCGAGTCTTCGTATTCCGAGGAGGACGTAGATGTGCCTGGTGTTCGGCTCACCGCCATGATCTTAGACGGTCCCTCCTCGGAAGGGGGTGTCATGGACGCCCGCCTTGGAATCTTCGAAGGCCTCCGTCTCGTCTCCTCAGTTTCTTCGGTAGTATTCTTGGTAGTATCCCTACCTATCCCGCTAATTGACGGGACAGCAGCAGACTCCCTAGGAGCCCTTTGAAAAGAGGGGTTCAGCTGCTCGTCAAGCGCCGGCGAAAGCGGAATGATCTCACCAGTGAAGATATTCCTCTGCACGACGCGGCGAGCACCAGCTCCCCTCCTTGGTGGACGTCCCGGTCGTCTTCCTCTGCGCTCCATGTTGGATAGGTCGTAAAAAGTTTATAAGCATTACCCTCGACTTTGCTTCAGAGGTGTGTGCCGGCAGGCCGATCTCCAGCCCCTTTTATAATAAAAGGGGCGAGGAGATGCGACAGTTGGGGTGTAAGCACCCTGCCCTACCGTCGGAACTCAGCGCGAGTGGTAATACGTGGGAAGTTTGGTTATACTGGTACCGAACGCAACGTAGAACGCGTGAATGAATGAATGAATGCTTTGCCTTGGCCCCAATTTGCTTAAGTACTCCCCAAGCAATACGAGAAAGACAGCCGCGTGCAATAGCCCGATCGCGGCCTTAATTTGATACAATTTTTGCTTCGGTGAAGGCTGTTTTTCAGGTTCTTTTTATTGATCCTTTATATCTTTACACATGTATCATCATAGTTTTGTTCCTCGTAAACTTTCCTATTAGACTATATAAGTTCCATTTTCATATGTAAAATACATAAAGAGTTATTTAAGGAAATATACACAAAGTCCAACAAATTTCGCCAATTGCTAACCTTATGACCTAAATAACTAAGCTAATTCACAAAATATATCCATAAAAACTATGTATCCATGTAGACAAACTTATTTCCTATCGTATTAATCCTAAAAACATCCAAAAACATATAGAAATACGATCTTATTAACAAAAAACTACCTAAGTACAGAAAAAACTTCAACCTTAAATATCTACGTAACCTATACAGATTTCTTTATAAAAATTATGTTATCCTACATAACTAATCGTCCTTAACCATATTATAAAGAAAAATCATGAAAATCTAGATATCTAATTTTCCATACTAATTTCGTAAATTTTCCACATTCCAATCTCGATTCTACTCGTCACACCGCCCTGTGTGAGCGAAGCAGGAACACTCGTTGCATCTCGTTCTAGACGCTGCGCGTGAGACGGGGATAGACGTTGCCGTCTCTGTCTTCTTCTGTGTGAGTGAAACGGGAATAGATGATGCCGTTTCGTTCAGCGGCCCTTGCAACTTTTAATATGGAATGTTCATACGTTATTCTCAATTCTCACATATGTTTTTCTTGGTCGCCGACATCCTCCCCCTCGTGCGCAGCACCAACTCCTGGCCCGGCGACCCGATGCTCGTTGTCCGACGCGATGACTGCCTCCCCGCAGTCTGGCTCGCTGGTTGCTCGCCCCTCGTCGCGTTGCGCCGGCACCAACAGGATCACCTTGGAGCTGGGACGTTTCAGGACGCCCCCCGTCGTGCGCACCTCCAGGATTCTGGTGCGGCCGTCGGGTCCTGGATAGGTTCGGACCACCTCACCCCTTGGCCATGTTCCTCTTGGCAGCGTAGAATCTACGATGAGGACCGTGTCCCCACACCGCAGGTCCCTCGTGGTAGCTTGTGCGTCGACTCTTCTAGGGATCAGAGTCGGTAGGTACTCTTTCACCCATCTGCTCCAGAAGTGGTCGGCGAGTCGCTGCGCTGTCCTCCATGTTCGTCGGCCGGTGAGGTCTTCGTCGGTGAATGCCCCCAATCTCGTTCCGCAGGATCTCCCAATTAAGAAGTGATTGGGAGTGAGGGCCCCTTCTTCGTTGTCTTCGTCGACGTCAATCAGTGGTCTTGAATTCACCAGGTGCTCCGCCTCCAATAGCAGAGTGTGCAGGACCTCTTCTTTGGGATGCCTTTCTTTGAGGGTAACTGCCAGGGCCGTTTTGATGGATCGGACCAGGCGTTCCCATGCACCCCCCATGTTCGGTGCCCCGGGTGGTATAAATTTCCACCTGATGCTCATCTTCTCCGTCGCGGTGATGATGTCTTCCTGGTTGAGGCTGGCGAGGGCTTCTTGCAGTTCCTTGTTTGCCCCCACGAAGTTGGTGCCGTTGTCGCTGAAGATCGTCTTTGGCATCCCCCTTCTCGCCGCCATCCTTCGTAGCGCCAGGATCATGGAGTCCGTTGATAAGGATGCGGCTAGCTCGACGTGGACTGCCCTGGTGGTGAGGCATGTGAATAAGGCGCCCCACCTCTTCTCATGGCGTCGACCCACTGTGATGGTCATGGGGCCGAAGTAGTCCACAGCAGTGCAGGTGAACGGTGGTTCTCCATGTCGCAGTCTCTCCAGCGGGAGATTCCCAAACGACTGGAGCTGTGGCGTGCCGCGGTGCACCTTGCACCACTGGCACCGATGAACCGTCGTCTTCACCGCAGGCCGCAGTCCCAGGATCCAGAAGCGCTGTCGTAACTCGTTGATCACCGTCGCGTGGTTCCCGTGGTTGAACTTCTCGTGATAGTGCGCGATGAGCAGCCTGGTGATGTGATGCTTACTGTCTAGCACCACTGGTCTCTTCTCAATTCGTGTGTGTAGCGCTGCATCGATTCTTCCTTGGAGCCGCAGTAATCCATCTTCAATGGCGACGTCCAACTTCTTAAGCCGGCTATTCCTCTCAAATGGCTTCTTTTTCGTGATGCAGCGTACTTCTTCCTGGAAGCTCTCTTCTTGGCTTCTTCGTAATAAAATCTTCTCGGCCTCTTCGATGTGATCGGGATTAAGGGGAAGGAACCTTCTTTCTTGGGTCTTCTTGTTCACGGGCTTGGTCGTCTTCTTGACCTTCTTCTTGATTCGCCTCCATGTGGGATCTCGACGCTCGGACTTACGGGACACGTTTACTGCATGCTTCTTCTTCCGGCACAGGTCGATAAATTGCAGTACCCTCGCGGTCGCCCTTACCAGTCGCGTCCAGCTTGAGAACTTGACAGGGTTCGGAGTTGGATACTTGTCGACGGGCAAAGTCGCCCCCACAGTCGACTTTTCCTTCTCTTCTCCCGTGGGCTCCGCCTTGAAGGTCCGCGGCTTCGGCCAATCCTCTTCATCTTGGGCCAGGAATGCAGGCCCGTTGAACCATCGGTGTCCGCTGTTGAAATCCTTGGGTATACCCCTCGTTGCGTCGTCAGCCGGGTTATGTGCTGTAGGTACCCAGCGCCACTCTTGAGGCTTCGTTGTGTCTTCGATCTCTGCCAGTCGGTGTGCTACGAAGGTCTTGAATGTCCTTGGGTCGGTCTTGATCCAGGAGAGCACGGTGCTGGAGTCGCTCCAATAAGTTTTCTTCACAATCTCGACGTCCAGTTCTTCTTGCACCGATCGCGCCATCCTGGCACCCAGTAGCGCCGCTTGTAGCTCCAACCTCGGGATGGACACTGGCTTCAGCGGGGTCACCCTTGCCTTGCCCGCCAGTAGTGTCACTCGGTAGCCACCTTCTTCGTCGCGCTGCCTCAGATACACGGCGCATGCGTAGGCCTCCTCGCTTGCGTCAACGAAGACGAGGAGCTCCCCCTCGGTGTTGGACTGCGCTACACACCTTGGCACTCGGAGATCCCTCAGCAACTGCAGGTCTTCTAGGTACTCCTCCCAGGTCTTGTTGTCTTCATCGGTGATGCTGTCGTCCCATCCGACCCCGCTCCTCCATATGCTCTGGATCAGCTTCTTCCCCTGGATGAGCACCGGCGATGCAAGCCCCAGTGGATCGAATGTCGACATCACGGCGCTTGTGACCTCTCTCTTGGTTGGAGTCCTCTTCCCTTCGGCTACCTCTTCCTGCAGGTTGCGAAGACTCGTTCTAAATCCTATTTCGTCGCCCCCTGTGAACCACCTTAGTCCCAATGTCTTTTCTTCTTTGGTCCCCAGTTCGACTTCCATGTTGTTCCCCTCCGGAGTGAGCTTCTTTAACACTTCCTCATCGTTTGATGCCCAACCCCTTAACTGGAACCCAGCCTTCTTGTGTATGAGGTCCACCTGGCTTGCTATCTTGATTGCGTCTTCTGGAGTCCCGAAGCTGTGAAGGTAGTCGTCCATATAGTGATTGCGCTCAATTGCCCTTGCCGCTTCCGGGTACTCTTCCTTGTGTTCCGACGCGTTCTTGTTCTTGACGAAGATAGCAGCGCTCGGAGAGCAGGCGGCGCCGAATATAACTGATGTCATCCTATACTCCCTCGGCGTCCCGCTGCGTTGACCTCCCCTCCATAAGAATCGAAGGCTGTCCCGATCTTCTTCTCGTATCTTCACCTGAAGAAACATTTCCTTGATATCAGCTACCACGGCGATAGGCCTCTGACGGAACCGCAGTAAAACTCCAAACAGTGACTGCAACAGATCTGGTCCCGGCAACAGTTCATCATTGAGGCTCTTCCCCTGGTACTTCGCGGCAGCGTCGAACACCAGTCGTATCTTCTTCTTGGTAGGGTGCGTGACGGCGAAGTGAGGCAGGTACCATTTCTTCTCGGATGTGGACTCGTGCTTGACCTCTTCTGCGTAGCCACTGTTGCGAAGATTCCTGATCTGATCTTCATATTCCTGCTTCAGTGCCGTGTCCCTGTCCAACTTCTTCTCGATGTTCTTCAGGCGATTCTCTGCTTGATTGTAGTTGTCCGGCATCTTTGTATCTTTATTCTTCCATAATAAGCCGGTTTCGTAGCGCCCATTGTTTAATTTCCTCGTAGTCTCTTCCAGAATTGCCAGAGCCCGTTCTTCTATGTCTGTGGTCGGTCGGCGTGGATGGATTCCCAACGATTCCACGGCGAAATGTTCCTTGATGACCTTTTCCAATTCCTCTTCTTTAGAAGTAACGTGCGCGCAGGTTACGAAGTTCACAGGTCTCGACGCTCCTCCATCGGACCCATGTAGCACCCACCCTAGGTAAGTCAGTGATGCTACGGGTTGACCTCTTTTCCCTTTGCGTGTTGCTCTGGACACGATGAGCTCCCAGTTGTCTTGACCGATGAGTAGTTTCGGTGATTCCTCTTCATAATACAACTGGTTCACCATCGGCTTGAGATGAGCGCATTCTTCAATTCTTCCCTTTTCAATCATCTGGGGTGTCAGGTTGATGTCGTCGATCGTGCGTACCCCAGAGATGTTCCTCTTCCTGGTCTGGTGCAACCCCTTGATCTTCATGTTGATCTTCATAGAATCTCTCTTGGTGATGGTCCTGCCTCCCACAGTTTCTAGGGTGAGCGCCTCCACGGGTCCCTTGAGGCCTAGTTGTCTCGCGACCGATGAGTCCAGAAGCGTGACGGTTGACCCCTCGTCCAGTAGTGCTAGGATCCTGGCAGCCCCCCTTGGTCCATACAACTCGACTGGAACCATCTTCAAGTAGGCCCTTGCTGTCCTCGTAGTGTTCACCGGGAGCCTGACGTTGTTGGCGATCTCCCTGTCCGCAGTTTGTTTCTTCGCTTCGGGCTTCGGGCAATCCCCCTGGTCTTCATGAAGCACGAAGTGATGCCACCTCTTGCACACCTTGCATGGAGGACGTCGGCAGGTTTCCTTCCGGTGTCGCCCCTGGAGACACTTGAAGCACATCTTCGATTTCTTCGCGACCTCCCATCTCTCCTTGGTTGGCAATCGTAGAAACTTGCGGCACTCGTAGAGGTGATGTTCATATTGGCAGTGTGGACAGCAGGTCTTCCTTTCTTCCTCCAATTGTTCGGATGCGGTGTGTGTGAGTTGACGCCGGGGAGGCTGCCTTGGATGCATAGCCTCTGGCGTCGCGTAGGGTCCACATTCATCCGCTGCTTCATTGAGGAACTTCGTTAGTAGCACCAGATCAGGTTCTTCGTTTTTCTTCTTGGCGGCGAATCTGTACCACCTATGCTGCAGCGTCGGAGGCATCTTCTCCACGATGTTGGCTACCATTTCCGGCGCGTGCAGATATTCCGGTCTTCTTAGCCCCCTTATTGTCGCGACGGTGTTGTTCACCTGACTGGCAAACACGCAGATGTCACGCGGCTTATCCGGGATTCGGGGTAGGTTCTTCACCTTCTCTAATTCCATCCGGATCAGGGCTTCAGGTCTTCCAAACCTTCGACGGAGGGTTTCCATAACTTCTTCAGGTGGGCTTTCTGAATATAGGAGGCTCTTCACTGCTTCCCGCGCTGTGCCCTTGAGTGACCGCCGCAGCCGTGCCATGTTCTGAATCCCCGTAAAAAACGGTGCGGTGTCTTCGTATACCGTTCTGAAGGCAATCCATTCTTCATTTCTTCCGTCGAAGTCGGGTAGGTCGTGTATATAACTCGGTTGCGGTAAATTCCTCGGTGCAATCGAGATGGCCTTCATGATTGCCTCGGCGAGCTCCTTGGTCCCGGGTTCGGTGCGGTGTTCCGGAATTGCAGTGGTGACAGGTGGCTGACTGGTTCGCCCCTCCCCGGACGCCCACAATCGGTGCCCCTCCCCGGACACCTGCCTCTGATGCTCCTCCTCGGGCATCCCCTCCACCGATGCATGATGTACCCATGAACGGATGTTCGTGTTCCATTCTTCGGGATCTTCAACTTCGGATCCGGAATCTTCATTCTCCGCTCGAAGCAGTTCGTACTGTGCTCTGGTGTATTCTGCAGCCTTGGACTCTTCCATTCGCCTCCGCGCCATTTCCACCTTCAGTTCCCATTCCCGTTGCTTGGTGGACTTCGTGGAGTGAGTCTTTCGTGGTGCTGCAGGAACCCCTGGTGGTGCTGCTTCCTGGACCGTGGCTTCGCTCCTGGTGACTCTTGATGTTGGCGGGCTCTCCGTCGTGGTCCCATATGTGACCGAAGTGTCCAGTGTCCCCGGTGCTTCATCCGATGACTGGGGCGCAGTTGGTCGCTCTGGTGGAGAGACGCCTCGTTGACTTCGTGTGACAGGCATGATGGCGGCAGTAACCCGACGATGACGATGGCACGATGATCCGGCTCGAAGGACCAGCTGTGGGGGCGGCGCGTCAATACGGTATGTATGTTCGCGCTACTCGCCCTAGGAGTACGCGTGGTGGGATCGTAATAGCCACCAGCGAGGCCAAAAGGGGAGTGGCGGGTGTATATCGGGTGTGAGATGTTAAACCCGACGCCGGTAACCCAACCTGCGAGGCGCCACGTCGGTGTCGGGGAGTTGCGTCAGTCGTCTGTCACGGGGAAGAGGAGGGGGGCGAGGGGGTGACGTTCTTTGAATAAAACCACTTATGTTCCTGATAAGGAACCCAGCCAGCCCTAACCGAACCCTAATTTCCCTATGCCAAGGCCTCTTCATATGGTCTTGAAGTCTTCCTCCAGACTTCAGTCTTCAAATGTTCCAAAATTCTTCAATCTTCTTTAATCTTCTTGTTATTAGTCTTCTTGAGTCTTCAGAGTCTTGTTTTCTTCTTGTTTTTCTGTGCTCGCCGAGGAATGCTTTGCCTTGGCCCCAATTTGCTTAAGTACTCCCCAAGCAATACGAGAAAGACAGCCGCGTGCAATAGCCCGATCGCGGCCTTAATTTGATACAATTTTTGCTTCGGTGAAGGCTGTTTTTCGGGTTCTTTTTATTGATCCTTTATATCTTTACACATGTATCATACATAGTTTTGTTCCTCGTAAACTTTCCTATTAGACTATATAAGTTCCATTTTCATATGTAAAATACATAAAGAGTTATTTAAGGAAATATACACAAAGTCCAACAAATTTCGCCAATTGCTAACCTTATGACCTAAATAACTAAGCTAATTCACAAAATATATCCATAAAAACTATGTATCCATGTAGACAAACTTATTTCCTATCGTATTAATCCTAAAAACATCCAAAAACATATAGAAATACGATCTTATTAACAAAAAACTACCTAAGTACAGAAAAAACTTCAACCTTAAATATCTACGTAACCTATACAGATTTCTTTATAAAAATTATGTTATCCTACATAACTAATCGTCCTTAACCATATTATAAAGAAAAATCATGAAAATCTAGATATCTAATTTTCCATACTAATTTCGTAAATTTTCCGCATTCCAATCTCGATTCTACTCGTCACACCGCCCTGTGTGAGCGAAGCAGGAACACTCGTTGCATCTCGTTCTAGACGCTGCGCGTGAGACGGGGATAGACGTTGCCGTCTCTGTCTTCTTCTGTGTGAGTGAAACGGGAATAGATGATGCCGTTTCGTTCAGCGGCCCTTGCAACTTTTAATATGGAATGTTCATACGTTATTCTCAATTCTCACATATGTTTTTCTTGGTCGCCGACATCCTCTATTACATCACACATAAGATATTGTAACGAAACGTGAAGAAACAATTAGGGCTTTTACTAAATGCTTAAATAAATTTAAAAAACCAAAAAAAAAGTGCTTTTGAAGCACATCAAATGGAATTTTTGATTTTTGTATTGCCACCGATTTTTGATTGAGCTGCCAACCTCCCCTCCCCCTGCCCTCTCTCGGTACGCCCATGCATAGAGGTATGCTACGTGTGAAATCAATTAAGTTGGCTCTAGCTCGCAAGTGCTTATAAAGAGCCAACTTTGCATACGAGCTTGAGCAATTCAGGATGGTAGCCAAGTTACTAAATGGAAAAAATTAAACCAAGGTTTCCACATGATGATATGGGGTTTTTAAAACTACATTGTATGTAAAGTTTTAATGTGGCTAATGAGTCTGTATTCCCAGCAACAAGAGTGTTCAGTGGTCGCTTTAGCCCATGAACGTTTACATTCAACCTTAAGTTAGCTAAAATTAATAAACAATATGAGGTTAAAACATTAAAGAAACAATCTCCTTTGGCCGAATAGCGCAAAAACGTCAATAAGTATTAAATTTATATTTGTTTATAGATAACAGTTATAACATGTTGATTGGCATCCCTGTAACATGGGAATCCTAAAACGTACTCCACAACTCTGTTTCATTGCGTGTTGATGGAAATTTAAGGGTTGCTTGTTTCGGCACGATCAGCTGTCACGTATGCCCTCTATCGATCCATAGCCATCCTGTTATCTCAAATTTACATGTACTATTTTTAAAAAGAGTGCTGACAGGAGTTTTTTTGAATAGCAACCCTATAACATGGGAGTCCTAAAACGTACTACACAACTATGCTTCATTGCGTGTTGATGGAGATTGAAGGGTTGGTAGTGTTGGCATGATCAGCTGTCACGTGTGTCCACTATCGATCCATATCCATCCTGATATCTCAAATATACATGTACTTTTTTTTAAAAGAGTGCTGCCATGAGTTTTTTCTACCGCCTTTTCTTTCTCAGCTCAACATGAAGACCAAATAGGGAAAAATGAGATTCGTTAAGAAAATATTTCCTATTGCCAATCCATACTAATATTATAAATTCGAAAGTAACTCTGTCTGTCTGTCTGTCTGCTATGCTTTCCCGTTTAAACTACTGAACCGATTTTAATGAAATTTGGAACACAGATAGAGTGCACCTTGGGAAAGGACATAGGATGGTTTTTATCCTACGGGAACCTTTAAAACTAATCCACGCGGGTGAAGCCGCTGGCGGAAGACTAGTATAAAATAAATATTCTTCCGCTCTTTCTTCTTGATGTTGGACGATTTGTTTATTATATTTATATATCTTTTATACTTCAATTCGGAATCTCTGATTGAAAACTTTAATATTATGAAATAGTGATACCACGGTTATACCACTGTAGACTAACCCAAACTTCTATTAGTCGTGTTTTTAATCAAGTGCAGGGTGAGTGAATATTCAGGCGTATATACTGAATATTCACTCACTCACTATAACAGGGACATCATTTTATGAGATAGTCACAATCTCATATCCCGATATTAGGGCAGAATATGTTGTGGGTACAACAAAATTATTAGGCTACATAATTATATTATAATCTATTATAAATTTAATCTTAATTAGGAAAATATAAATGTTTTTTTTGCTATGTATGCTAATTTCTCTAACGCATTAGGTATTCATGTAATGTTAGACATAATTATTAAACACAAACAGCCAGACTGAGAATAGAAACTGGAACTCATCATTTCAATCTCTGCTTCGCCGGGAATAGAATCTGGGACCTGCGGTTCAACGTAAAATATGGGTAAATTTTCTCAACATTAACATTTTACTAACTGTGTATATTAAATAAATAAGGGTAGATACCCTGTGTTGTGTGTACCATGGATAAACACAGAGACAGAAACACAAACACCCAGACCGAGAACAGAAAAAACTCATCATTTAAATTTCTGCTTCGCCGGGAATTGAACCCGGGCCCCTTTGATTGGCAGTCCGGCACGGTAACCATTGCGCCGCGTGTATATTGTCTAAAAGGATTAATAAAAGTTGTCTAAAGCTTCTTTATGAACAAACCGTCCATTGAGATAAAATGGTAGATAGCAGATGCACAAGTCTTTTTGCTTTTTTAGCCCTTATTCTATTTAATTTCCGCTGTACGCGACTCTCTTTAAAGTAAAACTACATATTTATTCAAAACTTACTCTATTTAGATTCTCGATAACCGCTCTTTAGAAGATATAAAAATAATGTTCTTTTACATTTTATATAAGCGCGGCTTCTATGTCAATTGCTGAATATAGGCCTAGAACTAGAAGGCTACGATACCTACTATTCCCAGTTCCACAAAAACGTACATTTATTGGTATACCTATTTTATCGTCAGAAAAAAAGGACTGTGTTTCTCACAAAGTTTGTAGTGTGTGATTTGTAATAGATTTTATTCCTTTTAAGGGGCTAAAGTATGGACCATTTGGTGTAAAATAAGTCATGTAATACCCTGTCCGGTTTTCAGTAGTTTCAGCGATATTTAATAAATTGTAGTTTTTCTGAAAATACGCTGATTTTAAGGAAAACTGACAAACAACCCAAAATATAGTTCTAATACAAAATTTTCTTTTATTCTTTATGTTTTCTAAATAGAGAATTAATAAATGGAAAACAAATAAACTTAATAAAGAGGTTGTGGGGTTTGTATTAGTGTGCGACTGATGACGCGTGCAAGATAAAGTAGTGTATGTAATTAATAGAGCTACGGTATCCCCTGCCTGATCATAAGAGGCGACTAAAAGGGGGCTTCCGGGGTTGGGGGGAGAGTAGGAGCTCGATCCGTCCAGCCAGGAGCCGCTGGAAGGACGGCGGTATGTGCGTGGCCGCATGCCGCCGTAAGCATCGGAAGGTGCATGAGAGCACATCTGCTCTCCCAAAGATGAACCCGTTTCAGAGTGCCGCGCGTGGAGGACACCGGTGCGTTCCACTAGAGATCCCGGAAGCGCAGAGGCAGAGGGAGGCAGGCTTAGGAGGTTGTAGTGTAGTAAAATCCCACATAACCCGGTATTCTCTCCCAAGGTGCCGGGTACCTTTTGAAGGTTTCCCCCCGATAAAAACAGGTTGGTGTATAAATAAATTGTGATGATTTAATAAGCAAATGGTAAATAACATCTGTGCATTTCACTGATCGCTCCCTAAACACGTATACACCACACATTCAACAGCGGTGACTCCAATATTTCAGAAATAGACCATACAATTGTAACATAAAAAAAAATCGCAAAATCCATAGGTATGTCCATAATGTTTACTTAAATTTTTTACTACGAATATTTTACAAACAACTTAAATAAATTCTCTATTTTCTCGGCTTTTTAAAAATATATTAAATGTAAACAACCTGTCACAAACCTATTACAAATCACTCTGTATAAATGACCAAGTCATATTTGCCGTTTCTGAAAAAGGCTATATCTCTATAATATTTCGATCTGGTTCAAAACAGTTTCCATTGAAAGTTTTCATTGAAAGCTACAGCATATTATCGCGATTATATGTATGTATGTATCAGATTTTTCCGACACACAGCAAACATAGGTAAAATTGATAAAAATAAGTATATACCTACAAAGTATTAATAAAGCAGTTCTAATAAATAATAAATATCTTTGGACAATTCACACAACGCCATCTGATTATAAACTAAGCAGAGCTTGTACTGTGGTAATCAGAAAGCTCATAAACATATTTATAATTCTAAATACACTCTTAAATAGATAAATTAACACCCAAACACAGAATAAATAGTCATATTCATCACACAAATATGTGTCCTGGGCGGGAATCGAACCCACGACCTCACGCTTCGCAGTTGGCTCATCACCCACTACGCCACGGCGGCTGTCCTGTCCTGTCGAATAGTTTCCGTAAAAGTGGCTTTGGTATATAAACATACAGATAGACATGACGATTTTGTAGGGGTCTAATTTTGTCATTCGACTACGGAACCCTGAAAATGCTGACAAAGTTTGACGTCATCACATGAAACAATGTGAGCCTTTAGCAATTGATGTCAAGAAAGCTCCCAAGACGCAAAGTAACTTTAAAAGAACCAGTTTGAGTGAAAGCGTAAAGGGAGAAGAGATAAAATATAAAATGCTCCTTTATCAAAGAAATTTAACCAATTTCCCTTCAGAAATTATAAATTTTAATATTATGTGTACAGCCAGCAAAAATCTTTTCAGCATTTTTTTTATACATTCATAACACATTCATAACACTCGTATATTGTGATTCCGTTTATTCAACAATCATTAAACGTCACTCGAATGCGCAGGTCAGAATGAATGAATAAAGTAGTAAAAATATTTTATACATAATCCTTTGGTGCAATAAATAATAATAAATAAAATAATACTTGTGGTCTAGCAAAGCTGTGATCTCCAGGTATTGCTATGGTACCTCAAAACTAGCACATGGAACAAGTTCACATTTGCGATTTGATTGGCTGTGAAACACGCACACACACACAACACATGCGCAATTCGTAAATGCATTAGTTCAGTGGTTTTATCGTGCTATCTTTACAAAGTTTTTGAAAAAACAATTCTAAGCAAACCTTTTATTGCTGACTTTATTTCAAAAATAATTTTATTTATATTTTTGATTAGATTTGGAATGGTTTTTAAATTTCATACAGTATTAATAACATCGTTTCCCGTCGACATCGTAGCAAGCGTCTAAGGAACCGATATTAGTCCTAATGGACTCTCATAATAGCCTAATAAGAACCAGCGCGTCTTAAATTTAATGCTTTTAATGGAGTAAAAAGTTTTCAAGGGTTGAGTGATGCAATTGTTACTTGATAGAAGTACTTAATATTATATGTTTCGAAGTAATATTTTTTGAGCTCGATAGTGTTTTTTTTTATTTTGAAGATAAACACAGGCAGAGTTTTATATCAAGGATTGAAAAAAGAAAGAAATAAATAAATCTTTGGACAATTCACACAAAGCCATCTGATTCTAAACTAAGCGGGAGCTTGTACTATGGTAATCAGAAAACTGATAAACATACTTATATAATCCTAAACACATACTTAAATAGATAAATAACAACCAGATACAGAAAAAAATGTCATGTTCATCACACAAATGTTTGTCCTGGATGGGAATCGAACCCACGACCTTACGCTTCGCAGTCGGCTTATCACCCTCTACGCCACGGAGGCAGACAAAAGATAAAAAGGCAGTCATAAGTCAAAGAAAATATGGGCTTATTATAGTAGAGCTTTTCTACAGCTCACTTTGAAATGCTATCTAACAACTTCTAAGTCCATGGCAAAAAAAAGCGTCCAAAGAGAGTGTGGACCACGAATCCAGATCGTATCAAATCCATATTGTATTCAATCTTCGTCAGATGGCGATGAACTGCGCGATGGTAAACAATCACCGTCGCCTATGGGCATGGATGATCCTACTGCAATCATGTGTTCGTTACCGGTTTTATATTCTACTGAACATCTCTAAGTTGGATGGTTGTTTCACGATGATGATTTCAAATTTAAACGTCCGTATCAATAATGAGCGAGCAAAGCGGACTAAATAAGACCACAATGTTTCAATCCAGTAAGTTATGCTCGGCTTACATTATTCCAGTCCAGCGATCGAATCCAGAACTGGATTGCTTACTGGAAAAATGTAAACCGGCACTGGAATGCACTGAATCGGTGGTCTACTATTGAATCCAGTGCGACCAGTCCATTGCAACCGGAATAATGTAGACGGCCAACCCAGTGCCATTCCAGACATTTTCGAAAGTGATCTCTTCTTAAAATCATTGTCACTGTAGTGTTCACACTTCAACGGCTTCTAAATAACTGGAATAATGAAGACGTTACAGATCCAGTCCAGCACTTTACTGGATTTTTGCTGGATCACAGGACTGGAATAATTAATTCCAGTGTTTCCGAAAGCATGCGGGAGCATATATTTTGGAATATTTTGAGTAGCGCCCATTTGTAGTTCCTCCCTTTTGTAGTTACTTGCCTATTAGTAATTCCTCCGACCTCAGAAATTCCCTTGATCTTCTCTTGATTGAGACAAGCGCTGTGGGATGCTATTAAATTAGGTTCCATCGTCAGCTCCCTCATCAAACAGATAATATATTATATAGTTCAATCAAATCATAATTTTCTCGTAAACTTGATACTTCGATACTAAACAAAGCCACAAAAGCGAGAAATATAATAAAAAGGTTAAAAATAATGTAATTAGCTTTTAATCTAGCGAAGGACACTCAAATGGTATTATCTTCGGACAGGTGACCTGCAAACTTTATTATACTACCTCTGTAGCTCTTATATCGTAGTGTTATGAACTCAATTCGTATACCTATGCGCGAAGAGAGTTTGGTATGAATTAACTGGAATGCTTGAGCCCCTACTATGACTAAATTTTATCCAATAATTTCTTCAAAATACAAATTAAATTTATCCGATGGTTAAAATACAGTTTTAGTAGATAGATTGCTTATTAAATTAATCTTGTTTAGTTATGAACTTTACCTGACGGCTACAACCACTTTTGCATACCACTGATGGGCACGCGGCTTTTCCAATTATTTAAAAACAAATAACTTTTCACCAATCAATATTAAAATACTAGTGATCCGGCGCTGCTTTGCTTGAGTAATTTGGCTTTATATGCTAATATTAATCTATACCACGGGAACAGTATTTTTTTCCCGGGATAAAAACTATTCTATTTCCTTTCCCAAGGTTCACTGTATCTGTGTTAAAAAATTCATTAAAATTGGTCCAGCACTTTAGGTTTGTAACGAGACAGCCAGACAAACACACACACATACACAGAATATACACACACGTACACACACATGGCTAGAACTACATTCGCGTTTATTATTGGTTTGGAAGAAAATGTTATACTTATTTCACAAAAAAATCGAATCGTGAACCAATGGTAGGTTTTACTTAAATTGGACGAGGTCTAGAAAAATTGGATATTTCACATCATGAGCTTACGACACATGCGCTAAGTAGGTACTGGCGAAGAGCAGATGTTTTATAAGTAAATTTCCTTTAATGTTATTTTGCATAGACTTCTAAATATATTAGTAATATATTTAGATGACGGTACAGTGACATTTAAACTAACACATGGAAAGGTTTTTTAAATGTGTATAAAAAAGCAGAGGGAGTTTTGGCGGGAAGTCGAAAAAGACATATTGTGCTCTTGTTTTATTTTCATTTTCTTGATGTATTTTTGAGTTATATCGGATAAAGTTGATGGCATTTTGTTTGATATAGGTTAATTACAGTGCACGAGTGTTTGTGAAATAGAATAATAGTACTAAAATATGTTTTTTTCTGCTTGCCTCCAAAATTCCATTGGACACGTTCTAGTAAAGTAGCCATCGCTTTACTTGAATGTTGGACTGACTAGACTGACTGATTACTGACGACTTACTTACTGACTTTGTTATTACTTCGTCGTCCAGTTTCATTGAAACTGGCAAAAAATTGATGCAAAATTATACTTGACGCTGGCAGTATGCAAAGAGTTTGCGATGACATAATTGAAAAAAAAAAGCAGAGGAGCACACAGGTGACGTAGTGTTAAGAGGTCGCTGCTGCCTAGGAATACTACACACAACCTCAAAAAACCTGTCTCTTGTCTGAGGTCTGAGGTCGTAAGTAGTTTAATCAAACTTTTTTTTCTCTTGTTCATTAAATTTGACATCGTTGTGTCTATAACGTAGGGTTTAATTTCTCTATTGTTGTGTTATTTTTGTGCGTTGTTTATAAAATTGATATAAAAACGATGTTTTCCGCACGTATCTATACAAATAAATAAAATTGGATTGTCTGTTTGTAATATTAAAATAACCGCTCTTTACTACATAAATATGAATGTAGATACGATACCTAAGTAAAATAACATTTTTACAATTTATGTCTGTCTTTCTGGCTGTCGGTCTGTCTGTCTGTTTGTACCGGCTAATCTCTGAAACGGCTGGACGGATTTTGATGGGACCTTCACTGACAGGTTGCTGATTTTGTCTGTCTGTTTGTCGGTCTGTCTGTCTGTCTGTTTGTTCCGGCTAATCTCTGAAACGGCTGGACCGACTTTGACGGCATGTTCACTGGCAGATAGCTGATATAATAAGGAATAACTTAGACTACTTTTATTTTACAAAATTTCTAAAACTAATGTCCACGTGGACGAAATGGCGGGCATAAAAATCTTTAATTGAGGCAACATTACAATTACAAATACTCTATAAACATTTAATTTCATTTCATAAAAACAAACATGCAATGGAATTAGAACCACATAATTTGAAGCTTTCCAACGGTATAGAGTTTTGGAAAATACTAAAGTAAACGAATATCGCTGGCTGTTTGCAGTTAACAGTTTGCTCATTTACCTTTCTAACTCGACTCACAGGAACATCTACGTATTATTTCACGTTTACACGAAATATACACTGTGTTTCTGATGATATACATTAACTTCGGCATGTAGCTTAGACCAAACATACTTGCTTCAAACAAACTAAATGTTTAGTACGAATTACTTAATGTGTAGAAGCCTTTATCGGCTATATATATATCCAAATTTCTTTGACAAGTCAATTAAATAAGTGAAGTGACATTTTGTTAATTACAACTTCGGTAACCCTAAAAAAAGTCTGCATTCAACTTCAACTATGTACCACAATACAAAGAGTGCCTTTATACTTTATGTCTATTGTGTATGTACTAAGTGGCATCATGCCACAGATAAATAATAGTTTATTTACAATGATTTTACATACTTAAAACATAGTTATAATAGAAATATACTAATTATATATAAGTAGAATAAAAACATTGAACATAAATGGTAATAACAAAAAATAATGTTTATAAATAAAAAACTTATAATAATAAAACGCAGATAAAGGTTAATTCACCCAACGCAATCGAATTGACTCTTTAACGCGAATGAAATCGCGGGCACAGCAGTATTGGGTATCTCAAAACTTTAATAAACGAGCTACATATTTGTTAGGTTTATTTTGTAAAAAGAAACTAATTGCGCGAGAAAAGCGAAGCGAGAGAACGGTGTACCTATAGTAAGAGTTGAATACAGTAAGGACTGTAAGGACTTAAAGAAAATAAATTAGGTGTCTTCTGAACATAAGAACATTGTATTATAAGTGATTTCACAATATGTACAAAATCCATTCATTTTATACAAATATTTATCCACGCGGACGACGTCCACAGATAGATAACTTAATAATACTTAAATGGTCAATAACTTCAGAACTAAGCTCTACAAACAAATAATTTACTTTGACGATTATGTTTTCCATTAGCTGTCGAAGCATTGAGTAAAATTAATTTATAACCTCATGAACACGGTGTATATATTTTGATTTAATGGTAAACTACTTAGGTTAGGATCCCAAAATGAAAAAAAAAACGGCCAAGTGCGAGTCGGACTCGCGCACCGAGGGATCCGTAAAATATTTTTAATATATGTTTTTAATATATGACTAATTGTTACTTCGTACTTCGTTTACTGGAAGACCCTGTAGGTTTTGATTCCCTTGCGGGTGTCGAAAATTTGCGGTTTGCGGCGGATTTTCTACACTCGCCAGGGAATCAAAACCTAAAGGGTAATTATTGAAATTTAGAACGAAGCAACGTCTTATAGCACAAGGAAAATTTTGCGTAAACCGTTAATTGTTAGTTACAAAATAATACTTAATATGTTAAATATTAAAATAATATTTCTGCAAATTTTCGACACTTGCTAGGGAATCAAATGGTACAGAGTACTTCCCGTGAACTCAGAATCTTGAAATTTAGTACGAACCAAACCAACTTCTTAAAGGACAGATAAAGAAAAAATGCGCAAAACCTTAAATTTTTAGTTACAGCATAATATTAAAAATGTTTTACGGAATCCCCGATGCTCGAGCCCGACTCACACTTGGCCGATTTTTTTCCACCTACAGCAAATTTTACATTATCCGTCTGCTGGCGGTTCGTACGTGGCATGCAGGTTAGTGCTCTCTTCTTGTGAGGGGAATCGTTGGCAGCCCCATCGTCTCTTTCTGCTGCCTCCCAAAATGTGCGCTGCATAGCGACCAAAGAGCCGTTTGCGCACAATCTGTATTTTCAGCGATAATTAAATTAGATATAAACTGAAAAATATGACCCTTCACGACATCTATTGGAGAGTATTAATAATATTGTGAAGTAGAATGCCGTCAAACGTCATCCGTCGTTCAAAGAAAGGACAAAATCAATTTAAAAAGCACTATAAGAATTTCAATCGAATTAAAGCTTCTTCAGCTGAATGGATACGTAGGCTGACTGCGGATTCAAACTTCGATCAATATTTTTATTGCGTTTTTTTAATTTTTTTCTAACTTTTTTTTATTGGGAGCTATTTCATTTGGCACTGTTAAGTAACACTAAGCCAATGAGGGTTTTGATTGAAATTAAACCAAGAAAATCAATGTTTTTATCCGAGCAATGCTCGGTACCTGGACGACCGAGCGTTACTAAAATAACTAATACATACGATTATAAGCGAAAAAAGTTTTGCAACAATTAATTTACAGAAAACTCTAACTTATAAAGTTACCTGCTAGATTTTTTTTATACCTACAGTAATAAAAAATGTACAAAAAAATAATTTTTGTACCTTGTATATTACTTTGCCCATATCCTTACTTTGAAGAAATATAAATAAATACTGAAAATATAACACACATTGCATCCCATTCCGATTTTTAGTTAAAAGAAAGGATCTGACAATCACGTAACAACCTTTTTTATGCATTTATACAATCTAGTAATTAACTGCTTAGAATACTGCGATTTTCGTACTTGTACCTGTTAAGAGGACAATTTGCACAAATTTGTACTGCATGATGAATTAATCCCACCTACTTGTCAAACGCCTGCTACACATTATAGTAGGTAATCCAACGAGGCTAAATGTGGATTGACTCCAGCGCCATGAAGACCTAGATCATTTTACAGATTAGACGAAATAATGAGCTCATTATATTGAGGTAGAATAGATGAAATGAATGCTGTAGAATTTCAATATTTGCCGGTTAGTTCGAATTAAGAGCATAATTTAAGAGTAGTCTTCAAAAAGTTGCATAATACAGAAAATGACACTTCAATACTCTCAAACGACGTCAAGTTTTTTTTTTTCAAAGATAAATTTAAACATAACCATTTATTTTTCTGTTTATTTTGACAACCGGAGGTAATAGAAATTGTACAAAAACTTTAGCTTTTCTATAAAGAAGACAATTTTTATTGATTGGGTTTGATTTATATGGGTTGGATTTATAGAGGTTATTCTATACTGGCTGCAACCCTTTTTTTTGCGTCCCACTGCTGGGCACGGGTCTCTCACCTTTATTATTGGGGAGGCCTAGAGCTTACTCCACCACGCATTATTCTATATTTACCGCATAACTAAATCGCGCTCGAGAAAATTCATAAACCTCATTTTATACTCACCTATTATAGCACAACCATTGGAGTAATTCTGTTGAATATGTACAGTGCACGGGCATAGTTCAGTGCATTGCACTGAATATGTTAGGTACTAGCCTTATGTATTATCATATTGAGGCAATTCAGTTAACAGACATAGGGATGACAAAACCTGGTGGTGGTGAGGAGACGGATGGGTGACAGGTAGTTTACAATTTCATACGCACTTGCTTGATTTTTAAGTTTCAGCCTTCAGACCTGGTTGTTATCCATAGATAGAAGTTGTGAAACCTAATTGAAGATATTATAAGCTGCTTTAAACATCAGACAGCGATAAGACACTAAGGGCCTCGTTCACCATCTCCAAGTAAAGTGTCGATTAGTTACGTCCCAAGTAAAAATAAAGTTAATTGGCGAGTAAAAGCTATGAGTACGGGTCAGTTAATTCATTCATTTATTTATTTGTCAAATAAGGTACATAAGTTGGATAGTTGTAATTCCATATATAGGTAGTGCGCTTATTTTGTCGCATTGGGCGTACAAATATATTACAATACTATCTAAGAGAAGTAATGTCATCATTTAATTAAATAAATAAAATAGAATATTCTCATTAAGTTAATTAAAAATTAATACTAAAGGATACACATCTTTTAAAAAAATCATTAAATTATAACAATTACAAGCATTAAATATGTCATAATTTCAATTAAAATGTCAAGTACTTACAAGCAAAATTAAAAATAACTTTATCAACAACATCTATTTAAAATTATTATCATAAATTAATAATTTATCAAAATTAATCATATGATTAGTGCTACTCGAACATCGTGAAATTAAAATTGAAGTCACGGGTGACTTTAACCGACAATTAGCGTACAGGCGGTTTACTTGAAGGTGGTGAAAGAGGCCCTTATTTCACCTCCACCACGCTGCTCCAATAACCTAAATTACGTAGACTACCTAGGACGAAGACCAGAAATTAAATAGGCAAAGACTGGGCATAGGTTTTATCACCTGTATATTTCATTACACAAGATCATGTCATTGTAAGGGACTGTTCCCTTTGTCACTTTACCATGAATATGTATTATATAATTTAAAGAATCATTTCACACCACTTCAAATACCAACACGAACACACACAGATATACGCTTATACGTTATTATTAAATCGAATTAAGTACACTTCGCTTACCCCTGAGCGTAAACCCTAGTGGAGTCACTTCCACGAAATACTTACCTACTTTCCTTGTACTGTAAAAGGTAGGTAAGATAACTTTACGTGACCTAAATTACTAAAAAGACTGTCTGAGAGCAAAATAAAATTTGTGGATACCTTTTGTCTATTATGGCGACTATATTGCTGCAGTGCAATATGGTCGCTAAGAGTATGGGAACCGATTACCACTTTGTTTTTTAAATTTGGGCAACTTTTGCAAGGAAAAAAATTTAATTAAAATTAAATTAAAATATCATTTATTTGCTCTTACATTATGATCTTATTATCTAAAGGTACATGATACACCGCTTTATACATAAAGTTTCTGACTAAGACCCTTCTTTGTAAGAGCCTGGTGGCTGAAGTAGGTTTAGAAAAACTTGAGTTATGGGTCACCAGTGCCCCTCCGCTGACTGGTATTAGGTGACATAACTTAAAATTTGCAGGTAAGTATATTAAAGATCCTTCTTTATTAAATTCAAATCTGATGAGGCAGTCAAAACCGCCTTCAAACAGTTCATAGACTCTCGCTCCCAAGATTTTTTCCAAAGGGATCAATGATCAGCCTATAAAATGGCTGAAGTGTATCGATAACAACGGCGCATACTTCGATTGATTAACTAATAATTTAATTAAAAAACTTGTTTCAATTTTTGTGATACTAAACGGCTATTTCATATGTAAGGTCCTAATACTATTCATAGAGCAGCGATGGCCGAGTGGTCAAAACCGCGGTCTTCAACGCGACCGATCCCGGGTTCAAATCCGCGGCACGCACCTCTGACAAAGAAATTTGTAATGTGTGAATTTATCACTCCTCCACGGTGATGGAAAATATCGTGATATTTAATTAATTACGGTGTTCTCCATCGTCGTGCATGCCTGAGAGAAATTCATAATTTCTCGACAGCATGACGTCCACCAATCCGCACTTGGCCAGCGTGGTGGACTATGGCCTAAATCCCTCTCAATTGTGTGAGAAGGAGACCTGTGCCCAGCAGTGGGACATAAAAAAGGTTGAAAAAAAATACTATTCAGGTTCTAGTGAATATAGTACATTGAAGTACATACATTCAGGAACCATCCAAGATCTATAATTTGTCAATTAGTCAATGGTTATCGAAGGGTTTATCTGGTGAAATGTGGCTGCAACCCCTTTTGCGTCCTACTGCTAGGCACATCCCTATTATTGGAGATTTATTTTTTAGTTTCAGAAAAATCTTTGGACAAACTGAAAAGATATGTATAGGACTAATAAAGTTAAGTATTTTTTTTCCACAAAGTCAAGTAAAAACTTTTTTAAACAATAAAAATAAGACCATGTCCCATGCGCAAAAATGTTGTTGACCAATGTAGTTAATTTCATCAGTTTCATAGTGTCACTTCATGCGATTGCAGACTCGGTTGACACTCATTCCAAATTATTGTCCTGAATTCCAGCAGACAGAATAACAAAATGTCTTTTTGTCTTTTGCCTAAAATGTCGTAAAATTAATGAACCTTCAACAAAAATATTGTCCTGAAAAGCCAATTCATAAGTCGGAGCTAATTAACAGTTGTCGGACAAAAACTGCCCCTCATTTTGTATGACGTAATTATTGTCGTAAGTCAAGATGTCGAGAATAATTTGGTTGTAAATTTTTAATGATTTCGGAATCAAAAATGTTGATTAGGAAAGTGTTTTTGTTACTGAAAAATGTCTTTTCTATTTATTTTCATCTATACTTATAATATTATAAATAGGAAAGATTTGTATTTTTGTATGTTTGTAATGAATAAACTCAAAAATGGTGAAAGAATTTTTGAAATCGGAACCTACTGTTCCGATTTCAAAAATTCTTTCACCATTAGAAAGCTACATTCACCCAGAGTAATATAAGCTACATAGGTGGTAAAATGATTCATTCCTACGTGAAAACGTAATAGGGTCAACGCGGTTGAAGCAACGGGCTAAACGCCTGTGATTTTAATATGGCAATGAAGCCTGGAATAGCACATAGGCTATTTTTATCCTACGGGGACCCATTAAACGGGTCCACGCGGGCGAAGCCGCTGGCGGAAGGCTTGTTTGTAATCATAGATTGACGGGTATAAAATCTATGTTTGTAATAAAGCCGTAAATGTTATCTGTTGCTTTTTGCCTATTGTTATTTCCTATTGCCGATTACCTATTGATTATTGCCTATTGAATATTCTGCTATGACAACAGAATAGCGTCTCAACGTTTTTTTTCAAACTTTTTTATGCCCCACTGCTGGGCACAGGTCTCCTCTCACAAGTGCCAATAGACAATAATCAGTTTGCAGTTATTGGGAATGAATTTTCGAATCTTTGTGTTGAGATACAGATGAGGCTTTTCCCAATAATTCATTCATTTTAGTATTATTAATGCTAACTTTAAAAATTATATCACCTTGAAGACCCTCGTGGCGCAATGGCACCATGCCGAACTGCCAATCGAAGGGTCCCGAGTTTGATTCCCGGCGAAGCAGAAATTTGAATGATGAGTTTACATTTTGTTCTCGGTATGAGTCTTTCAATGAGCAGCGATGGACGAGTGGTAAAAATTCCCCGTGGTCCAACTAGTTGGACCAACGGTTGGGCCACGGGGAACGCGCGGTAAAAAACCGCAGTCTTCGACGCGCGTCAAATCCTCGGCTCGCACCTCTGACAAAGAAATTTGTAATGTGCGAATTTATCGTTGCTCACGGTGATGGAAAATAAATAAATAAATATTTCATTGATTAGGTACGATGTTCTCCATCGCCGTGCATGCCTGAGAGAAATTCATAATTTCTCGAAAGCATGACGTCCACCAATCCGCACTTGGCCAGCGTGGTGGGACTATGGCCTAAATCCCTTTTAATTGTGTGAGAAGGAGACCTGTGCCCAGCAGTGGGACATAAGAAAAGGTTGAAAAAAATGAGTCTTTCTATTTCTGTCTCTCTATGTGTCCATGGTACCCACGTCACAGGGTATGTCTATCCTACTGAGGGGCTATGAATGTGTAACCTAATTTGTAAGTGGTAGAACTTCTATGGTTCGCCCGGGTAAGTACCACTGGTGCACGAGCTTCTGCCGTGTAGCAATTGTAGATATTGTTTTTCGATGCAAAATTGCAGTTGCCGGACGACCAGCCTCCGGAGCAGCGCAACTGCATACGATCTCACACAGGATTTATGCTTGCTGGAAAATGTGTATCTATTGTTAAGCATGATAATAAGTGACATAAATGGACAATAATAAATTCACAGATAATTATTTATTTCGTGCAAGCAGTTTATTTACAAAAGTTAACGTCACTGGCAATCAAAATAATAGGCCATTGGCCGCAACCCTTTTTGCGTCCCACTGCTGGGCACGGATCTCTCCCCATTATTGGCCAGGAGCTTACTCCACCACGCTGCTCCAATGCGGGTTGGTGGAGATGCGGGTTAGTGGCCAACCCGCTGTCGGATGTTTTCAAACCGCCCATAAGGCCTCCGACAAGGTTTAACGACTGTTATCTATCGACAACAACCGGGACCGACGGCTTAATGTGCCCTCCGAAGCACGGAAACGCGCATGAATTTTTTTGCTACTAGCGGTCACACGTCTCACACCCGATCGCGCCCGTTTGGCTTAGTTGCATAGATCGTTTGCGTTCTACGCTAACTGCCGGGCCATGCGCGCTTCATAATAGGCCATTAAGAAATAATTTGTGTTTTAATTTTAATTTAATTTAATTAGTGTTTTGCATTTGGATTTTGGTATTTTTTTTGTTAGAAAGGGTTTTTTAAATAAAAAACGTTAACTGTTTAAACTTATATTCATCTATCTGTAAATATAATTCACTTCTTCTTAGCGTCTTGCTTCTTCTTTGTGGCAGAAAGTGTACGATTCAGAGCTTCGCGGGCGATCGCATCATCCCTTTCTTCCAGAACTCTTGTCAGGTCCTCATTCCATTGCGAATCTATGGAAAGTTTTAAGTTTATTTAGTGGACCATGAAAGTGTCACGTACGTTTGTTTCCAAACTAACGTATTTTTGGGCACTTATACGGTCGTTTCGGATATCGCGCTTACATGTGCGCTACTTTTTTTTCTTTCAATTATGGCATCGCAAACTCTGCATATTGCCAGCGTCAAATATAATCTTTGCATCACGTTTTTGCCAGTTTCGGTGAAAATGAACGAGTAATAATAGGTAAAGTCAGTAAGTCGTCAGTAATCAGTCAGTCAGACATTCAAGTAAACCGATGGCTTCTTTACCAGAACGTGACCAAAGGAATTTTGGAGGCAAGGCGAAAAAACCTATTATCGCACTGTTATTTTAATTCACAACACTCGTGCACTATAATTAACCTATATCGAACAAAATGCCATCAAATTTATCCGATATAACACTCAAAAATACACCAAGAAAGTAAAAATAAAACAAGAGTAAAATATGTCTTTTTCGACATTTCGCCAAAACTCCGCGCTCCTTTTTGTACCAGAAAATGTCAGAATTTGACGTTTCGCGGCCACACGCTAAAAGACGCGCGAAATATGTTGGTGTGATACCGCACTAAGAAGTTATGGTGGCAGATTTCTTGCAGCTGAATGAGAACATCTAAGTTAAAGCACCGAACAATAAAGAGCGTACTAACACCGCCACAAACACGGTTAAAGCAAATTCGTAACATCAAAGGACTAAGATACCAATAAACAGTTTCTCCAGCAGTTGACAGCGCATCTTCTGGCGGCCAAGCACGAACTCCTCATTGAAGGCCTGCAGTTCCCTCATGCGCTCCAGGGAGGCCTCGATTCGGTAAGCCCTTTCAAGCCTTGCCGCTTCCGCCATTTCTGGTGTGATGATGATACTGCGATTTGGAAATTTTATTGTATCATTAAATTCCTAATATCAATCTTTTAAAGAGAGAGAAGTTTTCAATTAATCGTCACAATTTTAATTACTTAGAGTTTCGTTACAATATTTGATGCAAACTTTTTAAAATAAAGTTAAAATAGTATCTATGACTACCTTTTTCATAAAGATTTCATAACGATATATTAACGCACTGTGTGACTGGGTTTATCATGCCGGACTGCTGAATGTGAGATAGAAATTGAAAGGATGATCTAAAATTTCTGTTCCTCTATTTCAATCCTCGATCCATCAAAAAGCGATGGACAAGAGCCAGGGCTTTGAATAACGTTAAAAGTCAGGTATCGTTACCTTCACCAGACGAAGATAACGTTAATGGCAAATAACTTGAATGGCCTTTTACCGTTAAACTGACCTAACGTTATCGTTGATTTTATCAGTAAATCGCAATGTTACCACTGTCAGGGATTGATAACGTTACCAAATGCATAGTAAAATTATCGTTATTTAACGTTATCTTTATTAATCTGTTTATTATTTTCCATTTCTTACGATGCATTGGCTTTTAAATCAAAGGCACCAAGGTCCCACATTAAGGTATGTATATTGCCGTTCCATTCCGCCCGCGTTTCCCGCCCAGCTCTACGACAGGCTGCATGAATTGGCAGCAACGCATTAGCTAACAAAAAAGTATCGTTTTTTTAACGTTACTTGATCACGTTACTAAATTTAATTTCATACAAAAATAAACGTTACTACGTTATCGTTAAAATGTTAACATTATGAAAATAACGTTACTTAACGATATTTATTGTGTGAATTTGGTAGCGTTACAAAGCCCTGACGGGACCATTATGGACGTCAAACTAAAAAAAACAAAATTAAAAGTTCAGCCGTTCGTAGCAAAACCCAAAGTCATCGACGCACTCCAACAGGCAAAGAATCTCAAGTGGAAATCGGCAGATCATATTGCACGCAGCGACCAGAGATGGACAAAGATTGCTACATTATGGAAAGGTCCAGCTGGCACTCGTGGCAAAGGTAAACCGTTGAAAAGATTGGTGGATGAAGTTGTAGCAACTGCAGGCAAACAATGAATGGACAAAACCAAAGACAGAAAAAAATGGTTAGCTCTAGAGGAGGCCTTTATTTATTTATTTCAATCCTAGTACGGGACTAGTTGTGTGTGGTAGTATTATTTTTATAGGGAAATAGAATTTATATAAACCTACTGTGCAATGCAATTTAACATACGCCATATTTTCTATTTATTATGACAGACAAAAACGCACTAAAACGGACGTTATAGATAAATAAATAAATAAATAACATGTAGGGTAGATATAACCTGTATCGTGGGTACCATGGACACACACAAAGATAGAAATGCAAACACTCAGACCGGGAACAGAAATTTAAACTCATCATTCTTTCTGCCTCAGGTCAGTGAATCAGGTGAGGTGACCTGATCGGCAGTCCGGCATGGTAAACATTACGCCACACGGGTCGATGCAATTATATTACGCAAAAATTCTATCACCAACTGTAAGTTGTTTCTTTGAACTCCTTTATCCGAAGCTACTTACAACAGTAACAACCATGCTACCATAACCAGACGGCCCGGAAAAGTGTAATGGTACATGCCCAAAGATATTTCTGAAAAACTTCATTAAAATTATATATAAATTATTATTTAAAATAGGTATATTTCGTACCTTTCTTCATCTTCAATCTTTTCTTTGGTGCAGAAAGGTACAAAGTACAGGGGAATAAACTTGTCCTTCAACTGTTCTGGCATCGTGAGGTATCTCGCTTCTTCCTCACTTTCCACAGACATCTCCAACACTATGAGAAATAAAATCAAATATAAATTAAGCAAAGACAAAGACTTATTTGGCACAAATATGCGTGTTTACAAAAGGTATTTTTATACATTTGGTTAGCCATATTTACCTTCAGGAGGTATGCCAATGAATATAAATGTACATTATTATATTGTTGCAAATTGTTATTTATTTATTTATTTTTCCGATTGGATCCGATCTTTGGGTACCCTTACCATCTTGGGTATATTGCAGGGTTTTTGTACACTGAGGAAAAAGAGCCGGCGGAAAAAAAACCTCCCAGGTTTTTATGGAATTCCTTTATGCTGCTTTATGGTTAAGCAGTATCTTTCTCCCGTTTTACACGTCAAAATTTCCGTTAAAAATAATTTAAATGATTTAGGCTATAGTCACCTAATCTGTCCAACGGTATGACGGACTTCCGACGGACATACTTTTAAAAAGATTGGTTAACTAGAACAATCGAGGTTATTATTATTACAATCGAGGTTAGTAATTATGTTTTTCCTTTAACAATAACTCCTAAACGTTTTGCAGAAAGTTTTGCACCCCACTACTGGGCACGGGTCTTTCCCTATTAATGGGGAGGCTTGGAGCTTACTTTACCACGCGGCTTTAGCGGGTTGCTGGAAATGCGGATTGAACTCAGGACTCTGGCATAGTTATCCGAGAACATCAATCCTTGTTTTATGTTGTCGGGATTATTTTAATCCAAAAAAATATACTCACTTCCACTCTCTGTGGCTGGTGTGGGTCCTTGTTGTAGCTGTAGCTCCGGTACCTCTATGATGACAAACAAACGAGGAAAGGTATATATGCCATTAAGTTACTTATTATGTAACAATGTTTCAAAAGAAAATACTAAAATCTTCAAAATGTCTTACTTTTCTCTTCACCCTCAAGTTCTTCTCCAAACACCATTTCCTAAAAAGTATAACCTTTCAATAATCTGATAGAATTATTATTTTGTATGAACATTTTTTCGCAACTAAAGAAAAATGTATCAATCTCAAAAAAAATATATATTATAATATTTAAATCATAAGTTGTAGTCGTTATGAAGACCAGTAGAGCCAAATTTGGTAAAAAAAGTTATTCCAATAATGGAATTCTTGCAAGGTAGTAAAGTTCACTATATTATGTTATTACGAAAATGACAAAATTTCTAAAGAGTAATTGAGATTACTAACTGACTTACATCTACCTAAAATTATTATAAAGTAAAAACTTAATCTCTTACTTCTGGAATAGTACGAACGCTCTCTGAAGGTGGTGGTGGCAGAGCCTCAAGAAATTCTGCACGAAAATCCTTCCTATTTAGAATAAAAAATATATTATAATTTTGATAAGTGTCGAAGAATTTGATAAGTACTTTGTAACGTTTGCGTGGAGGGAACTACTCACACAAATGCTGTTACGAAAGCCAATGACATCACTTTTAGTGCACGTTTGATGTGCATGTTTCACACGCTTTTTTATTTGGATGCAACAGCAGATGTGCATACTGACTATGTAGTAATAAGTAGTCGGTGTAGCCCATGGACATAAGCTAAAACAAGTCTGAGTTTGCTTGAAATCCGGTCTTGGACTATCAAATCAAATTGTGATACTGTTAATGAGCTGTCAAAACATGACATCCCCATACATTTTATATGAGAACATGATTTATGACGTCACAACTCATTTAGTCATTTGACAAAATTTGTGACGTGACAACGTCTAGTAAATCGATGAACGCCGATTGCACGCACGAAAAAGGATGACTCATTGTACGTTACGCTCATTGTACGTTACGATCGGCGTTTGAAGCGTTACAACGAGGCTTGAGCGTTCGGCTTGCACTGTTTGTCGACTGTTTATGAAAATGAACTGAGAAGTTAATGTGGTTTTTATTGTTTTGTTATAACGTTGTCACGTTAAACTATCGTTCGTACACCGACTTTACAGACAACCATTTTTATTGGTTTAAAAGGTAATAAAAATCATGTATAAAAATAAATTAACAATTATCCTTATTTTAAATTAAAAATTAGTAGCCAAAATGGCAAAAAAACGGAACCCTTATAGATTCGGCATGTCTGTCTGTCTGTCTGTCCGTCCGTATGTCACAGCCACTTCATTCCAAAACTATTAAGACTTCAAAGTTGAAACTTTGTAGGTAGATGTAATCTCTGAACCGCTTTACGATTTTTGTACAAAAATAAAAAAAATATTAATAAGGGGGGCTGTCCATACATGGAACTCAAACAAAAAAAAATTTTCATCAAACCTATATATATGTCTATATATAGGTATTTTAAAATGACATTGAGGTTCCTAAAATATTTTTTTCTCAAAGTTAATCGTTTGAAAGATAGACACTTCCAAAGTGGTAAAATGTGTGTCCCCCCCCCCCATCTAACTTTTAAAGTAAGAAAGTGAAAAATCTATCAAAAATATTATGTTGTAGATGTCAATGAAAACTTTCAACGAAAATTGGTTCGAACGAGATATAGTACGCAGTTTTTGAGATATAGTAATTTTTTAAAGACCGCAAATATAACAAATCGTTCATACAAACAATATGAAAAACAAAGTTATTTTTGCTGACAAAAAATAATAATGCTTGCTACTACGGAAACCTTCATGGACGAGTCCGACTCGCACTTGGCCACTTTTTAAGGTATGCATTTTGAATTTTTCTGTGCATAGTGTCCAAGACTCTATTGTAAGTATATATTCGCCTCAAATAAGCTGCATGTAGGTCGGAAATTAAAGCTTTTTCCCAAAATACATACAAATTGCTTCACGGCAGAAATGGGTGCACTTCCAAGATCGAACAATAAAAGTTGGTTGGTTTTCTAATTATACTAAAGAAAGTCATCCTTTTATAACTTAACTAGCCTTCCGCCAGCGGCTTCGCCCGCGTGGACCCGTTTAATGGGTCCCCGTAGGATAAAAAATAGCCTATGTGCTATTCCAGGCTTCATTGCTATATTAAAATCATAGGCGTTTAGCCAGTTTTTTCAGTTGACACTATTACCCGTTTTTACGTAGGAATGAAGCATTTTCCCGCGGTAAAAAGTAGCCTATGTTACTCGGGGTTAATGTAGCTTTCTAATGGTGAAAGATTTTTTGAAATCGGAACAGTTGTTTTTGAGTTTATTCATTACAAACATACAAATATTTCCTCTATATAATATAAGTATAGATAAGCAATCTTCTTACCGACCTAATTTGAGCTCCTCTCGCATTCCTTCCAGGCTCCTTAGCATCCCATGCTCGCCTCGCAGCAGCAAACTCCAGGTCCCGTGCATCATCACGCTTGGCGACGGAGCCGCCCATTAAGGCCAGAGCGCACTCCAGCTCGATATATGCATCACCTGGCTGCGGCTGGTGTAAAGGCGGTGGGGCTGGTTTTTCTTTTTCCTTCGCTGAACTAGGCTACCGAAGGATGGTTTGAATCCATGGTTAAAGGGATATAATAATATGGGAAGAAAGTTTGTTTGAAGGAACTTTTAAAGTTTACATAAACTTTCTTTTTTTTTGTGTTGCTGCAATATATAAATTTCTTAAAGATTTCAGCCAATCTGTATTTACTTACTAATAATGTATAAAAGCGCGCATGGCCCGACGGCGAGCGTAGAACGCAAGCGATCTACCCAGCTAAGCCAAACGGGCGCGGTCGGGTGTGAGATGGATGATCGCTAGTGGCAAAAATTTCATGCGCGTTTCCGTGCTTCGGAGGGTACGTTAAGCCGTCGGTCCCGGTTCTTGTCGATAGATAATAGTCGTTAAACCTTGTCGGAGGCCTTATGGGCGGTTTGAAAACATCCGACAACGGGGTTGGCCACTAACCCGCATCTCCACCAACCCGCATTGGAGCAGCGTGGTGGAGTAAGCTCCAGGCTTCCCCAATAAGTGGGAGAGACCCGTGCCCAGCAGTGGGACGCAAAAAGGGTTGCAGCCAATGTATACAAATAAATATATTTTGAGTGTCTGTTTGTAATATTAAAGTAACCGCTTTTTACTACATGCATATGAATGTATATACGGTACATAATGCCAAAATAACATATTTTTAAATTTTTGTATGTCTGTCTGTTTGTTCCGGCTAATCTCTGAAACGGCTGGGCCGATTTTACCTGGACTTTTACTGACAGGTAGTTGATGTAATAATGAGTAAGTTTAGTCTACTTTTATTTTAGAAAAATTCTAAAGCTAAAGTCCAAGCGGACGAAGTCGCGGGCAGCCGCTAGTTAGTAATATATCATAGACAAACCTTTTCCTTCCCCTGCTTCTTAGATGGAGTTTCGATCTTAATGCTCTCAGGAGAGTTTCGAATCTCGTCGACTCTGCTCCACTGAGCTAGGGTAAGTGGCCAACCATGTGGCGCTATGACCCTGGTCACAAAAATAGGTGAAGGTAGAATTGGCTTGCTGTTGATATAACCGTGTCATTAATTTATCTTTTGTTTTTGGATGGGCAGGTGCGATTACTTGTCACTTGTCAAGGTTGTTTAGTTATGCTGCTCTGGTTAAAAATCTCCAGAGTAAAGAGAGAGAGAGCGAGTATCATAACTAAATGCAATATAATGAAACGAGTTTTATTATTTATGGACATCAACAACTTTCAGACATTAAAGCCATCGAGACATCTATAACAAAATTCACGAGAATATTATATTCCATACAACTAGAGTAAAATGATTATTTACACACGACAAAACTCACGTGACATTTTACCGGAACTTGGCCGACTAGTTTCGGGCCTAAACGAGGTCCTTCTTCACGTAAGTTTAGTCGCATATAAATAATCCTGTTAAGTTACACTCACTATTTGATATAAAACAACTAGAGTAACTACAAATATAGTTTCTTAAGAACTATAACGACTACGGACGCTATTTTACCAGATTCACTTGTTGAAAACAGATTCACAGGTTATTTTCACAAATTATAGATAGTGCTAAAATACGTTAATCCCGGAAAAATTAATAACTTTTTTTATTCTCTAAATAAAACTAATACTTTAATTTTTTAAATAGAAAATAGAAATAGAGGCAACGCAGCGTGCAATAAGCTGTCAATTAGTGAAGAGCCTTTGTTGCTAGTTTAGTTCAAGAAACGCACGCTTTGTCGGGTAGCTGGAAAAAACAAAAACGCTCTCTAGTTATTAGTCTACTGGGAACAGATTATACTTAATCGAACCATTTATTTATTTATTTTTAAGCATTTTTAGCTTGTGCAATATGCAATAAATAAATTTACGAATTTTCACGTTTTATTTTGGGTAGTTTACAAATAAACCAAAGCTCTAGTTATTAGTATTTTGGGACAGTTATTTTACTAATTCAAATCAATTTTATAAATTATATATAAAAAAAATTATGCCTCAGAAAATTAAATAAAACGCATAAGTAAATTTATGAATTATCATGTCAATTTTGCTTTGTCGGGTAGCGTACAAATTAACAAAAGCGCCATCTGAACAACTTCGCTGACTGATTACTGACTTTGTTATTAAAATACATCGTCCAGTTTCCTTGAAACATGCACAGTGTTTCCGATATACCATAACTGAAGAAAAAAAAACTACTATAGCTACTTTATTTCCATATAGGTAAACTGAATAAGCGAAACTATTATGGCCAACCCATTAATAAAATAAAGTAAAGTATAAATTGACTCTAAAGAATAAAATACCTTATTAAAATAAAACTGGTTACTCTAATCTCTCTAATCTTTGATATGAGACAACCAATTAGTAGAATAGATAGTATTACTTGACTCCAAAGAGTAAAATCACTTACTGGATGGAATAGTGCTTCGGCTCCGGGGCAGCCGCTTTAAAATCCTTTAGCTGCAAAAAGATATTTCTATAAGTATTGCCTTATTTCTATAGTGGAACTTCACAAAAGAACAATGGCGAGGAAGCAGGGAATTTCTATTAATTTTATAGTGCTTCGTTTAAAGGAAAGCTCTTATCGACTCTACCGTAAAGGCTATATAAATGGTATTTTTATTTGCGGTATTGTGGTTGGATTTCTAAATAAAACTTCGTGGAAAGTGTAGAGTTGAATTGTAAGGAAGGGTTTAGGTATTTAGAATTGACTTAACATAAATTAAAACAGTGAAAAATACTGATGCAGAACTGGCATTACATGTTTTTTATTAACTTGTATTGTAACAACCATTGAACATTCATTGTGGGATATTGCAAGTGAATTTTTAGGCAGATATCCTATTATAAGGATAACAAAGATTGAGCTGAAACTTTAAATATGCTTAGCATGCAGATACTTCATGTTTTTCTGAAAGTCTTAAATGGAATTTACATTTTTGAAATCGAAATCTATACTTAATTTAATATATAAAGCTGAAGAGTTTGTTTGTTTGAACGCGAGAATCTCAGGATCTACCAGTTCGAATTGAAAAAATATTTTTGTGTTGTATATTCCATTTATCGAGGAAGGCTTTAGGCTATATAACATTACGTTGCAACCAATAGGAGCGAAGCATCAGTGAAAAATGTTGCAAAAATGGGGAAAATCCATACTAGTATATAAAGCTGAAGAAATTGTTTGTTTGAACGCGCGAATCTCAGGATCTACCAGTTCGAATTGAAAAAATATTTTTGTGTTGGATAGTCAATTTATCGGGAAAGGCTTAAGGCTATATAACATCATGCTATTACTGATATCAAAGTCCACGCGGACGAAGTTGCGGGCATTTGTACAAATAAAATACATATTTTCATGTCATTCCTGCCATCTGTTATAACAGCGATTTTTGCCCTTTTTAACCGACTTCAAAAAAGGAGGAGGTTTCTAAATTCGACCGTATATATGCTTTTTTATATTTGTTCGCGTATAAATTCGTCACTTATGAACCGATTTTGATGATTCTTTTTTTTTGTTCAAAAGCTTATACTTCCAAGGTTGTCCCATTGTCAGCAAGTCAAGATCTGATGATGGGATCCCAGGGAAATTGAGTGGAACTCTCAAATTTTATAGGCACACATACGTGGCAATATCGCCAATTATGCTTAAACAATACAGAATTATTAAATTAAAAGTACTAAAAAGGGTGAAATTATATAACTTTTTAGCAATAAAACAACCGCCTTCAAACGGTAAAAAATAATATTGTTCAGTACTTCGCATTTGATACTTTTCCTTGCTAATGGTAGTGACTCTGAAAATTATTTTGGAGTGTTTGTGTCAGTCACAGTGCAGCCTAGGTATTTAAATCTGGATACTGCCTTGTAGCTAGCGTCCCCCATACGTAGATCTTGGTATGCGACGCGAGAGTTCGCTTCATGTGGAGGTACTTGGTTTTATCCCGGTTAATCCGGAGTCCCACCTTCTCTGCTTCCTTCTCAAGGGTCCTAGCAGCTTTGACGACTTCTTCTCTGTTTTCCCCTAGTAGAGCTAGGTCATCTGCGTATCCAATCACCTTATGCTAATCACCAAGCTCTATTCCTGAATCCAGTGCCAACACTTTTTTTAAGAAATGTTCCAGTACTAGGTTGAAAAGCAACGGCAAAAGGGCATCACTTTTAAGACATGTTCCAGTACTAGGTTGAAAAGCAACGGCAACATGGCATCACCCTGCTTCAGTCCGGTAATCACATCAAAGTTGTCAGTTAGTTCGCCGCCAACGCGAACATGCATGCATCTTACTCAGTCCAGTGATCATATTCCTCACGCATCTTACTCACACCACAATCATATCGACAAGTTTTTCCGGGATCTAAAACCCTCTTAAAACGCGTATTTCCATTTCTTCTCCATTAGTTATTTAAGGATGAATATCTGGTCGACTGTACTCCGGTTTCTGAGCAACGACTGGTGGTAAGGCAAAATTTTAAAAAATCTAATAATACTAACATTTGAAATGGACGAATAATACCTAAATTATGAGCCATCCATGTTGGTCGTCGACCACAAGCCTAACGTTATGGTTACAATAAAACTAGCGAAGCCCGCGCCATTACATTTGAATGCCATGCGGAACTAGCATCTGTCCCCGTAATGGCCGCAGCGGAGAGCTACGATATTTGTTACTAAAACATTTTTTATCTTAGTCCATTAAGTTTTGAACAAAATCGTCGGGAAAATGTTGAATATGGAAAAGTATTTAATAAAGGACGATTTATTTTATTTACCATAAAATGTAGCATGACGTGCAGGTTACTTAGGCAGGTTATGTTAGGTAACTGCTGTTGCCCGTAAATATACATACATTATCTACTAAATTTCATGTTAGTTTGCATGTCTGTTTCATACACTCACATATTTTTTAATTTATTTATTCATTTTATGCAAGCACCTTAAGCTAAGAGTTACAAAGGGGTTTAGCCTAATGCCTAGGCATTGTCTCCTGGCAGGGGCGGCTCCCCTGGGTGAAGGTGAGAATGTGCGGTAGGCTTTAATTATGAGTAATAAAATTTTAAAGGAAAAACAATAAAAAAAATGCATAGTAAGGAAAGAAAATTATATAAAAGAGGAAGAATGAGATCACCGCCAGAGGGCGCTGATAAGTAAACATCGAATCTATAGCTCCGTGTTTAAAAAAATACTTAAAAAGTAAATACTTCAATAAAAATAGTGTAATCACATACAGAAACCATAAAATATAGGTATATAGTGAAAGTGTTATCCAGCCGAAACTAGGGGGATAAAAGAAGTTAAATCAAAAAGATCTTGGACTCAATAAAGTGACTCAAAGTGCAGTGTAACGCAGAATAACTTTATGGAAAGTGATTGATAACTTTTGCATCACTATCGTTAAAAACGAACAAGTGTTAATTGAAGTGAAACCTTGAATTCTCTAAAAACAACCATACTGTGAAAAAATATTACGTTTAAAAATTGACGTTATAGTAAATTAGTTCTTCTACCAGACAATAGATGGTGACACTAATGTAACATCTGACAACATAAACACTGTGTTACCATTACGATTATTCGATATTAATGTCACTCAGCAACCTGTTGCTATACTGTCAAGTCAGGACGCTTGCCCTACCTTACAATAGATGGCGATGATAATGATACCAGAAGAAAACGTCACAAAAGCAATTTGATCGGATTGGCTAATCACCATTCACGCATCCTGTTTTACCGACACAATAACAAAGGGTATCCTGTACAACTCTTCTACCGGACAATAGATGGCATAACAAGGCACAAAATTACACACTGAGTATCGAAACAGCTGACTCAATGACAAAATAAGACTATTATGTAAATATTGAGGAAATAGTATAAGATATTGTATGGGTCTGGAGTAATAGAAATCTAAAACAGGCATTAATAAACCTAATATATTGCAATAACTACAAAAATGGATAGTGAAAATATAACTTTTAGAAGAAATCGAAATATAAATTTATCTTTTGAGTCACTGCCTGAAACTGATAAATCTTCGTTCGGTTCCACTGAATCCATTCACAATAAAAGCCTACCTAGTACATCTGCGGGCATAGTATCAATTGAAGGAAGAGATAAGAGATTTAACTTTAAAATTAGAAAGTGCACAAAATGAAATAGAGTTATTGATTTTAGAAAATGGAAGTTTAACAAAAAAAGTTAAAGAGTTAAGTTTGAAACTTAAGAAACTTCTTAATATGCCATGTACCCCAACTGTTCAAAAAACACCTAGCTCCCTACGGAAAAGATTACAGAGGCGGCCAGCTGCACCATCTAAATTACATGAAGAAATTTCGTTCCAGGAACAAGTAAACGTTACAAACACGCCACCGAAATTGGAAATAAATAAAGCTACAGTAGAGACGTTGACCATACCTGATAAAAAACCTAAGCAAATTGCAGAAAACGGTTGTAATACAGATAAAATATGGATATTTGGAGGTCAAAGTTGTATAGATTTGGCGTCACATTTATCGATGTCTAGGCAATATAATAAAATTATAAATTATAAAATATCTGCACAAACTAAACCTTATGCCTCCACTGAGGAAATACTTAAGGGATATTATAAAACAAACATAAAACACAACGATAAAATTATTATTTCAATTGGCGAAAACGATTGTAACCCCCTAAAATTATTATCCGAGCTATGTAATGCATTAAAGATAAATAACTGTAATAAAGTATATGTTATACAGGTTTTACACAATCCTTATCTCAATACTTTTAAATTAAATTATGAAATTAAACTAGTTTGTAAGCAATTCAAAAATTGTACATTTGTTGAGTTTGATCAATTTTTACCGACTATGTGGCATGCTAGAAACTTTCTATGTAACAGACTGAATTTCTATGTTGACTCGGCCGATTATGACCATATTTTTATAAAAAATAGGAAACAAAATCTAAAATCTACTTTCATTGGAGAACGGAATTCGAGAGGCCAATCGAAATTTGAATTTTATAAATATAAGAAGGGTACAATAGACTACTATTTTAATAAAATGAAAAGTCAAAAAATTAATTCTGATAAAGTGAAAACTGCAAAAAAGGGCACGATACCATTTTACTTTCCTAATTTAAGTAAAAATAACAAAACCAATTCATGTTCTCCTCCAAATATGACTGACCAATCGTTTTTTCGTGCGTAATAGAAATATAAAATATTTTAATGTGTTACATCAGAACATAGCGGGCTTATTATCTAAGAAGGACTTACTGGAGGTTTCGATCGCAGAATTAACTGAAGAAGGAAATCAACCTGATGCTATATGTTTATCTGAAACTTTTATTCAGGGTGGTCTAGAGAGTAACGTAAAAATACAAAACTACAACTTAGTGTCTTACTTTAGTAGAGAAAATAAAAGAGGAGGAGTTTGTATTTTGCTCAAAAAAGGCATAAAATATAATAAATTGATAGTTACTACGGAATATGCGATACCCAAAAATTTTGAATGTTGTGGAATAGAAGTGTTAGATTATAACCTAATAATTATTTGTGTGTATAGGACTCCTACTTCTAATCCAAATAATTTTCTTGACAAGCTTGATGCGCTACTTTTCCATATAACTAAATATAATAAGAAAAAAATTATAATCACAGGTGACACAAACATAAACATTTAAAAAAATTATAACTATACCAAGCATTATTTAGATTTAATTAAAAATTATAATTTTGTAATGCATATTGACGTCCCGACGAGACAACAGTCGTGTATCGACCATATATTTAGCAACATAAAAAACTGTAAAATAAAAGTATTACAATTGGGCCTGTCAGATCACGAAACTGCACAGATGATGCAGTTTAGTACTGCGGGGAAAAAAACTCCCGTAAAAGTTTTATATGTATACAAAAGGGATCTATGTAAACATAACTTGCATAAGTTTAAGAGTTATCTAAAAAGCTTAACTTTCTCTGATGTTTATGAACAAGATGACCTTAACATTGCATTTACTGCCTTTCATGATATGTTTTGCCTATTATATAAACTCTGTTTTCCGCTAAATAAAATTAGGTGTAGTAATCAGTACAAAAAACCAAAATGGATTACCAAAGGTATAAAATTAAGCTGTAAGAAAAAATTTAAATTGCGGATTAAATATTATAAAAATAAATTAATAAAAAATAAAATAAAATATCAAAACTACAGTAAAATTTTGAAAAATTGTATATATTCTGCGAAAATACATATGAACCAGAAATATATAGCTAAAAGTAAAAATGTATGCAAATCATCATGGAACATCATAAAAGGAGAAACCAGTACCGTCCAAACCACCCAGATTGAGTCCCTATATCATAACAATAAAATAATAAAAGATCCTACTTCGATTGCGACCGCTTTTAATAATCATTTTGTCAACCTTACACAAGTAAATAGGGGGTCGACAAATTGTCAACAGAATGCAAAACTATTAAAGCCGATCCCATCATCAATATTTCTTAGTCCCTGCACAGAAATGGAAATAAGAACTATAATTAAAACCCTAAATAACTCTGATGCAGTCGGATATGATGAGATATCGACAAGAGTTCTTAAAAAATGTATACATGAGCTCACTCCGGTTTTAGTATATTTAGTAAATCTTTCATTCGAAACGGGATCCTACCCAAATAGTCTTAAACGGTCTGTTGTAAAGCCAATGTATAAAAAAGGGGATAAAACATTAATCGATAACTATAGACCTGTAACTCTAATACCAATCTTATCAAAAGTGTTTGAAAAATGTATGCACACTAGGATTATTAACTTTTGGACCAAGTATAAAGTGATTCAACCTGATCAATACGGCTTCCAAAAGAATAAATCGACAACACTGGCTGGGTTTTCTTTAACAACTGAAGTTATAGAAAATCTTGACAAGAAGAATAATGTTATCGTGCTCTTTCTCGATATGACTAAGGCTTTTGACTTTGTTTCTCATACAACTCTAATTGACAAACTAGACATACATGGAATTAGAGGAACTGCGCTTGGCTGGATTAGATCTTATATTACAGATAGAAAGCAGTGTGTAGAAATAGCTAGTGTAAACAATCGTAAAGAGGTCTTGAAATACAGATCAACATATGAAAATAATCAGTCTGGCGTACCGCAAGGAAGTGTTCTTGGACCCCTCCTTTTCTTACTCTACATTAATGACTTGCCAAATGTAACTCCGCATCGAAGTATTCTATTTGCCGATGATGTATCATTGATTTTGACTTGTAATAAAACTACTGACATACATAAATTTGAACATGACATTAATATAACTATTGACTCTATAATGAATTGGTTGACATGTAATAATTTGAAAATTAACATATCAAAAACCAATTTCATTCAATTTAAAACAAAAAATAAACCTAATTTGGCACTTAATATAAATTACAATGGGCAAGAACTGAAAGAAGTGGATAATACAACTTTTTTAGGCATAAATATAGACTCATATTTATCTTGGGAAAGTCATATTGAAAAAATCTGTGACAAATTGAATAGGTTAAGGTACGTACTATCAAGACTGCGGCAAACGGCCTCACAAGGCACAGCGGTGATGGCATATTATGGGTATGTGGAATCGGTCTTAAGATACGGTATACTTTTGTGGGGTTCCTCGACTTATACGAAAAGATTATTTATAGCACAGAAAAAGTGTATTCGTGCTCTAAAAGGAGCAGCACCCTCTGAGTCATGTAAACCTATATTTAAAAATTTAAGACTATTAACGTTAACATCAATCTATATAATTGAAGCTTGTGTGTTCGTTAAAAAACATAAAAACTTGTTTATGACTGCAGAACAAGTGTACTCCAGAAACACTAGAAATGTCCAAAGACTGGTTTTAGAGAAGTCTCCTCGAACTACCCTACTCCATCGAAACGCATATGGCATGTGCATAAAGATTTATAATAAATTACCTAATACAATTAAAACATTACCTGTAAATAAATTCAAAATATACTTAAAAAATCTATTAATACCGTTAACTATATATGACATCAATGAATATTTTAATAATGACCTTCATAAGTTTATAAATGTTAATTAATGTAATTGTATATACATATATAATAATAATAATAATAATGAAAATGTTAATTAATGTAATTGTATATACATATATAATAATAATAATAATGAAAATGTAATAATTTATGTTAATAATCAATTGTAATTTATTGAAAAAAAAAATGTTAAATTTGCATGCTAATTTGGCTGAATAAGTACATCCTAAATATTGTTGTAACACCTACTGTTTGTACCTACTACTTATTCAATGCAAATAAATAATCTTTAATCTTTACTTACACATAATATACATACTACATACATAATATAACAACTCCTAAATATACCTACACACACAATAAACATACAAACGTATAGTTTATATATTATAGAATAAATATATATAATTATATACATAGATTTAAATTGTACATAATATAATATTAACAGATACAAATACAAAACAAAAATGAAAAACTAAGTATCCAGTATAAGCAGCAGGAAAACATTGTATCTTTAAATCATTTTTAACACTTATCTTTTTAATCTAATTTTACAATTTTCTTACACTTGGGTCATTGCCAAGCAAAGCTTTTAATCAAATATATAATAAAACCATATAATATTTTGGTACATATTTCATTCCTGTACCTCACGGGCCCACAACTGGGTCACTCCTGTCAATGAATCATCCAACTTTTTAACATACCTATTATTTCGCGTGGAGAGAATAAACAAATAATATTCAATTAAAATTTTATTGCATTACAAAAACAAGAGACACAATAGGTAATTTCGCCAAGTCGATTAATTACTGTACACATTAGCCAAATAATCCAAAATCTTATTATTCAAGAGCTCATTCGCGTCGATAGCCCACATGTAGTCCATATGACTAAACTTCGGATCTGGGACTAAATACATTTCTGGTTTGATAGGCAGCCTTTCACTTAAAAGTGTCACATCGGTTTCACTGGACAGCAAATCATTTTTTGCCCAAATCAGCGTCAATGGTAACGTCACTTTTCTCAAATCATATTGCGGTGGCTCTTCACAACCGTAGATCTCCTTGTTACTTGACCCATAGTCGAACTGTTGGAACTTTCCACCCGATAACACTTCTTGACAGTAGTGCAACAGTGTCTTCCAAGATGTCCCCGTGGCTATGTTTGCCCGGAACATCGGCAACAGGTTTTCGTTAAACTGTTTTTCATTATCGCCGAGATAGCGAAAAGCAATTTGCTTAAAAATAAATACATCAAAGCAATTCACATTGTGTATGTCTATAATACCTCCAATAGCCGATTTTTTAGGGATACACTCATAACGCCCTGCGATCATCTCCACCTGAGCGATCGGGTTGGCTAAATACACTATTTTCTTAAGTGGGTTTTTGAAATCCGTCAGCTGTCAAAATATGATTATACTCTGGTCTTAGGATCAACATAGCGAAAAGAATAGTTGTTCCCATAGAATGTCCCATGTAGGTAATCCTCGTGCCTTCTCCTTTGAGCTTCATTATGTAATCAATAATGGTCGGTATGTCGTAGAAAGCGACGTAGAGTCCGTCTTCAGCCATGCGTGCTCTCTTGAATGGCGATTTCCTCTTACATTGGTCATCCATACGTCAAATCCGGCGTCCGACAGAACATAAGCTAGCCCTTTTCCCGGTCCGTTGAGGATCCAGACAGCAGAACTGCAGAAAATGCCATGTTGTAGAATAACTGTCTTAGAAGAGACGGCAACGGAGCTTTTGGAATGAGGGATTCTATGAACGTTGAGCAGGTAACCCTGAGACTCTATCGTGTGGGTCTCGCAAGGATATCCGTGGCGTTTTATTATTCCTTGGACTGAGAGAACGGCGTCGGGATTTTCTAATTGCGCGCCTTGATCGACGTCGACGGTGGGCTTAAAAGACCAAATGTTCACTACATCAAGTATGTTTCTCAAAACATTTAGAGTCATGATTTTGATATCTTTATGCACCTTTGATTTATTTACAAGCAAAAACTAATGAAATTTTATTGTGAATGTGTTTCTAAAGACTGATTTTTAAACAATGGAGCTAAGCAGTTTTATAGTGATGACACAGTTTTTTAGTGTGACTATAAGGAAAGTAGGATATTATAAATATAGTTTAGCTATTATTAAAACAAAGCAATTTATACATCTTTATAAATAAGTAAATTATTCACAACCGCATTCTCAAGCTGGGATTTTGAGTTGTGGCTGCCATAAACACACATAAAGATGAAAAACAAACACCTATTTACAGTGCCGAATTAGCCTATAGACAAAATATGGGCCTATAATTGGAACTTGCATAAGAAGTAGGTACACCTGTGGGTTCCACTGAAGTTCCTAGGGTTCCTATTGTAGCGACGCGTAGCAAGCGTTGCGAAAGCAAGCATAGCGAAATGATCAAAATAAACCACGAATTTTGACTAATGTGAAGAGTTTGTGAATTTATGACTTTAAGAGTTAGGGCGTCGAAAGTACCTAAGAAGCTTGGCTTTTATTGAGACCACCATTACAGATTACATTGCTTTTATTTAAGTTCAGAAAGAACTCTTCTCATGTTCAGATTTCAAACCATAAATTATGAAAAAAAAAAATGAAACTACATGAAAGACCTTGAAAAACACGTTGTTCTTATTAATGTTTTAGTGTGTACTCATGCTTCTTTTTTAACGGAAAAATGTTGGTATCTTTCTTACTATGTTTTTGTGCTTTTAAGGTAGTTTAACTTATAAGATCTAGATTGTGATCCTTACAGCTAAATAAGTTAAGACACTCGGTGTTTAGTGTTTAAAATTTTTTGCAACCTTTTTTATGTCGTTTTTATGTCTTATGCAGATGGCTTGGCATAGGTTTCCTTCTCGCAAATGAGAGGGATTTAGACCATAGTCCACCACGCTGGGCAAGTGCGGGTTAGGGGACATGATGCTTTCGAGAAATTATGAATTTCTTTCAGGCATGCACGGCGATGGAGAACATCGTAATTAATTAAATATGACGATGTTTTCCATCACCCACGGTGATAGCGGGTAGCGATAAACGCGCACATTACAAATTTCTTTGTCGGAAGTGCGCGCCGAGGATTTCAACCCGGGATCGGTCGCGTCGAAGACCGCGGTTTTTTACCACTCAGCCATCGCTGCCCAAACGACAAAAACCGGGACCGACGGCTTAACGTGCCCTCCGAAGCACGGAAACGCGCATGAAGTTTTTTGTCACTAGCGGTCACCCATCTCACACCCGACCGCTACCGTTAGGCTTAATCGCATTGATCGCTTGTATTCTATGCTAACCGTCGGACCATGCGCGCTTCCCTTTCGTTCCCTGTTTGATGTTAAAATATTATTAATAATTATAACTTACTTTAGTAGTCGATTTTGTTTTTGAAGTGGCACTTGAAGGCTTATTAACTCTAGCATTCTTCAGCGATCTGGCACTGGCATGCATTGTCGATTCTCGAATACTCTGTAAACAAGTTTTTTTTTAAATGTACCCCTGTTGAGAAGGTCTACTTTCGGCCATGGAGACATTTTGTACAGCTCTCGATGCATGCTCGTGTGATGATTTTGAATCCTGTCACGAAATATTAAAGTCATGAAAATTTTGATTCATCGTGAAAGTTCGTTAAAATGCACAATAATGCAGATACAAAAAAAATCGCAGAAAATTATTTTTTCTACGTATTTTAATCAACATATTGATGAAAAATATCAAATAATTACTGTCCATCCGTAAACACGTAGATATATATGTATAATAAAATGCGTTTTGCTGGCACAAATATGCATCAAGCACATAGAGCAAGGGAAAAACCTGATATCGGATCTCATTCTGTAGAACTCTAAAAAACACGGAAAACTCGCCAATACTAAAAAGGATATAACAAACAAAACTAAGCAAAATATATGAATTTGGACCGAAATTTTAATCTCCATTTCATTTACGAAAGTACTGTTTGATATAAAAGCTGTGACTGCACTCTGCGCGTTTTCTAAAATGAAATATAATTTGTTGGAGATAACAAATTGGATGGGACACGACTGATAAATTATTTTGGGAATTGTTGGATGCTCCAGCCGACGTTTTGCAAATATGTTTTAGTTTAACGAGAAGATTTGTTTCCTCGTACGATTATCGTAATATGTTTTGTGCAGATGTTTTTGATTCATTTTGTAAGTAAGAGTTAATTTATTTATCTTTGCTGACGTGACTGGTGAAATCACAATTTAAATTAAGACTTATTAGCTAAGTTAGTAATTGGACTATTTTTTTTATAGTGTAATCGACGAATAAACAAATATAAATTTTTAATTGTGTTTTAATTCTAATTTCTATTTCTTTTCCTATGTCTCTTTATTTTTCATATGATTTTCAATTATTTCATTTCCTGAATCATGTTGTTCCCCTACCATTCTCGAATCGCCACCTTGTCAAGAACAACATCTAATGCCACTACAGCTTCCTCTTTCAATCGAACATTTGTTCTCACTCCTGTTTTATGGAAATGATTGGAGCGAAACAATATATCTTCACTTGTCTCTCCTTTTACAGTTACCTGGATTTCTAATTTTCTTCTTCTTTTACATCTACTTACGATGCCACTTGTACTGATACTTTAAGAATTTAGAGATATTTTTTATTACATATTACCGATGTTAAGTTGGCTTGCGAGCTATACCGCTTCTTAAAAGGCGACATAGAAAGCAGCGGCGATGGCTCCAGCTGTATGTAGGGCCAATACAGCTCGCCCTTCCCCGAGCATCTGCTCAGCTCTTCGACCTCTCCGTGGGACGTCGTAGTGTAGAGAATCGCTTCCATTTCCAACTGTAAAAATTAAAAAAAAATCATATCCATTCCTTATCTTATGCTAATATATATTAAGTTGTATTTTTGGTACATCAACACCACTAATTAAGATTTAACAATAATCCTTCAATTAGGTATTATATCAAAATATTGGCTGCAATAATTTTGTGTCCCACTGCTGGGCTCGGGTCTCTCCTAACTATACGAGGTTACTCCACCGGCCACCCACTCTCTGAGTTATTCAAATCACCCATTGGGTCTCCGACAAGGCTTCTGTCTTTCGATGAATACTAGATCTGATGGACAGCAACTGGGCCATGTGAGGTTCATAACCAATTTGTTTTATAATTCTTAGCATAATTTAATGCCAAAATTGCCAAATAATGGTAATATTTAGTCTATAAACTAACCTCCGGAGATGTAGAAGCTGCACGAAAACTAATAACTTCATGCTTGGTCACAGAGAACTCGACGCCTCCAAGGATATTCCTTCTGTTTGGCACAAAAATTTCATCAATGTGTAATTTACTGGAGTGTGGTAAAGCGATTTCTTTGCACATCTCGATATCGTTGTCACAAACGTGGAACACATGAGCGATGGACGATAGAATGGTCAACTGCCAATGAGCTTCGAAGTTGGTGCCTGAAGCCTCTTTTAAGGAACCGTGGCCTATGACTGTGTATCTGGAAATAATCTAAAAGTATAAGTATTTTATTAAAAAAATACAAATCTTTATCAATGTCCTGCGTGGCACAATGGTTACCATGCCGGACTGCCAATCGAAGGGTCCGATTCCCGGCTAAACAGAAATTTGAATGATGAGTTTAAATTTCTGTTTTCGGTCTGAGCGTTTCTGTCGTTGTGTGTGTCCATGGTACCCACGATACAGATACCCTGTATGTACCATGTACCCAACTGTGAATTGTTATTAATATCTCATTGACGATTCATGCTGACTGAATTTAAAATGAAACAGTTTTATGAACGTGTATTTTTTCTTAAGTTCATCATTGCCTAAACGCACACAAAGAACACAGAGTAGTGTTATACTTTAAAAAGTTCACTAAGTGTTTGTGAACTAGTAAGAAAATCAAAATATCCTTTTTTTATAATAGGGAAGATTATTAGAAAATGGATCGTATATCACAGAATAATTACATACAACTTTCAACACGGCTGAGGGTAGGTGATAATTTAGCACTTTACGAAAAATGTGATAGCTAAATACTATCAGTATCAGTAAGGATTCGAAAATCAAATAAACAGAATTGATCTTTGAAGGCGTGTCTGATTATCTCAAAGGATTTCTAATTTTAGCAATTATTGTCAATCTCTCGATCTCATTAACATTGCGCTCTAAGCTGATTAAGTCTGTTAACGGACGCGAGAGTTTGGAAAACTTTTAACAGGCGGGATCGCTGATAATCCGTACTAAATCGTGCCCGGTGCTCACTGTATTTATCTCGTAATTGTGAAAATAGAGTGTAGATTATAAATATTTATACAGTTTCTACAGAATGTGTTAAAAGTGGAAAACTGTAGCCTGCTTCATCTAGATAACCCCTAGGGAAAAAAGCTTATGGTTATTTCAAAAGTCATACGTTAACAGTTAACGTATGATTTTTTCAAACCACACATAGAGTGATATATAAGGGATGCATAACCATCTACTATATCTCTATTATGTAGTTCAGAAGTGTTCAGATTTATGTATACATATAGTACATAGAAAGACGCGAGTATAACAGTAGCAAACTTATTATTATTGTTTAGGGGATTTTTTTGTACTATAAAGGACATGATTAGCACTTTAAATATATTACAATCTAGCCAAATTTATTTGACTTATGAGCAATTATACGCTAACTTAAACTGCTACTTAGATATTATTAAAATGTACGTCCTCTGTCTGACACATCATTTCCTAGTTTTAGCACATTAAGGTTTTTTGTTCTATAAGTTACGTTTTTTTTCTAGCTCTACACTATATTTGTACTAATAAGTGGGAAAATAATGATAAATAACAAAACGAGTTTCTCACCCATGATAATTCGGTCTCAAATCAAATGTGATATGTGTGTTATAAACTTGTGGCATTTTCTCGCCAGTATCATTATTAAACACGGCCAACGTGCAATGAGCTATCGAACTTTGGACATCTAGATGAGCTTTGACAGGAGCATGGCAATTGAAAACTCCTTGAAAGAAAGGTATCCACTTGCATTTTGGAGTTACATAGACGCTTCCACTGAACTGTTGTACTCCGTAAAGGCCAGTCAAGGCTGATGAAAGCGAATAAGCTTTTTTTGTGGTTGGGAACATTTCGAAGAATTTGTTCATCAAAGCAGATAGGGCTTCCAAATTGCCAAACGCGTTATCCATCACCTGCAAAGGTTTAAAAACAGGTTAGGCATACCGTACCGTACGATATTTGCATTCATGAACTATTTCCTCACTGGTTCGAACGCTTGCGTAGTATATGTAGCTATTCATTCAGCTTTTAAAGTAAGACAGCGTACATTTATTGGTAAGGGTGTATTGGGTTTAAGAATATATTTTAGTGCGCTTATAACCCTTTCCACAGTATTTGTTTCCTTTTTTAATATTAATGCTAGCAGTTAAATTGAAACAACATTCAATAACCAAGAGATTTCAGAGGTTCGCTACAATTTTGGAGCCTAAACTTTTTTGTGTCTAGACCTGAACCCATGTTTATTAGTGTTTAAATTGGGAACTCTTTATACCAACCAACTTTAAAACATCTGGTGTAAAAAATACATGGTTGGAGATACACTTTCTTGCCCATCTTCCTCTCCAATGTGCTTGAAGAACTGTTGCCGCTTCATGTCTCCGGATAACCTTTTCTCTTTCTTCTTTCAATATCCCGCAAGGAAGTTCTTCCGTAGCTAGTTCACAAACTCTAGATGAGGTAGCTTCAATTGGTGATCTTAGTAACTCGTCCATGATTGAAGGGCTGACGATTGGCTTCTCTTCTCCAACCTGTCGTTTTATATGTCATGGAAAAGATAAGAACGAGAGTTAGGAGAGGCATAATAATTTTGATACAAAATCATTCAGTCAGCAGTTTTACCTGTTCTTCTATTTGTTCTCCAAACATTTCAACTTCTTCAGTTTCCGGCATGACACAATCACATGGATCAGCAATGGCTATATCTCTTAAAGACTTTGGAGGGCGTGGCTTTGGTGGCAATCCAAAGTCAGGATCGAGAAAGTAACGTCTCAATGCGGGACAGACGGTGCGAAAATCTGGTGTTGAGAGTTTCTTCATTAGGATAGTTTGAAGAGCCTGTCTGAACATCCAGTGAAGAAAGGCTTTGTTGTAACCTACTTCTTCTACTTTCCATTCTAGATCGGGTTGGTAGGATCTGTAGTGAAAAAAATAGATAAAATTTAATAAAGTTAGCAGACTCGCATTGATAGGTGCATGAAAAGATACACCAGTATGTTTGTCTGGAGATCCCGGAAATCTTCTCAAGCACTGAAGCAGGCCACCGAGGGGCGAGCGCTTTCAAAATGTCACATATCTCGGCATATCTTCTCATCAGTTGTCCGGTCGGGTATCTCGTTGAAAAGATAATAATATAAGATAATGTTATTGAAAAGATATCTGGCTTGCTTAGAAAGTTTTCTTTTGTTGATTTTCATATTATATTCATTGATTTTTTTTGTAATAAAATTTATCTCGTGAGGACTAATTGGTAAAGGTACTACTTGAAGCAAGGACTCGAAATTGAGGACGACGGGTATTACTTGCTGTTACGACTATAACATTGGTCGACAAACAAGCTTCGTCACTATTGTTAAAAAAGATGGAAGGAAATGGTAAGCTCTATCACCAGAACATAGTTGGACCCATTGATCATATATACTAGTCAGTTGGTCCGGGTCGCTAGTAGTCAATTGTAGCGACCTTCCGCTACTCATCAAGAGATGACTCTTCGCTACACCCTCACATCCCGATTCACCGTGGACAGAGGGCGACACAAGGTCTGCACCCTCACATCTCGACTCACCGCAGATAGACGGCATTCAAGGCGCTTGTAAGTGAAGATTACTCAAGCATGGATTGAACATATCGATCTCCGGTCTGAGCAGGGGGTGATGTAGCGACCTTCCGCTACTCATCAAGAGATGGCGCCACGGGATTCCTCACGCTATCGAAGTTTTCTGAATATCCGAGCATATATACAAGCTCCGAACTGAGTCAGTTGGAGCGCGGCCGCTCCCCGGGCATGGCCACCTCGCCCGGCGAGAGATCTCCCTTTGCCAAACAATAATAAACACTTATATAATTAATAACAATACAAACTATTTTAATGCTGCGTCTTTTGCTACATAATCCCTTGAAGAAACAAATTTACTTGTAAAATTCTTTATCCGTGGGACCCATGTTTGAACTGGACTTATTTATTCGGACCCAAGTGTTGAACGCAGTGCCAAGGTTGGAGAGGAACTTGGAAGCCCAGGGACATTCCTTCGCTGCAGCACACTGGATAAGATCTCTTGACCCCAGAAGCAATGTTGATTCGCTGAGTAACGATGCGTGCCAGTTCATACGCGAATGAACCCAAAGCCTGAAACATATCATTTTTTTCTGAACTAATATTCCGTAGAATAAACCAAGACTTTTACAGATCTTTTTTTCTATTGTAATAGAGTAACAGATATAGTAACGTGGTGTTAAGTGTTCGCTGTAGTCAACTTATGTCTTGCCTGAGGTCTGATGCGGTTGGACTGCTTCTCCGCTTTCTCAAGCTTTGTCACCATCGGTAGGTGATCGAGACAATATGACAACTCATGTGGCGTAATGGCTTCTATGCTGGACTGCCGATCGGAGGGTCCCGGGTTCGATTCCCGGCGAAGCAGAAAATTAAAACGACGAGTTTAAAATTTCTGTTCCAGGTCTGGGTGTTTGTGTTTCTGTCTATGCGTGTGTCCATAGTACCCACGACACATTGTAAGTGGGGCTTTTCGCTTTCGCTCTACAGTTTAATTCTTATTTGTTTCTTTTAAATCCAAGTATATTTAATACTGACCTTCCGCCAGCGGCTTCGCATGCATGGACCCGTTTGATAGGTCCACGTTGGATAAAAAATAGCCTGTGTACTATTCCAGGCTATTTCTCTAACTTTCTTTTATCTATTTGAAACACGACATAAGACAATTTTGCCATTTTAAAATCATAGGCGTTTAGCCAGCGGCTTTGACCGCCTGGACCCGTTTTATAGGTTCCCGTAGGAGTTCCAAGAGGATGAAAACCATTCTATGTCCTTTTCCAAGGCCCACTCTATCTGTGTTCCAAATTTCATTAAAATTGGTTCAGTAGTTTAAGTGGGAAAGCGTTGCAGACAGACAGACAGAGTTACTTTATAATTTATGATATTAGCATGGATCATTAGAATAATATGTTAGCTAGATTAGATATGCTATTGTTAACATCGGTGATCGGCGACTGTATTGATACTGAATCGTGTTTTGGCGACTATTTGCGTTTCACAATAGTTGCACACTATTAAAATCGCGTGTTTTAGCAACCTGGTCACTGCGTTTAGATTAAAAGCAATTAAATCGCCGATAGCCAATCCTAAAAGTAGCATGTTGCGAAAGCAAGTTTCAGTAATTTACCTGCAAACATGTCTTCCAGGTTGAAACTTCACTTCAACACTATCATAGCCCCTAGTACTAACATACGCCTTAGCTCTTGGTAGTTCACAATCAACGAACCATTCAAAAACTTCCAAAAACAAATATGCAGATTCTATGTAATCCACAACGGGTACTCCACTGTTGAATAGAATTCTAGGATGAAGCATACTCAGTGATAATCTTAAGATGATCTCATCGGGTCCATCAATTTGGAGATAAAGTGGAGCATATTTTGGAGCTGGAATGTCCAATGCTTTATTGACCGGCCCTTTCGTCATCCTCACTGGTGGGCTACTGGCTGCTGATGTGTATTCAAATAGCGAAGGGTAGTACAGTACGCTTATGCTTTTGATCACCTCTTGAATCTGATGAAAAGAAAAATGTTAACGAATTAGATAGTAAGTAAATAATATTAGTTTAGATATGCTGCACTGTTTAACCCGCATTTAGAATTAAATAATAAAGAAATATAAATCAAGATATTTGTGCCTAGTAAACAATAGTAAACATCCGAAATTCTGTTCTTTATAAGTTTAAATGGATTTTTAACTTTTTTTTCATCATAGCGAGAAGAGAAACCTCCTAATGCAATATAGCAATAGATTATTTTATTGTATCTAAACAAAACGCTATATTTACAGCAATTTTGCCAAGTTTTACAGTAAATAAATTGAAAATAGTCAGCTATGCGCTTTTTCGGGGCATCAAGAGACCCTTACGTGAGTCCAGTATCTTACCCACTAGGCTATGTTTGAACATTGACATAATCACCGCATTATACTGTAACCATTCCCTCAACTCTTCTTTTGCTTGCTGAACAAGAGCTGAGTTTGCTGCTGTGGGGGACCGGTTCACGTCTTTGCCAACTTTCTTTGCCTGTAATGTAAAAGAATCATCTTTCTAACTTACTCGTAGAAACCTTTAATTTAGGTATAAGTGGTACCAATGATTATGTATACTTATAGATAATAATTAATTATTCATCGAATGTTGAACACCAAATGCGTTGCAGAATGTATCTGCAAGTCCACAACGTTAAAGCTTTGCCCATTGTGGGTACATGATTTAAAAGCATTGACGTATCTTCTTTATATATATAATTCTTCTGTATGTGTGTTGACAGTGAATGGCTGGACCGATTTTAATAAATTTTTGTGTGTGGGTGGATTTGATGATGGTTTAGATTCACAATTCGGTCCACTGGAAAATATTTTTTATTTATTTATTTATTTATTTAGTTTTCCCATATAAATTGTTCCTATCTGTCAAACGTTTGTATTTCGTGCCGTGTCGTTCTAAACTTTGACACAGTCAGAGTAACAGGACAGTACGTATGTCATTATTTGTTTTATATTTTTGAAATCTCTTTATGATAATAAGAAAAGAAATCGACTTTCAATACTTTTAAGGCAGGACAACGTCTGCAGGGCCCACTAGTTACCTATTTATAATTTTTTTATAGAAGTCTGATAAGGCTTAAACTAAAAGAAAATAATAATCACCGGTGGAATCATCCTGTCGTGTTCTTCTCGAAATTGAAATGTAATCTGAAAAATAAAGACTTCATTACACAGTCGCTTATTATTATCCTTCTTGACCATTTTACACTAACTTCAGGATCATCATAACTATAGTGGGGCATATAATATGGGGTTTTTGAAGAGTTCCTTGAATGAGATGTCGAATAGAATCGAGAATGTTTTGTATTACGAATATACAGGTTTAAATATTTCATAAAGTCGGTATGACAAGGCTAATATAAGGAAACGTTGATTGTTAAAAAAACACAGTTTTTTATTTATTGATTTTTATTATTTTGGATGGAGAAGATTAAGATGCTAGAGTATGACTACTTAGCTAGGATGTGCTTCTTCTTATATACCTATCACAATTTGTCAACTATTCCTCACAAAATTAGTCCCGAGGATTAGCACTCTGGAGTTTTGTTGAGTAGGTGATATACATATAAATAATCCTTCATTCATATTCTAAAGAATAAAATATTATTTGAAAATAACTTAATCAAAATTCTTTTACTTACAGATTCGGTACTCTGAACGTCTAGTAGGTGAGGGGCGTGGGACAGCTTCATGAGGCCGTTAACTTTGAGGAACCGGGTCCTGGGACAGTCGTAGGCCTCGTACAGACCATGTCGACGGGCCCAATCTACCCAGCGGTATTGCTTCCACAGCGCAACATCTAAACGAAAGAATCACCAAAGCGTAAACGCAGAGGTTTAAGCATTTTTAGAAATAGCAAATTTTACTTAAAATATAGAGAATATTCGCTTAATTAAGAATACAATTTTATAAAGCTGAACAGTTTGTTTACATGCGCTAATTTCAGAAACTACTGGTTAGATTTTTTTGTGTTGCATTGTCCATTTATCGAGCAAGGTTATGAATGAATTTGATTGAAATAAAATGAGTATACACAGTTGAATAAAAACATAAATACGAACATTCAGACCGAAAATAGAAATAAAAACATCGACAGTTCAACAAGGGAACGATTCTCACCGGGAATCGGACCCGGCACCCTCCGATGGTAGTCAGGCATGGTAACCATTACGCCACACGGATGACCCGTAATGGTAATGTCGTATGATTTTACAAAGCTCAAAAAATATCGCGTAAGCACGTATGCCGCAACGATCGTATACATAAGACTAGACGACCCGCGTGGCGCAATGGTTACCATGCCGGATTGCCAATCAAAGGGTCCCGGGTTCGATTCGCGGCGAAACAGAAATTTGAATGATGAGTTTTTTGTGTTCTCGGTCTGGGTGTTTGTGTTCATGTCAGTATGTGTCCATGATATCCACGACACAGGGTATATCTACCCTACTGTGGGGCTATAAGTGTGAAACGTTATGAGAGTGAAACGTCTATACAATAAAAAAAAATATACGCTGGACTAGGTGCAGACTTGCCCTGGAACCGCTGTGAAGTGAAGTGAAGTCATAATAATCGTAGTTTCTAACGCGTTTAATCCAACAGGGCAGCTGGAATAATGGCGATGCTTAAAACTTTCACTATAGCAATGATGTGCTTCAATTATACACTCTCCAGGTCTGTGTTGAACATTTCCAGTTTAAAACTCTATTAGTACAATTACGGTCATAGTTGGCTTAGTTCTCAATTTAGTGTAGAGCGTTATGGTAGAACTCGGATAAAAACTATAATAATATGATATAAAATGAAAAGAAAAAAACATCTTTTTTACAACAAGCTTTTATTGAAAAGAGAACTAAAAAGTAAAAAATAATTCAAACCTGATAATTTTATAAATAAAAACACTTTCATGCTACATTACAGAACATTTAGCATATTACACCTTTATTATTTTTCTTTCGCAACTTTTGTGCGTGTTACATACGCGCACAATAACACAATGTAACACGCTTTTATTTATAAAATTTATATTCAGTTTTGAATTATTATCAGGTTTAAATTATTATCAGGTTTAAATTATTTTTACTTTAAAGTTAATTTTTTAATAAAAGTCGATTTTTAAAATGTTTTTTTTTTCTTTTAATTTTTATCTTTTTAGTATTTTTGATGCTAGTTTGACTACGGGGTTGTGTCGTTCAATTACCGAGTTCCTATGGCCATCTTCCAGCTCCATCATCAGACCCTGGTTACCATCTAGCACCAAAGCACTCGTTAAGACGAATCATACGAGTACGAGCCCAAACTACATGGGGTTCAGTCGTTTAATTACGGAGTTCCTATGGCCACCATCCAGCTCCATCATTTTAGCTCAATCGGAAACCGGGACGTGGATCAAATTTAACTTGAACGATTTGATTACAGACCGACAGACAGACAACGGGACAGGTGAAACTAATTAAAAGCTTGTAAAACAGGGGCTGAATTAAATGCATATATAGTAAGTAATAGACTTACCTATTCTATGTTGGTACAGGTTGACCTTTCCACCGAAATTTCACTATAGTACCTACTTATTTTTTTTAAGTTTGTGTTGGTGGTACCTGTGATGCCTGTCAATTTCGAATCACGCAAGATTTACTACCTATCAAGTAGAATCGTAAGAAGAAATAAATAAAGAAAGAAAAAATATTTATTTCATAATAGGAATACAAAATATTCGCTTCATGAATGTAATTTTTTCTCGGTCATCGCCTTTAGGTGCCCATTTGGGCTAAATGTTGAGCTGAGAGAAAAAAGGCGGCGGAAAAAAACACCCAGCAGCACTCTTTTTAAAAAAAACGGCAAATTGTTTGTAAAGTAGGTTTACGATCGAGATGTTTACGTGATAACGTCCGCACGAGAAAATCTCCATTCGTTTGTATGCCGCTAGAGTGAGAGAGACGGAAGATCGGTCCACTCACTCGAACGCTATGCCAGCCTCCGCTCGTGAGGATTCCGCGTGACAAGTTTCACGGAATGACTGGCAGCGCTCGAGATGAGACGGGAGATCGGTCCGTCTCTCTCTCGTTATCCCCTCACGCGTACCGTGTCAAAAATGTCAAACAGACGTCAAGTGCCACGGCCCGCCCGCGATTCGCGCCGTTTTTTGTCTCGCGTTACATTACGAGCCGCTTCTCAGAAGTGCCTAACATCAACACATGTTACTTATACCTACAAGTTCCTATTGAAACAAGCTAACTCATTGTTGAATAATATAAACAAATTGAGTCATCGAGATTTCGACAATCTTTGCCTAAAGTGGGTCGATTGTAACTTTTGACGTTTTTTTTAATATACCTACATCTAATAATCATTCTTATATTTAAAAGAAACAATACTTGAATTTTCAAGACAAGATCGTCGTTTTACAATGGGTTTATTTCAAATATGAGGCCTACATATACTTTTTGACGTGATAACGTCTTTAAAATCGTTTTAGTCGGGTGACATGTTCAGAAACTTGTGTCACACCAAAATCTCACGAGCGCGATCGCAGGTATAACGAGAGAGAGACGGACCGATCTCCCGTCTCATCTCGAGCGCTGCCAGTCATTCCGTGAAACTTGTCACGCGGAATCCTCACGAGCGGAGGCTGGCATAGCGTTCGAGTGAGTGAACCGATCTTCCGTCTCTCTCACTCTAGCGGCATACAAACGAATGGAGATTTTCTCGTGCGGACGTTATCACGTAAACATCTCGATCGTAAACCTACTTTACAAACAATTTGCCGTTTTTTTTTCAATTATGGCATCGCAAACTCTGTGCATACTGCCAGCGTCAAGTATAATTTTTGCATTAATTTTTTGCCAGTTTCAATGAAACTGGACGAAGTAATAACAAAGTCAGTAAGTAAGTCGTCGGTAATCAGTCAGTCTAGTCAGTCCAACATTCAAGTAAAGCGATGGCTACTTTACTAGAACGAGTCCGATGGAATTTTGGAGGCAAGCAGAAAAAACATATTATTTTAGCACTGTTATTCTATTTCACAAACACTCGTGCACTGTAATTAACCTACATCACACAAAATGCCATCAACTTTATCCGATATAACTCAAAAATACACCAAGAAAATGAAAATAAAACAAGAGCACAATATGTCTTTTTCGACTTCCCGCCTAAAACTCCATGTTCCCGTTAAAAAGCCGCGTGATGTTATGCGATCACAGTCGTCTACGGATACGAGCAACTGTTCTCCAGGTTAGTCACTTGAGGGAAGTGAAGGAGAGCTTTTACAGTTTTCATAAAGAAATCCACGTTATAACTCACTGGAAATGCCTTAGCTGGAATGTTCAAAATTTACGTGGCAAAAAGCAAAATGTGAAGGACCACGAGTCAAGCTAGTGTCGAAGGAATTTCAACCTTTTGCGATTAGTATAATGGTGATATGGCGGGCAGAGATCACAAACCTGGTTCAGGCAACGGCTTCTTCAAAGGCAAGTCCCTCGCCATGGTGACCAGAAGGCTCATCTCGTGTCCTGGAGTAATCCCCGGCAGAGCGTATGGTGGCTTGCCCTTCGTATCTTCAATCAGTATTGTTGTCATGGAGCTACGCTAAAAATTACTTACATTATTGTTCATAAATAAAAAAAAAGTTTTATATTTATTTCATCCGCAAATTATGTTGCTACGATTATTTCCCATTCATCCAACACGACGCAGAATCCAACCGAATTTCCATCTTAAAAACGGTTTCCTTTGATTAAGTACACTTTGTACTCAACCGATGTGTTGAATATAACATTACTTCAAATTAACTTAAAAAAAAAGAATAAAATCAGTTGAAACGATAGTGCTCCAAAAAAATAAACACACGCCTAAGTAGTAAACAAAATAGTTTCACTGAAATCACCGGAGAGGTTTGAATTAGTAAATAAATACCTACTACTTTTAGGGTACGCCCCATCGAAATTGACAGCTACGGGGGATGATAAGGGATAAAAGTTTGTACGGTAAAGCTTTTAAATTGTTAGTACTTCATTTAAAATAATGTTTTTTTCATACTAAAAGCTATTTTTACATTATATAACGCTATATTCTTGACGACCCGTGTGGCGCAATGGTTACCATGCCGGACTGCCAATCGGCGAGTCCGGGTTCGATTCCCGGCGAAACAGAAATTTGAATGATGAGTTTAAATTTGTGTTCTCAGTCTGGATTTTTGTGTTTTTGTCTTTGTATGTTTCCATGGCACCCACGACACAGGGTATATCTACCCTACTGTGGGACTATGAGTGTGAAACATTATTTATTATTTATTTATTTACAAAAAATCTCCATTTGATATCTCACCCTAACGACGGAAATTTCTTTAGCGGCTGGTTTTTTTGTACTCTTCGATCGAATGGTGCTGGCCAGCGTATCTTCATCTTCGTCCCAAGAGAATAATGGCACTTCCGTGGATATAAGCTCCCACAGCTCTTCCGCATCTAGGCAATAATTCGTAAATGGAAATGTACACTTATACTAAACATTAGTTATAGTCGAGGAGCTCAAAAGGGATTTTTTGGAATATCTCGAGCACATCAGAGACCTTAGTGTAAGTCTGCACACGCGAAAATGTTACTAATTAAACGAGTTTGCGTTAAGAATTTAATTATCGACCTTATTTCTTTCAGGTTAAGATCTATCTCCATTCAATCTACATTATTCTACATCCTATATCCAATTTTAACTCGGAGATAACTAGCCTTTCGCCAACAGCTTCGCCCGCGTGGACCTGTTTTACAGGTTCCCGTAGGATAAAAACCATCCTGTCTCCTTTCCCAAGGTCTGTGTTCCAAATTTCATTAAAATTGGTTCAGATGTTTAAGCGGGAAAGCGTAGCAGACAAACAGACAAGCAGAGCTAGGTATTTGTAAGTTAGTCCGGGATTGAGAGTCATAAGGGAGAGATGGTTAAAAAAGCAGTGACTAAATAGTGGTAGTTATTGTTCGGTATTGCGACCGATATTTTGGTGACAAAAAATCTGAAAGTTTTTTAAATATTGTAATATTATTGCAATTTTTAATATTGAATAGCACCCTCTTTAATATCAAAAATAATTCCTGTACACAGAGTTATACAAATATCAAATTAAGTTCGTAAACGACTACGCCATTTTATTTCTGTAAAGCGCCTGACTTCAGCTAATAAGCAAAAGTGGGGTGGCAGCCATTGCAGGATTAATTTTGCGGGCACCGACAGCTATTATATACAGTTTGTGAAGATGTCATTGTAATTATTTGCTGTCACCTGATCAATCAATGGAATCATGAGACGAAGATTTCTGAAAATATTTTTTGTAATAGTTCACGTACTTACCTTTTTTAATTAAATTAAATATTAAAATTAATATAAAAATACTTATTTTATGGCACTTTACAGTTAAACGGACGAGAGGTGACCGTTAGTGGCATAATAACGCTTCACACGCATAAATAGTAGATATACCCTGTGTCGTGGGTGCCATGGACACACACAAAGACAGAAACACAAACACCCAGACCGAGAATAAAAATTTAAACTCATCTTTCAAATTTCTGCTTCGCCAGAAATCGAACCCGGGACCCTTCGATTGGCAGTCTGGCATGTTAACCATCGCGCCACGCAGGTATTCTATTTTATAGGTCACAATAATTCCATTTTCATCTTTCGTAGGAAAAGTCAAGAGTTATGTTAGTAAAATGAAATATAGGAGATAATATACGCTACTTTTATGTGGTATTTTGGATATTTTGCGTAAATTATTCCAAACCTATTCCACCGGCAAAGCTGTAGAGCTTTGAAATGAAATGAAATGAAATAGTTTGAAATGAAATAGTTTATTAACATCCTGGGTTATAATATACACTTGATGTTTGTCATTGTTCTACGGTCATCAGCTTACCGTCATCCGCTTTGGGTGCGCTAAGGCTTATATGGGCTAGGAGAAAAAAGCGGGCGGAAAAAAACTCCAGCCCTGTTTTATTTTGTCCTGTTTTTTCATGTTGGTTTCAAATTTTGTTTCTAGCTGGTGTGATTACGTCATGAAAGAACTGCTTTGGATTGAGTATTTGCGACTCGTTGAACGTTACTCGTATCAATGAGTTATGAATGCAGTTAATTTTAGATGAAATATTCTGGAAAGAATCTATTTATGCAGTGTTTTCCCTATATTATGCCAAACTTATTCCACGCCAAATCCACTACATCGCATGCCAAAGGTTAAACGAAGCGAAAACTGGCTTCGGAACGGAAGCTACTCGTAAATCATGCTCCCGGCTCACTAGAGATATGATAACTCAAGTTTATCCGGCTCAGCACAGTACATCAAATGGGGCGTATTATAAGTTATGTTCTATATTATCTAATATATAAAAAATTCCTGTCACCGTGTCTGTGGACGCACTCCTCCGTAATGGCTCTACCGACTTTTTTTTGTATAATTGGTACGTTATAGTAGTGTTGTTGTTGTTATAGTTCGATTACCTTAACCTGACACCAAGCACACATTCACATGATGTGTGTGAACAGATGCATACGCAATATGAAAAAAACTTTTATCTATGTTCCACGTACATAAGTCTACGGGAGTAATAAAAATAAAGGAGTTTTTGACGGGAAGTCGAAAAAGACATAATTGTGCTCTTGTTTTATTTTAACTTTCTTGGTGTTTTTTGAGTTATATCGGATAAATTTGATGGCATTTTGTTCGATATAGGTTAATTAAAGTGCACGAATGTTGTGAAATAAAATAACAGTTCGAAAATGTGTTTTTTCGGTTTGCCTCCAAAATTCCATTGGTCACGTTCTAGTAAGGTGGCCATCGCTTTACTTGAATGTCTGACTGACTTGACTGACTGAATACTGACGACTTACTGATTTTAATTACGGTTTCAACACTTTCAACGAAACTGGCAAAAACTTGATGCAAATATTATACTTGACGCTGGCAGTATGCACAGAGTTTGCGATGCCAAAATTGAAAAAAAAAATGAAGAAAAAAATTAACGTAGTAACAGATCATTATTGTCAATAACAATATTGTTCCAATTTTAAATATGAGAACTAAAGGATGATTTTTTTGTGAATCAAGGCATCAGGAGTGAGGAACCGGCTGTCAACTAATTATATGGTACGACACGAAGATAAATAATTTAAAAATAGTTAGGTATTGATTTGAAATTGTAAAACAGAATCTCAAAAATACCACCACGTGACATAATTAAGAATTTCCGAACTTTAAGAAAATGTAAATACAATAAAATTGTAGATTCATAATTATTTACCGATGCATAGAAACTGTTATTGAAGCCAGAAGAAGTATCACTAATTATAATTTTTTAAGTCATTTTATTTGTAAAATAAATGATTTTAATAACATCATTATATTTACCAGTTTATGTTATTGATAAAATAAAGATATATAAAGAAAATGTGTTAATAAACTGTATCTAATTATTCGCTTGAGAATTTTAGTTAAACCACAAAATACAAAAATCTGAGTAGGTGCTGTCCCTAATAATTTGGCCACCCAATGTATATTTATTACTTTGATTTTTTTCCATTATTGTGTTTGTAATAATAATTTTAATATAATTTTATTTTAGTTTAAATTTTATGAAGTCCAGGTAATGATACTAATAAATAATATGATTTATATACTTTATAAATTGTTCAATCCAATCACTATTAAGTTTTTAGAGCTGACAGCACTGTTGAAAGTAACAGTATGTAAATAGGTCAATCAAATTTTGACTAGTATAAAATAAACTCCCTACAGGACCATAACACTAGACCAAAACAGAATCCATCAGAGGCTCACTTACCCGAAATATGATAAGTCAAGTTCATCCCGCCAGTGAGTGCGTGCAAGACGTCAAACTGAGGCATGGATTCGTCTTCCCAACAATCCAGGTCTTCGTCCGAATTCATGTCAGGAGCGGCCAACTTCAACAGCGCCTGTACATTTTGATTAGCAATTAAACATTTGCGCGTCAGGAATATTTTAGCAGAGCAGGCGCTTGGTTATAGATGAATAGAAGAGACTGAGAAATATACCTAGACTTATTAAAAAAACGACTTTTTACTATCTGCTCTTTTACAGAAAAGGCAGGGCAGATGTTTTTAAATAAAACATCTAATAATAATATAACTTTTGTTAAAAAATGATTTCAACTCATTTTTTTTTTCAAATTCAGTTAGAATTTGAAAAAAAATCTCTATAAGTAATTTTGTTCAATTTTAAGACTATAATTGTTCACCATTACTATTAATGTGCATATTAGACACCGGATATTAATAGTAAACTTCAAGATAATAATTCTTTTGAAAATAAAAATAAACACCGAGTAACATTTAGTTTCGTGCAAGAATACACTGAAACATTAAACGACATAAACTTGGGCATTTTATGCTAACGGGGTCAAAATGGTCCACATTTCGCTTTCATTAGCCAACAAAAAGAATAACTTCACATTATTTGTTTAACCTTATAGATGTGATGGTACGAAAACGACTCTAGGGTACTATTTTTCTAACTCCATTAGAAAATAAAGGGATAGCAATACATCACCTCTGTTAGAATCGGCCGTAGATACGTCGTTGCCAGAAAACGAGCAATTTTTTATGCCGCTACTGGTAGGCAAATGAAAGTGGCTCATACTATTCAACATGGAATAAACGAAAGATTGTACAAATCTTCCGTATTATGTTACGGTTAGGCATGGAAGATATTGCTACTTTAGAACGTTATTAACAACTGTTTTTGTAACAGTTCATATTAGTTTAGATTTAAGTATGTTTATAGTTAGTTTTAGTCAATACTTCGGCTGCAGGCCTTTTTTGCGTCCCACAGCTGGGCACGGGTCTTTCCTCATTATCTGGACGGCCTGAACCTTATTCTATCACAGCAATGCGGGTTGGTGGAGATGCAGGCAGGCGCAGGTTTGTGGCCAACCTGTCGGATGTTTTCAAGCCGTCCATTAGGTTTAACGACTGTGCTACCAGTACCGATGGCTTAATTTGCCCTCTGAAGTACGGAACCCGCACATGAAATTTTCACCATTAGCGGTCACGCATTTCACATCACACCCTACCGCGCCCATTTGGATTAACTGCCCAGATCGCTTACAATCTATGCCAGCTTCCGGGCAATGCGTGCTATTTTTTTAAAATGCGTTTGTGCGTTAGTCACTGTTAAATATTTATAACAGCAGGAAGCTATTGTTACTATTCGTTACTCCAGCAGTCCTTGGCTTGGCACGCCTACACTTTTACTAAGGCCATTTTAAGCAATTGTGTGTAATTGCCATACGCTTTGCGTGAGGCGTTTTCTCAGAGTATTGTTTTAGATTTGGAAAGAAATTGGGGCTTGACTGTTTATTTCTATAAAAAAGAATAAGTCTTATATTCTGACCTACTTTTGGTATTTCTCGGCTTAGTATTATGGGACAAGAGAGTAATGTATGAATAAGTGAATAATAAATCTATGCTAATATAAACCGGAAGAGTTTGTTTATTTGAACGCTCGAATCTCAGAAACTACTGGTTAATCCAGGCGGATGAAGATGCGGGCGCCCGCTAGTATATGAATAAGATCCAAATGGTAATACGGCAACCATACAAATACAAGAGGAGCTTAGGCGGCTGATCAATCTTTTTATGAAATAAGGTGACCGACGTCCATGCAGTTAACGTTGTATTGTAGTCCTCTGGTTCTTGACACGCAATCTCAAATAGGGCTCGAATTTGGTCTTAGGTCGCATGCTGATTCGATACTTCCTGGAGCCTGATGGTCGGTTAATTGGACCTATTTATGCAAACCGGAACCAACCCACACATGATGATGATGATGATAGTTTTGAGAAAAAGCTGTTTAATGTTGTGCAAATAAAATATTTTCATTTCATTTCAATGTATTAGACATCTGATATTTTGTGGATTGGTAAACATGTCATGAAAATGTTTTGTTCTGTCAAAATTTTCAGATCATTTTGATCTTTACAGGGTCAATAGAAGGTGCAATTTTAAGCTTTTTTGTGTACTTAACAAAATTTCGGCATGAGTGTGGAATGGTTCCGGTTTGCGTAAATAGGTCCAATTTAGCACAACAAACTATCCGTCAAAATAAAAAAGTTGCCGTATCTAGTATGAACATACTCCACAACACTGTTTATGGACTGGGATACTGGGCACAATAGTTAAGCTTACTTATAACGAAGAGAAGTGGGCACTTTGTTACTGTAGCGAGACTGATGATGTAAAATTCGTTTTGACGGTTTATTTAGCACGAGACTCAAACAAAGTATCTTGTTTAATTACACTTCTTGACTTTTTATTTTATTTATAGAACCTGATAGCTTCCCCTACGCGCGTTGCTACGCTTCTTACAATAAACGAAATTCATTGGAATGATAGTGGCAGATGGGTCAAAGATTGGTCGTCAGAAACCTTTGTGGGCTCATGCACGACACTTTGTTGAAGATCATGACATAATCAAATGCAAAGTTTACGATTCTATGAAGGACATACAGATAAAAATTCATTTTTATACATATAGATATTATTTAAACGTCTTAGGAGGCGAGTGTACGTAGACGTTACGTAGTCACTAGTTCCTCTTCTCACTGATTATGGAGTTGCTTCACTAGCTTCGCTACAACTATTTTTGCGTCTACTTTGCCTTACCATACCATACCATATTTGGGAGATTCCTCCACGAGAGTCCTGGAGATTACTCCACGACGCTGTTCAGATTGGGGTTGTTTGAGATACTTAACATCCTACCTTACATAAAAGCAAAGGCCACAGCATCACAACAGGCGAAGCGATTGGTGGTGGTGGCTGTTTCGCGGCAGCCTTAGCCTGAGTGCTGCTGAGCAGCGGTGAGAATGGCAGCAGAGGGGCGTCGTTCGCGTCCACTGGCACCTGGTCATTGACCCACACGCAGCGCCACGCGCCGAGGTAGTATAGACGGACGAGATAGCAACCTGGAATAGAGATGATTCTTAGAGGTTTTTGACATTACAGGTACGCGATATGCTTTTACTTCTTTCCATGGAGTCAGTATCTCCTAACAACATCAGATGGTGGCTTTGATGCTTTGTTACACTTTGACGTTTGTGGGAAGTACCACCAATGCACCCATTTCTGCCGTGAAGGAATTCTGTTGTATTTTAGTGTAAAATTGCGGTGCCCAGACTTAGCCTTAGCGAGCATTAGCCTCCATAGCAGCAGTGCAACTGCTCCTAAAAGACTGCCGGTTCATGCTGGGGGTGTACTACGCGTATACGACATAAGCAACGTGCAGAAAGACCAAATTCTTAAATTTAACCGAATACTTTGCAGTGTAAGCGCGTCGCAAATCCATCGTTGTTGAGCCGCGACTACACCTTGTTTTTTAAGTTCGCCGTATTACACACAGCCACAAGAGATTGTCGCCAACTTACATGTTTCGGTGACATGAAAATCTCGGATTTGCGGTTTCCGTTTCGCACTGGTGGTGTTGTGGCGAGTATTGTGCGGCGAGGCAGTCCTGTTTGTTATACCTACTAACATAGTGATAACCTAGCTTGTAATATTATCAATTTGACCCCCAGCAAACTAAGTGATTGATTGATAAAAACTGATTTTCTTTGATAACCATCAAATACCTAATTAATAACATGGATTGCAATAAATAAATGAATATGAATGAATGAATACCTACCCCTACCTACCTACTTAACCAAGTAGGTATATCCAGATATGAAGAAACATTAAAGGCTAAGTTTTTCCGTAGTAGGAGGACGGTATTTTAGTCCCTGTAGCTTCGGGATTAAGATAAGAGCTACGATATCCCCTGCCTAATCGTAAGAGGCAACTAAAAGGGGGCTTCCAGGGTTGTGAGCGGCGAGAGTGGCAGCTCGATCCGTCCAGCCAGCAGCCCCGGGAAGGACGGCGGTGTGTGTGTCGCCGCATGTCGCCGTAAACATCAGAAGGTGCTGCTCTCCCGAGGATGGGCCCGTTCTGGGGCCGCGCGTGAAGGACACCGGTGCGTTCCACTCCCAAGGTGCCGGGTATATTTTATTTATTAGGTTTTTTCCCCTTTTCCCCCCACCCCCAATACAAAAAAGGCTATTTTTATTAAAAGATCTGACGCTGCTACACCGTTTGCTGTTCTTAAGTCAGTTTAGTCTGCAACCACAACCATCCTCCAAAATACGAAGGAATTACTTCAGGGTACGATTGGGAGCAATGGTGATTCCACGGTTGAACTAAAAAAGTTCAATTTTTTTTATTTATTTATTTAACTTAAATAAACTCAGTGAACCAGAGAACTGCTGAATAAGTTAACTCGACACGTGTAAGTAGGTACTTAGCCAATGAAGAAGGTAATCCAGTTCGCTTATGGGCAAACAAATAGGATTGCATACAATTTAGTGCATCGCGTCTCATACTGACTGTAGAGACGGGAAAAAACATTTATGAAACAAGTATCTATACTAATAATATAATGATAGTTACTCGTACCACATAAAAACATTAAAGGGTCTCAAAGGGGCCTCTACGTGTTGGACCTACGTGGGGACACCACGCAAGCCTTCCAAAACCGGGTGAATAATATCTTCGACCAGTGATCCATAAGGAGAAATTTATTTATAATACATGTATATAATAATTATATCGCACTTATCTCAGGAACTACTGGTTCGAATTGTTTTTTTTTTTTGTGTAGAATAATCAATTTATTGAGGAAGGGTATAGCCCCTATAGGGGCAAAAAACTAGAGTCGACGCGGACGAAGTCACGGGCGGCCGGTATTAAATTAAAATATAAATTGTAGAATACTATATTCAACTTTTGTGCACGAAAATCCGTAACAATAACGTCCAGTACACATGCAAATTTATCAGAGCAATTATTTCATTCCAAGCTAACTCATTGCATCGTCAGAGTAGCTGTGATATGTTGTCAGATCTATCTGCTGCTACTCGTAGTTTTCCGCCCGCGACAATGCTCATGTGTGCTACATGTTTTTTTCATAGAACTGATATTTTCTCCAGGCAAAAGTAGCCTATGTCACTGTCCAACCCCCAAAATATCTCCACACAAAGATCCAGGTCTTCTGACGTTAAATAAGTACAAACAAACACTGTAGTATGTGCCTAAGATGCCGCTATTATAAGTTAGGTTACATATTAAGATGATCAGTAATAATAAAGCCTTCTATCGGAACACGCCATTCAGTATCGAGCCTGATACGTCTTTAGACACACATTCATATTTATAATATTAGTATAGATATGGTTTGGTGCTGCTTTTTGTTTCTAGTCACTTAAATGTGGTTAACATGTCGTTTAGTTTAAATGTTTCAAGGAAAATTTTGTGAAGAAAGGGCCATCTCACTACCTATTGGAAGTTTTCAAACTATTAAGGCCCTCAACCCTCTTTCATCTATCTATGACAACTGGAAATACCGAAATTCGGACGATTGACTGACAGACTGGAACTGCTAAGCTTGAAAAGAGACATAGGCGCTCTCTGCATGTTCTACTGCCCGTACCACAGTATAGTAAGTGCTCCGAGGAACTTTACAAATTAATGCTTAAGTCACTATTTCATCACTGGTATAGTGTTTTACCAGCGTAGCATAGCGTCTGGTTAGACGAAGAGTAAAGTTCCTTTGTCATCATCTGTCAAATTGGTAAAATTAAAAAGTACCTGGTTTATCGTTTGTGACAAATTTTCACGTGTGCTGTTGCCTTTTATGAAGCTGATTAAAACAATTAAACAAAGCTTATTATTTCGATTATGTAAGAAGTATTATGGTTATTGTTAATGTTTTCCCACTCGCAGGCGGAAGGAAACAAGAAGTTATCATAACAATCTAGTTTCTAGGTCTGTCACATAAGGTGGTATTATGTAAAATTATAGAGATAATAAAAATAAAAATATGTTATGAATACGTTAGATTCTTACGTATTAGGACATTGCGATGAAGATTGTTGATAGATCCTCTGGAATCTACTTAATTTTCTGCAGATCGCTAGATTTAGTATAGATTTTCTATTTCACGAAGTCCCATCGTCTCTGGTTGTAGTAACTTAGTGTTATGAGCTGACAAGCACGTTTGTGTGAATAAGTTTTTGACGGGTAAGCAAACAAATCTGTATATCTCTGTTATTAACAGAAAAACTTAAAAAAAATAATAGCAAACTCTCACCACTCTTCTATGATTAGTACCTCACAACATTCATAGCCGTACGGATTTCGTGTCACCGTACAAAAACCCTGCAATATGGGTACCCAAAGCCGACGATCGGATTCGATTAAAAAAATAAAGATTTATTTTTTTAGAATAAAATAAGTGAATCTATTTCAATGTTAATTTTTTTATTTGAATGGAGTAGCAGACGAACATGCAGGCCACGTGGTGTTAAGTGGTCGCTGCAGCCCATGGACATCTAAATACAACCTCAAGCAAGCATAGGTAAGTCTTGTCTGAGGTCGTATGTAGTTGCGCTGCTACTCCGGAGGTTGGTGGTCGCCTCACGTAAGTGTGGCCGGCAATTGCACCTTTCCACCGAAATACAATAGAATTGGTTCACGGCAGAAGTGGGTGCAGCGGTGGTACTTCCCCGCGCGAACCATAATTGTTCAACCATCTATTAATTATTTGTAATTAGTTAAGTTTTTAAGTATTGTAATACTTGCATACCTCATGAAGGTAAATATGGCGAACCAAATATATCAAAAACGCCTTTTGTAAACACCCATATTTGTGCAAATAAAATTATTTGTCTTTGTCTTCAAGTCAAGATATTCGGGTCAAAAGTAAAACTGTAAGGTTATAACCATTTTTAGAAAGTCCAGGTCTGTGTTGCTGCCCTCCACCTGGCTTCATCCCTGGAGAGTAGATGTGGTAACGCGCCCTCCATCCTTCTGGAGCGAAACTGAACGTGAAGCTCTCCCACTGGTGCTCCACCTGAGGAAAGGTCATTATTGAAATGAAATGAAATGAAAATATTTTATTTGCACAAATATGGGTGAAAAAAAGGTTTTACAAAATATTAAGAACTCCATATTTACCCCTTAGGGTGTACAAATATTAATTTAATTTGATAAAATAATTAAATTTAATGACTGAATTTAAACATAAATTTTAACATTACTATTAAAGAATACATAAGAAACATTAAATTAGGTATGCAGTATTACATTTAATTTTGTTTAGTTTTAATTAATTAGACGTAAACCCAATTTTGTGCTTTTTATAATAATTTATTTTATTTGAACGATACGAGGTTTGCCGTCATCAGCTTTTAAAGTCAAAGGTGAGACTTCTTAAGATTTCTTTATTATTATGACCCACACAAAAAAGCAGACGGGCCGCCTGGTGTTTAACGATCACCGTCGCCTATGGACGCGAGTAACTACAGGGGATTCACCTGAGCATTGCCGGCTTTGAAGGAGAGCTTTTTCTATGCACTAGAATTTATTATTATTTGAATGGAGTAGCAGACCAGCATGCAGGCTACGTGGTGTTAAGTGGTCGCTATAGCCCGTGGACATCTACATACAACCTCAAGCAAGCATAGGTAAGTCTTGTCTGAGGTCGTATGCAGTTGCGCTGCTACTCCGGAGGCTGGTGAGCGCCTCATATAAGTGTGGCCGGCAACTGCAACTTTCCACCGAAACACAACAGAGTTGGTTCACGGCAGAAGTGGGTGCAGCGGTGGTACTTCCACGAACGAAACATAATAGTTCTACCACCTACAAAACTTGCATGATGATGCAACTGAGATGACTCATATGGCATAATAGTTAAAATACGGCAGTGCTGATCAAAAATGATGAATTCGTTTTCCAGCTAAACCGAAATTTGAATGAGCTTGTATGTTTCCCAGACCAAGAACGTATCAGTATCTATCGTGCCGCGGGATTAGAACTTGAGATCTCTGTGTTAAAACCGATCAGCCATCGCTAAAAATACATTTATAATACACATTCATTATCATCAGCCAAAGTCCACTGCTGGACTATGTCTCGAGTCAGCTCAAGGCATACCACTAAGCCTGGTCTTCGCCTCTTCGCATCAAGTTATTTCCCACCACCCAGTACAGATATGCACTGTACGTATGTATTTTCAAGGAGATCTGAGAAAGACTGATTGAAAACTTCCCAGGTAGCGCACACAAAGACAAATTTCATGTGCATATATACTCCCCCACAACCATGGTTAGCCAGAATTCGTGAGATAAAGAACTAATACCAATTGTCACAGTGTGATTTGCGTCAAATTGAAAAATTGTGTGTGTTATTGTACCTTTAATATTTTCCCACTCTCGGAGTAGAACAAAATGTAGGTCATAGTCATAACGGCAGGATACCGGACATGGCTTGCCTTTGAGTGACATTATTACTCACTTCACAGCTCTGCTTGCGGTAAAGTGATATTGTCAAAGAATGAGACGTATATTTCCGAAGTAAAAAAATATTTGTACTTCCCAACGTCTCGAACTATCGCCAAAGAATGAGACGTACATAGTTCCGAGGTAAAAATATACTTCCCACTTTATACTTCCCACGGTCTCGAACTATCTCCAATTCAAATTTCATTAAAATCTGTTCAGTTTAATTCGTTTTCGGTCAGTCTGAAGAGACGAGCATTTTCGTATTTACAATATTAGGAAGAATATTTTTTCTTCTCAGAAATAGACTAGTACAATGAGCCTTGCCACTGCTATTTATATAGTATGTTATTGTTTAAGGGAAAACCAACCACAAGACTCTCCACTCTCTCCAGGATAAAGCACTGGGACAAAACGTTTCTGCAGAATGAGGACCTGAGCAGCACTTGGGCGTGGCTTAGCTGAATGTCCATCACTGACATCTTGCCGCCATTGTTTTCCTGTAATAACAATATGCAAACGTCAAAGCTTTAAATATCTCAACACAATAATAAAACTGTAACCTGCCGATGATGGTATGCAACTCAAACTACAACATAGACCTCTCTATTTTAATATTCCAATACCTTCATTGGAGACTCGCGTTTAAGATACCAGGTGGCTCAAAAGTGTTCCATATCACCTAGTTCAAAAAGTTTTACGCTTTATTAAGATTTGCGTTTATTAAAACGGATTTTTTCCGAAAGAAAGATACTGTAACTACGCGCAACAATTTGTTCACAAAACATTGAATAAAAAAAATAACAAAAAATCACTTTCCAGTTTTAATATTTGTAAGATTTGTGTGGCAACCTTCGGCAACTTGTCAAAAGATGGTGCCACGGGTATTCCTGAATGTCGCTTTCGAAGTTTTCTGAATATCCCAACATTAAATATACAAGTTCCGAAATAAGTCAGTTGTACCGCGGATGTATGTTTTTATTGATCTCTACAGCCTTCGTAAGTAAATACGCGCGCTTTTTTTTGTACCGGCTAATGTCATATTTCGTTATTTCGCGCGTACACGCGCTTTAAAAAAATGCAAGCGTAAAACAGTCTGTTTTGAAACCGCACTCACTCTAAATATTACACAGCTAATAGCAACATTCTTCACCTAAAAACAGTAGTTACCAAAACATAAATGAAAGAAAAAATACAGCACAGCCTTCCAAAAAAAACCGAAATCCACTTTACAAGTACCACAAAAGAGTGTAAAAGTTCGAAAATCCTCAAATATTTTCAGCATCTCAGCACAAAGCAGTATAGCGAGGGTTTTTGTATAAATTAGAAATGAGGAACATCTGCTGCTCCCTCGTGCACCGCCGAGCTGAGTTATGGTCGATACGCTGCATGTACCAAATATGGGATTGTAGAGTTAAAATAAGGATTAGGATTCAGAATCTCAAAAAAGTTAGTTACTCGTATATTGTCCTGCATTTTATTGTTATAAAATATAAACGTTTTCATCATTATGATTCGCATTGTTTCACAATTCATTTACAAATTAATGAACATTTAACACTCTCTTTTTAAAGACAGTATACGTTACCTCAAAAACCATGACCTCAGCCTCCCACCGCCTAAGAGCCAAGTCTTCAGCTCGCACCCATCCGTGCAAGTAATGCCTGACAGACCTCGGCAACGGTTGGGTCTGGTCATCCACCCATATGTGATCTGCAGGGGGCTTTGTTGCTGACTTACTTAGTAACAGGGTTGCTCGGAAAGCTGCTGGGCCCTGAAATATTTATATTAATTTTGTGTTACAAAAAGAAAATTATGTTAAAAATATAGAGACAATCAATTCCCATGTGTTTTTATTTTCTTATTGGAAAACACTATATTATAAAGTTAGGTAAAAACTACTTTGCAAAAATCCGCAACCAGAACGTATGATGGTGTATACCTTTTTCATGCAATAGCACCCCACTCTCCCCCACTCCCACATAGGACACATGCACATGCAACAACAAAAAGTATTCACCAACATACGTACCACCACCAACACGTGTTTCGCCCCAAAACAGAACATCATCAGGGTTATTGTCTCTACGACGGTCACCCGCAAAGTCACCATATTACTTCCATATCCTGATAAGAAAACTAACATAACTGCATCTATTACAGTTATTTGCTCACCAACATTTTTTTAAACTTTATGGTGCAAAATTTTACAGGAAATTTAGCCATTGGGTCATAAAGAGTATGGGTAACGACCCGCATGGCAGTTGTTACTCTGATGAAGGGTCCCGAATTCCATTGCAGACGAGTAAGAGAATAATGAGTAAAACTTATGTACTTTTGATTCATAAACAGTTCATAACATCATTGTAGTGCGACTTACCAATCCCCAAAATTCAGTGGCCAATTCATTATCCCTGAACTCTCTAAAAGGACATTCAGTTGGGTCTAATTCAAAAACGAGCATACTTTTAGCTGGATCTACTTTTTTAGACATCTCTTAAAATAATTCTTGATCTCAAATATTTTTAACTTTAATGAATCCACTTCACTTTCGATTGTGATTTTTAGACGCATTCATGATTTATCTGTGATCTGACATTGGCATTCCGGTTTATTTTTAAAGTGCAAATGTCTTTCAAAATGGTAAAGTTGCAGTAGGTATTTATTAAATATACCTTCTTACTCTTAAGACTCACAACTTTTTATGCCAAGGATCACCAAATGCCATCGTTTATTTCAGTTCAGTTTACTTATAATAGCCTTTTTCTATTTATAAAATGCACTCACCTATGTGAAAGAAGCTCTCTTTGTATTGTACGTATGCATTGCGGTCACCTCAATTATGCTCAATAAATATAGCTTTTATTATTTAAAGCAATTCAAATAAATTGTTATTAGGAACATTATAACAAAACCAATGCAATTAGATAACATATTTAATTTATTGAATTTTGCAAGCAATCATTTTATTATTAGTAATACTTAATTATTAAAAAAAGATCGTAGTCATCGTTGCTTTTAATACATTCATTTTATTTTATCGTGCAACTTGTCATGCACATAAGCATTTTGTAACTTTTGTAATTCCATTAAGAAATATTGAATAAAGGTTTACAGAAAATTGTAAAGCCTTCTATGATAATTATACGTAGGTTATCTGGGAAACCTAGTAAATTACATAGAACAGACAAGCCAGGAGAAATACCTGACTATCGATCAAGAGATCTAATATCGAACATTTGTAAATATTTTAACTTGCTTATTTAAATTGGTAAAGTACCACTGATGCTCCCATTTCTGAACTGAAGTAATTTTGTTGTGTTTCGGCGTAGAGGTGCGGTAACCGGCTTTTGTAAGGCGACAATCAGGAGCTACTCCGGAGGCTGCAAGACCCAGGCATGCTTGAGATTGTGTATGCAGCGAATACTAAACTTAACACCACGTGCCCTGCATGCTGTTTCGTTTAAAATATAAATATGTTCAAATCTAAAGCAAACTGGACTTTTCCTTAGTACGCTAACATGGTGGATACTAATATCTAAAATATAATATATCTAGAATTTGAAAGATTAGCAATATAACGCCAAACCGACGACCCGTGTAGCGCAATTGTTACCACGCCGGACTGCCAAACGGAGGGTTCGATTCCCGGCGAAACAGAATCTGAATGATGAATTTAAACTGTTCTCGGTCTGGGTGTTTGTGTTTTTGCCTTTGTCTGTGTCCATTACCTACTGTTCATAGTACCCACGACACAGGGTATATATACACTACTGTACTATGAGTGTGAGACGCTACTTATTAAATTTTGCAGTCCATACTATCAAGCATTGAACATTGTTGATTGTACACAAGATATTAAATCAGTTTGCAAACACAAGGCCATTCTCACAAAAAACCTTGTCACGGACACCCAAACAAACATTTGTATTAGACACAATATTCGTGGCCATTGTCACCAGAAGATTATTTGATAAATCGGTTTATGATAATTTGTTACTTAATAAAAAAATCAATAAAAGTGTAGATTTTAGATGACTTCGATAATGATGAATTGTAAAAAAATCCGTCAGTGGAGGATAACCGTAATAATATTTGTGGAATATTATAATATGTTTGTTTTTTGATTTAAGTTTTGTTTTCACCCATATCTATGGTAAAGCAATTCTATAGAATGACCTGAAACATCTCGTCACAATGCCTCAAGACCAAAGGCTTCCATTAGTGCGACCTATCCGTTATGACTTGCGAAGCCAAAATATGGACACTGATGGTGGGACTTACTAGCTCAAAGTCGCACAGCGAGCAATGGAGCGAGCAATGCTGTGCTTGGTGTGTGGTTTTTCGAGATAAGTTCCAAAATTAGGAAATCTCTAGAAGGACAAAAGTCACCGATATAGCTCTAAGAGCCAGCAAGCAGCAAGCGTTGGACAAGGTGGCTTTTACTGTCGAGAATTACAATTTTAAAATTTGCTTGTCTCTATGAGCGCCAAATTTGTTTTATCGTTTGTACTGTTGAAATGAATATATTCAATTTCTGGGAGCTGGACTTTTCACTGCTACAAAAATAACTGTGTGCTTTAGGAGAATATATTTTAAATTGTGTTTACAATTCCAATAGATACTTGTTTAATGGCGTGTTCCTTTTATTTTTGTGATGAGTATTTAGTATGAACTTCTTGGGGACTTGTCGAACTTTGTTTAGTATTTTCCATAGGAAATAAGAGGGTTGAACGACTTTGGTCAGTTTAACACCTTTAATAAATGAACAATTTTATACCTAAATATATTTTTTGAATCGGAAACGGCATCAACGATTTTGATGAAATTTAGTGCCCTGGTTTCGGGGGTGACAAATCGATCCAGCTAGGTTTTATTTTTAGAAATTTTAAATCTATACATATAATAAATCTGTAACAAGTCGGTTTCTGTACATTGAAGGTATTTGAAAAAAATTGTCACTAGGGCTATTTATTAGCGTAATAGAACCCAAAACAATGATTTTTAGAATTATTGTCTGTTTGTCTGTTTGTCTGTTTGTCTGTTTATCTGTTTGTCTGTTTATCTGTTCGTTTGTGCGCGCTAATCTCAGGAACGGCTTAACGTAGAAGGATACGGTTTTCACTGATGTATTGGTATTTTTTTGGATTAACATTTAGGGTTTGTTTTATTTAAATCGGTTAACAAACAAAAAAGTTACGTCAATTTCAAAAATTGAATTAAAGACTGAAGCGACCATTACCGATACAAACTAAATAGCTGCATCCTTTTAACGTCTCGCTCCTCTCCTGGGCTTCCCATTATTGGGGAGGCCTGGAGATTAGTTAACCACGCTGCTCCAATGCGGGTTTTTAAATTTAAGTGTGTAACTTTTGTAAGAGAATAAATTTAATGCGAGCGGTCACACCACAAGTTTCGATAATTACTAACATCTCTTAATATTCTGATAGCAAGTTTTCAATCACTTATGCTAGATTTCATCTCTAAATATTTAAAAAAACCATACATATCACCACATATTCAAAGAAATCCTCAATACAAAATTAATGTACAAAACCTTAACAAAACGAGGCTACTGCCGACATCTATGTTCATATTCAGAACTATTTAGTGATCTGTTGCAAATTCGGTATATCGACAATTTAGTTTACACGCTATACGATAGATGTCATTGTTACGCAATAACGCTATTACAAAGTGGATTGGTGGAGATTATTTCAAATAATTAATTACGAGTATATTTACTTAATAAAATATCTAATAAAAAAATTAACAACTTAGAGACCTTTGGAACTGGCGCTGACTGACAATGAGTACAATTCATTGTGGTAGAGCATTATGGAGGCGCGGCGCGGTGGTTACATCCACATATTATTGGTATCGAACTTATTTAATAGACAATAATAATTATGGACTCGCGCAGGCGCGGTCCCAGTGGGGGGGTCACAGGGGACATGACCCCCCCCCCCAAGATCCCTCACTCATACGTAGATGGAAGGTGAAACAAGCCAATTTGAGACACCTCTTCCCCCAAATTTCTTAGTGACCCCCCACCAAAATTTCTTGGCGCCCCCCCCCCCCCCCAATTGAAGGCTGCGACCGCGCCTGGACTCGCGTGGCGCAATGGTTACCATGCCGGACTGCCAATCGAAGGGTCTCGAGTTTGATTCCCGGCGAAGCAGAAATTTGAATGATAAATAAATAAATAAATAACGTTTCACACTCATAGCCCCACAGTAGGGTAGTTATACCCTGTGTCGTGGGTGCCATGGACACACACAAAGACAGAAGCACAAACACCCAGACCGAGAACAGAAATTTAAACTTATCATTCAAATTTCTGCTTCGCCGGGAATCGAACCCGGGACCCTCCGATCGGCAGTCCGGCATGGTAACCACTATGCCACGCGGGTCGTCAATTTGAATGATGAGTTTAATTTTCTGTTCTCGGTTTAAGTGTTTGTATTTCTGTCTCTGTGTGTCTCATGGTACCCATTACACAGTGTATATTTACCGTACTCTGGGGCTATCAGTGTGAAACGTAAAAAAAATCAAAGTGTTCTACCGACTTTACTATGCTTAGTGATCTTTTCAAAATGATAGCTATATCACCATATTATGATTACACCACCAGTCGAAGGTTAAAGTTCCACAGGCCGCTTTGCACGCTCCTTTTGATGTTTGAACGGATGTTTAAGTTATGGGACAACCTTCCAGCTGAGGCATTTCCAGTGGACTTTGACATAGGGTTCTTCAAGAAAGCTGTAAAGAAAGCTCTTCTTGAAAGCCGGCAGTGCTCGGGTGGCTCCGCTGGGGTTGCCCGTTTCCATAGGCGACAGTGATCGCTTATCCACGCGGCCTTTCTGCCTCTTTGTTCGGTTTACTTATAAAAAAGTGATTTCGAATAAACGAATAACCAATTGCCGAGGCACTAATAAAAAAAAAATTGAAATGAGCAGACGTTTTCAGTGGTTAATTTAATAAGAGCTATTACATACATACGCAGTACTGGCCAGGGTGTTACACTAATATGATAAAGCGTCACGGCAGCAGCACGGCATGGTGGTCACGCCCAGATTAATATTAGTAATCGATATATTTATTTCTGATGCTGTGTGAAGGGTTGTTAATAGAACTAATTGACTCTTAATCGCGTAGGGCCTGATCCTCTCACGCTGCTCCAATTCAGGTTGATGACGTCTTCATTGTTAGTGGCCTAACTGCTGTCGCAAGTTTTATTCGCTATCGCTCGAAAGATCTCCATTAAGTATGAACGACAGTATGTTAACGACAATTGCAACCAACGTGTAAGCAACCAAGAATTTGACTCCCAACTACTAACCACGCCTGACATAGCGTAGACATTTCACCACCTTTCTGCAATATATTTAAGTTACGTAATGATAATGAATCTATGCATTATTTGCAGCACAAATTATTTAATTATAATGATACTTTCCGCGGGCACAGCAGTACTATCTAAACACTTTAAAAACATGCTATTATAATACGTTTAATTTGTAAAGAGAAACTGACGATAACGACTGAAAAGTCGGTATTATAAGAGGAGTACAGTAAGAATTGTAAGGACTCAGGAAGAATGTATCTACTCAACATAATAATATGAACTTTTGTATCATAAGTAATTTCATAAAAGGTAACAATAATCCAAGGGACAGTGGAGGGCAAGCGGTCACGAACGAAATTGCAACCTCATCAGCCACGACCACTCTGTCAAGAGTGAACGACTAAGGAGGAGGAGGAACAAATAATCCAAGCCTAATCAAGCCTTTTGTACAAGTCTATATATCTACGCGGACGACGTCGCGGGCACAGCTAGTTATAAAATATATTTTCAACGATAATCAACTTAAATATAAACTGAAAAATATGAATCTGCCTGACATCTATTGGAGAGTATTATTAATATTGTGGTGTAAAACGCCGTCAAACGCCATCCGCCAATCCAACGTTCAAAGAAATGGCAATGTCGATGATCCCAGGATCAAACCTCAATCAAAACCATATTGCGTTAATTTTTGTGAAAATATTTTTTTATTGTGAGCTATTTCAGATGGCGTTGTTAAGTAACACTAAGCAAATGAGTGTTTTGTTTAAAACTTAACCAAAAAAATATTTTTTTTATACGAGCAACGCTCGGTCGTCCAGGTACTTATTATACAAATAAGAATATAAGTACAATGATCCAAAATGATATCGTCATTAAATCCATAACTCAAGGTTCATGGCATTTTTCCTCGACCGATCTTAGGCTTTCACGGCGAACCGGTCTCTCACTTCCTGTGTGTAAATGTCGACCTATATCCGCTTATGAATATGTAACGGATAAGTATATAATGTAACTACCAGTTGAGTGTACATAATATATTAAGTAAAAAACGTTTATAAAAACACGCTTTAAACAAAATGTGTTTAAAAGATTTTGAATGGTTTCTAGTATTTCATAAGATTGGCCTTTTCATTTGATAGCTACAGATATCGGCTATGCTGTACAAAAATATTATGTTTTTATGTGGTGACGGCCATCTTGGGTTCGATTTTTTTAGAGCGTACTGTATTCTGCAATTTAAGCTCTTTCATTGTATTTTGAAGTGACGGCCATTTTGGTATTACGAAAATGCTGATTATATACAGTAATTCCTTTTAAAGGGTAAAGTATGGACTATTTGCTGTAAAATAACTCCTGTGACACCCTGTCTGATTTTCAGTATTGTCTGAGATATTTAATGATTTGTACTTTTTTTTTGAAACTATCCCGATTTTAAGTAAAAATGATTAACCACACAAAATGCACACCTAATACTAAATATTTTTTTAATGTTTATATTTCCTGAATAGACAATTAAGAAATGGCAAACAAATAAAATTAATAGATAGTTCAATATTTTAGCCACACACACACACACACACACACACATCACCCACGTGCACGAATACACACATGTACGCTTACACACATACACACATAATGACTATAGCCTCATAAGCACAGGAGTAGATAAACGACCAGAGTGCAAGCTTCTTAAGAACGGGAAAAATTGTTACCTATTCTGGTAGGGTTGTCACAATAGGTTAAGACAAATAAAATAAAATAAAAACATTTGTTAAATAGTTTTATTATTCAGTATGATAGAATACTTTACAAAATACTTACTCTAATAATTTTATTTTTACAATTTTTGTTTTTTAATAATTTATTGTTTCTTTTAATGGTGTGGTAAATTCTAAATCTAACATATTATAGTTTTTTTCAAGTAATCTAATGGGAAACACTCACATGGCATAACAAATTTGCAATCTTAGATATGTTGAAGTATTTCGTTGCCAACATTGACAATATTTACTTCAAGATCAAAATATTCGCGTAACTTTTGCTCGAGCAATTCAACAAATGCGATAAAATTGTCAGGAGTTATATCTATCATTATTGGATTGTCACCAAAGTTCCGCAGGTAAGTATACAACATCGGGAAGTGGTTCAAATCTTACTTGCGATATTTCAACTTAACACACATACCAACCCACCCACACCTACAAATGTTTTGTAAAATTTCGTAATAATAATAAAAAGGTAAAAGCACATTGTGTAGTGTACTTGAAAAAGTAATAATCAAATATTTACTTACCTATTGTACTCCTTGGGATAGTTAAAGTATGATATATTTTTATTTTTTCTAATATTATTCATACAAACAGTACAGTAAACAACCATTGTAATTAATAAAATACCACGTTTTTATATTAAGTAAATATTCAAACTTGCAAAATTTAATAACAAAACAAAAAACGTACGTCGCACAAACCCTGAGATTGTCAACTGGCTGTGCCAACGTAAACCGGTTTTTTCCAGTCTCGCCGCGTACGCGACAAGCGGCCAGTGGTCACGCACACATGCTCCTCGTGCTTGTAGTAGTGCAACCGATTCGCGCGGTTGTATGAAGCTTGCACTCTGGTCGTTTATCTACTCCTGTGCTCATAAGGTAGGTAATCAAAATGTTCCGCTATTTTTATAACTTGCAGGGAATCCTGGTGTGCCAAAATACAGGCTACGGCTTAGCTTGGGCACCAGATCTCGCACCAGATATTAAATATTACGAAGGAATTGAATGTATTTCATGTAACATGTGTGTTGAGAGAGAAGAAGTAAAAAAATAGTTTTGAGTTTTTAAGTATTTCTATGAAATTCCTTATGATTTGTGTTTTGTATAATAATACTAATTTATCCTATGAGAAAAGTACATTTTTCTGGTATAATAAAGCCTTTGTGCTATTCCAGACTTATAGCAACATCCATCCAATGGAAACATCTAACATTCGCATTAATAATTTAGTATAGATTTATTACAAAACTACTAAAGACTATGACAATAAACAGCTCCTATCACGTTTAGTGTAAATCGTTTTTATAATAAGAAGTTCCCATCAACTAATTCGAAAAGTTAAAAAATGAGCAGCCAACTGTATGAGCGATGCATTATAGGGGTCGTTGTAAAGAATAAGTAAGTTAGTATGTATGTAAGTAAATTCTTATATATAAAATTCTCGTGTCACAATGTTCGTTCCCATACTCCTCCGAAACGGCTTGACCGATTCTCTTGAAATTTTGTGAGCATATTGAGTAGGTCTGAGAATCGGCCAACATCTATTTTTCATCCCCCTAAGTGATAAGGGTGGCCCACCAAAACATTTCTACGCGATACGGAGTTCGCGTCGGCAGCTAGAATAAATACTTATAAAATTTTGTAGATGTTGACCACAAAATATGAAATTATTGATATACAGCTTAGGACACTGTGCAAGTTTTATCAAAATCGGCCCAGTAAGTTTTGTAAAGGTTGAAAAATGAGTATTTCATAGTTCCCAACATTATAGAATTTATAATATTAATTTTAAAATTTTCCAATTTCATTTAATATCTACCCACAATAAAACATTAGGTACTTATAGATGTTCTATTTCACAAAGTTCGTTCGGTTATGAATGTTGTGAGGCATGCAACACGTACATTGTTGCGTAACCTTGAGAGTGCTCAGTGCCGAAACTAAACGTAGATGATTTGTGTGTGAAATTCTACTAGAAAAATAGTGAAAGAGATGAAAATAGTATATTTCATTACAAGTGCGGAAAGGCTGTTATTGCAAGGAGTTTCGACAAGTGTCTACCCGAGCCGAGGCGCAGCCGAAGGTGAGGGTTGACAGTCGGAACTCCTTCCAATAACGGTTCCGCACGTGTACTGAACAACTATTTTTAATACAGTTGCGAAAAAATGAAGCAATTTAATAAAATAATAAAAACTCGGAAATAACATTTTTGAAAAATGGCGCCAACCATAAAAGAATACCTATATGCAGAGATTTTTTTTGTTTTCTTCAACCATTCTGGGTAGGCAAAGGGAACTATGCCCATACAGCCAAGTCTTCAGTAGAATATTTTTATTGATATGAAATGAAAATGTTAATGAGATGAAATGAAATGAAACATAACCTAACTCTGGACTCTCTAACTGAATCAGATCATTAAATCTGATATTGAAACAAATTAGTAGCTTCTTTTTAGAAATATTTACATGAATCATAAAAACTTCTAAGACTTCGTGGTTGGTTTTTTTTCTTTTTAATAGACATTACTTTGACAGTTGGGAAAGAAAAAGCACGAGTGTGTAATAGCCCACTTCCCGCACGCTATACGTCCCTGCAATACGTCACTTTTTGAGCAACTGTATTAAAAAAATATATTCGGTCTTGCTACTACCAAGTTCAGCGTAAAACTCGTTTAACTTATAATAAGCAGTTCCTACTTAAACTGCCATCCTCTTTAAGCTGTTTACTTCAATTTACTTACAGCACTCGGCCGCGGACGGCAAGTTGAACATCAACTAATTTGCAAAGCTCTAAATGCGCAGCCAACTGTGTGAGCTGAATGTCCTTTGGAAATTCCGCTTAAAGAAAGCCTTGCTATGTTTTTCAACCAACTTCTTAAAAAGTAAGTTAGATAAAAGGATAGGAAAAAAGACTTATTCGATGCGTATATACTTAATAATATCGAAAGTGCACCATATAGTTGTATATTAATACAACTATGGTAACAATTGCGACACACGGGTCGTCAAATCTTTCGATAACTTTAAGCGACGGCCGCTTTAAGTGCTGACTGATGCATGAAAACGTATGAGCATGAGCAGTAGTGGCAACCCATCTTACACCCGGCCACTGACACACAGGCTACATCACTTAGCTTTCCTTCTTCATAGAACAAGTGATAATAACGCACTAAAATATGACTGCTTCCAGACTACCGGCAAATTTCTAACACATTGAATGAATATTCAAAGAATAACTTCATCGACATTCTAAGCAAGCACATACCTTGATAGTTCCAACGATAAAATTATAATGACAGTATTATTCAAGAACTGAGAGCTGACTTATTCCTGTTTCATAAGTCATTACGTAAGAATGCAGTTAATTTTGCATAGCTATTGTATCAATAGTATCAAAGAACCTGATGTTGTCCGTTGGATTGTATGAAGCAAAACACTTTATAAAGTTTTTTTTATAAATAAATCGAACAAAAAAGCAGACGGACCGCGTGGTGTCAAGCGATCACCGTCGCCTATGGACACGGGCAACCACAGGGGAGCCGAGCATTGCCAGGTTTGGAGGAGAGCTTTTTTATAGCTTTCTTGAAGAACCACATGTTAATGATAGACCTTATGCTACAGCTTTTCAGCTCTTGGTGGAGAAACTCTCTTATCCTCTCATGTATCACCTATGAGGACTACTGTCAAGGCCGCGGTAGCGAAGTGAGAATCACAGTAAGGATTTTCACTTAATTTTTTCCTATATGGAGTTGCAGAAGCTCGAGAGTAAATTCTCTGGAGTTGCAGAAGCTCGAGAGAAAATTCTAAGAGGATAAGAGAGTTTCTTCACCAAGAGCCGAAGAGCTACAGCTCTTCGGCATGCTACAGCATAAGATCTATCTTATAAAGTCTTTAACATGTGGTTCTTTAAGAAAGCTGTAAAAAAGCTCTCCTTCAAGCCGAAAGCAAACCCGATTCTTGAGGTTTTTCTTGAGGTCGTGTGCAGTTTCACGACACCGAGAACTACGGACCTTGCCTTACGTAAATCTGGCCGGCAACTACACCTTTCCACCGAATTGCTTTACAGACGAAATGAGTTGATATTAACTTACATTATGCTTACGTTACATTCATAATATAATTTATCGAGTTACAGTTATGGCTTAAAAATGCATCGAATATTTCATACTGGCTGGCTGCAACGTTTTTTGCGTCCCACTGCTGGGCACGGGTCTATTCCCATTATATGGAGGTCTGAAGCTTACTCCACCACGTTGCTCCAATGCAAATTGGTGGAGATGCGAGTTAGTGGCCAACCTGCTGTCAGATGTTTTCAAACCGCCCATAAGGCCTCCGACTAGGTTTAACGACTGTTATCTACCGATAACAATCAGGATCGCTTAAGACGCCCTCCGAAGCACGGAAACGCGCATCAAATTTTTGGCACTAGCGGTCACCGATCTCACACCCGACTGCGCCCGTTTGGTTTAGCTGCACAGATCACTTGCGTTCTATGCTCACCGCCGGGCCATGCGCGCTTCATATTACGATAGCACTTAAGTAAAATTGAAGACCATTGAATGCTGCTACATGTAGTAAGCAAACGTAACAAAATATCGGTTAAACTAACAAATTTAATGACATAACAATCACATATCGTTTAGTGCAATAACAAGTTGAGCTCTGAAATGTATATTACAGATCAGATCTAAAATAATTGTTCCAGTGTGTTTGCTGCAACAGGAGAATTAAGGTCAGTTGCAAAATGTACCAAGTCTGGTGAAAGTAGTTCTGAGCGACCAGCGCTAAGACCTCCCACTCCCCTCTTTATTAGGCACCTTTTCGTTGAACCTACGGGAAATGTATGGAAGCGTATGGCTCCGATTATACTGGACGTCTGTCGAATAACTTTGCAGGCAGAAATATGTGGTTCCACGATTGTATTAGATGAAGGGTTCGAATCGAATAAAGTAATTAGTTCTACAGTTTCTAGAACACACGTTTAGACTAACTCGATTAGAGCAAATATTTGTTCGGATAGTTTTATCGCGTGTGATTTTTCTTTTAGTTTACATCAGCCGCAGCTGGTAGAATGAGAAATATAGACTCAGGCGTGATCGCAAGGGGGAGGGGGGTAACAGGGGACATGACCTGCCCACCCCAAATCCAACAGTCATGTGTAAGGCGCAACAAGCCAATTTGGGACACCTCTTCTCCCAAGTCTCTTAGTGACCCCCCCCCCCCATTTCTTGGCCCCAAATTGAACCTGTTGAAAATTGAACTGAGCTGTGACCGCGCCTGTCTACGACTAAGCTAAGTTATGACAATTTAAGCGCGATTTGATGTTAAATGTAAAATGGATGATGCATGAGCGCTTTTGTGTGCTTCTGAGGGTACAATTAAACAATGAAAGATAAAACCAGTTGTCAGATGATTTTTAGTGCTACTATCTTCATATATTTTTAACGGATTGACCATTAAACCAGTACCTACCTCCATTTTTATCATCTGAACAAAGAGTATCGCTCTGAGCAGAGTGAACAACTAAAAGTAGTTAGAATTAAACTCACCTATAAATAAATAAATAAATAAAATGTAGGTGGTAGAACTATTATCGTGCGCCCGGGGAAGTACCACCGCTGCACCAACTTCTGCCGTGAACCAATTCTACTGTGTTTCGGTGGAAAGGTGCAGCTGCCGGCCACATTTACATGAGGCGATCACCAGCCTCCACAGTAGCAGCGCAACTGCATACGACCTCAGACAAGACTTACCTATGCTTACTTGAGATTGTACTATGTAGATGTCCATGGGCTGCAGCGACCACTTAACACCACGTGGCCTGCATGCTCGTCTGCTACTCAATTCAAAGAAATAAATAAATAAATAACGTTTCAATCATAGCCCCACAGTAAGGTAGATATACCATGTGTCGTGGGTGCCATGGACACACATACCTACTCGTAGAGTAAGAAACACAAACACCCAGACCGATAACAAATTTTAAACTCATCATTCAAATTTCTGCTTCGCCGGGAATCGAACCCGGGACCCTTCGATCAGCAGTCCGGCATGGTAACCAATGCGCCACATGGGTAGCATACAGGCCATAAGGTGGTAGGTGGTGGTGGTAAGTATTCGCTGTAGCTTAATGGGATCTGCAAACAACCTAATGCAAGTATTAGTAAAAATATTAAATTAAAATTCCCTTTATACTAAGATCATAAGAAGCGCACTTGGCCCGGCGGTTAGCGTAGAACGCAAGCGATCTATGCAACTAAACCAAACGGGCGCGGTCGGGTGTGAGATGGGTGACCGCTAGTGACAAAAACTTTCATGAGCGTTTCCGTGCTTCGGAGGGCACATTAAGCCGTCGGTCCCGGTTGTTGTCGATAAATAACAGTCGTTAAACCTTGTTGGCGGCCTTATGAGCGGTTTGAAAACATCCCACAGCGGGTTGGCCACTAACCCGTACCTCCACCAACCCACATTGGAGCAGCGTGGTGGAGTAAACTCCAGGCCTCCCCAATAATGGGAAAAGACCCGTGCCCAGCAGTGGGACGTAAAAAAGATTGCAGCCATATACTAAGATAGTCTCAAAAGTTTATATGGCTCCCATTACGCTACCCGCTCCTACTGTCTCTTGGGCCATGTGTCCAGTATAGTCGCTGTCGGAAGCGATCAACTTTCACTCTCAACCGTACGATCGGATATTTCGCAAGTTCACCTTATAAGTTACAATAAACAGTAATTAAAACGAATACTCAGTTACATGTACTGTTTTTTGTAGTTAGAAAGCAGAGTCCAAGAAATTGAACGAAGCACCGTTGTTCTGTTCGTTGTTATATGAATGTGTTTCAGAATTTTAAATAATGACATATTTTTATGTCTGTCCGTTTCACTTTATTGGTTTTTCAACATACCTAAACATAGAGGAGAGGATTCTCAAATCAATTGTATATTTTTATATTGATAAAATTAATAATGTTTTATTATAAAATTTGAACAAAAAGCGAACTCAATGCCAAATGGTATTTTCTACCAGCTAACCTTCAGGAAGTGCAGAAAAATATAAAGGCGACAACAAGTTAAAAAAATAAATTGAAATATAAATATGATTGTCCTGTTTCTGAATCCGAAATGTCATTGTTGTTGCATCTCTCGTAATCCTAACGATCCAGCGACTCTCAATGTATACCAATATATAAAGCTAAAGTCGGGATGTGAGGGTAGGATGTGGAGGCGAGTAATGGTTACTCAAGCTGTCCATGCCATCCTTGAAAACAGCTGTATCATGAATAGGAAGCGTGTACAAGGTGCTCTGCGATGAACCTGACGAGCTGGTGGTGTGATGCTGCAGTCCATCCAGGGAGCGAAGGTGCGACTAATGAAGGTCAGAAGGGACGTATTCTTGTCCGGGGTCTCCAGTTTGGCAAAGGGAGATCTCCCGCCGGGCGAGGTGGTCATGCCCGGGGAGCGGCCGCGCTCCGACTGACTCAATTCAGAGCTTGTATTATATAGTCGGATATTCAGAAAACTTCGATAGCGTGATTCAGGAATACCCGTGGCGCCATCTCTTGATGAGTAGCGGAAGGTCGCTACAACATCATGCTATGACTAATACCAAAGTCCACGTGGACGAAGTCACAGGCGGCTGCTAGTGTAGAATATTTTAGGAATATCACGATAAACGTAGCTATAATGTATTTTTATAAGATTATGATCAGATCGTTACTTCTTACTTATCACTATACTTAAACGTAAAACATTTTTTAATTTTTTAACAGCATAAAATATTTACTTGTTTGTGATTAGGTATATGATATACCTAATCACAAACAAGTATTAGTAGTAATAGTAAGATATACCGTATATCAATACATTATTTATTAAATACGTTATTAAATTTACATCATTGTATCGATAAACAATGTTATATTTTTTTAATTCCAAAAGATTAAGGTATTTTTATGTATGTTCGCCGCTTTCTCTGCTAATTGTGAACCAATTTTCAGAATTATTTTTCTGTTCGAAAGCTCCCGAGGTGGTCTCATTGCCACTCAGTCAAAAGCTTATGTCGTGAGCATTACTCATGATGATACAATAAAACAATCGATTAATTTTTAAAGTACTTTAATTTGAACACCACTGTACTGAACAGTAATGAGAATTGCAAGATCTATATCGACGCTTTTCACTTTGTTGTTACATGCGCTTAACTATCTCAGAGTACAGGCAAAAGCATAATATCTAAATCTGTATTAAATTGTAATGATAAAAAAATTGGACTTATTTCTCTTTGGCTCATATTTTCATCCAGTTAAAGGATTACCCGAATATTTGATATTATTTTAACGTTATGTTTCTGAAAAAATGAATGAAATTTTGACTAAAATGTAGATTGGTGAAGTTAGGTCTGGCAGACTTACGGTGCTAGGGGGAATAGGGGACGTCCCTATCCGACTTGAGCTATTATAACTTTATAGATGTAAAGTAAATTTACCGTTGTATTCTACTGATATTTTAGTAGTTTTTCATTGCCTGAAAACACGGATAAAACGACGTTTTGTAAAAAGAAAATCGTGCTAGGTCAATTTATCGCCCCGAAACCCTAAATACAAAATTTTATGAAAATCATTGGAGCCGTTTCCGAAATTCAGATTCCATATATATAATAATATATGCAATAATTGCTTCTTTAAAAGTATTAGATTACTAAGTGTGAATCGTAAGTAACAAAACTTTAAGGTAACAATAATGGCAAGTATTCCGCATTGTATAAAATATAATCATCAAAATTGGTACACCTAATAAAAAGTTCCCAGGTAATAAGCACAAAAAAATACAGTCGAATTAAGAACCTCCTTCTTTTCTTAGAAGATGATTAAAATGTTAACTTATGATAATTTTACACTCAAATCGATACCTTATAATATAACAAAAAAAAAATATTTTGTTTCTGACTGTACATTAAGCCCTAACTTACTTCATATGCTTAGGCTGCCCTTTCACGAATTCAGATACTTCCTTGAGACCCCAATCAAACGGTTTTGTAGGAAAATCGATAAAGTGTGATAATGACTTTCGAAAACAAGAGATGTCGCCATCAGATTGTAGATTGCCGATCTCAAGCGAGAAATATAATATTAGTGTTTGATGACCCGTGCCATCAATGATGTCTTGGATTCAACTGTCAGCAAGAGAGATAACTAAATGACTAATATACAAGTGTAGCGACCTTCCGCTACTCATCAAGAGATGGCGCCACGGGTATTCCTGAATCACGCTATCGAAGTTTTCTGAATATCCGACTATATAATACAAGCTCTGAATTGAGTCAGTCGGAGCGCGGCCGCTCCCCGGGCATGACCACCTCGCCCGGCGGGAGATCTCCCTTTGCCAAACTGGTGACCCTAGGAATAGGATACAAGTATTTTGTATATTAGTCTGTTGTCTCATTGTCTCTGTGTGTGTGAATCGTTAATTATTATTAATTTATTATTGTAATGTTTTTCGAGTAATCGTCCAGCCTGAATGCTCAGAATAAATTTATAGGTATAGATAGAACACTGTGAACAACGAAGTGTGGCCAGTTTAAACTGCACCTAGCCGTGTACACACTAATGACATGCAAACACGTAGGTACAACAAAACTGCATTTGGCTTTGCTAGTAGAATATTTTTATATATTTATTTATTTATTTATTCTTTAATTGTTCACCTAAAAACGAGGCTAACAATGGGCGGACTTAATGCCTGGAATAACTTAATACTAAGAATATCGCGGTGCACAGCGGTTTAACGTTGTCAAAAATATAAAAAAATACAAGAAAAAATGTCAAAATGTGTTGTGAAAAGTTGTACCTAATGAATATTATTAATAGATAATAATAAGGTTATTTTAATTATGATCGCAACATGTGTGCGTAGTTACAAAACCGGCCTCACATTGTTGTTCGCAGAGTTCTCTCTTTTTCTTTTTTATTTGATCGGAGCCTGAATGTAACAAAGAACTTCCAAGCCTTTGTAGGTGGTAGAACTATTATGGTTCGCCCGGGGAAGTACCACCACTGCACCCACTGCCGTGAACCAATTCTATTGTGTTTCGGTGGAAAGGTGCAGTTGTCGGCTACACTTACATGAGGTGACCACCAGTCTCCGGAGTAGCATCGCAACTGCATACGACCTCAGACAAGACTTACCTTGTTGCTTGCTTGAGGTTGTATGTGCTGCAGCGACCACTTAACAACACTTGGCCTGCATGCTCATCTGCTACTCCATTAAAAAAAGCCTCCTAATATCAAAAGCTCACAGCAATAGTCTCTTTGGAGGCTAATGCTCTTCACGTGTTTGACTGGAAAGTCTGACTTATCCTAAGTTTATTATTTTAGCCCTATCCTATGGGCAAAATTGTGCATCATTGCAGTTTATGTATTACCTAAGTATCTTTACAAATTTTTTATTTAGACAACTAAAACGGCAAGTTGTAAATATTGAAGCTGAATTATTTCATTCCTATCTATACTAATAATATTATAAATGCAAAAATTTAGAATCTGAATCACGCAGAAACGATTGGACTGATCGGGACGAAATTTGGCAAAGAGAAAATTATAGGTACTCTGAAATTACACAAAACTGCCAAGTTTAATTACTCGTATGCTTCTTCATTTTTAATGCGTCAAATGAAGCGCAGGCCTGCAGGTAGCGATCAACGAGATAAGCTAAACAAGTGCGGTTGAGTATGAAATACCACACAAGAGCCAATTATAATATTGGTCATTATACGGATTTATAATTAGGTAAACATCTAACTCTACCACAAATCTCGCGCCTCTAAAATCTTGTACCAATACCACTATCGAATAATATTTCGAGTGCTCAGAAACTCAATCTAGATCAGATAGGTGTTGCACCAGCGATTTACCAATACTTGCCGCACAATAAGGAACCATCGCTTTGGTAACCACATTAGGGCCAATGTAATGAACCATATTTGGTACACAGATATAAAATGAAGATAAAATAAAAATCGTATGAGTTCGAATCTGAATTGCAAGCTAAGAATTCCGTACACTATTTTATGGAAATCGTTTAAGTAGCTTGAAATAATCTTTAAATGAAATCTCATATTTTTAATGTTTTCTACTTTTATATAGATTTTTAGTAAGGAAAATAAAAATGTATTTTTTTAACCTAATGCACGTTATGAGATAATAATAATGTAATCTACACTAACGGATTATGTCATCCTGTAATGTTAGTTGTAATGTGGACATGAATAAATAAAAAAATATTTTGACGTGATAACGTCTTTAAAATCGTTTTAGTCGGGTGACATGTTCAGAAACTTGTGTCACACCAAAACCTCACGAGCGCGATCGCAGGTATAACGAGAGAGAGACGGACCGATCTCCCGTCTCATCTCGAGCGCTGCCAGTCATTCCGTGAAACTTGTCAGTCTTGTCACGCGGAATCCTCACGAGCGGAGGCTGGCATAACGTTCGAGTGAGTGGACCGATCTTCCGTCTCTCTCACTCTAGCGGCATACAAACGAATGGAGATTTTCTCGTGCGGACGTTATCACGTAAACATCTCGATCGTAAACCTATTTTACAAACAATTTGCCGTTTTTTTTTTATATTTTCCGTCTTTTTAACACGCTTTTTTTAGCTTCACCTGTATGTTTGTTATTTTGTGAGCTTGTTTGTAACTCTCCTTTGGACTCGATTTTGAGCCACTTTCATCAGACAGGTTTAAATCAAACTTTGGATACTTGTCAAGAATTGGTGGCAATACAATATAATTTCATGAGTTTATCTAATTCCGAGAAACAAAAATATATTTTTAACAATAAATCGAACAAAAAAATAATTAATTAATATACCTAGCTTAAAAAACTTAAAAACACTGTTTTGAAGCACATCAAATTATAAGAAAGTGGCAAAAGCGTGGGGCGCTTTGTGCCTTATTTTTCGTATATGGAGCAACCCACACTTTTTTCTCAATTATACAAGTATTTTTAGTTCATTATGTGACTTGCGTGGGGCAATGGTTACAATGCCGGACTGCCAATCGATGGGTCCCGGGTTCGATTCTCGGCGAAACAGAAATTTGAATGATGAGTTTATCTTTGTGTGTGTCCATGGTACCCCCGACACAGGGTATATCTACCCTACTGTGTGTGTAAGTGTGAAGCGTTGTTTATTTGTTTATTATTATTTTCTTAAATATTAACGTTTATTTTTCTCTTTTTTAGTTTGATGTGTTTCAAAAGCCTGTTTTGTTAGTTTTTTTTAACTATATTTATTCGGTTTAAATTTTCCTCGGAAACGCATAAAACATGCAGAAAGTTTTTTGTCATAGTGTTTAAGACATTGTTTTTCATATTATTATTAATTATTTCAGCACTCAAATTGTATCTATCAAAGATATTTGAAATATCATATCATCAACTAGTACGTATTTCTCAAAAAAGGGTCGTTCACAGACTGAAAGACAGATGAAAGACATGGGCGTAATCCTTAGCGGTTCCATATTCATTTTAAGATACGGAGCCCTAAATTTTGGCCGTTATAAGGAAGCTTGTTTCAAGCGTTGTTTTTATGGGAATAAAGTTGTAATATGCACAGAGTATACATTAAATTATGAACCACATAATTGTTATTATAAGACTGCAGTTTGGTCGATTGCAGACTTGTACATATGTATGTAGTTTCAACATTTCTGATTTATAAGTCTTTTTACATGTAATATCAGCATAGAGTTACAAGTTATATTGAGTTAAGAAAATGTGGTATTTTTTGAAGCACTGGGGAAATTATCAATATTATCTATCCATCCATTAACCTTTAAAAGTCCACTGCTGGATATGGGCCTCCCCTAATGTTCACCATTAGGTCCAATTCCTTTGAATCCAGGACATTCCAGGAGCTTCCCGCTGTCTTCTTTAAGTTGTAGGTTCATCTGGTGGAAGGGCGTCCTAAGCACCATTTGCCTAGACGCAGTCGTCATTCGAGCCCTTTCTTGCCCATTAGTTGTCAGTCCAAATTATACGACCTGCCCATGTAGAGAAATACCGGGCAATGTTTGATTTTTACATCTCTGAAATACCCTTTGTGGAATTCCAAACATTCTAAAATACTCCAAGATTTGTAGTGGATCGCATTCCGTTATTTTCGCTGGCCGTTCTGCCTGGATGATTTGAGATTCCACTCTTACGATTTTAGTGACCACCTACGAGAGGTGCAGAATATCTTAGCTCGAATCCTTGCCCAGAGTCAATGGATGCTATCTGTAGGCTGAAAAAAAAGTTTTTAAAAGAGTCATATTCCTGAGATCTCTTTTAAATTTTCGGTGTGGAATTTATGAACGGTGAATATTTTTGATTTCCCTATAAACCTAATATTTTTTGTTCTTTCATAAATAAGGAATTTAATAAAATTCATAAACGAAGAAACTTGTAATGTGCACATTTCTCGCTGCTACGGTGATGAAAAATATTGTGATAATTAATTACGATGTTTTCCATCACCGTGCATGCTCGAAAGAAACTCATGATTTCTCGAAAGCACGAAGTCCATCAATCCTTCCTTGGCCAGCATGGTGAACTTTGGTCTAAATACCTCTTGTTGTGAGAGGAGACATAAAGTGGGGCATAAAAAAGATTTAAAAAAGTGTGGGTCCTACATATTATATTATGTAAGTTAATAGTGTCGCTAAAGAGACATGAACATTGAAAATGTAAAGGCATCATGGAGAAAAATTAATATGGTGATGATGATGATGATGGAGATGAAGAAGCTGATTTATAGTTTTATGTTCACATTCATAAAATTTCCTCGCTCACACACATATTGACATTTTGACGGGGTGAAAGGAAATGTGCGTTAAAATCTTAATAATGATCAAAAGTCGCATAAATTGACGCTTAAACAGTTTTGGTATTTTCTTTAAGATTTAGAGTATAAAATTTAAATTTTTCTTTAACAGTTTCTAATATAGGCAGGTACGAGTAAAATGTTTTCCTATACAGAATAGGTTTTTAAACCGAAAACGTATTACTTACACAGTAATATCCTGTTTACTTTTCGCGTAAAAATAAATTAAATTTTTAAAGTTCTAACAAAACATTTTGTATGTTATATCAGTAGTACAACTTTTTATGTATAAAACTAAGCAATTATAGAACTAAAAATTTTATAAACAACTAGAAACTTAAGAAAATAGCTGTTCAACCGTCCTTCTAAACAAAGTAACGTCTAGAATTTCTCAAAGTGATTATCAAAAACAACGCTCCCGTACAAAACCTACCTCAGGGAATATCTTAATTTCTTTGAACTCACAATTAATGCTAAGGTACATAATGTAGAGGAATCTTCCAAACGATGGAATGGGTAAAACGTTAAAATTAATCATTCTCTCTACTTTAGACGTTAAATATTCTACTACTAATAAGAGTTTTTCAATACTGACTCGTAATAAAATGTAGTCTCTCAATTCTAAGAGTTTTTTTCACGAAAGCGTGTTTTTAATTTTTTTAACTAAGTATTAGTCCCTGTAGCTTCGGGATTAAGAATAGAGCTACGGTATGGGGATACCTGCCTGATCGTAAGAGGCGACTAAAAGAGGGCTTCCGGGGATGCGGACGGTGAGAGTGGGAGCTTGACCCGTCCAGCTAGCAGCCCCGGGAGGGACGGCGGTGTATGCGTGGCCGCATGCCGCCGTGAACACCTGAAGGTGCAGGAGAGCACATCTGCCCTCCCGAAGATGGGCCCGTTCTGGGGCGCCGCGCGTGGAGGACACCGGTGCGTTCCTATGGAGATCCCGGAGTCCTCACAAACGCAGAGGCAGGCCACTGAGGGGGTTTTAGTGCGGTCAAATCCCACATAACCCGGTATCCTCTCCCAAGGTGTCGGGTACCTTTTGAAGGTTTCCCCCCGATACCAAAAAAAAAGGTCCTGTACATTATATATGTTTAATTCTTAGTTGGATTTTTTTCCATATTATTGCATTGTCATCGCCCCTTGACCCCTGTCTTTTTCAAGTTAATCAGACTCTTGGAAGTAGTTGAAAATGAAATAAAAAGATTCCGTTACATACATACATACAGGTCAAGCTAATAAGATCGTGTTAAAAAGTTGACTATTAGTGACTCTTGTGAGAATTTCAGTTACTACAAAGCAAACAGGTCTTAAGTTTTCCTTTAACGAACGACTGATAAATAAATATCTCACAATTTACACACACGTCTCTTTAAATAACAGTACCTGGACGCCCGAGCGTTGCTCGGATAAAAACAATTTATTTACTTGATTTTTAAGCAAAGCATTCATTGGCTTAGTGTTACTTAACAAATCCTTTTGAAATACCTAGCTCCCAATTTTAAAAAAATGTCACAAAAAAATAAAAAACGCAACTTGCCTACTTGAGATTTGAACCCGGGTCTCTAGCTCCGTAGTCAGCTGTCTTAACCATTCGACCAAGAAAGCTTTGATTCCCTTGACGAAATTTTTATAGAGGTCTTTCATAACTATCGACATTGTCATTTGTTTGAAAGGTGGATTGTCAAATGTTGACCATTTGATGGCTTTCTACGCCACAATATTATTAATATTTTCCAATAGATGTCGGTAAGAGTAATTTTATATTTAACTACATAAACATTAAAAAAAACGACAAATTTTATCAATAAAAATTTGTGGATCGATTTATCACCCCCCCAACCAGTGTACTAAATTTCATCAAAATCTTTGGAGCCGTTTCCGAGATTCAAAAAATATATTTAGATATATACAAGAATTGCTCGTTTAAAGGTATTATTATTATGCCGATGTGTTAATATCGGCCTTTTCAACACAAAGAAATAGGCAGAAAACTAAGTAAAAGAAGTTGCAAAGCCGTAAAGGTAAGGTGTTTTATATCACAAAAAAAAAAATTACTCGCGTCCGCAATGTTCCTCAGTAACTTAGTTGAGGTCATAAAACGCGCTCAATCTGACGTGTTGAAATTGGTGGCCCTAACTTATATATAACCATAACGTTGATCCCATGATCCCTTGTAGACACAAAATTAATGTTACTCGAAGATTACAGGTATTGGCTTATCACAGTTTATCTATGGATTATGGAGATCACAAATTTGCTTATGGTTTATGGATATTTTAATAAGGTTGTTATATTTGATACCTTTATCATCAATAATTGGCTTATTGATTATGTTTAATAATACCTTATGTATTATTAAAAATACCTTAGGTATTGTTTTTATATACGAACCGGCCAATAAGGCAGAGGGCTCGCGTGGTGTTAAGCGGTCACCGTCGCCGAGTTTTCACTAATGTTCATATTTTAAAAAATTATTAAAGTAATTTAAAATTTACTTAAAACTACTTTGGGTTCAGACTAGAGTTGGGTTTAAAACTAGAGGGACTATTATATTAACATGAGCTGTAATTAACCTTCTTTAACCTACTTTATATTTCCTGTTATATATTGCGTTAAGCACAATATAAAGCAAAAAGTTTTTTTAGACTTTTTTATTTAATCGATTAAATAAATAAATAAGTACTATCGTGCCATTACTCTCTTGACTCATTTACGAGCGTCTGCAATGTTGCTCAATAACTTAGTTGAGGTTGTAAAATGTGCCCAACTTATGGTCTGGTGCCTTGTGTGAATATTAATAGCTGACGGACTTTCGACACTCCATTTGTCCTTGAAGTCACGAAATTAATGTTAGATTAGAGGTATTTACTAATCATGGTGAATTTATTTATAGATTATGTATATTTTTTTGGTAAAAAAGGCAATCAATTTATTTTCTTTCCATATTGGTTGTCAATAAAATTAATCATTTATAATTTTACCAATGATAAGCTAAATTGGTATATTGTAGTTTTATTTAATTTAAATTGTATAGTCTAATACTCAAAATTGTTACTATAGGAAATGATTAGGTGAAATTAATTACGACTCATCCAGTAGGTATACTAATATTTCTTTTGACTTTTTTGGACCTAAAAAAATAAAAACTCGGGTTTTCACAACAAAAAACTTGTCATCAATGGCTCTTCAATATTTATTGTGCTATAAGATAAAAATAGAAGTTCAATTTTTTTTCAAATACGTATACTAAAAAAAGCAATTTGCCATTAAATTTCCTCTCTACGAACTAAACTAATCAAAATTCATCAAAGTCATTCGCGAAACAATGATGTGTGCATTCTCGAGAACTCATAAATGAAATAATAAATCACTTTCGTTTTTAAATCGAATTAAAATTCACGTCCAAGTACCAAGACAGTTAGGCCCGGGCGTCGGCGCATACGCACACTTTTTGAATCGGTAACCGTGGGGCGAAACAGCGTACTTTCGACCGAATATTCAGTCCACGACCGTCTCTCTACCGTGACAGACGATAGGACAGACATGTTTTATATATAGTTAACGAATCGATTCTTCCAATAGCCGTTCTGTCGGCAGTGATCTGTTCTTTCGTTGCTGGATTGTTGTCTTCGTGATTTTAGTGACCGACTTTGTTCGTGCGTACTCTAGTGCAAGTTTTGTGTGCAGGAGTATAGTTTTTTTGTTTCCGAGTGTACCATTTTAGCGGGAAACAGCGAAATGGTGAGTTTTTTTTCTTGTCGACTGTCGGCGATGTTTAAAAATATGCATAATTATAAAAACACCGCAAGAGCTTTGTTATGGGTTTTCATCAGATAAATAATATAATTAATTATCGAATAAATAATGGCAGTGTAAGAAAGGCAACGCAAAACAAAATAATATGAAAAAAAATTAACTTCAAAATAAAAAATAAAAATTAAATTCACAAGTCACGAACATTGAATATTTAAAACTAGCGTAAACACTTTCACTCGATGTAAATTATTCAATTACTGTAATAAATAGAAAGTTCATAGAAAGTATATGACTTTGAAAATTTAGAGAGTACGTATCAAGGCTGCGTGATAAACAGATTTAAAACGCTCAAGGTTTTTACTGTGCCAACTGTGCATGTAGATTTTTAAGCTTTTTATGTATTTTTCCTATAGCAATATATCAAAAAAATATTGCATAAATTTATGTTTTTATAAATTTTAATTCAGTCCATGCGTTTTAGCGAAGTCAGTTGGCGCGACTACGTTCAAATTTTAATTTTTACTATCAACATTTCTCAAGCAAAAAGCTCTACTGTAACAATCTATTGAAAAATGTTGCTTTAATATGTTTTACAAATTTTTATCCTATCTCTATGCACTTTTAGTGACGTTACTTGACGCAACAACGTTCTAATTTAAAATTTGAATATCAATATACGTACCTACTGATAAAATCTCCCTCTACCAAAGTAACAAATATTTTTCTAGAGATTATTTCTTTTAGGAGTTTTTTTAAACAACTATTTTACACGCTCATAATGAATTAATCAATATTATATATTGATTTCCATAATCAGATGTTTAGTTTTATGTATATAAAACATCAATAGTATAAATCTCGTACTCGACCATTTGCTAGCAAAACTAAGTTTCCATGGCCTTGTAATTCGACACTAAAGGATATTTCAACCGACTATCAGCTCGTTATAAATCAAACCAGTCTCTTAAGCAACAAGATAATATTACAAAACTTATAATTATAATACAATTATTGGAACAGAATGTACGTAATAGCTTTGAATAACAATGAATTAATTTTTGTTTTGTAGTCGCAGAGATCCCGTGCTTTTTACAGTTAACGTTATTTTGAAATTTTAAAGTTCTTTTTGACGTTTAAAGTCAACAATTTTTCTTTGTACTTCAATAATTATACTTAGAGTCGGTTTAGACGTTCAGACAGTCTCCATCTTGTTTTTTTTTTGTAGTTGTTTTCAGAATTAAAGAAAACGACTTAAGAAAACAAAAAAATATCGAACGAAATGAAAAACGTTAAACATCGCCTCCAAGAGAAAAAGTACAGAGTTTACTCTTTCTAATCATATATATTCGTAGACATTATTTATCATTAATACCTTTTTTAAATTGGCAGGTATATACATTCCTATTAAAGATTTAAAAAAAATTCGCTGCATATTAATTGAGTCTAATTCACTGGCAGTTACAATAAGAAGATGACACGCTGGTGCCCGCGATTTTGTCCGTGTGAATAGAGACTTGTAAATCAGAGATATATTTATCTGTTTGTATAAGTTGCATCGTGATATTCTATTTTTTTTTTGTTCGGAAAACATACAGTGTTATAATAAAGGTAAATAAGAAAAATACCTAATTACTACTACCTATCATACCTATCATTAAGCTGTTTTCGCTTCTATAGTACAAAACCTTTCTCGATATGGACTATTATGGACTAACCAACATAAAAATATTTTTTCAATAAGGATCAGTAGTTCCTGATATTAACGGTTTCAAACAAACACTCTTGCTTTATAATATTAGTATAGAAGTATAGATTTCCGATCCATAAAATGAAACAAAGCACGATCTCACTTGATCAAACAGGAAACAAGGAAATGTTTATTACCCTTTATACGTTTACTGTGAACAATGCTTTTAAGCTCTCTGTATACATTAACAAAACAAGAAACAATCTCTTAAATACTTGACATTTTATATTAAAATTCCAAAAGAGCTTTAAGTTGCATTTGATCATTTCTTTCAATCTTAATTATACGAGCCGTATTTAAAGTTTAAAAGGAAAATGGACTGGTTCCTGCAATTTTATTAATAAAAGTTCTTAGTTTTTTTATTATTTATATGTATTTCCATGGCTGTAACCCATTTTACTTCCCACTGCTGCGTGACGATCTCTTCCCATAATTAGGGAAGACCGTACATTAAAACCGCAAAATATGAGTTAAAATAAAATCAACGTTGTCTTCAATTATAATAAATTTCGTTATAAGTAATTTTAGTTATACTGCTAACTTACGTTTTAATTCTGTCCTCCAAATTTGCATACCTCGCTGAGGTAAATATGGCGAACTAATAAATGTACATAAAACAACTTTTGTAATACCCATATTTGTGCAAATAAATTATTTTCATTTTCATTTTCATTATTCCACCACCACACTGCTCCAATACGGGTTGGTGGAGATGTACCTAGTTTATTCGCTAGCCCGCTGTCGGATGTTTTCAAACCGCCCATTATACCTTTTGGTCGGATTTACGTGCCCTCCGAAGTACGGAAACCCGCATGTAATGCCACAATCGGCTATCCTTCATCTTACACTTGACTGGTCCATTTCACTTAGCTGCATAGATCGCCTACCTCTACGCAAGCCGCAGGACTATGCACTCTTTTAACTTCATACTTTGCTATTAGCTACTGAAATAACTTAACATTTTTACATGCTCACATTTATCCAAAGTCCTTAAGACTTTGTTTAAATAAAAAAAAGAAACAGCTTTAACTTGTCGTACTTGACAAGTTGTCAAGCGGCACATGACGACAAGTTTTTATATAAATCTCGTATATTACTTTGGACTCGATCTTAAAACGAAAAGCCTTCACGGATTTGACTCAAGTATTTTATTTTATTGCTATAGATTGAAATCGACTTTCAATCCTGATTCATTTTATTTCTATGTCAGAAGCGAAATACAATCCGCTTCATGTTTATTGAGCGACATAATTTGCTAATAGGCCAAATATGAGTACTCGTAAAAACTTTATAATAAGAGATAGTTTTGTTCTCGCCGTCATCGATTTAATTAAAGTTTTAAAAAAAACCTAATATACCTACGTCGTGTGTTTAATTTTATTTAGTGCTTTATATATGTATTTATGTATGTATGTTATTTTATAAATAAATGCAATAAAAAATAAATAAATGAATAAGTTGCCATACTCATCCAAAACGACTTGACCGATTTTAATAAACTTAGGTATATTAGTTGGGTCTCAGAATCGGTCGTATTCTATTTTTCAAATCCCTAAGTCATAAGGGTGGTACACCACAAACATTAAGCGAAACTCACGACGACGTCAGCTAGTATATTTATAAATTCTAATACGTTTGATATTTTACTTATTATACACAAAAGTAATATCGAAGTTCTGTCATATGTATGTGAGGCAGCTTTTTACAATGTTAAAATAGTTCCAAAGAATAGACAAATAATAATTGGTTCACATCTTTGAGAAAGCTAAATATAGATTTGTTTGATTCTAACTATTAAATATGTTTCTATAAATGACATATCAGGTCTAGCTTTTTGTATGTTGAATAGTGATAAGAAGTAATTATTATGCAAGTTTTAAATTTCATTTCATTGTTGGCAAAGAACAGCAACAGAAAAGACGACAAGATAAAAAAATCCCTTAGTTGTAAAATTAAACTTCGGCACCTGTAAACACTGTTTAAAGGCTAATTAATTAGATAAAAATGCTTATGAAGTTATTTAACTAGCTTTTATAAATAACTCTGTAAAATATTAAGGATTTTTTATATTCGATTAGAAGACTGTGGAAGATTTTGCATAGCATATCGAATCTTTCCTATTGATTTTTTTCCTATAAATTAGGCTTAAAATGTACGATACAAACTTACTTTGATTTTAAGAACTTCACACGTATTGGCAGAATTCTGAGTCGCCAACGAAAAAACACAAACGTCAAAATTAATCACCAGCTACAATAGCAGTAGCTTAAATGGGTGATCAATCGTAACATTGACATTTTACATAGAAACCATTATTATGTTAAAAATCCCATTGAAACCCGCAGTAACAGCCTTCCGACCGCTAACGCTGACAATGGACAAAAACACATTTTCACTAGGAGAAAGTGCCTCCGACGGCGGGTAGAAATCGCAAACTTCACACACCGTCGTTGCGTATTCAAATATCAACCTTCTGACAAAAGCTGTTGAGTCCAATCTTCAACAAATTAAGATCCTATTTGGAGCAGTTGCAGAACATTTGCCACGGCGATTGAAGTTTATTGCGTACAAAAAATGTTATAAACTTAATAATTGTTTTAGAAATTGAATAAATTGTTATAATTTAAACATTTTTGTTCTTTTGGTGTCTTTTTTTTTCTCGCTAAATTTTTGCAATACAAAATTTTAAAGTTTTGTGACAGTTAGCATTCTAATTGTCTTTAGTTTCGTAACAGTGATACGATTTGTATTGCAATGCAAATTTTATGACTGACGGATGGATTTCCTAGGAAGGAACCGAGGAACCTATATCTATTTTTTTAATAATATTGAATAACATAGATGTTGTAAATAAATAAAACAACTTTCCTATATCTAATAATTATATTATATTATAAAAAATAATTAAATACGATTTAATAGTAAGTACCTAATAGTAAGAAAGTAATAGTATCATTATAGTATAGAAAGTACTTATAAAACTGGATAGGGATAACATTTACCTAATTTAAATTATTCCGTACAAATGTCGGACAAAAAAATTGTAAAGCAACAAAAAAGGTAATTTGTCTTATTACAATAACTATTACATATCAGAGATATAGGTAAATAAGTAGAATGATAAATCCTAATTTGAACAACGAGATTTCAGTTACCTTAAAGTTGAACGGCCTTAACCGAGTTACATGTAAAAATAAGGCTCTATTTATACCGGTAATTACCGGTAATGGTAATTGCTATTACGAAACACACGTCCGTTGATAACTAGACTATGCACGCGATTTTGCTTACAAATTGCGTCAAATTTTGACTATCAATACCTAAATTCAAATATAATCAAGTCATTGAGTTTTTTTTATCGCCTGTAACGATTAAGGTTTCCGATAAATTAAATCTGGTTGATATTTTATGACATGTTAACAAACATAATTGAGGATTAATTAAATGAGAATTAAACGCAGCATTTTTCCGGTTTTAATAAAGTATTGCTCGTAAAATGATAATAGTAATGACGGGGTAATCTAAATATTATTTTCGACGGATTGGAAACTTGTGCCTAGGAGTGGGGTAGGCAACCAAATTTTAATTATAATCTATAGTAATATAAATATAAGCCAAAGAGTTTGTTTGTGTGTTTGAACGCGCTAATCTCAGGAACCACTAGTTCGAATTAAAAAAGGTGTTTGTGTTGAATAGTCCATTTATTACGGAAGGCTATAGGCTGTATAATATCATGCTATTACTAATACCAAAGTCCACGCGACCGCTAGACAACTATATAAAGAGAATATTCGCTATAGAAACAATAATTTATTAGTATATAAGCAATCTGGAGAGTAATAATTGTAAGTGTAATATCGACCGGGCTTATTCTAGCTTCGGGTGAGAGGAATGCTTCTTCATACCGACCAGATAAAATATAATGTAACGGAGAAGCGCTGACTAAGATACAAGCCAAATAATAACTAAGTTTACAAGAAAGTGTCCTCACCCAAAATATTTGCAACTTAAATTCTGTTTGTGTTTTTATTCTGGATTTATTACAAAATTTATTAATGCTGATAGTTACTTTGCTCAAAAAAATCAGTCTCGTAATACAGCGAGGTATTGTTGCCAGCGTTCTGGACACCATACTGCAATCTGCTGCGTCTATTTGATGACAGACATAATCATTTTGTAAATAATAATGTATATATTTTTTCTATTTATTCGTAGAATTATGATCTTTAAAGGTTATATATTATTCAGTGCATTATAATCTTACTTTTATTAAATAAAAACAAAAAAAATGTGATGCTCTCCGAATTGACAAAAACAAAAAAAAGTTGGAAGTAGATCGAAATGACCACAAAACAAAGCTTGAAGTAAACGACAGACATTTGAATTTATGTAAATCTGTCTCGAATCTTCGGTGTCGGGGTCAAAAAACAAGTGTTACTAGATAAAGAAGGCAAGTTTGCTCTAAAAATATCAAAGACACGTAGGTATCAACTTAAAATTCACGAACCAAGTCGGAATTCTACAGATTAGTCGACATTGCGAAAGTATGTGCAATTCAAATTATTTTAAGACTTCGAAGTCTACTTCTGTAGAGATGGGCTATGGTGTGCTTTCTGGCATATTTTTATCGTGTTTTGGAAATTAATATTGGTTTGGTTCTCCACCAAACCGCATTGGGGCAGCGTGGTGGGTAAACTCGAGGCCTCACTAATAATAGTGGGGAGTAACCCGTGCCCAGCAGTGGGGCGGAAAAAAGGGTTGTATTCAATATTTGTTGAAAAATAAAATAATCATAAGTACTGTTAGAATTTATTTGTCCGTCACTTCATAAAGCAAAACGAAGCTTTAGTAATAAGTACCTAAACCAGGTTTCTAAATTTCATCAAATGAGTTGGAGCCGTTTCCGAGATTTAAAAAAAAAGCAACAAGTTGCACTCCGGTAGTGCCGGCAGAAGTGAACTTAAACATTAACGTTGTGCATTTTTGATATTCTGGAATGGTTAGGGAATAATTTCGTACGAATTTCTTTTAATATCAGTATTATTTTTCATCTATTATTTTCAGTAGGTTTTTATCTAGTATTTTTATACCACTTTTATGTCACTTTTTTCATTAATAAATGCACTTTGTTCAATGTCCATATTTTAAATACTTGATATAAACGAATTTTACTGGTATAGACAGTCAAGCCGTCAAAAGCTGTCACCCCTCCATCTTACGAATATTCGATCAGGCCACGTGTCTTGATGCGAGTTTAAAAATTTTTACCCATCCCAAAAAATGTGCACAACGCCGCTAAAGAAGTTTTCACTTCAAAATGTGGATGAAGCATGATTTGAATCTTTTAAAAATTGTCTGTTCATAAATAAGCAAACATTTCATAAAACAATGAGAACACTATTAAACAAAAACTTAAAACTGTGACGAAAGTACACGCCTTCAGTTTCACGTCATATTCTTTTTTTGAACGGACTCTAGTTTTAATTGCATGTACGCAAAGTTGAAAAAAGCTTTAAAAACTACTTTCGCGTATTTGAGAAGTGTGGTGGAGTAAGCTCTCGGTCTCTCCAATAACAAGGAGATACCCGTGCCCAGTCGTGGTGGTGAAAAGGCTGCAGCTATGCTAAATTTCGTTAATGTAACTAATTATCTTTGAGGCCAAACATTACACCGAAATCGGTTCTGCAGTTTTTGAGATATAAGTACTTGCAAATTTCTTTAAGCAACATGTTTATAATAAGTGACCTACTAACTACGATATTTATTCATAGTACCTACTTAAAAGCTTGAAGTTGTTTTTTTTTTTCGTTTTTGTTGTATTGTATTAATACCTTTGCGCAATTTATTTCTACCCTTTCCCTTATCTCCGATATTACTTTAATCTCAGAACATCACTAATCGCAAATCTCGAAATTATTCACAAGTACAAAAGTTCGAAGTTTCAAAGTTTGTCTTATCTCGCTTCTCATTGAAATTTCTTATTAACACCGTCTTCTCACTTAGTTTTATTCTACATGACTAAGGACTGAATACTTGAATGTCTTGAACGTTGTACGTTTCCGGGATTTTGCATGAAAAACACTAAGAATAGTCTTTGTCAAGATATTTTAATGTTTTAGTACTTTTAATGTTACGTTAGGGAGCTTTTCATCTTCCTGTATAAGAGATGATATAATTACTATTCTGGTTTGCTCAATTTCGCAGCGATTTTTGACGACCCGCGTGGCGTAATGGTTACCATGCCGGACTGCCAAATGAAGGGTCCCGGGTTCGAGTACCGGCGAAGCAGAAATTTTAAATGATGAGTTTAAATTTCTGGTTTTGGTCTGGGTGGTTGTGTTTTTGTCTTTGTGTGTGTTCATGGTACCCACGACACGGGTATATCTACTCTACTGTGGGGCTATGTGTGTGAAACTTTTTTTTTAATTTTTTTTATACTCCACATCTGGACACAGGCATATCCCCGTGATTGGAGCTCTAAATGCTGTTTTGAGGCTAACATTATTTTTTGCATATTTTTACGTTGGTCCTTTTAGGTATTAAAAATTTGTTCCTTAATTATAATTAAAAAAAAGGTAATTAAATTTCTTCATTAATCATGCCTCTTTAGTACCTATGCCCAACTCTCAAATCATAGCTTCAGCGTGATTGCTTGCAGACACTTGTTTCATTATTTTGAATTTTTTTACGACCTCATGATAGCAATATAAATCTTAGATTTACGATTACACAGCTGTCTCTAAACCTATTTCTTGTAAAGAATCTATACAATTATTTTCCCAACATTTGAAACAACCCTATACTACTCCAAGCAACTAAATAATCACAATTCGAAGTCCCACTTCCCGTTGCAATCCCGTTTGATTATAGCGCCGACTGATATAATACGTAGGTTACATCTATTGCCGTAATACGTTTATACGGTATTACCGGTTACCGTTAGGAGCACAGTGCCCTACCATTGCAGGTAACGGTCATCTCCTGCATTCGACTTGCAGCTTTGATTGAGTCATAGATTATTAATGTATAGAGAGCACGTCACGTTCTTAAGAGCTTTGAATGGTGCGTAGATTGTCAATTTATATAGGGAGCGTAATAAATACCACGTTATCAGGTATGAAGTTTTGGAATTAATTGAGTTCTAATGTTTGTATTACAGTTTTGTTCGTATGTGTATTTATGTGTAAGCTTAAGCAAAGCAAGCATAAGAAAGAAAGGAAAGAAAAAAAATATATTTCATATTAGGAATATAAAATAATCGCTTAGTGAATGTCATTTTTTCCCGGTCATCGCCTTTAAGTGCCCGTTTGGCATAAGTTTAACTATCATTATTTGGCTTTAAAAAATGTGACAAAAAATATCAGTTCGGTAACAGAAGCTGCTTCCCAATTAGAAACTGTATCTTACTTCTGCTGCTATGAATCTAACATCTAATATATTAAAACGTGAAACAACCACTTTATCTTTTTACTAAAATCAAGCGAAAAAAGAGTATTAAATTAGTGCAATTATTTGTAATGATGGTTAAAAAGCATTAAAGCATTTTGCTTTGAAAAGCTATCAAAATAAACATTGCACAAACATGAGATAAAATTCGATAGTGTCGACACATACTATCACAAATCATTAAATGTCATGACAATTGACAATAATTGCCTTAAACCTAAAATTATGGATACCTACCTATTTTTTGATTCAGGAACGGCATAGCACTAATGTCAATCTCAAGTAAAATTTAAATAATTATAATTAAAAAAGTTTACGATGTTTTACCGGTTAAGTACATGTATTTTCTTAGCATTTCTTATTTAGGTATATACTCGTATTAAGGTTTAATTGCGACAAATAAGCGAACTAGAGTATGCACTGCAGTATATTTTTTAATTAAGTACTGCAGTATATACCTACTCTTATAATAAAAAAATAGAGTAACAATTTGATTTCAAAGGTCTATTTTTTTCGGAAACCTTGCAACCTTGGGTGAGCAGCGATAGCCGAGGGGTAAAAAACCACGGTTTTCGACGTGACCGATCGTGGGTCCAAATCCTCGGCGCGCACCCTTACAAATAATTTTGTAATGTATTATGTAGGATTTATCACTGCTCCACGGTGATGGAAAATATCGTGATATATAATTGTTTACGATGTTCTCCATCGCCGTGCATGCCTGAGAGAAATTCATAATTTCTCGAAAGCATGACGTCCACCAATCCGCATTTGGCCAGCGTGGTGGACTATGACCTAAATCTCTCTCACTTGTGAGGAGACATGTGACCAGCAGTGGGACATATAAAAGGTTAAAGGAAAAAAAAATGCTTCAATTAAAAAACTGTGATGCCTTTCCTGTGGGGAAACACCCTTGCGTTACCATGAGGTATAAAATATTATAAACACACAGATCCAAACATAAATCTATTCTCAACTTTAAAACGAAAAATATCCGAGAGAGGACTTGATCACATTCGATATGAACATAATTAATGATATAATATTATTATGAACATAAATAAATTAATTTATAGGAACAAAATAATACAAATAAGTAGTACTAGTGTTATAAATGTGAAAGTGTGTCTGTTTGTTTGACCTACTTTTGTATCTCAGTGGAGTGTTATACCAGTGTTTGTTGTACAGTTGTACCAGTGATATGAAAAAACAAGTAGATAATCTACACTTAATAACATAAATCCGAAGAGTTTGTTTTATTTTAACACGCTAATCTCAGGAACTACTGGTTCGAATGGAAAAAATATTTTCGTGTTGAATAGTCCATTTATTGAGGAAATCCTGAGGGGGCAAAAAACTAAAGTCCACGCGGGCGAAGTCGCGGGCAGCCGCTAGTATGTTATAGCCGCTCAATAAATAGCCGCTTAAAATGTGGCATAAACTGACACATTTGTTCTCATAACTAAACACGTCAGTTAAGGGAACATTATTAACGTTTTTCCGCATACAACATAAAGACACGCGAAGGGCAATTTTCGAATGTCATACTGCTGACATATCTATAAATGTCATTGGTTGTCATGGTATTATTATGCGTGAAGTTGGGAGGCTGGAGAGTGACCTTATAGGATATATAGACGAGCTATCGATTATATAGATTTATAGTTGGAAATGTAATAAAAGTGATTTTAATTTTTTGTTACGCCCTTCTGCCTAAATCCCTGGACCGATTTTAACCTATTTTCATCAATTGGGCCTCACAAAATCTCAGGAAAATATTTTATTCATCAAATCATCAAGTTAAAATGAACGTCGGCTGGGAACCTACTCGGTACCCTAACAACATCCACGAGATCCTAACGGTTCATCTCCTTGCAAGTCACGATCTTAATGCAACTGTGTATTGTCAAAGACTAAATAAAGTACAGGGACTCACATAAAATTTAATTGGATGAAACAGATGAATACATACACATCAGTCCAAATTAAACTGATCATTTCAATGTCTTATGTGTGTATTATGATATTTGGTTTGGAAATAAATAAAACAGTGTCTGAGAATAAAAAACTGGCAACGTGAATGTAAAACTTTAGCACATAAAGTACCTATCTACATCGTTTTTTTAAAAAAAAACCGTCTACACTATTCTTTTTTTTTCCACAAATTCTAACCAAATTGCGTTGACACTAAACTTATAGGGAGTGTGGAAAGGTCAGATCCTTCATTAGTAACTGTTTGGTATAGTTGCCACTAGATAAAATAAATGTCAATATAATTAATCTATCAAGTTACTTATAAGAATTGTTAATCTTATTGAGAGTAGATTCTTGGAGTCTGTTAAGCCAAGTCATCGACATGGACAGACACAAAGGCAGGAACACAAACACCCAGACCGAGAACAGAAATTTTAAACTTATCGTTCAAATTTCTGCTTCGCCGGGAATCGAACCCGGGACCCTACGATCGGCAGTCCGGTATGGTAACCATTGCGCCACACGAATCGTCGAATGCTAAACATTCATTTCAATCGATGCTATACGTTTAATTGAAGGATATAGATAATTTTTAACTGCTTACTCTCTGGTAGTTTGTGAGCAAGAACTAAAAATAATTTTGGTAGAAAAAAAATTTTGGTAGTATTTACGTAACAACAAATAAATTACAACCATGTTTGGCCTAAGTCTTTGCATTTACCCGGCATTGGAGCAGCGTGATGGAGTTCCAGGCCAACCCAATTGAGAGCTCTCCTCTCGTCCGCTCCTGGCCTGGATCTCTACCCTACCCAGCAGTAGGACGCAAAAAGATGCCATGCAAAAAACATAGAGTTATTTGCATTCAAGGTTAAAATATTAAGAGTGTTATTTATTTTACTATATCCAGTATTATTTTATTTTACATATATTTTGAACTCCCTCTATACTTTTTACAAAATCTTATCTTTAATCTTATCTAAGAAGTTTACGTAAAATAAGAAGGTGACCTCTCAAGTATTTTTGTTATAGTAGTTCGTGTCCAAATATCGGACAAAAAAGAAAAAAATGACTGTTACCGGCACTGAAACGACAAGTTTTTTTGCTTCTAACATTTTTTACGATGGCCTATAAAACGTCGCCCAGTTATGACAAAGTGATATCGAATGGCAATATTATAACAATTTGTCAGGAAAATAACTGCAAAAATATTTTTTCTATACTAAAATTGCAAAAACCTTTAAAGTAAACTAACCTTAACTGTGGTCTGCAATGTACATTTCAAAAAAGAATGATATCTATCTTGGTTTTTACTAAATAATCTTTAATTGCTTTTAAATCCTATAATACGTTATTTTCCTGCAATTTATATTCTCACTAAAATACCTTATAGAAATTCTTTAGTTACATCACAAGCTATTTTTATTTAAATAAGTGGCTAGAGCCTTCCTTTAAGCACAGAGCGCATGTGGTAGGATGCTCCGACTTATGTTATAATAATACGTTATTAATTATTTTTGCAACCCATTTTTTTGATGCCCACATCGGGAAACAGGTCTCTTGATGAAATTTTTTTTCTTTTTCTTCCAACCTTTTTTATGTCCCACTGCTGGGCACAGGTCTCCTCTCACATATTGAGAGAGTTAGGCCATATTCCACCACGCTGGCCAAGTGCGGATTGGTGGACGTCATGCTTCCGAGAAATTATGAATTTCTCTCAGGCATGCACGGTGATGAAGAACATTGTAATCAATTAAATATCACGATATTTTCCATCACCGCGGAGCAGCGATAAATGCGCACATTACAAATTTCTTTATCAGAGGTGCGCGCCGAGGATTCGAACCCGGTATCGGTCGCGTCGAAGACCGCGGTTTTTTACCACTCGGCCATCGCTGCTCACTGCTTGATGAAATTGAAAGGGATTAAAAGCCACCACGCTAGCCAATACCCGTGCACATGACGTACTAGGGAGAAACTTTGCGTAAATCTCTAGCACTCAAGATATTGAAAACCCCGTAATGAAATGTTACAATGTTTCCCCCACTAAACCGCAGAATAACGATAAAATACGCACATAACAAATTTCAAAGTGCACGCCATGGTTCATAACCAGGATCCCCAGTGTCATGGTCTTCCATATATTAACAACGCTGCTGTATGGCTTTTTGGTTTCAAGAATTGTTGTTATCATCAAACAGGTTATGACTCTAATATTGAAGTTTCCACCAGTTAATATGACATTAGGAACTTATATTATTATGTTTTGATTACTACGTTAAGAACTACTTTGACATACATTACTAACAATTATCTTATATATAAAATTCTCGTGTCACAATGTTCGTTCCCGTACTCCTCCGAAACGGCTTGACCGATTCTCATGAAATTTTGAGAGCATATTGAGTAGGTCTGAGAATCGGCCAACATCTATTTTTCATCCCCCTAAGTGATAAGGGTGGCCCACCCTAAGCATTTTAAGGCGATACGGAGTTCGCGGGGTCAGCTAGTTGAAATCTATTATTTTAACATTTTGTAACTGTTACTGCATCAAAACTTCTAAATTTTTATCTGTAATTTTAGTTACTTGTACGTGTTGTTTACCTATGCTTGTAGTTTGCGCCTATAATTGAGGTGGCACTTAGAGTACCCTTTAAATGACTATTATGTATTATACTATATTGGTGTACACTTCGTTAGTGCAACTAATTAATAAATAAATAATAAATAAATAAAATAAATAAACTTTGGATAAAAAATTTTTCCTAAAATTCCAACATTTACAACCTGTCCCATTCACACAGTTATGACAAAGTGTTATTGAATAACACCGCTAGCTTGGGTAAGCACCCGGCTTGCCTCGTTACGTTGACTTATGTAATGGTGACGAAAGCGAGCTTTGTCCTTTCCTGCTATTGCACCAATGTACTCGTAATTGTATGTACAGTTGGTGTTGACCGAGGTTCATTTGCATGTAGATTTGTGTCAAGTTAAATGCGACCGTGGCTACCGCGGGTCACATTTTAACTATTACTTTAATGGCTTATTTCTAAAATCGTAAGACGAAAGTTAAAGTTCCATCGACATCATCTGAACTCGTGGCGGTCCCCCACAGTCCGCTTTGACGCTCATTTTACTACAGACGTGTAAGTTATGGGACAACCTTTCAGCTGAGGCATTTCCAGTGGACTATGACATGGGGTTCTTAAAGAAAGCTGTAAAAAAAGCTATCCTTCAAAGGCGGGAATGCTCGATTGGCTCTCCTGGGGTTGCCCGTGTCCATAAGCGACGGTGACCGCTTAACACCATGCGGCCCGTCTGCCCTTTTGATGGTTTATTTATAAAAAAATCTATGAAATTAAAAAAACACAATATTACGACTGTCCTTTAAAATTTCTTATAAAATCATAGTTTGTACAGACATACTTAAGTTATTACATAAAAATGTAGATGTAGATAGGTACATATTATTATCATACAAATATTACAAAAGAAAAATAAAATGTAATAATAAGTACGTCAGTTTTACATAGATCTGTCTATGCGCTGAAAAGTGGTTTTTCAGCGCGTATGGTGTGTATTAGCCTTATATACTAAAACCACCTTCCCCCTACTGCACATAAATATTTTCTAAAGTACTATTTATCTTTTAGTTTTCATTCAATAAAATAGGTACTTAATTTCATGACCGGTCTCTAAGTAATGGTTTAACGATTTTTATTTGCACTACACAAACTGTTGCAAAATGATTTGTTAATCTGAATATTTAAAGAGAATACATTTTAAAGACTTTGTCCCTTCATTGTATATGGAGAGCAAATAACAGGATAATAAACGGGATAGTATAGATTTTCGTTCCCTTATCCCAATAGTCACGGTTCATGTGTGTTCGTCGGAGCAGTGCACGAGACATGCTATTAGAGGCTTAGAGGTGTACGGTCAGCAAAAAAGTGAGTTTAAGTTCAAAATCACAAACTGTTTTTATCTCTAACATTTAAGAAAAATATTATGTTATAGCCGACATCTGCTTCGCCGGATTCGATAGAAATTTGAATGATCAGCTTAAGTTTCTGTTCTCGGTCTGGGTGTTTGTGTTTCTGTCTTTGTATGTGTCCAAGGCACCTACGACACAGGGTATATATCTACCTTACTGTGGGGCTATGAGTGTGGAACGTTATTTATTTATTATAGCCAATTTTTTGTAAGTAATTAAATGTTTCATTAAAAAATTAATAAGCCATTCTTATTTCCTTCCTAGACTCCCAAAAAGAAATTTCAAGGTATGGATACAATATAAATACATTGTAATACACGGGTTTCATCAAAATAAACTGATTATTTTGAAAGTCATCAAAAAGTCGTCACAAAGTTGACATCTGTGAACGTAGTCATCGTTTGCACAATACAAAGAGCTGGGTATTGTGTCGTTTGTCTCTCGACTGCATTAAAAGTTATTTGAGTCAATGCTAGGTGTAAGAAAAAATCCATCCAACAACAATATTACCTTATTTATATCGGCAAAATTTTCGCCTTTTCTTTTAACAGACTTTCTTCGATTCACCAAAAATCTGTCAACATCTGTAAACAATACAACACACTCAAACCGGTAGTGGGTATCCATTCAATTGGCAATAAGGCCGGTGTTTCCACATCATTAGCCGCGAATTTCGCAATGTCACCAATTAGTCTTGCGTGACAATTTAATTATAGTAAAACACTATAATGGTGCACTGTGGAAATGAAAACACGAGTGATTGTAAGTTTAAGTAATTGGTTTGGTTTTGTGAGAGTCAATGTTGTATTAATGAAATTTTAACTCATTAATACATTTAATTAAATTAATCAATGATAGATCTTCAGTAGTTTGTTTTGCAGACCAATTAAGTGTATTTTTCTCATTAATAATTGAAGGTCCAAACTGCAACTTTTTGAATAAATAGATAAACTTAAGTTACATATTATTATTTATACTCTACGATGCTCTACGGTGAGGGAAATACGTTGTGATATTTAATTATGATGTTTCCGTACCATACATGCCTGAGAGTAACTCATAAATTTATCTCAATTTAAAGAGACGACCTGGGCAAGCAGTAGGATCAAAAATGAGTTGAAAAAAAACTAGATATTTATTGATGTTATCGTAGATCCTTAAATTCTACTTTACCTACGAAATATTTACATCTTTTTATTTCTATGTGTTTATTATTACTTTATTAAACATAATCTCCACCAACCCGCATTGCAGCAGCGTGGTGGAGTAAGCTAAATTCCTCCCCAAAAATTGGGAGAGACCCGTGCCCATCAGTGGGACGTAAAAATGGTTGCAGCCAAAATCGACAGGAAAACGGTAGCGTAAACTCAATATAAATAAAGTCTGCAGTTCAAAAATAATAATATAAAAATATCGAGAAATGATTGAATATTTTTAGAATATAAAAATCTAAAAGAACTTAAGTATGAAATAACCTACAAAATTCGGCACCAAACGGCTATTGAAACCGGTTTTCGAACAGGTACCTAAATCCTAATCACCGGTTTTCAATGGACATGAAATCAACTGCTTATTAGTACCATTAGAGTTAGTTGGCTAAGTGCATTACTGTTGTTAAATTTGAAATTAATTATAATGTAGACTCTGCCTATTGGATAAGGGTAAGACAAGTTTATTTGCTAAATTCGCTATTTACCTACTTACAAATATTTACTATTAACTAGTAAATACCACTATATGCTATCTACAATCATATTAATTCAAGAGACTTTTAAAAAACACACACATTACTTTGTACCTGTTATGAACATACCTGAGTTTTGTCAGAGGTCGAGCAATTGTGCAGCTATTACAGAGATTGATGGTCGCCACACTAATTCTGGCCAGCAATCGCACCTTTGTACTGAAACCACAAAACACCTGTTTTATGCCTGATGATATAGTATATATTGTTATAGTGCAGGTTTGTTATTTCTCCGGTCGAACTCTAACAGTTGTACCATCTACTGTTTTTTTAGAGTTCCGTACCCGAAGGGTGCCAACGGGCAACCCTATTACTAAGCCTCCGCCGTCAGTACATCTGTCATCACGCTGTATCTCATGAACCGTAATGGCTAGTCATTAGAAATTTTCACAGATGATCTATTTCTGTTGTCGCTATAACAACAACTAAAAAAAATCGGTTGTCTGTAAAGTCGGTTTACTGACGATAGTAGAACGTGACAACGTCATAAGAACTTGTTGCTATAAACAATTGACACCACATTCACTTTTCACTGCACTTCATACGAAAACATGTAAATGTAATATTGTATAGCAGCTGTCCACGCGGACACATCGCTCACTCAAGTAGGAGAGAGACAGATTGCACTTCAAGCCTTAAATGGAACGCCTCAGAGCGAGGTAACGCCGCATGAGTCATGTTTTTTCGTGCGTGCAGCCGGCTCCATCGAATTATAAGACGTTGTCACGACAAAATAGAATAAAATAAATATTTAAGGGGGTTCCTATACAATAAACGTTTTTTTTTAGATAACGGTACGGAACCATACGTGCGCGAGTTGATTTGCACTGGCCGATTTTTCATTTTTTTTAATCACCTGTCTTAATTTTCTTCAAATAAAGTGACTACTTTCTCATGCTGACGCTACTATTAATCTTTTGCCTGACACAAGTCCCGCGTTCGGCTTTGCCTGTATAATCCGATCAATTGATTGGAGTGATTGGCGCAGAAGATTCGTTTACCTGCATACGTTCGTTTCGTATCTTTTATGTATTTAACATTTATTTCAACTGATGAAATGTATAAGCTTGTTCCATGTTCAATTCATTTGCGACAAGCGAATATTATTTATCTTCTTTCAATCTCTCTATTTCTGGTCGTCTATGGGTTTGAAGCTTCACGCTGCTCCCATCGGGTTGGTGGAGTTAAACAGCAGCATACGTGATGAAAAGCTGTATTGTATACTTCGTTTCTTTTGGCCGATGATTTTGGTAAACAATCGGTTAAAGATTGGCGGTTACATATCATAATCGACAAAGATTCACGAAAAAATAATTTTGAATGACCTAGAACAAACTGAGGAAAGTATTCTTGGACAGCACCATAATATTATCATAAACTTTAGGAAAAGCATCAGTGTTAAGTCTTCCCGAACATCGTATTTGTTCGGCAGAATAAAGAACTTAAAAAACATATTTCAGTTGCGTAACTTAAAATCAAGATGAGTACACAATTTTAAACCCGTTAAATATAGTTAAGTGAGAGCATAAATATCAAACAATTCTTAGTGATACTCAAATAATATTCACCTTTGCGAAATAGCAAGCCAATGTCCTCTCTTTTACACTTACCTACTTATACAGTGTCACTGTCTCCTACACAAAACTATGTAAAGAAAGGTTAAATGATTAAAATCAGCGCATCATATTATGGCAAACGTTGTAATCACTGCGATTTTATACGCCTGACTTTGTGACGTGTGGCAGTGTGATAGCCAAGATCATGAGAATGTGCAGTCAACATTTTGACATTAAGAAAATATCATTTGTTGAAAAATTTTACTGGTCTTTTTATGACAGTAATGATAAATTACTTAAAGAGCAATTCAGTCATGAAATAAAAAGAAAATATTTTTCTATGTTATACAAACACACTAATTTTATACCATTATAAATTTATTCTTTAATTTTTCTTCAGTTTTTCACACGATCAGCTATCACATGTAACCATCATCAACCCGTAGCCATTCTGTTATCTCAAATATATTATTATGTACTTTTTTTTAAAAAGAGTGCTAGGAGTTTTTTTCCGCCGCCTTTTTTCTCTCAGCTCAACATCTAGCCCAAACGGGCACTTAAAGGCGATGACCGGGAAAAAATGACATTCATTAAGCGAATATTTTGTATTCCTAATATGAAATAAATATTTTTTCTTTCTTTCTTTCTTTCTTTGATCAAACCTACCGCGATTAGTAAATAGGTATTAAAATACTTAATTTATTAATTGTATTTTATTCCTTTGGAAAGTTATTCTACAAATTGCTATAAAAACACTGAATGTAACGAGAAAATATTATTATATCGTACATAATGTGCCAATTATACTTACATATAAGGTTGTTTTAGAAATCTCTGTTTATAGAACTGAACTTGGCTGCAATTCGTACTTATATTTTGAAGGGATTCACTTGTATTTCATTACAAATTCACAACAAGCAAATGAAACACGATGGGTCAGACTTGAATGCCATGACATTTCAGAGAGGCATATGTTTGGTCATTTAATAACTAAAATTACCAAGTTAATTTTGACTCTACGATGACGTAGAGTCGAAATTTGCAATTGTTGATAGGGCGATATATTTAACTTTATAAGTCGGAAATAAATAATTATATAATCATGATGATGTATTACAAAGTTGTTGAACATAATTGACTTGGAATAGTAATATGTTTAAGCAGGTAGTTTAAGTATTAGAGCTGGCTACGTTTTTTAAGTCTATTTCTTTTACACATGCATATATTTTTGTACATACAAAAACCACTTAAAATATTGGCTATAGAACCCTCATACACTTGCTACCTTCATTGATACCTCTTATCACAATTAATGATAGTTTAGTTGGATGCAAATTGCTTATAAGTTATCACATACAGTTGTTCTTAACTACGAGTAACTAATAGGAAATACTGGCAGTAACCCATCCAATTTTGTGATCAGTTTGTTATTAACATAATATCATACCCTACATAGGATCGAAGGTAATTATTTTGTGATTTATCACATTGACAGGTACATTAGCGAGTTTGAAGCCTTTCTAAATAAATTGCGTTCTTTATGAAAGTGGCAATCTTGTAACATCCGGTAGTATGATATTACTCTGGAATAGTTTTTTTTTCTTTTTTACTTATTTTTATACTTTACTATTTACTTTTATACTTTACTATTTCAATGCAATAAGATTGTCATGATCGGGTTGCCGTATACTGGATAATCAGGATAAGAAGGTGTATTTTTTTTAAATTTAATATCTGTACAATGATACCTCTTACCAGAGAAAAGACATTTGATTTGATCTGATATATCTTTATGTCATTGACCTAGTAATTAATAATTACTTAGCAAATAAGTATTAAGTCTTTATTGGTAGTGTAACAGTGTACAGTTACTGTTCTTGCATATTCTTATATTTTAAAGAAGTAGTTCTTAAAAGAAAAGTAAATGCTTATTAAAGGCTAACTAGCCTTCCACCAGCGGCTTCGCCTGCGTGGACCCGTTTCATAGGTTCCCGTAGGATAAAAACCATCGTACCTACGTCCTTTCCCAAAGTCCACTCCTTGTTTCAAGTTTCATAAAAATTGATTCGCGGGAAAGCGTAGCAGACAGACAGAGTTACTTTCGAATTCGTAATATTAGTAGGGATTATAATTTGAGAAGTTATTTAGAAAAATAGAAAAATAAAGAAATAACTTTAATATTAACCTAAATTGTAATCTAGGAACCATTCATATACCGTACCTTCCATACAGTACAGAAAGATATTTTATTTAATTAGTGTTTTCTACTTTTAAGTTTACGTTACAATTATATCCCATTCCATACTCTATCTGGTATCTTAGGGAGAAAACTGGAGAGAGCTTTTGTATGAAGAAAAGCCCATATTTCATTGTAACTGATTTCACAACAAAATAACAATCACAACAATCTAAACAACTATCTATATTTTTTGCAACATTAAAATCAAATCACGATTTACGCGTAATTATTTACGCAATTGGCGAAAACCACGTAAAAAGCAAATTCTTGGCGGTAACAAGTTACCTAATAAATGGTAAAACGACAATTCCATAATTTGCTTCGAGATCACTATGACACAAATATTTGTAATGATGTAAACGAATTTATGAGTGCAATGACACAGAGCAACGCGGCTATCAGTAACCGTCAAGAGAACCATCAGACAGTAACTTCAGTGCTTTACTGTATGCCATGCAACCCAGATTACATTAAACTATTTTAATTTTATTTTCGATCTCACCCACAATGCAAATTTCACCCTACTTTCGGTTCCGTCATCGTGCCGACATCCAAAACAATATAAAGTTATTAGAAAACTGGGTTTCACTATTAAAGTAAACTATTTATTTACATTAAAAACTATTTTAAACTTTACGTCCTACTTGATATAATTAGGGAGAAGAAGAAAGTGAGCATCCAGCTGAATCTCTCGACGTTTTCTACCCATCAGACCTACCATGATTGTATCGAGGTAGGTCTGACAAACATTCGTCAAATTGCGGCGATTAATGAGAATAAAAGACGTTATTGGTTTTATCCTTTTAATAAAAATTGTATATATTTTTATTAAAGTTTAAGGAAATTTCAATATTTCGCAAGAATAACGATCTGACTTAGAAAAGATTCATTTATATTATAGAATGTCTTATAATTGCCTGCCTGTTATAATCAGGGAGCAGTGATTTTATATAATAGGGTTTTTTTTCAAACTCTGCATAAAATTGAATGTTGTCTTTCATTTTTCTCGGATGTGGCGCCACATAAAACAAACTTGATCGATCTTGAATTCGTGTGGCGCGGCAAGCGTATCGACACAAACTAAACCTAATACAAATGTGTCCTTGGTGTGAACGTTTATATAATAATATATAAATATAGTAATATATAAATATAATAATATAATAAATATACGGGGGAGATAAATGGGTCGCGTTTTAAATGTTACTTTTAACATTTGAAACGCGTTACAATTATTTTAATACAAATGTATCTCTGGTGTGCGGCCTCCCTAAGGCGTAGTGATTACAAATTGGAAGGCTTTTTACGGTTTAAGTTATGCGTAAATTAATTAAAAATGTAATGAGAAACCCTCCTCGCAATTAATATTAATTAGGCAGTGTAAAAAGTTCGAATGTGTTAAAAATTTTGTGGTATGGAAACTTATTAAAAAGTTGCATTACTTTCAAGTTTCTTGCATAACTTAATAATGCAAACCCTGCCAGATGAAAAGTATCGGAATATAGTGTCAAAAATATCGTTTAACGAACAATGGAAAGTAGAAAATCATATAATTTGGCAAAAGGAAAAATAATAATTATAATATATATTATATAATTATAAGATACCTTGGTCCGATTTTTTGCCCATGTTAGTTGTTAGTAGTATGTTAACCACGTGATGCAACCGCCAATTTTTTTACCCGTGGTCCAACCAGCTAAACCATTGTTCTGTTCCGTGCTGTAATTCTACTAAGTGTCGTAAATTTATTTATTTATTTCTATATAAAGACAATAATAGATAATCGATTGATAAACATTGTCGTATCGATTCAAAAGTGAAGTGCATAGGGGATTCACAATCGAATAATGACAGCATCAGTTCTAACTACTGCAACTCATTGTAGAAGGTAGGAAGAAATTTCTGCCCGGAAGCAATTCTATTTTTTTCTGTGGTAAACGTATAACGACGACTAACATTAGACGAACATCAGCATCAGAAGTAGTAACTCAACTACGAGCTTAGGCAGGACTCAAGTTGCTTGTGGTTGTGTACTGCGACCATTTCACACATTCTTTTAAGTCCCACTGCTGGGCACAGGTCTCCTTCGCACAAGTGAGAGGGGCTTAGGCCATAATTCACCACGACGAGTGCGGATTGGTGGGCGTCATGCTTTCGAGAAATTATGAATTTCTCTCAGGCATGCACGGCGATGTAGAACATTGTAATCAATTAAATATTACGATATTTTCCATCACCGTGGAGCAGCGATAAATGCGCACATCCCTAATTTCTTTGTCAGAGGTACGCGCCGAGGATTTGAACCCGGGATCGGTCGCGTCGAAGACCGCGTTTTTTTTTACCACTCGGCCATCGCTGCTCACACCTAATATTTCACACATAATATATGTCAATTATCCGTTATGGCCAGGCCGCACTAACTACTTTAAGTATCGGCGATGTTTTTTGGACGCATTGGATTCGCGCGTTTCGGATGCTGAATCACTGCATTAAGCATCTAAATCGCCGAACTCCAATGCTAAAAGGAGCTAGTGTGGCTTGGCTATTAAATAAAAATAAAAAGCAAATAAAAGTTTTTTGTGACGTAGTAACTCTAAAAATAGCAGATAAAATAAAAATCCCACTGCGTTTGATAACGATTACGGGTAAAAAAATAAGCGCCTATTATCTATATGAAATGCGGAATGAAAAGTCGTGTTGCAACGATTACCCGCTAATACTTGGGCGTTGAGGAAGTCGGCGCCCGTGCGTAACGCGGTTTCCGATGTTGGGTTCTGTATCTTAAGAGTAATAAAATCTTTGTGCAATTATAGTTATTAGTGAAACAATGTTACTGCTATGCAAAAAGTTTGCGGTCGGATGCGAAATGGGTACCCGCTGCGCGTTTCCGTACTACTGAGGGTACGAAAACCTATCGGTACCCATTGTTATCGATAGATAGCCATCGTTATACAATCAGGTCGTATCTGCGGTTTAAAAAATCAAAAAAGGTTGCAGCAGTTACGTTAAATGTGTTAAAAGGTTTTAGTAGGTTCATACACATAATACATACACTCTGACATGTAGATCCCCAGTTCAAACCCTGGCGCACCCAAACCTTTGACTAAGGCATTTGTTATACACGTAGATGCATAGAGAAGCATTTTTCAATACCTACAACATTTTCCATTATAGTGCAGGCCTGAGAGTTACATAAAATTTCTCGAAGTTGCGTCGCCCTTGCGACGACCTGCGTGGCGCATTGGTTACCAAGCAGAAATTTGAATGATGAGTTTAAAATTTCTGTTCTCGGTCTGGGTGTTTGTGTTTCTGTCTTTGTGGGTGTCCATGGCACCCACGACACAGGGTGTATCTACCTTACTTTGGGACTATGAGTGTGAAACGTTATTATTATAATTTGTATCCCTCCTTAAGGATCACAGGTCGAAGATGTTATTTGATCCGGTCATTTGTCAAAACAATTTGATTTTATATCTTGTGACTGAAGTTCAATTTACTTGCGAAAAAAAATACCGACAGTAAAATTGTTGAGTGACTTAAGTCGTCATTAATATTAAAGCTCGTTTTTTGCTACGATTACATCTCTAACTGTAGTGGAGGAAGCAAGCAACAAACGTGTTACATCTGTTCTTTTTACTTATACTACGAATCGTTGCGTACATTATACGTAGTGTTACACTATTAATTACGCGACAGTTCACTGTTAGGCTGCTGCTTAGGCCTCCCCTGATGTTTGCCGCTCCTTTCGGTCTTGTGCTTCTCTGCAGCAGCTTCCGAAGATCTTCAGACTAAATTTGGAGGCGTAGACCTTTGACTAAGAACATCTATTTATTAATGTTTTGTATCATGTGTTCTGAAAAAGTTTCAATTTTGGAAAACGATCCATGTTTTTTTAATCCATTGATAATATCTTTTAAAATAATATTTAAATTGATTCAAGGGTTTTTTTAATTCCTAAAGTTACTAAATAATAATAATTATAATCATAATCATGAAGCGCGCATGGCTCGGCGGCGAGCGTAGAACGCAAACGATCTATGCAGCTAAGCCAAACGGGCGCGGTCAGGTGTGAGATGGGTGACCGCTAGTGGCAAAATTTCATGCGCGTTTCCGTGCTTCGGAGGGCACGTTAAGCCGTTGGTCCCGGTTGTTGTCGATAGATAACAGTCGTTAAACCTTGTCGGAGGCCTTATGGGCGGTTTTGAAAACATCCGACAGCGGGATGGCCACTAACCTGCATCTCCACCAACCCGCATTGGAGAAGCGTGGTGGAGTAAGCTCCAGGCATCCCCAATATTGGGGAGAGACCCGTGCCCAGCAGTGGGACGCAAAAAGGGTTGCAGCCAAAATTACTAAAAAAGATATCAGATCATTATCTTTCTTCACTGAACAGCTACTCGCCAATCTAAAAATTACTAACCGAAATTGGCGCCAATTTTAACTTGTCTATTGTCAGCTCAAAATTCTGCCCCGAAGCGTTGGACAAGCGGCCGATAAGCCGCAAGTTCCATTAAAAGGGCAATTTATTCGGCCACCGCTACATTTATCCAGATACAACCTCCCTAAATACACAAACTAAATTATAAGTGATGTACAGACGTTAATTTATTGCTCTATTATATTTAAGTTTGAAATTAGGTTTGTTATATTTAAGTTGGTTTGAATTATGCTTGATTTTCGTTTTAAAGCAACTATTTAAAAGGTTGTTAAAGAAAAAAAATGTCTCGTTAGAATCTGTTGAGGCGCTCTGTCTAAAGTTTTAAATAGTTTCGTCTTGTTTTTATTAATTCACAAAATAAACATGCCTATTTACTTTTTAAACAGAATTCATTCGTTACATTTCATAATTCAGTTCAGAATGTTGTCTTTAAGTTCTATTTATCAGTTAATGCAATCATGCTGTCATTGTTAAAACATTTAATGACATACGGTTCGTTGAAAGAAACGTATAATAATTGGAAGATAAATACTACGAGAATCATTTTGAAGTACACGAGTAGCTTAAATTAAATTAAATTAAAAGATTACATATAACATACGTTAAAAACAGCAACAAGCAAATTAATGTCTTTGGTACTATCCATTATTACTCTATCTCTATGGTATTAAATTGGCGGGTACAACCAACTTTCGCGCCAACACTTTCTCGCGGTTTGCGTAGGTTACTTTGAGTAGGTACTGATGATAGCAACACTCTATTAAACTAATAGAGTCAGTAATGTTACGTATTTAAACATGTCGTTTAAATGGATTGGATGGTTTAATGGAGATAATTTTAAAGGGTCTTGCTTACGTAAATATACTCTTCGTTACTTCGAAAAGTATCACTAAGTATTACAAAAGTATCAGTATTAATAATCAAGATGCCGAATGATTATCACTACCTACTTTTATATTTCTTACATTCCCAGATTTTCTTTTTAAACTAGGTACGGACTAAAATTGGCTACGGCTTTGCCGTTATAAAGACATTCACAAAGAGGAAAGAAGAATTTCGTACATTTCTTCAATTTATTTTTTATCTGCCAATACTGACCTACATACCAATCATTGTTTCAAAGTGCAATTCAACCTTTGAAAAATACAACCGTACAAAATGTTTGAAATGAGATTTTTGCTTCTTTCTGCCGTAAGTACAACGGAATAGGACTGTCAAGATTAAATACATTTGAGATTTGAGTTACATCAAGGTGTCAAATAACGAAAGTGTGCAAAATTTAACTTATGTTTCAGATAAACTTACTTCGAAAGCGGCTTAGTATTTATTTCTTTTTCTCTTTAAGTAAGATATTGCTATTAGTATTATAAGTTACTATTTAATTAATAATGCTAATATAAATGCCAAAAAATAAAATTCCCTTTCCATATTTCATTTGAATTTATTTAACGTTGCGTTGATTCGAACTAAACGTGGCGTCAATAAATATTGACTCTGAAAATAACGGTTTAAGAGATTTTAAATGGACATTGAAAGCGAATCTTTTGTATACAGCTTTTGCACAACCCTAGTTAGTGATGCATTCGTCTTTGTGAAAAATTAAAAAGTCATGGCCGGTTCGAATATTCATCTGAAATTTTGAATGTCGAATTCGTTCATTTGCTACGTGCCGAAAGGGTGATGCGTTGGATGCATATGCATGTAATTTGCAAGCAATATACGCTCTTTTTGCTGGGTACAAATAGCCGAATTGGCGAGAAGTCTATACTGGATGCGTAAATCTTTGTTTTATTAATCAATATTTTGAATTTAGACTGCAGATTGATTGATTGGGAGATTTTGTTATTTTTGTATGAATTTTTGCGAACTTTCATGGTTTTGTCTTATTTGGTGTCCGACTACAGGATAATGAGTTTATCCGTACGTACTGACATGTATAAGTTTTCGAGTTTGTGGAACTCTAACAGATTCCACTTAGGGAATTACAATATTATTGAAAATCCAACTCGCCAATACGGCACCGATTAAGAAAATAGAAAATGAAAGCCGACAAATCATTTTAGCAGTATAAGATCATTTTAAATTTTTGCTTCGTTAATTTGTATAGAATTTAATATTGCATTTTTATAATTGCTTATGCTTATGAGTAATTCGGCCCGGCTTCGCTGGATTGGTTTTAGGTTTATATGAATATAATAAACTATCTCACGGGAACAGTACATTTTATCGGTAAAAACTGTACTATGTCCTTTCCCAAGGTCCACTCTATCTGTGTATCTACCAAATTTCATTAAAATTAATTCAGTTGTTCAGGCGTGAATTTTTTTCCTACCAAACGTTCTTCCGCATTTAAGAATAGATAACTATTAAACTTGATTATTATAAAATTAAATGATCTAAATTTCAAAAATACTTATACTAACACATTAATATTGATACGTTAACATGCGTAGTTCTCAAAACAACACACACTTATTGTTTTTGATTGTTTTTTCATCGCGATACATGCATACATGATTGACAATTGAATTGATCTTAAGTTGTCAATACTAACAGTGTCATTAATATTCGTTTCCGGTTAAGTTCCGGTCGAACAAAATAAAGCCATATTAACCTGACCATTGTTTTGTTCATATTTTTTGCAGTTATTTTTTATCTATTTCAAAACAAAGCAAATTAAAGTAATAAGAAAATAGCCAGAGGGAAGGACTGACAACCAATGGGGAATAAAGGTTTTTGAATGGCGACAAAGTCTCGGCAAAAGGAGCACAAGCCGCCCGCCGCCTGGACTTTCGACCTAAAGAAGACAGCGGGAAGTCGCTGGATTCAGAAGGCGCAGGACCGGATGGAATGGCGAATGTTAGGGGAGGCCTATGTTCAGCAGTGAACTTCTAAAGGCTGAATGGTAGAAATAGAAAATTGTGAAAACTAGAAAATTGTGTGAACAAATAAGTGGATAAATACATTCTATCTTTCTACACCTCGTATAATATATTATGTTTTCTCTTTAATAAAATATGCTAGATGGCGTTGTACTGAATTCTGAATCACGCTAATGATGTTTCTGTGTGGATCGTATAAACAATTTAATAAGACACCTCTCCACCCCACAAATCCATGGCAGCTGCAACTCTTTTTGCATGCCACTGCTGGGCACGGGTCTCTCCCCATTAATGGGGACTAATGGGGAGGCCTGGAGCTTACTCCACCACACTGCTCCAATGCGGATTAGTGGTGAACCCGCTGTCGTATGTTTTCAAACCGCCTATAAGGCCTCCAACTAGGTTTAACGGCTGTTATCTAGCGATAACGACCAGGACTGATGGCTTAATGTGCCTTCCGAAGCACGGAAACGCGCATGAAATTTTTGCGATCACCCACCTCACACCCGAACGCGCCCGTTGACTTAACAGCATAGATAGCTTGCATTTTACGATCGCCACCGGCAATGCGCTGTTCTTTCGCGAAAATCCATGCAACCAATATAATTAATTGGTTGATTAAAGTCCAATAAAAGTAGTTCTTTGTCCAATCAGCGGTATTTAGTGGACAAAGCATAAACACGTAACTCGACTCTAGAGTTCGTGATGTCGAAAGTCGACAAGGCCGTCCGGTCTGTGAGGACATCTTGAACGCAGTTTGTTCGTTCTTTACAACGGTAGCTTTGTAATACTAATTGAGTTATATACTGTTACTTTTACTATATATTTAACGATATTAGTGACTTTTAATATTTTTCAAAAATTTCAGTGAAATTATGTGGTTGTGGCCGGCACACGTATTTGAGAACATTTGCCTCCAAGGATTGTTTTGTCTGTGAATTTAAATATTGTATTCAACAGTCAGAATAAATGATATTAGTAGGTCAATCTTTATTGATCTTTATCAACAAAGGACTGAAATAGGACTACGTGTAAAGTTTTTCATTGTAGCAAAAGATGACTGTATGAGATATCATATTCTTTCTTACATGCTCGATGAACGAATTGAAATTGAACCAGATGATTAGATGGAATCTAATATTTACTATCAATTATTAGGATTTATTATCAATTATTAGGATTGGAAATTGAAACACTTTCTTTATAAAATTTCTGTGGCCAAATGAAAACTATACGAGTAAAACAAAAAAAAATTCATCTCAAATATCTTAATTTAAAAACTTTTTTGTGCCCTTATTCAACATGTTTTCTTTGCTGTAAATTATTTGAAATTGGTTATGTTATGGAAACTAACACCATCTGCAATCCATGATCCTCACTACAACTCATTACGTTTTTTCTATAATTACAGCCAGTTCGGAAGCAGATTAATTACCATACGGCATAATTGGAACGATTTGCGCGTAGCTTGTAATTGGTCGGATCACGTGTTGGTATACGAGTACCCGTGTAGTAAAAGTTTTAATTGGGATATACTTGGATAAAAATTTTTTCAACCTTGTTATGTCCTGCTGGGACAGATGTCTTCTCTAAAGTGAGAGAGATTTAGGCAGTAGTTCACAACGCTGGTCAAGTGCGTACTGGTAGACATAATCATGAGGTTTCTCTCAGGCAGGTATGGTGGTGGAATGCATCGTAACAATTTGTGTGTTTCTGTCTTTGTATTTGTCTATTATACCCATGATAAAGGGTATATCTACCCTACTGTGGGGCTATGAGTGTGAATCGTCATTGATTTATTACCTACTTAATTATAAACAAAAATAAATAGAGATGAAGAAATAATAACAATAATCACAAAAGCTTAATATTTTAGTTTCAGCTGAATATTTTTAAGTGATCGGCAATTAATATATATGTTTTTTTTTCTTACAGGTAAGTTGCAGTACGTAGTTATAAACGACTAGGAATATTTGCGCTTTAATTGTGGTAATAAATCGAAATGGACAAAAAAAGTGTATGTATTATTATATTATTAATTATTATTACCTATAATATACAAATTCGTAATGTATTTAAAGAGACAAAATATATAACATTTCTCCTTGTTTTGATATTATTAAAATGCGTGTAGTAATCAATAATCATTGGTTGAAGGCTACATCGGACTAACGAAAGACGAAGGAACAAGTTAATAAAATCAAAGAGATTTACTATCACATTCGTTACGTTTAAATTTTAAATCATTAATCACATTTTACGCACAAATATTTTGTTAAAAAGTCGAACAAATAAATACGAACGAATGTGTATTAAGAATGAGTATCAAAGTCTATACGGTCTAAAAACTTTTCTAAAAAACGACCCTTCGTCGATTCGACGAATAATGCGTAAACTGTTAACAACTCATGTAGGAAGTCAAAGCACTTTTGACTCGCCGTGAATGTCAATGGGCCATCACTTTCGCGAAAAGAAAGAAGAAAGTACGAATTGCTACGCTTGTTACCGCGAGGCATACATCGGCAATCGAGGCACGTGTGTAGGACAAGTGCGGACGGAATATTTGCCACTTCGGATGGTCATTATTTAAAAAACCGGCCAAGAGCGAATTGAACTCGCGTGGAGAGGGTTCCGCACAATGCCAAAGTCAAATTTTGCTATCTAGTGGTGATTTAGTGACTATTTTCCAGAAGTGTATGAATTTTGTAAATATTAAGTTTATCATTGATATAATTCTTATAGGTTTTCCTGTGATTGTTATCTACAGGCAATTAACTATATTTTGTATTTTTTTATTTTAGCCGCATTAGTTAAGGGGCCGTATACGAAATTTTGCCGATTTTGCTTATTTACCCGATTTAATACATGAGCACTGAGATTTTGCAGATAAATTACAGTACATCTACAAGTATCATTGCACAATATTACTTTTCATTTCATTAATAATCTAATACATTAGACACTATTATAGCTTGCGTCAAGAATTATAATGCGAGATTTAGGTTACTTTAAAAGATGTTTAATGCCGAATCATCATTATTAATAAGATTTTTTTCAGGAAACGGATTGATTATAAACTGAAGAGTATTTATGTCAAATAAATTTTACGAAAGATTATTCCATTTTCCCGAAATCAAATGCAATTTTTGGCCCATTTTCTCTCAAAATTGACTAAGTTCAATGTTTTTTTACTAATATTTTTTTGTATAAGAGTGGCAAAAAGTGGCTCATAAACTATGTATGTGATTTTTACAGCAATACATGGCATTTTTTCGATCTGTTTAGACTTTAAAATGATCCAGAAATATGTGGTATTGTATACCTATTACAGTAAAATTTACAAAACTATCACCGGCTTCAGGTCTATTAAGCAAAATAACGAAATAAACATTACAAAGTGGCTCATTTAATAGTTTATTATTGAAATGATCAGTCATATTGTGCAATAAAACTTATGGAAATACTGTATTTTAACTGCAAACTCTCCTGTATAAAATGAGCTAAATCAGCGAAATCGGCAAAATTTCGTATACGGCCTCTTAAGAACACGGATTCCAGTTTCAATTTTTGTGAATAAAATCAAAACTATTTATGTTAAAATAATAACAAAAATATATGTGAGATTCTCATGACGAGCCCCTTAATTTGTTGTAAGACACAGGTTTGCAAAATTTTTGAATTTCCTAATTTGTTCCACGAAAATGACCCTTATTTAAAAAAAAACTTTGCAAGTTTGGGTCTGTAGTTTGGGTCATAACATTATACGATTCTACTTTTCATTTAATTCGGAACAAATTGGATGAACAACAAAAGGGTTCCCTTTTTTAATTTGTACTCTAAAAACTACTTATATGCTACTTTATTTAGGAATCGCTCAATCAATTCTGAATGTTATAACATTCCTTTTTTTAGAATTTGGAAAACAATAAGGCGATTTAGAAATACGATAGCGTTTGTTTGGTTTTTATAACTATGCATGTTTTTTCTCTATGCGATAGAATCAGACACGATTGAATCCGTAAATCTGAAATTGCAAGCTGAACTTTCAATGGGCAGGCTAGGTATACTGATAAAGGAAAGGAAGTCCTCGAATGGGGATCAAATAAATATGTAGGTCGAGGCTTAAGGAGGTTAAAAATCCACTTTATATTTGACGACCCGCGTGGCATAATGGATGCCATGCCCGCCTGACTATTGGAGGGCCCCGGGTTCGATTCCCGGCGAAGCAGAAATTTGAATCATGAGTTTAAAATTTATGTTCTCAGTCTGGGTGTTTGTGTTGCTGTCTTCGTGCGTGTCCATGATACCCACGATACAGGGTATATATTTTATTTTATTATTAGATATACATGTATTTATAACTACAGCAAGAGTTTTGGCGGGAAGTCGAAAAAGACATACGGTGCTCTTGTTTTATTCTTACTTTCTTGGTGTATTTTTGAGTTATATCGGATAAATTTGATGGCATTTTTTTCAATATAGGTTAATTATAGTGCACGAGAGTTGTGAATTAAAATAACAATGCGAAATTAGGTTTTTTCGGCTTGCCTCCAAAATTCCATTGGTCACGTTCTGGTAAAGAAGCCATCGTTTTACTTGAATGTCTGACGGACTTGGCTGACTGATTACTGACGACTTACTGACTTTACCTATTATCACTCGTTCAGTTTCACTGAAACTGGCAAAAACGTAATGCAAAAATTATACTTGACGCTGGCAATATGCAGAGTTTGCGATGTCATAACTGAAGAAAAAAAACTACAACAAAGAGGCTAAAATTACTATGTGCTAATTCTTAACACGCATTTCTTATGGTGATGCTAGTTGATGGTTTCTTGTGATATCGCTCGATTCAGAGCACAACGAAACAATTATATCTATTTGTAACAACTCTATCTTTCTAATTACTTTAGGATTTAGCACGGTACGGTTAACACACTTTTTCCTGCTTTTACGGAAAAATTGTTATGAACGATATGTTTCAAAAGAAATACATACGATTTTACCTTGTACTTGTTTTACTGCGACGTTTTCCTTTAAAAACATTGTTGACTGATACAATAACTACCCTTTTAATTAGAATGAATTATTAATTACCCTTATTACACTTTAAAATTACCCTTTAAATTTTAACATACCCAGCGTCACTCTCACAGTAAATACGAATCTAACGACACCTCTCAATCTGAAATCCATCTAGCCGTTCAGGCTGCAGAGCATGCCAAACAATTAAACATGCATACATATATACATACATACTTTCGAAAAACATAACCCTCCTTCTGGTGCAGTCGGGTACTACATATTTTTTTGTATCGGGGGGAAACCTTCAAAAGTTACCCGGCACATTGGGAGGGCATACCGGGATATGGGATATGTGGGATTTGTACCGCACTAAAAACCGCTTTTGCTTTGCGCTTTGCGCTTGGGGAGGACTCCGGGATCTCCAGTGGAACGCACGGGTGTCCTCCACTTCAGAACCTCAGAACGGGAACATCCTCTGGAGAGCAGATGTGCTCTCCTACACCTTCCGATGCTTACGGCGGCATGCGGCCATGCACATACCGCCCACATACCGTGCACATTCCTGGGGCTGCTGGCTGGATAGATCGAGCTCCCACTCTCACCGCCAGCAACCCCGGGAGCCCCCTTTTAGTCAGCAGGGGATACCGTAGCTCTCTCTACTATATTCTAATCCCGCAGCTACAGGGACGTTTGCTCATATACTATGAAAAAATGATCCTCTACACTCCAAAGGCGCAGTTCATAGTACCACCACAGATTTATTTTACGGTCAGATAAGTTTATGAACTAGTTACTCAGTACTTCGCTAAATTACTGCCTTGGTCGGACGAACCAGTAAAATACGTAAAATTTGTGCCACGACATTGATTTTTACTGATAATTTTTGTGGGCTTTTCCGCTTAGGGAAATAATATATTGAAGTTAACATTAATATATTTATTTATGATACTATGACAAAACCATAAAGGTGTTCTCATGCCAATAAATCACAAAAGCGGCCGAATATTTTTAATTGGTTTGGCACTGCGTAACATCTATTAATGATTCCTTTTGAATATTCATATCAGAGATATCAGAATGGTGTTCAATATTTCGAAAATTGAAATTGAATTGGGCTCTGTATTGTTTATTACAATTCAAGTATCAATTCAATTAAACGCGCTATAGACTGAGAGTCCTTGGAATAAATATACAAATATTTTGGTAAACTTTGTTTGGCAAAAAATTATAATAAAACGTATTGTTTAAATTCAAAATTGCAAGCTAAATGTCTATCTACTCGTAGGTACAAACATCGCATAGTTAAAAGGATCAGACAAAATGTTTAAAGGCTTTCTAAAATTTAAAATTTATTGCATTGTATTAGGAAAATGGTTATGTTTCCATTGGATTACGAGTTTTAACTCTAGTTTTCAATACTTCAATATTGTAACTTCTCAAATTTTTCGTTTCCAAATATAAAAAAAGTGAATGAAATATTTGAAATGAATATGATTTGAATATATAAATGAATGAGTGAAGGGGTTATGAATGAATGAGTAAAATGATTGAACTTTTTTAATAGAGCAAAGTAATCGTAGTGGCCAAGCCTAAAGAGTGTTTTTGATTTGGAGTTTGTTATAAATATATTGTATAAGGCAAACAGTCAATATTTATTCAGTAAAAATCATGAATTTTACATTACAAGAAAATACAAGTATACACAAAACTTTACATAAATAAAAAGCATATTTAAATTAAGTTTAAGTCAATAAAATAATTATTTTATTACAATATAATAAAATTTGTACACCCTAAGGGGTAAATATGGAGTTCTAAATATTTTGTAAAACCTTTTTTCACCCATACTTATTTGTGCAAATAAAATATATTCATTTCATTTCCTGTTATTAAAATCACCACACTGTGACATTATGCCGAAGATTCTGGCAGCATTAGGTACCTCGTTGTACTGTCAAACTTATTTGTTGACCTAGGTAAGTTGCAGTCCTTGGGTCACCAGAGGCCAAATTGCAAAATTGTCTCGCTTTTGTGTCTGTCACTGTCACGACATCTACGAACAAAATGGATGAAATAATATTCATCGTCTCCATCCATCCCATCCATCAGCCTTTTACTGTCCACTGCTGGACATAGGCCTCCCCTAACGTTCGCCACTCCTCCCGGTCCTGGGCCTTCTGAATCCAGCGACTACCCGCTGTCTTCTTCAGGTCGTCAGTCCACCTGGTTGGAGGGCGGCCTGTACTCCTTTTGCCGAGACGTGGTCTCCATTCAAGGACCTTTCTTCCCCATCGGTTGTCGGTCCTCCTAACTATATGGCCTGCCCATTGCCACTTCAGCTTGCAGATTTTGAGAGCTATGTCGGTAACCTTAGTTCTTCTACGGATTTCATCATTACGAATTCTGTCGCGTAGAGAAATACCAAGCATAGCCCTCTCCATCGCTCGCTGAGCGACCTTGAGCTTGTGGAAAAGGCTAACTGTAAAAGACCACGTCTCAGCGCCGTAGGTCATCACTGGCAACACACACTGCTCGAAAACTTTCGACTTCAGGTCTTCATCGTCTAATCGGGCAATATTCGCTATTACTAAATGAGTATAAATCCTATGCAGAGATAACAAGGAGTACAGTATATGACTTATGAGGATTGTTCGCAAATTTGTGTTAATTTGATAGTTCGTGATAGTTTCCCTGTTGCGAACTCCACCTCGGGGCTAAACACCCGTACACCCCCACACCCCTTTGAAGTATTCCTTCTTGAGTTACGTCTGCTTTGTTATGAATTGTTTGACTTGTATATATGAGACTGTGAACTATGATGTAACGAATTTGAATACTGTTTCCTAGCTGTTTGTTGAAACGAACATTGGTATTTAAAGGTTGGAGCTTTGCTACTCAAATTCAAGTTTATAATGAATTCAGGCCCAAGGTGACATTTAGGGCTTAGAGGTCGTCAGTCTAAGTTAGCATCTAAATAGGACTATAGCAAGTCGTTTTGTAAGTTGTACCCTTTGGGAAGCGGTTGGATTAAAGATACCTAGTAAATTTCCAAGAATATTATGTTAAGTTATTCAACCGAAAGTAATATACAATCAACAACGTAAGATAAACCAAAATTCAGAAAGGGAACTTTTTGAAGCTTTATCAACAATCTACATATCAGTTCTACAAGTATTGACTTCACCAGACTCCCGCCATATAATTCTGGACTGCAAACAAATGAATCAAAGTTAAAAAAAATAATACTGGCATGATAACATGTCCAGCATTGAGTCAAAAATACTTTAAAAACAAAACAATATAATATTCTAAATTCAAATTTGTTACATGGCCGTTTTATCGTAATGGCGATAAACTGCTTTGTTACAAGCTTATTTGTAAACCGGTGTTATGTCACCGGGTCATTTAAATAAGTCGTAGAACCTTCAGAGTCGATGTCGCAATGGAGTTGTAGCTATTCAAATTTTACTTTTGTATTTATTATCTTGTGACAGTTAGAGTGTTATTCTTTGACGCGCTATTGGATCAAAATAAGTTTTTAAAAATTTTCTCCAGGAAAAAAAAAACATTTATTCAAAGAATTTTCTCTCAACTCCTAACCGTCGCAGTAGCTTCCATCATCAGCTCAGCAACATTATTATTAAACAAAATATATCTTCTAAAGCCATTTTAAACCACATAAGTAATTTTATTTAAAAAAAATTGCAACCGTGTGAGTCACCACAACAAAAAGTTGTCTGAATTCATTAAACTATTCTTAATCTTGGCATTTAAAAATAATTTGTAAATCAAAAAGATTTATCAATATGTTTTAATAAACAGGAAAAAAAAACACTTTTCTGTTAATAAAATAACAAATTCAATCATTGCTCTTCTTTATTACCTTTTTAGAACTTTAGTAATGATCTAATATTTATAATTTTTGACGTGAAAACGTCTAATAAATAAAGATGGGCATAACGACTTAAAAAAATTAACAGACTTAATCGTTAAATTATTTTTCAAAAGTCGCTTTTATTATCTGCTTATCTGCTTAAATGCTTTTTTTCGTTTAAAAAAGTTAACATTTAAAATATTATCTGCTGTTAGATGTCGTAAGTTAAAAAACTTACGACATCGTCTTTATCGAAAACGTTTATCATTTAATCAAGTAACAATTAAACTTTACACAATATACCTACACACGTAAAAACATAACAAAGTTCAAAATCGCAACGAAGAAAAATCATCATTGACACTCAGATAAAATAAAAAATAAGGAAATAAGCAGATATCGTTTAAAATGACAACACGAATAAATTAGAAGTTCAATATTTAAAGCAATTCCTATTACGTCGAAGCATATTCAACACGGTCGGTTTATCATCACATTCACAGACAATCGCGTTCGTTACCTTAAGGAATAAAAATAACAAAGGAAAAGCAGTTTAAAGCTTATAACTTTAAGGTTTATTTTGGATCGGATTACAATGGAACTTAGGCCTTTTTCGTTTAGTACGCAATGCTCGCGTCGGTTTAGTTTAGTACCTACTTGTCTATCGAATTAATTTTTAGTAAGCAATGTTGAGCTTAAGAATTTAAATTTTAGGATTAAGCAGTTAACGATAGTTGCTTAAATTAATTAACGTGGTTATGTGCTTAAATTAAATAATAGTGTTTCATTATATGCTTTTCGTTTAAACGACCATCTCTGCTAATAAATCGATGAACACCGGCGGCACGCACAAGAAGGGATGACTCATTGTACGTTACGATCGGCGCTTGTACGATACGTTGAGGTTTGAGCATTTTATAAAGTGAAGTGAAAAGTTAATGTGGTGTTCAATAGTTTGTTATGACGTTGTCACGTTTAACTATCGTTCGTAAACCGACTTTACAGATAACCAATTTTTCTATATTATTACTTACTCCTTTCTGGATTTTTTTTAAAAGGCTAATTTGATTTTCGTATTGTAAACTCCTTTTTAGAACTTTAGTAACGGTAGAAGCGCGCATGGCCCGCCGATTAGCGTAGAACGCAAACGATCTATGCAACTAAGCCAAACGGACGCGGTCGGGTGTGAGATGGGGGACCGCTAGTGGCAAAAAATTTCATGCGCGTTTCCGTGCTTCGGAGGGCACGTTTAGCCGTCGATCCCGGTTGTTGTCGACAGATAACAGTCGTTAAACCTTGTCGAAGGCCTTATGGGCGGTTTGAAAACATCCGGCAGCAGTTGGACCACTAACCCGCATCTCCACTAACCCGCATTGGAGCAGCGTGGTGGAGTAAGTTCCAGGCCTCCCAAACGGGAGAGACCCGTGCCCAGCAGTGGGACGCAAAAAAGGTTGCAGCCATTGTAAAGTCCGAAAAATGTATTTAACCTTGCAATGCATACTCGAACTCAATATGCATAATAAATGTGAAAGTTAGTTTTTTGTTTGTCCTTCCTTCACATCGTAACGGTGTAAGGATTGACTTGGTTTTTATCTGGGAGGGTGCGGGTTATTTGGAACTCTGTGGTTTTTATACATGGATAGTTGAAGCGCTATTACATTGGCTACTTTTTACCCGAGGACAATATCACTATCCGCATGGGGAAAAAAACGGCCAAGTGTGAGTCGAACTCACACCGAGGGTTCCGTAAAATATTCTTAATATAACATATTAAGAAAATATGATGTAACTAGAAATTTACGGTTGTCTCAGTTTTACTTTATCTGTGCTATAAGACCTCAATACCAAATTTTGAAGATTCTGAGTTCACGGGAAGTAACCTGTAGGTTTTGATTCCTTTGCGAGTGTCGAAAATTTGCGGAAATCAGCGGCATAAACGGCTGTATCTTTTGATTACACGAATAAAGTGATCCTACAAGGGTTCCGTTTTTTCCTTTCGAGGTAAAACAACCCTAAAAAGTGTAGTCCAGGCGAAACCACGGGCGGAAAGCTAGTAAATTGAGCAAAAAGCATTTATTTCATTTTCTAAACTGTTATTAAATTATTTAGCATTAAAACATTCATTTTGTAGAATATTCATTATTGGGTAACACAGACAGCTTATAAGTTTTTATAGCGTTCTAAAACTGTCTTAATAAATAAGCCCAACTTTTAAATGTGTTTCGGATGCGTAATAATACAAGTTTGGCTGGTTTTTAGCATGTACGTAAATTTTAGAGGAAATAAAATTATTTGCGTATTGAAAATTAAATAGTGTGGGACAATGAAGGTTAACACATTTTTTATTAACATCTAAGTACTAAACCAAAAAGCAATGTAGGTTTTTTTTTATCGGAGTAGAGCTGGCAGTCCACGTGGTGTGAATTGGTCGCTGCAGCCCATGGACATATCATGGATACATCTATACACAACCTCAAGCAATGTCTGCCTGAAGTTGTGTGTGTAGGTGATTCTTGGCTAAGGTCATATGCAGTTACTCTGCTTCTCCGGGTGTTGATGGTCGCCTCATGTAAGTCTGGCCAGCAACTGTACCTTTTCACTGGAATACAATTTAATAGGATTAATTCCCGACAGAAGTAGGTACGGCGCCGGTACTTCCCCGGGCGAACCATAAAATAATTATTTATTTATTGTTGTTACATATATATTTTAATTCTGATGCTTTATTATGATTCTATTATATAAATTAAATTAATATATGTGTCTTGTATCGACAAAGCTCTCAAAATCTGCAAGCTAAAGTGGCAATGGGCAGGCCACATAGTTAGGAGGACTGACAACCGGTGGGGAAGAAAGATCCTCGAATGGCGACCACGTCTCGGCAAAAGGAGCACAGACCACCCTCCAACCAGGTGGACTGACGACCTGAAGAAGATAGCGGGAAACCGTTGGATTCAGAGGGCGCAGGACCGGGCGGAGTGGCGAACATTAGGGTAGGCCTATGTCCAGCAATGGACTTTAAAAGGCTGATAGATAGATAGATAGTCTCGTATCTCCAAAAAAGTTATATATTTTTGTTTACGCATGTTTGTGTTTGTAATTATTTGCCACTACCGCTTACCCATACAATATTCAAATGCGTTCAAAGGAAAAGTTCCATACCATCAGTGATTACGATAAGAAAGTGATAACAAAATTATTGACAAAGCAAGTTTCTCAGCGATATGAAAATGAAATAATATTTTACTATTTCCTAACAAAATATTCCCGAGAACTGAACCAAAATCCCCACATCCCTTAGGCAATAAACTGCAGAGTTTTGAATGTGACTGCATTCAAATGCTTTTGAGACATTGCTAGATGATACCTTTATATTATCAGAACATACGAATGCGATCTTTGGGAATTCACAAATTCACATCAGACACAAATAACTTTCTACGATGCTATTGATTATATTTTTATTTTTAATTCTTCGAATAATTATTAAACAAATCGGCTAATACGCCTTACATAAAAAATAAATGATGTTTAAAAAAACTAAAAAAACACGCTTCTGCTTTTTGAGATACTATTACCATACACAACTATTTACACAGTAAAATACATTTTCTTCTTAATTTTTTTTACTTTTTAATTCGTATTTTCACAAAAGCGTGTTTTTTTAATTTTTTAGTTGGATTTTTTTTTTCATATTATTGCATTGTCATCGGATCTTGACCCCTGTGCAAATTTTCAAGTTAATCAGATGCTTGGAAGTAGGTGAAAATGAAGTCAAAAGATTCCGTTACATACATACATACATACATACAAACAGGCCAAGCTAATATAAGCGTGTTAAAAAATAAACAGGAAAGTTCTGCGGAAATAAATAAAAAAATATAACTGCAAGCAAGTTAAAAACTTCCTCCGTCTTTCGAATTTAAAAAGGATAGGAACCAACAAAATAATTATGGAAAATGCTGATAAAATTAGATTTGTGGATTTTGGAGGAGGTAATGAGATAACGAGCTTATGACGTATAAAAACAAACAAAGAAAAGAAAGACACTGAAAAGGTTTTAACGAAGATGGAAGACATCTTCAAAATGGGAACAATTATGGATGTTTTTTTTTTGCCACTCGTAACTTCGAAATCCGTACACGAACGAAGATTACCGACATAGCTCTCAAAATCTGCAAGCTGAAGTGGCAATGGGCAGGCCACATAGTTAGGAGGACTGACAACCGGTGGGGAAGAAAGGTCCTCGAATGGAGACCACGTCTCGGCAAAAGGAGCACAGGCTGCCCTCCAACCAGGTGGACTGACGACCTGAAGAAGATAGCGGGAAACCGCTGGAATCAGAGGGCGCAAGACCGGACGGAGTGGCGAACATTAGGGGAGGCCTATGTCAAGCAGTGGACTTTAAAAGGCTGATGGATGGATGGATGGATGGAACTTTTTAAGTGTGAATGACTTTTAAAGGGATTTTTTTATAAATTTGCATAGTTAACGGGCATATCATATACCTATGTATAATAGGTATCCATTTCTGCTGTGAAGGAATGCTCATGCATTTTGGTGGTCAAGTGAGATTTAATGCCATATTTATTTAAGAATACAGAAACAATCCTGTACTTTGTGAAAGTTCCGTTAAATTTGCTACTTGCGATCACCCATCCAAATCCCTAACGCCCCTTTCGTATCTACCCTCTCTTTGTTTACGCTCTATGCCATTTGGGCTATTCGATGAAATGCTTTAATTGAAATATTACGTATTATTTGCTCTGATGGCGCGGAAACACTTACTTTGTGTCTATATCGTGACTTCGTGCAACATGAAACTAAACTAAAATTAGAATCAACTTATTGACTTGATTTCTATTCTACTTGTCATCAATTAAAGTTCTAATTCAGTACTCTATAAATTTTCATACTTATTCATGTTTAATTATGAATAGTTAGGTGAAGTACGCACGTTCACTATTAATCAAATGAACTATTATTATATTTTGACTATACTACGTACATGTGTAACGTATTACTCATTTTAAATATAATATACCTGTACCTAAAATCGGTACCTTGGGCTATAAATTATGTAAAATTATTGTAGGTAATTCATCCGTTCCTAATACGAATGCAAAATTTCAAATGATCTCGGTAGCTTGAAGTGTCTGAAAACTATGTTAAAAGATTCCTTTACATACATACAAGCTAATAAATTCTACTATAAAGCGTGTAAAATCATTTGATATTATTTGATATTGTTTTAATTCTCGGTACCTGATGAACGTAATCATTTAACTGATGTCGTGCTTTCCTTTGTCGAAGCATCCACCCCTTGACGAAGTTAAACCTAGATATTTCAAAGCCGGTACAAATGAGCGGTCTGTTTCCGATGACAAACGAGTTCAGTACAATTGTTCGCATCAACCAGTCATTAGCTGCTCAAAGAGAACTAACTAGCGAATACAACTGTCATTGATAGGGTTGTCAGAAATAAAATAAAATATTTTGCATCCCACTGCAGGGCACGGATCTCTCCCCAATTCAATTCAATTCAATATCAATAAAATTTTAAATGTCAAGGAAATTTATTAGAAATTACAATTTACCCATTATTGGGGAGACTTGGAGCTTACTCCACTACGCTGCTTCAATGCGCGTATCTACAAAAACGGTTCACAAATCATATTACTATTTAAGATTTAGGTAGTGACAAACGAACATTTGTATAATAGTTTTATACCTTGGCTTTACAAAAAAATACGAACAGAACACAAATACATATTAGGTAGAACGCTGCGCTACTTAGTATGCTGTGCTGCTGTTTCGAAAGCTTATGGTTGTCGCATGTAAGACTAGCTGACAATCGTACATTTCCACCGAAATACAATAGATTTTCGAAAATGGGTGCAACGGTGGTAGATAGGTACTACTCCGGACGAACCATAAAAAACGACCACACATGAAATTTTATGCTTTTAATGAAAAAGAACAGGGTGTCTAATAGTCTACACGTCAAGCTGACTGGGTGGGTAGTAACAATTTTTTTTCAACCTTTTCTATGTCCCACTGCTGGGCACAGGTCTCCTTTTCACAAGTGAGAGAGATTTAGGCCATAGTCCACCACGCTGGCCAAGTGCAGATTAGTGGACGTCATGCTTTCGAGAAATTATGAATTTCTCTCAGGCATGCACGGCGATGGAGAACATCGTAATCAATTAAATATCGCGATATTTTCCATCACCGTGGAGAGCAGCGATAAATGCGCACATTACTAATTCCTTTGTCAGAGGTGCGTGCCAAGGATTTGATCGCGTCGAAGACCGCGGTTTTTTACCACTCGGCCATCGCCGTTCACTAACTCGTAACATAACTCGTAACACCCTAACTATTATGGTTTACAAAAATTTTGAATTGCTAAAACTAAACATGTATACAAAATTACAGCTCTGTCGATTGAAGACAATATCTTCTTCGAAATTGAATTGCAAGATATTCGTACATTGTATTTGTAAAAAAATGTTTTTTGCGATTTTCTCGAGAGTTAACCCTAATGCATAGGCCATTGTAGCAGATAGCTGACCGCTAGTTAACTTTCAAGACAATGCAGGCTGAACTGAGAAAGCTCTACATGTAATGATTAAAGGTGTACGGTCTACATTTAAAGCTTAACGGTGAAATATCTGGATCTAACCGGTTAAGTATTGCTAAATCTTTCCTTACATGCTGTAAGTTAAATCAGATATTCATGTGAATTTGAATGAAAATAACTTATGGTCTAAGATCCCACTGCACGATTCTGCAGCTATCTGTTTTTTCGATACAACTAATTTTAAATGAATGTATATATATAAAGTATACAATGGATTATAGAAGGGTTGCTCAAAAATTTGCCGCAATTAGCTGCAATTAATTTTAGTATAATTAATTCGCAAGTGAAAATTACAGCTATACATATGTTTTTTTAATGAATTTTACGACATTTGAAAGAAAATAATGTCACGAATTCAAAAAACAATGGTTGCCAGCTCTCAGTCAGCCGCAACTTAGGGTTGCCAGGTGTAAACAGGTATATTAGTGTAAATTATTTACACTCACCTGTTTTTACACATATCTGTACAGAGAAATCGCAGCAATTTCTTGTTACTTGTGGGGCGGGCATCAGAAGATTGCTAGAGGTTTTTTGTAGACATGTCCCAGGACTACAGCGACAAGCTAACTGACGTGTTGTTGTTGCTCGTCTGCTTCTCTATTTACGAGTAAATACAATATAATAAGTAAACTCCCCCTTATCATAAACAATTCAATTTTCTGTATGCCACTCACAATCTATCCCTTCGGTCTGCAGATAATCTCTTCTTAAGTGTTTCTTCTCACTCTACTTCTTAATTCCTTTAGTGATAAAGTCGCCATTTGTAATCTTTTTGTTTCGTTTCATGTTAATATTTCATTTTTTATTACGGTGTACAAAAAAGAGTTTATTAAATATATATGTGGGATATATGGCTTAAAGGATGGTGTACAGAGAAAAGAGGTTTAATATTAAGTGTTTAAGATATGATGAATGACTGGCTGATGACATGAAAGACGATGGAAGAAAGACGTGTCACAGATTTGAAATAGAGAGAACAGAAGACGATTTCGACGAACACGCGTATTGGGTACAAAATTTATTGTGAATATATTAAAAAAATAATTTAAATTAGAATATAGTTATTTTCCTTGCCCACGTCCCACATATATTTATGTTGTCCGGTTATAAATGTTGTCAAGCGTGCAAATACACACTAATTTAGTGTTCATAACCTCGAGGGCTCAGTGTTCAGTGTCGAGTAAAATCAGCATAACAACTAAACGTAGAAGAATTGGTTTTTAAATGTTTTTTTTTATGACAAAGATGTTCAGATTTCTTTTCACGCATCAAAGCTTACTAACACAAACGCGTTTGTCAGTACACATCACTACTACAAACAGAGCAGATCAGACTTTTTAAAATAGAATACGCCGGCTGCACGCATGAAAAAGGATGACTCATTGAAACGTTACGCTCATTGTAACGTATTGTCACGTTGAGACTTGAGTATTCGGCTTGCGATGTTCGTCGATTGTTTATAAAGTGAAGTGAAAAGTTAATGTTGTTCTCATTGTTTTGTTATGACGTGACGTTGTCACGTTAAACTATCGTCAGTAAACCAACTTTATTTTTATTATTTTATAGTCAAGAGCAAGTATGTACTTATAAAAAGTGACTAGAAGTCGCACGGAAACATTTTAAGTTAAAATACAGGAAATCGATAATTAAAACCATATTCTTATGAATACCAAGTAAATGATCTAGATGAAAACCGGTGTTGGTTCGTTATTGAGGAAACTTGTCGTAAAATGCAGCTTGATAGCAGGATAAGCTTATGATCTATATTTTCTATTACAAATATGACAAATACTTGATGAAATAAGGTTTAGGCATATGAGTAAATATCCTTAGAATAGATTTTTATTAATTTTACCTTAGGACGTTTGAATTTAAACAAGATGGCTTATAGGGATCTATGACTTAAATCAGGTTGATAGAGTGGTCTGGAAAGTTATTGATTTAGTTCTGTGACTACGAAAACGGACCAACAAAGTGTAAGGAACTGCTATGTTACCTCACTGATCCGAATTGAAACATATTTTTATCGTTTTGAGATTATTCTTAAAGCAGTTTAAAAATATAATTAAAAAAAACTAATACTAAAAAAATTAGCATTATTGTGAAAAGAAAGTAAGTTTTTCGTAAAACAAGCAACCGTGTGGTCATGGGTAAAATAATGGCACAGAGATTCCCATTCTTTTTTTACAATAATACTGGTATTTTTTGTTTATTATTATAATTTTCTGCTAATATTAAGGATTATTTTTCACTTTTTCAATTTTTCACTTAATTTTTTTTTTTTTTAGTTCAATTTACTGTTAAATTTTTTTTTTTCAAGTTCTCGGAATAAAATAAACTCATGAAATTATTGTATTGCCACCGATTCTTGTTAAGTGTCCAAAGTTTGAATTAAATGTGTCCGTTGAAAGTGGGTCAAAAACGAGTCCAAAGAAGAGTTACAAACAAGCTCACAAGCACAGTTACAAACAAATTTACAAACACACTGATGAAGTTAATATAAGCGTGTTAAAATGTTTACTAACCTTTAGTTCAAGTATGAACACAACCATTTTCTTTCAAGTTGTTTGCAATGTTTGTTAACCTCAACGTTATAATAGAAAACTTCTCTATTTAACCAGAAAATGCACTATTTCTTTGTAATACACAAATTAAAAATAAATGTGTATGCATAGTAAAAGCATGACGGAGTGAAAGCAGTTCCGCTTCCTAAGCCTGAGATGATATTTGCAGACTACAATAAGCTAACCAAAAAGGATGCCAGTGAAAGGTTCTTTTAAAAATTAACACACGACTTTGAATTCATGAATAATCAATGCAGTAGAAGGTGAAATAGCAACATATTCTTGACTTAAACTCAAAATATTTGGCTGCAACCCTTTTTACATCCCACTGCTGGGCATGCGTCTCTCCTGGAGCTTACTTTTTTTATAAATAAACCGAACAAAAAGGCAGACGGGATCCGTGGTGTTAAGCGACCGTCGCCTATGGACACGGGCAACCCCAGGGGAGCCACCCGAGCATTGCCGGCTTTGGAGAAGAGCTTTTTTTACAGCTTTCTTGAATAACCCCATGTTATAGTCCACCTCCTCAGCCTCAGCTGAAAGGTTGTCCCATAACCTACACGTCCGTGGTAAAAAGGAGGCTTAACGTGCCCTCCAAAGCACGGAAACGCACATGAATTTTTTTGCCACTAGCGGTGACCTACAGCCGACCGCGCCCGTTTGGCTTCGTCGCATAGATCGCTTGCGTTCTACGCTAACCACCGGGCCATGCGCGCTTCTACAAAAATACTTAGTCTTAAATATCAAATACTTAGTCAAAATACTTAGTCTTGCCATAAAAATTGTAACAAAAAAAAACATTTTTTTTTTGTTCTCCGTAACATTTAATGCTATTTACTCGTATTACAAGCTTAATACATTAATATTAAACAATTAAAAAATAAAGTAAGTAAACCTTGTGGTGGTCTCCATTGACTGCAATACAGTCATTTAAGCGTACGTCCGGAAGGTTCGTTTCTAAACAAGATCGGGTGGATCGAGCTCTATGATCCGGCGCTGAGTCTTGATACACAATGTGCCGATGTTTTGATACCTTTTTTACAAAAAAATATAAATCAGTCACTCCTTCATAGCTAACACCCCACCAAACTATCACTGAAGTCGGATAGTGCCCACTCTGTACTCTGTTGACTAATTGAGAAGATTCTTTAGAGCTTGGAGCATACGGTTATTATTTTTTTATTATAATATTGCTCAAATGTAAATGATCCATATCCATTCTATCTATTCTAATATTATAAATTTAAAAGCAACTCTGTCTGTCTGCCTGTCTGCTACGCTTTCCCGCTTAAACTACTGAACCGATTTTAATGAAAATTGAAACGCAGATAGAGTAGACCTTAGGAAAGGACATAGGATGATTTTTATCCAACGGGAACCTTTAAAACGGGTCCACGCGGGCGCCGCTGGCGGAACACTAGTTTCTCATATACATATTTTTTCTGTGACCTCACTTTGCGTACCGCTTAGTTGTTATGATTCTTTCACCCTATCCTTTTTTAAGCGTCTCATAAAGGCTGTAAGTCCTAAGTCATCTTTTAAAAAACGCGACATGGTTCTAGGTGCTATCTTCAACTCCCGAGATAAAATGTTTTGCTTTCGGACAAAATTTCTTCGCATTCTTTCCCTTATTGCTTTGATCGTCTTTTTCGTACGAACACTACGTGGATGGCTAGGGTTTTTTCTGTCACAAACAGAGGAGATTTCATTGTACCTATCAATAGCCCGGTAGGTACACAATCATTTGACAAATATTAAGCGTGGAGGATTTCAAAATTTGTATTTGGCTCCATACCTATTTTAATGCAATCACAGCGATTCGGTTCTCTTTATCACCCCACTCCATTTTAATATCACAAAATATTTTTCAACATATTGGCGTGAAAATCAGAAAACCCAATGAACAATAATAATTGTATAAAAATGACAGATTCCAAAATCTAAAGTAATATTTTGTTTATTTTTAATTTTAACGCTATTTATGGCCAGTCTAAATATAGATGGATAAAAATTGACAAAAGAACATAATTATTAGTGTTACAAAACAACACTTTAGTGTATCCTATTATAAAACAGGGTATTATGCATGGGAGCGAAATTGAGTAATATACTAACTGAAATCATTCAAACAAATCTTATACAATTTATTTACGAGCACTTCAAAAGGCCTTGTTTACAAAAGCGCACTATTCAGCCTCGAAATTTCTAAAGGAAAAATTAACTTATCGAGAGACACTGAGGTACTATATAAAAATGGATTTAAAAAAAATTTTATTCGCTTTTTGTTTCATCTTTAATACCTGAGTAAGTTTTGGGCATCACAGACACGTGGTGTAAGGGTACTTAATCAGACGTGCTCTTAATAATACGTAAATAATCATTTAATTGTATCTTTTATTTCAATGAAAGTTTTGTAAATATGCTATGATCAAGGCAACCTAAACAAACATAACAATAAAAAACACCTATAAACTATAAATTCCCATTGTGTATTATGTCCCAGTATCCCACGACTTTATTCATGCAAAGAAGTATAGGATACACGCATAATAATGTTTGATTATAAGTCCATTAAATGTGAAAGCAGTAGGTAACACTTTATAAAAGTTACACGTTACATTACGTCACACATACATAGTCCCACAGTAAAGTAATTAATACCCTGTGTCGTGGGTACCATGGACACATAAAAAGCCAGGAACACGAAAACACAGACCGAGAACAGAAATTTGAACGTTTCGCCGGGAATCGAACCCGGTACCCCTCGACTTGCAGTCCGGCATGGTAACCATTGCGCCAATGTAGTAATTCAGAAACACTAATCTCCAATTATTACCGAAATAAATGAATGAAGAAAGTAACATTACTTTAACGCATCTCATTGTCTTATATAATTTATGAACCATGAAATTTATTCTTGCATAGATGTTTCATATGTCATAGTAAAATTTTCTTCATCGTTCAAGTGAATAGTAAGTATGTATTAAGTTATAAGGTGGATTATGAAATTAAGTTTCGAAAATATCACCTGTCCGCAATCTTTGTGTAGTGGTGAAAATCAGTTTGTTTTTAAGTGTTAGATTTTGTAATAATACGATTGTGATATAGAAAAACGTATGTTATGAACAGTATATAACACTAGCTGACCCCGTTAACTCCGTATCGCGTTTAAATATTAAATAATAATAATAATGGATAGCATATAAACCTTCTCCGTGAAAAGATACATATACATACCAATTTTCATAATAATCGGTCGAATAGTTTCTGAGTTTTGCGATGTCATATATACAAACATCCTCTTTTATATGTATAGATTATATCATATCACACATACCCGCGTGGACTACACGTTCTATAATATACGATAGGAATTAGATGATTTCTCTGGGTGAAAAAATTGTCTCTCTCCTATTCCCAAATTATCTCCATACAAAATAAAGTCTATACAGGGAACTATTCCGACGTAAAAAAAGGACAAACAAACAAACATACTTTCATTTCATATTGTACTAAGGAGTGACTAGCCAATACGAACCTTTGTATGAATTATTTTAAAATGTGCTGGATAAATGTAAGTTTGACGGATTCGTGGTTACTCGAGTAGTAAATTTTGACTAAGAAATTTGGATAAGTAATAATATCTACTAATAGATTGATTATTTTGGGCTGTTTTGCCCACATTTATATTAAATTAGTAACAATTTTATGGAAAATTGTAGTATGTATAAAAAACTATCATTTACTTAATCTAAAGCACATAAAACATACTATCAAAAATTCTTACGCCGTGTAAAGTGCACCATCAATGCATGAAGGAACCAAACATGTGTACTGCCTTCTGAACTCTACGAAAAGCGTGTTATTACACATTAAAACTTAAACAAATACATAATTTTAAGAAGTCTTCATAAGCTTCAAAATATTGACGACCTGCGTGGCGCAATGGTTACCATACCGGACTGCCAATCAAGGGGTCTCGGGTCCGATTCCCGACGAAACAGAAATTTAATGATGAGTTTAAATTTCTGTTCTCGGTCTGGGTGTTTGTGTTCCTGTCTTTGTATGTGTTCATGGTACCCACGACACAGGGTATTAATTACCTTACTGTGGGGCTATGAGTGTGTGACGTTTATTTATTTAATTATTTATTATCCCAATATTAAAATGATAGTAGTTCCACTTCATAGTATTAAAATCATAGCCTTTGTAATATACGATATTCAATCATCATCTGTTATCGATAGAATACATACTGATCTTTCGTAAATTGAGAGGCTGTAACAGGCACTGCTTATTTATTAGCGTCTAAGGGCACTACAGCAACCTATCAACAACTCGATTCATCACTCTCAGATAACTGGTATATACAGAATTTTGGCACTGTATCTAACAACCTGAAATATACTCGAAACTAAACCTGGTAAGACTGATTTCACATTGCAATTTCCCGAGGCACTAACAAACTTAATCATGCAGTTCGCAAAGTGATTGTTGATTGATTTTAGTCGTTATCACAACGGATTAGGACGTAATGTGAGCTGTGGTTACCGTATGGGTTTTATTGCTCAGTTGTTGCCCAACAGTGGCTAAGGGTTATATGCAATGTCCGCAGTGCTGTCGCAATGGTACGCGGTACAAAGTTACTTCATTGCTTAGAACACAAAACATTTAGAAGGTGTGTGCTAACGAAATTGTAAAATTTTTGTGCACACAAATATTAACCTACGTTTCTTTTGTCTGGGGTATTCAGATGTAGAAATAGAGTGTGAATTGGATTAAAAAAAATTGAATTGAAAATCTGCGTTTTAGAAAATTATTTCTGTCTTTTTGTTGTAAACTTGTGTACCACAAATATCTTTAAAATAGATAAAAATAGCAATAATATGCCTAAAATACAAAAATAAGTATGTTCTAATCTTAAATTATCTGGCGAGTGCCAGATATTTTAAACAATAAACTCTGTAATATATTTTATATTTAAAAGGACCTTTTAATAACAAAACAACATTGAGACTTACTAAAACAGTGACATTCATCGAAGAATCAACTCGACATTCTGTTTCTTGTAATCTGAGGCTTGTCTCAAACTAGATGTAGTTTTGCACATGTTTAATGTTAGCGCCGACTCGATTTGGGATTAATCTCATAGCATTATGATGCGTTTAATATTTAAATCCAATTAATTTTACTTTTATATTATTTGAATTCAATAACCTAATTTCGTATGGAATTAAATACCATCGTAAATATGGTATATAATTTTAAATTAAGTGTCAGCCATTGATTACCTATGTTAGTTAGATATAACATAAACGAGGAAATTTAAAATTACAATGTACTAATTTAATGTATGTTTATGTCAGTTTTTTAAGCACTAACCTTCAGCCAGCGGCCTCGCCCACGTGGACCCGTTATTTAGGTTCCCGTAGATAAAAATCATCCTATCTCCTTTCCCAAGGTCCACTCTCGCTGTGTTCCTTTAATTACAATTGGTTCAGTAGTTTAAGCGGGAAAGTGTTACAGACAGTCAGAGTTACTTTCGAGTTTATAATATTAGTAAGTATTAGTATGCATTTATTCAAGTCTTCAAACAATAACTTAAATAGATATTATTGTTCGTACTCTATACCATGAAAGCAGTATTTTGACATGAAAGTAGCAACGAATATTTAAAATTTTAGTAGCTAAAATTAACAACATCAAAGCAGTTATTCCTTTTACCGTTATTTTATTAAATCTTCCATCAGTCCCTTGTCATTAAATCTATTTACGAACAAGTAACTGCGATCAAATTACTTAAGCAAAATCTCTAATCAAATTCATAGACAGTAGGATTTTTGGGACATACATAATCTGTTACTTCTTTTGACTGATGGCATTAAAAGCACAGTTTTTTACAGATACTGAATTTTTTTAACTAACTACTAACTATATGGTTCAAATGTAATATCTATAATTCTCATGGAACTTAAGACACAATCTAAGGCACAAGATTATTTGAATCGTGGTCACCGCGGATATACATAAAGGCATTAACACAAACATCCGGACTGAGAACCGACATAAAAACTTATCATTCTAATTTCTGTTTCGTTGAGAGTTGAACCCGAGACCCTTGACTGACAGTCCAGAATGGTAACCATTGCCGTAAGGTCGTCTATTACATTTATTATTTAGACTTTCCTCGATTTAAAAAGAGGCAATATTGCATTTAAATGTTTTTATTTGACTCTGTCAATGTACAGAGTACGCGCATGTCATTTACTCTAAGAAAAAAAAGCTACAGTACAAACTTAGAGCATCAACATTGACAGGTATGACACCCGTTGAGTCAGTATCTTTGATGCTCTACAAAGCTTCAAACATTTACTGGGCTACATCATGACACCCCTTCAGTACCTTTGATGCTTTAAGGACTACATACACAGATTTCATCAACGTGTTCTATTTAAGGGTAGGTAATGGAACTAAGTGGATTACACTCCGTTATAAATCCTGAGCCAAAGTTTTAGATTACATAATTAGAAGTCTTTGATGAACGGCTTCAGGTAGATCTAACATTGTAATTTGATGACTAAAGATTATAATTTCTTTACTTGATAATTACAGAGCCTTTAAATCTGGAGCGGAATCTTTGATAAATTACTCTTGACTCAGTCTTGTCATTAAGTGTTTGTAATTTACGTCATAAAATTACCCCAAGCTTGTTACTTTGTGTTTTGTTTGAAATCACTTTATTTTTAGCTTCTTGTTGCTTTGGTATCTTCAATTAGAACCCTTAGTATCAGATTTTAGGGGTTAATAATGTAGTAAAGTAATTCCGTGCTTCAGAAGGCACGTTAATCCACCGGTTCCGGTTGCTATTAAATAACCGGTTTAATTGCTATTGACGGTTCTCCAAAGGCTGGTCGGCCACTAATCTGCATGCATCTCCACGCATCTCCACCAATCCTCATTAAAGAAGCGTGTTCCTCAACGCTCAATGCTTCCACAATAATGGGGTCAGGCCCATGTTCAGCAGTGGGATGCAAAATGTTATATACATGTATGTTATAGGTTACCAGCCAGTCAATTGGTGCTCACGTATTTTTTAACAGACTTGGACTTGACTTTTGAAAGGAAGAGATCTAAATGATACTGCATGCTTCTATGTGCGTTACCTCAGATTTTTATAGGGTGTACCGATTACGATGATTCTGATCTAGATTCGGCGAGAAGTTTTTGAGTCCACCTAATGTAATTTATATAACTATACAACTATACAGATAAATAAAATTGGAGTGTCTGTTTGTAATATTTAAATACCCGCTTTTTACTACATGTCTATAATGTATATACAGTACATACAAATATAAGTCTGTGGTATATACATATACAACAATATTTTATTTTTTATTTTTGTCTGTCTGTCGGTCTGTCTGTATCTCTTTCTCTCTGTCTCTTTCTCTGAAATGGCTGAACCGATTTTGTCGAGACTATCACTGACAAGTAGCTGATGTAATAAGGAGTAACTTAGGCTACTTTTATTTAAAAAAATCTAAAACTAAAATCATTGCGGACGAAGTCGAGGGCGGCTGCTAGTTTTTTTCATATATACTCAAGGATAACTTTTTTGTTAATGAACCGTTTCAGATAATTCCTTTTTTAATGAAATTTGATACAGTATAGTGTCAAAGTGATATAGTAGGTCTAGTAGAGTAAGCAACGCAAGCTTTGACTAGCTTGAATGTTTAACGTACGTGGAATTTAGCACATGAATGTAACTTAAAACGTGTGAAAATTGGATTTCTGAATAAGACTGTTTTTATTCGGCTTGTAGTTTGAAGAACGGACAATCTCTCATATGAATTCAGTAAACAAGGGATTGTAAATATTTTCTGAGCAGCTATTAACAGAATCTTATTATACACAAATCCCAAATCTATTTATATGTATGTTATTTAAACGTTAAACTTAAAAATCATCTGTACAAAACGTTGTTCACTATTTCCTACTAATATTATAAATGCGAAGCGCGCATGGCCCGGCGGTTAGCACAGAACGCAATCGATCTATGCAACTAAGCCAAACGGGCGCGGTCTGGTGTGAGATGGGTGACCGCAAGAGGCAAAAAAAATCATGCGCGTTTCCGTGCCGTAGCCGTCGGTCCCGGTTGTTGTCGATAGATAACAGTCGTTAAACCTTGTCGGAGGCCTTATGGGCGGTTTGAAAACATACGACAGCGGGTTGGCCACTAACCCGCATCTCCAACAACCCGCATTGGAGCAGCGTGGTGGAGTAAGCTCTAGGCCTTCCCAATAATGGGGAGAGACCCGTGCCCAGCAGTGGGACGCAAAAAGGGTTGCAGCCATTATAAATGCGAAAATAAGTTTGTTTGTTACTCTTTCACGCGAACACTTTTACGCACACCTCTCGATGTTCCCAAGGAATTCGAGAGGCGTGTGGGACTCGATGGCATAGTGCCATAATACCCACTAAAACCCAGCGGTACCCTCAGCGCCATTGGTTGAGACAATATGGGATCGCTTGCGCATGCTACAATAGGGTCTCGGCGATATCCATCAGATTTGGGAGTGCCCCGGGTACAAATTCGGTACTCCCAAGTCTCAGTGGGTGGGGGAATACATGGAAACCCCCTCTATGGCAAAGGGAGGAGCTGCGCATAGCGCAGTCTCCTTCCCCCTGGATGTCTTCGGCGGATAGGGTCCGTTCACGCGAACACTACTCAACCGATCATCATGAAACTTTGTACTAGTACTATATTCTTGGAGTTATCAAAAGTAAAATAAGATGCTTTAAAAAAATTAACGCGGGTGAAACTGCGGGGCACAGCTAGTTAAACCTAAAAATCATCTGCACAAAACGTTGTTCACTATTATTAAAGTCTATATAACACTTAACACAGAAAAAGCAAAAAAAAAAACAGAAATATCTATGTCAAACGCAAATCAATGCTTTAAGTAAAAGTCAGTTCAGTGAGTTGAGCATTCAAAAGCAAAAGTCGTTGACTTTAGCTATTTAAGTTGACGACACACTGACCTACTGGGTAACAAAGAAAGTGGTCGGCGATTTCATTTCAAGGACGACCATAGGATGAGGATTTTGGTTAACGCGATTTTGAATAAGTGGTTTTTGTGGCTTGATTAAATATAAATTCACTTATAAATGTAATAAATTTAAATCCCTACTAATATTATAAATTCGAAAGTAACTGTCTGCTAAGCTTTCCCGCTTAAACTACTGAACCAATTTTAATGAAATTTGGAACACATATAGAGTGGATCTTGAGAAAGAACATAGGATGGTTTTTATCCTACGGGAACATATAAAACGGGTCCACGCTGGCGAAGCCGCTGGCGGAAGGCTAGTGATAAATTGGGATATCAATTTTCAACTTCATTTTCTGAGTAGCCGGAATGACTGTCATCTTATGAGTATTTTGAAACATTTTACTGAACTTTAAATATGTAAGGAGCGAAAAAGAGAAAGGAATATGTTTTGGATTTGATTTCATGCCAATAGGAATTTGTGCATATTTCCAAGTAGATACCAATCCACATGGGAGCAGCGTGGTAGAGTAATCTCTAGGCCTCCCAATAATAGTCTCTTAAGCTTCGGGATTAAGAATAGAGCTACGGCAATGCCTGATCGTAAGACGCGACTAAAGGGGGCTTCCGGGGATGCGGGCCATGAGAGTGGGAGCTCGATCCGTCCAGCTAGCGGCACCGGGAAGGACGGCAGTGTGTGCGTGGTTGCATGCCGCCGTGCACACTTGAAGGTGCAGGAGAGCACATTTGCTCACCCGAAGATGGACTCGTATGTGGCCCCCTTCCCGATACCAAAAAATGACCCCCCATAAAGGGTCTCGGCCGTGGAACGCGAGAAAAAGAGAATTGCGTCCCACAACATAATTATAAATAATAAATTAGTTGACTGTCCCAGACAGTAAACTTAATCAGTCAGTCAGGTTGCCGTTGCCCCTGCAAACCTATATTAATTTATAAACTAGTGGACCCCTCAGACGTTGTCCAACAGTCAGTCAAAATTTGCCCTTGCAAACTAATATTATAAACTAGTGGACCCCGCAGACGTTGTCCTGTCTTAAAAGTATTGAAAGAGGATTAGTTTCTTTATAACTTGAAAGGGTTTTGATGTTATATCAAATAAAAAATATAACTCAAATATTGACTATTTGTGTTAGATGAATTGTTATTCAGACTATGTCAAACTTCTGGAGGACGGCGCGAAGAGACAATCTCTGACATTTATTAACTGTTTACCTTTAAAGGAAAATAAAATAAGTTGTTTTACTACTGATGTCACAATGTTTCCATATTTTCTCACCTTTAAACCTTCCCTGGACTTCTACTAATATTTCAAGATCAAAGTTAGCTACATCGGTCCAGCCGTTCTTGAGTTTTAGCAAGACTAACGAACAGCATTTCAATTTTATATATAGAGATGCGAATGTTTCGATCTATGTTTTTATGGATGTTTGTTGATCAATCACGCAAGAACGGATCGGGATGAGCCACAACGATAAATTACAGTCTTTATCCCGTAAAATGTGCTGTTTCCGTAGGATAGATTGGTATAATCCTATAAACTCAAATCTCCGGAACGAAATCGGGCCGGATCGCTAGTCCATACTTCCATACCTTCCAGTATATATTCGAAAGTAACTCTGTCTGCTACGCTTTCCCGCTTAAACGACTGAACCGATTTTAATGAAATTTGGAATTTAGATAGAGTGGACCCTGAGAAAGGACATAGGAAGGGTTTTTATCCTAAGGAAACCTTTAAAACGGGTCCACGCGGGCGAAGCTGCTAGCGGAAGACTAGTTTACCATAAGTCAGACTACAAGAGAACATTTTGGAACAGCTGTAACGTGTGTAATATTTAATATGCACGAAAATGAATCTTATAAACGTAAAAAGGCCTTAAAGGTGTGTTTATGAGCACACTTTCAACACGATTCGACCTCGGCTCTCGGCTCCACGTTTCGTGCTAAAGTCTCGTAAAGAACGCGTAATTCTAATAATTATTTCGAGTTAGTCAGAATGTTTATTATTTCATGAGGTTTATTAAAGCTATTTAATGTTTAAAAGAATTGATTCGTTTGAATGGATTTAGTTGAATTTAAAGGTACGCAATGTTTTGAGGTTTCATACATAAATGGCAAAAAGGATTAAAGAAATCCTCAAAATAATAGTAAAAGAAATTTTTAATTTTTTGGATTTTTCTCTATTTTGCATAATAATCCTTCGTCGAATACATTTTGCTCGTTACACTTTGAAATTATTTTCATTACTTAGAATAAATACGTATAGAATGAGTGTCTTCATATAAGCGCGCTGTCAAAATTGAAGCACTAAATAGATTCCTACAGCTGTCACATCTGACAAACAAAATATTTTTATTTTGACCAAATCACTCCTATGTAATTTGTGTACCGTCCACATAAACGCCAGTATTAAAACTCTTTTTTCAATATTTTTTCCTCATTAAAATATCCCATTTAAACTTTTAAACCCTCAAATGGTTCCCCAATATGCTTCCAGCTGCGGGTTGTAGGAATTTATTTCTTACTAAATTAGAAATATTGTAATAAAATTCACCTCTTTTTACTATAATTTCTCTATGTTTTACTACCCTCTTATTGTAGTATAAAATACCTTGTTACTTTATTACTTGGTAATCATCTTATCTCAAATAATGTATGTTGTCTCTGTAAGTGAATTGTAAATTCTTTAGAGAAAATAATTACGACTTTATTTTCTCAAATATACCTAATTGTCTATAAATTACAAAGTCTGAATGACTTGTTTACGCCAGTTCATAAGCTTAGCTACAGATATAACATAAGCTTAGCCACACAAATAAGTTAAGCTTTATGTGTTTTATATGAGATATATGTGCACGCTGCGTTTTCCATCCTCTTTTAAAGGCATCTCTGTTTACTGTAAGTACTTCCGACAACAAAAAAGGTGAAGTAAAGAGATTAATACGATCGTTGTTCGTGAGAGCAGTCTCAGAGGTCCCTGATCCTTGAAAAGGGATTTTATGGGGGCCTCCGGTGCATCGACCTTTGTAACTTACGTGACTCCTTGACGTTTCTTGTGGAGTACAATTTATTTACCGTAACATCGGTTTGTTATGGTAACGAATTGCCTTGCATTAATTTTAAATATACAAATCATTTATTTTCTGTAACACAAGTATTTGGAAAGTTAATGCCAAGCATTCAGTCAGCTTTATTAATGTTTTGGAGATATATGCAACACGGACAAAATAAAAACCAAATACGGTAGTTACTTTTTATAACGGTACTTACAATTTTAATTTTTTACAGCTACAAGGGATTGCAAAACTGAGTATTTAATGTTACTTTCAAGTTACTGAGAAGAGCAGTATGATAGCAAACATGGAGGTCCTCGATTCGAAACTTGGCGTGCACCACTGACTAGGAAATTGGTTGTATCTGTGCATATTTATCGCTGTGTAATAATATATAGACTTTAATTTCAAATAGCGTCAGTGCTTGAGAGTTACACACAAATTTAAGGCATATCTTGTCTAGCAACCCGCATTGGAGCAGCGTAGTGGAGTAAGCTCTCAAGCCTCCCCAAAAATGTAGAGATACCCAGGCCCAGCGGTGGTACGCCAAAAGGGCAGCTAGCCACATAGATATCGTTGTCAAAGTCATAATAAATCTATGGCTAGCCATATCCACCAAACCCGCACTTGGGCAGAAGGTGGGCTTTGGTCTTAGAGCATTAAAGTTACTGACTCACCCTTCAGTAGAGATGGCATAGCGCCTCGCTTCGATACATAATTTTTGTGCCAAATCTGGTGCGGAGATGAACGCACACATTTTCATTTTGTCACACATTCACAAATATTCTTTCATCGCTGCAGACTCATACCTTTCTAAATATGTCAATTTCAATTAACAACGTCATTTCGACACACACAGACACACTAGTTGTATAACTAGAAGGCACATTGTGCATGGAAATTGGGACGAGGGGTTCGTCCGTAAAGGTCACACCTCTGACGGGTGTCGTACCTGTCATACCTTGATGCTCTAAGGCTTTGGTCTAAAGTCCTCTCAATTGACCTTTGCCAAACAAAGAAATTAAAATGTGTCAAACACGGAAGGCGCTCTTTGGAGTTTTGGCGGGAAGTCGAAAAAGACATATTTTGCTCTTGTTTCATTTTTATTTTCTTTGTGTATTTTTGAGTTATATCGGATAAAGGTGATGGCATTTTATTTATTTATTTATTTATTTATTTAAGGCTCACCAACGCAGAAAACACAATGACATTTCATAATATGATAAGTACAATAATAAATTAAAGGTCGTGTCCCCACAATTATAGGTGAGCACGGCATACACAATACACAATAACAAGACGCTCTAAACAGTATATAAATAACTGTACTATTTTACAAAATCAAAAATTTTGAAAATTGATAATTTAAAATACTATTAATTTATACATATAAAACTGTTTTCTAGTTGCTTATAGTTAAATTTAAAATTACTAGAATACAAGAATTATCTAGAAACATGAAAACTTTAGTAACAAAAATATATATTAATTTATTAAGTTATGCTTAAATTTACTAAGTGTGTCCCCAAATATGTCAACAGAATCATTAGAGGCCGATAATACATTGTACTGTCGTAACAATCTGTTGATAGGGGAGTTTGTGCCAAGCTTAGAAAAGGTCCTACTAGGTACAAAAGGTTTAAATATCCCCTTTCTAGGTATCCTTGAAGGTATATTGAATGATATCTTTTTTACAATCTGTGGGCAATCAATTATTCCATTAACAACTTTATACAAAAATATCATGTCGTGTTTCTTTCTACGTTCCTCTAGAGTAGCCATTTTGAAGTGTTTAAGCCTAGTCGTGTAATTTGTGAGGGATATAAGATATACGATATGACAGAATACGTACAAATCTTTGCTGAATTCTTTCTAAACGGTCTACATATATTTTGTAAAATGGATTCCAGACTACACTACAGTACTCAAGAGAGCTTCTATTTTGTTTGATATAGGTTGATTACAATGCACGAGTGTTTGTGAAACAGAATAATAGTGCTAAAATATGTTTTTTCTGCTTGCCTCCAAAATTCCATCGGACACGTTCTAGTAAAGTAGCCATCGCTTTATTTGAATGTTGGACTGACTAGACTGACATAGGACTAGAGTAAGATTACTGACGACTTACTTACTGACTTTGTTATCACTTCGTCCAGTTTCATTGAAACTGGCAAAAAATTGATGCAAAAATTATACTTGACGCTGGCAGTATGCACAGAATTTGCGATGCCATAATTGAAAAAAAAGCCCCCTTTTTATTGTGACAAAGGTATCACATTAAAACAAAGAAAAACGCCAAGAAATAATGCAAGTAATAGTAAATCTAACTGGTTATCAGTATACAAACATCCGATAGATAGATTACGTATCATTCAAATCGGAACTGACCTTACATAACTTAACCAAAACAGGAAGTTATTAACTCAAACATTTAAAGACGTGTTTATGAAGAATTATAGCTAACATTATGAAGCAGTTATCTGATTATTTTGTATCGCTAAAATTAAGAGTTGTTAGGTACTCATATATAATGATGTATTGTTTACTAACGAACATTATAAATGCGAAAGTAGCTCTCTCTACGCTTCTGTGTTTTTGAAGTGAAAGAAAAAGGCGTTGTGCACTTTTTTTGGGATGGGTAAAAAATGTTAAACTCGCGTCAGAACACGTGGCCTGATCGAATATTCGTAAGACGGAGGGGTGACAGCTGATGACGGCTCGACTGTCTATACTTGTAAAGTTCGTTTAAATCAAGTATTTAAAATATGGACATTGAACAAAGTGCATCTGTTAATGAAAAAGTGACGAAAAAATAGTAGATGAAAAATAATACTGATAATAAAAGCAATTCATGCGAAATTATTCCCTAACCATTCCAAAATATCAAAAATGCACAACGTTAATATTCAAGTTTTCACTTCTGCCGGCACTCCCGGAGTGCAACCCGTTTTTTCTTTGTTACGTTTTCAAGCCTAAACTACTGATCCAATTTTGATGAAATATGGTTATTAGAAAGAGTACCATACCTTTTACCTTGAGAACAGCATTTTTTTAATTTATTCAATAAGAATAGCATTTACATTTAAACCAATACATAGTTTTTTGCCAAACCAGAGACCAGTTTGTCGGCCAATCGATTTAGTACTCCTGTTCTATTGAATATTTTTTATATTTGCAACATTATTCCTAAACATTCTATGTACTTACTTAAGAAAAAAAATGTGTTCAAATTGCATAGGATAATATTTACTGCGAAAAATAGGCTTAAATGGATTTTAATAGACCTGCGGACGGAACGGTAGTTATTTAAAAAATGGAATTTAAAAAAAATGAAGCAAGTATTGTTATTAGTTTTTTTTTTTTCAATGTTTTATCATACTAGGATGGTCACCACATGATGTTAAGTGGTCGCTGTAGCCCGTGGACATCTACACACAACTTAAAACGAAGCTTTAGGCTTGTTTAAAAGTGAAAATACTTTATTTTTGAATGTTTACTCTGGTCTGGGTGTTTGTGTTCCTGTCTTTGTATGTGTCCATGGTACCCACGACACAGGGTATTAAACCTTATTGTGGGGCTATGAGTGTTTACGTGTTTATGAACGTTTATTTTCCGGTTTCCGGTGGATTTATTGATTACCCAAAAACCATTCTTTATAACGCTTCGCTTATGTCTGTCAACTATGCATAATTTAATATTCTTACATATAATTTAGTTTTTTATAACTATAAATCTCTCAAAAATATGGAAGTAACCGCTTATCAGGTAAATATTATTCATACAATCTTAGAAAAAATGTTAATTGCTACAATTAAATGTTACTTGTAAATTGCTTAATGATCATTATTTCACGGCTAGTTAGCAACTAAAGAGTTGGTTGTTTTACATTTTATAATGTGAACTTAATTTTTTGTAAACAGTTGTAAAAAAGTTCTGCGGTTGCTTTGTTACATTCTTGTGGTATTTAAACTGGAAATAAAAAAGCATTTAGCATTAGTTTTGAATTAGCTAGGAATGTTACACAACCATCTCAATACGTTTCTCTATGCTTTATTCATAATAATATAATACCATTATAAAAGAAAAAAAAACAATTATTTGTCCCGGGTTCAATCGCAGGTAAGGAATAAATTTTATTTTAGAGAGTTTTCAGTCTAGTTAAACACATTTTTTTTATTACTGTGTATCCATGGAGCCCATGATACAGGGAGGCCTAGTATAACTGAAAACTACAAACTACTAAAAAAGCTTGGGATTGAGCTGTAGTCCCACAACACAAGGCTGTTTCTATAACTGATGTAATAGACTTAAATGAATTAAACTGCCTATGTTAGCAGATGGCTGTGGGACGACATTGACACATGCGGTAGCTGTCACGTATGTTACAGTGATGGGCAATGACTATGTGTGTGTGCAGTGATAGTGACAATGTGTGCGGACGGTACAAGATACTCCCACTCTCGGATCGGCTCTAGTGGCTAAGACACCCTTTTGTAAACTTTATTCTAATTAAATAAACATCCGCAGTTTCACATCAAAAAGCTTATTTGATATACCAAAGCTCCCCCGAACCACTACAAATATTACTGGCGCAGTCGAAACGGATTGATTGTTGTCATCGGGTCACCGAATTCTTCAAAAATCAAGAGACGGTTCTTCGTGGCAAACTACAATCATGAAGCTGTGGACCTGGACTCTCATCCAATCGTAAGTCCAGAACGTTTTATACTAAGTGATGGTATTAATATTGTGACGTTTTTCATTGTTATTATTGGAAACTTCGGAACTTTTTGTGTTTTTCTTGTGTTGTTTAAAAATAAGAGCGAACGAGAGTCACTTTGAAAAATATATATATATATATATATATATATATATATTTATCGCTGTAAAAAAAAAGGTACAATCTTGTTGCCTATTTTGTTATCAGTGTAAACTTTTGTGTTGATTATTTTGCAAAATGAAAGCTACTTTAACTTCTATAAAAACTGCACTTTTAATTATTCCTAAGTATGATGGTAACCCAAACCAATTAAATAGGTTTATCTCAACTTGTGAGAGCATTTTAACTCAGTATTATAATACGACCGATGCTGAATGTTTTAATAATGTTATATTATTGCACAGTATTTTGAATCGTTTAGAAGGCAAGGCTGAGGAAATTGTTAATATTAATGGTGTGACATCTTGGCAGCAAATGAAACAAGTTTTGTTAAAAAATTTTGGTGATCAACGGGATGAAAACTGCTTAAATAGGGATTTAGTTAACATGAAGCAAGAAAATGAGTCACCTCAGGATTTTTATAATAGGTGTATGAATATATTAAATACTATTATTAATTATGTCAGTTTGCATGAAACCGACCAATCGATAATTAAAAATGTTCATGAAGGCAAAAATAATCATCGCGGCATTCAGGAAGTAACACAAAGTATTAAAAAAATTTATTATTGGCCAAATATTAAAAATCAAGTAACAGAATATATTAATAATTGTGAAACTTGCCAGACTTGCAAGTATGAAAGGAACCCAAATAAACAAAGATTTCAAATAGTTCCTTTACCCAGTAAACCTTTTGATACTGTACATATTGACACCTTAACTGTAAATCGACAAAAGTTCTTAACAATAATTGACGTATTCTCTAAATATGCTCAAGCATACCCCTTAGAATCAGTTACTGGCCTAAATGTAATAAATGCTTTAACTATTTACATTTCTCACCATGGTGTACCAATTAGTGTAACAGCTGATCAAGGTACCGAATTTAAAAATATGCCTATACAAGAATTTGCTAACTTACATAAAATTAAACTACATTACATTAGTGTTAATAATCCTGAGTCTAACGGAGCCATAGAAAGGTTTCATTCTACTATTTTAGAACACATTCGTATTTTATCTACTACCCAATCTGATTTATCTACTACGCAATTAATGTTATATGCCGTAATAGGATAATAATAGTATTCATTCTGTGACAAATAAAATGCCTATAGAGATAATAAATGGACATACGAACAGTCGCGATCCTTTTGATTTGGACTTAGAAAAGATATATATACAAAACTACATTGATAAACATAAGGCTATTATTACAAACTTATATTCGGAAATTAATAAAAAACTACAAGAAAATCAAAATCAAACTATGACCCGTGCTAATAAAGAAAGAGAAGAATGTGTTACATATGAAGAAGGTCAAGCTCTTTATATAAAAAACCCGCTTGCAGTTAGACATAAGACTAAACCACGTTATTTAGGACGTAGAGTTAAGAAAAATTTAGATTTAAAAGTAGTAGATAATAAGAACATTGTTCACCACAAACGTATTTTGAAGAAGCCCCTAAAGCACCAAAATGCCTTGTTACAGGATCTTGGCAACGATCCGGGCTGAACAAGTAGTGACTACGCCATTGGTGGACAATCCGGGAATTCTTCCCTTTAGGCTAGGTTATGTTAAGTTTATAAAAACTGAACATGTTTTCTTACATTACTATCAATTAGATAAGATTAGGGATAGTGTTGAGAACATAGAAGGATATTTAAATAGTTATATAGAATATGTTAGGTCATCGGATCCTCTTTATTTCAGTGAAACATTATTAGTCACAAACCAAGTACTTATGAATATGTTTAATACCATAAATAACAAACTCAATTCTTTGAGCATGCATACAAAACAAAAGCGTGGTCTAATTAATGGATTGGGTTCAATCATTAAAGGAATATCAGGTAATTTGGACAATGACGATGCTATACAATACAATAAAGCCTTACACATTTTGCAGAATAATCAGGAAAGTTTAAAAAATCAATTGAATTCAGGAATTAGTTTAAATAAGCAAATGTTAAAGACTTTTAATGTGACTCTTTCTACTATTGTATCTAATGAGTACAGAATTCATGTGAAGCTAAATGAAATTATGAGAACTGTTAATATGACCAATTATAGGTTAACAGATTTTATTAAGATAACCGGATTGTTTAACTTGTTAAAAATAAATTTACAAAATATTTTAGATTGTGTAACGTCTTTAGAAAATGCTTTGAGTTTCTCAAAATTATCTGTTACTCATCATAGTGTAGTTAGTGCAGAGGATATCCATTTTATGTATGATGTATTACAAAATATATATCAAAGTTCTGAATTAATTGTAGATTCAAATACTGAAGTAAGAGATTATTTCGATATAATTGTATGTGGTTCTTATTTTGTAGATAATATGATTGTATTTGTATTGAAGTTTCCAATAATGCATTTAAATACATACACTTATTATCATCTCTATCCTACACCAACTTTAAATAACACAATATTAATTCCACCTAAACCGTATATGGCCATGGATGATAACAGCCATCGCTATATGGATGGAGAATGTAAAAGTTTCCACAAAATTTATTATTGCGAAGAAAGCAGCATTTTAATGTCTTCAAATGCAGATGATTGTATTTATCAGATTATTTTAAAGCAGCAAATTAATAGAAGTTAAAATGAATTGAAAGGAACACCAATGAAGTTGTTGTATTTCCAAATACAAAATGCTACCATTAAGAATAAAGAACAGCCATTGGTATTAGAAAATGTACAACTAGACGACATGTACAAATTGGAAAATTTGGTAGAGAAAGAAAATAATCTACATCTAGAAGATTGGCAAGATCATAGCTACCATTTTTGGACTGCCCCAATCTACATAATCATTGTATTGGCTGCTATCATATATATATTCTACCGCTACAAAATGAAAACGAGAAATAATCAACCCAGAGTGGAGCCAGCTGTGGCCTTCAGTAGTAGCGCTCAACCCTTTTTCACAGATGAACAAAGGGCTTCGAATTAGTGTGGGGGGTGTTACAGTGATGGGCAATGACTATGTGTGTGTGCAGTGATAGTGACAATGTGTGCGGACGGTACAAGATACTCCCACTCTCGGATCGGCTCTAGTGGCTAAGACACCCTTTTGTAAACTTTATTCTAATTAAATAAACATCCGCAGTTTCACATCAAAAAGCTTATTTGATATACCAAAGCTCCCCCGAACCACTACAAATATTACTCGTATGTTCCTTATCGGCCCATAGCTACTCTGTAAGAAAGCTAGCTATTGTATACCCCATATTTTAAAACAGGGCTGAAGTTTTTCTCCGTCTGCTCTTTTCTTCAGCTCAGCATTGCCTAAGCGCACCCAGAGCAGACAGAACAAAAAAATAACGTTCACTAAGAGTTTGTAAATGAACCGTACAGTGAATAAAGAATATTTCATTTCAAATAATATTTCATTTAATTTCATTTCATTTCATTTCACTACCAAACCAATCAAGGAGTAGCGATAGCCAAGAGATTAAAATACTGGATACCGCCATGGAGGATCTAGATCGAATCCCGGCGATGAGTCTCTAACTAAGAAATTTGTAATGTGTGTATTTACCGCTGCTTCACAGGAAAGTGAAATGTTGTAATATTTTTATCTGTATTTTAATAATATATATAGCCGAAGAGTTTGTTTGTTTGTTTGAACGCGCTAATCTCAGGAAATACTGCCTCGAAATGAAAAAATATTTTTGTGTTGAATAGTCCATTTATTGGGGAAGGCTATAGGCTATATAACATCATCCTATGACTAATACCAAAGTCCACGTGGACGAAGTCGCAGGCGGCCGCTGATAAATAACAAATAAATATCGCTCGATCTCGTAGCCCCATACTAGGATTCCTTGTGTCTTGGGTACCATGAACACACACAAAGATAGAAACACAAACAACCAGACCGAGAACATAAGTTTAAACTCATCACTCAAATTTCTGCTTCGCTGAGAATCTATCATTGATTGACTTAACAACCTTCCATCTGAGGCATTCCCAGTGGACTATAACATGGGGTTCTTCAAGAAAGCTGTAAAAAAAGCTCTCCTCCAAAGCCGGCAATGCTCGGGCGGCTCCCCTAGGGTTGCCCGTGTCCATAGGCGACGGTGATCGCTTAACATCACGCGGCCCGTCTGCCTTATTGTTAGGTTTATTTATAAAAAAAAACCTGGGACCCTCCGATTGGTAGTCCAATATGGCATCATTAATCATATTTTATTATGACGTTTTCCATCACCATCACCATGCTTAAGCATTGCCAGCATAATGGACATGAAGGGCTAATCCCTCTCAGTCCATAAACTTGCCTTGCCCAGCAGTGGGACGTGAAAAAAATTGAAAAAACAAGCTTCCAATAAAGACATTTAAATTGTCACTAAAACGAACACTTTGTTTTATAAAAGGAGTGATTGAGTCATGAATCACTGAACTAAATGTGGTCAATTTGGCGACCGGTCCGCCACCCGGAAATGGTCAGATGTAACTCATTAAACGAGTAGGTGTGGAGTGGACCTGTTCGACAGTGTCAGCTCTATCATTAGGGATGTGGTTATGGCTGAACGTTGTTGCTTTATGACAACTAAGTAATTAACAGAATAGATATAATAGAGCCTCGAAAAGGCTATTCATAAACAAATAAATAACGCTTCACGCTCATATCCCAATAGGATGGTCTACCACCAATAATATCTATATTATTATATCCTGTGTCGTGGGTACCATGTACATACACAAAAACAAAAACACAAATACCCAGACCATGAACAGAAATTTAAATTCGGCTTCGCCGGTAATCGAACCCGGGACCATCCCATCGACAGCCCGGTGTGGTAACAACTGCGCCACAGGGGTCATCAATATAGGGAATAAGCACGACAGAATTAGACTTTTTCATAGCTTCGTCTTTTTGGTATGGTAATAGTTGCGCCACAAGGGTCGTCATACTTTGTGTTAAGAGTCAAATTATGTATTAAAAAGAAGAAGTCGACATAAGTTAATAATAACTAAAGCGTGTTTTTTAGGTTTTTAAACTACATTATTTATTTTTAATTTTTTAGTAGGATTTTTATTCTCATATTATTGCTTAGTCATCGGCTCTTGACCCCTGTGTAATTTTTTAAGTTAATCAGACGCTTAGACGTGTTAAAAATATAAAACTCTATATTTGTTTCATTAAGTACCTTAGAACACGAACTTATCAGCCGCCCGTCGTATATTTTTTTTATCCTGATGATCCTAGTTAGGACTTTAATATAAAATTATGAGATTATTGTATTGTCATCGACCCTTGACCCCTGTGCAAATTTTCAAGTTAATCAGACTCCTAGAAGTAAGTGAAAATGAAGTTCAAAGATTCCATTACATACATATAAGTACATACATACATACAGGTCAAGTTAATAAAAGCGTGTTAAAAAATATTGCAGTTGTGATGACATTAATACCAGAACACGTTCTATTTGTAAATAGAGTCGATAATTGCCTGAGAATCTTCATAAATAATTTCTAAATTCATCGTCTATCAACCAAATACAATATATATATTTTATGCTTATAGGTTCGGTAATTATGTCTATCTTTATTACTAGCATCCTATTAGTTTTATAGCATAATATACCATGAATTTTATTATTTAAACTTGTTGCCTTATACCCAACCTTAGTTTTACAGCCCTGAGAGCTTTAAAACTAAACGTATAATTTATTTACCTCCCACAGTTTATCGACCAATTCTACTGATGTTTAATTAACCTTGAGATTGTATAACATTGCCTTATTATGATTCGGGTCCTATTATAAAAACTATAACTAATTTTGCAATAAAAGTTCTACTTGCTTTACTTTTAATTGATATAATGGTGATGTGGTCGAAAGTGAACAAGACAAAAGTTGTTATACCTAATTATTGTTGGTATTAATTCATAATTTAAAAAAAAATATTCACACTGATAGCCCTACAGTAGGGTAGATATACTCTGTGCCGTGGGTACCATGGACATACACACAGACATAAACACAAACACCCAGACCGAGAACAGAAATTTAAACTCATCATTCAAATTTCTGCTTCGACGGGAATTAAACCCGGGACCTTCCGATCGGCAGTCCAGCATGGTAACCATTGCGCCACACGGGTCGTCAATAATAAAATATAAAAATATTTCATAGATAATGTCGGTTAAGGACCGGATCTTCGGACGAAGTATACATTTCAGGTTTTTCAGGAGATAATGAGGCTTTTCATCCCTGAAAGCACTGCCCTCGTAGCGCAATGGTTAGCGCGTTCGGCTGTTAACCGAAAGGTTGGTGGTTCGAACCCACCCGAGGGCGAGATTTTTTATTGAAAACTATATTATTTTTAATATGACCTTGTCTTTATTCATCAATCGGCATTAATTTAGGAATTTTTGGGAACAGTAATTTCGTTCTTAGGATTAAATTCTTGTTTGTGAGATAAAGCTTCTATGAATTTATGCTTTCATTTAAAATATTTTTCATTCTAAATATTGTAAATAAATAAATATAAATAAATAAAAATTACACACCCAATGTCCCACAGTATCCACCTGTGTCGTGGGTACCATACACATACAAAGACAGAAACACAAACACCCAGTTTAAATTTAAACTCACCATTCAAATTACTGTTCCGCCGGGAACCGAACCCGGAACCCTTCGATTGGCAGTCCGGCATGGTAACCATTGCGTCACGCGGGTCGTCATACATAAAATCAACACTGTTAAAAATGTCTGTAATTTCTGAAATCTACTCACAACTTCAAGCACCCTTGCATTGCTCTTGATACAAGGTCATATGCAGCTGCGTCATTAGTCCAGATGTTGATGGTCGCCTCGTGTAAAAATGGCCGGTACAGTTTCAACCTAAACAACCATGAAAGTTCTAATTTTATATAATTATATATAACATTATATAATTATATATTACTATATATATAATTATATCTTAAATATAAAATTCTCGTGTCACAATATACTCCTCCGAAACGGCTCGACCGAATCTCATGAAATTTTGTGTGCATATCGGATAGGTCTGAGAATCGGTCAACATCTATTTTTCATCCCCCTAAGTGATAAGGGTGGCCCATCCTAAACATTTTAACGCGGTACGGAGTTCGCGGGGTCAGCTAGTATAACTATAAAAACAATATTTATATATATAACGCGGTCACATTAACTTGACGCATCTCTGTAATGTGAGGCCCCGCCCCGCTTAGCTCGCCCGGCAATGACACTTGCATGGTCTGTATGGTTTGTATGGTCTAGTAGCTACAGTTTCAACCGAAATAACCATGAAAGTTCACATTTTATATAGTTATATACGAGTAAAAATTGTTAGCTATTTAAGTATAATTAAAACATTCCTTTGGACGTAACTTATCACAATATTATAGTCATAGATAAAACAAATTGTATTTTATTCTCCGAGATTATACTCGTATTAATTTGGAACGGAAAACGCAGAACTTTCAACGTATTATACATATTAAATGATATTCTATCCACAGATTAAATATATTCGGATGTGTCGTAAACAAAATTAGCCTTTGACTGCATGCATATTAATATTGTGTCTTTTCAAATATTTCATTTAAATAAATGATATTTTAAGAGCTGCCGCTTGTATTAAATTGAACTATGCTTTATACTTTTTTTTACCTTCTCGAAATTTAGGAACTTTATTAGATGCATCAACATTAAGAATATCAGTTGGTCTTCGCGTAGGTTCCAAAGTTTGTGAGCCTCATCATTGCTCCTGCGGCCGCAATGTGGATGGTTTTGGTCGCCATGGCCTTTCTTGTTCAAGGAGCGCTGGCCGACTATACCGTCATGGCACGATTAATGATTTGATCCGCAGGTCTCTTGCCACCGTCTCTATACCAGCTTCACTAGAACCAGTTGGTATGTATAGAGATGATGGCAAGAGACCCGATGGAGCAACACTGGTGCCATGGCGTGTTGGTCGTGCCTTAGTTTGGGATGTCACAATAGTTGACACTCTGGCCCTATCCTATTTATGTAACACCTGCAAGGAGGCTGGGGCCGCAGCCGATCATGCCCAGTTTTTGAAGCGCCGCAAATATTCATCGATAGCTATAAATTATGAATTCGTGGCGCTTGCAATAGAAACTATGAGCCCTATCATGCTAGCAAGGTGAATTTAGCAAAGTTTCAAATAAAATATACCTGAATTAGTTGCTAATTTGTTGCTAATTAGTTGCCAAAACGACGATTTTGTTGCTCGAGCCGATCACGAGATATCGCGCATAATGCTACCTTGATATCACGGTAGCAAGGTCACTCTATAAATTACACACTTTTCCTTTGACCATAATGGCAAATTTTGTTGCTAATTTGTTGCTATAAGTGCGATACGGAGAAACATTTTTTTTTTAATTTTTTTGCATTTTTCGTGTTTCTGCTACCTTGAAACTGATTTCCTGTCCGACAAAGAATGCTTCGAATTTGTTGCTCAACAAGAGAGCACTCATTTAGACATAAGGAACCAGCAACAAAATAGTCGGAGCCGATCGGCCGATTTTTTAAACTTTTTTTTTTCAATTCCTGCTATCTTGAAACTGGTTTGCTGTCCGACAAAGAGTGCTTCGAATTTGTTGCTCAACAGGAGAGTACTCATTTAGACATAAAGAACCAGCTACAAAATAGTCGGAGCCGATCGGCCGATTTTTTAAACTTTTTTTTTTTCAATTCCTGCTATCTTGAAACTGGTTTGCTATCCGACAGAGAGTGCTTCGAATTTGTTGCTCAACAGGAGAGTACTCATTTAGACATAAAGAACCAGCAACAAAATAGTTGGAGCCGATCGGCCAATTTTTTAAACTTTTTTTTTTTCAATTACTGCTATCTTGAAACTGGTTTGCTGTCCGACAAAGATTGCTTCGAATTTGTTGCTCAACAGGAGATAATATATATAGATTGAACAAAAACTATTAATGCAGTTTTAAACCTGATACATTTTACCATCTTTTTCGATCGTATTATTTTAAATTTGAATTTAGAATACCACGCGACATGGAGCTACGCCTAACAAGTCGGGTATACGCCTTGATGAAGGCACTTGATGTTTGAATAAAAAACATGTTTTATCAAATAAAGGTTTAATTTAATAACGCGTGTTGCCTCATGGGCCCCTACGACAGCTCTCATACGACTAAGCAGAAAATTTGCCATTATGGTCAAAGGAAAAGTGTGTAATTTATAGAGTGACCTTGCTACCGTGATATTAAGGTAGCATTATGCGCGATATCTCGTGATCGGCTCGAGCAACAAAATCGTCGTTTTGGCAACTAATTAGCAACTATTAAGCTACAAATTCAGGTATATTGCTTTTTAAAACTTTGCTGAATTCACCTAATCTCAAGATAGCAGGAATTAAAAAAAAGTTTCAAAAATCGGCCGATCAGCTCCGACTATTTTGTTGCTGGTTCTTTATGTCTAAATGAGTTCTCTCCTGTTGAGCAACAAATTCGAAGCACTCTTTGTCGGTCAGCAAACCAGTTTCAAGATAGCAGGAATTGAAAAAAAATTTAAAAAATCGGCCGATCGGCTCCGACTATTTTGTTGCTGGTTCTCTATGTCTAAATGAGTACTCTCCTGTTGAGCAACAAATTCGAAGCACTCTTTGTCGGTCAGCAAACCAGTTTCAAGATAGCAGGAATTGAAAAAAAAAATTAAAAAATCGGCCGATCGGCTCCGACTATTTTGTTGCTGGTTCTCTATGTCTAAATGAGTACTCTCCTGTTGAGCAACAAATTCGAAGCACTCTTTGTCGGACAGCAAACCAGTTTCAAGATAGCAGGAATTGAAAAAAAAAAAGTTTAAAAAATCGGCCGATCGGCTCCGACTATTTTGTTGCTGGTTCCTTATGTCTAAATGAGTGCTCTCTTGTTGAGCAACAAATTCGAAGCATTCTTTGTCGGACAGGAAATCAGTTTCAAGGTAGCAGAAACACGAAAAATGCAAAAAAATTAAAAAAAAAATGTTTCTCCGTATCGCACTTATAGCAACAAATTAGCAACAAAATTTGCCATTATGGTCAAAGGAAAAGTGTGTAATTTATAGAGTGACCTTGCTACCGTGATATCAAGGTAGCATTATGCGCGATATCTCGTGATCGGCTCGAGCAACAAAATCGTCGTTTTGGCAACTAATTAGCAACAAATTAGCAACAAATTCAGGTATATTTTATTTGCAACTTTGCTGAATTCACCTTGCTAGCATGATAGGGCTGAAACTATGGGTCCATGGTCGGCTGACATGAAAGGTTTCATGAGAGACATGTCGACCAAGCTCATCTTCGCTTCAGGTGACCAGAGAGCTGGCAGCTACCTTGCACAAAGAATTAGCTTAGCAGTTCAGCGAGGTATGTCGCAGGATGGTTTATTATCTTTTGTAATACTATATATATATATATATATATATATATATATATATATATATATATATATATATATATATATATATATATATATATATATTATTTTATGTTAATTTAAGTATTTAGTAACATATTGCTTTATACTAATAATATCATAAAGAGAAAATATTTATTCGTTTGTTTGTCTGGTTGTTTTTAGCGAAGGGGCTCCGAAACAAATTTACAGATACCAATTTTTTCAGCAATATATAACTATTTTTAAGGTTCCGTACCGAAAGGGAAAACGGGATCCTATTACTACAACTCTTTCGTCCATTCGTCTGTCTGTCTGTCCGTCCTTCACCAGGCTGTATTTCATGAACCGTGATAGATACAGTTGAAATTTTCACAGATGATTTATTTCTGTTTCCGCTAAAACAATAAATACCAAAAACAGAATAAAATAAATATTTAAGGGGGCTCCAATACAACGGACATGCGCGAGCCCGACTCGCACTTGGCCGTATTTTTTTAATTTACAAAATTATGCAACAATTGTTAGCAACAAAATTAAGTATCTTATAAAGTACTCATTTGTATACTTGTCGATAGCAATTTTGTTCTTAAAGATTTCGTAATTATATTCTAGCCTCTTAGCATAACCTAAATTGAGTCAATTATTTCGGTCTGAAGCAATCGGAACTGTCTGCGGCTGGCATCCGAGACCACATTTTGTATTCCGAATAATTCCTTTCCTAAACATTCCATACTGTAGAATTGATTAGATTCTACTGTAATTTATAGGCCGATTTTCGCATAATTCAGTCAAGTATTGCAATTTAGATATATGGCTGCAACCCTTTTTGCGACCCACTGCTGGGCACGGGTCTCTTCCAATTATTGGAGAGGCTGGGAGCTTACTCCACCGCACTGCTCCAATGCGGCCGCTTATATGTCCCATATCTTTCGAAAACAACCGGGACCGACGCGCGACGGTTTAACGTGCCCTCCGAAGCACGGAAACTAGCATGATTTTTTTTGCCACTAGCGGTCATCCATCTCACACCTGATCGCGCCCGTTTGACTTAGTTACATAGATCGCTTGCTCACCGCCGGGCCATGTGCGCTTTAATTAAATATACATATATTATACCATTTATTATTTTTTTGTTTCAGGTATGTCATTGGAACTTACACGTGTAGTATGATTTGGGTTTGTATGTCAGAACTTTGAAAATTTTGAAAACTTACTAGTACGATAATAAGATGATTAGTTCATGTTGAAGATTTTTGATTATTGTTTAATTTAATCACTTTGAATTTTTAATAAGCGCCTTATAAAGGTTCCGAAATACAATCATGTAAAAATAAATGAAATGAAATGAAAATATTTTATTTTCACAAATATGGGTGAAAAAAGGTTTTACAAAACATTTCGAACTCCATATTTATCCCTTAGGGTGTACATATTTTAATAAAATAATTATTTTTAATGACTTAATCTAAACTTGAATTCTTAAAATGACTATAAATTAGCACGATTCAATAATCAAGTCTTTTTGAAGTTTTGAATGTCTGTTTCTCTATCTATCTGAGTGTTTGCATTCGCATCATGTTAAAACTACTGCATGAAAGTGAAAGCGTTTTCGCTGATATATTGCTAGAAATCTTACTAAAAATATTGGATCAATTCGAAAACTGTTTTCCTTTGAATTAATCTGTTAGTAATCATACGTAATTGCAGCAAATATCATCTCCTACTGACACTAGGATTTTTTGTGTTGTCCCCAAAGTCCCCAATATCCCCAAAGTCAAGAACACAAACGGTTTGGGTACCGGAGAGCAGAAATCGAATCCAAATTTCTGCATCGCAAGGAATCAGAACCGGGATCCTTAAAACGTATCTATACTATTATATATAATATAGGTACTATATACCTGTATATAGTATAATATATTATATATATTACGAGTACCTATATTATACCTATGTAATCAAAATTTCGAAATATATGCAACAATAATAATAATTAGCAACTCAAATCAGCTCGCTCAGTAAATCCGACGCATTTCGACGCGAGAATGCAATTCGCGCACCGACTCGCAAATTATACTGATTACCTCATCAAGAGGGTACTGTCGAATTACTTGAGCAATTCTACCTGCAATTTTCGTCAACCTGTAGGTAAGACCTTGTTTACACGACTTTCAGAATGCAATTTTTATTTTATTTGAATGGAGTAGCAGACGAGCATGCAGGCTACGTGGTTTTAAGTGGTCGCTGCAGCTCATGGACATCTACATACAACCTCAAGCAAGCATAACCGTAAGACTTGTCTGAGGTCGTATGCAGTTGCGCTGCTACTCCGGAGGCTGGTGGTCATCTCATGTAAGTATGTGTGGCCGGACTTTTCCACCGAAATACAATAGAGTTGATTCACGGCAGAAGTAGGTGCAGCGGTAGTACTTCCCCGGGCGAACCATAATAGTTCTAACACCTACAAGAAATTGAATTGAAAATATAAAAAAATACTTGACTGACCGTTATTTTAAATTCTTGTTTGTTAGATGTCTGTCTGTCGGTTTATTAGATGGACAGACAGACAAACAAAAATAAGTTTTGAGGTAGACTTTATCTCTATGTTTGTATGCGCATCACTTTAAAACTGCTGCATGGAATCGAATGCTGTTTTCACTGATATAAGGTTTTTACTTTACCTATGAAATTGCCGTTTTTTAAGCAGTAAGTTAATGCACTTTAATTCTAAAAAGAAAAGACAAGAAAATGTTTTATTTGCACAAATAATGATAAAAATACAGTCGAATTGATAACCTCCTCTTTTTTGATTGAAGTCGGTTAAAAAACCATTTATTCTTTATGTATATTGGGTGCTGCTGTAATCTACGTCGCCTTGCCAGATTATTGACGTTGACGCTTACGTGTACACGCGCCGTAACTGCGGGTCTCTACCGATAACTTGGACTGGTTGTACAACTGGTTAAGTGAACAAGTCGAGCAACTAGTTGACATTTCCAACCCGGTAGTGCATTGCGGCATACGGGCTTCTGTATGCTTTGCTTTCGATTTAAAGGAAGGATTTTAGAAGATTGGCTATTTGTATCTGTTATGCCGATCGATCAAAAACCGGGCATCTAAGACTTGGATGCAACCCTTTTTGTGCTCCAATGCTGGGCACGGGCCTCTCCCCCATTATTGGACTGGAATTTACTCCAACATACTGGTCCAATGTGGTTTGGTAGAAATTGAAAGGTTAGTGGACAACCCGCTGTCAGATGCTTTTAAACCGCTCATAAGGTCTCCGACAAGGTTTGACAACTATTTATTATCAACCAGGACGATAAGGTTCATAATTTTCTTTTGAGGTACAAAACCTTTAAAGTTTTCTTCTTTCATTTGCTACGGTTTAAATAGAAATATATAAAAACCTATGGCCAGAACATACAAGAAGATAATAGCGACTACAACGAGGCGGAACAATTGCTATTGTTTCAGTTCTCGTGCAGATAAATTATTATTTTTAGTCTTCTGGCGTACGACTGCGAAATTATCATATACTTAGCTTTCAAATACGTGTGAAATATTTTAATTTTTAAGAGGAAATGACCTACTAGTGAGTCTTCTATGACTAGTGATGGCTGAGCGTTAAAGACCTCGGTCTCCCACACGGAAGTGCCGAGTACAAAACCCGGCGCTCGCCTCTGTCAAAGAAATTTGGTTAGTGCGTACCGTGTGGCGCAATGGTTACCACCGGGGTTCCAGGGTCCCGGGTTCGATTCCTGGCGTAACAGAAATTTGAATGACGAGTTTAAATTTGTGTTCGCGTGGTCTGGGTGTTTGTGTATCTGTCTTTATATGTGTCATTGGTACCCACGACACAAGGTATATCTACCATACCGTAGGGCTATGAGTGTGAAATGTTATTTATTATTATTAATTTACTTTCCACGGTGAGAGAAAACATATTTCCAAACACTGTGTTTGAGATTTAATCATCTTTATACATTGAGATTTACTCATATTATCATAAAAGATAGGCTTAAAGGGCTAGTTGAAATAAGGGATGGCAATAACAACCGAATTCTACGGGGACGAAGCCTCGGAAAAGTTAATTTATTATCCAAAATATCAAGATAATAACTTGCAGTAACATTTAATTTCCACTTCTGAACTTTGAGCTGTGTACCAAATGTTTCGATCAACTTAACAAAAATTTCGCTTTAAAAGTCATTTACCGAAAATCAACAGTTAACCAGGTTATACCACATTCTCATATATTTAAAGTTCAACGCATTCACAGATTATATCACAACAGAGGTTGCCAAAATCGCAAGTACAGGACAGTTGCCTCAAAAATGTAGTTAGTACCGTTACCCAACCAGTTGGGCTTTTTTCTTAAAAGTAAAAGTGGTACACATTGACAGGTTCTATTGAAATTATGTAAGTCGTCTGTCGTATTACATTGAGGGTCTGTACTTACTTGTAACATTGAAAGCGATGTACGATGAACTAATTTATTTAACTAGTGTTATAGCTGATCGGATAAGTCATTGACCTCTAGCGTCAGGGCTCGGGTTCGAATATTGACAGGCATTTATAACCTACCAGGTTTATGACTTCTATCTCTGTAAAATAATGTTTTATCATCTTGCTATTCTAAGAGTTATACAAAAAATGCCAAAGGTATGACACGTCTACTCACAGACACTTGGTAAACTTGGTGGACTATAAATTCGTGGCTTAAATTCGTCTTAATTCTGAAAGGTGACCTCCGCTTCTAGCACCAATAATTTTTTTGCATGGTCCATTCCATCCATTACACTCCATTCAGTAGCCATTGGAGTTCATAGTACAGAAACTTCCTCTTACTTTTGCCGCTTTGTCTCGTCTTCGAGTTCCCGTTGTTTAATTCAGATGGTCAGTCCACCTGTAACAGAAATTTTGCCACTACAAAAACATACAATTATTCTGTTTGCCTTCCTGCTACAATATGACTTTATTTAAGACTCTATACCTTTTTAAGATTGAGCTATAGTGGTTACTACTTTAACGAAGAATTCGATGAAAACTCTAAAAATATTATCACGAGTACCTGATGCCTTTCAATGCACATGTTTTGTGTAAAATTTGTACTGCACAGACGGTACATACTCGCAATTATGAATGAAAAAATTAATTGATCGACCTCAGGACAACCATGTCAGTATATAGTTGGTCTAATGAAACGTCAAAATATATATGTATCGTTTCAACCAAAATGGAAACAGTCTCGGCAGAATATCCATCAACAACATATAGTGTCTCATACGATCAGCTGTCACGTGTGCCCATTATGGACCCATAGCCATACTGTTATTTCAATTATATATGTACTTTTTTTTTAAAAGAGTGCTGCTGGGAGTTTTTTTCCGCCGCCTTTTTTCTCTCAGCTCAACATCTAGCCCAAACAGGCACCTAAAGGCGATGACCGGGAAAAAATGACATTCATTAAGCGAATATTTTGTATTCCTAATATGAAATAAATATTTTTGATTTTGATTGATTTGATCCGATATCCCAAAAGAAAAAATACGCAGAACTGTTTTGAAAATGTAACACAGAACTGATATGTTTACTTTAGTACTTCAACGATCGTATCGAATAAATTGTTTGTACCAAAACGTTCTTTTTTATATTTTTGATCGCTTAATCTCGTTAGTTGTACCGCCAACGTTGTGACAAGCTGTATCGTTGCATTGGTTTCAACGACCAAATTCTGTCAAATTAATCTTCATTGCAGATACGGCCTGACCTAGCTGCGTTAAGTAATGGACACTCCATGTGACAGTCACGTCATTTGCTATGTTTGCTATAGAGGTTGAAGCTTTTCATACAACCGGCACACTTTGAAAATATTGTTTTGCGTTTCCTTTCTTGTGTTCTGTTTTAAGTGACCTTTAAGTATAAATCTTTTGGTAAGGTTTACAGGAACATAATTTATCATTCTATTATATGTATGTTTGGCTACTGAACAGAAGTTTTACATAATATATTAAGCAAGGTAAATGCTACAATAATTGTTTCTTACCTGCCATAATGACATTGGGGCAATGTTTTGAATATTTTGATGTAGCAATATGACTTGGAAAGCAACCGCACTAAATCGCACTAAATCCATCCGTTGAGAAACTAGATAAAATTGATAGAAATTGCTCCAAAAGGAACTGGTAACGTCCAAAGTTCTAAAAATTAGGTTACGAAGAAACATAATATCGAGTTTTTAACTCTAATGGAATAAAAAAAGGTTCAGTAGGTAGTTATTCCACTGTTGAATGAGCGGAATACTCCTATACCTGAAAACCAAGCACGTTTGAAATATAAACGGAAATAGCATCTAGACAGATAAACTTGTGAAGCGCGCATGGCGCGGCGGTTAGCGTAGAACGCAAACGATCTATGCAACTAAGCCATACGGGCGCGGTCGGGTGTGAGATGGGTGACCGCTAGTAGCAAAAAATTTCATGCGCGTTTCCGTGCTTTGAAGGGCACGTTGAGCCGTCGGTCTCGGTTGATGTCGATAGATAACAGTCGTCAAACCTTATCGGAGGCCTTATCGGCAGTTTGAAAACATCCGACAGCGGGTTGGCCACTAACCCGCATCTCCACCAATCCGCATTGGAGCAGCGTGGTGGAGTAAGCTCCGGCCTCCCCAATAATGGGGAAATACCCGTGCCCAGCGGTGGGACGCAAAAAGTTGCAGCCAGCCAGATAAACTTGACGCCCGTACCGTTATATTGGGCCGTCCCGAGCTCGATTACTGGCGAAGCAGAAATTTGAATGATGAGTTTAAAACTTCCATTCTCGGTCTCGGTGTTTGTATTTCAGTCTCCCTTCTGTGTGTGTAAAACTTTATGTATTTAAACAAAGAAGTCAGACTTAGCATTCCTCTTAGAGTACGAGGTAAGAAAAATCGAACCAAAATAGTCCGTGGATACATCGACAAGCAATAACTTCAGGAATTGCTCCCAAAGGCACACGTAACCTTCGAAATTCGTTTACAAAGACTGCTACGAGTCTTCAATTCTAAACACGTTGAGATCGTAAATCAGGTTGTGCTTGAAGTGAAGGAATTTTCATTAAAGTATTAAATAAGTTAAAATCAGCTGTATTCCTATTTAGGACCCAATAGACCTATGACAGCGGTGGCTGAATGGGAAAGATGGCGGTCTCCGATACGGAGATACTGAGTTCAAACCTCGGCGCACACCTTTGACAAAGACATTTGTTATTTATCATTGATTCACGACGAGGGAAAATATTGTGAAGTATGTAATGACGATAATTATTATTCTTCTCCGTGCATACCTGAGAGTAACTAATAATTTCTCGAAGGTGCGATATCCATAAATCCGCATTTAGTTAATGTGGTGTATTATTCTGGTTTATTACTTCTGAGAGGACACCGATGCCCAGCTGTGGGACACAAAAAATATTGAAAAAAAAATCCGTAATTAAGTAGGCCTGGATCTTACTTCACCATGATGCAATGCTTGTTGGTGGAGATACACGTTAGTGCCAAATTTGCTATCTGATCCCTGTATTCAATGCCGACTAAGAAAAAGAACCTACACTTAAAACTATCTTTCACTCCAGGAGTGAAACCCGCTTCCAAGCAAAGTGTACTAACTAAATCACACGATTGTATCTAAACCATGATGCAAAATTAAAGATAGAAACTCTTACTTTTATAAGAAACTAGCTGTGCCCGCGACGTCGTCCGCGTGTATAAAGACTTTTATAAAATGGATTGATTAAAAATTAAAGATTATTTATTTGCATTGAATAAGTAGCAGGTAGATTATTCTTACATATAGTGAAATCACTTATAATACAATGTTCAGTTCAGAAGAAACCTAATGTATTTTTTCTAAATCCTTCAAACCTAAAACAGTAAGGAATGCTTACTGTACTGATCTTACTATCCACTTTTCTCACGTTTCGCTTTTCTCGCGCAATCAGATTCTCTTTACAAATATGTACCTCGTGTAAATTGGGTGAATTTATACTGCAAAGAATGTATAGACTCATTCTATATACATAGCTTTAACCTACTGCAGAAAAGAGGTGCAATATACAACTACTTGTACTTGAGAGATAAAATTTCTAAACATACACGTGCTTAGGATTAAACAATCGGAAAAATAATTGTAAGGTCAATTAATAAACTATAGGTTTAAAACTTGCGGACAGCAGTTTGGTCATAAGTCATAACTCATATAACATTGTGAAAACTAAAGCAGAAGGCAGGGTCTCTACACAGTGTGCTATCTATATTTGGAAATAAAGAATATTTTTATAAAGAATCTTTAAAGAATCCTTAATATCTCCATCAATCAACGTGTGTGGATGAGCCCTCAGCCCGTACGCAATAAAGATACGCAAAAAATGAGTTAAGTTATCATTGGTCCAATTAACAATGTTCAGCATCATACGTATACCTTCCCAACGATGGGACAACCCGCGTGGCGCAATGTTTACCATGGCGGACTGCTAATCGAACTGTCCCGGGTTAGAATCCGGCAGCGAATCCGGCAGAAATTTCAATTTCAATGATGAGTTGAGTAGGTAAACTGTTCATGGCACCCACGACACAGGGTATATCTACCCTAATGTGAGGCTATACGTGTGAAATGTAATTTTTTATTTTTTTTACACTATGTACTTACTTTTATTAGACTTAAGGCTTTTATTTGAAATTATCTCCATCGATTCACTTTGGAGAAGAAATGAATATTGCTCAATAACGCCATCTACCGTACCGTATGGCATGTAAACTTTGTGGTTGATAAATCGAACGTCAAATTATGAGATTAACAGTTGGTTCACTAAAAGTTTAACTATTCGTCACCTAGATGTCTGCAGTAGTCTCGTTTTGTTAAGGCTTTGTACATTCTGTATGAAGGTTTAGATTCCGTATCTTACAATCTTAATGCTGGATGCATTGAGAATGTAAGATTTGGATTTCGGTTCATCGGAGCTTGAGGCCTCCTCAATATTGGGAGAACTCCATGTTCAGCAGTGGAATGCTAAAAAGGTTGCAGCTTGATATAATGTAGCGATAATAATCGTTTCAGCTGCAGCCTGTTCATAATCTTCTACCCCAAAAGAAGATTAATAAGCTGAGCAACTAACTCAATGGAGCCTGTGATGTAAGGTTCGGCGGCGGTAAGGCTCGCGATGCGCTTATTAGGTACCTATAGTCTAGCCATACTCGGCCAACGAAAGAAAATACAGTAAGCTAATCTAAGTATATTTAATATAGTCGACAATATTAGTGAGAGTTCAAAATAATTTTACTTAAATTTAAACTTTTATTTATGGTTTTGAATGGGCTGTTACCGAAACTTTCATACATATTCCCCAAAGTGCCTTTTAAGTTAATGTCGCGTATTGTGTAAATAAACATAACTTTTTTGTTTATCACCCGATTGATATGAAATACACACTAATGTTACGGAAATTCATTCAACAATATATCAGTAAACACATCATTCAAAGAAGGGAAAAGAATTTGAGAATGAAATATTAAGTTAAGGTTAATTATTGTACGCTTGTGATACCAACTTTCGAATCCATTTTATTTGCTATTGAGGGGTAGTTTTGAAAAATGCTTAAATAGAATTCTTACTGTGTTAGTAAAGATTACAAATACAAAATTATAAGTATATTACTCTGCACAAAAATATTCTGTACATCAAGTTTCGACACTCAATTTTCAAAGAGTTTCAAAGAAAATTGACATTTAAAGGGTGAATTTCGGGAAATGCTGAAACACATATTCTTTTATTTTGGTTAGAAAATATTTATACCAAATTTCAAGAAAATCTATTGAAAAAATCCAAGTTTTCCATACAAATTTTCATCGCTCATTTCACACCCTTAATGGGTGATTTTTAAAATTATCTATAGCCTAAATGTTAGCGAGGACCAATATATATAAAACAAAAAAAGTTTCATCAAAATCCGTCCAGTAGTTTTTGCGTGAAAAGCTAACAACAGACAGACAGACAGACAGACAGACAGACAGACAGACAGACAGACAGACAGACAGACAATAATTTCAAAACTTATATTTTTAGCTTCTGTTACTTATAAAAAGACCCCTAGAAGTATTTTTTTAAATTTATATGCAATGTACAGAATTGACCCTGCTTACAGTTTTATTATATGTATAGATAACCAATGAAAGAGGGAATGAATGAAATGCCAGAATAGCTCTCAAAGGCACACGTAACTTTCCAAATTTGCTTATAGAAAGACGCAAGCTGTTAAATTCTCAAACACGTCGTTCACGTAAATCACCTCGATAGTTACAAGCTACGCGAAACTCGCTCCTACTTCAAAACAGCTTAGCTAAACTGGAATGGACGCAAATGTATGACGATTGCTTGAAGAAAATCCTTAAGACTATAAATAAATCAAATAAATATACTTCTCAAGGTGATAGAACTGTAGCGACCTTCCGCTTCTCATCAAGAGATGGCGCCACGGGTATTCTGAATCACGCTATTGAAGTTTTCTGAATATTCGACCATATATACAAGCTTCGAATTGAGTCAATTAGAGCGCGGTCGCTCCCCGGGCAGGACCACCTCGCCCGGCGGGAGATCTCCCTTGCCAAAGAACTTTTTTGGTTCGACTGGGGAAGAAACCTGCCTCCACCTCTGCCATGAATTACCCTTTGTTTTTGGTGGAAGATACAGCTGCTGGCATAACATACATGATGTAACCATCAGCGTCCGGAATGGCAATGCAACTGCATACGGCCTCAGACAAGACTTATGCTTTCTTGAGGTTGTGTAGCTGTCCATGAGCTGCTGCGACTACTTAATATCACGTGGTCTTTTTTTGTCATGGGGGGGAGGGATTTGTACCGCATTAAAACCTCCTCGTTGGCCTGCATGTAAGCTGAGGGAGGATTCCGGGACCTCCAGTGGAACACACCGGTGTCCTCCACGCGCGATGCCCCAGAATGGGCCCATCCGCGGGAGAGCAGATCTGCTGTGTGTACCTTCCGATGCTTACGGCGGCATGCGGCCACGCACCCGCCGCCTTCCTTCCCGGGGCTGCTGGCTAGACGGATCGAGCTCACACTCTCATCGCCCACAACCCCAGAAGCCCCAATTTAGTCGCCTCTTTCGATCAGGCAGTGGCTACCGTAGCTCCATTCTTAATCCCAAAGCTACAGGGACTAATATCACGTGACCTATATGCTCTCTTACTAACCGATTCAAATAACTAGCTAGCACCCGGGACCCCCAATCGGTTGTCCAGCAAGGGAACTTCTGCGCTACACGGGTCATATTGGAAAATATAAACGCCGTAAAAACCTTTCATCCATCTTCCAGCAATTGTAATCCGCGGAGGATTCACCGCGGAATTTGAACTGTCGATATGAGATTCCGAATAACCATTTATCAACTACTTGCACTGTCAGAAACTTCGGACATGCCCGGAATAGTTTATTGAGTTTTTTCTTCAACCACCGCGTAGGGATTTTTGTTCCGAAGCATATCTCATTCATAAATATTGTCGCCTTGTGATTGATACTTCGGATTGTCAACTATTTTAATTGAATTGTAGAGGCCAGTGTGTATTTTTGGCAGTCTAGGTATAATATCGAATGGACTCATGCTTATCTTTCAGCCTATAGGCTACAGACAGACTAGGTTGCAGATTATCAAGCCAGATGTCTTCTCTCTAAAAGTATACGGATCTGTGTAAATATGTATGTAAATTATATTAAAAAAAAACATTTTGTCCTCCTTAAAAGTCAGAAAACAGGTGGTTGCTTTCATATTTTTGTCGACCTCTTATTAGGAGAGGTACTACGTTCATCTATATATATATATGAGTTCACCTATTTCTCCGCCAGTAGTTGTGGTTAGATTTTCAAAATTATTTTAATTCGAAATCTTACACTCCCGAGGCTGATTGTTATCAAGTTAAAATATGTGAATAGAACTGTTTCATTGAATCTTGTCAATATAATATAGCTAAAGTGAGTCGTTAATAATCAGTCAGGTACCCAACTAAAACTGAGGCTACTTTATCAGATCGCGTCTGATGGAGTATTGAAGGCAACAAAAAAAACGATATTTTCGCACTTTTATTTTATTCCAAAACACTCGGGCGCTGCAACATCAAAAAAAAATGCTATCATCCATCCATCCATCAGCCTCTTAAAGTCCACTGCTGGACATAGGCCTCCTCTAATGTTCACCGCTCCGTGCGGTCCTGCGCCCTCTGAATCCAGTGGTTGCCGCTATCTTCTTCAGGTCGTCAGTCCACCTGGTTGGAGAGCGGCCTGTGCTCCTTCAGCCGAGACGTGGTCGCTATTCGAGGACCTTTCTTCCCCACCGGTTGTCAGTCCTCTTAACTGTAGGTATGGCCTGCCTATTGCCACTTCAGCTTGCAGATTTTGAGAGCGATGTTAGTAACCTTAGCCAAATAATAAGCATAGCCCTCTCCATCGCTCCCTGAGCGACCTTGAGCCCGTGGAAAAGGCTAACTGTAAAAGACCATGGCATCTTGCTTTGCCTGCATTGCTTGCAAATGCCATATAACATAAATTATACTAAGAAAATTAATATGAAACAAAACTACGACATGCGTCTTTTAATTTCCTGTCAGACTCCCTTACAGCATTTACTTAATCTTTCCGCGTTTCTCTTTGGATAGTCGATACGATTCACCGAGAGTACGATAAATAAATCTTATATTTTTCGCCCTCAACAGTTTACGTAAGGACAATTTTTGTTTTTGTTGCTAGATAAGTCTGTGGTTTTAATGGAAATTTATTTTGCTGTTCAGTTCTTTCTTTTATGAAGTTAATGGTACTGTTTGCTTACGTTACGTACGTAATGTGAGATTTAATTAGTTTATTGTTTGACTGGACCACAGGTCTGTTTACTATATTGGGAGATGCCAAACAATTAAGGAGGTATTGGGAACCTATAGACCTACTATAGGTTCCCAATACCTCCTCTAAACCGTAAAATTTGAATGCTCGACACCAAAATAAGGTTAAACGATGGCTTACGGTGACAATACGAAAGCATTCTAATAAGAAAAAAAAAATTTTTTTTGTGGGTTATAATGGTTGAGAATATTTTACATCCCAACATTACATAGAATTAGAGAGATCACCACCAACCCGCACTGGAGCAGCGTGATGGAGTAAGCTCCAGGCCTCCCCAATAATTGGGAGAGGCCCGTGCCCGGCAGTGGGACGCATTAAAGGTTGGTTGTTGGTTTTATACAACAGATAGAAGTATAAATAATAAATAAATAACGTTTCACCCTCTTAGCCCCAGAGTAAAGTAGATATACACTCTGTCGTGAGTGCCATGGACACACACCACACATGAGTACACACACAGAGAGAGAGAGAGTACACAATAGAAATTTTAAATTCATCATTCAAATTTCTGCTTCGCCGGGAATCGAACCCGGGACCCTCCGATCTGCAGTCCGGTATGGTAACCATTGACCCACAAAAAATTCGGTCGTCAGGGTCGTCAAAAGTATCGCATTTACGTAAATATAAATAAAGTTATAGTCTTTTTAGCTTTCATTCACAAGTCTTGCGTTTTCTATTACGATAAAAAAATTATCCTATTTAGCTTCATCACACTCTCATCACAACAACATCACTTACTTTTATAGACCGTGCACATAACTAAAGCTAAGAATAAATATTAAGCTACCACGATTATTTAAAGTAAAGTAACCAATTCAGTTTTATTAAAGTCTCCGTTAAGTGCATTCTACTACATGTTCTCCGAAACACTTCTCCAAAGCATCTATTATAGTAATTGCGCGATCCTTCTTATCCTTTAACTGCATTAGGTCTCTCCTATATAGATCTACTGCCAACAAGCAAACAATATATTTTAAACCACTTCTACTAGCAGTGCCGGATTTAAGCATAGGCATCATAAAAAATAGATAAAGGCTCAGTAGAAACAGAAAAAAAATGTTTTTGACGTGATAACGTCTTTAAAATCGTTTTAGTCGGGTGACATGTTCAGAAACTTGTGTCACACCAAAACCTCACGAGCGCGATCGCAGGTATAACGAGAGAGAGACGGACCGATCTCCCGTCTCATCTCGAGCGCTGCCAGTCATTCCGTGAAACTTGTCACGCGGAATCCTCACGAGCGGAGGCTGGCATAGCGTTCGAGTGAGTGGACCGATCTTCCGACTCTCTCACTCTAGCGGCATACAAACGAATGGAGATTTTCTCGTGCGGACGTTATCACGTAAACATCTCGATCGTAAACCTACTTTACAAACAATTTGCCGTTTTTTTTTGTTACAAATAGTTAGACGAAAAACTGATGTTTTTCTTTGAGCTGGAAAAGTTAACATTTAAAAATCTTCGAGATCAAGCAGCACGAAATATGAGCGAAGCGTCGTGTGACATCGCGCGCATTATTTTTACCATTTTCCGCTGTTGCTATTGGTCTAACGCGGCGCAGTAGAATTATTTTTACCATTAAAAAAGCAGGACGTTTCCAATTCAACAGTTAACTACAAACGATTTGAGAGCCTGTCTACTTTGTGAACGGGTAGGAGACTAAAATCGTCGATTATGTAAGAGTAAAAGATACTCTATTAAGCAGCGATAATCGAATAGTACAGCAGAATGCGGTCTCCGACGCGGAGATCACGGATTCAAACCTGGCGCGTATCTCCTACTACGACTGAAAATTTCCTAAGGTAAATGTCCGTATTATCGTCAGTTTTTTACAGTGTAATTATTAATCCCACTCAATTCCGAATGAGCAGAGGGATATAAAACATTGTTGAAAAATTAAAAAAGATCTTAGTAGATACATCATTGTCCAAACTGCATACAAATTTACTCATGTCAATCCAACAGAGGAGAAATTTATTTTCCCCGTTATTATTGATGACCACCACCAATTTGCAATTCATTAAAACTGTCTAAATATCGAGAGAATAATGATAAACTTACAATTTCATTTAAATATGTCATTTTTCATTTGCACTTACTATCTGTCTACTCAATTAAAATAATGCGTTTATTAAAATAATGCGTTTGCGTTAAGAATTTAATTATCGACCTTATTCCTTTCAGGTTAAGATCTATCCGTCCAATTTTAACTCGGACGCAGTAGTAACCTTTGCGCGTTTACAAACTTACACTAAGGGCTCAGATCGAACTTCGTGAAATAGAATGTCTACAATTACTGTTACAGGCAAGAAGGGTTTTAAGATGACATAATCTGGCTCCAAAAAAGAATACTCGAATAAATGAATGAACATTTACTTCATTTAGGTTCTTCTGTCGTTTCCAAATATTAATAATGTTGTTTACTGAAAGCGTCGTTGTGAAAAGTGAAAAAGTAAAAAAAAATGAAAATGGGCCACATGTAAATGAACGCCATACTCTCTTGCTTACATTCATGTAAGTTAATAGTCGCACTTGACGAAATAGACTTGGTGCAAGTCATGGAATTTTGAGGTAAGGTAAACGTCCATATTATCGTCAGTTTTTGATAGTACTTATTACAGTTTTATATTCTTGTTTGACAGTAACATGAAATCTCTTTAAGATAAAAAAACAAATCCTCTTTAAATACTTTTAAGGCAGGAAAACGTATGCACACGGGCGAAGCTGGGCATGACCACTAGTTAATTTAAAGCATAGAGAAATTAAATACTACGTTATAATTATAAGGTTCTAATGTAACTGATTGTGAGCATAAATATTAGTTTTTTTTTGTGAAATATTACGTAATATTCGCATGCCAGTCATGGCGAATGTGAGTGCTATGTTATTTATTTTTAAAATTGTAATACCGTGTAACATACCATGTTCTGCGAATAAATTATAATAAAGAAAGATCAGTTAAAGATTTCCATCATATCTTTATATATTACATAATTCTTCTGCACGTGTATTGACAGTGAACTCCTCTTAAGCGGCTGGACCGATTTTAATGATTTTTTTGTGTATGTTCAAGTGGATTCGAGGATGATTTAGATTCACAATTCTGTCCACTGGAAAAAAAAATATTTTTTTGTTTATTTAGTTTTCCCATATAAATTGGTCCTACCTGTCAAACGTGTTAGGAATTAACGTCGGTAGTTGAATAAAAAATGTGACGAGGTAGGAGAAAACGCCTATAAAAGCGAGGCCTCCTCTAAGGGAGGGATTATTAGTGCTGTAATCGTAATAACGGCAGTTACTCTGTCCGATTGCGTACCGAAATTCTGTATCTGTGCTTACTTATTATTTAATTGTTGTTGTATAAGGAAATGTTAATTAGAAACCTTAAATCGTTACCTGTAAATTGTATCAAAGGCTTTGTGAATTAAATGGTAATCTAAATATTCTGCTTCTGGTTTTCATTTCTAAAATCAGAAGTGGGATCTCTTCGCGTCCCACATTTAACGTTGCATCCTGAACAAATGCAGAAATCAGTACGCACGGTTTTTTTTTTTACATTCTTCGTGTATCGATTAAACAATCTGTACCAGTTCAGTGATAATGATAACTCGAAGTAATTGATTTGAGTGAGAATTATACTCGTATTACACGTTGGGTAAGGTCAGAAACCGTAAGTAAAAAAATTATTTTAAGAAAATATTTATTTGCTCGAAGGTGGTATAGTTTTATGTTTCATATTAAATTAGGTATTTCAATTAATTTTCATTACAAGGACATTTGCTTATTTTAGTTGCCATAGATTTTATTATTAATTATGCAAATATATGTAATTTTTCGTATTTAATAATAATTTATGTCGATAAGTATCAAATTTCTGTTCACCCAAAAATTAGTCATTGTAAAGATTAATTTTTACCATAGTGAAGCTTTAAATATTTGTCGGTAATTTATTGTTAATTTTGACGCACATGTGGTAGCAATTTTTTGACCTTATAGCTGACTAGGTTATTGGCAGGCACCAATAGTCTTATCAGGGAAACAAGTAAGAAATTTACAATATTCATCTTTCCTTGTAAATAAAAAGTTGTCTTTACAAATAAACGGGCTTCATATATGTACAGACAGGGCACACTTAATATTTTAAACCTTTAAAGAGAGGCTCGCAGTTTGTTAATGGAGTGGTATTAGTAGCGCGAATACATCTCTTTTATGCTATAAACGCTTTAATGAAATCTGTAGTTTCCCCAGAGTAGTATTCTGTATCTAAGATTCGACTAGACGTATCCATGATAAAAATTTAATGCTACATTTGTTACTAGTTTTGCGAATCCAAGTGAAAAAGCAATTTTTATTTTGTTACTTTAAAAATACTCTGCTTATCCTTTGCTTATGAGATAAGTTTATGTATGAAGAAAATGAGTACCTAGTTCTTACAGTCGGTTACTTTTACCTTTTCAAAAGTATTTATTTGTACCCAACGAGTACAGTACCGTCACTGGGGAGTAAGTAATGGCAACATTTTTGTTAAATATTTCCGAATCGAGAGTGCACGCAATTATTTCCGTGAAACAGTGTTTTTGAATATTTGTAGTCATTTCAAAGCAAGAAGTCAATTTATAAACTTGGTATCTGATATTTTTCTGAATACCTACAAATGTAAGCATTAAACAAACACGTTTAATCTTTACTTTAAAAATTGAATTGGTTGGTCTGTACCAAAAGTAAATTTTGGCAAACTTGCATAACCGAATACAATCTTAAAGTTAAAAGTGACAGTTGATATTTTATATAGATTGCATATGCTATGAGTATTCGTATAATTAACTATCAAAGTTGTTGGCTGAGAGTTACGAGTATCTATCAATTTTTATTCAAGTAACATGGGACAAAACCTTGAGATTTTTCTTGAGTTTTCAGACTCTCCTCTAATGAAGGAAGCAAGTTGAGAATGGGTGCTGGAAGCTTAAAAATGACACTAGATCAGTGGTTGAAGTAGTGTTGACAACCAAGAAAAACAGTACTAAAAATAAAGTTGTTCTCTTTACCTATTACTTACTTTTTATGGTTAATGAATTTTAAGGTAAATAAGTGACATTAAGCAAGCTCAATTATAAACCAACGGTATAATGTGATATAACAGTTTTGTTTGTCAGATTTAATTGATGTCTAGTGCATTTACAGACAAGGTTTATACTGGATACTATTGTTCTTTTTTGACTACCTACCTACTTTGTTAATCATTTTGTTAACGCACAAATTGCTAAACCATTTTCAGATGAAATAGGTACAGGGAGTTTTTTTTTTCGACTACCTATATACCTTTACCGCTAACCAATTTGAACATTTGTTACTGACTGCGATTAGTAAAGATTTCATCAGAAACGGTTTTGTAAGTTGTAGCAGAGTAATGTCAGGTAGGCCGAGCTTCAACCTGTGTACCTTTACTACGGGAGAACACGAGGACATGTGATTTGGTCAGTTCTCACTGTGCACATTGTTATTCTAGCTGGTAGCAATAGTGAACCGGCAGTGAGTTACATAAATCTTTCATAATAACAAATTACTTTTCCTATATAAGTTTGTTCATAAAATTTCATTTTCTTAATGTTACGCTTGTGTTTCAATGTGCAAATAAGTTTTTTTTTTTTTTCGCGTGATACTAAACTTGTCATTATGTCTGCTATCGAATTTTTATTTTTGGTAAATGACAGTGTCGTCTGTTGGCCAAGACTGTGTAATGCCTGGGTATTACTAGTGATGACAGCGTGACGATATTGGCTGAACTTGTTTACTAGTGATGACAGCGTGACGATATTGGCTGAACTTGTAATAAAACATTCTACTGGTTTAAGCACGCTTTTACCATGGTGCTATAAACATTTGTAACAAAGTGTAACACACTGTGTACTATTGACAGCAAGATGAAAATATTAAGAAAAATGCTAGCATACAACCCGCGGGCTCTGTAACCCCGGGGGCTTTACTGGTGACTTCATTTTTATATTTTACATCCTATCTGACCCAAGTTTTTTTTTCTATATTGGTAAATTTTTGTTATGGACCTAAAAGTTCTTCTAAGTACGTTGTTCCTAATTTATGCACAAATATATTAATTTTCTTTACATGTCATTTTTGAAACTGTTACCATAAAATGAAACCTGAGTCATATTTCTTTTTTGATATAGTTAAGTGTTCTAAACGATTGCCTTTCGAACAATTAATAAGTCTAATACATTCTCTGCAATATCGGCTGCGCATTTAATGTTACCTATAAAGAGTGCCTGTGAACAACATATTATGTACAACAGAAATCTACGATGAACACTGTTTTTACAGATTGAAATGCGGTGATACAAGACTAGTGGGATCCTATATAAACATCTAGTTGAAGCCGTGTTATTGTTAACAGAGATCCGTGATGAACACTGTTGTTACAGATTACAATGCGGTGATACAAGACTAGTGGGATCCTATATAAACATCTAGTTGAAGCCGTGTTATTGTTAACAGAGATCCGTGATGAACACTGTTGTTACAGATTGCAATACGGTGATACACGACTAGTGTGATATTGTACGAACATCACCTAGGTCAAGCCGTGTTTAAGTTTGGGCTACTCAAGTTCACATGCAAGCCGGTATTGTAAGAAGTCATAAAAATTTAAGAAAAATATAAGGTTTTAACAGGACTTGTTTCATTTTGCAGTTCTTGAATCAGACCCACACGATCGAGGACGAACGTGTGAGCAGGACGGCCGGATGTAATCGTGGTTAAAAAGGAGCTCAGTGATATATACTAAATTTTTATTTATACTATTTTAATTATACTAAACTTTTGAACTAGATGGTGCTACTAGTACATTTATTTAAAAAAAAGCAACAGTGCTTTCTTATTTCGAAATAGTTGGACAAAACTCATTCTTTATTTTACTGATTAATAATTTTGGTACTCGTACATGTTAATAATTTTTCCTTTCACAAAACAAGTTCGTTTTAATGGCTGTCCCAAAACTTAAATGAAATATCTCATTTATAAGCTTAATTCTTATCTAGATGTGCCTGTTATAAATTGCTGTTAAGTCACTAGAACATCTCAAGCTTTATGATTCAAAGCCTAATTGTTAGATTTATTACAAAAACTTTAAATTCCAAAAAGTGCTTCATACGATAGGCCGATCTTTAAGATTTAGTTTGGTTTGTTCTCATTTGCAGAAGCTAATCCTTGTGATGTCGGCATGCGTTCGAAGGCTGCTGCCTCCGCCACTGTATGGTGCGTGGCGCTCTGGTGCGCTCTTGGGTGGCACCGGGCGCTCCTTCAGTGCACTGCTACTTAAGTGCAATGGCATTGAAGGATCTTCACCGCCTGGCGAGGACGCCAGGATATCAGGAGGGCCGTGTTAGGAATTAACGTCGGTAGTTGAATAAAAAATGTGACGAGGTAGGAGAAAACGCCTATAAAAGCGAGGCCTCCTCTAAGGGAGGGATTATTAGTGCTGTAATCGTAATAACGGCAGTTACTCTGTCCGATTGCGTACCGAAATTCTGTATCTGTGCTTACTTATTATTTAATTGTTGTTGTATAAGGAAATGTTAATTAGAAACCTTAAATCGTTACCTGTAAATTGTATCAAAGGCTTTGTGAATTAAATGGTAATCTAAATATTCTGCTTCTGGTTTTCATTTCTAAAAAACGTTTGTGTATTTCGTGCCGTGTCGTTCTAAACTTTGACACAGTCAGAATAACAGGACAGTTCGTATGTCATTATTTGTTTTTTTTTTGACAGTAACATGAAATCTCTTTAATATAATAAGAAAACAAATCCTCTTTCAATACTTTTAAGGCAGGACAACGTCTGCAGGGCCCACTAGTATATGTATATGTAATACTTGCATTACATGTTATCATTGGACATCATACATAGATTGTAAAAATAACTTAAGGTAACGTTTTGGACCACGTTTTTTACAAATTTATAAAAAGCTACCACTCATCCATTGTACCATCCACTCGTGTCTGCGTGACGGAATCCACCACGCTCTAGTTGCCACAATTGTACCACTTGTCAATTTCTAAGCAAATATTTCAAACGTACCGACAAACTGTTTTAACTTTATCTTTTTATATTTAGCTGGAAATGGTAACACTGTACCGGTTTGAAACGAGTTAAGTTGACGAATTATTGACAAATTGTTATGTTTTGTGTATTCCGTTCCGTAACGCTGTACGATTAACTGAATAATTAATGTTTTTAGAAAACCTTACGTCTACAGAGAGGTCCTTTATAAATGTATTATATAGACTAGCCTTCCGCCAGCGGCTTATCCCGCGTGAACCCGTTTTTTAGGTTCCTGTAGGATAAAAATCATCCTATGTCCTTTCACAAGGTCCACTCTATCTGTGTTCCAAATTTAATTAAAATTGGTTCAGTGGATTAAGCGGGAAAACGTCGCAGACAGACAGACAGAGTTACTTTCGAATTTATAATATTAGTAGGGATATATTATTATGTGTGTAAAAGGTATAAGAATAAATATCAATATTTATTAAATAAAAATGTAATTAATTTAAATGTATTTCAAATGAAATTTATCAAAAATGTTTAAAAAAACATTGATAATTAAATTTCATGCTACTTAAATGATATAGTTATAGTAAATTGAATTGTAAAATTAAAATTATTATTATTATTATTATTGTAACGTGATATACGGCTAACATGCTACATTAACGAAGATTTTGACTAATGTAATTTGTAGATGTTCTGCTTTTATTAAATTCGATTCTATCGAGACATAAAAAACACCTCTACACCTATTAAGTGCAGCAAAGAATCAATAGGTTCTCTGATCAAGAATATTCCAACAGTCTCAATCAGCGTTGAAGAGACACGGTTTGAATGCTTTTCAGGGAGGCTGTGTTTTCTTTGTGATAAAATTGTAGTAAAACGATACGATACGATCAAAATATTGATTCAATACGCTTTCCCCTGCAAACCTTTTCAAACAAGCCCGTTGACAAAAGCCACTTAAATGTCTGTAAACAGAACAACATCCATTAGACCTATACATTAATAATCTCGGCTAATTTCGAATTAGCGGGAACCGCAGTCGACCTGCATCGTTTGGACATTCCTTTAGTGATGGGATAGCAACTATCGATAAGACATATTACCATTTATTTAAATTTTTTAGGTGGCAGAACGTCCATGCTTCGACCGGGAAGTAGAAAGTGCCAAGAACTGATCCGATCCGAAAAATAAAAATAAATAAAATTAATAAATTAAAAGTCGCAATATGGGTACAAATTATGATAAAAGTAATATAAATGTAATAAAATAAATAACACTATTTCAATGTGCATTTTTATGTTTATAATTTGTAGTTAGTTCAGTTTTAATTATTGTAATATTTGCATACATCATGAAGGTAAATATGGCGAACCAAATGTATAAAAACACCTTTTGTAAACACCCATATTTGTGCAAATAAAAGTCTATGTCTATGTCTTTGTAAAGACGTACAATAGGCGTCCATTAGCCTCTGGAGTACTGGCAAAACTGCATTCGATCTCAGGCAAGGCTCAAGCTTGCTTAAGGATGCATCTGTTAATTAAAATGGCTTTGTTGACTAAATTAAAAGGCCAAGTGGTGTTAACAGCTGTTTACTGCAACTTACTTTCGATATCAAAACACAGCAATAGTAATATAGAAAGTGATTTATAAGATACTTCTTGTAAAACAGTGAATGTGTGTTCGCTTCGTTGCCATTTGGTTTCAATAAACTGTAGAAATATTACAAAGTAAACTGATTGGTACATCCGACAAGTTATAAATATGTGTCTAATGCATTATTTCCTTACAGCTTACAACAATGAAATAATTTCCTGATTTTATATAAACCTATTAAAACCTACTTGAAACTCCCTAATTATTACTTCTTGTTATTGAATTTTGATGACGACACCATAAAATAAACCAATATAAAAGATTAAATATAATTTATTCTTAAAAACAATCCTCAATATATAAGCTGCTGTCTGTGTCTGCATGCCATATTTATAAGAAGTATCTTGGATTGTGTTAGAAGTATTTTTAACATCCTTCTAAGAGCTTTGGTATTTGATACTAATTTAAGTATCCTTGAGGAAAAAAAATGGACTGAAAGAAAAAACAATCAAGAAGTGAACCAATTAAGGAGGAAGAAGAAGAAACGTTGTCGGGAGACCGAAAAAATCGAAGCCTCGGGCATAAACGTCTAATAACTTTAAGACGATGTCGTTTCTTTCTTTAAGACAATATTTGTCTTAAATTTTAAGCATCTATTTTACATGTTCCTTACGTAAAGTTACGTAAAGGTAACATTTTGATTTATTTACTGACCTTTATATGACGTGTCATTAACCTTGGATTTAATGCTTATTCAACTACGATCTAAATAGTGCGTGATCGTTATAAATAATTGTTAACGGACCCGCTTTACGCGTTGTGAACAATCTTTTATTAATGTACCTACTTGCGTTTCTACTTAACTGTGAGCAAGTGAACTTGATCTTGATCTAATTTTTTTACAATAGTTAAATATGTTATGTACCTATGTATGAATAAATATTTATATTTTTTGTGAAAAAATCGGAATACTAATTTAAGGACTATAAATAATATTTAAAGTTACCTATATTGATGGCTGCAACCCTTTTTACGTCCCACTGCTGGGCATGGGTCTCTCCCCATTGTTGGGAAGGCCTGGAGCTTACTCCACCACGCTGCTCCAATGCGAGTTGGTGGAGATGCGGGTTAGTGGCCAACCCGCTGTCGGATGTTTTCAAACCACCCATAAGGCCTCTGACAAGGTTTAACGACTGTTATCTAACGACAACAACTGGGACTGACGGCTTAACGTGCCCTCCGAAGCACGGAAACGCGCATGAAATTTTTAGCGGTCACCCATCATCCGCGCCTGTTTGGCTTAGTCGTATAGATCGCTTGCATTCTACGCTAAACGCCGGGCCATGCGTGCTTTGTTAAATTATTAATATTTAACATAAATTATGGGTTACGGATACCTAGTCACTATTTACCACCGAAAAATCTTCTTGCTAACTAATTATTATATCGTTAAGAAGTATAGACAACGTAGTACAGCACTAGCGCTGATTTTAGGTCGCACTGCATTGTTGAGCAAAAAGGTTCATTGGATATTTATTTGCCGTGGCGACTCTCAGCTACACTGCTCTAGATTGAAGGCAACTTTATCTAGAGTTGGCAAGTAATATACTATTTATAAAGAAATCAAACACTGGGTTAGGCAGACTTTGTTTTTCAAGCTTTTTTATGTCCCACTGCTAGACACAGTTCTCAACTCACAAGTGAGAGGGATTTAGGCCATAGTCCACCTCGTTGACCAAGTGCGGATTGGTGGACAGACTTTTTTTAATGAACCGGATAAATAGGCAGAAGATCCGCGTGATATTAAGCGATCACCGTCGCTTATGGACACGGACAATCACAGAGGAGACACCAGAGCATGGCCGGCTTAGAAGAAGAGTTTTTATGGCTTCCTTGAAGAACCCCTGTCCACCTGAACTGCACCAGCTGGACGGTTGACCTTTCACGTTTGTAATAGAACAACTTTTTGGGTGCGACCTCTCTTTGCGAGCCATTGCGGGTTTTATCATATCTGAACTCTCAAAACAAGGTAAGCCTAGAGCTTCCTTCACTATGTTGTCACAAGTTTGTCAGCTAAAGTTGGATTAAGCGGAACCTCATAATAATAAAACCTCAAATTCAGCCAGACGGCCGCGGCAAGTCAGTCAAGTCGGTACGATATCCGAGTAAAACGATGGTCACTTTAACGGAACCTGTCTGATGAATTTTCAGAGGCAGCCTAAAAAGCCATGTTTTGACACTGTTATTCTATTTTATAGTAATACTTTATCCTATTCACAGAAATCGTAGCATTCGTAAATTCGTAACGATGAAATCCGTAGAAGAAAGAAAATTACCGACATAGCTCTCAAAATTTGCAAGCTGAAGGGCAGGCCATACAATAATAATGTAGTTAGAAGAACCGACAACCGTTGGGGAAGAAAGGTTCTCGAATGGCGACCACTACTCGGCAAAAGGAGAACAGGCCGCCCTCCAACCAGGTGGATTGATGACCTGAAGAAGACAGCGGGAAGCCGCTGGATTGAGAACGCGCAGGACCGGGAGGAGTAGCGAATATTAGGGGAGGCCTACGTCCAGCAGTGGACTACAAAAAGCTGAAAAGAAGATTCACAGCAATCGGATAGTGTATGAAACCGCAACTATTTACAAATGTTAGCGTAGATATACCCTGTGTCGTGGGTACCATGGACACATACACAGACAGAAACACAAAAACCCAGACCAAAAACAGAAATTTAAACACAGTATTCAAATTTCTGTTTCTCCGGAATTTTGTTTCATTTAACTTCACTCTCCACCAACCCGCATTGCAGGAGCGCGGTGGAGTAAGCTCCGGGCCTCCCCAATAATGGGGAGAGACCCGTGCCCAGCAGTGGGACGCAAAAAGGGTTGCACCTAACTTCATTTCCGATTCTCCGGACTCCGATTGGCAGTCCGGTAGGGTAACCATTGCACTACACAGGTTGTCATGCTCCTTCTTACTTTGATATAATATTATTATGTTATTTGTACACATAAATGGCACACGACGTTGTTATTGTGCGCATACTGCACCGAGGGCTATAGTACTGAAATTTTTAGCGAGGTTCTCCGAGTTGCCATTATTTATGCATTTGTGCTCTTTGCATTACTCTATGTCAACTGTATGTAACGTGTTCTGAGATAGTGGAATTCATTTTTATTTGATGTTGCGGTAGCGAGATTTTTGGCTGTATGTGCTCCAGTCTAATCTGACGGCAACGACGTTACGTACTCATACCAGTGCTGGATGGCACCGTAGTAGACGGACTTTAAGAAGCATTTTAAATAAATATACTGCTGTCACTATTTTGTATCCCACTGCTAGGACATAGGTCTTTCCCCATTATTGAGGAGCTTGTCTTCCAATGCGGGTTGAAGATGCTGATTAGGAGACAATCCACTATTGGGAGTTTTTAAACTGCAAAGGTTTAACGACTGCTTTATCGTTATCAATCTCCGAAGCATGAGTCCGGGAATAAAATTTACCTTTGGCACACGCCCATCTCACACTTGACCGCTTCCATTTACTTAGTTGCGTAGATTATTTGCGTTCTTCGCTAGAGGCGGGGCCATTTATTGGTACTCTTCAACATTGAAAATATACTTTGTTAATAATTCTATAAGTTGGCGACATATTAAGTTTTTACATACTATTTTTACAAGAGCGACCGCTAACCTTAATCGCTCGGATCTAGTTCTGTTGGACGCGGTCAAGGCAAACACTTCCTGCTACAGATGGTATCCAATTAATCTTTATTTTACTTGTTCTCTATATTTCTTATTTCTTAAGGGCTCTATATTTCTTAAGGGCTCGAATAGTACAAAGTCCAGTTATTTTTCTTACCTATCCCTGTTTTAGCAAAACATAAGTTATTGCTTGATGGTGAGATTTCTGTTCTTTCTTAATACCCACTAAATTTCTACCTGCAGCTTCGCCAGCGCGTTTTTTTCTAATGAGATAATATTTTCCCAGGGTAAAAGAAGCAGCCTTTGTTACCCCAAACTACTTACCCCCCTCCCCCAAATTAATTACTTACAAAAATTCAGGCAAATCTGTAACACCGTTGGGACGTGAAAGAAGGACAAACAAACACACTTTCACGCTTATGATATTAGTACTATAGTATTATGGAACACAGACCTAGGACTTTGGGAAAGCACATAGGATAGCGGAGCCGCTGGCGGAAGTCTAAACCCATATAAATATATAAAAAGAATTAGGCTGCCTACACACAAGGGAGGCTGGACATGACATTAAAAATATAAATATCTCTATAAATTTCATCATTGTGGATTGATAATAATGATTTGTCATTTTGTTCGATAAAATGCCGGTAGAAAAGGCCATTTGGCATTAAGATCGCCTTTTGTTCAAATTTTATAATTTGGTCAACACAGAATAAATGAATAAATTGATTAGGAAGACAAACTAATAGCTCTATTTTCTGTGTATATCGTTAAGACTAAGACTTGGCCGTTTACAAGGTACAAGGTAAGCTTGTTTTATATACAACTGCATAATATTATATCGTGTTACCCAAAATGGCGTTTCATGCATTAAACGCGTGATCAGTGTGAATAAATAAAGAGAAAATTAAAACAATAAGGGAAAGTCTTTACACATATTGTGTTATTTATTTTGATCTTTTAGGCATGGTAAATAAAGTTTAAAACGTGTTATAAAGACTTGGTAGATTAGGTATGATACTTATGATGTAAGCTTCATTGCAGGGGTTACTTACCTAACAGCTGTCGAGTTTTACTGAGTTCATCGGCATATGATTCATAAGTTCAATTCAATTTCTTGGAGAAGACGCTGATACCCGAAACACAGTTTATAGCTAACTCGGAGATCAGAGGCTTCATGGTTAAAAATGTAAACATGTGTCAATAAAGAATTATTATTATTATTAATTTTATTTATTTCTAGATAAGGTGAAACAGTTGTTAGAGGTAGTAAATACAGTACTCTTATACTAACCCAAAAAGGTTAGTAAATTTATAGAGAACATTTGATTTTCTGTTAATGAATTTATTTTAGTCACACAAATACAAAACATCACTGGTTTCAATAACAAATCAAATTATATATAATTTTGATTTTTTTTAACAATTTAATAATATATTTGTTTTATTAATATTATTAAACAGAACCATTCAATCTAGTCTGATGCCTTCTCTATGGAAACATAACAATAGAATAAATAATAATAAATAAATAAATATCTTTGGACAATTCACACAACACCATATGATTCCAAACTAAGCAGAGCTTGTACTATGGTAATCAGGAAGCTGATAAACATACTCATATAATTCTAAATACATACTTAAATAGATAAATTAACACCCAGACACAGAACAAATAGTCATGTTCATCACACAAATATTTGTCCTGGGTGGGGATCGAACCCACGGCCTCACGCTTAGCAGTCGGCTCATCAACCCCTACGCCATGGAGGCTGTCAATGAATACCTAATGGAAGAAAGTTAAGCATACCTTCCGGCAGCGAAACTACCCTGGCATCAACCATGTCTGTTTTGCTAAATTTCAGGGGTAAATTCACCGGACTTTCGCGCCGACGGGGACCCGGGTTCAACATCTCGGTACGCACATCAGGTTCAGAAAATGTACCTATGTGAATTTATTACTGGGGACGTTAGACGATTTTTTTGTATTTGATTATGCAATTTTTCTTCATTGTGCAGGCTTGAGAGGAACACAAAAAAGTCATATCTATGAACCCGCTTGGACAGATCTATGTTGAACCGTGGGACATTAAATAAGTTTTCCAGCTTTCTGGTACAAAAAGACGCTGACCCCAAAATGTATGCAGCTTCACGGAAACATTACTACATAATAAGTATGTTATAATCAAGCTATATTCCAAACACGACCTCACGTGTCAAAACGTAAGGAATATATCAAACAGGTTAATTTATATGAAACCTGTTGCGTAGGAAACGTCTCGATCATATTTTGATGAATCATGATCCTCTATAATGAAGATGGATGGGCTGTGAGACAAGGGTGGGTTATAATGAAGGTTTAACTCAAAGTTCACTGGATTTTATGTAATAACGTATTGATCCATTTATTTTACTCTTACATAGATACACACTACTACACATAGATGAAGGATTTTCAGGTTCAGTCGGGGTGGTACCAGTGGTATTCCTACCATAATTCACAGTTTACATTCACAGAGTTCCAAATAACCCGCACCCCCCCCCCCCCCAGTTTACTTTGGGTGGTGGATGTGTGGAGGGTGAATTGGTGTGGTTCTCGGCCAATTTTAAATGTCAGGTCATCAACCTCCGATAGAGCAACGCAACTACAAATGGTCTTAAAGTAAATGACCATGGGCTACAGCAACTACTTAACAAATTTGGGAGGCCTGACGACCTGCTTGGCGCAATGGTTACCATGCGGACTGCCAATTGAAGGGTCCCGGGTTCGATTACCGACGAAACAGAAATTTGAATGATGAGTTTTAACTTCTATTCTTGGTCTGGGTGTTTGAGTTTCTGTCTTTATATGTGTCCGTAGTACCCACGACACAGGATATATCTACCCCACTGTGGGGCTGTGAGTGTGAAGCATTATTTATTTATTTGGCCTGAATGCTCGTTGGCTACTCCAAATAAGAAGAGAGACAGAGAGACATTTGATCATCTGAGGCAGACTTGGCAGCACCTTTTGACTGTCCACTGCTGGACACGGGTTGGTGGTTGCCTGGGGCTGCTCCAACACGCTACTCCAATGCAGCATACTAATTTTCTCCTGTGGATATTCTTCCGTAAAATCTAATCATGGTATTAAATGATTCTGGCTAAGTATGAAGTGCATTCTCAGATTTTACATTTTTTTTCTATTCATACTTGGAAAATTGTACTTTTCTCTACATTCGGTCTCTTTTATACAAAATAAGAGGCAAAAGCAAATAATGTTACAGTAAACTTTTTTTACGCATGGCTGCAACCCTTTTGCGTCTCACTGTTGGGCACGAGACTCGTCCCATTATTGGGGAGGCCTTTTACACATAAAAGCACTTACTTACACAAAACTATATCAATTTTATATAATATTTGTGATGGCTGACCGTGCGTCCAGTGACAGAATAATTCTTAAGGTCTAATCTCAGACAGTGGTGTGACCTTATCGTATGCATGTTTCCAGAGTAGTTTATCAACAGAGGTTGCAATAGATTTCTTGTGTGTTTAAAAAAGTTTTTAGGCATGCCTGCTAAGCCGCATCTTTTAAATATCAATGTGCTTTAAGTAATCAAATAATATAGAGGTTTAATTAACTGTAAATCATTAACAACCTTTTATCAACGGAAAAAGAATGTTGAATTGGGGAAATCGCACAGGCCGCCCTCCAATCAGGTGGACTTATGACCTAAAGATGACAGCTGAAAGCTACTAGATTCAAAGAGTGACTGAGTGAGATGGAATCACCGGGAAAAGAGTAGACTTTAGAACCAGACAAGAAGAGCTGTAGTTTTTTTTTTGTATAAAAATGCTATAACAAACGGTCACGTAAAACCAATAAAACCTAAAAGCTAGATTCGAATCTTGTCTAAGATTTAATATATTCAGTTGCACTGCTAGTTTGAAAGCTGATGTTGGAGTCATGCATGTAAAGCTGGCCCTATCATACTAAACATACCCTGCGTATACATGTACGTAAGCCGGACTGCCAATCGAAGGGTCTCGGGTTCGAGTTCCGGCGAAACAGAAATTTGAATGATGAGTTTAAATTTCTGTTCTCGGTCTTGGGTGTTTGTGTTTCTGTCTTTGGGCGTGTCCATGGTACCGACGACACAGGGTATATCTACCCTACTGTGGGGCTATGAGTGTGAAGCGAAGCGTTATACTTTTTCACTGAAATACAATAGGCGGCACGGCAGAAATGATACAGCCACGAAACATTAAGATCGAAATACAATTTCTACCTACGATTATTAATATTGATCAGTTTGATAGGTAATTTCCGTTCTAATTCTAATATAATTTAGTGTCGAATTTATAACATTTAATAAATATGTCTTCGTATATTGCGAAGTAAAATGCCTCGAACTATTTCAACTATACCAGAAAATAATTATTTTATCAGGGTATATTAACTCTATTTGCCATTCTTTGCCATCGTTCAAATATACTGATTGCAATATCGCGTGTATGTAATCGTAGAAGTTGAATTAGCGTTGCGCTGACTTGCAATTTCAAAATAGAGAATATAAAAGTACATTTTTAATACATAGTATTAAACAAATCAAGTTTAAATAAATTTTTGTAGATGGTAATAATTCCACCGTTCGTATAGCGAAATATCACCATAGAAACCAATTCCGGTGTGAAACTACGATATTCTGTTAAGTTTCGGTGGAAAGATGCGTTTGTCGTTCGCAATTGTTTTACATACACAAGGCAACCTTCTCCAGCCAGTCTCCGGAGTGGCATCGCAACTAAATACAAGTCGTCTCCGGCCAGTCTCCGGAGTGGCATCGCAACTAAATACAACTTCAGACAAATCTCGTCTTTGCTGTTCATTTAAACACAACAAGTTATTGCTATGTGGCGAGATTTATGTTTTTGATGTGTGTTGATGTCCATGACCTCTAGTTCGATTGTTACTTTGTTATTTATTTTGACATAATATTATTATTAATCATATCTATAAAAGAGAAAGTGTGTATGTATTGTCCTTATAGACTCCGAAACGGCTGGACCTTGAAATTCTCAGAGAATCTTCAGATTGGTCCAACGAGTAATCCTGTAAAGTTTGGTTCACTTCTCTTTCTAACGCGGGTGAAACCGCGGGGCACAGCTAGTATAATATAAAACAAAGCTTCACAGTTAGCTATAGCTTTGTGTAAAAAAAAAACAAGAGCACATAAATACTTAAATCACAATATTCTACAGCATAGCTACTCTGTGTCGTTTTTGCCGCTCGCTCCTTTTCCTTTCATTCGGCCTTGCAGCCTCACAAACAGACCGGCTCGACTGACCGATACACTGCTTAAACGATTTTGAACTTGGTCCGATGGGAAACGAGAAGGTTGGTCGGTGGAATGTATTAGGATATCCGTTAATATGTCTATGGCCTTGCTACGTTTTAATTGGGCTGTTTAAGGCCTTAGACTGTAAGATAATAGAGCAAGTTATCAGAATTTTATAATAATTACCACGACTCTTGTAGCGCAATGCTTAGCATGCCGAACAGCCGACCGAGTTCCCGGCGAGGCAGAAATTTGAATTATGAGTTTAAATTTCTGTTTTCGGTCTGGGTGTTTGTGTTTCTGTCATTATATGTGTCCATGGTACCCACGACATAGGGTATATCTATCTTACTGTGGGGCTATGAGTGTGAATCGTTATTACCGACACTTTTTCGAGGGTAACCTTTTTTTGGTATCGGGGGGGAAACCTTCCAAAGGTACCAAGCACCTTGGGACCACATACCGGATTATGTGGGATTTGTACCGCACTAAAACGCTCTCGGTAGCCTGCCTCTGTGCTTGGGGAGGACTCCGGGATCTCCATTAGAACGCACCGGTGTCCTCCACGGACGGCACCCCAGGACTGGCCCATCTTCGGGAGAGCAGATGCGCTCTCCTACACAACACAGCGGCACGCGGCCACACCCACACCGCCGTCCTTCCCGGGGCTCCGCAACCCCGGAAGCCCCGTTTTTATTCGCCTCACGATTAGGTGGGGGATACCGTAGCTCTATTCTTAATCCCGAAGCTACAGGGACTTTTTGTGGGTAACCACTTTAAGAAAGATGATGAACAAAATATACTTGATATGAAGGACTGAATTAAGTACTACAGTTTCATCACCATAAGTAAAAGAAGAGGTAGGATATTCTTTTTGATACGTTCGTCACCCGTAACGGTAAATTTTATGGCGTTTCTGTGCTTCGGAGAGTACTTGAAGCCCACACACACATTTTAAATTATACCTACATATAAAAACCTTAAAGACACACTGTTTATCGAAACGACTTAGGAGTTTTGGTGCAGAAAGAGTGGCATAACTAAATACGACACATAAAATCGAAAATATTTACCTTTTTGTCTCATTTTCGTAGGTATATAAAAAATTCGGTTGAAGTGTTCTTTATATACGAGTAGTATGAAAAACTCATAAGTAACAAAATATACCGCCCTATTGTTATTCTGAACAAAATTTCCCCACAACAACGCCTAACTTTGCGTGAAACATTTTGATATATTGCTCCGACATAGCCCACGATATCAAAATACGTAACAAACAAAAATGAGCTTTAAGGTTAACGTTATATAGGCGTCAGCCCTTAGTAAATTGTTCATGGTGCAGCCCTTGAAAGGTTTGAAGCTAAAATAAATATTTATACAGTATGGTTCGTGCATAAAAAATCGGAAAAATAGTATAAAGAGAGAATATGTAAGGCATAGGTAGTTGCTAACGACATCTAAGCTTAAGTAAAATATTTTTTTTAGAATTGTTATCATAAGTACGAGGTCATGATGTATTGCTACTCCAAAGGTCATTGGTCGCTTCATGTAAAATCCGGCGCACCTTTGTATCCTGACACAAAAAAAATCATACTTCCATCCTAACATGAAAGTGTTCTTGTTTATTTTTAAGGTTCCGTACCTCAAAAGGAAAAAACGGAACCCTTATAGGATTGCTTTGTTGTCCGTCCGTCTGTCTGTCCTTTTTCTCAGGATTGCGTAGAGGTATCAAGCTGGAATTTATATCAAACACTCAGGTCTACTATCCCTTCGAGCTGTGAAAAAACCAAACTTCTAAGCTAGCGCAATTACATACAGCCGTTTATGCCACAAATTTTTACAAATTTTCGACATTCGCAATGGAATCAAAACCTACAGGGTATCAGAATATACAGGAATCTTGAAATTTGGTACGAAGTAACGTCGTAAAGCACAGCTAAAGGAAAAATTGCGAAAGCCGTAATTTTTATCTATAACATATATTAAAAACAATAAACAAATAAACGCTTCACACTCATAGCCCCACAGTAGGATAGATCATCGTTATATGTATATGTTTATATTTAGTTCATATTTATTATATATTTCATTTATAGTTATTATATAAATGTATCTATTTATTTTTATATATTAGGCAAATATATGTTTATATATTAATATTTTATCTGTGTATTTAATAGTATGTAGGTATCTATTTGTGAGTATATATTATATACTAGCTGTGCCCGCGACGTCGTCCGCGTGTATAAAGACTTTTATAAAATGGATTGATTAAAAATTAAAGATTATTTATTTGCATTGAATAAGTAGTAGGTAGATTATTCTTACATGTAGTGAAATCACTTATAATACAATGTTCATATGTTCAAAAGAAACCTAATGTATTTTTTCTAAATCCTTCTAACCTAAAACAGTAAGGAATGCTTACTGTACTGATCTTACTATTCACTTTTCTCACGTTTCGCTTTTCTCGCGCAATCAGATTCTCTTTACAAATATGTACCTCGTTTATTAAAGTTAAGAGATACTGTTGTGCCCGTGGCTTCATCTATGTTAAAAATGGTATCTTTAGTAAATTGGGTGAATTTGTACTGCAAAGAATGTATAGACTCATTCTATATACATAGCTTTAACCTACTGCAGAAAAGAGGTGCACTATACAACTACTTGTAGTTGGGAGATACAATTTTTAAACATACACGTGCTTAGGATAAACAATCGGAAAAATAATTGTAAGGTCAATTAATAAACTATATGTTTAAAAGTTGCGGACAGCAGTTTGGTCATAAGTCATAACTCATATAACATTGTGAAAACTAAAGCAGAAGGCAGGGTCTCTACACTGTGTGCTATCTGTATTTGGAAATAAAGAATCTTTTTATAAAGAATCTTTAAAGAATCCTTAATATCTCCATCAATCAACGTGTGTGGATGAGCCCTCAGCCCGTACGCAATAAAGAGACGCAAAAAATGAGTTAAGTTATCATTGGTCCAATTAACAATGTTCAGCATCATACATACATGCAGCATGAAATTATCTCCATCGATTCACTTTGGAGAAGAAATAAATATTGCTCAATAACGCCATCTCCCGTATGACATGTAAACTTTGTGGTTGATAAATCGAATGTCAAATTACCAAATAGGTAGATATTGAGATTAACAGTTGGTTCACAAAAAGTTTCTATTCGTCACCTAGATGTCTACAGTGGCTTTGTACATTCTGTATGAAGGTTTAGATTCCGTATCTTACAACCTTAATGCTGGATGCATTGAGATAGTAAAATTTCGGTTCATCGGAGCTTGAGGCCTCCTCAATATTGGGAGAGCTCCATGCTCAGCAGTGGAATGCTAAAAAGGTTGCAGCTTGATATAATGTAGCGATAATAATCGTTTCAGCTGCAGCCTGTTCATAATCTTCCACCCCAAAAGAAGACTAATAAGCTGAGCAACTAACTCAATGGAGCCTGTGATGTAAGGTTCGGCGGCGGTAAGGCTCGCGATGCGCTTATTAGGTACCTAGTCTAGCCATAGGTACTCGGCCAACGATAGAAAATACAGTAAGCTGATCTAAGTATATTTAATATAGTCTACAATATAAGTGAGAGTTCAAAATAATTTTACTTAAATTTAAACTTTTATTTATGGTTTTGAATGGGCTGTTACCGAAACTTTCATACAAAATCCCCAAAGTGCCTTTTAAGTTTATGTCGCGTATTGTGTAAATGAACATAACTTTTTTGTTTATCACCCGATTGATATGAAATACACACAAATGTTACGGAAATTCATTCAACAATATATCAGTAAACACATCATTCAAAGAAGGGAAAAGAATTTGAGAATGAAATATTAAGTTAAGGTTAATTATTGTACGCTTAAGATACCAACTTTCGAATCCATTTTATTTGCTATTGAGGGGTAGTTTTGAAAAAAACTTAAATAGAATTCTTACTATGTTAGTAAAGATTACAAATACAAAATTATAAGTATATTACTCTGCACAAAAATATTCTGTACATCAAGTTTCGACACTCAATTTTCAAATAGTTTCAAAGAAAATTGACATTTAAAGGGTGAATTTCGGGAAATGCTGAAACACGTATTCTTTTATTTTGGTTAGAAAATATTTATACCAAATTTCAAGAAAATCTATTGAAAAAATCCAAGTTTTCCATACAAATTTTCATCGCTCATTTCACACCCTTAAAGGGTGATTTTTAAAATTATCTATAGCCTAAATGTTAGCGAGGACCAATATATATAAAACAAAAAAGTTTCATCAAAATCCGTCCAGTAGGTTTTGCGTGAAAAGCTAACAACAGACAGACAGACAGACAGACCGACAGACAGACAGACAGACAGACAATAATTTCAAAACTTATATTTTTAGCTTCTGTTACTTATAAAAAGACCCCTAGAAGTATTTTTTTTAATTTATATGCAATGTACAGAATTGACCCTGCTTACAGTTTTATTATATGTATAGATAGATTATAATATAACGAACTTTTTCTTCACGCCATGCAAACCACCTTTCGCCGCTTCTCAGACTGCCTTGTGGTTGACTGGCAGAGAATGCTTTTAGCATTAAGTCCGCCCTTGTTCTTGTACTTTAGTATAAGGTCATAAAGATTAAATAAATAAATAAATAAATAGATATACCCTGTGTCGTGGGTACCGTTCACTCACACAAAGACAGAAACACAAACACCCAGACCGAAGACAGGAATTTAAACTCATCATTAAAATTTCTGTTTCGCCGGGAATCGTACCCGAAACCCATTGATTGGCAATCCGGCATGGTAACCATTGCGCCACGCAGGTCGTCAAAATATTTTACGGAACCGTCAAACCGTCCGACTCGCACTTGGTCGGTTTTTATCTGGGGGCAAGCATCTCATTCCTATGGGATAATCGTTTAGCCTACACGGGTAGACCCAGGGGCGGAAAGTTATTTGAAAATAGATATGTATTAAAATATTCTTATCGCATAGCATTAAAAGCTTTTATATTCACCACATAATGCGATCATTTATGAAAACATTTAACATTTTTAGTACCTATTCAAATGCCTTTATACAGACTTTAGGACTATAAAAGTCAACGCGATGATACTAAAAATACAAACGATATTTCTAGATTCTCCAGTATTGAATAGAATTGATTCCAAATGCAAAGCGCCTGAATTTATTGACTTTACCTTTATGATGAGTCGACTATAATCTTATATCATGCTGTCACCTAGTCGTGTGAATAATGTTTTTAAATAAGAATATTTAGACTGAAGATACTTAAGGCTAAAGAATGAGCTATGAATACGCGGCGTGCAATGCATTTTATAGTCATATAATAGTTAACATTATATTATTATATAGAGACTTGCTTGATGGGTACTACTTGTATCAGTGAAAGTATGTGTTGTCCACGTGGACTTAACCTAAGTTACTCCTCATTACATCAGCTACCTACCTGTGAATGTCCTGTCAAAATTGGTTCAGCCGTTTCAGAGATTAGCTGGAACAAACAGACAGACAGACAGACAAAAATGGTAAAAAATGTTATTTAGGTACGAGTATATGTACCGTATATACATTCATATGTATGTAGTAAAAAGCGGTTATATTACAAAAACACACTCCAATTTTATTTATTTGTAGTATAGATTTACATTAATACAGTTAAGATATTTGAGTAGGTACTGTTGTCTTGTCATAATAATATAAAAGGTAAATAAAACAAATTTTTTACCAAATTTGCGCAAATATTTTTTCTTTCTTCCTTTCTTACCTGTAACAACCAAGTTATACAAAATTATAACAGTACTTGAAAAAGTTCAAAAGCTAAATTATAATTTTATTTCTTCCTTACGTCTTAGATTACTTCAGAATATTAAATTAAACATATTCATTAGAAATTGTTCGAAAATAAATTGAAAGTGTTTAGGTACTACCTGATCTACTACAGTATTGCGTTAATAAAAATGTCGATTTTTTTAAATGACAAATAGAAAAAAACATAAATGAACAAAATTATTCAACAGTCCTATTTTTCTGTAAGCCTCATTGACAAATTTTATATTAACAAGTGAAATGTGAAAAGTCCGTTTTGTTACCCCAAATCGTGAGTGTTATCACGAACATTGCCAAAAAACTTGTGTGGCACTTTGCATTTTTGCATTCTTAGGATGATTTAAAATGGCTGTCATATGCACAAACACATTAGCAACGAATGTGGAACAGTAGAACATTGTTTTGGCTTCTTGACGATATTAATTTTACTTAACTATTTGGCTTTAAACCAATTTCTAATGGGCTAAGGATATTTTTATTAAAAAAAAATGATAAATTATGCAGCATGATAGGATCAAAGACAAATACAAAGATTTTTATTTGCACAAATATGTGTGTTTACAAAAGCTGTTAATACATATTTAGTACGCCATACCTACTTACCTTCAAAAGGTATATTACATAGATAAAAGAAAAAAACTTAATTATAACACAATTTATAAAAATGTACATTTTTAGTAATTTTATTTTTATTTTTATTAGTAATATTTTAAATTATAGTAGTAATGCCGACTATTTTCTAGATTTTAAATATTATGCAAAGATATATTATGTAAACCTGTAGGTGATGTAGCAATGGACATGCCATACATATAGGAGGCCTGACAACCGACGGGGAAGAAAGGTCTACTAAGGTGGACTAACATCCTGAATGAGACAGCAGGAAGCCGCTGATTTTAGAGTTAGGGTGGCGATTTTAGGGAGACTTACTGAACTTGTAAAGGCTGATAGATAGGTGGATGAATTTATTAATTACTTAAAAAGTATTATATCAACATTGGAGTAGGTACATCTCTACGTATTCGTTACAGAACGTAGCAAAAAGATAACAATTTCACCAGCACACACTACGAAAAAAGTACGCGCATACATAATGAAAACCACAGATGACGCTGCACAAGAAGATAAACAATATCCCTTAGGATTTTAATCTGCAGGAAAAATCAGGAGCTTTGTATTCGGAATAATTGCTCTTTGCAGCACCGCCCTATTGTATCTGGTTCTAGTGATTTTAAATGAAAAGCGCCCGAGAGAATGTCCTTACTGCAAGTTATGCGGAGTGCAGAAACTGAAGTTTCTTTCTAAAACAGAAATAAAGCTAAGCAATGTCAAGTACAGTCAAAAGTAGGATGGGTGGCCATTAAGCAACAATTATCATAAAAATAGTATTATAATTAATAAAATAAATAATATTTCCTGCTGGACTTGTAGTTAATAATATTATTATTATGTTATGTTGGGAAAACTTCTTCCTATAATATTTAACAACTTAATACCCCACCGTAACATTATTTGATATAACGATACCACATATTACGGTAACTGACATATAAGTCGTAATTTAAGGTAATCCTCCAAGATTTAATAGCCCAAGTCTGCCCAACGCCTATTAAGTTAAGCTTACATTGCCCTAACAGCCTTTATGGTCAAGAGTTACCTATGTAGCATATACCGTTATTACCCATAGCAATATTTTATAGCTGGCAGAGTTTAGATCAAGTCCCCGTAGCTTCGGGATTAAGAAGAGAGCAACGGTATCCCCTGCCTGATCGTAAGAGGCGACTAAAAGAGGACTTCCGGGGTTGCGGGTGGTAAGAGTGGGAGCTCGATCCGTTCAGTCAGCAGCCCCGGGAAGGACGGCGATGCCGCATGCCGCCGTAAGCATCGGAAGGTGCGTGAGAGCACATCTGCTCTCCCGAACATGGGCCCATTCTAGGCACCCCGCATGGTGGACACCGGTGCGTTCCACTGGAGATCCTAGAGTCCTCCCCAATGCTCCCATGAGAATGTCATGTTTTACTGCAGTAAAAGTAGCCTGCGTCATTCTCCAGCCCCCTAACTATCTCCAAGCACAAAAATCATGCCATAACATCACTCTCACTATTTTATCCTCCGAGACTACTCAATTGCGAGGCGATAGAAGAACAAGCAAACAATCACTCTTTCGCATTTAATTTTTGTAAAGATAGATCATTTGCTTACAAAAACATATTTTAATCTTTTAATCACCTAGATCAGCACAAGTTCATGCCTTGATGATGCGTCAACAAGTGAGTCTCCCCCCAAAAACAAAGGTAGAAAATTTATATCGAATTACGAATTCTTTGCATTTGACGACCAGCGTGTCGTAATGGTTACCACGCCGGACTGCCGATCGGAGGGTCCCGGGTACGATTCCCGGCGAAACAGAAATTTTAATGATGAGTTTAAATTTCTGTTCTTGGTCTGGTTGTTTTTGTCTCTGTGTGTGTCCATGGCACCCACGACACAGGGATTCTACCTTACTGTGGGGCTAAGAGTGTGAAACGTAATTTATTTATTTATAGAAATCAAATACCGTAAGAATAAATATAATTTTCATTGCGATAGATATAAGCAGCGCAGTAATGGTCAAGTGCTAAAGACCACGGTCTCCGACACGGAGATAACGGGTTCAAATCCTCGGCACTGACCTCTAACAAAGTAATTTGTAATGTGCTCATTTATCGCTGCTCCACGGTGATGGAAAACATTGTGATATTTAATTGATTACGATATTTTCCATCACCGTGCATGCCTGAGAACTTGAACAGCGTGATGGACTATGACCTAAGTCCCTCTCACTTGTGAGAGGACCTGTGCCCAGCAGTGGGACATAAAGAAAGTAAAAATAATTATGTAAGACTTATTAGATTACGGCAACTATGTACGAGAGTTGACATGTAATTATATTAAATGATCGTGTTTTTTATGGTTTTTTTTCTTTTGTTCTAGTGGCCACCCAGATTGCTGAGGTGGACGGTCACCGTCCTGCTGATAGTTGCTGTCATTGCTCCCACTTCAGATTCCACATGTGAGTACCTGTAACTAATTTAAGAACTACTGTTAAGAATACATTGAATGGTAATTGTAAAATCCATACTAATATTATAAATTCAAAAGTAACTCTGTCTGTCTGCTACGCTTTCCCGCTTAAACTACTGAACAAATTTTAATGAAATTTGGAACACAGATAGAGTGGACCCTGGGAAAGGACATAGGATAGTTTTTATCCCAAGGGAACCCTTAAAACGGGTCCACGCAGGCGAAGCCGCTGGCGGAAGGCTAGTATAGAAATAATTTCATCAAGAGAATTTAATATTCCAAAATTCAGTCAGCGTCCAAAAATGTCACTTCATGCTTTAAAAACGTAAATTAGATCGAGACAACCTGTCATATTTTTGAATTCTGTTTTAAATTGAAACATAAACTAAAACGTAAATATTTTTATTTGTTTATACATATTCAGTACGTACTTCAATACCCTTCATTGTAGGTACCTTTTACAAATATCTGTAAACGACGAGTACGAACATAATTTTCCTTGCATAAACATATATAACATACTAAAACTACAGAAACCTATACCTACCAATTACCTTTACAAAGTATTTAAACTGACAATGTAACGAAAATTCATACCCAGTTTCTCATAAAATTTGTTCGTTCTCAAGGACTGGTCCATAAATCCAGAGGTCACTCCTCCATATTACACCCTTATAGTCTTCTTCATGAAAAATTCCATTTTCTCGCGTCCGCCTTGACAAGTCCATTACATTTTCAATCTCAAACTCGCATCCTGACCGGAATACAGATACAGTATGAAACTTGAAGAAAAATATTTGTTTTACAACTCCGCAACTGTTTTCCAATCTGTTTCCAATAATAAATTCTATGCACATTTTGTGTACAAGAGCTCATGAGAGGGATGACATGATATTACATAAGGAGTCTATTCAAAAGTTAACCTTATGGTGTGAGGTGTAAGGTTGAGTATTGGAAAGCTGTGTCTTTGTTATTTAAGTCCACATGGGAATAGAAGTTAAGGTTTATGTGTGTGATTGTACCTGTTATTGCATATTGATAACATGCTCACTGCATTTCGCGCAGCTGGCGACATCTGTGCTGGTGTCGTTTTTCAAGATTTAGCGGTTCGAAATATCTGTACCGCAATAGAAAATTTAATGTTTGAAAGCATAAATAGTGTCTGTAACTGCTATTTAGTTAGAAAGTCGAATACAATATACGATCGCAATATTGTTATGTTGTCGAATACTTTCTAATATACTTTTGTGCTGTAGATTACTAACATATTTTTAATGATATTTTATGACAGATTTAACAAAAAATATTTAGATTTCTTTTATTAATACAGTCTATTTAATAAATCAAATTATCTCTCAACAATTTTGTAAATATATTCAAAAACAAACATACCATGACTCAGGACAGGAGACCATTTTCGCATCATAGTGTGTATCGAACTTATTTTCTCATGATTCATTCAATGTAATCATGTAATAATAATAATATAATAATAATAATAAATCATTTATTTCGGACAATAACACTATCCATATCAAATGTTTCAAGTAATAGTAAATAGTAATGTAATGAATATATGAATATATAATGTAGATCGGTTTACAGAATTGATATAAAACAAATTAAGTACGGCTTTAAAAAATCTTTCTATAATTATAATTATTTCTTTTAACTCTCGTGATGCTCTATTTTTTATTTGAATGGAGTAAAAAAACGAGCATGCAGGCCAAGTGGTGTTTGTCCCTGTAGCTTCGGACCAGAATACGAGCTAAGGTATCCTCTGCCTGTCGTAAAAGGGGCTTTTGGGGCGGTGTGATTGGGAGCTCAAACCATCCAGCCAGCAGGTCCGGGAAGAAATAACGGTACGTCCATGTGGCGACACTCCGTTAGAGTAGAAGAACTCATACTCATGCGCAGAAAGGGCACCTGTGCGTTCCTCTGGAGATCCCGGGGCCTTCACCGAGGAGGCCATCGAGAGGATTTACTTAGAGTGTTAAAAATCCCACATAACCCAGTATCTCTCCCCAGGGTATTGGGTACCTTTTGAAGGTTTCCCACGTTACCAAAAAAAGGCCAAACGGTGTTAAGTGGTCGCTGCAGCCCACCTGCACCAGACATCTGCACACAACCTCAAACAAGCTCTGTCTCACCTCTTAACTTCGTCTGCCACTCCATTCCAACAAAGAAAAACTTTCTAGCGTCCTATAATTAGCATTGTAAATATTTTCCGTTCACCCAAAGATTCAAATTAAATAGAACAGTACCTAATTAAAACTCTGTTTCCAGCTGTTCGCAGAAGACTACGGAAACCAAGCAAAGTATCCACGTCAGTGTCTTCCAGCGTATCGAGATCCTCAGACCAAGTGATATCAGCGAGCGTGAACAGGCCCAAGATTCGTGGACGGCCTTCCATCGCGAGTCGAAAGTCGTCAGCTGCGCTAGACAATTCCGTCGGCACAGATGACCATAAAGACAAGGATGGATATAAGGTAAGTGTTTATGTAATCAAGCATCAATTTATTATAAACTAGCGACTGCCCGCGACTTCGTTCGCATGGACTTTAGTTTTAGAATTTCTCTAAAATAAAAGCAGCCTAAGTTACTCCTGATTACATCAGCTACCTGTCAGTGAAAGTCCCGTCAAAATCGGTCCAGCCATTTCAGAGATTAGCCGGAACAAACAGACAGACAGACAAACCGACAGACAGACAAAAATTGTAAAAAATGTTAATTTGGTAAATGTACGGTATTTGCATTCATATGCATGTAGTAAAAAGTGGTTATTTTAATATTACAAACAGATACTCCAATTTTATTTATTTGTATAGACTATCTGTGTTCGTGGTTTCACCCGGTTTAGGGCTTTGGTTGGTGGATTGACTGGCTAGCTGCAGCCCTTTTAACGGGATTGTCGCATTGTCGGGGTGATGGGGACATGTCTCTCCCAAGATTGGGCAGCTGTCCTGCCTACTTCATTATTTTTTTAACCTTTTTTATGTCCCTCTCTCCTTTTTTATGTCTCTCACAAGTGAGAGGGACATAGTCCACCGCATTGGCCAAGTGCGGATTGGTGGACGTCATGCTTTCGAGAAATTATGAATTTCTCTCAGGCATGCACGGCGATGGGGAACATCGTAATCAATTAAATATAACGATATTTAATGTAAGATGTATGTATGTAAGTATATTATCCATTTGTATTTAATTTGTAATTTATTTGTACACGCTCTACCTTGAGCTTAACCCATTTCCAGTCCCAGGGCTACTGGAAGAGATTTCCAATGGAAATAAGTAGTACCTTTGTACAAACTTTCTTGTGTACTTATTGTTTTCTTTATATTTTTCTTTCAACTTGTGTGTACATAAATAAATAAAAATAAATAAATATTTTCGTCACCGTGGAGCAGCGATAAATGCGCACATTACAAATTTCTTATTCAGAGGTGCGCGACGAGGATTTGAATCATGGATCACGGATCGGTCGCGTCGAAGACCGCGGTTTTTTACCACTCGCTCATGGCTGCTCTTTTTACCACTGGGCCATCGCTGCTCACTGCCTACTTCATTACGTTGCTCTAATGCGACTTAGCTTAAACTTACCATAAAACCTACGACAAGGTTTAACGACTGCTATTATTCAATAACAACAGGACTGACGGTTTGAGGTACCCTTCGAAGTATGGAAGTACATGAAATTTAAACCTGCGGTCGTGTCGTGTACTTAGTTGTGTAGACCGCAAGCCGCAGGGCCATTCGCGCTTTACTATTCGCGATTCTGAGACTGATTTCCAATAAAAGGATCGGTTATTATTGAACACCACTTACTATAAGTTATTTGAATTCGAAGAATTTGTACAATACAAAACAATACTTCTATTTCTATTTGAGTTGTACAAGAATATTTTTGTAATAAAATGTAATAAACCTAAAAGATGCAATACAAAATGGTTACAGCGAGGAATAATGAAATTTTGTATTCGTTTCTCCCACGAAATTCGAGTGCCACAATTTTCGTACTCGTTCCAAAAACAAATTACGCGTACCTCTAATATTTAGACTGCTGCATCAAAAGAGTGGAATGTACGTGTCTCTGCATTTAGAAAGGCCGTATTTCCCTTTGCGAGGCATGCCAGGAAATATTAGCGGTCTCAGAACTGAACCTTGCGAACACCTGGATACAACGTTATATTTGCCATGCACGTCGTATATGATTGTGCGAAATTGATCTTTATTGTATGCAAATAAGGACAAATGTTACATTTCTAGTCAACAAAAAAATCTTTGCGAACATAGGTACTACGCGGATATGGATTGAGCTTTTGGAGCGCAATAAAAGTAAAGTTGCTAGCCTTCGAAACCGTGTGGTCTTGTAAATGGCATTAAGTGCGCAATGTCTATGTCATAAAGACCAAATTTCTGCGACAATCAAAGCTAAGTTAATTACATGTATTAAAGAAATTTACTGACAGAGAAATAATCAAAGTATACTTGCGTCAGTCGTTACAGTTGTATGTGAGTTGCTAATTCGACTTAGATTGGAAACCTAAAATCGTAACTCTGACCGGAGCAAAAGGAACAACTCAGAATCTTCTATATCATTCTCTACATAAGCATTTCTTGCTTTACGTATTAGTTTATGGATTAGTCCGCTGCTCAATTTAGGCCTAAGAAGCGCGCATGGCTCGGCGGCGAGCGTAGAACGCAAGCGATCTATGCAGCTAAGCCAAACGGGCGCGGTCAGGTGTGAGATGGGTGACCGCTAGTGGCAAAAAAATTTCATGCGCGTTTCCGTGCTTCGGAGGGCACGTTAAGCCGTCGGTCCCGGTTGTTGTCGATAGATAACAGTCGTTAAACCTTGTCGGAGGCCTTATGGGCGGTTTGAAAACATCCGACAGCGGGTTGGCCACTAACCCGCATCTCCACCAACCCGCATTGGAGCAGCGTGGTGGAGTAAGCTCCAGGCCTCCCCAATATTGGGGAGAGACCCGTGCCCAGCAGTGGGACGCAAAAAGGGTTGCAGCCAATTTAGGCCTAGACTATTAATGAAACTAGTAAAAAATAATCGTTTTAATTTTAATGATTTTGAACTTATAAATATTGACTCGCTCTGACTATTCTTACGAACGAAAACCATGCATTTGTGTAGCTGATATTATAATTTTACTCTCTTGCAAATAACTCCAGTTTTGGCACTGTGTTTGTCTAACTTTTGGCACAGGAAGCCAATTCCTTTGCGGCGTGGATTTTGTCTTAAGCTATATTGGGATAATAAACTTAAAGGCTCTCCAGGAAACTAATTTTGAACGAACTGTTGTCAGTGATAGTACCTGCGTTTTCTCCATATTAATGAAAATATTTATTGTTGAAATGAAAGTATCATCAAATCAAGTAATAAATGTTAATCAATTGTTAAAGCAGGCAGAGTCGACAAGATTTGTCCCACTTTGCTTGACCCCAGAATATTATGCGCACTCACATCTCACATGCCGACGAACCCCCGTAGCAATACATACCCAAATTTAAAAAAATCACAGTCCATTATGGAACATAATTGTAAATCTCTTGGCACGTATTTCTTTTAAAAGAAATATCAAATGATTCATCAGTTTCATGAATCCACCGAGGTACTAACTTTCTTGTGAATCACGTTATGGATAAGTCAGTAGCATTGTTCTGATTTCAAGGAATTTTGCTCCTACTTTCTCTTAATGCTTTCTATTGATACAAGAATTAGATATTTGTTCGTATAGTAATGAATTAATAGAAATATTTCAAGAAATGGCCTTGGGTTTTACCCCAGTTTGATGCCATTTAATATGCAGAACTCAGGAGTTAGAAAATAAAATATAGAGATCAGAAAAAGATAATTATGTCACATAATTAACTTCTTTGTTTAAGAGATATATAACATTCTTATTTTTTATGCGATAGACATGGTTCGATCGGGGAATCACAGTTGATAACTAAGTTGTTTACAGAAGAATTTAGTGCACTAGATTGTTAGCCACTTTTCACCAGCTTTATCTATCGTATCATCTGCTTCGGGAGATGAGGTTGGATACAGATACTAGAAACTTGAATGCAGCAAAATAAATTCAGTGAATATTTTACCCAATAAATATTGTACTCTGCATTTTTCTAAATTAATGTACTTCCTACTACCACTATCAAATTAATTAAACTAATTGACATTTTATTTTATGTCTAATGGCATATCAATTCTAAACAATCCATGACAATTTTATAGAGAATCTTTTGAAATCCTGTTCTCATTATCACTTAACTTCCAGATTGTCTGCTACTACACAAACTGGTCCCAGTACAGGACGAAGCTGGGCAAATTCATGCCCGAGGACATCCAGCCCGACCTCTGCACTCACCTCATCTTCGCTTTCGGCTGGCTGAAGAAGGGCAAGCTGAGCTCCTTCGAGTCCAACGATGAGACCAAGGATGGGAAAACTGGACTATACGATAGGATCAACGCGCTGAAGAAGGCTAATCCCAAATTGAAAACTCTGTTGGCTATCGGTGAGTGTTGTTATTTACGAGTAACTTGGTACAACACCCATTCATTACTTTAAAAACTGCGTTTTTGAAGTGAAAACTTCTTTAGCGGCGTTGTGCACTTTTTTTGGGATGGTTAAAAAATGTTAAACTCGCGTCAGGACACGTGGCCTGATCGAAAATTCGTAAGACGGAGGGGTGACAGCTGATGACGGCTTGACTGTCTATACTTGTAAAATTCGTTTATATATTTCTTCGTCACTTAATTTTCATTCAACTGAAAGTGTTAATAGATGCACTTTGTTCAATGTCCATATTTTAAATACTTGATATATATCAAGTATTTAAAATATGGATATATATCAAGTATATAAAAGTATTTAAAATATGGATATATCAAGTATTTAAAATATGGATATATATCAAGTATTTAAAATATGGACATTGAACAAAGTGCATCTATTAACACTTTCAGTTGAATGAAAATTAAGTGACGAAGAAATAGTGAAAGAAAATGAGTGAGTACTTTATAAAAATACTAGATAGAAATTAATACTGATAATTCAAGCAATTCATGCGGAATAGGCATGATGACACTATTAAAGAATCAGGGAATAAACGCTTTTACAGAAAAATATATGCTAAAAAAGTTCTAAAATATGATCCCGTTTTAATATAAACATTAAGATTAATAAGATTTTCAATAAAATAAAAGTATTAAATACAGCAATCGGCCATGTTATCTGAAACGCCAATCAAAAGGAATGATGTCACGCCTAAGTTAATGTCATCGTGTTGCTTGAAGTTTGACGAGCAAGCCGACGCCATGACACCTACGAGCGTTTTCGCGTTTAATTCAAATTACATAGCAGAAAATACATTAATTTACGTTAAAAGTTGAGTTTATTGCTGAAATAAACTTTTTTTCGAAACTAGGAGACGTGTACCTACAATAAGGAAAGATATTTGAAAATCTGTCATCATGCCCATTACTCCCTAACGATTCCAAGACATCAAAAATGCACTAAAAGTTTTCACTTCTGCCGGCATCGGCAATCCCGGAGTGCAACCCGTTGTTTTTTTTATTTATTTCAAAAATGGTATCGTAATATAGAACGACAAAATAAAACATAAATTAATTCCAATCAACTTTAACTCTAACAGCGAGTTTAATGCTTTTCTACAATCAAATAAATAATCAACTGAGATGTAATATAACACAAATTTCTTACTGTCCAAGCCCTAGATTAATAGATATATTTTTACTGTTGCAATAGCAAAAACTATTTGCAATGTCTACAAAATTTAATTTGAAATCAATTTAAAAAAATATTGTTATTGTTAATCGATTCTTCATTGAGTCTATTAAATCGGTATCCTAAGTGCTTAACCGCTAAATTTCATAAACTTTCGAGGTTGTTCCCTTTCTAAATCTTAGAACTGGCCAAGTATGAATCAAAATCTCAAACAGAGGGTTCCGTTATAGCATGAAATATTTAGTAAAAAAATATTCCCAATACCCAAATTTACCATTAATGGATTTATTTACTTGTACTAACAGTTTCTTTTATCAATATCAGAAATTGTCTCTTTTTCCGGGGAACGGGAAATACTCTTAATTTTAGATTCATATTTTTTTATGGCTCAATGGTTACCATGCCGGACTGCTAATCGAAGGGTCATAGGTTCGATTCCCGGGGAATCAGAAATTTGAATGATGAGTTTAAATTTCTGTTCTCTGTCTGGGTGTTTGTGTCAGTGTCAATGGTACCCACGATATAGGGTATATGTACCCTACTGTGGGGCTATGAGTGTTAATTGTGATTTATTAATTTATTATTTATTCGTCTGTCTTAGAAGCTTAATTTTGTTGAAAAGATCTCTACAATCTTTTGTTTGATATTAATTCAACTCTGCGCATATCTTACGGTCAGACCACACTTACTACTCATACCATCGGCAATCGCCGATTTGCGTATCTATCAATGCTGCATGGCGGTTTGTTTCTTGAAAGCGACATCGGAATTGTGCGCTTCGGATGCGGGATCGTTGCGTTTAACTAATTCTGCTGCTGCGTTAAACAACAAATTTAGATCACCAATTTTAAAATTTGCAATCCGTTAGAAAAGCGATCGTTTATCAAACGGACAAACAAGGGGTTCCTTTATCTAGGAGGTATCTAACCTTAAATTGGCTTCGGCTTAAAACACAAAAACATTATTAGTTCAACGCGGCGCGCCAAGGAAACAATTGTGAAAAGGCGTCTTATAATAGGCTTGTTCCTTCCATTTTAACTGTTTAATCATCTCATTCCACTTAACATTCAATTCTAAACCCTATTACGACATCAAAGGGTTAATTTTCGCGTAAAAGTAACCCGCTTTTAGCGCTAATGGTAGATTTATTATTTAGAAATTGAGTTGTAATAGCGCTGATTCTAATTCATAATGTAATATCCTGTAAGTTATGTAAATTGCCGAACATTATATGTATGTATGTTATTGCCTAATTTTGTAACTGAGTTTCAGTAGGTTTGGTGATATAAATTATATTCATTTGTCATCTCGTTTGACGTATGGAATAACAATCAATTTGATATTTTCGTGCGATGGATAAACAGTCTCAGAGAATTCGGTAATCATCATAATGGATATTTTAATACATTTTACTCTGTAATATGATACTGTTCGTCCAGTTAATATCTAAACCCTTCGGACACCTACGAAAACGGATTAGAATTTACTTTTTATTTTTAATTAAATCAAAGTTATAAACACCCTTAGGAAATTTAGCTATAGCGACCTCTTAAAACAGCTTGGCCTTTTTTTTTGATATCGGGGGAAACCTTCAAAAGGTACCCGACACCTTGGGAGATGATACCGGGTTATGTGGGATTTGACCGCACTAAAACCCCCTCAGTCTATGCCTCTGCGCTTGGGGAGGACTCCTTAATCTCCAGTAGAACGCACCGGTGTCCTCCACGCACGACGCTTCAGAACGGGTCCATCTCTGGGAGAGCAGATGTGCTCTCCTGCACCTTCCAATACTTACGGCGGCATGCGGCCACGCATTCACCGCTGCCCTTCCGGCTGGAAGAATTGAGCTTCCACTCTCAACGCCCACAACCTCTGAAGCCCCCTTTTAGTCTCATCTTACGGTCAGGCAGGGAATACTGTAGTTCTATTCTTAATCTCGAAGCTACAGGGACTAAGTTAAAAGCACTTAGTGTCCTGATAAATCCATTCCTTTGGCCTGTATAAGGGTCTCTACACAACAGAAAAGTTTGCAAGCCATGGATGTAAAGGTGCATTCCACTGTGCGACACAACAAATAGCTCACCTAAGAGGTTAGTGCTGTACTACCGTATATTTTATATCGAAAAGTGAAAATATTTTCAATTAGGGTAATGCTTATTGAAAATGAAACACCAATATTATTATGAAAATCAAAAGCAAAGCAATAAATGGGGTTTTTTCACCCGCTTTTTTCTCCTAGGCCAAAAGCTGATGACGGTCAGCCGATGGCCGTACAAGAAAGACAAACATCAAGAGTATATTATTACCCAGGATGTTAATAAACTATTTCATTTCATTTCACACTCCTGGAATTACCAAGAAATATTAAATTTTATTAAAACGACGAAAAATATATTTTGACGCTCGACGCTTAATCTGGTCACCACCTATTCATATTAATATCACATAAATGTTTCACAAAAAGTCAAGCGTCCGTCAAGGTTTAAGCTAACTGCAGTCCAAAAAGATATTTATTTATAAATAACATTGTAGGCGGGTGATACCATTATTTTAGTTCATAATACATATGAATACCGAATGTCGTCTATCGTCTGGACCCTTAGGAATTATGATCGATTGTCTGCTAGAAAGTGACCGTTTACATAATAAGTTATATGACTAATTAATGTTACATAAGAATTTTCTTTACTATCGTATCTTTGAATAAATTTTCGTGTGCTTAGAATATTAATCACGACTAATAACAGTTTCGAGTGATAAATTTATTAAATTGATCATTTGAACCTTTATGTGACATAATAGATGTAATCAAATGATGGATCTGATGCCTTACTTTGCTTTTTCTCGGATTAATTACGTTATGTCATGTGTGAGTAATCTGAGGCAAGGGTTTCGTAATACTAATGTGTACAACCTAACACACAAGTTTTTATACAGTAATATTCTTATTTGTGATTCAATTATTCAAGTAATAGTGTCTCCAATCAAATAAACAATGCGCTAATAATTTTAAAACTGATTTTATTAAAAGTATATGACAAATGTAATTCTATTCGTAATATTGAAGTTTTCACAAATGACATCAAAATCTAACCAAATCACTTTATTTGATAAAATTTCATTACAAAGTCATCATTTACATAAAATATTATATACATCTATACATAGATACTATTAATTTTCGTATTTTTCGTCTACGTTAATATTAAATATAAATTAATCTTGAAAATAAGCGTACTGTGATGTGATCGATTCGTTACATGGCACATTGTTTATATAACGATTTATCTATAATCGATACATCACAATGACATCACTAGCCCGTGCGAAAACCCCGGCACCGCTTTCCCACGACACAAAGAACTCCACGTTTTCACCTATTTTCACGGCACACAAAAACAGTACTAGTTTTCATAAGTGCGAACGCGTGGCGCAACCGTGTAACGTAATCGATACTTTTTATCGACCATTCCTTACACTAGCAGAATAGTATTGTACTACATAAGGGCTGCTTGCACGATGAAACATAAAAAATATGTTACGTTTATTAAGTTACATTACAGATTATAAAAAAATATCATTAAAATAAGCCCATTTGGACATAATAAAATGTAAATAAGAAACTCATTTGTTATTGATACCAAATACAGTCAGAGATTTGAAATCTAATTTAACAGAAAAACAAAGTGTAATATTGCTGATATTTACGAAATATGGGAAATATTGAAACTGAATTGAATGAAATTTTTCTATCTTTTTTCTATCAATACTTTCTTACAATCTTTACGATTTTGTCATGATCTAATCAATCATAATCAATATTTAGCTAACATAATATAGTGATTCTATTGTAATTACACCAAAACATAGGATATCGATAATTTATAACTAATTTGTAATATCCTAAAAATGCATAGTTATTTTAAATTAACATTATTTCCTCACACCGTAACGTTAAATATTTACATGATATACAACTGAAGGCACTTAGAAACCAGAGCCTATAAAATTAACATCAATATTTAATGTTGTGTCGTATGAGGCAGGCTTAATAAGAAAACAGCTTTACGAGTAAATCTGGGTTGATTTTCCCACAAGTATTTGTTATTGTTTAACCCCGGTACACTGTTATTTCACTAAGCTGTTTGTTGAACAAGCGAGTTCTATTGTACAAGTTATTCTTGCGTTTTCTATATTGTTTGTTTCAAATACCAATAATATTTATTAGTGTTGTAATGGAGCATTTACGTTACAATAGTACATTTATGGAGCTATTTAGGTGAGGAAAATATCACTAAATAAATCTGGAAATTCATACACACGATGTTAGCAGATAATAACGATGTGAGCAGCTATGGCCGAGTGGTAAAAAACTGCGGTCCTCGACGCGACCGATCCCAGGTTCAAATCCTCGGCGCGCACCTCTGACAAAGAAATTTGTAATGTGCGAATTTATCGCTGCACCACGGTGATGGAAAATATCGTGATATTTCCTTGATTACGATGTTCTCCATCGCCGTGCATGCCTGAGAGAAAATTATAATTTCTCGAAAGCATGACGTCCACCAATCCGCACTTGGCCAGCGTGGTGGACTATGGCCTAAATCCCTCTAAATTGTGAGTTGGAGACCTGTGCCCAGCAGTGGGACATAAAAAAAAGGTTGGAAAAAAATACACACGATGTTAGAAGTAAAGGGAAGGGAAACTGTTTATGATATCGTTTATTTAGAAATCTAGTTCAATTAAATCAGATTGCTTGGGGTCAGATGTAGATGTAGCGACTACTTAAGGGGCCATATAGGATATTTTGCCGATTTAGCTGATTTACCTAATTTTACACATGAGATTTTGCAGTTAAAATTCAGTATTCCCACCCGCGACTAAGTCCGCGTGGACTTTGGTATTAATGCTTCCGACAAGTTTTAACGACTTAACTTATCTATATCAGGACCGATGGTTTAACTTAAGGAAATTATTGCCAGTAGATGTCACCTATCTCATACCCGACCTGACCCGTTTAGCTTACTTACGTAGAAAACTTGCATTCTACGCTAGCTGCCGGGCCATGCGCGCTTCAACCGGCATTTAGCTATAATTAAATTGAACAACGTAATTTTCCTCTCTAGGTGGCTGGTCCTTCGGCACCCAGAAGTTCAAGGAGATGTCCGCAACCAGATACGCTCGTCAGACCTTCATCTACTCCGCCATCCCGTACCTTCGCGACAGGAACTTCGACGGGCTCGACGTGGACTGGGAGTACCCCAAGGGTGGTGATGACAAGAAGAACTACGTGCTGCTGTTGAAGGGTGAGTAATAATAATAGTTTATTTAAAGATATACTATTTCTGAAAGATACTTATCTACCATATCTTTCAGATCTGATAATAGGATTGGATCCCTCTGATATGATTAAGTTTCTGTTAGTTAAAATAATATTATTACGTTTTGTCCTGCTTTGTCATCTGTCGCTGTGTGTATGTGAGTGTGAGAGAGAGAGAGAGAGAGAGAGAACGAAAGAGAGTGTAAGACAAAACATTAAATAATAAGTAATAATACTACAATGTTTATTAGTGGAAATTATGTAGGTATAGAAAGAAAATATGTAGGTAAGGAAGTTTGATAAACGAATGAAAAGACCGCACTATTTTTTTAAATCGTTTATTACACAAAAATATTTGTACATTGTATATTCAATTCAAACAAACATTTGTCAGGCCAAACTATATTTAGTTTTAATATACATGAGTCCCATGGACTGAATAAATTGAAGGAAACAAAATAAAATAAGAATTTTGCTATACATTTTATTTTGAACCGATAATACTTGTACTTAAAGGCTATTGAATAAACTTATTTTTTTAAATAAAGTCCTTAAAATATTTCAATTTTATATTATTCAGACAAGATTTCAAAATTTTACGTTACAAAAGGAATGGTAGGCAGCTAGGTCAATGAACTTAGAGCAACTACGATATTCGCGCGTTCCCCGTGGACCAACCGTTGGACCAACTAGTTGGACCACGGGGATTTTTTTTCCCGCTGGACCAACTACTCGGTAGTTGAGGATCTTAATGTGGGGAGCTGTAGGTGTGTAACATTATTTTATGAAGTACAAATTATGCGCCCTACTTCGATACATAGCTTTTTGGAGTATATATAAAATATATCGATACATAATTATTCGACACATCTATTATTATTTGTAATTATTTCGTTTCGTCGCTACAAACGCACATATTGACAAAATAAAATAAACTTCATTCTCCATAGCCGGGGCTGCTGGCTGGGCAGATCGAGCTCCCACTCACACCGTCCACTACCCCGGAAGCCCCCTTTTAGTCACCTCTTACAATCAGGCAGGGGATACCGTAGCTCTATTCTTAATTCCGAAGCTACAGGGACTCGGTAATCTGTAACCTGGCTTCGGGTACAAAAAATCTACACAGGTAGAAGTGCCCTGGGCTGTCATAACCCTGAGCCACCTTATCCCAAATAAAAAGACGGCTCTTTAACAGCGCATACTGGCATTATTCGTTGCTCTAAGGAGGGTTGCTCAGACAGCTACGGCGTTGAAGAATGGCACTGTAATTTTCCCGCCCGTAGACACTCCAATTTGCTACGCCGTAGTCGATTAACAACTCGATTAAAGTGTCATCTTTAACTCACTTCGTTGACTTTTATTTAAGTAAAATACTCTTATAACAAAGACATATCCATTAATTTAGTACTCTATGGAACACAAAGGAATTAACAGCTTCCAAATATTATTCAATAGCGTCAAGAGTTTTCAGGGGCATTAAATCGATCTAGCTTGGTTTATTTTTTAGAAAACATAAATTTATCCATCTATTCAGCGATAATCAACTTATACAAGAACTTAAAAATATGACTCTTTCTATGTGTCGGCGAGTATACATTATTTAAATTTTTTAATTGGGAGCCGTAGTAGATGGCGTTGTTAAAGCACTAAGCTTGATGAGTCTCTAAAGAAAATCAATTGTTTTTATCCGAGCAACGCTCGGTCATACGGGTACTACCTAATAACTTTAAACGAGCAATTCTTGTATATACTTAAATATATAATATATTCTGAATTTTGGAAACGGTTCCTACGATTTTCATGACATTAAATTTCATGTACAGGGGTTTTTGAGGGCAATAAATCGATAGCAAGGTTTAATTTTAAGAAATTACCGTTTGATCCGTGTTTTCAACTTAAGAAGACGAATATGTATAATTCTATTTGTTTTCATTCATTCATTTTCATTTTCATTCTTTCATTTCATTTCATTCAATGTTTGAAATCGAACCCAGTCCGCGTCGTAGTCATTCGATGCTTTAAGCCATTCATCTAAATGTATTAGTTGTTAGGAAACAGTAATTAATTAATTATGTTTCAATATAACAAATTACACCCAATTTCGACTACACAAACTGTTAATTGCTTTGAACTCTGGACATATAAATCAAAGTGATTGCGCGATTCAACTAGTTTGCATTTCGACAAATGGAAATGATTGTAGCTTAACTTCTGTAGTTGAAACCCCTTGTGCGATTTATTAATGCTAAATATCTGTAAGGATGAAACTCTGATTTTTTCAACACTTTTTAATTTCCCATCTTGGCTTGGATGTGCTGAAAATGTCTCCTCGCGGAATTGTGATACACAAAGTTTGATGAAACTCTGTTTTTTTCTACACATTTTAATTTCCCATCTTGGCTTGGATGTGCTGAAAATGTCTCCTCGCGGAATTGTGGTACACAAAGTTGACGTTTTACACAAAGACAACACAAACACCCAGACCGAAAACTCATCAATTCAATCTCTGCCTTGACGGGAATAAAACTCGGGACCCCCGATTGGCAATCCGGCACTGACAACGTTTGCGTCACACAGGTAAATGCGATTTGGTAATGTTATATAAAATTTCGTCACAAAATGTTATAAAAAATAAGAGTCATCTTATTTCTTATAACATTTTGTTATAAGCCAGTTAAAATTCGGGCGACAAAAATATTTGTTTTTAAAAAGAATTTATTTATTAGTACAAAGAAAATTACAATTAAAATATGTGTTATCGGTTCTAAGGCTGATACAAGACATTGAAATTGACAGCCTGCGTGGCGTAGTGGGTGATGAGCCGACTGCGAAGCGTGAGGTCGTGGGTTCGATCCCCACCCAGGACAAAGATCTGTGTGATGAACATGACTATTTGTTCTGTGTCTGGGTGTTAAAATCTATTTAAGTATGTATTTAGAATTATATAAGTATGTTTATCAGCTTTCTGATTACCATAGTACAAGCTCTGCTTAGTTTGGAATCAGATGGTGTTGTGTGAATTGTCCAAAGATATTTATTTATATTTATTTATATCTTCAACTGGTTATTCGTGTCGTTGATTATGTGTAGGTTTCTTTGGTATCCACGATAAATGCTCCTAGCATGACTCTAAGAGTATGTGAGGTTTTTAATTAGTTTATTTTTCAACTGCAGACAAGACCCAAACAAAACATGGGTTAAACAAAGTATTGTTGTTGATAATCACATGAACTTCTGAGTAACCCCAATATCAAGTAACTGAGATGAGAATTATATTGACATCACAATCCAGGGAAATCTTTATGTAAGACTCAAAAACTAGTCACGCCAAAGAAAGTTCAGAAAGTTCAAGTCGTGAATCACTCTGGAATCATTTAGTGTAAACAAAATGTTTATATGCGAGGAAGCGGAACTTCCGGTCTGAGAACGGCTCTGAGTCACGGCACACTGCGATCGCGGTGGTCATTATTGGTTAAATATTGTTTATTTTTTGACTTTCAGTATCTTTTTATTTAACATGTAATAGCTATGCAATGCCTACGTAGTTTTGCTTCAGCTCAAATGATAACATCGTAAGCTAAGTAAATTATGATTTGGCTGCAACCCTTTTTGCGTCCCACTGCTGGGCACGGGTCTCTGTCCCTTAGTGGGGAGGCCCGTAGCTTACTCCGCCACGCTGCTCCAATGCGAGTTGGTGGAGATGCGCGTTAGTAACCAGCCCTCTGTCGTTTGTTTTCAAACCGCGCATAAGGCCTCCGACAAGGTTTATCGACTGTTATCTATCAATAACAATCGGGACCGACGGCTTAACGTGCCCTCCGAAGCACGAAGACGCGCATGATCTTTTTTGCCACTAGTGGTCACCCAACTCACCCCCGACCGCGCCCATTTGGCTTAATTGCATAGATCGTTGGGGTTCTATGCTAACCACTGGGCCATTAAAAAAAGTAAATTATGATTTACACAAATGAATTCAGTAAGTACCTAGTACTTATTTCATGATTTTTTGAATTTTATATAAAAATATATATTTTATATGTAATGAAAAAATACCCGTTACTGAGGAAAATACGATGTTCTATTATCTAGGTATAAAGAACAGCCTTTTTAAGTAGCCATATTTGAACTGATAAAGGGTTTTGTTTCTGATTTTGTCTTTGAAACTTTTTTAGAAAAATTATTAATACAAAATTACGTACCTATTTTTCATATTTTACTGTTGTTAATTTTTTCCGAACTTTAGGCGACACAGTTTCAATGTATGTAGTATGGATTCATTCCATTATTTATTCAATAACACCATTTGGTTTAAAACACAAAACGATGTAATAGATGAATTGATATACCTACAATAAAAAAATATCGTAGTTTCAAAAAAAACGTCCCATTTTTGCATCTTCACAAATAGGCGAAAAAATCGATGCAATTCTGTTAACCTTCACCATACTTCACCCGGAAGAGTCCATTTCAGTGGTCAGATAGCGTCGTGATCGGCGAAACTGCCCAATATTGAGAACCATGCCAGGTGCTATGTCATACGAAGGCATAGAACTGACTCTAAAATATTTCTTATTGCGCTCTAAAGATTTAAAAGATTACACTAAAAATATAAAATCAAGACTGTATGCACTTGATAAACCTTATGATGCTTCATCTTCAATTTGGTGCTTGCAAACTTTGTTGAGAAATATTTTAAAATCAGTATTGAATCTATAAAAATAATAACGTTTCATACTCGTAGCAGGGTACATATAATATACCCCGTGTCGTGGGGATACATAGAGAGACAGAAACACAAACACCCAGACGGGAACAGAAATTTAAACTCATCATTCAAATTTCTGCTTCGCCGGGTCACTCTTCTACTGGCAACCCGGCATGGTAACCATTGCGCCACGCGGGACTAGATAATTTGCTTAAAACGTTATATTACCATAAAGTATTTTAACTTCTTTGAATTGAATGCCGATAAATAGAAGCGACTAATGTGAGAAATATATAAGTCACTAAGAAAATTTTCTTCTTCTACAGAAGAATTTGATAAAATTTGCTTATTCACATGTGTTATTTAAACTAATTTTCACAAGTTAAAAGTTACATTATTATCTCACAAAACTTCACTGCATTTAAAAGTACTAGATATCTGTGGACTGTGGTGTTTAGTAAAATAATCTTTTATAATCAATATAATATTCTTCTTCTCTTCTTTCACCAATAAAATATAATAATAGTCACTTCTATACGTTCTATGTCTAGTGTATCCAAAATCAAACACAATCTATCGCGGCATCGATGCACCTGTCGCGAGCACCGTTAGTGTTGCCCAACTCACTATCGATATCAATTACGTAACTAGTGTAAAGCTATTTAATATAGACGATTAGTCGATTATCTTTTGTAAAAGTGACTAAAGTCTATTTTATTTAGGCAGGTTTATTTAGTCCTCTTCTTTCTTGTTTTATATTGCTGCAACTTTTTTTGCATCCCGATGTAGGGTATGGATTTCCTTTAAATTGGAAGGCGTACTAGAGCTTACTCTACCACACAGCTTCAATGCGGGTTAGTCTAATTGCATATCTGCAGTTGCCTGATGATATCAAACCAATCACAAGTCCTTCAACAAGGTTTAAATACTGATATCCATCATTGAAGCCTGGACTGACGTCATAACACGTTATGTACAGAAATTTAAATAAAAATAAATAAATATATTTCTATTTATTATATTTATCACATACTTTTACCTATCGTGTATTTTTTTAAGAAATATTATCGCTATTTTTGTTAAAACTTTGCGATACCTATTTAAACATATTGAAAAATCAAATGAAATGGGTTTATCTTTCAGACTACAGGGAATCATCTGTTTAACCAATAAATATGTATAACATATTATTATGTTCTTACCTAGACTAAAGAACAGACAACCTAGTTTACCGACTTAAATGACTTAAGTTATTGGCTAAGAGCAGTCTCAATAAAATTACAAGCGCGATGTAATCAGTTAGCAAGTCGTGTCGTGCCTAAAATCGTTTTCGTTAACACTAAAAGATCACGTTTATGTAATTTTCATAATTGCAAAGACTTGGAAACTAATACCTAAAGGAACTTAGCCAATACCATAGAGAACGCTGTTCTGATTATAAAGGGCAAAAGTTTATGAAATATTACGCCTTATAACTGGGGTTATTGGAATTCTAACGAGTAATTACAAAAATTTTACGGGACTTTACGAGCTTATTCTTTTTAACAGCTTTTATGATATCAGTTACTTTGTAACGCAGACATTGTGAGATGATAATTACTTTTTGATTCAACCCAGTAGTAGATTTTTATGTAACGTTTGAAGCTACTTATGAACATGCTGATTCAATGTAATTAAGGTGGTTTACAATTATTTTTTTATTAGACAAAGTGTTCATACCAAAGTACTACTTTTACTATAAAATATCTTTCATTTGCTCAAATTCACCTTTTATTATTGAATATGCATACATTAATGAATCCTGTTCTCATATCTTTTTTCATTCTTATAATAGTTTATCCGGTTTTTATGCCAATTACCAGCTGAGTACATTGGTATTTCATAAGCTAATTGTCCTTAAAGTTCCGGGTTCCAATGAAGGTCGATATACATTATCAGTGGGTATCTACAAATAAATCAATGACTAGTTATACTGAGCTCCGTATTATAAAAGAACGAATATCAAATAAGTACATATTGGCTGTAACCGTTTTTGCCGCCCACTCCTGGACTAAGGTTTGTGTCCACAAACAAAGGAGGCCTTTTTTATATCGAGGGGACCTTCAAAAGGTACTCGGCACCTTGGGAAGGGTGAAACCGAGGGGAAACAGAACGGGAACATCCTCGGGAGAGTAGATGTGCTCTCTTGCACCTTCCGATGCTTACGGCAGCATGCGGCCACGCACACACCGCCGGCCTTTCCGGGGCCGCTGGCTGGACGGATCGAGCTCCCACTCTCACCGTCTGCAACCCCGAAGCCCTCTTTTAGTCGCCTCTTACGATAAGACAGGGGATACCGTAACTCTATTCTTAATCCCGAAGCTACAGGGATTAACAAAGGATGCCTGGTAGGATAAGATACAATTTAGTGGTGAACTTGCTATCAGATGTTTATAAGCTATTCGTAAGAAATATACGAATACGTTTCACAATTATATTTTGCACGTTTTGTTTAGTGTTAAACAAATAATATGTATTTAGATAAATTATTTTGCTTTGAAAAAACTGACTTGCAAAATCAAATAGTTTAAAAAAGCACAATCGATATGAAGGTTTTCCTCACTAGTTTTCGCAATAAGAGCAGCCCGCATCGTAGACACACCTAATCGCGCCGGTCAAATAGAAACGAATCTTGTGCCTCTGCCAACACTTGGAAAATATTTCCGCTCAGGTCTCAAAGAAATTAAGAAAAGAGCTGATTCCTAAAAGGAATTTCAAAGAGAGGAGGCAGAAGACTTTGTCAAATTCAATTATTTTGTAAGTTTTACTATAAAACGTCTCGCGAGGATAGGTAAATATGTTCATAAAGTCCCGGCTTACCTCGCGGATTACTGCGGGAGCGCCCGACATGTTTCGGACCGTACCGAGGTCCTTCATCATGAGCCATCGCGTGCGGTCGCTAGATGGCCTCGGCGAAGACTGCGGGCTGCGGCGCGCGCGGCGCGGAGGGAGGTGGCGGTGTTGGCAGTCTCCGGATCTTGTGCGTCTGCGTCGTTATCAACCGCGGGTGCGCTTACGGTGTTACCAGACGGGGCGCATACAATGCTGACTGTGTCGCTCTCCAGAGTATATGCTGCACTGAGGTCTGACGTGGTGTGAAGAATCGGTTTCCAGGCTGAGGGGACAGTCCAACCACTGTCTCGATTGTAGTTGGGACGACGACTAATTTCAATTGCTTCGCGTACTTTACGGGGTACTAGGAACTTTTCCCTCGACAGTACTGTTGCTTTATCAAAGCGAATGAAATGCGTCATACCCGTTTCGTGGGCATGTTCAGCGACTGCCGACCCTTTGCTGTCCAAATTCTTCACACAGCGTATATGCTCGCTTACCCTGGTAGCGATATTGCGTCGAGTTTCCCCAATGTAACTCTTGCCACAGTCGCAAGGTATCATGTATACACCCGGTACGTTTAACGGATCTTTGTCTTTTGGTGAGCGTAGAAACTCCCTTATCTGAGCCGGGGAACGGAAAATCGTCCTTATGCCATATTTAGAACGCAAAAGGTGTCCGATTTTATCCGTTACCCCTTTAATGAAGGGTAAATATGCTGGTGTACGTTCTACGCCCACTGGCCGTTTTTTGGAGGTTCCACCCACCAACCGTAGGCTCTGTCTCCATGAGTACCCGTTGGTTTCCAAAACGTGTCTCACATGGTGTAACTCGGAGTTCACATGTTGGAAATCGCACAGACTTAAAGCCCGGTTGATGAGTGTTCTGGGCACCGAAGAGAGGTGGGAAGGGTGATGGTGCGAGTCTGCTCGTAAGTACCGGTCTGTATGTGTGGGTTTTCGATACACAGTGTGTGAAAGTCTCCCATCGGGCTCACGACAGACCAGTACGTCCAAAAAAGGCAGCTTTCCCTCCTTCTCCTCTTCCACTGTGAATTTGATTTTAGGATGCACAGTGTTCAGGTGGGCCAGAAACTCCGATAACCCATCCCTAGTTATCACGGCAAAGACATCGTCCACGTACCTCCACCAATAGCGCGGTTTTACTGTGGCAGTTTTCATCGCTCTGTCTTCGAACCACTCCATAAAAATATTGGCTACCACCGGTGCAATCGGAGAACCCATCGCTACTCCGTCGACCTGTAGGAAGTACTCTCCTCGCCATGTAAAATAGCCGTTTTTAAGACATACCTCCACTAGTTCACTTGTTCCAATGGGTGTGTCAGAATTCTCTAGGAGTTGTGAGATGATGTCAATCGAGTCCTCCACCGGAACATTAGTAAATAATGAAGCTACATCAAAACTGACCATTAGTTCAGGTTCTAGCATTCGTACATTCGGGCACATTCGTACATTCGGGTAGCATTCGTACATTCGGGTACAACATGTCGGGCGCCCCCGCAGTAATCCGCGAGGTAAGCCGGGACTTTATGAACATATTTTGTAAGTTTATATTTTGTCGACACATTTTAATTAAGTAGGTAATCCATACTTATACTTACGAAAAATGATTAGTGGGAACGTGAGTGTGTTTGTCCTGCTTTCACATCGCAACATAGCGATATTTGTGATAGTTACGGGACTAAAGAGACCATAGCTACTTTTTACCGGTTAATGACGAAAAAGATTTTAGTTTCTTGATTTTTTTATCTCAGTAGGCATACGAAGGATGCGTGGTAATCCCTAATTATATTATAAACTCTAAAGAACTCTGTCTGTCTGTCTGTCTATTTGCTACGATTTCCCGCTTAAACCACTGAATCTATTTTAATGAAATTTAGAACACAGATAGAGTAGACCTTAGGAAAGGACATAGGATGGTTTTTATGCTACGGGAACCTCTAAATCGGGTCCTTGCGGACGAAGCTGCTGGCGGAAGGCTAGTTTAAAAATATGGCATTTTAGAAAAATAATAATGAGACAGTTTTTCTGTCAGTCTGTCAACGTTTTTGATGAAATTTTCCGCACACCCTTCCTATACACTAACTCTCTGTGTTTTTTTGTGATTTATACCTTAATTTATATTCGTTTATATTTATGCTTTATTCCGCGCACCAGTTGGTTTTGCTTTCTCTACATCTTTACCCCTTGGTCAACAATAACATATTATTCCTTTTCTAACGCGGGTGACACCGCGGGGCACAGCTAGTTTTAAATATTTCAATGTATTCTTAAAATTCTAAACACACGATCATCAAAAAACTAATATTGAAGAACTATAACGAACCCTTCCGAATCCTTCCCACTTTCTTCCAGCGGCGGACAAACACGCGAAATGAACTGAAATGAACTGCAGAGGTCGATCCGGCTCTCGGTGCATCCGGCCTTTTTATATTGGAGACCTCTTGGAGATTCAATAACTTGACCTTAGCGCTGTCTAAAGGAAACGATTGAAATGAGTCAAGAAAATTTAAGTGCCTTTTACAAAATTAAAAATTCCGATTTGTTAGGTTTAATACTTTTCACAGTAAAATACCAAACCAAGTACCAAACAGGTATGTAAATACGTTATTTTATGTGGTAACTGCAACCCATGGATAGTACAGACTTGCAAAAGTTTTGAAAGTAGATCAGATCAGTCTTTAAAAGTTAATTGCTGGACATAAACCTCTTCTAATATTAACCACTGCGTTTGGTCCTGCGCCCTCTTAATCCAACAGTCCCACTGTCTTCTTCACCTTTTTTTCTTTGCACCTTTTCACTCCATTCCTATTTAACTGCAATGGGAAATAAAATTTCAAGATCTCAGGAAACTAATACTGAAGAACTACTTAAGGCTCGTAGAGAAAAAGTCGTTATTACTTTAGTCTTAGCGATGTCACTTATTAATATTACTATTTCCCTTCTTATTATTTAGTATTATGTGTCCTTCCCAGTTTCGTCCAGTGGCGGACAAACACACGAAATGAACTGAGGTCGAGCTAATACCGAAGAACTGCTTAAAGCTCGTAGAGAAAATCGCGTTATTACTTACTTTTAGCGATGTCATTTATTTCACAGTCGCTTAGTATTCTGCGTCCTTCCCGCTTTCTTCCAGCGGCGGACAAACACACAAAATGAACTGGAGAGGTCGAGCCAGCCCCGATGCATCCGGCCCGTTTATATTGGAGACCTCTCGGAGATGCAATAACTTGACCCGCTGTCTAAAGGAAACGACTGAAATGAGTCAATAAAATTTAAGTGTCTTTTTGCAAGATTTAAAAGTTTGTTTTGTGAGGTTTACTACTTATGTAAATACGTTATTTTATGTGGTAACTGCAACCCATACTTGCTGATGCAACAGACTTGCAAAAGTTTAAAAAATTGATTGATTTACGACAGACATCATAACGAGTATTAATGCTTAGGCTTATGTCCAGCAGTGGACTTTTAAAGACTGATCTTTTAAATACTGATTATCAGTCTTTAAAAGTCCACTGCTGGACATAAGCCTCTTCAAATATTCACCACTCCGTTTGGTCCTGCGCCCTCCTAATCCAACAGTCCCATTGTCTTCTTCGCCTTTTTTTTGCGCTCTTTCACTCCACTCCTATTTTACTGCAATGGAAAATAAATATTTAAGACCTCAGAAAACTAATACCAAAGAACTACTTAAAGCTTGTAGAGAAAATCGCGTTATTACTTTAGTCTTAGCGATGTCATTTATTTCCCAGTCGCTTAGTATTCTGCGTCCTTCCAGCTTTCTTCCAGCGGCGGACAAACACACAAAATGAACTGGAGAGGTCGAGCCAGCCCCGATGCATCCGGCCCGTTTATATTGGAGACCTCTCGGAGATGCAATAACTTGACCTCAGCGCTGTCTAAAGGAAACGACTGAAATGAGTCTAGAAAATTTAAGTGTCTTTTTGCAAGATTTAAAAGTCCGTTTTGTGAGGTTTACTACTTTTTACAGTAAAATAGAGTACCGAATAGGTATGTAAATACGTTATTTTATGTGCTAACTGCAACCCATGGATAGTACAGACTTGCAAAAGTTTTGAAAGTAGATCAGATCAGTCTTTAAAAGTTAACTGCTGGACATAAGGCTCTTCTAATATTAACCACTGCGTTTGGTCCTGCGCCCTCTTAATCCAACAGTCCCACTGTCTTCTTCACCTTTTTTTCTTTGCACCTTTTCACTTCATTCCTATTTAACTGCAATGGGAAATAAAATTTCAAGATCTCAGGAAACTAATACTGAAGAACTACTTAAGGCTCGTAGAGAAAAAGTCGTTATTACTTTAGTCTTAGCGATGTCACTTATTTATATTATTATTTCCCTTCTTATTATTTAGTATTATGTGTCCTTCCCAGTTTCTTCCAGTGGCGGACAAACACACAAAATGAACTGAGGTCGAGCTAATACCGAAGAACTACTTAAAGCTCATAGAGAAAATCGCGTTATTACTTACTCTTAGCGATGTCATTTATTTCACAGTCGCTTAGTATTCTGCGTTCTTCCCGCTTTCTTCCAGCGGCGGACAAACACACAAAATGAACTGGAGAGGTCGAGCCGGCTCCGATGCATCCGGCCCGTTTATATTGGAGACCTCTTGAAGATGCAATAATTTGACCTCAGCGTTGTCTAAAGGAAACGACTGAAATGAGTCTAGAAAATTTAAGTGTCTTTTCGCAAGATTTAAAAGTTCGTTTTGTGAGGTTTACTACTTTTTACGGTAAAAAAGAGTACCAAACTAATATGTAAATACGTTATTTTATGTGGTAACTGCAACCCATGGATAGTACAGACTTGCAAAAGTTTTGAAAGTAGATCAGATCAGTCTTTAAAAGTTAATTGCTGGACATAAACCTCTTCTAATATGCACCACTGCTTTTGGTCCTGCGCCCTCTTAATCCAGCAGTCCCACTGTCTTCTTCACCTTTTTTTCTTTGCACCTTTTCACTCCATTCCTATTTAACTGCAATGGGAAATAAATTTTCAAGATCTCAGGAAACTAATACTGAAGAACTACTTAAGGCTCGTAGAGAAAAAGTCGTTATTACTTTAGTCTTAGCGATGTCATTTATTTCCCAGTCGCTTAGTATTCTGCGTCCTTCCCGCTTTCTTCCAGCGGCGGACAAACACACAAAATGAACTGGAGAGGTCGAGCCGGCTCCGATGCATCCGGCCCGTTTATATTGGAGACCTCTCGGAGATGCAATAACTTGACCTTAGCGCTGTCCAAAGAAAACGACTGAATCGAATCTGGGAAATTGAAGAAGGTTTCTGCTATTTTAACTTTAGTTTTCTTAGTTTCTTTTTTCCTTCATTGCATAAGAAGTTTTATATTTTTTGTTTAATGCCTAAGTTACTATTTTTAGTAAAGTAGCACTTACTGATAAAAAGCTTTTAGAGAAAAGTGAGTTATTACTTCAATCTGTGCAATAGTGTTAATAGCGCAATTACTGGTCACCAACATTATTGCAGAGCTGAGTTAAAAGTTATGTAATTTCATCGTTTCTATCTATAAAGTATCAACGCCTTACTCATTTCTACAGTAAAGCTAGAGCCGGCAGGTGTGGTTGCCGGACATACTTATATGAAGCGATCATTTGCCTGCGAAGTAGCAGCGCAACTGCATCCTCAGGCAACTCTTAGCATGCTTCAGATTCCGTGTAAATGTCCTGCTGCAGCGACCACTTAACACTACGTGTCCTCTTGAGAAGATTTTCAAACTTTGGTAGAAACTATCGCTCACTGCATTTGAAATTTTACTTGATATGTACTACGATTAACTTTATTTTTGAGCATCCTTATACATGCACCAAGATCACGGATGAACTGGATATTGCGGGTTGGTGATAAAAGGTCGAGACGCTAGACAATGGCACGTTCACTTCACATTTTAATTGGTCGGCTACATTATGCGAATCTTTACATAATAGGCATGATGACACTATTAAAGAATCAGAGAATAAATGGTTTTACAGAAAAATGTATGCTAAAAAAGGTCTAAAAATATGATCCCGTTTTAATATAAACATTAAGATTAATAAGATTTTCAATAAAATAAAAGTATTAAATACAGCAATCGGCCATATTTGAAACGCCAATCAAAAGGAATGACGTCACGTCTCAGTAAATGTCATCGTGTTGCTTGAAGTTTGACGAGAAAGCCGTCGCCGTGACACCTACGAGCGTTTTCGTGCTTAATTCAAATTACATAGCAGAAAATACATTAATTTACGTTAAAAGTTAAGTTTATTGCTGAAATAAACTTTTTTTCGAAACTAGGAGATGTGTACCTACAATAAGGAAAGGTATTTAAAAATATGTCATTATGCCCATTGCTAAATACTGGCAATGAGCGCAAGTCTTTCATTTTAATCTGTTTTTAAGGTAAGTCATGAATCTTCTTCTTCTCAGAGACATTAGAGTACTCAGTGATATTAGTGTAAGTTCCCATAACTTAAGACTAACATTAAGATTTGAAAACAAATCCGATTTAAAATCGTATTCATTTAGTAAGCGGTGAGAGTCGACTTTTAAATCACCCGAACTACATTATTAACTTTTCTACAAGGATAATAGTATTCAACGACTGTCTCGTTCACGACATGCCGACCTCAGCGTAGGTTCAATTTCATCAAAAAACAAATCACGTTTCTTTAACACTTCGTCACGATGTCTGTCGAGTACTAGCTACAATGAGTACTGGGCTTAAGATGTTTCATACCTGTAACGTTTGACCGCAGCTTTCACGTAATTTAAATTACTTGCGCTTTTAATGAAAGATTTTAAGATAAATTATCTCTTCCTCTGCACTTCTAACACTAATATTTATTCATCGAAAAACTATCAAATACAGAATGTACACTGTGTTTTGAAAGTTTTAAGCTACATTAGCGTTGTGAAGGAGTGAAAACAGGCGTAAAAATTAAATGCGTGATAATCTGATAATGCGAGTTCATTCTCGGGACACTTTTATCTGTTCTCAATTTTTCAAACATGCGCTCTAAGTATATAGGGAGGTACCTTATTTTATTAAACTGTACAACCATTATTTGTTTGCATTTTTTCGTCATTTAATCTGATAGTAAGAAAACATTGAAATAATCTTATTGAATGCAATTTCATGAAAATGAAAATTGACATGCAAAAAAGGTAATATTTAACTAGAATGTTAATAAAGACCTCAGCGATAATCGCCCTCCGTGTGACGCGCCACCAACCAGGTCCTTTCGTAACAAGCTGACTGGCAAAGGCCCGTCAGTAAACGCAATGAATACCTGATTACACGTCTCTAATAATAGTTTATTAAATATGGCGTCTTGCGCAAACTAGTCATAATGGCTGGCCATTTTCATATTTCGTGATGCTTCCATGTTTCGTAGCTGACAAATTTCACAACTGGAAGGAAGTTGTTTTAATTTCGTGGTGTTAAAGGCATAATGCGATGTTAGTTTCTGTATTATCTAGCGGATATGCGTTCTTACTCATAAAGTATATGCGAGAAATGGTTGCAAGGGTTTTTTAACTTATTTAATCTAATCAAGTACTGAACAATTTTATTTTTAACCATTTGAAGGCGATTGTTTTTTGTTAAAATCTTATATAATGTAGTTTAAACTGTAATAATCATTTATTAATATTTAGTTATATTAAAATAATGTGAATTTGGAATGTACTTCAATCGATAATTCTACTTACTTAAACATAAACATAATATTATACTATATTAATATATACACATAAGAAATAAGGAAATCTTAAAAATTAATCTTAATTTAATCTAATTAAATTAAACATAATTTGACGAACCACGTGGCGCAATGGTTAACGTGCCGGACAGCCAATCAAGTTCTCGGTCTGGGTGTTTATGTTCCTGTCCTTGTATGTGTCCATGAGCAGCGATGGCCGAGTGGTAAAAATCCGCGGTCTTCAACGCGACCGGTCCCGGGTTCAAATCCTCGGCGCGCACCTCTGACAAATAAATTTGTAATGTGCGTATTTATCGCTGCTCCACGGCGATGGAAAACATCGTGATAGTTAATTGATTACGATGTTCTCCATCGCTGTGCATGCCTGAGAGAAATTATGCATTTTTCTCAGGCAGCGATGAGCATGACGTCCACTAATCCGCACTTGGCCAGCGTGGTGGACTATGGCCTAAATCCCTCTCACTTGTGAGGAGACCTGTTTCCAGCAGTGGGACATAAAAAAAAGGTTGAAAAAAAAGTGTCCATGGTACCCACGACACAGGGAATTAATTACCTTACTGTGGGGCAATGAGTGTGTAACGTTTTTAATTCTATCGTTTATCGGCAATATGACGATAAAATGTTTAACATGATTCAGAAAAAGGGTATCATGGTTACATCTGGAACAACTTATTCATAACAATAAAAGGGCTACATACGCAACTTGTTCTTGTTCTTTTCTGTATTAAGTGTGATTCTAAGACTTGAGTGATAGGTACTAATTATTGTAATTATTGTTTATACGCCAGTTTAAAATCAATATTAACCTTAAATCATTATCTTTGTCATTTGACAGCCTCCGTGGCGTAGTGATGTGCCGACTACGAAGCGTGAGGTCGTGGGTTCGATTCCCACCCAGGACAAATATTTGTGTGATGATATTTGATATTTGTTCTGTGTCTGGGTGTTTATTTATCTATTTAAGTATATATTTAGAACTATATAAGTAAGTTTATCAGCTTTCTGATTACCATAGTACAAGCTCTGCTTAGTTTGGAATCAGATGGCGTTGTGTGAATCGTCCAAACATATTTGTTTATTTATTTTATTTTTCCATTCATACATAGAAAATTTTCATAAAATACTTTAAAGGATTCATCGCTAACACACAACCCGGGTTGGCGACGAATGCAACCGGGCCCGGCCGGGTTGAGAAACATACCGGGTTGCAATCTCTAGTTGACAGTGACCCCCTCCTAAACGGCTGGACTGATTTTAATGACTTTATTGTGTGTGTTCAAGTGGATTCGAGGATGGTTTAGTTAGATTCACAATTCGGTTCACTGGAAAATGTTTTTTTAAAATTATTTTTAATTTTTTCCCATATAAATTTGTTCTTACCTGTCAAACGTTTGTATTTCGTGCCGTGTCGTTCTAAACTTTGACACGGTCAGAATAACCGGACAGTTCGTATGTCATTATTTGTTTTATATTTTGTTTGAGAGTAACATGAAATTTCTTTAAGATAATAAGAAAACCAATCCTCTTTCAATACTTTTAAGGCAGGACAACGTCTGCAGGGCCCACTAGTGTAATTATAAAACTAATCGAAACCAGTATTTGATTTGTAAACAAATATTTTAAGCGCCCATTTATAACGAGATGTTTCTAAGAATGTTTACAAAAAACGTATAAATAAAATAACATTATAAATTCCTAGTTGCCTGTTTGGTCATCGTCTAAAAGGCAAAGGTAATGATGACTTCATACTGATGCAACTTAGATAACTAGGTATCCTTTTTCGGTAAACACATTAATATAATAAATTGTAGTAGAATAAAAAATGATTTTTTAGTTTTACATTAATAGCTACATTTTTTTTTCACAAGAACTAATGTTATGGAAATAGCAGCAATAACCGGGCTATTTAGACCCCGGTCTATAATCCTTATCAAGTGTGCATGGCCCGGCGGTTAGCATAGAACGCAAACGATCTATGCAACTAAGCCAAACGGGTGCGGTCGGGTATAAGATGGATGACCGCTAGTGGTAAAAAAATTCATGCACGTTTCCGTGCTTTGGAGGGCGAGTTAAGCCGTCAGTCCCGGTTGTTGTTGATAGATAACAGTCGTTAAACCTAGCCGGAGGCCTTATGGGTGGTTTGAAAACATCCGACAGCGGGTTGGCCACTAACCCGCATCTCCACCAACCCGCATTGGAGCAGCGTGCTGGAGTAAGCTCCAGGCCTCCATAATAATGGAGAGAGAGAGAGACGCAAAAAGGGTTGCAGCCTAGTAGCAAAAATTTCATGCGCGTCTTTGTGCTTCACTAGACACGATAAAGAAATCGGTCCTGGAGGCCTACTCTTAAAGTAGATAACAATATATCGAGAATTTTTCAGCACATATTTGACCCTGTTTTGACCTTTCTTTTTGTGGATACATGACTCTATAGTAAAATCTTAGAGAATATGCTATTAAAAGTGTAATACCCTTTAAAATTCTTCAAACTTTTACGAAATGATCACTCAAAAATACTCGTACACGATACTTCGGAGTATCGCGCTTAGAGTAGGGCCCCTGATTATTATCGATAGATCAAAGTAATAAAACTTTTTCGGAGCCCTTATGGGCGGTTTGAAATGAAATGAAAATACTATATTGTTGACTGTTTGACATACATAGAATATGATGTTTAAAATTATAATTGGAGTTTTAAACAGTCTACCATATTCTGGCATACAATATTATTAATTAAAATTAACTAAAAATATTTTTTTTTAAGATCCGATAAGAATAATCTTAACGGATCATCGGCTTTTGATGCCTACCCACCGCTGGGTCACTGAGAGAGAAAAAGCCCCTTTGAAAACATCCGACAGCGGGTTGGCCTGCATTGGAGCAGCGTCATGGAGTAACCAGCAAGCCTCCCCAACAATAATGAGGAGAGACCCATGCTCAAACGTGGAACGCAAAAAGAGTGTATCCACATAACAATTAGTCTGACCCTTTTGGAAAAAACCTATCCTCAACCGTTATATTGTTTTCTTAGTCCATTTCATCCCTTTTATTTACAACCGGAAGTCCCTAAAAAAGGTATATAGCCTGAAAACCACCATCGATCACCTCCAAGGACGGCAGTATTACCTCAATAAAGTTTTATTTGATCGCGTCAGAATCACGAAAACGGTGGTAGTAAAAACCTATTTTTAGGAGGAATTCCTTTTAATATTTTATGTTACACTTTCGTGGGCTCAGTTTTAGTAGCATTAATACCTATTTATGGTGTGTGAAATCAGTTACACGAAGTCTCATATGGTTGACAATCGAATATAACTTTAAATATAAAAATTCAAAATTCAAATATAAAAATGAACGAAATTTTTATAGAGCTCTTTCTAATCAACATTGTCATCTCTTTGAACGTCGTATTTAAGTTGATTATCGCCGAAAATATTTTTTAATAACTTAAAATTTCTAAAAATAAAACCTAGCTGAATCGATTTATCACCCTCGAAACCAGGGTACTAAATGTCATCAAAATCTTTGCAGCCGTTTCCGAGATTTAAATAAATATTTAGGTATATAAAATAATTGCTCGTTTAAAGGTATTAGATTATTAGATAAGCCTTTAAAACATACATTTAAAAATTCTAAACTTACTATGAATTTAAATTAAATTGAGACATGAAATTATCCTTGATTACAAATTGTGACTCAAAGATATTCTCAGTATTTAATTTACGGACTATAAAAGCTGTGTCCTACATACCTTTACTGAATTTGGACGTTGGTATTAACTCTAATGTTGATTAAAAGTTAAAAGAAATCCTTTTGACTAATACTAAGGAAAAACCATTTTTTAATTAGACGTTTATGAAACATAGGCAATAAGTTTTCAATTGTGGCTAGTAAGATTTTTTATCTTTAACTACCTGATGCGACATTGAGTACATTGTCCTGTCTTGACTATGAATATTGAATTCGAATTAGTATAATTAAAAAAAAATCAAAATCAAAGTGTTTATCATTCTAATGACCGAAGCATCTGTTTCATAGAAATACATGTACTTCGTTTGTACGAAGTTTTAAATCTGTTTTAAACTTGAGCGTAGCTAATTCTATATATTTGGATTTAAACATAGACTTAGCATATACTTACGTAGTTTTAAGTGCTATTCAGTTTTTTTACATCCTCTTTGACAATGTTTGCAGCACGCATTCTGTCAATGACATGTCCATCGTCATAAGTCATAAGAAGTGAAAAAAGTTTATATTGTCAAAAGCGCTAAGGTTACATGAGAAAATCATCAGGTAATTCAATATGGTGATTGGCTGCAACCCTTTTTGCGTCCCACTGCTGGGCACGGGTCTCTCCCCATTATCGGGGAGGCCTGGAACTTACTCCACCCGCTGCGGTTAGTGGCCAACCCGCTGTCGGATATTATCAAACAACCTATAAGGCATCCGACAAGGTTTAACGACTGTTATCTATCGACAACAAACGGAGCCGACGGCTTAACGTGCCCTCCGAAGCACGGAAATGCGCATGAAATGTTTTACCACTAGTGGCCATCCATTTCACACCCGACCGCGCCTGTTTGGCTTAGTTGCATAGATCGTTTGCGTTATACGCTAACCGCCGGTCCATGTGCTTCAATATGGTGGTTAAGTATTCTTATTTTTTTTCCACGCAATTTTCTTATATTTTTTCTTTTATAAGAACACTCTCCCGACCATAACAAACACAACAAAAAAAACTAATTAGCGAATTCGGTCCAGCCGAGGGATTCATTTTTATCTAGAAGATAAGCACGTAATATATATTTTTACAAATGATAATGTAAAACTATGTATAATCAAAAGAATTCATTCATAAATGGATCGTTAAAATCGTACAAGAGTCATCATAGGAGCAACAACGACCGAACAACTAAAAAGAAAATGTATCGACAAAAACCCTAGTGACGGCTTAATATGCTCCGAAATCGCTTGCCTTGAATACAGGAAAATAAAAAAGAATGCTTTCTTCAAGTCCAAAATGGTATAAAGGTATTTCTAAGAATATCACAACAAAATTAAGAACACAGCGAAAATTTCTTACGCCTATTTTTCTCAAGAAAATTGTCTGTGGAATATTTGTGCAAATATTGCAAACTTTACCCTTACCTTAACATTTAATAAAGCCTTATTGGAGGTCAGGCCTCGGGAGGCTGAGGCGAGTTTAATTAACAGTATACAGGTGTCGGGTAAGGAATGAAGCGAATAAACTTTTCGTTATGAGCTCTATTATCTTTGAATATTGCTATAGGTATAATAACAAAGGTGATGAATTTAGTGTTATACATATTATTATAATTGTTTTTATTTTTATTTTATAAGGATCATAATACTTTTATAACAATGACATGTTGATATGACAGAAATAGCGAAGGATGTACAGACGGTAGGAAAACGTTACTGCCAAGTATTCCTACATTTTAGTGTTTTTTTTTTCATCCTTTTTTATGTCCCACTGCTGGACACGGGTCTCCTTTCACAAGTGAGAGGGATATAAGCCATAGTCCACCACGCTGGAGTCCGGATTGGTGGACGTCATGCTTTCGAGAAATTATGAATTTCTCTTAGGCATGCACGGCGATGGAGAACATCGTAATCAATTAAATATCACGATATTTTCCATCACCATGGAGCAACGATAAATGCGCACATTACAAATTTCTTTGTCAGAGGTGCGCGCCGAGGATTTGAACCCAGGATCGGTCGCATCGAAGACCGCGGCTTTTTACCACTCGGCCATCGCTGCTCTGTACAGTAATACACATTTTAGTGTTTTTATTTTGTAAATGTGAACAAAGGCAGACTCTAGATCTCTAGCTTCCTTCTAGGTCGCTCGCTTTAACGTGCACACTTTATGAAAGCGTTGGACAAAATATTTTTCCTAATTTCTGATTCCAAAATTATTTTTGTTCTTGTAATGCTTTTGTGCTTCTTATTTACTAATTTATGGAGTGAATTATTGAGTTGTTTAAGATAGGATCACCACTATGCCTTTACTTTGTGAAAATATAATTTAATATCAATTTTTGTTATTGAATCTATTCAAGTTAATCAAAATGATACCTTTTATGTTTTCTTTTTTGGATCGAGGGCAAACCTGTAAAAGGTACCCAGCACCTTGGCAAAGGTTACCGGGTTATGTGGAATTTATACCGCAGTAAAACCTCCTCGATGGCCTGCCTCTGCGCTTTTGGGGAGGACTCCGGGATCTCCAGTGGAACACACCAGTGTCCTCCACGTGCGGCGCCCAGAACGGGCCCATCTTCGGGAGAGCAGATATGGTCTCCTGCACCTTCAGGTTTTCATGGCGGCATGCAGCCTCACATACACCGCCATCCTCCCTGGAGCTGCTGGCTGGATGGATCGAGCTCGCACTCTCACCGTCTGCAACCCCGGAAGCACCCTTTTAGTCGCCTCTTACGATCAGGCAGGGGATTCCGCAGCTCTATTCTTAATCCCGAAGCTACAGGGACTGATCTAAATGATAACTAATCAAGAAAGTAAAACAACAAATATTCTTTCATTCGCACAAATAACAAATATAAAGAGCTCTCAATTTCTAATACATCCACTTGAAAAGGAAATAAGGAAAATGAAATGGAGTCAACAAAATCTGGGAAATGTAACCAAACGACCCATTTCCATAATGACTGATCAGTTCCCACCGCTTGGTTCTGGAATGAGGGATACGACACTCACACACTCCTCTCCTTAACTTAAAACCATCATTACTCTTCAACCCATCAATGAAATTCCATCTCTATCATTAAAACGTAGAGTTGAATTTCGGATGACGTAGTCTTGGTGCTTGAGGCTGTTGAAGATTCGAAACAAAGAGTAAATAATGCCGTCTAAACTGAGATATAACTTGCAATCTGGTGTTGAAGATTTTGTTTAATGTTGCAAATTTGTCGGCTGTTCGCAGGGCAAAGGCTTTTGAAGGCTTTTTTGCGATGCAAATGGACCGTGCTTTGTGACAGGACTAAAGGCTCGTATATATTTTAGCGGCGATATCGCTATTTTGTCCTCATATGAATCCGGTCTTTTACTGCCAAATCAATTGAGATACTTTTGATGGGCTGTCAAAACGTGACATCGTACAATCTATGAAACATTTTATATGATAAAATGATTTGTGGCGTCACAATGATTTAGTGCCCCCTTTTTAAGGTACCTATGCATTTTGAATTTTTCTGTGTATAGTGTATATTTCATTAAACAGTATTTCTATATGAGTATCTCTGAAACATTCATAATAACGGTATTTTTAATTACAAAAATACGAGTAATATAATAATACAACCTTTAAATCTATTCTATGTCTTAGCCATTATACCTTAATTCAATTCCTTAGGGAGTTGAGATATTTTTTTCTTAATCAACAAGTTTCTCAGAACTTTTAATACTGGTACTAGCTAAGTTAATGTACGATACAATGTACACCTCCCAAGCGGGGATAGCACTTTCAAATCTCGGTGTGCCTCTGAAAAAAAAATTTGTTACCTGTTTTTTACTTGTTGCACGGTGAGGGATAATATTCCGTTATGATGGTTTCCTTCAACGTGCATATTCAATGAGCTATAAGTACCGATTTAGACCATTGTCCACAACGCGGGCCAAGTAGATTGACTATGCCTTTAATCATTTTCAAATTTGAGAGGAAACCTGTACAGCCGAGAAATATTAAGAAAATTGAAAAAAAAAATACAGCCGCCAGCATATTTGCGTTTTTGAGACAGAACGGCCTGGAAAAAGGTTTTGTCCGGCAGTCAGATTTATCGTATATACAGGTAGACAAACATCGAAGTCCATCCATCCATCCGCCTTTTAAAGTCCACTGCTGGACATAGGTCTCCTGTAATGTTCGCTACTCCATCTGGTCCTGCGCCCTCTAAATCCAGCGGTTTCAAGCTATCTTCTTCAGGTCATCAGTCCGCTATCACCAGTACTGCTTGGAGGGCGACCTGTGCTCCTTCTACCGAGACGTTCTATCGTTCTATCGATGACCTTTCTTCTCCACTGGTTGTCAGTCCTCCTAACTAAGTGGCCTGCCCATTGCCACTTCAGCTTGCAGACGAGAGAACTATGTCGATAACCTTCGTTCGTCTACGGATTTCATCGTTACGGATTCTGTCGCGTAAAGAAATACCAAGCAAAGCCCTCTCCATCGCTCGCTGAGCGACCTTGAGCCCGTGGAAAAGGCTAACAGTAAAAGACCACGTCTCAGTGCCGTAGGTCATCACTGGAAACACACACTGCTCGAAAACTTTTATCTTCAGGCACTGAGGTAGGTACTCTCATCAGTTCTAAACATCCAACTAATACTTTCGAAGTATTTTTTTTCTGTTTAATACATATACTAAAAATAGTAGGGAAGAAGCCTACACAACTGTGTGCGAGCCCTTAGAAAGGCGTTAGTGTCACTACTGTATCGCGCAAAAAAACTAGGACTGAGATTTTGATGGCGCCTCTTGTGCGGTGAAATTTTTCAGTTTTTTTTTTATTTGAATGGAGTAGCAGACGAGCATGCAGGCCATGTAGGTAGTCGTGTTAAGTAGTCGCTGCAGCCCATGGACATCTACATACAAACTCAAGCTAGCATAGGTAAGTCTTGTCTGAGGTCGTGTACAGTTGCGCTGCTACTCCGGATGCTGGTGGTCGCCTCATGTAAGTGTGGCTGGCCTCATGTAAGTTTGTATGCTGTTGCCTTTTAATAACTACTGGTATTATCGATATAAATGGAGATGAAATGGTATTTGTTGCTAGGATATAAGCTAGACAGATTTAGGCTTGGCAGCAACTTTTTTGCGTCCCACTGCTGGGCACAGGTCTTTCTCTATAATAAAGAAGGCCACCACTAAGCAAATAAAGTGTCTGCTGTTGGTTGTTTTCAAACCACCTCCGATCGCTTACACTCTACTCCACATATATACTAACTACTCCGACATAAAAAGGGTTGATAATAAGTAAAACGCGACAAATCCATGGAACAATTATATCTCCTAATATGTTAGGCGGCAATACCCATTTCATGGTCCACCAATCCGCACTTGGGCAGTGATGGACTATGGCCTAAATCACTCTTACTTGTGAGAGTACTACTACCTGTGCCCAGCAGTGGGACATAAAAAGGAAAAAAAAAGTTCATGTTATGTCCTCAGAGAACGCCTATTAACCTACTACATAGTTTCAGTGAAAGCTTACAACTTGTGCATAGTCTTAATATAACCTTTAGCCCTAACAGCCTTTCTCTAAAGGCCAAAGAAATTTTCTCTGCGCAAAGGTTTATCGACACGACCTTTCACGACAGCTTATCGCGAGCTCAGGGGTTCAAAAGTATCTTTAATTTCACTAAGCACGAGATACTTTCATAAATAAGATGAATAGCTGTATAAAAGTAATCATTTTGTCCTTAAAGGTGTCGTGAGTGTCTTTATTCATTGTAGTATAAAAACGGTTCTACTCAATCGGTTTTTCGGGATCGCCCTACTAGTCTTCGTCGTCACTTCGCGGCGAGCGGCAGCAGCTCATGAATAAAGACCACGGAATGGTCCGAAACTAGTCAGGCGATCCCGAAAAACCGAGTGAGTAGAACCTTTTTTATACTACAATAAAAGTAATAATATTTCAGATAAAATTTTCGCAATCGTAATTTAATTGCAATTTACTAAAAACTTATGAAACCTTACATAAAAAGAAATCCAGCTTGTGAACTTGACTCCCACATGAAGAGTTTACAGAAAAAAATGAGAGGCCAATCCGCTGTGGAATATTTTTAAACCTCCGATAACACCTCTGTCATTGATTACGGCTTAGCTTTTGAAGTAAAAAAATACGTACGAAAATTACCTCTAGCGGTTACCGATCCATCTCCCAACCACATATTATTTGGAGTTTCAATAAAATTAAACATAAACACGTAAGTGTGGAATGGTAACTTCCTTTTTTAAAATAAAAAGAAATAAATCGTACCACTACTTAGGCGAGACTTTTTTCTTAAAGATTATACGTCAGTTTATGCATTTCCGTAAACTTAGCTCTCGGAAGTCCTTTAAAGACGATGTCATTGCTGGCCATATAAGTATTGATGTAACTTATGATGAAGTCATATTAACTTCCGCAACGTTTATTTAAAAGCGGGGTTTTAACTTTAACCAATGATCCCTCAATTGACATATCCGTTACGTAATTCACCAGTTCTAGTAAAATCGGTTATAAAATCGAAAATCGTTTGGGAAATTACAAAGTGTCTTCTCATCCACTATACCTCAGTACCTGAAGTCGAAAGTTTACGAACAGTAGTGTGTGTGCCAGTGATGACATACGGCGCTGAGACGTTTTTTATTTTTCATTTTCCACAGTCTCAAGGTCGCTTAGAGAGCGATAAAGAGAAATTGCTTGGTATTTCTCTCGGCAATAAAAAAATAAAATAATTAAATGAAGGCTACTGACATCATTCTCTAAATGTGCACGCTGAAGTGGCAATTAACAGGCCACATAGTTGGCAGGACTAACAAACGATGGAGAAGAAGGGAGGAAGGTCCTCGAATGGCGACCACATCTCGGAATGAGGAGCTCAGGCCTTTCTCCAAACAGAACTGACGACCTGAAGAAGGCAATGGAAAGCCGTTGGATTCGGAGAGCGCAGGACCGAATTTTTGGGGAGGCCTATGTCCAACAGTGGATTTCTGAAGGCTGATGATGAATGGATGGTTTGAATGTTATAAAACTTTTTGCTTTGCATTTCTATTTTTACTAAAAAAAAATAATATTCTATACACTCAAATTGTTACAATGACCTCGCAACCATGTGGCATATAGTTTATATTTAATTTCTCGTGCCAACCATCGTGCTAGCCAACTATTTGGTTAAAAGCCTCAGAAATCATCAAAATTAGCGAAAAAATAATAAAAGAATGCAGATTATACCTACACACTATACTTGTAGACTACACTACACTACACCAGACTATACACCACACCACACCACAAGTTATTTAATGTTAAATAATCAACCTATAGATTAATTAAGTTGTTAGCAAAAAAAAATAGAACCGACTTCAAACGGTATAAAATAAATTGTTTAGTATCTACTTCTTCTTTCTTATTGGTAATGACTGTTAAAACTATTTTGGAGTCCGTGCCCATTCAGAACGAAAGGTATGATATTTTACCAAAGGCCCGACTGTTTTGGAAGTCGGTAAAAAAATCATTTCAATTTACGGTCGCTGTCTTTTGGAATAATAAAGTTGGGCATAAGATTTTCTGAAAAGAAAATCATAGTATATAATAAATAACAGAATGTTTTAATCCCATATTGAAATACATTATTGAAATCTTTTAAGATCATTTAGTTACAGTTTAGTAACTATGGAAAGCTATTAAACTGAACGAATTCCCAACTGAAAATTCATTAGGCGTTTCTATCGATTTCCACTTAGACCTTTAAAACGGTCGTAGAACCCTAGTTATAGAGAGAAATAGTTTTGGTAGTTTGAGCCTAACGTTATTTCGCGAATATTATAGTAGTTTCACTTTAGAGCATCAAGGTATGACAGGTACGACACCCGTCAGAGGAGTGGCCTTTATGGGCGAACCCCTCGTCCCAACGTCCATGCACAATGTTCCTTCTAGTTATACAACTAGTGTGTCTGTGTGTGTCGATGGCAGTGTTGACACCTTCCGATGCTTACGGCGGTATGCGGCCACGCACACACCGCCGCCCTTCCCGGGGCTGCTGGCTGGACGGATCGAGCTCCCACTCTCACCGCCCATAACCCCGGAAGCCCCCTTTTAGTCGCCTCTTACGATCAGGCAGGGGATACCGTAGCTCTATTCTTAATCTCGAAGCTACAGGGACTCCACCAGGCTGGCCTAGTGCGGATTGGTTGACATCATTCCTTCGAGAAATTATGAGTTTCTCTCAGACATACACAGCGATGTGAAACATCATAATCAATTTAACATCACAATATTTTCCATCACCGTGGAGCAGCGATTCTTTTGTCAGAGGTGCGCGCCGAGGATGTGAACTCGGCCTTTCCCTCGTCGGAGACCGTGGTTACCACTTGCCAATCGCCGCTCTTATTATTATCTATCTCTATACCAAAATTCAACCCGGCCCGTTGAGTCGTTCTAGCGTGATTGAGCAACAAACATCCATCCAAACATGCAAAATTTTGCATTTATAACAATGACATTATTTAATTTAAAAAAAACGTGCCACCATTTTGATACTTCAGTTTGATTAGTATTCTTCGAATGCACGAATATGGTGGCTACCGTCAGCGAGACAGTTTAGAGAATAAAAGAGAAGAAAATTGCCATTTTAGAGATTTTTCGGGGTCATTTTCTGAGCGGCTTAAACATAATATTTTCCCTACTTTTTAATATCATACATTCATAAGTACATATAGAAATAGTAGCTTCAAGATTATAACGTGACGTAATACGTAACGTGTATGGAGACGTTATCTCTTAATACAAAGTAATGCTTAGTACCTAAGCATTATAGTTACATTTTTATCGTTTGCTCGTAACAGTTTATCGTAGGCCTTTGCACGTAAGGAAACTTCCGAAAGACGTTGCCTTTCCCTTATCTCCAATCTTTATTGAAGGGTTTTACGATACCAGCACCTACTTCTACCATGAAGCAATTTTCACGTTTCATTAGAAACCTTTGAGCGGTCTACATGTAAGACGATCGTCGGTCTTAATTGAAGGCCAATTCAACTATAACAAAAAGTTTATAGGTCGAAAACGAAGTCAGTTCGGGCATCTACAATAAATGTATTTATTTCTATTTAAAAGCAACAATCTACAACATCGTCACAGAAAGGAAAAGGTAAAATAGAGTTATTTTAAAAATATTCACCTTACTAACGGCCCGTATTGTGCAGAGGTGTGCAAAACGCCAAAGTGCCTTACAAAACGTCCTCGGTTCAATTCACGACGAGAGAAACAACTTAAAGATGAATTTAAAGGTATTTCCTTGGTTGGATGTGTACTATAGCAGGGTTTAAAAGTGTTCTAGCCTCTGTTGGTCGATTTTCGCCTACACGCTTCAAGCATTGTTATCTATGCGATAAGCTGTCACGTGTGCCCATTATCGACCCATAGCCGCTCTGTTATCTCAAATACCTATATGTATATATATACACTAGCTGACCCGACAGACGTTTTCCTGTCTTAACTATGGATATTAAAATCGAATTTGTAAAAAAATATATATTAAATATCAATTTTCTTAATTTTTTTCATTGATAAGAACCTTCTCCTGATAATAACAAACACAACAAAAAAGAATTATCGAAATCGGTCTAACCGTTCACGCGTGAGGCCGACACCAAGGGAAATAGGAATTCAGTTTTATACATATAGAGTTAGAGAAATGTTAATGCCCGCGACTTCTTCCGCGTGTACTTTAGTTATCAGGACACAGTTTAAATTAACCCCGTTATAATTGTGTATACGTATCTGTTCTGCGTCTGCAAGTAGGTACTGCTATAAAAGATAGGTAACAGGTTACTACAGTACCTACTTCGTTTTGAAGCTGGTGTTAAAATAACTTGGATATTTGGTGCACTAACCCGCTAGCAAGCCACATAAACCTGACCGTGAGAAAAACAGCCCCCATTTTAAATTAGTCCGACGAAATATAAAGGTTGTCATAAATTTATTTTTAAGAAATAAGAAAGTCAGGCCCTATATACCAATATTTATACTGCTAAGTTCAGAAATGAGATGATAATTAATTTCTATACATTTTACTTAACCCTTCTCGTGATATTTCCTTAATGTTTTATTACATAAGTACCTTCTTCTGCCAATTACAAACACAACAAAAGAAGAATTAGCGAAATCGGTCCAGCCGTTCACGCGTGATGTCGTGACCAAGGGAAAATGGGATTCATTTTTATATATACAGATGAGTGCTGCTGGGAGTTTTTTTCCGCCGCCTTTTTTCTCTCAGCTCAACATCTAGACCAAACGGGCACTTATAGGCGATGACCAGGAAAAAATGACATTCATTAAGCGAATATTTTGTATTCCTAATATGAAATAAATATTTTTTCTTGCTTTTCTTTCTTTCTTTCTATGTTCTTAACGTGTGTGATGTGCTCATGGAGGTCGTATGTGCGATCAACAAGTTCACGCGACAGTTTTTGGAACTACTACACCAAATCTGCACCTTACTGTACATAGCACCTACGACTCAGGGTATCCTAGTGTGAGTGTAATGGCTTATTTATTAAACCAGTGGTAATTTCCCGGTCGAACCATTTATGATCTACCATCTTTAGAATTTTAAGTCTTATAAATATTTGATAAGAATTCTTTAAATTATGAGTACTTTTCTGTTTATTCCGAGGAACTTATTCGGCTCAGTGATAAAATATAATATCATTTTTTATCCGTACGTTGTTTACTTTTAATAAAACATTAAGCTCCCAGAAGACTCGTGAAAATTTTTCAAGCAAAGTTTTCCGTTTGTTGTTTTATTCAATTAACCTCAATGATGAACTAATTATAATCAATTCAGTCAACTTTGAAACTTAATTGGCTTGTCGCTAATTACAAAACAAACCGAGCTCGTTCACGTAAAATATAATGAAAATAGTGGTTTTATTTGCCTAAATAACGTTATTGTTCTGAATTATTCAAATCAATCAGTATGTTTACTGTCTGAAGTACAAGTAGGTATCCATTTAACATGACAACAGTCGGTACCTAGGTAAGGTGCCGAGTACCTTTTTACTTATAGTAGGGGAGCCAACGAGGCTAATTGTGGATTTACTCGAGCGTCATCAGGACCTTGTGCGTTTTATAGTTGGGTGGTAGGAAGATTAAAATATTATATGACGTTTTCCGTTAAACCGGTGGGGAGAGCGCCTATAGGTTTTCAAAATTTTTATACGAAAGGTATAGGTAAAATAACGACAAATATCGATCGATGAATGTATATAAAACAGCGAATAAAAAAAGGCATTTTGGCAATCTTGGGAGAGGGAGAGTTATTATTTAAAAAGTCATGGTTCAACGGTGACGTGGTATTCTAATCTGACCATTTTGACATCCGGAAGTAAGATAAAAAAAATCAGAAAAACTACTGTCCCTATAAGTATAGAAGGTTTTTTTAATCATGGCAGTACTCAACAGGATGCAAGGAGTACCCCATATCTTAATCTAACACGCTCGAGTAAATCCAATAATCCCCTTTTGGGCTCCCCTACTATTATTTACATACCTAAGTCCTGTAATCCATATTAAAGCAAGACTAAATCTTCATACATATCTTTAACATCACGAGAATTTTCGCCATTTTATCCTATTTACGACTCAAAACAAACAGCTAGTTACACATACAACGTATCCTTTGTTACTTCAACCATGCAAGTCAGGCATTCCCCCAAATTCGAAGACAAAGCCCAGGAGCAGCCTCGCATTCCAGCGACTGCGATAAATCCGACAAGAATAATCGCTGCAGTTGTGTTCTGTATTTCCCAAACCTCGTTAGTATGTACGTGTTAGTATAGGTACTTTGAGGTTCCGTATACAAAAATTATAGTGTGCTAAGTGCGCATGGCCTGGCGGTTAGCGTAGAACGCAAGCGATCTATTCAACTAAGGCAAACGGGCGCGGTCGGGCGTGAGATGGGTGACAAAAAAGGCTTTATTATAACTGTCTCAATTTAATATTTAACCTAACTTAATAGGCTCTTGAGACGTGAGCAGCGATGGCCGAGTGGTAAAAGCCGCGGTCTTCTACGCGACCGATCCCGGGTTCAAATCCTCGGCGCGCACCTCTTACAAAGAAATTTGTAATGTGCGAATTTATCGCTGTTCCACGGTGATGGAGTATATCGTGATGTTTCATTAATTACGATGCTCTCCATCGCCGTGCATGCCTGAGAGAAATTCATAATTTCTCGAAAGCATGACGATCAACGACGACAATCCGCACTTGGCCAGCGTGGTGGACTATGACCTAAATCCCCCTCACTTGTGAGAAGGAGACCTGTGCCCAGCAGTGTTACATAAAAAAGGTTAAAAAGAAGAATAGACTCTTGGGCACACACTACATTTGATTAAGAAACAAATTCATTATTCAGGGTATAATAATATGATAAATCCAATAACAGTAATCGTTAGTATTTTGTAGTTTAGTATTTTCAAAACTAGAGCAATTACTGGCAAGATAATACAAGAGCTTCATGGAGTAACTTATTTAAAGAGCTTTTAATTTTGGTTTGTTAGTTTGGTAGCTAAGTTTTCAACCCCTAAATTGTAAGACAAAGAGTAATAGTCGGTGTTGTGTATTTCCGTATTCCCGAATGTCGTTAGTGCAAGTGTTCGCAGTTTAATCACGTTGTACAGCTGTAGAGAAGCTATGGCTGAGCGGTTAAGATACCGGCATCCGACGCACAGGCATCCGATTCAAACCCAGACGCGCACCTCTGACTAATTTTTTTGTGCGCGTATTTATCGCTGCTACACGGTGAGGAAAACATTGTAATACGAATATTTCTATAGTATAGAATAGTGTTTGTCCTGCGTGGTGGACTATCGCGTATATACCTCTCAATTTTGAGAGGGCGCCTAAGTTCAGAAATAAAGATAATGAAGCAAATAAACATCATTTTACAAGTATTCATCATTTTTTGTTAATTTTTACAGACTTCCAAAAGGAGGAGGTACTGTATTCGGCTGTATGTATTTTTTTTTATATATGTTCACCGATTACTCCGCCGTTTGTGGACCGATTTACAAAATTCTTTTTTTGTTCGTATGCTTATACTCTCAAATTTTATAGGCACACACATTGATTTTCTTATAGTTTCTGAAGCATAAGAGATATTTACGCATAGAAATCCTTCCATCATCACCTCATGTTGCTGAGCTGATGATGGAAGGTACTGCGACAGTGAGGAGTTGAGAGCAAATTCTTTCAATAAATAGTTTTTTATTCGAAATCTTACATTCCTGAGGTGGTCCAACTGTCACCAAGTCAAAGTCTGATGATGGTATCCCAGAGAAATCGAAGGGAACATTCAAATTTTATAGTACAACGAATGATTTTCATATTTTTACAAAAGCAAAACAGACATTTGTGTATAATTATCGTCATATCATGTTGCTGAATTGATGATGGAAGGTACAACGACGGTCAGGAGTTGAGAGCAAATTCTTTCAATAAATGGTTTTTTGTTCGAAATCTTACATTCCTGAGGTGGTCCAACTGTCACCATGTCAAAATCTGATGATGTGATATTAGGGAAATCGAGGGAAACACTGAAACTTAGTAGGAACACACATTCTTTTAGTCCTATTTTTAACTTAATACAAATATTTATGTCTGGTAATAAGCACCTGCTGTTGCTTGACTGGTGATTGAAGGTACAACTCCTCAACGGTTAGGAGCTAAGAGCAAATTCTTTTTTTAATTTATACGTTCAGGTGGACTGATAGTAGTATTCTTTCTGGCTACTAGATAAACATGATTATAAAAGGTAAATCTGTTTAAAATTTAGAAGTCAAGTGAAAATTTTTCCAATTATGCTAATACATACATAATTATTAAAATTACTAAAAAGAGTGAAATAAATTAAGTTTTTAACAAAAAAAAATAGAACCGACTTCAAACGGTAAAAAATAAAATTGTTCAGTACCTACTTCTTCTTGCTTATGGTAATGACTCTTAAAACAATTTTTGAAGTCGGGCCCTTAGTGAAATGCCCTGTCTTAGTAAATATAGTGTACTTTTCGTTCTGAATGGGCACCGACTCCAATATAGTTTTAACAGTCATTACCATAAGCAAGAAGAAGTAGGTACTGTCCCACTGTCTGCACTGTCGGTGCCAATTTAGAACGAATGGTACGACATTTACTAAGGGCCCGACTCCGGAAATAGTTTTAAGAGACATTACCATTAGCAAGAAGAAATAGGTACTGAACAATTTTATTTTTTACCGTTTGAAGTCGGTTCTATTTTTTTTGTTAAAAACTTAATTTTATCGTATTAGTTTTTATTTTTTATTTTATTTCAAACAGTTATATGATAAATAAAATGCATCAAAAATCAATATTCCATAGCAATAAAAGTTTTTGTAAGTCACTAAAATCCATTTTTAAAGTACCTACCATAAACAGTTTCTAGCGTTTGTTTCCCAAACCTTGTTAGAGCAAGTATTTCTGGTTTTAATTACGAAGTAACAAACAATAGAAGCCTCTATTTGTTTAGGACAAGCCACGTGGACAAACAGAGGATTGGAATCAGTTAACTACATATAAAGTTAATTAATATAGGTACTTAGTATTTAACTTTAGGCTGTTTTAGGACGCCAAAATTCTACAAAAATACTAGAAGTAAACTAGAAATACGAGAAGAAAAGTACCTACTAAACTTAGTAAAGAAAGTTCTTTTTGGTAGTATCTTATGGCCTGATAAGACAAAGGAAAACTTTATTTGAAATTTTGTTTTCTTCGTGTATTTCTGTTTGTATCTGTTTGTTGTATTGTAGTACTTAAAGGTTTTTGCTATACGGTGCTCCCTCTTCTCATAATTATGGAAGCCTAGGATCATGGTAGTATCCATTATACTGGGGCATGAATGCTGCTATATCAATCAGAGGTACAGTTTAGTAGTTAGTGATCTGTCTATCATATACCGATCACCCATCAAAATTATTTCTGCTCTATCTAAATCAAAAATATATAATTTGATTTAAAAGTAGCAATGAGCAGTAAGTACAAAGATATATTATTTCACTGTTAAATCAACGTTTTCTTTCGAAGATCCTTTAGGGAAGATAAACTTCGGCTATAAATGCCTCTGGAGATTATTTCCCGGGTATATCTCAAATAGGATTTCGCGGAAATATTCGTGACGACGCATTTTTTAGGCGCAGACCGCAGTCAAATCGCATGCGAGTAGCAGGCAAACGATAAATAACCACGCGAACTGTTTTTTGTCAAATATTCGTACAATAAAGTAAGCATGATTATTAACGAATTACTGATGTAAAATAAATTCACGAAAGTTACACGAAATCATGTCAACATCGTTACTAATATAGCTCTCAAAAATTTGAACTCACAAATAAATCCTGACGACCTGTGTGGCGCAATGGTTACCATGCCGGACTGCCAATGCCAGAAGGGTCCTGGGTTCGATTCCCGGTGAAGCAGAAATTTGAATGATGAGTTTAAATTTCTGTTCTTGGTCTGGGTGTTTGTGTTTCTGTCCCTGTGTGTGTCCACGGTACCCACGATACAGGGTATATCTACCCTACTGTGGGGCTATGAGTGTGAAGCGTTATTTATTTATTTATTTATTTATTAAATCTGTTTCAATTTTAAATCAAGTATGACGTAGTGGACAAACGCATTACGTCACCTCGCCGGTCACCTCATTTTAAACCCTTATAATTGTACTGCTGGGCACAGATTTACTCTTGATATTGAGAGATCATTAGGCCATAGTCCATCATAGGCGGATTTACCAGCAAGGTGAGCAAATTATAGCCAAGTGCGGCAAATTTCGGAGATCCAAATCTCTCACTCATCGTCGCCAAATACAGCGGTAGAAAATCTGCCTATACTTGAGAAATAAGTCAATCCGTCACTGTATGCTAATATTGTCAATTAAAATCTAACTAAATTCATAAAGAAATCGCAGTAAAGAACCTGAGTTTGGATTGGCTTTGCTTAGAGATTTCATTACGTTTTATCGAGAAACAAGCAGCTCCATTGATACTTGGCTAGTTATTCAGGATGTTTTGGTGGGGTATTAATATCAGCATGTATTTTTTTATTTGCCAACAACACCCATATTCCATCGGGGGAAAACGGAATTATTATCTGCAACGATATAAGTTCTCATACGAATGACACATTTCGTTTAGTCGCTAGTGATAAGTCCCCTGCATTGAGTGAATTTTGGTCTAAAACGATATTCATTTCAGTTGTTTACAAGCTATTAAATTTGCGATATGTACAGAAAATGAAGCGCGCATGGCCCGGTGGTTAGCATAGAACGCAAACGATCTATGCATCTAAGCCAAACGGGCGCGGTCGGGTGTGAGATAGGTGACCGCTAGTAACAAAAAATTTCATGCGCGTTTCCGTGCCTCGGAGGGCACGTTAATCTGTCGGTCCCGGTTGCTGTCGATAAATAACAGTCGTTACACCTTGTCGGAGGCCTTATGGGGGATTTGAAAACATTCGACAGCGGGTTGGCCACTAACCCGCATCTCCACCAACCCGCATTGGAGCAGCGTGGTGGAGTAAGCTCCAGGCCTCCCCAATAATGGGGAGAGACCCATGCCCGCAGCAGTGGGGCGCAAAAAGGGTTGCAGCCAAACCTTGATGGTGCGGTTTAAAAACATCTGACAGCAGGTTGCCCACACTCGCATGTCCAGCGATCCGCATTGGAGCAGCGTGATAGAGTAAGCTCCAGATCTTTCCAATCATTGGGTGCCCTGCAGTGGGATGCAAAAAAGGTTACAGGCATCACGCTTAGCAAGAAATATAGGTAGAGCCAATATATGAAGCAATAAGGTTTAGTTATTACAAATTGCTGACTATAAAAGTCATAATTTCTAAAATATCAAAATGAAAATGGTTACGATGAAATAAACCACGTTTAGAAACATAACAAAACTGGATTTGATCGACAATCTATTTTGCTTTAATTTCCGAAGAGTCCCTTAAAAACAAAGAGGGTCCTAAAATATCGGAGGTCCAAGGACAATCAATGATATATTGGTGTGGCCCACATTTAAATTGGTTTGTTAGTAAGGGTTGGTCATATATTATCGAATTTTACCAGTTAGTAAATCGTTTAACGTAACGGCTTCATAATTAGCTCTTTTTTATACGAATCAACATTGCTAATTTCTCTTATTGGTGGAGAGTAAGAACCCACCCCACGACATTGCCATATCTATTATATGTATCTTTAAACGAGAAGGTATAGTATAAGTATATCTTTAGGTATAATACCTTATATATGTATATATAATCTGAATCTCGGAAACGGCTGTACGGATTTTCATGAAATTCAGTATGCTGCTGCATTCTACATTTCGGGGAAGAAGAAATCGATCTAGCTGGGTTTTATTTTTTAGAAAATGTCGTTTTCAGTATTATTTTTCATCTAGTATTTTCAGTAGGTTTTCATCTAGTATTTTTATAAAGTACTCACTAATTTTCTTTCACTATTTCTTCGTCACTTTTTTAATTAATAGATGCACTTTGTTTATTGTCCATAATTTTTTCTTCTTCAATTATGGCATCGCAAACTCTGCATATTGCCAGCGTCAAGTATAATTTTTGCATCACGTTTTTGCCAGTTTTGGTGAAACTCAAAGAGTAATAATAGGTAAAGTCAGTAAGTAATCAGTTAGTCAATTCAGTCAGACATTCAAGTAAAGCGATGGCTTCTTTTACCAGAACGTGACCAATGGAATTTTGGAGGCAAGCCGAAAAAACCTAATTTCGCACTGTTATTTTAATTCACAACACTCGTGCACTATAATTAACCTATATCGAACAAAATGTCATCAAATTTAGCCGATAAAACTCAAAAATACACCAAGGAAGTAAAAATAAAACAAGAGCATAAAATGTATTTTTCGACTTCCCGCCAAAACTCCCCTGTCCATATTTTAAATACTTGATATAAACGAATTTTACAAGTATAGACGAGTCGAGTCATCAGCTGTCACCCCTCCGTCTTGGTCTAAGAGCCGGTGAAGATCGACCTTCACCGATCTGATAACTCGATGAGACATATTCTTTATCAAATATAAGTTATAAACATACATGCCTATGATAACTTGCTTATCGAAAAGTGTTCATAGCTATTTTAATATAGTTAATGTTAATCAATTTTCTCTCATCACTTCACTCTTGTATATAAATAAATATAATTATTATAATAATATTTATATGTTTATAAATTATATTTGATAAAAAGTATGTTTCATCAAGTTATCAGATTGGTGAAGGTCGATCTTTTACGTCTTCTCTACTATCTTACGAATTTTCGATCAGGCCACGTGTCCTGACGCGAGTTTAACATTTTTTACCCATCCCAAAAAAGGTGCACAACGCAGCTAAAGAAGTTTTCACTTCAAAAATTGCGACGAATTGAGCACCTCCTGCTTTCTTCCAGTCATTTCAAAAGGACCACAATGAACGACGAATTGAGCACCTCCTGCTTTCTTCCAGTCATTTCAAAAGGACCACAACGAACGACGAATTGAGCACCTCCTGCTTTCTTCCAGTCAGTTCAAAAGGACCACAACTATGTAATAAAATACAACTAGCTTAATTTCACTCATTCCTAATTGTATCTTCACTAAACTAGGCAATATTACGTAGTACAATACAATGGTACCTACCTACTAGCTATCTGTCCAAGAGTTTCCTATCGCTTAGAACATACGGTTTGGGGCACAAACTAAGCAATGCATAAAAACAAAACTCTAACCTACATAACTTCCGAGATTAATATGCAAGATCTAACTATAATGCCTATCTGTATAATCGCAAACGCTATCGAATATAAATTCGCCCATCATCGATATATCATTCGCACTAAACTCGAAAATGACAATAACAAGTCACGATTTTAATGATACAGAAAAAAACTAAAAGATCGGATCTACTTTACCTTGTATAAATGCCATGGACATATATTATATGCTATGACTCACATCGTTTTAGCTTAAAACGGATAACATAGTTTGAAGCTCCGCAGTAATGTAAAAAAACTTAGGTATGCCTGACTAGATTTACCTATAAAAAGTGGCTAGTTTTTGAGTGTATGAACAAGGAAATCTTTATAAAACAATATATGACAAAAATAAAAGAACTGATCTTACACATATTCCCTATAAATATAAGCTTAAACATCGCTTGATCTATACAAAGAAATAAAATTGGATTCGAGTGTCCGTTTTTAATTTATACAAATAAAATATAATTGGAGTGTCTGTTTGTAATATAAAAATAACCACTTTTTACTACATGCATCTGAATGTTTTACCAAAATACATTTTTACATTTTTTCTGTCTGTCTGTTTGTTCCGGCTACTCTCTGAAACGGCTGAACCGATTTTGACCGATTTTCACTGGCAGGCTTAGAATAATTAGGTACATTGTAGAAACAAAGTTCGCGCGCCCAAATTGAAGCATTTTAATTGGTGCCATTCACGGCACCAAAGGCCGGGCCGCCGCGCGCCGGCCGCTTTGTAGTATTCAAGGTTAAAATATCTATCACAACACTTTTGAAAAACAAAAGAAATCTAATAACATAACTTTTTGCAGTGAAGTTTTCAATATTTTGAAATATTGTATAGTGAATTTGGTGAAAATAAAAATATTTTGTTAGTCAGATGCGACATCTATGTGAATCTATTTAGTGCTTCAATTTTGACAGTGCGCTTGTATGAAGACACTCATTCTATATTATTCTAAGCTGGCAGGTAGTTGATGTAATAAGAAGTAACTTAGGCAAATTTTATTTTAGAGAAATTGTAAAACTAAAATCCACGCGGACGAAGTCGCGGGCGGCCGCTAGTTTTGAATAAGTAACGAACTAACAACGAATGTTTGACAGGTTGGAACCATTATACGGAAGGAAAAATTACATTGACTTCCGAGTATTATTAAAATGTGTATTTTTCAGCACATCTACGGCTAGAGCTCTTCAAAATAAGACAAAGACAAAGAACTTTATTTGCACAAATATGGGTGTTTACAAAAGTTGTTAATACATATTTAGTACGCCATATTTACCTTCATGAGATATGCAAATATTACAAAGATAAAAGAAAAAACTTAATAATAACACAATTTATAAAAATGTACATTATTATCAATTTTATTTTTATTTTTATTTGATCCCATATTGCGCATTTTGAAAATTTAAATTTTATTTCTTCCAGTATGTATTTATTTAGTTGTTTGTTTATTTAATTATTTATTCATATTTATTTGTACTTCGGATCGAATCCGATCGTCGGCTTTGGGTACCCATATTGCAGGGTTGCAGGGCAAGACCATAAGTGATTTTTATGTGCAGCTGGCTGCAACCCTTTTTGCGTTCCACTGCTGGGCACGGGTCTCGTGCCATTATTGGGGAGGCCTGGAGCTACTCCACCACGCTGCTCCAATGCGGGTGGTAGGGAATTTTTATGTACAGCTATCGTCCCGTAATCACTGGGACAAAAACTTTTAAAGCGTAGGCCGATTTTAGTCCGAGTGATTATATGACGAATATAACTCATTTAGGATACAAATTAACAAGAGGACCATTTACCAGAAACGTTTTCGCACGACATTTTACAATAAGTACAGTACAGTTCATCGTATTGACTTGAATTTATTAAACAAATTATTATTTTTCAAATGTGTAAGTTATAAATTGTGAAATATTATTCTTAACAAATTAATTATAGTAATTTATAATGAAAAAACGTTTCCATCTGAAATTTTATTTGACATTAAAATGTAAATTTAAAAACGTTTCATTTTTCAATCAAAAATTAAATTAAAAATGTAGGTACATACTGACATAGGTTTCCAAATTTCTAAAGTTTCTCTGTTTAAATAGAAATCGCACAGCCTTGGATCTCGAGAAGACAGAATTACAAAGATTTCTCGTAATTACCACACGAAGCTCTGTAAATACTCCTTATAAATTGAAAGAGCACGAATAATCCACTCCATTCCCATCCTTGATTCTCATCTGAATAACTACGTCATTACCGAGAATCTTAACTTGTTATTTGTCAATGTAAGGATTTAATTAATCTTAGCTAAACGAAGAGCTAAACTTACTTTAGTATTTTGTTACGTTTAATAAATGGGGCTCACGGCTAAATCGAAATTAAATATTCATAACATTATTACCTAGATTACTATAGGCCTTTTTCAACAAAACAAGCACGTTCAAATCTTGGTCACTACTCCCTTAAACAGATGTATTCGTCAATACAATGCCGTCCACAACCTAAAGGTACTTAACTAGTAGTAGGGCCAAGACTCCAAGGAGATTGATATTTTTTCAAATAGCTTTCAAAATTTTAGAAAATACATCTGGATATTACTTAATCAGCTATAATATGTATAATTGCTTCTTTTAAATTCATGGTAAGTGCTGTTAATTTTATCATATTTTTTAATCTAAATACTTTGATTTTTATTTTTTCTGTAGTAATAGTAGTAGTAGTGAGTAGTACTTAGTAGTATGTTTCTGTAGTAGTCTATCTATGTAAAATGTCTCCTGCCACTTTGTAATGTTTATGAAATTGTCGATTGTACCTGTAAGTGGGATAGCACTTAACTCTTAAGCTGTTTATGTGTACTAAATATGTATTTATCAGTGTAATCCTGTTGGTGCAACTAAAATAAATAAATAAAAAATAAATAAAATTATAGGTATTTGTTTTGAGTAATTATTAAGTTGGAGGTCACCTGGTGCTAAGTGGTCGTAGCAGCCCATGTGCAATGGATATGCAGTACCACTTCACAGGCGGACGGGTGCCTCATGTAGGTATGGCGGGTTACTGCCTTTTTCAAAGAAACAATAAAAATACTCGAGTAACTAATACTACTTTAACCTTTTACGATACCTATAAATTTAATAAAAACGAGTTCTAGCGATTTACTCAGTTAGCGAAACGAGCGCGGTGGTGGTGAGATGATGGGTGAACGCTAGTGACCGTTTGTCTATACTAATATTATAAAGAGGAAATATTTGTATGTTTGTAATGAATAAACTCAAAAACTACTGTTCAGATTTCAAAAATTCTTTCACCATTAGAAAGCTACATTCACCCTGAGTAACATAGGCTAAAACCGCGGGAAAATGCTTCATTCCTACGTGAAAATGGGTAATAGGATCAACGCGGTTGAAGCAACTGGCTAAACGCATATGATTTTAATATAGCAATGAAGCCTGGAATAGCACATAGGCTATTTTTTATCCTACGGGGATTAGTTATCTATAAATAGCAGTGATTAAACCTTGTCGCAGGCCCAATGGGCAGGTAGAAAACATCCAACAGCGGGTTGGCCACTAACTTACTTAACCAAGTATTGGAGCGGCGTGGTGGAGTGAAGTGAGTGTACATTGGGACGCAAAAAATGGTTTCAGCCACTATTCTACGATATGGCTTGATGAACGTGGATTTAGTTTTAAGTTTATTGCAAGCATTATTTGAAATTTAACAATATACTAGTCCCAAGCTATTTAGGATCGGGCCCGTCCTTGCTACACTTAGAGAAGGCCCGTTCTAAAATTCCTCGGACAGTCCAGTAAACGGTGACCTATCGTCCACTGCAATTATATTCGCATTAGTTCAATATCGGATTGGCCGTATGTTACAGCTAGTGTGTCTTTAACTTTTTAGAACATGGGATTGGCAGTAAATGATGGTTAGGCCCAGTGCTGGCCGCTACGATTAGTGTTTTTTTCTTTTTTGTTATGTTTGAATAGAAGAACGATTTTCTATTGATATTTATCGCTGTGTTTGTTTAAACTTTTTTTTTCGAGTTTTGGCGGGAAGTCGAAAAAGACATATTGTGCTCTTGTTTTATTTTCATTTTCTTGGTGTATTTTTGAGTTATATCGGATAAAGTTGATGGCATTTTGTTTGATATATGTTAATTACAGCGCACGAGTGTTTGTGAAATAGAATAACAGTGCTAAAATGTGTTTTTTCTGCTTGCCTCCAAAATTCCATCGGACTGATCGGACACGTTCTAGTAAAGTAGCCTTCGCTTTACTTGAGTGTTGGACTGACTACACTGACTGATTATTGACGACTTACTTACTGACTTTGCTATTACTTCGTCCAATTTCATTGAAACTGGCAAAAAAATTATGCAAAAATTATACTTGACGCTGGCAGTATGCACAGAGTTTGCGATGCCATAATTGAAAAAAAAATCCTTTAAGCCTTCCGTTTTAATTCAAACCTTCCACCAGCGCGGTCTCTAAAGCCGCGACAAATAATAATTAAGAAAACAATTGAAAGAACGTCCACCTCCACCAATCTGCTTTGAAGCAGCATAGTAGAGTAAGTTCTAGGGCTCCCCAATAATAGGAAAATAAGTTCCCCGTGCCGTGGATCGCAGTAAGACGCAATGAGGGTTACAGTCAATTAAAAAAAAGAAGTTATAAAGGATTCGGATAATTGATTTCTTGTGCCAGTATTACAAAAAGTCGGATCAATCTGTAGCATCGTTGCAACGTGAAGGATGGAAAAACAAAAAAAATAAACAAACAGATTAACATTAACATTAACATTAACAAGATTTAACAACCGTTTTAGAGTCTGTACTGAGTTTGAAAATAGTAGAAGTGTTAGCATCGTTTCATTTTTCGTAAGAAATCCATAAAACATGGCGATCCTAGTGACTGCCAACATACGAATGGCTCATAAAACATTTGTTCTAGAAGCGAACAAGTTTGGTACAGTAATGAGTTTCGGACGCACTAAGATGTATTGCTTTTATTTCATTATTCTCGAATTAAGGGCAAGCTGTTGATATATAGGCGAAATATGGAAATATTAAGGGACTTCGTGTTTAATTTGGGTAGTTTGTTTTGATAGCTTACATATTTTACATAAGTTCAACCCCTATTGACAAAGAAATATGTTTGTGCATTTATCACAGCTCTCTGGTAAGGAAAAGGATAGTGATAGGAGGAAGAAAAAGTGATATTTTAAATAAATAACGCTATACACTCCTATGAGTGTATAGCGTTCCCCACACTAGGATTCTCTGTGTCGTGGGTACCATGGACACACAAAAAGATAGAAACACAAACACCCAGAGAAAGTACAGAAATTAAAACTCATCATTTCACTTTCTGCCTCGCCGGGAATCGAACCCGGGACCCTGCGATTGGCAGTCCGGCATGGTAACCATTGCGCCACACGGGTCGTTATTATTTATTGTTTTAATTACGCTGTTTTCCACAAACAAGTATGCTTGAGAATTACTCATAAATGTGGTGTCTACATAACTGCTATCGATAACAGCGGTCGGTCGTAACGTGCCCTCCGAAACATGAAAACGCGCAAGAATTTTTGTCCACTAGCTGTCGTTCATCCGACAGCTGACCGCGCCTGAGGGCCCACTCTGTAAGCATCCGTCGGTAAGTTCTAACATTTTCGGAATCATTTTTAGCATACTCAGATCGCCTCTTTTTCATGAATTAATAAGATAAGCGTTGTCATTGATGACATTAAGCTATTGAATGAATAATATTGCTAGAATTTCTTCAATCTAATCCAAAAATAAGGCCCGAAAATTCACTTTGTTTCGGATACGGGCGTACAGAGTGGGCCCTTTCGGCTTTAATGCGTAGATCGCTCGGGTTGTACGCCAGCCTCAGAACCATGAGCGCTTCGTTTGCAAATAAATTAAACCATATTTAATACTACATTCACCATTGAACGATCTCAAGTGCTTCCAACAGCGTTCAAGTACAAAACACTAAACTTGTTATTCATTTAGCATAATTCCCACACTGAAGCCTTAAGGATTTGAAAGGATGATCCGTTTAAAGTGAACGGTACTCACGAAGCTTTTGTTCAACAATCAATTCTCTTTGTAAGCTGGCTCGTTGAAGATACCTACTTTGAGGAGACTTTAACGCAAGTTGCAAACCGAAAGCTAAGCTACTCCGAAGCTAAGCGAAGGCTGCTTAGCTAAGCTAAGCTAATATAAACTAAAAATATGTCCCGTGCACACCAAAAACTAAGCGAAAGCGAACTTAGTCAGTGTTGCAAAAGATGATCGAAGGGAGTGCGGGGTAAGCTTGGTTTAGTTCGTGTAGCTGCGCATCGGCATACACAACTAACTTTCGCATATTTTAGTTAGATAACATAGGTTAGAGCAGCGATGGCCGAGTGGTAACAAACTGCGGTCTTCGACGCGACCGACCCCAGGTTCAAATCCTCGGCGCGCACCTCTGACAAAGAAATTTGTAATGTGCGCATTTATCGCTGCTCCACGGTGATGGAAAATATCGTGATATTTATTAATTACGATGTTCTCCATCACCGTGCATGCCTGAGAGAAATTCATAATTTCTCGAAAGCATGATGTCCACCAAACCTAATGGCCTAAATCCCTCTCACTTATGAGAGGAGACCTGTGCCCAGTAGTGGGACATAAAAAAAGGTTGGAAAAAAAAACATAGCTTAGTTTGCATAGATTGCGTTAGCTATGCGAGCTAAACTAAACTAAGCTTAGCTCTTGGTCTGCAAACCGCGTAAGTATCTAAATCCCTTCATATTTACGCTTACAAGAACTTTGAGTGGCGATGACAGTTGCTTTACAGAGGTATCGGAATAGCGTATTATGCGATCGTAAAGTCAAGTTCAGGTGCAAAATTAAGCGCGCGTGTAAGCGCGTTTGCCGAAACGAAAACGTACACGCGCAGAAAAATACGCTATAGTCCGGCCAACGAGACGTGATAAAAAATGTAAACAAAGTTTCAGGGGTTCAAAACATTTTTATTTGAATAAATTATATACATAGCATATACTAGCGAGCCGGCCCAGCTTCGCTCGAGCGATTAAGTGATATACATTAAAATTTATTTTACAAAAACTCATACTAAAGGCAAAAAATAGATGCGCGATGAGAATGCGCGCCGGGGGATGTTATGATTTATGGTAAAACAAAATATCATCTTCTAAAGTATTTATTTGATTACATTTTGTACAATTTTAATCTGAATTGACGAAGCTAATTAACGTTTTTATTTAGATAAGGATTAATACTGAACAGAATAAACGATTCGAGATAACGTGATATTTTTATTAACATTTTAAACATAAAAGTAGTTATTGTAAGTCAACCGTAAGAGATAGAGTACATTAATGCGGACTTTTATTTAGCAAAATTATATATATATATATATATATATATATATATATATAAAATTCTCTAGAAAATTAATGTATCTCCGCTTAAAAGCAAAATCAATTATACACCTAAACCTTCCTCAGAAATTACTTTATTTATTTAAAAAAAACGCTACATAATTCGTTGAGTAGTTTTAAAGATCTAAGCATACATAGGGACGCGGGAAAGCGGCGGGAAGCGAATTTGTTTTATTTTATTTGTTATATTTTATTTGTTTTATTTACATTTATAATATGTAGTGATTTATTAAAATCGCAGCGCACCGGGCCGCGACAGGACATAAATTAGTTCCGGAAGTGAAATCAAAGCGATCACTCCAAGCAACAAGGAAGAATTATTTCGACGACTACAGCGAAGATATTTGACTATAGTTATTGTGCTTGGTGATTTGGATTCTGTTGAGTGGATTTTTGTATAAGGAGACAATAAACAACTTCTGGATTCAACTGGACGAGTAATAATAGGTAAAGTCAGTAAGTCGTCAGTAATCAGTCAGTCAAGTCAGTCATACATTCAAGTAAAGCGATGGCTTTTTTACCAGAACGTGACCAATGGAATTTTGGAGGCAAGCTGTATAAACATATTTTCGCACTGTTATTTTATTTCACAACACTCATGCACAGTAATTAACCTATATCGAACCAAATGTCATCAAATTTATCCGATATTACTCAAAATTATACCAATAACATGAAAATAAAACAAGAGCACAACATAATGTCTTTTTCTCAAAACGCGACCAAATGTTGACAACTGTGGTAATGACTGCTTTCCTGTACCACGAAACAGGCAACAAAAGCTGTCGTTGACTAACTGACGCCATTACTGCATACGTGTGATAAGGACAGAGATAATAATTGCTCGCTCTCGCAATAGTAACTTGGTAACGGTCCGTTTGTTTACATTCTTTATCTCGTCTCGTTGGCCGGAGAGTAGATTGAAACCGCTCTATGAATCAAGCTATATATATTATAGTTCTCGTGTGGCAGTGTTTGTTCACACTTCTCCGAAACGGCTTGACCGTTCTCATGCAATTTTGTGTGCATATTGGGAAGGTCTGAGAAGCGTTCAATATCTATTTTTCATACTCCTAAATGTTAAAAGTGGTACGAAGTTCGACGTCACGAACTTCGTCTCTATAAGTAGTTCTATAAAATGTGAAAATGTTTCCTAGAAACGTTGTATTAAATAAGGAGTTTTTTTTTAGTTTTACATATCACATACCAAACTTACGAAATATTCTTAAAAAATTATATACGTTGTACATATTCTACGAAAGCAGTTGAACAGTTTGTTTTCAGAAATTTACATCAAGTTTCTGAAAAGAAATTAAAAGAAAGTTATATGACCCCAAGAGCATTTAAGATTTCAAAGAAACCTACCGTACACTGGGAAAATGGTCCTCTTAATGTAACTTTACTCATTCTTGGTTACATGCCAACTCGACAAAGACATCAATTTGACTGAAAATGAAATATGTAAGCTTGTGTTAAAGCACCGGAATTCACAATAGTGGCGTATGAAATAGTGACTTGTAATAGTGCCACTGCCAAATGGAAAACTTCCACACCAATCAACAAATAAATGTGCTATAAATTGTTGATTTAATATTTGGTACAAGGTTATCAAAATTCAAGTTCAAATTCCATAAGACTAAAATCCCAGTTTACAAACTATAATCGCGTATCTAAAAGACACAGCAGATTTGTGGATGAAAAGCTGGATTGAATTTAATTAACAATAACACAATCTTAAACGGATCATTCACTAATTAGATAATGAAATTCTAGGCACTTCGCCAAACTTCGCTAACGTCAATATCAAGTGCGATTAAAGCAATTTGATCACTACTTTGTAATGTTCGTTCAGTAACCAGCAAGTTAAATTTACAGTTAGTTAAGAGTTTAACTTTAGGTTGATGGTCTTAAAATGCACCCCTTTGGTAAAGTAATCATATGATTAGCGCAAGAATTGAAGAAAGAGTTTATTAGTTTCTATAAAATATAGTTACGAAAAACATAAATAAAGTTAACTATAACGAATTAACTAGTATTACAGATTTTTGATACGTTAGGATAAGGTTCAGTCTATTAATATACCAATTAAAATATTGATTTTAAGGGCTTCTTTCACCACCTTCAAGTAAAGTGACAAGTACGCTAATTGTCGGTTAAAGTTGCCCGTAACTTCAATTTCAATTTCACGATGTTCGAGTAGCACTAATCATATTATGGTAAACTGACCCGGAGCTTTTACTTGCCAATTACCTTGCCAACTAATCAACACTTGGAGATGGTAAACGAGGCCCTTAGTATAACATGATTGCCATGCTGTAAAGATTAATTCTTAATTTTGATTTTAACATCAGATTGATGGCACTATTAATAATTATTAGACTGCAATTTGTACTAAAGTCATTTCAGTTGGTCCAATTTTCGGAATTAATGATCCAATCTAACAGACCGGTGAGCCAATCACAGCATAGAATAACATGATTTTTCAACGTTTTCTTTAACATGAATTGTCCTACTGCTGTGTTTTGGTGTCGTGCTGACTTAACTTTATGTTTTTCATCCTATAGATCAACTATTCATTACTCTTCTCTAATCGAAATTGAATGAATGCGATTTTTTTTTCTTAAATATATCGTTATGCCCTTATTCCGTATCTTTATGGGTGTGATTAGTCTTAGATTTAATTCATCTAGCAATTTAATTTTATTCAATGTAATTTAGTGTACTTATTTATGCCAAACTGTAGGTACCGTTATGGTAATGTTGAGGCATCCAGTTTGTTTTATGGTGAATTTAAAATGGCGATAGCTTGACTATTTCCTTTGAGACAATGTTTGTACAGGCCTCGTTTGTTGAATGTTTCGGAATTTCAAAGGTATTTTACATTTTGAAATATCCTTTTGGTGTGGGCTTCAAAGGATTGTGATTGTCTGAATTTAGTCCTTTCTAGAGTTTCTAGGTAAACATAATGAGCTTCTAGATGTCGTGCCTGTCAAATGTCGAGGCAATGAATTATTAATGTATTGTGCAAGTATTTCGTTTTAGAAATTACGCAATGACGTAACTTAGCAATCCATCTTAATATATATAAATTACGTGTCACGTTGTTTGACCGCGATGGACTCCTAAACTACTTAACCGATTTTAATAAAATTTGCACACCGTGTGCAGTTTGATCCAACTTGAAAGATAGGATAACTGAGATCTCAATTTATAGTCGGAATATTAATTTATTTCTGATACTTTAAGGCATGACAACGTCTGCCAGGTTCGCTAGTATATTATATATTCCTTGTGTGCGTGTGTATTTCATTAAACTCCTCCTAAATGACTGGAATAATTATGATGATTTTTTTGTATGTGTTCAAGGGGAATTGAGAATGGTTTAAATTCACATATTTGGTCCACTGGATTGTTTTTATTTTTTTTATTTATAAGTAGCTTTCCCATATAAAATTGTTCCTACCTGTCAAACGTTTGTATTTAGTGTCCTGTCGTTCTAAACTTTGACACAGTCATAATAACAGGACAGTTCGTATGTCATTATTTGTTTTATATTTTTGTTTGACAGTAATATGAAATCTTTTTAAGATAATAAAAAACAAATCATCTTTCAATACTTCTAAGACAGGAAAACGTCTACACCCGGGCGGAGCTGGGCTAGACCACTAGAATGAATATAATTTTATAAATGCGAAAGTAACTCTGTCTATGTGTGTGTTTTTACGCATAAACTACTAAACCAATTTTAATTAAGTTTGGTGCACAGAAAGAGTGGATACAGAAAGAGATAAGATAGTTTTAATCCCAGAAAAATGAACTTTTTCCGTGGGATAGAATAATATAATAAAGGTAAAGTCGGGCCTGATCACTAGTTTAATATAAATAAAATGAAATGAATATTTTATTTGCACAAATATGGCGGATAAAAGGTTTTACAAAATATTTTGAACTCCATATTTATAGTACTCCTTAGGGTGTACAAATTAAGAGCATTAATAAGGCTGTAAACCCATTACATTCTAAAACACTCTGACTATGAATTCGTTAAAAGTTATTGTAGCTTAATTAAAATAATCTTTCTATGATTAACAGTAGAAAAACAGTAGTATGCGCCAATGATCAAGAAAGGTCATCAGATTTATTATCAGCTATTCATTATTATGAGCTACGAATCAATTGTCAAAGAAGACAAAGAAACAAGAAGAGAGACTATATTCCCACACTATCTCCAATGTTTGAAGAGTACCTTCCATTGGATTCATTTATTCGCGACCATGGCTTATTAGGTTTTTCTTTTACGCTGTAAAAGGATTTTAGCATAAAATAATACGTGTATCTGCAACATCTAAGTTTTGATAAAAGTAGACTTTCCCGATTTCAGAAAAATTGGAAATATTCTGCAAAATAAAAATAAACAAATCTTAATTAATTAGTATAAGGTATTTAAACTTAAAATTAATAATGACAATTCACAATTCGCCTGGAACTAATATTGATCAATTTGCAAAAATAACCGAGAAGAGCATTCGTTGCTCTGTAAACAAGAATCTCATATTTTTTTATTTTTTTTGCCAAGTGGCCAAGTGCGGATTGGTGGACATCATGCTTTCTAGAAATTGTGAATTTCTCTCAGGCATGCACGGCGATGGAGAACATCAAAATCAATTAAATATCACAATATTTTCCATCACCGTGGAGCAGCGATAAATGCGCATCGAAGACCGCAGTCTTTTACCACTCGGCCATCGCTGCCGTCAGTCGTTAGTCAAATCAATTTCATAATATACAGAGCAAAAGAAGTCCAACTACTAAGCCTTTTGGTACCCGTAACTAAACATAGCCTTTTTTTCACAGAACTCCGTGAAGCGTTCGAAGCTGAAGCCCAGGAAGTCAAGAAACCTCGTCTGCTCCTCACAGCTGCTGTACCCGTGGGCCCTGACAACATTAAGAGTGGTTACGATGTGCCTGCTGTTGCTAGGTAACTAAACGATCCATTCTTATAAGAAGTAGACAATGATCGTGATCAGATGATAAGTGTTGATTATAGAATTATAACCGAGAGCAGAAGTCTAAAAAAATTGGCCTGTAAAGTTGGTTTGCGGACGATAGATAACATGACAACGTTATAACGAAACACTGAAAACCACATTAACTTTCACTTCAATTAATAAACAGTTGACGAACGGCGTAAGCTGAACGCTCAAGCCTATCGTTACTATCACCGTAACGTTACAATGAGTCATCCTTATTCGTGTGTGCAGCCGGCGTTCATCGATTTATTAGACGTTGTCAAAAAAATCAAAAAAGACATTGTGTTTACTTTTTCAATACCTAAACTTATTTAAATTATAAAATGTAAACAGTGAAAATTATAAAAATTATTTTTTATTAAAAACAGAATTCAGAATCTTATATGACCAGTGAGAACATTCTGATTAAATAAATAACACCAAGCAAGTGTACTAGCAATTTATGATACATTGCTTATGCAACTCTATTTCCTCACTAGCCTTATGGTAGATAACTAATCCTTCCGCTCCTTACTGAGCAGTAAATCTAAACTAGCACAGAACAATAGTACCAGAAAAACAGGCAATATAGAACAATAGTATTGCAAGCACAAATAAAAGTCAAACAGATATTTTCGGTATTGATGCATGCATTGCAAGTACTGAACAATCTGACTTCCACGATATTGTCCTTGTTAATTGTAAGGAACGTTTCGCTACTATTGCAAAATATTCTTAAGTTAACATTCGAGCCTCATTATTCAATTCGCTACGTTTTCTCACATTCACACACAATGTACCTAAAACAAACTTAGGTTTTCCACCCTTCTTATTATCAATCATTCCAATTTCTCCCTTATTGTGATCAAAATAATGGTTCATCAAGTCGTAGATATGCTTGCGAACTAGAATTGGTATCATTGCCAAGTGGCATAGTGTCTGATGTCGGGCCCTTATCAAGTTGTCAGAAATGCCTATACAACTCGGCAAGCCATTCAAAACCGCACCATTTGATACGGAACTTAATTCATAAGTTTCATAACAGATGAATAATATCTTTCACGAAGAAGTGAATGGGGTGCTTCGTGAATTTTTCGCTTAAAAGTTTCGTTTGCTTGTTTTGATGTTTTTTTTAATAGTTGGGTTTATTCGAGAAGCCACTTTGAGGTGACCTGGTTATAAGTAAGATTTAAATTTTTAGGTTACAATTTTTACCTGAAGCACAGGTATTCATTTTTTAAACAATGTTGTTTAAGAATTATAAGCAAAGAAGCATATTCTCAAAAAAAAATCCTATTCGTTTCAATTTATTTGATCAATGACTTGAAAAACACAGGAACAATGTGAACCTTTTTGTGTTAGAACAAAAACGTGCAGTGTCAGTGGACGCGTACTTTAACAATATTAACACTAAATAGCAATTTAAGATATAATAAATTACTTATTGGTCATTTAGATAGACTAGATTGTAATTTATACAAAATACCAATTAGGTGTTTTATATCACCAAAAAAAATGTGATCAATTTCTATTAAAAAAAACACATTTCCTATAAGATTTATCTAATATATTTTTTTCAACCTTTCTATGGCCCGCTACTGGGCACAGGTCTCCTCTCATAAGTGAGAGGGATTTAGGCTATAGTCCACCTCGGTGGACGTCATGCTTTCGAGAAATTTATGAATTTCTCTCAGGCATGCACGGCGATGTAGAACATCGTAATTAAATGGAATAAATATTAAATATCACGATTTTTTCCATCACCGTGGAGCAGCGATAAATGCGCATATTACAAATTTCTTTGTCAGAGGTGCGCGCCGAGGATTTGAACCTGGGGTCAGTCGCGTCAAAGACCGCGGTTATTTACCACTCGGCCATCGCTGCTCATAATTAGATAAGATTCATATAGATAAATCATAAAATATATATTTTTAAATATTCATAATAATAATATTTTTAAAGCTACTTGGACTTCATTAACGTGATGGCATACGACTTCCACGGCAAGTGGGAGAGAGAGACCGGCCACAACGCCCCACTGTACGCCCCTTCATCTGACTCCGAATGGAGAAAGCAGCTTTCTGTCGACCACGCTGCTCACCTCTGGGTTAAACTTGGTGCTCCTAAAGAGAAACTTATTATTGGTAAGTTCATACAATATGTCGTAACTTTACTGATTTAATGTACGCAAACAACTATGAAATTTAAAAAAATACGTTTTAAAGTCTCATTACCTGCTTCATAACGTCGTGTTATTTTATAAAAAATCCAAACGTTAACAATATAGTTATAAAATCCGTCTTAAGTCTAACTCTATATTAGGCCCAGGACGCTCTTGCGGTTATGAGAATTTAATATTAAACCGTTCCTCTTTAGCATGTAGAACATTTCCTTGCAACAAAAGATTTTCAAAATTACGGCTTTGGGTAAAATCTTTAAAAATTCCAGGTATGCCGACATACGGACGAACGTTCACTCTGTCCAACGTCAACAATTTCAAAGTAAATTCTCCGGCAAGTGGAGGGGGCAAGGCAGGAGAGTACACAAAGGAAGGGGGCTTCCTCGCGTACTACGAGGTGATTTTCATTAAACATTCTTCTATCCCTTAGGTGGTTGTCTTATCGAGGCATTACGCTCGGCTCAGAACCGACCAACGATGAAACAGGTAATGATAATGCCATGTGATGTGGGAGTGTCTGAACTAATTAGGAATAATGATCTTGTACATAGTACAATGAATAAGTTCAGAGCGTGAGTGTTATAAAAATGCTAATCAATATATAGTAAGGCCAACGAGACGAGATAAAGAATGTAAACAAACGGACCGTTACCAAGTTACATTGCGAGAGCAAGCAATTATTATCTCTGTCCTTATCATTCATACGCAGTAATGGCGTCAGTTAGTCGATGACAGCTGTTGTTGCGTGTTTCGTGGTACAGGAAAGCAGTCAGTACCGCAGTTGTCAACGTTTGGTCGAGTTTTGACGATCGATCTATAGTAATCTATACTAATATAGAAAGCTGAAGAGTTTGTTTGTTTGTTGGTTTGTTTATTTGAACGTGCTAATCTCAGGAACTACTGATTCGAATTGAAAAAGTATTTTTGTGTTGAATAGTTTATTTATTGGGGAAGGCTATAGGCTATATAACATCATGTTATTTTATTTTATTTATTTATTTTAAGTATAACCTTATTCTAAGGATACAAGGGTGTGCTTAATGCCTAATGGCATTCTCTCCCAGCCAACCCTGGGTGTTATGGAAAACTTGTGGTAGGCGCATACTTACTACATTATAAACTATATAATAATATATATAAATTATAATACATAAGCTATCTAATATATAAAATTCTCGTGTCAATTCTCGTAAAAGTCTCGTGGGGTGCGTAATTGAACTCCTCCGAAACGGCTCGACCGATTTTCGTGAATCTTTGCAAGGATATCGGCTAGGGTGGAGAATCGGACAACATCTATTTTTCATCCCCCTAAATGTTAAGGGTGGTCCACCCTTAATTTTTATTTTTTTGCACAAAATTTTTTGTTTTTATTTTTTTATGATACATCATTTTATTTTTTTATCATACATACAACCCTAAATTTTCACCCCTCTATGATCAACCCTTATTTTTTATTTATTAATTAAAAACTTTAATTTTTTTTGGCAAGATTTTTATTTTTATTTTGTCATGACTTAGAATAAAAAAAAACATATTACTCTTAATTTTCACCCTTCTACGATCAACCCCTATCGGGTTAGCTAGTATATATATAAATAAATTATGACTAATACCAAAGTCCACTCGGATGAGGCCTTACGAACACTTATCGACGATATAATCATCCGTTTGAAGATACTAGACAGGATCATCCGCATTGATGATGATAAGCAGAATGGCGAATAATCCTCAGAATTTCCTGATGGCTGCATCGGCCCATCCAGTAAAAGATAAAAGACAATCGAGTTTATGGCTCATACCTAAATCGTTACTATCTATTCATCGCTGATAGTAAGGTCAATCCTTAATGCAGGATCTGAAGGAATTGATATTGTGTCGTAGAAAGGCTGGCTGATAACATCTTCGTTTGGAGACACCTGACGCCGTATTGTCATTTCGCAGTTTAATGAACTCCTCTGATGACGACTAACAGACTTGGTAATGGGACTGTGAAATCTTAATCAGCAACCTTACGGTCATATTGCTTTTATAGTTATAATACCTTGTTTTTGTTCGAAGAATATAAAGGAGCATGGCGACATAATATAATTGACGACCTGCGTGGCGCAATGGTTACCATGCCGGACTGCAAATCAAAGGGTCTCGGGTTCGATTCCCGGCGAAACAGAAATTTGATTGAGGAGTTTAAATTTCTGTTCTTGGTCTGGGTGGGTGGTATCTGTCTTTGTATGTGTCCATAGTGTCTACCCTACTGTGGGGCTATGAGTGTGAATTATTATTTGAGTTGATGGGGAATGGTACAACCCTAAGGCCACTGCGACCAGTAAATGATGTATTGTAGCCTAGCCCCGCGTTTATATCTATGAGTGTGAAGCGTTATTTTTATTTATTATTTAATATAGAATTCAGGTCACATTTGTTTATATAAGGATAAGTTTATATATGATAGAACTTGGATAGCTCGACCAGGGATGTTCCAACCACCGCTGTTCCAATATCTACCGTGAATTTAATCCAAAGTGTTTCGGTAGAAAAGTGCGGTTGCCGGCTTCATTTCCATGAGGCACCTATGAGCCTTCAAAGTAAGACTGCAACTGCATACTCTTGTACTCTTGAACGTCTTGTATTATTAGCTTTTATTAGCTTGACCTGTATGTGTGTATGTAACGGAATCTTTTAACATCATTTTCACTTATGTACTTCTAGGAGTCTGATTAACTTGAAAATTTGCACAGGGGTCAAGGGCCGATGACAATACAATTATCTCATAACTTTATATTAAAGTCCTAATGCACCCCACGCTATTTTTACAGTAAAATACATTTTCTTGTTATTTTTTACTATTTAGTTCGTATTTTCACAAAAGCGTGTTTTTTAGTATTTTAAACTACATTATTTATTTTATATTTTAAATACCCTTTAGAGCTATAATTTTTACCACTATACGATGTACCACATTATAGCTTAAATCATTTGTAATTTTACGTCAAAGAAATTGACAAGTAGTTACTTCCAATTACCCACTTTTACTTTTTTCTAGAATAATTATGCAGAGATGAGAGAGAGAGTGCTATAATCATTATTATACACAATCCGTAAATTACACAGTCGATAAATAAATTCAAGCAATGCTTTATTACCTATTTATTTTATTTTTTATACGTATCTACCATCTTTGCCTGCTTTAAATATCTTCATTGCATTTCTTTCCCGTTAATACAATAATGTTTGAACAAGTTAACGAGATAGGTAACGATAACGATACGATACTAGCAATATCCTGCCTCCACTCTGGAGTGGATAAATAACACTAAAAATTCATGATATTTATATTACTTTAATAAGTATATTACGACGTAGTAAAAGGTATGAACCACCGATTCAAGCGAGCTATAAGCATTATGAAAGTGAACCGGCAACACCAATTATTATTATGAAGTGGCTTTAAGGTTTAAGCATAAGGAATCATTTTAAATTTATTGCAAAATAGATATCTGAGAAGCACTTGTTCATATATTGATAACGTTATAAAACGTGAGAATGTGTAACAATTAATGTTGATGTTTGTTCTTAAAACTATTTTTGGAGTCGGGCCCTTAGTAAAATGTCCTGTCTTAGTAAATATAGTGTACCTTTCGTTCGGAATGGGCACCGACTCCAACATAGTTTTAATAGTCATAAGCAAGAATAAGTAGGTACTGTCCCACTGTCTATACTGTCGATGCCCATTTAGAACGAATGGTATGACATTTTAGTAAGGGCCCGACTCCAAAAAGAGTTTTAAGGTTCATTACCATTAGCAAGAAGTAGTAGGTACTGAACAATTTTATTTTTTACCGTTTGAAGTCGGTTCTATTTTATTTTTTTGTTAAATATTAATTAATTATATTTATCTATTTTTACTAGGTCTGTGAAATACTTCGTAACGGAGGTGCTTACGTATGGGACGATGAAATGAAGGTGCCTTACGCTATCCATGGTGACCAATGGGTTGGATTTGATGACGAAAAATCCATCAGAAACAAGATGAGGTAAGTTTAACACAGCACTTCGATGCTCCGTACCTTAAAAGACAAAAATATTTGTAAATGAATGAATGAATGAATGAATTTGTATTATGAATTGTATTTGTATGATCACTTCATTATCCGTGTGGTCATCAAATACTTTTTATGATGGTTTTAATGTATTTTGAATCATACTTTAGTCTTTAGTTAGTTACCCTCCTCATACTTTAGTCCACCCATATATTTATTACCCATTATAGAATGGAAATACAAAGTTTAAAATCGACACAGTTAAAACAATATTCATTTCATCATGAGACCCATAAGATTACCTGTGTGGCACAATGGTTACCATGCTGGACTGCCAATCGGAGGATTCCGGGTTCGATTCCCGGCGAATCAGAAATTTAAATGATGAGTTTAAATTTCTGTTCTCGGTCTGGGTGTTTGTGTTTCTGTCTTTGTATGTGTCCATGTTACCCACAACACAGGGTATATCTACCCTACTGTGGGGCTATGAGTGTGAAATGTTATTCTTTCAATATGATGGTATTTCTGTACTCATATCAAAAATATGCCGTCTCATTCCTAAAACCTACTTTAAAGCCTTCAAACGATAAAGCACGTGGCTACGGTTATTGCATCTCACGATTTAGCTGAATTCACCCAATTTTCAGCCTTATTTCATTAGAAATAAAAGACACACGATGTGCCGACCTGATATGAAAGATCCTGTTTGCTCAGCTCAGATGAGGATCATCTGGTAATTTATGAGCGGGATTTTAGCTCACACTTATGAAAAAGGCAGTGTTTACTTCGACTGGGTGTATATTATCATGAACTAGCAGGCAACCTGAGTAGTTTGGTTTCTTACAGATAAACTGAAGTTAATATTTGAAGAATTTAACACTGAACAACTCATTCCCATGCATTATATTATTTAAATTACCTTAAAATATAAATTACTTACTTTTAAGTCCCTCTTTTCAAAAAATCTAGGGTCACAAACGCTGCGTAGGATTACAGAGCATACAGTAATAAAGTTAAAACCCAGGAAACCTAGTATCTCCATGATACCTGAGTCCTGATAGGTTTCATTTGTAGTTTTTTCCCGATACAAAAAAGAATGCTCTTTCAAAGTGAGCTGAGCAATGTAAAAAATGTCCGCTAGAATTCAATTTTCATATTAATATTTTCTTAAGGTGGATCAAGGACAATGGATTCGGAGGTGCTATGGTCTGGACCGTGGACATGGATGACTTCAGCGGTAGTGTCTGTGGTGGCAACGTTAAATACCCACTTATTGGTGCTATGAGGTAAGAAAACAGTAAAGATATTAAAATCAAATCAAATCAAAAATAATTATTTCATATCACATGCATTGAAACAGCGAGTTTTAATGTCTGTTTTGCCAGTCGAAATAAGACAATTTCAAACCAATGCGAATATATTAGTCAGAAACAACGTTGTTTCTGCCCTAGGGGAGAAACAACGTTGTTTCTACCCGGTACCTTCATTTATTTATAACTAGCCTTCCGCCAGCGGCTTCGCCCGCGTGGACCCGTTTTATAGGTTCCCGTAGGATAAAAACTATCCTATGTCCTTTCCCAAGGTCAACTCTATCTGTGTTCCAAATTTCATTAAAATTGGTTCAGTAGTTTAAGCGGGAAAGCGTAGCAGACAGAGTTACTTTCGAATTTATAATATTAGTAAGGATAATAAAGACGTAAATAACGTCTTTACTTCAAGTCTGTCAGAATCGTATTGACAACTGTCGTCAAATCGTTGTTAAAAGATATTACTGCGCTATTTGTCTGAAATAGTCTTACTTCGACTGGCTACAGAAATCAAAACTCGTTGTTTCATTACATGTGATATGAAAAATACAGTGTGCGGCACGGGATGAAACAAAGACGATTTAAGACTAAGGCGATGACAGCCCTCGCTTCGCTCGGGCAGTCACCTCTCGCCCTCATCAGAAATGGTCTGGTTTTACCCCTTGCCACAAAATATACTAATTTCATATTAGGAATACAAAATATTCGCTTAATGAATATCATCTTTTCCCGGTCATCGCCTTTAGGTGCCGTTTGAGCTAGATGTTGAGCTGAGAGAAAAAAAGGCGGCGGAAAAATCTACCAGCACCACTCTTTTTTATAAAAAAAAGTACATATATAATCGAGATAACAGTATGGCTATGGGTCCATAATGGGCACACGTGACAGCTGATCGTATGAGACACTATATACATTTGTATTTATCGTACCTCACGTATTGTTACTCGTACCATTTCCTAAATCATGTTTTCATCTTAATGCCTATATTTACCTGATCTTATTGCCCATTGGTCTATTTAAATTCGATTAGTATTTGAATAGTTAAAGGAAATTAATAATTAAACTACAAAATGATATTTTGTAGTTTAATTATTGGTATAATTTGACCTTTTACAGCAGTTTAATTTTTAACGTTGTTTATTTATCATTATCATTATAGTTAAGACTATTTTTTTAAATATTACTTGTGATATAAATATGCCATAATATGACAAAACCTCGTAAGTCCGTATGATGAATTCCTTATTATCACATAGGTAATACTCTTAATAAGTGGCGATAATTGTCTACCATTGTATTCATAAAATTTTGACGTTTACCAGGGAGGAACTCCGAGGAATATCTCGTGGAAAAGACGCCAAAGACGTAGACTGGGCATCTGTCGCCGCCAGTGTGGTAATCGAAGTCACCGAGAAGCCGCAGCCAATCAAGATCAGTCTCACTGATGTCCTCAGCAGAGTCAAGAAACCCACCAAAACTCTCGTGATCAAGAACCCCACTATTGCTAATGCTCTAGCCGATAAAAACAGTAAGTATCCGTTCCTTCAAAATTATGCGGAACAAAAATATGCTATATATCCATAAAGATATTCGTATGTATATCATACTAAAAGAAGAAAAATTATTCATAAAATATATTATGTTTACTTACTATAATTTATTTATGTACAGTAATAAAAATATACATCATTTAAAAAAAACTATAATTAATAACTAATTATCAATAAATTATGGAATATCTACATTGATATTATATCGACAGATAAAAAATAACGACGTTTTGAAAAAAAACTTATTATTTTCTATTTTAATTTTTTTGTAGGCTACAAAGAATTTAAGCTTATTAATTTTATTGAAAAAAGAAAAATGTCAATTACGATCCATTATGCATTACGTTTGCGACCAATAAAATAAAAACGTATTTTTGTTCTTTGTCCGTAAATTAATATGACCCAATGTACGTAATAAAATTACCGACTTTCACTCTTCATTCACCAATTGACAGAAACAGTATTTTTTAAATCACTCCATCATTACTTTCTAAAGCGTTTATGATACGTGCGTTTAAATTTCTAAAGATTTCACAATAGCTACTCATATAACTTCAATCTATTTTTTCCTTGTAACATAATTATTGGCAAAATTAGCTAACACTTTGGTTTATAAACTTAAATTCGATATTGCGACAAAGAAACCACAAGTATTGTACACGTGACACTAAAAGCTACAAATCTTAAAGGGAGTTTCACAAGGGTCATTTCTGGGTACTCTGCTGTTCCCAACTGCTAAGAATGTCTTGACACGACAGCCAGCGACATAGTTGCTAAAAGTTTGAGACATCGAGGGCTTTTACGCTCGAGTCTTTAACGACCAGAGTATTAGAGCCTCGATGTTATAACTGCTGTTTGTTGCATGAGCTAAATGGACGGGTGAGAGAGGTCGCGATAATTTGGCGCAAGCAAGAAAGGAAGTTTATGGGTCCTGTGATTTAGACCCGTCAGGTTTATGACGCATAGCGACAATATCTACAAGTAGGTGCTTCGAAGTTTTACGTTCTTTGGGGTGGGTTTTGGTAATAAATAACATACAAGTATTTACAAAAACTTATGTGAAATTGTAATTTTATGTTATTTTTCAGACACCCGGTGGTAACATTTTAACTGCTATGATTTTCATGATAGTAGTCATTATTTTATAGCTTGTATGAAAATCAAGTTTAAGTTTTATATTCCGTTTTAAAAAATTAACTTGTCATCATTTGTTTAGAATTGCATTATCATAAAAAGTGATTTACCAGAAAGGTTCAATTTTCCTTAGATTAATATTCAATTTAGAAGCTGACTTGATCTTTAAATTGATGATCACTCTTCAATGTCATTTGCTAGCAAGAAAATTAGATTTCCATCCTAAATACTTTCTAATTGGATGATTTATGGATTCCCATTTCAACGTTATTGCAGGAAAGTACGTTTTTATGAACAATATTATGTCGTTAGGAATTTCTTAATGTCTTCATCAAATATACATTTTCCTTTGCAATATTTGGAGTACGAAATCATTTTTAAGTCGTCAGGGAAATATAACGTATTTAATAAGAATACTATGTATCTTATTTATTAGATGAGAATTAATGAAATAATTTTATTTCAAATTCTTTTGGGAATACTTACTATTCGGGAAAATCATTGCTATTCCTATTAAAACCGTAAATATTCTGAATTATTAAACTTCAACCGGTTTTTTGGTTTTCATAATGTAATAGATATTGACTAAGACTGTATATTTTGAAAACGACAAAACATGAAAGAAATGGCAATTTTTATTTTTATTTTAGCCTATGGCAATCACCTATTTACCGATATTGTCTGTGATGGTCAAATATCGTACCTACATACTAATGAGTATAATAATTTTAAAATACGTGTCTAGAAAAAATAATCTCTAACGATAAATGCTTCTGATGGATTTATTGCAGTGCAGTAATTAGTTTCAGATGGTATAGAACTTTCATGAATAGCGCAAGTTTACAAAGTGCAACTGTGCGAAAAGCCAGTTAGTAGAAGAGTTCGAGGGTCTGACCGACTTTTGCTTCCGGGAACGAAAAGTAATGTTAATAAAAGAGAGATTTTGGATCTTTTTAGTGTTATTTTAGGAATATTTTTACATTTATACCAAATACAAATGATAATTCACAATACTAATAAGACATTGTTGCGCATAGTAGCTTACTTAATGTAGGGTGATTGAAATTTAAAACATTCGTAAAAGACCGTAGGTATATTAAAATAAAATATTGATTGCTGTAATGGATAAAAATCTAATGTTCCTTTATAATATAAACTTCATTAATATTAACATAGATTATTACTTCTCGCATATTCCGATTTCTTGGGCATTTTTTGATTATCTAATGTTCAAATTAATAATGGGCGTCCCAGTACGTGTATTGAAAATCAGCGACTTTGTTATTAACTTCAGTAGCTAGGTCATGCTGCATTCCCATAGTTATTTAGCACCGATATTTCAATATTCTTTGTTTATATTCAACAATTTAACATGTTCTACGGTTCAGTCTAGCATTTCAATAAAATTATTTTTATCTGTTCCAATTCTGTTCAATTCCAAAATATAAAAAACATCACCTTTTTTATTACAGAGCGTGATCCCCAAGTCCTCTGCTACCTGACTTCCTGGTCCTCCAAGCGGCCCAGCGCTGGGCGATTCCTGCCTGACAACGTGGACCCCAACCTTTGCACCCATGTCATCTACGCGTTCGCTACTCTTAAAGACCACAAGCTTGCTGAAGGAGATGAGAAAGACGCGGAGATGTATGACAAAGTTGTGGCGTTGAGAGAGAAGAACCCTAATTTGAAGGTATGAAATTTTTAACATTGTTAGAATAATTTGAATTAAAGCTAAGTTTAAAAAGAGTTTAAGTACAGACAAAGATATAGCGCATAAATACATTGTATACATTATACATAAACGTGAATAGATACACTATCCTTAATTTTGTTCTTCGTAATTGAATTAAAATAAAATTGATAAAAGTTGATAAAATGAATGATCATGATTGTAAGGGATCCAAAGTATAAATCTAATACCTTTAAACGAGCAATTCTTGTACATATCTAAATATATGCTAAGTATATAGCTATAATATTATGCTAAGAATACTGCCTTACAAGAATGATACATTATTATTTTACATTTGATATCTGCATCAAATCTCCTACTTTACTTGAGTTTCATAACTTTTAACGAATACATAGTAACAAATTGTGAAGAATAGTGAATACAATACAACAAATAGAAAACTGATAGTCCAATGATTAAAACTTTTGTAGGCGGTAGAACTATTTTATGGTTCGCCCAGGGAAGTACCACCGCTGCACCCACTTCTGCCATGAACCAATCCATGGAAAGGTGCAGTTGCCGGCCACACTTACATGAGGCGACCACCAGCCTCCGGAGTAGCAGCGCAACTGCATACGACCTCAGACAAGACTTACCTATGCTTGCTTGAGGTTGTATGTAGATGTCCATGAGCTGCAGCGACCACTTAACACCACGTGGCCTGCATGCTCGTCTGCTACTCCATTCAAATATTTAAAAAAAACTTGGCGAATTTCTTTGCAAAAACATTAGTATTCAAAATGTTTAAGCGGCACGAACTTACTTTAATATATTGTATAACATATATGGTTTGATCGACAAACTACCACAATTGCTTCCAATGCTGCCGTGAAATATTGAATACTTCGAAATAATGTGTTTTGGTGGAACACAGTGCAATTTCCGGGCATAATTTTCATGGGGTACCCATCAGCCTAGAAAGTAGTTGCTGTCGTACTGCTACCTCAGACAAGAACTAGAACATCGAATACTAGCCTTCCGCCAGCGGCTTCGCCTGCGTGGACCCGTTTAATGGGTCCCAGTAGGATAAAAAATAGCCTATGTGCTATTCCAGGCTTCATTGCTATATTAAAATCATAGGCGTTTAGCCAGTTGCTTCAACCGCGTTGATCCTATTACCCGTTTTCACGTAGGAATGAAGCTAATTCCCGCGGTAAAAAGTAGCCTATGTTACTCAGGGTGAATGTAGATTTCTAATGGTGGAAGAATTTTTGAAATCGGAACAGTAGTTTTTGAGTTCATCCATTACAAACATACAAAAATACAAATCTTTCCTCTTTTTAATATTAGTATAGATGTATGTAAATTACACATCGCATCTACCTACCTAATTGAACTAAAGAATGTTATTACTTGTAATACCTACTCAGTCATCTTAAGCTCAAAAGCCCGAAGAAAGGGGCTTAAAAGCATAGCATTAACCCATTCTTACGTCAAAAAGTTTTGAAAACTGAAGAGTCTTATAAGTTAGAATTTTCCTCGCAAAGAGGCAAGTTTTCAGATGCTTTTAACAGTACTAGGATCGATCTTGTGTACTGGACCGGTAATGCTTCGTCAGATTACGCAATTAATTTTAGAAATATCCACCAGAATGACTAGAACCAGTCAACTACAGTTAGTTCCAACCTTCGTTGTCCTTTAAAATAAGAAAGAAAGAAAGAAAAATATTTATTTCATATTAGGAATACAAAATATTCGCTTAATGAATGTTATGTTTTCCTAGTCATAGCCTTTAGGTGCCCGTTTGGGCTAGATGTTGAGCTGAGAGAAAAATGGCGGCGGAAGAACCTCCAGCAGCACTCTTTAAAAAAAAAATTTGAGATAACAGAATGGCTATGGGCACACGTGACATCTGATCGTCTGAGACAATGATGAATATACGATGAATACCGAAAAATGCCAAGTGCAACACTTACACATTTTATCATACGGCACATTTATTAAGAAAACTCTTGAATAAAAATTTGCCCATCCGTGTGTCGAGTATAAAGTGTTTTTAGTTGTGTACCATGATAGGACAGTACCATGTTTCTTCAATGCAAAATAAACTATAGTAAAAAATAGTGACAGTATGGAATTAATACTATTCCAGCATTATCCATGGTAAATTATAAAGAAATATCGTGAGCTTGCAAATAAAAAAGCATCTTAAATTTATAAATACAGAATCTTCGGTACAACTTTCACACAATAAGATTGTGAGTCATTCATTTCATAATACTCTGTGGCGTTGGATTGTACTCAGTACCTATTATACGACCAGGTGACGTAGGTAATTTCTGTGTTACTTCCTCAACATTCGAAAGACCTGAATAATTTTGTAAGCTTAAAGGAACGTTAAAAGTAGAATTTAGAGAAATTTGTCAATAAATATAAGCAACTGTATTATTGTTGCCACCTACTAAAAATTCTCACCATCAACCAGGGTAGACTGGTAGAGAATGCCTATCGGCATTAAGTCCGCCCTTTGTACAACTTAGTTTAGTTGCGACAACAAAGTGTTAATAAATAAATAAATAAGTAGAAAGCTTAAGAAAAAATAAACGCTGAATCCCTTAAAGCTAATCAGTAAGTTAGATTGAAAAATATTTCAATACCCCTTTGAAGTAAGACGCGAAATAAATTGCTTTACCCCTTATCAGAAAAAGCTCTAAATGTTTAAGCACTATTCTCGTAGGGAGTTCCTACATTTTATAACTGTATATCGCATGAACACTGGCAGTCAAGTTTATATGAGCATAAAAAGTCAAATAGTATTATTCTATGATTTCTCGCGACGGTTTCTCTCTATGATGTTTTGTAAAGGCCTAAAGATTGCTCTACCATGCTCTAATGTGGATTGGTAAAATATTTTATCGGCTTAAAAAAACTGTTACCCTAAATCATCCTCTTCATACCAGTTATACAATATATATTAACTTCATTCACTGATTTCGAAGCACGATTGAACGAAATAGTTCATAATTTCGTAGTAATGCAAATTGTATTTTCTCTTAGTCAACATAAAGCATTATAAAAATATATCAGATCAATTTACCTGACAAAAATAATGCTAATATTTGCATATGTGATTTAGGAAAGACAATCAGATATTTTACTACAAATAGAGTAATATATGCGTCTATTATTTATTATTATAATATGATATGCGTCTATTTATTTTGTTTTCAGATTTGTTAAAAAAACATTTTGATTCAGGTTTTGTGAGAACAGATGTAAAGACTCCCACTTCATTCCGTTTTCAGTAAAAGAACTTTAATTAAAATGCCTTAGAATAAACAGTTCTTATATTGCAGTTATTTTTCAATTAAATTCTATCTACTTGTCTACCGTTTTCAGTATTAAAAGCGTCTTATATAATACAATTTTAAATTCAATGGATAAAAGCATAAAAGTTAGTAAATAAAGTTAGTAAATAAAGTTAGTAATAAAAAACCATTTTTAAAACTCCAATGTCTTTACGTTCTTACTTATTATAGTTTTTCATTGAGAATATGATCATAAATTAAAAAAAAAACAAGTTATAATAAGGCCATTGATGCTTTTTGTTATCTAGTCGTAATCAATTTCGAAACAAAAGGCAAATTGCCTTTTCTATAGTTATTTTTTCATACCATACTCATAAACTGTATTTATTCTTGTTAATTTTGGGCTTATTTTCGTTCTCTTATATTCTAGATCTTGTTAGCTATCGGAGGTTGGGCGTTCGGATCTACACCTTTCAAAGAACTCACATCGAACGTGTTCCGTATGAACCAATTCGTGTACGAAGCCATCGAGTTCCTCAGGGACTACCAGTTCAACGGTCTCGATGTAGATTGGGAATATCCTAGGTAAGTTTTTATTAAAAATATATATCGCTTCACACTCATAGCCTCACAGTAGGATTCTGTGTTATGCCATTGACACACACACAAATACTCAGACCGAAATCATATATTTTTAATTTAGCATTCATCTGCGTTGCTGAGCATTTAAGTCAGAAAACTGGATAAGAAATCCGGTATGTTACTCTTTGGTCACACGTGTCATCTCATGGAACCAACGCTCGAATAAATTTCCTCAAGGGCCTGTTATGGGACCATGACACTATTTTTTTGGGTCACCCAAAATCTGTTATCGGGACACCATAAGCCGACGCTGTTTTTTACTTAATCATTAATGTTAAATAAAGGTATTTGGTATATCCTAGGTACATCACAAACATATTTGAGCAGCGATGGCCGAGTGGTACAAAACCGTGGTCTTCGACGAGACCGATCCCGGGTTCAAATCCTGGGCGCGCTTCTCTGACAAAGAAACTTATAATGTGCGCATTTATCGCTGTTCCACGGTGGCGGTGGCTGCTCCATAGCCGTGTATTCCTGAGAGAAAGTCTTGGACTACCAAGTCAATTGAGATACTTTTAATGAGCTGTCAAAACGTGACATCGCCATACATTATTATTAGTATGAGAAAATGATTAATGACGTCACTTATCATCTAAAGTCAATTGACTTCTTTATTACTGATTTAAGCAGTAATAAAAATCATGTATAAAAAATAATTAACAATTATATTGCTTTCCAAGCGTGATTTTTAAGGTAAGGATTTTGATTTTTTTTTGTGTATAGTGTCCAAGACCCCGCACTTGGCCAGCGGGGTGGACCATGGCCTAAATCTCTCTCACTTGTCAGAGGAAACCTGTGCCCAGCAGTGAGACATAAAAATTTTGAAAAAAATGTACATCATAGCAAAAAATTTGCAAATTTTGAGTTTTGATGTATTAAGCGAATACGGCTTTGGCGAGTTAATGTGCGCAAAACGGAATATTCATGAAGCGACTTTAACGTTATTTTATTACGTAAGAAAATTAAATGTGTACATAGATAAAAATTTATAATATTACTAGCTTAGCGTCCGCAGATCCGTTCGCGTGGACTATACTATTCTTTCCATAGGAATGCGATATTTTCCCAAAGTAGAATTGACCCCTCAGTTGTATCACTGTACAAAAAATCAGGTCTATTCGTAGCACCGTCACGAAGTTAAAGGACAAACAAACAAACACACTTTCACTTTTATATTATTAGTATGGATATACATTGTTATCATGCTATGACAAAAACTGTACTACCTAACAACTAAATTAACCTTCTCTCAACAGAGGAGCTGACGACCGTGCCGCTTTTGTATCGCTCTTGAAAGAACTGCGTCTCGCCTTCGAGGGAGAAGCGAAGACTTCTGGTCAACCTCGTCTTCTTCTCACTGCCGCTGTTCCTGCTTCCTTTGAAGCCATTGCTGCTGGATACGACGTCCCTGAAATCTCTAAATACCTGGTAAATACCTTTATTACACTAAAGACTTTTGAATCATCTTATGCGGCTGTTTACGCTAAGAAGCGTGGCGACGTGCTTACCAAACTACTTATATAACCTATGCAACACAATTGTTAGCGTGATTTAGAAACTGGTACATTGCCATCTAGCTTGACTTTTTAATACATTAAAATGAATATCGGTACACGGTAGCATCAGCTTGAGTTATGAAGAACACCCGTACAAGGAATACTTACAAGGGAGACTTAGTCGCCTCTTAGGATCAGGCCGTAGCTCTATTCTTAATCCCGAAGCTACAGGAACTATCTTCTACTCACCAACCTAACTATATTTTCGTATTGCAAAATTATGTATCTACTCAAAAATGGTGGTCTTCAAATGTATTTTCTCTTAGTCAATTCGATTTACTTACAATGTCAATCTATTTTACAGGACTTCATCAACGTGATGACTTACGATTTCCACGGCCAGTGGGAGCGGCAAGTCGGACACAACAGCCCCCTTTTCCCTCTTGAAAGTGCTACCAGCTACCAGAAGAAACTCACAGTGGTAAGGATCTTTAGAATATTAGGTTTTATAATCATCTTCATCGTCAATTACAATATATAATTTACTTTTCTAATGAGTACGCATGCGTCCAGGAGTTCTAACATTTTCAAAATCATTTTTGGCATACTTAGATTGTTTAAATGAATTTATAAGATTTACATAGTTATTTTTTTCCAACCTTTTTATGTCCCACTGCTGGGCACACAACTATATTGTAACATCTGAGAGGGACTTAGGTCATAGTCCACCACGCTGACATAGCGTGGATTGGTGGACATCATACCTTCGAGAAATTATCGTAATCAATTAAATATAACAATATATTCCATCACCGTGGAGCAGCGGTAAAATGCGCACATTACAGGTCTGCGCCGAGGATTTGAACGCGGCATCTCACGCGTAGGATACCCCGATAGAGCCCGAAATATCACGAAGTTCCGGACACGGGCGTACTACAGAGTTGGCCCTCAGGTCTCTCGTCATGACGAGAATAATCGTTTTATAATAGTCTACGCAAAGAATATTAACAGAATTTTCTCTAAAAATGTGCATATATGTCATACAATGCTTAGAAAATATTAGGAAAATGGGTGACAAATAAGGCCAATAAAACTAGCTTTTTAATTAATTCTGAACGGATTTCATTAAGTTTTGATAGAATTTTATATAACTGAAAGCAAAACTTCTCAACGTATGTACTTAGTATAATATTTGTAAGTATTTAAATAGTTGATAATTGCATTATTATTCTATTTTTAATTTATCCGAGTTGCCGCCGCACTATTTGGCGCTAAAACGCTAAAACGATGCGTAATAATTAAATTATTTCTTTTTAAATCCAACATTCGTTTCGGTGACAACGTATCATACAAGAGTGTCAAGAGTGTGCAATTGTGCATCCGTCAGGCACACCATGATATAGATTAAAATTAAATGAATCTCGCATGTTTTCCGTCTAAAATTCTACACATTATTTGATTTCTAGGAGTAAGCTGTGATTAGCTTTAATTGATTTTTTCATGTAGCAAAACACAATATGTTAGTGATAAGTATTTTATCATATACCTAAGTCTGTAACAAATTGGTTTCTGTACATTGAAGATATTTGAGAAAAACTGTCATTAGGGCTATTTATTAGCGTAATAGAACCCCTCCACCAACCCGCATTGGAGCAGCGTGGTGGAGTAAGCTCCAGGCCTCCCCAATAATGGGGAGAGACCCGTGCCCAGCAGTAGGACGTAAAAAGGGTTGCAGCCAATAGAACCCAAAACAATGATTTTTAGAATTATTGTCTGTTTGTCTGTTTATCTGTTTGTCTGTTCGTTTGTGCGCGCTAATCTCAGGAACGGCGTAACGTAGAAGGATGCTGAAGAGTTTGTTCGTTCGTTCGATTTAAGTTTGTTTGAACGCACTACTACTGGTTCCAATTAAAAAAATATTTTTTGTGTTGGGTAGTCCATTTATCGGGGAAGGCTTTTTTATAAATAAACCGAACAAAAAGGCAGACGGGCCGCGTGGTGTTAAGCGATCACCGTCGCCTATGGACACTGGCAACCCCAGAGGATCTTTCGCTAAGAAGTTCCCTTCGCAAGTAGTTTTTTTTTTATTAGTAGTGCAGTATGTACAAGGAGTACATTTTCTCAATTATTACTACATTCTCTGCGCTAGCTTGTAGTGTTTATGTAGTTCATCAACATCTATTACTAAGCAATTCGAAAAGCTACACTTTTACCGTCTACCTAATGAAAACTTACACTAAGAATAACTGCTTAAGCCAGTTATTAGTAAGACTTATTAGTAAGACGGTCATTAACGTGTAGACATAGCATCTTAAAGCATCAAGGTATGACATGTATGACACCCGTCAGAGGAGTGGCCTTTACGGGCGAACCCCTCGTCCCAATAACGTCCATGCACAATGTGCCTTCTATTTATACAAGTAGTGTGTGTCGGTGTCAGTGTTGACGGTGCATAGAAAATGACGTTGTTAATTGAAATTGACATAATAATATTAAGAAATGTATGCGACTGTAGCGATGAAAGAATATTTGTGAATGTGTGATAAAATTAAAATGTGTGCGTTCTTTCCCCGCACCAGATTAGGCACAAAAATTATGTATCGAAGAGAGGCGCTATGCCGTCTCTCCTGAAGGGTGAGTCAGTAACTTTGATGCTCTACGCATAGCATGAAATACTGTATGATATAAGTACATAATGGCCGTTTCTTATTCATTCCATTAATTCGTAACAAGTTTTGACAAGCTTTCATTTCTTGTCGAAAAGATTTTCTCTCTCCTATACCATAAGATACTTCAAGTAAAAGTTATTTAACTTTCTCTTGAAACAAAGGGATGAATTTTACGATCTTTACATTTTATCAAATATAGCCAACAGAATATTTGATAACTCCAGAGTGCTCTTAATAGAAACACTGTAAGAACTTTAAAGACACAAGCGCTGAATTTCATCTAAGAAAACCTTTAACAATATTAATTAGATCTTGTTTAATAACTAAAATATTTTTATTGGATTATAGTAATGAGTTTTTTTTTTAATTGGAGTGTTTGTTTTTAATATTAAAATAACCGCTTTTTACTACATGCATATGAATTTATATTCGGTGCGCATACCAAAATAACATTTTTTCAATTTTTGTCAGTGTGTCCGTCGGTCTGTCTGTCTGTTTGTTCCGGCTAATCTCTGAAATAGTTGGACCGATTTTGATAGGACTTTCACTGGCAGGTAGCTGATGTAATTAGGAGTAACTTAGGCTACTTTTATTTTAGAAAAATTCAGAAACTTATGTCCACGCGGACGAAGTCGCGGCCGACCGCTAGTAAATTATATAATTTGAATGTCGAGAACGGTTTCAGCGGCGATAAATTGATCTAACTAGATTTTCTTTTTAGAAAACGTCGTTTTACCCGTGTTTTCAAGCAATAACTGCCAAAATACGAATGGAATACGATGGTAGATTTTGCCTACGTCTATAAGGTTATAACAGCTCAGTTGGGAAATTAGGCGGTCCTAAAACCAGAAGACTGATTGAAGAAGATTTTCTGCCTCTTTTTTAAGTTCCTTTTTGAGATTAGACCATGAAAATCAATTATTTTTATCGGAGCAAAACTCGGTTAGAGATACTTCAACTCAGTTGTGCGCGCGGTGCTATGTGTGCGTGGGCTAGTAATTATGCAGCTTTAATTTGTGTGACAGTGACGCGGCCGTGATCGTCCGAGCAACTTCACTGTACCTCTTGTCACGCACACAAAGTCACTGTGTATATACAGGTTTACCCACACATAGCGCCGCGCGCACAACTGAGTTGAAGTATCTGTACCCAGCTGTGTTTGACAGTCTATGTAGCCGTTGCATATTCCATCCATAAATGACACAAATAAAGTTCGTCTACACTGAAGAGGGAGGCGATTATGGTGATGAAGACATAACTCTAAATAGTCAGAAACATCTTTACCTTTTTAATTGATCTGAACTTCCACGCCCATATTAACAATTTTTCGATCTCATTTGATTATCTTTCTCTTTCAGGATTACTCAGCCCGCGAGTGGGTGCGCCAGGGAGCTCCCAAGGAGAAGTTGATGATCGGTATGCCCACGTACGGCAGGTCATTCACCCTCATCAATGATACTCAATTCGACATTGGTGCCCCTGCTTCTGGAGGTGGTAAGTATTTATTCGAATTTTTTAATAATTTTTGGACCGATTACCTTTCAAGGATCATGTTTATTTCCCAGCTGGGCAGAAATTACAATGATGCATTCAAAGTTCTATTCTCGGTCGGGATGTTTGTGTATCTTAGATAAACATCTAGTAACTTTTTAGGGTTTATTCCTTTCAACACATTCGTCTTACGTCCCATGGTTTATACGGTTTACGAATAAAATCTGATAACGAGAAGTACCTACATAATGGCATACGACCTCTAGCATTCTTGACTTTATGCTGATGTATGTACATGGACTAAGGGTCAATTTCCACTGAAAGAGCAGCGGCGCGTAGGGGCTTTTTGAAGCAAAATATTACAAATCATTTTGAATCTTATCTATGTGATTAAATAGTTTATAGTTATTTGAATGCAAAGGAGAAGCAGCGCGACGCCGCGAGGCTGCACGAACCTTCTAGCGACTAGTCAAAAGCGATTGTCCCTTGCGGCTCCGTGGTCAGTCACTTGCTCTTACGGCCGCTGCGCACCGCCACTCTTTCAGTGGGAATGGACCCTAAAGCGATTACTTAACACCACGTGGCCAGCATGCGCGTCAGCTACCTATTATATTTAAATCTTAAAAAATGCTAAGCTGAATCATCCATCTCCCCATCAGCCTTTAGAAGTCAACAACTATACATAATCAATCCTTAACTTAGCCGATTCTGCACCCACCGAATCCAACCGCTGAATATCAGTAATGAAATAAAGTATCCACAAATTTTCAAACGCCATAATCCAGCTTAACAATTTTGCTGTAATAAATTTCAATCATCAATCATTTTGAGAGTAGCGATAGCAGAGTGGTAAAGACCGCGGTCTCCGACACGAAGATACCGGGTTCAGGTCCCCCGCGGCACCTCTGACAAAGAAATCTGTAATGTGCGTATTTTACTCCACGGTGTGGGGAAATATTGAGATTTTTAATTAATTACGATGTTTTACCAGTCCACGCATGCCTGAGAGAAATTTATAATTTTTCGAAGGCATGATGTTGACCACCAATCCGCACTTGGTGAGCGTGGTGGACTGATGGCAATAATGCACATACTTTTGAGATGAGATTGTGTCCGGCAGTGGGATATAAAAAAGTAGAAAAAAAGCATTTTTAAATTAAGTGAAACTATTTTCCCTAGGCCAAGCCGGTCGCTTCACCAACGAGGCAGGATTCATGTCCTACTACGAGATATGTGAGTTCCTAAGGGAAGACAACACCACCCTTGTCTGGGACAACGAGCAGATGGTGCCCTTCGCGTACAGAGAAGACCAGTGGGTTGGATTCGATGACGAGAGATCTCTGAAGACTAAGGTCAGTATTTTATATCAACAATAATAATAATAATAAATATTTTTGGACAATTTACACAACACCATCTGATTCCAAACTAAGCAGAGCGTAGTTAGTAGTAGATCAGAAAGCTGATAAACTTACTTGTACATATAATTCTAAATATATACTTAAATAGATAAATTAACACACAGACACAGAAAAAATAGCCATGTTCATCACACAAATATTTGTCCTGGGTGGGAATCGAACACACGACCTCACGCTTCGCAGTCGGATCATCACCCACTACGCCACGGAGATTATCAATGTTTCTGGTAACTGTATTATTGGTGACCTTTCATGTCTAGACCGGGAATAACCGCTGCTGCATCCATTTTTGGGTGATGCAATTCTATTGGCACCTTTGTGCCTTCCAAGAAGTCCTTTTTTGTATCGGGGGAAATCTTCAAAAGGTACCTGGCATCTTGGGAGAGGATACAGGGTTATGTATGTATTTGAACGCCCTAAAACCCCCTCGGTGGCCTGCCTCTGCGCTTGGGGAGGACTCCGGGATCTACAGTGGAACGCACTGGTGTCCTCCACGCGCGGCGCCCTGGAACGGGTCCATCTTTGTGAGAGCAGATGTGCTCTCAGTCATGCGGCCACGCACACACCGCCTCCCTTCCCGGGGCTGCTGGCTGGACTCGTCGAGCTCCCACTCTTACGCCCACAACCCCGCTACCCCGGAAGCCCCCTTTTAGTCGCCTCTTACGATCAAGCTACAGGGACTTTTCAAGAAGTCCTAGGTTCAATTTACAGCAGGGAGATATCTAAATAATTGTCCATAGCACTTTAATGTTTTTAAGAAAGTATCCATCTTATTTCGTCTAATAAACATGATAATTGGAGTTAAAATTCTATGCATCATTATTGCATTAAAAGGATCACGCAGTCTGCGCTACAATTGTCCACGATTGCTGGTTTTAAGCGCAGACTCTTTTATTTTTTGTAACAATGTTGTGAGTCAGTTACTGGATTTCATAGGTATACTTTTAATGGCCCGACCGGGCAAATACCACAGCAGATAATAATAACTTAATATAAATTTATCATTCCTTTTCCAGATGGCGTGGCTTAAAGAGGAAGGTTTCGGTGGTATCATGGTCTGGTCTATCGACATGGATGACTTCAGAGGGTCGTGCGGTACCGGCAAATATCCGCTAATCACCGCCATGAAGCAAGAGTTGGGAGGATACAAGGTCAAGCTTGAGTATGATGGGCCTTATGAGTCCTCCAGCCCTAATGGACAGTACACTACTAAAGATCGTAAGTTTTTTTCCTTTTTTTTTCTATTGTAGTTTTTGTTTATAATTTTATTTTTTCTGCTCATAGCCCTGTGGCTACCCTAGAAGGCACGCGATCTAGATAGATATGACTGTCTATCTACGTATAAAATTGTCAAATTTGTTGTGCGTTTTCTTTTCCTAAGCGAAGTGACTAAAAATATTTCCCTATAAAAAAGATTCTAGTAATAAATTTTCTACTGATTACAGTTTCTGCACATTTTCTAAATATCAATCTAATACGATTCTCTTCTACCTTCAGCCAACGAAGTGACCTGTGAAGAAGAAGACGGCCACATCTCCTACCACCCTGACAAGGCCGACTGCACCATGTACTACATGTGCGAAGGAGAGAGGAAACACCACATGCCATGCCCCTCTAACCTGGTATTCAACCCCAACGAGAACGTATGTGACTGGCCAGAAAACGTAGAAGGCTGCACCCACCACACGCAAGCTCCGGCCGCCAGGAGGTGAACAGATAATGAAACCTTGGTTTAAGTTAGGATATTCGATTGAACAACTTTCCCTATATACAGATTTAGTGATAGTTCGCACTGGATGTCTTTATTAGGACAGGAATTTTGGTAAGAATTGGTAACAGATATTTGTTTGAAAAATTGTAACGTAATTGGTAACGGTATATTATTATGGTTGTTTTTTATGAATTAGAAACCAAATTTACAGAAATGAAAGATAGAAAAACTTGATTTTACGTGACATAGACAGTCGTATTTACTGATTCTAATCTGGTTTAAATTACTTATTTTTAAATTACTGGTTTTAATCTTCCAATGGTAATCTTAAAACTTTTCACTAATGAAAATGGGGTGAAATAACAAATGACCAACAGAATTATGATGAAACAATTAAAAAAACAAAAGTCTGTTTCCATTTCTTACAATTTATTGATCCACCTATTTTCGAAAACGACCCTTTTCAAACAAAAATAATATATTTATTTATAGCAACACTGAATCTGATCTTGTACTTACTGAGTTCGTGTGATATACTGTATATTTTTAAAGTAATTGGTGAACATAATAATTATGAATTTAGTTTTATCGTTAAATTATCCAAGCCTACCTTAATAATTAGACCAACTGTAAAATAATAAGCGGGCGAATGAAAATAAAAGTAAAATAAACTACTAATTTTTATCGCTATATTATTATAATATTTTAGGATTTGTAAATTGATACCTAATTACCATTAAGGTCTAATCATGATCGTAGGCTATATTAATGTTAAGTGTAGATTTTGATCTCCTAAAGGCACACAATATTACATAAGATTTTTAAAATATGTTTACAAAATCCAAATATTTTTGCACACATCGACAAGTTAAAATGGCATAATAAAATTACCGTATGTGTTTTAAAAAGCAACCATTGAATTCTAAATTTTAAATCATTTGGTATTTTGTGTGTCTTTAGGACTGTTATGTAAAATTTAGTTGTAAAATGAATAATTTCAAGCTTTGTTTTATTTTTTAAAATACTCAAATCAGCTAATACACTGCCTTAAATACTGCCTACTGTCTCAAGGACAGAGTTGACAAAGGAGATTGTTGTGACATTTTTAGGTAAAATTTTATTAAATTAAGTAGGTAATTAAAGTAATAAGATTGTAAATATTGTATTTAGATACAAAAGAGATGTAAGAGTATTATTAAAGATTTTTTAAAAGATCTTGGTAATTTTTAATATATAACCTGTATTTATCCTACATTTTATGCTACTTCAGACTTATAAAAATACGTGAATCCCATCAAAAAAAATCATAGCACGTAAAATATGTTCTCATATAGGTAATTCATCTTTTTGAACTTTCCACTGCGCCTGAAATTATTGCGGCTGTTTGTAACGAACGTGTCAGCCAGCTAGCCAAACGGAGCCATGCCGCCATGACGTCTCCCTTCAGCCAAGCCTTAGCCAATAGCCAATAAGGAAGGAGTCGTCTCTATATAAGCCTATTCTGCGTCATTTTACTTGTCAATAACAAAATGCAGAAGCTCTGTCCGTTTTATTTCTCGTTTTATATTTCACTTTTCGTTGTGATTGCATTCAATCAATAAGAATGCAAGAAGCATTCAATTGGTCTCCCTGAATATAGCAGAATAATTAATTAAACATTTTCCGCAACTACTATGGCTCCCATTGGCTGGCTGGCTGACACGTTCCTTACAACAATCTACAGATTTTTTTAAGGAACGTTATACAGTTTATGTTAGAACAAAGTGTTTCCTTTTGTTGAACTTTGATCAACAAACTCCAGCGCCATGTTATTTCTAGAAAATTACTTATCGAAACATAACTTTAATATTGTAGTATTTTTAATTTTATTTTTTATTTTGAATAAAATTATTCTGACAACGTTACCTCGTTACAAACAAGCTCGTTTAAAAAGCTGGAATTTTATATACTCGTTATAAACAGTAGGTAACTGTTAAGGTTGTTATCCTTGCTGTAATACCTGGTTCACGATCTTAATGTATGCAAATGTTGTTTCAGCTCTTTTATCCGAGTTTGAATCTTATATACGCAATATAAAGTATAAATTGTATTAAACTTCGTTTGGGTATCACGCTTCTACTTCATAATATGGTAGGTCGTCTAGATTAACATTTGTCTGAGAGTTAACTAAACAATATAATATTATACGATATACCAAAGTATCAAATATTATTCACAAAGACATAGATTGTTTAGAAATAGCGATACAATCATGTTCATGGATCATATCATTATATTCTGATCATATTTTCAACGATTGAAATACCCCTAAAAAATAATTTTCGTAATTATTTTTATCTAAAGTGCGACGAAATGTTTAATTTTTTTGTATTTAAAATTTTAATAAATAAACGACTATCCTACCCATAGTAAGTCTATGATCCTACCAAATAATTGAATTAAGACTGAAACACTAATACAATTTGGCAATTCATATAAATGATAAGGATTCGGTACCTTTCACTATTTTGCAAATTGTAGCGAATTGGTAGCAAATTGACACGATCTATATTAGTATCTTCAAAGAAAACGTAGTGTATCTCTCGCAGCCATATTATTATGGATTAAATCAGCCACGCAATTAAAAGACTTGCCCGTTCATTAAACGCTGGCATTCAATGAAATTTAGTTAAAACTCGCATAGCTACTTTCACATTTGAAGCAAACCTGAGAACGCTATTGGCTGCAACCCTTTTTGCGTCACACTGCTGAGCACGGGTCTCTCCCCCTTATTGGGGAGGCCTGGAGCTTACTCCACCACGCTGCTCCAATGCGGGTTGGTGGAGATGCGGGTTAGTGGCCAACCCGCTGTCGGATGTTTTCAAACCGCCCATAAGGCTTCCGACAAGGTTTGACGACTGTTATCTATCGACAACAACGGCTTAACGTGCCCTCCGAAGCACGGAAACGCGCATGAATTTTTTTGCCACTAGCGGTCACCCATCTCACACCCGACCGCGCCCGTTTGGCTCAGCTGCATAAATCGCTTGCGTTACGCTAGCCGCCAGGTCATGCGCGCTTCATGAGAACGCTATTACGCGTATTTAATCATAAAATATATGACCATTTTTGTTTAATTTTTATCTATTTCCATACCTTTGACTTTATTCAATGAAAGTTTACTTAACTTTCATAAATTTAAGCGAGAGAAAAATGCAAATAAGATATTATAATGTGTAATAGTCACAATAATTAAGCGTCCAACGTATCATCTCTAATCTTATGTAATTAATACAATAAACATTTATCTGTATAATTAAGATAAATAAATAATTTAATTACTTCTATAATTATTTGTGGTACAAATTTAAAATTAAATATGGTTGGCTGCAACCCTTTTTGCGTCCCACTGCCGGGCACGGGTCTGTCTCCATTATTGGGGAGGCCTGGAGCTTACTCCACCACGCCGCTCCAGTGCGAGTTGTTGAACGAAACTTTTTTCCCTTTTTATTTTTGAAAGAAGTCACCAACCAGCAAAATAAATAGCGTCGTTTTTAAAAAGTGTTGAAAATCTCTTCTAAATTAATAAAGAAGCGGTACAAGCCATCAATCCAACGTCGTCACTTGATATCGAACTGTTTGTTACACTCATTAACTTGAAAACTTCTTGATGAATGGCAGCACATCGCTCAGTGTAAGGATTGGGGATTTTTCTGGAAATGTCTAGAGTGTTGAAGTTAGAAAATAAAAACTTTTTAAGATAGCAAACGTGTAGGTTACGGGACAACCTTCCAGCTGAGGGATTTCCTGTGGACTATGACATGGGGTTCTTCAAGAAAGCTGTAAAAAAAGCTCTCCTCCAAAGCCGGCAATGCTCGGGTGGCTCCCCTGGGGTTGCCCGTATCCATGGGCGACGGTGATCGCTTAACACCACGCAGCCCGTCTGCCTTTTTGTTCGGTTAATTTATAAAAAAAGAAAGCTTCAACGTACTACTTTATGAAAAAAAAATACATACATACTACATTATGAAAAAAACAAAGTTTAATTTATCTGTATATTGATAACAACCTTGACGCACGTTTTACTAATAGCTTAATACATAACTACAAGTTACTTACAAGTGGAATCCTGCTACTTAAATTTGAAGAAAATATCTTCAACCAATTGAGCTGAAATTTTGCATGCACGGTTCGTTTGAAAGTCAATGCAATTTTATAAATACCTACTCAGTATTGTTGAAGCGTGCATGGCACGGCGGCTAGCGTAGAATCCAAGCAATCTATGCAGCTACGCGAAACGGGCGCGGTTGGGTGAGAGAAGGGTGACCGCTAGTGGCAAAAAATTTAATGCGCGTTTTCGTGCTTCGGAGGGCACTTTAACACGGCTTAAGTCCAAGTCGTTGCTTGTCAACAATCTACTAACAAAAAACCAAGTAAAAACTTATATACAAAGCAATTTAAAAGCTCAAGTCTAATCAAGCACACATGAAGTTTCCAAAAGCTCAATTACACTTACAACCCGTTATTACGAGAAGCACAAAATATCGGAACTAACTCGATTACGGCGATCTAACGGCGAGTTATGGAATCCATCCGTTCTAAATGTCAGGAACAAATGGTAATCACCTTCGTGACGGCGGCGATATGAACGATCACGATGTCGATAGGAACTTTTCATTAATATTTAATTTTCGACTCATACGAGTAATTTCAATATTAGGAGATAATCTTCTATGAAAAAATGCTCAAAAAAATGAAATAAAAAAAATACTTCTGAAATAATAAATAAAATTATACCTCATCGTAATCCTTTTAAAACAAGAATTGTATGTTTTCCTTGAAAAGTGGCTACGTGGATTTAGTGTTCGCTGCAGCCCATGGGTACACATAAACTCAGATGTTACTCATAGCCCCACACTAGGATTCCCTGTGTCGTGGGTACAGTGGACATACACAAAGCCACAAACAAAAACACGTTGATCAGAAACTAAAACTCATCATTCCAATTCTGTCTCGCCGGGAATCGAACCCAAGACCCCCCGATCGGCAGTCCGGCGCGGTAACGATTGCGACACACGGGTCGTCAATAAAATCAAACAATCCTAGTCTTGACTTAATTCAAAAGTAGTTTCGCTGCTACTACGGAGATTGATGGTCGCCGCATGTCAGGCCGTTAACCGCATTTTTCCGCTGAAAAACAATTGCTTCGCGACAGAATCGGGAGCTTCTGTAGTATATTCCTGTACCATAGGTATTTATATCAAACCATAACCATCCATTACAACCACATAAGTTTTACCACCTTTATTATTGGCTGCAGCCCTTTTTGCATCCCACTGCTGGGCACGGGTCTCTCCCCATTATCGGGGAAGTCTGGTGCTTACTCCACCAAGCTGCTCCAATGCGGGTTGGTGGAGACCTTTATTATTAATCGTTCTTAAATCTCAGCTCACATGACTTTGATACAAATACACTACACTTCATAGTTCACAACTCTCACAAGAACTGAGCAATCTAAAAGCTCAACGGTGACTTTGTCTAAAGGCCTTCGCAAATATTCTACTTTAAACATAGGCGATCGATGATTTAGTCGCTTTTAGGGCTCCGTAACTCGAAAGGAAAAAACGGAACCTTTATAAAATCAATGTGTTGTCCATCCGTCTGTCTGTCAAGACCCTTTTTCTTAGAAACAAGTTGAGGTACCAAGCTGGAATATATCAAATACTCAGGTCTACTAGAGCTACAGCAAAAAATAGGCCATAGTGTCTGCACCCATTTAATGCTGTCAAGCGGTTTTTATGTGTTATGGTCTAATTGTGGTGGTGTCTTCTTTGCTGGTCGATTAATGAAATGAAATATACTTTATTCACTGTACGTTTCCTTTACAAACTGTTAGTGAACGTTATTTTTTTTTGTTCTGTCTGCTCTGGGTTCGCTTAGGCAATGCTGAGTTAAAGAAAAGAGCAGACGGAGAAAAAGTTCAGCCCTGTTTTAAAATATGGGTTATACAATAATTAGTTTTCCTACAGAGTAGCCATGGGCAGATAAGGAACATACTTGACAGCTGCCGAAAGAAAAATCTTCTACTAAAGAAAGTCCTAAGTTCGCGAATAATATCGTATATTTGAATTAAGCTTTTAATAAAATAACTCGAATACTTACTAAGAAATGTAAACCAAAACCAATTTAATATTAAAGATAAAGAAGCTTCCAAAAACTCCGCCAACAATCGTAAATACTTTGGGCCTTTCGAAATTACTTTCAATAATAATATTTCTTTCGTTTTCCATATAAATACTTAGAAAAGCACATTAATCTTAGAAAGCGCGGATTCACTGAATCGACAGCTTTACTTCGAGTTGATTACTCTTTTTATTCTTGTAATAAAAAGTTCGAAATTGTTCTTCTGTTTGTTGCGGGTTAAGGCTTTATTAGCCGGTAGAGCTAATAATGATTACACATGGCTTGACTTGTATCTGTCGGTAACAACAGGGACCGATGGCTTAACTCACCCTCCGAAGCCTGGAAATGCTCATGAAATTTGGCCACTAGCGGTCACCCAACTCGCAACCGACCGCACCCGTTTGCCTTAACTGTGTCGATCGCTTGCTTTCTACGGCAGCCCCCGGGACATGCAAGCTTAGATTATTAAAACTGGTACAGCATTATAACATTTATAACATTATTAAGTTTTCATATATCTTATACAGAATTCCCATAAGTACCTATGTAATTAAAGTGATCAATTTGCGATGAGATGAGATGATATAATGAAGATCAAGAACATTCACAAGTAACCTCGTCTGATCTTATCATAATACTGCAATAAATGTATCTCTTACAGTACAACAGTGAAACAAATGAAGCCATTTCTGTTTTACATAGTGTCTGTGGGATTTATTATGAATTTTATACCCCGAGTTGAGTTCCCGTGTAATATCAATCCTGGAGCCAAAAGATGAATTCATGAAGTTATGAGATAGAAGCGAGTCAGCGTGCCAATATCTCGTAGCATTACCGGGCATAAGGTAAGCAGGGGTATTTTAATGGCTACTACCCTTTTAATCTCAATATATTTTCTTTGTTTGACATAAAGTTTATTTATTATATATATATATATATATGTATGTCGACGCAAAAGCGTAGATGTTCCTCTTTTTAAAATATTGTTTGATTATTTTTATGATTACTTAAATGTAAATTAATAATTTACTTTGATTACTTACAAACATGATTTTTTGTAACTTAATTTATTAATAAGTAGTGATATTTGAACATTCTAAAAGCAACATTTTGTTATCTTGTTCGCCTTAGTTTACACGCACGTAACTAGATGGCGTTGTTGTAAATCGATGTTGTTGCTTTTAGAATGTGGATTTTAAAAAACTATTTAATTCACTATTTAAAATGATTTCTTTGTTTTAAAATAAATTAAAAATCTACTTATGAATTATGAGATGTAAATTGAATTTATTTAGACAGATTACATTGATCATGTTTTGAAATTACGCTTTGGCGCCAATGTGGATTTTTGGTAAATTATTCAAACAAGTGTTCATAAAATGATTTCGTATTTTTACAATGTATTTAAATTCAGTTCATGAATTATGAAATGTAAATTAAGAAGAATTACATTCTTTACATTAATTTCTTTTTTGGCGACAATGAAGCGTCATAGGGTGTGCGTTTAAGTACACGGCCCCTTTTTGCTTGAGCCTTCAGAATAAGCAGACGATTCTTGTGAGTACATTTATTTGACTTTTGTTAGGAATAAAGAATAGCTATAGCCTACTTAGAACATAGACATAGTTTAAGAAAATAATTTAAGATTTAGATTGTCGTATTAACTAAATAGTTCAAAATTGGTGAAATAATTATTAAAGTGTTTCTTTTAAAAAGGTCAGTGTGTTTATCATTGCATCATGAGTGAAAATACTTCAAATAGTGTCGGCAGTGCTGATGTTTCCCTTTCTAAGAACTCTGTTGAGCAAAACCCTCCGTTATCAGAAGTGGGATCGCCACCCACTTCTGCCGGGCATTCTGATTTACCTTCTGCTGCAACCACTTCTGTTGTCGGGGTCTCAGCTGAGTTCTTCGCTCAAATGATGCAGATGATGAAGCACATGTCGGATCGAATGACGTCATCAGAGTCTAAAGTAAAAATTTGTGATGTATTTTTACCGTCATATGATCCAGATTCTAACATAGGGATACGAGAATGGTGTAAGCATATAACAACTGCAATGGATACGTACAACCTAAGTGATTATGATGTACGAATGAAAGTGGGTAGTTTGCTTAAAGGTCGCGCTAGGTTATACGTAGACAGCTGGCTTGTATCTACTAATTCTTGGCCAGAGTTGCGCGATATTTTGATAACTACCTTCGAACCAGAAAGTAGGTATTCAAGAGACATAGTTCGTTTTAGAGAACATGTTTACGATAATAGTAAAAATATTGCCCAGTTTCTGTCTGAGGCCTGGGTATTATGGCAACGTGTCACGAAAGATAAATTATCGAGTGATGATGCGGTTGAGGCTGTCATTGGTTGCATTAGTGATGAACGACTACGGATAGAATTACTAAACGCGCGGGCAAAATCTGTACCGGAATTAATTTCAGTTGCATCGTCTATACGTCCAATAAAACGTACAAACTCTAACCATTTGCAACAAAATTTAAATAAGCGCCCGCGTTTAGCTGAAAAATCAAACCCATATTGTCAAGTATGTAAGAGAACAAACCACGATACACGTGATTGTCGTTTTGGGAACAAAAATACAGCTCCTCAGCCGCACCATGATTCTATCAACGGAACGCAAAATACAACTAAGCCTACCTGCACATTTTGCTCGAAAATAGGTCATACGTATGAAACTTGTTATAAACGTGAACGCGCAGTAGTTTCAAATGTAAACTTTGTAGGTAAACCAAAACTAACTTTGTTACCCATTATCATTAAAGATTTTAAATTAAACGCAATTTTTGATAGCGGGGCAGAATGTTCTTTGGTACGCGAGTCAGTAGCGGCAAAAATTCCGGGTAAACGTGTAAATGAGGTTCATTATCTAAAGGGCATCGGTCAGTTTACGGTGGTATCTTTGTCTACATTGGTTGCTGTTTGCGTTATTGACAATTTATGTGTTGAGTTACAATTTCATGTAGTTCCTGATTATGAAATATGTTCTGATATGTTGATTGGCACAAATCTTGTTGATAATACAAACTTAAGTGTACTAGTTACATCACAAGGCGCTAGGTTGCTTCATCAACCGGTGGTTTACCATATGCGATCCCAAGATGATAAATTCGATAAACTTAACTCTGATCTATCCAAAGAAGATCAGATTAACGAATTAAAGCTTTTATTAAATAAGTATACACATTTATTTATACGAGGGTACCCTCGTACCCGTGTGAATACAGGTAAATTGGAGATACGTTTGAAAGATCCCAATAAATATGTAGAACGCAGACCATATAAACTGAGTCCTGTCGAACGGGAAAAAGTAAGAGAGATTGTGACAGAATTGTTAGAGAATAATATTATTAGGGAAAGCAACTCTGCTTTTTCTAGTCCAATAATCCTAGTTAAAAAGAAAAACGGACAGGATCGCATGTGTGTTGACTACCGTGAGCTGAACAAAAACACCTTAAGAGACCACTATCCTCTGCCGATCATTTCGGATCAAATTGATCAATTATCAGGGGGTTTTTATTACTCTACTTTTGACATGGCGGCAGGTTTTCACCAAATTCCTGTTTCGGAGAGTTCAATTGAGAAAACCGCCTTCGTAACACCCGATGGCCTTTACGAATATTTAGCCATGCCATTTGGCTTAAGTAATGCTGTTTCAGTGTATCAAAGATGCATAAATAGAGCTCTGGGACCTCTACTTTATGAATCTGATCCAATATGTCAAGTGTATGTCGATGATGTTCTTACGAAGTGTAAAAACTTTTCAGAAGGTCTATCTCGCATTGAGAGAATACTCATAGCTCTACAAGAAGCTGGGTTTTCAATCAATGTAGAGAAAACAGCTTTCTTTAAACGCTCTATCGAGTACTTGGGAAACATAATATCAAATGGACAAGTTAGCCCAAGCCCAAAGAAAATAGAGGCTTTAACGAAAGCTCCTATACCATCATCTGTTAAACAAGTTAGACAGTTTAATGGATTAGCCAGTTATTTTAGGCGTTTCATTCCCAATTTTTCTTCTATTATGGCACCTTTATATGAATTGACAAAAAAAGACGCAAAATGGGAATGGAACGACAGACATGATCAGGCTAGGAATTATATTATCCAACATCTGTCTACTGCGCCTACCCTTTCAATTTTCCAGGAAGACTCACCAATTGAACTTTACACGGATGCGAGCAGCATTGGCTATGGGGCGGTGTTAGTGCAAGTAATCAACGGGCGACATCATCCAGTTGCCTACATGAGCCTGCGTACCACCGAAGTTGAGAGCCGTTACCACTCCTACGAACTGGAAACCTTGGCGGTGGTGAGAGCAATCAAACATTTTCGCCAGTATTTATATGGACGAAAATTTAAAGTTATAACGGACTGCAATGCTTTAAAGGCATCAAAGTTCAAGAAGGACTTACTTCCCCGAATTCATCGCTGGTGGGCATTTTTGCAGAATTACGATTTTGATATAGAGTACCGAAAAGGTGAAAACCTTCAACACGCGGACTTCTTTAGCAGAAATCCGTCGTCTGAAAGTTTAGTAAACGTGATGACTAGAGACACTGAATGGATCCAGGTAGAGCAGAGGCGAGATAATGACCTACGTTTACTTATTGATGGTTTATCTAACGGAAATCCTGTTGAAAATTATGTCTTGGTGGGAGGTGTGGTGTCCGGCTAGAGACGCCGTGTGGTGTCCGGCTAGAGTAGCACCACTCCGATTCTTCCCAGGAGGTCGTAGGAGGCGACCAAGGGACACATTCCAGGAGATGGGCAGCAGCATCTTCCTGAGTAACGTATCATCTACTGCGGTCACCAACCCGCAATGCCAAGCGTGGTGACTATGGCAAAAACCCCCTATGGCAGTCACAATTAAACCTCGGCCCCCAGTCCCCGGCGGCCCCGCTATCCCTGGTTACGACAGCGGCCATGGTAACGGCGGGGCAGGGGGTGCTAAGAATCTCCGGCAGAGATTCGGCTGTCACAAAAGAAAACGACCTCTGCACCTGGCAACATACAACACCAGGACACTGAGAACCGACGAGAAGATACATGAGCTGGAAGCAGAGATAGATAAGTTACGCTGGAGTATCATAGGATTATCCGAAGTCCGAAGAGAGGGGGAGGACACGGTAATCCTTAAATCCGGTAACTTATTCTATCACCGGGAGGGCGAACATCTGTCCCAAGGTGGTGTCGGGTTTCTCGTCCACAGGTCCCTCGTCAACAACGTGACGAAAGTCGAAAGTGTGTCAGCAAGGGTAGCGTACCTTATACTCAGAATATCAAAACGGTATTCGTTGAAGGTCATACAGGTATACGCACCGACCGCGACACACCCAGACGATGAGGTTGAGGCTATGTATGAGGACGTCAGTAGAGCCATACATGCCTCTAAGACTCATTTCACGGTGGTGATGGGGGATTTCAATGCAAGACTGGGCACGCGAGACGGCGACGAGCAGAAGGTAGGGCCCTTTGGATTTGGTCAACGGAACCACCGAGGCCACTTGCTTGCTAACTTCTTGGAGAAGGAGAACCTCTTTATGATGAACTCCTTCTTCAAGAAGAAGCCTCATCGCAAGTGGACTTGGATAAGTCCCAACGGTTCCACGAAAAGCGAGATAGACTTCATTTTGGCAGACAAACGGCACATATTTAATGATGTCTCCGTGATCAACAGGTTTAAAACCGGAAGTGATCACCGAATGGTACGAGGCACATTAAATATCAACATCAAGCTGGAACGGTCACGCCTAATGAAGTCTACGCTTCGACCAACACCTGTCCAAATCCAGGGCTCCGAGAACTTTCAGCTTGAGTTGCGAAATCGTTTCGCGGGCCTAGAAAAATGCGAGTCTGTGGACGAATACAACACCAGGATGGTACAAACCGTCCACGAGGTAGGGTCCAAGTTCTTTAAGACCCCCTCCAGTAGTAGACCCCAAGTGCTCTCTGAACAAACCCTCGGTCTTATAAAGGAAAGGCGTGAACTATGCATCCGGTCTCCGTCTTCAATGTCGAAATACAGGCAGCTCAACAAACAGATCTCTTGCTGCAGACGACGCGATCTGCGTGCTCACAACACACAGCGCGTCAAAAACACTATTGAGCGCAACCAAGGCACAAAAGTGTTCACAAGAGATCTGAGTGTAGGGCAAAGCCAGTTAACGAGGTTGAGGACTGAGTCTGGCGCTGTAGTTTCGTCTAAGCCTGAAGTTCAGAGAGAAATTGAGAGGTACTACGGACGGTTGTACAGCTCCTCAAAAGCTCCCGTTACCGATGTGGTAAACGATAAGAGAGCCAAATTGACCCGACACTATACCGAAGATATCCCGGACGTCAGCCTGTACGAAATTAGAAGGGCCCTTAATCAGCTTAAAAACAACAAAGCACCGGGAGATGACGGTATCACATCAGAGCTGCTGAAGGCTGGAGGGAAACCCCTCCTAGTGGCGCTCCAAAAATTGTTCGATACCGTCATCAGTAGCGGAACTGTCCCGGAGGCGTGGAGCAGAAGCGTGGTAGTTTTGTTCTTCAAAAAGGGTGACAGAGCCCTTTTGAAGAACTATAGACCCATCGCGCTTCTGAGCCACGTCTATAAGCTGTTTTCAAGGGTTCTTACTAATCGTATTGCGCGCAGGCTAGACGACTTCCAGCCTCCCGAACAAGCCGGATTCCGAAAAGGCTATAGTACCATGGACCACATACACACGCTGCGACAGGTTATACAAAAGACCGAGGAGTATAACCTGCCGCTATGTATTGCGTATGTGGACTATGAGAAAGCCTTTGATTCTATCGAGACCTGGGCGGTGCTAGAGTCTCTCCAGCGATGCCAGATTGACTATCGGTACATCGAGGTGTTGAAGTGTTTGTACAAAGCCGCAACTATGACAGTCCGAGTTCACGACGGAAGCACTGGACCTATTCCACTGCAGCGCGGAGTACGACAAGGGGATGTTATATCCCCGAAGCTGTTTACCGCTGCTTTGGAAGACGTGTTCAAGCTGATGGAGTGGAACGGGCTGGGTATTAACATCAATGGCGAACACCTCACACACCTTCGATTTGCCGATGATATAGTAGTCTTGGCGGAGAACCTGGAAGAGCTCAGCACTATGCTAGGTGACCTCCATAGCGCCTCACAAAGGGTGGGTCTTAAGATGAACATGGACAAGACGAAGATCATGTCTAACGTCCATGTCACACCTATACCGGTCGTTGTTGATGGCGCTACTCTCGAAGTTGTCGACGAGTACATTTACCTGGGACAAGCGATCCGTATGGGTAAGTCCAGCTTCGAGAGAGAGGTAACTCGTAGAATCCAACTCGGTTGGGCAGCGTTCGGGAAATTACAAAGTGTCTTCTCGTCCAGAATACCTCAGTGCCTGAAGTCGAAAGTTTACGAGCAGTGTGTGTTGCCAGTGATGACCTACGGCGCTGAGACCTTTTACAGTTGGCCTTTTCCATAAGCTCAAGGTCGCTCAGCGCGCGATGGAGAGGGCTATGCTTGGTATTTCTCTACGCGACAGAATTCGTAACGATGAAATCCGTAGACGAACGAAAGTTACCGACATAGCTCTAAAAATTTGCAAGCTGAAGTGGCAATGGGCAGGCCATATAGTTAGAAGAACCGACAACCGATGGGGAAGAAAGGTTCTCGAATGGCGACCACGTATCGGCAAAAGGAGTACAGGCCGCCCTCCAACCAGGTGGACTGATGACCTGAAGAAGACAGCGGGTAGCCGCTGGATTCAGAAGGCCCAGGACCGGGAGGAGTGGCGAACGTTAGGGGAGGCCTATGTCCAGCAGTGGACTATAAAAGGCTGATGGATGGATGGGATGGATGGGAGGTGTACTCAAAAGAAGCATTACTGACCCGTTACTAGGTAAATACACAGCCGTCGTGGTGCCAAGGTCATTTCAGTGGAGTTTGATAAACTCTTATCATACAGCTTTACAACACCCGGGATGGGATAAAACATTACAGAAACTGAAAGAGTGCTACTGGTTTGACAAAATGAGCACGGTTGTCCGAAAGTTTGTTGACAATTGTATTGTGTGCAAAATGTCGAAGGGACCTTCTGGAGCTATACAAGTACAACTACACCCGATTCAGAAACCAACTGCGGCGTTTCAAGTTATCCATATGGATATCACAGGCAAATTGGGAACTAAAAACCAGTCGGGTCAGGATGAATATGTGATTGTCACCATTGATGCGTTCACCAAATATTTACTACTAAGTTATTCAAATAGTAAAAGTCAAAGTGACAGTCTTGCAGCTTTAAAACGCACTATACATTTATTTGGAACACCAGTACAAATAGTGGTCGATGGGGGAAGGGAATTCCTCGGTGACTTCAAAAACTACTGCGAAAACTTCAATATTAATATTCACGCGATTCCACCAGGAGCAAGCCGAGCAAATGGTCAAGTAGAGCGCATAATGGCCACATTGAAGAATGCTTTGACAATGATTAAAAATTATGAAACTGAAAATTGGCAGACTGCGTTGGAAGCACTTCAACTAGCATTCAATTGTACTCCTCATCGCGTTACTGGAGTGGCACCACTTACACTTTTGACTCGTCGACAGCATAGCGTTCCGCCGCAACTCCTAAAGCTGGTGAACATTGACGAAGAAACGATGGATTTTGACCTTCTCGATCAACAAGTTCAACAAAAAATTTTAGCTGCTGCTCAGTACGACAAACGACGGTTTGATAAAAATAAGGCTAAGATACGCCCTTTCCAAAAAGGAGACTACGTTCTAATCAAGAATAATCCACGTAACCAGACAAGCCTTGATCTCAAATACAGTGAGCCACACGAGATCCTAAGAATTGAAGACAATGACAGATACATCGTCAAACGAGTAACAGGGAGAGGGCGACCACGTAAGGTCGCTCACGATCAGCTACGTCGAGCACCACAACCAGGCGAACAGGAAACCGTGTCGAACTGTTTGGATGCTGATCAACAATTAAGCCTGGAAGACCCTCAGCCTCAAACAAGCACCAGCGATTCGCAGACTGCGACTTCTTAGCTGCGATGATATCTTATGCCTAAATTAAGAAACGTGGCAGGCGCAGAGCACGCACCGCCCCGCAGAATGGCCGTGTCGACGCAAAAGCGTAGATGTTCCTCTTTTTAAAATATTGTTTGATTATTTTTATGATTACTTAAATGTAAATCAATAATTTACTTTGATTACTTACAAACATGATTTTTTGTAACTTAATTTATTAATAAGTAGTGATATTTGAACATTCTAAAAGCAACATTTTGTTATCTTGTTCGCCTTAGTTTACACGCACGTAACTAGATGGCGTTGTTGTAAATCGATGTTGTTGCTTTTAGAATGTGGATTTTAAAAAACTATTTAATTCACTATTTAAAATGATTTCTTTGTTTTAAAATAAATTAAAAATCTACTTATGAATTATGAGATGTAAATTGAATTTATTTAGACAGATTACATTGATCATGTTTTGAAATTACGCTTTGGCTCCAATGTGGATTTTTGGTAAATTATTCAAACAAGTGTTCATAAAATGATTTCGTATTTTTACAATGTATTTAAATTCAGTTCATGAATTATGAAATGTAAATTAAGAAGAATTACATTCTTTACATTAATTTCTTTTTTGGCGACAATGAAGCGTCATAGGGTGTGCGTTTAAGTACACGGCCCCTTTTTGCTTGAGCCTTCAGAATAAGCAGACGATTCTTGTGAGTACATTTATTTGACTTTTGTTAGGAATAAAGAATAGCTATAGCCTACTTAGAACATAGACATAGTTTAAGAAAATAATTTAAGATTTAGATTGTCGTATTAACTAAATAGTTCAAAATTGGTGAAATAATTATTAAAGTGTTTCTTTTAAAAAGGTCAGTGTGTTTATCATTGCATCATGAGTGAAAATACTTCAAATAGTGTCGGCAGTGCTGATGTTTCCCTTTCTAAGAACTCTGTTGAGCAAAACCCTCCGTTATGTATATATATATAATATGTATGATAGAATATATTTGTATGTATATATATAGCTTATGTAGTATAATTTATATTATTATATAGTTTATAATGTAGTAAGTATGCGCCTACCACAAGTTTTCCATAACACCCAGGGTTGGCTGGGAGAGAATGCCATTAGGCATTAAGCACACCCTTGTATCCTTAGAATAAGGTTATACTTAAAATAAATAAATAAAAAATAATACCCTGTTTTCCTCTGGCTGGGCATGAATGTCTTCCCCATAATTTGAGACACCTGGGGCTTACTTCAACTGTATCAATATGCGTTAGTACCCAACCCTGTCCCTGTAGCTTCGGAATAAAGAATAGAGCTACGGTGTCCCCTGCCTGATCGTAAAAGGTGACTTAAAAGGGGCTTCCGGGGTTGCAGGCGGGGAGAGTGGGAGCTCAATCCCGCCGGCCAGCAGCCCCGGGAAGGATGGAGGTGTGTGTGTGACCGCATGCCGCTGAAAACATCGGAAGGTGCAGGAGAGCAAATCTGCTCTCCGAAGATAGGCCCGTTCTGGGGCCGCCGCACGTGGAGGACACCGGAGCGTTCCACTGGAGATCCCGGAATCCCCCTCAACCCACATAACCCGGTATCCTCTCCCAAGGTGCCGGGTACCTTTTGAAGTACCCCCCCCCCCCCGATACCAAAAAAGGGGCTTACTTCAACTGTGTCATTACGGGTTAGTACCCAACGCTCTGTCAGATATTTTTAAACCGCCCATGCCAGATCTACAACAAGATTGAACGTCTAGTCTTTCAACTATTCAATGATAACAATCAGAGTCAGTTTCGCAGCGTTAATCACTTTCATCCTACGAAGTTAAGCGAACTTATGCGGACATCTTTATGTTGTAGTCTAAGCAAGTCTTCCACGTAAAGAAGTATTTCTTCTGTAAATTAAGGAGTAGTAAAATAAGGAGCAGCGATGGCCGAGTGGTAAAAAACCGCGGTCTTCGACGCGACCGATCCCAGGTTCAAATCCTCGGTTCGCACGACAAAGAAATTTGTAATGTGCGAATTTATCGCTGCTCCACGGTGATGGAAATTATCGTGATATTTCATTGATTACGATGTTCTCCATCGCCGTGCATGCCTGAGAGAAATTCATAATTTCTCGAAAGCATGACGTCCACCAATCCGCACTTAGCCAGCGTGGTGGACTATGGCCTAAATCCCTCTCAATTGTGTGAGAAGGAGACCTGTGCCCAGCAGTGGGACATAAACAAGGTTGAAAAAAAATTTAAAATAAAAAGATTCAACCAGCATAATTACATTCATTCAATCATGAGTATCGTAAGTATTCAATCATAAGTCCGACGACGACCCGTGTGGCACAATGGTTACCATGCCAGACTGCCGATCGAAGGGTCCCGGGTTCGATTCCCGGTGAGGTAAAATATTTGAATGATGAGTTTAAATTTTTATTCTCGATCTGGGTGATTGGGCTTGTCTTTTTGTGTCTCCATGGTACCCACGACACAGGGTATATCTACGCTACTGTGGGGCAATGAGTGTGAAACGTTTTTTTTATAAGAAAAAATGCAATCTTGCTATGCTTTAACCACTCAACCGCTATCGGTACTCAATCCAGATTTCATTAGGCATAATAAACATTCCAACAAATCTGCCAGCAATTTATTTCAAACTCAAGTCGATTTCCGCGCGGATTTGGGAGCGCGTCATCTCAAATTCATCCTGCGTCAGCGTTCTCTGCATGCTGCTGGTGAATTCAAATGTGATGCAAAAAGCCGACAATTTGTGTAACGTCGTGTCAGTTGTAAATTTTAAAATACTGCATGTTTCGATGCAGTATATAATTATGTACCCACATGTATTTGCCACACTACTGTTGTTTTTGAAACGAAGTTACTAATCGCGCGTTGCGAAAGGGGGCTAGACGGAAAAAATTAAGACCAAAAGTTGTAACAACGACACTTTTCGCTATAGTTGTAAGCCGTGATAATCCCACATAACCCGGTATCCTCACCCAAGGTGCTGGGTACCTTTTGAAGGAGCCTCCCCTCCCCCCCGATACAAAAAAGGTAGGTACATACATATAAATACATACATGTAAATAATATTCCCCAAAAAGAAATGCCACAAAACGGTATACGGTCCTTGCGGTGCTGTAGGCGAAGCAGTTATACAGTTAGGAATTCGAAAAAAGAACAAGAAACAAGTTATATTCCTCTAGATCAGATAGGGAGGAGGCAGAGATAGAACAGTCCACATAACGCCACTACCAAGGTAAAATTCTACAAAAAACACGTCATGTGCTTTATACGGTTTATATTTATTATTTTCAAATGGCCCGACAAATTTGTATAGTATAGTATCATTAGATCTTTTAAACTGACTAAATATAATCTTTAAAAAATAATATTTAAATGTAAATACCGTAAAACCTTACATCTTTGCCCACATATTTGGGTTTTTTTCAATTAAAAAAAAATATACACTCTTTATTGAGGGCTATTAAAGTTTTAAACGAAGCTCTCTGAAAAGAATATACTCTCAAAAGTAGGTGACATAATTTCTAACAGATGCTGAGAAAATAACAAAAACACACGTCGGCAAAGTTATCTCCATTTTCTTACATTTTTGCCCATCCTGAATTTCTCAGCAATTATAAGTTCTATGACTTTGATTTTAAGATATATTGTTGGCAAATGTGCAAAATTGTATACTATTACTATTTTAAATAAATAGAAGCTTATTTTAAGTTTTATTGGTGGTGGGCAATGTTATCATCACATTTAGTCACACTTTCATACTAAGGGATTTGAGGTGCTAGGGCTGTACATCAGATGACAGGAAAATAATAAACTGATTTTAGGGTAATTTTTATTTGACTTCGTAAGTATAGTTTTTCAAGTTCGTAATTTTTATATAATCATGATCTAATTTCCCTTGAGTTCAGTATAGTTTTTGTAATTGCTGGCACCGAGGCGTCTTCGGCTTTTTTTGTTAGGTTTGACCATCCTGCAAACAAATAGAGAAAAAAACCATGTTAGTACTTACAGAAAATTCCTAAAGTGGCCAACTCCTAAAGTGGCCAACCCTACACTGGTAAACCAATTCCGTCCAATATCTATTCTCCCTTTCCTCTCCAAAGTTCTGGAAGCCTGTGTACATAAGCAAGTCTCCTCTTTCATACATGAACATAACCTACTGAGTGCACACCAGTCCGGGTTCCGTCCTGGTCACAGCACCACTACTGCACTGATCAAAGTCATTGATAGTATCAGGTCAGGTATGAACGACAAGATGGTTACAGTATTGGTGCTTATTGACTTTTCAAATGCTTTCAACACAGTGGACTATGATTTACTCCTATCCACTCTTTCCCACCTTAAATTTTCACAAACAGCATTATCGTGGTTCGATTCCTATCTTCGTGATCGTCAGCAATCTGTACATATTGGGCAGAAGTGTTCTGCATGGGCTAAAGTACGTGCTGGCGTTCAACAAGGCGGAATACTTTCTCCTTTATTGTTTTCGATATTTATCAACTCAATCACCTCCTATATTAATTGTTCTTACCATCTGTATGCCGACGATCTTCAATTATATACTCATACCACCATAGATAACCTATCAATCGCTATCGATCTGGTAAATAGGAACTTGGCTAAGGTTAAAACTTGGTGTGATCAGTATGGAGTTACAGTTAATCCTGCGAAATGTCAGGGTATCATCGTGGGTAGCGCGAGACAGTTGGCCAAAGTTGATATTGCATGTCTGCCAACGTTAACTTATGACACTCATGTTATACCTTTTAGAGACAGTGTAGTTAATTTAGGCCTTAATATTGACAGTTGCATGAACTGGCGCAAAGAAGTAACAGAAATATGCCGTAAAGTCAATGGAACGCTTCAGTCACTCTATCGTTTTAAAAAAATTCTACCCTACAAGACTAAGCTTATGTTGATTAACAGTCTCGCTCTACCCATCATTGACTATGCTGACGTGTGCTACCCGGACCTGAACGAAGAACTTCTAAATAAGCTAGAGCGCCTCCTTAACAATTGCATCCGATTCATTTTCAATCTACGCAAGTATGATCATATCTCAAGTTATCGAAGTCAGCTTAAATGGCTTACTATTCGTCAGAGGCGTAAATCTAGAATTCTTTTGGTTCTGTATTCAATCTTACAGGATCCAACTTCTCCAAATTATCTAAAGGAAAATTTTCAGTACCTGTGTTCAGTTCACGACAAAGGTCTTCGTTCCACTAATAATCTTATGCTTTGTATACCTCCACACAATAGTGATTTTTTCCGATACTCATTTAATGTTCAGGCTATACTGCTCTGGAATGCCCTGCCCGAAAACATCAGAAAGGCGCGAACAAAGACTGCATTTAAGGGGATGCTACGGAAACACCTATTAGACAGTAACGAATGAGTCATAATAATTAACCACCTTTTGACATTCGTATCTTGTATATATATATATATATATATATATATATATATATATATATATGTACATGTATGTATGTATGTACGTATGTAGGTATTTATGTATGTATGTTTGTATGTATGTATTTATTTATGTATGTATGTATGTGTCTATCTATGTATGTGTTTATTTAGTCTTTAGGTATATTTATCTACATATTAATATTTCTTTTTTCTAATTAATAATCCTTTAAAAGTAAATATTTTCCTGCCTACCGTAACTTCTAGCCATCACCCAGGGTTGACTGGCAGAGAATGCCATTAGGCATTAAGTCTTACCCTGTAACCCTTATACTTTAAGGAGCTACAAATAATAAATAAATAAATAAATAAATAAAATTACCTGCAAACTAATTTGCAGCGTAAATCTTAATTAATCAAATAAGCCTATTCAATGCACACGATCAAACAAGCAAATCTTTCCTCATTATATATTGTTATTTTATATTATAAAACATACGTATATAAAACAGTAGTTATATAGTTTTCAGAACAGTAGTTAATAGTAGCAGTAGTTTCCAGTTAACACTACGTACCTAGTTATTGTTATATCGTTTTTTACACATGTATATTTTTATATTAATAAGTATTTATATAAATTTATAAGTTATTATGTATTTTATTTATTTATTACCTCTACATATTTGTGTTCTTTAAGACAAAATCGCATTTAGCAGTGGCACTAAACGTGTCCCAGACTGACACGAGCAAGAAAGAAGATGATCAGTGGTGGAGGCGATCATTCAAAAATAAAATATTATTTAATAATGACACCGCAACATTGCAGGGCGCATCAGTCTATATGTAGGTACATGCACATTTCCTTCTATTTTTTAAATAGTGCCAACCCTAAGCACATTTTTCAGACCTCAGTCTACAAAATTGCTTACAACATTGCCCACACAATTTTCTCACTAAATAAGACGAGTGTAAGAAAAATACCATGATTAGAAGCAGCAACAATTAATACTCTACACATAAATAATAACGAATCTTACCTGCGCAGCGTTTCTTGGCGATGCGGGACGCAAATCTCCAATAACGTTTTTGCACCACCTCCGACAATGTCACTTTGACGGCAGCTGACAGATGACTGAATGAAGTTAACTGTGCTTGTAGTAGTCAGTGTTGCCAAACAGATATTCTAGTTTCCTCTAGACGTCACACAAAGCTGCCATTTGTTAAAATGAAAATTCTATTGGTAGTTTCAGTTAATTTTCGTGTTCTGGCAAAGATGTCCCCCAAGGGCAAAGTAGTAAGGTTTCACGGTAATTAATTTTAACGTTGACGTTCATTTTCAATTATGTAGGTAGGTAAATGTTATGTATCCACTGAAGAATAAAATAAGTTCATTTTCCTTTCCTACTTAATAAATCTACTGTAACTGTGTAACTACAGTTCAACAAACAAGAGTACAGTAGAAGTACTAATTCGAGTCAAGTAGGATTGCACACAGCATAGAGCAAAGCGGCTGCAACCGTAAATCAAGAGATTTTTGAAGTGAAAACTTCTTTAGCGGCGTTGTGCACTTTTTTGGGATGGGTAAAAAATGTTAAACTCGCGTCAGGACACGTGGCCTGATCGAATATTCGTAAGACGGAGGGGTGACAGCCACAGAGTTCCAAATAACCCGACCCGCCCAGGTGACAGCTGATAGCTCGACTGTCTATACTTGTAAAATTCGTTTTGTATTTAAAATATGGACATTGAACAAAGTGCATCTAATAATGAAAAAAGTGACGAAGAAATAGTGAAAGATAATAAGTGAGTACTTTATAAAAATACTAGATGAAAACCTACTGAAAATACTAGATGAAAAATAATACTGATAATAAAAGCAATTCGTGCGCAATTATTCCCTTACCATTCCAAAATATCAAAAATGCACAACGTCAATGTTCAAGTTTTCACTTCTGCCGGCACTACCGGAGTGCAACCCGTTGTTTTTTTTTTGTCATTTTGACAAAGAATACTGTCCATTCCAAAGATTTTTTTCTTTCAGAGTTAGTTGCAGCGGCTGTTGCTGGTTGCTCGAACCATGCATTTTAACAACCTTCATCTAGCATGCTAAGTAGAGAAGGAAAGCTTTAAACGTATTCTTTAACGTTAGCGAGATGCATAGAAAAGAACGTAAGTTTGTGAGCAAGAAGGGATAGAGGAGTGCTCTGATCGATGGACGAGCGGAAGCTAGGTAGGAAAGACGATTAGACGTGTTGAGATGCTAGTGAAGATTAGAAAAATAATAAGTTAATTAATTAGTAAAATAATAGCAGTTTAAAGATAAAGAAAAGTATTTTTATTTCGAATATACAATCTCACGTCTATAGGATTATATGGCAAATAAAAAAATAAAAATTCTAAACCAATACACTGAAGTAATAATTTAAAAAAAATATTTTGGTCTAGACCTGTCTGCGTATTCGCATCATTCAGATACTATATAGGTACCGATACCGCAACAAAGTGATGATCATTACACACTACGATCTTGACCCGTATCGCGACAGCCAGCTGGACGCCGCGTTGCTCTATGCCACCTAGTGACACCCTGGCCTGCAGTAGCGGTGCAGTTTTTGTCGCGATGTGCTTCGTGTTATTAGGAGCTCATTTATTACTAGTTTGTCCTACGGCTGACCTAGACGTGTTGAAATCCGTTGATATTTACTGATTTACTAGTTATAAAGTAGCAAGAATAACGGCGATCCGGCCCGGGTCCGTCCGGGTGATTGAGCTTATACTTGTGATTGTTTTTGGCAACAACTATGAGAGCAAACTATTTAATGTAAAATTGTTTGCTTTTGAAATTAAGAAGTAAATCATCCGAATATCTCGCAAAACCTTTGGCCGGCCCCGCTATCAAATTCATTATTATTTTGCTGCGGAGTTATTTTAAAGTTTCGAGAGCCATTTTCTTCGAAATTTAATCAAATTTGTATGAAAATAACACTTATAAAAATAACACATTTTAATTGTTTTTATATGTTGTTGAATTCAGTTTGTACATCATCTTTTATCATTAGCATCAGTGATGGAGCACAGGCAATGCATAACAATCATCAGTTTCCGTGCTTCGGAGGGCAGGATAAGCGCTCGGTTTCTGTTATTTTATTGTCAGACTAGTGGACCCCGCAGACGTTGTCCTGCCTTAAAAGTATTGAAAGAGGATTCGTTTCTTTATAATCTCAAGGGTTCTTTATGTTACTGCCACATAAAAACATGAAACAAATAGTGACAGATAAATAGTTATTCAGACTATGTCAAACTTCTGGACGTTGGCGCGAACTACCCATGTTTGACAGTTACTAACCTGTTTATATAGGAAAATAAAATAAGTAGTTTTACTGCTAATTTCGCAATTTTTCTATTTTTCCTTACCGTTTAAAACTTCCCTGGACTTCTACTAATATTTCAAGACCAAAATTAGTCATATCGGTTCAGCCGTTCTTGAGTCTTAGCGAGACAAACGAACAGCAATTCATTTTTATATATAGAAGATAACAGTATTTAAACTTATTCTGAGGCCTTATGGGTGGCTCAAAATGGTAACAGCGGATTGACTACTACCCCGTGTCTCCATAAACCCACAGGCCTCTAATTATGGCGAGAGATTATGGGCATGAGTCCCAGAAGTGGGAAAAATGAGGCCCAAAAATTCATGAAGTTTCGGACACGGGCGTACAGACCGTACAGTTTAGGCTTTCTTGGATTGCATCCATTGCGATTATGGCAAAACCTTGTGACAACTCGTGTGGCTCAACGTTTACCATACCCGTCGACAATCGGGCAGGTTCGATTCAAGGCGAAGCAGGGATTGAATTGATGAGTTTCAGTTTCTGTTCTCGGTCTGGGTGTTTGTGTTCGTGTCTGTGTGTATGTCCATTGTACCCACGACACAAGGGTGTACATACAATGGGGCTATGAGTGTGATAATGTTATAAGAACCATGACCAGGAAAAGATCTGAATTTATAAATCAGACCACTGGTAACTCAGTAGTGGCCCAGTGGCCACATGGTCAATTTGATTCAGAGTAACCACACGGTACGCTTGTCAGGATAAACTCCGTATATCCGCATATTCCTTGCTTAGTTATTAAACTTCAATATAGCCGCTATCTTATTAAATCCAATTACTATTATTAAGCTCACTCAAGGTGTAGCAAACTGTAGTTGTTGTACACGGAGAAAATAATGTCATTCATACAAGGGAGATTCAGAGCAGTTGACAACCCACGTGGCGTAATGTTTACCATGCCGAACTGCCGATCGGAGGGTCCCGGGTACGATTCCCGGCCAAGCAGAACTTTGAATTATGAGTTTAAAATTTCTGTTCTCGGTCTGGATGTTTGTGTTTCTGTCTTTGTGTGCGTCAATGGCACCCACGACACAGGGTATATCTACCCTACTGTGGGGCTATGAGTGTGAAGCGTTATTTATTTATAATTTAGTTATTGCAACCCATCCTACATGTGTCAGTATGTCAATAGCTAGGCCAAGTCACTAGGTTTAGTTTACTCCATCACGCTGCTTCGATGCGGGTTGGTGCCGATGCGGGCTAGTTGATCGTAAGAGGCGGGTAAAAGGGGACTTCCGGTGTCGCCGTGGTGAGAGTAGGAGCTCTCATCTGTCCAACCAGCGGCCCCAAGAAGGACAGCGCTGTAAGCATCTGATGATGCAGAACAGTACATTTGCTCTCCCGAAGATGGGCCCGTACGGGGTACCATGCGTGGAGGACACCGGTGCATTTCACTGGAGATCTCGGAGCCTTCCCCAAGCGCAAAGGCAGGCCACCGAGAGGGTTTTAGTGTGGTACAAATCCCACATAACCCGGTATCCTCTCCCAAATTGCCGGGTAAGTTATGAAGGTTTCCCCCGATATAAAAAAAGCTGGCTTGAAGCCAATCCGCTATCGGATGTTTTCTCTTTTCAATCCGCCCATAAGACCTTCGACAAGGTTGAACGACTACTATCCATAGATAACAACCGGGCCCGACAGCTTACCGTGTCCTGGTTATCGTCACGGAAACGCGCATGAAGTTTTTGCTACTAGCAATCACCCATAACATCCGCTTGACTTAGCTGTAGTGTAAGCCTGCCAGCCATAACCATACAAGCGTCGTAGCATTAAGTGGTTGCTGCAGCTCATGGACATACCTACCACCAGAAAACCTAAGTCTGGCCTGTGGTCGCACGTAGTTGCACTCGTAAAAAGATGATGATCACCTCATGTAAGTATGTCTGTGTGAGGGTGAAGTGTAGGTGGTAGAACTATTATGGTTCGCTCGGGAAAATACCACCGCTGCACCCACTTCTGCCGTGAACCAAATCTATTGTATTTCGGACTTCGGTGGAAAGGTGCAGTTGCCGGCCACACTTACACGAGGCGACCTCCAGCCTCCAGAGTAGCAGCTTAACTGCATACGACCTCAGACAAGACTACCTATGCTTGCTTGAGGTTGTGTGCAGATGTCCATGGGCTGCAGCGACCACTTAACACCACGTGGTCTGCATGCTCGTCTGCTACTTCATTCAAATAAAAAAAAGTCTGGCCGGCTGCTTTCCATCGAAACTATTTCTATGGAAAGCAGCCAGCCGGTTCGATTTCTATTCGTTATACTTGTTGAAGATATAAGTAGCAAAAGCCAAAAATAAAGGTTTTAGATTCATATATCGGCCTGTATCCTTTCCCATGCATTATTTTATTTTATTTTACGTGATTCACGGGCATGGATTAGGGGCATTTTGCTTTACCTACATTATATTTTTAAACTCTACGGTTGTATGGCTGTAACCCTTTTTGCGTCCCACAGATATGCACGGGTCTCTCTCCATTATTGCGGATGCCTAGAGCTACTCCACCACGCTGCTCCGAAGCGCGTTGGTATAGACGTCATTATAGACAAAGGTTGGTATGTATGTTATGACAAATTTCGAATAACAATTGAATTTGTTTCTTATACATCGTAGGTATTATATGTAGAGAAATAGTGTAGAGAAAGGTTCGGTTTATTTTTGTACTAGTAGAAGGTACATTAGTGGACCTCCATTACCTTTTGTTTCTCTGTGGTTGCACATAATAGGTTAACCATACGTTTGTCAATAATGAGCTGTCCATACTGCCAATCACGTCGAGCATCTGCAATTTGAGCTGATAACAGGCAACGCCGGGACATACCGATCGTGCTGTATATATTGTACTTGTGGTGCCAGTGTATTGTGGTATTCGTGTCTCAATTGAGCACAAAGAAGAGGTATAAGGTAGAAATGGCACTAAGTGGTACTTACGAAATGAAGTTATTCTTTCAGAATTCTGAAGGTTTGTGAGCTCCGCCAAAAATGTTTTTTCGCATCATAGAAATCTAATCTTAAAGAAATACTTATACCCGTATTCATAAACAATACAATGAGGTGTCTAATGAATCATCTAAACAAAGACGTTCAAAGATTTTAAAAACATCTTAGCATCTAAACGAATTCATAGACGATACTTGAATGAAGCCTGCTACTGTGCGTTTGTCAAAATTGACATAAATGGCTTGACATAATAACGCACGTCAAATAGCACCCTTTGCTTAGCGTTGCCCGCTTACATAAGCAAGTATGCTTCTTGAATACGGGTGTTAGTCATTTAATAAATAATACAAACAACGTTATACCAAATAGAAATTTTTATGACATTGAATAGATGACCCCTATAGGACTAAAGTTACCATCCGGACTACTGCTTTTTTTTTCTTTTTAATCACTCGCAAGAGATGTATTTATTAAACGTGCTTTTAATAAAAGGCGTTTCTCTACTTTATCAGATCTATAGTCTTGAATACCAAGCTCAAATTACTCTGAAATGCTAATATTAATATAATGTTTCGTTATTACTACACGGGATGGCAGCATACAATTAGTTTTGGAACCTAAGCCACAGAATACTAACTATTACCTACAAGCTAACAGCTTAGTGCATAGTAATAGGTATATAGCTTAAAAATTTATACCCCATACTTACTATCATAAATGCGAAATTAACTCTGTCTTTCTCACTTGTGTGTATGAGTGTGTCTGTTACTTTTTCACGCCTAAACTACTACACCAATTATAATTAAATTTGGAACACAGGTAGAGTGGATCTTAGGAAAGGACAAAGGAGATGAAATGAAATGAAAAACGTTTATTGATGACTGTTTACAAAAAATTTAGGTTTTTGCGTCTAACAATAGTATTTAAACAGTCTACCTTATTCAGGCATCCAATAATCACTAAATTAAGCTAAAGTTATTTATTTACTAAATTAATTACAATTACAAAAAAATTAAACACAAATTTTACAAAAAAAAATTTTTTTAAGTTTATTTTAAAGTTTTTAGAATCCGTTAAAATAAATTTTAGCGAGAGAAAAAAAGGCGGAGGAAAAAAAACTCTCAGGCATTGTTAAATTTATATTTTATCGCTAAAAAGCTTCCCAAACCTTTGTACTTTTATTCATTAGATGGTTTCATAAGGTTTTGTCATCAAAGTACTCATTAATACTTTAATAAACTTTTTAATGAGCCATTGTTTAAGTGATTTCTTGAACTTTGTATTTGGCAACACTTTTATATCTTTAGGTAATTTGTTGTAAATTTTAATAGCATATATATGTATGTACACTTTTTAAAAATGTGACATTTTATTCGAGGTAGATATAAAATATCATCATCATTTTGCCTTATGGGAACATCTCTAACGCGCATGTTAGCTTTCTTTTCAAAAAGATTTTTATAATTATAAACGAAAGTGCAAATTTCTAATATATATATATACCAGTCAGTGTCAGAATTTTTTCTTCCAGAAATAATGATCGAATAGAATCATCGCTTGCTTTGCTATACAGTATTCTAAGGCTACGCTTTTGTAACATATAAGTCCTACTCACATTGACAGAGTTTCCCCAATATATTATTCCATATGTTAGAAGGGGATAAATGTTTCCATAGTAAAAAAAACTTTTGGCTACTTCAATCGTTGAGGTATCTACAAGAACTGAAAGAGCGTAGCAATTTCAGGATATTTTGCAATTTATTTTGTTAATATGACTTTTCAGAAAATTTTATATTCCGGAAAAATGTACTGTTCTGAATTTTCAGTTTCCAAGCAGGCATTGTATAGACACGGTATATTTCATTCAATTTAAACCAGAACTTTAGGAATTAAAACTATTTTTAATTTTGTCACTCATACAATGACAACATTTTATAATTAGAACCCATAAAACATAGGAATAAAAAGAATACCAAATTAAATAGCAATTAACATAAATTTTATAATTTCTAGTGAAACTTACTACTTAATTTAAATACACATAGAAATTAAAAACGTAAAACACAAAATGGAAGTATATTTATAATGGGAAACCAAACGTTTCTAAAATAGATAGCTGACTACGCGGACTCCGTGCAACCTTTAAATGTTTGGGGTGGACCACTTAAGGGTTTGAAAAATAGATTAAACCGATTCTCACTATCTCGAATATACATATAAAATTTGACAACCCGTGTAGCGAAATGGTTACTATGCCAGACTGCTGATCGGAGGATCCCGGGTACGGTTCCCGGCGAAACAAAAATTGAATTTAATTAAATGAAGATTTAAAAAGTTTAAAATTCCTTATCGCGTTTTGGGTGCTTCTGTCTTTGTGTTTCTTGTGATATATGTAGGTATATCACGTCGTTTCCACCATCGGATACTTGGGCAGCGTAGTGTACTATGTCCTAAAATCTTCTTATATCTACGATACCTGTTTTCAGCAGTGAAACAGTGTGGAACAGCAGTTATGGGTCGGTCTTCTGAAAAGTTATCGTAGTTATTTTCTATTCCGTTTTCAGGAGGGCTACTCGTAACATCGATAATCTATATATCGTGAATTTTTCAGCACACTTTCGGCCCTGTTCTCACAGTTCTCTTTGTAGATACATAGCTCAGTAAAGTTATCGAGAAATGGTGCTTTTCAAATTATAACACGCTGTATTATTCTTCAAATTTTTACCAAATGATCATTCGAAATTACATGATACTTCGGACGATCGCACCGATAATCGAAAAACACTGATATGTCCACATATTCATGCACAATCGCGCGTAGAAATTAATAAACCATCATAAAAAGCACCCCTAGAACTAAGCACTGCGCGTGCGCATCTAACCGCGAATAATTTGGTTCAATCAGTTCTAAACACCGCTGCCTCGCGTGTGGACGTACCGTGATAATCTAAGCCGCGTTCCGAACTATTTTCCGCGGCTAATACAACTATTCAGTGATTTTATTCCCGTGCTTGATAACTCGTTACTTGTTATTAAATTGGTTATTTAATGTGGAACAGTGCTGTTTCAACAATTACAAAGTGCATTGAATATTTACGAGGAATGTGTGCGGATTGGAGGTATTGCATTATTGATGTCACTTTCTTGTGCGTTGCGGATTTGCTGCAAAAAGTCGTATTTTTCGTGTAATTATTTGTTTATTTACAGACATTGATGTATTGACAAATTGACGCATAATCACAGGTCTTGTTTTGTTTTTAATCACATTTCGTTTTTATTATTTTTATTGTATTTTATGCAGCTAAATTTCTACGTTTACCATAGAGAAATTAAACACTACATTATAACGTTTACTACTTTCTTTACTTTTTAAATGCATTAAGCTAACAGTGTTTCTTATTGGTTGTTTATTTTGAACGAAGTTCTAAAATTATAGGTTTTAAATTCGAATATTTACGTTTACACTGTAACGGGCATTGATTTGCAGATATTGTTTGTTTTGTGGCGTAGTGAGATTTTTCTGGATTAATTAATAACCAATATCATTATCATTATAATTAATAAAATTCCTGTCTAATCCTTTTAATATTATAAATGCGAAAGGAAGTTTGTTTTTTACTCTTTCATGCGGAAACTACTCAACCGATCATCTTGAAACTTTGTACATACACTTAGAATAATTACAATTACATTATAGAAACCAAGTTCGCGCGCCCAAATTGAAGCATGTTGATCGGTGCCATTAATTAATGTCACCAAACGTCGGGCCGCTCCGTAAAACTTAAGGTTAAAATTTTATCACAACACTTTTTAAAACCAAAACAAATCAAATAAAATAACTTTTCACAGTGTTTTCAATATTTTGTAGTATTGTATAGTTAATTTGGTCAAAATATAAATAAATATTTTGTTTGTCAGATGTGACAACTGTAGGAATATATTTAATGCTTCAATTTTGACAGTATGAAGTATGTGCGCTTGTATGAAGACTGACGTTCTTAACGTTATTATTCTAAGTACATACATATATTCTTGGAGTTAGCAGAAGTAAAATAGGATACTTTAAAAAATTAACGCGGGTGAAGCAGCTAGTAATTATATAAAATTGCTGTATAAAACTTTCTTTGGTTTCTGAAGACCAATGGGCTATTTTATTAATAATTTAACATCATCGATAAAATTAGTGATAATATTGCCGTTCGTGCCATTGACGACCCGTGTGGCGCAATGGTTACCATGCCGGACTGCCAATCGGAGGGTCCCGGGATCGATTCCCGGCGAAACAGATATTTGAATGATGAGTTTAAATTTCCGTTCACTGTCTGGATGTTTGTGTTTCTGTCTTTGTACCTATGTGTCCATGGTACCTACCTGATACCTATATGATACCATGATACCTACATGATACCGCTGGGTATCTACCCTACTGTGCGGCTATGAGTGTGAATGTTTATTTTATTTCAGTTTTTCTAAACTTTGATAGTGGCCATATTAGTTTTTTTAATAATGTCCAGTTAGGTGAGTACATAAACTTGAAAAATTTGAAATCGATCCATCCATCAGCCAAAGTCCACAGCTGGATATAGGCCTTTCCTAATGTTGTGTATGTCAAGTTTAAGTTATATTATGAGTTTGAAACGATTGAGGTAGATATAATTAATATATATAGAAGACATAAGTGACGACCCGCGTGGCGCAATGGTTATCATGACGGACTGCCAATTGAGGGGTCCCGGGTTCGATTCCCGGCGAAACAGAAATTTGAACGATGAGTTTAAATTTCTGTTCTCGGTCTGGGTGTTTGTGTTCTCATCTTTGTATGTGTCCATGGTACCCACGACACAGCGTATTAATTATCTTAATGTGGGGCTATGAGTGTGGAACGTTTAAATATACACCGATGCATTTCTTGAGCTCACGACATATTGGTACAGTTAAATACATCATGTCCACGGGTAATTGATAGTGCTGGATAGAATGTATCTATATTATAAAGCATAATATTTAAATTTATACGGCAAACCGTTCGTAATTGTAATCTGCGAAGTACTGCAAACGAGTTCCATATTCAGATACGTAAAGTACATCTTGATTAGCGTGCAAGTATGTATGTAGATATTATGATATTCTACCTGTTTTTCTAACAGTGCTCTTCAGAAAACTTTTACCCATGGGCGTAGCCACTGTGGGGCCGAGCGCGGTCCTGGGGGGGGGGGGGGTCAACCATCAGTCATGCATAGTTGGAAGACGAAACAAGCCACTTTGGGACACCTCTTCCCGTAAATTTCTTAGTGACCCCCCTCCCCAAATTTCTTGGCGACCACAGCACCCGCCCCCCCCAAATTGAAGGCTGCGACCGCGCCTGTGCGGGGCAGAGTAAGGCGCTTGCCCCATCGTGGTTTAAGTGGCAGTATGTTAAGGTACGTACCTAAACAAACCTAAAAAAATATCTAGGTAATGACTACAATAGTCCCTGTAGCTACGGGATGAAAAATAGAGCTACGGTATCTCCTCCCTGATATTAAGCGCCTCTTAAGTCAGGCAGGCTAAAAGGAGGCTTCTGGGGTTGTGAGCGGTGAGAATAGGAGTTCAATCCGTCAGCCAGCAGCCCCGGAAGGTGCAGGAGAGCACATCTGCTCTCTCGAAGATGAGCCCGTTCTGGGGTGCCCAGCGTGGAGAAATCCCGGAGTCCTCCCCAAATTCCTGTTCATATACCTATTCGCTTTTTATACAAAATAACTTCATGATATCAAGTGATATTTCACCACATGATCAGGATTGATAGCCAAATGGCCCGTCAAATGTTAATGCAAATTAAATGCATGTAAATGAATATTAATAATTCTAATTAGTGTTGGAACAATCATAAAGCTAAATTGAATTAGATTGAAATATTTTCATAGGCTGTTCAGCTAATTAGGGTAGTTCTACCTTTTCGTCCAAAACACGTGTCGGTGAGAATAAAAGCTAAACTAAATAAGCCTAAACCACGAAATATTTTTTATACTCTAGGTATGTTGCATATGTATATCTGCCACTGGAAAATGATAATGTCAGGTACTTTGAAAAAAAGATATAAATAAAATAAATGCCTAAAAATCATTACCAACACTGGTCAGAAATCGATTTTTGGTAGTTGAAACCAAATAGCACGAAAATTAGGTGCATTACTGTGTATTATTGTTTTGGAATGTATTCAATATTTATGAAGCAAAAAACAAATGCGAATGAAAAATCCTTTGCGATGGTTATTTATAATTTATGTGACGAAATAACTTTGTCCAAAAATATTACTCATTACCGTCAACTGATCTTGAAGTGCAAAAATCACCACGTAAGGACGCGCTAGCGATATTCCACGTCCCCTTTCCCATTTTCGCGATCCTCGTTCTGTCGACCGGTGAACAGAGAACAGGGTAGATATTTGCGGTTTGGTGACAAAACAAAGACCAACCCGAGATTTTTAGGCGTGGTAAGTTTTTTTCATTACCGTTTTGTGACATTTTGAGAAAAAGATAATTCATTTATTTATATTGTGGATGTCAACATGATAACCTTTGAGTTTATATACTTTTTTGATCGTCATGCTTAACATTTATCTGTTATTTAAGGAGCGATTCTAAAAATGTGCCAGGATATCATTACCATTCCTTTCATTACCATAATTTACCATCGTGTCAGCTATTTGGAAAATGGTAATGATCACAAAATTATTGTAATGATGTTATACCCTGTGCATTTAATAAATATTTTTTGACACATTGCTTAGAGTTAGCACAAAGCGAGCATTATACGAAATAAATACATACATCCATACATTAGCCTTATAAAAAAAAGTCCACTGCTGGACATAGGCCTCCCCTTATGTTCCCTACTCCATCCAGTCCTTCGCCCTCTGAGTCAGGTCGTCAGTCCACCTGGTTGGAGGGCGGCCTGTGCTCCTTATGCCTAGACCGAGAGGTTGTCAGTCCTAACATAACTATATGGCCTGCCAATTGTCACTTTAGCTTGAAGCGTAAAGAACAAAAAAATTAGGAGTGTGGCTGATTAGACGCCTTCTCTAGGCGTCTAAAGAGGCTTCAAAGAAAGAAATAGAAGGAAACAATACTACAGAAACCTTTTTTAGAGATATAACAAATGTTTACGTGTAACGTTGTAACGTAAACGAATTTAAACTACATTTTTTATTTACATTCTCATTACCACTAACATTTAATCATTACCATTGCCGCTAATATCATTACCAAATTTCTTTTGTCATTACCATACGTACGAAAAAAAATTATAAAGCCTATAACTAGGCCAATTTTACGTATAATTTAGTAATACTCATATAGCTTATTTATTTTTTATGTAGCTTTGCATTGGCAGTAAAAATTAAATTAAATTCTATTTTTTTCTCGCAAATTCGTCCAATTTGCACGAAACGCGAGAACTACCCATTAGTTCATCAATGTCGGTTCTATTTAATTATGTTATTGGCGTACTTATTCATTAATCTAGTACTAACCAGGACTAACTGGATGACGGAGGCAAATGAATACTTAATATGTACAATTCCTTGTAAGATTGATGTTACCGAAAGTCGAATCCACTCGCTTATTAATTTTCTAAGAATAAAATGGGAACTAAGGATTTAAGTATTCATTGTGTTCATGGGCCTACAAAAGGGCAGCTGCCCCCCCCCCCCCTGGATCAAGATCCGGATCCAAGGATTCAAAAATCCCAAAAGCTCTCACAAACGAGAGAAGTAACATATTATAAAGCTACATATTATTATGATACCTGCTGTTTCCTTTGTATATTTAATACCAGCCTTCCGCCAGCGGCTTCGCCTGCTTGGACCCGTTTTATAGGTTCCCGTAGGATAAAAACCATTCTATGTCTTTTCCTGAGGTCTACTTTATCTGTGTTCCAAATTTCATTAAAATTGGTTCATATCATAAAAGTAGTTTAAGCGGGAAAGCGTAGTAGACAGACAGACAGACAGAGTTACATTCAAATTTATAATATTATAAGTAGGGATTTTGTGTGCGTGTTTCGTGTAACGTGGAAGGCAAATTTACGCGCGGTATATACCCAGCTCGAAAAAAAATGATAATGTAAAATAATGAAAGGCACCTAAACATCAAATATAATTATCTATTAAACTGTATACTGTTTATCGATTTTTTTTCATTTTGTCAAAATGGCGTCTGATTGTAGCTGAGATCAATTATTATTAATTATTTGAACTATTCTAATCCTCAGTGATCATCGAAATCACTCAACACGTTTGGTCTCCACGACTCTACATAGAAACGAACAAAATAAGGTATTTTGTTTACTTTAATGAAACAGAAATAGTATTTCGATATTTTATAATACGGCCACGTAAAATGAAAGGCCTTGTAAATCTGAAGTAATATTTAACTGAGTGCAAAAGCATGGACGTAGCCATACCGGTCTTACCTTGATTAGTTTTTTCATACAATAAGGTTACACCCTATAGGCTCCTGTGTCTGTATGTATACGGAAAAAATAAACACTTGAGTAATAATATAGACACAACCAAAAAATATGACGTTATACATACAAACAGTTATACTGTTAACTTACGTTTTAATTCTGTCCTCCAAATTTGCATACCTCGCTGAGGTAAATATGGCGAACTAATAAATGTACATAAAACAACTTTTGTAATACCCATATTTGTGCAAATAAATTATTCTAGGTCACGTAAACAAATGCACTGATATTGGTCTCTATGTTTACTTCAAAGTAACCCTTTATAGGGTTCCGTACCCAAAGGGTGCCATCGGGGGTCCCCAAATTACTAAGCCTCCGCTGTCCGCACGTACTATATCTGTCCGTCTGTCTGTCATCAGGCTGTATCTCATGAACCGTGATGGCTAGACATTAGAAATTTTCACAGATGAAATATTTCTGTTGCCACTGTAACTACAAATACTAAAAATAGAATAAAATAAATATTTAAGGCCCTTATAATAAATATGATTTATTAATTATATTAAAATCAATTATATGAAAATTAATTACTAAGGTGCATGGTGTCAATAGTATCTCAAGAAGCACCCCACGCTTTTTTTACAGTAAAATCCATTTTCTTCTTATTTTTTTAACCGACTTCAAAAAAAGAGGTGGTTACTCAATTCGACCGTATATGCTTTTCTACTTTTTAGTTCGTATTTTCACAAAAGCGTGTTTTTAGTTTTTTAAACTACATTATTTAGTTTAAATTTTAGTAGGATTTTTATTTTCATATTTTGCATTAAATTGTCATCGGCCCTTGACCCCTGTGCAAATTTTCAAGTTAATCAGACGCTTAGAAGTACGTGAAAATGAAGTTAAAAGATTCTGTTACATACATACATACATACATAAATACATACATACAGATCAAGGTAATAAAAACGTGTTAAAAAGAGTGAAAAAACATTTGTATGATAAATACTTTTAAATATTCAAGGTATAAAAACACAGTGTTTATAAGTAAAAATATGTTCGGACCGTAAGCATCTGATGACGCTTTATCCTAGAAACAGGTATGGGATGGTACAGGTTTAAAGGTGTAGAATTACGAAGGGCAGATTACAATTGTTTAAAACCACTAACGTGAGTTGTTGGTGAGGAAGTATCGTATTTCCAAAGCATCTTTGTAGTAGCTTGACTAAATTAGGGCTTTGCGGCACTCTACTTATGCTTGTAGGCTGCATTTAAAAACAATTATAAAGTTGTAAAAACTTGCTATTTCGCGTTTCGTAGCCTAAATTGAAAACTAGAATCTTTATAAGATCAATAAATTCAATCACACTCTGTTTATTTTAGAGTCATAAGTATTCTCTTTTTTTTGGGGGTGATTTAGAGCGGTACAAATCGCACATAACCCGGTATCCTCTCCCTAGGTGCCGGGTATCTTTTGAAGGTTTCCCCATAGGAAAAAAGGTATATGAGGTAAGTCGCATCAGAAGTGGGTGCAGCGGTGGCACTTCCTCGTGTTCCACCACCTACTAAAACTTTTCAACACTTATTTCTAAAGCTTTTCAACGAATCAACGCACTGCAGGGACCATTTAATAGCACGTGACCTACTCGCTATATTTCCGTCATCTACTACAATTTATATTTATTGAGCAGCGATGGCCGAGTGGTAAAAGCCGAAAATCCTCGACGCGCACCTCTGACAAGGAAATTTGTAATGTGCGCATTTATCGCTGCTCCACGGTGATGGAAAATATCGTGCTATTAATTTGATTATGATGTTCTTCATCGCCGTGCATGCCTGAGAGAAATTCATAATTTCTCGAAAGCATGACGTCCACCAATCCGCACTTGGCCAGCGTGTTGGACTATGGCCTAAATCCCCTCTCACTTGTGAGAAGGAGACCTGTACCCAGCAGTGGGACATAAAAAATGGTTGAAAAAACTACAATTTATATCTACGAGTGTACTTAGTCTTGTATACTACTCGTATTAATAATATAAAGCTGCAGAGTTTGTATGTTTGAACGCGCTAATCTCAGGAACTGCTGCTACTGGTTCGTATCAAAAAAATATTTTTGTGTTGAATAGTCCTTTAATTGAGGAAGTATATAGTAGCAAAAAACTAAAGTCTACGCGAACGAAGTCGCGAACGGCTAGTAATAAAAAAGAAGATGAAGCCTTTTGTTATCATTGCATTGCATCAACTGACCATACATTATTTGAACAATACACCGCTTTACCCAATTAGTTACAACTGAAAGCTGAGAATGTCAGAAATATCTCTAACCTGTGGTTTTGAAGAACTACGAATACGACTGAACAAATATTGTTATTTATTTAACAAATTATGATTAGAACGTGATAAGACGTCCTCGTCAGCCGCTTAAGATCGTGTTACTTTGGTATATTGATGTCACGATAGGTAATATGCATATTTGATTTTAACGTAAATTATAAGTGTTTAAATTAGAAAATTGCAAATAATAATGACAAAATGTAATGTAAGAAATATGGAGATGTGAAACATGAAAAAATAACAAGAAGTCTGTTAAAGCTATGCCCCTATGTTTCGCTTTTTTCAATCAACTAATTAGATCCGAAAAAATGACTCTTCAAAATTGTAGAAAATGCCAATTTCATACAGCCTTAATCCAACAACTGCAAAACAAATTTGAAAGGTTTTTACAACCAAATAAAACAAAGGGACATAGACTTATTATATTTCTTGATATTTGTAAAAAAAATATTAATAAACTCAATTTTGAAGGAGGAAACAGGAGAACACGAAACCTCGATTTAGTCAGAAAGTTTGTAGGTATAATCGGTTGAGCTGCGCTACATCTGTACCTGTCGCACGCGGCGGATAGCGCAGGGCGCAGCGCGATAGCGATAGTTACTCCAAAATACCTATTTTTCTAATTTGGCTGAAGCCGCGTTTCCTCTTAACGTCTGGCCACATGGCGATGGGCGATTTGTAAGTGCATCGATACTGTATCTCGTCTTGTTTCTTGGACGCAGCATCAGAACCGCGCGTTTCGAATGCAGAATCGCTGCGTTTAGCAACTAAATGGCTGATCGCCGATGCTAAAAGTAGCTTGTGCGGTTTAGCCGTAAGATGGACATAAATATAGAATTGTACGGCCTAACTTTTATGACACTTTATCCTCCGGAGTAGCGGCACATCTGAATATGACCTAAGTCAAAACTTAAGCCTCATGCCCATGGCACAATGGAGACATAAGTATAAAATAACCCTCTTTGTATTGTATCCATGGGTGCAGCGTTCACTCAACACCACGTGGCAAGCATGCTTAAAAATTAAATAAATGTCGGTTTCCGTTTCAAGATATCTGCTATAAAATTGACATAACTAAAAAGTAGGTTAATTGGTCAATTTCGTATAATATGAGCCTTTTATTTTTTAACGTCTCTATTTGAAAGTATTTTCTTTAGCTTTTGAATATTATGACGATGTTTAATGCAAATTTATTTTCTAATAAATAAGTAGGTAACGCTACGGATGCATAGCTCCACATTAGGATTCTCTGTGTCGTGGGTACCATGGAGACCCAAAGACATGATCATAAACACCCAGTGAGAGAACAGAAATCAAATCTCATCATTCCAATTTCTGCCTTTCCGGAAATTTCTGCCTCACCGGGAATCGAATCTGAGACCCTTGATTGGCAGTCCGGCATGATAACCTTTGTGCCAACGGGTCGTTAATGCAATCCAAGTCAATGATATTAGAACAGGTTACTGGCACTTTATAAACACTAGAATCAATTTTGCGAATGAGTAAATTATAAAGCGTGATTCTACGTTTTTTAATTTTCTGTTTGCTTTTAAATTTTGGGTTGTAGTAAGATTTATAATGTTATACCTACTTAATGCAAATATGTTTGTTTCACGTGCACGCTAATTATAATGGCTTGTAAATTTTGTAATTTTATAGCAGACAATGTCCACAATTATTTTCTTAACCTGAGAAGGTCTCAAGTTGGACTTGGCCTACAGTATCAAATGATTTTCTTGTGATCGTAGCATTTATTATTTTGCTAATTTAATATTGTTGTGAGATTTTATTACAACAAAATATAAAACATGTCTGTTTTCTGTTCAACAAGCAGCCAATTAAATTAATTAACTTGCTATTTATAAAATAGGGTTTGATCTAACATTATATTGTACTCACATAATTAGCCTTAATATACGTTCGAGTAATTTTCTGTTTTTTTTTTTTAAATGGGAGTTGTAACGTTGTCTATTGTAACAGAAAAGTTTATTTAAGTATTTACGATTATTTTATTATCAATTTATTGTCTTGTGTTTCGTAGGCAGTGTAATAATATGTATTAAGTATTTTATTTTATGACTAGAGGCCGCCCGCGACTTCGTCCGCGTGGACTTTAGTTTTAGAATTTTTCTGAAATAAAAGTAGCCTAAGTTACTCCTTATTACATCAGCCACCTGCCAGTGAAAGTTCCGTCAAAAGCGGTCCAGCCATTTCAGAGATTAGCCGAAATAAACAGACAGACAGACAGACAAAAATTGTAAAAAATGTTATTTTGGTATATGAACCGTATATAAATTCATATACATGTGGTAAAAAGCAGTTTTTTTAATATTACAAACAGACACTCAGATTTTATTTATTTGTATAGATTTTATTTACGAACAATTAATAACCTATGTATCTGCTTTAATACACAGCCAATTTCATTTATTAATTTGCTACCAATCAATAGTATAGGAACATTCATTATCCCCACTATAATTATTATAAATTCGAAAGTAACTCTGTCTGTCTGTCTGTCTGCTACGCTTTTCCGCTTAAACCACTGAACCAATTTTAATGAAATTTGTAACACAGATAGAGTGGACCTTGGGAAAGGACATAGGATGATTTTTATCCTACGAGAACCTATAAAACGGGTCCAAGCGGGCGAAGCCGCTGGCGGAAGGCTAGTACTCACATAATTCGTCTACGTCCGAGCAATTTTATCTGTTTTATTCTTAAATGTTAGTTGTGGTAAGACTTTAATATTGTAGCGGAAAATATTATGTCTATATTATGTCTATATTATGTCTATATTATGTCTATATAACTTATAAAAGGCACATTTCATTAAGTATTTATTTCTCAAGTTAGACGATTTCTTCGTATTATAATCATGAAATTATCAGATCATAAAGTCGTATGAGTTATAAACACTTTTATAAAGAGATAAAAATCAACCAAAGCAATAAAACATCTACATAAATGGACTATTTTTATAATATAATTTAAATAGAAATGTTAAATGCGAACTGCCAGCATTAAATATAGTGAGGTAGGTATTTGAATTTCTATAAAAATATTACACACTAGCCTTCCGCCAGCGGCTTCGCCCGCGTGCACCCGTTTTAAAGGTTCCCGTAGGATAAAAACCATCCTATATCCTTTCCCAAGGTTCACTTTATCCGTATTCCAAATTTCATTGAAATTGGTTAAGTAGTTTAAGTGGGAAAGCGTAGAAGACAGACAGATATACAGAGTCACTTTCGATAATAGAATTGTAATATAAAAAAACATGAATAAGCCAAAGACTTAAAGAAATACTTTATTAATCTATAAAATGAAATAAGAAACACAATTTTTTTTCATTTAATATTGAATGGCTAAAAGGATTTTTATACAATGCCGTAAAACGAATTAAAAAAATAAACATAAAATACAGACAAGACAATTTTGATAGCTGCGTCAAAATGTAAATAAACAAACACAGAAAGTAAATAATTTTGTCAAGAAATAATAAAGGAAAAGAAAAGTTTAAGAATAGAACAAGGATATCATCATTCATATCTATAAAAGAGAAAGTGTGTATGTATGTTCCTTATAGACTCCGAAACGGCTGGACCGATTTCAATGAAATTCTCGGAGAATCTTCAGATTGGTCCAACGAGTAATCCTGTAAGAGGTGGTTACTCAATTCGACCGTATATGCTTTTCTACTTTTTAGTTCGTATATTCACAAAAGCGTGTTTTTAGTTTTTTAAACTACATTATTTAGTTTAAATTTTAGTAGGATTTTTATTTTCATATTTTGCATTAAATTGTCATCGGCCCTTGACCCCTGTGCAAATTTTCAAGTTAATCAGACGCTTAGAAGTACGTGAAAATGAAGTTAAAAGATTCTGTTACATACATACATACATACATAAATACATACATACAGATCAAGGTAATAAAAACGTGTTAAAAAGAGTGAAAAAACATTTGTATGATAAATACTTTTAAATATTCAAGGTATAAAAACACAGTGTTTATAAGTAAAAATATGTTCGGACCGTAAGCATCTGATGACGCTTTATCCTAGAAACAGGTATGGGATGGTACAGGTTTAAAGGTGTAGAATTACGAAGGGCAGATTACAATTGTTTAAAACCACTAACGTGAGTTGTTGGTGAGGAAGTATCGTATTTCCAAAGCATCTTTGTAGTAGCTTGACTAAATTAGGGCTTTGCGGCACTCTACTTATGCTTGTAGGCTGCATTTAAAAACAATTATAAAGTTGTAAAAACTTGCTATTTCGCGTTTCGTAGCCTAAATTGAAAACTAGAATCTTTATAAGATCAATAAATTCATTCACACTCTGTTTATTTTAGAGTCATAAGTATTCTCTTTTTTTTGGGGGTGATTTAGAGCGGTACAAATCGCACATAACCCGGTATCCTCTCCCTAGGTGCCGGGTATCTTTTGAAGGTTTCCCCATAGGAAAAAAGGTATATGAGGTAAGTCGCATCAGAAGTGGGTGCAGCGGTGGCACTTCCTCGTGTTCCACCACCTACTAAAACTTTTCAACACTTATTTCTAAAGCTTTTCAACGAATCAACGCACTGCAGGGACCATTTAATAGCACGTGACCTACTCGCTATATTTCCGTCATCTACTACAATTTATATTTATTGAGCAGCGATGGCCGAGTGGTAAAAGCCGAAAATCCTCGACGCGCACCTCTGACAAGGAAATTTGTAATGTGCGCATTTATCGCTGCTCCACGGTGATGGAAAATATCGTGCTATTAATTTGATTATGATGTTCTTCATCGCCGTGCATGCCTGAGAGAAATTCATAATTTCTCGAAAGCATGACGTCCACCAATCCGCACTTGGCCAGCGTGTTGGACTATGGCCTAAATCCCCTCTCACTTGTGAGAAGGAGACCTGTACCCAGCAGTGGGACATAAAAAATGGTTGAAAAAACTACAATTTATATCTACGAGTGTACTTAGTCTTGTATACTACTCGTATTAATAATATAAAGCTGCAGAGTTTGTATGTTTGAACGCGCTAATCTCAGGAACTGCTGCTACTGGTTCGTATCAAAAAAATATTTTTGTGTTGAATAGTCCTTTAATTGAGGAAGTATATAGTAGCAAAAAACTAAAGTCTACGCGAACGAAGTCGCGAACGGCTAGTAATAAAAAAGAAGATGAAGCCTTTTGTTATCATTGCATTGCATCAACTGACCATACATTATTTGAACAATACACCGCTTTACCCAATTAGTTACAACTGAAAGCTGAGAATGTCAGAAATATCTCTAACCTGTGGTTTTGAAGAACTACGAATACGACTGAACAAATATTGTTATTTATTTAACAAATTATGATTAGAACGTGATAAGACGTCCTCGTCAGCCGCTTAAGATCGTGTTACTTTGGTATATTGATGTCACGATAGGTAATATGCATATTTGATTTTAACGTAAATTATAAGTGTTTAAATTAGAAAATTGCAAATAATAATGACAAAATGTAATGTAAGAAATATGGAGATGTGAAACATGAAAAAATAACAAGAAGTCTGTTAAAGCTATGCCCCTATGTTTCGCTTTTTTCAATCAACTAATTAGATCCGAAAAAATGACTCTTCAAAATTGTAGAAAATGCCAATTTCATACAGCCTTAATCCAACAACTGCAAAACAAATTTGAAAGGTTTTTACAACCAAATAAAACAAAGGGACATAGACTTATTATATTTCTTGATATTTGTGAAAAAAATATTAATAAACTCAATTTTGAAGGAGGAAACAGGAGAACACGAAACCTCGATTTAGTCAGAAAGTTTGTAGGTATAATCGGTTGAGCTGCGCTACATCTGTACCTGTCGCACGCGGCGGATAGCGCAGGGCGCAGCGCGATAGCGATAGTTACTCCAAAATACCTATTTTTCTAATTTGGCTGAAGCCGCGTTTCCTCTTAACGTCTGGCCACATGGCGATGGGCGATTTGTAAGTGCATCGATACTGTATCTCGTCTTGTTTCTTGGACGCAGCATCAGAACCGCGCGTTTCGAATGCAGAATCGCTGCGTTTAGCAACTAAATGGCTGATCGCCGATGCTAAAAGTAGCTTGTGCGGTTTAGCCGTAAGATGGACATAAATATAGAATTGTACGGCCTAACTTTTATGACACTTTATCCTCCGGAGTAGCGGCACATCTGAATATGACCTAAGTCAAAACTTAAGCCTCATGCCCATGGCACAATGGAGACATAAGTATAAAATAACCCTCTTTGTATTGTATCCATGGGTGCAGCGTTCACTCAACACCACGTGGCAAGCATGCTTAAAAATTAAATAAATGTCGGTTTCCGTTTCAAGATATCTGCTATAAAATTGACATAACTAAAAAGTAGGTTAATTGGTCAATTTCGTATAATATGAGCCTTTTATTTTTTAACGTCTCTATTTGAAAGTATTTTCTTTAGCTTTTGAATATTATGACGATGTTTAATGCAAATTTATTTTCTAATAAATAAGTAGGTAACGCTACGGATGCATAGCTCCACATTAGGATTCTCTGTGTCGTGGGTACCATGGAGACCCAAAGACATGATCATAAACACCCAGTGAGAGAACAGAAATCAAATCTCATCATTCCAATTTCTGCCTTTCCGGAAATTTCTGCCTCACCGGGAATCGAATCTGAGACCCTTGATTGGCAGTCCGGCATGATAACCTTTGTGCCAACGGGTCGTTAATGCAATCCAAGTCAATGATATTAGAACAGGTTACTGGCACTTTATAAACACTAGAATCAATTTTGCGAATGAGTAAATTATAAAGCGTGATTCTACGTTTTTTAATTTTCTGTTTGCTTTTAAATTTTGGGTTGTAGTAAGATTTATAATGTTATACCTACTTAATGCAAATATGTTTGTTTCACGTGCACGCTAATTATAATGGCTTGTAAATTTTGTAATTTTATAGCAGACAATGTCCACAATTATTTTCTTAACCTGAGAAGGTCTCAAGTTGGACTTGGCCTACAGTATCAAATGATTTTCTTGTGATCGTAGCATTTATTATTTTGCTAATTTAATATTGTTGTGAGATTTTATTACAACAAAATATAAAACATGTCTGTTTTCTGTTCAACAAGCAGCCAATTAAATTAATTAACTTGCTATTTATAAAATAGGGTTTGATCTAACATTATATTGTACTCACATAATTAGCCTTAATATACGTTCGAGTAATTTTCTGTTTTTTTTTTTTTAAATGGGAGTGGGGGAGAGTGGGAGAGAATGGAATAGACAACGTTACGTCTATTGTAACAGAAAAGTTTATTTAAGTATTTACGATTATTTTATTATCAATTTATTGTCTTGTGTTTCGTAGGCAGTGTAATAATATGTATTAAGTATTTTATTTTATGACTAGAGGCCGCCCGCGACTTCGTCCGCGTGGACTTTAGTTTTAGAATTTTTCTGAAATAAAAGTAGCCTAAGTTACTCCTTATTACATCAGCCACCTGCCAGTGAAAGTTCCGTCAAAAGCGGTCCAGCCATTTCAGAGATTAGCCGAAATAAACAGACAGACAGACAGACAAAAATTGTAAAAAATGTTATTTTGGTATATGAACCGTATATAAATTCATATACATGTGGTAAAAAGCAGTTTTTTTAATATTACAAACAGACACTCAGATTTTATTTATTTGTATAGATTTTATTTACGAACAATTAATAACCTATGTATCTGCTTTAATACACAGCCAATTTCATTTATTAATTTGCTACCAATCAATAGTATAGGAACATTCATTATCCCCACTATAATTATTATAAATTCGAAAGTAACTCTGTCTGTCTGTCTGTCTGCTACGCTTTTCCGCTTAAACCACTGAACCAATTTTAATGAAATTTGTAACACAGATAGAGTGGACCTTGGGAAAGGACATAGGATGATTTTTATCCTACGAGAACCTATAAAACGGGTCCAAGCGGGCGAAGGCTAGTACTCACATAATTCGTCTACGTCCGAGCAATTTTATCTGTTTTATTCTTAAATGTTAGTTGTGGTAAGACTTTAATATTGTAGCGGAAAATATTATGTCTATATTATGTCTATATTATGTCTATATTATGTCTATATTATGTCTATATAACTTATAAAAGGCACATTTCATTAAGTATTTATTTCTCAAGTTAGACGATTTCTTCGTATTATAATCATGAAATTATCAGATCATAAAGTCGTATGAGTTATAAACACTTTTATAAAGAGATAAAAATCAACCAAAGCAATAAAACATCTACATAAATGGACTATTTTTATAATATAATTTAAATAGAAATGTTAAATGCGAACTGCCAGCATTAAATATAGTGAGGTAGGTATTTGAATTTCTATAAAAATATTACACACTAGCCTTCCGCCAGCGGCTTCGCCCGCGTGCACCCGTTTTAAAGGTTCCCGTAGGATAAAAACCATCCTATATCCTTTCCCAAGGTTCACTTTATCCGTATTCCAAATTTCATTGAAATTGGTTAAGTAGTTTAAGTGGGAAAGCGTAGAAGACAGACAGATATACAGAGTCACTTTCGATAATAGAATTGTAATATAAAAAAACATGAATAAGCCAAAGACTTAAAGAAATACTTTATTAATCTATAAAATGAAATAAGAAACACAATTTTTTTTTCATTTAATATTGAATGGCTAAAAGGATTTTTATACAATGCCGTAAAACGAATTAAAAAAATAAACATAAAATACAGACAAGACAATTTTGATAGCTGCGTCAAAATGTAAATAAACAAACACAGAAAGTAAATAATTTTGTCAAGAAATAATAAAGGAAAAGAAAAGTTTAAGAATAGAACAAGGATATCATCATTCATATCTATAAAAGAGAAAGTGTGTATGTATGTTCCTTATAGACTCCGAAACGGCTGGACCGATTTCAATGAAATTCTCGGAGAATCTTCAGATTGGTCCAACGAGTAATCCTGTAAAGTTTGGTTCACGTTACTTCTCTTTCTAACGCGGCTGAAACCGCGGGGCACAGCTAGTAAGTTATAAAATATGATAATGGACGTGAATGAAGTAAGTAATAACATGTAGTGTATTTATAACACTACACGGCGCATTTCATTCATTTCATTTGCTTCCCGTGGGAATGAGATATTTTCCAGCGGTAAAAAGTAGCCCATGTCCTTTCTCAACGTCCTTTCTATGTTTATGCCAAATTTCATCAAAATCGGTTCAGTAGTTTAAGCGTTAAAGAGTAGTAGTCAGACAGACAGAGCTACTTTCAAATTTATAATATTAGTATGGATTAAAATTATCATACAATCATCACGTTGATGTTGATAAGATCCTCTCCATAAGTGACTTCAAAGTTGTGACAGACGTTTGTCACTAGCGGTTTCTTTACCTAAGTGTAGGTAAGATAACCGCTAGTGAAAAAAAAATGCCAAGTAATTAGCTAGTGATCATATCATATCATTATCATACTAATATGATAAACGCGAAAGTTTGTAAGTATGGATTTATAACTCTTTCACGTAAAAACTAGTGAATGTATTTTAATGAAACTTTACAGTTATATAGCTTATGCATCAGAATAACACATAGGCTACAATTTATAAAGATATTGTGTGAATTGTCCAAAATATGACAATAAGTGTATGAAATCTGTGAGATATTCTAGCGTGCGCTGCCAAAACCGCTAGAGTTACCTACACATATATAATGTATAATGGAAATGTTTATCTTAAATAGTCCTTCAAAATGCCCGCCACAGTATTTAAAGGTATAAGATAAATGTATGGGTTATATTTATCTTATACCTTTATGTATGTTATAGGGATACATGAAATATGCGGAGTGTGTTCACCTCATGCTTAATGATCCTTTCTAACGCAGGTAAAACCGCGGTGCACAAAACAACAAGGAAGGAAACAATAGTATGAAAATATATATATTTATATTATAAATATATATATATATATATAGTATGAAAATATATATATTTTCATACTATTATTTCTTATTGCTTTTTATGGGTTTTGAATCAGAATCCTAAGCAGTATTCAAACGCAATAATCGATCCTATAGCGCATTTGCCTTTCACATAACATTCACGTATCGTGTAATGCCACGAGGGTTAACTGTCAAATGTCAACAACAGTATCGAATACCATTTGAATTTCATGATCAAATTCTCGGATTGCCCACAGTACTGTATGGAATGTATTTTAACCGCATTATGACCAAGTTTGGTATGGATACTTGTATAGACGTAATGTTTCGATATACTCGTAAATTCATTAATTATCGCCGATCTCAGGCGATCACTATTATATGTCCTCGAAATGATACCTAATGAAGAAGTAGAAGGATTTCAGTTTGCTGTTTTATGAACTAAAAAACCTTGAGAAACCAACACAATTATTTTCTTTACATGTGTCATCTTTTATTAGTAACGGGAGAAAACCTTCAAAATTAACCCAGTACTGTGTTATGTGGTATTTTTGTCACTCAACCCCCTAGGTGGCCTCCTCGGTGCTTGTGAAGGGCCCGGGATCTCAAGTAGAACGCACTGGTGTACTTTTTTCGCATGAACTAAGGTTCTTCTACTCTAACGTAGTGCCGCCGCATGCACACACCGTTGTTACTTACTGAGGCTCTGGCTGGACGAGCAGAGCTTTCACTTACATCGCCCGCAACCCAAAAAATCCCCTTTTAGTTGCCTTAACAACAGGCAGAGGATACCTTATCCCGTATCGTGGTCCCGCGCTACGGGAACAAGTGATATTACCTATGCATACAAAAAAATTGTTATAAGCGCCCTCCCAGCGTAGGAGAATGACATAGAATCTACCACACTATCAATGCCTTTCACATCTAAATAAATCAATCAATCAATCAATGTGGCTGTAATCTTTTTTGCGACCCACAGCTGGGCACGGCTCTCTTCCCACTATTGGCAGCACTGGAGCTTACTCCATGAAGCTGTTCCATTGCAAGTCAACCCGCGTATTACCCTCCGTTTCCAACAGAGATGTGCGAGGATGCGTACCAAGGAATGTGTTAGTTAAGGACCAATAGAACTGCTGCACTAAGCGAGGATATGTAAATAAATGAACACCGGTGCGTTCCACTGGAGATCCCGGATTCCTCCACAAGCGCAGAGGCAGGCCACCGAGGGTGTTTTAGTGCAGCACAAATCCCACATTAACCCGGTATCCTCTCTAGGTACGGGTATCTTTGGAAAGTTAAATGAATGAAGTGATTCTATTGGTATTGGACTAAACGCAGCCTTAGTGACTAACCCGCTGTCGGATGTTTTCAAACGTGTCCTTTAAAATATGAAAACCCGCATGAAATTTGTCTTTAGTGATCACCCATTTCACTCCCGACCGCGGCCGTTTCGCTTAGTATCTTCGTTGCATCACATCCATTTAAGACGATGTAAATATTCAAACTTCAACCAAAACGTTGCAAAATTCTACATCTGATATTAAATAAATAAATACTAAAAGCTCTCAACGAAAATGTTTACTGGCCAGTAATCTTTTGCTAAATTGCCACACTCGAAAAAGTTCCCGAAAGCGGAACCGGAAGTTCTTAACTTAGGCTGCATTTAAAAATTACAGTGGAGGCATGCTCCGCGCGTTCTGTAATGGTGAGATTAAATTTCCCTGCAATAAGAAGGCTGTACAAAGGTTTGCTTGTATTTTCAAGAGAGCTTACAGATTTTGGAGAAAAAGTTTAACGGCGAAGTAGTCAACAACATGTTGAAAAACTTAATAGTTTTAGTTAGTTAAAACTCTTTATTTTTTGTTAATTTACAACACCATAAGTAATAGAAGAGGAAAAAAACATACACAAAGCCGAAAAAAACAAACAACGGGCGGCCTTATCGCTTAAAAGCGATTTCTTCCAGGCAACCCTAACAACCAAATGAACATTGTATATGAAAATATAGGTACTAAATAAGTAATAACAAGCAACATTAAATTTTTTACAATTTTTAGTCCTTAAATATTTAAACACACACATATTATATGCAATTTTATGGAAAAAAGAAAAAGATGGACGGGAAAAGCACAAAAATTTATATCACTTACTTTTACTTATCCTTATTTTCTTTCTACGGATAAGGAAATTGATTTCAAGCATTTTGTCTTGTTTATTCTAAACTGAGGGTATGTGCTAACCTTCTGTGTAAATATTCCAAGTAATAAATAGTTTCATTAAAAAAAACATTAAATATGAGACATTAACTTTTCAGGTCCCTTTATAACATTTAAGAGAGTAGTAGAGTACTACTCTCTCTTATACTCTTCTCCCTCTCTCTTTTCTACTACCCTACTCAGGTCCCTTTATAACATTTAAGAGGGAGTAGTAGAGTACTACTCTCTCTTATACTCTTCTCCCTCTCTCTTTTCTACTACCCTACTCAGGTCCCTTTATAACATTTAAGAGAGAGTAGTAGAGTACTACTCTCTCTTATACTCTTCTCTCTCTCTCTCTTTTCTACTACCCTACTCAGGTCCCTTTATAACATTTAAGAGAGAGTAGTAGAGTACTACTCTCTCTTATACTCTTCTCCCTCTCTCTTTTCTACTACCCTACTCAGGTCCCTTTATAACATTTAAGAGAGAGTAGTAGAGTACTACTCTCTCTTATACTCTTCTCCCTCTCTCTTTTCGACTACCCTACTCTCTTTTCTCTAGGTCTTTAAACTCTTTTTAAAGTTGCACTACTAAGGACCTGGGCACGAGAATCATTTAAAAATTAAGAAGACTTAAAGACTTTAATGTTAACCTAGTTGTAGGTGGTAGAACTATTATGGTTTGCCCGGTGAAGTACCACTGCTGCACCCACTTCTGCCGTGAACCAATTCTGTTGTGTTTCGGTGGAAAGGTGCAGTTGCCGGCCTCACTCACATGAGGCGACCTCCAGCCTCTGGAGTAGCAGCGCAACTGCATACGACCTCAGACAAGACTTACCTATGCTTGCTTGAGGTTGTATGTAGATGTCCATGGGCTGCAGCGACCACTTAACACCACGTGGCCTGCATGCTCGTCTGCATTCAAAAAAAAGCTAGGTGTTGACGTGATCTGTCTCTCAGAAATTGTGTAATAACTCTCAGTTGTGCAAGAAATGAAAACATAGTATTGAATCATCACAATGTTTTAAAATACCATTCATATTTAACAATTAATAACTATAAAATTACGTGTTCCGAGTGACTGATTTATCATCACCTAGTTAAAATTACTGAAGCTCTAAATCTAAAATTTGAGTAGTTATTCCTGTGGGCGGGTCCATCTTGGGAGTCTCTTCTAAAAGGGAAGGTTTGAATCAAACAATGAAAGTTGGCGATTAGGTTTTTTGTTGAAAACAAAGAAATAAAACGTGTTGTAATAATTGAAATTAGAACATGCTTAGAATTTTATGTAAAAAAAAAAACAAATTCGTGTGGCTCGATTTATTCAATTGCATCGTTGCATTCCACTGAGTTTATACCCACTGCTGGGCTGGTTAAACCTTGTCGGAGGCTTTATGGGCGGTTTGAAAACATCCGACAGCGGGTTGGCCACTAACCCTCATCTTTAATAATCTCCACCAACAGGCATTGTAGAAGCGTGTTAGAGTAAGTTCAAGGCCTGCCCAATAATGGAGAGAGACTCATGCCCAGCAGTGGGACGCAAAAAGGGTTGCAGCCAAGCCAGTCACACTTGTTACGCCCGATTGCGCCTGACATTGCTTAGCTTTATAGATCGCTTGCGTTAAAGACTAACCGCTATGCTATGCACGTTTCAAACTAGTATACTATGTAAAGAAAGCCAATAAATCTTAATAGCACTTGCTCTATTTGCGTTTATACGGACGACACACATACAGTGATAGCTGGTGATAGTAATCGCATTACGCTATTCTTTTGTATATAAATAAGCGAAACTAGCTTTCGCTCACGGCTCTGCTTACGTATAGTTCGTTTTCTTTTTCAGAATTATCATAAGTGGTAAAGAAGTAACGGTAAATGTATACGCTATTTTCTTACTTTTGCATTACTTAAACTGTTTTATATTGTTAATATTAATGAAATAATGCTCCAGAATTGAATTTTCCATTGCATCAAGCAATTGTTTAAGGGCGTCCACAAACGTGCTACTTTCGACGTCGGCGGTTAAGTGATGGATCAATTGAACAAATCGTTTGATTACTTTTTGTGTCACAAAAATTCAGAATTCAGCGTTTATGAGATAATTATAATCATAAACGTTATTTATTTGCTTTATTAGATTAAGTACAATATAGGTATACATAGGTCTTATTGGTTAAATACAATAGTGTCAATCTTATTCACTATAAAATGGTGTGCAGTAGTAGAAGTAGGGGTTTTTTCGCAATACAAATAAAGACGTTAACGTTTGTCAACTCAATAAATAGGACAGCAATTTAAATTAAGTAGTTAATGTTTTATTATTTATGTTTAATTAGGTATATTTTTTCACTTTTTTAAAAACATGTAACATTCCTAAATAAACTGTCCTTAAACAAAATATGTTCATTGTTCGTGTTACTGTACTGCTCTAGGACACTGGGCTCCCCTGGCAAGGGCGGCTAGGGTAGTCAACACGATCATTAAGAGCAATCCTAATCTGGACCTATTCGCTTGCAAACCCTCCTGCTTCCGTAAAGCTGCAAGTCGCTTCATTGAGGCTATAGTCATTAGCAGCAGTATTGCATCCTAATCTTTAATGTAAACATAATTATCTATTATTATTATTATTGTTTGGTTTGTATACATTATAGTTATTATCTTTTATTATTTCTATGTTTTACCTATATAATTTAAAAATCACATATGCGTCTGGTCATGCACTGTTAGCATATTGTTGACTTTAAATAAATAAAAAAATAAATAAAATGTTGCGTTGTGACGGCAATACACACTCGCATATTGAAATACGCGTGTATTGCAAGTGCTATATTTCAAAAACCAACATGTATACAATCAACAACATACATTTTTGATATAATATGTATCATGTTTACATTCATCACCCATAATTAGGTCCAGCTTACATTTAACATTTCGGTAGTATTTCTCATTGTATCGCTTTTACATAATCCAATAGCATCGTGATGATGTTATCTCCAGGCTGGCTCAATTATAGTATACATATAAGAAGAGACCAATGCTTAGCAATGGGACTCAAAAAGAGATACAGCCAATCGCCATATTGTATTGATTGGGTTTTATTTGTGCGGTATATTGTCGCATATCTGTGGGAGCCCTAAGTGCAACTTTATAGGTTATTTTAATGAGGATATTTCACGCGTAATGCGTCTACAATAAATAATTAATTCGAACGTGCCTGGCCAATGAACAAGCGATGGAATTAAAGAAACGGAGATTCAATTAAATTTGAGTTGCAATTACAAGAGATTATTGATTGTTTTATTGCACATAAAAATTCGATCATAAAAGACAAATAAATGTAAAAATAACTGTTTGCTGTTTTGTTAGTGGCATTCTTATATAAAATAAAAACTGCGAAAACATTTAATCTATAAAATGTTGCTTTATTAATGTCTTCATTAGCTTAATATTCAAATAACAGGAACTAATTACATAATCAAATGCTTTCGCGGAAAACAGATATGTGTGGCGTGATCAGAAACTGTTAATAATCGAAAATGAATACTAATTGATACAAAACCCGGCCAAGAACGAATCGAAGTCGCACACAAAGGATTTCGTGGCAGGTAAAATGTATTTAAAAGAGAAATACGCCGATTTTTGTGATGAACATGACTATTTGTTCTGTGTCTGGGTGTTAATTTATCTATTTAACTATGTATTTAGAATTATATAAGTATGTTTATCAGCTTTCTGATTACCATAGTACAGGCTCTGCGTTGTTTGGAATCAGATGGTGTAGTGTGAATTGTAAAAAAAAATACTGGCATATAATATGATGCACGATACCTAAATATGCTTTAACTGACACTCTTAAGGTTGTTTTTTAACCACGAAACACCGAACAAATACTTATTAGTCAAACAATAATGTAAAATACACTTTAGTTATAGCAGTTACCGTAAAAGAAAATATTAATGTGTTCATGCGTATTTCTACAGAAAATATCTTGTTTACGTGGAAAGCTGGAAAGCTGACTAGAATAGTTGACCCTAATTGTATTTGCGTTTTCTTTAGCGATGGCTTTAGGACTCTTCGTAAATACCGGACGACCGAGCGTTGCTTGGATAAAAACAATTGATTGTCTTGGTACTTATATAAATTTAAACAAAACACTCTTTGGCTTAGTGTTACTCAACAACGCTATCAGAAGTAGCTCCCAATAAAAAAAATGTCACAAAAAATAAAAATAAACCGGCCAAGTGCGAGTCGGACTCGCGCACCGAGGATTCCGTAAAACGGTTTACGATTATGACGTATTAAAAAAAACTACTTACTGGATCTCGTTCAAACTAATTTCCGGTGGAAGTTTACAAGGTAATGTACTTCATATATATTTTTAGTTTTGAAATTCTCTTATTTTAGAAGTAACAGGACACACAGTTTGCGCGAGACACTTCCAAAGTGGTAAAATGTCATATATTATATCGATGCATTTTACATCTTTGAAAGTGTCTCTCGCGCAAACTACTCAGTTTAGAAAAAAATGATATTAGAAACCTCAATATCATTTTTGATATATATGGGTATGACACGTATGGGTTTTATTTTAAAAAAATCAGTTTTAAGTATGGGGAACCCCCAAAAAAATGTTTTTTTATTATTAATTAAATTTTATATTATCAAAAAAAGTGGCTAATATAATGAAATGATCAGTTATATTGTGCAATGAAACTTATGGAAATACAGTAATTTTAGGTACTACAAAATCTCATGTGTTAAATCAGGTAAATCGGCAAACGTATACGGCCTCTTATAATACGAAACTTAATCCGGTGTTTAGACTTCAATATCAGAGACATATTGTTATCCCTACTAATATTATAAATTCGAAAGTAACTCTGTCTGTTTGTCTGTCTGCTATGCTTTCCTGCTTAAACTACTGAACCAATTTTAATGAAATTTGGTACACAGATAGAGTGGACCTTGGGAAAGGACATAGGATGGTTTTAATCCTACGGGAACCTATAAAACGGATCCATGCTGGCGGAAGGCTAGTTCTTATTATAAAAAGGGTGCATCTGCATAGACTATTGTAATTACGGAAGTTTTCGATCTGTGGGATACAATTTTATCATCATTCTCAGACAGTTACAATGTTTTTGCAAAAACTATTAACATATTACCATTAATTTAAAAATGCATGCATGCTTTGCATGATTATAATCAGCTGTTAATTAATGGGAAAATTGTGAATTCCCTTTTTATTTAAATACTTTAAAATACTCACCTCTTACTTCTAATCAATATGATATTATGCTTCTTTATTGGATCACATTGGCATTGTATGTATGTATGTATATGTATGTAAAAATATAGACTTTCCTTTCGTAGATTTCGGAATCGTACTACACCAACCCGCATTGGAGCAGCGTGGTGGAATAAGCTCCAGGCTTTCCCTATAATGGGTAGAGACTCATGCACATTAGTAGAACCCATAAGGGTTGCAGCTACGAGAATTTCTGAATATCTGTGAGAATTTCAACATGCTTTAAAGACAGCGCAAGATTTTATTCATAACAAACTTTGCTCCCAAAACTTGTATCCGTGAACCTCCCATGCAAATGACGGCCGCGCTTGACTTTGCTTAGTTTAAACCGTTATCATTTCTCACCACCGAGCTACCATTAAGCGACATCGTAACGTGAATGCATATTAAATTCAAAGACTCAATCGTATTACAGTGCTTTTGTCGCATCGGCGGCGTTGCAATCAGTTTTTATGATTCCGGCACTTGACACTTGGGTATGGTCACCACACTTTAATGTTTAGAAGTCTCGATTTTGAATGAATGATTCTGTAATAGGACTACAAGTAGTCAGTGAGTAAAATCCCATAAGACTATTGAAAGATTGATCATAGAAAATAATAATAACTCTGTAATTTTTTTATGACCTTTTATTTCCCATCAGTTAGCTTTTTAGTTTTTTATACTTATCAGGAAGGTCTACATTTTCTATCCACTCATTTCCCACAATAAGATTCCCTGTGTGACAGGTACCACTTGCACACATAAAAATAGTTATACAAAGAAAATGAGAGAGTACTTTATAAAAATACTAGATGAAAACCTACTGAAAATACTAGATGAAAATTAATACTGATAATAAAAGCAATTCGTGCGAAATTATTCCCTAACCATTCCAAAATATCAAAAATGCACAACGTTAATGTTCAAGTTTTCACTTCTGCCGGCACTACCGGAGTGCAACCCGTTGTTTTTTAACTTCAGCCTCGCTGGGATTCAAATCCAAGACGACCTGTATGTTCGTCAACTAAACTCTAAGAAATAAGGTTTTTGGTGGCCTGCCTGGCGTGCTTGAGGAGGACTCCGGAATCTCTATTGGAACACCACTGTCCTTGCCGGGGTTGCTAGATACAGTTCGAGACCTCACTCCCGCTGCTCGCAATCCCAGAAGTCTCTTTTTAGAAAGTTGTGCAACGGATATCGTAGCTTATATTCTTAGGTTTAAGCTACAGGGACTTCATGGCTACCCTAGCAGAGCGTTATTAGAATCGCAAGTGTAGTGCAGGCGGCCAACACTTACATCTTCAATATTCAACTAAATTCTTTTCATTTCCCTCCGCTCTCTATTACAGAGAAAATATAAGATTTATAGCTCATATCGAGATGTGAATAATCTTCTAGTTCGAGTTTATTGGAGTGTGAATGAGTTTAGAAATTCACGCCAGGTAAAGGGTCTTTTACGTTTGATTCAAATAGCGAGGGCGCTGACGCGTTTTAAGGGCCAATATTTGTGAGTTATATTCCTTTTTAGATCGGTTATAATATTTCTTTTATCCTAATGGAATAGCAGACGAGTATGCAAGCCACATGGTGATAAGTAGGTTCTGTATTGGAGTCCCTGTAGCTTCGGGACTAAGACCATTCTTAATCCCTACAGTACAAGGATGTAGCTCCATACTACAGTATTCCCTGCCTGATCGTAAGAGGCGACTAAAGGAGGGCTTCCGGGGTTACGAGCGATGAGTGTAGGAGCTTGATCCGTCCAGCCAGCGGTCCCGAGGAGGACGTCGGTGTGTGCGTAGCTGCATGCCGCCGTAAACATCGGAAAGTGCAGGAGAGCACATTCGAAAATGGGCCCGTACTGGGCTTCGCGCATTGAAGACAGCGGCGCGTTTCACTGAAGATCCCGGAGTCCTCCATCGCAGAACACCGAGGTGGTTTTAGTGCGGTACAAAACCCACATAACCCGGTATCTACTCCCAAGGTGCCGGGTACCTTTTGCAGGTCTCCCCTCCCCCCTTCCCCCGATACCAAAATAGGTGCTGTGTTACACAAACTCTAACAAGCTTGAGTCTGGCCTAACATTGCATGCAGTTGCGCTACTAGAAGGTCCGAAGGTCGATAGACGCCTCATGTAATTATGAACGACAACCGCACTTTTCACTAAAAAGTAGAGTTTCAAGTTTTACCACCTTAATATACTTAATATAAAGTCATTCATACAGTGTAGATACACTTTAAGCTGCTCCAAAAATGTCCTTTTGTAATCTGACACATGGTAGGTATGTCCTCATGAACGCGTCAGCGCCCTCGCCCTTGACGTATGTCAACTTCTATATTCAAAATCAAAACCCTCTTTTTCGCATCTAACAAATTCAAACATTCTTCTTTTTTATTGTGTCACTATACCTACCTAACTAGGCACTTTTTATTTATTGCTGTCTCCAAACGTTCGGGGACAGCTTACGTATAACACGTCTGCTTATTTTTATTTCTAAGGTCATTTCTCAAAAGCCTTAAAATCACATTATCATAATGACATTTAAAAATGGAAACTCTCACGTTGACAACTTGAGAACTTTTTCCAGCTAAAAGACATTTACAGATATACCTGTCGCAGATGATGAATACACAGAATACATACATTATGAACAATTTGCATACCGGTTAGTAAGATACGATAGGAGAGTTATAATCACAACATACCTGAATAATTTACCCGTGACGCTTGATACAGTATCAGTGTAACAACAATGACGTCATTAGTCTAAGCAAATACTGATATGAACTGAAATCGTTGTCACAAAGATATGCCACCTTCAAGAATGTGAATTATTCACAATAATAGCCTACAGACATTTTGACCGATTTCAAATGAGGGTTATCAATTCGACACATTTTACGTTTCTATGACTACCACAGTCACCGACAAAGACTTTTATTTGCACAATGTTTTTATACATTTGGTTCGCCATATTTACCTTCATAACGTATGCAAATATTACAATAATTAAAACTTAACTAATTGGCTGCAACCCTTTTTTGCGTCTCATTGCTGGGCACGGGTCTCTCCCCTTTATTATTGGGGAGGCCTGGAGCTTACTCCACCACGCTGCTCCAATGCAGGTTGGTGGAGATGCGGGTTTTTTTTTTTTTTTATTTACAATAGTTAAACTCCACAGACTTGGCGTCCGTGCCTTTTTTTTGCGTCAAGATATTTTGTTTGCTTTTTTACTTTATTTTTGTTTTTTTTTTGTCACGATTAATTGCTCCAGATTTTTTTAATTTAGTGTGTTAGTATTATTTTTTTTGATTTTTTAAACTATTTTGTTATTGTTATTGATGTTAGTTGTTTTAGTCCGTTGAGGTCCCGGCGTGTGGTCCCGGGAGTTGTTTTAATGTTTCGTCAATGACCGTCATGTCCCTGTGGCTGATGGCAGTTGCCAAGTTGTAGTCATTGATCGTCGCTGTTGTTGCTTTTAAAGCCGCCTGTATGAAGTTCCCAATAGCATCATCTTTGACGTCGGAATAGTAGACACAGGAGCAAGTGTGTCTGGTGATGGCGACGACTGCATGGGCGACGCTGTCGTGCACCTTCCCTGTCTCCAGCTTAGTGTTCACTATTACGACTTTTTCGAAGGTCACTCCCTGGGCTTCGTGTATGGTGAGGATACGTGATCCTTCACCAGATCCACAGCCTGCGTTACTAAGGGATGTTTTTTCTGCTTGCGTGTGGACAAGGAACAGAGTGTTTTGGGCGGATCTTTGGATGTGTGTGCCCGTGTACCGTTTCATGTCCAGGGAGTGAATCTTCTGGCTGGAAGAATAGATGCCATTGTAAACGTCTTTAAGGGCATAGGCTACGTCTTTTGGGTTACGATGTGTACAGAGGAGTTCTTGACTTATGGCCGCAAGGAGATTTGGGCGGTGATATTTGAGCTCGAAGAGGTTCTCCCGGTCAATGTAGGGTAGCTGGTTGATGTCACCTATGAGGTCAATTTTACTGGCTCCAGATAGTCGAGCTGCTAAGACGATAGCCCCGAAATGGTTCATTAAGGCTTCATCAACCACCAGTCTTGTTGTTGATTCTTTTACCCCATTAACCAAAATAGAAGCCATTGTTCTAATTTGCTTCTTGCAGTCAACGCCTCTTCTGTTCCCGAATTTGTCCCTCAGATCTTTCGCTCCTTCGCTTGTGGTGGTCACTATGAGGTCGCCTTCCTCCGGTTTGGTGTTTCTCACGATCCACGTAGTCTTCCCGCAGCCGGGTACTCCGTTTACCCATTTTATTTCGGGTACCGTCCACTGCTTACCGGATCTGCTATCCTCTTCTAGCCCTGCGACTGCTTCGGCTGTCTTAACGATTTTGCTTCCCAGCATGATTTCGGTATATTTGGCAGTGATGACAACGGGATCGTTTGGCGGAGTGTCGAATTTCGGCGGTCCCTCTCGTGGGTTTTCTTCTATTAAATATACAAAGCCTCTGGTACTACTGAATGCTGCCATATGGGTTTTCATTTTACCATGTAGTATTTGGCCCGTTTCGTTGTTATACACGGTAGCATCAGCTTCTTCCAGTAATACTTTCAGTAGCCCTAAGTTCTCGTATTTGAAGGCTTGCATTATTTTTTTACACAGCTCGAGATGTACCTGTTCCGTTGCCCTTGTTATGGCGAGAAACTCTTGAATAGCGTTATACATGTGCTCGAGTGGTGTGGACGCGGCGATCAAATTCGGCTTGCTTACTTGGCCCATGTCTGCTTTCGTCCTCTCTTTCGCCTGCTGTTTTCTTGGGCAAGGATTGTTGTTTTGAAGGAATGCCCTTACTGCCCTGCCTTGTCTAGCGGTGCTTTCGGGCTTCGTCCTTTGGCTTGATGTTAGTGCCTTTCTTATGGTGTCTAGTAGCATTCTTGTCTTTGATCTTGTAGCCGTGTCTTTTGCTTGCCTTAATTCATCTTGCTCAGTTTCCTTAGTGGCCTTCGCGGCTTGCCTTATTTGCAGTTGCTCAGAGCCACTCATGATGACTGAGGGTGCCGCTGGTAGGTTTTGGGCATCAGAGTGAGTAAGATGGTTGGGTGTGGTTCGGGGCTTTAAGAAGTCAAGATTTTCTCCTCTGTTTTCGTATGCTACGATCTCGTGATGTTTTGATGCATTTAAAAAGCCAATACGGTCTGCTAGTTCTCCTTTGTAATATTCTATTGCCATTGCGTCTACACTTATGGTGCGGGATGTGTTGACCACGGTATTTTCAGGCGCTCTTAGTTTTGCTAACAATTGGTTTGCCTTAGCGAATGGAGTGTTTTCATCCCAGTCAAGTAGCAAAATGACTTTGTTTTTAGCTCTTACTACTCGACATTTCTGGTCTTCCACCCTAATCGTTGGCATCGCTTTATACACTTTGCGCTTCATTGTGGACTTTTCCGTGCTTCCGTTTAGTAGCGCTGCGAGGCCAGGTGAAATCGCCACTCTGTTAGGGGCTTTCGCGTTACTGAAACTGATTCCAAAACTTTCCTGGTTATTGTCCATGAATAGAGCAGTCGGTCTCAGTCGCAGTCCTGGTTTCCCTGTTTCTGCGTTTCTCAACAGGTGATGTATTTGTATATTGGGAGTGGTGGCCTCTCTGTCTGACTCTTTGGCGCTTGTGCTTGGTATTGGTGTAGCACTTCTGAGTTCATCGGCACGTTCTGAGGGTGTTATCGTACTGTTCCTTTTCACTGCTATTTTGAAGGATTTTTCGATGAACTTAAGGAGAATGGGTCTAAGTTCTTTGTCCGCTATTATATCCGGGATTTTCGATCGTGTTAATTTTTGATCGAGTACAAGCTCTGTCTCATATCGCATGGAGTTGAAACGTGGGCAGTCCAGGACTAAGTGCCAGATTGTTTCTGCCACGTTCGGATCGCATTCGCATCCCGGGCTGTTTTTTATTCGGAATCTGTAGAGGTACTCGGCGAAACCTCCGTGACCGGTCAGAAATTGCACTTGGGTAGGTGTCCAGGGGGTACATCTTGTTAGTTTGTAGGCTAGTTTTACGTCCGGCAGGAGTTCCTTTGTTACTTTGCCTGTTTCAGATGTCTCGTAACGGTCTTGCCACTTTTGGACCGATTCCTCGCGGATCTTTTTTCTGATGTGCGAAAGGGGTGTTTTGTTGTAGCTGTACGTTGTTCCTTTTTGGGCCGCGGATTTTGCTAGCTCGTCGGCTCTTTCGTTACCTGCTGTGCCGACGTGTGCTTTGACCCAATACAGCTTTACCTCCCTTCCTTCCGCTCTGATGGATCGAATGTTGTTTTTGATGTCCATTGCTAAGGGGTGGTTTGCCTTTGGATGTCTTAGTAGTTCTAGCGAAGATCTTGAGTCGCTTAGTATGTGGCACGTTTTTGAACTGCCTGACTTTGCCATTTGCGTTGCACCTCTTAGCGCGAAAAGTTGATGATGAAAAGGAGATGCGGGTTAGTGGCCAACCCGCTGTCGGATATTTTCAAACCGCCCATAAGGCCTGACGTTTAACGACTGTTATCTATCGACAACAACCGGGACCGACGGTTTAACGTGCCCTCCGAAGCACGGAAACGCGCATAAAATTATTACCACTAGCGGTCACCCAACTCACACCTGACCGCGCCCGTTTTGGCTTAACTGCGTAGATCGTTTGCGTTCTACGCTAGCCGCCGAGCCATACGCGCTCTTAACTAATTACAAATATTAAAATGTACATTGAAACTGAATTATTTATTATATTACAATTATATTATTATTATCATTATCTGTACCCATATTGCGCCTTTTTATTGATTAATGTTTATTTACTAATTTATTTTTCAAATCAGATCCGTTCTTCGGCTTTGGGCACCCATTTGCAGGGTTTTTGTACACTAAGAGGAAAAAAGCCGGCGGAAAATCCTCCCAGTTTTTTTATGGAATTAAGTTATGCTGCTTTATCGTTTAAAAAATCAGTGACCGAGTAATATGCCTTTTCCAGTAAATACTTTTTATGTTCCTTTTTAAACTCGTTGCCCGCTTTTATTTTGAGGAATGCCGGTAGGTTATTGTATATTTTTGGTCCCATGCATAAGACACTGTTATGATATTGTCTTGTTTTAGAAGCTATTGAACACAGTTTATTGTTGTCTTTTTGATTTAAGGGTTTAATATTTAATGATTTCAGCTTTGACCATTAAAGAGATCTCATAAAAATATAAAGAAATTGTCATTATTATTAAATTTTTAAAGTGCGGCATACAAGTATCCGTTTGTTGTACTTGACATATTGCGCGAATGCACTTTTTTGGGCTTTAAATACAGTTTGGATGCCCGACAGCGTTACCCCAGAATATTATTCCGTATCTTAAAGTTGCACCAACATAAGCATGATATTATGCATTTAAAACCGCCGTTTTACTTACAACCTTCGTTAATTTATATAAAGCAATTGAGAACTTATTTAATTGTTTACAAACATGTTTTTTGTGTGACCGCCATGTTAGTTTGCTATCTATTTATATTCCTAAAAATTTTGTTGTTTCTATTTCAGATATTAACTTTCCTTTATAGTTAATATTTACTGGCTGTCCGTATGATACTCTGTTAATTAATATCTTTTAAAATTTTATTATCTATAATTTTTCGCATTATTTATCTTTTACTATTTTTGTTATATAGGTGTTGTGGACGACGAGCCCAGTGATTAGTTATAAGTTAAAAATACTTAGTTTGTACTTAGTTTGTAGGATAATGTGTTATATATGTGTGTTTTTATTTAGATTTCATATTATTCTATCGTTCTTTCTAGATACTTCGTACTTTTATGTCGAGTTGTTGTAATAATACTTTAAGTACGTAAATTGTTATATGTAAGAGAGAGACAGACAATGAGCGAGATAGGGATACTGGCGATAAGCGGCTATCTCACAAAGACGCTCGGCCTTGAGGAAGTTTCTGGAGTGCGCGCTGATTGGTCGGCATGACGCTCGGCCTTGACGAGCTTTCTGGAGTGCGCGCTGATTGGTCGGCATGTTCGCACGTGATTGGTCGACCAATCAGCGGCCGGGAATTTTTTTATATAAAGATGGGGCCTGTAGCCGCTTGTCGTCAGTTCCAGCCCGGCTCTCTCCTAAAGAAGAAAATACGAAGAAATAAATCAAGAAAAAATCGAAGAAGCGTTTTATTCATACAGTCCACTTCAGTCTGGTCCATCGCTGCCGGATTAAGGAAAAAAGAAGCCTGCGCTACAGTAATCGCTGCCGGATGAAGAAAATGGTCGTCACAAGGAGTCAAGCCGACGCATCCGAACAACGGGAGGATATGCCGCGTCAAGAACAGGATGACCGCGAGCGGGAAAGGCGAGAATTTCTCATTCAGAAAGAACGTCAAATACAAAAAGAACGTCAAATTGATTTAGAAAGACAACGTAGATTCTCGCTAGACCCGCCAAAATCACCGAGTACATGTCAGGAAACATGGACTACGACCGACGCCGGCAGGGCCACTCCCGGCACGTTCTACACGGAGGCTACAGTCGACACGGCGGTTACTATGGAGAGAGCAGGGCAGACGGCCGTGAAAGCCGCCCGCGGCACACATGACGGAACTCCGGGCGGCACAACTCGCATAACGCGACCGGCGGCAACTGATGAGGCCGCCCGCGGCTCCCGCGACAGAACTCCGATCAAGGCGCTACCGATGGCTACCACCCGCGGCACCAACGATGGTACAACGATCGACGCGACACGGCAGGCGGCTACGAACGACGCCCCCCGAGCCTACCGCATGAGTACCACTATCGAGGCGACACGACCGGTATGGCCAGCAGCCACGAGCGAGGCTGCACGCACCTTAGGAGCTGGAGCTGCAGTCGACGAAATACCTATGGGGTTACCGACGTCTACGAGAGGAATGACTACGAGCGACTACGCGCGCTTCGTAGACGTCTGGCCAAAGACTACGAGCTTCGTAGCTTCGAACAACGAGATGCGTGGGGCGTGGCCAGCGGCTATGAACGACGCCCCCTGCGCCGCCCACTTCAGAACTACGACCGAAGAGGCATGTGAAGGATTACCGGCGGCTACGAACGACACCGCCTGCAACATCCGCTTCGGGACAATGATCGACGAGACATATGTTGGGCTGCCGACGGTTACGAACGACACCGTCCGCACCACTCATCTGGGAGCTACCATCGAGTCGCGTGGGGCGTGGTCAGCGGCTACGAACGACGCCGCTCGCGCCAACCGATGGGGAACCACGATCGACGGGGCACGTAAGGCGTGGACAGCGGCTACGAACGAGGTCGCACGCGCCACCTACGCTGAGGGTCATCGAGGGAACGCACGTGCCAGATCGCCGGCACGCTCGATGCGGTCAAATAGGAGTGCAACCGCAACCCGAATGCGCCTCGCCGAGATGGAAGCAGAGAAGAAGCTCGCCGAAATTAGGAAGAAGCAACTCGAAATCGAAGCCGAACTTGTGAAGAAAAATTTAGCGGCAGAACTCGCGGCGCTACGAGATGATGAACAAGAAAGCGACCACGAAGAAACTCCTTCGGAACACAACCGAAAGGTCGACGCATGGCTTCGTGCTCATCCCCTCAAGCCACGGGGGGAGCCGCGCGTCAGGGAAGACAGACAACTACAGTTCCCAGTTGAAGAAAGGCCGTATCCCGTATCAGGAAGAACATTGGAAGCACTCACGGAGGCGATAGAAAAATTGAATACACCGAGGTCCAAGTGCCCGGACCTACCTGTCTTCTACGGGAATACCAACGACTGGCTCATCTTCAAGGCGATGTATCGGGACACCACGAAAATGTATAGACTGCTGCCAGCAGAGAACCTGCAGAGACTTAGAAGCTGCTTAAAGGGAGAAGCACGCGAGAACGTGGCTGCCTCGCTGCACTCAGCTACGGATCCGGAGATCATAATGAAGACCTTGGAGCAGTGCTACGGACGACCGGATCTCATCATCAATCAAGCAATGGCCGAGCTGAGTAAACTGCCAAGATGTGGACCATCAGCTGTGGAGGTCAACCAATTCGCCGTCAAGCTGCAGAACACCGTGCACGTCATCAAGAGCGTCGGTCGTCACGCCTACCTCTACAATCCGATGCTGAAGCAAGAAGCGCTGAATAAGCTAAGCCCGCTTCTACAAGCAAGATGGAGCGACTACGCCAGGGACAACGATGGGTCGGAACCAGAGGTTGTTATGCTTTCACGTTTTCTGATGCGCGAAGCCGACCAGATGATGCGATACAACTACACGGCACCCGCTACATCGACGACGAAGCGAGAGGTCAAGCCGGCACCAGCAGCTGTCTACAAGAAGAAAAGTAACGCCATCTATAACGTCGCCGAAGAAGAACGACCGGACGATCAATGCCCTAGCTGCAAGAAGAATCACAAGCTACCCGAGTGCCCCGCATACAAGGCACTACCGATCGAACAACGGTGGGACTTCGTGCGAAAAGAAAAGTTATGCTTCAAATGCCTAATGAAGAGACACCGCCGAAGCCACTGCAGAGCGAAGCCTTGCGGCGTGGACCAGTGTCGTCTCCCTCACCACTCCAGTCTACACTACGCGTACAAGGAAGGAAATCAGGAAGCTTCAAAGCCCTCACCGCCTACGAAGAACAACGGCGCCGAGTCGGTACTAGCACTAAATACTTCAAACACAACGGTGCTACTGAAGATGTGTCCTGTCACCGTCGTCGGTCCACGGGGGGAAGTGAAGACTTACGCGCTACTGGATGAAGGGGCTACAATCACGCTGATCGACGAGGAAATAGCGAGAAGCATCGGCGCAAAGGGGACGCACTCACCGCTGCACATGCAAGGGGTCAGCACTATGCAGCAAGAAGAGGACAGCAGATTGGTCACGGTGCACGTGAAAGGGGAGGATGACTTCTACAAGATACGGGCGCACACCATCAAGGATATGAAGCTGCGACAACAATCGATTCCAAGCTCTCTGCTGAAGCACGAACATCTACGTGATTTGCCCGAAGATCAGGTCTGCTACGGCTCCAGTAAACCCGGACTTCTGATTGGAGCGGACCATTGGGAGTACATCGTATCGCAGGAGCTGAGGACCGGCAAGCCGAGCCTACCAGCCGCATCCCGAACACAACTGGGCTGGGTCATCCATGGGACAGTACCGCGCAGCATGATAAGGAACCGAGATAGTGTGCTGCATGTATACACCGCTCAACAAGGCGCAGACGAAGAGAAGCAGATGCAAAGCCTGCACAACCTGGTGGAATATCATTTTTGCATCGAAGCCTTGGGAATCGCACACAAGCCGCGAGTGAACGACGCAGATGAGCGCGCTATCAGGATCGTAGAGCGAACAGTGAAGAAAACAGAAAAGGGATATGAAGTTGGGTTGCCATGGAGAAACGACAATGTGAAACTGCCACCCAGCTACGACGCAGCACTACGACGCCTGACGAAGATCGAGCAGAAAATGGACGCCGATCCGAGCTTCGAACGAGAATACACGAAGCAGATTGAGAACTTACTGCAGAAAGGGTACGCCGAGCCTTGCGACGGGAGCGAGATAGCCAGTCCCGTCTGCTGGTACCTACCACACTTCGCAGTACAGAACCCGAACAAACCAGGGAAGCAGCGACTAGTATTCGACGCAGCAGCGAAGAATCGGGGAGTCAGCCTGAACGACTATCTGCTAGAGGGACCCGACCTGCTGATGTCTCTACCTGGGATCCTGTTCCGGTTCAGAGAGAAGCCAGTTGCAGTCACGGCTGACATACAAGAGATGTTTCTGCAGATAAAAATACGCAGAGAAGACCAGCCAGCACAACAGTTCCTGTGGAGGGGAGCCGATCGGAAGATGCCACCGCGCCACTACAAGATGACGAGTATGATTTTTGGCGCCGCAAGCTCTCCCTTCATGGCGCACTTTGTGAGAGACTACAATGCGAGAAGACATGCTGACTCGCACCCTCTAGCCCTGGAAGCAATCACGCGGAACCACTACATGGACGACCTGGTGGCAAGCTATGAAGACGCGAACGAAGCCCGCCGCGCCGTGGAAGAGCTCCGCGAGGTACACACTGCAGCAGGATTCACACTCAGAGCATGGAGTACTAGCCACACCGACGTGCTGCAGGACGTACCTGAAGAATTGCGAACAACCACGCCGACACAGCTTGGAGGAGACAGCGTCGAGAACAAGATACTGGGGCTTTACTGGAATCCCGAGAAGGACGAGCTGGGGTTCAACACGTCCATGAACAGGGTCCCGGCAGAAGTGCGCGCTCAGAGCCGAGCGCCGACGAAGAGAGAAGCACTAAGCGCCGTGATGTCCATCTACGACCCACTTGGACTCCTCAGCCACTACACCATCAGAGCAAAGATAGTACTCCAAAGTCTGTGGCGACTGAAGATTTCGTGGGACGAGCCAATCCCGGAAGAAGAAAACGATCTCTTCGCCTGCTGGATGAAACAGCTATCCAGTATATCTAACCTGCGACTGGAAAGAAGATACGCACTGCACGACTGCCAGAACTTGGAGCTTCACGTACTGTGCGATGCCAGCGAACAAGCATATGCAGCAGTGGCCTACTGGCGCATCGCCCGACCCGACGGAAGCTACTATCTGAGCCACATAGCAGCCAAAGCAAAGGTGGCGCCGAAAAAGACTCAGACGATACCGCGCCTCGAACTACAGGCAGCAGTCATCGGTGCAAGACTCGCAGAAACAATCAAGAAAGAACATCGCGTCGAAGTTAAGAGAACAACGTATTGGACGGATTCCATGACTGTGATACACTGGGTCCGACACGACGCGAAGAGATACACGCCGTTCATCGCGCATCGACTGGGAGAAATATCGGAACTCACGCAGAAAGAAGACTGGCGTTGGGTCCCGACTCAAGAGAACGTAGCAGACGATGCCACGAGAATCAAGAACACACCCATAACGGCAAAAGATCGATGGTTTCGGGGGCCTGACTTTCTACGACTCCCTGAAGACCAATGGCCAGAAGAACGAAATGGGTACGAAGACAAAGAAGAAGAGGTGGTGCTGCACGTCACAGAAGTCGCGAGAGAAGAGTGGCTACCCGATCCTAGCCGCTTCTCCAAGTATGAGACACTGGTGAGGACGACAGCGCGCGTATTAGCCTTCATCGACATATGCCGACGCCGAGCGACACGCCTGGAATGCCGACACGTGGAAGAAGCGGAAAAGGCACTCATCCGACGAGCACAGCGAGATAGCTTCCCAGATGAGATACAACGACTCGAGAAGATGAAGCCAATTCCGAAGACCAGTCGTCTGTTCCGGCTAGATCCAGTGCTAGAAGACGGCATACTGAGGGTTAGAGGTCGAATTGAAGCAGCTACAGCGCCCGCAGAGACGAAGCGACCCATCATATTGGACGGTCGCCACCGGGTCACCAGACTTCTCGTACTACGAGAACACTGCGCCGCGGGACACGCGAACCGAGAACGCGTGACGAACGACCTACGGCAGAAATACTGGATTATACACCTGAGGCCCACGGTACGCACAGTAGAAAAGGACTGTGCCATGTGCAAGAGAAGAAGAGCAAGACCGCAAGTACCGGCCACGGGAGATTTACCACGACAGAGATTGGAGCCTTTCAAGCGCCCCTTTAGTCACTGTGGGGTGGACTACTTTGGGCCCATGATAGTGAAGATCGGACGACGACGCGAGAAGAGATGGGGAGCACTCTTCACCTGCTTGACGACCCGCGCCGTGCACCTGGAGACAGTACCTTCACTCTCCTCGAGCTCAGCAATCATGGCACTACGACGGATGGCAGCGCGACGGGGGTGGCCACGAACAATGTATTCAGACAACGCCACCAACTTCCGTGGAGCCGATAAAGAACTGCGAGCTGCCTATGCTGAGTGGGCACCTGTGCTGCGAGACGAGGGACTGCTACATCGGATGGAGTGGCGCTACATAACTCCGGGTGCGCCGAATCAAGGGGGAGCGTGGGAAAGGCTGGTGCGCTCCGTCAAAGTCGCACTGTCCGCCACCCTGAATGAGAAAGAGCCGACGGAAGAGGTCCTGTACACCTTGATGACCGAAGCGGAGTTCTCCATCAACGCGAGGCCTCTCACCCACGTCAGCGTCGATCCCAGAGATCCTGAAGCATTGACTCCGAATCACTTCCTACTGGGGTCATCGATGGGGTTGCCTCTCAACGGTGCGTGCGAAGAAACAGATCGAAGAACCTGGAGAGTTAGCCTAGCGCTCGCCGATCACTTTTGGCAGCGCTGGCTTCGAGAGTACCTACCCACACTGGTACCCAGAGGAGAGTCTTCGGGCATCAAGCGACCACTACGAGTCGGGGAAGTCGTGATCATCGTCGACCACACCTTGCCACGAAACGTGTGGCCAATGGGCATCGTCGAGCGCACCTTCCCGGGTCCAGACGGCGGAATACGAACGGCTGACGTCCGCACCCGAACTGGAGTCTTCAAGCGGCCTGTAAGGAAGCTCGTCGTGATGGAGACTACGCAGGCTGCGTCGGGGGGAGGAAATGTTGTGGACGACGAGCCCAGTGATTAGTTATAAGTTAAAAATACTTAGTTTGTACTTAGTTTGTAGGATAATGTGTTATATATGTGTGTTTTTATTTAGATTTCATATTATTCTATCGTTCTTTCTAGATACTTCGTACTTTTATGTCGAGTTGTTGTAATAATACTTTAAGTACGTAAATTGTTATATGTAAGAGAGAGACAGACAATGAGCGAGATAGGGATACTGGCGATAAGCGGCTATCTCACAAAGACGCTCGGCCTTGAGGAAGTTTCTGGAGTGCGCGCTGATTGGTCGGCATGACGCTCGGCCTTGACGAGCTTTCTGGAGTGCGCGCTGATTGGTCGGCATGTTCGCACGTGATTGGTCGACCAATCAGCGGCCGGGAATTTTTTTATATAAAGATGGGGCCTGTAGCCGCTTGTCGTCAGTTCCAGCCCGGCTCTCTCCTAAAGAAGAAAATACGAAGAAATAAATCAAGAAAAAATCGAAGAAGCGTTTTATTCATACAGTCCACTTCAATAGGTATAATCGAATTCGATCGATCGCATCGATGGCTTGACATAACGAACGCACAAATAATTGGCGCTCTTTGCATAGCGTTGCTTGCTTACTTAACGAAGTTCTTGAGTACGGTTGTAACTCAATGAGTCTTAAAAGAAAATCTATTGTTTCTATCTGATTCTGAGCAACGCACTTTAAATGACTACAAACGAAATGCCAAATTCTTCCGGCCGGTAGTTTCATGTTTCTACCTAAACATAACTGGGCACAGTAGTGAAACTTCGCTGGTCGAACCATGAAAGTTCTACCGCCTCTTAGTTCTTCCTTTCTCTGTTCCACCCTAGCTTTATTAATCTATACTAATATTATAAAGAGGAAAAATTTGTATTTTTGTATGTTTGTAATGAATAAGCTCAAAAACTACTGTTCCGATTTCAAAAATTCTTTCACCATTAGAAAGCTACATTCACCCTGAGTAATATAGGTTACTTTTTACCGCGGGAAAATGCTTCATGCTTACATGGTAAGAGTAATAGCAATGAAGCCTGGAATAGCACATAGGCTATTTTTATCCTACGGCGACCCATCAAACGGGTCCACGCGGGCGAAGCCGCTGGCGGAAGGCTAGTGACTATATAAAACAATTACTATTTATTTTGAACCATATACCTACATTAAGGGTAAGTACACCACAATAATATCAAATTTACAATTGATGTAGATAGCCGTCAAATGGGTCTCTTATTGAACCTAATAAAACATAATAAACCACTCGCAACCAATAATTCGTTGTTGAATTGAAACAATGGTAATAACAGCAAAATCTAGGATCAGATTTGAATAATGCGTACATCCGATTTTCGGTTCCAAAATGGTTCAAAGTAGGGTTGCCATTAGTCCATTACTAAATAGGACTTTAGGTTTTTAATAAAATTTATAAGCCCTTGTATTTATAGCTACTTTACTCAAAATTTACTCTTTTTTAGCAAACGTACGCTCAAATAATCTGTTTTAATTTATAAATAAATTAAAATGTTATTGAAGCTAGCATATTGTGAATTTGACAATAATTATTCCATATTTTGAAAATAATTGCACCAAATTTTATTCCTATCTTAGTTAAAATGTTATTCACCGTTATTTTCGACGAAACTCATGGACAAACATATGTATGTAATTTTTGTTTTTTTGAAGTCACTATCGTGAACGTCACATACTGATGCTGATGGCGTCACTAACGGAGAAAAAGATGAAAGTAGAAGAGATCATTTCCTTTAAAATTCTTAAAACATATTCCATGGGCAACCCTAAACAAAGCTCCGCATAATATCATTCAAATAAGCAATGCAAATCGCATCTATATGGCAATTTGATTTGATTCAGATTGCGTCAAACATCGTATAAATTTTGGAGAGAATTTAGGCCGAAAAATATTGTGTCGGTCTTTTTAACCTTAAGAAGTACGAAATAATGTTATGAATACCAGAAGACCTGCTGCTTAGTATTTTTATTCTGATCTTATTGATTCTTGCTAATAAGCAGTCATGATTGCAATCCTTTTTCTTAATTTTAATATATTTGGTACTTTCTAACGCTGGTTACACCGCTCCGGCAATGCGCTGGGAGACCTGTCCCAGTGCATTGTCTAAAATGGGCCCATCCTCGGAGAGCCCTGCGGTTCTCCTGAACCTTGTACTTAGGTTGCTAGAGGCTCCAATTTTCGCTCATATTTATTAATATCCGAAAATAGTATATTTCATTACAAGTGCGGAATGGCTGTCATTGCAAGGAGCTCCGACAAATGTCTACCCGAGCCGAGGCGCAGCCGAAGGTGAGGGTTGACAGTCGGAACTCCTTCCAATGACGGTTCCGCACGTGTACTGAACGACTATTTTTAATACAGTTGCGAAAAAATGAAGCAATTTAATAAAATAATAAAAACTCGCAAAGAACATTTTTGAAAAATGGCGCCAACCTTAAAAGAATACCTATAAGCAGAGATTTTTTTTGTTTTCTTCACCCAATCTGGGTAGGCAAAAGGAACTATGCCCATACAGCCAAGACTTCAGTAGAATTTTTTTATTGATATGAAATGAAAATGTTAATGAGATGAAATGAAATGCAACCTAACCTAACTCATTGAATCAAATCATTAAATCTGATATTGAAACAAATTAGTAGCTTCTTTTTAGAAATATTTGCATGAATCATAAAAACTTCTAAAACTTGGTTGGTTTTTTTTTTCTTTTTAATAGACATTATTTTGACAGTTGGAAAAGAGAACGCACGAGTGCGGAAAAGGTAAAGAAAAAGCACGAGTGTGTAATAGCCCACTTCCCGCACGCTAAACGTCCCTAAAAAAGTATTTTTAATACAGTTGCTCAAAAAGTGACGTATTGCAGGGACGTTTAGCGTGCGGGAAGTGGGCTATTACACACTCGTGCTTTTTCTTTACCTTTTCCGCACTCGTGATTTCTCTTTCCCAACTGTCAAAATAATGTCTATTAAAAAGAAAAAAACCAACCACCAAGTTTTAGAAGTTTTTATGATTCATGCAAATATTTCATAAAAGAAGCTACTAATTTGTTTCAATATCAGATTTAATGATTTGATTCAATGAGTTAGGTTAGGTTTCATTTCATTTCATCTTATTAACATTTTCATTTCATATCAATAAAAAAATTCTACTGAAGACTTGGCTGTATGGGCATAGTTCCCTTTGTCTACCCAGAATGGGTGAAGAAAACAAAAAATCTCTGCATATGTATTCTTTTATGGTTGGCGCCATTTTTCAAAAAAGTTCTTTGCGAGTTTTTATTATTTTATTAAATTGCTTCATTTTTTCGCAACTGTATTAAAAATAGTCGTTCAGTACACGTGCGGAACCGTCATTGGAAGGAGTTCCGACTGTCAACCCTCACCTTCGGCTGCGCCTTGGCTCGGGTAGACATTTGTCGGAACTCCTTGCAATGACAGCCTTTCCGCACTTGTAATGAAATATACTATTACGACCCGTGTGACGTAATGGTTACCATGCCGTACTGCCGATTCTCGGCGAAGCTGAAATTTGAATGATGAGTTTAAAATTTCTGTTCTCCGTGTGGGTGTTCGTGTTTCTGTTTTTATATGTATCCAGGGTGCCCACAACACAGGATCCATCTATCCTACTGTGGGGCTATGAGGGTGAAACGTTATTTATTATTATTTATTTATTAAATACTCCACCACACTGCCCCACTTAACATTACATTCAACTTTTTGTGTCAGCGGCTAGATACGAGTTTTCCTTTCTATTTGTGCAAGAAACATCGATTCTTATCGATAATCGATAAACCAAGACGATGTTCACTTAACAATAATTATTAACGAGTAAGCCCCATTAGGCACTAGTTAAGCAACTAGCGCGCCCCGAATTCGCTTGCAATCCATGAGAAGATTTATCATAGAAAACATCTACTTAATTAATAATTTGCAATACGGTAGAAATCTTGAACAAGTACTGTTGGCAACGAAAGTCTCGCATCAATATCAATTTACCGAGATATTCTGAAAGTAGGTGTTTTGTTGCACTCTGTACTAAGTTAATTGAAAAGTTGGCCTACTTATAAATTACCTTACATATTACAAGTAATCGGATAGATAGTATAGAAATTAGCAGCTAATAATGTGAAAACTGAGCAATAAATTACACTGGTCAACAACATTTTTGCGCATTGGACCTACATACCTTATTTTTACTGTTTTTATAACAAGAAAAAAAACAAAGAAATTTGAATTTGTGAGAAAAAAACACTGTAAGTAGGTACTTTATTAGTCATATGCATATGTTTGTATGTTTGTCCATCAATTTCTCTAAAACTAAAATAAATATCAAAATAATCCTTTTTAATTTGAATCCGGTACATTCCATCTTAGTGTGAGTCAAAGTTTCATCAAAATCATTTCAATAGTTTTTGAGATGTCGGTATTCACCCACGCATTTCTGAACGCGATATGTAGGATTAGTAAGTAAGTAGGTAAAATTTTCCTAACGAAAAATGTGTCCTTTTCAATTGACAAGTATTTGAAGTCAATATCATTTTGTAAATGACTTTAATTAATAGGTCGATACTTTAAAGTAAACATGGCCTTGCAAATCTTTAAATTTTGTACTAAATTTATAATTTTTATTTCATATTTTTATAAATTCACGCAAATATAGCAATACAAGTCAGCATCTCTCGTCTTTCGGAGCCAATTTATACGTAAGAAATAACAAACCACATTTTATTACTGTAATACATACACATACTGTTGTTACCCACGATTTTTGCCACCAACGATTCTCATCTTCAATATAACTATTATGTATTCCATTCCATCTGTCGCGCACATCGTATAATGAATCTTTTCCAGGAAATAGAACATTTACTTGTATTCCTGCAGAAATCACTCAGCGTGCCAAGCTATTGCCAATGGGGGTAATTTCTCGGAATAATGTCAGATGTAGCGAAGTAATGGGGAATTTGATTCATTTTTTATGCAAATGTTATAAGTAGTTTCTGGCTTGTGTGGTCTGCAGCTATTACTGACTGAACCGACCCAATTATAGTCGATTCTATTATCTATGTAGATATAAAATCGCAGAAAGTTAAAATAATTATTTATTAAAATATTTATTACTAGCCTTCCGCCAGCGGCTTCGCTCGCGTGAACCCGTTAAATGGGTCCCCGTAGGATAAGAAATAGCCTATGTGCTATTCCAGGCTTCATTGCTATGTTAAAATCATAGGCGTTTAGCCAGTTGCTTCAACCGCGTTGACCCTATTATCCGTTTTCACTTAGGAATGAAGTATTTCCCGCGGTAAAAAGTAGGTAGCCTAATTTACTCAGGGTGAATGTAGCTTTCTAATGGTGAAATAGTTTTTGAAATCGGAACAGTAGTTTTTGAGTTAATTCATTACAAACATACAAAAATACAAAATTAAATCTTTCCTGTTTATAATTAGTATCAAATTAGTATAGATTAAAGTATTTAATTATATTCCATGATATAAACACTATACATCTACATCGCTTCTTGCTTATTTCATTATGAAGAGATATTGTAGGTCAACGGTAATTAGACAGCCGTATACTCGTATGTAGGTACCTTTTTGGATTTCGTCGACCTGATGATAAATATTACAAATCTATCAGTAAATAAATATGATCTAAACAAAACATCATAAAAGCAAAATGCATTTAAAATCCACAATAAGAGCCCATTTTGTACGTTTCGTACCTTCAATATTCTGGTAGACTTCGCCATATAGTTTGGATGCCTCCAATTCAAATACCTATTTACTATTAACATTACCAATTAAGCTAATGTCAATTAATTTCTGACACGAACGCAAACATAAGCTTCAAACAAAAAGTGACATTTCGAAAAAGCATTTCTAATGGCTCAAACATATTACTAGGAAAAAATGGACTGGTCTCTAACGAGTTCGTTCCATATTCAATCACTTTCTTCCTAATATGTGCTTTGTAATGATGTGTTTTTATATAAACGGCAAAAGTTGCCTCGAAGCCGCGACGTGACGCGAAAGTGGCAAGAAGTTGAACCTAATAGAGATGGAACTAATCATAATAAATACTTCAAAGATGAAAACGCCTTTCGAAGCATGATTCACCTTATATTGACTACACCTAGTGCTTATACAGACAGCGATATAACGGTCTTATACGTAGGTGGTAGAACTATTATGGTTCGCCCGGGGAAGTACCACCGCTGCACCCACTTCTGCCGTGAACCAATTCTATTGTTTTCCGTTTTCGGTGGAAAGGTGCAGTTGCCGGCCACACTTACATGAGGCGACCACCAGCCTCCGGAGTAGCAGCGCAACTGCATACGACCTCAGACAAGACTTACCTATGCTTGCTTGAGGTTGTATGTAGATGTACATGGGTTGCAGCGACCACTTAACACCACGAGGCTTGCATGCTCGTCTGCTACTCTATTAAAATTAAAAAAATACATTATGCCTTTAACAACTAGTAGTCCGTAGGACTAAAGTTTGTCTTTTTGTGCCCGTAATATTGTGGTTCTAATTTGGCCTTATCGTAAATACATCTAAGTCTTGGTCGGAAAATAAAGCACAAGAGTTTGATTGACCTAAATAAGTTCCAGATGTCACCATTCCGAGATGTTATACATTTACATTATAACTCAAAATCTGCAAGCTTAGTGGCAATGGGCAGGCCATACAGTTAGGAGGACTGACAACCGATAGGGATAAATGGTAATTGAATGATGACCATGTCTCGGCAGAAGGACCACAGGCCGCCTTCTAACCAGGTGGCCTGACTACCTGAAGAAAACAGCGGGAAACTCCTACGAAATAACATATTATAGGACCCATAGAACGGAAAATTTGAATGACCACAATGTTGAACAACTTTGTGTATTTGACTTACTTTTGCTGGAGACATCGTGAAGGACGGTCAGGCGTCACATAGGTATAGTTCTAAAAAGTGGTATTGTACCTTGATCTCTCTAAGCCAAGAATAGATAGAAATTAAGGATTTTCATTACCTAAGTTAAAATCTATTTTTAATTACTTTTGTGTTTTGTTTATAATACAATACTTATATTTTTTTTCTAAGGTTGGTAATATCTTGCACCACCTGTTTTTATGTTTTAAATATTTCTCAATTCAGTGAGTAAGTGACAGTTGCAAAGACTACCTTTCTGTAAATAAACTCAGGATTGATTTAATCCTGTAAATCCTTGCGGGATCCTGTCAGTAGTGTCAGTTCAATGGGAAGGAAACAACATAACTTAACGCTAACTACGTTATTGAAGTACGACAGATTTATATAGAGGCGGACTTTAAAGCAAAAGACTTCATTAGCGTATCTACGGACGAGTTTATCTGGATTCTTAAAGCATCAAAGGTACTGACTCACCTGTCAGTGGAGGGGACATTGCGCATCGCTTCGATACATCATTTTTGTGCCAAATCTGGTGCGGGGGGAAGAACGCACACATTTTAATTTTGTCACACATTCACAAATATTCTTTCATCGCCATCATGCCGATTTCGATTAACAACGTCATTTTCTATGCACCGAGAACACTGACACAGAAACACACACACATTAGTTATATATATAATTAGAAGGCACATTGTGCATGCACGTTAGGACGAGGGGTTCGCCCGTAAAAGCCACTCCTCTGACGGGTGTTCCCCTATGTATTAATGTATTCTATGGACGGGTGTCATACCTGTCAGTACCTGTGATGCTCTAAGGCTGGATTGAATTAAATGGATATGTAAATTTAAATTATTTCTAAGATTGGCTGTGTCCCGCGGTTTCACCTGCGTTAGAAAGCATTTTCAGCATGATGTCTACTTCTTCTTTCATTATTCTTGCCTACGCAGATCATTTTACGATTGCAGCTAAATCATAAAGTGCGAAACGCGGCATATGATATGACGCGTCGGCGCCAGCCCCCGGCCAGTAGGTACCAACCACCAGTCCCTGTAGCTTCGGGATTAAGAATGGAGCTACGGTATCCCCTGCCTGATCGTAAGAGGCGACTAAAAGGGGGCTTCCGGGGATGCGGGCGGTGGGAGTGGGAGCTTGACCCGTCCAGCCAGCGGCCCCGGGAGGGACGGCGGTGTGTGCGTGGCCGCATGCCGCCGTGAGCACCTGAGGGTGCAGGGGAGCACATCTGCTCTCCCGAAGATGGGCCCGTTATGGGGCGCCGCGCGTGGAGGACACCTGTGCGTTCCTATGGAGATCCCGGAGTCCTCACAAACGTAGAGGCAGGCCACCGAGGGGGTTTTAGTGCGGTCAAATCCCACATAACTCGGTATCCTCTCCCAAGGTGTCGGGTACCTTTTGAAGGTTTCTCCCCGATACCAAAAAAAAAAAGGTACCAACCACCGCCGCTACCGTATCCCTGCATTTTAAATCTGTCATATCTTTGAAAATATTCATTTAAACTACATACTTAAAAGGGTCACGTTGATTCATATTAAATGCACAATGTATTTAAGGTAGTCTACATTGGATGAGAATTAATTGTATACTTGTGTTGCTTAAAATCACTTCGTAAATAAGTCATTATTTTTCGTCTAAGAAAAAAGGTTATTGTAGGTTATTCCTAAGAGATAGACATATACTATTATTTTATTTAAACGTGCATTGAACAGGCTAATAAGTTCATCTGTGAATTGAAAATCGGCCGTAAGTCGTTGGCACCGGTTGTCATCGATAGATAGCAGTCGTTAAGCTTTGTCGGAGACTTTATTAAGAATTTAGATGTTCAGAGGCTGCGACGACCATTTAACATATAGCTTGCATGCTCGTTGTTCCATTTAAGTAAAGAAAAACTCAGTTATGCATATTGTTGTAAGATTGGCACAACTGAGCTCTTAGTGTAAGTTTGTAAACGCGTAAACGTTACTACTGTGTCCGAGTTAACATTGGAGAGATGGATCTTAATCTGAAAGGAATAAGGTCTATAATATCAACTTACAACCTCACACAATTTATATGATCATAAGCATTTCTTATATTATCTATTATTTTAGAATCAATATTTAGAATCCAAAATAGTTTTAATCTCAATGAACATTAAAAATAAAAAAAAATTGAACATTTAAAAATTATAAATAAACTAGTACTAAATAATAATAATAATAAGCTATAACTAAAAATAAAAGTATAAACTAATTAACGTAAAAAAACCGCATCCAAATTACTGTCCTGAGGGTGTGTGCCCAGAATGCTGGCAACATTACCTCTTTGAATAGAAAAAGCTATTCTTTGACCGAGGTAAGTGCCAGCCTTCTGGTCACCTGTTGCCTGGATCAATCGTCTGGATAAATGCTTAATAAAAACTTTAGCATCTGAGCCCCATGGTCCGATCGTTTCAACGCCAAAGGGCAGAAATATGTAGTCCTCAGCTAGAGCTGCATATTTCTGAACTTTGCGTATCTCAGCGTCGGTCGCTACCAAGCCAGCCACCCTGGATGACATGTGGAGATGGGAAGGCGCCAAAGTGTCGACGCAAGTAGCATCCCACACAAGGCACCTTCCATTCATCCAGGGTATTAAAGATAAACCATCTGGTCTCTTGCCATCGCCACGCACAATACCATTCGGCTCAAGTTGAGCCGGTACGTTGACGGTGACAAGAGCCCTCCGGATAATATCATTCAAAGCAGCGTGACGAGAGAAGCGACCGGCACTGCGAAAACAAGAAAGACCATGGTGCCCCAAACGGTCGACCTGGGTCCCACAAGGACAGCAATGAGGATGGTTGAGATTTGATCCAAGTCGCAGACCAACAGCTATTGAAAAAGACACATTGTCAAGAAGAGTTCCGATTTTAGTTGAAGGGAGAGCTTGCAACCAATAACCCGATTCTGGTACAGATACTGCCAGAAGGCGAGCCCGCTCTGCAGAGTTTACGCAATTATTTAGTAAGTTCGTATAAACAATCTAATATAATTATAATTGATTTCTTAACGCAAACGCGATAGTAACGTTTTCGCGTGTGAAGACTTACACTAAGGCCTCTGTTTCCTATTTAGGCGCGGAGTTTGAGTTATTTAGTGCTGTTTTAGTTTTTCATTATCTAGTGTGTATTGCGAAATTCATAATGAACAAAAACATCGAACAAAGAGTACCTAAATTTTGCATCGCCAATAGAATTTCGTGTTCGGAGTCACTGAAACTGTTACAGAAGGCTTACGGTGAATCGTCTTTATCAAAAGCACGTGCTTATATGTGGTACAAAGCGTTCAAAAGGGGTCGAGATGAGATGAAAGATTTGCCCCGCTCTGGTAGGCCATCAACGTCTGCAACTGAAGTTAACATCGCAAAAGTAAAGGAAATAGTGACTGAAAAGCCTCATTCAACTTTGAGAGCGATAGCCGCCGAACTTTCTCTATCTCACAAGTCGATCCGTACCATTTTAACTAAACATTTGGGTATGAAACATGTTGCCGCTCGGCTAATCCCAAAAGGCCTGAATTTTCTCCAAAAACTCAATCGCATGAGAGCCGCTGAGCACATGCTAGAATGAGTGAATTCCGACCCAACATTCATGAAACGCATTGTTACTGGTGATGAGACGTGGGTTTGCAAGTTTGACATGCAAACTGGTCAACAAGCTTCGGAATGGCGCCTTCCAAATTAACCGAAACCGAAAAAACCACGCCAAAGTCGATCATGTTGACTGTTTTCTTTGACTACCGCGGTGTCATGCACTCGAAATTTTTGCCGGAAGGTCAAACGGTATATAGAAAGAGAGCAAATTCGACGAAAAAGGCCAGATTTGTAGAAAGAAAATTCTTGGATTTTGCACCACGATAATGCGCCTTTGCACTAGGCCATCAATGTGAACGAATTTTTGACCAAACACTCAACAAATACCATCGAGCAACCACCATGTTCACCAGATATGGCTCCAGCCGACTTCTTTCTTTTTCCAAAACTAAAATTACCACTTCGTGACACCCGCTTTCAATCGGTAGAAGACATAAATGAGAATTCGCAGCGAGAACTGAACCCAATTCCGGAAACAGCGTTTAAAAAATGTTTTGATGATTGGATTTTATTCGTTGGCATAATTGTATCGTTTCTGAAGGAACATACTTTGAAGGTGATAAATAAATTTGGATGAATAACAAATGTTTTGTGTATAATTAATCTTTTCCCGGTACTTTCTTGACAGAGTAGTAAGACAGTTTATTTAAACAAGTCGGCAATATGCATAAAATTTCTAGTTCGGACATAATGTCATTATGCATTTTAATACCATACTAATTAGCAAGGTAAATTGTTTATAAACATCGGAACTTTCTGCTAGTTTTTTCACCTGTCAAGGAAGTTGGGTGGTTAGCTTGTGTAATACTAGTTAATCGTACCGGGTTTCTTTGCAACGTGGAAATTAATTCACAACTTTTTTTAACGCCTACTGACAGTGAGTGTACCTATTGTTGTGTATTGGTCGTGTGATCTTTGTCAGGTATCGATGTATTGAAACCAAAGGTAATTGAAACCGTTGCGAAATTGATTTATCTATCCATCTGCATATTAATGTCCACGTACATACATACATAAACATAGATCTCTAGCCCAGTAGCCGATTTTTCTTTACGCTCTGTAATCGCGAGCTTAAGACAGCTAGAATTTAAGGATAGACAATCGTGACAAGAAATTAGCGAATGTTAACTAGAACACGTATGTTCCCTATCTGCCCATAGTTAGATACTATAGTAAGAAAGCTAATTATTGTGTACCATTTTAAAACAGGACTGAAGTTTTTCTCCGTCTGCTCTTTCCTTAAGCTCAGCATTGCCTAAGCGCACCCAGAACAGACAGAACAAAAAAAATAACGTTCACAAAGGGTTTGTAAAGGAACCCTTCAGTAAATAAAGAATACTTCATTCCATTTCATTTCAGAAATAAATCAAAAGACCTCAATAAAGGGTCCGCGCACATTATGGCGTGCTGTACCTACTTTACCATCCAAATACCGTATTTTAAATCGTTTCTTAAAAACTATAATGGTTCGAAGCTTCCTTAGACCATTTAATTTGTAGTATGAAGAAATGTTTAAAAAACTACTATCCGGATAGATTTCATAAAAACCGGTACAATAGTGTTTAAGATATCGATGTCCACGCATTTCTAAAAGCATAAGTACTTGTTAAAATCCAATAGGCATGATGACATATTTTTAAATACCTTTCCTTATTGTAGGTACACGTCTCCTAGTTTCGAAAAAAAGTTTATTTCAGCAATAAACTTAAGTTTTAACGTAAATTAATGTATTTTCTGCTACCTATGTAATTTGAATTAAGCGCGAAAACGCTCGAAGGTGTCATGGCGTCGGCTTGCTCGTCAAACTTCTAGCAACACGATGACTTTTACTGAGACGTGACGTCATTCCATTTGATTGGCGTTTCAGATAACATGGCCGATTGCAGCTGCTGTATTTAATACTTTTACTTTATTGAAAATCTTATTAATCTTAATGTTTATATGAAAACGGGATCACATTTTAGAACTTCTTTAGCATATATTTTTCTGTAATACCATTTATTATCTGATTCTTTAATAGTGTCATCATGCCTATTGCGTCTCATGGTGAAGGATTCAATAAATAGAGAATAAGTATTTTAATGAGGTAATCTTGTGGTTTTCAAATTCATAATTGTCAGTTTTTTAATTTACTATTACGGCTCAGCCCGCGTGGAATTCGGTTATTATCGTCATCCCTATTTTCAATCCCTTTTAGCCTATTTGTAGTGATGACAACAATCATATGTCCTCTAAAGTCTACTCTGTCTGTGTACCAAATTTAATTAAAATTGGTTCAGCGTGAAAACGTAACAGACACACACACACATAGAGAGAGAGAGAGAGAGAGGCATAGTTAAGTACTTTCGCATTTATAACATTAGAATGGATTTTGTTTGTTAATCTTCATTTTTCACTTTTATGCCGCACGAGAAAAGTGAAAAGACAAAGATAAAATACACCGTTGGGTTTCTCTCCTCTCTCTCGTAGTCAGGCTGTCTTTTAATTTTGTCAAAGAAAAAAAATGGCCCTAGGTTGCCGCCGCCCAAAATCTGCCGCCCTAGGCTTCAGCCTACTCAGCCTTTTGGTAAATCCAGTACTGAGCCCCACACCAGAATTACCTCTGCCGTGGCGTGGGTACCACAAACACACACAAAGACAGGATGATAAACATCTAAACCGAGAACAGAAACCTGAAGTCATCATTCAAAATTCTGTCTGCAGGAATCGAACCCGAGACCCTCGATCGTCAATCCGGCATGGTAATCATTACGCTATCCGGGTATAAAGATAAATGAATTGATCTGCAAGCTTAATTAATCTATGTCCACGTATAATCTGTCCACTGCGAATTAATGCGGACGCGTGGCGTTTCACCTCCCTGGGACAGTTTCACAAAGTAATGGCTAATTTAATTTAATTTAATCGCATACGATATAACTCTTCCATCTAAATGGATTATTGTTGTACGGTTATGCGAATTATCACACCTCTGATGATTAGATACGTAATTAAGATATCATTATGTTTGCTGTATTATGACTTTTTCACAAATATCTGTTTTTGTATGGTATTTACATCTCTATATATAAAAATGAATTGCTGTTGGTTAGTCTCGCTATAACTCAAGAACGGCAGAACCGATATGGCTAATTTTGGTCTTGAAATATTAGTAGAAGTCCAGGGAAGGCTTAAACGGTGTGAAAATATCGAAAACTTGCGAAATTAAAAGAAAAACAACTTATATATTATCCTATAACTATAAACTGTTAGTAACTGTCAAGCAATGTTTCTTCGCGCCATCGTGCATCGTCTAGAAGTAAGACATATTTGTTTTATATTTTTTATTTGACAGTAACATAAAAACTCTTTGAGATGATTAAGAAACTAATCCTCTTTAAATACTTTTAAGGTAGGACAACGTCTGCGGGGTCCACTAGTAATAATATAAATATAAATAACTTAACCATACGTCTTACATTCGGCGAGACTGTTCCACTTTTAGGCTATCTGTACCGCGCCCCAAGGATTTTATTATTATTAAAATAAACAGTGCATAATCTTGTACTTAACATTTCTATTGGCAAAGACCACTCAGAAAACCAATCACATCACTCGCACCTACTGATGCAATCCGGTCTTGGACTACCAAATCTATTGAGATACTTTTGAGCTGTCAAAACGTGACATCTTCATAATTTTTGTACGAGGAAATGGTTTGTGACGTCACAACTCATTTATGGTCAATTGACAAAATATTTATTGATTTAAAAGGTAGTAAAAATCATGTATAAACATAAATTAACAATTATCCTGCTTTCCAAGCGTGATTTGGTGCCATCTTTTTACGATTTTTTCTATGTATAGTGTCCCAGACCTTATTGAAATCTCAGTATAATTTACGCAAAACATTTTTATTTCAATAATGGTACTTAGGTAAATAAATATTACTGAAGAAAAGTAATGAAAATATTGCGAAACCAGCAGTGCTATTCTGTAAGGTCGTTTTCGAATCTCGAAAGCGGAATCCGCAGTGAAATAACGAATTAGTATTCCTTAAAATTCGACAGTGCTCGTGGCGCCGCACTTTCGAGGACGGAAACGACTTGAACTAGTATAAGTGAAGTGATTTGAGACTGTTTATATTAAAACGGTATTCTGTAGAGGTGTTATCGCTTCGAACTCTCATATTTCATTCACTTCGAAAGACGAATACACTTGTCACAATTTCGGTTGCGATATAGCAATCGAGTTAGTTGCATATTCACAAGTGAAATTAAGTTTTGTAAGCTTTTACGTATATTTCAGTTGTTAAATATTTAAAAAATATTATGTCTCGTTATTTTATGATGTGTAGTTTATTGCAAGAATAAATATGCCATTGATAAAAATGAAAATCGACGGCAAAATGTGTGTGTACGAGAAATGGAATTAGTGACTTCACAAAAAACTTTTATTGAAAATTATCGGTTATCCGAAGAATTAATAGAACAATTAATAATTATTACAAAGTTAATATTATATATATATTATATTATAATATTAATACAAAGTGTCTGTCTATTGAAATGTCCACGACGTAAGCGACGCGGGCTTACAGCTAAAGTTAAGGTAAGTTAAAGTAATGAAATAAACTCCTAATAGGTACTTACAATTAATATTTGCCTTACCTTTGTAAGTTTGTAGAGTAATCTACTCTAAGTATTATATTTAGATAAGGGTTGGTTGGTATGTGTTTATGGTTGCATAAAGTGGCGAGTGACGACCCGCGTGGCGCAATGGTTACCATGCCAGACTGACTGCTAATCTAGGGGTCCCGAGTTCGATTCCCGGCGAAACAGAAATTTGAATGATGAGTTTAAACTGTTCTCGGTCTGGGTGTTTGTGTCTGGCCTTGTATGTGTCCATGGTACCCACGACACAAAGTATTAATTATCTTACTGTGGGGCTATGGGTTTATAACTTTTATTTTTAAAAAAGTGCAAAAAAGGGTCTCTAGTTTACAATAGACTACATTGTACTCTGTTGTCGTAGGTGATTATGTATAAGTGCAACTTGTATTAGTATGTACCACTTGGAACTCCGTGGTATGTACATATTATTATTTTTAATGTGCTGTAGGTACTTATTAACACTCAAAAAAATTATGTATTGCAGTTCACTGATGCTGATTTGAACATTATACATGTAGATGCAACATATGAGGGAGCCACACATGATAGCTTCATTTTTAACAATGGCAGTATCCGTGACCATCTTGAAAGATTAGTACAAGCTGGATAATTTGTTTATTTGCTAGGTAAGTATATAATCTTAATCTACACTGTATTGAAATATTAATTTGTGATAATGAATCACATAAATACTACTGAATTGGTTTAAATAGCACTTAGTAGTGGTGAATAAATAATAGTCTAGTCTCACCTTTTTATATCTTTATTTAAACTTTGTTGTTTTTTATATTTTCTTTTACATTTAAAGATTTTCTTAAACACATAAGGTAAAGAGATAATAGGTAAAAAATATGCACATATTTGTGATTTTTTCAGGTGACTCTGGATATGCACAGCAGTCATATCTAATGGTACAAGTTATCAAATGCAGAGGATGGACCTTCACAATAATATAATAAACTTCATGCCACAGCAAGAAATACAGTTGAGAGAGCTATTAGTAGGTTAAAGGGCAGATTTAGGTGCCTTTTGGTACACAGAGTTCTCCACTACGACCCTGACATGGTATCCAAAATTGTTTTGGCATGTTGTGTACTGCACAATATCTGCAACCTGCGCCATCCCTACAGGATACAGATACACAGAGCGAAGCAAGTCTTCATGCCTCTGTGCGTCATGTACATGATGAAGATGTGATGTCAAATGAAGCTGTGATAGGTTGATCTGTTCTTCAAGATTTAATTAATAGTCTATGGCGTGATAGATATAGACATAATTAATAGAAACAATATTTATTTCATAATTCTTAAGTATCAATTTAGGAAGAATATAATTTATTATTTAGAAATAGTACTAAGTGTGTCATTTAATTAAACTTTACTATAAACCTGTTAATTTTAAATGTAAATTAATTTTGAAAGATATTTAGTTTTTTACTTTTCATGCCATATTATATCATTAAAACTGTAATTATTTTTAAAGTAGTAGATATATAAGAAAAGCTTTTTTCCGTATTGTAAACACACTTAGTAGGTATTTTAAAGAATGTAATTAAAAATTATCATTTTGAAATTATGAACTAATATGAAAACAATTACAAATATATTTTAATAGTTCCCACATTTTTTTATTTGTATGACCTACCATGTCTTAAATTCTCAAAATTACAATAGATATACATTAATCTTAAAGGCTCAAAATTACAATAGGTATGCATTCAAAATTTTTAAAATGTAATTTAAAATCAATTTATTTGAAATAATGAAAGTAATTGAACATACATTTTATGGTTCTTACACTTTATGTTTTAGTTTATATATGATTTACCATGTCTTATATGGTTAAAATAAAATCCTACGAAAATAAATTCATAATATATATATTACAATATATTTTTCATAAAAGGTGTTTTCAATTTGATTTAAGTACATGAAATCTAAAGAACTTAGGGAAAAAAGATAACAAGCATGTTTAATTAAATTTTACTAAAAATCACAAGCATGTATGCTTAAATTTATTCGAATATACAATTTTTTTTATAAAAAGTGTTTTCAATTTAAATTACATACATGAAATATAAAGAACTTAGGAAGAAATATATAAAAAAAGCACATTTTAATTAAATTTTAGTAACAAAGTTACATTAGGAACAAAGATTTATTGAAATACAAGCTATCTTATTTAATTAAAATTACACTAAACTACAAAGTTCTTGAATGAATTACTTTTACTGTTTAACAGAAATACATGTCACAATTTAAATCAAAGAGAAGAGAGAATAAATGAGGATTTTATTTTTATTATTACTTAATTTTTAGAATTATTTAATTATATATAGGTTAAGGTATAATAAATTGTGTATTTCCCACAATTTCTGAACATCAAAATACAAAAGAAAACACAAAGTTTAACTTAAAGTCTGAATTTATAAAACTACTGATATATTGGTAGGTGGTATAACTATTATTTGTTCACCCAGGGAAGTACCACTGCTGCACCCATTTCTGTTGTGAGCAATTCTATTGTTTCGGTGGAAAGGTGCAGTTGCCGGCCACACTTACATGAGACGACCACCAGCCTCCGGAGTAGCAGAGTAACTGCATACGACCTCAGACAAGACTTACCTATGCTTGCTTGAGGTTATATGTAGATGTCCATGGGCTGCAGCGACCACTTAACACCACGTGGCCTGCATGCTCATCTGCTAATCCATTCAAATAAAAAAATATATCCTATACACTAAGTATCTCAATTTATAACTGCTGTTATAATCAATCATATTTGCTTATAAACTATAATTACAAACCAACATATTTTACTTATTCCTAATTGCTTCTGCCAACATTTTAAGGCCCTCTGCAATGGCATTCAGCGCTTCAGTCGCTAACCGATCTCTTTTATGCTGGTTAGACATGAAAGTTTCCATCACCTGGGAGTTGCGCCGGTCAATCTCTATATGTTGCTCATCCAAACTCAGGAATCTGTCTGTTATGGTGACAAAATGAGACTGTCTTTGTGATGAAGGAGACCTTCTTCTTTGATTTCGAGCACGGCTTGAAGATGCTAAAACAATAAAATAAATTAAATGGATATGATAGGAAGTTTTTTACATAAATCAAAAATGGCTATTTTATGTTATTTATTTCTTATATCTTTTGTATTTAAGTCACCACAAATTTACAAATTTATGGTATAATTCTGTATGAACAATAAAACTTTATATTTATAAAATATTAATTACCTGTATGATATGCATGAGCACTTGAGAAATTCAATCTGCTGCCTATCCCACCACCAGTTGCATTCCTACTTTTGTAGCGTAAAGCTGCTTTCTTCTTTACTGCACTTTTTTTGTCAGCCCAATACTAAAGCAATATTAAAAAAAACAACAGAATATAAGTTACATAATCTAGAATTGTGCTACATAGTCTATCTGTGAAAACTTTTAAATGGCCTTCTAGTTTTATGTTTTACTACCTTATATGTTAATTAGCAGTAAGTTTTCCTTTGTAATAAATAAAAAAGTCATATATTGTATACTACTGTACTACATAACGTTTAAAATAAAAAAAATTACTCAACTCACCTTCGCCCACTGCTTCCAAGTTTTTACACAACCTCCCAAGCAGTTTAGCTTCAAGGTTAGGTTCTCCCAAGTTTTCCTAGATGCATCTCGGTCACTAGGCACTGTAGAAAAGCCTCTGGCTGTAAGTTATCCTTCTCCAGCAACCCGCATTGGAGCAGCGTGGTGGAGTAAGCTCCAGGCCTCCCCAATAATGGGGAGAAACCCGTACCCAGCAGTGGGACGCAAAAAGGGTTGCAGCCAATCCCTTCACACTGATGATACACACAAACCTTAATAATACGATTACTTAATATATAAATTTACACAATACAAACTTATCACACTGTAAAATTAAGCTTAAGTATATACAAAAACTGAAGAAACTGGAATATTAGTGCACAAAGCAAAGACCAAACAATATAAACAATAACAAACAACGGCAACGCCGAAATTCGCGACGCGCATGCGCGGCCACAGTCAATACATACGTCTCATTGACGTTTGATCACAGAGTCACAAATAATACTAATTTTACAATTTACGTGATTAATTTTTAAAAACACAATAACTGCACTTATATTGTATTCTTTGAAGATTTTGAGCCCACAAAATTGATATTTATTCTCTATTTCATTAATTATTGCGTAAACGATAAACCGACAAATAATATCGACAAAGTAAAATAGCTTGAGCCCTTCTCTACTAACGCGAGTTTCGAATCGTGCCTCCCTTCACTTCGATAGTGCTATGTAGGTGATTACAGAATGCCGTATGCCTAAACACGAAGGTTCGCTTTCGAAGTGAGTTTTATCACTTGATCGAGATTCGAGTTTATCTTTGTATTTTACAGAATAGCACTACTTGTTCAAACCCATATATTATTATTTGAAACCAATGTCTAATTTTACGTCAATATAAATTAGTTTACAGTTAATTTACCTATTTCTGTGTTTTTCGTATCAACTGATTTCATTATTTCCTTTCATTATACAGTTTCTCGTACTTGACCAGCGTGGCGGACTGTGGCTTAATCCATCTCTTACAGCAGGAGATCAGTGTTCAGTAGTGGAGCATTAATACATGGTTAAAAAAGTAACGATTGGTTACAAGAAACAAATTTTAGCTCGATAGCTTAGAAAAAATGAGTGAATTATAGATTGGAATTTTTTTGGGATCAAGAACAGAAATTGAAACTTATAATTACAATTTTTGCATCGCCGGGAATCGAACCCAGGACTATGGATTGGCACTGGCTCGTCAAAATTTCAAATTCCAGATATAAATGAAGCTAAAAAATGCGTAAAACAAAAATTATTGACCAGTAATAAAAATTATAACAACAAAGGTGTCAACACGATTAAATTAGTCACGTTGTAAAGTTTTGGCGGCAAAAAACGTGATCCGTGATAAATTGTGTCGTGCCAATGAAAAAGTTTATGACGAAAAGAAATGAAAAAAATATTCGTGAGCCTATTGTCTATGCTTTTTCTTTATTGTCTGTTCCTGCTTTGTTTTTAAAAGTGAGAGTTAATTTTTTTGTTCCTTATGAAATTGGGTTTCGAAATTTGATTTGAACTTAGGGTTCTGCTCTCACTTAATAAACTTATATAAGTTTCTACTATTTAACTAGTAAATACTTATAGATTAATAGACGCGTATAAATTGAACATCTACATAAAATAATTCATAAATTTACTCATATTGTAAAAACTATATTACTATACTAACTCATATTACAAAGAAGTAACGTATAAAATTATAACTCACAATTTACCATTTTAATGGTGTGCATATTTTCCACACAATTTAAATGCTATTTAAAAGAATAGTAGCATTTTTGTACGAGCCATTCATGTAAACGGCATTTAAATTTAAGATGAGCTAATTTTTGAAGCGCGCATGGCCCGGCGGTTAGCGTAGAACGCAAACGATCTATGCAACTAAGCCAAACGGGCGCGGTCGGGTGTGAGATGGGTGACCGCTAGTGGCAAAAAATTTCATGCGCGTTTCCGTGCTTCGGAGGGCACGTTAAGCCGTCGGTCCCGGTTGTTGTCGATAGATAACAGTCGTTAAACCTTGTCGGAGGCCTTATGGGCGGTTTGAAAACATCCGACAGCGGGTTGGCCACTAACCCGCATCTCCACCAACCCGCATTGGAGCAGCGTGGTGGAGTAAGCTCCAGGCCTCCCCAATAATGGGGAGAGACCCGTGCCCAGCAGTGGGACGCAAAAAGGGTTGCGGCCAATTTTTGAGATCCTGAGGAAGATTATTATAAATTACACACATAATGATTTTGATCTCAGAACTGTTTTCGCTTTAAAAAAATATTAATAAAAAAGTTGTGTATTGCGCATATTTTTTAAATTAATATGCATTCTGAGTCTAGATTTAAATACTTAATTTGCTACCGCCTCTTTCCTAAGAGTATTTCTTAATAACTTCGATACAATCTGGTTACAACTTATTTTGCATAAGAGCTTAAACAATGCGAATTTCATAAAAATATGTTTAACTACCTACTCTGTACTTGTTCAATTTACATGTGTAATAATAGTTACGAAATACAAAAAGAAGCATTGATTTATGCTGCTACTTCCGTGCCTATACGCAATGACATTGTAAAAGAGATCTCAATGTTTTTTCCATTTTATTTTCCACCATTTTTGGGGAGGCGTGGATATATTACTCCACCTCTCAAGATGGGTCCGTTAAGGGTCCACGAATAGAGAACAACGGTGCGTTCCACTGGAGATCCCGGAGTTACGCTGAGGCAGGCCACCGAAGCAGTTTAAGTGCGGTACAAATCCCACATAACCCTGTACCTCTCCCTATTAACCGGATATCGAAATCACTCCACTAGGTGCCTCTTTCACCATCTCCAAGTAAAGTGTTGATTAGTTACGTCTCAAGTAAAGTTAATTGGCAAGTAAAAGCTATGAGTACGGGTCAGTTTACCATATGAATTAGTGCTACTCAAATATCGTGAAATTGAAATTGAAGTTACGGGTGACTTTAACCGACAGTTAGTGTACTTGTCACTTACTTGAAGGTGGTGAAAGAGGTCCTAAGACTTCAATTTATATTGGTGGAGGCTAGCGATTTATTCATTCGATTATGGCTTCGCATATTGTCAGAGTACATATTGTACTGTACACCTAGTTAAAATCAGCTGGACTCTAAAATAGTCAGATATTTGAGTGATGCGATGACTCTTTATTATAAACTAAGTGACCCGACAGACGTTGTCCTGTCTTCACTATGAATATTGAATTCGAATTTTAAATGAAAAAAAATAATATGGTGGTTAAGTATAGTTAAATTTTTGTAATTTTCCACGCAATTTCTTATTTTTTCCTTTATAAGAACCTTCTTCTGACAATAACAAACACAAAAAAAAAGAATTGGTGAAATCAGTGCACCCGCTCATGCGTGATGCCGTGACCAAGGAAAATAGTGATTCATTTGTGTATGCTACATTTTGTTCCATTCACAGTATCGGGGAACTAAGTAATAATTTAACTTTTGCCGCTATAATTTAATAATACTACGACATGCCTACAAGTTTCCGCCAAAACCCAATGTGCAGTTATAAGTTACCACTGTTTTGAAACAATGCATTTTTTGTGTATGGCTGATTGCGTTTAGGTAACAGGAAGCAGCGAAAGCGGCTGTACGGATGATTTCCTCTGTCTTTTTCATGAATAAAATTAACGAAAGCGAGATACTTAGGCAATCGCTTGTCTACAAACATAATGTTGTCAACAGTTAACCAGATTTTTTAGAATGCTCGTAGTGTACCTATACTTATGTTTTTATCTTATACCTTTAAACGTTTTTAGAAATTAACATTTTATTCGTATTTTCAGCGATAATCAACTTAAATAAAAATGATAAAGGGAAATGCTGCCAGCGTCTTAGGCACCACGCCGAACTCGGATATTTTAGAAGTTTTTTTATTTATAAATATGTAGGTATTTATATTTTTTACAGTTAACAACTTTTACATACAGCACAGCTTTTTTTAAATGTAAGTGTAGGTATTATATATAAGTATAAGTATAGGTAGGTAGTATAAGTGTAGGTAGTATTTTACAGTACAGCTTTTTTTAAATGTAAGTGTAGGTATATAGTTAGAATAATTTTATTATTAAAAAATCTGTTTATTTTTATTATGAAAATAAATACATTGTGGCTGCAACCCTTTTTGCGTCCCACTGCTGGGCACGGGTCTCTCCCCATTATTGGGGAGGCCTGGAGCTTACTCCACCACGCTGCTCCAATGCGGGTTGGTGGAGAAATACATTGTATTTTACTTAAATATAAACTGAAAAAATATGAGTTTTTATGACATCTATATTATGTGACGTTTCAGATGGCGTTGTTAAGTGACACTAAGCCAATGAGTGTTTTATTTGAAACTAGTGGCCGCCCGCGACTTCGTCCGCGTGAACTTTAGTTTAAGAATTTCTCTAAAATAAAACTTGCCTAAGTTACTCCTTATTACATCAGCTACCTGCAAGTGAAAGTCCCGTCAAAATTGGTCCAATCGTTTCATTAGCCGGAACAAGCAGACTGACTGACAGACAGACAGACAGAAAGATAGACAAAAATAGTAAAAAATATTATTTTGGTATATGGACCGTATATAAATTCATATTCATGTAGTAATAAGCTGTTTTTTTTATATTACAAACAGACACTCCAATTTTATTTATTTGTATAGATTTAGATTAAACCAAAAAAAATCATTTATTTTTATCCGAGCAAGGCTCGTTCATCCGGGTGCTAAAGATGAGTTTATAGTCCGCGATTATCCGGATTGTCATTGCGATACGTTCTACAATATGGCGGCTCACGTTTAGCCTCATTGTAACCAAGCCTTGTAGCCACCCATCCTACTTTTGATCACACTCGACATTGCTTAGCTTTGTCCATTGAGCTTGAGATATGCATATCTACACAATTTCAAGCAAGTTAGAACCTTGGCGGAGGTCGTGTGCAATGCTCCTCCAGAGGCTGATGATCACTTCATATTTGTCTGATCGGCGTTCATAATATATATATGCTTTATGGCAGAAATGGATTCAGCGGTGGTACTTTTCAGGTGGCACCATGAAAGTCCTATCACCTAAAATAAAACCGGCAAAGAGCCAGTCGGACTCGCGCCCAGAGGGTTCCGTAACATTATCTATAAAAAAATCACGTTTATTGCATGGCTCCCCTTAAATATTTTATTTTATTTTATTTTTAGTATTTTTCGTTATAGCGGCAACAGAAATACATCATATGTGAAAATTTATAGTGTCTAGCCATCACGGCTCATGAGATACAGCCTGATGACAGACCATAGACCAATAGTACGTAAGTACATTATTCTTAATCTGACAGACAGACTGACAAACAGACGGACGGGCAGGGGAGGTACCATTGGCATCCTTCGGGTATGAAACCCTAATAAAATTGAGTTTAGAATTCTTTTTCCAAAAAAAGATGTTCGTAATAGGAATTTTTTCCGCAACTTCTGCCTACGCAAAGATTTTCATATAATTTAAGCACCAAATATAAAACGGAGACTAAAAATATTCGTCGAAATTTTTTTGATAGAACGGTCCAGAACAGTCACTTATGAATACGGTACGTCGCGACGTAGCTCTATCATTCGATATCACCGTTTCCATCACAGTAACAGTACCGATAGTATTATTCTAAGACCGATGGATTCGCAACAACGCGTATGATTTATAGAAACTGTATGTGACCAGCCAACCGTTGGACTGTAAAGTCATGTAACTCTTGATTTTCCGATAACCGATTGTTCTATGTAAATTTATTCATAACAGAAACGCCCCGTTACGAACGGTGTCCGACGTCCGTACATCAACGTCCAAGGCAGCGCTGGCCACGACCGACTAAGTTTTTTACGATTTTTACGCGCTATATTTTACGCTGTCAATTAGACTGTCGTAGTCTAATAACTCGGCTAAAAGTGTCCAAATTCTTCATTTGAATTCGAAATTGGAACTCAAACCGCGCGTTTGAGTAATATCTGGGTTTTTGTATGCAATTGGTGGTTAAATGATTAGTGCAGTTGCTGAGCACTTTCCGCCACATATATACTCGTGTAATATACTACGCCATGTTTTAAGGCCATAGTATATACCATATAGTATGCTACAGGCCATAACATGTTTTAAGGCCATAGTATATACCATATAGTATGACACAGAGAATCCTAGCATAGGGCTATGGCCCTATGCTAGGATTCTCTGTGTCGTAGATACCATGGACACGGAAAATCATGAACAAACACACCAAGATCGAGAACGGAAATAAAAAAAACATAAGAATAATAATTATCATGAATGTATACTTATATGGGGAATCAAATGTATACAAACAGTTGATACATACATACATAAAAATGGATGTGCTGCAGGTTTCCTTTATCGTTTTGAAGTAACAAATCTTACAAACGTAACTAGAGTGTCGTTTGTTTGTCGTAAAATAATTCATGTCGTAATAAACGTCAACTAAATGTTTATATCATAACTGCGTAACAATACAAGTGATCGCGTGAATAACCTCTGATTTCAAACAGACATTTAGCACCTCGACTTTATTATTTCAAGCATCAATCATGTTATCTCACTTGCTTCGCCGTTATTTACCATAGAGCTATTTTTATTTAGAAGTAACAATGCTGAAAATAATGCCCACACAAAAAAAAATATTTATTTCACAATTTTTGTACACAGAAACATAGTAGATTTGGACATTAACAGAAATAGAGTACAATGCTGGGGTAAAATATAATAATCACATAAAATATTAATATCCTTAAATTTTTAATCACAATAAATTAACAGAGTATTTTTTTGCATCACAAGTAAAAAAAATTGACAAGCAATAAGTAAAGTGAATTTAAGATTAATGATAGATGACTTCTGTACGACACGAATCGATATCGATTCGATAGCGCAATGGTTACCACGCCTGACTGCCGATTGAATTGTCCCGGGTTCGACTCCCGCGTAGCAGAAATTTTAATTGTGATTTAAAATTTCTATTCTCGGTCTGGGTGTTTGTGTTTCTGTCTTTGTATCTACCCGACTGTGGGGCTATGAGTATGAAACGTTATTATTATTAACACTTCTTAATCGTAGTTGCTCTACAGACAATTCAATTTTATGCCGTATTTATTTCTAATACAGTTTTAAATTGACGTTTATTGCAACCGTTTTGTACGGAGTCAGCAAGTTTTTATATTTTACTAGCTTTCGGCCAGCGGCTACGCCCGCGAAGACCCGTTCTATAGGTTCACGTAGGATAAAAACTATCCTATGTCTTTTTTGAAGGTCCACTCTATCTGTGTTCCAAATTTCATTGAAATTGGTTCAGTAGTTTAAGCGGGAAAGCGTAGCAGACAGACAGAGTTACTTTCGAATTTATAGTATTATAGGGACTAGTGGGCCCCACCAAAATTGTCCAGCCTTAAAGGTATTGATTTGTTTCTTATCATTTTAAAGAGTTTTTATGTTCCTGTCAAATAATAACAACAAACAAATGACTGGTGAACTGTCGTGTAATCACCAGGATTACACGACAGTCTGTGTCAAATTTTCAAATTTTGAAAATATATAATATCTCTATATATATAATATTATATATAGAGAAATACGAGTAGGTATATAATTTATTTCATTGTTACGTTTTAAATTGTGCATGTCGAAAGTAAATGACTTATACAAAAAAAAACGTATTACTACACGTTGGTCTGTGATTTCACGAGACTAAGTCAGTAAAAAGACGAAGAAGAGTGGAGACATAATCTTACAGACGGTAGAGGCTGCATCTCCACTCCAACAATGTAACCTAATTTCAAAATATTCAGCCTTTCCAATAAATAGCAGATTTCGGTATCTCGTCTGTCGCAGCAAGGCGAAACTGACTCAGTCGGGTGTGAGATGTATGACAGCTAGTGACAAATTTCATGCTCGTTTCCGTGCTTCGTAGGGCACGTTAGACCGTCATGTCAGTCTCGGTAGTTATATATAAGGTAAACACAGTCGTCAAACCTTGTGGAAGTCTTTAAGGGTGGTTTGAAGCACCCGATAGTAGATTGGCCACATACTCGCTTCTCCAACAACTTGCATTGAAGCGGTGCGTTGGAGTAAGCTCCAGACCCCTATTAATCTGCTTTGGTGATTACATTATTCTGTTTTATGTCTAAATCCCAGAAAGTATCACTACATTGCAACACTCATTCACTTATCATTTAGCAAAAATATATATAAGAAAAACCAAATTCGTTGGATATCTGTTTACAGTTAATTTGAACAGTTTGCACTTCCGTTACCACAATTTACATATCTATCAATTTGCATATCTACTTAATTAGTATTTCGTATCGATTGGTAACTACTAACTTGTAATGGTAATTAATTATTATTTAGGAAACAACCTCGGGTTTAGGAACGTTTCAATGTTACAAAATTATTCGTCGGACCAATTAAAGAAAAGTTTAAAGCCATCCCTACTATCCCTACTAATATTATAAATTCGAAAGTAACTGTCTGTCTGACTGTCTGTCTGTCTGCTACACTTTCCTGCTTAAACTACTGAAACGTTTTAATAAAATTTTGAACACAGATAGAGTGGACCTTAGGTACGGGTATAGGATGGTTTTTATCCTACGAGAACGTAGGTATAAAACGGATCCACGTGGGCGAATCCGCTGGCGGAAGGCTAGTTGATTTATATACTGCTAGTCTGACCCGGCTTCGCTCAGGTCATTTGTGTTTATATGTTACAAACATAATAATCTATCCCATAGGAACGGCACATTTTTCCGAAAATAAATTCCAGACTATAATAATCTCTGTGCTAAATCGACCGAATCGAACCGATCAGTTCTTCCGTTCTTGCGAGAATGGCCAACGAACATCCACCCAAACATCCAAACTTTTGCATTTATAATATTAGTATAGATATAGTACTAAAGTCAACAGCAACATAGTCTGTAGTCTGTGTGTATGCAAGGATGACATTGGACAGTCTATCTTCGTTAGACGTCTAGTTGTAGTACTCATTCCACTACTACGGAAACTTGAAGTAATAATAAAGATTTTCAAGAGTTTTGCAGGAAGTCTGAAGGGACATACCTATTGTGCTCTTGTTTTATTTTTATTTTCTTGGTGATTGGTGGTTTATTGGTGATAGACCAATGTAGGCTAGCCATGTGCCATCCCATTCATGAGGCACATGTATGGTAACCGTTGAGCCACACGGGTCGTCTAAAAATATATCTCAACCCTTTTTTTATGTCCCACTGCTGGGCACAGGTCTCTTCTCACAAGTGAGAGGGATTTAGGCCATAGTCCACCACGCTGACCAAATGCGGATTGGTGGACGTTATGCTTTCGAGAAATTATGAATTTCTTTCAGGCAAGCATGGCGATGGAGTACATCAATAATAATCAATTAAATATCACGATATTTTCCATCACCGTGGAGCAGCGATAAATGCGCACATTGCAAATTTCTTTGTCAGAGATGCGCGCCGAGGATTTGAACCCGGGATCGGTCGCGTCGAAGACCGCGATATGTTAAAAATATATAAGATTTACTAATTAAATTTTTAATTATTTCTTAGTAATTTATTAAATACAAGAAGTTTTGCCTTGTGAAATAAATGATAGATTTTCCTGATACTCATTCCAATAAGATATGAAGCGCGTATTGCTCGACGGCTAGCGTAGGACGCAAGCGATCTACGCAGCTAAGCCAAACGGGCGCGATCGGACTTGAGATGGGTGACCGGTAGTGGCATACGAGTAATTTCATGCGCGTTTCTGTGCGTCGGAAGGCACGTTAAGCTCGGTCCCTGATTTATCGATGGATAAAATCAGACCATCAAGTTTGAAAACATCCGACATTGGGATCAGCGTGGTGTAGTAAGCTCCAGGTCTCTTATGTCCTGCAGTGTGACGTAAAATGGGTCGCAGCCAGCCAATAAGAATTATCCAGATACTAATTGCCTCGATAACGCCGTCCGCAGAACAACGCCATTAGGAACCAACTTTGCTGTAGGCCTAATTTCCCTCACAGCGTCTAATGCATTGAATTGACAATTTATTGCTCATTGTCGAGCGAGATTTACGCAGCGCTTTGTGTTGTGTGCTGTGGTTGGGGCATTATTAGTGTGACTTGCTGTCTTGATACTTTTGGGACATCCTTATTTTTGCAAAAAAGTTTTTTTTACAAATACAAAATAATTTATTTGCTTAAAAGTTGAGTACAACAAGGTCTTCATATTATAGGCGAATATTTTGTTTATTATACTAGATAATACAACTAATAACATAATTAAAGAATTCAAACGCTGAGCTCCACGAATGATGATATAGATTTTTAGACAATAGGTAAAGCTACGAAGGATTGATTAGCTAGAGATTAAACTTTGGTTGAATAAAAATTTCATTGGTCTACAACGTCTTATGTGTCGTCGGGCGGCTGTTTTCCAATTACTTTTGTAGTCCTTATTGACAATTTTAAAATATTGAGCTGTATTTAATCGTAAAATTGAACTCGGCGCCTCCAATATAGGCAGCAATCTATACTAATTAATACAATGGATCGGTACAAATTTTTTCACTGAGATAGATTAAAGTCTGAATTAGCACTTATAATATTATAGGCTATAGCGGATAGGCCCGTGAGATCGATTAGTATAATCATATAAACCCAAATCACCCGAGCGAAGCAGGGCCGGACCACTAGTACCGATTAAAAGTAAGTTTCCTTTTAGATAACGTCTTTCGCTTAATATTTCTAATTCCTGTATATACTCCGTTTTGGACTGGTTCTCGATTTCGCACAACGCATGGCAACACCAGGCATTACCTAGCTTGATTAATTCGAGTGTGCGAACTGAAATTTATTAATGTCCGTATTATGAGCGGAATATTGGCTTGAATAGGTTTGTTTGTGCGTTAATTTCTGTGGTTGGCTAATGGTTCAAACCACGAGAGTTGATCCGCAAATACAAATATTTCCACGGATATGAATAATTTATTTTATAATTTGATTACTGCACTCAATTAATATATTTTCTTTGTTTCGATTTAGACAAGTTTTGGAACGTTTAGAGACTAAGTTCTAGGAGATTTTACCATCGGGTGTCTAAAACATATACTAAAAGGTTTTAGTTTGAGAGAACTTATAGAAAAAAAAAGATATTTTATATTAGGAATACAAAATATTCGCTTAATGAATGTCATTTTTTCCCGGTCATCGCATTTAAGTACCCGTTTGGGCCGGATGTTGAGCTGAAAGAAAAGAGGCGGCAGAAAATACTTTAAAGAATCTTTAAAGAATGCTGCTGGGAGTATTTTAGAAAAAGTACAATAAATATATTTAAGATAACAGAATTTTGGGAGTTTTTTTCCGCCGTCTTTTTTCTCTCAGCTCAACATCTAGCCCAAATGGATACCTAAAGGCGATGACCGGGAAAAAATAACATTCATTAAGCGAATATTTTGTATTCCTAATATGAAATAAATATTTCTGATTTGATTTGAATGGCTATGGGTCGATAATGGGCACACGTGACAGCTGATCATGACCAATCGTGATCGTGATGTAGACCAAAACGAACATTTTTTCGTTATTAATAAAAAATAATTTGGTGTTCATTTAAATTGACTTAGAACTATGATAAGTGATAACAGATGATAACTAAAGAATAGGTACTTAGTCTCCTTTTGGTTTTCCAATCATCTTGCGAATGATGCAAATGATTATAATCCCGTTATTGGTTATTTCAACCAATTGGTTTAAAATAAAATAAAATATAGTAAGAAGATAATAACAGGTCTTTGCCTTTTACACTTTTTTCAGTATCAGTTTAGTACTCAGTATTTCAAATTCACTAAATAAATATAATTAAAGGGTTTTATTGGACTGACCAATAATATGCTAGCCCATATTAGCCTTAGTGCACTCAAAGCGAATGACGGTCAGCCGATGGCCGTACAACAATGACAAATATCAATCTCCTCCTTTTGGAAGTCGGTAAATTATTACCCAGGATGTTAATCAACTATTTCATTTCATTTCATTACATTACATTGTGTCATTTATTTTAGTAATTCAAATATCAATCAATTAATCAAATCATTTACTTTGTAGGTACCTGTAAAAGTTATTGGTAATATACTTATGAAATTAACATCAAGGCAAAATATTATTTTGACCATTTTGACAATTAAATATAATATGTTTGCAACCTTTTTGTCAAAAACAAACAAATAAAAATACAACACAAATCTAAATATCATCACAGCTCATTCTTTTACATAAATTAAAAAATAATTGTGTATTAAACATAAAAATCGCTATCGGAAATCTCTTGGGCCAACAGCTGTGTACAAGTTAGTTGAAATAATTATATCATTGACAAATAATACTCGTATCATACAAATTTGTCCCGATAATGGCGTACGCATTTTTAAGCATTGTAAATATTAATTTACTGCATGTTGTCATATACAGTTAAATAATTTAAATGAATGTTGATATAAGGTTTCGTTCATGGCTTTATGCTGAGCTTTGTTCATATTATCAAATACAAAGACTTTTATTTGCACAAATAAATACGGCTGCTTTCTCAAATTACTCATCCATACTACTCTACCTACATCTACATTAATATTATATAGAGGAAAGATTTGATTGTTTGTTTGTATTGAATAGGCTCCGAAACTACTGAACCGATTTGAAAATTTCTTTTACCATTAGAAGCCGACCGATTATCCCTGATGAACATAGGCTACTTTTTACCGCGGGATAGTGCTTAATTGCTGCTACGGGAAAACGGATAATAGGGTCCACGCGGTTTAAATAATTGACTAAACGCCTTTGATCTTAATATAGCAATATATAGTCTTACGTCATATTTCAAACGGATGGAAGAAAGTTAGAGATATAGCCTGGAATAGCACATAGGCTTAGAATAAATACGTATATGAGTGAAGCACTAAATAGATTCCTACAGCTGTCACATCTGACAAACAAAATATTTTTATTTTGACCAAATTAACTATAAAATACTACAAAATATTGAAAACTCTGTGAAAAGTTATTTTATTAGATTTCTTTTGTTTTTAAAAAGTGTTGTGATATTACGGAGCGGCCAGGCGTTTGGTGCCATCAATGGCACCAATCAACATGCTTCAATATGTGCGCGCGAACTTGGTTTCCTTATTGTAATTGTAATTATTCTAAGCACATAGGCTATTAATTATCCTACGGGGACCCATTAAACGAATCCACGCGGGCGAAGCCGCTGGCGGAAGGCTAGTGTATTATATAAATATGAAAGAGTGTTGCTTGTCTTGTATAGGGATTTTAAGGGTTGGAGAGTAATAAAGGCTACATTACTTTAATAGAGAAAAAAAGTGCCCTAGAAAGACCACGTGGGCGGAATGCTAGTATGTATGTCATATAATCATAATCATAATCATAATCATAATCATTTATTTGCAATTAATATGTGTACAATGTGATGGTCATATTAAATAATTCCTACATATTATGCCTATACTGGCGTGCAAATGTCAGATATTAGTAGGTATATTTGATTAAATTTACATCATATAAAAAATATTAAATTTCATTATTACATAAATTTTAAGTTGCATCTTTACATTACATAATTCGTCAGTTACAAAATAATTAATAATATGTCAGAGTTATAAAATAATATTGTCATTTAGAAAATCTGTAACACTATAATAACATTTCTCTATTAATAATTTATTAAGTTTGTGTTTAAAAGATTGCATTGACATTGTATTACAGCTTTCCGGCAGTTTATTAAAGATCTTTATGACCATACAGTATACATTTTTGCTATATAAGTGCAAGCGTTGTGGAGGAATGTACAATTTATTCTTTTTTCTACCCCTGCAGTTAAAAACATCGGAATTCTGTTCAAATATATGCTTGTGTTTGTAGACAAAGATACACATCTCAAAAATGTATAAAGAAGGAACAGTGAGTATATTAAGTGTTTTGAAATGTGACTTGCAACTTTCAAGAGGTGAAAGTCCTTGCAATGCCCTAATACAGCGTTTCTGTGCTTTAAATACTTTAACAGCATCAACAGAATTACCCCAAATTATTATGCCATATCGAATTATTGAACAAATAAAAATAAAAATAAAAATATTGTGCCTGAATTGAACACTTCACATTGAAAGTTGTACAAATTATGTATTTTACTTATTTAAAAAAAAACAATATAGTTAACAGAAGCTATACCTTGTCCTACTGTTTCCGTTATAGTACAGTAAATTACGTTGGATGTAGTTGCTATGAACTGCGTTGACCACTTAATTCTATGTGAACACCAAGATATTGGTTGCCACACAATTTTTAACACAAAACATTTTCATTTTTTTCCAGATGGAACAAGTAAAACAAAACAACCTTCACCTTTTTTTAATATTTTTTTTCTTCTTCATTGCAGCGCACAATCATCCATTCCGAATGTTGAATACAGAATGATCGGTTGATTCCAAATTCAAGTATGGGAAGCGGGCTCAGTACCGCCAATAGCCGGAAGTGGTCGAAGAGAGAAGCTCCGAATGCCGAATCGTCCCGTGTTCTCTTCCTACTCTACCTGATACATCGGACTTGGAACGTCGTAGTTGAACATGTTGACTCCAAAAGTGCCAGGTACGGAATATACTGATTAGTTGCAACCCTTTTTGCGTCCCACTGCTGGGCACGGGTCTCTCTCCAACCTGGAGATTATTCTATCACGCTGCTCCAATGCGGGTTGGAGGATATAGTGATTATCAAAAAAATTCAACTTTTTTTTTCATTTCTTTGTTCCCACTGCTGGATAACTATAGGAATTGAGAGGTATTTATGTCATAATCCATTCCGCTGTCTAAGTATGGATTGGTTGATCATCATACCTTTGGTACGGTTTCTGTAACTCGGAGGCTTGCACGGTAATGGGGAACATCGTTATGAAAAAATTAATATCTTTAAGACATAACCATGGAGCAGCGATAAATACGGACATATCAGATTTATTAGTCCGGTACTACACGTTACACCGGGTATAAAGTTGAAAACTGGTGTAGTCGGAGAGCTCACGACGAATTTTGAGAATATGCTTTAGGCCCGTTGAATTGTTAAAAAAAAGTTTCAAACTCATAGCCCCACAGTAGGGTAGATATACCCTGTGTCGTGGGTACCATGAACACACACAGAGACAGAAACACAAACACTCAGACCGAGAACAGAAACTTAAACTCATCATTCAAATTTCCGGGGGTCGTCATTGCGGGTGCAAATGTATTTTACAATTGCAACAAAACAGTCTGGTATACTTATTTTTGAATTGTATAACTCCTAAAAAACTCAAGTTGCCTAAAACATATTTGCAAAATAACTGCGAAGTAGCAAAATAACGGAATACCCTCGGCCAGACTCATGGTTCTGGATTTGCACGTGAATAAAATATGTTTTTTACCATTTCAACGTGTCTAAAGCACGTTCTCAAAATTGGTCATGATCTCTAGGGCTATATTAATCACTCAGCTATCGGTATCATTTTATTACATGATGGGTTAATTGCAGCATTCTAGCTATATATATCTAACAAGCCAGCTGTAAACATTGCTGGAAAACATGAATCAGGGTGCTAGAATTTTTATGGTCGATAATGGTAGAACCAGCATTATGTACGGTTATATCTTTATTTTTATCCTACTACTATTATAAAGGCGAAAGTTTGTAAGTATGGATGTATGGATGTATGGATGTTTGTTACTCTTTCACGTAAAAACTACTGAATGGATTTGAATGAAACTTTACCACAATATAGCTTATACATCAGAATAACATATAGGCTACAATTTATAAAGATATTGTGTGAATTGTCCAAAATATGACGATAAGTGTCAAGTAAGTAGGAAAAAATCTACCATCTGCGAGCTATTCTGGCATGCGCCGCCAAAACCGCTAGAGGTACACCTATGTAATGTATGATGTTAATGTTTATCTTATATAGTCCTACAAAAAAGCCGGTCCACGGTACTTCAGAAGGGACTTCACTTTATGCTAATGATCCTCTCTAACGCGGGTGAAACCGCGGGGCACAGCTAGTTACTTATAATTTTTTCGCACTTTATGCTACATAGTGCCTAGTTTCGTCTGACAATGTTTGGTATAGTCGATAATATTAGTAGTGCGATTTTACCTGCGGTAGAAAGAATCGTTACTATAAGCTATTTATAATTATGGATTTTGCTTGAAATAATAACGAATGTCTACTCATCTATTAAAATATTTATTTATTTACCTAAACACACTTTCAAGTTAATAATAGGCATAAGTGGTAATTGACATTTTTTTTTATTATATAACTTTTTAACAAAAAAAACCGCCTTCAAACGGTAAAAAACAATATTGTTCAATACTTCGCATTTGATACTTTTCTTGCTAATAGTAGTGACTCTTAAAACTGTTTTGGAGTCGGATCCCTTAGTAAAATGAAGTACCTTACGCTCTGAATGGGCACCGACTCCAAAGTTTTAGAGTTCCCCTCGATTTCCCTGAGATCCCATCATCAGATCTTGACTTAGTGACAGTGGGACCACCTCGGAAGTATAAGCTTTCGAACAAAAAAATAATCATCAAAATCGGTTCATAAACGACGAAGTTATCCGCGAACAAACAAAAAAAAGCATATATACGGTCGAATTGAGTAACCTCCGATCTGATTCTCAACTTCACTGCTGTGAATTCCAGATGGCGGGGGTCCCACACGGTGCCCAGCTCAGGCGAAGGCCTGGGCCACAGGTTCGACTCTGTCTCCCTGGGGGACTCCGACCCTGGCTCCTGCTACTCCTCCTGCAGCTGCAGCTACTGCCGCCTCCGGGAGTGCGCCCAGGATTGTGTCAGGTAACTATGCTTCCCATTGTTTTCTTAAATAAATGCGATATCAGGCAAGACCCTGACTGGCCTGTCATTGTGTGTAGACATTCGGAAGCTGATGGTCATCTTATTAAAATCTCGTCAACAGGGACACAGTTTTTGTACCCAATAGAATTGCTTCTGAAAAAGCAACATTGTATTCATAGTTTTACCCCTGTCGTACCTATAAAACCAATTTTCTTCCCAATATTCATCTACACCCAAATAAAAGTCTAGGACTAAAAAAGATTCTAATCTAATCAAATTCTAATTCTAAATTGGAATTTAACACAGTAATCTAGATACAAGTACTTATCAGATGGAAATGCGAATTGCAATTTATTAGACTGCGCTCCTGAAACTAATTAACGATGTTTCTTAATTAAGTAATCTCAGCTGATGTCAAACAGGGATTGTCTCTTGGTGTACGGTCCAAAAGGAAGATGATGAGGGTAGCGGATTTAATGGACACGTCATCTTAATAAATGAAACAACGTTGTAGTAATACCATTTATAATTCAAGAACGACTGCATCTCGTCGTTGCCAAAACAAGACCTCTGAAGTGCAAAGATGCAAGTTTTGTGAAAACTAAAAAAAACTTCTTCATGGGAAATAAATGTATGTAAGGATGCCAATTTTATTTTTTTTATTTATGTATCTATATTTCAGACATTTTTTATAAATATTACGATATCGATATCTGGTCCATATACCTCGTTTTTTTATTTTTTTATCACTACTGCTGCACATGAGAGGTTTTGATGGCTAATTTTAGAAACATAAGAGGTTTTATGAAACTAAAAATAAAAGACTTCAGTACAAAATCAGCCTCTTTAATCTCACGTTTTTATAACCAAAGTACAAAATAATTGTTTTATGTTTTATGTTCCAGGCATGAAAGTAAGAGAATCATAGAAAGGATGATAATCCCTATCTATGACTGATTTTAAATCTTGTAAATGTTTATATAAATTTACTCTCTGAGATTTTTGTTTGTTTTGTCTTGGAGCAAGTGTACCCTGAGAACCGGGATAAGGATTTGACTTTCGTTGAGGTAGAGTTTTCCATGAGTCAGGATGCCTTAGTTTATTTAAAATTATAATCAGGGCTCCACCTCGAAAGTGCTCCAAATTTTTTTCTATCATTTTTTACTACTAATTTGGAGTATCCCGAGTAATATTGAGGAGGCGCATGATCCAGACTCTGGGGCCTACACTCAAAGTCTGGATCCACGAATTTTATTTTGTGATTCACACTCAAGCGGACCCACTGGGAACTCGGATGATACCATTTACATTATGCATTTAATATTATGACTTTAAAAAAAATATGGGTCCAAAGCCATGCGCCTCCTCAATATTACTCGAGCTCGAGATACTCCATATTAGTGGTAAAAACGATAGAAAATTTTGGAGCACTTTCGAGGTGGAGCCCTGATTCGACAAATTTACCAAAATTGACCCGTCTGGCGAATATTTCAATCCTCTTATATCCACCACCGGGTCACCTTTTTTACCTGGTCTTATTAGTGTGAAGGTTTTCGTATTTTCGAAAGAAGTCAAAATGAATCGATTTAATTGTGTAAGGGGTTTGGGGTCTTGCCCGATGCATTCGTGCGATGTAATCAGATGGAGCCATAATCGGTGGTTTTATGTATTTTTCGATAGTAGAATGTACGCTACCCACTTCCATCATAGTGTGCCCTTTCTCGAGGTATAGTTGTTCTATTGTCATGTTCTTTCGTTGTGCCAAATCACTCAAAGCACTAGACAGAACTTTGTTCCTGTTCTGATTTGTGCATCCATCAGATATTACAATTATCTTTTCAGTAGAATCTGGCTAAGCTTGAATGTAGTCAACCAAACAGCTGATAAATTCATTTGCTTTTTATTTATTTTTATTTTTATTTATATATTTATACTTTTTATTTCATTTAACGTTTCAGTCAACTTCGTGCCAAAAGTATATCGTTACGTCTTTTTTTGTGTAGTATATGGTGAAGTTAAGGCACTGTAACTTTTGTTTATAATAAACAGCGCTGGCCAGCAATTTGGGTGCTAATAACATGCTTTGGACGTCGACAGTTATTAGGTGCACAGTATCTGTTTCTGATAAAATCGCCTATTTTTTGCTTCACGGGCCTCGTTCTTTTTTTACAATATGTTCGTCATTTTTTTTCTCAATATTGCCAATAGAATAAAGGGATAATAATCTACTGTCTCACCTATTAGTGCGTCTTTTTTGCACCTGAATAACGAAAGTACCTATGCAAATCAAAACCTCCCATGTGTTATCACTAGCACAAAATACGTTTTTAAGTGATAGTTAAAATATCTCATGTGCACAGTTGCGCACATGAGATATTTTGATTGTCAGTTATTATTGAGTGTCACATGGGAGGTTTTTTCATCACCTGTATCTCTGCGAATATAATAGATATTGACATATGAGTTTTTGTACAAGGTGGAGAATGTAATTCCCTACAATATGGTGTAAAAAAGTCATTTTCGTCCAGACCGTCACATAAGAGGTCTTGTTTTGGCAACGACGATCTGCAGGCACGAGAGTGCCCCGCCAAGTCGAGCGCAAAGCAAACACTGCCGTACCATCCTTTACTGGATTTATTTAATGTTTATGCCGTTAAATATAAAATTGCTCTTACTGACATCTATTGGAGAATATTAATAATATTGTGGCGTAGAAAGCCGTCAAATGTCGACCGTCAATCCGCCCTTTAAACAAAATTTGTTTATTGTCATTTAATTACAATGTCGATATGAAAGACCTCTATAAAAATTTCGTCATCTGAATTAAAGCTTTCTTGGTCGAATGGTTACGAAAGCTGACTACGGAGCTAGGGACCCGGGTTCAAACCTCAAGTAGGTAAAAGTTGTGTTCTTTATTTTTTGTGACAATTTATTTATTTATTTGGAGCTAGGTATTTCAAAAGACTTTGTTAAGTAACACTAATTCAATGAATGTTTTGCTTAAAAATAAACCAAGAAAATTAATCGTTTTTATCCTATGTATTTATACTATGTATTAATATATGATAAATATGAAGCGTGCATGGCACGGCGGTTAGCGTAGAACGCAAATGATCTATGCAACTAAGCCAAACGGGCGCGGTCGGGTGTGAGATGGGTGACCGCTAGTGGCAAAAATTGGGTGCAGGTTTCCGTGCTTCGGAGGGCTTCGGTCCCGGTTGTTGTCGATAGATAGATTGATAACAGTCGTTAAATCTTGTCGGAGGCCATATGGGCGGTTTGAAAACATCCGACAGTGGGTTGGCCACTAACCCTCATCTCCACCAACCCGCATTGGAGCAGCGTGGTGGATTAAGCTCCAGGCCTCCCCAATAATGGGGAGAGACCCGTGCCCAGCAGTGGGACGCAAAAAGGGCTGCAGCCATATGATAAATATTACTTTATTATTACATTAATACCTACGTAACAGTTTTATTTTCCCATTATTAGTACTTCGTGCCGTGTCGTTTAAACTTTGACATAGTCAGAATAACAGGACAGTTTGTATATCATTGTTTATTTTATATTTTTATTGGACAGTAACATGAAATCTCTTTAGGATAGTAAAAAAAACAAATCCTCTTTCAATACTTTTGATGCAGGACAACGTCTGCACCCGGTCGGAGCTGGGCCAGACCAATAATAGTAGGCTTACTATACTAGCGTAGTCTGTGCTCCTATTCAAAAATATGATACATATTACGAAGTATTATATGAATTATTATTTCTTTTTGTTTTCGAATGGTGTTTCGGTCTTCTCACCATTTTGCAAAGTCAAAGTTGGGGTATCATCATTACTTACTTTTTTATATTATATTTCACACTAATAAAAAGATTCATAAGTAAGATAATAATACATTATTTTGTCTTTCAATACATTTGTTCCTAAAGCACTTTCAATGAAAATATTTCTGTACTTTAAATATATACCCCAAAGAGTTTAAATTAACTGAATCCGGTTGTGACTTTATAACGCGATTCTTGTTTTTTTTTTTTTTATTCTGATAAAATTTTCTCAGAAAGTTACATCAGATGTTCTGATAAAATATTCGTCATATTCGACTAATCTCTCCCTTTTACAACTTACACTATAGACTAAAAAGTACATTAAATCGATTCCCCCTCACAGATACTAGGGAATCCTGTCATTTATATAACGATGATAATGAACAAAGGGATAACAGTACGATGGCTCCTGCGCTTATATCTCAAGCTGTAAATATAGGCCTATTAGGCCTAGTAACTAACGGTATAATAGGTAAATCGTAACGTACTAGAATTAGAATCTGGACGACTGAGCGTTGCACGGATAAAAAAAATATTTCTTGGTTTCATTTCAAACGAAACACTCATTTGCTTACTTATCAACGCCATTTGAAAAAGCTCCCAATTAAAAAAATCACAAAAAAATATAAAATAAGCGCAATATGGTTTTGATTGAGGTTTGAACCTGGTTCTCTAGTGCTGCAGCCAACCCACGTAACCATTCGGCCAAAGAAGCTTTAATTCAATGAACTAATTTTTTAGATCTCTTTCAAATCGAAATTGTCATTTCTTTGAACGTCTGATTGGCGGATGGCGTTTGATGGCGCCACAATATTATTAATACTCTCCAATAGATGTCAGGAACACTCTTATTTTTCAGTTTATATTTAAGTTGATTATCGCTGAAAATATTTTTATATAATTTAAAATTTCTAAAAATAAAACCTAGCTAGATCGATGTTTTCATTAAAATCGTTGGAGCCGTTTCCGAGATTCAAAAAATATATTAAGGTATTTACAAGAATTGCTCGTTTAAAGGTAGATAATGAAAAGTCAATGTTAGAATGTTAGCTACCTAATTTTTTTGTTACGTTATTAAAATAAATCTGACCTTAACCCAAGTAGATAGTAGTAGAAAAATTCACCGTAAATTAATTAAAGTTTATTCTTCTTTTCAGGTATGTGGTAACGAAGCCTTACACAGCTACTCCAGAATTTAATAAGCCTTTAGAAACGAAAGTATTTCTGAGGCGAGGTAAAAAGACCACCGCCGGAATCTGAGATTCTCAACATTGAAAATATCCAACTATAGCTGTCGTATCGTAAGGCCGTTTGGGCATTTTGTTCCTTATGTCAATAACTGTCTATTCGGTACAAGTCCGATGAAATGAAATATTCAATTTAAATTCCTAGGAATTCATGATCGTGGTGGTAGTGGTTTGGTGATGGTGTTTTTTTTATATTTGAGAACAGATATTTACTCAGCAGTTGGGCATTAGAAGTGCTGTTTATCATGATGAAATACAGATGATCACGCCATGTGAGGAACAACTTTCGAATGAAAAACACATTTATAGAGGCTCTCACCTTTCAATTTTTTCCGGCATCCTCAAAAGCCATCTTTAAAAGTGAAAATATAGACAAGTTTTAATTATTTACTATAACTTGTCTATATTTTCACTTTATCTTCGGCCATATTTAATGTCGATTTGAAACTCTGTCGACCTATTATTTACTGTTAATGTAATTGACTTAATATTATAACAGTGCCTCTGCACTTTGAGAGCCACTGTCCGGTCATCTTAGTGAGCACACAATTTTTTTTAGTCCGTTGCCGCTATTCGATACAGAATTCGGAGTTGGCAACCCCACTCTTGGCTAGCATTTATCATTTAAAAGTAGGTACGGGCAATTTTTATTTTCGTTGCCAACATTGCGGCTTATCTTCTGCTGCGACCACGTAGGAAAATCGTGTGTGGAATGTAAAAAAGTTCCATCGGAAAACTGGTGGTAGAAATTTGTACTAGATTTCTGCCTGTAAATTTTGCATTTCTTGGAATTGTTGCGGTAGTTGGTTTGGATGTTATCTCCAGCCAAAAGATGTAACAGGAGCTGCAAAACAAATTAAAAAAAATTTAGAGCAAAAACACAATAGCATTATTATTCTACCTATCTACCTACTTATGTAGTTTGCCGTTTTACCTTAATGCAGTTGTGCAAATTTTAATGAAATGAAATTTTAAAACACAATGTTTTTACAACAAACAATAAATATAAATAAACAAATATAAATATCTTTGGACAATTCACACAACAGTACCATCTGATTCCAAACTATGCAGAGCGTGTACTATGGTAATCAGAAAAGTGATAAACATACTTATATTATGCTAAATACATACCTACTTAAATAGATAAATTAACACCCAGACACAGAACAAATTTTAATAGTCATGTTCATCACACAAATATTTGTCCTAGGTGGGAATCGAACCTACGATCTCGTAGTCGGCTCATCGCACCCACTACGCCACGGAGGCTGTATTGTATTTCATTATCAATCTTAAATCGTCTAACTTCTCGTCGTACTTTTTCACACAATATTTTTTTCGCAATTTTCACGACCATTCCATTTTCAAAATGCGACGCGCAGGTATTTCTTTTATCGATGACGCTAACATTGGAACATTCAAACTATACTCTCACAGACAGTTAAAAATACATAACACATATTATATAAAAACATATAAAATATTGTCAGATCATAACACTACCAATAACACAATATTGAGTTTATTGATTGTTTAACAGATCCATTTAATGCTTAATACAATACAGGTATTTGGACAGTTTGAAGATTAGGTGATTTGAATGTGAATGATGAACGTACAATTTCACAGACTTCATAAATATACTTATTTTGCTCCATGCTCGCAAACTATTAGATCACGACGACTGTTGGGATACGAAGGAATGAACAGAATATTTTTTAACCTTGTTTAAGTCCCACTGCTGGGCACAGGTCTCCTTCTCACAAGTGAGAGGGATTTAGTCCATAGTCCAACACGCTGACCAAGTGCGGATTGGTGGACGTCATGCCTTTGAGAAATTATGAATTACTCTCAGGCATGCACAGTGATGGAGAACATCGTTATCAATTATATCGTATATTACGATTTTTTCCATCACCGTGGAGCAGCAATCAATGCGCACATTACAAATTTCTTTGTGAGAGGTGAGCGCCCAAAACGCGCGAACACTATCTATCTTATATTTTGTCTGTATGTCCTTTATAGAATCGTAAACTATGCATTTGATCATGTCATGACCTTCAGCAAAGTATTGTGCATGAGCCCACAAAGGTTTCTGAGTTGGCGTCTGTCTGTCTGTCTGTCTGTTCCGGCTAATCACTAAAACAGCTGGACCGATTTTGACGGGACTTACACTGGCAGGTAGCTAATATGGAGTAACTTAGGCTACTTTTATTAAAAAAAAACTAAAGTTCACGCGGACGAAGTCGCGGGCTGTCGCTGGTAATATAATTCTAACTCTCCCATCATAATTAATTTACGTCCTATGTGACACTGAATTCAGTAACATAATATCAGTAACTTGATCTATTTACTGTAATGAAGAAATAATATTCCTGTCCTTTGCAAAAAAAGTAGCCATAATAGACCAATTCTTTGTTTTAAAAGAGCTGAAAATTACCCAGACCTCTTTAAAAACTTTAGTTTATAATCGGCCGATCGCTGAGTAAGGGCCCCATATTATTATCTTCGTGGGACGAGCTGTAATGATTGATACGAAAAGTTTTCTTGGGTCAAAAACGGTAGGGTTGCCAAAACTAACGCTCGTCCATAAAATTGTTCAAAAATACACATTCTAAAAAACTAATTTGCTTTACCTACTAGCTTTCCGCCCGCGGAATGCAGGCCGTTTTTACTCATAAAAATATTTACACCGGGTAAAAAGTAGCCTATGTTACAATGAAAACTCTGTGTACAAAATATCAGGTCAATCAAAAACAAGAAGGGCAAACAAAAAAATCAAACAAACGTCATGGATATTAAGTAAATCAAATTTATTATTTTTACTTAAAAACTACTAACTACTTCACTGCTACTTAGTTAGTAAATCAATCATTGAATATATATATTTTTTTAGTAAGTAGTTTTGTTTTTAAGATAGGTACATTTTACCAATATTATATACACTATAACTAATAATAAGTATTAATAAGGATAAAATGTGAAAATTTAATCAATTTGTGATAAGTAATAGTAATCTTATGGAAAAACATTATCCAGCTACTGGCTCGTCGCTCTATATTTTCATTCCTCTTACTAATCTAGCTTTAAAGATTTTATTAAACCACAATGTTAGGAGCTCATACTCATACCAAATTCCTTTTTATCTGCTTTGACAACCCTAGATGGCTAACACAGATTACCTCCTAGTCTGACCGCGATAAGCCTAAAAGGCTTAAAATGGTCGTTATAAAGTACGCCCGTCAGCGCTTAAGCTTAAGCACCGAAGATTTGCTTTTTAATTTTCAGGAAAATAATTTCCCATTTTATAACTTGGATTAGTTAATTTTTGGGGAACGGCAATCAAAAGAAAAAGTTTTATAGATTGCGGAAAAGGATACTTAAGCAAATTAATTGTTCTTCCCTAATCCATTGCTTTAAATTCAATACCTCACAGCTTTATTCGTCAACGTTATTTAAATTTTAACCAATATTTAAATGTATGCTTAAAATTAATATGTTATTAAGAGTTATAATAACCCTAATAATAATAATATATTTAATAAAGCTGTGTTGTCTAAGCTGTGTAAATGTTTAATCAACTTCGTCACTTTAAAATACTGTTTAAGTGCTAATTATTCAGTTATTTAAAAAATTCTGAATGTTTATGAAATTAGAAAAAAAGAAAAGAAAATACTTTATTGTTGACTGTTTACAAACATACAGTTTGATGTTTAAAATTATTATAAGAGTTTAAACAGTCTACCATGCTCTGGCATACAATATTATTAGGAAGGAATTTAACGAGCTTTTATGAATAAAGAAGTATTTATTTATTCATCGTATAGTCTCAAAGACCGGGAAGATAAATTTGAGGATATACATCTAGCTAAACAAGATCAGAAATTATTAAATCCGTAGATGAATAAAGGTGTTGGACCCAGTATTTTTATTTATTTGAATATAATAGTATACCTACGAGCATGCAAGCCAAGTGGTGTAAAGTGGTCGCTGCAGTCGATGGACACGCAACCTCAAGCAATGTACAACAAAATAAGTAGATTAGAACTGATTCACGGAAGACATACGAGTTCACAGGTGTTCAAATGAAATGAAATATTCTTTATTCACTGTAAAAGTAGGACTTCTACTACGAGTACTTACAAAATTTTTACTGTCTGGGTAGCTTTTGTTTAGATTTTGTTGTTTTGATTCAGGGGTGTGTTCAATAAATAATAAATAAATATCTTTGGACAATTCACACAACACATCTGATTCCAAACTAAGCAGAGCTTGTACTATGGTAATCAGAAAGCTGATAAACATACTTATATAATTCTAAATCTAATACCTTTAAACGAGCAATTCTTGTATGTATCTAAATATATTTTTTGAATCTCGGAAACGGCTCCAAATATTTTAATGAAATTTAGTACCCTGGTTTCGGGGGTGATAAATCGATCCACAAAATTTTTATTGTTGGAAATTTTTTACTGTATAAAAATATTTTCAATGATAATTTAAATACAAACTGAAAATTACGACTCTTCCTGACATCTATTGGAGAGTATTAATAATATTGTGGCGTAAACGCTGTCAAACGGGGGAGCCCACGAGGCTCATTGTGGATTTCCTCAAGCGTCATCAGGACCTTGTGCTTTTTATAGGTTGGGTGGTAGGAAGTTTAAAATATTATATCGTCGCTTCTCATGAATAGTGTACAATCTCAAAGTTAGCTAACTTTACAGGAGAGCGTTTTGAAAATTGAACCGTTAATAAAAGCGTTATTTATAAAGTTCGACAGTCGTTCTTATTTAAAAAAAATAGTTCATCCCTTTAGCTCATCAAATAACTTATTGTAAGTAAATATTTAAAAAGCCAAGTCATGAAAAAATATTTTTGAAATTAAGTCGTTTTGACTTTAGCTACTTTTTTAGAAAGAAATTACTCATAATTTAGATATTCGATAACTATTTTAATGTATTAAAGCAGTTATGAATGGCGTTTTTTCAATGAAACAATCATACATCAATACAGTTTTTATTGGAAAATCACAGAAAAATAATAACTGAGTGTTTTAGTCGGGTTTTTTTCAAAATAAACAAAACTATTTTCTTCCTATCAATACCAATAAATTAACCAAACTTAAAAAGTATCAAAAACCATAAAATACTATCAACAATATGAATCCTTCCTTTTAGTTTTTAATTAATATATTTTTTTTACATCAATGATTACATGTTTTCTGTAATAATCAAGAGTAACATAGCAACATAACACTTATATTATAATCCAATTTTTGGAAGTTTATTCAGTATTGTAATACGATAACATCTTTTAAGTTTAAGGACTAGTTTCGCAGAATTCCAGATAGTAGTTATTATCTTCCAGATTATTTAAAAATACGAGAAATAATATGTATAACAATTTTAAACAAGAGACAGCCTATCCAAAGATTTATACAAAGACTGTGAAACTGACTATTCTTTAGTATCGTAAAAGTAACTAGTATATTGAAGTCTTGTATCATGACACATTATTACTTTTAATGAAATAAAAACTATCAGTCTTTCTGAGTAGAATAGATAATACGAGCATTAAAATTTTTCTTAATCCTCGACAAAATGTTACGTTAAAAACGAACAATTAAGAAATAATACGGTTATGATGTATAAATTTACGTTTCAATTTTCAAAAAATTACTCAACAAAACTGTTTAATTTTGAGATTGTACAGTCCTTTAGAGAAGAATTTGTTGAGTGTTAGGTCATCCTTTTGTCAATAACCATATAAATTTGATTTAAGACAATATTACAGAGAAACTGAACTTACCTTTAGGTCGTAATTTCGTTTTGGTACACTTTTTACGAGGAACTCCAAGTGTATCCTGCGGTATCTTTTGACACAACTAAAGATTGTAATGTTTTTGCGCGAAAGGCACGTAAAATCGCGCCAATTTAAAACTGAACATTAGCTCCCCTGGCGGCAATTTTTGAAAGTAGCCTCTTTAGATACTTTTCAAGAGAAAGATTAGGTGATTCTTAGTATTTCTGTATATTTAACTTGATTTCACAAAAATTTTGACTTTGTACACTTTTCATGAGAAGCGGCGATATTATTTAATATTATTATATTTTATGACGTTTTGCGTTTAACCAGTGGAGAGAGATTTTTATTATTTAAAATTCATGGTTCAACGGTAACGGCGTATTCTAATCTGACTATTTTGACATCCGGAAGTAAGATAAAAAATTATTGTACCTATATAGACGGTCTTTTTTAATCGTGGCAGTACTCAACAGGAAATGAAATGAAATGAAATATTTATTTGCATAAAACACGGTACATTTTACGATAAAAATCTTACAATATTGTTCATGCGTGTCTTACCGACCTAGTCGGTGGGCAAATATTTATTACTAAATAAGATAAAGTCATCGTGTCTTTAGTGATAACAGTATATCCGTAATCTATAGGTTAAATCATTAATTTACTTTTTTTAATTTAAGGATATTAAATGTAATTTCATACCCGAAGGTACATGTCAATTTTTATAAAAATAATAACAATAATAATTTAATAACAATAATATTAAATATTAATAGTAATGATAATATTTGCATAGTTGAATAATTGAATAAAAAATTATAATTTATTAGCCAAGCGTTTGAGGTGTCCAGCATGACAATATTCTATAAATTCCTTTGTGGAATAAAAACAGTTCTTAATCAATAATTTAAAAATAAAACCCTTGAACCGATTTAATGTTAGATTTTTTTAACCGAGTTGGCAGCAAATTATAAAGTTTGATGCACAACACAAAGCTGTTTCTCGAATAGCATGCCGTATAAGATAATAGTCTATGCAATTGACCCCGATGCCGATTGGAGAATGTATCATCTTTGGTATCAAATCGATTTTGATTATTTTTGATACATATCAGACTTTCGTAGATGTACATTGATGGCAATGGCGGGAGATTTAGTTTTTTTAAATATTGGCTTACAGGAGTCCATAGGTTCCGCACCTTAAATGGCCCTAACACATTTCTTTTGTATAATAAATGCTCTATTGATGTCAGTTAATTCCCCCATAAGAGTAATCCGTATCTTAGGACCGAACACACGTATCCGTGATAAGCCATGAATGCTGTTTTTTATTTGCTACTTTTGAAAGTGAGTAAGTAGTGAGTAGAGTGGAGAGAGAAAGTGAATTAGTTGGCCTTACTATTAACAAGACGAAGACCAAGGTGTTGGTGGTAGACAGGCCTGGCATACTTATTCGCTCTAATGAACTTCAGGACTTAGAATTTGTCGATCAGTTCATTTATCTCGGATCTCTTCTGGATAACAAGGGTGGCAGCGAAAAGGAGATAGCGAGAAGAATCCAAATGTCCAAAGCAGCTATGACTAAACTCACTAGGATATGGAAAAACCGAAATATATCCCGCAAAACCAAAGTGAGGCTGGTACGAACATTAGTCTTCTCTATTTTCTTTTATGGCGTCGAATCGATAAGACAGAGTGAGAGGGCAAAGATCGACGCCTTTGAAATGTGGTGTTGGAGGCGGATGTTGCGAATTCCATGGACTGCACATCGGACCAAAGTATCCATCCTAAAAGAACTTGGTATCACCACAAGGCTGTCCACTGTCTGCTTCCAGCACATTCTCAAATACTTCGGTCACATCGCTCGTAGAGACCCTGATAGCCTAGAGAAGCTGATGGTAGTTGGTCAGGTTGAAGGAAAACGATCAAGGGGTCACTCACCTACCCGCTGGTCAGACCTGGTAAAGAAGCTCACCGGCCTGCCAATAACCGAGGCTATAAAGACCGCCGAGGACAGAAAGACGTGGAGGAGCATAGTGCACAAAGTGATCAACACTTCAAGCTAGACACGACCTTCAGCAATGAAGAGAACGACTAAGAAGAAGACTTTTGAAAGATGGTGTAATGCGTATATGAATTTATTTAGTCTTTGGCATACTATTTCTACATGATTTTTTCAATTTAAATTTGAGTCGATTTCAATGCCAAAAAATTTAGCTATTTTATTTTAGGATGCAAGGTGTACCCCATATCTTAATCTGATGCGCTCGAGTAAATCCGAAAATCCCCTCTTGGGCTCCGCTACTACCATCCGCCAATCCGACGTTCAAAGAAATGACAACGTCGATTTGAAAGAGCTCTATGAAAATTTCGTTCATTGAATTAAAGCTTCCGTGGTCGAATGGTTGCGTGAGCTGACTTCGGAACTAGTGACACGGGTTCAAACCTCAATCAAAACCATATTGTGTCTATTTTTTATTTTTATGAAAATAACTTTTTTTTATTAGGAGCTATTTCAGATGGCTTTGTTAAGTAACACGAAGCAAATGATTGTTTCGTTTTAAACTAAACCAAGAAAATATTTTTTTAGAAAATAAACGATTTAATGTTATCTCATTGTATAAAATCTGGTGCAATAAAGTATTTTTGTATTGTATTGTATTGTATTGTATATATCCGAGCAACGCTCGGGCGTCCAGGTACTACATATTTAAATAGATAAATTAACACCCTATTCTCTCACTTACTTACTCGGTCGTACTTGCATTTTTTATTTTATGTTCCACCGTTGGGCACAGGTCTGCTCTATGAAATGAAATGAAATGAAATGAAAATATTTTATTTGCACAAATATGGGTGAAAAAAAAGGTTTTACAAAATATTTAGAACTCCATATTTACCCCTTAGGGTGTACAAATTTTAATTTAATTTGATAAACTAGTTAAATTTAATGACTTAATTTAAACTTAAATTCTAAAATTACTATTGAAGAATACATAAGAAACATTAAAGTAGGTATGTAGTATTACATTTAATTTTGTATAGTTTTAATTAATTAGACGTAAACCCAATTTTGTGCTTTTTATAATAATTTATTTTATTTGTACCATACGAGGTTTGCCGTCATCAGCTTGGGGCACCCACCAGAATAGGTTTTTGTACGCTGAGAGGAAAAAAAGCTGGCGGAAAAAAAACCTCCCAGGTTTTTATGCCGCGGACAAAATTATTTATTATGTAATTTTATTTTTTGGTTTATATTATTTTATGTTTTTTATTATTATTTATCGTTTATAAACTCAGTGACCGAATAGTACGCTTTTTTAATTAAATATGTTTTGAGTTCTCTTTTGAATTCGTTATTAGTTTTCATTTTAAGAAAGTCCGGTAAATTATTGTATATTTTTGGTCCCATGCAAAAGACGCTATTGTGTTATTGTTTGGTTTTGGAGGCTATTGCACATAGTTTATTTTTATGTCTTTTTGAGTTTAACGTGTTGTAGTATATTTTGTTAGAAATGTCGTTTTTAACCATTACACATATTTCATAGATATATAACGAAGGGAGCGTCAATATCTTTAGAGTTTGGTAGTGTGGCTTGCATGTGTCTGTTTGCCGCAGTCGACACATTGACCGAATACATTTTTTTTGCGCTTTAAAAACTGTTTGAATACCTGATGCATTACCCCAAAATACAACACCATACCTAAGGGTTGCACCAACATACGCATGATACGCGCTTAATACCGCTGATTTATTTACTATTTTTGATAATTTGTAAAGAGCAAAAGAGAATTTGTTAAGTTTTTTACATACATGTTCAATGTGTAATCTCCATGTGAGTTTATTATCAATATACAAGCCTAAAAATTTTATACTTTCTGTTTCGCATATGGTTTTACCTCTATAATTAATATTTACAGATCTCCCATAAGATACACGATTTTTAAATGTCATTATATTTGTTTTTTCAATGTTTATTTTAAGATTATTGTTATTTAACCAATCTACTAATGATTCTAGGGCATTGTTTATATTAATTTCATATGTATCTGGATTATCATTTGGAAATATAACTATACTGTCATCAGCAAAGAGAACCATTGGTTGCTCAATGACTTTTGGAAAATCATTAATATAGATTAAAAAAAGGAATGGACCGAGGATACTGCCTTGAGGTACCCCGTATACTACATCCCTGGGATCAGATAAGTACTTTTCCTCCGTTTTTGTTTTATTGTCAACTCTTTTTATTTCAGTTATTTGTTTTCTGTTACTTAAATAAGATTTTATCCATTGTAAAGCATTATCTCTAATGCCGTATTTCTCTAATTTATCTATTAATAGCGCATGATCTACAAAGTCAAATGCCCTAGTCATATCCATATACAGAGCAGAGATTTGTTTTTTCTTATCTAAAGTAGACATCACTTGTTGCAAAAAATTATATACCGCTAAATTAATTGATTTATTTTTGCGAAAACCTATTTGTTCGTCAGCTAGAATTGAAATTTTTTCAAAATATGAGTATAAGTTAATATATAGAATTTTCTCAAATACTTTAGAAAAAATTGGTATGAGTGCTATAGGCCTATAGCACGCCATATCTTGTTCGTTTTGTTTTTTAAAAAGTGGTTTAATAATAGTTATTTTTAATCTGTCGGGAAATATACCGGTCTCAATACTCAAATCTATACACATAATAAAACTGTAAGCAGGGTCAATTCTGTACATTGCATATAAATTAAAAAAAATACTTCTAGGGGTCTTTTTATAAGTAACAGAAGCTAAAAATATAAGTTTTGAAATTATTGTCTGTCTGTCTGTCTGTCTGTCTGTCTGTCTGTCTGTCTGTTGTTAGCTTTTCACGCAAAAACTACTGGACGGATTTTGATGAAACTTTTTTTGTTTTATATATATTGGTCCTCGCTAACATTTAGGCTATAGATAATTTTAAAAATCACCCTTTAAGGGTGTGAAATGAGCGATGAAAGTTTGTATGGAAAACTTGGATTTATTCAATAGATTTTCTTGAAATTTGGTATAAATATTTTCTAACCAAAATAAAAGAATACGTGTTTCAGCATTTCCCGAAATTCACCCTTTAAATGTCAATTTTCTTTGAAACTCTTTGAAAATTGAGTGTCGAAACTTGATGTACAGAATATTTTTGTGCAGAGTAATATACTTATAATTTTGTATTTGTAATCTTTACTAACATAGTAAGAATTCTATTTAAGCTTTTTTCAAAACTACCCCTCAATAGCAAATAAAATGGATTCGAAAGTTGGTATCTCAAGCGTACAATAATTAACCTTTACTTAATATTTCATTCTCAAATTCTTTTCCCTTCTTTGAATGATGTGTTTACTGATATATTGTTGAATGAATTTCCGTAACATTAGTGTGTATTTCATATCAATCGGGTGATAAACAAAAAAGTTATGTTCATTTACACAATACGCGATATAAACTTAAAAGGCACTTTGGGGAATTTGTATGAAAGTTTCGGTAACAGCCCATTCAAAACCATAAATAAAAGTTTAAATTTAAGTACCTAAAATTATTTTGAACTCTCACTAATATTGTCGACTATAATAAATATACTTAGATCAGCTTACTGTATTTTCTTTCGTTGGCCGAGAATGGCTAGACTATAGGTACCTAATAAGCGCATCGCGAGCCTTACCGCCGCCGAACCTTACATCACAGGCTCCATTGAGTTAGTTGCTCAGCTTATTAGTCTTCTTTTGGGGTGGAAGATTATGAACAGGCTGCAGCTGAAACGATTATTATCGCTACATTATATCAAGCTGCAACCTTTTTAGCATTCCACTGCTGAGCATGGAGCTCTTCCAATATTGAGGAGGCCTCTAGCTCCGATGAACCGTAATCCAAATCTTACAATCTCAATGCATCCAGCATTAAGGTTGTAAGATACGGAATCTAAACCTTCATACAGAATGTACAAAGCCTTAACAAAACGAGACTACTGCAGACATCTAGGTGACGAATAGTTAAACTTTTAGTGAACCAACTGTTAATCTCAAAATCTACCTATTTGGTAATTTGACATTCGATTTATCAACCACAAAGTTTACATGTCATACGGTAGATGGCGTTATTGAGCAATATTCATTTCTTCTCCAAAGTGATTCGATGGAGATAATTTCAAATAAAAGCCTTAAGTCTAATAAAAGTAAGGTACATAGTGTAAAAAAAATAAAAAATAACATTTCACACGTATAGCCTCACATTAGGGTAGATATACCCTGTGTCGTGCCGGTGCCATGAACACACATAGAGACAGAAACACAACCACCCAGACCGAGAACAGTTTAAACTCATCATTGAAATTTCTGCTTCGCCCGGATTCTAACCCGGGACAGTTCGATTAGCAGTCCGGCATGGTAAACATTGCGCCACGCGGGTTGTCCCATCTAATTGGACCAATGATAACTTAACTCATTTTTTGCGTCTCTTTATTGCGTACGGGCTGAGGGCTCATCCACACACGTTGATTGATGGAGATATTAAGGATTCTTTAAAGATTCTTTATAAAAATATTATTTTATTCCAAATACAGATAGCACACTGTGTAGAGACCCTGCCTTCTGCTTTAGTTTTCACAATGTTATATGAGTTATGACTTATGACCAAACTGCTGTCCGCAAGTTTTAAACCTATAGTTTATTAATTGACGTTACAATTATTTTTCCGATTGTTTAATCCTAAGCACGTGTATGTTTAGAAATTTTAGCTCCCAACTACAAGTAGTTGTATAGTGCACCTCTTTTCTGCAGTAGGTTAAAGCTATGTATATAGAATGAGTCTATACATTCTTTGCAGTATAAATTCACCCAATTTACTAAAGATACTATTTTTAACATAGATGAAGCCACGGGTACAGCAGTATCTCTTAACTTTAATAAACGCGGTAGGTACATATTTGTAAAGAGAATCTGATTGCGCGAGAAAAGCGAAACGTGAGAAAAGTGGATAGTAAGAACAGTACAGTAAGCATTCCTTACTGTTTTAGGTTTGAAGGATTTAGAAAAAATACATTAGGTTTCTTCTGAACATATGAACATTGTATTATAAGTGATTTCACTATAATGTAAGAATAGTCTACCTACTACTTATTCAATGCAAATAAATAATCTTTAATTTTTAATCAATCCATTTATAAAAGTCTTTATACACGCGGACGACGTCGCGGGCACAGCTAGTTAATAATATAGGCTAATACGGGTGCAATTATATTAGATACCTGTTTTACTATGTTTGTGCATATCTCATCGTAACCTGTACTATTTGTGTTTTTTAGACCCTTAATTACTTTAATTACTTCGTCGTTTATGTCGTTATGAATTGGGAGGGATTTAGGCCATAGCGCACCATGCTGGCCAAATGCGGATTGGTGGATTGCAACCACATATAAAAGGTTTAAAAGGCCAGTACAATCTAAGAGACAGAGAAGAACTTCCATGTTACTAAGGCCCTACTTGAGGTCTTAAAATAATAGTAAAATAGATGTTAAATGTTAATGTACATTTCGTAATTGTGTTATAGTTTAGTTTTTTCCTTTTATATTTTTATCATTGTATATTTGCATACCTCATGAGGGTAAATATGGCGAACTAAATATATGTATACAAACAACTTTGTAAACACCCATATTTGTGCAAATAAATGTCTTTGTCTTTGTCTTCAGTGACCACTGAACGCAACGTGGGCTATATACTTGTACTATCTTCCACGTAAAGTGTAAAACTGTCGGGTTGAATTCTAAACTACCCAGTCAGCCAACATCTTTCTACTGGCCCATTTTCATATTAAAAATGTATAACTTTTACAAATGGACGAAAAGTTTTACTTTCCGCCAAAGTAGGCCAACCTATTTAGGTTACTCTAGCTGTTCCCCGCGGTTTCACCCCAGTTGGTAAGGATATTTTTGCGTATACATGAAAATAGTTACTGTAATAGTCAAACTTTGTAGAAAAATATGTCCTCTGTAAAACAACAATTTGCTTTATTGTCAATAATTTCCGCCGCATACGCGATATAAGGATTTTTTCTCACGTTGTGTTACATTATCGAAGGTTTCATAGAGATCTCTAACGTTTTAGAAAACAATCTGTCGCATATAGGACTATTCCGGTAGGCCTGTAGGAATTCTAATGGTAAAAGAATCTTTCAAATCGGTCCAGTAGTCTCAGAGCCTATTCAATGCAAACAAACAAAAAAGCAAATCTTTCCTACGTAGTATTCTCGTGTAGACAAATCCAAAATGAGTACGCCTGTACTTTCAAAATTGAATTTGGTTTAAGCGTTTATCCCGCTAAGTGGCTGCGGCAACAACTGCATATGGAAACCACTGCAAATATCCATCTAATTGATTAATTTCGAATGTGGAGGATTCGGTACGTTTCAATTTTCAAATGCTTTTTGAAGTCCGTGTGTGATATGCATTTATTGGAAACCGCATACGTAGATTTTCTAAAATAATCAGCGAATGCCTATCCGATATCTATTAAAATCAGATAAAAACATTCTGTAAAAGTATAATCTCGGATTGTAGAGATCTTCGAGAAAGTTTTATTCGTAAGACAACTTTTTAATTTAAGTAACATTGCAATTAGAGCAACTGCATATATAATTTTGTAATGTTTGTTTCTTCTTCTTCTTCTTTTCTTCTTTTCAGCCTTTTATCCACTGCTGGAGGCCTAACTCCCCTATCATTCGCCACTCCTCCTGATCCTGCGTCTTCTGAAACCAGCGGCTTCCCGCTGTCTTCTTTAGGTAATCAGTCCGCCGGGTTGGAGGGCGGCCTGTACTCTTTTTACCGAGACGTGGTCGCCATTCGATCACATTTCTTCTCCATCGGTTGTCGGTTCTCCTAACTATATGGCCTGCCTATTGCCACTTCAGCTTGCAAATTTTGAGAGCTATGTCGGTAACTTTCGATTGTCTACAGATTTCATCGTGCAAGTGCAGTAAATTGTGCTCCATTGCTTGGCACGGTTCCGTGCCAACCCCACCGCTCCAAAGCTGATTGGTATGAATCGTGATTTTTGACCAACACAATGCGTCAAGATTTGATGTTCTTTCGATTAAGGCTCAACATGACATCCGAAACAGAAACACACATACGAAATTTTCCATCAGCAGCCTAACCTACTCAACTCGTAGACTTTGCCCGACATTAGTTGGCTTAGCAGATCGCTTAACAGACAGAACCGTTCAGCCACAGAGGATTTAGTTAAACATGTTTTGTTGGTTTGTCTCCCCAGAATAGAACTCTCTGTGTTATGTTAGTGGCAAACAAATGTTCCAAAGGTAACGTGCAACAATAGAAGAAATCTTATTTTCCGTCTTAAGGTGTGAAAATAGTTATTATTATTTGCACAAATTTTAATTGCATTCGGGCCTCATTCACCACCTTCAAGTAAGTGACAAGTAGCCTAATTGTCGGTTAAATTCACCTGTAACTTCAATTTCAATTTCACGATGTCCGAGTAGCACTAATCATATAATAAACTGACCCGTATTCATACCTTTTTCTTGCCAATTAAGTAAGTAATCAACACTTTATTTGGAGATGGTGAAAGAGGCTCATAGTCTTACAAAAATTAGATCAGTTTACGTAATTAATTTTACAAAACCCATATATTTGAAGAAAATAGAATAAAGGCATATAAAGGGTTTTCTACAGGCTTTCAGGGATGTTACGTAGCAAAGAGCCCGTATACAGGTGGGAAAATAAAAAGTACCCGCGAAGCCTCATTACGTGAAAGCTCTTTGAAGTTTCAGCGTTATGTACGCTCTGATCAAAAAAGTAAATATGGAACTCTGCGAACAACAATGTGAGGCCGGTTTTATAAACATTTGTGCGACTTACGCACACACATTTCGATCATAATCCAAATTACCTCATTATTATAATTATTACTTACTAGCCTTCCGCCAGCGGCTTCGCCCACGTGGACCCGTTTTATAGGTTCTCGTAGGATAAAAACCGTCCTATGTCCTTTCCCAAGGTCCACCCTACCTGTGTTCTAAATTTCATCAAAATTGGTTCAGTAGTTTAAGCGGGAAAGCGTAGCAGACAGACAGGCAGAGTTACTTTCGAATTAATAATATTAAGTAGGGATTAGTATGGATATTAGTATGGATGTTATCTTTTAAGGGACTGTAAATTATAAAACTTCAATACATTAACTGAGTTTTCGATAAATCAAAAACGATACTTCCAAACAATGATAAATAAATTCTTGAAATGGACGTGTAGGAATAAAACTGCCGACCTATTTAATAACTTGGTATATTTTAATCAGGTTTTACAGAAGTAACTAACCGAACAATGGTGGACGCGGTGCAGGCGAAAAAAGAAAAAGGAACCACAGAGTAGATTTTACATTCAAAACGGCAAATGGGGATGTCATATAAAAACTTAACTAAAATAAAATGTTGCCATTATGTTTAACTTATTTCAACATCCCCCCTTTAAACATAATCCCATCTTGACTGCGCAGTACTCCAACTTTGAGCGGGGTGTGCCTTTTGTTAGAATGTCCGCTACCATCTCTCCAGATTGCACATACTTGACTTGAATTAAACCATTGCTTATTTTCTCACGAATGAAATGATGCCGTACATCTATGTGTTTAGTCCTGCAATGATAGCCAAAAGAACCTGCAAGTTTAAGAGAACTTTGATTATCACAGTAAATATTAAGAGGCTTGCTTTTCAATACGGGCCAGAATTCTTCTTGCATTTGCCTTAGCCACATAGCTTCTTGTACACATGAAGAAAGGGCCATATACTCCGCCTCAGTTGTGGATAGAGCAATTGTAGGTTGACGTCTCGAATTCCATATTATTGAGCCACCCTGAAATATAAATGTGAATCCGGTGCATGAGCGTCTATCTTCTGGTGAGCTAGCCCAGTCAGCATCACAATAGGCATGAGTTATTTCTTCTGAACTATTTTGCTTATACATAAGCTTATAATCAAGTGTGCCCTTTAAATAGCGCAATACACGCTTTAAGGCAACCCAATGTTGCATCTCCGGATTATTGTTGAATTTGCTTAACATATTCACTACATAGCAAATGTCTGGTCTTGTCACCTGTGAAATGTACAGAAGGCAACCAATTACTTCCTGATAAGGTATGTTTTTTAATAATTTGTTTTCTTCTGATTTCTGAAACTTCTCATTTATATCTATGGGTGTCTTCACAGGCTTGCAGTCAGACATACCATACTTTGACAAAACTTCAGTAATATATTTTCGTTGATCTATAAATAAAATGCCTTTTTGTCTATCTCTCTCAATATGTAATCCAATACAGTAATTTATATCTCCTAGATCCTTCATTTTGAACTGGTCACATAATTTTCTTTTTATATAGACTTCCAATTTCTTACAGTTGCTAAATATAATTATGTCATCAACATAAACAGCTATAAACACCATAGTATTATCCTTATGTATTTTGTAATAGATACATGGATCCAGTGATGACTGTAGCATACCGATTTCCCTGAGAGAGTTGTCTAATTTTTTATTCCAAAGTCTACTAGCTTGCTTTAAACCATATAAAGATTTTTTTAACTTACATACTTTATCATTTTGTTCATACAAGGGAGGTTGCACCATGTAGATTTCTTCTTCTATGTCTCCTTGTAGAAATGCTGATACTGCATCCATTTGGTATATGTTCAGGTTGTATTTAGTTGCAGTAGCAAAAAGATACCGTAGAGATGACAGCCTAATGACAGGAGAAAAAACTTCATTATACTCTATACCTTTTTTTTGTGCGCAACCTTTAATCACCAAACGAGCCTTATACTTAACAACATTTCCTTTTTCATCAGTTTTTCTTTTGAAGACCCATCGACATGGTATAGCACGCTTTTTATCTGGAAGATCTGTAAGTTCCCATGTATTATTTTCTAATAGACTTTTATATTCTTCATCCATAGCATCCTTCCAGAAATTTGAATCTGCACTGGACAAAGCTTCTTGTTCTGTTAAGGGGTCTGCAAACTCCTTTTGCATTAAACACATGTAACTACTCTCAGTAAAATTTCTTTGGTGTGACCTTAATGTAATGTTTTTTACAAAACTATCATCTGTATCAGAATATGTACTAGTACTAGGCTGATATGTTTCATCATCTTCACAAGAGTCAAAACAAATAGAGCGGTCACTCTGCAGAGTTAAATCTGAACTCTGAGTGAGTTCTCTGTCTATATCTGAGCTTTGGCTTTGTTCCTCATTAGATAATGTAGGCAAATCAATTTGAATGGGCTGTGGTGCATGAACTGACTTTTTACTTAAATGTATATTTTTATGTTGGTTGCTGTCTTCAATAAAAATTACATCTCTACTTATAACTATATTTTTTTTATTTTTATCTAGTAATCTATATCCTTTTGTGTTTTCGCAGTAACCAACAAAAGTAAGCTGTGCAGATTTTTGATCCCATTTTAATCGTTTCTGCTTTGGTATATGCACCATTGCTTTAGAGCCAAAAATTTTCATATGGGAAATATTGGGCCTCTTACCTGACCACTTCTCTTCCGGGGTGACGGAAATTCCTCGAGACGGGGATCGGTTTATAATATATGCAGCTGTAGCGACTGCCTCTGCCCAATAGCCCTTAGTTAATTTTGCATCAAATAGCATACATTTTGCACGCTCCACCAATGTCCTATTCATCCTCTCCGCTAACCCATTCTGCTGCGGCGTGTAAGGAGCACTGGTCTGATGCTGGATGCCTGCATTCTCTGAATGGTATGTTGGTCGCTGTTAACAGTGGACATCAAGTTAACCTTTCCCATCTTCTCAACTGAGAGTGTTTCATTGTTCGCTACCAATATACTTTTGATTGGAGATGGGCAAATGTCATACATATGATCCATGGAGCGAGACATATGCATAGTAGCTCCACTATCTATGTACCAGGCATTCTCATCGACTGATCTGCAATTGTACGCTGAAAAAATTGCTGAAAAGCTAGAATTTGTATTAGGATTCTTCTTCATTGTACACTGATTGCTGAAATGTCCATGTCTGTTACATGTATAACAGCGAGGCCCTTTGCCTTTATATTTTGGCTGTTTCTTGGAGTTAATATGTTTATTTCTGTGGCTGCTTAAAAATGCATTTGAATCAGAGCATTTAACCTCTTGTAATAGCTTCGTTTATAATAAGGCTCGTTTTAATAAAATCTGAAGTAATTTTAACACCGGAGCTTTCTATCCCCATAATCATCGGCTTATAGGAGTCGGGCAAACCAGCCAGCATTAGAGTGCCTAACCACTCTTCATCTATAGAAAAGCTGATGTTGCGAAGCTTGTGCGCAGTCGTCATAATCTTACTGACGTACTCTTCAATGTTAGAACAATTTTCAAGTGACGTATTTATCAAATCTTTAAGGAGACCAACCTTCCTGGAAAGCCCAGAGTCTTCAAACGCTGTTTGTAAGTTTAGCCAAACCCTTCGTGATGTACTAGCATCCTGGATGTGCACGTAATTGATAGGGTCAACTAACAAAATAATTTTTGACTTAGCTTTCGTGTCCTTTTTTGGGTCCACGTCCTTAGGTCCTGCTGGGTCCACGCAATCCCATAATTCTTCGTGCTCGAGGTACGATCTAACAGCAAACTTCCATGTATTGTAGTTCTCCCTGCCGGACAACTTTTCAATCTGGAGGTTAGCCATCGCCGCCATGCGGTCGAGCCGGCGAACGAGTTACTTATTTCTGATTATACGGTAATATCCCCAGAAATTATTATCTGAATAGGTTCGGGGCGGCCCATAACCTGTAGGAATAAAACTGCCGACCTATTTAATAACTTGGTATATTTTAATCAGGTTTTACAGAAGTAACTAACCGAACAATGGTGGACGCGGTGCAGGCGAAAAAAGAAAAAGGAACCACAGAGTAGATTTTACATTCAAAACGGCAAATGGGGATGTCATATAAAAACTTAACTAAAATAAAATGTTGCCATTATGTTTAACTTATTTCAACAGGACGTAACTTTTTATTTGTGAACCGATTTAAATAAAACAAACACTATAAGTTAATCCAAAAAAATACCAATACATCAGTGAAAATTGCATCCTTCTACGTTAAACGTTCGTGAGATTAGCGCGCACAAACGAACAGACAAATAGACAATAATTCTAAAAATCATTGTTTTGGGTTCTATTACGCTAATAAATAGCCCTAGTGACAGTTTTTCTCAAATATCTACAATGTACAGACACCGACTTGTTACAGATTTATTATATGTATAGATTATTATAGTATAGATTACTTAATACTATGTATTTATTGAATGTATTATTAGGTACATATGAATACTATATAATAATAATATATTAATACTACTAATTGAATTTATTGATCCACTTAGCGCGCATGGCTCGGCGGCTTGCGTAGAACGCAAGCGGTCTATGCAGCTAAGCCAAACGAGCGCGGTCGGGTGTGATATGGGTGACCGCTAGTGGCAAAAAAAAATCATTTGCGTTTCCGTGCTTCGGAAGGCACGTTAAGCCATGGGACCCGGTAGTAGTCGATAGATAACTGTCGTTAAAACTTCTCGGAGACCTTATGGGCGGTTTCAAAACATCCGACAGCAGGTTGGCCACTAACCCGCATCTCCACCAACCCATTGACCATTGTAGTCAAACATTTGTTACCGCATGTAACAAATAATAGAGATAATAATTTGTGTCCATCAGGAATGGTGCCGTGGTTCAGTGGATAACCCGCTGACGGATATTTTCAAGCCGCCCAAGGCATCCTATAAGGTTTAATATATATCGATAACAACGGGGACCGACAGCATAATATGTCCTCCTTTTTTTTTGGGCCCAGAAGATGGAAAACGGCGACCCTCCGGAGATACGCGGGAGGGAGGTGGTGAATGCTCATGCATTCCAACGCAGCCGGCTGTGTTGGATATGTGGGACTCACTATAACCTACGTGCCTTACCCACTAAACACCACCTTGATGGCTTTGGCCCAGGGGCCTCTAAGCCTTCATCTGATGCGACCTCACTAGCAAGGACTAAGTGACCTCCGTAGCACAAAAACGGACGAGACATTTTTGCCACTAACACTCACCCGACCGCGACCTGGAGCGAAATAGATTAGCAGCGTAGATGACTTGCGTCCTACGCCAGTCGCCGGGCTATGTAAAGAAATTATTTTGTGCCAAGAGCGCAAAAAATTATTCTTAACTTTAAACAATGTTATTTGTCAATCGGGGCGTAGGAAATTATTTCCATGAGCATTTAATATTACAATATCAAGGAAGCAATTCCAATCACTCTGAGTATCGTTGTATTTAGTCTGTTAAACACCCTTCGATTTGAGGTCAGATTCAAATAGAATCGAATCTATGTAGAACGTTTAGATAATAGATTCATTAAAGATAGATAGGTACTAAATTGTTCTTCGTTGCATTTAGTTTCTAAAGCGATTGCTTTGGAAATTAGTGCTGTTGTAGGTATTTATTCCGTTCACTTTTTACGCTGTCGTTCAGCAAAGGATTTTTTTATTGTATCGATTTAAAAATGATCTTACTGCTACAAAAATTATAAAACAAATAAATTTTATGTGAAAAATATTTTTTTTTTCAATTTTGGCATCGCAAACTCTGTGCATACTGCCAGCGTCAAGTATAATATTTACATCAAGTTTTTGCCAGTTTTGTTGAAAGTGTTGAAACCGTAAGTAAAAAAAATCAGTAAGTCGTCAGTATTCAGTCAGTCAAGTCAGCCAGACATTCAGGTAAAGCGATGGCTTTTTTACAAGAACGTGACCAATGGAAATTTGGAAGCAAACCGAAAAAACATATTTTCGCACTGTTATTTTAATTCACAACACTCGTGCACTTTAATTAACCTATATCGTACAAAATGCCATCAAATTTATTCGATATAACTCAAAAATACACCAAGAAAGTAAAAATGAAACAAGAGCACAATATGTCTTTTTCGACTTCCCGCCAAAACTCCAAATAATTTATAAATAACCGAATTATTATGTTGCGAACGTGTTGGTAACGCAAAAAATTTATAGAACACTGTGAATTTATTACAGCGCCATCTAGTCCATACGGCTTTAACTTCAAAGCTTTCTGCTTTCTTCAACCAACAACAGCAGCTTTCACCTGTAGCGTGACACAATTTAACTATTTAGTTCTATCTGGGAACAGTAGATGGCGTTGCTTTACCAAAAAAATATTAGAAAAAATGATTCTTGGTAAGTTGAGATTAGATTAGATAAGTTCAAATTTTCCATTTCACAGCCAGCTTCAAAATATAATTCGCTTCTTCACATATTGTGTATGTAGGTAGATAACCCTTTTTGTGTTCTGGCCTGGAGCTTTCTCCACCACGCTGCACCAATGCGGATTTGTGGAGATGCGGATAAGTGGCCATCTCGCTGTCGGATGTCTTCATACCGCCCATAAGGCCTCCGACAGGTTTTAGTAACTGTTTTCTATCGATAAAAGCCGGGACCGAACCACGTGCCCTCTGAACCACAAAAACGCGCATGAAAATATTGCCACTAGCGGTCACCCATCTCTCGCACAACCGCGTCCATTTGGCTTAGCTGCGAAGACCGTTTGTGTTCTATGCTGCCGGACCATGCACAGAAGTATTCTGAACGTGTCTGCAGTGTGTATGTACCACACATTGTCCTCGTATGCAGTAACGAGTAAGTATGTCGATCTACGCGTAAATGTATTGGCCGCAACCCTTTTTGCGTCCCACTGCTGGGCACGGGTCTCTCCCCATTATTGGGAAGGCCTGGAGCTTACTCCACCACGCTGCTCCAATGCGGGTTGTAGAGATGCGGGTTAGTGGCCAACCCGCTGTCGGATGTTTTCAAACCGCCCATAACCCCATAAGGCCTCCGACAAGGTTTAACGACTGTTATCTATCGACTACAACCGGGACCGACTTCTTAACGTGACCTCCGAAGCACGGAAACGCGCATGAATTTTTATTTTATTTTTGCCACTAGCGGTCACCCATCTCACACCAGACCGCGCCCGTTTGGCTTAGTTGCATAGATCGTTTGCGTTCTACGCTAACCGCCGGGCCATGCGCGCGTCAAATGTATTATGTATTCAGTAACGTGGCGCAATGGATACCATGCCGGACTGCCAATCGAAGGGTCCCGGGTTCGATTCCCGGCGAAACAGAAGTTTGAATGATGAGTTTAAAGTCTGGATGTTTGTGTTTCTGTATTTGTGTGTGTCCATGGTACACTACACTGGGTATATCTACCATACTTTGGTGCTATGACTGTGAAACGTTGTTTATTTATAAATGTAAGCCCGTCAGAACCATGTTTATTGTCACGATTGATTTGTCTTCAATGAATGCCTTGATTTGCCTTCGATGAATTGAATGTTTCAAGGAAGCATTTGTTCGAATGTTTGCGGGAAAATGGAGACAATACACTGTTTGTACGATTACCATCCAACATAGGAACTGACAACCATATTGTCTTTATAGGTCGACTACTTTTCCGCCCCAGATTCGTCTGCTACGATGGCACATTTTTTCTTATAAAAAAACCGGCAAATTGTTTGTAAAGTAGGTTTACGATCGAGATGTTTACGTGATAACGTCCGCACGAGAAAATCTCCATTCGTTTGTATGCCGCTAGAGTGAGAGAGACGGAAGATCGGTCCACTCACTCGAACGCTATGCCAGCCTCCGCTCGTGAGGATTCCGCGTGACAAGTTTCACGGAATGACTGGCAGCGCTCGAGATGAGACGGGAGATCGGTCCGTCTCTCTCTCGTTATACCTGCGATCGCGCTCGTGAGGTTTTGGTGTGACACAAGTTTCTGAACATGTCACCCGACTAAAACGATTTTAAAGACGTTATCACGTCAAAAGAATTGGTTTTCTGCATGTTTATTTATAAAGTCCCGGCTTACCTCGCGGATTACTTCGGGGGTGCCCGACATGTTTCGTTTGTTTTAACACAGATGTTTTATGTGGACTAGCAGCCGGCTATAGCTCAGAGACGCGCACAGCCTCTAACATGCCTGATATTGGCGTCGTATGCGCTGCTATTCTCGTGGTTTATGGTGTAGTAAGTCTAGCTGGTAACCGCATTTACATTAAAATTATGTCAGCTGCATACGTTAATTAAACTTGTTGAGCAGCAATCGCCGAGTGTTTATGACACGGAAGACCAACTCTAAGCGCGTATGCCCGAAATGTCATGATTTTTCAAGCGTTCATTTTGAAAATAACTGATACGTAATAAACTATTTTAGAACCTAAATAGCTCCTTCTTTCTCTCTCTCTATCTTTACTTATATAACCATTAGGTAAGCGATAAGAAACGTCAAAAAAGCTTCACAAAAATGTGCGAATCATCTCACCACGCGGTTTGTATAAACTATCTGATCTCCTAATTGTTCAAAATTTTCTCTAAGTACGAAACAAAACATTGTAATAAAAGTGTAACTATATTCTCTATCACCGTAGAGCTATAATAAATAAGCACTTTAAAAATTTCTTAGTAATTGACGCGTGCCGGGATTTAATCCAGTCATCTTCCGCGTGAGAGATGGTATCATTACCACTCGCTTGCGCTGCCCCATTTGAACGTTTAGCTCAAACCCTTTTCTCACAGCTGGGCACGAATCCATCTCCATTATTCGTTGAGGGAGACTTGGAGCTTCCTCCACCACGCTGATCCAATGCGGGTTGGTTGGTTGGATTGACGTTAGACGTCAAACCAACCAAGCCATTTTTTAATAACCAATTTTCTTTTCTACTGTCTGTCTAGGTTACATAATATATTAATTGGCAAATGAAATGTTATATACAATCATGTTAATTTGAACATCCGCCCTAGTATAGTAAACAGCAATTCAAAACGGTATAAGTGAATGGGAATCATAGTAATAGAGTTAGGGTTCCGTTCAAGTGTAAATATATTACCGACTGATCCAACCGCCTTCTGACGGGTCATTTACGTTTATAATATTATGATTAAACTAAACTATGAGAACAGTACAGGAACACAGAAACATAATTACTGCTTATGTGCTATTCCAGACTTCCAGACTACAATCTATCTACGTATGTGCCAAATTTCAACCCAAGTCGTTTAGTCGTTCTTGCGAGATTGAGCGTCAAACTTCATTTAATTTTAAGTCGCACGGCGGTTAGCGTAGAACGCAAACGATCTATGCAACTAAGCCAAACGGGCGCGGTCGGGTGTGAGATGGGTGACCGCTAGTGGCAAATAATTTCATGCGCGTTTCCGTGCTTCGGAGAGCACGTTAAGCCGTCGGTCCCGGTTGTTGTCGATAGATAACAGTCGTCAAACCTTGTCCGACAGCAGGTTGGCCACTAACCCGCATCTCCACCAACCCATTGACCATTGACCATTGCAGTCAAACATTTGTTACCGCATGTAACAAATAATAGAGATAATAATTTGTGTCGAGCAGGAATGGGTGCTCCTCTCCACCAACCCGCATTGGAGTAGCGTGGTGGAGTGAATTCCAGGCCTCCCCAATAATGGGGAGAGACCCGTGCCCAGCAGTGGGACGCAAAAAGGGTTGCAGCCAAAGAATGGGTGCGGTGTGGTTTAGTGGGTAACCCGCTGACGGATATTTTCAAGCCGCCCAAAGCATCCTACAAGGTTTAATATCTATCGATAACAACCGGGACCGACAGCATATGTCCTCCATAGCACAAAAACGTACGTGACATTTTTGTCACTAACACTCACCCGACCGAGACCTGGAGCGAAATGGATTAGCTGCGTAGATCACTTGCGTCCTACGCCAGTCGCTGGGCTATGTAAAGTAATGATTTTGTGCCAAGAGCGCAAGAAATGATTCTTAACTTTAAGCAATGTTATTTGTCAATCGGGGCGTACCTAGTAAATTATTTCCCTGAGCATTTAATAGTACAATACCAAGGAAGCAATTCCAATCACTCTGAGTATCATTGTATTTAGTATGTTAAACACCCTTCGATTTGAGGTCAGATTCAAATAGAATCGAATCTATGTAGAACGTTTAGATAATAGTTTCATTAATGATAGATAGGTACTAAATTGTTCTTCGTTTCATTTAGTTTCTAAAGCGATTGCTTTGGAAATTAGTGCTGTTGTAGGTATTTATTCTGTTCACTTTATGCGCTGTCGTTCAGCAAAGATTTTTTTTAATGGATCGATTTAAAAATGATCTTTCTGCTACAAAAATTATAAAACAAATAAATTTTTATGTGAAAAATTTTATTTTTTTCAATTTTGGCATCGCAAACTCTGTGCATACTGCCAGCGTCAAGTATAATATTTACATCAAGTTTTTGCCAGTTAAACCGTAAGTAAAAAAAATCAGTAATTCGTCAGTATTCAGTTAGTCAAGTCAGCCAGACATTCAAGTAAAGCGATGGCTTCTTTACAAGAACGTGACCAATGGAATTTTGGAAGCAAACCGAAAAAACATATTTTCGCACTGTTATTTTAAATCACAACACTCGTGCACTTTAATTAACCTATATCGTACAAAATGCCATCAAATTTATTCGATATAACTCAAAAATACACCTAGAAAGTAAAAATGAAACAAGAGCACAATATGTCTTTTTCGACTTCCCGCCAAAACTCCAAATAATTTATAAATAACCGAATTATATGTTGTGAACGTGTTGGTAACGCAAAAAATTTATAGAACACTGTGAATTTATTACAGCGCCATCTAGTCCATACGGCTTTAACTTCAAAGCTTTCTGCTTTCTTCAACCAACAACAGCAGCTTTCACCTGTAGCGTGACACAATTTAACTATTTAGTTCTATCTGGGAACAGTAGATGGCGTTGCTTTACCAAAAAAATATTAGAAAAAATGATTCTTGGTAAGTTGAGATTAGATTAGATAAGTTCAAATTTTCCATTTCACAGCCAGCTTCAAAATATAATTCGCTTCTTCACATATTGTGTATGTAGGTAGATAACCCTTTTTGTGTTCTGGCCTGGAGCTTTCTCCACCACGCTGCACCAATGCGGATTTGTGGAGATGCGGATAAGTGGCCATCTCGCTGTCGGATGTCTTCATACCGCCCATAAGGCCTCCGACAGGTTTTAGTGACTGTTTTCATAGATAAAAACCAGGACCGAACCACGTGCCCTCTGAACCACAAAAACGCGCAAGAAAATATTGCCACTAGCGGTCACCCATCTCTCGCACAACCGCGTCCATTTGGCTTAGCTGCGAAGACCGCTTGTGTTCTATGCTGCCGGACTATGCACAGAAGTATTCTGAACGTGTCTGCAGTGTGTATGTACCACACATGTACTCGTATGCAGTAACGAGTAAAAGTATGTCGATCTACGCGTAAATGTATTGGCCGCAACCCTTTTTGCGTCCCACTGCTGGGCACGGGTCTCTCCCCATTATTGGGAAGGCCTGGAGCTTACTCCACCACACTGCTCCAATGCGGGTTGTAGAGATGCGGGTTAGTGGCCAACCCGCTGTCGGATGTTTTCAAACCGCCCATAAGGCCTTAAACCTTGTTTAACGACTGTTATCTATCGACAACAACCGGGACCGACGGCTTAACGTGACCTCCGAAGCACGGAAACGCGCATGAATTTTTATTTTATTTTTGCCACTAGCGGTCACCCATCTCACACCAGACCGCGCCCGTTTGGCTTAGTTGCATAGATCGTTTGCGTTCTACGCTAACCGCCGGGCCATGCGCGCTTCAAATGTATTATGTATGCAGTAACGTGGCGCAATGCCGGACTGCCAATCGAAGGGTCCCGGGTTCGATTCCCGGCGAAACAGAAGTTTGAATGATGAGTTTAAAGTCTGGGTGTTTGTGTTTCTGTATTTGTGTGTGGCCATGGTACACTACACAGGGTATATCTACCCTTCTTTGGTGCTATGACTGTGAAACGTTGTTTATTTATGAATGTAAGCCCGTCAGAACCATGTTTATTGTCACGACTTGATTTGCCTCCGATGAATCGAATGTTTCAAGGAAGCATTTGTTCGAATGTTTGCGGGAAAATCGAGACAATACCAGTTTGTACGATTACCATCCAACACAGGAACTGACAACCATATTGTCTTTATAGGTCGACTACTTTTCCGCCCCGGTTTCGTCTGCTACGATGGCACATTTTTTCTTATAAAAAGAATTGGTTTTGCAGAAAACAAATAATGTTTATTTATAAAGTCCCGACTTACCTCGCGGATTATATCGGGAGTGCCCGACATGTTTCGTTTGTTTTAACACAGATGTTTTATGTGGACTAGCAGCCGGCTATAGCTCAGAGACGCGCACAGCCTCTAACATGCCTGATATTGGCGTCGTATGCGCTGCTATTCTCGTGGTTTATGGTGTAGTTAGTCTAGCTGGTAACCGCATTTACATTAAAATTATGTCAGCTGCATACGTTAATTAAACTTGTTGAGCAGTAATCGCCGAGTGTTTATGACACGGAAGACCAACTCTAAGCGCGTATGCCCGAAATGTCATGATTTTTCAAGCGTTCATTTTGAAAATAACTGATACGTAATAAACTATTTTAGAACCTAAATAGCTCCTTCTTTCTCTCTCTCTATCTTTACTTATATAAACATTAGGTAAGCGATAAGAAACATCAAAAAAGCTTAACAAAAATGTGCGAATCATCTCACCACGCGGTTTGTATAAACTATCTGATCTCCTAATTGTTCAAAATTTTCTCTAAGTACGAAACAAAACATTGTAATAAAAGTGTAACAATATTCTCTATCACCGTAGAGCTATAATAAATAAGCACTTTAAGTATTTCTTAGTAATTGACGCGTGCCTGGATTTAATCGAGTCATCTTCCGCGTGAGAGATGGTATCATTACCACTCGCTTGCGCTGCCCCATTTGAACGTTTAGCTCAAACCCTTTTCTCACAGCTGGGCACGAATCCATCTCCATTATTCGTTGAGGGAGACTTGGAGCTTCCTCCACCACGCTGATCCAATGCGGGTTGGTTGGTTGGTTTGACGTTTAACGCCATTTTTTAATAACCGATTTTCTTTTCTGCTGTCTGTCTAGGTTACATATATTAATTGGCAAATGAAATGTTATATACAATCATGTTCATTTGAACATCCGCCCTAGTATAGTAAATAGCAATTCAAAACGGTATAAGTGAATGGAAATCATAGTAATAGAGTTAGGGTTCCGTTCAAGTGTAAATATATTACCGACTGATCCAACCGCCTTCTGACGGGTCATTTACGTTTATAATATTATGATTAAACTAAACTATGAGAACAGTACAGGAACACAGAAACATAATTACTGCTTATGTGCTATTCCAGACTTCCAGACTACAATAATCTATCTACGTATGTGCCAAATTTCAACCCAAGTCGTTTAGTCGTTCTTGCGAGATTGAGCGTCAAACTTCATTTAATTTTAAGTCGCACGGCGGTTAGCGTAGAACGCAAACGATCTATGCAACTAAGCCAAACGGGCGCGGTCGGGTGTGAGATGGGTGACCGCTAGTGGCAAATAATTTCATGCGCGTTTCCGTGCTTCGGAGAGCACGTTAAGCCGTCGGTCCCGGTTGTTGTCGATAGATAACAGTCGTCAAACCTTGTCGGAGGCCTTATGGGCGGTTTGAAAACATCCGACAGTGGGTTGGCTACTAACCTGCGTCTCCACCTACACCCGCATTGGAGCAGCAGTGGAATAAGCTCCAGGCCTTCCCAGTAATGGGGAGAGACCCTTGCCCAGCAGTGGGACGCAAAAAGGGTTGCGGCCATGTAAATTTAACTAAAATGAATTTTGGTTTGATCCAAAGCCCCAGTGTGGTAAACAGAGTAAAGTCTAATTGTTTTTTGAAGTGAAAACTTCTTTAGCGGCGTTGAGCACTTTTTGTGGGATGGGTAAAAACTATGAAACTCGCGCGAGGTCACGTGTGCTGATCGCAAAATTTCGTAAGATAGTAGAGGAGACGAGGAAGATCGACCTTCACCGATCTGATAATTCGATGAGACATATTGTTTACCAAATATAATTTATAAACATATATGCCTATGATAACTTGACTATCGAAAAGTGTTCATAGCTATTTTTAATTTAATTAATTTTAATCAATTTTCTTTCATATCACCTTCACTCTTGTAACAACCGAACGAGTGAATATCTTCACCGGCTCTTTTTTTTTTTCAATTATGGCATCGCATACTGCCAGCGTCAAGTATTATTTTTGCATCGATTTTTTGCCAGTTTCAATGAAACTGGACAAAGTAATAACAAAGTCAGTGAGTAAGTCGTCAGTAATCAGTCAGTCTAGTCAGTCCAACATTCAAGTAAAGCGATGGCTACTTTACTAGAACATGTCCGATGGAATTTTGGAGGCAAGCAGAAAAAACACTTTTAGCACTGTTATTCTATTTCACAAACACTCGTGCACTGTAATTAACCTATATCAAACAAAATGCCATCAACTTTATTCAATATAACTCAAAAGTACACCAAGAAAATGAAAATAAAACAAGAGCACAATATGTCTTTTTCGACGTCCCGCCAAAAAAAAAAAAAAAAACCTTCACCGGCTCTTAGACAATGAGGAACGAATCCCCCTTACGGAAGGAGTTGAAATACCTACAAAAGAAACGTGCCATACCTACACTCGACTGTAATTACAAATGGCGGATTCGACTAGAGCTGTTTCTGTTCGGTCGATAGACATTATCGATAGTTCCATTCTTGTTACAAATAGGTACACTGGAAGTGATCATCTATCCTAGGGCTTGAATATCGGTTTGTAGGTAAATTAACAAATTATAATAATATAAAATAAAATATAAAAGTTATACTTCCATTCAAACCATCAGTAACTGCGAGGTGTGATTAAAACGATGGGCTAACACGTTAAACGTAGTTAAAATTAAACTAATGCCACGTCATACTAACGTCAGAGTTTATAATATTATGCAAAAAATCACGAATGATTCTCTCGCTCACAATTGCGAATTGATGATCTTGTACGGTCTGATGTTTTGTATGTCTGCTGGTATGGTATGTCCTTTTTATCAAGGTTGTGTTAGTAGGGCACAAAATAAAATATCCAAGATATTGATAATCACATTTATTTTACTTTATTGAACATTTCCTTTATTTTTAAAAACAAATATGTACCTAAAAGATACTAAAACATAATAGGGAGGTATAGTTGCGTAAGCTTAAGGTACCTATTGTAAATTATCTGGACTCCTGAAGACCTCTGGTCATTAACAATTTGTATAAAGGTAGGGACCATACAAGGGACTAAGACGAATGTCCTTAAAAAGAAAGCATAAATTTTACTCAAATATCTACCTGAAATAAAAATGGACAGAGTTTCTGCATTTTTACTGACAAGCAGAATGACACATAATAATTGTTGGGGATGGCTTATATAGAGTTGACTCTCTCCTTATTAGCTACGGCTTGGCTAGGTTGCAGGGAGACGTCAGTATGGCATGGTGGCAAGGCTCCGATTGCTTAGCTGGCTGACGCGTTCGGTACATTCGGCCATCGAGGAATAATTGCTCCTGTAATGGGAACAGACCGTAATGGTTAGCATCTGGAACAACAGATCATTATGGCTCTTAACTTAAGGCTGGCTGACTCATGACTGGCTGAATAATGGCTGGCTGACTAATGGCTGGCTATTAATATTAAAGCCTGTTTTAAAATTTTATCTTTATATTTCCGTTCAAGATATATACCTACATTTTAAATATAATAAGATGTCTTTAAATAGATAGTCTTATCAGAACTATACAAACAGGGCGCTATCCAAGTACCCTAACTCGCACTGGACCAGCTTGGTAAACTATATGGCATGTACCTTCTCTAGTCAGGAGAGACCAGTGCTCAACAGTATAACATATAAACCATAGTAGGTATATGAGTATATTGATTTATATCGACTATGTATAGCTATCCTAAGTAGGCGGCGTGGTGTTAAGCGATTACCGTCGCGTCCATATGCGACGGTAATCGCTCGCGAGCAATCCCAGCTCGCTCGCTTAACACAACGCCTATACATATACACGCACACACACATAACAATAATAATATATAACAACAATCATATATATGTGAACAATAAATTGTTAAGTAATTAAAATAGCACACATCTTTATTAACAATAAAGTTTGTGATGGTAGGCCATCATCACGTAGTACTATATTATTCATTGTTCTGTTGAAACATGAATCATCAAATTGAAGGGACAAAAATATACATGTTTCCTTGTAGTGTTTATATTTTCAGACTCTTCAATCACTGGTGACCTAAAACAAAATACACATAATGTTAGTTATGAGAGGAATGCCCAGCAGTGGAACATTAACAGAAGTTTAAATTTTAATTTGCTAATACAACTAATTTTTCCAGTTATACAATTGTGAAAAAAACATATTTCATAGGCCCGATATTCTTTACCCTTTATCTTATGTATGATAATTTTATCGATATGGGAGCAATCAATACCGCAACACTATTTTTCATACAAAATGTTTTTATAAAATTGTATAGTGAAATAATCGTAAATATAAATGAAAATGAAAGGAAACGTGATCCAATATCTTTACTTAAGACTTTTAGCAAACATTTCATTTGTAAATTTGTAGAAATCAGGGGTATTTCGATGAAATATGCAGTACGTACCGGCGTAATGTACATGATGCTGTTTTTTCCCTCTTCTGCCGCCGCACCCAATAAAACTGCACTTTGGCATCTTCTTTTACACCACTTCACCTTTCTCAATAAAGGATTTGCTAAAAAACACCACAAATAACGAAGAAATTCTAAAAAAACTATCCACAACAAAGCTCACTGACAGCTCAAGTACCACATGAAAGTGTAATAAAAAATGGCGAATCGGCCGCAAATAGGTATTACCATGACGTTACAGAAAAATGTTGCCAAAATTGGCACGTTCAACATTAGTGCTATCTCTTATCGCATGAGTAGATAAACATAAGTGAGAAAGAAACAGAAATATGTTTATAAGTTCTTCATCGGATTATGATACAAAAGTATAAGCTACGCTTTATATAGACAACTGTTTCAGATCCATAGGTATCATTATCAAAGCTCTTAGACCAAGACGGAGGGGTGACAGCTGATGACGGCTCATCTGACGGCTGTCTATACTTTTTTTCTTCAATTATGGCATCGCAAACTCTGCATATTGCCAGCGTCAAGTATAATTTTATCTTAAAATTCGTTTATATCAAGTATTTAAAATATGAACATTGAACAAAGTGCATCTATTAATGAAAAAAGTGACGAAGAAATAGTGAAAGAAAATGAGAGAGTACTTTGTAAAAATACTAGATCGAAATTAATAGGTACTGATAATTCAAGCAATTCGTGCGGAATTATTCCCTAACGATTCCAAGACATCAAAAATGCAGAACGTTAATGTTTTCACTTCTGCCGGCACTCCCGGATGCAACCCATTGTTTTTTTTTTTAGTGCAAAGCAAATAAAATTGTAGGAACTTCTTAATGATTTCATGAAATATATCGTCGATTAAGTTTTGCGAAGGTTATGGACGAGATAAATAGGTATTTATTATGATCTGTTGAGGAGCTCTTTCGCCCCTGGTCTTCATACATTGGCCACTTAAATCCATTCACCGTCCGTCGGAGACTTCAATCTTTGATCACGCAACACCAAAACTGTTTTGAAATTAACTGACATTTTCTTCTTCAATTAGCCGAGTTACAAAAAGCGCAGTAAAATATCCATCCATCAGATGATTACACTTTTCCGGCATGTTCATTAGGCTCTAAGTTCTGGCCCCAGTTATGCTTTTAATGCCCAATTGCGCAGCTTCTACGCGATATGATCTGGGAACGTCATTACAATGATATTCGTTCGAGTTCGTATCGACATGACGATGTGATTCTGTAATAGGTATCTTACATATATGTAGTACGTTTTTTTTGTGTAGGCAGTAGGAGGTACAGGTAAATATCTAATACCTTTAAATGAGCAATTCTTGTTTATTTTTTTTAGTATCTTTAATAATATATAATTTGAATCTCGGAAACGGCTCCAATTATTTTCACGAAATTCAGTATACCGGGGGTTTCGGGGGTGATAAATTCGGGGGTGATCCAGTTAGGTTTCATTTTTAGATATCATTATTTTATGTGTATTTTCAGCGATAATAAACTTAAATATAAACTGAAAAATATGACTTTTACTGACATCTATTGGAGAGTATAAATAATATTGCGGCTTGGCAGAATATATACAATTCGACAATACGACAATTTTTTTTAATTGGAAGCTATTTTGGATGGCGTTGTTAAGTAACAGCCTATGAGTGTTTTGTTTGAAATTAAACCAAGAAAATAAATCGTTTGTATCCGAGCAACGCTCGGTCATCCAGGCACTCTCTTTTAATATGATCATCATGAGTCAATTACACAAAGACAATCAGCCCTTAATTAAATAGCATACAACCCTGGAAGGACAGTTGTGTTATAGTAGTTGTAGCATAGAGACATCGTGAGGTAGAACAGTTCTTGCGTATAAGCTCAAATAACTACACTAGAGGAATACAGGTGTGTTCCAACGAAGTGCCTAGATGGATGCACCAGAGCACACTGGTACGCCATTCGGTCGCCATCGTCGGTGCAACTGTGTGCAAAAGTGCGCAAAAGTATACAGGCATAGAAGCAGGAACAATCTTAAGCATACGAGTAGATATAAAAAAGTCCGCCAGTGTTTATTCTTGGTGCTCGGTCTTCAGGGTTCTTCTATCTAATAAAAAAGGGTGCTTCAGCACACTAAGAGGATCTGTAAAGTTAAACTATCGGCAGCCATTGAAATCGGACGGCTGACTTAATGAGAAGCAATATGCATACTTCCATGCATCGAACAGCATGCTAGGTGTCATTATACACCATGAATTTATTCACAAATAAAAGCGTTGAGGAATATTAATGACTTCATAATGATGGTGAACCCTAGCTGCTACTTTTTAAAGAACAATCACAGGAATTCAATCTGTGTGAACAATCTTCTGCTGATCTTGAGATATCACACGGCGATGTTATAATGTGTGTTAATACCAAACTAAAGTACACATAGCTTTGTGGCTAGTGTAAGCGATCCATACGACTTAAAAGTCAGGCGTAGTCAAGCGTTTGTAAACGCATATCGAGATGTTGGTCTTAGTTGCAATAAAAAAGTAATCATCGAACGACTTCGCCCTCAGTGCCTTTACATTGAGGCAATAAGAGTCCCATGCCTAGTAGTAGAATGCAAGCAGAGTTCCAACATTGTTTTAGCTATTGTACTTTTTAGTATATGACATTAGTATGTATCATCAGAACTCCAATAATCGTGGTAGATCTTACCAATTATAAGGAGATACCCATACTAGGGAGAGGGACACAGAAAAAGGTTCAACTAAGAGAACTTCGATTTATTGAGTAGGAAGCTCTACATATCTTAACATACCTACTAAAAAGACTTGAGATGCAAATCAATTTTACACAAACTGAAGAAGTTTTGTGAGGACTTAAAAAGAGGACTTGTTCGAAAATAAAAAATCGAAAGCAAATTAGTCACTAATCTGTATCTCTACCAACATGAATGTGAGCGTGATGGATCAAGGACTCTTCAACTAAAAAGTGATAAATAATAATTAAATAAATAACGCTTTCATTCATAATCCCACAGCAAGATATGTATGTCGTGGGTGCCTTAGACCTACAACAAAAACAGAAACACGGACCGAGAACAGAAATTTTAAACTCTTAAAATTTTAAACATTGCCGGGAATCGAACCCGATCGACAGTCCGCCATTGTAACCATTATGACACGCAGGTCGTCAATGTGGCGTGATATAGTCATACATAGAACTACTTTTTAAAATACACCACCACCAGATCTAACGGAATAGAACTTAATTCGCATAACATTCCCACAAAAAGTCTAGTTTCTTGTGAATCCTCACAAGAAAGGGGGCGTGATGATCGATGGGATATTATAACGTCATTATAAAACGTGAGTTGTGATCGAGTTGCGCGTGAGTGCCCGTGGTTACGGTACGGTAGTCACCGCAGTCAATGAGTGGTGTAAGCGCGGGAGTATTCTTGAAGTTATATCGCTTGTAAATGTTGAACTAGATTGTCAATGTCTTTTTGTATATGTTTAATGGTCGGTAAACTAACGATCTTTAAGGAAATACACTTTGTATGTGTAGTGTTGTAGCATTACACTTTAAGCTATAGTAATATATAAAGCTGCAGAGTTTGTTTTTTTGAACGCGATAATATCAGGAACTACTGGATTGAATAAAAAAATATTTTTGTGTTGGACAATCCATTTATCGGGGAAGGTTTCAGGCTCTATAAAATCATGATATGAGTAATACCAAAGACCACGCGTATGAAGCCGCAGTCGGCAGCTGGTATTAAATATACACTAGCTGACCCCGTGAACTCCGTACCTTTCAATATTTTCTTTTATTTTTTTAAATAAAACAAAATTTTGGAGTAGGACAAAAAAAGTTTGAAAATTAGATTACGACCGTTGCTCAAACTTTACTAAGTATATGTACATATAAAATTTCATTAAAAGAACAAAGGTCAAGCTGTTTTGGAGGAGTATTGTTTTAAATATGTATGTGTAAGTGTACTTATACATAGTGTACTTTGTTACGTAATAAGTGTACTTATATATATATAACACTAATCCAAATTTTAAAGAGTGCAAGTTATTTTACTACGATGCTAAAAGGAAGCTGAGAGAAAAAAAAATTGAGTACTTAAAATCACAAAAAAGGTTTTTTTTTAAGTAGACATGGTCGTCATGAAAAGCTTAAGATTTTTACCTTTCATTCCAAATATAAGTGCATCGTAATACCTTCCATGCCTTACTAAATCAACGTTATCGCAGCCAGCGATAGAAAAGCGACATAACACCACCAGAATAAGTGGCGCTCTTGAAAATGCCAAGTTCATGCTTACAAACGAACTCGACTTGAAGAAGCCAGTAACTTCACATCTATCGTACTGAACGGACGTGTGTATTGCATTATATTAAATTGTTATAGGTTAAATCACGTTACAATTTTGAGTGATTGTGTTGTTGGATTGTTGTGTTGTGGTATGGGTGGTGGTAGCTGTGATTAGCTTGATCGGCTTTGGATAAAGGTGAGTTTTTTAATGTTGCTGTACCGGTGTTATATCTAGTTAAGCAATGCATGCTCCTGGAGTAATGTAAAAAGCCTTATAACTAATGAAGACAGTATGTATTATCAAGTGGACTTAATAAGGAGCTATATAATGAAGTCCAGCTGGTCCAGAACACCTTTTTGTAATGTAGTAGGAAATGTAATATAATGTTCTGTAAATTATATAAGAATTAGCCTTCCGCCAGCGGCTTCGCCCGCGAGGACCCGTTTTATAGGTTCCCGTAGGATAAAAAACATCCTATGTCCTTTCCCAAGGTATAGTTTATCTCTGTTCCAAATTTCATTAAAATTGGCTTAGTAGTTTAAGCGGGAAAGCGTATCAGACAGACAGACAGACAGTTACTTTCGATATAATTTACGGATATTATTAACGGATCATTAAAACTACTACTTAAACATAGGCATTTTTTCACTATTATGTTATCAGTGTCATCATGCTCAAAATTAAATATAAAATAATTTTCTTCTAAAATGAAAAGGAGTGAAGATAAAAACTTCTAAGTCTAAGAAACTGCAAGAATCGAAGTTTTACAATGAAGCGTAAAAGAAAAGCTATTTATTAATTGAAATTCAAAAATAGGAAAAACGGCAAATTGTTTGTAAAGTAGGTTTACGATCGAGATGTTTACGTGATAACGTCCGCACGAGATAATCTCCATTCGTTTGTATGCCGCTAGAGTGAGAGAGACGGAAGATCGGTCCACTCACTCGAACGCTATGCCAGCCTCCGCTCGTGAGGATTCCGCGTGACAAGTTTCACGGAATGACTGGCAGCGCTCGAGATGAGACGGGAGATCGGTCCGTCTCTCTCTCGTTATACCTGCGATCGCGCTCGTGAGGTTTTGGTGTGACACAAGTTTCTGAACATGTCACCCGACTAAAACGATTTTAAAGACGTTATCACGTCAAAAACATTCAAATAGAGCTACCTAGAAGAAACCCAATCTCTGTAGTGGGAACCAAAATAAATGGGGATTGAAATTCAATTTGAATGTTAAAAATGCAAGTGAAGATAAATTTCAAAGCGACACAGATTCTTATTTACTACCACTCTAATTCCAACGCATTTTTCTAGTACCTTTAAACGAGCAATTCTTGTGAATAGGTACCTAATAATTTGAATCTCGGAAACAGTGTAGTGCCCAGTCATAAATTGTGTGTACCTATAGTAGTGATAGATTGATCCAGATAAGTTTTATTTTTAGAATTTATCGTTTTATTCGATTTATAGCGATAATCAATCAACTGAGAAATATGACTTAATTTGAAAGACCTCTATAAAATTTTTGTCAATAGAATTACAACTTCTTTGATCGAATGGTTACGTAGTCTGACTGCGGAGCCAGAGACCCGGGTTCAAACCTCAATCAATGATGCGCTTTTCTATTTTTGTGACAATATTTAGGAGCTATTTTAGATTGCATTGTTTAACAACACTAAGCCAATGAGTGTTTTGCTTAAAATTAAACCAAGAAAATAAATTGTTTTTATTCGAGCAACGCTCGGTCGTCCAGGTACTGATTTTTAATACGCCACAAATTGCAGGCAAATGCATAAGGATATCTCAAAAGAACTAAAACTCAGCCGTAATAAAGATAAACAGCTCGTAAATCGGGATTTAAAACGAAATTTCTCCGCTTCGCGTGAAAGCAATGAGAATTCCAATCGCTTTCTGTCGCCGGAGCGATGTGCGATATTTAGCTCCGTTATGACAGAATGCGCGGTGCAGATTTTGTTGTATAAAATAGAAATACCTATTTTTATATGTCAGCGTTTATTTTATATTTGTATGTCATTTCATTAAAAACCATTATAAAAAGTATTAAAAACCAGCCAATAGTGGGCTGATTTTGTTATTCTGAAAGAAATTATTTCAATCAAATTAAATGAAATAATTTCTTTCAGTATTACAAAATCAGCCCTCGGGTATCATTGAAAGTATAGTTTGGGTACTAAATTTTGTGCAATTTTCTAAAACATATTGTAGGCCAAAAGCAAAACGACGAAGAAGAAGAAGAAATATTACCTTACTCACACAAATCTTTCACGTTTAGTTGTCATGCTGACGTAACTCTTGTAGGTGGTAGAACTATTATGGTTCGCCCGGGGAAGTACCACCGCTGCACCCACTTCTGCCGTGAACCAGCTCTATTGTGTTTCGGTGGAAAGGTACAGTTGCCGGCCACACTCACATGAGGCGACCACAAGCCTCCGGAGTAGCAGCGCAACTGCATACGACCTCAGACAAGACTTACCTATTCTTGCTTGAGGTTGCATGTAGATGTCAATGGGCTGCAGCGACCACTTGTCTGCTACTCCATTCAAATAAAAAAATGACTTTGACAGCGACGCCATAATTTTTTACATATTTCATCCACTCAGAACATAGAATTTTTGTCTATGTTTCGACAAACGATACGATAAACGACAAGTAATTCAAACATTTGAACATTTTGTAGAGTAGGTTAAATGCGATGCGATATGTTCGGGCCGGTCGGTATCGTATCGTTTTGAATCGTTGTCGATTTTGCGAGTAGCCCTCCCGGTGACTGATAAATCTATGGCCTCATAAAACTCTGGCACTGTGTTTGTAACCATACTCCTCCGAAACAACAGAACCAATTTTTATGAAATTTTATATTCACACTTGGTAGACCTGATGTTATCTATTTTTTATCCACCTAAGTAATAAGGGTGGCCAACCCCAAACATTTAAATGCGGTATTGAATTCGCGGGGTTAGCTAGTATTGCAATAAAAATTAAGAAACATTGAAAAGAAAAGAAAACAAAAGAAAAGAAACAAAAAGATTTTTTTTAATTCTTATTAGGAATACAAAATATTCGCTTAATGAATATCATTTTTTCCCGGTCATCGCCTTTAGGTGCCCGTTTGGGCTAGATGTTGAGCTGAGAGAAAAAATGCGGCGGAAAAAAGCTCCCAGCAGCACTCTTTTAAAAAAGTACATTATATATTTATATTTTTTTTAAAATACATTCATATGAAATCCTCACGCCACTTGTCGATATAATACCAGTTTTCTAAGTCGGCAGGTGCAAACGTGCAGTTGCGGTTAGGTCTCATATAAATAGCCTAGGAATGTTCCGTTTTTATTCTTATTGTCAACGATAGGCGCAACTTAGAAATGTGTCTATTTTCCAAGTATTCCAATTTCTGTGTCGAGATAAATATGAAATAGAATATGTAAGTAATTTATTTGTGGCTAGTGATCTGGACCGGCTTCATCCGTATGATTTGAATTTGTATGATGTACAATGTTGAATTTCATTAAAATTGGTTCAATATTTAAAGTTTGAAAACGTAACAGAAACACAGAGACAGAGTTACTTTCGCATTTATAAATTAGTATGAAAGTAAGAATTGCTTGTATGAAAGTTATTATAAGTAATACTAGCAGCGATAGTATATGTCATGTAAGTCAAGTGGTAATAAACCATGGTCTTCGATGCGATCGATCCCGGGTTCAAATCCTTGGCACCTCTGACAAAGAAATTCGTAATGTGCGTATTTATCGCTGCTCCACGGTGATGGAAAATATGTAATTGTAATATGTAATTGATTATAATGTTCTCCATCACCGTGCATGCCTGAGAGAAATTCATAATTTCTCGAAAGCATGACGTCCACCAATCCGCACTTGGCCAGCGTAGTGGACTATAGCCTAAATCCCTCTCATTTATGAGCAGAGACCTGTGCCCAGCAGTGGGACATAAAAATGGTTGAAGAAAAAAAGAAGAAGAAAATACTAACTAATACAATAGTAAAGTTAATACTTAAACATTAATGTTATTCTTCATTTTAATTATAAAATAATGAAAGTTGTTTGTCTTAGAAAATTTAACCACAGTGGAATTAAATTATTCACATACACGCTATAGCACGTAAATAATTATAGATGTTATTTAACTCCGACGTGATATTACATTGTTTTTACTATAAATGTATCGTGCCCTCGTTGATGTCTTTTATAGCGATAGAATGTGTTCGAGTCGAATCTACATATTATTATTATGTAGGTATTTCTAGACGCGGCGATTTATAATTTCAGTCTTTAGAAAATCTAAAGCCTGAATTTTTGGATTTACATCACTAGACATCGGATTATATGCATTTGCATGTTTGCATATGCAAATGCATATAATTCTATTTTTATAGCATTATTGCATATTTTGAGACTTTTTCATTGATAGTGCTTATTTCAATAGTTAGGTATACGTATTTGGCATGTTGTATTATGTAGTCGACACGTCTGCCCACTGAATGAATCCGATGAAGAGCAACTTCCAAACTTAGCACTACCCCCAGAACCAATATTAACGCAATGGGTTGCTGTATTGTTTTATGCTGAAAATTTAGACGCTATAAAAGAAGTAGTTGGATAATCTGAAAGATCAGACGCCATTGCAATTGATGCAAGCCAGCTGGCATTTAAGGATCCTTCAATAAAAAATATATTGCTATTATTGCAACACATTTCAGCAATATACCCGATGAAATTGAGAAATTAGAATCTACTCTTTCTTAACTTTCCTCTGCGTCAGTCCTTGGAAATAATAGAAAAGTTGGTTGAACAGAGTATCTCCCTTCCGAGTTCTCTATCGCAAAAGGTTCGTGGCAAATTAAATGCAGTTTTGTATAAAAAACCTGGTTTTGAAAGCATAAAGAAAATTGAGGCGTTTATTTATAACGGCACCGGACAAGCTCTGCCTGAAGAGGTCTCTGCAGAAATGGCGCCATATTTTAAGTTCTGTCCGGTAACGTCAGTTGGCGTTGAAATGTCTTTTTCAGCCTATAAATTGATATTAAGTGACAAACGTCACTGCAGAAAATCTGGAAAAATATATTATCGTTTACTGTTCAAGAATTATAATAAATAAGTTTATTATTAACGTAATAAAATAATAATTTATAGTTTATTAAATATTATATAATTAATATGAATAATTTTAAATTATAATGTGATAATGATAGTAATAACAAACGTAAATTCTAATTGTAAACGTTTTTTGATTGTGCATATTTTATGCATATTTCGCCTTTTTTTAGTGCATATTTGCATGCTTATTTTGGCATTTTGATAGTGCATATAATCCGATGTCTATACATCACATTGGTGGAGTGGAGACAAGATAAATAGACTTCCGTTAGATGGTTTCCCTTTGGCGTAAGGGTGACTTTGAATTTTATAAATACAAAAATAGTGCACCTGGGACCATCTTTGGGTCATAATATGATTTATTATTGTGTCCGAGAATGGAGTCATGTGTAACGTAACAATATTAAAATATTCTACGTAAACTCATCAAATTACAATGATACAGTTCTTCGACTCGTAATCCGTAAAGAGATGTAAGTGGCTGCAATCCTTTTTGCGTCTCACTGCTGGCTCGGGTCTCTCCTTATTATTGGGGAGGCCTGAACTTACTCCACCACGCTGCTCTAATTAGTTAGTAACGCTGCTCTAACGAGTTAGTGGCCAACACACTGACTGTTGTTTTAAAACCGCCCATAAAGCCTCCGACAAGATTTAATGACTGTAATCTATCTACAACAACCGGGACCGACGGCTTAACGTGCCCTCCGTAGCACGGGAACATGCATGAAATTTTTGCCTCTAGCGGTTGCCTACCTCACACCCGACCGCACCCGTTTGGCTTAGCTGCATAGATCGCTTGCGTTCTATGCTAGCAGCCGCGCCATGCTTGCTTCGTATTTTATTTATTTTTTTAATACTGATTTATATCCAAAATATTTTGAATGCGTTCCAATTGAAAATAAAAGTCATAACAATAAACACCGTATATCACTCACGAAACCCAACTAAATGCGAAGGTCATAAATAAAACATTAAAGCTGCTTTTGACTTTACATAACTTCACACATTCCGCTAATGTCGATATGCCTATTAAATTTTATGATTTACGAATTACTTTTAACATTAAAATGGCGTATAACCTTCAGTTATAGCTTCAGTCAGGTAATATTAGAAGGTTTTATTTAAGTTCTTAGTTCTTATGATGTGTATAAAGGGTTATACGTCAACAACGTACAGTGTAGCCCCCATACTAATAAACGATGAATACACTTGTTTTAGTTATACAGTGTTTTGTCTTGCTTTGGCATACGTCATTAAGGGGGTAGATGTTTTGAAGCCCGTTCGGCTATTAATGTGTGAGGCGTACATATGCACATTGTTTTAGTATGCATAACCTTGAGAGCGCTCAGTGTAGTCTGGAGCAGCAGACGAGCATGCAGGCCACGTGGTGTTAAGTGGTCGCTGCAGCCCATGGACATCTACATACAACCTCAAGCAAGCATAGGTAAGTCTTGTCTGAGGTCGTAAACAGTTGCGCTGCTACTTCGGAGGCTGGTGGTCGCCTCATGTAAGTGTGGCCGACAACTGCACCTTTCCACCGAAACAGAATAAAGTTGGTTCACGGCAGAAGTGGGTGCAGCGGTGGTACTTCCCCGGGCGAACCATAATAGTTCTACCACCTACAAAACCTTCTTCTTCTTCGTCGTTTCGCTCTTGACAGAGCGGTGTGGTCACGATGATTTCTGTTGGAACGCTGGTACAATTTCCCTCCATTTAGCTCTGTTGCATGATATTCTGAAGCACTCGCTAACTGGACCTCCTACTACCGACCTTTAAAACAGGGCTGAAGTTTTTCTCCGTCTGCTCTTTTCTTCAGCTCAGCATTGCCTAAGCGCACCCAGAGCAGACAGAACAAAAAAAAACGTTCACTAAGAGTTTGTAAAGGAACCGTACAGTGGATAAAGAATATTTCATTTCATTTCGACTTAATTTGATCAGTCAATCTCATTGGTGACCTACCACGAGGTCTGTTCCCTTCCACTCAACCTTGGACGACCAAACGATCAATGTACTTGTTATTTCGCGTTGTAACGTGACCGAACAACCCAAGTATACGGGACTGTACTTTTTCAGACAGACGCTGTTTGATGTCGAGTTCTTGGAGTATAGAAGCGTTCGTCTGAAACTCAGTCCAAGATACTCCAAGCATTCTTCTCCAACACCACACCTCTAGAGTCTTTACCTTTTTCTTTTCCAGTTCCCGTAGGGTCCACATCTCAAACGCGCACAGAAATATGAATGATGAATGAATGAAAAATGAAAAAGACTATGACATGGGATTCTTCAAGAAAGCTGTATAAAAAGTTCTCCTCCAAAGCCGGCAATGCTTGGGTGGCTCTCTTGGGGTTGCCCGTGTCTATAGGCGACGGTGATCGCTAAACACTGCCTGCCTTTTTGTTCGGTTCATTTATATAAAAAATATGGGGAAAATTTGTGTCCAAACGAGCTTGATCTCAGTGGCTTATAAAGGTCATATTTATAAAGTTTATTTTTGTTAATGACAGAGATGGTGAGATTACTTTACTAACGTTTCAAAAGCTTACGCACACAATCGACTCACTGCAACAACCAGAACGAAACTAAAACTTGTCATGAATCTATTTGTTACAAAAAACGATAAAGGAGAACAAAATTGTTTCTTTATCGAGTTTTTCTTCATTTCACATAACTGTGAGTAAAAAAAACAATTCTCAAAGGCACTTCATGATCTTCCACTTAGAGGAATAATGACTTGTTCTATAAGGATCCATGACCTGTAACATCGTTAATACTTAATTTTATTAAACAAATCCTTAAAATTTACATTGACATATTATTTCTTCATACCGTTACTTTCTTACGCCACACTACCAGCGCCGTATGAGCATATGAAATTTCATCCCCAACACGAACACTTATAAAGTGCTAGGACATCATCGCATTGACAATGTATAATGGCATGGCTTTCAGGCCCCAAGATTTCCATGTTATCAGATGGTATCTTGTTTACTTTGAATAGGGCCTTATTGTTTAGGAATGCCATGCTTAGGTTACCTACGTAAGATTTGGCCTATGATAGATTTAAAATCCTTCTTGAATTCTGCTGATGATGTAAGCAGGCGCGGTCGCAGCTTTCAATTTTGGGGGGGTCGCCAAGAAATTTTGGGGGAGAGGTGTCCCAAATTGGCTTGTTTCGCCTTACATCTACGCACGACTGATAGATTTGGGGGGGGGGGTCATGTCCGAGGGTTACCAGGCCTAAAAATGCAAAATCCTGTCTGACATGTCTAAAAATCCTGATTTTGAAAAAAAAAGCCGGTCACGCACCTGTATTAAATAAAAATCATAGTATTTAAGTAGGAACGTTTTTATTTACTTAATTATTTAGAGACATATTTTTGGTTGCTAGCAACGGCATGCAAAAAGTTATTTTTTCCAACTATTTCACCATAAAACTGTTCACACGTCACGTGTTTATAGTTATATTGCGTAAGCAATATGGCTCTCACGGAGTCCACTAAAAGTCTGTTTCTCTCTTTGGTCCACTGAGAAGTCATGAGAGAAAAGACTCTCTCCACATTTGCGTTGTGTGGCAAAATGGATGGCTCAATCAGTGCGGCGGCACCCGTCGCTTGAGAGGGCGGGAGGACATGCAAGTATGACAAAAATCCGGTCTGACGTAAAATCCGGGCGGAGTCCGGTCTAACACGTAAAAAGCCGGTCTAGACCGGCTTTATCCGGTCAGATGGTAACCCTAGGTCTACTCCTTACAAGATTTTATGAACAGCACCCTAAATAGGATCAGTCAAACTAAATATGAGACGGCCTAGCGGTAAGAAAGAGAGATAGTATATAGATAGGAAGCAGAGAGTTGGGACATGTAAATTTAAATCTCTTAATCAGATTAGAGCCAGGATCTCGAAATGGAAAACAGAGTCTTAACCAATCAGCAATCGCTGCTAAAAGAAATAAAGAGAGAAAGATACATTTCATACAGTATTTATTCACTACCGAACAAATTATGTTCAACTTATTATCTGTAGAAACATCCGATCTTAGAGCAACTTCGAATAGCAAGCACTGTCAAGGAGTAACCTCACCTGTCTTCCCATCTCAAAAAATAGTCGTGGTAGATAAACCAGGACCGTTGCTTATATAAAACCAGTTGACATTGGCAGCAATCAGTGTGTGGTTAGGATGATGTCGATACACAATAAATGACTTATTTTGTTATATGTGTGCGTCGGTGTGTTAAAAAAAAGTATTCGTTCCGCCTCCCGCCTCAAATTATGCGAATGTACAGCCCAAAGGTTATTCATTTTTTTCAACCATTTCCTTTATGTCTCACTGCTGGGCACATATCTCCTCAGAGGTTAGATGGATATAGGCCATAGTTTTTTTTTCAATAATGGCATCGCAAACTTAGTGCACATTGCAAGCGTCAAGCATAATTTTTGCATCACTTAGTAGTCACAGAAAAAATCAGTAAGTCGTCAGTAATCAGTCAGTCTAGTCAGTCAGATGTTCAAGTAAAGCGGTGGCTACTTTACCAGACCATATCCGATGGAGGCAAGCTGAAAACATATATTTTCGCACTGTTATTTTACTTTACAACACTCGTGCACTGTAATTAACCTATAGGTACCGAACAAAATTCCATTATTAGTATTTTTGTGTTATATCGGATAAAGATCGAAGAGAAAAATACACCAAGAAAATGAAAATAAAACAAGAGCACTACATGTGTTTTCCGACTTCCCGCCAAAACCACAGACCATAGTTTACCACGCTGACTAAGTGCGGATTGGTTGCCTTCGATAATTTTTTAGTTTCTCTTGGGCATTCTCGGAGATGGAAAACATTGTAATCATTTTTCCTCACGGTGGAGTAGCGATAAATACATGTGGTGCGCTTCAGGGGTTTGAACTCCCGCGTCGGAGACCGCAGGTTTTGCTGCTCGCCCATCCCTGCTCTACTAATAGACCTAGTCCATAGATGGGTGTCAATACGTAGTTGCTCTAAGCATTCGAGTCTCCCTAACAGGCAATTAGTTTGTCATCAAAGTCGGACGGCGTCGGTAGCCCCTTTGCACTATCATTATGCAAATGTTGCAGTATCACGTGATGGGATCTTGCAATTATAATTCTATCGTTATAACATTATAATGCGCGGGTAACCGTTTAATGGGCTTTACATTTTATAATAACTACGATAAATCGACACATAATTGGGTTGTGCTTGTGGTTCTCTTAACCCCCTTTGGTGAGCTCTGACTTCAGTAATTAATTCTAAGCCGTTGTTATATTCTGGTAACTACATACAGTTTTTACACGTAGTCAAGTAGTTTTCCAGAAGACTAGTGGCCGCCCTCGATTTTGTCCGCGTGGACTTTAGTTTTAGATTTTTTTCATATAAGTAGCCAAGTTACTCCTTATTAGATTAATTACCTGCTAGTGAAAGTCTCGTCAAAGTCGGTCCAACCGTCCGCTAATAAGCGTATAAGAAAACTTAAAAAATTTAAACATAAACTAGTTAAATTCCATTGGTGATGTAATCGTTGAAATATAAAGCCCTTCATATTAAAAACCAAATGAGTTAACACCATAACTAACATGATATACGACGCCATGATGGTGTCCGATTAATCTAAATCTTACATAAGTTCAAGCTCAGTTCAAGTAAGATTTGCACACGTGTCGTATAGCATGATATAAGCGATTGATGTAAATATGGACTAGTAAAATAGGATGTATTTTTTTCATAAATATAAAATTAGTCATATCATCTGATTTAATGAAAAAATAATTTTGTATATTTAGACGTTCAGTCTGCGCTAAAATTAGTAAAAATGAAATGGAATGAAATCAAAATATTTTAGTTGCATAAATGTGGGTATCCGGGACGGGAAGGGACCGGTAAGAACATAAAATAAATCAATATATAAAGTTTCAATTTAAATACATATATTATTTTAATGATTTATGTACACAAGCACTAAAATAAACATACGGGTACATTAAAATAGAAATTGTACAAAGGTACAGATTATTCCTTTAGGAATCTCTTCTAGCAGACCTGTAACTGGAGAAGTGTGAACTAGAGATAGTAAATAGTGATATAACGTACAATATACATACACAGACAGACATACTAATAAATCTATTAAAAAAGGTTCACAGGAAACTATTGAGTTAAAATTATTTTACATAATTAAATTTTTTACTAGCTAACATTTTAAAAAACCCGTTTTTATGATTTACAAAATTAATTTTATTTCTGCAATAAATTTTCATTTATACTGAGAATTATATAAAATTTCAGCAGTTCTTTATGTAGGTACCTAGATTCCATAATATTTAAAAAGTCCTGTTTCGGGGAGGCATTGCTTTGGGGAAAAAAGAAACATAGCTGCTATAAATATACTATTATATCGTTTCCAGCTCTCATTAGAGCAATCTTCATTTTGCAAGTTATAAATTGAGACATTCACGTAGTTTACGTCGATGGCCGCTATTTATGAATTATTCATGCTTTTCCGGATTTCCGGATATTATAATACATGCGAGCTATAACATCTGTCATATAAATTGTGTCATATAATTTATATGTTTTTCTCTATAAGCTACAAATGATGGTAATCATTCAATAAGTTATACGCTCGTTTCTCGATTTGATTGATTTATATGATTTGTGTGTTGGAAAGTTCGTACCTTAATTCGTTCGTACGGAATTTATTTTAAAGTAATTTCATATCTTCGATGTTCTAGCTCAATGAAGATTTAAACAGTTGTTAAATAAATTACAAGAAGCTGAAATGTTAACGTTTATTAATTAACATAAAGACTGAAAAAAAAGATATAATTTTCATACTGAATTAATTCCCAGATAAATTAATTACGTATACTTGCAAGTAAAATAATTATTCCATATTAGAAAATGAAATTACCCGCACTGAGAGGCATATGAGTTGATTAATAGTAATTACAGTCCTATTATAAGATACCTCTAACCATATAAGGTGTCAGTTAAAGCTTTTAAAAAGGTTAAAAAGCTCAGCGCACATTTGCCGGTAGCATTGGTTACCGTTTTAACAACTCGGGAACTCTCAGTACTCTGAGTTGTTGTGGGACTGTATTGTAATACGACAATTCACGAAAATTTTACAACACGGGTGTTAAAAATGTAAGCTATTGCAGAACGTGAAACATCTTATTTATTTCGCAGAGATAATATACTTAAAACGATTGTTTATGAAAGGAAATAATCAATCAATCGAACTCAATTCATACGTTAAAAGACATAGCTAAACGTTAACATTTGCCGGTAGTACTGATTACTGTTTTAACAATTCAGTACCTCAGAGTACACTTAGTATTGTGGGAATCGTAGTAGTGAGAATTTATTCCGATAGGAATTTTTACCATAATTCCAGGTATGTAATGGGTGTCAAAACATATTTTTATGACCTATTGCGAGACGCATCCATATTTAACATTTGATACATCCAAATTTAACAGATATTACGCGTACTAAGATATTTTGTGAAAATTTTCAAGAATAAAAGTGGCAAAAGTAAATTTATGGATACAAGCCATCTTCATATGCGTCTTCTTTTTATTGTTTTGAATAAATCAAGATGAATAGTGTTTCCTGAACCACACTAACAATGTTACTCCGTAAATAAGTATAAGTTGTTTGAACAGACACGTCGCTACGCTGAAAATGAACCTATCGCTTAAAGCGTTTGAAATGAACAAACTCTATTTATAAGCAAAATAAACGACAAAATAGCAAAATTTATGTTTTAAATCGATGGCAATAGTTAACACAACCTAATTATAAGAGTTGCCACAAAATAGACAATTCACACAAAACTCTGTTTTGTAGGCAACTGCAACATAAGCAGAGGTACCGGTAGTGTGGTTACGACCAATTAGACCTACAAGACAGTGAGGAAGCCGATTTATAGGCGTAAAGTAAACAACAAACGGTCGTGTTGACACTGACCAGTGACCACTTGCATGGAAGGAATGCACGCGTTTCCTACCAATAGAAATGTCAATTTTCACAGTTAAACAAAGTAACTAAAATATTATTATAATATCTGGGTTGAAATCAATCATACACAATCATAGCCCCACAGATTTTTTATCGAAGCTAGCATGCAATTTTTCGGAGAACGAGAAAAAAAATTTATTAGCACTTCTGGGCATGGGTAAACTCTCAAGTTAGGGTTTTATATCATCGTATACATCACTATCTAAGTACGGTTTGATGGATCCCCCTTCCTGCAGACACACCAATGCATTCAATCACCCAGTTGCTTCTATGTGATCGGTGATATATTGGCATGCCCATAACTCTTTTAATTTAGTTAAAATGCTGACATTTGAACCCTGGACCTTCTGGGTAGAAGTCTAGAAGTCTTATTTATCCCTGAAGCTACCACTTGTTCGATTAACCCATTACTATTTTTTCCACAAAAAGCAAACTTTATCTTTACAGTTTTACAATAATGAAGCGTTTGTAGATGCCGTCGCAAAGATGGGTTTTAATAGATTATTGAGACGTCTACTTTTTTGCCTGCACTAAAAGCTAAAATAAAAATACGAGTACTAAAAAATATTAAAGTTAGCGATTGATAATTAAAACTGGAATAATATGATAATTTGTTTCCCATGAGAATTATATTTATAGACCCATTGCGTTATTTTTCAAAGAACTTGCAACTTGACAGTCAACAGGTCCCGAAGATCTAATCTGGATGAAGTACTAACCTAGAACTATTTACAATTATACTTAACGCTTACCCACAATAAGAAATAGCCGCGATTAAAGATAAATTCTAGAAACAGGATGCAAATGTTACTGTACTTATTAGCAGGGAAAACGGTTAAACGGCTGAAGATAATCGTCACCAGCTGTGAATATTGGTGAAACTTACATAAAAATTAAGATCAAAAATGTACGACTGGTGAAAAAACAATTGGAATTGTGAAATAAGTATTATTATCATTTCAAATCGTGTTAATAATTAATACGTGCTTCTTAAGCGATCAGCAAAGTGTGTACCACGGCTTTTTTCAAACGGCTGGAAGTTAATGGATGTATACTGTAAGTGTGGTCGGCATATAAATAAAAAGCTTGTATTTATTTATTTATTTTTATTTATTAAAAAAGGTTTGCCAGTGGCTACTATACTAATTTAACAATTTTTATACTTAACCTAATTAAAAACTAAGAACAACACCTTTTAAGGCAAACACAGCATGCATAAATAGTAAATAATAATTGTATTCTCTGTGATGGCCAGCAAGTGTACCTTTTCATCTGTCTTTTAAGTCCTTAACTCCTGACAAGAAGATAACCCTTCCGTCAATACTTTAAAATTTAACCTACAAAAATGTGACTAAACTAGTAATTTAAGATTTGAAATCCCTAACCATTATCTGAAAGCAATAACGTATACGATTAATTTGGTGAAGTAGAATAGAGTTAAGAATTTAACTACGGCTCTATAGAACGGGTTTTAAAAATTATTCATTTATTTTTCAGGTAAATATAAAAATCCTGTTCTATTACACTATTGGAGTCGGTAAGCTAACAGTATTTCTTCAAGAATTTCACCAATTTATTCATTTATTCATTTTTGTCTGTTGACACATGCTCTTGGCTCTTGGTTTCATACTGTAAGGCATACTGTAAGCTAACAATAGGAACAGTACGAACAAGAACAATATATACATACATATTATACATACATATAATATATATAATGGAAGAAAGCACAATCCTAGGTTACCTCCATAGCCCTCTCCAAACGGGTGGGTCTCAAGATGAACATGGACAAGAACATGTCACACCCATACCGGTCGTTGTTGATGGCGTTACTCTCGAAGTTGTCGACGAGTATATTTACCTGGGATAAGCGATCCGTAAGTTGTACGTTGGTAAGTCTAACTTCGAGAGAGAGGTAACTCGTAGAATCTAACTCGGTTGGTCAGCGTTCGTGAAATTACAAAGTGTCTTCTCGTCCAGAATACCTCAAAGCCCGAAGTCGAAAGTTTTCGTGCAGTGTGTGTTGCCAGTGATTTGACTTACGGCGCTGAGACATGGTCTTTTACAGTTAGCCTTTTCCACAGGCTCGAGGTCGCTCAGCGAGCGATGGAGAGGGCTATGCTTGATATTTTATCTATGCGACAGAATCCGTAACGATGAAATCCGTAGACGAACGAAGTTTAACGACATCTCTCAAAATCTGCAAGCTGAAGTGGTAATGGGCAGGCCACATAGTTAGGAGGACTGACAACCGGTGAGAAAGAAAGATCCTCGAATGGCGACCACGTCTCGGCAAAAGGAGCACAGGCCGCCCTCCAACCAGGCGGACTGACGACCTGAAGAAGATAGCGGAAAACCGCTGGATTCAGAGGGCGCAGGACCGGATGGAGTGGGGAACATTAGGGGAGGCCTATGTCCAGCAGTGAACTTTAAAAGGATAGATGATGGACGATTATATATAATATTATTATACAGTAGGTACATTAAGGGGCCGTATACGAAATTTTGTCGATTTCGCTTATTTACCCGATTTACCACATGAGATTTTGCAGATAACAAGTATCATTGCACAATATAAATACTTGTAGAAGTTCTGTAATTTATCGACAAGCAGCATTGCAAGCTGTATAAAAGCTGTATTTCAGTATATTTCTATACTAAAAGCTGCATTATCAGGCTGTATAAAGTCTGTATAAGCGCTTATAAAGCCCTTACAAGTAAAAATTGGGCACAAATTATACAGCCTAATGAATTATAAGAGCTGTATAGTGGCTGTAGAATTAGTGAGAAGCTGTACAATAGCTGTATTAGAGGATTGATATGGTGTTAGAAGAAACCATTACACTACAGTTATCTTCTTACAAAATAAAGAATAATTTTTTTAAACAAGTTTTTAATGAGAATTACAAAAGAATTTAACTAAATTATAAACATTAATTCAATTGCATAGCAGAAGATTGTATTATGTGACGAATGCAATGGCGACCATGTTCTGTTGTTACTATGTAAAATATTAGATTTTTTAATGGTGGCACTTTAAGTTCACTTGGCTAAACTTCAAGTGCCGATTCATATTTATTGTGAAACTATACATATATTTTGGTAAAATATTCACGGGCTGGCAAAATTATCAAGCAAACCTTAATGTTTTCTGTATACTTCACTTATGAGTGCGATACTTTTTGAGGTTATAATAAGAAAATGTAATTGAAATAAGTAATCAGAGTACAAATAAACATAGTTTTATCAGATAATCATGATTTGGATGTGGGTTGTGGCCAAATAATGACTAAAATCTCTTTATTCTTATTTTATTTTTGTCTTTATTTAGTTACAAAATGGCGAAAATTTAGAACAGCCTAAAGAGTATTGAAAGTGTTTTTTTTAAAGGCTGTACTAAATATGATTAAGAATTCTACAATACAGCGATTAGTTCTTAATCAGTGTAAGTGTGGCTAGTATTTATTTTTTACTGCTATTATATAATCTCAAGAACAGAAATTATAAAACTAGTGTATTTATAATGGTCTACATTTACGCTATTAAAAAAAAGTTCAAGACTCGAGTCGGAAAAAAAGACTAAAGCTGTGTTGTAGCTGGTATTTTTATTTTTAGTATTATAGTATCCTCTCTGACAAAAATTATAAAACTAATGTAGTTACAATGGTCTACAATTACGTCATTAAAACGAAGTTTTGTAACGGTGTTAAAGTGTACTATTGTACAGAAAAAAGCATCGAGTAATACAATGATAACACTTAGAGCTGTAGTAAGGAAGTTATCTCATGCAAAATATAGCTTTAAAGATAAAATACTACTTAAAGTGTCACACAATACTTGAAGTGTTATTATAGAATTGTGATATTCTATTAAAACACCCTGAGCTGAAGCGGAATTCTTAATACAGTCTTTATAAAGATTGAGCTGTATATTAACAGACAATCCCCTCTTGTAAAGAGAAAATAATTTTTTGACACTCTTGTAAGCCTCTTAAAAAATTATAAGTTCTAAATAGGCTGTTTTATGGATGATACCAACGCTTACGTGCTGCTTTATGTTCATTTCATTAATAATCTAATACATTAGACACTTTTATAGCTTGCGTCAAGAATTATAATGCAAGATTTAGGTTACTTTAAAAGATTTTTAATGCCAAATTTTCATTATTAATTTGATTTATTTTTCAGAAAACGGATTGATTATGAACCGAAGTATATTTGTGTCAAATAAATTTTATGAAAGATTGTTTCAATTTTCCGAAATCAAATGCAATTTCTGGCCTATTTTCTCTCAAAATTGACTAAGTTCAATGTATTTTTACTAATATTTTTTGTATAAGAGTGGCAAAAAGTGGCTCATACACTATGTTTGTGATATTTACAGCTATACATAGCATTTATTTCGATCTGTTTAGATTTTAAAATGATCCAGAAATATGTGATATTCTATACCCATTACAGTAAAATTTACAAAACTATCACCGCCTTCAGGTCTATTTAGCAAAATAACGAAATAAGAATTAAAACGTGGCTCATTTAATAGTTTATTATTGAAATGATCAGTCATCTTGTGCAATAAAACTTATGGAAATACTGTATTTTAACTGCAAAATCTCCTGTGTAAAATGAGCTAAATCAGCGAAATCGGCAAAATTTCGTAATCGGCCTCTTAACAACGCACACGATTTGTAGATATAAGTAAATAAGTTTAAAATGCAACGCTACTGGCAGTGGTAATCGACTCAAAGTAACTGTTGGAACTGCCCGGAAGAGCACACGAAGAGGTGTAGGTCTGGGTTGACGCAGTTATGACCTTAAGTAACTATAGTAAAAGAAATATTGTTTCAATAGTTACAATATATTGTATGGGAAAACAAACTGTGCCTTGCAGCCCTTTTGTTGGTATGGGACGGGGGGAAACTTCAAAAGGTACCTTGGGAGAGGGTACCGGGTTATGTAAGATTTGACCGCACTAAAAACCCCCTCGGTGGCTGCCTTTGCGCTAGGGGAGGACTCCGGGATCTCATGCGGAACGCACCAGTGTCCTCCACGCGCGACGCCGCAGAAACGGCCCATCTTCGGGAGAGCAGATGTGCTCTCCTGAGTCCTGCACCTTCCAATGCTTACAGCTACATGCGGCCACGCACACACCGCCGCCCTTCCCTGGGCTGCTGGTTGGACGGATCGAGCTCCCACTCACACCGTCCATAACCCCGGAAGCCCCCTTTTAGTCGCCTCTTACAATCAGGCAGGGGATACCGTAGCTCTATTCTTAATCCCGAAGCTACAGGGTCGCCTTTCAGCCCTAAGTCCTTTTCTATAAAACTTCACGGATAGGTTGTTTGATAATGATGATGACTTCTGTAATGTATTCACAAAAATTTGCATACACATTTCTAGGTCCTCTATCTAGAAGCTAATCTACACACATTGTAATTAAAGAGTACATTTAACTTTATATTCTAAGCACTATTAGGCAGGTGTCCTGCAGTGTCGGTTTTTTACAAAAACAGGATGTGGTTGCATTCCTGATGAGAACTGCATACAATATAAAATACTTAATAATATGACGCCGAATGGGAACAGGGCGATAACATCTACAAGTTCTTATGGTTGATTGTCGTTTTAATTATATTCTTGAATATATATAATTGCTTGTTTTGTGTTAGATCCACGTAGATAGTAAATAATGCGCGTTCATTATGAACCTATTTGCGCCTGTCCTGGGTAAAATGCTCGATTTGCATAGAAATGATAAAGTTTTAACGAACGCTTATTTGTGTATAAATATTTTAGATAAATATTTAGTTAGAGGTGCTTTAAATTTCGCTAGGAAACCAGTTTGTGTTAAGAGTGTAGTTTTTTTAAAAGGGTACCTATAAAGTTCGCAAAAGCGTGATTGAAACTTTTTAGCTTTGTTTACAACTTTTTATGTAGATATCAACCGCGAAATCCAATCTATCTATCGTATAATCTTTTTTATATCGGAGGGGGTACTTTTTAAAGGACCTAGCACCTTAGGAGAGGATACCGGGTTATGTGGGACTTGTACCGGACTAAACCTAAACTATCCGTCTTGTTCCTTCACTTCACTCCTTTAAGCGCCAAGTCAAAGAGCACTATTTGCAATCCTGACTTGGTATCTCTTGTACTCCTAATCCTAATCTGTACATTATCTATCATTGTACATAGTTGACATCATATATAGGTACTATTTCTAGCCTAAGCTGTACACCCTACCTCTTCATCAACTTTTCTGTCTTTAACTCCTTGCCTGTGGTTGCCTGGAAGAAATCGCTTATTAGCGATAAGGCCGCCATTTGTACTCAGTTTCTGTTTTGATTTGTCTCAAAATTCAATTTTGTCATCATGGTGTACAATAGAGAGTTAATAAATAAATAAACCCCCTCGGTGGCCTGCCTCTGCGCTTGGGGAAGACTCCGGGTTCTCCAGTGGAGAGCAGAGATGCACTCTCACCGTCCGCAACCCCGGAAGCCCCCTTTTAGTCGCCTCTTACGATCAGGCAGGGGATACCGTAGCTCTATTCTTAATCCCGAAGCTACAGGGACTACCCATCTCACACCCTGCCGCGCCCTTTTTGATTAGCTGCATAGAACGCCAACCGCCGTGCCATGCGCGATGTCATCGTTTATTACGCTTTTTAATTAAGTATAATTATTTTTACTTCCTTCTAACACTCACAATTAGTCTTAGTCTGAAACGATTCCGGCAAATCGATAGAAAGACATAACATTCGTCAAATTACACCAACGATTGCAAAGCAAATCATCGCTCGCACTCAATTATCGCGCAACCCGCAGCAAATTGCCACTACGTCGCAACTGTATCGCAGGATTATCGTTATATCGTCCCTGATAGTCCGTCATTCTCGTTTGATTCTAATGGAAGCGTGAAGAGCGGGTATTTTTGCAGTCGTTGTTAGTACGAGATGCATATGATAGGGTTGCTTCTGCAGGTGTTACTAACATAAATTAAAGCCTAGCTTAATTTAAACAAAAAGATGAAGTTTTTCTCCGATTGCTCTTTTCTTCAGTTAAGCATTACTTTTTTATCGGGGGGGGGACCTTCAAAAGGTGCCGGGTAAGCTTGGCAGAGGATACCGGGTTATGTGGGATTAGACCGCACTAAAACTCCCTCGGTTGCCTGCCTCTGCGCTTGGGGAGGACTCCGGGTTCTCCAGTGGAACGCACCGGTGTCCTCCACCACGCGCGGCGCCCAGAATGGGCCCATCTTTGGGAGAGCAGATGTGCTCTCTGCACCTTCCGATGCTTACGGCGGCATGCAGCCACGCACACACCGCCGTCCTTCTCGGGCTGCGGGCTGGGCCGATCGAGCTCCCATTAGTCGTCTCTTACGATCAGGCAGGGCATACCGTAGCTCTATTCTTAATCAAGAAGCTACAGGGACTCAGTTCAGCATTACCTAAGCGTACTTGGCTGCAACCATTTTTTGCGTCCCACAGCTGGGCACGGGTCTCTCCCCTTTATTATTGAGGAGGCCTGGAGCTTACTCCACCACGCTGCTCCAATGCGGGTTGGTGAAGATGCGGGTTAGTGGCCCACCCGCTGTCGGATGTTTTCAAACCGCCCATGAGGTCTCCGACAAGGTTTAACGACTGTTATCTATCGACAACAACCGGGACCGACGGCTTAACGTGCCCTCCGAAGCACGGTAACGCGCATGAAATTTTATTAACTGCGTAGATCGTGTGCGTTCGACGCTAGCCGCTGAGCCATACGCGCTTCAAGCGTACTTAGAGCAGACAAAACCATAATATAATAAGGTTAACTAAGTGTTCGTAAAAAACCGTAGAGGAATATCATATCTTCATTTTTGAAAAATTATCCGCTTAAAAATAATAAAGGCCATATAAACCTGTCCCGTCACAACTTTGCACAGCGTAAGAGATCTCCGGATGTCTATAAAATTAATCTCTTTGCCCCAAATAAACGACTATCGAGTTGTTCCCGTCCCGAGAAACATTTTAAGATAAACCGTTACGTTTATATTCTGAAATGCAGTTAAGTTGTCAGGTTACATGCTTCTCATCATTTAAAGTGGATTCAATCTAACGAAGTCGGTTGATAGTGTCTCACACGATCAGCTGTCACGTGTGCCCATTATCAACCCATAGCTATTTTGTTATCTCAAATATATAATGTAGGTCCTTTTTTAAAAAAAGAGTGCTGCTGGGAGTTTTTTCCGCCGCCTTTTTTCTCTCAGCTCAACATATAGCCCAAACGGGCACCTAAATGCGATGACCGGGAAAAAATGTCATTCATTAAGCGAATATTTTGTATTCCTAATATGAAATAAATATTTTTTTCTTTTTCTTTTCTTTTCGTATTTTTCGTATGTTGGTCGACGGTCGTATCGGCAGACGCGCTTTCACGCGCGTTTTTGCATCTAAGAATTTCAAAACTCGCCGATTCAAAAAAATAAATTTAACGAACGTAAAATACGCTGGCCTGAAGATGTTGGAGCAGTTTGGTGGAGTAAGCTGCAGGCCTTCCCAACTTTGGGGAGAGACCTGTATTCGGCAATGGAATGCAAAAAACGCCAAGTCTCACTGCTGAGCTCTCCCTTTTATTTTGAGGCCTGGAGCTTACTTCACCATGCTGCTCCAAAGCGGGTTGCTGTTTTAAGAATTACTAAAACGAAATTCATTCGGTTTGTTTATGTAATAATATCTAAAAAACGTTTGTTTGATAGTATTCAGTATTTTTGCTTTATTTCTATTTATCAATTTGTTTAGTTGGTAGAACTTTTATCGTTCGACCGGAGAAGTAAACTCTGCGCCAATTTCTGATTCGAAGCAATTCTGTTGTGTTTCAGTGGTATGGGCAGGCGCGGTCCTAGGGGGTCAGGTCACAGGGGACATGATCACCCCTCCCCCTCCCCAAAATCTATCAGTTATACGTAGATGGAAGGCGAAACAAACCAATTTGGGACCCCCAAATTTCTTAGTGACCAACCAACCAACGACCAATTTCTGGGCGACCCCCTTCCAAATTGAAGGCTGCGACCGCGCCTGGGCATGGAGCGATTAGACTTAACTACATGGGAATTAACGAAAAAAAAATTGGTTGTCTCTAAAGTCGGTTTATGGACGCTAGTTTAACGTGACAACGATTGACGTTCAATGAAAACATATTAACTTTTCACAGTCGACGAACGGCGCTAGCCGAACGCTCAAGCCTCAACGTAACGTACAAGCGCCGATCGTAACGTACAATGAGTCATTCTTTTTCGTGCGTGCAGCCGGCGTTCATCGGTTTATTAGACGTTGGCAGCCCTAGAAATAATGATGATCTTGTACCGTGGGCCGTGGTTCCAGTAGCGAGTACTCACTCGCATTTAATTATCGTCACTCCGTGTCCAACTAGAACTTTTCCGATAGAAATACTGTACCTAGGTACTTTTGTGCTTTTGTTACAAAATTTTATTTAACTTACAGTTTGAATAAGTAAGTTATTAACTAAGATGCTGTGGGTCAACAGGCTCAACTTGTAGAATGTAGTATATACATATTATATGAAATACATATTTTTTTGCAAGAATCGCGTTGCCATTATGGATTTACGGAGCTTATTGTAGTTAAAAAGGGCCATGGAGTACGAGTCCAACTCGCACACAGACAGAGGATGGGTACATAAAAGATACAATATAACAAATTTAAAGTAAAGTTATTTGGACACGTATTTTAAAAATTGATATCAACACCGTACCTTAGACCACTATAAAATATTTTAGACGAATATAAATAAAGCATATTAATTCATATCTATTCAATAAAAAAATATGTTTTGTTTCCGTTTATTTTTTTACAAATGCAAATGAAGATAAAATTTTAAGATGTAACATTTTATGCACATTTTAACATGTTTTTTGAAGTGAAAACTTCTTTAGCGGCGTTGAGCACTTTTTGTGGGATGGGTAAAAACTATGAAACTCGCGCGAGGTCACGTGTGCTGATCGCAAAATTTCGTAAGATAGTAGAGGAGACGAGGAAGATCGACCTTCACCGATCTGATAATTCGATGAGACATATTGTTTACCAAATATAATTTATAAACATATATGCCTATGATAACTTGACTATCGAAAAGTGTTCATAGCTATTTTTAATTTCATTAATTTTAATCAATTTTCTTTCATATCACCTTCACTCTTTTAACAACCGAACGAGTGAATATCTTCACCGGCTCTTAGACCAAGACGGAGGGGTGACAGCTGATGACGGCTCATCTGACGGCTGTCTATACTTTTTTTCTTCAATTATGGCATCGCAAACTCTGCATATTGCCAGCGTCAAGTATAATTTTATCTTAAAATTCGTTTATATCAAGTATTTAAAATATGGACATTGAACAAAGTGCATCTATTAATGAAAAAAGTGACGAAGAAATAGTGAAAGAAAATGAGAGAGTACTTTGTAAAAATATTAGATAGAAATTAATAGGTACTGATAATTCAAGCAATTCGTGCGGAATTATTCCCTAACGATTCCAAGACATCAAAAATGCACAACGTTAATGTTTTCACTTCTGCCGGCACTCCCGGAGTGCAACCCATTGTTTTTTTCTTTTATATTTAACTAAATAATTTTGTGACAAAATAAGGATGAGGCAGTGAGAATGACGATTGGTGCATAAAGGTTTTTGAGTCGCTCAATATTCTTTTACCTATTTACATAATATGGCATCAATTTTCAGTGTGTGGAGTCCTTGATTAACCCTACACTCTTTATCGTGTTTTAGTATGATAACTAGAAGCTACGGATGTACATGAAATAACACTCGCGTATAATTACTATGTATTTATTAATAACGAGTAGGTAGCTAATAATAATTTAATAATTGATGACGTGGCGTGCTAGCGCGATCGCCTTGATGCTTTCGGCATTACTATTAATATATGTGTCGATTTAAAATCACCTATGTAAACCAATGCATCAGCAGAATGTACGATTTGGCTCGTACATAGTGATTATCCTTCGTCCATTAAATAGTGATAAACTTGATAAATGTTCTCCGCAAAAGGCAAATCCACGTTATTTAGCAATATATCCAAATATGAAGAATTCAGGCGGCAACTATTCAACCACAATGCGGGAGTCGTTTCCTTATTTGAATATACTTAATACAAAATGGCGGCTAAGACGCCGGGCGATTTCCTTGATAAACTAACGAGCCTGAACAATCGTTTGGCTTCGTTCATAAAATAATACAAAATTCAAATATAAATGCAATAAATAAAACGATATTAACAATAACATCCATACAAATCGTTGACGAGCAGAAAATCAAGCATTTTTTTTACGTTTTTGCGTTACACTGCTGGACTCGGGACTCCTCAGAATTGAAGAGGCCTGGAGCCACAGCCTAGAGCTCAGTTCGGTGCTTCTATTATGTGTGTTGGTGGTGATGCGGGATATTGGACAATCCGTTCTCAGATACTAAGGTATAAGATAAGCCTTTCGGAAAAAATATAAAACGGGAATTGACAGCCTAAAGTAGGTACCCTCCGAATCTGGCAAAAAATATTCCATAAGCTATCTATGCGTAGATTACTTAAGTATACGTATATTGTTTGCCTTATATTTATTTACCAACACAGCATGTAAATAAAACAATCCTTGCGCCTTCGTGATTATAATCATAATCACATTTATTTGTTGAATAAGTTTACAAAAGATGGTTTGAATGTTACGAGTTTCACTGAAACTGGCAAAAAATTGATGCAAAAATTATACTTGACGCTGGCAGTTTGCACAGAGTTTGCGATGCCATAATTGAAAAAAAATATACTCGTAATATTGTCGATGTATAAAATTCCAAAGCTGACAAAAATATTATATTATTATTTATTTAATGGAATTAATTACGAATAAAAAATTCATACACAATAACTTAACGAAAATTCTATTTACAAAAATGGTATAAAACCACAAAAAATCCAACAAATAAATAAAACACAAGCAGTCCCTTGAAAATAATATAGAAATGAATATTTCCAACGCACGCTTCCCATTTGCATTCGATTGCAGACTGCACTCCGTTTCATGTTAATGCATGAATATGCATGCACAATTTCTGTCTACATGCAATTTCACTAAGTATTAGATCATGCATGCATGTCCAATATAATTAGTTATTTCCTTTTATATCGAGTAGTTCTGTGTATTAATTTAAGGCCATTGGCAGGTCACTGGACTCTTGTCAAATCTGGCTGCAACCCTTTTTGCGTCCCACTGCTGGGCACGGGTCTCGCACCATTATTGGAAAAGCCTGAAGCTTACTCCACCATGTTGCTCCAGTGCGGGTTGGTGGAGATGCGGGTTAGTGGCCAACCCGCTGTCGGATGTTTTCAAACCGCCCATAAGGCCTCCGACAAGGTTTAACGACTGTTATCTATCGACAACAACCAGGACCGACGGCTTAACGTGCCCTACGAAGCAGGGAAACGCGCATGAATATTTTTTGCCACTAACGGTCACCCATCTCACACCCGACCGCGCCCGATTGACTTAGCTGCATAGACCGCTTGCGTTCTACGCTAGCCGCCGAGCCATGCGAGCCATACGCGCATGGTACTGACTACTAACCCCTTATTGACTAATAGGGTGGACTGATAACAGTGGGTATTGGTGACTTGTGATTTAATTGATACATTGGCGTACTTTCGTAACAGTTAAATGATATGCATTTATAGAAATAATACGAAAAAAGAGAAGTATATAACACTAGCCTTCCCATTCGCCCGCGTGGACCCGTTTAATGGGTGCCCGAAGGATAAAAATATCCTATTTGCTATTCCAGGCTTCATTGGTATACGTTTAGCCAGTTGCTTCAACCGCGTTGACCCTATTACCCGTTTTCACGTAAGAATGAAGCATTTTCCCGCGGTTAAAAGTAGCCTATGTTACTCAGGGGGAATGTAGATTTCTAATGGTGAAAGAATTTTTGAAATCGGAACAGTTTTAATCGGAGTATTTTTGAGTTTATTCATTAGGGCCGGCGCACATATGGCGGAGCGCAGCACAGATCATTTTTTCACTGTCAACCTGTTATCGACATTGTGCTCATTGCAATAATACCTAAAATCAATCAACACAACAATTTTAGTCCTAAAGAGCAACGAAGCGACTACATGCGAAAGGTAGCGCACAGGAATGCGACTGCGCGCTACTCCGCGCGCTTGCGGTTGCCAGGCTCGCCGAAGTGACGCTTCTTTTTCTTCTTTTCTCCATAATCCTTCTCTTTTTTAATTCCTCTTCTTCAGTAATGTAATTAACAGCACGTCCCAATCCATTACTTACTTCACGAATGTACACGTTTGATCTCTCGAAAAATTGCAAAACCAATGACGATGGTGTGTCGAGTGAGGGCAGTCTAGCGCATACTCGCGCATCCGCGCGGATGTACACTCGCCTTCTCAGGTAGAAATTCGCCTAATGTGTCACGCGTTTAGAAAACTTCGCGGGCATGCTCTGCGCTGCGCTCCGCCACATGTGCGCCGGCCCTTACAAACATACTAAAATACAAATCTTTCGTCTTTATAATATTAGTATAGATTAAAGAAGAAGAAACAATGTTTAAAGTCGACAAAATGGCTTCTTATAGACCATATTTAACTCTTTATGTTCCACTTATGGTCGCAGGTTTGCTCTCAGAGGCTTCAGGCCACAGTCCACCACGTTAGTTAAGTGTATAGTGTATACAGCGAAAAATAAGAGCATTAAAAAAGTTCTTAATCTTAAGTGTGCGCCGGGATTTAAACCTGGGACCCCGTTCTCTTAACTGGTTATCGCTTTTGTCTAGCTGAAATTAAAAATCAATTATTAAATTGAAATATTCAATAAAACTCATCAGAATTGAACAAACTGAGTTCACTTATTTTTTCAAAACAATTCTTTGCAAAACGTCGTACTTATAATACTGCGATTATCAAATTATGTTTCCCAATACCGTCTCTACAATCACTTCGACTAATCACAGAAGATGGCAATAATGTTGCAATGTAGATTCAGATCCAATCGGCGTATAATCTTCGTTAGCAATGTAACCAAACCATAAAACATAATTTGTTGATCTAAACAAGGCATCTCGTAGCGAATCGATTCTCCAACTTTCCCCGGTAGAAATATGGTGCAATAATTACTCGAGTAAGCCACGAGAAACTAATTAGATTTCGTAATTTTACGCCCACATTGCTCTGAAAAGTGAGTCTTCTTTCTTATTTCACATTCATGAGAAATTACTTACATATAACTATTATTCCATGTGCAGGACTAGCGGTTGCTAGAGGCAATAAATATGGGGGGAGGGGGCTCACTAAGAAATTTGGGAGAAGAGGTGTCCCAAATTGGCTTGTTTCGTCTTCCATCTACGCATGACTGATGGATTTTGGGGGGGTCATGTCCCCTGTGACACCCCCCCCTTGAGACCACGCCTACTTCTGCAGAAGGGTATCTTGAAAGGATAACTTGAACTTGGTTTCAAAACATGAATATATCCCTTAATATTTTCATTTTTATCTGCATGCACCCCAACTGCATACTTTCTCAGACTGTATTACGTGGTCTGCAATTGCATGCTTCTAAGCCTTTTCAAAGCCATTAACGGGTTAAAAAATACAGTGGGTACATAATGGGTAAGTTCTTAATGCGTATCTCCACCACCTTGTATTGCATTGATGGATTACTCCGCTCCGTAATTGAGGGGTTCACAGCATTGGAATGAAAAAAATTCGGTATTGGATTGGACTATAAAATCTATACGGTATTTACTCACAAATCAATTGAGATACTTACGTGACATCGTCGTACTTTTTTATGAGAACATGTGAATTCACAAGCTTATGTCGCTTATAGTCAATTCGCTAAATTATGATTATTATTTATTTAAAAAGCTATAAAAATCATGTATAAAAATGTTTTAACAATTATCCTGTTTTTCAAGCGTGGTTTTTAACCTTTATGGTATCCATTTTGATATTTTTACACGCTTTATATTAGCTTCACTTGTATGTATGTTTGTATGTTTATAACCGACTCCTTCAGATGCGATTTTGACCCACTTTAAACGGCCAGTTTTCATTCAAACTTTGTAGATTTGTCGAGGACCAATGACAACACACTAATTTGATAAGATTATTTCATTATTCAATTTGCAAAATAAGATTTTTGTCAATTTATAGTTTATACATATTGTCCAATATACCGTATTTTAGCTAGGAGCTATTCTTCAAATCATTTACCGATAGTGATTCCAACGTTTTTGAACATTTTTACCTATGTACTCGTATCTTAAAACTGTGACCTTCATCTGTTTATTAAACCCATAGGCTTCTGCAGTAAAGAAATTTTGAAATCAGAGTTTGCGACAGCGGTTATGATTTCTTGCGTAATCCGTGCCTTGAGAATTGAGATCTATCGTTCACTTCGAGCTTGTCAATCCAATTAACCAATTAATAATTTAATGGTTCTTAGTCATGGGATTCAAAGTTGCGCAGTGAAATTATATAAAAGTATTACAGCAACATTGGCAAGGTCACTTCATTGTATTCATGTCTTATTCTTAGGAACATCACAGTGATGCCACAAATATGGATACTTATAACGATTTACACTCATAACCCCACAGTGGGATACATATATCCTGTGTCGTGGGTACCATGGACAAACACAAATACAGGAACACAAACACCCAGACCGAGAACAGAAATTTAAACTAATCATTCAAATTTCTGTTTCGCCGGGAATCGAACCCGGGATCCTTCGATTGGCAGTCCGGCATTGTAACCATTGCGCCACGCAGGTCGTCATTATGTATGTGTTAGTGCATTTAGTACTTGCATCAGTAACTGCAAGCAAGTAACTATAGTACATGTTAGTTTATTGAATTCTTATCGAAATTTTAAAATTTCAAATAACACTCCTTTGTCAAATTTAAAAAGTAACTGTTAAAATCATAATATTTCTCCGCAACTTAGTAATTAATTAAATAAATAACCGATACCAAAAGCCTCTGGACTTTGGCGCATGTCCCAGCGGCTGGTGAAGAACGGAAGCGATCTACGTAGCTTAGGGAGACTGTCGCGGTCGGGTATGAGATTAATGAATTATGAGTCCCGGTTGTTATCGACCTTTTCGGAGGTCGCACCAGCGTGGCGGAGTAAGCGCTAGGCATTATTAGGCATACCCAGTAACGGAGAAAGACGCAAAAAGAGTCGCCATTCTTTGATCGTCGACTAGCGCCTAATAGTTAAGTGCAGTGAAAATAAGGCAAAATTTTTATGGATGCATTAAAGGCATTATGCGGCATTCGGGTACATTACAATACATGAATGAAGTTGTGAATCATTAGCGCGTCCGCGGAGTACGTATGGCGGATTGGAATGCGAATTCGGGTCCGGTATACCTAGACATTTCTGTAAACATTAATTCAACGTTTACCGGATGTTTTTGTGAACGATGTAGAACGCATTATAGAACGGCTTTGGCTTTCAATCTTCAAAGATAAGTCATTTTAGCGGTCAAGTATTCGATGGATTACCGCTGGTATTCATATTTTCATCAATCACACTCTTAAGAACTAGACATGGTTTATCTTAGAGTGAGGGAAACAAATATTAAAAGTAAGAAAATAATTATTTACTTTCGTATATCTTAGGATTATCTGTTATCTCCCTCTATCATTTATCCTGTTCATGAAAAAAACACCATGAAAAAGTTGTCCCAGTCTCAAAACCTTCACTTTCTTGATTTATCTTGAATTAACACATTTTTAAAAATCATTTTCATAGTGAAGAAACGGTGAAAGTTTTATCATAAGTAATCTGGATGCCTCGCGTTCACAATCCGAAATGAATCGTAACGGAGAATTTGTGTTGTTACTGAAAATATTTAATACAAAAAAATGTTATAGGTACCTGTACTGTACTTATATCTTTTATTTTCTATTTTTAAACTATTTTAAAATAAAGAGGTATAATGTTTTATAGATGGTAGGCATATTCTTCGCTTTACTAACAATATTTACCCATTTCGGTCGTGAAGAATCTACGTTCGGTTTTTGTGTAACATACGGTTACCGAAAAAGATGGGTATGTGTTATTTAGAACTCCGTGTGATTACCTATTATTATTCACACTTTTAAATACATTTTTAAACGGACTAAAGGCAGACAAGACATGTGATGACCAGACACGAGCTACTCCAGTACAGTCATATTATTATGAGCATTGCCTGCTCAAGTTATAGTTTAAGTTATATTTCTGGCACATGATACTTGATATATTTTCATGATACATTTTCCGGCATTTTATACGCGTCGGCTCCTTCAGTTTTCGACCAGAAGCTCTCCCATATATTGTTTACTTTTTAGCACACTTATATTAGCTTCACCTGTATATTTGTTTGTAACTGTGAGACTGTGAACTTGTTTGTAACGCTTCTTTGGACTCGATTTGGTCCCACTTTCAACGGACAGATTCTATAAAATTGAAACTTTGGACACTTATCAAGAATTGGTGACAATATATGGGAATACTTCCAATTATTTCATGAGTTTATCTAATTCCAAGACTTTAAAAAAATATTTTTAACCAAAATCGAACTAAAAAATGAAAAATAAATATAGTTAAAAAACTAAAAAACATGCCTTTGAAGCACATTAAACATAAAAGTGAAAAATAATCCTCAATATAAGCAGAAAATAATAATCAACAAAAAAATACTAGTGTTATTGCGATAAATGCATCGGGGGCTCTGTGCCATATTTTTCTTATATCGAGCAATCCACAATTTTTTTACAATAATACTGTTTTTTTTTTTTTCATTATTTTCATTATTAGTTATTTTCTGCTTACTCATATGAAAAAATATTTTTACTGTTTTAGTTTTAATATCGTGTTTTTGCTGTATAAATAAATTCATAGTCGTCAGCTATTTCATGTATAACTTGAATGTACGGAACTGCGCAAAAACGCAGAGAGTTTTTCACGCTCCACTGCTATAGGTACATGCGATCGGTTTCCATCAATATGTATAACATGGCTCACATAGCACCGGACCCGGTTACACTTGCACTTATGCTTGCAATGGTGCTATTTATGCAAGGCCGGATTAACGGGAGGGCAACCGGGGCTACAGACCCGGGCCTTCACAAAACAGGGGCCCCCACAATAGAGACTTTGGAAAAAAAACAAATTCAGACTATTACACACAAGTAAACAACATTTCCTTTCATATTTTTTTTCGCGTGTCACAGTACTTTGTACATCATTAAATATTAAAAGAAATCATCGACCTATATTTGTTCACTCCTAAATACTGACTGACTGAAAAAATTGTCCATTTTATTTGGCAAATAGTTTGGGGCCAAGGGGTCTCCACATCTTTGTTGTCCCGAGGCCTCCAAACCTCTAAATCCGGCCCTGTATTTATGTCTACTTTGGTAAAATAATATAAGATGATAAAAGATATTCTGCTACTACGATTCGAACCAACATCTGATGTACGGAATAATTCTAAAAATTACACGTATAAGCGAAGCCCGCGGCTCCTCTCGGGCTAATTCTGCTAACATTGCTAACGGGAGCCTAACGGTCGGGCTGTTAGAATGGTCATTATCTACCATTTATTCTTGATATGAAACATGATAAAACTTTAATAAATGTTGCTTGTTATGTCAGATCTTGCGGGATTGCAACTATGACATTGTATAAATAAATTGGATTTTAGTTTAGTTCATCTCTGTGATTTCACTCATTAGGTCCATCTGAAGAACCCCGTTAGAAAGCTGTCTTTAGATGCTTTAGTGCAAAATTCATAAGATAGTGTATGATTTTAATTTGAACTTCGAATTTAATTGACGCCAATTTGTGACTCAGATTTTTTTTAAACTAGCTATAAAGTCAATTCGTATGTAAGCTGATAATGTATATATTTTGTTTGTTTCTCGGTTAACTGAATAACTGGATAAAAGAAACAATTAATTTGTCAATATCTTACAGATATGAAATCTCATTTTTTTAAACAGCGTGTAGTTAGGTACCTACAGCTAATAATTGAACTTTCTTGTACCATAAAAATAAAATGTCAAATAAGCACCTGGCATCGCTTTTTAAAGTACATTGGAAATCCAAATTCTTTGTATATTATGATGTACTTAATTTAAGGAGTTTGTACATTACTGTTAATGATTTCACAGTGATGTAAAATTGCTTGCTATGGTATTGTAGTCCCTGTAGTTTCGGAATTAAGAATAGAGCTACGGTATCCCCTGCCTGATCGTAAGAGGTGACTAAAAGGGGGCTTCCGGGGTTGCGGACGGTGAGGGTGGGAGCTCAATCCGTCTAGCCACCAGCCCCAGGAAAGACTGCGGAGTGTGCGTGACCGCATACCGCCGTAAGCAATGCAAGGTGCAGGAGAGCACATCTGCTCTCCCAAAGATGGACTCATTCCAGGGCGCCGTGCGTGGAGGTCACCGGTGCGTTCCACTGGAGATCCCGGAGTCCTCCCCCAAGCGCAGACGCTGGCCACCGAAGGGGTTTTAGTGCGGTCAAATGCCACATAACCTGGTATCCTCTCCCAATATGCCGGGTACATTTTCCCGATATAAAAAAAGTTAAGGTATTTTACTCTATATAAGAAAAATCTAAAAATGTAAGATTGAAATAGTTTATGCAATATTCAGTGAGAAATATTAGTTTTAGTTCTTAAACCACAAAATTAACTTTATATTCCATTTCGATATTTTCGCTATTTTATGCTTTATTTTTGGTGGATCAGTTGCCGCTATCATATTATTATTATACCGTCATACGGTTAATTGTAAAGACAAAATAAACTACTGAACGAATTTTAATGAAATTCGGAACACAGATAGAGTGGACCTTGGGATAGGATATAGGATAGTTTTTATCCTACGGTAACCTAAAAAACGGGTTCACGCGGGCGCTGGCGTTGGCCAGAGCCTGTGATGTTATTACTGATAATTTTTTGTACAATGTTCAGTAATAACACCATTGGGTGCACTGTTCGACTACACTTCACCCAATGCTCTATCAAGCAATTATTTTTTGTTTAGATGGAAAGTCTGGATGCCGCCACACTTATATTAGGAGAACATCAGGCCCAAGAGTAACAACAACTCCTAAAATAGTAGGAAAGTAAACATATTGTTTCATATTAATTTCAATTTGTCTTGCACCCTGATATATTTTGTATGCAAGAAGTGATCCGAGACATGATCAATATTGATTACGCTGACCCCAAACACCTTATACTAATTTTACACTTGGACAGAAAGTTATTTATTATAGTTTAACCTGAATAGCTACAAGAAAATAATGTTGTGCTTCATCATAATATAAACATTAAAATTCTATTATTTTCAATTGTATTGTACTTTGAAAATGATTGATGGAGTAATGTGTAGCTGCCACTTGCGACTTAGGTGATATTTCGTCCCCTAAAACAAATAGCAATACATTTATCTATAACTAGCGGCCGCCCGCGACTTCGTCATTTTTTAAGTTATTATTATTATGTATGTTAGTCTGTAAGGTATTTATTGAATGGGCCTCGATGCCTGAAATGAAGGAATTATTATTATTATATCTCAATTGATTTGGTAGTCCAAGACCGGATTAGCCGTTGTATGAATATTCACTAATCCATCATTGTATAATTACACTTTTACTTAAATAAACATGGCTTTGAAATTATAAATAGACAGAGCACACACAGAAATTCATTCGAAGCCCACAAACATTACTTATACTTTCATTGAATCTTTTAGATTTGTGTTAAATTTCTTTTTCTTTTCAACCGTAACAACAAAAGAGGTAGAAATCGAAAACTTACTTCCCTCTCTGTCTATTCTATAAACATTTAGTACTTCTCTCTCTAAGGTAACTTTGAACCCATGATGATTTAGAGTTTTTACCAAAGAATGACTTTACAATTCGTAAGGTGAAAGTGAATTAGCATTTCAACTCATCAAGTGTGAGAAGGGCTTGTGACCTATTGGTTTTGTGTCACCGTGTTTATGTTTTTTTTAAAACTAATTTTTCATACATTTTGTTTCAGGTATTTAATGAAGACCTACTTCGCAGCTGTAAGGTTTTAATTATTTACAATTTTTGGTATGAAAATTAAGAACTGCACCATTAGGGATCATAAAAAATTGATTCTTAAGTAGGTACGTCTAAATATTTTTACAGAATATAAGAACTATACAGTAGTCCTAACATTATTTGTACAGTTTGTACTCAAAGGTCCGGCGTATAAAGTTGTTTATAAATATAAATATAAATAAATATCTTTGGACAATTTACACAACGCTATCTGATTCCAAACTAAGCAGAGCTTGTACTATGGTAATCAGAAAGCTGATAAATATACTTAATGATTAAACGAACTTACCTTAAGTGAAGTTCTATCATAATTATACGATGGCTTCGTCTGAGAAATTAGATTACTTGTAGTAGACGTACTGTTCTAGCCATTCATACACTAAAGTTGAGAAATACAACCTAAAAAATAAAAAGGTTGTAATAAAAAAACATAAAATCACTCAAAAGTCTGTACACTGACAACACCTGTCATTCGTCGCTATCTTCATTTAGTTTAGAGAGCAATGCACGAATTTTATTTTTATGACAAATTTTTCCCTGGGGTAGGGTGGGAGGGACCTAATTTCTCAGACGAAGCCATCGTATAATTATGATAGAACTTCACTTAAGGTAAGTTCGTTTAATCATTAATTATACTTTGCTTCGTCCTCGAAATTAGATTACTTGTAGATCTTGAGAGTCGAAAAATTTGTAAATAAAAATTAATTTAAATAGTAAATAAGTTATTTTATTTACTTCTTAAATTCAATTATTAAATAATTTTATTTATTAGTAAATAAATTATTCACTATATAATTATATTAATATCATTATATTAAAAATGGTTTTTTTTTGTAGTAAAAACAAGCAAAAGAATATAGGATGCATTGTTAACACAACTTGGTATTTTTCTAAAACAAAATCTCCAGTTGTTATATAAAATATACCAACAAAAGTAAATATATACTTTTTCCTTAAACAGTTATATACAGTCACTGTCACTTATGATATGACTTATGACGCATTTGATTGTAAAATGTAATTTGATTGTAAAAACAAAAACGCATTGTAAAATATCGTGAAGATAATTATATCGTTCGTCTGCAATAATAGACGGTTACGGCGGCTTTTCGTGTAAGTTCCAAACTGACTATGTACTTGTTACGTGCAGAAGACGTGGAAGTATAGTCTGGTGGAATGAGCAGAAAATATTTGTATCTATACCGTACCGCTAAATATATAATACTGTAAAAAACAATTATATAATACTGTAAATATTTAGACAGAACTAAAGTTTTACAGTATACCTTATATTTTCTGTTTCTATTTTTGTAATCCAATATCCAACACCGCCGCGATGCCACCGCGACCGGCAGGAGCTCCTGAAGAAGGTCCTCGTCAAAACATGTCGGCAAATCCGATAAAATTTACGTGAATACAGCCGTGTCATATATATAACTACAATGTTAGTGTACACTCCCGATTCGTTCAATAAGAAAATCCAATAAAACAGGTACTGGGCTAATTTGAATTTTTTATTTAAAAAATGAGAGAATGAATGTGGGTTGGATATAGTCACTATCTATATGTTTTAGTTAAATCTGGTATTTAGTAATTATTTTTATTACCTCCATTTATGACCTCAATATTATTAGTACTCGCAAGACTACTACTTTAAGTAGTAGTTTGAACTCTATAAACAGTGACTAGTTCTAATAAAATGACAGCTTTAATACTCAATAATTATTTAGCTGATATGTGGGAACCAATTTTCTAAAAAAATTGCCCAGTTGTTGGATTTCAGGTAACTTTAATTTTGATAAAGACAAAAACGTAAAGCCGGTAATAAAAACTTTAACTACTACGGCTAATTCTAATATCAGAACAATTTTTACGTGTAATCACTCCGAGACAATGCAAACCTGTAACTATTTAATGAACTTAAGTGAGCATTATCTATCATAGAAGCATAGTGTTAGCAAGGATATATCCCTGAGAAAAAAAAAAATGCTTCATACTATTAATTTAAAGAAAGTTGCAAAAAATAAAACTATTTTTTGAAAGCAACACCATTTCGTTTTACCGAGTTATCAGATAAGGAGGTACACAAAATATCTAAGGCTTCGCGGCAACTATTTTAACTTAAATTTTGATAACCTTGTTTCAGAGGTTCCTCTTAGGAACAGAATATAATATTCATTTGTTTTTGTTCCGGGCATAATAATTAGACTTTCAAAAATAGAAAACAAAGGTTGAGAGTGCCTTTGGTATTCTCAACCACTGAACCTTCAGCTTTGTCTGTAACATAACTCAAATTATAATCAGTTAAAATAGTATCTTATAGTATGATTCAAATCTTATTTTTAAAGTATCTAAAATCGTTGGAAAGGCGTAAATATATATATTATTCTAATTAAAAGTAAATAAATTGATAGCTAATGAGACTGGGTCTCCATGAAATATCAAGCTATGCTAAGATAGCAACTTATACCATTTCGAATCTTGTGGCAAACAAGTCTATGTCAGCCATTTCTAAAAGCTCGACTATTTTACTGAACACAATGGTCGGTTGCTTCACATTCTATATCAGGACATATAGGTATCTACATCGCGATTCATATATGCCACTCACTGTCTTGGAAACTATAAGAGGCAAAAAACATAAATATTTTTATTGTCACATCTTAAAAGTCATCTTGGTGATTCTTATATGATGTGGGCATATGGGAAACGCATACCAGCCTTCTTAATATACGAAATGGAAGTTATGTTATAGATACACAACTAATGATTGCGAAGAAGAATTTAACACTTCATTATGTGCCGGGCAAATAATTTTAAACGGAAAAATGCAGTCAAGATCTCGTTCCATATTCTCACCGCATATCACAGCAGCCTTCCCCCCCCCCCTGTCCAGTTTTACTTGCATTGGAATAAATATTCAGGCAAAAGCTATCGTCTCTTATCGAGTGTATCGATGTGTCGGTTATTAAGATCATTATGAAACCATCATAATCATCAGTTTCTATAGCAAGATATGCACAACTCTCAATACTAGTATTATACAACCAGCCAGGCAGGACAGGAGGCGAGGAGACCAACTAAATGAGCGAACTGGCGTATCGTAAATACGCTTTAGTATTTAAAAAAAATGTTTACTTGTTATATTCTAATTTGTTTTATATGAGTAAGAGCGATCTAAGCAAATTGATGATGTTAAATAGCCTTATTTGTATTAATAAACAAAAACTAGGGATGCTGTATTGAATCCAAAAAGAAAAATGTTAAATTCATATATGTAAATTGTTGTTGAATGTGAAGCGTAAATATTTTTGAATTCATTATTAATTGACAATAAAAGATCGCATCAATCTTTTAAGCCATTATTTTTTGAAATTAAATTTAAAATGGTTTATAAATATCAATTTTAAAATAATTTGTAATAATGAGTTTGATTAACGGATCTGCTTTATTCATTGATACTGTGAATCAAAGGAATAGCATTTAGATATTGCACCAGAGTATAAAAACTCAACTATGATGTTAATATCGCCTGAAATTGATTTGTTTCGACGGATATACGATAATATACAAATAATTTTTAGAGGCGGTACAAAATTTTGTATTGCTATGGTTTTGAAAGATATTTTTAGTATGACACGACACTATTATTAGTGATGTACTTCCATCTGGTGTGAAAGAGCGCTAATCTTCCAGGAACGTGGTGTACCTCTGTTATCGGCGAGTCTGTGTGCGCACTGGTGCAGCGGTGTCGGAAGCATTGGGTGCGCAGCAGCCGTGGCTTGTTGTGGCAACGTGGTTGCTGCACCAAAAAATGGTAGACTTCTCCCCGCTCGTGCTTGTATCGCTAACATGAGCGGGCTCTCGAATTTAAAGTCTTGAGAGTGGTAGAAGTTTCTGCTGTTGATATTTTTTATAGCGTCTTTATTATTAGGTACCTATATTATTATTTTTTACCTTGATCCTGAATAAATCTGGAGCTTTTATAGCTTTTGCTGATTAACCCTTCAGCCAATTTTTCCCCAAATGCATAACTGTTAGTTTTGGTAGAAATTAACTGATATTTTATACTTAGGTAAGTATCTTTATTTGATTGTAGACGACAGAAAATTCGCTGCGACAAAGATTCTACATAATGTGAATCATACAAAATTCTAGTTTCATCTATCATCGGCTTCAATGGTCGTTCGATAGACGGGACGACGGGACAGTTCTGTAAAATTAAATATTATCTTAAACTCATTTCTTTCGAAAGACCAGAAGTAGGTATAGTAATATGTTCCCAACGAACAGCCAGTTCATCCTGAAAAGGTGAAGTCTTTCTCTTATTTTTAGAAAGAGAAACACCAATGCTTGACGCTAGGTTCTGATGGTGTCGATGGTGCCAGTGAGGCCGAATCCAATGACCTATAGTGGGGTCAATGGGTCGGAATATGAGGTAATTCCGAATTAAAAGGTTCGGTATTCGGTTGGCGACATTTAAAGTGTATAAAATTAATTATTCTCGTCAGTGTTTGTTGAATCTGCCAACTCACACATCTGATTGCCTGAAATGATAGAATGTACAAAATATAAGTTTTGCAGTATACTTATGAAAGCATGAATTTTTTGCATATAGATACAAGCCTATACTCATATAGCAAATAACCTATACTCATGCATTCATGCAATGAAGGAATCATCCGTAATAGATGAATCTCATCCTTAAATCGTAGATGAATTTATTCATCACATCACTTATCATTTCATTATATCAAAAATGTTTTACAAGGCAACACTCCCTTGAACTCAAGTAATTTTTTGCGAACGTAACATTCTCAAAAGGAAATGTACCCAACGCATATGTATTTGCTTGTAGGAATGTTTCACAAAAGATTTTGAATACTACTTAATTCGTAGATAAATACATCAATTCCAATTTTCGTTATTTCATATAACGATTTTACAAGGCGATAGTCCCATGAACTACCCTCAAGTAATTTCTTGCGAACGTAACATTCTCAAAAGGAAATGTACCCAACGCATATTTATTTGCTTGTAAGAATGTTTCACAAAAGATTTTGAATACTACTTAATTCGTAGATTAATACATTCATTACATTTTTCATTATTTCATATTAACGATTTTTATTACAAGGCGATAGTCCCATGAACTACCCTCATGTAATTTCTTGCGAACGTAACATTCTCAAAAGGAAATGTACCCAACGCATATTTATTTGCTTGTAAGAATGTTTCACAAAAGATTTTGAATACTACTTAATTCGTAGATTAATACATTCATTACATTTTTCGTTATTTCATATTAACGATTTTTATTACAAGGCGATAGTCCCATGAACTACCCTCATGTAATTTCTTGCGAACGTAACATTCTCAAAAGGAAATGTACCCAACGCATATTTTTATTGTTACTACATACTTTACACAGCGCGTTAAAAAACGCTTGTATGTCTCACCCAACCAGCATTGGCACCCGTGCCCAGCTGTGGGACGGAAATAGGGTTGCAGCCATCTTTTACAATAGTTGTGTACGTGGTGGAAAAAGCTGCAGGCCTCCCCAATGGGGAGGGAACCGTGCCCAGCAGTGGGACGGAAATAGTGGTGTTGCAACCATGTCGCGCAATAGTTATTGTATACTATACATACCTTTCTGTGGTAACAATTTCATTAGAATTTTATTTTCAGAAGATTCACTCGATATCCATTATTGATTTTGTTTCTAACATTTTTTCCTGCTTTCTTATTTTTCGTAACACATTAATCAGTAATTCACATCTTTATTTTTCCTGTTTAACAACTTCACTTTATAAGAAAATACTTTCACGTGTTGAACGGCTAGGCACTAAAACGCGAATGAAGATAGCGACGAATGACAGGTGTTGTCAGTGTACAGACTTTTGAGTGATTTTATGTTTTTTTATTACAACCTTTTTATTTTTTAGGTTGTATTTCTCAACTTTAGTGTATGAATGGCTAGAACAGTACGTCTACTACAAGTAATCTAATTTCGAGGACGAAGCAAAGTATAATTACATTATTCTAAATACATACCTACTTAAATAGATAAATTAACACCCAGACACAGAACAAATAGTAATGTTCATCACACAAATATTTGTCCTGAGTGGGAATCGAACCCACGACCTCACGCTGTGCAGTCGGCTCATCACCCACTACGCCACGGAGGCTGTCCATTATTTAAATTTATATTAAAGGTTATTATGAGTAGGTTTTTATGTGTGGGTAGAAGTGTAAAAAGCTAGACGTGTTTTTATTGATCACTTTAATAAATAAATAATATTCAAGAGAAAATTGCAAAAGTATATGTATTACATGTGAAAGTTTAAGCACCTACCAGCATATAATATATCTCCTGTGAAGATTCAGCACTTTTTAGCACTTGCACCACTTTCATCACTTAACCTAAAACCATGGACTCACTAAAAGGTACATTTTTCGCAATGTCTGACCTTTTTAACACCAGTATGGCAGAGTTTCAGCAACAGTTCCAAAAAGCTAGCCCTGCCACTACCACCACAACGGCTCTAGCCTCTGAGTTTTTGACCTTCAAGAAGTTTATTGCTGCAATACTTGATACAATGCAGAGGCAAATGGAGTTTCTTGGTAGGGAAATAGATCGCATGGAAATGAAGGGTCGTCGTAAAATTCTACTTATTCATGGTATTCCAGAGGAAAAATCAGAAGACATTCCTTCTACTGTTGCAACTACTTTTGAGAAAAAACTTGGGATTTCAGAGGTTACAACTACATCCATCGCTCGCTGTCATCGTCTTGGTCGTCGCACTGATAAAAAGGCTAGGCCCATTCTTGTCAAGTTCCGTGAGGTACCACTGCGCAACAAGGTTTGGTTCAGTAAAACAAAACTGAAGGGGTCTGGAATTACACTGTCTGAATTCCTTACAAAATCCCGCCATATCATTTTTATGCAAGCAAGGCAGCGGTTTGGTATTTCTAAATGCTGGACACGTAACGGTGTAATACATGTCTCGGCACCGGACGGCTCTGTCCACCAGGTGGAAAGCTTGGCAGATCTTGACGCTGTTGCCAATACTGTAGCTACGGAAACGGACCCCAAGGAACAGCCACAGGCTGATTCAGACGACCAAGAGGAGGGCGTAGAAGAAACCGATCCGACTCCCAGTACTCCTGATGCGGCCACTGAGACCACAGCACCGTCGTCTAGCGCTGCTCATTCGGGCGATGGCAGAGGCGGGCAGAGAGCTCGAAGAACGCACAGGAAGTAACTTCTGAGAGACAAAGCATTCACATTCATTATTTGCCGAGCCCTCGCCCATTTTGTGACCGTAGCTTTTTCCACTGGTGTCCTTATAGTATATCTACACTTATATCCTTTGCATTCTTCGCATACTTTAACATTTTCACTATGTAAGGTACTCGATATTTTGTTGTGATTGATATTTTTGTGACCTAAATAATGACAGCTAATGACTGACATGACAATTTGACAACACTGACAACTATTAAAATTTGACGTTTATGAAATACATGACAGCCTTGGATACTTGTCTTTCTGCCAATAATTAACTGCTGCCTTAAAAATATGCTAGGTGTCACTACTGTATATCATACTAATTAACATAAAAAACTCATAGACTTAATCCTAAATTAAGATATTCAAACTTCCCTGCTACTATTTAAATTAACTAAATGGCGTGGGCTGAGCGCGAGAGTGTGATATATAGAGTATGTGTTGTACTTAAACATACTTATTGTCTTTTATTCTCTTATTTATTTATTTTTTGTTTCATGCGCTAAAATGGATTTTATTTTTAATTTTTAGTCAAATATTTTAAGTAGTTATACCGCAAGTGTATTTAGTGTAATTTCTTTTTGGTAATTTCACCTTCCGGTCTTATTGTTTTTTTTTATTTACTTATTTTTTATTACTATTATTAACACATAGCAATCGAACTTGGGTTTTAATGCCTTTGTTTAGTGACTTTATGTTATAAACTTTATATGCTGGTTTGTGTGCTAACATTGTGATATAAATTTTAGTTAAATTTTTTTTTCTTTCTTGGATATTTATTAGCAAATACTTTGTCTTATAAAAACCTAAACTATGTCTGCAGATTTAAGCGAACAAGTAGATAGTTCATGTTCCTCTTCATTTTGTACAGCGTCCGATGGGTTGGATAGTTGCACTAGTTTTGAAAGTATCCCACCACTAAATACAGTATTAGATTCTAGCTTCTCTGAATTTTCGCAAAACTTTAACATCTGTCACATTAACGCACAAAGTATTCCGGCACATTTCCCCGATCTCTTGTCCTCTTTCGATAGCAAGCATATTCACGCTATACTTGTTTCGGAGACATGGCTGAAGGCTTGTCTTCCATCATCATCATATTCGCTGCCGGGCTATCATCTCATTCGCAACGACCGCACTAGTCGGGGTGGTGGAGGTGTTGCCATCTATCTTCGCTCTCATATTCCGTTTTCTATTGTTCGTCAGTCTCAACCCGGAAGCGAAGTAGAATTTCTTTTTATAGAAGTCCTCTTCTCTAAAACCAAACTTTTACTAGGTGTGTTTTATAATCCGTCTATGGCAGTTAATTATTTCTCTACTTTAGAAACAGTCCTGGAAGATCTTACACCGAATTACGCACATACAGTAATTATGGGGGATTTTAACACATGTCTTCTAAAGAATGATGTCAGATCTAATAGTCTTAAAGCAGTTGTTGAAGCAGTCAACCTCCATTTGCTTCCTCTTTCTGCAACCCACTTCTTTCCAAACTGCACTCCTACACTACTTGACCTAATGATTGTATCTTCTTTGGATAGTGTTGCAAAATATGGTCAACACACTGCTGATGCATTCTCATATCATGATCTTATCTATTTATCTTTTAAATTGAAACCCCCTAAGGCTAGGTCCAGAGTAGTTCTTCGCCGCAATTTTGGTAGCATTAACATAGAACAATTTCGCATTGACGCAGCTAAGATTGATTGGGCAGTGATAAAGACCCTAAATACTGTTGATGAGCAGATTGCGCTTTTTAATTCATTGCTAACTCAACTGTTAGACATACATGCACCGGCAAGACCTGTTCGCATGAAACACCTACCAGCTCCCTGGCTTACCGAGGAAATTAAAAAGCTCATCACCAAGAAAAACAATGCAAAATCCAGGTATAAAATGGACCCAAGTGACTCTAACCTGTCCAGATACAAATTAGCACGTAATCACTGCAACAAGGTGTGTAGAGATGCACAAAGACGCCATATCTACAAATCAGTTCAAAATCAAGATCCAGCTAAAGTCTGGAAATTTCTAAGATCCCTAGGAGTTGGAAAGGCACGTCAACAGGACGGCTCTACACATATGAATTTAAATCTTCTAAATAAGCACTTCTCTTCGGCTTCAGGCATCGACAAAGCAAAAAAACGCTTCACGTTAAACTCTCTTTCGAGCCTGCCAACTCCTGATTTTCCTCAATTTACTTTTCGCGCTTTCGCTGATTGTGATGTTGTTAAAAGTATTTACTCTATACACTCGGAGTCCGTCGGATGTGACAACATTAGTCGTAAAATGATCACTCCTATAATTGATATTGTCTCCCCTATATTGACGCATATCCTTAATCATTCCATATCCTCATGCACATTCCCAGCTGTTTGGAAGGACGCTCAAATAATTCCTTTACCCAAGAAGTCCAATCCTTCCGCATTTTCAGACTACCGTCCTATATCCATTCTTCCATTCCTTTCCAAAGTATTTGAGCGTCTGGTTTACCAGCAGCTTAGTTCCTATGTATCCCGTCACAATCTGTTAAACCCTTTTCAATCCGGCTTCCGTCCTGGTCATAGTACGACTACTGCTTTGTTACACATCACAGACGACATACGTAAAGGCATGGATGATCAACAGCTCACGGTGTTGATACTCCTTGATTTCAGCAGTGCTTTTAATACTGTAGACCATGACATCCTACTTGCTATTCTACGCTCTTTCAACATATCTCCGACAGCAATAAGCTGGTTTCAAAGTTACTTGGAGGGACGCCGGCAACGTGTTCAGGTCCAGGATGAGCTATCATCTTGGACCTCTACTCATGCCGGGGTACCACAAGGTGGCGTCCTCTCTCCTTTACTTTTTTCCCTTTTTATCAACTCCATAAGCCATAACTTATCTTCACTCTACCACCTTTATGCAGATGATTTACAAATTTACCAACGAAGTTCTTTGGATAATTTATCGGCTGCGATCAACACAATAAATAATGATCTCCAAAAAATTCTTCTCTGGAGTGAATCTTATGGTCTTAAAGTTAATCCGGCCAAAACCCAGGTTATTATAGTTGGCAGCAAACGATTAATGGCTAAGATTAACTGGTCTCTTATACCTAGTGTGAGTTTTGACGGTGTACTATTACCATTTTGTGATAAGGTGAAGAATCTTGGTATTTATGTTGACAAACATCTTTCTTGGATACCACAGATCGGTGAGGTGAGTAGGAGGATGTTTTCGGTGATTAGCTCGCTAAGAAGACTTCGTAACTTTCTTCCAACTGCTACTAAAATTGCGCTCTCACAGTCCTTAATTCTTCCTATTCTGGACTATGCCGATGTTTGCTATCCTGATCTAACAGAGGAGCAATTTAATAAACTCGAGCGTCTCCAAAACTTGTGCATAAGATTCATATTTGGCCTTCGCAAATATGATCATATATCCGAATACCGTACAAAGCTCAAGTGGCTCCCTATTCGACTTCGCCGGAATACACATATTCTCTCCTCTCTGTACTGTGTTCTGTTCAACCCGGTGACTCCCCTATACCTTAAAAACCGTTTTCAGTTTCTCCATCTTACCCATAACTTTCATCTTCGTTCAGCTGATAATCTTATCCTTAAAATACCTGTTCATTCTTCTACTTTCTACGGCAAATCTTTCACTGCCTCAGCTATTCGCCTGTGGAACAATCTTCCAGTGGATATTAGGCGTGCAAAATCCCTTGATTCCTTTAAAAGTAAATTAAAAGCTTATTATTTGAACCTTTTTCCTTCCTCTTCATGAACTATCTATCAACATTTACTTCACATACCTACTTTGTTTTGCTGTGCGACATTGTTTTGTGTTTTGTTCTTATCTCCCTGTTTCTTTAGTAACTTATTTATTTTATGTTAAATCTGCACACCCTACCCTTTTTTTCTTCCCCTCTGTCCATTAATTTTTCCAAGCATAGGTTGCCTGGAAGAGATCGCTGCCTGAGCGATAAGGCCGCCTATTGCATACACTAATTAAATTTTACATCTAGAAGGTATTTTACTGTAAAACATGGTGTGCAATAAAGTATTATTGTTGTTGTTGTTGTTGTTGTTATTATTTTAAAGAGGAATACATTCTTAATCTTTACATTTACTTTGTAAATTACATAGACTTAGGATATGCTAAGTCTATGGTAAAATATATTTCGAATTGGTTTCTTTTCGAAGAGGCTTAGAGCATCAAGGTATGACAGGTATGACACCCGTCAGAGGAGTGGACTTTACGGGCGAACCCCTCGTCCCAACGTCCATGCATAATGTGCCTTCTAAAATATAGTTATACAATTAGTGTGTCTGTTTATGTCGGTGTCAGTGTTGTCGGTGCATAAAAAATGACGTTGTTAATTGAAATTGACATTTAGAAATGTATGTGTCTGTAGCGATGAAAGAATATTTGTGAATGTGTGACAAAATTAAAATGTGTGCGTTCTTCCCCCCGCACCAGATTTGGCACAAAAATTATGTATCGAAGCGAGGCGCTATGCCGTCTCTACTGAAGGGTGAGTCAGTAACTTTGATGCTCTAAGGGAAGAGGGAACAATTTTCAAATTACTATGAGGTGGATATAATTAATGTGAAAATCAGAAAATCTCAAACTTTTGATGACGTCATCCTACGTATACATATGAAATAAAAATTAAGCCGTGTGAGGAAGAGACTGCAGAATTTAAAAAAAAACTGTAGATAAAGGGAAGTTTATATACGGATCTCTAAAAACCGCGAGTCATGAATCCAACCGCATGCATATTGTGGACTTATGAATTTGTGGTCGTTAGTATGAACATGTATATATACATATATTATTTAGTTGATTACCACTGTTACTGAAACTATGAAAGAAGAAAAATCTGATATTACCGTCTGGACTGGACTGCTGTAACCTAATATTAACTTAATTTTATTGCCTCTTATATAAAGGAGAACACGGATATCTCTTTTAATGATATAACCTTAGAATAATTACATTATAGAAACCAAGTTCGCGCGCCAAAATTGAAGCATTTTAATTGGTGCCATTAATGAAAGAAAGAAAGAAAGAAAGAAAGAAAGAAAAAATATTTATTTCATATTAGGAATACAAAATATTCGCTTAATGAATGTCATTTTTTCCCGGTCATCGCCTTTAAGTGCCCGTTTGGGCTAGGTGTTGAGCTGAGAGAAAAAAGGCGGCGGAAAAAAACTCCCAGCACTCTTTTAAAAAAAACAGTACATAATATTATATTTGAGATAACAGAATGGCTATGGGTCGATAATGGTCACACGTGACAGCTGATCGTGTGAGACACCATCAACCCACTTCCACCTGCTCACAGATGCGAGTAATTACTAAAACTAATACAATCTATGAAGAAATAGCCTTGTGTGAGCGAGATTCATTCCCACGCTCCTTTATCATTAAGATAGTCCTTAGTGTTATAATAAGCCTTACGGCACAGGACTTGTTTGACTGCCTTCTTAAAAGGTTTTAAAGGCAGGGATTGAATCTTTATTGGGATTTTATTATATATCCTGATGGACATCCCAATAAAAGAATTACTTTTTTTATGAAGCCGGCATTTCGGAAATGCCAGCTTGTGGCCGTTCCTAGTTGAAACACAATTAGGACTTTGCAAGTCCAATATAGTAGTGAATTTTTCTTTGTTTTTACGTACATATATGATGTTTTCGTAAATATATTGCGAAGCAAATGTTAGAATATCTATCTCTTTGAATTTTTCTCTGAGAGATTCTCTAGCACCTATGTTATAAATTGCGCGAATAGCCCTTTTCTGCAAAATAAAGATTGAATCAATATCAGCCGCATTACCCCACAGTAAAATGCCATATGACATTAAACTATGGAAATAACTGAAATAAACTAATCTGGCTGTTGCAATGTCTGTGAGGGAACGAATTTTCTTTATTGCAAAAACTGCAGAACTAAGTCTATTCGCTAACTGAGAGATGTGGGGTCCCCACTGTAATTTGGAGTCTATTGTGATTCCAAGAAATGAAGCTTCTTCAACAATGGCAAGATCCTCACCATTTAATTGAGGATTTACATTTTCTTTCTTTACATTTGGGGGTGAAAATCTTATACAATTAGTTTTTTTATTATTTAATAGTAAATTGTTTACATTAAACCACTGGACAACCTTAGAGAGAGCATTGTTCACGTCGTCAAGATTTGATATTCGTCTATTAATTTTAAATAAAAGAGAAGTATCATCTGCGAACAATACAATCTCATGACTGTTTTCTACCATGAATGGAAGATCATTTATATATAATAAAAACAGAAATGGTCCTAAAATTGAACCCTGTGGGACCCCCATCTCTACAGGTGACCCAGACGACCTTTTACCATTCACCTCAACTCTCTGAGTCCTATCCCTCAAATAGGATGACAGGAGTTTAAGCGCGGTACCTTTAATGCCATAGTGGTTGAGTTTCCTTAGAAGGGTTTCGTGCTGAACGCAGTCAAAAGCTTTAGATAGGTCGCAAAACACACCTAAGGCATCCTGCGATCTCTCCCAAGCTTCTATAATAACTGAAAAAAGCTCAACACCTGCATCGGTTGTAGAACGACCTTTAGTGAAACCAAATTGATTTTTATGTAAAAGTTTGTTATTTGTAAAATAGGACAATAACTGGTTGAGAAGAATTTTCTCGAATATTTTACTGCACGTGGGGAGAACAGAAATAGGTCTATAATTCATAGGGTCAGTAGTACTGCCCGATTTGTATAAAGGAATCACTTTACTATGTTTCATTAGGTCAGGAAATTCACCACTTTTTATACAATTATTAAATATTAGGGCTAAGTTTGGTGCAATTAAATCTATTATTGAATTAAGGATCTTTACAGAAATACCCCAAAGATCGGTAGTGTTCTTAACATCTAATGTCCTAAATATTATTACAATGTGTTTGGCGTCTATGGGTCTAAATTTAAAATGACATTTGCATTCGCTCACATTTTCTTTCAGCAACGATTCAGCAACGTTGGGGGAAGAGTTAAGAGATTTAGTTGTCGAAACTGGAATGTCACTAAAAAATTTCTCAAATAAATTAGCCACATTCTCATCTTGTTCAACCAGAGTATTATTATCCGCAATTAGTTTAAAATCAAGGTTGCGGTCCTTACCTCTTCCAGTTTCGGCATTAATGATTTTCCAAGTCGTCTTTATTTTATTGTTACTAAATTTTATCTGATTTCTGATATGTATGGACTTGGCCGCGATACACACTTTCTTAAAAACTTTTGAATAATTTTTAACATGGTCACAAAAGGATTCACTATGATTATAGGACCTCTCATAATAAAGGTCATATAATTTTTGCCTACTTCGGTGTAGTCCCAATGTTGCCCAATCATTGAATGATTTGCATGTTTTCGGAGAGATTGTCTTTGGGGTAAATACAAAATTATATGCTTTATTGATTTGATCAGAAAGTATCTCATACTGTTTATTTACATTACCATGCAACGGAACAGACAATCCATTTACAAGCTTATTTCTAAATCTCTCCATTCGTTTATTACTCACCGGAACGACCACTTTACTCTTATCAACCCGTTTATCAATATCATATTTAAAACATGCGAGTTGACCACAGTGATCCGAACTTAGATTATTAATTATCATTGAATGAACTGGTGTGCCATCTGTAAAGATATTGTCAATGCAAGTCGCTGTGGAATCAGTGATTCTAGTGGGTTCCGAAAACAGGTTACTAAGATTACAACATTTCATACTCGATAAAAACTTTTTACTGACTGAAGATTCCTCCAAGATATTAATATTAAAGTCACCACAAATAATAATGTCCTTCTTCTTCTTGCTACATAATTTAAGAAATAATTCATCAAGAACTGACTCGAATTTATCAAACAATGCATTTGGAGGTTTATAAATACAAACAATTAAACAATAAGGTAGCTCCACACAGGCTATTTCCACAGTCCGTTCAATAGAAAGGCTCACTATATCTTTACGGTCCTTAAATTTTAGGCCTTTTTTTAAAATAATTAACGAGCCACCACGAATAGCTGTCGTTCTACTGAACGAACTGGCGACTTGGTGCTTATCAAAGTTAAACACAATTTGGCAATCTTTCAGCCAATGTTCAGTAATGCAAATGACGTCTATATTGTAGTGCTTCAAAAACAAGTCTAATTCTAGCTCTTTATTTAATAGGCCTTGCATATTTTGATGCACCAAGTTTAAACATTTATTGTTCCTTAAAAAACTACTCGACAACTGGCTCTCAATAATCATGTTCATATTTTTATTGCTAGAGACGTGAGCCTCTGTTGTCTGATAACTTAATTTAAAGTGTTTGGGGCAACATCCAAACAAGTCGATGTAGTACTACAACAAGTATTACTACTAAATATAACATCGGTCTGCTCAATAAAAGCAGTTGTCTTTGAAGATAAAGTATGACATACTTTATCTGTCAAGTAATAAGATAGCAAATATGCTATCTGTTTGTATATATAATTGGATAGAATAATTCTATCCTTCGTAATATTAAAATTATTTTTAAATATATTATTAATGTCAAAAAGCCTAAACCTATTTGGATCATTACAATCAGATCCAGTTGTTAACACATTGTTAGTGTTGCCAATTGAATTATACAAAAGTATATTTAATTGTTGACGCAATTTATTTTCATTGAAGTCATCCTTAACATAAGGAATTGTACACATTATTATTTTATTAACGTTTAAATCTTGTAATTTTTGGATATATGTAAGCAACAATTTTTGTTTCATATTTCCCCGTCTACCACAAAGCAAGATTAGCGTAGAACTGGGGTCATAAGTGCCACTAATTACCTTATTCATTATTTGCGCCATTGTAGCCCCAGGCATACTAAAATTACAGATGACTTTGTCAGTAAGATTTAACAGTTTCGTACCCATGTTTTTACCTAACTCGTCACTAAATATTAAAATTTGATTTCTTAAGGGTATTGGGGTTATGGAACTGACATTTTGACTCGTTTTTAAAGGAATGTGTTGAGACGGAGGCCCTGAACATAATGATTCGGAGCATTGACAGTTATTGACCAGAGATTGAAATCGCTCTTCATTATATTTTGATAATTTTATCACTTCGTCCATGACGATTACGTGCTCTCCTATTTCCTTCTGGGCGGCATCATATTTTAAAGTTATCTCCTGTAAAGATTGGTGCAATACAGTGATTTTATTGTTTAAATCAGAAATGTCAGTCTCATAACGCTTAGACAAAATGTTAAACTCTATCGAAGATGTTTTATATTCTTCAAGAAGTGATTTATATTTCTTTGATAAAATTTTATGATTTTTTACAACCATGTTTTTCTTAATTAATTTGTTAGTCTTAATAATGTGTCTATTTAACTTAGCCAATTTCTTAATTTTTTTCCCGCTGCCACGACCGACCCGGCCTGACGCATTAATTAACGTGTCTTCACCGGTCAAGTCGATGGTGACAGCGGGGGAGGGAGAGTAGGCGGGAATATAGGAAGCACTGGCCAGCTCTTCAAACAAGCTTTTAGTGCTGCCCTGAGAGTTAAGTTTAGTACACTTTTCTTCGAGCTGATCAATGCGCTCCCGGGCACTCGCGAGTTCGGACCGCAGCTGGGTAATTATTGTTAAGTTGCTATCGTATTCATCGTAGCAACGGTCAAAGTCCTTAGATTGCCTTTTAAGACGGTCACGTTCCTCACGAGTCTCCAGGTACTGAGCGTGCAACTCCGCCATTTCCGCCTTAACATTATTATACCTTTTAATAACTTCTAAGGTTTCAATTTCATTGTCCTCTCTCTCCCTCAGTAATTGTTCACACTGCTTTTTTGTCTCGCAGAGTTGTTGGCGCGCGAGCTGGAGTTGGCTTTCCAGCTGGCGGGCTGTAACACTACGAGTATTCATAATTACACTTACTTAAACGTATCTAAATTGAACAAGTAACAGAGCAGCAGTGCAAACGCGACTATTTATACTAATAACACTAATAACGTAAAAAACTATTAGGGCCAAATGGCGAAATAACGTATAAGGTACCTATAAATCTAAAAAAGCAACAAACAAATTGTGTATTAAAATGATTAAATAAACGCTTATCTAATTTGAATTTTAAAATGAGATGATTAATAATGTCATAAAAAAAATTTAATTCTTAATAATGTCAGAGAATGAAATTTATGATAATGTCAAAATTTAAGATTTATTAATGTCAAGATATAATTTTTTAATGATGTCAAATAAAATAATCTAATTTTTAATAATATTTAATAATAATTATGTAAGAGTTAAAACAGTCCTCCTTGTTCTCCTAACAAAACAAAAAACAAAAATGGCACCAAACGCCGGGCCGCCGCCGCCGGCCGCTTGGTAGTAGGTATTCAAGGTTAAAATATCTATAACAACACTTTTGAAAAATAAAAGAAATCTAATAGCATAACTTTACACAGTGAAGTTTTCAATATTTTGTAGTATTTTATAGTTAATTTGGTGAAAATAAAATATTTTATTCTTCAATTTTGACAGTGCGCTTGTATGAAGACACTCATTCTATATTATTCTAAGGATATAACAGTTTACATCTGTAGGGAAGATAAACAATTAGCAGCGCAACTGCATAGGATCTCAGTCAAGACAACAAAGATTGGATGATTAGTCTGCAAAAGGGGGGCTGAAAATTTTTTTTTGACCAACTGCTACACCTGAGACTGAAGGTCGCTTCAAGGAAATATTGGCCATGCTTATCCTTGTAGGCAAAAAATTGCCTAATCAATACCCTAAAGATCCCATCTCTTTTAGTTTACTTAGTACAATTTTTAATTAGTTAATTGTATGCATGTATGCAAAGCGCCACGACCCGTGTGGCGCAATGGTTACCATGCCGGACTGTCAATCGAGGGGTCCCGGGTTCGATTCCCGGCGAGACAGAAATTTTAATGATGAGTTTTTTCTGTTCTCGGTCTGGGTGCTTGTGTTTCTGTCTTTGTATGTGTCCATGGTACCCACGACACGGGGTATATATACCCTACTGTGGGGCACAGCCCCACAAAGTGTGAAGCTTTGTTTATTTAAAAAAACCTACTTTGCTCCGATTACGGCAAAGTGTTGCGAAATCGAAGATCTTTGTTCTAAGTGTTAGAAACTGTCTAATATTATTAATTAAATATTTGGTTTATTATTAGGTATTAAAGTATTGCATTGTTCAAAGTTAAAACTTATTGTAAACAAATGTCCGACGTTATGTCGTAGAACTTCCGATAAAAATAGCATAAATAGGCTTGTAATGACACATTTGACACACGGTTTTATGGAAGTGCAGTCTAGTAGAGTCTAGTAAATCTAAAAGAGAAATAAATCCTTGAAATAGTTAAAAGGTGTATTATTCCAAACATAAGTGTGAATGTGATGTTAATAAATTAACGGAAGACATTTTTATTTATGTAATGCGTGGTCAATAAAAAACTTACAGGTACCCGTTACTTCCAACGTTTATTGCCGGTAAATTATTGTGTAAATTAACTTAATCTTTTCGGCATAATGACATAAACTTCATTAAATTACGTAATTTTTGTCTTGATGCTATCGCAATTTGGATGAATGAATCTTATGTTTTCTTCTGTTGTATCTACAGCTTTTTACCGCAGGTAACTAATTTATTTGGGGATGGAGTTTGCTACTCTTGGTATTATTATTGTATGGCTGCAACCCCTTTTTGCGTCCCACTGCACGATTCTCTCCCCATTATTGGGGAGGCCTAGGCCTGAAGCTTACTCCACCACACTGCTACAATGCGGGTAGGTGGAGATTATCGTATAGGAATAAAAATGGAAAAGGATGGAATGGAAAAGGAAAATATATGTGAGGTCTGTGTTTTTTTTTTGTTTATTATGTGAAAAAAACTGTTTGTTAATTTGTTATTGTATAGGAATAACTAAAAACAGATTTTTTCACATAATAAACAAAAACACAGACTTCCCATCTTTGGTTAGGTAATTATTAATTATGTTGACGACACGCGTGGCGCAATGGTTACTATGCCGGACTGCCAATCAAGGGGTCCCAGATTCAATTCCAGGCGAAACAGATATTTGAATGACGAGTTTAAATTTCTGTTCTCGCTCTGGGTGTTTGTGTTTCTGTCTTTGTTTGTGTCCATGGTACCCACGACACAGGGTATACATACACTACTGTGGGGCTATGAGTGTGAAGCGTTATGTTTTACAAGTCATAACTGTAAACTCATTATCTTATGACATAACAAGAGTTGATACTCTTTAATTTCAAGTCATTATAAATGTAATGCACATTGTATAACACGTAATGATACCTTAAAATCAAATAATTATATTATTTTATTCGTGGGCTGCTCTGTCTTGAAATAAAGTCTTGAGGCGTGAACGCAGTGCGTGTCTGTACATAATATCTATAAATCTCCGCCCCGAGACTTTATATGCAATTAAAATGCGGACGTACCCGGAGGCTAAAACTAGTATCGTGTTATCATAGTATCAAATATCTTTATTCGGACTATAAGTGGTGTTATGAGCAATTTTGATTATCGCTGCCATTAATATTATGGCTTTCGTCACGCCTTTAGTTTTAAACGTCTGTTTTATTGTCGCTGTTACGAAACTTACAAAGTACGTATTAGTATGAAAGTTTGAAAAGAGAAATATTCCGTTTTTGTTTTAAGGAGATAATTGTGGTAAATAATCTTTATTTGGTTCCTACTACCAATAAAAATGCAGTAAGTTTAAATTTTAATTGGTAAATTATCAAATCATGCCAAAAACATTATTGTCAAAACAATACACACCTACTGAACATTACTAAGTACCTACTGAACTCGAGCATATAAAACTAGAATTACTAATGTCCATTCTTTTTTTTACTGAATTGCATCGCCTGGTTTTGCAACTACGAGTATTTGAATGAGTGAGATGAGCATAGACTCCTTCATTTGTAAATGTCACAGAAAAGTCTAACTTTCATTACTGTATTATTTCGAATAACTTTTTCTGGTTTCATCTATTTAATTGAACCTAATTCCTGAGTACTCAACCGAAAAAAGTCGATTAACTTTTTGTTTGTGTGACGGTGACCTTTATGCTGTGGTTTCCGGCAACGTAACCTCTTCCTTAACTCAGAAGAAAGGGAAGTTTACAAATTTCAATGGTTTTAAAACATTCTTGGCCTTTAATACGCAGAATAGGTATATCTACCAACATTCTTGGGCTTTAATGTAGTTCTCGAATTAGAGAGGAGATCCTAGTTCAGGATCCTTAAATGAAAATGATGATTATGATCACACATATCCCAATATCAAAATGTATAAAATTATAAAATTTGAAATACTTTATCTAATATGTAGCGATAGACGAGCGGTAAGACCGCGTTCTTCGATACGGAGATAGCGGGCTTATATTCTTGGCGCGCACCGCTGACAAAGAAATGTTGTAAAGTGTGTATGTATGCTGCTTCAGGTTGATTTTTTTGACGCCCCTTGAATGATAGTTGGAAAAATTAGGGTTTCCGTAGGAAAAGCGAACGAACTCACGGGCTGTCAGCTACATATATAAAATTCTCGTGTCGGAGTGCTAGTTTAATTGCTACTCCTTTGAAACGACTTGACCGATTTTTATGAAATTATATAAGTGTATTCGGTAGGTCTGAGAATCGGTAATAATGTATTTTTCAAACCCCTAAGTCATAATGGTGGTTCATCCCAAACATTTTTTTATTTAAAAAATGGCGATACGAAGATCGCCGGGTCAGTTAGTATCATATACATCTAATATATAAAATTCTCGTGTCACAGTTTTCGTTGCCATACTCCTCCGAAACGGCTTGACCGATTCTCATGAAATTTTGTGAGCATATTGAGTAGGTCTGAGAATCGGCCAACATCTATTTTTCATCCTCCTAATTGATAAGGGTGGCCCACCCCAAACATTTGAACGCGGTACGGAGTTCGCGGGGTCAGCTAGTATTATTATGTAATTTCGTCGTTCTAAAAATGCTATTATTACGAGTACACTGGCTGCGTAAAATCCACATACCTAACTCGTGTCTTGTAAAGAAAACTTCGAAAAGGCTGGATAGTGTTAAACGAAATGGTTGACGAGAATTGATTTTCTTGATGCGTACGCGAGTCCCACGTTCCAGAGCAATATAATTTAAATTAATAATCTCTGCCATTGCGCGATCATGTGTAACGTATGCGTTATACATTATGTTTCCTCTCGTTATAAATATGCATCGCAGCGTGAACGTGTTGTATTGTATGAAAACTAGAAAGACCGGTGTGTGATCAGCGTTGGGATCGAACTTGATTGAATATAACATTTGTCAATCAATCTTCATCTATCCGATATTTTTTCTTGTATATAGTCTAGTAGGTATAAATAGACTAGTCCCTGTGGCTTCTGGATTAACAATAGAGCTACGGTATCCCCTGCCTGATCGTAAGAGGCGACTAAAAGGGGGCTTCCGGGGTTGCGGGCGGTGAGAGTTGGAGCTCGATCCGTCTAGCTAGCAGCCCCAGTAGGGACGTGGCCGCATGCCGCCGTGAACACCTGATGGTGCAGGAGCATAACATAGAACATCCACATCTGCTCTCCCGAAGATGGGCCCGTTCTGGGGCGCCGCGCGTGGAGGACACCGGTGCATTCCTATGGAGGTCCCGGAGTCCTCACAAACGCAGAGGCAGGCCACCGAGGGGGCTTTAGTGCTGTCAAATCCCACATAACCCGGTATCCTCTCCCAAGGAGTCGGGTACCTTTTGAAGGTCCCCCCCCCCCACCCCGATACCAAAAAAGGTATAAATAGACTGCGGACTGAATACGGTCTGCAGACTCTCTCGACTAGACTTGTATGCAATTATTGTGAGTGGGTTGGTTACCTACTGGCTTTGGCAACCCTTTTTGCGTTCCACGGGCACGGCACGGATACTTGATTATTATCATCAAGACATCTGCTGACAGACAGTATGATATTTATATGTGGTTGCGTGATGTGTGTTGTATAGGACAATACAAGGAAAAACTTTAAAAGGCAATTGAAATCTTTCGAATACTTAAGAATAGTAGTTCAGAATTTAATAAGCTAAATTTTCTAACTTTGTACGTATTATTTATTCTATTTTTTTTTTTTTCAAATCTAAAATTCTTGTATTAAAGTAACTAAAAACAAAACAATTTTTGAAATACACCTTATTAATTCATATAGTTTTGGTGTTCCCTGGTCTAATATTATACAATACAATCTGATCCATGTATTTGTCAAGTATTTAGAGGTGGAAGAACATAATTGTATTTTTTGCTTCGATAGGAGAAATAATAACGCTTTATCATTTTTTAATGAATGAAGTAGGTACTTAAACTGCTACAATTAGTGGTACCGCTAAAGCTAACACTTCTTGTTACTTTAAAATGCATAGACGCTTTATAAGTTATAAAAGGGTAATATATGGTAACGCTATTAGACCTTTAAAATATAATCTGAATCTCGGAAACGGCTCCAACGATTTCCTTGAAATTTAGTAGGTATACATGGGGTTTCAGGGACGATAAATCGATCTAGCTAGGTTTAAATTTTAGAAAATATCGTTTTATCCATGTTTTTATCTATAATCAACTTAAACATAAACTGAAAAATATGACAAATTTAAATTTTAGCGAGTAGTATGTATGTAATGTATGTAATACTATTTTTTTATTGGGAACTTCAGTAGATGGCGTTGTCAAGCACACCAAGTCAATGAATCTCGGAAGAAAATCAATCGTTTTTATCAGGGCAACGCTCGGTCATCCGGGTATTTTATATTAGATACGTCATTTGATTCATCCAATAAAATTTCCCTCTTAAAGGAATGTATAAACAACATTAGAATTCTAGTTTCGCAACGCAACACGATCCAGTTTTATGATGTTAACAAATCTGTATTTAAATTGAATGATAAAAAATTTCACTCATTATTAAATGTCTCTAAACATGGTGTCTATCTACATCGAAAACAGTCGGTTGGTTTGTTTGTCAACAATGAAAAAAACATAGATAAAGTAAATACATAAAGAGATAAGGTGCCGGTGAAGCCGTGAAGTTCGGTTATCATTCAATACGAATTTTCATCTCCTATTTATTCTCATGTGAGTTGAAATGTAAAATATAGGAAGTAAATAAACATTTACAATGTAGGAAGTAAACAAACCAAGTAAGTAAGTAGGTAGTTATGGATACCTCTCAACCTACAGCCCTAGATTAATTAGAATAGACAACCTTAGTACGTATCATGTATCATTCTGAGTATTTGTAACAGCTCAGCATTACGGGATCACCGGATGAGCCCACCATGTAAGAGATTGTGTAAGTAACAAGTAATAAAGTAGCCTCCAAATCGGCAATACGTTTTTATTTCTTTTATTTAATTTAATATTCCTCAGTCAAATCCTGAGACTAAGTTTATATTTATACGCTCAAACCAAAAGTGGCGCAGCCGGCACGGTTTTCTCATAAAAAGCCGTAGTTAGCGCATTTTTCCGACGTCAAAATTCGTCCAGAAAAATAAGGCTTCAAAACTACGAAACTAGAGAAAATCCGACGAACCAAATAAATATTCTTTTGTGTTGTGGAGTGTGAAAATCATCGAGTATGGGAGTAACAAGCGGTTGGTGAGTAAAAATTTTCGCCAGTCCCTTCTTTCCTTAAATTCCTCCCGTATAATTCATTAATTTTAAATGTTATAATTGAGATCAAACCTTGCTCGTGTAACAATATCTTAGTTAGACAAGTCTGTATGGAATTCTACGGTCTTATCTCTATTTAATTCTTAGAAATTATTTACCAGCGAGTATGAAATGATAGAGACGTAATTTAAATATCGCAATTGATACTGAATTAATTTGTAAAATTATAGATTAATGACAAACAATAATCATTTAAAACTCAGTGATAATTGTAATATACTTAATTATACATTTTTTTGTTTTTCCTTTTACATTTAATTAAATCTTTTTACATTACTTTTACAAAAAAAAAATTATACAAATTTATACATTATTCCCCAATATTTTTGTGCTTTATTTGTGCATTTTATTGTTTTATATGTGTGTGTAAAATAAATTGTGTTAGATCTTAATTAAAGTGAGTTGCTTCCTCTAAATAGTTTACTACTCTATAACCATGACTACTACAACAATCGAATCAATACCAAAAGAAATTATCGACTTAATTCCGTTGTATAATGGTGATAAAAGACAGTTAAACCTTTATTTGCGAAAATCTCAATATGTGGTCGATCGATTTAAAGGGAGTGTAGAACAAAATCTTTACGTTTTTAATGCTATTACGAGTAGACTTAGAGAGGATGCAGCTGCGCTTTTATCGGAACGCGAAGATATTGTGACATGGTCCGCGTTAAAACAATTACTGATACAACATTTTGGAGATCCGCGTAGTGAAGCGTGTATTAATATAGAGTTAGAATCCTTGAAAATAAAAAACGGTGAAAGTTTTTTAGAATTTTGTAACAGAATTCAAAGTGTTCGTTCGTTATTAATTTCAAAAGTGAATACAATTGATAAGGACGAAATAAAACGTGCTAAATTGGTTATTTACAACAATACGGCATTAAATGTATTTTTATATAACCTTCCTGAAAGTATGGTGCGTATCGTTAGGCTTAAATCACCCTCAACTCTGGAGGAAGCCTTAAGTATTGTCCTTGAGGAAGTTAATTTTGTAGAGCAATATAATGCGCGCAATCGTATCCATGGTAGTAACCAAATTTCGGGATCGGGTTCAAGGTTATCGATGAACAATCCGAATGTGAATAAACCTTTGTTGCCTTTTCATTCTAAATTTAATTTTATTAACCCCCAAAATGAACAAAAATGGATACCTCGAGTTATGGGCCAAGGTCAAATGTCCAGACCGGTATTTGGGTATCGTCCACAAACGGGGATACCAATCCAACAGTTTGGTTATGGACCACCACAGCAGTTTGGCTTTAGACCGCCTCAACCGGTTGGCTATAGGCCACCTCAACAGTTTGGTTATAGACCACCCTTGCAATTTGGATATAAACCACCCCAGCAATTCGGCTATAAACCACCCTTACAGTTCGGATATAAACCACCGCAACAATTCGGTTACAAACCACCACTACAACAAATTCAATCAAATAACCATTTTAGTGCCCAAAACCAAGATGTGTCAATGCGTACGGCTCCATCGAAACCTAAGCCACAAGGTTTTACATTAAATGAACTCAGTGTGAACGGTTATGATTATGAATGCAGTCCGTACGAATATGAATGTTATGACGAAAATTACAATTACATGACATCAAATGACTGTGACTATTCGAACGACTTTAACGACACGGATAATTACAACGTACCTTATGATGAATCAGAATCAGTAAATTTTGATCAGGATTTTCAGGAGAAAGCCTCGATCAAAGACAAGAAATCCTAGAATTAAATTGTGATCCTAATCTAAAACTTCCCTACATTTATTTAGAAGAAATAGACGCAAAAATGATGATTGATACTGGCAGCATGAGATCTTTTATCAGTCCTAGAAAAGCTTATGAATATTTTAATAACTATATTAGAAATGAAAATTTTGTAGTAGTAAGCACCCATGCATCCAGTAGACACGATAAAGTGATCGATATTCCCCTTTTACCCACTTTTGCGACAGATATATGGCATACATTTTATATTTATGACGTTGATGCACGATATGACGGCCTTATTGGTAATGACCTTTTACAACAATTAGGCGCAGTAATTGATTTAAAGAACCAAATATTAACTACCAGTTCTACTTGTATACCGATAATAAATAATAATTTAAATTATATAGTTGATATACCATCACGAACAGAATTTCGAGTAAAATTACCTGTCGATCAGTATTCGGGTGAGGCCATACTTGACTACCAGGAGTTTGAGAATGGTCTGCGTATGCCTAGCGCTATAGTAAACTGTGTGAATGGATACGCTTATACAGTAATTCAGAATAGTTCTGACAGTCAAAAGCGACTTAATATTAAATGCCCATTTGCCGTAACCATGTATGAAGACAATGAGTGTAATGTAAATTTTACTGATAATAATACTGACATACAAACGGACATATTACTAGATAATAATTTAAGTAAACTCAGACTTGACCATACAAACGAAGAAGAACGTGAGAAAATTTATAGACTGTGCAAAGAGTACAAAGACATATTTTATTGTGACCAGATTCCATTGACATTTACTAATTCTGTAAAACATCGTATAAGAACTAAAAACGATGACCCTATTTATGTAAAACCTTATAGACAAGCTCCGTTTGTCCAAAACGAAATTAATCGACAAGTTGACCAATTATTAAAAGACAATGTTATTCAAGAGTCTCACTCTCCCTGGAATGCTCCAGTTCACCTAGTGCCTAAAAAAATGGACGCATCTGGTGAAAGAAAATATAGAATGGTAATTGACTTTAGACGACTTAACGAAATTACAATTGACGACAAGTACCCACTACCGAATATTCATGACCTTTTCGACAAATTAGGAAAAAGTACATACTATACTACGCTTGATTTAGCAAGCGGGTATCATCAAATAGAGTTAGACGAGAATGACAGACAAAAGACAGCTTTTTCCACACAAAATGGACATTTCGAATTCCTTAGAATGCCCTTTGGGTTAAAAACAGCCCCAGCCACATTCCAGAGGACAATGGATAACGTTTTGCGTGGATTACAAGGACTACACTGTATGGTATATTTAGACGACATTATTGTATATGGAAATAGCCTTGATAATATGATCCAAAATTTAAGGACTGTTTTTGACAGACTAAGAGCCACTAACATGAAAGTTCAACTGGACAAATCAGAGTTTTTACGTAAAGAAGTATTATACCTTGGACACAAAATTACTAAAGAAGGACTTAAACCTAACGATGATAAAATTACAGCCGTGCTAAACTACCCTATACCAAAAACTACTACTGAAATTAAAAGTTTCCTTGGGCTAGTAGGATACTATAGGCGTTTTATCAAAGACTTTGCAAAAATTACCCAACCATTAACATCATGTTTAAAAAAGCGTAACAAAATTTTGATAGACCAAAAATACATTGACGCATTTAACAAATGCAAGGAACTTTTGACACATGCCCCTTTATTACAATATCCCGATTATGACAAACCTTTTATACTTACAACAGACGCGTCGAACGTAGCTCTGGGTGCAGTTTTGTCGCAAGGAACCATTGGCAGTGATAGACCTGTTGCGTATGCTAGTCGCACCCTTAGCGATACCGAGTCCCGTTATAGTACTATCGAACGCGAATTGCTTGCTATTATATGGGCAGTGAAACATTTTCGACCATACTTGTATGGTAGAAAATTTTATATATATACTGATCATCGACCCTTAGTATGGCTTCGTTCTCTGAAGGACCCTAGTAGTAAACTGACGCGCTGGAGACTTCGCTTACAAGACTATGACTTTGAATTAATTTATAAAAATGGCAAACAGAACACCAACGCCGATGCCTTTTCTAGAATCAAAATAAATGCCTTAGGCGAAAATGACGATAATCAATCACTTGTAGTTAATGTTGACGAAAATTATATAAATAGTGTAGTTGCAGAGAAATCCGGATCTAAAGACATGACAGACAGTGACTCAACTACAATAACTATATCAGACCCAAGTAGGACAGCAAGCGTCAGTAGCATAGAATTCGTAGATGAAAACATTAATGAACATGCAGTGCCACCATCCGAATCCAGTAAATCAGATACAGTTCATTCAGCTTTAAATAGCTCTACAGGAATGCCTATTTTACATGAAGCCATAGACACCAAGCCAAATCAAATTTTAGTTTTCTCATGGCTTAAAAATAAGATGCAAGTCAAGGATCTTTCCCGTGAAAAACAGAAAATACTAGAGGTTTACTTACCAACCGATAACCTAGAGTTGATAAAGGAATTTTTAATTCAATATATAAAACCAAAAATTAAATATTTTATTTATTTTAATGAAAAAGAACATCGCAAATTATTTAGTAATGTAATAACTCAACAAATTAAGGAAGGCATTAATGTTTACGAATGTACTGAGCGAGTAATATATGTTAATAATGAAGAAGAGCAAAGAGATATAATAATTAGATACCACGAAGGAAAGACATGTCATCGTGGCATTAAAGAGACGTTAGTTAGGATTCGTAGAAATTATTATTGGGATAAAATGCAGGAAACAGTAACAGCAATTATAAATAGTTGCGAGGCATGCCGTAAAATGAAATACGATCGAAGACCCATCAAACCTGTTTTACAACTGACACAAACTCAAAATGCTCCATTTCAGGAAATATTCATAGATCTTTTTAGTATCGAAGGTAAAACTTATCTGACTCTTATAGACGCATTTAGCAAACTAGGACAGGCTATTGAAATTCCTAACAAATCTACTCCAGAAGTCGTCCGTGGCTTGATGAAATATTTTTCTTACTATGGTATTCCTAGAAAGATAAGCTCTGACCCAGGTACTGAATTCAATAATCAATTAATGAAAGAATTTTTAAGCTTACATAAAGTAGAACTTCATATTGGCACACCTAAAAATCCCAATTCCATGGGCCTGATAGAGCGATTTCACTCTACTTTAATTGAAATTTATAGATTGGCCAATTACGAAAAACGATGTACCGATGCGGCATCCACAATGATTTATGCAGTCATGGCTTATAACCATACGATTCATTCTGTTACGGAACTTACTCCATTCGAAGTTGTTTTCGGACATACCGATACCAGTAATCCGTATAGTATAGAGTTAGAGAAGCAATATTTTCAGAAAATTATTAAAGATCATGCTAAACGAATAAAAACAGTATATAAGCATCTAGCAGACAAAATGGTAGCGATTAAAGAAAAGCATAGGCAAAGGAAAGGCGGTGAAGTTGTTAGGTTTGACGAAGGTGAGAGTATTTTTGCAAAAGATGTTAATAAGCGTAAAAGTAAAGATAAACCAAGATACGTAAAGGCAAAAGTTGTAGGTCAAGCTGAAAGAAATGTTTTACCTATACAAATAGGAGAAAGAATTTCTAAAACTCCTATTAAGAATGTCAAACGCCCTCCACAGGCGGTGTGGTGCCCTACTGATAGCGATGCCCGCGCTGGCCCTTCATCTGCAAAACCTTGAAGGAAACCCTGGAATATTTCCGGTAAAGAAAGGTGAAGCACATATTCAAACTGGTCATTGGACCATTATAAAACTTGTAAGTTTAGAACAGTTTTATAATGATTTAAATCACGTGTCATCGAACTACCAAAAAATGTGTACACTTATTGATTGGAACGCATCGTATTCTCAAGAGTTAACGGATATGAAAATACATACGGAATTTATGCGCGATATGACTATTGAAAAATACCGACAACTTGTTCCGCAGAAACGTTTTAAAAGAGGACTTATAAATCCATTGGGTTCTGTTATAAAATTGATAACTGGTAACTTAGACCACGATGATGCCATTAGATATGATAAACTGATTACTGAGCTTAATCATAATCAAATTATTATTTCAAAAAAAATATTAATAGTCTCCAAGATGTTTGACAGTTTTGTAAATGTAACTGAAACGATAAGTCAGAATACTATAAATCTTCATAATCGCCTAACGAAGATTGAACTGCTTTTGAAAGATTTAAGTACTAAACAAAATGATTGGATTTTCTTAACTTACCTCACAGGATTATTTTCGATATTTACAAGTAGTTTTCGTACTATCTTTGCTAGGCTAAGTGAAATTGAAACAGCATTAGCATTAAGTAAAGTCTCAATTTTACATCAATCAATTGTAAACTCTACAGAATTATTGTATCACTTAAAATTGATTTCCAACTATGGGAGTTTAATATATCCACCATTAGATGAAAATTTGTTAAAAATTGAGGAGACCGTTTGTGTAAAATCTTGTATTAAAGATAATCAGATAACGTTTATAATGGAAATTCCACTTACCGATAAGTCATCGTATAATTATTTTAAGATTTATTCCTTACCGATTTTCCACGAATCTGAAAACAAAACCTTAACTATAATCCCCAAATATCCTTACCTTCTGGCGAAAGGAATAAAATACTTACCTCTTGTAAAACCCTGTCAACCGTTGTCTGCTAGCGATAAATACCTCTGCACAATAGACAATCAAGCCTTATACTATGAACTTACCTGAATAGAGCAGCTGATGAAATTCGACAACGATCATACACGTTGCGATCAGCGTGAAATTCAAATCGAGGAAGTTAGAGCTCAGGAAGTCAACGAAGGCAGCTGGCTCCTATATAGTAGATTGCGAACGACACTTACTAAGCAATGCGGTGAAGAGATCGGTAAACAGCTTGTTTTTGGCACTTACCTGATAACGATGGATGAGCCTTGTGACCTGGAAATCCATGGAATTCACCTCCGTCGAAGTATAATTGTAGAATCAGAAACTGTAGAAGAAATTCCCATTATCTCACTGCCCCAGTTATACGTAAATGCTACTCCATCAAAAGGAAGTGTAGTGAATATGAAAGGTATTAATTTAGACGAAGTGAAATATATGGCCTTTTCTTTAAAGCATAGTGAAGTGATCGAAAGTGTTTTAAATAAACGAAATGACTTTAGCTTCAGTGAAAATCTAGGATACGTAACATTAGGTTTAGTAATTTCCAGTTTAGTTTTATTTTTGGTTTATATAATTTGGCTAAAATCGCCAAAATGTTTTATGTGTAAGAAAAATTATCGGAATGATTCTAAAATCGAACCTGCCGATAATTTTCCTCTTAAGGTGGGAGGAGTTATGGATACCTCTCAACCTACAGCCCTAGATTAATTAGAATAGACAACCTTAGTACGTATCATGTATCATTCTGAGTATTTGTAACAGCTCAGCATTACGGGATCACCGGATGAGCCCACCATGTAAGAGATTGTGTAAGTAACAAGTAATAAAGTAGCCTCCAAATCGGCAATACGTTTTTATTTCTTTTATTTAATTTAATATTCCTCAGTCAAATCCTGAGACTAAGTTTATATTTATACGCTCAAACCAAAAGTAGGTAAGTAGAAGTAAGTAAGTAAGTAGGAAGTAAATGTTTATTTACTTCCTATCCAGTGCCTAAATGCAAAGTTTCGTGTTTTATCTTCAAAGATGAAAGACAATACTTCATACAGATTTTGATTCCTTATTTCAACCCCTTTAAGACTTTCACATTTTACCTTTTTAACCCTTTAACTTTTCGCCTCAAAAACTGTTCTACGTCCTTTCTTAAAGTCCATTCTATGTGAGTACCACATTTAATTAAAAATGGTTCAGTAGTTTAGTCGAGAAAACGTAACAAAGACGCACAAAGTTCCTTTCGCATTTACAATATTAGGATTAGGGTTAAACCTAATCTTTCAAAATCTTAACACTTAACTTTCAAAAGCGTAAACCAAGTTCGCTTACAAAGAAATTTTAAATCTTCAAAAAAAGTTAAACAAACACACGCGCCATAACGCTGCAAGCGATGAGTAAAAGTGAATCTTTCGGCAATTTGTGAATGGAATTATTTTGGCGACAGTGAAAGTTATTGCAAATAATCGTTCAATATTTATGAGAATGCCTTTTATAAGCGCTCGTAAATTTAGTCTAAACAACTTGTCATTTGTAGTTAAAAAGCCGTAGTCTGATAAAATGAAACGGGTTGTGTATTGAAGCTATTATCCTTTAATTACTTTTAAGGTCTAGGATGTTTACTAAAGAGAAAATTTAAATAATTTAAAAAAGGTGTTTTAAAATGTTCTTAACGTTCTTCTTCATGACTCTACAGGATATATCGGGCTTAGAGTGCCTAGTTACACTTCGAGTCAAGGCTGCAACCTTTGCAATAGTCATTTAGTAACCTTTCCATGCATCATTAAATATTTTAGAAGACCTAGAGCTTACACCACCACGGTGCTTTAATGCAAGTTGGTGAAAAGGGATTTAGTGGAAAATCAGCGATCGGATGATTTCAAACCGACCGTAAGACTTGCGACAAGGTTAATTGATAACAGGCGCGGTCCCAGGGGACATGACCCTCCCCCCCAAATCCATCAGTCATGCGTAGATGGAAGGTAAAAGAAGCCAATTTGGGACACCTCTTCCCCCAAAATTTCTTGGTGACTCAAAAATTGAAGGCGGCGACCGTGCCTGATCGATAATAACCGGGATCGTTGAGTTTATGGTTTCGTGTCCTCCGAAGCACGGAAAATCGCATGAAATTCGCCACCAATACGTTACCAGTAGTACCAGCGGTTACGCATTATTAAACGGAGTCATCGACATAGCTCTCACAAATTGAAATACATGCAAATTGGCGTGTCACGATATAAGGACGACTAACACCCAACCAAAAGAAAGGATCTCAGATTAGGTATAAGAGTATTACTGAGCCTTTGTGGAAAAGTAGATATTCAAAATATTACAGACGCAAAACATACTTTTAATAAATCATTGTGGAAACAGTCCCAAGTGAATTAAGAAGTAAAAAACCGGCCAAATACGAGTCGGACTCGCGCACAGAGGTTTCCGTAAAATATTTTTAATATATTATATAACTAAAAATTTACGGTTTTCGCAATTTTTCCTTTATCTGTGCAAAATGACGTTGCTTCGTACCCAATTTCAAGATTCTGAGTTCACGGGAAGTACCCTCTAGTTTTGATTCCCTTACGGAATTTGCGGCATAATCGGCTGTATCTTTTGATTGCACTGGCTTCGAAGTTTGATTTTTTCACAGCTCCAAAATACAGTAGGCTTGAGTATTTGATATAAATTCCAGATTAATACCTCCACGCGTTCCTGAGAAAAAGGGTCTTGACAGACTGACAGATGGACAACAAAGATATTCTATAAGGGTTCCGTTTTTTCGTTTCGAGGACCGGAACCCCTTAAAATATGGAGACATATATTATGTGCCATTGAACTGTGGTTATTACCATGGCAAGAATCGATCTAGGTTTAACGATTGTAATGTGGAAGTGTGTTGAGCAATCATTAAGCTTTGGTTACGCCTCCTGGTTCAGTAACGTGACACCTGACTCCAATATCGTTTGAACTCCTCGGATGAACAATTGTGTTGAATAACATGACCATTATCGTATTGTAAATGAGCAGAACAGTGGGTATGTGTTTATATTTACCATTATCGACCCATAGCCATTCTGTTATCTCAAATATATTATTATGTACTGTTTTTTTTTAAAAGAGTGCTGGGAGTTTTTTTCCGCCGCCTTTTTTCTCTCAGCTCAACACCTAGCCCAAACGGGCACTTAAAGGCGATGACCGGGAAAAAATGACATTCATTAAGCGAATATTTTGTATTCCTAATATGAAATAAATATTTTTTCTTTCTTTCTTTCTTTCTTTCTTTCTATTCAGTGTGTTTCTAGTGTTTTTCTGCTCTATTTCTTTCTATTTCTCTATCTTCTTTCTCATCCGTTTTAAGTGCGGGTGATGGATGGATAAGGCTAAGGAATGCACTGTGATTAAAAATTGAATATTACAATGTTGAGTATCGATGAATCCCTATTAATATTGTAAATTCGAAATAACTCTGTCTGTCTGCTACGCTTTCCCGCTTAAACTACTGATCCAATTTTAATAAAATTTGGAACACAGATAGGGCGAATCCTGGGAAAGGACATAGGATGGTTTTTATCCTAAGGGAACCTATAAAACGGGCCCACGCGGGCGAAGCCGCTGGCGGAAGGCTAGTACAACAATATATAAAAAATCTTATTCAGTCTGTCAGAGCACGCCATAATTTGAACCATGGATCGCTGCGAATGATTTGTTTACCACGAAGTTTGTACAGCTATTTTTACCCAGACGTGTGTGTCACAAAAATAAATAATGTTTCAAATTCATAGCCCCACTGTAGGTACTGTCGTAGGTACCATGGTACATATACAAAGAGAGCAACACGAAACATCCAGACCGAGAACAAAAATTTAAACTCATCATTCATATTTCTGCTTCGCCGGAAATCGAACCCAGGACCCTCCGATCAGCGGTCCGGCGTGGTAATTGCTTGTTTTATTAAATTTATTTACAACTTAAGGAATAAATTTATATTCCTTTCCTTCATCCACTGGCCTTTAAAGTACACTGCTGCACTGGATAAATGTCTCCTTTATTATTTGCCTCTTCGTCCGGTCCCGCGCCCTTTGAATCCAGCGACCTCAGATCAATCTGAACCAGCGACTTTCCTCTGTCTTCTTCAGGTCGCCAGTAATTATTAACCCATACGGGTCTCTCCCCATTATTGGGGAAGCCTGGAGATCACTCCACTACACTGCTCCAATGCGGGTTGGTGGAGATGCGGATTAGTGGCCAACCCGCTGTCGGATCTTCAAACCGCCCATAAAGCCTCCGACAAGGTTTTACGACTGTTATCTATCGACAACAACCGGGACCGACGGCATATAGTGCCCTCCGAAGCACGGAAACGCGCATGAAATTTTTGCCACTAGCGGTCACCCATCTCACACCCGACCGCACCCGTTAGGCTTAGTTGCATAGATCGTTTGCGTTCTACGCTAACCGCCGGGTCATGCGAGCTGCAAGGCTTACGAACATAAGAGTACAGAATAACTACAACTAATGAAATAAGATTATAATACGTAATATGGGTAAAAAGGACTTAAATAAGGGGCTTAAGTCCTACGTGCTTCATAAAGTCCATGCTTCTAAATGAATAGCTAAATAGCCAAAGATTCCCGGCTTCGTGACAAAGTCAAGCTGTAAAGCCTTCCACCTATTAAGGTAGGATCTCATTTGCATAATTTGCGAGTGTATCCGTTTTAGTGGATGCGTCAACGACGCTAAACGTTAAATTACTCGAGCGCCGAGATTATTTAACATTGTTAAAAGTGGAAAAAACAGTTGTATTAAGGACGATATATAAATGTTTTGAATGCAAAAAGACATCCTAATTAGATTTTTTACCAAAACTCGGCATTTCAGCCTTTTAAATTAGCGTAGTGAGTTAATTCTCTGAATAGTGTCCATTTCACAAACTTACAAAGGAGTGTCATTTCGATATTCACGAGATAATGTTTTTATTTAAAAAGAAATAGTCAAAGAATGTTTTACAATAATATCGCAACGTTCTGTAAGAATCTGCAAATTTTGACAACCTCAAATAAACGAAATAATCAAAAAGCTCTCAAAAAACAAAAAGCTCGAGCTAATTTCAAAATCCCTTCTTAAGCCCCCTACTATTTTGTGCATTCCGCATTCCCGCACGCGATGTCAACAGTCGCTTAATTGAAACAAATTGCCCATAAAGCGGCTGACTATACATCGCTGCCTCGCAATGACATAAGCGAGAGACTCGGAACACAGCACGCAATGGAACGCGATGCACAGATAACACTGCTTTATTGCTTCAGGCGCTACTTAAGATTAAAGAGATTGATGGATGCAGCTCTTTACGTTCTGTCCAGGTTCTATGTACAATGACCGATGCTAAATGTTTATAGGAATGGTACTAGTGATTAAATGTATAAATCCTGCAATCAGCTTGTTAAAAAGGCTTAACTCGAATCAGGCTGTTAAATTTCTATACCCAATGTTAAAGGCACAGCTTGCAATAGACATATAAAAAAGAACTTCTTTGTACTGTTTGCATGTTTGAAAACTTTGACAGTAGGTTGATTTTGACACACACAGCTATCGTGTGTCAAAATCAACCTTGATATTGTTTTCTGGCATAAACGAGTGCTATATAAAAACTCACCATTTTTTTCTTCTGGCCATTTTTTATCAGCTCAATCCATCCTCAAGGGTACCTACAGCCGATTGCTGTAAAAACTTGTCCTTCATTAACATTTGTATTCCAAAAATAAATAATTTTGAGTATAGCTTGTAAAAAGTGCAATATAACTGCAACCACAGGAGCACTATAAATGAGCATATCCTCAAATATGGAAATCCTATTTTATACTGGAGGTGGTGATCAATATGGTCGGATGTTTTCAAATCGCACATAAGACCTCCAACAAAATTTAAGTCTGAGACTTAAAAGCACGGAAAAGCACATGAAATTTGCCTCTGCAACCACAGGAGCACTATAAATGAGCATATCCTCAAATATGGAAATCCTATTTTATACTGGAGGTGGTGATCAATATGGTCGGATGTTTTCAAATCGCACATAAGACCTCCAACAAAATTTAAGTCTGAGACTTAAAAGCACGGAAAAGCACATGAAATTTGCCTCAATCACGCATTTTCACTATCCATAGGATACGCCTAAATCTTTGGGAGTTGACTAGAGGAAAAATACGTTTCACTAACTCTTAAGTCACGATTAACGACGCTAGGCATAACCTAAAGTTACGACACCGATTTGGGATGGCGTAGTGCTTAGGTGCCCATAAACTAACACATGTGACAGTCGCTCAAATTGATAATAGATTTAACCTTAGACTAAGAATAATGTACTTACGTACTAAACTGTCAAAAAAGTAGACTACTTATAAGATAGGAACAACCTATTACACAACGATTGGTGAAACGGAACTTTATCTCAGCAGTACTCTAAATGAGGAGTTATATTAGTACGGCGTTCCCTTGTTCCTCGTTAGTGAAAACAGGCAAATTTGTCATATTTGAAATGTCAATGTGAACTCGTATCAGTTCGAAGAATTCATTAATATATCAGGCCGAAGCCAGCAGTATGTTTACATCTACCGAAGGCTAACATTTAAGCAATTTTGAACCTTGGATTCTATTAATAAAGGTTATTGGAGATGTCTTAGTGAAGAGCACCCTAGTATTCAGACTTTCGTTGAACAGTTTTAGACAATGCAATTGAACAATATGTTGAATTGTGGGAAACTTCGGTCGGCTTCAGTCTATAATTATAAGAGATTGCCTTTGTTTCCTGTAATTTTCTTCGTTAGCGATGAAAGCCACCGCGAATTCTTTGGCTTAAAAACTGGATCAAGCTTTGTGTGATAATTCCCGAACATTAGCATTAACTACAACGTAAAGTTAAGGATCACACTATATTGGAGCTTTAAAATCAGTTTAGTTTTATACCTATATCTGATTAACTTTTCATGGTGAAGGTCTCCTCTTTTTCTTCTTCGAAACTGTTTATTGCGGTTCGAGGTGTTGCGGTAATATCGACCACATAGACATCTGGAGCGGTTGACATTATTCGCATATGCTAATGATGATGACTCAATAAGGAACAAATAGATATTCCCTCCTCGTGGTGGTATCCAAAATACCATACAATACAGTCCCATTTTATTCAAGAAACCACTACACGTTTGGCCTATGCCTGTTCCGCGGTGTGACTAGCTGTGAAATATAAGAAGAAATACTTTTCTATATTCCTTTTTTTCTTAGAATAAGGTAATTGTTTCAACATTTACAAGTTGTCACGCAGTTGGAATTTTCTAGTAATGTCACTGCCCATCTATTTTTAGACTTTATCAGGACTGTCCAGTTAGCCATGGAGGTCAGATGGGCATCCAGTTGAAAACTAGAAACAGGGGTATCTAGCCAACGATCAGAGAACCTGGTCTATTACCAGCCATTCTGAAATCTCGAAACAAGATGACCAATCTTGATGGTCGGTTTTTGAACTAGGTCCTATCTGATTGTAATGTTGAAGAAATTGCGTAATTTAAAAGATACCTTCTATCTAGATTATTCTCTCACAAAATATTATGTTGTGTATTTATTCCTTTATGAATAAGAAGTAAATACATAACGTATCTCAACTCAAAAATCAGTTTTTTCAATTTGTCAGTGATGACAGTATCTTAATGATTATCTAGAATCTAGATGAACACATCAGTCAGCCAGAGTTAAATTCAAAAATAATTTCGCAATTTAATCATTCTATATAGATAAGCACAACAAACAAGCAATTTTTTATACGAATAGCCGTTTCGAAATTCCAGAGACAAGTCGATATTTTCTCCAGTAAAATCTAAATGTGCTGTTGAAACCCCGCCTAGCCTTTTCCCAAGCTATTATTCCCGTAAGATATGTCCATATAACAATGAGTTATTTCTCTTAATTTCCATAACACGAGTCCTGCATTCTCCAGATACTGATACTATCTCCCGAAGAAGGGCACTGTCAAACAAATTTTGTATTCCCGTATTCATCTTCAGTAAATCTTGTCGTTAAAGAACCTTATTACATAGAATCTATGTATGAGGTTAATAAACTTGTTTATTATTTTTCAAACTGATATGTATGCACGAGCCCTGCAGACGTTTTTTTGCGATAAAATATTAAAAAATACTTTAAACGCATATGACGCGACTGTTAGGTCCCAAAGTTTCAGAGAATCATACTCAAGTAAGATTCGAGCTTGCTTAAGGTTGTGTGTAAATATCCCGTGGACTGCAGAGTCCTCCATTATTATAAAAAAAACTTAGGTGTCAAGGGACACCCGGATGAAACGAAGTTGTATTTTTTTACTTTCTTGTTTCTTTAATTTCTGCGCTTCAAAATGTTTTTTCTTCTTTCTGTATTAGTTTTAGGTTTGGGTGTCAACAAAACAAAGCAATGTCGAGTGCGGTCAAAAGTAGGATGGGTGGCCAATAGTGGCTACTAAGCAACATCAAGTGCTAACAAAAGTAGGATCGGTGGCAATAAATCTGAGCAATGTCGAGTGCGGTCATAAGTAGGATGGGTGGCCATTAAGCAGCATCCAGAGCGGTTATAAAAAAGATGGGTGTCAACAAAGTTAACCAATGTCATGTGCGGTCAAAATTAGGATGGGTGGCCAATAGTGGCCATTGCTGAATGGCCACTATTGGCCACCCAAAATCTGGTGCGGACATTTGCAACGCGCGATAAGGAACTTCGTTCCAAAAATTGAGCTGAAAAAAATCTGCAGCAGCATGTAACTACCAAACCTTTACAGACAAAAACGATTCCCCCTCAAACGAAGATAAAAAAATCTGCGTTATAATTTTAAAACCATCCAGTATTTGATTAGTATCAAATTCCAATACAGTTACGTACCGTAACACGAGAATTTTATACAAATAGAACTGGGATCACGAATCTACTCAAACTTCAGGTCTCAGATCAAATAAAGAACCTGCAACAATAAAATCTGAGAAAGTTTACACAATTTACACATACAATGTTGCTCTGCCAACATCAGTAAATATTTTCTCGTTCATAGCCATATTCTGGCCTATTTTCTAGCCAGCTTTCCCAAGCGATATATTCTACTGAACAATAAGTAATGTAGCCACATTTTCATAACATTCTCGGTTTATCTAGACCACGCAACATTCATCTTAGTCATGACTTCCGTAAATTTTCGGTTTTCGAAACTATGGGTTATCTTTTTAGATTTTGTGAAAATAGTTTCCTATTAAATATCATTTTTTACGGCCTTAAATTCCAATAAACGTTATATACCTACAAATGTCCATCGTAAGGCCAATGACTGCCTAGTAGTCAAAGCACTGGATTCCCCTGGAAACCTGGGTTCAATCTGTTCTAAAAAATAACAACTCTGTTCTACAAAATAACAACAAAAATAACAACAGGCCTTCACTCGAAATTGAAAGGGGTTCAGGTCATGCCGATCCACTTGCCACGTCCACGGCTTGTTTTTTTTTTATTAGAATGGAGTAGCAGACGAGCATGCAGGCCACGTGGTGTTGAGTGGTCGCTGCAGCCCATGGACATCTACACACAACCTCAAGCAAGCATAGGTAAGTCTTGTCTGAGGTCGTATGCAGTTGCGCTGAAACTCCAGAGGCTGGTGGTCGCCTAATTAAGTGTGGCCGGCAACTGCACCTTTGCACCGAAACACAATAGAATTGGTTCACGGCAGAAGTGGGTGCAGCGGTGGTACTTCGGCAGAAGTGGGTGCAGCGGTGGTACTTCCCCGGGCGAACGATAATAGTTCTACCACCTACAAGACCTACAAGACAGTTTAGTCATTTTCAGTGGAGCTCACACGGGTTTAAACTAGGCAAACTTATCAGTGCTCAATTATTTATTTTACGAATATTCTTGTACTTTCCTGATACATAAACGCAATCACAATCACGGTCAAAAGCTAGTAAGCGATATAAACAAAGTTGGAAATGCCATTAACATCATCTCAAAGTTTATAGTGTACCGGTTCGCAGTTACATAGAGTTATGTTAACACACGTAACGACAGGGCGACCGGCTGGTCGGTTATCGTAATCTGCTTTATTGTTAATGTCGTGAATGTTGATGTTATGATGAAACGGAACACCATTTCACGTTTAAGGGCGAAACAAAATAAAAAATAAATAAAAATAATAAATGTTTTACACTCATAGCTCCACAGTAAGGTACATATTTCTGCTTCGCCGGGAATCGAACCCGGGACTCGCCGATCGGCAGTCCTTCATGATAACCTTTGCGGCACAAGTGTCGTCTTAAAATGATATACAATTATCATAAAATAATCAAAAAGTAAGCTGTCGTGTTGTATGATTCATCTGAAACCCATTTTTTGTCTCTTTGTGTCTAAATCCCTTATTTTTGGAAACCGAACACAAGTTTTTTTGAGACCTTACTCCTAATCTATGCCTAATCTCATTTCTCATCCCAGTCCTCTGGGATACTACCTCAGCGCGCAGAACAATCCCTAATTCCCTACTAATATTATAAATTCGAAAGTAAGTCTGTCTGTCTGCTACGCTTTCCTGCTTAAACTACTGAACCAATTTTAATGAAATTTAAAACACAGTTAGAGCGGACCTTGAGAAAGGGCATAGGATGGTTTTTATCCTACGGGAACCTATAAAACGGGTCCACGCTGGCGAAGCCGCTGACGGAAGGCTATTTTCTTATTATTGTTAGTGAAACTGGCTAGTTTAGTTATTATTTAAGGAAGGAATACTTTGTGATGAAATCTGCATCCATCCATAGCTTATATGCTTTCTGAAGTCAAGGTTGACCCGTAGTTTTGTCAAAGTTGTAGTTGGAGGGCAGCATGTGCTGATTTTACAATGATGGGTCATCAAACAAGCTGAAATCAGCGTTGCGTGTAAAGTGTTATCGAAGATTTTCTATGAATACGACTAGTACGTAATTCAAAATGGGGTGTTAATTCATGACGATTAATGACCTTGGAGCAGCGATGGCCGAGTGGTAAAAGCCGCGGTCTTCTACGCGACCGATCCCGGGTTCAAATCCTCGGCGCGCACCTCTGACAAAGAAATTTGTAATGTGCGAATTTATCGCTGCTCCACGGTGATGGAGAATATTGTGATATTTCATTGATTACGATGTTCTCCATCGCCGTGCATGCCTGAGAGAAATTCATAATTTCTCGAAAGCATGACGTCCACCAATCCGCACTTGGCCAGCGTGGTGGACTATGGCCTAAATCCCTCTCACTTGTGAGAAGGAGACCTGTGCCCAGCAGTGGGACATAAAAAAAAGGTTAAAAAAAAATGACCTTAGCCTAAACTAAATAATTTGTACTTCTCACATAGTCCATCAAGCAAAAAACAACTAAATCTATGTATTTTTTGCAAACGATTAGTTGCCCATCAGTTTGTCATTAGAAACTTTGGTTACATCTCATCTACCGCCCATCATTTGCGTAATACTAAAAATAACTATTCTAATTTATACGTATAACGATTTGCTTTCGTTTTATGGTGGATATTAATATGATATATTGACTCGAAATTTCGTTTTAAATGTTAATTAGGTGTAAAACATCGCCCGAAACCAGATCGGTTTAAAATGAATGAGAAATGGATTAAGAAAAAGCTTTTTTAATACAGTTGCTCAAAAAGTGACGTATTGCAGGGACGTATAGCGTGCGGGAAGTGGGCTATTACACACTCGTGCTTTTTCTGTACCTTTTCCGCACTCGTGCGTTCTCTACTGAAGTTCTACTGAAGACTTGGCTGTATGGGCATAGTTCCCTTTGCCTTCCCAGAATGGGTGAAGAAAACAAAAAAAATCTCTGCATATGGGTATTATTTTATGGTTGGCGCCATTTTTCAAAAATGTTCTTTGCGAGTTTTCATTATTTTATTAAATTGCTTCATTTTTTCGCAACTGTATTAAAAATAGTTGTTCAGTACACGTGCGGAACCGTCATTGGAAGAAGTTCCGACTGTCAACCCTCACCTTCGGCTGCGCCTCGGCTCGGGTAGACATTTGTCGGAACTCCTTGCAATGACAGCCTTTCCGCACTTGTAATGAAATATACTATTATTTATTTAAACAGTCTGTCACGTCTCTTGTTTCTGATATGCTCTGTGTACATGTTGATGTATTTTTTATACACACGACTTTTAAAACTTGAATTATTTTCATATGGTACATTACTTGTTCTAAGGTGAAGTCAAATCCTGATGTTTTGTGACGATGTCTTTCTTTACTCTATTTATTTATTTATTTATTTAGACGACCTGCGTGGCGCAATGGTTACTATGCCGGATTGCCAATCGAAGGGTCCCGGGTTCGATTCCCGACGAAACAGAAATTTGAATGATGAGTTTAAATTTCTGTTCTCGGTCTGGATGTTTGTGTTTCTGTCTTTGTGTGTGTCCATGGTACCCACGACACAGGGTATATCTACCCTACTATGGGGCTATGTGTGTGAAGCGTTATTTTTTTATTTATGTTAAACACCTCAAAATTAAGATCCACAATAAATAATTCTATTATCATATGCGCAATACTAACTGTGGAATATATCATTGATTCTTTGTTAATTCTAAAATAAAACATTGGGCCGACGATTTACGACTGTTGATAAGATATTTCCATGTCAGCATGTTTCAGCCTCATCAAAAATATTTCAATTCCCTAATTAAACGAAACAAAAAATATACCTCGTATCGACTACAATCTACCGCATAATCTTAGCTATATAGCTACTCTGTAAAAAAGCTAGTTATTGTATACCCCATATTTTAAAAAAGGGCTGAAGTTTTTCTCCGTCTGCTCTTTTCTTCAGCTCAGCATTGTCTAAGCGCACCCAGAGCAGACAAAACAAAAAAAATTACGTTCACTAAGAGTTTGTAAAGGAACCGTTCAGCGAATAAAGAATATTTTATTTCATTTAGTGCGGTTTCAAACTAACGTATGTTTCAGCGCGACCTATTTTCGGAATACGCGCTTATACGCGCGCTGCATAGAAATATATGAAAGACGCGCGAACACGCCGACAAATACGAGCGCTAGTTTGTAACCACTCCCATGTTCTTTTTTGTAACATTTCAGTCTACTTAATTAATATCAACCTTTCACGTTGATTCACGTCTGATCTCAATATTTTTTACAGCAAATAAACATTGAATTTGAAAACTCATTGACCGGATGAACAACGGTTATGCTCTTGACCGAAGTCGGTATCGCAAAACCGACTTTACGATTGCGCTTATTTGGACAATATAATAAATATAGAGATCGTGTTGTACAGGGTTCCCAATGAAACCAAAATGAATATAAAATGATAAATATTTTATTTTTATTGAAATGAAATAATAGATGAGTATGTCGGCCTCGTATCAAGTGTTCACTGCTGCTCATTGACTGGCAGTCAGCCTGACTGGCAACCAAAACACAATAGAATTTCTTAATGGTTTTAGTGGAGGTATTACCCCAGTCTAACCGATGATAAGTGTTCCACCTACAATTGAATTATACAAATTAAAGCCCTCCTATACAAAACACCCTTTCATCGACACAAAAATACTTTACAACAGAAATGGTTGAGGGCTTGTAATCATCCAGATCAAATCACATTTTAACATAAAGATAGATCTATATATCTGTATAATTCCTACCAACTTATACTAGACCTAAAAATCTGTAAGAAAACTATAGTTGATAACCCTACTCTCAAACAAACTCCAATGGCCTTGGTCCGTCTTACTGTAACATAAACCAGTTCATTATTCGGGTGTATTATTGAATAATCTCCACACACCGGCTCCGTTTACTTTGAAATTCAATCTTAAGCAAATGTGTTAAGTTCCATGTTTGTTTGCTAAATCGGTTAGCGGTCAACCACCTCTTATAACGTTATGATTGCCTGGTAGCTGGGCACGGGGAGATAAAAAAAAGTTGGACAATCACGAAGCTATGATCTTTAGAAGCAAGAAATCTGGAGCAGATGAGACCAGTCCGTTGATGTTGTTCCGAAAATTGGAGGTTTCGTAAACTATTTCATGATGCAGTTTGTGGCAAGAATTGTGTATAGGTAATACTAACGGTCACCCGCGACTACGTCCGCGTTGTTATTATTCATAGCATGTTATAGGCTTTCCCCGATAAATGGACTATCCAAAAACAATTTTTTCAATTCGAACCAGTAGTTCCTGAGATAAGCGCGTTCAAACAAACTCTTCAGCTATATTAGTACAGATGAGAAGTAAAAGTTTTAATGTAAATGACGATAGATCATCAATTTGTACGTAGTGGAAGGTGTTTTGTATATTTGTGAAAATGAAGTGTTATTCTTTCTTTTCGTTCCGAGGTTAAAGAATTTTTATACGGCACTATAAGTTATAGGCCTGCCTTTAAGTTACTACGGTTTAGATTTTAAGACAATCCAGAAGGGTTTTCAATGACAACCACTTTTTTATATCCATATTTAATTTTTTATATGGCTGTTTACAAAAATTGTTTATAGTTATACAATTTTCGATTGTTGTTTGAGGTTCGATTTGTGTTCCGTTCTATGCTGTTAAAATCTCGCGTTTTTTTTTTTTCTTTATTTCTTCTGAGCATAATTTTTAACTCTGCCAGTGATAAATGAACATTTGTTACAAATAAAAAAGTCAATTTACAATTTAGGTTGAAATACAAGACGTAACTATAAATAACTATTTATTTACTTAATTTTAAATTCGGTTCTATTTCACCGCTTACTTTAAGTTCTATTTAGTAACTAGTTAACTTTAATTGTAACATGTTGCCTGTAAATCATTTCGAATCGACGCTATTGATTGATTCGATAATAAACTAATTTTGAATAACGATGTTAACTTCCTGACATGCAGAAACTTTGATGGAATAATTATTTTGTCAAATTCTTATAGTGTACCGACTTATGCAATCATTGTGTTATTATTACTTATTTGCACAACGCTTTGAGTAAGTTTATATCCTTCATAAGTTTATGTATAGTAGTAGGTTTTCAAAGATTTTTATTTTCATTTCATTTTATTAGATGCTGGCAAATTCAATAGTTTATTAAATAAGTAAAAGCTCCCGCTTTTCTGGCATGAAGTCTTGAAATTTAAATAATAATGAAATCAAGGTAAAACTTTGTGTGAGGTAAAGTAACAAAACAAATACATACTCATGTACATATTGCCGATACGTATATTATATACCTACTAATAATATGATTATCGAAATAATGAAGCATCTTATGAAATGAAATACATCTATAGTTACGAACTTATTATCTCATCTTAGGCATTTGTATTTTGCATAACACCATTTTATTTTTACTCTTTCCATTCTATTGTAAATGGCCAGTTATAATTGCATTACATGTTCTTTATAATTAATTATTTCAATAAGAGAGGAAGTGATAAATTAAACATGCCTGTGGGTCAAATCTTGCGCAAAGATAATCACAGATCTTTCTTTCAAAATGTCCGCCCCTGTGCCTAAAACAGGAAGCTAAAATGTTTAGGTAACTTGAGTAGAGTAAACAGGGACAGTTATTAAATATTATGCTACAATATAAAGTGTAGTTTCAACTTACATTTTAAGGCATCTTTGGGAACCATCGAGCTGTTTTCATTTTGGTCCTTTATTTCGTTTGAAAACTACAAACAACTGAAAAGTTTCATGAAATAAGAAAGTATTTACTAGTCTATCCCACGGAAACAATACAAGGTCTACATTTTATTCCAGATATATATTATACTAGCGGCCGCCCGCGACTTCGTCCACGTGGACTTTGGTATTAGTCATAGCCTACAGCGTTCCCCAATAAATGGACTATTTAACACAAAAATATTTTTTCAATTCGCACCAGTAGATCCTGAGATTAGCGTGTTCAAGTTCAAACAAATAATCTCTTCAGCTTTATACTATAAATAGTATAGATTTCTGTACTAAATTTCATCTCAATCGTTTCAGCCGTTCTTGCGAGATAAAGCAAGAAACAACCATCCAAACATCCAAACAAAAATACAAATTTTCGCAATAGGATAGGTAGAATATTTAAAAATAAATTTGGCAAAATATAGTAGTTTATATATATTCGAAGGACCAAAGAAGTAACTGCAGATAAGAAGGAAATGAAAACATCAAACGGCCAGAACGTCAGAGTTACATAAAGGTGGATCTAACAAAAGCGTGTTAAAAAGATGCCGTGACCAATTGGTCGGACGTAGTAAAATTTTGTCTCTGCTAAATTATAACCATCTCAGCCCTGAGGGAAGGAGTGGCTTCCAACCATCAATTAGTGTCCAGTAAATAAAACAAGTAGCTGAGGTAGGTGTAATCCAGGGGCGGATCACAGTAATTGTGGTGTGCCGGGTTAGAAAGTGTACCTTCGCTGCTTGATAATGTCGCTAGCAATTTTCCAGTAGTTGCTCTAGTTACGTATATTAATCTATTTTAGGAAAACATACTAACAATTTTCGAAGTACTCATTGAGTGAAGAAGCAAAAAATTTCACAAAAATTGCCTTGAATGTTTTTTCAAATATATTTTTTCAAATAAAATTGGTCCCGCTTATTCTACTAATATTATAAATGCGAAAGTAAGTTTGTTTGTTACTCTTTCAAGCGAAAACTACTCAACCGATCATCATGAAACTTTGTACATATTATACTCTCGGAATTATCAGAAGTAAAATAGGATACTTGAAAAAAAACGAAGAAATATTAACGCGGGTGAAACCGCGGGGCACAGCTGGTGTTTAAATAATTATGGAAACGCATAATAGCGTGTTCAAACAAATAATCTCTTCAGCTTTATACTATATTAGTATAGATTTCTGTGCCAAATTTCATCTCAATCGATTCAGCCGTTCTTGCGTGATAAAGCAAAAAACAACCATCCAAACATCCAAATAAAAATACAAATGTTCGCAAAAAAAACATATTCTACCTATCAATAGGATAGGTAGAATATGGTTCTTTTTCTTAAATCTAAAATGATATCATGATCCTGATATCCCATTAACTTTAATTAGATAATTTTCCGGACCGATTCTAATGTAGAATCCATGAAGGGATTCAAATTTCCATATACTTAATTCTTATGTTTTAGCATTTACATAATCATATCATCACCTAATTACGAGTTCTTATCTAATACTAAAATGGGCTGTCAATATTGAGATACAAGATTTTCAGAGTAATTTCTTTGATGAACTGCTAAAATCATATTGTATTATTAACTACCGACACGGAAGCATGGATTCAAAAATGCGTTAATGATGGAAAAACATTAAATTCTAGTACATTATGTAAAATACTGCGTCTATGTTATATAGCAACATTTTTTCTCCCATTGACCTTGTAAGTTTTACGCACAGTCGACAAGAAAAGTGAGATCGTAGGACTTTTTATTCGCTTTTTTTAATATCTGACCCTGTTAGTTGTGAACTGTGTTGCGAATTTGCTTTTGTTTCTGTTTATTTTAAAATTTCATTTCAGTTTTCGCAGAAAGTGACACTTTCACTGATGTCGCGACTTCTAAACAATTTAGTTATTTATCAATGGTCCGCTTTTTATGTACCGTTTGTCATCTTTTGTTTTGTGTCCGTCAATAACAAACGGAATTGTCACAGTTGCTTTTTCACGAACGTACCTAAGGCATAAGAATAAATAATACTACATAGAACGGAATCTCCTTTGACCGCCATCGATACGCCGCAATTTATATACCTACTTCCCTCTTCACCCCGTTACGCCCCTCTGTCGCCCAGGCGTGTTGCCAGGGTTGTGAACTGTTAGTAATGCTTATGTCTAAAGATAATATCGCAAAAATATAAGTTGTTCTTTACTTATACATCATTATTTTAGTTTAGTATTACAAAATATGAGAATGATAAATACTTACCTACTCTATAAATACTTATAAATAATATTACTTAATAAGTTATAATATATGTAAATACCATACCAAATGAATTCATTTAAGTAAGTATTACTTACCTACATAGGTAGTGTAGGTTTAAAATAAACTAATTACATAATATTATGTGCGTGCGCCAGTGCCGCGGCGCTGCAATTGCGAGGCAAAACAATCGAGAAAGGTTCAATGACCGATGGCGGGGGCTATTAAAAAATATTTTGGCGACATGTTAAAATGCTGTAGTTATCTAACATTTTTTTTATAATTCAGTGAAAGTGAAACAATCGGCTACACAAAAAGAACTGGTCATATCCTTTTGATAAATTAGGTACGGAAAAGGAATAATATTTAAAAAATATTACTTATCTCGCATCATCTTAGGGGAAACTAAAAAAAACTTCAGTTTGGCATTGTTTTAGAATTGTTTGTACAACCAAACACACCACATTCACTTGGCCTCGTTATTGTAATTGACGCGCCCGTCCGAGACAGCCCGACTTCAGTATTCTGTTTAGCCGAAATTAACGTGTAGGCTAATATCGTGACCTTGAGCCCGTCCGGAGCGAGAGTTTCCGTTCTACGTAGTATTATTTATTCTTATGCCTAAGGTAGCGTTAGAAGATAACTTACTTTAACTCAGTACATTTCCTCAATATCATTGATAAAATAAGGATATTATAATATACGAAAATAAATAAATGTATTTAGGTTGATGGTTACCATGCCGGACTGCCAATCGAGGAGTCCCGGGTTCGGCAACAGAAAGAATGATGAGTTTAAATTTTTGTTCTCGGTCTGAGTGTTTGTGTTCCTGTCTTTGTATGTGTCCATGATACCCACGACAAAGGGTATTAATTACCTTACTGTGGGGCTATGAGTGTTTATTAAAAAAAAGGTATTGGAATCTTACCGTGATTGAATATAAATTTAACGATGCCAGTTTTCTATGTAACATTTTAGTGGATCAAAATTTTTCTAAGGCCAACTAGACTTTTTCCCAAGTATCTCACTTAAACAGTTCTGAAAAAAAAAATATGACATGCTTGGTATTGTCCATAATAATAATTATCATTCCTCAACATAGGAGTAATATTTAAAAAAACTTTTTCAATGATATCTTAATTCACCTCTTAAAAAAATGTTTTCCTGTAAGTTATGTGAAGATGAAAATGAAAGCTAACTAAACTTATATAAGCAGACGCCCCCTCATTAGAATATCATTAGTTCTTGTGAGTAACTCGATTTATTGACTACTACAGGCTTAGTTTAGCACCTGGCTTTCTGTTAGAATTAACTATAATTTAATCGGGGTGTTAAATCTATCCGTTTTTCAAATATTGAGTTTACTTATGTGTCATGCCTATATCCAATAACCAATAACTTGAGCAACTCTTGATAAAATTTGATATGTCATTGTACTTTGATACTTTAGCACTTAGCTTAACCTTACGATACATGGGCTTAACCTTAAACAGTATTTGTATGAAAATTGTGTTTGTATGAAAGTCGAAAAGCGAGGTTTCAAAGATTAGTTTTGTCCAATATAGTCACCATTAACTGTAAGTCGATATGTGAAAAGTAACAATAGTACATTGTGTGGCAAAGGCTGAAACAAGACGATTTCGTGAAATCGTGTTTCATCCCGTGCCACACACTGTATTTTTCATATTACATGTAATGAAACAACGAGTTTTGATTTCTGTAGCCAGTCGAAATAAGACTATTTCAGACAAATAGCGCAGTAATATATTTTGACAACGATTTGACGACAGTTGTCAATGCGATTCTGACAGACTTGAAATAAAGACGTAAATAATAAATAAATGAAGGTGCCGGGTAGAAATAACGTTTTTTCTCACCTAGGGCAGAAACAACGTTGTTTCTGACTGACACATTCGCATTGGTTTGAAATTATCTTATTTCGACTGGCAAAACAGAGATCAAAACTCGCTGTTTCAATGCATGTGATATGAAAAAGTATATTTTTCTAGTTAGCATACGCTAGTCCTTAAAATTTTTATTGTAAGAGCATGCAAGCCACGTGGTTTTCAGTAGTTGCTGCGGCCCGTAGGATACCTACACCCAACTTCAAACAGTCAATAGTCTTGCTTGAGGTCGTATGCAGTTGCTGGCTGCCTCAAGTAAGGAGAAAAGACTAAGTTGTATACCTTTCCACGGAAAAAAATATATTGCTTTTCGGCAGAAATTGGTTCAGCCATAGTACGAGTACTTAATCGATGCAACCGAGAACATTCTACATTTAAAATTATATATATATATATATATATATATATATATATATATATTATTTGAATGGAGTAGCAGACGAGCATGCAGGCCAAGCAAGCATAGCTTGTCTTGTCTGTTATGTATTCTTGCTTGTATTGTCTTGTATGCAGTTGCGCTGCTACTCCGGAGGCTGGTGGTCGCCTCATGTAAGTGTGGCCGGCAACTGCACCTTTCCACCGAAACACAAGAGAATTGGTTCACGGCAGAAGTGGGTGCAGCGGTGGTACTTCCGCGGGCGAACGATAATAGTTCTACTACCTACAAAATTCTACCACATTTAAAAATTAGATCAACATAGCTCTGGTAAAATCGATGGAAATAAATAACGCATGGTTAGAAAAAGTTGTAAGCAACATCGTCAACATACACAAAGACAAACATCTTATATTGTTACTTTATTAATTTTATTAATATTAGCTTCTTAGGCTCATCTTGTAGAAGTAGTAAGTGATTTCCCCTCACTTACAAGAAGTTGAGCAGTTCTGTCGGAAGTACATTAATGTTTACCAGTTTTTCGTTTTAGATCTTGTAACTTAGTACTTAGGCTGTGGCATATGACATAAGTAAGTCATTAAGACTTTCTTTGAACATGTTTGCACTCTTGAAGGTAATCTGTATAGTGCAAACTTTATATTTAAATACCTTCGGGATGTCACACGCAAAAGTATTAATGATATTTATAATTCAGTCTCGACTATAGCAATGATTCTGATTCTTTTATTCCACAAACAAATTGATGACATCGATGTTTCGACATCATAGTTTAAAGTCAACAACCACGTAAAAGTTACATTTGCTACCTATCTCCTATTATCTCTTTATCTGGCCGCAACGCTTTTGCGTCCCACTGCTTAATACCGAGACCTCATAATATGGAGCTTGGAGTTTCACCGCACTGTACCTTTACGTTACGTTGTTAGAGATGAGGGTTATTAGCCAACCCGCTGTCCGATGTTTTCAAACCCCTAATACAGCCTTCGAAGGTTAAACGAATTATATTGCTCCGTAACAACCGAGACGGACAGTTTAATTTGCCCTCCGAAGTACGCCAATTCACACGAGATACACCTATGGTCACCCATCTTGCACCCGCCCACACCCGTGACGCTTTGCTGCGTAGGTTGCTTGTGATCTAGTCCCTGTAGCTTCGGGTTTAAGAATAGAGCTACGGTATCCCCTGCCTGATCGTAAGAGGCGACTAAAAGGGGGCTTCCGGGGATGCGGACGGTGAGAGTGGGAGCTTGACCCGTCCAGCTATTAGCCCCGGGAGGGACGGCGGTGTATGCGTGGCCGCATGCCGCCGTGAACACCTGAAGATCCAGGAGAGCATATCTGCTCTCCCGAAGATGGGCCCGTTCTGGGGCGCCGCGCGTGGAGGACACCGGTGCGTTCCTATGGAGATCCCGGAGTCCTCACAAACGCAGAGGCAGGCCACCGAAGGGGTTTTAGTGCGGTCAAATCCCACATAACCCGGTATCCTCTCCCAAGGTGTCGGGTACCTTTTGAAGGTTTCCCCCCCGATACCAAAACAAAAAAGGTGGTTGTGATCTACGCCAAGGACCATGCGCGCTTCAACATTACCTTTTTACCCCATATCTACCATCAACAAGCTCATCATCGTCCTGGGAATGGCGCCGTGTTTTCAAACATTTATCGAGTTCACAGTACGAACACTACGAACGAGGAAACGTCTGTGGGAAAGTTTGACAAAGAGCCATTGTTGTTGCTGGTTGAGTTACTTAGTTGAGGCCAGCGCGATACTTCAGTGTTCTGAACTTGTAATGCTGCTACTGCTTTGTTGTAGCCTATATTTTAGAGTTAGTTAACCTAATAGCTCTGGATCTTCTCGCGACAGTGATATCTGACTAACCAGAACCTAACCAAGAGAGCTCAGAAGAATTCAATTCATATTCTACCCGCTACCCTAGTCCAAATTTTGAGATTTTTTCCAAAAGTGACCTGCTTAGAATCATTCATAGAATAATAATGAAGTTCAGGGAAAATTTTAATGGAAAAGAAAACAAAGAAACTTTAATGGAGCGGAAATGTCAGGCAATTTGAACGATCACAACAATATCAAGGTTTACATCCTCATGATAGATAGATGATTGAAACCCAAATACTACTAATAAAAAATCGCATTGACTTTAAACACAAATGTAAATCATAAAAAAAACGGCTGTTGAAAAATGTAATTTACCTATAACATTTTTCGGAGGCTTTGCCTCATTTCCATTGATACAGGAAACAACCATAGATAACCAAGTAACAAACAGCATATTTCCACAGTTTATTCACATTAAAATGGCGTTACAAATCAATTTGTATAACGGCAATCGAGTTAAAATACGATCTGTGGATGCGCCATTTTATCAAATGTAGTAGTTGAAGATTTGGTTATTAAATAGTAACTAACCTTTTCGTTTGGAACTAGTTTCGTCACGCTTACTAATAAAACGGTCAAGACTGAATTTGCGATACGTATCGTATTATAAATTTTGCTCCAAATACGGTTTTATTTTTATGGTCAGAATAATAACATTTATTTTGCAACTTGTTATCAAAATTCATACTTTTAAAATAGCTGATCTTAGCTAACGATAAATGCATAGAGAGAAACGGCTACATTTTTATATCTAAAGTGACGTATATGACTTACAAACATAGTTATGATTAATATTTCAGGTCTTTTTTTAATGGAGTAACAGATGAGCATGCAGGCCACGTGGTGTTAAGTGATCACTGCAGCCCATGGACATCTACATACAACTTCAAGCAAGCATAGGTAAGTCTTGACTGAGGTCGTATGCAATTGCACTGCTAGTCCGGTGTCTGGTGGTCGGCTGATGTAAGTGTGGCCGGTAACTGCACCTTTCCACCGAAACACAATAGAATTGCTCACGGCAGAAGTGGGTGCAGCGGTGGTACTTCCCCGGGCGAACCATAATAGTTCTACCACCTACCAAAAGTTAGGTAGTTAAGTAAGTCATTTAAGCACATCACGTCAGTCTAACGCACGGCAAATTCTCAAGGACTTGTAATATCCACCTACTGTACCGTACTTGACTAGAAAGATGGATATTTTTCTCAATTTACAGAAAAGACCCAAGACCTGCCTTTAACATAATACCATTTGTAATGTGATACTTTCAGCTAACACTTAGAGCAACCTTTTTGCGTTCTACTACTGGGCACAAGTCCTCTCCATAAACTGTTTTGTTGGCTCCTGGTTATCACCGCGCTGCTCCAGGGCAGACACCAATCCGCACTATATGGATCTACATCCATCTTTAATAAATAAACAAAAAAAAAATTCTTTGTAAATTCTTTAACCTCCGGCTAACAATTAAATTTTAAACCATCGCGTTTACCTTACATTACGTTTTACACCAAAAAATCCGTAACCGCTTAACTAGTTACATACGCGGTTCTTAAAATTAATTACTTACAATGAACGCGCGTTTTAACAAGATCAACGACCCGCTCCTATGGAACAGGTCCGCCGAAAAGTACCGTTTAGTAGCTGGTGCAATTAAAATCAGACCACTTTAGGGCTATGTTCACCTATATTTTATTCATGTACCTTTAACGGTGGTCTGAGACTTCCGCGAGAGACGGCTTTTAATTCTGTGAATTTAGTTTGTATGTTAATAGATTTTTTTTTAATGCATATTGCATAAATTTGCATGCCTTTTGAAGCTTTGTTTTAGCTATGGGAGGAATTCTTCTTTAATAAATGTATAAGTTCATTCGGAAGCGCGCATGGCTCGGCGGCTAGCGTAGAACACAAACGTTCTACGCAGCTAAGCCAAACGGGCGCGGTCGGTTGTGAGATGGGTGACCGCTAGTGGCAATAAATTTTATGCGCGTTTCCGTGTTTCGGAGGGCACGTTAAGCCGTAGATCCCGGTTGTTGTCGATAGATAACAGTCGTTAAACCTTGTCGGAGGCCTTATGGGCGGTTTGAAAACTCCCCAATAAGGGGGAGAGACCCGTGCCCAGCAGTGGGACGCAAAAAGGGTTGCAGCCATAAGTTCATTCTGAAATCTGTATGCTTTTTGAGCAATCAAGATAAGTTAAAGCTAAACAACGTCAGTCATTATCGGGAGCTTGGTGAGTGATATTATTTGGCAAATTATTTCATTTAGAACGTTTCCTTCGTAGGGTAGGTACTTGAAGCCTTCAGTATCTATGGATAGCAGTCTTAAGACCATATTTGATAGTCTTATAGGGCTTTAAAAATCATTGTAGAGCGGGTTTGCCTTAACATCTCCAGCAACCCACCTTGGAGCAAATGTAGTGTACCTACTTAATTTTCGTTTAGGGGGAGATACCCATTTTCAGTTGCGAGTCGAAAAAGTTAGCCAACCTTGAAGTAAAAATCGAACAGTCATGTCACTAATGGGTACTCATACCAGGAGAAGGTCCTTCTAGCAAAACATGCCGACCCCTGTGGCGCATTGGTCACCATGACGGACTGCCGATCGGAGGGTGCCGGGTTCGATTCCCGGCGACACAGAAATTTGAATGATGAGTTTACAATTTCTATTCTCGGTCTGTACTGATGTTTCTGTCTTTATGTGTGTCCATGGCACCCACGACACAAGTTATATCTATCATACTGTGGGGCTATGAGTGTGAAACTTTTTTGTATATATCTCAACAAACATACCAGATCTTTTTACGAGAAAATGGTTTAGATATTGGTTAATCCTCGGTCAAGCTTTATTAGTTCTACCAGTAAATAGAACTTCGTAATTCTACCAGTAGGTAGAATGTTGGCATCAAAAGTTATTACTTTTCAAAATTAGTGGTAGCACGCGGCTAAATGACGATATCGCTAATTCACATAACGATTATAACAATGGCGTTGAAAAATAACCTTCGCATACACGTCAGAATGAAGAAATTCCCCTTATTATTACCATAAAAGGCCATTCGTTAAATGTACAACTGTCAGCTGAAACCGCATGGACGTTATTTACAACTCCATCGCGCGGAAGCTCGTGTGTTTGGAAACAATGGGCGTTCGGAGGAAACGTCATTTCGCGGTATTGGACAATGGTGACATGTTTACGTGATAACACGCTGCCGTTCGAGATCGGTTTGTAAAATTAAGTGCCAATATATTAGACTTTATGGAGTTAAGAAGTTGATGCAGCTTAGTGACATCTATATGGCTGAAACCCTTTTTGCAGAAAAAATAAGTGCACCGATGGTACTTTCCTGATCAAACCAAACCAGCTTTGGCTGCTACCCTTGCACTGCTGGCACAGGTCTCTCCCCGTTATTGGAGAGGATAACCAGCTTTACCAAGTATAAAATCAGTGCATTATATGTACTAATACGAGTATATAAAGCTGCAGAATTTGTTTGAACGCGCTAATCTCAGGAACTACTGGTCCGAATTGAAAAAATATTTTTGTGTTGAATAGTCCATTTATTGAGGAAGGCTATAGGCTATATACTAGTAACATTATGCTATGACTAACACCAAACCACGGGGACGAAGTCGCGCGCAGCCGTTAGTTTTTCAATAAAACTATTCCTAAAGAATCGACTTTTATCTCTTTCAGATACTTCATTCATAGTACTGTAATTTCCTGTCTGATTATCGAGTAATCAGATATTCTATCCCGCTATTCGTATTCAGGGTATAGCATACCCATAAGAGGCTGGAAAGCTACTACGCTTTATCAAAATGAGAAATGTGTTTGCATGCATATAACTAATTTACTGCAGTGATTATTTCACTGTATTTATGCCCCTCTCGAGCTATGTTTATACATCCTTGCCATTGTCAATAAATCTTGAGAACTATTTCACTGTAAAGTAATGATATTGATAATGGGATGATTTGTACGTATGTTCGTTAGTGCGAACCAGTGATTGAAAGTGTGAGATAGAGTTTTCTTTTTACAATTTTTTCCTCTCTTTTCTATGTAAGTCCTTTCAATGACTGCTAATGAAGCGATGGAAAATACCTTTATTATTTTAAACTTCAATACCTATTAGAAATACAGTAGTGTTGGAAAATATTTTTTATTCATTTATATACAATAATAAAAGAATTGTTTATAACTTTCCAAGACTAATTACTAAACGCGTGTATGTGTGTCTCTATATTAAAATATTTTCTAAGGAGTTTTGGCGGGAAGTCTGAAAGGACAAGTTGTGCTCTTGTTTTATTTTCATTTTCTCAGTGTATTTTTGAGTTATATCGGATAAAGTTGATGGCATTTTGCTCGATATAGGTTAATGACAGTGCAGGAGTGTTGTGAAATAAAATGACAGTGCAAAAACATGTTTTTTCGGCTTGCCTCCAAGACTCCATCTTACATGTTCTGGAAAAGTACCCATCACTTTATTTGAACATTTGACTGACTAGACTGACTGAGTCCTGAAACCTGACGACTAACTGATTTTTTCTACGATTACTAAGTGATACAAAAATTATACTTGACGCTGGCACTATGCACAGAGTTTGCGACGCCAATATTAAAAATGAAAAAAAAATCTAGAAAAAAAACTGTTAAACTTATGTCACTTTTTTTCGAATTAATACTTTTAAATATCTGTGGGATGAATACAGGTTTCCTCTCAGAATTAAAAAATTTAAGGTTATATTCTAAGACGCTGGTTAAATCCAGGTCAAGTGGACGCGACATGCCTTTGAGGATTTTATATAATTCTTAGGCATGCTCGTCTACATTAATCACATTACACGTACTACCAATTAAATATAATGGAATGTAATTTGATTATATAAATTAGAATCCATGGTAGTAAAGGTTAAACTGCAACGCGAAATAACAAGCTCATAAACGCTACCGATAAATCAAACGTCTAAATTAAGTATAAAAACGTCATACCTAGTTGATGTTCACTCATCCAGCTTAAATACCAGTACTTTCGCCGCGAATTGATCGACAAATGATAATGAACCTCAGTGATCGGTAATAAGATTTATTGTTCCGTGATACGAATGTCAGAAGTGGTGTTGAGTGAAAAATCGCGAGTATGTCCGCTACCGTGACGCTCGATACAATTATCGATAGAAAGCTGCACATCACTATCCGCAGTGGCGTGGATTATGTCGTTTTGAATGTGATTTGATTAGCGGTGTTCGTTTTGCATCGTTTGCATGCGATTTTGGTTCTGCTTTTTAGTGGAGTACTTTCTAACGAGCGTGTAGGTTGCAATAATTTTCTATTTTTGCGTTGCAGTTTCATTATTCGCTTTCAGACTTTAGAAATCCATTGCAAAGACGTGTTCGCCAAATAAAGACACTTCATTTTTATCCATAATTATCGGCCTATCGGAAAATGTGGCTTGGATGAAACAAATAGGATTAAATTGTTTCACCGTGGGCCTACACTTATGCGTACCAATTTTGATGTTGACACCGAGTCTACAGAATATACAGCCGCATTCATCATATGAATCAACTTAAACCTTTATCAGTAACAACTACCAATGTATGTACGTCTGATACATCAATCATGCCGCATCATTTATTTATTTTTATGTCCCTCTATTGGGCACAGGTGCTCTTTATATGCAATATTGCAATTCTAAAGCTTACCCAACTCAGACATACTGAAGACGTGCTAGTGGACTACTCGAATGTTTTCAAACCGTCCATAAACCATAACTGATACATTTAGTCAAGTCTATCAGTTTCAGTCGGTTCGAATCCTAAAACGCGAAAATATATATGTAAAATTATTTACCACTAGCAGTCGCTTATTTTACCCCTCTCTATCCCGTTCTTAGCCGTGTACCACCATTTAATACACAGGGCTGCGTTTCTTAAAAGAGGAAACGCTAGCGCCGTATTCCCATACAAACGCATTGTCCTATTTCCTCCCTGGATAATGCTTCTAGAGGAATGTTTTTTGTGACAATATCTAAGTCTGCTAAAGCTATGCCCCTATGTTTTGTTTTTTTTTTCAATCAACTAATTAGATCAGAAAATATGACTCATCAAAAATCATAGAAAATGCCTCTTTCATACAGCCCTAATCCAACAACTGCAAAACAAATTTGAAAGGTTTTTACGACCAAATAAAAACATAGGGGCATAGACTTATTCTATTTCTTGATATTTGTGAAAAAATATATTTAATAAACTCAATTTTGAAGAAGGGAAGAGGAGAATACGAAACCTCGATTTAGTAAGAAAGTTTGTACGTATAATCGGTCTATACTGCATCTGTCTCTATCGCACGCGGCGGATAGCCCAGGTCGCAGCGCGATAGCAATAGTTATTCCAAAATACCTATTTTTCAAATTCGGCTGAACCCGCGTTTCCTCTTAAAGGTATGGCTATTGTCTAAGAACTTTTCTGGAGCTTGCGACGTGTTGGCACCGATGAATGAATACTCGCTCAAACTGCGCAGTCATCTTCTCAATTATAGCAACGTGAACGAGCACACGCTAAGCCGAACTTGGCTTATGGTTGCCAATCAAAGAAATTTAATAAAGATATATAAAGTTACGATACATTTATACGTAATGTAACTAAAATTGTCTAGCCAGATTATATTTTATTGTGTTTATATAGTCGGTAAATGACCGATACGAATATTATGCGAAAGTTTGGATGTTTATTGCTCAATCACGCAAGAACGGCTGAACAGATCGGGATGAAATGAAGCCCAGAGATATATTATAGTGGAATAGCACAAAGGCAACTTTTTTTTCCCGGAAAAATGTACTGTGGAATAGATTAGTATGTATAATCATATAAACTCAAATCACCCAAGCGAAGCCGAGCCGGATTACTAGTAGGTATGTATTTGATATTTTTTCTGAAGCAGTGACATTATACTACGGAGTACATAATTTGAATTTCATTTTTATCTCGCCGCACATCTCCCATGGTTATTTAAAATTAAATATTTCTACTCGATTTCCCAGGAAAACTACAACTAAGTATACACAATTCCGGAGTGTCATATTCGTACTTTCAAATTGTTAAAATTAGAAATGAAAATAAAATCATTACATGATTTTAAAATTATTAACTTCAGACCCTATTGGGCTCGAGCAGTGGTTTAAATAAATAATTTATTTTTGTGATTTGTTATCACTATTTTAGTCTGTCACATTTCAAATATTAACGTTAAGCTTAATTATTTTTATTGTAATTTTATATACAAGTGACAACCCTAATCTCGCATATCCACACATTTTGAGTCCAATTCATCTCCCAATAAGAACACTTTCTAAATTTCATAGTAATTACATGCAATGCCGATATACAAGTACGATTAATGTAGTTACTTTGCTACAGTACCAACCAACTATATTCTATCGTCTTCAGTAATATAACCTAAATTAGGTAAAAAAAACTAATAATGAGACGCATTTGGTCCGGCAACTGGCATAGCACGATAACAAACCAGCGATCTACATGGCTAAGCCAATCGGGTGCGGTCAGGTGTCAGATGGGTGACCCTAGTTGCAAAATTTCATGCACATTTCCGTGCTTTAGAGGGTACGAAAAACCTTTGATCATCAATTGATAACAGTCGTTAAATTTTATGGGAGGCTTTATTTGGAACCGATAACATCCGATAGCTGATTGGCATATCTCCACCAATCCGCATTGGAGTAAGAGCTAAAACTACTATTATAAAGCACAAAACCGCGCATGAACTTTTTACCAGTAGCGGTCACCCATCTAACCGCGCCCGTTTGGCTTAGCTACGTAGATGGCATGTATTATACGAGTACGCTAGCCGCCGGGCCGTGCCACTTTGTGTTGTATTAATGCACTCAAATGGTTAGAAAAAAGTTTATCATCTATTATTTTCTTAAAGGCATCTGAAGCGCGAGGACTCATACTAGACCTGTAACAGACCACGACCTACATCCGAAAAGAAATATGTATTTTAACGGAAAGCCCCATGTCCAATGCCAAAATAATCATTCATAATAATAACCATTTTTGACGATGACAATAACAATGACATCAGGTATTTGGCCGCAACCCTTTTTGCGTCCCACTGCTGGGCACGGGTCTCCCCCCATCATTGGGGAGGCCTGGAGCTTACTCCACCACGCTGCTCCAATGCGGGTTGGTGGAGATGCAGGTTAGTGGCCAACACGATGTCGGATGTTTTCAAACCGCCCATAAGGCCTCCGACAAGGTTTAACGACTGTTATCTATCGACAACAACCAGGACCGACGGCTTAACGTGCCCTCCGAAGCACGGAAACGCGCATGAATTTTTTGCCACTAGCGGTCACCCATCTCACACCCGACAGCGCCCGTTTGGCTTAGTTGCATAGATCGTTTGCGTTCTACGCTAACCGCCGGGCCATGCGCGCTTCTTCTATCAGGTATAAATCGGAACATATATACGTATCATCTCATCTCGGCAAATGGACCCGTGGTCATCTCAGTCTTACCGCTAATTAGCGGTAACCGCTCACACTCGTTGTACGGTAACTCGATCTACCGGACGATTCTATTAACTAAGTTGCTGGATAAATCTAGATTTTAGTAAAACTTGACATGTTTTGATTACTGTCAATAAGAATTTGAAAGTATTAAAAGCTCAATTTATAACCATTTTTGATGATGACATTTTTATAGTTGAAATAGGAACGAACGACGATGATTTTACTTAGTTGCATGGATAGGTCTATATGATACCATGGGTTGAAATACGTTGGTTTGCTATTTATTCTTCCTATAAAGATACCTACTTGCATTCCGTCAACAATTTTGATAGTAGTTTTTAACTCTAATTGGTACATAACATCATCATATCTGCTGGCTTAAAAATCCTGTCCAGTAAACTGAAATAAGTAATTTTGCATCGGCTCAAAAATTTGGACGACAAAGCTAGAAAGAAGCCCAATGTCTATGTCATATTTTCCATCCATGTATTAGATAGTAGTACATTTTAAATAAAAAGCGATTTTTCTATTACAAGAGACAAATGAACATTAAAATTTGTACTAGATGTTGATAAAGATCATAAATTAAGTTGCTAGGTACTGCCTTTCTGTATACTTATATTTTTATATAGATTGTAGTTCCCGGATGACCGAGCGTTGCTCTGATAAAAGCAATCGATTTTCTTCCGAGACTTTAACTTGGTGTTACTCAACAACAGCGAAGTAGCTCCCAATTAAAAAAAACTAGTATTACCTTTATACTACTCGCTAATAGATGTCAGGAGAGACATATTTTTCAATTTATGTTTAAGTTGATTATTGCTGAAAACACAGATAAAACGAAAAGAAGAAAAGAAAATATTTTATTTGCACAAATATGGGTAGCAAAAAAGGTTTTAATCAACAAACCAACAAACGATGTTCCCATATTCTAATATTGAAACCTAGCTAGATTGGTTCATCGACCCCGAAACCCCCTGCCTACTAAATTTAATGAAAATCTTCGGCGCCGTTTCAGAGATTCATATTATACGAGTATGTACAAGAAATACTCGTTTTAAGGTATTCGATATAGGTATACAATGCTTATAACGTTTAAAATAAGTAGGCGGCTTGATTACGATGTTTTAATAGACAATAGCTGAAGAATAAAAGAAATACGAAAACGTAATTTGCAACACCTATTGTTTTTTGTTTGCAATACAAACAAGAAATTGCATTACAAAGTATAATCACAAGTGCAATTAAATTGCAAAATCATGAGAAAATTCTTTTTAAATTCGGTTGACTACCAAATCAATTGACATACTTTTAATGAGCTGTCAAAATGCGACATCCTCATACATTATAAACGAGAAAAATGTTTATGACGTCACAACGTGGTGTAGTCAATTGACTTAATTATTATTGATTTAAAATTTAAAAAAAAAATCATTAACAAAAATTAATTAACAATTATCCTGGTTTCCAAGCGTAAATTAGTGCAACCTTTTCGAGGTATGCATTTAGAATTTTCCTGTTCATAGTGTCAACTATAGAACTGTGTCACAATTAAAAACTGAATATTTTGGATTCTCTGCTTTCTTCGAACCATCTTTAAATATTGCAAGTTGTAAACCTGTAACAGTTTTAAAGATAAATAAATAATTAATAACTGTTACTTGCAATATAAGGATTTTTACATACTAGCGACTTTCTACGTTCGCCACTCCGACCGGTCGTGTCTTCTGTCAGGCTATCAGTCCTGTAAGGCAGCCTATGCTCTTCGTCGTCTATCATGGACACACACATTGACAAGGACGTGAAACATCGAGATCAGGGAAAGACACCTAAATACCTATTATAATTTTATTTCCGCCAGATGTTAAAACCAGGATCCTCTGCACGCTATACCAATGTATGACCAGATGATTGATCAGACTGAAGAGAATGAAGGATCAAACATCCATTTCAAGAAAAATCCCTCAAGCGCTTAACAATTTATTGTTATAATAATAAATAACGTTTTTATACTCCCACAGTGAGGTAGATATACCCTGTGTTTGAAACATCCAGACCGATAACAGAAATTGAAATCATCATTCAAATTTCTGTCTGGCCGGGCATCGAACCCGGGACCCTCGGATCAGCAGTCCGGCATGTAAACATTACGCCACACGGATCGTCAAATATATGTATATTATTTTACTTTATCGCATCGTCGATTATTTAAAACAGAAGTCGCAAGTCTACTTTTCACCCAAAAAATTGTCACCAACTTGTCAAAGCGCTGTATTGAGGCAATCGCGTTTTTGTGCCACAACTCGTTTGCCAATTGGGCTGAGTCCAATGTGTGTCAGTGGTGGCAGCTATGTTGTACATTAATTTCTTATTCATTGTCTTCCGAACATGGCGTGTTTTAATTTTACTTGCTTAATTTGCTTTCTTAGCGTTTTTGTTAAGTTAACAAGTTTGATTGGAGTTGTCAAAATGTGACTGTTTCTTGGTATTAATTTGAAAGGGAGCCTTACTTTCAAGCTACCTGTATTATTTATGTATATTATGATTTTTATGGAACTACACATTTACTTTCACGTTTTAATTACAAATAATAAAAACATTTGGCTGTGTACAACTGGTACGCGGATAAACAACTCGAATAAATGTCTTTGAATTACTTATCAGAATTATTTACTCAGTGTACGAGCTGCATAAGAATTTGTGAAAGTTTTGATATATTTAATTTTACTTGAAAATAAATGAAATAAAATGAATACGGTCGGTTATGACGGTTATAGTGATTTAAGACGTGGCGACGTGCTGCCCAAACAACTCCTACAATCTACGCAGTAACATCGTTAGCGTGATTCAGAAACATTGTCATCTAGCTTGACTTATTGAACATAATAAAAACCCTTATAAACTAAATTAAACTAAAAAAAACTCTTGACCTAGCCGTCTGGTTTGTGTTATAAACATAACTCGCGTACACGGGATAGTAATATAGATTACCTACTTATACCAATTTATTTCTTTTACCACTTTTTATTAACCCTTATTTATTTCCTTGCATAAATGTAACCTTTGATACATTTTGATACAAAAAAAATGTTAAAAGATTTTTTTCTCATATAACAGCATGATTTTTAACATCTGCCAGGCATGCAAGAAAATGGGAAAACAGGGGTGAATTATTATTTACCCCTTTTTTCCCATGCTTAGGGTAAGAAATGTTTTTAATGGACCAGCTTCGAGATATTACCATTTCCAATCGATTTATCAAAATCTCCATATCCATACTCTTTACAAAGTCATGCGTGTTCATACATTACAATCAGTGGGTGAACAATCAATCATCCCCTGTTTCCCTACCCTTAGGGTTAGTATTATTATTTTTTTCAATTTTATATGGGACCCGAGTATACTCTTTCCAATAAAAAAAAAGAATTATAATAAAAATCTGACTACTCTCTAAAAAGTTATGCGTGGTTACACATAAAAAAAATATACGCGTCGAATAGAGAACGTCCTCAGTTTCTTCGCCAGTTAAAACAGGCATAATAGAAAGGAGGGACCAACCAGTATTGTATCACACTGTTTGTGTTGGTGGTTGTATATAGTAATAGTACTCAAAGCTCAATTTAACTTACCTTTTTTTTGGTATCGGGGGGGAAACCTTCAAAAGGTACCCGACACCTTGGGAGAGGATACCGGGTTATGTGGGATTTGACCGCACTAAAACCCCCTCGGTGGCCTGCATCTGCGCTTGTGAGAACTCCGGGATCTCCATTCCACCGGTGTCCTCCACGCGCGGCGCCCCAGAACGGGCCCGTCTTCGGGAGAGCAGATGTGCTCTCTATCTCTCTCTCAATTTAACGTACCTACTGCCTAATTTATTTATCGAGCAGCAAATGAAAATTTGCCCACATTCCGGTATGCTTTGGAATATTAACACCTATCAGGGTTTACCGCTTACTGTTATCAACTAAGACCGCAATTGCAATTTATCTGGACGCATAATTGATCTGTGGGTCCGCGACCTACAATTCTTAACCAGCGGAAACTAGTAATGACATAAATAACGAATAACATCAAACAGTATGCTCCACGATAACAGAATAATTAACATTAGTTATCCAATGGCAACTATTGTTATTAGTGCCATTGGATCATTATTGGGAAATTGAAGCAAGTAATAATAGCTCAAAAGAAAAAAAAAATATTATTTAGCTAATTATAATAAGGTAACAATAAAGTTACAATCAAACATTAAAATAAATGATAATAATATCATTTATCGCAATGATTTTGGTACATAAATAACACTATTAAACTTGTTTGCGGTACTTGATTTTTGTTAACAATACCATTATTGTAGCAATCAGTTTAATGGTCCTCCAGATCCGGGGTAATGAAGATGTCACATATAAGGATAGGCGCGAAAAACATAATATCCAGACCTTTGTAGTCGTCGGCATAATAACTTTACAACTATAAAAACAATTAAAAGTTGTCATGAACAATTCTTCGCTTCCAATACGCTTCTAATAATCAACAAGAGATGTTACTTGTATGTGACTTTGAATGACTATTGAATGTTACTTGAATGACTATAGCTACATCCCTCTCGCTTCTGAGAAGAAACCTGTGCCCAGCAGCCTGACATAAAAATGGATAAAAAACCGGTCAAGTGAAAGTAGGGTTCCGTACCATTACCTAAACAAATCACGTTTATTGTATAGGAGCTCCCTTAAATATTCATTTTATTCTATACTAGTTGTGCCCGCGACGTCGTCCGCGTAGATAAAGACTTGTACAAAAGGTTTGATTAGAAATTAAATTGATTAGGCTTGGATTATTTGTTCCTCCTCCTCCTTAGTCGTTCACTCTTGACAGAGTGGTCGTGGCTGATGAGGTTGCAATTTCGTTCGTGACCGCTTGCCCTCCACTGTCTCTAGGATTATTGTTACCTTTTATGAAATTACATATGATACAAAAGTTCATATTATATTATGTTGAGTGGAAACATTCTTCCTGAGTCCTTACAATTCTTACTGTACTCCTCTTATAATATCGACTTTTCAGTCGTTATCATCAGTTTTTCTTTACAAATTAAACGTATTATAATAACCTGTTTTTAAAGTGTTTAGATAGGACTGCTGTGCCCGCGGAAAGAATCATTATAATTAAATAATTTGTACTGCAAATAATGCATAGATTCATTATCATTATGTAACTTAAATATATTGCAGAAAGGTGGTTAAATGTCTACGCTATGTCAGACGTGGTTAGTAGTTGGGAGTCAAATTCTTGGTTGCTTACACGTTGGTTGCAATTGTCGTTAACATACTGTCGTTCATACTTAATGGAGGTCTTTTGAGCGATTTAAAACTTGCGACAGCAGTTAGGCCACTAACAATGAAGACGTCATCAACCTGAATTGGAGCAGCGTGAGAGGATCAGGCCCTACGCGATTAAGAGTCAATTGGTCCTATTAACAACCCTTCACACAGCATCAGAAATAAATATATCGATTACTAATATTATTCTGGGCGTGACCACCATGCCGTACTGCTGCCGTGACGCTTTAGCATATTAGTGTAACACCGGTGCCAGTACTGCGTATGTATGTAATAGCTCTTATTAAATTAACCACTAAAAACGTCTGCTCATTTCAATAAAAAAATTATTAGACCCTCGGCAATTGCTTATTCTTTTATTCGAAATCACTTTTTTTATAAATAAACCGAACAAAGAGGCAGAAAGGCCGCGTGGTTAAGCAATCACCCGAGCACTGCCGGCTTTCAAGAAGAGCTTTCTTTACAGCCTTCTTGAAGAACCCTATGTCAAAGTCCATTGGAAATGCCTCAGCTGGAAGGTTGTCCCATAACTTACACATCCGTTCAAAACATCAAAAGGAGCGGCCTGTGGAACTTTAACCTTCGACTGGTGGTGTAATCATGATATGGTGACGTAGCTATCATTTTGAAAAGATCACTCAGCATAGTAAAGTCGGTAGAACACTTTGATTTTTTTTACGTTTCACACTGATAGCCCCAGAGTAGGGTAAATATACACTGTGTAATGGGTACCATGAGACACACAGAGACAGATATACAAACACTTAAACCGACAACAGAAAATTAAACTCATCATTCAAATTTCTGCTTCGCCGGGAATCAAACTCGAGACCCTTCGATTGGCAGTCCGGCATGGTAACCATTGCGCCACGCGAGTCCAGGCGCGGTCGCAGCCTTCAATTTTGGGCAATGGTCGCCAAGAAATTTTGGTGGTGGGTCACTAAGAAATTTGGGGGAAGAGGTGTCTCAAATTGGCTTGTTTCGCCTTCCATCTACGCATGAGTGAGGGATTTTGGGGGGGGGGGGTCATATCCCCTGTGACCCCCCCATAATATGTGGATGTAACCACCGCGCCGCGCCTCCATAATGCTCTACCACAATGAGTACAATATCAGCGCCAGTTCCAAAGCTCTCTAAGTTGTTAATTTTTTTTATTAGAAATTTTATTAAGTAAATATACTCGTAATTAATTATTTGAAATAATCTCCACCAATCCACTTTGTAATAGCGTTATTGGGTAAAATAATGAATATGTAGTTCACCACCTGCAAATCTACCTGTAAAAAGCAATTAAATGTGAATAAATGAATAAATGAATAACAACGACATCTATCGTATAGCGTTTAAACTAAATTGTCGATATAGCGAATTTGCAACAGATCACTAAATAGTTCTGAATATGAATATAGATGTCCGCAGTAGCCTCGTTTTGTTAATGTTTTGTACATTTTGTATTGAGGATTTCTTTGAATATGTGGTGATAGGTATGTATGGTTTTTTAAATATTTAGAGATGAAATCTAGTATAAGTGATTGAAAACTTGCTATCACAATATTAAGAGATGTTAGTAATTATCGAAACTTGTGGTGTGACCGCTCGCATTAACTTTATTCTCTTACAAAAGTTACACACTTAAATTTATTCTTCCGTTGCGTTAAAGATTCATTTGTAAGAATTTCTTTAATAGTTACAATATGCATATTAACCCGCATTGGAGCAGCGTGGTTAAGTAATCTCCAGGCCTCCCCAATAATGGGAAGCCCAGGAGAGGAGCGAGACATTAAAAGGATGCAGCTATTACAGCAAGACATATATTTTCAGTATAAATGCGGCGTACTAACTAATAACAGTGTGAGGCCGAGAGAGGATGGTACTCTGCCCAATTTGTTTGTATATTAAGTAACTGACCTAATTACTAATAAAAATTAAATTAACTTATAAACAGCGTCAATCGTCCGAATTGCCTTTTAAGCAAAGGGTCGGACTGAAAATCAGCGCCATGGTAATGTATTTTACCATGGCATTCGCTGAGTCCTGATCCCATTCGCAGTGCATTGTTGCAGCACAGATTTTTATACATAAAATCAAAAAGTATAAAAAGAATGTATTTTTTTGTTTTTGTTTTGGTAAGCATATTTTTTATTTTATTTTTTGTATTCTTGTGTGCTTCATGTGCGAATAAAGTTTCTTTCTTTCTTTCTTTCTTTCTTTCTTTCTTTCTTTCTTTCTATTTAGCTTGTATCGGTAATGGTCGCTTCAGTCATAGCCTGTTCACGATTCTCAGCTCCAAGAAGAAGCTGAGCAATCGACCTCTTCTATAGGGCTCAGGAGTCTTCTGTAAGACTCGGTGGCAGGGCTTGCGGTGCGCTTTATACCTGTAGGGGCTGTAGGCTAGCCGTTCTCGGCCAACGAAGCATTAACCTGATCACACAGATCTCTATTTAATATGGTAGACGATATTGATAAAAGTTCATCTTACGTTTGACCTCCCTATATCTTCGGAACCACAAATTATTTTATAATTTTGATTTCACTGTAAAGTATTAATTATGGTTTTCTAAACAGCTTTTAACAAAACTTTCATCTAAATCTACCAAAGCGCGTTTCAATTTTATGCCGTATACGCGTATACGCGTATTGTTTAAATGGACATAACTTTGTTTATAGACCGATTGATGTGAAATACACACTTAATGTTACGATAATTCATTCTACAATACATTAGTAAATCAGCATTCAAAGAAGGGAAAAGAATTTGGGAATAAAATTAAGGTTAATCATTCTAACCTTCACTTTCCAGCGTTTGAATCCTTTTTATTTGCTACCAAGGGATGTTTTTTGAAAAAAGGTTACATAGGTGTCTTATTATTTTCAATAAAGATTACAAATACAAAATTTCAAGTGAAATACTTTTCCCAAAAAGATTCTATAAATCAAGTCTCAACAATCAGTTTTTAAAAAATTTCGAAAAAAATTGACACTTAAAGGGTGAATTTTGGAAAATGCTGAAATTACGTAATTCTTTATTTTACTATGCATTTAAACGCATTAGCACCGGAGTGCTGATTCATTGCGCAGAGTCAGCGTGCAGGCGTTCATCCATTTCATCCTTGAAATTGACGTAACTTTTTTGTTTGTGAACCGATTTAAATAAAACAAACCCTAAATGTTAATCCAAAAAAATACCAATACATCAGTGAAAACCGCATCCTTCTACGTTAAGCCGTTCCTGAGATTAGCGCGCACAAACGAACAGATAAACAGACAAACAGACAAACAGACAAACAGACAATAATTCTAAAAATCATTGTTTTGGGTTCTATTACGCTAATAAATAGCCCTAGTGACAGTTTTTTTCAAATATCTTCAATGTACAGAAACCGACTTGTTACAGATTTATTATATGTATAGATATAGATTTTCGTATTTGTTGTTATAGCGGCAACAGAAACACATCATCTGTGAAAATTTCTAATGTCTAGCCATCACGGTTCATGAGATACAGCCTGATGACAGACAGGCAGACGGACGGCTTAGTAATAGGGTCCCGTTTGGCACCCTTCGGATACGGAACCCTGAAAAAGTTATCGAAATAAAATAATAACGTCACTACGGTTATTTTAACAGTATGAATATTGTCCTTGCTTAGCGGAAACCAGCCAGTTATATTACAACTATGATGATGATCGCAATCCCCTACTTAAAGCGTCTTCAGGTGAGCTGATAAGTTTATTAAGTCAGCGCAATGATTTTATAAGCCCTATAAGGTTTCATTGCAAGTTAACCGTTTATTGACCGAAATAAACTCTATAACGTAAGCTTTCAATAACAACGTTACTTATGTGCTTGTTTCTTATTTTTTACATTTGGAATTCTTATGAATTTTAATTTTAACTGTCTTAATTTAACTTGCCTTACTTAATTTGTGGGCTATTAAGGTAATTATTGTCGTAAGGGCTGTTACTTATAAAATAGATTCCGCTCTCTACTTTGGATGTTATACACGTTATAACGCTGTTACTCCGGAGGCTGACGATCTTATTGTAACCCGTAAACATATATTAATACTGTCGAAGACAGAAGCTGATTTCAATAAAATAAACTTTACGGACGTTGTCCAAAACTCTCTATGAAATGACCAGTACTGGGACGACAGCACCTAACCTAAATCTATCGTAACCTCATTCACATGGAAGTCTTTCTGTCAGCGTATTTCAATCCACAAACGTAAATTAGGCTTGTTACCTATATTCATTAATAACCATCCAACGGTATCTCCTAATCCGAATTCCTTTCAAACGGGAACCCATCCGCGTGAGTGACGAATGGCGAAGCGCCCTGCCGGGAACGATTTGTCATGGCGGATGTAAAGCTTGGTTTACACTTTCATGCAATAAAAGAGAGGCAAAGCAAAGCCTAACTGAAGCTGCATTCTACGAGTATAATGAATAATAATTTAGAGTTTAGAGTACTCCTTAGAATAAATACTTATAGAATGAGTGTCTTCATACAAGCGCGCTGTCAAAATTGAAGCACTAAATAGATTCTTACAGCTGTCACATCTGACAAACAAAATATTTTAATTTTGAATTTGAATTCAATCAACATGCTTCAATTTGGGCGCGCGAACTTGGTTTCTATAATGTAATTGTAATTATTCTAAGGAGTACTCCTAATGTGGCATCTTGATGTGGTGTGAGATCTTGAATGGTTCGCCTCTCCTCCTCTCTTCTGGTGCAAAAAAGGGAATTTGTAAATGGTAGAACTTTAAGGAAAAATACCACCTTTGCACCAATTTCTCCCGCGATGTAATTAAATTTTTTTTCGGTGGATAGGTGCAGTCGCCGGCAAGACTTAGATGATGCGACCATCAGCCTTTCGGAATGGCAGAACTACATTCGTATATAGTTCTGTAACCTATGGTCGTCCACGAGCAAGACTCAGGCTTGCTGGGGGTTGATGATGTGTGTAGATGTCCATGAGCTGCACGACTTAACGCCTGGATGCTCGTCTGCTACTTCATTCAAATAGTTCAGTCAGTCAGTCTGAGAAATATGCAAATCCACCTCTGATCTGATGTGATGTCATGTCACTACTGTCAAGTTCAATACGTGTATGCGCGGATTCAAGCATACATAGACTTAGGATATACTAGCTTATCCTATGTCTGTGGTTCGCTATGGATTCAAGCGGATTTTTCGGCGCGTTTATGGTCGTTTTGGAAAACGCGTTTAGACGCGCGCTACTTTTTGTAAATAAAAATGTCAAATCTCGCTGTTTCGCGCGTACACGCGCTACTAAATACAAACAAACGACGTGTGACGCGCGAAGGCGCCGACAAATTCGCTAGTATGAAACCGCTCTAAGAATCGTGGAATAACGCGGATTTTTAAAAATGCTATAAAAAGGCCTTATTCAATAGTGACAGTTTGTGTCCCGTACTAATAATTTACAAGCGGACTGTTCTTTGTGTCTTTGTGTCTAATCTAAAAATAAATTAAAATACATCTTACTTTTCAAAAACAGTAATTAAAAACAAGTTTTTCAACCTACTTAAATTGAGATGAAACATGTCTAGTTACGGTAAATAGTAGCGGAGATGTCCGCCACAGATTCAATGATAAACTATCCGAAATTACTCGTTTCCGCAAACGGCCAGTTATTTTGTCGCAGTGTAAAGTTATCTGATATCATGTTACACTTACTACATTTTTGCTAGTTTTGTTAGATTTCGTCTTGTGCTAAAAAAAACCTGATCGCTTAATTGTAAATCGGCCGTTTTTCATATTAATTTCGTACTCTTCAACCTACTCATTTTACAAAAAAAAAACGCCAGTCTGCCGTTTCAATATCTGTTTTCTATTTAGTGGGTGTTTGGTTCATACCAGATAAAGTGCACAAGCGGCGTAGCATTTTCAAAACACTATCGCGTAATATTGTTTGTCGCATATAATATGACTTTCTTCCATGAGCACATCACACATGCTAAGATATATATATATATATATATAGGCAAAATTGCTTGAAGCTTGCAGGCAATCGATTAAAATAGGCTAAAACACTTTCAAACAGTGATTGTACACGCACCAACCATAGGTACGACCAACGAAACAGGGAATCCTAATTTATTTATTTTATTTATTTATTTATTCTTTATTGCACATAAATAAAGTACAAAGGGCGGACTTAATGCCTAGTGGCATTCTCTGCCAGTCAACCCGTGGCGTTGGTGTGAAGCTGTGGTAGGTGCGATAAAATAATGTATAAATTTGTATATTTTTGCAATATAATACATATAGTAAATTATCATGATGTATATGGTAAAAAAAATCATGCCTGCATAATACATAAAAAAATAATAATATAATATGTTGATAATATATAAATTCATAAGGGTATAAGATACAGTATAAATATAATAATAGTATAATAATTACATATAGTTGCACATAATGATAAGAAATAGTCAATTATTTTAACCAGTCTCTTCTTAAGCAGCACCTAATATGCGACTATGGGTGTTTTGAAATATTCATCGTATTGTTTGTCGTTTCAAAGTATATTTTAGCGTTAAATTAGGCACATAACTATCAGGAAATATAAACACTATAACAAGCTACTTTCAAAGATGGTTAATGACTTCCACACAGACTACCGGAAGGAATTATATGTGAAATTTAATAGCGCTTTTTCCTATCACAACAATTCCATGTGCACTGAGCCTAACATCACACACGCAGCGTTTTTGCGATACTCAACGGTTACTTACTGACGGTGGAATTTCCGACTGGACGCCTTTTAACGGTTACGTCCCTGACGAAACAATTATACAACACTTTATTTGATGAGGAAGCTGAACGCAACATTTTTATGTCCCATAACCACACCGTAACCGAGGACGTATCTCTTGTCCAAATAAGGAATTCTTAGAGAGTCTAAAAAAATATTTAATTCCCATCATTGCTCCTTAATTGTGTGCCTGAAAGACCAACCTAGCTTCATCTTTTAGTATTTTTAACGATGGAAGGCTTCAGAATATACCTAACTGTCTTTGAAAGTTATGGTCTTGCTCTGCGCTTACGGAGGTCTCCGGGATCTCCGTAGAACTAGTGCAGCATATAGTATGATCGCATCTAGCAGTTCTTCTGCACTATCTGGTAATTATTACGACTGTGGCGGCCACATTTTCCTAACCAAGGCCTCTGTCTGAATAGGCAGGATACCGTGTGGCTTCTATCTAGTCCATTAAATCTTAAAACCTATACATAAAAGTAATCAAATCTAGCTGCAACCCTATTTGCGTCTCTCTCCCCATTATTGGGGAGGCCTGGAGCTTACTTGGCCAATCTGCTGTCTGATGTTTTCAAACCCATGCGGCCTCCGACTAGCTTTAACGACTGTTTTTATCGATAACAACCGAGACGGTTTAACGTACCTCCGAAGCACAGAAACGCGCCTGATTTTTTTTGTCACTAGCGGTCATCCATCTCACATCCTACCGCACCGGTTTTGCTTAGCTGCTTTGATCTTTTGTGTTCTACGCTCGCCGCCGAGCCATGCGCGCTTCAATATAATATTATGTAGGCATTCTTAACTAAATACAATTATTGTTCCTTTCACCTATACGAAACTGTGGTTTTATACAAATTAATGGCCATAAAGTGTTCATAGGCGGTCTACCGATTGTTCCATCAACATAAAGAACTTGGTTAAACAAACCAAGAAGCCTGTGAAGGACTGAGTCCTTAGAAACAGAAGTTCAAATGCGCCGTATATAAATATGTCATTTGGACGCACCACTGACTTTGTGAAGCAATAAATTATACGAAAGCCTATTCAAGTGTATGTGCGCGTGTCCATTGTTTGCTGGAGGAATTAATTTCGTTGCTTTTAAATAAAGATAGATATATTGTTGGTTTATTCAGAGTTACTTGCTAATACTGCATGTATTTAGAAATAAAATATATGAAAATTGTTTATCTCAGCTTAGCTCGGGAGAACGGCAGTATATTTAATATTACCATTCGTCTGATGCTTACTCGGTTGCTCGAGGTAATTTAGGTGGTAGAACTATTATGGTTCGTCCGGGGAAATACCACCGCTGCACCCACTTCTGCCGTGAGCAATTCTATTGTGTTTCGGTGGAAAGATGCAGTTGCCGGCCACACTTACATAAGGCGACCACCAGCCTCCGAAATAGCAGCGCAACTGCATACGACCTCAGTCAAGACTTACCTGTGCTTGCTTGAGGTTGTATGTAGATGCCCATGGGCTGCAGCGACCACTTAACACCACGTGGCCTGCATGCTCGTCTGCTACTCCATCCAAATAAAAAAAAATTGGCTTTCTTTATTTCCAACAAAAGTTGGTGTTTACCTTGAGGTTATTATAACAGTTCGATAAGATAATGAATGTGAGCAGTTAATTCAAAAAGAGAGTGAGAAAGATTTGAGTTTGATCCTAGGTTTCATCCAATTTTAGTTGGAAAATTATTGAGAAAAATATATCAAGACAGTAGGCGATGAGAGAGAAAATCTTGAGGTTGAAGCCAAGTTTTACTAGTGTAACAACCAGAAATAAAACAGATAGCTTCTGCATTTTCATTGACAAGCAGCACGACACAAAATAATGGCTGGTAATCCCTACTGTTCCTACTATATATTATATATAATATTATAAATTCGAAAGTAACTCTGTCTGTCTGTCTGTCTGCCTGTCTGCTACGTTTTCCCGACTAAACTACTGAACCAATTTTATTGAAATTTGGAACACAGATATAGTGGACCTTGGGAAAGGACATAGGATGGTTTTTATCCTACGGGAACCCATAAAACGGGTCCACGCGGGCGATGCCGCGGAAGGCTAGTGGCTTATAAAACGACTCCCTGCTTATTGGTAATGGCTTGGCTCCGATCGGCTAGCTGACTGAAACGTTCGGTAGACTAGATTCAGTTTGCGTCCAAGAGTAGAATACGACGTATCGCATCAAAGCATGGAAACGTTAATCATTCGAGTGGAATGTTGAATCATTCGCATTGAAACGCAAGAGTTGTGTTATTGTGTTGCATATCGCGACATACAATGAATAGATCGGACGTGTGTGCGCCTTCGCTCTCAACAAATAATATAACATTCTTATAATAAATTAATTTTATTTATTTAAAGGAGCAACAGACAAGTATGAAATCACCTGGTACTGTCGCAACTTTGTTTTTTCACACCATTTTAAGGGTTCCGTTACCAAATGGCAAAAAATGGAACCCTTATGGATTCATGATGTCTGTCTATCTGTCCGTCCGTATGTCACAACCACTTTTACACCAATAAAAAATAAATAAATAATTATAATTGCATAAGTTGAAAAAGAATGCTATGCTAGCTTTACCGCGACAGTCTCCGAGTGCCACTAATAATTTTTTTTTGATGATCCGTACGGCGCAATGGTCCCCACGCCGGAAGTCCCACTGCTGGGCGTCTTCTCTCGTTGACGTTGACATCTAAATAAAAAAATTGAGGAATGTCATATCCCGTACCAACCCAACGCCTTATCTGAATTACGATATTCACAGATCCATGGAACTGAAAAATTAGGGGAAGCAGAATAAAAGGTGCGAACAAACTAAGTACATATTATTCGTATACTCTCCTAGTCTGTCGCATGTGTCCACTCTATAAATTTATGAAGAGAACAGCATATCTTAGGCACAGATTAAATATTAATTGATACTTCGAGCAGCAACCGGTACGGCGACGTAAGCTACGTGCCTACATGGCAGTAATGTGTCAACTTATGCTCGGTGAAGTAGATTATAATATCTAATATCAACTTGCAATACGTATTGACGGTGAAGCCTAGATCAAACCAAGTACTTGGTGGGACTAGGGTAGTATTTTTGTCATGTCATTGTGTGAAGCTCGACTATTCACTCGACTGAAATGATGTGGATCAAATATGTCCGTCAACTACTCTATAGGTACTCAAGTACTTCTATTGTGACTGATAATATTTTACTAGCTTTCCGCCCGGTTGGTTTATACGTATAAAATAATGGTCAATCCGTAGAACCGTTGCGACGTGAAAGGACAGACAAACAATCGAACACACATATTTATAATAATACTAACGGACGCCCGCTACTTTGGCCGCGTGGACTTTGGTATCAGTCATAGCATGATGTTTATATAACAACTTCCTCAATAAATGGACTATTTAATAATTTTTCAATTCGAACTAGTAGTTCCTGAGATTAGCGCTTTCAAACAAACAAACTAGCAAACTCTTCAGCTTTATATATTAGTAAAGATGAAGATGGATATCATCACGGAAAATTATTGGGCTATGTTGACTTCTTTCGAACCTAAATGAGGTCCTTTCTCGCGTCGAAGGCTATTAAAGCAAGTTTTAAGAATATTTTTCTAGGTTGTTAATATGTTTATAAATAACAGGAAAGAATAAAAACTAACAGCAGGCTATAAATTAATGACACTTAGATCGGGAAAGAAATTATTCATTAAACGACATCATTTAATGTTCAACCGGCACCTAGTGTGATTAGAAGCGGTACAGGACATATTGACGTGCTCAATATATTTTATAAAACGACATCAGTTAAATTCCATGTGGAAATAGCTGAGGGCAAAAACAACCCATCATAATGGCACCTAACAAGTCCTGTCGGAGACAAGTGAGTCAGTGAGTGAAGGAATAATGTATGTTCTAACAGCCAGTATCGAGCGAGTTAAGAAACAACTTAGGACATGTTGACGTGAACGTAGTAGATTATATTATCAAGCGTGGTTCAGAATTATTTCATGTCTGTTTGAATGTAGGAATTACATACAATTTCAACTTTATGAATGAGATTATGATAATACAGAATTGGAAGGTTGAATTTTTGAAGTTAGTATTTTTTTCAATCATTTTTATGTCCCACTACCCAGTATATAGGCCCACCACGCCACGCTGGATAAGAGCGGATTGGTGGATATCATATTTTCGAGAATTTAAAGCTTTTAAAATCCCTTTATTTTAAAATTTTCTAAATCAGATATGGTAAACTGGATAGCGAAATATGGGATTATTTAAAATGTTCCCAAAAACTGAATCTTTTTGCCTGATGACGTACAGCCTGATATAGCTGCTGAGGCCAGAAAATTTAAAAGCTTTAAAAATAAGCAATAATGGCACCTCACAAATTCTAGACTTGCAAGGCTATCAGTGTATAGCGTTATTTGACTATTTATTTATGAGCTTGAAGTTTGAGAGCCGCTGTTACAAGCTTACAAACCAGTTGCAGTGGACATTGTACGCCAGCAGCAAGTGTTAATATCTGCGAGGAAGTTGCCCTAAAGGGCCATAATATGCCATCCGATACCACAAGTGACTCCACCCTGTGGTTGATTCTGTTTTCTTTTCTTTTTGGAGTTACGTGTAGTTTGATGCAAGATATTTTGTAACACCTATTTACAGTTCCCTTTCAAACGTGCAAAGCCCTGTAAATAGTGAACTATATAAATAATGGTAGTCACCACGACTATGTTCGACTCAATTCGGTTCAATTCTCAGCGAAGGAGAATACGAGTATATTATGATTGATCATAAAATTGGCGTTAATATTTCTACAATTATGTGATGAACTATAAATATTTATGTTTTTCCATCTTTTATTTCAGGTACGCACTGAAATAACAGAGAAACAAGTAAAATTAAGATAACATGAATGTGCGGAAAATCGTAAGTAAAATTTATTAGGTACTTAATATTTTTACTAAAAATCCAGTACATTTCTAATAAGCGTTTCTGATAAATACAACCTTAAAATATATATATTATGTAAGACGATTAAATGACAGGTAAAGTTAAATCTCATGAATTTATAGATTTTTAACATTGCCAAACAAAAAAATTAAAAAGTATATATTCGTATATATTAGTATATATATTAGTACAAAAAAATAAGTATATAGATATAAGTAAATATGATAAAAGGTAAGTAAATATGATAACGAAAGGGTAAAACCATAAACAGCTACTATTACGTAGCGTTATTGGAACGTTTAAAAGACGAAATCGCGAAAAAGCGGCCTCATTTGAAGAAGAAGAAAGTGCTGTTTCATCAAGACAATGCACCGTGCCACAAATCAATGAAATCGATGGCGAAATTGCAAGAATTGGGCTTCGAATTGCTTCCGCATCCACCGTACTCTCCAGATCTGTCCCCAGCGACTTTTTTCTGTTATCAGACGGTCTGATTCAGACCTCAAGAGGATGCTCGCTGGACGGAAAGTTTGCTCCGATGAAGAGGTAATCGCCGAAACTGAAGTCTATTCTGAGGCTAAAGACAAATCGTAATATAAAAATGGTATCGAAAAATTTGTGTGTCCGCTATAATCTTTGTATCGTCCTCGAAGGAAACTATATTGAATAATAAAATCAAATTCTATCTAAAAAAAACGATTCTAGCCTACGAACTTTTCAGAACACCCAATACAACTTTGAGAACTGCTATTAAAGATTCAGCAAGTGATACTATGTAAGAGCATAATCTAGTTAAAGCTTAGGCTATAGGAAAAATATAGGGCTGTAATTTATGCATTTAGGCCTTATCTGTCTTAGTTTACTTTCTTACTAAGTATAACTCTTGGTAAAGCCATATTTATTACTCATATAAGGTAACGTTACCCTAGATATTATCGAAATGGCTTTAGCTTTTATAAAATCTTTATAATGTCGTTCTTAGCTATGTTTAAAGTCGATTGGGTTCCTGATATAATATTGCGGAAATTATGTACATTTAGAGAACGGAACAAACAATTCCTCAAAGTACTCGACCTTAGCATTAAAATTTTATAATTTATTTCTATATAGCATTAATTGCTTTTAAATAATAATATGTGATAGATAAAACATACGTAGGCAGATGATGCCAGAAAAAAATAAAACGAATTATGCGGATTGCGGATATGCGGATTGGTGAATATATTTATATATTAATTCTTCTGTACGTGTGTTAACAGTGAACTCCTCCTTAACGGCTGGACCGATTTTAATGAATTTCTTTGTGTGTGTTCAAGTGGATTCGAGGATGTTTTAGATTCAGAATTCGGTCCAGTGGAAAATGTTTTTTCAATTTTTTTTTTATTTATTTAGTTTTTCCATATAAATTGTTCCTACCTGTCAAACGTTTGTATTTCGTGCCGTGTCGTTCTAAACTTTGACACAGTCAGAATAACAGGACAGTTCGTATGTCATTATTTGTTTAATATTTTTGTTTGACAGTAATCTCTTTAAGATAATAAGAAAACAAATCCTTTTTCAATACTTTTAACAGGACATCGTCTGCAGGATCCACCAGTATAAATAAATCTATATATCCACCAATACCCATTGGATCAGCGTGGTAAGTAAGTAGTAAAGTAAGTACCAGGCCTTCACAATAATAAAAAGACCCGTTCCCAGCATTGGGACGCAATAAGGGTTGCAGCCATATACTTAAGTAGATAGTAAGATCTACTTACTCTGATGATTTTTTTCACTGTACACTTTCATAATCTTTCGGACTGTCTATAATCCTACTTTAAATAGGCTACGATATGAAACAAACACTCACAATTCTCAGTACTGTTACAATAACTTAATATGCGGAAGCAATTCAAAAAACCATGACAATAAATTATACTTACTGGTACCTACTTACGTTTAGTAATACCTTTTTTTTATGTGGGGGGGGGAACCTTCAAAAGGTACCCGGCACCTAGGGAGAGGATACCGGGTTATGTATATGAGGATTTGACCGCACTAAAACCCCCTCGGTGGCCTGCCTCTGCGCTTGGGGAGGACTCCGGGATCTCCTAAGGAACGCACCGGTGATCTTCACGCGCGGAGCCCAGAATGGGCCCATCTTCGGAGGTTAGATGTGATCTCCTGCACTTTCCGATGTTTACGGCGGCATGCGGCCACGCACACACCGCCGTCCTTCCCAGGGCTGCTGGCTGGACGGATCGAGCTCCGAATCTCCCCGTCCGCAACCCCTAAAGTCCCCTTTTAGTCGCCTCTTACGATCAGGCAGGGGATACCGTAGCTCTATTCTTAATCCCGAAGCTACAGGGACTACGTTTAGTAATACCGAAGTTGCTTGCCAACAATCACAATAATTGTAAAAAGCAGATAATCAGAAGTCAGAACATGTTTACGTTCGTTAATAGTCATGTTAACGTATATAAAAAAGTGATTAAAACATTATGGATCCAGTTTAATGGCCCTAAAAACCATCGAAAGAAATGGACAAGGTATTTAAAAGTCAAATTAAGAATACCGATCGGATCAAAGAAGTTACTAAAGCATGTGTTTCACTACCACAAAGTGGACTTTATGAAGTGAACTATATATTTGTAAAACGGTAAGGAACTGACGGAGACATCGAGCAGCTGTTTTAAAGTGGTAAATTATTATTTTATATAAACAATAATAATTGTTTGTATATGATGCTTCATATTTTAATGTTTATGACCCGGCTATGATTATCGTAATCTTTCTGACGGAAACAGTACATTTTTCCGCCCATGGCCCTTGTGCCATTCTAAACCATAATCTAGATCTGTGCCAAAATCACAAACTCAGTAAATCACTAAAAGTTATATGCTAAAACATAAGTGGCCATCCAAAAATTGTCACACAAAAATCGTGACTCCTCCCCGTCCTTGTCACAGCTGGTCACAATTAAAGTACTTACTCCCCCTTCCAAGTGTGACGTCACACATTTAGTTTTTTAAATCTAGAAATTACTGATTTAAAACATAAAAACATATAATAAAGGCCAAAAAACATACTTAAAACTTAAAAATAATTATAAATTGTTATTGAAGAATACTGTCATAAACAATCAGTTTAAGTCTATGGACTGTTTATACTTAGCTAAATACACATTTTAAATTTTCAAATGTGACGTAACAAAATTATGGACCCCTCCCCACAAGTGTGAGGGATTTAGGCCATAGTCCACCACGCTGGCCAAGTACGGATTGGTGGACGTTTTCTGTATACGGTAAAGAAATATTTATATTTATTTTTTAAATATTATTATTAAAATCTGTTAACATCTGTATGTTATCGCCCGCAGTAAGACAGATCGGTAAAGGCGTTTGTGGTTAAAAAAATCAACGATTCCGGCGACGTATCAAATGATCATCATAAGGTGTACGTGAGTAATTGTGCATTATGACAAGGTCCTTGATCTTTAAGCTAGTGTTGGGATTATATATATCGATGTTTTATATTTTAAAATATTGGTTGTTACATATTTAGCTTTTTTTTCCGATTTATTAAGTACCTAGCAACGTTTAGCAAGATTGCCGCGATTTTAATTTTTATTTTTTTATAACAATAATATTTCAAAAATTATTTAAAAAAATAAGTCTTTATTGTAAAACCAGAAAAAAGTATTTTAAAGAAAACCAAACGCATTTTGCCAACAGGTTTAAACACAAAAATTAAGCATTGCTTAACTTTGCTTGAACTCGTGACAATTTGAGACCCGACATATTTTTGTGCCATCTACTCGTATATCATCTAGTAGGTCTTTCAGTATGTACCTATTTAATACTTAAAAGAAAATAAGTTAAGAAAAAGGGGACTAAATTGTCTGCATTTTTTGGGCGGAGTTATCATATTTATTATGAACATAAATAAATACACACACACTTACCTTATCAAAAAAATACCAAAAGATAGTTCTTTATTAATTTAAGGATCCGCAATACAAGATTTGTACCCATAATATACGGTGACATATTTTCCTTGTATAAATTGAAATCAAATAAATAAATGAGACAATGTATATATGTACGTCCATTAAATGTCCAATGTTGTGTTCTATTGTCCAGGGGATCCGCGCCCACTCAGAGTTTAAAAAATCGTTGTCAATGATTATTATGTTTGACATTTTTAAATTTATCGATAACAGGATTGAATAGAACTTCCCTATCGAGGTCAAACAAACAATGCTCCCTCAGTTCACACGCAGCGCCACCTACCGATTTCTCACAAACATTATATATGATGCACATTATAAGTACTTAGCCATTATAAGTACTATTCCATCGAAATCATTGTACATCTTTACACTGTTTTAAATAATACAAGTGTACTTTTATTGACCAAGTATTTTGTTGTAGTTGAAATAAAGAAGTTTATTACCAAGCTTGAATAGACTTACCCTGATATTAAAGATGTTTGATTTACATTATAAGTAACAGAATCAAATTAAAATTGTCAGAACCAATAATTTATTGGGAACAAATCGTGAGTGGAATCGCCGTGAAGATGACCTATTAAGACTGAATATTGCAAATATCGCTTATGTATTCCGCGTAGCAGCGCGATTAGTTTTCCATAAATTATTCAATGCGAATCAGTAACCACACTTAGTGAGAATATCTATCGAAGTATAGGTCTTGTATGTTTAGTTACAATATAATCTCATAAAATCTTACGATATTTTAAAGCTGGGATTGTTATGAGCTGGCTTCTGTGGTTTCTTAAAATAAGATTCTTTCTTAAAAATAATATTTAATATAATAAAATTTGTACACCCTAAGGGGTAAATATGGAGCTCTAAATATTATGTAAAACCTTTTTCACCCATATTTGTGCAAATAAAATATTTTCATTTCATTTCATTTCAAGATATTTTTTTCTTTCATTAAATCGCAAAGTCTGCGTGTAATCAGTGTCAAGTTTTCGTGGTCGACGAGTACGCAGCCAAAGTGGTGATCAAAGTGGTCGCTGCAGCCCATGGATACATAGATAGATAGATAGATAGTACTCTTTATTGTACACCAACAAATAAAAAATACATACACAAATTTTGTACATAGTATTAATGTACATTGGCGGTCTTATCACTAAAAGTGATCTCTTCCAGACAACCTCAAGTAAGCGTAAGTCGCTGTAATGCGCTGATACTCGGAAGGCTGACGGTCGTCTCATGTAGTCTGGTAGGCAACTGGATCTCCTTTCTACCGGAACCACAGATAACCCCATTGGGGTTGATCTGTGACCGGAACACAATACAATAGGGAAATTGCATGTTTTTTTTTATATTCTAGGTATCAATCATGGCATAGGGATCAAGTGTTCTTAAAGGACCACATCGATTGGAGTACCCCGAAAGGCAGAAATGTGAGCCAAAGGTAAACCCCACCGTGTCACGTTGAAAATGGCCCATACTAATGAAGCGAAAGATATTATTATGACGTCACCGTCCGCGAAAGCTGTAGCAAATACTATGGGAAAAACAAATTTGCAATTTTATCCCTTAAAAACTGCGTAATAATATGCAGTTATCATATACTTTTTTGCTTGTTGAGTTATATGGATTCTGAAAAAAATATTAAAAGCCTTATTGTTGAAATAAAAAAGTAAATTAAATTTTCATATTTCACGTTGCCATATTTCTTAGTCTTCAAAAAAAATTCTATTTCATCATTATTATTTGCATTTTTCTAATTGAAATGTACCTGTAATGTTTATAATGTTGTAAAATTAATGTTGTATAATGTTTTACGTTACGTTTATTCGTATTCCCTATAGCTTCATGGTAGTAGTGAGTGCAGCGTTGATGCTTTTCTCGATCGAACCGTTGAAGTTCTACCACTTAGAAGTCATTCGGGTATCCGGACAAAGCAATGGCTACATTACCAAAACATTTTTGTCAATTTTGGAGGTGAAAAGAGTTGTTGTTAACTACAGTATAACTACCACTTTTAAGTTCCCGCCGAAAGTCAAAACCTGAAAGCATTGAATTTGAGACTTTCGTGTAAACGCTCAATTTCCTTCGCTTTTACTTTACAGCAATCGGGTAGAAACAATTACCAATTATGCTAGCCTAGGCTGCGGGGGTTAAATAATTCGGCATAATTAACAACGATTACATAGAGGTTATTGCTTTTGACATAGTAATTTCTAGCTTGCTGCTAGATAAACAATGCTGATTGCGAAAATGATTTAGACTTTTTGCCCTTCTTAAATAAGCAAGTTTTTGTTATCTTAGGAAAGATAACAAAAAAATGTGTTCCAGGACAATATTATTATGTTTCCTACAATTAAGTAATAAAAAATATTATAAATGCAAAAATATGTTTGTTTGCTTTTCTTTCACGTCGCGATGGAGTGATCTTATTGAATGTTGTTTTGCGCGGCGTGACATTGGCTACTTTTTAGTGCGGTAAAACATCTCATTCCCATTGAAAGGTTCATTATAAAGTAGTTTGATCCTCTCTAACGCGGTTGAGACAACTCAGGCACAGCTGGTAAATGATATAAAAATAAGATAAAAAAGACCAATTTAATAAACTCGCCGAGATACGAATCAGAACTAAGGCATAGTATGCAGCATGTCATCAACGGACAGACCTAGTAAGCCGACAGCGGAAAGCGAGTTGGCTTAAGTTATGAGCCGACAATGAATAAACCAAAATATATTACCAAGTTCTTATAGCGATGCGGTACATTTTTACTACTATTTTGCATTTTGTAAGCAAAAGTGTCACATAAATAGAACAATATTACTCGTATTATTATTAGAATTTTAATTTAAAAATAACAATAATAAAAAAATTGCTCTCAAGAAATAATGGTAATTTAATCCTATACATAATTTCCATTTACTGGTAATCGTTATCTCTACACAAATACAAAATGTGACCATTACAATAAGAATTCAAAGAAATAAATGAACTAATAAAATAAGAATCTTGTGTCTTAAACAATCAAATATACCTGAAACGAAAAAGTGATATTGACTTTTAAGAAACAGAATCTCTTTTATTAGTTAATAAATCTATAGAATCCGTGCTTCTATACAACCCGTAACGTGACGTGACGACCCGGACTGCCGATCGGAGGGTCCCGGGTTCGATTTCCGGCGAAGCAGTAATTTAAGTGATGAGTTTAAAATTTCTGTTCTCGGTCTGGGTGCTTGTTTCTGTCTGTTTATTTATTTATTACTACTACTGGTTCGAAATGTTTTTTTGTGTTGAATAGTCCTAGGAAGGATATAGGCTATAAAACGTCACGTTACGACACGGAACATCAGTAAAACAACGTGATTTAACGCGGCAAAAACTGCGGGGCGCATCTAGTTATTTACAGAATATATATGTGTTTATTAAATTAATTTTAGCTACTTTAAACCCACGCTATATAATGAATTGAGATCTACTAAAACGCTCATCGCTTATCACTTGAAACTTGGCATACTTTCATCTCAAATTCAATGATACCGTGGTTAGAGATATTATCTGGCTTACCGCGGAAAATTGCCTTTTCTACTCGACAATTTGTAGGAAAATCGTTATTTTGATTATTAACTTTTGTATGGACTGCCTTAATTATGTCTTTAGTACTGCAAACACAGGGCAATGTAGAAAGTGATTGGTGGTTATTGGTTATTGAGATTTGAAATCGAATCCAAGGTTATTCCGGTTGATGATTAGTTTAATCACCTGCGTTGCCACTAGTTATTTTTTTGCTTGTTTGTAGATTTTTACTAACTATTTTTAATTTTGCTAACTGTTTTACAGTGGAGTGTGACGTCAATAAGAGGATGAAACTATTAGAAATGTATGTGGCTCCAACCCTTTTTGCTTCCCACTGCTAGGCCAAGATTGGGAAGGTCTAGAGTTTACTCCACCACGCTGCTTCAATACGGAACGGTGGAGATGCGGTTAGCGGTCAACCCGCTGTCGGATGTTTTCAAATTTACATACACGACTAATCTTTCAATAACAACCGGGACCGACGGCTTAACCTTAACTTCCCCTCACGGAAACGCGCATGAAATTTGTGCCAACAGCTGTCTCCCATCTCACACCTGACCGCGCCCATTTGGCTTAGCTCGCTTGCGATCTACGTTAGACGCCGGACACGCACGCTTCTTTGATGGCTTAATTCGATGTTACCAACTGATTAAATCGCTGTTTGATCTGCTATAGGTACAATATTTACTTTGATGTCTCGTGCTTGAACCAGAAGTGTCATCGAGTCGTATCGAATAGCAGTAACAAATCGAGTGCACACATAATCGATTAACGCGTTATCTAATCTGACATCACTTTCATCTGCGCTCTTTACATAATCGTAGAGATACGGCAGTAAATCACGCTAGGAAGCGCATCTGTGTATTGAAGAACCTAATGGCTTCCGAAGCCATTAACTACTGTCCAATAATGTGACGACTAGGAAGCAAGTCGCTATTGACTAAAAATTTTAAGATCAAGAGATAATAATAATCAACTAAGCACAAAAATATAGAAACCTAGTTCGCGCGCCCAAATTGAAGCATCGTTGATTGGTGCCATTAATGGCACCAAACGCCGGGCCGCTCCGTAAGACTTAGGTAAGGTTAAATTTTATCAAAACACGTCTTTTTAAAAACAAAAGAAATCTAATAAAATAACTTTTCACAGTGTTTTCAATATTTTGTAGTATTTTTAAGTTAATTTGGTCAAAATAAAAATATTTTGTTTGTCAGATGTGATAGCTGTAGGAATCTATTTAGTGCTTCAATTTTGACAGCGCGCTTGTATGAAGACTGACGTTCTTAACGTTATTATTCTAAGTACTAACTATATTTGATTAATCAAAGTTAAATTGGCTTTTGGCTGAAATAAAGCACTGAATATTCTAAGGCAATGTCAAAAGGAATTGTTTAGAAATCTGATTCATACTTATCGTGGACTAACGGCCAAAACGGGACTATCGACACTAAATTACTGTCTCCATGCCGCCCTAGTTAGGTCTGATTCACACTGGGAGAATACATAGTTGAAATAAATTAAGAAAAAGTGTTTTGTTTAAATAAAATATAATTTTGGTTTTTTTATGTACTCATTATTTACTATAAGTTTTTTCACAAAGACGTGTTTTTTAACTATTATTTATTTTCCATTTTTAGTTTTTTTCATGTTGTTGCATTGCTTTTCATCGGTTCTTGATAAGTACCGATGACAATGCAACATTATAGTATGCAAAAATAAATTAATCCGAAGTTTCGCAGTCGGTCAAAATCACGTTCAAAGATTCCGTTACGAAGATAGATACATGCCTACATCATACATACATACGACTGCAGCTAACAGCTAATAAAAACGTGTTAATAAAAACGCTTCACGCTCATAGTGTGAAACTAGAATTCCCTGTATCGTGGGTGCCATGGACACAAAGACAGGAACGCCCATGCCGAGAACAGAAAAAGCTCGAAGTAATCGAATTCGGGCCTCTGGATCGTCGTACCCTCATAGTCCAGCATCATAAACGTTGTAAGCATTTACGGGTCACAAGTTTTACATCACAATTTTACCACCAGCGACCCGGCCTTCCTTCGCTCGGTTGATTTAGATAAGGATTATGCTTATCTTTACCAATGAACAGTACATTTTGCTGGGCACAAAAAGTAGCCTATATGCATTAAACTAAAGTACAATATTAATTTCGCAACAAACATTCATCCAAACATAAATCCAAACTGTTGTATTTTTAATACATATTAGTATAGATAATCTTATTATATTTAATTTAGGTATTTCTTTGAGTTCGTAATGAAATAATATACATATTACTAGAATAAGGTTCTATCTCTTCACGTATTGCTATATAATAATTTTTCTTATGCAATGTCTATATCTATGTAAGTTTGTATAGTTTTCAGCAGCTCATTTTAAATTGCCCACTACAGTGAATAGTTACGATCTTGTACAAACAATCTCCGCCTGTGTTCAATTAGAAATTATTAGAAAATAAATTGTCAATTGTATTGCTTTCTATTCTGTACAAGTGAACCGTGGAGAATGTAACACTTACCGTAGAAGGAAGTCATTATCATATTTGTATTATTTCATCTTGCTGTCTGATGATGTGTTACTAATAAAAATAAACGTTGAGGTTGACTTTCGCCTGAAATTCAAATCGTTTTTTGCTTGCTATCGCAAATGGTTTCAGAAAGATACGTATTGTTTGAAAACATGTTTAAGACCGGTATGTTTATATTACGTTTAATGTTTATGTTATGAGCTTGTAAAAACATTTTCTATGCTATTATATAAATAATTGATCTCTAAATTAATTTATTTTAAATTGATCGAAAAGACTTGAAAATTTTTTTTTAGTTTTTTTAAATAATAATATGCATCCAAAATAATTCAAACAAATAAATATAATTGATTTTATTTATACAAAACTTACAGATACGACTCAAAGCCTTTGCTAAAAGTATAAGCATTATTAGAGCGCTATGTGTTTTTTTTTAAAGAATAAGACCATATTTATAATACCGCAACCAGAAATAAGACGCAATTTTAAACAAAAATAAGTTCAGACCCAACTTTTTTACTGACCTAAATATATGAATATTAGGTACTAGTTCCGTCATGATTCAGAGAACAACATAAAAATTTAATTCAATAAAGTTGGTTTTATTGGTGAAAATATCATTTAACTGATTTACATTCAGTACTTTTGACACTAACCTATAATATAAAGAAAAACAGAGCAAGAACTCCGAACGATTCTGGTGACTAAATCAGCAGTGCACAAAAAAAACAATTCCCAGTGTACCACAGCGCGAATTCGTGAGCTCGTCATATACGATCAGTAGCCGCAAGGATCACGATGCTATCATTTTCTAGAGGGCCTACACAAATTCCCCATTAAATTTTATTCCTGCCATCATTGTGAAGCATTTCTGGCTTGGACTGGTCATTGTTAGGAGTGGTTACAATGTGGGATTGCTATTACTAACACAGAAAAACAATGATAGTAAAACGACAACTCATCTCCTCATATGTTATTTGTTCAAATAACAATCAAATCTTATGAAATAAGATTGTATTGTATTGGTTTGTATTTTGTTTGATAGATTTGAAAGTGGGATTGCTTGATGTGATAATTCTAATTACTTCTCTATAATTCTCTCTAAAATCCTACTTCTCTAATTTCTCATTACTGCAAATTCTGAATTACAAATTATTCACTTAGAATCAGGAGCGGTCCCAGGGGGAGGGATCACAGGGGACATGACCCCCCCCCCCCAAATCCATCAGTCATGCGTAGTTGGAAGGCGAAACGAGCCAATTTGGGACACCTCTTCCTCCAAATTAGATTTCCCGCAATTCTGAAATTCCCGCAAAATTGAAGGCTGCGACCGCGCCTGCATTAGGATACGCGTAGCGTAGAAGGAAGTCATTATCATATTTGTATTATTTCATCTTGCTGTCTGATGATGTGTTACTAACAAAAATAAACGTTGATGTTGACTTATACTTATACTATACTATGGAATTAGATTTCCCGCAATTCTGAAATTCCCGCAAAATTGAAGGCTGCGACCGCGCCTGCATTAGGATACGCGTAGCGTAGAAGGAAGTCATTATCATATTTGTATTATTTCATCTTGCTGTCTGATGATGTGTTACTAACAAAAATAAACGTTGATGTTGACTTATACTAAACTATGGAATTAGATTTCCCGCAATTCTGAAATTCCCGCAAAATTGAAGGCTGCGATCGCGCCTGCATAGGATACGCATAAATCAGATGCCTAAATATTTAGGAGATGCTTAGAGGAAAAATGCGTTTCATTAACCCTTAAGTCACTACTAACGACGTTATGCATAACCTAAAGTTACGACACCGATTTGGGATGGCGTAGTGCTTAGGTGCCCCCAAATTGACACATGTGACAGTCGCTCAAATTGATAATAGATTGACGAAAAAAACCATGGACAACTCTCAAAAAAGTAGGCTAGTCATAAGATAGGACCAACCTTATTATACATCGATTGGTGAAACGGAACTTAATGCTAAGCATTGCCCTAAATTAGGAGTTACTCAGTAAGGCTTTCCCTTGTTCGCCGTTAGTGAAAACGGGCATTAGAATTTCACTAACCCTTAAGTCACTACTAACGACGTTATGCATAACCTAAAGTTACGACTCCGATTTGGGATGGTTGAGTGCTTAGATGCCCTCAAACTGACACATGTGACAGTCGCTCATATTGATAATAGATTGACAAACAAAACCATGGACAATTGTCAAAAAACTAGGCTAGTTATAAGATAGGACCAACCTATTATAAATCGATTAGTGAAACGGCATAAGCATTGCCCTAAATTAAGAGTTAGGTAGTAAGGCGTTCCTTTGTTCGTTGTTAATGAAAACCTTAAAACAGGCATTAGTGTCATTATCTTATGATTTAGTCATTAGTCACACACTTATCTATAGTTCAAATTCAGTGCTTGAAAAAATGAAACTTTTAGCCATTCTGTTGCTCGTCTATCTGTCTCTCAGAGCAAATACGCACCACACCAAATTGATTTCTGCCATAATTTGGAATCAATTCTAGGTTTGACTACTTATTGCCAGGAATAAATATTTGAAAGCTATCTTGAAGATTGGCGGGTTGAATATGGAATATTACTATTCCCATCTCTCTTTTATTAGCAACTTGTCCAACGCATGTTATCGAGTCTGGATTACAAGTGATTGCTAGTTTCGCTTGCTTACGAAATGTAATTTAAGGGTCCTCGTGTATGTTTTCTACGTATCACTTCCAATGTACATTACGTTAGGATTTCTGTATATAAATACCTATCGCGTCCGACTTTGTTTGAACTGAGTATTATAGGTGTACGAAAATTATACGTTTATTTTATTTTAACAACCCTACTACAGATCGGAGAGTCCCAGGTTCGATTCCCGGCGAAGCAGAAATTTGAATGAGTTTAAAATTTCTGTTCTCGTTCTGGATGTTTGTGTATCAGATCTATCTCAGTGTACCTATAAAAACCCAGTGAATTGGATGCCCAGAGCCGATGACGCGGATAAAAATACCGTACAAATGATTATCAAAAACACAAAAGAAAAAAATGCTAAATTTTAGTATGGGATAAATTTAAATCAGTAATATAGATCGTAAATTTAATACTTAAATAAATTAGTTAGTTAGATTTTAGTCAGTCATTTTATTTCTATTAACAATATTTGCATACCTTACTGAGGTAAATATGGCGGACAATTAAATATATAAAACAACTTTTGTTATATCCATATTTGCACAAATATGGATATGTAGGTGGTAGAACTGTTCGGTAGCAGGAGGTCCAGTTAACGAGTGGTTCAGATTATCATGCAACAGAACTAAATGGAGGGAAATTGTACGGTGAATAGCACCAGCGTTCCAACAGAAATCATCGTGACCACACCGCTCTGTCAAGAGCGAAACGACGAAGAAGAAGAAGAAGATGGTTTTGTAGGTGGTAGAACTATTATCGTTCGCCCGGGGAAGTACCACCGCTGTACCCACTTCTGCCGTGAACCAATTCTATTGTGTTTCGTTGGAAAGGTGCAGTTGCCGGCCACACGTACATGAGAAGACCACTAGCCTCCGGAGTAGCAGCGCAACTGCATACGACCTCAGACAAGACTTACATATGCTTGCTTGAGGTTGTATGTAGATGTCCATGGGCTGCAGCGACCACTTAACACCACGTGGCCTGCATGCTCGTCAGCTACTCCATTCAAATTAAAAAAAATGTCTTTGTCTTTGTGTGTGTCCATGGTACCCACGACATAGAATATATTATATATTTATTATTATTATTATAACGTTATTCTTCTGATATACTCTCAGAGTTTATTGCATATTAATGAAAAAGTTTTTATAGTGGAACTTATCTATACTTAATACATAAAATTGAAGAGTTTGTATGTTTGTTTGAACGCGCTAATCTCAGGAACTACTGGTTTGAATTGAAGAATTATTTTTGTGTTGTATAGTCCATTTATTGGGCTATATAGTTGCATGTCCATGCAACCAAAGTCCACGAGGATGAAGTCACAGGCTGCCGCTAGTATATCAATATAAGTCATACCACCTACCGTTAGAGGTTTATATTTGAAAAATCATTTCCTACAAAGCAGCGTCGTGTTAGTAAAGTTTATTAGCACAACCGACGTAATTTAACCGTAATACAGTAACATAGAGGAGGCGATTATTACTAGCATTAAACAATAAAATGATAACATTATTATGTATACGTCGAGAGTGAGCGAACAAAAATTGTAAGCATATTCTATAGGTTTATTTAAAAAAATTGTATTCTGTCAGCCAGCTGGCTTTAGTGATTGAGGGAGACGGTGCCTTTACATTTTGAAAATCAAGAATTACACCTCGCAGCTTCTATTTAATTATTGAAAATGAATGACTACGGAATACATACACTGTTTCATTGTAATTCTTATAAGTAAATAGTTTTTAGAATAGAACTAAACTTAGTATAACTTATGTAAGGTCGTCAATTTCTAAAAATGTTTAAATATAAAATTAAAATACTGACAAGCGTACACCTAATTTTTGATTCAACTCGTGCCTGCTAATTAATTATCAAGTTTTAAAAAGTAGAAAGTTAAACTAGAGTAAATTAACACCGCCCCCACGCTAAACGCTAAGCACTAAAAAGAAAGAGCTGCTTGGCGGCAAATGGGTCTGGTGCAATGATAATCATGACCATGTTAGGTCCCGGATTCGATTCCCGGCGAGGCAAAAGTTTAATAAATGAGTTTAAATTGGTCTGTTTGATTTTGTGTCTTAGTGTATGTTATGTATACTGTATATGTACATAGTAGCCATATTATTATGAGTGTTTATTATTTATTTGCCTATATGTATGACGTAGTAGCTTAAATGCTTACAATTTTTGGGCGCCAACTCTCGGGACCATATTGCAACAGTGCAATGGATTGCAGTAACTGCGAACATTCGTCGCGGGCAGGCGGTCCCGTAACTCCATTACTGTGCAGTTAATGACCGACTACTTTATAGAAAACCTTTCAGAAATAGCGACCTCCTAAGCATTTAAACAAAATAATATAGACCAGGTGTGTTCCCCAAGCAGCAACAGCTTAGTCACTAGCCTTATGACTAGTAGACTAGTGAGTAGGCCCTAGTGGATAGTCTATATAGGGCCATTTCACGTCAAGCGGACATCCAAAAAAATGAAGTTCTGAATTTTGTTCGTATTCTGCTTATTTATACTTCTAGTCTTTATGCCTACACATTTCTTTTTCCTTACGATGCATTATTGCCATGTTATGGGCTTTTGAAAATTGACTTAGTATGAAGTCCGCTTTTTTGGATGATTTTAATTTTTTGTAAATCAATTTGTTAAAAATAAAAAATATATCGTTTCTAAAAGACTAAAAAGTGGAGATTTTTACTTTTTAATCGAATTCTAAATTTGAATAAATTTTTTTCGACATAATTTTTGTCAAATATTTTTACTTTAAATTATAGTCTCATAATAATAAATTTAAGCCTTCCTTATAAACATAAATTGGATATACCAGTTATTCACGAAAAAAATAAAACGTGATGTCCGATAGTTGTCCTAAACTATCCTAGGGGAGTTTTGGCGGGAAGTCGAAAAAGACATATTGTGCTCTTGTTTTATTTTCATTTTCTTTGTGTATTCTTGAGTTATATCGGATAAAGTTGATGGCATTTTGTTTGATATAGGTTAATTACAGTGCACGAGTGTTTGTGAAATAGAATAACAGTGCTAAAATATGTTTTTTCTGCTTGCCTCCAAAATTCCATCGGACACGTTCTAGTAAAGTAGCCATCGCTTTACTTGAATGTAGAGTCAATAACCCTTATGATGCTCTGTTTTGGGGCGAAACACGTGTTGGTGGTGGTATACGTACCACGTATACGTACCGTTGGTGTATATTTTTTATTGTTGCATGTGCATGTATCCTATGTGGGAGCGAGGGAGGTGCTATTACATCAAAAAAATTTATACACCATCAAACGTTCTGATTACAGATTTAAAATCTAAGGCGTTTACAATTTTTCAAGGTATCTCCCGGTCGTTTTGCGAAATACATCAGGTGCAGAAAAGAATAAATCGAGACTTTGGTCAAACTCTAGAACCCCATTAAGAAGGGTCAGTGCACGTATGAGAGGTGACTCTCTCACCAATTGCATCCTGCAACCCCGAACAAATAATGTCGACGAACGTGGGCATACTTTGGGACGCGTGATATCAGACTTAGCACTGGTTTATTGTGTTCTTGTTTTATTTTCATTTTCTTGGTGTATTTTTGAGTTATATCGGATAAAGTTGATGGCATTTTGTTTGATATAGGTTAATTACAGTGCATGAGTGTTTGTGAAATAGAATAACAGTGTGTAAAATATGTTTTTTCTGCTTGCCTCCAAAATTCCATTAAATTCAATTCCCAGGCGAAACACGTGTTGGTGGTGGTATACGTACCACGTATACGTACCGTTGGTGTATATTTTTTATTGTTGCATGTGCATGTATGTGCATGTGTGGGAGCGAGGGAGGTGCTATTACATCAAAAAATTATACACCATCAAACGTTCTGATTGCGGATTGTTGCAAAGTAATTTTTACCTAAATTTATAACAATAGAGTTCCGCAAAGTAACGCCTGATTCTATTAATTATATTATTAAAAAAAACTAATAGATTTTTTAATCTCGAATCATTTTAGTACATATATCAAACTTACTCGTTACTTGCACGACAACGATTATCTGAGGCCCAATTTAAAAATCAAAATCCATTGGAAGAAAACTTATCGTTTTAGCTAACAATACAGCAATCGCTGTTTACAGTTATAAAACATTAAACATGTTATTTCGAAAAAAAAACAAATAGTATGATTTCACAGTGCCCATAGGTCGTGGATAAAGAAACGTCCACACTGTCACAACTTCCAAACGTGATGGACTTCTGACGATAGGCGACAAAAAGCGACCCAGATAGCCGACACGATATCGAACCTGGTACTTTACTATTTGGTTACAAACAAACATGGCTAAAAACAACAAACGTTTTGTTTGATTACAATGTCTTTAGGCGATAGTTGCTATTCAGTGGCCTGAATTAAATAAACGTATAACTCATAGCCCCACATAGTGTCTTGGGTTGGGTACCATGGACATATACAAAGACAGGAACACAAACACCCAGACCGAGAACAGAAATTTAAACTCATCATTCAAATTTCTGTTTCGCCAGGAATCGAATCCGGGACCCCTCGATTGGCAGTCCGGATTGATAACCATTGCGCCACGCAGGGCGTCCTTAATATTCAATCGCTACATTTCTGTCTATATTGAAAGAAAAAGATATCTCATTCCTTATTTGAAATCTATTAATAACCAGCCTAAAAGGACAAACACCAATATTCATAAAAAATACTATGGAGGAGTTTTGGCGGGAAGTCGAGAAAGACATATTGTGCTCTTGTTTTATTTTCATTTTCTTGGTGTGTTTTTGAGTTATATCGGATAAAGTTGATGGCATTTTGTTTGATATAGGTTAATGACAGTGCATGAGTGTTTGTGAAATAGAATAACAGTGCTAAAATATATTTTTTCTGCTTTCCTCCAAAATTCCAGCGGACACGTTCTAGTAAAGTAGCCATCGCTTCATTTGAATGTTGGACTGACTAGACTGACTGATTACTGACGACTTACTGACTTTGTTATTACTTCGTCCAGTTTCACTGAATCTGGCAAAAAGTTGATGCAAAAATTATACTTGACGCTGGCAGTATGCGCGGAATTTGCGATGCCATAATTGAAAAATAAAATACTATGAGGTCTCATAGTGCTTGCCAACGCATAGGGTCATTAAACGAATTCATAGACGATACTTGAGTGAAGCCTGTTACTCTGTGTTTCTCAAAATCGACATGAATATGGCTTGACATAACGAACGCACGTTAAATAGCGCTCTTTGCATAGCGTTGCCTGCTTACTTATGCAAGTAAGCTTCTAGAATACGGCTGTTTACAAAAGTAGTTCTTATACATTTGGTTCGCCATTTTACTTTATGAGGTATGCAAATATTACTTATATGTATATTAATGTTTTTTGCTCTTAATTTTGTTCAAATTAAGTGTGCTGTTAACTTTCTGAACATTTTTGACTGTCAAGCAAGAAGATACTTACAACGAGCAACAAGGATTTTTAACCAACCCTTTTTATCTACCGCTGCTGGGCTCAGGTCTCTTGGAAGTGAAAGGAATGTACATAGGCCATATACCACCATGCTGGCCTAGTTCGTATTGGTGGACTTCATGCCTTCGAGAAATTATTAATAACTCTCAGGCATGCATGGTGATGGAAAATATCGTAATTAATTAAATATCACAATGTTTTTATTCACCGCGGAGCAGCGATTAATACACACATTACAATTTTGTCAGATTTGCGCAACGGGGTTTGATCGCGGTGTCTCCGTGTTAGGGTCCGCGGTCTTTACCTCTCAGCCATCAGTACTCTTGGCTTCATTCACCTCTTCCTAAAAGGTTCGTGCGGGATATATTACACATATCCTTCCTTATTAGCCTTCCGCCAGCGGCATCGCCCGCGTAGACCCCTTTTATAGGTTTCCGTAGAATAAAAATCTTCATATGTCCTTTCCCAACGTCCCGTAGCAGAGAGACAGATAAACAGACAGATTTACTTTCGAATTCATAATATTAAGTAGGGAAATAGGGATTATTTGTACTCATAGTGCGCCATTTTAAGGGTTTATGAGAGGAAAAAAGCCGGCGAAGAAAAATCCGCCCAGGTTTTCATGGAATTCCTTTATGCTGCTTTATCATTTAAAAGTCTCAGAAACCAAATAATACGCCTTTTTTAGTAAAATACGTTTTAAGTTCTTTTTTAACTCGTGGCCGCTTTTATTTTGAGGAATTTGTTGTTATTTAAATGATAAATTACATTCAAACATCTGTTCTCAGTCACAGTCTGGGTGTTTGTGTTCCTTCAGTATTTGTATGTGTTCGTCACTCAGGAAATTATATTGTGCCAAAGATCCACAAGATAATAGTATATTTATCACGTAGATCTATGGTATATCCCAGAGCACGAATGCGTAATGTATTCACACACTATTATCGCAGTTAAAATTGTAATTTTCGCTATAAATATTGCATCGATAGGCTCCGATTGATTTGTAGTTCCACTGTGAGGCGGACTGAATTAAACATTACCTCGTTTGTTCCGTTGTTGTGGCTTTGTACTGTTCTTTCTGCGATTTGATCGAAGATTGACTTTGACCGAAGATTGAAATTATGATAATTATCGAATAAAAACTCTTCAAAAATGCGCGTCTAGTATAGTAGACGTACCGCTGTCTTTTAGAGTATTGTGTGATCGTTAAACTTAGTCGAAGGCAATTAAAAAATATACAGTTGCAAATTCTTGAAGGTTAGTTGGAAGAAAATGCTATTTTGTCATTAAGCTCCCCTGTTGTTCAAATTGTAAAATTAGGTCAATAAATAATAAATAAATAAATAAACTGCACCAACCCGCGTTGAAGCGCTGGGTTGGGTTCAATTATTGGAAGACCCATGCCCAGACCTCTGACTAGGAAATTCGGTGCGTATTTATCACAGTTCTGCGGTGATTATTGTAATATTTGCATGAGTGAGATTTTTTAAGATATCCTATCTTCCTATCAGTTCTGTGGGCGTGTCATATCCACCAACCTGCGTTTGGCCAACGTGATTAACTCGGAATTCAAATTTGGAGTTTTTGAAATAGGAACTTTATCTTTATGAACGTCAATTTCTATTGTACTATGGCCAAAACCCCTTTCGATTCCTAGAGGTCTGTGCCCAGCAGTCGACCATTAAAAATTGAAAAAAAGGTAAGGTAATTATAGATAAATTATTGATTCCACCGCTGTCAAAGGTATCACAATGTATTGTGTTGATACCAGTATTTCATTAGGCGAGTTATGTGCACTCCGCTTCCCGCGAGGCCCTGATCGCCAGCTTGCCCCACTGCACGCAACGCACGACCTGCAGATTTATTCGTGTCCCCTTATTTTCTACTAGCGGCCGCCCGCGACTTCGTTCGCGCGGACTTTGGTATTAGTCATAGCATGATGCTATATAGCCTATAAATGGAATATACACCACAAAAAAAAATTTCAATTTGAACCAGAAGTTCCTGCCTGAGATAAGCGCGTTCAAACAAACAAACTCTTCAGCTCTATATACATACATAGTATCACGCTCATAGTAGTATCTATTAGTATAGATATGAGCATTCTGTGTAATTTTGTGGGAATTTTACTTGAAAGTTCAGAGAAATAAATAAAGTAATAGATCAAGTAATGGTAGGTAATGAAACAAGTTACTGCGCAAAACATTCTTTTGGGCCCGGTTTAAACTGGCATTATTGTGATTTTCTGTTTTATTACGTTTTATTATTTATTTATACCTCGACATCCGTTGATGCTCATTTAACGATTACCGTATTGAAAAGAAAACAGTAATTCAAAACAAAACCTAAATCGCGCAAAAATACCCCGCTTAATTTACTATAAGTTACTAGGAAATAGGTACCCTCCTTTTTAGAATTCCGTACCTGAAGGGTGCCAACGGGACCCTATTACTGCGTCCGCTGTCCGGCCGTCTCTGTCATCAGTCTGTATCTCATAAACCGTAATGGCTAGACATTAGAAATTTTCACAGATGATGTATTTCTGTTGCCGTTATAACAATAAATACTAAAAATAGAATAAAATATATATTTGAAGGGGCTCCCACACAAAAAGCGTGATTTATTATATAATATAATGGTACGGAACCCTACGTGCGTGAGTCCGACTCGCACTTAGCCGGTTTTAATTTGATGTTGGTTGGTCTGTACCTGACTAATAAGATCTTTCATTGTTTGAAGTCAGTTATAAGTTTCATAAAATATTTTCGTAAAATAGGCGTATGTAGAAACTATACTGAGAATATTGATCAGGCGCGGTCCCAGGGGGGGGGGGGTCACAAGTAGGGTTGCCAGGCGTCCGGATAAAGCCGGACATAGGTAGGCTTTTTGATTGCGTGTCCGGCCAAAATAAATGGTGTCCGGCTTGTCCGGCTTTTGTTAGGCTTTTTACATTTTTCAAACGACCGAGTGCCGAGCATGGCCGAGCGCAGGCGATTCGACTATCGGTCGCTCCCGCAGGCCGCAGTGACGCAGTTTTTGGTCGTACCTATTAATACTGAGACACAAAATCCTCAATTATGTAGGGTGTCCGGCCTTTGTACCCAAATGTCCGGCCAAGCTGGCTGGTCTGTTCGGCTGTTGGCGACCTGGCAACACTAGTCACAAGGGACATGACCTCCTCCAAAATCCTTCAGTCATGTGTAGATAGAAGGCGAAACAAGCCAATTTGGGGCACCTCAAGTCAATGACTTTTTTTGAGTCAGTGACCTAGTTTTCAAGCAAGAGCTGTAGCGCCAGCGACCACTAAAAACCACGGTTTGGATGTATGGCAGCACAGGCATTAAAAGTGATCTATGCTAAATCTATCCCAATTTCAAAAAGCAACATGTACCATAGAATTGGAAAAAAAGGGTTGACAAATTGTAAAATTGTGAGTAGAAATGCTGGATACGGTCAAATGTTGGATGGGTGGCAATTATTTTACCAAATCGGTAAAATTTCGACCATCAGGTTTACCAAACTCTAAATTTCCAAACTTAGGAGTATGTATATATAAAGTTTACAATCCAGGTGGGTCTCCCTATGATTCTAAATTTCTAGGGACTCTAAGGACCTTCGCCCATAGCGAATGGAGTCGTTAACCATTTTTATGCGGCGTGCATTCCTGAACAATGGCCTTCCACGAAGCCCCATGCTTGCGGCGACATTAAAACACTTTATTGCTTACGGTACCACGATTGTGACCACGACTTTATATTTTACTAGTGCATCGCCGGCGGGATCTTTGAAGGTTTTGTTGTTAATGCAACAGAAAGTTGCGATCGATAAATAAATAAATAAATAAATAATCGCTTCACACTTATAGCCCCACAGTAGGGTAGATATACCCTGTGTCGTGGGTACCATGGACACACAAAGACAGAAACACAAACACCCAGACCAAGAAAAGAAATTTAAAATCATTCCAATTTCTGTTTCGCCGGGAATCGAACCCGGGTCCCTTTGATTTGATCCGGCATGGTAACCATTGCGCCACGCAGGTCGTCAATCGATGTATGCCTTCCGTTAAAATTGACTGTATCCATTTTTATATTTTCGTGTGTCACAAGCACATAATATGTATAGTTAATAACCCATCATTGTACCCAATGGACATCTACATACCTGTACTATGTATTCTGTGACCCGACCTCAAACAGGACTCGGGTTCTTCTTATCGCAAAATTTCTCCTGAAGATGAACTTTATATGTCTCAAATAGGTATGTTTTTCCAAAAGGTCTATATTTTATGGGCGACTAGCATGCAGCTCGTGTGGCCGGAGTAAATCCGAATTTTACCTTATTTCATGTATTTCAAGTACGGCTATTACTCTCGCTCGAGGACGTTGAAACAGTGGTCAAAAATACATTAGGTAAAATATGTAGTTCAAATGATACTTCAAATGAAACTTTTTGCCGAAAAAGAATGGAATTATACAACGGCACAAATATTAATTTTTTATTTTTTATTGTGCATTACGGTTGTTGTCGATAGATAACAGTCGTTAAACCTTGTCGGAGGCCTTATGGGCGGTTTGAAAACATCGGACAGCGGGTTGGCCACTAACCCGCATCTCCAGCAACCCGCATTGGAGCAGCGTGGTGGAGTAAGCTCCAGGCCTCCCCTATAATGGGGAGAGACCCGTGCCCAGCAGTGGGACGCAAAAAGGCTTGCGGCAATTGTGCATTACGGAGTAGGTATGTCAAAATTATGAAGTTTAAAATTAAACAAATACTAACTGAAAAGTAATCCTCATTATATATCCTACTAAAAGTAAAATTTTACAGGAGAGAGGCAGATAATGCTATTACAATCTGGTATTACATTATTAAAGGAAAAAAATATACAGAACCGATAAATAGGCACCTGGCACATGTTTATATAAAGATATATATATTTTTTGTGTTGTTAAAGTTTGCAACAATGGATATCAACAAGTTTATTGCCCGAATAAAATGTGCATTTTATTTTATTGCCCATTTGATGGGTCACTAATGTCTTGTATTGTCTACACCGTGAGCTGAATTAATTTAATGGTTTTACCACAAACGCGAGAGAATAACCACAAGTTCTCTAAGTAGACAATGTAAGTATTATTTATAACCTTTTAGACCCCTAGGGCTAATTTTCATTGGTCGATAGCGATACTGACCGATGAAAATCAACAAGTCGATACAAAATAACATATTATGGCATGCGATACGAAAATCTATTTCGTTTCGAATGCGGTCCAGAACTACCATTGAAAGTGAGTTCTTATGCCAAAATTCTTCTCGCCTATATTATCGGTTTTATTACAAATAGATTTACGCCAATAAGAAAAAAAGTTTATGGTATCTAACCAATATTATCTATTGTTACAGTGAGCTGACCTTGCTGGAAGGCATGGCTAATTGTGGGGGATGGAGCGAGGAGCCGGTCTCCAAGGTGAGTCTTAACTGTGAATACTACTACTGCTACTAGCTTAACTTAATGAATATTTATAACTTAAACATATCAAAACAATTTTATTCAAATCGGTTTGTATTAATTTTGATATTCATCAAGTACCTACACGACCTACAGGTTAAAATCCTCGGACTGGTGCTAGATACTACCACGCAAAGTACTCAGACAATACTTTGATCTATTCTCTATATCTCTGTGATCTATACAATTGATATCCTGTGATCTATACGCATAATTATTTTAAGTGACATTTACCAAAGAGTCTCATTTCTATTTTGAAATTTTCGATATTTAGAGTTCATAGCTTCAGTCGGTCTACTCTAGAGCATTCTAACAACAGGAAAATTCCCACGTACGACCCGTAACGGAGTTCGTTCTCTAACGCCTTCTGCGGCTTGCCAGTACTGAATGCAACAGCTTCTCAACGCACTTTTCAAGTCGTTGGTACAATTATTTGCGATATTAAAGTCATCTGTATTGAAATATTCATTAAGAAAAGCCGCTAAGGCACGTACGTGCGTGAATTTCTCAAATAACTGTAAAATCTCTATCGAAAAGAAAAGTGGTTCACCGATATCAATGAGTTTTTCTCCGTTCAGATTGATATTTCGATTGCATTTGCGTGTGGCAGGCAAAACGGCAGAAATCGAGAGCGTGGGACCGATTAATTGAAATAATTATTGTGTGTAACATTGTTTTTGAGGTTAGAATCGGTAAAAGAGTTGAAGGTTCTGTAGATTATGTTGCCAAGTCCCTATAGCTTCGGGATTAATAACTACGGTATCTCCTGCCTGATGGTGTGGAGTGGGAGCTCGACCCATCCAGCCAGCAGCCCCGGGAAAGACGGGGGTGTGGGCGTGGCTGCATGCCGCTGTGAGCGCCTGAGGGTGCAGGAGAGCGCATCTACTTTCCCGAAGAAGGGCCCGTTCTGGGGCGCCGCGCGTGGATGACACCGGTGCGTTCCAATGGAGATCCCGGAGTTCTCCCCAAGCGCAGAGGTGCCCTCCCCCCCGATACCAAAGAAAGATTCTGTTGCCAAACCGTTTAAGCGGGTATACTCGTACTATGTGGGATCCCGATATAAAATGGGCTACGTTAAGATATAACTATTCTGTAGGTGCTAGAACTTTAATGGAAGTACTCCCACTGCACCCACTTCTGCCGTTAAGCAATTCTAATGTGTTTCGTTGGAAAGGTGCAGTTGCCGGCCAGACTTACATGAGGCGATCATCAGCCTGCGGAGTAGAAACGCAACTGTCTACGACCACAGGAAAGACTTAGGCTTGCTTGAGCCCGCCACCTTGACCACTTAACGCCACGTGACCTGCATGCTCGTCTGCTAATCCATTAAAATTAAAATAATATATAGTGCATATATATAGTAGCCACCGTTCATGAAATCTCCATGAAAGGTGGCTAAATTAGCAACATTTACTCCTCGGGATAAGGGAACAGTCTGTGTGATAGGAACGTATTCTCCTTAAATCTCCTTAGAATTTAAATCACGCTACAATCTTATATTTGTCAATCTTCCTGATATTTGTGTTCGACAGCTCTAATCTTCATGGCCGCCATTAACACACACAAATACAAATACACAAACACTCAATCCAGGAAGACATTAAAAATTATCGTTTAGATTTCTCCCCTACTGGGAATCAATCTCACGACCCCGACGTGTAGTCTAGTCTTTATGTATCAATAAATTACTTAGAAGCGCGTATGGCTCGGCGACTAGCGTAGAACGCAAGCGGTCTATGCAGATAAGCCAAAAGGGCGCGGTCGGGTGTGAGATGGGTGATCGCTAGTGGCAAAAAATTTCATGCGCGTTTCCGTGCTTCGGAGGGCACGTTAAGCCGTCGGTCCCGGTTATTGTCGGTAGATAACAGCCCATGCGCGGTCGCTTGTCAATTGAATGTAATGGGGCACATCCTCGGTGAACCAGACAAATTGATACAAGTAGATATTCGTACTAACATTACATCATTTTAATTAAAATGTTACACAAGTAAGCCTATCATACCATGCTTTTCCGAGTAAAAGGGCATAAAAGTGGTTCGGTATTAATCCTGTATTGCCTATTTGTTTCCTGGCATCTCACGGAACCCTATAAATAGTATTGGGATCAAGATTGCGTAAAATCTCTTTTTGCACCTCCACTTCCCTTTATGAATAAGAAATTGAACCTCGTTAGCTATGTATGTGGCGTGGCGTTAATGTATTAGATACCTAAGTAATTATTTTGTCATCGGTGATGAAACTTCGAATGGTTATCCGGGTATTTTGTGAGGAAATGATAAGATTTAAACGTCAATTAGCTGAGCAATAACGGAGTAGTTAAGGCACCGAACACCTGTCTCCAAAGCGGTGGTCACCGGTTCAAATCCCAACGAGTACGTCTGACTAAGAGTGGTGTGCAAAATTATTGCTACACCACAGTGAGGGAAAATGTTGTATTCGTTCGTGTTCGTCTCGACCAACCCGCATTGGAGCAGCATGGTGGAGTAAGGTCCAGGCCTCCTCAATAATTAGGGGGGAGACCTGTGCCCAGCAGTGGGACGCTAAAAGGGTTGCAGCCAATTCATGTTTTTCATCATGGGACAAGTCAGAGAGAGTTACTCAAATTTTTGAAGGCGACGTGACATGCCTATGATACATTTTAATGAACTCTCCGGCACTTGCCCAGCTTAGTGGATTGTAGCCAAGATCACTCTCAATTATTGTACCCACCAGTGGAACCTGTTCCCAGTTCATGTCCACTTGCCCAGCATTGTAGATTGTATAAAATTTAAATATAAATGACTAAATGCTAAATTGAAATTAATTCTTTTAAATATTGAAATCGATTTAAATTGAATACCTAAAATTGTTATTTATTTATATTCATGAATAATTTTCATGATTCTATAACATTAAACTGTACTTGTGTTGTTAAAATTGCACGCTCGGAATCGAACCCGGGACCCTCCGATTGGCAGTCCGACATGGTAACCATTGCGCCACACGGGTCGTTATGACGCATGTATTATGAAATGTCACCATTATGGCCGCAACCCTTTTTGCGTCCCACTGCTGGGCACGGGTCTCTCCCCATTATTGGGAAGGCCTGGAGCTTACTCCACCACGCTGCTCCAATGCGGGTTGGTGGAGATGCGGGTTAGTGGCCAACCCGCTGTCGGATGTTTTCAAACCGCCCATAAGGCCTCCGACAAGGTTTAACGACTGTTATCTATCGACAACAACCGGGACCGACGGCTTAACGTGCCCTCCGAAGCACGGAAACGCGCATGAATTTTTTTGCCACTAGCGGTCACCCATCTCACACCCCGCCCGTTTGGCTTATTTGCATAGATCGTTTGTGTTCTACGCTAAGCGCCGGGCCATGCGCCTGTCACCATTATAATTGTAAACAATTATGGCAATAAATTAAATATTATTATAGCGTAGAACACTCTCAATTACTGTTCCCAGCAGTGGAATGTGTGCCCTGCAGTAAGATAATAAAAAGATTGCGGAATGAAAATAAAACGCGTTTCTTCAAGTATTTCTGGAACTGTGGTAGCTTTTTGGTCAAGACACTGCGTAACCATACCGAAGGATCGGCTTCTTGATACGGTTATTTGTTGCAAATTTATTATTGCTCTTCAAATTTTATGAAATTTATCTTCATGAAAAAAATAATGGAGGACAGGACTGGGATTTAAATAAGTTAACAATGACAAGGCTGTTAGATCCTAGACAGTTCGTTGGTCTGCAGCAATAAGTTTGGGTAAGATAAGAATAAAATGTATAGGTTGCAAGGAGTCATCATAAAGTGCCAACTTCTAATTGATATGATAACAACACGAAAAAAAGGGATACAAAATGTTCAAGAAACACCTCTTCAAGCTAATTGTCGGTTATCTGACAGCGATACCAGTGAATTGATGTGGGAGAATTCTTCTTATGGGATATTAAGTAATGAACTAATGAGTTGGATTCATGCGAACTACCTTCGAAGTGAACAATCATATAACCCGTCAATTTATATTAGAAAATTACAGTGTTAGAGATACTTATCAACAAGAAGTGTAAGACAGCTCGTTGCATTGTATTTATCTAGCTGCAATAATCTTTGCATCCCACTAGTGGGCACGTGTCTCTCTCCTCTTATTGGAGAGACCTGGACTTTACTCCACTACGCTGCTGCTAGTTTTGGTGGAGATGCGGGTTAGTGGTCAACCCGCTATTGGATGTTTTTAAACTACCCATAAGGTCTCCGACAAGGTTTAACTGTTATCTATCGATCACAACAGAGTCCGACGGCTTTACATACGTCCGAAGCAGTGAAACGCGCATTTTTGTGTAATACAAAAAGAACTGAAATGGTATAAATTTTTTTCAACCTTTTTTATGTCCCACTGCTGGGCACAGGTCTCCTTCTCACAAGTGAGAGGGATTTAGGCCATAGTCCACCACGCTGGCCAAGTGCGGATTGGTGGACGTCATGCTTTCGAGAAATTATGAATTTCTCTCAGGCATGCACAGCGATGGAGAACATCATAATCAATTAAATATCACGATATTTTCCATCACCGTGGAACGGCGATAAATGCGCACATTACAAATTTCTCTGTCCGAGGTGCGCGCCGAGGATTTGAACCCGGGATCGGTCGCGTAGAAGACCGCGATCTTTTACCACTAGGCCATCGCTGCTCCATGGTATTATTAATAGAAGCAAACTCTTCATCTGGTCCGGGGTGCACGTATTTTTTATTTTAGTTTAACCTACCAGCCCCCAAATATAAATAATCATATCATCAATGAAGCAGCGTAAGCTCTACGGGATTAAGAATAAAGCTGTGAGCGCCTAAGGGTGCAGGAAAGCGCATCTGCTCTCCCGAAGATGGGCCCGTTCTGGCGCGCTGCGCGTGGAGGACACCGGTGCGTTCCAATGAAGATCCCGGATTCCTCCCCAAGCGTAGAGGCAGGCCACCGAGGGGGTAAAAAAGGCCTCCCCAATAATGCGGAGAGACCCGAGCCCAGTATTGGGACGCAAAAAACGGATGCAGCCATCCCACGGGAACAATAAATTTTCCGGGATAAACAATAGCCTATGTGCGCTGCCTAATTTTAACCCGAATCATTCAGCCCTTCTTGCGTAATTTAGCAACAAACATCCATCCAAACATTCAAACATCCATCCAAAGTTTTCATTTCAAAGAATTTATGATATTGGTAGGTATAGAAGATTTACAATATTCTGTTCAGTATTGAGTTCTGTCAAACTAATATGGCAATCTTTACTTTTGTTAATTGATACAGTCTTTAGAGTTAAATTTAGCTAAGTTCCGAAAAACAACTGTTAGTTTCATACTCGTAACTAACATGGATCATACGTATTTGAACAATTAAATGAGATGAAACAGCAATCAACATTAACAATAGCCTTTCTCTTTCACACAAAATAATCTTAAATTCTAATTTGCAAGAGGTTTATAATTATTTTGTAGGTAGTCAAAACACATTCTCATACAAACTCTTTATTTGATAAAATCTATGACGAAAAGTGTAACAATGGTCTTACTACAGTTACATCAAATATTAAATTATGATTTAGATGTGGTGTAAGTAATGAGAGACCAGTCTATACAGTGGGCCTAGACAGCCGCGCGGCCGGCAGTTGCATTCGACTATCGTCGACCGTAGCCAACGTTATACCACGTGATCTCCTAATGTCAATCTCATACACTTTCTTTCTGTCATTCTATTCATTATTATTATTATCACATTCTATTCTACAAGCGTAACGATACTCGAATGCCACTTGTCTAGGCCCACAGGTCATTAACATTTACATTCAATATACCTAATTGCTTGGAGGCTTCAGGAGGCGGTCGCCTCCGGAGTCGCAGCGCAACTGCATACGACCTCAGGCAAGACTCAGGCAGCCTGGCTGCAGCGACTACTTTACATCACGTACCAGGCATGCTCATCTGCATATGCAAAAGACTTTCAAGCATAGTTTTCTCCTTTTTTTCTAAATATTGACCGTTTCAAAACGAATAGACTTACGCGCCACACAAATGTCATAAGTGTTATGCTCGGTTTACGGTTTAAGACTTTATTTCTCTAACACTTATTGAGAAAACTAGAAACACTTATGTTATAAATTCACCGCTTCGTTCGGTATTTTAAACTTTTCGAAAGATTTGAAAAATTATAATATTTTCCATTATTTCGGTGTCTTCCTATACTACCCTGAGATACAATTCTAAACTTCGTCTATTTGGCTGTATTTCGCTATCACATTTCGAGAGTCCAATTGACTTCTACACTTTAGAGGTTTGGTTTTAGAGCTAAGACTAACGTTTCCGATACTATTTCCCGCTTTAATAGTGTTGTTATCTAATCGCTTCTAACTTAGCCCTTCATTATAATAAGCAGTCCGCATCTTCATATTAGCCACTGGTGTCGGTTCGTTGCGTTTATTCCTCGCTCCGTTCATTAACCTCAAAATAAAAATATGGCGCCTCTTCACTTGCTTTCTTTTGCAAACGGCGTAGTTTCTTTCGTAATTTATGGCGATTATTTAAGAATTATACTATTACCCACGTTATGGTGTTTATGTTACGCAAAGGTGCGTAAAGTAGGTGTATTTAAACAAAGGGAGCAGCGATGGCCGAGTGGTAAAAGACCGCGGCCGACGCGACCGATACCGGGTTCAAATCCTCAGCGCGCACCTCTGACAAATAAATTTGTAATTTGCGCATTTAACGCTACTCCACGGTGATGGAAAATATCGTGATATTTAATTGATTACGATTTTCTCCATCGCCATGCATGCCTGAGAGAAATTTGTAATTTCTCGAAAGCATGACGTCAAAAAATCCGCACTAGGCGAGCATGATGGACTATGTCCTAAATCCCACTCAACTGTGCCTAGCAGTGGGACTTTAAAAAAAGGTTAAAAACAATTAACCATTCAAAACTAGCTTTGTAGTTCCGTTATGTCATCATCCGCGATGGCTGCTATGGGATTGAAATATTTTCCCGAGTAAAAAATATGTCACTCTCCAGCACCTCGACTATCTAAAAGTCTGTCCGTATCACGGCTGCGACGTAAAAAAAGAACAAACAGACCCGAATTGGAGCGCTGCGCGTTGAAGACACGGCTGCGATCCACTGGAGGTCCCGGAGTCGTCCCTAAGCGCTGAGCACAGAGGTGAGGCAAGGTGGTTTTAGTGCGATAAAAATCCCACACAACCCAGTATCTCTCCCAGGGTGCGTGGGATACCAACCCATACCCAAGGATTAGAAGGTTTCCCTCTGAAACCCACGATAAAGCGTGCTTGCCATTTTCTTTAATGTCTCAACTTATTTGTTCGTCGTTTTGCAAAGCAAATTTATTAGTGTTCTCAGTGCTCAAGCAAGTTTTTAGTACAATCGTTTCTAAAATTCCAGTAAAGTTTTCCATGCTGTCAGAACACACCGCTATTGTTAAGATGGGTGATAGATGGTCGCATATCACGTTAGCTGAAATTAATATAGAACAGTGCAGGCAAAATAGAGCTTAAAGTATGTTATAATAGAAGTTCAAATTCGTTGTGGTGTTGTATTATAGTTAACAAGTCGTTAACAGGTTTGTAGGACTCCAAGTTTTACGTCTAGGTGTTAGCATACATTTACGATCAGTTGTATCCAATTAGACTAAACTTCCGCCTGCTTTTATTGTTGTTCAGTAATTGAAAAATTATGTGTTGGTTTGAAAGAACGTCAATTATTTTTAAAAGCCTTACTGGATAACATGAGATAGTGTCTCACACGATCAGCTGTCACGTGTGCCCATTATAGACCCATAGCTATTTTGCTATCTCAAATATATAATGTATGTACTTTTTTTAAGAGTGTTGCTGGGAGAGTTTTTCCACCGCCTTTTTCTCTCAGCCCTAACGGGCACCGTTGCCGCAACGGGCAGCGGCAATGCGCCGCGTGCGATAGGGACAGATGCAACTCAGACCGATTACACCTACAAACTTTCTGACTAAATCGAGGTTTCGTATTCTCCTGTTACCTCCTTCAAAGATGAGTTTATAAAAAAAACACAAATATCAAGAAATAGAGTAAGTCTATGCCCCTATGTTTTTATTTAGTTGTAAAAACTTTTCAAATTTGTTTTGCAGTTGTTGGATTAGGGCTGTACTAGGCTGAGCTGTACTAGGGCATTTTCTACGTTTTGGAGAGTCATATTTTCTGATCTAATTAGTTGATTGAAAAAACAAAGCATAGGGGCATAGCTCTAGCAAACTTAGATATTGTCACAAAAAATCATTCCTCTAGAAGCATTTTCCAAGGAGAAAATAGGAGAATACGTTTGCATAGGAATACGCCGGTAGCGTTTACTCGTGAGGATATTTAAAAATATTTGACAACGAGTTGGTCACATACCGTCACAAGTAGCCATTAGAGAAAAGATATTAAAAAAGAATAAAATGTATTTTACTGTAAAAAAAGCGTGGGGTGCATGGTGTCAATAGTATCTCAGAAAGCAATTAGTAAAAAGTATACATTATTTATTTTGAATTTTTTGTTGGATTTTTTTTTCATATTACTGCATTGTCATCGGCTCTTGACTCCTGTGCAAATTTTCAAGTTAACCAGACGCTTAGACGTGCTAAAAATATAAAACTTTATATTTGTTTCGTTAAGTACCTTAGGCCACAAACTTATCAGCGGCCCCTCGTATATTTTTTTTATCCTGATGATCCTAGTTAGGACTTTAATATAAAGTTATGAGATTATTGTATTGTCATCGGCCCTTGACCCCTGTGCAAATTTTCAAGTTAATCAGACTCCTAGAAGTAAGTGAAAATGAAGTTAAAAGATTCCGTTATTACGATACATACATACATACAGGTCAAGTTAATAAAAGTGTGTTAAAAAGAAGATGTGTTAGAGCCCATAGTCCATAGAAATCAGACAATCCGGCAAATTTTGCCTCATAAACTTGTCAGCCAATATCATGCATTAAACTATTTAGAGGGACAGTAATCAAACTGAAGTGTCATACTGGTGACAAGTCTAAGTATTTTTTAAATTTATTATTCTAAGGTCGTTACACTGGAGTGCCATTTTGAAAAGTATTAGATTTAAATCTCTGATAACAAGTACACATTATTACAAGTACACATAACTCAAAACTTCAATTTCCTCCGAAGCCATATCATTGCCCTAATGTTCAATTTTGTTTCCAGGATAAGCAGCGTCCCCCAATCTACAACCCAGAAGACTACGCGACGTCTTTGAAGAAATGGGGCAAGAAGACCGGTGCTGGGAACCTATACGATTCGGACCCTGGACAGGATCCCAACAAGTCCAGGACTTTGCCCAGCCAGGGTAGTAAGGATTTTAGGTAAAAACACTGATAATGTCTGCAGGTAGCTGAACTTATAAGGTTCCATTCGTAGCAAAAAACTTCTATATCTATGGTTCGATTAGAAAACTCCTACCTACTGCCACGGCCATTTTTTTCCGTTTCCCGGCTAGGGATGACGATTCTTTCCGAAAAAGATCGATTTTTGAATCGATTCGAATCGTGACCTAATGAATCGATTCACAAAAAAATTCCATAAAATCGATCTTTTTTTAAACGACTTCAAAAAAGGAGTAGGTCACTCAATTCGACCGTATAATTATATGCTTTTTTTATGTTTGTTCGCGGATAACTTTGTCGTTTATGAACCGATTTTGATGATTCTTTTTTGTTCGAAAGCTTATACTTTCGAGGTGGTCCTATTGTCACCAAGTCAAGATCTGATGATGGGATCCCAAGGAAATCGAGGGGAACTCTCAAATTTCATAGCCCCACATAATAATAATAATAATAATAACCCCCCCGGGGGGCCACCTTGCCGTGGTGGGGGGGCTTAAGGAAGGCATGAACAAATATTGAGCCAAAACACCTAGGCCACACCCTGCATAGACCTAGCAGGAGGATTAAGAATAACATAACTAATACCATCTCAGTTAACCCTTCCGAACGAACGGCCCCAAACACAAAAATGCGATGCGACTAAGATGTAGAGTAATAATACCCCAGGCGGGTACCCGCGAGGGAGAATCCCGCCCCGGGCCCTCCAGCTCGGGCAGCCCTGCGTACTCTGGGGTGGGCACCGCTTCGCATTTGACTGTCCAGTCAAGTACTGCTACAGTCAGTGATCCAAATGTAGCATCATCCACATCAACTGAATTAGTGCGAACTCATTCTACAACATCAATGAAGAGTATTCAGCCACTTGTAGCTTCCTCACGCTCATATGAAGAGGAACTACCACCGCAATCATCAGCATCATTGCCTATTTCAGATACGGTACAACCGCGACGGAAAAGTCGCATCTTCAAACGCAGTGTCCGTAACGACCTGGCTAACTCCATCCTTAATGAGCCAGCAGTGGAAAAAGAAACACGGGCCAGCCCATCAACACATACTACTTCCCCTACATCATCCACTCTCAGTATAACTTCGTCCACTAAAGTATCATACTCACATAAATATAACTTGCGCTCGCTTTCACGAAAGCAAGTATCACCAATTCATCACCGTCAAAACTCTTCATATGATCTTCAAATCGACTCTACCACATGCATATCATCCCCAGAGAGTTTATTTGCGTCACCTCCCTCATCCCCGCGCTCCTATGAACAGTTGTCGCGCTCGCGATCTACCACCTCATCGCTTAGGTCCGTAGATGTTGTACAGGAGGCAACAGCCATTTTACCTGTACCCACTACTGGAACAAGCAAACGCCGGAAATGGACAGATGATATGAACAAATTCATATGGCGTACCTATCTAATTGCGACGGATTTAGAAAAGCGAACACGAGGCTACCTTGATTACTTGTACCAAGAATTTAACGCAAAGTACCCAGAAATGAACGCTTCAAGACAAAGGTTAGGTGATCAATGTAGGGCTATAGTTCGTAATAAATTACTACACCAAACTATACTGGATGACATTAGACACCAAGTTTCTTTAGAATACCCATTGGCTAGACCACAATACCCAACACTTCACTTACCACAACAAAATACTTTTAGCACATCAGGCATGAGAATGAAATGGTCAGATGAAATCAACGAAACAATAATTCGACTTTATTTTGAAGCGTCAAATTTAGAACAGGATTTAACGGCCTATAGAAAAAAAATGCATGATAAATTCATAGCCCTCCATCCACACCTTTCTTATATTACTGAACAACGTTTAGCCGATCAGAGACGAGTAATAATCCGTAACAAAATGATAAAAATAGGAAGAATTCAAGAAATAAGAAAAGAAGTTGAGGTACACATGAAAGAGATACAAGGACATACTAGTTCACAAACCAATTCACACAATTCTTTATATAGTAATAATAAAGAAACAGAAAGACCAGAAGAACAAGAATCTGTTAACTATACTGCTAGATATAACTACGACGAAGAACAAAATGAAGAACTATTAAATAGCTCCAATAATTACAATGATAACCAAAATCATAAATATATAGATGATCAGTTTAGGGCAGCCTTTGAACGGTTTAAAAACACAGATCCAACAAAAAGACCACAAATTCCTAAACAAAAGTCCTCACGGAAACTAGCAATGATAATACAAACGATAAACAAAAACATCCTACCTAAATATTTACAGCCAGACATTGATTTTAATTCATTCCATACACTTATATATATATCCGCTTATACTGCAGCAAAATGTAATGATACAAAATTCAATCACAACATAGCACGAAACAAACAAATTACCAAAAAGAAACCTGCATGGCAAGCAAGATTAGAAAGCAAAAAAATTAAGTTTTTAACAAAAAAATAGAACCGACTTCAAACGGTAAAAAATAAAATTGTTCAGTAACTACTTCTTCTTGCTTATGGTAATGACTCTTAAAACTATTCCTGGAGTCGGGCCCTTAGCAAATGTCGTACTATTCGTTCTAAATTGGCACCGACATCGACAGTACAGACAGTGGGACAGTACCTACTTCTTCTTGCTTATGGTAATGACTGTTAAAACTATATTGGAGTCGGTGCCCATTCAGAACGAAAGGTACACTATATTTACTAAGACAGGACATTTCACTAAGGGCCCGACTTCAAAAATAGTTTTAAGAGTCATTACCATAAGCAAGAAGAAGTAGTTACTGAACAATTTTATTTTTTACCGTTTGAAGTCGGTTCTATTTTTTTGTTAAAAACTTAATTTATTTCACTCTTTTTAGTAATTTTGATAATTCTGTATGTATTAGCATAATTGGAAAAATTTTCACTTAACTTCTAAACTTTAAACAGATTTACCTTTTATAATCATGTTTATCTAATAGCCTGAAAGAATACTATTATCAGTCCACCTGAACGTATAAATTAAAGAAAGAATTTGCTCTCGGCTCCTAACCGTTGAGGAGTTGTACCTTCAAACATCAGCTAAGCAACAGCAGGTTTTAATTACTAGACATAAATATTTGTATTATGTTAAAAATATGACTAAAAGAATGTGTGTGCCTATTAAGTTTCAGTGTTTCCCTCGATTTCCCTAATATCACATCATCAGATTTTGACATGGTGACAGTTGGACCACCTCAGGAATGTAAGATTTCGAACAAAAAAACCTTTATTGAAAGAATTTGCTCTCAACTCCTAACCGTCGTAGTACCTTCCATCATAGGTTCAGCAACATGATATGACGATAATTATACACAAATGTCTGTTTTGCTTTTGTAAAAGTATGAAAAACATTTGTTGTACTATAAAATTTGAATGTTCCCTTCGATTTCTCTGGGATCCCCTCATCAGACTTTGACTTGGTGACAGTTGGACCACCTCGGGAACGTAAGATTTCGAATAAAAAACTATTTATTGAAAGAATTTGCTCTCAACTCCTCACTGTCGCAGTACCTTCCATCATCAGCTCAGCAACATGAGATGATGATTTCTATGCGTAAATATTTCTTATGCTTCAGAAACTATAAGAAAATCAATGTATGTGCCTATAAAATTTGAGAGTTCCCCTCGATTTCCCTGGGATCCCATCATCAGATCCTGATTTGGTGACAATGGGACCACCTCGGGAGTATAAGCTAACGAACAAAAAAAGAATTTTGAAAATCGGTCCACAAACGGCGGAGTAATCGGTGAACATATATAAAAAAAAAAAAAATACATACAGCCGAATACAGTACCTCCTTCTTTTGGAAGTCGGTAATAAATGAGCTTAGATCTAACATAGCTCGATTGATGCAGTACATGAAAGGGAACAGAAATTTTAAGATTCTAGCTGCAGTAGATGTCATCAAGAAAAAATATAAAATCCATGCACTACACGAACAAGTAAATAGTGAACCAAACCTATATTTAGATACACTTAAACAAAAGCTTAATGCTACCGCAAATAGACTCAGACGTTACCTTAACTGCACTAAAAGAAAAACACAAAATGGTCAGTTTCAAAACAATGAAAAATTATTTTACAGAAAACTAGGTTCAGATCAAGAAGATCCTAGGTGTGAAGTTCGTATACCGACGCCAGAAGCGTTAAGACAGTACTGGGCTGATATATGGGAAAACCCTGTAAAACACAATAGCAATGCGACGTGGCTGGAAAAGATAAAAGAGTCACCTGTTATTGAAATGAAATTTGAAGAAATACCTGTAGATACACTAACACACGTAATAAACCGTACTCATAACTGGAAATCACCCGGAACTGACCAGATACACAATTACTGGTATAAAAAACTCACAAGCGCACACACATATATCCACACATTCATAAATAAATTCATCCACGCGCCTCACACCATGCCACTATTTATTACACAAGGAAAAACGTATATGCTACCAAAAGACAACGACACTGAAAACCCCGCAAAATATCGTCCAATAACATGTTTGCAAACGATCTATAAGATAATAACAGCATGCATCGGAGAATCTCTACATTCACACTTACAAAAATTCAACATATTGGCAGAAGAACAAAAAGGCTGCAGGAAACACAGCCAAGGCTGTAAAGAACAGTTAACAATAGACGCAATAGTTATGAATCAAGCTTTTAAGCGGAAGAAAAACATCCACTCAATGTATATCGACTACAAAAAAGCCTTTGATTCGGTCCCTCACAGCTGGCTTTTAGATATACTGCAATACTATAAAATTCATCCACAAATTATACAGTTTCTTGAAATCACTATGAATAATTGGCAAACTATATTAAATCTTAACTATAATAATACGTCACTTGTTACTGCACCTATCTATATCAAAAGAGGAATTTTCCAAGGGGATGCTCTTAGCCCTCTCTTGTTTTGTTTAGCCTTAAACCCCTTATCAGAGTTATTAGATAGATCAGAATTGGGATACAAACTTTCGTACGGAGGCTCCCATTGTACATTATCGCACCTCATGTACATGGACGATATTAAAATCTATAGCTCCAGTAAAGATGAACTTTTTCAACTTGCTAATCTAATTGAAACATTTTCTAATGATATTCGAATGCAATTTGGCATCGATAAATGTAAAATTCACTCAGTTATCCGTGGCCGTACCCAGAGCGCTAGTTATACATTACAATCCGGTGAGTCTATAGAGTCTATCAGTAAAGAAATGGGATATAAGTATCTAGGTTTCCAGCAATCGAATAAAATACACCATAAGTACACAAAATCTTGCCTCACAAAACAATTTAAATACAGACTAAATCAAATACTTAAAACAGAATTAAACTCCAGAAATTTAATAAAAGCAATAAACACCTTTGCTATACCAGTGCTTACTTACTCATTTGGTGTCATAAAATGGTCAAAATCTGATTTAATAAGATTACAGCGAATAGTTCATACCTCGCTCACTAAATTCCGTAAACATCACCCCAAGTCTTGCATCCAGCGACTAACCTTGCCACGGCGGGAAGGTGGAAGGGGATTGATTGATTTGATAAACCTACATAATAGACAAATTACTACACTAAGAAAATATTTTCACTTAAGATCTGACACATCTAAACTTCACAAACACGTATCTGAGGTCGATAAAAAACTTACACCACTTAATCTTTTTGACAGGACTACACAAAGTAATGAACATATTACCACCTCTAGAGACAAGTTAGATACATGGGCGAGTAAATCGCTACATGGACGACACTTCAAAGATTTACATCAGTCACATGTCGACAAGAATGAGTCGAACGCGTGGCTCAGAAGTGGATACTTGTTTCCGGAAACTGAAGCTTTTATTTTAGCCATTCAAGATCAAGTTATTAATACCGCAAATTATCAGAAACACATCACAAATAATATACATCAAAAAGATCTCTGTCGGCAGTGTAAGTCATCGTCTGAAACTATCCAACACATCACTGGAGCTTGTAAAATGCTTGTTCAAACCGATTACAAACATAGACACGACCAAGTAGCGGCTATCATACACCAACATCTGGCACACTCTAGTAAATTTATATCCTGCAAACAACCTTATTATAAATATAAACCGGAAGTAGTCTTAGAAAATCACACTCATAAATTATATTTCGACAGAACAATTTTAACGGACAGAACCATTCACTACAACCGGCCCGATATCACCTTACTTGATAAGAAAAACGATACCGTATACTTAATTGATATTGCAGTCCCTAACACTCACAATCTTCAATCCACCTTTTCCGAGAAAATGTCTAAGTACAGGGACCTCGCCGTAGAAATTAAGAAACAGTGGCGAGTTAAAAATGTAGTTATTGTGCCAATAGTAATATCAACCACTGGAGTTATCCCTAAAACTTTAAGTAATAGTCTAAAAACACTTAATATTCAATCTCATATGTCACACATTTTACAAAAAGCAGCTATTCTTAACACTTGTAGGATAGTCCGCAAGTTTTTAAATATTTCATAGTAAAAAAAAGCTTATTTACACTTGGCTTAGGCCCGTGTAAAAGATATAAGCCCTCTTAAGAGAGAAAAATAAACAAAATCAAATAATAATAATAATAATAATAATTCCTTTATTTCAGGCATCAAGGCCCATACAATAAATACCTTACAGACTAGCATACATAATAATTATAACTTAAAAACTACGTCACACTTTTTGCGGCGATGTGAGCGCGGGTCCGGTGACTTCTGGCGGTCGTCGACGTCCATGATACTTTCGGAACACGACCCCCTTTGGCCACAACTTCTCGTCCATAAAAGTACTGAGAAATTCAGTGGGGACACGCACCGCAAACGAACTAAAGTTCACTGCGTTGCGTGACTCCAACTTCTCAACACTTAATACGAATTTCGTCTTCATCTTCAGGTACTCCACGACATCGGAGGCCTTCGTAGTGAAGTGAAGTCGAGAGACGTAGATGTACGTCGCTGGGATGGCGGGACGCAGCAGATTGTTGTGTCCAGTCGGTGCAGTGCCGCACTGGTTGCGACAGGGAGGCCTCCTCTTTTTCCGCTCCACCTTGATGAAGCCGTCCCTATCGGTCTGCCCCTTAGGCACTGCACTACGAGGGGGTTCCTTGCGAATATTTTCGCTCCCACTCTCGATCCTCAATTTAGTCCGCTTTTCGGGTTGCTGGCGGGCGGCAGCGGCGGCGTAGTCACGTTGAGGAGGTAACGTAACTTGCGCAGGCGAAACCTCCGCGGGGGGAGGCAGCGGGCGGGCAGCGGATGCGACACCGCTGTCACGTGCGGGAACAGCGGCCGGTGACGCGTCAAGTTTCGCTGACTCGACGCTTGACGGCGAAGCGATGCATGCCCCGCGACGCGTGTTAATGTTAATGGCCTCAGGTGACCTAGTTACTGCCAAAGTAATGCGTATTGTTTCAACTTCGGCCCGCAGGTCACTGATGGTGTTCTGAGACGCCTCTAACATTAGCACAACATCCGCCAGGCTCGCCTTCAGGGATGTAACCTCCTTCAGCAGCCTAGTGACGTCGACGTGGTCGAACGTGACGGGAGGCAACTTATGTAAGTTCCTTGCCACGAAGGTCGGCACGTCGTCAGGATCGGTCACCTTCAGTATGTTGATGATGTCCTGAAGGCTTCGCTCCCCCTTTTCATCCCTTCTGCGGGACTGCATCTGGTCGATCTTGCCTATCGACTCATACAGGAGCGTCTTCGATTCGATGATCTCCTCACATGAGTAGTTAGACGAGCAGATCTGGATGATACTGACCTCGTCCATCGTATCGATAGCGTGCTGGAGAAACGCCAACAATTCATTGGCTATGAGTTTTTCAGAACTCATAGCCATTATAACGTGTCGCGGCAATCGCCGCGCAGATCGCGAATAGTAATTTATTCGTTAGTGCACTGTATACGTACGACACCGAGCGCGTATAGCAATGCACTGCACATGTATAATAATGTGGAAATATCACTAATCATATTTAAACAATACAGAATTATTAAATTAAAAGTACTAAAAAGAGTGAAATTATATAACTTTATAACAAAAACAAAACCGCTCTTAAACCGTAAAACATAATATTGTTCAGTACTTCGCATTTAATACAAGTAAAATAGTGTAATTAAACGATGTCTTATTAGTAAAATCAGGTAATTCAAAAATAAAAATTATTTCTATTACCATATCAGATCAGATAATAAACAAGACATTTATTTTCTAAATGTATTGGTTACATTTAAAAGTTTATAAAATAGATAATAAAATATAGGTAGCTTATAGTTCCAAATGCTTAATATCTAAGCTTTTTAAAAACAATATTCTGTTAAGTCTACTGGGATCCATGAGGTTCCGCTCATCACTTGTGATATTTCCGGCAAAAGAGAGTCTAAGGAAACTAAACACACAGCCATCTAGCGAGTTTTTGAGTAATTAATCAGATTCAGTACTACATATCGATCTAAAAATCGATCTTTTTGGACTGAAAAATCGATTCTTCGATTAATCGATCTCAGATCGCCATCCCTATTCCCGGCCACGCTTATGTTATGTGCAATGACTGATTCATACTACAGTAGCAGCCCAAATGTCCTACTGTTAGTTACGGGTCTTTTATTTTATTTAAAAGAATTTGGGCTATAATGTACCATGTTGCCCTGTTATAGATATGTTGGCAGGCTTGAGGTGTCAAGCGATAAATATGCACATAAAAATCTTCTTATTCAGTGATGAGGTAAAAACCCTCCTTAGTCCAGATCAGCGTAAAAGTGTCAGGTCTTATAACCGCATTAGAAGATGTTTTATAAATGCAAGTAATCGTATCACAGCCTGAATTAATGACAAGTAATGTTAAAGAGTTACTTATGTCAAAATAGCCATAAGAGGTCCCTAAGATGTTTATTATTCCACGTTTTAGCATACGTGCCACATCGATGACATCGCTGTCACTCAATAATACTGTTATATTACGAATGCCCATACAATTTAGGTCATAGGCCCACCGCTTGATGTGACTGACAACCGTGATTCTATGATGACATAACGTTACATTATTGCAGGCTTCTACACGGCTGCCTATAAAAAACTAAAGATATTGAATGTTACTGGACCATGCAGTTGTGATGCAATTGAAGTAAAACGGTAAAATGGGCGTGGCTTTATTGGCAATGAAAGCAGAAACTTTTTTTTTATTCGAATGGAGTAGCAGACGAGCATGCAGGTCATAGGCAATGGAGAGACCGTTGCATCAAGTCTGGATTTTAAATCAAAGTTGCTAGTAAACATAGTCAGTTAGCCAAATAAAGCGATGGCTACGTTATCAGAAGCTTTCCAATGAGGTTTTTAGAACCACCTATGTTTTCGCACTGTTACCTTGTGGGACAGTACACGGGTCTATTATAAAATGTATAAAACAAAATGCCACATTTTTTACGCCACTCACTTATAGCCCTACAGATTCTTTGTGTCATTTGTACTATGGGCATACACAAAGAAAAACACCCAGTCCAAGAACAGAAATTTAAATTCATCATTCAAATCTTTGAATCGCCGGGAATCGTACACAGTAGCCTTGATTGGCAATCCGGTATAGTAACCATTGCCCCACACGTGTCGGCATGAGGTACTGTTCGTTTCAAAAATACATCAAGAAAACAAAAATACAACAAAAGTACCTCACGTTCTTGCTAAAACTTGACATAATAGTTTGGTAACTTGGGCACTTGCTAATATTGCCATATTCTCAACAGGAACCCTTGCCTGGGCGTCGGTGAGGAGATGAGCCTTCGCCAGTTTGGAACGCCCAGCGAGCTGCTCACCAAACTTCGAGCGGATCTTCGTTTATCTTTCCCAAGGTGAGTAAAAAATAAATCAACGATACACACTCATGGCCCCATACTAGGACTCCCTGTGTCGTGGGTTGGACACATACAAATACAGAAACACTGTGCACGATGCATCATACCAAAAAAGAGAATATTTTAAACTATAGTTAGTTGTTCATAACCGACCTAACCAGACTTCATTACAACTAAGGTTTAGTAGCACACTAACTCGTGGGAAGTTTTAATAACGGTATTACTTACATAATATGATTACCATTCAGTTCATCGTTCAGTTCATAGGTAATCTGTACTAATATTTTAAAGAGGAAAGATTTGTCTTTTTGTATATTTGTATTTTTGTATGTTTGTAATGAATAAACTCAAAAATTATTGTTTCGATTTTAAAAATTCTTTCACCATTGGAAAGCTACATTTACCTTGACTAACATAGGCTACTTTTTACCGCGGGAAAATGCTTCATTCCTACGTGAAAACGGGTAATAGGGTCAACGCGGTTGAAGCAACTGGCAAAACGCCTATGATTTTAATATAGCAATGGAGCCTGGAATAGCACATAGGCTGTTTTTTATCTTACGGGGACCCATTAAACAGGTCCACGCAGGCGAAGCCGCTGGCGGAAGGCTATATTATATACTTATTTTAGATTGGTAATAAACTAATGACAGCACACTTAATACTAGATAGGTGAGTACTATAAATTTCATATTTTATTGTATCGTTTATGATAGCTGATATTCAATTTTATACTTTCTCTTTTGTTTCTCGATTTATCAGCTCTATATTATTAAATACTTTACAAGTTAATTTTACACATTATTAGTAAAGGTACTAAAACCACTAAGGAATTGGACTATTGGATATTATGAACAAAAAAATTCAAAATCAATACCTGAATAAGGTTGACTGCCTGACCACATCACAACACCACCAACCACATTTGGAAAGCACGATAATTGTTGATTCATAATTTTGAACATCACAATTAATTTTCTCATACAAAATGCATGAGGATGTCAAATTTTGTCAGGTAGCGTCTATTATCAAGTGATTTAGTAGTCCAATGCCTTCTTGTTAACCACGTCCCATTTACGTCAACGAGGCGTAAACACGGGCGTCTCTTAATTAATTTTCCTTATTTTTAAAACGATTTAATATTCGTTTAATATAATATTTGTCTACTGCCGCCTGTTTCCGAACGCATCTTTATTTTTTTACGACATTGGCAGCACTGCGCATGAAAAGAAAACATAATTTTCATTTCATTTTTAATAATGGCATCGCAAACTCTATGCATATTGCCAGCGTCAAGTATTTTAATCAATAAAATCAAGTAATTTTTGCATCACTTTGTAGTCATAGAAAAAAGCAGTCAGTCTAGTCAGTCAAATGTTCAAGTAAAGTGGATGGCCAGAATGAGTCCGATGGAGTTTTGGAGGCAGGATTGTTTGCACCTTAAACATGTTTTCGCACTGTTATTTTATTTCACAACACTCGTCCACTGTCATTAACCTATATCGAACAAAATGCCATCAACTTTATCCGATATAACTCAAAAATACACCAATGAAATAAAAATAAAACAAGAGCACAACTTGTCCCTTCAGACTTCCCGCCAAAACTCAAAAAACAAAACATAAATTCCGCGGTAAAGTTGAAGTAATTATGACAATTTTTTAACTTATTGCGGATTTTTAAAGGTATAAGGTAACGCCGTTCCAGTTTTATTTTTATTCTTGAAGCAACACAAAATATCTGATCGAGAAAGTCACTATAATGCATTTTGCGTTTGCTAATCCGTATTTAGCATTTTTTATTCAAATTGCTTTTATCGCCTTTGCTTCGCTAACTAAAGTGCTAAGGTGCGAGTCGGACTCGCCCCTGTAGGGTTCCGTGGTGGAAACTATAGCATATTTCATAGTGTTTGTATCAATTATAACTGTAAAGTTATATTTGCAGTTACGGTTCTATAGGAATGCAAAGGGTTTCAATATTATTTGTATTCACCCTAAGTACATACATAGTTAAATCATGCAAGATAAGATGTGTACCTGCCGTATATTGACGTTTAGTTTCATATATCTATACAAAAAAAAAATTTTTATAATTACATATACTTTAACAATGTATTGTGTCAATTATATCTAAGCAACTAATTTTTGCACTTAACTTCATTTCGCATATGTGTTTGGTTATAAACTGTAAACATATGGTTGACTGTAATAAATAAATAAATAAATAATATTTTAATAAATGAATGCTGTCAATTTAACAACTTTTCAAGTTTTACAACCCTTCTTGTTACTTGTTGATTTACTTTATTACTTGTTGAGAGTTCCATAGTAAGGTACAATGTTGCTAACACTATCTCGCGGAAGCAAACTCGTTCGGCTTTAATAAAACCAGGAGACAGCTTGAGGGTTTAGAACAGCTGTTAGTGTAATCTCATGCTATTAAAGGCATAGATAAGATCTATGCAGCTATGCGAAACGGATGCCTCACATCGGTCCATTATCGAATGGAGAAAGACCCGTGCCTAGAGTGAGACGCAAAAAAGTGGCCAAGTGCGAGTCGGACTCGCCCATGAAGGGTTCCGTAGTAGTAAGCATTATTATTTTTCGTCAGCAAAAATAACTTTGTTTTTCATAGTGTTTCTATGAACGACAAAGTTATATTTGCGGTTTTTAAAAATTTACTATATCTCAAAAACTGCGTACTATATTTCGTTCGAACCAATTTTCGTTGAAAGTTTTTATTGAGATCTACAACATATATTTTTGATAGATTTTTCACTGTCTTACTTTAAAAGTTAGAGGGGGGAGGGGGGGGGACACACATTTTACCACTTTGGAAGTGTCTATCTTTCAAACGATTAACTTTGAGAAAAAATGATTTTAGGAACCTCAATGTAATTTTTAAAGACACCCTACACGAATAGGTTTGATGAAAAAAATTTTTTTTTGTTTGAGTTTCATGTATGTAATGTAAAGCCATTAATTTTTATTTTTTTATTTTTGTATGAAAATCGTAAAGCGGTTCAGAGATTATATCTACCTACCAAGTTTCAACTTTGAAGTCCTAATAGTTTTGGAATGAAGTGGCTGTGACATACGGACGGACAGACAGACAGACAGACAGACATCACGAATCTATAAGGGTTTCGTTTTTGGCCATTTGGCTACGGAACCCTAAAAAAGTTGCAGGCAGTAATAAAAATGACTATTTGTCCTAAGCAACCTACCTCGCCTACGTTCATGGAACTTTACTTGTGACCGCCGACCGCCCGACAGCCTGACCAACTCACCGCCCGCAACCCCGGAAGCCCTCTTTTAGTCGCCTCTTACGATCAGGCAGGGGATACCGTAGCTATTCTTAATCCCTATAACCATATTTTAACTTCCTATAATTAAACTGAGATTAACTTGAAAAGAATAATAATGTAGTTTAAAAAACTACTCAACGCTTGTTTTTTACAGTAAAATATATTTTCTTCTTATTTTTTACTTTTTCGTTCGTATTTTCACAAAAGCGTGTTTCTTAGTTTTTTAAACTACATTTTTATTGTTAATTTTTTAGTTGGATTTTTATTCTCATTTTATATTATTGCATTGTCATCGGCCCTTGACCCCTGTGCAAATTTTCAAGTTAATCAGACGCTTAGAAGTTTGTTTGTTTGTTGTTATTTGTTTCATTAAGTATCTTAGGCTGCGAACTTATCAGCCGCCCCTCGTATATATTTTTTTATTCTGATGATCCTAGTGACAAAAATATACAAAAGACACTAATTATTAAATTAAAATTAAACCATATCTAAATTTACATTATGAAAAAAAAATGTTAAAAACAAAAAAAAAATAAAATTTACACATTAAATATAAAAGGCAGCATCCAAATTACTGTCCTTGGGCAGTGTACCCAGGACGCTGGCTAAATTACCCCGCTGGATAGCTAAACCTATTCTTTGACCGAGGTAAGAGCCAGCTCGCGGGTCATGGGTACACTCAATTAACCGTCTGGATAAATGCTTGTAAAATACCTTTGCAGTAGGACCCCACGGTCCCATCGTTTCGACTCCGAAAGGAAGAAATATGTAGTCCCGGTTAAGAGCTACATATTTCTGCAGCTTCCGGATTTCAGCATCAGTCGCCACCACACCAGCTGCTCTGGAGGATAAGTGAATATGGGAAGGTGCCAAAGTGTCCACACAAGTGGCATCCCACACAAGGCACCTCCCATTTTTCCAAGGTACTAATGTTAAACCATCGGGCCTCTTACCATCGTCACGTACGATACCATTCGGCTCTAATTGAGCCGGTACGTTGACAGTGGCTAAGGCCCTCCGGATGACATCATTCAAAGCAGCATGGCGCGATTGACGACCAGCACTGCGTCTACATGATAGACCGTGGTAACCCAGACAGTCAACTTGAGTGCCACAAGGACAGCAATGAGGATGAGTTACTTTTATACCCAGTCGCAGGGAAACTCCAATCGTGAATGTATTATTATCGAGTAAAGTGCCCAAATTTGAAGATGGCAGAGCATCTAGCCAAAAACCCGATTCCTTAGCAGAAACATTCCTGATCCTAGTTAGGACTTTAATATAAAATTATGAGATTATTGTATTGTCATCGGCCCTTGACTCCTGTGCAAATTTTCAAGTTAATCAGACTCCTAGAAGTAAGTGAAAATGAAGTTAAAAAATTCCGTTTCATACATACATACATACAAAGGTACATACAGGTCAAGCTAATAAAAGCGTGTTAATAACATCGTTTGATATATATAAAAAAGTACCAAGAACCGAAAATACCGAAAGAACCAGGAAATCCCGGTTCCTTGAAGATAATTTACCGAAACTCCCGGTTCTCAAAAAGAGTCCGGTTGCGGTAACCCTATTGGGTAAAAGAATCGAAGTTTTGGTTCAGTACATTTAAATGAGAATACGACCCGTGTGGCGCAATGGTTACCATCCTATCAAAAATATTTAAACAAAAGGAAATATTTACTACGAATTATTTATGTGCGAAATAAGAAAATCAAAAGCCATTTTTCACAAATCTTACAGAACGCTAAAAAAGATGATTGCTTTGCTCAATTCTGCCATCATTAGGCAGAGATCTGTGCAATATGGATACTTTTATACTTTTTGCATACTATAGAATACTGTGCTGATTCATAAATACCTATTCTAAACTAATGAGTGTTTTCGTAACGGCCTTTTTTTATCTGTTATTTTGACATAGAATATTCAGTTGCTAAACATTAACATGATCGTACTTTTACCTGCACATATATACAAATAAAATCAAATACGTACTGTGTGTTAGTACCTACCAAGTTCCATCTCAAAATGCCCGAAGCGAAGTATTTTTCATAATATAAGTACGTAGGTAGGTACTTACAATCGTAAACATCCAATAAGGTTTTGATAGCAGTTAATTAAAAATAATACAATATGTATTTTAAAGTTGGTAATCCAATTACAGTTGTTTTTTTATAGGAACGTTGTAAAATTATTTAAGTATAAAAGCTTTTAATCACACACGTTTCACACTCATAGCCGGGTAGATATACCCTGTGTCGTGGGTACCATGAACACGTACATCATACAAAGACAAAACCACAAACACCCAGACCGAGAACATAAATTTAAACTCATCATTCAAATTTCTGTTTCGTTGGGAATCGAATCCTTTGATTGGCAGTCCGGCATGGTAGCCATTGCGCCACACAGGTCGTCGATTTAATCGACAAACGGTTGCTTATTGTGTCAACGTGCTCGTATAAACCTCCTCAACGCGTAAAGAAAAGCAAAGAAAGCAACACACATCCTTGCAAACTTCTTCGAGAAAAAAACAACAAACCATAAAATATCATAAGATCTAAAAGACCGCGCAATTACAGCTCAAGTTGAAATTAAGAACAATAATGACAGCGGAATGCGACACTGCAAAAAGGTATTAATGTCGAAGAAATAGCAAATTATGTAGGCGGGGGACTGAGCTTCGTCCATTAGGAATGTTACAAGGCACTTTGCCATGCTCTGTGGACGCGAGTACGAATCTTGCTGAGAATTGCGTGGTACAGCGGAAAGAAAATAGCGGAATATTCAGCTATATTTCGTCTTTATCACAGCCCAGAAGCATTTAAGCCAACCTACTGCGATACAAGTTGATTGGACTAAACTCATCTTGTGATTTGACTGGCCTTATTTGAACTCAAATATAATTTGAAGTCGCTTCTAGTTAAAGTTCCAGATCTATCTCAGGTTGACTACTAGTCGGTGCATACTCATGGTCGTTAAGCGCATTTTTGCCGCAGAAACTGAGCCCACAGAAAGTACTCTTCTGTAAAGTTCTTACAAAACCTTTTGTCCACTACTTATTAAAGTTTTTCAACATTCACACATATTTTCACAACAATTTTACTAAATTCTTACTACATTATTTTAAAATACTATTTTAAGCACACGTAATAGTACCATGAAATATAAGATTTAAAAATGCGACACTGCGAACAGATATTAATGACGAAGAAATAGCAAAATAGGTTACGTTGATGTCTGAGGTCGCATAATTTGACCTCTCAACTAAGCGTAATTTATTATATTAGTAAAAAGCTTCCATTTAAAGTCAGAATTTTTTATTTTTCCTTCCGTTTATGCCTTGGACCAAAGGCGAAATAGTTTTTGTTCCTGAAATTGCTAGGACAATTCAAGAGAACTCGCCACAAAGTGAGACAGTAATTTTTCTTTATGCCTCCAAATTATATAGCATTACACCTACCCACAATAGTTCTAGAAATGTACGTTAATGGACAGTTTACTTATTTTACTTATTTTACGAGTAAGATTTGTTCTGTGGCGCCATACTCGAGAAGCGCGCATGGCCCGGCGGTTAGCGTAGAACGCAAACGATCTATGCAACTAAGCGAAACGGGCGCGGTCGGGTGTGAGATGGGTGACCGCTAGTGGCAAAAAATTTCATGCGCGTTTCCGTGCTTCGGAGGGCACGTTAAGCCGTCGGTCCCGGTTGTTGTCGATAGATAACAGTCGTTAAACCTTGTCGGAGGCCTTATGGGCGGTTTGAAAACATCCGACAGCGGGTTGGCCACTAACCCGCATCTCCACCAACCCGCATTGGAGCAGCGTGGTGGAGTAAGCTCCAGGCCTCCCCAATAATGGGGAGAGACCCGTGCCCAGCAGTGGGACGCAAAAAGGGTTGCAGCCAATACTCGAGAAGCGTGTTTTTTTTTATTCTAATGATGATTCTATGGATTGAAAATCGAATCTCATCTACTTCTGCTAATGTTTGAATCTTCCGATAGCAAAGAATGAAAATAAAAAATATAGAATTTTATCTAGAAATGTTATTTCAAATGAGTTTTGTTTGTAAGTCCCGTTAAAATATTGACACATACAAACACAGAAACATAAAGACCCAGACCGAAAACAAAAATTTAAAATCCAAATTCAAAATAAAACCTTAGAGGGAATTAAAGACGACCTGCGTGGCGCAATGGTTACCATGCCGGACTGCCAATCGAAGGGTCCCGGGTTCGATTCCTGGCGAAACAGAAATTTGAATGATGAGTTTTTTCTGTTCTCGGTCTGGGTATTTGTGTTTCTGTCTTTTTGTATGTCTATGGCACCAACGACACAGGGTATATCTACCCTACTGTGGAGCTATGAGTGTGAAACGTTAAAAAAAGCTGGGACCGTTTAGCAATCCATTGCGCTATAGGTATCTTGATGTATTATTGTATTTAGGCATCCAAAAGTATGGGAATGGTTTATTTAAGACCAAGCCACACTAGCTGCTCGCATCGATGCACACACAAAACCGCTGATCGCCGATGCTAAAATCAGCTAGTGTGGCTTGGTCTTAAATCCTACTAATAAATATTATAAACGCGAAAGTTTGAAAGTATAGATGTTTGTTACTCTTTCACGTAAAAACTACTGAATGGATTTTAATGAAATTTTACAATAATATAGCTTATACATCAGAACAACATATAGGCTACAATTTATAAAGATATTGTGTGAATTGTCCAAAATATGACGATAATTGTCAAGTAAGTAGGAAAATATCTACCATCTGCGAGCTATTCTGGCGTGCACATATTATGAAAAGTTTATCTTAAATAGTCCTACAAAAAAGTCGGTCTAGCTCTAGCGGCACTTCAGGAAGGACTTCGCTTTATGCTAATGATCCTCTCTAACGCGGGTGAAACCGCGGGGCACAGCCAGGGGCATACCCATACCACCATACTTCATTGTCAAGTACAATTAATCAACCTGTTATATAAACTGCGGTTTAAAAATATAATACAGTTTACATATTTTTTTATGTATCTAATGACAAAAACCACACCACTACGTGGTTATTCATTTCGTAATGTAATTCATATCCGTAACGTATCAAGTATACCATGTAGCCAGTAGCCACGTAAAAAGTAATATAATGCAACCACATTTAGAATGAAATTGCTTATTTGATTTTTTTTCATAACGGCATTTCAGGATCTGTGTGTACTATTGCCACTAAATTGCCATAATCAATAAAAACATTTGAAACTAATTTTTTTATATCAGTTTCCTTAAGTCCAACCAGTAAACACAGAAATCCGAGTAAAGCGATAACTCCTTTACCGGAATGTCTGATGGAGTTTCGGAGGCAATCCTACAAAAACATGTTTTCGCATTGTTGATGATGGTTCGGGCGAAAAGAATAAAACAATAAGGATATTCAATGGAGCCAAAAATAGGTTAGGCGAAGTCAATTGTTGTGCGTGTGGTGTACCGAAAATTTTACCGATCTCCAATGTTTTAGAACGTCATTGCATTTGAACTCAAAACAAAGTTTTTTCTTAATATTTAAAATTTACTTCGCCAAACCTGCTTGTCCCGTCTTTATTTGAGAAAAAAGGTTGAAACATTAGTAAATTAATATAAAAAATACAAAATACCACACGCTAATTAAAATAAATATATTATAAAAGTACACTTAAAAAACCTTAAATTAATTATTAAGGTTTAGTACCAGGTGGGACCCTTTACCAACGCCAACATTCTCCCCCTCAGTGTCGTGACTGCGACACTCATTTCTCAAAAGTAATGCAACACGAGACGCTGGACGCTTCTTGATCCCAGACCGTGTTTTTACATCCAAAATCCGAACTCTACCATCGGATCCAGGATACACTTTATGGACTATTCCTTTAGGCCAAACGTTTCGAGGAGACGCAGGATCGACAATAACAACAACATCACCTACTCTCAATTGCGTGCCTTCCCGATCCCATTTGTTACGGGGCGCTAGTGTAGGCAAAACTTCTTTCATCCACCTAGACCAAAACAAATCTGCCAAGCGTTGAGCTATACGCCACTGTTTCCTGAGATACAAGTCACTGTCATCAAACATACCAGCCTGCGGTAGATTAGAAGAGGATCCTATTAAAAAATGGTTGGGAGTCAGGGACTCTGGATCTCGTGGATCGACAGAAACATGAGTTAACGGTCGACCATCATTTATCATATTTTCTACTTCGCATAAAAAAGTATTGAGGGTCTCATCCTTAGGCACTCTCTCCTTTAAAACGACTTTTAAAGCAGTTTTTACACTACGTATGAGGCGTTCCCATGCGCCTCCCATATGAGGACTAGAGGGTGGAATGAATTTCCATTGAACTCCCCTATTTATAGCGTCCGTCTCTAAGCACTCTTTATTGAGTACCACCTCTTGATAAGCCTTTTTCAGCTCGGCGTCCGCACCTCGCAAGTTAGTACCGTTATCAGAAAAAATTGTGTGTGGCCATCCTCTGCGTGCGGCCATTCGCCGCAGAGCCATTATCATGGAGTCGGTGGTGAGGGTTACAACTGTCTCTATGTGTACCGCACGTACTGTGAGACATGTAAAAAGTACCCCGTACCGACGCTGTCGGCTACGCCCGACTAAAACTTCCATCGGCCCAAATAGGTCTACACCACACATAGTAAACGGTCTCTGATGATGCGTGAGCCTGCTGTCAGGTAAGTCACCGAGGCGAGGAGGACTCGGTAAAGCTTTGCGAAATCGACAAATCAAACATTGACTCGCTATAGAACGAACTGTAGGCCTCAATCTGATGAGCCAATATTTCTGCCTCAAATCGTTAATTACAGTTTCATTACAAGAATGAGCTGCGTTAACGTGATAGTGCAATACAATAAGCCGAGCGATGATATTTTTGCCATCTAAAATGATGGGAAACTTTGTAGAATAATCTACATCTCTAGCGTTACCTATCCTACTGCCTACACGTAAAATATCATTATTATCTAGAATCGGTGTAAGTGTACGCAACCGACTATCTCGTTTAATTTCACATTTTGATTTTATTAAACTAATTTCACTAGAAAAAGATTGCATTTGAGAAAAACGAATTAATAATGTTTCAGCTTTGCACATTAACTCGTCATTAATGAATTGAATTGACTTTTTCTTACATTTTTCAATAAATAACAGAACCGTAGCAGTAGCTCGTAGCAAACGTAGCCAGCTAGAAAATCTACTGGGATCTTGAACGGGTAAGTCATCTAATTTATTACTCTCGTAAATGTTATTAACCTTTTCTAATATTTCATGATTAGATACTTTTATTTCAGGTTGCAATGGCCAAGAAGAATGCGGTTGATATAAAAACGGAGGTCCAGTAAACCACTCCGACTCGCTACGGAGAACGTAGTTTTTATTCTTTGTACATAAATCTGCTACGTTCAAGTCTGTCGGCACGTAGTGCCATTGACTAGCACTGCTTAACTCATCAATCTCCCCTAGTCTGTTGGCAATAAAAATTTTATAAGTCCTACAATGATTTTTTATCCAATAAAGAACAGTCGTAGAATCACTCCAAAAATATACAGAATTAGGTATTAAACGATGTTCTGTTTTAATGCTATTCGCAAGTTTACAGGCTAACACTGCACCCTGTAATTCTACGCGTGGTACAGAAACAGGTTTTATAGGAGTGACTTTGCATTTGCTAGCAATAAAAGCTACCGTTACGAGACCATCGCTTCCCTCTTTGCGCCAGTACGCTACGGCTGCGTACGCGCTGGGCGATGCATCGCAAAAAACGTGCAATTGCAAAGAAGTACGAGTATCATTATCACTACTGCTGATTCGAAAGTACCAACGCGGAATTCTTATCTTATTTATTTCTTGAGCTTCACTAATCCATGTCTTAAATAATTTAAACAAATCATCATTAAGAATTCCATCCCATTGAATATTTGTTTTCCAAATTTCGCGCATTAAAATTTTCCCCTTTATTGTAAATGGTCCTAAATATCCGTGTATGTCAAAAATGGACATGACAATACACAAGACTTCGCGTTTAGTTGGTATTCGTTTGAAATGCAAGATATCCTGCGGTGTCCGTTTAAATGACAAGTCGAAGGCTAGCATATCGTCGCACGGGTACCATAAAAGCCCAAGTGCGCGCTCTGGTTGCTTGTCAACTTCAAATCTTATCGCCTTGTCATTGAGGCTATCCGTAGGAAATTCTGAAAGTACTGAAGGTACATTACTCAGCCAATTACGCATGTGAAATCCGCCTTGTTTGTGAATGTAACTTACATCTTTAATTATTTTCATAGCATCGTTTTGGTCATTAAAACTATCTATATAGTCGTCCATGTATTGATTGTTTTTTATTGCATGAACGGCTTTAGGCATCGTACTTTCAAAACGTGAGGAGTTTTTATTCTGATTTATAAACTGAGCTATGAAAGGAGAACAGTTCGCCCCGAATATTAAAGAAGTCATAACATATATTTGAACGGAACCATTTTCTTTCCAAAGAAATCTTAAGGCATTCTGATCTTTTTCTTTAATTTTAATTCTCAAAAACATATCTTTAATATCACCAATTATACCAATACTATTTTCTCTAAACCTAAACATTATGCCATACAAAGAATTTAGTAAGTCAGGTCCCTGAAGTAAAAAGTCGTTTAGCGAAAAACCATTACTTTTAGCAGCGGCATCAAAAACCAACCTTAATTTATTTTTATTTGGATTGTCAACACCGAAATGAGGTAAGTACCATACACGCTCTGTGGACGTGTCCCTACAGTCAGAATCACTAAGCTTCCTAGCATAGTTATTTTCTAACAAGTGTGTAATTCGTTCTCGATATCGACTCTCATATTTTGTATCACTTAACATTTTTCGTTCGATAGAATTTAAGCGTTTCAAGGCTACAGGATACGAATCTGGCATAACCAAAGAGTCAGATTTCCAGGGAAGACACACGAACCATTGTTCATTAATCAATTGGGCTGACTCGTTTAAAGTATTGACAGCTTCCACCTCGTATATATTTTGCCGTGGCTTATTAAAAATACCTATCGAGTCTAGCGAAAAGAAACGACGCATTAACTCGTGTAGATCTGTTTCTGAGCTACTTTTAAAAGAATGAAAATTAGCGTTACTATTATTATCTTCCATATAGTTAGCTAAAGACGACGTGACGGCAAAAGAGCTCGGTGACTGTTCGGAGGATTTAACAACAGTGTGTAAAGAAGAATCGACGATGTTTACGTTCGCGCTGCTAGAATAGGACTGGGAAACCTTACCTGCCCGTCCCGCGGTGGCAGCGTGGCGGTCGCTGCTCCAGCTTTCGTCAACGACCGTGTTCGTCGATCTTAAAGCTCCGTGTAAACACCATCCTAATAATGTCTGCGTGATAAATGGCCCACCTGGCTTGAACCTTTTACAAACAATAGGAGCAATGAGATCATAATTATCTTGGCCGATCAATAACTTAGGTTTAATTTCAGATGTATATAGGCTATGAAAGTTATTACAATTTAACACAGGGTCATTTTTATATTGATCTAAGTTTATTTTACAGGTAAATTGAATAGGTAAATTTAATTCGTTTAACTTTCGAGCACGTAATTTAAATTTATTTCCATTACAATTACTAATGTCAAAATCTAATATTTCAGTTTTACATACCAAGTCCCCGGAGTTCCATGCACTAGTCGCGTGCATGGTTACGCACTCACCGTGTAACCCGGCTTTGTCTGCCACGTCAGCTGATATCAAGCTTACGGTAGCACCATCATCTAAAAGCGCGAATGTTTCCACGCTCTCTCGGGGTCCATGGATGGTAATCGGTACTATTTTGAGCATAACTTGAGGCACGCCAACAGTCTTGTTTGGTGACTCGATTGCGTGGGCTACGATTTCGTTGTCGGGCCGCTGGGCAACGGAGACCGGCGCGGATGGTGGGCGCGGCGCCTCTAGCCGCGTCCAGTGCAGCAACCGGTGATGAGGACCACCGCAGGCCTCGACGTCACAATTTTGGGCGCTGCATTCTGATGGGTCTTCGTGTCGAGATCCGAGGCACTTGTAGCATAACTTCTGCGTTCGGGCGTACCGCCAACGATCTTTACGTAGCGCTCTCTTAAATTTAATGCACTCTGTCAGTTTATGAAATTGTCTGCGGCAAAACTTACATTTTTGTCCTTGTGCACTCGTTGTTAATAATACGGGGTGAATTGAATACTTGTTCCTCGTTGTCATATCTACTCTTTTTATTTCATTAGATATGAAACTCACTCCCGATGCCGCAATTTTCTCTGCTTCTTCATACAAAAATTTTGATAATAATTCCAACTTTGTGATAGCTTCTTCGCTGTTATATTGGTATTCAGCCCACCTTATAATTAATGTTGTTGGCAATTTCGATATAATGATTGTAACCAATTCCGGGCTTCGCAGATAATCGATTTCTTGCAATCTGAGCGTGGCGGTTACCAGATTTTTTTTTTTATAGCGAAATTGACTATTTCAGTATGGTAGGCTTGTGGTAGGGGTTGTATCTTTTTTAACTGGCCAATCACTCTCTTCATAATAATTTCTGGTCTACCAAATTTTAGCTGCAGCGTGTCTATTATTTCTTGGGGAGAAGTGGCACTCATAAGAAGAGAGGCCGTGGCCTCCTTTGCATCTCCGCGTAAGCATTTTCGTAATCGCCATACATTCTCTGTATCACTGTACTTACATAGTCTTGTAGATTCATAAAAGGCTTCCTTGAAATGCAGCCACTCCATGGGGTCTCCAAAAAATAATGGTAAGTCTTTAGACACTGCTAGTCTGGACAAGAGCTCTTGGTTGTTGCTTTTAGAGGTCGAAGCACTGATGACAGCATCTTGTATAGCTTTTGTTAGATTCTCAATTATGGGTAGGGCTTGGAGACTTGCAGTAGTCCCGGCGGGTTGTCGCTGTGGGTCGTGATTTAGATCGAGCGACGGCTCTGGAGCGAGCACTGACTTCTCCAACCAGTCTTCAACTTTGCTCTTACTTGAAATATCAGATGAACGTTTGGAGTGTCGTGACGAGTCTGCTAGGCTCGCTAAGTCCGCCTGTAATTTCTTTTGTAATAACTCCTTCTTTAGTTGCGCTGCTTTCATTACAAGCGCAGCTTGAGCTTCTTCCATTTCAACTTTGGCTTTTTCCTGAGCTGCTTCAAATTCAAGCTGTTTCTGTCGCGCAGTATGTGACGATGTGCTTTTCCTGCTAGCGGCGTCACTTTGTGATACCGTGCACGCTATGCCGTTGTCTGACTTGCCTGCATGTTGGACTGTAGGTTTCTCCATTGTCTTCTCCACGTTAGTCAATAATTCTTTCTTCAACTGTGCTCGCGTTTTCATAGTAAACGGCGGCGTTTTGAACATTGACATCCCTGTTTACAGGTTTGGATTCTTTTCTTAATCCGGCTCGAAGGACCAAACTTTGTTGATGATGGTTCGGGCGAAAAGAATAAAACAATAAGGATATTCAATGGAGCCAAAAATAGGTTAGGCGAAGTCAATTGTTGTGCGTGTGGTGTACCGAAAATTTTACCGATCTCCAATGTTTTAGAACGTCATTGCATTTGAACTCAAAACAAAGTTTTTTCTTAATATTTAAAATTTACTTCGCCAAACCTGCTTGTCCCGTCTTTATTTGAGAAAAAAGGTTGAAACATTAGTAAATTAATATAAAAAATACAAAATACCACACGCTAATTAAAATAAATATATTATAAAAGTACACTTAAAAAACCTTAAATTAATTATTAAGGTTTAGTACCAGGTGGGACCCTTTACCAACGCCAACACGCATTGTTATTTCTAATATATTAAATTCTCGTGTCACGGTGTTTGTAAACAAACTCCTTCGAAATGGCTCGACCGATTTTCGTGAAATTTTATGTGCATATCGGTTAGGTCTGCGAATCGGACAACATCTATTTTTCATCCCCCTAAATGTTAAGGGTGGTCCACCCCAAACATTTAAACGCGGTACGGAGTTCGCGGGGTCAGCTAGATATTCTACAAAATGCGAGCACTATAATTAGTCTATAGACTAAGTATGCATGTATATATAACTTTATCCGATATAATTAAAATAACACCAATAAATTGAAAATAAAACAAGATGAAACAACATGCCTCTTGCAACTTCCCACCAAAACACAATAGGTACTTAATTTACCCATCAAAACTTGTTTACAGTTTCGTGCAAGAATTCGCTTGCGAGCCGCTTGATGGTGTTACCTTGCTGCTGGAACTCCTGCGCAACGTTCAGCTCAGCCAAACAGGAGAGGGCGCAAGAGGACCCCCAGCTGTAAGGCGAAGGCCGCTGCTAGATGAACTGGCATGTTTGTGAGTATGAGTAAATAGTCGCTAGATGACGTTACTTTAAAAGGGGGTTTCCGGGATTATGGACTGCTTAAGTAGGAGCTGGAAGGGTCCAGATCACGGCCCAGAAAAGAATGGCGGTGTGCGTGGAGATCCGGAAGCGGTGCGGCAGGCAGGCAAGAAGGTTTAAGTGTGGTATAAATCCCACAAGCCTCGGTAAGAGTTACTGAGTAAGTAAGGCACCTGGAAAAAGCCACAGGTTTTGAAGGTTTTGTTAGATACTGGTTTAGAAGTTTTTATTAGATTAAAAAAATTGCACAGTTTTGTTTGCACAATTTTTATTGAATATGTTAGAATATAATTTTATTTTGGATTTTTGTCATGCACAGGCAGTGCCTCTGGAGCTGCTGCAGTCGGTACTCGGAGTGCGTGCGGCGGCTGGTGGCTGGTTGCAACGGCGTGTACGCGCTCACCGTCTGCATCATGTCTACAGTTAACAAGTCCAGGGTCCTGGCTCTTCAGGTACCAACCGCTTCTTGATAAGATTACTCAGACAACGTGCTGTGAGCTGCTGCAGTCTGTACGGGGAGTGTAACGGCTGGTGGCTGATTCCGACGGTGTGGAACGGAGTGTATGATATGAATAGGTAATAATTACAAGGCAAAGAAATGCGGTTACCCATTTGCGTCCCACTACTGCACTGCTGGGAATATGTTGAAGTATCTCGTCGTAATTGGAGTGACCTGGATGATTGGAACCGTGCACCAGGCATACCCAATACTGGCTGATGGACCTTAAACTTTGTCGAAACATTCGATTATCTAATACGATCAAAAATAAACCATTATGAAAAGAAATGAAATAGTTTGAAATGAAATAGTTTATTGAAATGAAATGAAATGAAATGAAATTTAAATTTAAAATTTTAAAATTTTATAATTCCTGAGATTAGCGAGTTCAAACAAACAAACAAACATAATCTTCAGCTTTATAATATTAGTATAGATTTACCCCGTTTTTGCAAAAAAAATTACTTCGGTCCTATTGGTTGCATAGAAATGTTATATAGCCTAAAGCCTTCATTAATAAATGGACTATCCAACACAAAAATAATTTTTCAATTCGAACCAGTGGTTCCTGAGATTAGCGCGTTCAAACGAACAAACTCTTCAGCTTTATATATTAGGTAAACATAGCGATCGCAATCTATAATTAAATGTTTTTATTTTATTGAGTTATACTCCAGTGTTGGCGAATCTAATACCCACCGTAACCTGATATTGTACCGAATGTTTCTTACAAAAAATCTGATAAGGCAACCACACTTATCCCGTCTTCTAAGGTTTTCAATTTAAGTATGAAATTTTACAAATAGAAATGAAAGATATACCTGATATATCTCGTAATTTTTATTGTTAGACTCAAATATATACATTTCAAATTTCCAGTTGCTAACAAAAGCCTGCTACCCACCCGCAAACGGCCACAGCATGGTATCCGAGGCCCTATCGACCCTGCGTCTGCGATACGGCGAGCCGGTCCGCTTCAGGTTTCTCGTGGGCATGCTACAGAGCGCCGGCGGCTCCGGGGACCTGCAGGCCGCGGGGCTAGCCTTCATCAACGCGCTACTGGGCAGCGCCCCCTCGCCGCAACGCAAGCTGTACATCCAGGCCGAGCTGGAACAGGCCGGCTTCGACATTGTGACTTTGAAGAAGGTTAGTAGTTTAAGGGCCTCTTTCACCACCTTCAAGAAAAGTGACAAGTACGCTAACTGTCGGTTGAAGTCACCGGTAACTTCAATTTCAATTTCACGATGTTCGAGTAGCACTAATCATAATATGATAAATTGAGCCGTACTCATAGCTTTTACTTGCCAATAAACTTTACTTGGGACGTAACTAATCAACACTTTACTTGGAGATGGTGAACGAGGCCCTAAAAGGCATTTGCATTGGCTAGACTTACAAGAGACGATCGTCACGGCAAGAACTCGTACCTGTTTTTTGATCAACATGTTTTTCTGCTAGTCTCCATTAAACATCTTATACTTGGAACAAATTTCTTTCCGGTAGTATTTTATTTATGCAAGTGCAGACTGGTTTCCACTTCTTTGTAACAAGCTTAACGTTTATTAATCTGCTGCTGCTGCCCTTTTGGACACGTTTTTATTAGCTTAACCAGTATGTATTTATGTATGTATGTATATATGTATGTATGTATGGATCTTTTAAATACATTTTCACCTACTTCTTAGAGTCCGATTAACTTGAAAATTAAATTTGCACAGTGGTCAAGGGCCGACGAAAATACAATAATATGAAACAAAATCCAATTATAAAATTAAAAATGAATAATGCACTAAATACCTACTTAATTTTAAAAATCTAAAAACATGCTTTCGTGAAAAAACGAACTAAAATATTTTACATTTGACACCTTGCACCCCATGCGGTTTTTTTTAAATAAAATAGGTACATTTTCTTCTCTTTATTTCGTTTTTTCACGAAAGCGTCAATTTTTTTTCACTACATTTTTTTGCATCTAACTGATGCGCACTCTCCAAGATGTCACTCCACGCTGTTCTAATGCAGTTTGGTGGAGATGAAGGTTATTGGCTAACCCGCCGTCGTATGTTTCAAACGGCTCATCAGGCCTCCGACAAAATACAATGATTAATAACAAACAGTTTAATGTGCTCTCCAAGGCGCGAAAACGCGCGTCACTGCTTTGACGCAAATTCTTATTTTTCTTAATAATTCTATGTTATCTCTACTTCTTACAGATAGTATCAAAGCTGACAAACTCGAACGAGGGAGTAGTGAGGGAGATAGAGAACTACGAAAGGCAGCTGATTGACATCGACACGCTGAGCGAGAAGGCGCACGAGGCTCAGAAAGAGAAGGACGATCTCAGGCACAAGCTTGAACTTCTTGAGAAGAGAGTCAAGGTCGGTATTTTTAAACTACCTAATGCGTACACTTACGGTCGTCTACTAAAGTAGATTAAAACGACAAAAGTGATCCAAACTGTAAAAGGCGTAACAACACTTTTAATCTCCCCAATCATTGGAGCAGCGTAGTGAAGCTCCAGGAAACTCCAGGTCGCCCTAATAATGGAGAGAGACCCGTACTCAGAGCAGCGGGATGCAAAAATAATTAATACAAATGTTTATTAAATACTCACTCATCTTTTTCTTTATAAAAATCTGGGAATTTTATTTCCGATACCTAAGTACCTATTTGTTTAATTTTATAAAATATCCTTTTATGCATATTACCTGTACTATATAATTTAGATGTAGCACAACTGACAAGCGTCCTGGGAGTTTTTTTTAAAGTTGAGGTCTAAGTATATTTCGAATTTCGTAGCACGCCATCACAAAATAAGATAAATCATTAAACATTGAAATTAAACAATCAAACCTTGCGTACCCGTAAAAAAATAATATGAATAAAAAATAAAAGGGTAAACACCGTTTGGGTAAACACCTAATCTAACATAAAATAATTGTTTCCTATTCGCTTTTCAGATACTTCAAGAAGAAAAAGGGATCCTGTTATCTTTAGAAAAATGTCTTAAGGAGAAATGCTGTGAACTGCAAGAAGAAGTGTCCACTTTAAGATCGGAACACAGCAACTCCACTCGTAAAAAGACGTTCGTGATAAAGAAAAAAAACTCTGCTCACAAAAGTAGAGGTAAGTTCTTGTCATTATTATCCTGACCTTTGTTTCTATTACTCATCATAAATAGTAAGAACAAAATTAGAATTTAAAGTAAAATAAAATAAAATAAATAAATACATTACAACATTTAAAGACAAACATTTTGTTCCCAGATGAGTCCTCGCCACCCGAAGATGAAGGCATTAGTTCTTCGGAACGATCCCTAAGTCCTGAAGGCGACCCGCAAAGAGAATCGATGGTATATGAAGTATTCAACATTAAAAATGAAACCTATGACCTCATGAGAAACAAGCGACCTCTGCACAAAAAATTGGAAAGCACCAAAAAGATAGAACACAAAAAGCCATCCGACGACGAAGACGAAACAACAATAGACGAAGTTATTCAAGAACTCAGGAATATTGTAAACCACGCCGAATCTGAACAGTATGTCAAAGACAGAATCTCATACGACGACCAGTCCAGATGCAACGATAGTTCAGAGATCAATGTTTCGTTAAATGCTTTACATAAAAATATTGAAAAAGAAGATTCCATTACAAGTACTCGACACAGTATACAGATCACAAATGACTTCCCCGACGACAACGATGAAGAAGAAGAGGCTGAAATTGTTCCCAGTAAGATTCTACCACACCCACCTAGAAAAGCAAAGAGTCTAGTACACCTTTTCGTCCCACCCACAGAAAAAGGACTTATGTATAGCAAACCTGCAGACTTGTTTGATGATAATTATTACTCTAGCGATGAAGGATCTGATTCGTTACTTAGCGCCTCCCGTTGCCAAAATGAAGTTAACAAAACGTTTGATTTCAATGAATGTAGAGCGGTATTCAACTCTATAACAGACCGAGACACAGAGGAAAATAGGAAGCGCTCTAGAACACGTTCCAAAGAAGAGTTAAGAAAGACTTCTGTAAAACGTAGTGAATCATTCCAAACGTCTGAAAAGGGCTCTCGACAGCGGGAATACATCGACAGCATGTTCTATTCTGAAACTCAAGCGTCACTTGTCAGTACCACGTCATTGCAACGATCAACATCAAAAAGTAACCGCGTAGACGAAATAGTAAACTTAATAGAATCAAAAAAGTTAACAAAAAGCTTAGATAGGATCGACGAAGGGCTGAACTCGATGGTCGATATTGTCGTAACAGAAGAACCCAAGAAGTGGTCTTATGAGCGAAGACAAAGGCCATGTTCGCGGAATAGCAGTGACGCCGGCAAAGAATCCCCCGTCGTCCCCGTCACAAGGTCTCACGGAAGATTAAATCAAAGCTACGATTCTAGAACAAACAGTCACAAAGGCAAAGATGATTCCAGAAACGAATCTATGCCAAAGATACTTTCAAAGTTAGGCACTGGCTCTTTTGATAGCCCGTCGTCTTTCAACAACACATTTATAATGAAACGTGGAAGTAACACAGGGTTCTATTCTGGCACCCATATGTTACGCGATGCACCAGCCAGTATGACGAGTTTAGTTATGACCGGCACACACAGCTATAGCGATCTCAAAAGAACTTTATCCCCTGTAGGGTCAACGAGCAACTTCGGGGCCCACAAAGTAACAGACATGCCTTCGGGACTTTACTAGCTTTAGAGTTTGTTATTCGTAATCAAAACCAACGACTAATTTAAGCATCGTGTACCTAATTACTACGACTAGTGCAATATTATAACCGATTAGGATAAATTGTATCGAATATTTAATTTAATTTTTCGGTTAAGGTTTTTGTCGATGGAATCTTAGTAATTTTGTAAGTGAGCAAAATTGCCTTAAGATCGCGTTTCTTCAGTCCGCTCTTATTTTGGGTCATTTTGCGATGTTGACCACAACGTGAGTTGTTTGTGGATAAGTCCAAAATTTTCGGAATACGACCCAAAATGAGCGATTAATTTATATGATCCACAATATTGTTTGCCTCGAATTTAATTGTTTGCATAACTATGTATCACAATTCAAAGTTTTAAGCGCTGTAAATACTAATTCTAAATTCTTAGCGTATAACATTGATGAATAAAATAGTGATTAATTTCTTACATTGTTTTATTTACCTAAACATACATACATAAGTATACACAGTAGAGTAACTTCATACTATTGATGGAACTGACACTGTACCCATACAGACAAGAGTGTCATTTACTCGGCCGCTAAACAATCTTGGAAAGGCAAAATAGTGCGCAGTGTACGGCCGTGTCACATTGCACTGTGGACTGAAAATCTAGTCTCATGGTTTCATCTTAAATTTTCAATTGCCGTTCACCATTATTATTAGACCGATTTTTTATACGTGAATCGGGCAATAAGGCTGACGGGCGTGATGAAGCGATTACCGCCGTCTACGAGCAACTCCAGGGGAGTCTTCTGAGCATTGCCGCCTGTGAAGGAGAGCTTTTTATGAATACCTATATATAGTTCAGCCATAGAACTATTTATTTGTAATTGATTTGACGACTTTTTTAATTTAGTTATTTTTACTTTTTTAATGATTTTATTATCATATTCTTGGTACATTTTTGAGTAACGATACGTACGTACGATAAAGTTGGTGTAGTTTTATTCGATATAGGTTAATTACAGTGCCCGAATTTCGTGAAATAAAATAACAAGGCTGATACATATTTCTTTAGAACACTAAACCTACCTACACCTACTATTTATGTGACATACCTAGATATTTTTAGTGTTGATACTTACTCATATTAAGATTTGTACAAAAATATTATATAATATCCTACCATACCTACCATATTGAGGTGGCGGCCATCTTCAATCCAAATCCAATTTCTTTTTCATAGTAAGTATATTTTATTTTACAAGTTAAGTCCATTCATTGAATATGAGGCAATGTGTGAGTTGTATAAAAATAATGTAATAGGTACACTATTTTGTTATGGCAGCCATTTTAGAATTATACTTATACTAAGAACTCATAATTATTTACAATATAGTCCAGTTATATCGTAAAGATATACAAAATTTAAGCACAATTGGGTAAAGATAATGATTTGCGTCAAAATTAGGTTGCAAGATTCCACACCAACGTACAATACATACATTGCAAGTGAATAAAAGCCTGTAAAGTGAGATGGCTGGGTTACCCTACCTACTGACTAAGAAAGGAGCTCTATGTATTGTGCCTATACGGTGTTTACATGCACTTATTTTATTAATTATACACTTTACTCAGATGGTAGGTACTTCTGTTTTACATTCAGCATAATGGCACAATACAAAGAGAGCTTTAGTAAGTATTAGGTCTTAACCTTAGAGCATCACAGGTACTGACAGGTATGATACCCGTCAGAGGAGTGGCCTTTATGGGCGAACCCCTTGTCCTAACGTGCATGCACAAAGTGCCTTCTAGTTATATACCTACTACTAATGTGTGTGTGTGTCGGTGTCAGTTTTGTCGAAGCATTGAAAATGACGTTGTTAATTTTATTGAAATTGACATATTTAGAAATGTATGCGTCTGTAGCGATTATTTATGAATGTGTGACCAAATTAAAATGTGTGCGTTCTTCCCCCGCACCAGATTTGGCACTAAAATTATGTATCGAAGCGAGGCGTAATACCCTCTCCACTAACGGGTGAGTCAGTAGTACCTTTGATGCTTTAAGGTTAAAACGTTAACGTTAACATGAAATTGCCGTTCAGTATCAAAAAAGTGAAAAAGTTTATGAAATTATTATTTTATCAATAGAGGTATGCGCCGTTGTTATAAATACACTTTCGCCATTTTAAAGGCATTTTGTAGATCATTGATCCCTTTGGAAAAAAATACTGGGAACGAGAGTATGAACCATCTTATTTTATATAATATCATTGCTATGAACTGTTTGAAGGCGGTTTGACTGCTTCATCAGATTTTTTTTTTGCAAAAAAGTTTGAAAAAAGTGGTAAAGGGTTGGGGCAAGATCTGGAGAGTATGGTGGGTAACGCAGTAGTTCCAGTCGCCGCTCGCCTAACTTGACGACCGTTTGATGTGCAGTGTGTTGTCTAGCGTTATCCTGAAGGAGCAGTACGCTAGAGCAATTCACTAGTTTCGGTTGTTTAATAGCGAGCTTTTCCATCATTCCATTCCATCAGCAACACAAGTCTCATCTGACCTGATTTCAAGAGGCTGATGTGGATAACATCAACACTGGTCCACCAAACACTAACCAGAATCTTCTTTTTAATCAGTTTTCGCTTAGGGCAAAGTTTTCCACGAGGCTCATTGTGTAAATCGAAATTTCGAAAACTCAAACGTTGAAACTAAAAACGCACCGTTCGTTCGTTAGCGGTGTCTGGTCCGAACATTATGTCGTTTAAGGCTGCCCCACACAGGCACGTTATTATAGGTCGATAATATCGCATGCATTATTGCGATATCTGATTCTGTTTTCAGAACATTTTGTATCACGATGGCCATGGAGTTACACACTGCTGCGATAATAACGCCGCAACGGAAATAGGACGTTGCGTTTCTCCGTCCTACGACGGGTATAAAATCTATGGTCCTACGATATTCCGATATGAGTTCTAGAATGTTTTGTATCAGGACGCAAACGACCGTACCTACCTACACCTACGATAATAACGTTAGTAATTGTAGGACGTATGGCGCGATCTTATAAGTAGGTAGGTACTTACTAGTTATATCCATCGCTGTGCATATTTCCCTCCATTTTTTATCCTTCTCCCTTCTGCATTTATGTAGTGGATTTTAGTAAATTTGGATTTGTCGTTCCTGCACTAAAGCTATGAATAATTCGATATTCATTTTTAAATACGCAATATAGTGAAAGAACACACAAAATGCGCTGACTTGTTAGAGTCTTGCTTGCATGTGCATGCGCTGCGTTGACTTCTTGGCATACCTGAGATGGTATAGTGCCGGCTCGGCGGTCTTTCGTAAGAAATATAGGACGATAAAAACGCAGATGTGTGCAAGGTATTGGGAAGGGACGCATTATCGCAATAACGCATGCGATATTATCGACCTATACGTGTAATAACGTGCCTGTGTGGGAGAGCCTTTATTCTTCGACTCGTTTCTGCAGCACTGGTGCTACGGTGGAACTCGTGAATTTTCAATTTGTCTAAAGTTTTTGTTATAGCAATGTTGAAGCTGAAACAAACGAAATACGAATTTTGAAACAATATTTTTCTAGCTTTATTTCGAAATAAATTTGGATTTTGGCATTCCTAATCAAACTATAAAATATATCTGATTTTAAAGTTTCCAGTTTTGAGTATCGGTAATTTTATATATAAGGATCTACTATTATTTCTAAACATAAAAACTAAAACTACAATTACTAGGCACCTACAATTCTCACATAGGTAACATTTCTACTAGTTCAACTGAGTACCTATTTAGCTGATGAACTATAGTGGGAATGACCAACAGATCGGCCACATCTAAAGGCGTGAGATCATTTTGTCGTCATTGTTTTGGCAACGCATGATATTTTCATAATAAAGATCTAAGCATTGAATTAGAAAGAGCTAAATCTAAACATTAGTAGCCCAGTAGACAGCAGCTGCACATACGAGTAACAATCCGATTAAAAATGCGTAATAGCATTGTTTTATTTCTCATAAGTGTAATATTTGCGGAGGGAAGTAGATTCAGAAAAAATATTAAGGATGAAGACAACTCCATTATAGACATATTCGATTTGACCCGACCAACCACTTCGCACGACTTGACCGATTTCTATGGGGCTATTGAGAAACGATGGTAAGTTAGTATTTATTCAAAAACACACAAATTGGAAGGCATACTATCCCGGGTATAAGTGTAAGTAACCATTGTCGCCATGGCAGATAAACTCTTATAAAGTCGATTCCATTCCTGGACAAGATCTCCTATCGGAAGTGAGAGGGTTTTAAGGGCCCCACTCACTAACAGTTCGCCGGACGATATGAATCTGTCAGTTAATCGCAATAGGCTTCACACTATCAGTTATATTTAAGGTTTTGGACTGACGACGAAAACGATCTGAGGACCAGAGACTGCAGGCGGACTGTTAATCAGTGGGGCCCATTAGCCGTTTAAGGTCATAGTCTACCATGTTAATTGCTATGTAGCCAAGTGCCTGATTTAGTGAGCATTTTGCCTTCGAGAAATTTTATGTAGCTGTCAGACATGCACGGTGATGGAAAACATTGTAATAAAATAACTGTGAAGAAGTGATAATAAGACTTCAAATTAATTAACCTAAAGTACGCGCCAGGAATAAACTCTGGACCCTCGTGTTGGGGCTTGCTGTTTTTCATGCTGGCTGCGCTCTATTCTGACAACCTGTACCGAGCCGTGCAATATTAAAAGGTCGGAAAACTAGTAGGTAACATACTTAAAGCATCAAAGGTACATATTATGGTAAAGGTAAATATGTCAACTTCAATTATTAACAACGTCATTTTCTATGCACCGTCAACTCTGACACCGACACACACACACACACACTAGTTGTATATAACTAGAAGGCACATTGTGCATGCACGTTGGGACGAGGGGTTCGCCCGCAAAGGCCACTCCTCTGACGGTTGTCATACCTGTCAGTACCTGTGATGCTCTAAGGTAACATACAAATTATTTATCATTCAAGGAAAATGTGCGTAAACTGCGGTATCCCTGCGCTCGGCACGGCTATGCACATGGAACATGCCAGCACCGAAGGTTCCATGAAACCGGCGGTCATACCAACGGAGTATTTGCTGACTAGGTGTAAGTGATTTTTGTTATTTCTTTAATTATTCTGAACTTATAATATAATTTATTGTACTAAATACACATAAACTTTAGACGTAGGTTGGGGAAAATTCTTACTATCGCCTCACGAAAAAGTTTCTAATGTAAGCTGTTAATAAAATTATTAGTTGTGTGGTTCTGATGCACAAAGGTAACGATGAAATCCGTAGACGAACGAAAGTTACCGACACAGCTCTCAAAATTTGCAAGCTGAAGTGGCAATGGGCAGGCCATATAGTTAGAACAACCGACCACCGATGGGGAAGAAAGGTTCTCGAATGGCGACCACGTCTCGGCAAAAGCAGTACAGGCCGCCCTCTAACCAGGTGGACTGATGACCTAAAGAAGACAGCGGGAAGCCGCTGGATTCAGAAGGCGCAGGACCGGGAGGAGTGGCGAACGTTAGGGGAGGCCTGCGTCCAGCAGTGGACTACAAAAGGCTGAAAAGAAGATGAACAAAGTTAAAGCAAAAAAAAAGCGTGTAAAAATAAAGCAAAAAAATAAGCAGGCTCTGCGCAAACAAAATAATTATAGTAACTCAAATCATAGGTCACCTAGCAAATAATAGACGATTGAATAAATAATAATGTAAAAAAATTAAAAAATAAACGCTTTTATAGCTGTAATCGATTTAAAAAGTGGAATATATTTTTTATTACAGAGTTTATTTAACAGGAGTAGGTAGAAGAAGGTCGAACAACCTAGTAGGTACCTACTGTAATATAAACTCTTTGTAAGCGTGTTAAAAAGAGCAAATACATAAATAGTACATATACGTAGGTAGTGAGTACAGATGTTTGTTTAGCTTTAAAAGACCCACCGAATCGTCAGTGGTATTACCACCAGGGTATTGGGGGTGAGAAGAGGGTGAAAGTCTATATTTGTATTGTGTATCCTCGATAAAACTGATCTCTTTCAGGATTTTTGGACCGTGCAAACTTTTATCTTTATCATTTTAGTCATCGATTTCGATGGCACTATGTATGCACAAACAATTTTTTTATATTTTTGAAGTGAAAACTTCTTTAGCGGCGTTGAGCACTTTTTGTGGGATGGGTAAAAACTATGAAACTCGCGCGAGGTCACGTGTGCTGATCGCAAAATTTCGTTAGATAGTAGAGGAGACGAGGAAGATCGACCTTCACCGATCTGATAATTCGATGAGACATATTGTTTACCAAATATAATTTATAAACATATATGCCTATGATAACTTGACTATCGAAAAGTGTTCATAGCTATTTTTAATTTAATTAATTTTAATCAATTTTCTTTCATATCACCTTCACTCTTGTAACAACCGAACGAGTGAATATCTTCACCGGCTCTTAGACCAAGACGGAGGGGTGACAGCTGATGACGGCTCATCTGACGGCTGTCTATACTTTTTTTCTTCAATTATGGCATCGCAAACTCTGCATATTGCCAGCGTCAAGTATAATTTTATCTTAAAATTCGTTTATATCAAGTATTTAAAATATGGACATTGAACAAAGTGCATCTATTAATGAAAAAAGTGACGAAGAAATAGTGAAAGAAAATGAGAGAGTACTTTGTAAAAATACTAGATAGAAATTAATAGGTACTGATAATTCAAGCAATTCGTGCGGAATTATTCCCTAACGATTCCAAGACATCAAAAATGCACAACGTTAATGTTTTCACTTCTGCCGGCACTCCCGGAGTGCAACCCATTGTTTTTTTCACAATATAACTTTAATTTGAGTCACTTATGTTTTTGATGGCACCAGACCGGATTTTTCGGCGGCGTCTTTTGAATCCACAATCCATGTAGGTAGTTTCGTTCGAGTCTGTTCAAAAAGAGAATTAGCGTAGCATTTATTAACTAAACAAAACCTCCTATACAATGTACTATTGCAGTAGCCATCATCGACGTCAGTTACCTGGCTAAATTGGACCCTAGTTTATCCCTTACCCTCGACGTGGCCTTGCAATGGGCCCCGCTGAAGCATGATCCCAAGGAGCCAACGCTAATCCTTTTCAAGTTTGGTTGGCAACCGTCTAATAATGTCAAGAGCCAGTGCGTTTGCAAGGTACCTGGTAAGTTCTTGAATTTTATACCCATAACATTGGGTCACAAATGAACTATCTACCTATAAAGTTGTAATTTTGAATTTTAAATTTTACTTTAGATATTTAAAAAATCAAATACTTATTAGAGATACCTACCGAGGCATGTGGGATTTGTATTGCACTAAAACAACAAACATAAAGGGGTATGTGGCCTATCTCGGAATTTGAGGACCTTGGGTCCTCCAATGTAACGTAGGTTTAGGTTTAAAGACATTTATTCTCATAAAGACATATTCGTCACTTACATGAGAACATAGTTCTTAAAAAAATACACAAGTTCGTTGTCGCACTGTACAATCATTAATGTGAAATGAACATAAATCAATTTCGACAATATTGAAAACAATATCTACAAACTATTTTAATTTTGCGATTTAAATATTACACAAAACGTGGAATTAGGTACTAATCGGACTGTCAATAATGTATTGTGATAGCTCTTTCTTAAATATATTGAATGATCCTGTATTTTTTATATGTAAAGGTAATCTATTATAAAATTGTGCTCCTTCATACGTTATCATTGTTTTGCCATACTTTGTTCGAGGCTTGGGTAGAACGAGAAAACTAGCGCGACGAGTGTGGTTTGTAACGTGTTTCTGTTTCTGGAACGCTATGCTAGTATGGATGTTCCTATTTAGAGTTTTACGAATAAAAATGCAAATGTTATAGAAATATAGTTTTTTGACTGTCATTAATTAACGTACCGGTGTCATCTATGCGCGACGCCTCAAAACGGGCCCATCTTGAGAGTTTATGGCCACGCAGACACCACCGTCCTTCTCGGAAGTCTGTGCTACTCCTAAGGATATCTGTCAAATATAGCTAGCTTGCAAATACGTTTCTTGCTTGTGGTCGTACCAATGGCGGTGTTCCGTGTCAATGGAAGTGTGTCTGGCAACCACACCTTTCTAACGAAACAATAGATTGCTCCACGACGGAAATTGGGTGAAGAACCAAATGGGTAAAGCGACTCATATGTCTGAGTAACAGCGCAACTGCATACGATCTCGATGTAAAGTGATGGATCCTGTAGTCGATGCGAACACTGGACGCATTTGTCAAATAAAAATGTAGGTACCTACAGCCTTAGTTAGGTACCTTCGTCGAAAAAAGAAGTTTTAGCAGCATTAATTCATTTTTCTAGTTTATTTGCTTTTAAGGAATAAGCTACGAACTCGCTGAATACATAGCATCCAACCTGAGTCATGTTGTCGGAGTTGCGACGGACGCGCCTACATTGGAATCCGACCAAACCAGAGAGTTCACCATGAGAACAGTCTCCAACTTGTTGGGGAAGAATGGCATCTATATTATAGAAAATGTTAACCTACGGAAAAAATTGCCAGGTATGTGATGTGGTGATACTAACCATGAAAGTTTTTCCGCTCAATGGCTCCTACCTAATACTTTTTTAATATTCCATAATAATAGTCCACGACAATATGCAATAACATTGTCATTAAAAATATTGTTACATAATACTTATTTCCTTACGCTTATGATGTTAGAAATGTTTCATTTCAATTTAATTTAAACAATATTTTTAAGTATAGTTGCTGAAGTAGTGCTACTTAGTGTACAGTACTAACGTGAACGAAGATTTTTCTGGCAATTTGCATGAATCATGCGATTCCATTACTGTAAGAAAAAAAACTATGCATGATTTTTCCCCGCGATTTATGTACAAGAAAAAAAGGCGGGAATTTCGAAAGCACTGTTGTGCTCTTGTTTTATCTTCATATTCTTGGTGTATTTTTGAGTTATATCAGAAAATGTTAATGGCGTTTTGTTTGATATAGGTTAATAGGTTATAGGTTAATAGGTACACGAGTGTTGTGAAATAAAATAACAGATGTTTTTCGGCTTGCCTCCAAAACTCCACGTTCTGGTAAAGTAGCCATCGTTTTACTTGAACATGTGACTGACTAGACTGACTGATTACTAACGACAACTATACTAGTTTTTTTCTACTGATGCAAAAATGATACATGACGCTGGCAATATGCACAGAGTTTGCGATGCCAGTATTCAAAAAATAAAACGAAAATATTGATTGGCTGCAAGGTTTTTTATCCAATACCGTAAAACTGATTAAAGAAAACGAAGAACCACTGATAACAAAGAACGTAGATAGAGAAACCAATAGATTAAGTCACCGCGTAACCGCGTGTGAGATAGATATATTTACCCACAGTGTTGTCATTTTTTCATTTTCCGGAATTTACAGGGAATAAAAATTTGATTTATGGTATTTGACTGTGATGTGTTTTCTGTTTTTAAATATTTACAAAAAATAACTTTTGCACACTAGAGTTTCTAAATCGGGTTCTTCATCAGATTAATACTAGAGGTACTTAAAATACGCTGCATATTCCGAATACAAAACAATTTAGTAGTAAAGCACACTCAACAACTAATTTTCCATCTTATTCATAAACATTATCAAACGTTTTAAAAACCTCATGGCTAAGATTAAATTGTTTCATTTTTGTCTATGTAAAAACGTCGGCGTTAAAAGACAAAGCATGTTTTAGCTATAAAGGGCATGTGTATAACGTTTCGTGGTTTTTTATGTATAAGAGGGTTATTATTAGGGTACATAATAATATAATATCCTCTAGCATTATTAAAGCGCAGTGCAAAGTAAAAAAATAATGAATATTTATTTTACTTTGTACTGCGTTCCATGACACTAAAGGATATTATATAATTATAATAAAACACATAAAATAATTCATATACTTTTAATTTCCCATCATCGTTGCTTATCTTTACTTTTGATACATTAAACAACGTACAGTAATCCAGTAACCTATACCAATATACATTATGTTGTACTGTATTATATATATACAGATGAAATTACGTTGGGGATTGATAAAAATGATAAACTAAAAAATATTTTTTATACATTCTTCATTTCTTTTATTGGCAGATTTGGGTATTAACTTTGCCCGTGGAATTTCAATTTAAATTTAACGTTTACTTGAACTTGATGCAGACATGTACATGATCTATGCCTTCCACTGTATCTAAAAAAATATCTAAAGTTGATGGATGAGTTAAAAAAAACTTGCACTAAATGTATTTATCTATTATACCTGATAACATGTTCCATTTTATTTCAATATGGGAATGCGAAATAAGATTTGTTTAGAGATATTCTTCCTTTTTTCATGCAGTAATAGAGAATTGGATCAATGCGCCTTTTTTATTTCATGTATGCTATGTATGTTGACAAAACGCTTAATTCATGTAACATGAATTTCACTTGCATTATAACATTAGTAAGCGAAGCATTTTTATTCCATTATTGGCACGTATTTCAATACCTTTACTAAATCTTCTTATGTGGGAAATCTGTAACCAAAATTTTCAAAATTGTAATTTTATAATGAGTGGTTCACATATAAGTGTAAACACGTGTGCTTACATGTAGGTGTAATAATTAAATATGGTTACTTTTTAAGGTTATCAAATGGTTTATTGTCAAAACGAAAACAATTTCACAAAAAATATCACAATTCACAAACGGTCTATAAAAGTGACACGAAGGTATTAAAATTGTATGCTATAAAAGGAAAAATACACGTGCATATTCCTATCTGCGCCCTCAATCATTATTATTCTTATATAAGATACCAAATTGAGGAAAATTTGTTTTCTTCATATGGTAACACTGACAGTTGTAATATACATTTTAATTAAGATAATTTCGAGGTTTAAAGACACTAAATGGTACTAATACAGTTGTAGAACAACATTTACCTATAAAATGATTAGTTATTACTATCAAACAACCAGTAAAAAGTAGTTAAACTCACCTATAAAATATAACATCACACGACACTAGTTTAAGTCGGTTTTTAGAGCTTAAAATAAAGCACTGCACCTTACTGAGGCTCAAATATACACAACATATACTTTCAGTCACATCCTTATTAAGAATACATGGAAATATTACGAAAAAACTAAAAAAAACTCTTCAGCACTTCTTAGATAATAATATAGTTTGACATTCGAAGTACTTTCTGAAATGACATTTTGGAGTCTACGTTTTGGAGTCACCCGGTTACAGCGATAAGGACAAGAAACTTGTATTCATGTCTCTTTTGCACATGCTATATTTAGATCTGGCTATTTCGCCGTGGGGTAAAAGAGATGGAACGTGTGACTTGATCTATTAGTTTCTCTATCTACGACAAAGAATGAGTGGGAAAAACATTTAATCGAAGTTTTGGCGGGAAGTCGAAAATGGGGTTTTGGCGGGAAGTCGAAAAAGACATATTGTGCTCTTGTTTTATTTTCATTTTCTTGGTGTATTTTTGAGTTATATCGGACAAAGTTGATGGCATTTTGTTTGATATAGGTTAATTACAGTGCACGAGTGTTTGTGAAATAGAATAACAGTGCTAAAATATGTTTTTTCTGCTTGCCTCCAAAATTCTATCGGACACGTTCTAGTAAAGTAGCTATCGCTTTACTTGAATGTTGGACTGACTAGACTGACTGATTACTGACGACTTACTGACTTTGTTATTACCTTCTTCGTCCAGTTTCATTGAAACTGGCAAAAAATTTATGCAAAAATTATACTTGACGCTGGCAGTATGCACAGAGTTTGCGATGCCATAATTGAAAAAAAAACTATCCTAGGAGTTTTGGCGGGAAGCTGAAAAAGACATATTGTGTTCTTGTTTTATTTTCATTTTCTTGGTGTATTTTTGAGTTATATCGGATAAAGTTGATGGCATTTTGTTTGATATAGGTTAATTACAGTGCACGAGTGTTTGTGAAATAGAATAACAGTGCTAAAATATGTTTTTTCTGCTTGCCTCCGAAATTCCATCGGACACGTTCTAGTAAAGTAGTAGCCATCGCTTTACTTGAATGTTGGACTGACTAGACTGACTGATTACTGACGACTTACTTACTGACTTTGTTATTTCATTGAAACTGGCAAAAAATTGATGCAAAAAATATACTTGACGCTGGCAGTATGCAGAGTTTGCGATGCTATAATTGAAAAAAAAAAAACATTTAATCAAGTGTTTACCAATCAGCAGATGGGGAAGAAAGGTCCTCGAATGGACACCACGTCTCGGCAAAAGGAGTACAGGCCACCCTCCAACCAGGCGGACTGATAACCTGAAGAAGACAGCGGGTAGTCGCTGGATTGGGAGGAGTGGCGAACGTTAGGGGAGGCATATGTCCAGCAGTGGACTATAAAAGACTGATGGATGGATGGATGGATTACCCCAATAGAAATGCGTTATCAATATTTTTATGTACATTTTTTTTAGTTATTTGTTTTATTATTTATTTTAATAATACGAACATTAATATCCATCATTGGAGCAGCCTGGTGGAGCAAGCTTGAGCCTACCTAATAGTGAGAACAGACCCGTTGCCAGCAGTGGGATGCAAAAAGGGTTGAGCAGTGAGCTTGAGGCCATATATTTTTAGTACTATACAAGGAGACCTACTCTAGCTATCGTCCGAAGTATCGTATAATTTTGAGCGATCATTTTGTAAAAGTTTGGAGCATAAAGAAAAAGCAAAGAAAGCTCAGAACAGGGTCAAAAATGTACTGAAAAAAAGTCGGTTGTCTGTAAAGTCGGTTTACTGACGATAGTTGGAACGTGACAACGTCAAAAGAAATACTGAGGAAATGGTTGCATTTTTCAAAAGAAATATTCGACAATATATCACTGAACATATTTAATATCGAAAGAATCATTACCTTTATCGCCGCAATTATCGTTGCTATAAACAATTGACACCACATTCACTTTTCACTGCACTTCATACTTGACGAAAACATTCATGTAAATGTATTAATGTATACTGCAGACAGATGTCGAACGCTACCGAACGCGGAGACCGATTGTGCCTCTTTGTCGCTCGTTCCGCGCTCTCGCTTGCACTTCAAGCCTTAAATGGAACGCCTCAGAGCGAGCGAGATAACGCCGCATGAGTCATGTTTTTTCGTGCGTGCAGCCGGCTCCATCGAATTATAAGACGTTGTCACGTCAAAAATTCACGATACATCGATTTGGAGTAAGGCAGCTCTTCTTCGTGAGTTTGTATGACTCATTATTACTGAAAAGTCTAAAAAGAACTAATTTATAAGTACTATAATAATTTATACACGGATTAATCTGCAAATCCTTGTTTTCATAGTCATAAGGCACTAACAGCCACATAAACTATTGTTTTTATAACATAAAAATATTATTTCCAGAAAACAGCTGCATGACTATAGCAATGCCTGTGAAACTTCTAGAAGCGAGCTACGTCCCAACGCGGCTTACAGCCTTTTGTCCATCCCACAAAACAGATCGCCTAGTGACAATAGCTCTGAAAAAATACCCTCTTAACACGCAAATTCAAAAGAGTAGGATCTACGATATTAGTTTAACCGAAATACTAAACTAAGAAAATAAAAGTAAGTTTTTGAATAAATAAGCTTTATTTTTGGCCAAACTATTACATTGCATACATCTTTACATATCTATTTAAAATCATTACTGCCGTAACAAAGTATTGCATCAAAAATATAGCAAGAAACTGGAAATCCGCATCGGGAAGACACAGTAGACAATCTAAACACGACGTATGCAAATCAGAAACAATACAATTTAAATTCATAAGCTACTATTGTGATACAATTATACTAATTAAAGTAAGTTCCCTAAAAGAAATGATACATAATGTACTCTATACTCAGCTTCAAGGTATTGGCGAGAAACGCGTCGTCACTGACCAATCACAATCTAGATAATGTGTTGCGCGTTGCATTCCCGAGCTCCTTATTGGTCAGTGAGCACACGGTAACTCATCACAATAGTACAAAATACGAATTTAGAAAATTGTATGACAGATTTAATTGTATTATTATTCATTCAAAAATTTATAAAAAGGGAGTCTTAGGATAAGATAAAATTTACGACTAAATGCTGATAATTCAAACTTAAACCAATTACTCAGATGACTGGTTAAAGACGGTTTCAGAGCATCTTTGAGTTAAGTTCGATTGCCATACATTTGGATTCACAATACGAGCACCAGTATAACACTGAAGCACCCTGACACTCACACACACGCGACTACACACAATACGGTACCGATTGCGATATGTTAATAAATATTGCAAATCCTATCACAAGCCGCGTGTGTTATCGAGGCAGTATATCTTATATCCATACGCCAAAGCAACTCTCAGCCTATTCATTATATTAAAATGCTACAATAATACATTGCAGTAAAACGCTTAAGAATTTTAACGTGTACTTTATTGCAAACGCTTAAGGTCTAATTTACAGCTATTTAAGGAAGTCCGTATGTAAAAAATTTAATACTTTTTAACATTATTGCCACAATTCGCGCTATTTGCGTTGGTTTATAAGCTACAATGTATTAAAAATAGATTATAATTTCCATTTTATTCGGATTATCAATTGAGCACTAATTTAAAGAGGCGTATAGATTTCGAATGTTTTAAAATTCAAAATAAAAATCGAAAATTTCTATGGAAACAGACCATAGATATGAATAACTTTTGTACAGTGGTCAATTGAAATCCGAATATAATACAGCGATATTACTTACTATTTATTTGGTAAATTCACAACAGATATTGAATTATAGTAATTGTGACGACACTAATTTAACATTGACTCATATTTTATAGAATAAAAATAGCTGTGTATATTGAATATGTTTTTAATTTTAACACACGTTATCTTACGTTGTTGTATAAAATAGAAAATACCAACGATGTTATAGAAAAATACAGAGATAATTAAGCAATCCACCAAATATCAAGTTATTCAAACTACAACACACAGTATTAGAACTGCTAATCTTTACGGTAGTAAAAGGCACGTTTCATAGTTTGCAAGGATCTAATTAGTTAATATTTGTATCTTAGCGAAAAGGCAGTTTCTTGACATATTGCCATACAGTGTGCGTTTATTTTTGTTTGCACCATTGTACGGTGGATTGCATTTAGACTTTAGAGTTTTCTAATGCTCTATACAAAAGAACTGTGTGTAAGAAACTGTTATAATAATGCTTTCTGTATGTGTACTTTCAATGGAGTCAGTTCAGTCATACAGACATTGTAAGCTCAATTTATTATACTTCAGCTAAAATGCTTTTAAAAGGGAATATTTATGTTGATTGGCTTTATTAACTTCAATATTAAATTTATGTTTCATTTGAGTATCGTGTGTAAAAACTATCAAGAATTTTCTGGAAGAATTTTTCTCTTACCATCTAATGTCGACGTTATTTTGCATGAACATGACTTGCACTATACCTAAATTAAAATATAAAGTGTAGAATCAATGTTTACATCTATAGATACTATCTGCTATAAGTTTATAAGTGTCAATAAAATGCTTATTCAATACACTGTAATTACTGGATTATCTAAATATATGATTATTGATCCATACAAAAATACTATTGAACTCTCATACAGATTAAAAATATGTTTTTTTTTCTATTAAAGTTTCAAAGTGTTTAAATATATCATTATTCCATTTAAGGCCAAACACTACCATTTGATTTCCCATCACTAACCACGAATTTGTCGCTTCATGTCAAAATATTTGTTATACACTTATAACATCCCATCACAAAAGAGTCAGAAATCTTTTCGACATTCCTTTATCTATATTGATATTAACATCTTTCTAAATTTTCATACTTGTGTATCTCTACCTCTCTGATATAGATTTTCTGCAAATTGATACGCATCTGGCCCTAAATATTGATTACACTACGTATTGCGAATATCAGACTCATTTATTTATATTTTTGTTCCTGAACAACGCTATAACAACAGTGACATAATCCAATAATTCGCTTTAGTTCATCCATCACTTATGAATGCACGATAAAGAGCACTTTGATTTGCATTGCATATTTACCATACAATATTATAAACATGACCGTAAGATGTCCACAAAATTATACACATCAAAACGTGAAATGCTAACTGGATAGTTTGGAACCGCGTGTAAAGGAAGATCTAGTGATGTTCCACCAAATGACATGTTCAGTCAGCCATTGATTTACTCTTCCATGCTGGATTGATCTACGCCATCATGAATTCCTTTCTGTTGAATTTGATTGTATTTATATACATGTGTTTTCTAGCCAAAGGGTCTCAAGAAAACTCAGACCCGGTGGGAATAAATTGTAACTCAGAGGTCAAATTGTAATTTTTTTTAAATATGTAAACTGAATAGTATAGTATGTATGTATAGTGGGCAACATCGAAATCTGAGCTAATATAAAATTGAATAAAATAAACTTTTTCAAGTTCCACTGATTGAGTTCACTGGATAAGATTCCTAGTGAGGCATAAAATTTTATGCCTTACTAATGATGCCGAAAATAATGAGTTTAAATTTTTGTTTTCAGTCTGGGTATTTTTGTTGCCGTCTTTGTGGTTCCCATGACACACGAGGATACTAGTATGGGGAGTGTGCAAAGTATTATTAATTTATAAAATTTTAATACAGCATATAAAATTTTAAATGAGATAGTTTTTAACTATTTTTTGGTAGTCATCAGTATTTTTTTACTTTGAATCTGATACTGAAGTCCTTCTAAGATTTGCCATCCCGACCCGTGTGTGGAATAAACTTAATTTCTTTACTAAATTAAGACCTACCAAGCGCATATACAGGCGAGATCCAACCCAGCACCACCCGGACCTAGTCCTTCCAATCCTTCTTGATCTCGAAGCTCCACTCCCACTGCAAGTGGATGTTCTTGTCGTCGTCGGTGAAGAGGCTGTTGACGGTGTAGGCGCCGCGGGCCATCATGCCCGACGGCGCGTCCTCCGGCGGCGTGGTGTACGACTGGATCTCCGTCTTGGGCGGGTACGAGCCGACCATGTGCGTCATTTTGTCAACTGGAATAGGAAAAAAATATTGTCATATATGTATACATTTATAGTAGAAATTAAATAATCAGGACTATAGTAAGGCCAAGGAGACGAGATAAAAAATGTAAACAAAGTTTCAGGAGTTCAAAACATTTTTATTTGTATAGATTTTATACATAGCATATACTAGCGACCCGGCCCAGCTTCGCTCGAGCCATATACATTAAAATTTACTTTACAAAAACCCATTTAAGTACTAAAGGCAAAAAATAGACGCGCGATGAGAATGCGCGCCGGGGGATGTTATGATTTTTGGTAAAAAATATCATCTTTTAAAGTATTTATTTGATTACATTTTGTACAATTTTAATCTTAATTGACGAAGCTAATTAACGTTTTTATTTAGATTAGGATTAATACTGAACAGAATTAACAGCTTCGAGATAACGTGATATTTTTCATTAACATTTTACACATAAAAGTAGTTATTGTAAGTCAACCAACCGTAAGAGATAGAGTACACTAATGCGGACAGTAGGCAAGATTTGTGACAAAAATCGTTATGTTTTAGTCTAGTTACATAAAAGCATAATCAATTATTATACACCTAAACCTTCCTCAGAAATTACTTTATCTATTTTAAAAAAAACCGCTACAAAATCCGTTGGGTAGTTTTAAAGATCTAAGCATACATTGGGACGCGGGAAAGCGGTGGGAAGCGAATTTGTTTTAAAATATGTAGTGATTTATTATTTATTACAACATTTCTTCCAAATACCTACTTGAGAAAGTGACACCGCAATTCTAAAAATCATATTTTTGGAGCAGCGGAAAATACGCACATAAACTATTTTGCCAAAGGTGCTCGCCGAGGGTTTGAACTCGGTATTTCTGTGTCGGAAACCGCAGTCTTAACCGCTGCACAATCACTGCTCGATTGAATTGATTAGTTGTATGTTTATGAGTACGTGGCTTTATACCACTGCGTCTTCTAAAGAACATGAAAATAAAACAAGAGCACAACATATTGTCTTTTTGACTTCCCGTCAAAACTCTACCAAATGTTGACAACTGCGGTACTGACTGCTTTCCTGTACCACGAAACAGCTGTCATCGACTAACTGACGCCATTACTGCGTATGAATGATAAGGACAGAGATAATAATTGCTCGCTCTCGCAATAGTAACTTGGTAACGGTCCGTTTGTTTACATTTTTTATCTCGTTTCTCAACCCGGCCGGGCCCGATCGTGTTCGTCGCCAACCCGGCCGGGCCCACCGGACCCGGCCGGGTTGTATGATAACAATGTAACCTTTAAGTATTTTATGAAAATTTTCTATGTATGAATGGAAAAAGACAATGTTTCAAGGTTAATATTTATAAGTTTAAACAAGCAGGTCTTTCTCTTTACTCCTTATAGTGTCTAATTAAAAACATGGTGTTAAAATAAGAAACTAATTACGCAGCTTAGAGTACTAAACGTGTCATAACAACTTAGATTTGCCCTTTTAGAACTGGTCAATACAATTTATTGGTCTATAATGATCAATTTTTCGCAGTGATATTACAGAATCTTTTTTTTTTAAAGAATTATAATCACTACAATATTTGTATTTGATTAAAAAGCGAATGGCACAGTCCAAAATAATGTCTCGTTTACGTTTAATTAAAAGGCAGTGAAGCTTATCGATGTATGTCACGTGTAATTCTATGCAAATTCATAGATGTGTACGTTCGACCTTGTACAGAAGGTTACGACGGAAGTTCAAATTTTGTTAAGGTTCAGTGGGTCTATGGTAGGGTTGCCAACCATACTGTTAAAAACGGTATTATACTGTTTTTCACTACATTATACTTTTTACTGTTGAACAAAAAGCATTCAAAATACTGTTTTCAGTATCAACATCTCGAACGAACAAGTGCAGCGCACAATCGAGCGTTTCAGAACGAATCTGTCAAATACTAGGTACCTAATATTAGCTTCAATTAATTGAATAAAAAATGAGCTCTTTATTTATTTTAATTATAGTTTTGACTGTGGTAAGGTTTATGAAGCTTTTTAAATTGACTAAATTGATAAGTTTACGCGAGAAGCACTAAAAATATGTCTTTAAAAATTAAATACTATTCATTTTTGTAAAATACTGTTTATTTTCCTTCTCAGACCTAAATATACTTTAATTCTTGTAAGAAAAAGTTGGTAACCCTATCTATGGTGTAAAAATGTGGTGAGTTCCGAACCTTGCCAGATCATTCCGCTAATGGATAAAACAATAATGGATCGGCTTGGTGTAACGCTTAGATAAACATCGTGGGATGGCCGATCGTATAGCAAATCACCTGTCAAGGATAATGCAGTTCAAGTGCATTATACGAAGTGCATTATTTTAGTATTTTGGGAAATTAAATCGTAATGTCAGGGCCCTACAGTTCCTCAAATTTGTAAAAAAATTCTGAGGAAAATTATTGATTAAGGTTTGTTTTAATTAGTTAATAATAGGCGGTATTTGACCCTCCAGAAACAACTATTCGCTACAACTTTGAAGTCCACTATTCTGTGCGCTACAATGTCTCTGAATTTTCTTATCATTTCGCTTTATTCTTTTATATGGGATATTGATTAGATCACACCTATTTCGCTTACGGAACAGCCCATATTTCATATTAAGATTCATACGCAGCTGTAACTAGTCGCTAATAGCGTACCTATTAATTAACTTAAATTAGCAAAATAATACAAAAAACCATTGCCATCAAACATTAAACACTCTTAACGACTTCAATGAATCACGTACAGCCGCCCAAATCAGTGGCAACATGTCATTGCATACAATACGCGACGCAATTATGCGGCCCGAGGAATATTTATAGTGCGTTTAATAATAACGCGTCGGTTGAATATAAAACGGACGACTCCATACGTACCCGGCACTGTCCAGAAGCGTGGTGGGAGAAAAATTTATATTAGTATAAAGACCTTTATCTATTATAAATTGTTAATTATCTATTACTAAAATAAACAAATTTTCAGTCGTATTAGAGCGGAACAGCGTGGTAGAGCAAGTTCCAAGCCTGCCCAACAATGGAATCCATATTCAAGTTTTTATTTGAATTTTGAATCTATTGGTGAAAAAACTTGAATGTTTCGAACGTGCAAGTACCAACGCTGCATCTATTTTTCACGTGAAGCCAATGTGTTTTAAAAGAAGGGTGCAGTTGCCCTTATGTGAGGCTATCATCAACATCCACAGTGGCAGCACATCTACAATGTACATACGACCCCAGACAAGATTCAGCTTCGCTTGAGGTTTTGTGTAGAATTGTAGATGTTCATGGGCTGCCGGCACCGCGTAATACGAGTACCACCTGGCTAGCATGCTCGTATGCTACTCCCCTGTAGTAGTAGGAACTCCAGTCCTCTCCAATTATAGCTTAGCCGTTTTCCATGCAATCATGCAATAAAATGCAACCAGCCAGTTTGTATGAAACACTCGTTTCACCCGAAAATAAAACAAACATGGTTAATCGCAAAAGTTGTGTCTTCAAAAGTTGTGTCTTCATCATACGTACATACTGACTGCGGATTGTCGCATTTTCAATCTAACTTTTAGTTTTATTGAACACTTAAATCCTGGGATATTGTCCAAGACATAGGTATCCAACAACTATCGCAACCTATGAGTTTTGTCTGTTCCGTAAAAATTAAATGAGTGTGTTACGGTTATGTATGTAAATAATTATTGCCTGCTTGCAGTAATGCTAGGTCTAGAGGTAATATTTTCAATCAGGAAGCCACTAAGCTTACTTTAAAGCGAACGCTTAAGTCCATTAGGCTATGTTTAGAGTCATAACCTTCGTCGGACTTAGCAACATAATACCGGATGTACATGAATAAAAAATGGCTTCAGCTATTACTTCACAGTATTTACCATTATGCTAACGTAACAGAAAAAAAGAATGCTCTTTAAATCACTGAAGGACTATAAAAGGTTGTTTAGTTGTTTGTTTTCTTACACGTTCATTTTTAGGGTTCCGTACCCGAAGGGTGCCAACGGGCCTTTATTACTAAGCCTCCGCTGTCCGTCCGTCTGTCTGTCATCAGGCTGTATCTCATGAATCATGATGGCTAGACATTAGAAATGTTCACAGATGATGTATTACTGTTGCCGCTATAACAAAAAATACTAAAAAATAGAATAGGTAAAATAAATATTTAAGGGTGCTCCCATACAATAAGGTTTTTTTAGATAATGGGCTGTATCTTATGGGCACATAATAGGAGCATAAAAATATTTACTAATATTATAAAAAGGAAAGATTTGTATTTTTGTATGTTTGTGATGAATAAACGCAAAAACTACTGTTCCGATTTCAAAAATTCTTTCACCATTAGAAAGCTACCTACATTTACCCTGAGTAACATAGGCTACTTTAAAAATGCTACGTAAAATCTGGTAATAGGGTCAACGCGGTTGAAGCAACTATAGTATACTAAGCAGCTATGATGGCCTATGATTTTAATATAGCAATGAAGCCTGGAATAGCACATATGCTATTTTTTATCCTACTGGGACCCATTAAACGGGTCCACGCGAGTGAAGCCGCTGGCTAGTTGTTATATAAAGTTGATGGTATGTTGTTCGGTTTTGTCACCCGGTTTCAACAAAACTGGCATAAATTGGATTCAAACGTTTTTACTTCATACTGACAATATGTAACCATTAATAAAAAATATTTTAAATTTACCCGGCACTCCCAATCGGTAGGTCTTTTGCACGTATTTGAGCCCGTGGACGATCTCCCGTTGCACGATGAAGTCGATCCTTATCCGGTATTGCACACCTTCTTTTATTATGAACACCTGGAAAGAATTTGTTTTCTTTTAATATATGTGAACAGCAGTGGTGTTAAGCAGCGATGGCCGAACGGTAAAACCCGCGGTTCTAACACGGGGATACCGAGTTCAAACCCCCGGCGCACGCCACTAACAAAGTTTGTTTACTGCGTATTATTTATCATTGCTCCACGGTGAAGTAAAATATTGTACATAATATTTTATCAATTACTTTAAATTCGCACTGGCCAGCGTGGTGGACTTCGGCTTATATCCGTCTCACTTCACAGCAATACGACATAAAAAAGGTTAAAAAATAGCGATTTACGAAGCTGAGCTTTAAAAAGGTTTGACATCACTAAAACGCCCTCAGGGACCTTCCTCAGCGTTTATAGAGGACCCCGGGATCTCTTGAAGATCGCACCGGTGCCCTTCTTGCCCAGCGCCCAAAACGGTCCGTATTATGGGGACATGAAGAGTCATGTCATAAATTCCAGAGACATTATAGAGACAATGTCTCTGGAATTTACGACAGTTGCGGCCACACACACCACTGTCCTTCACGGGGCCTTTAGCTTCCAACTCTATACGCCTGCAATTACGGGAGCCTCCTTTTAGTCACCTCTCTTACGACAAGCAAACACCGTATATCATACTCTGCTCTCGAACTACAGGCACAAATCCCTTCAGTCCTACTTTACACAATAATTTACAAAAGACAAAGCCGTTTAATGGGCAATATATGCATGGCAATAAGAAACACCTATCTATAAATATGGAAAATTGGCAACATTTTCACTCGGTGTTTACGGGCCGCGATACCGGCAGACACTTCGCCCACTTGGTTGATCGTTACTTTACGATCGTCTGATAGTGTATTTATAATGGCAGTACGTCATGGTACTGTTCATTTTGAATATTCAGCTGTCATGCATATATACCAAACGCTTTCATGATGTATTACCACCACTTTGAAGTGTATAATTGGATTCTTAGTCCTTATAACATATAAAAATATAAAATTTAAAATAAAACTAAAAAGAAAGTAACACGTTTTATAGGCGATACATAAGCAAATCATAAATTTTATGCAAAATGAAAGGCTTAACAGCCAAGACTCATTTGGACATTATTGGGCTCCTTGGGAAGATTCGATTGGTTGAGAATGGGACTGTAGTTAAGGGTTCAATTAACGGGAGTTTTTTTTATGGAATAGACGAGTATTCGAGCCACGTGGTGTTAGGTGGTCACTGCAGCCAATGGACATTTACACACTACCTCAAGGAACCTAGGACAAGACGCCGAAAGCTGATGATGGTCACCTAAAGTAAATCTGATGCATGTAAGACATGCCGCTGCTAATCTTTACTACAACGATCAAGACAAAACGAAGCGTTCTTACTAATATATCTCGATCATATATCAGTCTTGAATCTTTTGTGCTACAGGATGATGTTTTTCTACGTGTAATTGAATTTTGTTTTACTCTATCCTAGTACAGTTACTGATCAATAATAATAATTTTGAAGAACAATAAATTCCTTTTTGAAATACATTGGTTTAAGAATATCGGCAACAGACTTAGTAGTTAAAAATTACTCTATCAAATTAACAGCACAAAAAAAGGTAAGACTGAATACACCTAAAACACTATAGCAAGATACCAAATGGATTTGTGACGGACGCGTCCAAATCGCGCATCAATGTAGATGTCAAATTACATGTTCCACTTGACAGGATTATTTTTCCAAAGTTTAAGTAAGTAATACAGACAAAAACCTAACAACTCTACAGTGAAGAAAAATAACTTAACTCTTAGTTTTTGCTGTATTTATAAAACAAAAACACATAAATCCACAAGCGCACACCTGTCAATGCACCTGTCAAATTCTACACGCTATCAGCTGACAGGACTGTGTTGTCAACGCCTTAGGAATAGGTAAAAACTACTTTGCAACAATCCGCAATCAGAACGTATGATGGTGTATACTTTTTTCATGCAATAGCACCTCCCTCCCTCCCACATAGGACACATGCACATGCAAGAACAAAAAGTATACACCAACATACGTACCACCACCAACACGTGTTTCGCCCCAAAACAGAGCATCATCAGGGTTATTGACTCTTCGACGGTTACCCGCAAAGTGCCTTAGGAATAGTCGAAGACAGAAAAACAAATTAAAAGACTAACATAGTAACAGTATATTGTACAGTGGAGAAAAATAAATAAGAATTTATGAATCTTAAACACACATAACGGTATCCCCCTGTAAGCTAGACACCGTTGGCAGGACGCCAGGTATTTGCGTGACGCTGACTGCGGGCGCGTCTAAAGCGCGCAATGAAGCACCTGTCAAATTCTACACATTATCAGCTGACAGTGTGACAGACACTGTTGATAACACCTTAACAATAGAGGAGATAGACAAAAAAGTAACAGTCGGAATCCTGAATATTTTTTCTGATGAATAATAACGGTATCCCTCCCTTGACCAGACGTAACCAGCAGAGTATGAGTGGAATGTAGAGCTTTAGGTTTAAGTTTGCAAGGCAGCCTTTGTATTTCCTTCTTTGTACTTAGTTTAAATATGAGTTATTACAGAATTTTAAAGTCGTACCACGGCATCCGAACGCGACACACCGTTGACAAAGTGCCAAGTGTACACGTAGCGCATTGCTATAACAACGTCACAGACGCGTGACGATGCAGCTGTCATAACCTACGCGCAAAAATATTCGCTAATGCCCAGCGCGTGAAAAACAGCGGACAGTGAAACGTTGACTTACGTACTGAGCAGTGACGCCAGTGACGTAAAAATATGTAAAAGTTTAAGAAATTACAATACATGCATCGCTTATAAGGATGCATCAGCGTTATCCGGTGTTTTTAATCTCATGTGCTCCTCTTGAAATTGTTGAGAAAATGCCCGCTGTACAACCAGGACCATTAACGTATTGGAGGTCGCTGCAGCTCATTGACACAAAACCTGAAGCAAGCTAGAGGCCGCCATGCAGTTGCGCTGCTACTCCAAAGGCTCATTGCGTCATGTACGTCTGGCCGGCAACTGCACTTTTCCAGCGAAACACTAATTGAAAGAATTGCTTCACGGCAGAGGTGGGTGCAGTAGTGATACTTTCCGGGCGGGGGGAAACCTTCAAAAGGTACCCGGAACTTGGAAGAGGATACCGGGTTATGTGGGATTTGATGGGGCATCTGTGACTTGCAATACTATTCGATTCAGTGTGTTGGCTGCAACCCTGTTTTGCGGCCCACTGCTGGGCACGTGTCTCTCCCCATTTTTGGGGAGGCCTGCCGCTTAATCCACCACGCTGCTCCAATGCGGGTGTTATGTTACATACATAATATGTATTTATCGGTAATAAATCGGTTATCGGCAGAAACTAAGGGCTCTTTGAAGTCGCGAAGCCCTGAGTACATGCCAGTGCACACCACCGGCACGGTCAAAAGAAAAACGGAAAGATAAATTGTTGTAAGGGGATGTACTTTTTTAGGTTCATAATTTATTAAATACATATCCAATTGCTTACACAATATACATATGTCGACAGACACCTGCAGCGTAGGTATAGCCGAAAGAGTAACGACAGATTGACGTATGTTTGTCCCTAGTAAATGATGAAATTAACTACAAGCCGCGATGAGTGCGCCACAAACCGAGGAACAAACGGAGGAGTGATCTGACATTGAATCAATGTAAAACAACATTGCCTTTGAAAACTGTACTTCTCTATCAAGACAAATAATGAGATCTGATTTTCTAAAATACAAAACCGCACCGCACCCCTTCGAATGTAAAAAAACTTATGAATGGGTCCTTATAAACAGGAACAAAAAAATTAAAAAGATCAAAGTTCATCTTCAACTGTAAAACCAACCAACGCGACGGCAGCCCAAATTGCAAGGGCAGGCAAATAAATATAATCAAATTACTTTATGACAATTGCCTCGTTTGATGCAGACCATTACACCTAAACACATCCCGACAGCATCAGCTGTATAAATAATTCTACATATTATCAAGTTACAAAGTATTATAAATTAGTTTGCTGAACGCTCATCTGAACGTAAATTTTTATCAATGGATGAAGACGAATAAATAAATAATCTTTCAATTGAACGCTGCATTAATGGCCCAAAATTACTAGGTACCTAGTATTGACCTTTCTTCAACCACAACCGATAAAGTTGATGGTTATTAAAAAGATGCTGAGAGTGTTTCCTCCGGCTCTTTTCTCTCAGCTCAACTCATCACATAAAGGCACCTAGACCAGATGACCGTAAAAAGATTGACGTTCATTATGAGAATAATTGTATTCCTATAATGAATACAGTTGTCACTTGACAACGGATCTTTGTCTCCCTGAAGTTAGGTGCAACAAACGACTGCGCATGTACGGCTGTACGGAGAAGTGTTTTGATTGTTTAAAAACATTTTTGGTTACTGCGCAGCTATTCGCAAGAAGTTCCGAGAGACAAAGTTCGATTGTGAGGGTACTGTAAAATATTCTGACTTTGACTTTAATAAATTGTCCTAGTACTAAGTAGAAAGAGGTGTGAATGAATATAGTACCTGTCATTAAACCCTTAATTTTAAATTCACATCGTCAGAGTATCTTTTGAAATCCTACCGAATACTAACCTGCCGTTTAACTTTATTTTCTCGCAAGCGTAAAATAATAAATTACTCCACGAGAAGCACTAGGCGGAGACAAATGAGTAATTACAGCGTCACAGAGACGTTGATCAACGCGGGCCAGGCCACATCCAACATATAAGAAATTACATTAACGTTAAAAACACGTCTCAATAGAGTTGATTTCTACTTCTCTCAGATGACGGTAGAGAATAGGGTTGCAGTTCGTTGTAGCACTATAGATCGACTATCGATAAACAATCGACTGTTTAAGAAGAAGAAGATAAAATTGTCAATAGTATCGATGTAAGCAAAATAATGGTAACTATCGACTGCACAACTTCAGATTATTATTTTTTTATGTAAAAATTATCGTAATATGTATTTTACTAAATAAGGTATCGACAGTATTTATCGATGCTGCTATCAATCTATCATTGGCAACAGAAGTAGACAAAATGAAATGGATAATTTAGCTGCTGAGTCACCGACGGGGCGTCGATTAGACAAACGCGTAAAATGACTTTCAATACAATTTTATCTCCACTAACACGCATTGGAGCAGAGGGGCAGAGTAACCTCCAGGCCTCCTCTATTATAGGGAGAGACCCGTCCCACCGATGAGACATAAAAAGGGTTGCAACCATACTATTGATTGATTGATTGATTGATCGTTAGTAATCTATCTTATCTTGTGCAATACACAACTTAGGCATTGACAGTCTCGACACGTCTATTGATTTTATGGCTTTTATAAATTAAAACTATCGATAGTAAACGGCCGCTTTTCGGCAACACTAAAAGAGAAAATGAAAACGCGGTCGTGTCGCCGACGCCGACGGCGCGTCAATCAGGCGAACGCTTGGCCCCAGATAAATGACCGCTGACATATTTAATTGTTCTGCCGACTGGGATATTAATATCAATTGGCGTGGAAATTAAATAAGACTTCTAAAGCCGTTGAAGAATTATCTAATTATAGGAAGTACTTTCTTGATTTGACCATTAAGATTTTTGCAACGCTTACAGGCTTATATATATCTGTACTAATATATAAAGCTGAAGAGTTTATTTGTTTGAACGCGCTAATCGCAGGAACTACTTGTATGAATTGAAAAAATATTTTTGTGTTGAATAATCCATTTATTGAGGAAGGTACCATTATCTAAAAAAATCACGTTTACTGTATGGGAGCCCATTTAAATATTTATTTTATTAATTAAGTTATAGCAGCAACATAAATACATCTGTGAAAATTTCTAATGTCTGTCTATCACGGTTCATGAGATATAGCCTGATGACAGACAGACGGACAGACGGACGGACAGCGGAAGGTTTGTAATAGTAAGGGTGCCAACCCTTCGGGTAAGCAACCCTGAAAACGATGCGATATGTCAGTGGCGCCCATGCTGCAACGCAGCAGTTTAATTGCGACAACGCTAAGAAATTGTGTGATATGATGAAAAGATAATGCTTCTTTACTATAAGAAAGCAAAATTAATAGTATCATGCGTAGGCTACAAATTACAAAATTAAATGTTCTATTGCGCTGACGCCATGACGACTCGTCTATCAGACGAACACTTGTCTTGGACCAGACGAATACCCGCTGACAAACGTAATTGTCCCTGGACTGGGATATTAACAATATTAATTACAAAGACAAAGACAAAGACAAAGACAAAGACATTTATTTGCACAAATATGGGTGTTTACAAAGTTGTTTATATATATTTAGTTCGCCATATTTACCTTCATGAGGTATGCAAATATACAATGATAAAAATATAAAAGGAAAAAAACTAAACTATAATACAATTACGAAATGTACATTTACATCTATTTTAATATTATTTTTATTTGTCCCATATTGCGCCTTTTATAAATAAAAATAATTTTTTTTATTTATTTATATTTCGGATCGGTTCCGATCGTCAGCTTTGGGTACCCATATCACAGGGTGTTTGTACACTGAGAGGAAAAAAAGCCGGCGGAAAAAAAACCTCCCAGGTTTTTGTGGAATTCCTTTATGCCGTTTTATCGTTTATGAAATCAGTGACTGAGTAATACGCCTTTTTCAGTAAATACGTTTTAAGTCCTTTTTTAAATTCGTTGCCTGTTTTAATTTTGAGGAATTCCGGTAGACCGTTATATATTTTTGGTCCCATGCAAAAGACACTGTTATGATATTGTTTTGTTTTAGAAGCGATTGAACATAATTGACTGTTATGTCTTTTTGATTTAAGGGTTTCATATTTTGTGATTTCTGTTTTGACCATTAAAGAGATCTCGTAAATGTATAAGGAAGGGAGCGTCATTATTTTTAAATTTTGAAAATGTGGCCTACAAGTATCCGTTTGTTGTAATTGACATATTGCTCGAATGCATTTTTTTTGAGCCTTAAACACAGTTTGAATTCCAGTCGCGTTTCCCCAGAATATTATACCGTATCTTAATGTTGCACCTACGTACGCATGGTAGGCATTTAGAACCGCCGTTTTGCTTACAACTTTGGCCAATTTATATAAAGCAAAAGAAAACTTATTTAATTGTTTACAAACGTGTTCTTTGTGTGACTGCCACGTTAATCTGCTATCTATGTATAGTCCTAAAAATTTTGTTGTTTCTATTTCAGATATCAACTTTCCTTTATAGTTAATATTTACTGGTTGTCCGTATGATACTCTATTTTTAAATGTCATTATGTTTGTTTTATCAAGATTAATTTTAAGATTATTACCATTTAGCCACTCTATCAGTGATTCAAGACAATCATTTATATTACTTTCAAAGGAACCTGTGTTTTCATTTGTAAATATTACTGTACTATCATCAGCAAATAGTATCATCGGTTCTTTTACTGCTTGAGGAAAATCGTTAATATAAATTAAAAAAAGTAAAGGGCCTAAAATACTTCCTTGAGGCACTCCATACAGTACTTTCCTAGAGAGAGAATGATGTTTCTCTTCAGTTTTTGTGATTTCATTAATTTTTGTTATTTCTGTTATGTGTTCTCTGTCAGTTAGGTAAGAGTTGATTAAGTTCAACGCATTGCCTCTGACTCCATATTTCTCTAACTTATTAATCAGCAATTTATGATCTACATACTCGAATGCCCTTGTCATGTCCATATAGAGCCCGATTACCTGTTTCTTATCATTTAAACCTGTCATTACTTTTTGTAAAAAATTATAAATTGCTACGTTTATTGATTTGTTTTTCCTAAACCCTACCTGCTCATCAGCAAAGATAGAAAACTTTTCGAAGTAAAAATATAATCTGTCATGGAGTACTTTTTCAAATATTTTAGAAAAAATAGGTATTAATGCTATAGGTCTGTAACATCCCATGTTCTGTCTGTCCTGTTTCTTAAATATTGGTTTGATAATTGTGACTTTAAGTTTCTCTGGAAATATGCCAGTTTCAATACTTAAATTTATATTATAAGCTAGTATTGGTGCAATTATATTTGATACCCGTTTAACGATATTCGTACATATACCGTCATACCCCGTACTATTTGTATTATTTAGATTATTTATTATTTTTATAACTTCGTCGGGTGAGGTTGGTTTTAAGAAAAATGAGTGTTGACTGTTAAAACTAATTTTATGTATATCACTATTAATCTTTATATTACAGTTATCTTCAATTTGATTTAAGAAGAAGTCATTAAACTCTTTGGCGATAATTTGTGGGTCTGTTTCAATGTGGTTCCCCACTTTGATTTCATTAATATCTTGTTTAGGTATATTTATAGTGTTATTGTTAATTACTTTCCAGACAGCTTTCGATTTATTATTAGAGTTCTTAATAAAATAGTCATTTTGAGATTTTTGTGTTAGTTTTATTATTCTTTTAAATGTTTTTGAATAATTTTTAAATTTATTTTTTGCCTCCATGCTGCGAGAGATCCTGTACCTCCAAAGTAAACCCCTTTTAATTTTGGAACACCTTTTTATACCTTTTGAAATCCACTTTGGTCGTTTTTTCGTAAGTATTTTAACTTTTAAAATAGGGAAACAAAGATTATATAATAGTTGGAATAACTCGTGAAATACATTAAAAGCATCGTTTGGATCAGTACTTAAATAAACGTCTTGAAATGTTAAATTTTTAAGACTGTCGATAAATTTTTTAATATTTTCAATACAATAATCGCGTCGATAGATGTACCAGTGCGTAATGAGGCAATTTCTTTTTACCGGACATTGCAATATCTGAGCGGTATGGTCCGATAATGCAAGTTCAATTACGCCAGATTTACAGTTTCGAATGTTATGAGCAAAATTATCAATACAAGTTTTACTGCAAAGTCGCGTTGGTGTTTTAATGGACAGCTTAAGATTATATGAGTCAAATATTTCTTCAAATTCGGATGTTATTTTGTTTCGTTTTAGAATATCTATGTTAAAATCCCCGCACACTATTATCTTTTTATTTTTAAAACAAATATTATTTAGAAGGCTATTTAATTTCTCAAAGAAAAGATCAATGGAAGTCGAATTATTTCTTGGCGATCTATATATACAAATAACTACAATTCTGTGTTCAGTTAACTCCACCGCACTACATTCTATTATATTTATTACGTTAAATTGAGTAATTTCATGTATATTACGATATTTATGACCTTTGCGAATTAATATACACGATCCACCATTTCTATTATTTCTTACGCAGTACGAAGCGAGATTAAAATTTGGTATGTTCAAGAAGTTAATGTCAGTTACGATCATGTTGTGTTCCGTGACGCAAAGAACATCGACACCTTTTTTTTGAAGGCATAGATCATTCAGGCAAACAGTTAATTCATCCGATTTATTTATCAAGCCATTAATATTCTGATGCAATATATTAATGTTTTTATACACGAAAAAAATTTTCTGATTGTGTCAAGTCTTCTGTTTGTGTTTGTTTCTCAGACTTTATATGGACATAAGAACAGCTTGTCTGAGTACTATTGTCTTTTGTTTCGGGGATAGTTTTAATATTTATCTTATTTTTGTGGTTAAACGTTAAAAATCTTGTTTTATAATTTATGTGGAGTATTTGCCTGAGAATAAGTCTACATACATTAACAAGTAATTGGTTTCTGTTTCGCATATTATTAAACCGTTTGTACTCCAGATCTAAGTAATATGCATGTTCTAAATTAGTGCAGGCAAATTTTAGGTCGTAATTTAGCTTATTCTCATTGAGATATTTGTTGTACGGAACTTCGCAGAGAATGATGTTGGTATTTTGTTTATCTTGGAGCCATTTATTGACGCTTAGATTAAATTTAAAGGGGTTGGTATCATTTGTTCCCCCGATCACAACAACATAATCATTTTTTGTTAGGGACAGTAAATCATTGTTACTGGAGTTTATTATTTCCTGCATAGGTGCCTCAGGTTTCCAAATACACGTTACTAAATATTGTTCACCTAGCAACTTTTGTAAGATTTTTTGAGTATTACGGCCTTGTTGATCTGCTAAAATTAGTACTTTATTTCTCTGAGTATTCGTAACTTTAGATGTATTTGATTTATCACTACTATTAATTTGTGTTTCTGCATTATAATTTGGTTTGTGTCTTAATGGAGTGCGCTGTTTTGTATCTGAGGTAGCTGATATTTTACTACAAGTTTTACTAATATCTGGGGTAGTTTGTGACGAATTTAAGTTTTTTTCAATTGTTGTTTTCGTTTTTGAATTACTTTTTTTAGTAGTTTGCTTAGGGGTTAATTGTTTAGGTGATTTCTTATCCGGAGTATTTTGCAAGGAAGTTGATCTTTTGTCAATTTTTCTTTTACTTTTTAAATTACTATTTTGGGGAGTTTGTTTTAATTGTTTAGGGGATTGTTTAGTTTTTTTATTATTATCAGGCGTTTTTTGTGGGGTTGTTAATGCAGATTCAAATGTTTCTTGATCTTTTGCAATGGGACTGTTTGCCGCGCTCGAAATTTTTGGTATCTTCCGTTTCCTTAACGTAAAAGGTGTTTCACAATTTCTTTCGCTCGTACTTACTTTTTTATATATTTCTATAATTTTTTTGCAACTTTCTAATTCTTTTTTTAAACAGTTATTTTCGGAATTTAAATTTTCTATTTCACTGTGTGCACTTTGTAATTCCTCATTTAATCTGTTTATTTTACAGTTTAATTCTTGTACTTGAGTTTTGTCATCTAAGGAAGTATTTGGCAAGCTAATCATTGTTTCATTAAAAAGATCTGTGTCTGATGTGGACATATTTATCAAAGAACTAGTTCTCTGCAGCCTTCTTACGGTTATATTTTCAAATTCCATGGTTAATTAAGGTATTAATTTAGGATTTTATATTTGCAAAAAAGTACAAAACCGTGTGTTTATTTAATTTCGTTAATTATTAATTTGTTTTATTTATTTAAGTATTTTTAAGATAGTTTTATTAGTACCTAATGGTAAGAGTCACGCAGATGGTATTGCTAATGACAACTGAAAGGCGCTGTCCCAGCTCTGTGCGGTGTCTTCCAACGCTAGTCTGCGAATTTCTTTGATAAGAAATTGAGTACCGTTGGGCAATGCACGTGACGTAAAAATAGAAATTTATTAATATTTTATGCTCAAAGATATTTATTTTATTATATATTTTAACGTTTTTATTGTTTTAACGAATTTACAAAATTTTGTTTTTTATATTATTTTACTATTCAGCGGTTTTATTGTTTAACAAGCTTAAATTAGTATTATTTTTATAAAGAAAAGAAGAGAAAAACGTAAAAAGCCATAAACACAAAAATTTGAAATGTCCGATTGCAAGGCGCGAACTCACGTCAGCTGATCGTTATGATAAGATAAGAAAGACTCCTATGGAATTTACGTGTAACCGTTAAATTTTACGCACACCCGCACTTGAGTGATAAAATGTATTATGATTGTTTACAACGTCTTTAATAGTTTACTTAATTTATTAAAACCGAATTGGAAAACGTAATAAACACTCCTATCTTGCTTTCTTATTTCCGTAAATAACGCAGCACTATGGTATGGTCCGATTTTCGAAGTTCTAACGCACTTTACAGTCACTGATTTAACACACAGTTTTAGTTGGTTTTACGCAATGTTCACTTAGGATAACACTTTCGCACATAAAACTTGAAGTAAATTTTAATATTATAACGTCAAATTGGTCTAAGATAAGGTTTTTATATTTTTAATTTGAATTTTACACGAGAGCGTATTGTTATTTGTTTGACAGCAGCTGTCATGTGAATTAGAGTGGAAATAGATGGTATGAAACTGTTGATGAATGAACTAATTATAATATATTTAAAGTACCTATTATGAAACTTCGAACTATATTATGAAATAATTTCTATTATTATACGAGAAGTGACAACTATATGAAAGGTTGGAATGTTAGTTTTAGCTGTTACAATACTCAGAGCACATATTTTACATACTAAACGTACAATGGGTAAGGTTTTAAAAGTTGTGTAGCCTCTTTTGGTCAAGTTTTGCCTTTACGCTTTAAGCACGCTAAGAACATACATTCTTACTCGTATGTATGTATGTGATGTCCTCATGGAAGAACGAGGTGACGCGTGAGTATTTGAAAATGATAAGCTATATCTGTACTTTACTGTACATCCAAATTAGAAGTATAATGGTATAGGCCGATTATCGATCGATCGATTAAAGTGGGGCGTCCTCATAATACTAATGAATTTTTATGTTGCAACGGGCTGAGACGTCAATGTGTTGCACGTGATAGATAAATAAAATATACCTATTGATATTTTATTTGTCTTCTACATGTAATAAAACTTGTAAATAAATAAAATATATTGATATTTTATTTGTCTATCACACGCGACAGCTTTCAATAATGAAATAGTCAAATTCCATCGGTTGGATAAGCGACTTATTGAAGCGATACAAAAAACGATATTAGATAAATATCAGATAAGGCATGCAATCAAATTAGATTCAAACAGCTTGTTATCGGGCATGACGTAAAGGCTAGTAGTGGTTGTATAAGCCGGTTTGTAAGTGCATAACAGCTTAGTAGCAGGATCTTGTCAGAACTATCCAACATCTATATGAAAGCAGAAATAAACAAATCCTTTTACGTAGTACTTACGTTGTTAAAGCTGAAGATAAGAATACGACACTGAATAAAAAATATCTAAGGAAATTTTAAGCAGGTAAAGGATTCAGAGGGTGCAGAGGGCCCACTCTGTACGCATCCGTCCGTAAGTTCTAACATTTTCGGAATCCTTTTTTGGCATACTCAGATCAGTTTTTATTCACGAATTAATAAGATAAGCGTTATAATTGATGACATTAAGCTACTAAATGAATAATAATACAAGAATTTCTTTAGTCTTATCCAAAAATTAGGCCCATAAATTCACTAAGTTTCGGATACGGGCGTACAGAGTGGGCCCTCAGGACCGCACGGAGTGGCTAACTGATGATCAGTATGACAGACAGTCTCATCAGATATTCGCACCACAGAAGACACAAAACGATTATGAATTTACGAAATTATCATGATATTTAGGCAGATAAGGTTTTCTAATCAGTGTCACCGTCTAGCAACAGAAGACTTTTAAACGACACGAGAACCAGAAAGCAACAAGTTCAACGGTAATTGTTTGAGACATTGAAACACCTCAATTTCCTGTAGCTACCGTCTTCCACGGCATCAAAACAAACATGCGTAAAAAGAAATAAACAACCGGTTAATCTAAACATGACCGAGATTGTCGTCTATTGCGTTAGTTCCAAGAAAAAGTCCATCGGAGTCGAGTCGACACACTTCGAGGCTATATTTAGAGGAGTCTGCAATCGATTAATACGTTAACTGGACTATAAAAAACAGCAAGCCAATTAATTAAGGCCCTAGGCGTTATTGCCTTTTTCCAATCGTTGAAGTCGATCTTCAGATATCAATTAGAAGTAGACGGTGTAAAATTCGATTATACGAGTCAACGAGTTGTTAATTAATTAGAGACGTAGAGTCCATGAATAGGATTTTTTAGAAGTTTCCTTCTGATATTTAAACTTACAAGTATCTAAATATTAATCTTCGCGTATGTTTTCTCTGGAAGCAGACGCACGCTGTCGAAGGCCTTATGGGTTTATTATTAAGATACTTGAAATGAACGAAATACAAAAAATATATGACCCTTATTGCACCCCACAGCTGGCATACTGACTGCAAAATAGGGCAAGCTTGGAGCACCAGGCTGCTCTAATGTGGTTTGGTGTTGGTTCAACCTGCCTTCGGATGTTTTCAAACCTCCTCGATTCTAATAAGGCCTCCGAAATGTGTTCACGATTGTAATCTATTAACAACTACTAAGAGTGATTGACGGTTTGTCACCCTTCGAAATCCGGAAACGCGCGTGAAAGACCGAGTGAAAATGAATGGTGGTCAGTCTGACGAGCAATTACTCCCGTCGGCGCTTGTATCGCTTAATTGCAATGTTCGTTGCGTTCTACGCCAGCCACAAGTACTATGCCACGAAGGCCTACCTGCTTTTTGAGGTCAGTGAGGTCCCCGCTGAGGTCCAGCTCGACGTCCTCCCGGCCCGCCACGCAGAGCGCCAGTTTCTTCACTATCACCTTTCGGGGGTCGTTCGCGTCTGTGCAACAACCAAAAAGATTACAATAATAATATGTAATTTTAGAATTGTCAAAATTAATAACAAATGATGTTAGGAACACCTTTAATCCATTCCACCCGATTTCACACTAAAATCGTCGGAATCTTAAAATACTAATTTAGCATGCATTTAATCAGACTGCAACCCTTTTTGCGTCCCATAGCTGGGCACAGATATTTCTCCAGATCTGGGAAGGCCTAAAAATTACTCCACCACTTTGCTACAATGCGGGTTGGTGGAGAAGAAGCTGTATGGACTAATGGGACTGTATAATGGTACAAGTATACCCGCTATGGGTAATAAAAATGCCGTTTGTAACGTAGAAGGCGTTTATTGTCTTCATCCACAAATTTCTTAGTAAAAATAACGTTCGCGTAAATAAATAAATAGGTGTCCAATGTCCGCATCACCTTTTTTTTGGTATCGAGGGAAAACCTTCAAAAGGTATCCGACACCTTGGGAGAGGATACCGTGTTATGTGGGATTTGACCGCACTAAAACCTCCTCGGTGGCCTGCCTCTGAGTTTGTGAGGACTCCGGGATCTCCATTGGATCGCACCGGTGTCCTCCACAGCGGCGCCCCAGAACGGGAGAGCAGATGTGCTCTCCTGCACCTTCAGGTGTTCACGGCGGCATGCGGCCACGCATACACTCACTGCCGTCCCTCCGGGGTTGCTGGCTGGACGGGTCAAGCTCCCACTCTCACCGCCCGCATCCCCGGAAGCCCCCTTTTACTCGCCTCTTACGATCAGGCAGGGGATGCCGTACCTCTATTCTTAATCCCGAAGCTACAGGGACTATGTCTGCATCACCTAGCTGTATAAAGACCGCTTTATTAAATCTAACCTGAGACATCGATTCCGAGTAAACCGAGCGTAAAGTCGTGCAATCAATCCACCGTCGCTCATACCTTAGGCACAGAATACGAACTATCCCTAGGTCAACTTTGAGTTATTTGTGTGGCATTAAAATGTTGACTATAACTGTATCTGAATTTTTAAGTACACTTTTTCTAACACGCTTATATTAGCTTAACCTGTAGTATGTATGTAACGGAATCTTTTAACTTCATTTTCAACTAGTTGTAAGAGTCTGATTAACTTAAAAATTTGCAAGGGGTCAAGGGCCAATGACAATGCAATAATATGAAAAAAAAACAACTAAAAAATTAAAAATTAATAATGCCGTTTAAAAAACTAAAAAAACACGCTTTTGTGAAAATACGAACTGAAAAGTAAAAATAATGTAGTTTAAAAAACACGCTTTTGTGAAAATACGAACTAAAAAGTAAAAAAATAAGAAGAAAATCTATTTTACCTACTGTAAAGAAAGCGTGGGGTGCATGGTGTCAATAGTAACTTAAAAACCACCCCACGCTTTTTTTACAGTAAAATACACATTTTTTCAGTAATCATCGCACGATCTTCGATCTTACTAGCGTCACATTTAAATTCAACTTTTCCTTATTTCATTGAAATGACATTGTAATTGAACTGATAACGACACGCAATGTCGCTAAAATCTGAGTAACTTTTATACTTTTTATTCATTTATAATCTCCAACAGATACAATTCGACTACGAGAAAATAAAATCACTTTTGTTATGTTGGTATTTTTGAGGCACACTTTGGTAATCAAGATGTATCAATAGTATATTTCATTAAAAGTGCGGAAAGGCTGTCATTGCAAGGAGTTCCGACAAATGTCTACCCGAGCCGAGGCGCAGCCGAAGGTGAGGGTTGACAGTCGGAACTCCTTCCAATGACGGTTCCGCACGTGTACTGAACAACTATTTTTAATATAGTTGCGAAAAAATGAAGCAATTTAATAAAATAATAAAAATACGCAAATTTTTGAAAAATGGCGCCAACCGTAAAAGAATACCTATATGCAGAGATTTTTTTTGTTTTCTTCACCCATTCTGGGTAGGCAAAGGGAACTATGCCCATACAGCCAAGTCTGCAGTAGATTTTTTTATTGATATGAAATGAAAATGTTAATGAGATGAAATAAAATGAAACCTAACCTAACTCATTGAATCAAATCATTAAATCTGATATTGAAACAAATTAGCTTCTTTTTAGAAACATTTGCATGAATCATAAAAACTTCTAAAACTACGTGGTTGGTTTTTTTCTTTTTAATAGATATTATTTTGACAGTTGGGAAAGAGAACGCACGAGTGCGGAAAAGGTAAAGAAAAAGCACGAGTGTGCGGAGTGTGTAATAGCCCACTTCCCGCACGCTATACGTCCCTGCAATACGTCACTTTTTGAGCAACTGTATTAAAAAATGTATAACGATATCTTAATTACATGAATCCGTTCAGTGGCTTGGAAGATATGAGGTAATGATGAACATTAGATACATGAACACATACAAGATACGCGCGAATGAAACACTTCCCTTGCAGACAGGTCAAAAAGAATGTTGTTTATTGTGTAGCCAATAGTACAATCTTAAGTACGTAGATTCTCTAAGGGCCTCTTTCACCACCTTCAAGTAAAGTGACAAGTACGCTAATTGTCGGTTAAAGTCACACGCAACATCAATTTCACGATGTTCGAGTAGCACTAATCATATGATGAGCTGACCCGTACTCATAGCTTTTACTTGACAATTAACTTTACTTGGGACATAACTAATCAACACTTTACTTAGAGATGGTGAACGAGGCCCTAAAGGACTTATATTTAATCACGACGTAACATGACTATGCTGAATATTTTATAAAACTAAAACGGTGAGCAAATAAAAATAAGGAAGGAAAACGTAAATGTACGTTTGGGTTGGTATGTTTCAATTGTTTAAGTTTATTTTCCTCTCAATTAAAATCAAAATATTAAGAATGGACTGCAGATTTCCATCTGAGAGCTGGCTCTCTTTTTTTTTCGAAAAGACCTCTCTTTTTACAAACAGTGTATTAAAAAGATAGCAAAATTACAGATTCCTTTTTATCATAACTCATAAGGAAAACTCGTAATATCAATAGGTACGTACAAGATTACTGTCTACAATCACAGATTACAATAGCGGAACAGAAAACAAGCAGTAGCTAACAATTTCTGGAAATTGACAAGGTACAAATAATGATAATAATAATATAAGTATAATATAATAAAGAAATCTGTTTCAATGTACATTTTTATATTTGTAATTAGTTAAGATTTAATTGTTGTAATATTTGCATGCCTCATGAAGGTAAATATGGCGATCCAAATGTATAAAAACACCTTTTGTAAACACCCTTATTTGTGCAAACAAAAGTCTTTCTTTGTCTTTGACAATATTTTTACAAGCTACTCATAGTAGATTTTTTATTTAAATTTTGTCTTTGTCTTTGACAATATTTTTACAAGTTACTCATAGTAGATTTTTTATTTCAATTTTGTCTTTGTCTTTGACAATATTTTTACAAGTTACTCATAGTAGAGTTTTTATTTAAATTTTCTTATGTACTTATTATTGTCTTCTTATGTCACCTCTGCCATAATAAATTACTTTTCTAAACTATACTTAATTAACTTAACTTAATTAAACTTAGAACTCCTACTATTACCTGCCTGCAACATGCAATGCATCAAGATGCCAATTTATTATGAACATTAGATACATGAACACATATGTACAACATACGCGCCAATGAAGCCTTCCCTTACAGTCAGGTAAAAAAGGGTGTTGTGTATTGTGTAACCAATAGGCCAATCTTAAGTACTTAGATTCTCTAAGGGACTTATTTTTAATCACGACGTAACGCTGAATATTTTATAAAACTACAACGGTGAGCAAGTAAAAATAAGTTTTTATTTCTCCTTAAGTTCTTAGAATATTTGTTAATGTCGTTGATGATGCGATAAAAAAATCAAATTCCTAACTACCACCATAATAGTGTCAGTGTTTATTAATATTTTTTTTAAGTGTGATGATCAAATGGACAAGACAAATGTTGGAAAAAAATGCTTAGTTTTTTTAACAAAATTTGGGAATGGCGTAAACAATGATCAGTACCTAGATAGGAGTCGAACATCGCACTTGACATAGATAAGTGCTAGAACATTCGGCGTTATCGCAGGATCCGTGTGATAAGGCTCGTTCAAATGATAAATTCTTATTCGTTTACAAAACATAGGGTTTCCAAGGGATAAAAATTTAGGAACTAGAATCAACGGGAAAAATACAACCATCACAGATCATTTGTGTTAGTGCCGACTACACAATTGGGTAGTTGGGTAATGTTTATAGTTATGGTTTATACAATTACATCCACTTACTTTAATGTAACTTTGTTAGAATTAATGTTTTACTACATTTAAATTTAAAAAAATCTTCATTTATGAATCTTTTCATAACTGAAGATTTTTTTTAATTAATTTTAATGCAAAACAAAGCTACCTGCATGTTGTCATATCAGTTTGGCGATATTCTTCAGACCAACATCAACTAAAAAGGTAGCTGTGAGTGGGAAAAAAAGGGAGGATGGAAGTTAAAAATACAGGCAGGTTATTATACAAGTAAGTAGGTAGGCAGTACTTCCTGTACTGTAATTTTAGCAGCAGGCTTAGTAGTTACACATCATCAATAGCTTTACTAGGTATACTTAAGAGTTATGCAGACATGAAGTGAATGGTCAGAAAATTCTCAAAATGAATAAAAAAATCATTGATGATTGTCTTTATTTGACACCTATGTAGTTATTTTAGTTAAGCATATTGATTAATTAACAGGCAGAACTTGGCGTATCTAATCCAACTATTAAAAATCCTTACCCTTGTTGATGCAAATAAAGAATTTGAAATTAGAACATATTATGTTATATAACTCTGACGCAGTAGTTAAAATTGGACAGATAGTAGAAGGGCTCTGATGGCTTTGCAACACCATTCTGGTTTTACTTTGGAACAAATATTTTTAAGTTAATGCTAAAATAGGTTTTTACGTTTTTATGTAAGCTGAAATCAGATTTGAGGATTTATGATACTTTCTAGTAGGACAACTTTTGACCTAATTAGTTTTGAAAAAAAAACAGTGCCATGATTGTTAGCCACACTGATCAAATATGAAGAACAGAGTATACACAGTACATAGGACATAAAGTTTCCTCATATCATTGCAATCAATGTCCTTGCTTCACATCCTTCCTTGTACCTTCAATTGATACAACCATATCAAACCAAGGCTGCAATATAGAGGAATCATATTGCTAATTTCACAGTTTATATATTACAGTAAGACTAAAAGATTTTGATAATAGACAACATACCATATATGACAACTCCAGTCTGCGCTTGTCCTAATAATGCCTCCTTGTATTTCCTCAAAGACTCATCTTCTTGGTCTGCTGCTAGTATCTCCTCAATGGTCTTCTCTGGTGGAGGTTTGTATGAGGTTTTGATTTCTTCATCTTCCTCCTCCTCTGGAGTGCGTGTGACCTCAGGCTCCCCGGACATATTGGTGGTTCTACAAAGGTGAACAAAACCTTTTATGAAAAATCCAGAAACATATCAAACCAAGAGGTTTATTACAGTGGTTAATTTTTATTTATAGTTTAAGACATTTATTTCCTATTTGAATACAAACGTTCATTTGACATGAGAAATACAAGTTACACATAATAATGTTGGTACAGTACAGACTATGGATTAAGTAAAAGTAACAATTATGTGGGCAATGATGTTATATAAAACAAGAAGCAGATATGTCATAAGCGCGCGCTGTGAAGATTCAAATACGTCCCAATTGGGACGTCTTGTATGAGACGTTTGCGTCAAGAGCAATCACAAGCATACCGCATATTAGGTTGTGTAGGAAGAAACTGCAACCATTAAAATTATAGCTATCTCTTTCAATTGTGTGTTATTTCATATCTTTTGTTTTGCTTATAAATTGCATATTTATGGATTGCTCAGAACAGATTTAAAACGTAAATTACTATGAACGTAACATATCTATAGTTTAAAATATCATTGCATGTGGGTATCAACAAATAAGCATGCACTAATAAATATGATGTATAACTATAACAGTTTGTTTTAATTAAAATATATATGTAGTGTTCTTTTAAGATGTAAAATTTTAATGTCTTTTTAAATAATTCAAAAGATTAAACGTCCTTTATATCATTAGGCAATGAATAATTGTAATAGGCATGATGACAGATTTTTAAATACCTTTCCTTATTGTAGAACGCATCTCCTAGTTTCGAAAAAAAGTTTATTTCAGCAATAAACTTAAGTTTTAACGTAAATTAATGTATTTTCTGCTATGTAATTTGAATTAAGCGCGAAACTCCTGTCATCCTATTTGAGGGATAGGACTCAGAGAGTTGAGGTGAATGGTAAAAGGTTGTCTAGGTCACCTGTAGAGATGGGGGTCCCACAGGGTTCAATTTTAGGACCATTTCTGTTTTTATTATATATAAATGATCTTCCATTCATGGTAGAAAACAGTCATGAGATTGTATTGTTCGCAGATGATACTTCTCTTTTATTTAAAATTGATAGACGAACATCAAATCTTGACGACGTGAACAATGCTCTCTCTAAGGTGGTCCAGTGGTTTAATGTAAACAATTTACTATTAAATAATAAAAAAAACTAATTGTATAAGATTTTTACCACCAAATGTAAAGAAAGAAAATGTAAATCCTCAATTAAATGGTGAGGTTCTTGCCATTGTTGAAGAAGCTTCTTTTCTTGGAATCACAATATACTCCAAATTATAGTGGGGACCCCACATCTCTCAGTTAGCGAATAGACTTAGTTCTGCAGTTTTTGCAATAAAGAAAATTCGTTCCCTCACAGACATTGCAACAGCCAGATTAGTTTATTTCAGTTATTTCCATAGTTTAATGTCATATGGCATTTTACTGTGGGGTAATGCGGCTGACATTGATTCAATCTTTATTTTGCAGAAAAGGGCTATTCGCGCAATTTATAACATAGGTGCTAGAGAATCTCTCAGAGAAAAATTTAAAGAGATAGATATCCCCGCGCTGGGCCTCACAGCGTAGGGGAGCGTCCCCCGGGTGGCGGATGGGGGAGTGGCCGGTAGTACAGCCTAGCTAGCTACTGGCTAAGTCCGATGGACTGCTGACCAACGACGGCTGTGGTCCTCCAGCATATTGGGGGTTGCTGGGCCTCACAGCGTAGGGGAGCGTCCCCCGGGTGGCGGATGGGGGAGTGGCCGGTAGTACAGCCTAGCTAGCTACTGGCTAAGTCCGATGGACTCGCTGACCAACGACGGCTGTGGTCCTCCAGCATATTGGGGGTTGTGCGACGGGCTAAAACCCCGTCCACGTAAAAAAACGCATGTTACGAAACCGACAACAGAAAGAATACGATCCGATCTTAACAACGACTCTAGGCGAGGCAATAAGGACTTTCGATTGGCTTCATGGAATGTACGTAGTTTACAAAGGATAGGTGCTGTATACCAACTAAATAAAGAACTATGCAGATACAAAATTGATATTGTAGCTCTTCAAGAATTAAGATGGCCCGGTAAAGGTGATTGTGATATAGATGGCAGCGCTATATTATTCTATAGTGGGAGAGAAGATGGAAAACTCATAAATGGCACTGGCTTTATTGTTAACAAGAGAGTTATAGGTAATGTTCTCAAATTTGAAGCTATCTCAGATAGAATTTGCATCCTACGAGTCAAAACTAATTTTTATAATATTACTCTGGTTAATGTCTATGCTCCCACAGAAGTAACAGATGAGGAGGCTAAGGATCTTTTTTACGAAGAATTAGAAGTAATTTTGGATCAGTTACCGGAATATGATGCTAAGATTGTTGTCGGTGATTTCAACGCAAAAGTCGGGCGTGAAGAAATATTTCTTCCTACTATTGGTTTAAATAGTAAACATGAAACTACTAATGACAATGGGCTAAGACTGATTAATTTTGCGACTTCTAAATCACTAGTGGTCTCATCCACTATGTTTCCACACAAAGAGATTCATAAAGGAACGTGGAAATCACCGGACGGAAACACAGTAAATCAAATTGACCACGTCCTGATAGACAACAGGCATAAAAACACTATAGAGGATATAAGATCATTCCGTGGAGCTGACTGTGATAGTGACCATTTTATGGTCGGTATTAAGATTAAAGCCAAGATCAAAACTACTCATAGAACAGATAGACCAGAGGAACAGGGCTTAAATATAGACAATTTAAAAGACAAAGACATACGGGAACAGTTTCACATTGAGTTAAAATAATAGATTTCAAGGATTAGAGGTGCATGACGATATTGACCAGACATGGAAGAAAACAAAGGATGCTGTTAAAGAAGTAGGGTTGAAGATACTGGGTAGTAGAAAAAGAATCAGGAAGCGAAAGTGGTGGACGGAAGAGTGTGACAGCGCTCTGGAAAGAAGACGAGAGCTAAAAACCATGGCATTGCAGGATAGTGAGAGGGAAGGCGACTATGAGGAAGCGTGAAGGGAGCTTAAGAAAATAGTCAGACGGGAAAAGAGGAAGGCATTGGATAGAAAACTGGTCGCAATGGAAACACTCTTCAAAGCTAGCGAGACACGTAAATTTTACCAAGAAGTAAAATCAGTAAAGAAAGGATACAAGCCCAATACCCAGTTACTCGAGGATGAAGAGGGAAAATTAATCTCAAATCCTGAGGAGGTGAAGGAAACATGGCGCCGATATTTTAAAAAGTTATTAAACTGCCCTTGCGTAGAGAGCTAAATGGCAAACACTGAGGAGGCGTGGAACGGTGTTGTGGAAAAACCTAATTTTGACGAAGTAAGGAAAGCTATTATGAGGTTGAAGAACAATAAAAGCCCAGGGATTGACAGTATACCAGGAGAGGTATGGAAATATGGTGGGGGAGCGCTGCAATCAAGAATCTATGATATTGTTATTAAAATTTGGGAGAATGAGAGACAGCCAGATGAATGGAATATGGGTATCATCTGCAATACATAAGAAGGGATGTCGTCGAAAATGCTCGAACTATCGAGGTATTGCATTGCTATCAACAGCATACAAAATCCTTTCATATGTTCTCTTAAATCGTATAGAGCCCCTAGCTGAGAAGATAGTAGGAGATTATCAATGTGGCTTTCGTCGGAATCGCAGCACCTCCGATCAATTATTTCTCCTAAAACAATTAATGGAGAAAAAATGGGAATATGCACAAAGTATACACTCACTGTTCGTAGACTTTACTAAGGCCTATGATAGTGTTGACAGGGGTGTACTCTTAAATATATTAAGATCTTTTAAAATACCACTAAAATTAGTGAAACTTGTCGAGGTTGCTATAAAAAATAGCAGGATGAGAGTCAGGGTAGGCTCCGATCTGTCTGATGAGTTTAAAGTGGTGACTGGGCTCAAACAAGGGGACGCATTGTCCCCGGTGCTGTTCAACTTAGTACTCGAATACGTCATCCGAAAAGTAATAGAAGTTGATGGCGGGGTGGAGTTGAATGGCAAACACAAAATCATTGGGTATGCTGATGATCTGGCACTGCTTGGACGACGCGAGACTGAGGTGCGGGCTATGGCAGAGGTTCTAGAAGAGGAGGGACAGAAAGTTGGCCTTAGAATCAACCGCGAGAAGACAGAATACTTTAACATGAAGAGATACAAAAACACAAATGAGAAAAGGAAAGACCTAGAAGTGAGAGGATACGCCTACCAATGTGTTAGTAAATTCAAGTATTTGGGATGTACTGTTACAGACACAAACCAGAGGGAGGAAGAAATTGATATCCGCATCCAAAATGCTTTGAGATGTACAGCAGCTCTTCACAAAGTTCTGGTGTCCAAGCTGATACGTAGGAGAACAAAAGTTTGTATATACAAAACCGTCATCAGACCAATTTTAATGTATGGATGCGAAGCCTGGACATTAACCTTAAAAGAAGAGAACAAACTGTTAGTGGCAGAAAGGAAGATCCTGCGGAAGATTCTGGGGCCAATAAAAGCGGAAGACGGGAGATGGAGAGTGAGAAAGAACTTGGAGATAGAAGACCTGGTGTCCGAACCTAACATCATCGGAGAGACCAAAGCAGCAAGGCTTCAGTGGCTCGGACACTTAGAGAGATTAGGAGAGGATTGGGCCGTTAAGAGAGCATATTTGGGACAACCAAACGGGAAACAACCGGTTGGACGTCCTAAATATCGCTGGAAAGACCAAGTAGCTCAAGACCTGCTCAGCCTCGGCGTTAGCGACTGGCGAGAGTTAACGCAGGACCGAGAGGTGTGGCGTCTTCTGGTGTCGGAGGCCAGGACTCACTTTGGGTCGTTGCGCCACCATAGTAAGTAAGTAAGTAAGCTTCGCAATATATTTATGAAAACATCATTATATGTACGTAAAAATAAAGAAAAATTCTCTACTATATTGGACTTGCATAGTCCTAATTGTGTTTCAACTAGGAACGGCCACAAGCTGGCATTTCCGAAATACCGGCTTCATAAAAAAAGTCATACTTTTATTGGGATGTCCATCAGGATATATAATAAAATCCCAATAAAGATTCAATCCCTGCCTTTAAAACCTTTTAAGAAGGCAGTCAAACAAGTCCTGTGCCATAAGGCTTACTATAACACTAAGGACTATCTTATTGATAAAGGAGCGTGGGAATGAATCTCGCTCACACAAGGCTATTTCTTCATAGATTGTATTAGTTTTAGTAATTACTCACATCTGTGAGCAGGTGGAAGTGGGTTGATGGTGTCTCACACGATCAGCTGTCACGTGTGAACATTATCAACCCATAGCCATTCTGTTATCTCAAATATATTATTATGTACTTTTTTCTAGCCCAAACGGGCACTTAAAGGCGATGACCGGGAAAAAATGACATTCATTAAGCGAATATTTTGTATTCCTAATATGAAATAAATATTTTTTCTTTCTTTCAAAACGCTCGTAGGTGTCATGGCGTCGGCTTGCTTGTCAAACTTCAAGCAACACGATGACTTTTACTGAGACGTGACGTCATTCCTTTTGATAAGCGTTCTGCTGATCGCAGTAGTTAATACTTTTATTTTCTTGAAAATTTTGTTAATCTTAATGTTTATATTAAAACGGGATCATATTTTAGAACTTTTTTAGCATATATTTTTCTGTAAAACCATTTATTCTCTGATTCTTTAATAGTGTCATCATGTCTATTGCTTTGCTGCTCCATCGTAAAGTATATTTTTCTTACCATATTTAGTAAGCGGATTATTTAAACATGTTATATTTTCATCTAGTGAATCATTTCTGTATCTGGCCCTGTTTAAAAATTTTCAGACTAATAAACTAGCATTAAATTTATTTCATTTTTATTTACTAGCAGCCCTGGACATCTGCACAAAAGCTCAAACAAACCATGCTTTTGCTTGTGGTTGTATGTAGTTGTTCTGCTACTCTGAAGGCTGATGGTCACCTTATATAAGTCTAGTCAAGTAACATTGGCTTTTACATTCACAAATGGGACTAGCTTTCTGCCCGTGGCTTTACCTACATTGGCTATGTTTTCTGTGAAAAATTTTGCACTGAGAAAACTGTGGATGTGTTTCTTTTCATTATTGTATCCCAATATTTGAACTACATTATTTTTACTCATTTTTGTAGGCCGTCATTCAGTACTTTTTCAAAAGAAGAATACTTTTATATGGCTTCATGAAAATACTTTTAAGTAGTGTAATGTTTCACACTCTTTGAAGTTGCATAATACAAACAGAGTAAATATTAGATGCACCTGTATTTCATTATAGAATTACTGTATCTGATCAGTATGTGTGTATGTGGGAGTTTTTATGCCTTAAGCAAGAGTTTGTAATAGAGATAATAATAAAGGGACAAGCAAATTATTGCATTATACATATGGATGGAACATACTTTTTAAGGATTATTGAATCATCAGCAATTATTATTAGCACTAGAACCAATTGAGTTTCAAGCTGTGTCAAAACTAACTTGTCCCAAGCTAAGAAACCGATAAGAAACTGAACAAGAAATAAATAAATAGTAATATTGCAGTTAAACAAGCTTATAGAGTTTCTTAATTAGCTAGTGGTACTGAACAAGTAATATTAATTTAAACATAACCTAACTAAGCAAACTGAATACTGATTATCATAATATTATTTGTAGATATTTATGTAATATTTTGGCGAAGATTTCGAATGATAACGTTCTTATACGCTATAAATTGCGATGACTCATACACGATTATTGCAAGCAGTAAGACATGTCATTTCTTAGCAACCGAATATAACCGAAAATGACACTTATTGAACATTTTGGTAATTTCTGATTCAAGCTATGTTAGATGATAGTAATCTTGTATTTAAGGAAATACAGATAATAATAGCAAATCGTATACCACCAGCGGTCCCGCCGCTTGGTAAACGTGGGGAACTGGTGACAGATCTGGAACCGCCCTTTAGATTTAAGTCGGCGAAATAAACGAATAGTACATGACGTGCGGGGGTGAAGACATGTCCGTGGAACATGCAGATATTTATATCTGATAAGGATCAGCGATATTGACGCATGCTAATGTAGTTCACACAAAAACAGACATTACAGGCTTCGTCATTCCAGATCGACTCGGTTTAACGTGGATGAAAAGTATGAGATAAACAATTACCATACCTTAGCTAATATTGCGTAGATTCCTAAGCAAATCAACAATCACTGAATATCACAAAATTCACCAATAAACGATAAATCAAAGCGTAAGAAAGAAAAATAATGGCTTGTAAAATCTATAGATCAAAAAGACTGAGTGAGTGACAGGGTTGCCAACTAGATATCTTAGGTGGGTGCTAAATGCCATCTCAAATAGTGCCAGATTGATAAAAAAATTCAAAAATAGTGCTATTTTTTTAGATTTGAATAAAAAAGATAAAATCGTTTAATTTTGAATCAACTAATAATTATAACAATTATTTTAAACTACATCCAGTCATCTTCACTATCATCTGTCTTTACTGCTGTGTTTTCTGCTCGTTGTACTGCCACTCCCGCCGTGGAAGTGGAAGGTTGTTCACTTTCGGACTTTTTCAATTTAAATGAGTACATATCTTTCTTGCCTATTTTTTTTTAAAGAATATCTTGGGGAATTTCATGTGTATGACAAGTTTCATTTAAGTTTTTGAGCCCTGTTCGGATATGAAGAAATAAATTCAAAGTGTGAATTTAAATGCCGCTTAATTTCAAATATTCTCGATTCAATTCTGTTTTGCAAAATACACACATTGCTTTCAAACTATTTCCAGTAATTTAAAAACTGTAGTAACGTGTAGTTACTACTCCTCGCGGGGCTGCGTTTTGTTTTACGGTGATCAGAAAAAACCAGAATGTTGGCTGTTTAGTGCTAAATTTAGTGCTAGGTGCTGAAAGTTAAATTACAGTGCTAGAATTGCGAAAATAGTGCCAAATCTAGCACCGAAAGTGCTAAGTTGGCAACCCTGGTGAGTGACAGACGGGCGAACGAAACGCTTCCGGTCGGCAGTCGTCGGCAGATAATGTTGTTTATGGTAAGTCTATGGCTGGAAGCGTAGACGGCTGGAAGCGCTGGAAGTCAGATATTGTCTATGTTTTAAACTATAAGGGGCGATTACATTGGCCAACATGCAGGGTCCAATTTGGCATACTTTAGTGTTTTATTTAATATTGACTGTAATAGTTTCCTCATAGACTTATAATATACTTACGTAAGTATGCTAAGTAAATTGGGGCGATTACATTGGCCAACATGCAGGGGCCGATTTGGTATTCATTACTGGTTATCTGAGTACATTGTAATAGAATACTCAAGATAACCAGCAATGTATGCCAAATCGGACCCTGCATGTTGGCCAATGTAGTAATCCGTAGTCGGCCCTTGAGTTTGCTAAGGATGCAGTATATATTCTTTTCTTACAATTAGATATAGTAGATTCTTAGACTAAGAATAATGTACTTACGTACTATAGACAGAGGCATATTTTCATTACGGCACGCTAAAGCGAGATCGAAATATACTTAAAGAACTTGTTAAAAAGAGATGGGAGCGAGATTTTCTGTCTTTTTCGGTGTAACCACATATTTTGACAGTGCCCTTTAATTATGTGGCAGGCAAACTGTGGAAGTCGGGGTGACATTGTTGTTTTATAATATTTATGTGTTAAAATCGATTCTCACAGCTGTAAATTGTGTTGTATTAAAAGCAAATAACATTTTTCTAGTTCCATAATATGGTGAGCTGCAGTAGGTATTTTAGGTTGTAAGAGCCGCAGTGAGCGTAAACAGGAAGGCTGCCGGAAGGTATTACATTTTACGCGTAAGTTAAATACTTCTCTTTAAAATGTACTAAATATGTATTGTTTATATATAGATATTTAATTACTTTTGTCTTATAACTAGTCATTCAACGTAAATATAGTGAAATTCGTGAAAATAAACTTATATTTGTTTATTTCAAACATTGTCAAATTCGAAATTGTGTTGTCAGATCTCGAATCAAAATATCCTCCCCGTATTAGTAAAAAATTAACCATCTTATTTAAATATAATTATTTTTAACAAAAACAGTGACAATAATAATATCAAAGATTATGTGTTACCTCATTAGTAGTTAGTTACATTTCAAGCGGGAGGCTCAAATACCCCCTGTTTATATATAACTATTTAAGTGGAGACCAGTAAAATGTTATAGGCTGGGTGCACCAGGCGCGGTCGCAGCCTTCAATTTTGGGGGGAGGGTCGCCATAAAATTTGAGGGAAGAAGTGTCTCAAATTCGCTTGTTTTACCTTCCATGTACGCATGACTGTCGGATTGGGGGGGGGGGGGTCATGTCCTGTGACCCCCCCACGTGGGACCGCGCCTGGGGTGCACGTTATGAGCATTTTCCCGACATATTAAATTTCACTCACACAGACTATAAAAAGATACTCCATACATTTTGTATTAGACATTATGAGAAGTTTACCAGACGAATTTCATCTCATGTTGCTGTCATATTTTTTTCAGTTTTCCAACTGACGCTCTTGCCGAAAATAAATGGATTCAGGCCACTGGACGTATTGACTGGCAACCATCAATTTAATTCCGAATTTGTTCGGTCTATTTTGAAAGCCATTTATTGACCAAAAGGATAAAGAGAAGAAAAATAATAATAAAATTGATACAAATGTACATTTTTATATATTGCGTTATAACTAAGTGTTTACTTTTATCTTTGTAATATTTGCATAGCTCATTAAGGTAAATATGACGTACTAAATATGTATTAACAGCTTTTGTAAACACCCATATTGGTGCCATTAAAAATCTTTGTATTTGTCTTTTATTTTCTCCTATATGTATGTCCTGTAATTTGCTGACCCAATTAACTTTATGCCAGTCAACCAATCTAAACTCACAAACAACCAACCATAATGCACAAGCATATAAATCCTTTCACAGTTTGTGTTTGTTTACTTGCTTGATATTGTAGATTACCAAATTTGGGGGAAAATATGATAAGTGGGTAACACTGGCTGCGAAAAAGAGATGCCAACAAAGTGGTTACACCGACCCGCTGTCTTTAGGATTATTGGTCTTTGAGTAGATTACATATTATGCTAAGTCTATGTATTGTAAGAACTGTGGTTTCTTATGTAAGATTTTTTTTATTAATATGGCATCGCTAACTCTAAGCATATTTTCAGCGTTAAGTATAATTTTTGCATCAAGTTTTCCAGTTTTATTGAAACTGAACCCTGAACTAGTAAATAATAGATATCTATCTATCAGCCTTTTAAATTCCACTGCTGGACATAGATCTCCCTCAATGTTCGCCACTCCATCCGGTCCTGCGCCCTCTGAATCCAGCGATTTCTCGCTATCTTCTTCAGGTCGTCTGTACACCTGGTTGGAAGGCGGCCTGTGCTCCTTCTGCCGAAACGTGGTCGCCATTCAAGAACCTTTCTTCCCCATCGGTCGTCAGTCCTCCTAACTATGTGGCCTGCTATGTAGGACATACATAGGTATAATGTAAGCAGTAAGTAATACCAGTCCCAGATTTATAAATAGGCCGTATAGGCCGCGGCCTAGGGGCGGCAGCATCCTAGGGGCGGCAGCATCCTAGGGGCGGCAGATTTCAGAGGAGAGTCCCTCGATTTCAGTGGGTAAAAGTCAAACACGTTCACTGGTTTTCACCTGGTTTTTTATACTTTAAAAATCCCTAAAGAAACTCATTCCTATCGAAACCTATATTATCGTGTGAGTGGTAGATGAGAGCAGCGAGGCGGGCGGACGGCCAGTGGCAACGTAGCAACCCCTGCTTTCCGCCCGCTCTCTCCGAGCGAGCCGTCTGCGCATGGTATTTAAGTAGAAGTAAAAGTAAAATAACTATAAACTAGAATATTTCTGATACTTTAAAGGCAGAACACTGTCGGGTTCGCTAGTTATTATTGAATATGTATGTACATGGGGCGGCGGATATACGTAGCAACCCCTGCTTTCCGCCCGCTCTCTCCGAGCGAGCCGTCTGCGCATGATATTTAAGTAGAAGTAAAAGTAAAATTATTTTAAATCAATCAATCAATCAATCACATTTATTTGTAAACTAGAATATTTCTGATACTTTAAAGGCAGAACACTGTCGGGTTAGCTAGTTATTATTGAATATGGGGCGGCGGATAGGTCATCATGCTACTTTGAACAGAATTCAGCGTCGTTATAATTATCTATATTATTATAAGGAACTGGACATAGATTTATTTAGCTACAATATCTCTAAATTTAAGAAAATCCTTAGCTCTTCCAAACATATACTTCCTTAAATCTTTATAATTAAGTACCTAGCACAAGTTAGTATTTATCAATATTCATTTAATAGTAATTTTGCATAGCTCATTTTATTGTTATACAATGTAATAATAATAATATTTAAATGCTCGTCCATGACGCATGCCGTGGTAACCTATAATTAAGGCAGCACTTAGCTTTACTGTAAATTGTAATAATTTTAAGTTGGTTTTTGTACAATTGTATGCCTTGTTTGTTATCCAATAAATAAATAAACGGCGGTGCCCATTCAGGAAAAAAAGGTAAGCGGCCCGTCTACAATAAAGTTTTACGGGTGATTTGATTACCACCGAAAAACGCAATTTGGCACATCTGTCAATGGCGACGTGGTGGTCTCTCGCGATATCGCCGCGGCGCATTAAAATGACGATATCTCCAAAATTTTGTATGAAAGATGTATATTAAGTTTATGTCTTCATAATCTGTAGTTTATAAGCTACATCGTCAATATAATTTATGATGCTTTTACCTAATAATATATTATTAATTCTAAGGTAAAAGATGGAGAAAGTCGTTGAAAGAAAATATTTTGCTTGGTATTTAAAAAAGTTATCAATTTTCTCAAACTATTTTTATTTTATGTTCAAAAGAATATAGAGTTTAACCATAATTCATTAACAAAAAACACCCTTTCATAGTGTTTTTTTACACCATACCTTAACAATCACTTGCCTTGTTTCTGCGACCCGAGCGCAACACAAAAAAAAGGGCATGTTTATACTTAAAATTCATTCTAGTTAACAAAAAACTTTTAATCAAAACAAACACTCATTTTATTTAGATGTATTATTGATGTCATTAATTACATTTGGTAGTATTTTAAATGCAAAACAAGTCAAAGTGTAATGCGGTGGCGCGCGAGATGGCTGACGATGTTTATAAACAGATTTTCTACCCTTAATCTTTGTCTGAAACACTATTAATGAATAAAAAACTGTTCATTACTTACCATTCCATGATAGGATAACAATATATTGTCCAACTTTACTCAAAAAACACCTTCAAAACACTAAAAAAACTCGGGTCTTCCAGCACAAACACAAGCAGTACCAATGGCTCCGAATAGACTAAATCGTTTTCATGTTCCGGCAGGAATTTGTTTGACATGTGGTGGTATATTCTATCTTTGTCGTATTCCCCGTATGTTTTGCAAGTTAGAGCAGAATAGATACAGGTTTCAACGGTCATTTCTACGGTAAAATAAGGCGGCAAAGATCGACCAGCAGCTGGCGTCCGACAGATAGAGCGTTTCCAAATCGGCCATGTGATGGTCGCTTGACAGCGGAGGGGGAAAGTATCATATGCCAAGTAGTTAACTATTTTAAGTATTTGCTCTGAATAATTTATATTCCTATTCTTTTCTATTTCCTTTCCGACTTCCCGCCAAAACTCCGAAAAACTTTTTTTTTTTCAATTATAGCATCGCAAACTCTGTGCATACTGCCAGCGTCAAGTATAATTTTTGCATCAATTTTTTGCCAGTTTAATGAAACTGGACGAAGAAATAACAAAATCGCGTAAGGTGTAAGGACCCCGAAACGTCTAAGCTTCGGCAAAAATTCAACGCTGCCTCCCGTTCGGCAAAGAAGCAAATAGCTTTGGAAGAAGTTTAGGCGCATCGGCAGAATTGGCCAGCGTCTATCAAGCTACCCCTGCGGGAGTCGAGCTTTTTGGTCGCTGGCCAAGGCTGTCGAAGGTAACTTCTGTCGGTCGTCTTTACCATCTTTACGAAAACCGGATGATACTCTGGCTCACACGGCAAAAGGGAAGGCCGATCTCCTTGGTACCCTATTTGCTTCAAACTCGACTCTGGACGACGGAGGTGCCGCAAAATCAGGCAGGCAGTGTGAGAGCTCGATGAAGGACGTGCGTTTCACTCAAAAGGCCGTCAGACAAGCTCTGCAAGCCCTCGATGTCAAGAAGTCAAGCGGGCCAGATGATATCCCCGCGATCGTACTAAAGACGTGCGCTCCCGAGTTGGCTCCCGACTTAGAGCGCTAATTCTCGCTTTCCTACACCACAAGTAAAGTACCGTCTTCGTGGAAGGATACCGAAAAAGGGTGACCGCAGTGACCCGTCCAATTACAGGCCTATTGCGATAACCTCCCTACTCTCTACGGTGATGGAGCGTGTTATAAACACGCAGCTCCTTAGCTACCTCGAGAGACACCGGTTGATCAGCGATCGTCAGTATGGCTTTCGCCAGAGCCGGTCGGTCGGTGATCTCTTGGTGTACCTCACACACCGCTGGGCTGAAGCCATCGAGGGTAACGGGGAGGCTCTGGCAGTCAGCCTGGACATCGCAAAGGCCTTTGACCGGGTCTGGCACAAGGCCCTTCTCGCGAAGCTTCCATCTTACGGTCTTCCCTTGAGGCTATGCAACTGGGTGGCTAGCTTTTTGTCTGAGCGGCAGATTAAGGTCGTTGTTGACGGATGCTACTCAGATATGAAGCCCACTAGCAGAAAATAGTATATTTCATTACAAGTGCGGAAAGGCTGTCATTGCAAGGAGTTCCGACAAATGTCTACCCGAACCGAGGCGCAGCCGAAGGTGAATATTTTAAAAAAGACATGTGCTCTTGTTTTATTTTCATTTTCTTGGTGTATCTTTGAGTTATATCGGATAAAGTTGATGGCATTTTGTTTGATATAGGTTAATTACAGTGCACGAGTGTTTGTGAAATAGAATAACAGTGCTAAAATATGTTTTTTCTGCTTGCATCCAAAATTCCATCGGACACGTTCTAGTAAAGTAGCCATCGCTTTACTTAAATATTGGACTGACTAGACTGACTGATTACTGACGACTTACTTACTGACTTTTTATTACTTCGTCCAGTTTCATTGAAACTGGCAAAAAATTGATGCAAAAATTATACTTGACGCTGGCAGTATGCACAGAGTTTGCGATGCCATAATTGAAAAAAAAATGGATGAATGGACAGTTGACACCATAGAGTAATTGACACACTTGGAGTTTTGGCGGGAAGCCGAAAAAGACATAATATTGTGCGCTTGTTTTATTTTAATTTTCTTTGTGTATTTTTGAGTTATATCGGATAAAGTTGATGGCATTTTGTTTGATATAGGTTAATTACAGTGCACGAGTGTTTGTGAAATAGAATAACACTGCTAAAATATGTTTTTTCTGCTTGCATCCAAAATTCCATCGGACACGTTCTAGTAAAGTAGCCATCGCTTTACTTAAATATTGGGCTGACTAAACTGACTGATTACTGACGACTTACTTACTGGCTTTGTTATTACTTCGTCCAGTTTCATTGAAACTGGCAAAAGATTGATGCAAAAGTTATACTTGATGCTGGCAGTATGCACAGAGTTTGCGATGCCATAATTGAAAAAAAAAATTGACACTGAAAACAAACGTCATTCATGCATGAAATGAAAAATGAACTGACTGAAATCCTGTATGAATACAAAATAAATTCAAAAAAGACAAAATTAAAATATTATTAGGAAAACAATAATGTTTGTTTTTACTTGACACAATGAGAACATGATCTTCATCTGGCCAGCCCAGAAGATCTCAACAAGTATGTCGGTAAGAAGATAGGTATTATATTTTTTATTTATAAAAAAACTTATTTTGGTACATACAGAATGAAAGTGATTCTTAATTGTTTCAGAAATTAAGAAGTTTGCCCGTGTCGTCTCTGTTACGGTGTCAATATTTGCACCCGCGAGGACTTTGTTCCACAAAGGAGATGACTGATGAAGAAAGGGAAAGAGTGATTGAACAGATCAGAAAAAATGTAAGTTATACTTTAATTACTAATTGCATGTAACGCATGTTACGTATGGACAAACTCAGTAATCAGTAGTAGTCAAATAACTCAGTGTATAGAAGTGTAAAAATGCTGACTTTGGCGACATCTGATGCGGTGCAGTCTGCATTGTTCCCACAAACAGAATCGGAACGAACAGGTCTCACCAATTATAGACATAGGCTAACTTTAGATATTATAGGTATGTTTAAATTAGGTTAATAAACTTACACTTTGAATTATTAAAAAGTATTTTATAAGTGAGGTCTCGACTTGCTAATTTCACCCTGGCTGTGGCCGATCCTTAACCAACGCAGTCAAAGAGGATAGGCTGGCAGGCTCCCCCAGGGACGCTGCCGATCTACGGAACCTACATGTCAAGCTGCAGCAGGGTGTCATAGTGATCCGAACATTGACACAACTCAGCGACTCTGGACTCAAATTGACTTTAAGTGATTTGCCTTACCTATTTCTCATTTTATCTAATTCCATCAAGGAATTAAAGTAAAGTTTTGGACAAATAATTATATTCTTGTTTTTTAATAAAAAAATATTCAGGATTAAAGAAATAAAAAATATATTAAATAAAGTGTTAGTTAAATATTATTGTATATCAAGGGTATTCTGGGAGAACTGTATAAGTAGTGATTCTGTTATATTGAGAAAAAGGCATTTAAAGTTAAATAACAAAAGTTAAAATAATTACTTACAACAATAGTCTGGTTCAAAATCTTTCATTTTGCCATTTATAAAAAATTACTTAAATATGTACTGTAATACATTAGTATCTGTATATGTACTCTAATACATTAGAGTACATATTTAAGTAATTTAATAAAATATAATAGGTATTCCTTAAAAATTAATTAAGAATAAAAAAGTTGATCTTCCTTTTTTATTTTCATTTTAAGTAAGTAAGAATGGGTTTCATACTTTTAATATAGCAAGCATTTTACAGTAAAATGTTAGCTATCAGTTTATAAACAAGTGTTGGGCTGAGTAAGGAAAGAAAAATATTATATTCACAGTAATATAAGGTTATTTGATTAATATATTTATATATTATTATAAATATGACAAGACCAATTACACTACCCTGAGGTATAGACCAGGTTCTTTTGGGCTGAGAAAGGAAAGAAAAATATTATATTCACAGTAATATAAGGTTATTCGATTAAAATATTTATATATTATCATAAATAGGACAAGACCAATTACATACACTACTCTGAGGTATAGACCAGTTTCTTTTGCGGATGTCCAAACGTAACAGAATTAACAGAACTCTTAATATTCCACAGGCCTCCTTAGAAGAACCTCCAACAGGCTGTTGTCAGTCAGGCTGTGCCAACTGTGTCTTCATTGTGTGGGCTGAGGCACTAACAGCGAAGATGGAGCATGCTGGACCAGAAGTAGTACAGAAGATAATGAACCTGGTTGAAGACCCTTCATTGAAGGCTTACTTAGAAATGGAATTAAGGTTACGTGGTTTGAATAAGAATTGAATTGTAGTGTAAATTTAGTATAAATATGTATAAAAATTCATGTACATATAAGTAGGTAATAGTTGTAAATAGATTCTAGTAAAATGCTCATAATATAAAAGTAGTACATTACATAAATTCTTTAAACAATCATGACTCTGATTTTTAAACCTTAGTAAAATCAGAAATAAAACATAGAATTTTACCATTTTAATGACAAGCAGAATGATACAGAAAAATCGCTTATACACACAGTGTTCATGAGGATATACATAAATTTTACTCAATGCTTCTACAGCTAATGGAAAACATAATTGTCAAAGAAAGTAGTTGTTTTAAGAGCTTAGTTCTGAAGTTATTGACCATTTAAGCTTTATTTGTGAGATGTTGCCAATTAGTGAAGTTGAATGTAGACTTTTTGTTAAGGTTACCAAAGTGGTTATTAACAAAATGTCTCTTCATTGTTTACTTGACTCTTCAATTTTTGTTTTAAGAGCTTAGTTCTGAAGTTATTGACCATTTAAGCTTTATTTGTGAGTTGTTGCCAATTAGTGCATAGTTGAAGTTGAATGTAGACTTTTTGTTAAGGTTACCAAAGTGGTTATTAACAAAATGTCTCTTCATTGTTTACTTGACTCTTCAATTTTATAGAAATTTTGATCTATCATTAAGTTTGTTACAAAAAAAAATTTGTGAAGTCTGGCCCTTAGTAAAATTTCGTCGCTTAGTTCTGAATGGGCACCAACTCCATAACAGTTTTAACAGTCATTACCATAAGCAAGAAGTAGGTACTGAACAACTTTATTTTTTACCATTTGAAGTTGGTTCTATTCTTTTGTTAAAAACTTAAGTAATTCTATAATTCTGTATAAGCATAATTATTGGAAATTTTCCCACCTAACTTCTAAAGTATAATGAGATTGACTTTTTATAATCATGTTAATCTATTAGCCATCTAATAGCCTGAAAAAATTCTACTATTGGTCCATCCGAACATATAAATTATTGAAAAAATTTGCTCTTAGCTCCTAACCGTTAAGGAGCTGTACCTTCAATCATCAGCTTAGCAATATGAGGTGATAATTACCGGGCATGAATATTTGTTTTATGTTAAAAATATGACTAAATGTGTGTGCCTATAAAGTTTCAGGGTTTCCCTCGATTTCCCTAGCATCCCATCAGACTTTGACTTTGTAAACAGTAGGAACACCTCGGGAATGTAACATTTCGAACAAAAAACCATTTATTAAAAGAATTTGCTCTCATACCATAACTTCCATCATCAGCTCAGCAACATGAGATTATGATTGGCTGCAACCCTTTTAGCGTCCCACTGCTGGGCATGGGTCTCTCTCCAATATTGGGAAGGCCTGGAGCTTACTCCACCACGCTGCTCCAATGCGGGTTGGTGGAGATTATGATTACTATGCACAAATATCTCTTATGCTTCAGAAAGTATAAGAAAATTAATGTATGTGCCTATAAGTTTGAGAGTTCCCTTCGATTTCTCTGGAATCCTATCGTCAGATCCTTACTACTGAAAATCCACTGTCAGTATAATATATACATATATAAGTATATATAAGCATACGAACAAAACAAGAACTTTTAAAATCTGTCTACAAATGCCGGAGTACGTAATTCACTAATTACTCCGCCATTTGTAGACGGATTTTAAAAATTCTGCATTTTATTGAAATATAAATGAAAAAACTATTAATAGTAAGTTGAAGTTATCACCTTTTAACGTTAAATGATCACCTATATTACTTAAAAAAAACATTGTTAATTATGTTTATTGACTGTGTTAGAAGAAAAAGCAAAGTAAAAATAGAATGTAGAGGAACGATTATCCACCAACTGTGTATGACCAGCGTGGTGGAGTAAGCCCAGGCTTCCTGCAGTGGGATGCAAGGAAGGGCTACAGTTAAAGATGTATACACACGGTAAAGATTTGTCGAATGTTTTTATTCAAAGTGTACAATAATTATAACAAACAACATTTATGACAATTTTATTTTCTAAACAGGTTTATAATACAATAAAGTCTTTTACATTTCTTCGTTAGTACATATATCTATCAATACACATAAAACACATAAAAGTTTCGAAAAGTTATCCCGTTTTTTTATGAGGCAAAATATTTTTTTTATTGAAAACATTTTTGGCCAAACATTAAGTACTTTTATCGAAATTTAAATTAAAAAAATCATAGTAAAAGGTTTTTTTTTATTTTTCCTAAGTAATGATCATTTTTATCATCAAATCCTTATCCTATTGTTTAACAAAATTATAAAAAAAAAGACATGTAACATGTAATCATGTTTGTCAAAATTTTCTGCGAAAAAACACGCTCTAAGCTACTTCTTCCTTAGTCTTAAATATATAAATAACATTGAACTTTTCTACTTAGTTGTAAATATATTTTGTGTGTAGATAAAAGTTGATAAAACTTACATTTTTTAAAAACACTCCATTCAAAACTTATACTTGATTAATTAAAAGACAACTACAACAACAAAGTAATAATCATTTAAATCACTAACATTTATTACACCTAAAACATAATACAGGTACACCTTCGTTACAAAATCTGACACCAGAGTCAATACGAAATTAATATAATCAAGTCAATGCTTGACAAACATTTTGTTTCTTCAATATATCATACATGTTTGATTTATTTACTTGTGTTCCAATGTTGGGAACGTTTTTCTTATAGTCTTATATTCTATCTTGGTCTTAGGTATATTTATTTCGTGCAGATTGTCTCTGTGTGGGTTACGTAAGTAGCAGTCAGTCACTCGCACTAGATCGGCCAGTTCGGTTACTATAGTAATCAGCCGGTAACATTATTCATAACCGGCAATACTCATATAGACGTGTAGACTCATCATAGACCCGCTTTATGGGTCCCTGTAGGATAAAAATGGCATGTGTGCTATTCCAGGCTATATCTCAAACTTTCTTCCATCCATTTGAAATACGACGTAAGACGATATTGCCATATTAAAATCCAAATTGCACCCGTTTTGTAGGTTCCCGTAGTATAAAAACCACCCTATGTCCTTTCCCAAGATATCTGACACTCTATCTGTGTTCCAAATTTCATTAAAATTGGTTCAGTACTTAGTTAAAGCGAGAAAGTGTGTAGACAGACAGACAGAGTTACTTTCGAATTTATAATATTGGTATGGATTATATCAAATATTATTCTGGTAACTATAGTAATCGACTAGTAACTTCAGCTACTGTTGACTGACAGTTTCTTAGGTAACACATAAATACAAAGTGCACATGTAATATACAGACCCGCACAAGTACACAAAATTGGCGTTATTGATATATTATTACAATAAAATCACTATAAAAATTTAATAATAAAGTTATTTTGTCACACCATGATAGTGTCTATTCTATAAATTACAATACTGTTTTATAATAATATATTCTTATCAGTTATAAAACTTATATGTATCGAAAGAACTTTCAGGTATAAATCATTTTAGCGTCTACCCACTTGTTTTCCATAACGTTTTCATACAAACACTTCTGCTGGCCCCATACACCCAAATATTTACGTCTACTACCAATCATACAGAAAATTTTCGCTAGAAGCAAACTAACTGATTCCAAAAAAAGTTGACGTATTACAACTTGATCCGATAGTCGAAATTCTTATTGTCTAAGTGCTAAAGGTTGAAATTGGAAAATTTTAATTTAGGACACATCCAAAGAGAATACAATCACTAAGTTTTAGACTCATCTTTGCAAAATATTTTTACATTTCGTCAAATTGATTTTATTGTATCAAAATTCAAAATAGGTAGTGATCATCATTATAATCAGATATTTTTTTATGTTTGGGCCCATGATAGGAACAACTAATTACCTTTGTTCTGGCTATATGCATCTGATATATTTTTTCTAATTATGGTAGACATGAAACTCATAACTCGATCGTATAAATAAGCGGACAGCCCCGGGGCCCCTTGCGGGGCTCTGTAAACTCAATCTTCGTTGCCAGGCAGTCAAACGAACAACATGCACGTATTTATTCTTGTGTGGTAACACGCCTAGGTCGCATATCATAATCTTTCTATTACTCTAACAAACATCTTCCCTGTAATCCAACTATATTTTACTATAATATTATTAAATATTCGCGGGTAGAAGCAATCGATCATATTTAAATCCTTACGCCATTTCATCTACTTTTAGAAAGATTTTCATATTTTTATAAAATAATGATTTGATCAAGTTTTTAACAATGGACGTATTCAATTAGTCTTGTCCAAACGTTCATCATATTACAAATATAAATAGATTATATCTTTCTGAATTGAGGTTTGAAGCCATAATTTACTTACATATATTTATTTTTGTTCCCCTATATCTAGTCAATTACATCCGTGGGTACTTTACAAAATATTGGGTGTACACAGTAGACAATATAACTAATACCTACGCCATTCAAATGTCATTTCTTTCACAAGCAAACAATTATTTTTCTGCAATTTATTAAATCCCTAAATGACTGATAATATTACAGTTTCAAATTAATCGCAAAATCTTGCTGAAAAGCTTCATAGTCAGCAAGTTTTTAGCTTATGAATGTTTATGGCGAACTCATGCATATTGTATACCTTCAATTGAAAATTTCTAATAACAGACCAAATGATAAAAGCCAAGACATCTTACGATTAAATTTCTTATCAATATGTTAACTACTCGTATAGCAGATCGCAGACTAGGTTCAAAAGATATTTCTTGTTGTCTTCACACACTTTTACCAGATGTCAATGATAAGATGATTTGGCATCCATTATTAACTAGAATCGTACAAACTCAACTGACAAAACTACTGCGCCATTTATCATAAGTACTAACTAAACCACATTCACTTAAAGTCAAAACATGTAGAATACTGAAGTCATTTCAACACTAGGCCTACAACCAGTTATTATAGTCCAGCGAATACAACCGCTTCATCGCAGCCAGCCATCGCTTCCTCGCCTCGGAGCCCTCATCCCTCAAGTCCTCCACTCGGCCACTCCAGCCCTGTAGGAAGCTCCACTTGCGAACTCTGGGACTGTTGAAGCTTGAGTCCATATACCTTTAAATTAAAAAACGAATCGTAAGTGTAGCTACATAAACATTTATTTGTGATAACACATTTACTGGGCTAGTTCGAATCTATTCGAGGTCCTTCTTCATGAGTCGTCGCGTTTTATCGCTAGGATGCTCTGCAGGCGTCAAATCTTCTAGTATGTCGTTGACTGTTGCGTCCACGTTAAGGTCGTACTAGACGGGGTCCGTACAACGCTGACTGACTGACTGACTGAAACACCCAGACCGAGATCAGAAATTTTAAAGTCATGAATCAACTTTCTGCTTCGTCATGAATCGAACCCGGGACACTCCGACCGGCAGTCCAGCATGGTAACCATTGCGCCACACGGTCATCTATATAATAACAACATAGTCAAATACCTTTTGGGGAGGAAACAGGTGACTTTAGGGTTAGCGTCAGTCGTCGCAGAAGGAGACGACGGGCGCGGAGTGGTGGTCGCGCGGCGGCACGAAGCACGCGCACGCGGGGCCGGGCAGCGACAGCGCCGAGCCCTGCCCCGCGGCCCCGGCGCAGGACAGCCGCGCGCGCTCGCGGATGTTGAGGATGGAGCGCCGCGGGCCCCACAGGCGGCTTTCGAAGCTGTCGAACTCGTTGCCGGTGATGCAGAGTTCTGCAATGAAGTGAACAGTTCGAAATTCACTGATAGTATGTGTAATTGCACATTTATTTACGTGGAAGATATTGAATAATGTTGCACGCATTTATATCGGAAGCAATTCTGTGGTATTCTCGGTACAAAGTTCCACTACACATGAGCGCTTACGTGTGTGCAAACCACACAAGCTCTGACGTTGGATTTTGCAGTGACCAGTAGTGACCACTGCATTTTATCACATGAGCTTCTGTATACATGCTGGATATTGGTTATCGTTACAACTATTTAAGTATTAAATATTCCCCGTATTTTCTGTGATATCAGATCAGTTTAACTGCTACTTACGTTGCCGATACAGCGAATCGCGTCTTCTATCATGACTTTCTCCGACGAGCCACCAGGTCCTCATCTCACCCTTTCCCTGTAAACAAAAAAGTATTCAGAAAATGGGCAGTTCAAATCAATAAACCAAAAATCTAACATTGAATTTGCTGCTAATTTAAAAAATACATTCAGCCGTACGTAATACCTACATCATCCTTTTTCGAACTCTGTAACAAATGTACTTATATAATTGATACTCAGTGACTGGATAGTGAATTGTATAACTGGATATTGAATGACTTGACAAGTACGAAGAAAATAATGTTTTGGTGAGAATAAGAACATATGTAAGCTGTCAATTTGTCAATCCAGGTCAAGGATATCTTGTGCAGCACTTCCACACAGCATAACGGTCCGTACGAGATCTAACCTTGATATTAATAATGCCCCTCTCCCTAAACTTGTATCCGCCGTGTTGCTTCAAGAGCATGTAGGTGTCGTTGCTGATGTGGATCTTCTGGGGCTCTCCCGTGGACTCCATCCGGGCCGCAGTGTTGACCGTGTCCCCGAACAGGCAGTACCGGGGCATCTTGATGCCGACCACGCCGGCTGCGCATTGGCCACTGTGTATACCTGCAAAATTGATTCAAAAGTTAAAGAAAACAGATCATAGATGATGTTAATATATCATAACTTTATACGCAGCAAAACTAAAATTGCATATGTTTCATCATAGGCAGATCGTATATTTAAGCAGGCCATTTAAGTTTTCCAAGCCATTATGTATAGTGGAGCCTTCAAAGCTTTCACTAGAGTTAAATCATAGAGTTAACAGTAACCAATCTTAATGTGAGGTTTGTGAAGATACGAACTTATGGAGAGTTGTGATATCGTGTGTCGCAACTAGGGCCTGCAGCATTCCTGACAAGACAATAAATTCTGCAACACTTCCCACTTCCCATATCTAATAATTGAGGATTATATAAAAGTTTTTTAAGCAATAAAAATCCTTAATACAAATCACCTGCAATACCGTATTAGGACGGGACGTAAATACGAGTAAACCATATTTTCCTGAGTCATTTAATTTCGTGCGCCTGTGCCTCTTAAGCTGAAAGTCAGAAAAATGCGCCTTCTTTAGGTCTGCGTACCTGGCACCCACTCCTTTAGGGCATGTCCCTGTTTGCGACCCTAACGACGTAACTCACCAATTCTAATATGCAGCTTCGCAGCGGGCATATGCCTCATCTTGATGTTGGGCACCTCGTCCAAGATGTGCAGCGCCAGTGAGGCAACTTCGGCGGCGTGGCGCGGACATCGCTCCGGTACACCGCCCACCACCATGTACGCGTCGCCTATTGTTTCCACCTGCAACAAACAAAATACTTATTCATTTAATAATTTTTTCCCGGTCAATGCTTACATTTGGTACTTATAATATAAATTCTGTGTACATTATCCAAAACAATGTTTCCCATTTGGCGGGTCGCGACCAGGTACCTGGCCATGAAAATAAAGTATTTAATATTCTTTAATATATTTAGTACTCCTATATTAGGATTCTGTAGTAAAACGTTTGCCAGTTTCGAAACTGGACGAGTAATAATAGGTAAAGTCAGTAACTGTGGCTTCTTTACCAGAACGTGACCAATGGAATTTTGGAAGCAAGGCGAAAAAACATATTTTCGCACTGATATTTTAATTCACAACACTTGTGCACTATATTTAACCTAAATCGAACAAAATGCCATCAAATTTATCCGATATAACTCAAAAATACACCAAGAATGTAAAAATAAAACAAGCATTTTCGACTTCCCGCCAAAACCCCCCTAAATTTGTATTTTTGTAAGTACTATAAAACAAATTTAATGACACCCGATGCTAATCATGACTTATGGCAGTGTATAAAACAGTCTGTGTTTGATGTAATGGTCTAACCGAAGCTATGCAATTATTATATGAAATTAATTTCAGGAGTTAGGAAGGTACTACCTGCCAGGTAGGTAAATAAATGCGTTCCGATAAAGTGTTAGCCATCTCGAGATGCCCGCTGAATGTTGTTTTGAAAAGGCACATAATTTTGGAGTAACATTAGAAATGCAACCTTTAGCGTTGCAATGGTTACCATGCCGGACTGCCAATCGAAGGGTCCCGGGTTCGATTCCCGGCGAAATATAAATTTGAATGATGAGTTTGAATTTCTGTTCTCGGTCTGGGTGTTTGTGTTTCTGTCTTTGTGTGTGTCCATGGTACCCACGACACAGGGTATATTTACCCTACCGTGGGGCTATGAGTGTGAAGCGTTATATAAACTGTAAATCTTTTGGCTATTACCTATTTTAATATTTTACGTCCCACTGCTGGGCACGGGTCTCTACTCAATACAGGGGACGCCCGGAGATTTATCGCGGTCGAAAGTTGCATAATATAATGAATAGGGTCTTGGACACTTGCACCAAAAAAATACAAAATCTAGGTACCTATTCCTTAAAAAGGTTGCATTAAACTACGCTTGGAAAAAAGGATAATTGTAAATTTATTTTTAAACACGATTTTTTTTACCTTTTAATTAAATAAATGAAAATATAGTCAATTGACTATGAATGATATGAGACGTCACAACACATTTTCTCATACTAAATGTATGAGAAGGTGTTTTGGCGGGAAGTCGAAAAAGACATATTATGCTCTTGTTTTATTTTCATTTTCTTGATGTAAGTATTTTTGAGCTATGTCGGATAAAGTTGATGGCATTTTGTTTGATATACCTAGGTTAATTACAGTGCACGAGTGTTTGTGAAATAGAATAACAGTGCTAAAATATGTTTTTTCTGCTTACCTCCAAAATTCCATCGGACACGTTCTAGTAAGGTAGCCATCGCTTTACTTGAATTTTGGATTATTTATTTTTATATGTAATTAATTAAATGACGCAGACTAAAATAGAAAATAATCATAAAACAAACAACCGATGACAGATAAATAACAGATGGACGGTCAAATTTGTTATTTAAACAAGAGTAACGCAACTCATGAAATTCATATCTCAAGATTTATGACTATGAGAAAAGTTATAACGGTGTGTCAATACTGAATAATTGAACGTAAATAGGCTGAAAATTCAGATTCGGTACCCACCCAAATTATACAATGTACCTAGGTAGGTAAGTACCAACATACCTAATTTTGTACTTATAGTACTATTATCTCATGAAGCGACGCGCTCTTTACTTGTGTTAACGAAGTTCACAAACACGCTAAGAATGTGTGCGTGAAAATGAGTACCGTCAGCATATAAACTGTTGGGAAACAGGTATTTTATTTTTAAATATAATTTTGAATATGTTTATTTTTTCTTTATATTCTTTATATTTGTATAAATAAAAATTACATATTTATAAAAACAATAATATACACTTTGTATTTACTTGTGAAAAGAAAATAAACTACAAATAATCCTAACTTTCTAACTATAATATTATAAGTGCGAAAGTGAGTTTGTTTTTTTGTTTTTTACGCCTTCACACTCTAAGTATTACACCAATCGTCATAAAATTTTGCATACACATTGTCTGGGGTACATAGAAGGACATGAACTACATTTCATCCCGGAAAAAGGAGTGTTTCCGGGGATGGATATTAACGCGGGCGGAGGAGTAATAAAATAAAATAAAACCAGCTAGGTACATTTGTTCTCTTTATTAATATCAATCAAAATCGTCCGAATTGTAGAACCACAATAAAAGCTTAAAACCCTAGGATGAAGAAGAAGAATCAGAATCAATCGAATTATCCGTATCAGTTTCATCAGAATCATCTTGTAAATTTATTATCATTTCAAAATCGCTATCAAAATACTTCATGTATTCTTGCGTCTCGGACGGTACTGAGAGCTCCCGCGCCTCCCGCGCTTACGCACACATTCACAGCGTGTTTGTGAACTTCGTTAACACAAGTAAAGAGCGCGTCGCTTCATGAGATAATAGTACTATACAAGATTACAACCTTAGAGCATCAAGGAATGACAGGTATGACACCCGTCAGAGGAGTGGCCTTTACGGGCGAACCCCTCGTCCCAACGTCCTTGCATAATGTGCCTTCTAGTTATACAACTAGTGTGTCTGTGTGTGTCGGTGTCAGTGTTGTCGGTACATAGAAATGACGTTGTTACCTAATTGAAATTGACATATTTAGAAATGTATGCGTCTGTATCGATGAAAGAATATTTGTGAATGTGTGACAAAATTAAAATGTGTGCGTTCTTCCCCCCGCACCAGATTTGGCACAAAAATTATTTATCAAAGCGAGGCGCTATGCCGTCTCTACTGAAGGGTGAGTCAGTAGCTTTAATGCTCTAAGATTACAACGAACGCGATATCTGAGTTCTGTAACTTTGTCAACAAATTAGCCGTGTATTCATATCAAAAGGTATAAAAGAAATCAACAACAAAATATATTTTTCTTTTGCGCTACACGGGTCAAATGTTTTATTTTATTCAATTCTTTGTAAATTAAATGAAAATGTTTTCATTTACCAAGTCTCAAATAATACTTCTAAAACGCGGCAATCAAAAATGCTTCGCTGAAATTTAACAAGCATTTATATTCAACATATAAAAAATATCTCTAATTAAATTCATATTCGTGCTTCTTATTTCCGTGCTTCAGAGGACACTTCGGAGGGCTTCGGACGGCTTACAGTCGGTCCCGGTCATGGCCTTATGGGCGGTTTGAAAACATCCGACAGTGGGTTTGCCACTAACCCGCATCTCCCCCAACCCGCATTGGAGCAGCGTGGTGGAGTAAGCTCCAGACCTCCCCAGTAAGTAATAATAATGGTAGGGACTTAAATTTTTAAGAATTGGCAGGAATTAATAATCATAAATATTAGAAATATACATTAATTATGTATGACCCGCGTTACACAAAGAATATGAAACCCTCAACGTAAATCCATTAATCAAATGTGCCTGTCACGTATCAGGAATTTTGTTATCACTTCCGATCTTTATTGAAATTCGTGAATATGTTGTGTTAGTGGCGAATTTATATTTTTTATGAGTGTAGGCCAGTTTATTTCTGCCGCCCCATGTACATACGGAAAGCGGGGGTTCCTACGTTGCCACTGACGTCCGCCCGCCTTGCTGCTCTTATCTATCACTCACACGATAATATAGGTTTCGACAGGAATGAGTTTCTATAGGTTTTTTTTAAGTACAAAAAACCTTGAGAAAACCAGTGAACGGCCGCCCCTAGGCCGCGGCCTATACGGCCTATTTATAAATCCGGGACTGGTGTTAGTTGTTGTTTTTGAATATTTCTTAGCATGCCTAAAAGAGTAAAAAAACTGTGCTTACTAGTAGTTAATAAAATAAAATACTAAATATTAAAATACTTACTACAAAAAATATGTTTCTTCTCATCTCAGTGCCGATTTTTCCAAACTAAACCTTTAGTGGGTATGTAGGTAAGGACCTCTTTCACCACCTTCAAGTAATGTGACAGGTACACTTATTATTGTCGGTTAAAGTCACCCCTAACTTCAATTTAAATTTCACGATGTTCGAGTAGCACTAATTATAATAATATGATACCTAAACTGACTGATTTACTTGGGACGTAACTAATCAACACTTTACTTGGAGATGGTGAACGAGGCCCTTAGTATTTTTAATTTATCCGTGACATTACTACTTGAAAAGTACCTATGAGTTACGTTTCAGAACGCGTGTTTACACTTGGTATTTTCATATGCTTATCTTGGTTTGATTTACTTACTTTTATCCACTTCTTTCGAGTTTGGTGAAAATTACCCTTATCTTAATATTTTCCATTGGTGTACTTAGCACGGATCCCTCAAAATGTTTCAAATCATGAATAATTCATAGTACTTACCTTGTATACGTTGTAATATGATATGATCTCGTCACAACACGTGTATAGGTCGTTCAGGATTTCAACCACCTGTAATAAAGATGAAACTTGTTAAATACCTTGGAAACTTCTACGATTAAAAAAATATTGAATATAAGTACCACACAGCATCGCTGACAAAGAAATTTGTTTAGTGCGTATTTTATCGCTGCTCCACGGTGAGGGAAAATATTGTGAATTTTAATTTATTACGATGTTTTTTATCATGGTGCAAGCCTGAGGGAAAATAATATTTTATCGAAGGCACGATGCCCACCAATCCACACTTGGCCAGCGTGGTAGACTATGGCCTAAATCCCTCTCACATCCGAGAGGAAACCTGTGCCAAGCACGTAACATAAGAAAATATTGAAAAAGAAACAATAATTGACGGCAACCTGAGTAGGTTTTAGCCTAGGGTGGTTCAACCAAGTTGAACACAAAGTTACAGAAAGTTACAGCCTTGTTAAAGATATAGCATATAGGGCACATAGGGGAGCACGGGGATCCAGTAAAAGGGTCCATGCGGGCGAAGCCGCAGGCGGAAGGCTAGTAACAATAACAATATACTTGATTATGGTCAGGTATCCTATAAATTAATAGCGGAAGCCAATTTTTGTGCCAGTGTTACGGGACGATAGCAGGAGTTAAAAAATATGTTATGGTCTCGTTTTGAAGAGCTCCAGCCGTATGTGCAAAAAAGTAAACATTTTGATAGTAGGTAAATCAATTTAACTAATAAAAAACAACAATTTTATTTTCCCATATAAAGGTACCTGTCAATACATATTTGTTAGTTCGTTCCTCATTCAAACTCCTCATTCTATGACTATGACTCCACTTCTAACTTACTTATATATACTTACTATATTTTGAGATTTAAAAAAGGTTTCATCATTTTGACGCTAAATTAAGATGAGTGTCTAACAGTTTACAATGAAGTGAAGTCAAAATATACAGGCGACAAATAATATACATATACGCCCGTCAATATTTCGCGGCAATCCACTAGTTTATTTTAATTGAGCATAATGGATTAGATTCACAAATCCGGATGGGACCGTACTTCAGACGTACTTTTTATAAAATTAAATATACTTAGATGTTAGTAAATTGGAGCAGCAGAGGACCACGATACCTCTTGATGACAACAAATCACTAAAGTTATAGGTATGCAATGGCGTTGCTTTACGTGGCCTGTGACGGTCAGTGGTCATTATGTGTGAACAACAACTACACATTTCCATTTTATGTTTTATGCACATAAAGTAGCGGGCAGGTAAGCGTGCAGGCCACGTCGTGTCAAGTGGTCACTGCATTCCATGACCTCTACAAAAGTGAGTTCTGCCTGAGGTTGATGGTCGCTGCATGTAAATCTAACTACCATATGTTTACACTGAAACACTGACTTGTCTCACGGCGGAAGTGCAGCGCCCGTCGAACAATGAATGTTCTACCAATTACCTATGTGCCAACTTTACCACTTAGATCCGGCTAAGCCACAGAGAAAACGAATGATATTAGAGGTACTTAACCTACTATTTGTACGAGTACCAGAGCCAGTGTCGCCATCAAATAGCGTGAAGTCAACAGAATTTGGAAAAGATATTTTAATTGTTTTAGACTTTATCCTCATAATTGAATAAGACGTGTTTTTGCAATGATCGTTTAATAGTAACTGACGGCCCTGAAAGGAGCAGTGCTAGTTGGCATAGCGTGATCGCGCTCACTCACGCTAGCGATAATTCGTGCCATCTCCTTTGGGTGTGCGTTATTTAAAACTCCGTGGGTTAAACAGCCTCTAACGTAAGATAACTGTAAGTTGATTTTATCATTTATGCTAGTGGAAACCTGTACTTTAGCTCATCGAGGTAAAGACCCACCTGCATTGGTGAATTGGTAGCAGCTAGCGACGTAAATCCTACGATATCGCTAAAGTAGATGGTCACGCAGCTGAAACTTTCCGCTTGCACTGGTTCTCCACGTTTTAAAGCTTCGGCTACAGTCCTGGTAACAAAAGAAGCTTAAGATGAATGTTTAAAATATCGAAACAAGTGTATCTTAGCGGATAAAGGACCAAGCAAGAAATTATCTATCTTAGTCAATAAGTTTACCTACCACTTGTAGGTGGTAGAACTATTATGGTTCGCCCGGGGAAGTACCACCGCTGCACCCACTTCTGCCGTGAACCAATTCTATTGTGTTTCGGTGGGTGCAGTTGCCGGCCACACTTACATGAGGCGACCACCAGCTTCTGGAGTAGAAGCGCAACTGCATACGACCTCAGACAAGACTTACCTATGCTTGCTTGAAGTTATGTGATGTTCATGGGTTGCAGGGACTACTTGACACCACGTGGCCTGCAAGCTCGGCTGCTACTCCATTCAAATAAAAAAAGTTTTTAACAAAAAAAAAATTAACCGACTTCAAACGGTAACAAATAAAATTGTTCAGATATACTTGACGCTGGTAATATGCACAGATATATGCCATTATTGAAAGAAAAAAAGAAGTGGAATCCATAAATACTTAGACCAATCTTGTTCGTAAGCCTGCTATGTTCACCAGATTTACCTGGGCAACATCCTGTTGAGTAAATCATCAGTCCTTCGTTTCTCCTGCATCAACTGCTCGGTGCGGGCGTCCACCAGGGCTTCTAGATTGGACGCATACTTCTCCATCATCGTCAGCATATTGTCGAAGATGTTGGTTTTCCTGCACGCGAAGACACAGAAGAAACATGTTAATTTATATTATTTATATCTATAACTATACGTCTTTTACAAAATAGATGTAGGTACTTTAAATCTGCACTCTATAGTTATTTATTTATAGATATACTAGCTGTACCCTGCCACGCTTCGCTGTGGCACATTGTGATTGACTGTTTTTTCGCGGTCGCGGATATGTGACTGATGCTAAAAATAGATAAAAACAATCCTTTATGCGGATTTATTATTATTATTTGAGTTGATGGGGAAGGGTACAACCCTAAGGCCACTGCGACCAGTGAATGATATAACTTCATTGTCTCTCATGCCATCGCCAAACACACCAAATTTTCTATTTTCACCAGTGACGCATGATGAGGTCAAGAAGATTATTGTTTCTCTTAAGTCTAAAGCTGTTGGATGTGATCTTATTGGCAGAACTATGATTGATCCTATCATTGAGCCTTTGTTGCCTAGCATCACTCATATTATCAATAGTTCACTACTATCGAGCCAATACCCTAGCGACTGGAAGAAGGCGTACGTGAGACCCCTTCCCAAAGTACCTAACCCTATACTGCCAAATCAATTTCGCCCTATATCGATTCTCCCATTCCTATCTAAAGTTCTGGAAGCCTGTGTACACAAGCAAGTCTCCTCATTCATATGTAAACATAACCTACTGAGTGTTTATCAGTCCGGGTTTCGTCCAGGTCATAGCACCACTACTGCACTGATCAAAGTCACGGATAGTATCAGGTTTGCCATGAATAATAAGATGGTTACAGTTTTGGTGCTTATCGACTTTTCAAACGCTTTTAACACAGTCGACCATGAGTTACTCCTAGCCATTCTGTCTCACCTTAAATTTGCACCAACAGTTGTAGCGTGGTTTGCTTCATATCTTCGCGATCGTCAGCAGTCAGTCCATATCGGACAGGAGTGCTCCGACTGGGCGGACCTTCCAGCTGGCGTCCCGCAAGGCGGTATTCTTTCTCCGTTACTGTTTTCATTGTACATAAACTCCATTACCTCCTTCATCGATTGTTCGTACCATATGTATGCAGATGATCTTCAGCTATATCTTCATTCCACTATTGATAATCTTCCGAACGCCATCAAAGTGGTTAATAAGAATCTAGTAGCTATTAAACATTGGTGTGATCGGTATGGAATTACTGTCAACCCAGCGAAATGCCAGGGTATCATAGTGGGTAGTTCGAGACTATTGGCCAGGATTAATCTCGAAAATCTGCCAAAGCTGATGTATGCTGCAAATATCATACAATTCAATAGCAGCGTAAAAAACTTAGGTCTGCACATCGATAGCCACTTGACCTGGCGAGTGCAAGTGACAGAAATTTGCCGTAAGGTTAACGGTACGTTGCAGTCTCTGTATCGCTTAAAGAAATTTTTGCCTTACAGCACTAAACTTACATTGATCCATAGTCTTGTTCTACCCATTATAGACTACGCTGATGTGTGCTACCCAGACCTGAGTGAAGAACTATTAAATAAGCTAGAGCGCCTTCTAAACAGCTGTATCCGATTTATTTTCAATCTACGCAAGTATGATCACATCTCAAGTTATCGAAGTCAACTTAAATGGCTTACTATTCGTCAGAGGCGTCACTCTAGAATTCTTTTGGTTCTGTATTCTATCCTACAAGAACCAACATCTCCACAATATTTAAAGGAAAAATTTCAGTACCTGTGTTCAACACACGACAAAGGTCTTCGTTCCTCTAATAACCTTAAGCTTTGTATTCCTCCACATAATAGTGATTTTTTCCGATTCTCATTTAATGTTCAGGCTATACTGCTCTGGAACGCCCTGCCCGAAAATATCAGAAAGGCGCGAACAAGGACTGCATTTAAGGGTATGTTACGTAAATACCTATTAGCGACTAAATGATGAGTCAGTGTAAATACGCTTTCTGTCCGCCACCTTTTGGTATTATAAACGAGTGTCTTTATCTAGTCATGTATGTATGTATGTATATATGTATGTATGTATTTATGTATGTATGTATGTATGTATGTATGTATGTATGTATGTATGTATGTATGTATGTATGTATATTTATTTGTATGTGTGTATGTATGTATTTATATATGTTAGTATGTATACATGTACATATACTTACCAAAATGTTTGACTAAATTATTAGAATTGTTAGTTACTTTCACTTAAAAAAACCTTCTCGTAGTATTCCTGCCTACCTTAAGTTTCTCACCGTCACCCAGGGTTGACTGGCAGAGAATGCCATTAGGCATTAAGTTTAACCCTGTAACACTTAGTTAAGGTGCTACAAAAATTAAATAAATAAATAAATAAATGATCTATTGTAGCCTAGCCCCGCGTTTATATCTGATTCCCAAGGCCGATGGTTGTTAGGAACCGTACGATGCGCTTGGGATCTAGAAGTTTGACATCTTCCGATGTGACTAGGCTGCCGCCCAGAATCCGACTTCTGCTATGTGCGAGTGCGACACAGTCGCAGAGGATGTGGATGCCCGATTCCTCTTCACCATTGCAGAATCTGCAAATAGCAGTTGAACTTAGGTTAAGTTTGAACATATGCCTGTTTAGTTTACAGTGACCAGTAAGAATTCTTACAAGTGAACGTATTTCATTGCGTTCTAGATTGATCACTTGCTTTGAGTATTTGCTTGAGTAGCCAGCCACCAGCGCCCTTGCATGCTTCATGCCTGGTGCGGACACCCAAAGGCCCTTGCCCTGGTTCGTAGACCAGATTTGAAGCATGGTTCGGGAAGCGGTTTTTGAGATGCCCAGCGTTGGCTCAGGGCCAATGAAGGGCATCGCAGCACCTCTTTTGGCCAGCTTGTCGGCGACTTCATTACCGCAAATACCCACATGTCCCGGCACCCACCCTAGGGCTACACTATTGTGTGCGCCCAGTGTGTTGAGTGCATGGATACATTCTAAGGTCAATTTTGACTGAGTTTCATGGGACTGCAGTGCCCGAAGAGCAGCCTGACTGTCCGATAGAATCGTTATACGTTTTTTAGTATAATTCCTGTCCAGGCTTTCATAAACGCATTGGATTATCGCACATCTCTGCCTGGAAGACAGTTGTATAGGTGCCTAGATTGGTGCAGAACTTAGAACTAGGTTTTCGACCGTATACTCCTGCCCCTGTGCGTCCCTCCTTCTTCGATCCATCTGTAAACCAGATGATATCTCCATTTATGAGGGATTTTGATGCCTTATCCGCCCACATTTCTCTAGACGGTATAAGTACTTTGTATAGTTTGTTGAAACTATATTGTTTGTTAATGACGTCACTCGGCATCGCCATAATTTTGCATTCAGTGAGGTTTCTGTGGAGTTCCCTCATGACAGGTGACTTCCAGTTGGCCTTGCCTTTTTCAGCAGCACGGAGAATAGCACATTTGGCCTCTTTCTGCACATGAATGTGTAGAGGGTAAATGTTTAGTATTGCTTCCATTGCTGCAATTGGCGTTGATGGTAAGGCCCCGGTTATAATACGACAGGCCAATCCTTGGACGCTGTTTAGTATCTTGATACATGTTGTTTGCATTGTTTTTCTGTACCAGCATACGCAGCCATATGTGATTAAGGGTCTAACAATAGCCTCGTAGATCCACGCTACGTATTTTGGTTTTTGCCCCCATTTCCGGCTCGTTAGCCTACAACATGTTCCCAGAGCAATCTTTGCTTTCTTGACTGACTTTATGCGGATTATATATCATGCTAAAATTTCAACTCAATCGGTGCAGAACTTTTTCAGTTTTTGAAGCGTACACAAACCAACATAACATTTTTTTTATATAATATAGATACGTAAGTACGTAATAAATGTTGCTTGAATGGAAAAAAAAGCTTCTAAATTTTTCGTTGTAGGTGCTTCATACCTACTCGGCGTAAATTGTTATGTAAAAAACCTTTCCGCTTTAAATGGCTGCGATAGCAATAGCCATATGTAAGGTAGGTATATATGTATGTAAGTATGATATGAGTATATATTTCATCTATTTGTGTGTATATATTTCTCGTAGTTGCTAATTTTTATAACCAACTAAATAGTTGTCGAATAATTATATTATAACTTCCATATTCTTCAATACCACCATTCGTAGAGAATGCTCATAGCATTAAGTCCGCCTATGTACATCTGTATTTTGGTACCAAAATAAATAAATAAATATATTGTGATAAGTTTTTGCTGTATCTAATCTATTAGTTAATTCACTTCTTGATAATGATCCCTTAACCCAGGTATAGTATATAGATATTAAGGTATCACCACCGGGAATAACTCAGAGTATGCATATCTTTGAGCCGTACGTGTACAAGTTTGACATCAGCCCACTGATTTTGTAATTCTGAAAGAAATTATTTAATTTAATTTGATTGAAATAATTTCTTTCAGAATTACAAAATGGGCCCACAATTGGCTGATTTTTAATTCTGAAAGAAATTATTTCAATCAAAGTAAATTAAATAATTTCTTTCAGAATTACAAAATCAGCCCCTGGTCTGCGATCAGGCCACTGGCTCCAGTAGGCATTCAGCACCGCTCTGAGTGAGGGCTTTACGGATAGGTTCCCAAGAGGCAGACGAAGGAACACTTGAATTTACCATTCAGTAACAAAAATGTATGGATGCAGCGATAGCCGAGTGGTACGAAACAGCGGGCATCGACGCGACCGATCCCGGGTTCAAATCCTTGGCGCGTACCTCTAACAAAGAAATTTGTAATGTGCGCATTTTATCGCTGCTCCACGGTGATGGAAATATCGTGATATTTAATTGATTACGATGTTCCCCATTGCCGTGCATGCCTGAGAGAAATTCATAATTTCTCGAAAGCATGACGTCCACCAATCCGCATTTGGCCAGTGTGGTGGACTGTGGCCTAAATCCCTCTTACTTGTGAGTAGGAGACCTGTGCCCAGCAGTGGGACATAAAAAAGGTTGAAAAAAAATACTTACATGCCAGCATGCATATCCTTAAGCCGCACGCGTACAAGTCTGACATCTGGTCTGCGATCGGGTCGCTCGCTCCAGCAAGCATTGAGCACCGCTATAAGCGAGGGCTTGATGGACAGGTTTCCGAGGGGCGGACGGAAGAGAACCCCGCCGATTGGTTGACGGACTCGACCGATGATTTCTGTCAACAAATTGAAGAGTAAGTTGAGGTGGTATAGTATGCAAATGACATCAATTATATTGGAAAACGATCCGTATTGAGCAATGGTTACCTCGCCGAGGTGCCTATTCAGGGTTCCGGATTTAATGGAATCCTAATAAGGAATGTGTAGCATCATGTACTTATTTATGTAAGTCAACATCACACTCTTGCATCATGAAGCAGTTTTTGTGTTTCAGCGGGAAGGTACCTACGACCGCTTTGCATATGGCGTAACGGAATACCGAAAAAATTGGAATACGATCTATAAATAGACAAAACTTTCCGTGGGCGTATTACCACATAGCATGCTCCTTTGTTGATCTATAAAACAAAATTTAAATAAGTATGGCCCGTGAATAGAATCTTCCCTTGAGAATTGGTTGTGTTTTATGTGAATGAAAGATAGGATAAAATGAGACTGGAAGAATGAAAAATAAGGATAGCAAGCATACGAGTCTTAGGTACTTAGAGCATTACAGGTACTGAAATGTCATACCTGTTAGTAGGTACCTTTGATGCGAGTCGTATTACACGACTTGAAGGTGATATAACTATTATGGTTCGCCCGGGGAAGTACCACCGCTGCACCCACTTCTGCTGTGAACCAACTCTATTGTGTTTCGGTGGAAAGGTGCAGTTGCCAGCCACAACTTACATGAGGCGACCACCAGCCTCCGGAGTAGCAGCGCAACTGCATACGACATCGGACAAGACTTAGGTACCTATACTTGCTTAAGGTTGTATGTAGATGTAAGTAGTACTACTTTCTTATTTTGGAAATCTTTAAAAATTAGTCTATAGGTCTAAGAATAAAACCATTCCATATTATGATAACCTTTCGTCAATTTTTACGATTGACTTTTGTGTAGTTGTACTAACGGGAACGATTTTAGTTGGACCACCGAGTAGTTGGTCCATCGGGAAAAAAAATCACGTGGTCAACTAGTTGGACTAACGGTTGGTCCACGGCGAACGCGCGGATGTCCATCGGCTGCAGCGACCACTTAACACCACGGGGCCTGCATCTCGTTTGCTACTCCATTTAATAAAAAATACACGACTGATGATACCTATATAAATCAAGCTTTTAATTTTGACGTATGTTCACAAGCAATCGATGTTTATCATCATGGTGACGTTATGATCGTCTGCTAGTCGTCGAACTCTTTTTACAAATAGTTATGAATGATTTTTGACAGTGATTTACAAATCAGTTGTTCATAATCTCACATCCAATGTTGAAACAAGCCAAAGCAAATTAAGCAAATCACCGCATCACGTCTTGTTGTAGATATGGAGTCAACGGCACTGTGATTTGGACTCCGAAATTCGTTTTCTTGACGAACTCTTTTGACGCGCCAAGAACAGCCTACGAGATACAATCGCAGCGAGAACGTCTGACGTGAAGATTTATTTCTTACGAGCCCTTTTTTCTGTGACTGATTGTGGGTCGTAATACATATAATTGACTCAGCAGTGTAAAACTCTTTATTACGAATAAATATTCATTAGGTACTTGCTCCAAGATGAAGAAAAATGGCTTCCTAATGCTGGTTTGGTATGTGTTCCTTTAATAAACGTTATTTTACTATCACACGACACTTAAAGTAATAAAGATAATCGCGTACTGTAACTGAAAAATCTTCTAATTTCTTTTAAGATACTTTTCTTATTTGTAGTTCGTCTAGAAGAGGGATTTTTAAGGATTTACGAGCATCTAATCCCTAGATGGAGGGTGTAATTACACAGTCGCGGGTAAATAGACAGCGTAATACCTACTTGGTCCTTCCAAAAATCCTGGATAGATACAAATTTAAAATAAAAAATTACTGCTTTAATGTTTTATTCCATTCTCCACCTACATTGCAGTAGCGTGGTGGAGTGAGACGCCATCTCTATTATGGGGAGAGGTCTGTGAACAACAGTGTAGAACAACAGTGAGACGTAAAATGACAGTTGCAGGCTTGTAGCCAATGGTATATTACACCAGAAACCCGATTATGGTCGCCTCTTACCATAGGCAGAAAATAACGTAGATCGTATTCTGGTAAAAGTCAAGCAGGTAGGTAGGTAAGTATGTTTTGGAGAAGTATAAAAAGTTCGTCAATAATACGGAATAAATACAATGTATTGTGTCATCGACTGTGCAATAATGGCCGGCCACACTTACATGAGGCGACCACCAGCCTCCGGAGTAGCAGCGCAACTGCATACGACCTCAGTGACAAGACTTACCTATGCTTGCTTGAGGTTGTATGTAGATGTCCATGGGCTGCAGCGACCACTTAACACCACGTGGCCTGCATGCTCGTCTGCTACTCCATTCAAATAAAAAAAAACAGTTGGAGCACGGACACCCCTTCGTATCCCGTGCTTCACCCAAGTGGAGAACCTAGGTGGAGCACGAGCCCGGACCCAAGTAAGTATAATATGTGTAGAAAATCCAATAGAGGTTTTTATTTGATAATCTTAGCGAAGTTTTACTTCCTCAAAAGATTCCCACAGGAGTCGTTTTAAATTAGATTTCTCTGAAAACATAATAAGTAATTTCAAATATTCCACGTATCGAATCTCAAACAAATCTCTGCAACGAAGAAGGATAAGAAGGTAAGCCGATATTTCTCAGGGAATTCGAAGGATGGCCGATTATCCCCGAAATAGAAAAATAATATCGGTATAAATTATCGCATTAAGAATTTAAAAAAAAGACGGCAAACAGTATTAAATAAGACTTAAGAATACTGGATTTTTTATATGAGCCTTTTGCAATTTCTCGTTTTTCTTCCGGAAAATGATTAAAGGGTTGAATTTGGAGTCATTTGATAGCAGTCGTTTATCGCTTTAGCAGGTTTAACAATTTAACAAAATACAAATAGGTCAAAATCTCAAATGTGTATCATCTTGAAAATCTTAATATACATAATATATTATACTAGCTGTGCCCCGCGGTTTCACCCGCGTTAGAGAGGATCAATAGCATAGAGTGAAGTCCCTTCTGAAGTGCCGTGGACCGGCTTTTTTGTAGGACTATTTATGACAGAAGTCCCTATTGGTTAGAAAAGTACAGACATATTTTTTCAGATTTTTCCACACACTTCCACCCACCGCGATCAAACTCCCTTACTATCTACGTACTAAGGGGTATTTACCACCCCAACGGGAAGTTGATTGGAGTTAATGATAATAGAGAAAACCGTGTCTTTACGTACAAAGAAAACCCTTTACTTTTTATATATATATTAAGATAAAGATTGGATTTTGCCAAATATATAACTTGGGTCCTTAGAGCATTGAAGGTTATGACTCACCCGTCAATAATATCCCTGTTTGTAATACAACTCAGGTCGTTTAGGAAAACATTTGTCTCGTCGCTTTACTGTTTACTAGTATTTCTGCTTATTTGAAAATATTTTTGGATGGATTGGAACGATCTTCACAAACATTATACGACCTTTCAACCCCTTTAAAGGGTTTTGATAACCCTCTGTATATTTTTAGTAAACTAACCTAAATTACTTAACTTATATTACTAAGGTATTAAAACGAGATTCACCCAAATCGTGACTCGCCACCTGCTTATATGATACCAAGTGCGTGTCCCTGACTGCCCCTCGAAGACTGGATCCTCGTTCAACCCTCCCAAAATCTTTGGCTGCAAAAGTGCCTAATCTGTATTATGTTCAGAGCAGATTAAAAGTACAACTGTTCTCGGTTATGTTTTTCAATGGAGCAGCAGACATTATTCTGGAGCACTGATATCCGGGAATCGGATAGGTAATCGGATCATACTGATTAAAACATTTTTATCGGACCTCCTATTATAAATTTATTTTCTTTGGGTTTATTTTGTAATTAAGAGGGTCACAAGAAAATTTTAAGTAAGTATAGCAAAATACTCTTTATGAATTTTTAAAGTGAAAACTTCTTTAGCGGCGTTGTGCACTTTTTTGGGATGGGTAAAAAATGTTAAACTCGCATCAGGACACGTGGCCTGATCGAATATTCGTAAGACGGAGGGGTGACAGCTGATGACGGCTCGACTGTCTATACTTGTAAAATTCCTTTCAAATATCAAGTATTTAAAATATGGACATTGAACAAAGTGCATCTATTAATGAAAAAAGTGACGAAGAAATAGTGAAAGAAAATGAGTGAGTACTTTATAAAAATACTAGATGAAAACCTAATGAAAATACTAGATGAAAAATAATACTGATAATAAAAGCAATTCGTGCGAAATTATTCCCTACCCATTCCAAAATTAATGTTCAAGTTTTCACTTCTGCCGTCACTACCGGACAACCCGTTTTTTTGTAATGAAATCTTATCCATCTTATATAGTTACGTAAGTTTCAGTGAACCTCTGTTAAGGGGTCTAACAGAGGTTAACGGATTAGAGGTGGATCAATTAAGGTAAACTTTCTTATGTATCAGTGGACAAGTACTCGTCATGCCTTAGAGAATTGCCAAAAGTTATACTTTTTCTACGTATGACGAGTACCGGGACACCGACAAAAATTGACGATTATACGCGCGTTTACCCTTCCTGTTATTGTAATAAATCTTTTTTAGTCTTAAAAAGACATCGATTATATGGTCTTATTATAAGTTAAACACAATAACTCTTCTTTACACATCAAACAATATTTGTTTTTATGAATGAAAGCCGAAACCGAAAATCGATGAGTGTCAGCTAATTTTCGTTTAGATTTGTTTCTCGCCTCGTCATGCGCGATTGTTTTGAAATTAGGTTCGTGGGTACTTATTTCACTCGGGAATTTGGGGATTACGTGTAATAATCTCGGGGTATGTGAGACAGTGTTAATAACCTTTACTGAAGAGACAAGATATATTTGGCTGCAACCCTTCTTGTATCCCACTGATTGGCACGGGTCTCTCTCCGTTATTAGGGAGGCCTGAAGCTTACTCCACCACGCTGCTCCAATGCGGGTTAATGGAGAGAGTTCGTGGCCAACCCGATATTGATGTTTTCAAATGGTCCATAAAGCCTCCTAAAATTAAAATAAAAACTATTTTCTTTTATTGACCTTATTATTAATTAAATACTCTTCTTTATACATCAAACAGTATATTATTATGTTTATGTTCATAAAAGCAATTTACCATATGTTTACATGAATAAAAGCTTGTTACCGAAAATCAATGATTGTCAGCTGATTTTCGTTTTGATTTGTTTCTCGCCCCGTCATGCGCCATTGTTTTGTTAATTGGGTTCGTGAGTAACCATTTTATTTGGGGATTACGTGTAATAATCTCGGGGTATGTTAGTGAACTGTGAGACAGTCTTAATAACCTTTACTGCAAAGACAAAAAATATTTGCCTGGAATGCCTTTGCCATCTACCAATACCCTTGCATGCAATTGCCATCTACCAATAACAACCCTGACCAACGGCTTAACGTGCTCTCTGAAGCATGAAAACGCGCATGAAATTTGCTATTAGAGTTGTCACCCATCTCACACTTGACCGCGCCGCTTTCGCTTAGCTGCGTCGCTAGCGATCTATGATAGAGGGTGGGCACAGGGCGCAAGAAATAGTTACTTATGATTTATTATGTTTCGATGAATAAAAACTTGTAACCGAAAGTCAATGAGTGGCAGCAAATTTTCGTTTGTACTTATTTATTTCTCGCTGCGTCAAGCGCTATTGTTTTGCTAATTAGGTTCGTGGGTAACTTATAGATGGGAATTACGTGTAATAGCGTCTCGGGGCATGTTAGTGAACTGTGAAGACAATGTAATAAAATAACCTTTAATGCGCAGCGATGGCCGAGTGGTAAAAGCTGCCGTCTTCTACGCGACCGAACCCGGGTTCAAATCCTCGGCGCGCACCTCTGACAAATAAATTTGTAATGTGCGCATTTATCGCTGCTCCACGGTGATGGAAAATATCGTAATATTAAATTGATTACGATGTTCTCCATCGCCGTGCATGCCTGAGAGAAATTAATTAATTAATAATTTCTCGAAAGCATGACGTCCACCAATCCGCACTTGGCCAGCGTGGTGGACTATGGCCTAAATCCCTCTCACTTGTGAGAAGGAGACCTGTGCCCAGCAGTGGGAAATAAAAAAATAGGTACTTATGATAATATTTTCATGAATGAAAACTTGTCACCGAAAGATAATAAGTCAGCTGATTTTCGTTTAGATTTGTCACTCGTCACATTTGACTCAGGGATTACGTGTAGGTAATAGCGTCTCACGGTATGTAAGTGAACTATGTCGACACCACTGAACATATTAAAAGAGGTAAGTAGAATAGCAATAACGCGCCGTTCATATTAAAACCGGTGTCGTCGATCCAGCCCCGCCTTTCACCTCTACTACATCTGTACTTAAATAAATATGAAGCTTACGCACATATTTGCAATTTTAAATCTAGTCAATCTTAGCGCTGCACAATCACGCAATTTCAAATGAACTAATCACACCCAAGCACGCACACAAGCACGCATATTCATAATCATAATCATAATCTTTATTGGATCTATTTTTGGGTTACAATTGATTATAATTTACATAGGTAACTTAGAGCTCCAAAAATAGTTTATGCCTGTGATGGCGTTCCAAAAATTGACAATACAATTAAACATATAATTCATATAAATAAAATAAAATTACAAAATAAAATTAAATTAACAGATTAGGAATTTATAATTATTTTACATTTTAAAAACTCTATACGTCATTTTAAATATGAAAATATGAAATTAAATATGAAATATGAAATTCCTCACAATAATTAAATTAAATATTTGCATGTCTGGGGGAGTAGGTAGGCTGTGCAACTGTCAACATCGGCTCTGTGTTTATCCTACGAAATTAAATATAAAAAACGCGGACTCACAGTGAAAATACTACTCAAAAGGAACTTTAGTGTGCAAATTTCAGAACAAAGTGAAAAATAACATAAATAGTTTACTAAAGAGTGCAAAAACAGTGCTTGTATGAATTTACATACTTAGTGACTTTCCGTGCCCAAACAGTTTAAAACAGGGAAATCTATGCACCTTGCGCACCATAAAACTGCTAGTGGTTGTGAAATAATTTATTATGGACTTGAAAACTATATACAGCGCTATTTTAGTGAACAATTCTTCAAAACATAACCTAAAAGAAAATATATAAAAACTCCGAAGTCATCGTATACTAACGCCATCTATCAGCGTGTAAGCGGTACCAGTCAAACTAGACCAAATCAACCTTCGAACATAATTCCGGCAGTTGGCAAAAGAGGTCACTAGTGAAAGCTTTATCGATAGATACTATCGTTCTACCAAGCTCCGAAGAACATCAATAGGGGTCGCTACCTGCATGATAAACAAACCACCAATACATTTAAAAAATATATATCTATATTTTTGATTAAAATGGAGCAGGTAATGGCCACACTTCTCTCTATTCAAAAAGAACTAGATGAACAGAAAAAACTCATACAACAAAAGGGAGAAGAAGTGACAGAAAAGGTAACATTAAATATAAATAAAATATTAGAAGAAAAATTTAACATCTTAGAAGAAAAATATGAAAACCTTAAGTCGAGGATAGAAAATCAAGAGCAAAGATTATACTACATGGAGAGACAATCAAGACAACGTAATCTAGTCTTATTTGGGCTGGAGGAACATGAAAAATCTTATTCAGATTTAGAAAATATTGTCGTAGACTTTATACAAAAATACTTCCCGATACAAATAGACAATAGAGATATACAAGCGATAAGAAGAATGGGTAAGAAGACTGGAAAGCCACGACCGATAGTCATTACGTTCACAACACTTGGTAAGAAGATCGACATCTTAAAAGGTAAAGGAGCCCTTAAAGAAACTCCATATTATATAAAAGAAGACTTCCCCCAGGCAGTACTACAGAAAAGAAGAGAGCTACATGAACTAGCGAAAGCTGAAAGAGAGAAGGGTAACACAGTCATAATTAAATACGACAAACTTATTGTACGAAATAATTCATCCAAAGAACAAAGAAACAATAAAAGAAACCTAACACACTCTCCAGAGAATAACGCAAACAACCGTGCTGAGCAGATATCTCAAGCAAATAAAAGGAATAAAAACTTGGCCGCACACACCGTACACAGGTCTTCAAGTTTTTCCGAAGGCGTTGTAAAAACAAGCATGTTAAACTTCCTAACAAACAAAAATAACAAAACAAACACGCAAGCCAACACCACTAAAATATAGCAACGAGCCAGCCAGCCTCCCCCAGAAAACAACACACAAACTGAAAAAGCTACAACAATAAATAACACACATCTTCCAAGCCGGCTGGTCACCGTGGAAGAGTACGACCACAACCCTCCAGGGAAACCACTTAAACAAAAAAATACCACGAAACTGGACAAAAACTCTAAGAATTGTATCATAATTGGAACTTATAATGTCAGATCTCTGTCATCAATACACCGATACTTGGAACTAACCAATGCACTTCAAGACATACGCTGCGACATACTAGGACTCTCAGAAACAAGAAAAATGGGTTGCCATATAGAAGAATATACAGATTATGTTCTCTGCTACATAGGAGAAACAAAGGGACTGTATGGAGTTGGTTTTTTAATAAAAAAGGCATGGAAAAATAATATAACTAACTTCACTGGCATTTCGGAGCGAGTAGCGTTATTACAATTGCAATTCGGCAGAGAAAACATTTCTATAATTCAGGCGTACGCACCCACAGAAGGATCAGATGACACAGAAATACAAAAATTCTACAATGATCTGAAAAAAGCTCACATACTAGCTGATGAGAAAATCATAACATTAGGAGACTTCAATGCGAAAATAGGGATACCTAAAAAAGATGAAAAACTCATCATGGGACAGTATGGCCTAGGCCAAAGAAACGAAAGAGGCGAACGATTGCTAGAATATGCATTTGAATATAGACTAGCAATAATGAACACTTATTTCAAAAAAAGACCCAGCAGAAGATGGACATGGAAGTCACCAGACGAAAACACTAAAAACGAAATTGATTACATCATGACAAATGTCCCAAAAATAGTACAAAATTATGAAGTTCTCAACAATGTCAAGTTCCGATCAGACCATAGACTAATTAGAGCAACAATCCTATTGAGCCAACCGAAAAAAAGTAGAAAAGGGTTTAAACCCCCACCAAAAATCCCAAAGACTGAAGAAGAGATAAGACACTACACAGATAGCCTCAAATCGAACTTTGAAAACAAACTAGTAGATCCCAGAGACATACAATCTTACTACGATATGATAGAAGAAACTATAACAAAGAGTTTGACTAGCCAAAATAACCCTAAAAAAGGAAACAGACACAAAATATTTAGCGAAGAAACAATATCATTAATTAACAAACGCAGCGAACTAACTTTAAGAAAGAATAAAGATGTTAATACAAAAGAAGAACTAAGTAAATTATATAAGGAGACCAGCAAAGCAATCAAAAGAGACTATAGTAAGCATAGACAAAGGATAATAACAGAAAATCTGCACAAATTCAGAAGCACAAAGAGAGCATTTAAAGAATTAAATTTAAGAAAAACTTGGATACATAAATTAGAAGGTCAACATAAAGAAACTAAAACAAGGCAAGAGTTAATACACCAAGCAACTACTTTCTATCAAGAATTATACAGAAACAGAGATAAAACCGTCGAGGAGACCAACGAACCACAATATTGTGCTAACACGGAAATAATTAAAGCGGTAGAAGACAAAGATATTCACGCCCAGCTGAAACTATTAAAATCAGATAAAAGTCCGGGTCCCGATGGAATAACCAACGAAGCTTTGAAATTAGGTGCACCAGTTTTAATTAGACCTCTCACAGAATTATTCAATCGCATACTAGAAGCTGAAATTGTACCAATTCAATGGTGCACTTCAAATATCATACTATTATATAAAAAAGGAAACCCTCTTGATATCAACAACTACAGACCAATCAGTCTTCTGGCAAACATATATAAAATCTTCTCATCTATAATTCTCCAACGCATAACTCAAGATATAGAAAATACACAACCAATAGAACAAGCTGGTTTTCGTTCTGGGTTTAGTACACTTGATCATATACTGGCTTTAGAACAAGTTATAGAAAAACACGAAGAGTTCAATAAACCACTCTATTTAGGTTTTATCGACTACAGCAAAGCATTCGATAGCATAAGCCATAACTCTATATGGAAAGCATTAAAAAACCTAAACGTAAACACGAAATATATAAATATAATAAAGTACATATACAATAACAGCACAAGTAATGTCATGCTAGAATCTAAAGGAAATGCGATTAACATCGAAAGAGGAGTCAGACAAGGGGACCCCCTGTCACCTAAATTGTTTATTGCAGTTTTAGAAGATATATTTCAAAACCTAGATTGGAAAACCAGGGGCATAAAAATAAATAATAACTATCTAAGCCATCTCAGATTCGCGGACGACATAGTTATATTGTCTGAAACAGCAAACGAACTGCAAGATATGCTCCGCTCTCTTGCTCTAGCAAGTTCAGAAGTAGGTTTAGAGATGAATGTTACAAAAACTAAAATTATGACTAACAGCAGAGAACTGCCCATCAATGTTAAAGGAAATTACATAGAATATGTCCACAGTTACATTTACCTAGGCAAACAAATATCCTTTTTGAAGACCCACAATGAAGATGAAATTGAAAGACGAACAAACATAGCCTGGAAGAAATTTTGGTCTCTCAAAGAAATCCTAAAAGGGGACTACTCGATTAACCTTAAGAAAACGGCATTAGATACCTGCATACTGCCCTCTTTACTGTATGGCTGCCAAAGTTGGATATACACGAAAAAAGTAAAACAAAGAATTACAACAACGCAAAGAGCTATGGAGAGAAGTATCCTAAACATAAGGAAAATACAAAAAGTCAGAAGCAAAACAATCAGGCAAAAAACAAAGGTGACAGATGCTCTCACACAAGCTCTGAAATTGAAATGGCAATGGGCAGGTCACGTATCGAGATACACAGATAACAGGTGGACAATCAATACCACAAAGTGGAAGGGGCCAATTGGCAAAAGAAGGGTAGGAAGACCGAAAAGACGATGGGCGGACGACATAACGGAATTAGCAGGAAAGGACTGGCTAACTATAGGAAAGGACAGAGATGAGTGGAAAAGACTGGAGGAGGCCTTCACCCGCAGAGGGGTCCATATCCAACAAAACTAACTCTTACTAACATTAGACATTAAGTAAAAAATAACTAACACTATCATACTAACATTTGAAATGGAATTAGGAATTAAGGATATGGAAATAAAGGCTTTTTTATTTATTTATTTATTTATTATTTGCATGTCTATACACTTTCAAATTTGTCATTAAAATATTCATTGCAATTATAATAACATTTATTTGTCAATAATATTGCATAATATATTGCAGCGCGATCGCGTGTTTCTGTAGAGATATGAGCGTTGCTCATATCCTTGGCGCGTCTGCCCCGCCCACAATTCCATTCGAACTTTTTTAATATGTTCTGTGGTCGATACAGTATATAACCTTTACTACAAAACGGATAAAGGAAAAGAAACCAGAAGAATCAATAACTACTGCAGTATGGTAGCACGTGTAAAGCGTCATGAGCGACATCATACGAACATAGGTGTGAGTAGATGGGAGAACTTTTACGGTTCGGAATATCGAAAACGTCGAAAATCGGAGAAATACAATCACTGCATCTTGTGCCTTGAAGTAATTCTGTTGTGTTTCGGTGGAAAGGTGCAGTTGCCGGCCAGACTTACTGCGGAGTAGCAGCGCAACTGCAAGCGACCTCGGGCAAGACAGGGTTGCTTGGATTGTGCGCGTTCCCTGCATGCTCGATAAAAAAATTAAATATATTTATTTGAAAATCCCAAATTAGGTTTCATTCGCTTTTTAACCTTGTTTTTAATTTAATAGTAGTAGATATTTTTTTTACTTATTGAATCTAATCCTTGATATTAGAGGACCTATTATAGGTGGACAGATGGACAGACTCCCCGTATTTCACTCCATCTGGAAATACTCCCCGTATTCAGTCCAGCCAAATAATAAAGTCCCGATTATCTCTTTAGAAACGTTTATATAACCTTAAAAATAATTCAATGATGATGTAAAAAGTGTATAAATTAAATAGCCTTTTTCAATGTTCAATTAGGTGTAATAAATCAAATCCATATAAAAGTTTATTCCATCCATCCATCCTTATAAAGAAGGCCTCCCCTAATGTTCGCCACACCGTCCGGTCCTGCGCCCTCTGAATCCAGCGGTTTCCCGCTGGATTAAAAGTTTATTAATGAGAAATGACTTTTTACACAAAAATAAATACGTAAAGCATAAAAGAAGAACTTTTCAAGAATATTAAATTTATTTGTTATTTTTAGACAACACAGTACCTGAGAATTAATATCTGTCTTCCCTAATATTTATTTATTGAAGAAAAAGAAAAAATATTTAATGTAACTCAAAGTCTTTACCTTTATTTACAAGAAATACGAGGAACCAACAAAAATATAGGTAGGTACCTATATCTAATCCAACTACAACTTAGTCACATCGCAAAAGAAAATAACGTTGAAGAAGACTGTTTATTTTATATATTTTCTGTTTCTTTCGCTAACAGGATTTGGTTTTTTTCCTGTCTTTCTGATTTGATGGAACTTAAGCATTTCGTACGCAATAGTAAGCAGTTATGGCCGAGCGGTAAAGATCGTGGTCTCCGACACGGAGATACCGAGTTCGAACCCTTGCGCATTCCTCTGACAAAGAAATTTGTTAAGTGCGTATTTATAACTGTTCCACCGTTAAGGAAAAGTACCTGGACGACCGAGCGTTGCTCGGATAAAAAGAAATTATTTTCTTGGTTTCATTTCAAACGAAACACTCATTTGTTTAGTGTTACTTAATAACGCCATCTGAAATAGCTCCCAATAAAAAAACACAAAAAATAATAAATGCAATATGGTTTTGATTGATGATGAGGATTGATGATTCAATGAGGTTTGAACCCGGGCCTCTGGTTGAGTCAGTCAGCTTTAATTCAATGAACGAATTTTTTATAGACCTCTTTCTAATCGATATTGTCATTGTCATCTTTTTGAACGTCGGATCGACGGATGGCGTTTGACGGCGTTCTACGCCACAATCTTATTAATAGGTACACGCCAACAGATGTCAGGAAGAGTCGTATTCTTCAGTTAATATTTAATTTAATTATCGCTGAAAATGTTTTTTTATAATTTAAAATTTCTAAAAATAAAACCTAGCTGGATCGATTTATCACAACCAGGGTACATAATTTCATCAAAATCATTGGAGCCGTTTCCGAGATTCAAAAAATATATTTAGGTATATACAAGATTTGTTCGTTTAAAGGTATTAAGATATTGTGATATAAATTTAAAATCGATGTTTACCATCTGAGTGTGACTCATAATTTCTCAAAGGCATGATGTCCATTGTCCACCAATCATCCGCACTTGGCCAGTGTGTTCAAGTACGGACCATATGGCCTGAATCTCTCTCTCTCTCTCATAAAAATCCCAGATACTTAATCGTACGTGAGTAAGGTACTTAAATATTATTGTGTCAAAAATGTTGGTCTACACTCACGATTCGTTTGATAAATTTACAAAATAACATTTATCAAAGTCATAACATTTTAATGGGAACGAAATTAGGTATTATATCGATATATATATACCTATGTATTATGCAACATATTATGTGCAACATATTCCCGTTCGCTATTAAAGTTTGTAGGTATTTTAATTCATATATTTAAAACGTTGTTATATATTACCCATGCCATCATTAATAAAGAATTACCATAAAAATAGATAAATATTCAAATAACTGTAAGTAATTGATTCCCTTTAACGCAAGTAATTCATTTAAATTACAAGCTTTCCGGAAAATCCCGACATTTCTCCGTGGGAGACAAATAAGGGTGATATTATTAATTAAATTCCACCCATTTTACTGTAGCGAGGTAAAATATACGTAAAATTCACAACAAGTCAATTTTCACACGAATAATTGATTTAAATAACAATTCCCTCAGAAAATTCCGTCGTCCCTCGGGAACCCAACGAGGGAGGCATGGAACATAACTAATTCATTCATCAATTTACCAAAAATGTTTTGCAGACTGTTGATGTAGCGAGATGAAACATAAACACAATAGTAAATTTCACACGAGTAATTGATTTAAAAAACAATTCTCTCAGAAATTTCCGCCTTACTTAGACAAGGGTGGCACAGAAAACAGAAAATTCATTCATCAATTACGCCTAAAATATTTCGCAGACCGATTTAATGTTAGCGAGATGAAATACCTATAAACGCTACAGTCAACAAGTCAATTTTCACATGAGTAATTGATTCAAGTAATAATTCCCTCGGAAAATTCCGTCGTCCCTCCGGGGAACCCAAGTGAGGGAGACACTTTCCGTTTCCAGGGAATTCATTCATAAATTCAGCCTAAAATATTTCGCAAACCGTTTTATGATAGGGAGATGAAATATAAAAATACAAGCTTTAAGTATGGAGCAAATTAGAAGAGACTTCTCTGGCAGTGGGTGTATTTTTGGAATGAAAATTTCTTTAGAGGCGTTGTGCACTTTTTTCAGGATGGGTAAAAAATGTTAAACTCGCGTCAGGACACGTGGCCTGATCGAATACCTATTCGTAAGACGGAGGGGTGACAGCTGATGACGGCTCGACTATCTATACTTGTAAAATTCGTGCATCTATTAATGAAAAAAGTGACGAACAAATAGTGAAAGAAAACGAGTGAGTACTTTATAAAAATATTAGATAAAAATCTAATGAAAATAATAGATGAAAAATAATACTGATAATAAAAGCAATTCGTGCGAAATTATTCCCTAACCATTCCAAAATATTAAAAATGCACAACGTTAATGTTCAAGTTTTCACTTCTGCATGGAGTTGTTTTTTTTTCTGGAAGAGAGTAATAGACTACCATACAGCATACTTTTACAATGGTCGCTTCTTACGATCAGGCAGGGGATAAAATAGCCCTATTCTTAAGAGTCTACATAAGTAACCTACCTTATTTTAGTTAATACCTACTTTAATTTATTATTATTGGAGTAAGTTGTGTTTACCTGGTTTTACAGTACCTGGACGACCGAGCGTTGCTGGGATAAAAACGATTCCTCAAAATTAAAACGGGCAACGAATTTACTGAAAAAGGCGTATTACTCAGTCACTGATTTCATAAACGATAAAACGGCATAAAGGAATTCCATAAAAACCTGGGAGGTTTTTTTTCCGCCGGCTTTTTTTCCTCTCAGTGTACAAACACCCTGTGATATGGGTACCCAAAGCTGATGATCGGAAACGATCCGAAATATAAATAAATAAATATTTTAATTTATAAAAGGCGCAATATGGGACAAATAAAAATAATAATGAAATAGATGCTAATGTACATTTCGTAATTGTGTTATAATCGGAATGGTAAACTAGTCCACTTTGATTCATATTTATTTATCGTAACATCAAATTACGATGCAAACTTCCACAGAAAATGGGTTTGAACGAGATCTAGTATGTAGTTTTTTTTAATACGTCATAAATCGTAAACCACAATTTACCTTTCATTCAATCTTAATGCAATGATTTCTATGGATAATCAAAGGCAAAGATCACAGAGTTCCAAATAACCCGCACCCCCTGATGTATTTAAAATAGAATAAAATGATTATTTAAGTGGGCTCCCATACAATAAACGTGACTTTTTATAGATAATGGCACGGAACCCTTCGTGCGTGAGTCCGACTCGCACTTGGCCAGTTTTTATAGATTAGGTTTTAAAATTTAACAATACCTTCTTTTTATTTTACCTAAACCTAAAAATTTAAGGTTTTTATATTCTAAAAAAAATATGCAAAGTTACCCAAAATTCATGATAAATTAAAATTCGAGCATTAGGGGAAATTATGGGTAGTTCTGTTGTTTCTTCCGTACATTTATTTTGTTAGAAAAAAAACCAACTCAAAATGACATATTCATTTAATAAAATAATGGTGTCATAAATTGAAATCAGTTCAAAGTTACCCGAATGTACGTATAAATGTACATTTTTATAAATTGTATTAGAAAGAAGAAAGAAAGAAAGAAACTTTATTGGCGACTAAGTCTACACCACAGAACACATACATAGAAAAAAAAACACATACATTGAACACATACACAGAAAAGTACAATACAATTACATGCATTAGGTTTATAACAACTTTATTGTTAATGTATGGTTAAACTGTGCTGCAGTAAGCCGCGAAAGAGTAAGATACACTCAGCATAATGCCACAGTCTGCAAGTGACTGCAGCGCTGATTTTCAGTAAGACCCCTGTGGTAGTCTGAGCAGTTCATGAAGCGTGCCTAGAGTGTTCATATTTATTTTTCATTTCTACCGTGCCTAGAGTTAATAACAGTTAAGAAGAGGGGCGTACCGCCGGAATAAGTTAGGAAGTGCGTATAATTTTTCTTCCGCCACGTTATTATTATTATTATTTTTAATGAATTTAATGAATAACTTTAAAATGATTGAGTTTATTCTTTTATTCTGCTAAATGCATATATTTTTCTAATCAGATTCAAAAGGCAAGTTATAAATATCCTTCACAGACAGTATACACTAGCAGATGTGAATGTGACCTCTATAATCATATGTTAACCCTGCGGGATCTCCGTGATACTATTGTACTATTTCAGGACAATTATTCTTATCCTCGTCTTGACAATTGTGATAAATTGAGCCGTTTGGGGATGGTTTGCGGTAAATATTCAATGAGAATTGGAAGCCCTTTTACTCGTATCTTTGTATGACTGACAAAAGCTTTTTTAGAAATATTGATACTAAAACGCGATGTAAGAATTTAGAAAGTGGTGAAAATGGTGAAATAAATAGCTTTGTTTTCTGGTTGGCTTCGCTGCAACCCTTTCTGCGTCCCACTGCTGGGCACGGGTCTCTCCCCCTTATTGGGGAGGCCTGGAGCTTACTCCACCACGCTGCTCCAATGCGGGTATGTGGTGGAGCTGCGGGTTAGTGGCCAACGGACAGATTAACAGAAAGTTTAACGACTGTTATCTATCGACAGCAACTGGGACCGACGACTTAACGTGCCCTCCGAAGCACGGAAACGCGCATGAAATTTTATGCCACTAGCGATCACCCATCTCACACCCGACCGCGCCCGTTAGGCTTAGTCGCATAGATCGCTTGCTTTCTACGCTAACCGCCGGGCCATGCACGCGCCATGCATGCAAAAATAAATACATATTTTAATTATAAAAGGCGCAATTTAGGAACAAATAAAAATAATAATTTCAATTTATCTATTTATTTTTTTGCAAGAACACAGTACATCAAGAAGATGTACTAAAATATGTAAATGTACATTCTTGTGTTATTATAAAGTTTCTCTTTTATTTTTTTATATTTGTAATATTTGCATTCCTCAAGAAAGTAAAAGGTCCAACTAAATAAATATAAACATCTTTTTTAAACACCCATATTTGTGCAAATAAAAGTCTTTGTCTTTGATACATAAGGATTACAGATAAATATGTAAGTATATATGCGGACTGTGGCCGGTATCCACTGAATTCTGAGAGGAGTGCTCAGTACATTATAAGGCTAGACAACAAATACATTTTTGAACAGTAAAAAACGATAAAAAAACATTTCGAAAACTCCTACTTTCTAAAATCCATTAACTTATATAGAACTCGCTTAATGAATTTATTTTAATATACTAGTGGTCCGGCCCAGCTCCACCGGGGTGCAGACGTTTAAAAGTATTGAAAGAGGATTTGTTTTTTTCTGTATCTAAAAGAGATTCCGTGTTACTGTGAAACAGAATATAAAAAAATGACATACGAACTGTCCTGCTATTCTGACTGTATCAAAGTTTAGAACGACACCGCACGAAATACAAACGTTTGATATGTAGGAACAATGTATATGGGAAAACTACTTATCAATAAAAAATTATTAAAAAAACATTTTCCAGTCGAACTCCCCTTGAACACATACAACATCATAATTGGACCTATTTACGCAAACCGGAACTAATCCACACTCATGCCGAAATTGAGTTAAGTACACAAAAAAGCTTAGTTGGTCCAGCGGGAAAAAAAATCCCCGTGGTCCAACTAGTTGGACCAACGGTTGGTCCACGGGGAACTCGCGTAAAATTGCACCTTCTATCGATACTGTAAAGATCAAAATGATCTGAAAATTTTGACAGAACAAAACATTTTCATGACATGTTTACCAATCCACAAACCATCAGTTGTCTAATACATTAAACAGCTTTTTTTCAAAACTATCATCATCATCATCATGTGTGGGTTGGTTCCGGTTTGCATAAATAGGTCGCACACAAAAATATAGGCTTTAAAAGCGAGTTACGTTAGGAATAATGAGTTAAAATGTATAACAACGTCCTTTCATATTATTATGTATTAAGAAAATATAACATTGAAATGTTTTTGTTGAGACTATTTTCTTCGACCGCCATTAACAATAAATAATGTAAGTAGTTTAAAAAACTAATAAACACGCTTTTGTGAAAATACGAACCAAAAAGTAAAAAAATAAGAAAAAAATGTATTTTACTGTAAAAATTGACATGACACCATGCACTCCACGCTTTTTTTACAGTAAAATACATTTTTTTTACTTTTTGGTTCGTATTTTCACAAAAGCGTGTTCATTAGTTTTTTAAACTACATTATTTATTTTAAATTTTTTAGTTGGATTTTTGTTCTCATATTATTGCATTGTCATCGGCCCTTGACCCCTGTGCAAATTTTCAAGTTAATCAGACTCCTAGAAGTAAGTGAAAATGAAGTTAAAAGCTTCCGTTACATACATACATACATACATACAGGTCAAGTTAATAAAGGCGTATTAAATAAAAGCGTGTTAAAAGGAGACTTCAATTTGAAACTCGCACATTTATTTGTCTAACAGTAATGATTTCTTGTAAACTGAATCACCTGCCACGTTATAATTAAGTGTAGTTCCACAGAACATACTAAAAGAGGTAGAATGGCAATAATGCGCCGTTAGTATAAAAACTGGTGTCGTCGATCCAGCCCCACCTTCTACCTCCACTACATCTGTACTTAAATATGAATCTTATGCACAAATTTGCAATTTCAAACCTAGCCAATCTTAGCGCCGCTGCCGCACGCGATTTCAAATGAACGAATCACACCCAAGCACGCACACATTGTGTGCACGCATCAAGCACGCATATCGCAGCGCGATCGCGTGTTTCTGTAGAGATATGAGCGTTGCACATATCCTTGCCGCGTCTTCCACGCCCACAATTCCATTCTAATCTCTTTAATATTTTCTGTTTGTAGTTCGATACACAGCGCTACATTTCTGCGTTGGCGATTTTGATTCCATCGATACTAACTTCATTTCTCGCTTGACGTCGCTCGTCACTTTCATTTGCTCGTTTATTCCTATCCGTTGTTGTCAATAGCGATATTTTGAACCCAAATAATTGACTACCTTGTTATTTCTTTATAAACGACCCGTGTGGCGCATTTTTATCACGCCGGTCTGCCAATAGGGGGCCTCGGGTTCGATTCCCGGCTACGCAGAGATTGAAATGATGAGTTTAAGTTTCTGTTTTCGGTCTACTATGGTAGGGTACACCTACCCTAGTATGGGGCTATGAGTGTGAAACGTTATTATTACAACGTATTTGTCAATTTAATCAAACCAAAATCTATATGAAATTAACGTAGCTCATTGATCGAACCCCAGAAAAGTAATCAGAAGTTCCAATCGAATTTACGTATTTTAAATGTTTAATCTCCGCACTAATAGATATATAAATATTAAGGGTCGATCAATACAATGATGTTTAAAGCACGTACCTCAAGAATTTGAGTCATATCATAAGGCTATCAAAGATATTCATATGAAAATATTTTTGAGATTTTTCCACATTATCCTTTGATATCCCTTTGAAAAGTGGCATTCATATTGTCTTTGAAGCCTCGGTTATCCATGCTTATCTGTTAATCATTCAGATACTACATACTATGTATGATTCAAGTTTTTATAAAATTTTCGTTTAGGTGTGAAGATGAAATAAAATATATTTTTCTTTGATAATATTAACAGATTCATTTAGAAGAAAGTTTTCTGTTAGTCGAACTTATGTGATTATGTTATTGAGAAATTATGTGATAATGATTTAAGGACATAACCGAACCGAAACATAAAATTTACATTAAATTACCTTAATTAACTAAGTTTTTGATATATTATTAAAATTTGATTAATAGATATAGTTCTCATACGAGTAGTTGTGGGAATGTGGGTCTGATCATGTGTCAATCCATCTAATGTTAAATACGATTTTCGAAATCATTTTAAATTTTTTGTTCAACATTGTTTTAAGCGTTTAATCTTGAAAGCAAAATTCAAATCAAAAAAATTTAAATAATAGGAAATGTAAAATTCGCCATTTTCTTTGATGTACAAATGAGAACATAAATTTATTATAAGGAAAATACGTTTAATTTTAGAAAATGTTTAGATAAGCGGTCACCATCACTTATGAGCAGAGGAGTCACCTGAACATCGCCAGCTTTGAGGAAGAATTTTTTACACTTTTCTTGTAGAATCAGAAACTGAAAAAGCCTCAGCTGGAAGTTCGTTCCACAATTTACACATCCGTGACAAAAGAAGCGGGCAAAGTGGACTGTGGAGGCCTTCAGGAGTCCAGTTGATGCTCATCTAACTTCAATTTAATATTAATGTGTGTCGTCCAACTTTAGCATAAACTTACCATCATTCGTGAGATTGGTCTCGCCCCACGGACCCCGTCTGCCCAGTATCTCGTACAGGATGATCCCGAAGGAGTACACGTCGCCCTTCTGCGACCCGCGCGGGGGTGGGTTGGGGTCCCGAAGGAGCTCCGGAGCGCGCCACAGCATGCGCCGCTCAGTGCGAAGAGCGTCTTCCGTCACCACGCAGCCGCCTATGCGATAAAAAATTTACGTTTTTATTAGGTGTGTCTCTCCAATAATGGGAAGAGACCCGAACCCAGCAGTGGGACGCAAAAATGGTTACAGCCATTAGGTGATAGAACTTTTATGGTAACTCTGCCGTGAAGCAGTTCTATTGTATTTCGGTGAAGGGCAGTTGCCGGCCAGACTCACAAGAGGCGATTTTCGGCCTTCGGAGTTGCTACTTTGGACACAGCTGCAAGCGACCTCGACCAAGACTCGGGTTTGCTTACGTTGAGTGAGTTGAGTGTAGATGTATGCACATGGGTTGCAGTGACCACTTACACCACGTGGCCTGCATGCCCATCTGCTCCATTCAAATAAAAAGAAAAATGATTTTAAAAAGAGGAGAATCCGGATAAGTACAGTCGATATTTATTTGTGTACTCGTACTTATGTTATAACTCATAACTTTTTGTAAGGTAAACCAATTTTAATTGGATTTAAGTAGCTATATTATTATGAATATTGAGGGTTATAATGACGATTCAAATTATCAGAATTGTTACTGCAGGCCATTTGAGTGACTCCAAAACATTTTTGCGGACCAGTGATCATCTCATGTGTATGTAGGTAAGTGTGGTCATGGTCACCATGGAATGAGGTGGAATAGATAAGGAAGAACTATAAGCTGTTCTCGACTGACTTTAAATGAAAGGGTTTGCTGAATGGGATACGAAATTATTGAAAAAAAATCCAACTAAAAAATTAAAAAATATGTAGTTTATAAAACTAAAAAACACGCTTTTATGAAAATACGAACTAAAAAGTAAATTAAATTTAAAGTAAATTTGGAGGAAAATGTATTTTACTGTAAAAAAACCGTGGGGTGGTTTTTAAGATACTATTGACACCATGCACCCCATGCTTTTTTTACAGTAAAATACATTTTCTTCTTATTTTTTACTTTTAAGTTCGTATTTTCACAAAAGCGTGTTTTTTTTAATTTTTTTAAACTAAATTATTTATTTTAACATATAATTGGCCTTGCTTACCTTTGATAGGTACTTGTACCTTCTTTACTTTTAATTCCATGACTCAAACCGCAACTTAAAGTACCAATTAATTTGAAAGGACCTTTCCAAGACTTACTCAGAAAATACTTGTATTTGCCATTGAGAAGCCTATTTAAACATTCCATTCCGGAAATAAGTATTATTGAAAATTTTATTGAAGTATTTATCTAAGCTCTTCTGAATGTTGATGCAAGCACGGCCTCGCGGCGAGCGTAGAAAGCAAACGATCTATACAGTTAAGCTAAGCGGGCGCGATCGGGTGCCAGATGGGTTTATACTACTGCAGTTCGGGGCGGATATTTTAAATTTTCAAATTTCGCGCGTAATTTGGCGAAATCGCTGGATATCATTTTTACTCTGTGATTGTACTATGCGCTTGTTGTCAGTGCCTATTTTAACTTCACAGTTAACACCTTTTGTTAACATGGCCGTATGACGACATTACGTGGTGGCTACTGTTATGCTTAAAAATACAGATTGAAATGTGAAAATTTTGAAATTTAAAGAAACGAAGTTTTAAGAACTGCAACTAATATTTTCCGACTGCTTATTGCCTTTTTTTAACGGTGAGGAAACCTTCAAAAGGTACCCGAGAATTTTGGGAGACGCCGGGTTATTTGGGCCCCTCAGCGCTTATGGAGGACCCCGGCATCTCCAGGAACGCACCGGTGACCTCCTCGCGCTATGTCCAATACGGACTCATCATGGGCAGCATGGCTCTCCTATGTCTTTCAAGCTCACGACGGTGGCGGCCACATACCGCTGTCCTTTACGGGGCCGCTGGTTGGACGGTTCGAGCTCTCAATTCTATCCGCCCGCAACCCCATGAGTCCCCTTTTAGTCGGAGTGTCAAGTCAAGGATGATGGTGAGACTTTTTAAGTAGGTGGCAACAATAAACTAGGAAAATATTTCTAAAGGTTTGCTTGTATCTAAATAATTAACTGTAATAAGTGAGTATAAATACTTATATAGTAAATTATATCATACAGTACCTGGACGACCGAGCGTTTCTTGGATAAAAACAATTGATTTACTTGGTTTATTTTTAAGCAAAACACTCCTTGGCTTACATAAACATGCTTGTTTGAGGTTTGAGCCCGGGTCTCTATCTCCGCAATCAGCCTACGTAACCATTCGACCAAAATATCTATAATTTCATCAACGAAATTTTTATAGAGCTCTTTTAAATCGACATTGTCATTTGTTTGAGCGGCGGATTGGCGGATGACATTTGACAGCGTTCTACGCCACAATATCCTTACAAATAAATAAAATTGGAGTGTCTGTTTGTAATATTAAAATAACCGCTTTTTACTACATACATATGAATGGTACATATATATACCAAAATAATATTTTTTACAACTTTTGTATGTCTGTCTTTCTGTCTGTCTGTTTGTTACGGCTAATCTCTGAAACGGCTGGACCGATTTTGACGGGACTTTCACTGGTAGGTAGCTGATGTACTAAGGAATAACTTAGGCTACATTTATTTTAGAAAAATCCTAAAACTAAAGTTCACGCAGACGAAGTCGCGGGCGGCCGCTAGTTATTAATATTCTCCAATAGATGTCAGTAACAGTCATATTTCTCAGTTTATATTTAAGTTGATTATCGCAGAAAATTCTAATAAAACGACAAATTCTAAAAATAAAACCTAGCTGGATCAATGTGTCACCCCCGAAACCCTAGGCCTAGACACTAAATATCATGAAAATATTAAAATGTGCTATAAAATCGTTGGAGCCTTTTCCAAGATTCAAATTATATATTTACAAGAATTGCTCGTTTGAAGGTATTAGATTAATAAAATATACCTAAGATTTTTAGAGGTTCAATTGTATAGGTATTTTTTGATATTTTCTCATATATAAAAATATTCTGTAATGAGGGGAGACCCGCGTTTAGCAGAGGTACGCTAAAGGCATCAAAATTATTATTGTGAAAGCGAAATAATACAACAACGTATGCAAATTAAGTTATCAAATTTATTATTCTGAAGCAATCGGATTTTACTCTGATGGAGTCAAATTTTACACTTCGAAAAAACTTAATAATACGTTTTCATTTCGCAAAAAATAAACACAATGCCTTTAACATAATGTTGCAAAAATACTATTAACATAATTTTATCTTTTAAAAGCTTTTATATTTAACTTGCAATGTATGTATGTATGTATGTTTGTTCGGGTGGAATATTGCTACTCAATTTTCAAGCAGATATCTTCAACTGATTTAGCTGAAATTTTGTATTCACGTTTAGTTTGGATGACAACACGATAAGCTGTGTGACGTCATTCTAAATCCAATATGGCGGACCATCCAAGATGGCGGAATAGTTATTTTTAATGCATTTTTACAATATGAGTAACAAATGAAAGGGCTTGTTGAGAGTAACCGGAAAAATAATATGACTAATATGGCGGAACATCCAGGATATCGGAATACCTAGTTGTTTTTATGTACTTCTACAATATGGGTATCAAATGAATGGGCTTGTTGAGAGTAACTCGAAAAATAATGTGACATTCTAAATCCAATATGGAGAAACATCCAAGATGGCGGAAGAGTTATTTTTATGCACTTCTGCAATATGGGTATTAAATGAAAGTGCTTGCCGAGAATAATTAGAAAAGTAAAAAATAAATTAAAAGCAAAAAACCTTTTTAAAAAAGCTCATATTTAAATGCTCTAAAAAGAAGAAAATAAAAATTTCCTTTAAAATTTTAACTTTTAGCCTCATTATTCACAATTTATATGCTCATAAAAGCTTGTTGCGTGATTTACTTGTATGAATTAACTAGTACCTATTTAATTGAGTATCTTAAGTAAGTTGCAGGTACTATGGAAATTGGTACTCTTACATTATAAGTACGAGTAGATACAATAACCCGTTGACATAGTTTCAAACCCTGACTATTTAGGCCGTTCGAAGCAAGAATGCGTTAAATATGGACAAAATTCGCCAGCGTTGATTAAACGTTGTAAAACTGGTTGATTTTACTAGATCATATTATGGTTCGCCCGGGAAAGTATCACCGCTGCACCCACTTCTGCCGTGAACCAATTCTATTGTGTTTCGGTGAAAAGGTGCAGTTGCCGGCCACACTTACATGAGGCGACCACCAGTCTCCGGAGTAGCAGCGCAACTGAATACGACCTCAGACAAGATTTACCTATGATTGCTTGAGGTTGTGTGCAGATGTCCATGGGCTGCAGCGACCACTTAACACCACGGGGCCTGCATGCTTGCATGCTATCATGTGCATGTGTCCTATGTGGGAGGGAGGGAAGTGCTATTGCATGAAAAAAGTATACACCATCATACGTTCTGATTGCGGATTGTTGCAAAGTAGTTTTTGTCTAACTTTATAACAATGGAGTTCCGCAAAGTAACGCCTGATTCTATTAATTTTACATAAATATAGGTCAAACTGATAACCTCCTTTTTTTAAGTCGTTATATGTAATATTATACTGACTTACTTTTCAAAGTATGGAGGCCATAATCGGTGATCTGCAGCACCCATCGCCTGTCAACGAGACAGTTGCTCGATGTCAGGTTTCCATGAGAGATGAGGTCCGAATCATGGAGGTACGTGAGGCCTCTCAGCAGGTCTGCTACCAGGCTGGCCACGAACATGTCGTCCAGGTGCAGGTCCCGGTCGGCGAGGACGGTGGAGAGGGAACCCCGAGAGCAGTAGGCGGAGACAATGCAGGCCAGGCCCGTCTCGTCGCAGACCCCCACGAATGGAGTCAGGTTCTCGTGGCGGAGCTCACGCATCTGGCGAGGACAATTACGTTGTTAGGATATGACGAAAGGCGCGAGTGGTCCCAGTGCTTTGGCTAGAATAGAATGCAAGTTACATAGTTGTGATGTACCAGATCTTTAACAATGCATTCATGTTGTCAATATGCGTGATACAAAACATGTTTTATTAAAAAATGTAAAGTTTGAAACAAAATTTAATTTAAAGTTTAAAATAAATTAAGTTTTTAACAAAAAAATAGAACCGACTTCAAACGGTAAAAAATAAAATTATTCAGTACCTACTTCTTCTTGCTTATGGTAATTACTCTTAAAACTATTTTTGGAGTCGGGCCCTTACTAAAATGTCGTACAATTCGTTCTAAATTGGCACCTACAGTACAGACAGTGGGACAGTACCTACATCTTCTTGCTTATGGTAATGACTGTTAAAACTATATTAAAGTCGGTGCCCATTCAGATCGAAAGGTATACTTTATTTAATATACCAGGACATTTTACTAAGGGCCCGACTCCAAAAATAGTTTTAAGAGTAATTACCATAAGCAAGAAGAAGTAGGTACTGAATAATTTTATTTTTTACCGTTTGAAGTCGGTTCTATTTTTTTGTTAAAAACTTAATTTATTTCACTCTTTTTAGTAACTTTAATAATTCTGTACATATGTATAATATTGTGCTTATTAAGTTTCAGTGTTTCCCTCGATTTGCCCAGTATCATATCATCAGATTATGACATAGTGACAGTTTGACCACCTTAGGAGTTTAACTTTTAGAACAAAAAAATTTATATATTGAAAGAATTTGCTCTCAACTCCTAACCGTCATAGTACCTTCCATCATCAGCTCTGCAACTTGATATGATGATAATTAAACAAAAATGCCTGTTTTGCTTTAATAAGAATATGAAAATCAATTGTTGTGTTATAAAATTTGAATGTTCCCCTCCATTTCTTTGGAATCCCATCATCAGACTTTGACTTGGTGACAGTTGGACTACCTCAGGAATGTAAGATTTCGAACAAAAAACCATTTATTGAAAGAATTTGCTCTCAACTCCTAAACGTCGTAGTACCTTCCATCATCAGCTCAGCAACATGATATGATGATAATTATACACAAATGCCTGTTTTGCTTTAGTAAAAATATAAGAATCATTTGTTGTACTATAAAATTTGAATGTTCCCCTCCATTTCTTTGGGATCCCATCATCAGACTTTGACTTGGTGACAGTTGGACTACCTCAGGAATGTAAGATTTCGAACAAAAGACCATTTATTGAAAGAATTTGCTCTCAACTCCTAACCGTCGTAGTACCTTCCATCATCAGCTCAGCAACATAAGATGATGATTACAATGCACAAATATCTGTTATGCTTCAGAAAGTATAAGAAAATCAATGTGTGTGCCTATAAAATTTTAGAGTTCCCCTCGATTTCCCTGGGATCCCATCATCAGATCCTGATTTGGTGACAATGGGACCACCTCGGAAGTATAAGCATACGAACAAAAAAAGAATTTTGAAAATCGGTCCACAAACGGCGGAGTAATCGGTGAACATATATAAAAAAAAAAATACATACAGCCGAATACAGTACCTCCTTCTTTTGGAAGTCGGTAAAAAAAAAATACATACAGCCGAATACAGTACCTCCTTCTTTTGGAAGTCGGTAATAAAATTTGTACCTACACCCTAAAGGGTAAATATGGCGATCTAAATATTTTTGTAAAACCTTTTTTGCTACCCATATTTGTGCAAATAAAATATTTTCATTTCATTTCATTTTCATTTCATTTCATTAAAAAAAAGTTGTTGACTGAGACTGCGAGAAAATAAATTTAAAATAATTAATATCAGTGTAAGTCAAATCCCCATTAATGTGAGGCCTCATCCTAAGGAGAGACTCCACTATTCCAATCTCAAAACAAAAAAAAATCTGCGTTAATACAAAAGCATATTGGGTACCTGAGTAATTTTTCCTAAGTGGCTATAATTATTCACATAAACTTAAAGTGACTGATAATATTCATTCATACATTTTCCCAAATTTATTAACACTATGAGACGTTTTTTCGCATTTCCGTAATGGTACTTTCACTTACCATTCCATAACAGATTTCCTATACATTTAATATTTTATTAATTTTGCAAATACTTGTTAGGAATCAACGTCGGTAGTTGAATAAAAAATGTGACGAAGTGGGAGAAACGCCTATAAAAGCGAGGCCTCCTCTAAGGGAGGATTATTAGTGCTGTAATCGTAATAACGACAGTTACTCTGCCCAATTGCGTACCGAAATTCTGTATCTGTGCTTACTTATTATTTAATTGTTGTTGTATTAATTAGAAACCTTAAATCGTTACCTGTAAATTGTATCAAAGGCTTTGTGAATTAAATGGTGATCTAAATATTCTGCTTCTGGTTTTCATTTCTAAAATCAGAAGTGGGATCTCCTCGCGTCCCACATTTAACGTTGCATCCTGAACAAATGCAGAAATCAGTACGCACGGTTTTTTTTTAATTCTTCGTGTATCGATTAAACAATCTGTACCAGTTCAGTGATAATGATAACTCGAAGTAATTGATTGAGTGAGACTTATGTATTTGAAAACGTTGGGTAAGGTCAGAAACCGTAAGTAAAAAAATTCTTTTAAGAAAATATTTATTTGCTCGAATGTGGTATAGTTTTGTTTTATATTAAATTAGGTATTTCAATTAATTTTCATTACAAGGACATTTGCTTATTTTAGTTGTCATAGATTTTATTATTGATTATGCAAATATATGTAATTTTTCGTATAATTTTATAATTTATGTCGCAAAGTATCAAATTTCTGTTCACCCATAAATTAGTTTTTAAATTTTACCATAGTGAAGTTTTAAATATTTGTCGGTAATTTATTGTTAATTTTGACGCACATGTGGTAGCAATGTTTTGACCTTATAGCTGACTAGGTTATTGGCAGGCACCAATAGTCTTATCAGGAAAACTTAAAGTAAGAAATTTACAATATTCATCTTTCCTTGTAAATAAAAAGTTGTGTCTTTACAATTAAACGGGCTTCATATATGTACAGACAGGGCACACTTAATATTTTAAACCTTTTAAAAAGAGGCTCGCAGCTTGTTAATGGAGTGGTATTAGCTATAGCGCGATACGTCTCTTTTGTGCTATAAACGCTTTATTGAAATCTGTAGTTTCCCCAGAGTAGTATTCTGTATCTAAGATTCTACGATGGATACGTCTATCCATGATAAAATTTTAATGCTACATTTGTTACTCATTAGTTTTGCGAATTCAAGTGAAAAAGCAATTTTTTTTTGTTACTTTAAAAATACTCCGCTTATCCTTTGCTTTTGAGATAAGTTTATGTATGAAGAAAATGAGTACCTAGTTCTTACAGTCGGTTACTTTTACCTTTTCAAAAGTATTTATTTGTACCCAACGAGTACAGTACCGTCACTGGGGAGTAAGTAATGGCAACATTTTTGTTAAATATTTCCGAATCGAGAGTGCACGCAATTATTTCTGTGAAACAGTGTTTTTGAATATTTGTAGTCATTTCAAAGCAAGAAATCAATTTATAAACTTGGTATCGGATATTTTTCTGAATACCTACAAATGTAAGACACTAAACAAAGACGTTTAATCTTTACTTTAAAAATTGAATTGGTTGGTCTGTACCAAAAGTAAATTTTGGCAAACTTTCATAACCGAATACAATCTTAAAGTTAAAAGTGACAGTTGATATTTTATATAAATTGCATATGCTAGGAGTATTCGTATAATTAACTATCAAAGTTGTTGGCTGAGAGTTACGAGTATCTATCAATTTTTATTCAACTAACATGGGACAAAACCTTGAGATTTTTCTTGAGTTTTCAGACTACTTCCTCTAATGAAGGAAGCAAGTTGAGAATGGGTGCTGGAAGCTTAAAAATGACACTCTAGATCAGTACTTGAAGTAGTGTTGACAACCAAGAATAACAGTACTAAAAAGAAAGTTGCTCTTTACCTATTACTTACTTTTTATGGTTAATGAATTTTTAAGGCAAGCTGAATTATAAACCAACGATATAATGTGATATAACAGTTTTGTTTGTCAGATTTAATTGATGTCTAGTGCATTTACAGACAAGGTTTATACTGGATACTATTGTTCTTTTTTGACTACCTACCTACTTTGTTAATCATTTTGTTAACGCACAAATTGCTAAACCATTTTAAGATAAAATAGGTACAGGAAAATAGGTACAGGGAGTTTTTTTTTTTCGACTACCTATATACCTTTACCGCTGACCAATTTGAACATTTGTTACTGACTGTGATTAGTAAAGATTTCATCAGAAGCGGTTTGTAAGTCGTAGCAGAGTAATGTCAGGTAGGCCGAGCTTCAACCTGTGTACCTTTACTACGGGAGAACACGAGGACATGTGATTTGGTCAGTTCTAACTGTGCACATTGTTATTCTAGCTGGTAGCAATAGTGAACAGACAGTGAGTTACATAAATCTGTTCGTAATAACAAATTACTTCTCCTATATAAGTTTGTTCATAAAATTTCATTTTCTTAATGTGACGCTTGTGTTTCAATGTGCAAATAAGTTTTTTTTTTTCGCGTGATACTAAACTTGTCATTATGTCTGCTATCGAATTTTTATTTTTGGTAGATGACAGTGTCGTCTGTTGGCCAAGACTGTGTAATGCCTGGGTATTACTAGTGATGACAGCGTGACGATATTGGCTAAACTTGTAATAAAACATTCTACTGGTTTAAGCACGCTTTTACCATGGTGCTATAAACATTTGTAACAAAGTGTAACACACTGTGTACTATTGACACCAAGATGAAAATATTCAGAAAAATGCTAGCATACAACCCGCGGGCTCTGTAACCCCGGGGGCTTTACTGGTGACTTCATTTTTATATTTTACATGCTATCTGACCAAAGTTTTTTTTTCTATATTGGTAAATTTTTGTTAGTTTTATTGGACCTAAAAGTTCTTCGAAGTACGTTGTTCCTAATTTATGCAAAAATATATTAATTTTCTTTACATGTCATTTTTGAAACTGTTATCATAAAATGAAACCTGATTCATATTTTTTTTGATATAGTTAAGTGTTCTAAACGATTGCCTTTCGAACAATTAATATAAGTCTAATACATTCTCTGCAATATCGGCTGCGCATTTAATGTTACCTATAAGAGTGCCTGTGAGTGAACAACATATGTACAACAGAAATCTATGATGAACACTGTTTTTACAGATTGAAATGCGGTGATACAAGACTAGTGTGATCCTATATAAACATCTAGTTGAAGCCGTGTTATTGTTAACAGAAATCCGTGATGAACACTGTTGTTACAGATTGCAATGCGGTGATAAAAGACTAGTGGGATCCTATATAAACATCTAGTTGAAGCCGTGTTATTGTTAACAGAGATCCGTGATGAACACTGTTGTTACAGATTGCAATGCGGTGATACACGACTAGTGTGATATTGTACGAACATCACCTAGGTCAAGCCGTGTTTAAGTTTGGGCTACTCAAGTTCACATGCAAGCCGGTATTGTAAGAAGTCATAACAATTTAAGAAAAATATAAGGTTTTAACAGGACTTGTTTCATTTTGCAGTTCTTGCATCAGACCCACACGATCGAGGACGAACGTGTAAGCAGGACGGCCGGATGTTATCGTTAAAAAGGAGCTCAGTGGATAAAACTCTTGAACTAGATGGCGCTACGAGTACATTCATTTAAAAAAAGCAACAACCTGTTAATTATTATTCTATTTATAGCCATTTATTTTATTTATTTTACCATGTTCTTTTACCTTTCGCTTCAAAGTTCCATTACTATTTTTGTTTTAATTCTGAAGCTTAGTTTTAATGACTGTCCCAAAACTTTAATGAAATATCTCATAAGCATAATTCTTATCTAGAAGCGCTTGTTATAAATTGCAGTTAAGTCAATAGAACATCTCATGCTTTATGATTCAAAACCTAATTGCTAGATTTATTACAAAAAAAAAACTTTAAATTTCAAAAAGTGCTGCAGACGACAGGCCGATCTTTAAGTTTGGTATTTAGTTTGATTTGTTCTCATTTGCAGAAGCTAATCCTTGTGATGTCATCATGCGTTCGAAGGCTGCTGCCTCCGCCACTGTACGGTACGTGGCGCTCTCGTGTGCTTCTACGTGGCACCGGGCGCTCAAGAGCTTCAGTGCACTGCTACTTAAGTGTATGGCATTGAAGGACCTTCACCGCCTGGCGGGGACGCCAGGATGTCAGGAGAGGCCGTGTTAGGAATCAACGTCGGTAGTTGAATAAAAAATGTGACGAAGTGGGAGAAACGCCTATAAAAGCGAGGCCTCCTCTAAGGGAGGATTATTAGTGCTGTAATCGTAATAACGACAGTTACTCTGCCCAATTGCGTACCGAAATTCTGTATCTGTGCTTACTTATTATTTAATTGTTGTTGTATTAATTAGAAACCTTAAATCGTTACCTGTAAATTGTATCAAAGGCTTTGTGAATTAAATGGTGATCTAAATATTCTGCTTCTGGTTTTCATTTCTAAAATACTGGAAAATATTATTATGATGTTTATTTTGCAAAATTATTACACTCCGAGTTGTTTAAATGTTCGTAAAAAGCCGATTTGAACATTTTTACGGACATTTAAACATTCAACATTCATCAAATTCATTCAAGATTCAGTCAAAGGTCAAGATCAAAGAAAAAAATATCCTGCAATAAAAAAAACTAGGTAGCATCTAAAGAAAATAAACGTGAATGATATATATACTTATGTCCTCCGTAAGTAATCTAAAATGAAATAATTTTGTACTCCGTAATCATTATACACGGTAGACGCGAACCCTGTGGTGTAATAATTACCATGTCAGACTGCTCAGAAGAAGAAGAAGAAGAGAGAGTCAGAAAGAAAGGTCAGAAAGAAAGCTTGTTTCTTTTTTTTCAAGCTGACTGCAACCCTCGTCCCACTGCTGGGAAGGATTAACGAATATTATTTGTAACCGGATAGGACATGACTGTCGTCTGAGCATGCCCTCCGAAGCACAGAAAATGCCCACGAAATATTTGCCAGTAGCGGTCACCCATCTCAAACTTGATCGCGCCTGTTTGTCTTAGCTACGTCGATTGTTTGCGTTCTATGCTAGCCGGCACAGGCCATGTGCTTTGAGTTTAAAACGTTATTTATTTATTAAAGAATAACGCTCACAACCCTCGCTACATACTCACAACCCCACAGTAGGATTCCTTCTGTGGGTACCATGGACATACCCAAAGACAGAAACAGCACCCAGATCGAGAACAGAAATTTAAACTCATCATTCCAATTTCTGCCTCGCCGGGAATCGAACCCGGGATCCTCCGATCGGCAGTCTAGCAACTACTGCGCCCGGGTCGTTACATTATATAGTTAGGCTAATTGCAGTTTAATTCACCTAACCAAACAATGGCGAAGCGAGTATAGCCCGGCGGTTAGCGTAAAACGTAAACGATCTCTGCAACTAAGTCAAACGGACGCGGTCGGGTGTGCGATGGGTGACCGCTAGTGGCAAAAAAATTCATGCTCGTTTCCGTGCTTCAGAGGGCACGTTAAGCCATCGGTCCCGGTTGTTGTCGATAGATTACAGTCGTTAAACCTTGTCGGAAGCCTTATGGACAGTTTGAGAACATCCGACAGTGGGTTGGCCACTAACCCGCATTGGAGCAGCGTGGGGGAGTAAGCTCCCGGCCTCCCCAATAATGGGGAGAGACCCGTGTCCAGCAGTGGGACGCAAAACAATGAAAGCCACCAGGACTAAAGGAACAAAACGATTCTGTACTAAAAGGGAGCCTAAAAATAGAAAACAAACATGTAGATTTCATGTTTTATGGAAAACACGTCCATTCCAGGATTTTTCTCGCTTCAGAGAACAAGCAAGTTTTTCACTAAAAATATCTTTGTATTCAGAGAAACACAGAGAAAAACAACAAACGTTTCCAAACAAACGTTAGTAATCAAATTGAACCAGTTCAAACCTATAGCAAAAAGGTACCCGGCACCTTGGGAGAGGATACCGGGTTATGTGGGATTTGTACCGCACTAAAACCCCCTCGGTGGCCTGTCTCTGCGCTTGGGGAGGACTGCGGGATCTCCATTGGATCTCACCGGTGACCTCCACGTGCGACGCCTCAGAACGGGCCCATCTTCGGGTGAGCAGATGCGCTCTCCTGCACCCTCAGGCGTTCACAGCAGCATGCGACCACGCCCACACCGCCGTCCTTCCCGAGGCTACTGGCTGGACGGGTCGAGCTCCCACTCTCACTGTTCGTGACCCCGGAAGCCCTCTTTTAGTCGCCTCTTACTATCAGGCAGGGAACACCATGGGTCTATTTTTAATCCTGAAGCTACAGGGACTATCTAATTTACTTAGTAAGTAGGTTACCCATAAACAACCTATGAAAAAGTGCTCGACAACAATTACGTAATAGTATATACTAGCCACGATGAACAACACCAGATGTAATTTGAGATCCATTTCGTGGGCACTAAAAGGTTTTATTACTATAGCAGGGATTTAACGGCGTCCAAAGGACTATTTTCTATATTTCTATCTATAGATTTACTGCATGGAAACGTCGTCATAAGAGATATTTAACTAAGATATTTTCTTTTTATATCATTTTTAGTATTCCGTACCCAAAGGGTAAAACGGGACCCTAATACCACAAAGCTCTTCGTATTGTTCTGGGCTCCGTCTTTGTACTAAGACTCCGCTGTCCGTCTGTCCGTCTGTCACCACTCGGTATCTCATGAACCGTGATAGTGTGGTGATAGTTAGACAGTGAAAATTTTCACAAATGGTGTATTTCTATTGCCACTATAACTACTAAAAAATTAAGTAATGACTCGCACTTGGCCGGCTTTTTATTTGGATTCTTACCTCAAAAGGAAATAAACTGAACTCTTTAGGATTACTATATGATTCGCAAGGGTTGCCAGGTCAGTTTGGCCGGACATTTGGATAGAAAGGCCGGACTCCCTACTTTTTTGATTGTTCTCATAAATTTTGTTAAATTATAACTAATATAAATAAAATCCAATGCCATATCAGTCTTAAGAGGGACCGACAGATAGTCGACTCGCCTGCGCTGGGCCACGCTTGGCGCTCGCTCTTTAGCGTAAAAAGCCTAACATGCCGGACATGCCGGACACCGTTTATTTTGGCCGGACACGCAATCATAAAGCCTACCTATGTCCGGCTTTATCCGGACGCCTGGCAACGCATCGCATCCACCTGTCCGCGCATGACTCAAGGCCTTTAGTTTTGGGTACGCGTAGAGATATCGATTTAAAAATAAAAAATATACTATATTTTATACATACATACATCAAACAGTACCTACTTTTGTATCTAAGACCTATCACATTTTTTTAAATTTACCTTTAGTTTTAAGACCGACCGCGGAAGACTGCACATTATGCAACACAGCGAAAGTTAAAGCAAAGGACAGGGATACAAGAAAAGTTGTAAACAACTTTTTGTGAAAATAAATAAATTTGAAATATGTTCAGTTCAGATCTACAGTCCCTTGAAGTTGTAAAAAACATCTTTAAATTAACATAACAAATATATGACCGTTTATGTATGTATGTCGCAAAAACCGTATATTTTGATACTCTCAAAAGAATTACGATGTGGTACCTATTATACTTCCCTTTGATCTTGCAATTTGGCACGTAATATCGTTTTATAGTACCTACAAGTTCAAGGAAAAATTTGAAACTATGTAGCTACATATCTAATACCTTTACACGAGCAATTCTTGTACATACCTGTATTCTATCTATATTAATATATATTGAAATTACGTTTCACGTTGTTTGTCCGCGAAGGATTCCTAAACTACTTAACCGATTTTAATAAAATTTGCACACCGTGTGCAGTTTGATTCAACTTGAAAGATAGGATAGCTTACATTTCAATTTAAAGTCTCAATATTATTTTATTTCTGATTAAGGCAGGACAACGTCTGTCGGGCTAGCTAGTAAGTATATAATTTGAATCTCGGAAACGGCTCCAACGATTGTAATGAAATTTAGTACCTAGGGGGTTTCGGGGGTGATAGTTCAATCCAGCTAGGTTTCACATTTAGAAATTTTCATTTTATCCGTATTTTAAGCGATAATCAACATAAATATGAAATGAAAAATATGACTCTTCCTGATATGTATTGGAGAATTTTAATAATAATATTGTGCCGTAGAAAGCCGTCAAACGTCATCCGCCAATCCGCCGTTCAAACAAATGACAATGTCGATTTGAAAGACATCTACAAGAATTTTGTTGAGTTTTGGCGGGAAGTCGAAAAAGACATATTGTGCTCTTGTTTTATTTTCATTTTCTTGGTGTATTTTTGAGTTATATCGAATAAAGTTGATGGCATTTTGTTTGATATAGGTTAATTACAGTGCACGAGTGTTTGTGAAATAGAATAACAGTGCTAAAAGTGTTTTTTCTGCTTGCCTCCAAAATTCCATCGGACATGTTCTAGTAAAGTAGCCATCGCTTTACTTGAATGTTGGACTGACTAGACTGACTGATTACTGACGACTTACTTACTGACTTTGTTATTACTTCGTCCAGTTTCATTGAAACTGGCAAAAAATTGATCCAACAATAATACTTGACGCTGGCAGTATGCACAGAGTTTGCGATAGTTTCCTTTGCCGAATGGGTGCGTAGGCTGACTGCGGAGCTAGAGACTCGGGTTCAAAGATCAATCAAGCATATTGCGTTTTAATTTTATTTTTTGTGACAATTTTTTTAATTGGAAGCTATATCAGATGGTTTCGTTAAGTAACACTAAGCCAATGAGTGTTTTGTTTTAAATAAAACCTTTGATGGGAAAGTTCGACTCATGCATAGGAATACCTACATTCCGATTTTTATAAAAATTTGATACTCTGTTTGTTGTTCTCTATAAACTTAAAAATGTTACATTACATTATTATCATTTCGTTCTGTGATTGGGTTTCATGAAAGAGGCTAAGAGCGGTGTCAGACGAGCGTATATTTTGGCGGGTAAACGGTAGTTTCGGAAAACGCGCGCAGAAAATGTCAAATCTTGACGTTTCGCGGCTACACGCGCGCTTCATAAAACAAACAAAAGACGCACAAGACGCACGAACGCGCGAGACGCTCTCGCTCTTTGTATTGTGAATTTGTGAACGCGCCGAAAACACGATGGTGTAAAACAGCACTTAGGGGGAGTAATTCATTGCGGTTTGTTTTGATTCAATTGCCAGTCAGTTTGCACAAGGTCACGCAAAAATATTAGCTTTGCAGTCTGCTGAAGATTTACTGGCGTGGGCTAAAAACCGATAGAATTGCATAACAGCAATGTAGGACGGAATTTTTCCTATGAGAGTTTTTCAAAAAGACCGACTTTTAACTTACAACGTACTCGTAACTCACCGAAAATGGTTTAAACAATCTGTAACTATATTTGTACACCCATATATAATTATAGGTATACAAATAGGTAATATGATTTAACTCGCAATTAAGATCGCACTCAAATTACCTACTCAGACTGAAACTGAGAACCAATTTGTGAAAAATTCATAATAATATAATTTACTCGTAACTCACCGAAAATTGTTTAAACAATTAGTAACTATATTTGTATCCTAATCTTAATATATATACATAAAAAGTAAAGGGTTTTCTTTGTACGTAAAGTCACGGTTTTCTCTATTATCATTAACTCCAATCAACTTCCCGTTGGGGTGGTAAATACCCCTTAGTACGTAGATGGTAGTAAGGGAGTTTGACTGCGGTGGGTGGAAGTGGGTGGAAAAAAATATCTGTCCTTTTCTAACCAATAGGGACTTCTAGATAGATCTCAAAATTTCTGGGATGATCTAGCAAACAATTTTAATTTTAATTTTATTGAGAATGTTCGAGAAAGTTCCAGAAACTTCTCGATTTTCTTAAATAATTTTAATTAATTGAGAATATTCGAGAAAGCTTCTCAAATGATCTGGAGTTTATTAATAATTGTAATCTTTTTTCGAATGACTTGGAGATTTTTAAAATAAATGCATTTTTTTAATTAATTGAAAATATTCGAGAGAGTTTCAGAAACTTCTCGAATGATCTGAAGATTTTTAAAATAATTGCACACTGTTTTGATTAATTGAGAATAAATAAATAAATAAATAAAAAGTTTGTAAGTCTGGATGTTTGTTACTCTTTCACGTAAAAACTACTGAATGGATTTAAATGAAACTTTACAATAATACAGCTTATACATCAGAATAACACATAGGCTACAATTTATAAAGATTTTGTGTGAATTGTCCAGAATATGATGATAAGTGTCAAGTAAGTAGGAAAAATCTACCATCTGCGAGCTATTCTGGCGTGCGCTGCCAAAACCGCTAGAGTTTCGTTCGTAAGCCGGCCCATGACACTTCATAAGTGACTTCACTTTATGCTAATGATCGTCTCTAACGCGGGTGAAACCGCGGGCCACAGCTAGTTATGTAATTATAGGTAAACAAATAGGTAATATGATTTAAGCCGCATTTAAGATCGAACTCAAATTACTCAGACTGAAACTGAGAACCAATTTGTGAAAAATTCATATAATTTACTTTTATCCTCACTGTGTGTTTTGATCCCTTTTGTGACTACGAGGAAAATAATTTTCAACTTTATTGCTCGTATAAATCGAAGATAGTGTTTCTCAAAGTGGTAACCTAGCTCTTGATAACACCGACAGCTTTTTTATTGTTATTTATTTTTTATTTAAATAAGAGTAACAAATGAGTCTGCAGTTATGAAAGTGGTCGCAAGCAACCCTGAATTTTGTATGTGGATGTGGAGTGGACATATCTACTTTACATTAGACATACTAATGAAAACTTCATATGAAAAGATTGATTAAAATAAAATAAATAAAAATAAAATAACTAAAATTAAAATAAATCTTTTATGTCCTTTTTTAATCTGAAAATTATTTACTAAGTGAGTGGTACAAAAACAAGTTTGAGAATCTCTGACGTAAGCTGTTTACCCTATATTATACCTACTTTTGGGAAAATTTATAGATCGTAATAAATTTGCTTGATCGGAGTATTGACACGAGATGACCCACTTTTATATTTTTATGAGTTAATAAATGTAAGGATATTATTATAATTATGGCTTGACCGGAATCGGTTTCGGTTTAATAATACAATTTTTTTCATATCAAAAAACAATCGCCAGATAATATTGTGAACATCCTAATTGACCTAGCGTTATAAAATACAATTTATAAAATTTCATAAAAATAAGTCGAACTATTTTAGAGGTCTGCTCCAATAACACAAGCAAACGTAAATTAGATACTTAATTACTATTAAACATTACATATAATTGATGGCTTTTTTTTAATATTGTTTTTTTTAAAACGTTACACACTCATAGCCTTACAGTAAGGTAATTAATACACTGTGTCGTGGGTACCATGGACACATACAAAGACAGGAACACAAACACCCAGACCGAGAACAGAAATTTAAACTCATCATTAAAATTTCTGTTTCACCGGGAATCGAACCCGGGACCCCTCGATTGGCAGTCCGGCATGGTAGCCATTGCGCCACGCGGGTCGTCAACGTGTTTAACATAAACCTTCAAAAGGTACCCGGCACCGGTGTCCTCCACGCGGGGCGCCCCAAAACGGGCTCATCATCGGGAGAACAGATATGCTCTCCTGCACCTTCCGATGCTTACGGCGGCATGCGGCCACGCACATACCGCCGTTCTTCTCGGGGCCGCTTGGATATTATACCTATCATCATTAGTTTACTACTTATAACATTTCTAAAATAATGAATTTTTTTTTCAACCTTTTTTTTATTTCCCACTGCTGGTGCCCATCCCTGGTCTCTCACAAGTGAGAGGGATTTAGGCCATATTCCACCACGCTGGCCAAGTGCGGATTGGTGGACGTCATGCTATCGAGAAATTATGAATTTCTCTCAGGCATGCACAGCGATGGAGAACATCGTAATCAATTTAAATATCACGATATTTTCCATCACCGTGGAGCAGCGATAAATACATTACAAATTTATTAGTCAGAGGTGCGCGCCGAGGATTTGAACCCGGGACCGGTCGCGTCGAAGACCGCGGATTTTTACCACTCGGCCATCGCTGCTAGCTGCGAATGAATATTTAATTTTTATGACTATTTACACGAGGCAGCATTTCAGGCAACCAATCTAAACAACAATGATATTAAGTACTTACAAGGAAAACAAATCAAAATTCAAATTGCCTGTGAATCACGAGTTGATCCCTGCTTAGGAATTATAATGTGAAATGTACACGTGTTGAATGTTTCAGTTATTGTGTAATGCATTCAGAGTAAGTATTGGAACTTTAAATTAGGTATGAATAGAAATATGTAATTTATTTTTTAATACAGTTGCTCAAAAAGTGACGTATTGCAGGGACGTATAGCGTGCGGGAAGTGGGCTATTACACACTCGTGCTTTTTCTTTACCTTTTCCGCACTCATGCGTTCTCTTTCCCAACTTTCAAAATAATATCTATCAAAAAGAAAAAAAAACCAACCACGAAGTATTAGAAGTTTTTATGATTCATGCAAATATTTCTAAAAAGAAGCTACTAATTTGTTTCAATATCAGATTTAATGATTCGATTCAATGAGTTAGGTTAGGTTTCATTTCATTTCATCTCATTAACATTTTCATTTCATATCAATAAAAAAATTCTACTGAAGACTTGGCTGTATGGGCATAGTTCCCTTTGCCTACCTAACGTGAAGAAAACAAAAAAAAAACGCTGCATATAGGTATTCTCTTACGGTTGGCGCCATTTTTCAAAAATGTTCTTTGTGAGTTTTTATTATGTATTGTATTAAATGGCTTCATTTTTTCGCAACTGTATTAAAAATTGTTGTTCAGTACACGTGCGGAACTGTCATTGGAAGGAGTTCCGACTGTCAACCCTCACCTTCGGCTGCGCCTCGGCTCGGGTAGACATTTGTCGGAACTCCTTGCAATGATAGCCTTTCCGCACTTGTAATGAAATATACTATACGCAGTTCCAACAGTAAAGATATATCACATTAAAATAGTAAATGCGGAGTCCAGATTGCTATACTGAGGTTTTAAAATTGTAGTTACATTACGAGAATGCTACGTAGAATACTTACATTACCTACTTAAAAAGCCAAAGCTATTTTAAATGTAGGTATACTAGTCTTAAGTTTCTTCTAAAATCCAATCATGTTCGATATTTTTTGACCTAGATATTTCTTTTCATATACAAAATTAATTACAACTTCTAAACGAGAATTTATTTCGATATCGTTTGTTATGTTTCCAACGTTAAAAACATACCTACTATAGTTTTGATATTCAAATTACGACGACCTAACTTGATTTAATAACAAATTTTTAAAAATACAGAGATATATTTATTTATAGTTTTCGACGTCGAATCCTTTTGTCTGAAATGTATCGGGGGAAAACCTTCAAAAGGAACCCTTGGGAGAGGATACCGGGTTATGTGGGATTTGTACCACACTAAAACCCCTTCGGTGGCCTGCCTCTACGCTTGAGGAGGACTTCGGGATCTCCATTGAAAAGCACCGGTGTCCTCCACGCGCCCATCTTCGGGAGAGCAGATGCGCTCTCCTGCACCCTCAGGCGCTCACAGTGGTATGCGGCCACGCCCACACCGCCTTCCTTCCCGGGGCTGCTGGCTGGACGGGTCGAGCTTCTACTCTCACCGTCCACAACCCCGGAAACCCCCTTTTAATCGCTTCTTACGGTCAGGCAGGGTATACCGTAGCTCTATTCCGAAGCTACAGGGACTAAATTGAAATGTACCTAGCAATTAAAAAAATATTTCTCAATTATATAGAAATAGCGAAGCTTGTAGCATCCAAAGTCGAAAATAATGAATCTCAGTTAAATAAGAAGTACGAATAAATAAATAAGAAGTTAACGAAGTAAGATTTTGGAAGATAATCTTGTACTTTTTGGAATCCTTGATCGATTTTTGAATAGGGAAGATCTTCGCGTCTCCGAAATTTCATTTAATGTATTTCCCGACTTCAAAAAAGGAGATCCGAATGTATTTTTTATGGTTAGTTTTTTATTTCAAAGCTGACGGCTTCTCACATGGTCCTATTTAAATTAATCGAGATCCTTAGTATTTTTGACTTATCCTTCAAAAATATACTTTTTAACAAAAAATAAAACCAACTTCAAACGGTAAAAAATAAAATTATTCAGTACTTTTTTGGCTAATGGTAATGACTCTTAAAACTATCTTGGAGTCGGTGCCCATTCAAAACGAAAGGTACGCCATTTTACTAAGGGCCCTACTCCAAGATAATTTAAAGAGTATTTATCATTAGCATGAAAAAGTATCATATTATGCTAAGTAGTAAGTACTGAACAACTTTATTTATTACCGTTTGAAGTCGGTTATTTTGTTAAAAAACTTCTTTTTTAAGGATTATTTAAATAATTAATTTTTGTAAATAAAATGAAATTTTTGTTTCTACATGTAATAAGGCAGGGGCCGCAGCCGACCATGCTCAGTCTCTAAAGCGCCGCAAATATTGTGCTATATCGGAAAATTATGAATTTGCGGCGCTCGCAATGGAGACGTTGGGTCCATGGTCGGCTGACATGAAAAATTCTGTATGGATATATCAACCAGACTTGTCTTAGCTTCGGGTGACCAGAGGGCTGGCAGTTACTTTGCTCAAAAAATCAGTCTTTTGGTTCAACGAGGGAATGCTGCCAGCGTTCTGGGCACCATGCCGCAAGCAGGTCTTTTGGATGGCATATACATTTTGTAAAATATGTGTATTTTTCTTTTTAAGTAGTTTTTAAATTTCTAGATGTTTAATTTGTAGTAATCGATTTATTTTTATTTGAAATATCAATAAACAATTAATTAATTAATTTAATCTATACATACAAATAAATAAAATTAGAGTGTCTGTTTGTACTACTACAAATTTTTTTTTTTTTAAATTCAAATAACCACTTTTCGAACAATTAATAATTTTGAAAATCGGTCCTTAAACGGCGGAGTAATGGGTGAACATATACATATAACAAAAAAAAAACATACAGCCGAGTACATTATCTCCTCCTGCTGGAAGACCGGAAGGCTCCGCGCGCTATACGCTTTTTTCGCATAGGAATGAAATATTTCAACCCGGGTGAAAAGTAGCCAAAACCACTCTCTGGCCGAATTATCTCCACAAATATAATCAGGTCAATCCACAGCACGGTTGCGACGTGAATGAAGGACAAACAAACAGATTGTACGTATATATTTATATGTATGTATGTATGTATGTTGGTGTATGTATGCATGTATATATGTATTTATGTTTGTATGTATTATTATTGTTTTTTTTACTTTGGTACAGTTATATTTAATTATTATTCTTTCTTTTTTGTACACAATTTGGCTTTTTTCACATCTATCCATTCCTGGTGCTGCTGGAAGAAATTTCTTTTAGAAATAAGCAGTACCCTGTACATATTTCTCTTCTATTGTCGTGTCTTACAATTTCTTTGTGTACTAAATAAATAAATAAATAAAGCAATACGTTACACTTTCACATTTATAGTATTACTAGTCTTCCGCCAGCGGTTTCGCCCGCGTGAACCCGTTTTAAAGGTTCCCGTAGGATAAAAACCATCCTATGTCCTTTCCTAAGGTTCTCTCTATCTGTGTTCCAAATTTCATTAAAATCGGTTCAGTAGTTTGAGCGGGAAAGCGTAGCAGATAGACAGACAGACAAAGTTACTTTTGAATTTATAATATTACTATGGATATGGATGGAAGTTTATAGTAACGCTTCACATTCAGAGCACCCTAGGACATACATACATACAGGAGAACAAACACCCAGACCGAGAACAGAAATTTTGAATGACCATTCAAATTGACGACCCTTGTGGCGCAATGGTTATCATGCCGGACTGCCGATCAAAAGGTCTAGGGTTCGATTCCCGGCGAAGCAAAAATTTGAATGATGAGTTTTTTCTGTTCTTGGTCTGGGTGTTTGTGTTTCTGTCTCTGTGTGTGTCCATGGTACCCACGACACAGGGTATATCTAACCTACTATGGGACTTTGAGTGTGAAATGTTATTTATTTATTTATTTATTTAAATTTCACAGGACCTCTACAAAGTAACAGCGGTCGTAGGAGTCAACTGGTTAAATGAAAGTCGCCGAAGATTGACATATACATAATAATATCGAGTGTCAGCATTTAATCCAAAGCAAATAATATACCGATACCCTTGTCTAAAGTAAAAGGATTCTTTAGGACACAGAACGTTTTGAATTATTATAATTTCTTACTTTTCGTTTCCAAGAAATAAAATTTGCAGAATTTTTTTTTAATTACCTATTATACAGTACTTCAATAAACTGTACTTAAGCGAACATTTTAGCGACGTGTCGCCGCACAACAATTGATTGAATTGATGAATCCAATTTCAAGTTATCAAATTATATTATCTATCTAATACCTTTAAACGAGCAATTAATGTATATACCTATATAATTTAAATCTCGGAAACGGCTACCACGGCTTTTCATGAAATTAAGTATCCAGGGGGGTTTTGGGGGTGATCAATCGATCCAGTTAGGTATTTCATTTTTAGAAATTGTCGTTTTATCCGTAATTTTAGCGAAAATCGACTTACATATAAAATTATTGTGCCGTAGAACGCCGTCAAACGTCACCCGCTGTTCAAACAAATGACAAATTTCGATTTGAAAGACCGCTATAAGAATTTTGTCACTAGAATTAAAGCTTGTTTGGTCGAATGACTCGTAGGCTGACTGCGGAGCTAGAGAACCGGGATCAGTCCTCAATCAGGCATTATACGTTTTTCTATTTTTTGAGACAATATTTTTTTAATTTGAATATCAAGCCAATGAGTGTTTTGTTTGAAATTAAACCAAGAAAAGCAATTGTTTTTATCAACGCTTGGTCGTCCTACTCTAATCTTTAAATGAGCCTATAAAATAATTTAATTCTCGCAAAAGGCTCCAACGATTTTTATGTAATTAAATATCAACAATCTCCACCAACCCGCATTGGAGCAGTGTGGTGGAGTAAGCTCCAGGCCTCCCCAATAATGGGGAGAGACTCGTACCCAACAGTGGGACGCAAAAAGGGTTGCAGCCAAGTATCAAGGGGGTTTTCGGGGGTAATATATATATTGACCCAATTAAGTTTCATTTGTAGAAATTGTCATTTTATCCGTATTTTCAACGATAATCAAGCGATAACTGCTGAACTAGAGACCCGGGTTCAAACCTTAATAATGCATATTGCGTTTTTTTTAATTTTTGGGAAAATATATTTTTTAATTGCTATTGGAGCTATTTCAGATGGCGTTGCTCAGTAACACTAAGCCAATGAGTGTTTTGTTTGGAATCAAACCAAGCAAATCAATTGTTTCAATCCTTGCTCGCTTAGTCATCCGGGCACTATTATCCGGTATAAATGAAATAGACGAGCATTCAGGCCACGTAAAGTGATCGTGCAGTTTTAGCAGTTTACGACTCTAACTGTTATATCTTACGGCTTATATGCTGACAATGGATATCGGAAGCCGGGAAAACACTTTTAAGTTTCACACTTATAGACCCACAGTAAGGTAGATAGGGTAGTAGGTACCTCTGTGTCGTGGGTACCATGGCCACACACAAAAACCGAAACACCAGACCGAGAACAGAAATTTTAACTCATCATTCAAATTTCTACCTCGCCGGGAACCGAACCTGGGACCCACCGATCGACAGTCCAGCATGGTAACCATAGCGCCATACGGGTCGTTATTGCTACTGTGGTATACTATTGCTCTGTGGTATAAACCAACGATGGAAGATCACTGTTATTATGGACAAACAATGTTTTCATTAATTTAATAATAAAACTTGTTATATATTTTTAGTACCTAAGTCACGTCGTTGTGTCCTAAAATTAGTGTAAGTCTGCACACACAAAAACGTTACTAACGCGTTTGCGTTAAAAATTTAATTATCGACCTTATTCCTTGCAGGTTAAGATCTATCTGTCCAATGTTAACTCGGACGCAGTAGTAACGTTTGCGCGTTTACAAACTTACACTAAGGGCTCTATCAGTGAGTTAGAACCTTCAATGGAAAATGCCATTCAGTCAATATAGCTCTGGAAGAAAAACAAACGTTTTGTGTATTTTCCGGCAAAGTGGACAAAAACAACACATTCATTCGTTAATCCTCCATTCACTAAATTGCGTTGTCGCAATAGAGAAGACAAAAAAATATGTCCAAAAATAAGAGCTTATACGAGCATGGTACACCCACACTGTAGGGATCTGTCATTTTGAACGTTTCAGCCTTAAAGGGTTTCGAAATTGATTTGAATAAAGCTTTCTCCAAAGTATAATAATATAATAATAACAAATATAAAAATACAAAATATAATAATAACAATAGCGGACCAAAACATGTTCATAGATGCATAGGTCGGTTAACTTAACCTGGCACGAACAAAAGACGCACAGAGATGTATTGTAATATACAGGATGTCTTAGCTTATTTTTTTAATTATATTAGCTAAGTATATGCTATTTGTTACGATGTAGAACCAAGGTATGGTAAGCTATGCTTAAAATTTAATAAATACCAACCTCAATAAAGTTTTTTTTTCAACCTTTTTATGTTCCACTACTGGGCACAGGTCTCCTCTCATAAGTGAGAGGGATTTAGGCCATAGTCCACCACGCAGGCCAAGTGCGAATTGGTGGACGTCATGCTTTCGAGAAATTATGAATTTCTCTCAGGCATGCACGGCGATGGAGAACATCGTAATTAATTAAATATCACGATATTTTCCATCGCCGTGGAGCAGCAATAAATGCGCACATTACAAATTTCTTTGTCCGAGGTGCGCGCCGAGGATTTGAACCTGGGGTCGGTCGCGTCAAAGACCGCGGTTATTTACCACTCGGCCATCGCTGCTCAATCGCTGCGCAATAAAGTTTACTCATAATAAAATATAAACTGATAGATTATTAATACATAACAAATATATATTTATATTTTTATAAATCGGCAATTTCAAATATAAGAAATAAAAAGTAATAGTATAATTTTCAGATTATAATAATAATTAATTAATTATTTAATACTCGTACGTATTGTACTTTGTAACAGTAACACAATTTATAACATTTACGAAATGCCTTTCTTTGCATATCTTTTACCTTAGAATCATACAAACGAAAACAAATGTTTATTTCTAAATATACAAATTATCATTAAGGAATTAAATATGCCTAACAGGTACGTGGGTACATTAAATCTTACAGTTACTTTATAAAATAATTTTCGCTGCAATTCGTAGTAGCGCCAGAAGTGTGTAATAATATAAAGAAAATAAGTACCTTTAATTTTAATATGTTTGCATTATATAACAAGAAAATTGTAGGTATATTCAAGGTTCAAACAAAACATCAAGAAATTTCTCATATTTAAAAATGGAACATTAAAATCATAGACTAATAAAATTATGTTTCGTCATCGAGGTGATTTTTACTCTGTTTCTGTTACTCTCATAGGTCTGTCGACGAACGACTTCACAAGACTTTAGAAGCGGACAGGACAGGAGGGCAGGACACGGCACACACAAATACTGCGCACACCATCATGTGAATGTAAGGGTAGGTGCCAACTGCTAATTTAATTTGATCGACCTATGAAATGAAATGAAATGAAATAGTTTATTAACATCCTGGGTAATAATATACACTTGATGTTTGTCATTGTTTTACGGTCATCAGCTGACCGTCATCCGCTTTGGGTGCGCTAATGCTTATATGGGCTAGGAGAAAAAAGCGGGCGGAAAAAAACTCCAGCCCTGTTTTAAATAAATTTTCAGGTACAATGGGTATTTATTATGCAGCATGACTGTGGGGCGATACCTTAAGTAGCATAACAATTACTTAACAATTTCTATTTTGTAAACAATATAGCCACTAATGTACTGCTAATGAGAGCTGTGAGAGCAGTAATTTGGAAACTGATTTAGTTAATGGGAAAAGTCATTAGCTTCCCGTCGCTGAAAAAGATGGAATGTATGTAATAGCTTTAAAATTTCGTTAACTATAATCTAAATGGCATTACAACAAAAATTTATATGAAGTGATACATATTTTATTTCATAGTTCCTGTAGTTTTAGAATTCCATCTATCCATCCATCAGCCTTTTATAGCCACTGCTGGACATATACCTCCCCTAACGTTCGCCACTCCTCCCGGTCCTGGGCCTTCTGAATCCAGCGACTACCCGCTGTCTTCTTCAGGTCGTCAGTCCACCTGGTTGGAGGGCGGTCTGTAGGTACTCCTTTTGCCGAGACGTGGTCTCCATTCAAGGACCTTTATTCCCCATCGGTTGTCGGTCCTCCTAACTATACCTACGGCCTGCCCATTGCCACTTCAGCTTGCAGATTTTGAGAGCTATGTCGGTAACCTTAGTTCTTCTACGGATTTCATCATTACGAATTCTGTCGCGTAGAGAAATACCAAGCATAGCCCTCTCCATCGCTCGCTGAGCGACCCTGAGCTTATGGAAAAGGCTAACTATAAAAGACCACGTCTCAGCGCGGTAGGTCATCACTGGCAACACACACTGCTCGAAAACTTTCGACTTCAGGCACTGAGGTATTCTGGACGAGAAGACACTTTGTAATTTCCCGAACGCTGCCCAACCGAGTTGGATTCTACGAGTTTTAGAATTAAGAACCTTTTACTACGGTATCCACTGCCTAACGGTAAGTGACGACTGAAGGGGGGCCACCGGGGCTCTTACTCGTCACTGGTCGATTCAATGTGTTCTACAATTTCTATTATGTATAGAAATTGTAAAACCCACGATTCCACTTCAGGAACATTAGGAATGTTGTCTAGATAAATACACCCTTTGTAATTTTTATGTCGTAGATAGTTAGTAACAAAAAAATAAGCCAGCGTGGTGGACTATGACCAAAGTCCCTCTCACTTGTTAGGCAAGACCTATGCCCAGCAGTGGAACATAAAAAGGTTGGAAAAAAAGAAAAGTTTTATTGTAAGAATAAACACATACATATATTTCTGTATATTGAATAATCGTGGTTAAACATTAGATCTAGACTTGAAGCGCGCATGGTACGGCGGCTAGCGTAGAACGCAAGCAGTTTATGCAGCTAAGCCAAACGGGCGCGGTCAGAATGTGAGATGGGTGACCGCTAGTGGCAAAAAAATTCATGCACGTTTCCGTGCTTCGGCGGGCACGTTAAGCCGTTGTTCCCGGTTGTTGTCAATAGATAACAGTCGTTAAACCTTGTCGGACCCACCACCAACTACACCAACCCGTACTGGAGCAGCGAGGTGGAGTAAGCTCCAAGCCTCCCCAATATTGGAGAGAGACACGTGCCCATAATTGGGACGCAATAAGGGTTGCAACCAAACACTAGATCTAAGAAAATAAGATTAGGTGTAAATAACTTGTCCTATTAATTTGTACTTTTAAGCCCCTAGTCCTATGTGAATTACGAGAAGCAACGCAACGCAACGAGGGGAAACATTTCAATGGTACCCATTACCTTGGGATAGGAACCAGGATATGTGAGAAGAAAGGAAAAGAACTTACCTGTTTCAACTCTTTTTTGATAGCTCGTGTGATGTCGATGTTCTTCTTCTTCAGCCGCTTCACAGCAACGATGTTGCCGCGGTAGGAGGCTATGGTCGTATGTGCTCGTCTCCTGTCTATTTCTTGAGAGGGTCCCTGCGAATAATGTTTGTGTTAGTACTAAATTCAGAGTTTCAAATAGTACTAAATTCAGATAAAGTCTCGAGACGAATTAAAAATCATTCGATAGCAGGTTGAGAGCTAACCTGTTGGTGATACAGATGACACTTTTTGGAACCAGGCCCGGCTTTAGAGAGGGCTGGATAAGCTGTAGCCCAAAACTATTGAAATAATTGAGTCGCCATTAAACAAAAACTCAATGTATCGTACTCTTCTTTTTGCGTGTCTGCTGGAAGAGATTCCTATTTAGGAATAAGCGGTACTCTTTTTCTTTAATTTACTATTTTTATGCCTTGTTTATGCGTACAGAAATAAATTAAAAGAATGAGACTATATATAAGTAATGATGTCCCCCACCAGAGATTGCAAATCTATACAATATTAATTTCCAATAAATAAAGGCATTCCATGGACGTGTGAATCTTGTATTTTATCATATTTTTTTTTCAATAAGCAGCAATAATAATACAATAATAAAAAAATATTTTGGATTCTGATTCTGTTTCCATCTATCTATACATATAATAAATCTGTAACAAGTCGGTTTCTGTACATTGAAGATATTTGTGAAAAACTGTCACTAGGGCTATTTATTAGCGTAATAGAACCCAAAACAATGATTTTTAGAATTATTGTCTGTTTGTCTGTTTGTCTGTTTATCTGTTCGTTTGTGCGCGCTAATCTCAGGAACGGCTTAACGTAGAAGGATGCGGTTTTCACTGGTGTATTGGTATTTTTTTGGATTAACATTTAGGGTTTGTTTTATTTAAATCGGTTCACAAACAAAAAAGATACGTCAATTTCAAGAATGATGAAATGGCATGCGAATGCAGGCGTTCGCAAGTTTCGATAATTACTACATCTCTTAATATTCTAATAGCAAATTTTCGATCATTTATGCTAGATTTCATCTCGAAATATTAAAAAAAGAACCATACATAACACCACATATTCAAAGAAATCCTCAATACAAAATGTACAAAACCTTAACAAAACGAGGCTACTGCCGACATCTATGTGGCGAATAGTTCATATTCAGAACTATTTGGTGATCTGTTGCAAATTTGGTATATCGACGATTTAATTTACACGCTATAGGGTAGATGGCGTTGTTACTGAATAACGCTATTATAGAGTGGATTGGTGGAGATAATTGCAAATAATTAATTACGAGTATATTTACATAGTAAAATATCGAATAAAAAAATTAACAACTTAGTGAGCTTTGGAACTGGCGCTGATATTTTACTCATTGTGGTAGAGCATTATGGAGGCGCGGCCAGATATTATTGGTATTTGGTATCGATTTTATTTAATAGGTGACGCTATAGATGGCGTTGTTGCCCAATAACACTATTCCAATGCAGATCCAGAGATACTTAATAATAAATGGTCGACTCGCGTGGCGCAATGGTTACCATGCTGGACTGCCAAGCGAAGGGTCTTTGATTCCTGGCGAAGCAGAAATTTTAATGATGAATTTAATTTTCTGTTCTCGGTTTGAGTGTTTGTGTTTCTGTCTCTGTGTGTCTCGTGGTACCCATTACACAGGGTCACCCTACTGTGGGGCTATCAGTGTGAAACGTTAAAAAAATCAAAGTGTTCTACCGACTTTACTATGCTGAGTGATCTTTTCAAAATGATACCTACGTCACCATATCATGATTACACCACCAGTCGAAGGTCAAAGTTCCGCAAGCCGCTTTGCACGCTCCTTTTGATGTTTGAACGGATGTGTAAGTTATGGGACAACCTCCCAGCTGAGGCATTTCCAGTGGACTTTGACATGGGGTTCTTCAAGAAAGCTGTAAAGAAAGCTCTTCTTGAAAGCCGGCAGTGCTCGGGTGGCTCCGCTGGGGTTTTTTATTGAAACACTAATATGCTAAAGCGTCACGGCAGCAGCTCTGCATGGTGGTCACGCCCAAAATAATATTAGTAATCGATATATGTATCGAGGACTTACTTTATTTCTGATGCTGTAGGAAGGGTTGTTAATAGGACCAATTGACAACTAAACTCAAACGTAACGTCCAGATTTTATTGGTATCAATCTTATTTTTATTTTATTTATTTATTTATTTATTTCAAAAAAGTACAATATATACTATTTTAGTATTCTGCCAAACTGTGGAGACAGTTTGTCGGCAGCGTTCCCGTGGCGACGTGCCTTTAATAGGCGACGTGCCTCTTAATCGCGTATAGGGGCTGATCCTCTCACGCTGCTCATATTCAGGTTGATGACATCTTCATTGTTAGTGGCCTAACTGCTGTCGCAAGTTTTATATCGCTCAAAAGACCTCCATTAAGTATGAACGACGGTATGTTAACGACAATTGCAACCACCAACGTGCAAGCAACCAAGAATTGGACTCCCAACTACTAACCACGCCTGACGTAGCGTAGTTGTATAGTTCACCACCTTTCTGCAATAGATTTAAGTTACATAATAATAATTAATCTATGAATTATTTGTAGCACAAATTATTTAATTATAATGATACTTTCCGCGGGCACAGCAGTACTATACTATAAAAGTGTTTACACTTTAAAAAAAGGCTATTGTAATACGTTTAATTTGTAAAAAGAAACTGATGATAACGACTGAAAAGTCGATATTATAAGAGGAGTACAGTAAGAACTGTAAGGACTCAGGAAGAATATATCTACTCAACATAATAATATGAACTTTTGTATCATAAGTAATTTCATAAAAGGTAACAATAATCGAAGGGACAGTGGAGGGCAAGCGGTCACGCGAGCGCTCACCTACACGTTAGACAGACATTATCAAAGCTGCAACACAGACCTCCATAGTCTAGAGTTTTCAAGATGCTACAAACCGCAACAAATGGTGACGCATCGCGAGAGCATCATTATCCAACGAAATTGCAACCTCATCAGCCACGACCACTCTGTCATGTCAAGAGATGGTCAAGAGTGAACGACTAAGGAGGAGGAGGAGGAGGAACAAATAATCCAAGTCTTTTGTACAAGTCTTTATCTACGCGGACGACGTCGCGGGCACAGCTAGTATTACCTATGTTAGTACATGACAACTTATAACTAATGTCAGTAAAATAAGTACTTGTAAGAAACATATGAAATGAATCATATAACATTAACTATTAATTATAAATAGTACCTGGACGCCCGAGCGTTGCTCGGATATAAACAATTTATTTACTTGGTTTATTTTTAAGCAAAACGTTCATTGACCCTTTTGAAATACCTAGCTCCCAATTTTTTTTTAAATTGTCACAAAAAATAAAAAAAACGCTACTAGACTACTTGAGATTGGAACCCGGATCTCTAGCTCCATACTCCATAGTCGGCTTTCGTAACCATTCGACCAAGAAAGCTTTAATTCCATTGACGAAATTTTTATAGAGGTCTTTCATATCGACATTGTCATTTGTTTGAAGGGCGGATTGACAGTCGACATTTGAGGCTTTCTACGCCACAATATTATTAATATTTTCCAATAGATGTCAGTAAGAGTAATTTTATATATAACTGCATAAACATTAAATAAAACGACAATTTCTATCAATAAAAAATTGTGGATCGATTTATCATCCCCGCAACCAGTGTACTAAATTTCATCAAATCTTTGGAGCCGTTTCCGAGATTCAAAAAATATATTTAGATATATACAAGAATTGCTCGTTTAAAGGTTTAGATTTCATACAATTTAAATAATATAATGTCAAAAAGTTTGAACATAATCAAATAATATAAACATTCTATCTCATTAGGTCTGTGGTGACACTAGCTCAAAAATGCTGTAATGGACAATATAGCCAAGATGCGACCATCTTCAGGATGCCGTTGGTGCTGTGTGTGTACCTGCAGAGAAAGGACGCTACTCTTTTCCGTCTTACGGCAAAAAGTCATCGACTCGCGGTTGCAAACGTCCCAGATGCACTGCAGTCGCGTCGGTCGGTAATATGTGGGTGATATATAAAATGTCATTGGCATGAGCCGAATCGTCACTACCTACAGCGCGAACAAAAAGGTGGGCGTAACACTGACTGTGCTTAAGATGGTCTTCAAGTATAATAAATTATTTCGAGTATGCTGTCATGTCAATAAGAACTTTTTGTCCATGAAATTGCAATAATTTCTTCGTGTTGGTAAGAAGCCACGATTGCCACTGCCAATGATAGTTCTTCGGCAGCGACGTAAACTGGGCCGTAGCTAGGTGGCGGCCTAATGGGTGCCAGGTGTACAGGTCTAAGGGACCTGCAGTACTAGTTGAACGCAAGCTCAAGAAATGAAATAGCTCGTATGCATTACCAACCCGACCGTGTGTGTACGGAATTTTAGGTGCGTTGACTGAGGGAAAGCAGTAGAGACCTTTTAATATAAACCTTTTTAGAAGACGGGTACTCACAGTTATTTGAAAGGAGAGAGAGAGGGATGGCTGGGGGTTGCTATTTAGCGGCGGATTGATATTTAAAATCTTGCCCTTTTACTAGAAACCTTCTTAAAAGACGGCTACTCACAGTAAAAAAGGTGGGAGAGAGATGACTGGGGCTGGTGTTGCTATTTAGCGGCGGGTTGATATTTAAAATCTTGCCCTTGTAATAGAAACCTTCTTAAAAGACGGCTACTCACAGTTGTAAATGAGGGAGAGAGCTGGCTGGGTCTGGTGTTGCTATTTAGCGGCGGATTGATATTTAAAATCTTGCCCTTTTACTAGAAACCTTCTTAAAAGACGGCTACTCACAGTAAAAAAGGTGGGAGAGAGATGACTGGGGCTGGTGTTGCTATTTAGCGGCGGGTTGATATTTAAAATCTTGCCCTTGTAATAGAAACCTTCTTAAAAGACGGCTACTCACAGTTGTAAATGAGGGAGAGAGCTGGCTGGGTCTGGTGTTGCTATTTAGCGGCGGGTTGATATTTAAAATCTTGCCCTTGTAATAGAAACCTTCTTAAAAGACGGCTACTCACAGTTGTAAATGAGGGAGAGAGCTGGCTGGGTCTGGTGTTGCTATTTAGCGGCGGGTTGATATTTAAAATCTTGCCCTTGTAATAGAAACCTTCTTAAAAGACGGCTACTCACAGTTGTAAATGAGGGAGAGAGCTGGCTGGGTCTGGTGTTGCTATTTAGCGGCGGATTGATATTTAAAATCTTGCCCTTTTACTAGAAACCTTCTTAAAAGACGGCTACTCACAGTAAAAAAGGTGGGAGAGAGATGACTGGGGCTGGTGTTGCTATTTAGCGGCGGGTTGATATTTAAAATCTTGCCCTTGTAATAGAAACCTTCTTAAAAGACGGCTACTCACAGTTGTAAATGAGGGAGAGAGCTGGCTGGGTCTGGTGTTGCTATTTAGCGGCGGATTGATATTTAAAATCTTGCCCTTTTACTAGAAACCTTCTTAAAAGACGGCTACTCACAGTAAAAAAGGTGGGAGAGAGATGGCTGGGGCTGGTGTTGCTATTTAGCGGCGGGTTGATATTTAAAATCTTGCCCTTGTAATAGAAACCTTCTTAAAAGACGGCTACTCACAGTTGTAAATGAGGGAGAGAGCTGGCTGGGTCTGGTGTTGCTATTTAGCGGCGGGTTGATATTTAAAATCTTGCCCTTGTAATAGAAACCTTCTTAAAAGACGGCTACTCACAGTTGTAAATGAGGGAGAGAGCTGGCTGGGTCTGGTGTTGCTATTTAGCAGCGGGTTGATATTTAAAATCTTGCCCTTGTAATAGAAACCTTAAAAGACGGCTACTCACAGTTGTAAATGAGGGAGAGAGCTGGCTGGGTCTGGTGTTGCTATTTAGCGGCGGGTTGATATTTAAAATCTTGCCCTTATAATAGAAACCTTCTTAAAAGACGGCTACTCACAGTTGTAAATGAGGGAGAGAGCTGGCTGGGTCTGGTGTTGCTATTTAGCGGCGGGTTGATATTTAAAATCTTGCCCTTGTAATAGAAACCTTCTTAAAAGACGGCTACTCACAGTTGTAAATGAGGGAGAGAGCTGGCTGGGTCTGGTGTTGCTATTTAGCGGCGGGTTGATATTTAAAATCTTGCCCTTGTAATAGAAACCTTCTTAAAAGACGGCTACTCACAGTTGTAAATGAGGGAGAGAGCTGGCTGGGTCTGGTGTTGCTATTTAGCAGCGGGTTGATATTTAAAATCTTGCCTTTGTAATAGAAACCTTCTTAAAAGACGGCTACTCACAGTTGTAAGTGAGGGAGAGAGATGGCTGGGTCTGGTGTTGCTATTTAGCGGCGGGTTGATATTTAAAATCTTGCCCTTGTAATAGAAACCTTCTTAAAAGACGGCTACTCACAGTTGTAAATGAGGGAGAGAGCTGGCTGGGTCTGGTGTTGCTATTTAGCGGCGGGTTGATATTTAAAATCTTGCCCTTGTAATAGAAACCTTCTTAAAAGACGGCTACTCACAGTTGTAAATGAGGGAGAGAGCTGGCTGGGTCTGGTGTTGCTATTTAGCGGCGGGTTGATATTTAAAATCTTGCCCTTGTAATAGAAACCTTCTTAAAAGACGGCTACTCACAGTTGTAAATGAGGGAGAGAGCTGGCTGGGTCTGGTGTTGCTATTTAGCAGCGGGTTGATATTTAAAATCTTGCCCTTGTAATAGAAACCTTCTTAAAAGACGGCTACTCACAGTTGTAAATGAGGGAGAGAGATGGCTGGGTCTGGTGTTGCTATTTAGCGGCGGGTTGATATTTAAAATCTTGCCCTTGTAATAGAAACCTTCTTAAAAGACGGCTACTCACAGTTGTAAATGAGGGAGAGAGCTGGCTGGGTCTGGTGTTGCTATTTAGCAGCGGGTTGATATTTAAAATCTTGCCTTTGTAATAGAAACCTTCTTAAAAGACGGCTACTCACAGTTGTAAATGAGGGAGAGAGATGGCTGGGTCTGGTGTTGCTATTTAGCGGCGGGTTGATATTTAAAATCTTGCCCTTGTAATAGAAACCTTCTTAAAAGACGGCTACTCACAGTTGTAAATGAGGGAGAGAGCTGGCTGGGTCTGGTGTTGCTATTTAGCGGCGGGTTGATATTTAAAATCTTGCCCTTGTAATAGAAACCTTCTTAAAAGACGGCTACTCACAGTTGTAAATGAGGGAGAGAGCTGGCTGGGTCTGGTGTTGCTATTTAGCAGCGGGTTGATATTTAAAATCTTGCCTTTGTAATAGAAACCTTCTTAAAAGACGGCTACTCACAGTTGTAAATGAGGGAGAGAGCTGGCTGGGTCTGGTGTTGCTATTTAGCGGCGGGTTGATATTTAAAATCTTGCCCTTGTAATAGAAACCTTCTTAAAAGACGGCTACTCACAGTTGTAAATGAGGGAGAGAGCTGGCTGGGTCTGGTGTTGCTATTTAGCGGCGGGTTGATATTTAAAATCTTGCCTTTGTAATAGAAACCTTCTTAAAAGACGACTACTCACAGCTATTTGAAAAAAAGGACAAGTATGACTGGGGGTTGCTATTTTTTTGAATGGAGTAGCAGACGAGCATGCAGGCCACGTGGTCTTAATTCGCTGCAGCCCATAGACATCTACACACAACTTCAAGCATGCATAGGTAAGTCTTGTCTGAGGTCGTATGCAGTTGCGCTTCTACTCCGGAGGCTGGTGGTCGCCTCATGTAAGTGTGGCCGGCAACTGTACCTTTCCACCGAAACACAACAGAATTGGTTCACGGCAGAAGTGGGTGCAGTGGTACTTCCCCGGGCGAACCATAATAGTTCTATCACCTGCCTGCCTGCATTTAGCGGGAGGTTGATATTTAAAATCTTTCCCGAGGCAGTAAGAACTAGATTTGACCGACGTAACTTTCATTACAGATTCATGGTAATCTTAAAAGTCCCCTAACCTCATCTTGATCCATATTACTTGGTACAAAGTAACTAGTAAAATCGTTTTTCAATAAATATATCTACTTTTTCTTAGAAAGTTGCTAAGCTATTTTAGCTAAATTAGATCTAAGATCTATTTATAAATGTTACCTTTCTTGTTTCTTTAGCCAAAAACTTTTTATTAGATTGTAACTTGATTTTAATGGCGTCAGCGAATAAGATCAACGAAACGCCCAACGGAAATATATTCAGAAGACGACAAACAAGCAATTAAGACGACAAACAATTTAACCTTGATTTAATCTTGATTGAATCTGTAACTATTACGTAAGCACAATTGTAACATGTTGCAGGATATCATTAACATGTCATTCTAAAGAATGCTGTACGCACCTGTAACTGGCATGCATACCAGTCCATTTATTTAGTTGTAAGTTTTGAATTGTAATATTGTATGTAATGCTGTTGGTGTGTCTATAAATAAATAAATTAATTAATTAATTTACAAATTGACATCGGTCTAAATAGCATAGATTGTGATTGGAGGATAACAGATACATCCATAACAACATAGCTGGAAAGGCACCCTAACTCTAATAAACAGCAAAGGAACGCACCCCATCATCGCAAGTGGTGATAAAGTTGAGGTCCTTGGCCTCAATCCTCCACAGCACGGACGCCAGCTTCCTCTCGTACCGGTAGTGCTTGACCAGCAGTGCCACCGCTAGTACTGCAGCGGAAGCCACTGCCGCAACGGCTGATATCACTCCAGGATCGTGGGGCAAGGAACACTTGTGACCGTCGAAGCCGCATGCTGGTTCCGCAACGGGAGGTTTGCCCCCGATCCAGGCTATGTTGTTGCCCCCGACGAGTTCCTGCACGAAAAAAACGATTTTTACGTATTACTCAATTTATACTAAATATTATAAGTGCGAAAACAACTTTCTTTTCAATGCCACATTGCTGGGATACAGGTCTCATCTCAGAATCGAGAGGGATTCAGGCTTTATTTTTTTATTGACGACCTGCGTGGCGCAATGGTTACCATACCGGACTGCCAATCGAGGGGTCAAGAGTTCGATTCCCGGCGAAACAGAAATTTGAATGATGAGTTTAAATTTCTGTTCTCGGTCTGGGTGTTTGTGTTCCTGTCTTTGTATGTGCATTTGTAAGGCCTTTCTAAGATACCTATATAAGCGCACGTATGGTTACTACCCATATTTGTACCCAACTAGGTTTCTCCTCGGATGCCTCGGCTATAACTCCCTTGAGGTCAGAAGATGGAGGGATCAATTATTATTAATATGCAAGATTCTTAGAGGTGAAGTCGATGCCCCAGAACTCCACGAAAAGCTATGTAGACTGTTTGTCCCTAATAATTACAACCGCGCGAGGAAACACATACTTTTCGCCGTACCCATGTGTCGTACAGTAGCGCGCGCAAGGTCGCCCATTCCGCGTTCACTCAAGGCCCTCAATGCTCTCCTGGACGCTTCTCCCAATTGTGACCTATTCGCGGATGACTGGAAGAAAATATTGATGGAGTGTCTGAAGTTTTGTGCCATGAATGCGTGATGTATGTGTGTACTATTTTGCTATGACATTTGTTTTTTTTTTTTAATGTTATTTGATATTGTGTTTTATTTAATTTTCGTTATAATTTGATATTTGTGTTATTATTTTTATTATCTTTAATTATTATTTATTATTAATTCAAATTTAGTGGCATTATTATAATAATTAGTGTAATTGGTTTATCCGTGCTAATTAATTAAATTAAATAAATAAATAAATAAATAAATAAATAAATGTGTCCATGATACCCACACGACACGGGGTATCAATTACCTTACTGTGGGGCTATGATGTGTAACGTTTATTTATTTATTTATAAACTGACAGGCATGGACAGTGAAAGAAAATAGAAAATATAAATTCAAAGACTCGGCGCGCATCTTTGACAAATAGTGTTATAATGTGGCTATTTATTGCTGCTCCCCGGCGATGGAAATTATTTTGATATTTAATTAATCACGATGTTTTCCACCACCGTGCACGTCTGAGAGAAAGTCATAATAATAATTAATAAGTAGTCATAATTCATCTATACATATAATAAAACTGTAAGCAGGGTCAATTCTGTACATTGCATATAAATTTAAAAAAATACTTCTAGGGGTCTTTTTATAAGTAACAGAAGCTAAAAATATAAGTTTTGAAATTATTGTCTGTCTGTCTGTCTGTCTGTCTGTCTGTTGTTAGCTTTTCACGCAAAAACTACTGGACGGATTTTGATGAAACTTTTTTTGTTTTATATATATTGGTCCTCGCTAACATTTAGGCTATAGATAATTTTAAAAATCACCCTTTAAGGGTGTGAAATGAGGGATGAAAATTTGTTTGGAAAACTTGGATTTTTTCAATAGATTTTCTTGAAATTTGGTATAAATATTTTCTAACCAAAATAAAAAAATACGTGTTTCAGCATTTCCCGAAATTCACCCTTTAAATGTCAATTTTCTTTGGAACTCTTTGAAAATTGAGTGTCGAAACTTGATGTACAGAATATTTTTGTGCAGAGTAATATACTTATAATTTTGTATTTGTAATCTTTACTAACATAGTAAGAATTCTATTTAAGCTTTTTTCAAAACTACCCCTCAATAGCAAATAAAATGGATTCGAAAGTTGATATCTCAAACGTACAATAATTAACCTTAACTTAATATTTCATTCACAAATTCTTTTCCCTTCTTTGAATGATGTGTTTACTGATATATTGTTGAATGAATTTCCGTAACATTAGTGTGTATTTCATATCAATCGGGTGATAAACAAAAAAGTTATGTTCATTTACACAATACGCGACATAAACTTAAAAGGCACTTTGGGGAATTTGTATGAAAGTTTCGGTAACAGCCCATTCAAAACCATAAATAAAAGTTTAAATTTAAGTACCTAAAATTATTTTGAACTCTCACTAATATTGTCGACTATATTAAATATACTTAGATCAGCTTACTGTATTTTCTTTCGTTGGCCAAGAATGGCTAGACTATAGGTATCTAATAAGCGCATCGCGAGCCTTACCGCCGCCGAACCTTACATCACAGGCTCCATTGAGTTAGTTGCTCAGCTTATTAGTCTTCTTTTGGGGTGGAAGATTATGAACAGGCTGCAGCTAAAACGATTATTATCGCTACATTATATCAAGCTGCAACCTTTTTAGCATTCCACTGCTGAGCATGGAGCTCTCCCAATATTGAGGAGGCCTCTAGCTCCGATGAACCGAAATCCAAATCTTACAATCTCAATGCATCCAGCATTAAGGTTGTAAGATACGGAATCTAAACCTTCATACAGAATGTACAAAGCCTTAACAAAACGAGACTACTGCAGACATCTAGGTGACGAATAGTTAAACTTTTAGTGAACCAACTGTTAATCTCAATATCTACCTATAATATTTGGTAATTTGACATTCGATTTATCAACCACAAAGTTTACATGTCATACGGTAGATGGCGTTATTGAGCAATATTCATTTCTTCTCCAAAGTGATTCGATGGAGATAATTTCAAATAAAAGCCTTAAGTCTAATAAAAGTAATTACATAGTGTAAAAAAAATAAAAAATAACATTTCACACGTATAGCCTCACATTAGGGTAGATATACCCTGTGTCGTGGGTGCCATGAACACACATAGAGACAGAAACACAACCACCAAGACCGAGAACAGTTTAAACTCATCATTGAAATTTCTGCTTCGCCCGGATTCTAACCCGGGACAGTTCAATTAGCAGTCCGGCATGGTAAACATTGCGCCACGCGGGTTGTCCCATCGTTGGGTAGGTATACGTATGATGCTGAACATTGTTAATTGGACCAATGATAACTTAACTCATTTTTTGCGTCTCTTTATTGCGTACGGGCTGAGGGCTTATCCACACACCTTGATTGATGGAGATATTAAGGATTCTTTAAAGATTATTTATAAAAATATTCTTTATTTCCAAATACAGATAGCACACTGTGTAGAGACCCTGCCTTCTGCTTTAGTTTTCACAATGTTATACTTATGAGTTATGACTTATGACCAAACTGCTGTCCGCAAGTTTTAAACCTATAGTTTATTAATTGACCTTACAATTATTTTTCCGATTGTTTAATCCTAAGCACGTGTATGTTTAGAAATTTTATCTCCCAACTACAAGTAGTTGTATAGTGCACCTCTTTTCTGCAGTAGGTTAAAGCTATATATATAGAATGAGTCTATACATTCTTTGCAGTATAAATTCACCCAATTTACTAAAGATACTATTTTTAACATAGATGAAGCCACGGGCACAGCAGTATCTCTTAACTTTAATAAACGAGGTACATATTTGTAAAGAGAATCTGATTGCGCGAGAAAAGCGAAACGCGAGAAAAGTGGATAGTAAGATCAGTACAGTAAGCATTCCTTACTGTTTTAGGTTTGAAGGATTTAGAAAAAATACATTAGGTTTCTTCTTAACATATGAACATTGTATTATAAGTGATTTCACTATAATGTAAGAATAATCTACCTACTACTTATTCAATGCAAATAAATAATCTTTAATTTTTAATCAATCCATTTTATAAAAGTCTTTATACACGCGGACGACGTCGCGGGCACAGCTAGTTACTTAATACAATAACTAGACCTCTTTCCGTCCTCTTCAGGCCAGTTCCTTAAAGTAGCTAACAGTTATTTTAAGTCGATAAACACTGCCAGCAGCAGCGTTGCATACTAAACTTGTGTGCAAATTGTATCAATATTGGAATATTGTGTATAATCTAATATATAAAATTCTCGTGTCACAGTTTTCGTTGCCATACTCCTCCGAAACGGCTTGACCGATTCTCATGAAATTATGTGAGCATATTGAGTAGGTCTGAGAATCGGCCAACATCTATTTTTCATCCCCCCCCCCCCCCAAACTGATAAAGGTGGCCCACCCGGAACATTTAAGGGCGGTACGGAGTTCGCGGGCACAGCTAGTAATATTATATATAACATGTAGGTATACTATCCTCGTACTAGTTATCTTCGCATATGCGCTTGGTTTTGTGCTTACAGTACAAAACAAACAACAAATATTGTTGACAGAAATAAATAAATAAAACAAATAAATTATTTCTCGAAGGCATGATGTACACCAATCCACACTTAGCCAGCGTGGTGGACTATGCCCTAATCTCACTTTTAAGAGAAGACCTGTAACCAGCAGTGGGATATTTAAAAAAAAGGTTGAATTTTTTTTAACATGCATTCCGTCACCGTGGTGATAAATATACCCCCAACTAAGTTTCAAACTCAAAGTTGCACTCCGGGTTTAGAAACTGGGCCTCCGCCTTTGGAGTCCGATGTCTTTACGCTTAAATTGCGATATCACTGTATAGCATAGCTCTGCCGCTCTGCCTGCCTAGCTCATTGAATATTCATGTATTAACTAGCTATGCCACCACGAAATGGTAATGCTATATTACCTATGCCTATATAACCTCAATCATTATCCAAAGACGGTATAGAAAGCAAGCAAGCAAACGGACGCGTTGAGGTCTGTCTGACTATGATGAGTGACCGCTAGTGGCAAATATTTCATGCGCGTTTTCGTGCTTCAAAGGACACGTTAAACAATTGATTCCGGTTGTTATCGATAGATGTAGCGACCTTCCGCTACTCATCAAGAGATGGCACCACGGGTATTCCTGAATCACGCTATCGAAGTTTTCGGAATATCCTACCATATATACAAGCTCCGAATTATGTCAGTCGGAGCGCGGCCGCTCCCCGGGCATGATCACCTCGCCCGGCGGGAGATCTCCCTTTGCCAAACTGGTGACCCTGGACAAGAATACGTCCCTTCTGATCTTCATCAGTCGCACCTTCGCTCCCTGGATGGACTGCAGCATCACTTCACCAGCTCGTCAGGTTCATCGCAGCGCACCATGTACACGCTTCCTGTTCCTGATACAGCTGCATCCAAGGACTTCATGGACGGCTTGAGTAGCCATTACTCGCTTCCACATCCTACCCTCACATCCGGACTCACCGTGGATAGAGGGCATCTCCACTCTTCGCTTCACCCTCACATCCCGACTCACCGAGGACGGAGGGCTACACAAGGTCTGCACCCTCACATCTCGACTCACCGCAGATAGAGGGCATATATACAAGCTCCGAATTGAGTCAGTTGGAGCGCGGCCGCTCCCCGGGCATGACCACCTCGCCCGGCGGGAGATCTCCCTTTGCCAAAAGATAACATAATCGTTAAACCTTCTAGAAGTCCTAATGGATGGTTTGAAAACATCCGATAGCGGGTTGTTCATTAACCCTCATCTTCATCAACCCGCATCGGAGCAGCGTTGTGGTGTAAGTTCCTTAATAAAGAGAGACACAGCCCAGCAATGGGATGCAAAAAAGGATTGAGCCAATGTCGGTAAAATAATAAGTCCTATTTTATGGTGAAAATATTTTTTGAAGTCCCTTTAATAGGACATCAAATTCTATAACGATATATAAGACTTTCAACCTAAGGCATACTCGTACCTACATTTTTATTATGAAATAATGATATTCTTACGCTTGATTGATGTGATCCGCAAAGGGAATGTCACCTTTCTCGCCGTTGGAAGGTATGTATTATATTTCCGCTCGTCAGCGTCATATTGTGTACAATTATTTGACTCTGGTTTTAAAGATTTTCCTTTTTATTTTATCTGATGTAAATTAGTAAATTTTGACGATTTAAAAATGAAAAAGGAAACATGCATCCTAATTTTTGCATATTTTTCTTAAGCAAATACTTGAGAGATGGTCACCTTAATTATGTTAGTAAACAGACCTATTCTACGGAAAATTAAATCAATTAACTTCGCACGTGAAATGAAGCGTTGGTCCTTTGCCGGCCAAATTGTGTGAATTATACTAACTTTAATAAACCCTATGCGCAATGGACGACCCGCGTGGCGTAATGTTTACTATGCTGGAATGCCAATCGAGGGTTCCCGAGTTCGATTCCTGGCGAAACAGAAATTGGAATTTAAATGAGTTTAAATTTCCGTTCTCGGTCTGGGTGTTTGTGTTTCTGTCTTTGTATCTGTCTATGGTACCCACAACACAGGGTATATGTACCCTACTATGAGAGTGAGAAGCGTTATTATTTATTTATTTAACGGTTAGCGTAGCGCAAGCGCTTTCTGAGCAAGTTGGCAGTATTAGGACGTTTTGTTCTGACGTTTGGCGAACCGCGTGGTGCATTGGTTACAATGTAGGACTGCCAATCAAGCACCACGGATTCGATTCCCGGCGAGACAGAATTTGGAAAGATCCGTTTTAATTTCTGTTCTTGGTCTGAGTAGGTATATGTGTGCGTTCATCGAAGACATTCGACATACAAGTATATGGTCTTTATGAACCTTATGCTAACTTATAAGCCCAGTTAGAGCGACTTACCGGCAACAAATTAGAGTAATTTGAGTATCGGAAGGCAGCGACGGGCTGAGCGCGCCAGCCGCCTGGAGTGGTGGGGTCTTCAACCAGACCGATGACCGAGAAGTTGCCTTCTGCGTCGCCAGCGCTATCCATGTAAACCTGTTGAAAAAAGATATTAAATAAATAGGTCGAACATCGATATAATATAAGTAGGTAGATTCACAGTCGCCGCATAAAAGTGGCACCGGCAAAAGAAGGCATAACGGCAGAAATATGCCTTCTTTCGCTTTCATTTGTTAAACCACCACGCACGTGTCGCACGTCAGTGATGCCAAAGTCTGCAGTAAAAATTTGTAAAAATTACACTCTAAAAACGCAAAAAAAGTATGGAGTATCATACTTCCAGTGAGTACATCTTTATCTTAATTTAATAACGCATATTTATTATACTTTAAGACTATTTATTATTATTTTAGTAAAATTTGTTTGGTGGTGTAAATATGGCGGTAAATTAATCTTGTAAACGAATTTGTGCTTTATTGTAATGCTTTTGGTTTCATTTCTCAATAAACTCCTATTTCGTAAGTCTAAAGTCGTAAAATTTTATTGCCGTATTATAAACATCGAACCAGAAGGTGATAAGTAACAATTTAACATGGACTTATAGTCTTACTTATGTCAGTACCATAAGGTTTAAAATAGATAAAAAAATAAGATACCTTAAAATATTTTTTTGTTTAGAATACTTGTATACATCTATAATAAGTACGTTTTTACGCGGGGCCACCTTTTGACTCAATTTTGTATGGGAACCTTGCATCTACCTACTTATATTATATCGATGAGGTCGAACCATCTTCTAGCTAGATGTTTTAAATAGTAACATTTTTAACCGACTTCAAAAAAGGAGCAGGTTACTCAATTCGATCGACCGTATGCTTTTTACACGCTTTTTATTAGCTTCACCTGTATGTTTGTATGTTTGTATGTTTGTATGTTTGTAACCGACTTCTTTGGGCGCGATTTTGACCCACTTTAAACGGCCAGATTTCGTTCAAACTTTGTAGATTTATTGAGGACCGATGACAATACAATAATCTCATAACTTTATGTTAAAGTCGTAACTAGGATCATCAGGATAAAATAAAATATACGAGGGGCGGCTGATAAGTTCGTGGCCTAAGGTACTTTAACACGTCTAAGCGTCTGGTTAACTTGAAAATTTGCATAGGGGTCAAGGGCCGATGATAATGCAATAATTTGAGAATAAAAATCCAACTAAAAAATTAAAAATAAATAATGTAGTTTAAAAAACTAAAAACACGCTTTTGTGAAAATACGAACTAAAAAGTAAAAAAATAAGAAGAAAATGTATTTTACTGTAAAAAAAAGCGGGGGGTGGTTTTTACCACTGTTACTGTTGACACCATGCACCCCACGCTTTTTTTTACAGTAAAATACATTTTCTTCTTATTTTTTTACTTTTTAGTTCGTATTTTCACAAAAGCGTGTTTTTAGTTTTTTAAACTACATTATTTATTTTTAATTTATGTTTGTTCGCGGATAATTCGTTGTTTATGAACCGATTTTGATGATTCTTTTTTTGTTAGAAAGCTAATACTTCCGAAGTGGTCCCATTGTCACCAAGTCAAGATCTGATGATGGGATCCCAGGGTAATCGAGGGGAACTCTCAAATTTTATACGCACATATATTGATTTTCTTATACTTTCTGAACCAAATTTGATATTTGTGCATAGTAACTATCAATGTTGCTGATGATGGAAGGTACTACGATGGTTAGGAGTTGAGAGAAAATTCTTTCGATAAATGTTTTCTTGTTCAAAAACTTATGCTCACGAGGTGGTCCAACTGTCACCAAGTCAAGATATGATAATGGGATCCGAGGGCCCTTAGTAAAATGGAGTACCTTTCGCTCTGAATGGGCACCGACTCCAAATCAGTTTTAAGGGTCACTACAATTAGCAAGGAAAAGTATCAAATGCGAAGTATTGAAGAATTTTTTTACCGTTTGAAGGCGGTTTTTTTTTGTTAAAAAGTTATATAATTTTTACGGCACATGATAAAATCCTTACGGCCATTCAATATTTAAATTTTATTTTTTCAATAATGGCATCGCAAACTCTGTACATATTGCCAGCGTCAAGTATAATTTTTGCATCACTTTAGTAGTCAAAGTAAAAACCAGTAAGTAAGTCGTCAGTAATCGGTCAGTCTAGTCAGTCAAATATTCAAGTAAAGCGATGGCTACTTTACCAGAACGTGTCCGACGGGGTTTTGGAGGCAAGCTGTAAACTTTACGTGTTTTCGCACTGTTATTTTTTTTCCAACACTCGTGCCCTGTATTTAACCTATATCGAACAAAATGCCATCAACTTTATCCGATATAACTCAAAAATACACCAAGAAAATTAAAATAAAATAAAATCACAGTATATCTATAGAAGTCGCCGATATAGAAGGTGGACAATATAGGGCGTCCCCAAATATATATAGGTGTGTGATGTAAAGATGATAATGTGAATGTACGTTACCCACAGGATGATGAATGAATAAGTCCAGATAACGTATGATAACAGTTTATTCACAAGCACACACACTAAGTCTAATAAAAGCAGAAGGAGTAGAAAAGATGGAAGAAAGTACAGTTCACAGTAACACAAGACGTAAAGGCGAAAGAATTACTATAAAGCGCGTAAACAATAATAAGGCGTAAAGCGTAAGCAGGCGGCAAGCGATTCGCGTCGAGATCGAGTTTCGACTGAGTTATCTGTGCGGCGCAGGCGCACCGCCACGACCGCGAATTCACCTTGCGCATCAATAGATTGACTTACTATAGAATCTCGCTCCGATCGAGTTTCGCACGCGAAAGTCGATTGAACGTCGATTGAATAATTAATGATTTTGTAAATATTATTGTGTGTTGTATTGTGTAGAGGTTTGTATATAGTTTTTATTGTGATTTATTATTATCTATTATTGATTATTGAATTGAAATATTATATTGTAATAATTATAATTTAATATAATTATTAATATAAATTAAATGTAAATATATGTAAATAATAATTAATATGATATGTATTATAATTATAATTAATGTACTTGATATTATTAATATAATTTTATATAAATATCTATGTAGGATAAATATTTATGAAAATAGATCCTACATCACCCCCCTCCAGAGACCGTCAAGGGCGGTAAAAATCAGTAAATTTGACACGGCGACCAGATCTCGTGACATACTCTTTCGGAAGTGCCGGGACAGGTTCTTCATCTTGAGAATTTCCGTTTACAGGTTCCTTGTCCCCGGTATCCGCGAGTATGTATGCCGGTTTCAACCGATCTATGGAGACCATGACGGGTTTACCGTTATGTAAAATTTTAAAAACTTTACTGTCCCTTGCAAGAACTTTATGAGGTCCGGAGTAGGCGGGCTGGAGTGAACCACGTACAGTGTCATCACGCAGGAAGACGTGTGTAGTGGTAGCCAAGTCTTTGTACACAAACGGTTTTTCATTTCTATGGCGAGAAGTTGGCACTGGACGCAATTTTTCGGCGAATGATCGCAGGCGCGCGGAATAATCCGATATATCGGTGGTACCGGGCACTGCAGTTTCAAAAAATTCACCGGGCAACCTTAGTGGCTCGCCGTAGAGGAGCTCCGCCGAAGAAGATTGAAGGTCTTCTTTAAAGGCTGAGCGGATTCCTAGGAGTACCAGGGGTAAGGATTCCGTCCAGGTGTCTTTGCCATGACACATAATGGACGATTTGAGCTGCCTATGGAAGCGTTCCACGAGGCCGTTGCAAGCTGGATGGTAGGCTGTCGTGCGTTTATGCTCGAACCCGGCTATTTTCGATAGATGCTGAAATAGAGCCGATTCGAACTGACGACCACGATCTGTTATGATTTCCGTCGGACAGCCGAATCGGGAAATCCAAGACGACAGTAAAGCCTTTGCAACGGTCTCGGCGGTGATGTCCTCTAATGGAACAGCTTCAGGCCACCGAGTAAATCGGTCCACCATGGTCAGGCAGTACCTATAACCCTGGGACAGTGGAAGGGGCCCTACCAGGTCAATGTGCACCTGCTTAAAGCGTGCGCGTGGCAAGTTAAAAGTGCCAAGAGGGGAAGTCACGTGACGAGTGACTTTTGACCTCTGACACGCAATACACGCACGAGCCCACTGTCGACTGTCTTTCCTGACCCCAGGCCAAACAAAACGCTCCGCAACAAGTTGTGCAGAAGCTTTAGCGCCTGGGTGGCTTAACGAATGCAAGCTGTCAAACACTTGCTTGCGATAAAATTTGGGAACGTAAGGCCTGGGGGTCGGTGTACTGACGTCGCAGTAAAGTGGAGTGCGACTCCCAGGGCACTTCAACTGTTCCAGCTGCAAAGAGGATCCTTCCTCGAGTAACTTCGCAAGCTCTGGGTCTGCTGCTTGACCATTGGCTAAGTCTTCAAGGCACACTGGAGTTCCCAATTCATCCAGTTCGACACGCGACAACGTATCGGCAACCACGTTGTTCTTGCCTGATATATGTCTGATGTCCGTGGTGAATTGGGAGATAAAGTCGAGGTGTCTATACTGCCTCGGCGAACAATTGGACTTCCTTTCGCTAAAAGCGAAAGTTATCGGCTTGTGGTCAGTATAGACAATAAAATGACGTGCTTCCAGCATGTGCCTGAAGTGCTTTACCGATTCATAAATGGCAAGCAGCTCCCTATCGTACGGAGAGTACTTGACTTGCGAAGGACTGAGTTTCCTCGAGAAAAACGCAAGCGGCTCCCAAGCGCCATCCTTTAGCTGTTGCAAAACTGCGCCGATCGCTTTGTCAGAAGCATCAGTGACAAGGGCGAGTTTAGCAGAGCAATCTGGATGGGCTAGCAATGCAGCATTTGCGAGGCTCTCTTTGCAGGCTTCAAAAGCGGCTTGCTCATCACCGTTGAGGTTGATGGGATGAGATCCTTTAACCGCACCGGTCAACAGAGCGTTCAAAGGAGCTTGAACTTCTGCGGCTCGAGGGAGAAATCTCCTGTAAAAGTTGATCATTCCCAGGAACCTTCTGAGCTGGCGTACGTTGGAGGGAGGAGGGAATGATTTGATGGCTTCAACTTTAGAGTCCAGTGGTTTGGTGCCTTTACTGGAAATATGATATCCAAGGTAGGATACTTCCTGGACACCGAAAACACACTTGGACGCGTTTATAAGCATGCCATACTCCTGCAACCTACTAAAAATCTTCCGCAAGTGTTCCATGTGCTGCTCCTCGTCCCTGGAAAAAATTAAAAAATCGTCCAGGTAACAGTACACAAAGTCGAGGCCCCTCGTCATCTCGTCCACGAAGCGTTGGAACGTTTGGGCTGCATTCCTAAGTCCGAATGTCATGAACGGAAATTCGAACAACCCAAACGCTGTGGCAATCGCGGTTTTGGGAATATCCTCCGCGCTGACAGGTATCTGATTGTATGCCTTAACTAAATCTATGGTGCTAAAAATATTGCAACCAGCGATACTATGGGCAAAATCATGGATATGCCTAATCGGATACCTGTCAGGAACGGTGCGGGCGTTCAACCTGCGATAATCGCCACAAGGACGCCAACCGTTATCCTTCTTCGGGGCTAGATGAAGGGGAGATGACCAAGGGCTCTCAGAAGGCCTAGCGGTTCCATTGGCAAGCATGGACTGGAACTCTTGCTTGGCAATCTTGAGCTTGTCTGGAGCTAACCTGCGGGGAGTACATGAAACTGGGGGGCCTGGTGTCGTGCGGATATGATGGACGGTATTGTGTGATACAGTTTGGTGTGTGCCAGACGGGCGTGTAATTTTAGGAAACTCCTCTAAAAGTTTATGGAAGCGAGATTCGCCAGTCACAACTTTAACAGATGATATACTATTACAATTTAATACACAAACAGAAGTTGACAGAGAAGTAACATTGTCAATTAAGCGTCTATTTCTTATATCTACGACTAGATTGTAATAGTTGAGAAAGTCTACACCAATTATCGGCTTTGTCACGTCAGCCACCACAAAACGCCACGAAAAGTTTCTACGCAAACCGAAATTTAGATCGAGGTTGACGTAACCGTAAGTGGAGATGGTAGAACCGTTGGCTGCGTTGAGCTGGTAGTCCGTACGAGCACGACGATCATGGATCATCGACCGAGGGAACACGCAGAGATCGCTGCCGGTGTCGATCAGGTACTGCAAGTTCGAAGGTCGGTCGGTGACAAACAGGCGACCAGTTGTACTAGGCTGGGGGCAGTCGTCAGTCGCCATTATAGACCACCCCTGGCGTTTCCCGCCTTGAAGTCGCATGGGGTGATGCAACGCGATGCCTTCTCACCGAACTTGCTGTGATACCAGCACAGCGGGTACTTTCGGTAGCTCGACGCAGATCTCGTTCTCGAGCTGGAACGACTTCGGGCAGAACGACGAGAGCGAGATCGAGAAGAACGCTTGTTGTCCCTCGTTGACAACTGCTGAATCTGCCTCCGTAGCTCGGCGATTTCCTTCGTGAGAGCGCTCACGACCGATCCGGGAATATCCTGGCTAGTGGAGGCTACTGCAGGGTTTGTCGAAACGGCGATGTCGTTGATCCTGTCAGCCAAGTCGGCCAAGTCTTCCAGCGCAGCCTTCGATGACTGTCCCGCCAAAACTGTCTGGATGTTCCTCGGGAGACGACTTATCCAGATGGTCTTTAAAAAATCGTCTGTGACATCAGATCCTGCCAGGTCCCTTAGATGTCTGAGAAACTGGGACGGCTTTCTATCCCCGAGCTCCTCATGCATCAATAATTGCTTGAGCTTCTTTTCGTTGGAAGCTGTGAGGCGCTTGATGAGCTCAGACTTCAGCTTATCATACATCCCGGTTGACGGAGGAGAAAGAATGACGTCCTTGACCTCTCTTGAATACTTATGGTCCAGCTGACTAATGACGAAGTTGAATTTGGTCCTCTGTGAAGTTATACCAGAGAGTGCAAATTGGCCTTCCACCTGGGCGAACCAAATATCCGGTTCCTCTGGCCAAAATGGTGGTATACGTATATTTGTACGAAGTACATCGTCGTGGACATCCATTGCTGCAACTCGATCGGGTGAGTTTGGATCGAGTTCGTCCGTTCGAGTTCTAGTAGTAGTGCCGCGCTTGGTATTTACGTACATCTTATCTTCCGCGACGGTGTCTTGAAAATTATCTTCCTCACTCATGTTCTAGGTGGTCACCAATATAGAAGTCGCCGATATAGAAGGTGGACAATATAGGGCGTCCCCAAATATATATAGGTGTGTGATGTAAAGATGATAATGTGAATGTACGTTACCCACAGGATGATGAATGAATAAGTCCAGATAACGTATGATAACAGTTTATTCACAAGCACACACACTAAGTCTAATAAAAGCAGAAGGAGTAGAAAAGATGGAAGAAAGTACAGTTCGCAGTAACACAAGACGTAAAGGCGAAAGAATTACTATAAAGCGCGTAAACAATAATAAGGCGTAAAGCGTAAGCAGGCGGCAAGCGATTCGCGTCGAGATCGAGTTTCGACTGAGTTATCTGTGCGGCGCAGGCGCACCGCCACGACCGCGAATTCACCTTGCGCATCAATAGATTGACTTACTATAGAATCTCGCTCCGATCGAGTTTCGCACGCGAAAGTCGATTGAACGTCGATTGAATAATTAATGATTTTGTAAATATTATTGTGTGTTGTATTGTGTAGAGGTTTGTATATAGTTTTTATTGTGATTTATTATTATCTATTATTGATTATTGAATTGAAATATTATATTGTAATAATTATAATTTAATATAATTATTAATATAAATTAAATGTAAATATATGTAAATAATAATTAATATGATATGTATTATAATTATAATTAATGTACTTGATATTATTAATATAATTTTATATAAATATCTATGTAGGATAAATATTTATGAAAATAGATCCTACATATCCTTTCCGACTTCCCGCCAAAACTCAATTATAACGGTAACATACTCGTAGATAACAGTACCTTAACGTGACATATAAATATGCCAGAAATTGGGTTATTTTATCCCCTATAATGTTTTCTAAGTAGTAGGTACATAAAGATAAAAGTGTGCATTTTAGTGTTCTGTACCCAAAGGGTTACTAACTACTACAACTGCGGATTGGTGGATTTTAGGTCCTTACCACCACTACATTTTTAGCACAAAACAAGAACAGGCCGAAGAAAAAAGTTTTAATAGTGCAAATAAAAATAATGGTTTACCGATATTTTTTTCTTTTATTGGTGTTATAAAATACTCTTTTTAATGATTGTAGGTCAACGGGAATTATCCTATAGATTTTGATGACATTGTGAAATGTCGAAAATACAACTATGTGGCATTGAATGTAATTAGTTAATAGTAATAAAAATAAAATGCGAAGCGCGCATGGCCCGGTTAGCGTAGAACGCAAGCGATCTACGCAACAAAGCTAAACGGGCGCGGTCAGGTGTGAGATGGGTGACCGCTAGTGGCAAAAAATTTCATGCGCGTTTCCGTGCTTCGGAGGGCACGTTAAGCCGTCGGTCCCGGTTGTTTTCGATAGATAACAGTCGTTAAACCTTGTCGGAGGCCTAATGGGCGGTTTGAAAATATCCGACAGCGGGTTGGCCACTAACCCGCATCTCCACCAACCTTTGGAGCAGCGTGGTGGAGTAAGCTCCAGGCCTTCCCAATAATGGGGAGAGACCCGTGCCCAGCAGTGGGACGTAAAAAGGGTTGCAGCCAATAAAAATAAGATTTAACTACAGATTTTATTACAGTTCGAAAATATATCTTTTCAATTATGGCTCCGCACAATTTGTGATTATCGTCAGACTCAAAGTCAGTACAGTTTATATACTTAGGTAGTTTTTAATAAAACTTTTCCGTAGTAGTTTGGGAATCAACTTGAAAAGCCATGATTTAATACTATTATTCCATTCCCAACATACGTGTACTCTAAGTAAACTATTCGAAACAAAACTTTACAAATACATCCAGAAATTAAGAGCTCACTCACTTTCAAGTTTAATTATTAAAGTGACAACAGATTTCAATGTTATTTTATTAATATTCTTCATTGACGCGAATTTTTGAGCAAACGTTGATTCAATAAGGGTTTCCCCCCCCCCCTAAATAACAATTTATTTCTAATGTAGCAGGAAACCTTTCGTAGAAGCAAGGTATGTATATGGGTAAAAATCCTGATTTTATTTTGACGACATAATTATACCCCCAGTCTCCTCCGTACATCTCTGTCAGGAATATTATTTTATTACAGTGCCAAAAAGCAAATTCATAAAGTAAACCAACACGTCCGAGGTTCGTAAATACCTTCAGCTCAGCATTGCCTAAGCGCACCCAGAGCAGACAGAACAAAAAATAACGTTCACTTAGAGTTTGTAAAGGAACCGTACAGTGAATAAAGAACATTTTATACAGAAATTGTTAAAAGATTATACTTTCAAACATTTTTCCTTGACTTAAAAGACAGGGAATTAATTTTTAATTTATTTTATTTTCGGTTATATATTTTGAAATAGTTCAACGACCTATGAACATACCAAAACCACAATACAAGGAGCGCCTGGTGCCAAAACTGTCATGGAATTTCTTAAAGAATGAGTTAGGAAGGCACAAAAATACGCTTTTCAACTACTAAAAACTATAAAAAAGAAGATACATATATCTAAGGGAATTTCTTAGAGATATTTAGGTTAAGTGTAAATGCGGCAAAGAAAAAATAAAATATTAAAATAACATTACAAATAGCCATACATTCTGCCTCTATTAATAAATATGTTTATACTAACTAGAGTACCATATCTTGAGAAACACATTTTTATTTTGCCGATAACAATCACGTAATCAATCTTTCTACCATCTCCGGCTTGGTTTATGTTTGCTGATCCTTAGGTATAATAATAAAAACAAAAGTTAGTTAGGTGTGTTCTATGAATAAATAGATGTTAGTTACTTATAATATGCTAAAATATGCTAAACTATTGAAGGGAATTTACTGAGACTTTTCAGCCTTAAGGTTTAGGGCTTATAACTTTCCACTAAAATAACAACTGAGCTTAGTGATCGCTATAACTAATTGGGCTCGCTTTCGTATTTGATATAGTTATTGTATATAGTAATAGTTTTCATACAGCCGAAATAAAGGCCACGCAACCCGTTAAACAGGACAACCCGTGGCGCAGTGGCTGGCTACCATGCTAAACTGCGTATCAAGAGTCTCGGAATTGACTGATAGAAAGAAAAAAACATTTTTTTTTTCTTTCAATAATGGTATCACTGGTTTCAATAAATTCTGTGCATATTGCCAGCGTCAAGTACAATTTTTGCATCACGTTTTTGCCAGTTTCGTGGAAACTGGATCACGTAGTCATTTAAAAGTCATTCAGATGTTCGTGTAAAGCAATGGCAACTTTACCGTAACGTATCACATCGACTTTTGGAGGCAAGTGGACTTAAATTGAATAAAATGCCATCCACTTTATCCGATACAACCCAAAAAATACATCAAGATAATAAAAATAAAACTAGAGCACATTATGTCTTTTGCTACTTCCCGCCTAAAACTCTTATTTCATATTAGGAATACAAAATGTACAAAATGCTTAATGAATGTTATTTTTTCTCGGTCATCCCCATAACAAACAACGTGAGACCTTATCGATTGAAAGCGATAGCTATAGGCATAAGAATAAATAATACTACATAGAACGGAATGTTCTTTGACCGCCACTGAACCGCCGTCATTTATGTACCTACAACCCTCTTCACCCCGTTACGCCCCTCTGTCGCCCAGGCGTGTTGCCAGGGTTGTGAACTGTTAATAATTCTTATGTCTTATAAGTAACTAACAAAGATAATATGGACATTGTCTGAAATAAATTGAATAAATAAAAAAAATAAATAAATAAAAAAATAAAAATAAGTTATATTATCGCTTAAATATAGGTTTTCCTTTTTTTTACTTAAAAATCATTATTTTGGTTTAGTAGGTATTACAAAATATGAGAATTATTAACACTATAAATACTTATAAATAATAAGTTATCATAAGTATCATACCAAATGAAGCCATTATAGTAAGTATTACTTACCTAAAAATATGAAATAAAATACATACAGATTCACGTAAAACTATTAAATAAGTTTATTTAGCGTTGGGTGAGCTTTTGAATTTTCCTGTTCATAGTGTCAACTACCGAATCGGCTACACAAAAAGAACTGTTCATGTTCTTTTGATAAATTAGGTACGGAAACGGAATAATATTTAAAATATATTACTTACCTCGGATCATCTTGGGGCAAACTAAAAAATAATAACGGGTTGCACTCCGGGAGTGCCGGCAGAAGTGAAAACATTAACGTTGTGCATTTTTGATGTCTTGGAATCGTTAGGGAATAATTCCGCACGAATTGCTTGAATTATCAGTATTAATTTCTATCTATTATTTTTATAAAGTTCTCACTCATTTTCTTTCACTATTTCTTCGTCACTTTTTTCATTAATAGATGCACTTTGTTCAATGTCCATATTTTAAATACTTGATATAAACGAATTTTACAAGTATTGACAGTCGAGCCGTCATCAGCTGTCACCCGTCTTACGAATTTTCGATCAGGCCACGTGTAGTTGACGCGAGTTAAACATTTTTTACCCATCCCAAAAAAGTGCACAACGCCGCTAAAGAAGTTTGTGACCTTTGAAGTGACCTTGAGCCCGTCCGGAGTGGGAGTTTCCGTTCTACGTAGTATTATTTATTCTAATGCTACAGGTACCTACTCCTCGCCAATTTTCAATCGCCAGCGTCAAGTATAATTTTCGCACCACTTTGTAGTCGTAGAAAAAAATCTGTTAGTCGTCAGGTATCAGTCAGTCTAGTCAGTCAAATGTTCAAGTAAAGTGATGGCTACTTTACTAAAACATGTCCGATGGAGTTTTGGAGGCAACGTGCACTGTCATTAACCTATATCGAGCAAAATGCCATCAACTTTATCCGATATAACTCAAAAATACACCAAGAAAATGAAAATAAAACAAGAGCACAACTTGTCCCTTCAGACTTCCCGCCAAAAGTCCAATTATTTTTAAAGGATACCAAAATATAGTTTTTTCTTTTTTTTACAAAATAAAAGCCACAGCCAACTGACGAACGTAAGTACAAGCTAATATTGTACAATGTCAGCCCCGTCAAGGGGATTTCAAAACCAGAGTCCGAGCATTTTATTAAGCCTCGAGGAAGGAAGGAGCCCAGCATAGATTAATATTGTATACGAGCCCAGTTTATTTACATAAAATATCCAAGTTAAACCCCAGGGAAGCTTACTTACTGAAATAATACTAAGTTCAACTTTTAAATATTATGAGATGGGATTTGTCTAAAAAAGTTATAGGATCACTAGTGGTCCGGCCCAGCTCCGCCCGGGTGCAGACGTTGTCCTGCCTTAAAAGTATTGAAAGAGGATTTGTTTTTTATTATCTTAAAGAGATTTCATGTTATTGTATGTATTATACAGTATGTATTTGTAATTCTGACTGTGTCAAAGTTAAGAACGGCACGGCACGAAATATATATAGTCCTCCTCATCGATTTCGGTGACGGCGACCCCGGCATTATTTTTTTAAATAATTGTGCCTAGCGTGAGCCCTGATATGAGACTTGCTAGGCCAAATTTCGCCTTAAAAGTGCGGTTACAGACTACACAATATAGCTCTCCCGCAGCGTTGTATGTATAGTTATAGGAGCGCCTGGGTCTCTCTTTGCGTATTTGGCGTTTGCACCTAAGAGTATCAAGCCGTTTTTGTTCAAACCCTCTTATGTTATGGTTTATGGTAGAGCGCCAAGAAGACCTATTGGAGGTAAGCTTCTCCCAGGTTGCAGGTTCAATAGAACAAGCTTTTAGGTGTCTTTTTAGCACATCTTTATAGCGTAGGTGTGGGCCGCCTTGTTTTCGCTTACCTTCAGCTAATTCAGAGTAGAATATAGCCTTCGGTAAACGGTGGTCTTCCATACATAGAATGTGACCACACAATCTCAGTTGACGCTGCATTATTAAGGATTCCATGCCGTACATCTCAGAACGACGCAGAACCTCGGTATTAGGCACACGATCTTGCCACTTTATCCTTAAGATGGATCTTAGACACCTAAGATGGCAAGTGTCAAGTTTCTTGATGTCAGTTTTATAAAGGCACCATGTCTCTTAACCGTACAGAAGAACTGGTATAATTAAGGCTTTATAAACGCTTAGTTTCGTACGTAACTTCAGATCATGAGAGTTCCAGACACGATCAGCAAGACGCCCAAAGTTGGCAGCGGCGTTTGCAATGCATAACGGTATTTCTGAGGCAAGGGTGTTGTCATGTCGTATGACGCTCCCTAAGTACTTGAATTGTGTAATCTCTTCTAGAGGTTTCTTGTCTAAATAAAGTGTAATTAATCAGCGCTGCACTTTCTGGGAGGTTGTTTAAGAATTTGCGTTTTCGATGCACTTATGACCAAACCGAAACGTTGACAAGATGTGTGGAGTGCGTCAAGATAGTTTTGGATCATATTAGAAGACATCAAACATATGTCATCAGCGTATAATATCTCTACTATGGATATTTTATGTACCTTGGACTTTGCTTTAAATCTTGATATATTGAAGACTCCGCTATCAGTTCGGACATTAAGTTCTATTGAGTCACAACAGGAATGCAGTGCGTCTCTTATTACAACTGAGAAGTATGGCAAAAAGAGTGGGTGCCATTACGCAATCTTGTTTTACTCCACTTGTTACTGAAATCTCTTCAGATAGTTCATTTTCATGTTGAACCTGCGCTTTCATATTCATATTCTATATCTTTACTATATCTTTACTTATACTTCATATATATTATTAAAATAATTATAAAAACATTTCCAGTGGACCAAATTGTGAATCTAAACCATTCTCTAAACCCCTTGAACACACACAAACATTTCATCATAATCCACCCAGTCGTTTAGGAAGAGTTCAGCAACATACACACGCACACAAGATTTTAATTTGAAAATCAGATTTTGAATAACTTTTCAAAAATTCGGTCATACTTGAAATAAGAAGCTACGGTGAAATTGAACATAACACTAAGAGAGACGATATACGAATAGCGATATAGTGCACATATAACACTATGTTATATCCCCATACAAAAGACATTACTATACTTAGTCTGTTTTTTTTAACAAACGAGTACTGAGTATGTCTCTCGTACATTTCCGATATTGACAGAGTGAGATGGGTCATTGTTTTTTTTTCTTCAATTATGGCATCGCAAACTCTGCATATTGCCAGCATAAAGTATAATTTTTGCACCACATTTTTGCCAGTTTCGGTGAAACTGAACGAGTAATAATAGGTAAAGTCAAGTAAGCCGTTGCAATAAATCAGTCAAGTCAGTCAGACGTTCAAGTAAAGCGATGGCTTCTTTACTAGAACGTGACCAATGGAATTTTGGAGGCAAGCCGAAAAAACATATTTACGCACTGTTATTTTAATTCACAACACTCGTGCACTATAATTAACCTAGGTATATCGAACAAAATGCCATCAAATTTATCCGACATAACTCAAAGATACACCAAGAAAGTAAAAATAAAACAAGAGCAGAATATGTCTTTTTCGACTTCCCGCCAAAACTCCTGGGTCATTGTTAGGTTAGGGTCACGCCTTTGTTCTTATTTTGAAATCGTTAAGGCCTGTTCATATCGAATACTCCTAAAATTTATTTACCTATTCAATTTTCTTCAAAATTAAAAATATTCTGTTCACGCTATGTGATATTTTTATAAATAAATAACAATAAAACAATATTGTATTAATTTAAATATAATTGTCAACCCGGATATAACATATGCACTAGAATCAAATAAATTATTATAAAAAACTTTTGCAATCTCAAAAACTGTCGTCATAATTTCCTTTCGATGAATTTTCTGCAGATACGTCAATAAAATTAACTGCTCACAAATATTTTCTACTTGATTGTCGACTTCGTACATTTTGGTTTCAATCTTGGTTATCACGCGATTGACACATGAGAATGAAAGGATTTAAATTAATTGTATATCATTTGTTTTTCTGTTGATTGCAAAGGGCGCTTAGTACGCATAATTACAGGAGACATGTCCGCCATGACTCACGCACTAACTAACTACTGCGTTTGTGTGAAACGGACTTTGTGGTGATTACGTGGACGTGTAACGCAGTAACAATTTTCGGTACTCGTTTCTTTAAAAGAAAACAGACTATAAAGCTACATTTTTGTCTATTTCTAGAAAAGGACAGACATCTACAAATAGTTATACATCCTACTCTGTTCTTTTTAAACAATATAAATTTTGATTTAAAACTAAAATATGGTAGAGAGACTTAGTATCGTTCAGATAAACAATTAAAAACAATAAATCCACAGCTTTATATTCCAGCAGTTAAACTAATAGAGGTGCCGTAGGCTGCAACCCTTTTTACGTCCCACTGCTGAGCACGAGTCTCTCCGCATTATTGGGAGGCCAGGAGCTTACTCCACCACGCTGCTCCAAAGTGGGTTGGTGGAGATACGGGTTAGTGGCCTACCCGCTGATGGCTGTTTTCAATACACCTACAAAGCCTCCGACAAGGTTTAAGGACTGTTGTCTATCGACAACAACCGGGGACCGGGACCGACGGCTTAACGTGCCCTCCGAAGCACGGAAAAAAATATAATAATTATTATGTTCACGCCCTAACACTTGCTTAACAATTGTACTGAATATTCTAGCTAGAAGATAATTGGCATCTTTGTTAAACTTTCTTGTGCAAAATATTTGTTGTTACCTCATCATAAATTAGTTAATTGAGAAAGCGGTAATAGATATCAAATTTTAATTAAAAAGTTGTTCGAAGTACTACGAGTAACAGGCTGTAAGAGTTGGTTCTGGATCGGAAAATTATCTGTATCGGTAAGTCTTGATTGCCTTGATAAATTGATATTTATGACGAGTGCTACCTATGTAAACCGGGAGTTACAAAGCGAGATAACACTAGAGCGCCCGTCTGCCAGAATATTAAGAAAGAAAGAAAAAAATATTTATTTCATAATAGCTTTCCAACCATGGCTCCACCCGTGTGAACTACACATTTTTTCAAGTAAGAATGAGATATGATCCCCGGGTAATAAGTAGCCTATGTTACCGAACTCACTCCAATACAATTCAGGTCAATTCGTAGCACCGACGTGGAAAACGGATAACACATAGGACAGCAACTTTCAAATTTAAAATAATAATAGTATGGATTTACAATATAAAGTACCTACTAGCGGTCGCCCGTGACTTTAGTTTTTTGCCCCTATAGACTAATACAAAATCTACTCAATAAATATCTTCAATGAATTGACTATTCAACATAACAATATTTTTTTCAATTAGAACCAGTAGTTCCTGAGATTAGCGCTTTCAATAAAACATACAAACACTCTTCAGCTTTATATTATTAGTATAGGTTCACTTAATGATTTTTATCTTTCCCGGACTGACCGACTGACTGACTGACCGGTTGCTTGTATGTGCATGTTTGGGCTAAATATACTAAGTTTTAAAAAGACAGCGGAAAAGATTCACAGCAGCATTCTTTGGGATAAAAGGATAGAATATTTCGCCTGTCCAAGTCCTTACTAACATTATAATTGCGAAAGTGAATTAAATGTTTGCTACGCTTTTCACACTTTTTGAAAGCTCCATTGTAAGGAGTCGTACATATTAAGGTTACTTGCACAATATTAGATCATTAAAATATAGCATCAAAGTAATCCAAAGATTAGCAGCGATGGCTGAGCGGTAAATACCGCGATCGATACAATGTCAAATCCTCGGCGAGTATCGCTGACAAAGAACTTTGTAATGACGTGTGTAAAGTATGTGTTAATGTGTTTATCGCTGCTCTGCGGTGATGGAAAATATTGTGATATTTAATTGATTACGATGTTTTCCATCGCCTTGCATGCCTGGGAGAAGCTCATAATTTCTCAAAAGCATGCACGTCCACGAATTCACACTTGGCCAGCGTGGTGGATTATATCCTAAATACCTCTCACTTGTTAGAGACCTGTGCCCAGCATTGAGACACATTTTTTTTATCTACAGTAATATAATTCATTGTAATATAGCGTGCGCTGAGAAAACTATTGACTATACCACAAGACTAAAGCGTTCGTTTTAAGCAAATCAATAATATTTAGGCAATGAGCATACTTTCATGTCACATCACAATATTGTTTATCCCGAAAAATTGGTTTGTAGGCGTAGGATTCAAGTTTCATAATTAAATTGGAAGCCTACCACCGTATTCTAAGCACATGGTTCATAAATAAATAATTCTTATTTCATGAGGGTATAGTTCTCGAAAGTTGTTAGTGAGGAATGGTGTTCCGAACTATAATTAATTGCCTTAATTGCTATTAATGGGCCGCAGAATGTTTGTAGCCGCTACTGCCCCCCAACACTGAAAAGTTATAATAAGTTATTTTTTGTTGCTAGATTTATGTAAAAAGTACGAAAAAGTTCAAAAACGCTTATCTTAAACGGATGGCACTCGCGTTCGTATTATTCCAGATCGGGCCGAGATATCATGTCCGTGAACGTTTATGTCTATGTGTGCGTTCCTCGAGCTTACTTTGTATGAAGCTTGTGTTCTGTGCCTACATATTTATTTTGAGCTAACGCGGTCTCCAGAGCCTATTTATATACCCTCTGAGGTGGAATTACGAAAATGATATTGTTAAAGAAAATGAAAGTTTCTAAGTTTCTAACTTCTCAAAATTGTAAGAGGATATTTTGTTCAAAAATATGTTTTAAACCTAAATTATTAGGGTAAAACCGGGATAGATGCGCCACTTTTTGAAATTGCCTCATTATATTAATTTTTCACAAGTGTTTTTATTAGCCTCGATAATTTGGTCTTTAATGCTTCATTTTTACTTTCTTTCACTTTATAATGACATTGAGATTTTGCAAAATTGAACTTTTGCTGTACTCTTTTATTGGAACAGATGCCTGTATGAATAGCTGCCTCACCCCAAAATACCCAAGAAGGATCCCTCCCTATACACTGGATAGCCAAAAAAACTAGCTGAATTTAATAAAATCGTTCTGCTCATGATACTGATGTGTCAACATGTCTCCTATCAAATAGGTAGATTTATGAGAATGAAACTTGATTTTTCATGTCAATTGTATACTGTAACTGTTGATACTTTGACGCATTTCTCGCGTTGGCTTCGGAGATGAACGTACGTAGAAGCAAGACACGTCCACTCTTCAGGACACACTGTGGAGAAATAAGCTAAGGGGTTTCGATTAAAAATAATTATTCGTAATCACGAGTTACAGAAGTCCGGTATATTGTGTTAGGAATTAACGTCGGTAGTTGAATAAAAAATGTGACGAAGTAGGAGAAAACGCCTATAAAAGCGAGACCTCCTCTAAGGGGGGATTATTAGTTCTATAATCTTGTAACGGCAGTAACTCTGCCCGATTGCGTACTGAAATTCTGTATCTGTGCTTACTTATTATTAAATTGTTGTTGTATAAGGAAATGTTAATTAGAAACCTTAAGTCGTTACCTGTAAATTGTATCAAAGGCTTTGTGAATTAAATGGTGATCTAAATATTCTGCTTCTGGTTTTAATTTCTAAAAATTGGAAATGAGAAATCTATTGCGGCATCTATCCCGTTTTTACCCTACTTGTAACTGTGTCTTTTCTACTTTATGATAATTTATTTAGAAGTTAGTTTATTTTATACCTAAGCTTAAATAAAATTCTAATTGGCGAAACACGCCGTATCATAGACTTTCAAACAATAACTTGTCTGTATTGTTTAGATACTAAAATAATTCAATTTTCTATCCGTACTATGTTAATGAAAGGATTATAAATACCGAAACAAAACACGTTAAATGTTAACACGGTAAATAATATTTATGTTATAGTTTACCTTAATGACTAAAAAATATCGTGATGTTGTTTCTAAACTCAGCATTTTTCTAACAAAAACATCATGTAATGTTCGTAGCTAGCAATAGCGTAGCCAAATATAAAGTTACCCAGTTTTCTCGAGGACAAGTAAACCTACACTTGGACAGCGTAGTGGACTACCGTGTACCCTTTTCATTTCAACAGTAGGATATTATTTCCCAATAATATTAAAATATTGGAATTTACTCACGTCAAATCCCTGAAGAGACCTGTAGGTGGTAGGTCGAAGAAGCCTCATAAGGGTGGCGCCATCCGTTGGTGGTATGCCGTTCCTCATGGCTGCAGTAGCGGCTCTGGCCCAAAGGGTCACACCGTCGTACAGATGAGCAGCTTCGATTGGCACCTGGATAAAAGCTTAAGGTATTAATACTCGTATATGGATAAGATTTTGTAGGTGGTAGAGCTATTTTGGTTTGCCCGGGGAAGTACCACCGCTGCACCTACTTCTGCCGTGAATCAATTCTATTGTGTTTCGGTGGAAAGGTGCAGTTGCCGGCCACACTTACATGAGGCAACTATCAGCCTCCGGAGTAGCAGCGCAACTGCATATGACCTCAGACAAGACTTCTATGCTTGCTTGAGGTTGTATGTAGATGTCCATGGGCTGCAGCGATCACTTAACACCACGCGGCCTGCATGCTCGTCTGCTACTCCATTCAAATAAAAAAAGCAAATGACTACAGTCTATATAAGTCTATATGTTAATTTATTAGAAAAAAATTTGGTTTGGATTTGTTTTTGCTACTAACGGTCACCCATCTCACACCCGACCGCGCCCGTTTGGCTTATTTGCATAGATCTCTTGCGTTCTACGTTAATCACCTAGCCATGCGCGCTTCTTACGACCGACCGTAAACGCGTGTTAAAATACGCTGGTCTGAAACCCACTTATTTATTAGTGATGTTATGGATATGAAATTTCGGATACGGATTGGTTACGAATGTAGGAATGATTATACCGGTTAAGTATACGGATACGGATATGAAATTATTTCGGATTATCCGTTAGTTTCGGATAATTTCGGTTACGGATATTAAATTTTTAAGGAATTTAAAAAGTAAAATACAAATAACTATTAAAATGGTTTTATTTATATGTCACCTTTTGGTAGGAATTACATTTATCAGTATGTGAGTAATTATTACAGCTATTTGAAATAAAAATCTTTATAAATAAATTATAACAACAAAACAAAATTATTACTTATACAATATTAATTAAAAGAAATCGTCATAACGTGTCTCAATTAGGCTCCGCCCCTTTCCGATATTATCCGAAACTTTTATTTCGGATTCGGTTACGGTTACGGATAATTTTTTATATCGGATATCCGATAGTTTCGGTTACGGTTACGGTTACGGAGGATTTATTCTGAAAGGACCTGTACCCAGCAGTAGGACATAACAAATGGTAGAAAAAAAGTTCTGGTGGAGAACAGAAGAAAGCTCAGACAAACAAGATTCCATGTTGAAGTTAGATATGATAGATGACGAGACGACCCGTGTGGCGTAATGGTTACCATGCCGGACTGCCAATCGAGTCCGGGACGGTTCGATTCCCGGCGAAACAGAAATTTGAATGAAGAGTGTTAATTTCTGTTCTCGGTCTAGGTGTTTGTGTTCCTGTCTTTGTATGTGTCCATGGTACCCGCGACACAGGTTATAAATTACCCTGTAGGGCTAGGAGTGTGTAATTGTGAGAGAAAGTGTGAGAGTGTTTATTTATTATTTATTTATAGATAGTTAGATAAGATCTTTTTAAACATATTTTGTTATAAGTGCGTACGGCCCGTCAAAACCTTTTTCTCAAAAATCAACAAGGGAAGTATTAAAACAAAAGTATTGCAGCTTTTCATGCAGAATGCTGAGATGTTATTTTTGACCGACAATAAATATGAATGAGTTACTGAAAGTAAAAACACATCGGATCCCTATATTTAATTCATATGCTGAGTTACCTGTGAAAAGATGTTTCTTATACCTTCAGTATAAAACAGAATTGAAATGACACTTCAGATTCATAGATTAAATTATTGAAGAATAATTTGTATCAAAAATGTGAAACTTACCTACCTACGGGTATTTTTTATGTTGGAGATACACAAAAATATATGGCCAACGTGTATTATCTGCTTTGGATCACAATGAAATGTAACAGACATTTTTAGGCGGCCATATTTTTTCATTAAGGTATTAATTTATGCCGTGCTAACGCCAACAAGTACCTACTTTACTTTAGTCTTTGTTTTACATAATAAATATCTACTTACACCTATTGAACCAAAAGTAAAAATGCACAGAAATTTTTAGTACACAATGTGAAGATTTAACATATTAACCACATTAGAAGATATAAAATGTTATATTTAGTTAAGTTTGAATCACACATGACACGGTGGCTGGCGTAGAACGCAAATAAGATACGCATACTATGACACGTGATTAGTATACATACATATATGCAGATAGGTTACAGACATTTAAGATGTATATAAGGTACGTACACGACGTATCAGCGGATCGGAGCGATCTTCAGGTTCGTTTTTGCAATGTCAAAAAACAATGACTCACTTACACTGACGAAGAAAAGGATCGAAAAACAGAGAAAAAATTGGATATTTGAATCAGACTGCCTCAGCACCACATGAACATACGCGTAGGTATACTATACAGCTTCACTAAAGGGAGTTGTTTTTAAATCTTGCAGAGGTCGTCTGCGCAAAAAAATGCAAGTCTATTTCCAAACACGCTCCGGTTTACTAAACATATTTGCTTGTGCGCAAACCATGCCTGAAAACTCTTCGGTGAATCGTAGTGTGTATGGCCACCATTATCCTCTAAACTTTGTGACGTAAGCACGGAATCGTGTACGTTTGCCGGGCACACTTCATCGATATTGTTTGTCTAACAAATGACTCAACTGTCTCTTCGCTTTTCATTCACGCCGTATACAGTTGGGGAGTTTTGACTGACGAAACAACGACTCCGTGAATAAAGGTAGCTTAGTGGCCGCTAGAGCGAAGTGTCTCTAGTGAGTTATTCTGAAGGCTTCTCCTCATATAATGTAGACGTACGTGGCATTTCATCACACACGTGTCATTAAATTTTGACTCAAGATTTAATACCGAATAAAATCTTAATGAATACAAAAAACTTTACAGTGCTAGTTATTCTATAGATGCTGCCTTAACAACTAGATTGCCCCATGTTTTACAATCTAAGCTACAAGAGGCTTTGACATCAGCACCCAATTACTTACGTCAATCATCGATCGTATCCTAGTTTGTTTCGAGTAATATATTCTGTAAGGGACTAATTAATGTTGGGCTATTGAATGGAAGTATCAGTTTATTAAAAGTTGTCCGATTTCCTAAAACTAGTAAAATACAGTGATCACAGTTTCATACTACGAAGTATCGATATATATATAGCATCAATTTCAATATCAGAAATTGATATTTTTCCAATATAGCCATACTTCCATAATAACAAAAGTTATAAGAGGCTTTAATTTTAACAGGACGTAGGCCTGAATCACGACTACGACTAATATTGAAATTATAAGCGGCCTTACGAAGCAATACAACTCATTTATCTTTAAATAAAAATTCTTTTAAACGGTAAAATATATCATCATATGGCTGCAACTCTTTTTGCGTCCCACTGCTGGGCGCGGGTCTCTCCTAATTATTGGGGAGGCCTGGAGCTTACTCCACCACGCTGCTCCAATGCGGATTGGTGAATAAGTATACCTACTGTTGTCGCCAACGATTGTAATTAGTAAAATAGCAACATTCTAGGGTAGAAAAATAATTATGTTAATTTATCAATCATAATACGGGTAGTTGTTAATGCATGTTTTATAAAGTACCTTCTATTTTCTTCAAGTTTCTGTATAAATACCGGCAATGTGAGATAATAGAATCATTACTGTCCGAGACTTCAAGGAATTAGGTAGTAAAATAAGTACGCTAAAGCTCTGTTCAAATAAGTATTGATTTATAACTGTGTTGTCATTATAAGTGAGTTAAGTGTAATTCAGTTACTGTATCAAGTAAGTGGTTGAGGTTATTGTTTCTGTGTCATAAGATTAGATTGGGTAAGTGCAGTTGTTTTTCACAGTTATATAACGAGTTAGTATGAGTCACACATGTTCTAATGTTGTGTATTGATATACTATAAAATACAGTGATTATTATCTTGAAGGTGGTTTGATTTACTCACACTACTTACTAATAACTAGTGCGTGAAGGACTCAGTACGCACGCGCGTTAAGTAAAAAAAACACTAAACGGATAACAATCTTCCACCCTCCAGTCCTATCTCTAACGTGGCTGTTTTATGTACTCGTAAAATATCATAAAAGATAAAATTTCTATCCAAGTATGGAATACTATCACACTTAAATTAAGAACTGTCTTGTTACTGTTGATACACAAAGACAAAGACATTTATTTGCACAAATATGGGTGTTTACAAAGTTGTTTATATATATATACTAGCTGACCCCGCGAACTCCGTACCGCGTTAAAATGTTCGGGGTGGGCCACCTTTATCAGTTGGGGGGGGGGGATGAAAAATAGATGTTGGCCGATTCTCAGACCTACTCAATATGCTCACAAAATTTCATGAGAATCGGTCGAGCCGTTTCGGAGGAGTATGGCAACGAAAACTGTGACACGAGAATTTTATATATTAGATTTAGTTCGCCATATTTATATTCATGAGGTATGCAAATACTTATACAATGATAAAAATATAAAAGGAAAAAACTAAACTATAATACAATTATGAAATTGTACATTTACATCTATTTTACTATTATTTTTATTCGTCCCATATTGCGCCTTTTATAAATTAAAATTAAAATATTTATTTTTACATCAAACTAAAAAGTGAAAAATATTTTTTAATAAAAGTTGAAAATAATAATGATGAAAAAATAGTAGGTATTATTATTGTGAAAAAAGTGTGGGGCGCTCTGTGCCATATTTTTCGTACAACGAGCAACCCACGCTTTCTTCACAATAATACTAGGTAGTACGTATTTTTTGTACATTTCGACACGTTGACTAATAAAGCCTCCGGCGCGATAAATGGGTTTAGGTGGTAGCAATTTTTTACGCTACGGATTTGACGCGAATATATCAATTTACGGCCAGTACGTATCTGTTGCCGTACGTGTGTATGGCCCGGCGGTTAGTGACAAACAATTTCATGCGCGTTTCTTTGCTTCGGAGGGCACGTTGAGCCGTCGGTCCCGGTTGTTGTCGATAGATAACAGTCGTTAAACCTTGTCGATATATGGACGGTTTAAAAACATTCGACAGCGGGTTGGCCACTAACCCATATCTCCGCCGACCCGCATTGGAGCAGCGTGGTGGAGTAAGCTCCAGGCCTCCACAATAATATGGAAAGACCCGGGCCCAGCAACGGGACGTAAAAAGGGTCGCAGCCGTGTAGGTACGAACAATACCCAACAGGGTGTAATAACAGCCAACAAATTAATTACAGTATTAATTGGTTTGATTTTATCCATTTCACGTGATTTATGCTTACGACGCTTATGACACAATATAGATATAAGTATAGGCGCTCCTTGTATTGTGCTTATGATTTCCAGCGAAAATGTCAGTGATGAATTTTAATTCCTGTTACCGCTCTGAAAGTTTATTTATTTGTTGCCATGATAAAATAGGGAATTTTATTTGATGTGCGTATTTATCGATGCTGCACGGTGAGGTTTTTCATTACCATACATGCTACTTGTACGAAACGAATATTTTAAATTTCTAAAAGGCATGAAATATTTAACAATCTGTACTTGACCAGCGTCGGTCAATGGTTGAGGTCATGGATTGTTAAATATATCAACATGGAAAGGACCTGAAGAAAAGAGATAGAGTGGCAGACCGGTAGAGAGATGGCTTGACGAAATTTTAAAAGTAACTGGTTAAAAACTGGATTGATAAAGCGATGGATAGAACTATGTGGACAAAAAGGGAGGAGGCCTTTACGCTACAGATAGGTCCTTAAGAAATATATGCATGTAATTATATAATAGGTCCTTAAGAAATATATTTTATTTTCAAATAAAAAGGTATTTTTATTTACTTATTTTATTACATTATTTAATTTAAATGTATTATTGAGATTAAATTAATTAAAAATGAAATTTAACAAAATATTTAATTGAAGTCTATTAAAAATTAAATTGCATGCTATTTGAATTGTGTAATACTTGAAAGTTGAATTCTAAATTTAATATTATTAAGGCAATAAAAAAGGCTTTACTTTTATTTTTGTTATTACTTGACGAGCGTGGTGAACTATGGCCTTAGTCTCTTTCAGTTACGAGAAGAGACCTGTGTCCAGCAACGGAGCATTAAGACAAGTTACTCATTGTAGTTCCAACTGCATTTGATACGCTTAATGCTTAGCCGTGTATAACGTTTGCATTTCACTCAAACTGCAGAGCTAAGCGCACTTCATCTACACTTACTATCCATCCATCTGTAAGTGTTTAGAAGTCCACTGCCACAGGCCTGCCCTAACATTCGTCACTCCGTCCCTTAAAGCGTCAAAGGTACTCACCCGTCGTTTATCTACTCCTGTGCCCGTAAGTAAGGTAAAGGTGACTCACCCGTCAGTGGAGAGAGTGCGGGGGGAAGAACGCACACATTTTAATTTTGTCCCACATTCACAATTTTCTTTCATCGCTACAGACGCATACATTTCTAAATATGTCAATTTCAATTAACAACGTCATTTTCTCTACACCGACAATAATGGCATCGACACACACACACATACTAGTTATATATAACTAGAAGGCACATTGTGCATGCACGTTGGGACGAGGGGTTCGCCCGTAAAGTCTACTCCTCTAACGGGTGTCATACCTGTCAGTACCAGTGATGCTCTAAGCTTCTCGGGCCTCTTTCACCACCTTCAAGTAAAGTGACAAGTACGCTAATTGTCGGTTAAAGTCACCCGTAACTTCAATTTCAATTTCACGATGTTCGAGTAGCACTAATCATATGATAAACTGACCCGTTCTCATAGCTTTTACTTGCCTGTTAACTTTACTTGAGACGTAACTAATCAACACTTTGCTTGAAGATGGTGAATGAGGCCCTTACTATAATAATATAAATAGTACAATTATATTACTTAAGAACTAAAGGCTAGAGAAATATACGTACAGTCCCTTATTAAATAATGACAGTAATTATAAGTCAACTAAATCGCTCTTAGTGAGGCTTACGGCTCTTAGTGAGGGAGACCTCCTAATTAGTCGGAACAATTTCGGGTAGCAAATTGGTAGTAGTTGTTGACAATTTAATGATGATGATTACGCCAAGAGATTACTGGGAGCAGTAAACAACCAACACCCGCAATTAGGGACCCTATCTAAGTGTTCTGGGGTCTAATCTTTATACCGCCTATTTCACTTTTTTCTTCAACCTTTTTATGTGCCACTGCTGGGCACAGGTCTCCTCTCACCAGTGAGAGGGATTTAGGCCATAGTCCACCACGCTGGCCAAGTGCGGATTGAGAGGTCAAGCTTTCGAGAAATTATGGCATGCACAGCCATGGAGAACATCGTAATCAACTAAATATCACGATATTTTCAATCACCGTGGAGCAGCGAAACAATGCGCACATTACAAATTTCTTTGTCAGAGGTGCGCGCCGAAGGATTGGATCGGTCGCGTCGAAGACCGCAATTTTTTACCATTTGGCCATCGCTCCAGCATGATGTTATATAAAGTCTAAAGCCTTCCTCGATAAATGAGCTATCCAAAAAAAAAAAATTCAATTCGAACCTGTTCCTGTGATTAGCGCGTTCAAACGGAAAACAAACAAACAATCTCTTCAGTTTTATATATTAGCATAGATTCAATTCAATCCTTTTTAGTGTAAGTAAGAAGTGTATGTAAGAAAAAGAACGTATGCCACAACCGGGCATAAGTTTTTTTTTTCAAAATCAGAAGAGTTTATGGCCATGAGCAGCAGTTTAAACTCCGGCGCGCGCATCTTTCAAAGAAATTCGTGCGTATTTGCCGCTACTCTACGGTGAGGGAAAATATTGTGAAATTTAGTTAAAGTGTTACCTCCTGATTGCAAGACTGACAATCGTAAAAGTCCTTATGAACTGACATTCACTGGTGACATACGTACAAACTGATTGCTAATTAATTAGTTTAAAACTTAAACTAAACTAAGATAATTCTAACTCACTGACAGGAAACTATTTTTCTATTCCACCAATGTAATGGAATTCTTAAAAATAAACCTTTATTTAGAAAAATGTTTCAGTTTTTGGTCGTTTAGGAATTCTATTGTTATATCAATTTGCAACCCATAAAAATTCATCTTCAAACTTCTAAGGAAGAAATTTGCCAGAAAATTTCTTGTTCAGTTTTTTAACTGGATGTGACTTAGATGTCAACATTTTTTTGCGTTCGTTACATTAAGAGTGCTCTCCCAAAATTTGGAGTATTTGAAGTCCTGTACTAAGTCAAGCTGTACTTCATGCTATCAAACTTTTATATAATAATATGGTTTTTGGAACCCTTATCTTGGCCTTCTATTACTGGATACACGGATTAAATTTATATTTCCCGAAACTGAACTTTTCCGAGACTTTTCGACTCTTACTTAAAATATTATTAGGTATGTTATACTATCATTGTTAGAAATTTGTTAAGTTTTGTAGAAGATTAAAATATACAGGTCCTGCACTGGTATAATTTCAATAGATTATATTATTTTTGTTATAACAGAAAGCAGTATTGCAAGATCTTTATTCATTATGTAAGCGCGAAAATTTAATTTAACTCAAATGCAATGAAAAGTGTGCTAGTCACGGCCTGTTGGTGTGCGGATCTAGTGAAGAAGTTTTTTGCTGGCAATATGCAGAGTTGGCGATGCCATAATTGAAGAAAAAAAACATGACCAAATGACGTCACCACAGAGTAAAAATTGTATTCGGCGCTTTCGTTACGCGCGGTTTTTTTGGCGGGAATTCTGAAGGGACAAGTTGTGCTCTTGTTTTATTTTTATTTTCTTAGTGTATTTTGAGTTATATCGGATAAAGTTGATGGCATTTTGCTCGATATAGGTTAATGACAGTGCACGAGTGTTGTGAAATAAAATAACAGTGCGAAAACATGTTTTTTCGGCTTGCCTCCAAAACTCCATCGGACATGTTCTGGTAAAGTAGCACTTGAACATTTGACTGACTAGACTGACTGATACTTGACGACTAACTGATTTTTTCTACGATTACAAAGTGATGCAAACATTGTACTTGACGCTGACAATATGCAGAGTTTGCGACGCCATTATTAAAATTGAAAAAAATAAATAAGTTACGCACGAATTTTAAAATGTAAAATTTAAATGCAGTTTTAGTTCACCTATAGATTAAATAAAAATATTGTATTATTTTGTGTTATAGAAATTTATGATTAAATTGAAATTTTTCTAAAATTCATATAATACATGCCGTGGATGTAAACTTCCAGAAGAAAATCTCAAATAGGTTATAGATGATCCTTACCGAAACGTCCTCGAATATCTTATGGTAATTAGGCACGCAGAAGGGGGGAGCGGCTGACAGCTCTCTGATCATCTGGCACAAGCCCCTGTAAGAAAATCATATTTGAAACATAGTTGTAGGGATGCTTCATAAAACAACGGCTAACTTTAAGCACTTTATACATCATAATATATTTTTCTTTAATGGAGTAACAGATAAGTATGGCAATAGAATCAGGCGTTAATTTGCGGAACTCCATTGTTATAAAGTTAGGTAAAAAGTACTTTACAATAATCCGCAATCAAAACGCTATTACATGAAAAAGTAAAACCATCATACGTTTTGATTGCGGATTGTTGCAAAGGAGGTTTAAATATAACTTTATAAGATAAGTATGTGATATAATAAAATTATATTTACACCATTGAAGCAGCGTGGTGGAGTAAGCTTCAGGCCTCCCCTCCCCAATAATGGAGAGAAATCCGTGCCAAGCAGTGGGACGCAAAAAGGGTTGCAGCCAAGAGATTAGTATGCAGTCATTAGTCAGCGTGGTGTTAAGTGGTTGCTGTTGCCCACGGAAGCCTAAGTCTTGCTTGAGGTCTTAACAGGTTGTAACCCTAGCTAGTTTTGCACCTTACCATCGAAACACAATAGAACTCCTTCACGACAGAATACCGGTCGAGCCTTCGAAGTTATACCACTTAAGATTACTCTGCGTGTTTATCTACCTCTATTTCTAAAATTCAAATGTAGGTAGATGTACCAACTTATATTAATGACAAACACTAAGGACAGGCGCTCTTTGTATTATGACTTATGACTAAGGTATGGTCCTTGAGGCTACAGACAAATCAACATGTTTTGCGTCAACACATTCAAAATAAATACCTGGCAGTTTATGTTTACAATTAACAAGAGGATCACTTCCAGTTAATATAGAATTGTGTTTGGTAGAAAACAAGATTTTAAGATATGATATTATTGACTCCATAAAAAATAAAAATGTTTCTTATATGTTTAAAAAGAAAAGAAAAGAAAATATTTTATTTGCACAAATATGGGTAGCAAAAAAGATTTTACAAAAATAATTAGAACGCCATATATACCCTTTAGGGTGTACACATTTTATTGTAAAAGTTATATAATTACAAGTTAAATTATAAACTAATTATGTACAGTAAACACTAAAATATACAGTATACTTAAATAATCCCACCAAAAACATAAATGTAAAAATCTTAACCAAGTTTCAGAAGTATTGGATACTTCTGAAAAGAGCAAATCTTGCGGTGGTAAGTTTTAGAGTTGGACTTTTTTCCTTCATTAAAATTTCAAAACCCGCCAAGTTCGAATGATTAATATCGGTTCTGATTATTATTACCTTGGCTGTAGTTTAGATTTCAACTCTTTTTTTATGTACAAGAACTTGGCCTAGATTTTTACATTTATGTTTTTGGTGGGATTTCATTTCTTTTTGCTCAGTTTGCTTTATGGTACCTATCGCAACGTTGTTCATATTATATTATTATTATTAAAATGAAGTGTGTCTGGTCCACCAGATGTAATAATAGCTTTATGTAACAGGTAATAATTTAAACATTTATTTTAAACTGCAATACGAACTGTGCATGACATCTAGGGATGAAATGGATTGTTTTGTTTATAGTTAATTTTAAAACGTAGTTAGTTATCTATTAAAATGAATTTTGAATATACTATAATTTCTTTTTTTATGTTCTGATTTTTTTGTGTATTATAATTTCTTTTTGCACTTGACCATTTTCTATTTTCTAAAGTTTTCCTTTACTTTTATGCTAACGACTACCCCGATGCCAAATTTCAGATTTGTAGGTCTTAGAGAAGTATGACCAACATTTTTATACATCATAATGATAATGACTATAATCTGACTCGCACTTGACCAATTTCCAATTTTCGATGTTTTCTTTACTTTTTTAAATGTTAACGACTATCCCCATGCCAAATCCCAGATTTTTAAGTCTTAGAGGTATTACCAACATTATACATAATTTTGACTAAAACCTGACTCGCACTTGACCAATTTCCAATATTCGAATTTTCTCATTACTCTTACCCTGACGACTAGCTAAATGCCAAATTTCAGCTTTGTAGGTCTTCTAGAAGTGGTCAAACATTTTGATGAGCTGTCAGTGAGTACCAAATTTACAATTTTCTCGAGTCTATAACTTTTTTTCTGTAGTAGCTACAATATTGAAACTTTTTATTCAAAGTATATTAAATGGTGTTATTATTTCCGTAAAGTTTCATCCAGATCTATTAATCAGGTAAGAAGATACAGGGGGGTCAAAAGTGGCTCGAAGCGGTTAGGGTAAATAGTGCACGGTGTGCGCGCGGCCTGTGCTTAGAACTTAGCCGGCGCACTTTCGTGCGCTTTGATTTTACATTATTATCACGTCTTTAACTACTTAAATTAATTTTAACCCAAGTTTGTGCTTTTTATACAATTTTTTTATTTTTATTTGAATCGTACGTGGTTGACCGTCATCAGCTTTGGGCACCCACCATGATGGGTTTTTGTACGCTGAAAGGAAAAAAAGCTGGCGGAATCAAAATCGCCCAGATTTTTATCCCGCGAAATATCTTATTTATGTTATTTATCTTAGTTTATTATTTATTTTAGTTAATATTTAATTATATATTATTATTTATCGTTTAGAAACTCAGTGACTGAATAGTACGCTTTTTTAAGTAAATACATTTTAAGAGCTTTTTTAAATTACTTAATAGTTTTAGTTTTTAGGGAGTCTAGTAGGTTATTGCATATTGGTGGTTTATGCTAAGAATGCGTAAGAAATGATAGAAATGGTGGATCGTGTATATTAATTCGCAAAGGTCATAAATATCGTAATATACATGAAATTACTCAATTTAACGTAATAAATATAATAGAATGTAGTGCGGTGGAGTTAACTGAACACAGAATTGTAGTTATTTGTATATATAGATCGCCAAGAAATAATTCGACTTCCATTGATCTTTTCTTTGAGAAATTAAATAGCCTTCTAAATAATATTTGTTTTAAAAATAAAAAGATAATAGTGTGCGGGGATTTTAACATAGATATTCTAAAACGAAACAAAATAACATCCGAATTTGAAGAAATATTTGACTCATATAATCTTAAGCTGTCCATTAAAACACCAACGCGACTTTGCAGTAAAACTTGTATTGATAATTTTGCTCATAACATTCGAAACTGTAAATCTGGCGTAATTGAACTTGCATTATCGGACCATACCGCTCAGATGTTGCAATGTCCGGTAAAAAGAAATTGCCTCATTACGCACTGGTACATCTATCGACGCGATTATTGTATTGAAAATATTAAAAAATTTATCGACAGTCTTAAAAATTTAACATTTCAAGACGTTTATTTAAGTACTGATCCAAACGATGCTTTTAATGTATTTCACGAGTTATTCCAACTATTATATAATCTTTGTTTCCCTATTTTAAAAGTTAAAATACTTACGAAAAAACGACCAAAGTGGATTTCAAAAGGTATAAAAAGGTGTTCCAAAATTAAAAGGGGTTTACTTTGGAGGTACAGGATCTCTCGCAGCATGGAGGCAAAAAATAAATTTAAAAATTATTCAAAAACATTTAAAAGAATAATAAAACTAACACAAAAATCTCAAAATGACTATTTTATTAAGAACTCTAATAATAAATCGAAAGCTGTCTGGAAAGTAATTAACAATAACACTATAAATATACCTAAACAAGATATTAATGAAATCAAAATGGGGAACCACATTGAAACAGACCCACAAATTATCGCCAAAGAGTTTAATGACTTCTTCTTAAATCAAATTGAAGATAACTGTAATATAAAGATTAATAGTGATATACATAAAATTAGTTTTAACTGTCAACACTCATTTTTCTTAAAACCAACCTCAACCGACGAAGTTATAAAAATAATAAATAATCTAAATAATACAAATAGTACGGGGTATGACGGTATATGTACGAATATCGTTAAACGGGTATCAAATATAATTGCACCAATACTAGCTTATAATATAAATTTAAGTATTGAAACTGGCATATTTCCAGAGAAACTTAGTCACAATTATCAAACCAATATTTAAGAAACAGGACAGACAGTACATGGGATGTTACAGACCTATAGCATTAATACCTATTTTTTCTAAAATATTTGAAAAAGTACTCCATGACAGATTATATTTTTACTTCGAAAAGTTTTCTATCTTTGCTGATGAGCAGGTAGGGTTTAGGAAAAACAAATCAATAAACGTAGCAATTTATAATTTTTTACAAAAAGTAATGACAGGTTTAAATGATAAGAAACAGGTAATCGGGCTCTATATGGACATGACAAGGGCATTTGAGTATGTAGATCATAAATTGCTGATTAATAAGTTAGAGAAATATGGAGTCAGAGGCAATGCGTTGAACTTAATCAACTCTTACCTAACTGACAGAGAACACATAACAGAAATAACAAAAATTAATGAAATCACAAAAACTGAAGAGAAACATCATTCTCTCTCTAGGAAAGTACTGTATGGAGTGCCTCAAGGAAGTATTTTAGGCCCTTTACTTTTTTTAATTTATATTAACGATTTTCCTCAAGCAGTAAAAGAACCGATGATACTATTTGCTGATGATAGTACAGTAATATTTACAAATGAAAACACAGGTTCCTTTGAAAGTAATATAAATAATTGTCTTGAATCACTGATAGAGTGGCTAAATAGTAATAATCTTAAAATTAATCTTGATAAAACAAACATAATGACATTTAAAAATAGAGTATCATACGGACAACCAGTAAATATTAACTATAAAGGAAAGTTGATATCTGAAATAGAAACAACAAAATTTTTAGGACTATACATAGATAGCAGATTAACGTGGCAGTCACACAAAGAAGACGTTTGTAAACAATTAAATAAGTTTTCTTTTGCTTTATATAAATTGGCCAAAGTTGTAAGCAAAACGGCGGTTCTAAATGCCTACCATGCGTACGTAGGTGCAACATTAAGATACGGTATAATATTCTGGGGAAACGCGACTGGAATTCAAACTGTGTTTAAGGCTCAAAAAAAATGCATTCGAGCAATATGTCAATTACAACAAACGGATACTTGTAGGCCACATTTTCAAAATTTAAAAATAATGACGCTCCCTTCCTTATACATTTACGAGATCTCTTTAATGGTCAAAACAGAAATCACAAAATATGAAACCTGTTGGATATCCGGCTCGACAAGAACCAGAATTGTAGGAGAAAGGGGGGACCTCCAACTGAGGGTTTAGGAATTGTGGACTGTAAGTTGCGGTTTGAATTAAATGTGGAAAACGAGAAGGATTGATAAAGGGAGCGCACTTACTTGGTGTATCCCAGGGGAGCGGTGATGGTGGCGATGCGGCGAGTCTGATGACCACGTGTTAGGTGGCTTGCGGTGCGGTTGTCACTAGAGGACTTGCATACGCGTCGGCGGCGTGCGCGTCGGCGGCGGGACGAAGGCAGACTGACTGATAGATCTTCCTGATCCATATTATGTAATAGTGCGCTTGCGGGGAAGAGAGGGAGGGTGAAGGGGAGGGAGGTGAAATGACTTAATTGGCGCGAACATCCCCCCGGCCTTGAGGTCTCCTCAAATAGCGAATTAAAAAAAAATAAACATAAATATATACAGCGGAGTTAATATCATATAGAAAAAACTATATATGCGGTGAACAGAGGCGATGCGATGAATATAATTAGTAAATTAATAAAAATATTATAATAGCGGGATGAGAATTTATACTTAAACTATAACTTATAAAATATAAACTACATAGGCATATAGAAATATTATTGTGTTGGTAGAGGGCAAAGTCTAACAATGGGCCGCTGCAAAGTGGAGCACTTAGTCTTCACTTGTGCAACGCGCACCACACCATCCCTACCAGGAAACAGTTCAGTGACGACGCCTAGCGGCCACTGAAGAGGCGGAGCGTTATCCATATCGATAAGAACAACGGTTCCTACAGAAATGGAATTAATAGAATGTTTATTCCACTTTTCTCTTGCTTGTAGTGTATGTAAGTATTCTGATCTGAAGCGCTTCCAGAATGACTGAACTATCGAATCAAGTAATGAAAAACGTGATAAAAGATTAATGCGTTTCTTACTAAGATCCGCGGCGGGTAAACATCCAAATGGATTAACAGCGAGGAAATGCGCGGGCGTAAGTGCAGTAGGTTCCGCCGGATCGCTACTTAACACGTAAAGCGGTCGTGAATTTAATATGCGTTCGACCTGAGTGAGGACAGTAAGCAATTCCTCGTACGTGAGGATTCGCTTACCTATGACGCGAAATAAATGATACTTACTTTACTATCTTTATATTTGACTCCCAAAGCCCACCAAAATGTGGAGCGTTTGGAGGGTTAAGTTTCCATGTGATGCGGTTATCAGAAAGGACCTGATTAAATACTTTATAATATTCGTCTGAACGTAAAAAAGGAATGAAGTTCCTTCAAGTATGAACGCGAAGCAATAAATTAGTAGCGTTATCACTGGTGAGTCATCATCATTAACGATGTGCGAATAAATTACGCAGCCATACGCCTTTTCACTGGCATCGGCGAACGCGACTAGCGAGACTTGCGAATTTTTATTTATACCCATATGGCGAGTAAACCTTAATTTCGATATCAAAGGTAACTCTGAAATATATTGTTGCCATGCAGTGACAACGTGAGCGGGCGGAGCCTGGTCCCAGTCCAGTTTGAGAACCCATAAGGTTTTAATGAGAAGCTTAGAGAAAAGAATTACTGGACCCACGAGCCCCAGAACATCATACAAGCGAGCGGTTGCGGATAAAATAGAACGCTTGGTACAAGCGAGCGGCGGCGGCGAAACTAGAAAAGAAAAAAAATCAGTTGCGGGGTGCCAACGAAGACCCAATATTTTAAAAAAATTTTGGTCGTCGAATGAGACCTCGTCAAGCTGACGGTGCGTTGCGGGGATGTGCTGTAAAAGCTCTGAACTGTTACTAGTCCACTTAACCAATTCAAATCCTCCTCGCTTAAACATTTGAATTAGTTGAGTGGCTACGTCAACGGCGCTGTTGATGCAGGGCGCGCAGGACGCGATATCGTCCATATAAATATCTCGTTCGACCACCGAAGCAGCCAAAGGATAGGACTCCCTCTCCTCGGAAGCCAACTGACGTAATGTGCGTAGCGCAAGAAAAGGCGAAGAGCGTAAACCAAAAGTCACACGATTAAATTCGTATGTTTGTATGTCTTCCTCATTAGAAAAGCGATAAAGAATGCGTTGAAACGCGCGGTGCGATTTTTGTACTTCAATGCATAAATACATTTGTCTAACGTCGGCAAAAAATGCGATGCGATAAACTCGTACGTTTATTAAAATATTAAAAATATCAGACTGTAAATTTTGCCCACTATGTAAAATATCATTTAATGAAATATCATTATCTGACTTAGCGCTTGCGTCGAGTACTATTCGCAATTTAGTTGTACTTTAATCATTACGTATGACAGGGTGGTGCGGGAGATAAAAGCAAGGTTCCGTAAAATTATTTGAAACAACCAATGATAAAAAACCCTTGTTGATTTATTCTTGAATGACGTTATTGTAGCGGGATCGAAGATCGGGACATTTATTAAAACGTCTCTCTAGGAGCGAGAAGCGTTTTTTAGCGGTTATAAAAGAATCACCTAACTTATCAGGCGTGTCCTTGAAGGGCAGGACGACAACATATCGTCCGTTCAAATTGCGACGAGTGGTGGAATTATAAATATTCTCACATTCCTGCTCATCAGGACTCAAATAAGTTTTTTGCGGCAGCTCCTCTAACTTTAGCGAAGTTTGACTTTTATCAATACGAGTAGGATAAGAAACTAAAGAACGCGGCATGCATGTAGGAAAGTCGATATCTGCGTCTCCCATTATTATGTATCCTAATGACGTTTCTATGGCACTCGGCGATTGCGAATTAATTGTTTTACCAGTTAACAAAATTTGTAAATAAGTATTAACCCCTAATAAAACGTCAATGTCACCTGGTGTATGGAATTGATCGTCAGCTAAACGTAAATTATTTATATAATTAATTTTCGAAACGTCTATTAACGACTCGGGTAATTGTCCAGTTATAGCGGGAACAACTAACGGTTCAATATGATAAAGTTTATTTTCATCAAAGCGGGAGCTAAACTGCAAAGAAGTAACACCTAAAATCTTCTGCGACACCCCACCGATTCCTTGCGCCTCTTTAACTGGTGTTTTATTGGAGATCGGTAGGTACAAACGTTTGCAACACTGTTTCGTGATGTAATCACATTGCGAGCCAGGGTCCACTAAACAACGCAACAAATATTGGTGTCCGTATTTAGTACGAACTTTAATCTTCGCAGTTCCCAATAATGTAGTGCGGTGCGGCGCATTACCACAATCGCGCGAAACGTTACATGACGTGGATGCATTTTTTTCTCCTGGACCTTGTTCTACCGAAGGCTGATCGACCTTATTCCTACTACTAACAAAATGAAGTAGCGTATGGTGCGAGCGGGAGCAATACCTACATCTACGCTGTGACTTACAAAAATGAGTGGCGTGTTTATTACTTAAACAATTAGTGCAACATTTATTTCGTTTTACAAAATTGTACCTGTCCTGTGCATTTATTTTTAAAAAATGCGGACAGACAAATAGGTGTTCGTGATCACCCGATTTACAGAAAATACATGACCGAGACGAATCGGTATTAATAAAAGTTTTACTTATATTTTTAGCGGGAGCGGGAACAAAATTACCTTTAATTTTATGGTTGTTAGACGTATGCGAAGTATTTATTGTATGGCACAAAGCCCTATTCTGGTCATGTAAAAACTGAACCAAAGCGGAATATTTCGGTATGTTTACGTTGCGACATGACATTTCAAACGACTTTACGGTATCGTTATCTAATTTTCTAAGCGCGATATTTAGAAATAGAAAATCAGATATGTCATCAATATTGAGTTGCTTAAGAGCGTTAATAGAAGCATCAAATTTATCCATAAATATTTGATAACCAGCGGATGTGTTAGCGTTAACGTTCGTCAGTTCTAACAGCTGACTGACGTAGGTAGTCGCGAGCGCACGCTCGTCGTTATATCTACGTATGAGCGCGTTCCATATCACAGAATAGTTTTCAGCTGTAGGCATTAAGCCTGAGCAGATTGATAATGCCTTATCACTAAGTTTACTAACAAGATAATAAACGCGTTCAGCATCTGTTAATTGCTGATTATCATGAACTAATGTTTTAAATTGTTGGTAGAACATAGACCAGTGTCGTATGTCACCATTAAAAGAAAGTAATTCTATGGGCGGAAGCGATGGTATATTTTTTGTAGGTAAACTATTCTGTAATTTACTTGAAGATGGAGCGTTTAATTTAGACACTTGACTTTTAATACGACTATATAGATCATGAAAAGATTTCCACGATCCGAAATCTACTTGCGCGTTTGGATTTAATTTTAAATTTGTAACATTATAAGATTCTAACGTGTCCTTGAACTCAGTACGCAAGTATTCAAGGTCAGATGCCGTGTCAAGAAATGTGTTCTGTGCGTCCGACGAACTTAATGCACTTAAAGATAAATCATAAATTTGTTGTAAACGTTCGTAAATAGAATCACGTTTTGCAATTAATATTTTCAAACTAATTTCGTCATTTGAAAGCGTTTCAGATTCAATTTTACCTTTAGTAGACATTTTGTCGTGAACAAGATAAATCAGTTAAAACAGTTGAAATTATAAAAATTATGTATGGCGTAATGAATGAATGATTACGTAGGTAGTTAATAGCGAAACAACGATCGCCGGTCGCGTCGGTTCCGGCAAACACAAATATGGCGGACTTCAATTAATGAAAAATAGAATGCGTACCTATGAGGTGTAATTTCGATTACAAATATAGGTAAATAATGGTGCGAATGGTGCGGTGCGTTTTACAAAAATAATAATATACCTACGTGAGCGGTGCGTTATTAATATGCGGGATATAAAATAATCGCAGATATAATACTTATTTGCAAAAATAAATATGAATAGGCACTTATAATATATTACATGAAATACATAAATATGCGTATTTATGAGATTAAATAATTAACCCGGGTGAAGTTACTAAACTATTGATTCGAAATCAGGCTCGACTGGACCAAAATTGGAGGGATCCGGCTCGAAGGACCAAAAATTGTTGGATATCCGGCTCGACAAGAACCAGAATTGTAGGAGAAAGGGGGGACCTCCAACTGAGGGTTTAGGAATTGTGGACTGTAAGTTGCGGTTTGAATTAAATGTGGAAAACGAGAAGGATTGATAAAGGGAGCGCACTTACTTGGTGTATCCCAGGGGAGCGGTGATGGTGGCGATGCGGCGAGTCTGATGACCACGTGTTAGGTGGCTTGCGGTGCGGTTGTCACTAGAGGACTTGCATACGCGTCGGCGGCGTGCGCGTCGGCGGCGGGACGAAGGCAGACTGACTGATAGATCTTCCTGATCCATATTATGTAATAGTGCGCTTGCGGGGAAGAGAGGGAGGGTGAAGGGGAGGGAGGTGAAATGACTTAATTGGCGCGAACAAAACCCTTAAATCAATAAACGTAGCAATTTATAATTTTTTACAAAAAGTAATGACAGGTTTAAATGATAAGAAACAGGTAATCGGGCTCTATATGGACATGACAAGGGCATTTGAGTATGTAGATCATAAATTGCTGATTAATAAGTTAGAGAAATATGGAGTCAGAGGCAATGCGTTGAACTTAATCAACTCTTACCTAACTGACAGAGAACACATAACAGAAATAACAAAAATTAATGAAATCACAAAAACTGAAGAGAAACATCATTCTCTCTCTAGGAAAGTACTGTATGGAGTGCCTCAAGGAAGTATTTTAGGCCCTTTACTTTTTTTAATTTATATTAACGATTTTCCTCAAGCAGTAAAAGAACCGATGATACTATTTGCTGATGATAGTACAGTAATATTTACAAATGAAAACACAGGTTCCTTTGAAAGTAATATAAATAATTGTCTTGAATCACTGATAGAGTGGCTAAATAGTAATAATCTTAAAATTAATCTTGATAAAACAAACATAATGACATTTAAAAATAGAGTATCATACGGACAACCAGTAAATATTAACTATAAAGGAAAGTTGATATCTGAAATAGAAACAACAAAATTTTTAGGACTATACATAGATAGCAGATTAACGTGGCAGTCACACAAAGAAGACGTTTGTAAACAATTAAATAAGTTTTCTTTTGCTTTATATAAATTGGCCAAAGTTGTAAGCAAAACGGCGGTTCTAAATGCCTACCATGCGTACGTAGGTGCAACATTAAGATACGGTATAATATTCTGGGGAAACGCGACTGGAATTCAAACTGTGTTTAAGGCTCAAAAAAAATGCATTCGAGCAATATGTCAATTACAACAAACGGATACTTGTAGGCCACATTTTCAAAATTTAAAAATAATGACGCTCCCTTCCTTATACATTTACGAGATCTCTTTAATGGTCAAAACAGAAATCACAAAATATGAAACCCTTAAATCAAAAAGACATAACAGTAAATTATGTTCAATCGCTTCCAAAACAAAACAATATCATAACAGTGTCTTTTGCATGGGACCAAAAATATATAACGGTCTACCGGAATTCCTCAAAATTAAAACGGGCAACGAATTTAAAAAAGGACTTAAAACGTATTTACTGAAAAAGGCGTATTACTCAGTCACTGATTTCATAAACGATAAAACGGCATAAAGGAATTCCACAAAAACCTGGGAGGTTTTTTTTCCGCCGGCTTTTTTTCCTCTCAGTGTACAAACACCCAGTGATATGGGTACCCAAAGCTGACGATCGGAACCGATCCGAAATATAAATAAATAAATATTTTTATTTTTATTTATAAAAGGCGCAATATGGGACAAATAAAAATAATATTAAAATAGATGTAAATGTACATTTCGTAATTGTATTATAGTTTAGTTTTTTTCCTTTTATATTTTTATCATTGTATATTTGCATACCTCATGAAGGTAAATATGGCGAACTAAATATATATAAACAACTTTGTAAACACCCATATTTGTGCAAATAAATGTCTTTGTCTTTGTCTTTGTCTTTGCTAATGCTTTTGTATTTTTCAAAAAGATGGCCTAAATAAAACCGGAGACTTATACAATAAATATTACGCTTAAAAATAACAGTACAGCCACAAGGTTTTGTCCTCCTTGCTGTATCGCATTTCATACTTAAATTGTTATAGCAAACTTCGTGACTTTGAGAGTGTAGAGTAAAACAATGATAAAGCATATGAATAATTTAAGGGATTACTTACCTTTACTTTTTATTAAATTTGTTAAAAATAATATAATGCAAGTATAATCTAAGACACTGATTTTTTTAATTCAAAAGCAATGTTACATGTCATATTATTATATATTTTAATGAAAAATTAAATAAAAACAGAAAATTGTTTGGATTACAAAGGTTATTTAATAGTTAAACTAATTTCCGTTTACTACACGGATTATATTTTATATTTAAATTTATATTTAAATCAATAAAAAAGTAGGTAAAGTTTAAATGCGGGTTCAAACTAGCGTATTTTTAGCGTACACGCGCTGCAACAAATAAACAAGACACGCGAACGCGCCGACACGCTAGTAAGAAACCACTCTGAGTGCGGTTTCACACCGTCGAATTTTTCGACGCATATACGGGCGTTTCAAATGTCAAAATCTTAACGTTTCGCGGCTATACGCACTTCAAAAAACAAAGAAAACACGGGCGAAGAACGCACCGTAAGAAAAACGCTGGTGTGAAATCGCACGAAGGCTGTAAAAATTTGCTCAATCAAAAAGTTACAGCGGGACTGTATTAAAGCAACTTCGCGATATGTCTTTCACAGTGTTTCATGCTTCATCCTTGACACAGTAAGTGGTATGGTAAACCCATAGATTTTTTATATATATAGTCAAAGTCATAATAAATATATGGGTAAACCTTTGAATAAACAAAGTGTGCCTTCTTTGAACTTACACAAAGTGTGCCTTCTTTGTCCCTTAAAAAAATCCTGAAGTAGATTCCAATAATTGACAAAAAAATTGTCTTTTATAAAATATATATAAAAGAAGATTTTTAAGTGACTTATTGTAGTCTTATTTGAGAAATAAAGATCTATAAACCTAAACCTAACGATGTTTTAAGCATCCATATCGTATTTCTTGTTTAAAAACTGAAATTTTGTTTAATTGAATTTGATGTTTTGTTATCTTTCAAGCTCAGCTTTCAAGTTAAAACTTCGGATAGTATATTATATCCCTACTAATATTATAAATTCGAAAGTAACTCTGTCTGTCTGTCTCTGTCTGCTACGCTTTCCCGCTTAAACTACTGAACCAATTTTTATGAAATTTGGAACACAGATAGTGTGGACCTTGGGTAAGGACATAGGATGGTTTTTATCCTACGAGAACCTATAAAACGGGTCCACGCAGGCGAAGCCGTTGGCGGAAGGCTAGTACTTTATAAAGAAAACGTGGCCTTGAAATTCTATTTATTATTGCTTTCAAGGAAAAAATCGTTAGGTCTTCTTGCCCGGTCTTGTGTTCTAAATGCAATGGGAAGCCTCTGTCTTCTTATAAATGTACTTTTATATCTGATTTCGTATCTATGTGACCTTAGAAATGGTAGAACTTTTTCACTACATCCATTTCTGCCTTAAATCAATCCTGTAGTATTTTGTAGGAAAGACGTCGCTCGAACTGTGCTCGAACTGCGCACGTATTATTGAAAACGTGAAACGTAGGTATATCTCACGTACTGTTTGTATTGAAAGGCGTGATTTAAAATCCTCCGTAGCAAGTGGACAGATTCGCAACTGGACAGATTCTTAAAACATCAAAGAGAGTAGGTAGTAATAACCTTCAATCTTTGTGCTCACAAATAATTTGCTTTGGCATCTCTTAAAGCTTTTCTGGCTGCAACCCTTTTTGCGTCCCACTCCCAATGCTGGGCACGGGTCTCTCCCCATTATTGAGAAGTCTGGAGCTTATTCCACTACGCCGCTCCATTGCGGGTCGGCGGAAATGCGGGTTAGTGGCCAACCCTCTGTCGGATGTTTACAAACCGCATAAGGCCTCCGACAAGGTTTAACGACTGTAATCCATCAATAACCACCGGAAATGACGTCTTAACGTGCCGTCCGAAGCTCGGAAAGGCGCATAAAATTTTTGCCACTGTTCACCCATCTCACACCTAATCGCATACGTTTGACTTTGCAGCGTAGACCGCTTGCGTTCTACGTTAGCCGCTGGGCTATACGCGCTCAGGTTCTGGTAATTAATGTGTTTGAAAGACGCCAAATAAATGTTATACTTGAATCTTTTTTTTCAATTATGGCATTGCAAACTCTGTGCATACTGCCAGCGTCAAGTATAACTTTTGCATCAATTTTTTGTCAGTTTCAATGAAACTGGATGAAGTAATAACAAGGTCAGTAAGTAAGTCGTCAGTAATCAGTCAGTCTAGATAGTCCAACATTCAAGTAAAGCGATGGCTACTTTACTAGAACGTGTCCGATGTAATTTTGGAGGCAAGCAAAGAAAAACATATTTTAGCACTGTTATTCTATTTCACAAACACTCGTGCACTGTAAATTAACCTATATCAAACAAAATCCCATCAACTTTATCCGATATAACTCAAAAATACACCAAGAAAATGAAAATAAAACAAGAGCACAATATGTCTTTTTCGACTTCCCGCCAAAACTCCCTACTTGAATCTTAGAGCAACAAAGGTACTGTCACCCTTGTCATACCTGTCAATTTTGACGCTCTACGACTTCAATACACACTGTAACTTTTGCCGTCTATCAATAATATTTTATCACGCCTTTCAATAAAGACGTGATTTCAAACATCAAAGAGAAAAGTTCGCAATTATCTGTCATTTTCACTTTGTCCTCAAAAGTAATTCCCAATTTCCCATTGGAATCTTTTAAGGCCTCTTTATGAATTGCTTATCAATAAAATAGCAAAACGTACAAACCTTTCATCTTTTCCTTTGCAAGTTAGTTGCGTAGCTTTCGAAAACCACAGGAAACCCGTTCTAACAAAATCAACCCGGTGGCCACCCGCCGTTACGACGGTAAAGAGGTGTCTACCGTATCGAATCAAAGTCGTATCAAAAAGCAAATGACATCTTCATTTTACCTGTAATTCCGTCCCAAAAATACTAGATATGTACTCTTAGACGCAAAAAGTTGAAAGCAACATCTCCAGTGATAAAGAGTATGTCGTTTCTGTAGATTAGTTGTAGTTGTCATTTATGTGGAATATTATGGAACTCAGCAAGAGAGTTGTATACAATTCCTATACGAATTGTGAAACATGTTTTTGAGTTAAAACATGTTTTAATCAATGACATTATATATATATATATATATATATATATATATATATATATATATATATATATATATATATATATATATATATATATATATATATATTATTTGAATAGAGTAGCAGACGAGCATGCAGGCCACGTGGTGTTAAGTGGTCGCTGCAGCCCATGGACATCTACACACAACCTCAAGCAAGCATAGGTAAATCTTGTCTGAGGTCGTATGCAGTTGCGCTGCTACTCCGGAGGCTGGTGGTAGCCTCATGTAAGTGTGGCCGGCAACTGCACCTTTCCACCGAAACACAATAGAATTGATTCACGGCAGAAGTGGGTGCAGCGGTGGTACTTCCCCGGGCGAACCATAATAGTTCTACCACCTACCAAAATATTATACCTTATATAATTCAAAAAATACTTAAACATGTCACCAATTTTGAATGAATATAGTATAGGTTGAAGCGCGCATGCTCAGCGGTTAGCGTAAAACGCAAGCGGTCTATGCAGCTAAGGCAAATGGACGCGGTCGGGTGAGATGGGTGACCGCTAGTGGTAAAAAAAATATGCGCGTTTCCGTGCTTCGGATGACACGTTAAGGCGTCGGTCCCGGTTATTGTCGATAGATAACAGTCGTTAAACCTTGTCAGAGGCCTTATGGGCGGTTTGAAAACATCCGATAGCGGGTTGGCCATTAACCCGCATCTCTCCCAACCCGCATTGGAGCAGCGTGGTGGAGTGAATTCCAGGCCTCCCCAATAATGAGGAGAGACCCGTGCCCAGCAGTGGGACGCAAAAAGGGTTGCAGCCAAAGTTTTTTTTTATGTATGAGTTTCAATATTGTCCCTCGAACGCATGAATATGGTAGCTGTCGCAGAAAAGTTTATTAGACACAATTTGCTATTTACCTATTTAATTTTGCCAGATCTTTAAGTGACATTTTCTGGGTGACAACTAAATGACCTCTTATAAATGTCATTGGTTTTAATAGTAAATTGTATAACATAACATGTTTCTGTGAAATTTTTTAGCGTAACCAAAGCAGAAATTTATGGTTTTGCCTACATTAACAGAGATAACCACAGCAAATATAATTTGAATATCATGCAAACCCACAATTTGGCTTTTCGGAACTGCCTAATTTTATTCTGTGCACGAGTTTCTCATTGTTAAATATAATAACCGTGTAACTCATTATTACATGTAGTTGCGTAGAAAATTCAAAATAAGTGAAACATAATTTATAAAGTTTCTCTTAATAAACTTTTATCCTCAATATAACTCTTAGGGGTTGATTTCTCAAAAGTAACTGTAATAAGCATTTTCTCATTTTTATACAATAGGGCTTCCAAGCAATTACAACGTCCATACGAACTTTCGTATCTTATTTTATCCTATTAGCAGGTAAAATTTCCAAAAATTCTTTCTTAGCGGGTTCCTGCGTCCTAAAAACAATCGACTGACAAAGTTTTCGTTAAATGCAAGTGACAATGACAAGCTTAAATCCTGATGATGATCGATGATAGATAAATCATTATGTGAATATGTGAAATACATGTACAATACAATAATTGTCCGTTAAAGTCACCCGTAACTTCAATTTCAAGATGTTCGAGTAGCACTAATCATATGATAAACTGACCCGTACTGATAGCTTTTACTTGCGAATTAACTTTACTTGGGACGTAACTAATCTACACTTTACTCGGAGATGGTGAACGAGGCCCCAAAACCATTCCATATTATGATAACCTTTCGTCAATTTTTACGATTGACTTTTGTTTAGTTGTACTACCGGGAACGATTTTAGTTGGACTACCGAGTAGTTGGTCTGTCGGAAAGAAATCCCCGTGGTTCAACTAGTTCGACCACCAGTTGGTCCAAGGGGAACGCGCGCAAACTTACATCACACACTTCACACACTTACATTACAGGCGATCGGCTTGCTTTAGGTTAAGTATAGATGTCCATGGGCTGGAGTGCCCACTTAACACCACGTTGCATGCGTGGCTACAACCCTTTTAGCGTCCCACAGCTGGGCACGGATCTCTCCCAATTATCGGGGAAGCCTGGAGCTTACTCCACCACGCTGCTCCAATGCAAGTTGGTGGAGATGCGCGTTAGTAGCCGGGCGGGCTGTCAGATGTTTTCAAACCGGTCATAAGGCCTCCGACAAGGTTTAACGACTGTTATCTATCGACAACAACCGGGACCATAGGCTTTACGTGCCCTCCGAAGCACGAAAACGCGCTTGATTTTTTTTGCCACTACCGGTCACCCATCTCACACCCGACCGCGCCCGTTTGACTTACTTGCATAGATCGCTTGCGATCTACGCTAACATGCATGCATGCTCCATTCAACTATAAAATGTATATATTTCGTCAATCTTGAATTCCTTATTCAATATTTTTTGTGAAGTAATTCGGAGGGTCTATTTTACTTTCTATTTAATCTGCGACCGACCGCGGCGGCTCATGCGGAAGGACCTCGTTTGGGTTCGGCACCGGCACTAGTCCCTAGAAGTGGGTTATAATTAATAATCGTGGTAAACTTTATTTACGGTTCGTTTTGTAATAAAATATTTAATATTATTTTGGCAGGTAGACAGATGACAATAAATTATTTTATAAGGGTTGTTTCACCCATAGACTTAGAATTATTTTCGCTACGTAAATAATAATATTATATAGGTATTTTACCGAAATCGGACCATTAAAAATAAACAATAACGGCGATCCGACCGACTTGGCTTAGGCATTTCCTTATTATGTTTATCCAACGGTGATTTGATATTAATAACACAAAAACAATACGGTCTTGGATTACCAAATCTCATATGATAGTTTTAATGAGCTATCAAAACATGACATCCTCATCACAATACAAAGAGCTCCTTTCTTCATACTTTTAGTATGAGAAAATGTGTTGTTTATAGTCAAACTTGTTATTGATTTTAAAGGCAATAAAAATGATGTTTAATAATAAATAAACAATTATCCTGCTTTCCAGGTAAGGTTTAGTGCAACTTTTTTAAGGTATACATTTTGTTTTTTTTTTGCATAGTGTCCAAGAGCCTATTCGTTAACGGAACATCTCCCTCTTCAACAGTGATACGTTTCGGCATGCGACTCAAATAGATGTAGGCAATGATGTAAGAAGAAACAATTACGCAGACATTTGTTTTTTAGATGAAGTATTTTATTTGTAACTTATTCTTTTTATAAATAATTATATATATATTTTTATTGTATAACTGTATATAGTTAGTATAATTTAATGTTAATTTAATTATTTGTGTTATGTAAATTAAAAAATCTAATAAACAATTTAATGTGCACGAAGTAGGTATCAATAATATTATAATAATAATATTATATTAAAAATATAAATCAACTTTTATATAAAACAACTGTATTCATAATGACCCGTACGTTCGTGTATTAAACAAATTGTTCGGGTCTTAAAAAAGTCAGACTGTTTGGTTAGGCGATTTGTTATTATCATGTTACTTTCATTTTTCATAGGTTTAATATCTATATAAAACACTCTCAATTATTGCTAGCTTACCGGCATAATGTTTTCGGGAGTGCTTATCGGTTTCTGATTCGCAGTTTACCGAACTCCTTTCATATTGGATGAAGGAGAAGAGTATCATAGGCCTCGTTGTCTATGATTAGTAAAAAAATAAAAATAGAATATTATCTACGCCTGCCAGTATGGCGGCGGTTGCATACGAACGGTACTTACGTCGACTAGCGTTCTTTGGCTATGTTCGAAAATATTCTTAAGTACTAATCTAAAACCCATCAAAAACTACAAGCGGAACCTTGAAGCGGCAGACTGCAGTCTGGAAGAACGTCCAGGATCCTGTGACTGGATATAGGAGAGGTGGCTTCGATTCAAGAATTCCGTAAGTACGATATGAATACTTTATGTTGGGGTGTGGGCAGTAATTGAAGTGTTTCCACTTTCCAACAGTGGGCTTGGGTCATAATTACGCGCCCGCCCATCCACTGTTTTAATAAGGAATTTAAAAAAACAGTACATATGGGGTAAATATGCCGTTATCTACATTTTATGATGACATTTGAGCGGTAATAACGTTTATTTTGCAGTTTATTAAGCGGTAGAACTCATGGTTTAACCGTGGAAGTACCAACGCCCTACTTATTTCTGTCATTCATTTATTTATAATTCATTGATTAGAACGGATAGAACCAGTTACTCTTATTAGTCAAGTAAATTACATTTCAATTAATTAAATATAGAACTACGTTACAAAAATATCAAGACTAATAAAGAATTGACAGTTAAAATAAAATAACAATATTAAAACAAAATTAAAATTAAATAAAGACCAAATTATTATTTCTAAGAGTATGTCGTTGTATGCAAATATATGAATATGGAATCAAATATTAATAATAAAATATTTAAAAAAAAATAAAGACAAATGTCAAAAAAAATACAAGTGAGTTTTGGCGGGCAGTCTGAAAGGACAAGTTGTGCTCTTATTTTATTTCCATTTTCTTGGTGTATTTTTGAGTTATATCGGATAAAGTAGATGTCATTTTGTTCGATATAGGTTAATTACAGTGCACGAGTCTTGTGAAATAAAATAACAGTGAGAAAACATGTTTTTTCGGCTTGCCTCCAAAACTCCATCGGACACGTTCTGGTAAAGTAGCCATCACTTTACTTGAAAATCTAACTGACTAGAATTACTGATACCTGACGACTTACTAATTTTTTCTATGACAACTAAGTGATGCAAAAATTATACATGACGCTGGCAATATGCACAGACAGAACCACAAATGAAAAGAAAAAATAAATGTCAATTTGAAATTAAGAATCAAATCATCAATCATACATGAATCAATTCTACAAGTACTTATTGTGTTTCGGTGGAAAGATGCAAGTGCCGGCCAGACTTATATGAGGCGACCATCAGCTCCCAGAGTAGAATTGCATTTGCACACTAAGTCAGGCAGGACTCAGGTTTTTTTGATGTTGTGTGTGTGAGATATCCGTAGGCTAGGTCCATAGGCGTTGACTAAACTACTCGTCCTGCATGCTCATCTGCTAATTCAATTCAATAAAAGAACACCTTTTTATTTTCATTGTATATCTACTTACGGATAGTGAGGGTTGCTTGGAAATGATGGGGTCAGCTTCAGAACGGCCCTGAACGCCAAGATGTCGCTGCTGCTGTTCTGAATTAGGTGATCTGTCAAAAAGAAAAACTAGTTAAAGATACAAAGACTTCTTTACCCGATTGTGTGACGCAAAGTAGGATAAATGTTTACGGACGTGTAAATTATAGGGCCTTTCCCGCTGAGACATTTCTAATGGACTATAACATGGGGTTCTTCAAGAAAGCTGTCCTCCAAAGCTGGAAATGCTCAGGAGACTCCCCTGTAGTTGCCCGTGTCCATAGGCGACCGGTTCATATATATATATATATAAAAGTTAATGTAAGTATGTGTGTTCCTTTGTGGCATTCTAGAGACCAAACAATTAAGTCACTCTATTTATCTTAGTGTCACTAAAGACATACTTAATTATAATCAAAATTCAATATGGCGGCAATCAAGGGGCATGTGGTGAAAACTAATAAATAAATAAAAATTGATCTATATCCGTTACCCCACATACGTTGAATAGGGGTTTAAAAATAATACTTAAGTTTCCTTTACCGTTTTTCATTTTTTGCGACCATTTAGGATCTATGACGATATAAAGTTGGTAATGAAACGTTATCAGCGCGGCACGATGAACACACAAGCACTCCTTGTGAACGGGCGTGCGCGATAAGCGGTAAATTGTATCAGAATATAAAATAGTAGTTTAGTTTCGGCGGGAAGTCAGTTAAGACGTATTGTTCTCATGTTTTTATTTATATCGGATAAAGTAGATAGCATTTAGTTCGATAAGTTAATTCCAGTACACGAGTGTTGTGAAATGAAATAACTATACGAAAATGTGTTTTTTCAGCTTGCCTCCAAAATTTCACGTTCACGTCCTGTTAAAGTAGCCATCGATTTAATTGACATAATATCTGACTTACTTGACTGACTGATTACTGACGACTTACTGACTTTTATCTTTTATTACTCGTCCAGCTTCAACAAAACTGTCAAAAAAGTGATGCAAAAATCATACATGACACTGACAGTATACACTTAAGAGTATGCGATGCCATAATTGAAAAAAAAAACTATTTAGCGTGATACGTAATCATAGATTTGTTATATTTACGTAGTATATATATTTTAAGCTATTAGGAGTAAAAATTAATAAAAGAAGAGGTTTTGTTATCCTAACTTTTAATTACCCACTTAAACATGGAATTTACATCGATAAATAAACCAAAAAGAAATACGGATCTAAGTTCTACCCTCGAAAAATCACCTTGAATGCAACAAAACGAAATAACACTGCTCATTTAATAATTTGACAAAATAACAAAGGGAAAATAAAAATAAATGGTTCACGTGACCTATACAGACTGATCGGCACAGACACGGATTCCAATTTTGATCTTTACGGCACGACGACTCGGGAAAAAGTGACCGCGCGCTGTGCTAGCCCGCCTTGTATAGACCACGTGCGGGGTGGTCAGGTTTAGGTGGAAAAAAATCCTTAAACGGCCTCTCCTGACGCCTGGTCGTCCTCGACCGGGGCATTCTGAGCTCCGTAGCTGGTTCCAGGAATTGTCACCTGCTCTTTTGCTTCCACACCCAAGAGGGGCATCGACAGTCTTGGATCGGAGGAGGGTCCGGGTAAAGCTGCATCATCAGCGTCCTCATCTGAAAATACAGTAAAAGCTTAAATTCATGTAATGTAAAAAAATAATTAAAAAAACAACAAAGCGTGCCCGACTAGTGAGTTACACTACGGGAAACTTGGTGACTTGACATAAAATTGTCAACACCCGGACGACTTGGTGCCTCACACCAACGTCCGCGAACGACTTGACGATAACCGTCAACGCCCGAGACATCTACCAACATCAATAGTATAGGCGACTTTGATGCACTTGCTTCAACGCCTTGGACGACTTGATGTATCCACATCAACGTCCCGGACGACTTGACGACAAACGCCAACGTCCACGTCACGCCTAGCAGGCGACAGACGCTACAGAACAGGTCTACGACAGGTAGCCAATACTTACTTTCGAAGAACGCGGCGCATGACTCGGGGCACCATTCACCACGCCACAACACCATGTGCTGTGCAGCGGCCTGCGTCGTCTTGCCGTAGCCACCACTGAGCAGCTTCAGTCCATAACGGCCACTCGGCAGGACTCGGATGACTTTATAGGGGCCACGCATCCCTGGATCGAGTTTTCCGGTTGCCTGTGAAAACTTGATAACAAACACAAGGTCGCCCACATTAAATTGTCGAGGAGGTCGTCTATTTCGATTAACCGTTTCGTCTTGTCTTGTCCTATTTTCGGCAAGTAGTTGACGAGCTTGACTTCGAGAAAGCTCACGTAAGCTCTCACGGTTAGGCGATGTGGGTTCGAGTGCTATGTCACGCACCAAATTGCGCAAGACTGGAGTGGTCGCCTCGATACCAATTAAGATGTTCATTGGTGAAGTCTGGATTGTCTTTTGCTTTGTAATATTTAGCACGAGCTGTAACTTCCATAAGGTGTCCGACCATGATGCCTTTTTGTGGTTAGTCTCAATCCTGATCATGTTCAGTACAGTCCGCACGTACCTCTCTACTTGCCCATTGGCATGGTGCATTTCCGGCGTTATACTGTGTAGGTCACAACCGAGGTCATTGATCCAGGTGATAAACTCGTTTGATTCGAACATCCGTCCTTTATCCGTTATCATAAGTTTGGGCACGCCAAACAAAGAGATGCATGATGTTACGACCCGCTTCAATTCGCCGACATCTTGTCTCACTATTGGGTACAGCAGGCAGTATTTTGAGAAAGCGTCAACTATGAGATAAGGACAAACTTGTAACCCCCAGACTGCGGTAAAGGACCAAGTGCATCTAAATGCACAGTATGAAACGGCTCATTTGGTTTCTCCCAAGACGTTATATTCTGCAGTGGCGCACGTGGTACCCTTTTCTTGGACACACAAACCAGGCAGTGAGCTATGTATTTCTTGACAAAATGTCGAAGGCCCGGTAACCAGAAGTGACGCAAGATGAGGTCGAGTGTTTTGTCAGGTCCAATGTGCTCATGCTCGTCGTGAAATACCCGGAGCAGACTAAGACGATGCCCTTTAGGAATGTAGCAGAGGAGACGAGGTTCTTGGCCGACAGGAGTGTACTTGTAGTAGAGCATGTCGTTTTGGGCTACATACCGGTTTGCATCCAGGCTGCCCTCTTGAAGTTTCTGAAGCAGATTCTGCGTCTCGTTATCAGCTGACTGAGCAATTTGGGCCCAATTTCGTGGTTTAGATACCTGATTGACATAGACAGCTGGGTTTCGACTTAGGTAGTCTGCATGTGGCATCAGGACGCCCTTTCGGTACTCGATGGTGAAGTGGAAATCTTGTAGGTAGATCCACCAGCGCGCTACTCTGGGCAAGAGATCCTTTTTACGCTCTGTCGATTTTAGAGCGTTGCAGTCCGTGACGACTACAAACTCAATTCCCACGAGGTAATGTCGAAAATGCTGGAGTGCCTTCACTACGGCTAGCGTTTCTAGCTCGTAGGAATGATATTTAACTTCTGCTCCTTGAGTCACCTTGCTGAAGTAGGCTACAACGTGCTTCTTACCATCAGGGTGAGTCTGTAGCAGTACCGCCCCGTACCCGGCGCTGCTGGCGTCCGTATGGACTTCAGTTGGAAGTTGTGGGTTGAAGATAGCTAGTACTGGTACGCTAGTCAGCTGTCTGATCAGGTCCTGTCTTATAGCCTCGCACTCAGGAGACCAATTGAATTCAACACCTTTCCTTGTGAGGTGTGCAATAGGTGCCGTTTTTGTGGCGTAATTCTTAATGTAGCGGCGAAAGTACCCCGCCAAGCCAAGGAGTTGACGAACCTGGCGCACGTTTTCAGGAGGAGAAGTATTAACTAGGGCTTCCACCTTTCGCGGACTCGGCTTCACCTGACCCTGACTTACTAGCCTACCTAAATATTCGATCTCAATGGCAAGAAAAGAACATTTCTTAAGATTTATAGAAAACCCAGAGTCAGTGAGAGTTTGCAAAACCCTGCGTAATAATTCAATTCCCTCATCCACACTATTACTTAAGAGTAGCACGTCATCAACGTAAACTAAAACTGACCCGGCATCTATGAAGTCACGCAACGTTTCATTAATAATTCTCTGGTACACGATAGGTGAGTTTGTGAGCCCAAAGGGCATTTTTACGTACTCGAAATGGTCTTCAGGTGTTACGAATCCGGTTAAATGAATGCATTCTTCCTTAATTGGGATTTGATGGAAACCGGTGGCCATATCGAGGCTGGAGAAGTACTTGTGACTTCCCAACCGATCGATATGGTCATCGATTAGTGGCATTGGGTATCGATCCTTAACGGTGATGCGATTTAATGCCCTGAAGTCCACGCAAAGCCTATCTGTACCGTCACGCTTCTTAACGAGTATGATGGGGCTAGCATACTCAGATTTAGATTTTCTGATGATGCCTTTATCTAACAGATCTTTCGTGATCTCGCGCACTTTAATCTTCTCTTGATAAGAAAGTTTGTAAGGCCGGTATACGACAGGAGCATTGCTAGTCAGCTTAATTTCCATTTCTCCCGTCTTGACGGTAGTAGATGCTGTACCAGTGATTAAATACGGCTTAAATTCATGAATAACTTGAAGCAGAGCCTTAAGTTGTTCACCTTGAAGAGGTGAATTAATTTCAGTGCTATCTATTTCCGCATGTGCTGAATTTACAAGATTTTGTGATCGCGACTCGTTTGAATGCATAAGATACTGGTTATCCCTGGTCCTGACGTACATGACCCCATCTCGATTAAGTACGTCAGTACCAATGATGATAGGAGCATTCATACAGGCTGTTGGTACAACAACTAAATCCGCCTCGATCGAAATATGGCTGAACTCGATAGTTACTGTCACGTAAGAGGATGAAATAATTTCTTTTTCGCTGATACCTTTAAGAGTGCAAATTCTAGTTTTCGGATGACACGATAGCCGACCGACAACGTCAGATGAAATCAGAGAAATATTTAGAGCACCGCTATCTATTAAGACGTCAATGGGAACTCCATTAACGACCGCGGTGGTTATATCGCGATTGTCATCGGTACTACCGGTCCGGTCTGTGCATAGGTTAACCTTTCGCTGATTATTAGTATTTCGCGATTCCGACCTCGCCTTAGCAAAGCAAGTCTTTTCAACGTGGCCTAATTTTTTACAGAACGTACATGTTACGATGTTCGACGGTTTCGGATTAGCAGGCGGATCTGGTACGGGTAAAGCTTTCGGTTTCTCCGGGCAGTTCCGATTAACGTGACCGCGTCGATTGCAACCATAGCACTTGATGTCATTTCGACTATTATGTTTTTGCGGAAGCGATTTCCTATTGGCTGCAACTGAGCGGTTATCTGGCCTACAGTGACTAGGTTTTACATAAATGGACAAGAAAGAAACTAAGTTATCGGTATTTAAGTTCGCGTTGGTAGCAGCGGCGCGAATCTGTGGGTTGTCTATACCGCGGATAACAATTAAAGTTCTTAGTTCGTCCGACAGACCTTCGATCATTCGCAAGCGTAATAAAGTTCGGCGTGCGTATTCTGCATATGTCGGATACTTATCGGACGTAGTGTTCATGGTATCGAACAGAATATTCGCGTAATCTAACTTACTGGGACACAACGACTTGAATTCCGTTTTAAAATTTGACCAAGTTCTATCACTAGTGACCCATTCGCTGAGCCATACTTTAGCGTCACCTTTAAGACATAACCCTACTCGTGATAAACATTCTAGGTCGCTCCAGCCGTTGGTTTCCTTAGCGCGATCTACTTCCTGGCACCAGAGATCGATGTTATGAATCGATGGATCGAAATTAGAGATAAAATAATTTTGAGATCTCGTTGGCAAGGCTGATTTGACTGCCTCCATGAATGCCTGTGCCAGCGTGTGCGCGTCGGAAAAACGACCAGCCGAATCGACGGATCCATCTTGGAGGGTAGGCGGTGCCGGCTCGGAGCACGGCTCCGTACGTTTAAAAATGCGCGATAACGGGCTAGGCGTCCTAGCCAAACGAGACTTAGCACGACGACGGCGTCCGTCACGCCTAACTCTGTGACGTGAGATACTTCGCGAACGACATCGGCGAGGGGGTGAGCTGTTATCGTCACTAGTGGAATCGGTAGAAACGTGGCGGCGACGCGACCGGCGACGCGACGGGGTGTAGGAACGCCGGTGACGATGGAGACGTTTAGGGCGACGCTCCCTACTACGCGAACGTTCACTCTCACTTTCAGATACCGGTGGCGGTGATCTATGCGCAACCCTAGACCGTGATTTAACCCGTGATACGGACTTGTCTCGACTGGATTTATAATTAGCGTTATCGTTTTTATCGTTACGCGAGCGCGGATGGTGCACAGGGACACGTGAACCACTTCTAGAACGATCGCGAGATTTACTTCGCGGCATTTTAAAATCACTTCACTTCACAAACAAATGATAAGAAAAACAGTGACGTGCAAGAAAAATTAACCAAAAAAAAATTTGAGCAGATTACTTCGTTTTTTTTTTAGTGGGCGCTATTGGGATTTTTATCCCACGCCTGATTTAAGCTATTAGGAGTAAAAATTAATAAAAGAAGAGGTTTTGTTATCCTAACTTTTAATTACCCACTTAAACATGGAATTTACATCGATAAATAAACCAAAAAGAAATACGGATCTAAGTTCTACCCTCGAAAAATCACCTTGAATGCAACAAAACGAAATAACACTGCTCATTTAATAATTTGACAAAATAACAAAGGGAAAATAAAAATAAATGGTTCACGTGACCTATACAGACTGATCGGCACAGACACGGATTCCAATTTTGATCTTTACGGCACGACGACTCGGGAAAAAGTGACCGCGCGCTGTGCTAGCCCGCCTTGTATAGACCACGTGCGGGGTGGTCAGGTTTAGGTGGAAAAAAATCCTTAAAATATATATATTATTATGCAAGTTACAAACTGAAAAGAAAGATACAAGTCCTGTATTCTAGGGATTTCTTAAGTAATGAAAATAGACTCTAATTTTGGGTCCTGATCGCAACATTATCTTTTTTAATAATTATTGGAACGAAGTTCCTTATCGCACGTTGTGAAAGGGGGCTAGACGGAAAAAATTCTTACAAAAAGTTGTCACAACATTATCTTACATATGTACCTATAGTCTATGTATGATGGCTATACAGTGCCTAATGTATAGTCGACGTGACGACTGTTATTATTATTATATGTTTTTATAAATCATTGTAAATAAAATAAAGGTGTTATGATAATTTTGTAAAGTAGTTTCTTTGCTTTTTTTTTTGTTACATTCGCCTTTGTGCTCTTTGCGAGTAGTGTCTCCTGGTCCTGGTACCGCAAAATCGCCACCATTACTTTCAAAACAGTTCACAGCCTCGATTCATGTACCAGGATCCCATAACCTAACAGGAGATTGTTTTTGATAAATCGTTTTTTCTTTTTGGAACAAATAAAAAATATTCACTAATTAATCGAAAGGAACTTCGTTCCATCCGGGTGTCCCTTGACACCTCTCAAGTTTTTTTTTAATTTTTCCTTCTAAGAAGCCTCGGGCACAATACAAAGAGCGCTTCCTCTATTGTGCCCCGAGTTATATAAACAATAGAATACAAAATATTGTGTGGCATATATTTTTTACCCACTTCCAAAAGGAGGAGGTACTGTATTCGGCTGTATGTATTTTTTTTTATATATGTTCACCGATTACTCCGCCGTTTGTGGACCGATTTTCAAAATTCTTTTTTTGTTCGTATGCTTATACTCCCGAGGTGGTCCCATTGTCACCAAATCAGGATCTGATGATGGGATCCCAGGGAAATCGAGGGGAACTCTCAAATTTTATAGGCACACACATTGATTTTCTTATACTTTCTGAAGCATAAGAGATATTTGTGCATAGTAATCATCATCTCATGTTGCTGAGCTGATGATGGAAGGTACTGCAACAGTGAGGAGTTGAAAGCAAATTCTTTCAATAAATAGTTTTTTATTCCAAATCTTACAGTCCTGAGGTGGTCCAACTGTCACCAAGTCAAAGTCTGATGAGGGGATCCCAGAGAAATCGAAGGGAACATTCAAATTTTATAGCACAACAAATGATTTTCATATTTTTACTAAAGCAAAACAGGCATTTTTGTATAATTATCATCATATCATGTTGCTCAGCTGATGATGGAAGGTACTACGAAGGTTAGGAGTTGAGAGAAAATTCTTTCAATAAATGGTTTTTTGTTCGATATCTTACATTCCTGAGGTGGTCCAACTGTCACCAAGTCAAAATCTGATGATGGTATCCCAGAGAAATCGAAGGGAACATTCAAATTTTATAGCACAGCAAATGATTTTTACTAAAGCAAAACAGGTATTTGTGTATAATTATCATCATATCATGTTGTTGAGCTGATGATGGAAGGTACTATGACGGTTAGGAGTTGAGAGCAAACTCTTTCAATAAATGGTTTTTTGTTGGAAATCTTACATTCCTGAGGTGGTCCAACTGTCACCATTGCAAAATCTGATGATGTGATACTAAGGAAATCGAGGGAAACACTGAAATTTAATAGGCACTCTTTTAGTCATATGTCTTAACATAATACAAATATTGATGTCCGGTAATTATCACCTCATGTTGCTAAGCTGATGTGATGATTGAAGGTACAACTCCTCAACGGTTAGGAGCTGAGAGCAAATTCTTTAATTAATTTATACGTTCAAGTGGACTGATAGTAGTATTCTTTCAGGCTATAAGATGGCTCTTAGATAAACATGATTATAAAAGGTATCTCTTTAACGTTTAGTAGTTAAGTGCAAAAATTTCCAATTATGCTTATACATATGTGCAGAATTATTAAAATTTCTAAAAAGAGTGAAATAAATTAAGTTTTTAACAAAAAAATAGAACCGACTTCAAACGGTAAAAAATAAAATTGTTCAGTACCTACTTCTTCTTGCTTATGGTAATGACTCTTAAAACTATTTTTGGACAAACACCCAGATCGAGAACAGAAATTTAAACTCATCGTTCAAATTTCTGTTTCGCTGGGAATCGAACCCGGGACCCTTCGATTGGCAGTCCGGTATGGTAATTGCACCATGCGGGTCGTCATTAAGATATTTGTAATGTACGCATTTATCGTTGCTCCAAGATGATGGGAAACATTGTGATAGGTATTCAATACATTACGATGTTATCCATGTGAGAAACACATAATTTCTCGAAGGCATTATGTCCACCAAACCGCACTAGGCCAGCGTGGTGGACATTATCCTAAACACCTCTCACTTGTGTGCCCAGCAGTGGGATATAAAAAGGTTGAGAAAAAATCGAGTATTGAAAAGGTAGATTGAATCAATAAAGAATCTTTAGTCAACGTCTCAATGTTTTTTATTTATTTGAATATTCCATTCATAAATGAGCCACGTTGAGTTAAGTGGTCGCTGCAGCCCATGGACATCTACACACAACCCCAAGCAAGCATATGGTCTTGTCTGAGGTCGTATGCAGTTGCACTGCTATTGCATAAGCTGATGGTCGCTTCACGTAAGTGTGGCCGGCAACTGCTTAGAATAGAATAGAATACTGCTGCAATAGAATTGCTTAACAGCAGTGAAGTGAAGTGGGTGCTGCGGTGGTGGTACTGGGAATTCAGTTTCAATTCAAAACTCTATTATAAAACTGTGCTTCGATTTTCATCTACTACTAGAAAGTAGAACATTAATTTTCTAAAACGATTTACAAATTCTACCTTCGATTTTCGAACCCACAACGCTTTTGTCCCAAGGGGTCGTTTTGTTCCGCTAATGTGATTGCTTTCCGCGCCATCCCGCGGCGAGTAGCGGAATTAGATTTTTCTGAGCGCTTTGCATTGGAAATATTGATGCGTTACCGAATTGCAAGTTCTTTGCAAATCGTGTCCGGTGTCACCTATTTTTTTTTTGTACATATTCTAAATACATACTTAAATAGATAAATTAACACCCAGACACAGAACAAATAGTCATGTTCATCACACAAATATTTGTCCTGGGTGGGAATCGAACCCACGACCTCACGCTTCGCAGTCGGCTCATATATTAGTAGTAGTGGATCTACGCCACGGAGGATGTCAATGTATGTAACGGAATCTTTTAACTTCATTTTCACCTACGTCTAAGCGTCTAATTTACTTGAAAATTTGCACAGGGGTCAAGGGCCAATGACAATGCAACAATATGAAAAAAAATCCAAATAAAAATTAAAAATAAATAATGTACCTACCTAGTTTAAAAACTAAAAAACATGCTTTTGTGAAAATACGAACTAAAAAGCAAAAAATAAGAAGAAAATGTATTTTACTGTAAAAAAAAAAGCGTGGCGTGGTTTTTGAGATACTATTGACACCATGCATCTACCACAGTTTTTACTTTTTAGTTCGTATTCTCACAAAAGCGTGTTTTTTAGTTTTTTAAACTAGGTAAGTACAATATTTATTTTTAATTTTTAATTTTGCCTTAGTTTCATAGATCGCTTGCGTTCTACGCTAACCACCGGGCCTTGCGCGCTTCAATAAGATGTTTTTCCCGGGTAAAAAGTAGCCTATGTCACTTTCCAACATTTCCAACATCAAAGTTTCCACTGGGACGTGAAAGGACAAACAATCAAATAAACAAAATACACTTACACATATATGTATGTATGTATGATGTTATTAAAGATTTTATTACCTTATAAAATAGTGTTTGCCATTTGTTTTTCCGGAAAAACTCTATCGGCTGACCAGTATTGCCGTTTTATTGCTTGGTCCAAGATTTTCATTTCATCAGTGGAGTGCTCACGGAGCACCAGTTTAGCATCGTTGAAATAAGAACATCATGTTTTGGTTTTTTTCCAATCCTTTTAATGTCCCACTTTTGGCTTAGGTCTCGTCTCACAAGTGAGTGGGTTAAGCCATAGTCCACCACGCTGGCCAATAGTGAATTGGTGGATATCATGCCTTCGAGAAATTATAAGTTTCTTTCAGGCATGCACGGCAATGGAATACATCGTAATCAGTTCAATATTTTTCATCACCGTAGAGCAGCGACAGAAAATAGTCTTCTTTGTCAGAGGTGCGCGTCGGCATCCTCGGTCAAATAATAACATACGTGTTCTTTTGTCACTAATAATTAATCAATAGTTTATTAGTTAGTTATCGCGTAAAATAGTTACAATAAAACTTACAATAAAACCATCTGTAATTCAATCACAACAGGTTCTGGACCGAAATTAACACAAACATTTAGTTAGAACAGTGAATGAAAAATGCTTTTACAAAACATAGCGATTAATTCATTAATTGACCAATTAATTGGAAGAGATGTAATTATCGCATGTCGGTTTGACATACAAAAGTATCTGGAACATGAAAAGTTGTGGTATTGAGTCACTTCTGGTAAACGCTCAGGCGTCAAACTCAGCACAAAAGCTAGATTATATACATAATAATATTCAGGACAAAAACACAGCAACGGAGGTATTCGTATGTGATAACATAGCAAAAGCCTTCGATAAATAACGCATGATCGCGCACGGCCCATTAGGTGGCGTATAACGGAAAAGATCTAAACAGCTTAGAAAAACGGACGCGGTTGGGCGTGATATTCGTAACCGCTGGTGCCAAATTTCGTGTACGAGGGAGAGAATACAGAGTTGTCATCACACAGATAAAAAAATGGGTTTCAATTGGTATGCATCTACGGACAATACTCAGTTCTTGCTAATGATACTTTCTAACGCGAGTAAAACCGCAAGGAACAGCTAATACAAGTAGACAAACAAATAGACTTGAAAAACTATGTATGCACTAAAGAGCAATATGCTTACTTGTTTCCCAAAGCTCTACCTTTTTTTGTTACCGGATTATGTGGGTTTTTTTACCGCATTAATACCCCCTCGGTGACCTATCTTTGCGCTTGGAATGGACTCCGGGATCTCCAATGGAACGCACCAGTGTCCCCCACGCGCGGCGCCCAGAGCCCATCCTCTGGAGAGCAGATGTATATGTCTCCTGCACCCTCCGATGCTTACGGCGGCATGCGGCCACGCACACACCACCGTCCTTCCCGGGGCCTTCATAATCCCGAAGTTACAGGGACTTCTGTATCAGGCCTATGACACTCCATACAGCCCACCCGCGCGAATCATCTCAGGATATAAAAATATGGGGTTTTCCAATAGGGACGGGTTGATTTTGACAGCTCGTGGCGGCCATATTGTTGCTTTTACTTTCTGTCAAAATATCGTCTTTTAATCAGTCACTAAAGACAAATCATCATGGCAAGTTACAGCGTCAAGCAACACTTGCAAATGATAAAACCAAAATGGGTGCTCTCTAGTAGCAACGATGATCCCAATTTTGGTCGAAAAGTCATCTTTAGCGATGAGGCCCATTTTTGGATGAATGAGTACGTGAATAAACAAAATTGGCGGATTCGGGGCGACACCAATCCATACGAGATTCACGAGGTGTCATTGGTTCCAAATAAAGTTACTGTTTGGTGTGGATTTTGGGCTGGAGGCGTCATCGGTCCATATTTCTTCGAAAATGATGCTGGCGAGGCTATCAACGGCGATCGCTATAGGTCGATGATCACAAACTTTTTGTGGCCTAAATTGGATGATATGGACACCAAAGACATATGGTTTCAACAGGATGGTGCTACGTGCCACACAGTTCAAGACACAGTCCATATTCTGCACGAGCGGTTTCAAGGCATGGTTATCGCGCGCTGAGGTGACGTGAATTGGCCACCAAGATCGTGTGATTTGACCCCTTTAGACTTTTTCTTGTGGGGCTTTCTTAAGTAGCAGGTCTATGCGAATAAGCCGCAAACCACTGCGGCCCTCAAATACAACATAATCAATGCCATCGGTCAAATTCAGCCTGATTTATGCGCCAAAGTCATCGAAAACTGGACCTTTCAAATGCGCTCCACCCAGCGAAGACGCGGCGGCCATTTGAACGATGTTATATTTCACCCATAATGTCATTGATAGAGCTCTCAAATAAAGATAAAACCTTATTGATATCTCATATACAACTTTTATTATTCAATTTTAAAATCGACCCGCCCTTAATGGAAAGCCCTATAGTTGTAGCCAGGTAGATTTTCAATGAAAAATAAACTGTAAGTAAGCATATTTTTCTTACGTAATATGAGCAAATTTTATCTTTGTTCATCAGAAAGGAATCTAAGAAACCTCTGATTCTTATATTTATAAATGTTTTCCAAAAATCCTTACGAAAAATATCAAAACATTTTGGATTATTGTATTAGTAACAATTAGAATAAATAATATCCTCACACTGAGGTACTACAGTAGTAGTACCTCAGTGTTAGGATATTATTTACCTAGTAAGGTATAGAGAAGATAACGCGTTGCATGATTAAACCACGCCTGGGAAGCATGATAATTATTTTTATTTTTATACATGTTTTTTATTACCTTTTAGATCAATTATTACTTTATTTATTAATTTATTTTGATTATTGACTATAAATGAGTGGTGACGTCACAAAACATTTTCTAATATAAAATGTACGAAACTGTCACGTTTTGACAACTCATTAAAATTATCTTAATTCATTGGGTATTCACGACCGGATTGTCTTGAATTGAATTTTGAGTGAATAAAAAAGTGAATGCAATTTTCTACGTAAAATGTTTTAAATTTCGGAGTCTACTGAAATTGTATGCAAAGCTTTATTTCGCTTTTAAAATTTTGCTTTTAAAAATTTGCATTAGTTTTAAGCCCTTTGTGCGTCTCACAGCTGTCTCTTCCCGCGATTGGACAGACTTAGATTTTATAGATAAGCTTAACGATAAGCATAAGCTTAACTAGCCCTCCGAAACACAGAAACGCGTATGAAACCTCACCCATCCAACTCCAACCATCCTTTGTGAATTAGCTGTGCATAGCGCTTGCGTTTTTATTCAGCCGCTTAGATCAATTCAGAATACAATAGAAGATAATTCAGAACATTAAATTAAATCTAAATTTGATTTGCTACGCTGCTACGAGTTCCAAAGTGCTACGGTTTACTGCTACGAATGTGCTACGTCGTGCCACGTCACAATACAAGGAGCGCCTGCCTTTCTAGACAGTAGCGTAACTCAACCCGATTTTTAAAATTTGAACAAATGACTGCGCGTAGTGCTAGGGTTGGTACCTACAAAATGATGGGTTGCTTATTTTTATACAACATACACCCAACACCTATATCAATGAAAGCGACTAACTTGCAGAATACCAAACGGTATGGTGTCAAATTGCTTACATAGTAGATTACAACTAGCCATAAAAACAATTAAAATCCGATCAAGTTCAATTTGCCGTTACCACACAATGTCAGATAGCTCTTTTTTATACAACTCACCCAAAATGTGCGTCGAATGGAATAAAGGCCTAACTTATAAAATAAAATACAATACACCATAAGAGAAAAAATAAAAATACACATTTTTAAAAACACGCTTTTATTGAAGTGCACTAAACAAAACAAAAATTATTTAATATTTTTACACTTTACAAACTGTGTAGATAAACACGTTCATTAATTGACATGATCTGATTTTGATATCTGATATTGAACTAATTTAATTTTTTGAAAGTAACTAAATACGATAAAAATTTAAGTAAAGCTTTGATATTATATAAATTGTGTAATGACGTTATAAGTATATAGTAAATGTTTTAAAAGATAATTAAGAGATCAATAAAATGTTCACTAAATAGTTTGTCTTAACACGAATATAACACATATAAAGCAATAATCTATGAACATACGGTAGGTACGTAAGGTATTGTGAAAAAAAAACATAGCTAAGCAATGTCGAGTGCGGTTGCTATAGTTGTAAGTAAGTAAGTGTAACTGGCACGTAGCTGATGTAATAAAGAGTAACTTAGGCTACTTTTATTTAAGAAATATTCTAAAACTAAAATCCACGCGGACGAAGTCGCGGGCGGCTGCTAGTAAATAATAAAATAAAAGAACTGGTTAATCAACCGCCATGAGGCCAGTGAGAGTCAGAGGTCGTTATCAGGGGGCTCCATATGAATATTATAAATGTTCTTATCCTTTTTTCACGCCACAACTATGTTACGGATAGACCAGATTGTATGGGGCTTGGAGAGTGACATAGACATTGTAGGAGGTAGAACTATTATGGTTCGTCCGGGGAAGTGCCACCGCTGCACCCACTTCTGCCGTAAACCAACCCTATTGTGTTTCGGTAGAAAGGTGCAGTTGCCGGCCAAACTTACATGAGGCGACCGCCAGCCTCCGGAGTAACTTGCTTGAGGTTTTATGTAGATGTCCCTGGGCTGCAGCGACCACTTAACACCACGTGGCCTACATACTCGTCTGCTACTCCCTTCAAATAAAAAAGCCTGCTTTTTACCCGGGGAAAATATCTCATTCACTGTCTCATTCTTGTTATTAGGATGACTGCAATACTTCATCGACTATCATACTTATAAATAACAACTGTGTATAGTCAAATAATTGGAGATCAAATCTGAATTGACGACCCTCGTGGCGCAATGGTTACCATGCCGGACTGCCAATAGAAGGATCCTGGGTTCGATTCCCGGCGAAGCAGTTTGAATTATGAGTTTAAATTTCTGTTCTCGGTCTGGGTGTTTGTAATTCTGTCACTGTGTGTGTCTATGGTACCCACGACACAAGGTATATCAACCGTATTGTGGGGCTATGAGTGTGAAACTTTATTTAGTTATTTATCTTCGAAGAATTTTTATCCCATCTACAAAGGACTTTTGTCGAATCATGAAGATAAACGTTTCGACTTATCGCTACGTGACTAGAAAATGTCTTTAGAAAGACCCGCATCTGCACTGTTGTACTTATTTACACTGTAAACTTAATATATTTGTTGGAAAGGTACAAAAAAATTATACTGTAGGTATATGAAAAAAAGGATGGGTGTCAAAAAAGTTTAGCAATGTCAAGTGCAGTCAAAAGTAGAATGGGTGACCAATAGTGGCCATTCAGCAAAATCTAGTGCGGTCGTAAGGATGGGTGTCAACAAAGCTAAGCAATGTCGGGTGTAGTCAAAAGTAGGATGGGTGGCCAATAGTGGCCACTAAGCAACATCAAGTGCGGTCATAAGAAAGATGGGAGTCAACAAAGTAAAGCAATGTCGAGTGCTGTTGCTATAGTTGTAAGCCGCACTTCTTACAACTATAGCAAAAAGTGTCGTTACAACTTTTCGTCTTAATTTTTTCCGTCTAGTCCCCTTTCGCAACGCGCGAAAATACTAAAAATGTACAGTTGATGCAATAAGCACTCAAAAAATGTTAGTTTTATTATTGCTCAAAATTTTCATTAACACGATCATGTTCAATCATGATCAAACATAATTGCGTCCGTGCTGGTTCAGTCTGAGTAATTGGGTGAAAATATTTCCTTTGGTTGAGATGTTAAGATATAATGTAACAGGCAACTTGTACTTGTTTTTACAACAAAAAGGTTTAAAACGTTAATTAAAAATAGAAATTATAAAGCGTCGACAGCTGTATTTGCTTGGATTATGAGTACCTTACACGCGAAACAGCTTATATCGTATGGTGTAAATAGTCAAAATTTTGGTGTCACAATGTATATGACTTTACTGCTGAAACTTTAGAGCTTTCAACTGTATAATTTTTTTTTTGAACCTTTTTTATATCCCACTGCTGAGCACAGGTCTCCTATTTACAAGTGAGAGGGATTTAGGCTGGCCAAGTGCGGATTGGTGGACGTCATGCTTTCGAGAAATTATGAATCTCTCTTAGGCATGCACGGCGATGGGGAACATCAATTAAATATCACGATATTTTCCATCACCGTGCAGCAGCGATAAATGCGCACATTACAATTTTTTTTGTCAGAGGTGCGCGCCGAGGATTTGATCCCGGGATCGGTCGCGTCGATGACCGCGGTTTCTTACCACTCGGCCATCGCTGCTCACTGTATCATTACTACCCTACCGCTGAACCTATTTTTGCCGAAAGGCAATTCTATTATATTTCGGTGAAAAGTTGCGATTCTCGACCAGATATTCATATGGCGGGCATTAGTGCAAAATACGAGTACGATGTGTATACAAAATTTCAGGTCTAAAGATATCTGCTTCAAAATTGATTAGTGTATAGATTGTGTTGTATTTATTGATTAGTGTATGTTTGTTCGGGTAGAATCATACGAGTATATTGCAAGTTTATAAAAAGTTTTGTAAAAGTATGTAAATTCTACATGATTTTTGCCAATTTATGAGAGCATCAAATTTATCTGTATGGTATTAAATGAACATTGAATAAGCACCAACTGACGGCTCATTACCCAGATGCTATCAATTTGAAAAGATATAATAATATGGTATATATGTTTATCAATGGTATGCATCTACGGTAAATTCCATTTTTTACCTGCGTGTGTGATAGCAGCGTTGCTAGGGTCGTAGATCTCATCGTCGACGGCCACGACAGCATACTCCCCGTTTGCGAGGAGTCCGTACCGCAGCAGCACGTTCACGAAGTCCACCAGCGCGATGTGTTCCCCAAGGAACACGTATACTAAGGACAAAAAAAATATTTATCACCATTATCAACACTTTGGTCAACTATTGGATATAGGTCACTTCTTCTCTTCTAAGGCTATATTTTTGACGTGACAACGTCTAATAAATCGATGAACGCTGGCTGCACGCACGAAAAAGGATGACTCATTGTAACATAACGCTCATTGTAACGTTATGCTTGTAACTTTACGTTGAGACTTGAGCGTTCGGCTTGCGTCGTTCGTCGTCTGTTTAAACTCGTAAAGTTAAGTGAAAAGTTAACGTGGTTTTCATTGTTTTGTTATGGCGTTGTCACGTTAAACTATCGCCCGTAAACCGACTATTTCTTAGTTCCTGGCTTACCAGAATACTGAACAAGTATCTTCTCCAGCGTCTACTCAAACCGTACTACAACGGCCCCAACAAGTGCATCTGTCTTTATGGCTGCCACTGTCGTAAGCCCAAATGGTGTAATGAAATGAAATGAAATAGTTGAAATGAAATGAAATAGTTTATTAACATCCTGGGTAATAATATACACTTGATGTTTGTCATTGTTCTACGGTCATCAGCTGACCGTCATCCGCTTTGGGTGCGCTAAGGCTTATATGGGCTAGGAGAAAAAAGCGGGCGGAAAAAAACTCCACCAAAAAACTGTAATAGAACTATACGTTTTATTGGTCCCATTTTGTTTTGCAAGGACCGATGTGTTCTATTTGAGATACCTATATGAGCTATAAGAGAGATAGGGCGTTTAAGTGAAGTCATAACCCACATAACTCGATATCTCACTCAAGTTGTTTGCGTACTTTTTGAAGGTTTTCTTCCAACGCGTGGCACGTAAGGTCTTCAGTATCAAATGCGTAAAAGTATGTTTAAATAGTGGCTACATTTATATCCTGGGTAAAAACAGGTTACGATTAATAGTCAGTAAATAAGTCCTAGGACATACATGTATTTTACAGAAGAGAGAAATTTTGATTCTGCTTAATGCTTAAATACCTACCGTCTTTGGGGAAATAACGTTCATGTGAAAATTATCTAATATTTTATCATAAATTCAAACATTTTACTAGCGTTAGCCTACGGCGACGAAATGTTGTCTTTTACAGTAAGCTCTTTGAGATAATTTTAGTTCTTAAAATATCAAAAGTTGTCTTACGAGTACATTACAATGTTGTCCATTTCAAACTATTCCTTTTTAATCTGTGTTTTTAAAGGGAAACAGTAGCCCTTAGAGCATCAAAGTTACTGACTCCTCCTTCAGGAGAGACGGCATAGCGCCTCGCTTCGATACATAATTTTTGTGCCAAATCTGGTGCGGGGAAAGAACGCACATTTTAATTTTATCACACATTCACAAATATTCCTTCATCGATATAGGCGCATACATTTCTAAATATGTCAATTTCAATTAACAATGTCATTTTCTATGCAACGTCAACACTGACACCGACACACACTGACACAATAGTTGCATAAAGAAGGCACATTGTGCATGGACGTTGGGATGAGGGGTTCGCCCGTAAAGGCCACTCCTCTGACGGATGTCATACCTGTCATACCTTGATGCTTTAAGTAGTAGCCGCCATGATAACACGTCATACGTTTATTTAATTAAAAAGGTGTGTAAAACCCTATTGGCTATGGTAGCTATTTCTCGACTTGACACAATCAAATTAATGAAAGCCCTACACGAACAAAAGTTATCATGTGAGTTACTTGCACTTATGCATACTGTAGTAGCAATCTTGTTATGTGACCGTTACAGAAGTTTTTTAGGTGGTAGGAATAGGTGATCATAATCCATGTAGCTTCGGGATTAAGAATAGAGCTACGGTATCCCCTGCCTGATCGTAAGTGGCGACTAAAAGGGGGTTTCTGGGGTTGCGGGCGGTGAAAGTGGGAGCTCGATCCATTCAGCCAGCCGCCTCGGGAAGGACGATGGTGTGTGCGTGGCTGCATGCCGCCATAAGCATCTGAAGATGTAGGACAGCTCATTTGCTCTCTCGAAGATGGGCCCGTACTGAGGACCGTGCGTGGAGGACACCGGTGCGTTCCACTGAAGATCCCGGAGTCCTCCCCAAACGCAGAAGTAGGCTACCAAGGGGGTTTTAGTGCGGTACAAATCCCACATAAGCCGGAATCCCCTCTCCCAAGATGACGGGAACCTTTTGAAGGTTTCTCCCCGATACCAAAAAAAAATATTAAATTGCACTCCGGTAGTGCCGGCAGAAGTGAAAACTTGAACATTAACGTTGTGCATTATTAATATTTTGGAATGGTTAGGGAATAATTTCGCACGAATTGCTTTTATTATCAGTATTATTTTTCATCTAATATTTTCAGTAGGTTTTCATCTAGTATTTTTATAAAGTACTCACTCATTTTCTTTCACTATTTCTTTGTCACTTTTTTCATTAATAGATGCACTTTGTTCAATGTCCATATTTTGAATACTTGATATAAACGAATTTTACAAGTAGTACAAGTTTATACAGTCGAAAGCGCTCTTTGTATTGTGGTCGAGCCGTCATCAGCTGTGTACGTTCGCGTGATTCCTCCGCAGATGGCGCTGACCAGTTGGCTGAATCACGCAAACGTTTGTACTCTGTGGTTTCAATAACACGAAATTGTAATGTAATTTTTCATTGAATTGGCAATTATTGACAATTTGACATTTGATGCATTACAAGTATTACGCACTATACCAGTGTTTTTATGATGAAGTGACCCCCCGCCTGGAGCTACTGTAGGGGTGTTCATGGCCCTTCGTTGTCGGATGCAGTAGATCCGACTAAGTCTTGTGAGCCGTCCTAGGTTCTGTGTACTAGAGACTGGCAGCGAAGCAGGAGATTCCTAAGTTCAAAGTTCCATGGTGCGGAATTTAAAAAAATAGATTTTTTTAATTAGTCGAAACCCTTACAATCGATTTCGATGTTACAACACTACTCTCCAACCTTCTTACGGTTTTTCGATCAGCACACGTGACCTCGCGCGAGTTTCACAGTTTTTACCCATCCCACAAAAGTGCTAAACGCCGCTAAAGAAGTTTTCACTTCAAAAAGGAGTAAGTCCACACAGAACCGCCTAAATCATGTTTGGGGTCGTATACAGTTGCTCTATTGCACCCAAAGCTGATCTGATGGTCGCCTTATATAAGTGTGGCCGACAACCGAACCTTGCCAACAACACAATAAAATAGCTTTAAAAACCAAAATGGGTGCAGCGGCACTTGGCTGAAGATGCAGGTAGAGAAAGTCAACGGATGCAAAAACCACAGGACCCGACGGTGACGAAAAAGTTAGAAGATTTTTAAGTTTAAGCTCAACAGTACATCTCTAATGACTGATTCATGAATCGCGTGGCGCAATGGTTACCATGCCGGACTGCCAATCGAGAGGTCCCGGGTTCGATTCCTGGTGAAACAGAAATTTTAATGATGAGTTTAAATTTCTGTTCTCGGTCTGGGTATTTGTGTTCCTGTCTTTGTATGTGTCCATGGTACCCACGACACAAGGTATTAATTACCTTACTGTGGAGCTATGAGTGTGTAACGTTTTTATGGATGGGTAGTTTATCCGCCAGCGGCATCGCCTGCGTAGACCCGTTTTATAGAATCCCGTAGGATAAAAACCATCCTATGTCCTTTCCCAAGGTCCACTCTATCTGTGTTCCAAATTTCAATAAAATTGGTACAGTAGTTTAAGCGGGAAAGCGTAGCAGACAGACAGAGTTACCTTCGAATTTATAATATTAAGTAGGGATTCTACGAGTATTATATCTTTTTGTGAAATACATTCTTTTGAAGACTCTTATTTTTTCAACTTGGAATTCAAATTTTGTCGAATAGCGAGTTGCCCAAGTTTTTGGCATTGGAACAGCGTGGTAGTAATATTCAGGTTTCTTCAATTACGAATGATACAACTCTTGCAGTGGAATGCAAAAAAATATAGCACCTATTGGTAGAAATTTATGAAGTAGGTACATTATACATAACATTCTGTTTATAAGACGACATAAATCAACTAACAAGGATCTTAATATGGGGTCATCGGACGGATTGTACTCCAAGATGTCAAGAAGGGCATCACAGCAAATAAAATAAATAAGTACGTGAGACTCGGGGATGGGTTATATTTATTTACATGGAGCTCGAAATGAGTAATTGATTTTGCTTTGAAAAAGTTTTGAGTGGACTGAATTAAAATTGGATCGATTCTTAATCTGGGGCCACTGTAGTTGATCTGCCAACATGGGCTAGAAGGCAGTATAAAAAAACAACAGGTTGCTCTCCGGGAGCGCCGGCAGAAGTAAAAACATTAATGTTGTGCAGTTTTGATGTCTTGGAATCGTTAGGGAATAATGCCGCACGAATTGCTTGAATTATCATAAAGTACTCATTGAAATATCATAAAGTACTCACTCATTCTCTTTTACTATTTCTTCGTCACTTTTTTAGGGTTCCGTAGCCAAATGGCAAAAAACGGAATCCTTATAGATTCGTGATGTCTGTCTGTCTGTCTGTCCGTCCGTATGTCACAGCCACTTTATTCCGAAACTATAAGAACTATACTGTTGAAACTAGGTACGTAGATGTATTCTCTGAACCACATTAAAATTTTCACACAAAAATAGAAAAAAGCAAGAAATTTTGAGGGTTCCTCATACTTAGAACTAAAACTCAAAAATTTATTTTTCATCAAACTATTGGGTATTATGTGGTATTATGGGGTATTTATGGATAGGTCTTCAAAAATGATATTGAGGTTTCCAATATCATTTTTTTCTAAACTGAATAGCATTGTGCGAGAGACACTTCCAAAGTGATAAAATGTGTTCCCCCCCCCCTGTAACTTCAAAAATAACTTCAAAAATACGGAACCCTTCGTGCGTGAGTCCGACTCACACTTGGCCGGTTTTTTATTGCTAGTGGTGTAGAAGACTGTACGCGAGTCTGATTTGCACTTGGCCGGTTTATCTTGTTTCATTAAGGTACCTGGGTGAAATTAATGTTTATTCTACAGGATTACCTCTAGTCTTAAAGTAGGTTTGCTCTACGATCTTCTCCATTACAGCGATGTGGCGAGGGATGTAGTCCGCGAATCTGTGTTCAGCCGTGATGGTCATATCGTTGCTTTGGGCGAGCTCCTGCGGACAAGCACACATTCATTGAGAAAAAAGCGATCATGTGTTACTATATAACATGTCTTATCACTTATAAAACTGTATTTCTCTCTTTGGCAAAGGAAGATCTTCCGCTAGACGAGGTGATCATGCCTGGGGAGCGGCCGTGCTCCAACGTATAATTTCGGAGCTTCTATATATGCAAGATGTTTAAAAAAATTCGATAGCGTGTTTCAGAATATCCGAGGCGCCATCGCTTGATAAATTGTGAAGGTCGCCACACTTTCGCTTGGTAGTGTAACTCGTCCGTGATAGGCACAGTGGTAGTGTATAAAATAAAAAGTTAAACAATAAAAATAAAAATTTATAGGTGAAGGTATAACTTTTCCCTCAATCAATAAGAAACCATAAATGTAGTTTATTAATAGAATGTAATTTTACATCAGGAAGCTGTATCTTGAATTTTAATTAATTTCTTCTCTTTTGTAAGTCAATCCATCTTTTCACTAAAAACAACTTGACAAATTTAAATAAATGTAACTACTTCTTTGAACTTAAAAATTCAGTCAACTACAAATTGCACTCTCAAATTTTGATCGTGAATGCGACGTTCATTGCCAACCCTCAAAAAAGCCGCTAGGAATTCGGAGCTAAAATTGGATATAGATAATGGGTTTTTCTCTGAATAACTTTCAATTAACAATGTGAAACAAGAAACATAATTGATACCTTAACATAAAATTATAAAACCATATAAATATTTTATTTAATTTTGTAGTAAAGCTAAAACCCTATAAATACATAGTAAGTAATCATTGACTTCGTTAATTCCTTGGGATTATGATTGTTAGCTTCATATTGTAAATTAATGTAATAAAAATAATATTAACTAAGAAAACACACTTTAACGGATTTTAGTTTTACAGCTTTAGATTCTTTCACGTTTACGATTAGTTCATCTATACCTATACATATAATAAATCTGTAACAAGTCGGTTTCTGTACATTGAAGATATTTGAGAAAAACTGTCACTAGGGCTATTTATTAGCGTAATAGAACCCAAAACAATGATTTTTAGAATTATTGTCTGTTTGTCTGTTCGTTTGTGCGCGTTAATCTCAGGAACGGCTTACCGTAGAAGGATGCAGTTTTCACTGATGTATTGTTTTTAGGGTTCCGTAGCCAAAATGGCAAAAAAACATTTCATTCCAAAACTATTAGGACTTCAAAGTTAAAACTTGGTAGGTAGATGTAATCTCTGAACCGCTTTACGATTTTCATACAAAGATTTAAAAAAATGGGGGCTCTCCATAATTGGAACTCAAACAAAAAAAAATTTTTTTCATCAAACCTATTCGTGTAGGGTGTCTATAGATAGGTCTTTTAAAATGACATTGAGGTTTCTAAAATCATTTTTTCTCAAAGATAATCGTTTGAAAGGTAGACATTTCCAAAGTGGTAATATGTTGGTCCCCCCCCCTCTAACTTTTAAAGTAAGAAAGTGAAAAATCTATCAAAAATATATGTTGTAGATCTCAATAAAAACTTTCAACAAAAATTGGTTCGAACGAGATATAGTAGGTACGCAGTTTTTGAGATATAGTAAATTTTTAAAAACCGCAAATATAACTTTGTCGTTCATACAAACACTATGAAAATCAAAGTTATTTTTGCTGGCAAAAACTTATAATGCTACTACGGAACCCTTCATGGGCGAGTCTGACTCGCACTTGTACACTTTTTTTTGGATTAACATTAGGGGTCACCTTTTTGGTACAGTCGACAATAATTAATCAATATTTTAATCTATTCATAAAGCTGAAGAGTTTGTTCGTTCCTTCGTTTGTAAGTTTGTTTGAACGCACTAATCTCAGGAACCACTAATACCGAAGTCCACACAGACGAAGTCGCGGGCGGTCACTAGTACCTAAATATATTTATCAGCTTCAACGATTTTAATGAAATTTAGTACCCTGGTTTCGGGGGTGATAAATCGATCCAGCTAGGTTTTATTTCTAGGAATTTTAAATTATAAAAAAACATTTTCAGTGATAATCAACTTAAATATAGACAAAAAAATACGACTCTCCCTGGCATCGAGAGAGAGTATTAATAATATTATAGCTATTGCATACCCCATATTTTAAAACAGGGCTAAAGTTTTTCTCCGTCTGCTCTTCTCTTCAGCTCAGCATTGCCTAAGCGCACCCAGAGCAAATAGAACAAAAAAAACGTTCACTAAGAGTTTGTAAAGGAACCGTACAGTGAATAAAAAATATTTCATTTCATTTCATTTCATTTCATTGTGACGTAGAACAAACCGTCAAACGCCATCCACCAATCCGACGTTCAAAGAAATGACAGTGTCGATTTGAAAGAGCTCTAAAAAATTTTGTTCATTGAATTAAAGCTTCCTTGGCCAAATGGTTACATGGGCTGACTGCGGAACTAGAGATCCGGGTTCATACCTCAATCAAAACCATATTGCGTTTTTTTTTTTGAAAATATTTTTTATTGAGGTAATTTCAAATGGCGTTATTAAGTAACACTAAGCAAATGTTACTTTCGTTTGAATTTAAACCAAGAAAATAAAAAAATTTTATCCGAGCAACGCTCGTAATACTACTTGGAATTAAATATAATATTAATTATTATGGATATATCCTGTAATAGGTAACGATACTCATTTAATGGTGCTAAAATTGTTCAGTTCACTTTGTTAGTCGCTATTTTTGGGATTGAGATTAGCTAGCTTCGGAATTCGCTGCTTGAAAGGAGTCGGCGTTGCCGGCAGCGAGAATGGGAGCTCAAACCGTCCATGTACATATGTACATGTCCATACTACCCATTTGCCTCCGTTGAAAAGCGCGCAGTCCGAACCGTCAATGACCCAAGATTAACTGACAGGCTAGAACCGCTTAGATTGCGAAGAGTCATATGCTCGCTCTGCGTGTTCTACCGACTTTACTATGGTGAGTGCTCTGAGGAACTTTCAAAATTGATGCCTAAGTACGTCACCATTCCATGATTATACCACCAGACGAAGGTTAAAGTTCCACCGACACCATCTATCTGGATTCGTGGCGATCTTCCACAGTCCGCTTTGCACGCTTTGCGAAAAATAAGCTCTTGGAAGCTTATAATGTCGACTTGCTCCGGATTACCTTATTTATCTTAGTGGTTCCTGTTGACGCGTCTCAGTTAAAACACTAACCGAATTGCTTGAAATTTATGCAAATTATGATTTTTAACTGACAAATTAAGTGGCTTTACATCACTTTCTTTGCGTCCTACTGTTGGACACGGGTCTCTCCCCATTATACATATTTTGAGCTTCTCCAATGCAGCATGGCATCGGCATCTACCGCCCCGTCAAGTCCTTAAGCGCAAAATACGGTGCCCACTATGCAAAATTTATTATTTATTAATATTTATTAGTTACTTTTATTTGCGCCAGAGCTGTTTTTAATATTTTGTAACCAATGTCCTCTATTAGTTAAAATTGCGATTTGTCTGAGGCAAATAACAAATAAGAAAATTAATTTTCCTTGAGATATCAACGTCACCGTCTAACATGAAAGCTGACTAAAATTTAATGCCAGAATTGTATACAACTACATTGATTTATGAAGTTTCCTGACACAATAGCAGGTACTCGAAATAATAATTAATAAAATAGAGAAGGGTATCCGTGCTTATTTATGAAGGGTAAATTAATATAAGTCTTTTTAAAAACTATTTTCAAAACCTTTTTTCTGGTAAATGGCATTAACACTGGCAGGCACATACTTTCAAATGAAGACTGTCAAAAAGTCAGCAAAAAACTTTGATAATGATACCTATGGATCTGAAATAGTTGTCTATATAAAGCGTAGCTTATACTTTTGTATCATAATCCGATGAAGAACTTATAAACATATTTCTGTTTCTTTCTCACTTATGTTTATCTACTCATGCGATAAGAGATAGCACTAATGTTGAACGTGCCAATTTTGGCAACATTTTTCTGTAACGTCATGGTAATACCTATTTGCGGCCGATTCGCCATTTTTTATTACCCTTTCATGTGGTACTTGAGCTGTCAGTGAGCTTTGTTGTGGATAGTTTTTTTTAGAATTTCTTCGTTATTTGTGGTGTATTTTAGCAAATCCTTTATTGAGAAAGGTGAAGTGGTGTAAAAGAAGATGCCAAAGTGCAGTTTTATTGGGTGCGGCGGCAGAAGAGGGAAAAAACAGCATCATGTACATTACGCCGGTACGTACTGCATATTTCATCGAAATACCCCTGATTTCTACAAATTTACAAATGAAATGTTTACTAAAAGTCTTAAGTAAAGATATTGGATCACGTTTCCTTTCATTTTCATTTATATTTACGATTATTTCACTATACAATTTTATAAAAACATTTTGTATGAAAAATAGTGTTGCGGTATTGATTGCTCCCATATCGATAAAATTATCATACATAAGAAAGATAAAGGGTAAAGAATATCGGGCTTATGAAATATGTTTTTTTCACAATTGTATAACTGGAAAAATTAGTTGTATCAGCAAATTAAAATTTAAACTTCTGTTAATGTTCCACTGCTGGGCATTCCTCTCATAACTAACATTATGTGTATTTTGTTTTAGGTCACCAGTGATTGAAGAGTCTGAAAATATAAACACTACAAGGAAACATGTATATTTTTGTCCCTTCAATTTGATGATTCATGTTTCAACAGAACAATGAATAATATAGTACTACGTGATGATGGCCTACCATCACAAACTTTATTGGTAAGAAAGATGTGTGCTCTTTTAATTACTTAACAATTTATTGTTCACATATATATGATTGTTGTTATATATTATTATTGTTATGTGTGTGTGCGTGTATATGTATAGGCGTTGTGTTAAGCGAGCGAGCTGGGGTTGCTCGCGAGCGATTACCGTCGCATATGGACGCGACGGTAATCGCTTAACACCACGCCGCCTACTTAGGATAGCTATACATAGTCGATATAAATCAATCTACTCATATACCTACTATGGTTTATATGTTATACTGTTGGGCACTGGTCTCTCCTGACTAGAGAAGGTACATGCCATATAGTTTACCAAGCTGGTCCAGTGCGAGTTAGGGTACTTGGATAGCGCCCTGTTTGTATAGTTCTGATAAGACTATCTATTTAAAGACATCTTATTATATTTAAAATGTAGGTATATATCTTGAACGGAAATATAAAGATAAAATTTTAAAACAGGCTTTAATATTAATAGCCAGCCATTAGTCAGCCAGCCATTATTCAGCCAGTCATGAGTCAGCCAGCCTTAAGTTAAGAGCCATAATGATCTGTTGTTCCAGATGCTAACCATTACGGTCTGTTCCCATTACAGGAGCAATTATTCCAGGATGGCCGAATGTACCGAACGCGTCAGCCAGCTAGCCAATCGGAGCCTTGCCACCATGCCATACTGACGTCTCCCTGCAACCAAGCCAAGCCGTAGCTAATAAGGAGAGAGTCAACTCTATATAAGCCAGGGTTTCCCAAACTATGGGTCGCGACCCACTGGTGGGTCGCGAGCGAATATTCAGTGGGCCTTGCCCGTTGAACGATACACCAACCGACCGAGCCATCCGTTCATCAATATCACACACAATGACACAATTTCACCCTTCCCATTGAAATAACCTTTTTGATGTAATTATTGAATTCAGTAATAAAAAAATGCATTAAAACTTTGTTTGTTACCATTTGAAAAGTCCTATTTATTCATATTGGTAATGGTGAAATTGCCTAGAAGTGGGTCCTGTGTTGGTAAACTTATCTTTGATGGGTCGTAACTCAGACAACTTTGGGAACCACTGATATAAGCCATCCCCAACAATTATTATGTGTCATTCTGCTTGTCAGTAAAAATGCAGAAACTCTGTCCATTTTTATTTCAGGTAGATATTTGAGTAAAATTTATGCTTTCTTTTTAAGGACATTCGTCTTAGTCCCTTGTATGGTCCCTACCTTTATACAAATTGTTAATGACCAGAGGTCTTCAGGAGTCCAGATAATTTATAATAGGTACCTTAAGCTTACGCAACTATACCTCCCTATTATGTTTTATTATCTTTTAGGTACATATTTGTTTTTAAAAATAAAGGAAATGTTCAATAAAGTAAAATAAATGTGATTATCAATATCTTGGATATTTTATTTTGTGCCCTACTAACACAACCTTGATAAAAAAGGACATACCATACCAGCAGACATACAAAACATCAGACCGTACAAGATCATCAATTCGCAATTGTGAGCGAGAGAATCTTTGGTGATTTTTTGCATAATATTATAAACTCTGACGTTAGTATGACGTGGCATTAGTTTAATTTTAACTACGTTTAACGTGTTAGCCCATCGTTTTAATCACACCTCGGAGTTACTGATGGTTTGAATGGAAGTATAACTTTTATATTTTATTTTATATTATTATAATTTGTTAATTTACCTACAAACCGATATTCAAGCCCTAGGATAGATGATCACTTCCAGTGTACCTATTTGTAACAAGAATGGAACTATCGATAATGTCTATCGACCGAACAGAAACAGCTCTAGTCGAATCCGCCATTTGTAATTACCGTCGAGTGTAGGTATGGCACGTTTTTTTGTAGGTATTTCAACTCCTTCCGTAAGGGGGATTCGTTCCTCATTGGCAAAAAAGTTTCTGTCACTTTAACCATTGTTTAACTGTGGTCACTCGTAAATTTTCAACAACTATGGAAAAGGAGTTTTGGCGGGAAGTCGAAAAAGACATATTGTACTCTTGTTTTATTTTCATTTTCTTGGTGTATTTTTGAGTTATATCGGATAAAGTTGATGGCATTTTGTTTGAATAACAGTGCTAAAATATGTTTTTTCTGCTTGCCTCCAAAATTCCATTGGACACGTCCTAGTAAAGTAGCCATCGCTTTACTTGAATGTTGGATTGACTGGACTGACTGATTACTGACGACTTACTTACTGACTTTGTTATTACTTCGTCCAGTTTCATTGAAATTGGCAAAAAATTGATGCAAAAATTATACTTGCATACCTTCCCAGGTGGAATATAGAGAGACCATATTGTAAAAACTTTTTGTGAAAAATGTAACCTATATTCTGGCAAATAAAAATATTGATTGATTGATTGATTGACGCTGGCAGTATGCACAGAGTTTGCGATGCCATAATGAAAAAAGTGAAAACATTAACGTTGTGCATTTTTGATGTCTTGGAATCGTTAGGGAATAATTCCGCACGAATTGCTTGAATTATCAGTACCTATTAATTTCTATCTAGTATTTTTACAAAGTACTCTCTCATTTTTTTTCACTATTTCTTCGTCACTTTTTTCATTAATAGATGCACTTTGTTCAATGTCCATATTTGAAATACTTGATATAAACGAATTTTAAGATAAAATTATACTTGACGCTGGCAATATGCAGAGTTTGCGATGCCATAATTGAAGAAAAAAAGTACAGACAGCCGTCAGATGAGCCGTCATCAGCTGTCACCCCTCCGTCTTAGTCTAAGAGCCGGTGAAGATATTCACTCGTTCGGTTGTTACAAGAGTGAAGGTGATATGAAAGAAAATTGATTAAAATTAATTAAATTAAAAATAGCTATGAACACTTTTCGATAGTCAAGTTATCATAGGCATATATGTTTATAAATTATATTTGGTAAACAATGTGTGTCATCGAATTATCAGATCGGTGAAGGTCGATCTTCCTCGTCTCCTCTACTATCTTACGAAATTTTGCGATCAGCACACGTGACCTCGCGCGAGTTTCATAGTTTTTACCCATCCCACAAAAAGTGCTCAACGCCGCTAAAGAAGTTTTCACTTCAAAAAAATAAAAAAAACTATGGAAAAGGAGTTTTGGCGGGAAGTCTGCAGGGACAAGTTGCGCTCTTGTTTTTTTTTTTTTTTTCATTTTCTTGGTGTATTTTTAGTTATATCGGATAAAGTTGATGGCATTTTGTTCGATATAGGTTAATGACAATGCACGCACAGAGTTCCAAATAACCCGCACCCCCCCAGAGTGCACGAGTGTTGTAAAATAAAATAACAGTGCGAAAATGTGTTTTATATGCTTGCCTCCAAAACTCCATCGGATACGTTCTGGTAAAGTAGCCATCACTTTACTTGAACATTTCACTGACTAGACTTACTGATATCTAACGACATACTGTTTTTTTCTTTGACTACTAAGTGATGCAAAAATTAAACATGATGCTGGCAATGTGCACAGAATATGCGATGGCATTATTTAAGATTAAAAGAAAATATTGAACTATGGAAAAATCTAAATTTCGTGCCGTTATAAAACATTTTTGTATGAAGAATTGCAGTGCTGCCACAATAAAAACTGAAATTGATTCTGTTCAAAGGCACCATCGTTGCAGACTGTTTATAACAGGATAGATGATTTTAAACATGGTCGGTCAATCACATCTGATGCTCCATGCTCTGGTCACCCAATCAAAGTCACCACTGAGGATATTGTTGAAGAAGTCCATAATATTGTACTCGACGACCGCCGAGTGAAGGTGCGTGAAATATACACCTGAATCAAAACAGCAATCAGAACAATGGATGGCGACTGGTGAATGTGCCCCAAAGAATGTTAAGACTGTTTTGTCGGCTGGGAAGGTGATGGCGACTGTCTTCTGGGATGGCGAAGGAATCATTATGATTTATTATTTGGAAAAGGGAAAGACTATTACTGGCCGTTATTACGCAGAGTTATTGGTCCGTTTTAATGCCGAATCGTTGGAAAAACGACCATAATAATAATTGTCCCCCAAGAAAGTCCTCTTTCATCAAAGCAATGCCCCAGTACACATGTCAGCCATGTCCAAAATCCATGAGTTGGGCTTCGAGCTGGTTCCGCACGCTCCGTATTCTCCGGACCTACGAGTAGCTCCATGCCATTATTACCTATTCCCAAATCTGAAAAGTTTTTTTTCTGAAGTATTTTTTGGAGGGGATAAGAAAATTGGAAACTCGCTGGAAAAAGTGTGGCCCTCAAAGGATACTTTGTTGAGAAAAAAATGTAAATTGTTAATATATATATATATATAAATATATATTTACTTTTTAAAACGACTTATCAAACAGCCCTCGTATATAGATGATAATTTATATGATTGTGTCCCTTTTTGCGACCCACTGCTGGGAATGGGTCTCTCCTCATTATTGGGGAGGTCTGTAGCTTAGTTTAGCAACTCCTATGCGCGTATGTGATAACTTATCATAGAGAGATAACTTATATCACAATCAGAAATTACAAAGTAAAAATAACTAGATCTTTGTTGTAGGCGTTATTTAAGTGTCACATTGCAACATTAGCTAACTAGTGATCTGGCCTGGCATTACTCGAGTGATTTGTGTCTGTATGATTACACTAATCTCTCCGACGGGACAGTGCATTCTTCCGGGATAAAACTATCCTATGTCCTTTTCCAAGGCCCACTCTAACTATACGTCAGTGTCAGTAGTTTAGACATGAAAACATAACAGACAGACATATAAATACACACACACACACACCCACACACCCACACATACACACACACACACACATACACACATAGACAGAGAAACATTCGCATTTATAATATTTATATGGATGGATTAGCATCAGCTCTCTCATAAGCGCGACCTGTTGACACTTTTGTGTGTGTGTGTTTCTCTCTCACTCTTTATCTCTCTCCTTGTGTAGATGTGCGTGAATGTGTGTGTGTGTAAGAGAAGAGAGAGTGAGCGCGTGAATGTGTATGTGTGTGCGTATGTTAAAAACTTATATTTTTATTATATTTGCTCACCTTAATCGCGTCCATCTGCTGTCCAGCGGCGGTGGCCTCGTCGCCGGCCACTATGGCGAAGGTGGTCCAGCCAAGCGCCTTGAGCAGCGCCACCACGGACTTGCTGACCTTATGCGCCGGCGGCAGAGTGCGCGCGAATGTTGCGCCTAGCCCGCCGTGCCGACCGCCCTGCGCGCCTGCGCATTTCTGGTGGACAAGGACGGTATAGTATTATATTATAGTTATACATATATTTATATTATAGTAAAAGAGCAACTATTAATATTATATGCATCTTTTTGTTTGTACGAATTGTACATACATATGTTATAAGTTTCTTGACCGAGATAATCGTCGATAGTTTTTTTCTCGTGGGCAGTGGGACAACTGCCTAACCCTCTTTACAATTAAGATTTAATTTCCGAGTTCATGATGGACTACACAAAACTGCAAGCTGTAATTTAAGTAGCTGTTATGCCTTACATCATCATCAATCCTTTAAATGTCCCGGCACGAGTCGCACACAAATGAGAAGTATTCAAGCCAAAGTCAAGTAAAGTAATTTAAGTTAAGGCATCAAAAGTGTACAGTTCAGCAAGTTTTGATGCGGAAGCTTTCGGCTGCTACGACGTAGTTCGTAGACGAGCGTAGCACGTAGTCGACTAGTAACTTTTACGTTCCGAAACCGATATGCGATCCAAACTTTGAATGTTAACACCTATTTGAGGTGGAACTATTTGTATCTATTCAAACTTTTTATTTCATAATTGAATATATATTTAGATTATGAGAATGAATTATAATCTTTAAATGACTAACATAAAGAGCATAAAATGCGCAGTTTGAACCATTTTTTCGGTCGTGACGCAATGAATAGCCTTAGCGCCAATATAATGGGGAGAGCTCATTATATTGGCGCCTGGAGCTTACTCCACTCAATACGGGTTCGTGGAGTTGCTGATTAGTGGCGAACCCGCTATCTAACAACGGATTTTTATCAATACGAACTCGGACCGACGGCTTAAAAGGCATCCGCAGCAAACGCGCATGAAGTTTGTGTCTAGCGGTCATCCACCTTACAAACGACCGCGTCCGTTCCGCTTAACTGCGTTGATTGCTTGCATTCTACACCAGTCAGTCAACCATGCGCAAGCGCGCATTTATCTTTATATATTGTTTAGTATGTACTCACGTGTGATATGAGTGGTAGGTTCCAGGCTGCTGCTAGTTTCGCCTCGGTCTGGCAAGTTCCATCCGGCCCGAAGAACGCCACGACACCCAGGTCGCGCATCTGAGTCATCACCCTGCGACAAAATGTTTTTTTTACATGATGGATGGTCACGAAACGCACCCTCAAAGCACATTCGATCATCGCTACCGACGTCGACATTGTTAAACTGACGAGTCTTTGTATTACCAGCAGGACTTAGGCCGTTGGTCCACCACCGCCGTTACCGTCACGTCACCGAAAAGGAGATGCTGGTGCCGAAGTAGTTGTACATACATTGCCCGCATGTCCACCGCAGGTCCGTCACCCGAGCGCCGTCATCCCAGCCCAGATTTCGAGTAGATCGGCATGACCACTAAAACGGAGCCCGAGATTTTGACGGGCCGTCTGGCCGGGCCGGGTCTGGCTGGTCCCTGTAGCTTCGGGATTAAGAATAGAGCTACGTTATCCCCTGCCTGATCGTAAGAGATGACTAAAAGGGGGCTTCCGGGGTTATGGGCGGTGACAATGGGAACTTGATCCGTCCAGCCAGCAGCCACAGGTAGGACGGCGGTATGTGCGTGGCCGACATCTGCTCTCCCGATGATGGGCCCGTTCTGGAGAGCCGCGCGTGAAGAACACTGGTACGTTCCACTGGGTATCCCGGAGTCCTCCTCAAGCGCAGAGGCAGGCCACTGAGGGGCTTTAGTACATTACAAATTCCACATAACCCGGTACTATATAACCCTACATAATACCAAAAAAGGTAAAGCACTGCCATAATTAAGAAAAATATCGCCGTGTTAGCATAATGAATAAATCTATTTCAAGCTCCCGAAGTTCAACATCCTAATCTATTGCATCATTAGTGTTCGTCAATCGTAATCACATCTGATTCAATAAGAGAGTAAGCTAAGGAATAAAATTTAATTTAATGAAATAATTGAAACAGTTATTATTGATAGCTTGCATGCACTGGTCATATTAATAATATTTATAACCAAACTAGCTGACCCGACAGACGTTGTACTGTCTTAACTATGAATATTGAATTCAAATTTTTACCGACTTCCAAAAGAAGGAGGTATTGTATTCGGCTGTATGTATTTTTTTTTATATATGTTCACCGATTACTCCGCTGTTTGTGGACCGATTTTAAAAATTATTTTTTTGTTCGTATGCTTATACTCCCGAGGTGGTCCCATTGTCACCAAATCAGGATCTGATGATGGGATCCCAGGGAAATCGAGGGGAACTCTCAAATTTTATAGGCACACACATTGATTTTCTCATACTTTCTGAAGCATAAGAGATATTTGTGCATAGTAATCATCATCTCATGTTGCTGAGCTGATGATGGAAGGTACTGCAACAGTGAGGAGTTGAAAGCAAATTCTTTCAACAAATAGTTTTTTATTCCAAATCTTACATTCCCGAGGTGGTCCAACTGTCACCAAGTCAAAGTCTGATGAGGGGATCCCAGAGAAATCGAAGGGAACATTCAAATTTTATAGCACAACAAATGATTTTCATATTTTTACTAAAGCAAAACAAGCATTTTTGTATAATTATCATCATATCATGTTGCTGAGCTGATGATGGAAGGTCCTATGACGGTTAGGAGTTGAGAGCAAATTCTTTCAATAAATGGTTTTTTGTTGGAAATCTTACATTCCTGAGGTGGTCCAACTGTCACCATGGCAGATCTGATGATGTGATACTAGGGAAATCGAGGGAAAAACTGAAACTTAATAGGCACACACATTCTTTTAGTCATATTTTTTAACTTGATACAAATATTTATGTCCGGTAATTATCACCTCATGTTGCTAAGCTGATGATTGAAGGTACAATCCTCAACGGTTAGGAACTGAGAGCAAGTTCTTTCATTTATTTATACGTTCAAGTGGACTGATAGTAGTATTCTTTCAGGGTATAAGATGGCTATTAGATAAACATGATTATAAAATGTATCTCTTTAACGTTTAGAAGTTAAGTGAAAAAAATTCCAATTATGCTTATACATAATGTGCAGGATTATTAAAATTACTAAAAAGAGTAAAATAAATTAAGTTTTTAACAAAAAAATAGAACCGACTTCAAACGGTAAAAAATAAAATTGTTCAGTACCTACTTCTTCTTGCTTATGGTAATGACTCTTAAAATTATTTTTGGAGTCGGGCCCTTAGTCAAATGTCCTGTCTTAGTGAATATAGTGTTTCTTTCGTTCTGAATGGGCACCGACTCCAATATAGTTTTAAGAGTCATTACCATAAGCAAGAAGAAGTAGGTACTGTCCCACTGTCTGTACTGTCGGTGCCCATTTAGAACGAATGGTAGGTACGGCATTTTAGTAAGGGCCCGACTCCAAAAATAGTTTTAAGAGTCATTACCATAAGCAAGAAGAAGTAGGTACTGAACAATTTTATTTTTTACCGTTTGAAGTCGGTTCTATTTTTTTGTTAAAAACTTAATTTTAAATGATAAATATTGATATGGTGGTGAAGCATTCTTTAAAATTTTCCGCGCAATTTTCTTAATTTCTTCTTTCATAATAACCTTCTCCTGAGAGTAACAAAGATAACAAAAAATAATTAACGACATCGGTCCAGCCGTTCACGTGTGATTTTTACAGAATGCTCTCTTCAGTCTATCTAGTAAGAGTAACATAAATAAAATACATTATCTTTGTTAACAACGGATACCTCTTAGCGCTATCAGGTAAAGGTACATACCGTCGTTGATCTAAGCAAATACGGATACATGTACTTTAATAGACTGATAGTTATATCCTTTTGCGTGAAATACTCGGAAATCACATGAAACTTTTCAGTTTACCGACAGTAAATGAATTCTCGTAATTAAAGATATTATACTAAAGTTTGGTATGGATTTGGTTCCGAAACTCGTGGAATAAACCACAATTTTATTATTTATATCTAATACATTTAAACGAGCAATTCTTATATAGGTATACCTAAATATATTTTTTGAATCTCGGAAACGGCTCCAACGATCCGTGTGACGCATGGTTATCATGCCGGACTGCCGATTGGAGGGTCCCGGGTTCGATTCCCGGCGAAGCAGAAATGTGATTGACGAGTTTATTTCTGTTCTCGGTCTGGATGTTTGTGTTTCTGTCTTTATGTGTTTCCATGGCATCTTACTATGGGGCTATGAGTGTGAAACGTAATTTTTTTATAATTTACTATGCGAAATTTAATATTTACGACTTAAAACCGCATTGTCAACAAGCAAACCATCTATAGATAAATTCATTCGTATGCCCTATATGCCCTAATAAACCAAACTAATACCAAAAAATATAAAATGGACCGGTATATAATTGACATTGCGCTTAACACTTTAATACGTTATTCTAACAGATTATTTATGTTTTTGCAAGCGTAGTAGCCTTAGTACGCATCTAAAATTAACTTAATTTTAATGTATTTTGATGAAGTTTATGATGTCTATGTATTTTACGAGAGCTTTAAAATAATTACTTCGCGGCGGCGCGTATCTTTAACAAAAACGTCAAATCCATACTAATCCATAATGACATTATGAATGCGATAATAACTCTTTCTGTGTGTGGATGTGTGTATGTTGTTGCGTTTTGATGCCTAAATTATTGATTCTGAATCAATTGTAATGAAATGTGGTACACAGATAAAGTGGAGCTTTTATCGCGAAAAATAGGCTTAAATGGGTTTAAATGTGTGATGAAAATAAATATGAAATATGTTCATCTTCGAAGATAATAAACTAAAAATTTACTAAAAAAACCGACTTAAAAAAAGTATTTCAAAACCAATTAATATAAACTAAAAAGTGACAAAATAATTGCATATTCTTCTACAATTTAATAGTCAACTTACATTTTCTACTCATCAATATGTAGGTACGATTTGTGTTTACCACATACTGTAGATACAAACTTTTTATTTTACTTTTATATTACGTTGTGCCTCCTATTTTTTAAACCTGTCGTAAATAAGATAGATTTTTTGGAGTAGTGACAGCCGAATGGTAAAGATCAGTCTGTGACACGGAGGTCCAGAGTTTAAACTCCAGCGCACTTTTTGACAAAGAAGCGTTGATGTGCGTATCACTCACAACAATTTCTCTAACTATGGAGTACCATAAATATTTCATTCATTACTATGATTTCTATTCCCGTGTAGGCCTGCGAATCGCCCAAAATTTCTAGAACTTGGTATCTTGTATCTGGGAGGTATTTTTTTCCGCCGGCTTTTTTTCCTCTCAGTGTATAAAAACCCAGGTAATTGGGTGCCCAAAGCCGATGACGCTGATAAAATACCGTATAAATAATTACCAAAAACAATAAAATTAAAAAAACGCAAATATGGGATAAATATAAATCAATAATGTGATTAGTAAATTTAATACTTAAATAAATTAAAATTTCTAAGTTAGATTTTAGTCAGTACTTTTATTTATTAATAATATAATATTTGCGTACCTTACTGAGGTAAATATGACGGATTATTAAATGTATAAAACAACTTTTGTAATACCCATATTTGTGCAAATAAATCATTTGTCTTTGTCTTTGTATTTATGCTTGTTACTAAATAATATTTTAATCATATATTTAAGCTTGTTTTGCCGATGAATACTGAATATGACGGGACAATAATGGTCCAGTATATTTATTTGCTTATTTTTTTTATTTGAATGAAGTAGCAGACATATACATACAACCTCAAGCAAGCATAGGTAATTATTGTCTGAGGTCGTATGCAGTTGCGCTGCTACTCCGGAGGCTGGTGGTCGCCTCATGTAAATGTGGCCGGCAACTGCAACTTTCCACCAAAACACAACAGAATTGGTTCACGGCAGAAGTAGGTGCAGCGGTCGTACTTTCCCGGGCGAACCATAATAGTTCTACCACCTACAGAATAAAGCTTATGTAGGTTATTGACAAAAATAAATAACTTCACACTCATAGCCCCACAGTAGGGTAAGTATACCCTGTATCGTGGATACCATGTATACACACAAAGACAGAAACACAAACACTCAGACCGAGAACAGAAATTTAAACTCATCATTCAAATTTCTGATTCGCCGGGAATCAAACCCTTCGATTGGCAGTCCGGCATAGTAACCATTGCGCCACGCAGGTCGTCAAAAATGTCTTTATAAGATGAAAAATAAATTGTCACGACTAGGAAACATCCATCCTTCGAGCTATACAAACGTACACGTGTGTAAGTTATTTACAAATGTATCTTTATAAGCATTATGAATCACGATTCCTCGCAACTGACAGTTTTGTGTACCGTTTCTGATTGTATGAAATATTGATACTCGATCACGAAACTGCGCCGAAAAATTGGTCTTCAGGATGACGTAGTTTATTCCGCCCACTACTTATGTCAATAAATTTATACAGTAAAACCACTTCGCAATCTTCACAACAAACCTTCGAGTCTGACGCTTTTATAAGAAAATGATTCTTGAATTTATATTGGTTTTGGCAATGTAACTACAAAACAATAATGTCTATACAACTAGAACAACACCCAAATTCGTATTTTAATGATTTTATAATTGAATTTTGTGTTGGAATGTTGTTGAAGCTTTATATTACTCGTAGCAATAAATGTTTTGATTATACAAATACAAATATGTTTTATTGTACACCATATCAAAAAAGTAACACAAGCAGCTGGCGTGATAGCGACCGACGCTGAAATTCGTATAAATACATATGTAGTTCTTGTTAAAGACAACATATTTCTGCCTTTTGGCGTAGAAACTATGGGGCCATGGGGTTCAGATACCAAAAGTTTTGTCAAGCATCTATCCAAACGGTTAGTCCAGGTTACGTTTACGGCTTGGCCATTCAACGAGGTAACATTGCCAGTGTTCTGGGTACTCTTCCACATGGAAGTAATCTAAATAAGTATGAAGTATTTTATATTACTTAGTTTTGTATATTTATATTTCTTAATATGTTATATTTATAATTTAATATAAGTAATTTAGTTGTATATTTTTATTTTTTTATATCTACAATGTAATAATTTTGTTTCTTTTTTTCCATAAGTTTGAATTAAATAATATAAAATATAAACAAGCTTATTGGAAAAAATAGTGTTACAACAGGCGGCCTTATCGCTGATGACGAACTCTTCCAGGCTGCCTTTGGCTAGAGGAGAGAAGAAATTCCTATATAAAAACTATTTTGTCGTCGGTGTCCATTCAGAGAAAAAGGTACGCCATTTTACTAAGGGTCAACTCCAAAATAGCTTTACAAATCAATACCATTAGCAAGGAAAGGTATCATATACTAAGTACTGAACGATTTTATTTTTTACAGTTTCAAGTCGGTTTTTTTTTTGTTAAAAACTTATATAATTTCACTCTTTTTAGTACTTTTAATTTAATAATTCTGTGGATAATTACCGGGCACATATATCTGTATTGTGATACTAAGTATTACAAAAACAATGTGTGTGTGTCAATAGCATTCCGTCATCAGATTTTGACAATGACATGATGGCAATGATGGTCTCATTGGGAGTGTAAGTTTTTGAACATAACTTCCTTTTGAAAAAGAATTTCCTCTCAACTCCTAACCGTCGTAGTACCTTCCAGCGTCAGCTGAGCAACACGAGATGATGCTAATTATACACAAATATGTGTTTTTTTGTAGTAAGCATAATATGAATATTATTCTGTGTGCCTGCTGTATGTGTGTTTTTGTATTTGCCTCAGTGCAATTTTGAGAGATCCCCTAATTTCTATGTGATTCCATCATCAGATTTTGTCTCAGTTGGGTCACCTCGAGAATATAAGTTTTCGAACATAAAACGATTGTCATAAAACGATCATTTATTGAAAGTATTTGCTCTCAACTTCTAAACATCGTAGTACCTTCCATCATCAGCTCAGCAACATGAGGTGATGGTTACTATGCACAAATATCAGCCGAATACATACCTCCTCCTTCTTTTAGAAGTCGGTAAAAAGAGAACCAATATAGGATCACTCGAATGTCTGTTGATTCTGTTCGTAAGTCTGTCTGTCACAGCCAATTTTCGTTCAAACTACCGGAAATAATTAATTGGGTATTCATAGCGTTTCCGTGACCCCAATACGAAGGTACGTACAATAAAGATAAAGAAAATTGAATTTTAATATTATTATTTTTTTGCTTTTTTGTTCAGATTACAATGAGAACCTGTCCTTAAGGTTTTTATTAATTATAAATTATATGTAATCGTAGTCTTACAGTAAGCTTTAAAATAAGTAATAAGATCGATAGATTTTGTTAAATATTTTCAAAATATGCCATAATCTTTTGTTTTCTATTATCTCAGGAATGAATATGAAAAATTAAACATGTTTGCAGTCCTATTTTTTATTGCGTGGACTTGCGTCACTACTCACCTTAACGACAAACTATCTTTATCCAAAGCCAGAGGAGGTCTAGGTCTTCCGATGTCAGCGGTCACATAGCGGAGCTTCAGCCCGGGCAGCAAGCTCGGTTCCCTGTTGATGGCTGCCACTGCTAATGGTAGCGCACCGAGTACAGTCTGCAAAAAATGGGAATTTTACTTATTTGTTCTAAAATTGTCCTAAAAGGAGTGAGTGTCTTTATCACAGAGTTTCAAATAACGCACATCCCCCCAGAAGAGATGGCAGGAAGTATCTCTAGCCTAAGTATAGGTGAGCACCATCACGCTGCACTAACTGGCCGAGCAACTAATTAACAATAACACTATAAATATACCTAAACAAGATATTAATGAAATCAAAGTGGGGAACCACATTGAAACAGACCCACAAATTATCGCCAAAGAGTTTAATGACTTCTTCTTAAATCAAATTGAAGATAACTGTAATATATATATATTATTTTTTCTTTGTAAAATATGTATATTATTTTTTCCTTTTTTTATATATAGTTGTAAATTGAGAATAAACTGTAATATAAAGATTAATAGTGATATACATAAAATTAGTTTTAACTGTCAACACTCATTTTTCTTAAAACCAACCTCACCCGACGAAGTTATAAAAATAATAAATAATCTAAATAATACAAATAGTACGGGGTATGACGGTATATGTACGAATATCGTTAAACGGGATCAAATATAATTGCACCAATACTAGCTTATAATATAAATTTAAGTATTGAAACTGGCATATTTCCAGAGAAACTTAAAGTCACAATTATCAAACCAATATTTAAGAAACAGGACAGACAGAACATGGGATGTTACAGACCTATAGCCTTAATACCTATTTTTTCTAAAATATTTGAAAAAGTACTCCATGACAGATTATATTTTTACTTCGAAAAGTTTTCTATCTTTGCTGATGAGCAGGTAGGGTTTAGGAAAAACAAATCAATAAACATAGCAATTTATAATTTTTTACAAAAAGTAATGACAGGTTTAAATGATAAGAAACAGGTAATCGGACTCTATATGGACATGACAAGGGCATTCGAGTATGTAGATCATAAATTGCTGATTAATAAGTTAGAGAAATATGGAGTCAGAGGCAATGCGTTGAACTTAATCAACTCTTACCTAACTGACAGAGAACACATAACAGAAATAACAAAAATTAATGAAATCACAAAAACTGAAGAGAAACACCATTCTCTCTCTAGGAAAGTACTGTATGGAGTGCCTCAAGGAAGTATTTTAGGCCCTTTACTTTTTTTAATTTATATTAACGATTTTCCTCAAGCAGTAAAAGAACCGATGATACTATTTGCTGATGATAGTACAGTAATATTTACAAATGAAAACACAGGTTCCTTCGAAAGTAATATAAATAATTGTCTTGCATCACTGATAGAGTGCCTAAATAGTAATATTCTTAAAATTAATCTTGATAAAACAAACATAATGACATTTAAAAATAGAATATCATACGGACAACCAGTAAATATAAACTATAAAGGAAAGTTGATATCTGAAATAGAAGCAACAAAATTTTTAGGACTATACATAGATAGCAGATTAACGTGGAAGTCATACAAAGAACACGTTTGTAAACAATTAAATAAGTTTTCTTTTGCTTTATATAAATTGGCCAAAGTTGTAAGCAAAACGGCGGTTCTAAATGCCTACCATGCGTACGTAGGTGCAACATTAAGATACGGTATAATATTCTGGGGAAACGCGACTGGAATTCAAACCGTGTTTAAGGCTAAAAAAAATGCATTCGAGCAATATGTCAATTACAACAAACGGATACTTGTAGGCCACATTTTCAAAATTTAAAAATAATGACGCTCCCTTCCTTATACATTTACGAGATCTCTTTAATGGTCAAAACAGAAATCACAAAATATGAAACCCTTAAATCGAAAAGACATAACAGTAAATTATGTTCAATTGCTTCCAAAACAAAACAATATCATAACAGTGTCTTTTGCATGGGACCAAAAATATATAACGGTCTACCGGAATTCCTCAAAATTAAAACGGGCAACGAATTTAAAAAAGGACTTAAAACGTATTTACTGAAAAAGGCGTATTACTCAGTCACTGATTTCATAAACGATAAAACGGCATAAAGGAATTCCATAAAAACCTGGGAGGTTTTTTTTCCGCCGGCTTTTTTTCCTCTCAGTGTACAAACACCCTGTGATATGGGTACCCAAAGCTGACGATCGGAACCGATCCGAAATATAAATAAATAAATATTTTTATTTATAAAAGGCGCAATATGGGATAAATAAAAATAATAGTAAAATAGATGTAAATGTATATTTCGTAATTGTATTATAGTTTAGTTTTTCCTTTTATATTTTTATTATTGTATATTTGCATACCTCATGAAGGTAAATATGGCGAACTAAATATATATAAACAACTTTGTAAACACCCATATTTGTGCAAATAAATGTCTTTGTCTTTGAACTGGCGGCCCTGAAGTGTACGGTACTTCAGGGCCGCCAGTTGCTCGTGTAATGATCGTTTAGATTATTGCAAAAACACGACTTACTGCCGACACTCGGAAAAGTTCCCTACGATTATGAGAACAAAGTCTACAACAATTAAAATGTCTTGTGAGTTCACGCTACTCTATCGCGACACTCGTTCTAATACAAAAAGTAGGTACTATCATTCGTTTTCTCTGTGGTCTTCTATGTATAAACATTCTCGTGGCACTTTTTTAGTTGCCATACTTCTCTAAAACGGCTTGACCGATTTTTATAAAATTTAATGTGGATATTCAGTAGGTGTGCCAATCAGATATAATCTATTTTTCAAACCACTGAGTCATGAGGGTGCTCACCAAATTGAATATTAAGACGTCTGCATTTAACGGTGATCGACTTAAAATGACCTCTTTAAACAAATTTAAATTTAGAATTTCTTCAAGATATTTTTTAAATAAAAGTATCTAATATTTCTGTTACCAATGAATTTTGTAGCGAATAAACAAGGGCACAATACCACCGCTTTTTGTATTGTGACAATACTAAGACGCTCTTTGTATTGTGCCAAAGATGTTTCAAATTAAAAAAGCGATGTGATTTTTTATTAAAATTTTCTAATTTAGAATTTCATAATGTGAAAATATTTGTAGCTTTTATTAATGTTAAATTTACTTTTACGCAATTTTTATGTTATGTGTAATAAATAAATAAACTTGGATTGTTTTTAAAGGCGGGAAGTCGGAAGAGGCTTATTGTGCTTTTATTTTCATTTTGTTGATGTATTTTTGAGTTATATCGGATAAAGTTGATTGCATATTGTTCTATATAAGTAGTTATATAAACAGTGCACGAGTGTTGTAAAATAGAATAACAGTGCTTAAATATATTTTTCTGCTTGCCTCCAAAATTCGATCGGACCCGATCTGGTAAAGTAGCCATCGCTTTACTTGAATGTTTGACAGACCGATTACTGATGACTTACTGACCTATTACTAGCGGCCGCCCGCGACTTCGTCCACGTGGATTTAGGTATTAGTCATAGCATGATGTTATATAGCCTAAAGCCTTCCCTGATAAATGGACTATCCAACACAAAAATAATTTTTCAGTTGAACCTGTAGTTCCCGAGATTAGCGCGTTCAAACAAACAAACTCGGACTGAAAATCAACCCTTTAAAATCACAGGCAATAATAAATGGATCGAGGTATCGTTGCAACTTGTTAGACCGCGCAACATTACCTAAATTGGTCCTGGATAATGTTCAGATTCCTTTTTCAGACACTGTAAAGAATCTCGGAATCACACTGGAGAAAAACTTAAGCTGGAGGAATCATGTTGCGGACGTCAGTCGCAAAGTTTATTTTCCCTTGCACTCGCTTAAATGTCTTTAAGATTTTCTGCGTCTTTAAACTAAAATTTCTCTTTGCAAACTCTTATCCTTCCGATATTAGTTTATGCCGACGCTTGCTACCTAGATGCTACAGAGGTGCTACTCAATATACTTGAGCGCTGGCAGAATTTGTGTATTCGATTTATCTTTGGTTTACGAAAATTTGATCATGTTTCTCAATTTCCCAACGATCTCAAGTGGCTCCCTATCAGTTTTCGCAGGAATACTAGAATTCTTTGGCTCCTATTCAATATCCTTAAAAATCCATCTTCTCCTTCGTACCTACGCGATCGCTGTTCCTATTCCCGTCCTTCGTACGCGCCGTGTAGGTCACATCAAATCTCTCCTATCTATTCTCCTTCACAAAACTTCATTCTACTCCCGTTCCTTTTCAGTGCATGGAGTCCGATTGTGGAATTCACTGCCAGTGCATATAAGGCAGTCAGAAACAATTTTTTTTTAAAAGAAAAGTTAAGGAACACTATTTGTCGATGACCTAATGTTGGGTTAGTTGTACTTTATTATTATTTCCATTTACACAAATTGTACGTATATATTTATATGTATGTATGTGTATGTGTGTAATGTATATATGTATGTAAATATGTATTCATGTACTTATGTATGTTTATATGTATTATTATTGTTTTTTTTCTTATGTACGGTTATATTTAATTATTATTCTTTCTATTGTACACACTAATTTTGACTTTTTTACATCTTTTATCCATTCCTGGTGCTGCTGGAAGAAATTTCTTTTAGAAATAAGCAGTACCATGTACATATTACTCTTCTATTGTCGTGTCTAACAATTTCTTTGTGTAATAAATAAATAAATAATAAAACTCTTCAGTCAGAAGAGTTAGTATAAGTCAAATATTAGTATAGATTACTTCGTCCAGTTTCAATTTGCAATATGCACAGAGTTTGCGATGCTGTTTTAAAATTGAGTTGCAAAATTCCTGCCGCACAAACATACAATGCAAATTAGTAAAAAGCTTATAATAAATACTAGGATTCTTTGTGTTTGCACAAAGTAGAAACACTTTATGAATATATAATACAAAAATTATTGTACCAATGCCAGCTTATTATTTTATTCATAGAAATAAGAAAAGGCAATTACGGATGCTTTATTTCTTATGAATACTTATGAACTAAAATACACGTGCATCTGGAAGGGGAATCTAACCTTAATTATAACTTTAAACGAGCAATAAATTCTTGTATATTTGAAACTCGGAAACGGCTCCAACGATTTTCATGAAACTTAGTACGGGGGGGGGTACTTAAGGGGGTTTCGGGGTTATAAATCGATCTAGTTAGGTTTAATTTCAAGAAATTATAGGTATCCGTATTTTTAGCGATAATAAACTTAAATATAAACTGAAAACTATGACTCCTCCTGATATCTATTAGAGAGTAATAATAATATTGTGGCGTAGCACGCCGTCAAATGTCATCTGCCAATCTGCCGTTCAAACTAATGACAATGTCGATTTGAAAGACCTCTATAAGAATTTCGTCGAATCTTTGAAGCTTCCTTGGCCTAATAGTTACGTAGGCTGACTGTGGAGCGAGAGACCCTGGTTCAAACCTGAATGAAACATATTGCGATTATTCATTTTTGTGACATTATACGGGTATATATTTTTTCATTGAGATCTATTTCCAATATCTTTGGCTATTTCAGATGGCGTTGTTAAGTAACACGTGTTCTAAGCCAATGAGTGCTTTGTTTGACATTAAACCAAGAAAATCAATCAATCAGCTCTGTCGTCCGGGTACTATTATCTTAAGTACTATATTATTATAACTTATTATAATTTCGAAAAACTATCTGTTAAAATTAAAAGTATATTTGCTATGATATGTAGAAGAACATGCATATTTTAACAATTAAAGCACATGATAGTTCTGAATATGTGCCTAATCAAGGGAACCAGACGACAACCAAACTTCAGTTCCGATCGAAAACTTCCCGTGAAGGCGTGTACACTCCTTATACAATAATATTTAACCGCACTCAGACCGATCAGAAATACTACGAGTACAAGAACGCGCTTGTGCCACGCCGTAATGCACGGTGCTGCCAATGCGCGTTGTCCATGCTCCAAAACACATCCTTTCGTCGCGGCGCTAAGCGCTTTATTCTAAGAATCTATTCACAATAACATTCACAATTCTTATATGTAACTTCATAGATTAAATATAATATTTTGATATTAATTTTATCTAGTGGCAACTATACCAATCACTGACTCATTAATTCAAATCAAAATTAGCTTTGGGTAAAAACCAGCATAGATGTAATTTTTTAAAGATTATTTTCTATTCCTTTATAGCAAAACAAAGCTTTACTAATATTTTGCACTGCAATACAGGCAAGCGACATCACTATCCGGTATTGTCCTCTCTATATTATTATAATCTTCGGTTTGAAACGTTTGTATCTTGCATATACATATTTTAAGTTTTTTTTTTTTCTCTATCCTCTAACAAAAACATTTCAGTTGAGGTAATAAAAAAAACGTCATTCCTATTGCTGATCAAACTAGTTGCACCGGTGGTTTTCCTGATCTTACCACTACTGTTCTATGAAGTATCGGTTGCTTAATATCTAAATATTACTTTTAAAAATGATTTTCACTCACCTGACTCCACCCATAGGCGCTAAGAAAACCTATCGTAATAGTATTCTTTTCGGTCCAATTTCCTCTTAAATCCGGGCAGATCTTCGCACCTCCGCAATTACTTTTCACTAAGTCGTATAGACTTAAACCGTTTACAGCAATCTCATCTGTTGTTACTTTGTTTTCAATGAGATTTTTCGTTACCGAAGAATATATGTTATTTAGGTAGACAGAATTCAAGTTCTTTGTCTCGAATTTCGGTTCTTTTACCACTGTATTATTTATGGCTTCGCATTTCTTATTTATTTGTAAATGTACCTTATCTGGGGTTATTTTTGATATATTTAAATTTATTATTTCTGTAGTGATATCTGTGTTATCGTTTCGTATATTACTCGTACCTTTATCGTAATTGCCGCCGGTAACATTTGTAAAATTACTCTTTACGACGTTTTCCATTTGATCTGTACTAAGACTTCCTGCGTCAGCGTCGATTTGGCTATATCCTTCAATATGTTTATCATTTTTAACTGTATTTTTGGAGGCGCTATTTATATAGTGCGAAGCTGAATTATTAGATGCTATTAAAACCACAAATAAAGCCACTCTTCTCGCCATTTCTCTGAATTGAAGTTTATCCCGTAGACATTGTAATCTGCAAAGAAAATAGAAAATAATCTTCACGTATAAAATTAATCGTCCTGACTAACTTATTCATCAAACTTAAGTTACAGAAGCTATAAAAATGAAATTTAAGAAGTGAACTACTTTTAATACCAGATTAGGTAGGATCATATGGAATGAAGCGCGCATGGCCCGGTGGTTAGCAAAGAACGCAAACGATCTATGGAACTAAGCCAAACGGGCGCGGTCTTGTGTGAGATGGGTGACCGCTAGTGGCAAAAAATTCATGCGCGTTTCCGTGCTTCGGAGGGCACGTTAAGCCGTCGGTCCCGGTTTTTGTCGATATATAACAGTCGTTAAACCTTGTCGGAGGCCTTATGGGCGGTTTGAAAAAATCCGATAGCGGGTTGGCCACTAATCCGCATCTCCACCAACCCGCATTGGAGCAGCGTGTTGGAGTAAGCTCCAGGCCTCCCCAATAATGTGTACAGCAGTGGGACGCAAAAAGGGTTGCAGCCATAACGAATGAAAGTTTGGGATCCAATTTATGAAATCTCCCGAGTGATAATTTCTGGATAAAAAATCCCGGAAAATGATTCTATCTAACGCGGACCAAATTTTTAAGATCTTATAAAATGTATGTATGTATGTGCGAAATTATCAAGGTTCGTTGGTCAAGACGTTACTCAATCAAAAGAAATGAAAAGTAATATGTACTATAACGCCGATTATTCGAATTTATTGGGACCGGGGTCGATTCGGATAATCGGACATAGACTGGTAATAAGGGAAAACAAACTGTCACACATAAATAAACTTTATTAAGTTTAAAAAACACAGTTTTACAAGTATAATAACGCTCACTTGAACATTTCGATCAGAGTAAGTTGCAATCTCCATCAGGCCTTAAAAAAAAATACATATAAAACTTCACAACAATAATAGATGTCCATAGTAGCAAAAACACAAAAATAAGAACAGTAAGATAGCTTAGGAATCGAACCCGGGACCCTCCGATCGGCAGTCCAGTATGATAACCATTACGCCACGCAGGTCGTCAAATACTTAATATCTGCTGGATTGACTAGTAAAACTTTAATAAGACGACGTCAATTAATCATTTTCAATTTTGTCAATTCTGTCCGTTGCCGCTAGAATATTAGTTTCATTTTTAATTTTCAGCGAGATACAAACTATATCATAAATACGAATTTTCGTTTGTTTGGATGGATGTTTGTTACTCAATCACACAAGAATGTACAGATCGAAAAAATTTGTTACATCGATACATTATAGTCTGCAATAGCGATAATTTTTATCCTGGAGAGATGCCCTGCTTTCGTAGGATAGAAGATAGAAGTCGTATCATAAAATCAAATCCTTAATCTAATTGTACCTAATAGTAAAATGTTATAGAAGTAGTATCATAAAATCAAATCCTTAATCTACCTAATACTAAAATGTTTTATTAATCCCGTTTCTTTCTTCAGCAATCAGCTTTTATTATTATTTATGTTTGTATTTATGCAAATCTGTATTAATCATGTTAACGACAGCCCCAGTTCGGCTGTTTTATAGCAGATAGCGGACGCCCGCGTCTTCATCCGTGAGAACATTAGTTTTAGAATTTTTCCTACATAAAAGAATAAAGAGTAGCTCAGGCTAAGCTACTCTTTATTACATCAGTTACCTGCCAGTATAAGTCCCACCGAAATCGGTCCAACCGTTTTAGAGATTAGCCGGAACAAACAGACAGACAAAAATTGTAAAAAAAATTATTTTGGTATATTTATACTCGTATGTATGTAAAAATGTTAGTTTGGTTTACATTAATATGCATGTAGTGAAAAGCGGTTATTTTAATGTTACAAACAGACACTCCAATTTCATTTATTTCTATAGAATTAGTTTTCGTAGTCATCTTGCTAGTACTACGGTTATCACGTAGGAGAGGGCTACGACACAATACAAGGAGCGCCTGCCGGAGACCAATGGACAGACAGAGAGACAAAAATTGTAAAAAATCAAATGCATGTAGTAAGAAGCGGTTATTTTCATATTACAAACAGACACTGCAATTTTATTTATTTGTATAGATAAATCCTTTTCGTGGTTTTATTCGGGTCAATGGCTTTGTCAGAGAAAATTGACAAATGGGATTTTGTGTTCAGTGACATTGAATGGGGAGCCACTTTGTAATAAATAATACTTCATTCATATATATTAAAAAAGCAGAACCAAAATCACTGCTTCACGAGTACATCCATCACGCATGACGTGCCTGACAGTTATACTAAGTTTCTCAATAGTCTTACCCATTTTGTAAACAACTACGAAAATTGTTTTGAGTTATTTTTGTGTATATCGATTAGTCTTTAATGATTAATTTAGCTATCATAAATTATATATTCTATTATATATTCCTAGCTGTGGGACATAAAAGAAAAAGTTGAATATATATTAGTATCGATTCTTGATAATTATAGACAATGAAGAGCTGTTTATACATCTAAAGTCCATTACAACAGCTGTGTTATATAAACTGACATTGAATAACTTTGACATTGACGTCGACTTTGAATCCCAAAGGGACAAACTTGTTCATTACGCTAAAAACCTTCAAAGCCACTTTTTATGCATTAAAATCACACTAAAGTATACGTGGTATCTATAATTGGTTTTTAAACAAACATATTTTTGAACTTCAAATAGTTTACTGAGTCCTAAGGAATATATTTTTTTAATTCATTTTATGGCATTGGATAAAATCCTTGCAGCCATTCAATATTTTCGTTTTATTAGACAGCCTCCGTGGCGTAGTGGGTGATGAGCCGACTGCGAAGCGTGAGGTCGTGGGTTCGATTCCCACCCAGGACAAATATTTGTGTGATGAACATGACTATTTGTTCTGTGTCTGGGTGTTTTAATTTATCTATTTAAGTATGTATTTAGAATTATATAACTATGTTTATCAGCATTCTGATTACCATAGTACAAGCTCTGCTTAGTTTGGAATCAGATGGCGTTGTGTGAATTGTCGAAAGATATTTATATTTATTTATTAATCAATAATGGAATCATAAACTCTCTGAATATTGCTATAATTAAATATAAGTACCCGGATGACCGAGCGTTGCTCGGATAAAAACTATTTATTTTCTTGGTTTAATTTCAGACGAAACACTCATTTGCTTAGTGTTACTTAATAACGCCATCTGATTCAGATGATCTGAAATAGCTCCCAATTAAAAAAAAAACACAAAAAATAAACGCAATATGGTTTTGATTAAAGTTAGAACCCGGGCCATAAGAATAAATAATACTACGTAGAACGGAAACTCCCGCTCCGAACGGGCTCAAGGTCACGATATTAGCCTACACGTTAATTTCGGCTAAACCGACTACTGAAGACGGGCTGTCTCGGACGGGCGCGTCAATTACAATAACGGCGCCAAGTTAATGTGGTGTGTTTGGTTGTACAAACAATTCTAAAACAATGCCAAACTTAAGTTTTTTTAGTTTGCCCAAAGATGATGCGAGATAAGTAATATTTTTTAAATATTATTCCTTTTCCGTACCTAATTTATCAAAAGGATATGACCAGTTCTTTTTGTGTAGCCAATTGTTTCACTTTCACTCAATTATAAAAAAAATTGTTAGATAACTACAGCATTTTAACATGTCGCCAAAATATTTTTTAATAGCCCCCGCCATCGGTCATTGAACCTTTCTCGATTGTTTTGCCTCGCGATTGCGGCGCCGCGGCACTGGCGCACGCACGTTATACTTAATATGTAATTCGTTTATTTTAAACCTACACTACGTAAGTACTTACACCTATTGTTAGGATAAATACCTATAATACCCGCCTGAAATATATTAAGTAATTATCTTACTATTATTAGGATGTTATTTTTTCTGATTATAGAGGAGCTCTTAGAATGAAATACATTGATCCTTTAAACATGGCAATTACTGCTAATTAAGATATTTTATTGATATTAAATCACATAATTATTGTTTATAATTTAATTCGTATGATTACTTCAATTTTAGTTTATAATAATATCAATTGATTTGTAAATGTTCGCAAAGTACATTGACCAATAGGGAGCCGTCAGAATGACAGCGATGGTTCAGGGATCGCAAAAGATGGCGGAAGATGGAGGGCATTCAATAAAACATTCAGGGAAGTTTTTGGCTTGGCTTGGCATGGCTTCATTTGGTATGGTACTTATAACTTATTAAGTAATATTATTTAAAAGTATTTATAGAGTAGGTAAGTATTTATCATTCTCATATTTTGTAATACTAAACTAAAATAATGATTTTTAAGTAAAGAAAAACTTATATTTTTGCGATATTATCTTTAGACATAAGAATTACTAACAGTTCACAGCCCTGGCAGCACGCCTGGGCGACAGAGGGGCGTAACGGGGTGAAGAGGGAAGTAGGTATATAAATTGCGGCATATCGATGGCGGTCAAAGGAGATTCCGTTCTATGTAGTATTATTTATTCTTATGCCCGGGCCTCATTCCGGAAACCGGTTCCGCAGTCAGCTCACATAACCATTTTGCCAAGGAAGCTTTAAATTATTGAATGAAATTTTTATAGAGCTCTTTCTAATCGACATCGTCATCTCTTTGAACGTCGGATTGACGGATGGCGTTTGACGGCGTTCTACGCCACAATATTATTAATACTCACCATAGATGTCAGTAAGAGTCGTATTTTTCAGTTTATATTAAAGTTGATTATCGATGAATTTTTTTTTAATTTAAAATTTCTAAAAATAAAACCTAGCTGGATCGATTTATCACCCCCGAAACCAGGGTACTAAAATTCATTAAAATCTTTGGAACCGTTTCCGAGATTCAAAAAATATAATTAGATATATACAAAAATTGCTCGTTTAAAGGTATTAGGTTTTGCTTCACTTAGAAGTCATAAAAAGTCAGTAAATCGTCAGTCATCAGTCGGTCAAATGTTCAAGTAAAGCGATGGCTACTTTACCAGAACGTGTCCGATGGTGTTTTGGAGGCAAGCCGAAAAACTTTTTCTCGTTATTTTATTTCACAACACTCGTGCACTGCCATTAACCTATATCCAGTCATCTACCTAATCCGATATAACTCAAAAATACACCAATAAAACAAGAGCACAAAATGTCCCTTTAGACTTCCCGCCAATACCTCTCTTCTCTCGTTCTACACAATCATTAATATCGATTCATAAACAAAATAGTTACACCCGAACATGCATTAAAAGATCCATACAATCAATTCAGTCATCATTCCATACGATGTTTTCTCCTGTTTTTTCCTGGCCATATATTATCATGAACTTTCATTTTTCTAAATAAATTAACATTGCTTATTTAAACTCCATTAAGCCTATTTTTCGCGATAAAAACTATCCTATGCCCTTTCTCATGGTCCACTCTGTGTGCAACAAGTTTTATTAAAATTGGTTCAGTAGTTTAGGCGTGAAAACGTAACAAACACACTTCGCATTTATAAAATAGTATGGATTATTAAGGGTAACTCAAAACTAATCGTCAAATATCAGATATTCAACAAGATCGAATTGTACACACGGCCACGTGACAAATATCAGCTTTCGAATGAAAAATAATCGTCAAAATTACCCAACTATATAAATGTTCTTGAGGTACCACAGTTACGTAAAATACTGTCAAATTGAGAAGCTAGTCGTTGTTTTAAAGTTCGTTAATTAACATCAAATAAAATAAAAATTATGATCAAATCCTAAAACAATAACTTAAATGTTTCGGAGCTTTTAGGTTAAATTTTGTTTAAATATTTAACACCGGTGCGCACTTCTTATTAAGGTTTTACGCACGGAGTTGCAAATAACGCGCACACCCTTTTCTTCTCTGTGGTTATATGAGTATTTATTGCTGCGCCATGGCACAGGCCATGGTGAGGGAAAAGATTGTCATACTTTATTATGTTGTTTTTCATCACTGCGGCGTGTCCGCAACGTTAGTTCATTACTCTACAATTACGATTATCCTCGTTTTAGGAATAATAGTAGTTACAATGTCGCCATTCGCATGTAATTTCTTCCCCTAACCCTTTTTCTCAGAAGTCCGTGAAGGAATCAAATTGAAATTAATACTCGTATGAAACACTCAGGTGCGTAGCCCTGTATTCTCTTGAAGCTGTGCCAAAACAAAACTTCGTCTATGCATTCAAAGGATACCATATGCCGTAGGTATATTTCGAACATCCGTACTAATATTATGTAAGTGATAATGTGTTTGTTTATCCTTTTTCACGCCGCAATGATGCTACGGATTGACCTGTTTTTAACGACAATAGCATACGAGCTTGCAAGGTACGTTAAGTGCTCGCTGCAGCCCATGGAGTGCCTTCTACACACAAACTCAAACAAGCCTGTCTTGCTTGTGGTCGCATGAAATTGCGCTACAAATTTTATGGAATTACTAGTGGCCGCCCGCGACTTCGTCCGCGTGGACGTTTATTTGTTTGTTTGAACGCGCTAATATCAGGAACAACTGGTTCGGATTGAAATTTTTATTCTGTGTTGAATAGTACATTTATTGGGAAAGGCTATATAACATAATGCTATGACTAATACCAAAGTCCACGCGGACGACCGCTAGTCATAGCATGATGTTAACCCTATAGCCTTCCCCAATAAATGGACTATTCAACACAAAACTATTTTTTCATTTCGAACCAGTAGTTCCCGATATTAGCGCGTTTAAACAAACAAACACTTCAGCTTTCAAGACTAGTATAGATTTTTGTGCGTGGAGACAATTAGGAGGCTGGAGAGCAATGTAGCCTACTTATTGCCAAGGTAAAACATCTCATTCCCATGGGTGTATTTGATTATTTCTAACGCGGGTGAAACCGCGGAGCACAGCTAGTATTTCATGGATCCATACCAATATGATAAAAGTGAGTGTGTTTCTTTGTTTGTTAATCCTTCTTTCACGCCGCTGTTAAACGGTGTTACGGTTTGACCTGATTTTTGTAGGGAGATGTTTAGATGTTAGGAGTGAGATACTCCTCTAGTCTAGTCTACTAGCCTAGTTAAAATATCTTACTATTACGGGAAGAAAAAATTGTAGTCCACGCGGGTGAAGCCGTATGAGCAGCTTGTATATTACATTTGAATCTTATCATATTCACGAGGTTTCACAAGGACAGCGTAAGGATTTAATAAATTTCCGAGAAATACGGTCAGATCCTCAAGCCAATCATTTTTGTTTCTGTATCCTATTATATGTATGCTTGACATGAATGAGAATAAAATTACGAACCGAATAAAATGAAATAAGATTTTAGAGGAAGGAAATTATAAAGAAGAAAAATACCAAATCTGGAAATAATTTGAGATATTTTTTCTTTAGAACGAAGTATACCTACTTGTTTAGTTTTGATTGTAAATACCAAAGCTTTATCGACTAATTTTCGAACAAAATTGACTTTCGAATGTCTTGAAGTAGTGTGCAGTACACGTTATTATTTATGCTGTTATTTTATATAATTTTATGTGTAATTTTAATTTAACTTTGTTCTAGTTACTTAAGGTCCTGTTTGTCAATTTTATTGACACAGATATACTACGACGAGACAGATATGCTACATTCACTGACACAAACACACAAATAGCGTATTTATTGTACGTAATACCTAATACACAAGCATATACTTCTAGAAATAAACTGAAAGGAAATGAAAATCAAGTGTTATATGAAATTGTACGTAATACCTAATACACAAGCATATACTTCTAAAAATAAACTGAAAAGAAATGAAAATCAATTGTTATATGAAATTGTACGTAATACCTAATACACAAGCATATACTTCTAGAAATAAACTGAAAGGAAATGAAAATCAAGTGTTATATGAAATTGTACGTAATACCTAATACACAAGCATATACTTCTAGAAATAAACTGAAAGGAAATTAAAATCAAGTGTTATATGAAATTGTACGTAATACCTAATACACAAGCATATGCTTCTAAAAATAAACTGAAAAGAAATGAAAATCAATTGTTATATGAAATTGTACGTAATACCTAATACACAAGCATATACTTCTAGAAATAAACTGAAAGGAAATGAAAATCAATTGTTATATGAAATTGTACGTAGTACCTAATACACAAGCATATACTTCTAGAAATAAACTGAAAGGAAATTAAAATCAAGTGTTATATGAAATTATACGTAATACCTAATACACAAGAAATAAACTAAAAGGGAATGAAAATCAAGTGTTATATGAAATGACAGCAATCTAACAAATTGAGCAGCGATGGCCGAGCGGTAACACCGACACGGAGACGCGCACTTCCGACAAAGAAATTAGTTAAGTGCGTATTTATCGCTTCTCCACGGTAAGAGAAAATATTTTTATTTAAGAATGTAGAACGCAAGCAATCTATGCGAAGAAGCTAAACGGGCGCGGTCGGATGTGAGATGGGTGACCGCTAGGGGCAAAAAAATTCATGCGCGTTTCCGTACTTTGGAGGGTACGTTAAGCCGTCGGTCCCGGTTGTTGACGATAGATAACTTTCGTTAAACCTTGTCAGAGGCCTTATGGGCGGTTCGAAAACATCCGACAGCGGGTTGGCCACTAATCCGTGTCTCCACCAACTCGCATTGGAGCAGCGTGGCGGAGTAAGCTCCAAGCCCCGTGCCCAGCGGTGAGACGTAAAAATGGTTGCAGCCAAGTAATTACCGCCGCACGACGACACATGTGGCGTAATGGTTACTATGCCGGACTACCGTCCCGGGATCGATTCCCAGCGAAGCATAAATTTGAATTACGAGTTTAAGTTTCTGTTTTCGGTCTGGGTGTTTGTGTTTCTGTCTTTGAATGTGTCCATGGCACCCACGACACAGGGTATATTTACCTTACTATTTTTTTTATTTATTCATTAATTAATTTATTTATTTATTCGTTTATTCATTTATTTATTTATTTAATTAGTTACGATGTTTTCCATCACCATGCCTGATAGAAACTCACAATTTTTCAAAGGCAGGATGTCCACCAATCCGCACTTGGACAGCGTGGTGAACTCCCTCTTTCTTCCAAGAAGAGGTCTCCTCTGACTCAGCAGTTGAGCATTATAAAGGGTTGAAAAAAATTAAGTAGGTAAATTCAATAATTTTAATCACTCACTCACCTCATGAAGGTAAATATGGCGAACCAAATGTATAAAAACACCTTTTGTAAACACCCATATTTGTGCAAATAAAAGTCTTTGTCTTTGTCACTGTGAAGTTTGAAAAACACATAAATCAATATTTAAATTTTATATTTTTAACAGATATTTTAAGATTGCTCTACTCTGGATGTAGGTATCTAGACACTGAGGGGCTAAAGAATAGAGCGACCCCATCCGTTTTTCTTAATTATGTGTATTTGCGCATTTCACTACTCGTATTTGTATTATGGCTAATCCTTGCCATCAACAAATACCAAGCTTGTCGTACTTTCCTTTCGTAACAGCTGAAACTATCACAATTGGCTTTAAAATGTGCAGATATGTTATAAAAGCTCTGAATTGATGCTTACAAAATAGGATATTTAATTAAAGTAATCTTTTTAATGTAACGGAATATTTTAACTTCATTTTCACCTACTTCTAAGAGTGTGATTAACTTGAAAATATGCACAGGGGTCAATGACAATGCAATTATATGAAAAAGAATCCAACCAAAAAATTAAAAAAATGTAGTTTAAAAAACTAAAAAAACTCGATTTTGGGAAAATACTAACCAAAAAGTAAAAAAAATAAGAAGATAAATGAAGTTTTTAACAAAAAATAGAACCGACTTCAAACGGTAAAAAATAAAATTGTTCACTACCTACTTCTTCTTGCTTATGGTAATGACTCTTAAAACTATTTCTGGAGTCGGGCCCTTAGTAAATGTCGTACCTGGGAGTATAAGCATACGAACAAAAAAAGAATTTCGAAAATCGGTCCACAAACGGCGGAGTAATCGGTGAACATATATAAAAAAAAATACATACAGCCGAATACAGTACCTCCTCCTTTTGGAAGTCGGTAAAAAATGTACGTGCATGGTGTCAATAGTATATCAAAAAGCACCCCACGCTTTTTTTACAGTAAATACATTTTCATTTTATTTTTTACTTTTTAGTTAGTATTTTCACAAAAGCGTGTTTTTTAGTTTTTTAAACTACATTATTTATTTAAATTAGATCTGTGTCAAGAATAGTCAAGTCATAGCTTTAGTTAAACATGAAAACGGTTTTAAAGTTTTATTATTGGTTTCTGTAGAAATCCATTTACGCTGCAGCTTTATTTAAAATACTGTTAATTTTCTATAGTTTAAGCATGTATAAGTCGATATGATTAACGTGACAATGTTAACCGACAATAAACCGAAAGAATCATATTAAAATCATGAGGATTTTTAATTTTCCATTTAATGACACAGGTTTTTCCTCAGAAATATACAAATAGAATAAATGTTATCCTGATCTTCTAAATGAAAAGAAAATGATTTTGTCAGATAGGTACTTATATTCGAAATACTAGAAGAAATCTTTACATGTAACTGTAATGAAAAAAAAAACGAGTAAACTATATTTTCTTTCAACAAAAATTCCCCGGTCAAAGAAAACTGCCAATACTTTTCCCGGTAAACTTACAAAGTTATCAAATATTTTATCATAATGACCTTACCATTAAGTGAAAGTATAAACTTTCACTTTTACTTAACACTCTGGATATTTTCAAAATTCAACTTTATGTTCACGCACTTATGTAAAGCAGTACGCAGCAGTGTAAGAAGATACGAAATGTATACTAAAATCCGAAAATTTTACTTTTAAATTTAGTAGAAATTATTTTATGCTTGAGCTTTTTCGATATTTATTTATTTTATTATTATAAAATCTTAGTTTAATGATAGGTATATTAATAGGTCGATATGATTATCGTAACAGAGAAAACAATCCTGCTAACATCATCATTGAATATGATTCTACTAAAACTAAATTTTCTTTCAAATAATTTCCCGGTCAAAGAAAACTTTTCCAAAAGTTTTCTCAGTTAACTTACAAAATTAGCAAATATTTTATCATAATGAGCTTACCATTAAGTGATGTTTATTACACTCTGAATAGGTTCACAGGTTCACTATATATGTATGTTTACAAACACTCGTGTTCTTTTAATTGTAAAGCTGTGCGCACGTTATAACGTTGCGGCGTCTCACGAAGGACTGGAGCTGTAGAGGAAGCTCGGAAAAGCATAAGGGGTCGGGGTGATTTCGCGTAACTGTTGCTCCTACTTGTACATAGAGCGTCGGAAACTCGCAACCTGGGATACTCTGTGATGTTGTGTAATGAATAGAATATTACATCAATTTTTTGCATTTTTTTCCATTGGATCATAAGCTGCTAATATAATACTACAAAAATTATTTTGTTTTATTCAATCGATAAATGACGACGAATTTTCAAACTTTGCGCTCCATTTGACGAAAAAACTAGTATCTACGAGTACATGGTGACGTCACTTGGTCATTTAAACAAATGCACTGATTTTGTGATGCACTGATGTTTATGTTGGTCGGTAGCTTATATTCGCAATACTAAAAAAAATTCCGTAATAAATTGCGTATCATCATAATTCGAGGTTTTGCACGAAGATACGAAAATAAAAACTTAATCCGTAAAAAACGTGTAAAATACACCTAATAATATTCAAATAAGGAAGTATTCTCGTGTTGTCAGTCCAGATGGATTGTATCTGTTTGTTTTATAAGTACACAATTCATCCTTGAAGACTACCTAACGTACAAAGGTCACCGATTCGAAGGTTCAAAATTTTCTACCTAAAGTGGACTAGAGGAAAGCTTGGAAGCGTATTGGGTGATTTTGGGTAACTGTTGTTCCTACGTGTAGCGCGTTGCGAGCCGAGTTACTCTGAGCTTTGTGTAATGAATGGCGTGTTATCTTTACTTGAAGATACGCTAATAGACTTAATCCGTAAAGGAAATTCGTAAACTTTAATTTATAGGTTTTAGCAGAAATCCTTTTACGGTAAGCCATCTCAATATAAGTATATAGGTATACTAGCTTACCCCGTGAACTCCGTACCGCGTTTAAATGTTTGGGGTGGGCCACCCTTATCACTTAGGGTGATGAAAAATAGATGATGACCGATTCTCAGACCTACCCGATATGCAAACAAAATTTCATGAGAAGTGGTCGAGCCGTTTCGGAGGAGTATGGTAACTAACATTGTGACACGAGAATTTTATATATAAGATGAATTAGACTTATAGAACCCTTAGACGACCCTTGTGGCGCAATGGTTACCATGCCAGACTACCAATCAAAGGCTCCCGGGTTCGATTCCCGGCGAAGCAGAAATTTGAATGATGAGTTTAATTTCTGTTCTCGGTCTGGGTGTTTGTGTTTCTGTCTCTGGGTTTGTCCATGGTACCCACGACACATATCTACCCTACTGTGGGGGTATGAATGTGAAACGTTATTTTATATCTTATATATATATAAAATTCTCATGTCACAATGTTCGTTCCCGTACTCCTCCGAAACGGCTTGACCGATTCTCATGAAATTTTGTGAGCATATTGAGTAGGTCTGAGAATCGGCCAACATCTATTTTTCTTCCCCCTGGCCCACCCCAAAATTTGAACGCGGTACGGAGTTCGCGGGGTCAGCTAGTTGTTTTATATTTTTAAATCCTATGATTTTTTAAATGTTTATGTTTATGCAATAAAATGCTGGGCACAGGTCTCTCGCAAGTTAGAAGGATGTAAGCCACAGTGCACCGCGTTAGAGAAACAATGAGTAACTCTCAGGCATGCCTGCGTTTAAATGGAGTAGCAGACGAGCATGCATGCCACGTGGTGTTAAGTAGTCACTGAAGCCCATTGACATCTACATACAACCTCAAGCAAGCATAGGTAAGTCTTGTCTGAGGTCGTATGCAGTTGCGCTGCTACTCCAGAGGCTGGTGATCGCCTCATTGTAAGTGTGGCCGGTAACTGCACCTATCCACCGAAACACAATAGAGTTGGTTCATGGCAGAAGTGGGCGCAGCGGTGGTACTTCCCCGGGCGAACCATTCTAGTTTTCTCAGTTCTAACACCTACTCTCTCTACCTCTCTCTACCTCTACTCTACAGAGTAGGTGCTCTCATAAGTAAATATCACAATATTTCCCTCACCGTGGAGTAGCGATAAATACGCACATAACAAATTTCTTTATCAGCTGTGCACGCCGGAGCTCAGCCATAGCTTCACGAAATTAAATCATTATTACAGAAATACGAGTATTTTCATCGTAAATCCGATTGAGTTCAATACTAAAGGTGTACAATAGACGTTTACGGAGAAAATAGAATTAGTCGTAATCGCCAAAGCATCTTTTGAACTCTTCCTTTGTTTTAAAATAATTGTGTAATGGGTTGACTTCACTAACGAAGTATTTTTCCTTCAATATCAATTTAAATAATAATGAAAACAGTGTTTTGGGCGTTCGAATTGTACAGAACTTTACATTGAGGATTCACTATAAACTTTTAATGGTGAAATAATTATTAACACAAGAAGCGCGCATAGCCTGAATGCAAACCATCTACGCAACTCAGCGGAACGGGCCCAGTCGGGTGCGAGATGGGTGATCGCCAGTGGCACGTTCCATGTGCGTTTTCATGTTTCCAAGGGCAGTTAAGCCGTCGGTCTCGGTTATTACCGATAACAGACTTTACACCTTTCCAGAGGCCTTTGCGATTTGAAAACATCCGACAACAGCAACGTGGCCTCTAACCGGCATCTCCACAAACCCACATTAGAGCAACGTGGTAAAGTAAACTCCAGGCCTCTCCAATAATGAAGAGAGACCCGTTTCCAGGATTAGGGCGTTTTATTATTTTAAAAATGTCTACCACTTAGCCGAAAAATAATTATGGAAAAATGATTTTTTATTATATAAAACTAGCTGTGCCCCGCGGTTTCACCCTCGTTGGAAAGGATCACTAGCACGAAGTGATGAATATACTCCGCAGATTTCATGTGTCCTGACTGAAACCCATACTTTTATTTTTTACTGTCTTTACCTACGCACATCACTTTTATTTGTAAGATGTGCCCGCGTCGTCGTCCACGTTGACTTTAGTTTTAGAATTTTCCTCCTGCCAGTGAAAGTCCCGTCAAAATCGGTCCAGCCGTTTCAGAGATTAGCCGGATTAAACAGGCAGACAGATAGACAGACAGACAATATAAAAGTAGTCTGAGTTACTCCTTATTACATCAGCTACCTCAGGTAGCTGACAGGTAGCCTACGTGTCAGTGAAAGTCCCGTCAAAATCAGTCAGGCCGTGACAAAGAATAGCCGGAACAAAGAGACAGACAGACAGACAAAATAAAAGTAGCCTAAGTTACTTCTTTTATTACATCAGCTGCCTGCTTGTGAAAATCCCATCAAAATTGGTCCAACCATTTCAGAGATTAGTCGGAACAAACAAACGGACAGATAGATAGACAGACAGACAGACAAAAATTGTAAGAAAATGTTATTTTGGTATATGTACCGTATAAACATTCATATGCATGTAGTGAAAGTGGTAATTTTATATTACAAACAGATCAAATTTTATTTATTTGTATAGATTAGCAAGAGATTACAGGTTGGTGGAGATGCGGGTTAGTGGCCAACCCGCTGTCGGATGTTCTCAAACCGCCCATAAGGCCTCCGACAAGGTTTAACGACTGTTATCGTTCGACAACAACCGGGACCGACGGCTTAACGTGCCCTCCGAAGCACGGAAACGTGCATGAAATTTTTTGCCACTAGCGGTCACCCATCTCACACCCGACCGCGCCCGTTTGGCTTAGTTGCATAGATCGCTTTCGTTCTACGCTAACCGCCGGGCCATGCGCGCTTCTATTATATTAAAGAGATTAGCTATTATATATGTAGATTAGCTGGTAAATAAGATCAAGCACTTAACAGGATTTAGCTGCTAACTAAGTATTATTTTCGGTTACAATATATTTCAGTCATCAAACATAAGAATATTTTCCTTCTACGAGGCTTTCTGACTTTCTTAATTTCTTGAATTTACGTTCACGCCAGTTTTTCACGCTTCACGCCACTAATGTGGAGCGGCCATTATGATAGGGCCTTCGTTCAGAAAGGACTTTGGCGAATCTCTGAAAAGACATATTTCAAAAACATAATTTTATATATTATTGAAATGCTCTTTGAAACACATTCTTAGAGATGTTGTGATTTCGTCAAATAATAATAATGCGAACATTGCTTACTTATATTTATTGATGCATTGAACAGATATATAAACATTACTAACTGTGCCCCGCGCTTTCACCCGCGTTAGAGAGGATCATTAGCATAAATTGAAGTCCCTTTTCAAGTGCCGTAGACAGGCTTTTTTGTAGGACTATTAAAGATAAACATTTCCATCATACATTACATATGTGTAACTCTAGCGGTTTTGCACGCCAGAATAGCTCGCAGATGATAGTTTTTTTTCTACTTACTACTTTTTCACTTATCGTCATATTTTGGACAATTCACGCAATATCTTTATAAATTGTAGCATATGTGTTATTCTGATGTATAAGCTATTATTATTGTAATCAAAAATATATATAAAAATGTATTGTTTCATTTAAATCCATTCAGTAGTTTTTACGTAAAAGAGTAACAAACATCCATACTTACTAACTTTTGCGTTTCTAATATTAAGTAGTAGGATTTTCCAGATAATTTGAGAAGTTTCTGGAACTTTCTCGAACATTCTCAATTAATTAAACAGTTTCCAATTATTTTAAAAATCTCCAGATCATTCGAGAAGTTTCTGGAACTATCTCGAACATTTTCAATTAAATAATTAAAAAAGTTTGCAATTATTTTAAAAAAATTATTTAAAAAAATCCAGATCATTTGAGAAGCTTTCTCGAATATTCTCAATTAAAATTATTTAAAAAAATCCATATTATATATCTATATTATCTCAGTAAGATTAAAAAAGTTTACTAGATCATCCTAGAAATTATGAGATCCAACCAGAAATCCCTACTGGTTAGAAAAGGACAGATATTTTTTTCAGTTTTTGCCTCCCACAACCACCCACTTCCATCCCTAGCGACCAAACGCCCTTCCTATCATCTACGAACTAAGGGAAATTTACCACCCCAACGGGAAGTTGATTGGAGTTAATGGTAATAGAGAAAACCGTGTCTCTACGTACAAAACTCTTTAATTTATATATATAATATATTATTAAGATTATCATCCATTTAAGATGATACGACTTTCGCGTCAGCTATTACAATAATACAACTTACAATTACAACATACAATTTACAACCACGCATAAACAGAACTTACACAATTATTTCATTTCATTTCAACACACCAGCTTCGCAGTGTCTTTAGCATGTTAGATTTGTGCGATTCAATAAAGAAAGATTGAAAAAACAGAAATTAGAAAAACAAGTCGAACAGCTAAGCGCCCCCAGTTTTATACTGAACTCTTACTAAACAGACTGTAAACAAATAAATAAACAAGGCTTTGCACATCCCACGGTAGGATACCCTACGGCGTCGTGGGTGCCAGCCATGGATACACACGAGTACAAGCAATAAACACCCAGACCAAGAAAAACCTCTAAATTCATCATCTAGATGTCTTCCCCGCTGGGAATCGATACAGGACCTATTGCACAGCACACCGGCGTGATGACTACTGCACCATATGTGTGGGTCGCGTTTGTTTCATAATAACTGCGTAACTTACGATATTTATTGGGTTCGCCTACTATTATAATGCTTCATGTTTATACACCGTGTTCATGGTACTTGATAGATATCGTGTTTTATTTTCATTTTCTTGGTGTATTTGAAATGAAATGAAACGAAATATAAAATGAAATGAAATATTCTTTATTCACTGTACGGTTCCTTTAACTCTTAGTGAACGTTATTTTTTTGTCCTGTCTGCTCTGGGTGTGCTTAGACAATGCTGAGCTGAAGAAGAAGAAGAGCAGACGGAGAAAAGCTTCAGCCCTGTTTTAATATATGGGGTATACAATAGCTAGCTTTCTTACAGAGTAGCTATTTCTGAGTTATTTCTGAGTTATACTAGATAAAGTTTATGGCATTTTGTTCGGTACAGGTTAATTATAGTACACGAGTGGTATGAAATAATATAACAGTGCGAAAAAATGTTTTTTCAGCTCGCCTCCAAAATTCCATCGGTCACGTTCTAGTCAAGAAGCCACCGCTTTACTTATATGTTTGTCTGACCTGACTGACTTATTACTCACGACTTTTTGACTTTACCTGTTATAACTCGTCCAGTTTCAACGAAACTGGCAAAAAAGTTATGCAAAAATTACTGGCAATATGCGCAGGGTTTGCGATGCTATAAATGAGAAAAAAAATACTCAACATCAAGTCTACATCTTAGAGCATCACAGGTACTGATAGGTATGACACCCGTTAGAGGAGTGGCCTTTACGGGTGAACCCACCGTCGCAATGTGCATGTACAATGTGCCTTCTAGTTATATACAACTATTGTGTGTGTGTGTGTCGGTGTCAGTGTTGTCGGTGCATAGAAAATAACGTTGTTAATTGAAATTGACATGTTTAGAAATGTTTGCGTCTGTAGCGATGAAAGGATATTTGTGAATGTGTGACAAAATTAAAATGTGTGCGTTCTTCCCCCGCACCAGATTGAGCACAAAAAATATGTATCTCTCTGACGGGTGAGTCAGTACCTTGGATGCTTTAAGGTCTACATTCAATTCATTAGTTGTTTATTCGAAATCTAATATTGCGGAAACACTCAACCCTACCTTTTTCCCAGCAATTAGCTACAGGGCGACGTCGATCTGACAGGATTTGCGAAGTTCCACGGTGTCGTACTGCTATTGAAAAGCATAATTTTCAATATCTAGCTGCTACGACTTACAATAGAGTAAACAAAATACTTAATATTTACCCAGTCACGTTCCGGGAATGCAAAAATAAAATAAATTCTTATTTACAAAATCTCACTTATGATGAAACTGAAGCTCTCATTGGACGACAGTGAAATTTTTTGGCACGCACATACTTACACACTCTTTCACACACAGGCACTCACACATGAGCACACACTCTCTCTCTCACACACACACACACACCCATACACACACACACACATACACACTCACTTACAGACATACACACACACACACTCTCACACGCACACACACACACTTTAACTCGCTTTAGCTTTATTTAGTTTAATTTTATATTAACTTAACATTAAGAAGAACAGAACTAACATTAGTGTATAAGTCTCACCGATTATTTGTATATCACCTTACTTATTTGTTATATAGAACATATTTACTGAGTGTTTTGGGGAGGGCGTAATCTGCTGCGACACAGTTTTTACTTTTGTAGTGGATTACGATCAATAAGTTGTGTATATCTTAATTACCTATGTTCAATAAAATCTTTGTTCAATAAATCTTTGAATTATGATACGGATATTAAATTATGCACTAAGTGGCAACATCTCACAGATAGAGCTTAATTTACGATACGCAAAACAATTAAAATAACAAAACTTAAATACAAATACAAATAAATGGTCAATAACTTCAGAACTAAGCTCTTAAAACAAATACTTTCTTTGATGATTATTCTTTCCATTAGCTTTAGAAGCATTGAGTAAAATTAATATATATCATCATGAACACGATGTATTATAAATTCTTTATAGGAAATAATAAAGCTTCCATACGAAGGATTTTCGGTACAGAGTTATCATACAAGTGATCATGGAGCTAAGTGGTTGCTATAGCGCCACAAGGCGCTCCTTGTATTGTGATAGCGCAGATATATTTACCGCGAAACTCTTACAAGAAAATCTTTGGTCGTATGTATAGGTCGGTTAACATAAGCTGGCACTTACCCACACATTCACATGATGGTGTGTGCAATATCTGTGAAGTCTGGATCTTAGACTAACAATAATGTACTTATATGGTCCAGATAGAACACTAGCATAGTCAGACTGAAGTTACCTTTGACACACCTTTGACGTAATAGGCCTAGGCAGCACGAAAAATCTTTGTCTCAATCGCACGTGGACAAACCTACTAGAGTAACAGAAACAGAGAAGAAAACCACCCGTGATGACCAATCATCATTGTCAATGGTGTTATTGTTCCATTTTTAAAAGTTATAAAAAGGATGATATTGTTTTGTTTGAGCTCCGCCCTTAGGTGCCGTCAGCCATTTACTGAAGAAAAGACTCCGAGCTTGCTCCAAGTTAAATTTTTAAAAAATTTGACGAAAAATAATAAAAGTATAAATTAATTCTATTACTAAGAATTTTGGGTAAGCAATTGAATTAGTTAATATGATTTGATTTGCGTATATGCAATTGATGTTTTTCCCTAAAAATATGAAATATAGATTATGTTTTATATATAAAAAAGGATAATAATGAAATCTTATCTTTATAATCATTTTTTAATATACATATGTATACGTCTCTTGTCACAGAGTTGGTTGCCATAATCTCCCGAAACGGCTTAACACATCTTTAAGAAATTTATATATTTATTTATTTTATTTACAATATACACATAATTTACAGAGTAATCCCCAAAACATTACGTGCATGCATTTAGAAAATTTATATCGGTTTATCTATAAACCAATTTATATGTAAATTAACAATTTATTTTTGCGTTCAGTAAAGGTGGTAAATAACGTAATTATGATTCACACGATAAAGGCATTCAACAAATTTTAAAATTTGCATTGCTAGGTGTTTCAGAATAACGTCAATAATAAAAAGTAATGTATGTATATGTGTAGTATGTATTTCAATTTCAAGTGCAATCCGCACTTGGCCAGCGTGGTGGACTATGGCCTAAATCCCCCTCATTTGTGAGAAGGAGACCTGTGCCCAGCAGTGGGACATAAAATAGGTTGGAAAAAAAAATGTATTTATAATTTGCAATTTATATTAGTACTTTTAAGTACTTATAAACCAAGAGAGAGAGCACGAATACCTTCAAAACACTCAATAAAATATTAATTTAAAAAACATTTTTATAAAAAAGAGTTTTTATTTAAATGCATAAAGGTCGAACTATTATCGTATAATGAAAAATATTATTTTTCCAATTACGAATTATTATTATTCTTATTCAGTTTCAACTTATTCAGTTTATCTATTTGCTTTATTTTTCTAGGTATTCTATAATGCTTACCCTAGGTCATACTAGTTTTTGCTCTCCCGATGCGTCCGATGGCCGTGCGTGGAGGACACCGGTGCGTTCCAATGAAGATCCCGGAGTCCTCCCCAAGCGCAGAGGCAGGCCATCGAGGGGGTTTTAGTGCGGTACAAATCCCACATAATTCGGTATCCTGTCCAAAGGTGCTGGGTACCTATTGGAGGTTTCCCCCCCGGTACAAAAAAAAGGTCACACTAGTTTATCCTAAAGTGTGCGTATTTATATCAGGATCAACTTGGCTAAACCAGTTATAAAGATTAGTTTTATATTCTCAGGCCTCGAGAGTTTGCCATTTCATTATTTTAAATATTCATGAATAATAATTATTTATTCATGAATAATTTTAGACAGAATTTCACATTAATAACATATAAAATATTATGCTTACAAAACGGTATTTATAGATTTGCCTTTTGCTCTTGTTGGAGAGCTGAACTTATTTTTTGATCATTTAAATAGAGTAGCAGACAAGCGTGCAGACCCGTGGTGTTTATGGGATGTTGCAGCTCTATACACAACTTCAAACTAAACTACGACATATACTAGGTTCCCCACTCCAACCACGTAAGTTCAACTACAACTTTATAACTTTGTTTTCGTAGTCATCTTGCTAGTACTACGATTATAACGTAGACAACGTCTACGGCGCTATGAGTTTCTACGTAATCGTATTCGTAGGCTGAGTGAGTAGACGGATGTAGTGAAAAAGAAAAAATAAAGTTTTACGGCCAAGGCACAATAGCCACTTTTTTACCGACTTCAAAATAGGAGGACTCACACCGACTTCAAAAATAACTATAATTGTATCTACATTATAAATGGTAAACACAAATCGTACCTACATTATTATGAGTAGAAAATATAAGTTGACTATTAAATTATAATTTTTTTACTTTTTTGTGCATATTAATTTGTTTTGGAATAGTTTTTTTCTTTTTAAGTCAGTTTCTTTTTTGTTAAATAATGCATACTGCCAGCGTCAAGTATTATTTTTGCATCAATTTTTGCCAGTTTCAATGAAACTGGACGAAGTAATAACAAAATCAGTAAGTAAGTCGTCAGTAATCAGTCAGTCTAGTCAGTCCAACATTCAAGTAAAGCGATGGCTACTTTACTAGAACGTGACCGATGGAATTTTGGAGGCAAGCAGATAAAACATATTTTAGCACTGTTATTCTATTTCACAAACACTCGTGCACTGTAATTAACCTATATCAAACAAAATGCCATCAACTTTATCCGATATAACTCAAAAATATACCAAGAAAATTAAAATAAAACAAGAGCACAATATGTCTTTTTCGACTTCCCGCCAAAAACTCCGTTTGCGCGTCTTCTGTTTTTTGAGGCGCGTGTTGCCGCGAAACGTCAAGATTTGAATTTAGAGAGGAGGCGAAATAAAACTTACTACAAAAACTAATCTATTATAATTTTAAAAAATTACAGCCTGGCCCGATGATAGGAACCAGGTTGTCTTAACTTAAACATTACATTATTAAAACTAAGCTAATTCAATGTTAGAATTAGTGTCTAACCTAAAGTCCTAATCTACCTTAAAAACTACATTCTGGAAACAATGTTAGGATCCGAATGAATAAACCTAGGAACTTAATATTATTTAGAAACAGAAGTGTGGGAAGGTTTAAAGTCCAATAGTTCTGCTGCATGCATCGGCGCGTTGTTGTTGGTGGTTGCCTCGAGCGATCGGCGATGTGCGATATGCTAGATGCGGTGGTAGCATATAACATGCGGGTAAGCGCGTTTTACGTAACAACCATATGCGCCCAAAATACGCTAATTTGAAACCGCACTAAAACGAGCATTTCAAATCCAATGCCGCGTTCCAGTTTCCATAACTTGAAGCTTCGATACACACGTCGACGATCGCAGTAGAGTATTTCTCAAAAAAACTGTACATCATCGAAAAAAAAAGTGTGCCTCGAAAAAGTTTAAAATCTTCATGTCTTTTAATTAACTATACAAAAAAATAACTACGTAACTTTGTAGAATAAATATTAGTCTTTAAAATAAGTAAGAATTTACAGTTAATATAGTATTATTTACCAAATATTTGGATTTTTAAAAAAAATACGTTTTTTACCTTTCATACAAATATCAAATTGCCACCCTACCACCTTCGTGGGTTTATACTTCATAAAATGCTATACGAAACGTAATTATTGTGGATTTTTGTATATTATCGGTCTAGATTAATTGTAGTATCCATATCAAAGTGCTTTTCGATGGGGTTTCATAATGAATTAATAATTTAATGCAATAAATCAAAATGAGTCGCATTCATTTACTTTTTAGTTACTACTCTTTAGTTACGTTTTATTTTAACCGCCACATAATTTTTGCACGCATCCGTTATTTTCTTACATGGGCATCACTATCGTCTTTCTGATTGGTTGTTGGTCTGACGTCTCCGCCATGACATTTGTTGTGAAATCAGTAAAAACGAGTGATGTTTAGTGGGACTACTTTTTCGAGACAGGAAATATTATAGGTTTTTTTTATAAAACGGTAAGTCTTTATTTTTTCATCTTTTGTAATACGTTAGATACAAACATATGATAAGTTTATATAATAGCAGTATTTTTAGAACCCCGTTTTGTCTAATTTTTATTACAATTTCGTAACATTTTTAATGAAATTTGTTATGTAACGAAAAAGTACAGTATAAGGCTGAGTGTATACCTACAATTACAACCTGATTAGGCATATTCACTGCCAAATTTTCTGATGCGGTGTAGTCACAAAAAATGTCATCAAAAAGCTTATTGTATACCTAACGCATATATACATATATGCTCACGCCATTATCCCAGCCATTGGTATACTGTTGTCGCCAACGATTTTAATTAGTAAAATAGCAACATTCTAGGGTAGAAAAATAATTATGTTAAATTATCAATCATAATACGGGTAGTTTTTAATGCATGTTTTATAAAGTACCTTCTATTTTCTTCAAGTTTCTGTATAAATACCGGCAAAGTGAGATGATAGATTCATTACTGTTCTAGACTTCAAGGAATTAGGTAGTAAAATAAGTACGCTAAAGCTCTGTTCAAATAAGTATTGATTTATAACTGTGTTGTCATTATAAGTGAGTTAAGTGTAATTCAGTAACTGTATCAAGTAAGTGGTTGATTGAGGTTATTGTTTCTGTGTCATAAGATTAGACTGGGTAAGTGCAGTTGTTTTTCACAGTTATATAACGAGTTAGTATGAGTCACACATGTTCTAATGTTGTGTAGTGATATACTATAAAATACAGTGATCATTATCTTGAAAGTGGTTTGATTTACTCACATCAGAAGTGTTGCTGAATCCACGTAAGCCGCGATATAGTCGCATTGGGCCTGATCAAGTTTCGAAACATAACGTACGAGTAATATACTGAAATCGTCAGTCAGTCGTTTTTTATTTTAATTTATTAAATACATACATATCATTTTAAAATTAGGGTTGTTGGTGATAAAAACTGCAGAATCTGGTAGTCTTCGGGGTTGCAATGAACAAGCGTGTTTTTTTATACCCCCTTAGTAAACGTGATAAATAAATATAAAACGTAAAACGTAAAATTTAAAACGTAATTTCGTTTTAGTAATAAATTACAGAAGTTATGTCAAAACCTATATCGAATAAAAGTTCAAAAACTTTTTTTAATACATTTTTTGATTGATGGGGCTTAATTTACGTCGTTTTTTGACAAGGGAAGTGATTGTACTCTTATTACTCCCTAATTGTTGACAGTTAAAATTATAACTGTTTTCCTTAAACCGTTTCACTTAGATTATCTGGGTTCGATTATTCTTATATAGTCTTAGATTATCATTCTGTTACAGGCTGATCAAAGGCTGTTTTATAAAATTTTAAAGTATATGACGTTTGTTTTACATTGTAGACAGTCTGGATATTCTATACTGGTTGGTAGGAATTTCACAAGACTAAATTAAAAAAAAAAACTAACGGAACTGAAAATGTTTAATTCTTCTATAGATGTTAAAATCCAAATACAAAGATCGTGAGTTTTTATTTAAAAAAATATCAAAACTGCATAGAATACGGCATTCCGAGGTTACTTCTCACGTGGCACATACTTTTTTGGTAAACAGATTTTGTATGATTACAGTCTACAGACAACTGGTTGCGTTTAGTAGAAGAGTTTCGTGACAAAAATTAATGCCAATCCGTTTTTGGACTACCAAATTAATTGAGACACTTTTAAACATGACGTTATCATACATTTAGTATTATTGTTCATAGTCAATTGACTTTTTTTAATTTTGAATTGTTTTTGTGCACAGTGTCGAATACCCTATTCAGTTCCTAAAACTGCCCTTCTGATCAGGCGGTCTCTGAATGGACTTAGTCTTTTAAAAGTTACTGACAACTGAGCTGGGAAATATGGGAATATGGGATTTGATAACTATCTGTTATACGGACGATCTCATAATAGCTACGAAGTTTCTGGAAGAGAATGTCAACTTTTTAGATCAAGTTTAAAAGACTACAAAAAAATATTTTTTCAATAACTCTATAAGTCTATATTATTACTAGCTGACTCATCAAACTTTGTACCACCTTTTCATGACTAAACCGGATGACCCAGCGTTGCTCGGGTTGAGGCAGTTTGTTTTCTTTTGGGACTCATATTTAAATATATATATGTATATGTATAGTATTACATACACAACAACAATGACATACAATTGTTAGCTTTTATTTATTTATGAAGAATATTGTATTAGCTAATTCCGTATTATTATGATATTTTTAGTAGCGGTAATTCGATTGTTCCGTTTCCGACACCTTCGCCATCTTGATTCCATCAGTTAATCATAGCCAACTTCCGGTCACATGAATTGTCGTTATTTTCTCCGACCAAGCTGCAAGCATTCGTGTTGGAAGCACTGAGGGATCGAGACGTGGCTAAGGAAAAGCATTAGTAAAGAGTAAAAGTGTTAGTGTATAGATAAAATATTAAGTGAAACAAGTAAAGGATTGAAGGAATAATAGTTAAGTTGATTGTTAATATGTAAGTACTCCATTTTTATTCTGTTGGTGGTTTATTCGTTCTTGAAACATTTACATATGTGATTTGTATACTGCATAACTACGAAATATACGTGCAATTGTAAAGTGTTTTATCTTTTATTTAACAAAAACCCGCATTCTGAGCTGTGAGCCAACAGTTCAGAAGTGGGATAATAAGAGAATTTACTGTTTTCTTTCACGTCCACAACGGCCAATTCCGTAAATACTCTGATATATTGAAGTTTCTTGAATTTGTTGGAATATCGAACCGGTGAACGCTTAGGGGTGAACGTCAATTATTTTACAACAACATGTTTTATTAACTTTTATTGTAATAAATTTGCAGTATACTTATCAACCCACTTCACTTTATTTTTTTTAAATCAAAATATGAATAATTTATGAAAAAACGCAGATATTTAAAGAAAGAAAATACGTAATTTATGAAATCAACTTAATTTCTTTTCTCTGGATCGGAAACACCGCCGTGGTGTATAGACTTAGATATAAATATTTGAAGACCTGAGAATGGATGTTACGTATTACTATATGTTTAGTACGTTAAAGATTTATATATTATTTTAGATTAATAAGATGCATGATTAATTATATCTTTTTACAGCTGTGGTACACTAGATGTGAACAACTAGTTTTGATGAAGGCTTTTATAAATGTGACTTTTCTTTTAAATTTATTGCCCTTACAGGAAGTTGGTACCCACTTTTTTTACTTTTTTTTATATGATGAATGAATATACAATGGCTCGAGTTGATCTACCTTATTTTACCTACATCAACAAAAAGGATGAGGTTCTCACGTTATATTTAGTATTGCATCGACATAATCCACATATTAATTAAAATTTGACATTGACCTTTGTAAATATGAATGAAAACTGATACCATAGAACTACTAAAGTATTTATTTGATGCTTATAATTCATAATCCTTTTTTTTTGCGATAATAAGGATACAAAAAAATGCTGAAATGATACGAGTATGTACACTTTCCACTTATTCTACCTTATCTACATGTAAATTGATGTAATTTTACAGGCAGCAATCGCTATATATTCTAGGAAAACGTATCCACTGTGCCACAATGCCAACTAGGACCTAAAATGATTGTAAGGCAAATATTTGAATGTTTCGTGAATTCGGTAACACTGTATTTTTTTTACATAATTTCAATCTACAAGGGGGGTGCCAATATCATGTTTTCGTATTTGTCTTGCAGTTCCATTGGTAACGTAAATTTTTGTCGTAAATTTATTCAGATATCTATACATACAAGCATAAGACTTTGATATACAATGAAGGTAAGGTTAAAACTTAAAACTTAGTGTTTAAGAAATGATGGCTTACAGATTTGCATATCCTCAATTATTCTTTTTGTGGTGGGTGCTGTACTGCACCTAGGGGTGCTTAACATGAAAAAAAAATATTATGGTGTTGATGGTGATAATGATAAAGACAACGATGTTGGTGATGATAATTACGATGATATCATTTTCGAGCAAAATACATTCCATTGTCTGATTATAGACATATAGAAGTCTGGTGATGTTTTTCTTTAGCTTTGGATAATTCAATACTATATTAATTTGTTCTCTTTTTTTCGTTTCGATTCTAAAGTCGATTTTAAATAGAATATGTACTCAAATGTGTCACTTTGCATTTTTGATAACTTTTATTATGATTAAAATGGAATATGTACTCAAATGTGTAATTTTGCAGATAATAATATTATGGACGAATACCCCCGAGAAAGACTATCTCGGATTCGAGGTACGATCAGGGCTAAGGTAAGCACACGTAAGCCCAGGCCTAAGAGCCAAATGACGCTCAGGTCGAGCAGGAATGAGGGACTTAAAAGTACGCTCAGGTCGGGCAGGAGGGAGTCCAGGTTAGAGGACCAAAAGACGCTCAGGTAGAGCACGAGTGAGCCCGGGAGAGCAGCGATATGCGTAGGATGGAGGGAGATCGAAAGCCTCTGTTAGAGGGCATAAGATTATTCAGGAGCAAAGGAGCGATAAGGTTTGCAGAGGAGGCCTTCAAGACCCAACAACGCAACTCGCAACGTCTTGGTAGAGGGAAGCAGCATCTGAGCGGTAATTTGAAATGAAATGTAATGAAATCATGAAATGAAATTATTTATTTGCCAAAATGTGGTATATGAATAGTTGGTTTTTTTAGAAAATTATAGTCTCACATTAACCAAAATTTAGTGAGCAAAATTACAAAAAAAAAAAGAGAAAAAAAATTGAATTACATAAACATTGGTGTGCAAAGTTTCTATTTAACATTATTTGAAATTATATTATTAAAAACTATTTTGTAATAATATTTATATACTATATACTTATATATGTATTTGAGCTACGGTGAGTTGTAGTGGTAGTCAAGGGGATTTTGAAATTGAGATAATTTTAGATAAGTTCTTGTCAATCCTAACGTATAAAAGTTAGTCCCGTTGACGCGTCTTTCTGTCTGTCTGTCTATATGAACTAGGTAGTCTCAAACTACCGCACAGATTTCAATGCGCTTCTCACCAATAGTGTGAATTTTGAGGAAGGGATAGGTGTATAAGTCATTAGGGTTTCGTTTTCGAACTAATTGTAGTATAACGAGGCTTTGTTGGGAGCCTTGCTTTTTGGGAGCTTTGTATGCGTGCACTGTGGTCTAGCAGACATTCATTGGGGTAATGTGCTGGGGAATTGCAGATCTACAGTAACGCTGAGAAGGAGTTCATGATGTCTATCTCCTGAGGTTGACTCACAGATGCTGAATGTTTGGAATATGAATTCGAAGTACTGCGATGTTTTCGAAGCTGTTTTCTTCCCGTCACCCGTCACACTGGGGTTGCATATTATGTATCGGTGGTACGGCGTTGAGCGGAATTCTGAATCGCAGTGGCGTTATTGAATCGCAGTGGCGTTATACGTACCATGTTAAGGTGGAATAGAGTTTGTTGAAATAGGTAGGCTCCGTAGGTTGTTTTAGTTAAATTGGTGAAGTTTTTTTTAGTTAAATTGATTATAAAATCTTTTAATAGCGATGTAATACCGGATTTTGATCCTTTGTGTAAAGAGCAAACCATTTTAATCTGGATTAAGAAGGTGGAAGAATATTCAGAAATATGTGTATAAGATGGGGGATATGATTCGCTGCTCTTTTACAAAGTTGGTCGGGCTTGGCAATGTTTGTAGAGAGCTGTAAGTAACCTTATAGTCGCAGTGGGTGTTCAAGTGGCCAATTTACCGAACCTGGGCGGGTGCGAAATTATTTTGGGACAGTCACTGTGGGACATCGTAAAGTGTATCAAACTTACGGTATTGAATGTAGGGTTGAAGCCTTAAGCGGTATTAATCGAAGCCTGGTACCAAAGCCTTCTTTGCAAAACGCTAATATGTTTTTCATTGTGGCGAGATGTCGGCAAAGTGTTCTTCATGTGACGAGACTAGCTTTGATTTGGTTTGAAAGCAGAATAGGTTCAGGTCTTTTAAATTAGATTCACAAACTGATAAAGGTGAGGAAGAGGTATTGCTACAAATACAATTGTACCGTTAGGTGTGAAGGGCCACTAAAATTGCTGTAGTGCAGGTTATTGCATATTATTGGCGAAGCAATTGACTTTTATGATGTAGATGAGTGTTTCAGATTGCTTAGTTCTCTATAGATATAACTGGGAGTTCGACATTAATAATTATTGATAGGATGAACATAGAAAGTACACCCATCAGAAATTGGTAACCATCCGTTTTGCATTTTAGAGCGAATCATGAACTGATTTTTATTGCCCTAGTTTTTAGTTTGTCTGAAGGAGGCGTTTATAAACATGGATTGCTCGGGGGTGTAGAAAGCAAGTGTAAGATATGGACGGTCGATTTACTGATTTAATGGCGTCCTCTCTGGTGTTGTGTAATATATCATATTGCATAGCAGTGGCCTGTTATTTTACAGATTGTAGGACGTACATACATGAGAGTTGTTTAAAACTCCTTTTTTTTGGTTGTAATAGTGTTTATGAGTAAAATGTATCTCTGGTACGGGGAGATGTAATTGGGGTATTGACTGATATTTTAAACTGGTTTGATCTTGGTAGAGGATTTGGCAATTTTGTTGCAGAGTAGGCGTCTATACATCAAACATATAAATTTGAGAAGTGTATGTGCGGCATTGTGCGGGATGTGATCGTTTCAACTTGGGGGATAGATAGAAAAGTGCTGAGTGACGTCGCTAGCCTGTGTTATGGTACGGGATGTTGGTGGGACTCGATTTACTAGAAAGCGATAGATCAATAATTAATTATGTTTGATATTCCAACTATTTGAATTTATGTAATGGTGGGTAGTCTGTGTTCGTGTTTTGTTTATAAGTGGCATATTTTGGACATCAGTCAACTACCCATTTATCTTAGGTGGATGTAATAGATACTTATGGAGTATAGTGAATCTCGAGAGTAGTAGAGGTTCGGCATTAACTGTTTGTGCGTCCAAGTTTGATGTAAACATTTACGGGGATTCACTTGCAGCAAGGGCCTACAAATGCAGGGGATTGGGGAGACTATGAATTGCGGTCAAGTGGTTATGACTGGCAATAGGAATGCAAGCGGGCAATGAGTTGCGGTAAGGGTTAGGACAAAAAGGCCGATTTCGCTTGGAAGTTTTAATAGATGGGGATTGCTTCTCTCCTTGTTTGAGGTACCTTGGTTTTACTGATATTGGTGTAAAAGTTGTTTAATCAAGGACTAAAAATTTTTGCACGGATTGATGTGATAGTAAGGGTTGTTCTTGTATATTTAGTTAGCCGTGTTTGCCTTCATGAGGCTTGCACATATTACAGGGATTGGTCACGGATATAAAATTGTTTGTTCCCATTATGCACCTCTTGAAAATGGATTCTTGTTTTTTCGGGCTGGACCATCGGGTCGCCTCGGCTTTGTGAAAATAAAATGATAATAAAGTGAAATTTGTCTGTTATGGGTAACGTAGTTGCGGACTGGGTCTTGCATCTGAGTAAGAAGGTGTCTCGCATTAGTCTTTGTAAGGAATTTTTGGACATGTTTATATTTTGCTTTAGAGTTGATTGCTATGAAGGTTGAGTAAAATATATAGTTTATTAGTTCGCTGTTGAGTCGAATGAGCCGTTTAAACACATTTGATCGGGTTTTTGAAAGAAAAATTGACAAAAGGTCTGACGGGAAATGTGGAATTGGTGACTTTGTTGTTATTTAAAGCTTTTAGTGGAGTTCTAGGGGCCATAATAATATAGTAATGGGATGGAGTGAAAGTGCCCCGGTGGAGGGGACGAGGGCGAGATTCAATAAGTTTTTCCAGTTCGGAATGGGATCCTTTGTGTATCCCTCATGTGGGGTCTTCAATTGAACATGTTTTTGTTTATGTAACTAATTCGACTCCAAATACAAATCCAAATTATCCTATATAATTAGGTAATGGGTTCTTAAGATAAATAAACTTAGGCCAATTTATTTTTGTGTAGTGTGTAAAAGTTCCAAATACAAATCCAAATATTAGGTATATAATTATTTTATGACTTTATTTGAGATTTCATGATGATTTTTCTGACATTTCATTTCAGATGTTAATATGAAGTAATTTATTGCTTGTTTACGGGTAATGGGTTCTTAAGATAAGTAAACTAAGGCCAATTTATTTTTGTGTAGTGTATAAAAGTAATGTTCTTTCTACTTATAAAAAAAAAGATTACAATATTAATGTTAAAGCTTATGTTTGAAATTAAAAATACGATAAAAAATATATTTTAATGATTTACTGCATTAATTGCTATTAATACAATTATGGAGTACAATGAACGTAATTTCTTGTTTTTATTTTATTTTATTTTATTTAAGAGCTTTCGATAAATATAAACTACAGTGTACATTATACAGATAATTAAATAATGTGTTAAAGAATGTAATTTATAGTAATATTTTTTAGAAAATTTATAGTACTTTTGTACTTGTAAGAAAGCGTGAGGACACGCTATAAGCAGGATGGCCGAGCTGTTAGCTTTTATTTATTTATGAAGAATATTGTATTAGCTAATTCCGTATTATTATGATATTTTTAGTAGCGGTAATTCGATTGTTCCGTTTCCGACACCTTCGCCATCTTGATTCCATCAGTTAATCATAGCCAACTTCCGGTCACATGAATTGTCGTTATTTTCTCCGACCAAGCTGCAAGCATTCGTGTTGGAAGCACTGAGGGATCGAGACGTGGCTAAGGAAAAGCATTAGTAAAGAGTAAAAGTGTTAGTGTATAGATAAAATATTAAGTGAAACAAGTAAAGGATTGAAGGAATAATAGTTAAGTTGATTGTTAATATGTAAGTACTCCATTTTTATTCTGTTGGTGGTTTATTCGTTCTTGAAACATTTACATATGTGATTTGTATACTGCATAACTACGAAATATACGTGCAATTGTAAAGTGTTTTATCTTTTATTTAACAAAAACCCGCATTCTGAGCTGTGAGCCAACACAATATATGTCGTGAAATGTCATAATTTTTATTTTATATTTAAGTTGATTACCGCTGAAAACACTGATAAAACTATGGACGGATATAACGGATTCATGAAAACCATTCGGAAATATTTTTCAGAGATTCAGATTATATATAAAGACGTTATATACAATAGCTGGTCATTTAAAGATATTAGATATGGATATAAAATATGGGTTGGTGATAGAAGGGTGAAAATGGTCCCAGGTTCGATTCCCGGCGATTCAGAAATTTGAATGATGAGTTTAAATTTTCGGTCTCGGTCTAGATGTCTGTGTGTCCCTGCGTGTATCCATGGTGCGACACAGGACATTCTATTGTGGGACTATGAGTGACATGAGGGTGAATCATTATTTGTTTATTTATTTCACGAAATCGGTCAAGCCGTTTTGGTGACTTGAACGGTGCCACGCCAATTAGGTATTTATTTATTTATTATAAAGGCAACCTAAAAACAATTCACAATGCTTTATACAGATAAATAACAATAAAATGTATACTAGATGAATTTGTCACTTATAAGGTAGCACAGTTTTTTTTAGATAGACATTACTTTACAATTAAAATTAAAAAAAAATATCATCCTGCTCGTAACATATAAATAATGTTGTAAAATTTTAAAATTTTAAATTAACATCTTTATTCATAATTTTATTTAAAAAAAGGTATAATTTGATGGTATTCGACCGAGGTTTAAGGTAACTTCTTTTCTGTGGCATAAAAGTTGGAGAGAACTATTAATTTTTAGATCTTATAAACATTGTGCAATTTTCTGTAAACTTAAATAAATTACTGAAAAAAAAGGTGATACTTACCAAGGACATCTTATTTGTCTTACATAATTATTCTGATCTGGTGGCGTAAACAGTATTATTCTTACAAATTTTTTTTGTGTTATTTGGTAAGGCTTCATTTACTGGCTACTATTTGAAATCATTTGATTTGAAAATTACACACTATAGGGCTGTGAAATATCCTTTTAATATAATACTAGTGAACCAGGCAGACGTTGTCCTGCCTTCAATATATTGAAAGAGGATTAGTTTCTTTATCATCTCAAAGAGTTTTTATGTTACTGCCAAATAAGAAATATAAAACAAATAGTGACTGATGTATTGTTATTCGGACAATGTCAAACTTCTGGACGATGGCGCGAAGAATCAATGTTTGACAGTTACTAACAGAGCGAAACCGGCAGACGTTGTTTTGCCTTAAATATCAGAAATAAAGTAATATTGCGACTATAATTTGAGATTTAAACTATCCTATCTCTCAAGTTGGATCTAACTGCACATGGTGTACGAATTTTATTATAATCGGTTAAGTGGTTTAGGAGTCCATTGAGGACAAACATTGTGACACGAGATTTATATATAATATAATAATAATATATGTTCGAATATATCGCAAATGCAACATGTCTATATTATAATACGCTGCCGCGCTGAGTCGAAATCCAGTTGACGCTCAAATACTTTACTTGCCTACGCTTCAAGAAAATTTACAGGCTATTAAGACAACAGAAGTTGATTGAATGCTTTCTGTGGGGTTGTAGGATATTAGAATTTGTGCGTTAAAAGAAATATTCGTCAGGTGAGGCCGAGAATGTTTATATTTAATTGTTGTGAATTGCTTGGAAATAGTTTATCGTAGGACTTAAAAGGAACGTCGTTATCGTTACGTTATATTAAAGCAAACCATAATAATATTATTAAGCATTTTACCGGTGTTGAAAAGAATAAAATATTCGCTGCAATCGGCTGCGCATTTAATGTTACCTATAAAGAGGGCCTGTGAACACTGTTGTTACATATTGAAATGCGGTGATACACGACTAGTGCGATCCTATGTGAAGATCACCTGGTTAAAGTCGTGTTTTGTTATGTTTGTGCTACTCAAATTCTGGTTCTGGTTTTCTCCGATAAAAAAAAAATTCTTATTTATTTATTTATTAATTTATGTACACACAAGTTGAAAGAAAAATATAAAGAAAAGAATACACAAGAAAGTTTGTACAAAGGTACTACTTATTTCCATTGGAAATCTCTTCCAGTAGCCCTAGGACTGGAAATGGGTTAAGCTCAAGGTAGAGCGTGTACAAATAAATTACAAATTAAATACAAATGGATAATATACTTGCATACATTTTTGACCTACATGTATACATAAATACATACATACATACTTATATAGATAATACATATACATACTTACTTACGTATTACATACCCAATGAAATTCTTCTTAATATATTAAAAAAAAATCATTATCTGTATATTGCGTGGAAAAAAAATAAAGTTCCATTACCAAAGTACAGAAATCCATTTCACACCTTGCATGGGATAAAATATGGATCAAATTGGCAAAATAAGAGAAATAGACATAAGTTAAACCGCGGATGTTGTCGGGTATGATAAGCATGTATTCCTTGTGTTCTGACATCTGTGTGTGATAGCATGTATCCGATGTTGTCAGGTACGATAAGATGATAAGCAGCATGTATCTCTTGTATTCTGACATTCATCTTTCTGTTCTATGTCTGGTGCATATGCCTCGAACATGTCCCTTTTATTTATTATTATTATTATTAAACCATGTTTGTCAACAACTAAGAACAGCTGGCCGTCGACGGGATAGTTGTTTTTTTTAGTTGACTTGTTTATTGCACATCGATAAGTTCTATTTACAACATTGTGTTGCTGGCCGCTGACGGAATAGTAGGGCAGTGTTGTGAATGGAAAAATATCGTAATCTGAATAAAACTGGCCGCTGACGGAATAGTTTTATCCAGCTGATAGGGTTAATCAATGGTATGGTTTTGGGTGACCTGTTATTGCACATTGATATGTTCAATTTACAACATTGTTGTTGCTGGCCGCCGATGGAATAGTAAGGCAGTGTTGTGAATGGAAAAATATCGTAATCTGAGTAAAACTGGACGGCGATGTGATAGTTTTATTCAGCTGATACGGTTAAACAGTGGTATGGCTTTGTCTCTGACCAGTGTTGCACAGAAGATGGAAGTCATATGACTGGCATTTAATCTATGTGACATTAATATTGTATTTTGTTCTCGGCAGATCCACCAGACTTGGACGCATTCGAGGACGAATGCGTATGCAGGACGGCCGGATGTTGTCGCCAACGATTTTAATTAGTAAAATAGCAACATTCTAGGGTAGAAAAATAATTATGTTAAATTATCAATCATAATACGGGTAGTTTTTAATGCATGTTTTATAAAGTACCTTCTATTTTCTTCAAGTTTCTGTATAAATACCGGCAAAGTGAGATGATAGATTCATTACTGTTCTAGACTTCAAGGAATTAGGTAGTAAAATAAGTACGCTAAAGCTCTGTTCAAATAAGTATTGATTTATAACTGTGTTGTCATTATAAGTGAGTTAAGTGTAATTCAGTAACTGTATCAAGTAAGTGGTTGATTGAGGTTATTGTTTCTGTGTCATAAGATTAGACTGGGTAAGTGCAGTTGTTTTTCACAGTTATATAACGAGTTAGTATGAGTCACACATGTTCTAATGTTGTGTAGTGATATACTATAAAATACAGTGATCATTATCTTGAAAGTGGTTTGATTTACTCACAATACCTAAAGCCATTTTGAACATAATATTTTCATCTTCTTTGGTTAAGTTTTTTAATTTTTAAGCATTTAACAATACAAATACTTGTAAAATATGTATGTATAGTGTATATATGTATGTATATGTAAAGTGTGTATGTGTTATAATAATAGAAGATACTCTCTACAGCATTGCTTTTTTTAGGAATGCCTCCAAAATCCAAAGCCGGAAGGCGAAAAGCTTACCTACAGAGAAAGACTAAAGAAGGAAATCCAAATTAATATGAGAAAATCAGTGTTAAACATTTGTTAAAAGTTAAAGAAAGAAAAATGAAATAACTTACAGAAGTAACTAAAAATAACACGAAAAACTAAATAACTTACAGAAGTAACTAAAAATAACACGGAACATGAAAATATAAATAATGAAAATCTCATACAAAGTGAAGATACTCACAAAGACAAGGCAAAATATGTTGATTGACTATTCTTAAAGACGAAAAACTGAAAAAAATACATACGAAAAAGAAAGTGGTTTGTAAGGGACAAACCTCTATCGCTAAATAAATATATTCACGCGCCAAAGCAAATAGAATAGCCAAAGTCAGAAATACTTGTGTTACTTAAATTTTTTAACCTTCTTTAATTTGATTGTAATAGATAAATAAATGAATACTTCCTTGTTTTACTATAAACCCCATACAATAGGTGTAACAAAATATAAGTATTTGGGTCATAAGTTTATGTATGTATGTACAATAAATAAAATATAAAAGGATACATATAAAAAAACCAGGAATATTAATCAGATTAAATAAATTATAATTTTGCCATTGTACAACAAGCTTTATTTTACTATTTAGTTACATCTAAATACTATTTCGTAACAATATTTCGTTACTACCATTTCGATACGTACATTTATTTTGAGAAATACTCAGTAGCTAAAAGTAGCTACAGGGCTACAGGTAAATTTGCCTTCAAGTAAAATAATAATTTCACTTCATATTTTACCTCATCTTTTACGATTAGGGCTTTCGAATACCGGATTTTTTCAATACCGGTATTAATACCGAATGATTTTTTCTCAATACCGGGATCCCGGGATACCGGTATTGAAAAAATAGAAGGCTTATTTTTTTTTCAGAATTGTAATTCTTTTTTGGAAGTACGTATTTAGAAGTTAATTTTAATGTAAATCATCTATTATTTACATGTAAAAATATATTTTTATAATAACATTAAGTGTCAGTTTGATCCGTCTTTTTTACCATAATTCGCGTTATTAAAATTATTATTTATTATTATAGAATTTCACAAGACTTGTCTAACAACATTTCTGTAAATAATAAGAATCTCAACAATATTTGGGTTTTAGCAACAACAAGGGCGTCCAACGTCCGCCTGAATTCGGTCTCCACTCCAAAAGCCCTCTCGTCCAACGATTGTCGGTTCTTCGGCAGATGTGACCAGCCCATTGCCACTTCAGCTTACTGGCTCTTAGAGCTATGTAGGTGACTTTAGTCCTCCTCCGGATTTCCTGGTTTTGGAACTTGTCTCTAAGGGACACACCGAGCATAGCTCTCTCCATTGCTCGCTACTTGACTTGGCTCGACTTTGAGCTTATGAGCCAGTCCCATCGTCAGTGTACGTCCAAATTTCGGCTCCGTAGATCATAACGGGTAGGACGCACTGATCGAAGACTTTCCTCTTGAGGCTTTGTGGTATGGATGACGAGAATATGTGACGGAGCTTCCCGAATGCTGCCCAGCTCATGGAATCCTATCGGTTTCCTTCTCGAAGCTGTTTCTGTCAATGGACTGCCCAAGGTAAACATATTCTTTAACAGCTTCGAGTGTCGTACCTTCGAAGCTAATTGGGGTAGGAATAACGTGTGCGTTGAACATAACCTTGGTCTTGTCCAAGGTTATTCCTAGTCCCACTCGTCGGGAGGCTTTATTTAGGCTTGACAGCATTTCCTGCAACTCCTGCAGCGATTCTGCCATAAGAACTATGTCATCGGCAAAACGCAAATGTGAGATAAATTCGCCATCTATGCGTATGCATCGTCCTTTCCAGTCCAATAACTTGAAGACATCTTCCAGTGCACAGGTAAACAGTTTCGGTGACAGAATGTCCCCTTGTCTCACGCCTCTGTGCAGCTGGATAGGTCTTGTTTGGACCTTCTGGATTTGGACGGATATAATGGCTGAGTTGTATAAACATCTCAACACATCGATATATCGATAGTCAACTTGCCATCGCTGCAGGGAATCCAGAATAGCCCAGGTCTCGATCGAGTCAAAAGCTTTCTCCGTGTCCATAAACGCTGCCTAGCGCATATAGGGGCTGATTGTACTCATGTGTCTTCTGCATTATCTGTCACCTCACTGTGAGAATGTAGTCTATGTAGTAGTATAAGTCTCGTCGGAAGCCAGCCTGTTCAGGTGGCTGGAATTCATCTAGTCGCCTAGTGAGTCGATTCGTTATGCATTTTCTAATATCTCTTGTGAGACATCGGAGTTCTGATGGGGTGGCATTTCTGTCTTCGCGTCTTTGCTTCATAAGCATGAGAGAGTCCTATCTGAAAGCTTAGACTTCCGGCCCTTATGCTTCGTCCGACAAAACCTGTTACCTTCGTACCTTAACCCACATTTTCGTAGTCCTTGCCAAAATCCACGGCAGGTTAAAAGGCATCAAACAGATTTATCAGTTCAAGCTGAAATTCATTAGACCCCGTTTCGATTTGAAAGAGATTTGGTCAGAGCGTAGACTTCAACATACGGCGTCTCTCGAGCTGAAAATCTATATTTTAAGTGCCTCTTTCTAGTCTGTGATTACTACCGGTGTTAAACTTATTGATCACAGAGACGTCTTTAAATATCCGCTTGTAGTCCGTAATGATGAAGTCTATCTTATTTTTGGACTTACAATCATTGATATACCGATTCCAAAATAAAAGAAATGGATAAAAATGTCTATATGCGGTATTGATAGTTTATTATTTTGTAATTTGCACTAAAATTAAAATAAATTGACTAATACCGGGATCCCGGTATTGAACGTTTCAATACCGGTATTCAAAAACTCGAAAAAATGTCCGGGATCCCGGTATTGGCTGATACCGGGATCCCGGTATTGGAAGCCCTATTTACGATAGAAAATGTAATAACGATGAATATTAATGTCTCCTATTTAATTTTATTACATTTCAAGTTCTTCTACTTCGTAATCGATTTCTTCATTACCGTCGAGGATCGTGTCTGTGAATGTCCATCATGGCTTAGTGAATCATTAGCTTGCATTTAGCGGGCTTTTAGACCTCTTTTAAAACAGTTGTTATGAGGAGACCAGTAATAGATGTTATATAGTCTGGTGGTACCTCCGACTGGTTGATCTGTCACGAGGTTTTTTCCCTTCAATCTTGCCCACAATAAGCATTTTTAAATAATAATAACTGAAGCGCGCATGGCTCGGCGGTTAGCATAGAGCGCAAGCGATCTATACGACTAAGCCAAACGGGCAAGTTCGGGTGTTAGATGGGTGACCGCTAGTGGCAAAAAAATTCATGCGCGTTTCCGTGCTTTGGAGGGCACGTCAGTCCCGGTTGTTGTCGTTAGATAATAGTCGTTAAACCTTGTCGGAGGCCTTATGGGCGGTTTGAAAATATCCGACAATGGGTTGGCCACTAACCCGCATCTCCGCGGGTTGGAGCAGTGTGGTGGAGTAAGCTCCAAGCCAAATAATGGGAAGAGACCCGTGCACAGCAGTGGGACGTAAAAAGGGTTGCAGCCAAATAATAATAATTACACTTCACGCCCATAGCCCCACACTATGAATCCCTGTGTCGTTGGATACGTGGACAAACACAAAGACAAACACAAACATTCAGACCGGGAACAGAAAATTTCATTCTTTCATTCCAATCTTAAGAGAATCGAACCTTTTAAAGGCAGTGTGGCATGGTAACTAGGCCCGGTCGCAGCCTTCAATTTTGAGGGGGGTACCAAGAAGGGGGGGGGGGTCACTAAGAAATTAATTTGGGGGGAAGAGGTGTCCTATATTGACTTGTTTCGCCTTCCATCTACGCATGACTGATGGATTCGGGGGAGGTCAAGTCCCTGTGACCTCCCCCTGGGACCGCGCCTGATGGTAACCATTGCGCTATTCGGTTGTCGGGTTCCGCGACCTACTGAGCTTCTGTCGTAAAGAAGTTATTCTGTTTGTTTTATTGGTAAAGTGTTATTGCTTTCCATACATACTTGAGGCAACTATATTAAGTTTTTCTGTTGAAAAGAATAAGCCTATCGTCCACCACGAAAACCATTATTTCATTCACATTTGGTAGAGTAAACATATGTCCTTAAATGTGTTGTGAGTGTCTTTATTCATTGTTATATAAAACGCAAAAAAGGGCAGTCCCGATAAATCAAGTGAGTAAAAACCGTTTTATATAACAATGAGTAAACATATGTATATAGATTTATCTTTTTTCAATAATACACAGCGCTATTATTGATGAAAACCCAGGCAGTGAAGAATTAGAGCTAGGGTTCAGTGCCGCATTTAAGCATAGGCAACATAGGCAGTAACCTATATGGGCCACCACCACAAGACGGCCGCCACCAAACCACAAAAAAAAACGATAAAAGGCTCAGTAGAAACAAAAAATACTGAGTTTTGTTACAAATAGTTAGACGAAAAACTTATTTTCTTTTCTTTGAGCGGGAAAAGTTAACATTTAAAAATCTTCGAGATCAAGCACTACGAAATATGAACACAAATGGCGCCTTTCGCGCATTCTACCTCGCCGCGCTAGACCAATAACAACAGCTGAAAATGGCGTGTTACCATTAAAAACCGGTCAAGTGCGAGTCGGACTTACGCACGAAGGGTTCCGTACCATTATCTATAAAAAAAATCACTTTTATTGTATGGGAGCCCCCTTAAATATTTATTTTATTCTATTTTTAGTATTTGTATAACATTAGCAGCAACAGAAATACATCATTGCTTTTGATTAACCATAGAAATCATTGCATTAAGATTGAATGAAAGGTAAATTTTATTGTGGTTTACGATTTACGACGTATTAAAAAAAATACTAGATCACGTTAAAACAAATTTTCGTCGTAATCATCGTTATGTACATCATATATTTTTTTTAGTTTTATCATTCTCTTATTTTAGAAGTTACAGGGGCGCACACACATTTTACCATTTTGGAAGTGTCTCTCGCGCAAACTTTTCAGTTTAGAAAAAAATTATATTAGAAACCTCAATATTATTTTTGAAGACCTATCCTACAGGTGGGATACCCCACACGTATGGGTTTGATAAAAAAATTTTTTTTGAGTTTTAGTTCTATGTATGGGGAACCCTCAAAATTTATTGCTTTTTCTATTTTTGTGTGAAAATCTTAATGTGGTTCACAGAATACATACCGAGTTTCAACAGTATAGTTCTTATAGTTTCGGAAAATAGTGGCTGTGACATACGCACGGACAGACAGACAGACAGACATCACAAATCTATAAGGGTTCCGGTTTTTGCCATTTGGCTACGGATCCCTAAAAAAGCAGGACTTTTCCCATTTGAGAGCTTTTACCACGTGGTCTGTCTATGGGCCGAAGTCTATATCCGAAGCTGCTACAATTACAAAAAATTAAAAGAAATGTCGTATCAATAACTTTGCAATTACTTCCAAGCCTATTTTTGGTAGCTTTAAATATTTCACATATAATTTTACACTAATTCGATGAGATTATTCAGTCGCATCCGATCATTTAACGCCACATTGCACTGAAGATCAATGTTCTTCGTGCAATCCATTTACATCCACAAGGTGTCATGGACCTGAAATTTATTCGCTTCATTAGGTTCTGCGGCGAGCGTAGAATACGAAAGTGTCACTATTATAACCTTTGAAACCTTATTAATTTCATGAATGTGTAATTTGTATTTTAGGATTCCCCCATTGAACTACGAAGGATCTCTACGTGTTGTCAGGTATTAATACATCAAAACACACATAAAGATACATAATATAACACACGTAAAGAGTAGACAAACACCCAAACCAAGAAAATGTGTAAATTTCAGTAAATAAATAATAAATAAATAAACGTTAGACACTCATAGCCCCACAGTAAGGAAATTAATACCCTGTGTCGTGGGTACCGTGGACACATACAAAGACAGGAACACAAACACCCAGACCGAGAACAGAAATTTAAACTCATCATTCAAATTTCTGTTTCGCCGGGAATCGAACCCGGGACCCCTCGATTGGCAGTCCGGCATGGTAACCATTGCGCCACGCGGGTCGTCAGTAAATACATTTAGAGTTCGTCCCTGCCAGACTTTTTATTCTTGAAGTAATGTAGTTATATCACGCAGTATCATAAACTGTTTTGTCGCCAATAAAATGTTTTGACGTGACAAAACTCTCATTTTAAGCATCACTTCTGAGATTTGTATCAAGAAAAAAGCGGGTAGCCCGCACCTGAACATCAAGGTTGATATGACCCACACTCTCTTGTGAAAACATGCTTTTGTGAAAAATAAGAAGAAAATGTATTTCACTGTAAAAAAAACAACGGGTTGCACTCCAGTAGTGCCGGCAGAAATGAAAACTTGAACATTAACGTTGTGCATTTTTGATATTTTGGAATGGTTAGGGAATAATTTCGCACGAATTGCTTTTATTATCAGTATCATTTTTCATCTAGTATTTTCAGTAGGTTTTCATCTAGTATTTTTATAAAGTACTCACTCATTATCTTTCACTATTTCTTCACTTTTTTCGTTAATAGATGCACTTTGTTCAATGTCCATATTTTAAATACTGATATAAACGAATTTCACAAGTATAGACAGTCGAGCTGTCATCAGCTGTCACCCCTCCGTCTTACGAATATTCGATCAGGCCACGTGTCCTGACGCGAGTTTAACATTTTTTACCCATCCCAAAAAAAGTGCACAACGCCGCTAAAGAAGTTTTCACTTCAAAAATATTAAAAAATCTAATGCATATACTGTACAAAATAGATATTTATTAATACAATACAAATACAAATATTCTTTATTGTACACCAAGATTATACAATAAAAATTTAAAAATTTAAATACAGTGTTACAGTATACAAAAGGCGGCCTTATCGCTGATAGCGATCTCTTCCAGACTGCCTTAGGGTAGAGAGTTGGTAAAAAGACTGCAAGAGAAGGGCATTGGTGCACATAATTAAGTATAAAAATACATTAAATGAAACTTCGAGCAAAATACATTCTTACATCCGTAATATATTAGTACATAACAATATAGTATATATAGTATAGTATATATATACATATATATATTATATAATATAATATATATATCTATAATATATATTATATATAAAAAAAACTAGATAAATATATATAAGTATATATAAATACATAAATATATAAAATAACAGCATAATTTTATGCAGTATATGTATGCAAGTAACATTGTTGGAGAATAAATAAATCGTTATGACTATGATTATTATTAACAGACGAAACTGAAACCAACTTTATAAGGTAAAAAAAGAAGAGTTTTGGCGGGCAGTCTAAAAGGAAATGTTATGCTATTGTTTTATTTTTATTTTCTTGGTGTATTTTTGAGTTATATCGGATAAAGTTGATGGCATTTTGTTCGATATAGGTTAGTGACAGTGCACGATTGTTGGGAAATAAAATAACAATGTTTTTTGGCCTGCCTCAAAAACTCCATCGGACACGTTCTGGTAAGTAGCCATTGCTTTACTTGAACATCAGACTGACTAGACTAGCTGATAACTGACGACATACAGATTTTTTCTATGACTATAAAGTGATGCAAAAATTATATTTGACGCTGGTGTAGCGACCTTCCGCTACTCATCAAGAGATGGCGCCACGGGTATTCCTGAATCACGCTATCGAAGTTTCCTGAATATCTGACCATATATACAAGCTCCGAATTGAGTCAGTCGGAGCGCGGCCGCTCCCCGGGCATGACCACCTCGCCCGGCGGGAGATCTCCCTTCGCCAAACTGGTAATATGCACAGAGTTCTCGATGCCATTATTGAATAATGAAAGCTAAAAAAACTAGAGTTGGCGCCTTTTCAAACTCTATCACAAAATATCGATAAATACTTGACACAACGAAATTATTAAGTGTGTCAAGCCCACACATGATATTGCAAGTTGGGTCGCTTGGAGACAATCCTGTCTACTACGCTAGATCTAGTTTAAACCGCTACTATATTTATCCAGGCGTATTAAATTTCAGAATGTTCGTCTTACGGAAACAACGAAGGACTTAACAAATTCCTAAACTATTCAAACTAGAGGCAAGTTTAGTTAACTTGAGAAGACCATATTATATCTCTTTCCCACATAGGGTAAAAGCTAAACCACTCAATAGATTTTTTGAGAAATTGTTTCCACCTTCATGTGAATATTTGGTTCATTAATAAGCATTGGTTTTTACCAATGCCTATTATTCTAATTTTTATTAGATCTTAAAATTTTTAATCCTTGCATGCAGTAAGTATAATTTTTGAACTCATGAAAAAATATTGATTAATCTTAGCATAAAGGATGGCAAATCATTTTTTTTGTTTATTGCTAACATTCATGGACATAAAATAAAAAAAACAATAGGATAAAATTGTATAAGTATTCAGTTTTATTCAAGTTTAAAGTTTAACAATAATAAATATATACATTAAAAAAGGAATGTACATTTTCTACTTATATGCAAAAATTTATATATACATACATGCAAAAATTTGTGATGACTACTGCGAATATAATAAATCACGCATCAAATATAATAAACTACTTATAAATGAAACAATAAAAATATAGTTTCTAGATGGCCGAAAGGATTATTTATAAATTAAACTTTTACGTAAAGCAGTATCTAAATACAACATTATCAACATTATCTACTGCTAATATACAGCAATTACGGTTAACGTTTCCCATTCATAACCACACAGTAGAGTAGATATACCAATTACGGTTAACGTTTCCCATTCATAACCACACAGTAGGGTAGTTATACCAATTACGGTTAACGTTTCCCATTCATAACCACACAGTAGAGTAGATATACCAATTACGGTTAACGTTTCCCATTCATAACCACACAGTAGGGTAGATATACCAATTACGGTTAACGTTTCCCATTCATAACCACACAGTAGAGTCGATATACCAATTACGGTTAACGTTTCCCATTCATAACCACACAGTAGGGTAGATATACCAATTACGGTTAACGTTTCCCACTCATAACCACACAGTAGGGTAGATATACCAATTACGGTTAACGTTTCCCATTCATAACCACACAGTAGGGTAGATATACCAATTACGGTTAACGTTTCCCATTCATAACCACACAGTAGGGTAGATATACCAATTACGGTTAACGTTTCCTATTCATAACCACACAGTAGGGTATATATACCCTGTGTCGTGGGCACCATGGACACATGCAAAAGCCAAACACCCAGACCGAGAACAGAAACTTTAAACCCATCATTCAAATTTCTGCTTCGCTGGGAATCCAACCCGGGACCCTTCGATGGGCAGTCTGGCACAGTAACCATTGCGCTACACGTTAAGGGTCTCTTTCACCACCTTCAATTAAAGTGACAAGTACCCTAATTGTCGATTAAAGTCACCCGTAACTTCAATTTCAATTTCACGATGTTCGAGTAGCACTAATCATATGATAAACTGACATGTACTCATAGCTTTTACTTGCCAATTACCTATACTTGGAGATGGTGAACGAGGCCCTTAGTCTCATAATATGTTATACTAATGGGTCTTTGGTATTTAGGATATAAAAGCTTCTAAATCTTTAAGTTTTAACTCTGTAGCTTTTGTAGGTGGTAGAACTATTATCGTTCACCCGGGGAAGTACCACCGCTGCACCCACTTCTGCCGTGAACCAATTTTATTGTGTTTTGGTGGAAAAGTGCAGTTGCCGGCCACACTTACATGAGGCGACCACCAGCCTCCAGAGAAGCAGCGCAACTGCATACGACCTCAGACAAGACTTACCTATGCTTGCTTGAGGTTGTATGTCTAATGTCCATGGGCTGCAGCGACCACTTAACACCACGTGGCCTGCATGCTCGTCTGCTACTCCATTCAAATAAACAAGAACTGTGTGGGCAATGACACTGGCAAGATTTTTTACATCTATTTTATTTTTATAATCCGAGCGCCATCGCTAGGCTGGCATACAAAAAAAGTTGGACTACCGCTGTATTCTGCTAAGATCTTCTGCTTAACGACATCCACTGATCCCTTATTTACCTGAAACAAATTAATTTCTTTATGTAAACACTCTTCAAAGTTACTAACAATTTTCACATCGATAGAACCAAATTAAGATTACATAACCATTATACTCGTAGATACTTAGGCTATAGAATAGATGCCTATTGCTAATGCACATAAATTAAGTTAGAAAATATGACGGGACGGCTAAGACGGACATAAGACGGACGGTTAAGAAAAGGGACACAAATTGTAAAATAAATGCATTGGAGCCCATAGAAATACTATTCCATTCTTTCTATGGAGATATTTGAAAACTTTGTATTTTAAATTACAATGATACTAGTATTAAGAAACTGAAATAAAATAAACTTAAAAAATTAAATTTAAGCAAAATTAAAGTAGTACTTTAAACAAAAGAATATATGCACTAATTCATATCCAATGAGGATCAGTAAAGTTATAGCAAATTCAATCAAACTACAACACACTTTATTGTATATGACATAAGAATGATATATCTTTTTGAATTATCAAAATCGGTCCATAACTTACGAAGATATTAAGTAATAAAGTTGTGCCGTTCCTCTCGCTAAAAAGTACACGTGTGACGTCACAATTACCGAACCGAGCGCAGTCGGCATACGATTCGACGAGACGGATGTTTGAGATTCGGGTGTAAAGTGTAGTTCGAATGTAATTTTGTAATAAAAGTATAAAACTTACCTTAATACTTAATATTAGTGCTAATAAAGTAGAAGTTTTGTACAAGCTCAATCAGATAAACGTCCGAAATACCTATATAGGTACCTACCTACTCGTACATTATTGTACTGATCTTTAAGAGAAATTCACGTATTTTTAGCGTTTTTGAAACTAGTTGAGACTTAAAATCACTCATCTCTTTTTAATTTTGATTACCTACCCACGGAAGGTTGTGGAAATAAAACTTTATAAAAGAAACGAAAGCATTTTTATTTTTACACTTTTAAGCTAGATCATAATAAAAATAAAGTATTACCTTCTAACAAAAAATCCTGTAAATTAACTAAACCACAGGCTGTCGTTACAATATTATCCAAAAAATATTCATACATACCTCACACCTATATTTTTTTTATCGAGACGAGACCCGTGACGGTGACTACCGACCCGTGTGGCGTAATGGTTACCATACCGATTGGAGAGCCCGGGGTTCTATTCCCGGCGTGGCAGAAATTTGAATGTTGAGTTTATATTTCTGTTCTCGGTTTGGGTGTTTGTTTTTCTGTCTTTGTATGTGTCCATGTGAAAACGACCTCTGCACCTGGCTACATACAACACCAGGACACTGAGGACCGACGAAAAGATACATGAGCTGGAAGCAGAGATAGATAAGTTACGCTGGAGTATCATAGGATTATCTGAAGTCCGAAGAGAGGGGGAGGACACGGTAATCCTTAAATCCGGTAACTTATTCTATCACCGGGAGGGCGAACATCTGTCCCAAGGTGGTGTCGGGTTTCTCGTCCACAGGTCCCTCGTCAACAATGGGACTCCAGTAGCCGACTCCAAGTGCTCTCTGAACATACCCTCGGTCTTATAAAGGAAAGGCGTGAACTATGCGTTCGGTCCCCGTCTTCAATGTCGAAGTTGAGCCGCCTGGGCTCAACAAACAGATCTCTTGCTGCAGACGACGCGATCTGCGTGCTCACAACACACAGTGCGTCAAAAACGCTATTGAGCGCAACCAAGGCACAAAAGTGTTCACAAGAGATCTGAGTGTAGGGCAAAGCCAGTTAATAAGATTGAGGACGGAGTCTGGCGCTGTAGTTTCGTCTAAGCCTGAAGTTCAGAGAGAAATTGAGAGGTACTACGGACGGTTGTACAGCTCCTCAAAAGCTCCCGTTACCGATGTGGTAAACGATAAGAGAGCCAAATTGACCCGACACTATACCGAAGATATCACGGACGTCAGCCTGTACGAAATTAGAAGGGCCCTTAATCAGCTTAAAACAACAAAGCACCGGGAGATGACGGTATCACATCAGAGCTGCTGAAGACTGGATGGAAACCCCTCCAAGTGGCGCTCCAAAAACTGTTCGATACAGTCATCAGTAGCGGAACTGTCCCGGAAGCGTGGAGCGGAAGCGTGGTGGTTTTGTTCTTCAAAAAGGGTGACAGAGCCCTTTTGAAGAACTATAGACCCATCGCGCTTCTGAGCCATGTCTATAAGCTGTTTTCAAGGGTTCTTACTAATAGTAGTGCGCGCAGGCTAGACGACTTCTAGCCTCCCGAACAAGCCGGATTCCGAAAAGGCTATAGTACCATGGACCACATACACACGCTGCGACAGGTTATACAAAAGAGTATAATCTGCCGCTATGTATTGCGTATGTGGACTATGAGAAAGCCTTCGATTCTATCGAGACCTGGGCGGTGCTAGAGTCTCTCCAGCGATGCCAGATTGACTATCGGTACATTGAGGTGTTGAAGTGTTTGTACAAAGCCGCAACTATGACAGTCGGAGTCCACGACGGAAGCACTGGACCTATTCCATTGCAGCGTGGAGTACGACAAGGGGATGTTATATCCCCGAAGCTGTTTACCGCTGCACTGGAAGACGTGTTCAAGCTGATGGAGTGGAACGGACTGGGTATTAACATTAATGGCGAACACCTCACATACCTTCGATTTGCCGATGATATAGTAATCTTGGCGGAGAATCTGGAAGAGCTCAGCACTATGCTAGGTGACCTCCATAGCGCCTCACAAAGGGTGGGTCTTAAGATGAACATGGACAAGACGAAGATCATGTCTAACGTCCATGTCACACCTATACCGGTCGTTGTTGATGGCGCTACTCTCGAAGTTGTCGACGAGTACATATACCTAGGACAAGCTATCTGTATGGGTAAGTCCAGCTTCGAGAGAGAGGTAACTCGTAGAATCCAACTCGGTTGGGCAGCGTTCGGGAAATTACAAAGTGTCTTCTTCGTCCAGAATACCTCAGTGCCTGAAGTCGAAAGTTTTCGAGCAGTGTGTGAGTACAGGCTGCCCTCCAACCAGGTGGACTGATGACCTGAAGAAGACAGCGGGTAGTCGCTGGATTCAGAAGGCCCAGGACCGGGAGGAGTGGCGAACATTAGGGGAGGCCTATGTCCAGCAGTGGACTATAAAAGGCTGATGGATGGATGGTATGTGTCCATGGTACCCACGATACACCCGACCGTTGATCGGCAGTCCGATGGTAACCATTGCATCACACAGGGTCGTCTAATATAATACCTAGTTCCGAAGTCCATAAAGGGATCCACCGGGAGTGTCTGGGAGGGCCCAAGGTGGTTTCTCGTTCACAGATCTCATGAACACAACGTTACGCAAGTCGTAAGCGTAATGTATTTTTTATTCATAATATCAAAACGGTATTCATTGACACTGATTCACTAGACAGCCATTTTTTTTATTTGAATGGAGTAGCAGACGAGCATGCAGGCCACGTTGTGTTATGTGGTCGCTTCAGCTCATGGACATCTACATACAACCTCTAGCAAGCATAGGTAAGTCTTGTCTGAGGTCGTATGCAGTTACGCTGCTACTCTGGAGGCTGGTGTCGCCTCATGCAAGTGTAGCCGGCAACTGCACCTTTCCACCGAAACATAATAGTTCTACCACCGACAAATATATTTAGTGAGTATAATCTATGGGGAAGAAAGGTCATCGAATGGCGACCACGTCTCGGCAAAATGAGCACAAGCCGCCTTCCAAGCAGTTGGACTGACTACCTGAAGAAGACAGGGGGAAGCCGCTGGATTCAGAGGGCGCAGGACCGGTCGGACGTAGTGACGAATATTAAGAAGCCTATGTACAGCAGTGGGCTAAAGTACATTAAAGTAATCTTTACAACAGTGTCTTGTAGTCTGGGTAGAGGGATGAGAATAAATAATTATGGTTATTAGGGTAGAGGCTGTAGTTTTATCATCTCTTTTTACAACAGAAACAATTTTTTTACGAAGTTTTGGGTCTCTCGGCACGTTAACAAATATTTTTCTGGCATTTTAACAAGCGTATTTTTAAATTTGACACTATACAATATTAATACATAGTTGAAAATGTGAATTAGATACCAATCGGACACTTATTTGTTTTTAAAGTCAAAATTAACCACACAAAACACTGCGCGCCTAACCGCTGCTAAAGGCTAACGGTAATTGTGACGTCACAGCTATCGCGGCGGCCCTCAATGTATTTTCGTTAGTAATTTGGTCATAACTTCGTCAATTTTTGTCGTAGAACAAAAAATTTTGCACTGTACGTTAAGGATTTCATAGCTCTACAAATCTGCATTCTCAACTAAAAACGTGACTGATCCTCATTTGGAAACCAGATTACTGTTCTGAGGATGTGTGCCCAGTATGCTGGCAACATGACCTCTTCTAATAATAAATATTCCTTGACCGAGATACCGGCCACCACTGTGGTCACACACCACGAAATTGTGGTAAAAAAATCTTTAGGTACTTTTTCAAATATTTCATTGAAATACGAATTAAAAAAGACGTAAACGAATTGCTTTTAGTAACTATTATAATGTTCATTTGTCCTCTAATGCTTTATATTTTTTCACTGTCTTATTTTTAAAACGAAAATTTAAACTAAAAGAACTTTGTCTCTGAAGAAAAAAACAGAGTCTAAAAATGCTTCACGTGAGTCTGATGGCTGCCTCGTGTAAATTGCTACTGGCAACTAAATTAAACTTCGTGTGTGTAAAGACATTTCTACCCGCTGTTTTATTCATAATTTTCTAATGAACTCAGAGCAAATGAAACTGTAAACATACGTAAAATATTGTATATAACCGTAAAGTATTATTTATTTCATTTTAGTCATCTATACTAATATTATAAAGAGGAAAGATTTGTATTTTTGTATGTTTGTAATGAATAAACTCAAAAACTGCTGTACCGATTTCAAAAATTCTTTCACCATTAGAAAGCTACATTCACCCTGAGTAACATAAGCTACTTTTTACCGCGGGGAAAATACTTCATTGCTACGTGAAAACAGGTAATAGGGTCAACGCGGTTGAAGCAACTGGCTAAACGCCTATGATTTTAATATAGCAATGAAGCCTGGAATAGCACATACTTAGGCTATTTTTAATCCTACGGGGACCTATTAAACGGGTCCACGCGGGCAAAGCCGCTGGCGGAAGGCTAGTTTAATATAAAATCAATTTATTTTAGTATTGAATAGGTATATTTCAATCCTCACATTGACTGTTCTTTTCGTACTCAAAGCAATAAAATTGTTGGTGAACGCCTATATCTTTATTAATATCTTTATTAACTACATTATGGGTTCATTAGTAGAGCCTTGTGCAGTCTTATATTAATTATATGTATGAAATAGTCATGTTATACGTGGGAAATTTAAAGGGGAGACATGGCGTGGGTAGGTAGGTGCTTTAGCTTATGATGCGTCTGAATTTCAGTGTTGTCTTAGTAATGTAACTGGTCGGTTGTTCGTATAATTCAGCTATTGTTGTCACCGGCGCTAACTATTACCTTGCTGTAACTTTTACCAAGCTCTTACCAAAATATGTCAAAATGCGTGTGGCGTTGCACAAAGACTTTTATACACCCGTCAAAAATATTATTGATTATAGATAATTATGACTCCTTTCCCAGTTTTTTTAAGTGATTTTTTATGGGAGATGTTTTTGTACTAGAAAATTTATGCTAAAATGACGTAGCGCAATTGCTTGACAGTGCAGACAGTATTTAATTCGTATGTAAATTTAACCTAGCTATTACCACGTGATATGCAACCAATCAAGCAAGCAAGTACTGAAGATCTCTGTCGTATTTAAATTAGGTAAGATAGTCATATATTTTGTGTCTTAGCTGTCACGTATGTTCCTTATCGGCCCATAGCTACTCTGTAAGAAAGTAAGCTATTGTATACCCCATATTTTAAAACAGGGCTGAAGTTTTTCTCCGTCTGCTCTTTTCTTCAGCTCAGCATTGCCTAAGCGCACCTAGAGCAGACAGAACAAAAAAAATAAAACGTTCACTAAGAGTTTGTAAAGGAACCGTACAGTGAATAAAGAATATTTCATTTCATTTCATTTCATCATTTTGTGGTTGAAATTTTATCCTGAATTTATCCAGAAAACAGTAGACGCCTATTTGCTACTGATTTAAATGTGCCCTTGTCACATCTAATACTCGTACATAATAGGAGGTTGGAAGTCTTGTTACAGCGCCCAGAAGGGTAAGTAATTAATTTGACAACCCTTGCATTGTTCGATAGGGGTGCAAAACAATGGCACAGATCTTTGTGGATAAAGTAACAATCCGTTTATTTAGTACTTAATGTAAGATTCGCATTAAGTGGTTCCGCATTCCGTAGTCGGGTTCAAGTTTTTATTTCTATTTTAACGGAGAATTCGACGAGAATGTAAGCACTTCCATGCCAGAGCTAGCTTGAGTCTTGTCTCAGGTGCTTTGGCACAATATACTTAAATCATTTTGATCATGATGGTAACTATGATAACTTACCAAAGCAACCACGCAACCTCCAAAGCCTCCTCCTGTCATGCGAGCCCCGTACACCCCATCTGCAGACCTCAAAATGCTAACTAACTGGTCCAGCTCAGGGCACGAAACTTCCATCAGTTTGCTGAGCGAGTCGTGGGATTGGTAGAACAGTTGGCCAACCTGGATCAAATGAAGGGTAACTACTGAACATTCTGACACTAAACATGAACTGGATATATAAAATTACATTTTAAAATAAAGATCGGAACACCTGACAAATGTAAAACATTAACTTATTTTGCATATATCATCATATGCATACAATTTAGTTCATTAAAGAAGATAAATACATATGAATCAACCAAAAATAAAAATGGTAAGATAAATCAATGAATACATTATGTTTCTATTCTTTGCGTGGCACGCTTCTATTTAATAACACCATATACCTTAGAGTGGCTTAGACTCTAAGCCTTAGAGCATTAAAGGTATTGACATGACAGCGTATGCAATGATTGTTCCTTCCTCAATTGTGTTTTTTTCGTACACCATACCACCATATTGAGTACCTGTTGTTTTTGGTGACATGTCAAGTTAGAGGGCGATGTGCCGGTTGTTTGTCAAGAAGTAGCCACGCTGAAAATCAGTGTGACCCGCTATATAATATGGTTGACGTTACTAAAACAATACAACTCACCTTATTAAGGTCTTTCTTCGGTAGCGTCTTAGCAGCCTCTTCTGTCCTATTGATTTCTTCTACGACATGTTTTGCTCTCTTTAATACCAGCTCATCACAGTTTAATTTCTTTAGTTCTATAACAAAACCATTAAATATTGTATTTATGTCAATACAGTAGCCGACAAGTATGCAGGCTACATGATGTTAAGTTGTCGTTACAGCTCTTGGATGGCCGCAACCCTTTTTGCGTCCCACTGCTGGGCACGGGTCTTTCCCCATTATTGGGAAGGCCTGGAGCTTACTCCACCACGCTGCTCCAATGCGGGTTGGTGGAGATGCGGGTTAGTGGCCAACCCGCTGTCGGATGTTTTCAAACCGCCCATAAGGCCTCCGACAAGGTTTAACGACTGTTATCTATCGACAACAACCGGGACCAATGGCCGTGCCCTCCGAAGCACGGAAATGCGCATGAAATTTTTTTTTTTGCCACTAGCGGTTTTTTTCACACCCGACCGCGCCCTTTTGGCTTAGTTGCATAGATCGTTTGCGTTTTACGCTAACCGCCGGGCCATGCGCGCTTCAGCTCTTGGATACCTACATACAATGTCTCGCAAGTCTGTCTTGCCTGAAGTCGTATGCGTAAGTTACTCGTATGCTCCTTCTGCAAAGGCTGGTAGTTGCCTCATGTCAGTTATGGCAACAACATCTTTTCACCGAAATAAGTACAAATAAATAAATAAACATAACACAGTTAGAGCCCCACAGTAAGGTAATTAATACCCTGTATCGTGGGTACCGTGGACAAATACAAAGACAGGAACACAAACACCCAGACCGAGACTTTAAACTCATCATTCATTTCTGCCTCGCCAGGAATCGAACCCCGGACCCCTCTATTGGCGGCAGTCCGGCGTAGTAACCATTGCGCCACGCGGGTCGTCGGTGTAGTATAACAAAGGTTATACAACCTAGCTTACGTACTTATAACTAGCGACCGCCCGCGACTTTGTCGCGTGGACTTTAGTTTTAGAATTTTTCTAAAATAAAAGTAGCCTAAGTTACTCCTTATTACATCGGCTACCATATGGCACCGGCCAGTGAAAGTCCTGCCAAAATCGGTCCAGCCATTTCAGAGATTAGCCGGAACAAACAGACAGACAAAAATTGTGAAATTGTAGTTATTTTGGTATATATGTATGTATATACTCGTATGTATGTAAAAATGTTAGTTTGTTTTACATTAATATGCATATCCACCAATCCGCACTTGGCCAGCGTGGTGGACTATGGCCTAAATCCCTCTCACTTGTGAGAAGGAGACCTGTGCCCAGCAGTGGGACATAAAAAAAAGGTTGAAAAAAATAAATATATGCATGTAGTGAAAAGCGGTTATTTTAATATTACAAACAGACACTCCAATTTTATTTATTTATATAGATTTAGTTTTCGTAGTCATCTTGCTAGTACTACGGTTATCACGTAGGCAAGGGCTACGGCGGCATTACGAACACCCACTTTGTAGTGTAGGCTGAGACACGTAGTCTTATTTTTACCCGACTATGGCGAAGACAAATGTTATAATTTATCTGTTACAAATACAAATTAATATGCTTTATTATACCTCATAAAATCACAGAAAGAGTATAAAATACAAAATTACAGTGGACAACAGGCGGCCTTATCGCTTCTAGCGTTCTCTTCCAGACAACCTTGGGTTAGAAGGGAATTTAGCAAAATGGGATGCGGGAGAGGTCCTCATGAAAGCTTAAATTTAAATATACATAGACCCTTTGTTATGTTTGTCTATAACTCTACGAAAATCAATATATATTAGATATTCCATTTTACGAAGTCCGATCGGCTCTGGTTGTAGTAGTGATGTGTGCTGACACTGCTGACAAGCGCGCCTGTGTGCTTAATTTTTAAAAGCGTTAACAACGAAGCGTCATTACTAAAATAATCTTTTAAATAATTACCTCACTACGGACAACTCTTCTAGTTTAGTTATCATGCTAACGTTACACGACAGCGAACGCTCCCGAGGTTACGTGTACACTAAAACTACGTGCATGTACATGGCTCACAACCTTAGAGCATCACAGGTACTGACAGGTATGACATCCCTTTGATGCTTTAAGCTCACAACAATCAAAGCCGATTCATAGCCGACTTCGTGAGATAGAACATCAACATATTGCTGCCTTTCGTAATTGAGATAATTGATATTAAGTTTTTAGAATTATTCAACAGAATGTGACTTACCGTCTAAGTCCTCAACCTTCGCGCTTCTCAAGGAGGGTATCCTCAGAGCTTTAGCTGCTGCTTGGCACTGCTCGCGCCTCTGTGGGTACTCGCTGCCAGTGAGCTGATGCTTCACGTTGGAGTTCACCACCAGGAGGACCGTCTCTTCTGTTTCCAGGGGAATGTGTGTCGCCTCTAGAGATCTGGGGAGAGTAGCCTTTTTACCCGACTGCGTCAGAAGGAGGGTTATATTTTTCGAGAGTATGTATGTATGTAATATCAATACTATCAGTACTATCAATGGTATCATTTAGTGTTCTTGATAAGTACATTCGAGCGAGGCGACATGAACTATTTGCAGTTCCGTGTTACAGATTAGTGTTAATGCGTCAGTCGCCCTTAGTTCGGGCACTGACATTGCTTAATGGTGCACTATCTTCGAATCCACATTTGAACATCTTTTTCTCGTCACCTGCAGATTTCCGCAAAACAATTTGTATATATGTGCAAAATAGAACTAAGCAAACGCATTAGGCTAGTTAGTCTGTAAGGTTTACTTAGTTATGTTAATATATAAATAAATATGTATAATTGTTTGGCATGCTTTGCAGCCTGAACGTTTTGATGGATTTTATAATAATAATAATAATAATAAATCCTTTATTATCAGGCAACAAGGCCCATAGCATAAATACCTTATAGACTAACATACATATTTATTATATCTTATAACTAAGTCACATTTTTTTTCGCCGATGTGAGACGCGATTACGGTAGCTCCCGGCGGTCGACGACGTCCACGATATATGCGGAACACGACCCCCTTCGGCCACACCTCCTCCTTTAAAAAGGTACTTCGCATGTCGGTCGGGACGCGCACCACAAACGAACTAAAGTTCACCGGGTTGCGCGATTCCAGCTTCTCAGCCAACACTGTGAACCTCGTCTTCGCCTTCACATACTCCACGACATCGGTGACCTTCGTAGCATGATGCAGACGAGACACATAGATGTACGTGGCTGGGATGGCGGGACGCAGGATCTCGTTCTGTTCCGTCGGTGCAGTGCCACATTGGTTACGGCAAGGAGGCCTCCTCTTCTTGCGCTCCACCTTGATAAAGCCGTCCTTGTCCGGTTGTCCAATAGACACCGCACTACGAGGGGGGTCGTTACGGGTGTTCCCGCTCCCACTCTCAGTCCTCACTTTTGTCCGCTTTTTGGGTTGCTGGCGGGCAGCAGCTGCAGCGTAGTCACGTTGAGGCAAAGACGTGACATTCACAGGCGACACCTCCGAAGGGGGAGGCGGGGGTCGAGTAGCGGCTACATTAGCGCTAACTCGTACAGGAACAGCGGCCGGTGAGGAGTCAGATTTCGCTGACTCGGAATTCGACGGCGAAGCAATGCATGCCCCGCGACGCGTGTTAATGTTATTGACCTCTGGTGACCTACTGACAGCCGAAGTTGTACGCAATATCGCTACTTCGGCCCGCAGCTCGTTGATCGTACTTTGTGAGGCCTCCAACTTTAACACCACCTCTGCCAGACTTGCCTTTAGGTTCGTGATGTCCTTCAGCAGCCTGGTAACGTCGACATGGTCAAACGTGACGGGTGGAAGCTTGTGCAGATTCCTTGCCACGAAGGACGGCACGTCGTCTGGATCGGTCACCTTCAGGATGTAAATTATATCCTGGAGGTTCTTCTCTCCCTTTTCATCCCTCCTGCGGGACGGCATCTGATCGACCTTTCCGATCAATTCGTACAGGAGCGTCTTGGCACCAACTATCTCCTCAATCGTGTAGTTGGACGAGCAGATCTGTATGATGCTGACCTCGTCCATGCTGTCAACTGCGTGCTGCAGAAACGCCAGCAATTCATTGGCTACGAGTTTATCGGAACTCATAGCCATTGTGACGTGCGGCGGCAGACGCCGCGCAGAACGCGAATATATTTATGTAATAATTATATTCGTAAGAGCAGTGATTACGTACAACACCGAGCGCGTACGGCACTGCACTCCTTTAGCTTGAAAGGTGTCGTTAGATTCGTAATTACTATGAAAGTAACACTGAGTATATCAAAATAAAATAAAAATGGCGGATTTCTGGTGCCAAAATTTCAACTGTTTGGCACGCTTAGCGGCCTGAACGACTCGAAGAATTTTAGCTTGAAAGGTGTCGTTAGGTTCGTATTTACTGTGAAAGCGACACTGGGTATATCAAAATAAAAAAAAATAAACGGTAATTTAAAAAACTAAAAAACCCGACTACGTTTCTGTACAATTTGGAAATGTAAAAACCCTTAAAAAAAAGAAAGTCGTCATACCCGATTCCACTTAACTTAAAAATCGACTAATAGGGGTAGGTAAATTATAGAACAGGAGCTCATAGTATATTTTTTAAATATAAGAACAAATGTAGTAGTCAGGACCCAGTCTAGAAATAGAGATAATATACCTGTGCGCTCCGAATTCACTAAGCCTCTATTTCTAGATCTATTCCTTGCCGTCTAAATCTGCAATGTAATTAGGCATATTACATTATCTGACTATCTAGAATGAGCGGCAACAGAAATACATAATCTGTGAAAATTGTAATGTCCAGCCATCACGGTTCATGAGATACAGCCTGATGACAGACAGACGGACGGACGGACAGCGGAGGCTTAGTAAAAGGGTCTCGTCAGCACCCTGGTAAGGAATCCTGACTAGCTTTCCTCCTGCGTGGACTACATCTTTTTCCCCGTAGGAATGAGATATTTTAACGAGAAGACTATGACATAACACTATATAGTATGAAATGATAAGTGTAATTTATCTTCGTCATATCCTTCGGGATAAAAGTCCTAAAATAACTCAGATTAACCTAACTTTAAATACGATTACTGAATTATATATGAAACTTTTAAAATATGTTACAAGATATTTTTATATTATCTGCAGGTCAATGATTTTCTCCAAATAATAACATATCGCAAAGTCTGAACTTGCTAGTCTGTGGGTATAGGATATAAAAAATCCCTACTTAATATAATAAATTCGAAAGTAACTCTGTCTGTCTGTCTGCTACGCTTTCCCGCTTAAACTACTGAACCAATTTAAATGAAATTTAGAACACGGATAGAGTGGACCTTGGGAAAAGACATAGGATGGTTTTCATCCTACGGGAACCTATAAAACCGGTCCACGCGGGCGAAGCCGCTGGCAGAAGGCTAGTATAATATAATTTGAAAAAAATGGCACAGAGATAGATTAAATTCTATATATTATATGGGTTATAGGCTAGTTTTTGCCCCTGAAAAAAAAACTGTTCCCGGGGACAGATTAGTATACTCATATAAACTTAAATCACACGAGAAACGCTGGGCCGGTTCACTAGTATTAATAAAAAATCTAGTTGGAATGTTCCTCATAGTCGCATTACTTAGTCCATTAGCGCTAACAAATAGCTTCTCGTAAGGTATACAGGGGATCAAGTTTGCTGAGTACGCTCCACGTGGAAGTGTGCTATAGGAAGTATAATCTTTTATGTGATTTATTTATAACAAAATGTTTTTATAGTACCTACGCTACGTGAGTACACTATTCTATTATTTTATTTTATTTTACTTTATTTAGGAAACATACAGTGTTATGACAATTTAACTAAAAACATAATATCTTTACACCAATTATTCGTTTCCGCATATCGTAACTAAATGCTTCTTCGCTTTTATAACATAATTATTAATTTTAACATAATTGTATAGATATAAAAAATACAAAATTAGAAAGAAATAATAAATAAATTTAAATAGTTACAATCAGGGAAGTTCGAACCATTTCTTGCTTATTTTGGATTTAAACATATTTGGTGTGGAATTAAATATATCTAGTTCGGGGAAGTCGTCCAGTTTGTTCACATAAATACCGGATCGAATAAAAAAGGAATTTTTTCTGTACTTGGTAGCGCTACGAGGGATTTCAAGGACGATATGAGGTTGCCGTACAGACCTCGTAGGTACCTTGAGACCTATTTTTGATATGAGATACGGAGAGTCTACATGATATTGTGCAATTTTAGCTAGATAACTCACGTCTGCTATTTCGCGTCTTTGTTGTAGAGGTAGTATATGGTGTCTCTTGCATCTTGATTCATAGTTATCATCAAGTATTTGACATCTGGACTGTATATATTTTAAAAATCTGCGTTGAATTGACTCGAGCCTATTAATGAATGTCTCATAACGTGGGCTCCAGACTTGTGAGCAATACTCGAGTAAGCTACGCACATAAGAGCAATACAGAATTTTAATAGTTTTAATGCTCTTGAATTGAGAGCTCTGTCTTATGATAAAACCTAGCATTTTATTCGCCCTTTTCGCTATGGTATCTATATGTCTTTCATATGTTAATTTTGAGTCATGAATTACTCCTAAATCACGAATTTCATTTACATATTTTATATTATTACCCTTGAGTACATAATTATATTTTTTTTTTAATCCGAATTATTCTTTAATCCGATTAAAGAAGCAAAGAGAAAAGAATATTAAGGGTGTGTTGCCCCATGTAACTATAACGATAACTAAACCCAACCTACCCGTTAAATCATCGGTTAAGGAACATTTGCATTGCACCATTTAAGCTATGATTGTAATGACTTAACGGTAACGTTAACAGTTCGATTTTGGCCGATTAAAGCTATTGTTATGGTCAAATATCAGATCAACTTCACCGCCTTTTAACTTTAACAATCAAATAAAACATAACGGTGAACCACACGATTGTTAAATTCAATCGTCGTCGGTATAGTTACCGTTAAAGTAAGTTTTGACCGAAACTGTAACCAGGCCTACGGTGCAATCCACTCTAAAAGAGAAAGGTAGAAGTGTCGTAGTTAACCAGGGAAGTACCACCACAGCATGGGTGTATCTGCCATGCAATCTTCCACGAAGCAACTCTATTGTGTTTTAGTGGAAAGTGTGACTACTGGCCAGACTTACATTGTCCCTGTAGCTTCTGAATTAAGAATAGGGCTACTGTATCCCTTGCCTGATCGTAAGAGGTGACTTAGTGTTCAGGTAGCGGCCCCAGGAAGGATAACGGTGTGTGCGTGGCCGCAGGTCATCGCAAGCACTGGAGGTATAAAAGGTAGGGCGCCGCGGATCCCGAGTGGTCGAGAAATCATTTTTTCCTTATCACCGACTTTTCGAAAACTTTCTTCACGGCTCGATAGTAGACACCTGTACCTATATGTGTTTTTAGGCTTTTGCTGTACGACGCTTTATTTCCGAGATATATCGTAAAAATACTCCATATTTTTTATATTTAATTTTGGCTTTCAAATGTTTCAGTTTCTACTGAAATTTTAGTTTCAGTAGAAACTGAAACATTTGAAAACGAAGCAAAAGGTTATTTCAACTGGCTCGACAAAATTAATGTCTCTATTGAAACTCTGCTGCGATATATTGAGTTTCCGTTAAATAAAACTCTTTAGAAATAGAAATGAATAAGTTAATTTACCGTTCCTGCAAAATAGGGCTGTAAAACTTCCACTGATGATGTTTCGCAGTTTTTTCTCATATTTAGAACTAGCCTTCCGCCAGCGGCTTCGCTTGCGTGGATCCGTTTAATGGATCCCCGTAGGATAAAAAATAGCCTATGTGCTATTCCTAGGCTTCATTGCTAAATAAAAATCATAGGCCTTTAGCCAGTTGCTTCAACCGCGTTGGCCCTATTACCCGTTTTCACGTAGGAATGAAGCATTTTTTCGCGGTCAAAAGTAGCCTATGTTACTCAGGGTGAATGTAGCTTTCTAATGGTGAAAGAAAACGTACAAATAATTACAAATCTTTCCTCTTTATAATATAAGTATAGATGAAGCAATATTAAATACTTAGTTAAAAGGAATCTTTAAAAAGTGGCATTTAATTATTTTTCAACAATTTTGAGCTAACGTTCAGCTAAAGCTTTAATTATGTAACATCAAGAGGTTGTTCTTTTTCAATCGTTTAAAAAGATCGTTTAAAAAAGATTTTCAATCGTTTCCAAATATTTAGGTTTTAATCATTTCTGATGGTTCCACATTAAAATATTTCGCATAACGCCGTGATTGACTCCCACACAGCTAGTCTATTTGATTCCAAACTATTTTAGTTAAGTTTAATTTTAATTAATAATATTGTATGTCAGAACATGATAGACTGTTTAAACTCTTATAATAACATTAAACATCTAATTGTATGTATGTAAATAGTTAACAATAAAATTTCTTTTCTTTTCCATCGTGCGAGCAATACCTACAGTCTTCCGAGAATAAACCCTGAATGAGCACTAAATTAATTGGATAATCGAGGTGGAAAACAACGCTCGAGGAGCCTGAAACGGAAATAGCTTTTAAATGTTAAAGGTAATCCGTTTATTTGCAGCAATAACATATTCATCTCCATTCTAGTAGCACTCACGAGAAAGGATAAGAAATAATTAACCCGAGTCATGGCTGCAATAAAAACATGTGTATTTATATCTACATTTTATGCAGTCAAGAAAGAAAAGGTACAATTAAATAAATAAGGAAATACGTATGTAAGCACCATAGATGCTCGAACGGACTCAACGGACAGACGCTTCAACTATTTTTGTCATGAAGTAAATCTTTTCCATAGACTAGGATACACTAGCGAGCTTAGAGTATATAAATAGGTTTCATATATATTTACCCTAAGCTAGCGAGTATATTATATGTAAGTCTATGATCTTTTCTATTTTTATGATAAGACGAGACTACCGGTAAATAATTGACATTGATAATTATTATTATCAGGGGAAACCCTTCAAAAAGTACCCAGCACTTTTGTTGTGTGCTGTAATAAAACCCACACGGCCTGCCTTGGCGCTTGGGATCCCCGCACCCCGTGTCCGTTGCGCAAAGCGCCCCAAACGGCCATATAGGCTATAGGTATTGGAATAAAGCCATGCTCTCTTGTACCCTCTGGTACTAACGACAGCTTGCATCCACCCACGTCTTGATGCCGTTCTTCCCAGGGCAGCTGGAGTACCCACTCTAGCCACCTGCAACCCTGAAAAACCCTTATTTTGCTCCTTAGTCGCATTTTATGATCAGTAAGGGAACACCGTAGCCGCGCGGCCCCCTCCAGTTCAATGCGGTTCAAAAATCCACCAAAGAAGCCATGATCGGTGAATATCGAATATCTGCTATGATGTTTATAACTGTCTACTGTGAAGTTTTCACATCACTTGTCGGTAATATTCGTTCGCTACACAAATGAATAAAAATATGAATACAGACGTAAAATGGGTCTTTAATTTACTATCCTTTCTAATAATACATGCACCTATAATAACGACAACATACCTACAATCGATGAGCAAAGCATGGTCCCTCTTGCCCAGCGTGACGATGTACTGGTCCATGATGCCGCAGGGCATGCCCGGGAACTCGTGCTCAGCCTTCTGGCATAGTAAGGCTTTCTTCACGGGACTGAAAAGAGGTAAGGGTTTACAGCCTATCGGCTAGAGAGGTTATAATATAAAGGGAAAAAACTTTCTGAGACATCTTAAGTAATATCTTATAAAAATTTGTTATGCCTTGATATCTCAGAAGTAATGTTGTAAATAACTTAATTCATTTTATATACAATGACATGAAAAATGCATGAAAAAGACTGATCCGCTCTCACTCTGTTGTAGTTATAGCACCCTAATTTATGAAAGGAGCTCTCTGTATTGTGCTATAGGGTTTCATAATGACATGTGTTTAACATTATGACGCAATAAACTATTGAGACTGGACCTTTCTCCGTAGAGTCATAAAGTGTTATCACAAGAAAATTCGATGTTTCCCTAATAATTAATAATTTGGTTTGTATATTAGCAGCATATAATCAAAATGAAACATTTTCCAATAATGGTGATGACACGAGTATCTATCGATCCATACATCAGCCTTTTAAAGTCCACTGCTGGACATAGGCCTCCCCTAATGTTCGCCACTTCATCCGGTCCTGCGCCCTTTGAATCCAGCGGTTTCCCGCTATCTTCTTCAGGTCATCAGTCCACCTGGTTGGAGGGCGGCCTGTGCTCCTTTTGCCGAGACGTGGTCGCCATTCGAGGCCCTATCTTCCCCACTGGTTGTCAGTCCTCCTAGCTATGTGGCCTACCATTTGCCACTTCAGCTTGCATATAATTGCGTCGGTAAACTTCGCTCGTCTACGGATTTCATCGTTACGGATTCTGTCGCGTAGAGAAACACCAAGCATAACCCTCTCCATCGCTCGCTGAGCGAGCTTGAGCTTATGGAAAAGGCTAACTATAAAAGATCATGTCTTAGCGCCGTTGGTCATCACTAGCATGGCAACACACACTGCTCGAAAACTTTTGACTTCAGGCACTGCGATATTCTGGACTAGAAGATATATCGCAATTTCCCACTATATCCATTTTCTTGAAAATGGGTTCAAGGTTAGTTACAATATGCCAAAGAAGTCGTAAATTCGTCGGAAACTTCAACGAAATTTGCCTCAAATGTCCTTAGGGCCAGTTTACCAAAAAAAACTTTCTATAGGATTTTGTTTTTTATTTGCTTATTCTATAGAATGAACTTTTTGAATATTTGCCTGCATTTACATATTAGCACAATACATACATATATTTATTAACTAATCTGATTAATATTCATTAATAAGTTTCATTTTATGTACAGTATGACCAGTATGACCACGCATAACATTTTACAGAGTGGTCCGATTTTGATAATTAGGAGATATAGGGTATATCTCGCCATAAAAATTTACGTTTCTTGCGAATCGTTTTGATAATTTGACGATCACCGTGTCGCTATGAAACTATCTTATGTTATTTCTTCATAAACTTGTATTCCTGCTATATTTTTAAAATTGTTAACACACGTATTCATAAAGCGAGGGGCAAAAATAACACATTTGAAAGCAGGTTGTGTGAACGCATCTTTAAGGCTGAAAGACATACTCGTAAATATCACTGGAACTGAGACGCTTTACTTTCCTTAGGGAAACGTACACTCTATATTTACATGATGTCAATTTTATATTCTTTTGAATTCCAATGATGCTTGACACTTTGAAACGCTACATGAAAATAGTTTTATTTATTTATTTATCAGTCTACCACCTTAATATAAGGGCTGCAGGGTTAAACTTAATGCCTAATGGCATGCTCTGCCAGTCAACCCTATATGAAGAGAGAAAAAATAAGTTTTCTTTTGCAGTTTTACAAGTGGTTGTATCCACTGGCATCGTTCAACTACAGTCAGGGACCAGAATAAACACAGGAGCTTTCCACAGGAGATCCCAGGTCCTCCATAAGCGCACATAACCCGGAGTCTGACCCAAAATGCTCGGGTATCTCCTGAATGCTACCCCGGTAAAAAAGGTCCACAAAAAATAACTCAAAGCAAAGATAGTGCAAGTGTAAATTCAAATGTCTTTCATGATATTCTTTAATTATACAATGGCGTGCCGTGCTTACTCCACTATTTCCAGAGCTTTCACGGACGGGCCAAGTTTGTTTATGCTAAGTATAAAACAAAATTATTAGAGAAGTGTCGAGTCGACACACATTTTTTTTAATACGTCATAAATCGTAAACCACAATTTACCTTTCATTCAATCTTAATGCAATGATTTCTATGGATAATCAAAGGCAATGATATATTTCTGTTGCCGCTATTGTTATACAAATACTAAAAATAGAATAAAATAAATATTTAAGCGGGCTCTCATACAATAAACGTGATTTTTTATAGATAATGGTACGGAACCCTTCGTGCGTGAGTCCGACTCGCACTTGGCCGGTTTTTTAGTTCTAGATGCATGAATGATGCAGGTTTTCTCTCTTTTCTCAACGATTTTTAGAGACATGCGGGATCCCGCAAATACCAGGATCCCGCGGGACTTAGACCTCTCAGTCCCGCAAATAGCTGGATTAAAATTTTGTTGCGGGATTGCATTCTAGTGTCGACTAATCGCTAAAGACGGTCGACTATTTAACAAAGAGAGCCGAATATCCAGCTTCTTACTTTGTTTGTATTTATCAAATCCAAGCATGCAAATAGCAACCGACGTGTTGCTATTTAATATGGCTTCTAAAAATATTATTTTTAAAGATGTTGTTTTTATTAGAGGAAACTAGCAAAAGAGCATACACGCTGTTATAGTTAGCACCTAATATAAAAGAAATCCTTACTCAACGTTATTCCTAGTCAGGTCTTCAAGAAAGGTGAAGACTGCTACCTCGAGGGCTGCGCTGCTGGATACTCCACCCCCCATCGGCACGTCCGACACGATAACTGCGTCGAATCCCTTCACTTCACCTGTTGACAAAATACAGGGAAACCTGGTGAGAAAACAATTAAAAATAAAAAACCCAAATATTGTGTACATGTTATCTTCTACGTTTATAGTTGTCATACTGACGTAACCAGATACTGAGCGCTCTTGAGGTTTTATTTATTGATTTCTTTATTATTTACTGTTACAACGTTAAAATGTTGTACAAAGGGCCGATTGCCGAGAGGCATTTTTTATCAGTCAACCCTGGCTGATGGTGAGAATTTTAAGTAGGTGCCAACAATAGCACTACTTCTACAAGGAATATCTTACATAGAATAACACACAACTATAAAATGATGATAAAACAGACTAGTTTTGATAAAATTCCCGGACCATTCTTTTAAAGGTATATTTGGAAGCCGCATTCTGATTTAGGTTACACACCCACAATGTACACGCCTCACAACATTCTTAGCCGAACGGACTTCATGAAATAGAATATCTATAATATTTTTTTAAATGTTTTGTTAATAACAGAGATATTCAAATTTATTTTCTATCACTTCAATAGCTTATTATAATAACAGCGCACACACATAAAGCGCGCTGTCAAGACTCATCATTACAACAACCAGAGCCGAGCAGACTTCGTGAAATAGAATATCGGAAAACAAACTAAACTGTACAAAACAGACTTAATCATTCAAATTTCGACACGTCGGGAATTTAAATATATTGCATGAAAAGATAGAGAAAATTATTATTTAATTTACCTTTCTGTTCCTTTATAAATGCTATTCAAAGAAAATATATCAAAGGAACTACCAGAAAACGAACGAAGCGATGTTACAAAGAATTTAAAAAAATCAAACAGCGCTTGACGACAAGTTGCCTGTAAATAAAGTACAACATATAAAGGTCATTAAATAGAAGAGTACTAAAAATAAAAGAAGTAAAGTAAACCGAGACACACTAACGTTTCAGGGCATCAGAGGTCATCAACGTTAGTGGGCTGCTGGACTAGTGATGTATAATGTGACGAATATTCGTTTACTTTTTAATTTGAATAAATGTGAAGACAAACAAATAAGTCACATTTTTTTTAAATTAGCAAACGACAGAGACATAAATATTCGTATTCTTTCTTATCCGCATTCATACTTACGGGAGATTTGAATAACTTTAGAGTATGAACGTATGAAAAAATTACATATACAAGACCTACTTTAGAGTTCAATCAGCATCAGGAAAATAAATGCACATTAAAAAAATAAAAAAACAATAAACATCCACACAATTAATTCCACATCGTTAGAAATTGCAAATATAAAAATTTGGTGTTAGGGCTTGTGCAGCTTTTCATCTTTTTGAAGTGAAAACTTCTTTAGCGGCGTTGAGCACTTTTGTGGGATGGGTAAAAACTGTGAAACTCGCGTCAGGTCACGTGTGCTGATCGAAAAACCGTAAGACGGTTGTAACATCGAAATCGATTAATCGAACAATCGATTGTTTATTTTTTAAACGATTGTAACGGTTTCGATTAATTAAAAAAATCGATTTTTTTTAAATCTATTTTCATAAAAAATGGGAAAAAAAATTTGAAAAGAATTAGAAAATGAAATATAAATTGTAATGTTTGTGTACGATAGCGCAATAAATAAATATTGTATTCTACGACATAAATAATAATTTTATATTGATAATAAAAGCAATTCTTTCACAATTATTCCCTAACTATTCCAATAAATCAAAAATGCACAACGTTAATAATCAAGTTTTCACAAAATAATAAGTACCTGGACGACTGAGCTTTGCTCCGATAAAAACAATTATTTTCTTTGTTTAATTTTAAGAAAAAACACTCATTGTCTTAGTGTTACTTAACAACGCCGTCTGAAACAGATCCCAATTTGAAAAAAATGTCATCAATGTCAATCACAAAAATTAAAAATGCTTGCACCATCCTTGATAGAGGCTTGAACCCGGGAACTCCGCACTCAGCCTACGTAACCATTCGACCAAGGAAGCTTTAATTTCCTTGATGAAATTCCTTCAAATCGACATTGTCATTTTGTTAAACGGCGGATTGGCGGATGACGTTTGGCGGCGTTCTACGCCACAATATTATTATTATTATCCAATAGATATCGATATATTTGATATAGTAAGAGTCATATTTTTCAGTTTCTATTTAAGTTAATTATTGCTGAAAATCCGAATAAAACGACAATGTCTAAAAATAAAATCCAGCTAGATCAATCTATCCCCCAAAACCCTGGGCACTAAATTTCATGAAAATCGTTGGAGCTGTTTCCGAGTTTCAAACTATACATTATTATATATACATACATAGGTACTAGCTGACCCCGCGAACTCCGTACCGTGTTTAAATGTTTGGGGTTGTCCACCCTTACCACTTAGGGGGGTGAAAAATAGATAGTAGCTGAATCTCAGACCTACCCGATATGCACACAAAATATAATGAGAATCGGTCGAGCCGTTTCGGAGGAGAATGCTAACTAACATTGTGACACGAGAATTTCATATATAAGATATACAAGAATTTTTCGTTTAAAGGTATTAGATAACGTTTCACACTCACAGCCCCACAGTAGGGTAGTTATACCCTGTATCGCAGTGCCAATGGACATACACAAGACAGAACCACAAACATTCAGACCGAGAACAGAAATTTTAAACTCATTATTCAAATTTCTGCTTCACCGGGAATCAAACCCGGGACCCTCAGATCGGCAGTCCGGCATAATGATTATTACGCCACGCGGGTTGTCATTGTGCATGTTATCATGTTTTTGTACTTGCAAATGTTTAATAAACTATATTTGTTACATCACTAGTCTGTACCGTCTGCTCGCTGTCCTCCAGGTGACACACATTAAGCTATCAGTTACCAGTTTGTTTGTTTTTAATATTACAGGCAAACTACAATGGCAAATAAGACAAAACTTGTCACATACCTACTGGCAGACTTAATGATTCTGGTAAAGTAGCGATCGCCTTGGTGTTATTGATGATCTATTCACCTACGGTCAACCTATTCACGGCGTGAATTCACGGCACGAATTCTCCCCGCTGCTGTAATTACTTTGTTCACTGTGGCAACATATAACTAACTATTTGTTCCTTCAAAATAAGAAAATCAGAAAACCACGTAGAAGAAGATTTTAATGGTTGATGACTGAAATACATCGTAACCGAAAATAATACGTAAATAGCGGACAAGCCGTGAACTGCTGTGAATGAAGATGTCACGCGTGAACATAGGATCGCATCGAGGGGACGTGAACATCGCGCGAATTCATTGTCGCGTGACAAAACACCGATTTGATCGAAAAACATGCCTGAAGCCCGTGACACCATCCACATTTATGTTCACGCCAGTACATCACGCTTCACGGCACTAATGTAGAGCCGCCATATGAGATTTTGAAACATAGTATATGAGAAATGCTTAGGTCAATGCTCTCAAAGAGGTCGTCAATTTCCCCTGTGACATTGTAGAAAAAACTAAGACTCACCAGTGGAAACTTATCTATTTGCTCTCAAAGGCGTTAACCCTGATTGTTTATAAGGGGCTCCAATTTTCATTAAAGCGTTCACTGTTGACATATTCTGTTCAAGTTCACGTCGGATCAGTTTTAAATTAGATTCATTTATTTTAAGCTTGCTTTTCAACACTGCGTAATAGAATAGTAAGAGAGCAGCGATGGCAGAGGGTAAAAAACCGCGATTTGCGTCGCGACCGAGCCCGGGTTCAAATCCTCGGCGCGCACCTCCGACAAAGAAAGTAATGTGCGCATTTATCGCTGCTCCACGGTAATGGAAAATATCGTGATACCTATTTAATTTATAACAATGTTCTCCATCACCGTGCATGCCTGAGAGAAATTCATAATTTCTCGATAGCATAGACGTCCACCAATCCGCATTGGCCAGCGTGGTGGACTATGGCCTAAATCCCTCTCACTTGTGAGAAGGACACCTGTGCCCAGCAGTGGGACATAAAAAAGGTTGAAAAAAATAGAATGCGCCTAGAACACTTCTCTTAAATATCAGGATCAGTAACGGCGTTAGGGTAGGGCGTGGTTGGGCGACCGCGCCCCTTTTTTATGCTTTTTAGGGTTCCGTAGCCAAAATGGCAAAAAACGGAACCCTTATAGATTCGGCATGTCTGTCTGTCTGTCTGTATGTCACAGCCACTTCATTCCAAAACTATTAGGACTTCAAAGTTGAAACTTGGTAGGTAGATGTAATCTCTCAACCGCTTTACGATTTTTATACAAAAATAAAAAATAAATATTAATAAGAGGGGCTCTCCATACATGGAACTCAAATAAAAATTTTTTTTTCATCAAACCTATTCGTGTAGGGTGTCTAATCGTTTGAAAGGTAGACACTTCCAATCCAAAGTGGTAAAATGTTGGTCCCCCCCCCCCTCTAACTTTTAAAGTAAGAAAGTACAAAATCTATCAAAAGTATATGTTGTAGATCTCAATAAAAACTTTCAACGAAAATTGGTTCGAACGAGATATAGTACGCAGTTTTTGAGATATAGTATTTTTTTAAAAACCGCAAATATAACTTTGTCGTTCATACAAACACTATGAAAAACAAAGTTATTTTTGCTGACAAAAAATAATAATGCTTGCTACTACGGAACCCTTCATGGGCGAGTCCGACTCGCACTTGGCCACTTTTTATAATTTCCCGCAGGTCTGAGGCGCCCTTTTTAGTTGCCTCGCTCATTAAGTTCCCAGTATTTAGGGAAACATTGTTATGTTGGCAATGTTTTTCTCTATGGTCGGAGATTCCCGAGATGTCTTTAATTTTTGACGAAGCGGAACACACTCAACTCATTCTCGTTCTTTACATACGGTAGAGAGTACTTTGTTCCTTGTTTACATAAGTGGACGCTCTTAAAATAATTATTCGATTGTTTTCAAGTGAAGAGGTGGAGCTTCTAAAACAAAATTTTTAGATTTCGAACGTGGACAACGCTGTTTATTTAAAGTAATGTACTTCAAACCTTATAAATATACCACAGAGGATCTTTATAAAGAGTCTAAATTGCTTACTGTCAGAAATTATATATTTTGTCTGTAATTTTACGTGCCAATAACACAATAGGTTATAATCACCCATTTGCAAATAATAAGAGAGTAAATAAAGCTAATCGGGTCACATATTATAATATACAATTAGCTTAATAAAGAACTCAAAACGTGAATATATTTGAATGCAAAAAAACAACTGTTGATTGGCTTCAATCACTTTTTTACACAGACACGGAAAAACGATAAATGCACAAAAATCTGTAACTTCTTACACACACACACACACACACACACACACACACACATTTAATGTTCATATATTTATGGCGCTTTTATATTATATAAGTATTATGTTTGTTAAACTTAGTTATTGTAATTTATACTTTTATACTTTATTGTAGTACACATTATCTTAAATGGAAGAGCGGGACTGCCTGTTATATTTATGCTTACTAGGTAGTTTCTACTATTGTTTAGCATTCTATCATAAATTGTGGACTGAATAAAGTTTTTTGTTTTTTTTATTTTGAATTTAGAACAAACAATTTGACACCATACCGTATGGTATTCTGCAAGTTAGTCGCTTTCATTGATATAGGTATTGGGGGTATATTGTATAAAAATAAGCAACCCATCATTTTGTAGGTACCAACCCTAGCACTACGCGCAGTCATTTGTTCAAATTTTAAGAATCGGGCTGAGTTACGCTACTGTCTAGAAAGGCAGGCGCTCCTTGTATTGTGCTAGTGATGCTCTTGTTAGTCTTGTTCCAACTACCGAGTGACACTAGTTTTTAACACCTGACATTACGACGCTTGGAAAAAAATTGAACTTAGAACTTACATAATATAATATATTATGTATCGTTTTAATTATAATAGATTTAAAATATTATTTGTTAGTTTTTAGAGTTTAGAGGTCTGGGGGTTTTTTAAATTTTAATTTTACTTTTATTTAAAAAGTAGACATACAAATAGTGTGAAAATAGGTATTTGTAAAGATCGCAACTTACAAGAACTGTATCCAAATGTATTATTATACATTGCGAATATTATTGACTACACCCACTATACCTGTACGGCACGTATGAACATGGCGTTCCAGGACACGCGTACCAATGTACGCGCTACCCGTGCGCCTTAACAAAATGGTATTGAACCGATATTTTTTGTCAAGTACCCAATGAACTTACCCGGGAAAAAAGCAACGACTCCTTTTACGTAGTTGGCCCACGCTGGATCGCCGGGCTTGAGGCGCGACTTCGATGACGGAAAGCTTGCTTTTAGCTGCTCCCCGCTGGGTGGCACTGACACCACGTTGACTACATCGGTGCCGTTGTAGGAACCCACCACCACCGTCAAGAAGGGTAGCGCCTAGAACAAAATAATTATAATAATTACACTTTATTTGCACACATAGGATTAAATTTTAATAGTAGTACTGTACAGACTGGTCCTGGTCCTATCGCTATACAGCAGACAACAATTTATGTTAGGAAATATAAGAAAATCAAAGAAAAGTATATGTTACACATAAATAGTTCAGAAGCAAGTAAAGAAACAAATAGGTACAATTTTCAATAAATAAAAAAACAAATATGAATTGAATTAAAAGACTTAAGAGACTGCGGAAGGAAAAAATAGAGAAAGTGGACGTTATAGATCTTGTAGTACGCTTTATTGAGGAGCTGAGCAGCATGCACGTTGGTTGTCTTGTGGACCTGTTGTTGCCTTAACAACCTAAGATACGCTGGCTGCTGAGTGCCTCAGTCTGTGGTCTGCAACGGCTTTTGAGAGTGTGTGAGGAGTACGCTCTTAGGCATGGACTGGTGAACAATCCTGAAAAGAGTCAGTGGATGGTCTTTGAGGTGGATTTCAAGAGACGAGGTCTAACTGTACCCCAGTTAAAATTAAATCGTATCCCGTTGGAGAGGGTAGACCGCTTCAAATACTTAGGTCACATATTGACGACAGACCTCAAGGGTAACGAGGATATCGAACGGGAGAGAAGAGCTCTATCTATCAGAGCGAATATGATAGCTCGCAGGCTTAGAAACTGCTCAAGAGATGTAAAAATCACCCTATCAGAGCCTATTGTACCAACTTCTACACCTGCGGCCTATGGCGACTGTACACTCAAAAGATTTATGGAGCTCTTCGTGTACAGTATAATTTATTTATTTTAACTAAGTTGGTTATAGATAAGACGCTCAAGGACTTTGGACAAAAATAGAAGGATGGATATGGGTCGGAAATCAACAAGGTTTGATGGATTCGATTTCTTAGGAATAGGAATGATGTAAGCGTTCTTCCATGAAGAGGGGAATGCGTTTTCAAGAATGGATTGATTTTATATAGATGTGATGATGGGAGCAAGTAGGTCTAGGAGCGGTAAGATCATTTTACGGCTAATGCAATCACTGCCGACCGCGTCAGAGGAGATAGACAGTATGGCCTTCTCAACATCACGAACAGCAAATTGAGAAGAAGATGTAGGGTTGGGTGTGTTAGAAAGTAGATTTAAGGTTTCTAATTTCGTTATGCTATCAACGGAAGAAAAAGCTGAGAAGTTTCGATTTAAATCATTTAAATCGAGATTATTAGGAAGTAAATTTGAAGGTTTTTTTTACCAACTCCTAATTTAGAAGGAAATTTCTTGCTAGGATCTTCATCTTGGACAGATTTGTGTACATGGCGTCGTTGCGAATCTCTATACATCATATTACAACGTGTAAGGGGTGACCTAGCTGGTCAGGGTTCCTTATTAATGTGTGGAGAGCAATAATAATAATATATCGATGGTGGAGAGCATCGATAAAAAAGTAGGTAGATTCACATTCGCCGCACAAAAGTGGCACCGGCAAAAGAAGGCATAACGGCAGCGATATGCCTTCTTTCGCTTTCATTTGCTAAGCCACCACGCGCGTGTCGCACGTCAGTGATGCCAAAGTGCGCAGTGAAAAGTTGCAAAAATTACACCCTTAAAACGCAAAAAAAGGATGGAGTATCATACTTCCAGTGAGTATATCTTTATCTTAATTTAATAACGCATATTTATTATACTTTAAGACTATTTATTATTATTTTAGTGAAATTTGTTTGATTCACCACGGCATGCAAGATACCCTCATAAAGAAAAAGTAAATAAAAGTAGTGCTAGAGAACATAGTCAGTGATGGAGTCGCCATTCGTCTTTTATTTTTATGTTTATTTAAAAAGTATTTTTTGTTATTTTAGTTTTCCGAAAAATGAAATTCAAAATGAAAAGTGGAGGTGTATTATCGCACGAAATAGAGCAGAAGAATTTTACAAACCAAATGCATCCAGTGTAGTGTGTTCGAATCATTTTTGTGAAAATGATATGTACACAACTGAGAAAGGGTTTAGGAGAATACAAAAAACAGCTGTACCAACTTTACTGGTAGGTAGAAACAATAATATATGAATTTATAGTCATTATTTATCCGTTTGTCAGTTAAGTAATTATTAAATGACAAACAAACTAATAAATGCAATCAATATTGTAATCTAACACATTTAATTGATACTTTCAGCTTACAGAATCCAAAACTATAGAGGACCAGAAAAAAAATCAGGAATCATCATGTTCATCACAAAGCGCGTATAATTTTAATATAGATGTTACGACCATCATTCAACAGCCACAGGTAATTTAAACTCGTAAAATGATCTGCATAACTTGGATAAACCGATTATATCACCAACCCTTTTCTTTTTAGACTGAAAACTTTAATTTAAACGTTATTACTGTTAAATAAAACTAAGAAATTTTGTTTTTTGCAGGAGACGACAAGTTGTAATTTCGATATAAACGCGATCGCTATTGAAAAGTCTCCATGTACATCATTAAGTATTGGATCAGCATTGGACACTCCTCGTAAAACTTATTTAAGAAAGAATCTTAGAGAATGTAAACGTCGTATATTGATCAAAAATAACAAAATAAAAAAATTACAAAAAGTTAACAAAAGATTAAAAAAAAAGAATGCTACACTCAAATCACTAATAACGGTTTTAAAAAAACAAAAAGATTTAGATGAATCCGTCTTGGACAAGTTATCGAATCGCATCGAAATAAAAGATACATTTAAAGCATTGTTTTTAAAAAATATTCAAAAACGCAAGAGACCCTTTTCTAAATATCCACCAGGTGCCCGAAACTTTGCTTTAACTGTGAATTTTTACTCACCAGCAGCTTACCGCTATATTAGAAAAATTTTTCATACATGTTTGCCCCATCCAAATACTTTATTAAATTGGTACAGAAGTGTAGACGCCAAACCTGGTTTTACAGCCGAAACGCTCGACAGATTAAAACAAAAATCTCAGTGTTCTGATAAAGAAATTTTATGTTCCTTAGTTGCTGACGAAATGGCCATCCGGCAACAAAAAATTTGGTGTGGAGGTCATTATATCGGCGTAGTTGATATGGGATTGGGAGAAACTAATGATAATGACCCTATTGCTCAGCAAGCATACGTATTGCTTCTTATATCGTTAAATGAAAGCTGGAAAATACCTCTAGCGTATTTTTTTATCACTGCGTTAAAGGCTGAAATGAAGGCTAACATTATTAACTCAGCCCTTAAAAAATGTCATTTTGCAGGAGTCAAAGTAGTTTCATTAACATTTGATGGCTGTAAAAGCAATCTCCTCACCATGAAATTGTTAGGCTGTGATATTGATAACATCCATAATCTCAAAACATATTTCGAACACCCGATTTCCAAAGATAATGTAACAGTTTTCTTAGACGCTTGTCATATGATTAAATTAATGCGAAATACTCTTGAATCAAAAAAATGCATTTATGACGGTGAAAATAAAATCATAAAATGAAACCATTTGAGCCAATTGCACAATTTGCAACAAAAGCTTTGTTTAAACTTAGCAAATAAATTAACAAACAGGCACATTGAATTTAAAAATGAAATTATGAAGGTTAAGTTAGCAACACAGTTAATGAGTCGTAGTGTAGCTAAAGCCTTACAGTTTTGTCAAGATTTAAAAGTACCGGAATTCTGTAATAGTGACCCTACTATAAAATTTTTGCTAGTGTTAAATGATCTTTTCGATATACTGAACTCCCGAAATTTAAAAGATCCTGGATTCAAAAAGCCATTGCAACCAAGAAATTACGTAGAGTGTTTTGCGTTTTTACAAAGCGCAAAGGAGTACCTCAAGTCTCTTCATATAACTATAAGGAAAAAGAGAACCATTAAGAAAAAATCCGAAACCAGAGTTTTATTTGTGACAGAAACAGTACCTCTTTGGGCCTCCCAAGTAAAAACTGGTGTCATTGGCCTAATGATATGCATTGAAAGTATTCAGCATTTATACAGAAATGTAGTCGAATCTCAATACCTTTCATTTTTGGTAGCGTATAAAATGAGTCAGGATCATATAGAACTCTTTTTTAGCAATATAAGAAGCCACGGCGGACATAATAATAACCCAAACGTGCAGCAATTTATGGCGGCATACAAAAAAATTCTTACATTTATAGAAACCAGAGACCAATTTACAGGTAACTGCATTCCACTGAAAGAAATGCCAATTTTAAGTTGTGGAAACGCAGTAAAACGTATAAATAGCACTTCCGTTGGGTATCGTTTAGAATTAGAAATAGAGTTTGACGAATCGCGAGAGAAATTACAACGGGATGTAGATCGGGCTGAAACAGAAAAATATCAAAGTAATTGTGATATTTTTTCCACAACTTTAAATGACCAATCAGTTGGATACGAATCCGAGTTAATTATGCAGATAATTGGTTACATATCTGGATTCGTAGTTCGCCATTTATTAAAACATGTAAAATGTGAATATTGTAAAAACTGTTTGCTAGCCAAAAAAAAGCTATGGTTCCATAAATTGATAGACATTAAAGATTTGGGCGGATTATGTTATGCATCAGAAGATGTGTATTTAATATGTGAAAAAACAGAAGATGTTGTTCGGAGATTTCTTCGCACTGGTGGATGTATAAAAGAAAAAATGTGCATTTCAGTTTTAAAACAATTTATTGATTGCAATGTATTTGCAGATAATATTGAACACTGTCAAGGAACAAACTTTGGCCATAAGATCGAGCTGTTAAAGGCTGTTATTGAAAAATATATTGACATACGTCTATATTATGCCGGGAAACTAAAAACCGCTGAAATCAAACACAGATCGAAGAGGCAATTATATAATAAATTAAATTTGTTTCAAGGTACCTAAATATTTGCCGGGAAGCGAACCCGGGACGCTAACATACACACGTATTATGATCACTGTGTTTATATATAGTATAATGTTTATTGTATTGTATTGTATTGTATACCTAATGTTTATTGAGGCTAAAAAGTTGTCTTCTGTCTACTTTCATTAGAATTTTAAATAAATAAATAAAAAGATTCTGTTAAGGTAAAATCGAATAAATAACTAAAATAACTAAATGAAACTCCACTCCTGTCTATATTCCAAGTGGCGTAAATATGGCGGTAAATTATTCTTGTAAACGAATTTGTGCTTTATTGTAATGATTTTGATTTCAGTTTTCAATAAACTCCTATTTCGTAAGCCTAAAGTCGTAAAATTTTATTACCTTATTATAGTTATCGAACCAGAATGTAATAAGTAGCAATTTAACATTGATTTATTTTCTTACTTATGTCAGTACAATAAGGTTTTAAATAGATAAAAAGTGAGATACTTTAAAATATTTTAAGCTTAGAATACCTGTATACGTCTATAATAATTACGTTTTTACGGCGGGGACACCTTTTGAATCAATTTTGTATGGAACTGTTCATCTTGGACTAACAATAATAATAATATATCGATGGTGGAGAGCGAAGTGAAACAACTGTTATAAGTCCGATATGTGGACCGGAATGATCCTGTAGCGGCAAGATAATTCAACATTATGTAAGTACTACATCGCCGCTCTCGCTCTCACGACCTCTCGCTCTGGCAAGATATCCAGCATGATGTGGGTACTTCATCGCCGCTCTCGTTCTAACGACCTCTCGCTCTGGCAAGAAAATAATAGAAATACCGACATGGAATTTAATTATGCAACTACCCACATCACGGAGCACACCGACGGCGGCGTGGTGGACGACGACGATTTGATGATCGAAGATTGATTTGATAATACAATCTTCATGTTTCATTCAACGAACGTCATGAATAAAATCGTCTCTGTACTGCGTCGCGCTTTGCTACAATCCGCAATCAGAATGTATTTGTAGTGTTTGTAGTAAACTATAACTATTGAAATAGCTATAAACACTGTCTCGTGCTCATGGTGTGGCGGGGCGTGCAGCGTTAGTACCGTGCGAACCGGGGGTGAGAGCGGGCGTGCCGCCTGCGCACATCGAGTGACCGAGCCAGTGCCATCGAATGTAGATTCATTTGTACGCTACAAATGGCGACGAGTATAAATCCTACCAGTATATTTTTTTTTTCCCTCCTGGACATTGAAATAATAAAAAGGGGAAGGAAACAAGGAAGTGGAAAAAATTGTAAGTAAACATAAAATACAGTCATTGGATTGTTGGTTTATAACTGGAAGAATCATAACGGGAGTAAGTCCATTAATTACATTATATTCAAAAATTTAACTAAAAAAGCTTATTTATCTAAAACTAAAAGACAATTTCAATTTCAATACATAATTGTCGTGACATAATTAACTTTCTTTTTGTTATACACTGTCATTATGTATTAAGTATAAAACCGGTGTACGTTACCCATAAAATATTAAGTTTAAAATGACGATTTGTTTACAATATTTATTTTTAAAGTGTTTGGATTTGAAAATTTACCAATTTGTTAAAAGAATTTCAGTGTATGGCTCACAAAAGAAACCCACATAGTTACTATTCAAGAGAATGATCTTATTTCTAACCGGTATAAAAAGTATTTCAGGAATTGTATGGAATAACACCTGACAAGTTTAATTATATGAATATTGCAAGTAAGTAAGTAAATCTATGTATTTTCTTCTGGTTGGTTGGATATAAAAATAATTACATATATCGTTCAAGTTACTGGTATCATTATGAGTTGGTTTCGTGAATGTGTTAATAATTAATTTACATGAATGTCGTACTACTAACTAAATACCTACAACATTCATGAGAGATCTAATTCGTCTTACAGCTATTTTGTGGGATATTTGTACAGTACACAGTACAGCAGCAGTGAATATAGGTCGTAAATATATATAATATATATTGTTTGATTCAATCAGTAAGACTAGACGAATACATTCTAACCTTTAACTGGTACGTAAGTCGATGTACCTTTGAGTGAATAAATGATGTAAATAATCTTTTAGAATCACTATAATTATTCATCATTAATTATCACCAATCAATATGGTAATGCGTTATATATATAAGCTTACAAATTACACATAGGTACCTAACTCATAAAGAAACAATATAATGTTATAACGATCTATATACAAATTAGATTGTGGTTTTTGGTTAAACGTGAATTCATAACATTCATAACATGTAGGTATAACAATATTAAAATATCGTTTGCGATATTATATATAATTAATATTCGATATCACGGGTAAGAAACGGTATGGTGACTAGCTTTTGAACATTAAACACCTGCTAAAATAAATATTAGGGTGTACGAAATTACAAAATTTTAGTGATCAGCAATAAGAAATGGAGAATCATTCTTCATACTAATATTGCAGGCGCGAAAGATTGTAGGTATGGATGTTTGTTGCTCTTTCATGTAGGAACGACTGATTGGATTTAAGTGAAACTTTACAATAATATAGCTTATGCAACGGAATAAAATATAAGCTACAATTTATAAAGATGTTTTGTGAATTGCCCAAAGTATGACGATGGGTGACAGGAGGGTAAGAAAAGTCTACCATCTATTCTGGTGTGCGCTGCAAAAGCCGCTGGAGTGTACATGTGTGGTGTGTGATGGATGTGTTGTCTTGGATAGTCCTGCAAGGAAGCCCGCACAGTGTATCTCATGTGTAGGCCAATGTGGCCAAAGTGTGTAAGCCATTATAGCCAAAATAGTGAACCAACACTACAATAAAAAATTGATAATTTACTGACCTTTTCTAACGCGGATGAAATCTCTAGTTAAATTATAATCAGAGAAACCTTTGAGGCAGGTTTTAAAATAACTACTCATACTATTATTGTATTCGTATTAAAGAATAAAGCTAAATCGTGAAATGCAATTAGAAATTTAATAGAATGAAAGATGTACAGAGTTCATATACATGTTCATATACAAAGCATACGCTTTAATAAATTAAACTTAACAAAAGTTTCATATCAGTTAAAGTTTCATATTACTATAAAGTTTTTATATTAACTATGATGAGTCTTTACAGGCACTAAATAGGCTATAATGCACCTACGTATACGTGAGTAGATTGGTGAAAGATAATATCTCAAAAGGCACCTTGAAGATTGTCAGCGGAGATCGGTGGTTATTAAAATCTTAATACCTATACTGACTGTCAAGGGCGGTAAGTGGAAATCTGTAATGAATACCATTTATCACAAGGTAATATGATAAAAACATTTCCCTTAGTGGTGGAGACGTTGATGGTGTCCATGGTATTTTACTGTATGTCTTAAGCGGACATAGCAACAATGTCATAAATCAAAACTGGTTTTCGGAAAAGATGAAAGCGGACAGTGCTGAGTGAGTGAGTGTTCTGTTAGCTCGTACTGATTAGGTGCTAATCACAAGAAGCTATTAAGTAAAGGATAATAGCAGGGAACTGTATTGTCAGTTGATTAACTCTTTAAATTAGTGCAATGGTTATTGACAAATGTCTTCAAACTCATAATCTAATGTGGGTATAAAATTCTTCTGTCACAGTTTGTGTTTATTAAGTACTCCTCCGGAACGGTTTGACGGATTTTGGTGAGGTTTAATATGTAATATATACCTATATTCAGTAGGTATGAGAATATGTTTATAACAGATTTTTATACCCCTAAGTGTTGAGGGTAGCCCGCCCCAGACATTTTGACGTGGTGCGGGGTCAGCTGGTAAATAAATAAATAAAAAACTACACCTTTATTAAAATGATTTATTCATAACATAATATACCTAGCTGAAATTCTAAAAAGATATCTGTTAACAAACAATGAAAAATTTTGAATAGTTTATTGATTTTATTTGTATTAAATCAATCAAATTTTCGGAAATATGTATAAAATACAAAATTTGTCTAGAAACAAATGATTTGTATAATGTTACCCAAGGCAATAATAGTACAAAGTATTCTCAAACTAAATAAATGTATGAGATTCAAGGTAACAAAGGTAATACCTATTTATCAATAGCGCATTAGATAAAACACTCTCAAAATATTTAAAGCTTGTTCATAAAAAATAAAATAAAAATAGTACAAAGTATTCTCATAACTAAATAAATGTATGAGATTCAAGGTAACAAAGGTAATACCTATTTACATATCAATAGGGCATTAGATAAGGCACAGTCAAAATATTTAAATCTTGTTAGAAATTCTGGAATTTAAGCGAAAAACTAATATACGTTTTGGTTATGATGTTACGAGTTTGATACAGTATGCGAGTTAAGTGTTTACATTTGTTACCAGTTGGTTAAGCTAGGTAGCTTAACTCGTTAGGTACTCGCACACGGCAAAGTAACGACAGTCAATAAGCCGTTTATTCTTCGCGTGCAGTTTGGTATACGTCCGTACAGTGTCTTGTTGTTGAGAATTGTGGTTCGGAAATTGAATGGAGATTGAATGGAAGGATTTGAAAACAACTCATTTTAGAATAGAATAGAATAGAATAGAAAAATGTTTCTTCTTAAAACTACAAAATGCATACAATAAAAATATAATATAGGGTCACAAACATAACAGTGGCATTGTTGTAGTCTATTTGAGAAAAAGGACTGCACTCAGCCTGCTTGCAGCCAAAGACTACAACACTGATTTTCAGTGTAGCCTGTTGGTATTCACGTAGTTCAAACAGCGAGTGAGCATTATGACTGTAAATAACTTAATTATACAGAATCAATTACAGTTTACTATATGCTTAAATTTAATATCTGATAAGTCTAAATAAAAGATATTTATTATTTATCTGAAACAAACAGGGCAGTTTAGTTATGGGGTACAGGGTTTTTTTATTGCTTTTAGTTTGTAAACCACTATTGTAGTTTATTTTGGGTATACAGTAAATAAAGTTTAAATCTTGTTCCACTAAAGGTACAATATACTAATGATTGATTTGGAACTTATATTCCAATGTAGCAGTGTCGGGATCATTGCCGGAGCCACCGCCAGGGGGGCAACCGGAGTATACCCGTAAAAAATAAATAATATGGGGTCGATTCTACAAAATTAAAGATTATCTAAATGCTAATATATTGTATTGTGCGTAGTTTTCTTACACGTAGGATTGTGGTGAATATCTCTGTGCTGCCTATGGTTGTGTAAGTAGGCAAGTATTTAAAGAAACATCTGAGAAAGAACAAAGTGCGCATACAGTTGCGCGCATGGGTGTTATGATACCGTTGTAATGTAGAGTGCGTTTGTTGTCCCCTTTTGCAAGGGTCCACTTAGCGGAATCCAAATCGCCAAGCGCAGTCGCTATGGCCCAGTTTATTTGCTGTAGTTGTAGAAGTATTTCTTCTTGTCGCTGGGCAGAGACCGTTTCGATTTCACTTGTGGAGCTGGGCTGCGTGCCTTGGTTGCGGCTGCCCATGGTTCTGTACAGTTTTCCCGAACTGTTTGATACGGTAGGCCCGTTCCGAACCTACTGCTTGCGTTGTGTGCACGTGTGGTTATGTAAGTCGTGAACAAAAGCCGCGATCTTGTCACCGATGGTGGACTTGGTACCTGTTTACGCGTTTTGAGGTTTGCTGTGCGACGCTTGGTTGGCGGGATCTGGGTGTACAAAGTCGTAACAACACCATTGTTGTTTATAATAAAACACCCCCCATTAAATTTGAAAACATTGCTTGGTACAAAGGTGCCCCCATTAAATTGGAAAACTTGGTACAAAGATACCTCCATTAAATTGGAAATTTGTGGTACAAAGGTACCTCCATTAAATTGGAAATTTGTGGTACAAAGGTACCTCCATTAAATTGGAAATATGTGGTACAAAGGTACCTCCATTAAATTGGAAATATGTGGTACAAAGGTACCTCCATTAAATTGGAAATATGTGGTACAAAGGTACCTCCATTAAATTGGAAATATGTGGTACAAAGGTACCTCCATTAAATTGGAAATATTTGGTACAAAGGTACCTCCATTAAATTGGAAATGCATGGTACAAAAGTACCCCTATTCAATTGGAAATATTCTGTACAAATTTACCCCATTAAGAATTAAGAAAAAAAGAAGAATTAAGAAAGTAAGATTACAGAAGACGTAAGGCGTGGGACTCGGATTTGAATGAAGAAGACAAAGGATTATGGAGGTAGAAGACGTAAGGCGTGGGACTCGGATTTGAATGAAAAAGACAAGGGATTATGGAGGTAGAAGATGTAAGACATGAGACTCGGATTTGAATGAAGAAGACAAGGGGTATATAAAAAGAATAGAAGGCTAATGGGAAGCTGTAGGTGAAGACTGAGTGAAACTGGAAATCTTGAAAACAATTTAATGAGATTTTGAACGGATCAAACAAATTTAATAATTATTCATTGGGAGTATGTTTACTTACAAAGTAAAAATAATAAAGTTTTTGATAAGAAAGGGATGTAGTGTTTGTAGTAAACTATAACTATTGAAATAGCTATAAACACTGTCTCGTGCTCATGGTGTGGCGGGGCGTGCAGCGTTAGTACCGTGCGAACCGGGGGTGAGAGCGGGCGTGCCGCCTGCGCACATCGAGTGACCGAGCCAGTGCCATCGAATGTAGATTCATTTGTACGCTACAGTATTTGTTATCAATAGATGTCGGTAAACCTTGTCGGAGACCTTATGGTTGGTTTGAAAACATCCGAGAGCAGATTGGCCACTAACCCGCATCTCCACAAACCCGCATAGGAGCAGTGTGGTGGACTAAGCTTCCGGCCTTCCCAATAATGGGGAGAGGCCCGTGCCCAGCAGTGGAACGCAATAAGGGTTGCAGCCAATAATGCATTTGTTCAGTCGTAATGTAAATCTAGCCAATGTCCCCTAGAAGCCGCTAATTTCACACTGTTCTTGTCAATCATAAGTTTGGTAAATAAAGCCAATAATTCAAAGAGGCACGATCTGGTTCAGCTTAAAATACGTTTACAGTTCATTGACTTCTTAAATCTTGCTTCGAGACTGTGCTTATTTATCTGAAAAGATCCGAATAGATAAAGAAAAGGTCTAAAGTAAATGGCTGGCTTTATTTTGTCAATAAGTATAACAAAAATCAATTATTGTAATAGAAAAGGTCTTAGGACAACAAGGTGAAGAGCTCTGTTTGTAATATTGAATTCACTTTTCACAGAAAATGCGATTCCATCTAACATATTCCAACAAGCCTATTTTGCTACAAAACAAAACATATTGTACTTAATAAATATAACTGTACAGCTTTTTATTTACAAGTTAACATCACTTTAAAGCCAATAATATAAACTACAACATATTATTTTACTTTATTTTTGTATTTTTTTATAATATTCCTATACCTCTTGAAGGCTAACAACCTTTGTATACACTGGTATTTGTGTGAATAAAAGTGATAATTACTTAGTATACACTCATGGATTGTTTAAAATAAACTAAAATCTAATTGTCTGACATAAATATTAATTTCAGCCATTCATGCTAAGATTTTAACACCGTAATTATTATATTTTTATTTATTTATGTGAAACACCTTAAAACTAAGATTCACAAAGGGTTAAACCTAAGGCCGTTTGTCCACCGCCGCCGTCACCGTCATGTCACCGAGACCGAGATGACGGCGCCGAAGAAGCGGTACATACATTTACTATGCCTGCGTGTCCACCGCACGTCCGTCACCCGAGCGCCGTCATCCCAGCCGCCGAGATTTCGAGTAGATCGGCGTGACCGCTAGAACGGGCCCAAGATTTTGACGAGCCGATGTGCTGGCAATAAAAAACACATTTGAACTTTTCCACACACTGCCACCGCACCGTCACGTTATCTCGGTTATTTTATTTTGTCTATCATCAATTGTAACATAATTGTAATAAAAATGGCAAAGAAATTAAAAAATATACTTATATTTATTTATTGATAAAACATAATATGCCCCTGTATGTATTGTTCACGTATTAGCGGATGGATCCAAAATTATTTGCATCGCCTGGGCCTTCGAAGGTATAAAAGCAGCAGAAGCATAGGCATCACTTTATTTCTTCGAAATCACGACTACCATGCATGACAAATGGAACGAACTAAACCACTGAGATCGATCGCGGTGGATAAATGATCGCCGTCACGTCATCTTAAAATCGGTGCGAAATGAACTCGTTCTAGCCGAGACGGTCCGGTGACGGCGGCGGTGGACAAACGCTCTAATGCCTATTGGCATTGTCTCCCGGTCGACCCTGGGTGATGTTGAGAATGTGAGGTAGGCTTTCATAATAAACAAGCTACAGGAAGAAATGATTAAGAAGAAAGAAAAAAAGATATAGTAGAGTAATGATATATTTTTTGTAATCTAAAAACTGCATTACATGCTATAAGACTAATCAAGTTTAGTGGGAAATTGTGCCTTAAGGTGCAACAACTTGACAACTAGTTGGAAAGAAAGATATTATAAACCTCATTGGTTGAAATTAAGCATTAACGTAATGCTATGTTTTCAGCTTTTTTACCCGACTGCGCCAGAAGGAGGGTTATTGTATAGTATATGTATGTATAATGATTTGGCACGCTCTGCAGCTTGAACGGCTTGATGGAATTTAGCTTGAGTGGTGTCGTTAGATTCGTATTTACTGTGAGAGTGACACTGAGTATTCGTTTTGAATCAATGGACACCGACTCAAAAATAGTTTTAAGAGACCACTAGCTAGAAAAAGTATCATAAGTGCAATCGGGTATGACGACTTACTTGTTTTAGGGCTATTACATTTCCAAATTACACAGAAACGCAGTCGGGTTCCTTAGTTTTTTAAATTACCGTTTTTAAGATACTTTTGGGGTGGAAGAGTGACATAAGCTACTTTATACACTGGAATAATATCTAATTCCTGTGGGAAAAACTTGTAACTCGAACGGGCGGAGCCAAGGGCGGAAAGCTACACAGTTATACCTATAATAAATGTAAAGGCTTTTTTGTACGTGTGTTTGTTTTTCCTTCTTTCATGTCGCAATGGTGCCACGGATTGACGTGATTTGTTATATGGAAATAGGTAGGCAATGTTTTACCCGTGAAAAAGATTCGAATTATTATATTGTTTGTAATCTAAAAACTGCATTACATGCTATAAGACTAATCAAGTTTAGTGGGAATTGTTAGAGATAAAATTACGCTAATATAAACTAAATATAAATATTTAAGGTGAACAATTATTTTTCTTTTTATAAAATATCACTGGCTTTTCATTAAGTAAGCACGAGTACAATTTACAATGTCGTGTCAAGAGTGTTATTTATAAAATTAATTAACGAAGACAGGCAACAGTATTTTATTACAACAGGCTCCTTAACTTCTGAAGGATGTCATTCTTTTTTAAGTCATTGGTGGAAATAAGAAACTTGGAAACAAAAAGTAAACGGCAAACTGTCAATTATTATATACTAGCTGTGCCCCGCGGTTTCACCCGCGTTAATATTTTTTAAAGTATACTATTTTATTTTATTTTATTCGGAAAACATACAGTGTTATAAAGGTAAATAACAAAAATACTTAAATACTACTACACCATTAAGCTGTTTTCGCATATTGCTACTAAATCACACATTATTGTTTGCTCTTCTTTTGTGATGGATGACATAATGATTAAAAAGAACGATTAAATTAGAAAATAAAGTAGAAAATAATTACAAAAAAAAGTAGAGAAAAAAAATTTCTGTTAACGATTATAAGTTAAGTATAAGGTTAATTGATTTTACCTTCCTAGTTTCAAACCATTTCTTAGAAATTGCCGATTTATATACATTCGGAGTCGAGCTAAATAAATCTAGTTTAGGATAGTCGTCCAGTTTGTTAATGTATCTTGCAGATCTGATAAAAAATGAGTTTTTCCTGTATTTAGTCGCAGTGAGAGGTATCTGTAGAGAAATATGTGGCTGTCTCACAGACCTCATAGGTACTTTTAGGTTAATATTCCTAAGAAGATCTGGAGAATCAACCTTATATTGTATTATTTTTAGTAAAAAACTTATATCAGCTATTTTTCGCCTCTCATGTAATGGTAAGACATGATGTCTCTTGCATCTAGCTTCATAGGTATTGTCATATTTTTGGCTCTTGTATTAGATATGTTTTAAAAATTTACGCTGTATGGATTCTAGCCTATTAGTGTAGATGTAATATTGAGGATTCCAGATTTTACTTCAGATAACACCAAGAATATATGTGCAAAGTTTCAGGATGATCCGTTGAGTAGTTTTTGCGTGAAAGAGTAACAAACAAACTCTTTTGCATTTATAATATTAGTAATAAACTCATTCTGGACACTGGTCTCCTATTTGTTACAGGTGAGAGGGATGTACGCCACAGTAAAGCACGCTAAGTGCGGATTAGTGGACATCAAATGCGGTCGGCCGCTAGTTATTATTATAACTTCAGAATAAACCATTGACTATAATATTTTACGATACCGATACCGTTCGAATATTTATAACGTTTTAAAAATACAGTACCCGTAGGTACACCATAATATAAAATGTTTCAGTGGCTATCGTCTGTAAAAAATGGTTATTTTTTACATAACAATCAGCTGAATCAGCCCATTCCTAATTCGTACGACGTATTTCATTTCTTCTTTTACAATTTCTAAAGATTTTAAAAATAGACGTCTCTTCTATTGTTGAGTTGGAGCGGCAGAAAGCGAATAAAAAGTAACGAAACAATAGAAAAATCACACAAATACTGTCGTTTTATTAAAAGAATAAAAAGAAAACTATCTGATGAAACAACAATTTGCCAGATTCTCTGTAAAAGTTCCAGTAAGTTTTAAAGTGGGGTATTTTGGCGTGAGGTTGGAAGATTTATATTGTGCTCTTCATTTTCATAATCTCAGTATGTTTTTTAGTTATATCGTATAAAGTTGATGGCGTTTAGTTCGATATAAGTTTATTACAGTGAACAGTTACGACTGTTGTGAAACAAAATAACAGTGCAGAAAATTTTATTTCCGATTGTCTCCAAAACTTTATTAGAGACGTTCTAGTAAAGTAGACATCGTTTTTTTAGGTGGTAGACCTATTATGGTTCGCCCGGGGAAGTACCACCGCTGCACCCACTTCTGCCGTGAACCAATTCTGTTGTGTTTCGGTGGAAAGGTGCAGTTCCGGCCACACTTACATCTGGCGACCACCAGCCTCCGGTGTAGCAGCGTAACTGCATACGACCTCAGACAAGACTTACCTATGCTTGCTTAAGGTTCTATGTAGATGTCCATGGGCTGCAGCGACCACTTAACACCACGTGGCCTACATGATCGTCTGCTACTCCATTCAAATAATTAAAAAAACTTTTGACTGGCTTGACTGACTGATTACTGACGATTTACTAATTTTATCCTTTAGATACTCGTCCAGTTTCAACTAAATTGGCAAAAAGTGGTGCAAAAATTATACTTGATGCTGGCAATATGGATAGAATTTGCGATAGAGTAATTGAAATAAAAAAAAATTAAGTGTTTTTCCCTCTCGAATGATAAGTACCTGGACGACTGAGGGTTGCTCGGATAAAAACAATTTATTTTCTTGGTTTAATTTCAAACGAAATACTCATTTGCTTAGTGTTACTCAATAACGCCATCTGAAATAGCTCCCCATAAAAAAATCACAAAAAAATAATTAACGCAATATGGTTTTGATTGAGGTTTGAACACGGGCCTTTAGTTCCGCAGTCAGCCCACTGAACGATTCAAAGAACGAAATTTTCATAGAGCTCTTTCTAATCGACAGTGTCATCTCTTTTTGACTGAAACTGGAACGAATACACCTATTAGAAATAAATAAATAAATTAGAAGTAAATGGTTGGTATTATCTTGGCATAGAAATATAGATGGTGATAATAATGGATAATCGAGTCGATATTAAATCTAGATTGGAATTCTATTGGAATCCTAGCTGCATTGCTAATATTTGGGTGAATAACATTCATCTACCTGAGGTCAGCTCTACTAGTATGCCTTCTACGATTCAAGGAAAATGTATGCTCTCTTATTATCTATTCTATGATTGCTATTAAGTAAACGCTTCCTACATAAATCATAATGGTTCATTATGAACTAACTATTTACTTTTTAATTCCTGCTGCATGTTCTTTCAGAATTGAGAGTGATTTTAATCTTCCAGACTTACCACATCTACACTAATATCTAGGTACACTTAACATAGTCCCTGTAGTGTAGCTTTGGGATTAAGAATAGAGCTGCGGTATCCTCTGCCTGATCGTAAGAGGCGACTAAAAGGGGGCTTCCGGGGATGTGGACGGTGAGAGTGGGAGCTTGACCCGTCCAGCTAGCAGCCCCGGGAGGAACGGCGGTGTATGCGTGGCCGCATGTCGCCGTGAACACCTGAAGGTGCAGGAGAGCACATCTGCTCTCCCGAAAATGGGCCCGTTCTGGGGCGCCGCGCGTGGAGGACACCGGTGCGTTCCTATGGAGATCCCGGAGTCCTCACAAATGCAGAGGCAGGCCACCGAGGGGGTTTTAGTGCGGTCAAATCCCACATAACCCGGTATCCTCTCCCAAGGTATCGGGTACCTTTTGAAGGTTTCCCCTCCGATACAAAAAAAAACGTACACTTAACATTATAAAGCTGAAGAGTTTGTGAACGTGCTAATCGAGTAGTACCAGTAATTCCCAAAACTACTGGCTCGAATTGAAATGATATTTTTGTGTTGGATAGTCCATTTCTCCAGGAAGGTTCTGGCCTATAAAACATCACACTATAACGCGGGTTAAACCGCGGAACACATCTTGTATGTTTTTATTCTCCTACAACTTTCAGATACTTAAGTAGGCATTAAGTATAAAGACAGGAAGACTGAAGAGAGAGGTGCATACCCTGATTTGAGAACAGGGCGGCAAATCCGTGTGCGGTATAACCTTTTAAATAAGTCCCAGAGCGAAAGCTTTAATTATGTCCCTCAAAGTTTGTCTTTATAAGGCTAAATTAAATTTCTTACAAGAAACCCTTGCAATCTACTTTTTTTTAAATGTTGCCACGTGGCTGAGAGTGAAAGAAGCCATCCATTGATAACAACTGCGAAATACGTCTCAACGTGCCCTCCGAAGCACGGACATACATTATGTTGCGACTATTGGTTATCCATCTTACTCAAACCGCTGGGTCATGCGCGCTTCCATTAAAATTTAATTTATCGTACTCACCACAGGTAAAACAAATCCTTCGCAGTAGTCCACATGTTCCCCAATCAGATTGACGCGCCCAGGGGCTGCGGCCGCTGCGACTGGCTCGCGACCGAAATATGCGACGAATTGGTCGCGCGCTTGTCGCAATAACGCCGCTTCTCCCTTTGCTACGGCTTCGTTTGACATCTGGAAAAAACGCATGGCTTAGTCAAATCAAAAGTGTGTTATTTTTATAGGCCACATGGAATACAGGGTTTTTGTAGTCGCTATAGCCCAAAGACTTATTTCTACACACAATTTAAAGCAAGGTAGCCTAGCCTAGTTCTTTGGAAGTTGATGGTCGCCTCATGACAATTTGGCCGGCAACCACAACTATCCATTAAAACACAATTGCTTCAAGGCAGAAATTAGTGCATCGGTGAAACTTCCTCGTTTGAACCACAAAGAAGAAATTCTATGGTTGAGCCATAAAAGTCCGTTCTCTAGGACATTTGTTCTAGTCCCTGTAGCTTCGGGATTAAGAATACTGTATCCCCAACTATGGTATCAACTACGGTACGGTACAACTACGGTATCCCCTGCCTGATCGTAAGAAGTGACTAAAAGGGGGCTTCCGGGGTTGCCCACAACACGGTGAGAGTGGGAGTTCGATCCGTCCAGCCAGCGGTCCCGGGAAGGACGGCGATGTGTGCGTGACCGCATGCCGCCGTAAATATCGGAAAGTGCAGGAAAGTACATCTGCTCTCCAGAGGATGGGCCAGTTGTGGAGCGCCACGAGTAGAGGACACCAGTGCGTTCCACTGGAGATCCCGGAGTCCTCCCCAAGCTCAGAGGCAGGCCACCGAGCGGGTTTTAGTGCTGCACAAATCCCACATAACCCGGTATCCTCTCCCAAGGTGCTGGGTACCTTTTGGAGGTAGATACCAAAATAAAAAAGGACACTTCTTCTGTCTGAGGTTTCAAGCAATTGAATTGAACACAATCTCACACTAGATACAATACAATTATTTCACGGTATAAATTGGTACCCTGTGTACCTTTCCGTTCGTTGGGTCAGTCATGTAGTCTGCGTGGTCGTCTGCTACTCAATAGTGTGCTAGATAGAGTGCTCAATGTAAATATAAATGACCTTGAATGCATTCACTATAGATACTATAGAACAACATACGGGAAATCGTATGTGACTCCATTCAATAAAGGCCTGTGAGAGTTAAGTGCAATACAAGTCTTCAATGAATTACGAAAGATGTATATCGTATTTTACAAATTCCGTATTATATCTCTCGTTATTTCAATAAGTGCTAATAAAAATACTAATGTTTCTGAGTCCGAAAAATTCACAGAGTGAACTCGTCTTTACAAATTATCATTTAATTGATAAAGGAAAGATCAATTTACGGTTGATCGTACCAATTTGGATATGAATTCCGCTTGGCTGTTGGAATTGTATAGGCATGTCAATAATTACAAAAGGTTTCTATTAATCACTAGGTGTGCCCACTTATTTACTTTACTGGAAAAATGTTCTATGTTTTAAAATAGTTTATTGCAAAACCAAGCTAAACCATCTTATGAGATGGCAGAAAGCTTTGGGTAGCGTGCAGGTAATTTATTAAACGTACATTTACTAACATAGAAAGTAACCAAGCTCTGAAATTCAATAACATTACGAATAGAACAAGTACTCGTAGGTAACTTACTATTCCACTTAATTTTCCAGTGATCTTGCATATCAAAAGGGCGAGAACTTAGTTACTGCTCAAGCGAAAACCGCCTTCGTGATATTTGACTATAGACACGCTTCATTTCTGTTAAGATTGTAGAATTTTGCCCTTTCACTTACTTTACTTGTTATCCTTTCAAGATACATTACTGTTTACAGCTCAAAATTTTTTTTATTTGCCCTTGAATCTGACACATGACATAATTATTTAACCTTATATTAAAACGCGTCAGCTCCATCGCAATTTTGGGACACTAGTGACACTACGAGTATAGATACAAGTATTCTATTTCACGAAGGCTCTGGCATACTTTGATTGTAGTAGGTAGTTATGTGTATCGACAAGGGCGCTTGTATGTGTAAGCTTCTGATTTTCTGCGTGAGTTTTTGAAATCTGAACATCTTTATTATTAACAAAAAAACTTATAAAGATACTAGCGGACCCGGCGAACTTCGTGCCGCCATATTTTATTTCTCTAATCGCAACTGAGGAAATAAAACCTGGTGTTTATGTATGTGTATATGTATGTATATGTATGTATGTATTTATGTATATATGTAGATTTATTAGTATGTTTGTGTATGTATATTGTATGTAAAATTTATGTACACTATTTACTATCTTTAGTTAACACTTCTCCAGTTTCAGCCCAGGTCTGCTGGAAGAGATTCCTAAAGGAATAAGCTGCACCTTTGTACAATATCTATTGTTACTATTTTTTAATTTAAGTGCTTGTGTACATTAATAATTAAATAAATAAATAAAAACCTTTCCGGTAAAATAATAGAATTTATATTCTAAGAAACAGAACACAGCGCCATCTATTGGGTGTATTTGCAACCTAGATGTCAAACAATATTTTATCGATAAACAAGAATTTTATCGATGAATCCACGTACACCGCCATCTATGAGAACTTCATAAAACTAAACAGTAAATAAACACTTGCTGAAACAATTGATACATTTTATTCGTTTACATTCACGACATAAGCGAATAATTGAGATGATAAATAACTATCCAGTAAGTTAGACCAAAATACTGGTACATGTGAAATTTGATTGAAATAGTTTCAGTAGTTTTGGAGTTTATTGGCAACATACATCGTGACACAAGATTTTTATATATTATAATATATATAAGATAACCTTCTCATTCAACTCTTCTTCGTTTAGTTGTCATGCTGACGTTACGACACTGAACCACAATACAGAGAAAGAAACAAAAACTTCTTTATACTGTGACTGAGCGCTCTCGAGGTTACGCACACTAAAACAATGTGCATGTACACGCTTCTCAACATCCGTAGCCCAGCGGGCTTCGTGACATAGAACACCATATAACGACATTCGAGGGAGAATTTTCAAACTGAAATTTTGTACATATCCGTCTCATAACATGTACACGCATTTTTCATTTTTAATCCCCTCGATTTTGCTACTAAGGAAAACATTTTAACTTCCAAGATTCCAAAATAATTGCCCCAAATCTGTTACACGTGCTTCAGCTAAATACAAAAACCAGCTAAGTGCGAGTCAGACTCGCGCAATAAGGGTTCCGTACCATTACGTAGTAACTATATTATTTAGTAATCTGTGCCATTATCTATAAAGACACGGCAAAAAATAAGTTTCTTGTGTGCGAGCCTCCCTTCTCCATATTATTAAATTTAAATTTAAATATTAATTTTTAATGTGAGTATTATTCTGTGTATATTTTTAAGCGTCTACCAGTTGTCGTGATTAAGATAGCAAAAAATATTGTAGAAAAAATCATGTCTGTTGTAAAGGGGGCTCTCCTTTTAGTATTTATTTTATTCTTTCTCTCTCTCTCACACACACACACAGCTATTAACACGAAACATAGTTGTGCATTAAAATTTGTAAAGTTGCAGATATTAATATTTTTTTATGTATTCTTCACTTAATCTTTATTGGTTGCATATTTGGTTTGCTTAGTATCTACACATTTACATACTTATATCTAGATCAAGTATCATGGGCTATAGTAAATCAGAGTCAATATAGGAGTCTCGTTGCCTATATTACATGTTCCTGCTCAGTTTAGGCAATTGACGATGCAAATTCTTGTATAATTGTATACTATTACTAGCAGACCCCGCGAACCCCGTACCGCGTTTAAATGTTTGTGGTAGACCACCCTTTATATTTAGGGGATGAAAAATAGATGTTGTCCGATTCGATCAGTCGAGCCATTTCGAAGGTGTTTAAGTACAAACACCGTGACACGAGAATTTTACCTATATACCTATTAGTTGAGTACAATGCGAACTTGTGTAAGCCATTTCTGTACATGTTTTTCTGGAAATAATTATACTTATTAGGTGAATACTTATATTAGGTGAATACTTATATTAGAGTATATATTATTAGGTGAATACTTTTTCTGTTTTTAGTATTTGTTGTTATAGCGGACACAGAAATACATCTGTTGTGAAAATTTCAACTGTCTAGTTATCATGATTCATGAAAATACAGTCTGGTTGTAGACAGACAGAAAGACGGACAGCGGAGTCTAAGTTACCTATAGGGTCCCGTTTTACCCTTTGGGTACGGAATCCTAAAAATTTGAATAATCTGCAGCACAAAAGGGGTTTTACAACAGAATTCAATTGAGATCGCTTTTTAAGCTTCCGTGGCCTAATGGCAATAAATGAAACCCTTATACATTTGTCGGGTATGTCTCTGGCCGCCCGGGCGCCCGTGCGTATGGCTACGCCACTGTTTAATCAAAAGACACACTCAACCATGTAAGTAGTATAGTTACTACTAACCATAGACTTATAAATATTAGTACATATATAAGTCTATGCTACTAACAGATACCTACTACAAATAAATAAATTACGATTCACATTCATAGCCCCACAGTAGGGTACATATACCCTATGTCGTGGGTACCATGGACACACACAAAGACAAAAGCACAAACACCGAGACCCAGAACAGAAATTTAAACTCTTAAAAATTCAAATTGCTGTTTCGCCAGGAATCGCACCCGGACCCTTCGATTGGCAGTCCGGCATGGCAGCCATTGCGCCACGCAGGTCGTCAAAAGTGCAAATAGTTGAAACTTGATAAGTACAGCTATACGGTTTTTATACAGCTTTGTAGGTTGTAGAATTTTTATGGTTCGCTCAGGGAAGAACAGTCGTTCTTAGTACTAACCATAGACTTACAAATATAATATACTCTAGTACATTATAAGTCTACGCTACTAACAGATACCTACTACTGACAAATAAATAAATTAAGTTTTTAACAAAAAAATAGAACCGACTTCAAACGGTAAAAAATAAAATTGTTCAGTAGGTAGGTACCTACTTCTTCTTGCTTATGGTAATGACTCTTAAAACTATTTTTGGAGTCGGTCCCTTACTAAAATGTCGTACTATTCGTTCTAAATGGGCACCGACAGTACAGACAGTGGGACAGTACCCACTTCTTCTTGATTATGGTAATGACTGTTAAAACTATATTGGAGTCTGTGCCCATTTAGAACGAAAGATACACTATATTTACTAAGACAGGACATTTTACTAAGGTCCCGACTTCAAAAATAGTTTTAAGAGTCATTACCATAAGCAAGAAGAAGTAGGTACTGAACAATTTTATTTTTTACCGTTTGAAGTCGGTTCTATTTTTTTGTTAAAAACTTAATTTATTTCACTCTTTTTAGTAATTTTAATAATTCTGCACATATGTATAAGCATAATTAGAATTTTTTTCAGTTAATTTCTAAACGTTAAAGACATACCTTTTATAATCATGCTTATCTAATAGCCATCTTATACCCTGAAAGAATACTACTATAAGTCCACCTGAACGTATAAATTAATGAAAGAATTTGCTCTCAGCTCCTAACCGTTGAGGAGTTGTACCTCCAATCATCAGCTAAGCAACATCAGGTGATAATTACCGGACACAAATATTTATATTATGATAAAAAATATGACAAAGAATGTGTGTGCCTATTAAGTTTCAGTGTTTCCCTCGATTTCCCTAGTATCACATCATCAGATTTTGCCATGGTGACAGTTGGACCACCTCAGAAATGTAACATTTCCAACAAAAAACCATTTATTGAAAGAATTTGCTCTCAACTCCTAACCGTCATAGTACCTTCCATCATCAGCTCAGCAACATGATATGATGATAATTATACACAAATACCTGTTTTGCTTTAGTAAAAATATGAAAATCATTTCTTGTGCTATAAAATTTGAATGTTCCCTTCGATTTCTCTGAGATACCATCATCAGACTTTGACTTGGTGACAGTTGGACTACCTCAGAAATGTAAGATTTCGAACAAAAAACCATTTATTGAAAGAATTTGCTCTCAACTCCTAACCTTCGTAGTACCTTCCATCATCAGCTCAGCAACATGAGATGATGATTACTATGCACAAATATCTCTTATGCTTCAGAAAGTATAAGAAAATCAATGTGTGTGCCTATAAAATTTGAGAGTTCCTCTCGATTTCCCTGGGATCCCATCATCAGATCCTGATTTGGTGACAATGGGACCACCTCGGGAGTATAAGCATACGAACAAAAAAAGAATTTTGAAAATCGGTCCACAAACGGCGGAGTAATCGGTGAACATATATAAAAAAAAATACATACAGCCGAATACAGTACCTCCTCCTTTTAGAAGTCGGTAAACAAATTACGATTCACATTCATAGCCCCACAGTAGACACTCTCACTTGCCCACTTTTTATATTATTATTACATACATTGACGGCTCTTTGATCTTACATGTAAGGTTATATTCGCATAAAATATATGTTGCCAATATACTAAATCATATTACACTGTTACTATCAGATCATAAAAATAATAACAGTAAAACGCTTTGATAACATTTACGTAATGTGATTTTATTAGAATCACTGTAATCATAAAATGTGCTCTGAGCGAATGCTAAATTTAATGTAAGCCGAATTTTCATTCGATTCGAATGGTTATATGTATGAAAGTCATAAAAAACAGTACTAACATCTTGCAAGTTTTAAAGATTGCATATAAAAATTTCATTCACAACTGTCGCAATTCCTTAAAATTTATTGTCATAGCTGATGAAGTCGAAACACTTATTTCTTTATATACCGTGCAAAGAAATGTAGCTGATGTGACGTAATTTAAAAAAATGCTACTAGGTTATGGTTGCTCAGCTCTCTGAATATTTCATGTGTGTTAAAATTTTGAACGACACGGCAAGACGCACCAACGGAAATAATAACACTTATTTTTATATAGGATCAAAAGCACTAAGGAGTATTGTTGACCCCCAAATAAACATTCTACCCCTTTTTAACCCCTTTAGAAGATGACTTTTAATAAAATACAAAATAAGTCATCCATCAATTGTGTTAAAGAATGCTTATGCAAAAATTGAAAACCAAGGAATTACGTAGTCCCATACAAACTTTTCCACCGTTTTTCATCCCCGTAGGGATGGAATTTCGGAAAATCCTCTCTTATCAGATGCCTACGTCATACAAAGAACACACCCTCCAAGTTTTAGGTCTCTACGATCAGCGGTTTTTGGCTGTGGCATGATCGATCAGTCATTCAGGACCAAGCATTTTATATGTATAATAATAGATTATTGAAATTATCTGTCCCATTGTACAGTAACACTGATGTATTTTAACTGCAAAATCTCAAGTGTAAAATTAGGTAAATCAGCGTAATCGCCAAAATTTCGTATAGATTTCTTAACTTATGGTATTTAGAATTAAAAAATAACTATGTACTTACTTACTAATTGCGTTTTTTATTTATTTTAACCTAGCTTTCTTCCAGCGGCCATGCCCACGTGTGCTACACGTTTTTCCCCATAAAATTAGTTCCCATGAGTTAGTTTTCCTGGGTAAAAATGTCTCATCCCTATTGTTCTCCAACCCCGAAATATCTCCATACAAAAAATCTGCTTAATACCGTTGCGACATGAAAGAAGGAGATACAAACAAATAAACAAGCAAATACATTTTCATATTTACGATATTATGTATTAGTATAGATCAAACATTTTCGCGCGAATGCAAAGCGCGCATGGCCCGACGGTTAGCTTAGAACGCAAACGATCTATGCAACTAAGCCAAACGGGCGCGGTCGGGTGTAGGATGGGTTTCCGTGCTTCGGAGGGCACGTTAAGCCGTCGGTACCGGTTGTTATCGATAGATGACAGTCGTTGAACCTTGTCGGAGGCCTTATGGGCGGTTTGAAAACATCCGACAGCGGGTTGGCCACTAACCCGCATCTCCACCAACCCGCATTAGAGCAGCGTGGTGGAGTAAACTCCAGGCCTCCCCAATAATGGGGAGAGACCCGTGCCCAGCAGTGGGACGCAAAAAGGGTTGGAGCCAAACATTTTCATATGCTACTGTGAGTTTCTTCCCTTCGCTTAGTCTGTTAACATTATTTTTTACGCCTTGAATAGGAATCACCGATTATAACAGGAAACAACACAAACCTCTGATGCAACAGTTGGTAACCAAGCAACGGGAATGACGGGAAAGCAAAATTATTGCGCACATTTCTGTCTTAATTAAATATACAGCACATCACAATTGAATGCAGCTGTTTTTTTAACGAGAACTTATGATAAAATGCAACCACTAACCTTAGTTTCTCGTAAATTAGGCCGTGAATTTAGTAATACACATTACTCGTATTCTGCTACGCACGGTTAGCGCGACGCACACTACCGCTGTATCGAGATAGGGCCGTTCATTCAAATATTAAGCGTAAAGGCACGTGTAGAACGGCACACTATCATAAAATACAAAAGTTGATACAGCACTGCAAATTGTTGAACTGTGATATATGGGCCTTCAATCTATGTGGCCAATTTTGGAGTAAAAAGAATCGATAGGTACTTACAGTAAGCGCACAGCATATAGGTACTTGCTGCGTGATTATTTACTTAGGTACCTAGTAACCTACCTACGTAATATGCTGTCGCAATCTCCCGTATAACTACCCAATTGACGATCCGTGTGGCGCAATGGTTACTGCCAATCGGAGGGTCCCGGGTTCGATTCCCAACAGAACAGAAATTTGAATGATGAGTTTAAATTTCTGTTCTCAGTCTGGGTGTTTATGTTTCTGTCTTTATATGTGTCCATGGTACCCACGACACAGGGTATACCCTACTGGGGGACTATGAGTGTGAAACGTCTCCTTTAAAGGATTTACACCTGTAAAAGATTAGTATTTTTTACTCATTAATTAATACTCATTGAGAATTCAGTTAATACAGGATTGATTACGATGACCCTAGAAATTTATACTTAGAACCCCGTTTTTTAGACAAAAAATCATAAATGGGCTGGTTATACGATTAATGTTAAACAATGTCATTGTAGACATGCCTTTAAACGGTTCGTTATCGAGCGGTCAACTCATTGTTTATAGCCCTCGTATCTGATAAAGTTATCCGCACAAACATAAACCTAGTAATACCAGCAATTATGGAACAATCTGAAGTTTACAAGAGTATTAAAATGATAAGGAAAATGAAAGTGAAGTGTCTCGAGACAGTGAACAGTCACTCAGGCAGTCAGTTATTGAAACTGATCCTGAGACCATCGTCCGTTAATGCAAAGACAGAAAATTATGTCATGCCGAAACCGATATAGAAACTTCTAAGATGAACTGCTGAACTATGTACATAATATTAGTTCTACAGGGAAATGTGGCTTGATTGTTCTGTTTCTTTGTTATTTGAAAATCATTGACACCCATGTAGGAGAATGGTTACCATGATGGACAGGACAGTCATTTGAAAATTGGGTTCAATTTTCAGCAATACCAAACTTCGAATGAGTTAAAAAAAATCGATCCTAGTATGAATACTTACTTGTGTCCTTGTCATTGTTTGTCCCTAGCACCTACGAAATAAATTATGTAGTTTAAAAAACCAAAAACACGCTTTTGTGAAAATACGAACTAAAAAGTAAAAAATAAGAAGAAAATGTATTTTACTGTAAAAAAAAAAGCGTGGGGTGCATATCGTGTCAATGGTATCTTAAAAACCACCCCACGCTTTTTTTTACAGTAAAATACATTTTCTTCTTACTTTTTAGTTCGTATTTTCACAAAAGCGTGTTTTTAGTTTTTTAAACTACATTATTTATTTCTAATTTTTTAGTTGGATTTTATTTCAATAATTTCATATCCCATTCAGCAAACCCTTTTATTTAATACCCATATCATGGGGGTGCATTTCAAATAGCCAATCCGCCATCTTGGATGTCCGCCATGTTGAATTTAAGTCACGTGAAAATTTTTTTCGTATTCTTAACAGCAAACCCTTTCATTTGATACTCATATCATGGGGGTGCATTTCAAATAGCCTGTCCGCCATCTTGGGGTGGCCGCCGCCATATTGGATTTTTAATGACGTTTCTTAGCTAGTCATGTATTGTCATCAGAACTTCAGAACTCAGAGCGTGTGCAAAATTTCATCATAATCGAAGACCGGGAAGTGGGTCAAATTAAGATTCCAAGATTTTCTTACATACATACATACATAGGTTACAAGTGAAGCTAATATAAGCGTGTTAAAAAGGGAATTTTCGAGCGTGGGGCTATGAGTTTTTAATTCTATTTTTCTATTAAGAGCACTTGCTTTCAATAGCTACTAAGCTAAGCTAAGCGACAATGTTGTACTGACAGTACAACATCGTCGTGAAAAATACCAAAACTGATCCATCTAAATAATGTTACGCGATGCGGAATTCATTGAGGATTCCTTTTATCCTCCTAATAAACGAGATTCAAAATGAAAGAACCTCGCGAGGCGATATGACGATTCAGTCAACGAGCAATTGTGAATAGCTCATGATAATAATACCTACATACGAGTTGAGAAACAGGAGACGCTAAAGATGTATATTTTGTCAATATTAAAGGATAAGGAAAACGAAAACTAGGTTTGCAAATGGGATGTGGAAAAATATAAAATATCATTAACATCTGGTACAGGCGCGGTCGCAGCCTTCAATTTGGGCGCCAAGGAATTTGGGAGAAGAGGTGTGTAGGTACGCATGACTGATGGATTTTGGAGGGGGGTCATGTCCCCTGTGACTGTGACCCTGGTAGACCCTGGGCCGCGCCTGATCTGGTATGATACTGGGATCTACAAGTTTTTTGACGACCCCGTGTGCCTAGGCCGATTCCAATTGCGAGGCGACTTGTGTTTCCAAATCGCCCATCAGGCATCCGACAAAGATTAGCGACTGCTATAATACTTATATCGATAGCACCGGGACGGACGGCATAGCGACCCTCCAAAGCATGATAACTCGCATGAAATTTGCCCCTAGCCAGATACCCATCTCAATCGCAAACGTGCCCGCTACGCTTTGCGGCGTATATCGCTTGCGTTCTCAGGGCTATGCGCGCTTCTAAAATAATAAGTATTATTATATCTGTTATAATAATAGCAAGTTATGTAGGTGCATTATGTTTGTGTTGTAAACTACCTACATATAAAAAATAAATCAGTCTTAATCGAGCTAGCGTTGTTTCATTACATGGTGGCAGCGGTGGTTAAAATTAATAATTAAAATAGGACATTCAGTATTGTAAAAGTGTTTAAGTGCGGTATCCTAGTGCCTACTTTAATTTAATATGGAACACGCGAGACCTCCGGCCGAGTTAACCCTAGAAGGCGGTCCGGCGACCCGAGCCGACGCGTGGCGAAAGTGGCATCGTCAGTTCGAGATATTTTTAAAAGCATCAGGAATACACAAGGAATCTAGTGATGTGCAAGCAAGTTTATTGATAAATTTGATCGGACCCGAAGGCTACGATATCTATTCTACCTTCAAATTTACGAAAGAGGATGACCGAGACGACATCAAAGTATTGACGAAAAAATTTAACGAACACTTTACTACAAAACAAAATACTACGATGGCTCGTTTTAAATTCTTTACGCGTAATCAAGAAAAAGGGGAAAGAATCGACGAGTACGTCACCGCTCTAAAGTTGCTAAGTCAGCAGTGTGATTTTGAACACTTAGAAGACGGGCTAATCAAGGATCGCATCGTCTGCGGAGTCTACGACTGTTCTGTTCGGGATAGATTACTAAGAACGGATGATCTAACGCTAGCTTCGGCCGTTAAAATCTGTCAGGCGAACGAGATGTCCAATGAAGAAAATCGACAGATCGAGGTTTCTAAGACGGGCGGCAACGATTCGGATTCGCCATCGGTGGACGCGGTGTACAGCGGTAACCAGTGGACCAGGGCGCAGCGGAGCCGCGGCGCAGCGCAGGTGGAGCGCGGTGCGCGCTATACCGGCGGCCGCGGCGCGGGCGCAGCCGGCACGCGGGGTGCAGCGCGAGGGCGCAGCGCCGCTGCGGCTGTGCGGATGTGTGTTTCGTGCGGTAATGTAAAGTGTGATAGTGGCTCCAGGTGTCCAGCTATGTACAGTAAGTGTTATGTGTGTAATAACGTGGGGCACTACAAGAAGATGTGTCCAGCTAGAAACAGTAAGAAAATATATGAGGTGTGTGAATCAGAAAAAGATGAAAACTTGTATTTTGTTTCGATTATTGATGAAATCAAGGGAAGTAGTCATGCAAGTAAGTGGTTTGAATCCTTGTATTTAGAGCCCAGTGGTGAAGAAATAAGATTTAAGTTAGACACCGGTTCCGATTTAAATGTGATTTCATTTCAAACGTACTTAAGTTTAGGTTTTAATGATAGCGATATCGTTCCCGACACTGTCAGAGCTCAATCCTTTTGTGGTAATTATATTCCAGTAAAGGGGACGCAGATAATTTCTGTCACTTATAAAAATAAAATTTACCATCTTAAATTTGTTATTAAGTACTGTTCATGAATGTCAAAACGTTTTAGGAAAATATGCTTGTGAGGAACTCGGTTTAGTAAAACGTATTTTTAGTATATCCTTAAATGATTATAATGATTTATTTAGCGGGTTAGGTAAGCTGCCCGGTACGTACAAAATTATTTTGGAGAAAAATGCGATGCCCTGTGTATGTCCCGTTAGGAAAGTGCCGCTTGGTGTGAGAGATAAATTACTGAATGCCCTGAATAGTATGGTTGATATGGGTGTTATTCGAAAGGTTACACATCCGACGCCGTGGGTGAACGGTTTAGTGTTAGCAGCAAAAAAGAATGGTGATGTAAGGGTATGTTTGGATCCACGGCCCCTAAACCGAGTGATTCGTCGCGCGCACTACCCCCTGCCGACTCTCACCGAGATAGCGACCAAGCTGCAAGGGGCTCGTTTCTTCAGCAAGCTCGATGCACGCTCCGGCTTCTGGATGGTTTCTATTGACGATCAGAGCGCGGACCTGTGTACCTTCGGGACTCCGTTTGGAAGGTACCAGTTCCTACGCCTTCCATACGGGATAAATTCGGCCTCGGAAGTGTTTCACGCGAAGGTAAGGCAGCTGCTCGAAGACTTAGAGGGTGTTGATTCATTCGTCGACGATATTATTGTATGGGGAGCTTCTAGGACCGAGCACGACCATAGATTGAGATGCTTATTGGAGAGGGCGCGCGCCGTTGGTTTAAAATTCAATCGGGAGAAATGTCAATTCGGCGTCGAGGAGGTTACATATTTGGGGCACACGTTTAGCGCAAAGGGGATGCAGATTGACTCGAATAAGGTAAGGGCCATCATGGACATGCCTATTCCAAACGATAGACAATCACTTGAAAGATTTTTAGGTATGATTAATTATTTATCAAAATTTATTCCTCATTATTCTGAAACTGTAGTGCCCCTAAGGTCCCTGCTAAAGAAAGACGCACTGTGGGTATGGGACGCCAGTCACGACGCGGTGGTGAGAAAGTTGAAAGAGGCGGTGTGTACGGCGCCTGTGCTGGCGCTGTACTCGGGCGCGGAGCCGGTGGTGGTGTCGGTGGACGCGAGCGCGGCGGCGCTGGGAGCCGTGCTGCTGCAGGGGGGCCGGCCCGTCGAGTTTGCGTCTCTTACTCTCACGGATACCCAGTGCAGGTACGCACAGATTGAAAAGGAAATGCTCGCGATCGTGTTCGCGATGGAGCGCTTTCATCAGTACGTGTTCGGCAGATGTGACGTTACCGTGGAGACGGATCATAAGCCGTTGGAAGCGTTATTTAAAAAATCCCAGGACTCCGTTCCCGCGCGACTGCAAAGAATGATGTTCCGTGTACAATGCTATGATTTTCAAGTTATGTACAAGCCTGGAAAGTACATGTACGTCGCGGACGCCCTGTCCCGTGCGGCACTTCCGGAGACTTTGCAGAGTCAGGTGAGCATGGAGCTCGAGGACCAAACTTGTTTTTTAATTGAAAACGTTAGGTTCAGCGTCGATAGGCTGACAGCTATTAGGGCGGCTGTTCTCAAAGATGCAGAATGTCAAAGATTAATAAAGTATATAATTAACGGTTGGCCGGTTGGTAAGAAAGATGTCGATCCATCGGTACGGCTGCATTGGTCGCATAGGGAAACCTTGGAGTATGCTGAAGGGTTAATATTTAAGGATAATCATGTTTATATTCCCCGGTGCCTCCGCGGTGAAATGCTCAGTCGAATACACGAGGGACACCTAGGTGTGGAGACGTGCAAGCGGCGTGCACGTGACGTCATGTTCTGGTGCGGCATGTCGCGCGATGTGGAGCGGCTGGTGCGAGCGTGCGCCGTGTGCACGCAGCACGCGTCGCGCCCGCCGCGCGAGCCCATGATTCCTCACGCGGTTCCCGATCTTCCCTGGATTAAATTAGGATCAGATATATTTGAGTACGGCCGAAAATATTATTTAGTTCTGGTAGATTATTTTTCAAATTTCATTGAGGTCAATCAATTAAATTCCATAGGCACTAAGTCGGTCGTGCTGGCTATGAAGGAACAGTTTTCGAGACATGGCATCCCGATGGAGGTCGTTACGGATAATGGACCGGCGTACGCTTCGAAGGAATTCACCGAATTTAGCAAAGATTGGGGCTTCGTGCACACCACCAGTTCCCCCCATTATGCCCAATCCAATGGCTTAAGTGAACGGGCCGTACGAACAGTGAAAGGCATCCTTAGCAAGTCCAAAGGTAACATATCCGAATTTTATATTGGTCTACTTAATTTGAGAGCTACACCGAGAGACGGCCTCGGATCCCCTTCACAGTTATTAATGGGGCGTCGTTTGAGCACTAAATTACCAGTCCGTACTCCCAAGCTTCGGCCTGAACGTAATAATTCGCTAGACTACGAGAGAATCTGTCAAAATCGTATAAAAAGTAAGTTTTACTATGACGCACACGCCCGTTCGTTACCAGAGTTGCTTCCAGGAGATGACGTCATCGCAGCAAACAACCCTAGTAAGCGATACATGCGCGTGCATGCAAAGGCGCACACGCGTACAGTGGTCTGAAAATCAAGCTTCATACTCATAGAAACTGATTGTCAGAAATCAATAATTAAAAAATGTTATTGTAATAAGTACACCTCCCTTTGTTAACTGTTATAGTATGAAGGTCGTGAGTAGCTCCATGTGTGAGAAAAAAAATATTGTATTTTTTTTGTATGGGAAAAAAACTTCAAAGTGGATTTTAAAAAAACTGATCAGAACTGAGGGTCTGGTATTCACATGAGTTATTACACCTTACATGGCGATTAAGATGACATACAATTGTTATGCCTTTCGGTGCCGCTTTGCATGTAGCAAGCTTTTGAAAGTTTGAGTTTTTGGTAGATGATTATTCAAGTCTTCATTTTATATTATAAGGATACCTATAACTTTCAACATGAAAATAATTGAAATTCGTATAAACACAAGGAATAAATACGTACTTAGGATATATTTAAATAATATAATGTAGTAATACTCTGAAATGTTGGTGGCCGTGAATATAAATAAAAGACGAGTACTTCACTCTAAGTTCCTTTAATGAATGTAATATAATGTTAAAAATGGACAATCGGGTAAAAGCCTAGTCAGCAGTCATAATAGTTCGTACACACTTAACGTTTTAATATAAAGGAGAATATGCACGTACACTAATAAGTTAATACACATACTTCACCTTCGGGGGTGACCAAAAAAAAAATGTGAAAAGCATTTTTTTTTTCAAAATTACAATAAGCAAATTGTTAAAATAACATTACAATCATATTATATAAAAAATAATTAAAATAATAAACTAAGTAACTAAATCAATCACACACAGAAACACACAAATTACCTATGAAATAGTGTTCACTTATATTTTAATGACAAAAAAGTTTTGTTCTATTTTTATGAATTATGTCTACCTTATCTTTAATCTTAACTTTCACATTACAACCTAAATCTTCTAAAACTACATAAGGACCATTGTATATAGGATCTAATTTTCCACCTGTTTCATTCTTTATTAATATCAAATCATGCTCATTATACGTAACAGGGTTTACAGATTTGTCATACTGTAATTTTCTTTTATATTTATTTTTTAACAAATTTTTCTTGGCATCTGTATGAGCTAGTTGCAATCTATACTTCAAGGTTAAAGGATAATCATCAATATTATATAGTGGTTCAATTTTATCAGTAATTCTAGAAGGTATGCGGCAAAGTTTACCAAAAACTAATTCGAAAGGCGTGTAATTTGTTTCGGAATGCACTGTGTTATTAAAACTAAAACACCAGAACGGTAACCAATAACTCCAAGTATCTGTGTAAGATTCGCACTGTATTCTTAAAAATGCACCCAGCGTCTTGTGCGCATTTTCAAGAGCACCTATTGATTGGTGATGATAAGCGGTTGAAGACAGTTTATCAATTTTCAAAAGTTTACAAACCTGTTCCATCGTTTTAGAGATGAATTCCGTCCCCCTGTCTGTTGCTATTACCTTTGGGATACCAAATATTAAAATAAAATTTCTTAGGAATGCATCAGCTATAGACATTGTTTCTTTATTTTTTAAAGGAAAAGCTTGAACAAATTTGGTTAGCTCGCATTGTATGGTCAATATATAGCAGTTATTTTCTATATCCCTTTCCAAAGGTCCTACTACATCTAAATAAACCTTATCAAATGCCCCAGAAGCTGTGGTTGTTAACTCCATTGGCTCCTTAGTATAACGAAAAAATTTCATTTTCTGACATTTGCTACATTTTCTTACAAAGTCTTGTACATCCTTTTCGATACTTGGCCAATAGTATCGTCTTTTGATCGTATTTACCATCCTACGCACTCCAGCATGACCACTAGAGGGTAGTAAATGAAAGTCATTCATTATTATACTTTTTTCGTCATTTTCCGTAATTCTTTTTACTCCTCGTAATATACATATACGTGGTCCGGACCAGTCCTTTAGTGATTTAACTTCATCACAGACATTTCTAATGAAATCAATATTTTCTTCATTTTTTATAATACAAACTTCATCAATGCGCATCGATTTACTTACAAAATAAGCTTAATTTCTGCACAAATTCGGCTCGCGAGAAATGCGCCTTGAAATTAAGATTAATATATAACATCTTCTTACTTGGACTAAATGCAAAACATTCAGATTCGTTACTTATAGTATTGTTCTTTCTAAGTATATCTATCTTTCTCCCTTCCATTAAAACCATTTCTATCGAGTCATACGGCTTCCTTAATATATCTACAACTTTTGGTTGTACAGGCCAATTGTCAGTAAATTTACTAAGGTCCGCATTCTCGCCATTCTTAACAACCTTGGGAGAAGCTATATCATTCATTCTTTTCCTCTGTCCTCTTGTCATCACATTCACTACTTGCTCATGCATACCTTTCAATTCATCGGACGTTATAGTGACTCTAGATAAAGCGTCTGCAGATACATTATTTTTACCCTTCACATAAACTATCTTAAAATTATATTCTTCCAGGGTCAATCTAAATTTTAGTAACCTGCTTGACGGATCTCGCATTCCAAAAAGATATAGTAAGGGTTTGTGATCTGTCATAATTGTAAAACTTCTACCATAAAGATACGGTCTAAAATATTTGACTGACCAAACTATTGCAAGAAGTTCCTTCTGAATGGTGGGATAATTCTTTTCGGCCTTATTTAAAGGTCTACTGGCGTATGCTACTGGCCTTAAATCTTTATTACATAGGACAGCACCTAACGCGATACCTGATGCATCTGTCTGCACAACAAACTCATTGCTTTCTGAGAAATCAGGATATTGCAAAATTGGTGAGGTCATTAATGCATTCTTAAGGAAAGTAAAAGCTTTTTGACATTCATTATTCCAAATAAAAGGTTCATTTTTTCTACATAGATTGTTCAAAGGCATGGTTATTTCTGCAAATGATTTTATAAACTTCCGATAATAGTTACAAAATGCTACAAAACGTTTTACTTCTTCGGCATTTTTTGGAGTGGGATAATTTTTTAAAACACTAGTTTTTTCTGGATCCGGTAAAACTCCTTTCTCTGAAACTACATGTCCTAAATACAAAATTTCTTTCTTTAAAAATTCACATTTTTGAGCATTTAATTTAAGGTTAACTTTTCGTAGCCTCTCTAAAACATTGATTAAATTTTGATTGTGACTGTCTAAATTTCTACCAAATACAATGAGATCGTCTAAGTAAACAAAACATTTTTCAAATGTCAGACCAGATAGTGCAACAGACATCATACGACTGAATGCGCTTGGGCTTGTTTTAAGTCCCATGGGTAATCGCTTCATTTGGTATTGACCAGTATTAGTTGTGAATGCTGTTAATTTACGACTTTGTGGATCTAAACTAACCTGATAATAGCCTTGATGAAGGTCAAGGTGACTGAAGTAAATAGCGCCAGAAAGAGAATCTAAGATTTCATTCATGTTTGGTAAAGGAAATCTATCGTCACATACTATCTCATTCAATTTCCGAAAATCAACTACCAATCGCCATTTCTTCTCCGTATTTCTTATATTTTTCTTGGGTACTAACAAAATTGGACTTGACCATTCACTGTTACATTCTTCTATGATGTCATCCTGTATCATTTGATCTATTTGCTTGGCTATTTCTGGCTTTAAAGCTTGAGGTAATCTATATGGCTTAGTATAAATGGGAGTGGAATTAGGTTTTACTGTAATTGATTGCTCATATATATTTGTCGTTGTTAATTTATCACCAGTGTGGTAAAAAACATCTGAATATTTTGCACAAATTGACTCAATTGATTCCCGTTCTTCTGTGTTTAAATGATTTAATTGCAACTGTGATAATAAATTGCGAACTCTATTAACATCTATATTGTTGTTTTTAAATTCACAAATGTCGTAATTATTCAAAGCATACAAAACAGGCTTAAAGATTGGTAACAAAACTTCCTTCTCACTAACATTCAATATCTTCAGAGGAATCCTATTATTTTTTATCGTTCCAATCGAATTAGCTAAAAATATATCTTTCATTAATTCCCTTCCGCATACAATCACATCTTTAATGCTCTCTTCTACATATAAGAAATGTATTGATTCGGATCGTGCTGGAATAACCAATACATCGTTACTTCTCTCGCGTATATCAACTAATCTTAAAATATTTTCACGACCATCATTATGTAATCTTAAAATGTTAGTTTTTAAATCAATATTACTCTTGTATTTATTTAAAAAATCTAAACCTAATATACCATCTGCTTGTAATGGCAATGCATCAAAAATAATAAAATTATGTAGAACCGATTGTTTTTTATCGGAGCATAATGTTAAATTTACGGAACCTAAAGATTGTTTCTGTCCTCCTATTCCATTCACTAAAGTGTTATCTCTATATGTAGGGATGTTATATGGCAACGCCTCCCGTTTTATGACGGATAGTGTAGCGCCGGTGTCAATAAGAAAATAGTTCTTAATGTTATTAATATAAAAGGAAACATATTTTGCATTACCGCTACACGATAGAACGAAATGCTTAAGATCGAAAAAACTGATTTGTATTATTAGCTAAAACATTATCATTTTTATTTGTTTCTACGGTATTATTGTCTGACAAATTGCTTGCCGTATATACCTGCCGCACATTCCTGTTCTTACTATTTGTCACATATCTAGAACCACGGTTACCTCGAAAATTGTACTTCGATAAGGCAGGCCTTTTTCCCCTATAGTCCGTAAAGTTATGCTGGTTATCCTGTCCACGATAATAATTGCTACGATTTTGACCATAATTGCGATTATTTAAATTACGTTGCGGATATTGGTAACCTCTTCCGCGCCTTAAATAGTTATTTCCCTGTCCTTGCTTAAATGCATTCATAATGTTACCTGAAGATCGTTCCGATGACACTTCTTCGTCTTTCGCCGCTTGGACAGCCTCTTGTAGCGTGCTGTAGTTGCGCGCTGCAATGATTGTAGACAGCCTAGAGTTCCGCAGACCATCTGAAAACCGTTTTATTGCATATTTTTCATTAATCGGCTTTAAAACAGACATTGCTTCAGACTGACCGTCCGCCTGTGAAATAGTTAGCGCAGTAAATAATTTTTCGATTTCAGTCCCATACTCGTCTATAGATTTAGAACCTTGTTTACTGTTTTGTAATTGAGTCTGAATAGCTATAAAAGATTTTTTCGGTAAAAGAAATTTCTTTAAATCTACTAGAAGTGTCTCAATGGACTTATATGTTTTTGATAGACGTAATTTTGCATTTTCTGACAGTCTACTTTTCAGAACGAACATAATTAATAAGGGCTTACCAGCTTCATTAATCATGTCTCCGTACATCTCGATGGCATCTATCATCCGTTTGGTGGTTTCTTCAACACCGTCCATTGCTGGAATCAAACTACACGCAACCTTTAAATCAAATTCCATTTTGTTAATATTAGTTTCGGGCAAAACGCATAAAAATTTTACTTCGTCGTATACCTTCTGTATATTCTGATAAATACCTAAAATATGTAGAAATACCTAAAGACAATACAATAATATCCGATTTTTTACTTAATTTTATATTAGAAATAATTTCCCTACATTTACATAATACTTCATGAGCTTCGTCTAACTTTGCCTGCGTAGTTTTACATGTGTACCTACTTTGACCTTATTTTTTTTAAGTATTCTCGAATGCCTATCAATATATCATAATAATTATTTAAAGTTTCTATCATATTTTACTTAAACATGGAAATAACATTTTACTTAGTACAGTCTATTCATTCTTAACTCTACATATTTCTAAAGCAAATAATTATCCAGTTCTTTAAAATCACTAAAACGGTGCACAATCACTCAGCGAACACGATACCCCGAGCGTATAACGCTGACTTGCGATATTTGACTTCGATGCATTTCCGCCGCGTTCTAGGTATGCTTATTAATCACTCTACATTTTATAAAATTATTTTACATACCACTCAAAAAAATTTACAATTTCTCAAAAGTTTTGTAGTTACGCCAGGGCTGACGGTGATGATGATGATAATCTTTCACGTCCACGAAGCGAGCGTCGAATGGGCTCCAGCGCATTTTGGGCGAATTCCATTTGGTACCACTACTGATGGGAGCTCTTGTAGATTCGGCCAGCCAGATATATAGAAATATAACGATGCGGTCTGCATGGCCTCCAATGGTCTTCAGCAGGCCGTCGCTGTTTCCTCCGGCAGCATTTTGACTTAAAAATACTTCTTCTTTTTGATCGGTTTCACGGTTGAGCGACACATAATTTTGACTATAAATTATTACTGTTAAAACTTCAAACTATTGGCCCCTTGGCAGAGCCCTTTGGCAGGGTCGCCATGAAATGTTGGTGGCCGTGAATATAAATAAAAGACGAGTACTTCACTCTAAGTTCCTTTAATGAATGTAATATAATGTTAAAAATGGACAATCGGGTAAAAGCCTAGTCAGCAGTCATAATAGTTCGTACACACTTAACGTTTTAATATAAAGGAGAATATGCACGTACACTAATAAGTTAATACACATACTTCAACTCAGAGCTTTACATATATATTAATTATTCTCTATTACTAACTACTTATAAAAGACCAATTATCTATCAAAGAGTATCTTCTTCATCAGAGTCCAGCATAGGTGCATTAACATCAACGAATTCAATATTCTCCTTGTCTATATCTGCATCATCATCACCAATGAGAAGAGATTTCATGTCATCGGTAATAGGTGTGCGTTTTGATTTTATCAGCTGTGGCCTTATGCTGGACAGGTAGGGATCTGACGAAACAAGAAGACCATTGAAAATGTCTTCGTTTGTTGCTTTTCGACAAAATTTTCGAGAATGGTCTTCTCGGATTTTTTTAAAATCTTTGTTTCTGGCTTCCGATGCCTCTTCAGATAATTTCCCAATGGGCATCATGTTAAAATGTTTAATGACTTCAGCACCGTGCATTAAAATTTTATGGACACTAGATGGCATGTAATACCAGCCATATAGTTCCACATATTTTTCTGCGGTTTGGTGCGCAAAGTTTTTAAACGCATCAACATTAATGGGCTCTCCACAAGCCATCACGCGCAAAAGTGTCGCAAATCTTTGGATCAAACTAGGATCCAAGCCTGTAATAGCTGCAGTTCTGGCAGGATCACCAAAAAATTTTCTAGCTGTATTTCCATCGTTTGTGGTTCCGGAACCTGAAACAAAAAATATGAATCAACAAAACTTAATCCAAAACATTGCATGAAAACAGTTAATGATATTTGAAAATAATAGGGTCATATTCTTAACAACTACTTGTTTAACGATGTCTACTAAGAGGCCCATTTCATCTCGGAACTTTTGCTGTATGGCTTGTTTTCTACTCTTCAATGACTCTTTGCTGTCTGCATCTCTGGCTTGCCATGTTTTGAAGTCGAGTCTATAGGAAATGTGGAGTAGACACTCCATACACCTAATCCAAGCATGAAGTGTAGATAAACCATACTGAAATATTTCTGTTGAAACATGTTTTCTGGAAACAAATGATTTGATTAATAATAAGATAAACAACATTACGGTAAGTTTAAATTAATTTGTAGAATTATTAATACTTACTCTGAGATCTTCTCTAAATTATTCATTTCCGAAGGAGTAGCTTTACAGATGTCACAAGTTTGCATTGAAGTATTTGATAGATGTGAAGTGATTTTACCATCTATCATAGTCATCAGCATTGAGTGCTTCACAGTATGACTTCCTATAATAGACGGCTCTAGTGCTGCAATCTCAGCTTCAATCATAGCTTGTTCTTCCTTTATATTCAATTTGTTTTCACTTGCAAATTTGAAGTAAAGCGGTCTGCAGAACATTGTGGAAGATGGCTTTGGATTCTCCCATAACTTTTCTTCGCCACAAAGTGTCAAAGGCACAAAGGAGCACATAAAATTACTGTAATCATCTTCACCCCCCATAGTTTGCTTGTATAAACTTTGCCCTGAAGCACCATCAAAGCCCCACTTGCATGTAAGTGTTAATACTTTTCTGTCCAGACATGATTCCAAACGTAGGAATTTCCCAAGTCTAGCGACAGTTTTGTCCAAAACCGCTTGAAGCTTAACTTTTACCCCTCTTTCAGTGATTTCTATAGTATTTTTTGGTGGGTAGCAGTCCTTCTTCGCCTCTAATATAGCAGTATATGAAGGATATAGGGGTATTCCCTCATCTTTTGCGCAAACTCTTAATGTTGTATACTGCCATTTTGAAAGTTTCAACGAAATCAGTATACCTAATGCTTTATCAGCGGAATATATGGGCTGAGCTTTCTTGGGCTTCAATAGTTGCTTTATCTTAGTAGCTTCCTCAGGATGTTCTGTGACTAATTTAATTATATCTGCTACGTTTTTGTTACCAGCACTTAAACCAGTTGCAAAAGCAAGACTTTCATTGGTATGTGCTAGTAGTTCTTCCACTCTTCTTCTCTTCTGTAGCGGGCTTAGCTCAGAGAACACTTTTCTTGGACTCACCTCTGTTGATGTTCCAACACTGCAAGTCTCTGCATTCAACCCTAATGATGTTGATGCGCCCTCATTTACACTGCAGTCAAAACTAGAACATGGTTGCTGCTCTTCTAACACCAAAGAAGGTGTGATTTTTTCTTTTATGAACTCAGGCCATTTTATGTCTTCTTGCAGCCATATCTCATACTTTTTTATGAATGTTTTTCTCGTGCGATTACACGATATCCATTTGTTTTTCAACGAACACACAAAAGTCTGACAGAATTGTTTAAATTCTTTATTTTCATTTTCTGACAAAGTAACGTTTTTCACCAAAACTTCAAATAATTCGCTGGGTTTTGAAAAACAGCTATTGTTCGCCACAAACATAAACATATCCAAATTGATACTGAAGCTTTCCATTATAACACGAAAACAAATCGAACTAAATAAGTATAGTAAGCGCGAACAAGTGCAAAGAGCTACTAAATCAACTAAATTAAGTTAGCATATACGTCCTATTTATATTATAACTACCCTCATTTACGCTTGCTGTCGTTAATATGCTTATCTTATCAAAACTTAATTAAAATTCAACAGCAATGAAGGTAATTACTTAATGAGTTACTTTATCAAAGAAATTTTGTAGTATAATGTAAATAATCTGCACCTTTTTATTGTATTCATAAAGAAGGTCATTAGCAAGTTGTTAACTAATGACAACATCAGTAATGTTATGATCATGTAATTATATCAAGGGTATGATTCAACTACCAACAACTCAAACTTTCAAAAGCTTGCTACATGCAAAGCGGCACCGAAAGGCATAACAATTGTATGTCATCTTAATCGCCATGTAAGCTGTAATAACTCATGTGAATACCAGACCCTCAGTTCTGATTAGTTTTTTTAAAATCCACTTTGAAGTTTTTTTCCCATACAAAAAAAAAATACAATATTTTTTTTCTCACACATGGAGCTACTCACGACCTTCATACTATAACAGTTAACAAAGGGAGGTGTACTTATTACAATAACATTTTTTAATTATTGATTTCTGACAATCAGTTTCTATGAGTATGAAGCTTGATTTTCAGACCACTGTGCACGCCACGCTCATACTACCTTGTAGATAAGCAAGGTAAAATGTACAGACGCAACAGGCGGCATTTGATCAAGTATACTAAATCCCCCGCGACTTCTTCTTCGACGTCTCTCTCTTCCTTTCAAGGAAGGAAGATGGATGATGATGGTTCGGTAAACTCAGGGTGTGATGGTTAAAGCGAGAGGTTTAGAATGGAGGCCGAGAAGGTTGAAAGTGATGAAGAAAGTCCGAGAGAGAAGAATGATTGTGTGCAATCAGAAGCGAGCGAGATGCCGACTCTTTTAGAACGAATGCGCATGCGCAGGGAGGCTTTGCAAAAGAGTCACAATACTACAGAAAGTGTAATTCCCTTTAAAAAGTAAGACTGGTATATATTTATCTTTTATTTTATTATGTTGTTCTTCATACATAAACACATAATACATATTATGTTATTATTAAGTCTACATTATAATAAGTTATGTACACTTTCCTGTACCATTTAGTTTATCAAGAGTATGTTGTCAGCTGTTTGTTTTCTTTTTGTTTTATATGGGAAAGATGTTATAATAATAGCAAGTTATGTAGGTGCATTATGTTTGTGTTGTAAACTACCTACATATAAAAAATAAATCAGTCTTAATCGAGCTAGCGTTGTTTCATTACAATATCTACATCAATAAATTTTACGTGAAACAAATAGGTAGACAACTAATTTAGACCTTTAATAAAATACTTAAACATAGCTAATTACGACACCTAAAATATCTTTAGAATTCTTAAACAGTCAAAATATTTGCTAATAAAATGAAATTTACTGCCTTTAGCTTTCGTATCTACCTAATTTGAGTTCTATTAGCGATTCAAGAGTAAACATTTTTTGCTTATAAATCGTAGGTACCTATCTCACCTGTCTGTAATAGGTAATTAAATTAAGAATTACAAAAGTAGTTTAAGACGAATCGTATGATGTAAATATTGGTAATATTTACATCATACGATTGACAGCTAGGAGGGTCCTGAGTTCAATTCCCAGAGCAAAATAAAATTTGAATGGAGTTTTTTCTGTTCTTAGTCAAAATGTATGTGTATATATATGTATATATTATATGTATCAATAGCACCAACACAGTATAATGTGTATATTTTATTGTGAGTAATTTGTGATTTCTTTAGATTTTCATGAGAGAAATGTAAATCTTAATGTTTGTATGCAGTTTCAGATGTCAATAGATGTAAAAAAATCGCAGTCCTCTCACTCTCTCACATCAGGAGTTTCGGATTTAAAATTCAAATTCAAATTCATTTATTTGCTTAAAAGTTGAGTACATCAAGGTCTTAACATTATAGGCAAACAGTCAAACGAGCGAGCACCCTTCATAATCATAAATGTGTGAAGTAGGTATTTGTGTAATTATCGTTTTCTCAACCTTAAAAGAAAATATCTGTATTATTCTGTATGAATGTTTCATTACGACGTTTTATGTATACAAGTGTTGTTTTGTTGTGAGGTACGTATACAAAAATTCTCAACGGCATTCAACAAGCGTGGTAATTAGGTATGTCGTCTGAATCCTTCTCAATAATTTTGAACGGTTATGTACCTGAGCCCAGTCAGTACCTACTGGGGCATTAAAAATAGTTTTAAAAAAATCTATCATGTACTCGTAGGTATGGCTGCAACCCTTTTTGCGTCCCACTGCTGGGCACGCGGGTCTCTCCCCATTATTGGGAAGGCCTGGAGCTTACTCCACCACGCTGCTCGGGTTAGTGGAGATGCGGGTTAGTGGCCAACCCGCTGTCGGATTTTTTCAAACCGCCCATAAGGCCTCCGACAAGGTTTAACGACTATTATCTATCGACAACAACCGGGAGCGTCGGCTTAACGTGCCCTCCGAAGCACGGAAACGCGCATTAATTTTTTTGCTACTAGCTGTCACCGATTTCACAACCGACCGCGCCCGTTTGGCTTAGTTACAACTTGCATAGATCGTTTGCGTTCTACGCTAACCGCCGGGACATGCGCGCTTTCTCCAGCAATTATTCTACACATACTTAGTCATTATCTTGACTCACAAAGCTATGTTAAAATTTTGCAAGGCTGGCATTCGCAATAGACTTTTACTACCACCACCATTGAGTATGCAATTACAGCTGTGACCACATAACACCATCTGGGAGACCAGGAAGATCAGAATTTAATCTGAGTTGTTGGTGAGTTCATGATTTTGACGTACTTCAAGATGTCGGATTAATTTGAAATTTATCAAGGATCAATGCTAGTATATGAAAAAAAAAGAATCAAAAAATTAGAAATAAATAAATGGTAAAAAAACTAAAAAAAATCGCTTTTATAAAAAAAATATATTATGGATAATTTAAATAAGTAAATAAGATTTTTTTGTAAAGGAAAGCGTTATAGAGACCAGTGTCGATAATTTTTGAGACCAAAAAAAATTATAGTAGAATGAAACCTATTGGAAAAGGTAGAGAATATAACAAAAATAAAAGGAAAAATAAATTAGGGGGAGGGGGGGGGGGGCTTTAAAGGGTAAAAAACGGTTTATCTCGATTTCCGGCAAAACTACAGGTCCTATGAAAAAAAGTTAAATGGCAAAGATGTAGTTAATAAAAAGATCTACAACTTTTGTATTTACACTTTTTTCACATAACCTCATAATTTAAGTGAAATATTCAAATAACCATGTTTTTGGTTTTTTATTTTTATCTTATACAAAAAAAAAATTCATAAAATTTGGTGAAAACTTACCTTTTTATGTCCCAGATATACAGTTTTTTTTTTTGTTTAAAATATTAATTTTTTTCACCTCATTTTGACTTAATATCGAAAAAGCAGCCTAGTTTTCAATCGAAAATTCTCACGTCAAAATAACTGCTTTTTTAAAAAAGTTGGTGTGATTTTAATACGTTGAAATCTCTTCGTTCTGATGGTATAAAAAATATACATTACTATAGTAAATGTGCTCAGAAAATGCAAATTATAAAAACTCAAATCCGAATTTTTTTTAATAATCATGTACTATTTTGAGCTTTTTACTAAAAATTACACTTTAACTACTTGAAAAACAAAGTATGTATATCAATGTTACTTGAAATCTTAATTTTTTTTTAGTAATTTAAGTGTAAATTTTAATATAGAGCTCAAAATTGTACATAATGATTTAAAAAAATTGGGATTCGAGTTTTCATTATTTGCATTTTCTGAGTACATTTACAAAAGTAATGTATATTTTTTATACCATCAGAAACAAGAGATTTCAACGTACAAAAGGCATACCGACTTTTTAAAAAAAGCAGTTATTTTGACGTGAGAATTTTCGATTGAAACCTAGGCTGCTTTTTCGATATTAAGTCAAAATGAGGTGAAAAAAATTTATATTTTAAACCGAAAAAAATGCTGTATATCTGGGACATAAAAAGGTAAGTTTTCATCAAATATTGTGAAAAAATATTTTTATTTGTATAAGATGAAAATAAAAAACCAAAAACATGGTTATTTGAATATTTCACTTAAATTTTGAGGTTATGTGAAAAAAGTGTAAATATAAAAGTTGTAGATCTTTTTATTAACTACATCTTTGCCATTTAACTTTTTTTCATAGGACCTGTAGTTTTGCCGGAAATCGAGATAAACCGTTTTTTATCCTTTAAAGCCTTCCCCCTTCCCGACCTCAGATCGCCTCTAATTTATTTTTCCTTTTATTTTTGTTATATTCTCTACCTTTTCCAATACGTTTCATTCTACTATAAATTTTTTTCACTTTTTACCATTTTCAACATTATCGACACTGGTCTAATATGGTATATGAGTATTAAGTATTTATTCTTATGGTTATGGTGTTTTTTTTTTCAATTATGGCATCGCAAAATCTGTGCATACTGCCAGCGTCAAGTATAATTTTTGCATCAATTTTTTGCCAGTTTCAATGAAACTGGACGAAGTAATAACAAAGTCAGTAATCAGTCAGTCTAGTCAGTCCAACATTCAAGTAAAGCGATGGCTACTTTACTAGAACGTGTCCGATGGAATTTTGGAGGCAAGCAGAAAAAACATATTTTAGCACTGTTATTCTATTTCACAAACACTCGTGCACTGTAATTAACCTATATCAAACAAAATGTCATCAACTTTATCCGATATAACTCAAAAATACAGCAAGAAAATGAAAATAAAACAAGAGCACAATATGTCTTTTTCGTCTTCCCGCCAATAACTCCGCCAAAATAAGTTTTCACGTCTAGGTACTGTTGGCCGGGGCCCGGAGTGCAACCCATATTTTTTTTTCTTAATTACATTTACATTATTCTTAAATCGAATTTAAATAAAATTATTTTCTACTTTTTAGTTCGTTTTAACACAAAAGGATGTTTTTTTAGTTTTTATTTAATTTATACAGGCAATGTCAAAATTAGGTAACTATTTTTATTCATTAAGTAGCAAGGAAGATCCTCCCATTACATTCTTGTATTGCGGCTATCTGTATTATATGTAAGTAGTTACATATTACGTACAGTTACGTAACTCCAATTGGAAGTTATCAAATTAACCTCGGCAACGACCTTTCCGAACAACCGAGATACGAAATGAGAACACAAAAGAAACTTCGAAATAAACACTACAATAGTTAACTAGAATAGTTTTTGTCCTGCTCATGGAAGTTATTTAGTTATCATTTACAAGCCCTTTGATGCAAACAATCTACGGAGCGAAGCGAAACGGATGCAGTCGTGTGTAACATAACCACCCAGACCAAAAATAGAAATTTAAACTCATCATTCCAATTTCTGCCTCGCCAGGAATCGAACCCAGGTCCCTTTGATTGGCAGTCCGGCATGATAACCTTTGCGCCACAGAGCCCGTAAGTAGCAAATTTCAAGCGAATTTCCGTGCTTCGGAGGGCATGTTAAGCCCTTGACTTGACCATAGTTGTAATCGATATCGTCTTTAAACCTTATTGGAGGCCTAATGTTCGGTTTGAGCTAGCCGCATTGGAGCTAGCAAGCAAGCTTTAGACTTCCCTAACTGTGGGGAGAGACTGCAAAGGGTTACAATGCAATCAATTCATCAGTCTTTGAATGTCCAATATACAAAGATCAGGCACAATAAAGTATTAGACGAAGACATGGTAATAGGTAAGTGGTAGCTGTAACCTATGGTCAATTATATCCGAACTCACGCAAGCTCGATACTTCTTTGGGGTCGAATTCAGTTACTCTGCTTGTCCGAAAAGTGATGGTAGGTTGGCAAAGAGAGATCGAGATAAGGCTAGCTAAGAGGTCTTCATAGAGAGCGACGCTGCTCCGACTGACTTGTTTTCGGTTCCGGAGGTTCGATACTTCAACTTCGATAGCGTGATTCAGAATCCCCATGACGCCATCACTTGCGGTTGTGGAAGATCGCCACAGTGGTATCTTTTTTTTTTCATTTCGTTTTACGGTATTGGATAAAAATCCTTTCAGCCATTCAATATTTACTTTTCAATTTTAATAATGGCGTCGCAAACTCTGTGCATATTGCCAGCGTCAAGTAAAATTTTTGCATCACTTTGTAGTTGCAGAAAAATTCAGTTAGTTTACCAGAACATATCCGATGGAGTTTTGGAGGCAAGCCGAAAAAACATGTTTTCGCACTGTCATTTTATTTCACAACACTCGTGCACTGTTATTAACCTATATCGAGCAAAATGCCATCAACTTTATCCGATATAACTCAAAAATACACTAAGAAAATGAAAATAAAACAAGATAACTACTTATCCCTTCAGACTTCCCGCCAAAACTCCCCAGTGGTATCTTACATCTCCAGAAAACCATAAAAGTTCTACCCACGCTGTAATTAACTTTATGATCCAGAAACAATATCGCTTCATACTCACAGATACGCACTTAAATTCGCTGTACCTACTCTGGGTGTCATGGGCTCAAAAAAAGCATGGAAAAATACAGCCATTACAGCCAGGCCTATCCACCATCAGCCTCTAAAAGTTCGCTGCTGGACAAAGGCCTCCTCTAAAATTCTATTCTCAACCAAACAGTCGTGTAGAATTCTCCTCCGCTGAGTACCCAGGTCATACATTGAAACATTTACCTATGTACTAAGACATCCGTCCGTACATTTGTTTGTAAGGTGACAGGCATTTTTTAGATTCCACTACTCGTATATCTATGGCCGCAACCCTTTTTGCGTCCCACTGCTGGGCACGGGTCTCTACCCATTATTGGGAAGGCCTGGAGCTTACTCCACCACGCTGCTCCAATGCGGGTTGGTGGAGATGCGGGTTAGTGGCCAACCCGCTATCGGATGTTTTCAAACCGCCCATAAGGCCTCCGACAAGGTTTAACGACTGTTATCTATCGACAACAACCGGGACCGACGGCTTAACGTGCCCTCCGAAGCACGGAAACGCATTCCTTACTGTTTTAGGTTTGAAGGATTTAGAAAAAATACATTAGGTGTCTTCTGAACATATGAACATTGTATTATAAGTGATTTCACTATATGTAAGAATAATCTACCTACTACTTATTCAATGCAAATAAATAATCTTTAATTTTTAATCAATCCATTTTATAAAAGTCTTTATACACGCGGACGACGTCGCGGGCACAGCTAGTAAAATAATAAAATCACAATACACTCAACTAACTAATCATCTAAACTCACAAAGAACATTTTTGAAAAATGGCGCCAACCGTAAAAGAATATATGCAGAGATGTTTTTTGTTTTCTTCACCCATTCTGGATAGGCAAAGGGAACTATGCCCATACAGCCAAGTCTTTAGTAGAATTTTTTTATTGATATGAAATGAAAATATTAATGAGATGAAATGAAATGCAACCTAACCTAACTCATTGAATCAAATCATTAAATCTGATATTGAAAGAAATTAATTTTAGAAATATTTGCATGTATCATAAAAACTTCTAAACCATCGTGGTTGGTTTTTTTCTTTTTAACCCGGCGCAAATGACGTGAAAATAATTACTGGGACAATGACGCTGGGTCATATTGACCCGAATTTTAAAGAATATTTTTTAAGAAATTTTACAAGTTAACTTAATTTTAATTACTGTTTATTAAAAACGATTCTTTTCTTGGATAGTAATATAAAAATAATGTCAATAAGTTCTAGAAATTAATTTTATATATATATTTTTAATAACACATGCAAAATACACTATGAAAACGTAACATATTTGTATTTTGACTCTTTTGGTAAAGTATTCTTAGCAATAGTAGGAATCAACAATCTTATGTACTAATAGAGAGATCAAATCAGCTTTATAGCATGCAAATAAAAACTAATCAGTCATCTACGTCATCATTCAGGCCCACAGAGTTGCTGCAATCATTGCAGTATGGAATCAAATGGTATGGGCAAATGTAAATGTGACACGCATTACATGTGTGTGACGTTTTCTTATCCTTTTTAGATGGACTAACTTGACACCTCTTGCAAGTTCCTGGACCTTTTTGGGGTGGTTTTTCACTAGGATCATTCAAGAAATCCTCAATTCTTTTGCGCAACTGACGAGGTAAATTGGACGTAGTTACACGAAAAGGATCCAATCCACATCAAGTCATTTTTGAGATATTGACATTTGAAGTTTATGACGTATTTCTTCATAGGTATTCATTATAAAATAGTTTGTCAGTATGTTGTTAACGTGTATTATTATTATTATTTTTATTGTTTATAGTCCAATCATACACAATATTGTATTTTAGGAGATATTTGTAAAAATAAGTATTTGGATCCTTTTCGCTAAATAACAGTTTATATTGAGTACGGTCAAGACTTATTTCACTAAAAAGACCCATGTAAAAAGTATTTAATAATTACATGTTTTTTTTCAGTAAAACGTCAATTTATTATTATTATAACTTTAATTTTATATAAAAAACAATTAAACATTCTACACGCCATTTTGAAAATTTAAATCAAAAATAGAAAAAGCACTTTTATGCAACAATATAAATCTCCATATAGTCTGTTTCTTTTAAACTGACTTTAAATTAAAAATAATTGCGTTTATTATTCGAAAATTAATCTCATTTCGATAAATTTGAACAATCGGCAGTACCAGTATGCACTCTTTCCTTCTTGCAAAACACAAAACATGAATTATTTGAAGAATAACTGAAGTTAATCTACCTAACTCAATGCAATTCTTCCATCTGTTTTGCAAAGCTTCTATTCCGGATTTAAAAATGAATCTTTTAGGTCTGCAAAATACTGGTTCACTGCGGCTTCAACCACTTCATTTGATGAAAATCACTGCCACCAAGGTTTTTTTTTAAATTGGGAAACAGATGAAAGTCAGATGGTGTCAAATCAGGCGAATAAGCCGGATGTGGTAGCAGTTCAAAACCACAGTCACGAATTTGAACCATGCTTTCAACAGAAGTGTGAACGCGTGCGTTATCCTGATGAAACAACACTTTCTTTCGCAGTAATTCCGGACGTTTTTCTTTAATTTCTTCACGCAAACGACACAATAGGGTGAAATAGTATGCAGAGTTTATTGTTTGGCCCTTTGAAAGAGAGTCCACCATTATGACTCCACAAGCATCCCAAAAAACCGATGCCATCACCTTGCCAGCCGATAAAATTGCTTTTGCTTTCTTTGGGGTTGGTTCATCAGATTTTTCCACTGCTTGGACTGTTGTTTGGACTTGGGCGTATAGTGATGAACCCAGGTTTCGTCCATAGTAACAAAACGATCCAAAAAGTCCTGCGGATCAGCCTCAAACATCTCCAAACAGTCGCGAGAAATTATTAAACGAATTCGTTTTTGTTAAACTGAAAGCAGTCTAGGGACCCACCTGGCTGATACCTTAGAAAGACAGAGTTCATTGATAATGATGTTTTGTGTTCGCTCATACGAAATGCCTATAGCGTCTGCAATCTCCCTTATAGTTAATTTTCGGTTTTCCAATATCAGATCACACACTTTATGGATGTTTTCTTCCGTCGTAGCGTAGACGTGGTAGGCCAGCCGGAGCGAGGGTCATCTTCAATGCTCTCTCGTGCGCGTTTAAATTATGCCACCCATTTTTTTATAGTGGTATATGATGGCCAAAATTACCCTAATGTTTTTGTCATATCATCATAGATCTCTTTCGGTGTTAATCCCTTTATAAACAGATATTTGATCACCGCACGTTGTTCAATTTTGTCCATTTTTAAAAAACTGAACATTAGGTCTGTTTAGCATAGTCCCTGTAGCTTCGGGATTAATAATAGAGCTACGGTATGCTTGATCGTAAGAGGCGACTAAAAGGGGCTAACGTGGCTGCGGGCGGTGAGAGTGGGAGCTCGACCCGTCCAGCCAGCAGCCCCGGGACGGCCGGCGGTGTGTGCGTGGCCACATGACGCCGTAAGCATCGGAGAGTGTAGGAGAGCACATCTGCTCTCCAGAGGATGGGCCCGTTCTGGGGCGCCGCGCGTGGAGGACACCGGTGCGTTCCACTGGAGATCCCGGAGTCGTCCCCAACCCAAGTGCAGAGGTATGCCACCGAGGGGGTTTTAGTGCGGTAACAAATCCCACATAACCCTGTTACACCTCTCCCAAGGTGCCGGGTACCTTTTGAAGGTTCCCCCCCCCCCCCCCCCCCGAGACCAAAAAAAGGTCTCTTTAGCACGCTATACTACTCAAAATTTTGTACTGTGAAAATTTAATAATGAGGGAAGTAAAAATAAAATAAACGTTTATATGTCAGGCTGCGAACTTTTCGATCCACTCGTATTTTTAGCTTATAAAGTGAGGGATAAAAAGAGAAGTCACTTTATGCTAATGATCCTCTCTAACGCGGGTGAAACCGCGGGGCACAGCTAGTTTTGAATAAAATATAATCTGTAAGTAAACACCAACAACTTTAGATGGTTTTCGTTGAAAGATTTATTAGAATAATACGTAAAAATGTATTTATTGAAAACGATCCAAGCTTTCTGGATAGTTTTATTTATTTAATTATTATGTACCTAAGTAATTCAGCAAAAAGTCCCAAGCAGAGTGGATCGTTTTCGCGCTTTTATTGTAGTGTAGATGATGCTGGTATTAAAATTACGCAAAAAGGATCCAACCTCTTTGGTTCGTTTTACTGATTTAGTTTCTAATACGGGGTAAGAACCACGACAGTTGGATCGTTTTTGGTGAATAAATATACATGAGCTGCTATACATGTGGGTTGGTTCCGATGTTCAAATTCAATGGAAAACAGCTGTTTTGACGTGGGTCTTTTTTACTGGCCGATAATATCGATATTAAGCATCAGTTTGGTACACTTATGTCATTTTTGACAAAATTGTGGATTGGATCCTTTTCGTGTAACTACGTCCAATTGAAGCGTGCTTTTTGATTTTGTAAATGCTCGTGCACTAGAGCGAGTCCCAACTTTTTCATGAAATGTCGTCTTTTAGTACGTGTATCATTGTTATTGGCCCGATATATTATATTAAATATTTTCAAATCTGGTACGTACGTACGTATCTGATTCGGCCGTTCAGGTGTTTTGCCATATTTTCCCATCCTTTCCTTTGTAAAATTGCTGTCGTAATTGGTGTGGTAGGGACGCAAGATCGATATTATCTGAATCTGACTCAATATCACTAGCTTCTTGTTCACTTTCAGTATCATTGCTGCGTTCAGATAAATTGTTTTCAATATCCACGTGTGAAGCAGCTTGAAAGTCTTCATTGTCGGAATCAGACTCTTCTAAAAACGCCAAAATTATAGCTTGTTTATTTGTCAGTGACATTTTTATTCAAAACCTATAAAAGAAACAAGATTTATTGATATTAAACACTAAATAAGCAAATAAACGTATGTCACGAAATTACTACGCCAGCGATGACGCTGGGTCATAATTACCCGTTTTCACTTGAAGCACGTGTATCTCCTTAAGCACGCGGCGTTGCACTGATAGCACCCAAGAAGCGGGTAGAGGGGGGCTATATCTCCAGCTACAGAAACGTTAGAACCACAAGAACGATGTAAAAATAAAATATGTTAGTTTAAAATTGCCTCAGGTCAATATGACCCAGCGTCATTTGCGCCGGGTTAATAGACATTATTTTGACAGTTGGGAAAGAGAACGCACGAGTGCGGAAAAGGTAATGAAAAAGCACGAGTGTGTAATAGCCCACTTCCCGCACGCTAAACGTCCCTGCAATACGTCACTTTTTGAGCAACTGTATTAAAAAAATATTTTTTGAATAGTCCATTTATTGAGGAAGACTATATAGGCTATATAACATCATGCTATGACTAATACCAAAGTCCACGCGGACGAAGCGACGGCTGCTAGACTTTAATACGATAGATATACTGATCGACTTGAATGTAATCCCCATAATCAATTGCCTAAACCTAAAGGTGATTTTTATCATTCAAGGGACATCTCGATCGACTCTATATTATATTGTTTTGTAACGAAGACTGTTAAACACCTCACGTATGGGAGCGATAAATAAAACACCAAATAACGCTTACAAAATATATATTAATTTTATATATTAATCAATACTCTTTGTATATTCATAATTTCATAATTACGATTTAAATTAAATAAGCTATAAAAAAACGTACACTATACATGTAATATTTGTGGTTCTAATCGCAACCTGTCAATCGTTTCTTGAGGCATACAGTAAACGGGATTAATAGTTTTGATACTAGTGTTTCCTAATAGCGAGAGGCCTGCGAGACCGAACAGGGTGTGGAATGGGTCCGCTACGTTCCCTGGCCGGTCGCTGAAGCCCCCTGTTTCGGCATCTTGACAGGCCAGTATGTATTGTTCTAAGTTCTTCTTGTCGACCCAGTGTATCCTGTTTAACATTGACAGCGACGACATTACCCACCTGTAACAAATATAGGAAATTTTCAAAAAATAAGTACTGAAAGATTTGATGACATAAATTATCTATCTATTTAAAAAAAGAATTTGTCTGCAACCCTTTTTGCGTCCCACTGCTGGGCACGGGTCTCTCCCCATTCTGCTCCAATGCGGGTTGGTGGAGATGCGGGTTAGAGGTATTTAGAATGATTCGACAGAAGAAGTACCACAATTCTGCATCAAAGCAATTCTACTGTTTTTCCATGTGAAAGTGTGGTCTACCCACACATACACGCGACATTCGCACACAAACGAATCTTACCTTATCCGAGTTTGAATGCAGTTTTTCAGAGTACATAGCTGTCCACCACATTTTCACAGATATCTATACAAATAAATAAAATTGGAGTGTCTGTTTGTAATATTAAAATAACCGCTTTTTACTACATCCATATGAATTTATATACAACACATATACCAAAATAACATTTTTTACAATTTTTGCCTGTCTGTCTGTTTGTTCCGGCTAAACTCTGAAACGGCTGGACCGATTTTGACGGGACTTTCACTGGCAGGTAGCTGATCTAATAAGGAGTAACTAAGTCTACTTTATTATAGAAAAATTGTAAAACTAAAGTCCGCTAGTACAATATAAATTAATAACATTAATACACTACAAAACTTGATGTAGTAATAGTACTACTACCAAAACAGTAAAATATGAAAAATCTCACCAGGAATAGCACAAATCTGGCAGCTTCTCCGGCCTGCCGTTGAGCCCACCGCTGGGCAGCTGCCGCTCACACAGCCACCACGCCAGCTCGTCCGCTCGCAGCGCGTCCATTCTCTTGCAGATCGATAGTGTGCCCACACAGCAGTAGATTAAACCTGAGGACAGATGAAAAAGTTCCTTTAATTTAATGGTGCCTGACGTATGTGGATTTCTGTATTATATGTATGTTACATTTTAACTATGACAACAAATCATTATAAGTTCTTCAATAACTAATTGACATCTCTTTCAGCTTCATATGTAATTTCTAAGCAGCACCTCAATCAGGCGCGGTCCTAGGGGGGAGGGGTCACAGGGGACATGACCCCCATACATACATACATACATACATACATAATAATTTATATTATAGTTAGATTCAAACATAAATATATTACAGAAACAAGCAGCTATACATACAACTACAATATTAAGTAGTTTTAGAGAACAGAATATTTGATGAGGAAACCGATTCTCCTTCTCCCTGTGGGTTTCAGTTTTGGAAAAGACAGACTTTTTAAAAGTCTGTGCATGGAAAAACCATACCCATTTTTTATTATCTAAATATTATTTGTCTATCAGTGTGGCGCAATGGTTACCATGCTGGACTGCCGATCTGAGGGTCCCGGTTTCGATTCCCAGCAAGGCAAGTTATTTATCCATGCTTTCCTGGGAAAATTGGTTTTTGGCAAACTGGTGACTTGATAAAGTGTCTTGTTTCTTTTTTCTTCTAACCTATGCCATAGAACCTTGAAAATGAGATATTTACCTGCATGGCTCTCAGAGCCTGGTTTGGAGCCGAAACCCCCATCAAAGTTCATACAGCTGAGGACAAAATCCACTGCTTTGCCCACATCGATCGCATCCAACCTATGTAGCAAAGAGAGAGTCATCACTGCACAGAATGTGAACCTTGTGTCTACCTCACCCCATTTGTCACCTGAAACATTACATATTTATTTATATAGTATATAGATACAGTATTACAGTACACATTTAAAGAGACCTATATTAAAGCAAGATAAGAAAGCATACACTTTAAACTGCTTATAGGCTCTTGTTTTTTTTTTTATTCAATCAATTTATCTATTTATTGATTTGTACAATAAGGTCAATAAACAGTGTGCTTATTTTGCGCATTGGACAAACAAATATAATATTAAGACAGACATAGTATAAGTTTTTTCCCCTATAATGTACAATTGCACACATGTCTTCTATAGAAGCCCTCCTGAGAAAGCTGCATGGTAATCACATCACTATGTACGTCTGGGGGGTCATAGGCCTGATGGGGGTCCTAGGGTGTACAATGTATAAAACATGTAAAATAGTAGGGGAGTTTGCCATGAGTATGGCAAATATGTCAGAGAGTTCGGACAATTAAGCCAACTGGAAGTGAAAAAAAAAATTACAAAAACTTTAGCGTTCCTATACAGAGGATTTATTTTTATTCTGAGAGTGCTCAACAGTGTGCAAGGTATAGGTTTTACATATATTAATCTGACACACTTGAGCAAATGCAAAAATGACTTCTTGGGTGAGCTCTAGTACAATCATTGGAGGAGGACTTAAATTGTGTGTTTAAAATACAAACCACAGAAGCTGCCATCATCAAGTTGCAATGAACACACATACTTCACAATGCCCTCTACATCAATGGCATCTAATCTGTCGTACATTGTGAGCACCTGTAATTGAAAAAGTATACCTAATTGAAAAAAACCTATGTATGATAATATACATAATGATTAGCCATTAGGTTAGGCCCCTAATTAATGAGATAGTTTACACTCGGGCCAGCCCCAGAATATTTCTGGCTAAGCTAGTACCAGTCGTTAAGAAAACTCCATAGAATCCTAAACCTAACAGACCACTGGATGTAAAAACTGTGCCCAGATCCAGTAGAAAATTGGTGCTATCTCCTTACATCCAAAAGTATTAATATCACTGCCAGAATGGTGTAAGCATCAGTTTGGCGTAATCAGCCTACTTATTTAACTCAATTTTGCTTTTAGCTATAATTTCAGACAGAAATGCTATACTATTTCTGTGTAGAAGTGCAATTCGTTACTGAATTTTGACTTTCATGACGCACCCAGCAGCTCTAGAGTAGCAACAAAACTGCTTACAAAAACAGACTGAAACCTTGCAAGAGTTTCTGTGTAGACCTGCTGAAGAAACCAATTTACTGACCATTGTATGCTACATGCTTAGGAGCTGTGATTGAACTATTTACGTGCGTGCTATCACACTACAAGCATTAGTTAATTGTGTAAGGTGAATTAAAGGTTTTTCTCTCCCCAGTGAGATTTTTTGAGATTTGACTCAACCCCCTCCCCCAACCCCCAAATCCCAAGTGTAATCTAACAACCATTTAATACAATAATCCATACAACAGTATGTGTGAATTACATTTAAAGCAATGTTTTATTTTTTTATTTGTAGCACCTTAAACTAATGGTTACAGGGTAATGCCTAATGGCAGGGCTGGATTTAGGGGAGGGGAACCAGTGCTACAGCCCCGGGGCCCCCACTAAAGAAGGGCCCCCACAAGACTGAAAAAACATCAAATTCTGAGTATTACACACTAGTAAACAACTTTTCCTTTCATATTTTTTTCGCATTTTACAGTACTTTGTACAAACATGATTACTTACATTAAATATTAACAGAAATTTATTGATGTATACTTGTTCACTCAAATTAGGCAATCAGTAAAATATAACTGAAAAAAAATACAACTTTATTTGGAAAATAGTTTGGGGCCAAGGGGCCTTCAAGACTTTGTTGCCCCGAGGCCTCTAGACCTCTAAATCCGTCCCTGCTTAATGGCATTCCCTGCCAGTTAACCCTGGGCAATGGTTAGAGTTTACGGTAGGCAGGAAAATGACTATTAAAGATTTTTAAGTAGAAAAAAAAATTAAGCTAATCCATTGTATTTGAAGTAATTTATATTATAATTTACTTGGGCACCAACCTGAACAGCACTTAATGTATAAAGCATGTGGGGGTCATGTCCATTGCTTGGACTGATGCCCCCACATTCACTGTCCTGACAAGATGTGATGAACTCTATGATCTCCTCTTTGGGCATCCTGGAAAAATATTATTTTATGACAATTTTTTTTTAGTATACAGTAGAACATTATTTCCAAACTGTTGCAGGACATGAGTGTTTGGAAAACCAGTTTTTTCCGATATACAAACTGTATTTTTAAAAGTTAATTACTAACGCAGGGAAGGGGGGAGGTACATACATGTGACTTTGGAGTTCAGATAAGCGGTTGTTCAGTTAATCAACATTCTGATAATCAACCTTAATCGATCAACCTTAATCGACTTTACTATGGTGAGTGCTCCGAGGAACTTTTCAAACTAATGCCTACATCACCATTCCATGATTATACCACCAGACGAAGGTTAAAGTTCCACAGGCACCATCTGGACTCGTGGCGGTCCTCCACAGTCCGCTTTGCACGCTCCTTTTTACCACGGACGTGTAGGTTATGGGACAACCTTCCAGCTGAGGCATTCCCAGTGGACTATAACATGGGGTTCTTCAAGAAAGCTGTAAAAAAAGCTCTCCTCCAAAGCCGGCAATGCTCGGGTGGCTCCCCTGGGGTTGCCCGTGTCCATAGGCGACGGTGATCGCTTAACACCACGCGGCACGTCTGCCTTTTTGTTAGGTTTACATATAAAAAAAAAAAAAGAAACCTCTACAGCAATTACTCTTAATGTGCCACTACCCGGCATGGGTCTGTGTATTGTGAAGGACATAGGTCCTTCCACCATTCTGGCTAAGTGTTTTCTGATATAAGATGGTCTTAAAGCATCAAGGTATGACAGGTATGACACCCGTCAGAAGAGTGGCCTTTACGGGCGAACCCCTCGTCCCAACGTACACGCACAATGTGCCTTCTAGTTATACAACTAGTGTGCCTGTCTGTGTCGGTGTCAGTGTTGATGGTGCATAGAAAATGATGTTGTTAATTGAAATTGACATATTTAGAAATGTATCTGTATCAATGAAAGAATATTTTGTGAATGTGTGACAGAATTAAAATGTATGTGATTTGGCACAAAAATTAGGTATCAAAGCTCGCTTCAATCACCTCGGCGCTATGCCGTCTCTCCTGAAGGGTAAGTCAGTAACTTTGATGCTCTAAGATGGTTGGTTATTACCTAGGAGCAATTGTGTATATCACTGTCATGTGCTGTGATTGTAGTATGTTCCCTCCCACCAAAAGTCCCACCTGGTGTTATACCAACGTAACTATCACTGCCTCAATCAATCAATATCTTTAAATGTCATTTTACGCCTCTTTCCAAACTCCTCGATAGATCAAGGGACCGCTATTAACTCAGCCTAACCCTAGATAAGGTGGTGCATGAAATATAACATTAAATACCACAACACGAAACAAAGACATTGGTATAAGAAATCGATAGTAACACACACCTAGAGGATTGATTCATCAACTCCATGGCAGTGAGAGCCCAGTACACCCCAGACATCCGAAGATACTCCGTCATGCAAAACTCAAAGTCATCTTTATTGTGCCCGTATCCAGCCAGGAAATCTGAATGTTTCTGTAACAGCAGAGTCTTCGGGCGATCCTCGGATAGCACGACATCTTTAGTGTTGAACGACATCCTGTATTTAAACTTTTGAGTACCTATCGTCCTTTTCTACTCTTCTTAAATATTATGATGTTTATTGACAATTACATAGAAGCATTAAATTTATTTATTTTATTTTTGCAAGCCAAAAAATTCTATCTTGTTGTCTTGTCTTGTCAACTTGTCAAGTCATTTTTTTTAATATATATATGGCAACGTGCCTATGGCACATCATGCCAGTCAATTTCTTTTCTTTTTCGTTTCGTTCGTTCAGCACAAATGTCAATGTCAAAGTCATAACTGACTATTTTAACCATAGAGGTAGGAATAAAACATATTTATTCTACTATAAGAACAGCAGGATATACAAATATCTGTTTAATCGATACAAACATGACAAATATCATGCTGTCTCTTTTTAACTTATGGATGGCTGCATAAGAAAATAAAGATAATAAAAGATTAGTGGTAACTAATTTTGGCAACGACGTCATGTTAAGGCACCAGCGTGCCACGGCACTCGGCAGCCATTTTATGTTCCCAGTATTTACAAGTGTACTCTGTGTGCGTTTGTTTTGTTGTGGTAGGTCTGCTGTCTAGGGGTGTCCATTAAAAAATATATCGATATTTATATTCAATGTAAAATATTGGATCTCCATATCGATGTTTTTTCAGGTTTATGACTGAGTATTATGAGTCCGAAAATATCTTGTATTTGCTCCACAACACGGAACACAATACTGATCATCGTTTGATGGTAATTAAGTCAATTATTAAGATCTGCGATTCCGACAGCATTCAAAAAACTTAGTGAACAAATTTCTTATAGAAACTATTATAATAAACTAGTTTTTTTTTTCTGCAATGAACAATATTAGAAATTGTTACTCAGAAACTTGTTTTATTCTCGTTCATTAATCAATATCAATAGCAAATGAATTTAAAATCTATATACATACTTCTATTATAAATTCGAAAGTATGTGAGGATGTATGTATGTCGATATTTATGATTGTTTGTTCTGTTCAGTATTATAATATCATGGGTTTGTCAGTTTCGGCATTTAATACAGGTTATAAATTAAGTTTTTAACAAAAAAATAGAACCAACTTCAAACGGTAAAAAATAAAATTGTTCAGTACCTACTTCTTCTTGCTTATGGTAATGACTCTTAAAACTATTTTCGAAGTCGGGCCCTTACTAAAATGTCGTACCATTCGTTCTAAATGGGCACCGACAGTACAGACAGAGGGACAGTACCTACTTCTTCTTGCTTATGGTAATGACTGTTAAAACTATATTGGAGTCGGTGCCCATTCAGAACGAAAGGTACATTATATTTACTAAGACAGGACATTTTTGATTTTACTAAGGGCCCGACTCCAAAAATAGTTTTAAGAGTCATTACCATAAGCAAGAAGAAGTAAGTACTGAACAATTTTATTTTTTACCGTTTGAAGTCGGTTCTATTTTTTTGTTAAAAACTTAATTTATTTCACTCTTTTTAGTAATTTCAATAATTCTGCACATATTTATAAGCATAATTGAATTTTTTTTCACTTAACTTCTAAACGTTAAAGAGATACCTTTTATAATCATGTTTATCTAATAGCCATCTTATACCCTGAAAGAATATTACTATCAGTCCACCTGAACGTATGAATTAATGAAAGAATTTGCTCTCAGCTCCTAACCGTTGAGGAGTTGTACCTGCAATCATCAGCTTAGCAACATGAGGTGATAATTAACAGACTTAAATATTTGTATTATGTTAAAAAATATGACTAAAAGAATGTGCGTGCCTATTAAGTTTCAGTGTTTCCCTCGATTTCCCTAGTATCACATCATCAGATTTTGCCATAGTGACAGTTGGACCACCTCAGGAATGTAAGATTTCCGACAAATAACCATTTATTGAAAGAATTTGCTCTCAACTCCTAACCATCACAGTACCTTCCATCATCAGCTCAGCAACATGATATGATGATAATTATACACAAATACCTGTTCTGCTTTAGTAAAAATATGAAAATCATTTGTTGTGCTTTAGAATTTGAATGTTCCCTTCGATTTCTCTGGGATACCATCATCAGACTTTGACTTGGTGACAGTTGGACCACCTCAGGAATGTAAGATATCGAACAAAAAACCATTTATTGAAAGAATTTGCTCTCAACTCCTAACCTTCGTAGTACCTTCCATCATCAGCTCAGCAACATGATATGATGATAATTATACACAAATACCTGTTTTGCTTTAGTAAAAATATGAAAATCATTTGTTGTGCTATAAAATTTGAATGTTCCCTTCGATTTCTCTGGGATCCCCTCATCAAACTTTGACTTGGTGACAGTTGGACTACCTCAGGAATGTAAGATTTGGAATAAAAAACTATTTATTGAAAGAATTTGCTCTCAACTCCTCACTGTTGCAGTACCTTCCATGATCAGCTCAGCAACATGAGATGATGATTACTATGCACAAATATATCTTATGCTTCAGAAAGTATAAGAAAATCAATGTGTGTGTCTATAAAATTTGAGAGTTCCCCTCGATTTCCCTGGGATCCCATCATCAGATCCTGATTTGGTGACAATGGGACTACCTCGGGAGTATAAGCATACGAACAAAAAAAGAATTTTGAAAATCGGTCCACAAACGGCGGAGTAATCGGTGAACATATATAAAAAAAATACATACAGCCGAATACAGTACCTCCTCCTTTTGGAAGTCGGTAAAAAATTGACAAACTGTGTGAATTAAATAAAAAAAGATATGATTCATTAAAATATTTGAAAAGTAGAGGTATGATAGTATCAAATAAAATTTGTAGTATTCATATTTTCTTTGACACCAATTTAAAGTTTACACATGATTTTAAATTTTGTTTTTAAGTTTTTTTAAAAAACCTGAATAAATGCATCCTTTAATAATACGAAACAAAAATATCGATATCAGCTACATGTGTTGTCCTGAAACGCACAACCCTATTAAGAAGCAGCCATTTTATGTTCCAACTTTAATTACTTTAGGTAGTCACGCAAATTTCGTAGGTAGGCCCGGTCCATAGGTTTATGTCTATGATTTTAACTTATTAATGTGTGGCTGGCTAGAAGCTTGAATAAAGCTTGGTGGCTAGGCTAGTGAGTTATGAATGCCATTCATTCATGTCATTGTTTGCATGTATGCTTCATAGCGAGTCGAATAAAGGTCTGATTACATTGGCCAACCTGCAGGGGCCGACCCGGCATACATTGCTGGTTATCTGAGTACATTGTAATAAAATACTCAAGATAACCAGCAATGTATTCCAAATCGGACCCTGCAAGTTGGTCAATGTAATCAGCCCATAACATTATGTGTACTACCACTTGTAATGACTTGTACTACTCATCTGAATGTGAAGAAAATAGAAATAGGTATAATAAACAGCTACGAACTAATGTTTTCTTTAATTATGTTAGCTTAAATATGTAGTTATATTATAAACATTTCAAATCATTCATCCAGATTTTAGCTTATTTTTCGCATACAGATTTTATACAGATTTTTAAACTTATTTAGACAGATTTATCGACTAGGCATGTGGCAACACTGGTCGTCGTAACTCGTACTCGTAGTAAAAAAATGTAAACATAACCTCCGCTTTTTACCAGATTATTTTTAAATTAAAACGAACGATTTTTATGTATAATATTAAATTAAATTACTTATATGGAACTGTTTTACAATAAGGAAAACTCTATGCAAATTCGGGGAAACTAAACTAACCAATGTCGGCACTTTACTTGCTTCAGTTTTTCATTTTCAGTGTGTGCATAAATTCATTTACATTGTTTGCATATTTTGTGTACAATTACGATATTATATTGAACAGTTATCACAGTAAGTTGCAGCTGGAATATGATTTTATTATAGGTAAGTTACTGATCCATCCATCCATCCATCCATCAGCCTTTTACCGTCCACTGCTGGACATAGGCCTCCCCTAACGTTCGCCACTCCTCCCGGTCCTGGGCCTTCTGAATCCAGCGACTACCCGCTGTCTTCTTCAGGTCGTCAGTCCACCTGGTTGGAGGGCAGCCTGTACTCCTTTTGCCGAGACGTGGTCTCCATTCAAGGACCTTTCTTCCCCATCGGTTGTCGGTCCTCCTAACTATATGGCCTGCCCATTGCCACTTCAGCTTGCAGATTTTGAGAGCTATGTCGGTAACCTTAGTTCTTCTACGGATTTCATCATTACGAATTCTGTCGCGTAGAGAAATACCAAGCATAGCCCTCTCCATCGCTCGCTGGGCGACCCTGAGCTTATGGAAAAGGCTAACTGTAAAAGACCACGTCTCAGCGCCGTAGGTCATCACTGGCAACACACACTGCTCGAAAACTTTCGACTTCAGGCACTGAGGTATTCTGGACGAGAAGACACTTTGTAATTTCCCGAACGCTGCCCAACCGAGTTGGATTCTACGAGTTACCTCTCTCTCGAAGCTGGACTTACCCATACGGATCGCTTGTCCCAGGTAGATGTACTCGTCGACAACTTCGAGAGTAGCGCCATCAACAACAACCGGTATAGGTGTGACATGGACGTTAGACATGATCTTCGTGATCGTGAGGCGCTATGGAGGTCACCTAGCATAGTGCTGAGCTCTTCCAGGTTCTCCGCCAAGATTACTATGTCATCGGCAAATCGAAGGTGTGGGAGGTGTTCGCCATTGATGTTAATACCCAGCCCGTTCCACTCCATCAGCTTGAACACGTCTTCCAGTGCAGCGGTAAACAGCTTCGGGGATGTAACATCCCCTTGTCGTACTCCATCAGTCATTCTGTAAAATGCCCTATAAGAAAGACAAAACCAGAAAATATTTTGCTTAACATGCAAATATTTATTTCTTTTCAGTGGGATCAGGCACAGCAGGTTCCCTGATAGCCCACAGGTTGGCAACAGAAACCAACTACACATTCATTGTTCTTGAAGCTGGAAGCCAAAGCCACACCCTACTGGAGATTCCAGTTTTAGGGCCCCTACTACATGGAACAGTTCATGATTGGGGGTTTGAAACTGTGCCCCAAGAATATGCCTGCCTTGCAATGGTTGATAACGTGAGTTTAATCTATAAATTAGAAATTTGTGCAATACAGCAACTAATGTAAATAAAACTCCAGTCATGCACAATTAGATATATGGGTTGCAGTGACAAACTAGATGGTTAGATTTATTTAAATCTTTGTTATTTTTTATTTACTATATTAGAAAAAAAATATTAAAATCATTAATGATAATAGTAAAGAGCTGCAGTGGCACTGTAAATTTTCCTGGCAAACACTGTTTGTCTTATTTCATTGAATAGTGGATAATGCAGAAAGGTTAAATAAATTTCCTTTAAACATTATCTGATTTGAACATACACTCTTAACATTGAAGATTCTCATGCACAATGTTTTAAGTGATGACTTCAGTCCCTAGACTGAATTGCTGTTACTGAAAGAATAACATGATCATATACATCATCAGGCATTTAAATACAACAGCATTATTACCCTATTCAAATAGTACTGAAATAATTACTTTTGATTTATAAACAATCCCTTACCTTCCTGCATACATATGATCTTAGTAATTAGTAATACAGTAGAAATCTGTTATAACAACATCGAAAGGACCATTATAATAAGTTGTAATAAGCAACATCAAAATAAGCACTAATTTTAGATCATTTTGTCAATATAAATTATATTGTTGTAAGAGATTTTGACTGTATTTTACTTTCAGAAATGCAAGCAAACTCAAGGAAAAATACTTGGCGGCTCATCAAAACTTAATAATATGATACACATCAGAGGCAACATATCCCATTATGTTGATTGGTTTGAAGGTATGTTTACTGAAGAATTTTTCAGCAAACAATTTGAGTTAGTAGAAAATAAAGGTTTTTTCATACATGATATTTTATATGAAAGTGAATTGAGTGACACAATCATAAATGCAGCAATTGAATTAGGATATGAAACTATAGATAAAGATTTTAAGAAAGGGTTCATGAAAACAAAATTAACACAAAAAGATGGCAAAAGATGGACCACGTCTGATAATCTAGATATTACTAAACATGTTATTACAAACGCTCTTGTAGAGAAGGTATTGATAGAAAATATGAAATGTATTGGAGTCAAATTGCACAATGCTGGTGAGGTACACGCAAAAAGAGGTGTTATCCTATCAGCAGGAGCTTTTAACTCTCCTAAAATCCTACAATTATCTGGAATAGGACCTAAGAAATTGCTGAAGTCCCTAAATATACCTGTAGTTAAAGATTTGCCGGTGGGTAAAAATTTACAAGATCATGTAGGATCTGGTTTAGATTTAATACTTTTTAATAAATCAATATCTATTGGTCCATTGAATATGTTAAATCCCTCTAACATTTTCAAATATTTTGTTGAAGGAATAGGTCCTTTTACACATCCTGGATGTGAAGTTGTTGGATTTTTATCAACAAAAAATGATACTGTACCTGATATACAATTCATGGTTTTACCTATTGGAGTATCAACTGACAGAGGGGTCAAATTAAAAGATAGTATAGCATTGAAAAGTTCTGCGTGGGACAATTATTTTGTAAAATTATTTAATAAACATACAGCAACTATGTTTCCTACAGTTTTACACCCAAAGAGCAAAGGAGAAGTCTATATTACCAGCAGAGACCCTCTGCAGAAACCTGCTATTGATCCAAAATATTTTAGCAATAAAGATGATGTCAAAGTTTTAGTAGATGGTTTTAAACTAGTGAAAATATTTGTAGAAAGCGAATCTATGAAAAAATTAGGAGCTCATATCAATGAATTACACTTTCCTGGGTGCGAAAAGCATACAATTTTTTCAAATTCATATTGGGAATGCTACATAAGGCATTTGACATTAACAAGTTACCATCCAGTTGGAACTTGTTCAATGGGCTTGACTCATGAAAGCAGCTCAGTTGTTGATACATCATTTCAAGTTATTGGAGTAGAAGGGTTGTATGTAGCCGATAGTTCAGTGCTGCCATCTTTACCTAGTGGAAATATAAATGCTGCAGTAGCAATGATGGCAAGTATATTTTTTGAATCAAATATAAAGTCAAAACTAGGAGATATTTGGGAAAAGAATGGAGGGTATTGTTTCAGAGATGATTTGTTTTTACGAATTTGTGTTAAATAAAATAATACTGGTAAGGTTTGCTTTAATAATTGTATATATAAATATATAGTTAAATTTGGATAAGTATACAGATTGTTTTTCTATGATCTGGCTATTTAGGGCATTCAAAACCTAAAGTGGTATGGGAAAACTTTTTGACTTAAGTAGTAAGAAATTTAATGTTGATAATTTTGAGAAGAGAAATAAATTTGGTATATATATTTTACTACTTATCTAACTCATATAGGTACCTACACGTTACTACACATAAAGTCGAAAATTTATTAAAAATCGTAAAAAGAACTTTAAAAAACTCTAAAACTCTAAAAAGTGGTTTACATAACGTATTGTTTCTTTGGATGTAATATTTAAAAGTTGCGCTTTTCACGCTTGAACAAAACATAATGGCCTAATGTCATAAAAATTAAAAAGGTAATTTTGCCTAAGTTGCCTTACATAGTTTTACTTTACCACTTGCTCCAAATTCTGAATTATACACCCTATACACCCAGATAAAAAAATAAAAAAAACATATATTACTACTACTACTAGTGGTAGTGCTGTTATAGTCAAGTATCCTTATAATAATTTATATTTGTATATAGTTAGTTGTTAACTCACAAAAGACTATTGAATTGAGCTGCCTGACGTTTACACTACAGTATTATGGTATGTGTTTGTAACACCTAATGAACGATTACTTATATGATGTTATAGATGTCACTGAGAGCGTGTTGTTAAATTTTTATGTACAAGATAAAAATAAAAAGAAGTGATATACAGACATTAAGGTTAATTTTTATAGTGTATTACATAAATAACGAAATAATTGTTTTAATTCACCAAAGTGAGCTACCAAAATACCTACAATAAGGATATAAGTAAATAAAAGATTTGAAGTAACACTTTAATTATTTATTTTACCTTTTCATATTATGTATCGTACACAAACGATTTTGAGCCTCATGTTCTCAACAACCATAACACAAAATTGCTTTTATAAGACCAGTGAAATAAATAAGAAACATTTAATATTAATTTTTAGATTTCAATTTTAGTAGCAAATATATATATTAAAATAAGATATTGGTAAGAATTGCAGGTGTACTGTTAAGAAAAATATTGCTGTTAATCGAGTAGGTATAACTTTTTCTAAACCTTTCGTCATATCAGGATCAACTTACTTACTTATTTAAATCATAAAACATTAACTTTATAGTTATAGGCATCCGATGCTTGACCAAAATTAGATTTCGCCATTGACTAACGAAAGAACTGAAAACACAATGATCCACAAAAATTCCAAAAACCGTGTTCAGGAATGATACGATCAAAATAAACATTTATATTTAAAAATATTAAGTCAACTGTTACAAAATAATTACCCCATGCATTGCATTTTGTTTCACAAAATCTATTTTTTATTATTATTCTAATTCTAATTATAAACTGACTAGATCTACATTAGGTGAATTTACTTTATTATACTAGTACATACAAAACGTCGTTTAAAATTAAAATTTATAACTATCAATACGACTTTGAATTTAAAATAAAATTGATGTAAGTATTGGATTTTTTCTAAAAATCATATGGATATACCTACTTATAAAAATACAAAAAATCGTTCGAATTAAATAATATTACAATATATATTTCTTCCTATATTATCATCAGAAATTATGTTATAACATGAAAAATTAAATGGCTACATAATATAAGAATATTAATATTATAAAAGACACCAATTGGACGGAAAATTCATGTTACATAAAGTGGATGAAATACTAGTGTTTCCTTGATATTTTTGTAAAATTAGGCCACCATATACGCTAAATGTTCATAATATTTTAAATTTCAAATGTCTCAAATATTGGGAATACAATACACAACACAATCGTGCGGATAATGTCAAACAAGCGATTGTTTGTAAAAATTGTAATTTATTTAACGATGTTTTCCATTACGAAAAAATAATAAGTACTTCTCTACAAATAATATTACATACATACTCACCTTAAACTTTTTTTCATATATTAAAACCAAAATTATATAGGTAGTACTTAGGTACTATATAATTTTGATTTTATTATTTGGATTAAGTATACTAACACGACAAAATATACACTTATTATTGAAACTGTAGTCGTGTGTAAACTACACTAAAGTACTCACTAAATAAATAAAATTATTTCCATTTGTGCTGAGCAATTTATTCACAATATGCAGCATCTGCACTCAATAATACTGGACGGAATGTCTGATAATTCATAATTACAAGTTTACTTATTAATACAAACTTATCATTCTAACTTACTAAAATGATATTTTTAGGTAAATATACTATTTACAAACACAATCAATTATAAATTATTCAAGTTGAAAAAAGTCAAAGATTTGAAATATTTTTTGGAATTTTAAATTCATAAATTATGTATCATATAATTGATGTGAGAAAGTGTTAAATACATTAAATTAGTGTACGGCATCACAAAATAAATGAACATACATACACATAATACATAGGTACTTAAAATATTTTATTATAAAGGTATATTTTTAAATTAATAATAGTCGATTAAATATTATTTTAGGTAAATTTCTTTCACGTCTTCAAAAGGTTTTGAGCAAAATTACGTAATACTGAAAAGTTTTAGAAATATAATAAAATAAAATCATACAATCCAATATAATAATATATTTAAAGTCTTCTTCGTTGTTTTATGCGAAAAACGTTTAATACATGAGTTTTAAAGTGATAATAATATTTTTTTATGTTTTCAACATTTGAGCCACTTTGAGCAAGATACTAACGTTAAAGAAGTAGAGAATTTTAAAATTGAAGAAGTTATATTGATTTGATACCGCTACTTTATTTTACTTAGAGTATGAATATTATAATTTGTGCAAAAATATTCAAACGTGACTAATCTACTTAAGCTCTTTTGCCAAGGCCTAATTTTCTTTTTAAAAGTTTTATAAAAGATAAGATGAAATTATTTGTGTTTCCAAAACAGCTCCCGCCGCTCGCCGCGAAGTGACGATGGACACTCGTCGTCGTCGAGCGGCGGGAGCTCATGATTAAGGACTACGGACTGGTCTGAAACTAGTCGGGCAGTCCCAATAAACAAGTGAGTTGACCCGTTTTATATAACAATAAATAAAGACACTCACAAGACCTTTAAGGAAATAGTCTGGTCTAAACATTTATCACAATCTAGTCTACGTACGTAATATAACTTCATGCATGGATTTGTAATTGAGTTCAACCCTTTAATTTAAAAAAATATGAAACGCACGTACTCTGAAAGATAAAATACCTACCTATTTTGCAAGAATTAAAAATAAACACCTGCATTCAAATATCAGAAAAAAGTAATAATTAATATGTTCATAAACATATTTTTTATAGCAAACTCGATAAAACAAAGTTAAGCAGTTAGCAAATTATTTATCGTACACGAAATCACTCACTGCCTCGTTCAATCGGGTACAAAACTTGAGGTGTACTTCTTTTCTTGAACAGGAAATCCAATTTCAACGTAAACTGACATGCTTGACTTACCTAAGAAATTTAGGTATCTGTAGGTTTCCAATTCACGATTTAAAATTTCCGTACACACTTTTGAAATAAATTTCAACTCACTTGAAACACGAATCGAGATAGTTGTCTAACATATCCAGCTGAAGATCATCCCAATCCGTAGGAGTCAGTAGTAAGGACGAGAGGTCATCTTCAGGCATCAATGGCGGAACGGCGGGTTCCACTATGACATTGGCTCCAATATTCGTTTCTATATCCATTCCCATTAGAGGTTGGAGATTCAATTCTGGTAAATGTAAAGTCACAGGTTCACCTATGTCACCTACACTTGCAATCATATCGGTATTCATATTAATTCCAGGATTCATTTGAGGTATGTTTGCAACAGCGGTCTTCTCTTCCATCAGCTTTTGGTCTACTTTACTTTCATTAGCAGAGTTCTTCTTTTTTTTATGAGGTCTATTGGATATGCGTTTTGTGCCTTCTAAATGGGCAAGATCGAGCTTCCAAAAACCACCTTTTCCTGGTTCGTGCTTTGACCGAGCAACTTTTACAAACACTTTATTTAACGACAAATTGTGTCGTATCGAATTCTGCAAAAGAAAAAAATACCACATTTAATTAAACCCGCATACAATTTTCTAATTTCAAATCCGGTTGTAGCGCAAGATAGTAAGATATCCATGAATTAATTTCGCAATTAAGGTCTACTACACACACAAAATATGCACAAAATTAGAAAAATTAACCACTTGATCGTCCTTATTTATTTACCCATAATGCAATTAGATCATATCTTATCTGCTGTTAACAGATTTACTGTTATTAAAATCAGATCAACACGCACTATCGATATTGATAACTCACCTGCCATGTAGGATCCGCGTTCCTGTAAAACTTGAAATTTTCCTTAATCCAGGAGTAGATAGCTGATAGCGTCATTTTATCATTGTTGTATCTCATGGCCATACAAATTAAGGTACTGTACGAGTACGGGGGCTTCTTTTCACTATTGCTTCTGTACTCTTCCTTGTTCTCCATAAAGTCTTTCTGGCACTTAGCTATGGTCTGGTTGAACTTCTGTAATCTCGTGTTAGGAGGCTGAACTTTGATTTGAGGGTTTGGTGACATCGGTGGAATCGGAAATTGCGGCACCGACATGATGTTCGTTATGTTCTGCAGCCATGTTAAATTCGTCAAATCTGTTTCTGGTTCATCCTCGATCACTTTCTCTGGCTTCTGCTTTACGCGAGGTTTTTTAGAAGTTTCCGTTGTTTGCACTGATTTCACTGATTCCACCGGGCTTTGATTTATAATCATATCCTCGAGACTTTGTGCGTACGCTTCAGGTTGTTCGTAAACGTATTCTATTTCCACTGTGTGCGAAGATTCCGGCACAGTATGGTCCACTGCAAATAAGCTGCCGCATTGTTCTCCGGAGTCACCATAGAGATTCAGAAGAGAAGAGTCCAGCATCTCGCCGGACGCCGGTGAGAGACCCGATGTGATATGCATCTCGACCACCTACATCCCTGTAAGCGACAAAGCAATCGATGACTCACGTAAAAGGCTGATGATTCAGCATCTCTGATGCGTCATACCTTCACTCGCGGTTTAAAATTTGAGGAAATGATGGTTTTACTGGTTTTTGTGTTGAGGTATTTCAGTATTCGAGTATAGAGATGATGGGTTCTGGGTTACCTGGGCGGTGGTGGCGAAGATGGTGCGGTAAGATGCCGGACTGGGATCGATCGAGGCGCGCGGCCGCTGTGACGTCGCGACGGTCAGCCCCCCGCGCGACGGGTGGTGGTGGTGGCGGTGGTGCGTATGTGCGCGCGTGCCGGCGTCGCGCTCAGTTGTGCGGGCAGGTGCGCGGGGCCCATTGTAGCGGTGGCGAACAGGTGGTGGCGACCGATCGATATTTTTCCGGCGGCGGAACGCCATGCGGCCGGCCCGCATCGACGATAGCTCCGGACAATTAGTCACGGTTATCGGAGGTCCCGCGGACATGTTATCGCTCAGCCGGGCCCGCAGACTGCGGGTACTTCCTCGACTTAATGAATGCCAGTCGTCTTACACGTGTCAGTTTTTCTGCCATAATATCAGTAATTATATTTAGGTAACTAGGAGCTAGGAGCCTACTCAAAAAAGCAGGTGTTTAACTGGACACAAAGTCTTTTTTTTTTCGACAGACTACGGTTCCGACCGTACCATTGGATTTGGTATCCCACCTAGACCTGCTATTGCTGTTCCAATAAACACGTTGAACGTAAGTGAACGTAAGACTTTGAAAGTGTAAAGAATATTCTGAAGATGTAAAGAAAATCACGGTTACTCGCAGTCGTGTTGCATGTGCATGTACCTATCCTATGTGGGAGGAAGGGAGGTGGAGGTGCTATTGCATGAAAAAGTATACACCATCATGTTCTGATTGTGGATTGTTACTCGTACATAGTAGTTTTTACCTAACTTTATAACAATGGAGTTCCACAAAGTAACGCCTGATTCTATTAATTGTAAAGAAAATCACTTCGTCGTCCTTTTAATTGGAAGTCTATAGGATTGATCTGTTTGATTTGGAAATTTCTGTGAAGAAATTTTTTTTATCCTCCTATAAGGTTGATTTACAAAAACTGACATAAATCGTCTAAACTGCAACATGTATTTGTATATCGTATTTAGGTAATAACTTATACGATTAAACGTTTGGTTTCTACACGATATCTTTCACATACCGGTTGGGGTATGACTTCATCCTATCGATTTTCTATCGTGTTATTTGTCCAGTAAACAAGTGGCGCTTGCACCCTCTCCAAATTAATCGACTGTTAAAGCAAGTGCTTGTCCGCTTATGGCATGTTTGCATACCGTCTGGTAAGGGTTGGTTTTTAAGGCATGATAGCCTGATAACGTGTACGACAAAATTTAAAGCGTTTAAGTAAAGGTGGACCACATAATTAATAGTACAATTTGCTACGTGTATTAGATTTATTGAAGAAATAATGAAGGAATATAAAAAAACCGGCCAAGTGCGAGTCGGACTCGCGCACCTAGGGTTCCGTAAAATATTTTTAATACATGAGGTAATTAACGGTTTTCGCAATTTTTCCTTTTTCTGTGCCATAAGACGTTGTTTCGTACCACAAGATTCACGAGAACTACCCTGTAGGTTTTGATTCACTTGAGGCCCTGAGGCCCGCCTGAGGGTGTCGAAAAATTGCGGCAAACGGCTGTATCTTTTGATTGCTGGCTTACAGCATTGATTTTTTTACAGCTCCATGGAACAGTAAACCTGAGTATTTGATATAAATTCCAGCTCCTCCACGCGTTCCTGAGAAAAAGGGTCTTGACGTCCGTCTGTCTAGACGGACGGACAGTGATCCTATAAGGGTTCCGTTTTATCCTTTCAAGGTACGGAACCCTAAAAACCTATTTCACGTCAATTCTATGAATCATCGTCGATGAATCGCGAATGGCTTTGCGGTTGGCGTAAAACGCAAGCGAGCAAAATGGTCGTGGTCGTATGTGAGATGGGTGACCTCTAGTGGCAAACTTCATGCGAATCTCGGTCGTTATTGAGAGAAAACAGGCGTTAAACAATGTCGGAGCCCTTATGGGCAGTTTAAAGACATTCAACAGCGGGTTGGCCACTAACGCGTATCTCCTCCAAACCGTTTAGGACCAGCGTGGAGAAAGTTCTAGGCCTCCCCAATTGAGGGTAGAGATCCATGCCCAGCAGTGGGACGCTTTAAGCTTTAGCAGCAGATTATTATACATAGTCAACAAGTTATCAAGTGAGAATTGGAGTTTCACAGGGAGTCCGTGCTCATTGTGCAGAAAGAGAATAAACATGGACCTTGGGGCGTTGTTTGACACATCTCATAGTTTCACCTTTTTACATCTTTTTGTATACCTAGTCGCCTCAAGTCTAATTATATCTCTTATATTTATATGATTTCGGTTATAATTCCGTACCCTGTAAACAAAGATACCTAGAAATATCTATACTTCTATATCTATATTAATATTATGAAGCTGAAGAGTTCTTTCTTTGAAAATGCTAATTTCAGAAACTTCATACTGATTCGAATTAGTAAAATACCTTTTCTGTTAGATAGTCCATTTTACGAGGAAGATTTTTGGCTATCTTGGATTGGAAATACGAGTAAGTACAAGTCTATCCACATGGACGACGTCGCGGGCACATCTAGTATATTATTATTATTTCAATATTTTATCCCGACGTATACAATTATTAAAATATTAAAATTATAATTAGTATATTATAATTATATTTTATTTCGACGAGCGCGTGGCGCAATGGTTACGATGCCAGACTGCCAATCGAGGGGTCCCGGGTTCGATTCCCGGCGAAACAGCAATTTGAATGAGTTTAAATTTTTTGTTCTCGGCCTGGGTGTTTGTGTTTCTGTCTTTGTATGCGTCCATGGTACCCACGACACAGTAGAGTATTGATTAGTGGGGCTATTAAGTGTGTAACGTTTATTTATCCCGTTGAACCCTCGTTCCCGCGCTTTCACCGTCAGTTGCCATATTGTGGTGCGGCGGACCGGAACCGACCGTGCCAGCCACGGTTCCCGGTTCCCGAATTGTCTTACCAACCACCCTAATCGTAATAATGCATGATTTGTGAAAAAAATAATGTAAAAACTTACTATCAACAAGATACAGTCTAAGACCGAACGTAGTCCATGATAGATTCGGAATAAAATTACGTTTTCCCTTTAACTGAATGTATATTATTATCTACTTTCGCATTCTACATCAGGCAGGCACCATCTGGACTCGTGGCGGTCCTCCACAGTCCGCTTTGCACGCTCCTTTTTACCACGGACGTGTAGGTTATGGGACAACCTTCCAGCTGAGGCATTCCCAGTGGACTATAACATGGGGTTCTTCAAGAAAGCTGTAAAAAAAGCACTCCTCCAAAGCCGGCAATGCTCGGGTGGCTCCCCTGGGGTTGCCCGTGTCCATAGGCGACGGTGATCGCTTAACATCACGCGGCCCGTCTGCCTTTTTGTTCGGTTTACATATAAAAAAATTTAAAAAAAATCTACAAGGTAAGCTAATAATGCTCTTAGTATTTTCTAGACTATGACAATCTAAAAAATCAAGAAAGCACGTTTTTCACCGAAATGTATTTTCGAAGGCCCTATCTCCCAACCATATGTTTCGCAATGAAGTTTTGATGGTAGTAGTTGTCCTGTAGCTTCAGGATTAAGAAATAGAGCTACGGTATCCCCTGCCTGAACGTAAGAGGCGACTAAAAGGGGGCTTCCGGGGTTGCGGGCGGTGAGAGTGGTAGCTCGACCCGTCCAGCCAGCAGCCCCGGGAAGGACGGCGGTGAGTGCGTGGCCGCATGCCACCGTAAGCATTGGAAGGTGCAGGAGAGCACATCTGTTCTCACGAAGATGGACCCGTTCTGAGGCGCCGCGCGCGGAGGACACCGGTGCGTTCCACTGGAGATCCTGGAGTCCTCCCCAAGCGCAGAGGCAGGGCACCGAGGGCGTTTTAGTGCGGTACAAATACTACATAACCCGGTATCCTCTCTTAAAGTGCCGGGTACCTTTTGAAGGTTTCCCCCTGATACAAAAAAAAGGTAGAACCCAATTCTGCTGTGAAGCAATTCTTTTGTATTACGGTGAGAAGCGGCTATCGACCACATTTCTTTTGAATGTGGTAACAGACAAGTATCGATTTTGTTTGCGATGGGTGCATGGGTTATAAATGTTATGTGTATTATAATGTTATATAGTCGCTCATATAACATTTAAAAATTCATATCGTCTTCAACATTTAAAACTTTATACCGTCATTCATTCTTATGCACTTCGAAAATTACAATTCTTATTATTTCGGCGAATTTTGTCACTGCCCTATTGATAAAGGCGCTAATATTATCGTACGCTGTCCCAGTTCAATAGAAATAGACAAAAGACGCACTCACCAATTTTCCTAAGCTTTATATTTAATGAATCGGCTACTTCGGAATCGGTTACAGGTATGTATGTAGTTCGGATCGGCCAAATTAAATAGCCAAGTGAATAAATTTTTAATCTCTTCACTTGCGGTTCAGGTACTTGTAGAAACAACTAAATGATAGATAGAACTTTTTGGTATGAAATATTTCGGGTACAATTTAATGAATCGGCTGTTTCAGAATAAGTAGTTCCGATTGGCCAAATTAAATTGACGCAAGGAAATATTATTATTTCATTCATTTTAAAATTCTCACTTGCGGTTCAGGTAATTGTGGACCATATGGATACAAACATTAAATGATAGGAATAACTTTTTTGCATAAAATATTTCGGGTCCAGCTGACCCTTAATGCCCTTGGCCCCTCAGTCATTGAAGGTCGATAATTTCATTGAAATATGTACGACTATGTATGACTATGGATATGCCGACCACAGTAAAACATAAAAAGACCATCGGTTCTCGTTTGGTTTTAGGTTGTGGAAACGTTAGGGCTATAAGTGTGTGTAGGGTAATAAAAAACAACTTGATACATATAAACCTTGCTTGAGGCATCTTAAGGTTTCATATCACAAACAGACGGACACTCTTTCCTTGTAAACCTACATAGGTAACATTATATTTCAAACACTGAAACATTTGAACGCATTTTAACAATGTATAGAGTTTATAGTGAAAATTATTTTCAATGCCAGCACTAATAACTACACGTCATTAGGTGCAATACCAACACGTCAATCCAAAGACCACCCCTCCCCACTGGAACGTATAGAATGTCATCCAATCAACCTGTTAATATCGGTAATTTTCCGAGCCATTTCGTTACTTTCCGCTTATGATTTTGTGTATTTTCCAAATGATATGGCTGCAGGGTTAGTATGGGCGGTTTGATAAACATCCGACAGCATGTTGGTCACTAATCCGCATCTCCTCTAACCCGCATTGGAGCAGCGTGGTGGTAGCCTACTGGCTACAAGCCTTTTTTTGTATGGTGTCATCCAATCAACCTGTTAATATCGGTAATTTTCCGAGCCATTTCGTTACTTTCCGCTTATGATTTTGTATATTTTCCAAATGATATGGCTGCAGGGTTAGTATGGGCGGTTTGAAAAACATCCGACAGCATGTTGGTCACTAATCCGCATCTCCTCTAACCCGCATTTGAGCAGCATGGTGGTAGCCTACTGGCTACAAGCCTTTTTTTTGTATCGGGGAGGAAACCTTCAAAAGGTACCCGGCACCTTGGCAGAGGATACCGGGTTATGTGGGATTTGTACCGCACTAAAACCCCCTCGGTGACCTGCCTCTGCGCTTGGGGAGGACTCCAGGATCTGAAGTGGAACGCACTGGTGTCCTCCACGCGCGGCGTCCCAGAACGGGCACATCCTCGGGAGAGCAGATGATGCTTACAGCGGCATGCGGCCACTCACACACCGCCGTCCTTCCCAGCACTGATGGCTTCCACTTGGATGGATGGATCGAGCTTCCACTCTCACCGCCCACAACCACGGAAGCCCATTTCAGTCGCCTCTTATGATCAAGCAAGGATAGCGTAGCTTTATTCTTAATCCCGAAGCTACAGGGACTGGTCTACAAGCCTGCCCTCCAATAATGGGAAGAGTAACGTGCAAAGTAATGGGACGCAAAAAAGGCTTGCAGCCATAGCTGGCTACCAGGACCTTAAATGAAAATCCGCGCTCCCCTTCGCAACGTACTGAATGTCATCTAATCCGGTTAATATTACTAATTTTCCGAGCTATTTCGTTTCTTCCCGCTCATAAGACCTACATTTCTGTATCTATAAATATTTAGAGTATATCTACAGAATTAAAATCCGAGAGGTCAAAGTGGACAGTGGTATCGACCATTCGTTGCATTGCAAATAGTAATGGGTTCAAATATAAAAGTTATATCGTAAATGTGAAAGTTTGAATCGATGTTTGTTGATCAATTTACACAAGAACCACTGAATGGATCGAATATCATAGATTATAATCAGGAATAGCAAATAGGCTACTTTTTATCCTGGAAAAATGTACTGTTCCCGTGGGATAGATAATTTATTAGTATAAACATATTATAAACTCAAATCACCCAAGCCAACCGCGATCACTATTGTATCTGAATTTAAGTACCTATGTAAATCTTACATTTTAAACTAAATATTTTCATTTTTATGTCTCTTTAGACTAATTTTTGCTGTGTGACTGAACATTACTTGCAACACAATGCAAAACGTATCTAATAAACTTAATAGTCAATAAAACAATACTGTTGATCCCCCATTGCCATTAACGTGCATGCCACCCCTCCGTGCACTGACAGGTGCGTGTATATGTGAACATTGCTACAAATTATTATTAGATAGGCACCCCTTCCCAGTGACGCAATTACTTTACCGGGTATTTAATTTTCTTACTTTTATTTACATTTATATACCTATATTAAAATAGTCTCGCCAGCGGCTTCGCCCGCGTGGATCCGTTTTAAAGGTTCCCGTATGATAAAAATAAAAACCATCCTATGTCATCTATGTTCTAAATTTCATTAAAATTGGTTCAGTAGTTTAAGCGGGAAAGAGTAGCAGACACAGACAGACAGTTACTTTCGAATATATAATATTATTAGTATGTATGATATTTGCAGCCCATTGACCACAAGCACCCAGTATCCATAAGTCTCCAAGTTTATGATCGAATACAGGTACTTGTAATTTTATAATTTAAATGCAGATGCAAATGAGGATTCGTAAAGTTGTCCCTGCAGCCCATGGACACACAACACAACCTCGAGTTGTCTGAATTTTGCCAGAGTTCGTATACAGTTGAAACAGCCGCTGTTAGCTGTTATTAGAAGGCTAATAGCTGGAGGCATCACAATTTCCTGAGACTAAGGCCGTTATCCTGCTGGCGTTTTACGAGTGTTGGCGTTTCTCCAAGGTTGTCGCTTTCCAAAAGCGACGGTGACGTGCGAGCCTCTAACGACAAGCGTTCACGCTGCGACTTCGCGACGTTAATAAAACGTTGATGAAGTGATTTTTGGCAAATTGGTACAATCACGCCACCCCGATCTGCCCGTAATAATGGGAGTGGGATAAGGGCCAGCGTCCAATCACAGTATGATGAGCGCTACGTTGATGTTGCCTCTTTTCAGTTATAACCCTAATATATTTGGGTTATAACAGATCGTAAAACGCCAGAGAGGAGAAGAGACACAGAGCGATGAAAGGATAAGAAAAAGGGTGGGCAAGGGGAGAAACCAGTGTAGCGACCTTCCGCTACTCATCACGAGATGGCACCACGGGTATTCCTGAATCACGCTATCGAAGTTTTCTGAATATCCGAGCATATATACAAGCTCCGAATTGAGTCAGTTGGAGCGCGGCCGCTCCCCGGGCATGACCATCTTGCCCGGCGGGAGATCTCCCTTTGCCAAACCAGCAACTGCAGCTTTCCACCAAAACACAATTGAATTGCTTCATACCACCAGCACGGTGGTAGAAATTTTATAAATTCGAATGTCTGTCTGTTACGCTTTACCGCTCAAACTACCGAACCTATTTAATAAAATTTGGAACCAACACAGAAAGAGTGGGCCTTGGGAAAGAATATAGGCTGGTTTTTATCCTACGGAAACCTATAAAACGGGTCCAAGCGGGCGAAGCCGCTGGCGAAAGGCTAGTGATACATAATTGTAAATTTTATTAAAATAAAAGAAGTTTATGAATACTAAAATAGATTTATTTAATGAAAATACCAAATATAAGGAACACAATATAAATATAAAACTACTCTTATCAATAATAATTAGTGACATAACTATAGTATATAGTAGTATTCTTACTATAGTGATTTATTCGTTCAAACATTATTTTTATAGAAATATGATTTTAGTAAAATGCTATTTAAAATGCATGATTGAAATAATTCTGATATTACTTTCAACTTTAACACAATATTAACATTACATAGAAAAAAATAACAAAAATTAAGTTTTTAACAAAAAAATAGAACCGACTTCAAACGGTAAAAAATAAAATTGTTCAGTACCTACTTCTTCTTGCTTATGGTAATGACTCTTAAAACTATTTTTGGAGTCGGGCCCTTACTAAAATGTCGTACCATTCGTTCTAAATGGGCACCGACAGTACAGACAGTGGGACAGTACCTACTTCTTCTTGATTATGGTAATGACTGTTAAAACTATATTGGAGTCGTTGCCCATGCAGAACGAAAGGTACACTATATTTACTAAGACAGGACATTTTACTAAGGGCCCGACTTCAAAAATAGTTTTAAGAGTCATTACCATAAGCAAGAAGTAGGTACTGAACAATTTTATTTTTTACCGTTTGAAGTCAGTTCTATTTTTTTGTTAAAAACTTAATTTATTTCACTCTTTTTAGTAATTTTAATAATTCTGCACATATGTATAAGCATAATTGGAATTTTTTTAATTAATTTCTAAACGTTAAAGAGATACCTTTTATAATCATTATTATCTAAAAGCCATCTTATACCCTGAAAGAATACTACTATAAGTCCACCTAAACGTATAAATTAATGAAATTAAATGAAAGAATTTGCTCTCAGCTCCTAACCGTTGAGGAGTTGTACCTTCAATCATCAGCTTAGCAACATGAGGTGATAATTACCGGACACAAATATTTGTATTATTTAAAAAATATGACTAAACGAATGTGTGAGCCTATTAAGTTTCAGTGTTTCCCTCGATTTCCCTAGTATCACATCATCAGATTTTGCCATGGTGACAGTTGGACCACCTCAGAAATGTAAGATTTCCAACAAAAAACCATTTATTGAAAGAATTTGCTCTCAACTCCTAACCGTCATAGTATCTTCCATCATCAGCTCAGCAACATGATATGATGATAATTATACACAAATACCTGTTTTTCTTTAGTAAAAATATGAAAATAATTTGTTGTGCTATAAAATTTGAATGTTCCCTTCTATTTCTCTGGGATACCATCATCAGACTTTGACTTGGTGACAGTTGGACTACCTCAGAAATGTAAGATTTCGAACAAGAAACCATTTATTGAAAGAATTTGCTTTCAACTCCTAACCTTCGTAGTACCTTCCATCATCAGCTCAGCAACATGCTATGATGATAATTATACAAAAATGCCTGTTTTGCTTTAGTAAAAATATGAAAATCATTTGTTGTGCTATAAAATTTGAATGTTCCCTTCGATTTCTCTGGGATCCCCTCATCAGACTTTGACTTGGTGACAGTTGGAACACCTCAGGAATGTAAGATTTGGAATAAAAAACAATTTATTGAAAGAATTTGCTTTCAACTCCTCACTGTTGCAGTACCTTCCATCATCAGCTCAGCAACATGAGATGATGATTACTATGCACAAATATCTCTTATGCTTCAGAAAGTATAAGAAAATCAATGTGTGTGCCTATAAAATTTGAGAGTTCCCCTCGATTTCCCTGGGATCCCATCATCAGATCCTGATTTGGTGACAATGGGACCACCTCGGGAGTATAAGCATACGAACAAAAAAAGAATTTTGAAAATCGGTCCACAAACGGCGGAGTAATCGGTGAACATATATAAAAAAAAATACATACAGCCGAATACAGTACCTCCTCCTTTTAGAAGTCGGTAAAAATTGGTTACAGCTGGACTAAGTAATTTACACTTATACAAATAATAAAATTTTTAGCACCAATTGTGTTCATCAGACTTTCGCAGAACATATTTTGGACAGACTTGACAAGTTTGAAGGCAGTCTTTTTTATTCAAATAGAGTAGCAGACGAGCACGCAGGCCACGTGGTGATAGGTGGTGGCTGCAGTCCATGGACTCCTGTACAATACAGACCTCAAGGTAGATTAATTCATGCCTGAGGTCGTATGCAGTTACGCTGCTTTTGTAGAGACTGGAGGCCGCCTCTTGTAAGTCTGGACGGCAACCACACTTTTTCATTTCACCGATACTATAAAATTGGTATACGGCAGAAGTGGGTGCAGCGGTGGAACTTCCCTGGTAGAATCATAAATGTTCTATCATATATAGGTATATAATCTTCTCTGGCGACGACCGTATTACTATTGCAGATGTGAGAGAAACCAGTCGGCGCTGTTGATGAGATTGTCCATCTCCGCAGGGAGCGACGACAGCGAATGATTGTCTTCGTACATGTACACTCTGGGGACAAGATAGAATCTTAATTATTAGTGTGTGACATGGGTTGATAAAACTTTCGTCGTTGCAGAAATTTTATGCGCGTTTCCTTGAGTCGGAGGTCACGTTAATTCGTGGGTCCTTTGTCGGTTTGAATATAATTGACAGCGAGTTGGTCACTGTCCACCACCTTCAAGTAGCTTGTACTTGTATTTAGATCATGCGTATGCATCAGTGCTGGATTTACCAAAATCCTGATGCCTTTGTATAGGGGGGGGGGTCTTCAAAAGGTACCAGGCACCTTGGGAGAGGGATACCGGGTTATGTGGGATTTGACCGCACTAAAACTTCCGCGGTGGCTGCCTCTGCGTTTAGGGAGGATTCCGGGATCTCCAATGGAACGAGCGAGTAGGCTAGACCCTACGGCGGCAGATTATGGGGAGCGGCAAAAACAACCTAACTACGTAAAAATTCTTAATTAAATTACTGTTACTAAAAATTACTAAATTACGACTCAATAAAACTCAATAGATAAATCCGCCACTGGTTGCATAAGTCTAAAGTCAATCGCATTAGCGACGTCTCCTGATGTATTGCAGCCCCCTAGAAGGAGGGTATCCGTTTGTTCGCACCGCCCAGCATGAGCGCGGTGGACGCCTTCATATTATGCGCTTGCGCAAGGGGAAACCAATACTGCATCGCTAACTTATAAATATTTGGAACCCAGCAAAGTTAAATTAGCATCTGGTAGTTACACCGTTAGCTTTCAGTCTTCTGATGTACTGCAGCCCCTGGAAGGGAGGAACCCTTTTATCGCCCCCTCCCAGCAAGAGCGCGGTGGACGCCTTCATATTATGCGCTTGCGCAAGGGGAAACCAATACTGCATCGCTAACTTATAAATATTTGGAACCCAGCAAAGTTAAATTATCACCTGGTAGTTACACCGTTAGCTTTCAGTCTTCTGATGTACTGCAGCCCCTGGAAGGGGGGCACCCTTTTATCGCCCCCTCCCAGCATGAGCGCGGTGGGCGCCTTCACGCGGTGCGCGTGCGCGAGCGGCGAGCAGCGCCGCATCGCCAGCAACTGCTCCTCGGACGCCGGCCCGCTCTCCGTGTAGTCGAAGCCGGCCTCTACAGCGCACCTGAAAATTGGAACACTAAAAGACGAATGTCACACGCACTGGTTATTAGTTGTGTTGGGTCATCTTTGGTTGAGTCCTAGGTATTGAGCACCGTTTACAAGATTTTCCGCCCGCGTGGTCTAAAGGACAAGCAAAGCAAAACACATTCACACTTTGAGTATAGATTCAAATAACAATAAATAGCCGTGCGTTGTTGACTGCGGAGGTTTCCATTAAAAGGTTCTTTACTGCATTCCTGAGAGAACGCATCTAAAATCCCGTATTTGCGTAAACGTTTACGGTTTAGGGTTATATCTTGTCATACTACCTATTTCCTGCCCAATAATGGGGAGAGACCCATGAGTAGTGATAAGAGTCAGCTACCAGTAATCAGCTTATAATTCTGAATAATATGAAAATAAGGTAAATTAACGTTATTACTTAATATTAAATGACATTCTAGTCCAGAATCATCCGGATAGGTTAAAGATAAGTTTACATTTCTTGGAAGTATACATAATGTATAATAGTAAAAATTGGCTTGGTGATTTATTTGTCACAACATAAGCAGCTTAGTGCTTTTAGATTTATTTAAAATAGCTGTGCCCGCGACGTCGTCCGCGTGTATAAAGACTTTTATAAAATGGATTGATTAAAAATTAAAGATTATTTATTTGCATTGAATAAGTAGTAGGTAGATTATTATTACATTATAGTGAAATCACTTATAATACAATGTTCATATGTTCAGAAGAAACCTAATGTATTTTTTCTAAATCCTTCAAACCTAAAACAGTAAGGAATGCTTACTGTACTGATCTTACTATCCACTTTTCTCACGTTTCGCTTTTATCGCGCAATCAGATTCTCTTTACAAATATGTACCTCGTTTATTAAAGTTAAGAGATACTGCTATGCCCGTGGCTTCATCTATGTTAAAAATAGTATCTTTAGTAAATTGGGTGAATTTATACTGCAAAGAATTTATAGACTCATTCTATATACATAGCTTTAACCTACTGCAGAAAAGAGGTGCACTATACAACTACTTGTAGTTGGGAGATAAAATTTCTAAACATACACGTACTTAGGATTAAACAATCGGAAAAATAATTGTTAGGTCAATTAATAAACTATAGGTTTAAAACTTGCGGACAGCAGTTTGGTCATAAGTCATAACTCATATAACATTGTGAAAACTAAAGCAGAAGGCAGGGTCTCAGTGTGCTATCTGTATTTGGAAATAAAGAATATTTTTATAAAGAATCTTTAAAGAATCCTTAATATCTCCATCAATCAACGTGTGTGGATGAGCCCTCAGCCCGTACGCAATAAAGAGACGCAAAAAATGAGTTAAGTTATCATTGGTCCAATTAATAATGTTCAGCATCATACGTATACCTACCCAACGATGGGACAACCCGCGTGGCGCAATGTTTACCATGCCGGACTGCTAATCGAACTGTCCCGGGTAAGAATCCGGGCGAAGCAGAAATTTCAATGATGAGTTTAAACTGTTCTCGGTCTGGGTGGTTGTGTTTCTGTCTCTATGTGTGTTCATGGCACCCACGACACAGGGTATATCTACCCTAATGTGAGGCTATACGTGTGAAATGTTATTTTTTATTTTTTTTACACTATGTACTTACTTTTATTAGACTTAAGGCTTTTATTTGAAATTATCTCCATCGAATCACTTTGGAGAAGAAATGAATATTGCTCAATAACGCCATCTACCGTATGACATGTAAACTTTGTGGTTGATAAATCGAATGTCAAATTACCAAATAGGTAGAGATATTGAGATTAACAGTTGGTTCACTAAAAGTTTAACTATTCGTCACCTAGATGTCTGCAGTAGTCTCGTTTTGTTAAGGCTTTGTACATTCTGTATGAAGGTTTAGATTCCGTATCTTACAACCTTAATGCTGGATGCATTGAGATTGTAAGATTTGGATTTCGGTTCATCGGAGCAAGAGGCCTCCTCAATATTGGGAGAGCTCCATGCTCAGCAGTGGAATGCTAAAAAGGTTGCAGCTTGATATAATGTAGCGATAATAATCGTTTCAGCTGCAGCCTGTTCATAATCTTCCACCCCAAAAGAAGACTAATAAGCTGAGCAACTAACTCAATGGAGCCTGTGATATAAGGTTCGGCGGCGGTAAGGCTCGCGATGCGCTTATTAGGTACCTAGTCTAGCCATTCTCGGCCAACGAAAGAAAATACAGTAAGCTGATCTAAGTATATTCAATATAGTCGACAATATTAGTGAGAGTTCAAAATAATTTTAGGTACTTAAATTTAAACTTTTATTTATGGTTTTAAATGGGCTGTTACCGAAACTTTCATACAAATTCCCCAAAGTGCCTTTTAAGTTTATGTCGCGTATTGTGTAAATGAACATATTTTTTTTGTTTATCACCCGATTGATATTAAATACACAATTATGTTACGGAAATTCATTCAACAATATATCAGTAAACACAACATTCAAAGAAGGGAAAAGAATTTGAGACTGAAATATTAAGTTAAGGTTAATTATCGTACGCTTGAGATACCAACTTTCGAATCCATTTTATTTGCTATTGAGGGGTAGTTTTGAAAAAAGCTTAAATAGAATTCTTACTATGTTAGTAAAGATTACAAATACAAAATTATAAGTATATTACTTTGCACAAAAATATTCTGTACATCAAGTTTCGACACTCAATTTTCAAAGAGTTTCAAAGAAAATTGACATTTAAAGGGTGAATTTCGGGAAATGCTGAAACACGTATTCTTTTATTTTGGTTAGAAAATATTTATACCAAATTTCAAGAAAATCTATTGAAAAAATCCAAGTTTTCCATACAAATTTTCATCGCTCATTTAACACCCTTAAAGGGTGATTTTTAAAATTATCTATAGCCTAAATGTTAGCGAGGACCAATATATATAAAACAAAAAAAGTTTCATCAATATCCGTCCAGTAGTTTTTGCGTGAAAAGCTAACAACAGACAGACAGACAGACAGACAGACAGACAGACAGACAATAATTTCAAAACTTATATTTTTAGCTTCTGTTACTTATAAAAAGACCCCTAGAAGTATTTTTTTTAATTTATATGCAATGTACAGAATTGACCCTGCTTACAGTTTTATTATATGTATAGATAACCAGGCCCAATGAAACAAAATGTAATTCAAATCGTAGGAATAATGTGAATAGAATGAAATTTTTAAATTCTGCCGATTTACTTTAGAACTGGGGCACAGATTCCTTGACAGAAATCATGTGACACATGTATTAGGGTTTTTAGAAAACAGTATTTAATATTCATAATATCTATTATTTGAGTCACTTTGTTTTCGCCTTAGAAAAAACCCTCATTCATACTTTGTTAGCATTGAAGTTTATTCTGGCCTAAGAACCGTAAGTGTTAAGCGGTATTTATTTACTTATGACCACAAACTGCTTACCCATCTGAATTATCAGCGTATTCGCCCTTCGTAGCCAAGTCAATTAAAGGGTTTCTTAGCGCCATCGCAGCGAATCGCTCTGGGTACTTCGCCGCGAGGTGGCCCGCGGTGAATCCACCAAAGCTTCCACCGTACAGACAAAACTGTTTATATCCGTCCTTCTCTGTCACCGCGGTTAGAGTGAGATGGCAGTCGGCTACGTCATATTCGCTTACGTTGCCTAAAAGGCATCGCACTGAGGCATCCCCACAGCCCGTTGAACCGCGAAAGTTTACTCGGATTGACGAAAAATCTGAAACCTTTTTTTTAAGTATGAGACTATTTTATTGTGGGTGATGTAAAATGTCTTTTACATTTAAGCTTCCATCCAGATTAAATTTTAAACTAATAATACCAATAAAATGCTTGACCGAAACAAGAAATAACGTTAATTTACCGTATCTATCAACTATCGATTTGCTTAGCTTTTAATATTTAGTTAAAGATTTTGGTCCTGCGAGCCGGATAAACCTAAGTTAAAACCTAAATCAATGCCTACTCACCAGTCAGGTATATCCGTAGCGGCGAACATGCTAGCGACATCTATAACCGGGTTCCTTGTGACCACCGCCCTGTACGTATCCGGGTATTGTCCACTGAGGTGCGCGACTAGAAAGCCACCATGAGATCCTCCGAAGAGACCGATACCGTTGTCTTTTATCGGGTATCTCTTTAAGGCTTCGTCAGTGGCGAGCTTGCAATCTTTAACGTCGGCATCCCCTACCCTGGAAGGTAGGAAGCGAAGGTTGTCGTCCCCGCTACCAGTAGAACCCCGATAGTTTATCTGTATACTCGCGAAACCTGCAATTTTGTCAACCATTTATTTATTTAAACGAAACTTTGTAGCGTGCAATAAAAATCTGCTGTCATTTTATTGTCACTTGAAATATATTACTATTGATTTCGTTTCAAATTTAAAAAATCGCTATATATGGTTATTTTTAGTACGTTTAATCGTGTAATCGTTTAATGACAAATTGAAATGCTTAAATAAGGAATCTGGATAGAAGCTTAATAAAAAACCTAATTTCAATGCAAAACGTTGGATAATAATTAAGTACTTTACTTGATTATTACAATTAGTTATATTTTAGCTTCGCTATTATTAGGTACAGTCTGTCCAGAAATGCAAAGCCGATTTAAAACAAAAGATATTACTATAAGAATTTGAGGTTTCTTATAGTTACTGCACAATGCACACATTTCCATGCTATAAACTTTTTTCTTTCAGTAATGTCAATTAAAATCACAATAAAAATATGGAAAAACATTTTGATTTCAATTCTGACTTGTTTCATGTGAGCGAACGACATAATTATTAGCAAGACGTATAACGAATCTGATAAGACTTTTGGAGCAACTAGGAAAGCCATGTTTTGACACTGTTATTTTATTCTTTAAAACCCAACACTAAAGAAAAATTACAATAAAACAAGACTACGACACGTTTTTTTCAATTTCTCGCAAAAACTCAGCCTATTCTCATTTTGAACAGACTAATTCTCATCTTTTCATAGATAATACCATAGGCAAAGCTTACCAAGCAAGTTGAAGAGAGCAGCCTCCAGAGAGAACGCATTGACGAAACCGGAGTGAGGTCCACCGTGTGGCCACACAATCAGAGGGACTTTCTTATCTGAGCCTGGTGTGAAGTATAACGCCGTAAACGATTCTAAAATATGTAAAAATAATAATTAATTTTTATGTTTGGTTACATAATTGAGGTGTGACATAATGTAAGGCTCTCCGTCTTAATAATACCTATGTAGCTCTTTAACTATAGTAACCTGCTGATAGCTAGATAGGACGTGTAGGTTATGAGACAACCTTCCAGCTGAGGCATTTCCAGTGGACTATGACATGGGGTTCTTCAAGAAAGCTGTAACAAAAGCTCTCCTCCAAAGCCGGCAATGCTCGGGTGGCTCCCCTGGGGTTGCCATGCCATGTCCATAGGCGACGGTGATCGCTTAACACCACGCGGCCCGTCTGTCTTTTTGTTCGGATTATTTATAAAAAAAGTAACTGATGATTTGATTTGATTGACTTCGCTACTTAGGTAACAATATGCAATGGTATAGTCAAACAGGTCATTTAAGAAAGCACTCAACGAAACATATAAAATTCTATTTCAAAAATAATCTGAAAATATTATTTCTTGGTGCTGATTTTCAGGGACTTGTGACACGTCGTCGCAAACGCGGATGGTGCCCAATTATATCTTGAGAGCTTTTTTCAGTTAAAAAAGTCTACATTCAATGGAAAAAAAAAACTTACTGATGGCATCCTGAGATCCCTCATGTTCCAAGTGTAAGTACTCAATTTTGGACTCAGTCAATGCTTGTGGTATTCCAACAGGTGTACTAATTCGATTCCATTTCACTTTTCCACCGGTTGAAGGTAGTTTCGCTACATATACCTGTAGATAATTATTATTTTATGATTACTGTAAACAACGAACTATCAGAAAGATTGGTGGCAGGATAATAACATAAGAAGCTTAGAAATATTCAGATCTATGTAACAATATAAAAATGAAGATTTACGTGGATAAATTCAAATGAACAAAAGTGACAATAAAAAATTAAGTTTTAAATGGTTAGAAAGAAAAAGTGTGAAAAATTAATAAAAACGTCTAAGTGATATGCCTATATAATAAAAATTAATAAATTGAATCAGTACGATTTACAACGTCCCAGTTCTTTTCCATCAAAAGAATAATATAGGCCTAAAATTTATATTTTATATTTTATTATTTTTATATTTTATATTTTATTATTTTTATTTTACTCTCATTTATTTGTTTTTTTTAATGTTAAATTGACATAATTGAATGAATATATTTTGAATTTAGTAAATTAAATTAAGTTAAGAATATGATTTTTAGATAGGTGACTAAAGCATGAATTTTTTTTTGTAATAATGACGTAATGAATGACATAAATATTATTAAATGTTATGACTACGCTAACGCATTGGTACTCATACTGTAATGTTAGCGTTAAGCTTATTAAATAAATAAATTTTACCTGTTGTGGCGTCTTCATATTAGAGCATACACCAAGAATCACATTTGACTTGACATCCAGCACTGATGTAGAACCCGGTTGGTTCTTATTTGATATGTCTGTTAGTGATTTGGTTTCTGAAACAATGTTATTTTGAGCTAGGAGATTCTATTGGGAAGGACTAATCATTATTAACTGTGTATTTGCCGACGAATACCGAAGTCAGTTACTATAGTAACCTGCTGGTATATCTTGTACAGATACTTCAACTCAGTTGTGCGCGCGGCGCTATGTGTGGGTAAACCTGTATATACACAGTGACTTTGTGTGCGTGACAAGAGGTACAGCGAAGTTGCTCGGACAATCACGGCGGCGCGCCACTGTCACACAAATTAAAGTTGCGTAATTACTAGCCCACGCACACATAGCGCCGCGCGCACAACTGAGTTGAAGTATCTTTAATAATGTTAAGATTACGTTCGGGTCACATTCAGTCAAATAAATTGGCATATTTTATGAAAAAAGTGATGTCACCAAATTGTACCGAGTGCTGCCAAATTTTTGAGTTGAAGAACAACACATTTTGACGGAGTGTGTTCGCACGGAATCATTCAGGACATTACATTGTCTAAAGACAATGCAGGTTGGCCATTTGAACAGTATTCTGGTTTCTCTTATGTCGGAAGAGGCCAGGGTACTGGGCAAATTGATTGTATAAGGGCTTTTAAAACGTTAGCTGTTTTAGTTTTTATAATATTTGCATTGTGTATCCTTTACGGTATGATGAGGTCGCGTAGCAACAAAGTCCGTTTAAATTTAAAAGAAAGCTATAGTAACTGATTTCCGATTTTGTCGGTGGTCACACAGTGATGTAGTGCATGTGCATAAACCCTCCCTTACCCCACAATCATCATAAACCGGCATTCGATGGTGCAAAAAGTGCTGTACCAAGTGCGAAATTAAGGCTGTCAAAATTTTTATAGTATCTAAGGATTTATAATATCAAATTGCAATTGCAATAGTATCAAATTGCAACAAGCAAACATGAACTTGTGGCCGGCAAATATGTGTTGTGTGTGTTGCATATGAACTTTTGTAATTTTTTATATAGCTCATCAATATTGCGATGATGATTTTTTTTATGCAGAAAAGGCAATCCTATACATACCCACATCAAATACATAGGATCTAACTTCATTCTGCTGCGGAGTACTAAAGACTATTTTGGTCCCATCGGCAGAGAAGCAAGAGTTGGGCAATGCTTGGCAGTACAAGCCGTAGAAACTCTGTCCATTCTCTATCTCTCTCTTCCTCTCCACTATGGGGATAAGGGTTGTTAGAGATTTCTGGAAAGACATAATATGAATGATATTTAAGCTGCAAGTAATGCAATTATATTTAGAAACCAAATCTTCGCTGTAGCGAAGCAGGTGCGGTTGGACGTAAGGTTCGAAAGGCTTGTCCAGCCGTCGGTTCCTGGTGTTATCGATTGATAGCAGTCGTTAAATCTTGTCTGTGGCTCTCATGACGCTTTGAAAACCTTTGAAAGCGGGTATGCCAGTAACCGACAGCTCCGCCAACCCGTATTGGAGCTGCGTACTATGTACTTCCCATGTAATTAATTGTCCTTACAATACGAATAACATGCAATGGGCATGATGACAGATTTTTAAATACCTTTCCTTATTGTAGGTACACGTCTCCTAGTTTCGAAAAAAAGTTTACTTCAGCAATAAACTTAAGCAATAAACGTAAGTTAATGTATTTTCTGTTATGTAATTTGAATTAAGCGCGAAAACGCTCGTAGGTGTCATGGCGTCGGCTTGCTCGTCAAACTTCAAGCAACACGATGACTTTTACTGAGACGTGACGTCATTCCTTTTGATTGGCGTTTCAGATAACATGGCCGATTGCTGTATTTAATACTTTTATTTTATTGAAAATCTTATTAATCTTTATGTTTATATTAAAACGGGATCATATTTTAGAACTTTTTTAGCATATATTTTTCTGTAAAACCATTTATTCTCTGATTCTTTAATAGTGTCATCATGCCTATTCTTGTAAATAAACTACTTACTTGATCAAACTCCCACATGACCAGCTCATGGCAAGCGTGGTGGGGTCCGTCAGCCTTGCGCTGCAACCAGACCAAGTCCCTGTTGGGACGGAAACGGGGAGACCTCACTGACATACCTTCCTGAGATAGTTTGGCTAGAAAAAAACAAGAAACATTAAAATATAAATTGCTTAAATCTTTAGACAGATAGATTGATAATTCTCTTTATTGTACACCAACATGTAAATAAAAAACATACACAGAGTTTGTAGTATCAATGTACATTTGGCAGTCTTATCACTAAAAGTGATCTCTTCCAGACAACCAAAAAAACTTATTATAAGAATTAATAAAAGTACAAAACATAGGGTTCAGGTGCACAATATTACACGCTTTTTATTAGCTTCACCTGTATGTTTGTATGTTTGTAACCGACTTCTTTGGGCGCGATTTTGACCCACTTTAAACGGCCAGATTTCGTTCAAACTTTGTAGATTTATTGAGGACCGATGACAATACACTAATTTGATAAAATTATTCCATTTTTCAATTTGCAAAATATGATTTTTGTTAATTTATATAATTTTCTGGTTAACTTGAAAATTTGCATAGGGGTCAAGGGCCGATGACAATGCAATAATATGAGAAGCGTGGGGTGGTTTTTAAGATACTATTGACACCATGCACCCCACGCTTTATTTACAGTAATATACATTTTCTTCTTATTTTTTTAGTTTTTAGTTCGTATTTTCTCAAAAGCGTGTTTTTTAGTTTTTTAAACTACATTATTTATTTTTAATTCAATTTGGTATGGCTGACAAACAGAGCATACACACGTTTATAGGAAAAAGGAAATAAGAATGACAAAAACAATAACATAGTCAGGGAAATAAGTGATGAAAATAAAAGAAAATGAAGAGGTTAAATAAAATAGAGAAGTAGTAGAAATTAGCAAAAAAACAAACAGGAATAACAGAAGACTTCCTTGTACGAATGGAATAACCATAAGGATTTTACTTAGGATACATTTACAAATAATACTGTACTTATTAGAGCCAAGATTAAAACAAAAAATTAATTTATAAATGAAGTATTTGTCCTCAACCCCCTTTTATTTATTTTCCTTCATTTTTAAATAAAAAATTGATGAATTAAACCTTGTTTCTTTCTTTCTTTTCTTTTTTGTTTTACTATTATTACCTTTATTTAATTTTACAAACTAGCCTTCCGCCAGCGGCTTCGCCCGCGTGGATTCGTTTAATGGGTCCCCGTAGGATAAAAAATAGACTATGTGCTATTCCAGGCTTAATTGCTATATTAAAATCATAGGCGTTCAGCCAGTTGCTTCAACCGCGTTGACCCTATTACCCGTTTTCACGTAGGAACGAAGCATTTTCCCGCGGTAAAAAGTAGCCTATGTTACTCGGAGTGAATGTAGCTTTCTAATGGTGAAAGAATTTTTGAAATCGGAACAGAAGTTTTTGAGTTTATTCATTACAAAAATACAAAAATACTCTCTCTTTGTAATATTAGTATAGATAATCTAGTGTTTCCCGATCAATGGACTTACTCATGACTCCCTCCAATGTCAAGTGAAAGATGTATCCTGGCCGGTTGGTACAGAATATGAGTCCAAGTCTCTGTGGCTCTGTTGGGTATGCCAAACCCACTACGCTTTTGCCGTCTGGTGTGAAACGTACCTTAAAACATAGTATAATAGACATAAAAATTATGTTTTTTTTTTTCAGAGAAATGATAAACATAATAATATGAAAATAAATTGTGGGTATAAAATTATGTATCATGTTGGTTCTGTGAGCCGTATAAAATAAAATAAATAAATAAATAAATAACGCTTTACACTCACAACCCCACAGTAGGGTAGATATACCCTGTGTCGTGGGCACCATCGACATAACCAACCAGAACACAACAAAAACAACCAGACCGAGAAGAGAAATTTTAAACTCATCATCATTTCTGCTTCGCCGGGTATCGAACTCGGGACCCTCCGATCGGTAGTCCGGCATGGTAACCATTACGCCACACGGGTCGACGGGTCGTTATTATCCCTGATATCCTCATTTCCCTGTGATATATTTTGTTACGAAAATATAATATTGTTGCCACCTACTAAAAATTCTCACCATCAGCCAGGGTTGACTGGTAGAGAATGCCTCCAGGCATTAAGTCCGCCCTTTGTACAACTTTTATGTTGTAACAATAAAGTATAAATAAATAAATAAATAAATATATATATAAGGATCCTGCAGACACTCTGAGCTACTTTTTCAATGATAATCAATATAATTTCGATACAGTTTGTGACAAAAAATTGTGAAACATTATTAGGTACTGTAAAAATTACATGAATTTTTAAAAAAGAGAGAATTAATTACAATTGCAATCTTCCAAAACACAAAACCACTAAAATTGTTTCTCAAGAGAAATTAATTCACACAGCAGATATCAAAAGATAAATCGGCTATATAACAAACATCTTTTATTTCTATCTTCAACGCCTTCAAGTGTTTATAACAATGTTCAGTCACACACATCAACGTCTGTCCCCCGACGTACCCCTCTCTTCCTAAATGGTTCAGGATCCCTAGCCGCAACCACAAAACCTCCCATTTCACCGACTCTTACGATGAGGCAGGTGACAATGTAGCTCAAATATTTGGTTCAGAGTTACAGAGACGACACACATCATACCTGTCCTGGACACCAGTGTTCTGGCAATCCTTGAAGAACTGTGAGGGACTCGTTCTCCAGTCTGCAAACCACAATGACTGACAAGTACTTGCCAACCAGCTGCTCACCCCAGTCCTGCCTGTATAGGTATTCCTCACCCTGAACAAAACAGGATATTGTTATGTTTCATTTTATATGCAGGCGCGGTCGCAGCCTTTAATTTGGAGGGGGAGGGGTCGCCAAGGAATTTGGGTGGGGGTCACTAAGAAATTTGGAGGATGAGGTGTCCCAAATTGGCTAGTTTTGCCTTCCATCTACTCATGACTGATGGATTTTGGGGGGGTCATGTCCCCTGTGAACAGAGACTAGACCCCCCTGGGACCGCGCCTGTTTACATGGCACAAAATAAACAAAAGACTTTAATGTGAAGCATACGCAGCGGATTACATTCGTTTTTCGGCCATTAACAAGACTATAATTGTGATTCATAAACAGTTACAGTACTGTCTAAAAGAGAGAATAATTATTTCGTACAATGGTTAGAAAGAATGTATCCACTTATTTCTTTACCACTTTTATTTCTGATTGTCCCATAATTTATTTCCTGTCATACATAATATCTGTGCAATATAATTTGGAAGGTTCACATCTGCCAGGCGTCCAGCGACCACTCATGTTTTTTGTAGTTCATTAGTTTTTAGCATCAATTGAAATTCTGTGCCTGTTTTTGAAACAATGCTAATTTCTAGTATTAATTGATTTCATTTACAAAACTCACGTGACCTTCAAAATCCATAGCATACATAAAGCATGATTTTTACTATCTTGAAGTATCCACAACATAAAAAGCAAAATGATGAATATACTATGTTAAGTATAAAGTGATAAAAATTGACACTCTAAACAGCAATTTCTGTTAACTTACTTTATCTGGTACACTGCTTTCATTATCACTCTTTTCTTCACCTTTCCTCTTAATATAAGGTTCAGATTTCTTTAACTTCTTCTCTGCTACATAGACCAAGGCTGTTTCATCAGGCGACCACTCCAAGCCACCCAATTCAGCTGAAAAGTAATAACAAATTGCTATTAATAAGGTGCCAAAATATTAAATAGCCTCAATTCCTCCATTAAATCAAGTTTTTTAGGGAAGGTAACAGTTGAAAATGTGATGGACTTCGTAAAAAAAAATATTCCACTGTTGGGCAGGAGTTACCTGTCGAAGTGCATTTTTTTAAACAAGTGTTCGCTGCTAACATGTACACAAAACTGCAAGCAAGTCTTTGTTTTATGTAAAAAAAACTAGCAAAAAGGCATACGGGCCACCTGATGGTGAGTGGTCATTGTCACCTATGGACATTTACATCAGAAGGGTTGCCTATTGCTAACATGGGTATTGGGTATGTATTGGGTCTTGCCTAAGGTTGTAGCACTGCATGTTGTGCTGTTACTTCAGTACCTGATGGTAACCTCATAAAAATCTGGCGGGTACCCGCACCTTTCCACCAAAATACAAAACACTTCCTGTTGAACCATGAAAGCTCTACCATGAGTCTAAGTTCTCCAATTAAATAACTTAAATGAAATTAATGTGCCACTTTGCTGGACGAAAAATACATGTAACTAATTAATTTCTAAGCATAATGATAGTACATCCTTACAATCAGCATACACATCGCCATGTACATCGAGTGCGTTAAGATCTATGCTGTGCACCAAAGTGGTCCGAGACCACACTTCAATAAACTGTTTCTTATTGTCTTTGCCATCCTTGTCCTCTCTGACCACTGCCTTGTAAGCCTCTGACGGAGATACTGCTGAAATTATCCTAAAAAATAAAAAGATAACTTCAATCTCCACTCTCTAGTAGTTTAATTCAATCTAATTCGTCTAATGGGACGACCTGTGTGGCACAATGGTTACCAAGCCGGACTGCCCATCGAAGGGTCCCAGGTTTGATTCCCGATGAAACAGAAATTTTAATGATGACTTTAAATTTCTGTTCTTGGTCTGAGTGTTTGTGTTTCTGTCTTTGTGTGTGTCCATGGTACCCACGACACAGGGTATATCTACCCTACTGTGGGGCTATGAATGTGAAACATGTTTATATTATTATTCAATTTATCATGAGTAGCAGTACATGGTCACCTTGCATAAGTCTGGCAGGCTAATAGATAATTGATACTTACTCATTGCCAACATCAACACCAAAGTCACTTTCCGATACAACACTGATGTCATCCTTGGATGTATCAAGCACATAGTCATGTATGTACTTAGTTGCCTTGCCCTTATCTAAGTTTCGAATAGACCATTTAGCAGTTACTTTGTTGCCACCTTTGTTCAGCCTTCCCCCTGCCACTGAAGGTATCTTTGACAGAGACTTGTACGCATTTACAATAGTGTCTATCTGAAATTTAAAAAATTCAAATACAGTGTTTCAAATTCTTTCTTCAATGGATATAGCATTAAATCATAGCAGACAGAGTTATTTTTAAATTAAGAACATTAGGAGGGATGTTATAAAAGACTTACATGTGAAGACATTCTTAGCATGGAGGCAAGACACATTCACCAGAAGAAGTAAGTAGCAAAAAATCTGAAAAAATGACACTAAAATTAAATTATAGCTTAAATCTTACCATCTCTGAATGACTACTGAATCAAGTGGATTTAATACCAATTTGTGGATAAGTTAGTAGAAGTTTTAAATAATATTGTTCAAAGTGCAGACACACAAGCACACTAATAAATACTTTTTTGAATTTCTATAAACTGTAAATGGGTCGGAAGTTTAAATAAAACCTAACTGCTACCACAAACCACAATACTGATAATTTGTAGAATGTCTTATCAAATGAAAACAAAGTAGGTATTGATATAAGACTTACATTCATACATACTTTGCACATGGTGTGATATAGATAACACTATTTACAACAGCTTGCATAAGTCATAAATATTATACATGGGTATTATTTCTATCTAATTGGGTTTTAACTTAATTGTCAATAAGTTTAATGGTCGAATGATAAGATGAGATTATCATAAAGTCATTTGTAGTCAAAGCCTTCTATAACGAAGGCGCGCGGGCGGAGTTTAACTAAATGTTATTAATAACCATGTTATTTTTAAGGTAAATCACAAATAGAGAGACATGTTAGACACCATTTTATTTAAAAATATATTAATAGTTTCAAATGATACAATGATATTATATGTATGTAAGTCTATATTATGCAAGTGTACTTATTCAAATATTTTTCAACGCATCCCTACTTAATATTATAAATTCGAAAGTAACTGTATGTCTGCTACGCATTCCCGCTTAAACTACTGCACCAATTTTAATGAAATTTGGAACACAGATCAAGTGGACCTTGGAAAAGGACATAGGATGGTTTTTATCCTACGGGAACCTATAAAACGGGTCCACGCGGGCGAAGCCGCTGGCGGAAGGCTAGTTATAAGAATATATTTAAAGATCTAAAACTTCTTTGTGAATACAATGATTCAGCTGTAAGTAACTACTTACAATAAACTTTTCTAAATCAGTCAATATTTTAAATTGTAAAGTAATACTTTTTGTAATGTTTATCTAACGAGATTTTAGAACAATTACCTGAACTGAAGCAGTTAAAATTAAACCTGAAAAAAATTCGCCGGATTGAACAGTCTGGCAAAACTCCTTAAACAAAAAATCGATAGGGATACGATCTGAGATCCGATTAATCGAAGAATCGATTTTTCAATCCAAAAGGATCGATTTTTTAGATCGATATTTGGTACTGAATCGATTCAGTGAATCGATATTTCACCCTTGAAAATCGAAATTCGATATTTTCTGTTTTGGTATAAACCATAAAATTATTTACAATTAGTTGAATGTACCCGTATTATAAGAATGTTGCCTGTTAAAGGGTTAATACTCAAAAACTCGCTAGATGGCTGTGTGTTTAGTTTCCTTAGACTCTCTTTGATAGAAAAAACTTTACTTTTGTATATGAGTATCGTAAAATCATCTGTTCCTTGTGAGCGACTTTTTTCAATTGCCGGAAATATTACAAGTGAAGAGCGGAACCTCATGGATCCCAGTAGACTTAACAGACTGTTGTTTTTAAAAAGCTTAGATATTAAGCATTTGGAACTGTAAGCTATATTTTATTATCTATTTTATAAACTTTCAAATGTAACCAATTCATTTAGAAAATAAATGTCTTGTTCTATACCTGATCTGATATGGTAATAGAAATAATTTTTATTTTTGAATTCCCTGATTTTACTTATAAGACATCGTTTAATTACAATATTTTACTTGTATTAAATGCGAAGTACTGAACAATATTATTTAATACTGTTTAAAGGCGGTTTTGTTTGTTATAAAGTTATATAATTTCACTCTTTTTAGTACTTTTAATTTAATAATTCTGTATTGTTTAAACATAATTAGCGATATTTCCACTTTATTATGTGGGGCTATAAAATTTGAGAGTTCCCCTCGATTACCTTGGGATCCCATCATCAGATCTTGACTTTGAATTATTATTTATTATATTTATAGGACCACCTCGAAAGTATAAGCTTTCGAACAAAAAAGAATCATCAAAATCGGTTCATATCTGCGAACAAACATAAAAAAGCATAAATACGGTCGAATTGAGTGACCTCCTCCTTATTTGAAGTCGGTTAAAAAAAGATCGATTTTTTGGAAATCGATCTTTTAGACCTCGATTTTTTTGTGAATCGATTCATTAGGTCACGATTCGAATCGATTCAAAAATCGATCTTTTTCGGAAAGAATCGCCATCCCTAAAAACCGATTTATGAAACGGGCGTCCTTTTTAATGTCGGCTATAATCCAATAAAATTAAGAAGAACACTTAGAACTTTGGGACTATAGCGGCTTATGAGTCTTCAATACTTAGATGGATTACATCGACCGCAATTTTGACTGTCACTGACTGTCACTCTACTTGAGCTACTGTCACTCACTAGCGTTTGACAATAAGTTTGTTTGTATTCCGAAGTTAATTGAAGTTATTATTTTCGTGTGTTTAATGCTTAAAAGTGTACAAACAATCATTTTGTTGGAAGAAATTTGTTGTCCGTTTGTCATCGAGTGTCTCTAAAAATCAATATGAGAAAAATAACGTGCGAAATTTGTGGTATAAAAACATGCCGGGTTGGTGATAACAAACGTGTTTTTATGGCTAAATTTCCATTAAATGCAGAACAGTAAGCATAATTAGTTATTTTTTTCTATAAAGAAGTCAATTCAAGTATAATTTGTAAAGGTTTAGTGCATTTTAACAAAAAAGAAAACTTTCGAAACATTACATAGTGTTTATCCTGGTGTCAACCTGGATTTATCGATATCGATATTTAGTTAAAGAAATGACAAGTCTATGTTTAGCAGTGGACATACTATAGATTATAATGGTAAAATTATGGCATATATTAATACTGTATATTGTATAAAGTAGGTATTTTGGTGAGGGGGTCGTCTTATGGGTTTGTTATATTCTTATAGTATGTAATTTATATGTAAAAATAACTCATAACCCACTTTTCAGGTGTAAACAATGGGTCAAAGCAACAGGTAAAGAAGACTTAGTCTATGTGCCAATAGAAAAGTTGCATCAGTTGAAATACATTTGTGAAAAGCATTTCCGAAGTAAAGATTTCAAGAAGAAAAAAACTCAACTGAAGAAAACTGCTATTCCATGTCTGGAAATCTCATCTACACCATTATCTGATGACATTTTAGTTGGATTTCCCCTACATTGTATTGCTAGCAGTCAACCATTGCTAGCCAGAAGAACTGATAATGTGCAGCTCTCATATAGTGGTGAGATGTTTATTCATTTGTAAAGCACATCCTGATTTCACATTATATTGCATTGCTATAGTGAAATAATTTATGTTCACAGAATTATTGTCTGTTATACAGAAGGAACATAACTATCACTGCGGTTTTTTGTGTGAACCAAGTTAGTATAGTTTACTTGTTTTAACGGATATTTTAATATGTTTTCTGTGTGTGATGAACGGCCATGTCTTGATATATTGTTTTTATGTTACAGAACCTTCAACATCAACATCACAAACAGACATCATACTGGAAATGGATTCTTCTACTGCAAGTAAGTGTGGTTGTGTATTTATTTACTTTGATTTTTGTACCAAATGGTATTGTTTTATTAAAATATAATATCCAAAATGAATCCTTTTCATTTTTGTAGAAACTTCAACATCAAACCTACATGGCCCTGGCCCAGTAAATTTAAAAAGGAGATCATGGAGTCCAGGTCAGTACAATTATAAATATTGAAAGTTCTGGTAGTCTCAACACTGTATGTCTTTTTATCCCAGTTAACCCGTCAAATAAAAATTATATTATTGAAGTGTCTGTTTACGAGGTAGATAACTGATTTGGGAGGAAGTATTTTGGCAACTTTTTGTAGTTTAAATTCCTCGCGGGCGAAGTTGCATGTGGCAAATAGTCATTGAATAATGTTCATTGAAATAACATTTTAACCCGTTGTGTTACAGTACCATCCACATCGACATCGGATCCTTATCTGACTTCCCCAAAAAGAAGAAGATTTTGTAGTCCTAGTGAGTGCTATACTTACACATTTTATTTTATTTGAGTATGTAAGTACAATAACATAATACCGATTTTCTTCATGTTTCAGCACCATTAGAGTCACCAAGAAAACTTCAAGACCGACAAGCTGTCCTAATGACACCTCGGAAGCGCAACTTAATCAAGAAACTTAAATCAAGTCGAATTCTTATAAGAACCCTCAAACAGACAGTTGATAAAATAGAAAACATAAAATCACCTGTCTTGAAAAGTTTAATAGAATCTGCAATGGCCAATCAAAGTCGCAAACCTAAAGGCAAACGTTGGACTAAATTAAATAAAACCGTTAACAATGAAATAAAAAAACGCAAATATGGGATAAATATAAATCAATAATTACGATCAGTAAATTTAATACTTAAATAAATGTCTAAGTTGGATTTTAGTCAGTACTTTTATTTATTAATAATATTTGCATACCTTACTAAGGTAAATATGTTGGACTATTAAATGTATAAAATAACTTTTGTAATACCCATATTTGTGCAAATAAATCATTTGTCTTTGTCGCTTTGTCTTTGTTTGTTTTCCCTTACTTAATAAATAGCATGACAAGTTGTTTAATGCCTTGAATAAATATGTACTAAAACTATCTGAGTTGATTTTTTTTTTCATTTATTTCCTGAAAATAAAATGAAATCGAGAACCTGCTGTAGCCGGTATCGATATCGATACGTTTTCCTGAAAATAAAATGAAATCCAGAACCTGCTGTAGTCGATATCGATACGTTTTCGCCAGTCACCACACAGTCCATCACTAATAATGATATTATGTTGGTAGCATGTATTACGTCGTGGTTCTGTTATGTTGCTATTAGTCTAGAGAGCACGTTTCATACATCGTTTTTCTTGTATAGCACTCCCGTCTCTTACCGTCAGGTTTTACATACTCTTAGGGATTGAACGGACAACCGCTGAGAACCGATAACCAGATGATGGGATACCAAAGAGTTAAAACAAAGACCAATAATCCTAAAGACAGCGGGTCGGTGTAACCACTTTGTTGGCGTCTCTTTTTCGCAGCCAGTGTTACCCACTTATCATATTTTCCCCCAAATTTGGTAATCTACAATATCAAGCAAGTAAACTACATATAAACATTGGCAGACCAAACTGTGAAAGGATTTATATGCTTGTGCATTATGGTTGGTTGTTTGTGAGTTTAGATTGGTTCACTGGCATAAAGTTAATTGGGTCAGCAAATTACAGGACATACATATAGGAGAAAATAAAAGACAAATACAAAGATTTTTAATGGCACCAATATGGGTGTTTACAAAAGCTGTTAATACATATTTAGTACGTCATATTTACCTTAATGAGGTATGCAAATATTACAAAGATAAAAGTAAACACTTAGTTATAACGCAATATATAAAAATGTACATTTATATCAATTTTATTATTATTTTTCTTCTCATTATCCTTTTGGTCAATAAATGGCTTTCAAAATAGACCGAACAAATTCGGAATTATATTGATGGTTGCCAGTCAATACTTCCAGTGGCCTGAATCCATTTATTTTCGGCAAGAGCGTCAGTTGGAAAACTGAAAAAAATATGACAGCAACATGAGATTAAATTCGTCTGGTAAACTTCTCATAATGTCTAATACCAAATGTATGGAGTACCTTTTTATAGTCTGTCTGAGTGAAATTTAATATGTCGGGAAAATGCTCATAATGTCCACCCAGCCTATAACATTTTACTCCACTTAAATAATTATGTATAAACAGGTGGGATTTGAGCCTCCCGCTTGAAATGTAACTAACTACTAATGAGGTAACACATAATCTTTGATTTTATTATTTATGGTCACTGTTTTTGTTAAAAATTATTATATTTCAATAAGATGGTTAATTTTTTAGTAATACGGGCAAGATATTTTGATTCGAGATCTGACAACACAATTTCGAATTTGACAATGTTTGAAATGAACAAATATAAGTTTATTTTCACGAATTTCACTATATTTACGTTGAATGACTAGTAATAAGACAAAAGTAATTAAATATCTATATATAAACAATACATATTTAGTACATGTTTAAAAAGAAATATTGAACTTACGCGTAAATTGTAATGCCTTCCGGCAGCCTTCCTGTTTACGCTCACTGCGGCTCTTACAACCTAAAATACTCCAGCTCACCATATTGTGAAACACGAAAAATGTTATTTGCTTTTAATACAACACAATTTACAGCAGAGAGAATCGATTTTAACACATAAATATGATAAAACAACAATGTCACCCCGACTTCCACAGTTTGTCTGCCACTTAATTAAAGGGCAATGTCAAAAATACTGGTAACACCGAAAAGGACAGAAAATCTCGCTCCCATCTCTTTCTAACAAGTTCATTAAGTGTATTTCGATCTCGCTTTAGCGTGCCGTAATGAAAATTAGGACTCTGTCTATAGTACGTAAGTACATTATTCTTAGTCTATGAGTTAAAACCTAACGGCACTAACGGCATAAGAATAAATATTTTTTTTTTTTTTTTCCTTCAATGGCACCACGCGATTTGCGCATCGCCAACGGCAAAGCGAGGAAACGGGACGGAAAGTAAAAGAAATTTCGGAATTTGGAAAAAAAACAATCAGAAGAGTTAATTAAGCTATATAGATATTATATATCGAAATAATTAAAGATACAATATACAAAATATCAAAAATAATAATAAAAAAAAACTATTCTACAATATTCCACATTAAATATGAATATTATTTTCCAATATGAATGATGAAATGGTTCTATATACATTAATATTTTCACTGCTTAAGAGGCATGGCACAGAGGTTGGGAAAGGAATTTTAAGCAAAATAAGAGAAGCAACAAAGGAAGAATTGTTATATAATGGACAACCAAAAAATATATGATTTAAATCACCCACCTCAAATCCACAGGCACAGTTGGAACTATCAATCAAATGAAGTCTAGCAAGATGGTTGGGAGTACATGAATGGCCTAATCTCATTCTTATTAAGATACTTGTAGTTTTTTTTGTGAGTATTATTTTTGAAAACCAAGGCTTGAGAGGAATATTTGACTGTATTTTGAAATAATGATTACCTTTTGTTTTACTTGTTTCTTCCCAAAGAACGCTCCATGATTTTCGGAGATGAATCACAGGTAAAGAAGACAAGTCAGGTGCATAAATTTTGTAGGGGAAAATGTCACCACACTTCACCGCATCGTTTGCAAGATAATCTGCCTTATCGTTACCTTTAATTCCACAATGACTTGGTACCCAAGCAAAATCAATAGTAAAGTTTTGTAGAGAAGAAAGAAACAGTGAATTTTTTATTTCAAAGATGATAGGATGCTGCGGATTATGTTTAAATGGAGATTTTACTAACGCTTGAAGAGCACTTAAAGAGTCCGTAAAAATAATTGTTTTGTTCAGCTTCATTAGCCGTGCATATTCAACTGCTTTAAGTATCCCCATACATTCACCAGAGAATATTGTAGATTCTGGAGGTAGCCTTATTTTTTGGACAATATTGAATTGCGCGTGGTAGACGCCTACACCAACACATTCATTGACATTTCCTGTATGTTTTGATGCATCGGTATAAATATGATTAAAATCTGACCAATTATTATTTATAACAGAATTAAAATGAACATTTGCATTTGGGTCGTCTTTATGAATTCCTAGATCAAAAATAATATTAATAGGATGAACCAGAGCATTATAACTATATTTAAATAAGGGTAGTACAGGAAATCTTTGTACAGGTGCCGAAAGAGATAAATATTTTTTGAAACTATTTACTAAACAAGGAACCGATTTATGGATCCAATAAGTAGAAGAATCTGTCAGATTGGAAAGAATTTGAAGCTTTGGTAATAATAGATGCTCAGAATACTGTAGAGTTCGAAATAAATATTTATCGCTAAGCATTTGACGTCTTAAATTTAAAGGCGGCTCACAACACTCCACCTGTAATGCATTACGAGGGCTTGATTTCATAGCACCACTAATTATTCTCAAGCATTTAGATTGGATAGCTTCTAGTCGTTTGAATCCTGATATATTACCTGGCTCTAGGAGAAAAGTTCCGTAATCTAAGCGACTGCGAATCATAGAGTTATAAATTAATCTTAATGAGGACGGATGTGACCCCCACCAAACACCAGTTAAACATCTTATCATATTGATAAGATTTTCGCATTTATTTGCAATAAATTCGCAGTGTTGCTGTCCAGTAAGCTTGGAATCGAGAATTATCCCTAAAAATTTAACATGAGTTTTAACAGGTATAGATATGTTACGGTAATGAATGTTAATACGTGGAAGAGATCGTTTACGAGAGAATAAAACAAGTGTACTTTTAGGCGCTGATAGTTGTAACCCATTTTTATTTAACCAAATTTCTAGTAAGTCCAAAGCTGAAGTTATTGATGAACATGCGTCCATAATATTTTGACTCGACGAATATAAAAGTAAGTCGTCGGCATACTGTAAAATATTGACTGTGCTATTGAGTGACTGTTCTAAATCATGGGTGTAGATATTGTATAACAAAGGTGAAAGGACAGACCCTTGGGGAAGACCCTTCCAAACGGTTCTTTTTATTGTATTATAGGACTCATTAAAAGACAAATGTATTTGTCTTTCTGATAACATTTGGAGGATAAAAGCTGTAAATTTGTTAGGTACCCCTAAACTTATAAGTTTTTGTTTTAATATAGACGGAAGAACATTATCGTAGGCGTTATTGACATCTAGAAAAGCAGCCAAAACGGAATGATTTTGTGTAAAAGCTAATCTAATATCTGTTGTTAATAAGCTCAGACTATCAATAGTACTTTTGCCCTTCCTAAATCCATATTGTGATTCGCTGAGTAATTTATTGCTTTCAATAAACCACTCCAATCTATTTTTAATTAAATGTTCAACAACTTTGATCAAAACTGAGGAAAGAGCTATAGGTCTATATGATAAAACATCTGAAGGGTTTTTATGTGGTTTTAAAATGGGAATAATTTCTTGAGCCTTCCATGATCTCGGGATGTCACCTGTTGCCATAATAGTATTAATGATATCTAGATATTGAAATAATGTGATATCGGATAAATGGGCTATGTACGAATATGTTATACCATAGAGGCCAGGGCTAGAATCTTTAAGATTCTTTAAAATATTCTTTAGTTCTATCATAGTAAACTCGGAACTTAGACCAGTCGAATCAGTTTCATTAAATATAAACCTAGGTAATTCTAGAGGAACAAAAGGAGGAGCCAAATGGTCCAAAAATTCATTTGCTAAGCATTCTGTTAAACAGGAAAATGAGGATGGTAATGTATTAAATGATGACCGAAATCGTCTAATGTTACGCCAAACCAAGGATGGGGGAGTTTCTGGACTTAAAGACGAGCAAAAGTTACTCCAGCTCTGTAGCTTTTTTTGTTTAAAAAGCATTTTAGTAGATTTTATTGCGTTAATGACCAAAAAAAAGTTTTTATTATTCATATTGCTATTGTAATTTGCTTCAGCAGCTTTTCTTTCATCAATAGCCCGTGAACAATCTTTGTCCCACCATGGGGGAGAAGGAATAAACGACTTTTTACTATTTTTACTTGGGAATATCTTATCAGCTGTTTCGATGATAGTTTTAGCTAGAACTTCTGCACGTTGGTTAATTGTGCCACAATTTTTATTTTTCATATGCTTTTCTACAGTAGAGCTAAAGAGTTTCCAGTGGTTTTCAGTCAAACTGTTAATATTATGACGTAAGCGAGAAGATCTTTTGTAATTATTACAGGAGAAGTCATTTTTGGGTAAGCAAATAGTGATAGGAAAATGATCACTTCCATAAGATGAGCCAAGAACCGTCCATGATAGTTTTGATGCTAAATCAGGTGTGCAGACAGTTAGATCAACAGCACTACAAATTTCATGAGGGCCTGTACGGCGAGTTGGAAGGCCTGTATTTAAGACACATAAATTCGTAAAATCAAATACATCCAATAGAAGCTCTCCGCACTGTGTAGAAATAGAACTCCCCCAAGATTGATGATGACAGTTAAAGTCGCCCATTACAACAAACGGTCGAGGTAGATAATCAAATAGAGCCTTTATTTCATTTATTATAAGCGGACTAGGTCTGGGAATATATAATGATACAAAACATATATTTTTAATAATTATTGCTAACATCGAAAAATCATTACTGTGGGAAGGAAGAGAGACAGTGGAAAAAATAAGGTTGTTTTTAATTAGTATGGCAACACCGCCATACCCGTCAGAGCGGTCTTGTCTGACACATTGAAAACCTGATATTTTGAAAATAATATCAGGTTTAAGCCAAGTTTCAGATAAGGAAATTAAGAAAGGTTTATATGTATTTATTAAAAAGATAATTTCGCTTTTTTTATTCATCAAACTCCTACAATTCCACTGAAGGACCTTGCTGTCCATCATTGAAACTATAGCTGTTTGATAATACATTTTTTAAAGGAGCAGCGTTGGGCGGTAAACGGATGTTATACTGAGATAAAATAGTAATAAGTGCATTAATAATTTCAGAAAGAGATGGAGCTGAAGCAGCTGCATCACTTCCTTTAGATGTAAAAACAGTACCATTATCAGTTGAATAAAAATTATTATGATCTTTAATTATTTGCTCATGAGCTTTACGATCATAACTAACTGAATTACTCGAGTTAGGAGCGCGTCGAGGCAAAAACATGGTTTTCTTATACGATACAGCTTGGGTATTTGGATTAGAAGTTATGTTGGATGAAATTAAATTATGACTATTGTTTGAGGAAACAGCGCTAGCGTAAGACTTTGTGATTGGCGGATGAAGTTTTGAAGCCTCTACATAAGAAATACAGTTTTGTGACATGGAAAGCTTTATTTGTTTTTGTCTATTTAATTCAGGACAATTTTTACTGTTAGCAAAATGAGAACCAAAACATATGCAACAACTAGGGTTTTCTTCTCCTATAGAACAAGAATCACCTGGATGCTCTTGACCACATTTGTAACAACGAGGTTTAGACCTACATTGCAGTTTCGTATGGCCATAGTGGCAACAATTGTAGCATTGTATCGTGGGGTAAATATATAACTCAACAGGAAGAGCATTATAGCACATAAAAATGTGTTTTGGCAAGACCTGTCCATCAAAAGTTATAACCACTGACTGTGTTGGTTTCCACGTTATAGAACCATCAATTAAACTCTTGACTTTATAATTCAAACGTCTAACTTTCAATATCTTGCCGTGGCCAAATGGAGTTTGGATATTTTCTATAATTTCCTCTGGTGACCACTCAGGTGGAATTCCTCTAACTATACCCAATTTTGCTACATTGTATGAAGGGATGAACGCCTTCATATTACTGTTAGTGAGACATTCACTAGTTACGAATAAGTTAGCATCTAAATAAGTAGAAAAGGCAAGAGACATTCGGTTTCTCCCAATTCTTTTCAGACTACCATCAACTATGCTTGAAAACTTGTTATTTTTTAAGAATTTACCGAAGGTAATAGGGTGAAGTGTGGCTCCATCATTTGGCGAGGATGTGATTTTTTGGACATGAACTATAAAAGGGGCTGCATCTGTTTCATTATATAATTTTCTAAATACTTGTTGCGGTTCTGACATCTTAGAATCAGTATTTGTGGACATGGGATGATCAACATCAGAATTAATTGTATTTTCTATATTACCAACTGTGCCTGTAGATTGAGGGAAAGTGTTAATACTACTAATTTCAGAATCATTATCTTCATTTTGGCATTGACAACCAATGTTTGGTTGGTTGCCAAGATGTTTTCTCTGTTTTTTGTTACAATTCTTACAAACTTTCTTTTGGAATTTCCTTTTCCCTTTAACAACTGTGGATGACCCATCTGTGTCAAAAGCCGATTCGTCATTCTCACAAAAATCAATAGTAACAAAATTTGCCGCCTGAGGGACCGTTCCCCCAGGGTCAGGCGGATCATTCATGTTGTTGTGAAAATATTTACAAACTACTTACCAAAACTGCTGATATATACACAAATTAATAAATTTACAAGTTTTAATAAAATTAAACTACTATATACACTTATCTGATTGATTTAAAGGAAATAATTAAAATTTTAAGTTGGAGCCAAAAAAAACTCGACCGCCCTTTTTTAAGTTTCCCGCGCTTTTCAAATAAATAATTATTTATTCTTATGCTAACGGTAGGGATACAGTGACAGTGGCTGACTGACATTGACTTATGTCAATGTCACTGACTGCATGTCAGTGTCACGAACTACAGAGTAAAAAATATCAGTTAGAAAAAAACAATCTTACGTTCTACTGAACAATAATTTCGATCCCAAAACGACCGATTGTAAAATGACTTGATGGTTGGAGTATATTTTTCTTGTATTATGTTCTTCTTTACTGTTTAGGTAACTTAAATTACTATTAAAAATTTAATATGAAAACTGGTATTTCTATTATTGGATCTATTGAGCATGAACATCTGTTTGTCTACTGTTATGCCGAGGGACACAGTACGATGAAGGTGAACGTTAACGTCAATGCCCATTCAACGCGATAAACATTTTGTTTATTTTAAACGCTTAAAAGTTTTAAAGAGAGTGGGTCACACTTGAACCTTCAACGTGAATGGTCATTATTATGTTCTTATTTATTTACAAATTAAAATACTTGTATGTTATCGTACCATTATTTATTAATGACATCTCACAAGAAATTGGTTGCCTAGCAATCAAAGACACGTCAGTCCTCCGCCCCTATTCCATTGCTGGTTCCGCCACCAAAGTCGCTGGCAACATCTGATCCAAATGACGACGTACCACCTTGCCTCCATCAGTTCTTATCTCGTAGTGTAAAGTCCCCAATCTTTGTGTAACAAAACCGAAATCCCATTTTGGACGAGAGTTAGTGTAGTCCCGAAATTGGACTCTATCGCCAAGTTGGAACTCTTTAGAATGTGGTATTCTACCACTGCTTTTAGATGGTAAAGCGGAAGAAACCTTTTTGAACATTACGTGCAACTTTGTTCTAACTTCTCTACCAAACATCAAATTGTACGGAGACAAGCCTGTAGCGTTAGGTGTGCGTCTGAGCCGTGTTTTGATTGTAAGTAACTTATCTAATAAAGTCCCACTCTCCCCCGCCATACTGCGCAAGGCTCTCTTAATAGTCTGAACGAAACGTTCAGCTTGTCCATTTGTAGAGGGATGGTATGGAGCTGTAGTCTTATGTACGATAGCGTAATCGGAAATAAATTTATTGAACTCTAGTGAAGTGAATTGTCTTCCATTATCGGATACTAGAGTAAACGGAATGCCAAAATTGGAAAATAAATCCTTGAGAATTTTGATACACCATGAACTGTTGGCACTTTTAGTAGGAATAATTTCTGTCCACTTTGAATATGCATCGACAACAATAAATAACTGATGTCCTAAGATCGGGCCAGCAAAATCAATGTGGATTCTTTGCCAAGGGCCATTTGGAGCTTCCCAGTGATGTAAAGGAGATTTAACTGGTTCATTCTGCTGTAGTCGACAAGATCTGCATGACTTTACTTTAGTCTCTATATCTTTATCAATATTTTTCCAATAAATGAAGCTTCGAGCTAGTAATTTCATTTTGACGATACCGATGTGGCCGGCGTGTAGTTCATCTAATATTCGATCTCTTAAATTTTGCGGAATCATTATTCTAGTCCCTTTTAAAATGCAGTTATCTTGAAGAGTGAGTTCGTTGTCTTTATATCCAAATTTCTCAACAGAATGGCCTGATTTTAAAGCTGCTACCAATACATTAAGTTCCGAATCAAGTTCTGTTTCCTTAGCTATAATTTCTGGAGTTACGTTCAATGAATTAATATGTTCTATTTGAAAAGCACAATGTTGGTCAATTTTGTTCTCATTTATTTTACCAACTGGAAATCTGGATAAGAAGTCTGCGTTAGAATGTTTACAAGATGTTCTATATTCTATGTCGTAATCGAATCCAGAAAGAAAGTGTGCGTAATGAAACAAACGCATTGTACTCAATGCTGGTAATGTCTGATGCGGATGAAAAATAGAAGTCAAGGGCTTATGATCTGTAATTAAAATAAACTTCCGACCATAGCAGTAATGGAAGAATTTCTTAAGCCCCCAATATATAGCCGTAGCTTCTTTGTCGATTTGACTATATTTCTTTTCACTATTTGTAAGGCATCTCGATGCAAAAGCGATTGGACGTTCTGAACCATCTGGTAGCTTATGTGATAAGACTGCACCAAGACCTGTAGGTGATGCATCTGTTGCAAGTATTAAATTTATATTTGCCAAACTTTCATTACTTACATTGTCATAGCTTTCATCAAGTTGATTTGTGTTTCTCTGTGTTTGTAGACAGACACGCGCTAAATGTCCTTCTTTGTGACAATTTCGACATACGCTTTTTATTGCTCTACAATCGTTTGCTCTGTGATCTTCTTTACCACAACGAAAACATTTTCCTCTTAAATCGTTTATTGTAAGCGTTTTTCTGGAATATTGAGTATTATTACGTGGATGATTGTTATTGACTGTTGAATTTCTTTTTGAATCTGAAACTTTATTAATGGGGTCAATAAGTTTATCACTGATAGATGAAAATGTAAGGTTCTCAGCTTTCCCCATTTCTATGGCCGTAGCCATTTGAATTAATTTTGAAAATGATGGCGTTTCCCTCTCTTGTAATATTTTTGTTCGTATATCACTATCTTTCAAGCCTCTTATAAATTGTAATATCAAAAAAATTTCTTGTATTTCTTTTTCACAATGTTTACATTTGAATTCGCAGTTGCTCGATATTCTTTTCAGTTCTGATGCGTACGTAGCAACCGACTCATCATGAAGTTGAGTGCGAGTAATAAATTTATGCTGTAAAGCCCATACACTTGGTTTTGGATCTATGTAATCATCCAAAATTTGTGTAAGGTCTTCGAAGCTTTTACTGAGTGGATCATCAGGAGAGCATAGATGGTAAATCATTTCATGTAATTCGGGTGAAATTGATGAAAGTAATGTATAAACTTTTACTTTAGGATCCTGAACTTTGTTAAGTAAAAAGAAAACAGTCAATCGCTTTGTAAAATTTTTGAACGTTTCCTTTTCTCCCAATCCTTGAAAATTTATTCTTGGAATTTGCTCTAAACTGGTGTTGGAAATCGGTGATGTCTGGGCAGAAACGAACGGAAATTCAGGCACAGAATCGTTGTTCATCTGACGAAACTGTATAAGTTTTAGTTTTAATGCAGTAAATATGGTTTCAAAATTGTACCTGTAGTCTATTTCTTCTTCTAAATTTTCATCTTCCGTTTGTAATTCTATTTCCTGTTGTATGACTTCGAATTTTCTAAATGTTTCTTCCAATGACGTGATTCTCAATTCAATTTCTTCATTCGAAATATGATCATTATTCGTAATGTATTTTTCAGTTCTAGTTATTAAGCCTCGTAATGAAGCACGTACTTTTTTATACTTTTTAGTATCGTTGTTCGACATCTCGTCGCCAATTATTATGTTCTTATTTATTTACAAATTAAAATACTTGTATGTTATCGTACCATTATTTATTAATGACATCTCACAAGAAATTGGTTGCCTAGCAATCAAAGACACGTCAGTCATGCTTGTCGTTGATATTGGCATAAATGTTCCTTGAGAATTCCATGCAAGATGGACGATAAATCTATTCTGTATTCGATGTGTGTAAATTTTTATTTACCCTTTTTGCGTCCCACTCATAGGCATGGGCCTCTTGCCATTATTGGAGAGGCTTGGAGCTTACTCCACCACGCTGCGCCAAGCTCCAATGCGGGTTGGTAGAGAAGCGGGTTAGTGGTGAACCCACTGTCGGATGTTTTTAATCCGCCCATAAAGCCTCCTACAAAATTTAACGACTGCTATACTTCAACAACAATGTGCATATTTTTTGCCACTAGTGATCACCCATCTCAAACTCAACCGAACCCGTTTTTCTTTAAAAAAAAAGTTAAAAAATTAGCTGCGTAGATTGCTTGTGTTCTACGCCAGCCAAGCGGCCATGATGACACAATTATTATTTACAGTACTGAAAAACAAGAGCGATATCAAAATCAAATAAAACTTTAATGATAAACCTAATAAAGTAAAGCGTAGTGATATATTTATACAGTGGAACGTAGCGGTAGTCGGGAATCAATACCTTATACTTTATTATATTTTTGCTTCTTGGCAAAAGCGCAAAAGCACTTTTTAATATTTTTAATGGGTAGCGTAGAGCAAGGATAAATGCTTTAAGATCCTGGTGGAACTCGCATTTTCCGCTAAACAATTTAAGCTCTTACCGTGTCCGTAACCGTAGTAGTGACCGTAATATTCGATCAAACAAATATAATATTAACTATAAATATTCTAACTCGTTTTTCCTTCGGCCTACAACAAGCGACGAAATAATTAAAGTAATAAAGGGTCTAAAAAACACAAATAGCACAGGTTACGATGAGATATGCACAAAAATAGTAAAACAGGTATCTAATATAATTGCACCCGTATTGACCTATATTATTAATTTGAGTATTGAGACTGGTATATTTCCTGATAGATTAAAAGTAACTATCATTAAACCAGTTCTTAAAAAGCCAAATGAACAAGATATGGCGTCATATAGACCTATAGCACTTGTACCAATTTTTTCTAAAGTATTTGAGAAAATTCTCTATAATAACTTATATTCATATATCGAAAAATTTTCAATTCTAGCTGACGAACAAGTAGGTTTTCGCAAAAATAAATCTATTAATTTAGCTATATATAATTTTTTGGAACAGGTCATGTCTACGTTAGATAAGAAAAAACAAATCTCAGCTCTGTATATGGATATGACTAGGGCATTTGACTTTGTAGATCATGAGCTATTAATAGACAAATTAGAGAAATACGGCGTTAGAGTTAATGCTTCACAATGGATAAAATCTTATTTAAGTAACAGAAAACAAATAACTGAAATTAAACGAGTTGACAATGAAACAAAAACGGAGGAAAAGTACTTATCTCAACCCAGGGATGTAGTATACGGGGTACCTCAAGGAAGTATCCTCGGTCCGTTGCTTTTTTTAATATATATTAATGATTTTCCAAAAGTCATTGAGCAACCAATGGTTCTCTTTGCTGATGACAGTACAGTTATATTTCCAAATGATAATCCAAGTACATATGAAACGAATATAAATAATGCCCTTGAATTATTAGTAGATTGGTTAAATAACAATAATCTTAAAATAAACCTTGAAAAGACAAATGTAATGACATTTAAAAATCGTATATCTTATGGGAGATCTGTAAATATCAATTATAGAGGTAAAACCATATGTGAAACAGAAAATATAAAATTTTTAGGCTTGTACATTGATAATAAGCTCACATGGAGACTACATGGAACATGTATGTAAAAAACTTAACAAATTCTCTTTCGCTCTTTACAAATTGTCAAAAATAGTAAATAAATCAGCGGTATTAAGTGCGTATCATGCGTATGTTGGTGCAACTCTTAGGTATGGTCTTGTATTTTGGGGTAATGCAACGGGTATTGAAACAGTTTTTAAAGCGCAAAAAAAATTTATTCGGTCAATGTGTCAACTACGACAGACAGACACATGCAAGCCACACTACCAAAGTTTAAATATATTGACGCTCCCTTCGTTATATATCTATGAAATATGTGTAATGGTCAAAAACGACATTTCTAAATACAACACGTTAAACTCAAAAAGACATAAAAATAAACTATGCGCAATAGCCTCTAAAACTAAACAATATCACAATAGCGTCTTTTGCATGGGACCAAAAATATATAATAATTTACCAGACTTTCTTAAAACCAAAAGTTATAACGAATTTAAAAGAGAACTAAAAACACATCAATTAAAAAAGCGTACTATTCGGTCACTGAGTTTATTAACGATAAATAAATTAATTAATAAAATATAAGAAATAAAATAACATAAATAAAATGACTAATAAATAATTTTGTCCGCGGCATAAAAACCTGGGAGGTTTTTTTTTCGCCAGATTTTTTTCCTCTCAGTGTACAAAACCCATCCTGATGGGTGCCCAAAGCTGATGACGGCGAACCCCGTATGGTTCAAATAAAATAAATTATTATAAAAAGCACAAAATTAAACCCAATTTTAGTTTTTTTTCAGTCTAATTAATTAAAACTGTAAAATATAAAACTACTTTAATGTTTCTTATGTACCCTTCTGTAATAGTTATTTTAAGAATTTATGTTTACATTATGTTAAGTCATTAAAATAATTATTTTATTTAATATAATAAAATTTGTACACCCTAAGGGGTAAATATGGAGCTCTAAATATTTTGTAAAACCTTTTTCACCCATATTTGTGCAAATAAAATATTTTCATTTCATTTCATTTCATTTCATTTCTTTTATACGCGAAATTCCTTCAAAATAATGAATGTAGGTAAATAATTTCATTTCACTGAAGTCAACTGTTGCTGCATTTGGTTTATTGAAATTGAAATTATTTATTTGCCAAAATGTGATACATGAATAGTTGCTGTTTTAAGTATTTATAACGTATTTATAACACAGTAGCCAAAAGTTGTGTTACATTACATAAACATTGGTGCGCAAAATTACTACATTATTAATATTTGAAATTACATGTTGGCAATAATGCAACTGCTGAATATCTTAATGATCTGCGATTATAAATGGAGCATCATTTGCAGAACCTAATTTAATTATAACTGGTCGACAATATTTTGTGCTTTTTTTCAAACTACTAGGACGCTTTATAATACTTTGTTCTCAGGCGCTCTCTCTAGAAAGAGCCCAACATTTTCTGCTGCTAAAGTATTTTCCAAGCCAAGCATCTCTGCTGTTGGATATTTTTGTAGAACCGGAGCTAGTAAGCAGTCCCATACTACGTCATAATGCGGCTAACGCGTCGCCGCACCGCGCCGCTCGATAACGCGCGTCGCGCACGTCCCGCACGGGACCTAGAACCAGTAAGGATAACCCACCCTCGTCGGCCATACCTACCCTTAAGCCAAAGTTAAAGTTATACTAATAAACATCCTCTTAAATACAATTTTATGTTATTATGCAATTGTAAATCTTGTGTTAATATTTCCATTGATAACAACCTGGTGAAGTATTGTTATTTGGAAGTGAGGTGATATTCATCAAATTTTAATTTCTTCATCTTAAGGCTTATTAGTTGAGGTTGAGGTTTTGAGTTGTTAAAAAATGCAGTGATATTGTTTGCATCTGTGGATTTATAATAATAATATGTAATTTCGCGCGACACTTTAGGTTTGCGAAGTTTGTTTTTTCCTACTCAGACAAATAATTTAAACATTACGTGATCAACATGAATGAAGTTGATTTAATAAAGGAAGTGGAAAAACATCCGATTCTGTATGACAAAACTGTTAGAGGTTTTAATAAAGCTAAGTTAAGAGATCAAGCTTGGAAGGAAATATGTACAGCGATTGACGCGTCTGGTAAGTTGTGGAATGGATTTATTAAATAAAGAAAAGCATGCTTACCGCCAAAGAAATTAGCTGCAGATTAAATTATCTAAACGAAAACGATAATATAAATACGAAAAACCTAATAACTGATTGGAAATAGTATAACCGCATAACGACTTAGTAATACCATTCGTATCTATCTATCTATCCATCTATTTATCTATCTATGGACATTATATATTATAGATACTATCCATTAGGTAGGTAGGCATTTAAAATTGTATTGTCAAGCAAGATCAAATTAAAAAACTTTAGGAACCTGTAAAGAAAACTGTATAAAAATACAGTTTTTTTGTTTTTTAAAACTTAATAATTTTTATTCTGTTTCGAACTTTATAAACTTCGTAAAAAGTACGCTCTGAATCCGACGATTTCCCACAGTCTGATGACAGTCTTATAAAAGTCGTCAGTCCAATTGTTTAGATACTAACATCCATCGTCGTGAAAGACATGTTGGTAAGGTATGCTTTGCAACGACAGTACTAAATATGCAATTCACTTAAAATCGATCAAAGCATTTTTGTCACACGAAAAGCACACCGAAACTAAAGTTTGTTTAACTTGCAACAAGTGTGAATGTTATGAACGCTAAGTATATAGATAAGCTAAATATATAGACTAAGAGAGCAATATGGTAGTGACGCCACTGTACTGTACCTATCGCAGTACAAAATATAAGTACCCAACGGAAAGCTTAGAACGCAAACGATCTATGCAACTAAGTCAAACGGGCGCGGTCGGGAGTGAGATGGGTGACCACTAGTGGCAAAAAAATTCATGCGCGTTTCCGTGCTTCGGAGGGCACGTTAAGCCGTCGGTCCCGGTTGTTGTCGATAGATAACAATCGCTTAACCTTGTCGGAGGCCTTATGGGCGGTTTGAAAACATCCGACACCGGGTTGGCCAAAAACCCGCATTGGAGCAGCGTGGTGAAGTAAGCTCCCAGGCCTCCCCAATAATGGGAAGAGACGCGTGCCCAGCAGTGGGACGCAAAAAAGGGTTGCAGCCATTCTTTTTGCAATGACAGAGACGTCAGAGACAGACAAGACAGACAGAGTGCCGTGCAAGAAATTCTGGGGTCGATTCCAAAGGAGATGAGTACATAATTGATGAATTTAAAGGACTTTCCTGGCCCAGAACAGGATTTGTTTGTATCCTTATCTTATTAATTTAAAATATTTTTCTTATCTTTTTATCCTAATTTCCAGAGACAGAATGCAAAAAGCGCTGGCGGTCCTTACGCGACTCTTTCATCAAGCTACAACGCACGCACGGGAATCGAACCCGCTGGCCCTATCACAACTCGATGCGCTTCCTCATACCACATCTAGAGCAGAGACACGACGCGTTTTAGTAAGATGTTTTGTTTTTGTTTTCTGAGATATCTTTGGGCAGTGGCGGGTCCAAAGAACATTCCAGTTCTCCTTTGAATAACCTCGAATATACGAATCAAGATTATTTTTTTAAATGCACACACCATCCGTATGCGTTCAACGCTCATGCGCATTGCACAAATTCGCATGTTGTTACCCCGTCCTCCCAAACTAAAATCCTAGATCCGTCACTGTTTTTGATAACAGTTATCCAATCTATCAAATTAAAATCCTAGATCCGTCACTGTTTTTGATAACAGTTATCCAATCTATCAAATTAAAATCCTAGATCCGTCACTGTTTTTGATAACAGTTATCCAATCTATCAAATTATAATCCTAGATCCGTCACCGTTTTTGATAACAGTTATCCAATCTATCAAACTAAAATCTTAGATCCGTCACTGCTTTTGATAACAGTTATCCAATCTATCAAATTAAAATCCTAGATCCGTCACTGTTTTTGATAACAGTTATCCAATCTATCAAATTATAATCCTAGATCCGTCACCGTTTTTGATAACAGTTATCCAATCTATCAAACTAAAATCCTAGATCCGTCACTGCTTTTGATAATAGCTATCCAATCTATCTAACCAAAATCCTAGATCCTTCACTGTCTTTGGATAACTGTTACTTCTAATTACTCACCCAAATGCATTCTTATGTTGCGATGGCCGGACAATACCTACACTCTCGCATAGAGTACTAGAGACCTATTTTTTGAGTAATTTTAGAACAACGATAAAAAACACTAAGATTTATGTTGACCTATTTTCAGTGTAATTACTAGAACAGCATTTTCTGTTTTAAATGACATTAACTTTCATATAGGGTTAGAAAGTCGCAGGCGGAACGCTACTTTGTACGGAACACTTCTTTTCTGTTTAATGGGATGATTGCTGTAATTATTGATGCTTTATAAGCTAGCAGAAAATCTTAAACAAAGACACATTTATATCACAGATAACAGTGAGAGAAACAATTTTATTATGTAGTACGTACGTTATAATATAAAATTGATTCTCTGACTGTTAATAATGTCATGAAAATCAATATAATATTTAGATCCGTTTATTTTTTCTCAATGGGTCACAACGGAATGTAAATATTTTTGGTAGGACTTGCATTAAACCAACCAGTAGTATTTCACTGCTACATCCGATTTTGCCGTGAAGTTTAGTGTGTTTCAAGGAAAGATAATGTTACAGGTCCACGTTGGTCTAAAGCAACAAATGCATAGCATACAATACTTAAGAATTTCTTTACTCCAAAGTCGCAACTAAACTATCTTCTCTCATTCCAGCAAAAAAGAAGAAGAGGACTCCGATTCAGACAGCAGTAGAAATGTTACCAAACGAAAGCTCTACGACGAAATAGAAGATGATGACGAGGATTCTCAGCCAGCCAAGACCGCGCGCTTGAACTCCACAGACGACGAAACCGCCTGCCATTGCAGTAGGAACGACCCTGACGAGCTATTCTTGCTAAGCTGTGCACCGATCTTGAAGCGACTCAATACGAAACAGGGAGCGCTAGCCAGACTGAAGATCCAACAGGTCCTTTTAGAAGCTGAATTTGGAAACACGACGGATCCTGGCGACTGCGACTTGGATAGTATTGAAAATAATGCCGCATAATAAGTATCAACATTGACTGGATGACATGATTTACTGTAGTTAACTGTAAATTATAAAGTAAAGTCTTTTCCATAGTTTTCTTGACATAAAAACTGAAATTTTTATTATTATTGATTAAATAAACATTTAATTTTGAAATCTGACTTATTTTATACTGTCAAAATTTCATTGTATTTAAATATAAAGATATTTTTAATTAAGGGTTTCAGGATTTGTAATTCTAGGTTAAAATAATGTATCCAGCTGGTAATAAGTCTATTATTTATCTACATATTGTAATTTATAGTTAAACTATTACAAATATGTTATTTTAATGCAATTTGAAACCATGTCACATAGGTATATTACAGTATTAGCAAAACCACTATAGTATTAAATTACCCATTACAGTTCATATGAAATTCTCTCACGTGTTATTTCCTAATGTTATTGTGTCTGTCTTGTCATTTAATTTATATTTATTAGGTACCTATTAATTTTTTTCGAATTACATTGACTTTTACGTAATCGTCTTGCGTATTATTTACCATCTCCGTTAGAGCCATCCACAAACAGAAAGGTCACAAGTAGACTTTCTCTGTATTTGTAAAGGAAATTAGCTGACCCTGCTAACACATTGCACATTATCAGGGTTTGACTAAAATAATCCCGCTTCCTCTAAACTGAACCTTAAATATATGTTGTTAAAGTTTGTCAAGTGGCAAAGTTAAAATGTGCATTGCAATTGTGGCCTATGTAAATACACACATAGGATTTGCATACAATCATAAAGTCAAATGTCCAATCGCGTGGTCAAATTAGTAGTTACCTAGTATTGGAATGGAAAATATATTTAAACCTTCCGTTACACTGTTGAACTTTAATTAGTACGAGCAAGTGTCTAATACAATTCTAATAACCATCAACTTCTATGTAAATAAAACAAACCTTACATAGCTACCAAAATGAAAAACAATCGCCAACGACTGATAACTATACAAAGCTAAAGCAATGAGGAGCGAGGTTTGGAATGGGCTGACAGTGACAGCTGATAAATTAGACCACGTAGTGGTTGGTGCAGCCCAGGGACGAATAGCCATCTAGGTCCAACCTAAAGCATTATTTATTCTTATGCCTAAAGCATTCTCGTATCTTGTATGAGGTCATATGTAGTTGAGCTGGTACTCTATACATTACTTGCTTCAGAAATGGGTGCAGCAGTGGCTTTTCCGTCCACTATAACAACTACTGGTCACCTTAAGTTGTTTTAAATTACGCCTTGTTATAATAAGAAGCTACCTAAGATACAAAATATTCTTATATAAATGTTCTACATAACTACGGCATATAACGAAGCCATTATATAAAGTAATTAAGTGCACGTGTAATAGTCCTTGCCATCGCGGCATCGCGTTACTTCAGCGGCAGCGCATTCCTCTGTGGTAAATTGCTGCAGTTGAAGGTTAACGAAAGGCCACACAGTAGGCACAGTCTAATTCCAAGAAGAAGACAATTCTAACTAGATAATATTAACGATATCAATAATTAATGTATCTGATCTTCTAAGTACCCACATTTTAAGTTGTGTGGTAGAATTGTATTGTAACTATGTATACTTATATAAAAAATGTAAAAAAGCTTATCATTGTAGGTACCTACTTATTACTTCTTATTTTACAGACATGATGAATCTGATTTATCAGCATAAATAAAACTATTAATTAATTGACCTGCAGACGAAATGCTGTACTTTTGAAATAATGCTTAGTTGGTAGCGCTTATACTGCCTAACATGTAATGCATAGAGCAGGTAACAACAGGATTCTATAGATATTATACTATACTACCTTTTAATCAGAAGTAGGCAAATAATAGTTTATTATATACGACCGCAGCAATATAAAACCATTAGGTACATATTATGATAACATTGATAACCTTTCGTCAATTTTTACGATTGACTTTTGTTTTGTTGTACTAACGGGAAAGATTTTAGTTAGACCACCGAGTAGTTGGTCTGTCGGGGGAAAAAAATCCCCGTGGTTCAACTAGTTGGACCAACGGTTGGTCCACGGCGAATGCGCGAGACGATCTGCGTGGCGCAATGGTTACCATGCCAAACTGCCAATCAAAGGGTTCAATTCCCGGCGAAACTGAAATTTAAATGATGAGTATAAATTTATGTTCTCGGTCTGGGTGTTTGTGTTTCTGTCTTTGTGTGTGTCTATGGCACCCACTACACAGGGTATATCTACCCTAACGTAGGGCTTTGAGTGGGAAACGTTATTTTATTATAGTATTTCTTACTTTGCTTTTTAAATTACGTATTAGCTAAATCATTAACCAGAATAATTAGGAATTTAAATGGCTAAAGATGGAGTAAGGTGGTATATTAAAGAAAAATTATTTGTTATTCTATGAACTGGTAATCACTTACTTAGGTACCGTAGGGCAAGCAATGTTTCCCATTTGCCGGGTCGAGACCCGGTACCGGGTTGTCAAAATAAAATATCGGGTCGTGGTCGTATTCCGCGAACTTGGACTCTATACGAGTATAAGCAGCAGCTCCATACTTTGCACTGGTATCGCCTTTTTACCAAACCAACCAACTATGTAACAGATACCAAAGTATGTAGAATTAATAAAATTATTTTACTATTAATGCAGTGTATTTTTTCCTAAATTTACCAACTTAGATTTAAAAGTATTATGTGGGTCACGAAGGGACGGTGTGAAAATTACCGGGCCATGGCAGAATAATGTTTAGGAAACACAGCTGTAAGGTAATAGTTTTATTGATGTCTATTTTTCTGTGAATCCACCATATCTTCATGATATTCTGTTGTGTTTCGATAGGTATAAGATACGCTTGCCAGCCACACATAAGTCGGCATGACGTAGACGTGACCATCAGTATTCTAACCTCTGCATCTGCACAAGATCTCAAACAATGATCAAGGCTGTGTTATAATTTATTCTTATGGCTAAGAGTACTTTAAATTGGGACAGATATCCCAGATTGAAGTTACCACTTAACGCCACTTACAATAAACTAGCGGCCGCCATCGATTTCGTCTGCTTGGACTTTGGTATTAGTCATAGTATGATGTTACATAGCCTATAGCCTTCCCCAATAAATGGACTATTCAACACACTAAACCAGTAGTTCCTGAGATTAGCGCATTCAAAGAAACAAAAAAACCAACTCTTCAGCTTTATATTATTTATTAAGTATATTAATATTATATATTTAATAACATGAAATAAACGATATGATTTGATTTGATATTAGTATAGATTAATCAATCAACCTCTCCATATTGCTATACTATGCAAAAATGAAAACAATTAACTTCGTTTAGCAACGCATCAATTAAAAACATAGATACAAAATATTGCTATTAATTGATGACACTTATGCGGACACGTGCACAAAATGTGTTTGCGCATGTGAAATCAAGTAAACGATTTCTTAATAGACTTATAATTACGAAAAGGAAAAGCAATTTAAAAAAAATGCCTACCAAGTATAAATAGTAATATTTTTGCGATCTTACGATCTGCGATCTATGGCTTCTAAAATTAAATCGTTTCACTTCAGTGACAAAAAAAGAAACTAGTATGCTAAAATCTGACAGAGAATCGAATTGCGTACCTGTAGGTTTGATTGGGTACGTACCTCAGAAGGTTACCTACTGGAAGATATTTCAGTGTGGAATAAATAAGTAGTGCCCTTGTACAAATATTATTTTTTAATTTTTATTGTATTGTTAAATTTTATTGTGTGTAGGTACATAAATGAAATAAAAAAAGGTTCATAGGTAAAATTTTAAATTCATGGCTCAGTCATACCATCCCAAACACTGAAAATTATTTTTGCAGTCTAGTTTTTATTGTGTCCTTCTTGGAAACATAGTGATTTTTTTTAGTCTTCACTTCAAAAATTAGATAAACAACACCGATGATCGTTTGTTGAATTCGCAAAACATTGAAAGGAATGGCAAACGTTGAATGAATACGTACAACGTACTATCGTAGGGCCTTATGGTGCATTTATTTAGAATCCATACTAGTTATACTAAATATTATAAATATTGAAAGTAAATCTGTCTGTAACGCTTACCCTTTAAAAACTACTGAACCAATTTTAAGGAAATTTGAAACACAGGTCGAGTGAGCGTTGGGAAAGGAAATTGTTTTTATCCTACGGGAACCTATAAAACGGTTCCACGCGGGCGAAGCCGCTAGCGGAAGGCTAGTTTATGATAATTTGCAATTAGCCTTACAAACTTGTTTTTAGAATTAAAGTTGTAGCAGTTATAGGTATTTTAAACGCTTCACGAATTCCAAGGTGACATCACCCATAGTGTCCCATGCAAAATCGGTTGTGTGCTGATCGTCGGATCCATGAGAAAAACCACTACTAATACCATGATCAGTTTCTGCCTTAAGGCATACAACATGTATTTATTCATGTACTTAGCTTTAAATTAATATTTTAAACATTTTGACAGTTGTCTGAGAGTCTGAATGAACTAGGTAGGTATATGTACATATAGATGAAGCAAGGAGGTAGATAAGTATAAATTGGTTTGTTAAACTCTAATAGTTTTATTTATTCATGAAATATACAGATGCTTACATGGGTAAAATTCAATTATCATTAGGGCCTCTTTCACCACCTTCAAGTAAAGTGACAAGTACGCTAATTGTCGTTTAAAGTCACCCGTAACTTCAATTTCAATTTCACGATGTTCGTTCGAGATGCACTATTGATAATAGGTAATATGATAAGCTGACCCGTACTCATCATAGATACATAGCTTTTACTTGCCACTTTAAACTTTACTTGGGACGTAACTAATCAACACTTTACTTGGAGATGGTGAACGAAGCCCTTAATCATTTATTATTTATAAATTGATTTACTTATGAAGTGCTTTCCCATATAATTACAAATATTACAATTATTAAGATGTCAAGGCATGTTTTATAGCAGAATTTGTTAACATGGGTAATTAATTAACGATTGCTACTTATCAGTACCTAATGATATAAATAAAATCACGCAGTTGTACCTATTCCTTATTATAATTACACGTATGATAATACATTTGTATAATTATACTAAAAATATCACAATGGCATTTCTAACTTACAATTAATTAACAACTTTTTCCTTAATTTGCATAAATCACGAGAAAACACGTCCATTTATGTAAAATTACCTACTATTAATTACTGTCTGTATAAAGGTCTACTACATAATTATATTTATAATAAGTCATAAAATGGTCTCTTTGATATCTTAATTTATCTATCTAACTATAAGAATTTATCTAAACAACTTCTACGCTAAGCTTCATGACTGGACTGGTTGCTCGAATAGTTTTAAGTCCCTGCCATACATTTGTAATAGTTCTAAAGCTACTCCGTTCGTCCACCCAAAGCCTTCTTGTACTCCGTATTCCCCTCCACCGCCGTTGTGGCCCGGCTGGACGGCGCTGTACTTCTCAAACATCTTCTGCCACATGCTGTACCCAATATAATTTGATCTTATCCATAACGTCGCCTGTTCTCTGGCTAACTGTTTTGCCTCTTCATTCCCACTATTCTCGAAGCCACCAATAAGAATACTCTGCAGCGGCGGCCATGCGTTTGGGTAGTCCCACTGCTCTCCAGAATGTAAAACCGATGCGGGAACCCCACCGGGGAAATTCAATGCCCCCGATGACAATAAGTATTTTACTAATCTTGCGGCGTACTTTGGGGCGTCGAACGGCTCCACGGCGCCGGCCCACAGCGGGGTAACGCAACTGGGATAAAAATGCCGCCTCGGCAAGCCGGCCTGTGCATCGTAATCGTACCAGACGCCGTCAGCTGGATCCCATAACACATTTTCGATTGCATTTCGCCAATACTTGGCCAAGCTCCACCACTTTTGTGCCTCTCGCCTGTCCTTTAGTCGGTTACGAAAGTCACCAACAACTTCCAAAGCACCGGCAAAAATAGCGTTTAAATCAACAGGTAGAATTCGCGAGGCGTGCACATCCGTCAAATTACCTATTACCGCATTATCTGCTGTCACTAACCATCGCGACGAAAAGTCCCATCCGCTTTCCGCCGCACTTTTCAACTCCGTATAAAATTCTTGGCGCATATCCTCATTGGGCAAAATTCGAGAGTTTGTGTAATCTTCGTAATATGATTCAGGACGTGGACCCTTTCCTCTTTTATCGGCTAGATAACGTAATAAAACGTAGTCCTTTCCCTTGACTTCCACGGTCACTTTCTTCTTGTCGAGCCAATATTGTAATTCTTTTTCTACGGTAGCGATATTACGTTCGAGCCACGCGAGATCGCCCGTAATTGCAAAATAACTAGCAACCATCGCAGCCAGCAAAGGTGGTTGACTCCGTCCGAGGTAATAGATGCGACTTCCGTTTGGAATATATCCTAACTTATCTACGAGATGTAATAGATTTTCTATCATACCTTTCGCGGTTTCTGTCATGTTGCTTATTAATAAACCTCTTATAATCCAAAAGGAATCCCAGTAATAAAGCTCCTTGAATCGCCCTCCAGGCACAATAAATCCGTTAGGAACGTAGAGAAAACTATACAAATCAGGGTATTTATATACGTCTGGACTGACCTTGCGTCCCAAATTAGCCCATATACCGATAACGCTTTTAGCAAACTCTCTAAGCTTTGGGTCTGAAATTTCTTTCAATATCGGTGGTTCCGGGTCGAAATCAGGCGGTCTCCATACTTCCAATTCATCTCCATCCAGAAAGTGTTGATCAACAAAATTTGCAATCTCCTCTCGCGACGGGTTTCTATTGGTTTCGTGCATTAATTTTTCGAAATCAGCCAAGGTCTCATTTTCGGGACGAACTAATTTTAAATCAACGAAGGTCTTCGAGTCAGGAAAAATACGAGCGAGTTGTACTCTGTGAAGGAGTTCACTGTGACAGTAAATGGAAGAGTTGCAAACTGGAACGACTGTGAACGCCTGTGCACAGGCCCCGAGCAGGCCAAGGACCGGGTACAGGGACACATATCGATGGAGTCGCTGCACGAGCATGTTGGGTGGTCTTTGTCAGAGTTTTCGCCGGATACTAGCACTAGCTGGCGCGAGTACGGAAGCGCGCGATAAACATAACCTTTGTACGTTTGTCGAGTGAGGGTGCGCGAGGACCGTTTGCGCGTACGTCCGACCCGCGACTGCTAATTAAGTGCATCGAACGCGCCATGGTCGATGATCGAAGTGTGTCAGCGAGTCCCGGCTCGGTGTCCCATCACAGCTGATACAATGCACTTTCACTTCTATGTAAAACTTTGCGAACCTGATTATTTGCTGAGATCATAACGCGTGCTACTCTCTCAGAAGCAGGAAGAGAACTGTGAGTGTCAACCGAAATCTCGTGATAGTAGCTGAATGTTGCCATGCTTATCTTCGTTATCTCGCATAGCGCATGCGTGGTATCATCATTAATGTGTTACGATGATAACGAACATAATGACCTATTGAATGAATGTCAAGTAGATTTTGTACTGAGGTTCATGGAGGTATATAATGTTCCCTTATAATGTTAATTCAGAAATTATAAAAAATAACACTTTGATTAACTAGATATGAGCTTTTCAAATAACTTGGTAAGATATTAACAGCCGGGCGTGGCCGCGCGGGACCCATTTAAATTTTACTGGACTCCTTAGGAAAATTCCATTGGTTAAAGAATTTACTAAAGTTTACTAAAAACACTTTAATTTCAAGTACGTATGTATCTATGTATGTATGCTGTGCTGGGTACAACAAAGTGGTTGCGCCTAGCATTTTACATTATTTCACTTCACGATGATGATCAATAAAGAATTTATTTGCAGGCGCTAATCTGTGGTGTGTGGATCTGGATAAATTCTACGTGTAATGTTTTGTTTTCTTCTTGTCATCCTCACAATATGTGTTAAGTAAATTTTTCATATTCAGTAAGCAGTTAATATGAAAGTTGAAATATAATACATGCAAATCTTTAACTGCATATTATAACTTAAACTCAGGATAAGTATATTTTGTTATTAGATTACACTGTATTTTTGATCAGGAGTCCGGATGATGTCCAGATGTCCGGAAAATGCCGGATTGTATTGTTTTACAACTACTTCAATATTTCCCAAATTAAAGGGCTTGAGTTTAGTAGAATAGTAATACACTATAAAAAAATATTTGCGGATAAAGTATTTATACAACAGACCTACTTAGTTATTACGACACTACGAAGTAGTACGAAGTACCTAATAAGTACCTACCTACGTATTATGTTTTGCACCACTTTTTTCAGTTTCTTTAATCACTTTCAGTATTAAAACTTGAATTAGTAATAGATAAAATTAATAAGTCATCAGTAATAACTAAATTAATTAATTAATTAATCCGGCTGCAACTTGATTCTTTATTTTGTTAAACATAAAATATTTTTGAGTTTTTTGACCTTGTTCATGTTTCTAAAGTAACTAGGTATGTGACCATGTGATGACGTGACTATTTGACTATATATATATATATTTGACTGTTTCAGAAACTTTTATGGCAGGACGTCTCTTCGTCGGCCGTGTCCGCCAGTTTCAAATAAAGTAAAAAATAATTACCACGCCTTTATATTACCTACATACTCGTAGTTTATTATATAGAGAAAACAAAACCTATTTACGAGTAGGTAGCTATAATAGGTTCATGTATATAGTTTATTGTGTAGTTACAACCTTTCAGTCGTGTAAATTACTATGTTATGCTATTTAGAACCTTCATTAGAATGCAAATTAGATAATTCTTCAGTCTTTTGAAAAAAATAACTACAAAGATCTTCAGATTTGTAAAAATATATGCGGTAAATAGGCTACTTCATTTATTTATAGTTACAAGTTGCCTATTCTTAACATACTTACTTAATATACTTACCCACTTTGCACTAGGGACACCAATATTTTGCTTTTTTGGTATCGGTGGGGAAACCTTCAAGGATACCGGGTTATGTGGGATTTGACCGCACTAAAACCTCCTCGGTGACCTGCCTCTGCGCTTGGGGAGGACTCCGGGATCTCCAGTGGAACGCACAGGTGTTCTCCGTCCACGCGTGGCGCCCTAGAACGAGCCCATCTTTGGGAGAACAGATGTGCTCTCCTGAACCTTCCGATGCTTACGGCGACATGCGGTCACGCACACACCGCCGTCATACCCGGGGCTGCTGGCTGGACAGATCGAGCTCCCACTCTCACCGACCACAACCCTGGAAGCCCCTTTTTAGTCGCCTTTTTCGATCAGGCAGGGGATACCGTAGCTCTATTCTTAATCCCGAAGCTACAGGGACTAAAGGTAGCATATAATATCTAGATAGTTCACTATGGTCAGTCCCAGTAGCATCCGTATTTTAAGAATATAACTACGGTACCTACCCTGCCTGATCTTAAGAAGCGACTAAAATGGGGCTTCCAGTACTGCGGCCGGCGAGAGTTGTAGCTCTAACCGTTCAGCCAGGCCCCGTAAAGGATGGCGGTGCGGGCGTGTGCGTCGCCGCATGGCGTCGTAGTCGTAAGCACTGGAAGATGCAGGAGCGCACCATCGCATCGCTGTTACTCTGCGGATGATGGGCCCGTTTTGGGGCGCCCGCCGTCGCGCGCGGTAGTCACTGCCAGTGACTCACTGGTGCGTTAGAGATCCCCAGAGTCCCCTCCAAGCGCTGGTGCAGGCCATCAAGGGGAATTCTGCCCCCGATAATTAAAAAGACGTATCTAACAAAAAGTAAAAACGGAGAAATAAATGTTTTAACGAATGAAACGGGAAATCGTTTGCTGTCTTCGAGTGAATTAAAATATTTACATACTGGAAGTTGAAAATAATGCCCACAAAATAAGGCTTTAACTTGGTTTAGTAATAATATGAATTTATTAAATTATTATAATAAAAATAATGAAAAAACAGATTCATCTTAGCATAAAAAATAAAGAAAAATATTACATACTTAATTGAATAGGCGTAAATGGCTAGATGCGTCCTTTAAATTTCAAACACTTTTGGCTGTACTTTTATCTAGTATATGATTGTAACAGAAATGGGCGCATGTAGGTATATCCGCCTTTTTTCTTAAGAATTAGAAAGTATGTAGATAACCCTTGGCTTAGATAAAATGTTTTTAAAATTATTTAATAATCCTTTTGTCTAAGGTAGTATATCTGAAATACAGTAGGTTCGTGGTTATCTTATTTTAATAAATTATTATTATTTGTAAATGAAACACTATTTGTTAAAGTAAAGTATTTATTTTAAAATCTTTTGACCCACATAAACAAAAATTAAAAAATTAATTTGACGACCCGTGTGGCGCAAAGGTTACCATGCCAGACTGCTGATTGGAGGGTCCCGAGGTCGATTCCCGGCGAGGCAGAAATTGAAATGATGAGTTTTAATTTCTGTACTTGGTCTGGGTGTTAGTGTTTCTGTCTTTGTGTGTGTCCATGGTACCCACGACACAGGGAATCCTAGTGTAGGGCTATGAGTGTGTAGCGTTATTTTAAATTTCAAATTTTATTACTATCCATAGCACAGTAAATTATAATGAAAATCAGAACTATGTTATTATTAACTTGAGCAAAGTTCAGCTTAATCAGTCTTATTATATAGATATAGATCTGTTATAATTATCTCTTATATCTTTATTGTTACAAACCGTCTTAAAAAAATAACATTCTTTGACTAATAATCATATAAAACTCTCTTCTCTTCATGGCTTATTTGGTAAGGGTATTGGTCGATAATTAAGGGGCCGTATACGAAATTTTGCTGATTTCGTTGATTTACCTGATTTAACACATGAGATTTAGCAGTTAAATTACAGTATCTCCATAAGTTTTCTTGCACATTTCATTAATAATCGAATACATTAACCACTTTTTTAGCTTGCGTCAAGAATTATAATGCGAGATTTAGGTTATTTTAAAAGATTTTTAATGCCAAATTTTCATTATTAATTTGATTTATTTTTCAGAAAACGGATTGATTATGAACTATATTAATGTAAAATAAATTTTATGAAAGATTGTTTCAGTTATCTGAAATCAAATGCAATTTCAGACCCATTTTATCTCAAAATTGACTAAGTTCAATGTTTATTAATAATATTTTATTTGTTTTTTAATAATATTTTTGTATGAGAGTGGCAAAAAGTGGCTCATACACTATGTATTTGATTTTTACAGCAATACATGGCGTTTTTTCCAGAAATATGTGATATTCTATACCTATTACAGTAAAATTTACAAAACTATCACCGTCTTCAGGTCTATTAAGCAAAATAACGAAATAAAAATTAAAAAGTGGCTCATTTAATAGTTTATTATTGAAATGATCAGTCATATTGTGCAATAAATTTTATGGAAATACTGTATTTTAACTGCAAAATCTCCTGTGTAAAATAGCTAAATCAGCGAAATCGGCAAAATTTCGTATACATACGGACTCTTAAGGGATACCTACCGTGAAATTAGCTCCAGGTATTTTCTACAGCAGTACTATTTGTTCTTTTCGTACTTGTGGAAGCTAAAGCAAGCTTTTAGTAAGTAACTAAAGCATCGACCTTTTTCATTTTAGTTTTACCTGTAACAACAGTTAATAGTGTAAGAATGCACTAAAAAGCGTTATAAAGCACGTTAAGTGTTTGCAAGTGATATAACGTACATCAAACTTTACTTTTATTAAACGAAAATCAACAACCTAATCGGGCGCAACTGACAGAAACTAGTCAGGTGCCGTACTAAACATCCCCCTTCCGACCCTCGCTTGATTCACAATTCTAGAAAAAAAGGACGTTTCTGCACACTTGCGCCTTTTCCATTAAGTATCAAATTGTATTTTTTTATTCAACGTGAAGTATTAAGACGCATAAGGCAAATGCGCCTATGCTAAAATAATTTTTCGAAGAAAATAGGGCGCAAGTGGTCAGATGTGGCCTTTATTTCTTAATGTGAAACCAGATTTTTAATAGCGCGTTAGACGCAAATGCTCATTTGCGTCTTATTAACTTCCACTTAGAAATAGGGACAAATATGCGCCTTTTATATTACTGAACTAACAAATAAACTATAAAGTATAAGGACATTATCTACGTAAATGCGACTTTTTAATTAAGTTTCACATAAATTCGTCTTTTCATCTTCAATCGGGTGTGAAAAAATTAACAGAAGCGCCCTATTTTGTTGTGCTAAAACCGGACTGGAGGAAGTTAGAAAAATATTAAAAATACATGCAGATGCGCCTTTTTTTTCTGATTCCGGCAATGTATATAACTCAAATTTGGAAAAAATGTTAGATACGTCTTTTTAACTATCGGGGGCAGAATTAAGTGCAGTAAAAAACCACATAACTCGGTATCTTCCGCGGATACCTTTAGAAAACCTTGAATTTTTACCTACTAGTGTCACTCTGAGGTGTCACTCCGTATAGGTATTTTTAAGAATCAAACGAAATGAAGTTTATTTAGAGTCTACCCATGAACCCTTAAAATATTATCATTCACTTATTTTATCATACATACGTTATACCTGCTTCCATAGATTTATTATGTATGACTGACTACGTAAAAAATATATGCCTGCTTCAGTTTTATTTCGTGGATAGTTTTGACAAGCTATGTTTTATTATTGCAATTTTTAATTTAAAAATAAAAGAGAATAAAATCATACCTACCTACTCGTATATCCATAGATTTAGAATATACTGGCGTACCTAATAGTACCTAAGTATATCTAATAATAACAATATATATGTCTATAATTATCGTATGATTATGGTATTCATTTTTGTATAACTAATATTATTTATGAATAGAATAATAGACATGAAAATTATATATTACGGTTAGATATCTTATTTTTCTAATTATTTTCCTCTGATGAATGTGAAAATCTCAAAAGTTCTAAATTCAAAGGACGTTCAATATAGGTAAATTAATATTTCTAACGTGTCATCCATAGTAACGAGATATTTTCTGGAGTTCATGATACCACTTAGAACCTTCTTGGTTCAACCGGCGAAGCTGCATCCATTTCTGCTATACTTATGTATTCTGTGACTATACTCTGAATGCAGTCATCCTTAGTGCCTCAATGTGAGTGACCTTTCTTTCGAAACAATCAACGACATTTATCTGGGCCAGGCGCGGTCGCAGCCTTCAATTTTGGGGGGTTCTTGGTGACCCCCCCCCCCAAAATAAAGGCTATATTTTGTAGGTGATTGAACTATTATCGTTCGCCCCGGGAAGTACCATCGCTTCCGAGTAGCCTCCGGAGTAGCAGCGTAACTGCATACGACCTGACAAGACTTACCTATGCTTGCTTGAGGTTGTATGTAGATGTCCATGGGCTGCAGCGACCACTTAATATCACGTCACTACTCCATTCAGATAAAAAAAAATTGGGGGGGTCACTAAGAGATTTCGGGGAAGAGGCGTCCCAAATTGGCTTGTTTCGCCTTCCATCTACGCATGACTGATGGATTTTGTGGGAGGGGTCATGTCCCCAGAGGGGGTCCTGGACCGGTATTCGTAGGCTTTTGCCCAGATCATGTGCTGATTTCTTGTTCTTTTCTTTATCTGCGTTGTAGTGTTTCAACAATATTATGTAAGTTTTTCAACATAAAGAAGCTTCCAAAGAGGGATTTAAGGCAAATAAATAAAGTATATAAGTAACAATCATATATTTTTTATTCATTTTCTTTTAAAAATTATGTAAGTAGTGATATTTGTATTGTAAGATACTCGTATATGTACAGAACAAATTTAATAACAAATAAATGCTTTTAAAATAAATACATGTAACTAATATCAATAATTGTATTATGATGCAGAAATAGTTATACATTAATAAAGGTACGATAAAAGTTATAGGTAAATAAATTCGTAGCGAAATTGTTCGTTATTGATGCCTAAAAACAATACCTAATGAGTAGATAACATAAATATATACTTAAACTATTTAATTACTTAATACTTCATTACCGCATTGGGTATTTTGTAAAATTAAGATTGCAGAGGTTTTGTACATTTTATTATTAAAACTGCACTTATTAAATATTTTATGGCACCCTGTACACAAAAGTAGTCGATTTGATTAAAACTAAATTGGTCACATGGTAACTACATGTTTCATTTAAGACTTTAGAAGTTTAGCTTAATAAATACATAAGGAAAATTTTAATCTTAATACTAAGTACATAAGCACTACTAAAATATACTAATTTATTTCGAATTTTGGAAAATGTCTCCTTGAAATATCATGACATCAACATTTGATATTTGTACTAAGTATTTATTATTGTATTATTAGCAAAAATATTTTATCAACTATCCATTAATTCAAAAATATAGATAATTTGGTTAAACCTATCGAAATCTTATGTGTAAAAATGTAAACTATATTTTACAATGTATATAATATATCACCTGTAACTAAAGTTACTTTTTTTTACTGTTACAAGATTAGTCGAAGTTCTTAATTAAGAAAACCAAGTGCTATATTCTATATTTTTTTTCTAATTATGTAAAATGCGTTATTCTATGAATTCTTCAAGGCTTGACTATCATTAAAGAGTCACATAAATAGCCTTAAGTCAATGAAGTTACTTTCAGGACCTTTTTTCAAATATTTCCAGCGATTTATGTATATAAAGCAGCCAGTGAAATATCTAAAGGCATTAGCTTATCTTCATCTTCAGCTTCGCTTTCTGAAGATGCAGATACCGAAGAATCTGAAAGTGATTTGGATTCAGAATCACTGGAATCCCCACTAGAATTTTCGCTAAAAGTTGCGCTGGTGTTATATGTACTGTTTCCCCTAATTTCATCGGCAGCGGTCAATCTACGTCCATACTTCGTTAGGAACTCTAAAACAACTCCGTTGGACCATCCGAAGCCATCTTGCACGTCGTACTCTCCACCCCCTCCACCAACACCAGGTAGTTCTACGTTATACTTTTCGAACATCTGCTTGTAGTCTACAAAACCTTTGTAACAAGAACGTACCCAATTTTGTGCTACTTGAAAAGCGACTTTGTTTGCGTCCCTCGTTCCCAATGCTTCTAAAGCATTCACTACAATACTGATTAGAGGAGGCCAAGCATTGGGGAAATCCCACTGCTCTCCACTGTTTATCAAAGTGGCTGGGACTCCACCGGGATAGTCTAGGCCATGTGAGTTTTTCAAATACTTCAATACTTCGGCAGAATGAGCCTTTACTAATTTTTTATCAACAGCTCTCATCCAGAGAGGAGCTACATTACTCGGATAGAAATATTTGCGATGCTGCCCGGCGGCCAAATCGTAGTCATACCAAATTCCATCATTTTCATTCCAAAAAACTTCACGAATGTTATTTCGCCATTGTTTTGCTAAATAGGCCCAATGAGCCTCTTTACGATCGCTACGCAGTAACCTTTGGAAGTTAGCAGTATTTTGAAGTGCATTTGCAAAAATAGCGTTTAGATCTACGGGAATTATGTCAAGAGTGCGAATAGTCGTCAGGTTGCCTGTGTTTTTTCCTTCGTAATCTTTGAACCAACGGGTAGAGAAGTCCCAGCCACTTTCAGCTGCACTCTTAATTTCCACATAAAAGTCTGTTTGATCTCGTTCAGTTTTGAAAAATTGTGCATTTGTATAATCTTCATAATAGGACTCTGGGCGGGGACCTTTGCTAGGGGCATAATATCTAAGTAACGAATAATCTTTTCCATCTTTTTCAAACGTTACTAGTTGCGTGTCAAGCCAGTACTCTAGTTCTGCTTCTAAAGTTTGTATATTAGATCTAAGAAAATCGAGATCTTTCGTTGCTCGGATGTATAATGAAACCATAGCTGACAGTAGGGGTGGATGACTGCGCCGTTGATAATACCACCTACTTCCGTTAGGTACATGACCTAATTTACGTACCAACCCAATCAAATTTTCTATCATGCCTCGAGCCGTGTCCTTCATCCCACTGATTAGTAGACCTTCAATGATCCAGTAGGTATCCCAATAATAAATTTCTCTGAAGCGACCTCCAGGAATGATGAAGCCGTTATTCACAGGAATAAGGCTAAACAATTCAGGTTTTTCTAAAACTATTGGCTTTACCTTTCTGCCCAAATGTGGCCAGATATCGTTAATGTTTTTACCAAACTGTCGCAAAGCCTCGTCTCTAATTCCGTTAAGGAATCTAGGGTTCGTAGAGTAGTCGGTAGGCGTCCAGTTTTCGAGCTCGCTGTTCGAATCAAAATACTCATCAACAAATGCCTGTAACTCTTCATTCGATGGATTGTTGTTCGTTTTGTTAAGAAGTTCTTGGAATGCATCCAAGGTTGTTGTCTCGTCATTTCGAAGTTGTTTATCTACAAAGGTCTTGGAGTCATTATACAACCGGGCCATCTGAACGTAATGTAGGAGCCTGCTGTTGCAATAGACCGGCCTGTCGCACGTTGGTGGGATGTCACCGGATCTACCCTTAATGTTGGCTGTAGCCACCGTGGCTGTTGTGAACAGAAGTAATAAGTATTTCATCTGAAACAATTGCAAATAACATTTATTATAAAACGTTCATTGATTAATACGCATAATCTTTTTAATTTTAGTTTATTTTTTGTATAACATAGAAATCAACTCATGATTAATCTGTTAATCAGATAACTTGACGCATGATTTATTGCTAAACTATGGTTAAATATTCAATTCACAATTGAAGAATTCTCAGAAATAATATTACGTCAGCAGATATCTAGGCTAAACGGTTTTTCACTACTTATTCGTAATTCTTAATTATAAATTACGGACAAGTTTTTATATCTTATCTAGTTTTTATTAATAATTATATTATATATCTTTAAATAACTAGTTTATATTTATAATCGTAGTTCAAATAGTAGTAAATTTTCCTAAAGTATCTAAATCATTACTTAGATAAAAAAAAATGTCCGATTTATCGCTTCATCAAAGCGTAAGCAATAAATTGCTTGCTTCTTTAATATTTTATATTATTTTAATAGCTAGTAAAAACAAAGAAACATAATTTCATTTTTTACTTAAATCTGCCTGTTGCTTCTTCTTAGGTATTTTTTGTGATACAAAATTGGTACCTAATAAATAAGTTGCTTCATTCCGATACTTGTATCTTGTAGGTTCAAGAACCCAAAGAACATGTTGCTAAACGTAGAGCAAAAAATATTAAATATATCTTTAGAGTAAATTATTCCACTTGAATAAAACAGATTGTAATTTGATGAGATCCGACATGAGACACTAAAAGAAAAATAAAATGAGAGGCCCGAATTTAAATTTGAAAAACGTTATAAAATTATGTTAATTAAACTTTATGTTCGTTAGATACAAGTTGAAACTCTTTTTTGCATCCCACTGCTGGGCACGAGTCTCTCCGCATTATTGGGGAGGCCTACTCGTAGCTTACTCCACCACGTTGCTCCAGTATGGGTTGGTGGAGAATATAATCATTAGGGAGATATATATTCATTAGGCGAATGTTTAAAAAACTTTTTTAATAATTTAAACGTTGCTTTATATTCCGCGACCTTTCTTACAAAAAACCCGGCCAAGTGCGAGTCGGACCCACGCACGAAGGGTTCCGTACCATTATCTATAAAAAAATCACGTTTATTGTATGGGAGCTCCATAAATATTTATTTTATTCTATTTTTAGTTTTTCGGTGGAAGTTTGCATCGTAATGTACATCATATATTTTTTTTAGTTTTATCATTCTCTTATATTAGAAGTTACGGGGGGGGGGGTGCACATTTTACCACTTTGGAAGAGTCTCTCGCACAAAATATTCAGTTTAGAAAAAAATGATATTAGAAACCTCAATATCATTTTTGAAGACCTATCCATAGATACTCCACACGTATGGGTTTAATGAAAAAAAAAATTCCGAGTTTCAACAGTATAGTTCTTATAGTTTCGGAAAAAAGTGGCTGTGACTGTGACATACGGACGGACAGACAGACAGAAATCACGAATCCATAAGGGTTCCGTTTTTTGCCATTTGGCTACGGAACCCTAAAAACTTATATTATTATTATTAATATTCAGAATTTCCCTTGTGTAGGAATTTAAAAACAGTTTAGTAAGGGCAACATATTGTCTTTTAAAACCTCTTATGTATGTATTTAATTTTCTCTGATTGTGAGTTAGGTTACTATCCAATACACAGTATCAGTTGTCTCCATAAAGGAGAATAAAACAGTTGTCTCTTATACTACTTAATCACTTAATTAGATTTATTACCTTAATATTACAACAAAATAATTTAGTTTTAGTTTAAAAAGTTTTTAATTGTATTTAATAAACGAAGTCCATCTCATTTTTTATTTATTACAAAAATCAAACGTCGGTTTGAATGTAAAAAGCTAAGCAATAAAAACTAAACACTGTGATTTGACATTCAAGCAAAACCTGATTTGCGAATTAATTGAAAAGGTCACAAAAAAGAGTCGAAATTTATTTTGATGTAGGTATAATTTAAGTTATATGTATCGCACATTTTTAGTAAGTTTAAATTTTATGATTAGGTATATATTTCTATACGTTTTTACGTATACGATTTCATTACGATTTCAACGGACACTAATAATGTTTCATTATTGCGATGCCTCATCTGTGCGGATAGTAGGCTTTTTAAAGGACAGAGGGGCTTAAGGATTCACTGTAGTCGATTCCACATTCCTCGTATCGATGCAGTGGATCAATCAGCACTCTCCTCCTTTGATGTCCGTGCAGATGGAGATCACAGTGATGAACTTTTACATCAGAGGCTCGCATTCCTCAAAAACAATGTTGGATTAGTGAGGCGAGTACCAAAGGTAGCTCGTTTGACTGTCGCCCGCTGCCTTACTGAGTGCGTTGCCAGGGTAGTCTCAGAAAACAATTCAAGTGCTTGGGAAGAGCTTTTTTTATTTGCCTACAAAACTTTAATTTAGAAAAAAATAGTACAAAGTAAACTTCCCTAACTAATTTAAGTAAATTTAATACAACCAACCATCAAATTCCTACAGTACCTATCCGACTAAAACATCCATATAATAAGTTACATCTACGTTATCCCTACTAATATCCCACACTGTTCGTGAGTGGCATGGTTGGGCTTGATACTCTAGAGCTGCGTAGAAAAATATTTCTGTTAGTTCATTATTACCAACTGCTACACAATAAAGTCGATAATCCTTCAGTCCTCGCTCTCTGTGGACTGGAGGTTCCATCGACACACATGCGTGGTGGGTATGGAGGCAGAAGGCCCAGCCGGCTGTTCGCGGAGCCAGTGGTGCACGCACGCCGCACGGCTGCTGCGCCGCACTGTGCTGCACTGTCACTGTTCAATGCACTTGTACTTCATTACCCAGATGTTGATGTGTTTTTTTATACACTAAGTAAGTTTATATCTGTTTGTACAAATTTTCTGTCACATGTAATGCTTTAGGGTTAACCTGTTAATTACATGTACTTGTAAATAAATAAATAAATCTGATCGAAAATAAACTTTCAGATAGAGACGTAAAAGGCGCACGAAAAATTTTGTTTTCTGAGGATTCTTTGGCTCCGTGCTCACCCGACACACTTGAAGCTCTACGCGAAAAACATCCCACGTCAACAGCAGCCTCATATGCATCTACTCAATGTACTGACACGACACATCTTCCTCTTAGAGTAAGCGATGAGGCCACCCTAATCGCTATTCGTTCATTTCCGAATGGCCTAGACGGCATTACTCCAAAATTATTAGTAGGCAAAGATCTTCTGAGGGAGCTCACCAGCCTTCTTAATTTAATGTAGGCTGGACAAGTTCCTTCAGATATTACACCAACAATTTACGGAGCCAACCTCGTCGCTCTGAGGAAGAAGCATGGCGGTGTTCGTCCCATTGCCGTGGGCTGTACATTGAGACGTTTGGCGTCAAAGTTATACTGTCGTGAATACCGTGAGCGTTTAACGCAAAAACTTAAACCACGACAGCTTGGCTTTGGAGTCAAAGGTGGGTGTGAGGCAGCAGTTCATTCGGCACGTTCAATTGTGATAAAACAAAATTTTTATAAAAATAAAACAACGTTTTTGTAAAAATCGATGTAAAAAAAATGCTTTTAATTCGGTAGATCGGGGTGCACTTCTAACTGTAATTCAAAAAGAAATAGGTACCTGAAATTTAAGATTTAATTTGGCAATGCTACGGCACCCCCTCAAAATTAATGTATGGTGATAACGTAATTGAGTCTTGCGTGGGACGTCAGCAAGGCGACCCTCTTGGCCCCGGTTTTTTTAGTTTGGTCATTCAACCAATAATAAACCAACTAAATTCTGAATTTAATGTATGGTACCTAGATGACGGTTCTTTGGGAGGAACTGCATCAACAGTATCGGAGGACCTAGAAACAATAATTCGGCGTTTTGAACAAATTGGTCTTAGCCTTAACTTTGATAAATGTGACCTTTTTTTTCAGTCCACTTAACAGAAGACCAAATTTTATCTCTTACAAATAAGTTCAATATTATTACACCAAATATTAATATTACAAAAAAAGGAAATTTATCTTTACTAGGTGCTCCAATATTTGATGATACTTTTGTTCCCATCATAAATTCAAAATTAAATAAATTCAATATGATTTCAGATCGATATAAAATCTCACATGGCTACCTACATTTTGCGCCTTTGCTTATTCGCTCCAAAATTTTTGTACTTACTTAGATGCTGTCCTTTTTGGAAATTTCCTTTAATAACAAAGAGTTTAGATTTAACGTTACAAAATTGTTTATCCAAAATTTTTAATTTGTGTTTTGATGATCGCTCCTGGATGCAAGCAACACTACCAGTTAAGTTTGGTGTTTTAGGCATCCGCACGACGGAAAGTTTGTCTCTTCCGGCTTTCTTGGCCTCATGTCATAGTACGTTAACCCTCATCACAGAAATATTAAATACAAATGTTGATGATGTTTGGGTTGCGTACATGATGGACGCTATGGGAGTGTGGGGTAACAATTTATTTTCTTGGTTTAGTTTCAAACGAAACACTCACACAAAACGAAACGCAAATAAAGTGGTACATTTTTGGTTAAATTAGATAAAGTGAGTTACACTAAGTAAATAGTGTTATACTAAGCAAATGAGTGTTTCGTTTGAAACTAAACCAAGAAAATAAATTGTTTTTATCCGAGCAACGCTCGGTCGTCCAGGTACTTTTATTTATAAACAAACCATCTCGGGTCGGAATGAAAGTTGTCTGAAGAATATTTGAAATGACTTAAAAATAATTTTTAGAGTATTATTTAGTCTTTAAGTTTAATGTATTTGATATAATTGATTGAAAATGATTCCATTCTACTACTATTACTGCTTATAGAGCATCAAAGGTACTGTCTCACGGGTGGTACCTGTGATGCTCTAAGGAGTGTAGTAAGAATATAATTTATGCCTCAACTCTTAGGATTCATCATACCTAATAGATCCTTATTGTACCTATAGCATTTGATTTTTATCTACTATACAGGTATCTACTAAAAATAATTCTTAGACTTCAGAATTGGCTTTTAACATCCCACATGAATGACGCCAAATATTTGAGACAAAGAATTTGAAACAATAATACCTAAGAGCGAAAACAGATGTTTCAGTTTGCCTCCATCAATACAAATAATGAGGATTGTTATGGAAATTACCGCCGCCATATTATTACAGTGCGGTCAATGATATTTTAAACTACTACTTGTTTTATTTAATATCATTGAGTGCGGTGACACCATAGATCTATATGAAAGTCGTAACGCGTGCCATAATAGACCGGAGCCAAACAGATTAGTGCTCGAAGAAAAATAAATGACCCATTGTCTGCGAAATGGTTATGTATCTATCTACAATACAAACATATAATAACAAATTGTATCGCTGTATGCCGTGTAAGGTCGTTGTATGTCGTCGGGTGTGAGATGGGTGACCGCTAGTGGCAAAAAATTTCATGCGCGTTTCCGTGCTTCGGAGAGCACGTTAAGCCGTCGGTCCCGGTTGTTGTCGATAGATAACAGTCGTTAAACCTTGTCGGAGGCCTTATGGGCGGTTTGAAAACATCCGACAGCGGGTTGGCCACTAACCCGCATTGGAGCAGCGCAGCGGAGTAAACTCCAGACCTCCCCAATAATGGGGAGAGACCGGTGCCCAGCAGTGGGTCGCAAAAAAGGTGGCAGCCAGATGGATAAATGGATACCATATACATCTACTTGACCGAACATACGATATAAAATGTATTTATTGGCTCACACAGAAATTTATGATTTTGTTAAGCTGTATTAATTAAATAAATTACTTCTTTAAAATATCAAAAATATTCAATAAATATGCCTAAAAATTTATAAACTGTAATATGAATTCAAAGTACAAAACCACAACCAAAACTATCTACCACAAGGTAAAAGAACTACATGGTTCCACCGGGGAAGTACCACTGCTGAATCCATTTCTAATGTGACTCAGTTCTATGGTATTTTTTAAAGCGCAATACGCTAGAAAGATGTGGTTTCCGGCTAGACTTACATAAGGCGACCATCAGACTTGGGAGTAGCAGCGACTACTATAAAGCACAACATGGCCATGCTCGCCTACTAGTTTATTAATCTTAATCTTAATATATATATATATAAAAAGTAAAGGGTTTTCTTTGTACGTAAAGACACTGTTTTCTCTATTATCACTAACTCCAATCAACTTCCCGTTGGGGTGGTAAATACCTCTTACGTAGATGATAGTAAGGGAGTTGATCGCGGTGGGTGGAGTGGGGAGCTGATGATGGAAGGTAATGCGACGGTTAGGAGTTGAGAGCAAATTCTTTCAATAAATGGGGTTTTGTTCGAAATCTTACATTCCTGAGATGGTCCAGCTGTCACCAAGTCAAAGTCTGATGATGGGATCCCAGAGAAATCGAAAGGAACATTCAAATTTTATAGCACAATAATTGATTTTCATATTTTAACGAAAGCAAAACAGGCATTTGTGTATAAATATCATCATATCATGTTGCTGAGCTGATGATTGAAGGTACAACTCCTCAACGGTTAGGAGCTGAGAGCAAATTCTTTTATTAATTTATACGTTCAGGTGGACTGACAGTAGTATTCTTTCAGGCTATGAGATGGCTATTAGAAAACATGATTATAAAAGGTAAATCTCTGTAAAGTTTAGATTAAACAAGCGACGTATTTTAACCCGAGCAACGCCGGGTTTCGCAGCTAGTAAATACATAAAAATAACCTGGTTAGCAACAAATTATTTAGAAGAAAACCCGCACTTCTTTTGTTTTACTTTTTCCTGTAATAAATTACTGTTTATGAATGAGCAAATGAGAAATCAAATGTGTAATGTAAGTAATGCAAAACTATTATTATGCTGATATCAAGTTTTGCTTCGTCAAAGTCAAAGTCGAAGAAATTGTACTTTATTAGGTAGGTAGACATTCAAATACTTTATCTAAAATCAACCGTTTAATGTTAGCAATACGTAGTTTTATGAGAAACAATTTTGTAAAAAAAGATTCAATTTACGTCAATCTATATGGAAATTTAGAGAAAATACATTATCCAATTTTATTGTATCACGATCACACTTACAGATAAAACAAAAACAAGTGCCGATTACGATAACAATGGAAGTTATCATTTTGAAACAAATATGTATATATTATAGTTGTTTTGTGCTCAGCTATAAAACAACAATCTCAAAGAAAAATGTGAATAAATTGATATTAACATATTAAAATCTACCTAAGTGTGTTGTATAATGTTGATATGTTTTTTTCGAACTTAGGTTTTAATTAACTTTATTTGGAGGGATCAGATTTTTTTGGACCGATGTCCTTTTATTTTTAGATGAAATCAACAGAATTATGGGCGGATTGCGCGCAGGTAGAATAGAGAGACAAACAAAAAACGGTGACGGGTTTTTTTTAACGATTGGCGTCAACATCAACAACAACGCCATCTGAAATAACTCCCAATAAAAAAATATTTTCACAAAAAATAAAAAATAAACGCAATATGGTTTTGATTGAGGTTTGAACCCGGGTCTTTAGTTCCGCAGTCAGCCCACGTACCCAAAATTCGGCCAAAGAAGCTTTAATTCAATGAACGAAATAACATTATAGTAGAGCTCTTTCAAATCGACATAGTCATTTCTTTGAACGTCGTCGCGCGTCGGTCGGATTGGCGGATGGCGTTTGAGGGCGTTCTACGCTACAATATTATTAATACTCTCCAAAAGATGTGAGGAAGAGTCGTATTTTTCAGTTTATATTTAAGTTGAATGTCGATGAAAATATTTTTTTATAATTTTATATTTCTAAAAATAAAACGTAGCTGGATCGATTTATCTCCCCCGAAACCAGGGTACCTACCATATTTCATCAAAATCGTTGGAGCCGTTTCCGAGATTCAAAAAACATATTAGGTAAGTATATACAAGAATTGCTCCTTCCTCGACGCGATAAATGGATTTTCCAATACCAAAAGAAATTTTCAATTCGAACCACGGACGAGTAAAAAAAGTTGTCCGTGATTCGAACTAGTTCTTCCTGAGATAAGCACCTTAAAAATTAAATTAGAACAACAACAACATTCCTTGTTTAAGTTCCCGCTAACAAAGCCTTTTTTTACTTTAGTGAAATCTTTTTAGTAGTTCCGGGCTATGTTCAATATAATGTCTACATTAATTCTGCAGACGAATATGTACATACATCATGAGGAAAGAGCCAAAGGAACATGACTTTACAGCACACGTCATAGTTCGTCATTCAGTGAAATAACCACATGAATTTTTAACAGTTGACCTCCAAATCCATGGACCTAAGGTCGTCGGGTACCATCACTGTATTTTCCTGGTCTCAAGTAGGCTAATGACTTAATCTACTGTGACAAATGTAACTATAATTAGAATAGTAATTAATCAAACGAACACTGATAGCAGAATGTAAAGACACCGGTATCGTCTCGCCTCCTACTTTAAGACGTGACGGTACGATGGAGAGGGCTATGATTGGTATTTCTCTTCTTTTATTGGAATCAGAAATGATGAAATCCGTATACGAACGAAGGTTACAGACGTACTCGTAACTCTCAAAATCTGCAAGCTGAAGGGCAGGTCACATAGTTAGGAGGACCGACAAATGATGGGGAAGAACGGTCCCCGCATGGCAACCACGTCTCCGCGTTTGTTCTCAGAAGGAGCACAGGCCGCCCTCCAACCAGATGAACGGACTACCTAAAGAAGCCGCTATATTCTATGAAAGGCTGATGAGGATGGATGTGCGTATTTGACAGTCGTTCCACGGTGGAGGAAAACATTGTAATGATTCATTTTAATATTTTCCATCGTCCCACTTGCGTTACCACAATACAATAAAAGGTTATACGAATCGACCAACCTACTTACACTCAGCCAGCGTTTTGAACAATGAGCTAAATTCCTTTGGGATTTTGTGGGGACCCGTGCCCAGCACCGAGATATTAAAAAAACAACGGGTTGCACTCCCTCCGGTAGTGCCGGCAGAAGTGATAACTTGAACATTAACGTTGTGCATTTTTGATATTTTAGAATGGTTAGGGAATAATTTCGCACGAATTGATAATAAATCAATATTATTTTTCATCTAGTATTTTCAGTAGGTTTTCATCTAGTATTTTTATAAAGTATTCACTCATTTTCTTTCACTATTTCTTCGTTACTTTTTAGGGTTCCGTAGCCAAATGAAAAAACGGAACCCTTATGGATTCGTGATGTTTGTCTGTGTGTCTGTCCGTCCGTATGTCACAGCCACTTTTTTCCGAAACTATAAGAACTATACTGTTGAAACTCGGTAGGTACGTAGATGTATTCCGTGAACCACATTAAGATTTTCACACAAAAATAGAAAAAAGCAATAAATTTTGAGGGTTCCCCATACTTAGAACTGAAACTCAAAAAATTTTATTTCATCAAACCCACATGTGTGGGGTATCTGTGGATAGGTCTTCAAAAATGATATTGAGGTTTCTAATATCATTTTTTTCTAAACTGAATAGTTTGCGCGGTACGGAATCCTTCGTGCGTGAGTCCGACTCGCACTTGGCCGGTTTTTCATTAATAGATGCACTTTGTTCAATGTCCATATTTTATATACTTCAAATAAACGAATTTTACAAGTATAGACAGCTCGACTGTCATCGACTATCTGTCGTCATCAGCTGTCACCCCTCTGTCTTACGAATTTTCGATCAGGCCACGTGTCCTGACGCGAGTTTAACATTTTTTACATATCCCAAAAAAATGCACAACGCCGCTAAAGAAGTTTTCACTTCAAAAAACGATTGTAAATGTATAGTTTCTATACACTAAGTATTTCTTCAATTAGCACTCTAGAAACACTTCAATGTTATGGTGTTAGTAGGGCAAAATTATAGGTGAAAATATATGAACCTACTTAAGATTGTGAAATAACATTTAAGTATTTACGACTTCGGAATTAATGATAGCATTTTACTTTAATGTTTAATGCATTTTACTTTTTTTTAGTCGAAGATTGCGATTGGCCTCCGCGTTGGCGCTAAGGTGTGTGAACTCCATCAATGCTTATGTGGCAGAGGTGTGAGTTACTTTGGTCGACATGGACTTTCCTGTACCAGGAGTGCTAGCCGATTATATAGCGCTATAAACGATTTGATCCGCAGATCTCTTGCCACTGTCTCTGTACCTGCATCGTAAGAACCTTCAGGAATGTGCAGAGACGATGGCAAGAGACCTGATGGGGCTACGCTTGTGCCATGGCGACTTGGCCGGACCCTGGTATGGGATTTTACTTGTGTGGATACTTTGGCTCCATCACAAATAATTGAAACATCTAAGAAAGCGGGGGCCGCAGCCGACCATACACAGCTTCTCAAGCGCCGCAAATATTCTTCCATTTCAAAGGATTATTAATTTGCGGCGCTTGCGATTGAAACTATGGGTCCATGGTCGGCTGACATGAAAACATTCATGCAAGACATGTCGACTAGATAGATTCTAGCTTCAGATGACCAGAGGGCTGGCAGCTATTTTTTTCAAAAAAATTGCCAATTAGTTCAGAGGGGAAATGCTGCCAGCGTTCTGGGAACAATGCCACAAGCGCAAATTTTAGATGGGGTTTTCTTTTTATAGTTGATTGTTTTAGTTTTTAGTTTTTATTATTACTTTTGAGTTTTTAATAATGCATAATAATAATAATAAATTTGAAAATGTTTGAAAGGAATAAAATCAAAAACTACTGTTCTTTAATGTGTAATTAAATCATATACTACCTATACTCATAACAGCAAACTTATAATGACATGTAATAGATGTGACTGAGCTAAGCATTTTGCGAAAGGAAAAAAGAAAAGAAAAGGTTTTACGCCAATAACGAACCTTAATTATACCGAAATAAATAAATCAATCTATAGTTATCATAACTCCTTTTAAATTATATCTCTTTGGACATCCCTATAGGTATACCTATTTGTGGCTGTCTTTAAGCAACTATGTTTTCTGTTGCAATTAACCAAACGTGTCAAACAATGAACCACTTTCAAAGTTATCGGATATGCTAATATCCAAATAACATTTACCAGTTCGCTTCAACACATAGTTTTATCATCACAAAGTACTCATTCGTGACTTTTAAGAGGATTATGTATGTATCGCGAGAATAAAGTTCGTAGGAGTAACGCGCCTTCGTCAGCTACCAGTCATATAGTTCTACAGCTGTGACAACATTATTGCACTTTTTAAGAGGATTATGTATGTATCGCGAGAATAAAGTTCGTAGGAGTAACGCGCCTTCGTCAGCTACCAGTCATATAGTTCTACAGCTGTGACAACATTATTGCACTTATGTTTAACAAGAAATTACGTATGACGTCTTCTTATGAATTTTTATTAAAATTTATTGAATTCGATTTAAATCATAAAAGTAATAATGTTTAGTATTCTACTAGCCTTCCGCCAGCTGCTTCGTCCTCATGAACCCGTTTTATAGGTTCCCGTAGGATAAAAACCATCCTATGTCCATTCCCAAGGTCCACTCTATCTGTGTTCTAAATTTCATAAAAATTGGCTCAGTAGTTTAAGCGGGAAAGCGTAGCAGACAGACAGACAGACAGAGTTACTTTCGAATTTATAATAATAAGTAGGGATACGTATACTCTGTTATAATACTTATAATAATGGTTTCCTACTGTAATACTAACGACATACATGTTTTACTGGCTCTGCATTTTTTTGTAGATTATGTATTAGCCTGAATGAAATGAATAATATTATACACTTGATGTTTGTCATTGTTATACGACCATCCATGGGTGTATTCTTGGGTATCCATGGGTAGATTCTTAGTCAAGGAGGGAATTTGACTTCCACGTTACACGCAGACTCGCATACATAATATTAAATATACAAAGAAAACAGCAGAAGGTAGCTTATCTAGCATAACCGTACGCTGACCGTCATCCGCTTCGGATGCGCTAAGACTATGGGCAAGGAGAAAAAAGCGGGCGGAATAAAATCCCTGAACTGTTAATTTGATATCTGTTGATATAAAGGTGATCCAGTTTATTATAGGTATCACAACTTACAAAAACATTAATTTTATTCGGACCAAGCTGTTGTTTAGATAAGACTTGCGTATTCAAAACAGGTGCATATTGTCGACTTGGGTAATTAAAAATAAATTAATATTACATTTGTTAATTTCTTTATTGTCAAATATAACCGAAGAAATATTGAAATATAACTTGGATTAATTTAATATTTTTATTTTCAACCTTTTTACTTCTTAGCAGTTGGCTAAGGAAGGGTTATCTTTTTCGTGCCTATCTTTCTTTAATGTTATTTATTACCTCCGATCAGATCTTCTGAATGTTCTGATTTATATTATTTAGGCATCATTAGATTCGTCTCAGTTAGAGAGTTACAGAGAGAGAACAGTTTCTATGTTGTTTACTTGATCGTTGAGTGATGATACTTCAATCAACTATCAGTCTAGGCATTCAATTGAATGCCGGAGTTTAATGAACGGGACATATATACATATATACGTTTTCCTAGACATGAAAAGCATCTGCATGGATATCTCGACCAGACTTGTCCTCGCTTAGGATGACCAGAAGGCTGGCAGTTATTTTGCTCAAAAACTCAGTCTTTTGATTCAACGAGGGAATGCTGCCAGCGTTCTGGGCACTATTTCATACACATTTTTTAAAAATATGTACATATATTATCTTTTCCTTTTTACGTAGTTTTAATTGTAATAAAGTTATTATTTCACTGTAAAAAAAGGAAAAATTATAAATTCATGAAATTATTATATTGCCACCGATTCTTGATGATAACAGATAGATAAAGAAGGCAAATTATAGCATGCAGACGAATGCTATGAATGTGTACAAAAATTATCTAAGAACAACTTCTTTATCATCTGACGGGTTTTTATTTTCATGTATAATTTTGTAATTAACTTGTATGTTTATGGCATGGTTATCTAAACAGCAAGGAAATTCGATATCTTACTGCACTGTTAGCCCCGTTTTTTATAAGACACTTTATGATATTGACAAGTTTCGTAGGTGGTAGATCTTTTATGGTTCGCCCGGAGAAGTACCTACTACTGAAGTAACCTTTTCTGCCGTGAATCAATTTTATTGTGGCTCAGACTAACATGAGGCGACCATCAGCCACCGGGGTAGCTGCGCAATATTCTAGGGTAGTTCGTGAACGACCTAGGTGGAAAGAGCGCTCCTTAGGGTGAACTATGTACTATACTCAATACTCAATTATTTATTGCGTTCATGGTACATTTATGGTATTACATAAAATGTTATTTACACTTCATATCATACATGAACCCTATTAGGGTATTGCAAAAATGTAGTGAAAGCGGACCGACCTGTTCGACAATACCGTTCTATAATACCTTAATTTATAAAATATTCATTCATATTGTACAAACAAGTTTGTATTAAATATTGATGTAATTTTTTTATGAAAGTCCCTTCATTATTTAGCAATCTGATCTCGTTTGGCAATTTATTGAAAATTCTTATACACATCGCGTATGGAGCCGGTGCTGTACATTTTTAGTTTTGAGGCAAGCTTTACGAATAAATGTTTTTGTCGACTTTGGTTTGGTATCGTCGCGGTTCGTCGTCACGTAATGTAAAGAAATTTGAGTATTTTTTAATAAACTTACAGGTCTCCAATATTTATATAATATCTTAGACTAAGAATAATATACTTATACGTATATAATATAGATGTTAATGTCAAAATATTATTTTTAATAAAATATGGTCTACAAGTTTCCTGCTCTTTTAAATTTTCAAGTATGAAATGAAATGAAAATATTTTATTTGCACAAATATGGGTGAAAAAGGTTTTACAAAATATTTAGAGCTCCATATTTACCCCTTAGGGTGTACAAATTTTATTATATTATTTTTATTATACATATACGGATACATTTTTTTGTAGTGTGAACAATTATGGTGTCAGGTGTATATCTACGTTATTTCCCCATAATAGGATTCCGTATGTTAGCCACGAATAATAAGCGTCGGCATAATAGGCAGATAAGGCAGTCTTGAGGTCCGTAACTTTTTTTACTTTTTTCTATAACTTATTTCTGAGTTTGTGCACATGACTTTGCCATTTTATATTCGAGTCTATTTCAATTCCCAGCAAAGTGAACACGTCGACGCAATCTATTTTTACCGACTTCCAAAAGAAGGAGGTACTGTATTCGGCTGTATGTATTTTTTTTTTTTTATATATGTTCACCGATTACTCCGCCGTTTGTGGACCGATTTTCAAAATTCTTTTTTTGTTCGTATGCTTATACTCCCGAGGTGGTCCCATTGTCACCAAATCAGGATCTGATGATGGGATCCCAGGGAAATCGAGGGGAACTCTCAAATTTTATAGGCACACACATTGATTTTCTTATAGTTTCTGAAGCATAAGAGATATTTACGCATAGAAATCATCATCTCATGTTGCTGAGCTGATGATGGAAGGTACTGCGACAGTGAGGAGTTGAGAGCAAATTCTTTCAATAAATAGTTTTTTAATCGAAATCTTACATTCCCGAGGTGGTCCAACTGTAACCAAGTCAAAGTCTGATGAGGGGATCCCAGAGAAATCGAAGGGAACATTCAAATTTTATAGCACAACAAATGATTTTCATATTTAAACAAAGCAAAACGAACATTTGTTTATAATTATCGTCATATAATGTTGCTGAACTGATGATGGAAGGTATTACGACGGTTAGGAGTTAAGAGCAAATTCTTTCAATAAATGGTTTTTTGTTCGAAATCTTACATTCCTGAGGTGGTCCAACTGTCACCATGTCAAAATCTGATGATATGATATTAGGGAAATCGAGGGAAACACTGAAACTTAATAGGCACACACATGCTTTTAGTCATATTTTTAACATAATACAAATATTTATGTCTGGTAATTATCACCTGCTGTTGCTTAACTGATGATTGAAGGTACAACTCCTCAACGGTTAGGAGCTGAGAGCAAATTCTTTCATTAATTTATACGTTCAGGTGGACTGATAGTAGTATTCTTTCAGGCTATAAAATGGCTATTATATAAACTTGATTATAACAGGTATCTCTTTAACGTTTAAAGTTAAGTGAAAAAAATTCCAATTATGCTTATACATATGTTATTAAAATTACTAAAAAGAGTGAAATAAATTAAGTTTTTAACAAAAAAATAGAACCGACTTCAAACGGTAAAAAATAAAATTGTTCAGTACCTACTTCTTCCGGCTTATGGTAATGACTCTTAAAACTATTTTTGAAGTCGGGCCCTTAGTGAAATGTCCTATCTTAGTAAATATAGTGTACCTTTCGTTCTGAATGGGCACCGACTCCAATATAGTTTTAACAGTCATTACCATAAGCAAGAAGAAGTAGGTACTGTCCCACTGTCTGTACTGTCGGTGCCAATTTAGAACGAATGGTACGACATTTACTAAGGGCCCGACTCCAGAAATAGTTTTAAGAGTCATTACCATAAGCCGGAAGAAGTAGGTACTGAACAATTTTATTTTTTACCGTTTGAAGTCGGTTCTATTTTTTTGTTAAAAACTTAATTTATTGATTTATTAATGTATACGAAATTTACGTCAAGAGGTTGTTTTTGGTGGGGTCTATATTGCATTATTTTTGTTTTTTTTTTAAGTTAATGTCAAGGTTATGGTCATTCATCCAGTCAATTAAAGTATTAAATATGTCAGTGAGTGTATAGTGTATAACTATTGTATTATGTATATTTATATTGTATAACTAGCCTTCCGCCAGCGGCTTCGCCCGCGTGGACCCGTTTTATAGGTTCCCGTAGGATAAAAACCATCCTATGTCCTTTCCCAAGGTCCACTCTATCTGTGTTCCAAATTTCATTAAAATTTGTTCATTAGTTTAAGCGAGAAAGCGTAACAGACAGAGTTACTTTCGAATTTATAATATTAGTAGGGATAGCGGCCGCCCACGACTTCGTCCGCGTGGATGTTTGATTGTTTGAACACGCTAATCTCAGAAACTACTGGTTCGAATTGAAAAATTATTTTTGTGTTGAATAGTCCAGTTATTAGGGAAGGCTATAAGCTATTATAACATCATGCTATGCGACATTAAACTCCTCCAACGATGTATTCTGTGCTCCAATTCCAATGCACACACGCACACTGTTTTGATAGATATGATCTTTGACGTTAGGAACACACCTACATTGCTTAGACAACAGTGAGTGCTTGTAATTTAATATGAACTTTATACAATAGCAATAAAGCTCAAATTGACTACGTTTTAGTTAGAAAACATTTGTATGGGAAAAAGAAAAGGGCTGTTTTTATGGTTTTTCCGGCAATTATTCGAATTTTTCTCGCCGTAAAAACCATCCTTGAACTTCAACGAACATTTAAAAAAACAATTGGCCAAATTGGTCTAGGCGTTGTTGAGTTATGCGCTTACCAACATATTTTGCGATTCATTTTTATATTATAGACTATTGTAGGTACTACTATATTAATACAAAATATTTTATTTTTTCATTATAATTTCAATAAAAAATCTTATGTTACATAAATATACGTGTGAACTTTTCACGTACTTAATACTTTGTAATTTTTACCGACTTCCAAAAGAAGGAGGTACTGTATTCGGCTGTATGTATTTTTTTTTTTTTATATATGTTCACCGATTACTCCGCCGTTTGTGGACCGATTTTCGAAATTCTTTTTTTGTTCGTATGCTTATACTCCCGAGGTGGTCCCATTGTCACCAAATCAGGATCTGATGATGGGATCCCAGGGAAATCGAGGGGAACTCTCAAATTTTATAGGCACACACATTGATTGTCTTATACTTTCTGAAGCATAAGAGATATTTGTGCATAGTAATCATCATCTCATGTTGCTGAGCTGATGATGGAAGGTACTGCAACAGTGAGGAGTTGAAAGCAAATTCTTTCAATAAATAGTTATTTATTCCAAATCTTACATTCCTGAGGTGTTCCAACTGTCACCAAGTCAAAGTCTGATGAGGGGATCCCAGAGAAATCGAAGGGAACATTCAAATTTTATAGCACAACAAATGATTTTCATATTTTTAATAAAGCAAAACAGGCATTTTTGTATAATTATCATCATAGCATGTTGCTGAGCTGATGATGGAAGGTACCACGAAGGTTAGGAGTTGAGAGCAAATTCTTTCAATAAATGGTTTTTTGTTCGAAATCTTACATTTCTGAGGTAGTCCAAATGTCACCAAGTCAAAGTCTGATGATGGTATCCCAGAGAAATCGAAAGGAACATTCAAATTTTATAGCACAACAAATGATTTTCATATTTTTACTAAAGCAAAACAAGCATTTTTTTATAATTATCATCATAGCATGTTTCTGAGCTGATGATGGAAGGTACTACGAAGGTTAGGAGTTGAGAGCAAATTCTTTCAATAAATGGTTTTTTGTTCGAAATCTTACATTTCTGAGGTAGTCCAACTGTCACCAAGTCAAAGTCTGATGATGGTATCCCAGAGAAATCGAAAGGAACATTCAAATTTTATAGCACAACAAATGATTTTCATATTTTTACTAAAGCAAAACAGGCAGTTTTGTATAATTGTCATCATATCATGTTGCAGAGCTGATGATGGAAGGTACTATGACGGTTAGGAGTTGAGAGTAAATTCTTTCAATAAATGGTTTTTTGTTGGAAATCTTACATTTCTGAGGTGGTCCAACTGTCACCATGGCAAAATCTGATGATGTGATACTAGGGAAATCGAGGGAAACACTGAAACTTAATAGGCACACACATTCTTTTAGTCATATTTTTTAACATAATACAAATATTTGTGTCCGGTAATTATCACCTCATGTTGCTAAGCTGATGATTGAAGGTACAACTCCTCAACGGTTAGGAGCTGAGAGCAAATTCTTTCATTATTTTATACGTTCAGGTGGACTTATAGTAGTATTCTTTCAGGGTATAAGATGGCTATTAGATAAACATGATTATAAAAGGTTTCTCTTTAACGTTTAGAAATTAACTGATAAAAATTCCAATTATGCTTATTATTGCTTATACAGTTATACATAATAAAATTATAAAAATTACTAAAAAGAGTGAAATAAATTAAGTTTTTAACAAAAAAATAGAACCGACTTCAAACGGTAAAAAATAAAATTGTTCAGTACCTACTTCTTCTTGCTTATGGTAATGACTCTTAAAACTATTTTTGAAGTCGGGCCCTAAGTAAAATGTCCTGTCTTAGTAAATATAGTGTACCTTTCGTTCTGAATGGGCACCGACTCCAATATAGTTTTAACAGTCATTACCATAATCAAGAAGAAGTAGGTACTGTCCCACTGTCTGAACTGTCGGTGCCCATTTAGAACGAATGGTACGACATTTTAGTAAGGGCCCGACTCCAAAAATAGTTTTAAGAGTCATTACCATAAGCAAGAAGAAGTAGGTACTGAACAATTTTATTTTTTACCGTTTGAAGTCGGTTCTATTTTTTTGTTAAAAACTTAATTTATTAAATATGTGATCGACTAGGCCCAAGCAAGACTACTGCGCAACTGCTTACGAGTCTTACGACCTCACTCAGGCGTCTCAGACCTCAGACAAGACTATGCTTGCTTGAGTTTGTATGTAGACATAGGCGCACCGAGTGGGGAGGGAGGGCAAGGATCTTCCCCATCTCTCCCCCCCCCCCCAGCTTCCCCATCTGGATCAAGGTCCAGATTGATGGATTCAAGAATCCCAAAAGATCTCCCAAACGAAAAACGAAACCTATGTATAAAGAATAAGCTTGATATGATACCTTCTGCTATTTCCTTTGATTATTTAATATTTTGTGTGCGTGTCTGCGTGTAACGTGGAAGGCAATTTTACTAACGCGCGGTACCCAGCTTAAAAAAAATTTGTCCCCCCCCCCCGAATAAGAACCTAAAATATGCCCTCCCCCCCCCCCCCCTTAACCAAGAACTTGCCCCTCCTGACCAAGAACCTGGGTGTAGATGTTCACGGCCTGCACATCAACCACTCAACAACGCGTGGCCTGCGTCCTCGTCTGCTACTCCGCTCAAACAAAACAACTTATCATTGAACATGTCGAAAACGAAATTATTAAAACGCATTTTTAATTAAAAATGATTAAGCTTTACGACCACTGGACTAGACCTCACATAATATCAAAATTCAATACGTAACCATGACAGTGATTTTGCCAATCTACTGATAACTTTCGAAATTACAATGACAAAGTGACCTACTTTGATTTAAGTAAATGATAAAGATTTAATTCAAATCGAAAAGAGGTTGACGAAGTCGGAAGTAAATAAAAAACAAGTGTTTCGTAGTCGGCTCACATGAACATGATTTTATAAACGTTTGAGAGCCTTATAAACCTTTTAAAAATTTAAATCCGTTGAGCTTATTCATGGCCCGGCGGTTAGCGTAGAACGCAAGCGATCTATGCAACTAAACCAAACGAGCGCGATCGGGTGTGAGGTGGGTGGCCGCTAGTGGCAAAAAATTTCATGCGCGTTTACGTGGTTCGGAGGGCACGTCCCGGTTGTTGTCGATAGATAACGGTCGTTAAACCTTGTCGGAGACCTTATGGGCGGTTTGAAAACATCCGACAGCGGGTTGGCCACTAACCCACATCTACACCAACCTGCATTGGAGCAACGTGGTGGAGTAAGGCCTCCCAAATAAGGGGGAGAGACCCGTGCCCAACAGTAGGACTTAAAAAGGGTTGCAGCCAGAGCTTATTCGATAGGTATATATATACATTCCATAGGTGCATTGGCTGCAACCCTTTTTGTGTCCCACTGCTGGGCACGGGTCTCTCCCCATAGGTGCATTGCATATGATTAATTACTTTCTATTGAGGATGAAACCGTGAAGATATGGTATAAGAATAGACCCTATTTCAGTGTTGAACAACGATTTTAGAAGTTAGTTAGGTACTAAAGTGAATATAAATAAGATAATATTTCAACTGCTTTATGTCTCAACACTTGAGGCGAAGAGGAAAATTCGGTAAAGCGTGAAGGACACTTTTTACACAGAAACATATTTTTTTATCTAATACCTAACTTAAGATTGAAACACGAATGAAAATATAAAATACCGGATTTGAAAAGAAGCTAAAACAAAAAAAAACAAAGACTGCTTGCCTTAAAATTGACACTGCAGTCGGTATTTTATTGAGTTACTAGCTTTTGCTCGTGACTTCGTCCGCGTGTACTTTAGTTATCAGAACATATTTTTATCAACCTGTTTTGGAGCTGGTACTAGAATGACCAAGCTATTTGGTGCACTAACCCGCGAGCAAGCCACATAAAGATGACCGTGAGAAAAACAGCCCCCTTCTCTTAAATCTACTACTAGAAGTTCACTTTTATTCATCTCTTATGATCAGGCAGATGATCTGGTCTTACTGTATCTAGACTTACTGTAGCTCATATTCCAACCCATTTCCACCTACAGAGACCAATCCCGAGCTACCCAGCTTAGTTTCTTGGAGAAACTACGTAGACGGTACCTACAACAAATATATGTAAAGTTTTTACGTAACTGTCCAATAAACTGTCACAGAAGAAAATAAAAGAATGACAGATAGCGTTTTGACGTTTTATGCCAGAGCTTTCTGAGAGGTAAGCGACCGAAAAATACAAAAAGAATTAATTAAACTTGCTGACTGACGAAAATATTTCTCTTAACCAATTTGACAGAATATAAAACAATGCCTTATAACGTTTGGCGCAGAAGGAACTTACCTCAATAAAAAAATATCACCGCAAGTACTTTACTAAAATCAGAAAATTAAGAAGCAAGCAGTATGTCAATTAAAGATAAAATTTACGGTCTTCATTCATTCAAACTTGTAACTCGGTGTATTACTTATGTATATAATTCGTAAAAAATAGTACTAATACCTTGCAAGTTTTAGAGTTTTTATATAAAAATTTCATTCACAACTGTCACCATTCCTTAAATATTTCCATAACTGATGGTCGAAACACTTTTTACACGCTTTTTATTAGCTTCACCTGTATGTTTGTATGTTTGTATGTTTGTAACCGACTTCTTTGGGCGCGATTTTGACCCACTTTAAACGGCCAGATTTCGTTCAAACTTTGTAGATTTATTGAGGACCGATGACAATACACTAATTTGATAAAATTATTCCATTTTTCAATTTGCAAAATATGATTTTTGTTCGATTGCGTTTATAGAGCTACAGCTATTATACGACTGTTATAGATCAAACGATCTAATAACGAGTATTTTAGCCACTTTAATTCAGCATCTGCTAAAAGGTGGAGTAAAAGTGCTAAAACATAGTGCTGTAAACGTTTATTCGACGTCCTTAAAGCACACATTAGCAAATATTGCCAAATAGTCGAGATAACCGCTATTACACGATAAATGGGTGTTTTAAGAACGGTTACTCGGCTCTTATACGATTAAAGGCTGAGTAATCTAATTACTATTCGACTATTTTGCTGCTTGGGTTGCTCATATTTATGTAGGGGAGTAGACTATTGGTGCTCAGTAACCGAAAACGTGTATGAGATATATAAAGAATATAAATAATTTGTTAAGTCGTAAGACAGGTGAAATTTTATGAAAACGTAAAAATTAAAAAAATATGTAACCTTGTTATGTAACAAGCCTAATGATAGATAAAGATATTTTTGAAAGAAAGAAGAAGGTTCTCAGTAACCAGTCCATTGCTCGTGGAAACATCATGGAAAGAATAAATAATCCAAACTAAAAAGTAGAAAATAAATAATAGTTTAAAAAAACTAAAAAACACGCTTTTTATAGAAAACCGAACTAAAAAATAGAAAATAAATTTTAATGAATTTAAATTAAGAAAATAGTTTTAAAAATTTCAATGAATATAAGTTAATAATAGTGTGAATAAAAAAAAAATTTATTTAAAAAAAAGCGTGGGGTGCTTTTTAAAATATTATCGAAATGATAATCACTCTACTCATATCTGTCAATAAAATATTTATAACTATTGACACCATGCACCCCACGCTTTTTTTAAAATAAATTTTTTTTTATTCACACTATTATTAACTTATATTCATTGAAATTTTTAAAACTATTTTCTTAATTTAAATTCATTAAAATTTATTTTCTATTTTTTAGTTCGGTTTTCTATAAAAAGCGTGTTTTTTAGTTTTTTTAAACTATTATTTTTAAATACCGGGCAACTTTTCACTATAGATTTCAAACTCTAAGAAATATACTTAGCTGATGTGACGTAATTTTAAAAAAATCTATTAGAAAATGTTTGCAAGATTTGGTTGCTTTTGTCTCTGAATGTTTTATGTGCGTCAAATTTTGAACGACACGGCAAGACGTACCAACGTTTGACGTGTGGACGGTGTCACAATCTCTTGGCCCACCTTAGACTAAGAATAATGTACTTACGTACTACAATCTTCGCCACAATGTTGGCCACCGTGTGGAGGCACCATAATAAGAATATTTATTTTTATATGGGATCGAAAGAACGAAGGAGTATTGATGTAAATCACCCTCAAAATAACTTTATACCACTTTTTAACCCCGTTAGAAATTGAGTTTCAATAAAATACGAAATACGTCTTTCATCAATTGTATTAAAGATTGTTCATGCAAAATTTGAAGTAGATCGGACCAAGGAATTACGTTGTCCCATACAAACTTTGCCACCGTGTTTCGTCCCCTTAGAGATGGAATTTTGAAAAATCCTCTCTTATCGGATGCCTACGCCATACAAATATCAGTCCCTCCAAGTTTCAGACGATCAGCAGTTTGGGCTGTGGCTTGATTCATCAGTCAGTCATTCAGAACAAAGCAATAAGTATATAAATAAGTATGTAAAGATTTAGTTTTTTTTATGTTCCACTATTGGGCACCGGTCTGGCTTAAGTCCCTCTGACCAAGTGCGGCTATCACTAAAATTTCATAAAAAATCCAATAATCTTATTTCATCTTCTTACGCTAAGGCATACGAGTAGTGTGGTGTAGTAGTACTAGTAGTAGGTATTACCCGTTTACACACAATACACTACGCGGTTTTCTCATGGTATGGTGACAATGTATAAAAAATTGTTCAGTAGTTTCATGTTTTCATTTCATCAAATTATGAAAATTTATCAAATTACGAAGAAACATTTTTTCCTTATAATATAAGTCACCAAGTGGACCGAACCTTGCCTAATACATGACATGTAATCTAGGCATTAAGGTTGCAAGCGCCGATCTATAAATATCTTAAACTACTTAGGCTCTATTTTTAGACCTCTGCGCATGTAGCAATATGAGTGTTTCTACCAATAAATTTTGTAACAAGCAATCCGTACAGTCCATACTATCCATACTATTTAATAATATAAATTCGAAAGTAACTCTGTCTGTCTGTTACGCTTTCCCTCTTAAACAACCGAACCAATTTTAATGAAATTTGGAACACAGATAGAGTGGACCTTGGGAAACAACATTTTTACCCTACGGAAACCTATAAAACGGCTCCACGCGGGCGAAGCCGCTAGCGGAAGGCTAGTTTATTATAATTTATAGTAGATATAGAATATAATTATTACCTATCTAAAGTTATTTCAAAATTTTACTATTTTTTTTTACTTATCTATTCCTTTTTTCCGCATGTAGGTTTTTTGTTGAACGAGGGAAATTAAAGCGAAGGTAACATAACCACAGAAATGAAAAATTCTTAATCATTATTTTTTCCTTATTAACCGCATTCCTAATCAATAATTATTATTGCTTTGCATAAGTAACTCTTCTAGCAATTAAAAACAAATAGAACTGCATAGTAATACGATATAACGCTTTGCACTACTGAATTCATCTATGCCGCTTAAAGGATAAACCCACTTGCAGGCCTGTGAGTTACAGGGATGAAATATATACCAAAAAAAAAAAATGGTTTTATTGTCTATTTGATTAAAAGCTTGGCCTCATTGACAATGACCAAGTGTAAGAAAATTGTAAAATTTGATTTAAGAGTTAAGTGTTAAAAATGGTTTACAGATACAATGTTTTTGTGCTGCTTATACTGGATACTTAGTTTTTAATTTTTAAGATGAATTAACTAAAATATGCAATTGTACCGGTTAACTTGCACATAATCCCTATAGGCGACCATTATTTTATTCTATCAATGTCATATAATATAAATTACATGTTATGTATTTCATTTTCGTATTCGTTTCGTATTGTTGTTATTTGTTATCACTTGATGACCTTTGCTAGAATACGTGAATACGAAAGTATTCTGGCTGAACTCTGCTTAAACATTGGCTACTTCTGTTGACCATAGCTATGATAATAGTTGGTTAACCTGTTGTTTATGTATGCTAAGATAAAAATTTCATTACTAATTCGATAATTCAAATTTCAAATACCATGAATAACATAAAATATAACATTGTCTTATTTCACTAACTTGGCCATTTCAAATATTTTTAAAAATTGTGCACCTAACCCTGTCTTGAAGGCAAAATTCTAGCGCTGTAACGTCAGGCCCAACTTTGTATGGAAATCTTTAAATGAATGAATGAATCTTTAAATTTTCTGAATAACTTTGAATTTTCTAGGAATATTGTAATTTGGACAAAATTATTATCGACATGAACTAGCAACATTTTGAAGGAAATTTTTGAAGTCTAGTTGTATGCGTTCCTATCTTTGCGTATGTCCATCCATGTTACGACACAAGATTACTTCAATCAAAATTCTTAATAATCTTATGGAATAGGATAAGACAATAACATTTACCACATAGTATCGACGTTAAAATATTGTTTTATACAGTAAATAATCATTTCATCACGATTTAAAAATAAGCTTGTAAACTAAGTTTACCTTGTAAAATTTTGCTATGATGGTCAATATGTCTGGACAAGTAGGTATTAATAGTAAGGTCATAGATTCGTGACCTAACGACAGAGTTTTTAGAAGTTTATTGAAACTAGTTATGGCCTGTTGGAAAGATATACAATGCTCCCTCAGCGGATCACGAAAAGTACTCGAAAAATTATAGATCGAGTATTGATTTTATTTTAAATGTCGATTATTTAAGATTCACGTTTAATAGTAATTCAAGTATTCGAACAGATAGTAATAAATAAATGTGAGTATAGTATCAATTATCATCAGAAAGAAACCGAGCCACATACAAAAGATAGCGCCGAAAATGAAACAATGCCCAGGGCAGACATACAACATACAACCTACGGGCTGGTGCGATACAGGGACATAAATGCAATGAAATAGCTCATAGAAATGAGATGTGCTCACGCACCACCTGTGCAAAATTTTAGGTGCTTTATCTCGAGAATAGCTGGAAAAACTGCTAATGGAAACCTTCGGAAAGTTGGAAAATTCGAAGGTTAGAAAAATTAAAATGATGCCGGGGCATCATAGCAACAGCTACGGCACCAATCAAACTGACCAGTTCTATTTGAGAACATTGAAGAAGTAATCAAATTAAGATATATAAGTATGTACCCTGGATGAATGGAAGGTGCCTTGTGTGGGATGCTACTTGCGTCGACACTTTGACACCTTCCCATCTCCACATGTCATCCAGGGTGGCTGGCTTGGTAGCGACCGACGCTGAGATACGCAAAGTGCAGAAATATGCAGCTCTAGCGAGGACTACATATTTCTGCCCTTTGGCGTTGAAACGATAGGACCATGGGGCTCAGATGCTAAAGTTTTTATCAAGCATTTATCCAGACGATTGATCCAGGCAACAGGTGACCAGAAGGCTGGCACTTACCTCGGTCAAAGAATAGCTTTGGCTATTCAAAGAGGTAATGTTGCCAGCATTCTGGGCACACACCCTCAGGACAGTAATTTGGATGCGGTTTTTTACGTTAATTAGTTTATACTTTTATTTTTAGTTGTAGTTTAATATTATTATTTAGGGTTAGTTTATTATTCATTTTTAAATGAAAAAAAATTAAGATATCGAGATTCGTTTTTGGTAAACCTTTAAACAAATACGATGATACCAAGGAATACGATGGCTCGTATTATATTATCAGTCAGAATAACATTTGAAAAATTTTCAAAAGTGCGATCTATATACGTTCGCTTTTAGTGGAAGGGAACTTTTAGCGTATTATATTTTCAAAAATTTACAACATGTATGGCGCGAGTCCTGGTGAGAAATTTGAACCTCTGTCATGGAATCCACGACACATCGAATCCTAGTATAATTAAGAGTTATTTTTTTCTATAAACAGATACTTTTCATTGTAGTCAGATAACACGCAAGTTATCTTATCGAGGAATTATAGGATAGTGTAAGTACCTGAATTAACTAGAAATCTGAATGCCAGTTACAATTTTGTTTGTGTCTATAATAATCTAACAATACCACTTTGCGTTTTGTAGAACAATGTACTAGAAATATTCATAAAATTATAATTATAAAACATAAATAATGCGAACTCCGAGTGGTAAGGACCGCGCTCTTAGACGCGGGAGATGCCGGGTTCAAATCCTCGGGACGCACCTCTGACAAAAGATATTTGTAATGTGCGCATTTCATCGCTGCTCCACAGTGATGGAAAATATTGTGACATTTAATTGATTACGATGTTTTCCGAGAGAAATCCATAATTTCTCGAAGGTATAATATCCACCAATTCGTACTAGGCCCGCGTGGTGAGCTATGGCCTAAATAGTTAGAGGAGATACTATAATGCCCCTGCCAGACTATGCTCCTTGCGCTGCTCATCGCTCTGCTCCTCGCGCTGCCGTGATTTGCCGCGATGTTGCGCTCTCTGCCCACACACTGCTCTACTCGCGCAATTAATCGCGACGCTCCTCACTTGTCATTTGCCTTGGTGAGACAATGGACGTTGAAACAACGTAGTGGTTATATCCTCTTTGGTTGAAAGGGTGGCAGCGTGCGCGCTATGCATTTTTAGTATAGCTAATTATATTAATGTAGTAAAAAGAAATATACATCGTCGTCGTCGTCCTCGCCAACGACACTTTTTCATTTGACCATTCCACGCTTGGCGACGACATAATTTCCAATTTTGCATACGCGTGCGTCTTGCGCGAGCGCTCGATGCGGACTGCGACCGCGCGATTATGTGGCCAGCCACTCGCACTCGTATTGCCGGTCCTTTGACTCGCGCGCAAAAACCGACAAAATAGGGAGCAGTGGGCAGGACGAGGAGCATGACGTGTGGCATGACGAGTAACGTTGCCACACTATGTCTCTGCCTCCTTTGCTCGTTACTTCCCATGCCACTCGTCGAGTGTGTGGCAGGCGTATTAGAGCGATAGGATTACTTGTTAGAGGAGACGTGCCCAGCAGTGGGACACAAAATGGTTGGGAAAAAAATTAGGATTTTTTTTATAATTAGAAAGGTTAGAAATTATTTAATTTTTTAAGCTTTCTTGCTCGTTAATTCAATAAATATAGAGTGATCTGATTGTAAAAAAAAAATATTTCTCCTATTCACATTTCTATTTATTTTAATTTAACCTTTGTGTATTTAAGGTAAATAGGGGCATTCTACAGGTACTATTAGAATAAATTACTAAAAGAATTGAGCAATTTACAGCTGTTAACATATAGTTACTGTTGTTGTTCAAAATAAATAAAATTAGATTATTTTTAGTGACCGGTTTTGGCACTTTGATTTCTGCTATTGATCAGAACTAGCAGTTTGTATATCCGGCACTACCTGTCCTTAACGTCGGGTTAAACTCGTTTGAAACTTTATGAGTATTAGAAAAACTTTGGCACCAAAAAACTATTTAAGGATCCATTAAAATTTTAAAATATAATCAAGTCTTCCTACTCAGCACACAAAAAATCTGAAACGCAACAAAACTTACCTTGAAAACTGAATGTCAACAGCACAATCACAATTATCAAAATACTCAAAATACTTTTATAATATTAGCGATCTTTTTATCGCGACATGTCTTTGTAGATTAAGGTAACGCGTTCGACTCCGATCGTGTTCAAACTTCGACTGAGTGATCGATTGAAAATTTAAGACAAGTGATATGCGCCTGCGCAACGTTTTTATACTGCACTGATAAAATGATAAGCGGAGTAATTTGGAACTTGTTTCTTGATGGGACATCCCAACGGTTGTTTTGATATATTATTATTATCAAATCTGATGTTGTTCTTAGTGCGACTGTTATTTTCTAAGTTAAATTTTTTAATGTTTTTTTTTCAGTGGAAATCTAGGTACTCCTACCTACTCCTGATAGTCTTTGCTCAAAAAGAAAATAATAAAATGGGAATAATAAAACTACTAACAATTTAAACCTGATAATTTTATAAATAAAAGCGTGTTATGTTTTCATCGATGATCATGAGCAGCGATGGTCGAGTGGTAAAAAACCGCGGTCTTCGACGTGACCGGTCCCAGGTTCAAATCCTCGTCGCGCACCTCTGAATAAGAAATTTGTAATGTGCGCATTTATCGCTGCTCCACGGTGACGGAAAATATCGTAATATTTAATTGATTACGATGTTCCCCATCGCCGTGCATGCCTGAGAGAAATTAATAATTTCTCGAAAGCATGACGTCCACCAATCCGCACTTGGCCAGCGTGGTGGACTATGGCCTAAATCCCTCTCAAAGTGTGAGGAGACCTGTGCCCAGCAGTGGGACATAAAAAAGGTTGAAAAAAAAAAATGTTTTCATGAATGAAAGAACATTTAGCATATTACATCTTCATTAGGTATTTTCCTTTCGCAATCACAATGTGACACGCTTTTATTTATAAAATTAAAAGGTTTAAATTATTTTTAACCCTTTATTTCTTTTTTTAAATAAAAGCTTGTTTTTAAAACTATTTTTATCCTTTTAATTTATTTTTGATGCTAGTTTGACTATGGTGTTGTGTTTGTATCGTTTAATTACCGAGTTCTTATGGCCATCTTCCAGTTCCATCATCAGACCCTGGTTAGCATCTACCACCAAAGTACTCGTCAAGACGGATCAAACGAGTCCAAACTCGATGGGGTTGCGTCGTTTAATTTCGGAGTTCATATAGCCGTCTTCCAGCTACATCATCAAATCCTGGTTACCATCTAGTATCAAAGTACTCGTCAAGAACGAGCCCAAACTCTATGGAATTGCGTCGTTTAATACGGAGTTCCTATGGCCACCTTCCAGCTCAATCATCAGGCCCTGGTTACCATCTAGTATCAAAGTACTCGTCAAGACGAATTAAACGAGCCCAAGCTCGATGGGGTTGCGTCGTTTAATTACGGAGTTCCTATGACCACATTACAGCTCCATAATTAGATCAGCTCTATATCTTAATAATATTGCATTGTCATCCAATTTATACATGCATGCCAAATTTCAGCTCAATCGAAAACCGGGAAGTGGACCAATTTTTACTTGCAAGATTTGATTACAGACAACGAAAAATATAAATTTTCGCGTTTTCACAACATTGTTATTGCTGCTCCACGCCTATTACTTAGTCATAGCGTGATGTTATATAGCATATCCTTAGCATAGCCTTCCACAATAAATGGACACTATTCAACACAAAAAGAATTTTTATATTCGATCCAGTAGTTCCTGATTATGAGATTACCAGCCTCTATGTCATTTCGTCAATAAAAATGCAGAAGCTCTATCCGTTTTATGTCTGGTTGTTTAATACCTTTTTTTACAAACCGAAGAGTTTATTCTGTTTTTTGTAAGCGAAAAAATTAATAAACACACAAGCCAAAACTTCCAAAATACGAGTACCTAGGTGCATAAGTAAGTGATTTTGGCATTTTGTGAGATAGATTGAGTAGGTATAATATAAGTTTTTATACAAAATTAACATTCCTTATATTGCCAAAATACGAGCATGTTTCAGCAGAAATAATATTATACATAATTTGATTTCAAGATTACACCCAAGGCATAAGAATAAATAATAATTACATAGAACGGAATCTCCTTTGACCGGGTGGAAAACGCCGCTATTTTTATACCTACTTCCCCCTTCACCTCGTTACGCCCCTCTGTCGCCCAGGCGTGTTGACAGGGTTGTCAACTGTTAATACTGCTTTTTTATAGATAATATAGGTAGCTAAAATATAAGTTTTCCTTTACTTAAAAATCATTATTTTAGTTTAGTATTACAAAGTATGAGAATTATAAATACTTACCTACACTATAAATACCTGCTCATGAATAATAAATTATTATGAGTACCATACCAAATGAAGCCATTTAAGTAAGTATTACTTACCTACATAGGTGTAAGTACTTACGTAGTGTAGGTTTAAAATAAACGAATTACATATTAAGAGGCCGTATACGATATTTTGCCGATTTCGCTGATTTAGCTCATTTTATACAGGAGATTTTGCAGTTAAAATACAGTATTTCCATAAGTTTTATTGCACAATATGACTGATCATTTCAATAATAAACTATTAAATGAGCCACTTTTTAATTTTTATTTCGTTATTTTGCTTAATAGACCTGAAGTCGGTGATAGTTTTGTAAATATTACTGGAAGAGGTATAGAATATCACATATTTCTGGATCATTTTAAAGTCTAAACATATCGAAAAAAATGCCATGTATTGCTGTAAAAATCACATACATAGTGTATGAGCCACTTATTGCCACTCTCATACAAAAAATATTAGTAAAAAAACATTGAACTTAGTCAATTTTGAGAGAAAATGGGCCAGAAATTGCATTGGATTTCGGCAAAATGGAATAATCTTTCGTAAAATTTATTTGACATAAATAGTCTTCAGTTTATAATCAATCCGTTTCCTGAAAGAAAAATCTTACTAATAATGATGATTCGGCATTAAACATCTTTTAAAGTAACCTAAATCTCGCATTATAATTCTTGACGCAAGCTATAAAAGTGTCTAATGTATTAGATTATTAATGAAATGAAAAGTTATATTGTGCAATGATACTTGTAGAAGTACTGTAATTTATCTGCAAAATCTCATGTGTTAAATCGGGTAAATAAGCAAAATCGGCAAAATTTCGTATACGGCCCCTTAAGTATAACGTGCGTGCGCCAGTGCCGCGGCGCCGCAATCGCGAGGCAAAACAATCGAGAAAGGTTCAATGACCGATGGCGGGGGCTATTAAAAAATATTTTGGCGACATGTTAAAATGCTGTAGTTATCTAACATTTTTTTTTATAATTGAGTGAAAGTGAAACAATTGGCTACACAAAAAGAACTGGTCACATCCTTTTGATAAATTAGGTACGGAAAAGGAATAATATTTAATAAATATTACTTATCTCGCATCATCTTTGGGCAAACTAAAAAAACTTAAGTTTGGCATTGTTTTAGAATTGTTTGTACAACCAAACACACCACATTAACTTGGCGCCGTTATTGTAATTGACGCGCCCGTCCGAGACAGCCCGTCTTCAGTAGTCGGCTTAGCCGAAATTAAAGTGTAGGCTAATATCGTGACCTTGAGCCCGTTTTGAGCGGGAGTTTCCGTTCTATGTAATTATTATTTATTCTTATGCCCAAGGGTTATTCTCAGTGGTCAGATTGATGGTTGGTAGTGTTGTCAAGACTGGTCTGAACAACGGGTTTTTTTCCCATCAGTCAGATATATTCGACAGCTGGAAAAAGACATAGAAAAAAGTACATTTAAAGTAAAAACAGTTTTACATTTTTACCGACTTCCAAAAGGAGGAGGTACTGTATTCGGCTGTATGTATTTTTTTTTATATATATGTTCACCGATTACTCCGCCGTTTGTGGACCGATTTTCAAAATTCTTTTTTTGTTCATATGCTTATACTCCCGAGGTGGTCCCATTGTCACCAAATCAGGATCTGATGATGGGATCCCAGGGAAATCGAGGGGAATTTTATAGGCACACACATTGATTTTCTTATACTTTCTGAAGCATAAGAGATATTTGTGCATAGTAATCATCATCTCATGTTGCTGAGCTGATGATGGAAGGTACTGCAACAGTGGGGAGTTGAAAGCAAATTCTTTCAATAAATAGTTTGTTATTCCAAATCTTACATTCCTGAGGTGTTCCAACTGTCACCAAGTCAAAGTCTGATGAGGGGATCCCAGAGAAATCGAAGGGAACATTCAAATTTTATAGCACAACAAATGATTTTCATATTTTTAATAAAGCAAAACAGGCATTTTTGTATAATTATCATCATAGCATGTTGCTGAGCTGATGATGGAAGGTACCACGAAGGTTAGGAGTTGAGAGCAAATTCTTTCAATAAATGGTTTTTTGTTCGAAATCTTACATTTCTGAGGTAGTCCAAATGTCACCAAGTCAAAGTCTGATGATGGTATCCCAGAGAAATCGAAAGGAACATTCAAATTTTATAGCACAACAAATGATTTTCATATTTTTACTAAAGCAAAACAAGCATTTTTTTATAATTATCATCATAGCATGTTTCTGAGCTGATGATGGAAGGTACTACGAAGGTTAGGAGTTGAGAGCAAATTCTTTCAATAAATGGTTTTTTGTTCGAAATCTTACATTTCTGAGGTAGTCCAACTGTCACCAAGTCAAAGTCTGATGATGGTATCCCAGAGAAATCGAAAGGAACATTCAAATTTTATAGCACAACAAATGATTTTCATATTTTTACTAAAGCAAAACAGGCAGTTTTGTATAATTGTCATCATATCATGTTGCAGAGCTGATGATGGAAGGTACTATGACGGTTAGGAGTTGAGAGTAAATTCTTTCAATAAATGGTTTTTTGTTGGAAATCTTACATTTCTGAGGTGGTCCAACTGTCACCATGGCAAAATCTGATGATGTGATACTAGGGAAATCGAGGGAAACACTGAAACTTAATAGGCACACACATTCTTTTAGTCATATTTTTTAACATAATACAAATATTTGTGTCCGGTAATTATCACCTCATGTTGCTAAGCTGATGATTGAAGGTACAACTCCTCAACGGTTAGGAGCTGAGAGCAAATTCTTTCATTAATTTATACGTTCAGGTGGACTTATAGTAGTATTCTTTCAGGGTATAAGATGGCTATTAGATAAACATGATTATAAAAGGTTTCTCTTTAACGTTTAGAAATTAACTGATAAAAATTCCAATTATGCTTATTATTGCTTATACAGTTATACATAATAAAATTATAAAAATTACTAAAAAGAGTGAAATAAATTAAGTTTTTAACAAAAAAATAGAACCGACTTCAAACGGTAAAAAATAAAATTGTTCAGTACCTACTTCTTCTTGCTTATGGTAATGACTCTTAAAACTATTTTTGAAGTCGGGCCCTAAGTAAAATGTCCTGTCTTAGTAAATATAGTGTACCTTTCGTTCTGAATGGGCACCGACTCCAATATAGTTTTAACAGTCATTACCATAATCAAGAAGAAGTAGGTACTGTCCCACTGTCTGAACTGTCGGTGCCCATTTAGAACGAATGGTACGACATTTTAGTAAGGGCCCGACTCCAAAAATAGTTTTAAGAGTCATTACCATAAGCAAGAAGAAGTAGGTACTGAACAATTTTATTTTTTACCGTTTGAAGTCGGTTCTATTTTTTTGTTAAAAACTTAATTTATTAAATATGTGATCGACTAGGCCCAAGCAAGACTACTGCGCAACTGCTTACGAGTCTTACGACCTCACTCAGGCGTCTCAGACCTCAGACAAGACTATGCTTGCTTGAGTTTGTATGTAGACATAGGCGCACCGAGTGGGGAGGGAGGGCAAGGATCTTCCCCATCTCTCCCCCCCCCCCCCAGCTTCCCCATCTGGATCAAGGTCCAGATTGATGGATTCAAGAATCCCAAAAGATCTCCCAAACGAAAAACGAAACCTATGTATAAAGAATAAGCTTGATATGATACCTTCTGCTATTTCCTTTGATTATTTAATATTTTGTGTGCGTGTCTGCGTGTAACGTGGAAGGCAATTTTACTAACGCGCGGTACCCAGCTTAAAAAAAATTTGTCCCCCCCCCCGAATAAGAACCTAAAATATGCCCTCCCCCCCCCCCTTAACCAAGAACTTGCCCCTCCTGACCAAGAACCTGGGTGTAGATGTTCACGGCCTGCACATCAACCACTCAACAACGCGTGGCCTGCGTCCTCGTCTGCTACTCCGCTCAAACAAAACAACTTATCATTAAACATGTCGAAAACGAAATTATTAAAACGCATTTTTAATTAAAAATGATTAAGCTTTACGACCACTGGACTAGACCTCACATAATATCAAAATTCAATACGTAACCATGACAGTGATTTTGCCAATCTACTGATAACTTTCGAAATTACAATGACAAAGTGACCTACTTTGATTTAAGTAAATGATAAAGATTTAATTCAAATCGAAAAGAGGTTGACGAAGTCGGAAGTAAATAAAAAACAAGTGTTTCGTAGTCGGCTCACATGAACATGATTTTATAAACGTTTGAGAGCCTTATAAACCTTTTAAAAATTTAAATCCGTTGAGCTTATTCATGGCCCGGCGGTTAGCGTAGAACGCAAGCGATCTATGCAACTAAACCAAACGAGCGCGATCGGGTGTGAGGTGGGTGGCCGCTAGTGGCAAAAAATTTCATGCGCGTTTCCGTGGTTCGGAGGGCACGTCCCGGTTCTTGTCGATAGATAACAGTCGTTAAACCTTGTCGGAGACCTTATGGGCGGTTTGAAAACATCCGACAGCGGGTTGGCCACTAACCCACATCTACACCAACCTGCATTGGAGCAACGTGGTGGAGTAAGGCCTCCCAAATAAGGGGGAGAGACCCGTGCCCAACAGTAGGACTTAAAAAGGGTTGCAGCCAGAGCTTATTCGATAGGTATATATATACATTCCATAGGTGCATTGGCTGCAACCCTTTTTGTGTCCCACTGCTGGGCACGGGTCTCTCCCCATAGGTGCATTGCATATGATTAATTACTTTCTATTGAGGATGAAACCGTGAAGATATGGTATAAGAATAGACCCTATTTCAGTGTTGAACAACGATTTTAGAAGTTAGTTAGGTACTAAAGTGAATATAAATAAGATAATATTTCAACTGCTTTATGTCTCAACACTTGAGGCGAAGAGGAAAATTCGGTAAAGCGTGAAGGACACTTTTTACACAGAAACATATTTTTTTATCTAATACCTAACTTAAGATTGAAACACGAATGAAAATATAAAATACCGGATTTGAAAAGAAGCTAAAAAAAAAAAACAAAGACTGCTTGCCTTAAAATTGACACTGCAGTCGGTATTTTATTGAGTTACTAGCTTTTGCTCGTGACTTCGTCCGCGTGTACTTTAGTTATCAGAACATATTTTTATCAACCCAAGACATATATTGTGACATGTGTATCTGTGTGTATAGCGAAGTATTGGCGTAGACGATAGGCAACGGTTTACTATAGTAATTCGATATAAACAACATTTTTGCCAGTTTTGGAGCTGGTACTAGAATGACCAAGCTATTTGGTGCACTAACCCGCGAGCAAGCCACATAAAGATGACCGTGAGAAAAACAGCCCCCTTCTCTTAAATCTACTACTAGAAGTTCACTTTTATTCATCTCTTATGATCAGGCAGATGATCTGGTCTTACTGTATCTAGACTTACTGTAGCTCATATTCCAACCCATTTCCACCTACAGAGACCAATCCCGAGCTACCCAGCTTAGTTTCTTGGAGAAACTACGTAGACGGTACCTACAACAAATATATGTAAAGTTTTTACGTAACTGTCCAATAAACTGTCACAGAAGAAAATAAAAGAATGACAGATAGCGTTTTGACGTTTTATGCCAGAGCTTTCTGAGAGGTAAGCGACCGAAAAATACAAAAAGAATTAATTAAACTTGCTGACTGACGAAAATATTTCTCTTAACCAATTTGACAGAATATAAAACAATGCCTTATAACGTTTGGCGCAGAAGGAACTTACCTCAATAAAAAAATATCACCGCAAGTACTTTACTAAAATCAGAAAATTAAGAAGCAAGCAGTATGTCAATTAAAGATAAAATTTACGGTCTTCATTCATTCAAACTTGTAACTCGGTGTATTACTTATGTATATAATTCGTAAAAAATAGTACTAATACCTTGCAAGTTTTAGAGTTTTTATATAAAAATTTCATTCACAACTGTCACCATTCCTTAAATATTTCCATAACTGATGGTCGAAACACTTTTTTAAATACCGAGCAACTTTTCACTATAGATTTCAAACTCTAAGAAATATACTTAGCTGATGTGACGTAATTTTAAAAAAATCTATTAGAAAATGTTTGCAAGATTTGGTTGCTTTTGTCTCTGAATGTTTTATGTGCGTCAAATTTTGAACGACACGGCAAGACGTACCAACGTTTGACGTGTGGACGGTGTCACAATCTCTTGGCCCACCTTAGACTAAGAATAATGTACTTACGTACTACAATCTTCGCCACAATGTTGGCCACCGTGTGGAGGCACCATAATAAGAATATTTATTTTTATATGGGATCGAAAGAACGAAGGAGTATTGATGTAAATCACCCTCAAAATAACTTTATACCACTTTTTAACCCCGTTAGAAATTGAGTTTCAATAAAATACGAAATACGTCTTTCATCAATTGTATTAAAGATTGTTCATGCAAAATTTGAAGTAGATCGGACCAAGGAATTACGTTGTCCCATACAAACTTTGCCACCGTGTTTCGTCCCCTTAGGGATGGAATTTTGAAAAATCCTCTCTTATCGGATGCCTACGCCATACAAATATCAGTCCCTCCAAGTATCAGACGATCAGCAGTTTGGGCTGTGGCTTGATTCATCAGTCAGTCATTCAGAACAAAGCAATAAGTATATAAATAAGTATGTAAAGATTTAGTTTTTTTTATGTTCCACTATTGGGCACCGGTCTGGCTTAAGTCCCTCTGACCAAGTGCGGCTATCACTAAAATTTCATAAAAAATCCAATAATCTTATTTCATCTTCTTACGCTAAGGCATACGAGTAGTGTGGAGTAGTAGTAGGTATTACCCGTTTACACACAATACACTACGCGGTTTTCTCATGGTGACAAAGTATAAAAAATTGTTCAGTAGTTTCATAATTTATCAAATTACGAAGAAACATTTTTTCCTTATAATATTAGTCACCAAGTGGACCGAACCTTGCCTAATACATGACATGTAATCTAGGCATTAAGGTTGCAAGCGCCGATCTATAAATATCTTAAACTACTTAGGCTCTATTTTTAGACCTCTGCGCATGTAGCAATATGAGTGTTTCTACCAATAAATTTTGTAACAAGCAATCCGTACAGTCCATACTATCCATACTATTTAATAATATAAATTCGAAAGTAACTCTGTCTGTCTGTTACGCTTTCCCTCTTAAACAACCGAACCAATTTTAATGAAATTTGGAACACAGATAGAGTGGACCTTGGGAAACAACATTTTTACCCTACGGAAACCTATAAAACGGCTCCACGCGGGCGAAGCCGCTAGCGGAAGGCTAGTTTATTATAATTTATAGTAGATATAGAATATAATTATTACCTATCTAAAGTTATTTCAAAATTTTTGACTATTTTTTTTTTACTTATCTATTCCTTTTTTCCGCATGTAGGTTTTTTATTGAACGAGGGAAATTAAAGCGAAGGTAACATAACCACAGAAATGAAAAATTCTTAATCATTATTTTTTCCTTATTAACCGCATCCCTAATCAATAATTATTATTGCTTTGCATAACTAACTCTTCTAGCAATTAAAAACAAATAGAACTGCATAGTAATACGATATAACGCTTTGCACTACTGAATTCATCTATGCCGCTTAAAGGATAAATCCACTTGTAGGCCTGTGAGTTACAGGGATGAAATATATACCAAAAAAAATATATGGTTTATTGTATATTTGATTAAAAGCTTGGCCTCATTGACAATGACCAAGTGTAAGAAAATTGTAAAATTTGATTTAAGAGTTAAGTGTTAAAAATGGTTTACAGATACAATGTTTTTGTGCTGCTTATACTGGATAATTAGTTTTTAATTTTTAAGATGAATTAACTAAAATATGCAATTGTAACGGTTAACTTGCACATAATCCCTATAGGCGACCATTATTTTATTCTATCAATGTCATATAATATAAATTACATGTTATGTATTTCATTTTCGTATTCGTTTCGTATTGTTGTTATTTGTTATCACTTGATGACCTTTGCTAGAATACGTGAATACGAAAGTATTCTGGCTGAACTCTGCTTAAACATTGGCTACTTCTGTTGACCATAGCTATGATAATAGTTGGTTAACCTGTTGTTTATGTATGCTAAGATAAAAATTTCATTACTAATTCGATAATTCAAATTTCAAATACCATGAATAACATAAAATATAACATTGTCTTATTTCACTAACTTGGCCATTTCAAATATTTTTAAAAATTGTGCACCTAACCCTGTCTTGAAGGCAAAATTCTAGCGCTGTAACGTCAGGCCCAACTTTGTATGGAAATCTTTAAATGAATGAATGAATCTTTAAATTTTCTGAATAACTTTGAATTTTCTAGGAATATAGTAATTTGGACAAAATTATTATCGACATGAACTAGCAACATTTTGAAGGAAATTTTTGAAGTCTAGTTGTATGCGTTCCTATCTTTGCGTATGTCCATTCATGTTACGACACAAGATTACTTCAATCAAAATTCTTAATAATCTTATGGAATAGGTATAAGACAATAACATTTACCACATAGTATCGACGTTAAAATATTGTTATATAAAACGGTTTTTACTCACTTGATTTATCGGGATTGCCCGACTAGTTTCGGACCAATCCGTGGTCCTTAATCATGAGCTCCCGCCACGCAACATCGCGACCAGGGTGTCCGAACACATTCGCAGTGTGAAGAATATGGACAGCAGAGGGTCTGCAGTCGCTGAACATGCCCACAACCCGGAGACGACTCATTTCATACGCTTTGACAAGGTGTCTGTTCTGGCGAGGGAAAAGTTCTCAGTACCCCGGAAAGTGCGCGAAGCTATTGAAATTAGTCGTCATCCGAACTACAACCGTGATAGTGGATGGACTGTACCTTCAGCCTGGAGACCAGTTCTTCACACTGCGTCGAGTCCGGGTGTATCGGATCGCCTGGAGTGCGACACAGTTAGCATTGTATGCGCTCAGCCTAAACCTTATCTGTGCGCACACGCGGACCCCGACGACGAGCGAGACGACACGAGTGCTACAGAAGACGAAGCGGCCCCGAACCCCCCCGAACCCAGCAGCCGGGCGACACGCGCGGCGGCCCGTAGTCTCCGTCGTCACTTCGCGGCGAGCGGCGGGAGCTCATGATTAAGGACCACGGATTGGTTAAAATATTGTTTTATACAGTAAATAAACATTTCATCACGATTTAAAAATAAGCTTGTAAACTAAGTTTACCTTGTAAAATTTTGCTATGATGGTCAATATGTCTAGACAAGTAGGTATTAATAGTAAGGTCATAGATTCGTGACCTAACGACAGAGTTTTTAGAAGTTTATTGAAACTAGTTATGGCCTGTTGGAAAGATATACAATGCTCCCTCAGCGGATCACGAAAAGTACTCGAAAAATTATAGATCGAGTATTGATTTTATTTTAAATGTCGATTATTTAAGATTCACGTTTAATAGTAATTCAAGTATTCGAACAGATAGTAATAAATAAATGCAATTATCATCAGAAAGAAACCGAGCCACATACAAAAGATAGCGCCGAAAATGAAACAATGCCCAGGGCAGACATACAACATACAACCTACGGGCTGGTGCGATACAGGGACATAAATGCAATGAAATAGCTCATAGAAATGAGATGTGCTCACGCACCACCTGTGCAAAATTTTAGGTGCTTTATCTCGAGAATAGCTGGAAAAACTGCTAATGGAAACCTTCGGAAAGTTGGAAAATTCGAAGGTTAGAAAAATTAAAATGATGCCGGGGCATCATAGCAACAGCTACGGCACCAATCAAACTGACCAGTTCTATTTGAGAACATTGAAGAAGTAATCAAATTAAGATATATAAAAAGTATGTACCCTGGAAGGTGCCTTGTGTGGGATGCTACTTGCATCGACACTTTGGCACCTTCCCATCTCCACATGTCATCCAGGGTGGCTGGCTTGGTAGCGACCGACGCTGAGATACGCAAAGTGCAGAAATATGCAGCTCTAGCGAGGACTACATATTTCTGCCCTTTGGCGTTGAAACGATAGGACCATGGGGCTCAGATGCTAAAGTTTTTATCAAGCATTTATCCAGACGATTGATCCAGGCAACAGGTGACCAGAAGGCTGGCACTTACCTCGGTCAAAGAATAGCTTTGGCTATTCAAAGAGGTAATGTTGCCAGCATTCTGGGCACACACCCTCATGACAGTAATTTGGATGCGGTTTTTTACGTTAATTAGTTTAAACTTTTATTTTAGTTGTAGTTTAATATTATTATTTAGGGTTAGTTTATTAATCATTTTTCAATGAAAAAAACAATGGGTTGCACTCCGGGAGTGCCGGCAGAAGTGAAAACATTAACGTTGTGCATTTTTGATGTCTTGGAATCGTTAGGGAATAATTCCGCACGAATTGCTTGAATTATCAGTACCTATTAATTTCTATCTAGTATTTTTACAAAGTACTCTCTCATTTCCTTTCACTATTTCTTCGTCACTTTTTTCATTAATAGATGCACTTTGTTCAATGTCCATATTTTAAATACTTGATATAAACGAATTTTAAGATAAAATTATACTTGACGCTGGCAATATGCAGAGTTTGCGATGCCATAATTGAAGAAAAAAAGTATAGACAGCCGTCAGATGTTACAAGAGTGAAGGTGATATGAAAGAAAAATTGATTAAAATTAATTAAATTAAAAATAGCTATGAACACTTTTCGATAGTCAAGTTATCATAGGCATATATGTTTATAAATTATATTTGGTAAACAAATGTCTCATCGAATTATCAGATCGGTGAAGGTCGATCTTCCTCGTCTCCTCTACTATCTTACGCAATTTTGCGATCAGCACACGTGACCTAGCGCGAGTTTCATAGTTTTTACCCATCCCACAAAAAGTGCTCAACGCCGCTAAAGAAGTTTTCACTTCAAAAATTAAGATATCGAGATTCGTTTTTGGTAAACCTTTAAACAAATACGATGATACCAAGGAATACGATGGCTCGTATTATATTATCAGTCAGAATAACAATTGAAAATTTTTCGAAAGTGCGATCTATATACATTCGCTTTTAGTGGAAGGGAACTTTTAGCATTTACTCTATTAGGTATTATATTTTCAAAAATTTACAACATGTATGGCGCGAGTCCTGGTGAGAAATTTGAACCTCTGTCATGGAATCCACGACACATCGAATCCTAGTATAATTAAGAGTTATTTTTTTCTATAAACAGATACTTTTCATTGTAGTCAGATAACACGCAAGTTATCTTATCGAGGAATTATAGGATAGTGTAAGTACCTGAATTAACTAGAAATCTGAATGCCAGTTACAATTTTGTTAGTGTCTATAATAATCTAACAATACCACTTTGCGTTTTGTAGAACAATGTACTAGAAATATTCATAAAATTACAATTATAAAACATAAATAATGGCGAACTCCGAGTGGTAAGGACCGCGCTCTTAGACGCGGGAGATGCCGGGTTCAAATCCTCGGGACGCACCTCTGACAAAAGATATTTGTAATGTGCGCATTTCATCGCTGCTCCACAGTGATGGAAAATATTGTGACATTTAATTGATTACGATGTTTTCCGAGAGAAATCCATAATTTCTCGAAGGTATAATATCCACCAATTCGTACTAGGCCCGCGTGGTGAGCTATGGCCTAAATAGTTAGAGGAGATACTATTAGAGCGATAGGATTACTTGTTAGAGGAGACCTGTGCCCAGCAGTGGGACACAAAATGGTTGGGGAAAAAATTAGGATTTTTTTTATAATTAGAAAGGTTAGAAATTATTTAATTTTTTAAGCTTTCTTGCTCGTTAATTCAATAAATATAGAGTGATCTGATTGTAAAAAAAAATATATTTCTCCTATTCACATTTCTATTTATTTTAATTTAACCTTTGTGTATTTAAGGTAAATAGGGACATTCTACAGGTACTATTAGAATAAATTACTAAAAGAATTGAGCAATTTACAGCTGTTAACATATAGTTACTGTTGTTGTTCAAAATAAATAAAATTAGATTATTTTTAGTGACCGGTTTTGGCACTTTGATTTCTGCTATTAATCAGAACTAGCAGTTTGTATATCCGGCACTACCTGTCCTTAACGTCGGGTTAAACTCGTTTGAAACTTTATGAGTATTAGAAAAACTTTGGCACCAAAAAACTACTTAAGGATCTATTAAAATTTTAAAATATAATCAAGTCTTCATACTCAGCACACAAAAAATTTGAAACGCAACAAAACTTACCTTGAAAACTGAATGTCAACAGCACAATCACAATTATTAAAATACTGAAAATACGTTTATAATATTAGCGATCTTTTTATCGCGACATGACTTTGTAGATTAAGGTAACGCGTTCGACTCCGATCGTGTTCAAACTTAGACTGAGTGATCGATTGAAAATTTAAGACAAGTGATATGCGCCTGCGCAACGTTTTTATACTGCACTGATAAAATGATAAGCGGAGTAATTTGGAACCGCAACTTGTTTCTTGATGGGACATCCCAACGGTTGTTTTGATATATTATCAAATCTGATGTTGTTCTTAGTGCAACTTTTATCATACAATAATTATAAGGTAGGTTAGATTTTATAATAGTTAACGTTTTTTGGTATCGTGGGGGGTGGACCTTCAAAAGATACCCAGTGCCTTGGGAGAGGATCACGGGTTATGTGGGATTTACTGGTTTCCATGTAGTATCAAAGTACTCGTCAAGAATGAGCCCAAACTCTATGGGATTGCGTCGTTTAATACGGAGTTCCTATGGCCACCTTCTAGCTCCATCATCAGGCCCTGGTTACCATCTAGTATCAAAGTACTCGTCAAGAACGAGCCCAAACTCTATGGGATTGCGTCGTTTAATACGGAGTTCCTATGGCCACCTTCCAACTCCATCATTAGATCAGCTCTATGTCTTAATAATGTTGCATTGTCATTCGATTTATACATGCATGCCAAATTTCAGCTCAATCGGAAACCGGGAAGTGGACCAATTTTTACTTGCAAGATACAGACAACGGGCAGGTGAAAGTAAATCAAAGCTCATAAAATATAAATCTTCGCGTTTTCACAACATTGTTATTGCTGCTCCACGCCTATTACTTAGTCATAGCTTGATGTTATATAGCCTATAGCCTTCCTCAATAAATGGACATTATTCAACACAAACAGAATTTTTCAATTCGATCCAGTAGTTCCTGAGATAAGCGCGTTCAAACAAACAAACAAACTCTTCAGCTTTATATTACATACTAGTAGCCACCCGCGACTTCGTCCGCGTGGACTTTGGTATTAGTAATAGGACGGTGATATATAGCCTATAGCCTTCCCCAATAAATGGAATATTCAATACAAAAACAATTTTTCAATTCGAACCAGTAGTTCCTGAGATTAGCGCGTTCAAACAAACAAACTCTTCAGCTTTATAATATATTAGTGTAAGATTAGGACTAGCTTTTACCCGCGGGTGGTCAAAGGGAATTAACAATGAGTTGTTTCTCATACATGACACATTTGTGGTGAATAAATAGTGACAGTTCCACTATTATAAGATACTTGAGGATAGAGGAACCAGAGGTAATGCTGACCGCAGATAAAGTTTACGTACACTCACATATCTACTAGAGCTTTAAGCTAACTTCAATAGTAGTGTGCTGGTGAAGATTGATGCATTAATTTTAAACCTAAACAACAATTTATCCAGCGCGAATTCAAAATTCAATTCAATTTATTAGTTGCCTATGACTTAATTAATTTACATGTATCATTTTTATCGTGATTCAGAACTTTCAAATGAATTTTACTAACGCCATCTATTAACAACATCCGGAACTAAATATCTAACGAATAACAAAACATCGATCTTCCGATGAGGATCTTTTACCGCGGTAAAAGTAGCCTACGTTACTCTCCACCCTCCTCACTATCTTACCCTCCTCACTATTTCCACACACAAAAACATACCATATAATAGCTTCGTTGCGACGTGAAAGGCGGACAAACAAACAAACAAACAAACACACTTACATTTATAATATTAGTATGGATAGATTACCAGCCTCTATGTCATTTTGTCAATAAAGATGCAGAAGCTCTATCCGTGTAATTTCTGGTTGTTTTAATACATTTTTTTACAAACCGAAGGGTTCATTCTGTTTTTTGTAAGCGAAAAAATTAATAAACACACAAGCCAAATCTGCTAAAATACGAGTACATCAGTGTTTGGCAGTTTGTGAGATAGATTGAGTAGGTTTAAGTTTTTAAACAAAATTCACCTTCCTTATATTTCCAAAATAGGAGCATGTTTCAGCAGAAATAATATACTTATTTTAATTTGAAGATTACACCCAATGGTTATTCCCGGTGGTCAGATTGGTAGTCGAGACTAGTCTGACCACCGGGTTTTTTCCCATTTGTCAGATATATTTGACAGCTGGAAAAAGATATAGAAAAAAGTACTTTAAAGTAAAAACAGTTTTATATTTTATAACAATACATTCACTCCTTACAAATTAAAACATGCTGTATAAGAGCCGAATAAATTACTTGAATACCATAGATAGAGAATAGAGTAGATACTAAGGCCGTTCGGAGGCCATTGTCTAGCGAATTTTTCATACTAAATTGAAATTGAAAGCCTCTCTAAGTAGCACTAATTTGATTCGCAACCCATGAAGGTAGAATCACTTAAATCCATACGCAGGTAAAATCTTGATGCTGTCGTTGATCTCTGACATAAAATAAAAGATTTGCTATGTTACTGCAAAATTGTTTTTTTTTTTGTGGTATAACAAATCTACGGTTTTCAATTGTTTCCATTCCCTTTGACAATAAGATATTGTTTATTTCCAAAATAATTATCGTAATTATCCACTATCAAAATACTATCGCCAGGTTAACAAAATTTACCTATTCCTTACTTACCTATGGAATTTGATATGAAAATGTACGATGTACATATTGTGGACTAAACAGTCGTATTTATTGATATATTTGACTTCAATGTGTTACTATTTTACAGATTCAAGAAACCCAGACAGACAGCAGAATGGCTGAAACCCTTTTTGCGTCCCACTGTTGGATACGAGTCTCTCCACATCTTTGGGAAGGCCCCAACACTTCCCAAAGATGTGGAGCTTTTCCACGCTTCTCCAAGGGGGGTTGGTGGAGATGTTAGCAAATTATAATATAATCATAGATATTTTATTTTGACTACTTAGTATAGATAAAAAATCTACGAATATAATTTAAATTGATGCGTAAATTGATTGCGAAATGACCAAGCCACATATTTTGATTAAGGTGTAGAGTTTGTGAAGTTAAGCATTGTAGAGTCAGGGGGGCGTGTACAATTAGGGCGTGTAGAGTTAGGGCGTGTAGAGTTAGAAGCTGGCTCTACAAGGGATCTAATAACTTATTGACAGTGCGAGTCATATGGTCTCGTCTTGGCAACATTTTACATGAAAATGTTTTTGGTAGGATTACATACCTTTAATACGTCATGTATGAAATTTGGTAAGTTCAAGGAAAAGTCTGAAAACTACAACATTTGTAATAAAATTACAAAAAATACAAGTTCAATAAAAAATTGAGTGATTTGGATAGAAACCATAACGAGCCTTGTTCTGCATTATTTCAAAACATATTTTATTTATTAATTTGTACGGAACCCTCAGATCGACTCTGAGGGTTTGACTCGCACTTGTCTGATTTTTATTTAACTAGTAATTTATTCTTTTCATTCTACAGAACTCTAAAAACGTACGCGATCGGGATTATGATGAGTGACAAGTAAAGGTCACTGTAATTATTTACTGCCTATCTCCATGCTTCCGTGCTTTGGAGGGCACCTTAAGTACCAGCCGCCGTTAGAGATATCTTTAAACCATGTCGAAGGCCTTATGTCTACGGGTTGTTAAAATTGGAATGATGGTTGCGTGTCAAAACTTTTTTCTTTTTTCAACCTTTTTCATGTCCCACTGCTGGGCACAGGTCTCCTTTTCAGAAGTGAGAGGGATTTAGGCCATAGTCCACTGCGCTGGCCAAGTGCGGATTGGTGGACGTCATGCTTCCGAGAAATTATGAATTTCTCTCAGGCATGCACGGCGATGGAGTACATCCTAATCAATTAAATATCATGATATTTTCTATCACCGTGCTATGCTTGTCGTGTATGCTAATGAAATTGTGAGTACCTAGCCTAAAAACCTGTGATGCATGATATGGTAACAATTCGAAATGAACAACAATTTCGGAGCAGTTCGGACTTTACTACGAGTATGTATTATGGTTTTAGTCTTACGACGTAAAATCTTGAGATTTGCCATAGTTCGGGCTTTTGCGGTAACACAATATCCCTATCCCTACTTCCCTACTTAATATTATAAATTGGAAAGTAACTCTGTCTGTCTGTCTGTCTGCTACCCTTTCCCGCTTAAACTACTGAACCAATTTTAATAAAATTTGAAACATACGTAGAGTGGACCTTGGGAAAGGGAATAGGATGATTTTTATCCTACGGGAACCTATAAAACGGGTCCACGCGGGCGAAGCTGCTAGCGGAAGGCTAGTATTAAATAAAATAATTAATACCTATATATACTACCATATTAAATGAAATAATAATAAAAAAATGCACCGCAGAATCAAGAACTGTGCGGTTAAATAAAATTATATAAACCCGTAGTACGTAGTACGTAGAGAGTGGAGACTATTTTCTGGAAATATTAAACCTTATCTACATAACCTATCAACTTGTTTCCTCAATAAAAAAGGGCTTTCTAATAAATATGCCCGAACCGCATTGGAGCAGCGTGGTGGAGTAAGCTCCAGGCCTCTCCAATAATGGGGAGAGACCCGTGCCCAGCAGTGGGACGTAAAAAAAGGGTTGCAGCCACAGGTTGCAGCCAATAAATATGCTTGCTTGAGTACATTTTTGAATTTTTGGAAATGCATTCTGTAAAAATTAAATTCATTCATTGTAATTTAAATTACATAGAGAGACGCACTTCGTAACTTTATTTTTACGAAATAGCCAATGTTTTTTTAATGTTATAGACAAGTGCAATTAGTATTATGACGTTCAATGATTACTCTAACATTGACATCAAATGCTGGCAGTTGATAAGGTACCCACATAAAGCGAACAATATAAAAAATAATTTATGGTACTACTGCGCGCTAGTTTCAAATGGAATATAATATTTATAATTTATAATTTTTATGGAAAAATAAAAACTATACAAAATTTTATTACAAATTAATTATTCAATGAATGACTATAATAAATTTAGTGAACAAAAGTAGATATTAAAATGTTTTTTGTTTACCTAATTACTAATTTTACAGTAGTGTTAGTTTTATGTTAGACTATGTAATTTTTCCGACTAATAAGAAATAAATAAATAACGTTTCACACTCATAGCCCCACAATAGGGTAGAAATACCCTGTGTCATAGGTACCATGGACACACTCAATGACAGAAACACAAATACTCAGACGGAGAACAGAAAAAACTCATCATTGTTTTTGCATCGCTGGGAATAGAACAGTCCGGCATGGTAACCATTACGCCACACGGGTCGTCGATAGTAATAATAATTAGTAATAATTACAGAAACGGTTTTTTGGCGGGAAGTCGATAAAGGCATATTGTGCTCTTGTTTAATTTTTACTTTCTTGGTGTATTTTTGAGCTATATCGGATAAATTTGATGGTATTTTGTTCAATATGGGTTAATTACAGTGTACGAGTGTTGTGAATTAAAATATTAGTGCGAAAATATGTTTTTACGGCTTGCCTCCAAAATTCCATGGTGACGTTCTGGTAAAGAAGCCATCGCTTTACTTGAATGTCTGACTGACTTGACTGACTGATTACTAACGACTTTACCTATTATTACTCATCCAGTTTCACCGAAACTGGTAAAAACATGATGCAAAAATTATACTTGACGCTGGCAATATGCAGAGTTTGCGGTGCCATAATTGAAGAAGAAAAAAATTACAGAAACATGAAAATTGTGTTAAAAATGAAAAAAAATTAAATGAACATACGAATTTTATATTATTATCATATTATAGAAATTTTTCAAACATTTAAAACTACTTTACCAACCCTGATAAGGGAATGCAATCTCGTTCTCAAACTTGTATTGCCAACAATTGCAAACAATGATGGAAAAGCTCGCCATTAAACAACTGAGACTGGTGAATTGCTCTAGCCCACTGCTCCTTCATGATAACGCTAGCCCACACACTGCAAACCAAACGGTCCGAACGGTCGCCAAGTTAGAGGAGCTGCGACTGGAACCTCTGCGTCACCCACCATACTCTTCAGATCTTGCCCCAACCGATTTACCACTTTTTTCAAAATTTGAGTAACTTTTTGCAAGGAATAAAATTCAAATCTGATGAGACAGTCTGAAATTTAGAGAAGTTTTTGAAGGCGGTTTAGACTCTAAACGGCCTTCAAACACTTCCGCTCCCAGGTTTTTTTTCCAAAGTGTATCGATAACAACGGCGCATACTTCGATTGATTAAATAATAATTTCATTAAAAACTTGTTTCACTTTTATGATACTGAACGGCTATTTCATGTGTGAGGACCTAATATTATGATTATTGTTTCGATTCGTCACATCACTTTATAGTTCTAACATGAAGTTATCTGGAGGTGCGTCTTCGAAACACATGCGGGCACATTACCTGTAGTGAGCTTATCTATCTAGAGTAGAACACTAATCTCGTAAGATAGGTACATGACCTTGAGTGTTTCATGTGCACTGCACCACGGTTTTACCCGCGTTAGAAATAAAAGTAGTAAACATTTTTGAAGTAAAAATGTCCACTTACCGAACATAGATTATGTAGATAAATACACTGTAGGTAAGTTTTAAATTTTCGTGAATTCCCTATACTAACAATTTTATAGCTCACGAAATGGGGATTGTTTTTGAAACTCTTCAAAACCTTACAGCTTTGCCAACCCATATAGCGTAATGCTTACCGTGCCTGACTGCCAATCGAGAGCCCCGGGCTCCATTCCCCATGAGACTGTTTTTTTTTATAAATAAGTAAACCGAACAAAAAGGCAGACGTACCGCTTGGTGTTAAGCGATCACCTTCGCCTATGGACACGGGCAACCCCAGGAGAGCCATCCGAGCATTGCCGGCTTTGAAGGACCGTAAAGACATATTTCAATTATGTGTTCGGTTTAGCAGTTTGTAAACCTGCGACGAAGGAATTTCTAGTATGGCGCTGTGAATAAAAATACGAAATTATTTACTACAACGACGAATACTTCCCTGTGAATGTACTCGTATATAATGATGAATGTTGCCATAAGCGAGAACTTATCGATTCGTCACATCACTTTATAGTTCTGACATGAAGTTATCTGGAGGTGTGTCTCCGAAACATATGCGGGCGCATTCCTTGTTGGGAGTTAATCTGCAGTAAAACCATGTCCATGTAATGGTGCGGTTACACGGCGCGGAAACACGCGAGCCGAGCCGCGCTCGGCTCGTGATTCGGCGCACCACGCGCCGTTTAAACAGTCACGCTCGCCGCGCCTCTGCTCGACTCGGCAAAGTTCGCACGATCCATCACTTGTCGGTTTTTTCAACACAGATCAAAGGCGCGCGCGCCATCTGCGGCTCGGCTTGTGTTAATACGCGCCGTCTAAACAGAATCAGATGTACAGAGCGCGCGGGAAGACCTATTTTGTTTTTTTAGCGAAGTTTTTAATTGGGGATTGGTTTTGTACGAGATGGAGTGGAGCAACGAGAAGATTCAACTTTTCATTGAATTGTACGAAGAGGAACCGGCCATATGGAACCACCGTCTTTTTCGTCTTTCTTTTGTTTTTAAATATTCACCACCGAGTAAAATAACAGTAGCTGCTGCTGCAGCAAGGCGTTTTCTTTTATCCATATTGAAGAACGAACAAGCGGACAGCTCGGTTCAACAGCGCGATGTGTAGCCGACACGGACGGCTCGGCTGGCGTAGGATCGTGCTACCCCGCGTCGTTTAAACGAGCAGGCTTGCGTCCGTATTTAGCCGAGCCGCATCTCCACGGACGGCTCGGCTCGCGTAGGATCGGGCTAGCCCGCGCCGTTTAAACGCACCATAAAACGACATAGTGTCGTAAGTTACATTGACCTTGGGTGTTTTACATTTGGGTTATACGAAAAACATATTATTTTAAGTAGGCAGACGATTTGATGATAAAACACTAGAAATCGGGCCCGATTTTTTTAATTACCTAATTTAAATTAATATTTGCGATTTTTTGCCAACAGTGATAGAAGCAAATGTTTCCTTAGTTAATCATTCAAATATCTCGCAAAGCCCCTTAATGCGCAGTTATTTTAAAATTTCGATAACTTCTAGACTAGAACATTGATGCAGCGTGGTGGAGTAAGCTCCAGGCTTAAAATGCCTTACCAAGGCGCACTTGTTATTTGAATTTATTGTGTAACATTTGCATAGCATTAAATAAATAAATAAATAAAGCATCAAAGGTACTGACTCACCCGTCAGTGTCATACCAGTCAGTACCTGTGCTCTAAGGCACTCTCAATAATAGGAAGCGACTGTGCCCAGTGCAACCATGAATAGGTGAAAGAACTTGATTTGCCCTCAAATATATTATATGAGTCTATTTTTTAAAATAAAAATTGCAACGATAAGGCATGTGGCAGTGTTTACTTATCGAAATTAACTGTTAAATTTTAAGTTAATTAACTACTAATCAAAGAAATTTGTGGTTGTGTTGATAACGACACCTACTTTAAAGTATCAAATGACTAGGTACTATGTACATTAAAACAGTAGGTACTTCATTTACATATAGGTAATCATTTAATTCTTATTAATTATTACGTGCTACAGACATTTACCACGGGTTGGTTATCGTATCCCAGTTTTCGGAGCTCCTTCGACACCATGGAGATGCGTGATGTTACACTTCCGTACGACTCCGTTCGCAACACTGCAAACAATGGATAATAGGTATCATCTTTATAAAGAAATAAAAAGATAAAGATGTTCTATGTCACGAAGTCCATTCAGCCATTAATGTGTGTGAGGCGTGCCATGGAGTTTTAATGTGCGTAACCTCGAGAGCGCTCATGTCAAGTAACGTCAGAATGACAACTAAATGAGGTATTATTTTTAAAGGATTTTTTGTTAGTGATATTGCTTTGCTAACGCTTCAAAAGTTTCGCACACTAGCGCGCTAAGGATATACTAATACACATCACTACTACAACCAGAGTCGATCAGGCTTCATAAAATAGAATACTTATATAAAAGTAATTAGATTTATATAGATCAATTACTGAAAGCTGGCGCGTGGTACAAATTCACATTTGAAAGTTATTGTCTGTAATCTGTAATAACCTACTTATTGTCTGTGATCTGTGAAGCACACTATGCTCAGAGTTTGCGATGGCATAATTGAAAACAAAAAACATTTATACTAATAGTAGTATGTACTTTTGTTTACCGACTTTACTGCTTAGACAAAAAAAAACAAATTAAGTAATTTCATTTTATGAAGGTCTTATAGTGATAAAGTAATAAAATAAATTTAAAAAATATGAAAAAAGTACCTCATAATCCACTTTATTTTTACTGTTCAACGATATTCTACCACCTAGATTCACCTAGATTACTTTAACACAATTCCATCGCGTGTAAATCTCAATAGAAATTAAAACTCTTTAGTGTTGTGATAGATATTTTACTTACTTAAAGATAATTGTAAGCAGGTCAATGTCCAACGACTCTGACCTTGCGTGAATTCTACGATAAATAGAGTATTGTATCGATTTACATAATAAAATTGTTTTGTTATTATAATATCATAATGAAATGAGAAAATAATTTAAAACTTATCGATGAATTCTACCCCACTAGAATTCGAACCTATCGCAGGACCATCGAACGACAGACAGTCATACATGCATACAATAACATTAAGGATTTCATATAATAATCTATACTAATATATAAAGCTGAAGAGTTTGTTTGTTTGAACGCGCTAATCTCAGGAACTACTGGTTTGAATAGAAAAAATATTTGTGTGTTGGATAATCCATTTATTGCGGAAGGCTTTAGGCTATATAACATCATGCTATGACTATTACCAAAGTCCACGCGGACGAATTCGCGGGCGACCGATAGTTTTAAATATACGAGTATGAAATCCCTTACAAAGGATAAATAAATATAAAATAAAAGCTTGTTATAAAAAGTTAACTAATAAAGATTGCAAAAGTTAGACTGTTATTGTTGTTGAGTCATGGGAGATGGGAGTCCATCAGCCTCTGGCTTAGCAACGTAACTACATACAGGTAAGACCTAGGAATGGTTGAGATTGTGTGTAGATGTCCATGAGCTGCAGCGACCATTTAAAAGCACTTCGCCTGCATGCTTGTCTGATACTCAATTAAAAAAGGCACATAGAGACAATATCCACGTTCATAAACGCTCCGGCTTTCGTGAGGTAAAAGGGAAAACAATTCGTACAATAATTCTCCTTCCCGTGAGCGAGCATCTTCGCGTCGGCCAGCTCGGGGTACCGGCCCGTGAGCCAGGCCAGCCACTCGCCCAGGACGGTTGTGGGTCGCGGCCGAAACAGGGGCGCGGTCAGCTCGTAAGTGCCCGTCGTAGGGGGCAACAGCACCACGGCGTAGCCGCGCAGGGAGTCGCCGCTGAAGAAGTTCTGCGCTCTCACTGTTATGATCAGCTGTGGCCCTGGAAACGAGTCAAAGCTGGTAAAGTATAGCATAAAATATAATTATTTTGACCACGAACGAACAAATGACATGCATCTGACATGCAAAAGAAAAGAAAAGAAAATATTTTATTTGCACAAATATGGGTAGCAAAAAAGGTTTTACAAAAATATTACACAAACAAACAAATTGCAGGAGATACCGTGAAGCAATTCTGCCGCACTAACAATAAGAGCAGTAAGTCGATTTTGTCAAAAATTTAGTTAAATACAGTGTCAGAATCGGCAAAAATTGCTCTTTATGATGGCCTTACTCCCATTATTTTAGCTCAACGGCAACCTAAATTACCATTAAGCGTAACAGCAGTAAGTCAGTGATATGACAATGTTTACTAAGCATTAAAGAAGGAAATACACTTACTCTGCGTAAATAAGTGTAAGTCATACATGCTAATTTTTTATTTTTTACAGATGATGTATTTCTGTTGCTGCTATACGAAACAAATACTAAAAATAGAATAAAATCAATATTTAAGGGTGCTCCCATACAATAAACGTGATTTTTTTGTTATGGTACATAACCCTTCGTGCACGAGTCCGACTCGCACTTGGCCGGTTTTTGTTATTTAGATCCAATTCTAACATCAATCATTGTGTTTGATAAGATGTAATGACGAATTATGAATGCTACGATCTGTTATGCCGGATTGCTGATCGACGGGCACCAGGTCCGATTCCCGGCGAAGCAGAAATTTGAATGATGAGTATAAAATTTTTGTTCTCGGTCTGGGTGTTTGTGTTTCTGACTTTGTGTATGTGCATGGTACACACAACACAGGGAACCCTAGGGTTCCCTGTGTTGGTCTATGAGTGTGTAGCCACTTAGACCCACACTAGTGTGGGTCTATGAGTGTGTAGCATTATTATGTTTTCGGTGATTTTGACTGTAAACTTCAAAGTGTGCAAGTGTAGGTATTCCTAGCCGCTCCAGCCTCGAGAGAAAATCCAAAACCATAGCATTAGCAAACAAGCAATAGCACAGCTGATTTTCCTTCCTACATGTACCCAGTTTTCAATTTTCAAGGAAATTTAATTAAAGAGAACTTACTAAATATGTCAACTACTGATTGAATAGAGACGAACATAAATTTGTAGGTGACATGTATTTACCAAAATTATTAATGATTAAAATTTTCCTCTTCCAATCTATAATAATATTATAAAGAGGAAAGATTTGTATTTTTGTATGTTTGTGATGAATAAACTCAAAAACTACTGTTCCGATTTCAAAAATTCTTTCACCATTAGAAAGCTACATTCACCCTGAGTAACATAGGCTACTTTTTAGAGAAAATGCTTCATTCTTACGTGGAAACGGGTAATCAAATCAAAATCAAACGGGTCAACGCGGTTGAAGCAACTGGCTAACCGCCTATGATTTGAATATAGCAATGAAGCCTGGAATAGCACATAGGCTATTTTATCCTACGGGGACCCATTAAACGGTACCACGCGGGCGAAGCCGCTGACGGAAGGCTAGTGTTGAATAATTCAGTTTGTGGTTTTTTTGACGTAGGTAGGCACCAACCAGTAAGTAACTTACCAGGAAATTCAAAATAAGGCAAAAGCATGGTAAAACTTATCTAAATTAATTCTGTAGTTTTACCATACGGAGGAGTGAAAACTTTTTCGACCTCATAATAAATAAAAATTCCTACTCCCCTAAAATTAGCCATATGCTATATACGTGGGTGTCTCCAAGTGAAGCGTCCACGTGCCGAAGAAAATAATGGTGACATTATGTTCTACTTATAAGGCCTGAATACTTGATTTTTTATTATTAGAGTGGAGTAGCAGACGAGAATCAGGCCACGTGGTGTTAAGTGGTCGTTTTGATATAAGTGTTATCAATTTGTTATTGAGTCACTAATTTTGGTATATAATATTTTTAACGCTATTCTTTATCACTTATTTTAGTTCAGTAAGGTTGCTTCAGTGAAAGTCAAATATTTATTATAAAAAGGTATAATGTGAAGTATAAGTATAAAGTACACCAGCCAGCGTAGGCTAATGCGTATGGGCACGAATGTTAGCTATGCGCTATGGGATACGCATGTACGAGCAGTCGATTAATCTACATTTATATACGTGTATACAGTGCACATGATCCTGGTCCCTACAGTCGCTTCACACAACCCTACTCAAGCCAAAGTCTTGGCTGTGGTCTTATGCAATTGCGCTGCTACTCCGAAGGCCTCCTCCCTCATGTATGTCTCGCTGGCAACTGCGCCTTTCCGCCACCTATGTATATTACTTTCTGTGGTATTGATCACGAATAAGGAGCCATTTGAATGCGATGTTCCTGATAAGAGAGGTGCACTACAACCTACAACTGCTGGTGATTGCACTCTCATCAGATAGCGTGGCACTCTTTACATAACAATATTACTTACAGCGTACCTACTAAAGAATTAGGCGGAATGTACCTACACTGCATTATATGTATCATAGGTACGCGGCACCAGCCGTTAGTGTAGCGGAACTTACATCCAGATATGTTCGTACTGCCAAACGTCATATCCACCGGAAAATTAAATATTACTTTCTCTGGATCATTACCCGAACAAGCCATTTGACTAGTTCCAGTACTCAACCCTGCAACAGGATCCCAGTCGGGACCCCATACTATCTCGTATTGTATGTATAACCGCTCATCAAATACGCCAGCGGGAAATATAATGTACTCTATTTGACCATTAAATGATACTAAAAACTTTGTAACTGTATCCTTCATTTCAGGATTTTGGCGTTAGGTAGTATATTCGTGAAACCAACTTGATATTCAAAGTTAAAACTTTGACAATGAAGCAAGCATCGTTCGTTCGAAGCATCAAAACAAACGTTGTTATGGTAACTAGTGTTGCCATAAGTACTATATTAAAAACCGTAAAATATAATACCAAGCGTTATGACTGATATTGATTTTAATTCTTATTAATTCTTCCAATGTTATATGAATGTAATTATTTTGAGCATTTTATTATAATACTAAATTTAAAAAGTTATTACCGGTTTTTCAAGGACCAAAGACAAAAAACCACAGCATGTTTCCGTTAAACTGCTTTACCGACATTTCATAATGTTTTGATACTGCTCCTACAAGATGGCGCTGAGCGTGCTTTCAAAATCGCAATATCGGCCACCATTGTTGGATGTGATCCTTGTGCATAGTTTTGTAAAAACTGCGTTTTTCTGTAAGTTATCGGTGATTTTTACTGAATTTCTCAACGAGGTATAGTGTGCGAAGTACCTAAAATTGCAATTGAGTCCTTTTATGAGTGTGTAGTGCTTATTGTCAAACCTTATATGCGTTCAAAATGTCACGCGAAGTGAGCATCGGATTCGTGAACACCATACCACACATAAAATAAATGTGGTTTTCTTTTAATTGAAAGCCTCGCAGACTGTTTATGAGTGTCTTTATCAGTGAAGAACAGTGTTAAGTTATGGTGGATATTCGTGTGATGGACTTTTGCACATGAGAACGTTTCAGGAGTTTCTGTACACGTCGTAAGGCAGTGCAGTTACGCGGGCGAAGGCTTAAAAGTTGCCGGCATCATTATGGTGGACTGAAAGAGTGTTTGTGAACAGATCGGAGATAATTACTTGGTGTAAACAGAGCCGCGAAGAGTACGCGCACAATGTCAGGCGGCTCGCAACACAACCCCAATGGTCGACAGTCCCAGCTCGGCTCCGGCTGGAGTCCTTTGCAGGTGGTGCCTTTTATTCTTTTTTCATTGGTGGTTCATAACCTTTTTATTTTAAGGCAACTTTTCTAAGTAAACGTTGAAAGTAAAGGTTCTCTATGGCCAAAATAACAACATTCATGTATGGATAATGTCGACGTGCGCAAACGAAACCGAAATTAAAATACTATCCGTCATTGAACTTTAACACCAGCAGTTTTTTTGTTTAACTATAATTTAAATGAATTCTCAATTTTTATACATATATTACGAGGTGAAGTATTTGAGTTTTTTGCACATGAAAATGGGTGTAGTATGCAGGCAATGTAATCAGCTGTTTGCTAGATAATGTTTACAATTACAGCAGTAAACAGGTTAAAGCATATGCTCACTCTGCATTTTCTTTCAATGTTGCCAGTGTACATAAAAAAAACTATCAATGAATTTTTTTTATTAATAAGCTTCTATATCCCAATAGATCTAAAACAATAATAATAAAATATTAATAATTTTCATGTACATACCTACTTATTATTCATAAAATATTCTTTGTGATGCTTGAAATATTAAATGTTACAATCATTCTATTGGCAACTATCTACAAATGTTACGAAAATTTAGGAAAATGCACCCCACACTTTTTGCTCCGAATTGATATTTTGGGGTAATAAATTACAATTACGAATTATGATTAATTGTTTGACCTTCTACTAATGTAAACTCTTTGTAATGAATAATTATTTGCCCCCTGAACTTTGGTTTCATATACACCACAAACTTCAAATTTTATATGAACAGAATAATGGACTAATTCAACATATTACAAGTTCCTTTGTGTGTTCATTCAATATATAGAAAAGTTTATGAACAACAATATATATATATATGTAAGGATTTTGCATTTTATGTGTTGTATCTTCATGTATTGTTGCCAAGACAAGTTCAATTATTATTATGCATTACCCTGTAAAAAGGTAAGATTTCATGTAGAGCCAACTTAGAGCATCAAATTTATTGACTCACTCTTCAGGAGAGACATCATAGCGCCTCGTTTCGAAACATAATTTTTGTGCCAAATCTGGTGCGGGGAAAGAACACACACATTTTAATTTTGTCACACATTCACAAATATTATTTCATAGCTACAGACACATACATTTCTAAATATGTTAATTTCAATTAACAACATCATTTTCTATGCACCATCAACTGACACCGACACACACATACACACTAGTTGTATGACTAGAAGGCACATTGTGCATGCACTTTGGGATAAGGGGTTCGCCCGTAAAGGCCACTCCTCTGACGGGTGTCATACCTTGATACTTTAAGAGAGCCAAGCACCTAAATGTACACACTTACTTTTCCAGCTCTAACTTAACTGTGAAGAGTAGCTGGTCACAGCTTTATTATGTCTTTGTTGCAATCTCTACATCTCATACTCAATAAACAGTGTGCATGTGAACACCTCAACATTCATATCTGAATGGACTTGGTGACATAGAATATTTACACACAGTCATACACACTAGGGTTCTCTGTGTTGTGGGTATCATATACACACATAAAGACATGAACACAAACACCCAGGCAGACAACAAAAATTTAAACTTATCCAATTTCAACCGGAGAAGTTGAAATTATAATGAAACCATTTTTTTATTGTAAAATTGTTATATTAAGTAAGTATATAAAGTTAAGTAATAAATAGTTAATTACTTAATTTAAGATCTACCATTTTATTACCTGAAATATTTAAGCAAAGAATTATCTTCCATACTTGAACTCAACTAGAGCACTTGTTCTTTCATTATAAGAGGGCATATCATTCAGTTTGCAAAGTAATTTTTGAATTTTTTATTTCACCTAACCCAAAAGCTTTGTTGCCTGAAGTACAGCTGTATAGTTCAGTGCCATGGCCATTATTTTTAACCTGTGTTACCTTAATCGTAACTGACTCACAGCAAATTGGTTGTGTCTGACAAGTGGGAGATCCTATGAGGGTTTCAGTTTTTATTTATTCATATCATCCATCCATCCATCTATCTTTCACAGTCTACTGATGGACATATGCCTCCCCTAATGTAAGCCACTCCTCCCGGTGCAGCCGCCTTCTGAATCTTGCAGCTTACCGCTGTCTTCTTTAGGTCATCAGTTCAACTAGGACAGCAGTCTCTACTCTTCTTGCAGAGAATTGCAGACAAATTATGAATTATTCTGGATAAGAAGACACTCGGACCCAACCGATTTGGGTTCTATGAGATAGATACCTTTCTCTCGAAGTTAGACTTACCCAATTGGATCACTTGTCCCTGGTAGATGTACTCTTGGACAACTTCGAGAGTAGTGTTTATTCATATGGAATCCTAAAAACGTGTACAATGGTAGGTATTTATATTTAAGTGTGTAGACTGCCAGATGTTAAATCAATCTTACATCAGCAAACCTTCTCATTTGAATTGGTGATGAGGTCATTCCTGTGTACACACACACACATGGACCACTTGTTTAGATCACTCACACTTTCATTGGTATATAAGGAAATTTTCAAAATAATACTCATTTGTGCCTTCCCTTTCTAAGAAAACATTGATAATAAAAAAATGAGATGTCAACAAAAGTATTTTGTCAAACGCCGTATATTCGTGGGCAATAAGAAGTATAAACTTTTAGCACATGATTATTCAGTCCCTTTGTCCTGATTAAAGTAATTTACCTATGGGTCTGAATTTTTAATTTAATTGGCTGGAACTTTTTTGTGATTCTCTCTACTTAATAAGGGAGACCTGGAATACTACACCATGACAGTTCCATTGCAGATTGGTAGTTCACCACATTCAGAGAGGGTTGGTTGGTCAAATTTTAATTTATTTTATATAAAAATAAAAATGTTACAAACTCATAGCCCCACAGCAAGGTAATTAATACCCTGTGTCGTGGGTACTATGGACACATTTATTTATTTATTTAATTTAATTAATTAGCACGGATAAACCAATTACACTAATTATTATAATAATGCCACAAAATTTGAATTAATAATAAATAATAATTAAAGATAATAAAAATAATAACACAAATATCAAATTATAACGAAAATTAATAAAAACACAATATCAAATAACATTAAAAAAAAAAAAAAAACAAATGTCATAGCAAAATAGTACACACATACATCACGCATTCATGGCACAAAACTTCAGAAACTCCATCAATATTTTCTTCCAGTCATCCGCGAATAGGTCACAATTGGGAGAAGCGTCCAGGAGAGCATTGAGGGCCTTGAGTGAACGCGGAATGGGCGACCTTGCGCGCGCTACTGTACGACACATGGGTACGGCGAAAAGTATGTGTTTCCTCGCGCGGTTGTAATTATTAGGGACAAACAGTCTACATAGCTTTTCGTGGAGTTCTGGGGCATCGACTTCACCTCTAAGAATCTTGCATATTAATAATAATTGATCCCTCCATCTTCTGACCTCAAGGGAGTTATAGCCGAGGCATCCGAGGAGAAACCTAGTTGGGTACAAATATGGGTAGTAACCATACGTGCGCTTATATAGGTATCTTAGAAAGGCCTTCTGGACCTTTTCTAATAGAAGCGTATACGTACTCTCATGCGGATGCCACACACACGCACTTGCTTCCAACTTGCTTCGAACCAAAGCTCCAAAGACAAAGACAGGAACACAAACACCCAGACCGAGAACAGAAATTTAAACTCATCATTCAAATTTCTGTTTCGCCGGGAATCGAACCTGGGACCCCTCGATTGGCAGTCCGGCATAGTAATCATTGCGCCACGCTGGTCGTAAAATATTTATTATAATTAAATATTAATATTTAATGTTAAGTAAATAGGATGTATAGGAATAGGATGGAAATATAGGAATAGGATAGGAAAATATATTAGGAATGATATAGGAGTGGATTATGTGGGATTTGTACTGCATTAAAACCCCCTTGGTGGCCTGCCTCTGTGCTTGGGGAGGACTCCGGGATTTCCATTGGAACGAACCGGTGCCCTCCACGCTCGGCGCCCTCAGAATGGGCCCATCTTCAGGAGAGCAGACGCACTCTCCTGCACCCTCAGGCGCTCACAGTGGCATGCGGCCACGCCCACACAGCCGTCCTTCCCGGGGCTGCCGCCTGGACGGGTCGAGCTCCCATTCTCACCGTCCGCAACCCCAGAGGCTCTCTTTTAGTTGCCTCTTACGATCAGGCAGGGGATACCGTAGCTCTATTCTTAATCCTGAAGTACTTAGTGCTATCAGTAAACTAAACCCTATGTTTATAAGTTTATGTCAAGCTCATTTTCGTCCCAAATATAAAGCTTTTATTTTTGCATGTACCATCCCTGGCCAAATTTTATTAATATTACTGGCTAAGTTTTTATGAAACCGCCTGCATTTTAACATAAATAAAACAACATAGTTTAAGATAAAAATGTGATTTTATTATTTCTTGAAATAAAAAACAATGGAGCTATTAAAATAAATAAAAATATGTAATAATCATATGATAAAATGACCCATACTCATACCTTGGAGATGGTGAATGAGGCCCTTAGAAACATTAAATGCAAAGTAATGAAATAACCTTTGCCTTCAAAGCTACTAAATATATAATAAATTCGTTTCAGCAAAAAAAAATCTAAATTTAACATGTAAACTATGAATATGCATTTACTTTATACTCTAAAGTCAGTCATGGCTCATGATTATGCCTATAATAATATATTTTTCATTGATTTATATGTCAATAGCGCCGATCATGTACTGTTATATGCATGTTTACTGATTCTGCTACTACAGACTATTTGAATATGACTTTACCTACTTGCCTTAATTTTTTATCTGACGCTTAAATAAACAATGAATCACTTAAAACGTTAAAATCTTGTGGATGCGGTTTATGTTATAGCATCGAAGTGTTCAAGTCGGTCCCAAGTTCTTCAAGTTGTTTAGTTTTGCTCTGTTGTATGCCTTACAAAATACAAAAAGCGCTGTAAAAGTTTTGAATAGCTCGGATGAGCATTTACCGTCGTCTTAACAGAATTAGCGATCGTGATGATCATTGACATTGGTGAAATGTTGAACTTCATACCTTTTCAAACGTTTCCTCTCATAATGTTATGTTTTTTTTTAAATGACGACCTGTGTGGTGCATAGGTTGCCATGCCGGACTACCGACCGGAGGGACCCGGGTTCGGGTATTTGTTTTTTAGTCTTTGTGTGTGTCTATGGCATCCACAACACAAGGTATATCTATCCTATAGGGCTATGAGTGTGAAGCTTTATTTTTAAATATATTTAGGGTATACTTAGTTGCGTATACCCTAGTCTAAGTACAGTAGTTTATACGCTGAAAGCATAGTTGCTTTCATTTATGAGTTCCACTGCTCGGTATGGGACTTCTCAAAATTGGAAGTACCTATAGCTTACTCCATCCACCAAAGCAATTCTAATTAGTGGCAGCAACTCCTGGACAAACTTATTGACTCAAAAAAGTTCAGTTTCTTATCTTTTTAATATAAGAGTCCTGCTGTACGATTTAATACTTATTTACTAGTTTCTTTCCTTAACCTCGGAATCATAGTCGCTTGTTGTTGCTAGTTAAATCATTAGGAAGCTATGCACTAAATACCGATTGCTACATAAGTAATACTTTAACAGCTCAAGCGATACTTTCACAGCTGACGGTGACGATCGAATCAGTTCATTCGTCATCGTTATCCGCCTTATGACTTCTTGGACACGTATTTCATGTAACTTGTTACCGAGATTACGTCACAGAAAACATAAGGATATTCGATGGTGGCCGCTGATGTGTTTTTCACAGCTTTGCAAAGTTCACGTAGATTATGGTCAAGTCAGAATGAGTCGACGAGCACATTTTCTGTACTTGAACGAATTGAGTATTTTTCCAAACAAAGCGTCTGGAAGACGCATGTTATATAATATTAATCAATATTAAGAATATACACGAATAAGTGCAAGGGTCTGGTTTCAACTATCGATATTTCTTTAAAAGAATTTTCATTGTTCAAGGACGAGAACTCGTATACCTATGTACATAAAATAAATATATAGCGCATGAAATTTTTGACCCATCTCTCTTCGATCGCTCCCGTTTGCCTTAGCAGCGCAGGTCGCTTGCGCTCGGCTAGCTGCCTGGCCAATCGCGCTTCCTTACTTGTTTATTGGTCAGTTTTATAAAAATTTGGTATTTCCCACAAGCCAGCATAGAGATCGACAAACAGATAACATGGACTTTCAAAATTCCGGGGTTGGACGGAAAGCCCTAAAGCGAGATGCGGAACGTTCATAGATTGACGATCGTGATAAGGGTATGAAGCTGGAAGTTACATTTATATAGTATTCAAGCTTGATATACGCGAGTATATTAAGTATCCTCTCAGTCACACCGGATCAGCCTAAAATTATCTCTCCTTCCCGTTTTTCATTCAATTTTGCAGTCCTACTCCTAACTATGCTATATAGCTGTGCATCAATGAATATTAGACATTCAAAAGGCTGAGTTTAAAATCACTTCTTGTTATTCATCCCCATTAATGCTGACATAGCTTTTTTTATTTTGGGGCAAAAATATCTTTCAATATATCTGCGTTTTATCATTTCATTATATCGCCTGTAGAGAAATGCGGTTCCTTGCTAGCCACTTCACTTCTCATGACCTTAGTAACCAGAATAACCACTTCCGAAATCGCTGCCATAAAGCAGCCAAAATAGTTATGTTAATAAATGTCTGCAACCCTTCTAACGTCCCACTGCTGGGCACGGGACTATCCTTCCATTATTGAGGACGCCTGTAGCTTAATCCACCACGCTGCTCCAAAGCGGATTGGTGGAGTGGTGCAGCCGGTAGGATATTAAAACAACACTTCATAGCATAACTATTGTATCCCAGTAAAAAAAGGCTCGGAGTTTACACCACCACGCTGTCGCTTTATGATTTGATGGGGATCCAGAGGGCCCCCTCTGTACGCCCGTTTCCGTAACTTAGTGATATTTCGGGCCTCATTTTTGGATAAGACTGAAAAAAATTTAGCTATATTGTTTCCCAGTAAAAAAAGGCCCGGAGTTTACACCACCACGCTGTTGCGTTATTATTTGATGATCAGATGACCCTTTATCGGATGATTCCAAGCTACCCTTAAGGCTTCTAATAAGGTTCATGGTGGCTGTATAAAAATAACTGTGACATTATGCCTATGAAATATTTGTTAGTAGTGGTCACCCATCTTATTCCTGACTTTCACCTTTTTTGTGTTAAAGAATTTAAATACAGGCATCATATTCATTTGAATCCGAATTTTATTTCGTACCGTGTACCATCTGCCTCTAGTACAATAGTAATAATACTCTTGTATTATACTGCAGGGTCGGTCGACTAGGTTGGCTGCCGTACAAAGAAACTAAGGGCTAGTTTTTTTTTTCTTTAGAAATATCTTTGATAACACCTGGTGGCAGTGGTATTCTAACAATTGAACTAATAATAATGTGTACTTGACCCATTTATCGGAAATGATAATACCTAATAACGAATCCGAATGATAGCCGATTATTAATTAATTTTTACCGATTATTAGTTAATTTATTTTTATACGTGGTTATTATTACCTTTTAAATCAATAAAAAATTCGGCTTTTGTCTGTTAATAAATATATAATAATATATTTTTTTCATATAAAATGTATGAAAATGCAAAAAAGTATCTCAATTGATTTGGTAGTCCAAGACCGGATTGGCAGTAGCCTACAATTTTTTTTTGCGTCCTACTGCTGATCATGAGTTACTCTCCATTACTAGGGAGGCCTGGACTCCACCACACTGCATCAACGAGGATTGATGGAGATGCGAGTTAGGTGGCCACCCCGCTGTGGGATGTTTTCAAACAGCCGACATGGTTCGCTGTCTGCCATTTATCGATGAAAACCAGGACCGACGGCTTAACTTGGCCTCCTACGCAAGAAAACGTGCATGAAATGCCACTAGTAGTCGTCAACCTTTTTACGCCTGTCTACGCCCGTTTCGATAAGCTGTGTAGATCTCTTGCATTCTACGCTAGTTTAGTTTAGCTTCAATTTACGAAATACAGTTTCCTTTGGAGGTCCAAAAAGCATTGATTCAAGTAAGTAAATATCGAACCGAGCACTGGGAAATTAAAGCAGGTGTAACTATTTTCCTGGAATCGACGTTTCACCGTTTTGATGTACGAATTGACGTTACGTTTGCGAAAGGAACACAATATGATTGATTGACTTTGACCATTCAGCCAAATTTATTTCAGATCTAGATTGAAATGACGAGAGAAAACAACATTTTTTCTGTAAATTGCTTCGTTTTTATATTAGTGTGCTTATTGTTCTATAACGATAAAGGAAATCATCCTATATAAATAAGACAGTGGTCAAAAGCATCTTATATAAATAAGACAGTGACGGCATTTGAAATCTGCCATTTGTATTTTTATTGTAGGTGTTAGAATTTTAATGGTTCGACCATCACATTGAAGTATCACTGCACCCACATCTGAAAGAAAAATGAAGTCAGTTTCCGGCCCGACTAACATGGTGCGACGGTGCAAATAAGGACATTTGAATTTGAAAATTTGACCATCAGCATTCAGAGCTTTTGAAGATGTCCAACACCAAGTGACTCTCATGCTCGTATGCTCCTCCATTCAAATAAAAAAACAAAACAAATCCTCAGTCCTAAATATGGATCTATCCAGGCTAGGAAGACGTGCCACTGCCAAAACAGATTACTATTAGAGTCCGTTCAGAAAAAAAGAGGTATGGATCTGGGAGCGCAGTTTGATGCTTCTCAAACGGTATGAGTCACACCTAGTTACGTCTTTTGTTTTATATGGGTTTTTCAGTAATTCGCAAAATAACAGCATCTTTTATCTTTTTGAACAGAATACAATCATGAATGTTGGCTTTGGCTGTATTAGATTTCGTACGAAATCTGAAGTAATTTTTTCTTTTAGGGAGTCCGTCATTTAAAAGAATTTTGAATTATTGTAATTATAAATTAGCCAAAGTACATCAAATTTCATGGTATAAAAAGGTTCCATTAGAAAGCTAAGGTTTTCCAATCGTCATAATATAAATGTAGTCAAGCAACAACCTAAACTTCTTGTATTTATATATCCTTTATATAAATATTAAGCTATGATACATATTGCACGATATGGCAACAAAATCTAGGCCACGTCAGCGTCTTAAGTTCGAAGATGCATTGATTGGTCATGGGTCGTTTAGTATGAATTATAAATTGAACGGTGGCTACTATTTATGTATTTTAACAGCAAATTAATTTATATAATACGAGTAGTTTTATAGGTTAATCGTTTGATTGCTTAGCAGGTTCTTTAAAAGTGTAGTTCCTGTAGCTTCCGGAGTAGTTATATATTAAGGTATCTGGATCAGGATCATTCAGAGATCCAGATCCAGATACCTTAATATATAACTTTTCACTATTCATTTATCAGTTTTCACTTTTCATTTACCAGTTCTAAAATAAATTGACATTAGAACTGATAGATAAAAAGTTAAAAACTGATAGATGGATAGTAAGTACGTACATAAGTACGTACAACATACCACAATGAAAAATTAAAATTGATAGATGAATAGTGAAAAGTTAGATATTGAGGTATCAGTTTTAACTTTTCATTTATCAGTTCTAATATTAAATTTATCAGCTTTTAAATGTTAAATAAAACGAAAATGTGTTCATTATTATTTCTTTATTCATGAAAAAATACTAAGAAATCTTAAAAAATACGGTATATTCATACAAGTATATTATTTTCTAAACACCACTTATAAAGACAAGATACATTTTTTAATGCACATATTTTGTTATGATAGATACATCTTAAAATATCTGAAGATAATTTATAATTATCATACAATACGCTTAAACTAGGACAATTTTTATCTTCTAAGTTGTACACATTATCAGTTTGTAATATTTTTTTCAGCCAAACCACCTTTTCAACACCTTTAGTAAAAATATATTTGTTTTTAAAATAATCACCGATAATTAACTTATAATTTAAATAAGGAACGTATCCCTCATTCCATAATATTCCTCTATTTTTTTCAATCCAAGCTACTTGTAAACGTTCTTTTTTAGTCAAATCATAAAACGGGTACGGGGGTTTTATCAAGAGTGTAAAGATTTGCCCTGCATTTTGAATTGCTATTTCTTTGGGTATAAACTCGTTGTTTTCATTTTTAAATCCTTGAACATCGACAATAACATTCATGATAATTTTCGCACGATGTTACTTAACGGTTTGTACTCAAATAGACGCTCGTTTATGATCAAACAGTAGGCTGTTGTGTTATCTGGTATATCTTTTGAACACTCAATTTCCAATCGAACATCAACTGGCCCGGTTTTTAGTGAATCATTTTGTCGTGAACAGTCAATAACAAACAGCGGAGCTTTTTCTTTAAACGTGGACAGATCAAGCAGCGGGTCCACAGGAAGGTTGTAATATGACTGACGAAAACATGAATACATTTCATATAATATACTGTATTTGCCTTCGTCAAATTTTAAATTTAGTGAGTCATACGGATAATATTGAGAATTTAAAAACAATTTAACGTTTGTTACTTTACAATGGTCAAATATAGAAGAGCTATTAGCAGCATTATTTTTTCTATTGGTCTGCAGACCGAGTACAACAAACCTTGGTTTCTCTAATTGAGAAGCTGTTTTAATAGACCAGGAATGTTTAGTTGTTTTAGGTAATACTGGGTACTCATACAAATCCCAGTTTCTAAATGACAGTTGTAGTGGTCGATCTTTTTCTAATAATTTAAGAAGTGATAATCTATTGCGGTCACTCACTCGTACATGTGGTACACGCCATTGTACTTTCTGTATATCTAATTCAAAATTATCATTTTTTTCCATAGTTATACAATTCATGATGGATCTGCTTCTTTGTAATATTAGTTCATGCCTACAATTAACAATTATTTTATTGTAATCTTCCGCAAAGCCTAGTATTTTATTTAATGGAATAATGGCACTAAAACTTCCACTTTTTTGTTTAGTGCCGTTTACATTCCACCCCCATGTTGCACTAGCTTTACTTTCTCCATCATTCAAAGATATATACGACTTTATTGTAGTTGTGATTCCCGCGTTTTTAATGTGGTCTATTACAACACCATTTAATTCATATCTTATATCTTGAAATAAAAATGAAAATGGATTGTTGATAAATTGCACATCTTTTCTTGTAATTGTTCCAGACGTATCTTTTGTAAACACACTGACATATCCTTCAATGTAAATAGAGCTTGCTGATGGCAGCAAGTATACATCTTGTTGGTGAATTGGTATTCTGATTTCATCGTTTTCTTTAAAGCTATTATTATAGGGATTGTACGTATGTATTTCGTAACTTTCAATGGAATTATCATGCTGTGGTAAATCTGTGATTTGCAGCATTTTAAATTTTAAATCCAAGAGCACGAAGAAATTCTTTATTATTTTTAGTAATTTTTTTATTAAAATTCTTACTACTGTTCAGCCGTCTTCCCACCTTCGCTTTTGAGAGTGAAGTACTCAGTTTTTTTTTATCACTCGGGTTTTTATTGAAGATAATCATATTTTTTTATTTTATTTAAATATTTATCCCTGAAGAAAATATTCTGTACTTACGTTTACCATGAATGCAAGGATTAGAATGATTATAAGTGCAATATTATTCTTTTTAAATATTAGATTTGTTTTCTTAACCAAAATGATTTGAGAAATTTTAAACACAAATGTCCACAGTTGTATAAATTATATTTTTGATGATTTTCATTATTAAAATATATATTTGACCCCATATAATTGATGAATTCTGTTGGTGGTTTCAAATTACCGTAACTGTCAAAGTATTCAATATAATCATTTATTTTCCCATAGGCTACCCAATGAGTACCTGAGTTTTTAGATGAATCTAAGTTAATAATACCGCATTCTATTGGTAATGGCTGGTATGGTAATTCATCTCTCATAAATACACCTCGAAAAAAAGGAATGTTTCTCGAGAACCTTATTAAGTCTATATTTGTCAAAGGTCTTTTGGGTAGCCGATTATTTAGTTTTTTTTCTTTGTAACGTATATTCCCAATCCATCTTTATAAGGTTTGAGATGTAATCCTCTTCCGATACATAATGATTCAATTTTCTCATTATGTCTTTCTAACTCTGCTAGTCGTTTCTTAGCAGCTTTATATTCATTTATTGTTTTTGTGATACCAGCAACTCCACCAGCTAAGCTGCCAGCAGCAGATAAACCTGCAAATATGGGTATTAAAGGAAGAAATCCTCCAGTTTTCGGTACGGGTATAATTCTTGGCACCTCTATTGGTAGATTGGAAGACATTTCCTTTGCAGCTGCCATTGCTACCTCCACGACCGCCTTCTTACATTTAGGTTTCAGATTTTTGAGATGTTTTTTTGTGTGTGCAACAATATTTTTAAAAGATTTCTTAAAACATCCAGATCCAGATTTACGTTTTTTTGAAGGTAAGGTATAGTTTTCACGGGTTTTATTATTTTTTTCTTTTGACATTTTTAGTACGTGATAAATTCCAACGAAACTGTTTACTATAGTAACAATCTAATCATACTGACTAAAAAAAATTAAGTATCTCTTTATATGTATGCCATAAGTGAACTATATAAATTATACAACATTATTTTTGTTTATCCAGCTGTTTTCTGTATTCGAAAGCCCTAACCATTTTACATAAACCTTGTTACCCTTTCTTTTGATAACTTTTTCAACTAGATAAATATCTGGATGCTTCGTTTTTTGTAGCTCTTGGCTATAAAATGCTCCTAATATTGGACGTTTTCTAGCATCTTCTAATAGATACGTGATAGGGTCAGTATTTTGTACTTTTACAATCTTAAATATCTCTGTAGACCAATTTGGGGTAAAACCTTTTTCAAAACATCCTTTATATTTACTGATTCTCACATAATCACCTAGTTGTAATTTTACATTCTTAATTTTTTTCTTACATTTATATCTCTTAATATATCGTTGCAGAACGATTTCCTTGTTATCTTGATTTATTGATACCGGAGTTTGCTTCACAGTATTGTGAAAAGTATGATTGTACTCAAAAACTTTATTTTCAAGCGTGCCATCTATCCACTTATAATTACCTTTCAAATGAAACTCCTTATAAAGTATATTTTTTAATGTTTTAATGAATCTTTCTACAATTGAAGCTTTTTTTGTGGAATATGTAGAGTAATGATTAATTTTAAAAGTTTTTATAATTTCTTTAAACATGTTATTATAAAATTCTTTTCCTAAATCTGTCTGTAAGTTTTTCGGAACCCTTCCTTCAAGTAAAACAGTTTTAAAAGCCTTTGATACAAGCTCTTTAGTCTTTTGTTTAAGTGGAACAGCCCAAGCATACTTTGAAAAACAATCTATAATGACTAATATGTATTTATACCCACAATTTGCTTTTGAGATTTTCTGCATATCAATTAAATCAGCTTGCCAAAGGTCATCAATATCTTTGAGTAATACTTTTCTACGGGGGAAATTTTTTCGTACATATTTGTGAATTTCATTTATTACGTCTTGTTTGCTCATAATGTTTCTTTAATTTCGCTACAATTTCATTTAAAAATATTAATTTTTCAAGATTTTTTATGCGCTCATTTAAATTTGCTAAATGTGTATCAATAGTTTTTAGCTTCTCATAAATATATTTATCAGTTATTTTGGTACAATTCTCATTAGCAATATTTCCGCATATAGTGTTTTTTGATGTTAATTTCACATAATCACTTTCACTATTTTTACTTACATGGATATGAGGTTTATCTTCATGAGTATTCATGTTCATGAATACATTGCTACTGAAATGTATATTAAGACTTCAGTGTTTTATAATACCGGCTTCTTTTAATTCTTCAATAATTGATATGATTTCATTGTCATGATTAGTATTGCCAGCACTTTGTGATGCAATCAATAATTTTAACCTTTCAACTAATTCATTTGGGTCATCCCAATAAACGTAATCAGTATTTTTTTTATATTTCTTGACCATCGGTATGTAACCTCCAATCTTATGTTGGGATGATTCACCTCCTTGCTCATTTATCTGACTAAATAGAGGTTTTATAATTTGACGGTATTTCAATCCCTTATCACCTTTTATTTTTCCATTAGAATTAAAACCTATTTTGTGCACATTTGTTATAGACAGTATATCTTTGTAAACTATTTTATCCATTTCGGATACTAAGTTAAGATTAGGTTTGTTTCGAATCAAGAGCTCTTGTAAGCCGGGGGTAAATTCATAATGCTTATTGTTTATGCTTATTATGTACATCTTATCTGTGTTTGACGAACTATTTGACAAGGAAATCTTAATCTCAGAGTTTCCAATCATCAATTTTTTGTTTTCACTACGTATTCCAAATGGGATATTTATATTATCATAAATATCCAAAATGTCTTCTTTATCAAGTGACATTAACGTGTCGTTCTTACTTCTTATCAAACTTTTGTCATCTTCACTGTAATATTCTGAAACTGTATTGTAATCTGGGATGGTCGCTTCTTTAAACTCGTCATATCCGAATGAAGAATTTAAATTTTCAACATTTTTCACTCTTAAAGTTGGAATATCATTTCCTTTCACTTTAATAAGAGTTTCTAAAGGTTCAGTTATAGGTTTGAATACTTTTTTATACCTAAGGTTAGAAGCATCTTCTTCATTACGAATTATTTTTAATTTATTTTTTATGTTTTGTACTGACTTTAACAATTGTTCTTTAATGTCGGTATCCATCTGAGATAAGGGTATGATGTGCAAGTGTTATTTACAGAAACATAAACACAAATGACAAATTTCAAATAGAATGTAGTTTATATTGAACTTCTATAAAATAATGAATGTATCAAAACCTTTTCTATATCGTCCTTTGTCAAGACTGCAGTCTTTATTTATAACTAAAAAACTAAAACGGTCTTGCCATATGGAAGAACATAGTTTTTTAAATTTTAACCACTCCATATCTGTATTGACGTGCTCGTTGTAAATATGTTTTAAATTAATATCATCTTGTTTAAATATTATTAAAAAATTCACGTTATCACGCACTAATTGTTTAGGTATTTTCGAATAAGTTTGTGACAAATAGAAACAATCTATTCCTTTATGCCGGCCCATGGCAAAGTAATTGCGTATATTTACTTGATTTTCGCATGCAACGTCATCAAATATCATGATTGAATTTTTTAAAGCGTCATTAGGATGAATCACTTCTTTACTATGATCAAAAATAAAATATCGAGCTTCGGGAATTTTCTTCATTACTTCGTTCAAAAAACAGTACTTTGGTTGAAAGGCTGTCTTAGAGTACAAGTAAACATGTCTGAATTTAAGACCATTTTCATGAAATAAAAGATTTAACATAACATTAGTTTTACCACAATTTGAAGGACCACAGATGATACACCGGATTGTACTAGGTAAAAGAATACTATGTTTTATTTTGCAAGATTTTTTGTTGATTTTTATATTGTGAACTTCAAGATCTAACGACTGCTTTATAAATTTCATTGTGTTCTCGATTCAAAGCCTGACGATGGTCTGCGTTTTGAATAAGGTAAACGTGAGATTATAAATGAAAACAAAAGTTAGTACGTAAACATGTTTATTGTATTATAAAGATAATATGCATTATATTTATATACATTTATTTATAATCATAATCTGTATTAACAATATAAAATCATCTTCTTAACTAAAAGAATTAGTTTACATTTCTGCAATTTCATTAAATTTTTAATTGAATCAACTTAAAATATAGTACTACAATGACCCCAAGGTATGGTCTCTATTTGATTGGGTAGAACTTGCACCTTGTCATCGTTTCGATTTATTACTACTTTATCTAATTCTTGAGAGTACAATACATGTTTTATAGATCTAATAACATTCATTTTACATTTGAAACTTTTATCAGATAAAAGCGCTTTTTTGTAATTACTCTTATGTAGTCTATTCTTTATTGATTTCGTTACACCTTTAGCCTTTTTAATTTCCCCTCTCAAAGTATTTATACAATATAACTTAGATCTTAATCCTGTGAATTCACTGATAACTTCACCTCCTAATTCATCTTTGAATAGTCCTGGAATTTTTGGGTTAATTCTAGGTATTTGGTAGCAGTTATCAGCTTTAAAATTACTAGTATCAAATTTTGCTATTTCTTTTCTCATATTATTATAAAAATCTCTAGTTTTTACGAAGTATAAAAGACTATCAGTGTCAGTGTAACAGAGTCTCGCTTTGTTTTGATATATTTTTTTAATAAAGTCGTAATGAAATTGATATAAATGATGTTTTGCATATTCTAAAACTGTAAACCCGATATATATTGGTCGGTCAAGAATTAATTTTTCAGGAGTCAAATGTATGGCTGCGAAATTTTCTGTAAACACTGTAATATTTTTTAGGTTAGGTTTACCAATTAGTTTCTCCGCACCAATTTTTTTGTTTGTCACATTTTGATTATCACGCCAATTTGTTACTAATTTGACATTCACTTGTTTGCGTCTGTTTTCTATAGTTTTCCCAAAAATAGCATTATTTAATAGTTTGAAGAAATCTTTTTCAAAATTTGAAGATGAAGCTTGACGCAAGCTGGTATTTAAATCTATGTATTTTTGTAAGTAGTTCTCTTGTGTAAATGTTATGACGCGATGAATTTTTCTCAAAAGTAATCCGTTTTTTATACATTCCTTTAAATGAACGTAATGAATTACGTATTTAAATTTATCATATAAACTAGCGATTAATTTAGGAGCCTTTCCTCCGGGAGGAATAAACTTTTCTGGTGCGAAAGGTAAATCACGATGCGCATTATGTAGACGGTTCGGGTAAGCTAAATCAACCTCTAGAATGTATCCAACATGTGAATCATCAGGCACGTTAACAATGTCTAATGCATCAATTTCTTGGGAGGTTAAAAAGCGAAAATTTGATATCGGTAATTTTTTTGTCATTGCATAACCGTAAAGATTGTTGCAGTCAAGATATATCAAGTAAGTTGATGGTTGAGAGCTATCAAAATCTGGTAAATATTTATTATTTGCTTTAGCATTACGGAGAGAACATTGCGATAAACCACCACGTATTCCTTTTTCTATCATCTCATATATCTCTAAATCACTTATAAGCTCTAATTGAACACCTGTATAAAGCAACATGGCATCCCAACTCAAGCTCGGCGCAGTAATATAATAAGCAGGGTCAAGTTTATAATGCCGTAAGCAAGTGTTTCTAAAATTTTCAAATATATCACAAAGTAGTAAGACATCTGTTTTCAAATATAAATCAGTATATTCGCCTAGAGATTTAATATTAAACTTATGCCATACATTATGTGCATGTTCATAGTCTTCGTCAGTTATATGTTCCTCTTTAATGCTATTGTAAAATGATTCCTTAGGAGGAAGAACATCATCCTCAAATTTAGAAATGTTATCCATATACTCATATGGGTAAATACCCTTGCGGCACAATAATTTGATCTGTTCTTTATCGTGAAACTCTTTTGCAAGAGAAACAAAATCTGTTTCATTTAAATTTCTACATAAGTCATTCAAGCTTGAGCTTAAAAATTGAAGAGTCGATAAATTTGATTTGTATGGGATATGAGCTTTTTTTTGTTTTGATAATTTTCGTAACAGATATGTATTTTTCTTTTGATTGAGGTATAATTTTAAAACAACCCTCATAATTAGCTAATTCACGAATGAATAGATGACAATCATAACCGGCAAAATTGTGGAAAATAACAGGCACAAATTGACAAACTTTATATCTCAGATTACAATGCGAATGCGCGGCACCTCTGTATTGTGATGTAATGTGATCGTGGTCTTTAACTTTATCGTCAAAGAGGAAATGGTCACAGATGTGACATTTAGAAGCGCTTTTATAGTTTTCTTCTTCCATCCGTGATAAAGGGGGCATAGGCTTTTTAAAAGTTAATTCATGATAAATATTTTCTATATCTCCAAGTAAATATTCGATAAAAACTTTTACACAATCTGATCCTCTATATGAAACATACTTGTTCAAATTAGAATCATGCGAACAACAAATGTAATAACCAAAACAAGAAGGCTTGTGTAGTTTATAAACTCTTTGTACGGTTCACGTACAGATGCTAAGTCAGCATTTGGTTTCCATCATTCAATGCATTGTCATATTAGCCAGTTCACATCATAATCGCGTCCGCGCATAACGTGTGTTCTCATTATCATTTCAGTCATTTACATAGCAGTTTTAACATTAAAATCAGTAAAGAACAATTTATCTATTTTATTTTACACATCTCGTCTGGTGTACGGTGCGAACCGTACACCAAGTTGGTCCTTCGAGCAACTATTTGCGGGACCGTGTGCGCGCGTCGTATAACCTAGTCGGGCGACGGTCCACGTGGTGAATCAGTGTGGATTGCAGTGGTTACTTACAATAGCAGCAGTAGCCATACAGCCCACATCACATCAGGCTGCTACAGCAGTAGTAGCAACAGCATCCAGCAGCAGCAGCAACAACAGCATCCCGCAATAGCAGCAGCAACAGCATCCCGCAACAGCATATAACAGCATCCAGCAGCATCAGTTACAGCAGCATTCAGCATCAGAGCCGTAGGCGTCAATACAAGTAAGATCTTTCCATTTTTTGATTACCCTGAATCAGAAGTATGGAGGACCTGTACGCTTCGCAACTAGAAATTTTTGAAGCAATTTCTAACTTATTGCGAAATTTTAAAAAAGATAGTAAGGAGCGTAAGACCGCTGATTATTTTCAACGTCGCTTGCAAAACTTAGAAGCACTGTGGTCCGATTATCAACACAATCACGATCGGATCATCACAGTTGGGAGCAGAAGTCATGCATACTTCGTTAATTCAGAGTATGAAAAGACTCGCGAACTGTACACCTCGTCGAAGTCTCTTCTGAGTCAACGCCTCATTGCATCAAGGCAAGGCAAAGAGATGGAGCCCATCGATACTGATTTACCGGGTCCCTCCGATCCGCCCGCTTCAGAGGCAAAGATAACATCCGTGAAGTCTCATGGGTCCCATAGCAAACTGTTGTGTATCACGGAATTGTCACTATTGTCAGTCTACGAATAAATGGGTTACAGTGCACACGCATGTCGTTTGATTCAACAGTGGCGACGAGGATAAACTTTTGGTGCGTAGTTAAAAGTGTGGCGGTGTGGTGTTGGTCGCATTGTATCAATTGTATGTTCGTGCTAAAATGTCGGTCGGACAGACGAAAGAATTTAATATTAAAAGTGGTAACTGGTTAGGATATGTGGAACGCTTGGAAATGTATTTTATAGTTAATAAAGTCACATCGGATATGAAACTACCGACATTAATAGCGGTAATGGGAGAGGAAGCATATGAGCTTCTTTCAACGTTAGCGAGCCCAAAAAAACCTGCTGACCTGACGTATCAGAAAGCGGTAGACTTAATGTCAACGCACTTGCAGCCGAAACCGTCGGAATTAGCTGAAAGGTATAAGTTTCGGCAACGTCGTCAGCTTGGTGACGAGTCCATAGCCGATTACGTGACGGAACTTAAGAAACTGTCTAGACATTGCCAGTTTGGAGCAGCCCTCGACGACAACTTAAGGGATCAATTGGTGTGTGGTCTAAAAAGTGAAATCATACGACAGCGATTGTTCGCAGAAGAGAAATTAGAATACAATAAAGCGGTCACGTTGGCACTATCGCTTGAGGCTGCCGAGCGGGACGCCATTGCCGTGGAAGGAAGCAGTGCGCAGCCAGTCGAAGGTCTGCATAAGCTAAGCCTCGAAGACTGTCCAAGGTGCGGGGCTAAAACACACCGAGGCGAAGAGTGTCCCTATCAGGACTATGTGTGCAGTGTGTGTCACGAGATGGGCCATCTGAGGAGAATGTGTCCTAGAAAGGGGCGATCGGGCGATCGTTACAGCTATGGATCATCACGCGCTGGGCGCGTGAACAACCGCGTGGCGAGCTACGGAGGCAGGCGCGCAGCCGGGCGCGGGCAGCGTGCGGGACGAAGGGGTCGAGGACGGACTCCTATGCATCTAATGTGCGATCGAGATAATGACGATATGAATGAAGGCGAGAGCACGGAACCGGCCGACGACGAGCCGATGTACCAAATGTCTATAAGGGACTATAAACCGGTGTGTATTACGCTTAAGGTCGAAAATTGTTTATTACGTATGGAAGTAGATACTGGTTCTGCTATATCGTGTATCAGTAAAAATATATACGATAAATTGTTTAGTAAGCTTAACATTAGACCATGTTTTATAAACTTAAAATTTTATGACGGTTCTACTGTGCGACCCTTAGGGTTTATTGAAACTCAAGTCCATTACCGAGGGGTAACTAAAATTTTAGATTTATATATATTAAATAAAGGCACGACCAATTTATTAGGTCGTCAATGGTTGGCTGAACTTCATATTCCCGTAAAAGTGTGTAAAGAACTTTCAAATAACTCTGTAGCTGTTCATGAAAGGGAAAGGAATGATACATTAATTAATAAATTTTTTTCTAGACATGAATCCTTGTTCGATGGCACATTGGGTAAATACACGGGGGGTATGGCCGAGCTGGTCATACGCGAAGGCGCTTCACCCATCTTTTGCCGCGCGCGGCCGCTTCCATATGCGCTGCGCGAACGGGTTGATGCAGAGCTGGACGCCATGGTGCGCGCCGGAGTCATCGAGCCCGTGGACCGCTCGGATTGGGCCACGCCGCTGGTCGTAGTGCGCAAGGCTGATGGTGGTTTGAGGATTTGTGCTGATTACAAGGTAACCCTTAATCGAGTTTTAGAAGTAGACAGATTTCCGGTTCCAAGAATGGACGATTTGTTCAGTAATCTTAGCGGTAACGTTTTCTTTACGAAGCTGGATTTATCGCAGGCTTATAATCAAATAGTTTTATCCGAGCGTTCTAAAGATTATACAGTGATAAACACCCACAGAGGTTTATTTAGATATTCCCGGCTTGTCTATGGCTTATCCTCTAGTCCAGGTATATTCCAAAAAATTATGGTTAATTTATTTAAAGGTGTTCCTAATGTAGTTGTTTTTTACGATGACATTCTTATTAAAAATAAAGATTTAGATAGTCATTTAAAATCAATAAAAGAAGTACTAGGCATATTAGAGAAGAATGGGTTAAAAATTAAAAAGAGTAAATGTGAATTTTTTGCAAAAGAAGTAAGATATCTGGGGTATATAATTGACAAGAACGGGGTACGAGTAGACCCCGATAAGGTAAAAGCAATAACTACGATGCCCCACCCCACTAATGTTACCGAATTAAAATCGTTCCTCGGTATGGTAAATTTTTATGGGAAGTTTATTAAAAATTTAAGTGCTCAACTACTTCCTTTATATAGTCTTCTTAAAAAAGGTAAACATTGGATGTGGGGACCGGAGCAAAGTGCTGCGTTTGCCAAGGTAAAAAGGCTTTTATGTAGTACAAAAGCGTTAGCGCATTTTGATATGGACTGCGAATCGGTGGTAACCGTGGACGCGAGCGCTCGCGGGGTAGGAGCTGTATTAGCGCAGCGCACGCGCGATGGTACGGAGCGCGTGGTGGCTTATGCGTCACGATCACTCACCGCACACGAAGTACATTATAGCCAAATACATAAGGAGGCTTTGGCTATCGTTTTCGCAACGGAAAAATTCCACCAGTACCTTTATGGTAGGAAATTTGTACTTAGAACGGACCATAAGCCACTCGTTAGTATTTTTGGTCCCAATGTGGGTATTCCCAGCGCGGCGGCTAGCCGTCTACAACGCTGGGCGATTAAATTATCAGCTTACGATTTCCAAATCGAATACGTAAAGACAGATAGAAATACGGCGGATGTTCTTTCACGACTGATAGGATGTCAGCGCGTTGAAGTGGCATCTGAGGAGGAACATTTACCCGAGCAAACGTATTTGCACTTTGCAACCGAAGCTTTATTATTAGATTATAAGGTCCTAAAAAAAGAAACAAGTAGTGATCCCATTTTATGTCGCGTGCTTAGTTATATGGCTGACGGTTGGCCTACGGAATTGGATATTAAAGAACTGAAACCATATGCTAGTAGAAAAAATGAATTATATTGTGAATTAGGGTGTATCATGTGGGGTCATCGTGTTGTGGTGCCGTCTTCGTGCAGAATGAAAGTTATTTCAGAACTTCACGATTCCCATTTAGGTATGGTAAAAATGAAATCGTTAGCTCGAAGCTATGTGTGGTGGCCTGGGGTGGATGAAGCGGTGGAGGCGGAGTGCCGCGCATGCGCCGTGTGCGCCGCTGTTGCCGACGCGCCGCCTGCACACGCGCCGCGCTTATGGCCCTGGCCTTCGCGCCCATGGTCACGCATTCATTTAGATTTTTTGGGTCCTATAGGTGGCTTAACATATTTAGTAATAGTAGATTCGACCTCAAAATGGATAGAGGCGATTAAAATGCAAAAAACTACAGCTCGAGCTGTCATTAATGTATTGCGTGATTTGTGGTCGAGGTTTGGAATTCCAAAGCAAACAGTCAGTGATAATGGACCACCGTTCTCGAGCTCTGAATTTCAAAACTTTCTAGGGCATAACGGTATAGAACATATTTTTTCGGCACCCTATCATCCGGCTTCCAATGGAGCTGCTGAAAGTGCAGTAAAAATTTGTAAACGTGTCATAAAAAAAGCGTATAAACAAAATTTAGATATTGATACAGCGTTGTGTAGATTTTTACTGGCATACAGAAATGCTGAACACGCCAGTACCGGCGATAGTCCAGCAAATATATTACAGGGTAGAAGCCTTCGTATGAGGTTAGATAATTTAAAACCGGACAGGGAGTGGCGAGTGGCAGCGCGCCAGTCGCGCATCGAGCGGTGCGCGGGCGGCGCACAGCGCCAATTCTACGATGGAGCTCCAGTTTGGTATAGGGAATTTAGGGGCCCGGATAAATGGGTTGCCGGTACTGTTGTTAAAAGCCTGGGAAGTAGAGATTATTGTATAGAGTCTATTTTTGGAACCGAAATTCATAGGCACATTGATCAACTAAGGCAGAGGGTTACAAAAACCACAGAAACAATCAGCGATAGGGGTCTAGGTATAGTGGCGCAAAAGCTGGAAATTAAAAGACAGACCCGGAAATCATTATCGTTTCCAATGAGCAGTGGCGAGGACCCAGTCCGAGAGGAAGGAGGCTTGGGGGAGAGATGTAGTAGGGTAGAGGAAGGTTCATCACCAGAAGTTTCTTCCCCTGTGACAGAGTCACCTCAAGAAGATGTAGTGGCTAAGCCCATTAGTCCATTAGGGGCATCCAATGTGCCAGCGGATAAGATTAAAGAGAAAGAAGATATAGAAAGAGATAAAGACAGTACGGTTAAGTCTTTTCGTAAGGTTAGGAAGCCTCCAGTACGTTATGGGTTCGATGATGTGCATTATATATGTAAATAAGTAATTATATAATAATAATAATACTTTAGATAACGGAATGTTTAATAGGTACTTAAGGATATCTACTGAATGGCTGTTAAATTGAGTACCTAACACAAATTCTTTTTGCAATCTATATTAATTGGTTGCTAGAATGTTTGTAAAGATTATTTCCTTATAATATATATACATATATTTAACAAATATATAGGTATAGCAATAAATAATGTGATGTAGGCGCAACGAAGAACGTTTTGTTATTTTGTATAGAGTGATAATGATAAGTATTATAATTATATTATTATGTAGCCAATTCTTAGCTATAAGTACATATTTTGTTTTACATCTATATAAAAACTGAATGTCAAATGTGTACATAGTGAATAGCAGTTTTGTATAGAGTTAGTTATATTTTAATAGATTGTAGGTAAGCAAGTTAATTAAGCCTTAATTTAGTTCATAATATATTAGAAAATAAGGGTGGAGGTGTTGTGTATCACGGAATTGTCACTATTGTCAGTCTACGAATAAATGGGTTACAGTGCACACGCATGTCGTTTGATTCAACACAAACTTGATGAAATGATGCGTAGGCAATTAGCCAATATTAAAGCATTTGACAGAACAGTGTCCAGTATAGATGTTAACATTCTTTCCGAGAAGTGGGAATTCGATGACGCATTAAGGTCGTTGCAAAGTAGGTGGTCGGTTATAGATTCCCTGCATTGGGAAATCGAAAGTGAGATAGATGGAGAATACGTAGATTACGAGGATAAGTTTAACAGGTACGAAATTAAATTTAACAGTTTGAAGAAAGAATTAAGCAGTAAGATGTGGTCCGAGAGTCATCGGGAGAGGGCTACCCCTCAAGTAGATGTTCCTATCTTTAGCGGAAGTTTCAATAGTTGGGTATCCTTTAAAGATTTATTTACGGAGATAATACACAAAAACAGATCGCTTTCCAATTCCCAGAAATTACAATACCTAAAGGGGAAGCTACGCAACGAACCTGAAAAATTAATTCAGCATCTTCATGTAACTGGTGAAAATTACCAAGTCGCTTGGGATATTTTAAATCAGCGATACCATAACCTGAAACTAATTTTTAATTCGCACATAAATGTCATAATGAATTTGCCGAACATGCATTTACAGTCAGCAGCAGGTATTAAAAAGATCCACGATACAACCAATGAGTGTTTAAATGCGGTAAAAAATTTGGGGGTCGATATATCTAATTGGGATCCTTTGATTGTTTACTTAATCGCTCAAAAATTAGATTCCGAATCGCATAAAGAATACATCGAATCATTGAAAAATCCACGGGATTTACCATCACTACAAGATTTTTTGGACTTTTTAGAGTCTAAGTTCACCGCCCTTGAAGCATCAAGAAGAAAATCAGATACTGTCAAACAAAGCTCTGTAAACATTCCCGCGCAAAGTCAATTTCAGCAACGTAGGCGCGAAATGCAACCTTTTTTAAAACCGAACAAATTTTACAATAATTTCAAACCGTCTTATAATTATCAAAATACACCTAATAAAACTTATAATTCAAATCATAAAACATTTCGTTCAACAAGTCAAGAATGTGCTGTTTGTGGAAAAGAGCACGGGGTGTTCAATTGCAAAACGTTCCTCGAAATGCAACCTGAGGCGAAGCGGCAAACATTAACAAAATTATCTATATGCAAAAACTGTCTGTATAAACATGAAGGCAAAGAATGTTTTTCGTCGCGATCTTGTCGTGTATGCAAGGGACAGCATAATACAATTTTACACGAGGTATTTAATTTTATTCCAAATGACGAAACACCTGACTGCGCAAAAAAGGAAACAAAACATTCCAAGAACAGCATGAGCGTTTTGCAAGAAGATATTCAGGAGGTACTTTTAGCAACGGCCCTGATTAAGGTCCAAGCGGCAGATGGAACTGACCATACTATGCGAGCGCTTATAGACCAAGGGTCTCAGACGTCCCTCATTACTGAAAATGCAGCACAGTTATTGGGATTGCGCAGAAAACCATGCAAAGGCATTATCATAGGTGTAGGAGCACGGGAGAACAATTGTAAGGGGGTAATGAATATCTGTATAAAATCAATGTACAGCGATTTTTCTGTAGATGTAGATGTCTTTATAATGAGTCACGCCGTAAATAATTTACCAAATCAATCATTTAGCAAGCCAAGTTGGTCATATATTGACAACATTCAGTTAGCAGACCCGATGTTTTATCGCAGCCGCTCAGTTGATCTATTACTAGGTGCTGATGTCTACCCATCAATTATCATGAGTGGAATCATAAACACAGAACAGTCAACACCGATAGCGCAGCAAACGCGCCTAGGATGGATCTTATGTGGCAACGTAAAATCATATCATTGTAACGTGGTGATGGTAGGCGTCGAAGACATACGTAATTTTTGGACTATTGAAGATGTCAGTGAAAACACTGACATGTCCGAGGAAGACGATCGATGTTTGAAATTATTTAAAAACACGACCACACTTAATCCTGACGGGCGATACGTAGTGCGACGTCCAGTTCACCCTGACATAGAAGAGAAGGTCGGAGATTCGAGGGTTAAGGCCATCGCTCAATTTTGTCAGCTGGAAAGGAAATTCAAGAGACAGGAAAAATTAGCAGTCGATTATAAATCATTTATATCTGAATATTTCAATTTGGGACATATGCGATTATCGTTAACAAAGAAAACACCGAGTTATTATTTGCCTCATCATTCCGTGCATCGCGCCGACTCAGCAACAACGTCACTGCGTGTTGTATTTAATGGTTCGCAGCCTTCTTCGAATGGATTAAGCTTGAATGACCTGATGTACCGCGGTCCAAATTTACAGCAGGATCTTATGCTACTTGTTACACGCTGGCGACTATATAAGTATGCTATCACCGCGGACATAGAGAAAATGTTTAGACAAGTTTTAATCCACGAAGATGATCATAAATACCAGAAAATCATATGGCGCGATTCTGAGAATCAACCCTTGCAAGAATACGAGTTACTTACTGTAACTTACGGCACCAAGGCCGCTGGCTTTCTGGCCATGGCGGCTCTCAAACAGCTGGCGATTGATGAAGGACATCGGTATCCGGAAGCAGCCAGAGCTGTGGACGAGCAATTTTATACCGATGACCTCCTCACTGGAAGCTACAGCGTGCAATCAACAAACCAACTACAGTCAGATCTTATTGCTCTTTTAAAACTTGGAGGATTTAACCTTCGCAAGTGGGCATCTAACAGCTCAGATTTATTAGAAAAACCTAACGACACGAGTGCACGGGAAGAATTCTTCTTTAAACACAAAGAATCGACAAAAACATTAGGTCTTATTTGGAATTCAAAAGATGACGTATTCACGTTTCAATGTAAAATGGACAAGCAATCTGAAAACAAAGGCAAACTTACAAAAAGAACTCTATTAGGCGAAATTTCTAAAATATTTGACCCGCTCGGTTGGCTAGCTCCTGCGGTTGTTCAGTTGAAGTTATTGTTCCAAACTGTTTGGTTACAAGAATTGAAATGGGATGACGTCATACCTGGTGCGGTCTATACAGAGTGGAAAAAATTACGAGCAGATGTGGATAATATAAATCGTGTCAGAATACCTAGATGGTTGCAATGTGATGAAAATGATATGATTCAGCTACACGGTTTTTCAGACGCTAGCAATAAAGCATACGGTTGTGTAGTTTATGCTAGAACACAAAAGCAGAACACCGTGTCTGTGATCCTTTTGGCAGCTAAGACCAAACTCGTGCCGGTTTCAAAATTAACTTCTTCAGAAACAAAAATTACGCTACCCAGATTGGAACTTTGTGGTGCGCATTTATTGTCTAAATTAATGAAAAAGATGATAGATAGTCTAAAACAACACAGATTAGATATCTACGGTTGGTGTGATTCAACAGCAGTTCTCGGATGGCTAAACGGTGACCCTACTCGCTGGAAGCCTTTCGTGGCAAACAGAGTTAGAAAAACTACAGAAGTGATGCCACCGCAATGCTGGCATTATATCAAGACACAGGAAAACCCGGCTGACTGTGCTAGTCGCGGTATGACTGTGGAGCAGTTACAGAATTATGAACTGTGGTGGAATGGGCCAAGTTGGTTAAAAACATTCGACATACAGAATTATAATCAGCCTGAAGTTCACACAACGGATTTAGAAGTAAAAAAATATCAAACGAATATTACACAAACAGATGTAAATACAACAAGCAATATAATTGAATCATTAATTAACAAGTACAGTAATTTTACCCGCTTAATCAGAATACTTGGGTGGGTAATGCGAGCCATTACGCGGAATCAGCTGAAACAGCCTTACTTGACATGCAAAGATTTAGAAATGGCTCAAATAAAAATAATTAAATATGTTCAAGAACGTGAATTCGCTGAAGACATAAATCACCTTAAAAATCAGGGACGAGTACATTCTAACAGCCGATTGTTATGCTTACATCCGTTTTTAGATAGTGATGGATTGTTGAGAGTCGCTGGTAGACTTAGTCACAGTAACCTCGATTACAATATGAAACATCCTATAATTATACCGAATAAACACGTTCTGACAAATTTATTGATAGATTATGCACATCAAAAAACACTTCACGGTGGCGCTCGGCTTACACAGTCATGGCTTCGACAACGGTACTGGATTTTGTCCGGAAATCGAACCGTCAAAGGTCGTCTTCGAAGGTGCGTCGTATGCAGAAGGCATAGTCCTAGCAAACATCAGCAATTAATGGGTAACTTACCTGAGTCAAGAACGAATCCTACAAGACCATTTTATCATACTGGAGTCGATTATACTGGCCACATCGACATCAAACTGAGCAAAGGTCGTGGTGTAAAAACATCGAAAGGTTACGTCGCCCTCTTTGTTTGTATGGTCACAAAAGCAGTCCATCTTGAGCTGGTATCAGATCTCTCCTCATCTACCTTCCTAGCTGCACTTCGACGACTAGCCGCAAAAAGAGGCACTCCGCGACACATTTATAGTGACAACGCGACTAATTTCGTTAAAGCAAACAGGACCTTATCAGAGGAATTCATAGACTTGAGATCAGTATTTGACGAACTTTTCTTTACAGAAATAACTGAAATGCAAATTGAGTGGCATTTTAATGCACCGTCGTGGCCCAGTGCAGGCGGTCTATGGGAACGATCTGTTAGGAGCCTTAAACACCATTTACGTAGAGTAGTCGGCGAGCAAAAACTAACGTATGAGGAGTTCTACACGCTATTGTCGCAAATCGAAGCGTGCTTAAATTCAAGGCCCCTTTGCGCCCTATCAGAAGATCCAGATGACATCGATTACCTAACACCCGGACATTTCTTATCTAGTGGACCCAATCTCACGATTTTCGAAACAGAAAGGGATGAAAGAACACGTTGGCAATTAACGCAAAAAATATTTAATGACGTTTGGCGTAGATGGCGTTCTGAATACCTCGTACAGCTATCAGCTAGGTGTAAGTGGCAAAAATCCCAACCTAATATAAAATTAAATGATATTGTCATCATTCATGAAGACAATCTACCGCCAGGCAAGTGGGCACTAGGCCGCGTCGTTGAGATTCATCCCGGAGCAGATGGACACGTACGTGTAGTCAGTTTAAAGACAAAAAACGGAATTTTAAAGAGACCAATCATTAAATTATCAGTGTTACCAGTGGAGTCGCATGAAGATGAAACCGTGAAACCTGAAACGAGGCATAAACCCACAAAAACAACTATACCTAAACCTAAAATATGTAGCATCTCCACTATTTTCGTGTTTTTGAGTTTTCTATGTCTAGCATTCGGTTCGTTCAACATCAACAGTTTAGAAACTAAAAAAGGATTCTATTTTGACAAGGTAGCTAACATGCAGATTGTAAGAGATAATTGGAAGATCATAGTGTATTATAACATGGAGCCGTATTTTGATGGTCTGGCGACTTTTGAAAAATACTACGAATCCTTATCTAAATCGTGTGAAAATCAAAAACGGGACACACTTGCATATTGCAACGTCATACTAACACAAATGAGATTAGGTTTGTCTGAACTTCAATACTACGACCGCATGTTACTCGATCAGCAATTCTCGGCGTACGACAGACGTCGCTCGAGACGAGGCCTTATCAACGGTGTAGGTTACATCGCGCACTCGCTATTCGGAGTATTGGACGACGAATTCGCAGAAAAGTACAAAAGAGATATAGAGCTCATAAACAGCAATGAAAGACACCTGGCGCTTTTGTGGAAAAATCAAACGTCTGTTATAGAAGCAGAGTACAATGTTTTGAAGAGAATGGAAGACTCTATCAATAGGGAACACAAGATCATAAATCAGAAAATTAACAACGTTGAAAAAGCGACTAACGTAATCACATCGGAGTTACAAAAATTGGATACAGTTAATGATTTTTTACTAACGAGCATTATCGCAAGCAATATGTTATCGAAGTTAAGCAGCGTCCAAGAAGCAATTATAGATATTATAACGAACGTTTACAATGGCAAGCTTAACGTTCATTTGTTGACTCCGGGGCAACTGCAAGACGAATTGAATATCATCGCTGGGCAGCTTCCGGTGGACCTCTCACTTCCTATTGCCAACATTCAGACAGATTTAAAGCATATTTATCACCTGCTGCGAGTAAAAGCGAGAATGACTAAATCTTACCTTATCTTCGAAGTTAAGATCCCGCTTATCAGTAGTGAAAGCTTTGAGATTTATAATGTGATCCCGATCCCTCAACAAATTGGTACAAACGCTATTAGTATAACACCCGTATCAGAATACTTAGCTATCAATTTGCAAAAGGATACCTACTTACCGTCTCCAAACTTAAAAGATTGCCTTAACTCGGAACCGAACACGTACCTGTGTCCCAACCTGGGACCCGTTTTTCATCTGCAAACCGACCACAGTCTTTGCGTAAAGCGATCCGACAATCAGACCTGCGTTACAAAAATTACTCCATGCAAGGACATGTGGAAGAAATTAGAACCATCTAATACATATTTGTACTTTATATGCAATGAGAAACATGTGCGAATATTATGCAATGAAAATATTTCATCAAAAGGACTCAGCAAGGCTGGAATACTCAGCATGAGTGGGCAGTGTATATTAAAGGGCGAAGGTTTTACAATTTATTCACAAAAGGAACGATCAAGTGACCTTAAGGTGCAACCAAACATTTACACCCACAAGCCTGCACCTATTAATCACGTCCTAAACATATCGGTGAATCTATGGGACCCTGGAAATGAAACAAAGGTATCAGAAAATACACAGTCTGATCTAGAAAGGATCAAGGAGCAAATAGAAAAAATGAAAAATGAAAGCCCATTAACTGAACGCATTTCCTATCACGATGTGCACCATTACATCGCTATATATTTGGTTGTCGGCACCATCATAATCTTCGGAGTCATTGGGGTATGGTGGCGCAGGCGTCGTGTGCGCCGCTCTCCTCTTCAACCAGAACCAGAGTCAAGTTCCCGGCGTCGTAGTGAATGTGGTAGTGTTAGTGTCAGTGATAGTGTACTCGGTGTTCAGTATAGAGCGGGTAGTGCGCGTTTTGTAAATAAAGCGTCGTCGCCTATTACTCGAAAACCGAATCATAAGATCAATAATCAAAACTTGAATGAGGACACTTAGAGACATTAACATAAAATACTTAATTTTATAAATAAATAATTTTTATATTGTAATCATGTCATTCACTTCAGCCATTATCTGATGATTATCTGTAGGGATTTCATTGCACCATTGCTTGAATCATTAAAATAATTGTTAGTCATTCATGCAGCTGTTATTATTGTTATCATTGTCATATTATCCAGTCTCACAGCACCTCTTCTCAGGGGCGGGAGCATGTACGGTTCACGTACAGATGCTAAGTCAGCATTTGGTTTCCATCATTCAATGCATTGTCATATTAGCCAGTTCACATCATAATCGCGTCCGCGCATAACGTGTGTTCTCATTATCATTTCAGTCATTTACATAGCAGTTTTAACATTAAAATCAGTAAAGAACAATTTATCTATTTTATTTTACACATCTCGTCTGGTGTACGGTGCGAACCGTACACTCTTGTATTTTCAGTTTTACATACACCATGGTTCAAAAGAAGGCTTTCAAAGTCAGCGTATATAACAAAATTAATTTTTTGTTTTCTTTCATAGTTCTTAAAATGCAAAGTTGTGTTTTTTTCTGGAAGGACTGTTAATATTTGATTGCACGTATGTGAACGGTATTTAATCTCACTCGTGAAAAATTGTAAACATAGTTCGCATAAAAATGTTTTACCTTTATTGAGAGTTATTTGACGTTTAACCAAACGTAATAAATCTTTTATTAAACAGCAGTGACCGGTTCCATTTTTCTCAATATACAACAAATTTACATGATTTATTTTTCTCGATGAAGTTACATATAAAGGGCCAGTTACATTATCTTTATTATCTAATCCATACACATTTATACTCACTTCCTTATTAATTTTTTCGAACAATTTAATATCTTTATAAGTTGGCGGAAACGACATACCGTCTGTATTTAACACTGTAGTATAATATGGATATGAGCTAGTTCTACATGCGTTTTTGTTCTGAGGGAATAGACCCGCAACAACGCTCCATAGAAAACAATGGTTATCATTGTTTTTAATATTTATACAACTCTTAGTATTCTTTATTTTACTTGGTAAACCAATATAAGAACCACCTCTTAACGGAGAATATTTATTTATGTTTATCTCTAAATGACTCATTAAAACACAAGACCAACCAGATTCGCAATGTTCAAGTTCAGATATTTTTCTTTCAAATGTATAAATGGCATTCATAAATAATTCTTCGATATCAGTATTTTGGCAAACTATTTCATATTTTGTCATAAATGATTTGAGATGTTTCTCATCTGACGTTGACTTCATAAAATAAGCAAACAGTTCGAAATTCAGTTTAATACACTTATGCTTCACAAGACTATCTGAAATTAATTTTATAATGTCCTTTTGGCTATCCATTAAGAAAGTCTCTGGCAAGAGGTACTCCTCTAATGGATTAAGCCTATAAGACAAAATTCTATTCTTAAAGGCTGTAGCTATAATACTGACATTTTCAAATTCTGATTTCAGTACACAATTAGATTTATGTAAGTTAGTTCTGAGGTGAAATCGGTAGTTATTTTTAGGTATTTCAGTCTGACAGTATTCACATTTCATTAATTCATTATTCAGAAATCGGTATTTATTTTTAGGTATTTCAGTTTGACAGTATTCATATTTCATTAAATCATTATTCAATAAATCATTATAATCAGATCTTGGCGTAACGGTGGGTTGTACTGTAAAAAAAAAGACAAACCAAATTAATGTTTTATTATTCTGTTTATTGGGGTAGGCAGGCACATATGTATATTTATCAATTGAATATAATCCTTACATTTAATTGAGTAAACAAGTATATATTTAATCTAGTTGAGTATGTATTATATAATCACGTGGATTTAAGACATTTAAGTCATACAAATGCACAGGAGCTTCGCTGTGCTTTCTGGAAGCGGAACACCAACAGTTAGGATAATACTCTTTAGTATTAAATAGTATAATAATACCAAAGTACAATAATAATAGTGTAGCGAAGTAAATACATTTTAATAAACGATGATAAACTAGCCAAATTAATGTTATTATTGTTTATTATTCTGTTTATATTGCGTAGGCACATAATATATATTTATCAATTGAATATAATCCTTACATCTAATTGAGTAAACAAGTATGTACCTATTTATTCTAGTTGAGTATGTATTACATCTCTATGTACTTTAATCACGGGGATTTAATGATATTTAAGTCTATATCTTATTAAAAAAATTAATATGTGTTATATAATTATCTCAAACACCTTAGTTACATTTTTTATTATAACGAATTACAGATAACGAATAACGAATAACGAATGGCTCTTATTTTCTTTTGAGCAATATTTTATGCACAATAAAATTAATAATAATTGGCTATGAATGTAGGGGGACAGCCCCGGAACTCTTTACGAGTGGCCACTATGAAATTGGCAAGATGTTGCCAGGCGTCCGAGTTTTCATCGGTGCGGTTTTTTACGCACACTATGGAGTGCCGCCAACGATTCATCGGTTGTATTTTTTCGATTTCATCGCATTTATATATTCTTAAGTCGATGAAATGGGTTCCGGGTTTCTCATCAAACACCTGGCGGGAATATCCGTTGGCGAGCCTACGCGTTATGTAAGAAAGGAGAGGTGGTGGTTTTTTACCAGAACTTGCCGGAACAATGACTTCTTCTTCTTCGCTGTCGCTCCCGAAGAGATCATGAGCAGAAGGTTTCTTCACGGGGGCGATCGGCTTGAACATAGGCTTCTTCTTCTTAGGAATCGGAGAGCGAGCAGGACTCGCCCTCGAGGTGCTCGATTCTGGTGAGTGTTTTCTTTTGTGCTTCTTTTCCACTCGCGGACGAGGAGCCTCATCGTCGGACGGGAATAATAAGTCGGCATTTGCTCGTTCTTGGGACCTGTAAAATATAAATATATATATATATATTTAATTTATTTACACAAAACAATAAGTAACAGTGCCTACAGTTTTAATGATTGCACTATATTGATTAGCACGAGCGAAAAGTTTACTAAATTAAAAAGAAAACTGCACAAAACAATAAAAACTGTAAGAATAAACAAAATATGTGTAAATGATCGATCAATGATCATGATCATTATTGATTAAAACTAAAACTGATGTAGGTACCTAAATGAATACTGAATTTATGAAAACAGAATCTATGAAAAACAAACATTGATAACTAAATAAATAAGTTCATGAGTTATAAATAAAAAAAAACATAACTTACATTTTTTTTTCAGAATAATTGGTGTTCAATTTGGGGATCCTAATTGTTGGTGTTCCGCTGCCAGAAAGCACAGTGAAGCTCCTGCGCATTCGTATGACTTAAATATCATTAAATCCACGTGATTAGTGCAAAGTCCAACCTGGAAAATGCTTTGCCGACAAAAATAATGATAAGGAGATCTCTTGCACGTATTTTACATACTAGCTTTCAGCCCACGGCTTCATCCGTATGGAATTCGATTAGACTTATTATTACGCTCATACATAAATAAAGCGTGAAAGCTTAACAACAGACAGACACAAACAGACGATCGCAAGTTACGAGTATATACAGATTTATTATATTAGTATGGACAGAGAGGCAGGGATGCTCAAGCTTGAGGCTCGATCGCTAGACCGCTGTCGATGTTCATCCGATCAAGCGATGATGCGGCCCGCGGTCTAAGCACCTGCGCGCTGATTCTAAAGAGGGATGTGCTCTGCCAGCAAAATAGCCGACACCGGCGCCAGCTCTGGCGTCCGTCTGTCGGGAGAATCCTATTTCACCCGCACCATTTTTGTAACAGCGTTGAATAGATTACGAAAACATGCAATTTTTAACTCTATTAACATTATTACGGAAAGAATATAAATGCACATTAAAAATCAAAATTTCATTCATTCCTCACAACGCTCCGTGTAAACTCTACTATAATGTCGGTAAGTACTAAAATTATTATTTTGTGTTCGTTTTATCTTATTAGTTTTTTTTTTTTAACAAAGTTGTAATAAATAATAATAAGAAGTATTAAAGTTGTGTGGAGACTGCTAGTTATAAATAAATACTACAATCACTCATCAATAAGAAGTTAATACTACACAGTTTTAACTCTACAATATTAACATGTTTAATTTACTTACTTTTCAGGACTCAGAAGATATTTTTCCATTTCAACCAAGAAATCAAAGTGTTCTTGCACAACGCGTGGGCAACTACATGCAGCAGCAAGATATTGCTGCTGAGGCGGTCGTAAACCAAAAGAAGAAAAAGGAAAATGAAACTATTTATTCCTACATTAAGAGGCCTAAACACGGAACAAAAATAGTTAGGCTGGAGGTGTACGATGTGGAGAAAATTGATAATATTCAAAGTAGAGTATTTTGTGACTGTAATGCGGGAGTATGCATGCAATATGTTGTAGATAACGATAATATGTACTTTGATGAAATATATAATTCTGTAAAATGCTTGATGACAAAAATACAAAACAGTATGGATAAATTATAAAAAAGTAACATTAATTAGTTTATACTTTTATTTTTATAGTTTATTATTATTATTACTTAGTATTAGTTATTTAATCATTTATCAAAACGAAACGAACGAACGAACATTACCTACTTTCTTTGTAACTGTGTATGTGAAAAACACAATAAAATACTTTTTTTTGTAACTGTGTATGTGAAGAACAAAATAAAATATATAAATGAAACTTTAACAGTCGTTTTATTTAAATTTTTATTAGACATTTTATACAAGTTTCCTTTCCTTTCCTTTCATTCGATTTATACATATAGGTAGTATTTCTGTATCCCACACTAAAGAATAATAAATACATCATGCCTACACACACATAGTAAACTGATAGATAGATAGATAGATAGAGACCTACATACTTCTAGGTGAATAGTTAAAATGATAAATGAAAAGTTAAAACTGATACCTCATTATCTAACTTTTCACTATTCATCTATCAATTTTAATTTTTCATTGTGGTATGTATGTACTTACTATTCATCAATCAGTTTTTAACTTTTCAACTATCAGTTTCTAATGTCAATTTATGTTAGAACTGGTAAATGAAAAGTGAAAACTGATAGATGAATAGTGAAAAGTTATATATTAAGGTATCTGGATCTGGATCTCTGAATGATCCTGATCCAGATACCTTAATATATAACTACTTTCCGGTTTAAGAATAGGGTTACGGTATCTCCTGCCTGGACGTAAGAAGCGACTTAAAAGGAGCTTCCGAGGTTGCGGGCGTCGGAAATGGGAGCTCCAACCGTCCAGTTAGAGTCTCCAGCGGAACGCACCAGTGTCATACACGCGCGGTACCCCACCACGGGCCCATCATTCGGAGAGCGATCTTACACTTCCAGTGCTAACGACTGCATGCGGCCACGTACACACCGCCGACCTTGCCGGGGCCGCTGGCTGATCAAGTTCCCACTCTCTTCGCCCGCAACTTCGAAAGCCCTCTTTTTGTCGCCTCTCACGATCAGACGGAGCATGCCGTAGCTATAAGGCCTATGGCAAGGATTAACGACTACTTTGTGTCAACAAATTCGCATTTTTTTCAACACCTGAAATCGCGCTAGAGATACACTAACGTTTCTAGTGAACCAAATATAATAAATAGTCATAAACTATTCTTATTTTGCGCGAAGTTAAAAAGAAGTCTATACCAAGGTTGAAGCTACATCCTGCTAAAAACGGATGTTCCTAGTGAACGTATTAGTGGTTATCATTAACATAGGACATTAGCTGACACACATACACATTCGTCGGAAACCAGCTTGTTATAGCTATCGTTTCCGGAACTGATCACATAAGTAGTTCCCGTATTTGATGCTTGCATAATATTTAGAAATAGCATCCTTGGAGTGTTTACGTGGAAGTATTTCCAGTGGATTGAAGTGGATTTGGATTTTGGACATGCAGCGAACTTCGCTGAGAAACTACAAAAACATTGAAAAGTACACTACTACCAATACTACTAATACACAAAAAAACGAGAAACAAATTATTGAAAAACTCTTCAAGCATGAAACTTAACTACCATTTCTTAAGTAACAGACGAACATATAAGCATGTGTTGTGTTAAGGGGATACCTCTGAGAAATTCCTGTTTGTTTCTCGTATATTTTTTGTAACATACGTAAGCAATAATTTCGATTAATTTATATATATTTATTGAGCACTTAATTTATTAATTGACAAGAGCAAAAACACGATTGCTTTAAGTTGCCTCGATAGAAAAAAATCTCAAAGTATGGTCTTCCAAATGTTCAATTTTGACATATCTAGTGAACGAAACTTTACTGACAAGCGAATTTCTATTAATTGATTAGTCTAACAATAAATGAAAAATTTACAAGAAAACTTTTTTATTTGGTTTATTATTTACAACACGAATCACTTTTTTTCATGTTGGCGCTTACGTCGTTTACTTATGCCGCGCTCGCAATTTTTTTGTCTCTTATTACGCATGGAAAGTAATAGCCTCTTCCTTGTTTGTTCCACCAGTCAGTAAGCTGCGGCCTTTGCCAGCGTTGGACCTGTGTTTGGCGTACCTAGATCCCAAAATCGTTTTGTTCTGCGATATAATTAACAAATTACTTAAGTTTATTTATTTTAAGACCACTGTTAATGTAAAATTGCTTAAATCTGATCCAGTCTAACAGTGGTATAGGTAAATACGATCACATAGTATTTTTAAAACTATCCGATCATTAAAACAGAGTTCTATGGAGTCGCATTTGTTTTTAAATTTGGATATGCCGTGATCTTCAACTGCGAAAAATATGAAAAGTATTTTGTTTTTAAAGTAGGTATTAAAATATAAAATGGTTTGATGATATACCTTGATCTACATGCATTATATTATTACCCTTTTTGTCCCACTGTGGGGCGCGGGTATCTCCCCATTGTTGGGGAGGCCTGGAGCTTACTCCACCACGCTGCTCCATTGCGGATTGGTGGAGAACATGATTATAATGTGTATAGAATGTAGTAAATATCAAAATTAATCAATGTTAAAACAAATAATATATGTTTTTAAATAATAACTGGGTACTTCCCGTGAACTAAGAATCTTGAAATTTGGTATGAAGCAACGTCTTATAGCACAGATAAAGGAAAAATTGCGAAAGCCGTTTAGTTATGAGTTTAGTTACATCATATATTAAAATTATATTTCCACAAAATTATTAAGTATTAAAAATATTTTACGGAACCCTCGGTGCGCGAGTCCGACTCGCACTTGGCCCGGTTTTTTGATAAATATAATTAGTTATGACCAAATGACGAATACGTGACGATGACGAAAATTAAAATAAATAAATAAATAAATATCTTTGTGACAATTCACACAACACTTATCTGATTCCAAACTAAGCAGAGCTTGTACTATGGTAATCAGAAAGCTGATAAACATACATATATAATTCTAAATACATACTTAGATAGATAAATTAACACCCAGACACAGAACAAATAGTCATGTTCATCACACAAATATTTGTCCTGGGTGGGAATCGAACCTACGACCTCACGTTTCGCAGTCGGCTCATCACCCACTACGCCACGGAGGCTATCAAATTGTAAAATTAAAGGCAAATTATAATAGATATATTAAGTTTAAAGAATTAAATTAAATTTAAATTTAAAAAAATAATGAATAATGCATATCTTTATTTTATTTTAATGCAATACTTATCACACAATTAAAAAATAATCTGTATTTTCATTAGAATATCAGTTTTTAATTTGCATATTCCTTTCTATATTTTTAGTGTTCAATAATATACGTACTACTGACATACAAATTGTTATTTACATAGGTTATAAAGAAAAAAAACTAAGAAGATTTATTTGAAAATCTCATTTTCTGTTTTAAATTTAAAAAATTTTTTTTCATAATTCCAATAGGTTTGTTTTTAGTTTCTAGTTTTTAAAACACATTTGTAGTTCAGTTTAAATAAATGATCTCGGCTACTCTACACGCATTAAGAAATTCATATTTGAAAATTACTGATTACTTTTTACTTATATAAAATGATTACTAATTAGTAATTACTGATTTCACTGAAATTTTCATTTAATTTTTACCTACTTGAATGCACTTGAAAATAAAAAAGTCCTTAAAATTCTAATATAATATTACATACTTACTTATAAATAATTACTTACAATTGAAAGACCTCCATTTTGGAAGTCAGTAAACAAAATAATTGTCCAATATATGACATAAAACAAAAATATTTTTAATCTCCATCCACTCAAATTCGTACTCTGTTCTAGAAATGTGCGAGAGCGCATAGTCGTTGCGAACTCTGGAGCGGGGGTGCTCTCCGCAATTCGTGTAAGCCCCGCCTTTCACGCATCGATTTATTTTAGAGGTATCCCCTTAAAGTGGTCGCTGTAGGCCATAGACACATATGTATACACACAACTTCAAGCAAGCCTGCATGTGGTCGTATGCAGTTGCGCTGCTACTCCGAAGGCTGATGGTTGCCTCATGTAAGTCTGGTCGGCAACTGCACCTTTCCACCAAAACTCAATAGACGTTGCTTCCCCCGTCCCCTATTAAGTTCTACCAAAGACAAACCTACCTCCACCTACTTATACCTCTGCTTGGTCGGGAATCGACCCCGGAACCATTTTAAAGGCAGTTCGGCATGACAACCATTGCGCCTCAGGGATCACCCATTGAAGTCCAGATGTGGTATTTCCCCCCAGGATCTAACCATGTCGGTTTACCATCTACTTACAAATCAATTTGTACTTGATGGATAACATAAGATTAAGACGGCTTATGGTACGACAGTCAAAACTTGTAAGAAACAGTGTCTGTCGTCTACCTAAATTTTTTGCAACAGATCACTCGTCATCAGCCCAAATGGATTCATTGACCTTGTTTCTGCTATTGCGATTAATTGCGATTTATCGCATTTTTTAATCTCAGGTCGTATCTAGATTATAATGTTCTATTTACGCATACACTAGCCATGTCGTCATCTTTTTGATCTACTATCTAAATTAGAAATGATATTTCCAATATCAACGAGAAAAGTTCGTTGTACTAGATAAGTTTGTTGTAACTGGATAGAAAATGTGTCAGAAATTTTGTAATCGCCTGTGTAAACCTGTGGTGTAAACTTAAGAACTTGGACAACTTTTGTCTGTGATGATATCTTATAAGAGGTGCTGCTTTGATTCTTTCAGTAGTTTAAGCGGGTAAGCGTAGCAGACAGACAGACAGACAGACAGAGTTACGTTGGAATTTATAATATTAGTAGGGAATAAAACGCCATTCCTTTACATTTGACGGCCAGCGTGGCGCAATGGTTACCATGCAGGACTGCCAACCGAAGGGTCCCGGGTACGATTCCCGGCGAAACAGTTTAGTACCAAGTTTCAACAGTATAGTTCTTATAGTTTTGGAAAAAAGTGGCTGTGACATACGAACGGACAGACAGACAAGACAGACATGACGAATCCATAAGGGTTCCGTTTTTTGCCATTTGGCTACGGAACCCTAAAAATAGGTGCCAATTAAAAAGCACTCATTTAATTGTGAATCTTTATAAATTAATTTTTCTTTTACTAATTCATGAATTGTCTTATAGGTGACAGGCAGCCAAAATCAGCTTCAGTTGAATGAAATAATCATTACCGCAAAATTTTTGAAATTTTTTTTTTTTAAATTGATATTTTGGAACAGCATAGAACAAACCTAGCACAACACAGAACAACCGCCAGAATCGCGATACCTTAAAAGTGCGGTGCCAGCTATAAAATCGTTGTTTTTCCAGTTTTCTCTGAAAGTTTTATACTCAGCCCTATGCCGTTTTGGAACAAAGTAGAACAAACTTAGAACAAACTGGAACAACCTTCAAAATATTTGTAACTTCAAAGTGCGGTGCCAACTTCGCACACGTGGCTCAGAGGGCTGATTTTGTAATTCTGAAAGAAATTATTTCATTTACTTTGATTGAAATAATTTCTTTCTGAATTACAAAATGGGCCCACAATTTGAAAGAAATTATTTCAATCAAAGTAAATGAAATAATTTCTTTCAGAATTACAAAATCAGCCCCCAGGTCTCCTCTCGGCAGCGAGATAGTTTTATGCCATGGTCACAGTGGTCATAGATTGGTAGACATCACGTCTTTGAGAAATTATGAGTTAATCTGAGGCATGCATGGTGGAAAACAATTAATCGCTGTCCGCCTTATTGCCAACATTAAAAGAAAACATTTTCAGTTACAGGTGGCGAACCTGCTGGGGCGGGCGCCCCAGGCGCACATGGCGTCCGAGCGGGGCGTCACCTGGCACACGCCAACGCCTCCGCCCCACCTGTACCACGTACCCACGCCTTCGCCCCCGGACCCCTTGCAAGTGAGTATCATCAAAAAAACTCTTAATGATCAGTGTTCATTACGTACTTCAATCTTTCTACACAATTGACTGCAACCCTTTTATTGCGCGAATGGCCCTGCGGCTAGCGTAAAACCCAAGGGATCTAAGCCAAATGGGCGCAATCGGGTATAAGATCGTTGGCGACTAGTGGCAAATGCAAGGCCTCAGAGAACATGTTAAGGGTCAATTGCTACCGAAAGAGCAGGGCGCGCAGCGGCTTTTTGAGGCAAAATATTACAAATCATTTTGAACCTGTGTGATTACATAGTTCATGGTTATTTGAATACAAAGGAGGAGCAGCGCGGCGCCGCGAGGCTGTACGAACCTTCTAGCAACTAGACAAAAGAGGTTGCCCCTTGCGGCTCCGTGGTCAGTCACTTGCTCTTACGGCCGCTGCGCGCCGCTGATCTTTCAGTGGGGATTGACCCTAAGTCGTTGGTCTCAATTATTGTTATCGATAGAAAGCAGTCGTTACCTTGCCGAAAGCCAAATGTACAGTTTTAAAACAGACGCATTGGAACGAGGTGGGAATGATGCGGAAACCTTCCTATAATAAAACAATATAGTCTCAGAAAAATAGGGATATCGGCAATTCCACTACTCACAGTATATACCAACTTACTGAGTCACGCTAAGTGTCTTACGTGTAGTAAGTAGTGGAAACTGCTAATATAGCCATTTTGTAGGAACAAAGCAAACAAAGGTGCTATTAATGTTTAGTGACTGTTTTGTAATCAGATAATATCTTAGATGTTTCTCCTGATTACTTACTAAATTATGTTCGCCTTAGGCGCTCTCCCAATTGCAGGCAATGAAGAGCGCGGGCAACTCGGTGTTCCGGCACACGGCCACGCCCCCTGAGCTGTACCGGCACACACCGACGCCACCCGAGAAGCACATGATGAGGTAATTTGATCCTTAATTTCTAAGATTTTTATTTCCATCATTAAAATGCAGTAGGACAAGAGGATGAAGCCCTGTTATGTAGTTGCTGCTGCTGCTGTGCTTGCAAAAATGGGGAAAATCTAAACTATTAGTTTGTTTGTTTGAACGCGCTAATGTCAGAACACTACTGGTTCGAATTGAAAAATTATTTTTGTGTTGAATAGTCCATTTATCGAGGAAGGCGTTAGGCTATTTAACATTACGCTGCAGCGCTGCGACCAATAGGAGCGAATCATCAGTGAAAAATGTTGCAAAAACGGGGAAAATCTATACTAATGTTTGAACGCGCTAATCTCTGGAACTACTGGTTCAAATTGAAAAAATATTTTTGTGTTGAATAGTCCATTTATTGTGGAAGGCTATAGGCTATATAACATCATGCTATGACTAACACCAAAGTCCACGCGGACAAAGTAGCGGGCGGCCGCTAGTGATATATAATCAAGTTAACAGCAGAAACAAGTGCAGCATTTCGGTAATTTTTTTATACAGATTTTGAGAATTCTCGCCTACCTTTTTAATATGGGTAACCTACTATGGTTAAATTCTTCTTAAGGCCCCTAAATATGAGTCCCCTTCAATAAATTTAAGCATTCAAGTGGTCGCTCCAGTTGGTTCGGTAGATTCTGTTGGAAATAATAGGCACCATAAAGCAAAGTAGGAAACAAGAAGAACTGTCACAGCGTCAGATTTAATTAAGGTTGTATCTAGTTTCCATTCAGATATCTATCTAATACCTTTAAACGAGCAATTCTTGTATGTATCTAAATATATTTTTTGAATCTCGGAAACGGCTCCAAATATTTTGATGAAATTTAGTACCCTGGATTCGGGGGTGATAAATCGATCCACAAAATTTTTGTTGTTGGAAATTTCTAACTGTATAAAAATATTTTCAATGATAATCAATTTAAATATAAACTGAAAATTACGACTCTTCCTGACATCTATTGGAGAGTATTAATAATATTGTGGCATAAACGCTGTCAAACGGGGGAGCCCACGAGGCTCATTGTGGAATTCATCAAGCGTCAACAGGACCTTGTGCTTTTTATATGTTGGGTGGTAGGAAGTTTAAAATATTATATTATTTAATATTATTATATTTTATGACGTTTTGCGTTTAACCAGTGGAGAGAGATTTTTATTATTTAAAATTCATGGTTCAACGGTAGCGGCGTATTCTAATCTGACTATTTTGACATCCGGAAGTAAGATAAAAAATATTGTACCTATATAGAAGGTCTTTTTTAATCGTAGCAGTACTCAACAGGAAATGAAATGAAATGAAATATTTATTTGCATAAAACACGGTATATTTTACGATAAAAATCTTACAATATTGTTCATGCGTGTCTTACCGACCTAGTCGGTGGGCAAATATTTATTAATAAATAAGATAAAGTCATCGTGTCTTTAGTGATAACAGTATATCCTTAATCTATAGGTTAAATCATTAATTTACTTTTTTTAATTTAAGGATATTAAATGCAATTTCATACCCGAAGGTACATGTCAATTTTTTTATAAATAATAACAATAATAATTTAATAACAATAATATTAGATATTAATAGTAATGATAATATTTGCATAATTGAATAAAAATTTATAATTTATTAGCCAAGCGTTTGAGGTGTCCAGCATGACAATTTGGCACAGGGAGATCTCCCGCCGGGCGAGGTGATCATGCCCGGGGAGCGGCCGCGCTCCAACTGACTCAATTCGGAGCTTGTATATATAGTAGGCTATTCCGAAAACTTCGATAGCGTGATTCAGAATACCCGTGGCGCCATCTCTTGATGAGTAGCGGAAGGTCGCTACATCACCCCCTGCTCAGACCGGAGGTCGATAGCTTCAGAAATCCCGGCTTGTGCAGTCTTCGCTTACAAGCGCCTTCAATGCCCTCTATCTTCAGTGAGTCGAGATGTGAAGGTGAGGCCTTGTGTTGCCCTCTATCCGCGGTGAGTCGGGATGTGAGGGTGAAGCGAGGTATGGAGATAACCTCTATCCACGGTGAGTCGGGATGTGAGAGTAGGTTGAAGTGTGGAGGCGAGTAGTGGGTTCTCGAGCCGTCCACGAAGTCGCTGGAGGTAGCTGGATCAGGATCAGGAAGCGTTATCACGATGCGCTGCGATGACCCTGACGAGCTGGTGAAGTGATACTGCAGTCCATCCAGGGAGTGAAGGTGCGAATGATGAAGGTCAGAAGGGACGTATTCTTGTCCGGGGTCACCAGTTTGGCAAAGGGAGATCTCCCGCCGGGCGAGGTGGTCATGCCCGGGGAGCGGCCGCGCTCCAACTGACTCAATTCGGAGCTTGTATATATAGTAGGCTATTCCGAAAACTTCGATAGCGTGATTCAGAATACCCGTGGCGCCATCTCTTGATGAGTAGCGGAAGGTCGCTACATCACCCCCTGCTCAGACCGGAGGTCGATAGCTTCAGAAATCCCGGCTTGTGCAGTCTTCGCTTACAAGCGCCTTCAATGCCCTCTATCTTCAGTGAGTCGAGATGTGAAGGTGAGGCCTTGTGTTGCCCTCTATCCGCGGTGAGTCGGGATGTGAGGGTGAAGCGAGGTATGGAGATAACCTCTATCCACGGTGAGTCGGGATGTGAGAGTAGGTTGAAGTGTGGAGGCGAGTAGTGGGTTCTCGAGCCGTCCACGAAGTCGCTGGAGGTAGCTGGATCAGGATCAGGAAGCGTTATCACGATGCGCTGCGATGACCCTGACGAGCTGGTGAAGTGATACTGCAGTCCATCCAGGGAGTGAAGGTGCGAATGATGAAGGTCAGAAGGGACGTATTCTTGTCCGGGGTCACCAGTTTGGCAAAGGGAGATCTCCCGCCGGGCGAGGTGGTCATGCCCGGGGAGCGGCCGCGCTCCAACTGACTCAATTCGGAGCTTGTATATATAGTAGGCTATTCCGAAAACTTCGATAGCGTGATTCAGAATACCCGTGGCGCCATCTCTTGATGAGTAGCGGAAGGTCGCTACAACAATATTCTATAAATTCCTTTGTGGAATAAAAACAGTTCTTAGTCAATAATTTAAAAATAAAACCCTTGAACCGATTTAATGTTAGATTTTTTTTAACCGAGATGGCAGCAAATTATAATTTTTGATGCACATCACAAAGCTGTTTCTCGAATAGCATACCGTATAAGATAATAGTCTATGCAATTGACCCCGATGCCGATTGAAGAATGTATCATCTTTGGTATCAAATCGATTTTGATTATTTTTGACACATTACAGACTTTCGTAGATGTACATTGTTGGCAATGACGGGAGATTTAGTTTTTTTTTAATATTGGCTTACAGGAGCCCATAGGTTTCCGCCTTAAATGGCCCTAACACATTTCTTTTGTATAATAAATGCTCTATTGAAGTCAGTTGAATTCCCCCATAAGAGTAATCCGTATCTTAGGACCGAACACAATCCGAACCGACCGAACACACAAGCCATCAATGCTGTTTTTTATTTGCTACTTTTGAAAGATGGTGTAATGCGTATGTGAATTTATTTAGTCTTTGGCATACTATTTCTACATGATTTTTCCAAATTAAATTTGAGTCGATTTCAATGCCAAGAAATTTAGCTATTTTATTTTAGGATGCAAGGTGTACCCCATATCTTAATCTGACGCGCTCGAGTAAATCCGAAAATCCCCTCTTGGGCTCCGCTACTACCATCCGCCAATCCGACGTTCAAAGAAATGACAACGTCGATTTGAAAGAGCTCTATGAAAATTTCGTTCATTGAATTAAAGCTTCCGTGGTCGAATGGTTGCGTGAGCTGACTGCGGAACTAGAGACCCGGGTTCAAACCTCGATCAGAACCATATTGTGTCTATTTTTTATTTTTATGAAAATAACTTCTTTTTATTAGGAGCCATTTCAGATGGCTTTGTTAAGTAACACGAAGCAAATGATTGTTTCGTTTTAAACTAAACCAAGAAAATAATTTATTTGACAATAAACGATTTAATGTTATCTCATTGTATAAAATCTGGTGCAATAAAGTATTTTTGTATTGTATTGTATATATCTGAGCAACGCTCGGGCGTCCAGGTACTATACCTTATAAGACGCATTATTTTAAGGATATAAGTATTAACTTCATTATGATATATAATACAATCGCCTCACACGATAGTGTCTCGTGTCAGCTGTCACGTGTGACCATTATCAACCCATAGCCATTCTGTGATCTCAAATATATTATTATGTACTGTTTTTAAAAGAGTGCTGGAAGTTTTTTCCGCCGCCTTTTTTCTCTCAGCTCAACATATAGCCCAACCTAAAGGCGATGACCGGGAAAAATGACATTCATTAAGCGAATATTTTGTATTCCTAATATGAAATTAATATTTTTTCTTTCTTTCTTTCTTATACAAAACCAGGTCAAGAATTTATTTTTAAACATTATAAATTTACGTTTTATAGCTACTATATATAGCGTTTTATAGTTACAATTATAATTAGAACTACATGAAAAGGAAAAGATAATATACATATTTTACAAAATATATATGCCGTCCAAAAGACCTGATTGTGGCATGGTGCCCATATCGCTGGCAGCATACCCTCGTTAAATCAAAAGACTGATTTTTTGAGCAAAATAACTGCCCTCTAGTCACACGAAGCGAGCACAAGTTTGGTCGACATATACTTACTTACTTACTCCCGTGGCTCAGCGACCCAAAGTGGGCCTTGGCCTCCGATATGAGAGAGCGCCACTGGAGTCGGTTCTGCGCTATCTCTTGCCATTTATTGACGTTGAGCTCTCGCAGATCCGCCTCCAGCTCGTCTATCCAGCGATACCTCGGTCGGCCAACGGGTCTACGCCCAGTCGGTTTTCCCGAGTATGCCTTCTTGACGCTTCGGTCCGGTCCCATTCTCTCAAGGTGGCCAAGCCACCTCAATCGGTGAGCCTTTATCTCTCCAATGATGTTGGGTTCGGCAAAAATGTTTTCTATTTCTTTATTGTTCCTTACTCTCCATTTTCCATCTACCGTGCGCGTGGGTCCAAAGATTTTTCTTAGGATTTTTCTTTCTGCTACTAAAAGTTTATGTTCCTCTTTTAGAGTTAGTGTCCAAGTCTCACACCCGTATAGTAAAATAGGTCGTATGACTGTTTTATATAAACGGACTTTTGTTTTTCTGCTTAGAAGTTTGGACACTAAAACTCTATTTAAAGCTGCACTACATCTTAGGGCATTCTGAATGCGAAGGTCAATTTCTTCTTGGTCGACATATCCTTGCATAATTTTTTATGTCAGCCCACCATGGACCCAACGTCTATATTGGAAGCTTCAAAATGTTCCTGGTAAATGTGAAGGGGCCAAGGTATCAACAACACAAGTTACATCCCATACCAGGGCCCCGCCAACACGCCATGGTACCAGTATCGCCCCGTCAGGTCGCTTGCCATCATACCAGACTATACCTGAAGGTTCTAAAGATGCTGGCAAGAGACCTTCGATTCAAATCGGTGAAAAATGTTTAAAACGCACCATGGCGATATAAAAAAGTGAATTGAAAATACAAAAAGTTAAAAATATAAATAGTTGTATCTGTTGAATACCGTTCTACAAAATCGCAAGAACATTTAAATTCGATACTACGCATTTGCTATGTACCACACATAATAAATAATACGGACGAAGGTCACCCAATTGTGGTTAAATTCCCTACGAAATTGCAAACACTTCTCACTTACAATGAATACTTATAGTACTAAGTACTTTTACGAGTATCAATTTAACGTTATTTTTCTATTTAATCATTCAGAATCCTCTTGCTGCCGTTCAGAATGGAACTGAAAGTAAATATAAACTTTGGAAAAAATATTCAAATGCAAAATTATGTAGATTATAAAAAAATTGTTTATAATTTTCTTAACTTTTTTATTTCTAAGTAGTAGTCTGCCAGTTTCTAATTAAAACGATTTTAACATAATGATATGAGGTCGTAGTGATAAGTTGTTATAAATGTAATTACATCACAAAAAACTTTTGCTATGTTAGGTTAAATAGGTATAAAATGTCAAACTTACGCACTTTACAAGTATTCTTAGCTTGCACTTTTATATAATCAACATTGTTTTCTGTTTTATTAAATAAATTGTGGAGTATTCATAAGCATAATTCACCTGCATATTGGTTGAGTATACTTTATAGGAATTATATTAAATTATATCTATGTATTAGCCCACCCTTTAATAAATAAAGCTGAGTTCACGATGTTAATACACTTTTTTATGTAAACAGGCATACACCTTCACCGGGTGATGTTAAAGCGAGCACAACGCTACCTCCAGCTGACATGTATCCTCATCTAAGCACTGGAAGAGGTAAAAACAAATTCTTTACTTTTTACTTTTTAGACAAAGCTAAACTGTCAAGCAATGTTCCAATGCTGGGGCTTCAGAATAGAGAACAATTTAAGTCATGCTGACAAGAGATTCAGTCTGTGCTAATGTGATTATACATTATGTATGTATGATACACTTGCCTACAAAATATCCACAACATGATCTACAGTAGGTGTTGTAGAGTTGTTCTCATATGGCTTTACTACACTGGCATTTCACAGTCTCTAAACCAACGTCTCGGCAAAAGGAGTACAGGCCGCCCTCCAACCAGTTGGACTGATGACCTAAGGAAGACAGCGGGAAACCGCAGGATTCAGAAGGCGCAGGACCGGGAGGAGTGGCGAACGTTAGGGGAGGCCTATGTCCAGCAGTGGACTACAAAAGGCTGAAAAGAAGAAGAAACCAATTGACCTCAGGATCGTTGTTAACTAGCAAATATAGCAATTATAAACTGACGACCCGTGTGGCGTAATGGTTGCCATGCCGGACTGCCGATCAGGAAGCAGAAATTTGAATGATGAGTTTAAATTTCTGTTTTCAGACTGGATGTTTGTGTTTCTGTCTGTGTCTGTGTGTGTCCATGGCACCCATAACATAATTACCCTACTGTGGGGCTATGAGTGTAAAACGTTATAAATGACGACTAAATCTAACTCTCTTTGAATTGATTCATACAAAAGCATTTTCATGTTCCAGGGGACAAGATGGTACGAGCTGAGGAGCTATTGGCGTACGCGCGAGGGGGTGTCGACCTGACACTGAGCGGTCCACGCGGCGCGAACGGCTCCCCCGCGCCCCCCGCACCCCCCGCGCCGCCCTCGCTGTCGGTCCGCGACGCGCCCACCATCAACAGCCTGATCGCACGTGCAGCCCCACACGGCCGCCCGGCGCATGCGCGGGTAGATGCTCTGCTGGAACGACTCGCCGCCGCACCCGCCCCCGCGTCTCCTCATTCTGTCATCGTGCACTCGCGGGCCGCACCTACACCCTCGCCGCCCTCATCCAATGAGGTATGGATCATTCTTTGTCGCATTTTGGAGGTTACATCGTAGTCTTCAATGACATATTTTTTAATTAATCTGATTATTTTTTGTTTTAAAGGATTCGGCAGACTCGTGCGGAGCACCACCCGGCTCGAAACGGAAAAGGAAGCCTGAGCGCACGATACGTGTACCTGCGCCTCCGCCACCTGCCGCCCCGAGTCCCCCGGCCGCCCCGCCGGTCACCTCGCCCGCCGCGCCCAGAGACACGCGGGATCCGCCGCTCGAGAATGGCGACACCCCGCACGCGCCGCTCGCGGCCACCGCCCCCGCGCCGCTGCCCGCCCCGCCCGCCGCGCGCGCCGTCGTCAACGGCCCGCCGCGGCCGCCCTCGCCGCGCACGCCGCACGCCCCGCCCGCCCCCGAGCCCCACGCGAGGAGAAAAACGCGCTCCAACTCCGCCGAGACCATCGACGACATCGCCGCCATGATCGCGAGCCGCGAGCCCGTCGTGGAGCCGCCGCCCGCGCCGGAGCCCGACGTGCCTGTCACCGTCGACAAGCTTGAGAGCGTGCTTGCCAGCCCCGAACCCGCGCCCAAGTCCCCGGCGAAGGGCGCCACCCCGGAGCCGGAGACCCCGCGGGAGAAGTCCCCCGTGAAGGAGGCCCAGCCCGAGCCCGGGCCGCCGCCCCCCGTCCCGGCCGCGGCCCCGAGGCGGCGGAGCGCGCGCACCTCCAACGGTGAATCCGCCAACGTCCCCGTCGAGTCTCCCTCGGAGGCGAAGCCAGCCGAGCCCGAAGCCGCGGAGGTCGAGGCGAGGAGCGCCGAACCCACCGCCTCGAGCTTCGTCGAAGTCGAGAACCAGCTGGAGAAGATGTTCGCGGGGCTCGAGGACCAGCAGCCGGCGGAGGGGGACGCGCCGACCAAGAAGGCGGCGCGTACCAAGAACCGAAGAAAATCGGTCCCGTCGAAGGACACGCCCAAGAAGCCCGCCAAGCGTGCCCGCCGCTCCCTCACGATGGTGGCCGACGAACCTCCCGCACAAAAGTCCCCTCCTCCGCGCAAGAAGTCCCCTCCCCGACGAAAAGGCCTCAAGAGGAAGTCAAACGCGGATAAGTCGAAGAAGGCCAAGGAGCAGCCCGCTAAGGATGCCGTAAAGGACGCTTACGATTCAGGCAGCAATGCGAGCTCGAGTAAATCACGAGGGCCGTATATTCAGGTATATATTAAAAATTCGTTACATTAAAGTACTAAACATTGTGATTTTCATTAATTTTATTGGGGACTAGAGGTAATCAAGCTTTTGCGGCTTTGCTAATTTTTCTGATTTTAATGACGTTATAAAGCTGTACATTTAAGAGGTAAGAACGGTTCGTTCTCTTTATAAAGTTGTACGAATTTTAAAGTATTCTCTTCGTTGTATTTTCTCGGCATTTTGTCGCAGAAATCCCAAAGAAAACAACACATACACCTTACGGACATTTGCCAGTGACTGGCGTGATGCGTCTACACGAGTCCGCAACGCTGGCGCGGGGGTCGAGAGATATGCGGGCGGTGGTCACTGGCTTGAAAAATAAACGGGCGCTCTATTCTCGTCAGCGTTGGCAGCCAGCGCTGGCTTGGCTTGAAAAACTATTTCTTGTGTAAAAACCAAGCCAGCGCTGGCCGGCAGTGAGACTGGCAGCCAGCGCTGGCCTCATGTAAACTAGGCATTATATGCGCGAACAAATGGCGTGTATTTACGACATTATTCACGGACAAGCTACAAATCAACGATACTCTTATATCTGTTTACATTATGGAATTCAGAATTTATTTAGATAATAATAACCACTTTCAAAAGTTGAAATTCCAACAGTATTGTCTGGACTGTCCAACATAGACTGCCTTAATATTGCCACAGAAGTGTAAATTGTATGACAACTTTGCCTCTGATGACATTCCTGGAGTTACTCATGTTTATAAAAGACGATGATCGTATGCATTTTGGTGTGGTTCATGTGCAAAAAAACATTGCAGATCGTGGGTCCGCGCGCCTCGCCCGTGTCGGTGTCGGTGGTGAACGCGGGCGCGGAGGAGGAGCGGCGCGGCGAGGAGTGGCGCGGCCGCAACGGGCTGCGCGCGCGCGGCCTGCACGCCAGCACGCTGGGCCTGCGCTACGACGCCACCACGCCCGACGCCACCTGGCTGTGCGCCTTCTGCGACGCCGGCCCGCACCACCAGGGCCGCGGCGACCTCTTCGGGCCCTACACTGCCGACATCGACTGCGACGAGTACAGGTGAGCGGTCACATAACTGCATACGTTATCTCACTTTAGGTTGACCCTACAAAAATTGCCTACTGGAACTTGACTACTTTTTTACCCGATTGCTTGCGTCTTGCACATTATGAGAGAAGCTTAAAAGCTTATTCCTCTACCACGCTACTCCAATGCGGATTAGTGGTTTACCTGCTGTCTGATGTTTTCAACAAACCGCCCAGAAAGCAAAATACAGTCATGATAACAAATATGAGACATGTTGGCTTTGCAACTAATTTTTTGTATTACTTATTGACGCATCGTTTTTATTGGTTTTGTTGAGTTACGCGGAAGATAAAAAAATGTATTTCTCTTTCATCAGAGCACTGGACGAGGCATCGCGGCGTCGCTTCGAGGTCCGGTCGGGCGGCGCGGAGGTGTGGTTCCACGAGGCGTGCGGCGTGTGGGCGCCCGGCGTGGTGGCGGCGGGCGCGCGGCTGTGGGGCCTCGCGCCGGCCGTGTGGGGCGCGCGCGCCGCCCGCTGCGCGCAGTGCGGCCGCGCCGGCGCCGCCGTGGCCTGCGCCGCGCGCGCCTGCCGCGCCCGCGCGCACCTGCCCTGCGCCGAGCGCGGCCGCTGGGCGCTGCAGCCCGACTGCCGCGCGCTGTGCCCGCGCCACGCCTAGCGCCCCGCGCCCCCGCGCCCTTCTCTGCGCCCGCGCTCCAACACCGTCTGCCACTGAGCCCACTGTCCCACTGCCAACGAGAAGCCGTGACGTGCGAGTAAACGAATAAGCAACTGACTGTATGGTCTTCAACGTCAAGCGACCACACAAAAATACGCTGTAAAGTGCATGAAGTATAAATAAACCAAGAAAACTCGGTGCCAACAAGTAGCTGAGTAAGGTGCGCGTAAACTGATAAACAACTGACTGTACGCAGACTTCAGCGCTTGAAGAGACCAAAGTACGCTGTAACGTATGTGAAGTATCTGTCGCGATACGCTACAATGATCGAAACCGCCTGCGCGACTGGATGGCTACCTGCAGGAATCCACTCACTGTATGCACGTATTGAATAGTCAACTCAATACCAACAAGTAACTGGCGCGTAAATTGACAAGCAACGGACGGCTCGCGAGCTTAGATGCTTGAAGATACAGCTCTACACTGCAACATATATGGAGTGTCTACCGAAGCTACATGCATGTATCAAACCGGTGGTCGTCTATAGCAATTTGCTTTAACATGCCACTTGCCATATGGGAATATTGGGCTCAGTCACCTGTGTAAAAACAACTGCACTTAGCGACTCGCTTGAATGAGCTGACTGTACCATTGAATTTCTTGCAAGGAGAGTAAATGCCTACGAATGTAGCGAGTCGTTAGAGATTGGTACGATTGAAATACAAGTTTTGAAATTACATATTGAAACTTGTAATCAATGTGATTTGTATGGTATCTATAATTATACAATATTTTAGTTAGGAAACATGAGAAATTTTGAATATATGATATTGTAGGCAAAGATTTGAGCTATTTCTGTCGTTAGGATGAGCAAGGGATGTGAAGCACAGATTTAGATGTATAGACAAAAGCAATTAGTTTTATGAATTGTAATGGCAAGATTGGCTATAGTACAGACTCAGGGCTCATATTGCACAAACAAAACTCAAGTGACTGTGTTGACAGAAGTGATGATATGATACATTTGAACCAAATAAACTGTGGGAACCACATGTGAATGTTGCATGAAACAAATACTTGTGTAGTATCTGATGTCTGAATCTCTCGTTACCTGTGGACCTGTGGATCTTAAATATGTACAGAGATTAAAATTGAGAGACATTGATGTATTCTGTTAGAATTAAGTGTTACGCGGAGCGAATAACTCATTGACATGACTGTCTCTGCATGGTGTTCTGATGTATATCTGTTGAGCTACCTACCCCATCCAGTTTATAGGATAAGTATCCAATGGACATGAACATTATGTTTGAGTATATTATAATAGTGGTCAAAAATTGATGACCTGATTGTAATTTATGTATTATTATAACTATTCGGCCAGAAGATGAACGTTGAGCGGACTATATACTATCATGCAAATACTGGTTAACTCATGATGAAAAATTATTAATGTAAAATAGGAGAATTGTAGATAAATTCATTGTTAATGTTTTAGAACTAATTTATTCTACACTGATATCTGAAATCATTACATATATGTACAGATTATTTACGATATACATTAGTGATAAACGGTGGAATTATTACAAACAATTAAGGGCTGGATAGTGGGTTATCTGTAAATATAGTTTTTATGTAAATAGCAGTCACAGTGGAACACATCAGAACACCGTTTATTTATATATTGTAACATAATGAAACATTGTAATCAAGGTGAATGTCAGTATTTCGTACCATACAATATAATTAGAGGTTACATTGGGTACCATATATGTTTACAATAAATGTAATATAACAAATAGTTACATTTCATCGATGTCACATAATGTTATGTAGAATATGTTACTATATTTTTTCCTGATAAATATGTAAAGATAATGTATTGGTAAAGTATTGAGATTTGTCTCGTATTTATATATATTTGAACTTAATGTTTTATCTATGTCTGCAAAATGTAATAGGCTCCCTCTGGCAACACTGTTTTATGTATGTTTTAAGCAGTGATTATTTGTGAAATGCTTGTTGTGTAATAGCGTCGTGAAGACAATATAATTCTTCATGATAATCACATTGTGTCAATAGAACTGTCCTTAACATTTTAATCTGTGGCTAGGATTTTTTTGATATTATAATGAATCAAACTTCTATGTGTTGTCAGGCCCGTTTACAATCTGGTTGATTATTATTTATTAAAATTGTAATTAAAAAGACGGGATCACTTAATTAGAGATAAATCTTGACTATATTTAAATATAAAATCTGTAATAATGCATAATTGGTACATTGGAAACATTAGTATTACAATGTATGTGGTATCCTTTAATATAATCACACAGGGGAATACTAAAACTACTATGTTTCATTTATTGTAAACCTTTTAAATGTAACTCTACCTATTTGACAATCTTTTATGTGTATATAAAATATAACAATGCAGCAGTGATATTAAAGTATTGATATAAAAGTTACAATAACATTTGTAACAAGTGAGTTTTATATAAAACTCGTAACAACAGTTTAGTTGCCATCTTAGATTGAGTACTAGTCTATAGTATCATGTGATTATAAAAAAATATAAAATTGTTTTTGGTCTAACGGAAATTTACAATTTAATATAGCTGCATAGTAATAAACCTGGAGTGGTGTAGAGTAGAAATTGTACTAAAGTATGGAAACACATATAAAGCTATAATTTATAGATAAAGATCTACATATATACAAATAATCACAAACTTTGCATTATAGAAGCAGAGCTTCTGAATTCAATGTGAATACTGGAATGATTAGTATCTACAAGTTAAAAAAAAGTAAATAACAACACTAATGATAATGCCAGAAAATATACAATTTCCACTCAATATACATTCCGAGGACATATATGTGGTGAATGTACTGCATTGTTATTGATGAATATAACACTGAACGTGTAGAATTATGTTGTTAAATGTAACTTTACAGTGAAAATAAATACGCTTAAATTTTAACACAGTATTCGGATTTTCGTGCTGTATGCAAAAAGCATACATCTCTGACCTCCCACGTCATACCTAATACAGTAAAGGTTTATTTCAATACAGCTATGTTGGAAAAAACTATAGCAAGAAATCCATCCTACTGCTGGGCAGTTGCCTTTTCTTCCACCACTACTTAAATGGGTTAGTGACCATGACCAATAGAATAGGATGTTTTAAACTGCATAAGTCTGACAAGGTTTCCCACACGATAGCACGGTAACGCGCATTAAAGCCACTAACGCTTACATACCATAATACAGACACAGTCATAATTCATGGCTGCAACCCTTTTTGCGTCCCACTGCTGGGCACAGGTCTCTCCCCATATGCGGGTTGGTGGAGACATACAACATAATTCATAACCCATCTTAATATAAATTGTACTCTTATCATAAATATCTTATAGTGTAAATAAATATAAGTGAATTAATAATTCAACAACAAATATAGGCACACAATACGATTATTAAGAATATTAGTAAATAGATGTTCTATTGACTTTGTAACTTCGATTTCAAACCTAGGACGTTTGGTATAAAAGAATCGCAGAACCCTGATGCCGGGCAGTTCGTCGGTACGACGGCTAAGGGTCACAACACACATATCAACTCGGAAAGGGATCGTTACCGTATCGCCTCGAGCCGTTCAGTATTGTTTGTATGAAACTCCATACTGCAACGCACACTAATCGGAATCGTAACGTAATAGCCTCGCCTCGGAACAGGCTCCGAACCGCGATGCGGTGCGTGGTCAACTTGCAGATCCCGCGCTTACGGCTCGTCGTTCCCGCGCTTACGTCTCTCCGTACCCGAGCTCGCGTCTCTTCGATCTGGTGCGAGTGCGAACCAGGCCAGCCAGCGGTCGGCGAGCCGTAAGCGCGGTGTCGCCTAGCCGTAGCCGAGTTGACGTACAGGAGCTGCTGATACGCTTTGGTTACGTGCATACGTTAGGTTGACGCCTGGTTGACGGCGAGGCGAAAGGCGATACGGTGACGATCCCTTTCCAAGTTGATATGTGTGCTGTGACCCTAAGGCGTTAATATACCCGACCTAATGCTGTGTGAAAGTATTGTGAGAGTTTAAAGTATATTATTATGTGTATGTGTAAATGTGTGTCAACCCGCGTATAAAGTGTTAGAGCAATTCAACCTTCTTCAGTTACACTCATAGAGTTTTATGACTTTAACTACGTTATAAAAAATCTATGGTTACACTAGTTATAATCCGTTTTTAAGGTGATTATTTGGTAAATAATCTTGTAATAATTAAAATTTCAATATTTCATTGTGTGCCAAATTTAACAACTAAGATAAAACGGTTCAAAAATATTGGCCAACTCTTGACTATTTTTATTAACTAATAACTCATACTTGACTAAGTAAGAAAACTCAATTTATAAGTTCTTTTTCATTGAGATGTTCGTAGACCATGCTGTTCTGCATCTAGCAAGGGATACCATGACTGACAAATCTCCAAAAAATATTGGCTAAGCAGTACAAATGATTTAAATATAGTAACAGGTCAGCAGGTAGATCATGTGATATTAAGTGGTCCCTTCAGTCCATTGGCCTTAGTCGTGCCTGAGGTAGGTATGTAGTTGTACTGTTGCTCCCTAGGGCTGATAGTTGCCACTTCCAGGGAGTATAGTATTCTTTGCACTTGTAATAAGATATAAATATTCCCCACCATACCACCAGTGATCCGGTGGTTTTTTTTAATTGATTATAGGCAATGACCGTTGATTACTAAGCAATTACTTACCAACCCCACCAAAAGCAAATACCTTCTCAAACTTTGCCTGTTTTGCCTGTTTGCCTGTCTGTGATAGAATCTCCATCATGATAGATGGAGATTCTATCACAGACAGTAATTAACATGTTTGGTACATGGTAAACCATTATCAAATCATAAAAATACCTAAATGTCCGTCCGTCTATACTATTATAAATGAAACGAATAACACAGGAAAAAGTATATTCTCGCTAAGTAAAGTTAAAATTGCGAAAATTACTAAAAAAGTTTGATGTACCCCTGGTGGGACTCGAACCCACAATCCCCGGCTTAGGAGGCCGATGCCTTATCCATTAGGCCACAGGGGCTATACGAAAATTGTCTAAAACTATTTAAACTTGTATGTATGTAACTAACTATTCATTTTTAGATGAAAATATCATTTTTGTAATAACGTTGAATTTAAGAGATATTTTCAGAATATCTCATCAATGATCACGCATTAACTTCATTGCGATGCAGTCTTATTGCGTCCTACTTGTGGGCACGGGTTTTGGTATAATTATGGTGGTCTCGTAATCTACCGCGTATGAATTTAATTGTGGCGGTGCTCAACTCAATTGAAAGAAATTATTTATATTAAAAAAAAACAAGGGGTTGCACTCTGGTAGTGCCGACAGAAGTGAAAACTTGAACATTAACGTTGTGCATTTTTGATATTTTGGATTGGTTAGGGAATAGTGTCGCACGAATTGCTTTTATTATCAGTATTATTTTTCATACATTATTCTTAGTCTAAGATTCGATCTGACCACGTGTCCTGATGCGAGTTTATTTTTTTTTACCCATCAAAAAAAAGTGCACAACGCCGCTAAAGAAGTTATCACTTCAAAAAGCTCTCATAACTATAAATATGTAAATGGACTGATGACTTAAAGCAGCAGGAAGTCGCTGGATTCAGTAGGTGCAGGACCGGGAAGAGTGGCGAAAGTTAGGGGAGACCTATGTCCAGCAAGGGACTATGAAAGCCTGCTGGATGGATGGATGAAGTATAATTAATATACGTCTGTATTTAAAGCACTCACGAAAATCCATTAATCCCCTATAATAAAAAGGAAGTCCAAATCAGATTCAGAATTGACGACCCATGTGGTACAACGGTTACCACGTCAGACTGCCCATCAAGGGTTCAATACCGTTTTAATACCGCGTTTAATTTTTATGTTTTTGTTTATGTCCATGATACTCACGACACAAAATCCCAGTGTGGGGCTACTAGTGTGTACCATTATGTCTGGTAATTACGGTAAAATGTACAGGGCGGTAAATTTTTGTGGTCGGTAGAAAAAACTACGGGTAAATTTGCCCTCCACGTTACACGCACACAATATTAAAAGTACAAAGGAAACAGCAGAATTTAGCATATCTTGCTTATTCTTTATAGGTTTCTTTTTTCGTTTGGGAGATCTTTTCGGATTTTTGAATTCCTGAATCTGGACCTGCTGGACTGGACCTGCAGTCCACGCCGTACGCTATGCTGTCGTGTTGCAGGTACCTACTCTCACAACATTGACGTCTCTTTGCCGCAACGACTCACTCTGAACCCGCCGTAAGGCCCGTAAGTATGTACATGCAGGCCGCTAAGATATAGATTTATAAGTATCCAAGTTAATCTTATGTCTTAAAGGTGAAAGCAGTTCCTTCCATATGCTTTAGATATTGCTTTATGTTTTGACTTGACTTAAGGCGTCTCAACAGCCCATTCCAGTGTTTTACTGTAAAGGTCCGTTGTAAAGGTTCATACAAATTGATAACAAAACAGATACCTACGCTTGTAACAATTTTATTAAAGATCTATTGTCTAACTATGTACATCTATACTCTTACTTCACTAATATGCATCATACAATCATAGAAGGAGCAGGTAGCGACGACCGCCACATCACCTTCATAGAGTCGCCAGTCCGCGCCGTACGCTATGCTGTCGTGCTGAAGGTACTCGCACAACACAGACATCTCCTCTTTGCCGCTAATGACTCTGAACCCGCCATACATGCAGGCCGCTAAGATGACGCTGCTGTTGAAAGGATGCCACTTCAGCCGCCAAACGCCACCGTTGACATTGGTTTCTGTTATGCAACGTTTTAGATTCCTTGCATCCCAAAGCCGCACTTTTTCGTCATAACTAAACAAATGAAAAAATAAATAAGTAAATGCGCCGCACACGCAGGCAATGCGTGGACGAAGGCAACTTGTTTTTTTTCTTCTTCAATTATGGCATCCCAAACTCTGCATATTGCCAGCGTCAAGTATAATTTTTGCATCACGTTTTTGCCAGTTTCAGTGAAACTGAAAATAAATAATAGATAATACCTAAGTCAGTAAGTCGTCAGTAATCAGTCAGTCAAGTCAGTCAGACATTCAAGTAAAGCGATGGCTGCTTTACCATACCAGAACGTGACCAATGGAATTTTGGTGGCAAGCCGAAAAAACCTAAGTATTTTCGCACTGTTATTTTAATTCACAACACTCGTGCACTGTATTTAACCTATATCGAACAAAATGCCATCAACTTTATCCGATATAACTCAAAAATACACCAAGAAAGTAAAAATATAACAAGAGCACAATATGTCTTTTTCGACTTTCCGCCAAAAAAACGGCAACTTGTTTATAGCGTGCGGCAAAAGCGGGCAGTTAACTAGGTGTGGCCGACTGTGGCCCACAATGTTGGGGCGGCGGAGGACTTAGTTAGGGTGACAAAGTAAGGGCGGAGAGCTAAAGTTAAAGCTTGGTTCGAATCGGCTCAGCTCAGCTTGGCTTCAAGATTTTACAGGCTACTTAATATAATCTAATAGGATGTTGTTATCTATAATAGGCTAGTAGAAATGTCCAGATATTTCTACATAGTCATCAACTTCCTTAAATATTAAATTTCTATTTTTCGTCACAAAAACTAAAGACAAAATTTAATATGTAATGAACTACTGGTGACAGTTCCATAGTTTCCTCAGGTTCCGGAAACATCATAATAGTTACTCTGTATTACAAGAGTTGTTTTGACCATTTGACCAATAGATGTTGCTTAGTAAGATAAATTTTGTAATAAGCATGTTAAAGGGGTTCCGAGACAAATAAGCAGCTGGGCGGCAAGCACGTAGATTTGTTTTGCTTGCTCAAGCAATCTGATATAAAAAGATGCGCCTGATGTAGGTAGTCCGTGATAGTGGTGAAACAAAGGGATTTTTTAGATTTGCGAAATGTCTGACGAAGTGTCTGCGTCTCGTCCGCCGTGATTGCTAACCTGGGGGGGTCCGGGTTATTTGGAACTCTGTGTTGCTAACTGACGCTTTACTGATCTACTAATGCCGATAACGAATACTGTCAAAACGCTGCGTCAATCATCGTAAAGCAAAATATTTAAAATCGCATCAAGCGCTGGGCAAGCACTTATTGTAAAAAATGAATAAAGCAAGCATTGCAAAATTCTACGTTTTTGCCGCAAGGCTACTTGTCCATCTCGGAACCGCCTTAAGGAAGACCTCGAACTAACCTCCCAGTCAACAACTGGTGTTCTATCTCTATGTGAGACCTAATGGAAGTCACTCCAGCTTCATGGCTGCGATTGACAGTCACGCAGTCGGATGATCGGACGTCGAAACTCTTAAAAACGCAGTCATCGCCGCCTGAAAATATAATTAGATTTGCTTATTTATAAACATTCGAATAGACACATTTAGTTTTCTTCGGAAAATTTAGGTATATAAATCTCTCTCTAACGTCCTACAACTGGAGAGGCCTCGATCAGAGATTATTACCACTCGCAAGAAAATGTAAATACACCTACTTACTGAATACCTACTAAGTATATTCTTTTATTTTTTGAAGTCGGTTTCCATGTTTTGTTTAAAATTATCTTTAGTTGAATATAAGTAAGTATTATGGATGCAACCCTTTTTGCGTCGCACTGCTAGGCGCGGGTCTCTACCCATTATTGGGGAGTCCTGAAACTTACTCCACGACGCTTCACCAATGCGCGGGTTGGTGGTGATGCGGGTTAGTGGCCAACCCGCTGTCGGATGATTTTAACCCGCCCATAAGACGTCCGACGACCTATACCAACTGGACCCGACGACTTAACGTAACGCAAACGCGCATGAATTTTACCACTAGAGCAGTTACCCATCTTACACCATCAGACCGCGCCCGTTTTGCTTATTTGCATAGATTACTTGCGACTACGCTAACCGCTGCACTGGGCCATACGCGCCGCATAGCATATAATATATTACCTGAATAAAATACATTAGTATCCCAGTAATTGAAAGCCGCAATCCATGCTTCAAATCCATGAGCTTTCCAAGTGTTTATCTTCTGCAAACTGTCTCCAACGATCTTCCACAGGGTAACACTGCCTGATGAATCGCTTACAATTAGATAAGGCTCATCAGAAAGCACCTTATTCGTAGACCAATCTATCGACAACGCTAATAAGTTTTCTCCTACTGAACTTTCAATCCATAACTCTAAACTCAAACTTTCATTTTCTACTAATCGGTAAAGCTGTATGCAGCCATCAGATGTTACGGCCGCCAGAATAGGGGAGCCCTGTATTGTGTGGTAACACCATTTCTGGTCTAATATGCCTGATGTATCTATAGTTTGCAAAGGCACAATTTCAACAGCATCTTGATCAAAGTTGAATAGATAAATTCGTCCTAATCGTCTCTGTGTTGCTTCCTCCTGACCTGAAATGACACAAATTAATAATTTTAGAGATGCGATTTCAAATATTAAGTACAGAGCGGTAAAAACAAACTGCATAAATTTTACTGACGACCCACGTGGCGCAATGGTTATCATGCCGGACTGCCATTCGAGGGGTCCCGGGTTCGATTCCCGGCGAAACAGAAATTTGAATGATGAGTTTTTTTCTGTTCTCGGTATGGATGTTTGTGTTCCCGTCTTTGTATGTGTCCATGGTACCCACGACACATGGTAATTACCTTACTGTGGGGCTATGAGTATGTAAAGTTTATTTGACTATATTTATTTCGAATAATCCGGTGGTCATGTAGCCGTTCGTTAAAGTATGTGTGGCGTTCGTCAGTAACATTCACGATAAGCGAGAGTAGTGACTCCGTTAATTATATAACAACTAAAGACTAGACTCGAATATAAAAATTTACCCTACCTATCACTTGGACTACATTGTAACCACTGAACTTACGCAACATATCCCACATATTGAGGGATTACGTTATTATTGGTATCAACCCAAGTGGTTGTTGGGTACCTACGGTACCCTATCGAAGTTAATATCAATTACTTACATAACATCATTTAGTATAACCCGCATTGGAGCTGCGTGGTGGAGTAGGCTCCAGGCCTCCCCAATAATGGGAACAGAACCGTGCCCAACAATAGGACGCAAAAAGGATTGCAGCCAGTACAACACGGTGTGAGATGGGTGACCGCTAGTGTCAAAAAGTGAAGACGACGGTCCCGGTTGTTATCGATAGACAACAGTTGTTAAACCTTGTCGGAGTTCTAATGAATGGTTTGGAAACATCTGACAGTGGGTTGGCTACTAACCCGCATTGTAGCTGCTTACTTCACAGCAGCCAGTGCCCAGCAGTGGGATGCATAAAAAAGGAATATAGCCAGTACAACCCGTAGTCGTTTGCGATTTATATTAAAAAAACTCGTGATATAGTCTTACCTTCGTCTTGCTTATCCAGCTGATAAGTCCCGCAGACCAGCACGTCATGATGGGGCGCGACAGGGCACCACTCGACGGAGTCTGCGCTGTAGCCGGTGTGCCACCGCCACTTGCATTCCCAGCTCGCCGCCATTTTTTTCTATGGAAAGTTTACAACATATATTAGAATATTCACTATCTTCGCTATTTTGAAATCTATATATAATCTTAATTGGTATATAGACCAAGCTATATCAACATATTGCCTTATGGCTTTTGTTTATAAAGTCCCGGCTTATCTCGCGGATTACTTCGGGGCGCCCGACATGTTTCGGACCGTACCGAGGTCCTTCATCATGAGCCATCGCGTGCGGTCGCTAGATGGCCTCGGCGAAGACGTCACTTACAGTAGGCCGGGACTTTATAAACATATTCACCTATCCTCACGAGACGTTTTATAGTAAAATGGCTATTGTTTATAATTATTATAGGCTGGTGAATTTTTTTGACGTGATAACGTCTTTAAAATCGTTTTAGTCGGGTGACATGTTCAGAAACTTGTGTCACACCAAAACCTCACGAGCGCGATCGCAGGTATAACGAGAGAGAGACGGACCGATCTCCCGTCTCTCTCACTCTAGCGGCATACAAACGAATGGAGATTTTCTCGTGCGGACGTTATCACGTAAACATCTCGATCGTAAACCTACTTTGCAAACAATTTGCCGTTTTTTTTTTGACGTGATAACGTCTTTAAAATCGTTTTAGTCGGGTGACATGTTCAGAAACTTGTGTCACACCAAAACCTCACGAGCGCGATCGCAGGTATAACGAGAGAGAGACGGACCGATCTCCCGTCTCTCTCACTCTAGCGGCATACAAACGAATGGAGATTTTCTCGTGCGGACGTTATCACGTAAACATCTCGATCGTAAACCTACTTTACAAACAATTTGCCGTTTTTTTTTTACATACAATTATTGAAAATGTATTTTTTCTTGCAAAGCAGACAAATTAACAAGATGTGAAAATCTGTTAAGCCAAAGCGAGCAGAGTTAGCCGACTCGTAAAGTGACCGGCCTTCCACGCAGGAAGTCCCGATATCAACTCCCGTCCCGATAACAACACTATGAAAAAAAGTTAATTCGCCACCGTACCACCAGTGGTAATTGTCATGTAGGTCTTTATTGCTGCTTCACACTCACAGTGAAAGAAAATATTTGTAATATTTCAGTAGTTTTTCATCGCCGTGCATGCCGGAGTAATAAAAAAATATCTAAGGCAGAGGTATACCTATGCCCAAAATATTTTATGTCTACTCAAACGCACCTAGCCCGCCAGTTGTAAAGCTGTGTCCAACAGCAGAACATTAAAAAGGGTTGAAAATATTAATAAACAACGATTCACACTCATAGCCCTACAGTAGGGTATATACCCTGTGTCGTGGGTACACACAAAGACAGAAACACAAACACCCAGACCGAGAACAGAAATCTAAACTCATCATTCAAGTGGACGAAAGGCAAATTTCTATTTCGCCGGGCATTGAACCCGGGACCCTTCGATTGGCAGTCCAGCATGTTAACCATTGCGCCACGCAGGTCGTCAGATTGAAAATAAAATGTATGACTAGTGGCTTCGAATCCTAGTGGCTAAAACAAATGCAATGCACTTAAATCATGTTGTATCCAATCAATGATCAACTTAAAATTAATAAATGAAACTACAATTACTATTTTAAACCCATTTATTTATTTATAATATTAATAAAAAATAAGTCCATACGTGAATAAATACGGTACACTAACGCTTACATCGAACAGTTACAAATTCAACATTATTATAATATAAATCGTTCACATGTTCAACTTACACATCTTTACTAATTCTCTAAAATTTGTACTGTTTTATGGTTCATCACTTACAATTAATTTGGGTTCTGTGGAGAAAGGTATATTGTAAATCTCTTATCCTTATGGTAACAAGGTATAAATTGGTGCTAATTATCTTTTTACTAGGGCTGCCAAGTCAGTAAATTATAAATACGACGCATAGTAAAAACTCTATATTTATAAAACGTATCGTTTTAACACTGATAGGTATATCTGACTGGCTGAAAATCGTATACAAGTTCTGTTGGTCATTTAACATCTGAAGCAATAGCATATATACCCTAGTCACATTCAACTGTGATATTTTCTTATATTTTATGTGAATATCAACGACACTACTTACTTTCATTATTTGTTGAGAGCAAAATTAGTTGTGTCACAGGGAAGTTAATAAAATTTGTGTCTGACTAGACTATGCCACAATAATAATTACTTCACATTATAATTTATAAGAACATTTACTATTATTCTTTTGGCCATCTTTTGGTGTATAATTAATAGGCATAAAAATATGTAATGGAATATTGTAGGAAAAATTACTAACAGACAGCCCTTATTGTACTAAGTTACGCAATGAGATGAGAAAACGCTTACAGCTTAAACATTAAATCGTATATCTTTTTATAAATAGATATAACACATTCTTCCATATCTGAATTATTTAAATATCGAATAAATCATTCACGTGTATAGGAAAATCCAATATAATATAAAAAATTCAATTGCAATGGACTTCGGGACATACATAACATTCAAGTAAGTACTATTCAGTAATGGTAACTTATTTTAAATCTATTCGTTAAAACTACTTCGTAATTTCTCCTTAAATCTAATTACACACTATCAAGTATACTTCAACGGCAGTTGGACCGACAATTTATCATCGTATCATTTCAAAGTTTACTTATAATATGGATAAGGGTTGGATAAATGGGCGTTTTATAAACTGCTTTCCCTTGATCACTCAAAACAATAGAAAACCTTTGTTTAAGCAATCAATTACTTGCTGTAAGTGTAATGATAAGCTTGCTGTGAACCAATATTTAGATAACTGAGTCAGAACTGGCTGAACTAAAGCTGGCCTTTAAATATATTATCCCAACATCTAATATTTAAGGATATAAAATAAAATAAAATAAAATCAGTATATATACCTCCTGAATATTCAGTGACAACAGCTTAAAAACGTCCATGTACCTATTTCAATGCATTAATAAAATGAGACTATTGTATTGAATGATATTTAAGGTGGATTCGTTGATTAAAAACTAAAATATATACAACTTAAACTACACAAAACTAAAATTACAAAAAAATCGATGAGCACATTGACTTATAACCTATATCCTATGCTGAGGTCTTACAAGACTGCCTTGGTAGTGCTAGAAGTACACTGTTGTTTAGTTCACAAAAATTTAAGGCAAATCAAGGCCCTAATGTTCAAATTCACCTAACTCAATCATTAAGTAATTATCCAGTAAAAAATATAAAACAGTGCACCAAAAGCCTTTCTGCAACTTACAACATCAGCATCTGACTATGGATTCTCTAAACAGCCACACAACAATAATATCACTGCTTAATATAATCGAGTTTCATGCATGACACCCTAACTACAGTTGACACACATTCATATACTCTGTTGGTTTTAATTAGTGACACAAGTCACTGCTTAAAATACAACAACTTCATTATTTATGTTAAAAATAATTATATTTTGTTTGCATTTGAGGTAGATGTTCACAATAAATGTTGCGATCACAGCCCGAGTTTTATCAGGACATAATATCTGTTATTTATCTACAAGAAATCTATTGAAAAGTGTGTTCCCAACGAAAGTAGAATGTTTATTTTGGAGAAAAGTGGTATTTGACAATATTCATATAATATAATATTTTTTACTATTTCTTATTGTAATAATAATGAGAATGAATGAAGTATCAGTACATTATTTGCTAAAAAAAAAAGGATTTTGAATCACATGCTTAAAAGTACAAAGTTCCCTGGTGAAGAAATTACATGAATAAGAATGATGTTTAAGTTGTTTAAGTAATGAAATTAATTGTAGCAATGACAAATAAGGTAATTGAAGCCCATGCAACCTCAATTATACGGAATCCAAATTTGCTAATTTTAAATTAGCAACAGTGAAATACATTGAAAACTCTGTGAGTGGGTTATAGAAGCAATATTTGCTATATTAATATTTTCATAAAAATTGTACTTTGTGTGTCTATATCCATTGGAATAATAAAATCAGGTTCAAACATAGACTTGCACCAGATCTAAGGTAACAGAAATATTGTCTTGACTAAGTTGAATATTTTTTAGTCAAGTTATTTTCGGATGCTGATAATTTCAAAATATTACTGTTGTGTTATGGTAAGTAATGGCATATATTCTTGCTATATACAAACCCAATTTTATCAATCCAAGATCTTCATAGAAAAATTTATGAATACACAACTGCCAATTCCCTAATGTTAAGTTATCATAATGTTATCAATATGTATTTAGAGAAAGAGTATACATTTTAAAGCAGAGAGTGATTTTTGAAAAAAATTGTATATAGACAATGCTTATAAAATTGTTCCAAAATATGTAACATGTGCCTTTCAAATGTAATTAAACAATAAAGTGCTCCATACATAATTTTGACATCTTAAATTTAATGTCTAAGTACCCTGAATAATATATTTTGTTTAAATCTAATAAATTATCTTGTTAGAGAACAATAGCTTTTTTACCTTTATTAATAGATATTTTTTTAAACAATTTGTATAGTATTGGATAAGAGCAAGTCCAAAGTGGTTCTGAAGAAGTCATAGTTATTACAGTAAAATGTTGTTCCTGATTTAAAAATTCTATGTAAGTAAATACAATAACATTTTATCTGAATACAACTTGTTTTAATCTCTACCAAAATTTAGAGAAAACAACATTAGATAAAGGTTCATTAGCCTGCTGACCAAGTAGCAATAAAGCCTCATACCACCAATTGCTGGAACTGAGCATTGTTCAGATTAGTATGAAGACAAAGGCATCAAATATGCAACTTCAATGTCACAGAGAGATGTATCATAAAGATGATTTTCAAACCAGGAAGGGTGAACTTACATCCGTGATTTGTTAATACAAATACCTCTGAAAATGTTGAAATTGTGTAGGTAGGTAATTATTAAATATTCTCATTTCATTTGAATGAAATTTTTAAACAGTATATTGGGATTACAAAGCAGGCAAGCATGTACTCTACATGCAGATATCATTGTACAGGATAAACTTCACAAAATTTAGTTCTGCTGGTTTGATCTACACAATCTCCAGCTTCTTGAATGTGACATAGACTGAGGTACACTAGAAATTGACTGAGATGTATTATCACATGGAGCTACTGCCGAGCAGAACGTTCCGTTTCTAACAGACACTCCCTCACGAGAATACGCGCGTGCACAATGCCGCGCTTCAGACGCTCAGCAGAGCTGCGACTCCCGGAGTAACTAGGTCTCACTTCCTTACCCATTTCCTCGATAACAGCTAACAGTTGAGCGTACTTTGACATCCCATTATCCTTATCTTTTGATGACGGTGATGAAGCTGGAACTGTTGATATGGTTGCATGACTGCTCGCCGAATGTCCCAAATCCTTATGAATGGTTTTTCCGCTCATTGGAATAGCGGTAACGGTGACATCGCTGAGCTTCGACTCCACGGCTTGAATATCCATTGCCTCCATCGCTCTGAAACCGAAGATCATTCGATAACAAAAGAAATCAAACAATTATGACGTTGGAACGTAAAACTTACCTAAAACAAAAAGAAATGAATGTTGATTCACGCAAATAACGAACGAAACAACGCTTAACTCGCGAGTAAACGTAAAATGATAATAAATCTTAAATGATAGGCAATGTAGGACATACCTAACTAGATCACCTTCAACTTCCTTTATTTGCACGAACGTCGCCTATTCGATCACCTATGGTACACCTAAAGTCAGTAAGAATTCAAAATTGCTGGAATGTTTAATGTTATCTAGCAATAGAACAGAGTTTCATAAATAAAACACTTATTTTCTAAACAAAATCGAAATCACCACATTGACAACTAATCGAAAGTATTGAAACAAGAACTTAGTGGTGTGGTGCACACAAAGACCAATAATCATAATCCTAAAGACAGCGGGTCGGTGTAACCACTTTGTTGGCATCTCTTTTTCGCAGCCAGTGTTACCCACTTATCATATTTTCCCCCAAATTTGGTAATCTACAATATCAAGCAAGTAAACTATAAACATTGGCAGACCAAACTGTGAAAGGATTTATATGCTTGTGCATTATGGTTGGTTGTTGGTGAGTTTAGATTGGTTGACTGGCATAAAGTTAATTGGGTCAGCAAATTACAGGACATATGTAAAGGAGAAAATAAAAGACAAATACAAAGATTTTTATTTGCACAAATATGGGTGTTTACAAAAGCTGTTAATACATATTTAGTACCTCATATTTACCTTAATGAGTTATGCAAATATTACAAAGATAAAAGTAAACACTTAGTTATAATATAACGCAATTTATAAAAATGTACATTTATATCAATTTTATTATTATTTTTATTTATCTTCTCTTTATCCGTTTGGTCAATAAATGGCTTTAAAAATAGACTGAACAAATTCGAAATTATATTGATGGTTGCCAGTCAATACGTCCAGTGGCCTGAATCCATTTATTTTCGGCAAGAGCATCAATTGGAAAACTGAAAAAAATATGACAGCAACGTGAGATGAAATTCGTCTGGTAAATTTCTCATAATGTCTAATACAAAATGTATGGAGTACCTTTTTATAGTCTGTCTGAGTGAAATTTAATATGTCGGGAAAATGCTCATAATGTGCACCCAGCTTATAACATTTTACTGGTCTCCACTTAAATAGTTACAAATAAACAGGTGGGATTTGAGCCTCCCGCTTAAAATGTAACTAACTACTAATGAGGTAACACATAATCTATGATTTTATTATTTATGGTCACTGTTTTTGTTAAAAAATATTATATTTCAATAAGGTGGTTAATTTTTTACTAATATGGGCAGGATATTTTGATTCGAGATCTGACAACACAATTTCGAATTTGACAATGTTTGAAATGAACAAATATAAGTTTATTTTCACGAATTTCACTATATTTACGTTGAATGACTAGTTATAAGACAAAAGTAATTAAATATCTATATATAAACAATACATATTTAGTACATTTTAAAGAGAAGTATTTAACTTACGCGTAAAATGTAATACCTTCCGGCAGCCTTCCTGTTTACGCTCACTGCGGCTCTTACAACCTAAAATACTGCAGCTCACCATATTATGGAACTCAAAAAATGTTATTTGCTTTTAATACAACACAATTTACAGCTGTGAGAATCGATTTTAACACATAAATATTATAAAACAACAATGTCACCCCGACTTCCACAGTTTGCCTGCCACATAATTAAAGGGCACTGTCATTTCTTTAAGTATATTTCGATCTCGCTTTAGCGTGCCATAATGAAAATATGCCTCTGTCTATAGTACGTAAGTACATTATTCTTAGTCTAAGGGTGCACAGATGGTGCACAGACAGATAAGAATAAAAAATGGAAAAGATTAAAAAATGTACCTACAGATTATCTGTGCAACTACAATTTGTACCATAGTACCAATATAATAATATAGAATATTAAATCAATAATAACTTTCACGAAAAAAATGATTAAAAATTAAAACTGAATTGATTGAATAAGACGTAAATTATTTAATCAATTGAATCTACTAAACTCAACATCAAAGGTACTGACTCAACGGGTCATAACGAGTGTCATAGGTCATACGACTCAATGATGAATCAATGATGATGCTAAGCTAAAATATCAACAAATAATGTTGCTAGCTAGAAAACTTTAGAGTTTTATAAATTAACTGGAAAACAATCTTTAATAATACCAAAATGCCAAAAATGGCGACTAAAAATTGATAAACTAACTGTCAAACTTATCACAAAACCTGTCAGGTATGTCAGTGTCAGTCAATTCGAGTTCGAGCCTGAATTTGGTACCTAGCCGTACATATCTTTTTCTCTCCTTTTTTACTTTTGTTTAACTATTTTGAGTTTGGGTGGTTCCTCTGCTTATATAGCTCGTAACCTAACGAAGTGTTGATTATGATGATCAGATGCAGGATTGTGTAATGACTGTAAATGCAATGAGTGAACATTTAAATCACTTGTTTAATGATACAATAAGTGTTCGGTGTAAAGTGTATATTATGCATTTAGCGGTGGTATGATGGCGATGGCTGAGGAGCGGGCGTCGCGGCCGAATTCGCTGGTGCTGGAGGCTCCGGCACCAGAGCGTGAGCCTCTGCGCTTCGACGTCCAGCTGGTGGGCGCGCCGCCCGAGGTGGAGCAGCTAGTCAACAACATTAAACAAGTCGCTGAAGACTTTCTATACCACTGGAAAACATTTCCTATTGGTTAGTATACCAAATAATTCTATATCATTAATCCTTATAGTATCTTACTTCTTTAGGAAGAGATCTCTAGGAACCCTAATAGTATTCTAAAGTTCTAAAGGATCAAAAATTGTAGCATTGATTTTAGATACTAACTCCATGTATGTGAATTTTTATATTGATTCCTTTTTGCTTTGTATTTCCTTTGTTTAATACCCTAAAAATTAATGCTCAGTAGGTATATTGCATGTAAATAAAATTATTATTATTTTGGTTAAATAATGACATTCAAGCTAACACTTTGTATACCTAATGTGAAATAAATATTTTTTCTTTCTTTCTTTCTTTGTTGCTTTTGATTTCAAAATACTTATGATTTTGTGTCATGGCTTCCATCATCGGATTTGAAATAATTAAAATGATTTAAAAGGTTTTAAAAAGGTAAAAACACTAATGGGGACACTATAAGGGAGATACAACATTCAATCTTAAAAAGAAAAATATTCAATTGTAAATTAAAATAAAAAAGTCTTTCAATAGTATAAGACCCACTTTCACGTTTATATTGTTTATTGTATTATTGTTACTAAAACACTCCTAAGAAACAAAAATAAAAGCAAAATGTGCATCTTTTTTAATTTTGTCTAAGTCACCTAAAAATGACACCACCATTTGTTAACACATATTTATACCAATAGTTGACATGTACCTCAATAAAAAATAAACATTGAGTCAATGAATCAAGGGCCATTTTGAAATCTAGATAAAAGTAAATTGAATAAATGTTAGCGCTGCCATCATTGCCACTCTGAGGACATATTGCGATTAAAAAAAACAACGGGTTGCTCTCTGGGAGTGCCAGCAGAAGTGAAAACATTAACGTTGTGCATTTTTAATGTCTTGGAATCGTTAGGGAATAATTCCGTGTAGCAACCTTCTGTTACTCATCAAGAGATGGCGCCACGGATATTCCTGAATCACGCTATCGAAGTTTTCGGAATATCCTACTATATATACAAGCTCCGAATTGAGTCAGTTGGAGTGCGGCTGCTTCCCGGGCATGACCACCTCGCACGGTCCTGCCGTCTCTTTCTTCTCCCTTTGCCAAATTCCGCTTCCGCACGAATTGCTTGAATAATCAATATTAATTTCTATCTAGTATTTTTATAAAGTACTCACTCATTTTCTTTCACAATTTCTTCATCACTTTTTTCATTAATAGCTGCACTTTCTTCAATGTCCATATTTTATCAAGCCGTCATCAGCTGTCACCCCTCCATCTTTTTCGATAAGGCCACGTGTCCTGACGCAAGTTTAAAATTTTTTTACACATCCCAAAAAAAGTGCACAGCGCTGCTAAAGAAGTTTTCACTTCAAAAATCTACCCTTAGTAAAATAATATTATAAACATTAAAATTTACTTTAGTGTTAGAATATTATGTATTTACCACAGTGGGCACACATTGTCTGCATCTAAATGCACTAATGCTTGCATAACATTTTCAGTGTAACAGTTTTTTTTTTATAGGTAGCATATTTCCCAATAAAATGTGAGACCATAATCAAAATAGCATTTGGTACCAATAGATGACTTCAAGCAGACCCCAATAGTTGACACCCTGTCTACTATTGGAAGGACTGTTTTAAAGTTGTTGAAATTTTAGTCCTTTTGTTGTTGGAGTATAATAGTATTCATATTTGCACAAACCAGAGCTTAGAAAAGAATTTTGTTGTAACACCAACAGTAGACATGCATGTCATCTGTTAGGTTTCTGACTGATTTTGGAACCAATAATAGATACTCATTTTTTAGAAATACTTAATGCGAAAAAAAACTTCTTATATTCAGAAATTATCCAACGTTTCCAATCATCAAATAAAAATAAAGGAGAAATTTCATAACAAAAAGGGTAAAATGACACCTGAGAGTTTAAAGCCTCCTTAAATAAAACAATAAGAAATGGCGGCAAATATGTACTTTTTTTCACATCCTCAATAAATGATTCTATTATAACTCCAATGAATTAACATGACACTGGGCTCCTGGGTGACCTGAATGCATCTCTATGCATGTAGAACTTGCAGATGTAAGTTCTAACATTTTCGGAATCATTTTTGGCATATTCAGACCTTTTTTTTTCATGGCTTTATCAGTTTAGCATTATCATTGATAACATTAAACTACTGAATGAATAATATTGCTAGAATATTGTCAGTTTTACTCAATGAGGCCTGAAAGTTTTGGATATGTACATATAGAATAAGCGCTCAAGTGTTATGTTAATTCGTCCAAGTTGTAAGAATCTCCCTTGAAGAAGATACACTCTTCTCACAGAAGGTTGTAGAGGAGGTTATTAATTAGACACTTTATTGTTATAATTCTATATGTGTATGTCTGTATATACACTATTTCTTTGGGTTTTATACTAAAATATTTTATTACAACAAATATTTACGCATACACCCTTAATATTATTAAACATTATCATTCCAACAGTGCTCCCACAGTCCCGTTTCACGGGGCAAGGCAATCGTCCATCAGACATCATCATAGCCCCACCATGTGACGAGTTGGACGCGGCTGCTCTGGACGCAGGCATAGAGCCACACCCTCTCTCGCCGAAACAGCTTCACTCCATAAGGGAAAAAGGGTATGATATATTTATGCTATAAATAACTTTATAAGTAGACAATTTATCATCAATTTCATTAAAAAAAAATTATCTATTGGTAAATGGATACATAAAATTTATGGTGCTGCTTGTTGATTAGCAACATACATGGCAGACTTACTACTAATTAAAAAAAATCTACAAGACATTTAGTGTCCCACCCTATGGCCCAACAAGCAAATATTTCTATATTGTTTAGGAAATCAGTATGAAACTATATAGCCTATAAAATCAATGATTTTATATCAATATATACAATCAATAGGGTTGGGGACACAGGCATCATGAATTATATGATCATCTTAATCTTAATATAATATAAATTATGTGTCACGTTGTTTGTCCGCAATGGACTCCTAAACTACTGAACCAATTTTATTAAAATTTACACACCTAGTGCAGTTCGATCCAACTTGAAAGATAGGATAGCTCATATCCATATAAACTCAAACTACCCGAGCGAAGCCGGGCTGGTCCACTATATATATGTACCTATATAAATTACGTGTCATGTTGTTTGTCTGCAATGGACTCTTAAACTATTGAATCGATTTGAATGAAATTTGCACACCGTGTTGCAGTTGGATCAAACTGCAACTTGAAAGATAGGATAGACATAGACTTACATCTCATCTCAATTTATAGTCGCAATATTATTTTGTTTCTACTTTAAGGCAGGACAATGTCTGCCGGGTTCGCTAGTATAATATAAAAATAATTAGGTTAACTAATGTGTTATTTATTATTAAGTAGGAAATAAAGTTATTGTTTGAATTACATGCAAAAATTGTGACAGAGGAGTTTCATTGAATATATAACTGAAAATCAGAAATAGCTCTAGTGAAAAACGCAGCTTATGCACATTATAATAAAATTAGAGCAATGTTTCTTTTGTGTCCTTTTTTGAAAGCCTTCTTTGTTCGTTTTCATAATGTTATTTTTGTGTCTCTTAAATTAACGAACTTTTCTTTAATCAGGCTTTAATCCTTTTCTATAAAAAGGAATTACAAGATATTCAAAACAAATTAGTGGAATGTAAAACCATGTATCTTAAAAAAGCAGCGATGGCCGATCATAAAGACCGTGGTCTCGAACACGGAGATACAGAGTTCAAACCCAAGGCGCGCAGTTCCGTGCATATTTATCGCTGCTCCATGGTAAAATATTATTATGATATTTAACTAATTACCATCGCCGTGCATTCCCGCTGAGACTAACTCTTTCTCGAATCTCGATGTCCACCAATCCGCATTTGGCGAGCGTGGTGGACTACCTATCCTAAATCCTTCCCACTTTAGAGAGAAGACTTGTGCCACAGAGACGTGATCTTTTACCGTTAGCCTTCTGCCATTCAGTGAGCGATTGGGAGCGCTTGGTATTTCTCTACGCGACAGAGTCCGAAACTGTAAAATCCGTAGATGTACAAACGTTACCTACATAGCTTGCTTATAATCTATTATTATTATTATTAACTCTTTATTGCACGTAACAAAAAAGTACAAAGGGCGGACTTAATGCCTAGTGGCATTCTCTGCCAGTCAACCCGTGGCGTTGGTGTGAAGCTGTGGTAGGTGCGATAAAATTATGTATAAATTTGTATATTTATGCAATATAATACATGTAGTAAATTATTATGATGTATATGGCAAAAAGAATCATACCTGCATAATACATAAAAAAATATAATATTTAGATAATATATAAATTCATAAAGGTATAAGATACAGTATAAATATAATAATTACATAAATTTGCAGAGTCATAATGATAAGAAATGGTCAATTTTACAACAGTCTCTTCTTAAGCAGCATTTTGCTTGAGGAAGTGTTGCCGGACTTGTCACTTGAAAGAATTCTTAGTCTGAGAGTTCCTAATGTCAAAGGGTAAGGAGTTCCAGAGCAGTGTAGCCTGAACGGTAAAAGATTTATGGAAAAAACCAGAACTGTGTGGTGGAATACAGAGGCTAAGATTGGCTGAGGAGCGTAGCGTCCTGTCATGTGTAGAGCAGAGAAGCTGAAAGTTTTCCTTTAAATAGGTAGGAGAAGTCGACTCACGAAGAATCGAATATAGCGTGAATAGCATCCTGGAATTACGCCTTTGCCGAATCGAGAGCCAATTGAGTTGCGAACGATATTGAGAGATATGGTCATACTTTCGAAGACCGAAGATAAATCGGTTGCAGTTGTTGAGTAGGCGTTCCAGTTTATTAAGAAGTCTACAAGTTAAATTCTACGATGGAAGATGGAGAAGATAATCTACAAGTTAAATTGGTGATGGGCAGGCCATGGAGAGCTGACAACCAAAGACAACGGAAACCCGCTGGATTCAGAGGGCGCAGGACCGAACGGAGTGGCGAACATTAGAGGAGGCCTATGTCCAGCAGTGGACTTTAAAAGGCTGATGCATGAGTGGTCGGATAAATAAATCTTAAAACTATAGGATCAAAATGAAATGATGATATTCCCAGATGAATATCTGTGGTGTTATACGAGATAGTACAGTTCTCCATCGATCGGCCTGTGGTGCGGAGGCGGGGGTCAATCGAGTTAATCATATCGCGACTCGGCAGACGACCTTATCATACACGGACACCACTAGGCAAAAAATTGAAATCCTTGGATTTCTTTCAAACGATGTTATTTAGTAAATTGAATAGTAACTAAGCTCCTTTTTACATCTCATTTGATCTCAAGTCTCATGTATTTAAATAAACATAGGACTTAGAGCATTTATCCTACATATATAGGTAAATGTTGTTACTTTAGCTTTTAGGTGCTTAAAATTAATTTCAAAATGATTCAGTTATTTTTATTTTTGTAGGTCTACAGCTAACCTTTACACGTTCAGGGAGATGAGTTATATGAATAATATTTACGAAATCCGTGCTCCAGTGTGTATTCAGTTGTTGGTTCCTTTTAATAGGGATGATTTCGGATACGGATTGGATACGGATAAATGAAATATTCTTTATTCACTGTACGTTCCTTTACAAACTCATAGTGAACGTAATTTTTTTTTGTTCTGTCCGCTCTGGGTGCGCTTAGGCAATGCTGAGCTGAAGAAAAGAGCAGACGGAGAAAATCTTCAGGAACTTCAATATAGGAATAATTATAATACCGGATTCGGATACGGATATGAAATTATTTAGGATTATCCTTAAGCTTAGGATAGTTTCGGCGGATATTACATTTTTAAGGAAGTTCAAAAGTAAAATATAAATAAATAATACAACGGTTTTATTTATAGGTCATCATTTGATTTGGTAGGTACTAAGTGTATGAGTAATTTTGTTATAGCTATTTAATTTAGTAAATATTGAATGCTATCTACAATTAGCTTACAATAAAAATGCAATAACATTATTATTATAATTAATTTCGCCATTTCATATTAAATGCCATCCGAAATTATCCGAAACTTTTATATCGGCTGGATCGGTTACGGTTACGGATAGATTTTTATTTCGGATATCCGATAGATTCGGTCAAATAAAAAGCCGGGACCCGTTTTAGGGAGAGAAGGTGGCGGATCATTTGTACAAATCTTACATTATTTTTACTCACTCGTCGGCGATTACGGATAGGTACTTCGTTTTAAGGACCCTGTAGCATTTTTTATCAAACACCAATAAACGTCATAAATCTTTAATTAGTCCATTCAAAAACTACTTTCTACCTAAATTCGATCCTCTGCTCTTACCGCCTACCGATAATGATACTATGACATAATGTTATAATGGCATACTGGGATGCCAAGTCACCCTTATGAATTGCTACTATTTATAGAAGTATTCATTATTTTATTGCACTTGGTACTTGACCGAACACACCGACACGCAGATCTAGTTTCAGAGAGGCATCATTGATTGTAACGACCTTATTTACTCACAAAAGGAAATTCACTGGATTGTGGGCGACACTGCCACTTTATACGTTAGCTGGTATAGTATTTCACATGTAGAGACGTACTCTACAAGCCTTGATATTTTTTTGATATTTTTTATTTACGAAATTTTCGTAGAGAGCCGTGAACGTTAGACGCGTAGTCCGTTTTTCAAATATTGATCCGAGCCTTTTACTCAAAGATTGAGAAAAATGTCGTATGCTATGCCTCATTTATTAGGTCGACTAGATTTCTGTCGCGATTTTGCTCTCCTCAGTTTTGTTCTCCCTAAGAGATTTATTCCTATTTATTCTGATTAAAACAAATTCTGTCCTTTTCTTTACCCCCGGGAATGACCTATGTCAAGTTCCTTATTAGTTCACAATGTAATAGAGGTCCACCTCAACCATAATCATAACTTGCCTAGTCAGCTACGCTTACAAGCATATTAGGCGACCATCGGCTTTTGAAGTAATAGCGTAGCTCTACAAGTGACCACAAACAACAAGATTCGAGCGTGTTTGATGTAGGGTGTAGCTGATGTCCATGCTACGACCACTGTAAGAACTGTGGCTCTTTTAAAATCTAACGTATTTATTACTACTTACACGATATTATTCTATGATTTGACGACCTGAGTGGCTCAATGGTTACCATGTCGAACTGCCAATCAAGGGTCTGGGTTTCATTCCTAGCGAGGCAGAAATGGAGAGGGATCCTAGTGTGGAGCAATGAGTGTTTGGCGTTATTTATTTATATTAGAAATATTAGAATACACTTTATACGCCTCGTTTCTCACTTTGTAATTTGATGTCTTTAATGTCACGTAGACCTGTGAAAGCCACTGCAGGCTAGGCTGCCGGGCTTGGCTGGACATCTAAGCGAGCAGTTACGCTCCAATAAATGCAGCCTGCTTCTGGATTGGGTGTCGGACGCCGATGATAGCTTCGTCCGATTTGTGACAGTTAAATTACAATGTCCGGTTGGGTGAGCTTCGTGTGGCATCTGTGGGCTTAATCTGCACGCTATCCAAGATCTTCTGGTGCACTGTTAACATTATAAATTGGTTTTTCTTTACTCAAATACTACAGTATCATATACTAATAATATAAAATTGAAATAAGTAATTGCTTTTTCCTTGTTTGTATTCCAACTATCAAAAGCTATATTTTCAACACGCCATAATATTAGCTCCTTATATTTATTTTTAAGAAAATTAATAAGTGTTAATTTATATTTCACGGGCATAGCTTTGAGGGTAATAGAAAACAGCTAATAGAAAAAAACAACGGGTTGCACTCCGGTAGTGCCGGCAGAAGCGAAAATTTGAACATTAACGTTGTGCATTTTTGATGTTTTGGAATGGTTAGGGAATAATTTCGAATTGCTTTAATTATCAGTATTATTTTTCATCTAGTATTTTCAGTAGGTTTTCATCTAGTACTTGATAAAGTACTCACTCATTTTCTTTCACTATTTCTTCGTCACTTTTTTCATTAATTGATGCACAACAATAGATGCATAGATGTTCCATTTCCATATTTTAAACACTTGATATACACGAATTTGACAAGGGTACAGGCAGTCGAGCCATCAGCTATCTCCCCTCCGTCTTACGAATATTTGATCAGGTCACGTGTCCTAACGCGAGTTTAACAATTTTTACGCATACCAAAAAAAGTGCATAACGCCGCTAAAGAAGTTTCCACTTGAATAATTTTTTTGTCCATTTCTTCAGAATGTTTGTGCTTACTAATCTTACAAACCCAGTGCTGCTTATTGATAATGTTTTTTGGATTTATATCAATCATTTGTAAAGAAATAAAAAGCCAAATACATGATTCATTAATTTAATACCTTTAAACGAGCAATCGTTTTATATAACTATATAAAAAACGATTTTCAAGATATTAAGGGTTATAAAAAAATTTAAAATGAGGGGATTTAGGTAGTGTAGATTAGGGGATAATAACTCGATCCAGCAAGGTTTTTATTTTAGAAATTGTCGTTTTATCCTAATTTTAAGCCATACACAACTTAAATACAAACTGAAAAATATGACTCTTCCTGACATCTGATTCTATTGTAGTGTAGTAATAATATTGTGGCGTAAACGCTATCAAACGTCATCCACTGTCAAACAAATTACAATGACGATTTAAAACAACCCTATTGTCAGTCGAATTGAAGCTTCCTTGGCGGAACGGTTACGTAGGCTGACGGCGGAGCTAGAGACCTGGGTTCGAACCTCAATCAAGCTTATTTTCTAAAATTCAGTCGTCCTACAATATATTTTTACAGGTATTTGTCTTTATTCAACATTTTGTTACTAGACACCTTATTCTAATATTTTTTATTTAACAAACATTTTAAATTAATTTGATTCTTACATCTCATGAAATGATGCTTGAAAAATCTGTTTGAAGGTTTTTTGAAGATGTAAATAAAAGTAAACTTATTACCGGTCGAGCGGTCTTTTTATCGCGACAGCGGAAACGATAAGATGAAGCAGACAATTTCCTGCAAGACTGTGACTCACGCTATCTTCTCACTCACATATTTTGAATGCCCTCAAGTAATTGAAACAAAGCGAGGGCCCCCTACGCCTTCGGTCCTTCGCCCTCATTAGAATCAATTAATGTTTTCACTCGGATTAATAAAAACGATAGAATTGACAGTATCCTGTTAATTTTAATGCATAAGTACCTCAGTGTTCTAAATAAATAGAACTTCGCAGAACTTGGGAACAGGGCGTAATAACTTCAATTCAGAACAACAATACGAGTTTAGTCTGAAATCCAGGCCCACAGCTAACACGAATACTTGCCAAAAAGCGAGAATAATTCATATACCTAAACAGGTCGTGGTGCAATAACAGAATATCTATACTGTAGTGATAACCGGATAAATACCTCTCCTGCACCCATGTCTGTCGTTCGAGGAGAAGATCGTTTTATTTGAAGGCCTCGGAAGTAGCAGCGTACTGTTGCGTACGACCTCAAACAATGACAACACTGGAGATTCTTTCATGTTGGATGTAGATAGCCACTTCACTTATAAAAAATCTTACTCATGTGCATAAATAAATAGAGGCTAGGTAACAACAGGCTAGGTAACAAACAACAATATCAATACCGGTATCCGGTAACAGCTTTATAAAAAATCAAAATTTAAAAAAAGTTCAGCTTTTTGAAAATTTTCCATAAAAATTGGTTCCAATGTTTAACGTCATAAACAGTTTCGCCCGCGTGGTCCCGTTTTATAGGTTCCCGTTAAATAAAACTATCATATGTCCTTTCCCAAAGTCCACTCTATCTGTATTCCAAATTTCATTAAAAATGGTTCAGTAGTTTAAGCAGAAAAGCGTAACAGACAGACAGAGTTACTTTCGAAAATAAATTCGAATTTATAATATTAGTATAATGATTGAAGGATTGAATATTCCTGAGTAATGTCTAACCAGACAGATTGGCCACTAAGTATCTCAAAAAGGAAAAGGATCCTTTTTGAACGAATATAAATATTAAAATTTTTGTGTAATGGTCATAACAGAAATTCCAATTACATTTAAGTTCCTTACTAATTTACCTCAATATTTTCGACAAATTGTACTGCTATTGGGTTCGACAAAAGTTAAGGACTATTTGGACCAGTTTGGTGAAGCAAAGTCTAAATTCTTTGCTAAGAAACTTAAGCTTGGCATGTTTACTCATTATTTTCACCAAATATTCTTAAATTTTTAGTATACTTTATCTTTTCGTCTGGTTAATGTTTATTTTATAATATTTATTTGTTTTATTTTCACTGAACTTAACATTAAGAATTAATTAAATACAATGGATACAATTTATAACAAAACAAAGTTTAATTTGTGACTGGATTGTTCTATATCTCATCAGTAATATAATGTTATTTGTGTCATTTATTGGTATTATATAAAATTATTGTACAAGCAAAAAAATATTCATGCAGATCCCATAATACTATATTTATATGTACAATGTGTAGTGTGATCATATCGTAATTTTGCCGCTTCATAGAGCTTAGATTACAAGAACACAGTGGCATACTAATTACATTGTAGTACAATCACACGCATAACGCTATAAACACTTTTCTTTTATACATAATCTCATAGATTGCTTATTTTCATTTTCCAGAAAATTTTCACCATTGTTCGTAAACTTTCATGATAGTGAAAACAAAAAAGCCCGTACTTTTTATTTTTCTTCAAATGAAACATTCAAAAGAACAATTTGTCTAATAACTTCTTGTTGTAGTGTTTTAAGAGTTAAGAAATTGGGATGCCCTTAATTTTACTAACAGAATTAATGCTGATATATATGTATATTAACGCAATTTGTTCAGTTTTTATAACCTTCCAGTAATAGCAAAATTCAAAGCTTTTGTATTGTAAGCATTTCATATTGCTAACCTACTTTAATCATTCAGAGCTAGACTGCGCCAATTCTTAAGATTTATTTAATGGCAAATCTTACCTTGTTTTTTGTTTAGTTTCAAACACAATTCACAGTTCGAAACGATAAAGTTATAAAAACATAAAATGAATTATAAATATTTTTTCTTATAAAGCTTGCACATGGACAGAATATATATGCCGAAGAAGCTAAGTACTAAACAATTGGAATCGATACGCGAATGGGGGTATGTCGCCCTAATCTATGTAACGTATATTTATGTGTATTCGACTCAACGTTGGCCCCAACATTTTCCAAAAAAATATTTAATATGAGTAATTTGTATCTTTGCACTTGATTACGTGACTGTACTTCATTTACATTGTTGATTATTGTGGTCAAACAAATAACTCCACATGTTTTACACGCGGGAATCCATTTACGTGACCTTTCTACCGTCCAAAGTCGCATTGCACCAAATAAATAAATTTTGACTATCCAAAATAATGTTCGTGCCAACGTCACGCCCCCATCCACAGCATGGTCCCATATTCGTGCATTAGAGCTTATATTCAATAAAAGTTATGTCGCGTACTTAGATTTCATTCCGTGGTAGATTCATTTCATATAACGCGTGGTAGATTCATTTCATATAGTCGCCAATGTTGCATAGAATTGAAAATCTCCCAGACCGAGGCATGGTATGTCGTTAGAAAGTGGTACATATCTTTCGTAGGCATTCCGTTTTCTGCTTTTCCTTGACGTCGGTGGAGAGTGTTGAGCACGTTGACAATCCGGTCTTGGACTACCAAGTCAATTGAGATACTTTTAATGAACTGTCAAAACGTGACATCCCCATACATTTTGTAGGAGAAAATGATAAGTGACGTCACTTATCATATATAGTCAATTGACTTCATTATTATTGATTTAATCGGTAATAAAAATCATGTATAAAAAAGAATTAACAATTATATTGCTTTCTAAGCGTGATTTAGTGCAACCTTTTTACGGTAAGGTTTTTGAATTTTTTTGTGCATAGTGTCCAAGACCCTATTGTCTTGATGTACTTCTAATGATATGGTAAAAAATGGGGATATCAATCCACGCATCGTCGATTGGCAATGACAGTTGGCAATTCAGTTCATTCGAGATACAAATTCAAAAACGGAACAATAGTTTCGATCCGAAACTGCCTTATTGATGTGTCCTCATGTAACACGAATGTCGTTCTTTGTGTAAGGCTTTTGTAGGACTATGAATGGAATTTATGCGGGGATTCAATACGCTTCGACTGTTTTATACACTAGCTATGTTCTGGGTAACAGGCTTACATAAGAGCGATTTTCGAATGTATCTGTTTGTTGGCGCGGTAAGAATGGTTTCAAATGTACCAGGGAGTTCGAGGTACCATCGCGGCACTTTCCCGGACAAACGCACGTATGGAGAGTGGCTGGGTGGCTCCAGAGGGGCAGAGCTCGTGCAAGGGAGGAGCTCTACTGCCACGTGGCCCGAGCTGTTGCCTTGCTGGTAGTGGTGGCGAGGGACCGACTGCTAAGAGATGAGCCCCTATCCGTGATTGCTGGTGTTAAGGCGCTTCTACAAGGTTTGCATAGGTAGGTGCTGTTATAAAGAATACGATGTGTATGTTATATTGTTTAGCTTTTCATGACAGCCGATGTAAACAGCATTGCATGACTGGAAGAAACGAAACGAGACTATAACAATATGAATTTTTTGCGCTGTTTTCTTGCCAACAAGACTTGCAGTTTCTTTTTCTGTCGTATATTTAATTTGAAAATTTCTTATAAAAATGCCTGTAAATGATAAATTGTAGTCTGTTAAGCTCGTTAGTAAGTAACTTAGGGTGAACTTTGGTAATCTAATTTTGTTTGAAATTTTCTCACAGTCTTATTTCATTACTCACTCTCAAGTTAATATTCAGTTACTCCTTTGTTTCGTAAGTGAAGCAAATTTTTTTCGCTTTATCTAAGAAGTAACAAAAGCCTTTTTGTTACAAAAAAAGTCTGAATTAATGAAGCTATTGAAAACTGTAATAAAGGCCGCTCTTATTCGCGCGTAGAATTTATTAACATTCACGAATTACGAAACGCCCCGGGCTTTGCAGAAATTCATTTTGGTAGGCAATATCGCAGAGCCTAGCTTGGCTTGGAAAATATTGATTAAACATAACGTGTTATGCTTGCAAGACGTTATTTTTATAGCCGATTTTTAGCCGATATTTATTTTATCTAATTTTGAAACCTTAGTTGAAATTGTTTTTAATTTTTTTTTGTTTAAATTCGCTTTTAATTTAATAACTTTATAATTTATAATTCTAATTTTCTGTTTTAATAAAATTAAATATTGTATACACTGATAATTCAACAGTACTTTTTACAATGAAACGCTTTACTTTCTGTTCTCGGTCTGAGTATTTTTTGTGTTCATGCATTTTTCAGTGTCCTACAATGGACACAGGTAATCTCAATCATCTACCCTGCTGTGTGGCTAAATGTAACGATACCTAAATGATTAATGAAACGTTACCTATGTTTTTATGTTAGTTATTTTCCTGATACGTCAACACCTCGGACGATGTTCATTGTTTGAAGCATTAACATTGCGTTATAATTCGGATTATTTTTATATTCGGTTATTTTTATAATAATAACGTTTCACACTCATTTCCTACAGTAGGGTAGGTATACCCTGTGTCGTGGGTTCCATGGACACATAGAAAGACAGAAACACAAACACCCAGATCGAGAAAGAAATTTAAACTCATCATTAAAATTTCTTCCTAGCCAGGCATCTAACCCGGCAACCGTCTGATCGGCAGTCCGGCATGGTAATCATAACATAATATATGGGTTGTCAATTATTATTTTTAATATTTTAATATTATTACTTTTAATGTTATAAAGTCTCTGCTATTACATATTTTTTATTTGTGCCAGCCCTAGAGAAGACCCAAAATGTAATATGCAAATGTTATTCCAGGCTGCTAGACCTAGCGTTCGGCATGCCCTCGCTGGAGGCTCGCGACCTTGACAAGAAAATACGCGAGGAGCGCTCGCGGTACCTCGTCGCTGAACTTATTTGCAAGGTGAGGGCTGAAAACTGGATTTATGTGAAATTTAGAAAGTGTCTGTGTATAACTTCTTCATGATGAGCTTATAATTTTAACCTATCAACTTTTTAATTTAGCAGGTAGGGTTTGAAATGAGATGAGAGAATGATGAGTTTAATTTTCTATTTTTATTAATCTGAGTTTCAAATTTTAAAAATATTATACGGATTATACAGATTGCCGGTAACATATCCAATGATTTAAAATTTTTGTAAATACATAATTTGTTCAAACAATAATTAATTTTCTTATTTGTAGCCGGAAAACCAAGAAGACATAGCAGCGCTGGCCGCGTGGGTCACAAGAGCCATGAGACGGGCGGCATCTGAGAAAACCGACGTTCGAGAAATACCGCGAAATGCACCCAGAGTGCCCTACTTGTACACCACGCCTCAAAAGACACAGGTAGGGATGAAAGTATCCCAGAACACCGACATCGTAAATATTATTTAGTTTTTCTGTAATTTAATTTTATTAATTCTTATTTTATTTTTACTTTTATGTCCTCTTGATTTTTATTATTATTTTGGCATTAATTTAATTTATCATGGTAATTTAAAATTTAACTTTAATTTAATATATGAATGTTGAAAACGTATGCATAAAATATGACTGTTCAGTAATTGCCACTAAACCACTAATAAATTGCCGTCATTACAGGGTTCATTATCAATGACTATTATTGACTATTCATTGGTAGAACCAATAATGTAACTGGGTTAAATGGTGATAAATTTTACGTATTCTGAAAATCATTTCTAGATTGGAAAAACACTCAAGATGTATTATGAATGTACTTTTTTGCTTAGCTCGCCTGTTGGTTTTCAAACTAAAGTCAAAACTGCTTTTTACTGTTTGTAGGTTGATCTTCGCCTCTACAAGCGAGACTTGTTGAGGCGTGCGGCGTCTTCTCTCCAAGCGATACTGGAGCGGGAGTCGCGCGGCTGGTTCCTGCACTTTAGAGAACGAAGGGCCGCTCACCTCGCAAGTCAGAAGATGCCTTTGAAAGATATTGAGGAGGTATGAGTATGTTTGCTACAAAGACTACCAATAATTTTGATGTTATTTTTTTCAAGCAATCGAGACTATCTGAACCATTCTGTCCTATATTTACAATGCGTATCCAACAACCTTTGAAAGTTTTCTGCTAGGCATAGTCCTGCACTAATGTTACCACTCCGATCTGTCCTGCATTCTCTGTGAATATCTGAAACTACATCTATTTGATTTACTACTAAGACAATGAAGACGCTGTTATAAAGGATTTTTATGATTGGTGTGATTAGAAAAATCAATTAAGAATAGCTAAAAAATAATTGCGTCCCAAATGTACAACGCATACATCCATCTATAAGACTATAAAAAAAATCATTTCCAGACATATTCCTTCCAATATGTTTTTTTTTTTCTTCAATTATGGCATCGCAAACTCTGCATATTGCCAGCATCAAGTATTTTTGCATTTTTTGCATCACGTTTTTGCCAGTTTCGGTGAAACTGGACGAGTAATAATAAGTAGGTAAAGTCAGTAAGTCGTCAGTAATCAGTCAGTCAAGTCAGTCAGACATTCAAGTAAAGCGATGGCTTCTTTATCAGAACGTGACCAATGGAATTTTGGAAACAAGCCGAAAAAACATATTTTGGCACTGATATTTAAATTGATGATTTGACAGCCTCCGTGGCGTAGTGGGTGATGAGCCGATTGCGAAACATGAGGTCGTGGGTTCGATTCCCACCCAGGACAAATATTTGTGTGATGAACATGACTATTTGTTCTGTGTCTGGGTGTTAATTTATCTATTTAAGTATATATTTTAGAATTATATAAGTATGTTTATCAGCTTTCTGATTACCATAGTAGCTCTGCTTAGTTTGGAATCAGATGGTGTTGTGTGAATTGTCCAAAGATATTTATTATTTATTAGGTATTATTATTAATTCACAACACTCGTGCACTATAATTAACCTATATCGAACAAAATACCATCAAATTTATCTGATATAACTCAAAAATACACCAAGAAAGTAAAAATAAAACAAGAGCACAATATGTCTCTTTCGACTTCTCGCCAAAACTCCTTCCGATATGTTAGCGACTCCGTCTGGACCTGTGCTCTCTGCGAACATTTGAATAGTAGGTACACAATATGCTTTTCAAATTAAATTAACTAGTAATACTATATAGGTATATTTTCTTTGAAGGAAAACATTATGATATTTAGTTAATTACAGTGTTTTCCAACACCGTGAATGCCTGAGAGTAACTGATAAGTTTTCGAAATGAAATGAAATAATCTTTATTCACTGTACGGTTCCTTTACAAACTCTAAGTGAACGTTATTTTTCTGTTTTGTCTGCTCTGGGTGCGCTTAGGCAATGCTGAACTGAAGAAAAGAGCAGACGGAGAAAAACTTCAGCCCTGTTGGGTATACAATAACAAGCTTTCTTACAGAGTAGCTACGGGCCGATAAGGGCCATACGTGACAGCTACCGCTTGTGTCAATGTCGTCCCACAGCCATCTGCTAACATTGGCAGTTTAATTCATTTAAGTCTATTACATCAGTTATAGAAACAGCCTTGTGGGACTACAGCTCAATCCCATCGATGGCAAGATGTCCACCAATCCGCATTTGGCTAGCGTGGTGGTCTGTGGACTAAATCTCTTTCGCTTCCGATAGGAAGCCTGTGCCCAGCAGTGGACACGATAGGTTGAAAAAAAAACGCCAATACTATATTTTGTCTATAGGAGGTGAGGGCAGCGGCGATGCGGGAATACGTGACGAGGGTGTGCAACGCTGTGCTCGCGTGCGACCAGCTGAGGGCGCTGGGGCCGCAGCTGCCGGAGCTGCTAGCCGATCAGCTGAGAGCCGCTGATATTGTCAACAGGTAAGTACAGGAATCTTCTCAATACGTGACCTACTGTACTTGACATTTTAATTTCAAACCACCTCCACCTCCACCAACTCGCATTGGAGCAGCGTGGTGGAGTAAGCTCCAGGCCTCCCCAATATTGGGGAGAGACCCGTGCCTAGCAGTGGGACGTAAAATAGGGTCGCAGCCAATAAACGTACACGAGCCGATGGGTTTTCATGACAAAAATGGGTATAGGTTAGTGCATCAGATGTGTGACATCAATAAATATGGTTGACAGAGCGGAGGAGGGCGTGCGGCGCAAGCTGGCGGCGGGGCTGGCGACGGCGGAGGCGCGCCTGTGCGCCGCGCAGCCCGTGCTGGCGCGCGCGGGCGCGTGGCGGCGCGAGCGGCTGGCGGCGGCGGCGGCGCGCCTGCGGGCCGAGCTGCGCTGGGCGCCCGCCGAGGACGCCGCCGCCGCCATGCTGGCGCACCGCCTGCCGCAGCACCGCTACTTCCTGCTGCGCGACCTGGCCTTCCGCCGCGACCGCGAGCCGCTGCTGCTCAAGGTACCTCTCGCTATTGCCTTCGCCGAGCGCCGATCGCCGATGCAGCTGCTGATGTAAGCTACACTAGATTTAGATCGCTTAACGCTGCCCGGCCATACAACGTAGGTTAAAATAAAACCACCCTCGCCTAGAGGAGATGGTGCGAATGTATTGCCAGCGTGAATTAGGTAAACACGACCACGCTGCGCTCACTGGCGCCGTCAACTTATACGATTTTGCTCTTAAACGATTATTGCAAAAACATGTCTTAACCCTGATATTTTTTCCCTTAACCTGTAACCAACCGGGCCGCTTTCGCGCCAATACACTATTCCGACCGGGGGTCTAGAGATTTTTTGCCGCGATACGCACTACGAGTGTTATTTATGTTCCTGCGACCAGATGTTTACACTTACAACGACTCCAGTTACATTTCTCGGAAGGGAATGAAACAAGCTTACACCTTATAGCTATTAAGTATTTCTACGATGTGTTTTGTTTTTATAATCATCGTTCAAAGCCAAACAAAGAGTCCGCATGTTTAGAGTGTTGTTCCGCTTGGTATAAAACGAATGTTACATATAATCAAAGAAAAAATGTGGCACATTATTTATATATTCAGAATCTACATGAAAAGACCTTTCTAATAAAGTATAATACAAGTATGTGTTCATACAAAAAATTTAACAAATTTGAGGTTGAAGTTACGTAATGTTTTTTTCGCGCGCCGTTATAAATTGCACATGACGGTGTATTGAAAATTTAATTGCAATGATAGTATTAGTCGTATTCATTTAGTTATTCCTTTATTCTTTAGGTAAAGTATCTCGAAACGTTGTATATTTTTTTCAGGTTCATTGAATGAAAAACATACTTCGTAGAAGATGAAAAACGAAAAGTCGGAAAAAATAGGAAAAAAAATCGAGGTCACGTTAAAATTCATTTAACGAATTTCATAATTAATCTAATTAAAATCAGGGGGCACACTCATAAAGAATAAGAAATTGCCTTTCCTGCAATATAATTTTCATTGACACTTTTCATACACAAATAGACGTAAAAATGCCAAGAAAAGTAATTAAATTTTTTTTCATTACTTTTCAAATCACGCAAGCAAACACGCAAGCAACAGATTTTGCCAGTGCGCACTTATCGTAAAATGAACCTTATTGCGAACTCCATAAGGCGTCGACGGATGCACGGTAAAGTCTGTATTCGTTTGATTTTATATTCAAATTATGAAGAAAACTAATTACTAATCGAATAATATAAATAAAATATAGATTCCCTGATAAATTATCTTTATACTATTAGTGATTGTCATGGTTTTGTAACGTAATAATAGCAGAAAAAAATATAACTTCAATGCGCAAAATTCACACACAGAATAAAATTGATCTTGATTCATTTGTATAATAATGATAAAATATAGCAAAAGATACAGAAACGGATTCCTTATAAAATAACCTTTCTACATATGTATGGCAGTAATGGTTTTTAACCACTAAATTGTGTAATAATTGAGCTAAAACCAAAACAGCGCCATTGTTGTGGCCCCGCGCAATTCCACTTCATTTTGAAAACCTTTTATACCAAAAAATATGACGCGCATCAAACTTCTGGATATTTGTTATTACTAAAAACACTATAAATGAAATAATTATAACACTTTACTTACGTTTTCAGTAGAAAAATCCACATAAATCAGGAAAAAACCGGCACTAGCACAAACTGTCACTGAGTATTACCAAGCAAATTTGACGACTGAAGGAGTGTCGCTTTTGCAACAGAGATTTCTTTTTATTTCACTACCAACCTACAGATGTTAAATGACCCAATGAACGGAGAATTTATTCCTCTATGAATTTAAAAATACGCCAGACTAAATAGAAACTTATTTTTAAAGCAATACAGCTTTAAACAGCGCGAGGTCGAGAGGACATCAATAGATAGAGAATAGACGACATCTATTGATGTCTCCGGTCCTAAACAGGATCTTTTTCGAGACGAAAGCTTGAAAAGATATCCGACACCTTGATAGAGAGAGCAAATTGTGAAATTTATACCACACCAAAACCCCCCCAGTACCTCCAATGGAACGCAGCATCATCTCCCATACGCGGTATTACGCGCTAATACTTGGCTTTCTTTTCAAATTAAAATAGGGAATCCTCCAACTTTTCGACCTCGAAAGAAAATTTCACCAGCGAAAGCAGTTATCAATAAAAGGCTTTATATGTAAAAAAGATGGTACTTGATGGCACAATAAATAACAAAATTAGTTCTAAAGCATCCCAATTCCACCGATTATCGTTATTTTAAAAAGTTTCAAATTTTTTTCAGGAACTCCGAGCAGCGAAAACACCGACGCGTGAGTTCCGTTGGGCGACGCGCATCTGGTTCGCGCGCAACTGGGCCGTGACGCGGCACTTCCGCGGCCGCGCCGAGCGCATCCCCACCGTCATCAGCTCCAGGGCCACGTCCATCGTCACCCCGCGCTCGGACCCGTCACAACCAGTGTTCCTGGCGGAGAGAGATACCACCACTACTACGACCACGAGGTGGCCGGGGTGGCGATTGCTTGCTTTGGCTCACAGGTACGCAACAGAGTTTATCGATCAGTGAATTTTATATTTTGTCCAACTCGCAAGGCTGTAGCTTCGGAACTAAGAATAGAGCTACGGTATCCCCTGCCTTATCGTAAGAGGCTACTAAAACGGGGCTTCAGGGGTTGCGGATGGTGAGAGTGCGAGTTCAACCCGTCCAGCCAGCAGCTCGGCACGTTTTGGGACGCCGCGCGTGGAGGACACAGGTGCGGTCCACTGGAGATGCCGGAGTCCTCCCCAAACGCAGAGGCAGAACACCGTGTTAGTGTGGTACAAATCCGACATAACCGGGTATCCTCTCCCAAGGTGCTGGGTGCCTTTTGAAGGTTTCCCCCAACACCAAAAAATGTAGTATTAGTGTAATGAGTCTTTGTAACACAGGATTAAGAGGAAACGCTAGCGCCGTATTTCCATACAAACGTATTCTCCTATTTCCTCCCTGGATAATGCTTCTAGAGGAATGATTTTTTGTGATAATCATGGGCGTACCCAGGGGGGGGCAGGGGGGGGGCAGCTGCCCCCCCCTGGATCAAGGTCCAGATTCAGGGATTCAAAAATCCCAAAAGATCTCGAGTACGCTAGATAATATGCTACCTCCTGCTGTTTCCTTTGTATATTTAATATTTTGTATGCGTGTCTTCATGTAATAGACCAGGGTCGATATTTTGAAAATGGTAAAAAGTGAAAAATAATTATAGTAAGATGAAACCCATTGGAAAAGGTAGAGAATATAACAAAAATAAAAGGAAAAATATCACGAAACACATAAGTATACAATATAACATAAAATGTTATGTTTTTCGAGTAATTTAAGTATAAATTTGAATAAATTGCTCAAAATTGTACATAATGATTCAAAAGAAATTCGGATTCGAGTCTTCATTATTTGTATTTTCTGAGAACATTTACTGTAGTATTGTAAGTAAAAAAAAACCGTGGGGTGCATGGTGCCAATAGCATCTTAAAAACCACCCCACGGTTTTTTTACAATAAAAGACATTTTCTTCGTATTTTTTACTTTTTAGTAGTGATGCAACGGATCTCTGTTTCTGTTTCCGCAAGTGCGGAAGTTCCGCGCGATTTTCAACATCCGTTTCTGCTTCTGTTTCCGCAACTTTTATAACGGAGATTTAAACGGAAGTTTACAACCGACGGCTGAGAGTTACGCATGCGCGGCACGAGGCGCGTGCGAGTCGCTGGACGGTAAAACGCGCGGGGGAGGGGTCAGCCAGCGAGCTGCGCAGGCACTTGTCACATTTGTTTGTTTACGTACTTTTTGTGAATGTAAGCGCGTAATATTCTGCTGCTGTTTGTGTCAATACTTTTGTGTCATGTGTGTAACAAAAAAAAGAAAAGACCTTTAAATGAAGATTCTCTTGTGTGGTGGAAATTAAATTCACACAAATACCGTAATCTTTTGCCATTAGTGCGCCAATATTTGTCGGTACCCCCCAGCAGCGTCGCCAGTGAACAATTTTTATTTTTATTTATTTATTCTTTATTGCACGTAAATAAGGTACAAAGGGCGGACTTTTAAACAATTATTTAGCGGAGCTGGTCTTATATACGAAGAACACCGATTGTTAGGTGCAAAAGCGGCCAAATTACATACTTTTTATAAAATATAACTTGCCACTACTAAATTTTGAATATTAATAAAATGTTCAGTTGCAAAGTTGCAATATTGTTTTCTATAATAGATTTCTAATATATCTATTTCTAATTTAGATTTGGTGTATTTGATACTTAATAAAAATTATATTTGTAAATTTGTTTTTTTTTTCCATATTATTTACACTTCCGTTTCTGCATCCGTTTCCGTTTCCGTTTCTGCTAAAATTTACTTTAGACATCTGTTTCCGTTTCTGGTTCCGCTAAGACACTTCCGTTGCATCACTACTTTTTAGTTAGTTTTTTCAAAAATCGTGTTTTTTTTGTTTTTTAAAGTACATTATTTATTTTTAATTTTTTAATAATAATATACAATACTACAGTAAATGTTCTCAGAAAATACAAATAATGAAGACTCGAATCCGAATTTCTTTTGAATCATTATGTACAATTTTGGGCAATTTATTCAAATTTATACTTAAATTACTCGAAAAACATAACATTTTATGTTATATTGTATACTTATGTGTTTCGTGATATTTTTCCTTTTATTTTTGTTATATTCTCTACCTTTTCCACGCCGAGGTTTTGTACCCGGTATCGGTATGCGGTCTTTTACCACTTGGCCATCACTGCTTCAACACTTTCTTCATCACTTCTTCACATCATCACTTTCTGTTATTCTGTTCTAAGCTAATTTAGAATTTTTGCTAGTTTTTTTAAATATATTCAATAAATTTTTGTATTGCTTAGAACTTGGAGCTGGTGTTGGAACATGATGTTCTTGCTGGGCGTGGTGGTGCCGTGGTGGTCGCCGCTGTCGCTGCGCACGCTGCTCAGCGTCAAGCCCTTCGTGCCGGACCTCGAGCTGTCGCAGGTATATTGATCGACTGATAAAATCATCGACTTCACCAGGTTCAGCAAAAGTAAAAGTTTGATGGTGACTATTCTAATTAATTAAATAAAGTAGAAGCGCGCATGGCCCGGCTGTTAGCGTAGAACACAAACGATCTATGCAACTAAGCCAAACGGGCGCGGTCGAGCGTGAGATGAGTGACCGCTAGTGGCAAAAAATTACACAGTGTTACTTGTTATAATTTGTTGGTATATTAAGCCACCCTTTTTTTCATAGACATTTAAAATTCCAAACAAGGATCTGAATCATTAACTTATTTCTATTCTCATTAACACTTTGTAGATGGTGGAACTAGCATGATTCGACCGAGAAATACATATGTACAACAATTCTTTTGTCTTTGGGTAAATAGGTAAGTTTAACAGCCAGAATTACATGTGTGATATATTACAGGTGAATGGAACTCTCTTCCCGAAGCGCAGTAGTGAAACACAGACGATGTGGTCTCGACTACTAAAGTTGTGGAGGCACATATCGAAAGAACGAACGAGATTTGAAACCGAGCCAGATACAGGTAGGAAAGAATGCATTGTAGAATTCAGTATTTCTTCAATAATGGCTACGAACGACATTGCCTGTTGAAAAACTATCTTCAGCATTTAAGTTAGGAGCTTTTGTAATGGTTAGAATGGTCCAATTTCAAGGATTATTCCTGTGTCAGTAGCCTGTTTAGTACGATAACACTTCAGCGTTTTTGAAAAATCTACTTTTAAAGTTAGGTTTGCAATTGGGTCCTATGAAATCTTTAAAGCATGTTCACTTGATGCTAGATCCTTTCTTACACAGATGAAATCGTGGAGAACAGCTAGACAGCCTATAATTTTCCGTCTGGTTTTGATCGATATAGGTATTATTTCTGTGATTTTATAACCTCGTCAATAGATAAGGTATTTTAAAACTCGACGACCGTTTACCATGCCAGACTGCCAATCGAGGGGTCCAGGGTTCGATTTCCGGCGACACAGGAATTTGAATGGTGAATTTCTGTTCTCGGTCTGGGTGTTTATGTTCCTGTCTTTGTATGATTCCATGGTACCCACGACACAGGGTATTAATTACCTTACTGTGGGGCTATGATTGTGCAACGTTTAAAAAAAACAAAATGTTGTACCCAGGTCTTCTAGGCAAGGGTCTGAGTCGGCAAGCGAACCGTCTGTGGAACTACGGCGTGGTGGGGGGCCTGGGCTCGCTGGCCCTGCTGCTGGTGTTCCCGGTGCTGGCGCTGGGGAGCAGCGCGCTGGCGCTGGCGGCGGCGCTGGCCGTGCCGCTGTGGGTGCCGCCCTGCGCCGTGGGCCTGCACGCCTTCAACGCGCTCGTCTACGAGCTGGACTGTCCCGACCCCGCCCGCCTGAACAGGTTTCTTATCCTTCTTCTTTCTAATTAGACGTATATAATCTATTTACTAATTGAAGGGCACTGTGGTGGAATCACGTCGGGGTCACCAATATGGAGGAATCGTCTTGCGTGATCAGCATTTCATGTGAATATTAGTTATATCTGTAGTAGCTGCCACTTTGACAGATTGTTACTTGTTATTTTACGTTTTACAAAGCCTACTTTCGATTTTATAAATTACGTTAGAATAGAATAGATTATTGCAGGTGCAATAAAATTGGGTACATAAAACAAAGTATACTTCCAGATGGCTGGTGCTGCTGGAAGTGGTGGTGTGGCGCATCGCGCTGCTGGGCTTGCTGCAGCCCGTGCTGGCGCTGTGCGTCGCGCTCGTGCTGTGTCCGCTCGCCGCGTTCCTCCTGCTTGTTGGTGAGTTCAGTTGCGCCTTTCACGCCGTTCACTGTTTGCGCCTTTACTTATTGGGTAAACTTTTTTTAACCCTCATATTACTTATGAATTTTGTGATGATCATAAAAGTCATGACGGTTGACGATGTACTGTCGTTTATTGAAAAATGTATGTATGTCCTATTTAAAACTAACATAATATTAATAACGTAAATCATATCATAAGAGTAATATAAAGTAAAAGCGGCCTTACAGTTTTGTGGAAAGTGTTTGAGTCGAAAATTATTTATTAAATTCGTAAAAAAAAACCACGATTGTTTGTCGCACGACTTATGTACAAAACATTTATGCCAAAGCAGTTTAAGTTTAAAACCATATTGTTGACCAAACTATACATCATAAATTGAACGCTTACATGGAGAAAATATCTCGTTGTTATGGAAGAAACAAATGTTTGTGGAGGAAAAGGGGATATCTCCCCCCAGACGATGTCACTGTCTGGGGACCGTGGTCCGAATGCTAACTTCGAACCATCTCTACTTTAATAATATTATAAATTCGAATGTAACTCTGTATGTCTGTCTGTCTGCTACGTTTTTTCGCTTAAATTACTGACCCTATTTTAATGAAATGTGGAACACAGATAGAGTAGACCTTGGGAAAGGACATAGGATGGTTTTTATCCTACGGGAACCTATAAAACGAGTAAACGCAGGCGAGCCGCTGGCGAAAGGCTAGTTTGTACATGTTGAGATTCAAGGTAACTTAGCGTGATTCAGGAATCGTCTTATGATCGGCCACTTCAGTGTAACACAGGAATTCCATTGTTTTACAATATTTGCTGCTGCGTCGTCTAACGTCTTGCATGGTCAGCATTTCATGGGAGTCGCGCGATCATGTTGCTTGTTCATTCTCCGTGGGTAGTGTGCCGGGTGGAAAGACTAATCGATTTACATGTTTAACCATAAGTTTCAACACAATGTTTTTTGTGCTTCATTGACACGGATAGTCTTGTAGAGTTGTAGCTACCATTGAGTTATATTACTACGTATAGAGACGACATTCTGAACAAAATCAGTGCGCTCATCATGCATTGCGAAATGTGTAATGAACCAAATAACCAGACAAATGTGCCAACCAATAAAGACCTTTGTCTATTGGTAATAAGGTACAATACGCAAGAAGGCATATTTGACGTTACACTTTACATTCCAAAGCGTTGAACAGCCTCAGACGTCCGACACTGACTGAGCGCGTTGATGCTGATTGGCTCTAACACGTGTAACAAGAAATCTAGTAGAGACGTCCACTCTATACGTAGTAATAATAACTCAGTGGTAGTTACGAGTGTTGTCACTTGTGCAGGCGGGGTGAGCTGGTGGGCGGCCCGCGGCGTGTGGGAGGAGGTCGCGTGGCGGGCGGTGATCTCGCGCGCGGCGCGCGTGCCGGCGCACGACTCCGCCTTCTGCCGCCGCATCGCGGGGCCCGGCCTGCACTGCCGCGCCTGGTACCAGATCACGTGAGTATTCCGTGCTTTGGAGGGCGCGTTAAGCCGTCGCCGCGTCGCTCCCGGTTGTTATCAATGATAGCAGTAATTGTCAAACCTTGTCGGAGGCCTTACTGGCGGTTTCAATATCCTAAGGGGCTTGGCTTCTAACTCGCATTTCTACATAACCGCAAGGTGGTGGAGTATTCTCCAGACCTATTATGGGGAGAGACCTCATGCTTAGCAGTGAAACGCTAAAAGATTTGCAGCCAAATTAAAATTTTAAACAATGGCGTATTTCTGATATTTCTGGCGTGTGCTTAATAATAGTGCCCGAGTGTTTTCAATTATAATAACAGTGTTCTAGTAAAGTAGCCATTACTTTACTTGAATATTTGAATTACGTAACTTATTTACTGCTAACCACTTACTGATTTTGCCTGTTATCATGTCGTCTTGTTTCAAAGAAACAAGCAAAAAATATATGCAAACGACGTGATTGCCATTATTGATAAAAAACACAGACGTTGAAAAAAAAAAGAAATAATTTTGACTTTCCAGAGCGGCGCAAGCGCTAGCGGCGGTGTGCGCGCGCGGCGAGCAAGAAGCTCTCACCGCGTGGGCCGCAGAGACCGAGGCCGCGATAGAACGGCCCCTGCGGGACTACGCGCACTTCGTCGACGCTTGCTTCGGGCCCTTCTCTGTGCAGATCGCGAAGGTCAGATTAACCGGCTTTATAGCTAAATGTACAAAGCTAAACTAAGCTTCAAAACAATATTGATTGATTTAAGAAAGCTACTTTTGACATCTTTTGAAATACATATTTATTTTGCCAACAAAAATAGCAGTAAGCAAACCAGAAACAACATTTAAAAAAATACTTGTATATTTTTTTTTGAAAAGAGATCTCCGTCACGGCGAGGTATTCACACATTGGGAGTGGCGTGCTTCGGTATTTTAGTCGCATGTCGAAGATGGTATAAATACAGGATGTTTAGAAAACTTCGATAGTGTAATAGGGAATATGCATAATTTTTTTAAAGTAAAATGTATATATTATATATTTCAATTAGAAAATTGCAAATAATAATGAAAAAATGAAAAAAAATATATCGGAAATTAAGAAATTTGTAAAAATGATTTTTTTTATATATTTTTTTATTTCATCCAATACAGTCATTTTGGGTAATTTTGAATTGACGTTTAACTTTGAACAAAGTTGGAAAAAAGATTTAACAATTTATTACATCGAAACTTTTTGATGTTTCAATATAACAATTGTATATAATTTAAAAGATCCAGTGTTGCCATCATTGCCAAAATGTTTTTCTACCAAATGAAATTAAAAAAAAAACTGTTAAAGCCGTATTTCTGAAAATTCCCGCCTTTTCCGTGGTGAAGTTGCTGGAAGTTTTTGAGCTCTGATTTGGAATCGTAAACTAGTCCACTTTGATTCATATGGCAAAACCAAGCTACATATTTGTTACTTTTGTACGTCAGTGTAGATGTCATTTTTATAGATTAGGTTTTTAAATTTAATAATACCTTCTTTTTATTTTACATAAACCTTAAAATATGAAGGTTTTTACATTCTAAAAAAAATATTCATTAGTTACCCAAAATTCATGATAAATTAAAATTCGAGTTTTAGGGGAAATTATGGGTAGTTCTGTTGTTACTTCCGTAAATTTATTTTGTTAGAAAAAAAAAACCAACTCAAAAGGACACTATTCATTCAAGGAAATTATAGGTAGTTCTGTTGTTTCTTCCGTAAATTTATTTTGTTAGAAAAAAAAAACAACTCAAAAGGACACTATTCATTCAATAAAATGAAGGTGTTACAAATTGAAATCAGTTCTAATAATGAGTAATGTTAATAATATTTTTTTCAGAATCCTTACAACTCAACTAGAAAAAAATATATGACAATCATATATTTAAACAGAGTTTTAAACGGTTAAAATTGCAAATCAATTGTTTTCCCCATAGTATTTGGTACCAATATACTGCGTTCGCGGCAATGATATTTTAAACTAAACTAAACTTCTTGTTTTATTTTATATAATATCATTGGTTAGCGGACAGTGACGTCATATCTTTCGCTTCTTTATTATGAGCCGTTTTCAACGCTACGCGGTGAGGTTTAACTTTGGCCTATATTTCTATCTTTCGGGGTGCTCCAATCGATGTGGTCCTTTAAGAACGCTTGATCCTTATGCCAAATAAAATTGATTGATACAATAAAAAAATCATGCAAATTCCCTATTCAGAATGATCAGATCCGGGTTGTCATAATTTAGAATTGTATGTAACCTGTATTTTATGTATATAAACTGAATGGCAGATTAATGCTCTTAAGTGTTAAAGTTTCTTATCTATTTTATTTATTTACTTTTATTTATTTATTACTTATCCTCCACTTGTAGACGGGAGCATACAAACAGTTGGAGAAAGAGTGCAGTGAGTTGGTGTCCTCTGCGCGGGAGAAGTTGGCAGCGCGGAGAAGAGAGCTAGCCTTGCCTTTGTCTGATGCTGCGCGGGCGAGGGTGCGGCTGCCTGCGCAGGACTTGAGGGTGAGAATCAACTATCTACTTCCATCCATCAGGATGGACATAGGCTTCCCCTTACATTTGCCAATTCATCCGGTCCTGTGGTCTTTAAATCCAGTGACCTGTCTTCTTTAGGTTGATAGTTTAACTATCAGCTTATCTGAGTTCAATATAAGGAATGCTGGAATGAATATAGTGTGATTACGAGGAATAAGATGAATGTATGTCGTATGCAATGAATAATGATGTCACTAGTGTAATTGCACAAAATAACAACATTTCATACCTATATGCAAACTCAACTCAGTCCATTTTTTCTGTGTTGTCAACTCCGAAATAAAAACTATTTAATAGAAATTAGAACCCATGCGTGAAAATTAATTTTAAATAATAAATAATATGCTAGCCTATAAGTGCGTTAAAGCTCGTACAAGCTACAAAGTTTACGCGCCCGTCTCCACGCGCTTCCAAAAACAAAATAGGCGCGTTTAACAAGCTGGTCTGGAATCTCTATAATCGGTCCGGACTGTTAAGACGCTATGATCCGTTATCGGCAAAAAGCAGGTCATAAAGCTTCATTGAACTGTTTGTATATGTACCAAACTTTTAAAACAGAGCTGACGTTTTTATCCGTTTGCTCTTTTCTTCAGGTCAGCATTGCCTAAGCGCACCAAGAGCAGCGGGCCTATACAAATGGCATTCTACTATCGTAAATGGTTGAGAATAGAATGAAAAATGTATGGGTTTGACGTGACTAACGAAATGTCACGTGATCTCGATCTTTAGCTAAATGTCAATCCCATACATTTATCATTCTATTCTAAATTTGACGACCTGTGTGGCGCAATGGTTACCATGCCAGACTGCCAATCGAAAGGTCCTGGAATCGATTCCCGGCGAAACAGAAATTTGAATGATGAGTTTAAATTTCTGTTCTCGGTCTGGGTGTGTGTGTTTCTATCTTTGTGTGTGTCTATGGTACCCACGAAACAGGGTATATGTGTACTCTACTGTAGGGCTATGAGTGTGAATCGTTATCGTTATACTAGTGTGGACGATAGTAGACTTCCACTTATATATGCCCGCGGGCCATAAAATAACGTTCGATAAGAGTTTGTTAAAAATCTAGTGGCTGCAACCCTTTTTGCTTGTTGGGCACGGGCACTCACCCCATTATCGGGGAGGCCTGGAGCTTACTCCACCACGCTGCTGCAATGCGGGATAGTGGTCAACCTGCTATCGGATGTTTTCAAACCGCCCATAAGGCCTCCGATCAGGTTTAACGACTGTTATCTATCGATAACAACCGGGACCGACGGCTTAACATGCCCTCCGAAGCACGGAAACGCGCATAAATTTTTTTGGCACTAGCGGTCACTCAGCTTACACCGGACCGCGCCCGTTTAGCTGAATGTGTCAGTCAGAAACAACGCTGTTGCTACCCGGCACCTTCATTTATTTATTATTACGTCTTTATTTCAAGTCTGTCAGAATCGCATTGATAATTGTCGTCAAATCTTTGTCAAAAGATATTACTGCGCTATTTGTCTGAAATAGTCTTACTTCCACTGGCTACAGAAATCAAAACTCGTTTCATTACATGTGATATGAAAAATACTGTGTGTGACATGGGATGAAACAAAGACGATTTCAGACCAGGGCGACGACAGCCCTCGCTTCGCTCGAGCAGTCACCTCTCGCCCTCGTCAGAAATGGTCTTGTTTCACCCCTTGCCACACAATATACTATTTCTTTCCTTCTTGCGTACAGAAAGCGATCCACGCGTCGGCGCTGGAGCTGGCGCGGATGTGGGGCTCGGCGGCGCGCGGCGAGGAGTGGTGGGCGGCGCGCGGCCTCGAGCCCGCCGACTGGCACGCGCTCGCCGCTAACATGCTCTGTGAGGTAACGTCTTGTACTGCACTTCCTTGCTTATTTTACGTTAAATCGGATCAAGCTGGTGGCCAAATACTCGATGCCGTTCTTCTTGCAACCGCTATCAGAACGGTTCGAGCTTCTGTTTAGCTGTCGTCGTCTCTTACAATCAGACCGGAGATATCGTAGCTCATATTCTTAATCTCACATCTAACGACTGTGTTCTTCAATTCAGGTGTTCGACGCGGAGACCCTAGTGGCGCTGGAAGAGAGCGAAGCGCGGCTGCCCCTGGAGGCGGGTCCCGGCGCTCGCACGTGGAGCGCGCGCTGCGCCCGCGACCACGCGCCGCCCGACGTGCTGGCCGAGCGGGACGACTGGGCCTCCGCGCCTGGTCAGTACCTACTGCACTTGTCCTTCGCGCGGCTGCCTCTGGAAGCGGGCCCCAGCGCTCGCATTGTCATTAATCTTCTTGATTTTATTATATTAATTATTATTTATATTCATTCAAATTAGCCCACATTGGCACATTTTAATGTATCTTTCAGTATAGGTTTAGTAAAATAATATATGTGTAAAGACCGGGTTATCCTTGAAAATCGATAAAATAGTCTGTGATTTTTATTTTTGGATTATATTATTACATCCTAAAATAAGATACCAAAATAATTTCAAATTGCCTTAAACATTATTTTTTTGTTAATGGCAGGTGCGCAATAGTAAAATAATCGTAAACCCTCTGCTGGCTGGTTATAGACTCAAAATACGTTATTAGCTTAGAATAATTACAATTACATAACAGAAACCAAGTTCGCGCGCCCAAATTGATACATGTTGATTGGTGCCATTAATGGCATCAAACGCCGGGCCGCTCCGTAAGACTTAAGATTAAATTTTATCACAACACTGAACAAAAAAAGAAATCTAATAATATAAATTTTCATAGTGTTTTCAATATTTTATAGTGAATTTGGTCAAAAAAAATATTTTGTTTGTCAGATGTAACAGCTGTAGGAATCTATTTAGTGGTTCAATTTTGACAGCGCGCTTGTATGAAGACACTAATATTATACGCATTTATTGTAAGGTTATTAGTATCATTTGCACGTGCCTGGAGTATGTTCTCTCATGTGTCTCGTTGTGTGGCGGCAGGCGTGTGGGGCGAGTGGGGCGGCACGGCGGCGCCGCGCGTGCCGGCGCCCTCGCTGGAGGCGAGCGCGTTCAGCCCGCGCGCGCCGCACCAGCCGCCCGTGCCGCACCCCGCCACCGTCGCGCTGGTGCTGCACAACAGGTAATACACACACACTGACAAATACTATTTTTCCGCTGGCCATGTACCTATTGACCTGTACATATTGACAGTACCAAGTAATAATCTTATATATAAAATTCTCGTGTCACAATGTTCGTTCCCGTACTCCTCCGAAACGGCTTGACCGATTCTCATGAAATTTTGTGAGCATATAGCGTAGGTCTGAGAATCGGCCAACATCTATTTTTCATCCCCCTAAGTGATAAGGGTGGCCCACCCCAAACATTTGAACGCGGTACGGAGTTCGCGGGGTCAGCTAGTAATATATATTACTTGATACTGTCAAGAGCAACTGACAACAATAGCCAAAGTTAATAATTGACATTCGTCAGTTGAGTCAATCAGATAACTGAGGATATAGCTAATCGTCCAGTAGAGATGTGGAAGCAAGCTGAAATAAATTGTTTTCCCGTGTTATTTTATTCCCAACATTTAACACTCGCGTACTGTAATTATTCTGTTTCGAACAAAATTCATGCTTTATTATTTAATATAACTCACAAATACACAATTGTCCAATCATATTAGGGCTTTCATTTTAGAATGAGAGGTAGGCTATAAACCAACTTAATATGATATCCTATAACTTGTCTCAATACCTACTTACGTAGGGCGGCCACGTCTACAGTTATTTCAAGGTCAAAGAATCGATATGTTGATCTTTTTTCATATTTTTTGGCAAATAACTCGATTTCTTTTTTTAATATTTGTTTTAGGGAGTCCGACAATCCCGTGCCACTGGACTCAGAGCTGTGTGCCGAAATATTGCGTAGCTTGGAAGACGCGCCTGACTGTGATGACGGCCGGAGAGGTAATTTCATTTTGCTCTTATTTTAACTGACATTTGTATTAAGTTAACATTTTTAGTAAGTTTCGAAAATATTCTTCTTTATTTTTACTAAAATATTTCCATCTCGTAAGAAAATCCAAAAAACAAATCTTATACTTTTATTTGCACAAACACAAAATGTAAATTAATTTTGGTGAACGATAGTGTTGATAAAGTATGTTATGACTTAAATATTATAAAAAATTTAAGAAAAGCTTAAGAGTTCTATCGAGTATGTTAATGAATTAGGAGCCCAAAGATTAAAAAACTTTTAAGCAATTTCGCAAAAATAAGCTTTTTAGAAAATGTCTGAAATGTTATAAATCAGGCCGTAGTTTACAAAATAAAGAAATGGTCTTTTCAATTCAATAAACAAAATTATTTAAAAAACTAAGTTAACATTTGCAATAATTTCATTTAAGTTTTGTGTTTTCGGACAATATATGTGATAGGCCTCTTAATAAAATTTAATTGTGGGTTTATAAAGGCAATTATTTAACTTTGATCGTTCTGTAACGGTGAGATGTGTATTTCTATGTATACATATAAAAGAGACCATACACGAAATTTTGCCATTTTACCAGATTTTACACATGTTATTTTGCAGTTAGAATGTAGTATTTCCTCTAGTTTTATTGCACAATACGACTGATCATTTCAATCATAATATAATTAATTAGCCACTTTTTTATCTTTCGTCTAGTATTATAATGCGAGTTTTAGGTTACTTTAAAAGATTTTTAATGCGAAATTTTTACGAATTGTATTTTGATTTTTCATCAGGAAACGAACTGATTATGAACTGAAGTTTATTTTTGTTTAATCAGTTTTATGAAAGATTATTCCAGTTAGTGAAATCAAATTAATTTCTGGTCCATTTTGTCTCAAAATTGACGAAGTTCAATATTGTTTTACTATTTTTTATTTTATTTTGGCTAATGTATTTGATTATTACTGAAATGAGCACTCATATTGTGCAATAAAACTTATGGGAAATACTGTATGTATTTTAAATGCAAAATCTCATGTGTTAAATCAGGTAAATTAGCGAAGTCGCAGTCGGAAAAATTTCGTATACAGGCTCTTAACTTGTTGCGGGCGTTGTTGTGTGCAGAGGGCGTGGAGCGGTACCGCGGCGGCGGCAGCTCGGCCAGCAGCTCGGCGAGCGGCTCGGAGTCCCCGCCGCGCTCGCCGCGCACGCCGCCCAGAGACGCCGACGCCGACCAGCTGTGCAGGTGAGCCCGCACTTTCCAACGTTAAAAGTGATTGGTCATATACTCGTACGCTCCGAGAAATCTTTCCTATCGGACTGTACACTTCGAACGGTACAGTTTATACCACATGGCATACAAGATATCGTTACGATCAGACTGTACAGTTCGAACGGTATAGTTTATCGCACATGGCATACAAGCTATATGTTGTGGACGACGAGCCCAGTGATTAGTTATAAGTTAAAAATACTTAGTTTGTACTTAGTTTGTAGGATAATGTGTTATATGTGTGTGTTTTTATTTAGATTTCATATTATTCTATTGTTCTTTCTAGATACTTCGTACTTTTATGTCGAATTGTTGTAATAATACTTTAAGTACGTAAATTGTTATATGTAAGAGAGAGACAGACAATGAGCGAGATAGGGATACTGGCGATAAGCGGCTATCTCACAAAGACGCTCGGCCTTGAGGAACTTTCTGGAGTGTGCGCTGATTGGTCGGCATGACAATCTTTCTGGAGTGCGCGCTGATTGGTCCGGCATGCTCGCACGTGATTGGTCGACCAATCAGCGGCCGGGAATTTTTTTATATAAAGATGGGGCCTGTAGCCGCTTGTCGTCAGTTCCAGCCCGGCTCTCTCCTAAAGAAGAAAATACGAAGAAATAAATCAAGAAAAATCGAAGAAGCGTTTTATTCATACAGTCCACTTCAGTCTGGTCCATCGCTGCCGGATTAAGGAAAAAAGAAGCCTGCGCTACAGTAATCGCTGCCGGATGAAGAAATGGTCGTCACAAGGAGTCAAGCCGACGCATCCGAACACGGGAGGATATGCCGCGTCAAGAACAGGATGACCGCGAGCGGGAAAAGGCGAGAATTTTCTCATTCAGAAAGAACGTCAAATACAAAAAGAACGTCAAATTGATTTAGAAAGACAACGTAGATTCTCGCTAGACCCGCCAAGATCACTCGGTACATGTCAGGAACATGGACAATGACCGACGCCGGCAGGGCCACTCCCGGCACGTCCTACACGGAGGCTACAGTCGACACGGCGGTTACTATGGAGAGAGCAGGGCAGACGGCCGTGAAAGCCGCCCGCGGCACACATGATGGAACTCCGGGCGGCACAACTCGCAGAACGCGACCGGCGGCAATGGAAGAGGCCGCCCGCGGCTCCCGCGACAGAACTCCGATCAAGGCGCTACCGATGGCCATACCACCCGCGGCACCAACGATGGTACAACGATCGACGCGACACGGCAGGCGGCTACGAACGACGCCCCCCGAGCCTACCGCATGAGTACCACTATCGAGGCGACGCGACCGGTATGGCCAGCAGCCACGAGCGAGGCTGCCCGCACCTTAGGAGCTGGAGCTGCAGTCGACGAAATTCCTATGGGGTTACCGACGTCTACGAGAGGAATGACTACGAGCGACTACGCGCGCTTCGTAGGACGTCTGGCCAAAGACTACGAGCTTCGTAGCTTCGAACAACGAGATGCGTGGGGCGTGGCCAGCGGCTATGAACGACGCCCCCCGCGCCGCCCACTTCAGAACTACGACCGAAGAGGCATGTGAAGGATTACCGGCGGCTACGAACGACACCGCCTGCAACATCCGCTTCGGGACAATGATCGACGAGACATATGTTGGGCTGCCGACGGTTACGAAACGACACCGTCCGCACCACTCATCTGGGAGCTACCATCCGAGTCACGTGGGGCGTGGTCAGCGGCTACGAACGACGCCGCTCGCGCCAACCGATGGGGAACCACGGTCGACGGGGCACGTATGGCGTGGACAGCGGCTACGAACGAGGTCGCACGCGCCACCTACGCTGAGGGTCATCGAGGGAACGCACGTGCCAGATCGCCGGCACGCTCGATGCGGTCAAATAGGAGTGCAAACCGCAACCCGAATGCGCCTCGCCGAGATGGAAGCAGAGAAGAAGCTCGCCGAAATTAGAAAGAAGCAACTCGAAATCGAAGCCGAACTTGTGGAAGAAAAATTTAGCGGCAGAACTCGCGGCGCTACGAGATGAAGAACAAGAAAGCGACCACGAAGAAACTCTTTCGGAACACAACCGGATGGTCGACGCATGGCTTCGTGCTCATCCCCTCAACCCACGGGGGGAGCCGCGCGTCAGGGAAGATAGACAACTACGGTTCCCAGTTGAAGAAAGGCCGCATCCCGTATCAGGAAGAACATTGGAAGCACTCACGGAGGCGATAGAGAAATTGTATACACCGAGGTCCAAGTGCCCGGACCTACCTGTCTTCTACGGGAACACCAACGACTGGCTCATCTTCAAGGCGATGTATCGGGACACCACGAAAATGTATAGACTGCTGCCAGCAGAGAACCTGCAGAGACTTAGAAGCTGCTTAAAGGGAGAAGCACGCGAGAACGTGGCTGCCTCGCTGCACTCAGCTACGGATCCGGAAATCATAATGAAGACCTTGGAGCAGTGCTACGGAAGACCGGATCTCATCATCAATCAAGCAATGGCCGAGCTGAGCAAACTGCCAAGATGTGGACCATCAGCTGTGGAGGTCAACAATTCGCCGTCAAGCTTGCAGAACACCGTGCACGTCATCAAGAGCGTCGGTCGTCACGCCTACCTCTACAATCCGATGCTGAAGCAAGAAGCGCTGAATAAGCTAAGCCCGCTTCTACAAGCAAGATGGAGCGACTACGCCAGGGACAACGATGGGTCGGAACCAGAGGTTGTTATGCTTTCACGTTTTCTGATGCGCGAAGCCGACCAGATGATGCGATACAACTACACGGCACCCGCTACATCGACGACGAAGCGAGAGGTCAAGCCGGCACCAGCAGCTGTCTACAAGAAGAAAAGTAACGCCATCTATAACGTCGCCGAAGAAGAACGACCGGACGATCAATGCCCTAGCTGCAAGAAGAATCACAAGCTACCCGAGTGCCCCGCATACAAGGCACTACCGATCGAACAACGGTGGGACTTCGTGCGAAAAGAAAAGTTATGCTTCAAATGCCTATTGAAGAGACACCGCCGAAGCTACTGCAGAGCGAAGCCTTGCGGCGTGAACCAGTGTCGTCGCCCTCACCACTCCAGTCTGCACTACGCGTACAAGGAAGGAAATCAGGAAGCTTCAAGCCCTCACCGCGCTACGAAGAACAACGGCGCCGAGTCGGTACTAGCACTAAATACTTCAAATACAACGGTGCTACTGAAGATGTGTCCTGTTACCGTCGTCGGTCCACGGGGGGAGGTGAAGACTTACGCACTACTGGATGAAGGGGCTACAATCACGCTAATCGACGAGGAAATAGCAAGAAGCATCGGCGCAAAGGGGACGCACTCACCGCTGTACATGCAAGGGGTCAGCACTATGCAGCAAGAAGAAGACAGCAGATTGGTCACGGTGCACGTGAAAGGGGAGGATGACTTCTACAAGATACGGGCGCACACCATCAAGGATATGAAGCTGCGACAACAATCGATTCCAAGCTCTCTGCTGAAGCACGAACATCTACGTGATTTGCCCGAAGATCAGGTCTGCTACGGCTCCAGTAAACCCGGACTTCTGATTGGAGCGGACCATTGGGAATACATCGTATCGCAGGAGCTGAGGACCGGCAAGCCTAGCCTACCAGCCGCATCCCGAACACAACTGGGCTGGGTCATCATGGGACAGTACCGCGCCAGCATGATAAGGAACCGAGATAGTGTGCTGCATGTATACACCGCTCAACAAGGCGCAGACGAAGAGAAGCAGATGCAAAGCCTGCACAACCTGGTGGAATATCATTTTTGCATCGAAGCCTTGGGAATCGCATACAAGCCGCGAGTGAACGACGCAGATGAGCGCGCTATCAGGATCGTATAGCGAACAGTGAAGAAAACAGAAAGGGATATGAAGTTGGGTTGCCATGGAGAAACGACAATGTGAAACTGCCACCCAGCTACGACGCAGCACTACGACGCCTGACGAAGATCGAGCAGAAAATGGACGCCGATCCGAGCTTCGAACGAGAATACACGAAGCAGATTGAGAACTTACTGCAGAAAGGGTACGCCGAGCCTTGCGACGGGAGCGAGATAGCCAGTCCCGTCTGCTGGTACCTACCCACACTTCGCAGTACAGAACCCGAACAAACCAGGGAAGCAGCGACTAGTATTCGACGCAGCAGCGAAGAATCGGGGAGTCAGCCTGAACGACTATCTGCTAGAGGGACCCGACCTGCTGATGTCTCTACCTGGGATCCTGTTCCGGTTCAGAGAGAAACCAGTTGCAATCACGGCTGACATACAAGAGATGTTTCTGCAGATAAAAATACGCAGAGAAGACCAGCCAGCACATACAGTTCGTGTGGAGGGGAGCCGATCGGAAGGATACCACCGCGCCACTACAAGATGACGAGTATGATTTTGGCGCCGCAAGCTCTCCCTTCATGGCGCACTTTGTGAGAGACTACAACGCGAGAAGACATGCTGACTCGCACCCTCTAGCCCTGGAAGCAATCACGCGGAACCACTACATGGACGACCTGGAGGCAAGCTATGAAGACGCGAACGAAGCCCGCCGCGCCGTGGAAGAGCTCCGCGAGGTACACACTGCAGCAGGATTCACACTCAGAGCATGGAGTACTAGCCACACCGACGTGCTGCAAAGGACGTACCTGAAGAATAGCGAACAACCACGCCGACACAGCTTGGAGGAGACAGCGTCGAGAACAAGATACTGGGGCTTTACTGGAATCCCGAGAAGGAAGAGCTGGGGTTCAACTCGTCCATGAACAGGGTCCCGGCAGAAGTGCGCGCTCAGAGCCGAGCGCCGACGAAGAGAGAAGCACTAAGCGCCGTGATGTCCATCTACGACCCACTTGGACTCCTCAGCCACTACACCATCAGAGCGAAGATAGTACTCCAAAGTCTGTGGAGTCTGAAGATTTCGTGGGACGAGCCATCCCGGAAGAAGAAAACGATCTCTTCGCCTGCTGATGAAACAGCTATCCAGTATAATCTAACCTGCGACTGGAAAGAAGATACGCTCTGCACGACTGCCAGAACTTGGAGCTTCACGTACTGTGCGATGCCAGCGAACAAGCATATGCAGCAGTGGCCTATTGGCGCATCTCCCGACCTGACGGAAGCTACGATCTGAGTCTCATAGCAGCCAAAGCAAAGGTGGCGCCGAAAAAGACTCAGACGATACCGCGCCTCGAACTACAGGCAGCAGTCATCGGTGCAAGACTCGCAGAAACAATTAAGAAAGAACATCGCGTCGAAGTCAAGAGAACAACATACTGGACGGACTCCATGACTGTGATACACTGGGTCCGACACGACGCGAAGAGATACACGCCGTTCATCGCGCATCGCCTGGGAGAAATATCGGAACTCACGCAGAAAGAAGACTGGCGTTGGGTCCCGACTCAAGAGAACGTAGCAGACGATGCCACGAGAATCGTGAACACACCCATAACGGCAGAAGATCGATGGTTTCGGGGGCCTGACTTTCTACGACTCCCTGAAGACCAATGGGCAGAAGAACGAAATGGGTACGAAGACAAAGAAGAAGAGGTGGTGCTGCACGTCACAGAAGTCGCGAGAGAAGAGTGGCTACCCGATCCTAGCCGCTTCTCCAAATATGAAACACTGGTGAGGACGACAGCGCGCGTATTAGCCTTCATCGACATATGCCGACGCCGAGCGACACGCCTGGAATGCCGACACGTGGAAGCAGCGGAAAAGGCACTCATCCGACGAGCACAGCGAGATAGCTTTCCAGATGAGATACAACGACTCGAGAAGATGAAGCCAATTCCGAAGACCAGTCGTCTGTTCCGGCTAGATCCAGTGCTAGAAGACGGCATACTGAGGGTTAGAGGTCGAATTGAAGCAGCTACAGCGCCCGCAGAGACGAAGCGACCCATCATATTGGACGGTCGCCACCGGGTCACCAGACTTCTAGTACTACGAGAACACTGCGCCGCGGGACACGCGAACCGAGAACGCGTGACGAACGACCTACGGCAGAAATACTGGATTATACACCTGAGGCCCACGGTACGCACAGTAGAAAAGGACTGTGCCATGTGCAAGAGAAGAAGAGCAAGACCGCAAGTACCGGCCACGGGAGATTTACCACGACAGAGATTGGAGCCTTTCAAGCGCCCCTTTAGTCACTGTGGGGTGGACTACTTTGGGCCCATGATAGTGAAGATCGGACGACGACGCGAGAAGAGATGGGGAGCACTCTTCACCTGCTTGACGACCCGCGCCGTGCACCTGGAGATAGTACCTTCACTCTCCTCGAGCTCAGCAATCATGTCACTACGACGGATGGCAGCGCGACGGGGGTGGCCACGAACAATGTATTCAGACAACGCCACCAACTTCCGTGGAGCCGATAAAGAACTGCGAGCTGCCTATGCTGAGTGGGCACCTGTGCTGCGAGACGAGGGACTGCTACATCGGATGGAGTGGCGCTACATAACTCCGGGTGCGCCGAATCAAGGGGGAGCGTGGGAAAGGCTGGTGCGCTCCGTCAAAGTCGCACTGTCCGCCACCCTGAACGAGAGAGAACCGACGGAAGAGGTCCTGTATAGGGCTTCCAATACCGGGATCCCGGTATCAGCCAATACCGGGATCCCGGACATTTTTTCGAGTTTTTGAATACCGGTATTGAAACGTTCAATACCGGGATCCCGGTATTAGTTATTTTATTTTAATTTTGCTACAAATCAAAAAATAATAAACTATTAGTACCGCACAAAGGCATTTTTATCCATTTCTTTTATTTTGGAATCGGTATATCAATGATTGTAAGTCCAAAAACAAGATAGACTTCATCATTACGGACTACAAGGGGATTTTTAAAGACGTCTCTGTGATCAATATGTTTAACACCGGTAGTGATCACAGACTAGAAATAGGCTCATTAAATATAGATCTTCAGCTCGAGAGACGCCGAATGTTGAACGCTCTGACCAAATCTCCTTCAAATCGAAACGGGGTCTAATGAATTTCAGCTTGAACTGATAAATCTGTTTGATGCCTTTTAACCCGCCATGGATTTTGGCGAGGACTACTAAAATGTGGGTTAAGGGACGAAAGTAACAGGTTTTGTCGGACGAAGCATAAGGGCTGGAAGTCTAAGCTTTTGGATAGGACTTTCTTATGAAGCCAAAACGCGAAGACAGAAATGCCACCCCATCAGAACTCCGATGTCTCACAAGAGATATTCGAAAATGCATGCGAAAGACCTCCGGCGCTCCAACACACTTGTTATAAGACAGGCAATTGAGAAGAACCGGGGCCTAACGTGGACACTGACGATGGGACTGGCTCATAAGCTCAAAGTCGCGCAGCGAGCAATGGAGAAAGCTATGCTTGGTGTGTCCTAATATTCACGCATCGTCTGGGTATAAGCCATCTTTCAAAACTTAAGAAGCATGACGGCAAAACGGTCGCTTCTAAGTTAGAAATACTGTCCGAGGTTGAGGACTCCTACAGCCGATTACATGCTTCACGTATTCCGCAGCCTGAGTACCAATCCACAGATTCCAGACCTTGAGAGATGGGATTGGCCCTCAGACAACTTAAAAACGGAAAAGCCCCTGGTGAGGACGGAATAACAGCAAAGCTTATTTAAGCCGGCGGTACACCAATCCTTACACAATTAGCCCGAATTTTTAATTTCGTCTTGCAGACAGGGGAACTCCCAAGATGCCAAGTTGACTATCGATACATCGATGTGTTGAGATGTTTATACAACTCAGCCATTATATCCGTCCAAATCCAGAACGTCTAAACAAAACCTATCCAGCTGCACAGAGGCGTGAAACAAGGGGACATTCTTTCACCGAAACTGTTTACCTGTGCACTGGAAGATGTCTTCAAGTTATTGGACTGGAAAGGACGTGGCATACGCATAGATGGCGAATACATCTCACATTTGCGTTTTGCCGATGACATAGTCCTTATGGCAGAATCGCTGCAGGAGTTGCAGGAAATGCTGTCAAGCCCAAATGAAGCCTCCCGACGAGTGGGACTAGAAATTAACTTGGACAAGACCAAGGTTATGTTCAACGCACATGTTATTCCTACCCCAATTAGCGTCGAAAGTACGACACTCGAAGCTGTTAAAGAATATGTTTACCTTGGGCAGTCTATCCAGATTGACAGAAACAGCTTCGAGAAGGAAACCGATAGGAGGATTCCATGGGCTGGGCAGCATTCGGGAAGCTCCGTCATATATTCTCGTCATCCATACCACAAAGCCTCAAGACGAAAGTCTTCGATCAGTGCGTCCTACCCGTTATGATCTACGGAGCCGAAACGTGGACGGACACTGACGATGTGGACTGGCTCATAAGCTCAAAGTCGTGCAGCGACCAATGGAGAGAGCTCTAAGAGCCAGTATGCTGAAGTGGCAGTGGGCTGGTCACATCTGCCGAAGAGCCGACAATCGTTGGACGGCTTCTGGAGTGGAGACCGAGTTGAGTTCAGGCAAACGTAGTGTTGGACGCCCCTGTTGTTGTCTATCTTAGATGTTGAAACCCAAATATTGTTAAGATTCTTATTATTTACAGAAATGTGGTTAGACAAGTCTTGTGAAATTCTATAATAATAAATATGATTAGTCATAATTTTAATAACGCGAATTATGGTAAAAAAGACGGATCTAACTGACACTTAATGTAATTAGAAAAATATATTTTTACATGTAAATAATCGATGATTTTACATTAAAACTTTGTTTATTAATATTACCTCAGCAAATACCTTCTAAATACGTACTTCCAAAAAAGAATTACCATTCTGAAAAAAATAAGCCTTCTTTTTTTTCAATACCGGTATCCCGGGATCCCGGTATTGAGAAAAAAACATTCGGTATTAATACCGGTATTGAAAAAATCCGGTATTCGAAAGCCCTAGTCCTGTACACCTTGATGACCGAAGCGGAGTTCTCCATCAACGCGAGGCCTCTCACCCACGTCAGCGTCGATCCCAGAGATCCTGAAGCATTGACTCCAAATCACTTCCTACTGGGGTCATCGATGGGGTTGCCTCTCAACGGTGCGTGCGAAGAAACAGATCGAAGAACCTGGAGAGCTAGCCTAGCGCTCGCCGATCACTTTTGGCAGCGCTGGCTTCGAGAGTACCTACCCACACTGGTACCCAGAGGAGAGTCATCGGGCATCAAGCGACCACTACGAGTCGGAGACGTCGTGATCATCGTCGACCACACCTTGCCACGAAACGTGTGGCCAATGGGCATCGTCGAGCGCACCTTCCCGGGTCCAGACGGCGGAATACGAACGGCTGACGTCCGCACCCGAACTGGAGTCTTCAAGCGGCCTGTAAGGAAGCTCGTCGTGATGGAGACTACGCAGGCTGCGTCGGGGGGAGGAAATGTTGTGGACGACGAGCCCAGTGATTAGTTATAAGTTAAAAATACTTAGTTTGTACTTAGTTTGTAGGATAATGTGTTATATGTGTGTGTTTTTATTTAGATTTCATATTATTCTATTGTTCTTTCTAGATACTTCGTACTTTTATGTCGAATTGTTGTAATAATACTTTAAGTACGTAAATTGTTATATGTAAGAGAGAGACAGACAATGAGCGAGATAGGGATACTGGCGATAAGCGGCTATCTCACAAAGACGCTCGGCCTTGAGGAACTTTCTGGAGTGTGCGCTGATTGGTCGGCATGACAATCGGCCTTGACGAGCTTTCTGGAGTGCGCGCTGATTGGTCGGCATGCTCGCACGTGATTGGTCGAACAATCAGCGGCCGGGAATTTTTTTATATAAAGATGGGGCCTGTAGCCGCTTGTCGTCAGTTCCAGCCCGGCTCTCTCCTAAAGAAGAAAATACGAAGAAATAAATCAAGAAAAAATCGAAGAAGCGTTTTATTCATACAGTCCACTTCACTATATATGCTAAGAGAAATCTTTCCTATCAGAATGTACAGTTTGAACGGTACAGTTTATCGCACATGACATACAAGCCATTATATAAGAATCGCGCGTTTTAGGGTTTTCAAGTGTGCATGGTACATGGTACGGTCGCTACGTTTAGCAACTAAATCGTCGAAACCGATGCTAAAAGTAGGCAGTGCGGCCTGGTGGTTTTTTTTTCTTCAATTATGGCATCGCAAACGCATATTGCCAGCGTCAAGTATAATTTTTGCATCCCTTTTTTGCCAGTTTCGGTGGACGAGTAATAATAGGTAAAGTCAGTAAAGTCGTCAGTAATCAGTCAGTCAAGTCCGTCAGACATTCAAGTAAAGCGATGGCTTCTTTACCAGAACGTGACCAATGGAATTTTGGAGGTAAGCCGGAATAACATATTTTCGCACTGTTATTTTAATTCACAACAGTCGTGCACTATAATTAACCTATATCGAACAAAATGCCATCAAATTTATCCGTAAAACTCAAAAATACACCAAGAAAGTAAAAATAAAACAAGAGTACAAAATGTCTTTTTCGACTTACTACCAAAACTCGTGGCCTGGTGGCTACTGATGGAGATATAAAGTGCAAGGTTGTGCGTTGTGCGCAGCGTTGCCATAATGTTACTTTTGACCCTCTCATGTTACCTCCATTCTCTCCTTCAAGTCTTGGGCCGCCCGCGACACAAGCATTGTGCCTGCATGCCACGGTCAACCGACAAACCGACTCGCTAAATTCACCGTCCCCCCGCTGTTGACATGTCCGGGTTTTGGGCTCTAAAATCCGGGGTTTTAACGCGTCTTGTCCTGGTTGACAGATTTTAGAGATGGCAACCCTACCTCCATGTTAAGCTGGGGTCCCACGGCCCGCCAGGCGACAGGCCGCGCCAGACGTCGCCCCGCCTGAGTAGGCCTGTCACGGCCCGTACTGAGCATTCCCATGGCATGTGCCGGCCTGGTGCGGCCTGTTAACTGACATTCCAACATATTAAGTGATACGGATTTCTGTAGGTCTGTAGACATTAAATTTTCTTTTTAACTCCGGTATAGGGATGGTTCCATCTTTTAAATTATTTTTAGGCGTAACCATGCATGGACATCATCCTTGTTTTATGTTGAGGCGACGAACTATTCCAAAGCGCTGGTTCATTTTCATAAAGAGTCAAAAACTCGAATATGAGCTCATTCGTCCACCCCATCATGTGCGATTGTGTACACGCAGGCGCCGCAGCAGGTGAAATGAACGATTACAACCGACGCAGACGCGCCCGTACAGGTGGCGACAGGCATCATCGCACCGCGCCGCGCCGCGCCTTTGAATTTACCGACTCCCGATGGATCGGACGGGCGACAACAGGCCACCACAGGCCTCATCGGTTGCGTCGGTTCCCACGGCCTGTTGGCCTGGCCTGGCGCGGTCTGACCTGTGAGAAAGCAGGCCGTGGGACCCCAGCTTTAGTCGACTGAAAATGTTAGTTTTATTGTGCGCAGAGTGTCGGCGGGCGGCGGCGGCGGGCGCGCGGCGTGCCGCTGGACGCTGACGGGGCGCGGCGTGCGGCTGCGCGCCGACCTGGCCAGCCCCGAGGACGTCACGCTGGACGCCGAGCGCGCCGTCGGCACCTCCGTCTGACTGCCGCCCCGCTGCCCCACCGCCCCACCGCCCCACCCCGCACTGTGCTCCGAGACCATCGTATGCCCGGTATTATGCGTCCGCGAAACGATCAATTGCGAATGATCAATTATCACGTGATTGAAGGTTTCAAATGATGGGCGATTGAAGCACCAATTGAAGGTGTATCATTCGCGCAGGCCTCAGTCGTTTTGAACTGTGTTGAGAAAATGTCGTGCTGCCCAAAATCGTCCTTGCTCGTAGTGAATATGATATCATAAGAAGATATGGCTTTTCTAGCAATAACTCTTGCGGTTTCTAATAATAAAAAAAGAAGAGAACCAGACGTTGGTCCAAGGAGAGTTATTATTCAAATTAAGATATAAATATAGTCAAATAATATAGCCAAAGCTATGTCGAGATCGTGTTCAGACATGTCCGCCATGTTCGGTGGCGCGGTCGAGATTAAACAAACAATAAAATTGTCAATTGGCATCATTCGCTGTCAATAAACAGCGCGTCAATTGCCATCAATCAAATGTTTTGTCATTTGCTGTCAATGCCGTAGTAATATTGACAATCGCTTCATTTGCAAGATGTAAACGATCAATTTTATAAACAATGAGTTTCAATCACGTAAACATTGACAATCGCAATTGATCGTTTCGCGGACGCATTACCGTCACTTTAAATTAACCACCGTTTATTTATTGACAGTGTACCTACATATTTATTTTGTGCTCTCTGCCTGGTGTTACTGGACCTTTCAATTAACTACCGTTTATTTATTGACAGTGTATAGAGTTACAATATAAATAGGTATAGAACGCAATCTCATGTATGTACTTCGTTTCTCATACCTACGCGCGACGGTCGCGCTAGGGTTGTGAATTTTGGCTTATGCACAAAAACTGTCTTGAAAGTAGCGGTTGTGTCTAGTTATGTAATTTATTGTTGATAATGAAACACAAGCAACGAAAATATAACCCTTGAACCCCTAATAAGTACTTACCTATTTTCTAAATGGATTACCCTATTTAAACAATTTCTTTTGCTGCTCTATTCGTTTAAGACCTAAACCTTTCAATTAATACTAAAAACAATATAATATATACACAAACAAAAAAACATTTTATCAACTTACTTAATATTTGGTGGTGTGAATATACCTTACAAAAACTTTGTTACTTCGTTTTTACTGATTCAAAATAAGGAACTATTATAATATAGAATGATATTAAACACCCGGACACGGATTGTTATCATAAGTTTTTTTTTCATGTATGCACAAAAAAGTTAAAAATGCGTGTCCCAAGCGGATAGCACTCGCGCTCGTATTATTCCGAGTTTAACCGAGATATGTCCGTAAACGGTGTCTTTGTGTGCGTTGCTCGAGCGCACTTTGTATGAAGATTGTATTCTGTACCTATTTATTTTGTTCTCTCTGTCCGGTATTTCTGTACCTTTGAACTAGCGATCATGTAATAAAGCCAAATTCACATTACGAACAAAATAACGTGCATGGTAAACTTAATTTCATGAAACTTGTTGCAGTACCTTAAAAAATTAGTGTCGTGAAATTTATAGTAACGCTGTGATCAGATCAGATGGCTCCGTTGGTATCGAAGCTTTTGCATACTGTAGTCCTTAGTCCACTCCGTGCGGTAGTGCTTTCACGACACATTTCGTAATGTAAATTAGGTTTTACGTATTTGTTGCACAAAAAATCAACTTAACCACGTTTGGAAAGCAGGACAATGGTTAACTCGCTTGTATACGTGATTTTAATTCCCCTTTAAATCAAAAATAATTTAATCAATTATTGATACTATACAATTTAGTGACTCCACAAATCTTTTTCTCATACAAAATGTATTGAAGAAGTCACGTTTTGACAACTCATGTTAAGTATCTCAAATTGATTTGGTAGTCCAATGTCGTATTGATTTAAATGTAACTACCTACTTTGTAAGGAATAGAGAGATTCTAATTAATTAATTTAATAATAATTTTATTTAATAGGAGATGTGGTATCAGAATTTGGTTTTATGTCTTCAAAGTCAAATTATGAGTACTGGATATTTGGCTAAACATTTATATTAGTAAAATCGTAGAATTTTTATGACGATGAATACACCAAAATTTTGAATAACTTCATTCATTCAGGAAGTAGTAGTACCTCCTTGTCACTAGATCCGGACCGATAATAACGTTTAAAAACTTGTAATTCTTTTTTCTATAACAAGCATAAATATAAAATTAAAAGTGAGTGTGCTAAACGTTTAATAAAAATATTTCGATTGTACCGATAAAAATAAAATAGTTAATTTTCCAGTTCCTTAATAAACCCGCTATTGCTAGAAGCTCCCAGTGATCACCAGTTTCAACTGTCGATACTTATATTTTGTCTGTCTACTGTAAACATTAAAATGGCGTTCTGACCTGGAACATGGAGAGCGTCGTGCTTTATGCAAAAGCTGAACGACGCGGAAACATCTTCCTATTATCGCGACCGCGATTCAAACTACCTCTTGTAATACATTGCTCACGTTAGTCTGTCGCGGAGAGTTAGAGGGCACATTGTAGTGTTCTTTGTTCGATATCGAATTCTAAAATAAGCTGATATTGAATTTAATTATCGCAAACTATTTAAAATCAGCCTGAAAATACAAATAAGTAAGAACTGAATCGAGGCAGCTACATAAGAAGAAATAATAACACCGCTCAAGTTTCAAGGAAAATAAAGCTGTTAAGTAATAAACCAGTTAATTATGATGATATTCAGCAATATCAAAACACAAATGGTACTTCAAATAGCGGCAAGATGATATAGGAACTGATTATGAGTCTGCGAGCATTATACCAATGGATAAATGTATATAGAAAGAATATCTCTAGCGAGCGACTAATGTTGTAGAAATTGTCTCAAATCCGTTCATATTAGCCTATACATTTAAGAATCAAGTCGTAGCATGATTTTAAATGCATGTAAAAGCTTTAACGGCTATCTACTGCTAAAACTCAAGGGCCTACTGTTTTTTTTTTTTAATTATATTTGCTTCATGTGACATTTTTATTCGTACTACTTAAGACGATTATGTTAGAAGTATTTTTTTAATCAGAATTAAATTTCGGCAAAAATATGCTTGCAAACTTTAAAAGTCATGTAAAATGCTTTTGCTTGTACATAGCAAAAAGATGATTGATTGATGAAAGATGGATGATGCTTGTCGGATTTAACAACTTATTCCTATGGAGTGCCTACAGTTGAAAATTAGAAAAAGGAAGAAAGATGTTTGTATGAACTGGAGTTGTCTTGACTGACGATACAAATCGTTAAATGAATAGAATGAAATGAAATGAAATGAAATATTCTTTATTCACTGTACGGTTCATTTACAAACTCTTAGTGAACGTTATTTTTTGTTCTGTCTGCTCTGGGTGCGCTTAGGCAATGCTGAGCTGAAGAAAAGAGCAGACGGAGAAAAACTTCAGCCCTGTTTTAAAATATGAGGTATACAATAATAAGCTTTCTTACAGAGTAGCTATGGGCAGATAAGGAACATACGTGACAGCTACCGCATGTGTCAATGTCGTCCCACAGCTATCTGTTAACATTGGCAGTTTGATTGATTTAAATCTATTACATTAGTTATAGAAACAGCCTTGTGGGACTACAGCTCAATCCCAAGCTTTATTATCAATTAAATAGTCCTTAAGATCGTAATAAGCCTTGCGGCACAGGACTTGTTTGACTTTCTTTTTAAATCTGTGCAAAGGAAGGGATTGAACACTTTCCGGGATTTTATTATATATTCTGATCGACATCCCGATAAAAGAGTGGCTCTTTTTGCGGAGCCTACACTTGGGGAATGCAAGTTTGTGGCCATTCCTTGTCGAAACACAGTTCGAACTATGTAAATCCAAAAAGGTCATAAATTCGTGTTTATTTTTACGAACATACATTATATTTTCATAAATATATTGCGATGCAAATGTTAGTATATTAGTTTCCTTAAATTTTTCTCTCAGAGACTCTCTAGAATTTAATTTATAAATTGCGCGAATAGCCCTCTTCTGCAAAATAAATATTGTGTCGATATTAGCAGCATTTCCCCACAGTAAAATACCATACGACATTATACTATGGAAATAACTAAAATAGACCAGTCTGGCTGTATCGACATTTGTAAGTGATCTTATTTTTTTTATTGCAAAGACGGCAGAACTAAGAAGAACTAATAAGCTTACGAATCTCCGATTTACTATGTTGTAATGACAAGTATAAAGAATGAATGGTGTGTTGAAAAAATTGTAATCATGCAAAAAAATCGTATATCTTTTGCCAAAAATGCCTTGAAATTGAGCTCATTAAATAAAAAGTGACAGTACTCGATGTATCGAATAGAGCGTTTGCATTGAGATTAGTAGATATATTAGTGATTTAGATTAAAAATGAACGCTATGGCCGTAAGTGTAAGGTGTAATAATAATACATATATAAATGTTGATCAATTATTCATAAATATAGCGTTATGAGCTTATGAGGGAAATTATTACTTACCTCATATTAAATGCACCATTGAAATGACGACAGTGCATTTATACATAAGATACGTGACATCTCAGTTAATAAATAACAGTTTGGAATTATTGTGTAATTTTTAAGAAAAAATAAAACATTAATTATTATTTATAATATATATGTATATAAAATTAATAATTTCTGATCATTAAATTGGTTGCCTAAAGGCCTGATTACATTTTTATTGATATACATTTATGTAGATAGTTATTTTATTTTGAACTGTTTAAGGTGTTCTGCCCACCGCACAGTGTATAATATATTTTCAACACAGAATATTGATAAAGATTACGAGAATAAAGGTAGCATTCGTATGGAATCCAGACTCTGGATGGTTACACCAATAAAAACAATTAGCTATTAATTGTTTAGCTCTCTTTTTTGACAAATTTTAGTACCTAATTTTCAAAATACTATTAATTATTTAAAGTAATGTACTATTATCTTTTTTATATTAATACAATGGAATTATCATTTGATAATATTAATAAGTGGCATTTAGACAATTTAGAAACATTTTATTTTTAGTACTTTATTTGTGCTATTTAGTATTACAAAATAGCACAATACATAACATTTTAATATAATCATACCCATCAGACCTGTGTGACTTGTTTGAATAAATAATATTTTTATTTCATTTAATAATGACTCAATTGCAGGTAGCAGTAGGTGTAATAATCCTAAACATAACTCGTCTCGGTGAAGGCATAATTAACATTGAATGAAAAGTTAGTATTTATTTTATTTACCGTTTCTAGCTCTGTTATATATTTTTTGCAAAAAGTGTTAAGTTTACCTAATAGAAAATGTGTATTTATAAGGTAAATGTAGGGCTTAAAGTGGACTATGCTTACTGAAGTAAATATAGCATCCCTAAATTAACAAAAAGAATTTTTTTTCTTGTAATGATATCTATTTATAATAATTTGTAGTTTTCATGTTTAATCGTGGTTAATGTGAGACACAAATATTGTAACAAAAAAGACTAAAACTGTAACCACATTTTAGCAAATTAAGTATATTGTTAATCTTCAAAGTTTATGGATACTTATGGATGTTAAACTTATTTTATTTCTTTTCAACACTTTAAATTAGTATTGATAATTTCTTTCAAATTATTTTACATTAAAGTTATTTGGTGTATTATGTACATCAATCAGTAAAATAATTCCCCTCTATACTCTTCAAAGACTTTTCTTTTTAATTAGTTTAATAAAACGTGTATTTTTAAATTGAATATTTATGCAAGCATTTATACTCTATAGGATTTCAACATCTCTGTCTTTGAATTTATAACCTACACTTTAGAGTTTTACATTACATTATTGTGTATGTATGAGTAAATAGTTAGTATGACATAAAAAGTGCCTGTTATGTTGTAGTGCGTACTTATCTATTGTCTGAGATAGTGTTATGCGCCTTATTCACCATCAACATACGAAAACTTACGATGTAATTGTAAAATTATTGTAAAAAGTTACGTATTACACTGTGTATTGAAAGTTACTTCAGAAACAATAATGACACAAAATTAAATTCTATAAAAAAAACTGTCTGACCGCGCGAACTCCGTACCGCGTTTAAATGTTTGGGGTGGTCCACCCTTATCACTTAGGGTATGAAAAATACATAGTAGCCGATTCTCAGACCTACTGAAAATGCATATAAAATTTCATAAAAATCGGTCAAGCCGTTTCTGAGGAGTATGGTAACGAACATTGTGACACGAGATTAATTGTATATATAAGATATAGATTCTGAGCCCTATGAAGCATTTGGCTTTTTAACATTTACTTACAATCACGTACGCTTATGCTGAAATTGATCTGAAATGCTGAAAATGTAGCACAGTTTGTATCTAAGTAATGTCAGCTGTAAGGATAATAATAATATACTTTTAAATGATAAGCGATTCATTATTACATTCATATGAAATGCATTTTAAGTTTACCTGCTATCGTGACATTAAGCTTTAGTTAGATTAAATACTTTAGAATTAATATTTATTGAGGTATGAAATACATCAGAGATTAAAATATATAAGTATGATCATAATATTATTATAATAATGTATGTGTAACGTATGGTTGTTTTGGACGTAGGTATTTAAGTTTTTTTTTTCTTGAGGAATCACGCTTTTACTCTTTTTTTTTCACACAGCGAAGATAAATAGAGACTGTATTATGATATGATGCACGATGATTGTTAGGTACCTTCAGATAAACATTTTTCGACATTTCAAATTGTAAAGTTAAAAACACAAATATTTACTTACCTACGTCTGAAAAAACTTAACACAGCAACATAAATTTTAATTATATCTTGGTATTTACCTACGTACTGTATGAATGAAAACGAGCTCTCTTATAAATTTGTAAGCCAAATAAATTATGTATTGAAGTGTTATAAAATCAATTTATTTACCTAAGAAATTTCAGAAATTGACTAATATTATCTTCCGAAAATAATAATATGTACTTTTAACATTGTATTAATAATGACTCAATACTCACCTACGACATTTTAAAGCTACATATTTTATTGCTGTATTATATTATAAGTAATGACTTAATTTATTTTTAAATCTGTGTCATATCTTTTATTTTGTTCATGAAGTTAATTTAATTTTTTGCTCATAATAATATGTAGAAAAATAACAAATTATAATTTTAATGATAAAATTTTAATTAAATAAATAACGCAACAATGTTTTCTGATACTTTCCAAAACACAATTTTGCATTTAATACTATATATTATTCCAATTATAAAATCATTGAGTGGCCGGAATGGCCGAATATAAAACCATTTGCGCAGGAATTTAAATGATTCGATTGGACGTTGTTTTTAACCTAAATAATATTGTCAATCCTGTGTTATGACACGTTGCTCATGTTATAAATTGCTAGCTAGTTGAATTTAATTTTTAATATTATGTATTTGTAAACAATATTATGCACAAAGGGAACCTTACGAATACTGACTACCTTATTAGCCAAAGTATACTACTAACGTTGGAATACATTGCAATATTAACTTGAGATGTAGATACATAGATGATATTTTAAGCTGGTTTTTTTTTTTCTTATACCAAAGTAACTTTTTTAAATATTACCTTACCCATAAAAAACACTTCAACCTGATTAGTGTGTATTTAATTGGCAGCGAATTGTTTTGGACCGATCCAATCAACCTCCGTCCTGAAAATTCACATAGAAACAGCTTTATATTATTAAGTCAAAAGGATAAAATATAGGATAACGCTTTTGAATTTTTTATTTTACTTTATCGTATTATTATTTAAGTCATATTTTTGTATACGTACTCGTATTTAGACTGTACAAAATTATTTTGAACATCTCTATAAATATAAATCAAATGCGGATCGGTAATTTTGATTTTTTTCTTTTTTTTTTGTAATAGATGCAATATTTGTGACTTTTATTTATTAAATAATTTAAAGAATATATAATTGGCTTTTATTTGCAACACAAAAACGGTAGTAACTTCTTGAATGCCCAGTAGTAATATGTAGATATTAGGTATTCGATTGTAATTTGTGGTAAGGCCCTTCAGCGCCCTACTGGGCAATTATCACCAGCTGTATTCATATCTATCGTGAAGAAATGATATTGTTTTGATGAATATAGTGCCACAATGATGATGGATACTATGAAGTTTGTCGTCAGGACTTTGGCAGGTAGGATGGGTGTTCAGCTTTGTCTGCTCCATGATGGCACTGCACTGCTTGGCTAACCGAGGAAACATTGATTAATGGCAACACAAAATTAATGGTAACAAATAAAATTCAACCTCTATACTAAATACAAGTGAAATTTAAGTCTATTGGGAAGACTACGGTCTTTTTTCTATCGAATGCCGGTCTACGGCGGTTGTGAAGGTGTTTTCATTAGCCTTTGTCTGCGTATCCATCACCGAATAATCTGATATCTGTAACTATAGTAACTTGACTGACACTAAGACTGTGTACATACGTACAAACCCACAACAATTGTAAATAGGTATTCGTGACGTGAGATGAGCAATACACTCTCTAATAGGACCCTTTGGAGCTGGACATTTATTACTAAACTAATGACGTAAATTATTAATTATGTAGCTGCACAAAAAATCAGTCATCATGCATCAACATACAAGTCCTCTATCACTCTCTCTACTCCAATGGTCATATTTTTGAGTTACATCATGTACTTATTACTGCTTGGTGGTACTATGGGGAATGAAAAAATTCCCCACCATACGAGTGTTACAGCCGGTGGTACGGTGTGGAATAAACGATTTAATTATAGTTTAGTTGAGCTAACTTGACAGAGTAGTACTTGTTAAGAGGTACGCATTGTCCTACGGACATTTACGCAGCTGAACAAAACATGGTGTGAAATGAGTGACCGCTAATTGCAGTGCTTTGGAGGGCGCTTCCTGGTTGTTACAGGCAGCGCCGTACCTAGGGATGCTAGGTGGGACACAGGCTCACGAAATTGAAACACGAAACTCAAATATAAACAAATTATTACAACCAGAAATAACAGAGCTTCTGCATTTTTTTATTGACAAGCAAAATGACACAGAATAATGGCTGGCAAAGGCTTATATAGAGACGACTACCTCCTCCTCGGCTAGGGCTTGGCTGAAGGGAGACGTCATGGCGGCATGGCTCCAATTGCCTAGCTGGCAGACACGTGAGTTACGAAATACACTTGTTGCCCAGGAGGGGGGGCTACAAAATTCAAATATTGTCAGGGGAGCAGCATCCCCTAGCTACGGCTCTGGTTATAGTAATAGATAGTAGTCGTTAAACGTGTTGGACTCCTGGAGGGGTTTGTAACATCCCTTGGGGTCACTTATAGGAACAGACCAGTGCTCAGAAGTGGAAACAAAGATGCAGCCACTTAACCTGTATTTTAAGATCTTGGTATCGTGGGTAACAAAAAAATCCTTGCCGTACCACCAAGCACGTATGGCGTAACGTACAAGCATTACGGCCGCTGTTACGCTGAGGAATTAACGAAACTTATATCGAGTAGTTATTTAAAAAAATCATACAGGGTTAATAAATAAAACAAATCATTATTGAATGGAATTTAAAATTTATTAAACCTACCTACCTAGAGTAATAATTATAATGTTCACTTCTCTGTTACATGTTGTATCACATGGATTTGAAAAATCATTTGTTATTATACCTACTATGACAGTAATAAAAGCTTGAATGCATAATAAATATAAAATCGAAAAACATAATTCATTTGATCTTTTGCGAGTGTGAACGCGAATTGGTTTCTACTATAACATTAGCTATGTCTAATTAACAATAATAAATTTGAAAGAATTTGTTGGACCTACCTACCTAAGATTAAATAATTGAAAATATTATATTAAAAAATATATAAAAAGGGGTTATTATGTGTACGCAACAAACTAAAATCATGTAAACAAAATTGGTCCTTAATTAAAAAATAACATAAAATGCAAACTGCAAAGTGGTTTTATAGCGTAAAATAATTGCTTAAACAAAAAAAAATCAATAATAATATAATCATCATAAAACAACAACAAGAACCACACCGCGCCTGTCGATATAATATGACAAACAAATACCTGCTACATTTTACAATATTGAAACCAATGAATATTGACTTTGAATATCAGAAATGTGTGGTGAGCAGCAGAATCAAATGCGCGATTACTTTAACTTTTGTAGGATAAGATTTAGTACAAGGTAACAAACAATTTATACATAAATCTTCCAAGTGGTACCAAAATAGTATTCCTTTAGGTGTTATCTAAGACTAGTGACCGCCCGCGACTTGGTTCGCGTGCACTTTGGTATTAGTCATAGCATGATGTTATATAGCCTTCATCAATAAATGGAATATTCAACACAAAAAATAATTCTATTCGAACCAGAGTAGTTCTTGAGATTAGCGCGTTCAAAGACAAAAAAACAAACTCTTCAGCTATATATATTCCTATTGATATTGTAGACAGCTGACCTTAGGATTTCATTCATGTTATTTGCTTCAGATCATTCATTCATTTAGAATACCAACTAACGTAATTGTGCAACTGCACTTTTATTAGGCTCTTGTGTATGTTTGTTTATACCAAGAAATTGCACAAAACTGTACTGAAACGTTTTGAACGCATTTTCACTACTGCACACCGAGTACGCAAGATTAAATAGAAAAAAAAAACCTTTCCTCCTGATATGTTCAACAATTCATTAAATGTAAAGAAAGTACTTATATTATTTTTCGCGACAACTTCTGCACACCTTCTCACGTATTAAAATAAAAGTGCTCGCGTATATATGATTTTTTCATAATTAAGTCCAATATTATTTGCATAAATAATTTCTGAATAAATTTATTAGTTGCAAGTACTCTCCATGTGATAAAGATTCTATATAAAAATAAGTGTGACTCTAATACACTTCTAAATTTTAAATAATTAGAATTACAAACACTAGCAAGCTACTATAGGCGATGGCCACACAGGACATTTTGTATTCACACACTACTATATCCACTCATTTTCCATAAATATTTTGAGACTTGAAAACTCACACACTTCGATTTTTGTCTACGACCGATTAGGCCTTATCACACGAAATGGAAATTATTGGTATTAAATACAGTTAAATATCTGTTTATATTCAAGATGGGATTTTAAATATCTTTACGATTTCTTAAGATTTCTCATAACAAAAATAATGAAACCCAACACTATAAAATTAGGCGTGTTACTTCATGTGCCCTAGGATCCTATCCCAAGTATCATCATATCCTTTCTATCCAGAGCGATATTGTGGGCACAACTAGTTTATAAACTGTGCAACATGCTATTTTGGCATCAAAATTTTACAATTTAAGCACTAACGGCAGGTTATTTCATTTACTTTTATTTTGTTAAAACTTTGGGTCACTGTAAAACAATTTTTTTTCAGACCCTCTGAAAATGAATGTAATACTAGTATGTATGATATTTGTAACCCAAAAAACATTATCAAAGATTATTTTTTAAATCGCGTGGAATTTCTATAAATCGAGATTTTTTAGAAAGTTCAATTCCGATACACACGGCGCTTGAATTCTTAAAGACGACGCAAAAAGTATGCATAAAAACAGTGTATAAAATATATAGACAATTTCCAAAACATGTGATAATACAGGTCACGACACACACGAGCTGTTACAATCATTGCCTTACAATCATTAAATACCAAGATAATACGGATGCAATATCCATTATGCAACATTTTGTTCTCCGTCAAACCAACACAAAATGTGCTGTGTCGACACGATTTTTGGGAGGCGACCAACAATCCATTACAGATTCTTTACAATATGTAGAAGAATATATGAAACAAATATATATTATCCAAAAATAAACATTCCAAAAAGACTTATAGACCCTTAAGAAGTAGAAAATGTAGCAGAGTGATGAAAATATACAATTCTCGCAAGGCCGCCGGCCGCCCCCACATACACTATATTCTGATTATTATTGAGTAAAAGGCGGCTGTGGTCATATTGCTTCACATTACGATGCACGACGCTTGCAACTACACTCTTATAATATGTCCATTACAATTTGAAAACACTACTTAACACTATGTCATATAAATCTAAGTTAAATTTGTTATTACTATTATAATTATAATATACCGATACAAAAACGTTAAGATTTTTATCTTCAAAATATATAAATATTATTAATATCTTTATATTGTAGTATAATTGAAAAATTAGAGTTCCTCGTACCTAAATAAATTGTGTTTGCGTTATATTTTATTAGAAACTCTTTATATATATTATATCTGTCGATGACACATTGCTTGAACAAGTTATATTGCTTTCGTTACATAATTATTGACCCAAATGACGGTACTTGTAGATGTCGGGAATTTATAGTTTATAGTTTGTTTGATCATCGAGGAAAAACTGATTTGAGCTCTACACTCCAACGAGTCGCCTCGGTCGTGGAATTAACGACATTTTATAAGTACTATTCCTAATTATTATTATGTCAAGAATTAAAAATGGTTTTTAATTAATGAAATACACCAATGATTTTAAATATTAGTACATAATGAGTGAAACTAAATATAAATAATAATAATCCTTGTTTTATGATAACATATTTTATACTAAATGCATTCAATGTTTGACCTACACCAATTATGAAAAAATTAACATAAAATAAATATACTAATGATTATTGGGAATGTACACGTAAAATGCACTATAACACCTATAGATACAAAACAAAAAGACAATTCGACCGGTACCTTCGTTTGTATCAATAAAAACATTGAAGTTTATAATCACTTCCATAGACAACTTGTATTACTATTTTTCGCTCGCTACCAAGCAATTCCTTTTTTGTCCTAAAATAACAATAGGCAATGGTAGCAAATTTTCCTCGAATTTTCTGTTAAATTAGCTCACAACATAGCCCCCATATAGATGATAGTATAAAAATATAAATAAGGGGCCATGCAGGTAGGAATCCTGTTCACTCCTCTGAGCTTGTCTCCAACACATTTTACTAACTTTTTTAACACATCAGAATAGGTTATATGCAAACCGTATAGTCTTTTAAATTTAATTTTCGGCTACTTTTAGATGTTTTGTATATAATTTGACGTTATTGTATTCTTATGACAATTAGGTCTTCTATCAAGCAACAACTATTAATAATAAGGAGACGAGCTTAGAGTTACGACCACCAGGAAATATCTCTAGATTGGTCCTGAGGTGACTACATCAAGATCGCAGAAGACGTTGTGCTATAAAACAAACAGAGGAAGCAAAAGCTTGACAGTATCCACTTTTTTCTTATCCCTACTATTGTTATGAAAATGCAAAAGTAACAACAATCAATATCTGATCATATTGGGTTATTTGAACATCATATCTACTTAAATGTTATATACTAATCTGAACATGAGAATTTTTATGTCAAATATAAAACTAATTCTACCACTTCAATAAATTCTCAAATATCGTTTATAAACACTAAATCTATCGAGCATTTCTTTCATCAACATCCATTTATATTGTAGACTGTGAATCATAATGCGGATGAAAGTAAGCCATAGATCCCATAAATATCTATAAATAGTTTTCATTTATCAGACAGAAAGCAACCAGCCACTAGTTCAAAATTCTAAACAAACGAAAGTTAGTCAACATCAAAAGCATATTACTTCAACATCAAAATCTCTACTGTGTCGAAACATGCACTAAATATATATGCGTAATAATAATGTATAGTATTATTTTTACCAAAAATATTGAGTAAAAGTTATAAGTTTAATAGAGTAATATAAAAATGTAATTTTCTGTATTTCTATAAAGTGTTATATGATTATAACATTTAGCTTTGGTGTAACAGTCTGTTACTAAGTTTAAAGTGTAAAACATGCTGTACCTAACACCTTGTAACGGCCACAGTCGATGAACTACGTTAGTAGATGGTTAGATGATAAATTTACGAAACATTAAAATATATTTATCGAAATTTATATCACCGAGGCCATACAAAAAATACACTTAAACAACAGCAGACACTTCCACATAAAAATGGATAGTTTTTTTAGTGTATGCTTCGATTACCAGTCAGCAAAATTTTTATTTGAATTCGAGGGTTTGCCGAGCGGGTTTTGATGAGCGTTTACCATCGTACACGGTAATAATGGCGACAGTTACAACTTTTCGAGTCAGTAGGTCATCGGTTTTAAATTCAAATAAGTCTCAAAAGATTGCGTACAGCAGAGCGCCGATCGAATCTCCCGTTCAAAGTAGAAAAATATATCAAGCAATCTACTCACACCGACCGACGTCGGCGAACCTTCTCGAGCGGATAGAGAGCGAGGGGGAGGGGAGGGGGTCTACTGGTGGCGCTGCACCGGCGTCTGGCAGTAGGGGCACTCGGCCGCGTTGGCGGCGCAGCCCTCGCACACCACGTAGTGGTTGCAGGGCGCCAGCGTGACGCTGCGCGGCTGCTCCTCGCACATCATGCACTTGGTGGCCGTCTCCAGGTACAGCGCCTTCTCGATCTCCTCCAGGTCGGCGCGCGCCTGCGCCTGCAGCGCCTTGAGCGCCGGCAGCGGCAGCCCCCGCGCGCCCGCGCCCCGCGCCCGCGCCGCCTCCAGCTCGCGCCGCAGCGCCACCGCGTGCGCCAGCGCCTCGTCCCGCTGCCGCTCCGCCAGCGCCGCCTTGCGCGCCGCCTCGTCCGCCTCGCGCTGCCACGCCTCGCACGCCGAGCGCGCCTGCGCGATGCGCTCGTCCCAGCGCGCCGCCGCCGCGCGCGACGCCGCCACCTCCTCGCGCAGCCGCCCCAGCTCGCCGCCGCCCACCACGCCGCCCACGCCGCCCACCACGCCGCCCGGGGACGTCGCCGAGAAGTCGAAGGGCGCGGCGCCGAAGCTGCCCGCCTTCATCGCGTGCGAGTTGAACGGCCGCTCGGGCTCCGTCTGCGCGTACCGCAGGAAGGGCGGCAGCGGCGAGCCTGCGGGCGGCGGGCTGAAGCCGCGCAGGGCGCCGCGCGCGCGCGGAATGTTGACGGGCGCGGAGCCGCCGAGCAGCCCCTCGCCGTCGGACAGGTCGCGGTCGAGCGACGCGACGAGGTCGAGCGGGTCGTCGAGGTGCAGGTCGTCGAGCGCGTTGCCGACGACCTCCTGCAGCACGGTGGCGTCGAAGGTGGCGCGCTGCGCCCACACGGACGGCGCGAGCGGCTTGTCGTCGGCGTAGGCGGCGAGCGGCGGTGGGCGCGGCGGCGGACCGGGCGCGCGGCCTCCGCTGGAGCCGCCGCTGGACGTGGAGGCGCTCTCGGAGCCGTCGCCGCTGCCGTTGGTGTGCGGCTGCGCGGGCGAGGGCGGCCGCGCGCGCTCCAGCCCCAGCGCGGCGCCCAGCAGCCCGTCCTTCTTGTCGGGCGGCAGCGCGGACGACAGCAGCTCGGCGAGGTTGGTGCCGCACTCGAGCGGCCCGCCGGGCTCGCGCCCGCCGATTTCGTCCGCTGAAATTGAATGACGGGTCAGTGCTGCGAGATCGTCCGACCTAGCCGGACCGACGCGACGACCGACGGGATACTCACGTTCCACGTGTGCGAATGCGCAGAACAGGCCGCGCGGGCAGTAGCCGGCCTGCTGGACGTCGTTGCACTTGGTGGACTTGTATATCTCGGGGTGGAACTGCTGCTCCGTGCGCGTGTGACAGTAGCCGCAGGCGTCGCCCGCCTCGCAGTTGTTAGGCTCGCCCCACTCCTCTCCATGCTTCACGTTGGGACATGGAGTGCTACGATATTTATATTTTCTCGGAGACCTACGTTTATCCTGAAAAAACGCAGTTCATTAGCGACGTATCAATAAAAAATAATATAATCACACTTAGAACTTGAACTCACTTTACTATTGTGATATTGTGGGCAAGCATACCCTTGTCTACATAATCTAGGTGGTCTTTTACATGGTTCTGTTTTATATGATGATAACACATGATTTGTATCTGAAATGAAAGAAAAACATTGTAAATGAGATCAATTAGGCCAATATACAATTTAGTTACTAAATATACTGCACAATATAATTTTGTTAGTCATGAAAATAAAATTATGAGATCCATAGCTTGATTTATTATTGATCCAAGCATGTGAGTAAAGTAGTAAAATCTACTATTTTAATATGGTAAATAAATGACGTTATTAAAGTGCAAATAGTAATCATCTAGGTACTTACGCTGACACAAACAATAACATGCATATCCAGTAAATTACATGCATGTTAAAAACTTAAAACATCAATGAATTAGGTAGGTACTAATGTGAATAAATGTTATTCCTAAATATAAACATAATTTAATATTTTTATTTACTACAACCTATCTTTTTTTTTTAATATATCATTCACAGTAACACAAAGAAAAATGTTAATACATGCTGTCTATGTTCACAAGACTATATTACCACTCAAAGGACCCCAATAAAATTCTACATAGTAAAATGACCATGCAGGATTAATATAACCCACAAGAGTACTTAACAGTTGCAATAAGCAGATTGCTAGTGTTTAGAAGACATCACCAACTGTACCTTGCCACTTGGGGTCTTCGTTCATAAGATTTCGTTCTCTATCTAGCGCGTTAGGCGCGGCGGCGTCCCCGTCGGCGGCGTCGGGGTTGTCCAGCGCCTGCAGCTCGCGCACGTCCAGCACGGGCGGGCGCAGGTCGGGCGCTCCGTGCGCGAAGGCGCAGTGCGCGCCGTTCTTGGTGCAGAGCCCGCGCGCGTCCGTGTCGTGTACGCACATGCACGTCTTGTAGTATCGTAGATGGTAGCGCCGCTCCGTGTCGCCGGCGGTGCGATGCAAGTATGGACATCTACAATTTCAAAATAAACAAAGCCCTATGTATAAAGTGACTTACATCAAGACTTGAATGGGACTGTCCCTTTTTTCACTGTGCGTGGTCACATGTACAAGCATTACTAAGCGATGATTGGGGACAGAAACACAAAAGAGTTCCTTCTTTTGATTTCACACAAAATTTAAAATTAACGTGATCAATCTACATGATTTAACACTGTTAGGCATCCATTGATCCCTTCCAAGCTTATCTCACGTGTTCAACTTAATCAATCAAGCTACAATTATTTTGTTAATCACTGACAACCTGTGTGGTGCAACATTCACCATGCCCAATCGCCAATTACGGTCCCAAGTTCAGTCCCAAGCAGAGATTGAAATGATGCATTTTAGTTTCTGTTCTTGGTCTGGGTGTTTGTGTTATTTGTGTGTGTCCATGGTACTTTTTTTAGGTACAGGGTACATTTACTATGGGGCTATGAGTGTGAAAGATTATTTATTTTTTTCAAAACCAGGACTACATACTATCTGATAACTAGTGATAAACTCATGTTATAACTTAACTATCTAATAATAAAACATTAATATCTTTAATTGTTTACCTGTTTGATGATTTAAAGTTTTATAAATTATCAGAAGTATCATTATTAACTTGTTTGAACAATACCAGAATGTTTGTTTTCCTTATTATTACAGTTGTACTATAACTACCTAAGAATAAGACAGCTAACATAACAATTAAATGAGATTGTAAGTAACTTTTAGAGGCTTCTTGATACCTTAAAAACATTAATTAAGTTTTTAACAACAAAAATAGACAAACATTAAACAGTAAAAAATAAAATTGTTGAGTAGTTGGCTTATATTTTTTTCCTGCTAATGATAATGAATGACTTACAGTTGAGTTCAGAGCATTCCGCGAGTGTTTTGTCAGAGTTCTATTTTTGTCAAATGATTTTGAAGATTTAGAACGAGACTAACATGTAACTTATTGATTACATGATTACTAACATTGTAAATTTGAGACACTACAAATATAAAAATATAAGCCCTTCTATATAGCCTCTAATACCCCTCTAATATTAGTGGCTGCTTTTCATATATAACGCCTTAATAAATCAAAAATTCGTCAAAAATTTAATTCATTAATAGGATCCAGTTAGTATTTTCTCATTTTCTTAGACTGTGTATGGCTCTATCCCTAGTAATAGAATTTAATCATCAATCAAGATCAAGACTCATCGTGATTTAGTCATACAAGTGACATTTATATTATGTATAAAGACTGGTGGATATTACCACTGGTATGGTAAGGAGTACTCAACTCCAGATTTCTAGGCCACTTGCTGTGTGGGCCGCTATAAATGCTGAAGGCAGAACGCGACTGCCTCTACCTCGACTCGAATTTTCAGTCATTATAACAAATATGTCTTTATAAATGATGTTGTTGTAAGAGGTTTTGACTGTATTTATTATCTGTAATGTTGTTTATGTTACAGAAAAGGTTTGAGGCTCAAAAACTTCTGAGGTCGTAAACAGCCATCTTGGTTTTGTTATTCTTAATTGACTTGAACACTTGAACACTTGCATCATAAAGCTTTGTTTTCTTTCAAGTGATGATCTAGGACCAAATATACTGGATACCTATAGTATTATCAGTAAAACTGTTAACATGGCCAGTAAATGAAAAGCATTGCGTTGAAAAAAAGTTTCTGTCATACATGTGATTGATGACCACACGCTTGGCGTAATGGTTACCATGCCGGACTGCCGATCTGAGGGTCCCGGGTTAGATTCCCAGAGATGCAGAAATTTGAATGATGAGTTTAAATTCCTGTTCTCGTCTGGGTGTATGTGTTTCTGTCTTTGTGTGTGTCCATGGCACCCACGACACAGGGTATAACTACCCTACTGTGGGGCTATGAGTGTGAATCATTATTTTATTTTTATTTTATGTGATTGAAAAGGGAGAAAACAAAAGTGACACAGAAAGACATTTCAAACTACATTCATCAAAGACACTTGGTCCGTTGAGTTTTTTTTATAGAGTTTACACTGTAAATGTTTTCCAAATATGAAACAAAGTACAACACAAATACATTTTACAGAAACACAAATTCTAATAAGAAATTTCAAATAATAATTATGATTTCAGTCACTTTTATTACTTCTGAGAGTGGATGGCAATAATAGCATCACAGTTTCCCAAAGAACAATGGAATACACTAAGACTTCAAATCAGATAGAACAAGATGCGCCCATGGCTCACCAAATTTAGGAGCATTCATAAATCGGTCGGGTTATAATCGGGCTATTTAGTAAACAAAATGTTACTCCATAAAATTGGACCATGTCTAACTATGGCCACCTAATACACCTGTATCCTAGTTTAATAAAGATAATTGCTACTAAGAGTAATAAAAATATTGCAAATAAAACATGAAAACCTAAAAGGCAACAAAACAAAGCAATGACAGAGTATGTACTTACTCATCCCCGTCTTCGCATATCCCTGAAGTCTCATTATATTTGGTACAATAGTTATCTGCGCTATAATTGAATGAGCCATCTCTTTTTCTGACAGGCCTTCGTCTCCGCTGATTATTAAAATGCCAATGAAAACATGTGAAAGGCCTATGTTGTGTACATTTATGTTGAAGAAACGACGGACACTGCTCCACTCGGAATTCCTTCAGATATCTGCAACACAACACCGCGGAACTTAGTGAGTTGTATGTCTCCAAAATCTACGTTTCTAGAACTTTCACATCAAACAAAAATAAGTATCTAAACATCAAATTACTTATAATGATTCGGTTTTTCTGTTTGAGCTGTCAACAAAGGCTTAGATTCCGACGGCATTTTGGTGAACTATTATTGCGCCTCTCGCGTCGCGCAGGGCACGCTCACCGATGACCAATTAAAATTCAATATAAAGATCACGTGATACCATATATTTTAGAAAGGTAAAAAATGTAAATAGAACTGAAAATGTGGATAAAACCTAAAAGTTGCACTGTACATTTTAGATTTAAACGACCTTGAACTTAAAATACGATTATCTATAAGCTTCACCGTGAATCGAATCACAGAAAAATTATACAATCGCAAATCGCAATCATCATTGACAGAAATGTCACGTTGTATGTTTTCTATTTGTCTCACTTACTCGTAATAGTAAAGTCTGTTGTGAAAAAGAAACAAAAAATAGGTCGTATTTTGAATGATTTTTGAAAGTACATCGAAAACCTACCTATGAAAAAAACAGTTTTGACAAAAAACTTTTGTGTTTTTATTCTAATGAAATTAATGAAAAAATGTCATAATCAGCTACAGAGTTAACGGCAGAAAGTAAATGAGTGTAATGTAAAACTTTCTAAAGTGTATTTTAGAAAGTTTTAAATTGATATGAATTAATATTGTTTTCTTCAAAAGTACAAGAATAGAATTCTTCTTTTGGTAATTTATCAAAAAAACGCACGTTTTTAAATAAGTAGTCGTTTTTCGTAAGGACACTAAACAATTATATATTCAAAAAGTGCAGTAGGTAGAGGACAATAAATTAATCATAAAATATATAATATGCTACCTACAGTGAAAGATTATCATGTTTGTTTTGCTTTCTTTCTTATCTATATTTTAAATATTTTTTTGATATAGCAACATTGTTAATGAACAATAAGCCAATAGCAACATGTTTTATCTGAATTTATGGTAAGCAACCAATAGGAGCGCATTTATTATATCCAATGATAGTGTTAGATTCCATTAGAGGTCATCCAATCAGCATTGAAGATATGGCGTCACTTTGCCTCCCGTCGCCCGCCTTCCCGTTCACTTGACGCCATTTTGAGAAGCATATGATCTTTGTTGTGTGTGCTCAGCTCGTGTAAATTTTGTATTTTATCTCATTTTGGAGTAAATATAACTAAAAGGTATGTTAAAATGCTACTGTGCAATTGCTTTACAATTAAAAGGTTTTTTTTTGTAAAATATTTGAGTCCCAGGGGTAAAATTGAATCTTTTGAAATTTTGGAGGGTGTTGCTAATGTTGCAATTTGTATTGCAACATTTCTAGTTTATTGTGTTAAATTGATGGAAGTTTTTTAACATTTCAGTGAACAATGGCCCGTACGAAGCAGACTGCGCGCAAGTCCACGGGAGGAAAGGCTCCCCGTAAACAACTGGCCACAAAAGCGGCGCGTAAATCTGCTCCCAGCACCGGGGGCGTGAAGAAGCCCCATCGTTACCGCCCTGGTACCGTGGCCCTGCGAGAAATCCGTCGTTACCAGAAATCTACAGAATTGCTGATCCGTAAACTACCATTCCAACGGCTTGTGAGAGAAATCGCCCAGGATTTCAAAACTGATCTGCGTTTCCAGTCCGCTGCCATCGGTGCCTTGCAGGTATTATTATTTTTAGAAGGCTACAATTATTGCATTTCGAATATTCTCAGATTCGTGTTGAAATAATAGCATTAATTATTGTCTTTGTTCTTGCAGGAAGCCAGTGAGGCATACCTTGTGGGTCTGTTCGAAGACACTAACTTGTGCGCTATCCACGCGAAGCGCGTAACCATCATGCCTAAAGATATTCAGCTGGCTCGGCGAATCCGTGGCGAGCGTGCTTAATGTAATTAACTTAAGTTTACTTACTACCTACTTTATTATAAATTATTTGTAATTCTAATAGACCTAAATTCTATAGCACTTTTTTTGTCATGTCTCACTGTTCAACATCATAATCATACAATTATTGTTAGGAGACATCAGAACTGAATTTTTAATTGGTATGTTGTACTGTATTTTCGTAGATAAATACAAAAGGGAGATATGCCACCTAACAAACCACTGCGTAATGCATCGCTAATACACACACACCCTCAGGGCTACGCTCAAATATTAGAAGCGCTTGACAAATTTCTAGCCATTGAAATGACGATTTTTGAAATGGTGGCTCTCTCAACCTGCGTACCAAGCGACACTGACTCAGTTTATCTATGTTACATGCTGTGGGTCAGTGCTGCATCTTCCCTTTTGTATTTATCTAAGTGTATTGTAAGTTTTTCTATTTTGTATGATCAATAGTTAACATATTGTTTTACCACATCTAAATTACAAAATTATAAAGTTTTGTATTGTGTACACCAACATAGCTTTATGTTTTAGTGACTTGTGGTATGTCTTAAGTAGTGTATTAGGACTAGGCAAGGGAATTCCCTCCACGTCTGTAAGGAAAGATTGTTTAGAGAATTATGCTCGTAATGATTTATGTGTAATTGATAATTTGGTGTTAATAAATATGATATAGAGTATTATTTTGTTTCATTTTTATGATTTATAGGTGTAACATTCTATGAAATCCGCTCTTGCTATGAATGTTGTGTGGAGTGCCCATGCACATTGTTCTCGTGGTGTGGATTAGTGAATGCTGTGGCACCCTATAATTGCAGGAACACTTAATTTTTAGACTTGCTAAATGCTTGTATCATAGTGTTACTTGTGTTGGGTGTCCTAAATAAATAAAATAAACCTTATGAGCACTGTCAAGTAACATTAAAGTAAATGTAGAAGTTTTGTGAGAGATAAATGTTTTTTGTTATTACTAGAGATGGTCAGATTTCTTTGCTAATCCTTCAAAAACAATGCACACAAGTGTGCTTTTCAGTACGTATTATACTACTGAGCTGATAAGTGTTAATTAATCTAATTAGCATATATCAATCCAATTGGCGTTTTCATCTTGTTCAACATGTCATAATGTAATTATAAACTACAAATTAAACATTGAGAAGATCCTATTCACTAGTGGGTCAGTTAGACTTGTAGTTTGAGGGCCACATAATGTAGGTATTTCAATAATAAAAATCCAAACATAAGAACAGTATTTTATTTTACTAATCTAATATTTACTAATATATTCTTAATCTACTATGCTAGGAGTTTTGCCTCTTCTTCTTCTATTTCCTTTAACCTTTTTTCTATGTCAGCAACACTCTTTCCATGTTCTTTATTATGCCTGTAACTCTGCAGGAGTTGATGTTTTTCTAGACCCTGTATTCTATCATACAGTGTTTTATTAAATTCCTGATCCATATCATTTTCTTCTCTCAAAATGCAGAAATAAATAAGGAATACTGCAACGCTACCAACCACACTAAATGGTTGATACCAAGGCATGGTTTCACGTGTGCGTGAATACCTTATAACTGGCATGACTTTCCGCTTAGCTGCCTCACTTGTAGAGAACTTGATAGGAGCATTTTCATTAGGTTCTATGCTGCTACTAAATAGACGTTTCAGTTGATTAGATTTGATCAGTTTCCTGAAATTAAAAAGTAATCTATATCTTTAAACAACAATAGGCATGACGACAGATTTTTAAATACCTTTCCTTATTGTAGGTACACATCTAGTTTCGAAAAAAAGTTTACTTCAGCAATAAACTTAAGTTTTAACGTAAATTAATGTATTTTCTGCTATGTAATTTGAATTAGGCGCGAAAACGCTCGTAGGTGTCATGGCGTCGGCTTGCTCGTCACACTTCAAGCAACACGATGACTCTGAGACGTGACGTCCTTTTGATTCGTCCGTTTCAGATAACATGGCCAATTGCTGTATTTAATACTTTTATTTTATTGGAAATCTTATTAATCTTAATGTTTATATTAAAACAGGGTCATATTTTAGAACTTTTTTTAGCATATATTTTTCTGTAAAACCATTTATTCTCTGATTCTTTAATAGTGTCATCATGCCCATTCTTGTATTTATATAAACATACCTATAAAACAGTTCAAACATTTTCATGAAATTTAGTATACAGGAGGTTACAGGGGAGAAAGATCCATCTGGCTAGGTTGGTTTTTTTAGAAAATATTATTTTCTCCTTGTTTTCAATAATCTGAAAAATATGACTCTTCCTGACATCTATAGGCACTAAGTATGTAATTCTATGCTTATTAACTATGTTTATTTGACGACCTGCGTGGCGTAATGGTTACCATGCCGGACTGCCAATTGAGGGGTCCCGCGTTCGATTCCCGGCGAAACAAAAGTTTGAATGATGAGTTTAAATTTCTGTTCTCGGTCTGGGTGTTTGTGTTCCTATCTTTGTATGTGTCCATGGTACCCACGACACAGGGTATTAATTACCTTACTTTGGGGCTATGAGGGTGTAATGTGTTATTTATTATTTAAATTAATAAACCTTCTTCAGTAGACAGTGTTGTAAAGTTACGCAAGCCAACAAGTCTGAAGAAAATCTATTGTGTTTATCTGAGCAATGCTTGGTCATCCAGGTACAGTGATTAGTGATTACTGCAATAAATTCAGTTATTTTATGTTTTTTTAAATGATTCTGGATAATCCATCTAAATTAATGACTCAAATGTTTTTGTGACATCATAGGTAAGTAAAACCATTGTGCAATCTTTTTTTCGTACACTTTCTTGCATAATGTTATTTACTTTCATGATAGTATTGAATATTTTAAAACTACATATATATATTGACATTTTTAAGCATAAAACACTTATTTTAATACAAAGTATGGAGTTAAGTATTCAGCAGAGATCTCTTTATTCTTCTATACTATTGTAATACTACAATATTATGAGTGAAAATAAAATATGAAATCATGACCCTCCCAATGCTGATACAGGTCTGTCCCAAACATAGGAGAGGCCTGAAGTTTACTGCTCCACGCTGCTCTAATGCAGATTGTAGGAGCCTATTAACGGTATAAAATAAAAACACAAATTTACTGCACAACACAAAAATATTCTCGTTTCGTATTATTTATTTAATATGAAAAATATGTGTACTTAAATGAAATTAAACAGTTCGTTAGATTTTATTGCTATTGAATAACACTTACATACATATAAATAAACAATATTGCAAGAACTGTTTAAAATTCAATTAAGTTTTCACGGTATTTTATAAAGGTTATTCTTGATGTAAATAATCAAAATTATTTTATATCTATGTAATAGATTTTGCAAATATACATATTAAGATACTATAATTTATTACCTGAATTGGTTCAGATTTCGGTACATTTTATTTATTTTGTAATTTAACCAAATTTAGTTTACATTTTCTAACTCACTCAGTCGAAGTGACAGAAGACTAGAGGTGAGACGTATTTACTGGAATAGGTTTTTGGAATAGGTTTTGGCCTGGACGCGTAAGTACGCGTTCCCGCCCGCGCGTCTTTTAGCGTATCGAGTCTTTAGGAGTACGGTACGACGACTCTGCCTACGCGCGTTCGGAAGTAATCGGAAGACGTCGCCGCACTTCGGGTAATGCGAGTCGTCGAGTCGCGATGGATTCCGGTAATTAGGGGCGAGTTATTGTTTGCGTAAATGACACTTAGATAAAACGCAATAAGGCTCTGTATTCTTTGATAAAATTATTTGTTTTGATTTGATGTTACTTTTTGGTTTACTTCGAATTAGTAATTTTAAAAACAAATTATTTTTTAGATTGAAGTTTTTACAGAAACTGCTGGCAGTCCTAAGCCTGCATAAAGTATGAAGGGAAGTTTTTCATCGTTATTTATATTAGAATAAAAAAAGAAAGTGTAAAAATCTATATACTTATATACCGAAGTCGTTTTATCCAATTAGTTAAGTATTCTCGTGTATACATTTTCTTGTTACGTTACGTACATAAATGTATATTCCCATTTATCCATATTTAAATTTGTAGACCATCCATATGAAGTACGAAGGGAAGTGGAAATGTTAATGTTTAGTCGTATCGTATCGTAAGAAACAGAATTAAAGTGTCAATATTTAGGTATGTACCTACCAATGTATGTACCTTTTTAGACCAACTTGCTTTGGAACACTCGCTACATCCGACATTAGCGTGTCGTACAATTTCGATATTCTTCAAACTACAAAAATTAGTACGTATTCGCAAGACCCGCATTTACGGGAATCACTTGTGTACGTGTTGAATCCCGTACTCGTAAATACTCCTGGACCTAGTTTTTGGATCTAGTATTTTTGTGGACGCGTACTCGCAAGACTCAGTACGCGTTTTGCCTAGTCCGTCTCACCTCTACAGAAGACACGACAGACATGACAGCCATGTCCTTGTCTTTTTTTTCTTCAATTATGGCTTATGGCATCGCAAACTCTGCATATTGCCAGCGTCAAGTACAATTTTTGTATCACGTTTTTGCCAGTGTCGATGAAGCTGGACGGTTAATAAAATAGGTAAAGTCAGCAAGTCGTTTGTAATCACTCAGTTAATTCAGACATTCAAGTAAAGCGATGGCTTCTTTACAAGAACGTGAACAATGGAATTTTGGAGGCAAGCCGAAAAAAACATATTTCGCGCTTTTATTTTAATTCACAATGCACTTTAATTAACCAATATCGAACAAAATACCATAAAATTTATCCAATATAACTCAAAAATACACTAAGAAAGTAAAAATAAAACAAGAGCACAATATAATAATGTCTTTTTCGACTTCCCGCCAAAACTCCGTTCCTTTCCTTGTCTTGTGAGCTTAGAGCATCAAAGTTACTGACCCACCCTTCAGGAGAGACGGCACAGCGCCTCACTTCGATACATAATTTCTATGCCAAATCTGGTGCGGGGAAAGAATGCACATATTTTAAATTTTGTCACACATTCATAAATATTCTTTCACACAGACGCATACATTTCTAAATATGTCAATTTCAAATTAACAACGTCATTTTCTATCTTAGACTAAGAATAATGTACTTTCTATGCACCTTCAACACTGACACCGACACACACAGACACACTAGTTGTATAATTAGAAGGCACATTGTGCATGGACGTTGGAACGAGGGGTTCGCTTGTAAAGGCCACTCCTCTGACGGGTGTCATGAACTGTCATGCCTGTGATGGGTAACCACCTGAGTAAAAACCCGCCTCTGGGTTAAAACCCAGTTATCACCCATTTCAATCCACCCAAACTACCCACAGACCGGGTAAAAACATATTGTTAACAAGTAGTAAGTATGTGTTAAATGTATTAGCTTAAGGTATTAGAGCGATTAAAAACTGTAGGTAAATATAAATAAAGTGAAAAATAAAGATGTGGTAAGGAAAATGTAAATTTAGTTACCTATGTCTGCACTACAAAGAGTCGAATTTGATCAAGTTTATAATTTCTCCTCCTGTGTTGGTCAATTCGTAATGTAAAAAAAATTTCAAAGATATAGCAGTGCATGTGATCAAAGCTATTTATAAAAGTAAAGTTTTGACATCTCTGAACGACGGAGGTGCCACACCGCCGACTACCAGGCAGTGTGAGAGCTTGAAGAGAGATCAAGGACGTGCGCTCCACTCAAAAGGCCGTCAGACGAGCTCTGCAAGCCCTCGATGTCAAGGGGGTGGTTGGTCTGTGCAAGAAGTCGAGTGGGCCGGATGATATCCCCGCGATAGTATTAAAGACGTGCGCTCCCGAGTTGTCTCCCGTCTTAATGCGTTTATTCTCGCTTTCTTACACCACAAGTACCGTCTTCGTGGAAGGTAGCCCTAGTACACCCAATCCCGAAAAAGGGTCACCGCAGTGACCCGTCCAATTACAGGCCCATTGCGATAACCTCCCAGCTCTCTAAGGGTGATGGAGCGTATTATAAACATGCAGCTCCTTAGGTACCTCGAGAGACACCGGTTGATCAACTATAGTCAGTATGGCTTTCACCAGGGCCGGTCGGCCGGTGACCTCTTGGTGTACCTCACACCACTAGGCTGAAGCCGTCACAATGGGGAGGCTCTGGCAGTCAGCCTAGATATCGCAAAGAACTTTGACCTGGTCTGGCACAGGGCCCTTTTCGCGAAGTTTCCATCTTACGGTCTTCTCGTGAGGCTATGCAACTGGGTGGCAAGCTTTTTGTCTGAGCGACAGATTAAGGTCGTTGTTGACGGATGCTGCTCAGATATAAAGCTCATTAATGCCGGTGTTCCCCAAGGCTCAGTGCTGTCTCCTACACTATTCATTCTGCATATCAATGACATGCTGCAACAATCACGCAGTATTCATTGCTACGGACTACGTACGCATTATACACTTGTCGAGCCAATGCTGAAAAGCAGAATCAAACTTGTGTCTGAAGTCGAGAACTCTCTGGAGCCGGTCTCCGAATGGTACGAGACACATTAAATATTAACATCAAGCTGGCACGGTCACGCCTGATGAAGTCTACGCTCCGACCAACACCTGTCCAAATTGAGGGCTCCGAGAACTTTCAGCTCGAGTTGCGAAATCGTTTCGCTGGCCTGGAAGACTGCGACTGCGAAGTCTGTGGACGAATACAACACCAGGATGGTACAAACCGTCCACGAGGTAGGGTCCAAGTTCTTTAAGGCCCCCTCCAGTAGTAGACCTCAAGTGCTCTCTGAACACACCCTCGGTTTTATAAAGGAAAGACTTGAACTACGCTTCCGGTCTCCGTCTTCAATGTTGAAATACAGGCAGCTTAATAAACAGATCTCATTCAGCAGACGACGCGATCTGCGTGCTCATAACACAAAGCGCGTTAAAAACACTATAGAGCGGAACCAAGGCACTAAAGTGATTTTAAGGGATTTGAGTATTGGGCAAAGCCAGTTGACAAGATTGAAGACGAAGTCTGGCGCTATAGTTTCATCTAAACCGGAAGTTCAGAGAAAAATTGAGAGGTACTACGACGGTTGTACAGCTCTTCAAAAGCTCCCGTTACCAATGTGGTGAACGATAAGAGAGTGGAGCAGAAGCGTGGTGGTGTTGTTCTATAAAAAGGGTGACAGAGCCCTTTTAAAGAACTATAGACCCATCACGCTTCTGAGCCTGTTTTTAAGGGTTCTTACTAATCGTATTGCGCGCAGGCTAGACGACTTCCAGCCTCCCGAACAAGCCGGATTCCAAAAAGGCTATAGTACCATGGACCACATACACACGCTGCGACAGGTTATACAAAAGACCGAGGAGTATAATCTATATCGCTATCGCTATGTATTGCGTATGTGGACTGTGAGAAAGCCTTCGATTCTATCGAGACCTGGGCGGTGCTAGAGTCCCTCCAGCGATGCCAGATTGACTATCGGTACATCGAGGTGTTGAAGTGATTATACAACCGCAACCGCAACCATGACAGTCCGAGTCCACGACGGAAGCACTGGACCAGCTGGACCTATTCCACTGCAGCGCGGAGTACGACAAGGGGATGTTATATCCCCGAAGCAGTTTACCACTGCACTGGAAGACGTGTTCATGCTAATGGAGTGGAACGGGCTAGATATTAACATCAATGGCGAACACCTTACACACCTTCGATTTGCCGATGATATAGTAATCCTGGCGGAAAACCTGGAAAAACTCAGCAATATGCTAGGTGACCTCCATAGCGCCTCACAAAGGGTAGGTCTTAAGTTGAATATGGACAAGCAAGACGAAGATCATGTCTAACGTCCATGTCATACCTATACCGGTCGTTGTTGATGGCGCTACTCTCGAAGTTTTCGACGAGTACATCTACCTGGTACAAGCGATCTGTATGGGTAAGTCCAGCTTCGAGAGAGGTAACTCGTAGAATCCAACTCGGTTGGGCAGCGTTCGGAAAATTACAAACTCGACCAGAATACCTCAGTGCCTGAAGTCGAAAGTTTTCGAGCAGTGTGTGTTGCCAGTGATGACCTACGGCGCTGAGACGTGGTCCTTTACAGTTAGCTTTTTCCATAAGCTCAAGGTCGCTCAGCGAGCGACGGAGAGGGCTATGGTTGATATTTCTCTACGCAACAGAATCCGTAACGATGAAATCCGTAGAAGAACGAAGGTTACCGACATAGCTCTCAAAATCTGCAAGCTGAAGTGGGCAGGCTATATAGTAAGGAGGACCGAAAGGCCCTTGAATGGCGACCATGTCTCGGCAAAAGGAGTACAGGCCGCCCTCCAACCAGGTGGACTGATGACCTGAAGAAGACAGCGGGTAGTCGCTGGATTCAGAAGGCCCACGACCGGGAGGAGTGGCGAACGTTAGGGGAGGCCTATGTCCAGCAGTGGACTATAAAAGGCTGATGGATGGATAGATGGAACCCGAAATTAGTTGTGCAGATGTAAGATCTGCAATTTGAAGTAAAAATATAGCTAGATTTAAGATTTTCAAATCATTTTACTGTACATAAATAGAAAATTATACTAAGACATTTTGCTTGTAAGAATAACCTTAAAAATATTTTTAACATACAGTCCTTCTTGTGTCCTTGAGTATCTCAAGTGTTCAACCAGTCACCCTGTATAAACAGTTTTCACCCTTCAATTTGGGTGATAATAGGTTAAAATCGGGTTAATACCCAAGTCGCCCGGTTTTAACCCGGGTGGATTGAATGGTTTTTTACATGCTTTAAGCTTGTGAGACGTTGCACCGTTCTGACACATTCATGTTATAATAACGTAGTGGTTATATCCTCTTTGGTTATAATCAATGTCAGTCAATGTCATTCATAGAGGTAGGAACTTAGCTAGTCAGGCTTTAATAGCTTAGACTGGCTTAGAGCATCAAAGTTACTGACTCATCCTGTGTTATACCTGTCATACCTTGATGCTCTAAGGGTAGGAATAATAATCATTTTACTTGGCAATTCTGATAGAAAAAAACCGTTTTCGAACTGTAAGAGAAAATTTTACACAAGGCTCTTGGCAATAACCGTGGACGTTTTTATTTTTGAAGATAAGCTATCTTCTCAATGGAATATCGAAGAGCGTTTTTTATTCTGAAACAAAACAATGGGTTCTTGAAAGTTGAAGGTAATATATAATACATAATATGTACGGCATTTTACTGTAGTATCAAGTGCCTATATATTTCATTAAATACTTAAAAATACACAAAGAAACTTTTTAAATGTTTGCTTAAGCTTATATACAGAGACTGCTGCCTTGCGTCCACCTGTTCATTCGTACGTGATGGGTTAGCTAGGATGCTACATTACATGCATATATTAATGTAACGGGTATCTGTCTAATATTGAGATTGGGGAGGCCTACTACGCTACGCTGTTTCATTGCAGTTTGATAGTCTTAGAGCATTAGTGGATATACCAAAATAGTAATAGATGAAGGCGATTGTAACACCAGCCTCATGTAATAATCTGACTCATTACTTTAAATTTATTATTCCTCCTAAATTAAGGCTGCGACCGCGCTTTATATCCAGTCTATAGATAGGACAGGATCTTAAATTACGGCCTCTGGATATACAACTTTCGATTTATTCACTATAGTTTGTGTAGTGTATGAAGCGCGCATGGCTCGGCGGCTAGAACGCAAACGGCAAGCGGTAGCTAAGCCAAACGGGCGCGGTCGGGTGTGAGATGGGTGACCGCTAGTGGCAAAAAATTTCAACACGTTTTCATACTTCGAAAGGCACGTTAAGCCGTCGGTCCCGGTTGTTATCTTGTTGGGTGCCTTAAAACATACCTTATAAACTCTTCTCCAGTTTCAGGTTCACTTAGCAGTTTTTCGCGCTCAACCGTCGCTTTTTTCCTTCTTTCTAGGGCTACATTTAGTCTATCATTATTAGTTACAATGTCATAATTATCATTTTTCGTTGTTACTTGGGGCAACGGATCTGTGAGCATGGGTCTCGTAAGTAAAGCCCAAATATCGCATTCGTCAGAAACGTTGTGTACTTTGTTGCAGAGCGTAGAACGCAAATTCCATACTTTTTTTATACCTTTATCCTAGAAATAATAAATTAAAAAGAGAATTAAGGCCTGAAAATTATATTTAAAACAGAAACATAAAACATATCCTGCTTGTTTTAATTTTATTAATAGAGCAGAAAACAGAAGGCTATGAAGTGTTAAGCGGCGATTACTGTTAAGTAGGCACCTTAGTTCTCCAATATTAATCTGTCTTATCTTACGTTCGCTTAGAGCATCAAAGGTATTGACTCACCCCCAGGTGTCATACCGTACGTACGTCGTACAATGTGTAACGAAGTAACGAATCCCCCTTTACGGTCATTATCAAAGGCGTCGTACGTTAACTTATTAACTTGTTTCCAAGAAAATTTGTTTCACACCAGTACATATTTTCCATAGGGAAGTGGCGATGCAGCTTTTATTGTCAATCATACAAGTTCAGCTTCAATGTATCATGAATATTAATGCGATAACGCCGATAACTCAGTATGTATGTGCCTATGTGGTGTTATGAGTTTGATGCATACAATGTACATATTTGGTTATCACGGTTTGATAAGTGAGTCTGTGCCTATTCTTGTGCTGTTGAATAATTAATTAGCTTTGCATGTTGCATAAGCAACAAATTAGAGGTCTATGCACGTTGGTGTTCTAATATTATTGTATAGTATAACGAAATACAATAATGTTAATGACATTTCTAACAACTCACAAATTATTAGAAAATACAATAATTAATTTTGACCTACACTGTGAGCTCGCAAGTCTTCTAACACCGTAGTGAATGTGTTTATTTGCTTTAATAATGCATCGCGTTTAAACTTTTCAATCTCCAACTGTGGACGAAGATTTTTGATTCTGTTTTCTATTTCTAATTGTTCTTGGTCAGATTTTTCAGTTTGAGCGATTGTTTCTCTTATGGCTCGGTTTAGAGATGATAAAGCAGCTTCATCTATTATTTAAATACATATAAATACATTTTTACGAATAACATATAGGTTAAAACAAACAAAAAATATCATTTCTTTAAAGCATGCAATATCTGTTAAAAGTTTTAGTGATATTACATTCGCGTTTTTCCTTTAACCTTGCTTCAACGTCTTGTTCTTGCAGTTTGATTTTTTCAATCGTAGACCCTACAGATTGTTCCATTGTGTTGGTAAGCACTATTTTATTTTAAAATACGTTAAATTCGTGATAAATTCGTATTTATAAAAATTACCATACCCATACCCACTTTTAATTGCCGCCAAATGGTTTTTTTTTCTTTCAATAATGGCATCACAAGCTCTGTTCATATTGTCAGCGTCAAGAATAATTTACGAATTACATTTGTATGGGGCTATTTTACTAGAACGTGTCTGAGTTTTGGAAGCAATAGTTGAAATGCCTGCTTAGAGCACATTATTCCTTTTACAGGCCACTGGCAATAAAATTGGTATTAAAAATAAATTTAAAAAACGGTAATTTTAAAAACTAAAAAACCCGACCTCTTTCCTGTGTAATTTTGAAATGTAAAAACCCTAAAAAGTCGTTATACCTGATTGCACTTAACAATAGGGTTACGTAAATTAATTATAGAATAGGAGCTCATTGTATACTTAACAATATTTTTAAATACAAGAAAAATTGTAGTAGTCGAGACCCATTATAGAAAGTCAGCCATCTAAATCTTACCTTATAAATAACAGAGTTAGAGCATCAAACTGAAGGGTGAGTCAGTAACTCACCCTTCAGTGTCTACCTGTCATACCTTGATAATCTTGCTTGGAACTCCGTGCTTGCAGCAACAAAAGTACTGACACAGGAGTAGGTACTGACTCACCTGTCATACCTTGACGCTTTTAAGTAATTTTGATATAATGCCATAAAATATAACAATAATAATTTACCTATTATAAAGTTTTTATACTTGCGTAGAACGGATAACTATTATATCGATTTCGTTTCTCGGAAACCGCGACATTTGAAAGATTGAAAAATGCGTCAATCTTAGCAACGTTACTAGCAACCTATTTACAAACGTTTTTAAGTTACTTAATTTCCGATTTGCTATTTTTATTTAGGTACTATTTTAGATTACTTGAAAAAGTAAATAAAACAATCAATGGAAAAACCCGATGCGAATGGGTTCGTAAATATAACTTGGCCAAGCAAAAGCGTCCCACATGGAGGTATTTTTCATGCGAGGCGTGTAGAGCCATCATCTGCACACCAGGAATTTCTCAAGATTCTTTTAGAGGAATCAAAACTGACTGTAGCCCAGCGTCGGAAGTCAGCTCTAGCTTTGCGTGAATATGAGAGCAAAACGGAAGTGCCTCGGCGTCAAGCGCCAACGATTCGACCCCGTACTTCACGTCGTCGTTCTCTTTCCGCTATAAGGGAATCGGGTGCTTTCGAAATGGATGGGTACTTTTACATGCGTACTTGATTTTTTTTTATTAATTAAATTAGCAGATCGTGTGCAGCCATAAGAAAGGTGCAGATGTCTACAGTTACCCGCAACGACTAGCACATTAGGAGCCTTATCTAAGGTTTCATACAGTTGTGCTGCTAGATTGCTACGCCCCCGTATACTGATTTTATCGCCTCATGTACGTGTAGCCGGCAAATGCACATTGCATGCTAAGCACGGGTCTCTGTACATGGTTCGAGAGGCCTAGAGCTTTTTCCACCACGCTACTCAAATGCGATGGATGATATGCTTGATGACTCCTATTTATCTATAAAACCTCGATCTTTTCGAAGCTCGGTAGGGCACATGAAATTTGTCTAGGGGTCACCCATCTTATTCTCGACCGGGCACGTTTCGCTTCGTTGAGTAGATCACTTACGTTTTACACCAGCCGTAGGGTAATGCCATTAATGGCTGCAACCCTTTTTGCGTCCCACTGCTGGGCACGGGTCTCTCCCCATTATTGGGGAGGCCTGGAGCTTACTCCACCACGCTGCTCCAATACGGGTTGGTGGAGATGCGGGTTAGTGGCCAACCCGCTGTCGGATGTTTTCAAACCGCCCATAAGGCCTCCGACTAGGATTAACGACTGTTATCTATCGACAACAACCGGGACCGACGGCTTAACGTGCCCTCCGAAGCACGGAAACGCGCATGTTTTTTTTTTTTGCCACTAGCGGTCACCCATCTCACACCCGACCGCGACCGTTTGGCTCAGCTGCATAGATCGCTTGCGTTCTACGCTAGCCGCCAGGCCATGCGCGCTTCATTAATACAACAGGTTAAGTAACTGAAAATTATATTTGAAGATACAAGCCTTTAAAACGAGGCGAAGATCGCGAGCTACTGAAGGAGCGCCTGGCCAATAGCATGGCATATGGCGACGAAGAACAGAAGCCGCCGCCTCAGCCTCGCCCTCGGAAACCACCACCACGACTACCAACCAATAAAGAGAAATGGAATGACTGTAAGTATTCCTCAGTAAACAAATTTGTCCAACAGGTAAATTTCATAAATTTCATTTTAATAACGTCCACGAAACTTAAATTTGAAAGTTTTGTAGCAGTAATTCGCCCCAAAACATAAAAAATCGTCGGTTTCACAATTCCTTTAAACTAAGCTATGATTTTTTTTTGCTTTTTCAGTGGTAACTCAAATACGTGAGCGCGCGGAATGGCTCGCGGAGATGGAAGACCTAGGAGAAGCAGGTCCACACAGAGAGATGGTCAAAGACCAGATTGCTGAACGCCTGCGAGCTTTAGACGCCTTGGGTATTGACAGCGTGTGCTCATCAGCACGCTCGAATAAGTCTGGGTTCAGCGTTATGGACTATGCACCAAAAAGCAACAGATCTACGGAAAGTGCTGGTATATCTGGTATGTGTAAATTACATGTAAATACAGCCAGGGTTTAAAGGTTCTTTTGGTAATTTTTTTCCTCCACCCTTCAAGCATTCATATCTACGTTCTTAACTTCTTAGCGTGTGTGATATGCCCATGAAAGTAGGTCGTCTGTGTGCGACCAACAAGATGATGAGATACTACACCACATCTGCACCTTACTGTGCATAGTGCAAGTATACAATTTTATAGTTTTAAATCGTTTTAAATGTCGTATCAACTAGTTAATATAATGATTTAACCTTCCATGGGCGCATCAAACACGCTTAGATTAGAACATAAATAAGAAACGGAAGAAAATTGATCTGAAAACATTTATAAACCCTGATTGTACCTAATTGATCTGTATATAAAAGAATGCATTCTGTTGTGGAATTAGATATAGAAAGTTATTTTGTTCGTATTTTAATGCACGAGCTGCGATGGCAAAGTAGTAAAAGCCCGCGGCTTCCGACGCGACCGATACCGGGTTCAAACCCTCGGCACGCACTTCTGACAAAGAAATTTGTAATGTGCGCATTTATCGCTGCTCCATTGTGATTGAAAATATCGTGATATTTAAGTACCTAATTGATTACGATGTACATCGCCGTGCATGCTTGAGAGAAATTCATAGTTGATATCTCGAAAGCATGACGTCCACCAATCCGCACTTGGCCAGCGTGGTGGACTATGGCCTAAATCACTCTCACTCATCATCTGTGCCCAGCAATGGGACTGGGAAAGGTTTACAAAAAAAAGATTTTCATGAAACCAAAATTTACAGTGTGTTCCAGATATTCTAGAGGATCAGACAAAAAGCAAATCACCAAGAAGAGTTCTGCAAAGAGGCAATTACAGGAGGAAAATGTCATGGCATACAATGTTTTGTCACCCTTACAATATTCACCCAGACGCAGAGTCTAACCATGACTTAATCATTACATTATGATTATATTTGATAGTCACCGATTATGAGTAATTAACTTAACTGTCTTCTATTAGTGAAAAGGATTTTTAAGGTTTTGAATTATAAAAAGAAGAAAAAGATGTAATAACCGTAATAATCATAACAACCAGTGATGTTGACTCAGATAATATGCAATAGTTTGACATTTTAATAAAATTATTTGTGTATTACAAAGGTTTATATTCACATTATACAACAAAATGTATATAAAAATGGTATTGCCATTTTATTTATAACATTTAAAGAATCATTTGTGGTAAATATCTAATACAAGTTTAGTCTATTTCTATGGTTTTTAATTTCTTTGGAGTAGGTTCATCATCACTACTATCATAAGTTTTGAAATTATTCATTTCAACATTTAAAGTATTAGAATCATATTCCACTGGTGCAGTTTTCCTTATGTCAAAAGAATCTTTAAAATATTTTCGAATTGGCATTTTCAATGCAAAGTCTGGATCACTTATAAGGTGCATATTTGGACCTCTCTTGATGTATACAATGGTTGTATATGCAGTGAAATGATAGTCTTCCTCTAGATATCCTTCAGTAAGTAAATAAGCAATTACATCTTCTCCTAAACTTCTTGATATTTTAGGTTCCAGACCCTTATGTCTAAGATTTACAGGACCTTTCAAAAACCAAGCATCAAGCAGCTTTTGTGCAGTCAATTTAGTTTGTTTATTCTCAGCATTAAGAAGAATGCTTGCTAATGTTTTGCAATAAGTTTCAATTTGCAATTCTTTCACAGAATTCCCTGTATTACAACATACATCACACATATTATTACACTGCGAGTTACCCCAATTCTCATCAAAATGTTCAGCTATCAACTGTCTTCTACATAGGCTTCCATTGAGACAGTATTTTATCATTCCATATAAATGGTCTTTGCTCTCAACAGAAGAGAAGACCATTGCACTGATTTTAAAAATGTCCTGCATTTTGTACAAAGTAACACATTCCGCTCTGAGGTCGTCCCTCCCTGCCCGTCCACTTTCTTGATAATAATTCTCCATTGATTTGCTAATTGTATGATGAATTACAAATCTCACATCTGGCTTGTCAATACCCATTCCAAAAGCAACAGTAGCTACAATAGCCTGATAATATCCTTCATGCCATTTTGTGTGAACTTTTGTCCTCGAGTCTGCTTCCATATTAGCATGATAGCATCCCACTTTTAAACCTTGTTTACGCAACCCATCAGCTAAGTCTTCTGAATCCTTGATACTGTAAGTATAGATAATACCACTTTTTCCCTTATACCTATATTTTAGGAGACATTCAAGAAGAGTTAAACATTCTTCTTGAGAGGTTGGCTTCTCAAGTATTTGGTAGAACAGATTTGGTCTATTGAATGTTGATTTAATTACTAAACAGCCAGAAATATTGAGCATCTTCTGTACATCAGCCAGAACATGAGAGGTTGCTGTTGCTGTCAGGCCCAAGATTGGAACATTCGGAAATGTATTTGTAAGTATTCCTAAAAATTTATAATCAGGCCTGAAGTCATGACCCCACTGAGAGCAACAGTGGACCTCATCAATGGCTATCCTCTGTAGTCTTCCATCTTCATAACATTTTTGCAGGCTTGCCATGAACCGTTTGCTTTTAGCTAACCTTTCAGGTGTTACATAAAGTAATTTGATGGGAGCATTTTTGTCCTTTAAAACATTTAATGCTTTATTTGTATCTTCCTTAGAGCTAGTGCTTGTCATGAGCATTGCTGGTATATCTTTTTTTGTTAAAGATCTTACCTGATCTTCCATGAGGGATACTAATGGTGATATGACCACAGTTATTCCTGGTTTAATGAGGGCCGGTAACTGGTAGCACAAGCTTTTTCCTGCACCTGTTGGCATCACCACTAATGCATGTTCTCCTGATAATGTTGAATTAATAGCACTCAGTTGCCTATGTCTGAATGATTTTATTTTAAAAACATCCCTCAGTATTCGTTTTACATCTTTGTACCACTCATAATTAGTTCCAGCCCAGTCTTTGCTAGCTAAATGGTCCGATTTAATTTTGTCAATGCTTTTTTTTATTGAAATTTTCTTTTCATTTAGTGCACTTAAACGTCTTCTCAATTTCGACATCTCCAATTCTACTGCTTGTGTCTCTTTTTCGACATTCTGTAGTTCTTCTTCTAGCTCTTCGATAGTTTTCATTTTCAAATCTTATGCTTAGAAAAGTAAGTTTCTCTATCTACGGACTAGTACGTTCACGTTAGACAAAATTCAATTAATAATTAGAATGCAATAAATAACGGCATCAGTTTTTTCATAATTATATCTATATTTGAATGAAATAAACTTTAAGTTGGGTACTTTCCATAAAATTTCATTAAAAATTAAAATTAAAATGTGAAGTGACGTACCGTACGTCACATAGTGACGTGACGGAGTCTTGGAACTTTTTTTTTCAAGTATGGCATCGCTGATCGCAAACTCTATGCATACTGCCAGCGTCAAGTATAATTATTTTTGCATCAATTTTTGCCAGATTCAATGAAACTGGACGAAGTCATAACAAAGTCAGTAAGTAAGTCGTCAGTAATCAGTCAGTCTAGTCAGTCCAACATTCAAGTAAAGCGATGGCTACTTTACTAGAATGTGTCCGATGGAATTTTGGAGGGAAGCCGAAAAAACATCTTTTCGCACAGTTATTTTATTTCACAACACTCGTGCACTGTCATTAACCTATATCGAACAAAAGGAACATCTTTTATATTATGTAATGTTTGACTAATTTTATAATTACTCTAACGCATTAGGTATACCTGTAATGTTAGATGTAACGTAAGTATTCTATAAATAAATAAATGCCATCAACTTTATCTGATATAAGTCAAAAATACACCAAGAAAATAAAAATAATACAAGAGCACAACTTGTCTCTTCAGACTTCCCGCCAAAGCTCTCGACCGGATGCAGTTAGTCAAAAGCATAGACTAATATAATACACACTACGCATAAGAATAAATAATAAAACCGTTTTGCATTCCAACAAAACGGTTATTATGTGTGTGAAAAAACACACAGCATTTGTTGAAGAAGCGTCTAAAGATTTATCCTATAAAGCCAGAAAATATTGTACTTTACCTCATTATTCCTTGGTCTGTATGTACCTGTCTCTTTCACACAGCAGCGCGCGGCCATTTTCCAAGATGCCAAGCCTGACATTTGTCAATGTCAAATCATAGTCGGTTCACCAGCAAGCTCCTTGCTCAAATGCTGTGTGTTTTTTCACACACATAATAACCGTTTTGTTGGAATGCAAAACGGTTTTATTATATGTGTTTCCAAAACACACAGCATTTGTTGAAGACCTGTTTGTGATCTGCTGGGGGAAGTATACAATTAAATGCTATGTTGAAAAATAATCATTAAATAATATGATATAATTAAATCTTGTATCATTGGTATCTTGTTTCATACATTTTGAAATATTTAGAGTAATAAAATTAATGAACATATTACTATGTTAACAAAAAGCTGACAAACTAAAGAACAACAATAACAACTTTCTGCCAATAATCTGAATTCAACAGAAAATATCTTTATAAAGCTTCTGCCTTTTAATAGTATTTTTAGGAAAAGGATTGCAAATAATAATGAAAACACTAAAAGTGAGATCAATTGATTTGATTTGAGTGAATTGATCACACTACAATATTAAGGCTCTGTGCCTTAAAGGCATTAAGTTTTTGGACATTAATTAAGTGTAGTGTACTGTAGCATATATTTACTTTTACGTGTAGCACCTGCTACTCCGCTACAACCTATTTTTAAGAGTTTCAGAACTCCTCCAATTATTCTCCTCATAATCTCATCAGTTGGTCTATTTTCTAAGCAACTCCTATACACAATTAACAGACATACTGTACACTACCAGGAACTGCATTTATGCCAGCTGCTTTAAAAAATGTTTCTGATCCAACCAGCTATCATAATGGGAATAGCTGTTCTTTTATTAAAATAAACAGACTAATTAGATCAGGTTTACTGAACCAAAACTTTGCTTCAGCAACCATCCTGACTGTCAACTGTTAGTATTATCTATTTTAGATACAAACTTGTCAATGCATGATCTGATTATTGCTTAGCTTTCTTTTTATTTACCTTCTGATAATTTTAATAGGTTAAAATCATGAATTCTACAACTAGATCTTATAAAATATTACCTTATAGCTATATCAAATAGCCACCTTGAGACCACTTAGCCAATTAAAGATCAGCTGTGTTTCAAGTTTGCATCATTCTATCCTCAGATAGGAGCTAAAAAGCTTTACTAGATACAGCTTTCAAAACTTAGTACACATTTTTTTTTATTGCTGTGCTTGATGCTGTAGATCTACGTTAAATGTAGAAGTATTTTTCTATAAGTAAACTTGTCTTCCTTAATATAGTAATTGTAACCAAAAAACTAGTTATCTCAATGCTCCCTGGCATTCATTCTAGGCAACATTATTGTGCACACAATACCCAATATCTGATTGAGCTTAATACAAGTAAAAATTAAATAAAATGAATAAAAAGATGTTGAATCTCACCAACTCTTCTTTGGAAAATCCATCTCTGCTGAGGTCTAGTGAGCTATCTGATCTGCCACCCCAACTCTCAATGCTGGAATATACAGCTTTTCCACCTGAGGTGGGGGCCTCCCAGTAATGAGGTTTATCAGGTTCTTGTTCAAATTTATTATTGGATATAGCTCTTCTAGAGCTCTCGTCTTTGAATCTGTTAGAACCTCGGAATCAGATTTGGTGGTGGGTTTTACCTACCCAAGCTTGTAGTTCCAATAATGACTGAATGCGTCGTAAAAAATTGGCTGACCCATCTCTGCAGTCCAGCGTTACATAGTGGTGTATGACCACGCTTGCCCAATCGTAAAAAATTGGCTGACCTATCTCTGGAGTCCAGCGTTACATAGCGGTCTATGACCGCGCTTGCCCGACAAGCTTAATAATCAACTTCAGGTACGCCCCAACTTTTGCAAACAGCCTCCGAGGCCGGGGGCAATATATGCCATTCCGGCATATGTAGGTCTGTTTCGAGATTGGCGGTCGGCTATGCCGTTGTATCTCCCCGAGAGGTACGCCGCCCAGAGCATGATATTCAAACGCTCTGTCAATTCCAATAGCTTCCATGTCAGGTTAAGCAGGGCTCGTGTGATCGGGCAAATCCCTGTACATTCAGAAAGATAATTCCAAATATCAGCTAAGAGTGTCCTGTTGTCTTACTGCACTATTACATGTAAGTTCTCCAGGAACCTCTACTGACGACTTATGGCACCATAATAAAATATTGTGAACAACTCTTTGAGGTTCATGTACCAGGTGCCCTGCCCCTGTGGTGTACTAACCATGTGCCTGACATGTATTTGCTATTCATGTGAGCACTCCAGCTCGCATCCGATGCGTCTGTAGTGAGTGGCTCACTTCTTGTGCAGAACCACCGAGCTGTGGTATATGGCGTTCCGCCACCAAGATAATCTATCTTGCTGCACTAAAAGAGGAATCTTCCTCTTTACTGGAATTGATTAAGGCCTCTTAGAAGCTCTGCATATGTATTCGCCATTCATGTGAGCACTCCAGCTCGCATCCGATGCGTCTGTAGTGAGTGGCTCAGTTCTTGTGCAGAACCACCGAGCTGTGGTATATGGCGTTCCGCCACCAAGATAATCTATCTTGCTGCACTAAAAGAGGAATCCTCTTTACTTAGAAGCTCTGTATATGGCAACAATGCAGTCACTCTTTTGGTGTGGTTAAACTTGCAAAATCAAGTAACCCTAGTAAGTACATCAATGTACTTCAAACTATTAAAATAGTTGATATTTTCAACTTTATAAAGCCATGGTACAACCTCCAGCCTTCTATACCAGGACATGGGTTGGGGTTAATACTGACATCTGCTAGTTAGCATTCCAGTAACTCTTAACTAAGGTCCCCGAGGCCTGGTAACTCAATTTTGTCTGATATTTGTTTACCAGGATGTAACAGTCTTACATAGACCATAAGTCTTATGCCACTTATGCATAAAGTCTCACGAGACCCATCTGGACAGTGGCAAGGATTATGCGGGCAAGAAATTACAATATTGTAATAAATTTGCAGAAATCTATGGAATAGTTCATTGATTGGCAGGTAAATATGCCTGTTGTACTGTTGGAGTAAGTTCCAGGCTACCCCAATACTTAAGGAGAGAACCACACCCAGCAATGCAATGGGATGCAAAAAAGGGGTTGCAGCCAGGATATATCCAATTGAGATCTTAGATGAAAATCTTAGATTGTTATCAGAATCTTACTTAGATCCCCTCAGTTTGAGTATGGGATGCATGTCTCCATTTTGCTTTTCTTATATAGAAAGCCTATGTTTACAACTGGTGACATTTTTAATATAAGAACTCTTGACCCCTTGTTTGGGAATTTTTTCAATACATTGGGACTAGTTTTGCATTGGGATTCTCATTTTAAATGGTATTTGGCCATGTGTTTCTAATAAACATGTACATACATTCTTGGATGTCTCAAAATTGGTCATGTTTATAATATTAAGGTAATGAACACAAAAAATAAATAAATAAATAAACACCTAGGTATTTAAAATAAGTTGTGTTGCCACCAATCCCGTCATTCCTATGTGTGTTATTTATGCAGCCCCCCTTGAAAACATGTAATACCAAATTTACATGTTACATTACATGCACAGTGTAAAGTTATTTGTATTGATTAAAAATATCTATAGGAAAATTTCTGAAAGTTAGGATTATTTCCAAATGCCTGATTTTTACTTGATTGACTTTTGTGATCAAATTAATCACTCTTTTTATAAATAGTAACAGTCTGATGAAATATATGATTTGTAACCAAAGGACTATTCAGGATAATATTCAGGTTGGTTAAGGCACTCTGTGCCACCACATGACTGTATAACAAGCTACAAAGCCTGAAAATTGAAAATATACTTAGCACTTGGGAGGTTTTCTCTTAACAATAGGGCTTAAGATAGTACTCCTAACAATAAGGAGTCTAACAATAAGGTTATTAATTTCTTTTATAATACCTTTTTCTGACCTTCCACAAATCATCTGAACACTTTTAAGTGGGTGTGTTCCAGGCCCAAATAGTTCTGTCACCTTACTAAATAAGGAGGTAGACTTAAGTTCACCTGACTTTCTACCTGCCCAGTTATGTAGCTCCTGCAGACTTTTTAACAACTACTGGTGTAATTCTACATAGGTCAATATGGCTAAGGTCAGGTCTTTGGTTTTGTTGAAGTAATATAACTTCTCATTAATTTAAGGGGCCACAAAGCCATAAGTGGTTTCATTTCTTTGTTTATGACTATATATTATATTAAATATAATACAGAATTCGTCTATATACCAAAATTTTATAATTTGGCTAAAGTGAAATTGTCACTACTATTACGAGGATTCACTAATCTCCAAGACAAAGCTACTAGGTAGACTGAGAGTGCATATCTCCTTAGAATCATATTTTTGATTTGATTTAGTGTTGTATGTGTTTATTTCTCTGTTGTAGCTAGCGATAAAACAGGGAATCAATTCGCGGGTCACTAGACCCGTACTTGTTTACCTACGCCTTTTATCGGGATTCGGCGAGGCTTAACCCTCCACAGGTTCCACATCTTCCGAAGATGAGGAAACATCTGCGTATCGACCTTGAGGTCGGGGTCGAGATGGCCGTTCTCCATCCGAAGCAACGGCAATTTGCTAACACTAATCTTACCTTGTTCAGAATAAGCACTCAACACAAAAAACTGCGACACATTGCTAACACTCATCGTTAGTCTTACCTTGTGCAGATTTCGCACTTATCTTAGAACAAAACTGTAACAAATCACTAAACTTTTTGAAAAGTGAACTTTATAACAAAAAATAACTCTGATAAATATCAGTTTCACTTAGAAACAAACAATATTTGCTGTTTTTTGTTTGATGGAAAAAAATTACCGGCTTACACGAGGAAATCTTTAAATGCTATGATTTGACATAGACAAATGTCAGGCTTGGCATCTTGGAAAATGGCCGCGCGCTGCTGTGTGAAAGAGACAGGTACATACAGACCAAGGAATAATGAGGTAAAGTACAATATTTTCTGGCTTTATAGGATAAATCTTTAGACGCTTCTTCAACAAATGCTGTGTGTTTTGGAAACACATATAATAATTACTTATTCTTATGCACTACGTAAGATTACGTAAAGCATCAAACTCAACTCACCCTTCAGTAGAGAAGGCATAGCGCCTCGCTACATACGGTACACATTTTTTGTGCCAAATTGATGATGATGCGGGTGGAAGAACGCACATAATTTTAATTTTGTCACATATTCACAAAATATTCTTTCATCGCTACAGACGCAGACTTTTCTAAATATGTCAATTTCAATTAACAACGTCATTTTCTATGCACCAACAACACTGACACACACAGAAATACTAGTTGTATAACTAGAAGGCACATTGTGCATGGACGTTGCCGCGTTGGGACGAGGGGTTCGCCCCGGCCCGTAAAGGCCACTCCTCTGAGGGGCGTCATACCTGTCAATATCTTGATGCTCTAAGGTATATAAGTCTATGGTCGAAAGTAACATGCAAATTGTAACATGGGAGCAGGGCTTTGAATAATGTTAAAAGTCAGGTATCGTTACCTTCGCCAGACGAAGGTAACGTTAATGGCAAAGATAATGTTATGCTTGTTAACGGTACCTTGGATGGCCTTTTACCGTTAAACTGACCTAACGTTATCGTGGATTTTATCAGTAAATCGTAATTTTACCACGGTCAGGTATTGATAAAGTTACCAAATGTATAGTAATAGGATCGTTATTTAACGTTATTTTTATTAATCTGTTAATCTGTTTATTATTTTCCTTTTCTTACAATGCATTGGCTTTTAAATCAAAGGCTCTTGGGCACTAAGGTCCCATATTAAGGTATGTATATTGCCGTTCCATCCTGCCCGCGTTTCCCGCTCAGCTCCACAACAGGCTGCATGAATTGGCAACTACGCATAAGCTAACAAAAAAGTATCGGTTTATGTATTAACAACTTTTGTAAACACCCATATTTGTGCAAATAAAGTTCTTTGTCTTTGTCTTTTTTTAACGTTACTTGATCACGTTACTAAATTTAATTTCATATCATAAGAATAAATAATTATTTATTCTTATGTTTCATACAAAAATAAACGTTACTACGTTATCGTTAATATGTTAACATTATGAAAATAACGTTACTTAATGGTTTTTATAGTGTGAATTTGGTAGCGTTTGGTAGCCCTGTATGGGAGTTCTCGGCTCAGCCTATAGTTATTGTTCTTAGGTTCTCGGTTTAAAAGCAACATTTTCACAAAAAAAAGTAACATTAGGGTAAAACTACCTGTTTGTCGGCCAATACTCTTTCGGCCACTGTGCACATTTTAAAAAATAATAGGCGTAACATAATTCACACTTTTCTAATTTGCGTGCCATTCGATTTTACCTTTTTTTTTTACTGAGGGCATTACCTTAAAATGTAAGCATAATGATCACAAGAGTTGTCTTAAAATTAGCATTGCGGAATCATGCGAAATTCAGAAAAAAAATTGAAAATGGACTGGTTTCATAAATAAGGTATGTTTTAAGTGCTATTGTTGATGAATAGGCGATTGCATTGGTTTGTGCATTCGTAATATGTATATTGAATTTCAATATTGAAATTATAGTAATCAATTTTTAATAATTAGAGATATTTTTGGCTGCCGGGGAACAGTTTATTTGAGTAAAACTGAATGAATGAATGAATGAATTAATGAAATTATTTATTTTATTTGAGTCAAAAAATCAAAAATATTTATTTGATATTAGGAATACAAAATATTCGCTTAATGAATGTCATTTTTTCCCGGTCATCGCCTTTAGGTGCCCGTTTGGGCTAGATGTTGAGCTGAGAGAAAAAAGTCGGCGGAAAAAAACTCCCAGCAGCACTCTTTTTAAAAAAAAGTACATATAATTGAGATAACAGTATGGCTATGGGTCCATAATGGGCACACGTGACAGCTGATCGTATGAGACACTATAAACCCACTTCCAGCTGCTCACAGATGCGAGTAATTACTAAAACTATGTATTACATTTAATTTAGAAATAGCTTTGTGTGGGCGAGATTCATTCCCACGCTCCTTTATCATTATGATAGTCCTTAGTGTTGCAGTAAGCCTTGCGGCAGAGGACTTGTTTGACTGTCTTCTTAAAAGGTTTTAAAGGTAGGGATTGAATCTTTATTGGAATTTTATTATATATCCTTATGGACATCCCAATAAAAGAAGAGCTTTTTTTATGGAGCCAGCATTTCGGAAATGCCAGCTTGTGGCCGTTCCTAGTTGAGACACAGTTAGGACTATGCAAGTCCAATATGGTAGTGAATCTTCGTGTCACTTTTTTTTATTTACATTATGTTTTCGTAGATATATTGCGAAGCAAATGTAGGAATATTTATCTCTTTAAATTTTTCTCTAAGTGATTCTCTAACACCTAAATTATAAATTGCGCGAATAGCCCATTTTTATAGTTTCCAGCCTACCTAAACATATTCGATAATGTCCTATAATAAGAGTAGTTTTTCTTCTATGAACCACAAAGGTATCATATCCACTCAATGAAACTGAAAATCTCGCATTAAAACACGTTTCATTTAGCATGGTAGCATCTCCAAAATTTGCCAACCAGGACAAGACGCGTTAAAAAAATCCAGGGTTCAGGGTTTTAACTTAAACCCCTGGATTTTCTAGCCCAAAACCCGGACATGTCAACAGCGGGGGGACGGTGAATTTAGCGAGTCGGTTCGTCGGTTGATCGCGAAATGGGCACAGTGCGTGTGTCGCGGGCGGCCCAAGACTTTATTTTCTTTAAACCCGGACTACAAATGAAGTCCGGCCCGGACGCTCCCCGGACGCCCTCTAAACTAGGACAAATCCGGGGAAACCCGGACGGATGGCAACCCTACTAAAAAGCCATTGAGGAATGAGAGATGTGCATGTGCTGTCAATTGTCATACCTACCCTTGATTTGAAAGGTAAGGCCTACGGGTAAGGCCAAAAATCAAGTGCGCCAAGATGATGAACAAACACATTGTACCCATTATAATTTTGTGCTGAAAACATTGAAATATCTTATATTATCCTAAAAGTAACGTATAAGTAACATTTTGAGTTGTGTAACATACTTATAGGTAACATGAGGGGGTCAAAGTAACGTAAAACATTACAATAGTAACATTCTGGCAACCCTGTCAATATAGGGTTATATCAAGATTATCAAGGGTCATATTGGGTATTCTTTGATATTGGGTGGGTTGTACGTGATATAACGTAGTGTTTAATTTCTCTATGAAATGAAATGAAAATACTTTATTGTTGACTGTTTACATATATACAGTTAGATGTTTAAAATTATTATAGGAGTTTAAACAGTCTACCATGCTCTGGCATACAATATTATACTTATTACTAATTAAAATTAAAGTATAAAATAGTTTTATTTTAAGATCCGCTAAGAATATTCTTAACGGATCATCGGCTTTTGATGCCTACCCACCACTGGGTCAATGAGAGAAAAAAAGCCGGCGGAAAAAAAAACTCTCAGGCATTGTTTAGAAATTTTACGCGGAAGCTCCCCAAACCATTTTAATGCACGTCATCAAAAAACTCGTTTATACTATAGTAAACTTTTTTTATAAGCCATTGCTTTAGTTCTCTTTTAAATTTATTACCTGATAATTGTTTGAAATGTCTGGGTAATTTATTGAATATTCTAATAGCAAATATGTATGTACTATTTTTGAAAATCTGACATTTCACTTGAGGTAAATATAAAGCGTCACTATCTTTCTGCCTCGTGGGTACATCTCTTATGCGCATGTTTATTTGCTTTTCAAATGAATTTATGTTATTAAAAACGAAAGTACAAATCTCCAATATGTATAGACTAGTTAATGTAAGAAATTTCTCTTCGGAAAACAAAGAGCGAATAGATTCATCGCTCGCTTTACCATACATTATTCTAAGACTGCGTTTTTGCAATATAAATGTTCTACTAACATTGACAGAGTTTCCCCAGTATATAATGCCATAAGTTAGAAGGGGGTAAATGTTTGCATAATAAAAACTTTTAGCTACTTCAAGAGTTGACGCATCCACTAATACTGAAAGCGCATAACAATTATTGGCAGATATTTTATTATTAATTTTATCAATGTGACTTTTCCAGTTTAAGTGAGTGTCTAAGGACACTCCTAAGAAATTAGTTTGCTCTACTTCTTCTATTTCAACTGAATCTAGTTGTATATTTAGATTTTCTAAATTCTGTTTATAATTTTTAAATTGCATAATTTTAGTTTTGTTTAAATTGACCGTGAGGTTCATTGTGTCTAGCCAAGTTTTTATAGTTAATAGTGTACTTCTTATCTTCTATGGTACGTGAGAAGTAGATACACCTGATACAAACTAATACTTGATCTGTCTGTGGTGTGGGTACACCACAGACAGATCAAGTATTAGTTAGGTTAGGTTAACAACCTAATTTGAGATACTGTATTCAAAATTCCCGTATAAAATGAAGTACTCTGTGGCTGAAAAAATTAAGAAAATACCGTAGACCATCCCTAGACAGAGTTCTCTGCAATAAAAAAAAAACCCTCCACACCAGACTCCTGGCAGCTCCTCTCCAAAAATATGCCCAGGTCGGACCTGCAAACAAACAGAAGGCTCATTAGTAAGAAGAAGACCACGACGGGGACCACCCGGTCCCCCACCCAAAGACCGGGACAATATTCATGGCCCGCGCTAGAGACACACGGCAGGGGAGGTCCCGAAACGTGATAGGCTACCTCATGCTGTTTCCTCTGTATATTAAATTTAATATCTTGTATGCGTGTCTCCGTGTAATGTGAAAGGCAAATTTACGCGCGGTACCCAGCTGGAACAAAGCCCCGTACAGTTCCCCGTTACAGGGCTAGACCCCTGACCAGTAGGTATACCAGTAGGTATAGCTTATAGCTTGGCCATTTGGATTAGGTAACTTAAATAATTTGGAACTAAATTTTGCCTTCACATGCCTACTCACAACTGAAAAATAATCAGAATCAAACAGTAGTGCTTTGTGTTCTAAGCACAGGTTCTAAGGCTATGTGATTTTTTGCTATTTTTGGTAGATTTAACATTTTAGCTGGTGTGTTGTTATTAAAAACATAAGGTAGAAAACATAAAAGATGGTACATTAGAAGTTAGTCGACATATGGCTGCAATCCTTTTTGCGTCCCACTGCTGGGCACGGGTCTCTCCCCAATATTGGGGAGGCCTGGAGCTTACTCCACCACGCTGCTCCAATGCGGGTTGGTGGAGATGCGGGTTAGTGGCCAACCCGCTGTCGGATGTTTTCAAACCGCCCATAAGGCCTCCGACAAGGTTTAACGACTGTTATCTATCGACAACAACCGGGACCGACGGCTTAACGTGCCCTCCGAAGCACGGAAACGCGCATGAAATTTTTGCCACTAGCGGTCACCCACCTCACACCTGACCGCGCCCGTTTGGCTTAGCTGCATAGATCGCTTGCGTTCTACGCTCGCCGCCGAGCCATGCGCGCTTCCCGCCAAGCCATGCGCGCTTCCGACATATAGTCGACATTAACTACGGATTTAATATAACTATAAAGGTTATGTTTACATAATCAATTATAACATCCAAACGGTCAGAGCTTTTAAATTTTTTTGACAAGCATAGACACAGAATAATGGCTGGGAAAGGCTTACATAGAGACGACGCCCTCCGAGTCCCTCCTTATTGGCTAGGGTCTTGGCTTGGCTGAAGGGAGACGTCATGGCGGCTCCGATTGGCTAACTGGCTGACACGTTCATTACATTCGGCCATCCTGGAACAATAAATAATTGCTCCCACAATGGGAACAAACAGTAATGGTTAGCATCAGGCACAATAGAATAGATCATTATGGCTCTTAATTAAGGAAATAAATTTTCAGCGTTTAATTAACGCGCTAGCCTTTCAATTGAGTGGCCGACTTAACCAAATGGCTGCGTACATACACACAACCTCGAGTAAGCCTCAGTTTTGTCCTGTTGTATACAGTTGCGCTGCTACTCTGAAGGCTGATCATCGCCTTATAGCCGGCAACTGCATCTTTCCACTGAAACACTATAGAATTGCTTCTCGGACATCTGCCGTGGTGCAGCGGTGGTACCATTTAAGATCTACCACCTACAAAAAAGTGCATTTTCGTGTGTACTGCGAACAGGCGTGGTCCCAAGGGGGGGGGGGGGTCACAGGACATCCATCAGTAATGCGTAGGTTAAAGGGGCAATTTGGGACACCTCTTCCCCCAAATCTCTTAGTGACCCCCCCCCCCCCAATTTCTTGGTGACCCCCTCCAAAAATAAAGGCTGCGACCGCGCCTGACTGCGAATCATGAAAACGCTCATAAAATTTACCACTATAACGCGGTTATCAGCCGCTGTGTCATGCGGATTTCAACTATACCTACTGCGTTTGGTTACTCTGTCTTGATCTACGGTTGACAAGGGATACTTGCATACATAACACATATGTATAACAATATCCTTTATCGTACCAATGACCTGTATATAATAAGGAAATTATCCATTAGATTAAGTGGCACCCACCCAAATACTGTCTTGCTACTCTTGCTAGTACATCATTGAATAAGAATGATGATAGTAATGTTGGTCTTTACTTTATTTTATTTGTTTATGTAAGTTATCGTTTATTATTACTTTTTAAATAATAATATATAGAAACAAAATAAAAAGTCAATTAATTGTGCGTTAATATCCTGTTTGTTTAGTGTTATATGATTAAGTAAGTTAATAATGGTACTATGTACTTGTTGGACATAATTTTGTTTTTAATTCAGCGCTGATTCGATGTTATGTGAAGAAAGTGTAGCGGTTCTTATTTTAGCCAGAGGAGGCTCAAAAGGTATTCGCTTAAAAAATCTGCAAACAATCGGAGGTCTAAGCTTATTGGCACGCGCAATCCAAACGGTTAAACAAGCGGGGTTTCATGACGTTACAATATCTACTGATCACCCGTTCATTGCTTTGGAGTCATTAAGGTGTAAGTATTTTTGACCATTATTCTTTAATTAAAATTAAATTAATGATTTTTAAGTCATTGCGTTGTATCCCTGGGTTTATCTAGATGGCGCCAAGGTTTTTAGTCGCAGTCGAGTAACAGCAACGGATTGGGCACCGTCCATATGGGGAGTTTCTGAATTTTATCATCATAGAAAAAATATAAGCAAATTAATTTTGATTCAGGCAACGTCTCCTTTTATAAGATCTAAAGATTTATGCAAAGCTTTACGAAAAATAGTTAAACCTACACCATATGACTGCATTTTTTCAGTTACTCGGTAAGAATTTTGTTTGTATTTCTGATTTTTAAAGAGAATAAAAACTAGAAACTAAAAAAAATATTTATTTCAGAAGCTTTAAGCTTCGGTGGCGGATGTCTGAAGAAAAAATGTTTTCTGCAAATTTTAATGTTAATCGTCGACCGCGAAGACAAGACTGGAATGGGGAATTTTTAGAAACTGGAGGTTTTTATATAGCAACAGACATTCTGATAAAAGAAGGAAAATTACAAAATAACAAGTAAGACCAGTGGCGGATTCGGAGGAGGGTCATGACCCTCCCTGGGCAAGTCGAGGTCTTTTAGATTAGGTCATTAATTTGGCAGAACAAATGTTTCCTTGATATGCAAAAAGAAAAACATATCATTAATAATAATAATATGTTTTTGTTTTTGATAATAATAATAACGTTTCACACTCATAGCCCCACAGTAGGGTAGTTATACCCTGTGTCTGGGTGTCATGTACAGTACAAACTCATTTAAATTTCTGCCTCGCCGGGAATCGAACCCGGGACCCTCTGATCGACAGTCCGGCATGGTAACCATTACGCGACGCGGGTCGTCAAAATCATTATGTTATATTAATTTGTATCTATTACCATTACCTACAATTTTAGAAAATCTTTTATTTAAAATTGTGAAAATTTTGGAATTGAAATGTAAATGGAAGCATATCCGTGAGAACACCCTGCCAGCCCGCCCTGCAAAAATGCTTGTAAATACATGACCCCCTCCCCCCATCCCAAAAATGTCAACACTTAAAATCCCTTCATTTGAAGGCTGGATCAGCCCTTGAGTAAGACGAGTAATCTACTACACTGGCTTGCTCGTTAACACTATACAAATATAACACAGTTTTGCAGGCTTTGATCATCCAATGTGTTGAAAGCATTGAAACCAGCATGTAGTAACCCTTCTTAATCTCCTTGTATCATGTCTGTCTATTATCGGCGTAGACAGAGCTGTCTACGGTTAGCAGATTGGCTTCGCCCTTAGAGTATCAAAATTAACAGATATGACACTCTGGGGTGAGTCAGTACCTTTGATGCTCTAAGGCTTCGCCAAACAGACTATGGGCAAGTAAAAAGTGTAATGAGAAAGAAAGGAAGAAAAAATATTTATTTCTTAGGAATACAAAATATTCGCTTAATAAACGTCTTTAGCGTAGGTACATATTTATCCTAAGTCAGTAAGAGCTTGTCTGTGAGCAGCAGTAAACTTTGGACCATGTGCTGGTCTAAAAGGGACGATTGTTGCTCCCTAAGCCTCTTTCTTATTGTTCGTGCACTCATGATTCACGTTTACTCCACGCCACGCACTTCATTCAGCTCTCTTTTGATATTACTGACTGAGGAAACGATTTTGAAGGGAAGTTGAAACAATAAATTGGTAGTCACGACAGGTGGTCTCGGGTTTTGCCGGTACCGGGTCTCCTTTTGTAAGAACCTGTCTCTACAAACCTTCGGTATACTGCGGATGAAATTCGCACTTTACAAATTTCTTTTTTTCAGAGGTGCGCGTTTAGGATTTGAATCCGGCACCTCTATATTTATTGTTACGAAACTTTGTTGAATTTATAACACTAAAATCAATACTATTGGTAACAATAATTTAATTTTTTGTAGGTGGTAGAACTATTATTGTTCGCCCGGGGAAGTACCACCGCTGCACCCACTTCTGCCGTGAACCAACTCTATTGTGTTTCGGTGGAAAGGTGCAGTTGCCGGCCACACTTACATGAGGCGACCACCAGCCTCCGGAGTAGCAGCGCAACTGAATACGACCTCAGACAAGACTTACCTATGCTTGCTTGAGGTTGTAGGTATGTAGATGGCCATGTGCTACAGGGATCACTTAACACCACGTGGCCTGCATGCTCGTCTGCTATTCCATTCAAATAAAATAAAAACGCAAATGAAAACAAAAAAAAAACAATTAATTTCAAGCTTTACTTTAATAACACGAATTTCAGCCTATGCATAAATTTTGTTTTCCTTGGACTATAATTAAATTTTATCTTTCACTGTAGTTCAATTTTTTTGTTTTTTTTATGATTAAATTTAGTCTCAACATTTTTATTTAGTTTAATTTATAAAAATACTACATATTTATCAAAAATATTAATTCGAAAATAATCCAGTACTTTGATCAAGTTTATGAGTCTGTCAGAAGTAGTTATTTATCTTTCAATATTTTATGCTGGATTTATTCATAAAATGATACGCTTTCAAAATTCAAATCGCCCTTATAAATAAAATGTCAAAGTCAATGGGAGTTTTTGGGGGAAGTTCAGAGAAGCATATTGTAATCCTGATTTATTTTCATTTACTTTGTGTATTTTTGAGTTGTATTCAGATAAACATGTTGGCAATTTGTTTGATGTAGGTTAATAATTAAATAATATGTAGGTTAGTAATTCAGTACTCATGTACTGTAATTATTACAGTAGAATGAAATAACTGTGCCAAAACATGTTTTTTCTAGTGGTTTTTTCAGCTTTCTTCCAAAACTCCTATCGGACACATTCTACTACAGTAGCCATCGCTTTGCCAGCCATATCTGAGTGACTAGACTGGCTGATATTGAAAGTCAATTAATGTTTAGTAGATCATTATTTACCACCCGGTTCAACAAAATGGGCAAAAACTGGATACAAATGTTTTTCTAGAATTGTTTACTTGACATTGGCAAAATTGTTAAACGAGCGAGACGCCATTCGTTAAGAAGAAGAAGTTTCGCAATGTCAAACTTTTAAATGTCAAAATCAGTTGTATCCTTTCTGAACGTGGCAAACTTTTTACGCGAAATATGTAAATTGCAGAAAATTATATTTATGTGTTTTGATTATATAAAATTAATATTATATACTTAGAAATTCATATTTTCCAGTTGCACAGTGTGGGAGGTACCTGAAGCAGAAGGTTTAGAAATTGACACTTCCCGTGACCTCAAAGTTGCGAATTTATTGCTTAAATACAACTTAATTTAAATTATTTGCTTCGTTTGACGATTATTTAGTTAGAACGTTATGGTAAGATTTTTCGTGAATTCATTACAAAATGTATTCAATGATAAAGTATGATTTTATTTTTTATTTTTATTTTCATAAAAGTTTTCATAACTATTGTAGGTAATTCAAAAGTGCTAAATTAATATATATTATAACTTATTGAATATCATTGTGCTGCTTTTTTGAAACAGCTACATAATTACAATACACTTCAATTGTGTAACTCTATATTATGCACTTAAAAGTGATACATAAGATTATGTAAAGTTTACAGTAGTTAAACCTGTTTAGTCGCCACTAAATGTTTACTTTAGCTTGTATCTTTCTTTAAACAGATGCATGTGATATATTGAAATGGATGCCTTTTAATGAGGACTACCTACAAAATATTGGCTAAAATAGATTTTTAATTACAATAATGAGCTAAACTGTACCTTCTTTTAAAGACATTATTTTGAGACATTACTTAGCAATTGTTGCAATATAAAATGCATAGGAGACATTAATTCGTCTATTTATGCTACCTTAATTTAAAAGGAAGGCAGCTGCTCCTTAAGTAAAATAACTTGCATTCAAGGTCATTACCTATAAGAGCCCATTTATGTTAGACATTGATCTGAGAGAAAAAGGAAGCAGAAATATATTTCCACTTTAATCTGTTTGTAGTTGGGTTCTCCCAAAAATGTACAGTGAGTAAAGCCAATCATAAATAATTATGAACCCTCACAATTAATATACAATTAAATTAAATTTTATTCATCATTTATTAATTTTAACAATAGGTACTTTTTTATTTAAAAAATCAGAGAGGCAAAAGGAAGCAGAAATATATTTCCACTTTAATTGTAAAGCTAATTTTGAAGACCTGATTCTAGTTGTGTTCCCCAAAAATGTACAGTGAGTAAAGCCAATCATAAATAATCATGAACAGTTATTTTCACAATTCATTATACAATGAAATTAAACTTTATTCATTATTTATTATTGATAATATTATTAAAAAAAATTGTCTTGTATGTACAGATGTAAAATGGCAGACAATACAGAAGAAGTAACATTTGAAGACTTAGAAGCTACAGATGTGATAAGTGTGGAGTTGGTTCCTGAGCGAAAAGGCTTAATTTTAAAACACTGTGAATACTATGTAAGCTCTCGGAGACATGGAACCACAGTTACCAGAAGATACAATGAGTTTGCACAACTCCATGATGTGTTGTATGCCAAGTATCCATATCGGTATGTATATCTAATATGTGTATAATCTTAGTGGAAATTATACAGCTAAGCAAAACAGGCGCAGTTGGGTTTGAGATAGGTGATAGCCGGTGGCAAATGTTAATGTGCGTTTTGGTGCTTTGGAGGGCATGTAAGCCCTAGATTCTGGTGTTGATCTTGCCTGTTATCAGTTATCTAATCTTGTCAGAAGCCATATGGGTCATTTGAAAACAGCCGAAAGCATATCAGCTGCACCTCTGACAAAATAAATTTGTAATATGCGTATTTATGGCTGCTCCATGGTGATGGAAATTATCATGATATTTAATTGATCACAATGTTTCCCATCTCCTTGCATGCCTGAGAGAAATTCATAATTTCTCGAAAGCATGACATTTACCAATCCTTGGCCAGCGTAGTGGACTATAGCTTAAAATCCCTTTTACTTGTGAAAGGATACCTGTGCCCAGCAGAGGGACTTAAAGAGGTTGAAAAAAAAATTTATTATCATGTGGGAAATATAATAATTTTATCATCAGCAGTTATATTTAGAATTTTAGACAGATATTGGTGTGTATGTATCACTCATTTGTACATTTAGAATATAATACATACAAACAGATAAAACAGCAAGTGATAAGCACAAGCACAGATGGTATTGTTGTAATTCATCTGCTGGTGTTCCAATATATTTATCTAGTTTGTTTGTTCGCGTTGAGTCAGTATTAAACAGCTCTATATTAACCAGCATGATATGCATGAAAATTTTAACAGAGATCCCATTATACACTAACTTGAACATGATTTGTAAAAATAATCTATTACAGATTTAGATTATAACTAGAGGTCCCCCCTGCAGTTTCACCCGCGTTAGAAAGGATCAGTAGCATGATGTAAAAGAAATATTCTCTATAGGTTTATCCACATTTTTGGAGTTTTCATATGGATCCCTAAAGTTTTTGAAAATATTCTATTGCCCATGTTTATCAGAGATAATGTAGGGATCTAATGTTTTACTAATTTGTATTAATTATATAGACATTGAAATTCAAGAAAGATTATTTAATTTAATTTGTTTTGTAGAATAATAATTTGTGTATATAAAAATGACTTAGATATTATAATCATTATATTGACATTGCATGCCCGATTCAGCCAAATATGTATGAACTTTTAACATTATTTTACTGTGATCTAATTTATTAACCATATTTGAAGCAATAAATGAATTATGAATGGTAAAAGAATTTTTCAAATCAGTCCAGTAGTTTTGGAGCCTATTCAATGCAAAGAAACAATCAAATCTTTTCTCTTTATAATATTAGTATAGATTATATACATATAAACCGAATAAAATATGTTTTAGATGTAAATAAATATTATCTCAAATGTAAAACATATTATAATTGGCGCAGATTGGTGCAGATCAGTGTGGCAATGTGTTTATAATGTGCACGGCAACATTCAAGAAACCTTTTCAGAGCACCATTTAGCTAGAAAAATAATAGAAGGAATAAAAAGATTATATTTCTTTTACCACTTTTATTTTTGATTCATCCACATTTGTTTTCTTTGATAAACTGAACTTTTATGCAATGTATCTGTGTAAAACAATTTAAATGTTTCTCATCTGTTAGACATCACGCTCATGTTTTCAAATACACAATATATTTCAGAGCTGTTTGTCGATTGCCTCCAAAGCGGGTAGTAGTGGGTGGTGGTTCACCTCTGTTCCTGCAGCGGCGCCGAATCGCGCTACAACGCTGGCTGACACTAGTGGCCAGACACCCTGTGCTGGCCCATGATGCTGATCTGAGAACCTTTCTTTGTGAAACATCTCCAAAGTTGGAGAAGCCCAAACATGATGAGTTTGTACTTGCTGGCACCCAGGAAGATAGCCCTGTAAGATTTTTTATTCAGGACTTTATAATTTTTGTTTCTATGGATTTGTGGATGTGTAATAAGTTTTATATATATTTTATGTGTGAACTTGAACCACAAATGCAAGACTGCAGCTTAGGGCCTGAGCAGCTGCCAGGAGCTCAGATGTAAAGGGGGCATATTTTGCACAGGCACACAAAATTAAATGGCTCAAGGAAATCGAAGTGTAAGCGCCCCCTTCCTCTGACTCCCTCAGTACAGCATTTTAGATGCTTCGTCTTAAGGATAAAGCAGTTCAAACCTTTTAACAGAAACCTTACAAAAATTTAAAAGAGAGGGGAGCTCAAGACTAGCTACAGCTCTGTATAACTGTAAAACTGTATAATTATGTCACTCTTTAGTCAGAATAGCTTTATACTTGTTTAATATTATTCACATTAAATTTGCAGAGAGGTGCCCCAACAGATGAAATGCAGGCAGCTTTTGAATCGGAGCAGGAACAGCTTAGGCTGGTGCAGTTAGGACTAGCCAGGCTCTTTAAAATATTTGAAAAAGGTATATTTTGATCAACCATACTATAAATAACACAATAAATTAACAAAGATGGCATAACCGTAACAATTTCAAGAAATATAATCATATAATTTTTTATTTAGTCTTATTATCTTGTTCTTCCTACAAAGGATTTCATATGCTTTGAAGATATCTGAGAAAATCTTTCATACATGAAGTGCTTGCAAGTATAAAAATTACATGGAAGTGGTGGTTATTTTAGCGGAGAGCCGTTGTGAGGCAGAGAGGGTTGATATACGTGAGCTGGGTGCCGGGCTCCACGCGTTGTCCACGTCAACAGTGGCGGAGGCCCCGCGGTGGACGGGCATTAGGACCGCCTTACGCGCCGCTGCACAGTTAGTATTGTTTATTTAGTATAATCAAGTTAATCTTTTTTATTTTTTAAGTCATACTAATATCAATTTTTCTGTCTCTTTATAAATTACCTATATATTTAAGAGCATCTGAATTCAGTTATATTTAATTTTGAAATATATAAAATCGAGTTCCTCGCACAGGCTTGCAATAGAAATGGGCGAATCGAGTCCCGAAGACCTGGACTACACGGAGGACGGGGCGGGCGGCAAGGTGCTGCTGGCGCTCGACGCGCTGGGCGCCTACCGCGAGCTGTGCTCCCGCCTCACGCGCGGCCTGCACGCCGAGCGCGCCGCCGCCGCCGCCAGCGCGCCGCACTGCGCCGCCGCCCGCCAGCTGCGCGCCCGCCACCGGTACGCGCTGGGGGCCGCCCAGCAGGTCGGTACTGTGCCGCGCGCTGCATGCGGCGAGGCAGCTAGGGGCCAGCGCGCCGCACTGCGCCGCCGCCCGCCAGCTGCGCGCCCGCCACCGGTACGCGCTGGGGGCCGCCCAGCAGGTCGGTACTGTGCCGCGCGCTGCATGCGGCGAGGCAGCTAGGGGCCAGCGCGCCGCACTGCGCCGCCGCCCGCCAGCTGCGCGCCCGCCACCGGTACGCGCTGGGGGCCGCCCAGCAGGTCGGTACTGTGCCGCGCGCTGCATGCGGCGAGGCAGCTAGGGGCCAGCGCGCCGCACTGCGCCGCCGCCCGCCAGCTGCGCGCCCGCCACCGGTACGCGCTGGGGGCCGCCCAGCAGGTCGGTACTGTGCCGCGCGCTGCATGCGGCGAGGCAGCTAGGGGCCAGCGCGCCGCACTGCGCCGCCGCCCGCCAGCTGCGCGCCCGCCACCGGTACGCGCTGGGGGCCGCCCAGCAGGTCGGTACTGTGCCGCGCGCTGCATGCGGCGAGGCAGCTAGGGGCCAGCGCGCCGCACTGCGCCGCCGCCCGCCAGCTGCGCGCCCGCCACCGGTACGCGCTGGGGGCCGCGCAGCAGGTCGGTACTGTGCCGCGCGCTGCATGCGGCGAGGCAGCTAGGGGCCAGCGCGCCGCACTGCGCCGCCGCCCGCCAGCTGCGCGCCCGCCACCGGTACGCGCTGGGGGCCGCGCAGCAGGTCGGTACTGTGCCGCGCGCTGCATGCGGCGAGGCAGCTAGGGGCCAGCGCGCCGCACTGCGCCGCCGCCCGCCAGTTGCCATTTTCTTTTGTATTTATAGCAAAACATTCAAAAGGTACCCAATAGATTGAGAAAGGTACTATGTTATGTGGGATACCCCAAATTAAAATTCCTTCAGTGGCATGCTTCAGTGCTTGGAACGCACCATTTTCCACCATGCGCGGTTTCCCTAGCCAACCTAACCCAACCGGCCCATTTTGAGAAAGCGATGTATTCTTAGCGCACATATCGCCAACCTTCTTGGGGCCAAGGTCTAACCGCTGGCTGGACGGTAGGAGCTCTCACAACTCCAGAAGGGCATCTTACAGCCGCCGTAACTAATGCTATTAATTCTAAGCATGGACGTGTTTTTTTATCTTTAAAATTTGACCAATTCAACACGTATTTTTTTGTCCACCAGGAAGCTGGGATAGCGCGCGCGTACGCGCTGTGTGCGCTGGAGGCGCTGCCGGAGATTTTCCGCACGCAGGGCGCGGCGCACGCGCGCGTGGCGCAGCTGTGGACGCACCTGCACGCCGCGCTGCGGGACCCGCACAAACTGCCTTGACGCGAGGGTTGCCCAGTAAATGCTACTTTTGTATAGATGTTCTATGTCACGAAGTCCGTTCGGCTATGAATGCAGTGAGGCGTGTACGTGCACATTGTTGTACTATGCGTAACCGCGAGGGCGCTAACCCTAAGTGTCGACTATAGTACTTTCGCCGTAGTAGAAAACACACTCCAAGTAGTTAGAATCACTAAATTTCCAACACCTTGTTGTAAGTTACATCATTCGTTATATTGTATTCCTTCGATAGCCCTTGTGAATTAATTTTCCGAAAAACTGTTATTGTTATAAAAGTTATAACTAAAAAAGTTGTTGTTAAAGCAATTGTGTAGCTACATATGTACGAGTAAGTATACCTATATTAAATTGTTTTTTTGTTTTAATTTCTTCAAATAGATCGAGAAGAATCGATTAGATGTTAAAATTTTACTATGTTCTGGCATCTATATCTTTTTTCTTTATCATATTTACCGTATGTTATATCGTATTAGGTACATACATAGTTATAATATCTCTATTAGAGATAAAAAAAATGCTCATCTGTGTTTAATTAAAGATTGAATGTCGTTTATTTTTGTATGCGAATGTGTCTTCCAAATTATGAACTTCTTGAGATGTAAATAATAATGTTTTCTTGTAAACATTCATATCCAATGAGCCATGAAAGTCGTGAACAGGAAAGAATATTTATCATACCTTATTAGCAAGGATTCCAGAGCTTATGTGTAAGACACGTTTGACATAATAATATATAGGTAACATAATAATGTATTGCCGTGCGGGAAATATATACCACCCTTTTATTTTAGGATTAAGGTTACTCTACTATTCTACCGTATTGTTATTACCATGGTGGCTGGTACAACTAATATAGACATAATAAAAATAATAGCACCAAAACTTTTAACATACTGTGATATATTCGAATATTTTAATGTTGTTTACATATCGAGTATTGCAATATTAGTATATAAGTACAGTAAAGTAACAGCTAAGTTTTACGTAACCTGAACTTTAAACATACATAATAATATTGTATTATATGAGACAATAAAAATATTTTACTAGATTTTGTAGTTTTTTTACCCCAACTTAAAGGACCCCAACTTTTTTTTTTGTAATGATCTGTATAAATTGAAAACTGAAGCTGCTAAATTAGGTGACATGATATAATACACTTTAGTTCAGGTGATGAGAAAGTTACTTAAACGTAGTGGGTAAACTGGCTAAAAAAAGTGGTTCCATAGAATGTTATTGGAAAAATCGTAGAATTGAATAGGTGACATAATAATTGTTTACAAGCAGCTATTTACTATGCTTATGCCACCCCATTGTAATACTTGCGAGCCCTTACTCATTGTTTTGACATGATCGACTATTGAAAACTGTTGCCTATCAGTAGCAGTAGTTCAGTTGTATCCTTAGCATCAATGGAGGTAGCTTTATTACTATCATGGCTCCCGCTTGCCACTTTAGCAATATTCTACGATGTTGAACAGTTGGAAAAATTCATCAAGCAAAGTAGTTTCTTCGTGAAGAATAGATACAGACCAAACTATCACATAAATGCGCCAGAGGGATGGCTCAGTAGTCCAGCGGGATTTGCATACTTCAAGAAACAATATCACATATTTTACCAATATCACCCCAATGGGGGTCCTTGGGGCCAGATGCACTGGGGGCACGCTGTAAGCAAGAATTTAGTGGACTGGATGCACTACCCTCCGGCATTGGTTCCGAAGGAATACTACGAAAAGCATGGCTGCTACGCTGGATCCATCCAGATCCATGGTAACAATCTTTATTTATTCTACACGGGAGCCGTTATTTTTTATAACCGCACTTTCGAAACGCAAAATATCGCCTTCAGCGCCGATGGAGTCATGTTCCAAAAGTATTTATATAATCCAGTTATAAGAGGATCTCCCCATGGCGTACAGGAGTTTAGGAACCCCAAGGTTTGGAAATTTCGTCAGACGTGGTACATGATAATCGCCACTGCTTCGAGACAAAGGAATGGTCAACTAATGCTGTATACATCGCAAGATATGTTTAACTGGAAATTTAATTCAACCGTGGCTGAATCGTACGGAGACATGGGCTACATGTGGCAAAATCCAGACCTAATAGAAATTATGGGTCAGCACGTTCTAATACTTACCGCAGAGGGCATCCAAACCGACGGTCACAGATTCAGAAATCTTTACCAGACTGGATATGTCGTAGGATTCTTCAACTATCTTCGAGCACAGTTTGACGACCTAGAAGTTTCCACAGCTACATTCAACGAGCTCGACTACGGACACGATTTTTATGCAGCGAAAACTTTAATTGCACCGGATGGCAGAGTTCTACTAGTCGCATGGCTGGGAATGTGGGAGAGCGACTTTCACGAGGCGTCATCGGGGTGGGCGGGTATGCTGACTTTAGTCAGAGAATTGAAGTTAAATAATCAAGGGAGGCTCTTAATGAATCCGGTCAAAGAAATTACCAGTCTTCGAACAGAGATTTTAGAGGACGCTTGGTACAGCCCCGGAGAAACTTTTCTAGTGGGGGCGAAGTCCTTCGAGATGTTAGTGAATTCGAGTGCCACGTTTTCTGACGTCACTATACTGTTTGAATGGAATGGGGGGCGCTTTACTGTTGGCTACTCAGATTCCGGCCAAGTTTCAATTGACCGTGGAGGAGAAGATGGAATAAGAAGGGCCGACTGGGTGCCGGATCACCACGTTTACTTCCGAATTTTTTTGGATTATAGTTCTATAGAAGTTTTTTGCGGCGAGGGTGAAGTAGTGTTTTCTAGCCGTATATACCCTAAGAATATCAGAGTTAAAATAGAAGGTAAATCGCAAATCCACATAACCCAATACAGTTTGAGACGAAGCATTGGCTTTGATAAAAAAATTGTTAAGTATTTGAAAAGCAACGTCATAAAATCATCAGGCAATCGAATTTTGAATCGCTATTAACTTGCTCTGTATTTAACTTTTGGTATCTACGATTCGATAACTAGCTTAAAGGAATCGGTAGCCTATAATATCAAAATATGTACTTACTTTACATAAACTTGCCAATTTATAAAACTGCATTTTATAACAAGCATTTCGAAGCCGTCTGTTTTATTTATTTTATCGTCCAACAACCTGCACTGGCCATGCCAACCGTGGCGTCTACCAAACCAAGACGAAATCCCTTTTGCTTTCGGTAGCAGACCTGTGCCCAGCGGTAGGATATTATAATATGATGAGCAGCATGATACGTATATAAATATAAGCGCGCATGGCCCGGCGGTTAGCGTAGAACGCAAACCGATCTATGCAACTAAGCCAATGGAGCGTGGTCGGGTGTGAGATGGGTGACTGCTTGTGGCAAAAACATTCATGTGGGTTTCCGTGCTTCGGAGGGCACGTTAAGCCGTCGGTCCCGGTTGTCGACAGATAACAGTCGTTAAACCTTTTACACTACACTAATTTTACTTTTTTTTCGTTACAGTGTTTTATACACACATGATTAACAAAAATCATCAATTTATATTTGTTCACTCCAAAATAACTGTCTTTTTATTTGGAAAATAATTTGGGGCCAAGGGGCCTCCTCTCCTTTGTTTCTGAGGCCTCCAGACCTCTAAATCCGGCCCTGCCAGTTACTACCCATAAAACACAAAGATGACCTGCTATGTAGGTATATTTTCTTAATTTGTTTGTGAAATAGTAAGAACAGGCCTGCAAATGTTCTTACTAATCGACAATAAATAAATAAATATCTTTGGACAGAATGAAAAGTTACCTATCAATGAAATTCTTTTTATTTGAATGGAGCAGCAGACGAGTATCCATAGGTACATCTACCTACACACACACGCCTAGTCTTGTCGGTGCTCGTACGCAGTTGCGCTGCTACTCCCACAGAGTACATTAAATTTGTATGGCTACTCCAAAGGCTGATGGTCGCCTCAAAGTCTGGCCGAAAATTGCACCTTTCCACCGAAACACAATATAATTGCTTCATAGCAGAAGTCGATTGGTTTATCATGGTATAAGTGTAGATACATTTTATGGCATTTTTTATTTTGAAAAACAATTGAAACTCATGTCAACTATTCTTTTTCTACTCGAAATCACACATATACTTTAAGGCTGCAACCCTTTTTGTGTCCCACTGCTGGGCACGGGTCTCTCCCCATTATTGGGGAGGCCTGGAGCTTACTCCACCACGCTGCTACAATGCGGGTTGGCGGAGATGTGGGTTAGTGGCCAACCCGCTGTCGGATGTTTTCAAACCGCTCATAAGGCCTCAAGGTTTAACGACTGTTATCTATCGACAACAACCGGGACCGACGGTTTAACAAGCCCTCCGAATCACGGAAACGCGCATGAAATTTTTTGCCACTAGCGGTCACCCATCTCACACCAGACCGCGCCCGTTTAACTTAGTTGCATAGATCGTTTGCGTACTACGCAAACCGCCCGCCGGGCCATGCGCGCTTCACACATGACATACTTACCGATCATTTTTGAGTTGAGCACCTATGACCGACAACGAGCATATAGGGGTGATAAGATAAATAAACTTTGGCGTACACCTCTTTATCGCTGCTACTGTTGCTGCGATTACTGAAAATATTGAAAATTATACACTTCGATGTATTCCCATCCATCCACCCATCACCCATCATCCATCCACCCATCATCATATTCCCGTATGCCTCAAAGGCATTGAACTGTTCAAAGAAGTGCCGCACCAAAACGCACTTGGCTATGCCATCATGACCTATTGGACTATGGCCTAAAATTCCTCTCAATTACGAGCCGAAAGCTTGTACCCAGCAGAGTAAAAGGTCACTAAAAAATTGAGTTATGTTTTACGCGTCTACTATACCTACCAACTACTTTATTACTTTTACTTTACTACTGTACCTACCTACTTTTATAAGGAAATATCTCCTGGGAATCCCGAGTCGTATTGGAAAACCAGTGATTCCAGAAAATATGATTAGATTGCAATAACTTTGTTTGTTTTGGTGTGGGGTGAGTTGGAAATACGTTCTGGTATTACCTCTTTATAGTATCTTTTTTATTTTTATACTTCCTACTTAAGTACCTATATTGTTATATTTGTTACTTCATAACTTCACACATGAGTTAAATTTTGTGGGGTTTTTCCTTTGCTCCGTCTGTGAGTGATAGGAGGAACACCACGTTGTCTACTTGCTTATTTAGTTGTTTACTCTATTCAAATAAAAACAAGCTACAGCTATGTTTTATGCATACAAAGCAGGGGAAGAACAAGGCCATTTCACTGTCAGGCGACGTAATGAAAATGCGTGGGTATTTGGGCCAGTAGGCGTTTGTAAGTAAATTGACATTTTGTTGGATGAACATCAGCATTAATATTTCAGGTAGGTAAGCGAATGTGACGCAAATGCTTTAAATATCGCCTATATGTTTATCCTATAAAAACATACTATAGATACTAAGAATATCAGTTGGTCTTCGCGTAGGTTCCAAAGTTTGTGAGCCTCATCATTGCTCCTGCGGCCGCAATGTGGATGGTTTTGGTCGCCATGGCCTTTCTTGTTCAAGGAGCGCTGGCCGACTATACCGTCATGGCACGATTAATGATTTGATCCGCAGGTCTCTTGCCACCGTCTCTATACCAGCTTCACTAGAACCAGTTGGTATGTATAGAGATGATGGCAAGAGACCTGATGGAGCAACACTGGTGCCATGGCGTGTTGGTCGTGCCTTAGTTTGGGATGTCACAATAGTTGACACTCTGGCCCTATCCTATTTAAGTAACACCTGCAAGGAGGCTGGGGCCGCAGCCGATCATGCCCAGTTTTTGAAGCGCCGCAAATATTCATCGATAGCTATAAATTATGAATTCGCGGCGCTTGCAATAGAAACTATGGGTCCATGGTCGGCTGACATGAAAGGTTTCATGAGAGACATGTCGAACAAGCTCATCCTCGCTTCAGGTGACCAGAGAGCTGGCAGCTACCTTGCACAAAGAATTAGCTTAGCAGTTCAGCGAGGTAATGCTGCCAGCGTTCTGGGAACTATGCCGCAGGATGGTTTATTTGGATGGCATATATCTTTTGTAATACTATATATATATATCATTTTATGTTAATTTAAGTATTTAGTGACAGAGGAAAGATACTATAGATACTTACACACGTTGAGATTCTATTTTGTAGTAATTTTACCCAAATGTTACGCATAAAAGTTTATTCGGTATTTAGTCGGACATTAATTTAATCCCAAAAAGGAGTTTTGTAAATAGTTTTAGTTTAACACTAGTCCTCAAGTTTTTTTAAAGTATAAATTTGCACGCCGCTGACCGATAGAAAAAGCTGGAATTATGTTTTAGACTATAATACCTATGTCTATGTAAAACCTTATTCATGCAAATAAAGCAATGCAATAGCAAAATAAATAAATACAAATAATTGGATTTGATTCTTCTTGCCATAACTACTCTGTAAATAAAGTAGGTAACTATTGTTTAAGTATCTTTGAGCTAATATTATAAAGAGGAAAGATTTGTATTTTTGTATGTTTGTAATGAATTAACTCAAAAACTACTGTTCCGATTTCAAATAAATTCTTTCACCATTAGAAAGCTACATTCACCCTGAGTAACATAGGCGACTTTTTACCACGGGAAAATGCTTCATTCCTAAAGCCGTTGGCGGAGCCCTATATATTTTAAAACATTTAGCTTTTTTCTTCAGACCATTACCTGATATTTTTAGTTCATTATTATTTTCAGCTTATTTAAAGGATTATTTTTCACTTTTTTAGTTTTATGTGTTTCAAAAGAGTGTTATTTAGTTTTTGAATTTCTATTACGTTCAAAAAAAAAGTGTTAACATTAGCTTCAAGCCCCCCGTCTTGCGCATCTCTAGAGAAAAGGGACGGACGTAATAAATAAATTAGCCTACGCACGTTGCTTGTTGTATTACGAAAGAATATTAAAAAGCTACTCAGAAAATCTACGTCTAACAGCTATAGGTAGGTACCTACAATATGCAAGATTGTTTGTGGTCATATTGCATATAAAGTTCTAAGCAATTTTGATCAATGGAATACCGTGACAGTATAAGAGACAACTTCCAAAAATACTTAAATTCATACTACATGTTTAATAATTGCTGAATTTTGAAATGACTTATGTGATTATTTTATTAGGCACTTTCTTTCTCAAACAAAATAAAATTAGACCAAATAATATAGTTGTTATTAACAATTAATAAATTAAGTACTAATGAATAAATTATTTTCAGGCTGTAGAAAATAATGGTGCCACATATATTTTCTTTTACAACAAATGGAAACCCACCCTCGCACCAAACGTAAGAAATCCAGCTACCTGGCGGAATACTAATATTATTATGTAACAATGGTGACCAATGACCAATGCCACGTACCTACCTAAATAAAAAACAAAAAAAAATGGCTCTAGAAAATGATTGTAGATTTTAGTCGCTACCTCTCTGAACACTTTTTTCACAGCGTAAATATTTGACAAGGGAATACGTTGCGGGACTTGCTGGAATGGAAAACGAATAATCCCCATCCCGGACAATACGTCACTGCTCGACCATTGACGTCACTAGTATGTATCAAAGAATATTTAATTGCAGAGGTGCAAAATGACAACTATTTATTTATTATTATAATTTAATATATTTTGCTACTAGTACACGTATATAAATAGGTACATTGGATTATTTATATGTAAAATTAATGTAGCTTCGAGTTCTTTGGATTTATTTTGTATTACAACATGCCTCATTTAAGTACTCGCTATCTATTATTTTTCCGTTATTGATGTTATTTAATAAGTAAATGTATGTTTACAATACAATACAATACAATACAATACAAAAATTCTTTATTGCACACCAGATTTTATACAATGAGATAACATTAAATTAAACATTAATTTACTTACGTGTATGTATGCAATAGGCGGCCTTATCGCTCATGCAGCGATCTCTTCCAGGCAACCTATTCTTGGAAAAATAGCAATGGACAGAGGGGAAGAAAAAGGGTAGGGTGTGCAAACTTTAAGTAAGATAAATTGACTACTAGAACAGAAAAAGAACAACACTAAACAACGTCTCACAGTTAAAAAAGTAATAATAATAATAATAAGTAAGTAAAGTAGAATTAAAAGTACAGCATTACTGTTTATAGACAGTTCATGATAAGGAAGGAAAGGGAACTCAAAGATTTAAATAGTAGGTACGCTTTTAATTTAACTTTAAAGGAGTCAAGGGATTTTGCACGCCTAATATCCACTGGGAGATTGTTCCACAGGTGAATAGCGGAGGCTGTAAAAGATTTGCCATAGAAATTAGAAAAATGAACAGGAGTTTTAAGTGTGAGGTTATCAGCTGAACGAAGTTGAAAGTTATGTGTAAGGTGGAGAAACTGAAAACGGTTTTTAAGGTATAGGGGAGTGATTGGGTTGAATAGCACACATATGTTTGTGTGTATTTCTGGAGGTCCACTCGTAAAATCGATATTAAATATATCGTGAATTATTCAGCACATTTTTGACCTGACCTTTCTCTTTGTGGATCATAACTCTATAGTAAAGTTATCGAGAATATGGTCCTATCAAGAAACTTACATTCTATAAGTTCCATGGGTGCTGTTAAAAGTTTCACTCGAACGAAAATACACGATACTTCGCACGATCGCCTTTTGCGTAGGGCCCCTGTGTGCCTTTCATAATCTCTGACAAAAGAGTTGCCACATCAGCTAATTTACCCGAACATATAGCAAAATATTAACAATTTTTCCTATTGATTAACGAAGAAAACAGGAGCAAAATTCAATCACTATTTATTATAACAAATATATTTTTAAAGGGGTTGTGCCTCATGTCACAAAATCAATCGTCCGCATAATTTTCGGAAGCAGCATTTAAATAAGCAATGTGAATTTTATGTTTAAGCTTGGCAGCACTAAGCTGCCAGTCAGAGACTGTGACAGTAACTGTCACTGTCAGTCAGGTCAAAGGGAGAGAGGGGAGGGGTTTGTAAAACTTACGGTAAAGTAGTAGTCTTATAAAAATGAATGAGTTGGATTTTGAAGAGGGCAAAGCCGCTTGTATCGTAAGGGAGAGAAGTCTTACTACTAAACATATGTTTAGTGTTTAGAAACAACTTATAACCAGTGATAAGCATGGCAAAAGTGATCACATATCTCGTGTTTGTAGTATTTAGTGTATCATACGTCAATTCGGATAAAGCCTTAAAATTTTACGAAGAAAAGGTAAGTTTCGAAACTTTGTTAACTCCCTCATAATAACTTTCTCACCTATGATGTTAGTATTGTATAGTTTTGAGATCGCCTATACAGAAATAATATAAGTTAATTTTATTTAACTGTTTTAAAAAGTTAGCCAACAAACTTTGAAATGCTTAGAAGTAACACTCTGTTTACATTAAACACATCCATATATCTGATTGAATTGACTTTTTTTTGCATTTTTGTGAATTTTTCATTTGTAATGATAAAAAAAATATCTACAAAATCTATTGGGAACTGCAATCACAATTTTAAATTTTAATACAAATTTATTTACTTGCAATTACTCCACTTAAAACACTACAAAATTAGTTCATTTATTTGCAGCGCTGAGATTTTCTTAGGTTGTTTTCAATTATTTGTCAGTTTATTATAAAATATTTTATACCTTTTCAATTACATTTAAACAGTTCTGGGTTTTTCCAAAATTTACCACAACATAAGTTTGCCAGACTATCTTATATATAAAATTCTCGTGTCACAATGTTTGTTCCTGTACTCCTCTGGTTTGACCGATTCTCATGAAATTTTGTGAGCATATCGAGTAGGTCTGAGAATCGGCCAACATCTATTTTTCATCCCCCTAAGTAATAAGGGTGGCCCACCCCAAACATTTGAACGCGGTACGGAGTTTGCGGGGTCAGCTAGTATAGGTATATAAACTGGCTAATATGAAATGCCTTGCACAAGCCAGAACTCATGATGAAACTCTGATTTGAAATTTGAGACATAAATAATTAAATTGATTGACACAGTGACTTAAAGATAGTGGCTTTATTGCAGTTTTGTCTTTTTGATTTATTTGATAATGTCTTATTCATCAGATTATTTCTGTAAGGGTGATCTACAACTGATTTGCACTCAGTTTTTTATTTATTTAAGATTTACTTAAATAAAATAACATTTTTATTTACTTAATCAAAATATTTACTGCAAAATATTTATTGCTGCCATCCAATAGAAATCTCATTTATGCCTTTGCAATAGAACTCTAGGGCATCTCTGGGGATCTAGATTCGAGAAACTGTCTGAAAGTACTGCCTCCTGGGATAAAACTTTTTTATCATGTTGAAAATTGTCCAAAGTTTGTTAGAGACGGTCTGGCGAGTACGGAGGATGAATGGTTTATAACTGCATTTCATGTAGAGTTTAATGGTTTCTTGTGCTGAGTGAGGTCTGATGTTACCATGAGACAATAATAGTAATTGGAAATTGATTTAGGAGTTGAGGCTTTTTCACTGCTAGTTTATTTATTTATTTATTTACCCTTTATTGTTTAATAACAATGGGCGGACTTAGTTTTTGGAGTTCGGCACAGTAAACATCTGTCCATTGTCCAGATCTGAGAAACCTATAGTGGATAAACATCATGTTGAGACCACTAAACAATTACCATTACCTTTTTATTGGTATTAGGACACTGTTGCAGCTTTTGACCTGGGGTCATCATAAATAATCCACTTTTCATCACGATTCAATCCAAATTCCTTCATTTCTGTACTGATTAAGCAAGGCAACACAAGTTTCCACATGCGTTTCTTTTTTCAGATCAGTCAAATCATGAGGCACCCAATTCCCATTCTTTTTATCTTATTGAGTTGATGCATATGAGTCTATATTGTGGGTAAGGTAATGTTAAGCCATGCAGCTAATTCCTGGGTAATTTAGGTGGGATTGGCTTCCACCGTCTCTTTCAGTTTAATGTTATTCATTTGTAAGGGCCGTTTTCTAAGTAGTTCACCTTCTTCAAATCGAAGTTTCCATCACGAAAGTATTGAAACCACAATGGGCATGATGAATAAATGGTTTTACAGAAAAATATATGCTAAAAATAAAAGTATTAAATACAGCAATCGGCCATGTTATCTGAAACGCCAATCAAAAGGAATGACGTCACGCCTAAGTAAAAGTCATCGTGTTGCTTGAAGTTTGACGAGCAAGCCGACGCCATGACACCTACGAGCGTTTTTGCGCTTAATTCAAGTTACATAGCAAAAAATACATTAATTTACGTTAAAAGTTGAGTTTATTGCTGAAATAAACTTTTTTTCGAAACTAGGAGACGTGTACCTACAATAAGGAAAGGTATTTGAAAATCTGTCATCATGCCCATTGCACGGTGGGTTCACCTTCTTCAAATCGAAGTTTCCATCACGAAAGTATTGAAACCACAATTGCACGGTGGGTTCACCTTCTTCAAATCGAAGTTTCCATCACAAAAGTATTGAAACCACAATTGCACGGTGGGTTCACCTTCTTCAAATCGAAGTTTCCATCACGAAAGTATTGAAACCACAATTGCACGGTGGGTTCACCTTCTTCAAATCGAAGTTTCCATCACGAAAGTATTGAAACCACAATTGCACGGTGGGTTCACCTTCTTCAAATCGAAGTTTCCATCACGAAAGTATTGAAACCACAATTGCACGGTGGGTTCACCTTCTTCAAATCGAAGTTTCCATCACGAAAGTATTGAAACCACAATTGCACGGTGGGTTCACCTTCTTCAAATCGAAGTTTCCATCACGAAAGTATTGAAACCACAATTGCACGGTGCTTGCATTAGCAGTCCCCCCTCCAAACACAGCATTGAAATTGCGAGCTGTTTCTGCCGCGTTATGCCCGCGTCGAAAGTCGCATTAAATAAAATCGTGTTAAAAAAAGTATTCGGATTTTCGAACTATCCTGTATCCATCTTTCTTGTTTAAGCTGAAAAAAAAAACTACTACTTATGTACTTAAATTACAATAATTAAATATGGAAGTTTTAGGATTTTCAACTAGTTGTTTCATATCATGACAAGTTGTTGCCACTTAAAGAATTCTTAATAAAAATGTTCACAATATTTCACTTGTAGTATTTATATTAAGTAATGAATATAATTTATGAAGTGTGGATACTTATATCAATAGATCTGAATGAATAAAACTCTATACCAAACAAAACTAAGTCATCTTCATCAATCGACATATTATATCGAAAAAGTGTTTTTCAAATGATGAGTACTTAAATGAACAAAAATTTTAATAATCACCGCTTAAAAACTTGGTATATCTATAAAAAAATACGAGGTATTTTTTCCTTATTCATAATTCATAAATTTTGCTTTGGTGTTTGCTTTTGCCCGCCCCTCCCAAACCTTTAAATTTCAGACCTAAAATTACACATACCACGACTTATTTATAAAATCCAAACGCCATCCACACAGATGCGTCCATAGCACATGCGGATAGCACAAAGTCGCGCTCTGTTGCCATCAATGTTTCCAGTTGGTAAAAATACCGCTTGGTTAAGCCCTCCCAAAACCAAAATCAAGCCCCCCTTAAAAGTGAAATCCTAAATCCGCCACTGTTATTTCATGTACGTAGGTACCTTACTTTTTTGCGTATTGTTGACCGTTTTTGAACTAGCAGTAGTATCTGTCTGTACCCTTATAATTAACATTGCACTTTCACTTTACAAGGTTCAGAGTGCATGCGACTGGCGACAGTGTTATACGAGTTACCAAGTTCCTGAGTATAGTATGAATAATTCAACGTAGATTAAAAAAAAAAGAATAGGTGGTATGCCTGATCGTAAGAGGCGACTAAAAGGGGACTTCCGGGGTTGCGGTCGGTGAGACTGGGAGCTCGACCCGTCCAGCCAGCAGTCCCGTGAAGGATGGTGGTGTGTGGTCCGTTCTGGGGCGTCGCGCGTCGAGGACACCGGTGCGTTCCACTGGAGATCCCGGAGTCCTCCCCAAGAGCAGAGGCAAGCCACCCAGGGGGTTTAAGTGCTGTACAAATCCCACATAACCCGGTATCCTCTCCCAAGGTGCTGGGTATCTTTTGAAGGTTTCCCCCCGATACCAAAAAAAAAGGTATTTATTTGGGTGCGCTGTTGTTTCTCAGTTTCATTTGTTTCTTCGTTCTCAGTTTCCCACACGTTCCCCCCCCCCCTCCCCATAGTAATGAGATATTTTCTCCTGGTAAATATGTAATAGCCTATGTTACTCTCCAGCCCCCGAACTATCTCCTAAAAAATCTGATTAAACCGTAGCACCTTTGCGACGTGAAAGACGGACAAACAAACAAATATGTATACTTTCACATTTGTAATACATATTAGTATGAACTTTCATTAGTTCAAGAAAACGCTTTTTCATTCACTGAACAGATCTACAACATAGGTGCTGAGGTATTCTTACCTCGTCGTGCACGGTTAAAAGATTCAAGTAATATAGGTACCATAGTACCTACTATAATTTACAAAGAAATCGGCAACGTATTCCCTCAACCTAGTTCAACCTTTTTCCCTGAAAAAATAAGGATGTGAGTTTGCTGGTAGTGGTCGTGTACATGAATGATTTAGGTATAAGAAAGCATACACAACATTGAGAAATTAATATTACCAACATACTAATAGATTCTAAGAAAGAGTAAAGGTCTTGACAAACAGTGCCCTTTCTCAGACCACCCGTAAAACTTTTCTTCTTCTGCGTCCATGAAACTTTAACAGATAAGTCCTTAGCTACAAAAATAGGTTCATGGCTGTGCCGATATTTTTCATTACCAATACTCATTATGCACAGACGCATCAATATGCTATTGAGCGATGGTTCGGTTACGACATAATAATGCCTGACCCTGATGTACGAGTAACTCCACGACAGCCAGTCAGTACGAAAATGGTACGAAATAATAATATGAGAAACACAGCAAGGTGCAGATGTGGTGTTAGCATTTTCAAAACACTCGTTAACTTACTGGTCGCACATAATTATGACCTTCTTCCATGAGCAGAGCATTATAACGTAGTGTTTAATTTCTCTATGCAGAGCATGTCAAATGCGCTAAGAACAAAGATATATATGAATTGCAGGCGAACATCTACTATCTACCAAAAGAGGCTACACCCCTATTAAACTCTGAGGGCTGATTGTACATTATCGGTACAGCTTCTTACTTTGCTATCATTATATCTCTGTGTCAGATTCTTAGATCGATACGGTAGCACGTAGGTATATCGTGCGTCACTTCATAGATCTATGGCCTTGGATTGAATTGAAGGAAGTTGTCTTTACAACTAAATTGTTACTCACAAAGCTCTAGCTCTCACTCTAAATCTAATCACGATCCGGATTGATCATGTTTCGGATCAAACCCATTACAATTCAAAGCATTACTTCACCAAAGTTTGCTGTGTGATTAGTGATTAGATTGGACATTTAAGAAATTTTTAAAACGGCTATTTTTATTCTGTTTAATTTTACAAAACAGTTTTTTTTTGATAACTACTGGAACAACAAGCAAGATATGTCTAAACCTTAAACCTAAAGCCTTAACCTAATAATATTTATTGACAAATTAATTTCAACCATAAAGTTTTCATTCAGATCCCCGCATTTATTGTGTGTTTACGGTTGATTTGTTAGCGAATGAAACGAGTAGATACGACTATAGGTATCTCAGGAATGGAAAAACAGTTCAAGGTTCGATTCAAGCCTGAGTTTAGATCTAAATTTATACAAGTATTTTGTGTGTATACTAGGTAGGTACATTCAAATTTTTGCTACTTTTTGAATTTTCACGAAAAAATTGAAATATATATAATGGTAATTTGAATATTTAGAATGCTGTATCCTGATCGAAATCTGTGGGATCTTCTGTAGTATTCACTATAGGTTATGTCCTTGTACGTGTTTAATTCTTGGTTTAATTCAAATTAAATTTATAAAACTTTTTTCTAAGATTTATTCCGGTTTAATCGAACTTATTTATTCAAGTCAGACGGTAACTTGATTTAGTTTAGTTAGGGCGAGCGGGAAATTGAATCAACGGATTATACATAGCTTCCTTTTAATAAATAATTCGTTTTCCATAGGTACAAAGTGCCATTCTATACTATTGATAAATATGTAAGTGATCAGATCTAATCAATACCTACAAATTGCCGGGATAAAATTTACCACGTGGAACACCAAGTCATGGTATGACTGAATACATTCAGTTCTTTTAGTTTGGATTGAAGAACTTTACTTACACGGACTTTTATTTACAATTCTAAAAGCGATTAAAGTGATCTTGTAGGTATCTGGGACAGAGATTGCAAATGAAAAATTACCAGTATATTACCTGTTTACTTTCACTCTTTTCTTAAAATATAATATTGGAGTTTACAGTGCTGTTTACGCTTCATCACTTTTCTTACAAAAATCTCCAAACGCCATTACTTGGAATTGACCTAAACCTTTGTCCGCAGAAATACCACGAGGCCGAGGAACTGTCAGACAAAAACATCAAGGACTTAGCTAAGTTGAGCGATGAGCGGCACTTTAGGGAGGTTCTTGACGAAATCCTCATACCAAGAGTGGTGGGAACCCCGAACCACCAGAAGGTCGGGAACTACATCGTGAAGCAAATGCGGGACCTCGGCTGGGACGTCACCGAGGACGTATTCCCCGATAACACCCCAGTGTTCGGTACGCTGACCTTCAGAAATATCATCGCCAAGTTAAACCCTAATGCAGACAGATATCTGGTACTAGCGTGCCACTATGACAGCAAATATACGAGAGAGCATGTATTCGTAGGTGAGTGTTTTGTTTCTTATATTAAAGTATTTTTTTGAGTTGTGTCCTTTCCCAATTTTTGTTACATACAGTGAATACCTACGAAGGAATGATCTAGGAAAGATTTGCCTGAGTTTAATAAACGAAGACACTGGTCAGGCGACAGTAAAAAGGGCATTTGAATTGAATTTAAAATTATCTGATCCCTATGCAGGTGTTTCAAAGAATACTTGAAAACATTTTTTTATTAACGTTAAGTAAGCCACATGATGTGTAATTGTGACTCTCTATGGCATTTAAAGTACTTTTTCCACGGTACTGCAAAGTCTTGATTCAAATTGCTCAGTCTCAGAATAATTTTTGGATAGAAGCCTTGGCGTTTGTACTGTGCGCTATATATTCTGCTACACCTAGTTCACGTCTCCAAATTATTAATAGTCATTCGTCGAGATTATTAAGATTATTATATTAATTGTTACTGGGGCTAGGGACGCAAAAGTATGCAGTTTAATTAGTACTATATTACATGTACCTAATTGTTTTTCAAATATTTAATTTCTTACGGCATTATGTAATTATTGGTGCTGGCTGAGGAATCAACATACCCGGGAAAATCGAGGGCTATACTTAAATTTTATACTCGCATACATTGTTTTTCTACATACATTGTTTTATTCTCTATCAGAATTTTGATATTTGTGCCCAATAATAATTATCTCGTGTTACTGAGTTGATGATTGAAGGCACAACTCCTCAACGGTTAGTAGGAGTTGAGAGCAAATTCTTTCAATAAATCGGTTTTTGTCCAAAAACTTACTTCATAAGTGGTCCCTTTGTCACCATATCAAAATCTGATGATCCTGAGGAAAGAGGAGGAAATTGAGCAAAACACTCTGAGCACACACAGTTTTTTTAATACTTTCTAACACAATTCAGGTAAATGTGCCGGCTAATTATCATCTCATGTTGCTGATGTGTACAGCTATGAATTCATCTTACCAAAAAATTTATTATGTTGATCCTGCTTACGAGTAATAGAACGGTTATTGATTTTGGAGCGAGGTAAACCGGCCGCGCCATTATTAACATGCGAATAAAATTTCGTTCAAATATGTACATAAAATATTGTGCATAAATATAAAAGAAATCAGCCTAATTCTAGTTACCTTTTGAATACAACTCATAACAAAAGAACAAAAGGTATCAATATGGTTCTATGTATGAGTTTAATTTTGAGTTGATGTAAAAGTCAAGTAAAGAAATCAATAATAATAACAATTACACACTCTCATACTATCTACCTATATGACGAATTGAAAATATTTTTTATTAGACAATATACTCGTAGAAACCAACTCAGTTGGGCAGCGTTCGGGAAATTACAAAGTGTCTTCTCGTCCGGAATACCTCAGTGCCTGAAGTCGAAAGTTTTCGAGCAGTGTGTGTTGCCAGTGATGACCTGCGGCGCTGAGACGTGGTCTTTTACAGTTAGCCTTTTCCATAGGCCGCTCAGCGAGCGATGGAGAGGGCTATGCTTGGTATTTCTCTACGCGACAGAATCCGTGACGATGAAATCCGTAGAAGAACGAAGGTTACCGACATAGCTCTCAAAATCTGCAAGCTGAAGTGGGCAGGCCATATAGTAAATAGGACCGATAACCGATGGGGAAGAAAGGTCCTCGAATGGCGACCACGTTTCGGCAAAAGGAGCACAGGCCGCCCTCCAACCAGATATACTGACGACCTGAAGAAGATAGCGGGAAACCGCTGGATTCAGAGGGCGCAGGACCGGACGGAGTAGTGAACATTAGGGGAGGCCTATGTCCAGCAGTGGACTTTAAAAGGCTGATGGATGGATGGATGGATGGACAACATAAAAGTACGTGTTAATATATACCTTTATTTCTCTATCTAGAAAGCAATAGGTAGTACATTTAGGTAGTGTAATTAATATTCATGCATGTAGGTAAATGGTTTTGTACATATGACATATTTTAGTGTGATATTCAATTCGAGCTTCAAATGATCATAAGGTGCTAATATAAGGCTAAAAATATTTTTTTTTATTCAATCGAAAAGTAACCTAAAACTGCATTAAAAAATTTAACGTTTTCTTTCGCGCGTAATTTGACTAAAACGCCAGATATCATTACCGACTTCCAAAAGAAGGAGGTACTGTATTCGGCTGTATGTATTTTTTTTTTTATATATGTTCACCGATTACTCCGCCGTTTGTGGACCGATTTTCAAAATTCTTTTTTTGTTCGTATGCTTATACTCCCGAGGTGGTCCCATTGTCACCAAATCAGGATCTGATGATGGGATCCCAGGGAAATCGAGGGGAACTCTCAAATTTTATAGGCACACACATTGATTTTCTTATACTTTCTGAAGCATAGATATTTACGCATATAAATCATCATCTCATGTTGCTGAGCTGATGATGGAAGGTACTGCGACAGTGAGGAGTTGAGAGCAAATTCTTTCAATAAATAGTTTTTTAACCGAAATCTTACATTCCCGAGGTGGTCCAACTGTAACCAAGTCAAAGTCTGATGAGGGGATCCCAGAGAAATCGAAGGGAACATTCAAATTTTATAGCACAACAAATGGTTTTCATATTTATACAAATCAAAACGAACATTTGTTTATAATTATCGTCATATCATGTTGCTGAACTGATGATGGAAGGTACTACGACGGTTAGGAGTTGAGAGCAAATTCTTTCAATAAATGGTTTTTTGTTCGAAATCTTACATTCCTGAGGTGGTCCAACTGTCACCATGTCAAAATCTGATGATATGATATTAGGGAAATCGAGGGAAACACTGAAACTTAATAGGCACACACATGCTTTTAGTCATATTTTTAACATTATACAAATATTTATGTCTGGTAATTATCACCTGCTGTTGCTTAACTGATGATTGAAGGTACAACTCCTCAACGGTTAGGAGCTGAGTGCAAATTCTTTCTTTAATTTATACGTTCAGGTGGACTGATAGTATATCTTTCAGACTTTTAGATGGCTATTAGATAAACATGACTATAAAAGGTAAATCTGTTTAAAGTTTAGAAGTTAAGTGAAATTTTTTCCAATATGCTAATACATACAGAATTATTAAAATTACCAAAAAGAGTGAAATAAATTAAGTTTTTAACAAAAAAATAGAATCGACTTCAAACGGTAAAAAATAAAATTGTTCAGTACCTACTTCTTCCGGCTTATGGTAATGACTCTTAAAACTATTTTTGAAGTCGGGCCCTTAGTAAAATCAAAAATGTCCTGTCTTAGTAAATATAGTGTACCTTTCGTTCTGAATGGGCACCGACTCCAATATAGTTTTAACAGTCATTACCATAAGCAAGAAGAAGTAGGTACTGTCCCACTGTCTGTACTGTCGGTGCCAATTTAGAACGAATGGTACGATATTTACTAAGGGCCCGACTCCAGAAATAGTTTTAAGAGTCATTACCATAAGCCGGAAGAAGTAGGTACTGAACAATTTTATTTTTTACCGTTTGAAGTCGGTTCTATTTTTTTTGTTAAAAACTTAATTTATTTTTACTCTGTGATGGATGACATCACTCGGTCACGTAAACAAATTCACTTGAGTCTTTAAGTTGACTTACAGTTTAATTTTTTTTGGTTACATAGCCGTATGACGTCATATTATTTGATATTATTGCGGCTACTGCTCGCTATAGAATAAACTTCTCTATTGTCTACTGTCTCTGTGTCTGATTGTAATCGTTTTTTAAGGTGCCACGGATTCAGCAGTGCCCTGTGCTATGATGATAAACCTCGCCAAAGTTATGTCCAGCTTGCTAGACCCCTTAAAAGACAACTCCTTGAGCATTATGTTCATCTTTTTCGATGGGGAAGAGGCCTTCCGGAGTTGGGGGCCTAAGGACTCTATTTACGGCGCCCGACATCTTGCTAAACAGTGGCATACAACTGAATACAAGGACGGTGCCAACCATCTTCAAAGAATGGTAAGTTTGTTATGTATACTGTATTAATACATCTAGTCTAGTGCCTATGAAATTTGGGAGTTACCCTTGATTTCCCTGGGATCCCACTGATGAGACTTGGTGACAATGGGGCCACCTCAGAAGTATAATAAGCTTTCGAACAAAAACTGATTTTTGAAAATCGGTCCACAAACGGCGGAGTAATCCGTGAACATATTATATACTTACCTAAAAAATGATAATACATACAGCCGAATACATTACCTCTTCCTTTTGGAAGTCGGTAACAAATGGCTCACAACACAACGTGATCTGAAGTTATTTATTGTTGTGAAATTGTAACAAGGCTGTCAATAATAACCGGAAAACGATGTTTAGTGCGGTTTCACACCAGCGTATTTTTCACACATAATGAGATGGTACCTGGACGACCGAGCATTGCTCGGATAAAAACAATTTATTTTCTTGGTTTAGTTTCAAACGAAACTCTCATTTGCTTAGTGTTACTTAACAACGCCATCTGAAATAGTTCCTAATAAAAAATAGTTATTTTCATTTAAAAAAAATACACAATATGGTTTTAATTGAGGTTTGAACCCGGGTCTCTAGTTCCGCAGTCAGCTCACGCAACCATTCGACCACGGAAGCTTTAATTCAATGAACGAAATTTTCATAAAGCTCTTTCAAATCGACATTGTCATTTCTTTGAACGTCGGATTGGCGGATGGTAGTAGCGGAGCCCAAGAGGGGATTTTCGGATTTACTCGAGCGCGTCAAATTAAGATATGGGGTACACCTTGCATCCTAAAATAAAAAAGCTAAATTTCTTGGCATTGAAATCGACTCCAATTTAAATAGGAAAAATCATGTAGAAATAGTATGCCAAAGACTAAATAAAACATATACGCATTATACCATCTTTCAAAAGTAGCAAATCAAAAAACAGCATTGATTGCTTATTACGAATACGTATGTTCGGTCCTAAGATACGGATTACTCTTATTTCTTATGGGGATTATCAACTGACTTAAATAGAGCATTTATTATACAAAAGAAATGTGTTAGAGCCATTTACGGTGCGGGACCTATGGAATCCTGTAAGCCGATATTTAAAAAACTAAATCTCCTGCCATTTCCATCAATGTACATCTACGAAAGTCAAAAATAATCAAAATCTATTTGATACCAAAGATGATACATTCTCCACACGGCATCGAGGTCTTCAATTATGCAAATATTATCATTATTATTAGTATCTAATATTATTGTTATTAAATTATTATTGTAATTAATTAAAAAAAATACATGTACCTTCGGGTATGAAATTGCATTTAATGTCCTTAAATAAAAAAATATTAAATTAATGATTTAACCTATATACTAAACATATACTGTTATCACTAAAGACACGATGACTTAAGCTTATTAAAAAGTTGTGGGATTAAGGGCAAGTGAAAGTCTTGATGGTGATAATTAATTCTTATTTTATTTCTCAGAATACACTCCAAACACAACGTACATCTTTTTATCGTCTGTCAGAATCCTAGTGTTGCTACTCACATATTAAAATACAGAAATAAAAAGGAAAACTAAATCATTAAATAACTTCAAATCTACATTATCCCACACTAATAAATATTTGCCCACCGACTAGGTCGGTAAAACACGCATGAACAATATTGTAAGATTTTTATCGTAAAATGTACCGTGTTTTATGTAAATAAATATTTCACTTCATTTCATTTAATTTTATTTCCTGTTGAGTACTGCCACGATTAAAAAAGACCTTCTATATCGGTACAATATTTTTTTATCTTACTTCCGGATGTCAAAATAGTCAGATTAGAATACCCATAAATCTCTCTCCACTGGTTTAACGCACGACGCCATAAAATATGAAAATATTAAAATAATAATATATTTTAAACTTCCTACCACCCAACATATAAAAAGCTCAAGGTCCTGATGACGCTTGAGGAAATCCACAATGAGCCTCGTGGGCTCCCCGTTTGACAGCGATTACGCCACAATATTATTAATACTCTCCAATAGATGTCAGGAAGAGTCGTATTTTACAGTTTATATTTAAATTGATTATTGTTGAAAATATTTTTATACAGTTAAAAATTTCTAACAATAAAAATTTGTGGCGATTTATCACCCCCGAAACCAGGGTACTAAATTTCATCAAAATATTTGGAGCCGTTTCTCAGATTAAAAAAAAATATTTAGATATATACAAGAATTGCTCGTTTAAAGGTATTAGATTTTCCCCGGGTATGTCAGCCTATGTCGATCTGGAACCCCCAAAACAGGGTTTGACATAGGGTACATACAAAATATCTGTTCAATCCGTATCACCGTTGCTTGTTCTTTCACATAGTAAGACAAACCAACCGACTTTCATATTTATAATATTAATATATAATAATATGTACCTAGACCGTTTTAGGTATTGCTAGGTAGCCGTTACAGAGTCCCTGACCTGTAGCTTCGGGATTAAGAATAGAGCTACGGTATCCCCTGCCTGATCGTAAGAGGCGACTAAAAGGGGGCTTCCGGGGTTGTCGACGGTGTGAGTGGGAGCTCGATGCGTCCAACCAGCAGCCCCGGGATGGGCGGCGATGTGTGCGTGGCCCACTGACCTCTATATATACAAGTACGCTGGACTTAGGATACCCTATGAAATGACAGCTCTCTACTGTGCCTATTTGAAGCGCCCCCAATGCGTGGGAAGAGAACTAAATCTGACGTTTAATAATGCTGTCTTAGTTACCTGTCGATAAAACTTGTCGATATTTTTCCTATCGATATCTATTTACTTACAAGAACGGAAATCGCTATAAAACAGTTCTCCTTCAACACAGAATATACAACACAGAATGTTATACACGCATAACGCATATTCATCAACTAGATCATTCCTACAGCATGATTATTAATGATATTTTAACTATTTCTGTCATTGCGTTGTTTGAATGTTACTATATCCTGTTTACAATTAAAACAACCCGTCTGAAATATCTGTATCTGTTGGAAATGTCTTTTATCGATGTATTTTATCTCATTGTCCCATCTCTATTATTAGAACCGTTCCCACCCACTTCTGCGATCAGCAACGATCAGCGCCAAAATGGCGAATATCAAATCGCCTCACTATGGCCCGGCTTATCCTAAGTCCAGCGTACTTGTATATATAGAGGTCGTGGCGTGGCCGCATGTCGCCGTAAGCATCGGAAGGTGCAGGAGAGCATATCTGCTCTCCCGGAGATGGGCCCGTTCTGGGGCGTCGCGCGTGGAGGACACCGGTGCATTCCGCTGGGGATCCCGGAGTCCTCCCCAAGCGCAGAGGCAGCCACCGAGGGGTTTTAGTGCGGTAAAATCTCACATAACCCGGTACCCTCTCCCAAGGTGCCGGGTACCTTTTGAAGGTTTCCCCAGATACTAAAAAAAAAGGTTGCCGTTACAGTCAAGATCCACCCTTCTTTCCAGATATTTGCATAACACAAAATTAATGAAAATTGAATAATGTATAGACTATAGACCCAATGCTACCCTCATTGTAAAAATAAAGTAATTTGTCAGGCCGCGAACTTTTCAATCCAAGAAGGTGAAGATAGGGCTAGTTAGACTTAGAGCGTGTAGAATCAGGAGCTTGGCTATGAGATCTGATATCTTTTTCACACAGTAAGTCTTTCCCTCCAGAGTACCTAATCATTTTCACAGAATATTATATGCACTCGTCTTGGCAACATTTTACATGAAAATATTTTTGGTGTGTGATACTTGTCTACATTTACATTTTTTTTCAAATATCAGCAATATAATTTTCCTCTTCTAATTTTTTTGATGATAACATACGTAGAAACGTCGGAAGACTCGCTCTATCTTGTTTACGAAATTACCTTATCATGAATATAAATATTTAAATTTTAGTTCATGACCTATCTGCTTCTAGCTTATTATTCCTATTCTAATTTTATAAACACGCTTTTCATTCTATTTAACAATATTTCCTTATTATTCATTCTGTAAATAACTAACTGACGTTGTGATACTTGTGATTGGTTTACGAATCCATTAGGCACTCGTTTTCACAATAATTATATTTCTAAATACTTCATTTCTTAGTAATACTTAGTACGATATTTTTAATGCTATTGTTTAATATTCGATAACGTTTTAAAATTATTAGGAAATATTTTTGTCCTTTTCGTTGGCAATCATACGGACGTACGAAACAAACGGGGCCTTAATTTTATGTAAAATAGAAAAAGAATATTGTAAACGAGTTCACGAAACGTTTATTCAATCATTTCTGCGCACCAGCTGAAAACTTAGACATAGATAGATGCAAATGTAGTTCAGTCTAAAAAAATTCAAGAATTCTCCTTTGCTCCTTTCCCTACTTTAAAAAAATGCTTCACACTTATAGCTCCACAGTAGGAAACCCTATGTGGTGGGTGCCATGGACATCTTCAATCTAAGTCAAGAACACAAACACTCCGACTAGTAAAATACCTTTATTTTCATCATTTAGATACCTCGAAGTGCAGTAAGCACGATCCACTGCACCATTCGAGTTGCCAAATATGGACACACACACACACACACACGCACACACGCACGCACGTACGTATACAATTTGTAGTAGTTTAAGGCCCACAAGTATAATACTCGTAATAGTGAATTGATAGCTCTATTTTCTTTTCTTTTTATTTTTCTCTTTTTGTTCTGTAACTTGATGTAATCCAGGATCCAGCGCTCCAATAGTGTTGTGGGCACAGCCACCCAAAAATCGGTCAAGTGCGAGTCGGAGTACCACCTCATTAATGAACAATCATTCATAGATTTACCTGAACTATTTTTTCTTATTTTATACAACTTCAAATAATAACATTGATTACAAACTAAATAACACACCATTTTATATCAAATAATTTTATCAAAATCTTGCAACATGTCCCGGCTTCACACGACTGGACCTTTATTTTTTATAGCTGACGGCGAAATAAGTTTGGAATCGGTTCAGTAGTTTTTTAGTAGCTCCACTCTAACCGCCCACAATCCCGGAAGCCCCCTTTTAGTTACCTCTTACGATCAAGCAGGGGATACCGTAGCTCTATTCTTAATCCCGAAGCTATCGATCTCAACAGATCGTGAAAGTTAAACTTGTCCAGTAACAACTAGTTAATTAGTGTTGTGGGCATGCCCATAGTGCCCATATGGGTGGATCCGCGCCTGATGTAATCACATAGTAAATTAACTTAATAGATATAAGTTATACTTAAATTTGTTATATAATAACAGCAACCTAAATGGGAGAAGACGCTGGAAGACGCTGGTCTCTGAATCACAGTGTTAACTAACTCAGCGACCAGAGACTTCATAATAATACTGTATGTAAATGCCAATAAAGACTCTTTATTTTTATTATTTTTTCAAAAATTGCGTTTTTATCCTTTTACGATTACCTTCCACAGGACGTACTGGTTCTCCTGGACCTGCTCGGGTGCCCGGACCCGATCTTCTACAGCTACTTCCATTCCACGGAGAAGTGGTTCATCCGGTTAGCTAGCGCGGAGCAGCGGCTCGCCGAGCTCGGCCAGCTGCGCGCGTACTCCCGCGGCAAGGACGAGCAGACTTACTTCAGGCTGATGAGCTCCAACGCTGCCATCGAGGATGACCACATACCGTTCATGAGGAGAAGTGAGTACATACTCATTCATTTCATCGTTTTCTTGGTAATCCTAATCGAAAAGAGGGTCGTCCGTCGATATTTTTTTTTCAAATGAACCGAACAAAAAGGCAGACGGGCCGCGTGGTGTTAAGTTATCACCGTCGCCTATGGACACGGGCAACTCCAGGGGAGACACCCGAGCATTGCCGGCTTCGGAGGAGAGCTTTTTTACAGCTTTCTTGAAGAACCCCATGTCATAGTCCACTGGAAATGCCTCAGCTGGAAGGTTGTCCCGTAACTTACATGTCCGTGGTAAAAAGGAGCGTGCAAAGCGGACTGTGGAGGACCGCCACGAGTCCAGATGGTGTCGGTGGAACTTTAACCTTCGTCTGGTGGTGTAATTATGAAATGATGACGAGGAACTTGAAATGATTCCTATCATTTTGAAAAGTTCCTCGGAGCACTCACCATAGTAAGGTCGGTAGAACACGCAAAGCGAGCCTATGTCTCTCTATCCATAATAATATTATTATGAACAGAGAGACGTGAGGATATCCTCATGATTATACTTATCAATTTTATTGTATCTTGATCTTGTTTTCTTTGCAGTTATAAGTAATGAAAATACATAATCAATATACTTATTTCAACAGATGTTAAAAAATATTTTGTTGCTTTAAAAATGGTTTTTATATTTTTAAATATTCATTATGTTAAAGACTTTGTACCTTCTTGTGACTTATGTTCGACCGTATATCTACAACACAACTTTATCATCCATGCATCAATAATTTAAATTTAATTTTCCATCAAAAATTATTTACAGAAGCATTGCACTACCGTATGTATTACCGTATGTATTACGCGAAAATATATCATCAGATAGTATGTGATTGAATTACTGATAAAATATTACTTTCGTTATCACGATGTTACGTAACATTTCAATTTGATAAAACAACGGCTGATTTACAATGTTTCATGGTTTGCAATTTCACGAAGGATTCTGTGAAATTCAAAAAATATTCTCGATTTAGTATTGATAAGATTTGACTTTACCGAATCACGGCATGGTAGGATGATCATTGATCATACAGTAAATATAGCATCAGGGGCATGGGCATCAGTTTCCAGATTTAGAGATTCAGAAATCCTAAAAAATAAGGCAAATTTACGCGTGGTACCCAGTTTAAAAAAAATTCCCCTCCCCCCGAACAAGAACCAAAAAGTTTAGTCTCCTCTTACGATCTCAGGCTTACGATATTCTTTAAGTCCCGAAGCTACAGGGACTAGCGCCGGGAATGTTATCTACGTCGGCCCCGGCGTCTCCTTCGCCGAGCGGGATCTGCACGCAGTATGACAAGAAAAGTCGCCACGTCAAAAATCGAATTATACTGCATAGATGTTTAAAAAATCTAATTGACTGTTCATTTCAGACGTGGACATTCTGCACGTGATCCCGAATCCGTTCCCGTCGGTGTGGCACACGGCGGCGGACGACATGTCGGCGCTGGACTTCAACACCATCGAGAACCTCAACAAGATCTTCCGCGTGTTCGTGGCGGAGTACCTGCACTTGAAGCCCTAGCGACAGTGGCGCTTCCACGCCCTCGCGCTCTACCTCGCCTAACGGTATCGGACACTAAACTAAACGTACCAAACTTGAATTTAGTTTTTGAATTATGAAATGTGAAGTTCCAGGTGTTCGAGAGGAATAATTTAGGAGTGCTTTTGCAGGTGTTCTAAGGAATTAGCAGGGGATTTAACCATTAAATTTTGCAATCAAGTATCTAGTTTACCTTAAACTATTCACATGTCTTAAGATTGGCTACCGAAAATGACTATAAAAGCTTACATAAAATATAATAAACCTCCTGGTTTTTTTTTTTTAAATAAATTGAAGAAATGTCTGCATTTCCAATAAAATGTATTGATAAAGACAAGCGAGGAATTAAACGAGAGAGAAACATAATTCAAAACTGTATAAAATTATAGTTAAATGTAGACATCTATTATTATATTATAATAAAGCATTTTATTAATGTTGTCAAAATTATAAGTATATATTTACTTCTTTGAAAAATTAAAACAGTTTCGTGATGTTATAGGAATTGTGGAATCTATGAATGTAACAAAATTACTATCGATGTAAATATATTATTTATACATTATTTAGGTATATATTATATTGACATGTGTCAAGATGTCGTTGTTGTTGGCCTAATGTATTGAAAGCTTGTAATGTATTGTATATTAGGGGGACTAGAGAGAGATATATCATTCTAAATACGACTAACGAATCATATTACATTTATAGTAGAAAGTTGTACTCTGCTCTTAAAATGTCCCATTGAAATTGCCAATTGGCTAAATTCGCTGTCGTAGGTCGAGTCGTTTAGACTCAATAAAATAAAAAAATTTATTCCATTATTATTATTATGTAAAATCAAAATGAAACCTAACAACAAAATTAAAATATTGTACTTTTTATATCACATTGAGTGTGAACTGTATGTCTCCAGGCTTAGTACATTCGCTTCTCACAAATTAAAAAATATTACCACAATTTATTGGCCAAGCGAGCTTTGCGAGTTCTAAATTCTTTATTGAATTAATAATGATGTGACTTATGATTCTATGGTCTGGCCTATTTGCTAGGCAAAAAAATTCGCTTTACAATAAAGGATTTTTAGGTAAAAATGAAAATCTGCGTATCGATATACCATTATCTACGCAACGCAGATATAAAAAAAAGTTCTACAAAATTGATTCATCACTTGATTGTCTAGATTTACGAGTACATAGTTCTAAGTCGTTACGGACGAGCAGTAGAAAATATTTCGTTAATAACTTTACATCATGGATTTGATGAGAGGATAGTTATAACAAACTGCGAATTTAAATGAAATTAATGTTCCCTATATGTAAAGTGCTAAGCTTCGACCAGTATTTCTAGTTTCAATTCATATTGATGTGTCGAATCAATTATTATTGTTTCTTAGAAGATGCGTATTAATCATGACATTGTTATGATTGTATTTGTGCTGCTTCGTGATATTACTTAGATTACAGAGAGGCATGACCGGCTTGTAAAAAAAAAGATAAAATTCCTTGTAGGCAGTAGAAATATGTGCTGATGTACTAATTAACTATTAATGACTGTATATTATATAAAATTTATGTTTATTTCGAATCTAAATGCTATTTCCATTTTTATTTTTTATTATTTTGACATCGCGGGTCGATGTTGTACTTAGATAAATGTTTTTAAAACTAGCTGTTCCCCGCGCTTTCACCCGCGTTAGAATGTTCATGGAATGAATATTCTCCATACGTTTTATGAGATCCAAACCAAACTGTCGTTCCCTACTTTATCCCCTTCGTTGTCTACATAGACACATCGCTTTTTTTCCGGCGTCACTATTGCATATTTTAACATGAATAACTAGTTAAACTGTAATAGTGAGACGTATGGTATCGTGGACTTTTTTTGTAGATTTTTATAACCTCTATAAATCGTTATAAACAAGTGAATAAACAAACAAATCTTTCCTCTTTATTATCATATCAGTATAGATGATCTGGTTGCAAAGTACAGAAGAAAACATAGGTACCTTTATGTTTTACTGTGATCTTTTGCTTCCCACGATTCTTCTTTTGCAGAGTGATAGTTTACTAAGTATATACAGGGCCGGATTTAGAGGTCTGGAGGCCTCGGGGCAGCAAAGGAATGGAGGCCCCTTGGCCCCAAATTGTTTTCCAAATAAAATTGATTTTTTTCAGTTAGTGATATTTTACTGATTGCACGATTGGAGAGAACAAATATAGATCTATGATTTCTGTTAATATTTAATGTAATCATGTTTGTACAAAGTTCTGTAAAACGCGAAAAAAATTATGAAGAGTTGTTTACTAGTCGGAATTTAATTTTTTTCGGTATCTCTATAGTGGAGGCCCTTCTTTTGTGGAGGCCCCGGGCTGTAGCCCCGGTTGCCCTCCCCTAAATCCAGCCCTGAGTATATAGATACATTAAACAAACGGCATTGAATGGCTGACAGTTTTGCCAATTGAAGCAGCCTTATTCCCATTTATTGCAAATAGATTGGCTATTTTATATTTAACTAGCTGCGAAACCCGGCGTTGCTCGGGTTAAAATACGTCGCATCTTTAATCTAAACTTTAAAGAGATTTACCTGTTATAATCATGTTTTCTAATAGCCATCTTATAGCCTGAAAGAATACTACTGTCAGTCCACCTTAACGTATAAATTAATGAAAGAATTTGCTCTCAGCTCCTAACCGTTGAGGAGTTGTACCTTCAATCATCAGCTCAGCAACATGATATGATGATATTTATACACAAATGCCTGTTTTGCTTTAGTAAAAATATGAAAATCAATTATTGTGCTATAAAATTTGTATGTTCCCTTCGATTTCTCTAAGATCCCATCATCAGACTTTGACTTGGTGACAGCTGGACCATCTCAGGAATGTAAGATTTCGAACAAAACCCCATTTATTGAAAGGATTTGCTTTCAACTCCTAACCGTCGCAGTACCTTCCATCATCAGCTCCCCACTCCACCCACCGCGATCAAACTCCCTTACTATCATCTACGTACTAAGGGGTATTTACCACCCCAACGGGAAGTTGATTGGAGTTAGTGATAATAGAGAAAACCGTGTCTTTACGTACAAAGAAAACCCTTTTCTTTATATATATATATATATATATATATATTAAGATATTGTTTTTATACTAAATAAAAAAATGTTACATTTTTTTTGTTTTGTAGAATAAGTTTTATTATATTACCATCTGACAGTGTTACTCAAAAACGTCATTAAAATTTGAATGAATGTATTAAATTGTGTTTAAAAAATTGGTATTGAAAATTGTTCAGTGTAACTTCTAAATAATAACTCTCTCTACTAACTCTTAAATCGCTGTCAAATCAAACTTTTTCAGTACACTCTTATTAATCAGTGTTTACAACACTGTTATTACCTAATCAATTAGTTAAATAATGCTTTGAAGTCATTTAACAAGTTTTTATAAATAACCCTGTGATTTTTTCATTTGCTGAAAATTATGCCTACGATCTTTAAGAGCTTATTAATTCGAATAATCTATACTAATATATAAAGCTGAAGAGTTTGTTTGTTTGTTTGAACGCGTTAATCTCAGGAACTATTGGTTCGAATTGAAAAAAATATTTTTGTGTTGAATAGTCCATTCATTGAGGAAGGCTATAGGCAACTTAACATCATGCTATGGCTAATACCAAAGTCCACGCGGACGAAGTGGCGGGCGGCTGGTAGTAGCTTATATTTAGACAAAAGGCAAGACAAAAATGATTATAACTTAATATGTAGTACAAATGTGTATACTTAAAATTGTTTTGTAGCGAAATACTCAAATGTATGTTTAAGTAGGTCCATTAAATATAATTTACTTTTATTTTTTCAGCTTAATCGTTAAAGAATAGGCATGTATGATGTAAGTGAGACTCAAACGCACTGCTTGATAAGCAACATTGTTGTGTCTATGACTACGGTCTAAATTAGGCAATCGTTAACGTTTCACACTCATAGTCCCACAGTAGGGTAGACATATCCTGTGTCGTGGGTCATGGCCATGGACACACACAAAAACACCCAGTCCGAGAACAGAAATTTAAACTCATCATTCAAATTTCTGCCTCGCCGGGAATCGAACCCGGGACCCTCCGATAGGTTGTCCGGAATGGTGACCATTTCACCACACGGGTCGTCGTGCAAGAAATTAATCAAATGCTGAGCTCCTATATGTGAATAATACACACAACCATGTCCTGTCAAACTACGCTTTTAATTTTCCTATTTTAGAAAATAATTTCTTACAGACACATTTATTTACTATTTATTAAAAATATACTTTATTATTTATTACCTATAATTATTTATAACTTTTTTGTAAAATAAATATACTTATTTTATTTTTACAATTATTGCTTACAGTTTTTGTCGCTTGCCTCTTTGAATATTTTATGTATTTTAACATTAAATACGTAGTTATCATATCAAATAATGTAAATTATATAGATTCTAGTTTAGATACCTTAAAACAGCAACCTATTATACTTAGGTAGGTATTAGTTTGTTTGATTACAAAAAATATCTCATCGCCTCCTAATAACATAACACAACCCTATTATAGTTATTTTACTTTTTTATTTTTATTTAATGGTCACGCCATAAATATTCACACGTCTTTTTAATCTGTGAATAATAAACTTGTTACGATTTGAAAATATTGCAATCAAAATGATGCTGGCAGTGTATCACAATATTACTATTCTGGTGCTTTAATTTAAGTTGTCATATTGACTTTAGATTTAGTTTTTAAGCAAGAAGTAGAACTTCCTCATTACTTTTAAACAAAATGAAATAATAAACCGCATATAACTATTTCAATAAGGGGCTTAAAGATTAAAAACAAGACAGCGGAATATTTGAGACATTTATTTGTACAGATTCACCACATTCAATATAGAGTACTTAAATTACGTTGTAAAAAGTAGTCTTATGTAATTTTGTGTTGGACAGGAAGTATACATTTATTTAATCTTAAGTAACGCACTGAAAGAGTGTAATAAGTAATAACGTAGTATAATAGAAAATGGAAATAAAATGTGTATACTTTATCGGTTTACTGGCATGCACAACGAATTACGAAATACACCAATGAGAGAAGTAAAACAATTCAAAATTTAGTTTGCTTTTTAAATAAGCACAGATTCTTTTACTTAAGAAGGTGATTATTCCTATTAACAAAAAACAAATCAATATTGAGTCTTGTTAACAAAGTGCTAAGGTTGATAATTATGATCATTTGCAGCGCGAAACAGCGCTAAATATAGTTTTGTAACTTGATATTTTTGTAAGCCGTTGTATATGAATGTATTTTTGTTTTTACTCTATTTATTTAAAGAAATGTTGACCTTATTGAATAAATAATTTGAGACATACATAAGTAAGTAGAAAACTTTATTTTAAATACAGTGTGTAACATTCCTTGATTATAAATTATACTGTATTCTATGACTTATGATAGTATATACATATATAAATATATGATGCAGAAAAAAATATACCAAGTTTTATTTCATATCTTAACCTTATAAAATTAAAAGAGATAAGGAGAACTAACAGTCTCAAGCCATAACAAAAGTTAATTAATGTTTCTAATTACAAAAAATAGGTGAACAAAAACCTTCCCACAAAACTTCAAAATACTAGTTTTCCTGGCCAATATTAAAATCACCTAATAAATATATACTATTGTGTAAAGTGTGAAAGCATAAAGTGGACCTGCCAATTAGTCAACAAAAAATTACAACTATAAACTATATTTCAAGTCTTTAATATGGGTAACAGACTTTATGGTAAATGTAGTTAGTTACCTACCAAAATATGTCCGAGTCAGAACATAGAGTGGATAATTAAAGTGTTATGCAGATCTATTCAAATATATATATTTATATATCAGGGGTGGATTTACACGGGTGACGGGGATCTAGGGGGCACAATACCTCCCCTAGAACCCTTGAAAACCCTAAAATGTTAACTAAAAGTAAAGGTGACTAATTATTAAATTTAAATCTGCCACTGCCTGTGCAGGTAAGTTAATGTTAAAAGCGATCTCCCTATAATACTATATGTAACACGAAATTATACTGGACACCCATAAATTATTCAGTAACAGAAGAACTTGAAAATTTGAAGGATGATTTTGTGACATGCACAATAAATAGTAAAATAATTAGCCAGTTTACTCGAACAATGCATTTGTTACTATAAAGTATAAACACATATTGCTTAATTTCATGAACCAAAATTTTAATATAAATAAAAAAAAATATCTTACAAACACCCCAATAAACTGAAATTTTATTGTATTGTAAGTATAATTTATTATGAAAATTAATTTAAAATGAATTTTGTCAAGTAAATGTAGATAAAATATTTTTAACAATGTGACAAGTTTGGTAGGCATATATTATAAATCTGTATAAGAAATTATCAAATCATATTAAGTTGTTCTAACTTACATATTTAAAAAGGAAACGGTCATATAAATTAAACATGATTACTTAATAAATACATACAATATTTGACCACTAACTAAATAACAAAGGCCAAGATAGTATATATACAGGGTGACTGGTTGAACACTTGAGATACTCCAGGACACAATTATTTACGACCAAACTAAACGTTTAAAAAAAGTTTTAAGAAAATTTACGAATTATTTTCTAAGAAAACTTGAATTGAATTAATCCGAAAATATCCTGAAAGTGCGGACACATTGTACGTAGGTATTAGGCGGGCGTTTGATCTCGACCGCCTGGCTACTACACTACTACTACTACACTGCGCACTATTACGTAATTGTACTACCAATGTACATCGAAAGTTTTGGTATTTTGTAGAGAATGTATGATCCATATTCACTTCGTACTTTACCTGGTTTAGGACTGACAAAAATACCAAGATAAGTAATGTAATAAAAGTCTTTTTGAAATCATTGTATTAAAGTGATTTTGAATGTTACGTCACAACAGCGACAAAAGATGAAAACTGACTCCTTAATTGTACCTACCGAAGTACTTTTGGCGTACTTAAAAATTGAATCATACCTATTTAAAACAATTGATTGATTGAATTATCTATTCACAGTGATCGACAATTTTATCAAAATTACACATATCGTAATAACTTTTCAAAATGCTCATCTCCTCGTGTAATATGTACTTACAAAGTTAGCTCGTTTTTGTACTGTTGCTTTACACTAAGTATCACATCACACATGGTATCACATAGGGCGTTGGATTATTTTATTGAAGAAGGATTCGCGGTACAAACGTATAGCATCTCGGACACTGTCATTCGTACGAGCAATACGAGCATGCACGAACCATCTACTATTCGTCATTAGAAAAATTATGAAAATGACATTGTTGTTATTGAAATAACACCGCGCAATCGAGTGCCTAATCACGTATTAAAAAAATGACCGGCGCGTGCGCTTTGCAAAATAAAACTGTGTAAGTATGGATAGCAAGGACAAACGAGGCGGGCGAGGGACGCGCCAGGAGAAAGTGCGTCGGCCGGCCGCGTCTATTGTTTTCGCTCGTTTCGTTATTTACCTACCAATAAACGTGGGAACTGCTCAAACCGCATGCGTTTACAATTAAAGAATTTACTGGATATTTATGTCAAATTTTAAGCACCTATTTTTTTACATATTTAGAACGAGCATCGTTTACTGAGTGACCTCTATCAATATCTCAAGTGTTCAACCAGTCAACCTGTATAACATGGCATTATAAACCCCATACAAGTTTTTATAACTTTTTTCATGAACTCATTGTAATTGTACATCTAATATAAAACCAATTATGTACTCTATCAGTACATACTTTCTTATAGTTAATACAACATCCAGTCTATACAGATCCGACTACATCTTACATTTTAAATATATTATCCAAAAAGGATCCTTTAAATTTTTTTAAAGCTCTCTCTTCCATTTGTCTCATCTTTGAATCAAAACTACTATCAGTCTCTTGGGTCACTCTAGTAGTTAGTTCCAACTTCCTCTCTTGGTCCACTACAACCTCATTACCATCATCAGAAGACACCTCATTCTTCTCATTAACAATTGAATGATTACTTTCATTATCACTATGTTTATTTTTAACTACCCCAAATGAAAACACTTCTTCAATTTTCGGCATCAGATTGGATTTATCAGAGTATCTGCCAGCCTCAAGAGCTTCATCACACACAGCAACAGATTCTTGAATAGAACCATTACTCAATTCAAGAAATGATCTATGTGAATTCTGACTTGATCTTGAAGAGTCTTGAATTAGAATTGGATTAGATAAAATTGATCTTCTTCCTACTTCTACCTCATTACCTACTGCAAGAGATTCTTGACTTGAACCATTACTCGACTCTGAAAAACTTTTTGAATTTAGACTTGACCTTGAAGAGTCTTGAATTTGCATAGTATTTGATAGATTAGAAATGCCAGTCTCTACTTCCATTATGTTACCTACTGCAATTGATTCTTGACTTGAATCATTAATAAGTTCAACAGATAGCTTAGTGTTTGGACCTAGTATGTCAACTTTATCTACAGTACTATTAAATTTAATAGGGCTGTCTGTACTGGTATCTTCTGTTTTTGAACTGGCTGATAGGCTAGTGTGGGATGTGTCCTCTAGATTTCTTAAAGCCATACTTAAATTGCTATCTGATTCCAAAGGTAGATTATCGCGTATGAAACTTTCAACATCTAACTTAGTTTCTTCATCTTTATTATCAATTTTAATGTTGTTGCGCGTGAGTGTGTCCGGTTGATTTGTTGTGCAGTGTGCTATTGATGTCGATGGACCATCCAAGTTTTTCTTTGTACGTTTTATTTTCATTCCAGTAGCATCCTTGTTTTTTCTTGATATTTTTGGATCTAATTTAACTTCTGGATCAAGTCGCCGCTGAAATGTTTTTTCATGTAGGTAGTAAAATATTCTTATCTTTAGATTAATGCAATAGTAAAAGTTATAGGTTCAAACATTATTAAGCAATGCCAATTAAATTATCAAAGAAATATTTAGAAGTTGTATGTTCTAAATTAATGCTAATAAATACCTTTGAAGCACGAAAAGGTTTCAAGTCCCTCCTTGTCAACAAAACATCTTCAAGCAAAGAATCTAATAAGAGACTGTTGATAAATGACTCTTTGGCATCAGTGTTATAGTCAAGGTACTTATTAATTTGTGCTTTTGACTTGTCATATATCCATGCATAAATAACATTGAGAGCTGTTCTGTCTTTCTGAAAAATCAAGTTAATATTCAAAGAAATTACTTTCAAAAAACAGGTTTTATTATTGTTGTCAAACTGTTGTAAACTTTAATCTTTTATGGTAAAGCTAGTTAAATAACAGGGGCTATAGTAATCAATGGAAAAGAATTTACCTTATTTAATTTAAATATAGTACTATCCATAAAATGTCTCATTGTAAAGTTACTTTATTTAGGTACTCATATATTACCTTCATATCAACTGAGGTGATCCATACTTTAAAACTAGCTTTCAATGGATATCGCATAAACTTATGGTTGACTTCATCACTTTTCACTACAACAATGCTCCACTGCCGTCCACAGAGCTTTTCTATATTTGCTACATTGTTTATGTGAACCAGCTTTTTTACAAATACATTAGAAGGATCGACTACTATAGAATCTGTAACAAACACAAGGCACAAATTGTAAACAAAATTTTTGACTCATAGTCCATTTGACTATGCAAATTGAGACATGTGCATATATGTACATACAAATTGTTTCAGTATGTGGGTATAAATCATAAATCATTTATTTGGTATTACTTTTGGGTAACAATGGGTGTAATATACATATAAGAAAATACAATCTCCAAAAATAAATGATGCCCTGTAAGGCGTACCAATAATGTTATAAATTTAAAATATTTCAAGTCATGCAATCATTAATACAATTTACATTATACATAATATTATTCTATTTCTGTTATTTTAAGATGTCAAAAGATTTTAATTACATTAATTATAATGATTTTAATGTCAAAAGGTGTCATTGAGGTATTCGTCATAATGATAACATTTTGATATTAATAGATGTTTGACCGCTTTATGAAATATGTGGTCTTTACTTAATTTTTTTATGTCATTAGGCAGTTAATTATACAATTTGACGACCATGCAGTATGTACCTTTACTTAGCATGTTAAATTTTTTGCCATGTGGGTAGACTAAATTGTTTTTCCGACGAGCATTGCTATTTAATTCGAAAAATTGTTGTTGTTTTTGTACAAACATAAGCATTTCTAATATATAAATGCCTGGTACTGTCAACACTTTTAGCTTCTTAAACCATGGACGGCAGCTATCCATTGTTTTTATACCGGCCATGGCGCGTATACATTTTTTCTGACAAATTAATATGTCAGTTATATTCGTAGCTGTTCCCCAAATAACAATTCCATATTTTATCCAGGAATATGCATATGTATAATATGCAGATAGTGCTACGTTTATATTTGTACTTTTTTTAATTTCCCTTAGGCCATAAGTAAATTTGTTTAATTTGGTTTTTAAAATGTCTAGGTGATTATTCCATTTTAAATTTGAATCTATGTTTAATCTATCTTTATGAATCTATATTTTAGTTTGTAGGTGGTAGAACTATTATGGTTCGCCCGGGGAAGTACCACCGCTGCACCCACTTCTGCCGTGAACCAACTCTATTGTGTTTCGGTGGAAAGGTGCAGTTGCCAGCCACACTTACTTGAGGCGACCACCAGCCTCCGGAGTAGCAGCGCAACTGCATACGACCTCAGCAGACAAAGAGTTACCTATGCTTGCTTGAGGTTGTATGTAGATGTCTATGGGCTGCAGTGACCACTTAACAGCACGTGGCCTGCATGCTCGTCTGCTACTCCATTCAAATAAAAAAAATGTGTAACCTCAAGATGCTCCTCAAGGGAGAGTTCATAACAGTCCTTGCACGTACTTAGGCTTATTCCAGCATTTTCACACTAGAAGCAGTGTATGTGTAGGTATAGCATAATATGTCGCATCTCACATATACAAGCCTATAAGTGCATCAAAGCTTTTGTGAGTTACATGTGTGGCTATCTTGCAGATTTGTGCCTACATGTTCTTCCAAAAATAAGATTTTAAGAACACTGGTCTGAAACTGCTCGAACAGTTGTAGGCATTATGACTCACCTGCACTGATTGTAGTCCACTTGCTGAATCGTTCTAGCCATTCTTCTTTCTCTTCCTCTTTATCATACAATATGAGTAGAGGCTTCTCCAACTGTGCATGGATGGAACTAATGAATATTGCTACTTGTGCTGAAGCTCCACAACCAGATGCATAGTTTATAATCACACCCTGTTTCATCTGAAATATCAACCAACATTTTTTTGTATTTATTTGATGGAGTAGCAGAAAAGGATGCAGGCCACATAGCGTTTAGTAGTCATTGCGGTCATGGACATCTACAAACATCCTCAAGCAAGCTTAAGTTAAATAAAATAAATAAATAAATGTTACACACTCATAGCCCCAAAGTAAGGTAATTAATACCCTGTGTCATGGGTACCATGGACACATATAAAGACAGGAACACAAACACTCAGACGAAGAACAGCTAAATTTAAACTTATCATTCAAATTTCTGTTTTGCTGGGAATCGAACCTGGGACCCCTCGATTGGCAGTCCACAGGTAACCATTGTGCCACACAGGTCGTTGTTGAATTGAATTGCATCATTGCAGAAGTGGGTGCAGTGGGGTACTTCCCTGAACAGACCATTAAAGTTTTACTATCTACTACAAAATTATCTACAACATACATGTCCTACTGCTGAATACAGGTATCCTCTGGGAAGTAAGAGGGATGTAGGCCATGCGGCAAAGGGCAGATTGATGGACACTATGCCTTTTAGAAATTATGAGTAACTCAGGCAGTCAGGCATGCATGGTGATGCAAAACATATTTATTTTTATTACATATTGTCATTATTACTTAAAGTTGCCATTTTATACTTTTAGTAGTATTGTATATAGAAGTAGTACCTCCTTTAGACATAGTCCTCATAGGTCTGATCTTATTATATGCAATGGTCTGAGCTTACCCCCACTACTCCAATGTTGGTTGATTTGATTGAGAATCCATTACAAACTAATTAAATATAAAAAATAATTATATTTATTTATTATGGATCATTCTATTATAGCATACCTTCTTGTATTGTGTGTAGAGGAATCTGATGCCATCTATCTGGTGTTGTGCTAAGTCATTACATGGTACAGATATTTCTTCTAGATCACTCTTCTGCAGGAAAAGCCTCTCAGCAAACTCATTGTAAGAGCCTGTCATCCTGGTAATCTTAAGGCAGTATGCTCTGAATAAAAAAATAATTATATTATGTTCATTGAACAGATAATCCTGAAAATTAATTGTGATAAATAGTGGCCCAATAGTTTGATACTTTGATAGTAATAGTACAGGTGCTTAGACAAATACACATGTTATATTATTTATTTATCCACATTGTACTTCACTAATAAAAACAAATACTTACATTGCCACAACAGTTCAGTTGTTTTGGTTAAGTCTGTTAAGAATGGACAGAGTCATAATGAGTATATACAGCATTTCTAGATAGAACAGCGCCACAAACACAGTAACGCTTGTCTTGTGGACTTCTATGTCCTCAAATTCTTGCATAATATGCCTGTTCCGGGTTAAGAGATCCCAAAACATGGGAATTTTTTGATCGCAACACACCAAACAGGAAAATAAAAATTATATACAGTAATCCAAAATATGGTGCATGCTACAGCAAGCACATCTCTGGTGAGAACATTGTTTTCTTGAAATTATACCTTCAGGTCCGGTTTTAAGTAAAAGTATTTTGTCACTGTGTTGAAGTGAAGGTAGAAGGTAGTAAGGTATGTAGTAGGTAAGAGGTAGAAGGTAGTGTTGTTAAAAACATGTAGGTAAATTGCGCTGCACTTTTTGTATGCAATAATTAGAAAGAAAGTATAACACAAATCACTTTATGTAATTCATCGCAATAAATAATAAAGCCACAATATGTAAGCTTCAAGATTTCATAAATAATTTATAAAAAAAACACTTGTTTTGCTAACAATTTTTTTTTTTTTTTTTTTTTTTCTTGACGAATGGCGTCTCGGTCTATTGACCATTTTGCCAATGACAAGCGGGAGAAATCCGAAATATAAAATAGAGGCCCTATGTCGAGTAATTTAGGAGAGAGATCAGAAAAGTTGATAAGGGCAATGTAAAAGGATATGGTATATACAAAATAATGTTATTATAAAGTTATATAATATTACACAATAATAATGTCATTATAGATTAATATTGTTTTTGATTAAGAAGGATGATAGGATAGGATAAATTTGTTTACTATTTAAAATTAACAATGATGATATATTAAGAGGAAAAGGAATTCGAAGGAAAATGAGGCTGCGTAGTAAGGAAGAGCGATCATACAATTTGCAAGCAAAAAATATGTGATTCAAATCTCCCTCGTCTTCACCACAAGAACACATCGCATTGCTAGTTATAGTAAGTTTCGCAAGATGTTTTGGAGAACAAACGTGGCCTAACCTAGTACGAATCAAAATAGAAGTGACTATTTTACCAAGTCTGATATTACAGAACCACGGTTTCGTTGGTAGATCAGGCTGGATATTGGCATAAAATCGACCTTTAGTTAAGCTACTTACTTTCCATATATGATGCCACGATTCCATAAGATAGTTTTTGGGTAAAGCCAGTAAATCTTGAGTATAAATTTTAAACGGATAAATATCTCCACATTCGATTGCTTCAGCAGCAATCTCATCAGCTCTCTCATTTCCTCTGATGCCACAATGACCAGGTATCCAAGCAAATTTAATTGTATAGTTATTTAATGAACATTTAAAAAGTAAGTTTCTAATTTCAAAAATGGTGCTATGCATTTTAGCTTTAAATGGGAATTTGGCTATTGCTTGTAAAGAACTTAATGAATCGGAAAATATGATGGATTTTCGTAATTTCATTAGTAACACGTATTCTAGGGCTTTTAAAATACCAAAACATTCTCCAGTAAAAACAGAGCTTTCGGGCGGAAGTTTTATTTTTTGAACTATATTATATTGTGAATGGTAAACACCTACTCCTACGCACCCATGCTTTGTCTTTTTTGAAGCATCAGTATATAAGTATTGCCATCCATTGAAATCTTTTGTGAGGACAATGTTGAAATGTTTGTTATTTTCTATATCACCTTTGATAAGGCCAATATTGTAAAGAATATTTGGTGTAATAATCATTGCCTCATATTGGTATTGGTAAATTGGAAGTACATCAGTATTATGTATCGGAGTTGTAAATGATATTAATTTTATGTAACTGTTTACAATACACGGAGGAGATTTATGTTTCCAGAAATTAGATGAAGCAGTTTTTTGTGATAAATTTTGAAGTATCGGAAAAAGAGGATGATTAGAAATTTGTGTACATCTAAATATAAAGCGATCAGATAAATACTGACGTCTTAAATGGAGGGGAGGGTCTACACATTCTACTTGTAAGGCATTAATGGGACTTGTCTTCATACATCCTGTAACTATTCTTAAACATTTTGATTGAATGCTATTTAGCTTTTTCCATCCAGCTATGTTACCTGGTTCTAATAAAAATGTTCCGTAATCAAGAATGCTCCTTATTAAAGAATTATAAAGCAGTTTTAATGAGAACGGGTGGGCGCCCCACCAAACCCCTGATAAACATCTTAATATATTTACATTTCGTTCGCATTTTGAAACAATATAATCACAATGAGGAATGCCAGTTAGTCTGGAATCTAAAATAAGGCCAAGAAACTTTGTTTGAGTTTTAATAGGAATTATATTGTTATCGAAACTAATTTCAACGTCCGGTATATTGCGTTTTCTGGTAAAAATAACTGCAGTACTTTTTTCAATAGATATTTCTAAAGCATGTAAACTCAACCAATATTTTAATGAATTAAGAGAAATAGATAAATAATTACAAGCTATTGGTATAGAACCGTTGATATTATATAAGAGAAGATCATCGGCGTATTGTAATATTTTTATTGGTCTTTGGATGGATTGAGCTAAATCAAATGTATTAATATTATATAATATCGGGCTTAACACCGATCCTTGCGGCAAACCTTTCCAAACAAGTCTTTCCAATAACATTCCACTATCGAGGGGTAATTTAATTTTTCTTTCAGTTAAAATATTCATTGCAAATTTTGTGATCATAGTTGGAATGCTCAGAGCGTTCATTTTATTGAATAGTAACGGAAGTATGACACTATCGTATGCAGATTTGATATCTAGAAAAGTAGCAGCAACAGATTCATTATTTGTAAATGCAAGTTGGATATCAGAACAAAATATGGCAATGCTATCTATTGTACTTCTACCCTTTCTAAAGCCAAATTGTGAAGGTGGAATTATGTTATTATGTTCAATAAACCATTCTAGGCGATTTTTAACTAAATGTTCGGTTATTTTTACTAAAACTGAAGAGAGTGCTATTGGTCTGTACGATGATGGTTCTTCAGAAGGTTTATCAGGTTTTAATATTGGAATGATTATTTGCGACTTCCACGAATTAGGAATAGACCCTGTCAGCATAACTGAATTAATTAAATCTAAATAATAATTAAGCAATAAATCGTTTAAGTTAACAATAAAAGAATAAGGAATAGTATCTTCACCAGGGGCTGAGTCCTTTAGATGACACAAAACACCTTTTAGTTCACTTATTGTAAATGGAGAGTTAAGACCGGTCTGATCAATACTAGAACTACAATTTAAAATGTGTGGACGGAAACATTCCTCTTCGTTAGGCACGTATGAGGGAGCTAACATGTCCATGAACTTACAAGCAAGGTTGGGAGAAAGAAGAGTTTTTGAAGGTTCTTTATACACCGATCGGAATCTTTTTATATTATTCCATACTTCTGAAGGAGAAGTGTCAGGAGAAATTGAAGAACAATATTTTCTCCATCCATTAGATTTTTTCTTCTTTAAAAACTTATGGGTGTTCACAATTACGTCAGATAGTGACTTAAAATTTTCAGGAGACATTTCAGAACAATACTGTTTTTCAGCCTCTTTTCTCTTTTTAACTGCTTCTGTACATTCCTCATCCCACCACGGAGGTGATGGAATCTTAGTATCATGATTATGTTTATATTTGAAAATTTTTTTTGCTACGTTTTGTAACATGCCTACAAAACCAACATTACAAATATCTTCGTTATTGTCAATTTTAGGGAGAGATGGAAAGTTTGCGTCAGTGAAGTTTTTATAGTCTGTCAAATTATTTTTATTTAGTCTGTATCTGGGCCGAATCATATGATGTTTTTGATTTTTTTTTATTACTGTGTTGGGAAAGTTGATTAAAATTGGAAAATGATCGCTACCGTAAGATAAAGAGAGTGTATCCCACGATAAAGAACATGCAAGATTGGGCGAACAAATAGACAAATCTACCGCGCTTATATTTTCATGAGGATTTGTACGGCGTGTGGGTTTTCCTGTATTTAGAATACACAAGTTGTTCTGGTCTATAGCATCTAGTAACATTTCGCCGTATGAGCTGTTTACAGAACTACCCCACACCTGGTGATTGCAATTAAAATCTCCCATTAATAAAGTTTGCTGTGGAAATGTACATAATATCTGTTTAATTTTTTCAAATACTTCCAGGGATGGATGAGCAATATAAGTTGTCACATAGCATATGTCATTTACAGATATAGCAAGAAGCGGAATGTCATCAAATTCAGGAAGGGGGACAGAAGAGAAGTGGACAGAGTTCTTGATTAATGTGGCAATGCCACCATAACCATCTGATCTGTCCTTTCGGAGACAGGTATATCCTGGTATTCTGAAAGGAATACCTGGGGACAACCATGTCTCCGAAAGGGAGATAATAAGAGGATCATATTTATTGATTAAGTAAACAAGATCACTTTTCTTGTTTACTATACTTCTGCAGTTCCACTGCAGAATTGTAGCGTGGTAATCCATTGTTTACCGTTATTTGTTTCAATACATCAAGTAAGGGAGCAACGTTGTTCGGTGAAAATATTTTGTTTTGTAATAGAGGATTAATTAAAGATATAATAATGTCATTAATATCTGGTTGTTTTTCTAAATCATTATTTTTATTAAAACTATTAATCACGCCACCATTTGTGGGCAGGGGAATATCATATTCTCTGATTATAGATTGATGTGTTATTTGATCATATCCTTTCTGAGATTTTGGGGGCGATCGAGGCTTTAAAAATGTTGTTTTCTTATAGGAGATAGGTCTCAGAGTTGATGAATAATCTACTACATTATTATTACTATTATTGGGTATTATAATATTATTATACTGTTGCTGATTTGTTTTTAAAACATCAGAGTATGACTTGGATAATGGAGGATGCATTTTTGATGCTTCAGCATATGAAATACTATTTTGGACCATTGTTAGTTTAATTTGTGTCTGTCTTGTAAACTCAGGACATGATTTATTTGTTGCAAAGTGAGCACCAGAACATATACAGCAACGAGCACAATCATCATCCACCTTACAAGTGTCACCAGTGTGTCCATCACCACACTTGAAACAGCGAGGCTTTGAACGACACTGAATTTTTGTATGGCCATACCTACAACATTGATAACATTGTATGGTAGGGTATGTGTAGAGTTCTACCGGAAGTGCGTTATAACATATGTAGACATATTTAGGTAAAACTTGACCATCAAAAGATAATACTACTGTTTGGGAAGGTTTCCAAACTGGAGCTCCGTCTATTAATGATCTCAGTTTATAGTTAAGGCGCCTTATTTTAATAATTTCTCCACATCCAAATGGTATGGAAATATTTTCTTTTATTTCCTCTGGTGTCCACTCAACAGGTACACCTCTTATGAGACCTAAACGTGTAATGCTAAAGGTAGGAATAAAAGCTTTTAATTTATGGGAAGCAAGACAAGGGTGAGTTAAGAACCAATTGGCATCAGTAAAATGAGAGAAAGCCAAAGAGATTCTGTTCCTTCCAATTTTTTTAATACTGCCATTTATTATGTTTTTAAACGAATACTTCTGTAATAATCTACCAAAAACTACTGGGTGGAATGTGGTCGCATCATCAGGAGATGAAAGTTCTCTTTGTACATGAACAGTGTATGGTGCTACATCTGTATTGATAAAAACTTTACGATATTCTTGTGGTTTTTGAGAGTTATTTGAATTATTTTGATTATTTACAATATTTGTTGGTTCAGTGGGTCCGTCATCGCTGTCACATTTACAATTACAGTCATATTTTGAAGATGAAGAGCTATTTCCGCTTTTCCTTTTTTTGTTACAAGTCTTGCAATTTTTTTTGTGTTTTATTCGCTTACGGTGGCTTATTTGGGTTGAAGCGTCTGTATCCATGCTCGACTCGTTATTAGAAATCGTAACATTGTACGCAACCGGAGGGACGGAACCCCCGGGGTCCGGGGGCTCCTCCATATCAAGAAGAAAAGTATAAAAAACTTACCGAAAGAGCACTTAACTAATTAAATAAATAAGAAAAGATATATACAAACTAAAAGAAAGTTAATTTTACAACTCTTCTGATCAATTTACTAATTAATCTTATATTTTTATAAAGAGCGCCGAAAAAGTACACCCGCCAACTTTGAAGATTTCCCGCGCTTTTTTCCTAACAATTTTTAGGACCAAAAATCACCTAGATATAGTGACAGACTGACAGTAAATGTCCATATGACATTGACTTGACAAGTTAATTTCGTTTTACGCATAGACATAAACCTACCTATGGCGTAGTATTATTTATTCTTATGCCTATGGACCGGGCCTGCCTACGAGATTTGCGTGCCTACCTAAAGCATATTGGCCATTGGTTATAAATCCTTTCAGCCATTCAATATTTACTTTTCAATTTTAATAATGGCGTCGCAAACTCTATGCATATTGCCAGCGTCAAGTAAAATTCCTGCATGACGTTGTAGTCGTAGAAAAAAATCAGTCAGTCGTCAGGTATCAGTCAGTCTAGTCAGTCAAATGTTCAAGTAAAGTGATGGCTACTTTACCAGAACATGTCCGATGGAGTTTTGTTTTGGAGGCAAGCCGAAAAAGCATGTTTTCGCACTGTTATTTTATTTCATAACACTCGTGCACTGTCAATAACCTATATCGAGCAAAATGCCATCAACTTTATCCGATATAACTCAAAAATACACTAAGAAAATGAAAATAAAACAAGAGCACTACTTGTCCCTTCAGACTTCCCGCCAAAACTCCGACAGCCAGCAAGTGATGACAGCAGGGCAATTAGTAACGAAACCCCTTATCAAAGCAGCAGCAATGAGTAATGAAACCCATTATCAAAGCAGCAGGGAGACTTTTTAAATTTATATTGATAGGTAGTAGTCAATAGTAGTCATAAATACCACATAATATTAAATGATTACATTCGTCGTAAAATAACATCCTTTTTAGAATAGTTTGTTTAAAATTATAGGTAATTTAAAATCCACCCTTGGCTGCAACCCTTTTTGCGTCCCACTGCTGGGCACGGGTCTCTCCTCCTTATTGGGGAGGCCTGGAGCTTACTCCACCACGCTGCTCCAATGCGGAAAATCCACCCTTAAACCGCAGAATATACATATTTGGTAATAAAAAAATATATAAATGATAAGCTAACGTAAAATGCTTTTGAGTTTAAAAAATCTAAATCTATGATATTGACGAAGAGCATCGGCAGATCCTTCCTTTTCACAATTGAATTCAAAGATACATTATAACTGCGAAATAGGGAGGGCAAAAAGGAAATCGGTATGCGTTCGTAACGGAAATGTCAAGCATGCAGCATTCTCAATAGAATGGGAGCCCACTAGGCTAATTGTGGATTTACTCGAGCGTCATCAGGACCTTGTGCATTTTATAGGTTGGGTGGTAGGAAGACTAAAAGATTACCGGTGGGGAGAGCGCCTGTAAGTTTTCATATATTTTATACGAAAGGTACAGGTAAAATAACTACAAATACCGATCAATAGTAGAATAATGCTCTAAAATAATATAAGAATAATTTCAGTAATCTGATGTTTTTAGTATGAATGTGTATAAAACATCGAAATAAAAAACGGCATTTTGGCAATCTCGAGAGAGTTCGAATTTTTATTATTTAAAAAATCACAGTTCAACGGTAACGGGGAATTCTAATCTGACCAGTATGACATCCGGAAGTAAGATAAAAAATACTGTACCTATATAGAAGGTGTTTTAATCGAGACAGTAATAAACAGGATGCAAGGTATATGTACCCAATATCTTAATTTGACGCGCTCGAGTAAATCCGAAAATCCCCTCTTGGGCTCCCCACTAAAAGGCTGCCAGATTACATAAATTTCCAAATCTCCTCCGATTGGCTAGCTGGCTGACACGTTCGTTACACTTTTAAGCATATGTACATTATTCTTAGTCTAAGCTTTTAAGCCATTTAAATCAGCTGGGGATGACGGAATTTTTCCAGCCTTGGTTCAGCAGGGTGGGGACAGTGGCGGGGCAAGGCCTAAATTTGATGTGGGCAAGATATATTTTGCGAGGCCCCCTGATGGATGCAGCTAGAGGACGGATTTAGCTTAGAAAAAAATTTTTGATACCTACTCAATTTTTTATTCAGAAAAATGCCTTCTTCATTGCGGTCCTAAACAGCGGCGCTCCAAAACAAAAACTGTTTCATACCGTCATCAGTAACAGAACTACCTTGTGGAGGAGAAGCGTGGTGGTTATCTTGTGTATCGCGCTTCTGAGCTTCGTCTATAAGGTGTTATCGAGGGTCCTTACTAATCATATCGCGAGACGGCCAGACGATTTTCAGCCTTGCAAACAAGCTGGATTTCAAATAGGTTACAGTACAATATAACCATACATACGATGCGACCGGTTATACAAAAGACCGAGGAGTATAACCTGCCGCTATTTTCCGTATGTGGACTATGAGGAAGCTTTCGATTCTATCGAGACCTCTATGGTGCTAGAGTATCTCAAATGGTGTCAAATTGACTACATGTAGGTACATCGAGGTGTTGAAGTGTTTATACAAAGCCGCACTCATGACCGTCCCGAATCCACTATGGAAGCAGTGAACCTATTCCACTGCAGCGCGGAGTAGGTACGATAAGAGGATGTTATATCCCGGAAACTGTTTACCACTGCACTGGATGATGTGTTTAAGCAGATGGAGTGGATAGAGCTAGGTATTAACATTGTAGCGACCTTCCGCTACTTATCAAGAGATGGCGCCACGGGTATTCTGAATCACGCTATCGAAGTTTTCTGAATACCCTACCATATATACAAGCTCCGAATTGAGTCAGTTGGAGCGCGGCCGCTCCCCGGGCATGACCACCTCGCCCGGCGGGAGATCTCCCTTTGCCAAACTGGTGACCCTGGACAAGAATACGTCCCTTCTGACCTTTATCAGTCGCACCTTCACTCCCTGGATGGACTGCAGCATCACTTCACCAGCTCGTCAGGGTCATCGCAGCGCATCGTGATAACGCTTCCTGATCCTGATCCAGCTACCTCCTGCGACATCGTGGACGGCTCGAGTACCCACTCTACTCGCCTCCACATTCCAACCTACCCTCACATCTCGACTCACCGAAGATAGAGGGCATCTTCACACTTCGCTACACCCTCACATCCCGACTCACCGTGGACAGAGGGCGACACAAGGTCTGCACCCTCACATCTCGACTCACCGCAGATAGAGGGCATTCAAGGCGCTTGTAAGCGAAGACTACACTTGGATTACTGAAGTCATCGACCTCCGGTCTGAGCAGGGGGTGATGTAGCGACCTTCCGCTACTTATCAAGAGATGGCGCCACGGGTATTCTGAATCACGCTATCGAAGTTTTCTGAATACCCTACCATATATACAAGCTCCGAATTGAGTCAGTTGGAGCGCGGCCGCTCCCCGGGCATGACCACCTCGCCCGGCGGGAGATCTCCCTTTGCCAAAACATCAATAGCGAAAACCTCACACACCTTCGATTTTCGCAGTCAATTATGCAGCAATATCACCGATGATATAGTCATCTTGGCGGAGTCCCTAAAAAAACTTAGCACTATGCTAGGTGACCTCCGGTGAGTCTTAAGATGAACACGGACAAAACTAAGATTACTACTAATTGCCATGTCACACCCGTACCGGTCGTTGTTGATGGCGCTGCTCTCGAAGTTGTCGACGATCTATCTGGGACAAGCGATCCCGATAACTCATAGAGTGAGTCTAACTTTGAGAGAGAAGTAACTCGTAGAATCCAACTTGTTTGGGCAGCCTTCGGGAAATTACAAAGTGTGTGTGTTGCCATTGAGGCGGGACATGGTCTTTTACAATTAGCCTCTTCTAAAAGCTCAAGGTCGATCAAAGAGCTCAGAGAGAGAGAGCTAAGTTTAGTATTTCTTTACGCGATAGAATCCATAACGATGAAGTCCGCAGTAGACGAACGAGGGTTACCGACATAGCTCTCAAAATCTGCAAGCTGATATGGCAATGGGCGGAGGACTGACAACCGATGGGTCTCGGTAAAAGGAGCACAGTTAGCCCTCCAACCAGGTAGACTGACGACCTGAAGAAGATAGGGGGAAACCGCTGGATTCTTCGAACATAGACGGAGCAAACAGAATGGGAAATCCCCAGCGGGCAAAGCGAGAATTCCCCGCGTCATTCATCGCCCGCAACGCCAGCCATGTTGCCAGACTATTATATGCATATTATATTAATATGCATATGCAGATTGCTAGCTGGTTTTGTTTTGTTATTTATTGCTAGATGAGTAATTATATCTATATTTGCTTTCGCGGGCCTTCGAGGCGCGAGGCCCTTTGGACCGCGAGGCCGTAGGCGGTGGCCCACGTCGCCCACGCCTTACGCCGCCTCTGGGTGGGGAAGTTCTAATACCAACTCTGGTAAATTTTTTTAGAGCAAGTAATGTCTGGGGAATAATACACCTCAACCTTGGACTAAGGTCGTCGTTACATATTACCCAAAACTGGTAAGGACGTATGTCATTTCTCAGACCAACTTTAACTGACATGTGCAGATATTGTGGGGAGGAAAGCGAGACACCACGCCACCTCCTTTTAAATTGTGCTGCGCTGCATCACAAGCGTAGCATTCATCGGGGGAGACACATACTGCCACCAGATGAAGCCAAACAAATCACTGTCTGTAAAATCCTGGCCTTTTTTGAGACTATCGGGTTTGACGGTGATCTGTAACCTTGTCTTAGGGTACAAACAATCTTCATAGGTTGAAGTGCCCTGGGCTGATACAGCCCAAGCCTTATTAGCCAAATAAAAAAGGGATCAAAATAAAAACTACATTTAATAAAAATAATATTATAGGTATATTGGATATAACAATTATATAAAACGATATAAAAGCACCTTCTCTTACATTATATTATTCACATATTTATACGATTCAACAGGATGCATAAAATTTACAAAACAGGAGGACGCTATTATTCATTCTTGAAGGTGGGAGGTCGCTTTTCGATAAATGCAGTCATGCCCTCTTTGCGGTCCTCCTGTTAAAGAAAAACAAGTTAAGTTGAAAACATTTCTTGAAACATAAATTAATTAACGGAAAATGTGTAAAACAATTTGTATTGAGAGTAAGAATGATATGATTGTGTTCAAAAGGCTGGGATTTTAGTCCCACAAATTACATATTATGTTGTCAACTATAAAGAGCACATAATAAAAAAATATTGTTGAGAATTTTATTCTGATTTAGATACTGTTTAAGATTTTGATATAAGTTTTTTAATCAAGTAAAAAACAATATGTCTTGCGACCAATTTTAAATCCACACACCACCCGGATGTTTTTTTTTATTTGAATGGAGTAGCAGACGAGCATGCAGGCCACGTGGTGTAAAGTGGGCGCTGCAGCCCATGGACATCTACATACAATCTCAAGCAAGCATAGGTAAGTCTTGTCTGTGAGGTCGTATGCAGTTGCGCTGCTACTCCGGAGGTTGGTGGTCGCCTCATGTAAGTGTGGCCGGCAACTGCACCTTTCCACCGAAAAACAATAGATTCGGGTCTTGGACTACCAAGTTAATTGAGATACTTTTAATGAGCTGTCAAAACGTGACATCCCCATACATTTTGTATGAGAAGATGATAAGTGACATCACTTATCATATATAGTCAATTGACTTCATTATTATTGATTTCAGTGGTAATAAAAATCATGTATAAAAAATAATAAACAATTGAATTGCTTTCCAAGCGTGATTTAGTACAACCTTTTTAAGGTGAGGATTTTGAATTTTTTTGTGCATAGTGTCTAAGACCCTATTGCTTCACGGCAGAAGTGGGTACAGCGGTGGTACTTCCCCGGGCGAACCATAATAGTTCTACCATCTACAAAGATAGCACTAAAGTCGAGAATTGTTGCCAACAACAATGATTCAATTTGGTAAAAATACTGCTTGGTTAAGACAAGCCCCTCCTAGTCCCTAACCCCAGATCCGCCACTGTGGGGATACAAATTGAGTAACATAATATTTACTAACATTTATAACATTGCATAAAGGTTTACATACCGTGGCAAAAGTGCCATAGAAGATGGACTTCTCGTACTGCAGGCCGGCCGTGAGCGTGGTGTCGTACGCCTGGTTGACCGCCTGCTTGGCGAGCTTCACGATCAGCGGCGAATGCGTGCCGATCCTCTCCGCGAGCTTGATGGTCTCCTCCAGCAGCTTCTCCACCGGGAACACGCGGCTTACAAGTCCTGGGGAATTTTGAATTATGTATGTTTTTATGACAAATTAAGATTAATTTGGCTTGGTTTTTTAAGTAGCATGCTTTACTTGTATCCTTGTACAAGTTTTATTTTTAAATAGTTCGGAATAACAATACTCAGTTGAACAGTACAGTTATTGAGTTCAAAAAAAATTGTCAACAAACATGGATGGATGATATTTTAATTTCAATTTAACTAAACTGTCGATTTTTTATCTATACTTGAGGTAGTCAAAATAAAATATCTATGAACTAAACAATGTAAATGAGTCAATTTTATAAAATAAGGGGCAAGGTACAAGATAATGTAAGGTCCGTCACATACATTCCGAATTCCCTTACAGATTTCCGAACGGAAATATCGATTCGGAAATTCAAACGTAGTAAATCTATACTTCCGTTCGAAATTTTCTCCGACTCGGAATGCCGAACGGAAATTCTGGTAGCTTATGCGCTCATAGGAAAATAAAACTTAGTGTTAAGATATTCTAGCACCTAATCTGACACAAATATTTATTCCGATCGGAATTTGCTCTGGTCCTCCTTAAACTGCTCAATAATTTTAGTAGTTAACAAACGACCCGATTCCCTCATCTAGGAATTATCTAAGCCAGTCACATATTGTACAAGAGAGAAGCATCACTATGTAGGTTTTCCTCAGTTTAAATAAATAAATAACGCTTCACACTCATAGCCCCACAGTAGGTAGTAGATATACCCTGTGTCGTGGGTACCATGGACACACACAAAGACAGAAACACAAACACCCAGACTAAGAACAATCGAACCCGGGACACTTCGATTGGCAGTCCGGCATGGTAACCATTGCGCCACGCGGGTTGTCAACAAGACGACCACTTTTAAAAGATTTATAAATCTAGTTCTGTCTGAACTTACCCATTTTCTCAGCCTCGTGTGCGTCGATGAAGTTGCCGGTGAGGACGATCTCCATGGCCTTGGACTTGCCGACGTAGCGAGGCAGGCGCTGGGTGCCGCCGGCGCCGGGGATGGTGCCGATATTGATCTCCGGCTGCCCGAACTTGGCCTTCTCGCCGGCGTAGATGATGTCGCACAGCATTGCCAGCTCGCAGCCGCCACCGAGCTGAAAATATAATTTAAGTTATAACTTCTTATGGTAGGGAAAACCGCTTCGTTAAACGCGTTACAGCGCCAGACTCGTCTGGCTTCCCATTTTCTCACGCATACGACAGTGCAGCGGTAGGCAGTCTGCTCCTCGCTTACTGTAACCCACAGCGCTCACAAGTCTCACAACCGTATTTCGGAGAGTTATTTTTATTTTTATGTACATACACAACATTTTAATCAACATATTCAAGAATTGTAACTAAGAATAAAATATATAATTTTTATTATATAATATTTTTAAGTATAATTATGAATAAAATATACTATTATTTTAGTAAGAACTTTTATAATGTATTGTAATATTATTTGTTATATTTGTAACTGTGTAAAAGAAATAACCTTATCTTATAATAAGTTATAATCAATAAAATATTTTTTTAAATAAATCCTTCCCTTCCTTACATTATAATATGCACAAAATTGAAGTATTCATCTAAGCTTTTCCTAACTTAAACAATTTCAATATTAAATAGTTAAACTTAGATTAGTTTAATTTATCACTTCTGTTGGACGTCTTGAAGAAACTTTTAATGTGTGCATTATTTTGCTTCACGGTGATTGAAAATACATACATATACATATATGATATTTAATTGATTACGATGTTGTATATCGCCTTGCATACCTGAGAGAAACTCACAGTTTCTCTTAGGCATGATGAAGTGAGACTTGTGCCCGGCAGTACTACATAAAAACAAAATTTGAAAAAAAAAAGTATTCTTTTGGAGGTGGTAGAATTCTCATGGTTCAACAGGGGAAGTAACATCGCTTTACCCATTTCTGCCGTGAAGCAATTCTGTTATTTCGGTGAAAAAGTGCAGTTAACATACTAGTTATACATAATAGTTTTAATTACTCGCATCTGTGAGCAAGTGGAAGTTAAAGGATATATCCACACGCGCTCAGCTGTCATGAGTGCCCATTATCGACCCATAGGCACTTTATACACTTAAATATATTTGTATATTCCAGCAGCACTCTTGTAGAGGGCATTTTAAATGGATATTCATGGTTTTTACCATTATTATAAATAATTATAATACAAAAGCCTATTACTGCTATTTGGCTGCATATAAAAACCCATGTTGAGAATTTTACACTATCAAAATATCACTTGCAGTGATCTAGGTAAATACATATTTTTTTATCTCACATCTTGATGAAATGATTGCTAGATACTACTATTTACTGTAGATAATGTGCTTGCGTATAGCTTTATCAATTCACCTTTGAAATGATTATATGAGTAAGTATAAAATTTCATTCTTATTTTACAAATACATTATATGAAAAGTGAAAAGTATTATAGTAGGTAATTATTAGTATTAGTAATTGTTACATTACAGACATTTCAAAATTCAATTGTTTTGGATTATAACACTGGCACTTCCACTGAAAGTCCCACTTCTGGGTACGGATGAGTCCCCATTTTTGGGGAGGTCTGGGGCTCCACCACGCTGCTCTAATGTGGGTTGATGTGTTAGTGGCCAACCCACTGTCAGATGTTTTCAAAGTAATTTTCAACTGCTATCTAACGATACCAACCGACACCGACTGTTTAACGTGCCTTCCGAAGCATTGAAACGCGCATGAAATTTGCCAGTTGAGCGTTCACCCATCGTCCGTAGATGTCTTGCGTTCTACGCAAGCCGCAGAGCCATGCGCGCTTCGAAACGACACGAAACAATGCTGCTTTAAAACTCACAGCAAATCCATTGACAGCAGCGATGACTGGCTTGCCGCATTTCGAGACATCTTCCCACTCTTGCAGGAAACCACCCCTCTGGTTGGAGCTGTATGTGTTGTTCTGCATCTCCTTGATGTCTGCACCAGCGGCAAAGGCTTTCTCATTGCCTGTGTAAGTTACATTTGAGATTTAGGTATTAAATATACTTAGATCATAATTAGAAAACAGTGGAGAAATTTAAAAAAATCAAGGAAAGAGTGGTAGCCCAGCTAGACATTGGGATGATTGCTCAGGTGGCAGAAAAGATGTGGCATAGAGTGGCAGGAAATAGAAAGTAACGGAAAAGGAGACGAAAAACGAAAGACGAAAAACGGTGGAGGAGGTCTTTGCTAACTAGCAAACAGACATGGAAAAACTCAACGCAAATCACAAACAAATGAATAGGTAAATAACATGCAGTAATATTATTATAGAAATTATAGAATAGAAAGCTAAAATATGGCAGAAGTTGTAGGCAAGGGATAGTCAGATAAAACAAATTTAATTGGAATCTAATATATAAAATTCTCGTGTCACAGTTTTCGTTGCCATACTCCTCCGAAACGGCTCGACTGATTCTCATGAAATTTTGTGTGCATATCGGATAGGTCTGAGAATCAGTCAACATCTATTTTTCATCCTCCTAAGTGATAAGGGGGGGCCTACCCCAAACATTTAAACGCGGTACGGAGTTCGCGGGGTCAGCTAGTATATCAATAAATAATAAATATTTAAGGAGTGGCAAATTTATGATATCATATCAGTTTGGAGGTGGCTTGCCTGAGGATTATGAAGATGAAATTAAGAAAAGATGAAATTAATGTATATGAGGCACATCTTGATCTGAATTAACAAGTAAAAATAGTGACTTTATTAATTTACTATACTACGACTTAAATTGTCTTAAATTCTAGTGGTTTTTGAGTTTCATTATGCTCTATAACCTGTTCTTCAATGGGGCATATGCCAACTACAAAAATCTGCTACTTTGTATAATAAAATCAATCTTCAAGTTACGAACTAACACATTGTTTGAACATTCAAACAATGTGTTAGTTCGTAATAAGAGCACATGCTCTTATTTAAAACAAAAATTAGATATTTGTCTATAGTCTATATCATTATATTTAGTTCCATAAAATATCTGATGGTGATCTAGGTTGATCAGAATGTATAGATGTTTGCATCCATATATACAGATTTCAGATTCTAAATTCGCTCTTTTAAACATGGGGAACAATATAGGTACCTGTGATGATGATAGCAGAAATGCTGTCATCACTGTCGAAGTCCTTGACAGCCTTGCCCAGCTCCACGAAGAGGGGCTTGCAGAGAGCATTCAGGGCCTTGGGCCTGTTGAGCTGGATAAGCCCTACATTCTTCTTGGTTCCAACTACTTCAACCTTAATATTCTCATATGCAGGGGCTAAAATTTGAAACCAATTTATATTTATTATTATTATTTAGACAATGTGTCCAAAAAAATTATGATTATTTTAGCTGCTGAATGATGTTCTTGTCTATTTGCAATATGTTGCATGAAAATGGAACAAGTGTACCTACGTACAATCTTCAAATAATTTCCTAGTAAGAAAAGACAGGCAAAAATTATCTTTACATTTACAATCCGGTCTTAGACTACCAAATCAATTGAGATACTTTTAATGAGCTGTCAAAACGTGACATCTCCATACATTTTGTACGAGAAAATGGTTTGTGACGTCTCAAACTATTTAAGTCAATTGACTTTTCTATTGGGTTTCAGTGACAAGGTACAGATGCTGGCCAGCACTATGTGAGATGACAATCAGACTTCGGAGTAGCAGCACAACTGCATACTTCCACAGGCAAGACTTAGGCATGCCTAAGATTGTGTGTAGAAGTCCATGGGCTACAGTGACCACTTAACACCACGAGAACAGCATGCTTGTTTACTACTCCATTCAAGTACAAATAAATTTTTTGCAGTAATAGTAAAAGTTGCTAAATTCTCTTAGTAATCTACAAAAACTTAAACCTACTTTGAATAATAACTACTTAAGTAAATATATAATTTTAAATTAAAGTAATAATTTTAATAAATTAATAAGCCAAAATGGTTAAATTTGTTTGTAGAAGATAACTTTGCTAACAAGTCAAGGCTACATACAGTGAGATTGATCAAAGATAACTATTTGTTATATAACTTGTTGTTATGTGAGGCAAGATAACACTTAATTTGTGTCATGTAATTGAGATAGATAAAAAAATAATCTTTTCAAGTGTTTATGATTCTTATTTAATTATAGTGTTACAATACTATAAAATATCAACTGTTTTTTGGGTCATTTCATTTACTTATATTACTTGCTTACACTTCAATCTACTATTTTATAATAGACTGAGATAAGTAGTAAGACATACTTTTTCTTAGAAAATGCAACAGTAAACAAGCAAATATGTAACTATCTTTATGTTTTTACTACAAGCATACTTAGGTTCAAATAACAATATGCTAGTTTTGGCCAAACCATTTTCATTCACAACCATTCACTGTCATTAATAATGTGAAAGCATTTATGGCAGGGAAAAATCTTTAGTACTACTAGGATGAACTATCATGACACCAGAGCTCCTAATAAGACTGATGAAATTCTAGCAATATTATTTATTCAGTAGCATGACAATGCTAATCTTATAAATTCATGAAAATAAAAGTGGTCTGAATATGCCAAAAACGATTTCGAAAATGTTAGAACTTACGGATGGATGTATACAGAGTAGGTGCCCAGGTTTCAATTATTATCATGTTATTTCTTCTAAGTTACAAAACAACACAATCAAAACAATAAAAGTGGTAGGTATCCAACTTTGTGTAATAAGACTGATTTGGAAATTAAGCTCCTGTGATGCCTTAAAGTCTAGACAGCTACATTTAGTTAATTTACATAGAAATTTTGTAAAATTAGTGATGTTTACGCCCTTAAACATTGTGAACATGGTTTATTTGTATTACCTTTTCTTTTTGCAAAGTTGCAAAGGATACTTTTCTTGTATGGCCCATGTTAAATTTTGGTAATACATTAAATACTACTTAAATTTACAGTTTATATTTCTATAAATGTTCGTTAAACCGGTCACCACCACAAAAAAAGTTGATTACCTGTGCTATAGAATTTTAGTAAACCAGTATTTGAGGCTGTCGCGGCACGGCCGGCGTTGAAAACATACTTTCCCAATAAAACACGGGTTACAGAGCTTACTGATGCCATTTTTGTATATGTATTTCTTACTTCTATACCGCACTGATCGCCCCTGTCGGTTATCAATAAGATAAAAATAACTTGAAATTGAAATGTATGAACTTTGATACGAATACGAAGGAAGGGGGAAGGGGACCTAAAATGCCAGTGATAAGAATTTGATTGATAGTTGCCAATGTTGCCATAGCTACCTGTATCCGTAAGGGGGATTCGTTCCTCATTGCCTGTAGCCTGTAGCGAATGTAGCGATGTGCGTAATTGATTACGATCTTCATAATCGATTATAATCGAAGATGAAATGTGATTTCAGACATTTCAGTTGTTTTATTAAACAGTCGTAGACTTACACTTTTTAGACTATTAATAATAATTAAACGTCTGTAGATAGCGGGAGTCTTTCCTTCCACACTTTGCGGCGTCAAAGCAAAGGCGCTGGCGCGGGTGGCGGGCGGGAGGAGCGGACTGACGCCAAAAATATGAAGCGGGAATATTGAAGTCAGTACTGACGCGACAATACTGTAGTGACTTGAAATAAAGGCAATTTTACATTGAGTCAGTAACTGACGTCAGTCGACTGCCGAGTCAGTGCTGACGTGGCACTGCCATCGTGTAAATTGATTTCAAGTCAGTACAGTACTGTCGCGTCAGCACTGACTTCAATATTCCCGCTTGATATTTTTGGCGTCAGTCCGCTCCCCCCGCCACCCGCGCCAGTGCAACTGACGCCGTGTAAATGCCGAAGTCAGTCGCTGGTCAGTCGCTGCCGCTCTATTGTACGGTGACCATGCTGCGTCGTACTGCATCACAAAGTGTGTAAATAGAATAAGTCAGTTTTCGGCGCCAGCACTGACGATAGCTACTGACCCTGTGTAAATCTGCCTTAAATTTACACGATGGCAGTGCCAGATCAGCACTGACTCGGCAGTGGACTGACGTCAATTACTGACTCAATGTAAAATTGCCTTTACGTTACAATTTACACTAGAGTTGGGTAGGACACGCGATATCGATGAGTATGTATGAGTAACTCATTTTGAATTGTGAGTTGGTACATTGTACTAACTCAAATGAGGTGGGACAATGTCATATTGATTAGACATTGTATGAGCGAGGTATACCGTGATATTACTACAATTGGACGTAGTTACACGAAAAGGATCCAATCCACATCAAGTAATTTTCGAGATATTGACATTTGAAGTTTATGACGTATTTCTTCATAGGTATTCATTATGAAATAGTTTGTTAGTATGTTGTTAACATGTATTATTGTTATTATTTTTATTGTTTATAGTCCAATCATACACAATATTGTATTTTAGGAGATATTTGAAAAAATATGCATTTGGATCCTTTTCGCTAAATAACAGTTTATATTGTGCACGGTCAAGACTTATTTCACTAAAAAGACCCATGTAAAAAAATATTTAATAATTACAATTTTTTTTCAATAATACGTCAATTTATTATTATTATAACTTTAATTTTATAAAAAAAAACAATCAAACATTCTACACGCCGTTCTGAAAATTTAAATAAAAAATAGAAAAAGCACTTTTATGCAACAATATAAATCTTCATATAGTCTGTTTCTTTTAAATTGACTAAAAATTAAAAATAATTGCGTTGATTATTCGAAAATTAATCGCATTTCGATAAATTTGAACAATCGGCAGTACCAGTATGCACTCTTTCCTACTTGCAAAACGCAAAACATGAATTATTTGAAGAATTACTGAAGTTAATCTACCTAAATCAATGCATTTCTCCCATCTGTTTTGCAAAGCTTCTATTCCGGATTTAAAAAATGATTCTTTTAGGTCTGCAAAATACTGGTTCCTGCGGCTTCAACCACTTCATGTGATGAAAATTTCTGGCCACCAAGGTGCTTTTTTAAATTGGGAAACAGAAGAAAGTCAGATGGTGTCAAATCAGGCGAATAAGCCGGATGGGGTAGCAGTTCAAAACCACATTCACGAATTTGAACCATGCTTTCAACAGAAGTGTCAATGCCCCAAGGTCAAACCCAGATTTCGTCCATAGTAACAAAACGATCCAAAAAGTCCTGCGGATCAGCATCAAACATCTCCAAACAGTCGCGAGAAATTGTTGAACGAATTCGTTTTTGTTCAACTGAAAGCAGTCTAGGGATACTAGGTCTGTTTAGTACAGTCCCTGTAGCTTCGGGATTAATAATAGAGCTAGGGCATCCCCTGCCTGATCGTAAGAGGCGACTAAAAGGGGCTGACGTGGCTGCGGGCGGTGAGAGTGGGAGCTCGACCCGTCCAGCAGCCCCGAGAAGGACGGCAGTGTGTGCGTGGCCGCATGTCGCCGTAATCATCAGAGAGTGCAGGAGAGCACATCTGCTCTCCAGAGGATGGGCCCGTTCTGGAGCGCCGCGCGTGGAGGACACCGGTGCGTTCCACTGGAGATCCCGGAGTCCTCCCCAACCCAAATGCAGAGGTATGCCACCGAGGGGGTTTTTAGTGCGGTAACAAATCCCACATAACCCTGTAACACCTCTCCCAAGGTGCCGGGTACCTTTTGAAGGTCCCCCCACCCGATACCAAAAAAAAGTACTGCATCAAAATTTTGAACTGTGAAATTTTAATAATGAGGGTAGTATTGTAAAAATAAAATAAACGTTCATATGTCAGGCTGCGAACTTTTCGATCCACTCACGTATTTTTAGCTTATAAAGTGAGGGATAAAAAGAGAAGTCACTTTATGCTAATGATCCTCTCTAACGCGGGTGAAACCGCGGGGCACAGCTAGTTTTGAATAAAATATAATCAGTAAGTAAACACCAACAACTATAGATGGTTTTCGTTGACAGATTTATTAGAACAATACGTAAAAATGTATTTATTGAAAACGACCCAAGCTTTCTGGATAGTTTTATTTATTTAATTATAATGTACCTAAGCAATTCAGCAAAAAGTCCCAAGCAGAGTGGATCGTTTTCGCGCTTTTATTGTAGTGTATGAGTGTAGGTGATGTTGGTATTAAAATTACGCAAAAAAGATCCAACCTCTTTGGTTCGTTTTACTGATTTAGTTTTTAATACGGGGTAAGAACCACGACAGTTGGATCGTTTTTGGTGAATAAATATACATGAGCTGCTATACATGTGGGTTGGTTCCGATGTTCAAATTCAATGGAAAACAGCTGTTTTGACGTGGGTCTTTTTTACTGACCGATAATATCGATATTAAGCATCAGTTTGGTACACTTATGTCATTTTTGACAATATTGTGGATTGGATCCTTTTCGTGTAACTACGTCCAATTAGGACATTGTACCACCTAATTTGAACGAGGAGAAATAGTAATAACAGTGTCGCAAACTCTGTCAGCATCAAGTAAAATTTTTGCATCACTTTGTAGTCGTAGAAAAAATGAGTTAGTCGTCAGGTATCAGTCAGTCTAGTCAGTCAAATGTTCAAGTAAAGTGAACTCTGTACTTTACCAGAACGTGTCCGATGGAGTTTTGAAGGCAAGCCGAAAAAACATGTTTTCGCACTGTTATTTTATTTTACAACACTCGTGCACTGTCATTAACCTATATCGAGCAAAATGCCATCAACTTTATCCGATATAACTCAAAAATACACTAAGAAAAAGAAAATAAAACAAGAGCACAACTTGTCCCTTCAGACTTCCCGCCAAAACTCCTAACAGTAGTCGTACTATTTCGTTGACTGACATGACAATGTATTCATCAACGCGTATTGGAGGTGCAGAATTTATACATTTTGTTTGTAGCATAGACTTAGGATTGTAGTGATAGCTAGTGACGGTCCGTACCCATCCATAGCCCAATGGCCCATAGAGTGTTTGTCTCGCATAAAATAAGGAAAGATATCATATCTCGCGACAGAATAGATTTTTGTAGCAAGCAGTAATTCATGCCTCATTTGAAGTACCTATGACAATTTACATTTTTGAGGAAATGTGACATCTTGTCATTTTGTATTTTATTCATACCTCATTATTGATATATGACAATTAAATTTTTTGTATTGATGGGACCTTCTGTCAATTTGTATGGGACATTTGAGGTGACTCTTGTATGAGTTTCCCATCACTAATTTACACATCACAAACAAACTAATTAGAGATGCTACCACAGGATGCTACTACGTAGGTACGTAAATAGCCGAGAAGAGGTAAACTCTAAAGGTCGATTTACATCAAACAAACATAGAGCTAGAGCTAGAACAAGAGCATTCTTTCGTGATCTTTTAGTGTAAACGAAAACTCGTATTCAGCGTTTACATCAAACGAACAAGGAGCTAGAGCTAGAGCAATCGCTAGAACACAAGAACGCTTTGAAGAGACCGCTCAGGGGCGCGAGCGCGTCCGAACACGCAAGAACGCTCTAAGCAACTGTTCGCGCGTTCTAGCGCCGTTTACATCCAGCCAGCGAGCATTCTTAGAACATTCCATAGAATCTTTGCGAACGCACTAAGAACAACGAAAGAATGCTCTACGCCTGTTTACACTCAAAGAATTTGATATAGTGGGGATAGAATGAGCATTCGCTCGTCTGATGTAAATCGACCTTAACTAAAACACAGAGTATATGTATATACCAGACTAAGAATAATGTAGGTACTTACTTGTATATACCGCAAGGCGAAACTCTAAAACTAGAAAGAGATATATTTTGTGCTTAGGATTTATATATTTTTATTATATTCTATGTGTATTTTTGAGTTATATCGGATAAAATGCATGGAATGTTGTTCGATATAATTAATGACAGTGCACGAGTGTTGTGAAATAAAATAATAGTGCGAAAACATGTTTTTCGGCTTGCCTCCAAAACTCCATCGGACATGAGCGCTTATTTTGTAATTATGAAAGAAATTATTTCATTTACTTTGATTGAAATAATATGCACTGAGTTTGCGATGCCATTAACGAATGAATAATAATAATAATATCTAACTAAATTTCATGTCACTCATGTCATTTAATAATATGTCATTCATTGTGACAGTCTCTCTCAGTCTCATCAACTCTCTTAATAACTTATTACTTACTTATCTATTTGTTGTTGAAATGAAATCATAACTAATACCTACTTGATCTGTGATTGAAATGAAACCAATCGAGTATAGGTCACACACATAACACTAGTTGTCTATCATCTATCTAGTACTCCCTGGCTGGCGGGAGGTATAGGTGTTCTGTGAACCAATCTCTAAATAGTTTGTAATTCAATGAAACAAAACATTTATTTTACAGGCTTTTTTCTTTAGAATTACTATTAAAACGGATTGATGCTAAATAATTTTACTTTCCTGGAACAAGTTTAATGAGTCTTAATTTTATTCAAGATGTCTCAAAGGTTACAGTTCTTCATCATAACCGGTGATCCTGGTTAAGTATTTGGCCATAATAGGAATACTTAGTAATTCGTCAGAATAAGAACATTATACATTTAATATTAATGCAATATTACAGGAGTTGGCAAGACTACTTTGGTCAAGAGATTGTCTTCTCTGTTAAACAATAGCAATATAAAAACCGTAGGTTTTTATACTGAAGAGATTAGAAAAAACAGAATTAGGGAAGGGTTTGATGTAGTTACATTGGATGGTACTCGCGGCCCTCTAGCAAGAGATCAGAGTTTATTGAGTGGACCCATTAAACATAAAGTCGGCAAATATGGAGTTTTATTACAAGAGTTTGAGAATGTTGCCTTACCAACTTTAAAGGTATGTAAAATGACTTAGAGTGTCATGATTTAAGATGGTGAAGGAAGAGGATATGGTACTATAAGTCAAATAAATTTAATTGACTTACCCTACCTTTATTTTTGTTCTAAGATTATGTATCTTGTGATATAAACATATCTTTGCCAATATCTCCAATAAAAAGCAGTTCTTATTTTTCATAGTCAATTATTCCATTAATAACTATTCATATTATTTTCACAGCAAGAAGACACACAGTCATGTCTAGTCATAGATGAGATAGGCAAAATGGAGTTCTTCAGTGAACCATTCAAAAGTAGAATAAAGGAGATCTTCAGCCCAAATTCTAACCACATAGTGCTTGCTACAATACCAGTCAGAAGGGGAGACCAATTGATTGAGTTCATAAGACACAATTCTAAAGCAAAAGTTTGGATGGTTAGTAATGTAAACACATACATTTGCCTTTTCTGACACATTACTTATATTTCGTCATGGGTCTATCAGTAATTTAAATTTTACTTTTATATAAAACATGATCCAGTTGATTTTACAAAACTTTATTTAAAATTAAAAGCATTCAGGCTATATGACATTAAGTGGTTTATGCATTCCATGGATTTGTACACTGATGTTTGGTTGGAGTTCATAATGCAGTTATACTGATACTCCAAAGGTTCTCTTAACAGGTAAGCACACCTTTCCACAGAAACAATAGAATTGCTTCACTATAATTGCAATTGGATGCAGCAGATGGGCTTTCCTGGCCTATGCTAGTCATCTACAAATTGCTAAATATTAACAGCTGTACTTTTGATATTACAGGTGACAAGAGAAAACAGGAATATAATTCATGAAGATATTTTACAGGAAATAAAAATTGCCTTTAATGTAAAGTAAATTTATTGTAACACAATTTTTTTTATCAGTTAATATTATGGCTGGATTCATTGTAAGTCCCTATATTTATAATTTTCTCTGATTTATTCTACTAAGGCAATAATAAGGATAGCAACAACCATTTCCTACCTATCTAGAAAAAATACTTTTTGTATGTTTATCTCTTATTTGTACATTACTAGTGTCCCAGATTATCAAGCAAACTTTAGTATTATAGGCTTTAAATTTATTCTTGGAATTGCAAACTACAATATAAAAAATATGTTTCAAGAAGATCAAATACAAGATACTATTATAATTGTTTAAGTATAAGCATCATTGAAAAAAATGAATATTGAGCAAGTACAATCAAGAGCAAAACATTTTCATTATTACTCTGTTATTACAATAATAGGTTTTTAAATATAACTTTTATACACACACAATATTTATTATTTATTGAAGGAGTATAAAAGAGCAACCCTGCAAGACAACCCTTAACAATATCACATTCTATAAAAACATATCCTGTGTTTTAATGCACTAACTGCTTTTAGTTTACATAAGTTTCATCATTATGTTTTATCTATTAGATGATATGTTGACTTGCCATACCTATATAAAACTGGTGTTTATATCACACAATCAGTAAACTAACACATTAACATTTATACATACAAGTTAGATGATTGATACAAAGTGATTAACACAAGCTATGCAAATAAATGCTACACATTATGTAATGCAGTAATTAAGCGTGTGTCTGCACCAGTCTCCCATTGAAGTCGCCTCTCTTCATGTACTGAACCCCATGCATGTACTGTTGTGTCCAAATCAATAATATTTGGTTTCATAATTGGGTTTCAACATTCTTAAAACTACCTTTTTGTACATAAGTTAACAATAATATTATATGGCACAGACAACAGAAATATGTGTAAAAAAACTCCACACAGACTTTTAGATTGATACAACTATGTTTTTATATTATTATGATTTAGGACACAAACCTTTTAATCTATTACAATAACTGTAAATCTGTTACAACATCGAAGGGATCACTATAATTAGTCGCAATAGGCGGTTAGTTTTAATAACCAATGTTAATTCTGTAAGCAATATCAGCACATCGGTCATTATAACCAATATGTCATTATAAATGATGTTGTAAGAGGTTTTGACTGTATTATCCCTATCCCTTTCCAGTTACCATTTACAAATTTTAACATTTAAGTTTCAAATAACATGCAAAATAACCTTGATTTACCTTCTTCTGTATGCATAGAAAACTTTTGTATAATGTTATCAACTAAATGGAATTTAATACATGCATTTTTTACTACTGAATTAATGAAATATCAGCTGTTATCATCTGAAATGTCATCAAATTGTCCATCACATTCCTTCAATACATAGGGATTGCACTGTCTTTCATAGTTTATTTTTTCAATCACTGGAACAGCATGGATGTCCATGGGACAGAAGTTTCCTTCAGCCATCTTACGCTTTACAAAGAGAAGCCATGGTGACTGTGGCGGGGTTGTAAGCCTCGGAAAATGTGGCACCCAATAATCGTCAGAATCCCAATCTTCTGGTGAACTTAATTGTCTATTTGTATCTGAAATTATAAGCACATAATATAAGTTTAGCATGATACAGATTTATGATCTTCAATATTGATACCTGTTTTTAAAGTAAACCAAATAGTAAGTTTACACATTAAAATACAAGTTGATACCCACCATCGACAGCCTCATTCTGTTCACTATCCTGATCAGTGTACTGGAGCTCTTCATCTACACTTCGTGATGATGATTCACTTTCGGGTCTAGTGATTTCAAATTTCCTGAAATATTTAAAAAAACTGTGTGAACTGGTTTATAAAATTGTTTAGTTTGAAAGTATAAGAATGTTGTAAATGAATTTAATGTTAGTATTTTTATCAAAGAATAGAGGAAGGTTTATTATGACATTATTAAGAAATACCCGGATACTGATGGTTTTACAGGAATTTTTATATGATTAAGATCTAGTATAAATAAAATGTGTGACTAGATATTTTTATGAATTTATATGCTAGTCTTGATTTGATTGGTAATCTGAGATTGTACATACTCTTTTGATGTCAACTCTGATTTGTTTGGTTTATGTATAATGTTTGAATTACTTTAAATTTGGAATGTCAGTTTTATTTGTTCAGATTTAATTGTATCATATTTATTTATTCTGTGAAAATCGCTTGAAGAAGTAACAATTCTAGTTATCTGACATAACTTTTGTATTTTATATAAAAATTTCATAATGATTACGTTTCATAAAAAAATAAATTCAAAATATTAAAGTTAAAATAAATAGTTTTCAATCAATCAATAATCAATCCTTAAGTGTCTTTTTGGTCTCATCTCAGTGTTATTGTAAGTATTAAATTGTTAAAGTTATATTGTTACCTGCCATCCATCCTTTCTGTAACATTTGAACGTAAAGCTTTCCTTTTCTCTTTGTACTCTTCATCATCAGGTTCATCAAGATAATTTTGTGCAACATCAACTTCTTCATATCTGTCTAAATGTTCTGGGATGTCATATAGGTAATTGTCATATACATCTAACTTAATAAGATTTTCCAGTTCATGCATTTTTTGTGGCAGCATACACAATTTATTGCCTGCCACAGAAAGGGCAGTCAGTTTCTTTAATTTCACTATGTCATCAGGCAAATACATAAGGATATTGGATGACAGATTACATACTTCTAAGTTTAGCAAATTGCAAAACTCAAGAGGAATATTAGAAATGTTGTTTTCTGATAAATTGATTTCAATTAAATTCTTGAACATGTCAATATTAGAGTTAATATTAGACAGCCAAGTGTAACTAAGATTTAGTCTTTCTATATCACAACATTTATCTAAACCTGTGAAAGGTACTTCAGAGAAAGAATTAGAAAAAAGTAAGTTTCCTGAACTTAAATCTAAATCTTTGACTTTTGGAAATGTCTCTAGCAAATTAAATTCTGTATTTAGTCTACAGCTGTTCATTTTAACAATACTTAAACAAGTTTTGAATTGCAACAATTCCTTAAGGTATGGTGTGTCAATTGAGTTTTTCATGCATCCATTACTACTTATATCCAATTCAACCAAATTTTTTGGACTTTCTGACCAGATCCAAAATGGAGGTCCTTTTAGGAGATTGTTGGATAAGTTCAGCTTTTCTATGGTATGGCAAAATTCTGGTGTTTCGTCAAAGTAGTCAATGTTGTTTGAAGACAAATCTAACTTTCTTAGACATTTCAGCGATAACAGTGGTGTTGGTACACAACGTAATTCATTGTTTGAAAGATTCAGCTCCGTCAAGGCTGGGGGAAAGTCGCCATCGCTGATGTTTGCAATCTTCCGATGGCTCAAGTCTAAAACGGTTATAACAGTAATGCCATTCGCGTACAATGATTTCGTTAAACCGTTCTTACGATCTGCCGGAATATTTTGGTTTGAATCAGGTTTCTCCATTTTAAGGTACTGTCTTATATTTACCGTAGGGTTGCATTTGTTAACCAATGTCACAAAAACTTATAGAAAACAATAACATTTAAATATAATACAACAACCTCACTGAAATGCTGAAATGTTACAGCATAGAGAAATTAAACACTACGTTATTTGTTACAGTACCTACTCATGTTACACAAAATTCTGAACTTTGACAGACAATTGACAGCTGTCAGTTATATAAAGTTTTTTAAAAGTTTCCTGCCCTTGGATCTTGTCCTTTTCAACCTATTATCAATAAATTCAATAACCTTGATCATAGAAATACGAAGTACATAAAAATATATTATTGTTTCTAGCATAGGCTTATAATATATCCGAAGCCTATGATTTCTATGACCTTGATGCACTCTAGTTTCCTGGATACTGAAATCTTGATGCAATTTTGAATATCGGATAAAGTCGCGGTGGAGTGCTGTATTTATATCTCTAGGTAACTCAAACAAGAGAGAAAACGGAAAATTAAGTAATGTTTGTAGTACTCGCGATTATTACATTCTTACTGGACTACGTTTATGGTTTAATATCTTTAACGATTCTATTCGGCCCTGCCTTCTAGTGAGCACTGAGCAGTGAACTTTTTGTTGCACTATGGTCACAAAATAAATACCTTCCCCTTATTCATAAAAATTACAACATTGTTAAAAGCCTTTTTTAACCAAAAAGTGTTTTGTCTTCATAAAACGCGTTAATAAGTAAAGTCATTGAAAAGAACAAGACAAAAGTCATTTTAGTTAAAATGAGCGTATAACAACGCTGTTGTAGTAATTTTTATGAATAAGGGAGTATTTATTTTATGCTATGGGTGTCCATTTACAATTTTTTTATTGAAGGATGTTTTTAAAATTTCTATAAATGTTTAACGCATTAGAAATCAAGTTCGCGCGCCCAAATTGAAGCATGTTGATTGGTGCCATTAAGAGGTAACGCTAGCGCCGTTTTTCCATACAAATGTATTCTCCTATGTCCTCCCTGGATAATGCTTCTAGAGGAATGATTTTTCGTGACAATATCTAAGTCTGAAAAGCTATGCCCCTATGTTTTGTTTTTTTTTCAATCAACTAATTAGATCAGAAAATATGACTCATCTAAAATCGTAGAAAATGCCTCTTACATACAGCCCTAATCAAACAACTGCAAAACAAATTTAAAGGTTTTTACGACCAAATAAAAACATAGGGGCATTGACTTATTATATTTCTTGATATTTGTGAAAAAAAATATTTACTAAACTCAATTTTGAAGGAGGGAAGAGGAGAATACGAAACCTAGATTTAGTAAGAAAGTTTGTAGGTATAATCGGTCTGAGTTGCATCTGTCCCTATCGCACGCGGCGGATATCGCAGGGCGCAGCGCGATAGCAATAGTTATTCCAAAATACCTAATTTTCAAATTCGGCTGAACCCGCGTTTCCTCTTAATGGCATCAAACGCCGGGCCGCTCCGTAAGACTTAAGGTTAAATTTTATCACAACACTTTTTAAAAACAAAAGAAATCTAATAAAATATCTTTTCACAGTGTTTTCAATATTTTGTAGTATTTATTTATTTATTTTGTTATTTAATAGATAATTTGGTGAAAATAAAAATATTTTGTTTGACAGATGCATGAGACAGCTGTAGGAATCTATTTAGTGCTTCAATTTTGACAGCGCGCTTGTATGAAGACACTCATTCTATATTATTATTTTCTTGCATTTATTTGCATTCTATATTATTTGCTATCAGAGAATACTTAGACACTGTTTCTAAGAAAATCATTTAATATCGAAAAATGTTAAAAAAATAGGGCAACACTGATAACTTCGATAGAAAATCCATCCAATCCAATCTGTCTGTAGGAACGCTTTCCCATTCTGAACCAATTTTAAATAAATTTACAACACAGAGAGAGTGGGTGGACCTCGGGAAAGGGTATAGGTTGGTTTTTATCCTACGGGAAACTATAAAACGGGTCCACGCGGTGAAGCCGCTGGCGGAAGGCTAGTAGACTATACGTGTGGCTAAACTAAGTAATGCGAATGCTTCCAACTTAGCTCAGTTACCTGTTAAGGATCTATCAGCCAGTATATTTTTGCGGGCCAAATACATACTAAAACTTAGAGCACATTATTCGTCATGGTGAAATCAAACGTAAGTTTTATCTATGTCATATTGTGTAAAATAATATGCTGAACAAATTAATGATAATTTCGTTTCTGTAGCTCGAATACAACAAAAGGAATGGCAAAATTATGCTGTAATGTTAAGCCGCGTCGCGTGGTTGTCAACATTGCCCGATGGCAAGAATTGTTTAGGGTTGACACTTCCAAACCGACTGCATAAAAAGAGTGTCATATTTTTAGGGGCTCATCGTAGGAATTTAAGTGATTTTATCTCACTGCAGTTCCAAAATGCCTGATTAGATCTACCTACATTAGGTTAAAAGCGTTATCATCATGAGTGGCACTAGCTGTGCTTTCAGTTACACAATAACTTTTAATTTCTTTAAAAAAATCACTTATCTCTACAATGTACCGTACAATGTGCACAAATTAACAAAGTTCAACTCAATTGTGTCTACCCTTGCAATCTTACCACGGTAAATTGAGTTTGTATGGAGAAAAGAAAAAATTTAACTAAGTAAGATAATATTGCCCATTCTATTTAATAGGCAAGTAGTTATTATATAATAATAATATTTATTTCGGATTCTGTTTCCATATTAATTTATAATATCGACTCAAATTTCTGAGCGATCGTTTGGATAGCCAAAAAACTTTTATAGGTTCTTATACCATTCGTATAAAACGTCTTTAATTCTTGAAAAAATCAAGGTGTGCATTGTTGGCTAGAAGTTAAGATAACTTTGCCCGCCGTCAAAATCGGTTATATAATGGCGAAAATGATGTATAATTTTCGCAAACTTACGCATGCACATGATCTTATTGTAGCCATAGAAAAAAAATCCGTAGGGGTTTCCATACAAAAATTAGTATACAAAAAACATTTTTATTTGAAAAATGAGGGCAATTTTTGCTGATTATATGGTAACTAAAAGACGGGTCAAAAAATGAAAGCTTTGTCAAAACCTCATTTATAGTGACATGTTGGTTATAATGACCGAAAATTTGTGCCGATTTCGATGTTGCTTATAGAATTAACATCGGTTATTAAAACGAAGCGGCCATTGCGACTTATTATAGTGGTCCCTTCGATGTTGTTATAACAGATTTCTACTGTATAAGTTTTGACACGAATGTACCTACTTGTTTTTGTTCTTTTTAAACGATTTTTACTAGCGAAAAAATAGGTTGCCTTCCCCGCCCAAAAGTCGGCGCCCACCGTAGCCTATAAGTTCTTGCCTTAACCCGTTGTATTTTTTGAAGAACAGCTTGTTCAAAAAATAAAATATATTATATTAGATTATACGGTAACAAAAAATAAAGACAGGTCAAAAAATTAAAGCTTTATATAAGTTTTGACATGAATGTACTTGTTTTTGTTCTTTTTAAACCATTTTTATTAGCGAAAAAATAGGTTGCCTTTCCCGCCCCAAAGTCGGCGCCCACCTTAGCCTATAAGTTCTTGCCTTAACCCGATGTATTTTTTGAAGAGCAGCTTCTTCAAAAAATACAATATATTATATTAGATTATACGGTAACTAAAAATAAAGACAGGTCAATAAATGAAAGCTTTATATAAGTTTTGACATGAATGTACTTGTTTTTGTTCTTTTTAAACGATTTTTATTAGCGATAAAATAGGTTGCCTTCCCCGCCCCAAAGTCGGCGCCCACCGTAGCCTATAAGTTCTTGCCTTAACCCGTTGTATTTTTTGAAGAACAGCTTCTTCAAAATTCGTTTGCGGCGTTTGTCCTCTTTTAGACACGATTCCAGCTTGTCCATGCAAACGTCTTCTCTAAAAAGTAAAATATGATATTTATTTGACAGCACTGTGCGATGAATAAAACACTGAGGATGTTTATAAGGTACGAAAGAAAAAAATAAGCTTCATTCTTACAAAAGCTCGCAGACATAATAGAAAGTCTGCTTTGACCCGAACCGGCTTAACGCCAATGGGAACCCCTTCTAAAAGTCCATTGCAGGCTAGAAAGTATCTCGCCGACCCTTACAACTTCCAAAATACTTACAAGTTACAAGTATTTTGGAAGGTGCGCGTATAGCCCTGAGACTGGCGTTAAACTCATTATGGGAAGTGGCCGCAGCGCGCGGCAAATAGATACATTATATGGACACTGTTGGAAATTTCATGCCCGTTTCTATGCTTTAGAGATCACATTCAGCTGTTGACTACGGTTGGTGTCGAGATGTCGGATTATGAGCGGATGAAACATCATGCAGTTTGTTGGCCACTAAACCGTGTCATCATTTACTAACATTGGAGCAGCATGGCATAGTAGGCTCCAGGTCTTACCATTTATGGGCTAAAATACGGTCTACCCGCAGCGGGATGCAAAAATGGTTACACTCATAATTTAACAATTATCTGCGCGCATCTCTGACAAAGAAAGTAATGTGCGCATTTATTATTGCTCTTGGTGATGAAAAAAGAATGCGTATATTTAGTAATATTAATAATTATAAAACTGGTTTAATTACTTGTAATTCTGGTCCAATAACAGTTTAACTGGTTCCGTCTTAGTGTACTTGTCTGGCAGGCGTGAGCCCGGCGGCAACTTTGAGAGCTCCTTCATAACTCCCATTATCGTGTTCTCCAATTGTGCTAGCTTCGGCACCATTAGCCTTTTGATTACCTGAACACATTAAGATATAATTTATATTTATAAGATAATATTAGGATATGATTTCATAGCCCTCATTATGAGATTATATCCTCCACGTCTCGACAAAAGGAGCACAGGCCGCCCTTCAACCAGGTTGCCTGGCGAACTAAAGAAGACATCGGATTCAAAACGCGCAGGACCGGATCGAGTGGCAAAAGTTTGGGTGGGCCTATGTCTAGCAGTGGACTATGAAAGGCTGATGGATGGATATCTGGATGGATTGGGATATTAAATAGAATAATTAACTAAGTAATGGCCTTGCATAGGCATATGAGATGTATGAGTGATGCCTGCTTGAAACCATAACTCTTTAATTACGCAAGCATCAGATTTGTACTGTAAATCTACGTTTTATTATATTAATTTCAGCGGGGTTTCTTCTTCATTCTTATTGAAATAAAAAATAAAAATAATTTTTAAGGAAGAGAATTTATGAAAACATACTTATTTAACTTTTTTTACAAATTGAACGGATTAAAAATATTAAATATTGATAGAAAAAAATCTTTAACCTTTCCGCATTTATTTCCGGTTTTGCAGGGCGTCCGGAACTTCCGGCCGAGGTCCATAGTCGGTAGATTTTGTATCTGTACTATTACTTTGTCATTTGAGCCTACGGCTGTTTTTTTAGCTGAAAATAATCAGAATTGCACTAAACAATTACAAATTCATAAGATACGGCTAGCATTTAAAGCTATTCTTAATGACAGATTCGCAATGATATTTTGTTGTGAATTGCATTGACTTTCGGCAAAATAATAAACAGACAATGCAATGCGAAAATAGTATTTAAGCTAAAAGCGTTTAAAATTCACAATTAAAATAGTAGGTTCTATAACAATATTCAAAAGACAAACCCATATTAGCCTTCATAGTTTTGCCCAGCCTCGCAATTTCTGGTTTATATTCTTCTGAAGTTTTGCCCCTACACACGAATATACAGGACGTTAAAATTAGAAGTAAACTTTGGATACATAAGGTTTTAAAAATCATATTTGAAACGTTGTTCTTTACGCCTGCATTTATAAATTGTGAGGACCGAAAGGAAACATTGAGCTAAAGTGGGTTTACAAAACACTGTTTTATGGCTAGGTAACAATATTTACGCGTCATTGATAACGTAAGTGATTGGTAAATCTACGGTAATATAATTTGTTTTTACTATTTTGTTAAAGTAGTAGCAGACGAGCATGATAGTCCCTGTAGCTTCGGGATTAAGAAAAGAGCTACGGTAACCGCTGCCTGATCGTAAGAGGCGACTTAAAGGGGGCTTCTGGGGTTGTGGGCGGTGAGAGTGGGAGCTCGATCTGTCCAGTCAGCAGCCCCAGGAAGAATGGCGGTGTGTGCGTGGCTGCATGCCGCCGTAAGCATCAGAAGATGCAAGAGAGCACGTCTGCTCTCCCAGTGATGGGCCCGTTCCAGGGCGCTGCGCGAGGAGGACACCGGTGCGTTCCATTGAAGATCCTGGAGTCCTCCCCAAGCGCAGGGTTTTAGTGCGGTCAAATCCCACATAACCCGGTATCCTCTCCCAAGGTACCAGGTTCCTTTTGAAGGTATCCTCCCGATACAAAAAAGGTATATAGTAAACTAGCCTTCCGCCAGCGGCTTCACCCGCGGTGACCCGTTTTATACGTTCCCGTAGGATAAAAACCATCCTATGTCCTTTTCCAAGGTCCACTCCATCTGTGTTCCAAATTTCATTAAAATTGGTTCAGTGGTTTAAGCAGGAAAGTGTAGCAGACAGAGTTACTTTCGAATTTATAATATTATAAATAAGGATAAAGACTAAGGAAAGGAAACCTGATACACAACCTGTATTCCCGAAATTACATAGAGTAAGACTAAATCGGCTTCCGTTTTTGATGAATATGTAATTTGTCTTGCAGAAGAGGACCAAATACTTACCTACCTTGGTTTACATTTTGTTGAATTCTGCATTCAAGAAGTTTCTTGATTAGAGGCCTCGTTACGGACGTATTCATTTAGGAATATAAGCTTCTGGTACAGTATAAAAAGTTAAAACCAGGGTTGGGTCAAATTTATTGCACGCAATGCAAGTTTTCTTATACAAAAGCTGCCCTTTCTTGGTAGTTGGTACTTACCTATCTTTACTCAAAGACCTATGAATCTTTTTCCAAACCTGATTGATATTTTATTAACATATATTTTTATAATTTTTTTCTTACTTGTACTTATATAAGTGAATAACTGTTTCTACTTATGTAATGGTCACGTGCTTCCGGAACAACACAGAACGTAAACTTCAGGAGCGAACAATAGCAAGTTTACAATAAACAACATTAAGCAAACTTTTAAAACTTTAAACCCTCATTTTGCAACTTTGGAAGTTAAAGTAATAGTTACTCATAACGTTTTCGAAATGAGTTAAAACCAGTCAGCCGAGTTAGGGTCACTTTTAACTGCGTACAACTACTACGTTCAGCCTTTTTATATTCAATAGAAATAAATTCTTGTAATAAAAATGTGTGAGAAAAAGTTGAATTTACATGTACTGTTAATAGTTCTAAGTGTAGCTGTAAGAGGTCTCATTGCCGTAGACGATAGTAAGTATTTTTTACAAGCTCCCTATCCACATGGACTTTACCTTTCTTTCCACAGGAATGAGATAAGTATTTTGCCCCCTGTTAAAAGTAGTCTGTCACTCTCTAGTCCCCTGTTTTTTTTGTATCGGGGGGAAACCTACATAAGGTACTCGGCACTGTGGGAGAGGATACCGGTTAATGTGGGATTTGAACTGCACTAAAACATTCTCAATCGGGAGGACTCCGGGATTTCCAGTGGAATGCTCCGGTGTCCTCCACGCACGGCACCCCGACCCATCTTCGGGAGAGCAAATGTGCTCCCAATCTGACCGCCTGCAACGCCGCTAGCCCCTTTGTAGTCCCCTCTAACGATCAGGCAGGGGATACCATATCTCTATTCTTAATCCCGAATCTACAGGGATTCACTGTAGACTACCTATAGACCTGATTTTTTGTAAGGCGCTAGTTTCTCCATAAAATAAATCAGGTCAGCACCGTTGCGACGTAAAAGAAGGATAAACAAACAAAAACACCTTTAAGTTGTATAAATATGGAAGTATGGTTATTATTAGTGGATAACCTTTTCTTAAAGTGACAAAGGAAAAGAGCATGCAGGGTATAATTAAACCTGGAGCCGGAGGTATAATTAAATATGGGACCAAGCAGGGGATACTGTAGCTATTGTTTCTAATTCGGACTACAGTGGCCTGGGTGAAGAATACCCTAATTCATAATTTTGCTTTAATGAATAAGGGAGAATTCTTGCATTTCTGCACTGTTGACTTTTAAGTTCTACTAATTTTAAACATCTTTAGATTTAAACATATTACACGCTTTTTATTAGCTTCACCTGTATGTTTGTATGTTTGTAACCGACTTCTTTGGGCGCGATTTTGACCCACTTTAAACGGCCAGATTTCGTTCAAACTTTGTAGATTTATTGAGGACCGATGACAATACACTAATTTGATAAAATTATTCCATTTTTCAATTTGCAAAATATGATTTTTGTTAATTTATATAATTTTCTGGTTAACTTAAAAATTTGCATAGGGGTCAAGGGCCGATGACAATGCAATAATATGAGAATAAAAATCCAACTAAAAAATTAAAAATAAATAATGTAGTTTAAAAAACTAAAAAACACGCTTTTGAGAAAATACGAACTAAAAACAAAAAAAATAAGAAGAAAATGTATATTACTGTAAATAAAGCGTGGGGTGGTTTTTAAGATACTATTGACACCATGCACCCCACGCTTTATTTACAGTAATATACATTTTCTTCTTATTTTTTTAGTTTTTAGTTCGTATTTTCTCAAAAGCGTGTTTTTTAGTTTTTTATTTTAATTTCAGGTCTTTTATTCACCGTAACGCGAGCGCCCCGTTACTTCGGGATACTCCAAGATCATCGTGGACAGCCCCTTTCCGTGGAGATTTCCGAGGAATACATGGATCAGGATTACATAGCAACTAACAGGTAGCCGAAGTTAAATCAAAAAACCATCATAAAACTTTATGTAACGTTGAAAGGTTAAAAACGTAAATTCAAAGTATTATTATTGTTGGATAGGCCAAAAGCTAGCAGGGGCTAATGTGAAGTAATGTTTAGCTACTATAAAATGTACTCCGTAATTTTCAGTTTTGGAGGTGGTAAAATTTGTACCTATTACAGTCTCTGTAGCTTGGGGATTAAGAATAGGGCTACGGTATTACCCCCTACCCCTACCTGATCGTAAGAGCCGACTAAAAGGAGGCTTCCGGGGTTGTGGGCGGTAAGAGTGGGAGCTCGATCCATCCAGCCAGCAGCCCCGGGAAGGACGGCGGTGTGTGCGTGGCCGCATGCCGCCATAAACATCGGAAGGTGTATGACAGGACATCTGCTCTCCCGAAAATGGGCACGTTCTGGGGCGTCACACGTGGACGACACGGGTGCGTTCCACTGGAGATATCGGAGTCCTCCCCAAGCGTAGACGCAGGCCACCGAGGGCCGAGAACGAATCCTACATAACCCGGTATCCTCTCCCAAGGTGCCGGGTACCTTTTGAAGATTTCCCGCCCGATACAAAAAAGGTATAACAATCACAAAATTTCTATAAAAGTTAAAAGTTTTTTATTTTCTTTCTAGGAAAAGGCATAAAATCGATTGGAATAAGTAAGTAAAAAGCTACCTATTTCAGTTTGACCTTTCAATTCTATTTGTATGTTCTTAAATTAGTTAAATCCTTTTATTTTAGCCTCCCATAAACTCTTATAAGCTTCTGTAACATTATTTATTTTGTTAGAAAGGTTTTTATCATGTTTTAATCGGTGTTTATTTCAGGAATCCGCTGGACATTGATGATTTTGATGACGACGAAACAGACGAAATATTTGATGACAAAGACAAAGATATTAAGTTACCCAATAAGTTTAATTTACAAGCTGGACCTGTTTAGAATTTGTTTCTGTTATGTACACATGTAATATAAATAAAGTAAATAATGTAAGTTTAAATTGTAAATTAGTAAACTGTAGGTGTATGAGAGAGTTTTGCGTAATTGTTGTTTAAGTCATATTTTGCTGTTTTTAATTGCGTTAACAAAATAAAATTGTCATTTAATGTAAACTCATTAAAATATTTAAAGAAAAAATACATTTTTTTATTATTAATAGGAAGAGGAATAAAATGGAAGAGGTATTCAATTCGACTAGGTATATTTTTTTATTTTCGTTACCTCATAGTAATGCACTCTGATAACGGGACCAATTTTCGAGGTGCAGCTACTGAATTAAAAGCTGCTGTAAGATCCCTGGAAAACATAAAATTCAAGGACTTTCTTGTGCATAGAGGAATTGAGTGAAGCTTTATACCACCCGCAGCAGCACATATGGGAGGGTGTTGGGAAAGACTGGTACGATCAGTAAAAAGAGCACTCCAAGTCATCCTCAAAGAAGTTGCTCCCTCGAAAGAAATACTTCTCACCGTACTAAATGAAGCCGAACACAATTAATTCAAGACCACGTATCTGTAAGTTCAGATGACAATGAAGCTTTAACACCGAACCATTTTCTACTTTTACTGGACGAACAGATTTCGATGATACTTTTTTTGTTTGACAGCTGATACTTCCCGTGTGGTCCCATTTTTGGTTTGGTTCAGTTCTTACAATGGTATCCATGAGATAACCATTTAAGTCTTAAATTCGCATTAAGTAGCTGCGCGACGAATAAAATAAGGACAAAAAATTGTTTTAGATTAGTTTTCTTTTGGAGTCGGTAATTTTTTTGGAAAAATTTTTGTTTTTACAAAATGGAAAAGACTACTACGCCGTGGGTTTTAGTGGTAAGTGCCTACTGCAGCTCTGATAGGCTCTGCATCGAACCACAAGCAACCTCGAACCTTGCCTGTGAAAGTTGATGGTCGCTCGAATCACAAAATAATTTTGTGCTCGAGTGCCGATGGGCATTGACATGACACCTGTTTCAGCATTATCGAAAAATCAGCCCTAGGAATTAAAAGTTTAAATAAGGAATAATTTCTCCTAATATCTCCCATACGTTAGGGGTGAAATAGGGTCACACATTCACTTCATGATAATGATCCTTTCTCACGCGACTAAAACCATCGTGCATAGCTAGTTTTCAATATTCTTATGATTACGTATTTGTTGAATACCTAAACGAGTTGTTTTATAGGTAAGAACTTCTAATTTGAGTTATTTTTCGTTGGAGCCGAGCTTGGATTATTTGAGCATTGTCTGTTCAATAAATATACTCTATTGCATTGAACAAAGTAGGTACTTACCCAAAATAAAATAAAAAAGCCTATAAAAATTATAAAACATATTTATTCCTCGTAAGAAAATATAAAAGTAAAAAAAAATCTACAAATCAACATCTTCGTACATTTGAGCAAGTCTGTCTTCCACGGAGTTCATGTCCCGTTCAGGGAACAGGGGGACCCGAGCCACCTCTAAGGACTCTTCGGACATGTCCGTGGTTTCATCTGAGTACAGCTCAGCTATGTGATCCTGGTATATTTTCTCGCATTCGTTGGGATGTTCGCTCTTCATTGTGCTCGGGTGGTAACCGATGGCTTCAATAGGTCCTAATGTGAGGTAAGGAACTTGAGTCGTCACTTGAAAGTGCTTATCTGTTGAAAAAAGGCGATTTTATTATTATTTTGTTTGTACGGAGACGCAGATGAGCATGCATGCCATATGGTTTTAAGCAGCCGCTGAAGCCAATTGACATCTAAATACAACCTGAAACAAGCCTTAGGCCTGTGGTCGCATGTAGGTCGGCTACTACTCCGAAGGCTGATGCACACCTCATGTAAGTCTGGTCGGCAACTGCACCTTTCCACAGACGACCCGCGGCGCAATGGTCACCATGCCAGCCTGCCAATCGAGGAGTTCCGGGTTCCATTCCCGGCGAAACAGAATTTTCAATGATGAGTTTAAATTTCTGTTCTCGGTCTGGGTGTTTGTGTTCCTGTCTTTGAACGTATCCATGGTACCCACGACACAGGGTATTGATTACCTTACTGTGGGGCTTTGAGTGTGTAACGTTGAGTGTGTAACAATAGAATTGCTTCAAGGCAGAACTGACTGCAGCGGTGCTACTTCCCAGGTCAAACCATAAAATTTCTACAACATTAACGTACAAAACTATTTTACTGTTGCTATAAAAAATAATGATTATCGAACTATGATACAAAATTTCATAAGAAATGTTAAAAATGTATCTAAGCTCGACCGTGACAGGACTCGAACCTGCAATCTTTGGATCCGAAGTCCAACGCCTTATCCATTAGGCCACACGGCCATACCATTGCTAGTGGATATAGCCTACAGGTTCGAAAAAGCTGCGCGCGCATCTATTCAGTGGATGATATCGAGCGGTGCTGCTGAAAGCTAGCTAATATAGTGTTCCTTATACAGGTATATGCCTCTATGAATACGTCATGAATCAGTTGCATAACTATTTTTCAGTCATGACTTGAATGCAACTTACGGATAACCGGGGGTTTTTGCTACAAGAATAAAGATTTTTGTACGGCTCTTTCGCAGAGGATGCCGCAATCAGCGATTTTATTGTTTTACAGCGGAACGTATCTAAGCATTTCCTTACAGAAATAAAATTCATGTCATTCAGGTATACTGAAAGCAAGTAGTAGGTTAGTTTATCTAATATATAAAATTCTCGTGACATGGTGTTTGTAATTAAACTCATTGGAAATGGCTCGACCGATTTTCGTGAAATTTTGTGTGCATATAGGTTAGGTCTGTGATTTGGACAACATCTATTTTTCATCCCCCTGAATGTTAAGGATAGTCCACCCCAAAGATTTAAGCACGGTACGGAGTTTGCGGGGTCAGCTAGTCTTATATATAAAATTCTCGTGTCACAATGTTAGTTACCATACTCCTCCGAAACAGTACGTCTGATTCTAATGAAATTTTATGTGTATATCGGGTAGGTCTGAGAATCGGACAACATCCATTTTTCTTCCCCCTAAGTGATAAGGATGGCCCACCCCAAACATTTAAACGCGGTACGGAGTTCGCGGGGTCAGCTAGTAATCCATAATATCCTAGTTACAAAGAACTTTATACTTTTTTTTTTATTTTTATAAATAAACCTAACAATAAGGCAGACGGGCCGCGTGATGTTAAGCGATCACCGTCGCCTATGGACACGGGCAACCCTAGGGTATATGACTTGTTTCCATTTAATTACTACACTGAATACTGAATTTGTCAACTTTATACCAAAACATACCAAGAAAATGACAAATAATGACACATTTGTCCATAAAAGTGTATATTGTCTCCTTCGTAGATTTCCCGAGGAATTAATATAACTTTCAGTTTATCATGTAAAATCAAATTTTAACCCCAGCAGAAACTGAACATTCATTTTTCAACTACTTACATAATATGCAACCTTGCAAAATACTTACAGTCAATGTGATCAGGAATGATAACAGTAGCAACAGTTTTGGCTACTTTGTCATCGTAGTACTCCGGGAAGATGTCCACACGGTCCCCTTCGATGACCTCCCTGGCTGGTGGTTGTTGCGTGCAGTCCTCCGGCAGATGCCGCCGCCCTGAGTGCTTGTGCGGCACCCGGGGCGGGGGGATCTCGGTCAGAGGAACGAAGTTCTTTGCTACTCTGCCACCCACTGGTTTTACTTTTATTAACCTACACAAAAACGAAGATGTTTTTTGTAAAATAACTCGTAAGGAAACATTTATTAAGTTTTTATTATTAAATTGCCTGGTATATAATGTGGGAATTAAAACAAAACGTCACATCCAGATCATTACGATAAGTGATGGTTTTTCCACCTACATTTTTTAAGTTATTTGAGTATTTATTTCAAAGAATTTTTTTTCAAAATAATCGAAAATGGATCATTTGATTAAATAATGAAATGTCACATTGGAGCCATGTATAAGAGTATGCTCTAGGCCTCTGTATTTACCCGTGCCCAATAGTGGAAAACACAGAGTGTTGCAGCCAGAAACGTTACATAGAGTATGTACTCGTACATATCACTAATGAGGCCTTAGTGTAAGTCTGCACACGCGAAAACATCACTATCGCGTTTGCGTTAAGGATTTAATTATATAGCTAATTCCTTTCAGGTTAAGATCTGTCCAATTTTAACTCGGATGCAGTAGTAACGTATGCGCGTTTACAAACTTACACTAAGGGCTCTGCTGCATTGAAATAAACGTAGCGATTGTAAAGAAAGTTATTTCTTTACTTACTTATTAACGATTACACTATTCCTTATCTCAGGCGCCACAATCCCGCACAATTGAAAAACTGCAATGAACTTTACGATCGCCTTCATTTTCGCGTCTATCGTATCGACATCATTCCCTTCAGTTGTAATGACCGTGCCATCTGTTTAAGCTGGTCTTTTAAGCTCCCTTTTGTACTTATTGGTTATTATCTTGATAGTGGTAACAATACGAGAGCGTGCATTGTTGTTAGCACAATGAGCAGGTGGTATATTGTTATCGAGGTAAGCATCGGACGTCACGATATTCTGCCCGGCAGGAAATCTTTGAAAGTTAGTTAAATCGGTTCCTATTTGGGAATTAGAAGCACGTTTTATCGTAAATCATCCATTTGCATGTAAATTGCTTTAGATATTTTCTCAATTTTCTGCTTTTGTGTTAATTACTTCGAAAATTAATTTAATGCTTTGTTTTGTGTTATAAAATGGAGTTTTTAATTTTATTTAATCTGAGTTAAACAAACAAGTAAGATTGTAATTATTATGTTGTTAATAATTATTAATGTTAATTCATTTACCACAGTGATAAAAGTTTGACATTAAACCAATTATGTAAAGATAAAAAAAGGGAAAGAATTTACGAAACTTGGACTAACTACCTGGACCACTATATAGAAGAAGAATCGACGGTTCATACGACGACGTGTCTGCGATATTAGGTCACTTTGCTGGGATTATAGAGTAACGATGGATGCCACTTAGCACTGATGTCAAATATCGTCGATGCTCTATTTTTTTGAAGCATGACTGTTTTTTAGAATGCTTTTAATTATCTACGTTACTACTACGCTAAAAGGATACTAGCGTTGACAGTTCTAAAACAAAAATACGTTTATTTAACAATTTATTTCAGGTTTTGGAATCCTAATAGAATCTGCTCTTCTTCTTCTTCTGGGTGACTGGGTCGAGGTGCCAGGTCTGGTTGCCGCCGCACGAGATAAGCGTGTAACACCCTCCGTACACGATGGGTGGATCGGTGTCCGGGACGCAAATGTTGTCTTGACAAAATGTTGCCGTCCCTAAAAACATTTTTAGAAGTATGTTTAATGTTTGAGTCTTAGAAAAGGCACCACGGGTTTCCCCCCTTCATGTTCTTGAGTTATAGAAGTGAACCACATTCAGTCTCTTCTCTATCTCTTATTCCGGCTTCTCTATATTTTATTTATTAAAAAGCGTGGGTTGTTTGATATATTAATTAATGTTACAATCATTCTACTGGCAACTTTCAATGTAGTAAAATGCACCCCGCGCTTTTTACTCTGAATTCAATTATTCTGTTAATAACTCAAATTTTATTGTAATTTTATTTTGAGGTAATTAATTCTGACTGATTGGTCGATCATCTACTGCTGTAAAATAAACTCTTTGTAATTAAAAATTATTTTCTACTTTTTAGTTCGATTAGCTATAAGTGCGTGTTTTGAACTATTATTTATTCCGTTAATTTTAATTCTATCCTTTCCCTCTAATATTTCTGTTTTTTAGTATTATGCATAACATGTTAATTAAAAAGTATGATACTTCTTAATTCATTATTTTTCTCCAATGAAGTAGGTACTTATTTCTCATGTGTTTTTATAAACTTTTCAATAATAATAGTCGCGTAAGAAAAAAGCATTGCTCACCAACATAACCAGTGGGTCTCGCTTGACGTTTATTCTTCACGTAGTCTACCACTGCTTTGGAAAGCGCATAGAAGTGCTTGCTGGCCTTGTATCTCATCTTGGCCAGCGCCGCCTGGCAGTCCGAGATATCAGCTCGGCAGTGGTACACCAGGTTTCTCGTGTTCGTTTTCACCATCTCTTCCCTCAGGACCTGGTACTTGGAGTCGGTGTACAGCATTTGGGCGAAGCGGACGTTTACTGAGTAAAGTAAATATATAATATGCGTAGGAAGAGAGCGCAGAAAAATGCACTAAAAATTAACGGTCATTGTTAAACTTATGGATTCATAGCAAGATGTACTACATATATTGAGAATTTGAATCATTTTATTATTAGCACTAAAGTAAATAGAGAAAATAAGGGCACACGAATGTTCTTGTCGAAAAGTCGATTTTTAACGATGATGGCCTGAGAGAACCCCAAAGCTTTATAAAACCAAAACCTGGATCATCTCAGAAAACATACTGTTTTTTGAAGTACCTATTATAATATTCCTAAAGTTACACGTACGGCCTTTGTTCTACTAACATTTTAAAAATCTTAAAATCTTAGTAGAACTAAGTATTCAGCTCACATATAAACTGTACGACTCATAAACGATAAACGAAAGATAAAAAAAACCACCAGAAGAGAATATTGTGAGAACATCGGAAAACTTACAGCCAGCCCCTACGATATATCCCTTTACTCCAGCATCGTTCATAACCTGCAACAAAACGCAAATCAATATAACACTCCACATGGCTGGATTCGCAGCAACTAAATGTTCGTTTGCTTTAAAACGACTAACTAATTGGCCCTAAAAGCAATTGGCAGTAAACACGATGAAAGCCAGATAACAACGCATTGAATTTCGTTGTAAAAGGCTCCAGTTTAAGTATTGCTTTTCCGTTTCCACCGGTTGAGTGTGGCTTACATTGTCTGAAATTGTTAGATTTTATCGAGCATTTTAGCTCACTTTGGGTCCTGTTTCGTAAATTCTTATAGGATTTATATTAGATGTTAATGTAGGCAGTCAAACACCAAGCATGTGTGGCATTTGCATTCATCTCTTTCAGGCGCGGTCGCAGCCTTCATTTTGAAAGGGGGGTGGGGTCGCCAAGAAATTTTGGAGAAGAGGTGTCCCAAGTTGGCTTGTTTTGCCTTCCACCTACACATTGGGGGGTTCATGTCCCCTGTGAACACCCTGGGACCGCGCCTGATCTCTTTTGATAAAGCTATTGCTTATTTCTTCAGTCATATTTAAAGTTCTGTTTTACATGTACCGTTTCCTTTTTTAAGTTATCAGTTCAAAGCTGCAACTTTTGGTTCTAAATTATGGCTACATATTTGCGGAGAATATTGGCAATGGTTTGTTTCTGTGATACGACATATTTTAGCAGTTTTAAAGCAGTAGTTCTTTTCATAAGTAGGATAAATAGAATGTGTTTGGAAACGCCTGTTTTCTATGGATCAGAAGTTCTATAAATAAGTTTTCATACTTTCCTATTTTGTTTCAAATTTTATTTACGGGTTTACGTTGTCACCACGCCCATCTCATCTTTTTTCACAAATACTGGTTTATGTAAAATTTTTGTTATTGAATTGGCGGTAATTCTGAATAGTTTATTTGTCATTGTAACTGATGACAAACAATGCTGTCAGACTTCAGAATTAGGACGAAATTTATTTCAAAATGTAATTGGTACCAAATAGTATTCTGACTTAGCAACAGCTGCAAAATTACCCATTAGCTCCTTGGTTATATCAACGTGTTGAAGATAAGTGTTTTCGACAGCTGACAATTGAAACAATGGCTATATTTAGCTCAATCAGGATTCCTGGCATTCTGTTTGTGATTCAGTAACAGTATTCTTAATTAATGTCTGCCGAGGCTGACGAGAGATAGACTAAATTATTGTCGCATTTCACGCTCCCCACGTAATCTTTTATCACCTTTTAAGGCTCCTTTGGCACATTTAAAGCTGCAGAATCCTACGCTGCAGTGTAACCTGAGGCTGCACTCGACAATGTGGACTAACATGCATTCTAGAATATTGTCGGATGCCATTATCAAAATAAAACTAAAGGTGAATACAAAGTTTACGAAACACGTATTTTATTAACATTTCATTGCAGCTCTATCTAAGACATGAATACTCTACTAATAGAGTTTAAGACATATAAGAGTTTCGTACTAATACTTATAATTATATGATAAAATTATAAGCGCGAAAATAAAACTTTAGCTTTAATTCATGGATTTATGGTCTCTTTACATATTTGTTTAGGTATCATATCATATCATAGCAGCAAAAGATTGTGTCTTGATTACCACAGTACAACATACCAAAATATTAACTTTCGGGGACAAGAAATCGATCTAGCTAGGTTTCATTGTTAGAAAATAACGTTTTATCTGTGTTTTTATCGATAGTCAACTTAAACTGAAAAATATGACTTTTCCTGACAACTACGAGTATTACCGAGTAGAATGTAGCACTAGTTTTTTATTGGGAGCTACTTCAGTAGATGGCCTTGACGTAATACTAAGTCAATGGGTCTCGGAAGAAAAACAATTGTTTTTATCCAAGCAACGCTCGGTTGTCCGGGTACTAATAAAAATAAGTACTATTTCATTGCTTTGCTCGTTAGAGTAACTCGCGAGAAAATACATGTATCTTGATAAATTCCTAAATACTTCAGCTCTCAATATACATCGAAACACAACAATTCCTTCGTTACTGGGAGCTAAGCGTTCCAACATCGCACGCACTAATTGTGCTGCAAAATAATACATCAACGGCTTATCGAAGCCATTGTTGCGTACCGAATAGCTGAGATATTATGGCGCCAATTACAAATCACTAAGCGATTCGGTAAGGGAATATTTCCTCCAGAAACTATGAATAAAATCCATTTATTAACTTAACAGGATAGAGACAATACAGATGATATAAAATGTTTTTTTATGTCTAATACCTTTAAACGAACAATTCTTGTATATATAATAATAATAATAATAATAATAATAGTTTATTGCCACACAACATTAATACACCATAAAATTTAAAGCACAAATACAAAATTTAAAAGATTATATCTTAAACAAGTAATTGTAAAAAATACTAATAAACATTTTTGTGGGCAAAGGAAAAGTCTCAGCTTCTGCTAGCACGAGCGAACTCATGCAGCGCTGTTTTTCAGACTTTCCCTCTCCCTTAGGCGTCGTTTGGGAGGTACCAGACCAATCCCCGATTGCCGCTGCAGTAATTAGGTACTCTACAAAATATAATTAAAAAATATATATAAAAAAGGAAACTATTAAAAAGTAAATTTAATAGAATTGATATTAATTTAAAAAAAAAGGAAAATAATGCAACTGAAGGCACGAGTGTGTGTGTGTGTGTGTGTATGTGTGTGTGTGTGTGTGTGTGTGTGTGGGTGTGTGTGTCTGTGTGGGGGTGTGTGTGTGTGTGTAGGCTTACCGCTTATGCTGGAGTGTGATGCTGGGATTATCTAACCGAAGAAAAAAAACCCTTTAAATTCAAGAACTTCCAGTAAGAGTGTTTCAGGTTTTCTGCAGCACGTTGCTTTGTAAGAAGTGCGTGTTTAAATTTGTTTTTAAAGGCATTAGTGCTCATTTTATTTCTCATGGGTGGTGGTAGGTCATTCCAAATGCTTGCTGCAGCAAACCTGAAACATGCTCGATATCTTCTTGTTTTATGTTTTGGCTTGACTAAAAGGGTTTGCGAATTTGAGCGTACGCTTCGGTTAGAGATATCGTTGACCCAAACAAGTTTTTCAAACAGATATTCCGGTTTCTTGTTCCATATGACCCTATGTACCGTGCAGGCAAATTGAAGTTCTCTCCTAGCGTACATATTAAGAATTCCCTTCTCGTTTAAGTAGGGCGTGATATGTTGTCTTCTAGGAACATTAAAACAATAACGAACGCATGCATTTTGTACCCTTTGTATAGCTTTTTCGGTATTAGCATTCAGTCTTAGTCCAAAAACAGAGCTGCAGTAGTTAAACTGTGAAAGTACTAAGGATTCGCATAGCATTACCCGCAGCTCTTCTTTGATATATGGTCTGAGTTCGTAAAGAGTTTTGAGCCTAAAAAAAGCCGACTTAATTTTGTTATTTACATGTTGTGTAAACTTTTGTTCTCCATCTAGGATTAGACCGAGGTTCTTTGCAGCAGGAACCCTTTCCAAATCAACATCATTTATTTTTATCGAGTCTTGGTAATCTATAACATTTTTAATTTGCAACTTTGTTCCTACAACTATGTACTGTGACTTGGATGGATTTAGTGCTAGACAATTTCTTTGTGACCAATCAAATATGTTCTGAAGATCTTCATTAATTTTTTCAAAAGCTTCTCTAATGTTTTCTTTCTTAAAGGAGTAATATAGTTGAGTATCGTCAGCATATAAATGATATCTACAATATTTTATAGCGTCAGGCAAGTCTGCGGTAAAGATTGCAAAGAGGATTGGACTCAACAGTGACCCCTGTGGAACGCCACGCTGTAGAGGTGCTAGAGAAGATTTTTTTTGGTACCATCTTTGTTATCTAAGACTACCATTTGTTGTCTGTTAGTGAGAAAGTCTTGAAACCAGTCACAAGCTTTTTCAGAGAAACCATACCGCTTTAACTTTGCTAGAAGCAATTCCGGGTCAAGACAATCGAATGCGCGTGAGTAGTCGAGTAAGACCAATATACTGCTAAGTCCCATGTCAGAGGCTTCAGTTAAGTCATCCGTGACGTTAAGGAGAGCAGTTTCCGTACCATGGCCTTTACGAAACCCTGATTGGTACTTGGGAATGATTTTTTTCATCTCGACATAATTTAGTACCTGATCTAGTACCACTTTCTCTAGTACCTTCGACAGAACGGGCAAAATTGCGATGGGGCGTATATGTACCTAAATATATTTTTTGAATCTCGGAAACGGCTCCAAAGATTTTGATGAAATTTAGTACCCTGGTTTCGGGGGTGAGAAATCGATCCAGCTAGGTTTTATTTTTAGAAATTTTAAATAAAAAAAAATTTTCAGCGATAATCAACTCAAATATAAACTGAAAAATACGACTCATCCTGACATCTATTGGCGAGTATTAATAATAGTAATAACGTAGAAAGCCGTCAAATGACATCCGTCAATCCGACGTTCAAAGAGATGACAATGTCAATCAATGACAATGTCGATTTGAAAGAGCTCTATAAAAATTTCGTCCATTTAATTAAAACTTCCTTGGCCGAATGGTTACGTGAGCTGACTGCGGAACTAGCGGCCCGGGTACGAACCTCAGTCAAAAGTATATGGTAAGTATATGTTTTATATTTTTTGTGATTTTTTTATTGGGAGCTATTTCAGATGGCGTTATTAAGTAACACTAAGCAAATGAGTGTTTCGTTTGAAATTAAACCAAGAAAATAAATTGCTTTTATCCGAGCAACGTTCGATCATCCAGGTACTTAATGATTAGAGATTAAAGTTGATTTAAATAATGTTGATCATTATGAAACTAATTGATAGACATTATGGGGCCAGTTACATACAAATGAATAAGCGATTCCGAAATTCGAAAGCGATAATAATAATATGAGTGAGTGTCACGGTCAGCTTTATGTGCCTTGCTCTCGGGTTGGTGTACCAAATAGGTTGGTTATTCTAGCACCAGCTTCAAAACCAAGTACTGTAGTAAACTGTTACCTATCGTTTACGGCGGTACTTCGGTAGGTATACACACAGATACGCATGTCATAATTATAACGGGAGTTAATTAAAAAATATGCACGGGTGCCTAAAGTACACGCGGACGAAGTCGCGGGCAAAAGCTAGTAAATTATGAATGACCGTGGTTATATGAGAATGAAGTAGGTTGAAAAAAGGAAGAGGAACAGTTAAGTGTTAATAAATCTTTGGTCCATATTAAATTAAAATTCTATATTAACCAAAACTAGTGAAAATCCAGCTTGATACTTCAATAGTGTTCAAGTAGGTTCCACCTGATAAGCTATTGAGGCTTAGTAATTTGGCGACAACGCCACACGACGGAAATTTCTTTATCTTCCCGTCTGTTCTAATTCATATCACCCTGATTTATGTGGAGTTCTACCATTTAATCCTTCGGGTCAAATTATGCAAAATCGGCAATTTAGGTTTTGATACCTTACGTCAGGGCTTATATTAAGAATATTAACATTCAATTTGTGGGCTTGTCGGAAATTATGGCTGAAATAAGCTTATTTTATCGGGGCTAATATATTTATGGTTCAATAGCCTTTGAAATAAAGAACGATTTTAATGGTAGAGTCTAAAGTTGAATTAAGTATTCAGAATCCACGGATTGCTTTCCAAGAAAATATTTATTTTAATAGATTTATCCACGTTCGTCACGACAACAATTTTAACTAAATACAATTCTCTACTACTACTATAGTTTTGAATACACAAAAATATTTAAAGACGTTCTTAGAAACAACACTCGTTTTAAACTTCCATGAATATATTCTTTCAATTGCTATTTTTAATGTAAAACAAAATCATCATGCTTCATTATCACTATCTTTGGGTAACTGTGCCCACAAGTGGAATTGTGGGCATGACATGGTCTCCTCTCAGAAATATAAAGTATTTATAAGCCACAGTTAACCATGATTCTATCTGCGAGAAAACAAGTCATAATATATTTATTTTCTGGAGACCTTTCCACTTTTTTATGATAAGGTTACGCTTATATAATATCATTGCTGTATTGTAGGGGTGTTCTAAACCGGTCAGTTAATAATCTCGGTGGGTGTCTTTCATCTATGATGGATGCGCGGTCGGCTCTACTATAGTTGTTACAGGTGAATTTATGAGCTCAATATCTATTAAGCATGTTACTCTATGTTATGTCTTCACCAACATATCTTTGTATCTCTAAAGTCAAAACTCAGGGTAAATTGAACCTTATTTCAAAGTGCAACGATTCAATGCTAGATCAGAGGAGAGGAAATCTAGATGTGTCGTCTTGTTCGCATCTTTGCGGGGTGGTCACATCAGTAAAACGATTTTATTGACGTACAACTGTTTACAATCAGTATAATGTGATAATATTTTATTAGATGGTTACATGTTAAAGTCCGGTGATAAAACATTAGCGGTTTTAGTTATTATAGTTTGTACTGTAACCACAGATCAAACAATAATTGCTACTATTAAACAGGTATTGTCAATGTATTTGCCCACGTACTTGAGAACATGTAACCAAATTCAAAACTACTTTATGAAGCCAAAAATTTCGCTATGTGCTATAGCACAATCAAGTTACGGGGCGTGTATGACCATAATTGTTGAGTTAATGATAAATATCAGTTTTATTACATTAACAATCTCTCTGTTTCAAAAACCTGAGGCTACAGACCATTCTTATCTATAGATAAATTTGAATATAATAGAATATGTGAGTGAGTCAACACCTAAACACGGTAGTGGCAATTTATAGCGGATATAATCGTGAACAGATGCCATGATAAATGCAGTATTAGATCAAAATATTAATTTTAAAGAGATTACGTTAGGCACGGGCGAACAAATTATGCCGATGGCAGCGGTAATGCCAAAATGGTGGGCAGACTGATGAATTATTGTATTTCACATGCAGTTACAAACAGAATCGAGCCTTCTTGATCATTCGAAGTTATTAAATGACGAAGTACAGTGCAAGCGATGGTATTCGCATATCGCGAACGTGAGCGATAGTCAGCACAAGATTTTAAACTGTGATAAAAATTAAATAATGGATCAATTTAACTATTATAATAATAATTATTTTTATTATACAGGTCGTTGTGGATTTACCTATACATATTTTATAGTTATGGGCCGTTGATTTTCTGTCACTATTTTTTTTATCTCTTATTTCAATCACTACTCAGAGCTTCTCTAGCACACCAAGATTGGTAGTGCTAGTTTTTAAAATTAACATAAAAGTTTCTGACTCTCTAATTTTGCCCCTGCAGGCCTTAGTCTGCTGGTTAAACTAGTAAAATGGTGTACCAAAACAGTTTTAAGAGTTACTACGTTATTATACACTAGCCTTCCGCCAGCGGCTTCGCCCGCGTGGACTCGTTTTATAGGTTCCCGTAGGATAAAAACCATCCTATGTCCTTTCCCGAGGTCCACTCTATCTGTGTACCGAATTTCATTAAAATTGGTTCAGTCGTTTAAGCGGGAACGCGTAGCAGACAGACAGATAGACAGACAAACAGAATTACTTTCGAATTTATAATATTATAGTAAGGATTACCAATACCAAGAAAAATGCTAATTAACAATTTTGAACTTTTTGAAGCCGTTTTATTCTAAATTATTTTATTTTTTCCGATTTCAATTATATTAAATTTCTTAATCTGGTTATCAAAACCATGTTTGCAGTTATCGCTCATGGTATGAGACTAACTTTAATCTGGCCACTGTATTGTTCAGTCGAAAGCTGGGTGATGATTTATTTTGCACTCAGCCTGCAAGGAAATTATACAGCTTTTAGATTGTTAGCCTATCTTTTTTATTGAATTGGGTAAGTTTATACTTGTACATGGCAGTAAATGTTTATTGAGAAAAATATGACGAGAATATTATATTTTTCGTAAAAAAATATTCAACTTTTTTACTTAAAAACTTGTTATCACCTTCAGTTCAAAGTGTACCCTGAAATTTATCACCCTCTTCCATGACTTCTTACAATGCGGTTATCTAATAAAATGGTGGATGTAACAAAATAACGATTTAATATTTCACTAGCAATCCCTCACTTATTTGAATTAGAATTTGAATATTAATGAAATATAAGTTTAAAGAAATGTGTTTAATATTTCTTTTACAATAGGCAATTATTTTAACATTGCCTTAAGGTTTAAATATTTTGATAGATATTGTTAGTATCACAACGGACGCTAGCATTGTAATAAGATTACGGAATATTTCACCCATTTATAGTTTCAAATATAAACAATAAAGTGTCAGATCAATGAATATATTGAATAAACTCTATTGTTATACTTTATCCCTTCTTCCTAGTAAGTCCCTTAACCATTTTGGAAGCTATGCTACCTTAGCTTTGGTTGGGTTCAGCATATTGAAAGTTTAGAAAACTGGGATTTCAAAATATCGTACAGAACACAGCATAAAGTGGAAGATACCGGTATTTGGCTTCAATTCCGGTACGCACATCTCACAAAGATAAATTTGTCCGGGACTTAACAGGGTTTAATCAGGGACCTCCGCGTCGAAACCTATTTCCAACAACTTGGATATCACTTCTCATTACGAGTATTAAACTTACACATGCAAACTCCAAATCATAACGGAGTCCAGGGACCATTGTACAATGCTGACCATACAAAACGACGCAAGCAGCGAACATTGTAAACCATAGAATATCTACGTCATACTGAACTAGCCAATCAGAATACGTATCCTGAATCAGGCTATCGAAGTTTCCTAGATTCTTAGCATACAAAAAAATAATAGTTTAAAAAAACTAAAAAAAACACGCTTTTTATAGAAAACCGAACTAAAAAGTAGAAAATAAATTTTAATGAATTTAAATTAAGAAAATAGTGTTAAAAATTTCAATGAATATAAGTTAATAATAGTGTGAATAAAAAAAATTATTTTATTTTAAAAAAAGCGTGGGGTGCATGGTGTCAATAGTTATAAATATTTTATTGACAGATATGAGTAGAGTGATTATCATTTCGATAATATTTTAAAAAGCACCCCACGCTTTTTTTTAAATAAAATATATTTTTTTTATTCACACTATTATTAACTTATATTCATTGAAATTTTTAACACTATTTTCTTAATTTAAATTCATTAAAATTTATTTTCTACTTTTTAGTTCGGTTTTCTATAAAAAGCGTGTTTTTTTTAGTTTTTTTAAACTATTATTTATTTTCTACTTTTTAGTTTGGATTATTTATTCTTTCCATGATGTTTCCACGAGCAATGGACTGGTTACTGAGAACCTCCTTCTTTCTTTCAAAAATATCTTTATCTATCATTAGGCTTGTTACATAACAAGGTTACATATTTTTTTAATTTTTACGTTTTCATAAAATTTCACCTGTCTTACGACTTAACAAATTATTTATATTCTTTATATATCTCATACACGTTTTCGGTTACTGAGCACCAATAGTCTACTCCCCTACATAAATATGAGCAACCCAAGCAGCAAAATAGTCGAATAGTAATTAGATTACTCAGCCTTTAATCGTATAAGAGCCGAGTAACCGTTCTTAAAACACCCATTTATCGTGTAATAGCGGTTATCTCGACTATTTGGCAATATTTGCTAATGTGTGCTTTAAGGACGTCGAATAAACGTTTACAGCACTATGTTTTAGCACTTTTACTCCACCTTTTAGCAGATGCTGAATTAAAGTGGCTAAAATACTCGTTATTAGATCGTTTGATCTATAACAGTCGTATAATAGCTGTAGAATAGCTAATTCGCCTATAAACGCAATCGAACAAAAATCATATTTTGCAAATTGAAAAATGGAATAATTTTATCAAATTAGTGTATTGTCATCGGTCCTCAATAAATCTACAAAGTTTGAACGAAATCTGGCCGTTTAAAGTGGGTCAAAATCGCGCCCAAAGAAGTCGGTTACAAACATACAAACATACAAACATACAAACATACAAACATACAGGTGAAGCTAATAAAAAGCGTGTAAAAACGGTCCGAAGTTAGCATTCGTACTGCGGTCCCCAGGCAGTGACATAACCTGGCGGGAGATCTCCCCTTTTCCTCCACACCGATCGATTACAACCAGTACCCATATCGGTTTAACGTGCCCTGGGCACGTAAATTCGCAACTAGCGGTCACCCATCATGCACCTACGCGTGCTTTGCTAGTGGCACGACACTTTCTGTGTATATAACAACAAACCTTCTTTTTTATTTACACAAACGTACTTACTGGCTATGTCCGGTTTTACCCACCGCAAGTACATTATGGATGGAAAAGAGATGTTTTACTGCGGTTAAAGTAGCATATGACACTCTCCAGCCTGTTCTCTCCAACCAGAAAAATCATTCCGTAACTCCAACGCAACGTGTGAGAGAAGGACAAACAAACACACTATCGCATCTATAATATTAAATGTCTCGAATAGCAATCCACAAAAGAGAAACTGCATGGTAAATATAGTTAAACAATAGCATTGTTTGGTCGGCCCTTTGTGTTGCGTTTAAGGTTCCTCGGCGCGTTTACAATCACACTGTCCCCTCGATATTAATTAGTATTATCGTACCATTGACCACCTTTGACTATACAGGGCTGGCTGTAACAAATTACAAACACTAATCTACAAATACAAATACAAATAAAATTAACAATAAACAAATAAAATGTACTACCACCACCAATACATGGGTTGGCAGTTGGCATTGGTTCGTTAATCACATATTTATGGACGTATAAGCTGTATTGATCTTAACACCACGGAGCTTGTTTGGCAGATTGCTTTATTATACACTCGCTTTAAACTGGACTACTGAACAAAAGGTTTATGGTTGGTATTTAGTGAGAAGCGGTGATATTGGTTTTGCTTCGTTTGAAATAAACTTCGGTTGCAATCTTGGTATTAGGTCATCCACGGGCACTTGCCCATTATCTGCGCTAAGTGAGCGTGACTCGCCGGTACTTCATTATAGGTTAAACAGTTTTGAAGAATAATGATAATCCAGACTAGCTTTACATTTCGAATTAAGTTCTTGGGGTTGTGAAATAATGAGTTGGCATAGATAAAAACTTTTTGAATATGAAGAAATCTATAGACACATGAGGTTGCTTAATGATGTGGTTGTGATTGAAATAAGAAAAAATCTCTTGTCAAAATCCTCTTATTTTTATGGACGACTCTGTATTGGATGGTGATAATGATGTTTAAAATCACAAGTTGATAAAATACACACAGTTAATAAACAGCTACGTTACCCTTAGGAAGATGAAAGTTTATAATCCAACCCATATTGCCCATTGTTTAAAACAGAAATTGTATTTCTACGGAGATCGTTTGTGGAAGTTGTTTTACCTCCAAGGCAAAGTAGTAGCCATTCCATTTACTTTTCTAAATAAAAAACCTTTAATCGGCCTTTAAGATACAATCCGATTAATCCGATATATATATATATATACCGAAGCCCGCGTACGAATATTGGCCGGCACAAGCGCAACCGCCCGCAATATTTTACGCTCGTGCTCTGCTATCTTTCAAGCGCGCTTAAAACGTAGAAGTTCAGCGGAATACTATGTACCTTAGATTAGGTAAGCTTGAATAGATAAGGTAAATCTATGTATAGTAGTAAAATTCTTTGCACTAATTCTACGAGTGTTAAGGTAACCACGCATAAAGGTGTAGCGACCTTCCGCTACTCATCAAGAGATGGCGCCACGGGTATTCCTGAATCACGCTATCGAAGTTTTCGGAATATCCTACCATATATACAAGCTCCGAATTGAGTCAGTGGGAGCGCGGCCGCTCCCCGGGCATGACCACCTCGCCCGGCGGGAGATCTACCTTTGCCAAAAAGGATTAAAAAAAATATCATTTTTGTAAAAGGTATTTACGAGTAACAGTCCCCAGCTATGGCTAGCTAAAAACATATTGTGCCTAACGTATTAGATATGATATAAAATGTATTATAATACCACCAAAACGATAACTCTGTGAAAAACATATCAGTTCTATATCTGTACGCCCGAAGTTTAGCGACCTTAACTTCACCAACTCTAGATCTTAGTTAAAATAATGGGAAGAGACCCGTGCCTACTATTGGGATGCAAAAAGAGTTGCAGCAATGCTTAATTAGTTCACTACTGACATCATATTCTTCAACTATACTAATATTATAAAGAGGAAAGTTTTGTATTTTTGTATGTTTGTAATGAATAAACTCAAAAACTACTGTTCCGATTTCTAAAATTCTTTCACCATTAGAAAGCTACATTTACCCTTAGTAACCTAGGCTACTTTTGCCGCGGGAAAATGCTTCGTTCATACGTGAAAACGGGTAATAGAGTCAACGCGGTTGAAGCAACTGGCTAAACGCCTATGATTTTAATAGGTATAGCAATTAAGTCTGGAATAGGCTATTTTTTATTCTACGGGGACCCATTAAACGGGTCCACGCGGGCGAAGGTGCTGGCGGAAGGCTATATGAAGATATGGGAGCTCGATGAAGGACGTGCGTTTCACTCAAAAGGCCGTCAGACGAGCTCTGCTAGCCCTCGATGTCAAGAAGTCGAGCGGGCCGGATGATATCCCCGCGATCGTATTAAAGACGTGCGCTCCCGAGTTGGCTCCCGTCTTAACGCGCCTATTCTCGCTTTCCTACACCACTAGTAAAGTACCGTCTTCGTGGAAGGTAGCCCTAGTACACCCAATACCGAAAAAGGGTGACCGCAGTGACCCGTCCAATTACAGGCCCATTGCGATAACCTCCCTGCTCTCTAAGGTGATGGAGCGTGTTATAAACACGCAGCTCCTTAGGTATCTTGAGAAACACCGGTTGATCAGCGATCGTCAGTATGGCTTTCGCCAGGGCCGGTCGGCCGGTGATCTCTTGGTATACCTCACACACCGATGGGCTGAAGCCGTCGAGGGCAACGGGGAGGCTCTGGCAGTCAGCCTGGATATTGCAAAGGCCTTTGACCGGGTCTGGCACAGGGCCCTTCTCGCGAAGCTTCCATCTTACGGTCTTCCCCTGAGGCTATGCAACTGGGTGGCAAACTTTCTATCTGAGCGGCAGATTAAGGTCGTTGTTGACGGATGCTGCTCAGATATGAAGCCCATTAACGCCGGTGTTCCCCAAGGCTCAGTACTGTCTCCTACACTATTCATTCTGCATATCAATGACATGCTGCAACAATCACGTAGTATACATTGCTATGCAGATGATAGTACGGTGGACACACTATACACCTGTCGAGCCAATGCCTCTCGGTCACAAGTGGAGGAAAGCAGAATCAAACTTGTGTCTGAAGTCGAGAACTCTCTGGAGCGGGTCTCGGAATGGGGTCGACTTAACCTTGTCGAGTTTAACCTCACGAAGACACAAGTTTGCGCGTTTACCGCTAAAAAAACCCCATTTGTTATAGCGCCCAAGTTCCAGGGTACCGCGCTCACCGTCGGTGAAAGTGTTGGTATCTTGGGAGTTGACATTACGAGTAAAGTGCAGTACCGGAGTCATTTGGAGCACAAAGCCAAATTGGCGTCCAAAAAACTTGGTGTCCTCAATAGGGCGAGGCAGTACTTCACTGCGGGGCAACTCCTGACGCTGTACAAGGCACAGGTCAGACCCCACATGGAGTACTGCTCTCATCTCTGGGCAGGAGCACCAAAATACCAGCTACACCCATTTGACTCCGTTGAAAAGCGCGCAGTCCGAATCGTCAACGACCCAAGATTGACTGACAGGCTAGAACCGCTCAGCTTGCGAAGAGACATAGGCTCGCTCTGCGTGTTCTACCGACTTTACTACGGTGAGTGCTCCGAGGAACTCTTCAAATTGATGCCTACATCACCATTTCATGATTATACCACCAGACGAAGGTTAAAGTTCCACCGGCACCATCTGGACTCGTGGCGGTCCTCCACAGTCCGCTTTGCACGCTCCTTTTTACCACGGACGTGCAGGTTATGGGACAACCTTCCAGCTGAGGCATTCCCAGTGGACTATAACATGGGGTTCTTCAAGAAAGCTGTAAAAAGAGCTCTCCTCCAAAGCCGGCAATGCTCGGGTGGCTCCCCTGGGGTTGCCCGTGTCCATAGGCGACGGTGACCGCTTAACACCACGCGGCCCGTCTGCCTTTTTGTTCGGTTTACATATAAAAAAAAAAAAAAAAAAAATTATATGAAGTGATTCTGTGAGTGTGAAACAAAACGAAACGTTATATTCCTCAAGAATTTCCAGTATAATCGAAACCTAAGTAATGGCATGTAATTGGTCTTCAAAAAACGATGAAACCTTTACGTTTCGCTAACCTTAGCGAGGATAATCCATTACTCCGAGAACTAAATCAGAATATAAATAAGTATGAATTAACGGAATTACCTAATATAATAGCCACTTCCACGTGTGTATAAATATCTTCAAAATATAAAACTATTTCAAGGTACAAGGACCTACTGCAGTGGAAAATCGCTATTTTCATTCGTCTGTACCATGCAACACGGTTGCAATATAAAGTCTAGCGACTGGGTGTCCCGCACCCGTCTCACTCTTAATGCCCTAATGACTTGGCTTTGTTTTTGCTTGCTTTTCGCGGTTCGGTAACAACTCATTTCTCTCGGGCATCGCGCAAAGCTCTCGTTTGCTTGTGTTCATTTTCTGCTGGGCGCTAATCGGTTCGCCTCCTTATTTATCCTCCTGATTTTGAACGTTTAACTTAGCAACTGGTTCAGCTACTTTGCGGCAATTTCGCAACGATTTGAAATATTGGAGCAGAGGGCACGTTTGGTTATTAAGTTGTTAGGGTTGAGGTGTTCGTCTGGTTGGATATCTATTTTATTACAGAAAATATAGAGATGAATAGAAATTGTAGAGTTGAAATTGAAGCTTTCATAAGGAATGGAACGTAATGTAAAGTATTTTGAATTGCGATGAAAATTAAAACACAGCTCTAATATATCACTGATTGGTAAAAATATTTATATTTATCGTCTCATTCATGCCTATTATGACTAATACATATTATAAATGCAAAAGTAACTCTATCTCTCTCTCTCTCTCTCTCTCTGTGAGTGCCTGTTGCGCTTCCAGGTCGCGTAAAATTCAAGCTTTTATTACATGTCACTATAGCTACAAACCAGAAACACCGTGTTATCTGACTGTCATAATAGAAACTTTTGAACAGAGCTTGAGGGTTACCAGCTTACGATTACTCGCCAGCAGCAAAATAGTACACATTTCTAGAATAGCGTTAAACTAAAACGAGTACCTAATCGATCAGTCCATGAGGATGGTCCCATGACACGAAATCGAAATTCAGGAGTTCTTCTCCAATTCCTTTCTGACGGCCACAAAATGGTTTTTAATAAGGTAAATCTGAAAAGGTTTTTAAAGAGCATGGGAGAGATACCTTATTTACAGAGCCTTATTAATAGGGCTACGGTATCCTGATCATAAGAGGCGACTAAAAGGGGGCTTTCGGGGTTGGGGGTGGTGAGAGTGGGAGCTCGACCCGTCCAGCTAGCAGCCCCGGGAAGGACGGCGGTGTGTGCGTGGCCGCATGCCGCTGTAAGCATCGGAAGGTGCAGGAGATCACATCTGCTTTCCCAAGGATGGGCCCGTTCCGGGGCGCCGCGTGTGGAGGACACCGGTGCGTTCCACGGGAGATCCCGGAGTCCTCCCCCAGCGCAGAGGCAGGCCACCGAGGGGGTTTTAGTGAAGTCAAATCCCACATAACCCGATATCCTCTCCCAAGGTGTTGGGTACCTTTTGAAGCCCCCGATACCAAAAAAAAATTCAATCAGGCCACGTGTCCTGACGCGAGTTTAACATTTTTTACCCATCCCAAAAAAGTGCACAACGCCGCTAAAGAAGTTATCACTTCATAAAAAATAAGATTACTGGCACAAGGCACATACAGTTTTAATCACCGCCATTTTAATTATGAAACAATTCAAGTTGAACCTTACGCCTTACCAATTCTAGGCACTCCACATGCATAATATCTGAATCTCTCAATCCAGCCCCATATCTCACCGCAATATCAACTATCGGCAAGTTTAACCTTCGGGTCATCGCAAGATCGGTACATTTAAATTTCTCAGCCGGGTATAAACAGCTGATATCTGATTAGAGACCCCTGGATAATATCGACATCAGCCATTACGATACATTCTCGAAGCAAAGACGAATTTGAAGACTCAGGGCCTATTTTTCAATCCACAGATAAAGTTGATAGTCAGTTAATATTGTCGCTATCCTTTTCACGTGTCCAATAAGTAACGTTGATAGCGCTAACATTTATTCGATGAATAGTTTTATCCGGGCATTGTAATTCAACCCTTAGGCGATCCTTATGACACAATGGGTCGATTTCCATTAAATGCCCCAACGGGCACCTAAAGGCGATGACCGGGAAAAAATGGGATTCATGATTTAATAATAATAATAATATTTTGTATTCCTAATATGAAATAAATAGTTTGATTTGATTTGATTTGATTAAGGGCGATTTTTGAATGATGAGTATAGATTTCTGTTCTTCGTCTGGGTGTTTGTGTGTTTTGTTTATATCTTTGTAGGTGTCACAAATCACAATGTTTGCTGCAATACCTACGTATTCTATTGGGCATCATTCTGTTATGAATAATAACAATCGAGTTCACTAACGTAATATCCACTGAAATTTGTTTCTTCGTTTATTTAAATCATCAACGAAACTTGGTGTTGTGTGAGATTACTTGAAATAAAAAAAAAGTTATAGCCCATCTATAACATTTTTTAACCATCTGTAACGTTTTCCATCTATGGCATTTTAATTAGTACACAAATATAGGTATGGTAATATATATAATTTCATGGTATGAAGGGTTTTTATGAAATGATAAATGTATTAAAGGGCGTCTTAACTTTACGGAATACTTGTAGGTATATCAGAAATTGCTTAGAAATTATCATTTTTGAAGTAAATCTGATATTTAATCCACTTTAGTCAAATGCAAATTAAGGAACGGGGACGGTTTAAAAGGTTTAAATTTCTTTTTTTTATCATTCCACGAATGCACTTTTAACATAAAGTCGAGTTATGCGTGGGGTTAGGCCCTCGGTCACAAAACCGTGGTAGGGGCATGGGTCTGTAAAACCAGTGTTATCGCATCTCGCGACCGACGCAGCATCTGTTTGTTAAACTGCTGTTTAGCGAATATTTCATATATATCTACACGATCGGATAGGGCACTGGTATGACCATTTTTGTTGGAGCCACTAACGGTTTGTATATTTATCGGTTATTTTTTACTTTTAAGTTTATTTTTTACTTTGACTGTGCCATCAGAGTTACTACTTGAAGTTGAAAAAGACCTATAGTTATTACTTTTCGGCTCTGCCTTCCATATAAACGTACCAGAACATCTTGTACCTAATACTCACGATATGGCACGTTTACCATAGGTGTATATATGAACTTCAAGCGCCCACATCCAGTTATCAACCACATATTGATTTTATTTATATTATCTGTTAAATATGTCCTTACTAATCGTAATTACTCATAGTAACGAGTCTCGTACTAAGTGATCTAGTAGTAATTCGTCCGTTAATTAAAATAAATGAGTTAGTAAACATCATGGACTTTACCCGCAAGCCCTTCCCTAAAATCATAAACAAATCTATTAATACATTTGCTAAAATATACGCTCTTTTGACTCTTTTGATCATCATTATCAACTCAATTTTTTTATTGGTATTTTACAAAGTTAATTGTTTCGATAAGTTATAGCAATTATCAGCTATGATGACTTTACTGATAGAAACTACAATTTGACAAGATTTTGTATATGTGGTCGCAAACGATTTTATCTATTTTAATACAGATACAAGCTGTCCCTTTAAACAATTGCATAATATGTGTCATAATTTTCGACTGGTTTTCAAGTTAGACTGATCTTATCAAATACGTGTTTGACATATAATTCAATAATAATAATGTCTTTGTTAGATTGACATTACAGCATCTGAAATATTAATGCATTTTTGCATCTTATTTTGCTTCACATTCCGTTCGTGAATGGTATTATGAATGGTTTTTATTATTTGGGAAAACGTATTCTTATTCCCAAAAAACAATTCATGCAATAAAATGAAAAAAAAAAAAAACATCGCGACAAAGGTAAATGCAAATCTACAAACGGCATTTCTTTTTCTTTGTCGACTTTTAAAAAACTTTCTATTATTTTATTTATTACCAACGGAAAAAATAGGTATACGCTTCTAAAATTCCAATTCCAATTCCAAGTTCAATTCAACATATCATAATGCATCCGTTTGAAATATAATATCAATAAGAATACAACAAAGCATTATAAATCCTAGCATTTCTCGTACAAAAGCACCAGTTCTAGTTTCTATTCAGTAATGTTCAGAACTACTTTGAACAATAATAACAATAATGTAAGACAATAAATATCATCGATAGAGATATCCGAGGCGTAATGCATAATACCGTTCTGAGGAGCTTTTTGCAGGTAGAGTACGTAGAGTATTAGTAGAGAGTATTGTATCAGAAAGTACCTAAGTATACTTATAACATAGTTCTTAATAAGGCCGATTTGGAATATTAATAATAATAACATTTCACACTCATATTCCCATTTTCTTTGCAATAGCGTCCGTCCGTCAATCCATACTACCACAGTCCTCGCATCAGTCGCTACGCTAATACTACAGTTCCGAGGAACTACGTATATTAATTTCAGTAGAGGTACAGTCACGTAATGATTATTTTTTTGGTTTGGTTTTTAAAGGAAATTGAAGGAAATAACTGAGTGTTTTTGCATATTTATACCATTAAAAGAAATGTAATGACTTTTTAATTTTTGTAGACGGTAATTTTTTGTGTAAAACTAGTTTCTAAAATTAATTATACGTATAATTTTTATGAATAATCTTTTCGTTGCCTTTTATTTTTAATAGCAATTTTTATGTATTCTTAATAGCAGATTGACGAGGATTGCTTCACAGCTTATGGTCTGCAGTAAAGACATTAGAAGGTCTGGAGTCTGGTATCTGGAGTTTTCATTTTGGTCTTGGGAATCATAAACGCTTTCTTATCATCTCATTTATCTGTTCCGAAATGCAAGAGCAATGAATTCTAATGACTTTATTTAGCTGCTTCAAATCATCGCCTCCAGTAGTTCTTGGAACCAATCTGTAAAGACTGGTCTTTGGACCTCATTGATGGAAACATACGGGTATTCAAAGTTTTCGTTCAGTTCAGTTTTTCTGACTGTGGCAGCATAATGGATAATGAGTGTATAGTAGCTATTTTCTTATTTTAAAAATTTGATAAATGTAAATAATATAAACTTTGATAAATGTAACTCTTTCTGTAATTAATGATTTGTGAAAATTCAGTGCAATTGATGAAGAATATCAGGATCCGCCAAAAATATTATTTTAGACTATTTTCTTTTGTATTTCAAATTTAATTTATTAGTAGTGTGACGACCTGCGTGACGTATACTATGCCGGACTACTACTATTACTACTATGACTACTACTATTCGAAGGGTCCCGGGTTCGATTGCCGGCGAAATATAAATTTGAATGATGAGTTTTTGAAAATTGTGTTCTCGGTCTAGGTGTTGTGTTTCTGTCTTTGTTTGTGTCCATGGTACCCACGACACAGGGCATATACCTACCCCCTTACCCTACTGTGGGGCTATGAGTGAGAATCGTTATTATTATTATTATTATATTTGCATCGATTTTTTTGCTTTTACTATATAATTGTTTGCTTGAAATTTGACGCTCAGAGTGACTGTTCTCTTGATCTGGTAGTCAAGCGATGTTTAATTTTAGGAAATATAATATAAACTGGCTTTAAAATAATAAAGTATTTTGTTAAGCGAATCCAAAAATCATTTTGAGAGACGACCCGTGTGTTACAAGGCGGACTGTCAATGAAATTGGAATATAATTCGTTTCATTTTCTGTTTTTCTCGGTCTGGTTGTTTGTGGTTACGTATATCTTAATATATATAAATCTCGTGTCACAATGTTTGTCCTCAATGGACTCCTAAACCACTTAACCGATTATAATAAAATTCGCACACCATGTGCAGTTCGATCCAACTTGAGAGATAGGATAGCTTACATCTCAATTAATAGTCGCAATATTATTTTATTTCTGATATTTTAAGATTATTTATTATTTTCAGAACAACGTCTGCCGGATTCGCTCTGTTAGTAACTGTCAAACATTGATTTTGCGCCATCGTCCAGAAGTTTGACATTGTCTAAATACATCTGTCACTATTTGTTTTATATTTTTTATTTGGCAGTAACATAAAAACTCTGAGATGATAAAGAAACTAATCCTCTTTCAATATATTTAAGGCAGGACAACATCTGCCTGGTTCACTAGTGTGTATGTATGTAAATGGTACCCGCCGCGATACATGGAATCCTATTTATATTTCAAAATATTTCTTTGTAATTAAACTTTCGCGATTTCGTACATTTTTTCTTCCCGTATGATTCACGTTTAGTACGTCTTATTTAGGAAATTATTCTGGAACTAATGTGGCCGAGAGACGCGCGCGGTATGGTAATGGTCCCGGTTCAAAAGCTACCATTACGCAGCCTGCCATAACCGTATACCATATCATATCTCAGCCGCCATAACAGTTAGTATTAGGACAGTAGATTGCATATTGTTTCGTGGATATTGTTTCTGAATGCAGTATTTTAGTATTTTCGTATTTTAGCCTAGTTTTTAGGTGTAGCAGTATTTTAGTATTTTAGCCTAGTTTTTAGGTGAACAATTAAAGAATAAATAAATATTTTAGTATTTTCGTTTTCTCGGTGTTTTTTTTAAACGAATCGTGAATGTAAACTAATATTGTCTGGACCGAAACTATTCGGGCCTTCGCGAATTGAAAAACAAAGGCTGATGTGAGAAAAAACCTAAAATGTGTTGGTACCTCGTTTATATTTGTTCCTTATTGGAAGAATGGAATTTCTAGTAGGTTAGGTACTTCGATTTAAGCACTACAGTTATACAGTATACTCATTACGGAGCAACTCATGAGAGTTCAGTTTTTTTTAAGTAAAATTATGCAAACGAGCATGTAAAAAGTACCTGGTGTTAAGTGTTCGTTGCAGTTTTTTAAGCTTTAAGCAAGGTTACGTTATAAGTAGTGTTAATACGTAAGAGTAAAGATCATGCAAGTTTAATTACAGATTTAAGTGGAAAACCCTGGAGAGCTTTTTGGAAGTTTCCTACTCTTTACCAAACAGGTATAGGTAAACTCGCTGAAAAATATTATTTAAAAGTTGTTTTTTTTTCAATCCATTCAATGTCTACTGCAAAGGATGGGGTAGCCTTTATGGTTTGGGGTTTAGTCCGCAGTCCATCATGCTGTTCACGATTGGGTTGGACATGTCTGAACCATTACTTTCACCTATACCCACATATTTTTTTATAGTTGAAAGTGTATACCGAAATTCCAATGCGGGCCCTTAGCGTGCAAGACTTATAAGACAACACCAAAAGACAACAGGCAAAAGAGAGAAGAGCACTATGTTACGATATGTTATATGTATTTTATAAGAGTGTGTATTCTACCAATTATAAAACCGACGTTTTATTATTGATAGAATATACACTCACGTATCACAGAGTAGATTTGTATATACTGAAACTCACGTATAGAACATTTATTAATATTATATGTTATACGATATGTGTCGCTATAAGGCTGTAAGATATGCAGTGGTCGATACCATCTCCTCAATTGTAGAGGCTATTTCTAAAAGGATTTGTTCCATTTTTGTGAAGATTTAACGAATGCCTTCCATTCACAGAAGCGACTCATTAAATTCTCTTTTATCTAACACCATCCATTGGTGGGTGGTATACGCTACCAGTATTACTAGGTACACAATCTAAACTTCAAAGCCATTTTATCACAACGCATTAAGAACTAAATTCCTTTGCAGACTCAAAGTTTCAGTAACACAATTTACTTTGAACAAAGAATAGTGATCCATACGATATTAGACCGCAGCTACTGGACACGTCAAACAATTGAAGAATTCCCGAAGGCAGTAAAGGTTATATTTGCTTCAATAGTTTCGGTGACATTAGAATGGAAATTGAGGTGAAGTGTGATGCGGCGCAGGGGATAATGGTCTTTAGTATTTATACTGCTTCTGATAGAATGTGTTGGACTAACGAAGTGCTGATAGGTTGGTAATGGACGGGCTTCACGCCAAAGATGTCATCGATGGACAAAAAGCTTTGGAATTGATTCACCCTAAAAATATGTACAATACAAACAGTGTAAAAATTGATGAATAGTAAAAATAACGATCAATATAGATTTTATGTACGAGAGTAATGTTAATGAAAGTATTACGAAACAATGTAAAATCCATACAAAAATATGAATGTCTCTTTAATTGTTTATCAACACACGAAAACTCTCATATTTCTTTGTCTATTCACTTTTTAATTTTTTAATTTTTAAATTTAATTTTTATCCATCCATCCATCAGCCTTTTACTGTCCACTGCTGGACATAGGCCTCCCCTAACGTTCGCCACTCCTCCCGGTCCCTTCTGAATCTAGCGACTACCCGCTGTCTTCTTCAGGTCGTCAGTCCACCTAGTTGGAGGGCGGCCTGTACTCCTTTTGCCGAGACGTGGTCTCCATTCAAGGACCTTTCTTCCCCATCGGTTGTCGGTCCTACTAACTATATGGCCTGCCCATTGCCACTTCAGCTTGCAGATTTTGAGAGCTATGTCGGTAACCTTAGTTCTTCTACGGATTTCATCATTACGAATTCTGTCGCGTAGAGAAATACCAAGCATAGCCCTCTCCATCGCTCGCTGGGCGACCCTGAGCTTATGGAAAAGGCTAACTGTAAAAGACCACGTCTCAGCGCCGTAGGTCATCACTGGCAATACACACTGCTTGAAAACTTTTGAACTTCGAAAAAAATATTAATTTATCAATATTCGCACTATTTTCCGTAACCTTCGACTTCAGGCACTGAGGTATTCTGGACGAGAACACACTTTGTAATTTCCCGAACGCTGCCCAACCGAGTTGGATTCTACGAGTTACCTCTGTCTCGTAGCTGGACTTACCCATACGGATCGCTTGTCCCAGGTAGATGTACTCGTCGACAACTTCGAGAGTAGCGCCATCAACAACAACCGGTATAGGTGTGACATGGACGTTAGACATGATCTTCGTCTTGTCCATGTTCATCTTAAGACCCACCCTTTGTGAGGCGCTATGGAGGTCACCTAGCATTGTGCTGAGCTCTTCCACGTTCTCCGCGAAGATTACTATGTCATCGGCAAATCGAAGGTGTGTGAGGTGTTCGCCATTGATGTTAATACCCAGCCCGTTCCACTCCATCAGTTTGAACACGTCTTCCAGTGCAGCGGTAAACAGCTTCGGGGATATAACATCCCCTTGTCGTACTCCGCGCTGCACTGGAATAGATCCAGTGCTTCCGTCGTGGACTCGGACTGTCATGGTTGCGGCTTTGTACAAACACTTCAACACCTCGATGTACCGATAGTCAATCTGGCATCGCTGGAGAGACTCTAGCACTGCACAGGTCTCGATAGAATCGAAGGCTTCTATGGCTCCTTCCGTCAAGGCTCCGTCTTCAATGTTGAAATACAGGCAGCTTAATAAACAGATCTCTTGGAGCAGACGACGCGATCTGCGTGCTCATAACACAAAGCGCGTCAAAACACTATAGAGCGGAAAGGGATCTGAGTATTGGGCAAAGCCAGTTGACAAGATTGAAGACGGAGTCTGGCGCTATAGTTTCGTCTAAGCCTGAAGTTCAGAGAGAAATTAAGAGGTACTACGGACGGTTGTGCAGCTCCTCAAAAGCTCCCGACACCAATGTGGTGAACGATAAGAGAGTCAAATTGACCCGACACTATACCGAAGATATCCCGGACGTCAGCCTGTACGAAATTAGAAGGGCCCTTAATCAGCTTAAAAACAACAAAGCACCGGGCGATGACGGTATCACATCTGAGTTGCTGAAAGCTGGAGGGAAACCTCTCCTAGTGGCGCTCCAAAAACTGTTCGATACCGTCATCAGTTGCGGAACTGTCCCGGAGGCGTGGAGCAGACGACTTCCAGCCTCCCGAACAAGCCGGATTCCGAAAAGGCTATAGTACCTACCATGGACCACATACACACGCTGCGACAGGTTATACAAAAGACCGAGGAGTATAATATGCCGCTATGTATTGCGTATGTGGACTATGAGAAAACCTTTTTAGCGATTCTCGCTATCGAGGATAACTAATTATTATCATCAAATAATTGATTACAAAACTCACAATGAATTTTCAGCACACACGGTGAGCACAGTTTTCTTTTCTCTCTTAGGCTTACTAATAAATCCAACACAACAAGACAGCACAAAAAAACAAATAATAAAGATGAAAATTATTGTCTAAGTCACTATTACAAATAATAGTTACCCTCCTGTTATTTATGTCCCAAATCTAGTAAATAGGCCATCATGTATAAACTTGCGCGAACGGCGTTCACTGTCACATGGGTGGTTTTATTGTTATTAAATTCTAGGCCGACTAGGTTAAAAAATATTTAAGAGTATAAATTTGATGTCGTTGCGAATAATTGATATTATAATTTATGAAAATATAATCAAATAAAAATATAATATTTTATGTTTTAGTGCAAATTTGTTATATTGACACTATTATTATTATTAACAGCAAGTGACTTCAGAGTTCAGACACGTTTGTAGCCAAAATTATTCAGGCTGCACCACTAACAGGTACTAAATATTACATTACTGCTAAAAGCTTCTAAAAATTTCTTTTATAAAAACTTAACCAGTTGACAAGGATCTCTTATGTGGACATGATAAATAAAACAATAATTAGAATATTTTACTCTTTTGGAAAATACAGATTAACGTACACAGGTAGGTTCTAGTAAGAGACAAAAATATTTCTTTTCATATCACTATTTTAAATAAAATTTGATGTGATAAAAAAACTACACATTTAAAATACATTAAACAATAGTTTTTCTAGTGGCTTTTGCGATCTGAAGCACTGTTACTTGTAGAACAGTTAAAATAAACCGCCCCTACGGATTCCCTGTTCTAAAAATCGTCTGCAGCTCAGAGGTCAAGCCAGCCCATTACTACTGGCATACAAATTGCGACTTAACATGTGTTATCACTGAGGAATTGTCTTGGGAATTACACTCATTAGATATCTTTATTTAATCCCAGCTAGAGTGAATATTATTATCATTATGGTTAGGTGGTAGATAGAACTTTCATGCTTAGAACGGGGAAGTACTAGCCCATGCTTCTTTTTCTGGCGTAATAGAGTTCTATGTGTTTGGGTGGAAAAGTGCGGCTGCCGGCCAAAATAACATGAAGCGACTATCAGCCGTAACTAAATAGGACCCATAAAAACTAGTGCTTTGCCCGCGGTTTTGACCATGGGCTGCAACGACAAATAAAAAGTAGCACTTACATAATAACTAAATTGCTTTCTTTTCGAAAGGTTATTTCAATGGACTATCAGACGAATATTCAGGCCACGTGGTATTACCTAATTGTTGTGAACTTTTATGTGCCGAGAGATACATCAGTTTATGCGTGCTTTTTAGACAACTACAATCTGCTCGCTCAAAATGCTAGCTTTTAAACATGATCACAAAATTGTGGATCTGATGAGATACTGGTACGAAAACCTAAACAATTGTGTGAAACGGGGCGACGCCTCTAACGAGTAGGTTAGAATGTGGTGTCCGCCAGGGAGGGTTGACTTCTCCGGATCTCTTCAATTGTATACATAGACGACTTTATAGAGGAGCTGAAAAAGACCAATATCGGTTGTCATATAAGAAGAACAGCGACGCCCGAGTGGTAAAAAAGCAGCGATGGCCGAGTGGTAAAAAACCGCGGTCTTCGACGCGACCGATCCCAGGTTCAAATTCTCGGCTCGCACCTCTGACAAAGAAATTTGTAATGTGCGAATTTATCGCTGCTCCACGGTGATGGAAAATATCGTGATATTTCATTGATTACGATGTTCTCTATCAACGTGCATGCCTGAGAGAAATTCATTATTCCTCGAAAGCATGACGTCCACCAATCCGCACTTGGCCAGCGTGGTGGACTATGGCCTAAATCCTTCTCAATTGTGTGAGAAGGAGACCTGTGTCCAGCAGTGGGACATAAATAGGAAGAACATGTTTTAACAACTTGAGCTACGCGGACGATATGATCCTTTTCAGTCCCACTATTATAATGGATTAAGAAAACTTGCACTGGTATTATTACGTTACTTACGGGTCAAACCAAGTAAATAACATAGATGATAATTGGTATGTATTAAATAAGATATTTTCTATTACAGCTTATAAGGACCATTTGCGTCTTCTTCTATTTGCAGGAACTTTCGAACTATTCGACACGATTATTATTACTAAGCGGTTGCTGCAGAGTCATGCTTGAGACTGTATGCAGTTGCGCTGCTGTGCAGGGAGCTCATTGTCATCTCGAGTAAGCCTGGCTCTATAAGCATACGATGGAAAGCTGCGCTTAAGACCGCACCTTTCCACTAGCATATAAATGCATTGTTTTATAACAGACATGGATTGAGCCTGCAAGTTATACCACCTCTAATAAGTTTTTTATTATTCTAGGCAAGAAGACAAGATATACGTTATACATAAACAGGATATTTTTACTGATTTTTAAAGGTTACTCGACAGGGGCTATATTGATCCATATTTAATGAGAGATATTAATTAAGATCTTCCCGGTCCCCGACTCAACACCGGCGTAAACCTTCAACTAAGAATTATTTATATGCGTATTTGTCTATATTAATATTATAAAGAGGAAAGATTTGTATTTTTGTATGTTTGTAATGAATAAACTCAAAAACTACTGTTCAGATTTCAAAAATTCCACCATTAGAAAGCTACATTCACCCTGAGTAACATAGGCTACTTTTTACCGCGGGAAAATGCTTCATTGTAAATATAAATATCACGGCTGTACTCACGTGGTTTTATTCGGGGATGCCCGACTAGTTTCGGTCCTAACCGAGGACCTTAGTCATGAGCTCCCGCCACCGGTCGCGGTGACATCACGGCGGAGACTGGTAGAGGAGTAGGAGTAGGAGACGTGAGTACAGCCGTGATATTTATATCTACAATGTTAGTTCACACTCACGATTCGTTCTATAAGAAAAAAATGCTTCATTCCTACGTGAAAATGGGTAATAGGGTCAACGCGGTTGAAGCCTGAAGAAGGAAGTCTGGAATAGCACGTAGGCTATTTTTTATCCTGCGGGGACCCATTAAACGGGTCCACGCGAGCGAAGCCGCTGGCGGAAGGCTAGTGCTTTATAATTTGCTACTCTACCACCGCGCCAGATAGATCCAAACTAATAAATAAACAGACATTATAGATTCAGATTCAGATTCATTTATTTGCTTTAAATGTGGTAATTTAACGGATGTAAGAGAATAAATTACAGGGTTCTCACATTTAGCTAAAAGCATGCAAATATTACAAATGTCAATATTAATACAATTGTCAAAATTATTACAATATATAAAATTCAAAATTTAAATTTCAAAATTCGAAATTAATACAATTTAAAACAAACAATTTCAGACATGTCATTTAAATACCTAATACAATATATAAACAGATAATTATGATAATTACAATTGAAATCATCTAGGAAAAAAATCTAAATAATAGTGTGTATTGTGGGCAAAGCCCCTGGCGGAAGGCTAGTATAAAAATAAAGGTACAACATAAAAATTATTAATTGTTTTCTTTGAGCTGGTAGATAGTTGTATATTTAAAAATACAAGTGTTTTTTTCATTGTAAAAACTTCCCCGAAACGTAGTTTTTACTAATTACTACAGTATACTACGTGGACAAAGCCAAACACTCAGACTAGTCATTAGATAAGAAGTCCACAGTAGCTGTGAATGCTGTGATATACCAGCACTTTACTCCATACACACGACACGTGACTGGACTGTTAGGCGGATCCGATACTAAACTAAATTTATTTAGCGGAAAAATGCTATAAATGCTTTTAGCGCTTTGTTTCTTTTGGATTTAAATATAGCGATTGGTCTCAGTTAATGAGACTTCCATGTATCGGACGAAAGGAGGTGAGACGCTGCACTTATTATTAGATTTAATTACAAATACTTGCAATGAAAGAGAGTTTTTTAATTAGTTTCGATTTTTTTAAATAGAATGGAGTAGCAGACGAGCATGCAGGCCACGTGGTGTTAAGTGGTCGCTGCAGCCCATGGACATCTACACACAACCTCAAGCAAGCATAGGTAAGTCTTGTCTGAGGTCGTATGCAGTTGCGCTGCGACTCCGGAGGCTAGTGGTCGCCTCATGTAAGTGTGGCCGGCAACTGCACCTTTCTACCGAAACATAACAGAATTGGTTCACGGCAGAAGTGGGTGCAGCGGTGGTACTTCCCCGGACGAACCACAATAGTTCTACTACCACCACCACCATTACTAAGATACCACTTTATTGTATTTGGCTTAGATACCCTGTTTATTTCTTGCGAAAAGCAATTTTTTCTTAATGTCATAATTACTTCAAATACATACCAGTAAGCAGTCTGCTTTGTGGTATTTTTGGAGATCAGAATAAAGCTACTGGCTTTTTAAGAAATATTTATTTATTTCATTGATTTGCATTAGAGTTGAGTTCATAACACGGTCATAAATATTATTTTAAATGAGCTATCAAATCTAACCACCGCGTGGTATGCATACGACAATAAAATTTGCAATTATGTAAATACAAAATCGTATTCATAATATCTACTAAATAAAAAAATAACATTAGGTACTTTACTGTTTAATACACATTCAATCACATTTGAAATTTATACCATAAATTTTTTGTGCATATATGTATGTACGTACAATTGTACATATAGCTATGATATAGAGTCTTTTCAGGTGACGCATTATTAGGCAGTCCTTTTAGTGCATAGACAATATTTTTTATTTTGTTTATTTATTTTATTTTTAATAGTGTTACACACTTCATCTATGTGTTTCTTCCAATTGCAGTAATTATCTAGGGTCACTCCTAAAAACTTAAATATTTCCACGTTTTCTATCATATTGTTATACATAATTTTTTTATTATTGTCTTTTGTTTTATATGTCTGAATTTGCATTTTGTTTTATTTACATTAATCTTTTAATTCATTATTTGGAGCCATTTAATTATAACGTTTAAGGTATTAGTTGAATCTTTTTTGACGAGATCTACGACATCCACACAACATTAAGCATATTTATTTAAACTGATTGATGGAAAAAAACAGTAATTAATCAGTAAGTTAGACTGTATTTCTTGGAGATGTTCAGCAAGGACTATTTTGCTACAATACCTTACCTACCCTGACCAGTACAAAAGCAGACCATTACTAACAACGTCCGACTACCTCATACTTCCTCGAGACTATAAACCTGCATTACAAGAGGAAAACTACCTCGGATATATTTACGGCATTTGGATACTAGCCATCAAAATATGTATCACACAATACCACCTATTCCATCTTAAACCTTAAAATAAGTAAATAAGATTCAAAGTTCATTGGATGACAAGATAAATATTTCTGTATGAAATTTATGGGAACATTGTGGTATTTATACGCCGTTGGTTAATCATCGAGAAGCCATGAATTAGAATCAACTGCTGTTGTGAGGTGTATCTGTGGTTATTATTATTTATTTTTAGTTCTTGCACTTAGTAGCTGGTTTACTGACTGGTACTGACGAAAAGAACATCAAAGAAATATAATTTGCAATATCTTTTTATTCAAGGCAGATCTGCGGCATCCTTAGAGCAACAAAGGTACTGACTCACCCTTCAGTGTCATACCTGTCAATTTTAACGCTCTACGGCAGCATTATATTCACTTTAACTATGGCAACTTTTTAGACTCATTTTAATACATTGGCGCGGAATGGAATGGAAGCAAATATTTGTTCCGAAATTACTGATGGTACACAAACAATATTTATATTGATATGAGATTTTATTTTTATTTTAGGGAAATAAAACACTGCACCATTTTGACGCAAACCGGAAAGGAATTTTATTTCATTCCGTGGTTCCGTGGCAATGCGATGAAGTATTTTTTTCTCGACATTTCAGCTTAGGAAGATACAAGAAGGTTTGGTCGTAATTTCTTAGAAGTTTTGCACCCTCCACTTAAGAATATCTTTTCAATTATATATCAAATCGTGAATGTAACTTAACATGATTATTTATATACAACTTAACGACTTGATTAAAGAATGTCTTTCATACAATAAATCTTTGAAAAATAGATTGGTACAGCTAAATTATTTGTAATATTTTGGGCCTGTTTCTCTTTACCATTGTTAGTTAGCACAAGTCACGAGTAACCTATTTATTTTGTTAACATGTTACCACATTTATTGAACAACGGCGCAAACAATAGAGAATATTAATATTCCTTACAAAATCCGAATCTCGGATCTTTGCTACCACCACTTAATTCTCGCACCTTTGGAGTAGTCCGTGATAAAGCCATGCCTATCAAATAATAACATCATTAGGGCAACGCAAAATGGACTGTGCTGGACGAATAATCTCCTAATGAAATCTCCGAGTTCCCAACACCTTTGAAATATTAAACCATTAAAATTGGCTACCTAAGTTATTTCGAATGTCCCATTTTCGTAGGAGAAAATGCAATGTAATTTGTCTCTGGGTTCACTGATGCCTGATAAGCTATGGGTGGCGCGTACGAAGTAATTTTGTTGACATTTATGATAATAACTCGACGATATTTGAATAGAGTATCGGTATCGGATAGTCTTTCTGTAGCAATATTGAATAGCCTATATTAATAATGCTACAACATTTGAAACACAATTGCAATGTTGTATCATTAATAACAGTACCTGGACGCCCGAGCGTTGCTGGGATAAAAACAATTGATTTATTTGGTTTATTTTTAAGCAAAAAAAAATATTGGCTTAGTCTTACTTAACAAAGCCTTTGAAATACCTAGCCCCAATTAAAAAAAAATTGTCACAAAAAATAAAAAAAACGCAACTTGCCTACTTGAGGTTTGAACCCGGGTTTCTAGCTCCGTAGTCAGCTTTCGTAACCATTCGACCAAGAAAGCTTTAAATTCATTCACGAAATTTTTATACAGGTCTTTCATATCGACATTGTCATTTGTTTGAAGGGCGGATTGACAGTTGACGGCTTTCTACGCCACAATATCACTATTATTAATATTCTCCAATAGATGTCAGTAAGAGTAATTTTATATTTAACGGCATAAACATTAAATAAAACAACAATTTCTATCAATAAAAATTTCTGGATCGATTAATCACCCCCCAACCAGGGTACTAAATTTCATCATAATCTTTGGAGCCGTTTCCGCGATTCAAAATATATATTTAGATATATACAAGAATTGCTCGTTTAAAGGTATAAGATTAGATAAGACACGTAAGTATATTTCTTCGTCCCACTTGTTGTTTTGCACCAAACAGTTGTAGAAATGCGATAGTAGCTTTTAGGTCTTTAAATAGGTCATCTTCTTCAACCACGGCGCTGAGATATTGCGGTTTTACTGTAAGCCTCTCTTTAAAGAGCTCTGCTCGAAATTTTGATTTAGATTGAAACAAACGAGGGTAACCGACACCCCCATAAAATTGTCAGTTTAAAGTGGCCAATATCAAGACATTTTATGATAACTGTTACAAAGTTTCTCAAATAGCTGTTGTGTTAGCAACATGTTTACTTGTAGGCCGCTCTTAAACTTCTAGAAGACCGCGGGAAGTCTTTGCAAAAGATACAAGACTTGGACTAAGTTGCGATTGGACAGTAATCTACCTGATTATCTTAAATGATCGTTAACACCTCACCTAAAGATGTGTTATAACCTATAGCTTTCCGTGGAAAGCCCATAACTTCATCACTGGCCGACACGAGGGATCATCAATCCCGCTACAATGACCATTGTTATGCAACATTATTGAATTGCGCTGAAATATTGCGCGATCCACCACTGCGCTTCCTTTATCATTGTTTGGTTCAACGTTTAAATGAAACGGTAAATTATTTTCACTCCTACAAGTAAGTTGGAGAGATCAGTTGTATATGGCACTATTATATTATAGAGCAGCGTTGCCTAGTAGTGAAACCCGCGGATTCCGACATGGAGATACCGAGTTTTGATTATTTACCTACGTTGATTTGCATCACCGTGCATGCTTGAGAGTATCTTATAATTTCATGTAAGCACTTGGCCAGCGCGGTGGACTGTGGCCTTAATCTATCTGACCTCTCAGAGGAGAACTGTTCCCAGCAGTATGACATTAAAAAGATTGAAAAAAAATATATAGAAATATTGTAAGGTGCAGACAAAATGCGCTAATGAAAATAAGGCTAAATTCTTTAGACAAGAGCAGCGATTATAATGTACGAGAATTTGGGAATGATCTCGCAGCGCACCGCTCGACAAATTGCGTAACAAAAAAGTTACATACGCATTTATAAATTTGCCGACGATGCCTATAAAAATTAGGTGAAACCTTCTACGTCACAAAAATGTTTGAACAGTTTGTGATGGGAAATCATGGGGTTTATGATAATAAAATACATATCGTCTCAATTCTATTACTTTGTACGTAAATACTTATTAAAGGTAAATATTTCCCCGGTGCCCCGTGCATTTATGCTATTGTATCGTGTTTCTATCTAAAGGTGCAGTTGGAGATCACACCTATTTGGGAGAATCATCAAGATTATGGAGTAGCAACACTAAATGGGGTCGTGTACCCCAGATAAAACTCGAGTCTTACTCGTACTTAAGTTGTGTTTGAAAATAGGCTGCAGAGACCACTGCAGGTTCGTACCTGCAGGTGACGTGGTGGTGTTACTGTTAAAATATTATGCATCGGTTTTTCTGTTACTGTTTGTACAAGAACTGTGAACACGATATCGTAACTTCCAAAAAATGTCGTTTTGATAGCAATTTCTTTACTTGGTATGTAACGTGACTATTTTGTCAGGTGTTTTACCATCTGTTTATTAATATTTACAGCTTACCTGAATTGCTTACTATTTTAAATGGAATCAAGTTAAAATTATTATAAAATAGAGCCCGCAGACTGCTATCTTACGTAGATCTACGTAATAACGGCCATAGAGATTAATATCTTACTTAAGGAGTTTCTACCATCTGGTATGAAAATATCGATGAAATTGACACTCTTTTAATAATGAGACAGTGTTGCCACAATAAAAGCTAGTAAAGAAATGCGAATATATATTATAGAAGTAAATGTTGGTTCAAACGAGGCGATTCTCGTCCGATCGATCATAGCAGCCCATCGCGGACAGTGGCTTAATGATTGTGTGGGTTAAGTCATGAGAGATATGATATTTTTAGGAATAAAAACCAGAAGCGGAATGTTTAAATACCTAACAATTTAATTCACAAAGCCTTCTTGCAATCTTAAAATAGCGATTTCAGGTTTCTAATTCAATATGTATTTCCTTATACAACTCGATTAAATTATAAGTACGAATACAGACTTTAGTAAAACAGTGGAGATGATCACGTTGCAGCTACAACACAAACTCCCTCAAAGGGTGTTTTGTCCACCAATCCGAACTTGAACGATTATAATTTAGGGTCTAAATCTCAAATTCGGGAGGAGACCTGTTCTCTTTGCTAATCAGAGTGTCAATAAAAAGGGGTGAAATAATTGTTTAGTTAAAAATCCTCCAACGGACATCTGTTTTTGAGTAGAAAAACACAATTGACTTACCTACCCGATTTTCCAAGTTTTCCAAAAATTTCGGAATACGCTCTTACTTTTTTATTTGCACCCGTTCGCTAGTAAACTCCCAACTTACTCCGTCGCTGTTTGTCTTATCGAATGTAGATAATAAATTAATTTGATATTGTAATTGAGAGAGATGAAAATCATGATGAATTACGAGAGAATCCCAGAGAATAATAAACGGTGGAAATAATTCAATATGTCCATTACCCTAGACAATTTTATTATGGTAGATGATTCATAGGACCTTATACCAGTAAGTGGTCTTCCACTGAATGCCACCTTCAATCAAATGATAAATTAAATTTAGATTTTATGAGCTTGTACTAACAATATTTAGTACCTATTAGTATAAAGATGTGATGTGAGATTAGTGTAAAGATATTAATCAAAAATGCACAAGCTGGTATATAGTATTTAAGGAATCGCAAAAGTTCTACAAGTTCCACAATGGGCGTCCTACAGCGGGGCACGGATTTCTTCCTATACTTATTGAGGCCAAAAACTAAACATGGACATTGGAAGTTTTTAAACTACATAGCCTCCGAAATTTTAAGGATTTCTAAACAATCGACAATGACCAGGGACGACAGCTTCTGGAGCCCTCCGAATTACATATATTTGCCACTAGCAGACTGCTGCTGTGTGTTTTATAATGTGTAGAATATTCATGGTTCTTTTGTGGACGGTACCACCGATGCGGCAATTTCTGCCGTGAAGTGATTCTATTGTATTTCGGTGGAATATTGAAGTGTCCAGTCATACTTATTTGGCACTATCATTAGCCTCCGACGTATCAGCACAATTGCAAATAACCACAAAAAATACTCGAACCTATACCTGTAGGTAATTCGGTATTCTATGGGATACATCACCTACATAAAGCCACGCGGTCTGTTTGCTCGTCTGCACCCACCTAAAAAGAAAGCATTAAAGACACAAGCTAACTGTGGCAGGTATCCTGTTATGTTTCAGGGCTTATGTTTGGTAGAGGATACCGGGTTACGTGGGGATCGAGCTCCCACTCTCACCGCCACAACCCCGAAAGCCCCATTTTAGTCGTCTCTTACGATTAGGCAGGAGATACCGTAGCTCTATTCTTAATCTCGAAACTACAGGGACTATGATTCAAGACCCTATAGGTATGTTTTCGCATTATTTCTTCAAACCAAAAACGTTGTTTGGATGGTAGCACTTTAAAAAAAAAATTCGTACGAGGACGCACCGAGAAATGACAAATAAACCTATTTTATTCGTAAAGCTTTTATTTTTTAGAACTATTATTTTGTTTTACCACACTAACTATGGGGTCTATACGCTGCAGCGATCACTACACGATCAATATAGCTAACTATCCAAAATAACAGATCCAATATTGACCATAATATAGTACATAGTCAATTTTTTTGTTCTGACTACTTAGGTACCCATATACCCAACTTATGCAGTTCGGCGATATATTTGCACTTGAAGATACGAACTCCTATATAACCTGCTAGAATATGTAGATATGACATGCAAAGTTCATGATGACGCAACGGTGGTAATTATTTGTCTATTTAAAACTATAAAACGATCCGACGACGATTTGTCTATAGAAAACTACAAACCAATAAACTTTAAATTACTTCGACAAAATATCGAAATTGGCTTGTCTATTTAATGCTGGTATTCCATAGTTCTTATAGTCAACCATGTCGCATATCCGAAGGTATAGATATCAGCAAGCTATTATTTAGAGGCGGCTTCAGTAAGCCGTTTAAAGTCGCAAGAACACTTGACTGCAGTTAAAGGCTGGCGTCTAACACCTCTTGACTCTTGGCACTGTAGCTAAGGGTGATTACATACCACGCGATTTTTATCCAGATAGACAGTGGTTTAAAAACCTATTATAATAGTAATGTAAGTAAAGCAATGATTGATAGGACACTCTCCTCACCGTCAGAGGCTAAATCAATAAAAATATGCCAAAATGATTGGATTTTTTTAACGTGAATGAAAACCAAAATCGACAGTTTTATACACCTTTAAAAGCTCGAACCCGCTTGAAAATATAAATAATTCATTTCTAATATGATATTGGTTGGTTTAATAATGTTTTACAGTCTACACATACCAGTAGTATTCTCTGACTACGACGTAGCAAACGAAAAGCAATAAAAGCGAGTAGCAACTCAAGATCAGCATTCGACCGGAGACAAGACGAGAGCTTCTTGAGACTGTAGTCCAACACCAGCTGTAGTTAACACCGCGTGACCTGAATGCTTTTCTATTATTTAACGAAGGCATTCTAGTAACGCTGCGTTTGCCGTTTGCCTATGGTGATCGATACGATCGTTCGTCCGAGGGGTATTATCTGGACGCTAACTAATCGTGCGCCGTATAATTTTGACGTCCAGTGTTTCAACGCGATTTTCGAAATAAGACTGACATTTAGGTAGCGTTTGTAACCCAGCGCCAAGAATGTTTAGAATCCGTTCCTTAGCTGAAGAAACGTAGGATAGAAAATATTTTTACGATTTTGCAGGTGTTGTTAATATGAAAAAAAATATTATACCTACTTGAGGTTGAGGTATTTAATGTTTTTCTTTTTCAAGGAAGAACTTAAAAACGCAAATATACTGAATGGATCATGAAACCCAGAGTATCAGATACCGTTTTTACACCTAAATCATTAAAGTGTGAAAGCTATTCAGGATAAAAAATATTTTAATTTAAATCTCATGGACATCATGCACAATAAGAAAATCTCCTTCTTCATCTTTTCAGCCTTTCGTAGTCCATTACTGGGCGTAGGCCTCCCCTAACGTTCACCACTCCTCCCGGTCCTGCGCCTTCTGAATCCAGCGGCTTCCCGCCGTCTTCTTTAGGTCATCAGTCCACCTGGTTGGAGGGCGGCCTGTACTCGTCTTGCCGAGACGTGGTCGCCATTCGAGCACCTTTCTTCCCCATCGGTGGTCGGTTCTCCTAACTATATGGCCTGCCCATTGCCACTTTAGCTTGCAAATTTTGAGAGCAATGTCGGTAACTTTCGTTCGTCTACGGATTTCATCGTTACGGATTCTGTCGCGTAGAGAAATACGAGTACCAAGCATAGCTCACTCCATCGCTAAGGCTAACTATCGAAAAGGCTAACTGTAAAAGAGCATGTCTCAGCGCCGTAGGTCATCACTGGCAACACACACTGCTTGAAAACTTTTGAACTTCGAAAAAAATATTAATTTATCAATATTCGCACTATTTTCCGTAACCTGGTTACCTGGGTATTATAAAAAACGGACCATCTAGCCTACACATCCGTAATCTCCATTGGTTCTTTAAATTTGTAATATTTAGTTTACGTATGCACTCATTCCAAGCAGGCGCGGTCCCAAGGGGGGCGGGGGTGTCACAGGGGACAAGGCCCCCCCCAAAATCCATCAGTCATGCGTAGATGGAAAGCGAAACAAGCCAATGTGGGACTTTGGGACACTTTCCCCCCTTTCTTAGTGACCCCCCAAAATTACTTGGCGACCAAAATTGAAGGCTGCGACCGCGCTTTATTCCAACAAAGAGATGAAAGAAAGTACGCTTTCAATTCTCTCGTAAATATTTCTATATTAAACATTTACGATTCGCGAATCGATACCTGTAAAGGCGCGCGCGGTTAAGAGAAATAATATGGCATTGTTCAATCGAGGATGTTTGCCCACGAAGTTATTATCTCTTATGTGTAAATGAGAGACATTTTTGTTAAGGGTAGTACACAACAACTACTACTATTATCACTTACATTGGGTCCTTTTTCAATTTTGTAATATATGGAAAGAAATTCGATTTTATTAGGGTTTTCTGACCTCTTGGGTAGCGATTAGGATAAATTATTTTTACTTTCTGATGAGCATGATAAATTAAGTAACTTTTCCTTAAACCCCAATAGAGTTCGTCGTTTTGCAAGTGGGAAGATACAGTAGAACTAATTTACCTTCCGTATGTGCTATGTACCAAATACAAAAAGGTACATACTTAAAAAGTGCTATGTACTTATAAAAGTTTTGTAAAATAATAAAGTTTATTTATAGATACTCAGTGTAGTAAATGTAATTTGAAATTTTGACATAATAATATATGTATGCACAATAATGCACATTCACTATTTACAAAAACAGAATTCGGTTGTTTTTGTTTGTTTCGAGAATTCTGTAAAAACTTGTATGCATTGCTTGCCTTTTCATTCAATGTTACGGTCAAAGGACTTTTTTCTCTTGTTCTGTAAGACTGTTTCTGGCTGACGCAAATTACTTTTGCTACTAATTCCCTTTACAATAAGATTTAATCCATAATCCTAAACGATGCAATAGTGTGTAAGGCCTTAAGTTAGTCGTAGTGAGAAGAAATATTGCAACGATGAACAGGGGAAATGAATTTGTTCTTCGATTTTGTTGCGCCCGTATTGTCTAATGTAAGCAGAGCAGAGGCGTGTAAAATAAACCGAGGGTAATACGTATTCAGGGAATGTTCGGTTAGGTACTTCCTAGTCTGTGTTATGTTTAAGAAAGTACAACTAATTTTTATTTGCTCCTCAAAACAGACCATCTACTAAGGTATGTTAGTATAGTTAGCAGTCGTAAGTAAAGTTGAAATGAATGTAGAATATCAAACTTCTACTCAAATATAATAATAATAATAACGATTCACACTCATAGCCCCACAGTAGGGTAGTTATAACCTGTGTCGTGCCATGGACACACACAAAAACAGAAACACAAACACCAAGAACGAGAATAGAAACTCATCATTCAAATTTCTGCTTCGCCGGGACCGACCCGCGTGACGCAATAGTCACCATGCCGGACTGCCAATCGAGGGGTCCCGGGTTCGATTCCCGGCGAAACAGAAATTTGAATGATGAGTTTAAATTTCTGTTCTCGGTCTGGGTGTTTGTGTTCATGTCTTTGTATGTGTCCGTGGTACCCACGACACAGGTTATTAATTAACTTACAGTGGGGCTATGAGTGTGTAACGTTTATTTTATTTATTAATAAATAGTTAATTAAATGAAGTCTAAAAACAAACGATATGTTGGACTACCATTTTCCATCAGTTGCGGAGTGCTGCGAATTATTAGTTTTATCTCAGTGCAGTTAACATGTAAAGCGGGCTCGTAGATCACCAGCCCTGCTCTGGTGGTCCGGTCAGCCGCACGATCTCTACATTATTTTACAGGGTTACCAGAGAACCATAAAATTACCAACTTTTAAGGGCATATTTTTTGTAAATATTTTATTAATATCACCTTACGACTTTTATAGCTTTGCAGACAGGCAGACAGAGACAGAGGTAAGAGTAATTACAGATCCTGTCTGAAAGCGCCGTTCATTAATAATCATTCACTTCAGGGGTAGAGGAATATACGTTAGGTCACCGAACCGATGTCTGTGTAGCTTGGGACAAGAATACGAACTACGGTATCCTTTTTCTGTCGTAAGAAGCAACTAAGAGAGGGTTGCAGGTGGTGTGAGTCCCACTCAACCGTCTAACCGTCCAACCAGCAGCCCGGGACAAAAAAATCGGTATGTCTTCGTAGCGACACTCCGTTAGAACTTCTACTCTAACAGACTTAGACTCATACGCAAGAAGGGCACTAGTACCACTAAAACGAAAGCAGTAATAGGACGCGGTCCTCCGGTTTCTTCGCCTTCAGGTCCATTCGATATATGTCTCACTAGACAAGCCACTGCTTATGATGAAATATGGATTGGTTTGGATGGATGGAAATAAGAAATATTAGTACGATACCTTTGCTGATGATAGTCGCTAGTGTATTCTTTTTTATAAGCAATAACAACATTTGTTTCCGTGCAAACTTTATTACAAACACATTAGCTAACCCGAAAAATAAATCTGTGTAGTAAGGTATTTCCTAGTACTCATTTGCCGAAGTAATAGCCATAGAGAAATTAAACACTATGGTAATAGCCAATGTGTTTGCGTGCGATCTACATAAGGTAAGCGCATAAATCTAAAACCACAAACATTACGAGGAACCTTACAAATGTCACAGTAACTCAAGTTTTTACTAGAGATATAAAAATCGTGCTTGTGGAGCTTGTATGTGTGTTGTACATTTATGTGAGTTCTGCAATATATATATATATATATATATATATATATATATATATATAACTAGCGGCTTCGTCCGCGTGAACTTTGGTATTAGTTATGGCATGGTGTTATATAGCCTAAAGCCTTCCTCGATAAATAGACTATCCAACACTAAAATAATTTTTCAATTCGAACCAGTAATTCCTGAGATTAGCGCGTTCAAACAAACAAACTCTATATTTTTCCCCGTTTTTGCAACATTTTTCACTGATGCTTCGCTCCTATTGGTCGCAGCGTATATTATATATATATAGCCTAAAACCTTCCTCAATAAATGGACTATCCAACACAAAAATATTTTTTCAATTCGAACAAGTACTTAGTTGTGAGATTAGCGCGTTCAAACAAACAAACTCTTCAGCTTTATATATTATTAGTATAGATGTAGCGATCGGTCTGTCGTTTGATAGATACAATCTCTGTAATTACCGTCATCTAGTAGCCCTAAACTAGCGCAACCCGCGTTATGTCCTCGTGTTTATAACGGACATAATATGTAGGTATGACGAGGGACGCTCGGAATTCGTGCTAAAATAAAATAAAAATATCCGGCGACCAGCGGGAGCTCCTGAAGAAGGTCCTCGGTCAGGACCGAAACATGTTGGCAGATCCGATAAAAATTGACGTGAGTACAGTCGTGTAATATATAACTACAATGTACTAACAGTACACTTACGATTCGTTCAATAATAAAATAAAAATAAAATATATCCTAAAGTTAGGATACGAGCCCTTTGATGATAATCATAACAGTCGCTAGTTTAATTTTTCTTCGAAACAACAACAAAATTGGTGTGTGCAAACTTTAATAAACACTTTAACACTTTATTACCATTAAAAAAATAATGGAATAAAATTGTTCTGTCATAGTTACTACTAAAGCGATAAAAATAATGCTTGTGGAGTATTGCTGAACAAACAAAAATAAAACAGTGAACTAAATTATTTCCTCTTTCAGTGTACCTACTCTTTGTTCCAAGTACCTAATAGCAAAATGCGTTTCCGTGCGATCTATATGAACCGCATAAATCCAAAACTACAAACACTACGAGGAAACATACCACTGGCACAGTAACACAAGTATTTACTAGAGCTATAAAAATCTGCAATACTCTACAAGTATTGCAGAACTCACACAAATAAATCGATCGGTCTCTCGTTTGACGGGGATGATATCCGTAATTACCTTCTTCTGGTAACCCTAAACAAGCGCAACCCGCATCATGTCCGCGTGTTTATAACGGACATATAACGTCCAGAGGACGCTCGGAATTCCTTCTATCTCGGAGTGGCTCTTAAGTAGCTGCTTTGAATAAATTCGTGGGCAATCAGGGAGCTGAGTATTCGCATATTTTTGCTAATACGGAAACATTAATCGAAAGGTAAGTACTTTTATGTTTACCACTAGGAGCAGCGCTGACTCAGTGGTTAAGACACCTGACTCCCAAGATGTGGGCCCGGGTACAAATACCAGTGCACGCCTCCGACTTATGACTATTTATTACCACCTTACTAACAAAATCATTAGCTCGACGTTGGAAGAAAATATTGCAAATTTACCTTGTCATACATATTATTATATACTATACAGTAACAAAACAATGCAATGCTATGCTAATGCTATTTCAGTCAGGCCAATAGACAGATAGGCAGACAGACACCTAGACAGATGGACAGCAGTCAACATCATCTACCAATAACTTCTTACATGGAAAGACTAACTTTCTGGCTTCTGAGGTCAGGCGCGGTCGAAGCCTTCAATTTGGGGGGTCATGTAGAAATTTGAGGGGGAGGGGTCACTAAGAAATTTAGGGGAAGATGTATCCCAAATTGGCTTGTTTTGCCTTCCATCTACGCATGGCTGATGGATTTTGCGGAGGGTCATGTCCCCTGGGACCGCGCCTGTCTGAGATATGAAATGACTTAAAAATACCGAATTTTTCAAATTGAATATCAGAGAAAACAGACAGAGAGAGCAATACCCGACTTTCAAGTATGGCAGTTCAAAATATTAGAAAAGATTCGTCTTGTTAGAAATGGACAGAAATTAATCTATAAACGCTTGTAACTCGACTGTTTTTTTAACCAAAATTCATTTTAATTTGAGTTTATACGATGGGAAGAATAGTATAAAAGCTATATATTTATATTTTAGTTAATAAGTACCACATAGTTTAAGTCATCTACCTGATTCTTCCCAATTGTGCCTTTTGTTTAATTAGGTTTAATAACGGCTTAGTCCCTGTAGCTTCGGGATCAATACGGGAATAGAGCTACGGTATCCCCTGCCTGATCGTAAGAAGCGACTAAAAGATGGCTTCCGGGGTTGTGGGCGGTGAAAGTTGGGAGCTGAAGGGCGGCGGTGTGTACGTGGCCGTATGCATCGGAAGGTGCAGGAGAGCACATCTACTCTCCCGAAGATAGGCCCGTTCTGAGGCGTCGCGCGTGGAAGTCACCGGTGCGTTCCACTGGAGATCCCATCGTCCTCCCCAAGCGCAGAGGCAGCCACCGAGGGGATTTTAGTGCGGTCAAATCCCACATAACCCGGTATCCTCTCTCAAGGTGCTGGGTACCTTTTGAAGGTTTCCCCCCGATACCAAAGAAAAAAAAAAAGGTTTAATCACGGCTCAATAGAAAGTTGCCTCTACGCGAATAGGTCATTATGTGGTGTTATGGTGTAGTATACTAGTATAATCATCTGTTCTACTGTGAGAAATCAAATTTTCAAGGCTGGATTTTGTATTGATTGATTTATTGACCCAAATATTATGGTAGATAATAGTCATTACAAGATATGTATTGATTGATAGTGTAGTAATTGAAAAATGCAAATTGACTTCGTAAGAGCTTGTTCACATGAAGACGAATCGTGTTTTTTTACGAATCGTTTTTTTTCACGATTCAATTTTTTTTGACGGGAGCAATGCTTTTTAAATACCCATGTTCACACGCTTCACGAATCGTGAAAAATGACTGATACGGATACGTCTTTTAAAAATCACGAATCATGAATGTTTTATGTTTATTTCGGATCTGTTGTAGCGCTCGCGCCCCGCCAATCGTGAAAAAACACGATTCCGTATTCTATGTACGTCATGACGTACCGTAATTTTTGACGAATCGTCAAAGACGTATCCCGTGTGAATGCACCGTAAGATTTTATCGCAGGACGTGTTTGCAAAACTTACCTACATATGCTTAACGTTGCTATCTATGTAAATGAACGACGTAATTCAACTGTGTTGTTTTTAGTTGAATTTAGATATGAGCGCCGATGGGTAAGAGGTCGGCGGCGGCGCGCCGACTTTTTGGTGTCGGCGGCGGCGGCGTAGTCGGCGGCGTGACCTTCAAAGGATTTTTAGATGTTGGCAGATAAAAAATAAAAAAAACACGTAGTTTATCGATAAAAATATTAACATTAATTAAAACTTAAAAATAAATAAATTACGGTTCAGGAATGTGTGACATTTTTGGCACTTAGGAAAAAAAAAACAACGTAATTATACAATTTCGAATAACAATTCGCCGATATTGCAGGTCGGTGTATGATAGGATAGTTTTTTTATATATAAATAAACTGTACAAAAAGGCAGACGGGCCGCGTGGTGTTAAGCGATCACCGTCGCCTATGGACACGGGTAACCCCAAGGGAGCTACCCGAGCATTGTCGGCTTTGAAGGAGAGCTTTTTTACAGCTTTCTTGAAGAACCCCATGTCATAGTCCACTGGAAATGTCTCAGCTGGAAGGTTGCTCCATAACTTACACGTCCGTGGTAAAAAAAAGAGCACGAAAAGAGAACGTGCAGAGCGAGCCTCTTCCCAAGCTTAGCGGTTCTAGCCTGTCGGTCAAGCTTGGGTCGTTGATGATTCGGACTGCGCGCTTTTGAACGGAGTCAAATGAGTATAGCTGATATGTGATGTGAGTACGGTTCCCTGGAACTTGGGCGCTATAACAAATGAGTGTTTTTTAGCGCAACCTTGTGTCTTTGTAAGGTTAAACTCAACAAGGTTAAGTTGACCCTATTACGAGAACCACTCCAGAGAGTTCTCGACTTTGGACACAAGTTTGATTCTGCTTTCCTCCACTTGTGACCGAAAGGCATTGGCTCGACAGGTGTATAGTGCGTCCACCGTACTATCATCTGCATATCATCTGCAATGTATACCGCGTGATTTTTGCAGAATGTCATTGATATGCAGAATGAATAGGAGACAGCACTGAGCCTTGGGGGAACACCGGTGTTAATGAGCTTCATATCTGAGCAGCATCCGTCAACAACGACCTTAATCTGCCGCTCAGACAGAAAGCTTGCCACCCAGTTGCATAGACTCACGGGAAGACCGTAAGATGGAAGATTCGCGAAAAGGACCCAGTGCCAGACCCGGTCAAAGGCCTTTGCGATATCCAGGCATTTGCCAGATAGTTGATTTTTGGAAATTTGCATAAGGCCACAAATGCATTAAGAGGCTTTAGAGGATAGTTTTCGTTATTTTTTTAGTTAAGGTGGTAAATTAAACCCTTCTGACCACAAATCTGCAATAATATCAAAAACAAAATAAAAATAGATGAGGAAGTATAGCCATAAATAGCAGTTTTTTCCTTTGCATTTCTTAAACATGCGTCACAAAACACTTGATCGTTGAGAACTGTTCTTTCTTTTTCATCTTAATTTACAATTAAGTTTTCAAAATAGTTCCAGCAGTAACTGGGCTTTTGGGATAGCGTCCGTAGCGACGTCACTGTATTTTTTCTTTTTACGTTTTATAAACGTACACATTTTACTTGAGCCGACGACGCAGCCATTTTTCATAGCTAACTGCTTAACGGTACATCGAGGTGTTGAAGTGTTTGTACAAAGCCGCAAGCATGACCGCACGAGTCCACGACGGAAGCACTGGACCTATTCCAGTGCAGCGCGGAGTACGACAAGGGGATGTTATATCCCCGAAGCTGTTTACCGCTGCACTGGAAGACGTGTTCAAGCTGATGGAGTGGAATGGGCTGGGTATTAACATCAATGGCGAACACCTCACACACCTTCGATTTGCCGATGACATAGTAATCTTGGCGGAGAACCTGGAAGAACTCAGCACTATGCTAGGTGACCTCCATAGCGCCTCACAAAGGGTGAGTCTTAAGATGAACATGGACAAGACGAACATCATATCTAACGTCCATGTCACACCTATACCGGTTGTTGTTGATGGCGCTACTCTCGAAGTTGTCGACGAGTACATCTACCTGGGACAAGCGATCCGTATGGATAAGTCCAGCTTCGAGAGAGAGGTAACTCGTAGAATCCAACTCGGTTGGGCAGCGTTCGGGAAATTACAAAGTGTTTTTTCGTCCAGAATACCTCAGTGCCTGAAGTCGAAAGTTTTCGAGCAGTGTGTGTTGCCATGCCAGTGATGACCTACGGCGCTGAGACGTGGTCTTTTACAGTTAGCCTTTTCCACAAGCTCAAGTTCGCTCAGCGAGTGATGGAGAGGTCTATGCTTGGTATTTCTCTACGCGACAGAATTCGTAATGATGAAATCCGTAGAAGAACTAAGGTTACCGACATAGCTCTCAAAATCTGCAAGCTGAAGTGGCAATGGGCAGGCCATATAGTTAGGAGGACCGACAACCGATGGGGAAGAAAGGTCCTTGAATGGAGACCACGTCTCTGCAAAAGGAGTACAGGCCGCCCTCCAACCAGGTGGACTGACGACCTGAAGAAGACAGCGGGTAGTCGCTGGATTCAGAAGGCCCAGGACCGGGAGGAGTGGCGAACTTCAGGGGAGGCCTATGTCCAGCAGTTGACAGTAAAAGGCTGATGGACGGATGGATGGAACTGCTTAACGCGTCCTACTTCAACAACGAGCACGTTCATATTATTTGACTAGTGACCGATTCAACTATGTCTCTCGCTCACTCGGCGCGCCGTTACCTTTTCGCGGCGGCGGCGGCGCGGCGAAATCTGCGGCGGCGGCGGCGCGCCGGCGCGGCGCTCATATCTAGTTGAATTAGATTAATTTAACTAAAGATTTTAGGGTGCCGAATGCCGAAGCTTAAAAGAAAAATACTCGTCATTCAAATAGGATCAGTTCGTTGTCTTTTAGGCCATGTGGTATTAACTGGTCGCTGCAGCCCATCTATAAATAGCCAAAAACAAGCCTGTGTCTTGACTACAGTATGCCAGTATCCCAGTTGCGTAGCTTTTCCGAAGGTTCCGAAGCTGATGTAAGTTTGTCCAGCAATCGCATCTTCCCTCTAAAATATAACAGATCATAAAAGAAAATAATTTTTCGAAGCACGACAGAAATGGGTGCCATGATTGGTAAACGGGGAATTTCATCGGCAATTCCCCTGACGAACCCTGAAAATTCTATCACCTACCATAAATTAGCCTAGTCAAGATACTTTCAGGAAAGCATGGATGGAAGCATCAAGTTAAAATTAATATCAGTACTCAGGTTTCGCCGAAATCCATAAGACTTGCTTCACGGCTGAAGGTTATAACTAATATTAAATATCCCGGTGACTTTATTAATAATACATAACTACATTATTGTGTCGTACATAGATAGATAAAACTCTGTTTTATAGTTGTACAAACATTAATAACAGTTTTTATTATTTAAGTATGTTTTGAAATTCACATATTCTTTAAAATCCACAAACTATTTTTGCATGTTATTTTATGTAAAAATGTATAATGTTTTTGGCAAATAATGTTTATTATTATATATGTATATTAGTTCCACCAATCCGGACTTGGCCAGCGTGGTCGACTATGGCCTAAATCCTAAATTGTGAGAGAAGACCAGTGCCCAGCGGGACATAAAAAAGGATGAAAAAAAAAATGTTTTAAAAACGAAGACGTGCGTTTCCGGTCGAGGTGCAATTAAGAGCACTACATTGACATGTTAGCGGTATTGACAGGAGACTGCCTCATGAGCCGCGGCTAATTGATTGACGTATTAATCTAGGAGAAAGGGAAATAACTTCTCTATCTATCTAGGTCTAATCTAGGTGAAGGGTAATAACTTATATTCCGCCTTACTAACAAAAACCGCTAAGCCGCTGACGACCCATGTGGCGTAACGGTTACCATGCCGGCTTTATTTTTGGGTATCTTGGGGAAATCTTCAAAAGGTACCTGGGTACTTTTGTGCTGTTGAAGCTGCTGGCACCTTGGGAGAGGATACCGGGTTATGTGGGATTTGTACCGCACTAAAACCCTTCGGTGGCCTGCCTCTGCGCTTGGGGAGGACTCCAGGATCTCCATGGGAACACACCGGTGTCCTCCACGCGCGGCACTCCAGAACGGACCCATCTTCGGGAGAGCAGATGCGCTCTCCTACACCCTCAGGCATTCACAGTGGCATGCGGCTACGCCCACACCGCCATCCTTCCCGGGACAGCTGGCTGGATGGGTCGAGATCCCACTCCACACCATCCGCAACCCTGGAAGGCCCCTTTTAGTCGCCTCTTACGATCAGGCAGGGGATACCGTAGCTCTATTCTTAATTTGCTACAGGGACTGCCAATCGGAGGTCCCGGGTTCGATCCCGGCGATTTGAATAATGAGTTTTCATTCCTGTTCTCGCTCTATGTATTTATTTGTGTTCATGTCTTTTTGTGTGTCCCGTGTGGCGTGTTGCACGGGTCGTCATTAGTTTATTAAAACTCAGTCCGACCTAGAAACTGACAAAATTGTAGTTTTCAGGCTTAACATATTTATAATATTGGTGTTGTTGAGTAATAAATATTAAATATGAGTAGGACGTAAATTAAATACACTAATTTCGTACACCTTTCAAAGTTGCACTTTGGGTTTTTGTGTCAAAAGGATTAAAGCTTCGACATGTTCCGATTGATCTGATAACTCTAGTGCAGAAACAAACCGGATTCTGAATCTAAAATCATTAATCAGCCGTATTGGACACTGTTTATAAATTATTGGTTTGTTTTTATCACAATTTGAAGCTATAATTATTTACATAATCCACATAGATTCAAAAATCCCAAAAGATCCCCAAACGAAAAAAGAAACCTATGAAGAATAAGCTAGAGATTGCTGCCTCCTGCTATTTCCTTTGTATATTTAATATTTTGTGTGCGTGTCTTTGTGTTAACGTGGAAGGCAAATTTACGCGCGGTACCCAGTTTGAAAAAAATTCCCCTCCACCTAATCAAGAACCTAAAAATTTGCCCCCCCCCCCCTCTTACCAAGAACCTGGGTACGGCCGTGATAATATTGCGTACTTACTCATCTGTCAAGGTACAGTGTGTTTAAAAATAGAACCTTACCAAATGGATACCTCAAACTGCCAATTTGTATTATCTAAATATAATACATAAAGAAACAAAAAGAAACAACAAACATAAAGAATAAGCAGTATAATACATACATCTTTTTTACAATAACATTATTCATAACTTTTTGCAGCTATTTCGAAATGACATGTCAATGACCTGTTAAGTTCAGTGTTATTCAAACTTTATCTACGAGTAGATGCTTAGTGGTTTTATTTTTAGTTTTTTATCCAGCTTGAAACTCATATTTGCAGCTTCAAAAGATAGGGTAGTTTTTAAATAGTCGAAGTTCATGGCAAGCCATTTTTGAAGTCTGTTAATGAGACTCTGAGTTTTACAGTAGATTAAGGGTCTCCTTCACCACCTTCAAGTAAAGTGACAAGTACGCTAATTGTTAGTTAAAGTCACCCGTAACTTCAATTTCAATTTCACGATGTTCGTGTATCACTATTCATAATATAAACTGACCCGTACTCATTGCTTTTACTTGCCAATTAACTAACTTGGGACGTGACTAATCAACACTTTACTTGAAGATGGTGAACGAGGCCCTAAGTACTAAAATTTGGTGTCTTTCTATACTAGTTGTCGCTGATTTTATTAATGTACTAGCTGTGCCCGCGACGTCGTCCGCGTGTATAAAGACTTATAAAATGGATTGATTAAAAATTAAAGATTATTTATTTGCATTGAATAAGTAGTAGGTAGATTATTCTTACATATAGTGAAATCACTTATAATACAATGTTCATATGTTCAGAAGAAACCTAATGTATTTTTTCTAAATCCTTCAAACCTAAAACAGTAAGGAATGCTTACTATCCACTTTTCTCACGTTTCGCTTTTCTCGTGCAATCAGATTCTCTTTACAAATATGTACCTCGTTTATTAAAGTTAAGAGATACTGCTGTGCCCGTGGTGGCTTCATCTATGTTAAAAATAGTATCTTTAGTAAATTGGGTGAATTTATACTGCAAAGAATGTAGAGGCAGAAAAGAGGTGCACTATACAACTGCTTGTAGTTGGGATATAAAATTTCTAAACATACACGTGCTTAGGATTAAACAATCGGAAAAATAATTGTAAGGTCAATTAATAAACTATAGGTTTAAAACTTGCGGACAGCAGTTTGGTCATAAGTCATAACTCATATAATATTGTGAAAACTAAAGCAGAAGGCAGGGTCTCTACACAGTGTGCTATCTGTATATTTTGGAACTAAAGAATATTTTTATAAAGAATCTTTAAAGAATCCTTAATATCTCCATCAACCAACGTGTGTGGATGAGCCCTCAGCTCGTACGCAATAAAGAGACGCAAAAAATGAGTTAAGTTATCATTGGTCCAATTAACAATGTTCAGCATCATACGTATACCTACCCAACGATGGGACAACCCGCGTGGCGCAATGTTTACCATGCCGGACTGCTAATCGAACTGTCCCGGGTTAGAATCCGGGCGAAGCAGAAATTTCAATGATGAGTTTAAACTGTTCTCGGTCTGGGTGGTTGTGTTTTCTGTCTCTATGTGTGTTCATGGCACCCACGACACAGGGTTTATCTACCCTAATGTGCGGCTATACGTGTGAAATGTTATTTTTTATTTTTTTTACACTATGTACTTACTTACTTTTATTAGACTTAATTTGAAATTATCTCCATCGATTCACTTTGGAGAAGAAATGAATATTGCTCAATAACGCCATCTACCGTATGGCATGTAAACTTTGTGGTAGATAAATCGAATGTCAAATTACCAAATAGGTAGATATTGAGATTAACAATTGGTTCACTAAAAGTTTAACTATTCGTCACCTAGATGTCTGCAGTAGTCTCGTTTTGTTAAGGCTTTGTACATTCTGTATGAAGGTTTAGATTCCGAATCTTACAACCTTTGTAATTGTAATTGAGATTGTAAGATTTGGATTTCGGTTCATCGGAGCTTGAGGCCTCCTCAATATTGGGAGAGCTCCATGCTCAGCAGTGGAATGCTAAAAAGGTTGCAGCTTGATATAATGTAGCGATAATAATCGTTTCAGCTACAGCCTGTTCATAATCTTCCACCCCAAAAGAAGACTAATAAGCTGAGCAACTAACTCAATGGAGCCTGTGTTGTAAGTTTCGGCGGCGGTAAGGCTCGCGATGCGCTTATTAGGTACCTATAGTCTAGCCATACTCGGCCAACGAAAGAAAATACAGTAAGCTGATCTAAGTATATTTAATATAGTCGACAATATTAGTGAGAGTTCAAAATAATTTTACTTAAATTTAAACTTTTATTTATGGTTTTGAATGGGCTGTTACCGAAACTTTCATACAAAGTCCCCAAAGTGCCTTTTAAGTTTATGTCGCGTATTGTGTAAATGAACATATAACTTTTTTGTATATCATCCGATTGATATGAAATACACACTAATGTTACGGAAATTCATCCAACAATATATCAGTAAACACATCATTCAAAGAAGGGAAAAGAATTTGAGAATGAAATATTAAGTTAAGGTTAATTATTGTAAAGACAAAGACAAAGACAAAGACATTTATTTGCACAAATATGGGTGTTTACAAAGTTGTTTATATATATTTAGTTCGCCATATTTACCTTCATGAGGTATGCAAATATACAATGATAAAAATATAAAAGGAAAAAAACTAAACTATAATACAATTACGAAATGTACATTTACATCTATTTTAATATTATTTTTATTTGTCCCATATTGCGCCTTTTATAAATAAAAATAAAAATATTTATTTATTTATATTTCGGATCGGTTCCGATCGTCAGCTTTGGGTACCCATATCACGGGGTGTTTGTACACTGAGAGGAAAAAAAGCCGGCGGAAAAAAAACCTCCCAGGTTTTTGTGGAATTCCTTTATGCCGTTTTATCGTTTATGAAATCAGTGACTGAGTAATACGCCTTTTTCAGTAAATACGTTTTAAGTCCTTTTTTAAATTCGTTGCCCGTTTTAATTTTGAGGAATTCCGGTAGACCGTTATATATTTTTGGTCCCATGCAAAAGACACTGTTATGATATTGTTTTGTTTTGGAAGCGATTGAACATAATTTACTGTTATGTCTTTTTGATTTAAGGGTTTCATATTTTGTGATTTCTGTTTTGACCATTAAAGAGATCTCGTAAATGTATAAGGAAGGGAGCGTCATTATTTTTAAATTTTGAAAATGTGGCCTACAAGTATCCGTTTGTTGTAATTGACATATTGCTCGAATGCATTTTTTTTGAGCCTTAAACACAGTTTGAATTCCAGTCGCGTTTCCCCAGAATATTATACCGTATCTTAATGTTGCACCTACGTACGCATGGTAGGCATTTAGAACCGCCGTTTTGCTTACAACTTTGGCCAATTTATATAAAGCAAAAGAAAACTTATTTAATTGTTTACAAACGTGTTCTTTGTGTGACTGCCACGTTAATCTGCTATCTATGTATAGTCCTAAAAATTTTGTTGTTTCTATTTCAGATATCAACTTTCCTTTATAGTTAATATTTACTGGTTGTCCGTATGATACTCTATTTTTAAATGTCATTATGTTTGTTTTATCAAGATTAATTTTAAGATTATTACTATTTAGCCACTCTATCAGTGATTCAAGACAATTATTTATATTACTTTCAAAGGAACCTGTGTTTTCATTTGTAAATATTACTGTACTATCATCAGCAAATAGTATCATCGGTTCTTTTACTGCTTGAGGAAAATCGTTAATATAAATTAAAAAAAGTAAAGGGCCTAAAATACTTCCTTGAGGCACTCCATACAGTACTTTCCTAGAGAGAGAATGATGTTTCTCTTCAGTTTTTGTGATTTCATTAATTTTTGTTATTTCTGTTATGTGTTCTCTGTCAGTTAGGTAAGAGTTGATTAAGTTCAACGCATTGCCTCTGACTCCATATTTCTCTAACTTATTAATCAGCAATTTATGATCTACATACTCGAATGCCCTTGTCATGTCCATATAGAGCCCGATTACCTGTTTCTTATCATTTAAACCTGTCATTACTTTTTGTAAAAAATTATAAATTGCTACGTTTATTGATTTGTTTTTCCTAAACCCTACCTGCTCATCAGCAAAGATAGAAAACTTTTCGAAGTAAAAATATAATCTGTCATGGAGTACTTTTTCAAATATTTTAGAAAAAATAGTTATTAATGCTATAGGTCTGTAACATCCCATGTTCTGTCTGTCCTGTTTCTTAAATATTGGTTTGATAATTGTGACTTTAAGTTTCTCTGGAAATATGCCAGTTTCAATACTTAAATTTATATTATAAGCTAGTATTGGTGCAATTATATTTGATACCCGTTTAACGATATTCGTACATATACCGTCATACCCCGTACTATTTGTATTATTTAGATTATTTATTATTTTTATAACTTCGTCGGGTGAGGTTGGTTTTAAGAAAAATGAGTGTTGACAGTTAAAACTAATTTTATGTATATCACTATTAATCTTTATATTACAGTTATCTTCAATTTGATTTAAGAAGAAGTCATTAAACTCTTTGGCGATAATTTGTGGGTCTGTTTCAATGTGGTTCCCCACTTTGATTTCATTAATATCTTGTTTAGGTATATTTATAGTGTTATTGTTAATTACTTTCCAGACAGCTTTCGATTTATTATTAGAGTTCTTAATAAAATAGTCATTTTGAGATTTTTGTGTTAGTTTTATTATTCTTTTAAATGTTTTTGAATAATTTTTAAATTTATTTTTTGCCTCCATACTGCGAGAGATCCTGTACCTCCAAAGTAAACCCCTTTTAATTTTGGAACACCTTTTTATACCTTTTGAAATCCACTTTGGTCGTTTTTTCGTAAGTATTTTAACTTTTAAAATAGGGAAACAAAGATTATATAATAGTTGGAATAACTCGTGAAATACATTAAAAGCATCGTTTGGATCAGTACTTAAATAAACGTCTTGAAATGTTAAATTTTTAAGACTGTCGATAAATTTTTTAATATTTTCAATACAATAATCGTGTCGATAGATGTACCAGTGCGTAATGAGGCAATTTCTTTTTACCGGACATTGCAATATCTGAGCGGTATGGTCCGATAATGCAAGTTCAATTACGCCAGATTTACAGTTTCGAATGTTATGAGCAAAATTATCAATACAAGTTTTACTGCAAAGTCGCGTTGGTGTTTTAATGGACAGCTTAAGATTATATGAGTCAAATATTTCTTCAAATTCGGATGTTATTTTGTTTCGTTTTAGAATATCTATGTTAAAATCCCCGCACACTATTATCTTTTTATTTTTAAAACAAATATTATTTAGAAGGCTATTTAATTTCTCAAAGAAAAGATCAATGGAAGTCGAATTATTTCTTGGCGATCTATATATACAAATAACTACAATTCTGTGTTCAGTTAACTCCACCGCACTGCATTCTATTATATTTATTACGTTAAATTGAGTAATTTCATGTATATTACGATATTTATGACCTTTGCGAATTAATATACACGATCCACCATTTCTATTATTTCTTACGCAGTACGAAGCGAGATTAAAATTTGGTATGTTCAAGAAGTTAATGTCAGTTACGATCATGTTGTGTTCCGTGACGCAAAGAACATCGACACCTTTTTTTTGAAGGCATAGATCATTCAGGCAAACAGTTAATTCATCCGATTTATTTATCAAGCCATTAATATTCTGATGCAATATATTAATGTTTTTATACACGAAAAAAATTTTCTGATTGTGTCAAGTCTTCTGTTTGTGTTTGTTTCTCAGACTTTATATGGACATAAGAACAGCTTGTCTGAGTACTATTGTCTTTTGTTTCGGAAATAGTTTTAATATTTATCTTATTTTTGTGGTTAAACGTTAAAAATCTTGTTTTATAATTTATGTGGAGTATTTGCCTGAGAATAAGTCTACATACATTAACAAGTAATTGGTTTCTGTTTCGCATATTATTAAACCGTTTGTACTCCAGATCTAAGTAATATGCATATACTATATAGTACGCTTGAGATACCAACTTTCGAATCCATTTTATTTGCTATTGAGGGGTAGTTTTGAAAAAAGCTTAAATATAATTCTTACTATGTTAGTAAAGATTACAAATACAAAATTATAAGTATACTAGCTGTGCCCGCGACGTCGTCCGCGTGAATAAAGACTTGTATAAAAGGGATTGATTAAAGATTATTTATTTGCATTGAATAAGTAGTAGGTAGATTATTCTTACATATTATAGTGAAATCACTTATAATAAAATGTTCATATGTTCAGAAGACACCTTATTTTATTTTTTCTAAATCCTTCAAACCTAAAACAGTAAGGACTACTTAATGTACTCAGATCTTACCATCCAGTTTTCGCACGCTTCGCTTTTCTCGCGCAATCAGATTCTCTTTACAAATATATAGCTCGTTTATTAAAGTTAAGAGATACGTAGTACTGCTGTGCCCGTGGCTTCATCTATGTTAAAAATAAATAGTATCTTAAGTAAATTGAGTGAATTTATACTGCAAAGGATGCATAGGATACATAGCTTTAACCTACTGCAGAAAAGAGGTGCACTATATAACTACTTGTAGTTGGGAGACAAAATTTCTAAACATACAAGTGCTTAGGATTAAACAGTCGGAATAATTATAAGGCCAATTAATAGACTAAAGATTTAAAACTTGCGGATAGCAGTTTGGTCATAAGTCATAACTCATATAACATTGTGAAAACTAAAGCAGAAGGCAGGGTCTCTAAACAGTGTGCTATCTGTATTTGAAAATAAAGAATGAGCCCATACGCAATAAAGAGACGCAAAAAAATTAGTTAAGTTATCATTGGTCCAATTAACCATGTTCAGCATCATACGTTTGGGTATACGTATGATGCTATGACGGGACAATTCGCGTGGCGCAATGTTTACCATGCCGGACTGCAAATCGAAGGATCCCGGGTTCAAATCCCGGCGAATCAGAAATTTCAATGATTAGTTTAAATTTCTGTTCTCGGTCTGGGTGGTTGTGTTTCTGTCTCTGTGTGTGTTCATGGCACCCACAACACAGTGTATATCTACCCTACTGTGAGGCTTTAAGCGTGAAACGTTATTTTTTACACTATGTACCCACTACTTACTTTTATTAGACTTTAGGCTTTTATTTGAAATTATCTCCATCGATTCACGTTGTAGAAGGAATGAATATTGCTCAATAACGCCATCTACCGTATGGCATGTAAACTTTGTGGTTGATAAATCGAATGTCAAATTACCAAATAGGTAGATATTGAGATTAACAGTTGGTTCAGTAAAAGTTTAACTATTCGTCACCTAGATGTCTGCAGAAGTCTCGTTTTGTTAAGGCTTTTTACATTCTGTATGAAGGTTTAGAGCATTGAGGTTGTAAGATTTGGATTTCGGTTAGTCGGAGCTCGAGGCCTCCTCAATATTAGGAGAGCTCCATGCCCAGCAATGGAACGCTAAAAAGGTTGCAGCCTGATATAATGTAGCGATAACAGTCGTTTCAGCTGCAGCCTGTTCATAATCTTCCACCCCAAATAAAGTCTAATAAGCTGAGCAACTTACTTGATGGAGCCTGTGATGGAAGGTTAGGCGGCGGTGAGGCTCGCGATGCGCTCTTTAGGTAGATACCTATAGCTTAGCCATACTCGGCCAACGAAAGAAAATACAGTAAGCTGATCTAAGTATATTTAATATGGTCGACCATATTAATGATAGTTCAAAATAATTTTACTTAAATTTAAACTTTTATTTATGGTATTGAAAGGGCTGTTAAAGAATCTTTCATCCAAATTCCCCTAAGTGTCTTTTAAGTTAATGTCGCGTATTGTTTAAACGAACATAACGTTTTTGTTTATGACCCGATTGATATGAAATACACACTGATGTTATGGAAATTAATTCAACAATATGAATATGAGAAATTATGTATAACAATGAGAATGAAATATTAAGTTAAGGTTAATTATTGTACGCTTGAGATACCAACTTTAGAATTCATTTTATTTGCTATTGAGAAGTAGTTTTGAAAAAAGCTTAAATTTGTTTCTTACTATGTTAATAGAGATTACAAATACAAAATTATAAGTAAAATACTCTGCACAAAAACATTCTGTACATCAAGTCTCGACACTCAATTTTCAAAGAATTTCAAAGAAAATTGTCATTTAAAGGGTGAGTTTCGAGAAATGCTAAAACACGTATTCTTTTATTTTGGTTAGAAAATATTTATACCAAATTTCAAGAAAATCTATTGAAAAAAACCAAGTTTTCCATACAAATTTTCATCCCTCATTTCACACCCTTAAAGGGCGATTTTTAAAATTAGCTATAGCCTAAATGTTAGCGAGGACCAATATATATAAAACAAAAAAAGTTTCATCAAAATCCGTCCAGTAGTTTTTGCGTGAAAAGCTAACAACAGACAGACAGACAAAAATTTCAAAACTTATATTTTTTGCTTCTGTTACTTATAAAAAGACCCCTAGAAGTATTTTTTTAAATTTCTATGCAATGTACAGAATTGACCCTGCTTACAGTTTTATTATATGTATAGATTACTCTGCACAAAATTTTTCTGTACATCAAGTTTCGACACTCAATTTTCAAAGAGTTTCAAAGAAAATTGACATTTAAAGGGTGAATTTCGGGAAATGCTGAAACACGTATTCTTTTATTTTGGTTAGAAAATATTTATACCAAATTTCAAGAAAATCTATTGAAAAAATCCAAGTTTTCCATACAAATTTTCATCGCTCATTTCACACCCTTAAAGGGTGATTTTTAAAACTATCTATAGCCTAAATGTTAGCGAGGACTAATATATATAAAACAAAAAAAGTTTCATCAAAATCCGTCCAGTAGTTTTTGCGTGAAAAGCTAACAACAGACAGACAGACAGACAGACAATAATTTCAAAACTTATATTTTTAGCTTCTGTTACTTATAAAAAGACCCCTAGAAGTATTTTTTTTAATTTATATGCAATGTACAGAATTGACCCTGCTTACAGTTTTATTATATGTACAAATACAAATACAAATATGCTTTATTGTACACCATAAAAAACAACACAAAAAGTATAAAATACAAAAATACAAAAATCACGGTGAACAACAGGCGGCCTTATCGCTTCTAGCGATCTCTTCCAGACAACCTTGGGGTAGAGAAATTTAGCAAAGTAGGATCCAGGAGGGGTGCACATGAAAGCTTAAATTTAAATATACATAGACGTACATAAATATTTATGTAAATAGACGTACATAAACTTACATACTTAATACAAACAAATTACACACATACATATATTATAATATATATATAAATATATATATATACATGCAAAATGTCAGATGATTGTTAATAGGATTTTAAGATGATTTCTTGCAGAGTTTATTGGTAAGAGGGTGGATAATCCGTTCATTGAAGGCTAGGAAAGTTCTAGTAAGTAGTAATTAAAGAGACGCTTCTTAAAAATGGCAAGCGATTCTGATTTGCGTATAGAAGATGGAAGAGAGTTCCACATACGGATAGCAGAGACAGTAAAGGATTTAGCATAGAAGGTAGAGGAGTGGACAGGAGTACTAAGGCATAAATTTTCAGAGGAACGCAAGAATCGATTATGGGAAAGGCAGAGAAATTCAAAACGCTCTTTCAGATATATTGGGGCAGTTGGGTGAAATAGTGCACAGTACAAAGCAGAAAGAATGTGAGTATTCCGGCGAAAACGGATAGGGAGCCACTTGAGCTTTAGTCTAAATTCAGAAACATGATCGTATTTACGGAGACCAAATACGAATCGTATGCAAACATTTTGGAGTCGCTCAAGTTTGTTAAGTTGCTCCTCAGTTAGATCAGGATAGCAAATATCAGCGTAGTCGAGTATAGGAAAAAGAAGAGAATGAACGAGTGTAATTTTTGTTGGAATGGGCAGAAAATTTCGAAGTCTGCGCAAGGAACCAAGTCGAGCAAACAAAGTTTTGCTAAGATGGTTGATTTGGGGAACCCAAGTTAAGCAAAGATCCATGATAACACCCAGGTTTTTTACTTTGTCACTATAAGGAATGACAGTTCCATCGTAGATTATTGGCGGGAGGGTAGTCCAGTCAACCTTGGATATTAGCCTGGAACTGCCGATTATAATGACTTGAGTCTTAGCCGGGTTAATTTGAAGTCCAAAATCACCAGTCCATTTCAAAATACAAGTCAACTCTGCATTAATTTTGTTAATGGCAGAAGGAAGATAGATGCCTGCGTATAAATCTGAAGATCGTCCGCATACAAGTGATAGAGAGAAGATATATGGGAACATAAGGAATTTATGAAAACTGCAAATAGAAGAGGGGACAACACGCCACCTTGCGGCACGCCAGCATTTGTGTTACACCAAGAAGAGAACAAATCATTAAACTGTACACGTTGCCGGTGCAGTGCCGGAATTATTAATCAGTCTGCCTTCGTCCGCCGTGCCACCGACGCGCATGCAAGTCCTCTCGTGACAAGTGACAACCGCACCGCAAGCCACCTCACACGTGGTCAGACTCGCCGCATCGCCGCCATCACCGCTGTCAATATTTTGTGATTTAACTGACTCAAAGTGAATAAGCGCTTATAGTGTAGTGTGAAGGACAACACCAGTTCCCGGGCAAGAGAAGATTGATCGAGGCTTCATCAGTACACGAGCATACCATCTGCTCCAGCCCCAGGTTAGTGCGCATTGCTCCCTTTATCAATCCCTCTAGTTTCCACCCCTTATCTCCATCATTTTTGATCATATCGAACCGGAGGTCAAACCGCAACAGTCCACAATTCCATCACCCGCAGCGGGGGATCATCCCCAGCTCCTCCAACATTTTGGTGTATAGATATGAATTCACGTTATACATAATGTACTCGTAAAGACGCACTAAACTGGTCCATTATGCATGGACGGGCTTTTGTTGAGTAAACAAAACTAAGATCTTGAGATTTCAGAATCTCATATATCAGATTCCGATGTACCAAATCTAAAAACTCCGGCTCCGATTTTGGTTCCGACATCATTACTTCCGTTACATTACAGATAATATTATTGCTCCAGTTTTAAAAACTTTTTGTGGCCACTGACCAAGGCTACAAACCGTATTTCTTAAATTTTTTTGTGCATTTAAAAATATGCGGCACGTGGCAGATAACAATCTCGTACGTCCTCTAGCTTATGCTCTAGCCTTCATTTTTTAGATTTACACGAGCTCAATAACGTCTATTCACTCAGATAGTAACCGTCATTTTGACAGCTACACGGTAAACCGATATTGATGTTTCTTAGGTCTGCTTATTTTATTTGACACACTTGAAAAAAACAACTGGTTGCACTCTGGGAGTGCCGGAAGACGTGAAAACATTAACGTTGTGCATTTTTGATATTTTGGAATGGTTAGGGAACAATTTCGCACGAATTGCTTTAATTACCAGTATTATTTTTCATCTAGTATATTCAGTAGGTAGGTTTTAATCTAGTATTTTACAAAGTACTCACTCACTCATTTTCTTTCACTATTTCTTCGTCATCGTCTAGATGAACTTTGTTCAATTTCCATATTTTAAACACTTGATATACACGAATTTTACTGTATACAGACAGTCGAGCCATCAGCTGTCATCCCTCCGTCTTACGAATATTCGATCAGGCCACGTGTCCTGACGCGATTTTAATATTTTTTCCCATCCCCAAAAAAGTGCACAACGCCGCTAAAGAAGTTTTCCCTTCAATAAATCGAACATTTATTACATTACCTTTTTCACATACCTACTTACTTACTATGTATTAAAATAATACCGTTAAACTGTACTAAATATACAGATGAAGAAAATATAGCCCAACGGCTAATGTAGAACGCAAGCGATAAGCGAGATCGAGCGGAGACAGGAGTAAGATGGATAAATTTTTGTGTTAATTTGTGATCACAACTTGGTCATAAAGTTGTTAGATTTCTAATGTCATCAGAAGAGGATAAGCTAAAACAATAAAACTCATTCTAAAGATAAAATGGAGTGTTAGCGCGTTACGGCCTTGGCGTGTGGTATAAGTGCGAAGGCTTGGCGAATGTTGGCGAAGACTATATTATGAATAATACGGTGAAAATAGATTGGAGAGATTTAACTTTGTACGAAACAATAATGGACAGACTTTATTACTTTTAATTACGAGGCGAGGGAAAGGTTTCGAATTCAATGAGTCGGGAGTATGATTGCTGAAAACTTTGATATATTGTTGGTTTAAAATTCTTTCATAATTTTTTCCACTACTTTACTCTTCCACTTGTTTCTTTTTCATTAGCATACCATATTGTTTATTAGTCCTCGAAATGAAGAACTAAATATCTTCCTTTGTAATTCTAAGAAATTCCATCACCGTGGAGCAGCGATTAATAAGCACATTACATTTTTTTGTCAGAGGTGCGCGCCAAGAATTTGAAGCCGGTGTCTCCATGTCGGAGACCGCAGTTTTTACCGCTCGGCCATCGCTAGCCACAAGCAAGATTTGCTATGTTGGCAAAAAAAAAACAGTTTTATGTTAAGATAGGCTCTTTTCGCTCACTCTTTTGCCTGTTCCAACAAAAACATCCTTAACGCTCTTTATTCTCGTAGTAACAGTGGAAGACGTGTTCCTATTACATTGCATTCATTCGTTATCGCTCAATCGCTAATAAAGGTATGCAATCAGACCAAGAAAGCACGCGACTCAGTACTACTAGAAGCTAACAATGGCAAACAATTTATTTTAATGGGCATTTATTAAGTTCGCTATATAATATCTGTGGCGCAGCGGGCGGTGCAGATGGTCTGCGCACGCGCACGCTGGAGATGCGTATCGGCAGTGTTTGGCTCCGTTCGGATGCTATCGGTCGACGACAATGCTCACACTAATGCGATCACGTGCGACCATACTTTGCTTAGGCATGTTCTTCGTTTTATTCGTTTACTTGAAAGTAATGGAAATTAAGCAATGGCATGTGAAGTCAAGTGTTACATGAATAACATTGCTTTTGTTGATGAATAGGAAAATAATACATAAAGTAAGGAAGGTAATTATTGGACGGGTGGCAATCAAGCTCATCAAAAGCATCATCATTCAAATTTATGCCGAGCCGGGAATCATACTCGGGACCATTGATTGGCAGTCAGTAGGCTTGGTAGCCATTGCGATTTCTTTGTCTGTCTTTATAGAAATAGAGAAATGATAAATAGGCCACATGGTTGCTCAAAACAACACAACGACATAAATATACTGCATCGAATTCCGGGCAAAATTGTCATGAAAGGCTTTTCGGCAGGTACTTGTGTGTCAGTCCCTGTAGCTTCGGGATAGTCCCTGTAGCTTCGGGACTAAGAATAGAGCTACGGTATCCCCTGCCTGATCGTAAGAGGCGACTGATACGAGTGAGAGTGGGAGCTTGACCCGTCTAGCCAGCAGCCCCGGGAGGGACGGCGGTGTATGCGTGGCCGCATGCCGCCGTGAACACCTGAAGGTGCAGGAGAGCACATCTGCTCTCCCGAAGATGGGCCCGTTATGGGGCGCCGCGGGTGGAGGACACCGGTGCGTTCCTATGGAGATCCCGGAGTCCTCACAAACGTAGAGGCAGGCCACCGAGGGGGTTTAGTGCGGTCAAATCCCACATAACTCGGTATCTTCTCCCAAGGTGTCGGGAACCTTTAGAAGGTTTCCCCCCCCCGATACCAAAAAAAAAAACAGTTGTAATTCTCCGCTCGAAACCGTCTGAAATCGTTCAAATGATTATTCCTGAGTTAATTCACGTATACATATATAGTATGCCTAAAATAAAACTATGATGACTTGTATCAACTGCAGTTTCCAAATATTTAATGGTGTAAACTATACAATGAAAATAAAGAGAACCTACATCGTTCATTTTCAGAATCACCATTTATTTTCTCCAACAAACATATACCATATTGTTTATTGGTCCTCAGAATGAAGAAATAAATATCTTCCTTTGTAATTGTAAGACCCTTTTGTACATTAAAGTTATGTCCTACTCAGTGCCTATAACATTACCTATAGTGCAGTAAAGGTGGTCTAAAACGAAACATTATTGTTTGTTTGCATGAGTGATATTCAAACGGTCTCTTTTTGTCATTTGTTTCAAGTTTCAATTCAAATTTGGCTAACAAACTGTGCTTCCGAGAACAAGTGAGGCATTAGTTTGGAAATAATACTAAATAATTTGGGTCTGTATTCTCCTAAAACTGTTTAAAAAAACAATGGGTTGCACTCCGGGAGTGCCGGCAGAAGTGAAAACATTAACGTTGTGCATTTTTGATGTCTTGGAATCGTTAGGGAATAATTCCGCACGAATTGCTTGAATTATCAGTACCTATTAATTTCTATCTAGTATTTTTACAAAGTACTCTCTCATTTTCTTTCACTATTTCTTCGTCACTTTTTTCATTAATAGATGCACTTTGTTCAATGTCCATATTTTAAACACCTGATATAAACGAATTTTAAGATAAAATTATACTTGACGCTGGCAATATGCAGAGTTTGCGATGCCATAATTGAAGAAAAAAAGTATAGACAGCCGTCAGATGAGCCGTCATCAGCTGTCACCCCTCCGTCTTGGTCTAAGAGCCGGTGAAGATATTCACTCGTTCGGTTGTTACAAGAGTGAAGGTGATATGAAAGAAAATTGATTAAAATTAATTAAATTAAAAATAGCTATGAACACTTTTCGATAGTCAAGTTATCATAGGCATATATGTTTATAAATTATATTTGGTAAACAATATGTCTCATCGAATTATCAGATCGGTGAAGGTCGATCTTCCTCGTCTCCTCTACTATCTTACGAAATTTTGCGATCAGCACACGTGACCTCGCGCGAGTTTCATAGTTTTTACCCATCCCACAAAAAGTGCTCAACGCCGCTAAAGAAGTTTTCACTTCAAAAACTTTTACGTATATATGTTTAATATATATAATTTTTAACGCGACTGCCACGAAGGGTTATGTTTTTCGTGCGTATCTTGTATGTTTGTAAATGTTGTATTTTACTAAATTATTTCTTTGCCGATGTATGTAATTATGATTTGGGCATTTTATTGCCGGAGAATATGGTACATTCTTATGCCAAAATGAGAATCAAAATTTGATAAAGCAAAACACAAAAATCAGTCAGCTGGTAATCAACATTTAAATTCCGTGCTCTGAGAAGAGGATGAAAATAAAATAAAATTCAATACTTTCAAAATAAAACTAGGTGGCATCAAAGGGTAGAAAATAACTGACATCACTCGGCATTGGTCCTGAATCATTAAGGTGTGAAATTTAATCTTTGTTTCTAAAAACATAGAGTTCAAATTGTATTGATTTCAGGATATGCAACAAGTTTATATGAAGGAAGCCTGTGCTGAGACAGAATATATTTTAATCAGATTGATACAGCGGAGCTTCGGGCATAAATTTTGAAATTATGAAATATTTGCTATACTCACTACACAACTATCGTATAATTTATATACTAATATATAAAGCTGAAGAGTTTGCTGGAACGTGCTAATCTTACTAAATGTTTTATTTTTATTTTTTTATTTTAGCACGAATTCCGAGCGTCCGTCCCACCTATATCCGTTATAAATATCTACGAGGACATGACGCGGATTGCGCTAGTTTAGGGTTACTAGATGACCGTAATTACGAACAAAGATCGTATCTATCAAACCACAGACCGATCGCTGCATCTATACTAATACTATATATAAAGCTGAAGAGTTTGTTTGTTTGAACGCGCTAATATTAGGAACTACTGGTTCGAATTAAAAAAATATTTTTGTGTTGGATAGTCCATTTATCGAGGAAAGCTTTAGGCTATATAATATTACGCTGCGACCAATAGGAGCGAAGCATCAGTGAAAAATGTTGCAAAAACCAAAAGCAGATTAGTTGCTCTTAGAAATCGAAATGATCAGTCTTATCGCCCTTGGCGGTACGTGCCGCTGGTACCGCGAATACCCGCAGTGACCGCACTGAGCTCCAGGTTGGCACTGCTAATCCGAGCCTGCTTAACAGTCCCGGTGGCTTAACTAAAAAAGGAGATAACCAAAGTGATTTTGTGTGCACCCTAATTCTTGCATTTCTAGCATGCCCAATAAGAAATGCGTTCGATATACGTTAGGAATAGTACTCGTATAATACTTTATTGTATACACACCGTACAAACCTTTTTTGGGTCTGTTCAATGTTTAGAGTGCCCAAGCCAACCTCAGCTGCACGTGGTGCACCCTGCTACGCAACGAACGAGGCTCTGACGAAACAAACCACCAACCTGCACTGGACCAGCGTGGGTCACGGTCCACCCTTCTCTAATAATTATTATAAAACAATGAATTTCAATGTTTTCTTCATTCGTTGTTTTTCGGCGTCTTAAAATGTTCATTTCTTAAAATATACCAAATTTAAAAGAATTTTCCTCTTTAAAATAATCATACTTCATACTAATATTGTAAACGCGAAAGTTTGTAAGTATGGATGTTTGTTACTCTTTCACGTAAAAACTACTAAATGGATTTTAATGTTACTTTACAATAATATAGCTTATACATCAGAATAACATATAGGCTACAATTTATAAAGATATTGTGTAAATTGTCCGAAATATGACGATAAGTGTCAAGTAAGTAGGAAAAAATCTACCATGCGGGTATTCTGGCGTGCGCTGCCAAAACCGCTAGAGTTACACATATATTAATCTACGATGGAAATGTTTATCTTAAATATTCTTACAAAAAAGCCTGCCACAGTATATATGTATCTATATTTCATGTGTAAGCCATTATAGCCAAAATAGTGAACCATAACTGAAATAAAAATTGGTAATTTACTGACCCTTTCTAACGCGGGTGAAACCGCGGGAGGACCTCTAGTAATATAATAAGTACGTAATTAAGCATTGTTCTGTTTTCCCTATCCTTTTCCGATTTGTAGTCATATAAGTAGGCATAAAATCTACACAGATGTTTTAATAGACTTCTGCTTGTTACTATTTGGTTTATACAATTATTAGATCTTTTTGTCTATTATAACTGTCTTTTGAATATTATAATGTTTATGGTACGACCCGAGAAATATTAGTGCTGTGTCCGCTATGCCATGAAGCACTGCTTTGATTGAAAATGATACTATTAAGTGAGGCGACGATTTGCCTGAGGTAGGATCTATGTTTGCTTAAAGTTTGGATAATAAGTCCACGGATTGCAGTGACCACTTTAAAAGGACTTGCTAGTTCTTCTCCCATAATTGGGGTTTATTTCACCACATTGTTCCAAGATATATACAGCAGCACTGAGATCTAAATATAAATATAAGTGCCCATGAACAAAGGACCTACTTCGTTATTATAAAAAATAAATATATCTAAAACCAAAAGATTAATCTAGACCTTCTTATGACAACGACGATATTGTCTCAGCTATAAATAAGCCAGTCAAGTGTCTGCTAGGGGAAAAAAACTTCCTTATATGACTTGCATTCTACATTAGGCAAAGAACTTTTACGCGCCTCTGGGGAAATGATTTATCTACATTAGAAAAATCTGAACTAACGTATAGTAGAAACTTACATCAGTTTTGGTTAAGATTAGATACATTTTATAAAACATTGTTGCAGCTATTGTAATGTTATTCATCGTTATACCATGTCAATTATCGATATAACAGTATCATCGTAACAAGTTATCTATTCGGCATTCCGGCCCGTTAGCCGCTTTGTGGCGCCGCGGTACTCCATATAGTGGCTGCTAGGGAGGAATAGATAGGGCTTGGATAACGCTTGTATACAATAAAGATGACCAAACTTGGACACGAATAAGTACGCGTAAAATATATGTAAGCTTTTTATTCCTTACCTCGCGTCTTTTGTTTGTAGTGCTATTTTCTGTTGCTACTAACTGTCAGGGAAGGGACTGGCTAAAATTATGTCCACTAACAATAAAATGTATGGATTAATGCTGATGTATTTTTGTACTGTACATTATTACCGTGAATCACTGTTTCGATTCAAACTGTGATTACCGGACACACTTAAGTGAGGCGACGATTTGCCTGAGCTAGGATCTGAGTTTGCTTGAAATTTGGATGGATACGCCCACGGATTCCAGTGACCCCTTTAAGGACTTGCTTGTTGTCTTCCCCTATATTGGGGATTATTTCATCACATTATTCCAAGACTGTTTCTTTTCAAACTGCTGATATGGTCTGCGCCAAGATTTTAACGCGAGCTTTAAAGATAATGAAGAGGACCAAACTTTGACACGAATAAGTAGGCGTAAAATATATGTATGTAAGTTTTTTATCCATTAACTCGAATGTTTTGTCTGTGTAGTGTAGTGTTATTTTCTGATTGCATCTAATTGTAGCGAACTAAGAATCCCTCTCCGTACATTGAGGAGAACCTGTACCAAGCAGTGGGACTTTTGAAAAAAATAAGTAAAAGGAAAGTAATAGCTAAGCGCAATTACACTAATGTAAGAAAAGGGTGAATAAAGGCTGATAAGTTGCTGCATCTGCATTGTCATCACTGCAATTGAAATTCTCCTCTTCTTTTCAACCTCAGCGCTGCAGCGCACAGAGCACATGAAATAAAAAAGCTACGATCACTTAGAGTTTATGAAGAACACATACTAACCTTTTATAATATTGTAAAAGGACAAGTAACACACGCCTAAACTTCTAAACCAGTTTTAACGAAATTTGGTACACAGATAGAGTGGATCATGGGAAAGGACATAAGATAGTTTTTTTTAATATAAATTAGAAATTAAGATTGCAGACCGGATAGTGTTAAGTGACCTATGCAGCATAAAATCTACATTCAGTCACAAGGATTTTTGTGTTCTTATTGAGATCGGATGCAATTGCGCCCTCTCAAATGACTAATACATAATGTTTAGTAGGATATTGATTTTTTGACACAATCTGGTTTAGAGGCTGGTTGCATAATGTGGTCAAAATCCGTTTTATTCCACTGAAATAAAAAGAGTTCCTGTTAGTAACTTTACTACAGTATAAACGGGTGCACCGATAGAATCACCATAGTCGAAACATTCCAAAGATCCATCCTAACTTTGAGTGACTTCAGGCAAAACTTCCTTGAAGCAGTCCTGTAATTTCACATATTTTACATTTCACAAGTAATTTTTATACAACAGCGTAGAAAACAGCTAATATAAATCTAAATATTATACTGCATGTGGATAAAGAACCTTCTTCGTTGTTAGAAAAAATAATATATACAAAAATCAAAAGATAATCTAGATCTTCTTAAGACAATGACGATATTGTCCCAGCTATAAATATGAAGCATATCGTAGAGCACGCACAACAATTAAATTATCATAGCAAGTCACCACGCGAACGTGATTTATGATCACGGGATCGACGGGACGTTGCGAAATTGTGCTAAGTGTAGTTTATGGAAAAATAACTAAGTTTTCTTTTAAATATTTGCACTGTCACATGCTGATAATAAGATTGCTTGAAGCTATATGTGACCTGCATGATCATTTAAGAAAAAAATTAAGATAAGTAAATGTACTACATATTACTATGTATCATCAGTTAATCAAGTACTTGAAAAACTTAATTTACATTTACATTAGCTATATATTTTTCACACTATGAAATTGACAATAATTAACATCAGTGCCGAGAGGAGTCCTGTGGCCAGCAGGGGGACATAAAAAAAATTGAAAAAAAAAAAGATTTCTTTAAAATTATTGTTAAATTAATTATGTATCGAAAGCTACAAATTATTCGCATTATATTGATAAAATAAACTAATAAACTGAATATATATTTAATCTGAGTTGTCAGAGTTGAGCCGGCGGGAGCGCGTTGGGTGGCTGACGCCAAGACGAGAGTTACAGCGAGGACAGATCGTGAGCCGCGGGGATGTCGTCCGAGGAACGCGTATAAGGTGCCCTGATCGAAGCAGGAAGCCTGCGCTGCATACCAACTGAACCTCTATCTGCTATCGATTAATAGCCATAATCGCGTGGCAGTAACTTATGGATTGTTTCTTTCGGCTGTCGGCATTCCGAACACGACATTTGTGTTAAGGTCGGAGGAGGCACTGTCTGAAGTCCCTTTACGGATTTTTATTTCTAGAAATTTTATTTTCTATTCCATCGAATAGTGCCTTAAGATCAAAATAGTAATTTTATCTAATAGTCACATTCTATTATAATATCTTAGTAGCAGTAGTAGTCCTATAAGTATCTTTTTATAGCAGTTGCATAAAAGTCACTGTGTCAAAAAAGCACAGTAGGTGCCTTAAGTTTCGAATGATGACTATAGACAACATCAAAGACAACACAAAGACTCATCTATCAATGTAGAGAACTGTACATTCTTCAAGTCCTAGGGTTTGCGGCGTTACAATCATTCTTAAAATAGCCGTTAAAATCTTGACATGCGCAGGCGCCGGTGAAAACGCCTACTCTTAACCTCTGACTGTCAATAACTATATTCACGCCTTACTGAACGTACCACTTAACGAAAATTAAGTTGCAGTTCATTTAACATAACATTGTAACATACGGCCGCATTAGAGGTAAACAATATTTTAGCACTAAAAGCCGTGCTGTTTATACCAACTTTCCCATGAACTCTGCACGGCCGTGTCCGAAACTCCATAAATTTTCGGGCCTCATTTTTGGACAAGACGGAAGAAATGTGGCAATATTATTCATTCTGTAGCTTCATGTCAACAATAACTATGCTAATCTTAGAAATTCGTGCAATAAAAAATATGGAATTGGACCATACAGCCTAAGTGAAGGCCATGATGGGTCCTTAGTTGAATCACAAATGCCTTCCCCAAAACTAAGCAAATGTCTGAAGAACCTGTAAACTTAAATACAGCTGCGGCCCGAGCCGAAATTTAGAGAGGGTGGAGGATTCATGACTTCGGTAAAAAGAGAGCGTATCATGACTCTAGTTCTTCTAGTACCCCGTATTGTTAGTAATATATTATGTTAAATACATCGTGTAAATTACATGTTATTTGCCGAAAATATATGAATATGTGGAGGGTCATGATGTGTGATAGATGGGTTGATAGGTAGATATATTCACAATTAAATAGCGCTCATTTTGATATAAGATTTATTTATTAAACAAATAGGTGCAAATAACTATTATCGATTTAGCTGTTTATACGTGGCAACCCAGTAGTTATGCCAGGAAAAAAATAGGTAACCCAACGTTTGTATATTTTACAGGTTTCATACTTTCGATTGGTATTAAATTTTTTAGGCAACCCACTCGAGATATATTTTCTAATATATTAAATTTGATATAAAATACTTTTCATCCATTAAACAGATGGGCGAAGGTCGTTTCTAGTTCGTATCCTAGACCATAATTCAACTTTGTTGAAAATTAATCCACATTATTTCAAGTGGCAACCGTATTTCCCGCCAAGTTTTAGGGCAAGGAAGCGTGAGTAAAGTAACTGACAGTGAGAGGTTAACAGTGGGTGGTACAAATAGTAGAGTTAAGCGGGAAGGTGTTTCGTATTTGTATTTATGTAACAGAGCTATAAGAGTGGTTTAATTTACGTATATAACAAAATTTCCATTAAGAAAAAACGTCTATAGGAATGTGAAGATGCCAACGCATTTCATTCAAGAAGCAAAAGTCTTATGGTATTATGCCATTGCAGTCAATCAATAATATTTTGCCACCTCAGATTCGGGTCTTATCCCAAGCAGCAAAATTATCCTATAATGCAAAGTTATAGGCCATATATCAAATACAATATAATTGCTATATTATATTGTATTTGATATATGTGGTCTTTGAAGTGCCGTTGTAGTCTTAGTACGAACATTCGTATGTGTCGTAGTTGTGGTTTTCTGGTTCTGATATTTACCATTTTCAAACAAAGTAAGCCTATAGCGGTTTGTTAATGTATTTGTGAGAACCAACTCGACTCAAGTTCAACTTTATGAAAACTTATTAGATTTCACATAAAATACAAACACGCCATGCAGATTCACATTATGATTAACTAAAACTCTAATCATATTAATATTTTAGATAATATTCATTGTAAGAAATGGATGAATAAGAAAACATTTATTTATATTGTTCGTCGCATCTGTAGATTTGGTTTCAAATCGCTTTCGCTGCCCGCTTAGTAGTACTCTCTTATCACTTGTACAAAACTTTAGCGGCAACCGGCGCGTGCGCTTGATAGCCTCCTTAAACGGCGGAGTGAAGACCATTGTCAAGATTTTATCACGCTTAATAATATTTATTAATGTTAAATAATTATAATAAGGAGAAAATAAATTGGTGGTAATCATTACAAATTTATCTCTGCCCTCTAGATAGATATTTTTATAGAACTATTGTAATTTTTAAAATCACGAACTGGTTTTTTAAAAGTTATTTTACAATATGCTGCTTATATCATATGTTATTTTTCTATAAAATGTTTGATAGTAAGTTTTTCAGCTCTAATAATAAGACAATCTAGTAGGTATTGTTATTATAATCCCAACAGAATGTTCTACAATATCCCTCAAGGTTCTCGCAAGTTGACAGTTTCAGGCATACAACAATAAGTCTACAGTCTCCTTTGTCGATTCCAAAACTGAATTGTTTCATTCATAGAGAAATTAAACACTACGTTTTAGTTTCATTGGGTCATCGCCCATTCTCTGTCAACTACATCACTTACACGTTTGGAAAATCGGACGTCACATCTATTTCTATGTTGACAGTATAACGTGGTACATTATTCTTAGTCTAAGATTACGTGACTAATACTCACAGTTGCTGTTCTTCTCTGTCGTCCTATGCTTTTAAAATTGAATTGTTTTTTTTGGATTAACGCCCATAAAGTTAAACGTTCGGTAGGTTGGATGTCACAGCGTCCTACTTTGAAGTTGACAGTTTCAGAGTTCCAACCCAATAACCTGAGTATTGGCAGCTTCTCTTGACGATCTTCGCGCCACGTTCGAAACTTTAAAGTCGCGAGTTTTAGAAATGCTCAATTCTTTTCTATCATTCTTAATCGAAGAGAACTTTTTATTGTTTTCATTTAATTGCTTATTTACCTACTAACTGGCTACGTAAGATAGTTGGACGTGACACCTTGCTCTTTTCTACTTTGTATTTGATTCACGTGCCTAATAATGAAAGCTGTCTTCAAAGTGCTATGTTCACTCAAGAAATAATATATTTTGAGACAATAATAATCAAGTAGCGCTTTAGGTTTTCACAACCCTGCCTCCAAGTGTTGTTTGCTACGTGGATGGGCATATGCGCTTTTAATTGACACCTTACAAACATAATTGTCACCCAGAATAGGGCAGTTTTAATTAGCTTGCGAGCTACAGGCCCGCCCTGTCATGACATGGAACTAACTAACTTACTCATGTTTACGAGACACAGTCTCTGAAGTGTAAATTGCTTGTTTGTATGTTTTGTATGTTTTATGGCTAACTTGTTTGCACGCTATTTTGTCACCATAAAGTTGCGATGGGGTGATAACATGGTGGTGGTCTGGTAAATTGTATTCATCGGTGCAGGATATTACATATATTATGGGTATGTTTACAACAAGCTCGTGAGGGGGTTTCTTCTTCAACATCTCTACTATACTCTAGGTAGTACAACTTGAATGGTTCAATCTGGGAACCACCACTATTGCTTTCATTTCTGCCTTGAATTAATTCTTTTAAGTTTACAAGATTTTCTTGTTGCGGTTGTCGTCCATATTTAAATGAGGTTATCATCAGCCAAGGAGCAGAGCGACTGCTTTAATTACGATCACCGACATGACTCAGGCTTGATGGTTCTTTTTACTGCTTCTATCTAAATAAGGTGTACCTATTGTATTATAAGTTATAACCTATAATTTATATCTACAATACAATAATACAATACCGACCCTTTATTGCACACCAATACAAGGAATACATACATTACAAAGATACATTAAAAAAAGTAAAAGGTGCTAGGTAGGTACCACAATTACCCACTTAAAGAGTGTTGGCATAGTAACTTACAAATAAAAAGGTAATTGCATAACATCAAGAATGTAAGTCGAAATAAAATCGAATTCCATCCATTCGGTAGGGCTTGAGATGGAAATACACATTCATTGATTAAAAAGTAAATGGACATTTTCTTAATTAAAAGACCTTACTTCCAAGCAGGAAGTAAAATTCACGCACCATTTTAAATTGCACATTACGAAAACATAATCAAAAATAAATAAAAAACCAATCGCGTTCGTGCACGTAGTTTAGCAGAGTGTTCGCGCCAATTAAGTCATTTCACCTTCATCCTCCCTCTCTTTCCCGCAAGCGCACTATTATATAATATGGATCAGGAAGATCTATCAATCAGTCTGCTTTCGTTCGCCGTGCCGCCGACGCGCATGCAAGTCCTCTCGTGACAAGTGACAACCGCACCGCAAGCCACCTCACACGTGGTCAGACTCGCCGCATCGCCACCATCACCGCTGTCAATAGTTTGTGATTTAACTGACTCAAAGTGTATTGTGAAAGGCACCTATAAATAGTGTAGTGTGAAGGACAACACCAGTTCCCGGGCAAGAGAGGATTGATCGGGGCTTCATCAGTACACGAGCATACCATCTGCTCCAGACCCAAGTAAGTGCGCTTATCCCTTTATCAATCCCTCTAGTTTCCACCCTTTAATTCGACACGCAACTTACAGTCCACAATTCCTGCACCCGCAACGGGGGACCACCCTCCTTTCCACCCTTTATTCCACCACCATTTTTGGTCATATCGAACCGGAGGTCCCACCCCCTTTACCCAACAATTTTGGTCCAGTCGAGCCCGATTTCGAATCAATAGTTTAGTAACTTCACCCGGGTTAAATATTTAATCTCATAAATACGCATATGTATGTATTTCATGTAATATATTATAAGTGCCTATTCATATTTATTTTTGCAAATAAGTATTATATCTACGATTATTTTATATCCCGCATATAACGCACCGCTCACGTAGGTATATTATTCTTTTTGCAAAACGCACCGCACCATCCATTATTTATTTTTGCAAATAAGTATTATATCTACGATTATTTTATATCCCGCATATTAATAACGCACCGCTCACGTAGGTATATTATTCTTTTTTGCAAAACGCACCGCACCATTCGCACCATTATTTACCTATATTTGTAATCGAAATTACACCTCATAGGTACGCATTCTATTTTTCATTAATTGAAGTCCGCCATATTGTAACTGGAACCGACGCGACCGGCGATCGTTGTTTCGCTAGTAACTACCTACGTAATCATTCATTCATTACGCCATACATAATTTTTATAATCTTAACTGTTTTAACTGATTTATCTTGTTCACGACAAAATGTCTACTAAAGGTAAAATTGAATCTGAAACGCTTTCAAATGACGAAATTAGATTGAAAATATTAATTGCAAAACGAAATTCTATTTACGAACGTTTACAACAAATTTATGATTTATCTATAAGTGCATTAAGTTCGTCAGACGAACAGGACACATTTCTTGACACGGCATCTGACCTTGAATACTTGCGTACTGAGTTCAAGGACACGTTAGAATCTTATAATGTTACAAATTTAAAATTAAATCCGAACGCGCAAGTAGATTTCGGATCGTGGAAATCTTTTCATGATCTATATAGTCGTATTAAAAGTCAAGTGTCCAAATTAAACGCTCCATCTTAATCTTCAAGTAAATCACAGAATAGTTTACCTACAAAAATTATACCATCGCTTCCGCCCATAGAATTACTTTCTTTTAATGGTGACATACGACACTGGTCTATGTTCTACCAACAATTTAAAACATTAGTTCATGATAATCAGCAATTAACAGATGCTGAACGCGTTTATTATCTTGTTAGTAAACTTAGTGATAAGGCATTATCAATCTGCTCAGGCTTAATGCCTACAGCTGAAAACTATTCTGTGATATGGAACGCGCTCATACGTAGATATAACGACGAGCGTGCGCTCGCGACTACCTACGTCAGTCAGCTGTTAGAACTGAAGAACGTAAACACTAACACATCCGCTGGTTATCAAATATTTATGGATAAATTTGATGCTTCTATTAACGCTCTTAAGCAACTTAATATTGATGACATATCTGATTTTCTGTTTCTAAATATCGCGCTTAGAAAATTAGATAACGATACCGTAAAGTCGTTCGAAATGTCATGTCGCAACGTAAATATACCTAAATATTCCGCTTTGGTTCAGTTTTTACATGACCAGAATAGGGCTTTGTGCCATACAATAAATACTTCGCATATGTCTAACAATAATAAAATTAAAGGTAATTTGGTTCCCGCTCCCGCTAAGAATATAAGCAAAACTTTTATTAATACAGATTCGTCTCAGTCATGTATTTTCTGTAAATCGGGTGATCACGAACACCTATTTGTCTGTCCGCATTTTTTAAAAATAAATGCACAGGACAGGTACAATTTTGTAAAACGAAATAAATGTTGCACTAATTGTTTAAGTAATAAACACGCCACTCCATTTTGTAAGTCACAGCGTAGATGTAGGTATTGCTCCCGCTCGCACCATACGCTACTTCATTTTGTTAGTAGTAGGAATAAGGTCGATCAGCCTTCGGTAGAACAAGGTCCAGGAGAACAAAATGCATCCACGTCATGTAACTTATCGCGCGATTGCGGTAATGCGCCGCACCGCACTACATTATTGGGGACTGCGAAGATTAAAGTTTGTACTAAATACGGTCACCAATATTTGTTGCGTTGTTTAGTGGACCCTGGCTCGCAATGCGATTACATTACGAAACAGTGTTGCAAACGTTTATACCTACCGATCTCAAATAAAACACCAGTTAAAGAGGCGCAAGGAATCGGTGGAATATCGCAGAAGATTTTAGGTGTTACTTCTTTGCAGTTTAGCTCCCGCTTTGATGAAAATAAACTTTATCATATTGAACCGTTAGTCGTTCCCACTATAACTGGACAATTACCCGAGTCGTTAATAGACGTTTCGAAAATTAGTTATATAAATAATTTACGTTTAGCTGACGATCAATTCCATACACCAGGTGACATTGACGTTTTATTAGGGGTTAACACTTATTTACAAATTTTGTTAACTGATAAAATAATTAATTCGCAATCGCCGAGTGCCATAGAAACGTCACTAGGATACATAATAATTGATTGACTTTCCTACTTGCATTCCGCGTTCTTTAGTTTCTTATCCTACTCGTATTGATAATAGTCAAACGTCGCTCACGCATTTGCTCGAAAAATTTTGGAAGTTAGAGGAGCTGCCGCAAAAAACTTATTTGAGTCCTGATGAACAGGAATGTGAGAATATTTATACTTCCACTACTCGTCGCAATTTGAACGGACGATATGTTGTCGCCCTGCCCTTCAAGGACACGCCTGATAAATTAGGTGATTCTTTTATAACCGCTAAAAAACGCTTCTCGCTCCTAGAGAGACGTTTTAATAAATGTCCCGATCTTCGCTCCCGCTACAATGACGTCATTCAAGATACATCAACAAGGGTTTTTTATCATTAGTTGTTTCAAATAATTTTACGGAACCTTGCTTTTATCTCCCGCACCACCCTGTCATACGTAATGATAAAAGTACAACTAAATTGCGAATAGTACTCGACGCAAGCGCTAAGTCAGATAATGACATTTCATTAAATGATATTTTACATAGTGGGCAAAATTTACAGTCTGATATTTTTAATATTTTAATAAACGTACGAGTTTATCGCATCGCCTTTTTTGCCGACGTTAGACAAATGTATTTAAGCATTGAAGTACAAAAATCGCACCGCGCGTTTCAACGCATTCTTTATCGCTTTTCTAATGAGGAAGACATACAAACATACGAATTTAATCGTGTGACTTTTGGTTTACGCTCTTCGCCTTTTCTTGTGCTACGCACATTACGTCAGTTTGCTTCCGAGGAGAGGGAGTCCTATCCTTTGGCTGCTTCGGTAGTCGAACGAGATATTTATATGGACGATATCGCGTCCTGCGCGCCCTGCGTCAACAGCGCCGTTGACGTAGCCACTGAACTAATTCAAATGTTTCAGCGTGGAGGATTTGAATTGGTTGAGTGGACTAGTAACAGTTCAGAGCTTTTACAGCACATCCCCGCAACGCACCGTCAGCTTGACGAGGTCTCATTCGACGACCAAAGTATTTTTAAAATATTGGGTCTTCGTTGGCACCCCGCAACTGATTGTTTTTCTTTTCTGGTTTCGCCGCCGCCGCTCGCTTGTACCAAGCGTTCTATTTTATCCGCAACCGCTCGCTTGTATGATGTTCTGGGGCTCGTGGGTCCAGTAATTCTTTTCTCTAAGCTTCTCATTAAAACCTTATGGGTTCTTAAACTTGACTGGGACCAGGCTCCGCCCGCTCACGTTGTCACTGCATGGCAACAATATATTTCAGAGTTACCTTTGATATCGAAATTAAAGTTTCCTCGCCATATGGGTATAAATAAAAATTCGCAAGTCTCGCTAGTCGCGTTCGCCGACGCCAGTGAAAAGGCGTATGGCTGCGTGATTTATTCGCACATCGTTAATGATGATGACTCACTAGTGATAACGCTACTAATTTTATTGCTTCGCGTTCATACTTGAATGGACTTCATTCCTTTTTACGTTCAGACGAATATTATAAAGTATTTAATCAGATCCTTTCTGATAACCGCATCACATGGAAACTTAACCCTCCAAACGCTCCACATTTTGGTGGGCTTTGGGAGTCAAATATAAAGGTAGTAAAGTATCATTTATTTCGCGTCATAGGTAAGCAAATCCTCACGTATGAGGAGTTGCTTACTGTCCTCACTCAGGTCGAACGCATATTAAATTCACGACCGCTTTACGTGTTAAGTAGCGATCCGGCGGAACCTACTGCACTTACGCCCGCGCATTTCCTCGCTGTTAATCCACTTGGATGTTTACCCGCCGCGGATCTTAGTAAGGAACGCATTAATCTTTTATCACGTTTTTCATTGCTTGATTCGATAGTTCAGTCATTCTGGAAGCGCTTCAGATCAGAATACTTACATACACTACAAGCAAGAGAAAAGTGGAATAAACATTCTATTAATTCCATTTCTGTAGGAACCGTTGTTCTTATCGATATGGATAACGCCCCGCCTCTTCAGTGGCCGCTAGGCGTCGTCACTGAACTATTTCCTGGTAGGGATGGTGTGGTGCGCGTTGCACAAGTGAAGACTAAGAGCTCCACTTTGCAGCGGCCCATTGTTAGACTTTGCCCTCTACCAACACAGTAATATTGTAGTTTATTTTTTATAAGTTATAGTTTCTCATCCCGCTATTATAATATTTTTATTAATTTACTAATTATATTCATCGCATCGCCTCTGTTCACCGCATATATAGTTTTTTCTATATGATATTAACTCCGCTGTATATATTTATGTTTTTTTTTTAACTCGCTATTTGAGGAGACCTCAAGGCCGGGGGGATGTTCGCGCCAATTAAGTCATTTCACCTTCATCCTCCCTCTCTTTCCCGCAAGCGCACTATTATATAATATGGATCAGGAAGATCTATCAATCAGTCTGCTTTCGTTCGCCGTGCCGCCGACGCGCATGCAAGTCCTCTCGTGACAAGTGACAACCGCACCGCAAGCCACCTCACACGTGGTCAGACTCGCCGCATCGCCACCATCACCGCTGTCAATAGTTTGTGATTTAACTGACTCAAAGTGTATTGTGAAAGGCACCTATAAATAGTGTAGTGTGAAGGACAACACCAGTTCCCGGGCAAGAGAGGATTGATCGGGGCTTCATCAGTACACGAGCATACCATCTGCTCCAGACCCAAGTAAGTGCGCTTATCCCTTTATCAATCCCTCTAGTTTCCACCCTTTAATTCGACACGCAACTTACAGTCCACAATTCCTGCACCCGCAACGGGGGACCACCCTCCTTTCCACCCTTTATTCCACCACCATTTTTGGTCATATCGAACCGGAGGTCCCACCCCCTTTACCCAACACAGAGGATTTAACAGTACTCAGTAAAGTCATTGAATTTAATGTTAAGTTGGTTAACGACGTAAAGCGCTACCCACAAAAAAACAAAACTTAATCGATTCTCAATCTCAAATCCTCATTCATAAAGATTTAGTGACACGCCTCCGGGAAGAGAATCGTCAGTTAACTATTGAGGCGCTATTGACTATTAAGGCGCTGCGCTAACCTGGATGATATAATACGGCCACGAGTATACAATCATTTTACGACAGAAAATTAAAGTTACTACCACTTAAAATTGACTTCAAATTAAGATGTGTTCGATGAAAACCTATAAAATCTAATGTTTAACTGACAGTTAAGGATCAATTTACTTTTTTGTCTTTAATTTTAAACATTAAAAATGATCTTGACACGAACACTGAACTGTATTCATTGAACTACATATATAACTAGAAGACACGTAGAAGAATTTTCTAAAATTAACGGATAAAGAACTGTAGAGACAAAAGTAAAAATCGGAGTACCGACAGACATATTTCGACAAAGTTTGAGTCGCCGTGTACATTTTAACAATATTCAATTTGTAGGCACAGTTTGTAGGTATAACAAATCAAATGTAAGCCAATTCTGTACATTGATAGTAATACAGTAAAAAAGGTAAACTAAGAAAAATAATTTACCAGTGGCTTTAAGGCGACATTCGATCACTCGAGTCTGTTCAGAAGGAGAAAAGGCATAGAATGGGGGTGCTATTTAAAGTTACTCATCTCATAGTTTGTTCATTTGTTTTATACGGAGTTTTATTGTTTCATAAAATGGTCACGCCTATTCCTATTCTCCTAGTGAACCGAGTCTAAAGTGTCCAGGTCTGCGCTGCATCTTAACGACAGCCCGGCAGTAATCGATACCGTAAATGCGGAGATCTGTCAATCTCAATCTAGTCAATTAAAGGCTGTCCGTTGTTTCCGAGCACGACGCGTCTCGGCGCGCTGCTGACGGGGTTGGGCGACAAATAAAAAGCTCGTGTGTCACTTTACCCTAACAATGTTTGTATGACGATCACTGGAGATGATCTAATTAAGTTTTAACTTATCTCAGTAGAATTATCTCTTATGCAGTTTTCACAACATAAAAAAGTTATATATATAAAGGTATAGACGCAACTAACTTTGATAATAGTATTCGGAGCGAAATATGGGCCCTTCCCGAATAAGACTACAGGGTAGGTATTTTAAGGATAATATTCTTTTCTACTATTTGGCGGACGGCAGCCTTTTTTTGCGTCCCACTGCTGGGTATGGGTTAACGCTACTTTGTCTCCACAAAGTTGCGATGGAGTGATTGGTGGTCAGGTAAATTAATTTCATGGACGTGTTGCAGGATAGCACATATATTATGGGTATGTTTACAAGAAGATCGTGAGGGGGTTTCTTCTTCAACATCTCTACTATACTCTAATAACGTTTAATAATAACGTTTCACACTCAGAGTAGATATACCCTGTGGGTGTGTCCAACACACAAAGACAGAACCACAAACACCCAGACCGAGAACAGAAATTATCATACAAATTTCTGCTTCGCTGGGAATCGAACCCGAGACCCTCCGATCTACAGTCCAGTATGGTAAGGTAACCATTACGCCACACGGGTCGTCAATACTCTAGGTTGTATAACTTTAATGGTTTGATCTGGTACACCATTATTGTGGAAGCTTGGAGCTTATTTACTCCACCACGCTGTTCCAATAGGGATCCGGGTTAGTAGCCAACCGTAGTCGGATGATTTCAAACCGCTCATAAGGCCTCCAACAAGGTTTACCGACTATTCTGTTTACTATATTATAAACACTGTAAACATGTCCACTGTCAGGATTTTTCATTACGTCAAATGTTTTGTTACGTTCTAGTCATTTTTGCAGTCAAAAAAATCATACAGGGTTTAGAAACATTTTTCTATTAAATTGTTTTTTAAAACTTTGCAAAATGTTTTTGGTTTTTTTTTCTTCAGCGATTTTTCGTGGTACTTTATTTTTTTTACCGCCATAGCGTTTGGCCTATCTTGATGCATTTATTATTTTGAATTCTTTTGGATTCCACCCCGAAACAAAAAAAAGGTACCTTAACTTTATTTATGTGTATATTCATTTATGTATGTATATATTCTGAGTTTATTGCGTCTTGGTTCGTCGATATTTTTTAAAGTACTCCCAGTATTTTAAATATGTAGGGTGAGACACCCAGTAGTCGGCCTTTTAGTGAGAACAAAAGTTTGATTGGACTGTGTTTTCGATATTAAACACCGTAATTAAAAATACTTGTTTATTTTTAGCAAAGTTACTTAGTTATTAATTTTTCTAAAGATATTAATTAAACATGATGACAAATTTAATTATTTCTACAAGATGTAATGTAGTCTCATGGCCGTTTTACATCTAAAACACAACTTTCAAAGTTTTTTAAAAATAGTTTTCTGTATAAGTAAGTACCGTCATAAAGAAACGAAGCCAAACATTGTACTAGATACAAGCAATTAAGCCAATTGCTTAAATGCAGCAAGTGCAGTTTACTTTAAGTAGGCAGTCATTGATTTTGCAAGCCAGAACGGAGATCTGTCCGTCTTAATCGAGTCAATTAAAGGTAACCGTTCGTTTTGTACGACGTACCTACGAGCGTTATTTTACTTTGGAATGTTAAAACGTTTAAGGGTTCTGTATGTCTTAGCATGGAATTGTTATTGAAGATTATTTTCTCTATTTACTTTTAACACAAAAGGTTGCGAATTATGGGACGACAGGCTGATGTGAAACTTTATTGGTATCGGGGGAAACCTTCAAAAGTTACCCAGCACCTTGGGAGAGATTACCAAGTTATGTGGGATTTGACCGCACTAAAACCCCCTCGGTGGCCTGCCTGTGCGCTTGCAAGGACTCTGGGATCTCCAGTGGAACGCACTGGTGTCCTCCACGCGCGGCGCCCCAGAACATGGCCCATTTTTGGGAGAGCAGATGTGCTCTCCTGCACCTTCAGGTGTTCACGGCGGCATGCGGCCACGCACACACCGCCGTCCTTCCCGGGGCTGCTGGCTGGACGGGTCAAGCTCCCACTCTCACCTTCCACAACCCTGGAAGCCCCTTTTAGTCTCCTCTTACGATCAGACAGGAGATTCCGTAGTTCTATTCTTAATCCCGAAGCTACAGGAACTAATTCAAGTACCTAACCTAAACTCCATTTCGCTAAAAAGAGTCGACTCTGTAGTTTTTTCCCCATTTTGGTTTAACGTTTGATGCCTCATTCTTATTGTATAAAACATTACTTGCTAATTCAGTATTTAATTTAGAAAAAAAAAATCGCGGTACTTTTTGATCACGTTAGGTTATTATGAATTTTTTTTATGATTAATTATGATACCTGCCAAATAAACAAACAAGTTTTCAAAAAATCGGTCAAGTTGTTTGGGTGGCTTTTCCAGCCAAAAACACCGTGCCACGAGATTATGATGATTTATGAATCAGATTAACCACAATTTCCATATCAGTCAAATATCACATTTATGTAGCCCTAATCCATAACACTAGTACCAGTCTTTGTCTACCTCTCAGATCTAATTAAACGAAATTCAAGCTTTAATCGAATGATAATTGCATGGCTATCAATATCTGATGCCTGTCTCTCAATAGAGAATAATCTTAATAATTGAGCTTTTCTTATCTTGCAGAATCAAAATACTTTGAAAATACAATGTTATTATATACTTACATTTTAAGGCAAAGCCTTATCTAACAAATTTAAGTTATGAAGTAGATTTAATTACGACAGCATTTTCAACATTCGCCTTTCAAGATTTATAACTATTGACTACTACTTATTTTAAAAGCTTTTATTTAATTTGCAAGATGGGGGATAAGTTATTTTTTATGCACTTCTACAATATGGGTATCAAATGAAAGGGCTTATTGATAGTAACTCGAAAAATAAAATGACGTCATTCTCAATCCAATGTGGCGGAACATCCAAGATGCCGGAATAGTAATTTTTTATGCACTTCTGAAATGAAAGGTTTTGCCAAGAATAATTAGAAACAACTAAAGAGTAAAATAAATTAAAAACAAAAAAAAAAAACTATTTAAAAAATAGAAAGACGAAAATAAAATTTTCCTTTAAAATTTTAATTATCAATTTACATATAACCACATTATAAGCAGTTTATATGAACATAAAAGCTTGTCGTGTGATTTAAATACTTATAGGTACTTACGCAAACATCGCCAAAGGCTTTTATGATCATATAAATTGTGTATAATGAGATTAATCAGGTTATAAGTTGATAGTTAAAGTTTTGAAGGAAAAAATTTTTTTTCTTCATTAGAGCATTTAAATAGTTTTTGAATTAATAAAATGTACTTAAGCAAAATTCTTCTCCTGAGGAGGATGATAATACCACGTAAATGTTTATACATATTTATTAAATATAAGTTATTCCACCACAAAAGTAGCCCAAAACCTTTGCATTTAAAGGTTACAAGAGAGCACAAGAGCGGCCTTCGTTCAGCAGTGGGATTTCTCAAGGTTGATAGATTGTAAGATGATCCGAACTGTGTTTTGTTTTTTTGTAAACCCCTTGCTAACTCACTGGCGATGAGAATTTTCCATGTAATTATAATTTAGAAACAAACATCTATCTTTATTTATCTTTGGTTCACATTTCCAGTTAATTCGTATATTATTATCAATAATATATATTATAAGATTTATAAGTCATTGCTTAAATTTTGTAAGATGGAGTAAGAATACAGAACAGAGCAATCAAGCTGAAAGGAACAATTAAAACAGTTCTAAGAATAAAGTTTAATGGCGATACATGATGTCAGATTGTATGCATGTATACCTACTCACAAGAACCGAGGACCGAGACATAAATTACACATAAGCTAGTTTTCGTTTCATGGCCATTAAAGTCAAAAGTCGGAGATAGCTATAGACAGCAAAGGTGAATCGTACCTATCTTCAGAAATTACATGCAAAGACTCATGAATCACTGGGGTGGATATAGAATGGTTCATGAGTTATAGTGCAATCCATATCAAAACAGTTATTGAGAATGCACTGTAAAAGAACCGTTCAGAAAGCTAATGGTATTTAGGTCGCATTAAAAGATTAGCTAGGATATCGCTCAAATTATGCAAGATTCTACGATGTGGAGTATGGGAATAGTGAACTTTAACGCAATAAAGATGCAAACGGAACAATTACGAACAGTTATAACAATAAAATTTGAAGGCGAGCGGCCGCCGCGGGCTGCGTCGCTATCGTGGACGGCATTCGAACGCTGCTATTGCTATTAGGGTAGAACCAGCAATTTTAAATGTAGACGTCACATCTCATAGAAAAACCTTATGCAGATTGCCTATAAGGTTTTTGTGTTAGAATTTTGAGAATATCAAACGCGAAGATAAAAGAAGAAGGACATGAGCACACAACCTCTTCTCTGCAGCGCAACAACCACTGCATGATTCTTTTGTGTAATGATTTTGCAATGGTTTATGAATTTTGTAAATTGATATAGGTTAACGTAACAAAAAGTATGTGATGAAATAAAAAGTAATTAATTTTAATTACTTTATTAATTGGCTCCGGCAGTATAGTTTATATGTCGTAATGTAAGCTCTATTGAAAAAAAAAAAAAACAAAAATAGATGGCACGCAAAATAAAAAACATTCGGAGTTTTGACGGGAACAGTCACGGGAAGGTCATATTGTGTTCTTGTTTTATTTTCATTTTCTTGGTGTATTTTTGAGTTATATGATGACTTATATCGGATAAAGTTCATGCCATTTTGTTCAATGTAGGTTAATGACAGTGCACGAGTGTTGTGAAATAAAATAACAGCGCGAAAACATGTTTTATCAGCTTGCCTCCAAAACTCCATCGGACACGTTCCTCGAAAAGTAACCATCACTTTACTTGAACATTTGACTGACTAGACTGACTGATACCTGACGAGTTACTGATTTTTTTTTTACTACTAAGTGATGCAAAAATTATACTTGACACTGGCAATATGCTCAGAGTTTGCGATGACATTTTAAAAAATGAAATGAAAATATTGAATAGCTGAAAGGATTATATCCTTTGCCGTAAAACGAATTAAAAAAAACCGTAAATCTGATTGAAAAAAAATATGAATAGGGAACGATATGAAAATAATTTGCAAAAAGCGCTTTAGTAACATTACTCGTACGTTGTTGAAGGATTTTAAAACTGATAATGAAATATTGTTATTATTTAAATTGTGAAGCTTAGTTTTAATGTTATCTAACGTAAATTATTATTTAATTATTATTTAAATATTATTATTTAATTAATTATTATTCGTGGTATATATTGAATATACCACGAATGACTTGTATTAAAAGAAGATAAAATAAATCAAAGGTCAATAAATCTATCTGAGGTGTTACTTTATTACACATGTATGATACAAAGTTGCGGTGGACTCTAGAAGATACCTAATATTCGCTCCATATAAGTCTGTCCAGCAACCGCAGCTTTCGTCCAAAGGTAAAAAAAATGCTTCACGGCAGAAGTGAGAGCAGGAGTGGTACTTCTCCGATCGAAACATACTAAGTACCACCCTATTCAGTATCATTGGATGCTGAATCTAGGTAATCTGGAAGTTCTGTTAAGTACGAGATGTCTCAGTAGATTAACACAGTAAAAGTATGTGTAGCAATAATATGACCAAATCAGATTAATGAAACCAGATCTATAGAATGGCTTATTTATCGAGTATCGAGCTTGGTATAATTTATATGCAGTTAAAAACAATATATTAGCTACAATTATTAAAGTACATATTAGTTCGAAATAGTTCGAATGTTACTACATTCAAAATTTTACATTCCAACTTTTTAGTATGTTTTATTTATTTTTCACATTATGTTTTACCATACCATCAACATATGCCGCTTCTTCATCACTCCAAATCTGTGGTTTCGAGCGACGGTATTTTGGTCGAAAAGCATTGTTTTATCGAGCGGAAGAGAAAATAGCGCTAAAAGCTCTGAAACTAGATATGCAGGTACAAGCCCGGAGGACTAAGTCGATTTTATCTAGTACAGGTTGGTACCTGCGGCTGCGTTCCTTCACAAAGTAGAGACGATGGGCTAAGGCCGCTTGGAGATCATCCTACCTTGTAGTTCATTCTTAATCACATTTCAATCACTTATTATACCTTTTCATATTCAGGTAAAGTAGTAGTATGAAAAAGGTGTGATTAAATGACTGTAACAGTCGGCCTCGTTCACCACCTCCAAGTAAAGTGTTGATTAGTTACGTCCCAACTAAAGTTAATTGGCAAGTAAAAGCTATGAGTACGGGTCAGTTTATCATATGATTAGTGCTACCAGAACATCGTGAAATTGAAATTGAAGTTACGGGTGACTTTAACCGACATTTGGTGGTGGTGTAAGAGGCCCTTAGTTCAACAAATATAGATAGAAAAAAGGAGAGTACGCATTAAGATCTTACAGATTTACGTAGTACCTAACAAGCAACCAACATATTATTTTTATTTCGAATTATCGGTTACCTTTCATTTCATTTAATTTATTTCATATAACGTACAAAACGATTTTATTGGATGATGTTGGAATGAATGAATAACTTCATTCGTTCAAGAATATGTGAAATTGGGTTTTAAAAGTGGTGCAGCTTTTATTGCTCGATTTTCGACTGCACGATTTAAGCATTCTTATATTTCGTGTGTGATGTGCACATGTAAGAAAGTCATATTGCTTAGAGCAACAAAGTTACTGACTCACGGGTCATACCTATCAATTTTGACGCTATACACATATGTGCGACCAACAAGTTGACGCAATATTTTTGAAGTGAAAACTTCTTTAGCGGCGTTGTGCACATTTTTGGTATGGGTTAAAAATGTTAAACTCGCGTCAACTACACGTGGCCTGATCGAAAATTCGTAAGACGGAGGGGTGACAGCTGATGACGGCTCGACTGTTTATACTTGTATAATTCGTTTATATCAAGTATTTAAAATATGGACATTGAACAAAGTGCATCTATTAATGAAAAAAAATGAAAAAATAGTGAAAGAAAATGAGTGAGTACTTTATAAAAATGCTAGACGAAAACCTACTGAAAATACTGGATAAAAAATAATACTGATAATAAAAGCAATTCGTGCAAAATTATTCCCTAACCATTCCAAAATATCAAAAATGCACAACGTTAATGTTCAAGTTTTCACTTCTGCCGGGACTACTGGAGTGCAACCCGTTTTTTTGAAACTGTTACACCTCTTCTGCACCTTACTGTATACATATGTATATTTGATACTCTTATTATTTTGTTGCCGACATTATTTACCGGTTACACCAGTATACAAATATTTGCTACCAAACTAAGCTATACTATTGTAGTGTTGACAGCCTCCGTGGCGTAGTCGGTGATGAGCCGATTGCGCAGCGTGAGGTGGGTTCGATTCCCACCCAGGACAAATATTTGTGAGATGAACATGACTATTTGTTCTGTGTCAGGGTATTAATTTATCTATTTAAGTATGTATTTAGAATAATATAAGTATGTTTATCAGCTTTCTGATTAGCATAACACAAACTCTGCTTAGTTTGGAATCAGATGGCGTTGTGTGAATTGTCCATAGATATTTATTTATTTATTTATTATTTATTTACTGTATAAAAATGTAACTTAACTGTAGCCTCAAGAAAATAGTCAAACTATCCAATTTTACACCATCCGTACATGTAATTTAAAATTATAATGTCAATGTTACAATGTTACAAATGTTATATGTTAATGATTGTAGGTAATTATGTCAATGTTTAAATGTTAATGTTAAATTGAATAAAATAATTAGGTTTATATTATTAAATGAAAGCAGTAAAATTATTATAAGTAAACAAAATTTCTATAATGTTTAAATCATAATAATTATTATTTATTATTAATCGCTTTCCAAGTGCGGGTTGGTATAAATATGATATATTATGTTTTTGAAAAAAAATCGTGTGACATATATAAACACTAGCCTTCCGCCAGCGGCTTCGCTCGCGTGGATCCGTTTTAGTAGGATAAAAACCATCCTATGTCCTTTCCCAAGGTCCACTCTATCTGTATTCCAAATTTCATTAAAATAGGTTCAGTAGTTTAAGCGGGAAAGCGTAGCAAACAGACAGACAGACAGACAGAGTTACTTTCGCATTTATAATATTAGTATGGACATACACATCATAATATTTATCGTCGGAGCAAAATTACAATATTTTTTATTTTTTTATTAGCTGACTACATCTTGCTTACAGTTAGAAACACAACACAAGAGTGAATTATGTTAAAACTAAAGCTATGTGGTTGTAATACTGCTGCCAGCGGTAAGACCCTCCAGGTACCGTGTTGCAGCTTTGCGTAGCCGATTTGTGGTGCGTGAAAAATATCTGCATCCTCTCATAAGCTTTTAATGGAAACAAGGGATGCAATCCCGAGAATAAAAACAGTAAGCTACTACTACCGAGAGCTTCATTGTCGCATAATCCGGTCTTGGACTACCAAATCAATTGAGATACTTTTAATGAGTATTACTCTTAGAATAATAATTACAATTACATTGTAGAAACCAAGTTTGCGCGCCCAAATTGAAGCATGTTGATTGTTGCCATTAATGGCACCAAACGCCGGGCCGCTCCGTAAGTCTTAAGGGTAAATTTTATCACAACACTTTTTAAAAATAAAATAAATCTAATAAAATAACTTATCACAGTGTTTTCAATATTTTGTAGTATTTTATAGTTAATTTGGTCAAAATTAAAAAAAAATTGTTTGTCAGGTGTGACAGCTGTAGGAATCTATTTAGTGCTTCAATTTTAACAGCGCGCTTGTATGAAGATTAACGTTCTTAACGTTATTATTCTAAGGTATTACTGTCAAAACGTGACGTTCTCATACACTAAGTACATTATTCTTAGTCTAAGACTTAGTATGAGAAAATGACTTGTGATGTCACTTATCGTTCATAGTCAATTGTAAATTTTTTTATTGATTTAAAAGGTAATAAAAATCGTTTTTAAATAGTATATTTCATTACAAGTGCGGAAAGGCTGTCATTGCAAGGAGTTCCGACAAATGTCTACCCGAGCCGAGGCGCAGCCGAAGGTGAGGGTTGACAGTCGGAACTCCTTCCAATGACGGTTCCGCACGTGTACTGAACAACTTTTTTTAATACAGTTGCGAAAAAATGAAGCAATTTATAAAATAATAAAAACTCGCAAAGAACATTTTTGAAAAATGGCGCCATCCGTAAAAGTTTTTTTTAATTCATTTTACGGCATTGGATAAAATCCTTGCAGCCATTCAATATTTTCGTTTCAATATTAAATAATGGCATCGCGCTCTGTGCATATTGCCAGTGTCAAGTATAATTTCTGCATCTATTATTCTATATAAAACAGTAAGTCGTCAGGTATCAGTCAGTCTAGTCAGTCAGATGTTCAAGTAAAGCGATGGCTACTTTACGAGAACATGTCCGAAGGAGTTTTGGAGGCAAGCCGAAAAAACATGTTTTCGCACTGTTATTCTATTTCACAACACTCGTGCACTGTTATTAACCTATATCGAAAAAAAACCGCCATCAACTTTATCCGATATAACTCAAAAATACACCAAGAAAATGAAAATAAAACAAGAGCACAACTTGTCCCTTCAGACTTCCCGCCAAAACTCCAAGCCGTAAAAGAATACCTATATGCAGAGATTTTTTTTGTTTTCTTCACCCATTCTGGGTAGGCAACAGGTCCCATATAGCCAAGTCTTCAGTAGAATTTTTTTATTGATATGAAATGAAAATGTTAATAATGAGATGAAATGAAATAAAACCTAACCTAACTCATTGAATCAAATCATTAAATCTGATATTGAAACAAATTAGTAGCTTCTTTTTAGAAATATTTGCATGAATCATAAAAACTTTTAAAACTTCGTTTTTGTTTTTTTTTAATAGACATTATTTTGACAGTTGGGAAAGAGAACGCACGAGTTCGGAAAAGGTAAAGAAAACGCACGAGTGTGTAATAGCCCACTTCCCGAACGCTATACGTCCCTGCAATACGCCACTTTTTGAGCAACTGTATTAAAAAATAAATTTACAATTATTCCGCTTTCCAAGCGTGGTTTAGTGCAACCTTTTTAAGGAATACATTTTGAATTTTTTTTGTGCATAGTGTACAAGACCCTATTGTGTCCAGTTTGTTATTCTCTAAAACAAGGTAAAGATAAATAGCTCTAGTGGTGTAATTGAAAGTTAAAATGATTTTATTTATTTAATATTAATGATTTATTTATTATTTTAATATTAACAAGCATGCATTCCCCGTGGTGTTAAATGGTCGCTGTAGCTCATGGATTGCCTACCTACATTGAATAAGGTCTTTCTGTCGTTGTAGCATAATTTGCTATGTGCAATAGCTCCGGTCTAAGCTAATCCATTTAAAAAACGATCGTACATAACAGGCATATTACTAATAAACAATCCAGTCGGCTCACCATAGCTGAGCACCGTTAAGGAATGCGACGTCGATACAAAAACGAGTGAGAATCGATTCCATCACACAATTCCGATGAAATTGATTCCCGGCTGCTTCGGAGAAAACGATTATTGACAATCTGTGCACTTCTGTTACCCGCTCTTCCTGTGTATTATACTCGTCTATTGCACCTGCGGTTTTACGTAGATTGTGGCTTGATTAGGTGTAAAGAAACTGTGTGTAACGGTAAATATATTAGGTTTCTAATTGGATTGGACGTCTATACAAACTGTGTCGACAGATCAGTGTCATTATAAGGCCATGGCCTCTCTATTAAGAGTGTACGACTATGAAGAAAATTACGAATATGTTACCAATACGCTCTTGGAGTTTTCACACCTTCTTGTACCGCAAAATAAGAGCTCCGACATACTCGTAGTCTTATGATTCCTATCGGGCTAACAACCGGACCGACTAAACGTGCTTTCCAAAACCTATCCAATTCGCTCTTAATATAATAATGGAAATAGTAACTACATCTCAGGATGAGATACATAATCTTTATGTATATCTATATCTATACAAATAAATAAAATTGGAGTGTCTGTTTTTAATATTAAAATAACCGCTTTTTAGTACACCCATATGAATGTATATATACATATGAATGTACATATACCAAACTATTATTTTATACAATTTTTGTGTCTGTCTGTCTGTCGCTGTCTGTTTGTTCGGGCTAATCACTGAAAAGGCTGGACCGCTTTTTACGGAACTTACACTGGCAGGTAGCTGATGTAATAAGGAGTAACTTAGGCTACTTTAATTATAGAAAAAATCTAAAACTCAAGTCCACGCGGATGAAGTCGCGGGCGGCCGCTAGTGATAAATAATCCAACTAGCTTTGAGGTAGTTTACGTACTACTCTACTCCTAGGGCTACAATAGGGCAAATTCTTGTAGAAAAACATAACGGTCGTGATAACGCTGTCAAGGCTAAATGATTTCAACCCTTTTTTGTGTCTCACTCACTGCTGGGCACCGATCTCTTCTTATTAGGAAAGCCTTTACTCCTCCACGCTGTTCCAATGCGGGCTAAGCTAAATAGGCAATGGAAATACTCCCACCTGCTTCGATCGGTAATGTACTGCCGAATTATACCTGTTTTAGTCGTAAAATGTTTTCACAGTGTTTCGGTGGAAAGGTACGATTTCCGGTCACACTTACTACGGCGATCAATAGCTTCTCAAGTAGCACAATTGCGTATGACCTTAGAAAAGACTTGAGTCGTGCTTGTATTTGGTTGTCTGCCCATCTTTATTATGGACTACAACGACCGTATAATATGAGTCTAGTATGATTGTTTGCTACTGCACAAAATTGAAAAAACAAGCCACCATATTTACGAGTAACAGATGTAAGGAGCAGTACGCTGTAAGCTGAAGAGACAAGTCCATTTCGAGAAAAGGTTAATGGGCTTAAAACTCGGTAATTAATGACCTGAATTATAAATATGTAGAATGGGTTGTTATTGTACAGTGAATTTCAAGAAGTATTTGTTCTTGTATCTTTTTGGTGAATTTTCTTATTATTAAGTTTTGGTTTGTTATACTTTATAATAGTGCTTATATTTGTTCATATTTAATATGATCTAAATTTCATAACAAACGAATGATATATGTATAGAAAAATATAAAGAAAAAGTTGTTCACCAACATGAAATAAATGAAGGAACCGAAGCCACCAATATGAAGGAACCTGTTCACTGAAATTTAAATCCACGACAACATTATATAGGCATGCCGTACTTTTATAGCAAAGTTTCAATTATTTTCATTTTCGTGAGGGAAGGGGCCGTGGGGGCCGAACACGCTTCTACCTATCCTGACGAGTAAAAATGCGATTCAAATAAAAAGCTGCTATATTTACGAGTAACAGATGGAAGGAGCCGGAAGCTGTAAAGCTCTCTGTTCGCACGGCGGTGTGAGGCGTCGTTTGTCTCGTGTCTCGGCGCGAGATCGTAAAGATACGCTTCCGTTCCTATCTTGCCTCTCCACTTCGTAAGAAGGCTAATGCGTTATAAAAGTTTTTAAATGGGATATTAGTAACCCAGAATGCAAACGATCGACGCAGCTGAGCTGGCGAAATTGTGAGATGGATGACCGCTCTAGTAACAAAATTCATGCACGTTTCCGTGGTTCGGAGAGTAATTTAAGACGTTGGACCCGGGTGTTATCGTTAGGTGGCAGTCGTTAAATGTTGTCGGATACACTAATTATGGGCGGTTTGAAAACATCCGACGGTGTATTGGCCAAGTACCATCTCCCCGAACCCGCATTAGAGCTGCGTAATGAAGTAAGTTCAAGGTATCCCGAATAATATAATGAGTCCGTGAACGGCAGTGGGACGTAAAAAATTCATCGGATTGCCCAGCACGGTGTATCTGTCCTGATGAGCAGAGCGCAATTAAATAAAAAGCTGCAATATTTACGAGTAACTGATGGAAGGAACCGGAAAGAGTAATTGTGTTTTGTGAACCGGAAGCTGTAAAGCTCTGTGTTCGCGCGGCGGCGTGAGGCGTTTGTCTCGTCTCTCGGTGCGAGATCGTAAAGATACGCATCCGTTCCTATCTTGCCTCGCCACTTCGAAAAAAGGTAATGGGTAACAAAAAGGATTTAAATAAGATATTAATAAACAAGTATGGTTAGTTGACGAACGAATGGCCTAATGGCCTTGCGACTAATTACATTATTTAAAAATTACATTATAAAGGATCTTCAGATACGAATGTTTTACCACGATAAAAGTCTTTGCCCGGGAGGGGGACGGCTAGCAGTTTTATCTGATTCGGTCGAGCGCGGACCTTGTTTTTGGACCGGGTACTGTTTGAGGAGACTGTCTATTTATTGTCTGTAAACACATTATTATATTATAATAATATGTTCTATTATAATAATATATTCTATTATAATAGTATAACTAGCAATAGTAGTCATTTTATCTTGCTATTATATACCTAATTGTCCTAATATAATAATATTAAGATACATACTGTCAATGATTGTATCTAACTATGCACAAAAACATTATAATTCAGATATTTTGCAGAAAGTAATTAGGGGCAGATATATTACACAATCGAATTCAAATAACTAAACAACTACAGTGGGTGTACAAATCTTGTTTATTACTAGTATTTACATCTATTTGTGAGGTACGTTTCAATTATTTTATTACACTACATTTATTGCACCTCCATTTAGAAATTTTGAAATTCTTGAGTCGCAGACGTAATCTCATATTAAATTTTATTTATAAAGATAATTATGATTGGTAAATATCTTAAAGTAGGTTTATTAAATGCAGGTTCCCTTGGCACAAACCACGATAACTTTATTGTATCAGTGAATAGAAATGACCTAGATATTCTGGCTGTAAATGAGACCTGGATCCGCTCGGGTGAGGAGAGCCGCGCCCCTGCACTGCCCCTCGTATCGTTTGTTTCACAGTCCCCGGCCACAGGGCGAGCTTTCTCGCGGGGGAGGCGTCGGTTTTTACTTTAAACGTAGAATTGGTGTACGTATCTGGCGCAACCCAATATATCCTTTGTATAGATTAGTAGAACAGTTATGGATTACGATAACTCTGAACGGCATAAGACTAGTTATCGGCACAGCGTACCGTCCACCTTGGATGGACGTCGATTTGTTTCTCGACGCCATCACAGATACTATAAGCTCGATTCCAACTTATGACCACATCATTTTATTAGGAGACTTTAATATTAACCTACTTCGCTCTGATGACATAGCACTAAAAAATTCACAGCATTCCTATCATGCTTGGGTCTATCACAGGCGGTAATAGAGCCGACTCATTTTACCGAAACTAGCTGTACTCTTATTGACATCGTGTGTACTAGTCTGCATGCAAAGAAAGTTTATTTAGAACAGTAGTGTTGGTTCTCTTTTAGGTCATTGTTTAGTGAGTTCATGTGAGTTTAATATAAAGCGTGAAAAATGTACACCATTCACTTTTACTTATAGATAGACCAATGAAAAATATCTGCATCGAAACTTTTAATAACGACCTCTTTGCTTTGAGATGGGATTTTATATCAGAACTTAGTGATGTGAATGAGATGGTAAGCGCGTTGACCCGTGCTATATTAGCACTGTTTGATCTGCATGCGCCACTTAGGACAGTAGTGATCAGAAATCGCTCTTATCCCTGGATTACTGATACAATTAAACTTATGATGAAGCTTCGCGATGAAGCATCAGCCGAATATAATAAGTCAAAATTAATTAAAGATAAAATCTACTATAAAATGTTAAAATCGACGGTAAATCAAGCCATGTATTATGAAAAAACTGCCTACTTTAAATATAATATCAATAATAACATAAGAAATCCTAAAAAGATATGGTCTAATTTAAAAAAAAAAACACTATACTGCCAAAAGATAACTCGTTAATAACTCGATAACGTTTTTTAACCCTAACACTATAAATAATCATTTCTTAAACATTCCGGGTGTCTCTACTGTTAGCATATCTCAATTAACATTCTTTGAGTTCAATAAATACAGTGATGCAGTTTTTCATATGCTTCAGTCCAATCAGTTTAGATGAGACTATTAAAATTATTAAATTTCTAAAATCCAACGCAGTAGGCTGTGATAATATAAATTTAGATATGCTATTAATGACGTTTCCCTGCACGCTAAATATTATAAAAGACATTATCAATATGTCTATGAGCACATCAACGTTCCCTGACAATTGGAAGCTGGCCATTGTTAGACCACTGCCTAAAGTGTCAAATCCAATTGAATTAAAAGACCTTAGACCCATAAGTATATTACCGTGCCTATCGAAAATAATGGAAAGGGCTATTTGTACGCAGCTGATTGGGTTTTTAGAAAACAATAATATTTTACCTGAGTTTCAGTCAGGATTTAGAAAAGGGCGAAGTACAGTGGCTTTACTTGATGTAACCGACAATATTCTTTGTGCTCAGGACAAAGGTATGTGTACTCTTTTGGTACTGCCAGATTATTCACGAGCGTTCGATTCTATTAATAATAATATAACTCTGCTCTTATCAAAACTTAGCAATTATGGGTTTGATAGTGCAACACTGAAATGGTTTGACAGTTATCTTAATAATCGTTCTCAGTATGTAAAGATAAATCGCAGTGATGGCTCTTTTTTGGTTTCAGACAAAGGCGAATGTAATCGGGGAATCCCCCAAGGATCATTGTTGGGTCCAATTCTCTTTATTTTATATACTTACCGCAGACATCACGACTCAAATAAAGCACTGCAAATATCATTTCTATGCAGACGACACACAATTATATATCTCATTTAAGCCATCTGAGATTGATAACGCAATAGTAAAACTAAACGAAGATCTGTCAAGGATATCTATTTGGTCGTTCAATAACTCCCTAGTATTGAATCCTAATAAAACAAAGTATATTATTTTCGGCAACAAACAACAGATTGATCGTAAAAATCCTTCCATAAATGTTCTACTATGTAATGACCCTATTGAGCGCGTTTATGAGGTCCGCAATCTGGGGTTACTTATGGACTGCAACCTTCGTTTTGATAAGCATGTTGTTAATTCAGTGAAGCATTGTTTTTACAAATTGAAGATACTGTACAAAGTAAGGCCATTTTTATCAGAAGAACTACGTATACAGCTTACCGAATCGTTAGTTTTGTGAAAATTAAATTACATGGACATTATTTTCGGTCCCCGTCTGCTAGCAAGAAACTAATACAAAGACTCCAAAATGCGTGTGCTCGCTTTTGTTTCGATATCCCGTTTAGAGCTCATGTGACACCGTACCTGAACAAGCGCTCTATTTTGAAAATGAAACATCGTAGAAAGCTTCATTTAGCATGTCTTTTATTTGGAGTCCTTAAGTTTAAAACTCCCGGATATCTATTTGACAAGTTCAGTTGGGTGTCAAGTCAGAGACCGTGTGGAGAAACAATGCGCGAAACAACTCACAAGCCAAAAGCACAAAACGGCCGCTTTCAAAGGCTCTTTTCGCTATGCTTCATCGAAATGCTGGAACAATATCCCTCCGCCAATAAGGAACCCGCCACGTATATATATTTACAGTTTCAGAATTCAATTAAGAAAATTTCTTTTTGAACACCAAAAGAGCCAAGAAACCTTAAAACATGACACGAGTATTATTTAAAAGGAATTCAAATGGTTATGTGTGAAATTATAAAAACAGTAATATATCTGTCCATTCACATAATGAATATTTGTGCGACAATTTTATGCATATCTGCATTAGGTTAAGTACTCTGATGTGTTTGCCCGTTGGTTTTTTTTCTGTTGTTTATTTTGTAATTGACTATTATGTAGTACTTGTATCTTGCCGTGACTTCACTTAAAGGATTCTGCGGAAGACCAGCGCTGGTTGCCCTCAGCTTCCAGCTTAATGCTGAGTAGGATCCCTTTTGTGTCGTGCACGCATACAGATTTAGTATAGGATATATATCATGTTCTATCCAAAAATTTGTATGTGTGCATTTCTATTATAAAAAGTAGCCTATGTCACTCTTCAGTCCCACAACTATCTTCATAGAAAAAAATTGTTCAATTCGTGGCACCAATGTGACGTAAAAAAGGACAGTTACAAAGGCAAAGAAAATGTATGTCAGACTACATACAGCCTCTGAAATAGCAGTGCAACAGCATACAGCATCAGGCGAGGTTTAGACTTGCACTTGCTTTTAGGTATTTGGTTGTAGCGACCACTTCATAAGACGCGGCCTGGCCTGCATCATGTATGTTTGGCCGCTCTTCCATTAAATAAAAATAAAAGTAGGTTTAGCAGCCAGCCTATAGTAAGGCTCTTTCGTGAAATACCACTGCTGGGATTTTCTTCTGTTTTACGTTTCGTTCTGTTTTACGCCATACTGTTATCTCAATTATATATGTACTGTTTTTAAAAAAAAAGAGTGCTGCTGGGAGTTTTTCTCCGCCGCCTTTTTTCTCTCAGCTCAACATCTAGCCCAAACGGGCACCTAAAGGCGATGACTGGGAAAGAATGACATTCATTAAGCGAATATTTTGTATTCCTAATATGAAATAATATTTTTGATTTTTTTTTGTTTACAAAGTTGTGTAGTTGCATCAGCAGCGCCTGGGAACGTTATTTAGGGTTTCATCTGCTCGGCACTAGGTGAATCTAGCCAATGATGACGTATCTCGTCAAATAGAGCAGAGAGCGAAAAGCTTCAGCCCTGATTTAAAATATTGTATATTATTATGCGCTCTGAAGTGCCCATGGCCCGGTTAGCGTAGAACGCAAACGATCTTTGCAACTAAGCCAAAGAGGCGCGGTCGGGTGTGAGATGGGTGAGCGCTAGTGGCAAAAAATTTCATGCGCGTTTCCGTGCTTCGGAGGGCACGTTAAGTCGTCGGTGCCGGTTGTTGCCGGTAGATAACAGTAGTTAAACCTTGTCAGAGGCCTTATGGGCGCTTTAAAAACATCCGATAGTGGATTGGCCACTAACGCGCATCCCCACCAATCCGCATTGGAGCAGCGTGGTGGAGTAAGCTCCAGGCCTTCCCAACAATGGGGAGAGACCCTGCCCAGCAGTGGGACGTAAAAAGAGTTGCAGCCAAGAATAAGTGTAGTTTTACTTAGTTAGCTAAACCGGCGTTAGTTTACAAAAAGCTGTGAAATTCGTACGTATATTAACTAGTTAGTTACATGAGGATTTTAATTGTATCGTATCATTGTCCCCACACGTTAGATCTAACAAGCTCTGCTTGGCCTTGTTTAAGACTTCTTTATGAGTGTTCGTGTTAAAAGCATGTGCTATGACTTCGGTTGTATATTATGTTTTCTTAAATAGTCTTGACAGAGTCGTAAATATTTCTTAATTAGAAAAATATAATTATGAAAAACACTTATGCATTTGATCTAATACTTGACTAAAAATTAAAATAATACTTAAATTAAAACAATAACATTATTTTTAAATTCCATTCTAAAATGTGTTAGTCTATTGAAATTGATTGAAATTAGTTAAAAAAATAAAAGTACGATAGTTTATTATTTTAACAAGGCTGAAGTTTTTCTCCGTCTGCTCTTCTTCTTTATCTTTTTTCAGCTCAGCATTGCCTTAGCGCACCCAGAGCAAACAGACCAAAAAAAAAACGTTCACTACGAGTTTGTAGAAAAACCGTACAGCAAAAAAAAATATATATCATTTCATTTTATTTATACAGCTTACCGTTGTGGTGAATAACAGTAATTATAGTACTTATTAGTGAAAATTGGCTGACTACTTCAAACCTATTAAGCAACTTTGTTACTAACGAAATTAGTAACAATTTAATTTAACCTTAAAAAGTATAAGTGAACAATAACGGTAATATAAAGTTTTATTTAACATTAAAAATAACCGAAAGAGTCGTCACTTTCGTGTAGATCGCAAAGGCTTAAATCTTTATCATTTAAAATCTAGCCTTCAGATCTGATGGATACCCGTGGCGAAAAGATCGCTTTCTAGATAACTTAACTTATTATTTATCGTTAAGCGGCAATTACAAAGTTCAAGGATTCAGTATCCAGCTTACACCACAGCTTTCATTTTTATTATACACGTGACGTGGTCCTTATTTCAAATGACATAAGATATAAAATTTACGTGATAGTGCGTAGGTATATATTGATTTTATTCCTTATATCTTTATACGCACTTGTTCATGAAAAACTTTTTGACGTTGTATGACCCAAAGGTCATTATTATTAAAACTGTCAACCATAAGACTAATGTCCTTCTTTTACGTATACATTTTAATTGGTAGAAAGGCCTTAATAACAAAAATAAAACAAAAAAATATATATATAAATATTAAACAACTCGACGGGCTACTTATTAATTTCGCATGATATTATAGGGATTGTCATAATAGCGTCTCCACACGTTGGCCAACATTGTTGTGAAGATTGTGGCCCATAATTATGGCCATCGTGTGGAACGGGATTTTCAGTTCGGCCATCACTGCTCGTATGTATTTTTAAGGCACACTTAAACCCCGTCAGTGGATTTCAGCGGCGTTATTGGCTCAGGAATATCCTGTGGAACGCACCTTGCGCAACACCCAATACGTACACGTCTTGGGAGTGCATGTAATTTCCATGATTTTCCGGGCCGTTGGCTGGACGTTTCGTGCTATCACTTAAGCTACAGGCAACCTCGGAAATTCCATTTACCTCCCCTATTACGTCAGAGTTAGGGGACGAGCGTGCTAAGTTACGGTCTATATTTTCCACACTATTTGCTCACATAGCGGACAGCTAATTTGCTGCTGAGAATTGTGCCGAATTCCGGCTTGGCATGCAAATGACTTTATATGTATTTGTTTTTATTATTAACACTTATTAAATCTACTCTTACAAGAAAATTCTAGGAATAATCAGCAAAAATTTAAGTTGGTCTGAACCTACTACTAACTTCGTATTAGTTAGTATTCTGTGCTACTGTTACTATCTGCCTGCCTTACTTTTAACCCCTATCCCTACTAATATTATAAATTCGAAAGCAACTCTGTGTGTCTGTCTGCTACGCTTTCCCGCTTAAACTACTGAACCAATTTTAATGAAATTTGGAACGCAGATAGAATAGCAGATAGAATGGACCTTGGGAATATAGGATAAAAACCATCCTATGGGAACCCATAAAACGAGTCTACGTGGGCGAATCCGCTGGCGGAAGGCTAGTTTTTATATAAGTATACAAATACATTGCACGTCTTTAACTTTTTGAAATTAATTACCTGTGTTATAAATGGTTTTAAACTTTTATATTTTATGTTTTTATTCGAAAATTTTAATTAAGATCAGAAACGGATCTTGTTATATGAAGCAAGCTGACAGCGAAATCTAATTCTTTAATTAAGTCGATACGGGCATCACTGGGTAGTATAATAATATACATATACATCACTACCTCTTACATTGTATTTACATTGTTAAAGGTGCTCTTAGATAACGTGTACTTAACGACATTAAATGGGGTGGCCGGTAGCTTGACAAAGGTTTGAAGTTTTTGTCCCAGCCCTTGCAAATGGTCATCCACCTGCGCATTTAGACGAGTCGACTGGCCGGCCTTGAAGTGACACCCTTTTGTAAAATGTCCGATGTCCCGTATGCTTCAGTTTTGTGCACTAAGATTCTAATGCACAGTCTGTTCAGAAAAAGAGAAGCATAGATCTTGACGATAAAGCCTCTTAACTTCGTAACCTTTCTCAAAGTATCATAATATCAGTCAAATCCATTTAAAAATAAAACAAACATCTTAACTGGCTCTACTAAATAAACGTAGGTACTCAAGATTTTATATTGTTAGGAAGACTAAAATTTTAAAATAAGTTCGTATTTTGGTAGGTGGTAGAACTATTATGGTTCGCCCGGGGAAGTACCACCGCTGCACCCACTTCTGAACCAACTCTATTGTGTTTCGGTGGAAAGGTGCAGTTGCCGGCCACACTTACATGAAGCGACCACCAGCCTCCGGAGTAACCGGATAACAGCGCAACTGCATACGACCTCAGACAAGACTTACCTATGTTTGCATGAGGTTTTATGTAGATGTCCATGGGCTGCAGCGACCACTTAACACCACGTGGCCTGCATGCTCGTCTGCTACTCCATTCTAATAAAATAAAAAAATAGATTGGGACCGGGTATAACAAAATATTAAATGTAGAGCTTATATTATAATGTAACATCGCTGAACTCTCCATTTATTTTGTGCTTATTCGGAAAGTATTGATTCATACATACGAGTAGAAACACATATATACTTAAGGGGTCTCATTACCGTCTCATTGTCTTTAAGAGTAACACTGCAGCTGTATACGATCTCGGACAGTTGTTTCAGTTTCGACCGAGGTTTATGTTAAAATTGCCCACACCCACTTCTAATAGCAGAACCACACTTCGTTATGTGTCATTTAATAATAATAATAATAATCATAATAATAAAACACTTGCAGAATAGTGAGAAAATTCATGCAAGTAGAAGAAAATGACATAATTTCCCATCATAATAATATTACACCATCTACTTAAACCTTATGATTGATTACTCGCTGCTTTTACTTGGTTTTTACCCGTAAATGTAGCTGAAACCAGCCTCAGAGTTGAGAAAATCAAATCTTCACAAAAATAATAATAATATATTTTTATTTCAGACAATTGTCCATATTACATTTACATAAGACAGAAAAAGTTAGTAACAAAGGGTTAGTTACAAATATCTTAATGCCTATATTAGTATTGTTAGTAAAGAATATAATTAATTTACCTAACTAATTGTGCCTGTAACAAGCCTCATCCAATGGTTTTGGAAGGGGCAGTCATACCTCTCAGCAATAGACTTCAGGATGCTATTGCTACTGCTCCTGAGGCGCTGCATCATGGAGGCCGCCTTCTTCCGCATTATGGTATGGAAACCATCCGTTCTCGCCTCCGCAAACATGCCCGACGCGCTGCAGCGCCAGGGCAATCGCAGCAGCATCCTGAAGGTGTTGTACTGGACGCGCAGAGCGTTGTAGGTTCGCCGCGTATATGTCACCCACAGGGCACTCGAGTAAAATGATTGGCAGAATGACTTGAATAAAGTAATTTTTACTGGTGGATAACATCGAGTAAACCTGCGAGCAAGCATATTGCCTCTCACCGCCAACTACAACTACTAACAACAAGCAAATCAGACGAATGAACACTCCATACATCGTCTTATGCGACCAAATAAAATGCACAAGAAGACAATGAAGTGTGGTTCTGGCATAACAGAAATCCATTAACTATTCCATTTGTGAGCTTAAGCTGCCTTATCACCCCTAGCATAGGCTAGGGGACTATTAAATAATTATTGAGTTTGATTCAGCGGTTAAATAAAGTTAGTTAAATTGCTTTGTAATCGTAAGAATCAAATTTGACAATTGGAGTTACTTTAGATAGTGTATATAGTTTATGACTTTAAAAATGGTCCAATCCCATCTTGATTTGTATTTATTATATAGGTACTCGAAGGCGATCATTTCCCGGCAAAAGGAGCACAGGCAACTTTTCAACCAAGTGGTCCGACGACATGAAGAAGTCAGCGGGAGTGGCGATATTAGGGTAGGCCTATGTTGAGTAGTGGAATTTTAAACCGATATATGGATGGATGGATGGACGATCTTTCAATGCATGCCCATGGGCTGCAGCTAATAATGAACGGGGCCAAAATTTTGTTTGGTAGATTATTTTATAAAAAAAGTTATAAATAACTAACCTCTTCGGAGTCTTGGAAGTTAAAACTGAGCTTGTGTCTCTAAGGGCTTATGTAGTTCGCTGCTTTTCTAAAGTTCGGTTAATGGAAATCTGTTCGGCAACCAATAGAACTCCACGGCTTAGCTATGAAAATTCGAAGTGTGGGTGATTATTTCTATCTATACAAGGTTGCAAGGTTGGCATGTTGAGTATCAGACCATAACCACAATGCAAGATTGTAATGGGTCCGACTGTAAGCGATGTTACTATTTTAACTATCAAAGGCATAAGGAAAATTTGTTTGCGCTTTTATGCACTTCCACAAAGCGCATTAGGGTCTTCACGCATTTGTAAATACCTGTACGTAATATTTTAATACTCTTTATTTTTTTTGCACAAAATTAAATTTTATACATAATTTTGCGTAGTATTACAGGCTTATTTCATTATAGATTTATTGGCAGCCTGCATTAATTCCTACAATGAAATCAAAATATTCATTTATTTATTTATTTAACATTCGTACCACCTTAAATTAAGGGCTACAGGGTTAAACTTAATGCCTAATGGCATTCTCTGCCAGTCAACCCTGGGCGATGGTGAGAGCTATGGGTAGGCACGACATAAATTATAAAAATGCTTATTATATAAAGAAAAAAATATATAATTAAAACAAGTAATTGAATAAACAAGATTTATACCTAAGTATTTATTAATCTATAAATATAATAAATCTGTAGCAAGTCCGTTTCTGTACATTGAAGATATTTGAAAAAAACTGTCACTAGGGCTATTTATTAGAACCCAAAACAATGATTTTTAGAATTATTGTCTGTTTGTCTGTTTGTCTGTTTATCTGTTCGTTTGTGCGCGCTAATCTCAGGAACGGCTTAACGTAGAAGGATGCGGTTTTCACTGAAGTATTGGTATATTTTTGGATTAACATTTAAGGTTTGTTTTATTTAAATCGGTTCACAAACAAAAAAGTTACGTCAATTTGAACGCCTGCACGCTATAATAAAGTTAATGCGAGCGGTCACACCACAATTTTCGATAACTACTAACATCTCTTAATATTCTGATAGCAAGTTTTCAATCACTTATGCTAGATTTCATCTCTAAATATTTAAATAAACCATACATATCACCACATATTCAAAGAAATCCTCAATACAAAATGTACAAAACCTTAACAAAACGAGGCTACTGCCGACATCTATGTTCACATTCAGAACAGCTATTTAGTGATCTGTTGCAAATTCGGTATATCGACAACTTAGTTTACACGCTATACGATAGATGTCGTTGTTATTCATTTATTCATATTTAATTGCTTTTTACCGGTAGATTTACAGGTGGTGTTACATAAACATTATTTTACCCAATAACGCTAATACAAAGTGGATAGGTGGAGATTATTTCAAATAATTAATTACGAGTATATTTACTTCATAAAGTCATCCACATATTATTGGTATCGACCTTATTTAATAGACAATAATAATTATCGACTCGCGCAGGCGCGGTCCCAGGGGGGGGGTCACAGGGGACATGACCCCCCCAAAATCCCTCACTCATGCGTAGATAGATGGAAGGCGAATCAAGCCAATTTGAGACACCTTTTCCCCCAAATTTCTTAGTGACCCCCCACCAAAATTTCTTGGCGACCCCCCCCCCCCCCCCCAAAATTGAAGGCTGTGACCGCGTCTGGACTCGCGTGGCGCAATGGTTACCATGCAGGACTGCCAATCGAAGGGTCTCGAGTTTGATTCCCGGCGAAGCAGAAATTTGAATGGTGAGTTTAATTTTCTTTTCTCGGTTTAATTGTTTGTATTTCTGTCTCTGTGTGTCTCATGGTACCCATTACACAGTGTATATTTACCCTACTCTGGCGCTATCAGTGTGAAACGTAAAAAAATCAAAGTGTTAGGCGACAGTGATCGCTTAACCACGCGGCCTTTCTGCCTCTTTGTTCGGTTTATTTATAAAAAAAGTGATTTCGAATAAACGAATCAGCAGTTGCCGAGGTTCTAAAAAAATGTTATTGAAATGAGCAGACGTTTTCAGTGGTTAATTTAATAAGAGCTATTACATACATACGCAGTACTGGCACTGGTGTTACACTAATATGCTAAAGCGTCACCGCGGCAGCACGGCATGGTGGTCACGCCCAGAATAATATTAGTAATCGATATATTTATTTCTGATGCTGTGTGAAGGGTAGATATGAGCGCCGATGGGTGGGAGGTCGGCGGCGGCGCGCCGACTTTTTGGAGTCGGCGGCGGCGGCGTTTTCGGCGGCGTGACCTCCAAAGGATTTTTTGATGTTGGCAGATAAAAAACACGTAGTTTATCGATAAAAATATTTATATTTATTAAAACTTAAAAATAAACAAATTACGGTTCAGGAAAGTGTAACATTTTGACACTTAGTAATTAGAACAACGTAATTATACAATTTTGAATAACAGTTTGCCGATATTGCAGGATAGTGTGACAGGATAGTTTTTTTTATATACATATAAATAAACCGTACAAAAAGGCAGACAAGCCGCGTGGTGTTAAGCGATCACCGTCGCCTATGGACACGGGTAACCCCAGAGGAGTCACTCAAGCTTTGCCGGCTTTGGAGGAGAGCTTTTTTACAGCTTTCTTGAAGAACCTCATTTCATAGTCCACTGGAAATGTCTCAGCTGGAAGGTTGTCCCATAACTTACACGTCCATGGTAAGAAAGAGCGTGCAAAGCGGACTGTGGAGGACCGCCACGAGTCCAGATGGTGTCGGTGAAACTTTAACCTTCGTCTGGTGGTATATTCATGAAATGGTGACGTAGGCATAATTTTAAAAAGTTCCTTGGAGCCTTGGAGTAAAGTCGATAGAATGCGCAGAGCGAGCCTCTTCGCAAGCTTAGCGGTTCTAGACTGTCAGTCAAGCTTGGGTCGTTGATGATTCGGACTGCGCGCTTTTGAACGGAGTCAAATGAGTGTTGTGGTGTAGCTGGTATTTTGGTGCTCCTCTCGTATAATCTGCAGCTATGTATTGTGTATGTGGACTATGAGAAAGCCTTTGATTCTATTGAGATCTGGGCGGTGCTAGAGTCTCTCCAGCGATGCCAGATTGACTATCGGTACATCGAGGTGTTGAAGTGTTTGTATAAAGCCGCAACCATGACAGTCCGAGTCCACAACGGAAGCACTGGACCTATTCCACTGCAGCGCGGAGTACAAGGCACAAGGTTCATATCCCCGAAGCTGTTTACCGCTGCACTGGAAGACGTGTTCAAGCTGATAGAGTGGAACGAGCTCGGTATTGACATCAATGGCGAACACCTCACACAACTTCGATTTGCCGATGATATAGTAATCTTGGCGGAGAACCTGGAAGAGTTCAGCACTATATTATGTGACCTCCATAGCGCCTCACAAAGGGTGGATCTTAAGATGAACATGGACAAGACGAAGATCATGTTCAACGTCCATGTCACACCTATACCGGTTGTTGTTGATGGCACTACTCTCGAAGTTGTCGACAAGTACATATACCTGCGATCCGTATGGGTAAGTCCAGCTTCAAGAGAGAGGTAACTCGTAGAATCCAACTCGGATGGGCAGCGTTCGGGAAGTTACAAAGTGTCTTCTCGTCCAGAATAACTCAGTGCGTAGAGAATGTAGTGCATGAATGTAGTAGTGCGTAGAGAAATACCAATTTCTCTACGCGATAAAATTCGTAACGATGAAATCCGTAGACGATCGAAAGTTACAGACATAGCTCTCAAAATTTGCAAGCTGAAGTGAAAAAGGAGTACAGGCCGCCCTCCAACCAGGTGGACTGATGACCTAAAGAAGACAGCGGGAAACCGCTGGATTCAGTAGGCGCAGGACCAGGAGGAATGGCGAACGTTAGGGGAGGCCTACTTCCAGCAGTGGACTACTAAAGGCTGAAAAGAAGAAGAAGAACTGCTTAAAGCGGCCTACGGCAACAACGAGCACGTTCAAACTATTTGACTAGTGACCGATTCAATTATCTCTCTCGCTCACTCGGCGCGCCGTTACCTTTTCGCGGCGGCGGCGGCGCGGCGAAATCTGCGGCGGCGGCGGCGCGCCGGCGCGGCGCTCATATCTAGTGAAGGGTTGTTAATAGGACCAATTGACTCTTAATCGCGTAGGGCCTGATCCTCTCACGCTGTTCCAATTCAGGTTGATGACGTCTTCATTGTTAGTGGCCTAAGTGCTGTCGCAATTTTTAAATCGCTCAAAATACCTCCATTAAGTATAAACGACAGTATGTTAACGACAATTGCAACCAACGTGTAAGCAACCAAGAATTTGACTCCCAACTACTAACCACGCCTGACATAGCGTAGACATTTCACCACCTTTCGGCAATATATTTAAGTTACATAATGATAATGAATCTATGCATTATTTGCAGCACAAATTATTTAATTATAATGATCCTTTCCGCGGGCACAGCAGTACTATCTAAACACTTTAAAAACAGGCTATTATAATACGTTTAATTTGTATAGAGAAACTGATGATAACGACTGAAAAGTCGATATTATAAGAGGAGTACAGTAAGAATTGTAAGGACTCAGGAAGAATGTATGTACTCAACATAATAATATGAACTTTTGTATCATAAGTAATTTCTTAAAAGGTACTTAACAATAATCCAAGGGACAGTGGAGGGCAAGCGGTCACGAACGAAATTGCAACCTCATCAGCAACGACCACTCTGACAAGAGTGAACGACTAAGGAGGAGGAGGAACAAATAATCCAAGTCTAATCAAGCCTTTTGTACAAGTCTTTATCTACGCGGACGACGTCGCGGGCACTACTAGTAATAAATATATATAGAAATATACTTATAAAAATGTACATAAATATACTTACATACATATACAATATACAGATAACATATAAAATAAATATACATATTATCTATCTATATATCAAGTTTGGTCCACTACAACAGGAAATAAATTCAAATATTAGCGATACTCTACTTAGCATCTGATTGCTAAAATAAAGATAAAGTGCATGCCAGGGATTTTCATTGAAATGCATTCAATATGTGACAAGGACAACTAGTGAGAATCCATTGGCCGCAGCAACCATTTAACACCACGTAGCTTAGTGTTTATTTGCCATCTTATATTTTTAAAAATACCCAAAATCTTTGTTTCGCTGAACGAGACAGTCTCACAGTTGTCCTACCGATTTGTTAGGACACCCCTGGGTCATCGTAGGCAGTTTATGGAGTGAATGAGGGCAGACTCTAGAACGCTTTACGCATAACAGGGCATTTCCTTAATATTAGTGATTATTCATCGTATGTTTGTAACTCTAGTGCATACCAATTATCGACTAATAGCTTCTTTACCGCCCCTCGGCGAACGATTTTAATATGTATTATTATGTAGATGCTATCTTTCTGGCATTTGCGTACAGAATTTGTATCTTCAGGGAAATTGAGTCGTCATAATCAAGTTCTATCATAATTAAAGTCGATTCATGTAATGAGCTCAGCTGAGGCTGGCGTTAAGGAGCTATTACACACATTGTATGTGTTTAATCAATGTTTTTTACTAAATTCTTATAATGACGTTATTGTATTAAGCTACAAGTGCGCTCATTTCCATAAAATACATTGCGTTTTTGTAAATGACGATGATTAGGCACAGGACGCAGTTGATGAAACACATTTATTTTAATTGTCAGCTCACATGTAATAATTTTTCAAACACGTTTTAGAGTTACCTTAATAATAAAGAAGTAAGTATTTTATAAATCCCCTTTTTAAGTATGAATGGAATAACCTAAAATCAGTGCCATACATGTATATTTTGATTTAATAAATAATGTTTTTACTCAATTTATGGCAATGTGCAATGGATGCAAGGCACAATATGTTTTATTAAACAGACCTGAATTGCATTGACTGCATCTCTTTTTAAGTCCCTTTACTTGACACGGACTTCTCTTCCTATTTGGTAGGCTCCACAAGGGCTGGTGGAGGTTAGTGGCCAATACGTTGTCAAACTTCTCAAACCTTCTACAAGGTTTTCGACAAAATTTATGAAGGGGAACTGCTATAGATCGATAACTACTGGTATTAAAGGCTTAACGTGCACTCCAAAAAAAAAAAACTTAAACATCTATGCCACACACAAATCAGACCACATTGGTATCCGACATCAATATTTTTTAAATTGCGACATCGCATCGTAATGTCACTTAAAATTAGAATGATGAAGAAAATATTTGTGTGTTCTTATTATATTGATTTGAATTGATTTTAAAGGTTATTTTATTTGCAGATTCAAATAATGTAGTTTTATAATGTTATTGAGGCGCGCATGTCCCGGCGGCGAGCGTAGAACGCGAGCGATTTACGCTACGCAGCTAATGCCGAGCCGAGTTCAGCCGAGCGATCCCGAAGCCGCCCGAACCGCCGACGAACGATTTCTCTGATGAAATTTCATACTGCCGACGACGTACGAGAAATTGAAACGAATCGGAACGATTTCCATCCACACAGTGTGAGAAATCTGAAGAAACAGGTTTCTTCAGAGAAATCTGAAGTAATCTGAACGATTTCTCGCAACGTGTAGGGCAGGCAAGCCAAACGGGCGCGGTCGGGTGACCGCTATTGGCAAAAATTTCATGCGCGTTGCCGTGCTTCGGAGAACACGTTAAGCCGTCGGTCCCAGTTGTTGTCGATAGATAACAGTAAACCTTGTCGGAGGCCTTATGGACGGTTTGAAAACATTCGACAGCGGGTTGGCAACTAACCCGCATCTCCACCAACCCGCATTGGAGCAGCGTGGTGGAGTAAGCTCCAGGCCTTCCCAATAAGGGGGAAAGACCCGTGCCCAGCATTGGGACGCAAAAAGGGTTGCAGCCATAATGTTATTGAGACAATAACTGGAGTTAGATTTCAGCGGCGCATCTATGATTAAAACAATGAGCTATAGTAGGTATTTTATATGATTAAAACTTCAGGATACCTTAATCTTCTCTAAGCATGTAAAGTTTACCAAATGGTACTTGGCTAGCGTCACCGCAGCTGATTACTTTTTTTTTACAATAGCGGCACTGATTTCTTTCTTTTTGATAAAAGACCCTGGCCCATTCACCATTGCGTCTCCAATCCGAATTATGACGTTCTATTTCGACATATAATTCTAAGGATACTTGAATGAAAGTTCTAAGCGAGTACTACCTATCATAAAAATCAAATTAAATCCAAGCGTGGATACGAGAGCTGTATTTAAGGTCCAATAAATTAAATTCATTTATAATATTTGAGTGGGCAACAATAAGTTCAGATAAACCAATAACACCCATTTCGTTACCTGCCGGCGTCGTGATCGGCTAGCGCCCGCACCTGCTGAGATTTACTACGAGTGTGGTTTAAGGGATAGGCGCGTGGCCTGGGCCCATGTCCAAGATAATGTACGCCGTATAATAATTTTATGAGTAATTAAATATATTTTTATGTCTCACTGCTGAACACGGATCCCGAAAGTGAGAAAGTGAGAAGAAAGATATCAGCTATATTCCACCACATTGGCCAAGTGCGTTTGTGGTCAATTTACAAATTATGTATCCATGGATATTTTGTGTCATATTTATACAGCCTCTGGAAGTAATATACTCATAGTAGTACACGCAATATATTTAGAAAAATTTGATAGCGTGGTTCAGTGGTGGGTCCAGGATTTCAGATTGAGGGGGGGGTTGATTTTAGTTGGGGCAGGTGCGGGCTCGTACTCGCACGCTCGGGGGGCTAAGGTCAAAATACGTATTGTTTGAGGTTTGTCAAGGGTGAACCCGAATGGCTTGGGGTAACCCCCTGGATCCGCTAGTAGCTTAGTTCTCTATAAAGCCCTGCGGTTTTTTTTGTAGATATCCAGAATTACCATCTGGTATTCATATCAAATCGAAATTTAACCTATGTAGGCGCGGTCAGCTAACAAACCCTCAAAATCGCTCCTAAATTATCCGGTCGATGAATGTTTGTTAATTGCTTTAGGTATTAACTGTGTTGGGTATAACACGATAACAGGATAGTCTATGGAAGGGATAGGCTATCCTCATAAAGCTATATTTTTATTTTCTTTTGACACATAGTCGCTACTCGAGGACTTCGTTTGCCCAGCGGTTAATAGATATTTAAGCAAATATGGTCTGCCTGATTTTACTATTACGGTTTTAGGCTACGAAACATAACACTAAAACATTGGTAAAACTGCAAAATCTAGCAAATTAGCCTTTGCCGCTTACATTTTGCGGCAACAACTAAATCTCAGATAATCGCTGGTGTTGCCAGCAATTGGGCACCCGCCCCTCGACGAGCCCACAATTTGAGACGATAAACTGAAGGTCGCATCAGATCGGATACTTTCGGAGACAAAGAGAATCCGCTCAAGCGCGCCTAATGACCATTTGCTATCACTTCTAACTGGAATATAAAGGTTACACAATGGTTCATTAATAAAATTAAAGAGGCTGTTCCGTTGAAATCTTGCCCCTGGTAAATATTTTTACGAATAAAAGGTATATTGTTTATCGCGTAAAGGTTAATAACACTAAGATGATAATATTATATAATGTAATATGTATGTATATTAAGTACGAGTAGTGTTAGCTGCGGGCACTCTGGCACACACCTCTGAAAATTTGTTATGTGCGTCATTATCGCAGCTTCATGGTGAGGGAAAACACTGAAATATTTTGATACGATGTTTTCCTTCACCGCGCATGCTTGAATCACACAAAACTTTCTTAAAGGTTACGTCTACAAAATCCCAATTTTTAAGTACTTATATATAATCCAAATACCAATTAGATATGAAAGAAGACCTGTGACCATCAGTGGGACATAAAAAGTGTTGAAAATAAAAATAAAATATCTTTGTGTATACATTATTTCAATAAAGAAATAAAGTTTTTATAGATTAAATTTTTAAGAACAGAACTTTAGACTATAATATATGTATATCATAAAATATATTACTACCGCACTCCCCACCAAACCAAATAAATAAATTCAGTCACCAACGCGTGAATTTAAGGTTAACCAGACTTGTTCTAGGCCTATTTACCCAGTGTGCTTTTTTATTTGACCTTCCCTTAATAAGTTGAGAGCTTAAGCAGCCACTGCCAAGTTTCAGTCGCCTTATAAATAAGCAAGCCAGATTTATATCTGCAAGGAGTCTGTCGTCGGATGGCCCACAATGAGGGAATAAATTAGCCAAGTGCGCATTGCGCCGTCCGTCGCACGCGACCTGACGACTCTATAACGCTATGTACACCGCTATACAGTCACTGAGGAGTCTGAGGACACTCCGTTTATAAATATATTCATATAGATGGGTTAGTCAGAAGGCAAAACTATTAATCATATAGAAATTTGTGCTAAGTCCCTCTCACTATCCCATCAAAACGATCAGCTAAACAGCATAAGAAAGCAGCATAACATAATCTAATCAAATCTAAATATATATGAGGAACAAAAACTTTTACTACTCATTTTACTTTAAAAATCCGTTCACAGCGGACGTTTAGGTACCTACTAATTACAAACTACCTCGCAGCGAAATGTAGGTGTGTGAGTGGACTTTTCACTTTTATACCGGATGATTTGTATTAGGTGTAATTCCTTTTAAGGTGTGAAAGTATGGAACATATGCTATAATAAAATTAACGCTAATTATTCATTTCAATTTTTCAATTTTCAGTATTTTCAGAGATATGTGATGTTTTGTAATTTTTCTGAAAATACTCCGATTTAAAGGGGAAATGATAAACCACACAAAATATACTGCTAATACAAAATATTTTTTTTTATTGTTTATGTTTCCTGAATAGACAATTGGCACGAGTAAAATTAAATAGGAAACAAATAAAATTAATTAATTTTGAAATAAAAGATTGAAAATTTTAACTTAAAGAAGTAATAATTTACGAAATCTAAATTTCCATCATTTTTATATATTTACTCTATATTTATTTCAGACCATGAGTCCCTACATTAGGATAGTATAATACAAATGCTTACATAACTATGATAGTACAAAAACCATAGGTAACACAAAAAAAAAACTGGTAGGTAATTCCTTAGCATCGCTGCGACGTAAAGTTATGCATAGGCTAAGTCTACATTATATAAAATATTTATTAAACATACATAAAATATATACATTTCATTAAAGTTAATATTATGTTACAGGTGCATTGTGATACATAAATTCATCTAAAAGAACATCCGTACGTGGATTCATCTAAATACACGGGTATGGCGGAGAATCTCCTATTCTTGACTTTCTTCTTGTTGTCTTCTGGGAGGAAATTCCAGATAATTAGGTCCTCGTCCGATGTTGCCGTTGCTGAAACAATAAGGATTTTAATTTCACGTGGAAATGCCAATGAATTGTTAGGTCTTCTGAGTAGATTCCGAAAGGTGGCCAAGGCTGATTACGCGATAGCCTCACACGGTTCAAATGAATGCTCAGAATTGGGTATATAACTAATCACATTTAAATTTTCTCAGGGGTAAAAATGGCGATTAATGTAATAGTATGTTTTTCAAAAGCTTGTTTCACCCATATTTGTTTAAAAATATATTCATTTTATTTCTCTTCATCTCATTATTCTAAAAAAACATACGTATAAAGTATGTAATGCTAGTGTTTTAAACACCGTGTTTCCCTTACGTCCAAGTATTATTCAGATTGAAGATAGTTCTCTAAGTTTCATAGAGTAGGTAAAATATAGGTAATTTATCTTTGTCTGTCTTCAGATGTTGTTAAACGGGATATTCAGGGTTAAATATCACAAGGGTGGAACCTCAGAATCGCCAACTACTACGGAACATTCTTCTAGTATAGTGTACATATCAATAGACAAGTCATAAAAATCAAACCGCAAATTGTGAGCTGCATCATTTGGACCGGTGCATTTCACAACAGATTTCGAACATCTCAAGCACTGAAAGAAGCTTGGGTTCAAGATACTGTGGGTATCTTCTAAAAGTTACATCGTGTTATTTATTGATAAATTAAGTTTTTAACAAAAAAATAGAACCGACTTCAAACGGTAAAAAATAAAATTGTTCAGTACCTACTTCTTCTTGCTTATGGTAATGACTCTTAAAACTATTTCTGGAGTCGGGCCCTTAGTAAATGTCGTACCATTCGTTCTAAATTGGCACCGACAGTACAGACAGTGGGACAGTACCTACTTCTTCTTGCTTATGGTAATGACTGTTATATTGGAGTCGGTGCCCATTCAGAACGAAAGGTACACTATATTTACTAAGACAGGACATTTCACTAAGGGCCCGACTTCAAAAATAGTTTTAAGAGTCATTACCATAAGCAAGAAGAAGTAGGTACTGAACAATTTTATTTTTTACCGTTTGAAGTCGGTTCTATTTTTTTGTTAAAAACTTAATTTATTTCACTCTTTTTAGTAATTTTAATAATTCTTTAATAATGTATGTATTAGCATAATTGGAAAAATTTTCACTTAACTTCTAAACTTTAAACAGATTTACCTTTTATAATCATGTTTATCTAATAGCCATCTAAAAGTCTGAAAGAAAACTACTATCAGTATCAGTAAATTAAAGAAAGAATTTGCTCTCAGCTCCTAACCGTTGAGGAGTTGTACCTTCAATCATCAGTTAAGCAACAAGTTAAAAATATGACTAAAAGAATGTGTGTGCCTATTACGTTTCAGTGTTTCCCTCGATTTCCCTAATATCACATCATCAGATTCTGACATGGTGACAGTTGGACCACCTCAGGAATGTAAGATTTCGAACAAAAAACCATTTATTGAAAGAATTTGCTCTCAACTCCTAACCGTCGTAGTACCTTCCATCATCAGTTCAGCAACATGATATGACGATAATTATACACAAATGTCTGTTTTACTTTGTAAAAATATGAAAATCATTTGTTGTGCTTTAAAATTTGAGTGTTCCCTTCGATTTCTCTGGGATCCCCTCATCAGACTTTGACTTGGTGACAGTTGGACCACCTGGGGAATGTAAGATTTCGAATAAAAAACTATTTATTCAAAGAATTTGCTCTCAACTCCTCACTGTCGCAGTACCTTCCATCATCAGCTCAGCAACATGAGATGATGATTTCTATGCGTAAATATCTCTTATGCTTCAGAAACTATAAGAAAATCAATGTGTGTGCCTATAAAATTTGAGAGTTCCCCTCGATTTCCCTGGGATCCCATCATCAGATCCTGATTTGGTGACAATGGGACCACCTCGGGAGTATAAGCATACGAACAAAAAAAGAATTTTGAAAATCGGTCCACAAACGGCGGAGTAATCGGTGAACATATATTTAAAAAAAAAATACATACAGCCGAATACAGTACCTCCTTCTTTTGGAAGTCGGTAAAAATGTAAGACGGTTATCTTGCTTACCAAGTTTGGTGCCGTCCGGGCTGAAGACCATGGTGCGCACGCGGTCGAGGCAGGTGCGGCCCGCGCCCCAGCAGTCCACCACGGTGTCGGGGCCGCTCATCACCACCAGTTGCGAGCACGATCTGGGGAACGTTGCGCGTTCTGAAATTAAGACATTACTAATCATTGTTTGAATTTTTATCGTTGTCATTATTCATTGGCAACCGGCTTTATTCACCCTATATTTATCAGGGAGCCAGAGACTTAGCGATTGAACGAAACATCGTTTGTGTCCAAGACTAATCTGGCTCCTCCAAAAATATAGCGTTGTATACAAGGTTGTATCAATTGGACTTCACTTTTCTATGACAGGATTGTATCTGAGAATCAATGACAGAAGGAATAGCAAGAAAAGTGTTTTTTATAACTTCTTTCATTTAATATTACCACGAACTTATACCTAGGCTTGTTATTAGAAATAAAATAAATAATGTAGTTTAAAAAACTAAAAACACGCTTTTGTGAAAATACGAACTAAAAAGTAAAAAAATAAGAAGAAAATGTATTTTACTGTAAAAAAAAGCGTGGGGTGCATGGTGTCAACAGTAACAGTGGTAAAAACCACCCCCCGCTTTTTTTTACAGTAAAATACATTTTCTTCTTATTTTTTTACTTTTTAGTTCGTATTTTCACAAAAGCGTGTTTTTAGTTTTTTAAACTACATTATTTATTTTTAATTTTTTAGTTGGATTTTTATTCTCAAATTATTGCATTATCATCGGCCCTTGACCCCTATGCAAATTTTCAAGTTAACCAGACGCTTAGACGTGTTAAAGTACCTTAGGCCACGAACTTATCAGCCGCCCCTCGTATATTTTATTTTATCCTGATGATCCTAGTTACGACTTTATTAAAGTTATGAGATTATTGTATTGTCATCGGTCCTCAATAAATCTACAAAGTTTGAACGAAATCTGGCCGTTTAAAGTGGGTCAAAATCGCGCCCAAAGAAGTCGGTTACAAACATACAGGTGAAGCTAATATAAAGCGTGTAAAAAGAAGAAGAAAAGATTGGTTTACTCAACAAAATTAAGGCTATTTTCTAACATATAGCTGTACCTATTTGCGGTGAAGATCAAGTCATCCGCTACCGAGATTACTATGTGAGATTATTATATGTTTAGTTCTACAGGTAATCTCGAAAACAGCGGGCTCAATAATTAGAAAATAAAAAATATGAGAACAATATGAAAATCTACTATGTACTAAACCTTACCTGTATCTAACAGACTTAGAACCAGCTCACCGGTCTTGTGACTGAAAAGCATGGCGTCGAGGTAGTTCCGGTGTTGGCAAATGGTTTCCCGAATCTTGGTCGTAGGAGCGTCCCACAGCGAGATCCGGGATTGGTTGTCAGCTGTCACTTCGGCCACGCCCAGCAGAGCGCTGCGCCAGGGATGCCAAGCGCAAGTCTAAGGAAAAATTCAGTTTGTTCATTGCCATTGGGATCAGCTTACATAATTGGGAAGGTTTGGAGTTTACCTCAATTTAACTATTTCAACACTGATTGGATTAATGAATGGATGGATGGATACATGCATGGCGTCGAAAGTAACCCATGTAACCACGTACATGACCGCTAGAGGCAAATTTCGTTCTTCATCGATAATTCATCCTAAGTGCTATCTATAGGTAGGTAGCTCACCATAGAAGCACCATTAGGCGCTAAATTTTGTCAGTGTTTTGGAAGCTTATTGCCCGCTTGCATTGGAGCAGCATTTTGGTGTAAGGTCAAGTTATGACACCCGAAGACCAACTGCTGACGGCCAATTGTAACCCACAACGACTGACCGCGCACAATATAGCTAAACTTTTACGATTACTTTTTCCAGAACCTATATACATAGCTTTGCGCATCTGTCGAATATTAGCTATAAAGTACCCGGATGATTGAGTTTTCGGATAAAAACAAATAACTTAACATTACCATCTACTAAAGTAGCTCCCAACTAAAAAATAATTTAGTTTGGCTACAACCCTTTTTGCGTCCCACTGCTGGGCACGGGTCTCTCCCCATTATTGGAGAGGCCTGGAGCTTACTCCACCACGCTGCTCCAATGCGGGTTGGTGGAGTAGAATTTAGTTTACCAACAATTTATTGCCGCCGAAAACCTCTGCATACTTAATTTCATAAAAAACGTTGAAGCCGTTTCCGAGATTCAGATTGATATACATACATACATATACAAGAACTGCTCGTTTAAAGGTTATATACCTACAATTAGTCTGCACTCGTGAACGTCAGCCACCAAAGAAGGAATATGAAAATATTTTTTTATTAATATTTCATACATTATGTACTCCTTAATTAGCTAATTTTTATATAACCTTGATTTGTATACCTTGATATGGAAGAACTTGATTGAGTGATTGACGTTCAACATCAACTTTTTTTACCAAAAAGTTAAACCGGCACCAATATTCAAAACGCTTATTTTGAAGAAATAAGCGGAATTTAAAATAAACTTTTAACTCATATTGAACTCGCTTATCAGTCAGACATTCATGCTCAAAAGTTTACTTTTTTAATTCAGGCAGTAACATATGCGTTTTTCATTTTTTACCTTTATAGTCCAGCCATTGGACTCCATGCTGGAGTGCATCTGCAGTTTGGGCCATGTGAGCAGCACGATCTTGGACGAGTTGACCGTGGCGACGGCCACGAATCTTGCATCGGGTGATATTCGCACCGCCAACACCGGCTCGCCTCTCGACACCCGGCTTGAACTGAGGAACCGCGAGTCACGGGTCGCTGATACTACCACACCCGAAGAGCATCCTCTGAAATGACCGATATTGCCAAAGTCAGAGTGAATCACAACAAGAAACAAGGACAAAGTTTCAGTTGGCTAAATGCAGTTAGTGAAATCCAACATGTTGCCAGGACTAGTTACGTTTTCCTTCACAAACAAATAAAGTTTCGTGATAACATGTATATATTATTTTATTTGTATATATATAATAATGTATAAGTTACAAAAATGTTGGTTGAAAAATAAGTTACAGTTGGTGAATTCACAGTCCCAATGAAACCAGGTGGTGAGTTCTATCACCTAAATGAAAAATCTAATTGGCCCGGGGAAGTATTACTCACATCAATCTCTGCATTGAAATAAATCTATTGTGTTTCGATGCGAGTTGCGATTAGCCTCCGGAATGCCAACACGACTGCATGTAACCAGTCAGCAAGAATCTGGCCTGGTTGATATTATGTGTTCATCTTTTGCAGAGACTCTTTAAAACAACCTAATAATTACAACATAATAAACTTAATGCAGATACTTACAAAGCCAAAGAGTTCCCAGTAGGACTCCAGTCAAGAGCAGTGATGGAGCAATACGTCAGCCCCATACACATGCAGTATGCCAAGCCAACGTGCTTGTTAACGTTGTTGTGAATCTCCACCACTTGCTTATCTGTGCCTAGCTAAAATAATAAATATAAAGTCTTACAGAAGACTAGCCTTCCGCCAGCGGCTTCGCCCGGGTGGACCCGTTTAACGGGTCCCCGTAGGATAAAAAATAGCCTATGTGCTATTCCAGGCTTCATTGCTATTTTAAAATCATAGTCGTTTAGCCAGTTGTTTCAACCGCGTTCCTATTACCCGTTTTCACGTAGGAATGAAGCATTTTCCCGCGGTAAAAAGTAGCCTATGTTAGTTAGGGTGAATGTAGCTTTCTAATGGTGAAACAATTTTTGAAATCGGATCAGTAAGTTTTGAGTTTATTCATTACAAACATACAAAAATACAAATCTTTCCTCTTTATAATATTAGTATAGATATAGATACAAAGACAAAGACAAAGACATTTATTTGCACAAATATGGGTGTTTACAAAGTTGTTTATATATATTTAGTTCGCCATATTTACCTTCTGAGGTATGCAAATATACAATGATAATAAATTAAGTTTTTAACAAAAAAATAGAACCGACTTCAAACGGTAAAAAATAAAATTGTTCAGTACCTACTTCTTCTTGCTTATGGCAATGACTCTTAAAACTATTTCTGGAGTCGGGCCCTTAGTAAATGTCGTACCATTCGTTCTAAATTGGCACCGACAGTACAGACAGTGGGACAGTACCTACTTCTTCTTGCTTATGGTAATGACTGTTAAAACTATATTGGAGTCGGTGCCCATTCAGAACGAAAGGTACACTATATTTACTAAGACAGGACATTTCACTAAAGGCCCGACTTCAAAAATAGTTTTAAGAGTCATTACCATAAGCAAGAAGAAGTAGGTACTGAACAATTTTATTTTTTACCGTTTGAAGTCGGTTCTATTTTTTTGTTAAAAACTTAATTTATTTCACTCTTTTTAGTAATTTTAATAATTCTGTATGTATTAGCAAAATTGGAAAAAAATTCACTTAACTTCTAAACTTTAAACAGATTTAGCTTTTATAATCATGTTTATCTAATAGCCATCTAAAAGTCTGAAAGAAAACTACTATCAGTCCACCTGAACGTATAAATTAAAGAAAGAATTTGCTCTCAGCTCCTAACCGTTGAGGAGTTGTACCTTCAATCATAACTTAAGCAACAGCAGGTGATAATTACCAGACATAAATATTTGTATTATGTTAAAAATATGACTAAAAGAATGTGTGTGCCTATTAAGTTTCAGTGTTTCCCTCGATTTCCCTAATATCACATCATCAGATTTTGACATGGTGACAGTTGGACCACCTCAGGAATCTAAGATTTCAACCAAAAAAACATTTATTGAAAGAATTTGCTCTCAACTCCTAACCGTCGTAGTACCTTCCATCATCAGTTCAGCAACATGATATGACGATAATTATACACAAATGTCTGTTTTGCTTTGTAAAAATATGAAAATCATTTGTTGTGCTATAAAATTTGAATGTTCCCTTCTTCGATTTCTCTGGGATCCCCTCATCAGACTTTGACTTGGTGACAGTTGGACCACCTCGGGAATGTAAGATTTCGAATAAAAAACTATTTATTGAAAGAATTTGCTCTCAACTCCTCACTGTCGTAGTACCTTCCATTATCAGCTCAGCAACATGAGATGATGATTTCTATGCGTAAATATCTCTTATGCTTCAGAAAATATAAGAAAATCAATGTGTGTGCCTATAAAATTTGAGAGTTCCCCTCGATTTCCCTGGGATCCCATCATCAGATCCTGATTTGGTGACAATGGGACCACCTCGGGAGTATAAGCATACGAACAAAAAAATAATTTTGAAAATCGGTCCACAAACGGCGGAGTAATCGGTGAACATATATAAAAAAAAATACATACAGCCGAATACAGTACCTCCTCCTTTTGGAAGTCGGTAAAAAATATAAAAGGAAAAAACTAAACTATAATACAATTGCGAAATATACATTTACATCTATTTTACTATTATTTTTATTTGTCCCATATTGCGCCTTTTATAAATAAAAATAAAAATATTTATTTACTTATATTTCGGATCGGTTCCGATCGTCAGTCTGGGTACCCATATCACAGGGTGTTTGTACACTGAGAGGAAAAAAAGCCGGCGGAAAAAAACCTCCCAGGTTTTTATGGAATTCCTTTATGCCGTTTTATCGTTTATGAAATCAGTGACTGAGTAATACGCCTTTTTCAGTAAATTCATTTTAAGTCCTTTTTTAAATTCGTTGCCCGTTTTAATTTTGAGGAATTCCGGTAGACCGTTATATATTTTTGGTCCCATGCAAAAGACACTGTTATGATATTGTTTTGTTTTGGAAGCGATTGAACATGTCGGCGCCGCCATCTTTGTAAGCAACACGTGCAACAGGCAATACCCCCACCAATGCAATATAAAAGGGCAGCGCGCCAGTAGTTTCAGATCAGTCGTTTGCGAGCAGTTGCCCGATGCACATGCTATGCCGCTTTATCGCGATTGTGTTTAAAGTAATATAAAAATAAGTGACTATAAACTGTGTGTCTGTGAAGTTTGCTTTAAAGTGATATAAATTAAATGATTATCGAATAAACCGTGTGTTTGTGGAAGTTTGCTGTTTTATTCAAGGAGATGTAATCCCTTACGCCGACATCAGAATTGGGATCTGAACCGGACTCTCACTGCTGCGCTATGTTTGACATATGGCGAGATGTCATGTGGCGAGGCGCCTACCTATCGTCGTGACAATACGAACAACGCATCTCTGGTTGAAGGCGCAGACAACAGCGTGGTCAACACGATACCCAAGCGCCTGTTGACACGGCGCAATATGGCTGGTGTTTTATGGACAACTACATCAATCCGGTCAGTCGTTCTATGTTTAGTTTGATTCTGGTACCGAATGCTATCTTGTTAAATAATCTGTTGGCCATAACTTTAAAGGTGAACGAAGTTCGTTCACCGAACAGTTTAGTTCAATGAACGTATATTCAGAAATTCATACAGTACTGTAAACATGGACTGTACTGAACAAATTAATGGTTACTGTTTATTCGTTTTATTTTATCTGATAAAATATGACATGAAGATGAGTCGAGTATTTTTAAAAAGAAGGCTTCACAATTAAGATGTCTATACCTGTTTGGTTGTTTGAAAACAGTTAATTGACACCTGTAGTGGTCTACCTAAAGCCATGCAAAATTTGTTATGAATTCAGGCATTCAAAATAAAAAGATTACTAATGTCCCTACTTAACAAAATTACTTACGGTTTTGTGAGTCTGATCTTATGACACAGAAACAATAACCCCAACCACTTACTTGATACAGTTACTGAATTGCACTTAACTCAATTATAATGACAACACAGTTACAAATCAATACTTATTTTACTACCTAATTCCTTGATGTCTAGGACAGTAATAGTTCTATTATCTCACTTTGCCGGTATTTGTACAGAAACTTGAAGAAAATAGAAGGTAATTTATAAAACATGCATTAACAACTACCTATTATGATTGATAAATGAACATAATTATTATTCTACCCTAGAATGTTGCTATTTTACTAATTTAAATCGTTGGCGACAACAGTTTTGTTAATGTTACTCGTGTCATATCAGGTGAATTAAAATAAGGCCACAAAAATGGACTCGTACTGTTTATCCTAAGACTTTGTCCCAACTCATTTTCGATAGTGATCGATATAATCTAAAATCTTAAAACTGGTAAATGGTAATAAAATCTTTAGGTATGCCCATGACCGTGTACGAAAAATTACATTGAGTAATGTACCAGCTGTTATCTAGATTTTTCTGATGTAGAAAGCGGTTAGGAGGTTATCTCCGCCGGCTAATAGATCACAAGGCAAGGCTATTAAAGTTTGGCCGCACTGCATTCATTAGTCTGTAGTCGTTACCGCAACTCCTGCTGGGGTTGGTCAGGGGGCGATGAACAGCTAGTGATGTGACGTGGGCCTAGTTCTGATGACAGACTATTGTTGGCTGTTCGGCTGCACTGCATTCATTGGTCTGTGAACGTAACCGCAACTCCTTTTGGGGTTGGTCAGGGGGCGATGGACAGCTAGTGATGTGGCGGGGGCAAGGGTCTCAGAGGAGACTATTGTTGTGTATTGGCCATGGATGGCCTGGGCCTAGCTTTGTATCTGGTTTTAAGATTAAAGTTTGCTTATTTTAAATGAACTTTTCAGTACAGCTGTGTATATGATTTTAAGGTTATAATTTGTTTATTTTAAAGGAACTTTTGGTACATTTGAATGGGTTAATGTTGCTTTGTCAATAAGTTGATGAGATAAAAGAAATGAAAGTCCTCAATAGATTCTTGATGTTATTTCTCCAAGTTTTGTGCGATAAGTAACGTATGGGTGCCTAATGTGTCTAGTGAAGGTGGTTGAGGAGTTGAAAGAAATTATTTCGTGTCGAATAAAAGACAATTCGCGTGGCACATTGGTTACCACCAGTACCGTCTTTGCCATAGGGGCACATGGGGCACGAGCCCAGGGCCCCGGGCCTTACGGGAGGGCCCCGTTGGATGGCAAAAGTTACTTATAAATTTAACGAAACCGATTGTTGGAACATATTTCCAGTTAAAATGAAAATATAGCTGTTCTTTTTCAGAAAGTGATAATTCCGTTTCTTCAATATTCGACAAACATTACTATCTGAATAAGATTTTTGATTTAAAAAGTTACGTGTCTTTGTTAAACACCCTCTGAATATTTTTAATATTTGTTTCCCACGCTAATACACATCATATAATCATATAAACAATATCATAGTGTAATTATAAGTGATTAACATCACTGAATATGTTTTTTTTTTTCTTTCTTTGGTACTATTAAAAAGTCCGGATTTGAAAACTAGATCTTGGTTAATATGGTAGTAGCGCTAACGACTTTTCCATTCTATTCTGCTACACACCATCTCTTATTTTATTTTGTACAATATGAACCCGATAAAAAGGCTAACGGGCCGCGTGAAGTTAAGCGATTATCGAGCAACCACAGTGGAATCACCTCATAATTTACACACCATTACAGTGCATCCTCAATGCTGTCGAAAAGTTAAAAACTATCAACCATTCCAAAGATATATGTTAAAATCGATGCTATCTATGCTACCATTTCTCAAATTTCAATGCTATCTTTGTAAACTTCGAAGCGCGGACTGAATTTCTGTTCTATCTGGGTGTTTATGTGTGTGTATGTCCATGGTCCTTACAAGAGAGGGTTAACTTATTTTGGGGCTGAGTGTGAGAAGTTATTAATTTTATTGTACATTCGCGTTGTGGTCAGGTTGGCCGAGATCATAAAGATACTTGCAGTTTGTTTACGTTGTTACAGGTACACACGAGGACGTGCGACTCGTCAGGTTGGCCGGGTCGACGTGCGAAGCGATCAGTCTTATTCGAGACACCAAGCACACACACACCTCTATTAAGATACTGTTTATTATAGTATTAATGAGTACCTTGATGACAAAACCTTATGAAAACATCTAATGCATAAAAGTACAAAGGTTTGGGAAGCTTTTCCGCGATAAAATATAAATTTAACCATGCCTGAGAGTTTTCTTTCCTCCGGCTTTTTTTCTCTCATTGATCCAGCGGTGGGTAGGCATTAAAGCCGAAGATCCGTTAAAATTTGTTTTAACGGATTCTAAAAACTTTAAAATAAACTTAAAATTTAAATTAAGTTATAATTATTGTAATTAATTCAGTAAATAAATAACTTTAGTTTAATTTAGTGATTATCCAATGCCTGAATAAGGTAGACTGTTTAAATACTATTGTTAATCGCAAACACCTAAATTTTTTGTAAACAGTCATCAATTAACGTTTTTCATTTCACTGTCGGTTAGCTTAGTGCGTGAATAATAATTTCGTAATTTAAAGTGAAGTGATAAATGGTGTACGCTATAGCTATAGCAAGCAGTAAATGAAGATGATTACACCGCTCAGTCATCCCCTACGCCCTACAGTAAGATAAATTAAAAACAAAATATAATAATATAGTAACAAAAAATGAAATTAAAAATAATTTTAGTAAGAGTCATTGGAGGGAATAGTCCGGACCTTGACTCAGGTACAGGGACTTCTGTCCGGACTAGCAACTAGCTAAAGAGGCTTATGCCTGGTCTAGCACGAATTGGCTACAGGGACTTAGTATCCGGACTAGCAACCAGCTAAAGAGGCTCATGCCTGGTCTAGCACGAATTAGCTACAGGGACTTAGTATCCGGACTAGCAACTAGCTAAAGAGGCTTATGCCTGGTCTAGCACGAATTAGCTACAGGGACTTAGTGTCCGGACTAGCAACCAGCTAAAGAGGCTTATGCCTGGTCTAGCACGAATTAGCTACAGGGACTTAGTATCCGGACTAGCAACTAGCTAAAGAGGCTTATGCCTGGACTAGCAAGAATTAGCTACAGGGACTTAGTGTCCGGACTAGCAACCAGCTAAAGAGGCTTATGCCTGGTCTAGCACGAATTAGCTACAGGGACTTAGTGTCCGGACTAGCAACCAAGCAATGAACAACTACAGTGTTTTGTACTTGGACTAATGTACTAAAACTAAAGGAGTCTATACTATGACTTATTATCTTTAAATCTCTGAAGGGTTGATATGAACCGGCCCAGATCTAATCATATAATGTGTATCACGATTTGATATCAATGTAATCTAATGTGTTAAAAACTTACATATAGTTAAAGATGGCTAAGTTATAAAAAAAAGTAATATTGTGTAGTTTGTTAAAAAATGTCAGGTGTATAAAGAATTTGCGCGCACGAGGACGTGCGCATGTCAGAATGGCCGTGTCGGCGCCGCCATCTTTGTAAGCAACACGTGCAACAGGCAATACCCCCACCAATGCAATATAAAAGGGCAGCGCGCCAGTAGTTTCAGATCAGTCGTTTGCGAGCAGTTGCCCGATGCACATGCTATGCCGCTTTATCGCGATTGTGTTTAAAGTAATATAAAAATAAGTGACTATAAACTGTGTGTCTGTGAAGTTTGCTTTAAAGTGATATAAATTAAATGATTATCGAATAAACCGTGTGTTTGTGGAAGTTTGCTGTTTTATTCAAGGAGATGTAATCCCTTACGCCGACAAACATAATTTACTGTTATGTCTTTTTGATTTAAGGGTTTCATATTTTGTGATTTCTGTTTTGACCATTAAAGAGATCTCGTAAATGTATAAGGAAGGGAGCGTCATTATTTTTAAATTTTGAAAATGTGGCCTACAAGTATCCGTTTGTTGTAAATGACATATTGCTCGAATGCATTTTTTTGAGCCTTAAACACAGTTTGAATTCCAGTCGCGTTTTCCCAGAATATTATACCGTATCTTAATGTTGCACCTACGTACCAACTACGAACTACGAACCGCCGTTTTGCTTACAACTTTGGCCAATTTATATAAAGCAAAAGAAAACTTATTTAATTGTTTACAAACGTGTTCTTTGTGTGACTGCCACGTTAATCTGCTATCTATGTATAGTCCTAAAAATTTTGTTGTTTCTATTTCAGATATCAACTTTCCTTTATAGGTAATATTTACTGGTTGTCCGTATGATACTCTATTTTTAAATGTCATTATGTTTGTTTTATCAAGATTAATTTTAAGATTATTACTATTTAGCCACTCTATCAGTGATTCAAGACAATTATTTATATTACTTTCAAAGGAACCTGTGTTTTCATTTGTAAATATTACTCTACTATCATCAGCAAATAGTATCATCGGTTCTTTTACTGCTTGAGGAAAATCGTTAATATAAATTAAAAAAAGTAAAGGGCCTAAAATACTTCCTTGAGGCACTCCATACAGTACTTTCCTAGAGAGAGAATGGTGTTTCTCTTCAGTTTTTGTGATTTCATTAATTTTTGTTATTTCTGTTATGTGTTCTCTGTCAGTTAGGTAAGAGTTGATTAAGTTCAACGCATTGCCTCTGACTCCATATTTCTCTAACTTATTAATCAGCAATTTATGATCTACATACTCGAATGCCCTTGTCATGTCCATACACATACTAAGAATCAGGAAAATTATTCATATGTTTAAATAATAATATATTATCATTTAATCATAAATCGTAACATATATTAAAATATAATAATATTAATATTTAATCATATCATCAGAAAAGTAAATAATTTGCATAAGTAGGTACCTATATATCGTTACTTCAAATCAGTCATATTTTTAAATAGATTTTATGGAAGGGCACCGAAAAGCAGCCCTCACTGATTATTTAGTTGATTGGGAGGTTTAAAATAAATGTAAATTAGCTCTTTTTTAATACGATTAGGCGTTTTATTCAAATTTTAAATTTTGCTTTTTGTCTTATTAGTCAATGAGAGCTGAAATTTTTGAAAAATTGTCATTCGAAAAATATACTGAAAAATATAAATCTGTCTAGCCGTTTCAGAGATTAGCCGGAACAAATAGACTGACTGACAGACAGACAAAAATTGTAAAAAATGTTATTTTGGTTATGGTTGGGTTTGGTTTTATGTACCGTATAATAATATACATTCATATGCATGTAGTAAAAAGTTATTTTAATATTACAAACAGAAAATCCAATTTTATTTATTGTAAAGATATAGATGACCTAAATTCATTTAAATTCTAAGAGAAGACCAGCTAATCCTGCTTACAGCTAATAAAAAGGGTTTAAGTCATAGACAGTTTGATTTCTGCTATGAATAAGTGGGTCACATCACACAGAATATTCATATAGCCAGGTTTTCCAGGTTCGTCGGATTAAATGTTTTAAGGATCATTTTATTTATTTATTCTTTAATTGTTTACCTAAAAACTAGGCTAAAAATGGGCGGACTTAATGCCTAGTGGCATTCTCTCCCAGTCAACCCATGGTGATAGTGAGAATATGAAGGTAGGTAGAAAAAGTACTGAGTGAGAGAAGCTGATACAGTTTTAAATAAAATTAAAATTAACTACTTATGTACATATGTACAGGCACCATCTGGACTCGTGGCGGTCCTCCACAGTCCGCTATGCACGCTCCTTTTTCCCACGGACGTGTAGGTTATGGGACAACCTTCCAGCTGAGGCATTCCCAGTGGACTATAACATGGGGTTCTTCAAGAAAGCTGTAAAAAAAGCTCTCCTCCAAAGCCGGCAATGCTCGGGTGGCTCCCCTGGGGTTGCCCGTGTCCATAGGCGACGGTGATCGCTTAACACCATGCGGCCCGTCTGCCTTTTTGTTCGGTTTACATATAAAAAATAAAAAAACATCTACAAACATATATTATAATATACACACATTAACATAAAATACATAAATTAAAAAAAAACATACATAAATATAATAAATGTACATAAATAGTATATATGTATACATATACATAAATATTAGCGTGGTAGGATCTATGAATATCTTAGTCATCTCAATATTTGGATACTTACAGCAAGCAGTTCTCCACTTGGGTCAAACTTACAGCAAAGGATCTCACTCCCTGACAGACCCTGGCTGATGAGGCACTGGCTCCGCCAGCTCCATTTATGGTATTTCTTTCCCAACGCGGCCACCAGAATGTTTTCGTTGCTCCAGTCAAGTAACTCTGGAACTGATTTACTAAGAAGTATTTAACTATTACCGTATACAAGGCTAACTTAGTGTGTTTTCTTTGTCCATTTTCTCATAGATTGTCTATTGGGAGCTGATGATTCGGAGTATCCCGGTTAAACATTGTGGTTATTCTCTTAAACTTCCAAAATTATGAATGCACGCTAAATTCGCGTTATGGACAGCCGACATCAAATTCACTCATACCATATACTCGTATATAGATTTGTCCAGAAATGCCATGTCCAATGTCCATATATCAACAAGACAGAAACATAATAAACCTACACAGATCATCATACTCAAATATTATCCAATCACATACATTAGGAAAGAGTTTGAGCCAAAAGTGGCATATAATGTACATTATACATACATGCTGCGTCATTGTAGCTCGGCAAGTCGAGAATGCTGTCAGCTGAGGAAAGATAGCTCTTGGTGCGCGGCAAGCACGGCCAGGCTCGCACCTGCTCCACTACCTCTGGCTGGCTGTTCGGCTCCAGCCCGAACGCCTGGTCCAGGTAGCTGGTGTAATTCTTCTTCTGAAGATATTTTGTGAACTGGAATTGGGTGGTTGATACTGAATAGAATTGAAATCGAAATTAATATTACCTACTCAAAAACAATAAAGTTATAAGGGTTAATATATTTTATTGTCTGTCTCTTTCTAGCAAAATGATTTTGTATGACAAGAGGCCAATTATATTTGAGATTTATCTATATGTAAGCCTTACCTGTGTTTTGGACAAGTTATAAAAAAAACTATTTTGGTATTCAGCGAACATAGACTAAATAAAGAGTGGTTTTTATGAGTGAAACACTATTATTATATAGCTGGGCATAAGAATAAATAAATTATTATTTATTCTTATGATCTGGGTTACTTTAGTTACACTTAAAATATTTATTACGATAAAAAGAGAATACAGGTACCTGTGAAATTCTTGCCTACCTTATTAAATTCATATTTACATTATTACTTACGTAAAAATTAAATTTAAGAAAGAAAAAACTAAATTTTGCTGTTATGTTAGGTAGTAAAAAGTTTTGAAACCCACCCAGATATCAAGATCTTGCTTATCACAGCTGTTGAATCGCCTCCGGCGCCTGCGCACGTCGTTGACGACTTCTCGAGGTATCACAAATCTGTCTACTCGTGCCTTCTGACGATTTGGCTGTTAAGCAGAGATAAAATTATGATATTCTTTAAGGATCTCAAGACAGTATCGATCAACGATACGTATGTGTTGAAAAGATCAGGAAACAGGAATCCATGTCACTGAGAAAAAAATGTCCTTCAAATCATTTAGAATATTATGTTATCGATATAGTAATGTCTATCCTACGAGTAGAAGCGTGAATGGCCCGGCGGTTAGCGTAGAACGCAAACGATCTATGCAACTAAGCTAAACGGGTGCGGTCGGGTGTGAGATGGGTGACCGCTAGTGGCAAAAAATTCAAGCGCGTTTCCGTGCTTCGGAGGGCACGTTAAGCCGCCAGTCCCAGTTATTGTCGATAGAAAACAGTCGTTAAACCTTGTCGGAGGCCTTATGGGCGGTTTGAAAACATCCGACAGCGGTTTGGCCACTAACCCGCATCTCCACCAACCCGCATTGAAGTAGCGTGGTGGAGTAAGCTCCAGGCGTCCCCAATAATGGGGAGAGACCCGTGCCCAGCAGTGGGACGTAAAAAGGGTTGCAGCCAGCCAATGTCTATCCAAACGCCTAGACGCAAGATGTAAAGTGACTCCCAAAGTGCACATATTGATATTATCAGTTGTTTCATGCTTCTATATCAATAATGAATAATGAACTAATGAATAATAATAATGAATAATGAGCAGCGATGGCCGAGTGGTATGAATCCGCGGTCTTCGACGCGATCGATCCCGGGTTCAAATCCTCGGCGCGCACCGCTGACAAAGAAATTTGTAATGTGTGCATTGGTTTTATAATATTCATATTATTGATTTGATAACTGATTACGATGTTCTCCATCGCCGTGCATGCCTGAGAGGAATTCATAATTTCTCGAAAGCATGACGTCCATCAATCCGCACTTGGCCAGCGTGGTGGACTATGGCCTAAATCCCTCTCACTAGTGAGAGGAGACCTGTGCCCAGAAGTGGACATAAAAAAAGGTTGAAAAAAATATATCAATAATAATTATAATAATCTGCACTAGGCCCTTTGGCTCTTGGACAATTATCCTCGTATGTTTGTATTCCTTGTACACTATATTTAAAATAATTATGTCCATCCATTCAGTTTTAATGGTCCGGAATGTATTGCAGCGTATTTCCAACCACACCATTATTGACACACGCGACACGTAAGATGAAGATGGAAAGCATTATTGCCCATTCATTACGTCACTACGTTGTCTTAATTTTACGACTTTGTAAATAGCTTTGGGGTTCCGTAGCTAGCGAAATGTGTTTAAGTGTCGCATATAAATAGTATTTAATATGGAAGGGCCTGTTCGTAATGTAGAATATATCATCCATCCATAAGCCTTTTAAAGTCCACTGCTAGACATAGGCCTCCCCTAATGTTCACCACTTCGTCCGGTCCTGCGCCCTCTGAATCCATCAGGTCGTCAGTCCATGGTTGGAGGGTGGCCTGTGCTTCTTTTGCAGAGACGTGGTCGCCATTCGAGGACCTTTCTTCCCCACCGGTTGTCAGTCCTCCTAACTATGTGGCCTGCCCATTGCCACTTCAGCTTGCAAATTTTGATATATTTTGAAATATCGGTAATCTTCGTTCATCTACGGATTTCATCGTTACGGATTCTGTCGCGTAGAGAAATACCAAGCATAGCCCTCTCCATCGCTCGCTGAGAAGTATGATATATATTTTTACAATATTATAGCAATAAAAACTACTCAGTACTCAATGTTGTTGCTCGCATGTCAGATGGACCGATTCCTGACGCTTGCCGATGGTAATGTTGTCACACCGATGCAAAACATGTTAAATTTGTAGTACTTATTTTATAAATTATTTTTAAATATCACATTCATTAGGTACACACAATTTTTAACATAGATATTATTGAATCGGGTCATTTTGAATTTTTATTGACATCTAAAAAGGATGTGAAAGTAAATCAACTGCAAAAAAGTTGATTTTTACTCAAGAAGAAGAACTTTGTGTTGGACAAAAATAAATATAAACAAATAAAAATATAAATAAATAACTTAATTATCTATACTAATATTACAAGGCAGAGAAATTGAAAAAATATTTTTGCGTTAAATAGCCCATTTATCGATGAAGGTTTTAAGCTATAATGTTGTGACGATAATGACGACCCACGTGGCGCAATGGTTACCATGACGGACTGCCAATCGAAGGGTCCCGAGTTCGATGCCCGGCGAAACAGAAAGTTGAATGGCTACAACCCTTTTTACGTCCCACTGCTGGGCACGGGTCTCTCCCCATAATTGGGGAGGCCTGGAGCTTACTCCATCACGAACTTGCTCCAATACGGGTTGGTGGAGATGCCGGCTTCATTATTGGTTTCATTGCATTAAAACATACTTTGTAAGCTAAGTTTGTAAGTTAGGTATTAAATGTTTTACTACGGGGCACATCTAGTCGAAAATACACAGAGAACTGAAATCCATGTCCCCGATACACACTTGACTCAACTTAGTCATGTCATCGTAGCAACTAATCGTCGTGCCTGCGGGTGCTTCCGTCACACCTTTTGTTTCAAGGCTGCTACTAATTTTGAAACATTAACAGTAACTGTTTGTAATTGCTCTGTCCCTTGTATGAAGACATTAAGTGGCCACCTGACTTGTATCTTTTCCATAATCAAAAGATAAAGTTTGCTATTTACGATACTACTACTAAAATATCTTGTATTTAGGGTCTAAGTGAAGTGTCATAGTTTTTACATGAGTAACTGTACCTGCTGGTCACATTAAAATATCGAGTACATGTAGATGAACCATGAACATGTAGATGGCAGTCAGTTATAGAACACACAAGATTATAAAGTTTGATGAAAAAGAATTTATATTATTTTTTTATTTATAAAGACAGTCTATTTTATTTTATTTTATACTCTATTTAAATAAAATAACTTTATTTAAACCATTACAGGAAAACAGCTTTTACACATTAATTATATGGTACAATTGGCAGTCTTATCGCTAAGCAGCGATCTCTTCCAGACAACTATAAATAAAAGGAGCTAAGGTTATAAAGTAAAAAAAAATATATGTTTAAGTAAAACTGATAGTGATGATAATGCATAGTCTATGGGAAAATCATGTCAAAGATTCGTCGTCGTCGTAAAAACTCATTATTTTTTGTTACACAAAATAAATAAATTAATACTATTTATCTTTTTATTTAAATTAAATTAAGTACTTAATTAAATGTAGTTTATCGATAAACAGCTTAATGTAATACGTTAATAAGTTTAGTAACAGTATCAATATTTTGCAAAAGCGAAGCATGAACAGCAGTTCTTATGTGGAGACCTTTTAAACTACCTTTCGTACAATAAGAAAGATAAGAGTTAATAGATAAGGAATAAAGATAAAAGATACGAAACCACGTCTTAGGTAGTCTGGAATTTGTTTTGTACTATTTAAAGGTATTATGTATGTCGCACGCGGTCCCATTAAACTGAAAGTAAAAAAAGTGCAATGGCGGGATCGGGTGTCTTAATTTTTGTGCATATAAATTATTTTTACTTTAAATTATTTAAATTTTTATCAATTTTTGTGCATAAAAAATATTTTTACTTTAATTTTTTTAATGTTAATAATTAAAATAAATATTTTTTTAACGAACAGCGATGGCCCAGTGGTAACAACTCGGTCTCCGACACGGAGATACTGGGCTCAAATCTTCAGCGCACACCTCTGATAAATAATAATTGTAATGTGCATATTTGTCGCTGCTCCACAGTAATAGAAAATATTGTGATATTTAATAACAATGTTTTCCATCACCGTGAACGCCTGAGAGAAACCCATAATTTCATAAAATAACATTAATGTTTTAGGGGTATCACTGAGCCTCATTCACAAAGTTCTACATTTAATTTCGTTTTTCCCTTGATATGAACACAGAAAAAACAATCTTACGGCTGAAAAGTAATTCCGCTATAGATTTACTATGTTCTTGCGATCCTGAATCATCGCATTCTTTCACCACGCATTTTCCCATTTTGAAATATTTTTATCTTTCGTAGCACGGTTCGTGGTGTCTGACGAGAACGGAATAAAGTTTTGCTGCATATACATAATGTGGAGCGAAGTGGCAACGCTTTAGGGCCGTAACTTTGAATCTAGTTCTCTAGTTTATAGGTACATATAAATCAATGTCATCAACAGAAAAACGTTCATCGATACTTAGAAACTTGATAATATTCTATTGAGGAATAATTGGAGTTATTTTACTTTGGCATATTTTCTGATTTTTTTAAATATTTTTTCCATTAGCTTCTTAAGTTTCAAAGCATAGTTTGCGTTCCATTTCTAAGGCACGAGTTGTTCCTTGATAGGAAGGCCACTCCGCTCCATCACACTGCTTCAACCTAGATTGAGATTAATACGGGCTAGTAGCAAACTTGCTTTCGTATGTTTTTCCACAACATTGGAATGGAATGAATTGAATTGAATTGAATTGAATTGAATTGAATTGAATTGAATTGAATTGAAGTGAAGAAAAGTGAACTGAAGTAAAGTAAAACGTAATGAAATCAAACAAGTTTGACATGCCCTGAAGTTCGGAGGATAACATTTAACAAGAATTATTTCGTCGCCCAAGGTGCTTAGCTTCCCATTTCGTTTACTTTCTATACCAACCACAGTGCTAGACATTCTTTAAGAGGGCTTATATGTGGATAAAGTTGCAAGTGCAAGATAGAAATTTTCAAAGGCTTCCTTTATATCAAAGAATTATTTAAGGGTTTAGGTATGTCGACTACACAGTTCTTACCTACTTTTTTTACGACGCTCTTTCTTTATTTTATAAGTTTTTACAGGATATATAGCACTGCCCTGTATAATTGTACACTTTTTGTGAGTGGGATATAATGAAATAGTTTCCGAATAATTACTTCAAGGCTAGTTAAGGTTGGAATATAATAGTGAAGAGAGCGTAAGGGCATTCATTACATTGTTGTAGTGTAGATAACTAACCGATTTCATTTTCTAGACATATTTTCTAATGACCAGAGTCCATTGATGAAGCTAGGAATTATAAGAATAGGTACCTAGTATTTCATAAGGTTTATATAAATATTGAACACTCTTACCCTTATCAATCAGCCCTTTTATGAAAATCAGACATTATGCACGATCTAGTGTAAGATGGATTACCGCTTATAAAAATTTCATTTGCATTTCCGTGGTTAGAAGGATAATATGTTAAGCCGTAAGTCCCGGTTATTTTCGATGAAATTTAAGAGTTTAAAAGCACTCAACAGCGGGTTGGTAACCAGCCCGCATTTCCACCAACCCGCACTGGAGTAGCACGAACCAGACCTGCCCAATATTGGGGATAGACCCGTGCCTAGCAGCGGGACGTAAATAGGGTTGCAAATAAATTAGTCACGGGCACAGTCTGTAAGTTAATAATGTCCACCAACACATTCCAAGCTTTGTTCAGGGGTTTGTCTTCATTTAAAATGAGACAATTATGTACTGGTGTACTGCACCCAAAATCTTTATTTAATTTAAAAGGAGACCCGCGCCTATCTTTCTACATAGAAGATTATTGCTTTACTTACTGTTTTTCTTCCGAATGCTGTTCTGTCCATATTTCACAAGTCACAAGATTTGTCTTAAATTAAATTTGCTCGTCACACAAAACATTCGCATACATATCAATTGTATTTACTACATTCAATACTACCACAATTTTAATATTATGTAGGTAGATGTGATAATTATTATGACACGTTTTGCACACCTTTGCCACTCAAGAATTTAGTTTTTTTACTGTTACGTATTTTTATAAAAACCAACCAAATTATAACATGTATTTATAAAAAAAAAACACACAAACATAGCCATGCATTAATAAGCTATGACCTTTTTTGAACTTTTAATACTGGAATGTACCAGTGTGACATGATACAAAAATATTATGGCGGCAAATTTAACAGCAATTATTTTATTGCAAGTTGGAATTAAAGTATTCAAGTTATCAAAGTTTTTTTATTTTACAAACTCAATAGTAAAAGTAATAGTAAAGTCTACATTTAAGGAGTTGATACATAACCATCTGTTAGCAAGTAACTAATGAGTCATTATAAGTTGGCATCAGGTCTGTCACCTTTTTGGCATTAATAGTTGTATATTTATGTATGCTTTGTATGTATATATGTTTATGTATGTATGTATATAACTATTTATTACTTTTAATTGTTTTTAAAACAATAACTTTTTAATTACACATTTTCCTGTCTACCTACCGTAAGTTCTCACCATCACCCAGGGTTGACTGGCAGAGAATGCCATTAGGCATTAATTCTTACCCTGTTACCCTTATTTTATGGTGATACAAATAAATAAATAAAATAGTATATCAAGTTAAATGAAAAAAATGTAATAGAATAATATTTTTTTATTGAAGGACTAAAACAAAATAACATAAACTTGTTTTTAACAAAAGAAAATGTCTGAAATGTCAATTAATGTAAAATTTTCCAAGTTCAGACTGCTCGTAATCAATGTCTAATCCAATTGAATTAGAGCCTGTAAGATGTTGGCTGCAATCCTTTTTACGTCCCACTGCTGCACGGATCTTTGCCCATTACTGGGAAGGCTCGAAACCTACTTCACCACGCTGATCCATCGCTGGTTGCTGCAAGATGTGAATCAATATGAAAAAGAAGATATAATTACGAAAATAACTTTCAACAAACTATAGATTAATTTAATTTGGCGGCCATATACATATATTAGAGCTTTAGAGTCTCATTTTTTATACTACAAAAAGTTTGTAATACAAATAGGTACAGCAAATGTACACAATTGTTCACAATTAAGTTGTTAATTACATAAATAGAATATTAAAATTTCTGTATTAAATATTGCCGCTGTCTTCTTTAGACGAAGACTTATTTTTCTTTCAAACGAGTTCAATTAATAATTATAATGTGTACGAGTTTTGACACGTCTTATATCCACGTGTAAAAATAACACATTACACTGTACTCAGCGAATGTTCTACACGACACGATAAATATGGAGGATATTACCTACGCATCGCATTCTGTTCTATATTTATTTTGTAATTATTGCACTTTAAATATAGTTTTCTTTATTACAATCGCTGACATCGTAAGGACTTTCAATGAGCGTGCCGTCATTAAAGGTGTCGGAAAAAATTGCATTACGCTCCATCTAATAACTTTAAAGGCCCAATTGTTGCTATAAGTATACTAGCCTTCCGCCAGCGGCTTCGCCCGCTTGGACCTGTTTTATAGGTTCCCGTAGGATAAAAACAATCCTATGTCTTTTCCCAAGGTCCACTCTATCTGTGTTCCAAATTTTATTAAAATAAGTTCAGTAGTTTAAGCGTGAATGCGTATTAGACAGAAAAACAGACAGACATAGTTACTTTCGAATTTATAATATTAGTAGGGATAGGTATGTAGGGATAGATATAGATAGGTATATGCAGGGGGTTTCGGGGGCGCTCGATGTAATCTTATTAGGGTTCATTTTGAGAAAATATCGTTTTAACCGTATTAACACAAATATTATCTGCTATAATTAATTTAAACACAATCTGAAAAACATGACTCTTCCTGACATCTATCGGCGAGTGGTATATACTTCAGTAGGAGGCGTGTTAAATAATATGAAGCCAATGAGAGTGTGGTTCAACCATAGATTTAGATATTTTTTCGTTAGGCTCAACCAAGACCAAGATAACCAACTGTTATGTTATGAAGTACGCATGGCATGGTAGAATGCAAGCGATCTACAGAGCTAAGCGAAACGGACGCAGCCGGTCGGTCGGACGGTCTTAGATGGGTGACCGTGGCAAGTGGCAAATTTTACGCGCGTTTCCGCATTTCGGAGAGCACGTTCGAGGTCTCGGCTGTTATCTATATAGAAGAAAGCAGTCGTTTAATTTTGTCCGAGGCCTTATGGGCGGTTTGAAAACATCCGACAGCGGGTTGGCCACTAACACGCATCTCCACCAACCTGTATTGGAGCAGCGTGGTGGTTTAAGCGCCTTCCTAATTATGGGCAGAGATTAGCCCAGTAGTGGTACACAAAATATTTGGCCTAGTTGTTTAAAGGACCGTTACTACTTACTATACTAATAAATGGTCGATACATATTATTATGTAAACAAATACTAATACATAATAATAACGATGCTTTTTTAAGTACTATATACATATAAACACAATGTACTAAATCATGAAATATAAATTTGAGCTTGAATTTACCTTTGAGACGTTTTACTCAAAACAAGTTTTGAGATATACGTACTTATTTGAAATATAGAAATATATGTATATTATATTTTAAATGTTGCATCATAAATTCCCTCTTGTATATAGTACTAAAAAGTGTTGTTTATAATTCAATCAATAACATTCAATCAATGAAATTAAATAAGCTTATAGTTTCTCTGATTTACCGCCACATAAGATTCCCTTTTATCATCAAATTCGACAAAAAATTTATAACTCTAATAGAGTCGGACACGCCTCCAACGTTGTCGGTATATAAAAAAAGTCGTGTGGTGTCGTGGGACACCAGATAGGAACGAAGAAATTTCGGGTATACATTTTTAATTATCATTTTTTTATCGATAAAATTCAAAGAAACTACTTTACAAAATTATCTCAATTACCTTTATTTTATTTAAAATGATTTATAAAAATATAATATTAATGATAATGACATCACATAGACTATACATTTGGTACTCTATAGCCATCACACATAGACTATACATAAAAATCTTACGTTACGGACGTTTTTTCCCGGCTATGGTACCTCTCCGCAACGCCCCATAAGGAACTTCGTTCCAATATTGGAAGCCGCTACCATAGCTAGTGGTTAGATAACAAAGTTGCTATGTATCGTGCACATATACCTACCATGTATGAGTACAGAGTAAAACACTTTCTCATAGACGCCTTTCTTGGTCAGTGACGCGTGTCTCCCCACACCGAGCCTACGTCGTCTAGCACCTCCTCTCGCTCAGTTATGGAACCTTCACTTACGAATGGTGTATGGTTACTTAAACGATGCATAGGCCGCCCTCCAACCAGGTGGACTGATACCAGAGGGAGGGCAAAGGACCGGATGGAATGGTGATTGTTGTGAAGGCCTCTGTCCAGCAGTGGAACTGTACCTTTACAACCAGCAGAATGTAATCCATCACCCTCGTGATGTATTTAAACTGCCTTAGAGTAATCACGGATGCTACTTTAGCGCTGCCGATTCAATATCGTCATGGAATGAACAACGTATGTACGTATTGAAGCGCGCATGGCCCGGCGGCGAGCATAGAACGCAAGCGATCTATGCAGCTAAGCCAAACAGGCGCGGTCGGGTGTGAGATGGGTGACCACTAGTGGTGAAAATTTCATGCGCGTTTCCGTGCTTCGGAGGGCACGTTAAGCCGTCGGTGTCGGTTGATATCGATAGATAACAAACGTTAAACCTAGTCGGAGACCTTACGGGCGCGGTTTGAAAACATCCGACAACGAGTTGGCCACTAATCCACATCTCCACCAATCCGCATTGGAGCAGATTGGTGGAGTAAGTTCCAAGCCTCCCAATAATGCGGAGAGACCCGTGCCCAGCAGTGGGACGCAAAAAGGGTTGCAGCCCAGCAACGTATGGACATTCGCAAATTTGCAATTAAATTTGTATTTCGCGGATCAGTGTTCTGTTGCACCCATTTCGGCTGTGAAGCAACTTCATTATGTTTCGGTTGACCTACTTACACGATTGTTAGATGTTAGAGCAACGATAGCAACCATCCATCCAAGTATCCGTGATCTTACTGTCTATCTTTGGCTATATGTTGAACAAGGGTCAGTTAGGATCTTGTGTGTCCTGATTGTTAACTCAACTAACGATCAAAATACTGAAGCTTTTTTTTACAATAAATTCATGACGCTAAGGCTGAATTAAGGATGAATTTTTAGATATTCTCTCTATAGGTTAACAATTTTTAACCTAGGTATCCTTTTGTTGCTGTGTATGTGTGTCTTTGGTGCTGTAAAAAACGAAGTTTGGCCGGTTTCGAAAAATGACGAATTGTGGTGTAAAATAAATTAAAATTATTGGGGCAATTAATACTTATTATTGGGGTAATTGAATTATGATTGCAAGATGCTTCGCAACTTTGTTGTTCGCAGAGATCCATCTTTACCTTTTTATTTGATTTGAAGTTAATCGCTACATATTTTTAATTTAAATTATAAAGTTATGGGTGTTACTGCGGCCGATCTGGTAGTAATGAATTGTTAACTCCTCCCTGTCCCCTCCATTAGGCACCTCCTCTCCTCCACTCCACGTTGACGTGCTTGAGTAATCTTTAACACTAGTCTTGCGCGCGGTACTGCATGCTTAATTTCATCAAGTAATCGATATTCATCTATACTTTTATTATAAATGCGAAAGTTTGTGGGTTTAGATGGATGTTTGTTGCTCAAGCGCACGAGAACAGCTGAACAGATATAATTAAAATAGACATACATAAAAAATAACTAAAAAGGGAGAAAATACTCTTATTTAGAGTAGTGATGTATATTCTGTGCCTGTGTGCTACAGTTACAGATGAAGAGAAAAAATATCCACTTTTGATTCATAATTGTGGATAAACTTTCATAACTTATGAAAGTTGTCAATAAGTGCTAGTAATTAGCACAAGTAAAGAAAAAAATATGATATACAATTAGTAATTTATTTCAGTGTTTTTAAATTTAATTTCTTCTGTTAAATATTTCATTATGGTACGCAACCCTTCCTGTGCAATTTCTCCATGGACAAGCCAGTTCTGTTTTTGTGTCGTTGTACTAAAGTTCATTGAAATTAGGAATTTTAACAGCTACCGTAAAAGTAATACAAAAGATGCAATTTCTACTTTATGCCTCGTTAATAAAACATACACTGATCAATATCAATTTGTCTTATACATAAATCATTAAATTCACAACGAACGTACGGACACATTTACTATTTTAATATGATCAGTTTTCCACCATTCGGATTACATAGGAAAAGGAACCATGTTAAGATAACACTAAGATAGCATTTTCATTGAAGAATGCGTGTATTAAACTGTATGATGGGTGTGTCACAGCGTAAAGTAGAAAGAGGCCATTAACACAAAGAGAAATGTTTGCGTGCAAACAAGTGTGACTTTACGTATGTGTGGGTGTGCGTGTCTGTGATCTTTTCAAATAAATACTATAAAGCGTCTGTCTGTTATGTTAAATATAAACTTTTTACTGAATGCAAATGAAGGTGACATATGGTAGAACGTATATAGTTTAGGAAAACACCTGGGTCCAGGGTGACCAGGCTTCACTCGGTTAGAAACAATTAATGTCCTTGGCCCAATCCCACACCAAATTTAGAAAATATGTATACTTATATACGATTTAGATGCGTTGATAAAGGGAAAGATAAATGCCTATTCCAATAATATTTAGTTTTTCTCACAAAAAAGGGAACTTGAAAATATGTGTGAAAAAAACAAGTTCAACTGTAGACATTGTTACTCGAATCGGGGTCTTCTGATTTTGGGACCACCCGATTCCCCACCTGAGATATTATAACCTTGTAGATCGTGGTTACATTTACCATCCTATTTTAATGATACTGTAGCAGTTATTTTGGTCTGAAGACATGAATAAAATGACTTTTTCTAAAAACGAAACCTAGCTAGATTGATTTATCGAACCCGAAACCCATTGCATACTAAATTTCATGAAAATTTGATTTTTCATTTTAAATTTCAAAAAAAAATTCAGCTGTTTTTGGGATTCAGATTATAATATATTTACAAGAATTGTTCGTTTGAAGGTATTTAATAGATACCAGTAAAAATGAGATTTATGCTGTGAAGCACAGCTACACATTTTCATCGAACACAATTTCGGAAACCATATATTAGGATTTGTCCTGAGATTTCAGGATATTTGGACTCTCCTCAGGATTGTAGCCGGATTTTGCAAATCTCATGAAATCTCAGGATTTTTTAAATTTTCAATTTTAAAAGAATTTTCAAAGCTTTCTTTAATAAAAATTTAAACAAAATAAAAATAATCTTCCTTTGGTAATAACTGCACAATTAAGATCATAGAGTACATTTATACATAGGGGAATAGAGACCAAACTCGCTTCCTTTTTCTGTTAACAAATTACTAGCGCCATCTATCCCCACGACACAAAATTACGCTTATTGAATATATAACCAGATGTATACGATTTACCTATATATACCTACGAATGTAGGTACTCATATCTCAAATTACCAAATTACTGTTTATTATTTATGAGATTTGTTGAAGATAAATTAATTTGTAATATCTTCAACAAATCTCACAGGAAATAGATGTGATAAAATAAAACAAAGGTTTATACGTACATACTTTTTATTTCTTTTTAATTAATATACCTTTTACATAACACATTTCCGCGACATTATTTTTAAGTAAACACAAGATTAAAACTATTTATTCTTATGCTAAAACAGGCTAAAACTAACACTAAACGGAGTCTTATCTCGCATATTATGAGTCCTCTCTCGTACGCACAATTCGACCAAGACGGAAGATAAATCAATTCAACGCTCTTTAGAGTTAACTAGGTATATCCACAAGAAACTGAAATCTTAGCACGAAAAGAACACAGAACGTTCAATTAAGCAAACGACTAAACAAAAACATGTCTATAGATATAATAAAATGTACTCTACAGTCTACTGTGGCCACTGGCCATCTTTGTTTGTTTATTGTTTGCCGGCAATGTTGCTACATTAGTAATATAAATACTACTAAAAGAATTTACTACATCTTGTTTAAGTGATAGGTATGTAGCACTTGGCACTGTATATTGTTAAAATATGTATTTATTGATAAACTCAAGAAAAAACAAGCAAATTTGTTGTATATTTTTAGATAAAATAAAGATAATAATCTTGCACTAGTTTTTCGAAAAAGAACTTTTTCTTCTATTTTGTCTTAATAGGCCTTATTATGGCAACATTATATACAAACGTAAATGCTACTAAATTTGGAAGTCAACTATGTGCCTGCATTATCTTTCATAATTCATGCCATTAAATTTTATTGCTTTATAATGCTCACTAGCGCTACCTGTGACGGTAAGCACTAAACATTTGTTTATGATGAGCCTAAATTAAAAATATACGTTTTAACTTGGGATGTCAAGAAAATATTAACCATCATAATTTTGTCGGGTTTTCTTACAAGTTGTGCACAGTGTCAAATGTATTAAGCTTTTATGCCCTGATTAAGATCAATCCTTATATTATACTAGCTGACCCGACAGACGTTTTCCTGTCTTAACTATGGATATTAAAATCGAATTTGTAAAAAAAAAATATATATTAAGTATCAATTTTCTTAATTTTTTTCATTGATAAGAACCTTCTCCTGATAATAACAAACACAACAAAAAAGAATTATCGAAATCGGTCTAACCGTTCACGCGTGAGGCCGAGACCAAAGGAAATAGGAATTCAGTTTTATACATATAGAGTTAGAGAAATGTTTTGCCCGCGACTTCTTCCGCGTGTACTTTAGTTATCAGGACACAGTTTAAATTAACCCCGTTTAATTATAATTTACCGGACACAGTTTAATTATAATTGTGTCATACGTATCTGTTCTGCGTCTGCAAGTAGGTACTGCTATAAAAGATAGGTAACAGGTTACTACAGTACCTACTTCGTTTTGAAGCTGGTGTTAAAATGACCAAGTTATTTGGTGCACTAACCCGCTAGCAAGCCACATAAACCAGACCGTGAGAAAAACAGCCCCCTTTTTAAATTAGTCCGACGAAATATAAAGGTTGTCATAATTATATTTTTAAGAAATAAGAAAGTCAGGCCCTATATACCAATGTTTATACTGCTAAGTTCAGAAATGAGATGATAATTAATTTCTATACATTTTACTTAACCCTTCCCCCGCCTTTTTACCCTTTTAGGCGGAAGTTTATCCATTTCACCTGCACAAATCATTTTAAATTGTAATCAATCACATACTCGTATGTATATTACCTACTCTACTTATTAGAAGTATAAGTAGAGTAGGTATATATATATATATATATAGAGTAGGTCCAGAAATGAGAAAATTCCATGTAAACTTCACTCTCCTATTTCACTCTCGTAGGAGTTAGTTTACTTTTTAAAGGCTCAAAAATATTTTGAGTAAATCTAGTATCGTGTTGCAGAGCCAGCTCCTGATTTACCTAATAACTTTATTCAACAATTAATTATTTTCACTGAAATCTACCTTCTTACGGTATCTGAGGCTACGCCCGAGAGAGACAGCGAGTTAATTATTTAACATTTCAACCACACTAAAACCCACTGAATAGGATTTTCAGCGAAACCTGCCAATGTCTTCCATGCGCAGCGATGTACTCTGTGGCGCGGCGTTACAAATGGGCTCTTGGGTGAGCAATGTAGGTAACTCTGCCAAGAGTCGTGCGGCCGAATACGCCGTCGTTTTACCCGTGGCTGTTGGTCCGACTCCCAGTATAGCCGTGAAAGCCTCTACTTAGTCGCTTTTTATGATTACGTGGAGGACACCATATTTCATATTGTTAATGCCGAGGTAACTTTTATGTTTTCGGGACGGAATCTTCGCAAGGTACGTGTCAGATTGAAAAGTGATACCGGGTTATGTGGGATTTATACAGCACTAAAACCTCCTCAGTGGCCTGCTGAACACTCGTTCAGAGGACTCCATGCGCGGTGCTCCAAATCGCCGCCCACAACTCCAGAAGTTCACATTTATTCGCCTCTTACGATTAGGTAGCTGATCTGTTCTTACTGTATCTAGTCTTATTGTAGCTCATATTCATAACTTCCACCTACGGAGAGAAATCCCGAGCTAGCCAGTTTAGCTTCTTGAAGAAACTACCTACATTGTACAGAAACCTACAACAAATGTATGAAGAGTATTTTTTAAGTATTCATATTATATTATCTATGAAGTTTTTAGGTTACTGTCTAATAAACTGTCATGGAAGAAAATAAAATAATGACAGATCTCGTTTTAACGTTTGATTCCGAGAGCTATTTCGAGAGAAGCGACAAAAAAGTACAAACATTTTTAAATAGCAATTTTTTTATATTCCGTCAAATTGGTGGAGCATAGAAATATTTTTGTCAGTCAGCAGGATTTCTTAACGTTTGGCGTAGAAGGTACTTACCTCAATTTAAAAATAAATATTCACTGCAGTAACTTTTCTAAAACCATAAAAAATAAGAAGAAGCAAGCAGTCAATTAATGATAAGTTTCACAGTGTTCAGTCATGCAAAACTTGTAACTCGGTGTATCACACGTATGAAAGTCGATAAAAATAGTAACTAACATTTTGCAAGTTCAAGAGTTTTCATATAAAAAATCAAAATCTTTTCCATAACTGATGATCAACGCTTAATTTTTTAATACCGTGCAACAGTTCATCATGGATTTCAAACACTAAGAAATTTAGCTGATGTGACGTAATTAAAACAAAATATTAGAAAATGGTTGCAAGTTTTCATTGCTTAGCTCTCTGAATATTTCATGTGAGTTACATTTTTGAAGGACGCTGTCTTGTCTTAAATGTTAATGTTGCATTCGAATTGGTAAATAGTTTTTAAATTTTCTAAGTTTTCGTGATATTTCCTTAATGTTTTATTACATAAGTACCTTCTTCTGCCAATTACAAACACAACTAAAGAAGAATTAGCGAAATCGGTCCAACCGTTCACGCGTGATGTCGTGACCAAGGGAAAATGGGATTCATTTTTATATATACAGATCTATAAGTCGATGCTTAATCAGGGAAGTGGGAGGGGAGTGCCGCGCTCTGAGTGCGACCTGCAACGCGTGAGCGAGATCTGCAGTGTATAAAAAAGATAATATTACTACTTTTTTAAATTGCTAAGTATGTTTATTTAAAAAAATCTCCAACTGTAAAAATCTCAGGATTTTTCAACGGAAATCAGGCCTTTTCTCCGGACTTTTGATTTTTTCATCTGGTAACCCTGGGTGCATCAGAGTTATCAGAGTTACAGACAGAACAGGCCGATCACACTTACATGTGCTGACAATCTGTCTCCGGAGTAGCATTGTACCAATTTTAACGAGACATTTATTATAAGGAGTAACGACGTAACTTATAAAATTGTAGATTCTGCGCAAAATCATAAGCCATGAAATATCCAAGTATTTAATAATGCGGCTAATGATCGTTTATGAAGCGGTGAAGCCGCGGGGCACAGCTTGTCATTAATAACAACTGATGTTGCGTGACTATTAAATGAGTGATTGATTGATGAAAAATTGCCTTTTAAAACCAATTATGGAAACCTCGTGTTTTAAGTACTTACTAAAAGTCCTAATAGGCATAAAACAATTAATAAAATAAATAAACGTTACACACTCCTAGCCCCACAGTAAGGTAATCAATACCCTGTGTCGTGGGTACCATGGACACATAACAAAGACAGGAACAGAAACACCCAGACCGAGAACAGAAATTTAAACTCATCATTCAAATTTCTGTTTCGCCGGGAATCGAACCCGGGACTCCTCGATTGGCAGTCCGGCATAGTAATCATTACGCCACGCGGGTCGTCAATTGTGAAAAAAAAATTAATTAGGTTATACAGTTGCTCAGTAATAGCAGAGTTGTTAGTAAATATCGAAAAAAAAAAACATTTTAATCGTTAAATATCGCAAAATAAAAATCACTAGGAGCGGTTCAAACTAGCGTATTTTCCAGCACATATACGGTCGTTTTGGAAAACGCGCACGCGCGTGTATATACCGGAAAATGTCAAATCTCGCTGTTTCGTGCGTACACGTGTTACAAAAAACCAACAAACGACCGTTTGCGCTCCAAAAAATAAGCTGGTATGAAACCGCTCTAAATGAGAAACTTTGTCCTTCTAAGTTGCAAACTTATAGGGTAAAATAACATTGTAGTGTATCCAATTAAAGCTTGCTAAGCTTTACTCTTAATGAGATATTACTAACTTTACTTAATTGCTGTTTCCTATCATTCATTTAGACACTTATTTAACAAATAGGTCCATGATTCGTAAGTTGTTTGATATACAATGTGTCTTTTCATAAACATGTTGCAAGTCGATTAAAAATCTGCCATTCTATTAAGCACCCTGATGTTTACATCCATTTAAACTCAAAATAACTGTTTACTCATTCCTTAATTTATATATTTTTATATAATATTTAATTAATCTTTCACCGAATCTGACCGCGCACCGGACCATTATTCTTAGCTAGTCCTAGATCTTTGTCCTGCTAGAGACGTTTGAAAATAAAATAATGATACTATCTATTATAAAATATGTAATTTGAAACACCTACGTAAGGAGTTTCAAGTTCTCGAGCAGTAGGTAAGATTTAAAAGAAAATATCATAAGGACTCCGAGAAGGTTCAACGACTGTTATCTTTTAATAGCAACCGAAAGCGACAGCTTTAACTTGTTCAGCGAAGCACGGAAACAGACAAATCTTTGTCACTAGCGATCACCCATCTCACAGCCGACCTTACCCGCTTTTATATGGCCGGCAGTAAAATGGTGGATCACATATTTTTGTGCAACCTACACAATATGGGAACTTACCCACTTTGTATAGCTACGTAGATCGTTTGCGTCCGACGCCCGCTACAAGTATAATATGTATACAAGTTACTAAAACTAAGAGTAATATAAAAATAATACAAAATTCAAAGAGAAATATAGTTGAGCTTTAGCTTGCGTTAATGTATAAAATTGTAGATAAAATTTACAACAAACTACACTGACATCTAGACCGGCGATAAGTAGATCAGTAATGACTATTTTGATTTAATTGTAAATTAAACAATATAAGTATTCAGGTTTAAACCAAAATACCATCGGAGTGTACGATTTTAAAGTTTTAATATCATGCGTTACATATTTACAATGTAGTTTTTATTTACAAAAGAACAGGCGTAATGTGCCCAATGAACATTTATATGATAACAAGCCGTGCGTAGTTAATTGGATTTGTAAAAAAAGGTTTTGGCATTCTGTTAAAGTCAATGTCAGAAATCTGCAATTAAGCCTGTAAAATGTACCCAGATACTTCTTAATAAGATAATATTCATTTATGCCTGCAGCAGATGTATGCAGTTTATCGCATTCAAATCGTGGTATTCCTAAAGCGCCTGATTTAGTTCCGTTTGGCACGCGACCCCGTGGGCCAATTAGGTGACTGCAGTCTTTTGCGATACAAATTTATAAGTAGGATTATGGTCCAAGCTTTACCCCTGTTTCTATTTTAATTTTAACTAATTTATTAGACTCACGCTCAGAGTCCTATGTAGTGGGATTGTTAATAAGAGAGGCTAGATTAAGTGATAGGATTTGTCATGTAAATAAAAAGAAATTTAAACTTATTCGATGTATCTTAGTAGAAAAAGCAAAGAAATCGGGATTATCGGAGACAAAACTATAAGTCAGGTCAAACTTTTTAATAACTTACATAAATTACAATCCATGAAATAACACTTCCTTGTCGTCTAATTACTAATATGAAAGCTTGTACTTACAACATTTACTTACAGCATTTTTACATCAAAGGGGCAATATTTTAAGTCACGGCTTCATCTGCTGGAATATTGTTTCATACGACAAATCGTATATTAAATTGTAAAGAAGATGTCAGTTATATTCAAGGTTAGATGAAAATGAAAGAAATAGACTGACTAAACAAATGACTATGTACATACATACATAGTCATTTGTTCTTCTATTTCTTTTAAATTCAAAATCCACGTGGTTTTACTCTTTACTTCTGCTGCGTAGTAACTGATAAAGGTAGAAAAAAAAACCGCTCTATTGCATTTACAATAACGCTTTTCTACACCTGCGGAATTCAGTAATTGTGTGCATGTTTTAAAATAAAGTAAATGTAATATTTTATCCTACCAATATAAATATAATATTTATATATGAAAAGTACAGCTGAACTAACACGTGTGTAAGCTAAGAAGTCTTGGCTAAGTTTATATCATTTTTGATTATCTTATCAGAATTTTCTGCATCTTATTTCACTAGGTATAACATAGAAAATGAACTTTTGTATGGCTTATAAGTTTTAAATTTTATTTAAAGTAGCAACGCATCTGCATAGACCTCACAAGACTCGATCCTTGCTTGAGATTGTGTGTCAGGTGGTGTTCATGGGAAGCAGCTACCTCTTAGCATCACGGGGATAATTGCTCGTCTACTACTTTATTTTATAATAAAAAATGGAATAAAATATATGTAATGCGAGAATGAGTTTGACTTCGAAGATCTGTAATGTAGTCATCGGAACCACAAATCTCTCCTTGGGAAGTTTTATGTGTAATTTAGTTGAAAGAACTTTGTATTTTCTAATAAATTGATTTACAATTTATAGTATGGCATTTTTATTGACTTCTTGACAAAAGCTATAAATTTTAAAATTGTATATGCTTTACTATGTAATATTGCATATACTTAGAATTGTATGCAATATTACATAGTAAAAGTTCTGTGTTCTGTAAAAGATTGGATTTGTGGACAGAATTTTTGCTAAATTATGCCTACATACACATATAATTTTTAAGAGATTAATATTAAACAGTTTCAATAGATACATAAAGAAAGATAACAAAATAATAATATGAAGTTGTGGCGTTCTCTTCGAACAGAAAACGGTAAACCATTAATCCTTAATCTATAAATAGTCTAAACAGCGTAAATTATGAACGTAAGAATATTTTTATGAGTGCTCTTCGAGTTTATTATATCTAAACAATATTAAGTCTAAAATAAATTTAAGATAACTCAGTTAATTGGTCACGAAAAAATATTTAGTTTTAGAATAAAGGTGGAGTGGTGTTACATCCTGATTAGTGCCAGATAAAACCTATAGGCAGCAACAGCTGAGTGGTAAATATATGGGTCCTGGACGCGGAGATTCTGAGTTTAAAGTATGGTACGCACCTTTGACTAAGAGGTTTGTTTGTTTGTTTGTTGAGTGTGTTGTAGGTTCAGTTTATAGAATAAAAGTACAAACACAAAATGTGCAAATTATGACGCGTACGTCTGACTAAGAAATTAGTTATGGGTGTCACAGCAGGAAAATTCGAATATTTCATTTCATTGCAATGTTTTCCATTACCGCGGATACTTAAAAAATTTAGACGAAAATATCTCGAAGGCATACCACTTGGACAGCGTGGTGGACGAATGGTCTGAAATCCTTTTCAATTACCAAAGGAGACCTGTGACCTCAAGCAGCAAAGCAGCAATATAGATTAGTAAAACAGATAAAAAAAAACTTTCGTTGAAATATATGAAAAGTCAATCAAATAATACAGTCTTTTGTGGCAAAAGTTTTGACACTCACATGTAAATCAAAAGCTATGGACTACTTACAGTTGAAATAAAATAAATAAATAAAACAACACTCATAGTCCAATATTTAAATTGAATATCTTCTGATATCCGTAAGATCTAATTAATATATGTGCTTGTACAATCCTTACAAATATGTATGTAACTCAGATAGAGCTCAATTCACCATTTACCATTTAAACATAGTTTGCAACGATTCTCTGTGCAATATCAGAAAGCAGTTCTATTTACTTTGTTGGCTTACTTACATATGAACGATTCAATAAATAAAACCTTTTTGATCTTCGTCTATAAAATGTATCAGTTGCAATCTTAACTATTATTATTATAATTAGCAATCACTCATTACATATTTTTTAAACTCAGATTGTTAATATATCATATCTGTATTTTAATTGTGCGTTTTCTCTCATATAAAAAGCTTTTTTCCGTTCTGTTATTTTACTGTAACGGGTTCTATGGCTCTTTTGCCATAAATTATAACAAACTGACGTTTCAAATTGCTGCAACTTTAAATGTCAAGTAAAAACTACGTCAATCAAGTCTCGGTACCCGGCATACCGCGGGTTTCTGACGAGTAGCTAACAATTATTTTATTGGATAACAACCCATGATAAGAGCCGAGTAATAGTGGGCTTCTTACTGATGTGTTCTATAAAGTAAACAAACTTTGTGGGGTTCCGTGATCATGAAGGCAGAAATCATACTTTGTTTTTTCTTTCTTTCAGTATGCAATGGCATCCCATGATTTGTTTATATTGCCTATGGCTTGGCTGCAACCCTTTTTGTGTCCTACTACTGGCCACGGGTCTCTCCCGATTATTTGGGAGGCCTGGAGCTTACTCCACCACGCTGCTCCAATGCGGGTTGGTGGAGATGTGGGTTAGTGGCCAACCCGCTGTCGGATGTTTTCAAACCGCCCATAAGGCCTTCGACAAGGTATATCCGGGATCGACGGCTTAACGTGCCTTCCGAAGCACGGAAACGCACATGAAATTTTTTGCTACTAGTTGTCACCCTTCTCAAAAGTAACAATTATTAACATTATTAACAAGAGTACGTGTATAAAAATATTATGATGTTTAATCTATACGGAATCATTAAATATCACATCGCACTTGTTCGTCGTTTTTAATGAAAAGAACATCTGAATATGCTACAAGGTTGCAAGTTTAAACTAATTGATTTAATTTATTTTAATTGCTATATTGAATCATTAAAAGAGAGAAAACATAGTACAGAGTTACAAATTCCATAAAAGATATACAAGGAAATTAATAATATTACACTAAACATTCATACAAATTTAGCAGTCCTGATTCTGTGGTACACCGTGTTGAAAAATAGTGCTGATTGTGAGAGGAATAAAACAAGATATTTTAAGTGCTCCATGATAGTGTTAATTTAAATATTGTTCAGTATGTAACGTTTTTATATTGACACGTCTACGTGTAAGAATAAAGTATTAGAATTAGAGTCGCCCCACAGTCATGCTGCATAATAAATACCATTGTACCTGAAAATTGATTTAAAACCGGGCTGGAGTATTTTTCCGCCCGCTTTTTTCTCCTAGCCCATATAAGCCTTAGCGCACCCCAAGGCGGATGACGGTCAGCCGATGGCCATACAACAATGACAAACATCAAGTATATATTATTACCCAGGATGTTAATAAACTATTTCATTTAAATTTATTAAAAGTTCTGCAAATGTAGGATGAAAAGGTCTGAATAGATTCTGTACAAATAAAAGTAAACAACGCAATTGTAAATTAAAAAATTTCAAAACCCCCCGACCAAAAAAATAAACTCTAAAAACTAACAAATAATATTTTAAACCTATTATAATTAAAATCGTCACATATATTATGTGAGTTCAAGTGTTTTTATCTTCCAAGCGGCGTCGCGTCGGGGGACCGCTAAGTGAGAAAAACAGGTGTAGTTACAAACTGCAACAAAAGAATGTACTCCGAAAAATTCGCAAAATCGACTCAACCGTTAACGTCGTCTGCCCTCACGTTTAGCGATCCCCCAACGCGAAGACGCTTGGAAAATAAAAACACTTGAACTCACATAATATATGTGACGATTAATTATAATAGGTTTAAAATATTATTTGTTAGTTTTTAGAGTTTATTTTTTTGGTCGGGGGTTTTTAAATTTTTAAATTTAATTTTTATTTCAAGCTTTTTAAACGGAACTGATCTATTTTACATAAGTTACAAGAAACCACAGTTGAAAAGGCTGTAGTATATTTGGGCAAAAAAACGTTTGCAAAAGGTCAAGCCTACGTGGCTTTAAGCCGCGTAAAAAGTTTAGATGGGGTCGCTATATGCGATCTCGACCAAAGGAAGCTGTTTAACAATCCTCTTGACAAACTGGCTCTGGGAGAATTGCACAGATTGAGAAACAATAAAGCTTAAACTTTGGTCATTCTAGATTTTCAGCAAAAATATAAATCGGTTTTTCCGTTTCATTCCGGCATTCCAGGGTTTCGTCCTCCACATCCCATTTCCAGCATCAGGTCCTCGTCAATTAGAAACACGAAGAGAATTAGTCATGATAAATTCAACGAGCCCTAACTCGATGGGTTTACTAAAAGGTAGACCAGGGTTACGTCTCCTACCTTCGAGCCCTATCATCAGACCAGCTTAGATGTTCCAGATTTCCAGCATCAGGTCCTCGTCAATTAGAAACATAAAGAGAACTAGTTAAGACAAATCCAACGAGCCCAAACTCGATAGGTTTACTAAAAGGCAGTCCAGGGTTACGTCTCCTATCTTCGAGTTTTAACAGCAGACCAGCTCAGTGGTTCCAATAGTGTTTCAAATGTCAGATCCCACATATGCTTGCAAGTAAACTGAGCGTGTAACATTCCTATCACACCTAACAAACGACCTGATGACCTTGAAGACCTGAACCGATCTCCACCAAACATAGCTAAGAATACTCTCGACTGATATACCTTTCAAACAAAAAAAAAACACTTTAAAATCGGATCATCCGTTTGGGAGCTACGATGCCTCAGACAGACACATACACATTTACACACACACGCACACACACAGACACGTCAAACTTATAACACCCCGTCGTTTTTGCGTCGGGGGTTAAAAACAGCAAGCATTTTACATTATATTTCAACGTATTTGGGCAATGTTGAGCACCAAGCGCTCCATTTCTTAGCAAAACTATACATCATAACAAATTAATGGATAACGTTGAAAGAGGAGCCGCAAACAAAATTTTAATTGATTCCAGAAGTTACATTGTAATGATTAACAAGAATAAAAATGAAATGTCACTGTATGTTTATGTTTTTTCAACAGGACACAAAAATTATTAATTAAAGTAGCAAGTTGCGGCTACACGTATGTAGAAACAAAAATGTTTTAATTAATGTGACTGCGACTGTGACGTATACATGTGACAACTTGCTCTAATAGTTGCTTATACAACATTAATATTATACAGAATCGGATGTAACGAGCACATAGAGTACAGGCTTGACTAAGGAGTAAGCGGAGAGATAATAAGCGTTTTAACTTAAATTTAGATGCAACCGTTATGCATCCTTTTAATAGGCTCGGGCCTTGATTGGGGACGCCTATAGCTTAATGTATCATGTGGGTGCAAAATTTTTGAAACCCCCTTAGAAAATATTTAACGGTATAATAATTATACATACTCGGTCTGAAACCGTATTACAGAAAAAAAAAACACTACATATACGACTTCGATACTATGCGCTCAGATGTGATTTAAAGTTAATTAATTATCTCTGAACCATATAGCACAGTTTTTTTACAAAAAAATAAGTGTACTGAGCATAGAAGCAGGACTCCTGCTATAGTGTTAAGTGGTTGCTGCTATCCAACATCCAACTTCATTCTTAAAGTCTCTAATGAGAAACTATGCTGCTATTATTGTCATATTTGTGCTATTACTCCACGCGGATTTGACGACCCGCGTAGCGTAATGGCGTCCCGGGTTCGATTCCCGGCGAAGCAGAAATTTAAATGGTGAGTTTAAATTTCTGTTCTCGGTCTGGGTGTTTGTGTTTCTGTCTTTGTGTGTGTCCATGGCACCCACGACACAATGTATAACTATTCTACTGTTACTACTATGAGTGTGAAACGTTATTGAGGTGAACATGATGCTTCCCACTTGCTCTGATTGCTTGATCGATGTAACAACCGGGATCAAAATTTACCACAAGCGAATACTCACATTACGCCCGGCCGCGGCCGTTTCGCTTGGCCGAGTAAATGGCTTGCATTTTACGCTAGTCGCAGGGTCATGCGTGTTCAAATTAGATTAGCCACCTCATAAACTTGCAAGTTATGCCCGGAAGCTATTCTGTCGTTAAGTCTTCTGTGGCGGTATAGATATATGCAGTGGTAACATGAGGCGAACATGTCTGATGTTTGTCTTTATAAGTGATGCCTTTTGTGGAACTTTAATGATTCGACCGGGGAAGTATGATCGCTGCACCCACTTTTGACGTGAAGCAATTCTATTGTCCTTCAATGGAAAGGGGCAGTTGCCGGCCAGACGTACATGAGGAGACCAGAAGCCCCCAATCAAGGATATAGATTTCCATCGGTTACTCAAAATTCCCTGGACCGCCCACCCTACCAATAATGCGACCTCGAAAGAGCAAAATATAAAAAAAAGACTGTGTGCGACCATCCACATACGTACATTAAAATATTTTAGTCACATTTGTACAGACGAACGCTCTATGGTACGGTAGTTCGGGAACAGGAGGAAGGAAAAAGGTCACGTGGCAGATCTCCTACACCCTGGACCGACCTAATACAATCTACGAAATGATATGTTCCATTGCCCAGTATTGACGTTATGCTCGCAGTAGAAGCCGGTGGCGAAGGATCGCGAGTGCTGCTGTCGAACAAACCTTTTTCTTTGGTATGGGGGGGGGGGGTGTCAAATGTACCCTTGAGTACCTTGAGAGGGGATACCAGGTTATGTTGGGTTTGACCGCACTAAACGCAACTGCACTAAAGCCAAGGAGGAATCCGGGATCTCCAGTTGAACGCACCGATGTACTCCACGCGCAGCGCCCAGAATGAGCCCATCTTCGGGAGAGCAGATGTGCTCTCCTGCATCTTCCGATGCTTACGGCGGCACGCGGTACACACCGCCGTCTTTCATAGGGCTCCAGGCTGGGCAGATCGAGCTCCCACTCACACCGTACACAACCCCGGAAGCCTCCTTTTAGTCGCCTCTTATGATCAGGCAGGGGATACCATAGCTCTATTCTTATTCCGAAGCTACAGGGACTGTCCACTTTACATCAAAGACTGGAGGATGACTTTTTGTAAAAAAAAACCCGGCATATTGGCGTTTATAATGGTAAAAATTGTAGAATAAGTTTTTGGTCTCTTAATCGAAACGAAACATCTTAAAATAATAGAATAGAATAACAGCAGAACTGGGCGCAGCGGTTTTATTGCATCGGTCAAACCACACAGTTTCTAGCACTAAGTTATATAGTCAACTTCTACAAATACCACGTTGACATATAAAATTTTTATTCGCAAAAATAGTTTACAAACGCGTATTCGCAGCGAATAGAACGCAGGGTTTAGTCGTAACACTACTTGAAAGTATGATAGGGCGTTATGTTAAAGGTGGTGTATTTTATGCATTCGTCATTAATAAGGTATGTAAGATATGTTTTACTTTCAATGAATATTCCAGAATGCTTCCTTCTTCCTCCGTGTTACCGTTTCTATTGCAGAGGAATGCCTGTCACCTCGGAAATGTCGAGCCGCCCCCCTTATATGTGTAACGTGCCTAAATTGGACAGACGCATTATTCCTTATTACTGATTATTAACGAAATGCAGCACCTTTCAAGGGCTTAAATAATTTAGCGACTAACGCTCCTTTTAATTACGTAGGATACGAACGACAACGTATAGAGAACTGTAGAATTTTCATTTAATTAGGATATAATACCGTCATTGCTAGTAGAATACGAGTTAACCTTTAAAAGAAAAGCTTTGAAGTCCTCTAGAATTATTTATTTATGACTCTTTAGTATTAATCTATGATGATTATTGATGACCCAGGCCGCGTATGTCAAAATTGATTACGTTTGATTATATTAATTATTTTAATTTTATTACAATGTAATGGGTAACTCAACTGATAAAGAAAAGGTATTTAAAGCCCAGAAAAAGTGCATAAGAGCAATATTTTGCCTCAGAGTCAGAGAAACATGCAAAGACTATTTTATTAAATCAAAATTATTAACTCTACCCTGTATTTATATATTGGAATCCGCTATTTTTGTTAAAGTGAATATGCAGCTTTTTGAATTTAAATCACGAACACGCCATAATGACAAATTGGACATACAACCACATAAAACACATTTATTAAAACAAAGCATATTCTGCATGGCTCCAAAATTTTTTAATAAATTACCAAAAAATATACGTATGATTTCAGATGTGAGTAAATTCAAAAGAACTCTACACGAATTCTTAATACTGAAATGTTATTACTTTGTTCGGGAATTCTTTGAGGATTCATAATTAATAACATTATAATAGTGTCAATGGATTTGCTTTTGTTGTATTTTTATTTTTTATTTTGGTCCGATTTACTTTAATTTTCTTTAAGTTCTTTTTTACACGCTTTAAACTACTATTGTACGCCTAAATAAGGTAGGACAGGGAGAACTGTAATTAATTTGTCTATACCAACTGTAATGTACCTACCTTTGTCCACAATAAAGATTATTTGATTTGATTTGATTTGATTTGATGTATTGTATTATAGTATGTCACTGAGACGGTTGATTAATTTATTTAATTTTAGAGATAAACGCTGGAAATTAAGTATAACTTATTCTTTATGATTGGATTCCAGAGGACTTGACAACTTTTATAGTCGAATGAAGCGCGCATAGCCCGGTGTTTAGCGTAGAACGCAAACGATCTATGCAACTAAGCCAAACGGGCGCGGTCGGGTGTGAGAAGGGTGACCGCTAATGGCGAAAAATTTTCATGCCCGTTTCCGTGCTTCAGAGGGCACGTTAAGCCGTCGGTTCCGGTTGTTGTCGATAGATAACAGTTGTTAAACATTGTCGGAGGCCTTATGGGCGGTTTTATAACATCCGACAGCGGGTTGGCCACTAATCCGCATCTGCACCAACCCGCATTGGAGCAGCGTGGTGGAGTAAGCTTCAGGCTTCCCCAAAAATGGGGAGAGACCCGTGCCCAGCAGTGGGACGCAAATAGAGTTGCAGCCAAGCCAGCCATAGTCGAGTGGTTTTTTGTTAGATTTCTAGTGGGGTAGAAACCAACACAGTGATTTAGATGTCTTTCTGGTCTGAATTGTCACTCATTAAATAAGCTTTGTTACACTATAGGGAATCCCATTTTTGTAAATGGGAAAACTTTGATGGATCGAAGTACCACCGCTGCACTCACTTCTGCCGTGAAGCACTTCCATTGTTTTTCGGTGGAACGGTGCATTTGCCGGCCACACTTACATGCGGTGACCATCAGCCTTCGGAGTAGCAGCGCAACTACATACGACCAAAGGCAAGACTAAGGCTTGCTTGAGGTTGTGTGTAGATGTCCATGGGCTGCAGCGACCAATTAACACCACGTGGCCTGCATACTCGTCTGTTACTCCATTCAAATAAAAAGGTCATGACAATCTCACTCGATATTTACGAGGATTCTTAGACCTCTTTGTCCTTTAAAGTACCATAGCAACGAGCATTGAGGACATTGGACAGGCGCTGCAAAAGTATCATTATGGAATTGATTGCAAGCTCCTGATATTGAAGGCACCTGCGAAATGGAACTTAAAGATGAAAAAAAGGAAGAGATCGTCTACAATTAAGAACTTGTTTATAAATAATTTATGTATTGTAAAAGTAATTGATACGCAATAATATAATTATGAATAAACTATCATTATAATTGTAAACAATGACAGATGACGTCAAATTAATGAAAAGAAATAGTTTATTAACATCCTGGGTATATATACACTTGATGTTTGTCATTGTTGTACGGCCAGCGGCTGACCGTCATCCGCTTTGGGTGCGCTAAGGCTTATGTAGGCTAGGAGAAAAAAGCGGGTGGAAAAAAACTAGAGCCCTAAACAAATTTTCAGGTACAATGATATACTGTAATGCTGATTCAGTTTCTTATTAGGTATCGGATTTTGTGGAGTGGTTGTAATTGGTCGAAAAAGTAATATAAGTAGACACCGATAATTTCCTACTCGTTGTAAGCATGAAATTTAAAAAAAACTGTAATTTACGATAGAAATACAGTCATTACGGGTAACTTTGAATTGACGTTTAACTTTGATCAAAGTTGGAAAAAAGATTTAACAATTTATTACATTAAAACTTTTTGATATTTCAATATAATAACTGTGTTAAATGGATTGCTAAAATGTTTTTATACCAAATGAAAATTAAAAAAATAAACTGTCAATGCCATAATTCTGAATTTTACCACCTTTTCCGTGGTTAAGTTGCTGGAAGTTTTTGAGCTCTGATTTGGAATCGTAAACTAGTCCACTTTGATTCATATGACAAAACCAAGCTATTTGTTACTTTTTTACGTCAGTTTAGATGTCATTTTTATAGATAAGGTTTTTAAATTTAATAATACCTTATTTTTGTTTTGCCTAAACCTTAAAATATTAAGGTTTTTTACATTCTAAAAAAAATATTCAAAGTTACCCAAAACTCATGATAACTTTGAATTCGAGTTTTAGGGGAAATTATGGGTAGTTCTGTTGTTTCTTCCGCAAATTTATTTTGTTAGACAGAAAAACCAACTCAAAAGGACACTATTCATTCAATAAAATAAAGGTGTCATAAATAGAAATCAGTTTTAATAATACAATTAATGTAAAAAATGTTCAAAGTTATCCGAATTGTACGTAATCTCTTTAATTTCATTAGAAACGTTCACGGTAAAGACGGAGTATTTAGAAGATACTTCTCCAAGATGAGTCGGTAATTGACACTTCACCGAGGATAACAATGTCGTGTAGCTGGGCCAGCGTGGTTAACTCCTTTTATAGCTTTACCGCGGTGAAATGGGCGTGTGCCAACATTCCATTGAAGACTTTAAAATGCGGTGCATAGCAGAAACATCCTAATTACAGTGGAGTTTCTATTACAAACAACGTGCAGCAATTATTTCATAGAAATACTAATGAAACAGTTTCTCAAAAATGCGTTTATTACAGTTTTTACTAATTTTTTTAACATAGAAACACTTTCAAATAGGTTTTGAAACACCATTCCAAATTTTGACAACTTATATAGATATATTTAAATTTTATATATATAATTCTTCTGTACGTGTGTTGACAGTGACTCCACCTAAACGACTGGACCGATTTTAATGATTTTTTTTATGTGTGTTCAAGGGGATTCGAGGATGGTTTAGATTTACAATTTGTTCCACTGGAAATTGTTTATTTTTTATTTTTATTTATAAGTAGTTTCCCCATATAAATTGTTCGTACCTGTCAAACGTTTGTATTTCGTGCCGTGTCGTTCTAAACCTTCACACAGTTAGAATAACAAGACAGTCCGTATGTCACTATTTGTTTTATATTTTTGTTTGACAGTGAAACATGAAATCTCTTTAAGATAATAAGAGAACAAATCCTTTTTCTTTACTTTTAAGGCAGGACAACGTCTGCAGGGCCCACTAATGTAATATATATATATATATATATATATATATTAATTTTACAGTCACATCTATGATACAAATACAATACAATACAAATCTGCTTTATTGTACACACAAATTCAGAAATACAGCATTAAACATATTGAACAATACAGTGTAGACAAAAGGCGGCCTTATCGCTGATAGCGATTTCTTCCAGACTGCCTTAGGGTAGTGAATGGTTGAGTAATGTTAAACGTAGGGCATCAGTGCACAAAAGTAAATGTAAATATGGTAAATAAAATTTGAGCTGCAATACATACATATGAATTATTGTCTACATATATACATATACATACATAATATATTGATACATATATATATAAATAAATATATACATACATACATATTATATATACACATACACATATACATACATATTATATATATACCTAACATAACATAAATATACTTACATAAACATCACAACGCTATGCAATATACAATTATTTGAAAGTTAAAGGAAAGGAAGCATTAAGAAGAATCAGATGAAAGATAATAGTCCCGTAGTCGATTTTTAAAGGTAGAAATGTTATCAGAAAGGCGGATTGTAGAAGGAAGAGAATTCCATAAGCGTATGGCAGTAACAGTAAAAGATTTTGTAAAAAAGGAAGAGGAATGAATTGGAGTGTTGAGACAAAGATTTTCAGTGGATCGTAAGAAACGTTTATGAGCAACATGTAGAAATTGAAAACGCTCTTTTAAATAAGCAGGGGCCGAAGGGTGGAATAGTGCCGAATACAAAGCAACAAGAAGGTGAGTATTCCTGCGAAGACGGATAGGGAGCCACTTGAGTTTTGTACGAAACTCTGAAATGTGATCGTATTTACGAAGACCAAATACAAATCGTATACAAGCATTCTGAAGACGCTCAAGTTTATTTAGTTGCTCCTGGGTTATGTCTGGATAGCAAATATCAGCGTAGTCGAGAACAGGTAATAGGAGTGAATGAGCTAGCGTAATTTTTGTCGGGATTGGCAGAAAATTGCTGAGTCTCCTTAGCGACTTCAGCCGACCGAAAAGGGATCTGCTGACATTATTTATATGGGGTATCCAGGTGATACAGCGGTCCATTATTATACCTAAGTTTTTCACTTTTTCACTGTATGGTATAATAACACCATCAAAGACAATCGGCGTTAGATTGGTCCAGTCAATTTTAGAAATAAATCTAGAACTGCCAATGATAATACACTGCGTCTTAGATGGATTTACCTGGAGTCCAAATGATTTCGTCCATTTTAAAATACAAGTCAAATCCTCATTCATCTTACCGATGGCAGACGCGAGTTCATTGAGTGGAGCCTGCGTATATATTTGTAGGTCGTCTGCATACAAGTGGTAGAGAGAAGAAATATGAGAGCAAACTGAATTAATAAAGATAGAAAATAAGAGAGGAGACAGCACACCACCTTGCGGCACGCCTGCACTCGTAATAGTCCAAGAGGAAAAACAATTTTTGACTTGTACACGCTGCCGGCGTCCGCTTAAGTAGTTTTGAAACCAGTCAATTGCGATTGGAGATACGTTGATTGAGCGCAATAATGCCAATAGGACATCAAAATCAACAGTGCCAAATGCATTGCTGAAGTCGAGTAAGGTAAGCACTGTGAGTTGTTGATTGTCCATACCATTTCTAATGTCATCTGTGATCTTTGCAAGCGCAGTAGCCGTACTATGACCAGGACGAAAACCGGATTGAAAAGGATTTAGCAAACTTTGACGAGAGAGGAAGGAACTAAACTGATGGTGGATGATACGTTCAAGAGCTTTTGAGAGAAAAGGAAGAATGGAAATAGGACGGTAGTCGGACACAGAAGAAGGATTGGGTTTTTTGGGAAGAGGGATAATTTGTGCATCTTTCCAAGCAGAAGGAAAGGAACCAGTACTAACAGATTTATTAAAAATGTCAGATATGATAGGGGCCAGTATATCGAGTAAGGGAGTGATCATCTTACGGCTAATGCAGTCGCTACCAACAGAATCGGAATGGATTGACAAAATACTTTTCTTAACGTCACAATTCGCAATATGACTAAAAGAAAACTGTGGAATTGTAGGAGTGGGAATAGAAGAAAGAAAGTTAATCGTAGACGATTTTTCATTATTAGTTATGAAAGACGTAGAAGAAAAGTGATCGTTGAGACAGTTCAAGTCTAAATTTTCGGGAAGAGTAGCCTGTTGTTGCTTTCCAACTCCTAAAGACCTAAGAAATTTCCAGACCTTGGCTGGATCTTCATTTTGAACGGAATTATGAATGTGGCGACGCTGTGCATCTCTACATTCCTTGTTGCAGCGATTGCGAGCAGACTTGTATTTTTCATACTGCGATGTATTTGAGGGATTTGACTTGTACTTAGCCTTGGCACGGTTTTTCTTTTGAATTAATTTTTTCATCTCATCTGTAAGCCATGGAGCGGGGAGATGACGAACGCGTATTGGCCGAACAGGTGCATGTATATCATAAAGCTGAATGATTAGAGAGTTGAAAAGTGCAACCTGTTCGTCAACAGTATCCGCCTCTGTAACAACAGACCAATCGATTTTCTTCGCATCATCGATTAATTTTTCAATATCCATCCCCGCAAAATTGCGCTGAAAAAGAGTTCTCGATCTAGCCTTAGGGGGACAAATTTTGTAGGATAAAAATATCAGATCATGATACGAGAAGCAGTCAGCAGCAAATTGACCATGTTTAGCAACATGTTCTATGGAAGAGACGAATATAAGATCTAGAAGAGATGGATTTGAATTAGGAAAGAAATGTGTAGCAGAAAGTGGCAAGATATGAAGATTTGCTGCTTCTATTACAGAAGTTAACCGGGAAGATCTGGAGTCTTGCTTGAGTAAACAGGTATTAAAATCTCCCATTATAATACTGTGCTCATAAAGGGGAGTAAGTTCCTCAAGTAGACAGTCCAGAGAAGAAAAATAATTGATGGATACTGAAGGGCTATAGATCACGCCCAGTAGTAATTTAGTGTGAGAGAAAAGGACTTCAATAAACAGATACTCAACTTCGGATCCCGGCAGACTTGGTGATGACATCTTAATTACAGAGAAAGGGATATGAGACCGAAGGTATATTGCAACGCCACCTCCGCCCCGAATTAGGCGGTCGTTGCGAATCAGATGATATCCTGGTAAGGCATAAGAAGTAGACGCCAGACACGGTTTTAGCCATGACTCCGATACTAATATTGCATGTATATTGTTGCTATCGAAAGAAGTTAATAGATCGGGGTAATGAGCAGGAATACTCTGTGCATTAATATGAACAACATTGAAGTTTTTTCTCACGTCTGAAAAAATTGTATCTAATGCCACATTTAAAGGAGGAATGCTTTCGTAACTATCGGCACTACTGTTACCTTCCGAAGCAGAAGAATAAATTGATTCTTGGTCGTTTTGCATATTTTGGTGTGTTGTGATATTGAACATATTAAAATAATAATAAATACAAATAAAATATTTATAAATAAAAGTAAAACAAAATAATAAACTATAAAAAATAAAATAAAACTTTTAAATAATAGAATTAAAACTTAATTACGATCATCTACCCGCCAGCAATTAAAAAAAAATTACACTATTTATTACTTAAAGAAAGTAAAAATTTTATCATACGTTTACAAACAAAAATTACGTAACGAGTATCCGGGCGAAGTACATTATCTGTACCGGCACTGACATCCGTGCATGACATATTGATTGACATATTTTAGACAGTTGTCACAAAACCACAGAGTAGGTACACATTTGTATTTTGTTATTATATGATTATTATAATACACTGAACTGAAACACAAAAGTTCACAAAACACAAGAACTGACAAGAAGTTTAGTGAGAAGCGAGCCACAGAGTACTTTTGAAGCGAGCTTACCAAAACAAAGAAATAACTAATCTATGTAGGTAATCACAAGAAGAGATTACATGCGCAAGATATAATATATGTGAAAAAGTATTATTTGAAGTCTTTAATTAGTGAAAGAAAAAGAACATAATAATCATTGCCTCACGGGTCAGCCTCAAAACTACCTCCTCACAGCCCTCTTGTTTCGTGCAGCAGTTTTGCTGCCGGAGGGCTTACTGACTGCAGCTGGTGGTTCATCGTCTGCAGCTGGTGGTGCATTGTCTGCAACTGGAGATGCATCGTCCACCACTGGAGGTGCTTCGTCCTCAGGTGCAGGCGAAGAAGGTTCCGACTCGCCGGCGATGGCATCTAACTCCACCAGGCTTTCAACATGATGGCGAGAGCCGTCCGGCGTAACTACACAGATGACACCGGCCTTGGTCCAGCAGTTTTTAACACCGAAGCGCTGTCTTGCTTCTAAGAACACAGTGTGACGCCTTCTTATCAGGAACTCTGACAGCGTTGTCCCAGTACCTTTGAGCTTCGCCTTACTGAACCAGACTTCATCACGCACCGCTGCATCCCGGAACTTAACCACTACTGGCCTTTGTTTATTCTTTGATTGCTTGCCCAGCCTATGACATCTACTGATACTGGAATTGGTGAAATCAGATATATTTAACTTATTTGACACTATGTTGACAACTGAGGATGTTGGTTCTTCCACACTTTCTGGTATTCCATGAAAGAGAAGCATCTTCCGTCTACTTCTCATCTCCTGGCGATCCAGCTCCAAACCAAGGAAGTCAACTTGCCTTTGTAAGGATTCTAAGGCAGTCACCATGAACTTCTTGAAGGCGTTGAAGTCAGCAGCAAGTGTTGTGGTAGTTGTAGGTCCGTGTCCAGATTTTTCCAACTCCTTTTGTAACTCTGCCAATCCAGAGTGGAATAACTCTTTTAAGGAAGTCATGGAGTGTTTAATTGCTTCCATGATTAAATTTGTTGTGCAGTGACTGTGTAAGAAAACTATCAGTGACTGATGGCAGGTTTATAAAATAGTGTACACAGTGGAACTTAGTGCAGGATATTAAAGGCAGGTAGGTAACCTAGGTCTTACATACACAAACAGTACATAAAAGATGTTTAATGTATTTAATTTTCAATTAAATTAGTGAGCTCGTAAAATGTGTCTTTATTGTTTGGCACCTACCCTCAGAGATATGATACCGCCTACTGTAAACTGTAGCTTTAAATAAATTGTTATATTTTCCGACCAATGGATATGGGTACGTTCCTACTTATTAAAGATGCTAATGCTATATAAAGGTAGACAAAAGTTTAGAATTCTTAGAAGTAATTCGTATTTGTTTTATTAATAATCGAATATCCAATATTATATTATTAATAATAATGTTGTAGTTATACAGATTTTTTCAACTCGAGCGTACCTTTAATTTAATTAATAATGATGTATTCTTTGTGTTTTATGATAATGTTTTGTGTTATTATTAATCGATTTAAATTTTGTAAAACCTAAAAAAATATTAATATAAATTAATATTTGTACGCCAATTTTTGGCACAGTAAGCGCCATGAACCAACGCGAACATCTTTTGTTATCATTACTGAGAAATAAAGAATTATGAGCTTAAAATTAAAAACAGAAGATGCGTGTAATACACATCATATGGGCGTGATTAAAAAAACACACATACATATACTCATTAATACTATTCAAGGTGCAAGTCAAAACAAACAATTTAAACAGTTATACATACAGCAAGATAATAAAAGGACTATGATATAACAGCAGAGCGAGTTTTATTGAAAATAGCAGCGGTTACGTGAGCGCATACAAAAGACATCAACGCGTTCACAGCTGTTCATACATAGTACAATTTATTTATGTTCTGTTTACAAATTTATGACTATATCTCATTTGAATGTTCCACACCGGGTCCCAATAGCAAAAGTGCAAGCGGTTTACATATATGCAAATGATTACAACTCACTTGCATATAAACCACGAGCGCTTAAAAAAGATATTAAGCCTTATCAACAGCTGAGCAACACCATTTAAGACTTAAATGCATTTTAATTTATATGACCAATTTATATAACCGCGCTAATGTACCGGCCGCAATTAAAAAGGTGTCTGAAACAAATTATCAGGGGAGCATATTAGGCCGCGGCCATCAAGCGACGTTATTCATCTTTACGCCATGTTAAATCGTATTGCGGAATTAATTAATATTAATCCCGTGTCTAAATCGATAACCCCACTTCCTGACGCACACCGGTGTACTTGTATTAGAAACGTGCACACTTGCTCACGCGCAGAAAAGGATTAGAGAAAAGATGTTTGAAATAGTTCTTCGACTCCTCATTCGTTGCGGAGACCGCAGGCGGAGCGCGCGCGTCGCCTTACGAAATTAAAAAAAAAACAATAATACGATACCAGTTCATTCACGGTCTGGAAGCTTTTTGGGTGCAACGACCTTTTACGCGGTCGTATTATTTTTTTTCGCCCGAACGTCCTTGCCAAACACGGCGAACAGCTGATGCACGAATTTTTGAATGTGCTCAAAATTAATAAGTTAAGTGTAAAGAACACGTTGGTGAGTGATTTTTTAAATGTGCTGTGCGCGGAGTTTTCTTAATTAGATTAGCTGTGAAGTGTTCTGTGATAGTGTCAGCCGCGATGGCACCAACGCATGTATGTATTGACACTTTAAATATTTGTTTTTAAGTACTCAAATTGGATTCACGAAACATTTCCTATGCATAGTGCACTTTATCAACTTCATATTAATTATTAAAATATTCACCTCGTTTTTACATTTTTTTCACGAGGTCATTAATTTAGTTGTCAGACTTAAGTTAACAATAGTTTGAATATCCATGTAATGCTACGATTTCTACCATTATAAAAAAAAAACTTTCCCTCTACATTTGTGGACTGTCGAGAACATTTTATCAATAAATCCGACGGCTAGTTTTAATGGTCTTTTTCTAATCGGCTAACTCTAAATTAGTTTCACTAGTTTACTACGTACATATTTTAGTTAATTTAATAAAACTTTAAAAGGTCTACAACTTTATAAGGTCTTACACCTTAAATATTATAAACTAATTTATCTTCCTAACATTCCTAAATTAAAAATATTGTTTTATAGCTGGAGCGTTATCATTCATTTTCCTAAACAATATCAATGATTTATACATTAGAAAAAACTAAACGGTATGTAAACTTTTACGAATAGCATACAAAAATCAACACTGCAAAATATTTCCGACGGGACATTGTAGAGTGCGCTCTACATAATCTGTACAAGAGTTACATACCTTATGATTTGTAAAATGGAATGTTGAAAGAAGCAACATACTCGTAACAAAAGCATATAGAGTATACGATGTCTATATTTTAATTTCGTTGAAGAAAATTTTGTCAAACAGTTTATTTGAACTTTTAATTAGAGTAGACAGGACAACAATGAAAAGTTAGTAATATAAATGAATGTGCATTGGCTGATTTTGTATATTTTTAAAACTTTATTTTCTACTTTCTTTATGACTACAAAATATATTAAATATCTTTCTGTAGAGTGTCAAGATCTTCCTCACAGATTTGATAAGGCCATAATCTTAACCGATCACGCTTGCGGACATGACATGCCAACACGACGTCAGAAATTTTGTATAACTGTCAAATGGCTGCAAACCTTCTTTACGTTCCACTGCTAGAACCATTTCCATAATAAAAGGTGGAGTAAGTAAGTAAGTGTAGCTTCCATAGTACACTGCAAACTAAAGGCAGGTATGGGAAAAAGTATTTTTATTTGAGAGTTCTCCACCCTGTGGACATGGGTCTCTCCCTATTGTGAGCTTACTCCACCTCAATGCTTTAGGACAGGGTGGAGAATTCTCAAATAAAAATACATTTTTCCATACCTGCCTTTAGTTTGCAGTGTACTATGGAAGGTATAGTCTCCTTCATAAAAACGTCTAACTGTAAATAAAGTTACGTAAACTTACAGATATAAAGAAATTTGAGTATAGATTATAAATAAATTGTAGATTTTATAGCAGAAATGCATATTTAAAAAAATATCGTATTGGAAGAATACAATGTGATGAAGCGAAAGATTCGCGAAAATTTTATTAGTCACCCTGGGCGATGCGCGTTGGGATGGGAAGCCGAAAAACTGAAACAATTCAACAATCATTAATAAGTTGTTGGACACTATACACAAAAAAGAACAAAAAAAAAAAAACAAAATGCGTGCCTTAAAAAGGTGGTACTAAACTAGGCTTGGAAAGTTAATTTTTACATGATTTTTATTACCTTTTAAATCAATAAAAAATTTGTAAATTGGCTATAAATGAGTTGTGACGTCACAAATCATTTTCACATGTAAAATACATGATGATGTCACGTATATTATATAACGACAGCTCATTAAAAGTACCTCAATAGATTTGGTAGTCCAGGAACGGATTTTGAATCCTGGCCTCATGTATCTGGTGGTTACCAACTATGCTACTTTTTGCATAATAAAATTGTTTAATGGTAGTAATATTCACTCAGTAGGCATTTTTGCTCTAATGTGGTTATAAATCAATTTGACCATTCCGCTTAATTTTACTTACGATAAATTACAGTATTTTAATATATCTAATTGATTTAATTACAATAGGATTCATGATTACAGTCTTAAATCCAGACGGAGGTCTACAGAAGCTCTGCATACATACAACTTTTATTGTTACTATCTTAGAATGATGCTTTAACTTTTGTTTAACCAAAGACATACGATATAGTTAAAACATAGTGTTAAGGATTCTACACAAGGGACTCCATTTTAAATTATTCTAAGTATAGTCAACCTTTTATAGGTGGTTTGGCTGCTGCAACCCTTTTTGCGTCCCACTGCTGGGCACGGGTCTCTCCCCCCTATTGGGGAGGCCTGGAGCTTACTCCACCACGCTGCTCCAATGCGGGTTGGTGGAGATGCGGGTTAGTGGCCAACCCGCTGTCGGATGTTTTCAAACCGCCCATAAGGCCTCCGACAAGGTTTGACGACTGTTATCTATCGACAACAACCGGGACCGACGGCTTCACGTGCCCTCCGAAGCACGGAAACGCGCATGAAATTTTTTGCCACTAGCAGTCACCCATCTCACATCCGACCGCGACCGTTTGGCTGCATAGATCGCTTGCGTTCTACGCTAGCCGCCAGGCCATGCGCGCTTCTCGGTGGTTTAATCACGTGTATAAAACTAATCAATGGCATGTTTGACTGGACCACCAAGGGTTCCGTACAAATTATTATTAAGAGCGTTCGTCGGTCTTTGAAATGAATTAAAAAAATCTTATTTAACTTCAAAAAAAGCACGGTTTTTGATGCTTCAATTTATGAGTACTACAAAAAGAAGTTTTTATCGTAACTAGCTTATTTTCAAATCATTGTTTTAGGTAATTAGATATTATCCTTATTAAATTTGTTTGTAAAATATGGTGGTTAGCGTCAACGTTTCGTTCACTAAGCCCCTTTTTGCGTCCCACTACTGAACATGGACCTCTCCCCACAAGTGCGCACAGTTAAGAAGTCTTAGAACTTATTCCACCACGTTGCTCCCATGCGGGTCGGTGGGATGAGAATGCTCAGATGTTTCACCTTCCATAAGGCCTAGACAACTTTTAACTACTGTTACCTATCGGTATCAACCGGGAGTAACGGCATTACCTGCCCTACGAAACGCGCATGTAATTTAGCAATAGCGTTTACCTATCTTACACCTGACCACGCCCGTCTCGCTTAACTGCGTGGACCGCAGCCCAGGGCCAAGCGTACTTCAAAATGTTACTTTTAGGGAACTGAACCCTAAACACATGAAGAGTAATGTGAAAATGTATATACTTAGGTATTTATTAGGTAATAGGTCTCCGTAATGGCGTTAGTTTACTATGTTGCAAGCTTATTAAAAAAACAGCCAATCAAGTGCAGGATATCTTTATGTAACGTGCCCTAGGCTCTCTGTTATTGGTCAATGAAGTGTTTAGTCATTCCGTTAAATTGTGAATTTAGTAGAGCAGAAAATATACTAGAACTTTACATTCGTGTATGGACATATGTGTATATCTACAAGGCAAATCTACATATTATTATTCTGATTAAAAAAAACAATGACTAGAGCATCTAGTTATATTTTTACTCTCTCTGTCTTAAAATATATTGTAGCGGAACGTACGTTAAATAAGTGCACTATGTAACTTCGATCACTAAGTAAAACAACTACACTACAATATAATGAAACTTATTTTGTGAGGAATATTTAAGGAAAATAAGGATCTTTATAACATTAACAAGCAAATTATAGGTTATATCACACTAGGTACTATAAGTCCGTGGAGGGGCGGCGGTCACCACCGAAGGCTTCTTAAGCCTACCTCACAAGGGTCTTACAAAGGAGGGTCTTAGCCAGAAAATTAAAAACAGAGCGTAAATAAATGAATTTTTACTCTTACTTACGTTGTACTTTCTAAAATTTAATAGTAAACCAAATTATGAAAGTGTGTGTTGGCGTTAAGTGGTAGCTGCAGCCCTTGGGCATCTTCACTAAAATGCTGGCAAGCTCGAAACTTATCCTCTAAAGTCAATATTTGGAAGTCTTATCAATCCCAATCAATTCTTACGTTTAAATGACCGTTAACACATAGCTTTTTTCTTCTTTTGGTGTTAGACTTGTGCTTTGAAAACTGTGTACAATATAAGAAGTCAAATGCCACCCGGTTTTACGTATAAATAACTTTCTTTTTTCCTGTACCACTGCTGGGCACAGGTCCCCTCGGAAGTGGGATGTAGGCCATAGTCCACCACGCTAGCCAAGTGAGGATTGGTGGACACCTAGCATGACGTTGACGGAAGACGTGGACCAGTGATTTTTTACTCTCGGCTATCGCTGCTCGTAATTATGATTAACAATAAATATTATAACTAAAATACGTTTACTTTAACACAAACGCACAGACTCAGACGCACAAAATGAAAATTATGTAGGTGGGATTTATCTCAGTATAACTGTTGCTCGGGACATAGACGGAATTCCTACACACAGCGTCCGCTACGAAATGTTTGAGATCAGTTATGCGGCACGCGAACATCTGTTTTGTTTCATTTGTTCTATTATGTTGCGTAATCACAAGATAGCAAAATCCTCGCAACTTCTTTGATGTTACCCCCTAGCTTGCAGAAGACTGGACCGGAAAGAAGAAAGACCGCCTTTGTATCGTTGTTTGGTGGTCGTTTTCATGGTTATATATTAAACCGAACAAAAAGGCAGACGGGCCGCGTGGTGTTAAGCGATCACCGTCGCCTATGGACACGGGCAACCCCAGGGGAGCCACCCGAGCATTGCCGGCTTTAGAGGAGAGCTCTTTTTACAACTTTCTTGAAGAACCCCATATTATAGTCCACTGGGAATGCCTCAGCTGGAAGGTTGTCCCATAACCTGCATGTCCGTGGTAAAAAGGAGCGTGCAAAGCGGACTGTGGAGGACCGCCACGAGTCCAGATGGTGCCGGTGGAACTTTAACCTTCGCCTGGTGGTATAATCATGGAATGGTGATGTAGGCATGAGTTTGAAAAGTTCCTCGGAGCACTCACCATAGTAAAGTCGGTAGAACACGCAGAGCGAGCCTATGTCTCTTCGCAAGTTGAGCGGTTCTAGCCTGTCAGTCAATCTTGGGTCGTTGACGATTCGGACTGCGCGCTTTTCAACGGAGTCAAATGGGTGTAGCTGGTATTTTGGTGCTCCTGCCCAGAGATGAGGGCAGTACTCCATGTGGGGTCTGACCTGTACCTTGTACAGCGTCAGGAGTTGCCCCGCAGTGAAGTACTGCCTCGCCCTATTGAGGACACCAAGTTTTTTGGACGCCAATTTGGCTTTGTGCTCCAAATGACTCCGGTACTGCACTTTACTCGTAATGTCAACTCCCAAGATACCAACACTTTCACCGACGGTGAGCGCGGTACCCTGGAACTTGGGCGCTATAACAAATGGGATTTTTTTAGCGGTATATATTAAAAATGAACACTTCCTCTTCATAAATAACATAACATAGATAACATAATAGCGCGCATGGCCAGGCGGCGAACATAGAACGCAAGCGATCTATGCAGCTAAGCCAAACGGGCGTAGTCAGGTGTGAGATGGGTGATCGCTAGTGGCAAAATTTCAAGCGCGTTTCCGTGCTTCGGAGGGCACGTTAAGCCGTCGGTCTCAGTTTTTATCGATAGATACTAGTCGTTAAACCTGGTCAGAGTTCTTATGGGCGGTTTGAAAACATCCGACAGAGTTGCAGCCAGCCAGTCAGCCAGCCAGATAATGTAGCATTAGCTAATGTGTAAAAAGCCTACACATTAGCTATAACTGCCTTTGTATCATTCTTTGGTGGTCGTTTTCATGATTACGATTATATAATAAAATATAAACTTTCTCTTCATAAATAACAATAATATTAATAACATAGCGTCACACTCAGGCTTTTTACACATTAGCTATAACTATACATGTCGCAAGGCTATACACAGCCTAGATGGATTGCAGCTAAGCAAAATAGAGACCGCTAGTAGCAAATTTCATACTCGTTTCCGTGCTTCCGACGGCACATTAAATTGTGGTGCCCGTTGTAATGATAGATAAGCATTGTTGAAGCATTGTTTGAAGCGCGTATGGATCGCGGTTAGCGTAGAACGCAAGCGATCTATGCAACTAAGCCACACGGGCGCGGTTAGGTGTGAGATGGGTGACCGCTAGTGCCAAAAAAATTCATGCGCGTTTTCGTGCTTCAGTGGGCAGGTTAAGCCGTCGGTCCCGGTTAAACTTTGTTGTTGTTAAACCTTGTCAGAGGCCTTATGGGCGGTTTGAAAACATCCGACAGCGGGTTGGCCACTAACCCGCATCTCCACCAACCCGCATTGGAGCAGCGTGGTGGAGTAAGCTCCAGGCCTCCCCAATAATGGAGAGAGACCCGTGCCTAGCAGTGGGACGTAAAAAGGGTTGCAGCCAAGCATTGCTAGAGAACTTATGGGCAGCTTGAGAACATCCGACAGTGGAGTGGCCACTAACCTGCATTTCCACTAACCCGCATTAGCAGCATCGTTGGCTCCAGGCCTCCCCAATAATCGGGAGGGAATCCAGTCTAGCAGTGTCCGTTGCACTCATGCAGTAGTGGGTGCAAAAAGGGTTGCAGCCAGCCTACAACTAAACGCTTGATTACACAAAATATTTACGCGTACGTAATCTGCATTTGAACATTATTTGTAATCCAGCCCGGATACGCTCGGATGATTTAAGTTTATATGATTGTATAAATCTATTCCCGTCCGGAACTGTACATTTTTTCGGCACTAAAACTATCCTTTGTCCTTTCCCAAGGTCCATCCTATCAATGGACCAAATTTAAATAAAATTAGTCCAGTCTCACACACATATACACAGAGTTACTTTCATCTCCATAATATCAAGGTAGCAGCGATGGCCTAGTGGTAAAAACCACGGTCAACAACGCGACCGATCCCCGTTTCAAATCCTCGGCGCGCACCTCTGACAAAGAAATTTGTAATGTGCGAATTTATCGCTGCTCCACGGTGATGAAAAATATCGTGATACTAGCTGTGCCCCTCGGTTTCACCCGCGTTAGAAAGAGAAGTGAACTAAACTTTACAGGATTACTCGTTGGACCAATCTGAAGATTCTCCGAGAATTTAATTGAAATCGGTCCAGCCGTTTCGGAGTCTATAAGGAACATACATACACACTTTCTTTTTTATAGATATGATGATGATTTCATTGATTATGATGTTTTCCATCGCCGTGCATGCCTGAGAGAAATTCATAGTTTCTCGAAAGCATGACGTCCTCCAATCCGCACATGGCCAGCGTGGTGGACTATGGCCTAAATCCCTCTCACTTGTGAGAAGGAGACCTGTGCCCAGCAGTGGGACATAAAAAAAAGGTTGAAAAAAAATATATCAAGGTATGGAAATATGGATTGTGTTTAACTTGCTTTTCAGTTTTGTATGAATGACAATGTTATATTTATGGTTTGAAGATATTCCTATAGTTCAAAAACTGTTGTATTAAATATCTTGATCAAACCAAATTTCCGTTAAGTTTTCATCAGGATTTATGGCACTAATTGTAAAAGTTGGAGGGGATTTGCGGACGTAGTCTACCCCTAATTATGAGAACCCGTTTATTCAACACAAAGGTAGACTTTTTGCGTTTTGGAAACAAACTTTATCTAATTGGTTTTATCTCAAAGTACAGTAAGTTACTCGCAAGCATTGAACAAAGTTTCTATAACCATTATATTTACCGGTGTATATTGTTGCCAACTTTATAGTGTAATAGGCCTGATGACACTATTATAGAATCAGAGAATAAACGGTTTTACAGAAAAATATATACTAAAAAAGTTCTAAAATATGATCCCGTTTTAATATAAACATTAAGATTAATAAGATTTTCAATAAAATAAAAGTATAAAATACAGCAATCGGCCATGTTATCTGAAACGCCAATCAAAAGGAATGATGTCACGTCTCAGTTATGTCATCGTGTTGCTTGAAGTTTGACGAGCAAGCCGACGCCATGACGCCTACAAGCGTTTTTGCGCTTAATTCAAATTAGATAGCAGAAAATACATTAATTTACGTTAAAAGGTGAGTTTATTGCTGAAATAAACTTTTTTTCGAAACTAGGAGACGTGTACCTGCAATAAGGAAAGGTATTTAAAAATCTATCATCATGCCCATTCTCATAAAGTAAAAATAGAGTAATTATTTTAAGACAGGTTTTCGAGACTGTGTAGATAGAGACACTAGGTGGATTAAATATATAAGTCGATGTATTTTCATTTTAGCTACTGTATTAGTTTTACGAGTAACTAATTTATTTAATGATGAAATTTTTATGACGTATTTATACAGTATTAAAATATATCAGTTTTTATACTTTTCTATACACGGCTATTGCATTACTTGAATAATAATGTTTTTGTATTAATGTTATATTAATTATTATTTATTTTTGATATCAGATTAGTCGATTTTTAAAGTGAAAAAGAGCAAGACCTGTATTTTAAAATCTCCACTTGTAATAGTGCTGCGATTAAGCATGTGAGTAGTAGTAGCATAGTTTTTGCTCAAACCAAAAAAAGTTCGTGTCACATTTTGATTTTGTTAAATTTTATTTATAACTAGTGGTCCCGCCCAGCTCCGCCCAGGTGCAGACGTTGTCCAAAGAGGATTTGTTTTCTTATTATCTTAAAGAGATTTCATGTTACTGTCAAACAAAAATATAAAACAAATAATGACATACGAACTGTCCTGTTATTCTGACTGTGTCAAAGTTTAGAACGACACGGCACGAAATACAAACGTTTGACAGGTACGAACAATTTATATGGAAAGACTAAATAAATAAAAAAATAATTAAAATAACATTTTCCAGTGGACCGAATTGTAAATTTAAACCATCCTTGTATCCACTTGAACACACACAAAAAATCGGTCATTAAAATCGGTTGCCATACATATTTTCCAATCTTAATGTCATGTTTTCACAATCTTTGCCTCATAGTAGGGTAGATATATTACCCTGTGTCATTTGATCCAACCTGAAAGATAGGATAGCTTACATCTCAATTTATACTCGCAATATTATTATTGTTATTACTGATACTTTAAGGCAGGACAACGTCTGCCAGATTAGGTAGAATAATTTTAATATATGTATATATAAATTACGTGACACGTGTTTGTCCGCGATTTGTCCTAAACTACTTAACCGATTTTAATAAAATTTGCACACCGTGTGCAGTTTGATCCAACTTAAAAGATAGGATAGGTTACATCTCAATTTATAGTCGCAATATAATTTTATTTCTGATATTTTAAGGCAGGATCACGTCTGCCGGATTCGCCCTGTTAGTAACTGTCAAACATTGATTCTTCGCGTCATCGTCCAGAAGTTTGACATTGTCTGAATAACAATACATCTGTCACTATTTGTTCTATATTTTTATTTGGCAGTAACATAAAAAGTCTTTGAGATGATAAAGAAACTAATCATCTTTTAATATATTTAAGGCAGGACAACGTCTGTGGGGTCGACTAGTATATGTATATAAATTACGTGTGACGTTGTTTGTCCGCGATGGACTGCTAAACTACTTAACAGATTTTAATAAAATTTTCACACCGTGTGCAGTTTGATCCAACTTGAAAGATAGGATAGCTTATATGTTAATTTATAGTCGCAATAGGTCTAAGGCAGGACAACGTCTGCTGGGTCCGCTAGTAATTTTATAAAAGCAAATAACAATACAGAAAATAAAAAAAAACTTAGACATAACATGATTATTTATATCCGACTAAATTCACGTGACATTCTTTTCGGAACTAGGCCGACTAGTTTAGTCGAATATAAATAATCATGTTAAGTTACACTCATAAATCATAATCTTCTTTATATATATGTATAATTCTTCTATACTTATGTTGACAGTTCGTTGGGAGGAGTTCACCCTCCTAAACGGCTGGACCGATTTAAATAAATCTTTTTGTGTGTGTTTAAGTGGATTCGAGGATAGTTTAGATTCACAATTCGGTCCACTGGAAAATGTATTTTTAATTATTATTTTATTTATTTAGTTTTCCCATATAAATTGTTCCTACCTGTCAAACGTTTGTATTTTGTGCCGTGTCGTTCTAAACTTTGACACAGTCAGAATAACAGGACAGTTCGTACGTCATTATTTGTTTTATATTTTTGTTTGACAGTAACATGAAATCTCTTTAAGATAATAAGAAAACAAATCCTCTTTCCATACTTTTAAGGCAGGACAACGTCTGCACCCGGGCAGAGCTGGGCCGGGCCACTAGTTCGATATATAATAACTTAGACATATAGAAAATTAAATAATTGTGGTTGTTGTCTCACAGTAGTACTGTTAAAGAGTATGACATAATTGTTCACAACAAAAAATACATATTATTACGTGAGTGAAACATAACTGGCTGATAACACTTCTAGTTGTTCTACAGTATAATTACAGATAAATATATACTATTATTATGACGTGTAAGAACACAAGCAAAGAAATAGAGTTATTATCACGTTTATTACCACGAACTGGTAGCAATGTTATTATTTGTTGACCGTTGCAGTTTTGTAATATTACAGTTCAATGAAGAAACTTACATTACTTCAATAACAAGATATTTTCATAATATAATAGTAATAAATGCCTTTGTGACGACCGTAAAATCGAAGAAGCGACATATTTCGACCAAGATGTATCGTAGAGTACGTGAAGTTGGGACTGGTAGAGTTAGGAAGTGAAATTCAAGAGCTTGGCACTATATGAAATCTGAAATCTTTTAACAGAGTAAGCCATATGCAATCGTTTTGGCAACACTTTACGTGAAAATGTTTTGGAAGGATAGTAATATTTTACAAGCTGATTTAGAGAAATAGATAACTTGGGCGTTTAAAGATGGTTATATTAAAAAAAATATTTCGCCAACAGTGTTGTACTATATATCACTGGGCTTTTAATTCACTTCTCTAATCAGATTTTTTTATTTATAACTCCGAAATAAGGGTTTTTTTAGTGTTAGATACTCAAAATTGTAAAACAGCTAAAATCAAGAGTACAATCCTTTAAAAAAACCAAATCAGAAGCCATTTAAGCATATAAAAATCCAAAATACTAGAAATATGTTTAATACTGTAGGCTGAATTTAGGAGCAAAATGGTTAAAATATAAATTTAGTTTGCTTATTATTTATTAAGATAAAATACCAATACAATCATAATGCTCATATTGACACAAACGATCAAACATTTTTGAATGTCAGCAAAAAGACTTCAACGTGTGACCAGATACTAAATATTTAGTTTGACAGGCAAAGAGAACATTAAAAAGCTGTTAGAATTCTAGTTTACAGATAAACAAACTTAAAATAGAATATTCTTTTTTGGAATACAAATATGCGTAGTGATAATTTTTTACGTGAGTTTTGGCGGGAAGTCTGAAAGGATCTTGTTTTATTTTCATTTTATTGGTGTAGTTTTGAGTTATGTTGGATAAAGTTGATGGCATTTTGTTCGATATCGGTTAATGAAAATTTTTTCACTTTGGATCAACGAAAACTCCATCGGACACGTTCTGGTAAAGTAGCCATCGCTTTACTTGAACATCATCTAGACGGACTGATAACTGATGACTTACTGATTTTTTATATGAATACTAAGTGATGCCAAAACTATACTTGACGCTGGCAAAATGCACACAGCTTGCGATGCCATTATTGAATAATGAAATGAAATTTTATCGCAGTCTTCAGCCTACCACCAGCCTTTTCACTTCTTATTGCTTAAATTTTCTCATCAAGCGACAGCGCAACACGATAAAAAATATTTCAAAACAAAACATAAAATAATATCGTAACATGCTACAAAAGCAATTAATTTCTCTGGAATACAAGTTTATTGATACAACTTTTTGTGACAATAAAATTTTTGCTAGCAAAAAGTTAGGCTTGTAATTTTTAAGAATTTCTCTACCGTAAAGAGTGTACGTAGTCTATCAAGTGTCTGTCGGTTCGCGTGTCGTTAATCGCAGGCTTGTTAGGACATGCAACATCTGAAATCGAGCCCTTTGTAAGGGCCGTTTAACATCGATGCCTAGGGGAACCACGTCTCTTGCTTGGGTGAGACGAGTGGGATGGTTAAGTTGGTTGGTTTTTATACGAAATAGCAGATAAGTACGCAGGCCACGTGATGTTCAATTGTCACTGCAGCTCATGATCTACATAACCTCAATCAAGGTTTGAGCTTAATCTGAACTGAGTCTGGTCTTACGCTCGCTGTTATTCCGAAAGCTGATGATCGCTTAATGTTGGGCTGGATCTTTACACTATAACTGCTACACAATACAAATAGGCGCAGCGATGGTGTTCCTTAGTTGAAACGAGTAATTTTTTTACAATAATCTTATTCTTAGCTGCTAATTTTATGTTTAAAGTAATAGGCCACACATTTTTCACATGGAAATAAAATATTTTCTATTTTTCGTTTATAAAATATATTTATAAAATTAAACAAGTATTTGAAATTGAATATTTGAATGTTGAGTCCGGGAATTATAGACAAAGGAAGTCATGGATTAAACGGTGCAAAAGTAGTTACAATCTTGTTCGCATGGGCACCCTACGGACGCCTCAAGACGAGCTGACACTGAGTGTTATATTGCTTCGTAAACTCTCACCAATATTTTGAAACTAGACGTAAGGCTATGTTACCTGCTTTTTGCTGTCTTTCTTCTATTCGGTCTCCTTTGTTGTTTATATTGATAGCGACCGCATTATTAGCCAGTATATTATAGAAATAAAAACGTTACATTAAAATTAATGATACACAAGTTTTAATTTGTTACTGCGCGTGTAATTTTATAAGAAATAATGGATTATATATATCTATTAACTGTGAACAAGATTAGATCAGGTTTAAATTCAATACAGCCAGTTTTTATTATAAAAATGGAAAAAGTTATAGTTAATATCTGTTATTAGATTACAATAATTTCTTATCTCTTTAATTTTATATATCCTACAAATGTATCCCCACTTGACGTTTTCTGGTTGAGGTGGTAATTAAACTTCTAAATAAAGTTATAGAAATCTTACAGAAACTGCATATATTATTTGACATCAACAAGCTAGAAGCTAATGCTCTTTTAGAGTCTGGTATGAACAACATTTTAATAAAAATAAAAGATATTTGTTCTACAGTATATATGATATAATATATGAGTAACTACTGTCAAATAACAGTATTAACAGGAAATAGATGTAACGATTTAAAACGCTAACTTGTCACACTACGAGTATATGTACATATATATCCCGTGTGACGATGATACGAGTAGAATGGTTCGTACCATCGTACTAGCCGAAACAACCCACACCCTTCTCATGATCCGCGGAGGTTGCCTCTTGCGACAGGGAAGGTCTTGCAACAGCAAAGAGATCTTAATTTCTGTGCAGGTGAAGCAAAATCTTGAAGACCCGTGATGTTTATACCGAACGTAAGAACGTCACATCTTGCCTGTATTATACCGGTCGATCAGGGCGCAGTATATCCATTAAATGCCCTCGATACATGAAAATCGTACATGCCATTTTCTATAATAGTGCAGTAAGTTAGTTGGTTCTCGTTTACATTTTAAGCATCTTGCATAGCTATCGGTTGATAGGTTGATTAAATCAGTACTACAGGCATGTAAATTATCCGGTCAGTCCAGTATGAAGGAATTAGGGATAACGCCCAAATACATACATAAATGTGGAAATAATTGGTTAGCGTACTTTTAAATTACCTGAACGTGGCTAAGTTATAGTAACTGCGAAGCTTAAAAATATGTAGATTATGAAGTTATGGGTTTAAAAACACCCGACAGCGAGTTGGCCACTAACCCGCAGAAAAACACAATTGACAAAAATAAACCAGATTAGTTGCAACCCTTTTTGTGGGTCTTCCTCATTATTGGAAAGGCCTGGAAGTTTCCCCGCCACGTTGCTCCATACGGATTGGCGGGGATGCGGGTAAGTGGCGAACTCGCTGTCGGGTGTTTTTAAACCCATTAACTTCCTTCCAACTTACCGTTATTATTATAAAAGTATTCTTTAAAGGAGAAACTAAAGCAATCAAGCCTTATCTTATAGAATATAATGATGTTTATAAATATAAATTTATGCGACCTTTGTATCGCTTTTGTATAGTTTTATAACTTTTACAAAAATTTTAAATGTATCCAATTTATTTTACTAATTTACGAGTATGTCAAGTTTGTAAGCAAGGCGTAACGAGAAGGCAATTAAAAAGAAAGCATTTAAAAAGTTTAAACCAGAAAAAATAATTAATTGTGCAATTTTTCTTTGCGTAATAATGCACGTTAAAATAAAAGTTAACATTTTAATAACACATAAGGTTATTGTTAAGACGTGCTTTTCGTATAATTCTAGGTATGATATGGACTGACAGGTAAATTAATGAATGTCCGTCTTTATTGTCTTACTTTTAGCGACAAGCTGTTCTCATTTCTAAGGCCCTGGTATTTTAAAACGTTAAAAGATCAGTCTTATTACTGGCTTATTACAAGGTTTACCTAGTGATAGGCTTGTAAGAAGATTACCTTGTTAAGACGGTCAATTCCAGTAAAAAAGATTGAAAATATACATGGGCCAATGCCCTTAATTTTGGTACCTATGTACAACACGGTTAATATTGTTAAAATTCTATTCTCTAATACTAGTCTACATTTTTTTTCAACCTTTTTTATGTCCCTACGCTGGGCACAGGTCTCCTCACAAGTGAGAGGGATTAGTCCATAGTCCACCACGCTGGCTAAGTGCGGATTGGTGGACTGCACCTGCAGTCCACCAATTCGCACTTGTCCACCAACCTCACTTGTCTACATGATACTCATTAATTTCTTACATTGGCAATATTTTATTTACTTTAATTTCCTATTTGTCATCCTAATATTGTAAACTATCCTACCTACTAATAAAGTACTCGTATATGAAGCATTGGTGGACAAATTAAACATGCAAGTAAATTCTTGGAAGTATTTGCATTTCCAGAACACAATCCAAAACAGGGTGACTGAGAAAACAATTGCACATAATAGCAGCGCATCATATTCACTGGGTCTGATATATGAGGCAAGAGGCTAGCAACACAGCCTCTTAGTTTTTACGACCTTTGTTAGAAGACGTTAAAGCCTTGGAAGATATTTCGAGTGGGTCGCTTAAGACTGTTACTTTAAGGTTGCCAAGCTGCGTTAACAAAATTTAATATTATATTCCGGAAATATACAAGTCCGTTTAAATATTTACAAAGTTAGTTATCCCTTTAAACTTCACAATGATTACGTTACAAAAATAACAACTAGTCACTGCAAAAAAGAAGTTCAGTAATCCTTTTAAAATCTCGGCATACTGAAAAACCTCTTACCAACACGGACCTGTTGGTGTACATCCTATATACAGATATCCTATTTTCATTTGTTTTTTTTGTTTTTTTGTTGTCCTGCTACTGGGCACAGGTCACTTCGGAATCGTTATAGCCATCGTCTACCACGCTAAGTACGGCACCGGTTTTTAAAATGATGCTAACCCTGAAATGTAAAGAAAATGAGATAGCAAACGAGGTTTGGTTAAACATGCTTCAGTATTTTATTTAACATTTAGTACCCTTGATTATTTGCGTGTTTCTTTAAAGGGGAGGCGCCAATTTTGTTCGTAAGTACCTTTTTCGTTAATAACATTCTTGTAAAATCTAGACTAATGTTATGAAGTATTTTAACAACATGAACAATAGAAAATTCATTACCTAAGTTTATGATAACTATCTTTTTTACTGTGCGGTTTTACTTTTTGACAACCTTTTAGGTAATATGCAGTGGTTTTTATAGCAAAAAGATATTGGCCACTAATATCACAGCTAAAAAAAATGACCGTTACGTTACAATGGTTTCCATGTAGGATTGATCATCGAAGGTCCATTTGTTCCCCAGGCTGAAAATTTTAATGATGTGTTTAAATTTCTGTTTAGATCCAAGGAAAACAAATATTTAGTAACAGTCTACTAACATATTTATCTTTTACAATTTTAGTATAATCGTATCGCATTGTATGGCTCTTCATCCCAAAATTAAAAAGCTTTAGCCCATAACCTAGCGCTGTTTTTCTACATCACTCAGCCAGTGACAAATTTAAATAAATTCGAATATCGTCGCTCTTTATTTCACCGTAGCAAACAAAAAAGTACTTACTTTTTGCTTGTCTATGTTAAAAACTATAGTCCATCAATTTCTTCCTGACAATTAAACAAAAACTTTATTTACTTTTGCCAGAATCCTTTGTAGATGGAGGTTGGTAAAAAGTTAAATGGGATTTTCTTCGTTTTCAAAGCAGAAAACAGATAAATGAAAAAGAGCAGAGGTCGTTGGAAAATTTTAGAATGGAAATACCCACTCGTATTGTTTCTACAATTATCGACTATTGGTGTAGTCGAAATGTGATTGAAGTATAAAAATTAGGCATCGGACGTCCAAAAAAGTTTGAAACTTGAGCCAGCGCGATAGCGTACGTACGTACGAAGAAACCAAAATTTCTACTTAGCGTGGAATTCAATTAATTATCGAACTAAGGATAACAAACCATATAGTAGAGTATTTTATATTTTTACTAGCGCCTTTTTACCTTTCATAATGCTTCCATCATAAGACAAGCTTAATAAGTCTTGAGTAAACTTTTATTTGTACACTGATTGATTGTACTGATGGCTAAACTGCCAACGTTTAGGAGCAAGATTCGACTCGAAAAGGGCTTACTATTCGCTAGGGAAAGCCTGCTAATTATTGTACTAAATGCCTAACACTAATGTTTAAATAAATAAATAAATCGCGTTTAGCCCGTATCGTGTGATCGCTTAATATGAATATTAGAATTTTTGTGAATCAAGGAAATAACTACAGCTTCATTGCTTTTATTCATGCAAGATATTGACACCTTCCATTCTCTAATATGCCTCTACATACAGAACAGATTCAGCAAGAAGTTATTATCAAATAAAAAAGCCGCGTGAAATCAATTAATGGTTATTAACATTCTCTTAATGAAATCATCTTACCATTTTCATGTTTATTTATCAATATAATAAATTAATATAACTTTTATCAGTCCTTGACTCCTTATACAATGTTAAAAGGATGCCACCGCACTTATTCAGTACGCATAAATTATAATAAATGCTTTTAAGGCGGGCCAGTTATGATTTTAATGGTGTATGGTTATTTCAAGACGAAAACACAACCGTTGCATATGTACTCGTATCATGGGTGCAAGTTATACTTATTTCGATAAAGGAATACTTTGTAAATTGTTCATCGGCAATCAAAACGTTATAAGCGTATTATAATATACTATTTTGCGTTTTATTTTTTGTATTTGTATTTCAGATGATCTCATTTTTTCGACTAGGTAAGTACTACTAAGTAAGTAAAAGTATAATTTACTTACTAAGTCGAAACAATGAAGCGCGCATGGTCCGGCTGTTAGCATAGAACGCTAACGATCTATGCAACTAAGCCAAACGGGCGCGATCGGGTATGAGATGGGTGACCGCTAATGGCAAAAAAATTCATGCGCGTTTCCGTGCTTCGAAGGGTACGTTAAGCCGTCGGTCGCGGTTGTTGTAATAGATAACAGTCCTTAAACTTTGTCGGAGGCCTTATGGGCGATTTGAAAACATCCGGCAGCGGGTTGGGCCACTAACCCGCATCTCCACCAACCCGCATTGGAGCAGCGTGTTGGAGTAAGCTCCAGACCTCCCCAATAACGGGGAGAGACCAGTGCCTAGCAGTGGGACGCAAAAAGGGTTGCAGCCAAGTATAATTTACTTACATATAAATTACAAACCGTTTTAAAGGAAATAAAAACAAGACAAAATTGTGGTTTTCTTCGCAAAACACCTTTTCGAGAATAATGAGCGGGATGCAGTTGATATTGTTTTGACATTCTCCATTTTTAAATTTCAAAGTCGTCAGTAATTGACATGTAAGGAGGACGGAGCGCATGAGCGTACCGACAGTTGTTATTGGTTGATTATGACCCGTTACACTCAAATTACTTGGTCTTTCTTTGCCCACTAGGTTCGGTCAAAAATTATCGTTAAGTACTTTTTTCGAACCATTTTTATGTCCCACTGCTGGGCGAAATGAGCGAAATATAGGCCATAGTCCACCACGTTGGCCTACTGCAGATTGGCAGATTCTGATAGTTAAGAACAATTTGCTAATATTAATTTAAAAGAATTACTTGCTGTACGGATTTACAAAATATCGTGAAGATACTCAAACCCGAAACGCAAACCCAAATTTTCAAAGGAACATATAAATTCTTCTTAATTTTTTGAGACTTTTCATACTTTGTGAAAATTTGAGACTCTTTCATTGGGGCGTGTTATAAAAACCATCATAAATTGAAGATAATAGGTAAATTGTTAGAAAAACAACTGAGATGATCTGAAGCGCCCATGTGTGGCTAAAGATTGAACTATATGTTTGTCTATATATAGTATCAACTATATATAGTGGTCATGTCCCCTGTGACCCCCCCTGGGACCACCACTGATAATAGGGCACAAATACTTAAAAAAAAAACAACCGGTTGCACTCCGGGAGTGCCGGCCGAAGTGAAAACATTAACGTTGTGCATTTTCATTAATAGATGCACTTTGTTCAATGTCCATATTTTAAATACTTGATATAAACCAATTTTACAAGTATAGACAGTAGAGCCGCCATCAGCTGTCACCCTTCCGTCTTACGAATTTTCGATCAGGCCACGTGTAGTTGACGCGAGGTTAACATTTTTTACCCATCCCAAAAAAGTGAACAACGCCGCATAAGAATTTTCACTTCAAAAAAATACACCTAATCGCTTATAAAATTTGAGGGTTTTCCTTAAATTCCAATTCCAATCCAAAATTCTAGTCTCAATCAAAATCCTTCATCTACCTCAAATTTATACAAAATGTATTTAAAATTGATATAATAGGAATGTGCTGTTATACTGGACTGTAATAACATTAAATTTAATACTATAGGAATTCTTTTATAAGCAAAATTTTATTTTTTCCATGTATACTTGTACTTTGGAAATTATTGCAATAATTACATGTATCCTGAGGATATGAACTTTCAAGAGGATAAATACGAACGTTCTTTTACTGGCTCATAAGTAGTAATCTACAATAATATCACGTGTCATTTTTTGTTTCATTAGCGCTTTAACATAAGAAGTGGTGAGAAATACTAAATTATACCCTTGTGCTTTGATGTTTTCATTTAAAGCTAGAGCTAGTAGGGTTAGTAGAAGTACAAATAATTTGTATTGTCCAAGCAATAACATTTTTAGGGTTCCGTAGCCAAATGGCAAAAAACGGAACCCTTATGGATTCGTGATGTCTGTCTGTCTGTTTGTCCGTCCGTATGTCACAGCCACTTTTTTCCGAAACTATACGGTTGAAACTCGGTACGTAGATGTATTCTGTGAACCAAATTAAGATTTTCATACAAAAATAGAAAAAAGCAATAAATTTTGAGGGTTCCCCATAATCATTTTTTTCTAAACTGAATAGTTTTCGCGAGAGACACTTCCAAAGTGGTAAAATGCCCCCCTGTAACTTCTAAAATAAGAGAATAATAAAACTAAAAAGAATATATGATGTACATTACGATACAAACTTCCACGGAAAATTGGTTTGAACGAGACCTAGTAAGTAGTTTTTTTTAATACGTCATAAATCGTAAACCACAATTTACCTTTCATTCAGTCTTAATGCAATGATTTCTATGGATGATCAAAGGCTGTATGATGATGTATTTCTGTTGCTGCTATTGTTATACAAATACTAAAAATATAATAGAATAAATATTTAAGGGGGCTCCCATACAATAAACGTGTTTTTTTATAGATGGTACGGAACCCTTTGTGCGTGAGTCCTACTCGCACTTGGCCAGTTTTTTACTTTATAGGGAAACGCGCATGGCTCGGCGGCTAGCGTAGAACGCAAACGGTCTATGCAGATAAGCCAAACGGACGCGGTCGTGTATGAGATGGGTGATCGCTAGTGGCAAAAAATTTCATGCGCGTTTCCGTGCTTCGGAGGACACGTTATGCCGTCGGTCCCGGTTGTTGTCGATAGATAACAGTCGTTAAATCTTGTCGGAGGCCTTATTGAAAACATCATTGATAGCGGGTTGGCCACTAGACCGCGCATCTCGACCAACCCGCATTGGAGCAGCGTGGTGGAGTAAGCTCCAGGCCTCCCCAATAAGGGGGACAGACTCGTGCCGTGCAGTGGGACGCAAAAAGGGTTGCAGCCAGGGAAACGTATGGTTCCGGTTTCATCAGGGGTCAGTCTTGGACAAACATAATTTCGAATACACTAAACCCCAACCCGTTGGATTATGACCACGATATTATAATAAATTAAAAGACGACGCGTCAGGCATTCTAGGATGGGTGAACGCAAACGTCTGATTTTTTTGTTATATAACACAGGATAACATAATTTCTTCTTCTTATTACTGGAGCAGAGTTACAGACGATATATAGGTATTTAAATAGAGTAGTGGACTGGAGTAGTAGAGTAGGATATTTGGTATAAAGTGGTAGCTGCAGCCCCTGGACCACCTTTGAAGTAAGCCTGAGCACTACTTGTGTTGTGTGGGCCACGGAATACCATACACTTTAGAAATCTGGCCGAAAACCACGCATTTCTAGCGAAATAAAATACATTCGTATGTAATTGCTATACGACAGGATAAGGTGCAGTGGTGGTTATTCCTCGAATCAGTTCTACTATGTGTATTATGGTTAAATGCTTCTAATAACAAAATTACACTATTAAAATGGTACGGCCTATATATTACGGATCCCAGAGCTAACTCTAAATAAGTTTGTTCTTTATTTACATTTGTAATTTTTTGTTTAATTTAGAACTAAAGACAATAGAGACCGTTTCCGTTTTTTTTTAATTATACTTATATCGGCTGAACAAACATTTTGAGATGGAATTTATGTGAATACATTTTAAAGGACTCTTCTACATAGTAACAGAGCAAACTACGTAATTGACACATAACTTTATCAACGCTTCTATTTTTTACCGCATTTGCCATCGAACCAATTTAGATCCTGTTTGATTCACAATATAAAGCTAGAATAAAAATGATGGGTAGTGGTGGACATAATATATTTGTATTCTTGTCGATATAATTCCAAATATTATGGATAATTAAACATAATCAATATTATGAATTGCTGTGACTTTAGGTCAGGCTGTTATCGAACAACTCCAACATTGCATGCAAGTGCAGCAGTAGAGACAGTATTGTCACAGATAGTTTGAATTCAATTTTTCACCCATGTGCTCTTACTCGTATATGCAATTGTATTCTACTGATTGCGCTCTCTGTCGAACGTCTTTTTTATAGATTTCCAAAAGGAGCAGGTACTGTATTCGGTTGTATGTATTTTTTATCTATGTTCACCGATTATTCCGCCGCTTGTAGACCGATTTTCAAAATTATTTTTTTGTTCGTATGCTATTCTTTCTTTATACTCCCAAGGTGGTCCGATTGTCACCAAGTCAGGATCTAATGATGGGATCCCAGAGAAATCGAGAAGAAATCTCAAATTTCATAGGCGCACACATAAATATTATACTTTCTGAAGCATAGGAGATATTTGTGCATAGTGATTATCATCTCGTGTTGCTGAGCTGATGATTTTTAGAATCGAACCCTTAGTAAAATGTCGTACCTTTCGTTCTAAATCGGCACCGACTCCAAAATAGTTTTTATAGTCATAACCATAAACAAGAAGAAGTAGGTACGGAACAATTTTATTTTTTACCCTTTGAAGTAGTTTTTATTCTTTTGTTAAAAACTTAATAAATTTTGCTTCCGGCACTCTCATATGAATTATTATATGAGGTTCTATATTTTGTTACACGACTGGAAAACCTACTTTATACTTTCAAAAATGTTTTCATTGATGAAAAGAAAATTATAAAGACGCTTTTAAGCCCTTGCCGGTACTATGTATCCAGCTTCAAGGTCCAATAAGTTAGCTGGATTGACAACTGTGTAATGCACAAAGAACGATGAATCAGCCGCCGATGTCAAAGACATCTCGAGGCTCCAAACGAGCAGGCATTCGTGCGTGACCGACGTCACGAGATTTTGCGATTGTTACATTTTAGGGGCCCGTTTCTTTAAATTACAAATATACATGTCTTGTAAATCTTCTGTTGTTGTTAATCTTTTTTTCAACCCTTTTTATATCAATTTTTACCACGATTTCACTCACCGTCCTACCTGAGAGTAATTCATAATTTCTCGAAAGCTGGATGTCCACCGTTCGAACCACACTGGCGTGGTGGAGTGAGCTCCAGGCCTCCCCAATAATGGGGAGAGACCCGTGCCCAGCTATGGGACGCAAAAAGGGTTTACGGGGTTACGGGTTACGGGGGACGGGGTTGCAGTCATGTAGACGAATGGAACTTTTTATCAACTTATTTAAAATTGATTTGCAGAGTTTTCTGTTTTTGTTATTATTTTATATTGGGATAATTTATCGTTAATTCATAAACTTTGTTGACAAACTATTAAGGCTACTTTAATATTTACAATTTACATGAAAAACTACTAACTTTATATAAGAAGAATAAATAAACTATAAAAAAGGGGTAATTACAAAAATAAAAAATATTATTAATAAAAAACTTCCTCTAAAATGTTCGTGTTCGGCATGGCGCCTAGACGGTGACGGCACTTTCCCGTTTGATTTTGGGCGAGACTATATCGGATAGCTAATTGACATTTTCATTAAATTCAAGATAAATGAGATGCCTTATTATGAATTATATTTGCAACATGGAGTCTATGTAGGGTTTGCGTCAGGTGCTGAAAATTGAATTTTACCATTATAAAAGCATTCTTATAAACTTGATCAACGTTTTATGTAACAATATTTTCACAAAGGAACCTTCACAGTGCAGAACATATTCACACTTAACGATTATCGTTATATCGACCCTTCGAATTGAATAGAATTTATATTATGTTTTGATACAGTGTTTGGTTCGTCACTGCCTTCTTACATGTATTAAAGTCTAAACGATACTAATATTTTATTAGAAAATACTTTTAAATTTAAATAATAGTACGGTACTTACTACTTGAACCGTGATATAACACTTAGAAATGTCGTATTCTCAGGTACACGTCACGTTTATTACCTCTATCATTTAGGTATAAATTCTCATTCAATCTCAGTCTGTTTCTAAAAAGTTTTCATACCAATGAGGGTCTTAATATAGCTTTAATAAATAAATTTAATTGTCAAATATAGTACAAATAATATAAGATTTTGATATAATACTATCTGCGGAAATAAATTAACTACATTGGGAGCACCTGAATAAAATTCTTAATGGTTTTGCACGCCTCATAAGCGAAGCGTTGAAGTGGGTACTACTGTCACTTCGCTCAAAACATCTGATTTTTCAAACTTAAAATGTCTCTATGCATGGGCGTACCCAGGTTCTTGGCCAGGGGGGGGCAAAGTCTTGGCCAGGGGAGGCAAAGACTTGGCTAAAAATTTTGGTGGGGGGGGTTTAGGTTGTTGGTCGGAGGGGGGGGGGGGGGCAAATTTTTTCAAGCTGGGTACCGCGCGTATACCGTATACCGCCTTTCACGTTATCACGTTATAGACCAGTGTCGATAATTTTTGAGACCAAAAAAAATTATACTAGGATGAAACCCATTGAAAAAGGTAGAGAATATGTAAAAGGAAAATTTTTTACGCGCGATCTGAGATCGAGAAGTGGGTGAAGGGTGAGTTTTTAAGGGTAAATAACGATTTATGTCGATTTCCGGAAAAACTACAAGTTCTATAAAAAAAGTTAAATGGCAAAGATGTAGGTAATAAAAAGATCTACATGTTTATAACTTTTGTATTTACACTTTTTTCAAATAACTTCAAAATTTTGAAATATCAATAACTAAGTTTTTGATTTTTTATTTTTATCTTTTGCTAAAAAAAATTTTTTTCACAAAATTTGGTCATAACCTACCTTTTTATGAACCAAACACACAGTAACTTTTTCGGTTTAAAATATTAATTTTTTTCACCTCATTTTGAAAAATTACCCTAGTTTTCAATGGAAAATTATCACGTTAAATTATCTGCTTTTTTAACACGCTTTTATTAGCTTGAGCTGTATGTATGTAACAGAATCTTTTAACTTCATTTTCACTTACTTCTAGGAGTCTGATTAACTTGAAAATTTGTACAGGGGTCAAGGGCCGATGACAATACAATAATCTCATAACTTTATGTTAAAGTCCTAACTAGGATCATCAGGATAAAAAAAATGAGGGGCGGCTGATAAGTTCGCGGCCTAAGGTCCTTAATGAAACAAATATAAAGTTTTATATTTTTAACACGCTTATATTAGCTTGACCTGTATGTAACGGAATCTTTTAACTTCATTTTCACCTACTTCTAAACATCTGATTAACTTGAAAATTTGCACAGGGGTCAAGGGCCGATGACAATGCAATGATATGAAAAAAAATCCAACTAAAAAATTAAAAATAAATAATGTACCTACTTTAAAAAACAAAAAAAAAACACGCTTTTGTGAAAATACGAACTAAAGAGTAAAAAATAAGAAGAAAATGTATTTTACTGTAAAAAAAAGCGTGGGGTGCGGTGTCAATAGTATCTTAAAAACCACCCCACGTTTTTTTTACAGTAAAATACATGTTCTTCTTATTTTTTAACTTTTTAGTTCGTATTTTCAAAAAGCGTGTTTTTTAGTTTTTTAATTTAAAAGGTCGGTGTGCTTTATGTTCGATGAAATCTCTTATTTCTGATGGTATAAAAATATACAGTAAATGTTCTCAGAAAATACAAATAATGAAAACTCGAATCCAAATTTCTTTTGAATCATTATGTACAATTTTGGCGTATTTATTAAAATTTATACTTAAATTACTCGAAAAACATAAGATTTTATGTTATATTGTATACTTATGTGTTTCGTAAAATTTTTCCTTTCATTTTTGTTATATTCTCTACCTTTTCCAATGGTTTTCATCTTACTATATTTTTTTTTTCACTTTTTACCATTTTCAAAATTATATTATCGACCCTGTTCTATTATACGAGGACACGCATACAAAATATTAAATATAGGTACAAAGGAAACAACAGGAGGTAGCATATTATCTAGCGTACCTACTCTTTATAGGTTTCTTTTTTCGTTTAGGAGATCTTTTGGGATTTTTGAATCCCTGAATCTGGATCTTGATCCAGGGGGGGGCAGCTGCCCCCCCCTGCCCCCCCCTGGGTACGCCCATGTCTCTATGTATCATATATTGCACTTGTAAGATAATATATATACACACACATATCAAGAATAAACACTATTTTTAACACTCATGATATTTTTGATGCCATTTTTGTTATTTAAACTAGTTAAAAACAGTTTAAAAAAGTTCTGTCTTGGACGTCCGTGTGTCTGTATGTGCGGAAGCTTTTCTTGTTAACACGATAACTACCGAAATACTTTGCTAATCGAGTCGTTTTTTTTCTCTTACGTTTCGTTATACTTAGGAATAGAACCCTTTCACTTTTCAGGGTCTGATTCGATGTGGTTTAATTGTTATTAAATAAACAAAAACATAACATCGACTGTTCTTCATAGTTTTAGTATATCTATATATTAATCAATTTTATTTTGAAGGATGACATTATGAGGCGTGCACTTTTGGATTTTCCAAACATTTTTTTTTTATTTGGTGTGGTGTTAAGTGGTCGCTGCAACCCATGGACATCTACATACAACCTCTAGCAAGCATAAGTAAGGCTTGTTTGGGGTCGTATGCAGTTGTGCTGCTACTCCGGAGGCTGGTGGTCGCCTCACGTAAGTGTGGCCGGCAACTGCATCTTTCCACCGAAACTTAATAGAATTGGTTCACGGCAGAAGTGGGTGCAGCGGTACCGGTACTTCCCCGGGCGTTCGATAATAGTTCTACCACCTACAAAAATCAAATCAAAATCAAAAATTAGTGGTATAATTAATATTTAATATATTTAAACAAACAGGATTTACACTGAAAATTCATCCACTATTAAGGCGAGTTAAATTAATGTAAATTAACGACAGTTAAATAAACTAAGATGGAAAGCTGAAATGTACTTAAGTTGGACATTTCTTACGGCAATTAAGGCCGCAAGAAGTAAGCATCCACATTTTTACTCGTAATCATGTTAATTTATTGCAAGGTTTCTGCTTATGTTGTGGTCAGTAGTCGAAGTTTCTGAGAGCGAAACTAAGGCTGGGATTACATCAAAGTATTCGACTATATTTCGTCACTTAATATGACATTAAAACTGATTTATGTACGATCGCATCATTTTTACTTGTTATTTAAAATTATTAACATTTTACTACTTTGAAAATGTTCCTATAAAATTTAAATAAGTTTATAAAATGATAAAACAAATATTTAAGTAATAATTCCTTTACATCATAATTTACATATCATATCTTATACTTAGTATAACTTTCTTAATGTGCCTTTTGGGCTATTATATATATTTATATAGGGCCTTTATAATAAGGATAATATTTCTTTTTATGAGAGCTAAAACTGCTAAGTAAATTTAGCACAAATAGGTCTAAAATAAAATTTACCAATGTTTGAAAAACCAGGCAAGTCTGTGAGAAACATTTATGATGATACATGTGATGTAAAATTTTCAAACTTTATTTTTAAATATTTAATATTACTGGCTTAATGGTACATTTACTATGTCTTTCATTTTTTATTATTTTCGTAATTTTTAGTACTTGTAACCCTACCTTTATTTTTATTGCAAAGAAAGAAAAAAAGGAGTGATGAAGATACCATTAATTGGTCCAGATCATGTACGGCCTTTGATGGGCTTAGATGTACACAGTGTTATTAATGGAGGTAAGTTTGTGGATAATGACATGCATACGGTACCCAAGCTTCAAGAATAATTTGGGATACATTTTGTGCTTTATTAAAATTTTCGCAATATTCAACAAAGTACTTCAACATTGACCTGTAGTAGTATGAAGGTATTTTATATGTTTTACATGCAAATGCAAAACTATCCGATCGTCGAGAATTTACTGCAATACCTTTTTATTGAAAAGATGATAAATGCAAGCCACGTTATGTTAAATTGGAAATGGTCAGTGAATCCCAATGACATTTACACTAAAACTTAAATGTGTGTGTGTCTTTCTACCGAAGCTAAGTTTGGAAATTTCTATTTATATCATAGCTGTTACAAGTTTTGGGTACAAACAATCTACATAGGTTGAAGTACCCTGGGCTGATACAGCCCTAATGTGCCTAATATATCCGATAAACGCTTTATTAGTAATAAAAAATATCTCCTATATTTTATTGCATTTCTATCTATCTACTTTAAACAAAGCGCAAAACGCTCCTACGTGTCATGGCGTCTATTTGAATAAAAGTGGGCTTTTATTAGAACTTTTTAAAGTTTCTTTTTTGCTTCTAATTTTAATTCGACTTTTAAATACTTTTAGCTATTAAAGGTTTTACAAAAGAAATAGGGTCAGCGATGGGATTACCCCATTCGAAGTTTCCATACAAGTTCTACCACCTACAAAACCTTATATAAATTGTAATATTTAAATACTTCGGAGGTTAGAACACGAACAAAAAATGAAAAAAAAAAACAAAGTCAACCTGTAGAGTGGCGAGACTGTTTGAATCTATGTACTAACGATCGAGTATCGGTTACTAGTTTAAAACATATAGTAATACATTTTATAAAGCTATAATATTCGTGTTAATATCAGCTTTTTGCTATGAAGACCACACAAGAACTGGACCGTCCGGGCCTAATAAAATTCCTACGATCCCTACGCACAGTGGGCATGGCACGTAAGTAAAGCATTAATTAAATTTCGCTTAAATGGTCTTATCGTTGTGTTGCATCATTGGAGACCGGAACAAAGGGCTGATGGGTGCTTTTTAGGGTTCCACACGTTAAAAAGACAAAAATAACCCTTAAAGAAACACGTTATTCTACAGTCTGTCTGACTGCTTTTCCGTTCGCCTAATGGCGAAAACCTTTTTCAGGAATGCGAACAGTTATTAAATGAAAAATCGAAGTATGAGAACGCAACGGTTAAATATTTCAGATAGTCATCACTTACAACCATGAAAAAATTAAAAATCTAAGTTTCTAATAGTCAAGATAATTAGTAATAGATTTTCAAAAGAAAATAAAAACTTAACATTCCAATTAATGCATAATAACGACATTCATATAAAATGGTGTATATAGCTTACTCTGTGAAAAAGATATCAGACGCCTAGAGCCAAGCCACTTAATCTACACGCTCTAAGTCTACCAGCCCAAATTTCACAAACTCTACATCTCGGTCAACAATTTTGGTCAAAAATTTTATAAAAATATTAATTAGGATATATAGCACAAGTAAAGGTTTTTTTAAACCGATTTCTGAGGACAACAAGTAATCATTAAGACTGTACGGAACCCTCGTGTGCAAGGATGGCTTGCACCTGTCTGTTTTTAATGAGTTAATGCCAAATTAAGTTGGTTTATGTGCCGTGTTTATAAATGGTGTCGAACGGAAGCTATGAATTCTTCGAATGCCCTGTTTAGTGTAAGTACAATATTTTAATTTCTTTAGAGGTAGCTTAAATACAATATTATATGTAACTACAAATATTGTCAACAATGATTTTGTACTCAGTTAAACGGTCGAAATATTGTTTAAATACATATAACTATTACGGTAGCTATTACGGTTTTTTATTATTGAAAATATCATATACTAGGGTACTGGTCCGGCTCCGCCGGCATGATACATTAAGTCAATGCAGTACCTAAGTGTGTGCATTTTTTTGGCAACAGTGATGGAGGAAAACGGTACCTTAACGTCAAATTCTATGCTTTTGATGTTAAAAAGTAAATCATTCAAATATCTCGTTACCGCCTATTTTAAATTTGCTGCGCAGTTATTTTAAAATTTCGATATCTGATAAGATAATTGTTGAAATTTAACGATGTAGTAGGCTAAGAGGCTCTAAAAGAGGGCTCCCGAGGTTGTGAGCGGTGAGAGTGGGAGGTCGATCCGTCCAGCCAGCAGCCCCGGTAAGGACGGCGGAGTGTGCGTAGCCGCATGCTGCCATAAGCAACGGGAGGTGCAGGAGAGCACATCTGCTCTCCCGAAGATCGGCCCACTCTGGGGCGTCGCGCGTGGAGGACACCGGTGCATTCCACTGGAGATCCCGGAGTCCTCCCTAAGCGTAGAGGCAAGCCACCGAAGGGGATTTTTTTCCAACCTTTTTTATGTCCCACTGCTGGGCACAGGTCTCCTTCTCACAAGTGAGAGGGATTTAGGCCATAGTCCACCACGCTGACCAACTGCGGATTGGTGGAAGGGGATTTAGTGCGGTACAAATTCTACATAACCCAGTATCTTCTCCCAAAGCGCCTTTTGAAGGTACCCACCCAATACCAAAAAAAGGCTACGATTTCTCAGCGACGCATAACCAGAGAGGTGTTCGTTATTTTATTTCAATAAAATCGAAACCAAATATGTCTCCTTCTGCAAACACTATTCAAAATCACTATTTGTTTTATGTGATAAGTATTTAGCATTTTTTCAGCACAAAAGTAAGCCATTTCAATATTTTAACATCAAATAATGAACGAAAGTATCATGGACGAATATAAAAAGTCCATTAATAAATTGACATATTCGTGCTGTTGAAAACGCGTGAGCGATGATGGACGAACCCAGCGACTGTGGCGGTGTGTAATGAAGCTGAAATTATCGATCAAGCGAGAGTTTGCTCCCCGTAGTAAGGATTCCGAACTTTGCGATGGTACAACAATAGGAATTTATCTCTCTCTTTCTTTTTCTGTTGCGTTGCTAACTAATGAACCAATTTTAAGGAGGTTTGTTACACAGATAGAGCGAACCTCATGAGAGGACAAACGATAGTTTTTGTCCCGGAAAAATGTAGTGTTCTCGTGGGATAGATTATTAAACATGACATAAATTATTAAACAATTTAAACATTATTTTGTCGTCTATCAAATTTACCACTTCGTAATAAATCTTATGTTAAAATCATTGTTTTTTCCGAGTCAATAGAATAAAAAAGTATTGTAGGCTGACGTAACGGAACGCTGAAATCAGTCGACGCAAACTTTCTCATCGATATTTAAATTAGAAATTAAAATGGATTGATCACTTGTCTTGTTTTATCTTAAGAATTCTTTGTGGTTAATAAGACAAAATGTTTAATGTCTTATATTTTAGAAGTTATTCTTAGTTAATGAGAACTTGCTTAATGTAACCGGAGAAGTGCTAACAACGACAAACTACCTGGAACTGTTCTGAAGTACTGAATCGCGCATGAAACCTACTAGTGGTTATCCACCTTTATGCCTGATAGTGCTCCTTAAATAGGCAACTCTTTTACTTTTCATAGTAAATTTACATTATTAGACTATTAATATGCGAGGACATTCATTTCCTCGGTGATGGCAGAGATATCCATTAGTTCCATGGCGTAGGTTTCGGTAACACATGCCGATATTTTTATGTTTGCATAAAAATATAACAGGCATGAGTAATGATATTTATGGCAATGAAATGAACTGTATGTATTGTCCAAAGGAGTCTTAGTCCAAAAGAGTCTTATTGTCTTCACATAAGTCTATTTAATCTTTCAAATTATGATAATTAAGTAGTCATTTCCCAACATAAATCCAATACCTTTAAATGAGTAATTCATATTTATATATACATAATTTGAATCTCGGAAACGGCTCCCGCAATTTTCATGAAATTTAATGCCCAGGGTTTCTGGGGTGATACATTGATCCAGCTAGGTTTTATTTTTAGAAATTGTCGTGTTACTTGAATTATCAGCGATAATCAACATAAATATAAACTGAAAAATATGACTGTTACTAACATCGATTGGAGAATATTAATAATATTGCGGTGTAGAACGACGTCAAACGTCATCCGCCAATCCATCGTTTAAATAAATGACAATGTCTATTTGAAAGAACTCTATAAAAATTTCGTCAACGGAATCAGAGCTTCCTTTGTCGAATGGTTACCTAGGCAGAGTGCGGAGCTACAGACCTGGGTTCAAACCGCAATCAAGAATATTTCGTTTTGTTATTTTTTGTGACAATAATTTTTTTTAATTGGGAGCTTTTTCTGGTGGCGTTGTAAAGTAACACACTATAGATAAGGACGACCGAGCGTTGCTCGGATAAAAACAATTGATGTTTTTATCAGAGCAACGCTCGGTCATCCAGGTAATCTCGATTTATACGAACAAATTTTGCCTACCATTCTCTAGACACAAACAGACGCTACATGCAGTTTTATTATTAATATAGACGGTATAATTAACACGTAGCCAGAGTCATTAGCGACAATCGTGGTGCCATGAATATGCATCGGCAATTAAAATGCAGGCGAAATTGCACTTCGTAGGTGTATGCAACGTCTTCCATGTTCAGAATTATCTGATTTATTCTGTTTTTTTTTGTTGTAATCCGCTACTTGGCCAGTTTATCCAGCGTGTGGTATTATGTCTCATGTAGACTCTATTTGTAATGTCTCCGTAATGACAGCTTTTGTTTTACTAATTGCCTCTGTAACATCTTTGTATTTTCTAATTACGATATAGGGGAAAAATACTATTATTAATTTTGCCTTCAGTGTACGCGACTCGATGTTGTCAGCTAGAATATATAACAAAAATATTTTTATATAAAAAAATGTAATGATTTCAAAGCTCTTTCGATTTTACGATTCTGGAGTTCTCGTACATGTTGCGGTTTATAAATGAAAATAGAAAGACTTGGTCTTGAAATATAACATAATAATACTTTCCTCTTATAATATTTTTAAAGACTTAGGAGTCCAAAAGGAGGAGGTACTGTATTGTACTTGTATTCGGCTGTATGTATTTTAAGTATGTTCACCGAATACTCCCCTATTTGTGGACCGATTTTCAAAATTCTTTTTAATTAATTTATTTCCTTAATTCTCTTATACTTTCTGAAGCATAAGAGATATTTGTGCGTAGTAATAATCATCTAATGTTGCTGAACTGATGATGGAAGATATTTAGATGGTTAGGACTTGAGAGCAAATTCTTTCAATATAAGTACCTATCTTTTTTGTTCAAAAATTTATACTCCTCAGGTGGCCCAACTGTCACCATGTCAAAATCTGATGATGGGATGCTAGGGAAATCGAGAGAAACACTGAAACTTTATAGGCACATACATTGTTTTACTCATATTTTTAACATAATTCAAATATTTAGGCTCAGTAATTATCACCTCATTTTGCTAAGCTGATGATTGAAGGTACAACTCCAACGGTTAGGAGCTGAGAGTAAATTCTTTCAATAATTTATACGTTCAGATGGACCAACAGTAGTTAGTGTTCTTTCAGGCAATTAGATGGCTATTAGATTAACATGATTATAAAAGGTAAATCTCATTAACGTTAAGAAGTTAGGTGGAAAAATTTTCAATTATGCTCATACATACTATTTACTTGGAATTAATAAAAAGAGTGAAATTAATTAAGTTTTTAACAAAATAATAAAACCGACTTCAAACGGTAAAAAAAGGTCTTACATAAAGTTTTATTGAGTTTGGTGTACGTGTCAACACATTGTCATCTATTTATAATATTCTAGTAATATTTGAGTTTTTATATCCCGATGCATACAGAAACGGCAACTGCCTAATGAATTTAAACACGTGTTTAGCTATCAGAAATAAATTAGCAGTAAAATGTTGCATTTAGTACCTATAGTGCACGAGGTAATAGTGCTTAGGGCATACTTATATACAGCATTTGGCATTATCCTTTTATTATTTGGTGAACTTATTTTCATTCTATATAGATCGGTTGAAAATAGGTGTTAAACTTTTTCTCTCAAAGAAATGGGCAACAAAATTTTCCAAAATAATTTTAATATTATTCATTAAAAAAAGTCGTTACTCTCTGAAAAATAATATGCAAAACTAACAGTTTTGGTATTAGTATAGTTATCGGTAGGGAGTAGAAACCAATTAAGGCCGATCAATTAAAATGCGCAATTGCTCCGAACGTAGGTGTATCCCGCATTGCTTCGAGATGCTCGGATTATCTCGTACATTTTGCATTTTTGAGCTAAATAGAGGCAGTTTAAATGCTTTACAGCTAGTAATAAAATAAATTATGCAGTATGTTTGTCATTTATATGCATCTAAACTTTTGATCTAGAGTACGTATGTTACTGATTTATGCGCATCACTTTTCAATTAAATGTTTGAACAACCGGCACTTGGAATTGGAATGGCCTGAGTCAAAATTAATAAATTTCATATTTATAGATTTTATTTCATATAAGCTGTTCCGGCAGATGTTTTCTTGTCTTAACTATGGAAATTAAATTGATGTACCGCGAAGTATCTTTTTTACACGATATTTAGTTTTTTTACATCCTCTTTGACGATATTTGCAGCACGCATTCCATTAATGTTATGTCCATCGCCATAAGGTTACATTAAAAAAAGTTTATACTTATTTTCAAAAGCGCTAAGTAAATATTAGAAAATCATAAGAAAATCATTAGAAAATTTAATGAGTGGTTGAGAGAGTGAGTAGATGGTGAAGTATTCTTAAATTTTCTAATTTTCCGAAAATAGGGATTGATTTTTAGGTTTCCGTACCCAAAGGCCAATGGAACCCTACCTATAACTAAGCCTGCGCTGTCCATCTATCTGTCTGTCTGTCATCAGGATGTACCTCATGAACAATGATGGCTAGACATTGGAAATTTTCACAGACGATGTATTTCTGTTGCCGCTATAAAAACAAATACAAAAAAATAGAATATAGGATCTAAGGGGCTCCTTTTAATTAAACGTGATTTTTTTAGATAATTGTACGGAACCCAACGTGAGCGAGTCCGATTTGCACTTGGCCGGTTTTACATTATATACATATATAGATGAGAAGACAGAGATTTAGAAAATTCAGAGAAAGAGTAAGAAATCTAAAATGCAACTCCATTTTAGGTCAGTCATATTTGAAGAATGACGAATGACAGATGGTCGAAAATATTACTGGAATGGGTATCCAGAGATGTTCAAAGGTAAAGACCAAAGAGACGGTGGGAGAATATTTTGAAAGCGAGAAGTGGACCTCATTGGAGATAGAGGAAGATGAAAATAGCCTTGAAGAGGCCTACACCAAGTACTTACTTCGACATTAAAATAATAAAATATAGTTCCAATTAACACAGCATGCCAAGTTAATCCTTATATTTAAATAAATTATTAATGTTCTATGTATTGATTGATGTTAGATTTTAAAATGCAATGAAATGGTGAATTATATTTTTATGAAATGATAATGAACAAATTACTATTTATTTATAATTTAAGTGAATAAAATCAAATGACATATTAATAAATTATAAATATTGATTATTAAACTTTGATATCCTTTGAAATGCCTAAAATATAAATTATTAAATAAATAAATTAAATAAATAACGCTTCTCACTCATCGACCCACAGTAGGGTAGATATATACTGTGCGTGGGTACCATGGACATACACAGGGGATTGAGGGACGACGGGAATCGAACCCGGGACCCTGCGCATCGGCAGTCCGGCATGGTAACCATTGCGCCACACGGGTCAACGGGTCGTCGTATTAAACTTTGATATCCGTGAAGCAAGGACTTAGTACTTAGTAACTTCGGAAAACACCAAATCTTGAGAGCGTCCTTAAGGAAGTGCATATTTTCAAAATAATCAACGACACAGACTTGGACCATATTGTAGTACTATTTGACTTACGATACAATCAAACCACGCCCACTTAATATACCAGCAAATTAATGCCAATTAGTTTCTGGCACTAACTGTATAGTAAGACACTCCTTTTACAAATTGATCCTTTGGCAGTTACCTATATAAAACATTTACAATGCCTGCCGGTTAGATACGTATCTATCTTTTCAGTATTAAGAACGTTTATTTGTTCATTTATAAGACCGACTAAGGTTTTGTTAGTGTAAGTGAAAGGTGGTCATGTCATTTGGATAGGCATATTAATAAAGAGGTGTAAAAATGAATTATAGATATTAACGTAGCTGCTACTCTAAGTCTAAAATTTAAATTTAATAACGGCTTTATGGCAATATTTAAACTTTTTAAATTTCAGATTCTTTTTAAGAAATTGAATAAATGCCTATAGGTGTAGGAAAAATAATCATAAATATGTGTAACTATGAATAATACTTAATTAATATGTAAAACATCCTTTACGTCTCACTGCTAGACACGGGTCTCTCCGTATTATTGGGGAGGCCTTTTTTTTGGTATCGAGGGGGAAACCTTCAAAAGGTACCCGACACCTTGGGAGAGGATACCGGGTTATATGGGATTTGACCGCACTAAAACCCCCTCGGTGGCCTGCGTCTGCGTTTGTGAGGACTCCGGTTTTAGTCGCCTCTTACGATCAGGCAGGGGATACCGTAGCTCTATTCTTAATCCCGAAACTACAGGGACTATTATTGGGGAGGCCTGGAGCTTACTCCACCGCGCATTGGAATGCGGGTTTGTGGAGATGCGAATAAGTGGCCAACCCGCTGTCGGATGTTTTCAAACCGCCTGTAAGGCCTTCGACTAGGTTTAATAACGGTTGTCTATCGATAAGAACCGGGACCGACGGCTTAACGTGCCGTCCGAAGCACGGAAACGCGAATAAAATGTTTGCCACCCATGCAACACCCGACCGCTCCCGTTTGGCTTGCGTAAATCGCTTGTCGCAGGTCCATGTGCGCTTTTATATATGTATGAAACAGCGACTCTATTTTACGCTTCTTAAAGTCTTTTTTAGAGCTCTTCAAATATAAATAATAATATATTAAGTACAGTGCGCTAGTCTTAATACGAATAAAAATATCAGTGCCTAAAGGTGGTTTTTCGGGTTGCATCCAAAACTCCATCAGATTTGTCCTGGAAATGTAGCCATTGCTTTACTCGGATATCTGATCGACTAGACTAACTGGTTACTGACGACTCACTGATATGATGAAACAAATTTTAGTTTCGTGATCTGATAACTGTTTACGAAAATAAATATAAATCTATGAATATATGTAAATATAAAAATAAATAACTTTTGTATAGAGCATCCTGCATTAGCATTTTAGTAGGTATAACATAAGTAAAAGTTATTATTAAAATCAACACTCTTACCTATGGGGAAAGACAGAAAAAACCTAAAAGGCTGGAAAAAACTCTAAAAGGGGAATTCTTTAATATCTTGAAATAATTCCTAAATCCTTATTATAACCACCTGTATGGTGCTTACCAAGTCGGACTGCCAAACAAAGGTCCTGGGTACTAGGACCCGGAGGGGAATAAATGAAATAAATAGACTGATGATTTTGAATTTCTGTTCTTAATCGGGAATCCTAATATGGGGCTATGAGTATGATACATACTCATATGTTATTTATTTATTTATCACAAGAATATTTTTAAGTAGAGCGAGAGATCCTACCCTTCAATGAGTTATAGATTGTAGATGATACTTAGGAAAATCAAAAGATTATTAGAATTTCATTAAGCCTATTTGAAGCGATAAGATGGACCAAGCAGCCAGTAAATAACTGTAAAATAAACAAAGTACAAGTCATCGAAGAATTTGGACCAATCAGCAAACTCGTTTATTTTTAAGAGTCCGGCCGGTTGTTCTGTCCTCCACTCAAAAGAGCTCATTACAATTTAGATTACAATATAAATTATCATCATTTATATTGTAATGTTGGTCGTTGCCACCTGCTATTATTTTAAGAACCTTTCTACTTGTCTACTTGTGTATTTAGTGTAGTTTTTTTTGTATCTGGGGGGAAACCTTCATAAGATACCCGGTACCTTGGGAGAGTATTTCATGTGATGTGGGATTTGTACCGCACTAAAAGCCCCTCGGTTGTCTGCCTCTGCGCTTGGGGGGGATTTCGGGATCTCCAGTGGAACGCACTGGTAAACTTCGCGCGCGGCGCCCCGTACGGGTCGATCTTCCGGCGGCATACGGCCACAGGCTGGACGGATCGAGCTCCCACTCTCACCGCCCGCAGACCTGAAAGCCCCCTTTTAGTCGCCACTTACGATCAGGCAGGAGATACTTTAGCTCTATTCCTAATCCCGAAGCCACAGGGATATAAAATAAATAAAAATAAAATAGCCTTTTAATTCCTCACTTTACAAAACTTTGGTCAATATAAAATATTTAGTTGACATTGTTATTATTATTATTTATTTAATTTTTGTCTAAATAAACATATTTTTTTGTCATCCTTAATGATTTACATAAAAAATGTCAGAAATTATTTAAATTTTTATACAGAGTCAACAATTAAGTACATAAACATTTCATATCTTATTTAAGATTCATACAAAGTCAACCTAGTAATAATTGATGATTGTATTAATATTGTAATCATAATTATAATAAACATACATAATTGAATTGTTATTTTATTTGTAAAGTCAATTTCTTAAATAATTTAATCAAATTTCTTCATTTTTGTTGTGTGGACCCCTCTACGGGTAAAGGCCTCCTCCAGAGTTTGCCATTTTTTTCTGTCATCGGGGCATCTGTCAGAGGGGCATGTCATCTTCCGTATCTGTGGCTTCGGTGGGCAATAAAGCATTGAAGTTCATATTTTGAATCAACTCTTCGATTTCTTTGCGAATTACGCTTTTTGGTGGTAAATTTAACGTTTCATCATCCGCCGAAGCATGGTATATAGTTGGATTTCGTAAATATACTAGTGTTCGAGCGTCAGCACTCGCGAAAGAACCTGTCTGTATCGCTTTTCAATCCCGCAAATCCCACAGGATCCCGCATGCTCAATCCCGCAGCCGGCGGCCGAAAAATCATGCGGGATCTCGGTATTTCGAGATCTCGGTATACCGAGATTGGGACCCCTAACCTATATCCTCCAATAATACATCAAATTACTTTTATCATGTTTTGACACTAATAGGTATTCAAAATGTAATATGGGTTAGTTTTATTATGTTTATTTACATTGTCTAAATTTAAATTATACAGAATGATTTTATTTGTAAAACAGAGAAATTACCTTCCTACAAAACTTATTTATTTACCAATTTATTAAATGACTACGTAAGCAATACAGTTTGCCATGTAGCAATATGGTTTCGGTCCATATAAGTAATATCTTAATTACAAAACAGCCATGTGTCCTGAATTTAGGCTGTCCATGTTCTAAAATTAGTCCGCGAATTAGTCTATTGTTAACCTATGTGTGCACAGAAAACGTGAAAATTCAAGCGATATAAGTAGTAAAAAAAAACTAATATGGCTTCATCGGGTTAGAATTTAGAATGCTTAACTAAATTATTTCAAGCTGTTTAATTTCCTTTAAAGAAATCAGCATGAAATTAAGCGCACCCAAGATAATTATCCAAAAGTAAACATTGACTACTATAAATAAAAATATACTATAAATAAAAAAAAAAACTTAAAAGTAGGATATTCTATAAAGTAATAGTACGCCTTCACAACACTGTAGGTATTCTGTTACAAAGATATTTATGATTTTATATTTATTTTACATAATATTAGTGACAATGCTTTTTGATTCTAACTAGCTTTATAAATATTCGTAATTCGTTAGTTACTCGCTTTCAGGCAGACAAGTGCAAATCCATTAAAGGGCGCTTACAACCAAATAGATCGTAAAACAATACCAATTAACAATCAGTATCGACGTCAATTACGAGCAGACCGAGTATAAATCTATCATGTAGTTATTTATGGACGAAAGTTATTAGGCATTATCAGTCGAACACGAGCCTCAACAAATGTATGGACTGCAAATAACTCTTTGAAATAACCGCCAGTAATCGCATAACTACGACCTTTTGTACAATGTCCATTACGTTTTCCGGTTGAAGATTTAATGCACTGTTAGATTTAAGTACGCATTACAAGCGTAAAGATTGCATTGTTACGAGTCGCCAATCGCTACAATGCTTCCTGATAGACAATACCTGGAGATTCGTTATTTGAAAATAGGCCATCAGTTGTAGCTCTGATTCTGAAGCCCTCCATGAAGCCCTTCGGCCTCTCTCCATTTTTAATAAATGAGATGAATGAAAATGAAATATGCATTGACTGTATCTGCAACCCACTGTGAGACATATTGGGGGCACGGGTTTCGGCCAATAATTGGGGGACATTCATGTATGCACAGGATCCAGGATGTACGGCATTACTGAGTGCCCTCAACACGAGTGGTTAATCTTATCCTGTTCACTTAGCTGTGTTGATCGCTTTATTCTACTGTAGCCGCAAGGCTATGCACGTCCATCTGTATATTTTACGTCAATGGATACTTAATAAGCGGTTAAGTGAAAATATATCTTGGCTAGAGGGATGAACCTGTCTACACGTTTGCTTAATACATATTAAAAAAAATACTAAATAATGTAAACAGTGCAAACTAAACATTCACGTTACATTTAATTAAAGGAAACAACACTATTTGTTGCCGACGGCGACATACCACCACTTAATTGCAGACCCAGCATTCTCCGCAACATCAGTACATCGACACCTTCATTAGTATTCCTACTGTTCCTCGGATTGTACTTAAATGAACATAAAGGTACATAAATGTGTGTAGTCAATGTAAATGTTAATCTTAAGGTTTTATGTGGAAAACTGTTTTTGCTATGTGAAAATCAATATGATGATTTAATAAAGAGTACGATATACTATATACATGATTAATTTGGGAAGAGCTTTAACACTCAAAAACAAAATAAAGAAGCTTTATAGAAGGATTTAATTAAAATTAAGGTCAAATATATCTGATAGAACACAATATGTAGATTGATGCAAATAAGCTAAACCGACCACAGTCGTGAGTTTGATAGCTGATTCATTTACTGAATATAGAATAAATGTGACATTTTATTTTTAGCTATTTTTACAGATTGCATCGGATTGCACAACAAAAATACTTGAAATCTTTCTTCAGACAACATTTCATGCACTCTGGGTAAAGCTCCGCTTCTGTAATTCTGGCATTTATACGCTGAGTGTGGTACAATATTCTCCTCAGTTCCATTGAAGCTTGTGTGACGAGTATCTAAACGCATGGTTTTCAAGGAACGCCAGCAAAACGTCATAGTTCTCGTTATTATATCGAGTTCCTGTTAGCGTATCGGCGTTTAATGTTGTCGCCTCACCGTTACCGAGACATATTGGCGGGGACAATGGGAAACAAGCACTTATTTTCTTTAGTGGGGTTATTTCCAACAAGAAATGCACAAAGACAAGAATATAAATTCAAATAAAGTATCTGCGTAGTCTATAAAATTTGCACCATATCATTTAAACCCGTTATCAACTATAAATGTTCGAAAGAGCAGATAATTTATAACACACTTAAAAATGAAGTTATAACGTAAAGTTTTCGTTTTTACGTTTATTTTACTGTTTAAGAGAACGTGGTTACAGAGCAACGAATATTCATGCTCGCGCTCTACCGCGAGCGACATGAATATTCGTTGCTGTGTGTAACGTGGTGCTAAGAACTTCCATGTACGATTTTCACTCTTCTTGTGCGTTTTTGAATGTAGTGCTCTCTAAGAGCGGTTTTAAACTAGCTTATTTTCGGCGTGTTCGCTTCTTTGCTTTCTGCAACGCGTGTACACGAAAAATAAATAAATAAATAACGCTTCACACTCATAGCCCCACAGTAGGGGCCCAGTAGAATACCCTGTGTCGAGGACACACACAAAGACAGAAACACCGACCAGACCGAGAACAGAAATTTAAACTCATCATTAAAATTTCTGTATCGCCGGGAATCGAACTCGGGACCGAACGATTAGAAGTCCGGCATGGTAATCATTGCGCTACGCGGGTCGTAGGTAGATCGTAGGTCGTAGCGAAATAGTAAGATTGGACATTTTACGGTTTCCAAAAAGCAGCGCACGCTATGCGCGTTTTCCGAAACGACCGTATATGCGCCGAAAAATACATTAGTTTGAAACCGTACTAAGGCGCTTGACCAAAGACCCGTTCCGTGTGTCACCCAAACACGGTTATTGGTATGTGTTCTGGCGCTGTCGTGTGTAAGTAATGCGGGAACGTCTGGGACTGAATTCGATGCATTAGGTATGAGAACTTACAATGTTAAGGCCAGCTCTTAATGTGCCAGTTTTTTCTAATCTCGGTCGATTTTATTACTTCCTTTCGATCATATCGATCGCGATTATGATTGCTTCTTGTGCGCATTCCTATCGGACATAACTGTTGCTCTGAGGATTGCGTCCCTTGAGTCAGTCGTGAAAAGAATAAACTGAATTACTTTCTAGTTATGAACCAGACTGAACAGTTACTTTCTTTTTTTCTTTTTTTTTTACTGTGATGGCAGTCATTGAAATATTCTGCACATATTCACACACACTGCACACATATCAAATTATTGTATAAATATTGTCCAACACGCTTACATACCCATTCTTATTTAATTTTCTGCGACTAAAATGGTTATCAGATTTTTCTTGATTTGCATTAAATATAGTTTTATAATAATTAATCGAGGACTTTTGCAATTATGTACAATTATTAAAAGTTAGTCAAAAACAGTAAAAATTTCAGGTCCTAAAATAAAAGTTCTAATATAATTACAATTACATTCTTCTATTTGTCACACTGACATCTAATACCTTTAAACGAGCAATTCTTGTATATACCTAATAATTTTTTGAATCTCGGAAACGGCTCCAACGATTTTGATGAAACTTCGTACCCTGGTTTCGGGGGTGATAAATCGATCCAGCTAGGTTTTATTTTTAGAAATTTTAAATTATAAAAAAAATTATAAGCGTTAATCAACTTAAATATGTATTGGAGAGTATTAATAATATTGTGGCGTAGAACGCCGTCAAACGTCATCCGCCAATCCGACGTTCAAAGAAATGACAATGTCGATTTGAAAGAGATCCATAAAAATTTCGTTCATTGAATTAAAATTACGTGGGCTGACTGCGTTACTAAAGACCCGGGTTCAAACCTCAATCAAAACTATATTGAGTTTATTTTTAAATTTTTTTGTGTTTTTTTTTATTGGGAGCAATTTCAGATAGCGTTGTTAAGTAACACTAAGCAAATGAGTGTTTCATTTAAAAGTATACCAGGAAAATAAATTGATTTTATCCGAACAACACTCGGTCGTCCAGGCACTATCATACACTATTTGTGTATGAGAAACTGTTCACATATCCACTTACCGATTACACACTAAATCTAAGCTACGTGAGCACCTCATCTGGGTGAATATCATTAAATTTGTTACTTTGTGACAGTATAGGCCTCAAGGTGATTTTTCTACTTTATGGGGATAATTCATAAATATGTCCTGTACATAAAAATAAAAATATGTCCTGGCGGTTGAATACCCTGTTTGATATTTTATTTTTAAATATATAGTGCAATGCAACACGCTATTGATTCAGATATAAAACTGGAGATGTTTGAAAGAAAATTAGCATTGACGGGATACTTGTGATTCAACAGCGATCTTCATTAACAACTGGTTTATGCATTTAAGATTTTACGACCCAATATCGGATGTGTTCAATTCATTTTTACGATTATTTTAACTCTATAAAATCTTTTCGTTTATATTTGTTCCTAATAAGTTGTATAATCATTCGAATTTAAATTCAGCTGATGTCTCAACTAAGCTGACGACGTATAAAAATATTGTAATTCTTCTTTTAAAATCACACACTTATTTATTTTCGAGTAAAGTTTAGGTTTGAGTTTTGAAATTTATTTTGTGTTCTTCCATACAAACGACATAACTATGTTCTAAAGTGATAATAATGTAAAATTATTTAAGTTAATTAGTATATAATTTAACTTGTAATTATATAACTTTTACAATAAAATTTGTACACCCTAAAGGGTAAATATGGCGATCTAAATATTTTTGTAAAACCTTTTTTGCTACCCATATTTGTGCAAATAAAATGTTTTCATTTCATTTCATTTCATTTCATTTATTTCATTTCATTTCATTTCTTTCACATGAGAGAGCGCTACTCAATATTTTAGCGTTAGTCAAATATCAAACGAAAGTTTGTCGCAGTTTTTATGGGTAATTTGAAAATATCCGAAAGCTGGTTACGCACTGATTAAAGCTCTAGGACTCAACAATCATAAAATAAACTAAAAGCAGATACTGGTACCCAGCAGCAAGACGCAACAAGGTCATGCAGCAGCAGTTAAATTGAGAAGTGTTCAGGAATATATACTGCATTGTTTTATTATTAATTATTTCTGCATTAAGTGTTACTTAGGTCGGTGCTCTTACGTGTTGTTTAAAACATTATGCTCTATTTCGATGGTACTTAGTAAAATGTAAAATAAGTACTCAGTATTCTTTGAGATAAGCCACTATAATCCACGTATATGCGACAACTTCCCTACGTCCTCCAGCTTTAATTTTAGAAGAGTATAAATCACTCTTCTAGAATTAAAACTAGATTACGGAGGAGGAGGGTTAAGACCTCGGACAGGTGCCATGAAGTAACTTTTTCTTGTATTATAACAGGTGTCAGAAGTAGTTCAATTTCATTAATAGATTATTAATGAAATTGAGAAAATATATGTTTGTACTTCTTTATGAGTGTAAATTTATCTCATTTACACAGCTAACATTAAATATACTCGAATATTGCAAAGGAATGAAAACGTAATAGAAAAATTGGCCTGCGTTTGCTATAGTTTATAAGCTTGAACACCAGACAATGAGTAAATTTAAAGATCCTTAATGAAAAAAGTCTATAAAATCAAATGTATAACTTGCTTCAAGTGACATCTATTTATATAATTTTGTTTCTGAAGTCGTGTTAAATATTTCCATGTTTGCTCTAAAGTTTTTGCTTCCCCAATTTATAGTAAAACGAACTTCGATTATATAACTTTTAATACTCTTAATGTTAAAAACGGCATACAACAATTAAGTCAATTTCATTCCATACCTTATATTCAAAGGCACTTTGAGTAGCAAAAACTTATGATAGGAAAATCTGTGACAGCTGACAGATGAATTATTATATAAAATTCTGACGATTTTCAAAAGATCCCGTTATAATTTAGGTGCCTTTATTTTATACTTTATTTATCCATACTAATATTATAAATTCGAAAGTCTGTCTGTCTGCTACTCTTTCACGCTTAAACCACTGAACCGATTTTGATGAAATTTGGCATAAACATGGAAAGGACGTTGAGAAAGAACATAGGCTACTTTTTGCCGCGTGAAAATATCTCATTCCCACGGGAATAAATGGAATGAATGAAATGCGCCGTGTACTGTTATAAATACACTACATGTTATTACTTACTTCATTGACGTCCATTATCATATTTTATAACTTATATTCTATTGTTTTATTCTTATACTTTACTTTTCCTATAGTATTTCTTTACAAAATTATTTAATTTCGGTGTTTGTTTATTTATATTTTCACGCAGCTATCAAAATTGTCACGTCTGACTTTTTTGTTACTTATTTTTTTAATTCATTTTAAGGCATTGTATAAAAATCCTTTTAGCCATTCAGTATTAAATGAAAAGAAAATTTTTATGTTTCTTATTTCATTTCATAGATTAATAAAGTTATAGTATTGTCTTTGGCTTAGTCATGTTTTTTATAGTATAATTATTATAAATTATTATTTTTAAATTTTTTTTTCAACCTTTTTTATGTCCCACTGTTGGGCACAGGTCTCCTTCTCAAAAGTGAGAGGGATTTAGGCCATAGTCCACCACGCTGGCCAAGTGCGGATTTTTAAATAATAAATGAATATAATGTTCTTCGAATCTTTATATATATATTACACCTATAAATGAATTGCTGTTCGTTAGTCTCGCTAAAACTCAAGAACGTCTGAACCGATATGGCTAATTTTGGTCTTGAGATAAACGTTTAAACGTTTCACACTCATAGCCCCACAGTAGGGTGTATATACTCTGTGTCGTCGGTACCATGGACACATACAAAGACAGATACACAAACACCCAGACCGAGAACAGAAATTTAAACTCATCATTCAAATCTGTTTCGCCGGGAATCGAACCCGGGACCCTTCAATTAGCAGTCCAGCATGGTAACCATTGGGCCACACGGGTCGTCAAATCAAATATTAGTAGAAGTCCATTGGTTCTTCGCGCCATCGTCCAAAAGTTTGACATAGTCTGAATAACAGTTCATCTGTCACTGTTCGTTTTTAATTTTTTATTTGACAGTAACATAAAAACCCCTTGAGATGATAAAGAAACTAATCCTCTTATAAAACTTTTAAGGCAGGACAACGTCTGCGGGATCCACTAGTATTATAAATAAATGTGTATTATTAATAAATACCAACATATTCGATGATGCAATATTATAATATATTATGCCCATTTGTGTCACTATAAAAGCGTTGGTTACAGTCGTGTATCATAATTCCTGTTTCTATAGAACAAGAACTATTTTACGCAAGATGTTATATCATTTTCAATAGGTGTTTGATAGTAACAGTTTTACTATAGCTAAGTAAATATTTATGCTATATATTAGTTCATGTTATGCAAATATTTTTTTTTGACGCAAGTGTACCAATTTTTATAAGGTAGGTACCTTTTTTAGGCATTATTAATTTTAATGTTAAATTAAAACAATTACAAGTAATTGGACCTTCCATCCCTATTCTTCTACGTTGGAGTAAAAAATTCTAAATGAATCATTGTTTTTCAGACATCTGCACACTAATTAAAAATAATTGACATGATTTGTTGCTTTATGACTACCTCTTATGACAAGACAACATTCAAAGTTAGTCATTTTTTCTACAACACTAATAGAATATTATAAGGTAAATTGGTACTAACAGTAATTTATTATGCGAATTTTTCAATTAAGTGTAATACGACTACGGTTTTGGCTTAATATTTTATGTTTCTTACGACTTACGTATCTGTAATAGTATACTCATATACTGAGCAGCGATGGTCTAGTGGTAAAAAATTGCGGTCTTCGACGCAACCGATCCGGGGTTCAAATCCTTGGCGCGCACCTCTGACAAAGAAATTTGTAATGTACGCATTTATCGCTGCTCCACGGTGATGGAAAATATCGTGATATTTAATTGATTACGATGTTCTCCATCGCCGTGCATGCCTGAGAGAAACTCATAATTTCTCAAAACCATGAGTCATGACGTCCACCAATCCGCACTTGGCCAGCGTGGTGGACTATGGACTGAATCCCTCTCACTTGTGAGAGGAGACCTGTACCCAGCATGGTAGTAAAAAAAGGTTGAAAAATATTGTATACAATACAGACTTCGCGTGTTTGAGACTATGCGTAGATGTCATAGGCTACAGTGACCACTCAATGTGACGTGGCCTGCATGCTCGTTTCCCTTCCATTACAGAAAAAAAACCATTTAGTTTAAAGGGTAAAACTTTTAAATACATGAACATAAATCAGAGCTCTTAAACCTTAAAAATCTCAATCAGAGACCTTAAAAGTATTAGGATCACATCGGATCAGTCCTTTGCCATGTTAAGACTAACATTCATATCGTAGAATTTAAATGTGCTGTAAATGTTACAACACATTTTAACTCAATTTACAATGCATTAAAATTTCATAAATTGTATATTTTATGTAAATTTTATGTATGGCCGTTTCATTTTGCTTACAGAGATACACTTTATACACGCAGACGCAGCTCATACGCATTTATATGAATGGGTTAAATTGATACTCGTATTGTAGATACGACATAGTAACAAGCGTAGCAGAGACAGGTCACCGTTTGAAGCCAGGGGGAGTCTCCTGAAGACTTCGAATGTGTGGTAGGGTGAAATATATTGCCTCGCACGTAATATTCTTTATGCTTAGAATTAAGAGGATTTTGAGTTAATTAATATTTATTTTAAGGTTAGGCAAGGGGGTTTTTAATTACGATCTTTTCCACCACCGTACATGCCTGAGAGAAACTCATAATTTCTCCAAAGCATGATCTCCACCGATCCGATCTTGGCCAACGTGATGGACTATGCGCAAATCCCACTCGCATCCCGTGAGAGGAGACCTGTGCCCAGCAATGGGACATGCAAAAGTTAAAAAAGGAAGTAAAAATTGTTTACAGTTACTAAAAATAAAAGTTGTAAATATTACTGTAAAGAATAATGAGTTACCTACGGTACTAATTTTAAATAATGTAATACGATACAATATAATAATATGATAAGTTGAATAATAAACGTAGATTAGGTGGTAGATAATTTCATATTACTCTTCAATTTGAACCTTTGCCAATAATTTTGTGTACTACCGCTATTGGATTGTGATTTAAAATCATGTCAAATGATTGATACAGTACGTTAGCTTACGATTTAATTCTCTTCAAAGAAATCACATTATGTTTCATGTATCCTTCCTTCCTTCCTACGTTCCTACGACCCTCACAAATGTTAACTGTGTAATACGTGTACTTGCTAGGTAAAGTGCTACGTCCAATTTTGTGGACCTTAAATACCTATGTAATTATTTGTACTCCTGTATAGCTTATTACACATTCAACATGGTAAATTTTAAAACATAGGTGAACAACGATGGTCACTAATAGCCAATAGGTGCCTTCACCCTACACTAAACTGTCCCGCAGGTGGTGGACAGTACAATGACAAAAACATTGAATTTATTCCTTTGCGAATGATCAAACCCCGATACTAATGACATTTATGAATAAATGTATGAAATATTGACGATGTTTGATGAAAGTAATAAGCATTAAACGTTATATTTATGTATATTTAGATAAAGTTCAAATACTTGATAAAAATGTATCCTTGCCATCAATAAGAAGCCTTTATTCCAAAATTGTTATTAAGCTATAAACCGTCTAAATTACCTTATAAAGAGATAGTTTAGGTGACAGACATATCCATCCAACCATTTTTATTTTATTTTATTTGGATGAGGTAGCAGACGAGCATGCAGGACACGTGGTGTTAAGTGGTCGCTGCAGCCTATAGACATCTACATACAACCTCAAGCAAGCACAGGTAAGTCTTGTCTGAGGTCGTATGCAGTTGCGCTGCTACTCAGGAACCACCCAGGAAACACCTTTCCACCGAAACGCAATAGAATTGCTCACGGCAGAAGCGGCTGCAGCGGTGGTACTTCCCCGGGCGAACGATAATTGTTATACCACCTACCAATATATATAGATAGCTAGTATAAGTCCTTCCGGGCACATGGCCCGGTGGCTGGTGTAGAACACAAGTGATCTACGCAGATAAGCCATACGGGGGCGGTCAGGTGTGTCCGTGCTGTGGTGGAGACTTGAAGCCGTTAAGCCATCAGTCACGGATCTTTAAGTCTTTCTAACTTCATATTTGATGGAAACCTGTGTCCAGCAGAAGAACTTTAAAAAGCTTGCAGTTGATGATGATGGGGTGTTACGTATTTAGTTCATTACTTAGGAAGAATTAGATGCATCCGTAGCATCTAATTCTTCCTAAGGTGTGACCCTAAGTGCAAGTGCCATTAAAATGACAGCCTCCGTGGCGTAGTGGGTGATGAGCCGACTGCGAAACGTGAGATCGTGGGTTCGATTCCCACCCAGGACAAATATTTGTGTGATGAACATGACTATTTGTTCTGTGTCTGGGTGTTAATTTATCTATTTAAGTATGTATTTAGATTTATATAAGTATGTTTATCAGCTTCCTGATTACCATAGCACAAGCTCTGCTTAGTTTGGAATCAGATTGTGTTGTGTGAATTGTCCAACGATATTTATATTTATTTATTTATTTAATTAATTACAACTCAACGCTAGCTGGAATACTATAAGTGGTAAAATAAGCAGATTATGTACCACTTAAAAGGATACAGGGGTGCTAGAAAAGGCTATCTACTAGTTTTTTTTTGGCATAAAATATACATTGTTGCATGAGATGTCTACGGTAGATATTTTTACGCGGTTTCAAATGTAATGCCTCCACCACACACGCGCGATGTTGTCCATGTATTTGAGATATCTTTGCAATCATAATGAAATCGTATGAGAAGTTGAGACGCAAGGTAAACGTCCATAATGTCGATAGCATTATATTACCCGTCATTCCATAGAAAAATGATCAAAAGTTACAATCTTTCTATAAATAACGAGTATCGGGACACTGACAAAAGCTGACAATAGTACGGATACGCGACTTTCCTGCTGCAATCATATGATTCTTTGATATTGACATAGACGATAAAGTGAGAGCGGAGGTACAAAAAATATCCGAACACATCGAGAAAACCGGGCATAATATTGCGTAGGTATGTGTAAAAATAAAGCGTTACTTACAACGACGCTTACGACAGAACGCGTGTCATAACATATTACGTATGGGTCAATATGGTCATGTCTTTGTGATCTTTCATAAAGCCTCTGGGCTTAATATTTATATATTTATCGATTACTATGGAAACGGAAATGCTGGTACGTGCAAATCATTCAGATATACGAGTGTGTTAGTGAAGCACATGGCACATGAGAGTGACATCGCCGGCCGTCGCAACATGTAAATTGCACTTATGTGAGCAGCGAGCACGCGCCACTATTTAATAATAAGCCTACATAATAATATATGCAGCATTCGTTTCTTTGTAAGTACTAAAAAATTGGTATCTGTTAAGCTAAATGTGACCTTAAGTGCAAAATAAAATTTAAATAAGCTTTAGTACCCTTAGCGGCTATACAAACGTTCGAAATTGTCGTATTCAAATTGAAGTTCGCAAAAAATATCTTACATTCATAAGGTCTCTTATATTCTTTTTACGGACAGCGATCAAAGCGTGGGTTGATTACCATTATTAATAATTATTGATAATTATGAGTCGTTGTCGCATCGGGAGTAAGTAACAGTTACTTGTGTCTCAAATGGTAATTCGCAATTTAGGTGTGCACAATAACTTAAGACATGCGTTAAATAGCGTTTCTTATAGTTTGTGACTGTAGAATATTTCATATTTAACAACCTTATTATTATGTCCTATACTATATTTTAATCTCAAAGTGTTATAAATTTAGATAGTATGATATGTTGAGGATCACTTCACAATTAAATAATGGTCTAACCAATGTTATATCTAAATCCAATAGTGCCCATGCCTTATAGAAAAAGAGGAAAACCAAATATCCTATTTATACATGGAAATTTGATCTTTTATCTCTGACAGATTGAGACCAAGATAAGGATTGATTCTCGGAGCCTATTTTACAGCTTAGTCATGCCTTTTTTATCCCAATTTCCTACACTAATGACAATTATGTAGGTAATCCCGCAATACAAACGATTAAAGATAGTTTGTGTGATAAAATGATAGATTTGTATTTATCAATCTCAAACTATGAATTGTAAATTGATTTCGGCAGCTAGAAAATCATGGTAAATCACACGTAGAACAGAAAAACAAATAACAGAAAAAAAATTCTGTAATGTTAAAAATGTATAAAAATAATTTTAAGATTTAAGTAGTTTAACTGTAAATAAGATACAAAATATTTGCAGTTATTTATTTTCGTATACTTAATAACCTAGTCGTATTCATTCAACGCAGGTCTCTAGTTACTGTACACGCGTAATATTACATGTAATTATTTAATTTTTTACTTGGACCAAAGGGTGGCGGGGAATGCAATTGAAGATATCAATAGAAACGTATTAGATGTTTTTATAGTTAATTAACATTCAAGGAATTGATAAAAAGGTTAAGCTATACCGGTACCTTTTCCGGTTACTTATGCATATAGTATTATGCGTATAATAGTATGTATGAACTGTAAAAAGAATACGATAATTGTCGTACTACACGGATGCTCAAAAAAGGTGTACAATATTTTAGGGCACCTTCTGCTGTGCAACGATTCTGTGGTGTATACCGAAACGAAACACAATAGGAGCGGGATACATATAAAGTGGGAAGCATTAGAAAGGATGCAGCTACCGGCCAGTTTTACATGAGGCAAGTTGATGACCGTGGGCTACAGCGACCACTTAAAATCATGTGGTCAGCATATGCTGGCTACTCCATTAAAATAGAAAATTTCCTGGTATCAAACTGAAGGGATGTTTAAAGTAGATTAAATAAATAAAACACGTTAAAAATACGGAATAAATATAATTTTGTAGTTTATTTTTTTAAATCCTTTTTTCTTTACGGGGCGGCAAAGTTAAACGTTGTAAGGAACATTTTAAATATTTTTCTTTAATGTAGCGAAAGTGTTACTCAAAATGATGAAACCATAAAATTTTCCATTTTTATTTCCATTTGAGGCTAAATTAATAATATTACATTTATATAATATATGATATCGTCTGTAGGTAATATAAAAATGTAATAAAGATGTTATACCTAAAAATAAATTAATACTAAACACGGGGATTCCCTGTGACGTGGGTACCATGAATACACACAAACACAGAAGTTTATGTTTCTGTGTTTGTCCCAAATCGAGAACAGAAGTTTAAACTCACCATTCAAATTTCTGCCTTGCCGCGAATGGAACCCGGAACTCTCCGATCGGCAGTCTGGCACGGTAACTATTGTACCACTCGAGGCGTTATAAGTGCATAACTTTTAAACAAACCCTTAGAATGTGTTTCCACTCTATGCTTGCTGCTGTCAATGCTGTGAAAGTAACCTGATAAGCCTATAGAACCTATTTGGCCACTGGAGTTTTCAATCGTAAATAGAGCTATAAATTAAAATTGATAATTCAATGATGGCGCATGAGCACCACTACTACTAAGTAGTGGTATAAATGAGCTATTAATATTATCATTATTACCACTAATGCTACTCATGATGTTGTTAAGGACATATCAAAGAATTGTTTTGGTGCTTAACTCCATAAGACAGGCAGACAGGTACTTAATGAACCCATATGAAGATTATAATTTTACGGCGCTTTAAACCCTTAGTAAGTACCTACATGTATTTTTATCGATGGTCCTAAAATGTTAACTACCTGTTTGTGATACCGTTGTTTTAGGTAAGTATTGGTTTGTTTTTGTTAAGCAAAATATTTCATGTATCGCCTGTACCCTCTGTAAAGACAACCATAAGAATGTTTCATTTTACGTACCCTAAAATATAGGTTGTGTAAAATTAAACAATTATATGGTACAATAGGAGATATAGGGCCTATATCAAAACAAATATCGCGGTGCATTAAGTAAAAACTTGTCAAAAATATAAAAATTAACAAGGAAAAATGTCGAGATGTATTGTGAAGATTTGTAATCAATATTATTAAAAATAATAATTATAATTATTAGTTAATTTGAATTATAATTGCAACATGTGTTCGTGCGTAGATCGGTCAGGCAAAAAAGTCTACTAAAACGGTCTCACGTTGTTGTTTGCAGAATTCCATCTATATATTTTATTTCATCTGACCCCTACATCCAATATAAGAAAAAAAAACAGCGACAACCGAATCGTTAAGACGCTGGTCTTACCTCTGAACTCCTCTCCTGAACCTCTGACAAAAAATTTTTGCTTCTCCTCCACGTGAGAAGAACACATTTGATTAGTTGCATGACTTTCATCAAAGTGTGTATGTCTGAGAGTTACGCAAAATATCTCAAAGGCATTACATGCCCACAAACTTATTCTTGGCCAACGAGGAGGAATATGGTAACTTGGCAAACCGGGTTATGTGGGATTTGACCGCAATAAAACCCCCTCGGTGGCCTGCCTCTGCATTTGGAGAGGACTCCGGGATCTCCAGTGGAACGGTGCCGGTGTCTTCCACGCGCGGCACCTAGAATGGGCCCATCTTCGGAAGAACATGTGCTCTCCTGTACCTTCCGATGCTTTCCACACACCGCCGTCCTTCCCAGGACTACTGACTCACACCGTCCACAACCCCGGAAGCCCCCTTTTAGTCAACTCTAACGATCAGGTAGGGGATACCGTAGCTCTATTCTTAATCCGGAAGCTACAGGGACTATATCATTAACACCTAACATCTTATAAAAATAATCTCATAATATAATGTTTTTACAAACACTATATTTCACATTTATAAATAAAAATAATTAAATCAGTCAATCTACATCAATTATTATGTAAAAGGAAATTAAAATTTACCTTAATATAATTCTCTCTTGATTTCAGGTGCTGTGTTGCCTCCGTTGTTCAGATGCGAAACAACTGTCCTTCACTTTTTCCTGAGACACGGGTAAATGGCTAACTATGCAATTAATTTGAATATTTTAACATTCTTAAACGTTGTAGGTATAGTATGGTATAGTAATTTTTAACCAAACCTGTAATTTTACGTCGTATTTAAAATATTTCAAAATTCGAATCATAAGGTTTTTAATTCAAATATTTTCCAGTTTACTAGTTCAGCCAGATGTAATTTTTTTTATTTAATTTAAATCAACTGACAAATAATTAAGCGTTTTAATAATTTATTATTTATTCTTATTTGTTTAAAAACAAATAAACGCTTTTTCGGCATTGTTTTATTTTGTTCATAATGACACTGGCGTAATAAATTTATTGGTAAAAATTCAAATATTTAAATATTGATGTAAATTGAAACAAGCGGCCTAGGAACTGTATGAGTAATGTAACTGTATACCTATGAGTATATGAGTACTAAAATTGATAAAAATTCAAATATTTAAATATTGATATAAATTGAAACAAGCGTCCTAGAAACTGTATACGAGTATAACAAAGTTTGCTCCCATAACATAACTATCCGCATTATGTATGACTTTATCCGGGCGTTCCGTTGTGATGATCGTACAGTGACATATTAATACCACCTCTTACGACCTATTACTCAGCACTATTTATTAATTATATTTCACAATTAAACAATGTTCTGTGGTAATCATAAATAATCAACTACATAAATGACTATTTAAAATGTATAAATCTACTATTCGAAATTAATGATAAAATTCAATATTAAGTGACTAATACGACGGTTTTTTGTAAATACCTTGTTGCTATAATTCATAAGTAATTTATAAGTAACAACATTTTCACGGTGTTAGCATTCATCGTAGGTCAATGACCTTACTAGTTTCCCCGCGCAATCCTACCGAAGTAGGGACTTTTGGCGGGAACTTGGAAGACTTATTTTATTTTAATAATCTTGGTGTATTTTTGAGTTACGTTGGATAAAGTGTCAACTTTATCAATCCACAACGAACAAAATGGCATAACAGTGCTGAAACATGTTTTTTCGAGTTGCCTCCAAAATTCCATTAGTAGCCATCGTTTTACTTGGACATCATTCAGACTGACTAGACTGACAGATTACTGTTTATACTACTTAACAACAGTGTAAACAGTGATGCAAACATTTTACTTGACGTTGGCAATATGCACAGAGTTTGCGATGCCATAATTGAAGAAGAAACAAAATAGCAAAGTTTTTTTCTTCTTCAATTATGGCATCGCATACTCTGCATATTGCCAGCATCAAGTATAAATTTTGCATCACGTTTTTGCCAGTTTCGGTGAAACTGGACGATTAATGTAATAATAGGTAAATTCAGTAAGTCGTTAGTAATCAGTCAGTCAAGTCAGTCAGACATTCAAGTAAAGCGATGGCTTCTTTACAAGAACGTAACCAATGGAATTTTGGAGGCAGGCCGAAAAAACATATTTTCGCACTGTTATTTTGATTCACAACACTCGTGCACTTTAATTAACCTATATCGAACAAAATGCCGTCAAACTTATCAGATATACTTAATATAACTCAAAAATACACCAAGAAAGTAAAAATAAAACAAGAGCACAATAATGTCTTTTTCGACTTCCCGCCAAAACTCCAATACCAAAGTTGTTTCCTGCGTAAATCACTGATCTTAGTGTACGTCTGTCAATGTTTTTTTTGTAACGAGGCAGCACGTATATCAAAGACAGGCGATCTGCATACCACCGCGGTGCGTTCGTTACGCTGAGGTCTAGAATTCCAAACACCTAAACATACCGGCGCTCTTGATCGATAGAACACTCATTAAGTTTTGACATGGAAATACTTATCTGCAAAGATAAATATTTTTTATTATAAGTAGTCATACGTTGGATATATTTTTATTAAAAAATAATAGCTATTCAGACAGGTATGAGAGATAACTTTTTTTTACTCCGCCCGCGTTGGTTACCTACACGTTTTTTTCATAAAAATGAGATATTGCTCCTGGATAAAAAGTAGCCTATCACTATCCAATCCCTAACACAAAAATCAGTTCAATCCGAAACACGGAGTGACGTGAGAAACAGCAAAGAAAAAAACTTTCACAATTATATTATATTGATATGGATTTATGTTATTTAGGGTTCCATACACGCGATTATGCAAACGGCCCTAACTGATCGCCAGTCTCCAGACTGTATAGGCCTAAGACAAGGCTCAGGTACCTGTACTATTATGTATTCTGTGACTCAGGCTTTAACAAAGACAAAGACTTTTATTTGCACACATATGCATTGCATTATCTTCATGAGGTATGCAAATATTACAATAACTAAAACTTACCTAATTGCAAATATAAAAATGTACATTGAATTAGATTTATTTATTATATTATACTTATATTATTATTATCATTATTTGTGCCCATATTACGCCTTTTAATTGATTAATTTTTATTTTTCGGATCGGATCCGATCGTCGGCTTTTTGTACAAAATACAAAATAGTTTTGTACACTGAGAGGCAAAAAAAAACCGGAGGAAAAAATCTCCCAGGTTTTTATGGAATTCCTTTTTGCCGCTTTATAGTTTAAAAAACCAGTGACCGAGTAATACGCCTTTTCCAGTAAATACGTTTTAAGTTCCTTTTTAAATTCCTTGCACGCTTTTATTTTGAGGAATACCGGTAGGTTGTTGTTACTTATTTGAGGTTTTATATAGATCCATGAGCTGCAGTGACCACTTAATACCACATGAACTACGTGCTCGTCCCAATTTAAATAACAAAAACACTACAGAAAGAACCTAGTCTTATTTTATACTACATTTAACTAAGTAAGTAGAAATAGCCCCTACTCCATATTTATAACAAAAAGACAGGCGATGGCACGAGCACGACTGATATAAATCAATGTACGTTCTCCTATTTCTTCACAACGCGTCCTGTCTTCCTGTTCTAAACAATTTCCTTCGAAAAAATTGCGATATTAAACCTCATAGGTACACGTGTTTCTTGCCGACGGTTATCCATATTGATACATCCTCAATTAATGTTCAATAACGTTTATCCTCATTGGACGCGACGGTGGAAGCACGGCATGTTATTAGGTACCCGAACAAAGTTAGTCTTGAGGCACACTGGTGCGCTGGTGTTTATGGCGTAGCTATAACTTAGAAAATATTTTTTGTACGAACCCATGGCTGGCTGCTACCTTTTTTGCATCGCACTGCTGGGCCCGGCTCTCACCCCATTATTGGGGAGGCTTGAAGCTTACTCCACCACGCTGCTCCAATGACAGTTGGTGGAGATGCGTGTTAGTGGCCAACCCGCTGTCGGACGTTTTCAAACCACCCATTAGGCCTCCGACAAGGTTTAACGACTGTTGTCTATTGACATCAACCGGAACCGACGGCTTAACGTGCCCGTTGAAGCACGGAAACGAATGAACCCAAACTGCTATTATAATTGCGAAAGTAACACTGTGTGTGGGCGTGTGTGTCTTTTACGATTTCATGCCAAATGTACTGAACCAATTTTAATAAATTTTTGTACACAGATATAGTGGACCTTGTAAAAAAACTGACAAAATAGGCTTAAAAGGGTTGAAATAATGGATGAAAATTTAAATATTAAAATAAAGCTTTGTGTTAAGGCACTGGATAGCAAGTAAATAAATATTTGTATCAGAATTTTTAAATTTGATGGAAAGAAAAGGGACATAAAAATTCTAATGGAAGGATAACAGAACTCCACGTGGGTGTGGCAGCGGGCGGAAAGCTAGTTTTCTATACGTTACGTATACGTATACGTACGTATACGGGGTGTATACGTATTTTCTATACGTTACATATAGGTACATATAAACAATGCTGATTATTTATAAATTTCTCAGTGATGAATCCAAAATGCCGATTAATCCTAGTGTAAAGTGGCCTTAAGCAAGCCCAACTGTTATTAGATCTCTGCCCTTCACTTACAGCAAAGAGCAAGAGCAGTAATGACAGTACACCACCATCAATTTAATTGAAACATCTATGGTTGCACGTTCCGTTCAACCATGATACGGTCAGCAAACTACGAGTATATTGTTCACACTTCGAATAGAACATATATTGTGTTTTTGAAAATTTTCGCTTATGTTTTTATTTAAGGTTTTCTCCGAATACTAGAATGACTTACTGAATTGACGGAGCGATTATTTGAGAAATTGACTTAAAACATTGATTTAAAAACAAAACGGGCAAAAGTAGTATTCAGATGTTGACATTGGCAATATGCACCGATAACGAGACGTCTCGGCGTGTGATTACTGATTACTGATTACAGAAAGAGCAAGAAAATAAATGAAAAACATCCATCCTTATATATGTATGTTCTTCATAACAGTACAGTTCTCTCTAAGTCTCTAATAAGAACATCTAATTTCATTTTCAAAAATAAGGTAAATTATTTAGTTAATAGCATCGATGATTTCCTTGTCCTAACTTATTACTTATATATTCGTAAAAACATGTTCGTGTAATGTACAGAAATCGATAATGAGTCACGAATGAGTGATTAAAAAGCAAATAAAGTACTGTAATTTGTGAAACGATTGACACAAGTTTTTACCGAAGTATAAACCGTCATTTATTTACATTACTGGTTGGAACATAGATAAAGCCCCGGCTTATATGCTAGTACATAGGCTTTGAAGCGCGCATGCCTCGGCAGCTAGCGTAGAGATGAAAAATTCATGCACGTTTCCATGCTTCGGAGGGCACGTTAAGCCATCGGTCCCGGTTGTAGTCGATAGATAACAGTCGTTAAACCTTGTCGGAGGCCTTATGGGCGGTTTGAAAACATCCGACAGCGTGTTGGCCACTAACCCGCATCTTCACCAACCCGCATTGGAGCAGCGTGGTGGAGTAAGCTCCAGGCCTCCCCAATAAGGGGGGGGGGGACCGTGCCCAGCAGTGAGACGCAAAAAAGGCTGCAGCCAACATAACATTTTGTAATACCGGTACCAATTATTGTAGGTCCGTAAGTACATAATACATATTACTATACTTAGTACGAGTACATACCCGGTGATGGATGGTGGTAGTGAAATATTGCACGCGTGCTATTTTTGTTATATTATAACACAATAAATTTTAAATCACAGTGGGAGTAAGATTAACCTATGTAGGTATTTAAGATTTACTATGCAACTGGGTTTTTTCAGTTCTCTTTAAGACTTTAAAGCATATTACTATAGTCCTGCGTAAATTGGATGCAAACGAATAGTTGAGTTTAATTTGATAGTTGACGGATCGTAACAATCTGTGTTGATTAGTTAATAAAATTATAAAATTTTTCTTCTGCGTTTCTCGTGTAACATCTCTCATACCTACATGCTTTTACTACCTCGTTATTTAAATCTAGATTGTCTTGCAAATGTTCTTTCACTTATCGTTGGTTGATTACAACTTATCATCCGTACCGTTTGCCAGGTGCCTGAGAGCTGGCGCCAGTAGTTACTAGTTACCAACACAGATTTCGATGCTAAGATTCCATTCCCTTTTTGCACTTACATCCCGCAAACATGTCCACCTGTACTAATAAAACGTGCAATAATTCAAGTATATCAGGAATTTTAACTGATGTTGCCACATTGTGGGGATAACTTAGGAACTCTTGATGGAGAATTGCGCCATTTAAGGCCTGTCGTTCATTTACGCAAGTCAACGTTATGAGTTTGATGAAGATGAATTGACAATTTATTCCTTTAATGCGAGGAGATTCCAAATGTGCGAACGCAATTAGTAAGATCAAATTATGGGTTTTTTCTTTCTTTTAAGGAAACCTAACGATAAGTCATTGGCAAGAAAACCTTCTTTCGGTATTTGGGTTTATTAGTAGTTTTTATAATAACATTTTATTGCCTACAAGAAGTTTGGACCTTTTAAAGGCAGGCCGAAAAAACATATTTTCGCACTGTTATTTTGATTCACAACACTCGTGCACTTTAATTAACCTATATCGAACAAAATGCCGTCAAACTTATCAGATATACTTAATATAACTCAAAAATACACCAAGAAAGTAAAAATAAAACAAGAGCACAATAATGTCTTTTTCGACTTCCCGCCAAAACTCCAATACCAAAGTTGTTTCCTGCGTAAATCACTGATCTTAGTGTACGTCTGTCAATGTTTTTTTTGTAACGAGGCAGCACGTATATCAAAGACAGGCGATCTGCATACCACCGCGGTGCGTTCGTTACGCTGAGGTCTAGAATTCCAAACACCTAAACATACCGGCGCTCTTGATCGATAGAACACTCATTAAGTTTTGACATGGAAATACTTATCTGCAAAGATAAATATTTTTTATTATAAGTAGTCATACGTTGGATATATTTTTATTAAAAAATAATAGCTATTCAGACAGGTATGAGAGATAACTTTTTTTTACTCCGCCCGCGTTGGTTACCTACACGTTTTTTTCATAAAAATGAGATATTGCTCCTGGATAAAAAGTAGCCTATCACTATCCAATCCCTAACACAAAAATCAGTTCAATCCGAAACACGGAGTGACGTGAGAAACAGCAAAGAAAAAAACTTTCACAATTATATTATATTGATATGGATTTATGTTATTTAGGGTTCCATACACGCGATTATGCAAACGGCCCTAACTGATCGCCAGTCTCCAGACTGTATAGGCCTAAGACAAGGCTCAGGTACCTGTACTATTATGTATTCTGTGACTCAGGCTTTAACAAAGACAAAGACTTTTATTTGCACACATATGCATTGCATTATCTTCATGAGGTATGCAAATATTACAATAACTAAAACTTACCTAATTGCAAATATAAAAATGTACATTGAATTAGATTTATTTATTATATTATACTTATATTATTATTATCATTATTTGTGCCCATATTACGCCTTTTAATTGATTAATTTTTATTTTTCGGATCGGATCCGATCGTCGGCTTTTTGTACAAAATACAAAATAGTTTTGTACACTGAGAGGCAAAAAAAAACCGGAGGAAAAAATCTCCCAGGTTTTTATGGAATTCCTTTTTGCCGCTTTATAGTTTAAAAAACCAGTGACCGAGTAATACGCCTTTTCCAGTAAATACGTTTTAAGTTCCTTTTTAAATTCCTTGCACGCTTTTATTTTGAGGAATACCGGTAGGTTGTTGTTACTTATTTGAGGTTTTATATAGATCCATGAGCTGCAGTGACCACTTAATACCACATGAACTACGTGCTCGTCCCAATTTAAATAACAAAAACACTACAGAAAGAACCTAGTCTTATTTTATACTACATTTAACTAAGTAAGTAGAAATAGCCCCTACTCCATATTTATAACAAAAAGACAGGCGATGGCACGAGCACGACTGATATAAATCAATGTACGTTCTCCTATTTCTTCACAACGCGTCCTGTCTTCCTGTTCTAAACAATTTCCTTCGAAAAAATTGCGATATTAAACCTCATAGGTACACGTGTTTCTTGCCGACGGTTATCCATATTGATACATCCTCAATTAATGTTCAATAACGTTTATCCTCATTGGACGCGACGGTGGAAGCACGGCATGTTATTAGGTACCCGAACAAAGTTAGTCTTGAGGCACACTGGTGCGCTGGTGTTTATGGCGTAGCTATAACTTAGAAAATATTTTTGTACGAACCCATGGCTGGCTGCTACCTTTTTTGCATCGCACTGCTGGGCCCGGCTCTCACCCCATTATTGGGGAGGCTTGAAGCTTACTCCACCACGCTGCTCCAATGACAGTTGGTGGAGATGCGTGTTAGTGGCCAACCCGCTGTCGGACGTTTTCAAACCACCCATTAGGCCTCCGACAAGGTTTAACGACTGTTGTCTATTGACATCAACCGGAACCGACGGCTTAACGTGCCCGTTGAAGCACGGAAACGAATGAACCCAAACTGCTATTATAATTGCGAAAGTAACACTGTGTGTGGGCGTGTGTGTCTTTTACGATTTCATGCCAAATGTACTGAACCAATTTTAATAAATTTTTGTACACAGATATAGTGGACCTTGTAAAAAAACTGACAAAATAGGCTTAAAAGGGTTGAAATAATGGATGAAAATTTAAATATTAAAATAAAGCTTTGTGTTAAGGCACTGGATAGCAAGTAAATAAATATTTGTATCAGAATTTTTAAATTTGATGGAAAGAAAAGGGACATAAAAATTCTAATGGAAGGATAACAGAACTCCACGTGGGTGTGGCAGCGGGCGGAAAGCTAGTTTTCTATACGTTACGTATACGTATACGTACGTATACGGGGTGTATACGTATTTTCTATACGTTACATATAGGTACATATAAACAATGCTGATTATTTATAAATTTCTCAGTGATGAATCCAAAATGCCGATTAATCCTAGTGTAAAGTGGCCTTAAGCAAGCCCAACTGTTATTAGATCTCTGCCCTTCACTTACAGCAAAGAGCAAGAGCAGTAATGACAGTACACCACCATCAATTTAATTGAAACATCTATGGTTGCACGTTCCGTTCAACCATGATACGGTCAGCAAACTACGAGTATATTGTTCACACTTCGAATAGAACATATATTGTGTTTTTGAAAATTTTCGCTTATGTTTTTATTTAAGGTTTTCTCCGAATACTAGAATGACTTACTGAATTGACGGAGCGATTATTTGAGAAATTGACTTAAAACATTGATTTAAAAACAAAACGGGCAAAAGTAGTATTCAGATGTTGACATTGGCAATATGCACCGATAACGAGACGTCTCGGCGTGTGATTACTGATTACTGATTACAGAAAGAGCAAGAAAATAAATGAAAAACATCCATCCTTATATATGTATGTTCTTCATAACAGTACAGTTCTCTCTAAGTCTCTAATAAGAACATCTAATTTCATTTTCAAAAATAAGGTAAATTATTTAGTTAATAGCATCGATGATTTCCTTGTCCTAACTTATTACTTATATATTCGTAAAAACATGTTCGTGTAATGTACAGAAATCGATAATGAGTCACGAATGAGTGATTAAAAAGCAAATAAAGTACTGTAATTTGTGAAACGATTGACACAAGTTTTTACCGAAGTATAAACCGTCATTTATTTACATTACTGGTTGGAACATAGATAAAGCCCCGGCTTATATGCTAGTACATAGGCTTTGAAGCGCGCATGCCTCGGCAGCTAGCGTAGAGATGAAAAATTCATGCACGTTTCCATGCTTCGGAGGGCACGTTAAGCCATCGGTCCCGGTTGTAGTCGATAGATAACAGTCGTTAAACCTTGTCGGAGGCCTTATGGGCGGTTTGAAAACATCCGACAGCGTGTTGGCCACTAACCCGCATCTTCACCAACCCGCATTGGAGCAGCGTGGTGGAGTAAGCTCCAGGCCTCCCCAATAAGGGGGGGGGGACCGTGCCCAGCAGTGAGACGCAAAAAAGGCTGCAGCCAACATAACATTTTGTAATACCGGTACCAATTATTGTAGGTCCGTAAGTACATAATACATATTACTATACTTAGTACGAGTACATACCCGGTGATGGATGGTGGTAGTGAAATATTGCACGCGTGCTATTTTTGTTATATTATAACACAATAAATTTTAAATCACAGTGGGAGTAAGATTAACCTATGTAGGTATTTAAGATTTACTATGCAACTGGGTTTTTTCAGTTCTCTTTAAGACTTTAAAGCATATTACTATAGTCCTGCGTAAATTGGATGCAAACGAATAGTTGAGTTTAATTTGATAGTTGACGGATCGTAACAATCTGTGTTGATTAGTTAATAAAATTATAAAATTTTTCTTCTGCGTTTCTCGTGTAACATCTCTCATACCTACATGCTTTTACTACCTCGTTATTTAAATCTAGATTGTCTTGCAAATGTTCTTTCACTTATCGTTGGTTGATTACAACTTATCATCCGTACCGTTTGCCAGGTGCCTGAGAGCTGGCGCCAGTAGTTACTAGTTACCAACACAGATTTCGATGCTAAGATTCCATTCCCTTTTTGCACTTACATCCCGCAAACATGTCCACCTGTACTAATAAAACGTGCAATAATTCAAGTATATCAGGAATTTTAACTGATGTTGCCACATTGTGGGGATAACTTAGGAACTCTTGATGGAGAATTGCGCCATTTAAGGCCTGTCGTTCATTTACGCAAGTCAACGTTATGAGTTTGATGAAGATGAATTGACAATTTATTCCTTTAATGCGAGGAGATTCCAAATGTGCGAACGCAATTAGTAAGATCAAATTATGTATTAAATATTATCTTTCTTTTAAGGAAACCTAACGATAAGTCATTGGCAAGAAAACCTTCTTTCGGTATTTGGGTTTATTAGTAGTTTTTATAATAACATTTTATTGCCTACAAGAAGTTTGGACCTTTTAAAGAACAGAAAAAACCAAGTAGAAGTGGTTCTGTGTTCTCATATTCTCATGTTTCATTGCATTCTTATGTTGTTCTCAGCAGTGTCACCAGATTTTATCATCTCTTATAACTATTATGATATCATACATCATAATAGGATCTTTATTAAACCTGGAAAGTGTATTATTCAATGAACGTTATATTTACATAATATTGTCATTCTTTTATCAAACTCAAATCAGATATTTTATCAGTATGAGCAACTCGGCAAAAGGATATTAAAATTTTACACTTAGGGTCGATTTTTCAATTTCCGGATAAAACTATTCGTCAAATAAATTTTAGCGCTGTCAACGTTACTCATACGACATACGAAAAGGTAAGTGATAATATTAACTGACTCATAAGATAATCTGCGGATTGAAAGATCACCCCTAAATGGAACGAATCCTCTTTGACTCCTTGAGTTACTAAAATCACAAGAGGATCTAAGTGACTCCGCGTCCATCCCGCGACTTTGCGATGAGTTATGCGTCCGGCAAACAATGGTGATGTTATCGTATGTCATGCCAGAACTGGTTTCAGGATTTACTTTTAAATGTAAACAATGATGATGTTAGTAAAAAAAACTGTTAATATTGTAACCTTTTCTGGGGTTCTAATACAAAATTACGTGGTAAAGATTATATTACAGGAACCGTATACAACCTAAATTATTCATCGATTATCTCACTGATCGCAGTAGAGAAATATCCATTGCTGTTATAAACGTTTTAAGGGTTTAGCCCCTATCTGTAGAGTAAGAATCTAGACTTACGCTTTACTTTAAGGGGTAAGGAACCCCTTACTTCAATAAGATAAGACCGTAAACTATCGTTACATTATAATAATAACGAAATGAGTAGCATATAATAAGAGCAGCGATGGTAGAGCGGTAAATCGCGCGGTCTCCAACACGAAGATACTGAGTTTTAAACCTCTGGCGGACAACACAGACATATACTCGTAAATTTCTTAACTGCGTATTTATCGCTGTTCTACGGTAAAGGATTTTTTTTAATTAATCACTATGTTTTCCATGAGAAAAACTCATAACTTCTCAAAGTAATTATGTCGCAAGCGTGGTGGAATATGGCCTAAATCCCGCTCATGTCCGAGAGAAGCACCGGACTCAGCACTGGGATATAAAAAAGTTAGATTTTTTTAAACTAAATTGCCATAGCGATCGTTACACCGCCGGATTTCGTTTAGAATCTGCTTGTATGAAGTAGTATAGTGTCCATCATTTCTATAAAGGTTCGTGGACCATCCTCGCACGCTTCGCAATGAATTATTTGTGCGACGAACAATGGCGATGTTATCGCAACGAACTGGCTTCTGGCTTTACTTTTCAAATCTAAACAGGATTAACACTAGAGCATGATGCAAGGTAAAAAAACTTTTTACATTGTAACCTTTTTTGTTTTTTTATCTAATACCTTTAAACGAGTAATTCGTGTACATACCTATCTATGTACATTATATAATGTGAATCTCAGAAATAGCTTCAAGGATTTTCATATAATTTAGTACCCAGAGTTTCGGGGGTGATAGATTAATCCAGCTAGGTTTAATTTTTGGATATTGTCGTTTTATTTTCATTTTCAGAGACAATCAACTTAAATATAAACTGAAAAATATCTTACTGACATATATTGGAGAATATTGATAATATTGTTGCGTAGAATGCCGTTAAACGTCATCCGCCAATCCGCCGTTCTAACAAATGACAAGGAGTTTTGGCGGGAAGTCTGATGGGACAAGTGGTGCTCTTGTTTTATTTTCATTTTCTTTGTGTATTTTTGAGTTATATCGGATAAAGTTAATGGCATTTTGTTCGATTTATGTTAATGACAGTGCAAGAGGTTTTTTAGGCTTGCCTCCAAAACTCCATCAGACACGTTCGGGTAAAGTAGCCATCACTTTACTTGATTTGACTGACCGGACTGACTGATACCTGACAATTTACTGATTTTACTTTGACTACTAAGTGATGCAAAAATTATACTTGACGCTGGCAGAGTTTGCGATGCCATTATTAAAAATAAAAACAAAACAAATGACAATGTCTTTCACCTCTATAAAAATTTCGTCAATGTATAAAGACAAAGACATTTATTTGCACAAATATGGGTGTTTACAAAGTTGTTTATATGTATATATTTAGTTCGCCATATTTACCTTCATGAGGTATGCAAATATACAATGATAAAAATATAAAAGGAAAAAACTAAACTATAATACAATTTACGAAATGTACATTTACATCTATTTTACAAATTTTTTTATTTGTCCCATATTGCGCCTTTTATAAATTAAAATTAAAATATTTATTTATTTTTATTATAATTATTATTGATTAACGCTTCCTTTGTCGAATGGGTACGTAGGCTGACTACGGAGCTAGAGACTCTGGTTCAAAATGCATGTTGCATTTGTTTATTTTTTTTTAATTTTGGGAGCTATTTCAGATGACGTTGTTAAGTAACATAAGCCAATGAGAGTTTTGCATAAAATTAAACCAAAAAAAAAATGTATATACCTCAAATTACTAACTCTGAATAGAATATATATTTATTACGAAGTATATTTATTTGTAAGAACGCATATTATTATGAATTTATTTGAAAAGAAAAGTTAGCATTGTCAATTTTTCACAAGATATCCGGATAAACTATGTTTGCCACTTAATAGAACAGCTGTTATGCGATCCAGAAATGCATACCATATTGTGTATTAAGATTTATAGTAATATACCAGATAATTTAAAAGACTCGCAATTTAAAATGAAAATACATAAGTGGCTAATTGAGAAATGCTTTTATTCGATTAAAGAGTTCCTGTAATGTATTATAGTTTATGCTAATATCGACCCTCAAGACTATATTAATTTTTAATTCTTTTGACATTAAATAATTTTATTATGTATTTAATTCAATATTATTTTAATTTTATGTAAATTTTGACATTTTCTTGTAACAACTGAATTTACGCATGTTAATTATTATAATTTTATTTAAAAAAATTATTATGTGGTCTTGTATATAGCGAATAATTTTAAATTCATTGTAAACGTCACTTTACAATGAATTTAAACTGACTGAATAATTTGCACACCGTATTATGGCAAATGTGAGCTAATATTAACAATGTATTTTTTTATTTTTTCAACCTTTTTATGTCCCACTGCTGGGCACAGGTCTCCTTCTCACACAATTGAGAGGGATTTAGGCCATAGTCCACCACGCTGGCCAAGTGCGGATTGGTGGACGTCATGCTTTCGAGAAATTATGAATTTTTCTCAGGCATGCACGGCGATGGAGAACATAGTAATCAATGAAATATCACGATATTATCCATCATCGTGGAGTAGCGATAAATTCGCACATTACAAATGTCTTTGTCAGAGGTGCGAGCCGAGGATTTGAACCTGGGATCGGTCGCGTCGAAGACCGCGGTTTTTTACCACTCCACAACTATTAACCACATTTATGGAAATAAATTATTTCATTTCAATTGTTTTTATCCGAGCAACTCGCTCGTCCAGGTACTCTTTATGTAAAGAGCTTATGTTGTTATTTTCAGAATTCTGAACCCAAAGCGCGTTAGGGATTCTGTCCATTTCCAGCCTCAACTGTTGTAGCTCTAAATACCCTACGTTAGGAGACGAGACCATTACTCTGGTATTCCGCTCACACTTTGAATCAAGGTCACAATATATCTTAAAAAGTACAAGCCAGTTTCCATCCTCGCTCCACTTCGCGATGAGTTATAGTTGTTGTGCAGCAAACAATGCCGATTTTATCGTGACATCCAGTCGTGCCAGAACTAATTTTTGGACTTTCTTTCAAACTGCTACTCGTCTAAAAAGAAAAAAAAATACTTACTTACTATAAAAAATAATAATATATAATTAAATATCTTGGCCATGGACGGTATTTAGCTTGTACATAGTAATAAAATTTATATTCAACAATATATTGTAATTTTATCCGTAGCCGAAGAAGCTATAACTATTGGCTGCAACCCTTTTTGCGTCCCACTGCTGGGCACGGGTCTCTACCCATTATTGGGGAGGCCTGGAGCTTACTCCACCACGCTGCTCCAATGCGGGTTGGTAGAGATGCGGGTTAGTGGCCAACCCGCTGTCGGATGTTTTCAAACCGCCCATAAGGCCTCCGACAAGGTTTGACGACTGATATCTACCAACAACAACCGGGACCGACGGCTTAACGTCCGAAGCACGGAAACGCGCATGAAATTTTTTGCCACTAGCGGTCACCCATCTCACACCCGACCGCGCCCGTTTGGCTCAGCTGCATAGATCGCTTGCGTTCTACGCTAGCCGCCAGGCCATGCGCGCTTCTATATTCTATGCTATAACTATTAATTTCTGATATTTTAAATGATAAATTTATAAAATGAAGTAAATGCATCTTAACTATTATTTTTAATTTTTTACTATTATTGAATAATAAATTTTTCAATAACAGGAATCAAGATATTGTTCATATCAAAAAGAGCCTAAAATGCCATATTTGGAATATTAAGTATCAGAAAAGGCCTGTTGTTAGACTCTTTACTTCGGCAGTTTATTTTATCATCCATCCTAATGTGTAGAAATTCATACAAACCTTTTTACGAAGCGTTAAAACTTGTTTCTTTGTGCTTAAAATACCGCCAGTATCAGCTGTTTGCATTGCCAATTTTAACCTATCGAAGGTGGTACTTAGAAGTGGTATTCGTTTTATTAAACCTCTTAATTACTAATTAGACACAAATTACTTTTTTGGTCCAAAAACATTTAAATATGCAGGAATTCCTACACGCCTTTTTGCGCAAAACGTTAAAAAGCTGCTATCTGAGTGTAAAATATCGCAAATATCAAGTGTTTTTATTTTGAATTTTAAGGTACTATTACTACTATTACTAGGAAAACGCATCGTTTACCTCAAAAGAAACAATGTGTATAGGCGTTTCTTCCAATCACACTTCGTATCACCTGCCCACCTTTCCATGAATATAACTGCTAGGCGCTCCTTTCACGACACCCAATGTGGAATTTCTCTCCCTTGCTGCACTTAACAAACATGAGAAAAAGTCTAAATTCCTGTGGTACCCCTTAGTCTATAAACCAAGCAGTTGTTCATTAATTGAAATTGGCATTATTATTTTTAACTGACATTAGTACGTTCTAAATGTTGTTCCAAACGCGCATTTCCTGTTTTACTTTTTACTAGGTGCGTTTTAGGGTTTTGGAACAGTAGAGTGAGCAGTTTTTTTAATTTATTTTTTTATTTTATGAAAACAAATAGGGAAATATGGCAACGAACAAGTTTTGTTATTAACCTATCATATCGTCAAAATCATATACACTACAGAAATAATAAAAGAAATAAATATTCAAAACGTGGAGGTATAAACATTTTAAATGATTCATTAGACGGGTAACTTCGAGACATTTATTTGTTTTATAAAAACTTAGAGACGATAGACCCGATCTCTAGTTCCTGTAGCTTCGGGATTAAAAATAGAGCTACGGTATGTCTGATCGTAAGAGGCGACTAAAATGGGACGTCCGGGGTTGTGAGTGGTGTGAATGGGATCTCGATCTAGAGCCCCGGGAAGAACGGTGGTGTGTGCGTGGCCGCATGCCGCCGTAAGCATCGGAGGGTACAGGAGAGCACATCTGCTCTTCGGAGGATGGGCCCGATCTGGGGCGTGCGCGCGGAGGATACCGGTGCATTCCACTGGAGATCCCGGTGTCCTCCCCAAGACAGGCCACCGAGGGGGTTTTAGTGAGGTCTCACATAACCCTGTATCCTCTCCCAATGTGCCGGGTACCTTTTGAAGGATTCCCCCGATACAAAAAAAAAGACCCGAGCTCAACAGTGTGGCCTTAACTTGTTAAAATACTAGTATACAAACAGTCATAAATTTCAATTTGTGTCCTTATTAGCGCGGGCATACATAAAACTTGTTCACATGCCCTAAGCGCCATATTTCGGCCCGCAGACTTCAAGGCTCGGTGCGATAACTATCTCTATTGTACAGTGTCGTTGTAACTCATCTCGCTTCTTATTTATTGCAGTATTATCACGTCCACCGCTCGTAAATAAAGAAAATGTTTACGTAAAATCGAAAAGCTCAATACTACACAATACTCGATGTGTACGTAATGACACTCTAAAGATTTCGCTTTTGAAACGATGTTGTTTAAATTGCATCGTTTTATGCGAAGACTTTAATTCATTGATTGTAGCTATTAGTAGCTTACATTTTATCTATATTACATCGTAATTTAAACATCATTTGTACATCAGCTACTTAGTGTTACATTTTGGACGATGATTTTGGATGATATTTGAATATATTATAATCGCAAGCATCTTCGTCAAGTCAAATATTGGTAAATATCTTTTCTGATATACTTTACACGGTTTAGGATATGACAGATAATGAGACAAAAGAGATAAGATATACAGATCCATATAATAAATATTATATTGTGTGACATTAAAAGAAAGTACCTATATTAAGCCGAAGCGCTTAGCGAGCGAAGCTTCCGATGCAGGGATCACGGATATAATGCCTTTAATGTGATTGTGACTTTTTTACAATATTTTCCATCACCGTGCATGCAAGAGTAACGAAAATTCTCAAAAGCATGTCATGACTAAAGCCAAATCCCTCTCAGTTCCGAGAGAAAACATGTAGTTTAAAAGGGGACGGAAAAAAATAATTAAAAGTCAGATAAGGAAGTAGGCACCAACCTACCTGCTAGTGCCAACAGCCCAGCATGCAGTAGGCGGTGCCCATCCTGTCGGTACGTTAAACAGGTGTAACTCGCTGATATATAGTTTCCATTAAAGCAAGAAGAGTGTTAGAAAATTAAAATGTCGTATATCAGGAACCATACTCATTATTTTTTACTTGATATTTAGACAACATCAAAAAAAGCAGTTAAGGGATATGTAGCAGATGTGAAATATCTAAATTTTATTTGATAATAATGCATTAAAGTTAGTTCTTGGCAGGGATATATTTTATAAAGAAATGATAAAGTAAATTTGATTTTTAATTTAAACTTGTTTAAAAGTTGAAATATGGCACTTATCTAAACCATATTTTCTTAGTCCTACTCAGTAAAGGCATAACCCGATAACACAATTATAAATCGACAGCCTGTCAAGACCAATTATCGTAGAAGCCAGTGTTGAATTTCTGTTCTCGTACAATTTCATCGTATTTTAAAACTCCTTAATCTTTGGCCTGGAGTACAAGTGAACATTTGTATCCAATATTTGCCCGATTCGTTAAAAACGAACAAATCTAGCATTTTCCACAATGATTTTGAAGACATTGGATGATATTCAGGTGCTGCAGCAATCGCTCAACACTTTAAGAAAACTGATACAAGTACTAGGCTAAATAATAAAAAAAAATCCAGTAAAACAAATAAAACAAGGAGATTAGCAAAAAAATATTGATAGAGATGTGCCCGATCTTTATCGACTTCGTGTATCGAAACAGCTTCCATTGTGAGGCGTTGTCATAATTCTCTGCGCGTTATTTATCGACTATTATGGCGTCAACGAAACGGTGGCTCCGGGCCAAGCGACGGTGGACGTGAAAATTATGAGGAAAAACGTAATAATATCCCTATGTAAGAAACAATTTTAGATAATTTCATGTTTAGCCTTAAGAAGGACGGCCTTAAATCTATAGGACAACTTATGACTTCCGTTTGCCTTTTGAGCCATAATAATAGCATTAAAGTGTCAATGACAGCCAAAGTGTGTGTGTGTGTTATAGTGAAAAAGTACAAAAATATTTTTATTAGTGTACCTACATTGCCAGCAAACGTTACAATTATTTTACGTATTCATCTGCTAAGCTCATAATTATGAGCTGAGGAAAAGAGCAGGCGTGGTGAAACTTATTTCACCTTCACTTAGGACCAAGAAAAAACATGCATAAAAGCATACCTTTAACATAAATGTATAACTTTTACCTATAGATCGAAGCAATATCGTTAAACATTTTAATTATTCAGGTTGTTATCGATGGTATTTTTAAAAATATTCTGACGGCGGACTTTAAATGTCTCTACTAATGTATCCTGCTATGTAAGAGTATTTCTGTTATAGCCTAGAGTCTAAGAAAAAAAAATAACTTAGATTTTTTTTTAAATCTAAGTTAAAAAATAATGAAAGAATTTATCCGTCAGTTATAACTCTACCAGCTTTTAATGGAGTAACGTAACACAAATCATCTCACTCAACGTATGTGACTTGACCCTTTCATTACTTCAGAAACTAAACATTTGCAACTGAAAAGTAACGAACGCCTTTGTCAACATTTTATATGAATAATTTTGGTGCTATACTTTAGGTCCAGAATACATGTTACAAGTCGGGTCTTGGATACCTTGGCATTATTATTTTAAAGTTAATCAAGCGTATAGGGGTCTTGTGAACATATCCGATCCAACTTTAACGCCTTAAAGTCATCGGACATACATTAATGACCATACCACGCATGTATCTGTCAATGTAGTGTTAACCATGAGGTAAGTCACCATAAATCATCGTGTAGTGTAGTGATGAACCATTGAGATTAATGGTATCGATGAATTGATGATTTTATTTTTATGTCTGCGCGTGTGTCTGTATTGTTAAGGAATATAATGTACTCGTATAAGTATTTCAATTGATAAATATCATATTTACGAACTTGCACTTTGCTAGTGTGGTGGAACATGGCCTTAATATAGAAATAAACTGTGCCTTATGCAACACAACGAAAGCTAAAGCATAGGCCAGGGATTCCAAAAACTGTGTACAACTTTTATGGAAATAAATAATTTGAATTTGAAAAAAAAAATCATTAAGTTTCAATAGGAGTTTCACTGTTAGACACAGTCTAACGGACTGAAAATCATTGTTATAGAAAAAATTAAAGAACGTTAGATTTAAAATTTTACGAAATAAAATGTGTAAGGCACTATCGCCTTACTGAGGGATAAATGAAAGAGCATATTGATTAACAACGTTTTATGCGATTTCAAATACTGAATTGTAGATAACAATTAAACACAGTCTACTTCTCTTATATTTTCAAATTTTCAAGGTTAATTTGCTCGCATTTCATTATTTAATAGTAAGGAAAAACTTATAATAATGTATTATATTTATATATTAGATATAATATAAAATAAATATATAATATAAACCTTTTCACGATATTCCACATTATTGAAGGTATCAATTTTAATCAAATGAGCATCTTTTAATGCTCAAATTACAAATTAGGCTTACAAATGTATGCACATAGGTTTTGGAATGTGAGCAGCAATACTAACCTTTAGATATTTAAAAAAATTACGAGTATAACTAGTGTTATTCGATAAATGACTAGGATTCTAAAGGAAGTAAAAGTTATAGTAAACTAGCTGACCCCACGAACTCCGTCCCGCGTTTAAATGTTTGGGGTGAGCCACCCATAACACTTAGGGGGATGAAAAATAGATAGTAGCTGATTCTCAGACCTACTGAATAAGCACATAAAATTTCATAAAAATCGATCAAGCCGTTACGGAGGAGTATGGTTAGTTACCATACTCTTTACGTTACCATTACGTTTACTTTTACGTTACCATACGTTACATTGTGACACGAGAATTTTATATATAAGATTATAGAAACTGACATGTATGCATACTAGTATAAATGTTTACTCATTTTTTAAATATTTTGTAAAATAATAGATATCGGGCATCACAAGGCAGGTGTAAGCTTATCTTGTTTTAAAACAATGACCTATATTACATGTTGGCACTGACCCCATTCCAAAGACGTTTACAGTTATAATTGCATAATTACATGAGCATTATGATAAAAGAGGATCAATTTTATCGTAAAAATCATCGTATTATTTTTATCACTAATCTTTTGAACCTAACTACCAACATTTCTTATTATAGTCGAAGCAGATGCAAAATAAAGTGAGATACGTATTATTTGAGGTTTGTCAAGGGTGAATCCGAATGGTTTGGGGGGAGGCTTGAGCAACCTTGACCACTTTCTTACCACTAGGTTCCGCTAGAGCTCATACTCATACTCAAAAGAAAGAAAAAACTTAACTGTTCTCCTTCCGTGTAGATACCGGGGATTTAGTGTTCAAATTAAAACCACAGTTAAACTTTTAGTCTAAATTAACATAAAAAGATACCACCGTTTATGCCGCAATATAGAGTATTGCCCGTTGACCTAGAAATATGAAATCTGGCAAGTTATATTTTAATAACTTCAAGGAAAATTCTGAAAATTATATATTTGTAATTAAACCATGATAATAAATAATTGTTTCTTACGGTACCCTCGCTTGTCTCACTTGTTGCACTTGTCCAGTATTTTTTTTTTTTATCTCATTTATTACTTTAAGCAAAAGCTATATCTTAATCGTATCAATGTTACAAATATCAATTTAAACAATATATAACTTAAAAAAATAACTAGAAACCTATAAAGCAAAGTCAAATCAAAATAAAACAGTCAATCTAATCCGTCGCGAAAGTTTACATCGGTGCTTCAAAAGTCGTCCGACATTCATTAATGATCATTCTATGGCTGTAACTGTCCCTGTAACAACGCCCATGAGTTACGGCGTCGTAACCTTGTGTAGTGATGAGCACATATAAATTTAATTTGCCGAGGATTGTGTAGCGAGTTTTATGAAAATTGTTCACAGGATTATTAGTTGTAAAAATATTTATGGTTGTGTTAGTGACTAACCCTGTCTCTCTGTCATAAAATATATGAATTTTATTTACCTAAAATAGGATCCTAATATTATGAAGAATCATCTCTTAGAATCTTTCTGCATTCTCAGTTTTTGTATTGTAATTTTCGTTATGTGATATTCTTATATAGTTACAGCATTTTATGTTTAATATAATAAAAGTTGAAAATAAACAGCAGTTGCCTTATCGCGTTCTGGAACAATGACCTATTAAACACATTGACCTTAAAACAGAAACATTGATCTTATTCTGGACACGTTTTACGGCGATAATAACTACATTATGTACTCGGGGGACTGAAAAAAGATGTACTCTAGCTCAATCTTCATTAAAACATGTAGGATTCATGGTGCACTTTCGTTTTTGGTCCTTATACCCTTGATCCCGCTTAATAGCAATATTCAGATGATGTTTTTATATGATTATATTATTTAATGAAGATAAGAACCATCCTATGTTCTTGCCCAAGGTCCACTCTATCTGTGTTCCAAATTTCATTAAAATTGGTTCAGTAGTTTAAGCGGGCAAGCGCAGCAGACAGACTGACAGAGTTAGTCGAATTTATAATATTAGAATAATATCACATTAATAAAAAAAATCGATTTCGATTGTATACGCAAAATTTGCCATTGCTAATACTATCAATGAAAAATCTTTAATATACTTAGGGCCTCTTTTACCACCTAAAAGTAAGTAAAGTGACAAGTACGCTAATTGTCGGTTAAAGTCACCATTAATTTCAATTTCAATTCCACGATGTTCGAGTGGCACTAATCATAATTATGATAACCTGACTCGTACTCATAGCTTTTACTTGCCAATTCACTTTACTTGGGACGTAACTAATCAACACTTTACTTGGAGATGTTGAACGAGGTCCTTAGAGATTTTGTTTTGGAATGTAAGTTAAAATACACAGAATAATAAGGTGGCATGTTCAACATTATTACCAAAGGCACTTGAATGTTGAAACAATTTAAAAAAACAACGGGTTGCACTCCGGTAGTGCCGGCAGAAGTGAAAACTTGAACAGTAACGTTGTGCATTATTGGTATTTTAAAATGGTTAGGGAATAATTTCGTACGAATTGCTTTTATTATCAGTATTATTTTTCATCTAGCGTTTTCAGTAGGTTTTCATCTAGCATTTTTAAAAAGTACTTACTCATTTTCTTTCACTATTTCTTCGTCACTTTTTTCATTAATAGGTGCACTTTGTTTAATGTCCATATTTTGAATATTTGATATAAACGGATTTTACAAGTATAGACAGTCGAACCGTCATCAGCTGTCACCCCTCCGTCTTACGAATATTCGATATATCAATATCAAGTTTAACATTTTTAACCCATCCCAAAAAAAGTGCACAGCGCCGCTAAAGAAGTTTTCACTTCAAAAATGTAAAAATATTAAGGTCTACTAGTATTATTTATTTAATGGCGTTAGCTTTTTCAAATCGATATAGTATCCGAATTTTGCACATCACTAGCAAATTCAACAGTGAAAGCACTATTGTATCGCGTATTATCACTTCATTTGGCGTTCACATGATATTTATTGGTGCCATACAAAGATTTAGAGGTGCCCAACAATGGAATAGTATTCCGCGATAGATTTACGCGGAAACGAACGATAGCGAGCCAGTTTTGTAAGTGTTCGGATGATAAATTGCTGCAAAGATTTAATTTATTTGCGATTTAAGTGGGCGTAGCGTTGTGTTGTGCTGTTCTTGTTTGACGTCATTCATGTGGAACGCTTTGTAAACCTCTTAAAGTACTTATTTTTTAAAGATATTCTAAAATATCTTTAAAAGATAGATAAGTCTGATGAAACATCCATAAAATGTATCATTTATCTTCTATCGTCTTGCTCTCGCCACATGATACTTGTTACATGTATCATGTGGCGAGAGCAAGACCTCGGCGGGAGCTGTCAAGTGGAGACGCTGACACTGACTCCAAAATAACAATAATTGTACCTACATTATACCTACGGTAAACATAGATCGTACCTACATATTGATGAGTAGAAAATGTAAGTTGACTATTAAATTAAAGAAAAATACTCTTTTTTTACTTTTAGTGCATATTAATTGGATTTAAAATAGTTTTCGTTTGAAGCCGTTTTTTTTTTGTTAAATTTTTTGTTTTTATTTTTTTATTTTTAGTGAATTTGATGTACACTAACTAATTTGTTTAAATATGGACAGACCTACTAAACGTGCTGCTCATATGAGACAGCGCCGTTTAAATGAACAGTTTGAAATTCTGCCACAGAATTACTGTAAGCCGTTAAGGAGTTCCATTGATCATCATATTCAACTACGACAATAACTTTGCAATAACGACATTACGGTAGGTGGCTCAAATATCCGGATAGCCAATAAAAGATTCGGTCGATTATCGTTAAATTGCTCCTAAGAATTGAAGAGTTCCGTTATTTTTTCATGGATCCCATAATCAGAACTTAACCAAATTCTTATCAGACTACCCATGAACTACCATCCTTTTTAATAAAAAAACGGCAAATTGTTTGTAAAGTAGGTTTACGATCGAGATGTTTACGTGATAACGTCCGCACGAGAAAATCTCCATTCGTTTGTATGCCGCTAGAGTGAGAGAGACGGAAGATCGGTCCACTCACTCGAACGCTATGCCAGCCTCCGCTCGTGAGGATTCCGCGTGACAAGTTTCACGGAATGACTGGCAGCGCTCGAGATGAGACGGGAGATCGGTCCGTCTCTCTCTCGTTATACCTGCGATCGCGCTCGTGAGGTTTTGGTGTGACACAAGTTTCTGAACATGTCACCCGACTAAAACGATTTTAAAGACGTTATCACGTCAAAAGAATCATCGAAATCGGTTGGCGTGATATTGAGATTTCGTCCATTTGTCGCGCAGCTACTTTATGCGAAATTGAGATTTATAATATGGTTTTCTCATGGATGCCATTGTCAGAACTAGATTAAATTGAAATGGGACCACACGAGAAGTATCATCAAAATCTGTTCACCCAGTCTAAAGTTCTGAGGCAACGAACATAAAAAACATACAGTCCAATTGATAACCTCCTCCTTTTTTGATTGAAGTCGGTTAAAATATAGCAATGTGTTATCTTTATTATCCTCTAATACAACGAATAAAAAAAAATAACTAAACCATTCACATTGCAAAACGCACAGGCTGAATTAATTGCCGTAACCGTGTATAAACCGAGAGAGAAATGAATAGAGCCACTTAAACCATCAAATCTCTTAATAGCTAGACACTCGGTTGGCTGCAACGCACGCGCATCAAAAATTGCATCTCGAGCATAAATGGCGAAGATTAAGAACATTGTCTCATTATGCGCCTGTGGTCCAAGTTACAAGTGACAATAAAATAATAATGGTAAAATAATAATGAAATCTTGATTAAAAAAACCTGAAACTTATTCATTCCAGGGAACAACAAACAAAGGAATGTTTATTAATGGGAAATTTAAATAGAAGTTCAATTTCCAAGCATAAACTGCTTTTTTCTAATAGTTTTATCTTTTAGACATAAAGGTAGGTATATAATTTTTATAGGTATGTAATGAAGTTAGTACATCCATACACTATCTTATTATCTTCTTTAAGGATATTAAAAACTGTTCCTATTACCGAGAAACTTCCTGATTAGAGTTATTTAGTTCGATGACCACCATTAACTTAATTGAACATTATCAAATCGCTGTCTGCTGTCAATTTGAAGTTAATGAGAAATTTATACTGAGTACTCCGGAGATATCTCTATAATCTATGAATGCAATTAATTACTTTTACCGTAACGCAATTGAGGCTTATAATTGCTTTTATTTTGCTAACATTATCTGTCTATACTTAACGACTATCTTGATAACTACCAAAAAGATTTAAAATGATAAATATACTGCCGTATGTTTTCTTGCTAACTTATATTATCTATAGAAAATAAAACAGGAAATCGTAACATGTATGTATTTGTAAAATCTTAATGTATTACTAAAACCATTAATATACCCCTGTAGTTTTAATTGTGCATGTAAAAATGATGATATTAGAAATATTATTAATGTCACTACGCTGCCGCCCACCCATTGTACCGTACGATAAAATCTGCGCATACGCACTCCCCACTATTATGGCATTTGCGACACCTCCCACTTATTAAAGAGACAGTAGATCCCATTGCCTCCTCCAATGGGGGGGCGTAACGAAGTGGGCAACTTAATCACTTTGGCTACGGATCGTTAGATTTGAGTTTTAAGTAGCATTTTGCAATTGAAACTGCACTGTGATGGAATAGTGCGTTTGCAAGGTGCATGAGTACGCAATGTACATGGAGGATTATAATAAAAATAACAAATAACGTCTCGCACTCATAGCCCCACAGTAGGGTAGTACCTTATCTAGTGAGTACCATGGATACATACAAAGACAGAAACTCAAACACTCAGACAGAGAATAGAAATTGAAACTCATCATTTAATTTCTGTTTCGCCGGGAATCGAACCCGGGACCTTCTGATTGGCAGTCCGGCATGGTACCCATTGCACCATACGGACTGTGAAATACTAATTTATTTAGTTGGCTTATATTTCGCTATAAATTATAATATTATAAAATTGATTTATTACATTGCATCAAAACAATAATAAAATCGTAGGTACTACGACAATTCTGCAGAGAATGAAAGTTATCATTTGTATAAGTAAATGTTAACTTTTGATTGCAAAGATTTGCTGTAGACGTAATTGCGGACATAATTTAGGTAGGTCCCTAGGTGTCTTAGTGAAACCACCTTTTTGTATCGGGGGGAAACCTTCGAAAGGTACCCAGCAACTTGGGAGAAGATACTGGGTTATGTGGGATTTGTATGACACTAAACCCCCTCGGTGCCTCTGCGCTTGGGGGGGACTCCGAGATCTCTGAAGTTGAACACACCGGTGTCCTCCACGCGCGGCACCGCAGTCCGTGCCCATCTTCGGGAGACCATCTGGTCTCCTGAAGGCGCAGGAGAGCACATCTGTGCTCTCCTGCGCCTTCAGGTGTTCACAGCGGCATGCGGCCACGAGAATGATACATATGTCTAGATCTATCAGACTGGATAGATCTAGTTAGGTATATACAGTTCTATGTTGTAATTTGGAGTTTTATGCTTAAAGTTAATAACTAATAATAAGTATAGAATTTTCGAGGTGCATAATTTCAGCCGTGCGATATACTAAGTAGTAGAAGATATCGCTCGCACCTGTCCAATAATTTTCCGCGTATTACACCGTACTGTAATCTCATTTAATTAGCCGGCACGCCTCCACGGCAGCTAATTTCGCTCGACCACCTAACGCTAGCCGGAAAATGACAACCGACTGCTTCTTGATTATGAGTACACACATAAGTGTGAGGGGCATTCTTACGAATTTTCAACGTTTTTTATATGATGATAACGATATCATTCGTTACCCATGTTGCATGTTTGTACACACATATCAAATGTACAGACATAAATTTAAATCAAGCTGTAAAATAACAAGTAAAAAAAAACATATTATTTTGCATGAGTAGGTATGGTTTTTCATGAGTACCTATGTGGTACTTATTAAGTTTATTTTTAAGAATTGAAGAGTTTGTTTCATATTAACGCAGTCACATCCACAGTTACAGTTACGATACATTCCGTTCAGCTCTACTGATATTAGAATACTATGATTATTACTTGTTATCAATATCCAAAATGCATTATAATCGTTCGTACATGTTACGATGTTGCATGTTGTGTGAATAAGACTGAATTCACTGTGGCGTAACATGTTATAGTCACTTTCTTACCTAAACAGTATTAATGCTAATACAGTTCTAAATGAACAGCTCTTCTTGCACGACTTCCTTTGTTACTGTAAATCCATTCAGATATTCGGAAACTGCCACCTGCTTGTCTTGCTACACGTATTCAACACCTGCGCTGAACATGATTATGAAATAACTTCAAACACCGGACATTACGAAGTTAATAAAAGACAATACGAGTTTGTTTAAAACAAGGCATGAAGGACGCGTGGGCCATCGCACCTTGCCAATCTTATCTTTGGTCTAAAATCCAACTTCATTCCAGTGATTCGCCACCTGATACAACAGGTGCGTGTGGGCTGAGTGCAATCGAGTTCCGACTCGGCAATTGTAAAGATAACAGATTCTATTGTTCGATAAAAGGTGCATTTGATTTGTGAATGTAGATTGTGGATAAATAATATTGTCAAATCTGCTTTTAGGCGGTTATTGGATACTAAGTTACGCGTTGGTGTTTGGCAAAGGCTCCAACTGACTCAATTCGGAGCTTGTATATTATGGTCGGATGTTCAGAAAACTTCGATAGCATGATTCAGGCGTGGCGTGGCGTGGCGCCATCTCTTGATGATTGGCGGAAGGTCGATACAGGTGCTGCTAGCGGCCTAATTCACAGTTTGTGATTAATGGCGATCGAAAAATTTACCAATAAGAATTAGAATTTAAAACAATATTTTCGTTATCTATGATTAATTTAAGAATAAAACACTCGATTAGGTCATAGGTAATAACGTAATATATTATATAGTAAAAATAACTGCTCTTATGGTACCAACAAAATTTTAATCCATCTCATGGACATTGTTCCTAAAACAAATACTTTATTCGCATATTTAATAGATACATACATTGTTTAGGTACTCTGAAAATCAAAAAAAAAATTAATTAATAGGACTGTATGTGTATAGGACTGAAATTTAAAGAAGCAAAATCATTACAAAATTATGCTATGTGGATTTTGCTTCTATAATAAAATTAGATCATTCAAAGAAACACAAAATTTAGTTGCAGTCGACAACGATTTGACTTCGCCTGATATTACAGAGTGTTTAACGGTAAGATAAACTATTTTACAATCTACAATAACTATTTCATCATAATTAGAATTGACCGTAAGTACCTTACATCTTAAGATGGAAGTATCGATAACGTCAGTTATAATAATTACAAGTGAAGTAACAATGCGGGCTGATAGTAAATCCAAGTACTTATTTAGTCAAGATTCGCCACCTGATACCAACAGGTGTGGGTTGCACATCGATAAGAAAGAACGGGTAGGTTTAGCTGTAAAATGTGTACTATTTTCTTTATAGATTTTAATTATCGATAAAATTTTACAACTTTATCTTAGGTAAAAACTTACTAAAAGAAAAACGCTTTGCAAAACTCAGCACTAGGACATGGTGTCTAATGATCCTTGATCAAATATAGATGTTACTATTGCTTATTATCTGAATCATTCATAAAATAAAATTTCACAAGGTGAATGAGCACGATTCCCAAAAAATGTTCTATCCCCACAAAATTACTTCTCTACTTTTTATCCTTAGTAACTAATTATCCCCACGCAGAAAAATCACTTCATAAGATCACTGCATCGTGAAAGAAGAACAAACACATAATATGCATCAAGTATAGTGTAAACCTTAGAGCATCAAGGTATGACAGGATTGACAGGTATGACACCCGTCAGTAACTTTGATGCTCTAAGGTATAAACCAGTTCCGATAATATTACATTCTTAGGTGTCAAATTGGTTCTGGTTATCTATGTGTAACTGCTATGCTCATTCTTCTATCACACAGTAGCAGACTGAAGCTAAGTAAATAATAATCAAAATTAAAACCAAATTAAAACCTATAAGAATTTCCGCATCGATAAGATCCATTAATTTATTTAGCCGGCTTTAAAAGTGTTTTGGAGATAACTGATTAAGTTTTATCTGTGGGTTGATTGAAGCGAAAACCTCTTATCAAATTTGACATCTAAGCGCGACAACAGATGAATAAGTATACATCCGTTCTATTACATCACATCTAAACAGGTTATCGTATTATTCGTTTAAATCTGTAGTTACTGTTGTATGTTTGTGTACAAAATTCTACAGGAATTGACTTTTATTGAAAAATCGCCCGCGGGTATCCTGTATTGTATAGCGTTTGTTGGAAAGTGATGGTGGGAATGCTGTTGGTACATTTACAAACTTCGTCTTTTTTCTTTATTTCGTAAAAGGACCACTTATTATTTCATGAAAAAATGTCAACCGCGTTGATAAGAAACGGTTGGAGGAAAAGTAAAGAATGAAATAAAATGAAATAGTTTTTTTTTCAATATTGGCATCGCAAACTCAGAGCATATTGCCAGCGTCAAGTATAATTTTTGCATCACTCAGTAGTCATAGAAAAAATCAGTACCTAAATCGTCAGTAATCAGTCAGTCTAGTCATCAGATCATTAGATATTTAAGTAAATTGATGGCTACTTCACCAGAACATTTCCGGTGTAATTTTAGAGTCAAGCTGAAAAATCACTGTTATTTTTTTTTCACAACACTCGTGCACTGTAATTAACCTATATCGAACCCAACGCCATTAACTTTATTCGATATAACTCAAAAATACAACAAGAAAAGAGAACAAAACAAGAGCATAACATGTGTTTTTTGACTTCCTGCCAAAAATACAAAGTTTTTCATTGTATGGTCATCGGCTACATGGGCTTAGAGAACAAAGCGGGCGGAAAAAGCTCCAAAAATGCCTTCAAAAACTCCATAAATTTTTCTAGCCGAAGTTCCTCTCTACGGACTTACTATCTATTCTATCACCTAAGTCGTGTCGTTTCCGTCCCAGACGATGTAAGTCGCTCCAAGGAATGAAGACGTCGCATTCGCCAATCGTATATGTACGGTAATTGGGCCTAATTAATAAGGGGCTAGATTGGACGGTAATACGGAATTTGCTGTTTACTGAAACCAGTGGTATATCTTATTATGGGGTCTCGATCTTGTCTTCAGATGTATTCCGAGATGGGAGAGATATTGTAGGTGGTAGAACTTAAATGGATCGACGACGGAAATACCACCACTGTATCTAGTTTTCCCGTAAAGCTAATGTGTTTTGGTGAAAATCAGTTTCCAGTAAGACTTACATGGGGCGACTATCAGCCTTTGGAGCAGCGCAACTGTATACGACCACAGGCAAAACTTAGGCTTGAAAGAGGTTACTTGTGCCCTTTCCATTGGCTGCAGTGACTAACTGACTTAATGTGGCCTGCTTGCTCATTTGCTACTCAATTCAAATAAAAAAGCTACCAAAATCTGCAAGCAAAAATGCTGTATTTTTCATAAAGGAATAATCTTCAGTTATTTAGATGAAATCATTTAATTTTGAATGGCTTTGTTTATTACAAGCTTTTATTTACTTTGTCTTTAATCAAATCTTGCAAGTCTTTATTCTTCCTGATTTCCGATTAATCTGAAATTTTGCATGCATGTATAAATCGGATGACAATACAATATTATTATGACATAGAGCTGACCTGATGATGGAGCTAGAAGGTGGCCATAGGGTTTTCATAATTAAACGAAGCAACCCCATCAAGTTTGGGCTCGTTTAATTTGTCTTGACGAGGACTTTGGTGGTAGATGGTAACCAGGGTCTGATGGTGTAGCTAGAATATGACCATAGGAACTCGGAAATTAAACGACACCACCCTGTAGTCAAATAATCTTTTTAAAAACAAGCTTTTATAAAAAAGAACTAAAAAGTTAAAAATAATTTAAACCTGATAATTTTATAAATAAAATCGTGTTACATTGACTGCAAAAGAAAAATAATGAAGATGTAATATGTTAAAAATGTTCTTTAATATTCCATAAAAATGTAACAAGCTTTTATTTATAAAATTATTAGGTTTAAATTAAAATCGGGCCTAAATTCTTTTTAACTTTTTTTTCTTTTTTATAAAAGCTTTTTTTTTTTGCTTTAAATTTTTTTCTTTATTATAGAACAGACTCTTGTCCTTGCCTGTGGTGACCTAAGGGCTAGCCAAAGGTTAACCTGGATCTGCAAAAGGGCAATGCCGCCAGTGTTTTATGTACCATGCCACACATGACAGATATGTACATTTAATTTATTTTATTATTTAATTAATGTCATTTTGTTTAGGTTCACTTTTTATTGAAATAAAAATCGTTCGTCGGCATGCACCAATCGTTTCCGCACGGTAATTGTGGTCTTAATTAATAAGGGGCCAAAATAGACAGTGAATACGAAATACGCTGTGTACTTAAACGGAGACCGAGGAGATTTCGAAAATCTTGAACTGGAACCTCGGTTTATCTCATTACGTTTATCGATCATGTCATTAGATGGATTGAGAGATTATGGAACGGACCGTGTGGTAATGTCGATTCTTTTATGAGCGTAAACTACCGAGTACCTTATTGAACGTTCTTTTTAACTGACTTCAAATAAATAAAAGCGGTTAGCAATTTGTTATGCGTGTATTGAATTGAATATTATTGTTTATAATTTATATATAACTCCTTTATTTTCTTTCTTCTTTATTATACAGTATTGTTGAATTGAGGATTCGAAACGAATATACGAAATTTTGGATGCGTTTGTGTTACAAATATCTCCAAAAGTATGAGATACAACCGTTTTTTTTATTTGATTACAGTTATTTCAACTCTAGGAAAAGGTTATATTAATAAATTTTTGTATCATAAATAGTGTTACAAACAAAATAAACAGTAAAAACAAATATGTATTAATATAGATTTTAAAATTTATAACTAAAATGAGAAATAATTTTGTTTTGGAAAATAAAACCTTTTTTAGGAGTTTATCCTTAAAAAGGCCTTGCGATCTTTAATTTTTTTCTATTTGAAACAAAACTATTTTCGTCTCTCTTTAATTATTACTTGAAGACGGTTATAATATTTTTAAATTAAAAATACCTACTCAAGTACTTATTTCGTAAAGGTAAATATAGCGTCAACTCCAATAAGTAAATTATTTTAATAACATTACTGGTACCATGACAAACATATTTATCCATCTATCTTATCCACGTCCTTATCCAGCCCTATCATGCTAGCAAGGTGAATTCAGCAAAGTTTCAAATAAAATATACCTGAATTTGTTGCTAATTTGTTGCTAATTAGTTGCCAAAACTACGATTTTGTTGCTCGAGCCGATCACGAGATATCGCGCATAATGCTACCTTGATATCACGGTAGCAAGGTCACTCTATAAATTACACACTTTTCCTTTGACCATAATGGCAAATTTTGTTGCTAATTTGTTGCTATAAGTGCGATACGGAAAATCATTTTTTTTTAATTTTTTTGCATGTTTCGTGTTTCTGCTACCTTGAAACTGATTTCCTGTCCGACAAAGAGTGCTTCGAATTTGTTGCTCAACAGGAGAGCACTCATTTAGACATAAAGAACCAGCAACAAAATAGTCGGAGCCGATCGGCCGATTTTTTAAACTTTTTTTTTCAATTCCTGCTAACTTGATACTGGTTTGCTGTCCGACAGAGAGTGCTTCGAATTTGTTGCTCAACAGGAGAGTACTCATTTAGACATAAAGAACCAGCAACAAATTAGTCGGAGCCGATCGGCCGATTTTTTTAACTTTTTTTTTTTCAATTCCTGCTATCTTGAAACTGGTTTGCTATCCGACAGAGAGTGCTTCGAATTTGTTGCTCAACAGGAGAGTACTCATTTAGACATAAAGAACCAGCAACAAAATAGTCGGAGCCGATCGGCCGATTTTTTAAACTTTTTTTTTTCAATTTCTGCTATCTTGAAACTGGTTTGCTATCCGACAGAGAGTGCTTCAAATTTGTTGCTCAACAGGAGAGTACTCATTTAGACATAAAAGACCAGCAACAAATTAGTCGGAGCCGATCGGCCGATTTTTTAAACTTTTTTTTTTCAATTCCTGCTATCTTGAAACTGATTTGCTATCCGACAGAGAGTGCTTCAAATTTGTTGCTCAACAGGAGAGTACTCATTTAGACATAAAGAACCAGTGTAGCGACCTTCCGCTATCCGCTTCCTGAATCACGCTATCGAAGTTTTCGGAATATCCTACCATATATACAAGCTCCGAATTGAGTCAGTTGGAGCGCGGCCGCTCCCCGGGCATGACCACCTCGCCCGGCGGGAGATCTCCCTTTGCCAAACTGGTGACCCCGGACAAGAATACGTCCCTTCTGACCTTCATCAGTCGCACCTTCACTCCCTGGATGGACTGCAGCATCACTTCACCAGCTCGTCAGGTTCATCGCAGCGCACCATGTACACGCTTCCTGTTCCTGACACAGCTGCCTCCAAGGACTTCATGGACGGCTTGAGTAGCCATTACTCGCCTCCACATCCTACCCTCACATCCCGACTCACCGTGGATAGAGTGCGTGTTCAAATCACGTCGGGGTCACCACTTTGGCGGGGTATTGGTTGCCAATTTAGTGGTGCGCAGATGAGTTGGTAATGTGGGTTTCGAAATAAGAATTGTCCAAACACGAATCACCAAAGTTTATTTTTCGCACACACACAGAACGCCATATAAAGTCAGAAGGAGTAGTAAGCAAGCGACAGGAAAAGTTCGGAAAGTTCACATACAACACATACAGAAACCGAAAGATCGCGAGTGACAATAATTTTTGAATAAGCGGCGCGAAAGCATTGGCGCGGTGCAGCCGTGCTATCGTATATGGAAGATTTCTTTCAATGAATCTATCATGCGCGTGTGGCGTGCAATGCGCTCTGTGACTGCCGCCCGCGCGCCTCCGCCCGCTCGCCCTCGCGCCACCGCCCGGCCACCAGGTAGCTACGCCGGCCGGCAGCGATAAGATAACAAACAATATTAATATAGAAATCGAACTGTTTGTCCTTTTTACATACAAAATTTATCTAACTATTTTTATTTTATTTTCTTATTTTAAATATTTTAAATTTACATTTAATTTTGTTTTTCATTTACTGTTTTAATACAGTACTTTTTTATTTATTTCATTTTTGATTATTTATATTTTTAAAGATTTTAAATTTTGATTTTCACATTAATAATATTTTAAATAGTGTAAGTAAAATTTTAGTAAGACCACTACATCAGTAACAAAATAGTCGGAGCCGATCGGCCGATTTTTTAAACTTTTTTTTTTCAATTCCTGCTAACTTGATACTGGTTTGCTATCCGACAGAGAGTGCTTCAAATTTGTTGCTCAACAGGAGAGTACTCATTTAGACATAAAAGACCAGCAACAAATTAGTCGGAGCCGATCGGCCGATTTTTTAAACTTTTTTTTTTCAATTCCTGCTATCTTGAAACTGGTTTGCTATCCGACAGAGAGTGCTTCGAATTTGTTGCTCAACAGGAGAGTACTCATTTAGACATAAAGAACCAGCAACAAATTAGTCGGAGCCGATCGGCCGATTTTTTAAACTTTTTTTTTCAATTCCTGCTATCTTGAAACTGGTTTGCTATCCGACAGAGAGTGCTTCGAATTTGTTGCTCAACAGGAGAGTACTCATTTAGACATAAAGAACCAGCAACAAAATAGTCGGAGCCGATCGGCCGATTTTTTAAACTTTTGTTTTTCAATTCCTGCTATCTTGAAACTGGTTTGCTATCTGACAGAGAGTGCTTCGAATTTGTTGCTCAACAGGAGAGTACTCATTTAGACATAAAGAACCAGCAACAAATTAGTCGGAGCCGATCGGCCGATTTTTTAAACTTTTTTTTTTCAATTCCTGCTATCTTGAAACTGGTTTGCTGTCTGACAAAGAGTGCTTCGAATTTGTTGCTCAACAGGAGAGATATATATGTATAGATTGAACAAAAACTATTGATGCAGTTTTAAACCTGATACATTTTACCTTCTTTTTCGATCGTATTATTTTAAATTTGAATTTAGAATACCACGCGACATGGAGCTACGCCTAACAAGTCGGGTATACGCCTTGATGAAGGCACTTGATTTTTGAATAAAAAAATCAAATAAAGGTTTAATTTAATAACGCGTGTTGCCTCATGGGCATCTATGACAGCTCTCATACGACTAAGCAGAAAATTTGCCATTATGGTCAAAGGAAAAGTGTGTAATTTATAGAGTGACCTTGCTACCGTGATATTAAGGTAGCATTATGCGCGATATCTCGTGATCGGCTCGAGCAACAAAATCGTCGTTTTGGCAACTAATTAGCAACTATTAAGCTACAAAGTCAGGTATATTGCTTTTTAAAACTTTGCTGAATTCACCTAATCTCAAGATAGCAGGAATTGAAAAAAAAAAGTTTAAAAAATCGGCCGATCGGCTCCGACTATTTTGTTGCTGGTTCTTTATGTCTAAATGAGTACTCTCCTGTTGAGCAACAAATTCGAAGCTCTCTTTGTCGGACAGCAAACCAGTTTCAAGATGGCAGGAATTGAAAAAAAAAAGTTTAAAAAATCGGCCGATCGGCTCCGACTAATTTGTTGCTGGTTCTTTATGTCTAAATGAGTACTTTCCTGTTGAGCAACAAATTCGAAGCACTCTTTGTCGGACAGCAAACCAGTTTCAAGATGGCAGGAATTGAAAAAAAAAGTTTAAAAAATTGGCCGATCGGCTCCGACTATTTTGTTGCTGGTTCTTTATGTCTAAATGAGTACTCTCCTATTGAGCAACAAATTCGAAGCTCTCTTTGTCGGACAGCAAACCAGTTTCAAGATAGCAGGAATTGAAAAAAAAAAAGTTTAAAAAATCGGCAGATCGGCTCCGACTATTTTGTTGCTGGTTCCTTATGTTTACATGAGTGCTCTCCTGTTGAGCAACAATTTCGAAGCACTCTTTGTCGGACAGGAAATCAGTTTCAAGGTAGCAGAAACACGAAAAATGCAAAAAAAATAAAAAAAAATGTTTCTCCGTATCGCACTTATAGCAACAAATTAGCAACAAAATTTGCCATTATGGTCAAAGGAAAAGTGTGTAATTTATAGAGTGACCTTGCTACCGTGATATCAAGGTAGCATTATGCGCGATATCTCGTGATCGGCTCGAGCAACAAAATCGTCGTTTTGGCAACTAATTAGCAACAAATTAGCAACAAATTCAGGTATATTTTATTTGCAACTTTGCTGAATTCACCTTGCTAGCATGATAGGGCATCCAGTGCTTACATAGTGCATGGTTATTGGTAGATATCTTAATTGAGTGGTTAAGCGAACTATTGCCATTTCTGCCATTAACTTCCCTACGACAAATAAATATTTAAATTGGATTAAGAGTTCGATACCGCTCCATGGTCAATCTTTAACTTAATTCATGAAATGTATGATAATGAATATGTATGCGAAACTTGCTTGCTACAAGTTATAAGAAGATTTGTTTTCTTCATAATATTATGGTTTTTAGAAGCGCAAAGTTAGCGTGCGTGTAAGCTAGCATGCCGAAACGATAGTATACGCTCAGCTAAATACGCTGGTTACTGCTGTTAAGGTTTTCAAACGGAGTAATTCTTATACTCGAATTTGGAAGCGTTATATTAAATATGTTTACCGTTTACCGCTAAAAAAGCCCCATTTGTTATAGCGCCCCAGTTCAAGGGCACCGCGCTCACCATCGGTGAAAGTGTCGGTATCTTGGGAGTTGACATTACGAGTAAAGTGCAGCACCGGAGTCATTTGGAGTACAAAGCCAAATTGGCATCAAAAAAGCTTGGCGTCCTCAATAGAGCGAGGCAGTACCTACTTCACTGCGGGGCAACTCCTGACGCTGTATAAGGCCCAGGTCAGACCCCACATGGAGTACTGCTCCCATCTCTGGGCAGGAGCACCGAAGTACCAGCTACACCCATTTGACTCCGTTGAAAAGCGCGCAGTCCGAATCGTCAACGACCCAAAATTGACTGACAGGCTAGAACCGCTTAGCTTGCGAAGAGACATAGGCTCGCTCTGCGTGTTCTACCGACTTTACTATAGTAAGTGCTCCGAGGAACTCTTCAAATTGATGCCTACATCACCATTCCATGATTATACCACCAGACGAAGGTTAAAGTTCCACCGGCACCATCTGGACTCGTGGCGGTCCTCCACAGTCCGCTTTGCACGCTCCTTTTTACCACGGACGTGTAGGTTATGGGACAACCTTCTAGCTGAGGCATTCCCATTGGACTATAACATGGGGTTCTTCAAGAAAGCTGTAAAAAAAGCTCTCCTCCAAAGCCGGCAATGCTCGGGCGGCTCCCCTAGGGTTGCCCGTGTCCATAGGCGACGGTGATCGCTTAACATCACGCGGCCCGTCTGCCTTATTGTTAGGTTTATTTATAAAAAAAAATGCCAGAGGATAGAATAAATTAGCTGCAGACCAGTATGCGCGCTTTGTGCTAAGCGGTCGCTACAATCTTATGATATCTGTACTCAAATTCAAGCAAGCTCGTGTGTTGTATGTTGCATACAGTTGCGCTGCTACTCAGGAGGCAGATTTTCTTCTTATGTAAACATCGAAACATAACAGATATGCTTTTTTCGGTCATAAGTGAGATATCGAAAGTGTTAAAAATTGTAAGTCCTTGTTCACTGTAATGTGACGCGAATCACAGCCATAAGCGAAGTTTCAGGGGGGACGAAAAGCCCTCCTGGGCACTACAAAATACCATAGAAATGAGTAATTACGTGGCACTGCGGAAGTTGGACTGGAATTGAGCTGCTACTCAGAAGGCTGAGGGTCACTTTATATAAGCCTGGGCGGCAACTGCACCTTTCCATTGAAATACTTATAATATAATTTCTTCGCGGCAGAAGAATGTTAAACTTTTTCTCGTGTAACAAAGATACAATTAATTGATGGTGTATTGACACGTATCTGTTGAAGATGAAAGACGATACACGGATTCTTCTTTACATAAACAGCTGACGCTAGTATTAACCTGTGTTAGCCGAATGGTTGCTGTGTTCGCGTGTGCAGTTCTTACTCTAACTAAGGTAACAATACCTGTTTCACGATTCCCGAACCGATATTCGGCCGAATTGTTCGGTTTACCATTTCATTGAAGCGCCGCGTAAACAGGTTCTAACATGTTTAAAAAACAAAGGTGCTTATTATTACACAAATAAAAATAATAATATTAACTATCTTGTGTTTCTAATATGAGTGGTCGCAAAAGATGATCGCGTGTTTGAGTGAGACTTTTTTGTCCATTTGCCACTTAAATTTGATTGATTAAGATTTAAAAAATGTTGTATTTAAACTTAATAAGTTTTTAACAAAAAAAATAGAACCGACTTCAAACGGTAAAAAATAAAATTGTTCAGTACCTACTTCTTCTTGCTTATGGTAATTACTCTTAAAACTATTTTTGGAGGCGGGCCCTTACTAAAATGTCTTACCATTCGTTCTAAATGGGCACCGACAATACAGACAGTGGAACAGTACCTACTTCTTCTTGCTTATGGTAATGACTGTTAAAACTATATTGGAGTCGGTGCCCATTCAGAACGAAAGGTACACTATATTTACTATAACAGGACATTTTAATAAGGGCCCGACTTCAAAAATAGTTTTAAGAGTAATTACCATAAGCAAGAAGAAGTAGGTACTGAACAATTTTATTTTTACCGTTTGAAGTCGGTTCTATTTTTTTGTTAAAAACTTAATTTATTTCACTCTTTTTAGTAACTTTAATAATTCTGTAATCTGTACATATGTATAAGCATAATTGGAAAAAAAATCACTTAACTTCTAAATGTAAAAGAGATTTACCTTTTATAATCATGTTATCTAATAGCCATCTTATAGCCTGAAACTACTGTCAGTCCACCTGAACGTATAAATTAATGAAAGAATTTGCTCTCAGCTCCTAACCTTTGAGGAGTTGTTTCAATCCTCCGCTTCAATCATCAGCTTAGCAACATCAGGTGATAATTACCGGACATAAATATTTGTATATGACTAAAAGAATGTGTGTGCCTATTAAGTTTCAGTGTTTCCCTCGATTTCCCTAGTATCACATCATTAGATTTTGACATGGTGACAGTTGGACCACCTAAGGAGTATAAGGTTTTGAACAAACAAATACATACTGAAAGAATTTGCTCTTAACTCCTAACCGTCGTAGTACCTTCCATCATCAGCTCAGCAACAAGATATGATGATAATTATACACAAATGACTGTTTTGCTTTCGTAAAAATATGAAAATCATTTGAAGTGCTATAAAATTTGAATATTCCCTTCGATTTCTCTGGGATCCCATCATCAGACTTTGACTTGGTGACAGTTGGACCACCTCAGGAATGTAAGATTTTGAAGAAAAGACCATTTATAGAAAGAATTTGCTCTCAACTCCTAACCGTCGTAGTACCTTCCATCATCAGCTCAGCGACATGATACAGCCGAATACAGTACCTCCTCCTTTTGGAAGTCGGTAAAAAATCAATATTTGAAGTTTAACTTTACTCAACACATTGTTCATAGGGTTTCTTTGGCTTATAATATAACATAAATACCTATTACATAAGAAGTTTTGTTATTTACGTCTATATCTTGTCATGTAGGCAAGCAAATATAGAAATACTCCAACCGAATATTTCGGCCGTATACGAATAGTGAAAAAGATGCCGAATACGACGAATACCGAATACCAAACGAATATTCGGCACACCGCTATTGTGTGTAGCTATTGAGATTGAAGAACGAAACACGGGCTCTTCATTTGTAGAACAGCTGACATTAGTATTATCTTATTAGTCCTACTTCCTAGGCGTATTGAGACACTGTTAACCATGTTAACTGCGGGATTACCGTATTCGTGTGTGCAATTCTTGCTCTAAGGTAACACAGACGCAACTGAAGGTGCATTGTCGTGTAACTGTTTACAATCAAGGACTAAATATCGGCCGTACACTTGCTAAACAGCTGATATTGTAGTTAACAGGATTCCTCAGGAACCTTCGACACAACTTTTGAAAAGTGTTTCTATTCGATCATAAGGTGCTATGATTATAACACTAACAAACATCAAAAATTTCATTCAATCGATTGGTGACCTAAAATTGCAATAAAATTTTACAATTTCAAATTTTGCGTGTAATTTGATGAAAGCAACGGATATCATTTTTACTATGTAGTCCTGCGCCCTCTGAATCCAACGGCTTCCTGATGTCTTCTTCAGATAGTCCGTCAAACTAGTTGGAGGCGGCCTATGCCCCTTTTGCCGAGACGTAGACCATTCGAGGAGCATTCTTCCCCATTAGTTATCAGTCCTCCTAACGGTACGGCATGCCCATTGCTACTACAGCTAGCAGACTTTGAGAGCTATGTCAGAAATCCTCTACGAATTTCATCATTTATCTACAGACTGCATAATATAGAAGGAGGTATCGTGCCAATTGAATTGATAACGCTTCATAATAACGCTTTACACTCATAGCCCCACAGCAGGGTAGATATAACCTGTGTCGTGGGTACCATGGACACACACAAAGACAGAAACACAACAATCCGCATTAGAGCAGCGTGGTGGAGTAAGCTTGAGGCCTCCCCAATAATGGGGAGAGACCCGAGCCCAGCAGTGGGACGCAAAAAGGGTTGCGGCCAAGTCACATGTCATGGATATGTAATAGCTATCATCAAGTAGGTATCAAGTATATCATCTAACTACTAGTATAAATACTAGCATAATGATAACTTATACTAGTATAAATATCACATTTATACATAACTTAGCGTTGAACAAAATTAGTATTTTGTCTGATTTGTAACGCAAAGCCTCACTTCCACATGGGACAAATATCGTAGACATGGTATCCAGCACTGATAAAAGGGTCGAATGAGTTTGTAATAGCCAACGTACCTTATAACACGCCTATCCGAGTTTAATTATGAGATTTAATGCAGCGCGTATCAACCATCTTGCCCACAAAAACGGACGCCCGGTCGCGAACAGCGGGTGGCATGCAGCTGCCTTACACACGTACCGCCGTGCCGTACAAACGTGTCGAACGTCACTCACACCAATTGTTAAAGTGTATGTTATAATAATAGAGAGTAAAGTAATAATAGATAGTATCTATTATATATGCTAACCAGTTCCGATGACGTTTAATAAAAGTATACAAAAATGTTTACTATATATGATATACCTGGTTTAACAAATACAAATTGAGGCGGTAATGTAATTTACAACCGCTACACTCACTTTTGCCATTAAACAATGTGTTTAAGTGGAAAGATGTAGAGCCGATGACTATACTACTGCGAAATCGCATTTGTAACATGATATTATAGTACTCAGTCCGATAATTTGGTCCAGCCTTTACTGTAAACTTTGTACTCATGTCGTATTAATTAGACTGATTCAATGCAAAACAATTATTATTATCTGCAATGACTTCAAAACGGCGCAGTTTATTTTTATTTGGACATAAAATCGTGAGAAGGGATAAGCCCCTACTCAGTTCATTGGTAATGCTGTCTAGCGTAAATTACATTAAAATTCCTAGATATAATTATGGCTTCACATATTTTAGTAATTGTGGTTAGCTTATTATTCAAAGGAACAGGCCGCGTGACGGTAAGTGATCACTGTCGCCTATGAAAAAGCAATATAAGAGGAGTCAGCTATTCATGACCGCCTTTATACAGCTTTCTTAAAGAATCTGATATTATTTCCTAGAATTGCCTCAATTGAAAGTTAATCCACGTTTATGTATCTATATCACACAAAATATCACTGGATCTATATTTTTCTATCATTGCTCTAACGGTATATAGAGAAGTGTTATTTTTGAAGGAGCGCGATAGAATGTTTCATATGTGTTTAGCCTAAAAAGAAAAAGAAATGTATTCAAACCTCTCCACAGCAGGCGCTGTGCTAGATAAAAAGCGCGATTTTATAAGGTTTTTCGTGTACACAAAAAGTTAGTCGCTTAGATGCCGATCGTGGTGTGATTGAAATTTGTCCGGTAACAGCTTTTCATGGAAGTAAAGTTCGATGACATTGATCTAGATTCTTGAACCTATGAGCATGTTTTAATACAAACCGTTGCGATACATATTTTGAATATGCAGCATATTTAAGCTGACATCATATAAATTGCAAGATAATATCGACTACGGCTTCAGCTAAAGAATTCTATTTTTCTAAATACATATTAGTTACTATGCCTTTTTTTTTCAAAACAGTGTATACATATTTATTTTTAAAATACCAAAGAAAAACGGGTATGTTCAAGGAATTTTTTTTCATTCAGGGAAAAATATTTAAGTTCCTATACACAGAATGTGTTTATATTTCAAAATAAGATTTATCACATTTGACTCAATGATTCTTATAACAATTCACTAGTAATTACGCTAGAAGTGAATCTAGGCTCAGGAAAATTATGCGATATTATGTGATTTATGGGCATGAATACCGGCCTATCAAAATTTTAATACAATAATACATCAGCATAAACCATTCGTATTAAGAACATCTAGTTATAAATCTTCAACTTTTTACGCTCTCTTAACCATAATGGATTGTAGGGCGGTTTAAGTATATAGCTAATACCTAACTGATCGTTTACAAGACTTCCATATTGGATCGCAAAAAACCATAAAAGCAGTTTAAACCATTTGTAATAGACGGACGAAATATGAATATTAATAGGACAAGATTCCGCCAATGATGCTTCTGGTTTTTTATATGTACAGCCATTAAGCGGCTGAGACAAAATACTGTGTTTCTTGTTACCCCTCAACGATTGTAGTACGAGTAGTAGTAATCAACGTGTTAACTTCGTATGAATCGGTATATACCGATAACTTTTGCGCGGTGATGCATAACGGTTAGAAATGGCTGAATGATACTTCTGATTATACTACTGGTTTGTTTTGTTTTCTTATGAATAGAGTTGTTTTTTCTCTATCCATTAGATTCTTTTTAACCCCTATGTGAGTGAGGAAGTACCTCTTACAATTTTGTTCATAAATTTAATATTTAATAGACTTCCTAGACGGACATTTTTCAACTTTGAGAAGTTATAACTTTTGTTAATTTTTTTTATATTTTTTGATTTCGCTTAGCCAATAGGTGGGCTTACACGTAACAAAGTGGTCTATGCAGTCCCTGTAGGTTTTAGGATTAAGAATAGAGCTACGGTATCCCCTGCCTGATCGTAAGAGGCGACTAAAAGGGGGCTTCTGGGGTTGCAGGCGGTGAAAGTGGGAGCTCGATCCGTCCAGTCCAGCTAGCAGCCCCGGAAAGGAAGGCAGTGTATGCCTGGCCGCATGCCGCCGTAAACATCGGAAGGTGTAGGAGATCATTTGTTCTTCGAAGATGAGCCCGTACTGGGGCGCCGCGCGTTTAGAACACCGGTTCGTTCCACTGGAGATCCCAGGTCCTCCCCAAGCGCAGAGGCAGACTACCGAGGGGATTTTTGTGCGGTACAAATCTCACATAACCCGGTATAATCTTCCAAGGTCCCGGGTACCTTTTGAAGGCCTCAGTGGCATGCGGCCACGCTCACACCGCCGCCCTTCCCAAGGCTGCTGGCTGGGCGGGTCAAGCTCCCACTCTCACCGTCCGCAACCCCGGAGGCCACCTTTTAGTGGCCTCTTACGATCAAGCAGGGGATACCGTAGCTCTATTCTAAATCCCGAAGCTACAAGGACTAGCGCCGGGGGACGTTATCTATGTATGTCCGCCTCGGCGGCTCCTTCGCCGAGCGGGATCTGCACGCTCCCGAGCTCGCTCGACTTCCTCCTTTACACACATAACGGTGTCGCAGAAGGAGGTTACCGAACCCCACGTATCTCTGGAGCGCACCATCGCTTCGAAGACGGCCGCCGGGTACTAGTTATGTCCAATTGTTTGGACCAGGACCGCTCGGACTCCCAAGCTGGGCAGTGCTCGAGCGTGAGCTGCGCGGAATCCTGGTCGTGTCCGCAGTGATGACATCTGGCAGACACCTCACGGTGAGTATCTGGGTCAGTTGGTAGGTGACGAGACCCTCCCTTTTCAGCCAGGGCCGGAAGCTGGGTTAAATGGCGCCGACGGCTCTTTGACGCGCGTTCTGCGGCTCGCGCAGTCTGTCGTGCCAGCGCGTCAGAGCCCGCTATCTGGCGGATCTAGCGGATTTTTTTAAAGCTTCCTAGGAAAAAGGCTTATTAAAACTAAGTTTGATCAAAATCAGTGCAGTAGTTTTCTGTAAAAGAATAGCAAAAATTAATCCACCAAAAAACAATAACTGCACAAGATTTACCTAACGGTTACGATTAACAAGAATAGCAAAATAATTGTAATTATTATTAGTTGACTTGAAAACTTGTAAACTTACATAGATTTGCTTCATACCATATAAGTATGGGTAAGTCATTATGTAGAGTGGCTTTAGGTTTTATTACTTAGAATCATATAATTTTAATTGCTAAAATCATAATAATTAACCTAAGCCATACCATATGGATATGTATACATATTAGGTATAATTTATTTCAATTTGAGTTTGATTTGAAAAGTGCGTGACTGTATTTATGGTCTAACATCTTCTTGATAAATGTTAGAACTTGCATCGTATACAGCATTTTGAAATGAGACATTAAAATGTGCTTATGCAGGCCACGTATTTTTTTTAATTTGGATGGAGTAGCAAATAAGCATTCAAGCCATGTGGTGTTAGTAGTCGCTGCAGCACATGGACAACTACATATGTAAATACATTCAACCTCAAGGAAGCCTAAATCTTGTTTGTAGTGGTACGTAGTTGCCACTTTTTTAAGTTATTGCATAGCTTTTATCGCGGGCTTTGAGCGCGGCGACTGAATCAAGAAATTGCGTAACGAAAATAAAACCAACCGGCACAGCGGCGCGGCGGCGCGGCGTTGAAAGCCGTGCATCGTCTAACGTCGTTTCAGTTCGGCAGACTTCGGCACGGTGTTTGTGTGCGTGCAACGAGACGTATGCGTGTAGACTAGCTGCTAACTGCTCATAACTGATTTTATCTCTTTTAAACACGATGTTAGGTGAGACAGCGTGCTTTTTGGCCGCGTCCACGATTGAGTTCGAGCCCGGAACTTATCAAAGAAAAAAAAACTGAATAAATAAAAAATAAATAAATAATAATAATTGCATAAGTTGATAAAAAATGCTATTACCGCGACAGTCCCCGAGTGCCACAATAGTTTTTATTTATCTTTTTTCTAAAGCTAGGGTTAACAACACTGGCTATAATCATAATTATATCTTTATTGCATAAGTGTGCACTAAAATCATCTGTTTAGGGCGTTCACATGCCGTAGTTAAATGGGCGGGAGTGGCAATTCATTGAAGATTATCGGCTTAGGATTAGAAGGTTAATAAAATTTTATTAGCCCATATTTTTTTTATAGTAGAACACACAGCTGTTAATTGAATCCGTCACAAAAAATCGACTACCGGTCTTTAGGGTGCGTGGAAGCACGTAGTAGCATAGCAACATACTGAATGATAGATTGTCAATTACTTACTTACAAGCATATTTTAATCGTCACAATTATAGGTGATTATGGTAATGCTTAGTTGGAAGACACTATGCGCATATTGATATGTACAGTGCATTAAAAACGGTTTGAGTTACTTTTGAAGGAAATAAACGTTAAAGTCACGTCAAAACTGCACGTCAAACTTTTTTTTCAACCTTTTTTTTTATGTCCCGCTGCTGGGCACAGGTCTCCTCTCACAAGTGAAAGGGATTTAGGCCATAGTCCACCACGCTGGCCAAGTGCGGATTGGTGGACGTCATGCTTTCGAGAAATTATGAATTTCTCTCAGGCATGCACGGCGATGGAGAACATCGTAATTAATTAAATATCACGATATTTTCCATCACGGTGGAGCAGCGATAAATGCGCACATTACAAATTTCTTTGTCAGAGGTGCGCGCCGAGGATTTGAATCCGGGATCGGTCGCGTAGAAGACCGCGGCATTTACCACTCGGCCATCACTGTTCACGTCAAACTTACCTAATCAAAATCGACTTTGGCTGGCTGTAACACTTTTAGGAAACCACTGCGGGGGACGGGTCTTTTCCCTTTATTGGATAATCCTGGAGCTTACTCCACCATGCTGCTCCAATGTGGGTCGGTCAACCACCGGCCACCGAAAGCTTTTAAGAACTGCTATCTAACGATAAAAACTGGGATCGATGGCTTAACGTGCCCTCCGAAACGAAACGGGCATGAAATTTACCACTAGAGCGGTCACTCATCTGCTCCCACATCTCCCACACTCGACCGCAAACTTTTTACTTACGTGCGTAGATCATTTGCGTATTAATATTACCATAACTAGCTTTTTATATATCTTTAAATAATATCTATACAAATTAATAAAATTGGAGTGTCTGTTTGTTATATCAAAATAACCGCTTTTTACTACATGCATTGAATGTATATACGGTACATATACCAAAATAACATTTTTTACAATTTTTGTCTGTTTTTCTGTCTGTACTGTCTCTCTGTCTGTCCTTTTCTTCCGGCTAATCTCTGAAACGGCTGGTCCAATTTTGAAGGGACTTTCACATATACTTCACCTTTTCACATAGACTTCCCCACTACTATTGTTTTAGAAAAAATCAAATCTAAAGCTATATAGTTTACACGGACGAAGTCACGGGGGCCGCATGTTTGAATATAAATTTTGAAAATCTTTAAGCCACTATGCAGACAAACTCATATGTTTTTAGAAATGCCAAAATCATTTAATTGCCCCTCTGTAACAGGTGGTAACAGATTAGAGTTGATACCGAACATTTTTCGTTTAAAGTTAGTAAGTTGAAGCGCGCATGGCCCGGCGGCGACCGTGTGAGATGGGTGACCGCCAGTGGCAAAATTTCCTGCGCGTTTCCGTGCTTTGGCGGGCACGTTAAGCCGTCGGTCCCGGTTGTTGTCGATAGGCAACAGTCGTTAAACCTAGTCGGAGGCCTTTTGGGCGGTTTGAAAACATCCGAAAGCGGGTTGGAAACTAACCCTCATCTCCACCGACCCGCATTGGAGCAGCGTGGTGAAGTAAGTTCCAGGCCTCCCCAATAATTAGGAGAGACCCGTGCCCAGCAGTGGGATGCAAAAAGAATTGCAGCCAAAGATAGTAAGGGTCATTTTTTGTGCTATTAATTCAAAGTCACTTCTGCGGTTCTGCTCTTCCTGTTGTGATAGTTTAATGATGGTTGCAGTTTTCAATATTAATAGCAGTACTTAGCTCCTGAAAATGGTACTCTGTAATCTTCTAGAGATTTAGGAAAATAGAAACAATAGCTAGTACGATTAGTAAATAACTGAGTGATAGCTGTTTTTTCTTAATAGATAACCCAAGCTTACAGCAGAAATGCAAAAATATACATAGATTAAATTACTAAATATGTAAAATAATTCCTAAATATGTAAGAGATACAATTTTCATTACTTTAAAGATGCCATTTTCATTTCATTCCACTTAATACTCTACAAGAAATACCTATAAATTCTTTAAAAAATGTTACCTATTTCATTTAAATCATTCGTTCTGTTCATCAAAATGCGCATACGGAAGTTTGTATGAAACATTTAAAACTGTTTTCTTTTTCCTTTAAATATGTAGTTCAAAACCTCTAAAAGATTTACGGTCTCGATTGCGGATAAAAGAAATTACAAACTTTTTTAATCCAATTATACTCGTAGAGCTAAATCTTGCGAGCTTCAAAACTGTTTAATCCAATTATTGTGGAACTAGCGATTTATCTACAACAAAAGATTAATCTCGTTGGCCCAGCTATCCGGTAAATATATCTATTTATTTACCAAACAGAGATTGGTTTCAATAACGGCATTCTAAATCAATTTCTAACGAGCCGCGGCAAACTTATTTTTCACAGTTGGTTAATTTTGAGCTGTATTTTGTGCATTACCTAGATTTTTAGTGAATTGAGGAAAATCTCTCTATTTAACTCAACCGTCACACTAAAATACTTGATGCCAGTAAAAAGCTTTTAAACCAATAAAATTTGTGTAATTTAATACAAATCATGTCAACGTGTCGACTAATTGACTGGACACGGATCTGTCCCCATTATTAGGGAGGCCTGGAGTCTACCCCACCACACTGTTTCAAAGCGGGAAGAGACAGATAATTTTAAGAGGAAATTCTACCGGCGTATTCCCATACAAATAGACAAAGACAAAGACTTTTATTTGCACAAATATGGGTGTTTACAAAAGGTGTTTTTATACATTTGGTTCGCCATATTTACCTTCATGAGGTATGCAAATATTAAAATAAATTAAAACTTAAATAATTACAAATTAAAATGTACATTGAAACAAATTTCTTCATTATATAATACTCATATTATCATTATCATTATTTGTACCCATATTGCACCTTTTTATTAGTAATATAGCCCTAAATCTTCATTCAAAACAGAAACTTATTGTGTCGGGAACGGGAATTTTGAACTGTTCAATTTTGCAATTACCTTACTCTACTGTTACACTTTTTGATCATTTTTTTTTGTTTTAACAGAAACTTCTCTACTTTCAATGATCTTATCGATCTAAACTATTATGTGCAAAGCACGAGTCTGAAGGTTTTCTAATCTCTCGATCTCGATCTAATAATCGTTATGAATCATGGCAAAAATTCAGTCGCTTCTGTTAAAAAACACTTTTTCAGTACGATTTTTAAAGAGACCAAAGTCTAACGCAAACCTACAAATATAACACATGTCTTATTATAAGGAAAATACTAAACAAAGATATCCACTCATCAAATATTACATTTACAAAAAAAATAATGACAATAAGCAAAGGTATGACAAGGCAAGCAAATAATATCTGCTTAAAAACACCAACAATAAGGACAAATTAGTGCAGGAAAAATATTTTATTTGAAGATGCATAATTATATAATAAGCTGCCAAAAGATATAAAGGAAGTAAAGTCTTTCAATGTATTCAAAAAATATTAAAACAATATTATACCCTTAGCAGTTTGACGTAATACAAACATCACATCCAGAATTAAAAATATCATACTGTATAACACACACGCCTACTTACTATACACTCCACACACAAATACTCATACGTAAATAAATCCACATACACACACCCCATATGCGTAATATTTTACATACACATACACACACGTAAAATACTGATTATAGCACACCTGCTAAACACACATACTACAAGTCTACACACACACGCACACTGTGTGTACATTGCAAATTCCTATTAAATAAAAGAAAAATCATTTTTAAAGTGAAACTTAATTAAGTAGGTAATTTAAATAGTTTAGGTATGTACATAAATAATATTATCATAAAATAATCAAAATCTTCTCTATATAGGTACATATAAAAATGAATTGCATTCCAGTGTTTATTAGTCTCGCTAAAACTCAAGAACTGCTGCACCGATGTGGCTAATTTTGGTCTTAAAATACTAGTAGAAGTCCAGGGAAGATTTAAACGGTGAGAAAATATGGAAAAATTGCGAAATTAATAGTAAAACAACTTATTTTATTTTCCTATATAAACTATTAGTAACTGTAAAACATTGGTTCTTCGCGCCATCGTTCAGAAGTTTGACATTGTCTGAATAACAATTCATCTGTCACTATTTGTTATTTGTAATTCTTTGAGATTGTAACAAACCTATCTTCTTTCAATACTTTTATGGCAGGACAACGTCTGCGGAGTCCACTAGTTATCAATAAAAATGAAATAGCAACACACTAACACATTCAAAACCTTATAAGAAACAAGAGCTTTCCGCTTCCGCTTCGTTATCGGCTACCTGTTAAACAACACCTTACGCTCCTCAAGCCGTACTCTTCGACAACTTACAACTTGCAAATAAATAATATACTCCACTACCTAGTTTGTGTTGTATTTTATTTTTTTATAGCTGTACCACTATTGTATCGTTTATAACTTTAGAATGTTATTAAGCTACGCTAAGCGGTGATATTATAACATAAGTGTTTCTAGTTTTAAAAACCTATCCTCTTTCAATACTTTTATAGCAGGACAACGTCTGCGGAGTCCACTAGTTATCAATAAAAAATGAAATAGCAACACACTAACACATCCAAAACCTTATAAGAAAGCTTCCCGCTTCCGCTTCTTTATCGGCTACCTGTTAGACAACACCTTACGCTCTTCAAGCCGTACCCTTCGACAACACACAACTTGCAAATAATATACTCCACTACCTTCCTGCTGTACTGTATTTTATTTTGTTATAACTGTACCACTATTGTATCGTTTATAACTTTAGAATGTTATTAAGCTACGCTAAGCGGTGATATTATAACATAAGTGTTTCTAGTTTTAAAAACCTATCCTCTTTCAATACTTTTATAGCAGGACAACGTCTGCGGAGTCCACTAGTTATCAATAAAAAATGAAATAGCAACACACTAACACATCCAAAACCTTATAAGAAAGCTTCCCGCTTCCGCTTCTTTATCGGCTACCTGTTAGACAACACCTTACGCTCTTCAAGCCGTACCCTTTGACAACACACAACTTGCAAATAATATACTCCACTACCTTCCTGCTGTACTGTATTTTATTTTGTTATAACTTTACCACTATTGTATCGTTTATAACTTTAGAATGTTATTAAGCTACGCTAAGCGGTGATATTATAACATAAGTGTTTCTAGTTTTAAAAACCTATCCTCTTTCAATACTTTTATAGCAGGACAACGTCTGCAGAGTCCACTAGTTATCAATAAAAAATGAAATAGCAACACACTAACACATCCAAAACCTTATAAGAAAGCTTCCCGCTTCCGCTTCTTTATCGGCTACCTGTTAGACAACACCTTACGCTCTTCAAGCCGTACCCTTCGACAACACACAACTTGCAAATAATATACTCCACTACCTTCCTGCTGTACTGTATTTTATTTTGTTATAACTGTACCACTATTGTATCGTTTATAACTTTAGAATGTTATTAAGCTACGCTAAGCGGTGATATTATAACATAAGTGTTTCTAGTTTTAAAAACCTATCCTCTTTAAATACTTTTATAGCAGGACAACGTCTGCAGAGTCCACTAGTTATCAATAAAAAATGAAATAGCAACACACTAACACATTCAAAACCTTATAAGAAACAAGAGCTTCCCGCTTCCGCTTCGTTATCGGCTACCTGTTAGACAACACCTTACGCTCCTCAAGCCGTACTCTTCGACAATGCACAACTTGCAAATAAATAATATACTCCACTACCTAGTCTGTATTATATTTTATTTTTTAGAGCTGTACCACTATTGTATCATTTATAACTTTAGAATGTTATTAAGCTACGCTAAGCGGTAAAATTATAACAAAAGTGTTTCTAGTTTTCTTAATAAGTGATGAGAATAGAGAAATAAAGTATTAAACCGTAAACCTTTTGATGTTATTTTGGATATTAGAGCAAAACTTAGTTCGTTTACAACAGAAGTAAAAGCTGTATTCTTCGTGACTATACACAACTAACGCTCAAGAGCCTTACAAATCGCACCATTAATATAAACAGCCGCCTCCGCCATCAGACAGCGTATAATATTGTAGAACAGGAGATTCTAAAAAAGATGAACATATTCAACAAATCCCGGCCCTTCCGTAGCCTAGAACAAAATGGCGATAAAAGATACGGCCATTCTAGATTCAGAACGCGTTACCAACGCTCGTTAGCTGAATGGGGTTTTGTCACGAAGAAGCGGTGACCAAATTTATGATTGCATGCCTTTACCCTCTTTGATTAAAGATTGTATGTGCAGAATATTTGAATAACTAGATTAGATGCTTGCAACGAAACGATAGGGCTCAGTTTCAGTCGCAGCTTTCTCGACTAGATTTGCATTTTGATTATTTATTTGTTGAATTAATTACTTCATTAATTGTAAGTATAGGCTATGCCTTCCGTTTGTGAACTTTTTATGAGTTCCTGACATCTTATGCTTGAAATAGATTTCATTATAGATACGACAGCGATAAATATCCTGATCTGATTTTATCGCCCAGACTGATCAACCTAAGAACATACAATGATCTAACATTTTATTCTTATCTATGGGCGGACACCTTTTTACGTATTGATTCTGGCCTTTGTATAGTTCCATTCAATACCACTTAATTGAAACTCCACCGCTATTTGGTATAGACAATGTTTACACAGTCTTGACAAGTAAATGCTGTAAAATCTTCGTTCGTTTTCGCGTATCTTCAAGAATGGAACATTTCGTTAAACGTCAACCGTGAACGCCACTACGAAAGTCTTAACTCCCAATCGTGCGGTACGATCATGTGCGTATCAATAATCATGAATGTAAAATACTTATTTAAATTAACTAAGTTAATTAAGAAATATGTCTAAGATTTTATTTATTTTCATGATACACAATGTATTTGGTTACTTAAATGCCGTCGCCTATCTTAATCATTTTTATTATTTGTTTCAGATTATGCAAAGCAACGGCAATAATGTTTTTGGAATTTCGAAAGGTAAATAACACTACCTACGAAAGGTCATAGCTATTCGAAACTACAATACTTTATTTGCACAAATATTGGTGTTTACAAAAGCTGTTAATACATTTTTAGTACGTCATATTTACCTTCATGAAATATGCAAATATTACAAAGTTATAAAAAAACTTAATTATGTGTTACTATTATTCCCTTTTTGCGTCTCACTGCTGGGCACGGGTCTCTCCCCCTTATTGGGGAGGCCTGGAGCTTACTCCACCACGCTGCTCCAATGCGGGTTGGTAAAGATGCGGGTTAATGGCGACCCCGCTGTCGGTTGTTTACAAACCGCCCATAGGGCCTCCGACAAGGTTTAACGACTGTTATCTATCGACAACAACCGGGACCGACGGCTTAACGTGATCTCCGAAGCACGGAAACGAATGAAATTTTTTGCCACTAGCGGTCACCCATCTCACACCCGACCGGGCCCGTTTGGATTAGCTGCATAGACCTCTTGCGTTCTACGCTAGCCGCCAAGCCATGCGCGCTTCGTTACTATTATTATTTCTCCTAAATTAATTAGGTACGCATTTGCACTGATAGCACTAACCTATGTTATATACAAACATGATGTGTGCTAGGCTGCTGGTAGGTACTACCTGCCACTGATGGCCATTGGGACAATAATTAATGATTTATTCTAACGGCCACCACTTGTGCCTGTTTTAGTGGTGGCCGTTACGAGTATACCCACGCTGCCATTGCTCGAATACAGTTATGTATTCAATCCAAATCAGATTCGAGTCATCGAATCTACTCCAATAGTACACTCGACACGGGTACAACATTTACAATTCATAAAGATCTCAGATAGGAGAAAATTTAACTTGCATTGTATTTGTAATTAATTGATACATTAACTAGATGTAAGATAGCAAATTGCCTTACAACGCTAGCAATGTACGGCTGTCTTGTTTTAAATGTTGCTGGATTCCATTTTGGTAAATGCTCCCAATTAAACTCAAATTAACAATGAAATAATTTAAAATAGCATACTATTTATTAATAGCCGCTAACTAAAAGGTGCTCACCGGCTGCTTACCATATTACGAAGTTATTTGTTGTAATAAATACTTTTATAGCTTTTACTTCTATCGTGTAGCATTCACAATTGAATGGTAGAGTGGTCGGTTAAAGATATGCTATTAAATCCCTGCAAAAGAATATGCAACCGTAGAGTTAACCACGAGTACCAAAAGTTCAATGTCCAATCTATGATGATTAGAACGCCAATCTCATACGTACACGGATGATATTAAATTTACAAGTTTTTTCCATACTACTTTTATGGGCGTTTGTAAATTATGCATATTGAACCTTAAAGCGAGCAAAAGAAATAAGCAAAACTGACGCGCTCGCATCTTTTAATGCATATTTTCGAAATAGAGAGGGTGCGTATGTTTGGTTTAGGTGGCGATAAACTTTGGTTTGGTTTAGGTGAGCTTATGGTATAGGTTTTAATTTTAGTGTACCTATAGATAGGTTTCCTTTTAAGTTTCGGCGGTATATCTCCACCAGTGCCCATGAGAGCATTTGGTGGAACAAACTCCAGACCAGCCCAGATACAGAGAAGAGCGGCGATAATATTATATTATATTTAGTCAGGTCATAAGTTCTGTCACAGCGTTGTTTAATTTAAAATTTGAATACTGGCAGAAAAAGTTTATATAGATTTTGAATGAAGAACTTTTGCGCCATTTCCAAATTCAAATGAATTTGATCTTATTCCATTTGCTAAAATGGAGTGGATGCAAAAAGAAGACAGAGTTAAGGTTATTGCGTTGCATCTTTGCGGTTACGCACCTTCTAAGTTTTTTGAACTACTGAAAATAAAAGTAACTTTCAGGTTTGTTTTTCGAGCTGCTTTTTAGGACAAGCTGCTAGGTCAGCGATTGTCAAAGCAGTACGGGTGTGAATTAAAAAAAACCCGTTCGCAAGCAGATAATGTTAGCTCTTCAGTTAGGGATAAGCAAAACAAGTATTAAAAGAGTGCTAATGAAGACCTTGGACACCGAGCTTACCGACGAAAATCTGGGCATTTTCTTAATGAGGTTCGAATTATATTTGACTACATTTGTTTCAATATAAAAAATTTGAGGAAATAAAAAGCTACAAAATGTCTTTGTGTCAGAACTTATGATCCGACTGTTTGTCCTTCTTTCACTTCGCAACGGATTGACCTGTGTTTTGTAGGAGTACAGTATTGAGGGCCTGCAGTGTGACATGCGGTTTTTTTTACCAGAGGCAAATATCTGTTTCCTGTGAAGGAAATGCGTAGCGCACGCGGACAGAACAGCAGACTGAAAGCTAAGGTCCCGGACTTAATATTATAGCCAAATATTTCATACAATTTACGCAACCAGATTGTTATTGCACGGAATCTCTAGATAGTATAGTCAGATAAATTTCTTAATCTCTGCTGCAATGTTATCTCGACAAGTTCTTTGTTATTAAGACGTCTGTGCTATGTAGGAGCGTGCAATTCCTCATATTTTGCAAATACTAGTCAGCGAGGAAACAGATGACTGAAATGGAATATATAGCGTCCTACTGCTCGGTGGATATTGAAATCAAAGCAGTTGTGTAAATATTGCAAAGAATCTAACCTGTCTAATAATGTTAATAGCTTTTGTTAGAGAGGAAACGTCCTTGAGAGAGCTTTGGGAATAATATAATATTTCATATCTCACTGAAAGGTACTCCCGGTAGCTTTCCTTCGACGCTTGTGGCGTGCCCTCGAATCTTATATACTCCTGTGCAAACTAATACCTATTGTACTTACACACTAATAATTATAATGATTTGACAACCCGTGTGGCGCAACGGTTACCATGCCGGATATATCTACCCTACTGTGGGGCTATGAGCGTGGTAGGTATGATTTATTTGTCTACCTTACTAGTTACGTTACTACTGCCATCGGCTTCGCCAGCGTGGACCCGTTTTATATGTTCCCGTAGGATAAAAACCATCCTATGTCCTTTCCCAAGGTCCACTCTATCTGTGTTCCAAATTTCATTAAAATTGGTTCAGTGGTTTATGCGGGAAAGCGTAGCAAACAGACAAACAGACAGAGTTACTTTCGAATTTATAATATTAGTAGGGATAATGAATCTATTGAGGTTTAAACAGAACCTCTAAGAAATCTGAGATGATTTCTTAATCTCAGCCTCGATGTTATCTCGACAAGCTCTATTATTAAGACGTGGACGCGTGGGCGTATGCACCAATCCCTTACACTTTGCAACTGGCATTTCCAAAGTGTAAACAATCGGCTGCGCAATAACTGACCGAAATGCCGGACGGGATATATAGCGACCTTTACCTGTTATTGCGTATTAAAATCAAAATTGTTGTGTAGATATAAGAAATTCTACTATTCCACCTATATTGTACGAGTATCTAGCTTCTGGGCACGGGTCTCTCCCCAATGTTGGCGAGGCTTGAAGCTAACTCCACCACGCTGATCCAATGCGGGTTACTGAAGATGACGTGACATAACGTTATTATGTCCGCGTGGACTTTGGTATTAGTCATAGGATGATGTTTCCCATCCCCAATAAATGGACTATTCAACTCAAAAATAATTTTCCAATTTGAACCAGTAGTTCCTGAGATTACCGCGTTCAAACGAATAAACTCTTGAGCATTATACTCGTATATTAGTATAGATATGTTATATGTATAACAATACGTAAGAAATATACAACAGTTAAAAAGCGTTATCATTTATCGCTGATCGTGGTATTTAACATTTTGTCTTCTCCGCAGGCTCAAAGTCGATTAGCAAGCATTAAAGAGATATACGCTGGGTATTTCTCTACGCGACAGTATCCGAAAGGATGAAATCTGTAAACGAATAGCGTCGCACTACGAGATCTCAATCACTAGGTAATATTTGCTGTTCAAATTGTATTATGAACGTTTTATACAAAAGATAGCATGCAGTATCGTTCGAACTGAGTGTAAGTAATGGCGGAACTCTGACAAAATCAAGGCGGTAACGAAATAAACTACGCACATTAGAAATCAGATAAGTTCCTTGTCATAAATTAGCGAATGCAAATTCGCTATAATAATCTTTACTCTGACTTTAGAGGCAGCGATCACATAACTCTGAGTTATCGAGACATAATAACAATGTTTTATCGTGTCAAGTACCTGCTAACATAAGTTTTCATACCATTATTTTCTAAAATTCGCTATTGTATTAAGAACAGCAGGTGGCAGAGCTTGCACAGTTTGAACGGCGAAGTAGGTACGAGTATTAACACTCTACACCCATTTTAGCCATGAAGAAAATCTGTCGTATTGCGGAGTTACAACGCTCATTTAGTTTTTGAATTTATACATATTAAAAAAACGGCCAAGTGCGAGCGCGCACCGAGGGTTCCTTAAAATATGCTTAATATATGATGTAACTAAAAATTTACGGTTTTCGCAATTTTCCCTTTATCTGTGCTATAAGACATTGCTTCGTACTAAATTTCAAGATTCTGAGTTTACGGGAAGTACCCTGTAGGTTTTGATTCCCTTGCGAGAGTCGATAATTTGCGGCATAAACGGTTGTATCTTTTGATTGCGCTGGCTTAGAAGTTTGATTTTTCACAGCACCAAGGGATAGTAGACTTGAGTATTTGATATAAATTCCAGCTTGATACTTCCACGCGTTCCTGAAAAAAAGGGTCAGACAGATGACGGACAACAAAGTGATCCTATAAGGGTTCCGTTTTTGCCTTTGAGGTACGGAACCCTAAAAAGGATTGTTTGATGAAAAGGATTAAAAAATAAAGCTTGTTTTAGCTGGGTACATAATATATACCTACATCAATTAGGTACAATGCTTGATTTGCATTGCAATTTTATCCAAAATGATAAGAACAATAAGAACTAGGTATCAAGTATTTTAAAAAACCTGCTACTACTCTATTTTATATTTTTGTAGGTGGTAGAACTATGATGGTTCACCCGGGGTAGTACCACCGCTGCACCCACTTCTGCCGTGAACCATTTCTATTGTGTTTCGGTGGAAAGGTGCAGTTGCCGGCCACACTTACATGAGGCGACCACCAGCCTCCGGAGTAGCAGCGCAACTGCATACGAACTCAGGCAAGACAAGACTTACCTATGCTTGCTTGAGGTTGTATGTAGATGTCCATGGGCTGCAGCGACCACTTAACACCACGTGGCCTGCATGCTCGTCTGCAAATAAAATAAAATAAAGTTTATTTTAGGAATTATTTATATACATTAATATTTGTAAAAAATCAAATTTATAGTATTACTCATAATAATTGATAATTAAATTGGTAGATGCCATTATAATATTTTATCAGGAGTCTATTTGTTAAAACTTCGTCCTATATTTGAATTTTGTTAATCTAGCACCAACTACCTTATGCGCAAACATTATACTTTTTATGGCAAAGTAAACATTGAACCAAAATAATTACAAAAGCAAAAGCATCTGTTAAAACTGATCAGTAAGATTGCGTTAATATCGACGTATAAATTTTACGAAAACTGATGAAGTAAATGAAATGTAAATAAAGTGATAACATTGAACCAAAAGATAATAAACAAGCAAATCCGTTGACAAAGGCTTGTTATATACAAGTAAAAATCTGATAAGGGGCATTAAGAAGCAGTATCTCGAATCACTTAATTAGTAGGCATTAAATCTGTCATTTGCGCCTCCTAGGGCATTATAGAGCTTTCCCTCTAAACTGCGTTTAGACCTTATCTTAGGGCCATTATATTACTAATAGAGGCTGGTTTATGTTCCAGGCCAAAGATTGAGGAGGTAGCAGAAGATTAATAGCCGTTGTTTCGTTCTCAGATTGCATACCAGCCATCGGCTTTGGGAATAATGCAAGATAAATGGTTTTTATCTTATTATTTATCTCCCTTAAGTATGAACGTTAGGGGAGGCCTACGTCCAGCAGTGGACTACGGAAGGCTGAAAAGAAGAAGAAATGGTTTTGAAAGTTTTTTTCTTTCAGTTATGGCATTGCACGTTCTGTGTATACGGCTAGTGTAAAGGAGAAACATTTGAATCCAAGCTTTATCCATTTCTTTGATATCAGTAGACATATTATTCTACTGTTTGTAATTAGATACGAGATTTATTTATTGGTTCCTTTACACTTATAGTTACTTTCTTTAGAATGCAACAATTAAAAAGGACTTAATTACCTGCTAATATTAACTTGTAACACGATAATATCATACCTTCTTAAGAACGGTATAAAAACTTAAAGGTAACGCCTTTTTACGATCCTACCTGCAGTTTTACATCTGTTATAAAACTTCTATAATACAGTCTTAATAATTACGTTCGGATATTAACCTTTGAATATAACCAGCAGTATTTGTTTAATCAATATATTTATAGTCTCATTTGTGTTCTTATGTCATATTATGTGGATACGGTATCAAGCTGTTTGACATTTGGCCCAATGACTATATTAACGTGAGGTGGCGGTCAAGAAATGCAGTTAGTCGACGTATTCAATTAATTGTCGCAGCTGGATATTGAAAAATGAACTTGTAATTATTTGCATTTGTGGTATCTTAGGGCTTTAAGGGATGTAGTATTCATTAAACCTTGTATGGTAACTGCTGATTAGAGTGTAAGTACATTTCAGTAGGTACTGAAATACACGTTGGGAGGTAAAATGAGGCTTCTGGTGTTGCGAGTTTGCGAGCGACGCGAGTAGGAGCTCTAAACAGTCAGTTGCAGTTCGTCTCTTGTACTCCGTCCGAAGTAACTCACACCTACCAAATCACAAATTCTTACGACACTGCCCCGGTGCCGGTTGATAGATATAATATGCCATTTACAATTTTTTAATTATTATGCATACATGGTAGAGGTACGTATCAGGTTATCAGGTTGTCATGTATGGATCAGAGTGTTGGGCTATGAAGAAGAGTGATGAAAGGAAAGTGCATGTGGCAGAGATGAGAATGTTAAGATGGATGTGTGGTGTGACAAGGAAGGATAAAATAAGAAATCAGTATATCAGAGGAACCTTGAAATTAGCGCCTGTGACAGAGCGACTGCGGAGTGAAAGACTAAGATGGTTTGGTCATGTTATGCGCAGAGATGGTGATTATGTAGGCAGAAGAATGTTAAGTATGAATGTGGAAAGACGTAGAAGGCGAGGAAGACCGAGGAAGAGGTGGATGGATTGTATAAAAGAGGATATGATAGCGAAAGGAGTTAATGAATAACTGACGAATGATAGATGGGAGTGGAAGAAGAAAACATGTTGTGCAGACCCCGCCTAAAGTGGGATATGGGCAGGAAGAAGAAGGTAAAGGTACGTATTCGGAATTCAATATGAGCATTGTTTTTCAAGTACAGATTAAAATAGTACCTACTTCTGACGGTGTGGGAGGCCGGCGTCTTAGTCTTATCCACCCGAATATCACTGCTCGGCTAAACTAAGAGGGTTTACATTAAAAACCAACAAAAACTTGGACCTCTGTAAACATAAGTTGGCTCTACTTTTTAAGAGGGAGGAGGATTACATCGTCTTACTATATATTTTCTACCCTTTATAACATCTTAGGTTACACCATGATGGAAGCGAAAGAAGGAATAATTCTTCGAACATAAAATGTATTTTTTGTACCATTTTTATTGACAACATAAGCATACAACAGATTCCTCAGTCAGAGGTTTGTGCTGGGGCTTGAACCGACTCTGTGTCGGAGACCAGTGTTTTAACCAGTCCGACATCGCTGCGAATATACTGGGTACTGACATTGTTTTTGTTTAAAAAAATATGTACTTATAAAAAGTCGCCTACTTTGTAACAAGCACTTAGATGACTTTATAAAAGTATGATGTGTAATAACGTAGATACCTATTTATAATTAACGAGGATTCCAACTGTCGACAATTTGGTTCTAAATTGCCAGTAATTTTGTTGTCATTATTTTCATTAATTTCGCTAGGCTGATATTTAAGAGACACGCAAATGCTGTCACACGAATACCTAATATGATAATTAATAACGAATTTATTGATTACGAGGAATTGTATTTGACTGTCTTAAATTATCGTGGCTAATGAAAAACAGTCCTTGAATGTGACATTTTTTGTCGTCAGAAATCAATAATGGTGCCGGCAAAGACTAGTATTTGTATCCTTGTTTTTAAGTATGTCCATGGCACTTACGATACCTACTGTAGGGCTATGAGTGTAAAGCGTTACTATTATTGCACTAGCTTTTCAAAAAGTACGAACAAACAGTGAAACATGCACACTTTCCCATTAATAATATTAGTATCGATTTACGGGCGCTGTACATTTTGCAGTTACACCAGCAGTAGAGTCATTCGTGTTTTACCAACATTGAAAAGAAAAATATAACCAGCTGTTCCCGCAGCTTCACCCGCGTTAGAAGGATCAGTAGCATGAAATAAATATTCTCCATACGTTTAATGGAACCCAAACTGTAGTTCCCTGCTTTATTCCCTACGTATTCATATCGGTCCCGGCATCACTAATTGCATATTTTTTACGTTTCACACTCATAGCCCCACAGTAGGGTAGATATTCCCTATGTCGTGGGTGCCATGGACACACATAAGACAGAAACACAAACACTCAGACCAAGAACAGAAATTTAAAACTCATCTTTCTAATTTCTGCTTCGCCGAGAATCGAACCCGGGATCCTCCGATCAGCAGTCCGGTATGGTAACCATTACGCCACGTGGGTTGTCAGATAATTGCATATATTTTAACATTATTTTTTGATATCTTCTATAAATCTGTAGTACATTTGTTCTATTGTCAATAAATTCCACAGCGTACGCGATGTAAGGATTTTTTTGGTAGTTTTCTCATACGTTGATTTACATTATCGAAGTTTTCATACGGATCCCTAACTTTTTGATAATATTCTGTAACCTATGTTCATCAGGGATAGTGTAGAATTCTAATAGTATTTTTTTTTTAAATCTGCCAGTACTTTCAGAGCCTATTCAATGCTCAGATCTTTCCTTTTTTGACGTTTGCAACTCAACGTTTTCCCCCCAAATAAGCTACATTAGCCTTACAGGAAAGTAGTACAACAATAAACACTCAATAGAATGTAATAATATGTTTTCAGTTTTGACTTTTGGTAGTCACAAAAAATATATACGTCGAAATGTCTGAAGTCGGAAAATAATGTTTTAATTTACCGCACGTAATATTTTCAATAGCCCATAATTTGGCGTGTAATTTGCAGAATTAGGCAAGAGTTGGTACAATTTAATTCAATTTATTAGTCATAAAACTTCATTACATTGTAAATTATGACCGCCACCTCAACAATACAATCGATATTAACAGAGTGTTTCAATCAAAACGGACGCAGTACAGAACATTGGTATTTAGACTTTTTCTGCCTATGTTACTCAAAGTTGTAATCTGTTTTAGACCTGACATTATGATGCTTTACTTTTATAAAATTAAAGTCACAAAATTTACACATTATGCCCGTTATGAATTTTAGTAATTACCTGATCTACAATTTAGTCTCCGCTACTTTTATTGTAAAACTAATCGTTTGACCAAAACATCCAAAATCCCATTTTTAGACCTTCAACCTTGAATAAAAAGTTTCGCACACACGGGATCAATGAGGACTTTTTAGGATTTTATCAGAGTGGTATCCCGTACGTTTCTGCAAGTTTTCAGCTTGTCACCTTGTTATGGATGAATGTAAGGTCACTTTTATTTTTTCGGCTAAATTGTCCGGGCTAAAAGAAAAAAATCTTTTTGGTTAATTAAATAAATTATTTGTAACTCATTTAAATATATACCTACCTTTATGACTATTATCATCGTCAATTTGCACGACTACTTTTATGTCGCAACGGCATTACGGATTGACTTGATTTTTTGTACCGAAACAATTTGAGATTTGGAGGGTGATAATAATAGCCTACTGTTTACCCGGGTAAGCTAATAAGTACGAACATTAAATTTTTTTATGGGTAGTGTACGGTTTCGGGTTCAAAATTTAAGTGTAGAAGATTGTTATCTGGTCCACTAGGTGAATACTACATAAATCCTTATATCTTAATATATTTCTTGTGTTCGTGTGTATGTCACTAAACTCCTCTTAAACGACTGGACGGATTATGATGATTTTTTTTGTGTGTGTTCAAGGGTATTTAATAAAGGTTTAGGTTTAGATTCACACTTTGGTCCCCTGGAAAATGTTTATTTATAAGTAGTTTTTCCATATAAAGTGTTCCTACCTGTCAAACGTTTGCATTTCGTGCCGTGCCGTTCTAAACTTTGACACAGTCAGAATAACAGGAGAGTTATATGTCATTATTTGTTTTATATTTTTGTTTGATAGTAACATGAAATCTCTTTAAGATAATAAAAAAACAAATCCACTTTTATTACTTTAAAGGAGGATAACGTCTGCACCCAGGCGGAGCTGGGCCAGACCACTAGTATTGGATAATTTGGAATTAAACAGCTGCAATACAAAGAATTTACGTCTCAAACCCGTTCAGATTGTTAAGCACGTTATTTGTTTAATAACCCGCAAATAGTTTCGTTTTACAATAATTAAATGCAAGTCTTAATTAACATTCCGTGAGCAATTGAGATGTTTAAACTCAGTCCACTAAAAGTTTGAGCACCACAATTATGAGGCATTAACATTCTCCCGGAGATTTCTATCGGACAAGCCCCGATGACTAATCAGGGGGAAATATCTGTACGATTTCAGTAGCTTTGCATTGCTAATTAATTTATTACGCTCTGAATCGTGACTCAGAGCGCAGGTTACGAGCAAAGGGTCAGAGAGGAACGGAATTATTGCGCGGCGATTTTCTTGCCGATACATGGCGTTGCTTTATCATTGGCGTGGAAAGAAATTTGTATGTGCATTTTTATAACTTTCATCACGGCGGAGAAAAATTTTATCGTAATAAAACACAATATTTAGGGTAAGAGTTTAAAAAAATCATAAATCGCATATCATGAACATCAGGACAGATTGGTACCCGCACTTGGCCAACGTGACATACCATATCCTACTTAGGTAGGAGATTAACTAGGTTAGCCTAGTTAATAGTTAGTTGCTACTCGTAACTATAGGATACTACACTATTACTACACGGTTAGTCCCTGTAGCTTCTGGATTAAGAATAGCTACGAGTATGAGCGAGTAGAGCTACGGTATCCCCTGTCTGATCGTAAGAGGCAAAGAAAAGGGGTGAGAGTGGGAGCTCGATCCGTCCAGCCAGCAGCCCCGGGAAGGACGGCGGTATGTGCGTGGCCGCAAGCCGCCGTAAGCATCGGAAGGTGCAGGAGAGCACATCTGCTCTCCCAAAGATGGCCCATTCAGGGCGCTGTGCGTGGAGGACACTGGTGCGTTCCACTGGAGATCCCGGAGTCCTCCCCAAGCGTAGATACAGCACACCGAGGGGGGTTAAGTGCGGTCAAATCTCACATAACCCGGTATCCTCTACCAAGGTGCCGGGTACCTTCTGAAGGTTTTCCCAACGACCAAAAAAAAAAGGATTCTTCACGATTAAGTATCCTATAGTTATGTCACTTTTTCCAGTGTTTTGTTTCTCCAGTTTCGCTTGCTGCACGGTTATACGCACGGTGCTACTACTACTACTTCTTATGATAAAAAATCTGAAATAAGTACAGCGGTGGTATTTCCCTGGTCCAAAGAAATAAATACAAAAATATACTAAACCCTTATAATAAAATTATTGACAACTTCTGGTCTCTACATAGATAATCTCTACCGGAGATGTTATCTCTTTAATTAATTTATTCATTCGTGAGCAAGATGCACTGTGCCAAAGGTCAGGTCAGTCTGGGGTGAGCAATAAAATTTTGCGCGGGAGCATGATCTTATTTTTATAAGTCATAAATATCCTGAACTAAAAGATAAGTTTTGAAAAATCAGACGACATTTGTGCACGACAGTGCGGTATTAATATTAGTGATTTGCATTATTAATTGTAAATTTTATTCGTTTTAAATAAACGTGCCGTTTGAGGAGGGTGGCAGAGTAACCGTTTCGCGTTAGTCTGTAATTCGAGCTAACCTATGCATTCTGAATGCAAAACTCCTTCGAAAGTCAATCGACATTGTCAATAGAAAATAAGAAAAAATGTTGTCTTCGCTGCCGCCGCCCTCATAGATTCGGTCAAATATCAAATCGTAATTTTTATTTATAAAATCCAGCGACCAATCCGCCACAACATTCTTTTATGCAGTAAGTTCTGACGATTTTTGCTATTAAGATAAAGTTTATTTTAAAAGGGGTTTTTGTTGCCTTTACAGTTTTATAGGCCATTGTGGTAAGGCAGCGAGCCTCAGCCTAAAAAAGAAGAGGGGTAGAAGTTTACTAATAACACCACTAGCAAATGATCCCAGGTCTAGACAGCAAAGCCACTGTAGGTACGTTTCTGTCGCGTTATTTGCGCCCCAAGAAGCATAGGATCGGACCACTGTCCAGCTTGACATATTATAATGAAAGTAGAATAAAAAATTGGTGATAACTTTGCAAGATATCCAAATTTGTCGCCAATGACACTTCCAACGCGTACTTTCTAAGTTCAGAACACTCCGATAAGTAAGCAAGTTGCTAAATTTAATAGCTCGTCACTTTTGCTGAGCTATTTGGTTATTACAGCGGTAGCATTCAGGCAGCAGACACCAAGTAATTAACTACCGAGCACATTTCTACAAGCGCCTCGTCTTATGTCTTTAGCGCTTTACGGAGTTGGCAGCTGCCCTCCTGCTGGGATACACGAATGGTGACCATGTAGTAGCGCTGTGAGAGATCGTATAAAATATTAAGAATGTTTTAATGTTAAAAAATATTTACGCCATCTCCATCATAGAACTTGTTACCGTCAACATGTCAAAGTATTGAAGCTCTTACTTCCCTCAAGTCTCACGTCCCGCATGTAGCTGGCCGTCTGGTAGTAATGTCAAAGGGTTATCAATTTTTCAAGAGTTTGTCAGTGCTCGTGTGTGCAGCGTTCACACGTATCACCTGTAAACACGTTGTGTTTTATGCAGTTGTAGTAGATATTCCGCGCGGGTGGAATACAAGGTATGGGGTCCCGGTATATGATTAAATTTCTTTTCATTTTTTATTTTAAAGCTTTGTGTATGATTTTAAGAACGAGCATAGCTAATTCTATGAAATTTTATACGTTTGAGTTTTTAGCTGCGGTGTGCATTTTGGTTATAAAATATTGGAGGACAATGAAAAAAATAACTTAGATACTTATCCCCTTTGTCACCACATCTGCATCGTATCTAGCAACGAGCTTACACAATCCTGTGACATTTTTTTGGTTTGATTTGCTGGCTGGAATTTTTTTTCGAAGGTTAAAGATTGAAGTTGTGTTCATATTGACTATAAAATGACGAAAATCTTTATAGACCTTCGCTGGAACACCCTCGTATTCGTTACTCATGTGAGGATATGTAGGTTTCTCTAATTTTTATGCAGCTTAGCTGGTTTTTACTACTTATATAAGTTTTATTAACGGAACTATTTAAGTTCTAATATAGTTCATTACTTTTCAATTATTTACTATATGAAAGCTTAAAAATACACGATATTTCGGACGGACACGCTTAATTAAAGTAGGCCTTCTGACTTTGTAGGAGTATACAACGATTACGTATCGTTCACGCTAGATATAGAATTTATTTTTGTACTAAATGTATTAAGAAATGCTTACATGTCATTTTGAAAACGTCCTACATTCCAAGCTGGTCATAGTCACATTATTCGCGTGCCAACAATTCAGGCGTCGGAACATTTTGAATTAATCCTCCTCAATCTGCAACAAACGGAGATAAAACAGGAACAGAGGAAATTTCATTTACCGTTTATATCTTAGAATGAGAGAAAACGGGAATTTATAGAAATGGTAGTAGGCAACAACCCTTTGTTCGTTCTGAGACATGGGTTTCTCGACTTACTCTACCACTTTGCACCAATGCGGACTGATGATATGAAGAGAATGGCTGCTACGCCTTTTGCAGTCCACTGCCGGGCACGGGTCTCTCCCCATTATTGAAGAGGCCTGGCCTGCTAACTCTTCCACGCTGCTCCTCTCCCCCTCCTCCCTCCTCCATTGTTGGTAGAGATTCACCAACCTGCTGTCGGATGTTTTAAAACCACCCATAAGGCTTCCGACAAGGTTTAACGATTGTTACCAATCGATAACAAGCGGGATCGGTTAATGTGCCCTCCGAAGTACGGAAGCACGCATAAAATTTACACTAGCTGTTACCTATCTTACACATGAAAGTACCTGTTTTGCTCAGCTGTGGCTAGCGCGCTTGATGAACTTGAAGAGAAATTGCAGAAATATGATACAAATAAATTACCGTTTTTTTATATATTTAGTGTCATTTTCACAGTAAATACGAATCTAACGACACCTCTCAAGCTAAAATCCTTCAAGCCGTTTTGACTTCAGAGCGTGCCAAACAATTTTTTAAAATACCGTTTTTTATTTTATTTTTTATTTTCATATACCCAGTGTCACTTTCACAGTAAATACAAAGCTAACGACACCTCTCAACCTAAAATCCATCGAGCCGTTCAGGCCGCAGAGCGTGCCGAACAATTGAATTTGGCGCCAAAAATCCGCCATTTTGATTCTTTATTTTGATATACCAGTGTCACTCTCACGGTAAATACAAATCTAACGACACTTCTCAGGCTAAAATCTATGGAGCCGTTCAGACTGCATAGCGTGCCAAACAATTATACATACATACTCACGAAAAACATAACCCTCCTTCTGGCGCAGTTGGGTAAAAAGCCCCATTACGGCCTATATGGAATAATATTAAGAAACTTGCATTTCTCCTAAATGAAAATATCGTTAAATATTGTGTTACTGAAGGCACTAGACATGAAATCTTGGTGTTCTATGCCACCAATCACGACGCAACATTTTGTATTCCGCTCGAGTTAATAAATATATTTGCATACTTTACGTCGATTATCTAAAAACGGTTCATCCAATCTGCCCACTTCGTCAGGGACTAGATGTAAACGTTTATTACCCTGTCAGACTGATGTGAACGCATTCCGTCCGAGAGAAAACATACGACGCAACGTAGCGTACGATCACGCCTCGTTTTTGTATTTCAAATTTCCAAGCTGATGTTCGTCAAGGCTCATGATGTATAATTAATTAGACAATAACAGTGAAATTAATTTTCGCTACTCCATATTCCTCCATATTCCATAGTCAAACTGTCTTCATCGTGTTTTTTATTCTATTTTAAAGTGAAGTATTCAGTGATTGTAAAATGATCATCCTATACCTACTTATAGCAATCAAACTGTCATTCAAAATCACTGATCTACATTGCTGTGTGATAGGGGAAAATGCAATTTCTTTAATCGAACGGTATAATTTCGTTGTCTTATTAATAACGCAGTGCCTGTTTAATGGGTTCTAATTTGTCTTTCGTTATAATGGGCTAGTGTTATTAAAAATATTCTTCTTTTCAATATGTCAGTATAGATAATTAGAGGAAATTGCCCACAAACATCTAGTGTGAAATCTTATTCTAGAGAAAATCAATTATTTTTGCCCGTAGTTGACGTTATTAATGGCAGAGTTGCGTTATGAGATTACGTCTTAATTTATCATGTTGTGTCATAAAATGTACATATTTTTTGCCCAATAATTGGGAACAATAGGAACAGGCTTGTTAATTTTTTTTATTCTGAAAATAATAACGGTGTGATTGTCTGATACATTCATGTTATATTTCGTTTTCTAGTATGATCTATATTCTATAAAATTTTGTTAAATTTGTTACAGTTGTGAAGAATAAAAAATAACATGTGTTTGAAGATAAGTAAATAGAGCCTCGCTTTAAAGATGCACGAAATAAGAATAATTTAAAAACAATTGTACACATGATGCGTAATGTTTATCTTATCACACAGAATATCGCTTCGTATTTTCATGGTTTATATTCGCAGACAATAATCACACCGGCCCCGTATGCAATCCGGACAATTTAAATATTTACCTTCTGCATTTACGCGAAAGTGGTCGGTGTCAAAGCTCGTTTTAGTTCACAGAAACAGGACAAAGCCCACTTAAGTGATTGAATCTATATAGATTTATTGTTATTTGTGAATATGGAGGTGCAATTTGCCTTTGTAGCTCGTGCTCGACCATCGCTAGTTCGTAGTAAAAATATTGTATAGGTTGATATCGAGAGGGCTTTGAATAAAGTCCTACGAAGCCTTCTAAGTGGCAGCTGTCGTAATATAAATATAAATGTATATACTTGCATTAATTTGTGTCGATACAAACGTAATTTAACACAGAAAAAAAATTAAAAAATCTTTTGTTTCCAACAGTGGGTAGGAAGTAAATCTAATACCTTTAAACGAGCAATTCTTGTATATATCTAAATATATTTTTTTAATCTCGGAAACGTCTCCAAAGATTTTGATGAAATTTAGTACCCTGGTTTCGGGGGTGATAAATCGATCCACAAAATTTTTATTGTTAGAAATTTTTAACTGTGTAAAAATATTTTCAGTGATAACTGATAATCAATTTAAATATAAACTAAAAAATACGACTCTTCCTGACATCTATTGGAGAGTATTAATAATATTGTGGCGTAAACGCTGTCAAACGGGGGAGCCCACGAGGCTCATTGTGGATTTCCTCAAGCGTCATTAGGACCTTGTGCTTTTTATAGGTTGTGTGGTAGGAAGATTAAAAGATTATATTTTATGACGTTTTGCGTTTAACGGGCGGAGAGAGCGCCTATAGTTTTTCAAAAATTTTATACGAAAGGTACTTATAGGTAAAATAGTAGAATAAATTTAATGCATGATAAGTCATATTTCAGTAATCTAATGATTTCAGTATGAATTTTGGCAAACTCGGAAGAGTTCGAATTTTTATTATTTCAAATTCATGGTTCAACGGTAACGGGGTATTCTTATCTGACCATTTTGACATCCGGAATCAAAATAAAAAAAATACTGTACCTATATAGAATGTCTTTTTTAATCGTGGCAGTACTCAACAGGATGAAAGGTGTACCCACAAACAAAGGTGTGCTCAAGTAAATCCGAAAATCCCCTCTTGGGCTCCCCTACTACCATCCGCCAATCCGACGTTCAAAGAAATGACAATATCGATTTGAAAGAGCTCTATGAAAATTTCGTTCATTGAATTAAAGCTTCCATGGTCAAACCTCAATCAAAACCATATTGCGTCTATTTTTTATTTTTATGAAAATAACTATTTTTTATAACGAGCTATTTTAACACTAAGCAAATGAGTGTTTTGTTTGAAACTAAACCAAGAAAATAAATTGTTTTTATCCGAGCAACGCTCGGTCGTCCAGGTACTTTAATATAAAACGTGCAAGTATATTAAATTTAATTAGACCTACACTATATTTTGTTTCAGTAAGTAAAGACTTTATTTATGTGAGTATCTATCGTGAGCCTACTACTACATTTATACGATATTCAAATTTCAAATATACGCAGATGATAGTTCTGATATGCACCTGTATGGTTGAACCATAGATTTATTATGACTTTGACTACGTCAAGGTATAAAATATACGAGGTAACATTTCTTTTTTTATCTTGTGATAAGAAATACAGATGGCTACGTATAAATTTGTTGTACCTTTAAATATTTATAAGAAAATTATATATTGTAGAATGAATCTTATTTCACAAACTAGAAAAGGCTCAAAAAAAGCTAAAGGCAATTTAGACGCTTGTTTATTGTTATAAGGTGCTGTCACTAGGATTAGTTTCGAGCATTCCGGTAAAATTTCCGGTAAATATAAAGAAAATTAGTCCGTCTGTTCTGTTCCGTTTCCCATAAATGGAAACAGAGCCTTACACAAAAAAACGACATAAGTACTACTAACTGAACTAGCAACGCTACAAATGCCAAGGAAACACAAAGAATATACTTTCCATAATTCTCTTGAATTTAGATAAGATCTAGCGACATTTTAATAAACTTGTTCAAATATATATCTTGCTGTACCAACATTTAAAAAGGCCATGTCACAAAAAACGGAATTCCCCATGAACGAGGGCACCCACAAACGGAGAATCAACACGATGTGGAATGAAGTAGTTTCCTTTTTATTTATAAAAGAACCACCTGTAACAATTCAGTCCTTTTTAACCTATGTACACTATAATTAATAACACACACACAGCCATTTACGCTAGTGTTGCCATGTGAAACTCAACTTAAGGCGGACTGTCTAAATTTATTATACGTGTATTCTTATTAAAATTAAACTCACATTTTCAGGTAGATAGACTAGATTGTAATCAACTTGCCTATAAGGTGTTTTATAACACAAATAAAAACAGGTAACAGGCGAAGTATATTTTCCTAAAAAAACAGGTATTTATTCATAGGATTTATTGTGTGCCATTGTGTGGTCCTTCTTCAGGAGCAATCGCTGTTTTTTTTTAAATATACATTGATTAGACTGACTAGCAATACGCACAGAGTTTACGATGTCAATATGGAAAATATGAAGTTCCTCAACCTACAAAAACGGGTAAAAGAGAGATCGATTTCTTTAGCGTTTTGAAAATTTAAGAGAAATTTTATTATTCGAAGACATTAATAATATGAACTATTGAGCAACAAAAATAAATGAACTTGAATAAAAAATCCTGACAACTAAACTTAGTATTTTTAAGAAAATCATGGACACATTTTGGATGATCCATTATTTTATATCCATTATTTTAACATAGCGTGAAAAGATACAGATCTCTTTCATATACACTTCTCCGTTAAATATATGAGGCATTGGAATTTTTCATTACATTTGTCTCAGTCTGTCAAATTATTATATCATCTTAGACAAGTATACAAGTTCGTATTATAATTTTGTAAGTGAATAACAATCACAAAGAAACTCTTTAAGAGGACCATCGTTTAGATCTAATACTTTGGTGTTACATAATTTCTGTTCTTTATGCTACGAGTACTACTCACTCAATGCAGTATTACAATACTTATAATTTATCTTCACACTGATATTCATATGTGGTGGCCTCTATGGGTATATGTGGTCCAGTAAAAATCTTTTAACATGTAAAAACATTTAAATTCCTGCTTCGGAAACGAACTTGGGATGCTCGGTTGACAGCCCGCCATATGGCATACGAATTTTGTATGAAAAAATGATAAGTGACGTCACTTATCATATATAGTCAATTGACTTTATTATTATTGATTTAAGCGGTAATAAAAATCATGTATAAAAAAGAATTAACAATTATATTGCTTTCCAAGCGTGATTTAGTGCAACCTTTTTAAGGTATGGATTTTGTTTTTTTTTTGTGCATAGTGTCATATTGTAATAGGGTCTTGGCTGCTATTCATTGCATCTGCGTTTCTGCAACCTACTGATGCGCCCCTTCCTATAATTGGGTAGGCCCAGAGTTTAATCCACCATACTGCTCCAATGAGCAGCGATGGCCGAGTGGTAAAAGCCGCGGTCTTCTACGCGACCGGTCCCGAGTTCAAATCCTCGGCGCGCACCTCTGACAAAGAAATTTGTAATGTGCGCATTTATCGCTGCTCCACGGTGATGGAAAATATCGTGATATTTAATTGATTATGGTGTTCTTCATCGCCGTGCATGCCTGAGAGAAATTCATAATTTCTCGAAAGCATGATGTCCACCAATCCGCACTAGGCCAGCGTGGTGGACTATGGCCTAAATCCCTCTCACTTGTGAGAAGGAGACCTGTGCCCAGCAGTGGGACATAAAAAAGGTTGAAAACAAACAACTGCTCCAATACGAGTTGGTTTGCAAAGCTGTCGCACGTCTTAAACCACTCATAAGGACCATATTACAACCAGGACCGACAGTTTAACGTCATTTGATTATCTCTTCAAAATCTTAATAGGAAGTCACAGACTGTGGTGAATTTCTCAACTCGATAGAAAATAAATCTTGAAATTATGTAGGAATTTGCATTTATCTGTGCAGTAGTTCTTTACATATAAAAGCAATTGCTGGATTTCGACGTATGGAATCATGCTGAGATAATTGACTTACCAACATTTCAAGCTATTTTACACACGCGAATACATTGGTTTGGATCGATCGGTGCGAGCTCCTTTAAGATTAGGTTTCAGTATAACTTACTTGATATAAGAAATTTGTATCTAAATAGACCTGTTTTCCTATTTATGTCATTCCAATAATGTTAATCATCAAAGAAAACCAGAACATTAAATGTAAAATAATTAAATTTAAATGTTCTCTTTAATAAATAATATACATAACATAATTTTTTTGATATACTTGTGTATCATGAGAATCCTGAAAAGCGACTACCATAAGAAATAGAACTGAAGTTTAAATTTCACTTACAAGGTTTGATAACAAACAGAAAACGGACAGACTATAGGTAAGTAAGCCTTCGGGAAATGTGAAACTAAAAATTCGGGTGAAAACGGAAATAATTTACTCAAAAAGTTCCACGATTCAAATCGGTTTATTTGATCTATTATCTGCATGATACGGTCTAAATACTTGATAAAAAATCATGAAGAACTGTACATCACAAAAAGTATTGAACCTAAATGATTAGAAAATTAATTTTAATTTTTAAAATAAAGTCACTATTATTATTTATACCAACGCTGCTCAAGGTGAAAATGTAGGTATCATAAAATATAAATAGAAAAACTATACATATATGTTACATTCAACATCATCTCTGCCTCCGAACGGAAGTTATTCAATTAGTTATTGCACAGATAAGCTGCGCACTTGTGCCACTTATAATTACTTCATTACATTACCTACGCTTCTAAATTATTGCTGATAGATTAAAAAGATAAAAATTTACTTTATGATCAAATCAATTTATAACTAAGATATTTTTGTTCATATTTTCGAGTATTTACATCCTATATTTTTTTAAGTCTTTTAAGTTACTGTTTTACTGTTAAAATTAAATATATATATATAAGTCATAATGTGCACCTCTCATATAAATATGTATTATCTCATAATTCTGTAACCTACCTACGAGTACATTGCAATGCAGAAAAACTTTTCGAATTCACAAGTGTGACGTTTCATACGTGCGTATCATTACAAAAAAGAATACATATATTTTTAGTGTACTCGTATTATATATCCCACTATTTCATATCAATATTGTAAAGGACAAAGGTAGTACGTAGTTGTAGGATATTACATATTACAAAAGCGGTGATATTATCATTATACCACGGGTATAGTGTTGAAACTTTGAAAGTAATCTCTAAAACTCATATAAAACCGCAACCAGATGCACTAAAAGAAAAAAAAGAAAATTAATCAACAGGTTGCTCCTGCTCTTAAAGTTTTCTCGCTCCATTTTACTAGTAACTTCATAATCTTAACCGTAAAGATTGTAATGAAATATTGTAGAACACGTCGATATACATCGCCAGAGACCAATGTAGGGCTTCCACAAAACTGCTAAGTGAATATGGATAAAACATTAAATAGGGACTACAGAAGAAAAAAACCACGTAATTTTAGTTGGAACGGGCTGTCCTAAAGTTAAAAATGTGGATATGAATATCTACGTAAATATTGCATGTTAATGAATTAAAAGTTCTTTATTCGGTTGTATTTTTTTATTTTTGTTTCCTCAGAACTCCGTAAACATTAACCGATTTGGATGATTCTTTTTTGTTTGTCCAGATTCTATTAAATTAAAGGTAATGACCACTCTGAAAAGTGTTAAAGCTTTCACATCGTCCAAAGTAGCAACGCAATTAAATTCGATCTTAGATATGACTATAAGAATCGAAACTTTTTGAGGTTTTGGGATGTAGGTCTCGAAGCGTTAGGTAAGACGTTGATGATGGTCGATCTATTTAAGTCTGGCGGGCAACTGCACCTTTCCACCGAACCAGGGCATAATTCCATCACAGCAGAAATGGGTGCAATGGTGGTACTTCTCCGTAACCATAAAAATTGTACCACTTCAAAAAGTTAAGTTTAATAATTTCAAACAAAAAATTAAAAATGTCATCAAAATTAGGCAAGCCCTTCAAAACCGGTGAACTTAATACATGCAATAAAAATACGTAGGTATATTCCGAAGAATTGATAACTTCCTCCATTTTTGAAGTCATTTAAAAATAAGAGCCCCACGATGGGTGTCCTAGGAAAGCGTGTAACATAACAATCCTAGTCCAGCTAATTATAACAGCAATTTGTTTCTCATTATCTCGAATAACCATCGTTTCGGTGAGCTTCAATCAGTATTTTTGCGATCGTATCGGCCATGATTAGTAACCACTGCATTCAAGTTACCGGAGTAAGTAAACGGTCAGAATATTTATAAGTGTTACAGGTAGAAGATAAGGTAATATCCCTACGGCGAGATAGGGAAAGGTTAAGTTGTTTTGAACATGTCGCAGTTGTACTACCACTTCTGAAACTTGATATATCAAATTCTATTAAGTAAAAAGAGACCAGGGATTATAGCTATGTAGTAGCATAAAAATGAATATTTTCAATGAAAATTTCCTCGGGTGCTCAAGCAAGGAGTACAATGTCTTCAGTCTTCAGGATTATTTTGACTTTGGCTGCAACCTTTTATTTATACGTCTCATTGCTAGGCACAGGTATCTCCCATTATTAGGGATACCTGGAACTAATTCCACCACGCTGTTCCAATGCAGGTTGTTGTAGATGCGGGTTAGTGCCCAACCAGCTGTCGTGTTTTTAATCCGCTCATAAGGCGTTCTCCGATAAGGTTTAACGATTGTTATATGTCGACAACACCCGGGATGTCCTTCGAAGCAAGGAAATGCTCATGATATTTTTAATATTATTAATTTACTTTCGACGTTCTTGGCCTCTTTTCATAGTACGTGCAATCTCATCACAGAGATATAAATAAAATTTTTGATGATGTTTGGGTGCCGCACATGGCGGAGGTCTTGGATACCTGGAGTGCTTCCTTTCCGTCTTAAGATACATTTTTTTTTTCGAAGTTATATGGCGGTACCTTTGTATTTCTTTTAAAATTGGACAAATTTTTATTGTTTGTCACGATAAGAGCAGCAAATTAAAAAGTTTGATAACATTCTAAAAATAAAATTTGTATGTAAATTTCGTCTTAATTAGTAAAAAAAATGTATTAATATCATTATGCATTATCAATTTCACAATCTGGCTATTGGGTATTTTAATATATTTTATTACCCCTATATTAATATTTAATAGGGCATTCTTGCTCGTTATAACACGGGTTTTAATTATGAAACCTTATCACTTCACTGTGATATTGAAAAACCTAATGAGAGTCGATTCTAAATAATTAGTGTCGCAGAGGAAATAATTCATCATCTTTGCGGTTTGAGACCTCACGGAAATCGAACACGTTACCGTATGACGGATCACGTGTAGATGCGGACGATATATTTAAATGTTAAAAAAGGGTAAAGAATTTCGTTTTATATATTAGCCTAAAGCAAAAGAGTTCTACTGGGAAATAAAATAAAAAAATAAAAATATTTTATTCATTTGACAGCCTCCGTGGAGTGGTGGGTGATGAGCCGACTGCGAAGCGTGAGGTCGTGGGTTCGATTCCCACCCAGGACAAATATTTGTGTGATGAACATGACTATTTGTTCTGTGTCTGGGTGCTCTGATTACCATAGTACGAGCTCTGCTTAGTTTGTAATCAGATGGTGTCGTGAGAATTGTCCAAAGATATTTATTATTATTTTATTTTATTATTAGACGTTGATTTTAGCATCGTCATCTTGTTTGGGTGGTGGTAAATTTAGCTAAGTAAATAGGTAGGAAAGTTAGGCATGTCAATGTCAACCTATTGCCGGAGAAGAGAATTTGAGAAATTTACTCCGCCGGATCTTTTATTTTACCTACATATTAAGCCTAAAGGGCACCTACAAAAATTACTGCAATAAATAGTATGACACAAGAAGTAGGTATGCGAACTATTTACGATGAGTTTATCTTGAGTATAAATTAACTTTTTTGGGCTGCATTTTGCGTTTCCAACGGCTCATTGGGTAACAAATTAGGTAAACGGTATTTTAAAGTATTTGGGTACCTATAAAGGATGTAGAAAGGTCATGGAAAGAATAAGTTCCGTACCTATTTATTTATTGCTACAAAAACTAAAGGTGTTTTTTAAGAACTTTCAAAAAGAAAGTGCAAAAATTATACAGAGGGCTTTCACTTTTTTATATTAACAAACAGAGTCAACGTATAGAGCTTGTCGAAGTTTTATGCATCTACTGGGGTAATACTGAACCTTACTGAACCCATTTATTTCGTAAACCAATAATTATACATACGTACATGAAACGACCAACAGCATGCTATGTAGCAGCGTAACTTTCATGAGGTTGAGTGTAATACGTTCGTTGGTTGCAGCGACCACTTAAAAGGCCGTATACGAACTTTTGCCGATTTCGCTGATTTAGCTGATTTTACATATGAGATTTTGCAGGTAAAATACGGTATTTCCATAAGTTTTATTGCACAATATGACTGATCATTTTTTATTTTTATTACGTTGTTTTGCTTGATAGACCTGAAGACAGTGACAGTTTTGAGAATTTTACTGTAATAGGTACAGATGCTGCAAAAAATGCTATTATGTATTGCTGTAAAAACTTAAAAATAATTTAAACCTGATAGTAATTATATTTCTTAATTTTTAAATCTTTTTTTAATAAAAACTTGTTTTTAAAAAGAGTTTTTTCTTTTAATTTTATTTTTAGCTTTTGTAGTATTTTGATGCTAGTTTGACTACGGGGTAGAGTCGTTTAATTATCAAGTTCCTATGGCCATCTTCCAGCTCCATCATCAGACCCTGGTTTATTACTTATAAGTTTTTGTTTGTCCACTTCATTATTACTGAATGTAGAACTACTGACATTTTATATAGGCTTACAACTAAACATTTCTCTACTTTTCAACCCCTCAAAATAATTCAGGACCAATTTTTAGTTAAAGAGTTTACAGTTTACATTTAAATCGATATTTTACGAAGAAACTAAAAATACATATATTTCTTAATAATCCGCCAACCGTAAAACAAGTCTTATGGCCAAAATATTAATAATAGTGTTTTGAAAGATCCACATTATGAATGTTTATTGTTTGTTTATTGAAATGTCTCGCCAATTAAGAGTACAATTGCTTAGTTCATAAAATTAAAGGAACTTTAACAACCTATTTTATATAGGAGAGGGTTCTCATTTTTATCCATTAAGGTACGTGCATGTGTGTGTTCATCTACGTAATTAGTTATTTATGAATGTAACGACCTCACACACTAACTTTATGGCAGCTGCCATCCTATCTGCGTCCCACTTGTGGGCACAAATCTCTTTTTATAAAATTATAGCGGCTACTCGCGACTTTGTCCACGTGGACTTCAGTTTTTTGTCTAACTTTTGGGTAACTTGAACCGTTTACGCAATGCACGCAACCGAAGCCCTCTATACGAATAATTTTCCCCGTTTTTGCAACATTTTTCACTGATGCTTCGCTCCTATTGGTCGCAGCGTAATGTAATATAGCCTAATGCCTTCCTCGATAAATGGACTATCCAACTTACGGATGTTACTCCTCGAAAATTTTGAGCTGCCTAGATTTCTTCTCTATCTTCTATCTTCATGTATGTACAAACATACGATAAAAATATTAGGCCGCACCTTTCTAAAAATTTCCGCCGCATACTTTTTTCCAATACTTCATTTGCGGAAAGAAAATAATTATTCAAGTATACTTAGGATTAAACTGATGATAAAAGTAGGCCTATTATTGAATTACAATCACACACTGCTTTAAAACTCTAAGTACGTCACCGCACTTAACATGTCTCAATTGATAAAAATGTTACAGTTTCTTTATTAGGTCATAGTGCGTTAACTACATAACTTAAAAGTATATAAATCTATTTCTTTTACAACAGATATAAAAAACAAACCCGTACCGCGGTGTCACCCTGGTTAAAAAACCGGCCAAGTGCGAGTCGGACTCACACACGAAGGGTACCGTAACATTATCTATAAAAAATCACGTATATTGTATGGGAGCCCCTTAAATATTTATTTTATTCTATTTTTAGTATTTGTATAACAATAGCCGTAACAGAAATACATCATTGCCTTTGATTATCCATAGAAATCATTGCATTAAGATTGAATGAAAGGTAAATTGTGGTTTACGATTTATGACTGTATTAAAAAAACTACTTACTAGATCTCGTTCAAACATATTTAATATATATAACATATTTTTTTTAGTTTTATCATTCTCTTATTTTAGAAGTTACCGGATTCAACATACGGTGGACGAACTATACACCTGTCGAGCCAATGCCTCTAGGTCACAAGTGGAGGAAAGCAGAATCAAACTTGTGTCTGAAGTCGAGAACTCTCTGGAGCGGGTCTCGGAATGGGGTCGACTTAACCTTGTCGAGTTTAACCTCACGAAGACACAAGTTTGCGCGTTTACCGCTAAAAAAGCCCCATTTGTTATAGCGCCCCAGTTCAAGGGCACCGCGCTCACCATCGGTGAAAGTGTCGGTATCTTGGGAGTTGACATTACGAGTCAAGTGCAGTACCGGAGTCATTTGGAGTACAAAGCAAATTGGCATCAAAAAAGCTTGGTGTCCTCAACAGAGCGAAGCAGTACTTCACTGCGGGGCGACCCCACATGCAGTACTGCTCCCATCTCTGGGCAGGAGCACCGAAGTACCAGCTACACCCATTTGACTCCATTGAAAAGCGCGCAGTTCGAATCGTCAACGACCCAAGATTGACTGACAGGCTAGAACCGCTTAGCTTGCGAAGAGACATAGGATCGCTCTGTGTGTTCTACCGACTTTTCTATGGTGAGTGCTCCGAGGAACTCTTCAAATTGATGCCTACATCACCATTCCATGATTATACCACCAGACGAAGGTTAAAGTTCCACCGGTACCATCTGGACTCGTGGCGGTCCTCCACAGTCCGCTTTGCACGCTCCTTTTTACCACGGACGTGTAGGTTATGGGACAACCTTCCAGCTGAGGCATTCCCAGTGGACTATAACATGGGGTTCTTCAAGAAAGCTGTAAAAAAAGCTCTCCTTCAAAGCCGGCAATGCTCGGGCGGCTCCCCTAGGGTTGCCCGTGTCCATAGGCGACGGTGATCGCTTAACATAACGCGGCCCGTCTGCGTTATTGTTAGGTTTATTTATAAAAAAAAAAACATTTTACCACTTTGGAAGTGTCTCTCTCAGGCAAACTATTCAGTTTAGAAAAAAATGATAATAGAAACATCAATATCATTTTTGAAGACCTATCCATACATATTATTATATCATATAGATAGCATAGATATCCATAGATAACACATATGGGTTTGAAGAAAAAAAAAATTTGGGTTTCAGTTCTAAGTATGGGGAACCCTAAAAATTTATTGCTTTTTTCTATTCTTGTGTGAAAATCTTAATGTGGTTCACAGAATACATCTACGTACCGAGTTTCAACAGTATAGTTCTTATAGTTTCGGAAAAAAGTAGCTGTGACGTACGGACGGACAGACAGACAGACAGACATCACGAATCTATAAGGGTTCCGTTTTTTGCCATTTGGCTACGGTACCCTAAAAATCATTAGCAGGAAGTTAGATAGTTCTTTGGCAATTAACTTAAACATGGTTCAAGTTAAGCAGTGGATCGTGATGACGACTCCTGTGGATCAATGGTTGTGATGGCTGACTGTGAGTAAAGGGTTCAGGGTTCAATTCCCAACGTGGCAAAATTAGGATGATGAGTTCCAATTTTTGTTATTGGTCTGGGGGTTGTGTGTGTCTATAGTACCTTTAATATGTTCTGTGATAGTACCCACTGGGTGAGTACTATAGACACCTATCATAAGAAGTTTTTTTTAATAAAAGTTTCATACAAGCTTGAAATAAGCTTGAATCACTTGTACTATTGTAAATAACGAATATTTCCAAGTGCTTAAACAATACACTGCTCAGTAGTTCATTGATTCGTCATAGAACTATCATTAATTCATAAAACCTTAATTAATTCAAAGCATTAATTTCGCATTTCAACGACGTTGTCATTTATTCATGAGAAAGGCGTTAAAAATGTACATTAAAAATGCCCTTTAAACAACAAAAAACTATATTGTAAACCTACATGGACGGATGATAATTTATTCCTTGCGCAATTAGCATCCTTTTAATGGCCATCATTAATTAGCACGCTGCAGCTTCGGCTGCGCCGTTTTTGATGCAAATTAGCGCGTATTACAGATCAGAAGTGCCGCAGCATCACGGCTGTCATTGTTAACTGAGTTTTAATCACGGGCCTAGATTTATGCGCGCTTGCAGCTGTGGATAAGGGACTTGTCAAAGCTTCCGCGACTGTGAAACGAAAGTTAGAAGCGAGTGAGTGTTGCTTGTCGTCGTTATAATATAACTTCGCCTATCATATTCATACATGTTTTGAAAAGATTATTATAACAACCGAATAAAAAGATTTTTAAAGGTAGGTATGTAAAAGTAGGTGTAAGTATAGGTGTGGTAAAAATATTTTTATAGGTAGATAGATATACGAGTATATATTTTCTTTTAAATAGTGTGCCGTGTGTACCATGACGCTTTATACATAATAATACATATCTATCTATCTATATATATATAAGAGATTTCCACCCATATATTGACTCATCACGATATCTCTGGAACTATAAGACCTACCGACTTCAAATTTGGTAGGAATATTCCTTTCGCCGAGTAGAGGTCAGCTAAGAACGGATTTTACGAAATTCCACCCGGAAGGGGGGGTATTTCCACCCATCACGATATCTCTGGAACTATAAGACCTACCGACTTCAAATTTGGTAGGAATATTCCTTTCGCCAAGTAGAGGTCAGCTAAGAACGGATTTTACGAAATTCCACCCGGAAGGGGGGGTTGCGGGGGTGTTAAGTAATGTTTGTATATATGACATCGCAAAACTCAGAAACTATTCGACCGATTATTATGAAAATTGGTATGTACATGTATTTTTTCACGGAGAAGGTTTATATGCTATCCATTATTATTATTATTTAATATTTAAACGCGATACGGAGTTCGCGGGGTCAGCTAGTATTAATATATTCGTATCGAAATTTAAGACACTCAGTCATACTCAACCATACTATAAGTATAACACACGTGTACGTATGTATAATAAACGTATATGACACTTGTGTCGTCTGTTTCTATTACACCTCTCCTCTTCTACACACCACTAACACGCCGTCGGCACAGGTAGATACTAGGTACCGAACTTTCCGCACACTTTTTAATGTTACATCATATGACCCTTATAATAGTATCAAACTGACATCAGCATGATACTTGTCATCACCTGATTTTCGACGGTAGCCAAATTTTGACTTAGGTGTAGATTTAGTAAAGTTCTGGCTTGTGGTAGAGTTAAGGTGTGCAGAGTTAGAAGCTGTGTATAAAAGTTGTAGATTTAAGTATTCTTTCATTATGTGTGTGTCTTGACATTCTTAACATTCGTACCGATGACAGTAGCTAACTTAGCGATTCACTATCGATCGATAAGTTACGAATATAGAGACTCCCAGTCTAGTTTAATGTAAGATTTTAGCATTCTATGACTTTATTATATTTTGTTTTGGCTTATCTCAAGGTTTTTTATCGGGTTTGCCCGACTTCTAGTTTCTTTGTCTTTAGTATCTTATATCTTATATATATTATATATTTCATGATTATCAGTGAATCTGTGACGAAAACGCCCTCATAGTTGACACCAAGTTGAACAAAATCCAATTCTGAATTATATTACATATTTGAAGTGTTTTTCTACCTGAATATCGCAATTTCCAGGACTATTACTCTCCGCGCCCTTAAGCGTTTTGTCCACCGCACGTCCCTCACCCGAGCGCCGTCATCCCGGCCGCCGACATTTCGAGTAGATCGGCGTGACCGCTAGAACGTGGCCCAAGATTTGGACGAGCCGATGTGCCGGCAATACAACACAGTCATATTTTGTAATTGTCCACACACTGCCGTCGCACCGTCCCGTTAACTCGATTATTATTTTGTCTGTCATTGTACAATATTTATTCATTACTAGAAGTTATAGAAAGTATTTGTGAGATAAAACCAAACAAGTGTCCAAAGAAAATTTTTGCATATAAATGCATGGCGCGAATCAGCGCGATGTTTGTGCCTTTGTAGAGCCGAACTTAGATGGTATGGGCCGACCAAAAAAATTCTTCAAAAACGTGACTACCACGCATGACAGCTGGAGCAAACTCAACCAGCGAGATCGGTCGCGGTGGACAAACGTGTAACAGGTGGCTGTTAAAGCCACTAGCAGCAACAGCAAACAGTCCATTAGAAAAAAAATTTAACTCCTCGTTTAAACACTGACGGTGGAGCAGTGGCTCGAACGGCACTTGTCGCTGGTGATTAACCGTGGCTAGTTCGAGTCCCGGCTGGTGACATCCCGTTCCAGTCGAATTAACAATATATATGGCGTATTATTAATAGCGGTAGCGAATTTTGTTTAGTGACCAATAGGGCTGCTACGGATATAGCTTGAAACATGTGGGTAGGTGTTGAAAGTAAAGGATACACTATCGGCATCGATGACTATCGGTGGTAATTCTTAATTTGGTTGAATTGTATGTTATTTATTGTAATGCGATTAATAAATATATTAATAATACAAAACATTAGAAGAGCGTGCTAGGTCCAACCAGGGTGTGTAAATGTAAATAAACAAACTATATTATAACTGTTTTCTTTCCGGCAACCAACTGTTTTTTTTTGTTTACTCTCTCCTCAGACCAATAAAAAAACTCTCTTAATGTAACAAAAACTTTCTTAAACTTCAAAATGCAATTTTAAATAAAAATGATCAAAGTACTTTCAATCAAGTAAGTACAAAAGTTTTGTACGTTTAATATTCCGTTATTTATTATTTATTTACCGCTTCCATTTTTATTTACTTCATGCAAGAAATGCCCTTACAGTACAGGTTTCCTAATCTACAAAGCCATTCGTTCCTTGACAAATGTTGGTAGCGATTTATTATCTGGAGAAACTCTCGATTCCGAGACAATATCGCAACATTATTTCATAGTGCACTTCCAGATATTATTCAATGTAAATTGGAAATGGAAACAAACGTATATAGGGTGATGTTAAATAAATACCTACTCATGCTAGTTCATACTAGTACGAGTATAAATGTCAATATCTGTGTGTGCATGTGTAGCCACCTTCCGCTACTCATCAAGAGATGACGCTACGGGTATTCCTGAATCACGCTATCGAAGTTTTCGGAATATCCTACCATATATACAAGCTCCGAATTGAGTCAGTTGGAGCGCGGCCGCTCCCCGGGCATGACCATCTCGCCCGGCGGGAGATCTCCCTTTGCCAAACTGTATGTCTGTTACATTTTCACGCCTAAACTATTGAACTAATTTTAATAAATTTAGAACACAGATAAAGTGGAGCTTAGAAAAGGACATGGATCATTTTATTGCGAAAAATAGGCTTAAAGGGGTTGAAATGCGGGATGAAAATTTGTATTAAGTGTTGTCACTATCGAAGATAAAATGAAATATGAAACTTTGTTTTTAGGCACTGGATAGCAAGTAAATAAATATTTGTACTAGATTTTTTGACAATTCGTACTACACGGGGAAGAAATAGGAGATAAAAATATAAAAATGTAAACGTTTGATATAATAATGACGACACACGTTGCGCAATGGTTACCATGCCGGACTGCCATTCGACTGAGTCCCGGGTTCGAATCCTGGCGAAATTTAAATGATGAGTTAAAGTTTCTGTTCTCGGTCTGGGTGTTTGTGTTCCTGTCTTTGCATGTGTCCATGGTACCCACGACACAGAGTTTAATTACCTTACTGTGGGACTATGAGTGTGTAACATTTAATAATCGATTGTCACGCGGGTGAGGCTAGTCAGCTGCATCAGCAATGCGTCGTTTGTCTGCGTAGAGCAACGCAAAAAATATTACAAAGTAAAAAAAACTATACACTTATACAATATAGATAAAATTCGCTGTCATTTGTATCCTTGGTTGTCACTGTTATTCTTGAATGCTTCATATTGTTAATTATGTCATGCTGCTCTTTCAAATAATTAATTACGTTTCACGACCCACCAAGGTAATATTATCTATAGGTACCGTGGCCCCACAGTAGAGTAGATAGGTACAAGAACATATATCAATAAGACCGTTGTTTGCCTTTTTATATTATGTTATAATATGTCTTTAGTAGTGTATATGACGGCACGTAATATTTAAAGTGTGACGTGTATATTTAAAGTGATATAAATTAAGTGATTATCAAATAAATCGTGTGTTTGTCGAAGTTTGCTGTTTTATTTAAGCAGAATAAGCAGATGTCGGGCCCCCCGCCGTCATATACCTACATACAGGGTGTACGAGTGCAAAGGCCGATGGTTACCAACGTACTGATTTTATTTCCTTTAAACAATAGTGGTGGGCACAGCCACGCACACATACACAAAATGAAATGAAATGAAATGAAATGAAATGAAATGAAATATTCTTTATTCACTGTACGGTTCATTTACAAACTCTTAGTGAACGTTATTTTTTTGTTCTGTCTGCTCTGGGTGCGCTTAGGCAATGCTGAGCTGAAGAAAAGAGCAGACGGAGAAAAACTTCAGCCCTGTTTTAAAATATGAGGTATACAATAATAAGCTTTCTTACAGAGTAGCTATGGGCAGATAAGGAACATACGTGACAGCTACCGCATGTGTCAATGTCGTCCCATAGCCACCTGCTAACATAGGCAGTTTGATTGTTTTAAATCTATTACATCAGTTATAGAAACAGCCTTGTGGGACTACAGCTCAATCCCAAGCTTTATTATCAATGAAATAGTCCTTAAGATCGTAATAAGCCTTGCGGCACAGGACTTGTTTGACTTTCTTTTTAAATCTGTGCAAAGGAAGGGATTGAACACTTTCCGGGATTTTATTATATATTCTGATCGACATCCCGATAAAAGAGTGGCTCTTTTTGCGGAGCCTACACTTGGGGAATGCAAGTTTGTGGCCATTCCTTGTCGAAACACAGTTCGAACTATGTAAATCCAAAAAGGTCATAAATTCGTGTTTATTTTTACGAACATACATTATATTTTCATAAATATATTGCGATGCAAATGTTAGTATATTAGTTTCCTTAAATTTTTCTCTCAGAGACTCTCTAGAATTTAATTTATAAATTGCGCGAATAGCCCTCTTCTGCAAAATAAATATTGTGTCGATATTAGCAGCATTTCCCCACAGTAAAATACCATACGACATTATACTATGGAAATAACTAAAATAGACCAGTCTGGCTGTATCGACATTTGTAAGTGATCTTATTTTTTTATTGCAAAGACGGCAGAACTTAGTCTATTCGCTAACCGAGAGATATGGGGTCCCCATTGAAGCCTAGAATCTACAGTTAACCCAAGAAATACAGCTTCATCAACAAAGCTCATTTCCTCGCCATTCAATTGTGGTTTTACAATAATTTCTTTAACATTAGGTGGTGAAAACTTAATACAATTGGTCTTTTTATTATTGAGTAGTAAGTTATTTACATTAAACCAATTTACCACCTCAGAGAGAGCATTGTTCACATCGTCATAATCATCAGTTTGTCTATTAGTTTTGAAAATTAAGGAAGTATCATCTGCAAACAATACTATCTCGTGATTATTCTCCACCATATATGGCAGATCGTTAATATATATTAAAAATAAGAAGGGGCCGAGGATTGAGCCCTGTGGGACCCCCAAATGAACTACAGACCCGTTTGACCTTTTACCGTTCACTTCAACCTTCTGGATCCTATCACTCAGATAAGACTCCAGAAGCCTGAGCGCGGTTTCTTTGATGCCATAGTGATTGAGTTTCCTGATTAATGTTTCATGGTGTACACAGTCAAATGCCTTAGATAAGTCACAAAAGACACCTAAAGCATCCCGTGACTTCTCCCAAGCATCCACTATGGTCTTAAAAAGCTCTGCACCGGCATCTGTGGTTGATCGACCCCTCGTAAAACCGAATTGATTTTTATGTATAAGTCTATTATTAGTAAAGTGTTTTAGAAGTTGTTCTAAAATTATTTTCTCAAAGATTTTACTAATGGAGGGCAGAATTGAAATAGGTCTAAAGTTGGAGGGATCTGAAGTACTGCCCGACTTAAATAAAGGTATCACTTTACTATGTTTCATTAGATCAGGAAAGTCACCACTTTTAATACAGTTATTGAATATTATAGCTAAGTGGGGTGCTATTAAGTCAATTATTGAACTAAGAATTTTTACAGAGATACCCCAAAGATCAGTAGTGTTCTTAATTTCTAAAGTCTTAAATATCTTTACAATGTCTTTAGCGTCTACGGGCCTGAAAGTAAACTTACATTTGCATTCGCTTACATTTTTCTTAAGCAATGATTCGGCGGCTTCAGGGGAAGACCTAAGCGATTTAGTCGTTGAGACTGGAATGTCAGCAAAGTATTTTTCAAATGTTTTTGCTACAAGTTCGTCTGATTCAATGACGGTACCATCCGTAATAAGTTTATAGACACGATGACGGTCATTGACTCTTCCAGTCTCAGCGTTAATAATGTTCCAAGTCGTTTTAATTTTATTCTTACTAGATTTAATTTGGTTACCAATATGCAATGACTTGGCCGCGATACAAACTTGCTTAAACAATTTCGAATAATTTCTAACGTGTGCGCAAAAGGACTCGTCTCGATTAAACGATCTCTCTTCATAGAGGTCATATAATTTTTGTCTACTTTTATGTATCCCTAACGTCGCCCAATCACTGAATGATTTACAGTTTTTAGGAGAGATTGTTTTTGATGTAAAAACAGTATTATACATTTTGTGTATATGAGAACATAATGTCCCATAATGTTTATTTACATTTCTATGGGCTGGAATAGGAAACCCATTTTCAATAGCACATCTAAATCTCTCCATGCGTTTTTTAGTCACTGGAACGACCACCTTGCTCTTACTAACCTGTCTGTCCATCCTGTAATTAAAGCAAACTAATTGGCCACAATGATCAGAGCTTAAGTTGTTTATTATCATAGATTGCGCTGGTGACCCATCTGTAAAAATATTATCTATGCAAGTAGCTGTGGATTGTGTAATCCTAGTTGGTTGTGAGAACACGTTAGTAAGATTACAGCATTTTAAGACAGACAAAAACTTTTTGCTTATGGCTGAATCCTCCAATATATTTATGTTAAAATCACCACAAACAACTATGTCCTTCTTCTTTTTAGATTTGTTGCACAATTTATCCAATAATTGTTCCAAAACTGACTCAAAAGTATCATACAAAGAGTTTGGAGGTCTATAAATACAAACAATAATACAATTTAATAACTCCACACAGGCTATTTCTATAGTTCGTTCAATAGAAAGGCTCACGATGTCGTGACGAACCTTAAACTTCAGGTCCTTACTTACAAAAATTAACGAGCCACCGCGTAAGGCTGTCTGCCTACTGAACGAACTTGCGACTTGGTGCGTATCAAAGTTAAAAACAAGTTGGTAATCTTTCAACCAATGTTCTGTAATACACATTATATTAATATTATATTCCTTCAAAAATAATTCTAGTTCTAGTTCTTTGTTTAGCAGACCTTGGATATTTTGATGCACCAAGTTTAGACATTTATTATTTCTTATTATGTTACTTGACAAAGGGCATATATACGTATTTATTCCGTTGCTAGAGATTGATGTCTCTGTTGTCTCACCATTTAATTTAAATTATTTTGGAAATGATTTAAACATTTCGATGCAGTAGTACTACAAGTATTACTACATGTCGATACATTAACCTGCTCAATAGAAGCAGAAGTTTTTATAGCTACGTTTATAACCGAGTCTAGGTTTAAATAATATGATAGCAGGGAAGCTATCTGTTTATAAAAAAAATTTGATAGATGAAATCTATCCAATGTCAAAATCAAATTATTATTAAATATTTTATTGATGTCAATCAAATTAAATATGTCATTATTATTATAATTATGATCAGAGCATTCAAAATTAATACATTTGTTATTATTGGCAATTAAATTATACATATGTATATTTAATTGATGTCAACACATACCATACATGTCATATACAAAACAGTAAAGTAACATTATGCAAGTAGAAGATTTACTGGTATGATTGACGTCGATAATAGTTTAGGAGCTGTCGATAATTGGATGGGCGAAGTCGCGCAGTAATATTGATTTTATGTGAATTATTGTGGTACGGCGAGTACAAGTACATCAACTTAGTTGGTTCGAAAAAATAATAAATAAAATAAAAAATTGTAAAAATGATTTATTGCCTTAGACAAAAAGTACGTGTTGCAAAAAGAATGACATAACAATTAAATGAATAGTAAGGAAAAAGGATGTGACTCAGACGTTGCTGACACAAGATCGAGATCCCGTGCAGCGCTGTTTTTCAGTACTACATAACTAAAGTTACCTATTTACAATTTTAGTTAATGGAGAAGATTACTCTTTTTCTCTCGATGAAGTTAAAAGGACAGCCCGTAGAAAACGCAGTACATGTCCGTAGTCGTAGAATATATATCATTACATTTAAAATCGTTGTTTATTATTTTCTACTTTTTAATTAAATTTTGGAGCACCTGTATAGTTGGTCGAACTTCGCCGGTTTAATGGTTCTAGTTCAACTATTTCAGAATAGAACAAAGTTACCTAATTGATGCCTTAACGCTAATTAAATTTGATTCAATAGATCAATGATTACATCTACAACGTGTAGATTTCTATCTTCAATGTGATTTTTAATAAACCAACTGAATTACTTACTTATAATTGCTTGTTTTACTTTGCCATGCATATCATAGAGTTAAATATAGAAAATTGGTGAGTAATTGCCGCAATTCTAAGAGAATACCAGTGCCGTGCCCAGCAGTGGGTCAGTAGAAAGCGTTTAAAACATCTTATAAAAAATCATATTCAAAGATTTTTGAACGAAACATCTTCCGTTCTACAGCATCATTTTATAACCTGTGCAATATTTTATCTGTGGGGAAACCCGCGAAATTCCAACAACATGGTGACGATGTACCACGTAAGGTGCGAGATATAATATTGAATGTAAATCGGCCTCCCACGCCGCGCGGCCTTGCTACGCGATGCAAGCCGACGATACATTTTTATCAACCTTATTTATTTTGGTTTACACCTCGCGGAATTCATGTCGTCTCGGTGTGAAATACGCATAGGATTGTCTATTTAAATTATTGTAAATATTTATTATGTATTTGTTTTTATTTACTTATAAGCCTTCTGCCAGCGGCTTCGCCCGCGTGGACCCGTTTTATAGATTTCCGTAGGATAAAAAACATCTTATGTCCTTTCCCAAGGTCCGCTCTATCTGTGTTCCAAATTTAATTAAAATTGGTTCAGTAGTCTAAGCGGGAAAGCGTAACAGACAGAAAGAGATACTTTCGAATTTATAATATTAGTATGGATACTTAGGTTCATATATCAAAATATGTACAGTCATCCCCACAAGAACAATTTCATGTATTATATTGTCATGACGAGACCATAATATGTAATTTGACTCGAAGTGTCATAAACTAATCAGACCTTATGCAGAGCCAAGCTTGTAACTCTACAAGTCCTTACTCTATAAGCCCAAAATTTTTTGCGGTCCCGTGCTGGGCCCATGCCCATACTTGGAAGTCACATCACATCCTCGAAAACCTAAATTTCGTGGCTTTTACAATTTATCATAAGTTTCGGAGGATATTTGGATTCGGAGGGTACTTACCTCAATTTAAAAATAAATATTCACTGCAGTAACTTTTCTAAAACCATAAAAAATAAGAAGAAGCAAGCAGTCAATTAATGATAAGTTTCACAGTGTTCAGTCATGCAAAACTTGTAATTCGGTGTGTCACGTATGAAAGTCGATAAAAATAGTAACTAACATTTTGCAAGTTCAAGAGTTTTCATATAAAAAATCAAAATCTTTTCCATAACTGATGATCAACGCCTAATTTTTTAATACCGTGCAACAGTTCATCATGGATTTCAAACAAGAAATAAGAAATTTTGCTGATGTGACGTAATTAAAACAAAATATTAGAAAATGGTTGTAAGTTTTCATTGCTTAGCTCTCTGAATATTTCATGTGAGTCACATTTTTGAAGGACGCTGTCTTGTCTTAAATGTTATTGTTGCATTTTAATTGGAAAATATAATAACAGTGCTAAAATATGTTTTTTCTGCTTGCCTGCAAAATTCCATCGGACACGTTCTAGTAAAGTAGCCATCACTTTACTTGAATGTTGGACTGACTAGACTGACTGATTACTTACTGACTTTGTTATTACTTCGTCCAGTTTCATTGAAACTGGCAAAAAATTGATGCTAATGTATACTTGACGCTGGCAGTACTTATGCACAGAGTTTGCGATGCCATAATTGAAAAAAAAAATTCTAAGTTTTCGTGATATTTCCTTAATGTTTTCTTACATATGTACCTTCTTCTGCCAATAACAAACACAACAATAGAAGAATTAGCGAAATCGGTCCAGCCGTTCACGCGTGATGTCGTGACCAAGGGAAAATGGGATTCATTTTTATATATACAGATTTACTCTATACGGGACACCGGACACCACGACGGCGGAAGAGGTTCTGGGTTTGATTCCCAGCGGGTTAGATGCAGAGATATTTTCTTGATCTGGGTGCTTATTAAGCACCCAGATCAAGAAAATATCAAGGATATAAGCACTAAAATGTCTAGGATATAAGCACTGCTTATATCCTAGCCTTTATATGTGCCCATGGCTATACATCGATACTGGGGACGCTACTGTAGAACTACAATTGTGAAGCGTTATTCTAAATCCCTTTGTTTCACACAACAGGAAACTGTTTTTCACATGCCCGTAACGAATATCGGTACCATTCGAGCAGAATCTTCAAGATGAATATAATGCCAATTCAATTCAAAACTTGTTCTCTGACCGATCTGATATTTCCTGCCTATCACAAACTATATCTGTTTGCGGAATTAAAATCATAACACTAAAGTGGTCAGAAACGACATCGGTGCTTCCTTATAATTTCAATCTTCCTCGTAACGCATATGATCTATCATTGTCACACAACTCAGGGATTGCGCTATCGTTAATAACGTATCCGATATTCCAGTTCTATAAATCGTGGTGAAGATTCTAGATTGTCGCACGCTTAGGCCATCTTCCGGATATGTTGCCATATTGAATATATTCAGCTTCATGTACGATTGTTATGCTATAGCACGGTATAAAGATCAAATAAAAGACAAGACAGTACTGGCTTAGTATCTATATTTATAAATACAGAAGAAAAAATAAGCAATATAGAAAAAGAAGAAGACATTACTCTTTGAAATGAAAGCTTCTTTCTTCGATCGCAGCCATGCCTGGAGAGCTGACGCGCTCCGGCTGACCCTTTTCGGAGCTTGTATATGTAGTGGGATATTCAGAGAACTTCGTTAGCGTGATTTAGAAAACCCGTGGTGCTTACTGGTAGCATGGCACGACGCCTCTAACTCACTAGACCAGAAGTTTAACAGCAGTCGGGGGCAGAACATCACCTATAAAACAATTGAAAAAAACATCTACAAGCACAACGTATGTCACATCGTGTAATGGTAAATCGTGGCGCTCTGCAGCTCGTAACTCCCACGCGCTCTTCGGCTTTCAAACCCGCCAAAATAAAGCTGTAAGTGAGTAACGAGAACTGCGGTAACAATGTAGGTACCTATAACAAACATTAAAAATTTCTAAAAAAATAATTCAATGTCGTGAACGTTCGGCAATATAATCATGTAGGCGATTCCAACTTATGAAATTAACCTTATTGAAGTTTTTAGAATTTATCTTTAACTAACAAAAAATAAGATGTTATTGTATAATTTTTGAAAACTGATTCTGTTTTTATTAAAAATTGTTTTCTTATAAAGTTTTCAATGTGTTTCTTACAGTTACCATATTACAGAGTGCATTTTTTCTATATCATCAAATTTCCTTTCGTTGGTCATAAAATTAAATATTCTTCAACTTTTAATGTACCGGAAGAAACAAAAAGACAGAACTGAATGGAATGCCTTTCCTCATCTCAAATTGTTTGAAAACCATAAAAATAGATCACAGTGTGGAGAACGACAGGCGATAACGATAGGCTACGGAAGGGAATAAAAGATTTGTCACCATATCGTCGAGCCACGTAATTACTAGTAAATAGTTAAAATAAATCTTAGTTAGTAGCAATAAAGAGAGTCCAGAAGGGCACATTTAAAGCATCGTAACAGTTGGATGTAAATCTATGCGTAACAGTATATCGCACAATTAAGCTCAATGTAACGTATTTAGTGCACTATCCGATGTAATTTTATTACTTACTGTAAAATAAATTAAGTGGCTGCCTCAGAACGGACTTATCTCGCATGCTTGCAAGTCTTGCTAAAGTTCTCTGGACTGAAACACAGTATATAGTTTTATAAAGTAGGTAAATGTCAAGCCTTTTAGTTGTTGTGGACATTTCTTCTCTTGATTCAGAGCAGAAGGGTATGTTTTTGTGTTTTGGTAGAAAGGTATGCGTAGCCGAGTTCTCTAATGAGGAGGGCCGCTAGCCGAGTGCGGCCGATGGATGACTCCATAACAGTCTCCAAAACAGCCCCAGTTTGAGACAGCGCGCATGGAGGTATATAATACTGGTGTATTGCGCTGGAAATCTTAAAGGCCTCCCCAACCACTGGGGCAGGCCACTTAAGGTTTCCGATACAAATCTTTTATAAACCGGTTTCTCTCCAAAGTACCGAGTACCATTTAGTGTGTGGGCTACTCCCACATATTTATTATATGTAATATGTAATGTTATATACACACTGTATACAGGAACACACATATAATATTATATTTATGTTTATTATTTATTACACACATATATACATACATACATACACACATATACGCACATACACCATACACACAGACACATACACACCTGGTGTGTCTCCGCAAGTCCGAGCGGAACCCGGGACGCGCCGAGACGGATGCCCAATCTCAACATCTAGGCTGTCGTCACAGCGGCCGGCGCACACGCATTCCTCCCGTGTCATTCTCGGCTCGGACTTGCCGCCCCCCGTCAGTCGGCTACAAACCTTCTCGCGCGGAGCCCGTGTCGCTTGTACGCCTGACACCGCGTTCCTATGCCTACGCTCGATCGCGCGTAATATATTATCTATCTGTTGTGTGCTCTCAAAGACAATATTAGTGTTAAGACTCTTCCTATCGCTTATTTCACTCTTTCTCCTTCTTTTATTAATGGTAATGACTTTTCTTCTTGTGTGTGTAAAACTGTACCTGTGAATAATGACTGTGTTTCTCTGTGCTTCGTGATTAAAGTGTTCTACGCCATCCGGACGTTTCTTTTATCGCTTTCTTACTTATTTCTAGTTAGGACATTAAGACAGAGACTTTATTAGTTAGGTACATAGACAATAGTTATTAGTTTTATTTGCTTCCATCACACACGCTACTCGCTTTACCATAATTGGTGACCCCTATTGTGCACGGTAATAATGAGTGACGATAGTGAATACGAGACAACGTTTTGCGCCCGCGCCATGCAAAATGGCCGCGCCCGCGCATGCACACGACGCGCAAGGATGACGCGCGTTTCTTCACGCGCCGCACCGAGCATCCAAAAGGTGACCTTAAGAGTGCCACCATTTTGCCCCGACGATCCGGAGCTCTGGTTTGCACTCCTGGAAAATCAGTTCACCCACCATTATGTTACGGACGACCATGAAAGGTATGTTCATGTCCTTGGGTTCCTGGAAACACACCACGCGCAGACAGTGAGGGACATCATTGTTAACCCTCCCGTCACTGATTGTTACCAGCGCATAAAATCTGCGCTGTGCAGCCGACTCGCCGTAACCCAAGAAAAGAAATTAGTGACCCTTCTTAAAAACGAAGTTCTCGGGGACAGGACACCGTCACAGTTCCTGCGACACCTGCAGGACCTGGCGGGTCCATCAGCACCAGAACTTATTTTACGCAACATCTGGAAGGACAGACTGCCACACAGCATCCAGTCAGTTTTGGCGATGCTGTCCCACGATCCAACGGAAAAGCTGGCTAGCTTGGCTGACCGACTGCGGGAAATAGAAGTACCCTGCCCGGTCACCTCGCCCACCACAGCTCAGCCGTCACCTGTCGCGAACACCGCTGGTGACATCGCTAAACTCAGCGAGCAAGTTAAAAGGCTGAAACGTGAAATAGACGCACACGGCTCACATCAACCCGCCCGCCCTGCCAGATCACAGCCGCGCCGCTTAACTGCACCTAACCCGCGAATACCGAAGCCCAGCGGTCCAAAGAAGGAACGTGACGGTGACGCAGTAATGGCCACTAATGCCCATGCTGCCTCCACCGGACGACTTTTCGTGACAGACCGCGATACCGGCATTCAGTTCTTGGTGGACACCGGGAGTGATTTATGTGTCTACCCACGTTCAGCCCTCCGCCAACACAGAACCGCGACCAACTACAATTTGTGTGCGGCAAATGGCACTGAAATAAAAACATATGGTTATGTTAATTTAATATTAAATTTAGGTTTAAGGAGAAGTTTTTCCTGGCGTTTTACGGTCGCAGACGTAACGAAAGCGATCATCGGCGTCGACTTTCTGAGTCACTATAATTTAGTAGTCGATTGCCGAAACCAACGCCTCGTTGATAATCTAACATCGTTATCGACTAATGTTATGATTGCAGACACTAATATTTTTTCTGTAAAGGTAGCTACGGGCGACACGAGGTATCACGCGATCCTTGGTAAGTACCCAGACATTACCCGGCCTTCAGGCACACCATCTGTCCCAAGGCACACCACGGTACACCACATACGCACCACACCCGGCCCACCCGTTTCATGCACACCACGCCGCCTCGCCCCCGACAAGCTGAAGATAGCTAGGAAGGAATTCGAACTCATGCTCAGTAACGGCACAGCACGTCCTTCCGAGAGTCCGTGGGCTTCACCGTTACACCTCGCGCCTAAGAAGGACAACGGTTGGAGACCATGCGGCGACTACAGGCTTTTGAATGCACGGACGGTCCCCGACCGTTATCCTATTAGGCACATCCACGACTTTGCTCATAGCATTGCTGGATGCAAAGTCTTCAGCACCATCGACCTTGTTAAAGCCTACAACCAGATTCCGGTCTACGAAGAGGACATAGCGAAAACAGCCATCACAACACCTTTTGGTCTGTTTGAATTCCCTTACATGACCTTCGGTCTGAGGAACGCCGGCCAAACATTTCAGAGGTTCGTGGACGAGATGACGAGAGGCCTGGACTTCACCTACTGCTACCTCGACGACTTCTTGGTGTTCTCAAGGACCGAGGAAGAACATGAGTCCCACCTTCACCAACTCTTCTCTCGGATGAAGGATTACGGTATCCTCGTCAACACCTCGAAGTGCGTCTTCGGTGCCAGTGCGGTGAACTTCCTGGGCTACCACATTTCGGAGTCTGGTACTCGGCCTCTGGAATCCAAGGTCCAGGCCATAAGGGAATTCCCCTCTCCAAAAACCGTCAAGCAGCTCAGGCGTTTTCTGGGGATGGTTAACTTTTATAGGCGATTTTTGCCACACGCAGCATCCGTCCAAGCCCCACTCAACGCTCTGCTTGCCGGTTCAGTGAAGGGGTCGCAGCCGGTCGATCTTACTGGTGATGCACTTCTTGCCTTTGACCAATGTAAAGAAAGTCTTGGTAACGCTGCACTCCTCGCGCACCCAGATTGCGATGCACAGTTAGGGTTAGTGACCGATGCATCAGACCTTGCGATGGGTGCAGTCCTGCAGCAGCTCAAGCAGGGCGACTGGCAGCCGCTGGCATTTTTCTCGCGGAACCTGTCACCATCGCAGCAGAAATACTCACCTTACGACCGCGAACTCCTGGCCATTTACGAGGCCATTAAATATTTTAGGCATATGTTGGAGGCTAGGCATTTCGCGGTCTACACAGATCATAAGCCGCTCTGCTTTGCGTTCCGCGAGCGAAAGTCTAGCTGCTCGCCCCGTCAATTCCGCCACCTCGACTTCATCTCGCAGTTCACGACCGACATCCGTCACATCTCCGGACGGGACAATGTTGTGGCAGATACGTTGTCCCGGGTCGATGAACTGCAGATGCCTATCGATCTCGACCTGCTTGCGCAGTTGCAGACTACCGACAAAGAGCTTCAACAATACGTTGATGGTACTTCGTCACTACGTCTAGTGAAGCTCAGAATTCCTGGCAGCTCCAGTGAATTATACTGTGACGTTAGTACCCCAGCACCACGGCCTTTTGTGACAGAGTCACTGCGTAAACAGCTCTTCGACAGTCTGCACAGCCTCAGCCACCCAGGTCCCAACTAGGGCATGCACCCGGGTAAACCCGGTTCTTAAATACCCGGGTATACCCGGGTATTTCGATAAGTCTGTGGAACCGGTTCTGAGCGATGGAACCGGGTTGGCCCGGTTCTGATGAGATTTTTATAATTTTACATAAATTGCTAATTTAAATCGTCGTGAAACTTTTGGAACGTGGAACGGTGGAACTGGAACCTTCGTCTGGTGGTATATTCATGAAATGGTGACGTATGCATCATTTTGAAAAGTTCCTCGAAGCACTCACCATAGTAACGTTGGTAGAACACGCAGAGTGAGGCTATGTCTCTTCGCAAGCTTAGCGGTTCTAGCCTGTCAGTCAATTTTGGGTCGTTGACGATTCGGACTGCGCGCTTTTGAACGGAGTCAAATGGGCGTAGCTAGTATTTTGGTGCTCCTGCCCAGTAATGGGAGCAGTACTTCATATGGGGTCTGACTTGGGCCTTATACAGCGTCAGGAGTTGCCCCGCAGTGAAGTACTGCCTCGCCCTGTTAAGGCCACGCTTTTTGAATGCCAATTTGGCCTTGTTCTCCAAGTGACTACGATACTGCACTTTACTCGTAATGTCCACACTCAAGATACCGGCACTTTCACCAGCGGTGAGTGCGGTGCCCTGGAACTTGGGCGCTATAACAAATGGGTTTTTTTAGCGATAAACGCGCAAACTTGTGTCTTTGTAAGGTTAAACTCAACAAGGTTAAATCGACCCCATTCCGAGATCCGCTCCAGAGAGTTCTCGACTTCAGACACAGGTTTGATTCTGCTTTCCTCCACTTGTGACCGAGAGGCATTGGCTCGACAGGTGTATTTGTGCGTTCACAGTACTATCATCTGCATAGCAATGTATACCGCGTGATTGTTGCAGCATTTCATTGATATGCAGAATGAATAGTGTAGGAGACAGCACTGAGCCTTGGGGAACACCGGCGTTAATGGACTTCATATCTGAGCAGCATCCGTCAACAACGACCTTAATCTGCCACTCAGACAGAAAGCTTGCTACCCATTTATATAGCCTCACGGGAAGACCGTAAAATGGAAGCTTCGTGAGAAGGGCCCTGTGCCAGACCCGGTCAAAAGCCTTTGCGATTTCCAGGCTTACTGCCAAAGCCTCCCCATTGCCCTCAACGGCTTCAGCCCAGCGGTGTGTGAGGTACACCAAGAGATCACCGGCCGACTGGCCCTGGCGAAAGCCATACTGACGATCGCTGATCAACAGGTGCTTCTCGAGGTACCTAAGGCGTTGCGTGTTTATAACACTCTCCATCACCTTAGAAAGCAGGGAGGTTATCGTAATAGGTCTGTTTTTGGACGGGTCACTGCGGTCACTCTTTTTTGGGATTGGGTGTACTAGAGCTACCTTCCACGAAGACAGTACTTTACTAGTGGTGTAGGAAAGCGAGAATAAGCGCGTTAAGGCGGGAGCCAACTCGGGAGCGCACGTCTTTAAAACGATCGCGGGGATATCGTCCAGCCCGCTCGACTTCTTGACATCGACGGCTTGCAGAGCTCGTCTGACGGCTTTTTGTGTGAAGCACACGTCCATCATCAAGCTCTCACACTGCCTGATGGTCGGCGGTGTGGCACCTCCATCATCCAGAGTCGATTTTGAGGCAAATAGGGTGCCCAAGAGATCGGATTTCCCTTTTGCCGTGTGAGCCAGAGTATCGTCCGGTTCGCGTAGAGATGGAAGAGACGACCGACAGAAATTTCCTTCCACAGCCTTGGCCAGCGACCAAAAAGCTCGACTCCCGTAGCGGGTCCACGGATAGCTTGATAGACGTTGGCCAATTTTGCCGACTAAACTATTGTTATTTTTTTTACATATTCTATCCAATGGATCTCGTGTTTTGTTGTAAGTATTTCGTATTTAAGTATTTAGCATATATTATTTGAGGTTGCGTAAACTGACACTCATTAGCGCTTTTCTACCGTCCGCAAACCAAAAAAATTCAAACCAAATTATTTAAATTGTTTTAAGAGTAAGTTTCTGTTTAGATTATTATTGATTATTTAATAGATTAATTTTATTTAACAGATTATTTAATAAGAGTTTTAAAAGTTAATCTTTGTTGATTATATAATAATTGAATAAACGTTGATTTGACACCAAAACCATCTCGTTTTTATTCATATTTCATTATGATTCCTTCCTACGTAACCAAACTCTCCAAATTCATCATTAATAAAAAAATATATATAAAAAAATCGATTTGGTCGCTTGGAACCGGGTAGCACCGGGTGACCCGGTTCCGACTACCCCTAGAACCGGGTATGCAAAATCTAGAAGCGGAGCCGGTTCTGCATGCCCTAGTCCCAACGCTTCTACTAAACTGGTCGCGGAACGTTTCGTCTGGCCTGGCATGCGCAAAGACTGTCGAGAGTGGTCACAAAAGTGCCAGGCGTGTCAGCGCGCCAAGGTAAGTCGCCATGTGTCAGCACCGTTGGGCACGTTCGACTTACCTCGCGCTCGATTCGCTTTCGTCCACGTGGACATTATCGGTCCCCTACCTCCATCTCAGGGTTACCGTTACTGCTTGACCGCTGTGGATCGCTTCACCCGGTGGCCGGAAGTTACACCGATGACGGACATCACCGCGGAAACGGTCGGTAAGGCCTTGGTATCGTGGATGTCCAGATTTGGATGTCCTACCGATATCGTCACCGACCGTGGGCGGCAGTTCGAATCGTCACTTTTCCAATACCTTGGAAAAGTGATTGGATTCAAGCACCGCCGCACCACCGCATATCATCCGGCTTGTAACGGCATGGTTGAGCGATTCCACCGACAACTCAAAGCAGCGATAATGTGCCACGCCGACAGCAACTGGGTCGAGTCCCTGCCCCTTGTGCTCTTGGGCATTAGGTCTTCCTTTAAGGAGGACCTACAAGCGTCGTCGGCCGAACTGGTGTACGGTGAGCCTTTACGTCTGCCGGGAGAGTTCTTCCAGGCGACCGCTCCCGAAACCACCGACCTTTCGGAGTTCACGACGCGCCTAAGAAACATCGCGGCTAAGATAAGACCCACACCTGCTGCTCGGCACTGCACGAAAAACACCTTCGTGCATAAGGATTTGCAGGTGTCGAGCCACGTCTTTTTGAGGGACAATGCAAACCGAGGGTCCTTACAACCGCCTTATACAGGACCTCACAAAGTGCTCGAACGTAGGGACAAGACTTTCAAGATATTGGTCGGAGGGAAGGAGGTCACAGTAACGATAGACCGTCTTAAACCGGCCTACCTACTCGTAGACCCGTCCCTTCCCTCCAATCCTGTCCCTACTCCTAGCTTCCCTCCTACTCCTCAACCTACACCCCGGCCTTATCCACCTCCCATATCCGATCCTGTACCTCCTCGGTCGAATGCCCATGCTCCGGAGGGCGTTAAAACAACTCGCTCAGGCCGCCGAGTTCGATTTCCGGACTACTATCGACCGTAGACCCGGTCTCTGGGGGGGAGTGATGTGGGCTACTCCCACATATTTATTATATGTAATATGTAATGTTATATACACACTGTATACAGGAACACACATATAATATTATATTTATGTTTATTATTTATTACACACATATATACATACATACATACACACATATACGCACATACACCATACACACAGACACATACACACCTGGTGTGTCTCCGCAAGTCCGAGCGGAACCCGGGACGCGCCGAGACGGATGCCCAATCTCAACATCTAGGCTGTCGTCACAGCGGCCGGCGCACACGCATTCCTCCCGTGTCATTCTCGGCTCGGACTTGCCGCCCCCCGTCAGTCGGCTACAAACCTTCTCGCGCGGAGCCCGTGTCGCTTGTACGCCTGACACCGCGTTCCTATGCCTACGCTCGATCGCGCGTAATATATTATCTATCTGTTGTGTGCTCTCAAAGACAATATTAGTGTTAAGACTCTTCCTATCGCTTATTTCACTCTTTCTCCTTCTTTTATTAATGGTAATGACTTTTCTTCTTGTGTGTGTAAAACTGTACCTGTGAATAATGACTGTGTTTCTCTGTGCTTCGTGATTAAAGTGTTCTACGCCATCCGGACGTTTCTTTTATCGCTTTCTTACTTATTTCTAGTTAGGACATTAAGACAGAGACTTTATTAGTTAGGTACATAGACAATAGTTATTAGTTTTATTTGCTTCCATCACACACGCTACTCGCTTTACCATAAGTGGTTTGACTGTAGAGTTTTTGATGGGCAAAACTACATTGAAGTATTACAATATTTCCCCTAACGTGCAGCAGCAATAGATATGTACGCAATTCATTTCTCATTCAGAATGTACTGGATGTGAGCCGGCCGGTATCTTCATCACTCGAGCTGCTGTGCTATACGTCTTAGCTGGTCTAGAAATTTCATGACCATTTATACGCTTCGACCCAGTCTCACAATGAAATTTCTTTAACACAAAAATATTTTGCGATTCTAAGATGCTACGTGCACTGTAAGAGCAGCACCTTAACTACTTATTATCCGCGCGCGTGCTCCGCATTAATTTGAACGGATCTTTAATCCGCCCGAGAATGTAACCCGATCAACAGCCGGCGCATTATCGTAAAACTTGATGGACACCGGTATAAATACACGAGTTGCATCGAAAGCGTTACAATAACTCTGCGTTTTAGGGACCGGTGCTGACCTTAGAGCAACACAGGTACTGACAGGTATGACACCCGTCAGAGGAGTGGCCTTTACGGGCGAACCCCTCGTCCCAACGTCCATGCGCAATGTGTCTTCTAGTTATACAATTAGTGTGTGTGTGTCGGTATCAGTATTGTAGGTGCATAGAAAATGACGTTGTTGATTGAAATTGACATATTTAGAAATGTATGCGTCTGTAGCGATGAAAGAATATTTGTGAATGTGTGACAAAATTAAAATGTGTGCGTTCTTCCCCCCGCACCAGATTGGCACAAAAATTATGTATCGAAGCGAGGAGCAATGCCCTCTCCACTGACGGGTGAGTCAGTACCTTTGATGCTTTAAGGTGCTGACCAATGATTTTTTGTTACTCCCTAGAAAGACTGGCGATATAATAATATGATTAAGTTAAAGTTACGTGTGACTACGGCTCTATTTCAAACTTAAAAGTCTAAAATTTATTGATTTCGTAATTGAGAGATTGATATTAAAATCTGTTTAATCTTATTAGTCGGTATTTTATATCGTCCTGTCGTCATATCGTCGGGTTTAAGTTGACTTTCTTTTCGTTTAATTGCTATATTTCATTTTAGGCATAAATACAATATCAATCACTGTTCATGGAGCAATGATAAAAAAACTAAAAAACACGCTTTCGTGAAATAACGAAATAAAAAGTGAAAAATAAGAAGAAAATGTACCTATTTTATTGTAAAAAAAGCGTGGGGTGCATGATGTCAATAGTAGTGAAATGTTAGAGTACAAAGATTATCAATTTGATGTCTTAAGAAGCACCCCACGCTTTTTTTACAATAAAATAGGTACATTTTCTTCTTATTTTTCACTTTTTAGTTCGTTATTTCATGAAAGCGTGCTTTTTAGTTTTTTAAACTACATTATTAATTTTTAATTTTTTAGTTGGATTTTGTTTCATGTCATTGTATTGTCATCGGCCCAGACTCCTAGAAGTAGGTAAAAATGAAGTCAAAAGATTCCGTTACATGCATACATACAGGTCAAGCTAATAAAAGCGTGTAAAAAAAATATGTAACAAATTTCTTAGCCTAAGATTGGCATCAGTTTTCTATTATTATAAAATATTGTTTATAAAATGCACAGAATGAAGTTTACTTTTGATTTGGCGAATAAAAATTATAACAACGTGAAATTATTTTCATTTCATGTCCTTTATCTACCTTATTCTAAGTATGTATGTACTTAATTAGTAAGGGTCAAGGTATTGTAATATTGTCAATTTATATCGTTTTATTTAATTTCATTTTTAGTGGCCACGACAAGCAAGAGATGTAGTATCTTCCACAACCGATGCACAATAGATACCCATTTGCTCATTCATCTTCTTCTTTTCAGCCATTTGTAGTCCACTGCTGGACATCTAACTAACTAACTAGCTCCCCTAACGTTCGCCACTCCTCCCGGTCCTGCGCCTTCTGAATCCAGCGGCTTCCATCCACCTGGTTGGAGGGCGGCCTGTACTCCTTTTGCCGAGACGTGGTCGCCATTCGAGAACCTTTCTTCCCCATCGGTTGTCGGTTCTTCTAACTATATGGCCTGCCCATTCCCACTTCACTTCACCTCATTTGCTCATTAAGGCGACTCAATGAAAAGTAAATAATGAATACATTCAACTTATCGACATAAGGATGCGATTACCATCCGCCTTCATACGTTTATCTTGTACGCTTACGATTTTTTTTAAATTATATATCAGATACTTAAACAGTCAGTGGGCACGGAAGGTAATAAAATTTAATTTGTCCGTCGACAGCTGCATTCTGTGTTACAAACTATTTTCTTAGCTATCTGTTTTTTGCGAGCACCCAGTCGGCAATTTCTTTGCTAGTTTAATTAATTTGATACTACATCAATATAACGACCTAATAATTATTGATTCACTTAATCAATTAAGATAATGAACGAAGTATAACTGTAGACAGGTAAGAGACACTTGGGTACGCGACAGTTGTTTGTTTTTAGTTTTTAGGAGTAACTTAAGATGTTTAATAACAATGTCTTAATAAAACATTGAATTTCTTCTTGAAAGGTTGAGCAAAATGCTACTTTTGATTTTGTATGGTGAAATCTACATTGTGAGACGCGTTTACATTTGTTCGAACTGTACAAATCCAATATTATAAACGTGAAAACGTGAGTTTTTGTTTGTTTGTTTCTTTCACATCGCAACGTAGCACCAGACTGACCTCATATTTTGCATAGAGAGATTGGAGGCTGGAGATTGAGACATACACCTTTCACATCGGGAGAAAAACGTTAATAATATTATGTAGCCGAAGCCGCCGTCTAATCCCGCTAAAAGCTATTCTTAACATAAGATAATTATGACACGGGATGTCATTGCTTTTTATCAGATGTATGTATTTCTGTTAAAAATATGAAAGGCAAAATTAAAGGCAAATTAACACACTCATACTAAAATGCGCTCATGTACACCCTCGGACAACATTTGCCGTTCATAATTGTAAACATAAAAGTTTTATGCGTCGTTTTATACATAAATTGATTTAAAATATTCTCTTCAAAATAAAATCAATGAGCTTTTGCTTTAAGCTGACAATTAGGTGACAGGTTGCCCAGTTTGACCACTTTTTGAGGATTAATTAAAATATTAGATGAAATAAAAATCAGATCCATTCAACTGTATAATTTAAGATTGAGATCTTGACATGGAATAAATCTGGAAACGTTTGATTATCTGAGTTGTAAGCACATTTGCAATTAAATTTGCTTATCCGTTCATTGTTATATTTATAACTAAATTTAATAAGTCAGGTATGTTTAAATTATTTCTTCTTTTTTTCTTGTGTCCTTATTTCAACCTATTTTTATCTAATACCATTAAAGGTATTAGATAAAAAAAGGTTAGATTATTTTGGCGTGGCAAAATGGAAAACAGTTGTGCCAATCTAACAACAAAAAAAAAATGTGAATTGGGAAACATAAACAAATCATCCATTTCCGATACTTTTCTGACTGAATGTATGTACACAATTTAATATAATTGGAATCTCGTGTAGCGACCTTCCGCTACTCATCATGAGATGGCGCCACGGGTATTCCTGAATTACGCTATCGAAGTTTTCGGAATATCCTACCATATATACAAGCTCCGAATTGATTCAGCACTGATTGAGCACGGACCATTGATGGAGCACGGCCGCTCCCCGGGCATGACCACCTCGCCCGGCGGGAGATCTCCTTTTGCCAAACTGGTGACCCCGGGGACAAGAATACGTCCTTTCTGACCTTCATCAGTCGCACTTTCACCCCCTGGTTGGACTACAGCATCACTTCACCAACTCGTTAGGGTCATCGCAGCGCAACGTGATAACGCTTCCTGATCCAGCTACCTCCTGCGACGTCGTGGACTCTACTCGCCTCCACATTCCAACCTACCCTCACATCTCGACTCACCGAAGATAGAGGGCATCTCCACACTTCGCTACACCCTTACATCCCGACTCACCGTGGATAGAGGGCGACACAAGGTCTGCACCCTCACATCTCGACTCACCGCAGTTAGAGGGCATTCAAGGCGCTTGTAAGCGAAGATTACTCAAGCATGTTTAGAAGTTATCGACCTCCGGTCTGAGCAGGGGGTGATGTAGCGACTTTCCGCTACTCATCAAGAGATGGCGCCACGGGTATACCTGAATCACGCTATCGAAGTTTTCTGAATATCCGAGCATATATACAAGCTCCGAATTGAGTCACTGGGAGCGCGGCCGCTCCCCGGGCATGACCACCTCGCCCGGCGGGAGATCTCCCTTTTTCAAACTCGCAAACGTCTCCTACGATTTTCATGAAATTTAGTGTTCAGGAGCAATAACGATTTATTGCCTAAAGAAAATCAAACCTAGTTTTCAACTTAAACATAAAATATGACTCTTCCTGTGACCTATCGGCGAGTATATGTAACTCTATTTTTTAAATTGGTAGCTGAAGTAGATAGCGTTGTTAAGTAAGCCAATCAGTCTCTGAAAAATGAATTTTTTTGATTCGCGCAACGCTCAGTCATCCGGGTAGGTACCTACTTTTATTGTATCCGTCATTATTTGGCCGTATCAGTCACCAAGAACCTACGTTGTCTTTTCAGAAATAGTTGACGCCTGTATTTATACCTATATTATAAGAAAAACTTATTAAGACATCGACATCGAACAGATATTGCAGCCAAAAAAGCAATACGCGTTGGAAAACGTATTTGGCGTTGACATTGTAATGAAATATTTTAACGCTTCACACTCATTAGGGTATATATACCCTGTGTCGTAGGTACCATGGACACATATGTACAAGGACAAAAACACAAACACCCAGACCGAGAACAGAAATTTAAACTCAACATTCAAATTCATGTTTGGCCGGGAATCGAACCTGGGACTCCTCGATTGGCAGTCCGGCATAGTAACTATTGCGCCACGCGTTTCTTCTTAATTCTAATGTTTTTCCTAACCGTATTAACGATAAATATGCACATAACAAACTTCTTAGTCAGACAATATTTTTGAACTTTGTGTCTCCGTGTCTGTGACCGACCTTTTATCCACTAGTCTATCGCTGCTGTTATTATTGGAGAATAAAATAGACTGCACATTTTTAAATATGTAAATACGATAACGGATTATAAAATATGTATCACACACATAATATTGAGAAGAAGTTAGAGAGTTAGAATGGAACCTATTTCCGCCCACGCGTCTGCAGTGAAGACTAGTTTTTGACCCCGGATATGGTAATGTTTTAGTCGCTAGTTTTTATAGGTTCCAGGGTTCTGCATTTAAAATATTTTTGAAGTGAAGACTTCTTCAGCGGCGTTGTGCATTTTTTATTGGGTAAAAAATGTTAAATTCGCGTCAGGACACGTGGCCTGATCGAAAATTTGTAAGACAGCTTGTGACAGCTCGACTGTCTATACTTGTAAAATTCGTAATCGATCGATAATAAAAGCAATTCGTGCGAAATTATTCCCTAACCATTCCAAAATATCAAAAATGCACAACGTTAATGTTCAAGTTTTCACTTCTGCCGGCACTACCGGAGTGCAACTCGTTTTTTTTAAATTCTAAATTTGCCTGTATCTTTTTGTATTGGTAAAGAGACATTGGATTTGTAATCTGTGGTGCGTGAAAATCCTGTGAAAGATAGTAGCACCACCTACCGGGAGCTAAAGGGAACGAAAAAGAAGAGAAACGAGGTGATGGTATATATTAGCTTGCAAAAAATTTGTAATTCAGATCACTAAAAATAACGTGCTTTCTGCGCTTAGCAATAATGTGTATATAATTGAAATTATCATAGTTTAAGCCAGAATATTGAGTCACATTATTCATTGTATGACGGTCTCTATTGCAATGTGTATGAGTTTTTAAATATCGTACAATACACAGAAGTTTATCGAAAGTCATGATCATTATTAATCACGCGGTGATGAAGCAGCCAGCGCTACCTTATACGTGAGTCACTTTAACCCGTTGCGACCCGTGTGCTCTCTGTGTTTAGTAACTCATTAGTCATTGTGTGGCGGTCTCTATTATAATAAGTAAGAAGTATACAATTAATTTATTGAATCTTTATTTATTTATTTATAAACGTTACACACTCACAGCCCCACAGTAAGGTAATTGTGTGTTGTGTGGTGGATACCATGTACCTGTGTCGTGGGTACCATGGACACATACAAAGACAGGAACACAAACACCCAGAAGAGAACAGAAATTTAAGCTCATCATTCAAATTTCTGTTTCGCCGAGAATCGACCGGGTTCAATTCCCGGCGCCCCCTCGATTGACAGTCCGGCATGGTAACCATTCAGCCACGCGGGTCGTCAAGTTTATTTATTTATTTATTTACATTATACACTTTAAAAACATTACAGATACGTTTCTAAAGGGACGTAATATATTTGCCTGCCGTGCAGCGTAGTTCGGCAAGTGGTGTATAAAATATATCGATGCTCTGACTGATCCCATGCCCAAGGTGAGCGCTCGTATCAGAGGAGACTCTTTTACGAGCAGGTTTCGACATCTTGGCACCGCAAGCAGCTCATGTCGCCGCCGTCGAGCTTTGACATAGATGTCCGGGACGTTTAGTGAGATAAGTTCTAGCACTGACGGGTTAAAAGTCGATCCTCTAAGTAGCTGGACGAATATTACAATTAAGTAAATATCTCGCCTACATTCTCAAGTGTTGTACCCCAACATACCCAGCAAAAAATTACTAGGATATAAATTAGTGTACGCTACAAAGTATCCATATGAACGATAATATAAAAATCTTAGAAATTTCTTTTGGAGCTTTTCCAACATGAGCTTGTATTTAGCTTCATGTGGGCTCCATATAACTGCGTTGCTTTTTAGTATGCTTCTAATAAAGCTGTTATATAACAGCTTTATAGAAGCGATACTATCCAGATGTTGTGATTGCCGCAAAACAAAACCCAATGTAAGTATAGAATATTACCTATCATCCACTCCTAAGGGGATGAAAGACGGTAGCAAAGTTTATTACGTTATGGGACAACGTAATTCCTTTCCAATCCACTTCAAATTTTGTATATACAATATGTAACATAATTGATGGAAGATGTATTTCGTATTTTATTGAAACACATCTTCTAACGGTGTTTAAAAATGGTAGAAAGTTATTTTGGGGGTGATTTGCTTACTCCTTAGTTATTTCTATCCCATATAAAAATAAATGTTCTTATTGGTCAAACGTTGGTACGTCTTGCCCTGACGGGTGTCATACCTGTCAATACCTTGATGCTCTAAGGCACAATAGAGATATCTAGAAAGGCCTTAGACTAAGAATAATGTACTTACGTACTAAGAAAGGAGCTCTTTGTATTGTGTGTAAGGTCTTGCCGTATCTATAAAAAAATTGACACATAAAATATTCAGAGAGGTAAGCAACCAAAACTTGCAACTTTTTCTAATAGCACTTTTTAAAATTACGTCACATCAGCTAGATTTCTTAGAATTTGTATACTGTAATTAACTGTTGCCCAGTATTAAAAAAAATTGTTTCGACCATCAGTTATGGAAATATTTAAGGAATAACGACAGTCGGGAATGAAATTTTAGTAACCAGTAATCATGATTGAGGTTGAGGTTGATGTGAAGCATCAAAATACCTTCTGCTCCAAACGTAAAGAAATCCTGCTGACTGAGAAAATATTTCTATACTCAACATCGTCATAGTATAGTGATTGATGACACTTGACATTTGACAGAATATAAATAATTGCCTTTTGTTGTTTGAATATACAGTGCATATATTAGTACGTTAAGTAATTATATGGGTACATTAATATGCCCAATCTTTTTACAGTCAACATATACATATACCCTAAAAATACCCACCACTAATTTTTAAGGGGTAGCATCCCAAATTCCCAACATGTTCCTTAAAGTTACTGTATCTATACAAAACTTAAACAGAACCCAAATCAATTTTTAAAAAAACATCACAATGTAGTCCATATGTTTTAGATAATTAAATATTATTGTATCACACAACTTAATAAGAGTGAAATGTTTAATTTATATTTAATTGATATCATAAATCTAAATCCAGTTATTAAATACTTAATTATAATTAATGACACGACTAAGCAGCGTTGATTGATGAGGAGAGTTATTAAAATGCAATGGACCACGCCCTGGCTCGTGAATCAAATGGCGTTTATTTCCTTGCGATTGGTTTCTTGTCGATATAAAGTTGCGTCAAGTTATGAAGTTACGAAATTTATAAAGCATTGGTTTATATTCAAAGTTGACATATAAAAAGTTTAACACTATAATGGATTTTTTCTTGGATTCACTAAACAACACTGATGAAATTCCAAAAATTCTTCTTCCGATCAAAGACTATCAAGTAAGTTAAAATTTTAAAGAAAAAGTTACTTTCTTCATTTCGGGCATTTAAATAAAACCTTTTTTAAGTTTTTTTTTCCTTTCATCCATCCATCAGCCTTTTATAGTCCACTGCTGGACATAGGCCTCCCCTAACGTTCACCACTCCTCCCGGTCCTGGGCCTTCTGAATCCAGCGACTACCCGCTGTCTTCTTCAGGTCATCAGTCCACCTGGTTGGAGGGCAGCCTGTACTCCTTTTGCCGTGTCGCCATTCGAGAACCTTTCTTCCCCATAGGTTGTCGCTTCTTCTAACTATATGGCCTGCCCATTGCCACTTCAGCTTGCAAATGTTGAGAGCTATGTCGGTAACTTTCGTTCGTCTACGGATTTCATCGTTACGAATTCTATCTCGTAGAGAAATATCAAGCATAGCCCTCTCTATCGCGCACTGAGCGACCTTGAACCTATGGAGAAGGCCAACTGTAAAAGACCACGGCTCAGCGCCGTAGGTCATCATTGGCAACACACACACTTTCGACTTCGGCACTGAGGTATTCTGGACGAGAAGACACTTTGTAATTTTCCGAACGCTGCCCAACCGAGTTGGATTCTACGAGTTACCTCTCTCTCGAAGCTGGACTTACCCATTCGGATCACTTGTCCCAGGTATATGTACTCATCGACAACTTCGAGAGTAGCGCCATCAACAACTACCGGTATAGGTGTGATATGGACGTTAGACATGATCTTCGTCTTGTCCGCGCAATACGATTAGTAAGAACCCTTGAAAACAGCTTATAAATGGCTCAGAAGCGCGATGGGTCTATAATTCTTCAAAAGGGCTCTGTCACCCTTTTTGAAGAACAAAACCACCACGCTTCTGCTTCACGCCTCCGGGATAGTTCCGCTACTGATGACGGTATCGAACAGTTTTTGGAACGCCACTAGGAGGGATTTCCCTCCAGCTTTCAGCAGCTCTGATGTGATACCGTCATCTCCTGGAGCTTTGTTATTTATAAGATGATTAAGGGCTCTTCTAATTTCGTACAGGCTGACGTCCGGGATATCTTCGGTATAGTGTTGGGTCAATTTGGCTCTCTTATCGTTTACCACATCGGTAACGGGAGCTTTTGAGGAGCTGTACAACCTTCCGTAGTAACTCTCAATTTCTCTCTGAACTTCAGGCTTAGACGAAACTACAGCGCCAGACTCAGTCCTCAATCTCGTTAACTGGCTTTGCCCTACACTCAGATTTCTTGTGAACACTTTTGTGCCTTGGGTGCGCTCAATAGTGTTTTCGACTCGCTGTGTGTTGTGAGCATGCAAATCGCGTCGTCTGCAGCAAGAAATCTGTTTGTTGAGCTGCCTGTATTTCGACATGAAGACGGGGACCGAACGCGTAGTTCACGCCTTTCCTTTATAAGACCGAGGGTATGTTCAGAGAGCACTTGGGGTCTACTACTGGAGGGGGTCTTGAAGAACTTGGACTCTACCTCGTGGACGGTTTGTACCATCCTCGTGTTGTACCTATTCGTTCACAGACTCACATTTTTTTAGGCCTGCGAAACGATTTCGCAACTCAAGCTGAAAGTTCTGCCCTGGATTTGGGCAGGTGTTGGTCGGTGCGTAGACTTCATTTGGCGTTACCGTTTCAGCTTAATGTTAATATTTAATGTGCCTCGTACCATTCGGTGATTACTTCCGGTTTTAAACCTGTTCATCACGGAGACATCATTAAATATGTGCCGTTTGTCTGCCAAAATGAAGTCTATCTCGCTTTTCGTGGAACCATTGGGACTTATCCAAGTCCACTTGCGATGAGGCTTCTTCTTGAAGAAGGAGTTCATAATGAAGAGGTTCTCCTTCTCCAAGAAGAGGCAAGTGGCCTCGGTGGTTCCATTGACCAAATCCAAAGGGCCCTACTTTCTGCTCATCGCCGTCTCGCGTGCCAAGTCTTGCGTTGAAATCCCCCGTCACCACCGTGAAATAAGTCTTAGAGGCATGTATGGCTCTACTTACGTCCTCATACATAGCCTCAACCTCATCGTCTGGGTGTGTCGCAGTCGGCGCATATACCTGTATGACCTTCAGCGAATACCGTTTTGATATTCTGAGTATAAGGTACGCTACCCTTGCTGACACACTTTCGACTTGACTCGACACCACCTTTGGACAGATGTTCGCCCTCCCGGTGATAGAATAAGTTACCGGATTTTAGGATTACCGTGTCCTCCCCTCTCTTCAGACTTCAGATAATCCTGTGATACTCCAGCGTAACTTATCTATCTTTGCTTCCAGTTCATGTATCTTTTCGTTGGTCCTCAGTGTCCTGGTGTTGTATGTTGCCAGGTGCAGAGGTCGTTTTCTCTTGTGACAACGGAATCTCTGCCGGAGATTCTTAGCACCCCTTGCCCCGCCGTTACCATGGCCGCTGTCGTAACCAGGGATAGCGGGGCCGCCGGGGACTGGGGGGCAAGGTTTAATTTTTTAAGTTTTTTTTTTACTTTTTATTTATTGCTACTTGCTTCTTGCTAACTGCTCTCATCGAAGGCTCTCGTCGCTGTATACCTACTATTTGAATGGCGCCACAAACTCGCAACAATTAAACTTAATAATTAATAATTATAAGAATATAATAATGATAGTATTGTGTTAAAATAGCGAATGATAAAAACTTTACATTTTCATGTCAAATGTTGCCAAGACGAGTTAATATGGCTTAGTCGTTTCTGAAGTAACCCAAGGGGTAAAGTAAGTAAGTAAGTAACTCTGCTACACTGCGGTACCCCAGATATCAGAACGTCTATAAAATATGTATCACTATACCTAATCATCAGCGAATGCAAATGTATGTTATACTTTATTTTATTTTGTAATTTCATCACATGCGTCACATTTTATATTTTTCGTGTATCGCTAGTAATTCAATGACAATGACAAAGGCAAAGACAAAGACAAAGACAAAGACAAAATGATTTATTTGCACAAATATGGGTATTACAAAAGTTGTTTTATACATTTAATAGTCCGCCATATTTAGCTCAGTAAGGTATGCAAATATTGTTAATAGAAATAAAGTTACTGACTAAAATGTAACTAACTAATTTATTTAAGTATTAAATTAAATTTACGATCCATATTATTGATTTAAATTTATCCCATATTTTGCGTTTTATTTTTATTTTGTGTTTTTGATAATTACGAGTATTTGTACGGTATTTTTATCCGCGTCATCAGCTTTGGGCACCCAATACCGTTACTGATTGATAGGTAGGGCTCGTTAATGCAGTAATATTTTCGCAATTTTAGTTAGTTAGCTATAAATCATTACACTAACACAATCATATGCCACAAAGCAGAAAGCAAACAGACTAGAGAGTGAAGGCGGAAAAAGGCAATCGACCCTTATAAATTCTTATGGCCCATAGCATTAGTACGAATTATTCTGCAACATCGATGCGCTATTCTAACCTATTATCATACCTGTAGACACACTAGACTAGTTCAGAACAGGCAAGAACCCAGAGCTGTGGCGAAGGAGTCCGAAGACTAAGTCATACACTTCATGTTTGATGCAAAATACACAATTCAGCCCTACTAAGTACCGTCCGCAGACTCAACAATTCACCTAAATGGTTTATCGTAATAGCCTATCGTATATTAAGATAGGCTCGGCGCCATATTAACTGCAAGGTTAATATAATATTATGTTTTGTTAATATTTTATCAATTGTTGGAGTGCAATATCTCGTTATGTACATTTAGACGTTAAATGCTAACAGTTACTGTTACTCAAGTTAATGTGAATTCTAGAAATACATTGCAGTACAAGTATGTTGATATGTAAAATATCTACCATTAACAGGGGCGTTGAGCGTATTATGGACATTTAGACATTTTATTTAGGTCTTTTTAAAGCAATAATTAGAAATTTAAATGAAATGTTATATTGAAACAGAGTCTTGGTAAGAGTTAGCATTTGTATTATTGCATTGAGGCAATAGCGCATGTCCATCTACATTTTTCGTGAAGCAATTCTGTTATATGCCAGTAACCGCATACTGGCCACACTGACATGAGGCGAACATCAGACTTCGAAGTAGTATAGCTAATGTTAGTGACCTGGAATAAAACATGAGTTAATTTGAAGTTGTCTGTATTTTTACCTGAAAGACAGAAATGGGCGAAACGAGAGTACATGTCAGATTGTGTTAAGTCAGCTCAGACGAGCATAAAGGCAACGCGGTGTTAACTAGCCGCTGCCTCCTATGGACATATGCAGTCACGTTTTTACTCCAAAGGCTGTACGCCACATGAAAACCTGGACGGAACAGCGATTTTCCACCAAAACACAATATTTACATATTTAACACTTTATTACACCACTTAACAAAATGTAGTAAAAGGCCGACGAAAGCATTTTCTGCCAGTGTACTTTTGCCAGTCTTTGGGCGAAGCAGAATGTTGTCCACCTGTACCAAATAGCCAGGAGAGAACCGACCAGCATGTGTCAACATTGCAGCTGTGTCGAGGAGACGGCGCAAACACACAAGAGGAGTGTCCTGCATGGGCCAAGGAGCGTCGTTATCTCATTGTAGCTGTCAGGACGGACCTCTCTACCGGCTTTAGTAAAAGTCATGATTGGGTGTAAGGAATCGTGGAGTGAGGGAGTTTTCTTCTGCGAGCAAGTGATGTCGCAGAAGGAAGCTGCGGAGTGGGAAAGGAAAATAACAACGGACCTTCCTATCCGCAGCAGGAGAGCAGGGCGTCGGAGGAGGATCTACCACGCCCTCCTCCAACCCTCATGATTGAGGTCAAGGCGTTGCACAGACACGCACAATAGATTATTGTTCCACGGTAGAAGTGAGTGCAGCCGTGGCACTTTCCCGGTCGACCATTAAAGTTTTACCAACTGCATTTTGTAATTATTTCGTTAATCCGTTTCAATAATTCGGGGCAGTAATCCTGTCCACCATTCTGGATTCGTATCTAATTCTTTCACGGTTCAAGCGACTCGCCTTTGGAATTCTCTCCCGGAACACCTCAGGAAATTGTACTCAAAGCCATCGTTCAAAAAGGGTGGTTTTTCTCATTACTTAGAGCTCTTCTCATAAAATTTGGAAGATGATTCTAATAAAACTATGATCTCTGTCTGTCAATATTGATATCTCATAATATTTATCTTATGTATGTTTATCGTGTGTATGTTTCTATTTATCCAACCTTTGATCTCTCCAACTTTTTTTCTCTTATACAATAATAATTATTCTCTTTATTCTTGTTGCCGCTTTTATATTTTTCTGCACTTTCTGAAGGTTAGCTGGTAGAAGGTGCCATTTTGGCATTAAGCTCGCCTTTTGTTCAAATTTGTGAAATTTGGCCAATAAAGAGTAAATAAAAAGAAAGCCAAAAAAGTTAACCACAAGCATCTCCCAAAAAGAGCAAAGTACTATATAGGTATTTACACAATAATTTAGCGTCAAGTTTGCGAATAGATACCTAGATTTACGAGGTTTCCAGAACGTTGCCCAGTACTCTATCTCACAGAGGGTTTCAAATTCATATAAATATGAGCTTCGATACATACTGTCTCTTTGTACTATGACGTGCAATGTGAGCATTATAAAGCCTTTGTAGAATCAACTGCGCTTAAATCAAGAAAATTCATCGTCGGTCTGCATTGTAGCGTACTTTATTAGTCTATAGAATAGTCGTAATTTTTAAGCTTGTGGCTTTAACTTTATTTCAATTGACATTTACTGCAATTTTTATTAATTTCTTTCTTATAGTTTTTTTTCTATCTATCTTTCTTACATCACTCGCTGATCATTGTTCGTCATGTTTAATATGTCGTATAGAGCTTTGTAAGTGTGCTGTGCTACTACAAAGAATAAAACTATCTATCTTATATAAATAAAGATAGCGAGCAAGAACTCATTATAACCAAAATACCATAATAATATTATTTTTGAAATGGAGGTCGCTACACTAATAATAGGATTATGGTCTGATGTCATTGTATCCATGTCTGCTATAAACACTAGAATCAGTCAGTAAGCCCCTTACGTGAAGAAAATCAGTATCCTACGTCAGATCACCTTCACAGTAATGAAAAACCTCTAAATAAATAACGATTATTCAAACAATAAATAGTAAATAAGAAGCTTATATGGTATCGTTCAGCTTTAAACATAATAATGCATAATATCGTTCTCAATTTCATTTAGTGTAATTTCAACCTCTGAGGAATATTTCAATCTGTGTGAAGCATTTAGTATTTCTTAGTATTTAGATGTATACAGTAAAAGTCAAGTAAATATTCGAGTAAAGTAATGGCTACTTTACCAAAACGTGTCCGATGATATTTTGGCGGCAACCCATTAAGTCATATTTTCACGCTGTTTTTTTATTCCTCAACTCTCTGTCACTATCACTATATAATATAACTTACATCCAACACAATACCAAATTTATTTTATAAAACGTAAAAAAGCAAGCAAATATAAGTTAAGACTACGACTTACCTCAAGTCGCGCCAAAATTAAATCTCTATACTTTCTCACGAGACAGTTCTAAAATTGATCAAAATATTTTGTGTTTTAGCCAATCGGCTTTAATTGAATTTTCGACACTATGTCGAAATAACAACAAAGAGACGAAATGTGTGCACAAGTACCTAGTCAGTTAAATTTCACACGATGTCGAAATAACAACAAAGATACGAAATGTTTCATAGTAATACATATTTGTAAAACAACTTACAGATTAGTGTTTACATTAGTAATAATTGTATTTTTAATAGGTGAAACGTTGTTCGCAGCAAAGTTGTCTGCACTGACTTTATTAGTATGAAGTGGCTGTCGCCAATAAGAGACAAATAAAGGCAACATTTTAATAACCCAGCCATACACTCACGCGGCACGTTGTATTGCGATTACGAGATTCTTGCATAGTGTTGCCATCTACAAACAGGAAATTTCCAGTTTCAGGAGGCTTTGCAGTAATTTTGAGTTTAAATTAACCAGCACACATCACTTATGGATGTTGAATATTGGGTCGTTTAAAATTTAGACTACAGAAACTGATTGCTTGGTTTTGGTTGTTAAAAACAAAAAGCTTTCCTGGAAAATTGTAAGGTCTTCTCTATAAGAAACATTTTACTTAGGTAATAAAAAATTGATGATGATGATGGAAAATATCGTGATATTCAATTGATTACGATGTTCTCCATCGCCGTGCATGACTGAGAGAAATTCATTTCTCGAAAGCAGGACGTCCATCAATCCGCACTTGGCCAGCGTGGTGGACTATGGCCTAAATCTCTTTCGATTGTGACAGGAGACCAGTGCCCAGCGGTGGGAAATAAAAAGGTTGAAAAACATTATTACACAAGAAATAAATTATTCCGAAATTCATAGTGACCAAAATTACTCGTTGTTACAAAAACACTTATGTTTCTCGCAACACAAATTTTAATAAACTTACCTAAAAGGCGGCAATTCTCAAACAACACAAGCCGCTGGCAACACCATCATCTCTCTCAAATCAGAAAAACGTGTCGGTGCCTACATGGGATCTAGTGATTATTCTTGTAATTAATGCGAATATCTCCCCGTTTTTGTCCCAAGCACTGGCACTTTAACAATTTCCTTAACTGTACCGTATTGTTGGTCTGGATTAAATTATTTCAACTGTGTATGGCGATGAAAACGCGTCGGATGAACATTCTGCGCATTTTCTGACCATTTTTATGCCATTACTTTATTGGTTTTATTGCAAATCGCGCTTTTTACTTTTATTAAGGTAAAATTTATACTGCTGATTTGATTTAATATTTATATGGCTCGTATAAGGCGATGCTGATTATATTTTTGTGGTTGTGTCATAAATATGAAGATGACACGATACAGTTTTTAAGTATTATAATTGGACCCGTATGTAGGTAGCAATTTATCTTCGCGTCAATCATATTTTAAATGTGCATTTAGGCACGTATGCTTTTCGCTGTTGTCATAGAACCCGCTGAACACTAAAAACAACCAGTTGTATTAGTTACCAGTTAATACCTGTTAAATAAGGCTGACCACCTATTTAACTGCAAGATCTTAACAGCCTGTTAAGACAAAGCCTCTAGCGCAGCGTTTCCTAATCAGAGCTACTCACCTTTATGCCTTTAATAACTAAATGCTGGGCACTCCCGTTAAGTTTTATAAATTCGACGCTATGCTCGTATCTCTTGGCTTCACCCGCAAGCGACACGCAATAAACTCTGGCTATGTATGTGTCTTACTTAGAGATTAAAGCGATATTTTTGGACTAAATTACGAGGAGAGATACTGTATGAGTAGAATGACTGGCTAGCTGCAACTTATTTTTGTCCCGCTATTGTCTAGGGATCTCTTCCAAAATTCGGAAGGCCTAGATCTTCATCAGCACACTACTTTAGATTATTTATAATAATTTGGATTTTATTTATAATAAATGACAATTTGAATTGGTAAAGTCTTTAGGGTAATGTCCACTATTTTATATGAAAAAGCTTATTTTGTGGTGCTTACTTAGTTTATGGTGTTTTTCGCGGTTGACCCAAATAGATAGAGGACTATAAAGGAACTGTTTTTTAACGAATAAGACACGCTACCTTTATTGAAAACATATTTTTTACTAAATTGTTATTTCTAGTTAACCTGACACAGAGTTATAATTCATCAGTACATCTAAAACTATATAATTTAACAATTATTATAGGTATCATAGCAGAGAGTAAAAATAGTAATGAAGCAAATCTTTCATCTAAAATTCGCTGCTGTATCCAAAACTAGGATTAAAATATAAATCTTGCATCAAAAACTAGGATTAATATATAAATCTAATATCATATCTTATGTAGTATTATCACTTTTGAGTCAGCATTCTTTTTTGTATACTTTTCTAAAACCAAGTTCAGCAATAATATTAGGACTATTTAACATTGCCTTGTATTGTTCAAAATATCGTTGATCGCTCTCGCTCGCTCGCCAGCCCGGGGCGAGTGCGTAAACCATTGTGCACAATTAATTACCAACGCGATAGAATGCGGCGACCGTAACAAGAAGCCAACTGATATCTAGTGTTTGTTGGTCCAAGGGCTAAGGTGAAGCAGCCACCGGCGATGTAAGTAAACCCTTAATCTTGTTTCAAATTGCGCCTGAGAAAATCTAGAATGTACACGAACAATGCGCTTTTATTGCAAATATAATGGTTATATTATTCATCTGGGTAATGTTTCGATTTAACCTTTGATGATAACGGGAGCGGGAGAATTTCGAATATCGAATGCTTGTACAAATTATCTGATTATTCGATACTTATTCCAAATTGAGCGGAATGCTGTGTTCGATGGAGTATCTAGACAAATATGGGTGCGAGATATTATGATTTTGTGATATTTATATTATAAGTATTTACCTACTGTCTTTTTAATCTCATTTAAATGATTTAAGAAACGAATTGGTTATATCAATGTCAAAAATAGACTGGTCTGTAATATTTATTGCAACAGAAATAAGTGACATCAATAACACTTGTATCTAATATGATTTAATAATAACGCTACATACTCATACACTAGGATTAACTGTATAATGGGTACCGTAGACACACATAAATACAGGATTTAAAACACCCAGACCAAGTACTGAAATATTCAAATTTCTGCTTTGCCGGGAATTGAACTCGGGAGCCTTAGTTAGCAGTCCGACATGCACAATATGGATTGTCGTCATTTAGGAACCTTAAAGAATTCTAATTAAAATATAAAAAAGGTGGCCTGCATTTAAAGTACAGTTAATACTTCTAATTTTAAAGTAATATAAAATGAAAACTATCTACTTTTTATGTTTCCTAGAGCTTAAATTTCTCGCTAAAACATTAAATTTTACGCTATCTGTCACGCTCAGTATAACCTGCACTTTTTGCAGAACTGTTTTCCTGACTATCTCACAACGGTAAAAACATTGCATTTTAAACATAAGACAAATTACGACTTAAGTGACTGTGCTGTCGTCTGTAAAAAATATAACTCCGTCAATAAATATTACCTTTGTATGGACAGATTCAATCTTTCAAGCCCAAAAGGAGGTAAGCTATGGTCTAAACGACGTAGTAAAATGAACTCACATCAAATTACTTACATCACTTGACGCGTATTTCAAAACTGCATTCAAAGCATATGCAAGTTTTTGCATAACACTTCTCGCCTACAACTATGTAGTCCTTATCAACGCATGTATCACGAGGTATGGGCGTCGTTTTTTCAATACTGAGTTAATTTGTATAATGAGAAGTAATTGGCATAATCGCGCTCCGTGTACACTAACCAGGGTTTGTAATCGGAAATCCGTGCCATTTTTAGAATAACCATTCATCCGAACTGGGAGTCGAACTGAGGACCGGTTGAGTTACTTGCTCGCTGATGTTAGACGGGTGTCTTAGTATCCGAGATGTTTGTTGCAGTAGCTTAGCTTGCAGCTCGGGATTAAGATTATGAGCCACGGTATTCTGCCTAATCATAAGAGGCGACTAACAGGGGGACATCCGGGGTTGCGGGCTGCGATAGTGGGAGCTTTGTCGTCCAGCCAATGGCTTCGGGAAGAATCGCGATGTGTGCGTGGCCAAGACGCCGACCTAAGCAACTCAGGGTGAAGGAGAGCTATGTCGCTCTCCCAAGATCCAAGGGCCCTTTGAGGCATTGCATATGGAGGACAAAGATATTATACACTGCAGCTCCTCATCAAACGAGGAGGCATGTTAATTGTATCTTCTCCAAGGTGCCAACCTTTTGAATGTTACCCCTGATACCTAAAAACGATGACTAACTCATCCCTGGTTATTGACATGGAATGAGATCAATTTCAATTCATACGAAACAAAAATGTACCTGTTTCAATACTAACTAGCCCCACGAAATAGAAGTATAAGTTTTTACAGTGCATCGTTATCACGCCAGCAAGGCTGTAATGCGTAGATAACCAAATTCTGTTTATTGATTTCTTTTCAAAAATGATAATACGGATAAATACTTGAATATCAAGGTTAATCAGTTAGTAAAATAGTTCTACAAAGATGCGCATACCACGCATAAATACAATCATTCTAATCGTCTAGCTGTCAAACAAATACATTTTTATGAGTGTGCACTGAAACTTCAGAACTATCTCTAGCACCGCTCATTAAAAGTGCACAGCACATAAAAACTGTTTCTACGATTGGCTACACTTTGTGGACTTGGGAAGGATTTAGCTCATAGTCACCCACTCTATAATAGTTTCGTTGATACCTATATCTACATTGATTATTGATGAAGGAGTAATAAGCATATTTAAATAAAATATAAACAACGTGTATTTCTCGATTATTAATTAGTATTGTCTTTACTAGAAGCTACTTGAAAATATCTATATATATGTACCTACATATCAATACTGTTGCTTTTAATGTTAGTGTATAAATGAATAATTTTTTTAAACGAATCATATTTGTAAAACGTTTCATGAGCATACGACTTTGGCTGCAACCCTTCAAGAGTTTCACTGCTGGACATAGGTCTCTCCTCATTATTGGAGAGGCTTGAACCTTACTCCACCATGCTGCTTCAATGCGGGTTGGCAGATTTACCTCTCACTTAATTTCAGGGGAACTCGACTACTTTTGAGCAGTAACGAGATTCTTCGTCATAAGCCATCGCATTCGGTCGCTAAGTGGTGGTGGTGGACTCAATAATCAAATCATGTTTGTCATAAATATATTATAATAGTTATCCGGTAGGGGATAAAACCCAATTCTGCACATATCTCAAATAATCTGGTTCAGAATGATTTGATTTCAATGCCTATGCAATTATTAAATTCTAAACTATTACTAACATTAGATATAAGTTTTCTCTTTTTTCTTGTTACTAACAAATAATGGATCTCTGTTATCCGACAAATAAATAAAATAAATAAATGTTTCGTTTAAAAGGCTGGGACCCGAAACATTGCCTTGCCCTTCATAACCGTTCATCTCTAGGGATGTGACAAGACAATGTATAAAACTGAAGCGATGTCAATATTTTTTCTCCGTTCAATACCCGATCGGCGTGGATCATCAAATCGGGAGAAGCGCACATCAACATACAATTAAGAAGTATACATTACGCTGAGACGCGACATTCATTACAGGTTTTTCTAAGCATATTTTAGAATAAATTGTTCTTTATGAGTTTGCATTAAAACGCCAAGTGTGAGTCTGACGCCTGCATTGAGTATTTTGTATTACGAGTACTTATTTATTACTGTAGGTGTAGATCTATCTAGTTTTCTTAATAAATGGTTTTGGAACGAAGTTCCTTATGGGGCGTTGCGGAGAGGTACCCTTAGCCAAGAAAAAACGTCCGTAACGTAATATTTTTATGTATAGTCTATGTATGACTGTAATAACAGTCATCACATCACATAGAATTTATAGTCTACGTGTTGACTGTTATTATTAAGGTCAGGTGGGGTAAGAGGGACGCTGGGGGAAGAGAAACAGTAACTAATAAAAAGAAAACTATAATACCTAGCTCTATGGTCACTACGTCGATAAAACAGTATTAGACGTAGTTCAAATATTTTTCGATAGATGGTGCTGCGACAGGGTAAATAAGCCAGTAAATGATAGAAGAAAAAATCAGTTGTCAAACTAAAAAACTAAGACCTAACGGCGTTCCTGGTTTGTGTTTATTTTAATACGAAAAACATAAGTGCTGCGGTTGATTGCTACGGTAAGTGTAATTATTACGTTGAATCTTTATTTTTCACGAATTATATTGTTCGTAGCGTGTGTTTTTAGTGCTTTTTCGATGTCATCAAAAACATAACCTTAAAAATGGCAAGACGGGAAAGAGGAACGGCTATGCCAGGTTAAGAGAAACATATGTTCCTCTTTTCCGATTTCAGGGGTAACAAACATTTTTAAAATCTGAATCGTTTCGTAAGTAGCAATGGTTAGCATATCTATTTATTTGTTACAGACTAAGCAAAATGCCTCGTGCTTACGTAAGAAAGACCGATCGAAGTACTTACCCGAAAGACAAACTATTAGAAGCAGTTAGAGCCGTTAAAAGTGGCGCCTTGTCAGGTTATGAAGCCTCAAAACATTATGGTAATGTCAGGTGGGGTAAGAGGGACACCGGGGGTAGAGGGACTAGGGACCATAACTAGTAAACCGAAGCGTTTATCACTATGAACTTTTCGTCGATAAAACAGTGAAGGCGAAATAGTTTGAAAGGTTTTCAATAGATGTCGCTACGTCCATCAGAAGCCACAAAAAATGAAGATACGTTTGACAGTTGTGAATTCGACTAGCACAAAGTTACCACGATTTTTTGCGAACCAATATTTTAGTGAAAAAAGAGTGCTGGAAATATTTTAAATGTAATGATATACTGAGAAAACTGTAAGTATTTCTTTTTATTAATCATTTCAGTTTAAAAACAACTAATATTAAGAGTTTATCTTGCTTGAAAATCTTAACCTCCAAAACAATAGCTGGGGTAAGAGGCTCACTATTCACGGTGAAAGAGGAACATATGTTTCTCTTCCCCCGTGTCAGGGGTGACCAACATTTTAAATCCATACTAATATTATAAATTAGGCGAAAGGCTAGTAATTTATAATAATTATGGGTAGAATGATTTACTGACTGACAAAAATTGATTGACTGTTCTATAAGTACCTACTACAATTTTAAATTATAACTAAACTAGAAAGTTCCCGCGACTTCGTCCGTATGTAACTTCACTTTCCCGTAAATTGCCGTTTTATCGTATAGTTTATAGGCTGTGTTACCCAAGGACAGTATAGCATTCTATGTGTTAAATATTTTTATAATTTGGGCTTGTAGTTTTTGAATTACAGTATATTACAAACAAATAAAAAATCAAATATTTTCAAGAAAAATGTTCAAATAAAGTTTCAAGCTTTTTGTATACGTCCCTTTCTTTTAATTGTAATATTTTATTGTTGTTTGTTGCAGGAATGATATACATATATGATAAAATATGCCGCGAAAATATATAAGAATATCTGATAGAAGCAGATATGATAATGATAAGTTAAGTGAGGCTGTTAATGCAGTAAAAAACGGGACAATATCTGCATATGCCGCATCAAAACTTTATAATATACCAAGAACAACAATTGTTAACCGTGTATATGACCGCAAAGGTTTAAAATCCAAAACTTTAGGCAGGTGTACTGCATTGCCCACGGATGTGGAAGAAACGCTTGCGGAAAATCTCCACGTAATGGAAAAATCAGGGTTTGGGTTAACGCGCAAGGAAGTGATTGAATTGGTTGGCCAATACGTGGTTGAGAACAATATTAAAACTCCGTTTAAAGATGGGATCCCTGGAGAGGATTGGTTTATTGCTTTTAAAAATAGACATGGCCTTTCCGTTAAAAAACCCCAGGCCGTTGAACATGCGCGTAAAACTGCATGCAGACCTTCCGTGATCTACAGTTACTTTGATTTATTAGAGAAAACTATTAATGAACTGGGATTACGTGATAAACCATCACACATTTGGAATCTCGACGAAACCAGCTTCAGCAAGGACCCGAATAAATCAAATGTTGTCGGTCGTCGAGGCTATACGTCTACAAGAACCATCGCCTCTCCAGGGAAAACTAATACAACTGTGCTTTTAGCATGCAATGCCGCTGGTGACAAAGCTCCACCACTAATTATATACACAGGAAAAAATATCTGGAACGAATGGGTTTCTGAAGATGGGTTTCCTGGAACCGTTTATGCTGCGACTGAAAAAGGTTGGATGGAGGCGACAGTGTTTGAAAATTTTTTCGAGAAAGTTTTTTTGCCAACCGTTGAAAATAAACGCCCTATCCTCTTGCTTTATGATGGTCATTCTACTCATGTGGGAATTAATATTATACAAAAGGCACGAGAAAACAACATAACGATTTTAAAAATTCCACCTCATACCAGTCATATATTGCAGCCTCTGGATCTAGCGGTTAATAAATCGTTCAAAGACAAATGGGATATAGCGTTGGTCAAATGGCAAAGACTGAATGTCGGCAAGGTTTTACCCAAAAAAGAGTTTTCAACGATTCTTGGCCAAGTGTGGACTCAGATAGATTCCCAAGTATGTAAAGCAGGCTTCCGTAAAGCAGGGATATACCCAATAAATAAAAATGTCATAGCTGAAGAGAAGTTTGATCCAGTTCAGTTAGCAGAATGGAAGTATGCGAAACAGCTAGAAGAATCACAAAATCAGCTTGTTAAACAAATATCCCCCAAAAAGTTGAGTGAAATCGCACTGACTGTAGTAAATGAAATATATATAAAACAGCAGGAAGTTCCTCAGTGTAATTTAATAGAAGCGCCACTAAAGTACGTTTTACACAGCGAAGAAAAAGCTGTTCCATTGCTAAATATTGAAAATGTTCAACAGAGTCCTAAAGTCCAAATTCTGGATAATCAGCGTGTATATACCAATGTTACATTTGAAGAGTTGCTTCTGAAAATGATTAAACCTGGAAAACCATCTTTGACAACCAAAAGAACAAAAATAGCGACAGGTGCAGAGGTCATCACTCATGATCTTGTGTACGAAAGATATCAAAAAAAGGAAGCAGAAAAAAAAGAAAAGTTGAAAAAGCAAGAAGAAAAGAAAGCAAGTAAAGAAAAAAAGAAACCAACGGAAAAAAGAGCAGAAAAAAAGAACGTGGAGGAAAGGTGTGAGAACGAAGGTAATTATAAGCAGACTGATATACAGGTTTCTGGAGTGGATATGTCATTACCAGGTCCATCAGGTCTTAACAAAAAGAGGAAAATTAAAAATGAGTCAAAAAAGAGTAAAACCATAAATTCTAAAAAAAAAAAATTCGCCGAAATAAAAAACTCAGAAAAATATCATCATCCTCATCTACCAGCATATCTGATTGCATGAGCGTGCATGAGGATTCTGATATTATAGATTTGACCGATGAAGAATATGATATAACAAGATATTTATACACCGACGAATTTTTACAAAATTATGAACCCTGTGATGAACAAGAGGATAAAATCTTTAGCAAAGATAAGAAAAGCAATGTGGTGAAGAAAGTTGGTGAGAATTTGGACAAGCAAAGCAAGGAAACAGTGAATTTTACTAAGAAATCAGATGAAACTAATATGGTAGCAGGGGAATTTAACGGCGAATGGGATGGACTGGCAGAAGTAGAAAAGGAAGAGTACTGTGCATTTAATGACCAAGCAGTTACTGAGGGGAACAAGATACATGAAGTCAGTGGAATATCGGATGAGAGAAACGATGTGGTGGAAAAAGTTTGTGATAGTTCGGATGAGAGATATCAGGCGGCAAAGGAAGTTGGTGAGAGATCGCATCAAAGGAACAATAATACAATGGCAAAAGAAGGTAATGACAAATGGGATGTGAAGAAAAATATACAAGAGAAAGAGAATTATAAAGTAAATGACAATGTCTTGATTCGATACTTTATCAGGAAAAGGTGGGTGTATTATGTAGGTTACATAGAAAATATACTTTCTGGAAGCGATACTAGTTATGATATAAACTTTTACAAAACTTACAAAAAGCCACTGAAATTCAAACTCGCTAAACAAGTAGATCGTGATACTGTTTTAGAATACTCTATAGTCAAAAAAGTTTGCCTATCTCCAAATCCTAGAAATTCCAAAGAATTTCTTTTGGATAAAGAAGATCATTTATATTTTTCTTAAATATAAAATGAGGCACTGTACGCCAATTTAATTGATTCAAGTGCCTTGCTTCAAAAATAATTTCACATACCTATTTTACAACAGTTTTGGGTTATTTTATAAGTTTCGGTGTTTTTTTTTTTATATAATAGTTTAGGTGTTTTTTTAAAAGAATTGAAAGACTGATTTGCAACGTTGATCTCGTTACATAGTGCCATTTTTATTTTTAAAGAGTAATTAACTAGGGAATACTAGTTTGGGAGAGACTGTTTATTATTAGGTACTGTTTGTATGATTAAATAAATATAGAATTAATACTTGTCGACTTCTTTTTAGTTTGCGACCCCTGATCAAACCTACATGTCCCTCTTACCCCGAATTGATTTATTCTTCTTTTTCCTGCCAAATGATACCTTATTTTATCAACATTAAGATCCAATATTGACCGAAGATGTTCTACCTATAAATTAACGAACATTTAGCAACGAATATTTTAATTCAAACTCCAATCTTAAGAAATACAATGACTGTCCCTCTTACCCCATGTGAGGGGGAAGAGGAACGTTTATTTAATCTTGACATTTACGTTAATATCGTCGTAAGAACTATTATTAGCGTAATGACATTTAGCCCACGGGAAGCTAATACATATAGGCAAGTTTTGTGTGTTTCAAAGATCTTAAAAGCCTTTAGCTGTTCTTCCTAGCAGTCAAAATATTTTACTGAAAATAAAGTATGTTTCTCTTACCCCACCTGACCTTATACCAAGAGCGACCATAATCAATCGGGTTTATGAGCGTAAAGGTATGAAATCAAATACATTGGGAAGGGCCACGGTTTTATCGCAAGATGTAGAAGAAAGCCTTGTTAAAAATTTGCATACTATGGAAAAATATGGGTTTGGCTTGACGAGAAAGGAATTGATGGAGACTGTGGGACAATATGTGGCAGCAAAAACTGTGAATAATCCGTTCAAGAACGGAGCTCCTGGAGAAGACTGGTTCCTTCTGTTTAAGAAACGACATAATATCTCTGTGAAAAAACCGCAACCGGTGGAGTATGCTCGAAAAAATGCGTGTAGGCCTGATGTGGTATACCCATATTTTGATTTGCTTGAAGAAACAGTCGACCAACTAGATCTTCGCGACAAACCATCCCATATTTGGAATGTTGACGAGACAAGTTTTAGCAAAGACCCCTCAAAGGCAAAGGTGGTTGGACTGAAAGGATTTACTTCCACAAGAACGATATCATCTCCTGGAAAAGACAATACTACCGTCTTGCTGGGGTGTAATGCTCTTGGTGAGAAAGCTGCTCCGTTAATTGTATACAAGGGTAAGAACGTATGGGACGAGTGGACGTCACAAGAAGGGTACCCAGGTAACATATATACCTAGTCATATCATTAATTACTAATAGCTAATTTGGCTATAAGACTATTTTGTTGTAATATGTTTTCGTATATCAACGATATTCTATTGGCATAAGGGACATTTGGCCAATTTTGTTATTGCATTCTAAAGTAGTTTTTCTCCTCTATCTTTGTACCTATATATTTAAAACTTTGATATCTCTTAAACCAATCCCTTACAGCCCTAAAATTTGATCGTGAATCCTGAAGTTTTGTTTTTAAAATATTATATTTAAAAAAATGTACTGTATTGTACCCAGGAACAGCGTATGCCGCAACAGCAAATGGGTGGATGGAGACTGCTGTTTTTGAGGCGTGGTTTGAGAAAGTTTTTCTGCCAACAGTAGGACAAAAGCGGCCCATACTTTTAATATTCGACGGGCACTCCACCCACGTGGGAATAAATATTATTGAGAAGGCCCGAGCAGCACAAATAACGATTTTAAAGATTCCTCCTCATACCAGCGATGTGTTGCAGCCGTTAGATTTGGCTGTGAATAAATCTTTTAAAGATAGGTGGGATGCAGCTTTAGTCAAATGGCAACGATCAAACATTGGTAAGACACTGCCAAAAAGAGAGTTCGTGAAAATTCTTGGCCAAATTTGGACTGCAATAGATCCTAATGTATGTGCAGCTGGGTTTAAAAAAGCGGGCATTTACCCACTAAACAAAGAGATTGTTCCAGAATCTAAATTTAATCAATTGCTTTTGCGAGAGTGGAAACAAACAAAAATGACACTTGTTAACAATTTTGTCGACGATAAAACAAAGTCTTCAGAAATATGTCCTTTAAGACAAGATCAACAGAACAGTCAGCCAATTAGACGTCTAAGTCCAGATTCGTTGATTAACATCGCTTTGGCAAAGCTTAATTCCTGTATACATCAAGCACACAGTCAACCACAGCAAAGGCAGCGCAATTGGAATGATTTAGCAGGATGTTCAAAAAAATTACCTGAAACAGAAAATCCAAAGCCTAAGATACATATTCTTGAGGACCGGGCGATCACTTTTGAAGATTTATTACTCATGAACATAAAAGCAGGCACAAGTAATAAGATAAAAAGAAAAAGAATTGCCCCTGGCGCTGAAGTAATCACGAACGACGATGTTTACAAAAGATGCAAGCAAATTGAATTAGAAAAAGCTGAAAAATTAAAGCAAAAGCAAGAAAAGAAGTCTAAAGCAAATATAAAACAAGAAATAAAGCAAAAATCTAAATCACAGTCTAAAACGATGTGTACTAAAAAAGAGAGAAAGAAGAAACTTTCAAAAAATAAAAAGTCAAGAGTACGAGGTGAATCATCCAGCGAAAGTGAAATAGAGATGGTAATTATGGATGAAAGTGATGATGACGAAGACTTTGAACAGTATTGCAGAAACGTTTGTATTCAAGATGATGAAAAAGAAGGAGAAGAAGAGATCGGTGAAATAAATAGTGAAACGGATGAAAAGAAAACAAATAAAAAACACAGATGCAAGATATGGAAATGAACAGTGGGGATGAGGGTAAAGAAGATGAAGAAAGCACGCAGCAAACAGGAAACTTTAATTTAAATGTTGTTAGAAATGATTGGCTTTTGGTTAAATTTTGTATGAAACGATCTGTAAAACATTACGTTGGAGTAGTGCTACGCATCACAGATGGTGGTATTCCAGTTGTCCAATATGTAAGAAAGACACTGACTAAAGTAGAAGACCAGACAGTGTTCACTTATCCGGCTTTGGAAGATATCTCTGAGGTGAAGAATCAAGAGGATATCGTTGCTAAATTGCCTAAACCTGTTATTGGCCGTAGAGGCCAAATAATTTTTAAAATGTCTTTCAAAAGTTTTAATGTTCAGTAAGTAAATTGTACCTAAATATTAGCCATTTTTGAATTGTATTTGTTTTTAATAAATAGAGCATAGACTTGTTGCTTAAGACTGAATAAAAGTAAAAGAGACTTATTGTTATGATACATACATAATATGTATGTTTTAGACCTAAGCTATTTGTTTTTAATAAATAGAGCATAGACTTGTTGCTTAAGACTGAATAAAAGTAAAAGAGACTTATTGTTATGATACATACATAATATGTATGTTTTAGACCTAAGCTAGGCTGATTTTGATACATATTCGGTAGTTATAATTTATATTTTACTACAAATATATTTTATGTTTGTGACAGTGTTTTTGTTGTGATAATTTGTTGTTTACTATTACGCGTATAGACAGAAGTGAGAAAAGTTCAAAAGTGTAAAAAAATAATTAATAACAATAAAAATAATACATAAATACATGTATTTCTATTACATAGATACATTTCTATTTTTAATACACTATTTAATGGCAGATCTGGTTTAGCACCTCTGACCTTACCTATATGTTCCTCTTACCCCAAATTTTGTTTTTCTTTGCTCTCATTCAAAATAAGACCTTATTTAAACTGATGTAAGGTGTCAATCCTTTAACTAAAAAAAAAGATTAGAACATGCTATAAAAACACTTAAAAACATGAGTTTTTAGTTAAAAAAATCGAGTTGTTCCTCTTACCCCAAATCTCGGGAAAGAGGAACATTTAGAAGACCTGGCTTTGTTGCTAAATTGTGCCGTTATTACAAAAAGAATCCAGTTCTATTTTATTAAATATGTTAGTTTATTTCAAAAGCGAAGGTTTATTTCTATTAACATCACAGTAAGTGTATAATTTTGATAGTTGAAGGCCAGAAAATTCACAAACCAGTAAACTATGTTTCTCTTACCCCACCTGACCTTATTATATATTTTTATAAATCATTGTATCTTTTATCTTAACACCTTTTATTTTATTAAAGGTGTTAAGATAATTTTGTAAAGTAGTTTCTTTACTTTTTATCGATAAGAAATCATAATTAAAAATGTATACCCCAATAATTATTCTCTTTATACCTCGAATAGAACTTAAAATTATTATATTTATAATAATGAACTTCGTTCCTATCCGGTGTCCCACGACACCACACGACTTTTTGTTAGTGTAGATCTTTTTTACGTTCCTGGACGCAAGATCGATTTTAAATTATTACTCGTAGAATATGGTTGATATCTCTTTATGTTTCTTGAAAGTTTTGAGAGTTGAGAGTTGAAAACTACCTAATGGTTTATGCAAAGGGATAAATATTTTTACCTTAGATTCCCTTGAACTTTCTTTGAAATTTTACATGCTAAGATCATGTTTTATCATTTCTTATCAGGTTTGACTTTCGTCTGTCCCCTTCTTCAAAACTTTAAAAGATTACGTGCCAATTTAAATAAAATTTACAACGTATTAAAACTGACTTGCTTTAAGTATATACATATAAACCTCTGTTTTGTTTTTAGACATAAGCGTCAATTTTGAACTTCAGGTTTTTACGACAGCTGTCAAAATGTACAATACGAAAATATTTTTCAAGAAGATAAAAAAATGTTTTTATGTTTTTGATAAATCTTTATTGTTTAAAAATACTATTCTAGTGACATATGTCTCTAGTTACAACAGACGACTGACGAGAACGTTTTTATAGTGAAAAGGCTGACTGCATTTTCTCTTGTGCTTTGACGTTTTACATAACATACATCGTACTGAAATACTGACTGTCTCCATTCATATTACGAACGAATCACATTCGTGCGCCCTTTGTTCACGTGCGCGTTACTAATGCGACGAGGAAATCGGAATGGACTTGTTTATTGCTTTGGGATACTTGTACACTATTGCCAGTAAAAGTTTCCCTTAGTTACAAAAAACGTTTCTCATATAGAATCACTCTGTATCTGTCCGAATAGCCAATTTTCTCCAAAATTTAATGACCAGAATGAGACCCAGATTACCAATAAACGACGATATATTGTATTTTTTTCTCGTGGAAATATATTTTTATTAATTTTGAAAGTTGTATTTTAACGGCCACATATTGAATAAATATGATAAGTAAAACAGCTTCATGAACATACTCATTCAAAATAATACTCTCATAAAAAAATGGGCTGCACTCCGGTAGTGCCGGCAGAAGTGAAAACTTGAACATTAACGTTATGCATTTTTGATATTTTGGAATGGTTAGGGAATAATTTCGCACGTATTGCTTTTATTATCAGTATTATTTTTCTCTCATTTTCTTTCACTATTTCTTCGTCACTTCTTTCATTAATAGATGCACTTTGTTCAATGTCCATATTTTAAATCCTTGATATAAACGAATTTTACAAGTATAGACAGTCGAGCCGTCATCAGCTGTCACCCCTCCGTCTTACAAATTTTCGATCAGGCCACGTGTAGTTAAAGCGAGTTTAACATTTTTTACCCAACCCAAAAAAAGTGCACAACGCCGTTAAAGAAGTTTTCACTTCAAAAATATAAAGCTCATTAATTCATTTATATTTTATGGTTTAAGATCTTTATTATTACTTCTTAAGAATTAAACAATTCACTTACAAAGTAAACAGATTTACAACATAAATTAATTAGTATAGAGTGCGTACTAAACAATAATATTATAATATCCAAGCAAAAACACTTATAAAATGAAAATAATCATTGCAGCTTTGTTGATGAGTAAAATATTTAAAAAAATATCTTTTTTTATCCCAAATAGTGAGCAATTTTTAAATCTTATTAAATCGATAAATGAATAGGTATATATGAGAAAAATATATCTTATCAACAACTCATTCATTTGTTCCGATTGTGGTGAAACTAATTGCTACTTTATTTAATTCGTCTTGGTGCGTTCGAAATTATCTAGTGTTAACAGGCCGCGACCAAGTATCGAAGTTTACGATGGAGCAAGCCACGAATTCAGTCAGAGATTGGATTCAATAAATGTCAATAAATTAAACTAGTAATTTGCCTTATCAGTCTAGCTGCCTTAAAACCGTAGATGTGAGTGGAGTTTTGGTAGAGCCTTTTAACATAAAAGGTACATAATTTAAAGTAATTAATTAAAAACAAAACCTGTATGGGAGTATACTCAACTCATTATATTTTAAATCTCATATATTTCATTATTACCCTCAAACGGTAAAATATATTTAGTTTAAAACACAAATAAAATTACCTTTTTATTTAAAGTAAAAAAATGCAGTATCTTTTATTCTATTATTTTTTTCTTTTTATGATATAAAATATAGTCGATTGCTTCATACGCGTTGATGTCTTTTATCACAGTGCAAGTATGTGCAAGTTTCATAACGTCTCACACTCATAGGAACATTAGTAACTACAGTAGGTAAGGTACCTGTACCTGTACCTTACTGTGGGTCTATGAGTTATATACCCTATGTTGTGGGTGCCATGAACACACACAAAGGCAGAAATAGTTTGTATTTCTGCCTTTGTGTGCCTGCCCAGACCGAAAACAGAAACATAAACTCAGCATTCAAATTTCTGCTTCGCCGGGAATCGAACCCTTCGATTGGCAGTCCGGCGTGGTAATCATTGCGCCACACGGGTCGTCATGTATTAATATTTATGCTATTATTGTGGCTGTTCTAATGTGCAATAGAGCTTCCATCTTTCGGGGGGTTCAAACTAGCGAAAATTTCTGTGCGTTTACGGTCTTTTCCGAGCTTTGACTATTTGCACCTAAAAAAGCCAAGCTCGCTGATTCGCACTTAGAAGGGTAATCACACTTGCGTTATATAAGTTGGTTAGTAACCAACTTATGTAACTCAATTAAATCTGATGTTAAACATAGGAACGAGATTGTCTTAAAGTTTAATTATCTAGAAAAAAGTGTATTTGAAGTTTCCTATGTCGAATAAACTATGTATTTAAAAGAGGGAGCATATTGTCAATTGGTCAATTATTTATTATTAGTCCTAATAAGAATACCTGTTTACATTTTAAATAGTATCGTGATTGTAGCTTAGAAATGTTTTTCTACTTTGCATTAGCATTTCAAATTGGATATTTAAGCTAAGAGCGTCAAGTATTTAATAGTACAAAGACGCCCCCAGGGAATTATTATTGTAGGCGACACTGTCACAACTCACAAACCAGGCTGGACTAGGCATGGAAACTGCTAATACTTCGCAATAATAATAACGAATTTATCATTTTCCTTCAGTAACTTCATAATAACATGTTATTGATTGTATTCGTATCAGTGTAAACCAATTAAACTTACATTTTATTCGAAAAACAAAATATAATCATTTTATTCATGTTTGTTAAAATATGTAACAAACATGAATAAAATGATTATATTTTGTTTTTTATTTTGTACAAAATAAAAAAATAAATATACGGTGTAGTGATGACCTGAAAAAGGCAGGAGGGAAAATTTAAACATTAATTAAAACCATTGTTTACTTTTATACGTTTTTGTCTTATAATAAGGTATTTATTTACTGATAATAAGTAAGTAAACGGTGCAGCTTGAAAGAGATTTTTTTGCAGTTTTCTTAAAGGTCAAAACAACAAAACAAATAAACAACCTCAATGGAAGTACCTCAACTGCAATATTGTCTCATAAAACACATATACGACATAACAATATAACAAAAAATATCGTATGACGTTATTATTTCCTCTTATTTCTTATTAGATAACATACATAACAATAGCGTATCAATAGCATTTGAATAACAGAACAGAATTATAGTATCGAGCTCAAAAATAACATTAACGCCGTTATTTCTTATTTTTGCCAAGCCTACACTACACGCTATCAGGGGCCGGGGTCCGCCCTGATTCCTTGCTGTTATCTCAACAAACTGTGTAATTTTCTGCTGCTGTCATTTGACTGATTATCGTCATTGGCAGGTAAGCGAGACAACCTGCTTAACCAACCAACACACATTAAAATCGAATGACAAAACAGCATTCTATTTTGCACTTTATTTATTTACCAATAAGGATGTATTCGTTAAACATATTTACAAACTCTGCGCAGAGGTTATTTGGTTGTATAATGTGGTATTTATCAGGTAAATGAAACTTTATGGGCCACACAGGGCGAATAAACGATCTTTTCATCAGAGAGTACGCTCAAAATTGCGATTGGTCAGTAAGCGAAAAGATAAGTGTAAATGACCAAGTTTTTATGTAACTTGACGTTTAACTGTGATGCACAAGCGTATAATTTCATCGAAACGAAAGGTTCTACAGCTGTACGTGCTGATAAACGAATTGCAGAACGTGATCAGGTTGGCTTTTGTTCTATTATAAGGAGGGCACATAAATTGTATAAATCTAAACATCTATACAAATAAATAAAGAGTGTCTGTTTGTAATATTAAAATAAAAGATTTTTGATACATCCATATGAATGTACAATACAATACAATGTATATACGTTATATATATGTATAATGTATATACGTTACATATGCCAAAATAACATGTTTTACAATTTTTGTCTGTCGGTCTATTTGTCTGTCTGTCAGTCTGCCTGTCTGTTTGTTCCGGGTAATCTCTGAAACGCCTGGACCGATTTTGACGGGTCTTTCACTGGCAGGTAGCTAATGTTATGAGGAGTAACTAAGGCTACTTTTATTTTAGAAAAGTTCTACAACTAAAGTCCACACGGACGAAGTCACGAGCGGCCACTAGTACTTAAATATATTAGTAATACTGTTTAAACTTAAATAGGACCGATTAAGTGGATTTACTTAAAATCGTAGTAAAAATAGTTTGGTATGACATCATTTTTTGCTAGACTGTTTCAAAATTGTTTACCTAAACCTAAATCAATTTTAAACTGATTTCTTTTTGACTTTCTGTCTCAAAATCTTCTAATTTACTTGAAACAATAATTTAAATTTCAGGTAATGATCGAGATGCTTGCCTGGTGCGATGGTTCGTACATTTCGGTTTGTACATATAAATTACATAAAATTAACAACTAAAGTGACTAAATCAAATTACCACAGACTACTGTAGCGGAATATCTTAATATATATAATTCTTCTGTGAGTGTGTATGTCACTGAACTCCTCCTTAACGGCTGGACAGATTTTAATAAATTTTTTTGTGTGTATTCAAATGGATTCGAGGATGGTTTAGATTCACAATTTGGGCCACTGGAAATGTTTTTTAATTACTTTTTTACTTATTTAGTTTTCCCATATAAATTGTTCCTGCCTGTCAAACTTTTTGTATTTCGTGCCGTGTCGTTCTAAACTTTGAGACAGTCAGAATAACTGGACAGTTCGTATGTCATTATTTGTTTTATATTTTTGTTTGATAGTAACATGAAGTCTCTTTAAGATAATAAGAAAACAAATCCTCTTTTATTACTTTTAAGGCAGGACAACGTCTGCGGGGTCCACTAGTATATTGTAAAATGATATAGGTAAAAATCTGAACTTGTACTGTTCACACTCTTATAAAACCTTGCAAAACATTTTTTCTCATTCATTACTCTAACGAATATCCTATAAATTTATTTCCAATGAAGGTAAATACTATTTAAAGAAAATAACTGAACTTTTTGCTCATTATATTTTTCATTCAGCTCCATCATATTTTTTTTACCTTGATGCGAAATTTTTGGAACCACTTAGAACTGTAGTTATTGGCAATCTAAGGCTTTGTTCAATTACTTACTTCTGTATTAATTGTCAAAGGTAACAAAACTAAATAAAAGGTCTTCTTCCAAGATCTACTTTATAACGGTGAAACTAGTTTAGGTCAAAAATAAATATCGAAAATTTTCACAGCTTTAAACTTTATGCCCTAAGCTTTACGAGTTATAGCGAGAGTAAAATGAGTTTGGTAAGAATACCATTAAAAGTTTTTTAGAGACAACAATAAGCATTCGATCACGAACTGTCAGCCTCTTTTTGCCTCGCGCCAGATTAGTATAAAATACTTTGAGCTTAAGTTGTTTGTACATTGGAATTATAGTCACGACAAATCGAAGCATTTACGACATGATATCTTTTTATGAGCAAGGGCATCAGAAGTATACTCGTGACGTTTTGGAAGGAAAATCTCTTGGTGTTCTCTCAGCATCCAAATTAACGGCACGTAGTTTTTTTAGCGTTTCAATAGCGTAATATAAAATCTATACAACCTTAAGCAGGCCTGAGTTTTGCCTGAGGTGGTACAAAGTGTTGCTACTCTGAAGGCTGATGGTCTCCCCATGTAAGTCTGGTCGGCAAACACTTTTTTTTATTTGAATGCAGTAGCAGACGAGCATGCAGGCCACGTGGTGTTAAGTGGTCGCTGCAGCCCATGGACATCTACATACTACCTCAAGCAAGCATAGGTAAGTCTTATCTGAGGTCGTATGCAGTTGCGCTGCTACTCCAGAGGCTGGTGGTCGCCTCATGTAAGTGTGGCCTGCAACTGCACCTTTCCACCGAAACGCAATAGAATTTTGCTCACGGCAGAAATGGGTGCAGTGGTGGTACTTCCCCGTGCGAACCATAATAGTTCTACCACCTACCACTTCTTTCCATCGAGGTCTTAACGTGCCTTTTGTAGCATAGAAACACACCTAAAAACTGATACTAGTGGATACCCATGTCACTCTTGACCGCGCCAGTTTCACCTAATTAAATAGTGATAGTAGTGAAGCAGCGGTGGCCGAGTGGTAAAAGCCGCGGTCTTCTTCGCGACCGATCCCGGGTTCAAATCCTCGGCGCGCACCTCTGACAAAGAAATTTGTAATGTGCGCATTTATCGCTGCTCCACGGTGATGGAAAATATCGTTATATTTAATTGGTTACGATGTTCTCCATCGCCGTGCATGCCTGAGAGAAATTCATAATTTCTCGAAGGCGTGACGTCCACCAATCCGCACTTGGCCAGCGTGGTGGAGTATGGCCTAAATCCCTCTAACTTGTGAGAAGGAGACCTGTGCCCAGCAGTGGGACATAAAAAAAGGTTGAAAAAAAAAGTAATGAAGCGCGCATGGCCCGGCGGTTAGCGTAGAACACAAACGATCTATGCAACTAAGCCAAACGGGTGCGATCGGGTGTGAGATGGGTGACCGCTAGTGGTAAAAAAATTCATGCGCGTTTCCGTGCTTCGGAGGGCACGTTAAACCGTCGGTCCCGGTTGTTATCGATAGATAACAGTCGTTTAACCTTGTCGGAGGCCTTATCGGCGGTTTGATAACATCCGACAGCGGGTTGGCTACTAACCCGCATCTCCACCAACCAGCATTGGAGCATTGTGGAGTAAGCTCCAGGCCTCCCCAATAATGGGGAGAGACCCGTGCCCAGCAGTGGGACGCAAAAAGGGTTGCAGGCAAAAAGTAATGTTTTTTTTTAAATATGGTTAATGTCGCGGGGTATTAACGCGGGGTATAACCAATTTCTCATACGCATGTTTATTCAATTCCATAAGCGCACCTAAGCGGAATGAGCTAAATGCATAGATTACGGGTGATAAATGGTGTTAGCCTTCGTCATGATATGTCGCTGGACCCTATCCTGATGGCTATCTGCTATTAAAGACAAAGACAAAGACAAAGACAAAGACATTTATTTGCACAAATATGGGTGTTTACAAAGTTGTTTATATATATTTAGTTCGCCATATTACCGCCATATTAACGCCATATTAACAAATAACATAATGATTTCTGAACTAAGATCCAAGATAAGTGTCAATTGGCAGAGGTGTGGCGTTTGCCTTAGCAAGGTACGTAACAGTGGCGCCGAATATTATAGTTAATTTACGGTTTGTTTTTTACGATATATTTACTAGCTCTGTTTCGCGATTTCACATGCATCAGTACTTAATCAGAAGTGTTCTTTAACATCAATTGAATACCCTCCGCAGATTTCATAGGTCCCTATTTCAAACCAAACTTTTAATTATCATAAAGCCCTCTAAAAGGGGTAAAATTTTTCAAACATGAACATATTCTCACTTTGATCTACTTCTTTGACAGTTCTTACCAAAAAATGAAGGACATTTATAAAAAATTGCGAAAGCTCTTATAGCTCCTGAATCGGGCATTGAGGCAAAATCCATTTATAACGGATAAATTTAATTTCCACGTTATGAGAGTGCCCAGTGAGACCTTTCGCTTTTATATGTTTTGAAGATTGTCAAAATGTGTGAGACGAGCGCATGGTAATGCTGAGATAGGGGGAAGGGCTGGCTATTAGGCTTACAGGACTTATTTTATTTGCCTATCGTGGATTCTTCTTCTTTGTGGGGTTTACATTTCTGTTTTCGGTTTTCGTCTTTCGTTTCTGTCATTGCTGTTGGACTTTAAGATAATGGTCTAAGAAGGTATAGCAATAATAAAAAAATGTACCGGTTAACCATATACACTGTGTAGTGTATGTGGTTCTTCGGCGCCTATAGTCCGACGGCGCCATCGTCCAGAGGTTTGACATACTCTGAATAACAATTCATCTGGATGGTTGATGATTTTTGGCGGGAAGTCGAAAAAGACATATTGTGCTCTTGTTTTATTTTCATTTTCTTGGTGTATTTTTTGGCATTTTGTTTGATGTAGGTTAATTACAGTGCACGAGTGTTTGTGAAATAGAATAACAGTGCTAAAATATGTTTTTTCTTCTTGCCTCCAAAATTCCATCGGACACGTTCTAGTAAAGTAGCCATCGAATGTTGGACTGACTTGACTGACTGATTACTGACGACTTACTTACTGACTTTGTTATTACTTCGTCCAGTTTCATTGAAACTGGCAAAAAATTGATGCAATAAATTATACTTGACGCTGGCAGTATGCACAGAGTTTGCGATGCCATAATTGAAAAAAAAATCTGTCTTTTATTTGGCAGTAACATAAAAACTCTTTGAGATAATAAAGAAACTAATCCTGTTTCAATACTTTTAAGGCAGGACAACGTCTGCGGGGTCCACTAGGTTTAAAGATATACTTAAGTTTATAATATACAACTTTTCAAATAAAATTTGTACATCTTAAAGGGTAAATATGTCGATCTAAATATTTTTGTAAAACCTTTTTTGTTACCCATATTTGTGCAAATAAAATATTTTCTTTTGTTTCTTTTCTCTTTTGTTTTCTTTGTATACTAGACTTTATAAAAAAACTTTATAACGTTTTAATAATAATACTAATAGTAGTAGAGTAAAGTCAGTATAATAGAAGAGCAGACCAGAGTATTTGTATAGACAAAAGGTCGCTCACATTTATTCCTCGGGAATACTTCTGCGAGCACTGCAAATTCTTACAAAATGATTTTCCAACATATTTTGTATGGAACGTGTAAATTACAAGTGAAAGCAGTAACAAGGAGAGACAACTGCTCGTAGGCGCAGGATCAGATACGCCAATTTGGTTGCCATGGCAACGCAAGTGCGAACGGCTTTGAACCACGCACCGCTGGATGGTGCGATGTAAAATGTGGAGCGATAAAGGCTTGTACATATCGAAAATATATTTCTAGGAATAACTAATATTCCGCTACTCAATATTTAAAGCACAATTTAATTCACAAAGCCTTTTCCGGTCCAAAAATAACGATTAAAGGTTTATAATTAACATTTCCTTATACAACTACAATTAAATTATAGGTAAGCACAAATACAGAATTTTATTACGCATACTGGTAGAGTAACTGCCCCTACAAGTTTTACAGTAATAATGATCGCTCCTTAGAGGAGGATCCACATTTATAAGCGTTTTCCCCTACATCGTCACATTTTTATTTACCTACCGACGTTGATTACTTACAATATTTATAATATTTTCGCTATAAACTCGGTCAGAAAATTGTTATTTGGTTACAATGCAACCCTTTTTGCGTCTGACTACTGGGCACGGTTCTCACCCCATTATTGGGGAGGTCTGGAGCTTCCACCACCTCGCTGCTCCAATACGGATTGGTTCGGATAGCCAACCTGCTATTGGATGTTTTTAAACTGCCCCTAAGGTCTTCAACAAGGTTTAACAACTGCTATGTAGCATTAATAACTGTTGCCGATGGCTTATCGTAAACTCCAAAGCATGGAAACGCGCATCAAATTTGCCATACATCTCACATCCAACCCCTAGCTGCGTAGATTGCTTGCCATCAATTGCGACCCGCCTGGCGCAATGGTTACCATACCGGACTGCCAATCGAAGGGTTCCCGGTATCGATTTTTTTATTTCTGTTCTCGGTCTGGGTGTTTGTTTTTCATTCTTTGTATGTGTCCATGGTACCCACGACACAGGGTATTAATTACCTTAACGTGTAAGTTTTATTTTATTTATTTATTTATTTATCAATCAATTGCCATCGTTGGTCATATCAACCAATCCATTTGTAACAGCGTCGTGAAGTAAACTCCAGACCTCCCCAATTATGATGAGAGAGAGAAAGGTCAATAATATAGGTATTAGATGTAGTCATCGTTGTGGTCGTTTGGGCCCATGAGCATACACATCATAGACAACTGTTTCTACTCTTGAGGCTGATGGTAATCTTGATGCCTTGGTTTGCCTTTCCTTGCGTGCCTTTTGTATCTTTTTGTGCCTTTGCTTACTTTTCCACTTCGGCAAGAACTTGAAATAAGCGTAACCGTATACCCTTACTTTATTTATTTTATTTTATTTATTTATTTGTACATAAAACATGCTTGCAATACTTACAGCAAAGCCAAAGCGCATTGCAAGCTAACATTATTACAAAACAAATACTTATAAATTTTAAGACAATAATTTATACAATAATACAATAATATATTAATTTAATACCTATATCAATTATTAAAATAAAGTGGCGAATACATAAGGATATAAAATTGGAAACAGACATTGCAAATATGTCGACGTCTGGTTCCTGAGCAATCAGAGCGTTAATATCACAGTTTATTTAATTTTCTTAATGTATTTCGATTATTTTGCACAATGTAAAACTTAGTACCTATGTTTTCTATATTAAAAAGAAGAAACAGAAACATAAATCATTTTTAGTAGTTACAATCCTAGACTGACTGTTAACTGATGAATCGACTGACTGATTTTGAGATGACCCGCACCAATCGGATTAAACTAACATTGCAAGACCCGCACTGGAGGAACGTGATAGATTATGCTCCAGATCTCCCCAATAGGCATGATGACACTATTAAAGAATTAGAGAATATGCTAAAAAAGTTCTAAAATATGATCCCGTTTTAATATAAACATTAAGATTAATAAGATTTTCAATAAAATAAAAGTATTAAATACAGCAATCGGCCATGTTATCTGGAACGCCAATCAAAAGGAATGACGTCACATCTCAGTTAATGTCATCGTGTTGCTTGAAGTTTGACGAGCAAGCCGACGCCATGACACCTACGAGCGTTTTCGCGCTTAATTCAAATTACATAGCAGAAAATACATTAATTTACGTTAAAAGTTCAGTTTATTGCTGAAATAAACGCTTTTTTTCGAAACTAGGAGACGTGTACCTACAATAAGGAAAGGTATTTAAAAATCTGTCATCATGCCCATTACAGGAAGAAAAAAGAGTTTCAGTCTCATTAGATATCTTTTAAATTCTTGTTTGCTGCGATCAAGATGCTATTTAATTCGATCAATAAAAGGACAAGCCAAATGGACCGCGCTTTCACGTAGCATTAAGATGGAAATAGGAAATGCATGAAAACGTCATTTATGGCTGTTGGCCAATACGGCCATAATGAGCGGCTTCCATTGTTAAATTGACCTTTTTCGAAAGTGTTTATCGTGTGCGCCCGCCTTTATAATCGCGGTGGAAGACAAATGCTCCAGATAGGAAAATGATATCGCTGTAGGTGCGATTTAAGACACAATGAATGCACGTAAATCTACGTACAGTCTGTCGAAATGTTTATGAATAGAATAGATTCAGTCTTATTTCACCTATGATTGATTGCTGATTTTTCAGTAACCAGTCTGTTAAACTAATTAATCAGCTAATATTGTCTCTATTTTTTACATTTTTCATAAGAGTACTGATGACAGCGTTAACATTTATTCGACGAATCCTTCAATCCGAGGATGGATAAATCGGCTTTAAAGTGTTTACACTCGAGAACTTCTTAAGTTGAAACAAATTTCTTAGCTAAGGACGTTTGATTTCTTACTTTATTGTACTTGGGCTGCAACCCTTTTTGCGTCTCGTGGGCACGCATCTCTCTCTCTTAGTGGGGAGGCCTGGAGCTTACTCCACCGCACTGCTACCATGCGAGTTGGTGGAGATGTGGGTTAGCCCGCTGTCGGATGTTTTCAAACCGCCCATAAGGTCTCCGACAAGGTTTAACGACTATTATCTCTCGATAACAACCGGGACGTGCAACGTGTCCCCCAAAGCACGGAAACGCGCATGAATTTTTTTGCCACTAGCGGTCACCCATCTCACACCCGACCGCGCCCGTTTGGCTAAGCTGCATAGTGGCTAGGTGGCTAGTGTAAATCACTAGCGATCTACGCTGACCGCCGAGTCATGCGTGCTTATTTTTGTACTAACTACATTTTAAATATTTCAACTTCTCATGGCTAATAACGCGCACCATACAAAGCAGACTGATGAATACCTATTTCGCTGATGAATATGTAGTAACAGTTCCACAATGTTTTGTGTGTCTTATGACAGTACCGCAAATTGTTGGTTAGACATTATTACGGAGAAGGCGTTATTTCCAAATCCATGCCTCATTGGTACAACTAACCTTCTCAATCGAAGCGATTCGAACCTGAAACAAAGTGTTTGTACATAATTCGAGAATTCATTTCGTAACGTTCGACAAGATCGCCAACTGCTTTGTGCTGAACGACAGTCTATAATGGGATCAATAAATGTTTGAATGTCAGTATTTATTCGCAAATTCGGAACGTTTGCTGTTGCCTTCGTGTATTCTATTTATTTACGGGCGATATCTTGACAGTTTACATCTCAATCGGAGGTATCAAATTCTAAGATTGGGTGTCAATATAGACTGATATTGTTGCAACATTGTCATTTGGCAGCAATGTCGGAATAAATAAGAAATACCTAGACAGGTTGTGACTATAAAATTTCAGTTTAAAAATTGACCATCCTTAATGTAGTGTACGACACTCGTCAAAATGTCACGGAAGCTGATGCGTTTAATATTCAATGAGGACAAATGTGTCATGTGTCAAATTTTAAGAAATTATTTGCATTTGGTACATGAGCGTCAATGAGCGGCTAGATACGTTTTTTTGTTTTCTAATTTATAGTATGTCAATATGATTGGGCAGTATATTTTAGGAGTGGCACCTGTTTTAATTTAGAAAGATTAGATAAACTTCTGACATTCATCGTATAACCAGCTTTGCCTGTAGCCGACTATCATTTGGCTTTTTTTAAATTTATTTCTGTACACACAAACAAAGCATAAAAATAGTATATTAAAGAAAAACAGTACAGGTGTACCGCTTATTCCTAAATAGGAATCTCTTCCAGCATACCCGCAAGAAGGTTATTTTGTCATTTAAATGTACGAACCCCTAACAAATTGACTTATTGCATTAATAACACCTGAGGGATCTTGCATTTACCGGGCATTCAAATTTCATCTTTATTACCAACGACGATTCTCGATTACTTATGAGTCCATAATTTTTCGTTTTCTTTATTGTTACTCAATGAGTAACATAATTTATATTTTGATAAATTATTTAGCATTCGTCTTGTTCAATTATATGTCATACATTTCAATAAATACAATGTTTTTTTTAGTAAAACCGAAAATGTTAATCACGAACATTTTTGTTTAAGAAAATAAAAATAAATAATTTATGTAGGTGTATACTTTTTATATACTTACGTAAATTAAAGAAAAAGTATATAATCTTTAATATTTAAGCATATTTTTGCTCAAAAAGAAGTAACAGAAGAGTAATACCGACTTTTCCTCGACACTAAAGTAGTCTGGAAGAGATCGCTAGAAACGATAAGACCGCCTTTTGTCTAGAAACTAAAATGTATTAATTGGTATGTGTTGATTTTACTGTTATGTATGGTGTACAATGAAGCATACTTGTAATAAAAAGTAAAATTAGGTTGATTTTATTGCCAAGAATGATTTATTCGCACTCGTAGTTTCAAAATGAAATTTTCGTTTTGATTTTCCTTTTATTTTACTATATCAAAACTTTATACCAACTTTTTAGTATCGACTACAATTCGTTTAAAACCTGAATTGAGACCAAAAACGCTTCTTACAGTTAATTTAAATCGCTATAAATTTCCGGCCAACGGAACGTGTTGTAAAACTAATACACGTACTTGCTCGTGGAACATTAAATTGCTTTATTTGCTCCTAAATTCTAACTCAAGTCGGCACTTGCACAGATTCATTGATCGAATCGTGTCATTTATCTCCGTTTCCCGGTCGTCACATAGTTTTAATACTCATTAAACCGTCCATCGGACATATCAGTCGGCGCTCGGCTGGGGGTAAATTAGTGCTGCCAGCAAAAAGCTTCGCCTGCCACAATACTGGCTGATTGAAAAACTTAATCGAATGCCCCTGCTTTATATGTTGCTATGGCAACAGCAAAAAAGGACTAAAATCGGGAATTGTTGGAGTTGTGATGTCTTCATTGGTCAGGCAACTATAGTCAACACGTTTAATGTACTTAGATGGATTTAGCTACGGAGAACGTTATTGTAGGATTAATTATTTTATTTTTTTATTGGCTGTAATGTAACCCTTTTTGCGTCCCACTGCTGGGCATGGGTCTCTCCCTTTTCTCATTTCTCTTATAGGGGAGGCCTGGTGCTTACTCCACCACGCTGCATCAATGCGGGTTGGCGGATTTTTTAAATTTTTTAACAAAATAAATTCCGACAGTTTTAGCATCTGTATGTTCCTTTTTCATCTCATTGGTACCTACACGTTGCTGCCACACAATTTTAATTAACACTCATAAAGCCTTCAGCCATATCAGTGGCGCATGTGGTTAGGGGTAAATTTACCATACCATTACCATAAAGTATCTTCTGCAACAATGATTGCAAAACTCTTTCGTATAGTTTAATATGAAAAAATTTAGCAGTTGATGATAACCTCATTTTATAAGTCAACTTTACTTCATAAAATAGTCACAATATAAATTTATCATCGTTCAAACATTGATCTTCTGTTAAAATAACATTTTTACAAAATGAGCGTCTATTAAACAATATTAATTCGTCGTCCTTCCATCAGATATCAAACAATACGTAAATCTAGTGACCAATACAAAACATGCCTACATTAAAAACCGCTATTAATATCTATCTAAAAGTTCCGTAACATATCTAGACTTGGAGCGGAATTTGCCACAATAACATAATAAGTTCGATTTGAATGCAAATCCGATCGGTCGCGTATGGCGTCTCGAGTTATTACGAGGAATTAGCTCTCGTTTGTAGGAACTGGTCCTGATTGCCAAGACTCAATGGCCTATAGCTTCTGAAATATCTCCTTGCTTTAATTATTTGTAGGATACAGAGAAGCGAGATTTGTAGATGGTAGAACTGTAATGGTTGGATTGGGGAAGTACCACTCCACCCACTTCTGCAGCAATTCTATTGTTTTTCGGTGGAAAGCATTCGGAATACCAGCGCAAGTTCATACGACCACAGACAAGACTTAGGCTTGCTTGAAGTTGTAAGTAGATGTCCATGGGCTGCAGTGACCACTTAACACTACGTGGCCAGCACGCTCGTCTGCTACTCCATTCAAATATAATAAGCCACTTCCTTTCTCTTCCTTTTTCCTTTTCTGACTTTGCAAAAATGTTGACAACATTGTTAAAAATAATCATCTTGTTTAAAATAACTCACTGTAACTAAACGCTCTGTGAAATTCAGTATGCGAAAGAACTTAGAATGAAAGTATCTCACAAACAGATCAGAATCAGAAAAACAGATCTTTGCGGTCATCAATCCAACTAATGATAAAACAACTGCAATTCTTTCAATTTTATTTCTTATTAATAAAATGAGTTAGATTTTGAGTTCCAAAAGCTGATCTGCAAATTGCAGGATTTATTAAATTATTTCATAAACTCACTAAGAAGAACTTACATTGTCTCTCTATTTTTTGCTCATCGTAGTGTCTTTGTACCCAATATTCTTAACTGGCCATTTATACATAATTTAAAGACTATTTAAAAGAAAAAGATTTTTCAAAGTGAGACAAAGTCACGGCGCAAAATGAAAATCAAAAATAACTGCTTCTTGCTACGATTGTGTAATGAAGCAATAATCTAACAGGAATAACAAAATACAGTAACAGGTGTATATTATTATAAAATTTTACTAAAACGAGGTGGCAATCGTCTAATAATACCATTTCTGCCGCAAACTAAACAAATGTACGAGGACGCAGATTGTTTGGTCGATAAGCGTTAAACTGCTTCGGTAATATCGATAAATGCCTCCGTAATAGGACAGCATCGTCATATCATCCACATAATATAACCGTTTATTTTATGGCGCCAATCGACTAGTGTGACCAGACGATTTTAACTATAATGTCTATCGCTATACATAAGTTAAATATTTTTATTCATAAGATAAATGTGGACGTATATAAAAAAAAAAATAATTTGTTAGCTCACTTATTTAATTGCTTCTATTGTTTCTTATAGTCAAAACAATTGATTTTTAAAAAAGATCGAATAGTACATGATGTGCATGCATTATTAGCAATAGTTTCTATACAATCAATTTGGAAAAGCTTAACAACATTCTACTTCAAACAGAACTAACACTTACGTGTTTTCGAAATTTCCGGAGAGGAGTATGGTCTATGTTTTACGTATAGAATAGAAAAAAAATACAGATTTTTAAATTTAAATGACCGTTAATTCTCAAACATTTTTTAATTATTTACCATGCTAATTCTTAATAGAAAATTCCAACTTTGCAACTTAATGGCACCTAACTTTGTATGTTAAAACTATCTACGAATAAAGTTATGTACTGCATAATTCTTTATTTTTGGTGCTACTACTCGGATGAGCGAAAAAACAAATATGGCGACAACGTGTAATGTGATCAGTGTAGGACCTGGGATACACGTTTTTATTGAGTTTTATGATCAAATACTTTCAACAATTCATATACTTGATTGAACTATTAATCAGTTAACCATGACATATTTTTTCATTACTCTACAATAGAAATAAGACTACTACAATAGAAAAAACGATCAGATGTCACGTGTGCCCATTATCGACCCATAGCCATTCTGTAATCTCATATATATATATTTAGAGTATATAGTGCTGCTGTGAGTTTTTTTCAGCCGCCTTTTTTCTCTCAGCTCAACATCTAGCACAAACGGGCACCTAAAGACGATGAACGGGAAAAATTACATTCATTAAGCGAATATTTTGTATTCTTAATATGAAATAAATATTTTTTCTTTCTTTCTTACTATCATTTTGCTTTAACGAAGACAACTATAAATCACGTATATAGTATATCTTAAGTAAAGCAGTCCGTATTCTAGGTCCGGCTTTCGTGTGTTGCACAAATTACGTATCGGGGGCGACGCGCCAAGATGTGTTGTCCTTACAAAAGGAAACCAATTCATAATAATGTTCGTAATTATTTGAGCCTCTGTGTTTTCCTTCTCTTTCTTTTCCGAAGGCTGATGATTGACTCAGGTATCACAGCGGATCTTTGTCTCTCGGAACGTCGTGTAAATAGCTCCGCAGAGGCCAAAGAATTTTGAATGCGCAGCTGTGTGCAGCACGGTGCAGCCTGCACCTAACTTCAGACTAAGACTCGTTGTGACAACTGTAAGAATCGCATTCTTGTAACAAAACTTAAGAATCACTTTTCATCAGATATTGGTACAGCAGTAGACTGGAATTCTCCGGTAAACCATATAAATCCTTCCACTCTAAAAATCCCCTATATGACTAGTATAAATTGAGATTACACGTTTACACGCAAGTTGTTCAATGCTTAGGCTAGCGATCAAAAGAACGATTATTCATTGCATCTCTGTTTTATCAACGAGTAAGTATCTATTCCTTATCGGCTAACATCTTGCTTTGGAAAGACCCTGCCTAGTGTTATTAGTCGGACAGCTGCAACCCTTTTTACGTCCCACTGCTGGGCACGGGTCTCTCCCCATTATTGGGGAGGCCTGGAGCTTAATCCACCACGCTGCTCCAATGCGGGTTGGTGGAGATGCAGGTTAGTGACCAACCCACTCTCGGATGTTTTCAAACCGCCCATAAGGCCTCCGACAAGGTTTAACGACTTTTATCTATCGACAAGAACCGGGACCGAAGGGTTAACGTGCCCTCCGAAGCACGGAAACGTGCATGAAATTTTTTGCCACTAGCGGTCACCCATCTCACACCCGACCGCGCCCGTTTGACTTAGTTGCATAGACTGCGCTAACCGGCCGGCCGAATACAGTGATAAATCTTCTTCTTCTTCTTTGAAGTAATTGAATCGAAGAAAGGAAAAAAGTATGACTGTCCATAATAATTTGGCAAACCCATTGTAGTTGTAATTTTAATAATGTCATATATACGTAGGGAATTTTGCAAAAATGCGTTGTTGCATATTATAAAAAAAAAGGATTTTGGTTAAAGTTGTGATATGAGACATTATATTGTAGGTTTTTTGGTTTATCCATCATCTTTTTGAAGTTCTTTGTTTAATACTACGTGTCTCAATAAATTGTCGTGACCGTTAATTCTAAAGTAGGTATTCTCTCTGACTTCTCATAATTTCTTCTGAGTGTACACTTGTCTTGTTATTACGAACTTGCCCATTTTTCTAATAGTGTTTATTTACGTTTTTTCTTGACTTTGACATATTTTTTGGTTAAGGTTTTAACCTATTGCGACATAATCACCATCAAGCTAGTATAATGTGTTATCGAGATAACAGCTTAAATGCAGGACAACCGCAACACAATGGAAGAGTATATTGAAAAAAAATGTAGTTAGTAATTTTAACTTCATAACTATTATTTTTAGCGATGACTGGGTATTAATCTTCTAAGCAGACTTAATAGAAGTGTTGACTTTATAGTCACCATATCTTTGTCTTTGTCATCGTGCAATAATGGAAGTATTCGATGTATTAACATCGATATTAATCGAGTACTAGCGACACTCACGCGATCTGTTGACTCGTTCGCGTGACTCTTGACACAACTAACTAGCTCGACACTGCGCTAAAATTGACAAAATTCCTATCATAACAGTCACCTTTGTCATTTATCTTTCGTTTGTCATAATTCATTTTTTTTTTACTTAAATACTATTAACATTGTTTTATTTCATGCTGCTAACTTAATAAAAAAAGATAATTTTGCAAAAAAATAAAACAGTTACGTTTAGTCACTATTTGCAACGATAAATTTGATTAAATGAATAAAAAGACTTATCTCAACTTTTAAGAGTATATGCAACAGATACCGCGTGGATTCACTTCGACCAAGCTATTCTATCAGTAACATATCTTTATGAAGTAATTGAGCAGCCAACTGTGAGGATACACGACAAACTATGATTGTATGATGAATGCCATTTGAGAAGGTGGATATGGTATTTTCTAGTCATAGCTGAGTAAATTACAGAATTACAATGAAAGTGTGTTTGTTTAATAGTCCTTCTTTCACGTCACAACGATGCTGTGGATTAAAGGCCTATTCAGACCTTAGCGGTATTCGCTGCCGCCTGCGATAGAGCAAGCCGATGAGGTACGCGATAATATGTATTATTTTTCACATGAGAGCAGATTTCGCTATCTTTGTGGGTAAAATACCGTGCGGTATACAATTGTACCCACAGCGGACAGCGAATACCGCTCAGGTCGCTATAAGCCTCGGAACTTCATACTAAATACCTGAGCGAAACCCGCGCGATATTTTATGTATCTCTACTCTACCCACAGCGCCAGCGGTTTTTTTATTAGGATCACAAAACCGGACATAATAATACTTTACAAATTATTTCTAAATAGGTACTTACATATACAGTTGACATTAAGTGAATATACTTCTAGATGTGAACACAAGTTCTACATGTTCTATTATTACGTACAATCTATTAGTGTTTATCTAAAAAATAATTATTCCTATAAAAGTGTGTTCTGATAAGAGGAAGTTGTTGAACAGAAGATATCTAATCTCTGGCAAACGTTGTAAGCGGAACACATGCGGTGCAAGGACGAATGCTTGCGATATTTTCGTTTACAAATAAGAAGGTTTAATGTTGTTTTGTTACAGAGACGACTGTTTTACACGGAATTAGAATAAAAGTAGATTTTGTCTACAAGATCATGACCGTAAATTTTACCACTACTTAAATATTTATGTAGGCATACTATATCTGCGATTTCTCGTCTGTATTCTAACGTGTACTGTTTGTACATTGGGATACCACAGATACTCACTCACTGGGCACTATTATATCGGCTCCCTGCCATACACTCACCGCACGCGTCCTTCTTACCTCCTTGCACCAGCTAACTAACTGACTCGAGGGAGCGTTCCTCTCCCCGCTCCCCGCGCTGTGCTATACAGTACGGCGTGTACGCATGAGACGACAAGCTTCACTTCATTCACATATACTACATCTCTTCCTTATTTTAATAAGACAAAATAAAATTGAAAGGTATCTTGTACTTCTCTCAAATATCAATTTGCAATAAGAACTTCAACGAATATCACTCAATGACATCAACATGTTATATGTAATGTCAATAAATTGAATATTCCACAATGAGTACACTAATAACTCTACCTTAAAATCTTCATCATCAATTATCTTCCTTTAATTCTCTTTATACGTCTTTCACTTCCTTTTCTATTACATCTTACTTGTATTTAGTGACAAGTATTTTTAAACTTCATTTACTTCCGTTTCTATTACATAAACTTGTATTTAATGACAAGTATAATTCAACTTCATTTACTTCCCTTTCTGTCACATATACTTGTATTTAGTGACAAGTATAATTAAACTTCATTTACTTCCTTTTCTATTACATCTTACTTGTATTTAGTGACAAGTATTTTTAAACTTCATTTACTTCCGTTTCTATTACATAAACTTGTATTTAATGACAAGTATAATTCAACTTCATTTACTTCCCTTTCTGTCACATATACTTGTATTTAGTGACAAGTATAATTAAACTTCATTTACTTCCTTTTCTATTACATTTACTTGTATTTAGTGACAAGTATATTTAAACTTCATTTACTTCCGTTTCTATTACATACACTTGTATTTAGTGACAAGTATAAATTTACTGGTCATAGCCCTCATACATGAGAGGGAGACCTGAATTTACAAGTATATTTAAACAACTCTCAATTATTTCTAGCTTCCCCTCATCATCCTCCTTTCCTTTTTTTTTTTGAAAATATTTTGATTTCCTAATTCAATATAAATATTATAATCATCGTATAACATTTTCTATTTTAAGTACTTCTGAAAATCAACTTAAAAATGTAAAAACTTTGTTGTTGACCGCTTAAGTTTCATTCTACCATATTTTACCATACAATGTATTATTTATGAAAAATAAGTTAAAACTTGGCTGGTTTTATATTAAGTATTTTATTAGACATAAAATGTCAACTATGCACGACAAGTGTACTTGCTTATTTTCCAATTTCAACTTGCACAACTCTTTTCTATTAAACTTAGCTTAATAATTGTACTTATGTATTGTATTTTTTTTTTAGATTACTATGACATGGCCAGTTTTATATTATGTTTTTTTTTTTGCTAATATAAAAAGATTTAAATGTTGACTATCCCATTGTTTTTTTCACTATCAAACATTAAGAAAACAAGGAAATCAAGTCTCCTGAAATTTATCTTAATAACTTGATCTCATCATGACAGGAGAGTCAGATCATCCTGGTGTCTTCGGAGATCAATTTCATATCTTGTCATCTTAGCCAAGTGCTGCGCTAACTCGATGAATGGCGCGGGTCGTATAAGCTGTGTTAGGTTCTTTACATGGTCAACATTTGCAATATTGTTCTTTTGAGGGTAGTACATTACTTTGTATTGATAAAATTATAACCAAAGCATCCATTCTCTCACAGTTTCTACTTCAGACTCTTTAGTCTGTAATCAGTTACTACATCAATTATTTGTCTTGTAATTATCTTATAGTGAGCACATTAGTAACGCTTCACTCTCACGTCCCCAGAGTGTGATGAGTATTAAACTTATCATTCAAATTTCTGCTTCGCCGGGAACCGAACCCGGGACCCTCCGACCGGCAGTCCGGCTTGGCAACCACTTCGTGACAAGGGTCGTCACATTATAAAAAAAATTTGTTTCGTAAGAACTCTGCCTCACATGTCGTATTTACAAAAATGTCTTGCATTTGTTTGAGGCAGCAATTATTATGCTGTAGTAGGCCATGTAGGCAGGCGATGATTTTCACATAAAATTGCCAAGTATGTCTGCTGCATTGCTTCATATCTATGCAAAGGCCAAAATTTACACTGTCTTTTAGGATAAGAACTCTAGGTTAAGTCCAGGCTAATCCATCCTTTAAATAATCTATAATCTTTTGAATAATTGTTAATTAAATATTAATTCTTATTTTAGTGTAACTTTTCCTGTAAAAGTTAACTTTTGTATGGTTGTATAATAACTTTAACTTTAAATACTATTATTTTTCCAGAGAGACAAAGTTGTACTCTTTCCAAATAGGTTCTATATTTACTTTCCCAATTCCATATCATATAATTCTTTTGTCTTACATTTCCCAAGCTTTACTTTAGACTTAAAGGTTCAGATAGTATTTTAGGCTAACATACTTTCATATGTATAAGTTTTTGTTTTATAACAGTCCATATGCTCCGGTATCATCTTTATCTACTTACATTGACTTACATATCAATGTTACAAGCATCCTGCCCTTTTTATGATATCGACATATCCTTATATATATTTACTATTTATATGTATATCTATATATACGATATTAATATGTATATTACCAGAATCACATTGGAGCGGTATATTTTAAGAATAAAAATTTGTGTATGTTTTATTCCAGACTAAGGTCTCTTTCAAAATTTCATCGTGATCTGTTCAGCCCTTCTTGTGTGTTTGAGCAACAAATATCCATTCCTAACAGCGAAATTTTCAATATATTCACTACTTCATAATATATATATTATGTATTGTTTGTCTACTATGGACTCCTAAATCAATTTTAACTAACTTAAATGTGCAGTTTGATATAACCTGAAAGTTAGGATAGCTTATATCTTATCATTATTATTATTTCCTGATACTTTTAGACAGGACAATATCTACCAGGTTGCCTAGTATTAGTTTAAATTATACTGTTCCGTTTCTTCTTTAAAGGAATTGCACAGTACTTCCATTTGTCAGACATTTCTCGTCAAATTCCATTATTATTTCAAATCAACATATTTAAAAATTGTTTTGAACTTTTCAGGTAATTTTTTTTCTTTTCTTTTTCTCCTTGTTTATACATCTCTTGATATCTTCTATCCGTATATTACTTCTCAGACATTATTATTATGTTTTTTTTTTACAAAATCCTGTTAAAAGTTTCGTATAAGCACTGCAACCAACAATGTGGCAAGAATTTTATTTATTAGACAATCTATGACACAATTTAATATATTTTATTTATAAATAAATAAATAAAGTTCCTTGTCCCAATGTGTTGTGGAAAAGGTTTGTTCTCTTATGGCAAAGCGTAATAAGCTCTGTAGCCATTATATTAATATCTCAGCTTCTTTTCCACTTTTCCCATTTCACACACTGATGCTACATCCCCTTCCTATTCACATCCCTTACTTATGATATTTGCTATTGTATTCTATACAACAAGGTACAAAGAAAAATCTGATCAAGAAACATTTAAGTACCAACCATTAAATGACACTTTTTTCCAATATGCAGATATTAATAAAAACTGGCATCAACCGTTACAAAATGACTTTTTTCTTCAATATGCAGATATTAAATGAAACTGGCATCATCCATTTCAAAGTGACTTTTTCAACATGCAGATATTAATGAAACTGGCATCATCCGTTTCAAAATGACTAATTTTTTCCAATATGCAGATATTAATGAAACTGACATCATCCGTTTCAAAATTACTAGTTTTTTTCAATATGCAGATATTAATGAAACTGGCATCATCCGTTTCAAAGTGACTTTTTCAACATGCAGATATTAATGAAACTGGCATCATCCGTTTCAAAATGACTAGTTTTTTCCAATATGCAGATATTAATGAAACTGGCATCATCCGTTTCAAAATGACTCTTCTTTCAACATGCAGATATTAATGAAATTGGCATCATCCATTTCAATAGAGAAAAACATTTTGGTCAAGAAACGGGTATTATCCGTAAAATGACATTGTTCCCTCTTTTTTTCCAATCAGGCTTCACTCCATCTATGGCCTGTTTTGTACTCTTTAACAACAGTCCATTCAATCTAATAGGCACCTTGTGACGTTTCATATATTTAGAAGAACTGAGACTACTACTACTACGTAGTAATGTATGACTGAGCGTTGCTCCGATGAAAACAAATCTTTTTTATTTTACTTAAGAACGCCATCTATTGAAGTAGCTCTCAATCAAAATAGTATAACATATACTATCTACTAGATGTCAGGAGGTTCAGATTACTTATAATTAGGTATATACATTAGGAATTGCCTGTTTTAAAGGTATTGGATTAAACAACTTTTTTTTTCCAATTTTACTTTGGAACTGACAGTGTCAATCTGTACTTCTCAGATAAAATGGACTATAAAGCACTAATATCAATGAAACAGGTTTCATTTGTATCAAAAATTACTTCTGGCATCTATAATACTATTATAAATGAAACAGGCTTCTTCCGTTTCATAAATTGCTTCTAACATCCATATATATACTATTTTGTTATTCATATAACATATCCATTTATTTAGTTGTATATTGTCTGGTAATATCACATTTCAATTGAAACACCATATCAACTGAGACAACCCCCAACGAGCAGTCAAAATGCAACATTACCAGACCTTCCATATGAGGATGACATCTGTGGCGTCCCTTGTTGTACAGTTGGTTACCTGACAAAATAAATAGATCCAAAAGGCAAAAGAATCCGATTCAGAACTGAATAAATATTTACCCAAACCTCAAGGGCAGCTCAATGAAACCCTTCTTTCCAATATACTTTATTGGAAAAGTATTTATTTATTTATTTAACACTTTATTACACCACATAAAAATGGTATTAATGCGAAAGGAATGGACTTAATGCGAAAAGTAGGTGGCAGAATACCCATATATCAGCTGGAAAACAGAATCACTTCATCTCTCTCGATTATAACTTAGCAGTGACTTACATGCATTTTCCTGTACAAAGTTCAACATTCTATACTTGCGGTTCTAATGGAACTTGTATAAATAACAGTTAAACACTTGTGTATTGGTTTCCTTGCTCAAAGTTTAAGGTAGGTATTTAATTAGTTATATGGTAACTATTTCCATTTTCAATTAAATTTAGGGCATCGTAATAAGTAAATTCCATATTTAATACATTTACCTAATATCTTCAGGAGTTATAAATTTCAAATTTAATAATACTTTTATTTAACGAGAAATAAATCGTAAATAAATTGTATATCCAGTTGTCAAAATCGATACGCTTAAGGGGCCGTATACGAAATTTTGCCGATTTCGCTTATTTACCCGATTTAACACATGAGATTTTGCAAACAAATTACAGTACTTCTACAAGTATCATTGCACAATATAACTTTTCATTTCATTAATAATCTAATAAATTAGACACTTTTATAGCTTGCGTCAAGAATTATAATGCGAGATTTAGGTTACTTTAAAAGATGTTTAATGCCGAATCATCATTATTAATAAGATTTTTTTTTCAGGAAACGGATTGATTATAAACTGAAGAGTATATATGTTAAATAAATTTTACGAAAGATTATTCCATTTTGCCGAAATCAAATGCAATTTCTGGCCCATTTTCTCTCAAAATTGACTAAGTTCAATGTTTTTTTACTAATATATTTTGTATAAGAGTGGCAAAAAGTGGCTCATACACTTTATATGTGATTTTTACAGCAATACATGGCATTTATTTCGATCTGTTTAGACTTTAAAATGATCCAGAAATATGTGATATTCTATACCTATTACAGTAATATTTACAAAACTATCACCGGCTTCAGGTCTATTAATTAAAATAACGAAATAAAAATTAAAAAGTGGCTCATTTAATAGTTTATTATTGAAATGATCAGTCATATTGTGCAATAAAACTTATGGAAATACTGTATTTTAACTGCAAAATCTCCTGTATAAAATGAGCTAAATCAGCGAAATCGGCAAAATATCGTATACGGCCTCTTAACGCCATCTAGCGTTGGCGTCTACAAAATAGATCTTAAAAGAAGCTTGCGCTTGCTAAAATAATAATTTCCATTTACATTTCATAGTTTACTATTCGAATGGCTATTTCTTAAGTAATTATTATAAGTCCCTATTTGAAAATAGGTAATAAAACAATTACATGCTTTTTTTTTTACCAAAGCTAAAAAGAGTAAGCAGCCATCATTATGATGCCGTAAAATGGCCGTAAAGAATGCCAAAACTGATAATTATGCATTCCAAGCAAAAATCTTGCTAGTCCATCGAAACCAACTGAACTATTATGCCTAGCAAATGTGTTTTTTTTTTTTTTTTATTGTGAATGCACAAAGCAAATGCCCTCCTTTTGCGATAATAAAGTAACCAATGCATTAATTGACACTCTTCCATCTTTAATTATAAAATAATAACGCTTCAAATATAAAATAATAACAGTACTTACAGATTCGTCGCCAAAATTATGTACTGTTTGTACATTGGGATACCACAGATACTCACTCACTGGGCACTATTATATCGGCTCCCTGCCATACACTCACCGCACGCGTCCTTCTTACCTCCTTGCACCAGCTAACTAACTGACTCGAGGGAGCGTTCCTCTCCCCGCTCCCCGCGCTGTGCTATACAGTACGGCGTGTACGCATGAGACGACAAGCTTCACTTCATTCACATATACTACATAACGTTTAAACAGGCCTTAACTGGTTTTTTTTTGTATGGCGATAGATGTGTGCTTGGAGTGATATTATTATAGACTAATTTTTACCCAGTGACAATGTTATTTATTTATTTATTTAATTTTTGTAGCACCTTAACTAAGTGTTACAGGGTTAAACTTAATGCCTAATGGCATTCTATGCCAGTCAACCCTGGGTGACGGTGAGAAACTTAAGGTAGGCAGGAATACTACGAGAAGGTTTTTTAAGTGAAAGTAACTAACAATTCTAATCATTTAGTCAAACATTCTGGTAAGTATATGTATATGTATACATTCCAACATATATAAATACATACATACACACATACATATATACATACATAAATACATACATACATACATACATACATACACACATACACACATACATACATATCTTTGTCTAATGGGAAAATGCGATCTACTCATAGTGGTTTAAGGTTACATCTTTATGTAGTCGTTTGACACTAAGTGGTTACTTCTTTTATTATCAGAGATTTAACAGATATTTTAAAAATCTCTTAAAAAAGACACGATACTAGGGCAATATATGTTTCTGTTATTTTGGTATCTTATACCTTATACTAGCGATTCTTGTATATACTATTATCTGAATCTCGGAAACGGCTGCACCAATTTTCGTGAAATAAAGTATGCAGGGGATTTTGGGCTTTGATCTAGTTAGGTTTCATTTTCAGAAAATAAAGTTTTATCCTTGTTTTCAGCGATAATCAATTTAGCATAATCTGCAAAAACATGACTCTTCCTGACATGGTATTAGCGAGTAGTATGTAACACATTTTTTTTATTGGGAGCTACTTCAGTAGTCTTTGGAAAAAAAAACAATGCAAAAAACAAGCAACGCTCGGTCAACTTTTATATTTTTTTACATACAACCTCAAGTAAGCATAGGTAAGTCTTGTCTGAGGTCGTATGCAGTTACTTTGCGCTGCTACTCCGGAGGCTTGTGGTCGCCTCATATAAGCGTGTTTTCCATCTATGTGCATGCCAAAGAGAAACTCATAATTTCTCGAAGCCATAATGTCCACCAATCCGCTCTTGGTCAGCATGGTGGACTATGGCCTTAAATTCCTCTCACTTGATAAAAGGAGACCTGTGCCCAGCAGTTGGATATAAAAAGGTGTAAATTATAATATTTATCCCCTTTATAAACAGACTCTACCTTTGCTAAAAGGCACATACATGTCTTCAATTAAAGGCAGTATTTTGCGTGAAAACGGATAGTAAACGTGCAACAGACCTAACTGTGGAGCGTCGGGCGGGGGTTGTCGCATTAATCACGATTGAGCGGCGCTGCTGGCCGCTGTGGCCTCCATTGTGAGGCCATAGGAACCGCGTGAAAATAGGCTTAAATTTAGTTAGAGCGTGTGCAGTCATAGGTGATTTACTTGTTTTGTTGATTATCATTTACAACTTGACAGTTAATACTGAACCACTTTTTCCGGCTTCCGGCTGCATTTTACATAATTCATCAGTTTCTTTGTCTGGTATTAAACTACCCGGTCGGTCAGTTTCTTTTAGTTTCCTATTTTATGGAAAAAATGTGTCATTCAAAGACTTTTTTCTTTAAAGGCATATAAATGAGAGTTTACAATTAAACACAGTATTCTGCGTGAAAACAGAATAGGAAATGTTGAGCGAGTATGAAACGTCGGGCAAGCATTGTCACATTAATCATGTTTGAACGGCGCTACTAGCAGTTACGGCGACCGGTCACCGCTTTGTGGTCGTAGCAACCGCGTGTTAATTACCTTATCTTAGATATATCTACGCAAAAATTAAGTTACTAAAAAATGCACAGATGTCGTTTAGTAGTTATTTTTTCTACCTTGGTGAAAAGGTATATGGTTTCTGGTTACACCTTCAACACACAACCAACTCATTCAAATTATGAGTATATTTTATAACTTACTCCACGGTGAAAGAAGCGTTGTAATATTTTATTATTCATAATGATGCTTTGCTTCATCGTGTATTCCTGAGAGTTGTACAAAAATATCGATGATTTTAAATCAAAAAAGTAGTTGCTAATAAGATTAGAAGTAATCGTGTCTTTATGTCCAGAGGTGAGACAATTCAGTTTGGTAGGGGCGAGGTTAGGTGTGGATATCTTGTAGCATACCATTTCCATTAACTCAAACTTAACTTAGGTCAAGTATGGCCTAAATCTTTCTCAATTCTGAGAGGAATGATGAGTTTAACAGAGGGTCATCAATTTATTAATTTAAAAGGATTAAAAAAACTGTACGCTATGTTAACAAAATAAAAGAAGAAACCCCAGTCTTGCCTCACGTGTAATACTCGGAGGGTCTGTACAAACCGCTTGTAAAACCGCTGGTTCTCGTGCCAAACGTGCTAGATGAAACTAGTCTGGAAAATAGGCGTTAGCATCAATCATCGCTCGATATGTATCGGTCGCGGCGCTGCACTTGTTCTAGCCACAAATAAATATACACATGAATAGATCTCACATTCAAATAAAGAGATATCTGAGAAATATGGAATGAATTACAATGTTTTGATAGATTGTGTAGGGTCTTTCAATGTATTCTATGCCGAATGCAATTCTCTTTCTTCTGTTTGCATAGTAGGTATAAATTAGTATTAGTAGTATGTCCGCGTCGTTTTCATGGATATCCATAGTAGTTCACATATTTATTTTGAAAAATAAAGTGAAACCTTTCATAAAGAATTAAAAATGATATTAAAAGTTTAATCATTAAATTTCGGACATTGAAAAATGGAATGGAAAATAAATGGAAATTAATAAAAGTAAGGAAAGATTATTGCAAGTAAGTCAAATATTCGGTTCGGAATCCATCGCAGAATACACATACAGACCGCTTATAAGGACCGCTGGTTCCCTCGCCAAACATGCAAGATGAAACTAGTCTGGCAAATAGGCGTTAGTATCAATCATCGCTCTATATGTATCGGTCGCGGCGCTTCACTTGCTCTGACCACAAATAAATATAATGTGAATAGATCTCACATTCAAATAACGAGATTTCTGAGAAATATGGAATGAATTACAAGGTTTCGTTGGATTGTGTTAGGGTTTTTATTGCCTTTGGCGTATTTTGTGTAGGGTACAGTGATTTTGATTATTTATTATTTGTAAAGTATCTATATGTCCGCGTAATGAATATAGTTTTTCATATCACATGTAATGAAACAACGAGTTTTGGTTTCTGTTTTGCCAGTCGAAACAAGACAATTTCAAACCAATTCGAATGTGTCAGTCAGAAACAACGTTGTTTCTACCCGGCACTTTCATTTGTTTATTATTTACGTCTTTATTTCAAGTCTGTCAGAATCGCATTGACAACTGTCGTCAAATCGTTGTCAAAAGATATTACTGCGCTATTTGTCTGAAATAGTCTTACTTTGACTGGCTACAGAAATCAAAACTCGTTGTTTTATTACATGTGATATGAAAAATACAGTGTGTGGCTCGGGATGAAACAAAGACGATCTCAGATCAGGGCGATGACAGCCCTCGCTTCGCTCGGGCACTCTCACTCTCGTCAGAAATGGTCTTGTTTCACCCCTTGCTACACAATATACTATTAAATTTATTGTTTCATCCTTTTCAGCATTGATTTGCCTAAAAACGCTACAACAGATTTTCTCAATCATATCTTTCATAGAATATGAATTGTACAACCAGTAAAAAGTAAATTCATTGTGGTTTTCGAATAATCTTTAATGGCTAAGTACCTCATCCTACCTCCAAACCACTTAGTTCGAACAATATGACCTTCTAATAGAATTTCATTTGAAGTTAAGTCGAACAATATGACCTTCTAATAGAATTTCATATGATATTTATTACTCTAGATGAAACGGCGAAAGTGCCCATTGGAATGTCACTGGCCATCAAAGGGAATTGAAAGCACTCACAAATGCCTTTTACACGACATTACGTGGCTGATTGATCTGTAATAAGAAGCTTATTGTGCCTGATAACGCAAGCTCATGTTTGCTGTTTGGAAAACGTGGGTTTGCTTTTGAATTAGAAGTTGTTATCTACGGAAAGTAAAGTAGTACAGAAATAATTTTGCATGAACAAAAGTGTCCAACCGAAACTGAAATTTATGGCCGAAACCGAAACCCAATTTAGGCAATGGTATCAGTTTCGACCGAAACCAAAACCGAGACTTCCTCACAAAGATCGTGTTTTAAGAGAAAAAAAAGGAAACGTTATTATAATCAGTCAGTCTTTTTTAAAATAAATTTCGAAATATATATACGAAATATTCTTTTTTTAAATAAATTTAAAGTTGGAATTTTTTAATGTTGCACACTATTAACTTGTGTTAATAATTTTTAACTACCTTTAACAGTAACTGAAAATTAATTAACCAAACCCATTTGTGCGAAAGCATGTGTCCAAACTAATTATTACAAAAATAAAGGCGATGATAAAAGTTTGAACTTGTCTCAAAATGTAGGTACATACTTACGAGAACCTGTGCAAATTCAATAATTTTTCATTCTCTTTCTCTCTTTAACTTTGAATTGTCGAACCCGGCGACACAGAAATTCAGAAATTCATAATCTTAACGATTGCTATCTATCAATAACGATGGGACTTAAGGTGCCCCCCGAAGTGCGTACACGCGCTAATAAATTATCACTAGCAGTCACCAATCCCACATCCGACCGCGCCTGTTTTGCTTAGCTGCGTTTATGCGTTCTATAACAGCCCCAAGGCCATGTAGCGCTCATCATTTGGGTACGGGACCCTAAAATCGTTCTTAATATACGTATATTAAAGTAATACTAATACTAGGGCTCTGACAACTCAATCGACACTCAGCTCGGCGTAACTTAACGCCTTCGCAAACAATCTTCCAATATTTTACTTATTTAAAATATGCGCAACGAGTGCAGAATGAACGCTAAATAACCGTGGACACCGTACATTATACTGACCCTCTGTTACTCTTAGGGTATTCATTGAGCTCGTGAATAAAGTAGATTTTGAATCGAGCGATATTTTAAATAGCTCAGTATACGGTTACAAGGTAAGGCGATCTCCATACAGGCGCCGTGTAAACTTTAAGGATACATGTAAAGTATGGTCAAGTATGGTGGTATTTGCTGTGTCCAAGTGTTTCGTTCTACAGAACTTTGACCACGATCAGCAACAAAATGTAGACCATTTTTTACCGCACCACACTTGGAAAATTAATTGTCATCTATAACAAAGTACAGAATTACCCAAAATCCAAACTTTGTCAGTAACCGCAATTGCTTAGCTACGAAGGACTCCAGATGTTCTACCAAAATACAAAATTTTAGTTTTTTTTATCTTTTTTTAAATTAACCATACATTACCTACTTAGTGTATGCTAAAAAGTGCTATCTGATCTATCTTCAACTCATTATTACTTTAGAAAAACATTTTATCTATTACCGGTAGGACTCCACCAACCCGCATAAGAGGAGCGTGGTGGAGAAAGCTCTAGCTGCCCTTATAATGGTTTCACTCCATTTCCCAGAAATGGGACGCAAAAAGGGTTGCAGCCAATCGGTCGGAACTTATTAATTACAGCATTTAACTGACATTTCGGGTAGGTACGTCTGCGGCATGAGCGTGTCATTTGCATCTGACGTACGTCACACTACCAACTCTCACATCACTTTAATTAGTACGTAAGTACGTTATTCTTAGTCTAAGCTTTAATAGGTATGACACAGATAAAATGAATTGATAGGTTAGTTAAAAAAATTACAAAAAACAAAACCGACTTCAAAAGAAAACTAGATATTCCAAAAAAATTATGTGCACTAATAAGTAAAAAAATCATTTCGTATTATTCTAGAATTTAATAAGTAGTCAACTTACAGTTTCTACTAATCAATATGTATGTACGATCTGTGTTTAACATATAATGTAGGTACGTAGGTACAATTATTGTTATTTTTGGAGTCAGTGTCAGCCAAGATAGGTTTGATGTGCTTGACTCGCACGCGCCACTTGACGAGGCATGAGGCGAGAGTAGGGCCGCGGCGGGAGCTGTCAAGTGGACACACTGACACCGCAGCACCACACGGGAAGTATCAGATTGAAAAAAAAATACAGTCAAATTGATTGAACCTCCTCCTTTTTTGATTGAAGTCGGTTAAAAATAGGGAGAAGCGTCACAGTTTCTTCTATGTAAATAGCCTTGTGCTTAAGTAAAGGGCTCGCTTTGGCATACCCGTCATTACCTGTGCCAAATACAACCCTTATATATTCAATAAATATAAACGCACACATACTTACTGTGATTAACATAAAATCTAGTTTAGTTCTATTTCAAATAACAGGTTGTATCCCACAGAAAAAAAAAACAAACAGCACGTTACCAGTTGACAGAATATGAATTGAGAATCACAGGTCAAAACTTGTATTATTACTTATACTTTCAGTCAATATTTATGTGTGTAACACGAGCGGAATTATGTCTGATCATTAATTTTATTGTAGCCAACCGATTGACTTGAATGGGTTTATGGTGATAGAGGCCATTTTTATGTTCCTTTTTTAAACGTGTCGACGCAGACGTTAGGATTATGCACCTGCGCACGGATTCTGCCACGAGTCAAATTTATCATGGGATGATGAATGACGCGTCTGCTCGTCCATGCTGCTGATTTTTTAATAGCTTAACATTTTCTGCTTTGCTTCCTGCCGCTTGGAAATGTGACGGACTGACGTTGTAATCTTGGTAATACATTCAAACCAGTTTGGTAATATTTTCCTTTGCATTCTTTTTCACGTGTATTTTTTTGCAATTAATGTCGATATCGTTTGAGTCATATTTCTAGATATATCTTTCTATTTTCACAATATTTCAATCAATTCCGTAAAAAATAGTCTATACTTCCTTGCTTTCCAGTTTGCAACAAGATATCACGACTATCGCTAACAGTATGAAATATTAAATCGCTTTTCCATAAACATAGCCCGGAATAGTTTACGTTCATTGCTTATTTTGAGAATTGTACAGCATACAGCACGGGTTCATGAATATTCTTTTCATAAATAATAATAAATTGTATATCGAGACAGTTGGCCCGTCCGTTTGTCGGTTTCGATCCGCGGAAGTTGCTACGTCAGTCACGACTGGCAACATTTATGAAACCAACATCGTTAGTCCTAGCTTGTATAGCAACACTCAATTTGTATTTTTTATGACCGAATAACTCGTTAGATAAGTCAGTTTGAATTGAATATCACATATAAAACCTGAACGAGATCAGCAACCGTCAAGAATGTTTTTAGTTTCTGAACTAAAAAAGTTGATGGGCGTCGACCACGATAGAGCTAAACTCATACGTTAAAACTCTTTATTGCGACAACCACGATAAAATAAAATCTTGCTGAATGAATCTTTTGTTGAAATTCAAGAAGTTGCGAGATTACTCTTTCTTGGCTATGTTCATATTATTATATAGACCGCAAGAATGTCCTTATTAGTAAATGCGTCACTTAAATACTTAGAGCATCAAAATTACTGACTCACCATGTCATACCTGTCAATACCTTGATGCTCTAAGCTTAAATATGACTTAAAATTTGTAAAAATATGAATTCCCTAATCCAATACAAAGATGTCACAACATCCTGCACATATTTCTACCGGGTAACTTGTTGTTTCTTTTCACTATAACAATTTAAAAGTAACGTAGATACAGACCGTCATTCGAGCACTGGAGCCGGCCTAAGAATAAGAACACTTCGATTAGACCCAAAGCATGAATCTGCACTTGAAGAATATACCAGGACTCACAAATATACATTTTTCGCTTTTATTTCTTTTCTTTATGATAATATATATGATATAGTCAAAACCATAGGTCAAAACTCATAGCTGCAAGAGTTGGAAGTCTGAAGGGACAATAATGGCATCGCAAACTCAGTGCATATTGCCAGAGTCAAGTAAAATTTTCGCATTTTATTAGTCATAGAAAAAGTCAGTAAGTCGTCAGTCTAGCCAGTCAGATGTTTAAGTAAGGTGATGGCTACTTTACCAGAACGTGTCCGATAGAGTTTTGGAGGCAAGCCGAAAAAACATGTTTTCGCACTGTTATTTTATTTCACAACACTCGTCACTGTCATTAACCTATATTGATCAAAAATTAAATGTCATCAACTTTATCCGATATAACTCAAAAATACACCAAGAAAATAAAACAAGAGCACAACTTGTCCCTTCAGACTTCCCGCCAAAACTCCCAAACGGGATTTTCACCGGCTATGAGTAGTGACTATTCGTAATTGTAATAAAAACATCATGACGCCAAATTCAAGACATGTTAAAAAAATCATGACAAAACCGTATAGGTACAAGTAATTCATTCAATCTTACAAGATAGGATAGTTTTATTTCAGTTATAAATGCGTTAATGTTTTTGGAAAATAACTTTTTTATCGTTCTCATGAAGAACACTATGTAGAATTTTGTTTACATACAGTGATTTTATGCGACACTATTGTCACGACACTAACGTGGGTTCTTATTGTCGTCACAATAAACATTGAGCGTGAGTACGGTTGCGGCTACTCGCCTGCGATTATTATCGCGCAATCGCGCGGTCGCATCTGTTGCATACATCACCCCGCGGTATCACCACCACCTCTGCATAAACTATAGACTTCGTTTGTTAAAAACTAGGGTTTTTGTTTAATTTTGAAAGGGTTATCTTATAAAAGGACTATTATAGTGTAAAACGGAGTAAACGTACTACTAAAAAGTTTTAAAAAGTATACTAGGATAGTATAATAATATAATATATGGAGAGCACTTCGTCTGCTTCAGAAAAATGTCCACAACTTAGATACTTGCTTAGATGTAATCAAGAGTAAATATGGTAATTTATCGGGTTTAATGCTTAGGGATACTCATATAATATGGCAGCTACTGAGCTTATACCGAGTTCATACATATTAGCAAGAATAAGTGTCTCAACGAACGTCTGCTTCAAATCTTAATCATTGTTAGAGTCCTGGCTGGTGTCCATGGGCGTACCCAGGGGGGGGCAGGGGGGGGCAGCTGCCCCCCCCTGGATCAAGGTCCAGATTCAGGGATTCAAAAAACCCAAAAGATCTCCTAAACGAAAAAAGAAACCTATAAAGAGTACGCTAGATAATATGCTACCTCCTGTTGTTTCCATTGTATATTTAATATTTTGTATGCGTGTCTTCGTATAATAGACCAGGGTCGATAATTTTGAAAATGGTAAAAAAATTATAGTAAGATGAAAGCCATTGGAAAAGGTAGAGAATATAACAAAAATGAAAGGAAAAAATTTACGAAACACATAAGTATATATAACATAAAATCTTATGTTTTTCGAGTAATTTAAGTATAAATTTTAATAAATAGCCCAAAATTGTATATAATGATTCAAAAGAAATTCGGATTCGAGTTTTCATTATTTGTATTTTCTGAGAACATTTACTGTAGTATTGTATATTTTTATACCATCAAAAAGTAGAGATTTCATCGAACAAAAAGCACACCGACACCTTTTAAATTAAAAAACTGAAAAACACGCTTTTTGAAAATATGAACTAAAAAGTTAAAAAATAAGAAGATTTTACTGTAAAAAAGCGTGGGTTTTTAAGATACGATAAGTGGTTATGGACACCATGCACCCCACGCTTTTTTTTACAGTAAAATACATTTTCTTCTTATTTTTTACTTTTTAGTACGTATTTTCACAAATGCGTGTTTTTTTAGTTTTTAAAGTACCTACATTATTTATTTTTAATTTTTTACTTGGATTTTTCTTCATATTATTGCATCGTCATCATCGGCCCTTGACCCCTGTGCAAATTTTCAAGTTAATCAGATGTTTAGAAGTAGGTGAAAATGAAGTTAAAAGATTCCGTTACATAAGTACATACATACAGGTCAAGCTAATAAAAGCGTGTTAAAAAAGCATATAATTTGACGTGACAATTTTCCATTGAAAACTAGGGTGATTTTTCAAAATGAGGTGAAAAAAATAAATATTTTAAACCGAAAAAAATACTGTGGGTTCATAAAAAGGTAGGTTATTACCAAATTTTGTGAAAAAATATTTATTTTATATATTCATATATTTAGCAAACGATATTTTTATTACCATTACAACTTTGCCATTTAACTTTTTTTAATAGAAATTGTAGTTTTTCCGGAAATCGACATAAACCGTTATTTACCCTTAAAATCTCACCCCCTCCCTCTTCCCGAAACTCAGATCGCACGTAAAAAAAAGTTCCTTTTGCATATTCTCTACCCTCCTGGCCAAGACTTTGCCCTCCCTGGCCAAGACTTTGCCCCCCCCCTGGCCAAGACTTTGCCCCCCCCTGGCCAAGAACCTGGGTACGCCCATGCTGGTGTCATATTCAAAATGTATGTGTTAGTGGTCGGCAACCACTCTTTTTCATTAAAATACAAATAAATTCTCGAACAACAAAATTATACCCATTATGTACTCCCCATATCATATGTATCAACCATTAGTACTATACAAATGCCTATAGCTATACCTGTTAATAGTATTACATAGGTACCAGTACAATAGAAATCCAACCACCACACAGCAGCTCTATGACACATTGATGAATAGTCAAGCAAAAAAACTGTCACATATTAATATTCGGTAATATTTTTTGTGCTTGTACTCCGTTAATGCCGTTTTAAGTAAAAAAAGGTCGAATCATAGAATTAAAAATGTATGTGCCGAAACAATGTGAATACATTCTACTCTATAGTGGATTTTATTATATCGATTTTATTCTATCGACTACCAGCCTGATAAAACACTAGCATTTACTACAATGACCATTGTTTCTTAAAATCTACATATTTATATAAGAAAATTATGCCGTAGAGGTACTTACGACGAGCCTCATGCGTGGCAGATGTATAACTTATAAATTATTTTGCACAGATGCTTGTGGTGTTGGATCAGGATAGTTTAAAGAAATAAAAGTAGAAATATGTTATGACAACATCGAAGGGACCACTATAATTTGGTCGCAATAGCCGGTTTGTTTTTAACCGATGTTAATAAAACTGTATAAGCAACATCGAAAGCGGCGCAAATTTTCGGGCATTATAACCAATATTATGTAATTTTAAATGATGTCATTGCAAGAGGTTTTGACTGTAAGTCAATCAATGAAAAAATAAAGATTCAACCACATTACAAAATATTACCACTCGAACAGAATTTTAAATAAAATTGTATAGGTATTCTTAATATAGTATATATTTCTTGTGTGCATGTGTATGTCACTGAGCTCCTGCTAAACGACTACACGGATGAAGTTGAAATATTTTGTTTGTGTGTTTAAGGGGATGATGTTTTTTTTAATTATTTTTTATTTATAAGTACTTTTCCATATAAATTGTTCCTACCTGTTAAACGTTTGTATTTCGTGCCGTGTCGTTCAAAATTTGACAAAGTTAGTATAACAAGACAGTTCGTATTATTTTTTTATATTTTGTTTGTCAGTAACATGAAATCTCTTTAAAATAATAGAAAAAATATATATAATTTATATTGTAATGATAGTATAATAATTCAGAAACAGCTCAAAAGATTTTCATGAAATTTAGTATGCACGGGTTTTCGGGGGCAATAAATCGTTCCAGCTAGGTTTCATTTTAAAGAAATATCGTTTTATCCGTGTTTACAGCGATTATAAACTTATACATGAACTGATAAATATGACTCTTCCTTACATCTTTCGGCGGGTATACGTAATTCAATTTTTTTTTATTAGAAGCTGAAGTAGATGGCTTTGTTGTAACACAAAGTTAACGAGTCTCTGAAGAAATTCAATTGTTTTTATCCAAGCAACACTCGGTCATCCGGGTACTTTTTATAACTTTACAGCTTCCAAATATGTTAGCCACGAAACGATATCGTCTTTTGTCTACAGTTTAAGTGGTATGCACTCCAGTCATGTCGGGTTACTTGGCGAGAATATATTGTATGTTAATGTATTCGGATGTGTTATGTCTAATTCTGAATAATTGGTGCCGACTACCGCCCGCTGAATTATAAGCAGAGACTACACTTATGGATGCTGTGGTCAGAGCTTGCATAGGATGACTCTGCGATGCCCAAGATGTGCGTAAAATGGAAGTAGTATATCCTCAGATAGAGTTTTGGACATGTCCAAAACTTTATGAATTTTCGGGCCTCATTTTTGGATAAGACTGAAGAAATGGCCGCAAAATTATTCATCCAATAGCTTCATGTCATCAATGATTACGTAAAATAAAGAACGATCTCTATACGTCATTTACGGATAGATTTACGGATAGATGCATCCTCAGCAGATACAGAATAAGATACATTTTTTAGCCTTTATAAAGTAATAATGCCCAGCACTATCGTGGTTATCTATTGAGTTTTTTCGCCATAATCCGCCACGCGTTATTTAGTGGCTTTTGAAGATTTAATATGAGCGTCATTATACAAATATGCATGAAAAATTTTGTATTTTTAATCAGTAGCAGTAACAAGACTTCTATCATAATTTATTACAGAGTAGCACTGACCGGTATTACGTCATTCAGCTTGAAGCTTTATCATCAGCCCTTCAGCCATTTCGGCATTGACAAGAATTGAGAACAAAATCCAACGCTCTGACAAACATAAGTTTTGGAGCGCAGAACCTCCTATAGAACTTATCGGCGCCCTCCTCACTTCACGCCCAAAACAGGCTCATCATTTATTCTATTTACCGTCTCTCAGACTTACAACTGCGGCGACCAATCACACCGTTATTCTTCACGAGGACGCTCGTTGGACAGTTAGAGCGCCTAAGCTTGCCGCCCGCAACTCCGAGAGCCCTTTTTAGTCGCTTCTTACGACTGTCGGAGGATATAGATCGTATTCTGGTCCCAAACTATAGGAGCTGCCGCCTAGACCCAAACGAGGCAACCATCAGTCTTTGGAGTAGCAGCGCAAATGTGTACGTCCTCAGGGAAGACTCAGGCTTGCTTTAGATTGTGTGTACATGGGACTGTAGCGACCATTTAACACCACGCTTTCATGCTCGTCTAGTAATTCAGTACCTGGACGACCGAGCGTTGCTCGCATAAAAACAGTTTATTTTTTTTTGTTTAATTTCAAACGAAACACTCATTTGCTTAGTGTTACTCAATAATGCCATCTGAAATAGGTAGCTCCCAATAAAAAAAATCACCAAAAAAAATACGCAATATGATTTTGATTGAAGTTTGAACCCGGGCCTCTAGTTCCGCAGTCAGCCCACGTAACCATTCGGCCAAGGAAGCTTTTATTCAATGAACGAAATTTTTATAGAGCTCTTTCTAATCGACATTGTCATCTCTTTGAACGTCGGATTGACAGATGGCGTTTGACGGCGGTCTACGTCACAATATTAAGTATTCACAGAGTTCCAAAATATTATTAACACTCGCCAATAGACGTCAGGAAGAGTCGTATTTTTCAGTTTATATTTAAGATGATTATCGCTGAAAATATTTTTTTGTAATTTAAAATTTCTAAAAATAAAACCTAGGTGGATCGATTTATCACCCCCGAAACCAGGGTACTAAATTTCATCAAAGTCTTTGGAGCCGTTTCCGAGATTCAAAAAATATATTTAGGTATATACAAGAATAGCTCGTTTAAAGGTATTAGATTTAAATGAATTTATAATACACAATTTGAATAATTCGCGTGCGTGTCACACAATGTTTGGAGCTTATTGTGTTTCTCAACATTTCATTCTTTTCATTTTTTTAATATCATCAAAAGGATAAATTCTTCAATGTAGGTATAATATTACTAGTAATGTATTCCGGGGACTAGAGCTGAATAATTGGTCTCGATTATCGGTGCTGCATTCCAAGTAGCAATTTGGAATCGAAATGCAACCAGAATATTCACGAAATGCTTAGAGTATAGGATAGGTATACCCAGAATTAATTTCTTTCTTAAATATAAAATTTTGAGATAACTCGTTTCTTCAAACATAGATAACTTTTGTTGAATATAGATATCATAACATTTCTGTAGCTTCGGGATTAAGAATAGAGCTACGGTATCCCTTGCCTGATCGTAAGAGCCGCCTAAAAGGGGGCTTCCGGGGTTGTGGGCGGCGAGAGTTGGAGCTCGATCCGTCCAGCCAGCAGCCCCGGGAAGGGCGGCGGTGTGTGCGGCGGTGTGTGACAGCATGCCGCCGCAAGGACACACACATCTGCTCTCCCGAAGATGGGCCCGTTTTGGGGTATCGTGCGTGGAGGACACCGGCACGTTCCGCTGGACATCCCGGAGTCCTCCCCAAGCGCAGAGGCAGCCACCGAGGCGGTTTTAGTGCGGTCAAATCCCACATAACCCGATACCCTCTCCCAAGGTGCCGGGTACCTATTGAAAGTTCCTAGTAGTTTAGGCTGTCCACTCTCAGTAAGTCAGTCCCTCAGTAACGGAAGAGTTTTATTAATAACGTTTCACACTAATAGCCTACAGTTGGGTATATATACCCTGTGTCGTGGGTACCATGAACACATGAACATTTATATTGATAATATTATACGAGTTACTCAAATATCTTTTGTTTTGTACGTAACAAAAGTGACTGGTTGTTTATCTGCCCACAAACTAGCCGATAGTACTGATATGTCATGAAAATTGCTACAATTCGATAGATCGCCACAGCATATCGTTCCGCCTATCAATTGTAATTCCCGGTATCTCGGAATCGAACAGAATAATGTTCCTCTCAACCCAAACAAGATCTCGGTGCCACATAACGACATATCGTCGGTTTATGCTTATCTAAAGATAAATCTGCGAACATCGTGAGAATAAATGTCGTTGTAGACTTAAAACTGGAGATGCAAAAAAACTGAATGTATAAGAAATCAGACCAAAGAATTTCAATACATCGACAGCGAAGCTAGCGGTCCTACTTTTTATCAATTACTAATCACCTCAACTTACGAGGATTCCGACACAAGTTTGACGACCCGCATGGCGCAATGGTTACCATGCTGAACTGCCAATCGAGGGGTCCCGGGTTCGATTCCCGGCGAAACAGAAATTTGAATGATGAGTTACATTTCTGTTCTCGGTATGGGTGTTTGTGTTCCTTTGTATGTGTCCATGGCACCCACGACCAAGGGTATACTGTGGGGCTAGGAGTGTGTAACGTTTATTTATTTATTTATAAGTGCTCTAGTTTTTTTCTTCTGAGAGTTTTGGTAGTTGTGATATCTGTACTATAACTAAACAAAGTTATAATATAAAATATATATATAAATATATATAAGTTATAAAAATCACGAATATCATCTACATATTATGTAGATGATATTCGTGATTTTTTCATGTATTTCGAGCCAATTGTATAATCATGCTAATTATAGACTTATTCCTCCTTATTAGCGATAAAGCTAACTTATCAATTTTAAATTGACGTCTAGCAACACCGCAAAAAGTTAGAAAAGAGCAATTACATATACCTACTGTTTTAATTAGGAGTCGTTGCTACGACTATAGAGACAGCAAAACCGTTGTATTGACTAATGCAGAGTGATGTAAATATAAACTCTATTTGCAGAGCATTCTTACCATAATTAAGAGTAACAAAAAGCGTAATAAATCCACACAATCTCTATAAAGTCATCTCTGTAGCGACTCGATCTGTAGAATTACTTGTAATTAACGAGAGAATCCACGGGGGGCACTAGTTTATAATTTATGAGGCGGACAAACCAACGCGAGGTATTTCCACCTCAAGTCAATATCAAATGCCTTTCCGAAAAAGGATAATGCACTAATGATGAGATCTTTATCAACATTAAAATTAGATACGGTTGCAGGGCTGTACAAATTGAAGCGGAACATTTAATGGTTTTGCAAAATCTTATTAATGCAGTACCTTATTTCCGTTCATGTCAATGGCAATTTTTTTATTTTTAAAATTTAGAGACTTCAAGTTCGACCAGCTCTATCTCAGTTACATATCCAGATTAACATTAATAACGCTTCACAATCATAGACCCACAGTAGGGTAGATATACGCTGTGTCGTGGGTGCCATGGACACATACAAAGACAGAAACACAAACACCCAGACCGAAAACAGAAATTTTACACTCATCATTCCAATTTCTGCTTCGCCGGGAATCGAACCTAGGACTCTCCAATCAGCAGTCCAGGATGGTAACCATTACTCCACGCGGGTCGTCGTAATAATATAAATAAATATCAACGCAAAATGTTAAAAATCCGTGTCACAATTTCTTTTGGCGCGTAAAAGTAAATATATTCATAGTCAAATCAGTCGACAGTAGTCAGTCAGTCACACCATTCAGATAATATTGAAATAAAGCGGCTACTTTGACAGAACGAGTCTGATGGAGTTGGAGAAAAGCTGAAAATGATATTTTGCACTGGTATTTTATTTCACTACATTCAGGCACTGTAATTACTCTAACTCGAGCAGCGATGGCCGAGTGGTAAAAAACCACGGTCTTCGACGCGATCGATCCTGGGTTCAAATCCTCGGCGCGCACCTCTTATAAAGAAATTTGTAATGTGCGGATTTATCGCTGCTCCACGGTGAAGGAAAATATCGTAATTTTAATTGATTACGATGTTCTCCATCGCCGTGCATGCCTGAGAGAAATTCATAATAAGGACTATGGCCTAAAATCCCTCTCACTTGTGAGGAAACCTGTGTCCAGCAGTGAGACATAAAAAAGGTTGAAAAAAAATTACTCTAAATCATACAAAACCCCATCAACTTTATCCGTTATAACTTACACAGAAACTGTAAAATAAAAAAAGAGACAGCGACATGCCCCTTACAATTTCCAACCAAAACTCCATCTCACTCCTCGACCCAACCCTTTTGTCAACGTCACTCCAGTATGAAAAGCAGTTAGACAAAAACGGAATGTATGTGTATTACTATTGACCTACACTTAGACTTTCCAATCAATATCACTATTGCAAGAAGTTTCCAAAAGTTTATTGTCCCTCAAAAAAAACCGATTATTTTTTGCTACTACTACCTCTCGTATCCTCTCCTCGTACTACGAGGATCAATGTTCGGAATATCCACAATTCTCCTTCAAAGTTTTTCTTTATGACCTATAATATAAACCTATAAAAATCTGTGTCTAAAATAGTGGTTGCTAATTATACCGATATAGAGCAGCGATGGCCGAGTGGTAAGAAACAGCGGTCATCGACGCCACCGATCCCGGGTTCAAATCCTCGGCGTGACCTCTGACAAAGAAATTTGTAATGTGCGCATCTATCGCTGCTCCACGGTAATGGAAAATATCGTGATGTTTAATTGAATACGATGTTCCCCATCGCCGTGCATGCCTGAGAGAAATTCATAATTTCTCGAAAGCATGACGTCCACCAATCCCCACTTGGCCAGCGTGGTGGACTATGGCCCAAATCCCCTCTCACTTGTGAGTAGGAGACCTGTGCCCAGCAGTGGGACATAAAAAGGTTGAAAAAAAAATTATACCGAAGCTACCTTCGGGATTAAGAATACAGTTACGGTACCCTTGCCTGATCGTAAGAGGCGACTAAAAGGTGGCTTCCAGGGTTGCGGGCGGTGAGAGTGGGAGGTCGATCCGTCCAGCCAGCAGCCCCGGGAAGGACGGCGGTGTGTGCGTGGCCGCATGCCGCCGTAAACATCGGAAGGCGCAGGAGAGCATATCTGAGGCTTTAGTGTAAGTCTGCACACGTGAAAAAGTTACTAACGCGTTTGCGTTAAGAATTTAATTATCGACCTTGTTCCTTTCAGGTTAAGATCTATATGTCCAATTTTTAACTCGGACGCAATAGTAACGTTTGCGCGTATACAAACTCACACTAAGGGTTCAGCTCTCCCAAAGATGGGCCCGTTCCAGCACAGCACATAACCCGTTATCCTTTCCCAAGGTGCCGGGTACCTTTTGAAGGTTTCTCCCCCGATGCAATAAAAGGTATAATTAGGTATTTTATTAAGAATCCCTGTAATTACTCGATACAACCGTAAGTCATAAAGATGTCGTTTCTTATCGATTCCCAATTACCACGTGTTCAAGAATTATAACTTACCTACAAGCCGCTACCTGCCGCTTAAACATATTCCATGAATAACTAAATACTTCTGCAAATCGATTGAGGGATTAACATTCTTAAAGCATACCTCACTAAGGAGCTGCGATTAATGTTGTAACGTCAGCAAAATAGCACACAAGAATTTATCTGCGAAATCGATACTTATCGTACAAATCTGAAACGTAAAAACTATGAACAAGTATATTGAATATTTACGTATACCTATTTGATCATTAACAAACATATACATTTAGCACTGTAAATGTAGCAGTTCACAATTATTTCCGCTATAGGCACTTCTAGTAAAAGCAAATAAGGATGAAAAATCTAAAGAAAAAATATTGATTTCATAACAGTAATATTTTTCGGACCTTCAGATGCAATTTACGTCGATCACGTTTATATGAACTGTTAACTCTCGCACTTAGCCTACTCGTAAATCTACCAACGAATTATTTGCAAGATCCACTGCTTAAATACTAAATAAATCTTTACCATCCCAATCGTGGGCCCAGGTCTTTCTCCAAAAACATCCTGGAACTTAGTACATGCAGTATTGTGGATTGTGGACATTTTTTAATTTAAGTTTTTTAATATATTTTAAACATGATTTAACATAATTGAAACGCGCATGTCCCGGTGGTTAGCGTAGAGCGCAAACGATCTATGCAACTAAGCCAAAAAGGCGCGGTCGGGTGTGAGATGGATGACCGCTAGTGGCAAAAAAATTTATGCGCGTTTCCGTGCTTCAGAGGGCACGTTAAGCCGTCGGTCCCGGTTGTTGTCGAAAGATAACAGTCGTCAAACCTAGTCGGAGGCCTTATGGGCGGTTTGAAAACATCCGACAGCGGGTTGACCACTAACCCGCATCTCCACCATTGGAGCAGCATGGTGGAGTAGTTCCAGGCCTTCCCAAAAATGGGAGAGACCCGTGCCCAGCAGTGGCACGCAAAAAGGGTTGCAGCCAGCCCACATGATTTAACATAGAACGACAAGTATTTATATACATTTGCTAACCATATAAAATTGTAATCTAACCCGTCCGTCATGGAAACACGGTAAATTGGTAATTCAAGACCAAAAAAACATTTATGTATTTAAACTAAACGTCTTTATAAACGGACCTTTACGAACCATTCACGAGCGATTTCAATAAGCAGAAGTGACGGCTAAAATGCCGTTATTTATAGTAAGTATAAGTTATTAGATTTCAATATTATCATATGGCTCGCGGCGCTTATAATCGACCTGTCAATGTCCCGCCCCGCAATGACGATCCGCTTGGCGTAATGGTTACCATGCCGGACTGCCGATTGGAAAGTCCCGGGTTCGATTCCCGTCGAAGCAGAATTTGAAATTTGAAATTTCAATGATGAGTTTGAAATTTCTGTTCTCGGTCTGGGTGTTTGTATTTCTATCTTCTTTGTGCATGGCACCCACGACACAGAGTATACTATCTACCCTACTGTGGGGCTATGAGTGTGAAGCGTTATTTAATTTATTTAATGTTCCCATAGCGTAGATTGTTACCGCCACATAGCAAAAGGCGACAAGTTATATTTTCAAAATTGTTTGCTCACATGTGAGGTCCCAAACGCGTACGTAGGTACCGTATCCAAGTATATATCATTTTATATTCTAATATAAAAAATATGTAGTTGTCCGCAGACCACTGTAACAAAAAGAAGAGTTTGTTGTTGAATGTAGATGTAGTATTGATTTATGCCATAACTGAAATTCTCATATAAATTTCTATTCGCAGGGCACCTATATCACTAAAACTATTATTACCAGTAAATATTGGCTGACACCTTTTTTGCCTCACACTGATGGGCACGGGTCTCTCCCCATTATTGGGAAGGCCTGGGTAATGGTGGAGACGTGTAATTTTCAACCCGCTGTCGAATGTTTTCAAACCACCCAGAAGGCCCCCGATAAGGCTTAACAACTGCACGGAAACGCGCATGAAATTTTTCTCTATATCGCACACATTTCGCGAAGCTCTAGAAGCTTGTGTTCTGCTCTAGCAACTGAGCCACGATTGACTAAACTTAGTCGGTAAGTAATACGACGGAAAGGCAACTCTATTAATGGGTGTGAATACCATCTTACTCTAAGATATCGATAAATGGCTACAGGCGCAGACCCAGGGGGTAGGGGGACGACGACATGACCCCCCAATCCATCAGTCATGCGTAGATGGAAGAGCGCAACAAGCCAATTTGGGACACCTCTTCCTCCCAAATTTCTAATTGACCCCCCCCCCCCAAACTTCGTGGTGGCCCTCCCCAAAATTGAAGGCTGCGACTGCGCCTGAATGGCTACGACTGATTTTAATAAACACATAAGATACAGTAATGATACACACGGCCGGAAGCCATCACCATTTATTTAATAAATAATAACTCTTTATCGAAAAAAAAATCGATATATTTTAATAGTCAATCTAGTTTCAAGGTGTTAAGAGGTGGAAATAAAATTTTATTGCTCAATTTTGCTATCACGGATGATGTTTTGAACTCACGGTAAGCAGGGACAGGATGCTGTAAATCGTTCGGAAAAAATTGGGAAATTTCATATTATAGCACTCATTAGTGATTCATGATAGTAATATGAGTCTTGTATACGTATTATAATATCGCATAGAAAATGAAACTAACACAAATGTTTGATTTTTTGCAGGTACAACGTGGTCACGACACCAACGAGAAATAGGCAAAAAGCCAAAGTAAGTATCTGATAATAATAGTGAAAAATGCACATTTTAATACCTAAGTAATGTTCTTTTATTAATGATTTACAATGATAATACATTAAAAGATATAAAAACCTAACGAGGAGTTCAATACAATTTTATCAATCGATTCTATCACGCTATTCAATATATTATATAATAGACACCGAGTAAGTTTTTCAAGAATATAATGAGCGATCACTACAACTGGCCATAATTATAAAATAGATCAGTCTCATGTTTACACATTACTTGGCGTACATCTCCATCAACTTTCCTTTGAAACGTCTTTGATTATCAAGCCGATAGCATCCATCAACTGAGACTTGTGGATATCTAACTCTAACTAACTTTTTCCATATGCCAGCGACCGACCATAATTAAGACTAAAGATATGCCATATGAGCTTCTGGAGTTCATTAAATGCCACATAAAATACATCTATCACAGATCGATAACGCGATTAAGTAAGAAGTAACAGAAGAAGTGTAGTGCTATTGTAGAAAAAATGGTCAAGAGCGAACTTTAGTCGCGTTAGGAGAACTCCGTGGCAAGATTGGCAGAAACCGACAGCTAAGTAACAAACAAGAACTGAAAGAAACAAGAAGAAAAACTCTATTCAGAATCTCTTAATTTAATAATTTTGGAAATTTATCAATAAATGGACATAAAACAAAAGACATACCTAATATTAAGAAGAGCATCAACCATGCGTCAACGGCACCGACTCTTAATAGGTTAACAGTTTTAAAATCGATAGAAGTTTTATTTTTGCTGCGATTTAAAACAGAATTCAGTGAAGTTAAAACAGATATAAAGAAAATGCCGGCATAGTTAGAGAATTCTGTTCTTATTAATTGATTGCGGAACCATAAAACGATCATAATAATATGTATAAAAGTGTACATAAATCTTCCTGCTCGTCTGTAATGGCGCGTAATGCAGTGCACTTAGCGATGGTAACAGTCTTATTGTAAACTTTTTGCTTCCAATTATTATAACGCGGTGTTATGTAAAGTTGGGAGTTTTTTCCCAAGAAAAGGCGATGACCGGGAAAAAATTACATTCGTGGGGTCCCGGGTCGATTCCCGGCGAAACAGAAATTTGAATGATGAGTTTAAATTTTGTTCTCGGTCTGGGTGTTTGTGTTCCTGTCTTTGTATGTCTATGTCTATGGTACCCACGACACAGGGTATTTGTTACCCTACTGTGGGGCTATGAGTGTGTAACGTTTATAATTTATAATTTACTAGCGAACCCGGCAGACATTGTCCTGCTTTAAAGTATCAGAAATAAAATAATATCGCGACTATAAATGATGTGAGCTCGGTGTGATGGTAGTTTAGGAGTCCAACACGGACAAACAACGTGACACGTAATTTACTCGTAATATGAAAAAAAAATTTTACTTTTGGCTCTTGTTTAAAGTAATAGCATAAGTTAAATATTATTATAATACAAGCAAGGCAAGTTCAAGGAAACTGTTGGCGGAATTGGTTAGGTTTCACTAACAATAGGTGTGCGAGTGTTTATTTAATTTCTATATATTTGTTGCATATCAAAATCGCAAATGCAATGTTCGTTAATAAATCGATACAGACATACAAAGGCAGTTGCATTTAAAAGAAAAAAAGAAGAAAGGTTAATCATAACTTCGTAAAGCCATTCCTAAATTATATCGATGCTAATAATGCATCAATTGAAATGTTTTTTTTTTTCGGGTAAAAGTGATAAGTTGATCATCATTACTTGATCGTCATTAAAATTTTAGATAATTCTTATTCTGAATACATAGTCTACTTTATGAAATATTTGCATTATTCGTTTTAACATAATAATATACGTATAACAATAGTCTATTTTGTATCAGTAACGAATTGTAATTTCTACTTTCTTAATAATTTAAATATAATAATAATATATTAATATTTAATTGGTATAATAAATAATTTACAACTACATATATAAAAAAAGGAAAAAAATTCCATCCAAAAGACAAAAAAAAATTGAGTTTTATGTACAAATTTTTATTTCTTAATTCAATGGTAACGAAAAAGTAAAAAATGAGCAAAAATAAAACTGATTCACACACCATACTTTGTTAATATATTTAGAAGTTTTTATATTATTTCTGATAGGTAACAATTTTGCACCCCTTAATAGTAAATATTATTAAGGCGAATAAATAAAGGTAAGTATATAAAACAACTTATGAATCCTTGTGCAAATAAGTTATTTTTCTTTCTTTTTTTCTTAAATGCACTCTCATTGTTTTCTCTTTTCGCTCGCTTATACTCGCCACCGTTCAACGTGAGACGAGTCCTAAAGATACGTTCATTCACGACCCATATAAGGTCAAGTACACAATTAACTCGGTTCAATACAACTTACTCGCGTGCTGCAAAGCGCATCAAAGTCGTGGTCTGTCGTTACGTGATTTATAAGATAGTCTAATTAAATTGAATGCCACTCATTAGGGGGTTTATTCGGATCGTAACTCGATACAATGGTCGATGTATCCATATCCGTGCACCCCTGGACATGGATGTATGATGTGGTCCGCTTCGATCAATTAAGGTCTATCAGGGAAGCTCAGGTTAATTATTAGGGTCTGCTTTGAGACAGGTGGTGAGGCCTGGTTAGAATATTAATAGAATTGCAAAGAAATGCAACCTTAGAACTTTATTCATTAAAAAGTACACTATACAATACCACAATACCTTATTACTTCTAATGAAGTGTTTATCTACCGACAGATAGATAAGTGAAATTTAGAAAAACATTAAATATTTTGAAATACAAGTTACTTTGAATAAATTTTCTTCGAACTCACCCTTAGGTACTACTAGTTTATTAACTAAAATGTACATTGTAACATTACCCCATCTCTTACGTATGACGTTATAGATGTATTTAGAGCACTTTATGAACCGAAAAAATAATTTGTAAAAATTAGCTTAGTGATATTATTACTTACCATTGTTTAGAAAAAAATAAAACTCTATATATTTTAAAAATTAGATTATAACAATATAAATTAATGTTAGTGTCAAAATTTAAGACTTAGTTACTTATATATAGAATAGTGTAAAACTCGCAAGAATAAAGGCTTTTTTTATTTTATTTATGAACCGAAAATCGAGATTCTTTCTACGTTCCACCGATTTACTTTAGACTTGGGATTCTTTGATAGAAATTATTGAAGAATTGTTTTAGGATTTTTACACCCTTACACCATAAAGTTGTAAAATAAGTAAATCGGTAAGAATTATGTTGTTAGTATTCTTTACGGTTCGCAGTGACTATTTATAATGACTAATGAGACACTCTTGTTTTCATAAGAACCGATGCAAAGGTGCGACAAAGGTGCTTTTTGCACACTACACATAGCTTGGCCAGTATGTAAAGTCACGCTTTCTCTACATATTCATCATCCTGCATTTCTTGCTGCCAGAAACTTGGTTTTCCTTGTTCCATCCTTGCCTTGAGTCAGAGGATCCCGCGACTGAAGTTTTTGTGATACCACACGTTCTACCAGTTTCTCGTTGGTTCAGTTTCTTACTGGTGTGTAAGTAAGACATTAGTGATGAGAACTTTAAGGGTAAACACTGTAAGGGTAACCTTGAAATGCCCGATTTATTAAGCGTCTTTAATCTTTTCACGTTATTCATAAAAATTAAAACGGCGTTATAAGCATATTTTAAGTAAAATGTGTTTTGTCTCATTCTTTTTAATGACATTACTTACGCGTTGAAAAACACAAAAGGAATTTTAGTTAAAATAAGCTTATAAAATTGATGTAACTCTTATAAATAAGGGGGTAAATTTTTAAGTCACCCTTAATTATCAAGCATATTATTATAATCCCTAAATAGCTTTTTTGTATCGGGAGGAAACCTTCAAAAGGTACCTGGCACCTTGGGACGGGATACCGGGTTATGTAGGATTTGACCGCACTAAAACCCCCTCGGTGGCCTGGATCTGCGCTTGGGGAGGACTCCGGGATCTTCAGTGGAACGCACCGATGTCCTCCGCGCGCGGCGCCCAGAATGGGCCCATCTTTGGGAGATAGGTGTGCTCTCCTGCACCTTCCGATAAATACGGCTGCATGCGGTCACGTAGACACCGCCGTCCTTCCCGAGGCTGCTGCCAGGATGGATCGAGCTCCCACTCTCACCGCCTGAAATCCCGGAAGCCCCCTTTTAGTCGCCTCTTACAATCAGTCAAAGGATACCGTAGTTTATTCTTATCCCGAAGCTATCTGTAGCTTCGGGATAAGAATAGTGACTATCCCTAAATAACTTACCATATTGAATTTTGAGAGAAAATCTAAAATTTTGGTAATCCCTACTAATATGATAAATTCAAAAACTCTGTCTGTCTGCTAAGCTTTGCCGCTTAAATTACTGAACCAATTTTAATGAAATCTGGAACACAGATAGAGTTGACCTTGGGTAAGGCCATAAGAGGGATTTTATCCTGCGGGAACCTATACCACGCGGTCCACGCGTACGAAGCTTCGCCGGGCTAAGGCACTGGCGGAAGGCTAGTAGGATATATATATATATATATATATATACACATAAGGGTCATCCTCACCTTTACACCCTAGATCGCCTCTGCGGCAGGTATGTGAGTAGCCCGCTTCAACAATTCACATGCCTAAAGTCTAACCGCCCTAACTTCACTAACTCTACATTTTATTAAAATTGTGTGGAATCTCCGTACATTGCTTATGTGCACTACCGTGCCTAAAGATAAGTAATGAAATAAAAAACAAATGTAACAAACATTGTTATTTTTGGTGACATTAAAGATGTCTCATAAATATTATGCGTCTGCTTAAGTATCCGTTAACATTCTCGCATTATTATAATTTTATTGAATTCGTACATTTCTCGCACAGTTGGAAGCCGTTTAATGCATTCAACACTACGTTAAAAGTGAAATGTGCTAAATGAACGCCTATGAAATTAGCAGGTGTTTCATTAAAAAGTATTTCGTAATACACGTGATAACTTTGGTAGGTGGAAAAGCAAGCATAGTTTAACCGGGGAATTACTTTTACTGCACCCAGTTTTGCTATGATGGCATCGCTTACTGGCGAGATTTGGAAATGGCCCATTAACCCTTCGAGTGTAGGGTTTTTGGCGGGAAGTCCGAAAAGACATGTTGTGCTCTTGTTATTTTCAATTTCTTGGTGTATTTTTGAGTTATATCGGATAAAGTTGATGGTGTTTTCTTCGATGTTGGTTAATGACAGTGCACGAGTGTTGTGAAATAAAGTAACACTGCGATACCAGTTTTCGGCTTGCCTCCAAAACTTTCGATGGAGTTCTGGTAAAGTAGCCATCGCTTTACTTGAACATCTGACTGACTGACTAGACTGACTAATTACTGACGACTTTATGATTTTTTCTATTACTACTGAGTGAGTGATGCAAAAATTATACTTGACGCTGACAATATGCACAGAGTTTGCGATACCAATTTAAAAAAAAACTTTCGAGTGGCACCACAACTACATAAGATATTAAAAAATACTGAGTGACGATAAGTTGCAATAACTACTAAATAAAACGCATGTTCCATCGCATGCTCCATCATTTTAAAATATTTCACAATTTACAAATCAGGCCCGATTCTAGCAGGGGAAGCAAGCGGAGGCGGAGCACTGTCCGTAAACGGTAGTTTATTGAAACGCCAAAATCATAATAAGTATTAAAAAGAAAATGTTTCACAAGCGACAGCTACCTTGGTCTATCTTTAGATACTCATGGTCCGTCAGTCTGACTATATATTAGATTTAAAGGCTCCATATAAAAAGGGTACAAAGAGAACCCTATTACTAAGACTCCGCAGTCTGTCCGTCCGTCTGCCTGTCACCAGGATGTATCTCACGAACCTTAAAAGCTAGACAATGAAAATTTTCACAGATGATGTATTTCTTTTGCCGTTGTAATAACACTAATAACATATTATTATTATACTTAAAACAGAACGAAATAAATATTTAAGTGCTCCCATATAACACACGTGATTTTTTGCCGTTGTTTTATAGACAATAGTACGGAACCCCAGAAGGTGTAAGGTGTGTTTTGTAGGTGGTAGAACTAATATGGTTCGCCCGGGGAAGTACCACCGCTGCGCCCACTTCTGACGTGAATCAATTCTATTGTGTTTCGGTGGAAAGGTGCAGTTGCCGGCCACACTTACATGAGGCGACCACATGTATATGACCACATGTTGCGTATAGCAGTGCAACTGCATACGACGTCAGACAAGACTTACCTATGCTTGAGGTTGTATGTTTGAGGTACTATGGGCTGCAGCGACCACTTAACACCACGTGGCCTGCATGCTCGTCTGCTACTCCATTCAAATAAAAACATATTAAAAGAGATAGAATGGCAATTATGCACCGTTCGTATGAAAACCGGTGTCGCCGATCCAGCCCCATCTTTCACCTCCACTACATCTGTACTTAAATAAATATGAAGCTTACGCACATATTTGCAATTTCAAATCTAGCCAATCTTAGCGCAGCACAATCACGCGATTTCAAATGAACGAAACACACCCAAGCACTTGGCGCGTCTACCCCGCCCACAACTCCATTACCCATATTATCACAGCGCAATCGGGTATTTCTGTAGAGACATGAGCGTTGCTCATATCCTTGGCACGTCTGCCCCGCCCACATTTCCATTCTAACCTCTTTTAATATGTTCTGTGTACGGAACCCTTCATGCGAGAATCCAACTCGCACTTGGCCGGTTTTTTACAATACTTAGGTAAAAATGAGTGCAATATTTTTAACTCGTAAGCCTCATCTCAACAAAGAACAGGGATTTATCACACATTCTATTAAGTAAAACTAACATTTCAGTTAGTTTTACTTAATAGAATGGCAGCGTGATGGTAGACGGTCTATATCATCTACAGACACGAGTAACCCTAGGAGATTCACGGTTCACCTGTGTATTGGCGGCCTGGAAGAATATTTATAGTTTTCTTGAAAAACTCAATTTAATAGGCCATTGAAATACCTCACCTGGGAAGTTGTCCCATAAATAAGTTTGTGGCAAAAAAGAGCGAGCAATGCGGTCAGTGGAGGACCACCATGACTCCAGATGGTGTCAGCGGAATTAAACCTTTCATCGAGTGGTATAATGGTAAAAAAGAGACCACCTTAGTAAAGTCCGCAGACGACGCAGAGGGAGCGATTTCTCTTCACAAACTACCGCACTTTCCCATTTGCGAATATATATAGACCTGATAATCTGATATAGACTAGCCTGGATCAGCAAATTTACGTTAATTCATTAAAATTAATGCATTCGCCTAAGATAAAAAAAAGATAAAAAGCTGCGAACAACGAAGTGTGTCATCATAATGATCTGAGGCATTGGCCAAAGTTTCGTAAAAAATGTAGATTCGGGGCTGCATATTATTATGTCAAGTACCTACAAATCTGTCTGTAGCTTAGTGAAACCTGTAGACATCTAATACCGTTAAACGATCTTGTATATACCTATAAATAATATATAATCTCTGAAACGGCCCCAACGAATTTTATGAAATTTGGTAATCAGGCAACTCCACTTCTTAAAGTGTGTGAATCTGAGTCATGGTATAGACTTAGCTCCGTATCCATCCGTTTCGGGTGATAAAATGATCCAGCTGGGTTTCAGCAGCAGCGATACTTACCTTAAATATAAACTGAAAAATATGACTCTTTCTGACATCTATTTCTCCAATAGATTGTGTTATAGATACTGCAACTCAGTTGTGCGCGCGGCGCTATGTGTGGGTAAACCTGTATATACACAGTGACTTTGTGTGCGTGACAAGAGGTACAGTGAAGTTGTTCGGAAAATCACGGCCGCGTCACTGTCACACAAATTAAAGCTGCATAATTACTAGCCCACGCACACATAGCGCCGCGCGCACAACTGAGTTGAAGTATGTATAATAATATTGTGGCCAAACGTCACTCGCAGTTCAAGCAGTCATTCAAGGACAATGTAGATTTAAAAGACCTTTAAAAGAATTTCGTTGATGGAATTCAATCTCCCTTGGCCGAATTACGTGGGCTGACTGCGGAGGTAGAAACCCGGGTTCAAACTTAAAAGAAGCATATTACGTTTAATCGTGCCAATTTTCTGTTATTGGGAGCTATTTCAGATGGCGATGTTAAGTATCACTGACAATGAGTGTTTTGTTTGAAATTAAACCAGGAAAATCAATTGTTTTTTATCCGAGCACCGCTCGGCCATTTGGTACTAATAATTTAAAGAAGCACAGCTCATTAAAGAAGCAAGCTCATTCCATTCCTCGTAGCCAATGCTTGAAGTAAGAGACAGTTCGTTCGAGTTATTTTTAGATTCCAACATTATTAAATCGTTCTAACTTCTAATAGGTTTGTTCAATAATTGATTTATTTCGTGTCGATCGACATTTGAATGAATTCTTTTTTTACCGACTTCCAAAAGGAGGAGGTACTGTATTCGGCTGTATGTATTTTTTTTATATATGTTCACCGATTACTCCGCCGTTTGTGGACCGATTTTCAAAATTATTTTTTGTTCGTTATGCTTACACTCCCGAGGTGATCCCATTGTCACCAAATCAGGATCTGATGATGGAATCCCAGGGAAATCGAGGGGAACTCTCAAATTTTATAGGCACACACATTGATTTTCTTATACTTTCTGAAGCATAAGAGATATTTGTGCATAGTAATTATCATCTCATGTTGCTGAGCTGATGATGGAAGGTACTGCAACAGTGAGGAGTTGAAAGCAAATTCTTTCAATAAATAGTTTTTTATTCCAAATCTTACATTCCTGAGGTGGTCCAACTGTCACCAAGTCAAAGTCTGATGAGGGGATCCCAGAGAAATCGAAGGGAACATTCAAATTTTATAGCACAACAAATGATTTTCATATTTATACTAAAGCAAAACAGGCTTTTTTGTATAATTATCATCATATCATGTCGCTGAGCTGATGATGGAAGGTACTACGAAGGTTAGGAGTTCAGAGCAAATTCTTTCAATAAATGGTGTTTTGTTCAATATCTTACATTCCTGAGGTGGTCCAACAGTCACCAAGTCAAAGTCTGATGATGGTATTGTAGCAGAGAATTGCACACAATGCAGTTTTGTAACTGCACGGACGAGGCGTAATTAGGTTGCGCCAGTCGTCACCCGGACACGGCGGTAGATAGTAGGGTAAGGGCGTGTCTAGTATATATATTATTCGTATACATAACCAGTGCTTTGTGAAAGTTTAGTTAAACAATTCTTCAGAACTTTGTCGTACTTCATTATAAACGTCCCATTCCCCAAAGTATCCCAGAGAAATCGAAGGGAACATTCAAATTTTATAGCACAACAAATAATTTTTACTAAAGCAAAACAAGTATTTGTGTATAATTATCATCATATCATGTTGCTGAGCTGATGATGGAAGGTACTCTATGACAGTTAGGAGTTGAGAGAAAATTCTTTCAATAAATGGTTTTTTGTTGGAAATCTTACATTCCTGAGGTGGTCCAACTGTCACCATGGCAAAATCTGATGATGTGATACTAGGGAAATCGAGGGAAACACTGAAACTTAATAGGCACACACATTCTAATAGTCATATTTTTTAACATAATACAAATATTTATGTCCGGTAATTATCACCTCATGTTGCTAAGCTGATGATTGAAGGTATAACCCCTCAACGGTTAGGAGCTGAGAGCAAATTCTTTCATTAATTTATACGTTCAAGTGGACTGACAGTAGTATTCTTTCAGGCTATAAGATGGCTATTAGAAGTATGATTATAAAAGGTATCTCTTTAACGTTTAGAAGTTAAGTGAAAAAAAATCCAATTATGCTTATACATACTTATATGCAAAATTATTAAAATTACTAAAAAGAGTGAAATAAATTAAGTTTTTAACAAAAAAATATAACCGACTTCAAACGGTAAAAAATAAAATTGTTCAGTACCTACTTCTTCTTGCTTATGGTAATGACTCTTAAAACTATTTTTGGAGTCGGGCCCTCAGTAAAATGCCCTGTCTTAGTAAATGTAGTGTACATTTCGTTCTGAATGGGCACCAACTCCAATATAGTTTTAACAGTCATTACCATAAGAAAGAAGAAGTAGGTAATGTTCCACTGTCTGTACTGTCGGTGCCCATTTAGAACGAATAGTACGACATTATAGAAAGGGCCCGACTCCAAAAATAGTTTTAAGAGTCATTACCATAAGCAAGAAGAAGTAGGTACTGAACAATTTTATTTTTTACCGTTTGAAGTCGGTTCTATTTTTTTGTTAAAAACTTAATTTATATTATAAGTCGTAAAAAGGACACTGTAAATATTATACTTTGGTAAGTACTGCTTATATACTTTAAACTATGGTGATGTTTCTCTCACAATAGAAATTAACTGCATCTACGAAAGTCACCTATCCAACTTAAATAACAAGTCATGACTATAAATAGAGTCAACTCATGCCGTAACTCACGGGACGGTTTGATTTCTACGACCCTAAACTATTCAATTTGAAAAGCATGTAACTGCTAGTTATTGCGATCGCCTTCAAGCAAGCGACGGCGACGATGAAATGACGAGCATTCGCGGCTGTCACGCTAAACGCGCGATCATGGTGACGGGCCGCTCGTTAGCGCGATCTGAGTGCCCTAAGGTTTATTTAGTTTCAATCATAATTCCATCGATAAATGAATGCCTTGTTGCAAAGATACTAAACTCCCACGTAGGGAGGCCGAATCCAAACCCGAACACACTATCTAATGACAAGCATTAGTGTTTGTTTACGCTTGTTTGTGCCATTTGTGTACCTGAGATTTATTGAGATCAATCGATAAAAAATAATTTGATTTAATGGGTCATTCTTATCTTGTTGTTGAGACACCGGAACCACGTAAAGGGGGCTTAAAACCCAACAAAAAAGTTTTTACGTTACAAAAAGCAAATGGAATAGAATGAATTGACGACCTACATGGCGCAATTATTACCATGCCGGACTGCCAATCGAAGAGTCTCGGGTTCGATTCCCGACGAAACAGAAATTTGAATGATGAATTTAAATTTCTGTTCTCGGTCTAGGTGTTTGTTTCTGTCTTTGTGTGTGTCCATGGTACCCACGACACAGGGTATTTACTGTGGGGCTATGAGTGTGAATCGTTATGAAATAACGATGAAGGAAAAAGGACTTCACGTTTTGACATTGATGGGTTAATGCTCGTTAGCGCGATCTATTTGCCCTGGGGTTTATTTAGATTAAATCATAATTCAGTCTATTTAATAGTCTTTACCATAGATTCTAACAGATCGATTTTTCTAAAACATTCTTATAATAAACCGATCTGATAGGTTCCATTTTTCATCCATTGAATACTCGCGAACTTTTTACCAACAAAAGCTTGTTTGTAAAAATATGAAATATGCATTCTTACTTGCTCTGCAGAATCGTGTAAAATCTTGCTAGAACACCACCAAACCGTACGTCACTTGATAATCAATACCATGGCCCAGATTCACACACTTTAAGAAGTGAACATGTCCAGGACATACAAGTGTTTGCTGATGATGATGATGATGATCATTTACATTTTATTGACTTGTCGCAAATCTGAAGATTGTAAGTGTGACAACCTGAGAGGTTAGACCAGAGAAATACCAAACGCTGATCTATTTTGTACCTTAATCTCTAACTTAGTAAATATTTAATTGTGTTTCTATGTAAAGGTGTTGTAAATGTTGACGCCCAGGCTGAGATGAGGCGACCATCAGTCTCTGAAGTAGAACCATACGATTTCTGACAAAGGTAGAGCGTTGTTAAAGGATTATCTGCTATTACTCACATTTAAAGCAGATGACAAACCAGATCTGAGTATTAAAATGAAAATATCTATTTTATTCCAAGCATTCTTAAATTTCTGGTTATCTATTACTAAATCCGCTGATCTCAATGTCACAGCGAACCAGTAGAAAAATATCATTAATAATTGACGTCTTGATACCGCTACAGAATCTAGGCTGGTTATCTGTGACGGCAAAAAATAAAACATCAAATCGCAAGGCGCCCAATAATTAGCATGAAAAAACTAGAACATGCTATCTGCGCATTTCTGAGGCGTTTAGTACACCTATCGTATTTTAAACTGGTTCTAGAAACCACCCTGCCGGCTACATTCCCCGGCCCTCATCATCATTCTCACCATAACTGGAGTTGCACGTTACCTTTTTATAACACGTTCTTTCGTAACACACAAAGAAATTAAAATGTTTTCGTTGGTTAGACCCCTCCAGTAGGTTTAGGAATGTGCCCTTTTACTCTCCTGCGTTAGCTGTAGTACTCGCGCCATATCCATATTAAGTGCCGATCTAAGTAAATGCAAGCTCACTTGGTTTTTCTCACTTCCTTAGTAATTAGGACCCATCTGGATGCATGACTAGTAATTACAAGAAGCCTATATATCACTTTTTACCGGCATGCGTTCTCCCGCAATTCCGCACGTTCGCGCCACTGAGATCGTTCACCAGCTTGTTTCTGTTGCATAGCACAAAGCACGCTACCGCCACCACCGCCATTTACGCGCATCGGTACGTCGACAGCGCCTCACCACTCTCCCGCCCCACCCACCTCACGCAACCAATCACAGTAATCCACTCGAAATTAGAACTTTCCGCGCAATCACAATTACATACGAGTACGTTACGGTTTACGCGCGGAACGTGTTGGTGCCATTATTAATCTACAATAGGGAGAAGGCATCGTCATTCGTATTTCGTGTAAAATGTGATAATGATCGAATGATTGTTATCTTTTCTGGAGCCCAGCAGCAATAGTAATTATAATTGCATAGTCAATTAATTGAAAATCGATTTACTTTTGTGAGTTAATAAATTCAACGAAAACTCTTCCGTGAGCCTATAGGATTAACGTTTATTTTCAATTTAATAAATGTACTTAAGTTTTATTATTGCGGGATCACTTATCTTCAGTCAAATGTTAAAGTACTGGACGAAAGGCCACCCCAATGACGGAGCCGACAAAAAGTTTATTGCGTGTGGTTTAGTAGCATTATTCACAATTAAGCTCTTGGAATGTTGACCACTTCTTATCTGATCCCTCAAGATAGCAAGGTGGTTTGTGGTTAACCAGCAAAATGGACAGAAACAGTTATTGGAACATAAACAGATAATAAAAACCTCCTTTACTGGACAAACTTTGTAAATGGCTTCAAGTGATGAGATCGTTCAGTTCTTAGGTCAAAAATGAATTAGTATTATGAACGTGTTTTTATTAGAATATAGTTATTTATTTATTTGGATCACCAACATAAGACACAGTAACTAAACTTAAATTATACATACATTCATGTGACAACAGTTAACTGTTCTTACAATTACAGGTGACCACAACATGCATTTAAATTTAACAAGCTAGGTTATGATAATTATGACGCTTCTTTTTATTGAAATATATATAGAAATAAATACGAAAAGCAAGGCACGAGTCAACTAGATTTGAGCCGCTTGCATTTACATTGCTACTCCGGAGGTTGAATGTCGCCTTATATTTATCTCGTGGGCAGAAATGGGTAGTACTTCGACTTCTTCAACGGTCAAGCCTAGTAATCAACAGTTTCAAAACAAAATCCAAACGTACAACCTTAAAACTACACAAATTTGCGTTCGCCTTATATAAATTTTAACTAAATATTCCTCGCATTAATATTAAAAGCTTAAAGCGACATCGTTAGCCTGCAACGCATGTTTCAAAGATCAATTACAATCCGTCAACCCCTCTTCCGCTGCAGCAGTTTTGTCATTCAACATCGAAACCGGTCTGGCTAATCAATTAGTGGATGGTGGGCAACGGCTGCGCATAAGCTGAATTAAAAAACGGCAATTAAAAAAAACTAATCTACAATCTAAAACTAAAAGAACCCGACCGCGTTTGGCTGCAACCCTTTTTGCGTCCCACTGCTGGGCACGGGTCTCTCCTCATTATTGGGGAGGCCTGGAGCTTACTTCACCACGCTGCTCCAATGCGGGTTGATGGAAATGCGGGTTAGTGGCCAACCCGCTGTCGGATGTTTTCAAACCGCCCATAAGGCCTCCAACAAGGTTTAACGACTGTTCTCTATCGACAACAACCGGGACCGACGGCTCAACGTGCCCTCCGAAGCACGGAAACGCGCATGAATTTTTTTGCCACTAGTGGGCACCCATCTCACACCCGACCGCGCCCGTTTGGCTTAGCTGCATAGACCGCTTGAGTTCTACGCTAGCCGCCGAGCCGTGCGCGCTTCTTTGTAGTTTATAGACCGCGTTTATCTATAGGTAATTTGGAAAGTAAAAACCCTGCAACAAGAAAGGTGTCATACCCGATTGCACACTTAAAAATCGACTAAAAGGGATAGGTAAATTATAGATCAGGAGCTCATTGTATATTAAACAATATTTTTAAATACAATAAAAATTGTAGTAGTCGGGACCAAGACAAGCCGTTCAGCCCGTAGAGCTTGCCAAACAATTAAATTTGGCGCCATTTTGTTTTTATTTTTTTATTTTGATATACCCAGTATCACTCTCACAGTAAATACGAATCTAACGACACCTCTCAAGCTAAAATCCATCAAGCCGTTCAAGCTGCAGAGAGTGTCAAACATATAATACATACGTATGTATGTAACAATATGTACATACATACATATTCTCAAAAAACATAACCCTTCTTCTGGCGCAGTCGGGCAAAAAGAGCTTATTGTGGCATAGATATTTATGAACACTGCTCTCAGAAGCAACGTTGTAAATACCAATGGTTACAAAAATATCTATGTACTTGGCTGCAACCCTTTTTGCGTCCCACTGCTGGGCACGGGTCTCTCCCCATTAATGGGGAGGCCTGGAGCTTACTCCACCACGCTGCTCCAATGCGGGTTGGTGGAGATGCGGGTTAGTGGCCAACCCGCTGTCGGATGTTTTCAAACCGTCCATAAGGCCTCCGACAACGGTTTAACGACTGTTATCTATCGACAACAACCGGGACCGACGGCTTAACGTGCCCTCCGAAGCACGGAAACGCGCATGAAATTTTTTTTGCCACTAGCGCTCACCCATCTCACACCCGACCGCGCCCGTTTGGCTTAGTTGCATAGATCGTTTGCGTTCTACGCTAACCGCCGGGCCATGCGCGCTTCTTCATCTATGTACTTAAATGAAGATAATATGTATACTCGTAAATAGACAGACAGGCGGACGAATAGAACAACACAACACGACAGTGATGTGATTTGAAAGGGATTTTCCATTTTGGGTTACGAAATTCAAAAAAAATATGGACTAATTTACTTTTTTCTAACCTCACAGATCTACTTACCTTGCAAGTTTAATAAACTGTAACTTAATATTATACTAGTTCTGATTTTTAAGCTTAATACGACAGGACGCACATTATTTGAGAGATCAGATACAATCCGTCAACCCCTCTTACGCTACAGTAGATTTCTCATTCAACATCGGAACCGGTCTTGCTAATCAATTAATGAACGGTGTGCATCCATGCAAGTCAAATTAAAAGAGAGCTTGATGTTGGATGGCAGTTGTTAAACTCTGCTAAAACAGCATTTTTTTAAATTCAAATGCCCATAGATACATTAATATCGTATAGACAGACAGAAGGACGTGTAGATCTACAAAAATGTAATCTTATAGAGACGTTTTTTTAATACGCTTGACCTGTACGTATGTATGTATGTAACTGAATCTTTTAACTTCATTTTCACCTACTTCTAAGCATCTGATTAACTTGAAAATTTGCACAGGGGTCAAGAGCCGAAAGATCGTGGGGTTGTTTTAAGATACTATTGACACCATATACCCCACGCTTTTTTTACAGTAAAATACATTTTCTTCTTATTTTTTACTTTTTAGTTCGTATTTTCACAAAAGTGTTTTTTAGTTTTTTAAACTACATTATTTATTTTCTTTTTGGGTTACAGAACCCTAAAAATAGAGGACATCATTTACAACTTTACCAAACTCACAAACTTTACAAAACTACTAAACTTGCGAGTTCAATGAATAATATTTTGCGCTATAATTTGTAAGCTTAATGCGATGGGCGAACAATATTTCAGAGACCAGTTACAATCCGTCAACCCCACTTCCGCTGCAGCAGTTTTGTCATTCAACATCGGAACCGGTCTTGCTAACTAATTAATGGATAGTGAGCACCCGCTGCCCATAAGTCGATGTAAAACAAATAGTGTTGTTTCGATCGATATCGACATCGATGCAATATCAATAGCGGCTGCCGAAAGTTATCGCTAGATAAAAAATTTAGAGTTTAAAAACATAGAAATAAAATGAAGATGATTTTTTAGTTTCAATTTGCTGTTTTGACTGATACGAAAGAATTTCTTACAACGTCCTTCTTCTTAACATGTCCATCTGAACTGGTAAACATATCAACTACAAAAACGAAGCAAGTTGGCGCATTTCACATGGGCTTGAAAAAATGTTGTACCTATCTCTCTAAACCAGCTAATTTTCTATCATAAGACCCCAAACCACGAGACAACACACAGAAAAGTACTCAGGTACTTTCAACCAATAAGCCGATTTAAAACGAAGGTTGCTACCGAATAACGAAAACGGCTGTCGAAAATTATCGATATAATAAAAAAAGGACAGTTCTGAAACAGAAACGAAACATTCTAAATTATTGTGTAGCCACGATTTCCTATTTTAACCAATACAAAATAAATGTCTTTGATATTGTTTTCATTCATTATTATCAAGAACCTTATAAAGGCGTCTTTGCAGGGCACGGGTTTTTTCTTGAAAATAAGAAAGAGTACAGTGCACCACCCTGGCTAAATTTTAGTTGGGTTATTTCACCACCCCATAACAAAGCTGATAAGTCTCGGGCATCCAGGTTCTCTTTAATGATAAGTGCAAAATTTCTTAGTAAGAGGTTAGCGCTATCGTCAAACTCAATACATTTTTGGCGTTCACCTGGTCTCTGGTCTCTCCTCAATCGGGGAGGCCCAAAGGTTACCACTACGCTGCTTCAATGTGGGTTGGTGGACTATTTTTATTATTTAATTTAATATCAAACCATCAAAATTATCTATTTATCGATACGTTCACAAAACTATCGATATATTCGTCAATTATTTGCTAAAGCTATCGAAAGCAGACCTGTCTCAGCGCAAGATTTTCGCGATCGTGACTACATCAGTCAAATCTGCGCTTGATATTCTACAGATAACATTCGTTACGACAATCAGCGCAGCTCCCACGCTTTACATCGCCATTCGTATGCATTTATTCCTCTTTTTGCTTTACTTTTATTTCTAGGCATCTTGAGTTGGAGTTCCAAAATGATTTTATATACAACATCGCAATTAGTTCGCGTTGCAACACCTTGTACTGTTTCGTGAGTCCAAAAATTTTAGAATATTTTTTTCGATTACGATATAAAAATATATTTATTTTTAGTTAAGATTGCCACTATTTTAAATTAAAATAAAACCACCCAGTTTATCTTTCATAAAAACTTTTTAATTACATAAAATATACGAAATATAATAAAGATAAAAATTGTTTCAGCTGCTACACCGTACTTTAACTCAACGATTTATGAAAAGGGAATATCGAATCTGTAGTTTCATAAAATTATTCTATTAATAACTTTTATTATAACTTAAAGCAAAATCTTTGTAAGTACCGCTTTGTACGAAAAATACACGGGTGTGAAAGAAATGTGAAATTTGACGCAATTGAAGTTTATATGGAGAACAACTGCAGAAGACTAATTTGGATTTTATAATGATGCCTTAAAATACATTAATTTAATAAAGCAACACAGTTTACGACATATACATACGTTTAACTGATGTGAACTTTTGCTAGACTTATGGTCGATTTTCCTTCTCCGGATAAAACTATTCATCGAATAAACTGTCAGCATTACTCATATAAACGGTAGTAAAAAACCGCGGTCATCGACGCGAACGATCAAAGGTTCAAATCCTTAGCGCGCACCTCTGACAATGAAATTTGTAATGTGCGCATTCATCGCTGCTCCCCGGTGATGGAAAATATCGTGATATGTAATTGATTCCGAAGTTCTCTATCGCCGTGCATGCCTGAGAGAAATTCATGATTTCTCGAAATCATGACGTCCACCAATCCGCACTTGCCTAAGTCCCTCTGATTTGTGAGTGGAGAACTGTGCACAGCAGTGGGACATATAAAAAAGGTTGAAGAAAAAAAATTACTTTATCTGGAGATTGAAAAATCTAATTAACCATACAAGTTCGCTTACCTAGGCAAAGCAAGCTTTAATCTCAGGTAAAAATTTCACTTACAGAAATCGAATACGGCAGCTAGTTCCAAAGAACCATAAATAGAGACTTGTTAAAACGCTAGTACATTTGCTTGCTACAAAGAACTTGATAAATTCAACCCGCCCAAAGCATTTGAATCGAATGTACTGACAACCAATTAATTCTATAGATAAAGCCTTTTGCATTCAACGGTTACAATATATTTCATTTCTCAGTGTTCCGCTGGTATACCAGATTGTGGAGTAACCATTTATAAAATTTCTTACAAATGTTCTATAATCTATCTGATATTTTTCGTATTCCATCGAATACAATAGAAAATATTTAGCAAATATTATCATAAGACATAATCAATATCTGTAGTGAAATTATATGATTTTGTGTCCTCTATCTTACTATTCGAATTACATGCAGGCAAATATTCTAATAAAGAGGTTCTTCCGACGCTTTCAACGAGTGGGAGCTTCAACCAAACAGTTTGCGGCCCCGGAAATAATGGCGGTATGTGCGTGTGCGTGGTCTCTTGCCGTCGCAGGTACTGGAAGATGCCGGAGAGCACCATCGCTCTCGGGATGATGGGCTTGTTTTGGGACGCCGCGCTTGGAGAAGATCCGGAAGCTCTCCGGGAGTGGTTTTGGTGTTGTAAAAATCGTACATAACCTCTTTGCCAAGCATTCGGGTACCTTTTGAAGGATTCCCCTGATACAAAAATTGCATTAAATAATGTAAATACTGTAAATTAACTTTATTATACGCGTAAGGATATTCCTACTTAAAAGTTAGTACAAAATGGGGCGTAAAACTGTATAGATTGTACTCGTAAACTTATTTCCAGAATTGAGTAAGTATATTTTATTCAATCTTTTGTATGTCTCACTGGCATAGAAGACTTATATGACATGTATGTATGCATAAAACTTTTATGCATACATATATACATGTCATTAAAATTAAATTAAACAACTTATGATAATAAAGCCTTATGTAAATTACATTCATTTAATGACAGTAAAAAAATGCAAACAATAAAAAAATAAAGAAGCAGACAATCATAGACGTACCCTGTCCGTAGTAAAATATAACATGACAAGTGCTTTCGCCTTTCCAAACCTTCTTCACAACGATTGTAAAATTTGCAACCCTTAAGCTACAAAAATAAAGTTCTATATTCAACACCCAATAAAATCTAGCGGCTAAATAATATTTCAATGGTCCACTGAGATGGTACGCAAAAGGCGTTCCAGATCACGCTAAGAGCGTTGCGTTCCATTTAACATAAGGACAATGCTAATAGGACAAGTACAGCCATGGAACAGAACGCATATGACAGTTTACAAGGTGGCCGCAGTAACGTGAACCGTTTGTTATTTTATTGTTTATAATTCCTATAATTGTAGTTTAACTGCCTCGGCCCGGCTTACATTCCCGTTTTGGTACTAAGACGACAACTGAGACTGCTAAGTGGATAAAATATTGATACTAAAGGACCACGGACCCACTGTAAAGGGCTAGTGGTCGAAAACCGTTAATAATCCCATTTAGGAGGCCTACATTCCGTACATATATATAAACAGTCTTAATAATCCTTATTAATCAATTAATAAGCTTATTTTTATTGTATCAATTTAAGATACATCTGCGTTTTATTTTTAATATAAGTACCTGGACGACCGAGCGTTGCTCGGATAAAAACAATTTATTTTTTGGTTTAATTTCAAACAAAACACTCAATTGCTTAGTGTTACTCAACAACGCCATTTAATATAGCTCCCAATAAAAAAACACAAAAAGAAATTATTTATCACCCCCGAAATAGGGTACTAAATTTCATTAAAATCGTTGGAGCCGTTTCCGAGATTCAAAAAATATATTTAGGTAGGTATATATAAGAATTGCTTGTTTAAAGGTATTAGATGCTGCAAAAAATTGACATCCTCAATCATTACGGATTGGCGATCTTTGTATTATGATTACGGTTTGGTGACATATACATGCTTCATTAAAAAAGTAAACGGTCGAATTTCGAATTGAACATCATGAATAATCATGAGTGAGGATTATGTTACCAGCCCACATTATTGCATTAGTGCCCCAAAAAACACCAACGTATCTTTGATTTTATGATTGTTTATTATGGACTTTAAAGTTATAACGTTGAGTTGAAAATGAGTTGAAAGTAACATAATATTATTAGGTGAGAATAGGCGCGAACAACAATGATGAAGGAGAGTGTCAGATACGGAAACAGAACAGATCGCGGACATAAACAATTGTAGGACATTTTGAATATGGTGTAAATGTCCCTGATTTGTGGGCAATGAAGGTTATTGTTTAGGGATTTCCAAGATAATAAATACTTAAGGCTCTAAAGTTTTACATGTGTGGATGGCAGAAATGGTTTATCAGATATATTGACAATAATATTTTAACTATTGGGGCTTGGTTCGTGAGCTTAAGTTGAGCGAATTTGTTAACATACAGAAACATTTTGAAATTCTTATTCATTGTAGCTTAAGATAGAGAGATTTTTAGACTTTAGTAGAGTATTAATTTTTTGTTATTATTATTTCTTAAAATTGATTACGATGTTCTCCATCGCCGTGTTTGCCTCAGAGAAATTAATAATTTCTCGAAAGCATGACGTCCACCAATCCGCACTTGGCCAGCGTGGTGGACTATGGCCTAAATCCCTCTCACTTGTGAGAAGGAGACCTGTGCCCAGCAGTGGGACATAAAAAAAAGGTTGAAATTTTTTTGACGTGATAACGTCTTTAAAATCGTTTTAGTCGGGTGACATGTTCAGAAACTTGTGTCACACCAAAACCTCACGAGCGCGATCGCAGGTATAACGAGAGAGAGACGGACCGATCTCCCGTCTCATCTCGAGCGCTGCCAGTCATTCCGTGAAACCTTGTCACGCGGAATCCTCACGAGCGGAGGCTGGCATAGCGTTCGAGTGAGTGGACCGATCTTCCGTCTCTCTCACTCTAGCGGCATACAAACGAATGGAGATTTTCTCGTGCGGACGTTATCACGTAAACATCTCGATCGTAAACCTACTTTATAAACAATTTGCCGTTTTTTCTTAAAATACGTTAACTGCGTTTTGCGCCGTATCAGATTATAACTTGGTAACGATGAAGAGCGGAAGGACTTACGCTGTTTCAAATTACAAAAAAGAACAATTTTAAAAATCCGTCCACTCTGTGAAAAATAATAAAATGCATACTAACTGCCACTACGACTAGTTTCAGAAACAGTCACTCATATTCAAACTAGTGATATTCCATGACGCTTTCAACGCTTCCAAGTTACCATGTTTCGTTACGTTTCCTAAAGCTCCCGTAATGACCGCCTCTGCTAATAGCGGAGCGTGCCTACAATGGTCATCAATTTGAAATTCTTGCCATTTCATCGAATCGTCATGAAGTTGTAGCAACGGCTTTGAGGCGCCAGTTAATTGCTAAAATTGTGGGTAAACTTCAAATTAATAAGTTCACCTGGGGGAACGCTAGTGTTGCCAGTTTTGCAAGTTTAATCAGGACGATTTTCAGATGCATTTCTATAGAACAGGGTCGAGGATCGATATTTCTATCCAATTAGCTACATTGCTATATATTAGGCCCTAAAAGGGCTAAATCGAAATATCGATATATCTGTAATTTAAAAAAAAAACAAATTTACACAGCTAAAAATATTATGATGCTTCAACCAGTTTAGTTTTATATATTATACCTGTTATGTTTTTACTCACACTTTGTATAGCTGTGAGTACTTAGATGTCCCACTCAAAACGACAAACATGGCAACAAGAGTAAAACGCTCTTGTCCGTGAGGTATTTAGCGGTACTAATTGAACACCGGTAGGTCTCATGCCTCTTGGCGCCGGCTCCTGCCTGCTATATCAATTAAAATCATTTGTAAATTATGGGAAAACCTCTAATTGTTACTCGTCAAGCCCTGGAGCTACACAATAGTTTGCAATGTCTATTAAACTGGCAAAAAGACAGCGGCTTTAATAGAGGATGTATATTTGTATTTTTTTGTCCTTCCGATGTTAAGTATCTGTTAAAATTCCTTCAAAAACCTGTTATGTATTGCAGCAAATACGATCTATCTATACAAAATATTACAAATGTGAAAATGTGTTTGTGTATTTGTTTGTCCGTCTTTCACGTCGCAACGGTGCTACGGATTGACCTGATTTTTTTGTATGGAGATAATTGGGGTGCTGGAGAGTAACATGGGCTTAAATATTTCATTTCTTTGAGGGAAATTAGAGGTCCACGCGGGCAAAGCCGTGTATGAAAAACTAGTTTTATATATACCTTTTTTTTGGTACCGGGGGGGAAACCTTCACAAGGTACCAGGCACCTTAACCAGGCACCGTAGGAGAGGTGTGTAACCGGGTTATGTGGGATTTGTTACAACCCCTCGCTGGCTTACCTCTGCGCTTGGGGAGGACTCCGGGATCTCCAGTGGAACGCACCAGTGTCCACGCGCGGCGCCCCAGAACGGGACTATCCTCTGGAGAGCAGATGTGCTCTCCTGCACTCTCCGATGCTTACGGCAGCATGCGGCCACGCACACACCCCCGCCTTCCCGGAGCCGCCGGCTGAACGGATCGAGCTTCCACTCTCACTGCCCAAAACCCCGGAAGCCCGCTTTTTGTCGTCTCTTACGATCAGGCGGTATCCCCTGCCTGATTATTCTTAATCCCGAAGCTACAGGGACTATTTTTATATATACCTAATAATAACAAGTTAAATACAAACTTATGTACATACTACCTACTAATAGAGGTCATATCATAAGGTACTCCAGAGCCGTCATAGCGATTTCACATCTCCATTCTTTATGAGCTAGAACAATGGGTTATATTTTTTGTATTTTTCAGTCAATTTAAACTTACGTGTAGTCGTTGTACAAAGGATAAGGTACCCAACTACCTACTTGTTGAACAACTACTGAAGACATAACATTCACTCATTTTGTTTATAGCTACAAAAGGTTAGGTCAAAGGAAAGTAATCGATCGGAGATACAGAATCGATTTTCTATGACTTACAGCAAAAGCATTGCCACTTCTGCTATCACTATTCAATCACTCACACCCTTTGCTTATAAGTATCTTGTAAATGTACTTATGTATATTTATTGAACACTTAAACCCAAACCATGACTTGGCAATAAGCAGAACATTAAACGGACAGACAAACATCTAGAATAAGATCGCACACGACTATTGGCTGCAAAGCCTTCGCTTAGGGCCAAAATCAATTAACACTTCACGATACGACTAGCGTTTCGTAAATCCTTTTTATGTCACTATGTATATGTAAAAAAACGGTTTCTTTAAATCAATATCAATATCGAAGTCAATCCGTTAGTTTAGACCATCATATTATTTAGTTGTATTGTAATCGCCGTAAATCTCGCCATAAAAACTCGGTGAAATTATAAAAGCCGTTAGGGCCTGTCCTTTAACACGTTCACAGCCCCACAGGTGGGTTATTTTGAGAACATTCTGATATGTATGGACCACAGCGCTATACAAATTAGAATCGTTTCTATAGTTTACACGTATGATTTGTTTTATTTTTCTGTGCGTACACTACACATATAAACACTAAAATATTTTGAAAAATGGCGCATCATCCGGGGGATACTCTCGTAGGGTTGTCAAGTAATAAATGTTTAAAGTTACCTACCTTTTATGTTTAAATAAATAAAGGATTTTTGTAGTATTACAATAAGTAGGTATAAAAAAGATATTTTATAATCAAATGTTTTAATAAGAAGGGTAAAATAAATAACAAAGAAATAGAAAAAAAAATCGAAAAAAAAACCATTGGATACATTCAGTATCAGTCTTCTTAGCTTTACTTCGAGCCTCAGATGCAGAATTGCCTCCTTCGATTATGTCTTTATAACAACCAACTCAACGGTTTCTCATTATTTTATCCATATTTACACTATGCACGTGAATACCACATATGGGTTACTAGACTTCCGCCAGCGGCTTCGCCCACGTGGACCCGTTCTATAGGTTCCCGTAGGATAAAAACCATCCTATGTTCTTTCCCAAGGTCCACTCTATCTGTGTTCCAAATTTCATTAAGATTGTTTCAGTAGTTTAAGCGGGAAAGCGTAGCAGACAGACAGACAGACAAACAGACGGTTACTTTCGAATTTATAATATTAGTAGGGAAGTAGGGATTAATGAAAAATAAAAATCATCGGAGGGGAGGGCAGGTTTTATTTAAATATTTTTTTTTTATAAATTGTCATAAAAAATAGCCTTCTCTTATAATTTTTTTCAAAACAGATTATTCTCATAAATTATAGCACCACAAAAACTGAAACATTAAGACACCTTGAAAACTTTACTAAAATAATATAGATGTAGGATTACGTCAGCATAGGTGGAGGGATTACTTTACTTAGACTTACTGCCACAGAGTCGATCACTTCATTGTTAAGTTAGTAAGTCTATGCTTACTGCCAACAGGCGCGGTCGCCGCCTTCAATTTTGTGGGGGGGTCACTAAGAAATGGGGGGAAGAGGTGTCCCAAATTGGCTTGTTTCGCCTTCCGTCTACGCATGACTGATGGATTTTAGGGGGATCATGTCCCCTGTGACCACCGCCTGGGACCGCGCCTGACTGCCAAAGATTCAATTAATCATCCGTCGGCTAACTGCAGCCGCCAATGCTCATCTTTTGGGTGACTCTGCCAGTCTCAAGAGCTCTGTAATCACTTGGATTTAACACCAGTCTCAGAAAGTAGAGTAGTGGACTGGGTAGTAGGAAAACAAAAGACAAAAATATTTATTTCATACTCGGAATACAAAATATTCGCTTTATGAATGTAATTTTTTCCAGGTCATCGCCTTTAGGTGCTCGTGTAGGTTAGACGTTGAGCTGAGAAAAAATAAAAAAAGGCGGCATAAAAAATCTCCCACCAGCACTCTTTAACATAATGGCTATGGGTATAATGGGCACACGTGACAGCTGATTGTGTGAGACACTATGGACGCAACAGACATCGGACATGTTAAAATACTTGCAAGCTAAGCTCTATATTGAACATCACGATACGATATCGTAGGTCTACGCGTCGTGCCCTGTTAATTTATTTTGACTCTCCTGGAGAGCCTTATCGCTAAATTGTGGCTATCATTCAATATGCCCACTTAATGCTGATGATGTCGATAGATCTTAAGAGCTTTAATCGGAGAACAGATATGTTCTACAGCTTTAATTTATATTAACTTTTGCTTCAAATGTTGCAATGTAATGTTGCGTTTCCTTGTCGTGGCCGTAGACTAAGTATTTCAGCAGATTAATGTTTGATTTATTTATAACTAACATAACATGATCCTAAGTTCTAGAGTTATGAGTAAATCAGACTATCCTTTTATTCTAAACTATCACTATATCTTATCACTTACTGACAAGACTTGATAGTATATTAATAGCATTAATAATAACGTTTATTTGAAGAAAACAGAAAACAAAATACAATATTTTACCTAGTACTATGGCTTATGAACTATTACACACTTTCTTGTTATTAACTATATGACACATTAAACAATGTTAAGCTATTTTCAATGATTAAATATGTATATTAGGGATACGAGATCAAATATTTTGGTATGTACTACTCGTATTTATTACTCACACTAGGATTCTTTGGTTATTCTTTTTCCCATATTGTTGTAACATTTTATGTTATTTTGTGTTTAATTGTACTTCCACTATGAGAGATTCTAAACTCTACATTAGGATTCCTTGTGTCGTAGATAGATTCAATGCAATATCCAAAACTGTAGCTACTGGTTGAATTTGCTAATCCAAATGCTCACAATATTTACATAAGGTAAGCAACAGAACCTAAACTCTGACCCCAGAACAAGTTGTTTTGTAATATCTAACGCCTCCAAATATGCACGAGATAACTCACCTGCAACTACAAACAATCCGAGACAGGTAATCACTGCAATTTACCCAAGATTAATAATACCCCTTGCGTTGAACGTCTGGCGTCGCACGCGAGTCCTACTACTCCAGAAAATCACTCAAAAACAATCCATACTACAATAGAATAAGGTGGAAATGAATCAGATCGTTTGAAACACTTGGAGCTTAGAATGTTTAGCTTTTGTTTAACATTATCTCCATTTTGCTGTCTCGTGCAAGCGTCTGAAGTCGTGTAGGTGGTCGGAGCTGCAGGTTTGAGCGGACAAGTCCGAAGTATTATGCCTTTTATAAACAGCGTGCCCCTTTGGGTAGTCGCTTGAAAGACTAACTAGCTGGTCCCATTGGAGTTCGTTGGTAGGCGACTTATTGATGAAGCGATATTGAATTGTGCAGGGTGGAAATATAGACCAAAGAACATTTAGATAAACATAACTATCAGTGGTTAGATTTGGTTAGATATTTAATAATAATAATCTTCTTCTCATGAATATTTTTCTAAGCATTATTTGTTACTTAGCGACATACCAATCTAAAACTATTGATTCCTAAATTATTTTAATCGTATGAAGCTAGGCACTTCGCTCTTAGTTAGTTTTTGCCTCCCTTGAAAGCAAAAGGATGAGAAACAGAATCTATTTAGAACTAATGCATATAGTGCAGCAATACAGAGTGAAGAGTCCAATACTGCAAAGGTGCGGAACATTTTTTGATACATTAAGAAATAAAGCAGAGACCGTTTGAACAGAAAATAAGCAAAAAACCAGAGTCACTGTTTTCCCATTCTCATAAACTCATCTTTTGTTTCTAAATAATTTGGAACTGTGGGGCAACCTTCCAACTGAGTCAACTATAAAAAAAAACTTCAAAGCCGGTAATGGTCAGGTGGAGTAGTTGCTCGTGTCCATAGGCGACGGTAATCGCTTAAAATGACGCGGCCTTCTGTTTAAGTATAGATAAAAAATTGCTCACAAAATGTTCATGCCTATACTCTATAGTCTATGTGAATAAACTCTAGGTAGCAACCAATAAGAGAAACATTTATTAATTCAACTAATCAACGAAGCCTGACTGGCAGCACTGAAAGACACCGGCATTATGGGCCCGAAAGACATTTCGAGCAAAATTCATTTCTCAGTCCCCTTTAGGCGAAATATCAATCCAGAACAGTCCAAACAATAGTACATTTTCAAAATACTGCAGCTGGAATGCACTAGTAGCGACTGACCTGCGCTTTTGTTCCAATATTCGAATCTCCCATACATTTGTTAAGTTGAAACTGGGCAATAATTTCGTATAATGGCTGAAGGTGTGGTTTGCGTAAAATTAAAGTGGCATTAGAGCATTCTAGTCGCCATTGCGGCTACGATCCGCGTTTTTCACCGTACCCACATTCGCACAATGGGCTACAATGCGGCTTAAATGGTAAACGATAATAATGTGATTGGCCCAAGTCAAACGATTAGGAGCAACCAGAAGGTATATTATGATTGCAACTGTTCGATGCAAACTGTGCCATAGAACATTAAAGTATTTAATATTGACAAGTTGATAGCTGTCACTTTTACCGCTCATCAAATAGATGCTTCTGAATGCGAAGTGTAGTGGTATTATTTAATTTTAATTTTGCGATATTTCGACGATATTTTGTTCGATATACCTTCGAGCAATTTAATGACAATGTTAGTTTATTGTAAAATACACTCGGCCTCAAAAAAATCGCACATCTTCAAGTCCTCCCTTCGAGCGATCATAAACCGTAAGTATATTATGCATGACAAGGTATGACTGTGGGGTCTCATTAGAAAGGTGATGAAACCCTCTATCAGAAAATGACATTTGACACTCTACCCCGCAGGGAAAAAAGAAAATTTGTCAGGAAAAAGGAAAAATCGTTTATTTAAAATTACTAAAATTGCAAAAATTAAAAACACAACAATAACAAAAAATTAAGCTTAAAATTAAACTTAAAACCTAGTGTTGCCTCCTCTGGCCCTCCGCTGATCTGCCATGCGATCAGTCATGGACCTGATGAGCGTCACGATGCTTTCTTGAGGGATGTTGTTCCACTCCTCAATGACTGCATCATGAAGCTCATCGAGAGTGGCTGGAGTAGGATCACGTGACTGCACCCACCTTTTTAACTGATCCCAAAGGTGTTCGATGGGATTCAAGCCAGGACTCCTTGCTGGACTTCATAACGGTGATACCAGCAGCATGCAGGTAGTCCCCAACCATCTGCGCTGTATGGCAGCGGGCGTTGTCGTGCATAAACTGGAAGCCACGTCCAATAAAATCAGCATAGGGGACCACATGTGGATCCAGGATCTCCGCTACGTAGCGTCCAGCAGTCAGGGATCCCTGGCCGCGGCCACCTCCACTCCGGGAAACGCATACAAGTTCGGTCCTCCCGTCGACGAAAATGCCGCCCCAGAACATGCAGGATCCACCCCCGTGGCCGACGGTTTCTTCGAAAAATATTTTGTTTGTCAGATGTGACAGCTGTAGGAATATATTTAGTGCTTCAATTTTGACAGCGCGCTTGTATGAAGAGAGACGTTCTTAACGTTATTATTCTAAGGCTTTACCTTTATATCTGACTGAATTGACTGACCGACTTACCGACGAGTGACTTCACTTTGCGTTTTATATCGCTCGGTTTCAACGATTCGGGGAAGAAACTGAATTGAAACTTTACATTGGCAAAATGGCCAAACGACCAAGACACCCTTTCGTAAAGACACCAACCAAACATTCGTTAGGAAGAAAAATAAAAAGACAAGGTTTATTTATAGCTATCGATGCAGTTTTAAAGTTCTATGTTGGATCACGACATCGTTTTAACAAAATGATTTAATACTCTGTCTACAAGTAGAGTGGATAAGTGGTAGCAATTACAAAGCGAAACAAGTGCTGTAACGTTTATCGCAACAAATTTCATAGCGAGATATGTAAATACATACGTCCGTGCGATTAGAGCGAATCAACTCTAATTTATGGCGCTGCGCTGCTAAAACAGTTTCGTAATGTTGTGGCACTGTTTGAGATTGATTTGTGACGGATCTTTAAATATTTGTTTTAATGGAGCAACATTCTTCCTATGTTTGACGACCCATATGGCGCAATGGTTATCATGCCGGACTGCCAATCGAAGGGTCCCGGGTTCGATTTAAATTTAAATTTCTGTTCTCGGTCAGGGAGTTTGTATTTCTGTCTTTGTGTGTGTCCATGGCACCCACGACACAGGGTACATCTACCTTACTGTGGGGCTGTGAGTGTGACGTTATTTAAAAAAAAGTAGGACGGCTCCTACTCGTGGATGTGTGTGTACACCTCAAGATATTGTTTTTAATCTAAATATAATAGTATCAGAGTTTTTTTTTTCTTTTTTTTCAATTTTAATAATGGCGTCACAAACTCTGTGCATATTGCCAGCGTCAAGTAAAATTTTTGCATCACTTTGTAGTCGTAGAAAAAAATCTGTTAGCCGTCGGCTATCAGTCAGTCTAGTCAGTCAAATGTTCAAGTAAAGTGATGGCTACTTTACCAGAACATGTTCGATGGAGTTTTGGAGGCAAGCCAAAATAACATGTTTTCGCACTGTTATTTTATTTCACAACACTCGTGCACTGTCATTAACCTATATCGAGCAAAATTCCATCAACTTTATCGTATATAAATCAAAAATACAGTAAGAAAATGAAAATAAAACAAGAGCACAACTTGTCCCTTCAGACTTCCCGCCAAAACTCCTAGTATCAGAGTTTGTTAGGTAGCATATGCTAAGTCTATGGTTACAAGCATTTCTCTCAATTGTCTATGTCACAATGACTTATTGTAGTCCTAAGAGGTTTGCACACGCACAATCTTCAGAGACATTAATTTAACAGCGGGATTTAAGTTTAATATATTAAGCTCGGCGACACTTCATTAAGTTTATAAATAAGATGGAGCCCTTTATCGATTGTTCTACAAGTGTTCCATTAAAGATATTACAATGATTAACTGAAGGAGATCTTGTTTGGCAAGATTAAGTGTGTTATCTAGTTGACATAAAATAAAGTTGAGTAAGTAGTTGATACCGATACTCCTGAGCTTAAGAGGCCGTATACGAAATTTTGCCGATTTCGCTGATTTAGCTCATTTTATACAGGAGATTTTGCAGTTAAAATACAATATTTCCATAAGTTTAATTGCACATTATGACTGATCATTTCAATAATAAACTATTAAATGAGCCACTTTTTAATTTTTATTTCGTTATTTTGCTTAATAGACCTGAAGCCGGTGATAGTTTTGTAAATATTACTGTAGGTAATAGGTATAGAATATCACATATTTCTGGATCATTTTAAAGTCTAAACAAATCGAAAAAATGCCATGTATTGCTGTAAAAACCACATACATAGTGTATGAGCCACGTTTTGCCACTCTCATACAAAAAATATTAGTAAAAGAAACATTGAACTTAGTCAATTTTGAGAGAAAATGGACCGGAAATTGCACTTGATTTCGGCAAATTGGAATAATCTTTCGTAAAATTTATTAGACATATTAAATACTCTTCAGTTTATAATCAATCCGTTTCCTGAAAAGAAAATCTTATTAATAATGATGATTCGGCATTAAACTAACTTTTAAAGTAACCTAAATCTCGCATTATAATTCATGACGCAAGCTATAAAATGTATTAGATTATTAATGAAATGAAAAGTTATATTGTGCAATGATACTTGTAGAAGTACTGTAATTTATCTGCAATATCTCATGTGTTATATCGGGTAAATAAGCAAAATCGGCAAAATTTCGTATACGGCCCCTTAATAGTCGCTTTTTGTGAGTTTGACCAGCAACCGCATCTTTCTAAAAAAAGCATAACAGTGTTACGTGCACCGTAGGTTGCTTGGTCGTTGAAATTTGATTGTTCGAACTAGATTTTTTAGTTTTTAATTATTTTTTATTCTGCGCCGACTTGTCTAATGTATGTGTGTAATCTGTCCGTGAAATGAGCTATCATTTTATTTACACTTATTAAGGCACTCGTTCTCCGTTTAAAAATATTTTCCGTCTTTGTATTAAATCTTTAATTTGCACTCACAATTGTATAAAAAAACCCTTTGTTAAGATCATTTTCAAAATCAATACTATTTTGTATTTTTCCCTAAAGACTAAAAAATATCACATATTCAATAATGACGCTGCGAGATTTTCCAATGAATAAATTTACGAGACGGCGACTCGCGCACCATTTACATTCAAACCATAAATTGAACAAATTTGAAATTCATTGCACTGACTTCAACACTTAATGCTTTCTCGGATCGCGTGTGATTTGCCACAGACGCCACCTGGTCGCGATAAGTAAATGCTAATAAGCTATTCTAATAATTTTATGGCTGTTATTAGGCCCGGACTGTACTAAATTTCTCAACAGAACTGTAGTAGAGTCTTTAGTAAAATCTATAGGGCCTTACTACTGATTTATGGAGATATGTCCAAAGTGAAAACTAGAATAGATGTATTCAATTTGGGTGTATTGCTAGCCTTACAAGAGGCGGTCATCAGCATCCGGAGTAACAGTGCATCAGCTTTATGACCTCAAGTAAGTCTCAATCCATGGGTTGCAGCGACCACAATAGCTTAAGTTTGGCGTGCGTGCTTATGTTCGGCTTCATTTAAAATAAATACAGTTAAAACTAGAGGTCCACCCGCGGTTTCACCCGCGTTAGAAACGGTCAGTAAATTATCAATTTTTATTGTTGTTATGGTTCACTATTTTGGCTATAATGACTTACACATGAGATATAGATATATACTGTGACGGGATTTTTTAGAACTATATAAGATTAACATTTTCATCAAACTTACATATGTGTGACGCTAGCGGTTTTGGCAGCGCACGCCAGAATAGCTCGCAGATGGTAAATTTGTTCCTACTTACACACTACTTACTTGACACATCGTCATATTTTGGACAATTCATGCAATATCTTTATAATTTGTAGCCTATGTGTTATTCTAATGTATAAGCTATATTATTGTAAAGTTTCATTAAAATCCATTCAGTAGTTTTTGCGTGAAAGAGTAACAAACATCTATTACATTATATTAGTATGATTGATGAAGTATAATAATAAAAATTAAAAAATACGCTTTCATAATGATATAAAATATCGAATCTATTGTTAACTTAATTAATGGTCTTACTAAATTACTTTATTAATTATCTACACTGAACAGTTTACACTTGAAACAGATTCAAGTGATTTGAGTTTGCACCATCACTACTTTTTTGAACTTACGAGATTATAATAGCTTTACACGGATTTGTCTTAGATTTCCATGAGCTTACAAATAATGATAGAATGAAAAAAACATAAATAATGAATATGACAATGAATAACTAAAGGTTAGGTTCAATATGAATCGAGACGAAAAACGCAAAATATTGCTGTTATAAAATACACAGATAAAAGTAAACAAGCTACTGAGTCTGTCCCCAGCGAGTCACAGAGTAAAAAATGGCGGACCTTTCGCAAATGACCAATAATGCGCGCCTGGCGTTATTCAGCAATTACCACGTCTCTTCGGCTATAAACCTTAGATCCAACACAATTTTACAAAGTAATACAATTTATCCAAGTGCAATTTAAGTTTTTTAAATGGTACTCCGAGGATTCTTTACTTCTTAACACGGCAACGGCTTTATTGTACAGTAGGATGTCCATGAATATTACTAGAAATATTTTTAGTAATATTTTATTTAAAAATAAGCTATATCAGCCAAAATTAAAGCAAGCAGTTACGAAAAAGTACACCTAAATAGTTTTAGTAAAAATAGTAGTGAGCAGCGATGGCCGAGTGGTATGAATCCGCGGTCTTCGACGCGATCTATCTGGATTCTGGGGTTTAAATCCTCGGCGCGCACCTCTGACAAAGAAATTTGTAATGTGCGCATTTATCGCTGCTCCACGGTGATGGAAAATATCGTGATATTTAATTGATTACGATATTCTCCATCGCCGAGCATACCTAAGAGGAATTCATAATTTCTCCAAAGCATGACGTCCACCAATCCGCACTTGGCCAGCGTGGTGGACTATGTCCTAAATCCCTCTCAATAGTGAGAGGAGACCTGTGCCCAGCAGTGGGACATAAAAAGATTGAAAAAAATTGTAATAAAATATTTCAAAAATGCAAAGAAATAATCCGTTTGGCTGACTGACTAAAGAAGTAATAAAAAATAGATGAACACTGTAACATTTGCATGCTATCAGTTCTTAACTTGAGCATAGCTGAATTCTAAGTGTATGGTTCTCTATCGATCCTTCAAATCTTCAACAATTCCAAGTTCCGAGAACTTAGAAGACTTATGTTGTGCTGTTATTTTATTTTCATAATCTTGGTAAACTTTTGAAGTGAAAACTTTAGTAAATCGATGTCATCTAAAATTCACTCCGTGTTTTAAGCTTTTTTGGATGGAGTAGTAAATAAGAATGCAGGGCTTGTGGTCGCAGTAACCAATGGGCATGCATAGTGAAGATAGCGAAAGAAGAACATTTTAATACATAGTTTTTATTGATAAAATAATAACTGTTTTTGTGTTACATTTTTTACTTCCTGTGTAATGTTTGCAGTATGTTAAAATGGAATACTAAGTAATATAAATAATAATTAAAGACGCCCATACTTGCGCAAATAAAATTTACGATTTCTCTGATTACCGCCCTTGTTTTTCATTAGGTAATTTACTCGTACTTAGGTACATCTCATGGCAACCCTATCCGTAAGCCCGAACGCTTCTGGTAATTGCCTTACGCGTCTCAGAGTGGCGACAAAAAACCTAACACGTTCAGGCTCCGGATTGGATAAGTGACCGGCGTTATATTTTTAATCCTCGCTAATGTAATAAAAAACGGGACGTCTGCACGTTCATTCTGTTTCAATGTATAAGTTGTTGTTTATTATCCAGCCCCTTTTCCGTGCCACAATAATTTGACGTCTGGCAACTTTTGTCAAAACAAATTTAACTTTTTTCCACTTTTTCACAGTTTATTTATTTATTATCATAATTCATGATATATAATCTTATCTTTAATAGGTTATTTGTTGCTGTTATGCCGTACTGGCTATTTCAAATGTATTTATTTTTCCAATTAGAATTCCAATTACAAATTATTATTATTTTAAAAATATGTAATTCTTTTTTGAATATAAGTCATTTCTTTAATGGTAAGCCATCAGTTCATTGTATTAGCACGTTTTTCATCATCATTATGGTGTAGGCAAGAGTACCGTCGTGGCAGCAAGCAGCAGCGGCAGAAGCATCATGCAACAGCAACGACGTTTACGAATACACTACTAAAGACCGCACCACATAAGAAATGCATCTCCTAGTCGACCGAATATTTTGCTGACAATGACGAATTAAAGGAGATTGTGGAAGCTGAGTCACTGTTTGGTCTAGCGTCGGTGTAATTCATCAAAGCCAGGAAGATGTTATGCTAGGAAGCATAATTCCAACCAGGAACAGGAACCTAACGGGATGAGCATTACTGCATATGTGTACTGTGAAGAACTGAACGCAATGACGGAGCAGCTCGCACATCTCCTACCAACTTTGGCAAAAATGCATTAATTACATAAGTAGATAATTTTCTGATTACTTTGTAACTTTAATTACAAAAAAATGTAGGAAAAAGTGCGTTAACATATTTCATGAAAAACAGAAATTTCATAGGTAAAGACTAATAAATAAATATACTCATATTACTTCATATTAAACCCTTCTAGATCTCTTTTATCATATTAAATAAGATTTTGCGAGTAAAAATAAATAAGTGTTAAAAATAGTGTTTTTTCGTTTATATTACAATAGTAGAAGGTCGAACCAGGTAATCATAATTAATTACCTACCTCAAAATAACAATTCATAGTAAAAAGTGTGGGGTCCATTTTAGGTACTACATTCATTACTCTGCTCTTCAAACACTTTTATTTATTTTTAATTTTTCGGTTGAATTTTTATTTCATATTCTCGGTCCATGATAAGTATGAAAAGTTTCAAATTAATCCGACATCTAGAAGTATGTGAAAATCATGTTCAAAATTTCCGTTACAAACAACCGAATAAAAGCTTGTTAATAATAAATAATGTAGTTTAAAAAACTAAAAAACACACTTTCGTGAAACAACGAACTAAAAAGTGAAAAATAAGAAGAAAACGTACCTATTTTATGCCCGATGAGAGGCCGCGCTCCATCTGATCTGACTCAATACGGAGCTTGTATATATATATTGGATATTCAGAAAACTTCTATAGCGTGATTCAAGAATACCCGTGGCGCCATCTCTTGATGATTACCTATTATAAGAATAAGGTAATGTTAGAGTAGAAGGATTACCATTTTGATATCTTAAGAAGCACCGCACGCTTTTTTACAATAAAATGGCTACATTTTCTTCTTAATTTTCATTTTTTAGTTCATTGTTTTACGAAGGCGTGTTTTTTAGTTTTTAGTTGGATTTTGTATCATATTATTGTATTGTCATCTGCCCTTGACCCCTGTGCAAATTTTCAAGTTAATCAGACTCCTAGAAGAAGGTGAAAATGAAGTTAAAAGATTCCGATACATACATATACAGGTCAAGCTAATAAAATCGTGTTAAAAACTGAATGTTACTGTCATACAGGTTACAGATGTTCGGATAATATGATTCACAAAAGTAGTAAAGGATTTTGCACAAATGTTACAATTATCTATTATAAAAAGATATATTTCCTAGCCATAGCAATAGAATAGCATTACAGTTATTTGATTATAAAGCGTTTACGTGCGCTCTATATTAAATCGTTTACAATAATGTTCTTGCTTAAGCATAATTGGAAATGTTCCCTTGGTTTCTCCGGTTATCTTATTATCTGGATGGCTCCGGTGCTTGTAAGGTATAAAGTGCCCATTCACATGCGTACTCTAATGTACCATCATTGCTAAGTATCGGCAAAAAATCAATTCGCTACGCCATGCGCCCTTAATTAACAATGCGTATTTCTCAAAGATGTTGCAGATTTTAAATCCTTTGTGGGCATTTCCAAGTTATCTTCATTTCGTGTTGCTCAGTTTTTATCAATCATTTTTCTATAATTGAAATATTGAACAGATAAACTTAAAAATATAACGGTATATAACGTAGGTATGTCCGTAAATTATCTATATATATACACATTTTTTTGCTTTTGTATTGTAGGAATATAAAGTTTTGCTCTACGAATTTTCAAAATATCACAAGTAGATTCACTTAAGAGGATACGGTAAAGTAATAAATGACGTAGAAGTCTTAAACAATAAACTAGATATAGAGTTGTTGTTAGAACTCATGAAAGTATCTATTTCTTAATGTATGTTCAATATACTTAACATTAAATATAGTCGATAGTTTTCTTAAGTTCTAGCAAAAACCAAAGCTTCTGCTTTTTTAAAATTCGTCCATGAATAGTGAATTCTATCCGACGCGGAATTACCTAATAAGAACATACAAAACGTACTTGACACTCGATTCATTAGCAGATTCTCGTTCAGAAATTTAAAATCAGACGGCAGTTATTGAAACTGTTTTTCACCCGATTCTGCATTGAAACGGTTGTCAAGCAGGCACGTCACGCTCGGCATGCCGCCGGCAACCTCCGTGGTGCCTTGAAAACTCTTTCCTCGTTAGAGTAGAGGAAATAATTAAGAAAAGCTACGCATTAAAAAACATCAGCGATGAATTTGAATTATAGTTCATAGTTATTTATTCATATGAATTACATACATGTCACAATAATTTATATCAGTACAATGTTTTTAAATTAATTTTAATAAACCATAATTCAATCTATTTTCAATAAATTAATAAGAGTAAAATGTCATAAAATTAGCATAATTACAGTTAAAACATTCAATTTATAAAATAATACACTTAAAATTAATATTGATGTTGCATAAAATTCCTCGACACTGTAGAATTAAATGGATAGGTGGAAATCTGCAGTTACACTGTTTCTTTCACTGATATCTTTTATATTACATTAGCAAGTAAGAATAATGTACGTACGCAGGTACTGAACGATAAAATACTAAGAATTGTTAATATAACTTAGTATTACTATTAAGTAGGTATTAGAGATATTATTCAGTTAATGTAACAGAAAAAGAAACTAGACAGTATTATTTACATTACGATTAAATACGCTTCGTTTATATCAAATAAATTCGAAAGTCCAATGATGCTTCATTCAGTGTCACGAAAAAAGATATTCATATTAATATATGGAAAAGAGCGTATAAATTTAAAAAATCCCACCAATTACAGTTTCATGTAAAATGATAACCTAACTCAACAAGCCCTAATTTACTTACTCTACCACCTACATTTTAGTCAAAATACTTTAGCTTTCCGTTCGCATAATCAGAAGTCATTGAAATAAATTAAAACAGAAGGTATCAAACATAAAATTTAATTAATACTAACTTATACTAAAGGTGTCGCCTGGCTACTTTTGTGTCTATATCTTTATCACGTGTTCTTCTATTTGTTCAAAAGAGATACAGAGACAAATCGTGTCTATTATGCAGCATTAGATATTGGTATTTTAACGAAAATTATATTGAGAAGCCTTTAAAAATATTTAACTATTTTATGACATAAATCGCTGACTCAACCCTATTATAATCTAACTGAAGATTTCAAGTAATTTGAGGTATTATTGAGTTACCACTGGTTATTGTCTACACTCCCAATTTGTCCATAATCATGGACTCATTCACAGAAACGCCAGGTGCTAACTTGTGATTTGCCCACATGCTACGTCCGCACTTTGCGAACACAAAGGTCAGACGCGACTGTATCATTATCTAGCTCCACAGTAAGGCCCCGAGGGATTGCAGGCCCAGGTTATGACGTTTCCGGTGTGGCCAATTGTACTGTTTGATATATGTATGAAGTTTACATGTTCAGTCAACTTTAGTTCAATATGAGTGATTTATTTCCATGAGTTGGTGAAATTACAAAATACATTATAAGGCATCCTTAGCAAATTACTAAATAAACAGTTTTTTTTATTTCTTTATTTCAATAAAGTACATTATATACTATAATAGAATTCTGCCAAACTGTGGAAACAGTTTATCGGAAGCGTTCCCGTGGAAACGGGCAATTACTGTACTTACTTACTAATTAATCTAAGTTTTATTTACTAAGTTTTACATACGTATTATAGCACTATTGAGGCGTTCTGCATTTATATCTATATTTTAAATATTCTATAAACAATGTATACATTTTAGCCTTTATCATAAAAGTTAATTAAATTTTAAGTAATACTCAAATAGAATATTCAAAAAGATTGGCATTCATAATCGTTATTTGGAGTGAAAATCCAACAGAAAAGTATCGAATTCCTTGCAACTACCTTGAATTAATGATGTATTAACTGGCTTCTTTAATTTGACTAGGTACCTTGCATTAATTATGTACTAACTGGCTTCTTTAATTTATCTCTGAATCCAATCCTGATGTCCATGCTGGCGCTGCCGCGGGCAGAAGCTAGTACATTAATAAGTTATATCAATACTCGTAAACTTATAACAACGCACCTACTTCTGATTAACTATTTATTGATATTAAACCCTTACCGAGTTATTGCGTGCTCTTCCCGGATAAATTATAACCGCTGTTGCAACCAGGCCAAGTGATTACCCGATAATTACCAATTATAAGCTCTTTAATAGAAAATACTGCTATCTGCTCAAATTGTTTTGGTAGCCAGGCTATAAATCTTCTGAAGTCCTTATATAGGGTAGCAAGCAGTAATAGGGAATCAATTTTATGTTGATACTGGTTCATAAGACAATCGATGACTGGTTGACTGACAAAAATATTTTAAATCAATACTTAATATTGTACGTGTGAAATATGTTTATTAGTTTGTTCTGTTTTCAGGTCGCAGCAATGCTGCTACGGATATGGATTAACCTGATTTTGGTATGTAAATTGTTTGGGGGTTGGAGAATGACAAAGAATATTTTACACCCGAGGAAAATATTCCATTCTTATGGATGAAAAACATGTAACACACGCGAGCGGAGAGCTAGTAAAAACAAAAAACGGAGTAATCAAGTAACATACATACAATAAAAGCACACAACCGAATGATTGAACTCCTAGGTATATTTTGAATTTTGTCAAATACGGATCGAAATAATATAATTAAACGAATATATTGTAATTGAAATTTCAATGAACAAAAAAAGATTTACTTAACAACTTTACAAAAGCTTACATTATATCCCCGTTTTTCATATTTTATCCTCATTTTAAATCTTGTACTCGCGCACTCAACAATCAGCGCTTTGACGCGGACGACCAAAGTTTGTTGCCTAAGCGCTGTTTATTTGACGGTAAAATTGCCCGTAATTGCTCTTTATGGGAACGAATTTGAATATAACGCGGTGTTGCGGCTATTCCCATTGGAGGCGAATTGATTTTTTGATTTATTGATTGTAACTGCTTTAATAGGCCATGTTCGATACGTCACGTTGTTTGAATCGCGTATAATAAGTTGGTTTTTATTATATATATACATATATACATACATACATACATCCCACATACATGTGGGATGTGTGGCTAAAATGTTGGTATCCAGAAAAAAGAGGAAAAGAGGTTTAATAATAAGAATGTTAGGTATGATGAACGACTGGTTGATGATATGAAAGACGAAGAAAGAAAGACGCGACGCGACATATATTTAATTATAGAGAGGATAGAATCAACTGTTTCAACTTTGATTGAACTAGAAACTGAGCATTCTTGAAAGACTCTTGTTAGTAAAATATCATCATTCAAGTTAAGATTCCAAGTCTTAGAAATTAATCCAAGGTATGAGAGTCAAATTAATACCCTCGCAAAAATATGCATTTAACAGTGTTTAAAACAATTCCAAGAATTTACAACCAAACAACAATAAAAGAATTTTTGGGGCGACAAATGTTATTAACTGACATAAATACTGTATTAAAGGACATTATATTCAATGACTCCTGTACAAATCAAATGGTAAATAAGTAATTTAAATTAATATGTGTCAGAATAATAGTAGTAAATTATTGTAACTTTTAACTTAATTAGTTATAACCAATAATAATTTGCACATCAACAATGATAAATTTGTGATTCTACATTTATAAATTATTTCATCAACGCCATAGTAACTATCTAGTATAAGCTGTCACCGTGCTCGTTAAGCTAGAAAGCAAAATTTTGAACTTTGATGTCCATTCGTGGCATAAGTGTTCTCTGTGCTTGTATGTACATAATAACAGTAAATAAAACCCTAGTGTAAAGCTCTGCATTTGAAACTTCCCTCCCTTTGATCGTTTCAAAATTCAAACATTCAAAACTATTCTTCTGACGTGTCCCTAATCCTATTAAGTGTAAAGCCTTCTTGTATACAGAGTTAAACGAATTCCATCGCAGCCGGTACACGTGTAGCGATACTCTATTGAAGATCGCGATCTTATCGCGCCATCGGCGATGTAGCCGCGATATCGCATCCCGTTGTTTATGAAATTAGGACGGTACGGTTTATATTCAAATTACAAACCGCGCTTAATTACGAGTACTTGTCTATAATGTTATAAAATCTGTTCTGTACCATAATATTGAAGTCAATTAATTGACGAAGTTTCACCTCTCCATCTGTAAGCGCCAGTAACAGAGAACCCACTTCCATAGAAGAAGTCAGATTTTCTGACATTATTTCGTTAATCCATAAAACTTAACTTTCCTACTATCCATAAAAGTTCTGAACGTACGTTCTCTACAGCTCCTGTACAAGAATTAAAAATGAAAAAGTGGAAAAAATATAAATATAGTTATCTATTTTAGCACTGAAGTTATCATTCCTAATTTTCATCCATAGTAACTTATAGTACAGTACCTAATCATCACTGGTACGAAACATTGATGTGCAAGCTACACTCATACAACATACACATATACCCTTGGATACAGAATGAACGGCGAAGCCGCTGTAGCTACTTTTAGCACCGGCGATCAGCGATTAGTTGCTAAACGCTGCAGCGTTCAGTCGCTGCGCTGCAACGCTAAAACACGCCATTCCGCTACCGCGTTTGAGTCTAGATAGTCACGAAATCGCGATGCAGCATCTTTAAAATCGCTAAATAGCACAAATCCGATGGCGCGACCAAGTTGCCAAAACACGATAGGTACATCATTGAAGCACATGCCGGAAATTGCCGGATCGCCGATGCTAAAGAAGCTAGTGTGGCTTGGCCGTTAATGAATTCGCAGTGGGCACACGTGTAGCAATATGCTATCAGCTATCACCGATCGCGATCTCATCGCGCCATCGGCGATGCATTCGCGATACTGCATCCTGCTGTTTATGGAATTAGGACGGTACGGATTACCACGTTTAATTACTTGTCTGTTATAATATAAATAAACCAAAAATAAGCTAATGCGGGTTGGTGGAGAAGCGGTTTAGTGGCCTCCCTCCCGACGCCCACATTATTGTGGGCGGCGTGAGGGTTGAGGTCAAGGCCCGGCTTAAATACCTGGGCCTTACCCTGGACAGCCGGTGGCAGTTCGGCGCGCACTTCGCCGGGCTGTCATCCCGCCTTATCCGCGCAGCGGACGCGTTCAGCTGGCTCCTGCCGAACCTTGGGGGTCCAAGCTCACGATGCCGGCGTCTTTATGCCGGCATCCTAAAGAGCATGGCGCTGTATGGCGCCCCTGTATGGGTGGACTCCCTGCATCGGCGGGAGAACGTGGCCCTCCTCCGCAGGCCCCAACGGGCCATTGCACAGCGGGTGGCGAGGGCTTACCGCACTGTCGGGTTCGCGTCCGCATGTGCGCTCGCAGCAATTCCTCCATGGGAGCTGGAGGCCAGGGTGCTGGCCACCGTCTATGATTGGAAGGCAGCACAAAAGGCGCTGGGTGAGTGGCCAGCCCCTGAAGAGCGCAACGCGGTGAGGTGGGATGCGCGCGAGACTATGGTCCAACTGTGGAAGGAGGACCTAGCCTCCGCGCAGTTTGGACGCCGCACTCTCGACGCCCTCGGTCCTGTGATCGAGGCGTGGGAGGAGCGGCCGCATGGGTTCTGAAATGAAATGAAATGAAATGAAATGAAATGAAATGAAATGAAAATACTTTATTGTTGACTGTTTACACACATACAATAAGATGTTTAAAATTATAATTGGAGTTTTAAACAGTCTACCATGTTCTGGCATACAATATTATTAATTAAAATTAACTAAAAAATATTTTATTTTAAGATCCGATAAGAATAATCTTAACGGATCATCGGCTTTTGATGCCTACCCACCGCTGGGTCAATGAGAGAAAAAAAGCCGGCGGAAAAAAAACTCTCAGGCATTGTTTAGAGTTACACTTATTTTATAATGTATCCTCACCTTCCGCCTGGTGCAGGTACTTTCCGGACACGGATGTTTCGGCAATTACCTGCACCGAATCGGAAGTGAGGAGTCCCCGTCGTGCCACCATTGCGGCGCGGCGGAAGACTCGGCGCAGCACAGCCTTGAAAGTTGCCGGGGCTGGGAGGAGCAGCGCCGAGTCTTGTGCACCGTTGTCGGCCGGGACCTTTCGCTGCCGAGCATCGTTAGGGCCATGCTCGGAAGCGAAAGAGGCTGGAAAGCCGTTGCCTCCTTCTGCGAGGAAGTCATCTCGCATAAGGAGGCGGCGGAGCGGGAGCGAGAGGACGATCCGTCCCAACCCCCGCTCCGCAAACGCAGAAGGGGAAGGAGAAGACGGCAATACGACCGTTCTCTCCCTCCCCCCGGTGGTGGCCTGCAGGTTGGAGGTACGGGGGTGCCTCCACCTGCATTGCACAGGCCATCACTGATGGACAGGAATGACCCGGCGCTCCCGGTCATTCCTGTAGCCTCCCCATAAGGGGAGCGTGTAGGGCCTGCCAAGATAGGCAGGCAGTCGCCGACGATGTTGTGGAAGCAAAGGCTCTGCCGATTTCCCACGACATCGTCACGATGGCGATGGAGGAGCGCAGTAGGGTTTAGTGGGTATACCCCTGCCTCGTAACGGCAGGGGGGAGTCCCACACACCTCCCTCTGTCCCCTCGACAGAGGTCGAGAAGGTGCGTAATAGCATTCCCTACTTAAAAAAAAAAAAAGATGCGGTTTAGTGGCCAACCCGCTGTCGGATGTTTTCTAACCGCCATAATATATCTATCGATAACAACCGGGACCGACGGCTAAACGTGCCCTCCGAAGCACGGAAACGCGCATGAATTTTTTTTGCCCACTAGCGTTCACCCATCTCATACCCGACCGCGCCAAATGCGCTTAGCTACATAGATCGCTTGCGTTCTACGCTAGCCGCCGAGCCATTCGCACTTCAGACTTACTAACAAATAAAAGTAAAAGATAGAATAGAAAAGTCAGATTTCAAATGTATACTACTGCTTCTGAGCAATAATTTACTGTACATACTTACTATAGAACACTAAATGTGCGAGCGAACACTACTACATACTACATACACAAATACCCTTGGATACAGAGTTGAATGAATTCCATCGCAGCGGGCACACGTGTAGCGATACACTATCGCCGATCGCGATCTTATCGCGCCATCAGCGATGTAGCCGCGATACCGCATCCTGCTGTTTATGGAATTAGAACGGGACGTTACAGCTCGTTTGCTTGCGTTATTCTCAAATTAAATGCTGATTGTAAATGAGATTTGCAGCGTTTTAATTGCTTGTCTTGTAGTTGTCGTCGCTACTACGACGCGCAAAAATGCTGTCGTGATGTTGTAAACTGTATTGATGAATGTTTTAACACAGTAATGCATCAATTCTTCTTTCAATTTTCTTTAATGATCCATAGCTTGGTCGCCTTGTAAAATTCAGAGAGGTTTAGTTCATAATCATGCATGGTGAAAGAAAGAAACGTGAAATGTTTCAATCCTTTAATGTAAAGCGAGTACCTACCTATAATACTTCTTAGTCAGAAGTGCTTGCCTAGTTTTGAAACCTGAATCCCGGCGAGGAAGTTCGTTGTCTTAGCCACTGTTTTACAGGTCAAATATTAAACTATCGCAACAACTCATCGACTAGTAAATCGACGATAAAGACAGAAATTTTTCCTATGGTTGTTGGCAGTTAGTTAAATTCCATAATTAGCCTTGTGTAAGACTATTATCGAGCAGCGATGGCCGAGTGGTAAAAGCCGCGGTCTTCTACGCGACCGATCCCGGGTTCAAATCCTCGGCGCGCACCTCTTACAAAGAAATTTGTAATGTGCGCATTTATCGCTGCTCCACGGTGATGGAAAATATCGTGATATTTAATTGATTATGATGTACTTCATCGCCGTGCATGCCTGAGAGAAATTCATAATTTCTCGAAAGCATGACGTCCACCAATCCGCACTTGGCCAGCGTGGTGGACTATGGCCTAAATCCCTCTCACTTGTGAGAAGGAGACCTGTGCCCAGCAGTGGGACATAAAAAAAGGTTGAAAAAAAAGACTATTAGCCTAATACTACACATTTTTAAGGGAATGCCTAGCACTGAAATATTTAAAGCATCATTTACTAAAATCCACAACAATAAACTTAAAAGTAATCAAAATCCAACGTAATCAACAAATTCCCACTCATTTGTCACGTAAACCCAAGACAGGGTTGTGCGAAACGTGTTTAGGAAAGGCGCTCTGATTTGCCGATACCTTATCGATAGAACGCGATCTTATCGACACGATATTGCTGGATTCCATCCCGTGTTGTCCATAAAATAACAAGATTACGAGTTCAAATTATAGCATTCCTATATTGTACTGTAGATAACGTTAGAATCTGCAAAGAGAACAATATATTCGTTTAATAAAAATCAAGAAAGGAATACTCAATTGCTCAACAAAAAATGCAAACCGAGTTTAATTACGTGTGTCCTAGGCCAAAGAAGTAATGTAATCGATTAGATCTAATTTTAAAATATTTTTAAAGATATTATTTATTGTCAGTTTATTATCGTTTTTCACGTAACCACACTAAAGCTGCACATCATATGTAGAAAATTGTTGAAAACGGTCCGTATACAAAGAAAATGTTAAACTTCAAATGATTTCAAAAGATTTCGATATCATTTATAACTTTAAAATAATGATTAATGATTAACAAATCATCACATACCAAATAGTTTCACCTTCCAACAGTTTAAGTTAAAGCAGCAGCTGTTAGAAGAAGGTCTATACTTTTCAGCTTTCGATATATTGCACTCGGCATCGGCATACATGTTGAATTGCAATGAATATTACTACTTCGCGAACCTTTGTTATAATAAGAGCTTCACCCTCTCAATTTTAATATTAATGGTAACAAGGCTCTAATGCGTCTGTTTGAACATGCTTTATGTGTCGATTAGGCCTGATAAGGTCTCGGTACATTAGTCAATGCTTTACGGGAGCCTTCATACAAGTCACGTACATTTGTGATAAAATATTGCAAAATAATTTAAATTACATGAAGCTAAAAACCAAATGAAACGTTCCCATTACTTAGGTATAAAATTATGACTAAACTACAGTCCCTGCGTTATTTTATCATAATATATTGTGATATTTTTTATATTTGTAGGGTCGTATGTAAGGAGTATGGATTATTCATGTTTTTTTTTCCTTCAGTAATAACATCACTATTTATTACGTGTGTCAAATTAAAGCATTTGAATAAAATTATTGTCTGCTTCATTCAAACTGGACTAAACCGAAACTATTTTATATTTGACTTAATGCTTAGAGCATCAAAGACTGACTCACTCTTCAGTATCTTCAGTATGCCTTCTCGCTCGCCTCGCTTGGATACATAATTTTTGTGCCAAATCTGGTGCGGGGGAAGAACGCACACATTTTAATTTTGCCACACATTCACAAATATTCTTTCATCGCTACAGACGCATACATTTCTAAATAATTATGTCAATTTCAATTAACAACGTAATTTTCTATGCACCGTCAACACTGAGACCGACACACAGAGACACACTAGTTGTATAACTAGAAGGCACATTGTGCATGGACGTTGGGGCGAGGGGTTCGCCCGTAAAGGCCACTCCTCTTGACATGTCATACCTTGATGCTGTAAGACTTAATGTGACAAGATTGTTTTAACAGTTTTTGAGATATAATATACATGTATTTAGGGTACACATACATTTACATTATTATATGGCATTAATTTTTTTAGAATTAAAAAGAACTTTTCTCCGTTGCCTTTTTAGGGTTCCGTAGCCAAATGGCAAAAAACGGAACCCTTATAGATTCGCGATGACTGTCTGTCTGTCTTTCCGTCCGTATGTCACAGCCACTTTTTTCCGAAACTGTAAAAACTATACTGTTGAAACTCGGTACGTAGATGTATTTTGTGAACCACATTAAGATTTTCACACAAAAATAGAAAAAAGCAATAAATTTTGAGGGTTCCCCATACTTAGAACTGAAACTCAAATTTTTTTTCATCAAACCCATACGTGTGGGGTATCTATGGATCTTCAAAAATGATATTGAGGTTTCTAGTAAAAAAAAGTTCTAAACTGAATAGTTTGCGCGAGAGACACTTCCAAAGTAGTAAAATGTGTGTCCCCCTGTAACTTCTAAAATAAGAGAATGATAAAACAAAAAAATATATATATGATGTACATTACGACGCAAACTTCCACCGAAAATTGGTTTGAACGAGATCTAGTAAGTAGTTTTTTTTAATACGTCATAAATCGTAAACCACAATTTACCTTTCATTCAATCTTAATGCAATGATTTCTATGCATAATCAAAGGCAATGATGTATTTCTGTTGCCTCTATTGTTATACAAATACTAAAAATAGAATAAAATAAATATTTCAGGGCGCTCCCATACAACAAACGTGATTTTAGATAGATAGATAGATAATGGTACGGAACCCTTTGTGCGTGAGTCCAACTCGCACTTGGCCGGTTTTTTCTCTGTACACGACAGACATAAGCGAAAATAGCAAGTAAAGCTGGCGGTTGCGAAAATAAATGTCTTTCGTTATCCATTCTACATTTGACTAGTTGTGTGAGAAAAAGTCGTAATCCTTCATACATGTTGTATTCATGCCACATCTAACACACACCATTACACGCGCGATAAGGCGCCGATCTGACAGGATAACGTCGCCGCACTTGTTGTGACGTAAGTGGCCCTTACGGCTACTATAGAACCTGCCTGCTTCACCGCTTCTCTCCACCTTGCATGGTGTTACGGTATTCTATATTCCAAAGCATCGCCTATGAAGGTGGTATAATATTGGACCCCAAATTCCAAATCATTTACTTTTTTAATGCAACTTGCTGGTTCTCAATGAGATAACCTCATTATTTATATAGCACTAGCTGACCCCGCGAACTCCGTATCGCGTTTAAATATTAAATAATAATAATAATGGATAGCATATAAACCTTCTCCGTGAAAAAATACATATACATACCAATTTTCATAATAATCGGTCGAATAGTTTCTGAGTTTTGCGATGTCATATATACAAACATCCTCTTTTATATGTATAAGAATAGATAGATAGCAAAGTTTCTATACACGCGGTTTTATTCACATGAATATGGGTTAAAATTCAAGTTTAAAGCAGCTAAAAAAAAGCTGTAGATGGGAAGCGTTCACCTTTATTTTGGTATCTAACCTTCAATAGGCACCTTGGGAGAGGATACCGGGTTATGTGGGATTTGTACTGCACTAAAACCTGCTCAGTGGCCTGCCTCTGAGCTTGGGGATGACTCCACTGGAAATCAGTGAAACGCACCGGTCTCCTCCACGCGCGACGCCCCAGAACGGGCCCAATCTTCGGGAGAGCAAAATTAAATGTACTCTCCTGCACGATCCAATGCTCACGGCGGCATGCACACACTGCCATCCTTCCCGGGGTGCTGGCTGGACGGGTCAAGCTCCCACGCTCACCACCCGCAAACCCAAAGAAAGCGTTCACATAGCTTCTCCATCAGGAATAAAATATTCGATTATTGTTCGTTGTAGATACTAAATTTAAAATGACATTTAACTTAATCTAAAATTAGTTTTGCGTCTTTTTGCCGATCCAAAATTCTAAGTTAAGTGGTAAATAAATTCTTGATTTATACTGAACTAAAATACTATTAATAAATATATGTAGCAAAACCTAACAAACAGGTATCTTATTTGAACACTGTTATACAACCTGTTCTAACAGTATCGCGCGATTTGGATCGAGGCCACTAAATTTGCGTCTATGCGTCCAATTCGGAGTATCGATGATCTGATTGACGCCACTTCTTGTGCAGTCCGCGAACAAGCGACGAGCGATGCGCGGTTCCGTTAGCGAAACATGATCTAGAATACAAAATCTATGTTTATCACGTAGAGAAACGCGGGAGCTGGTTAGCAGTAAAACGTCAATGCGTCAGAGTTTGTTTTAGTTTTCGAAGATGGTGTTTTAATTATTCGACTAGGGATTCACCGATTATACCAATTCAGGCAAACATTAGCGATCGTATTTAAGTTATGATTATATTAAGAATCAATTTCATGACCTAAATAAACGATTTTTAAACATTATCTACCGTTTACATGGTTCTAATTTAAATTGGTATAGTATATTCGTTTTTAGAGTACTGCAAAAATTAAAATTTGAACGTTTGGGATTTAGCTTTAGGCTTGCATTGATTTTATCCAACAGCTAGCAACCACGGTGTTCTATGGCAAAACACGATCTAGATACGAGATACGTAACAGGATGTTGTTAATTTGAAGCCTGTGCCACTTGCTAGACTGTCATTGAGGAGAATTTGAAGAGACGAGTCGAAAAGATCGTATTAATGACGCCAGGAAACAGTTATTTAGGAGCTTATCTAATACCTTTAAACGAGCAATTCTTGAATATATCTAAATATATTTTTTGAATCTCGGAAACGTCTCCAAAGATTTTGATGAAATTTAGTACCCTGGTTTCGGAGATGATAAATCGATCCAGCAAATTTTTATCGATTGTCGTTTTATTTAATGTTTATGCCGTTAAATATAAAATTACTCTTACTGACATCTATTGAAGAATATTAATAATATTGTAGTGTAAAAAGCCGTCAAATGTCGACCGTCAATCCGCCCTTCAAAAAAGTGACAATGTCGATATGAAAGACCTCTATAAAAATTTCGTCAATGGAATTAAAGCTTTCTTGATCGAATGTTTACGAAAGCTGACTACGGAGCTAGAGTCAAGTAGGCAAGTTGCGTTTTTTATTACAATTATTATTTAATTGGGAGCTAAGTATTTCAAAAGGCTTTTTTAAGTAACACTAAGCCAATGAATGTTTTGCTTAAAAATAAACCAAGAAAATCAATTGTTTTTATCCGAGCAACGATCGGGCGTCCAGATACTATTATTAAAGCTTTAAATTGTTTCTCATTTTTTAACTCCTAATGTATGATTAGGGGAATAATTTCTCTAATTAGAAGGTTTTCTTAAACACCTGGACCTGGATAGGGCAATAAATAACTATTTGCTCTTACTCAGAAACTACACTTATTTCTTTTTTCTTCTTAGTCGTTCGCTCTTGAGAGCGTTCTCTCAGAGCGGTCGTGGTAGTTCTAATAACTGCAAAGAGAGAGCGCTTCTGTCCTTGGCGATGGTTGCTGCTGTTTGAGCTATTATTCACCACTTTTGGCGATTGGTCGCATTTCTCGTACACTGGACAATTGAAGTCTGAGTAGACGCTTTTATTGAGTCTGTCCAGCGGATTGGAGATCTACATCTGCTTATTATATACTTAAAAAGTATAATAAAGCTGAAGAGTGTGTTTGAAAGCTCTAATCTCAGAAAGAACTGCTTGAAATTAAATGATTATTTATTTGTAGGATTGACAATTTACCGAGGAAGGTTTTAGGCTATATAATATTTTGCTATAACGCGGGAGGCATCTCGTTACTCAATAAACAGCTGTATTTTTTACATTACTCCTAAACTAGATAGATAGAAGATAGACAGGAAGATAGATTACCGGATAGCGACTGACTGATTTCACTCTTACGGTACCTATTTATCATCTGCGCCTAAAGTGTGTAGACGCACTTAGATTACACTTAATACTGCAATTCACAATTTTTGCGCCACAGGACAAAGCACCGGCAGTATAGCAATCAGGTAAACAGCTTAAGGGTATGTGTATAACGGTCCTAATCGTAGTTCGCCGTCCTACAATTATTAGGCATAATTCCAGAGCGCAAACAGTGTTTACTATTAGTTATAGCAAATAGAGCGACGTGCCCAGAATGGTGATAAATCGACCGCTTGCCGGTCTTCTAAGTTTTTCGAGTTTAATCATAAGCTTTGACTTAATTGCGCGTCAAACTCATTTTACGTTTACCCACCCGTTAACTTTGCTGTCATCTCGGTTATTTATCGAGGATAGATAGCTTTGAAACCTTTAGGTTAATGCGCAGATCTATAGCCAAATGATTGCTGCCTTATTTATTGCATATCGTTTGGGTTGCGATTTCGTATGGATTTAGAACAAATATCGTTGACAGTCTTAGATTTCTATTATGTAAGTGTGATTGACAAATCAATTGAATATTTATATGGTGTTTTTGTAAGGTAAAAAACATATTCACTATTGATAAGTAAGGGTATATTTTAAAAGACTGGCCAAGTGTGAGTCGGACTCACGCACGAAGAGTTCCGTACCACTATTTTTTTTTCAACCTTTTTTATGTCCCACTGCTGAGCACAGGTCTCCTTCTCACACAAGTGAGAGGGATTTAGGCTATAGTTCACAACGCTGGACAAGTGCGGATTGGTGGACGTCATGCTTTCGAGAAATTATGAATTTCTCTCAGGCATGCACGGCGATGGAGAACATCGTAATCAATGAAATATCACGATATTTTCCATCACCGTGAAGCTTAAAGTTTTGTTTTATCCTATTTTTAGTATTCGTTGTTATAGCGGCAACAGAAATACATTATCTGTGAAAATGTTTAATGTCTAGCCAATACTGCTTATGACATACAGCCTGATGACAAACAGACGGACAGACGGACGGACGGACAGCGTGATCTTAGTAATGGGGCACCCGCTGGCATCCTTCGGGTACGGAACCCTAAATTTATTTGTTTTTATGTCATACCTGTCTTGAAATGTGACCAAAAAATCGATCACCCTGTGTCGTGAGTACCATGGACCACAATGGACCACATGGACATACAAAGAAAAGGACACAAACAGTCAGCCGATGAATAGAAATATACTCATTTTTTCAAACGTTACACAGTCATAGCCCACCAATAAGGAAATTAATATCCTATGTCGTGGGTACCATGGACACACACAAAGACAAAAACACAAACAGTCAGTCCCTGAATAGAAATATAAACTCTTTTTTTAAAACGTTACAAACTCATAGCCCCACAGTAAGGTAATTAATACCCTGTGTCGTGGGTACCATGGACACACGCAAAGACAAGAACACAAACAGTCAGTCCCTGAATATAAATATAAACTCATTTTTTTAAACGTTACACACTCATAGCCCACCAGTAAGGTAATTGACAGCCTCCGTGGCGTAGTGGGTGATGAGCTGACTGCGAAACGTGAGGTCGTGGGTTCGATTCCCACCCAGGACAAATATTTGTGTGATGAACATGACTAGTTGTTCTGTGTCTGGGTGTTAATTTATCTATCTAAGTATGTATTTAGAATTATATATGTATGTTTATCAGCTTTCTGATTACCATAGTACAAGCTCTGCTTAGTTTGGAATCAGATAGTGTTGTGTGAACTGTCCAAAGATATAAAAGATATTATTTTATTATTTAAAAAAAATACCCTGTGTCGAGGGTACGATGAACACATACAAAGACAGGAACACAAACACCCCGACCGAGAACAGAAATTTAAAATTTAAATTAAAGTTTCGCCGGGTATCGTATCCGGGACCCCACAATTGGCAGTCCGGCATTTGCCACGCGCAACCATTGCGCCACGCGGATCGTCCCGCGTATTCAAATTCAATTACTTGTAATTTTAAAACTGGAACCATAATCGCTAGTAAAATAAGAAGCGTTAACAAATGGCCCCGATACAGAAGGATGGTAAATTAGCGGAGATAGTTTAGAGAACTAACCGAACCGATAGAGATATCGGCCTGCTCTGTTAAATTTGCGCGCGCACGTCTTTCGACCACGTTGACTTTGAACTTCAGCACATAAACGAATAATTCATATTATGTTGTGGATGCCATGGATGCACGTAAATAAAAGCACAACACCCACACAAACATCCCTCATTTTAATTGATATCCTTCACGGGACGATGTGGTCGCGTAGCGACAAAGTCCCTTTAAGCGAAAAAGTGCACAACGCCGCTAAAGAAGTTTTCACTTCAAAAACAACGGGTTGCCCTCCGGGAGTGCCGGCAGAAGTGAAAATATTCACGTTGCGCAATTTTGATGTCTTGGAATCGTTAGGGAATAATTCCGCACGAATTGCTTGAATTATCAGTATTAATTTCTATCTAGTATTTTTATAAAGTACTCATTCATTTTCACTATTTCTTCGTCACTTTTTTCATTAATAGATGCACTTTGTTCAATGTCCATATTTTAAATACTTGATATAAGCGAATTTTACAAGTATAGACATTCGAGGCGTCATCAGCTGTCACCCCTCTGTCTCACTAATTCAATTAATTTTTTACCCATCCCAAAAAAGTGCACACCGCCGCTAAAGAAATTTTCACTCCAAAAAAATTAAAAAAATTAAAATTTAGTTATCTAGCTGAGAATCGAACCAAGGACTTCTTACATGGTATACCGGCGTGGTAACTACACCAATTGTGGTGTGGCAGAGAAGGTTTTTAAATTTATAAATGAAAACGAAAAAGATCACTTGCAAAATTGGATATTTTATTCGCTTGATGGTGGTTCAACCGGAGAAAACTGTGGTTACCACCTATGCGTAGTACGCTTTCATGAGGCAACAAAAATGTTCAAACAAGACTCGATGTTGTTTGAAATTGGATGTACATCATTATGTCTTTGGACTGCAGCGACCGGACAAAAAAGTATTAACTGTTGGGTCTTTAGAGATCGTAGCACAATAAAGGAATACCAACACGCTTCTTAGTTATTGCTATAGTTTTTATTATTTTCAATTAAAAGAAATCCTTCCATTCCCCAAACACTATGCGTAAATTAAATTAACTAGTTTACGTGTTTCTCCCATTAATAGGGCTGCTCTTAGCCGAGACCATTAGCAGAAGATAACTCGCACAATCAACGCATTAGCAGCAAGACCAGCTAAATACGAGATGGATTCGCTTCTCTATTGCACGTTGTTTGCTTTATTAATTAGGTTTTAGCACTTTCAAAAAAATACTTTAGCTTTTTACGTGGTTCTAGGTGCTTCAAAATTTGTCGTTCCCATCAAATATTGAACGAACTATTACTTAACTATGGCTGCAGCCCTTTTTGCGTCCCACTGCTGGGCACGGATCTCTCCCCATTATTGAAGAGGCCTGGAGCTTACTCCACCATGCTGCTCCAATGCGGGTTGGTGGAGATGCGGGTTAGTGGCCATCCCGCTGACGGATGTTGTCAAACCGCCCATAAGGCCTTCGATAAGGTTTAACGACTTTTATCTATCGTCAACAACCGACGGCTTAACGTGCCCTTCAATGCACGGAAACGCGCATGATATTTTTGCCACTAGCGGTCACCCATTTCACACACGACCGCGCCCGTTTGGCTTAGTTGCATAGATCGTTTCCGTTCTACGCTAGCGGCCGGGCCATGCGCGCTTCTTTAACTTAACTTTAAATATAATAACAAAATCTTTATTGACCCTGAGTTAGAGTCTTGAGTTATTTAAGGCTGTGACCAGCGTCTCCTCCCATTTAGGGTTATTATGTGTAACAATGCCATTTTTTTTCATACCATTAAGTGTTTAAATTAAATATTTTAAACTTGATAATATATAGTCCGTAGATATGAAAAATTTATCAATTGCAAGGCTTTGAAATTATTTTTTTCTAACAAAAATTGCCAGTGAATTTAAATTGCATAATTACTTCGCTTGACTGAAAATACGGCAGTTAATCTTTACAGAAGTCCTCTACATTGTTACAGACGCAAGGATTCGTGTCCATTGGTCTGGCACACTTCTTTCACAAAGTCTATGTGGTTGATCTTCTTTTCTTCACTTTTCATCCACGTGACCTACAATTATAAAGGAATTCCATAAAAACCTGGGAGGTTTTTTTTCTGCCGGCTTTTTTTTCCTCTTAGTGTACAAACACCCTGTGATATGGGTACCCAAAGCCGAAGATCGGAACCGATCCGGAATATAAATAAATAAATATTTAAATTTATAAAATGCGCAATATGAGACAAATAAAAAAATAAAAAATAGATGTTAATGTACATTTTATAATTGTGTTTTAATTAAGTTTTTCTCTTTTATATTTTTATTTTTATCATTGTAGTGTTTGCATACCTCTAGAAGGTAAATATAGCGAACTAAATATATATAAACAACTTTGTAAACACCCATATTTGTGTATAAAAGTCTTTGTCTTTGTCTTTATATGCTTTTCGAGATTGTCAGGTTCCCTGTCTTGCTACGCGAACAAAGAAACTGATTTTGGTGTACATACTTTAAATACTAAATAGTACTTTAAATACTATTTAGTATATAAAGTAATACGAAATAGTATTTAAAGTATGTATGTATGTATGTATGTAAGTAGTACAACATAATAAGAAAAAATGTGTAGTCAGAGCGCGAAGTTAGTTAATGTTCATGCCACATGATATAATACAACGTACTTGTGAAGGCATAATATCAAATTAATCGTGAAAGCCTCAACGTGGGTGGGTTCTAATGAACGTACCATCATTATTTTAACACGTTGATTAAATAATTATTTTCACCATCAAGACCCGTTCTTGGTAATCGCTTTATTTGGATTTGTTTAATGACTAGCGCTATAATATACAAAGCTTGGGTATTTCATTAAGGTCTTAGTCTTAAGTGATTTCTAAAACACAAATTAGACATAAGTGTACATTATACATTTATGTCTCTAAATTTACAAGTATTTTATCATTTTGTTATTAAGTACAAATATATAAACTTACTTTTAGGGATAAAAAAATTAGAGATCCGAGGCCAATAATGAATAATAATGTTAATTTTGTCTGTGTTGTAAGTTGTTTGTTTGTGTTGTTAGATATGTGTGATAAAGTATTATGTACTTGTAGGGTAATCATTGTTTTTCTTTTATACAGTCCCTTAGCTATAAAAATAATTCATATAAATCACATAAACTTCCCAAGTGACAGCTAAAGAATTTAAACACCACAATATTTCATAGAGCCCGCTCATACGCAGTTTATAATGCTGATAATAATTTATTGTTCTTACGAAGCAATTATTTATTATTGTGCAGAGAGCAATGTCGACTGTGATCTATGTTACTTTAGCAGTAGTAATACAAGACATTGATAATATAGACGCGCTTTAAAACTCCGTTAGAACCTTCATAGGGTTACGTTTCTTTTTAATTTTAGGACCTTTACAACTCTTTTTACTGTCCTAATGCTATGCACAGGTATCCTGCTAGAATAGGTAAGTTAACTGAGGGCCTACTCTGTAAGCATCCGTCCGTAAGTTCTAACATTTTCGGAATCATTTTTGGCATGCTCAGATCGTTTTTTTTTTTCACGATTATTAAGATGAGCGTTGTCATTGATGACATTAAGCTACTGAATGAATAATATTGCTAGAATTTCTTCAGTCTTATCCAAAAATGAGGCCCGAAAATTCTCTTATTTTCGGATACGGGCGTACAGAGTTGTGGTATGGTTTTGCCGAATTTGTGCTATCAAATTAATAATCATCAGTTTTCTTACATCGCATTAATTCAAATTAAAATGAATGTACATTAAAAAACTTCGTAGTTATAAGTACATATTTCAAAATTATTGTTCATCCAGTTCTAAAAGAAACGTTAAACGGTCATAGCCCCACGGTAGGATAGTTATTCCCTGGGTCGTGAATAGATATGTGGACATAACAGAGACAGAAACAGAAATTTTAAATTCATCATCAAATTTCTGCTTCGCCGGGAATCGCACCCGGGACAGTCAACTGACAGTCCGGCATGGTAACCATTGAGCCATGCGGGTCGTCAAACCTATTTCTAACAACACGAATTTGTATTGTGATGTGCACAAGCAGGTGACGTCACTGTCACTGCCACTGTCGCCACTCTTCAATTTTCAATGTGAAATGTTTGTATCTTGCGTATTTTTATTTGTTTATGCGATGCAACAAAAAATAGTCAACATCCCCATTAAGAGGGATTTAGTACATAATCCACTCTGAACAACTGCGGGTTGGTGAACATTATGCCACCAAGGAATTTTGTGTAACTCTCTGTTACCTACGATACTGCACGGATTACGGCAAACACGTGCAAAAATTGCAAACAATATTACAACGTTTTTTCCTTGGAACAGCGATAAATACGTACTAAAACTTCTAAATCAAAGTTGCCTGAAAATTCCAAAATCAGAGACCGTTGTCTATTGATGTTTCTTTATTCAATCGTGCGTTAAATAATATAGAAACATAATGACCACAGACCTTGCATCTTTCGCTATGATGACAATATAACTAATCGATTGTGTTATTACGATGTGTTACCGTTTTTCATTGCCCCAGGTGATCTAACTAAGCTACATTAGCTCTAGTAGATAGTTTCACATCACGGTTATTCCTTTTATAGGCTTATATTTTATACGAAGTCATCATATAGATTATTTTTCCGGTACTTTTCATACTATAAAGGGAAAATAATATAAACACATTCCATCATTTGAGACAATTATTCCACCACGTTTCTCGAATCCAGCATAGTAGAGATACGGGTCCCTAGCTAACCAAAAGCCGAAAGTTTAATCGAGAACAACCTGGACCGATAGCTAACGTGCCCTGGAAGTACCTATGGAAATGCACATGAAATATTTAACTTGTAGCTAATAAAACCCCCTTCTTACATCTTACTCCAGACTGTGAACGTTCCGCTTCGTTCAGCCTCATATTGTGTTAATATAACACAATCCATCATTTAACACGTTTATTCCACCACGTTTCTCGAATGCAGCATCGCTAGTCCTGAGATAACCAAAAGTTGAAAGTTTAATCGAGAACAACCTGGACCGATAGCTAACGTGCCCTGGAAGTACCTATGGAAATGCACATGAAACATTTAACTTGTAGCTAATAAAACCCCTTCTTACATCTTACTCCAGACTGTGAACGTTCCGCTTCGTTCAGCCCATAGAAATAGAATTATTTGCTCTGTGGTTCAGCGATATCGTTTGCGTTCTTCAAGTTCGTTTGCCATATAGCGTGAAATTTCGAAGTAAATATAACTATTCTTATATCGCAGGTTAGGTCCTAAAATAAATATATCAGAAAATCTATGAACATTCTCTCATTCTCGAAACATTCAGCCCGATCATCCCACTGCCCACAGAAAGTGCGAATTGGCAGGGATATTATAATTCAGAACGGAGCGTCACGAATGAGAAAGGGAGTATCCACAACGGTAGAGCACGAAGACAATACAGTCGCAGTAATTGTCGGCAGTTAATTAGAGCAGTGTCGCCCCCGCGTTGCGTGTACCGTTCGCATCACAAGGCTTAGCTGAAACAATAATAAATATAATGATTATTTAATCACGCGATAAACGTACCGGTGGTAGCACTTTCATGTGAGGCGATTCTATTGTGTATCAGTGCAAAAGTATGGTTGCAGCAATACTTAAATAATCATTAGTGCATACCTAGGTATTATGTGTCCATGGCCTACAACGCCAAATATCCATGGCCTAAAGCGACAACTTAGTATCAAATGGCTTGCATTTTCAACCGCTGTTCCAATAAAATTAAATATTTTGAAAAATAATAAGATATCTTTAAAAGCAACTTTGATGATAATAAGATATAAATTAACGCTGATGACTTTTTTTATAAGTTGAGAAAATTACAAAATAATATATGGAGTACATAAAGAATTACAATATCCGTTGTTAAATCCATCCAACCAATGTTATAATGTGTATATGTATATACTTGTAAGAGAAAAGTTAAATACAAGTGTAGCGAGTTTTCGCAACTCAAAAATCGTATTATAATATGCTTTTTTCTGAGAAGAAATGACTCAATACAGAATGGTTTGGGAAACTTGCAATAATAGACAAACTTAATCAGTTTAATATTATAATATGATGATTATCTATGTCGCCCTCCTTGTTTTATGTTTTCCTGATCGCTGAGATGCCGGACGACCAGACAAATATTTCCCAAGAACTGCAGTACAAACTTTATGCAGTTTTATTATAATTCCTTTATTTAATTGCCAGCTGTATGAATGCAAATCTCTCCATCCCGATGTAACTAATGAACAACGTAGTAGGTATTTTCTATGAAATGGACCGGTAAAACTGTTTTATTTTTCAATAAAAACAAAGATAAAGGCTTTATTTGCACTAATATGGTATTTTACAAAGATTGTTAAATATTCATGTAGTCAACCTATTTACTGTTTCATTTCTGGGGAGATGTCTCTTTTAATTGAGAAAGATCTAATGAAAATGGGTATAAGCCAATACGTTGTCCAGTTTCATATATCGGAGACTTGCTCATATGTCTTCATAAATTAATTTTCGGCTATGAAATAAAAATATGTCTATTTTTCAGGTTTGGAATTGTATTTTTTCAGACATCACTGTTTAAGAAATTTAACAAAAACAAAAATGACTAAATCAGTATATTATCAAATATTATAATCTAAATAAGCGCTTCCGTGATTTATTTGCCAACTGTACACAGTGCGGAAATTAATCTAAATTTGAGAACGATATCGCCGAGTGGCACTGTATGAAATTTCGAACACTTTGTTTGCCGACGGTACACGGTAAGGAAATTAAGCTACATTGGAGTGCGAATGTCGGCGCGTGGCTAGTTGTATGCAGTACTCGCGGTCCTTAATACAGAGCTTAGAAAGCCTTATGTTAGGGCACCCACGCAAATCTACCCATCCCGGCCTAACTAACGAACAACGTGGTAGGTATTTTCTATTAATCGAACATAACAAACTGATATTTTTCTTTCAATAATCGTATAAAAACAATCGCATTAATTTTTGCCTATTTAAATAAAACTAGACATACCTATACGTATTCAAAATCTGTAAGTCATCAGTACCTGTCATTCAAGTCGGTCAGATATCCAAATAAAGCGCTGTTTAAGTAAGTACTTTTCAAGAGCACACCTGATGAAGTTTTACATAGTACTATTTTATTCCACAACACACGCCTACTGCAATTCCATTAAGCTCTAAGCCTACTTCTGATAAAACGCCATCAATTTTATTCAATATACATAACTCACAAATCAAGATGGTGAAAATAAAACAACACCACGACATAGCTCTTTCAATTTCCTGTCGAAACTCCTCCCACGAAGGTGTGGTGATAAACATGCAAATTATTTTTTTAGATATTTAAATAATTTCAAAATTGATATCTGACAAAATGGGGCAATATAAACCATTGAGTTACAGAATGTTTGATAGAGTTTAGGTAGATTTTAGATGCTTTTTAGCATCTAAGTGTGTATTTTTGTAATTTTTTGAACAAACGTATGGCAAAATCTTTCTATTTCTTTGCTGCTAACATCAGCATTACTCTACATAACTTAGCGTAATCTTAAGTTTCCAGATAGCCAGAAAATCAAGGTTATTGAAGTAGACAGTAAAGTAGTCAAGCAAACTTTATACTGAAATAGATTTGAGATAGGACAGTTACAAAGATTTAATTGTTTATATCTCCAGAAACCCGCATTGAAGCAGGGTGGTGTTCCAGGCCTGTCCAATGATAGGAAGACCCCGTGCCCGACGGTGGGGCGCAAAAAGCTTTTTCGGCCTTTTGTTTATAAATTTTAAGGTCTCGAATAAACAAACGCATCCTGAGATTTACACTTATTTTTCACATTTTGTACGTTATCGATACCATGATACATATGGATGAAATAAAACCGAATATTCTGAAATCGGCGAATCTAAAGTTGACATTTGTAGTCGTAGTTGACTGTGGTCTAAATCCTTCTTACACTAAGAGTAGACCTGTGTCCAGCAGCGAACCATAAAAAAATAATGATAATCACGAAGTCGGTTCGTAGACGGTACAGAAAAAAATAAGCTAAATCCAGGTGTGATCCAGGTGCAAAATCGACTTGTGGCTCGCTTTATGAAATACTCATGCCTTACACCGAGTGAGCAATATCCGTGTAAAGTCGCCCACACACTCCCGACCCGACTAATCAAAATTGATTTCTCATTCTAATGTTAACAAGTCTGGAGATAAGTTTAAATTATAACACTGCGCAGTTCTAATTAGCATACCAGTTCTTTGCACATTATAGTAATGGCATAATAATGACGTATCAACGCGTAATGTTTGTTCTGGACACGACTCCGTTGAGATGGAGCAAGTCTGTCCTTGTGTTGTGTGGGAGTGTTCGAGACACGGCGACTTGGGATATTGTTCGACGCATCTGCAGTAGCAAACGTTATGTTGAAAGCTATTTGAAAAATATTATACATAATATTTTAAGTACCATGCAACGTAATCTGCACAAATATTGATAGTCATTCAGTACCTTGATACAAAAATAGTGCTGGGGGGTGGAGTGAAGACATTTAATTTTTCAGATCAAATTTCGACGTCTGTTTAGCTCAAATTTAGCAATAATAAACGATACATGCAACATACTGTTAAGTGATCACTGATAGATTGTGGATATTTAAATGCACGCCGATAATGGTAATATATGCCCACCTAGGTATAACCCCTGCAACGTGTCATTGAAAATGCTTTTCAGAAACGCTGTGGTTGACTTTGCGACACTATCCATATAGTTATAACTTTGTAGGTCTAAAATTAGCATACTTAAATTCATCTAAATCCAAGTAAGATAACGTACACCTCACGACGACCCAGAATTACCCGTGTAAAGGCGCTGACACACTCCTGCCCCGACTAATCAAAATTGATTTCTCATTCTAATGTTAACAAGTCTGGAGATAAGTTTAAGTTATAACATTGCGCAGTTCTAATTAGCATACCAGGTCTTTACACATTATAGTTATAGCATAATGGCGCATTAACGCGTAATGTTTGTTCTGGACACGATTCCGGTGAGACGGAGCGAGTCTGTCTCGTCCTGTGTGGAAGTGTTCAAGACACGGCAACTTGGAAGATTGGTCCACGCACCTGTAGCGCGACTTTGTAAACGCTAAGTATAACAAAAGCAGTTATTGTTACAATAACAAAATATTGTAAAAATGTGTTACAATTAAATGTTATTCACATCAAAATTTAATACGAGACACTCACTAAATAATTTAATATAGAAATTGCCTTGAGATATGGTCGGATTTCTGTGATTAACGTTCAGAGCTCATTTTATGCAGGCGCAGCAGCTGCTGCGCTGCTTAGTTTGCTTGTGGTAATGTAGCTACATTACCACAAGCAAACTATAGGAGGATGGTCACATTTAACCACGAGAAAATTCTGCAAAATGAATGCAAAATGGCGCATGATGAATTTCTTTTGTCATCTCAATAACTTAATTTGTAACCATAAGAAAACACTGCAGAATTTCATGCATTACGAATTTCTTTGATCATCCGAATAAACTGAAGTGTCCCAATGCCCTTAAATTACGAACAATTCATTGTGTAAATAGGTCCAATTCAATCCCTCTGAATTCCACGGACGTCGGCATAGGTCAGATTTATAGTTTCGTTTCGCATTACAGGCTTTTGTTTGAGGACTGAGCTCAGGGTGATCACGACTGAGCGAGCAGGAAGCTGCACGCAGCGCTTGTCAGATTAACGTGCGCCGACGAGATTTATCGCTAAATGCCGATGAAGGCCGAAGCTGAACGTTTCAGCTTGTAAATTGTGCCTGATTCTCAATTGCCATGAGACGCAACGATTTTCAAGCGCTAATCTAAATCAATTCAGGCGTAGGAGCTTTACAAAAATACTAGAAATTTTCGCAGATATCAAAAGTGCCACTGGACGTCGCTACTCCCATTTTCGTATCTTATCATTTTTATTTAAACTTTTGTTCGTTTGCTCTTAGTGCATTGCCGTGACTAGTACAGTCATGGCGAGGCTCTGCGGTAATAATTAGTAGTAAATACTTTAAAAATAGTAGTAGTTAGTAGTACATTCCTTATAGGTACATGCATTATTGAACTAATTCTACGTTACAGCACTCCTGTTAGTTGTCGCTAGCAGACACTGATGTAGGATTCCTCTTTCCATTATAACAGTTGTCGAAGTTTACAGCAGAAAATTATTGTTTGTTCTAAAAATAGATCTTATCCAATCGCTCTGAATTCCACGGATGTCGGCATCGGTCAGATTTATAGTTTCGTTTCGCATTACAGGCTTTTGTTTGAGGACTGAGCTCAGGGTGATCACGACTGAGCGAGCAGGAAGCTACACGCAGCGCTTGTCAGATTAACGTGCGCTGCCGAGATTTACCGACAAATGCCGGCGAAGGCCAAACCTCAACATGGATTGGCCCTGATTTATCAATTGTCAAATGAAAAGTTTGCTGCACTCATAGATATAGGGTGTACAAGGTACACAAAGAAAGCTCGGAGACGAGACAAATAATAATAAAACGAAATACACGTTACACACTCATAGCCCCACAGTAAGGAAATTAATACCATGGACACATACAAAGACAAGGACACAAACACCCAGACCGAGAACAAAAATTTAAACTCATCATTCTAATTTATATTTCACCAGGAATCGAACCCGGGACCCCTCGACTGGCAGTCGATACTGCACGATACACTTACGATAAATAAATAAAAATTAGATTAATTTCGTAAAGAATAGTATCGGTAAAAAGCTAATTGACCCGTAATTAAATTTAATAACCCGCACTAAAACGGGGTCCTGAATTTGTTTTTCAAGCACGCTCGTTTAAATTAGTACCTACCTTACATATATATGAAATTGCCATTCAGTATCAAAAAGTGAAACAAGTTATTTTAGTGAAATTATTATTTAATCAATCGAAGTATACGCTGTTGTTATTGACACACTTCCGCCATTTTAAAGGCTCATGCATCATCGATCCCTTTGTAAATCTGTCTACAAAATGAACTACTGAAGTACTGAGTTACTGAACCAATACAAAGAGCGAGAGAACCATATATACCATACAAAGAGCTCCTTTCCTATGACATTCTCCTCGTGACTTCTCACTCCCACGCTTCGTTGATCTTTTTGCGTATGTACTATAAGCTATGTTGTACTATAAGCTATGTATACACTGGAAATTTAATATTATGATGCCCACAAATAAATATAATACGATGATGATTTGTTTACAATTTAAGTATCTGTTAAAGGAATAAAAGGTTCTAGCATACAAACGACCAATAGACAATTTTCTAATGAACAGTGTTGTTTAAAAAATATCTTTGACGAGCGATTCTTATAGAGATGGTGTATAAAATAAGATCCACACAAAACCAGGGCTGCTAGTCACTCGTAAATTCTCGACTTTTCCATATTTTGTTATTCTCGTTGGGAGGACGCGGCCTTGCAGATAGGAGGCACTGCATTATGGTAGAATTTCCCGCCGATAGAAATATAATAATTACAAATATGTGAACGAATTTATGAATTTATGTTTAAATAATGTTATCTATTCATTAGGCTTAGGATAAATTTTCTAACATTTGACATTTATTTCAAATTGACAAAACACAGCTATCTCATTTGAAAATATAAAAATAAAATTATAGTTACAAAAACTACCCTGCTCTACTCTCTTCTTTCCAAATTGCTGTGCCCAACAGGGTCCATGTATACTCAGGGAAACATAATATATACCATCTATTCCCAATAACATGGATTGCAAAAAATAAATGAATATGAATATGAAAATTGAACATTCATCAATGTTTGCAACGGCTGATAATAAAGGAAACAGCGCACGTTGATAAGAAAAGAAAAACTCACTTACTAATCTACTAAACTCAAAACTAATGTGACGTCATAATAGCCATTTCTATTAGAAGCGACATAATTCCCTGTTCGCGTTAATTGTGCAAGCTACACGCTATAGATTAATTTATTGGACTTATTGCACTTCAGTGAGCTCCAATCAGATACCGTCAGCGCACAAGTGGGATGGGTCAACCAAGATTGCGTTAGCATCGGCTCGGTTTACCGCTAACATGCATTTTAAATTTATTGCCACGTGCAAAAAATCTAACAGTAAATATATCGTATCTAGACTGTGATGATTTTTATTTTTATTATTCAATTTTAGTTTGGAAAAAAGTATTATTTGAAATTATTGTTTTTTATTATTTTAAATAGAGAAGCCATGAGTATTGACATTGTGCTTTTTTTTCGGCGACTGACGTGATGTAAAGGTTTGTGGTGGAAAAAGTGGGGCATGTTTTTGGAGCTGACTGCAGTAGTGGAGGTCGGCAGATGGTACACTTGATGTGGAAACTATGCTCCTATAAAAATTAAGTGTAAAACCGATAATAATCGAGTTTGATAATATATGGATTGAAATTCAACTGAAGTGAAGTTTCATTTTACTTCAGAAGTGACAAAGGACCAGTGAAAAGAAAAGGTACATATAAAATTTATTTTGTTATTAAGCAATTTATCGATATTATTTTGTCCGTTGGAATTTCATTTTCACGCCCACTATATTAACCCACAGAAAGATTTAATAATTATTCAACGGACTTTTGTAAACACTATATAGTGCATGCTGCAATTTAGTTTTTCTGTGTGTACTTGAATGAGGCGTTTGGTCAGGGCTACACTCCAATGGTGTCATAATATACATACAGTCACACAAATATCCAAGTATAACAGTGACATAATGTTTTTAGCTTTTTTTTTTTTGCATTTTATAATTTGGTTTATTTATTGTTAATTTCGTATGTAAACGTGTTAGTAGGTGCGTGATCACACTAGATTGAATGGTATGTGTCCATTGGTTACTGAGTGTGACACGCACCCATGCCAAATTTTGCTACCTACCCTATCTATATTTTAATAGGTTATGGTGCGTGATCACACTAGATTGAATGGTATGTGTCCATTGGTTACTGAGTGTGACACGCACCCATGCCAAATTTTGCTACCAACCTATCTATATTTTAATAGGTTATGGTGCGTGATCACACTGGATTAAATGGTATGTGTCCATTGCATTGGTTACTGTGTGTGACACGCATCCATACCAAATTTATATTTTAATGGATTGTATTGTATATCAGATTTTAATGGATTTTAAGTACGAATAATGAGGTATTTTTATATAACTAAAGCTCTAAACGATTAGTACATGATAAAGAATAGGTTACCCCGATATTTTTATTATATTTTTAGTGAATGATGGCTTCGGATGGAGAAGGTGGCACGCCACCTGGTACGCCACCAAGGCGAAAGAGATCGAGAAGAAAGGCTAGACGGCAGAGTACGTCCTCTTCGTCTTCCAGCGATGAATCTGTGGATAGAAAGATTCGCAAAACCTCGAGCCGGCTTTCGACTAAGGACGTGTTAAACTTATTAATGACCTGGAAAGGAGAATCTAGTAAGTCTACAATGATAAGCAACGTGAACAATGTAATTCCTGAATTTGACCCGTCAAATAGGTCTCAAACTATAGACTGTTGGCTTCGTAAAGTTAACGAGTGCGCTGTTATATATGGTTGGGAAGAAAAACAAACAATTCACTATTCTTTGCAAAAACTTGTTGGTCTAGCAAAGAAATGGTTTGAGGCCTTGCCGACTCTTGTTCATTCTTGGGAGGAGTGGCAGCTAAGGCTTAAAAAGGCGTTTCCAAGCGAGGAAAACTATGCACGAGCTTTAGAGGAAATGTTAAGCCGCACCTCCCGCAATGAAGAAAGTTTACGTGAATATTTTTACGATAAGCTAAGTTTGTTAACTAGGTGTGAAATCGGAGGAAAAAAAGCTGTAGATTGTATTTTGTACGGGATTCATGACAAATCTGTTAGGAACGGAGCCCAGGCATTAAATTGTTCCGAGCCGGAAGACCTACTTTATTATCTGTGTTCTCAAAATCCCCAATTTGCGGTCAATACTAGAGTTAAAGAGCGTGCAAACCAAAAGGATAGCCCCAGTCTTAACGCAAAAGCTGGTAATTCTTCCTCCAGTTCGATTACCTGCTATAATTGCCGTTCTAAGGGTCACCCTTATTACAAATGTACAAAACCGATAATACAGTGCAAGCGCTGCAACCGGGTAGGACATGACAATGAGTCTTGTAGGTTAGAGCCTATGAACGTTCGTAGTTCCACTAATATTTTACAAAACAACTCCGAGAGGAAAACTTTAAAAATTGATACTAGCGGAAAAATGAATGACAAATTTTACAAAACCGTTTCAGTGAATGAAAGTAATTTCGAAGCTTATATAGACTTCGGTAGTGAGTGTACCTTAATGCGCAAAACTGATGCAGAGGCATTGAAATTAATAAAGTGCTTTAATGAAGTTCCGATTATAAGGGGTTTTGGTCAATCGTCTGTTGTGCCGTTATACAAGTCACATGCCTATCTAAGGGTCGACGAAGTCGATTCTTTGGTAGAGTTGTTGGTGATTGATGATGAACAAATGCAAACGTCTCTAATTATTGGGCAGAATTTCACAGAGTTGCCTTTCATCACTGTGTTGAAAAACAGTCAGAGACTGATTTTCTATAGCACCCCCACAGGTAACCCTTTTAGTGAAAACGAGAACAGTGTTAAGTTGTATGTGACAAATAGTAATGAGGTATCTGGTACATGTACTATCCCAGTACATGTAGAGACCAATTTCACTGGGGATGTTTACCTTGAGGGTTACACTGCTATGGAGCCAGATAAAGAATATCGTTTATTCCAAGGTGCCTACCACATCTACAATGGTCACGGCAAGGTTGTTATCTCCAATCTGTCACAGAAGGCAATAAAATTTGAGAGCAACACGGTAATAGCCAGAGCAATACCTTTTACGGAACGGAAAATATGTTACGTTAACAAGATCAATGAAGCTATCTCGACATTGAAACCGCTTGACAGGGCCGAAATAAAAATAGGAACAGGGCTTAACAGTACTCAATTTGATCAACTCTATTCACTGTTGCAGAAATATCGTGACTGTTTCGCAACAAATTTAAGTGAGATAGGGACCGTAGCCGATGTAGAAATGAAAATAGATTTGGTAGACAGTAGGCCAGTTGTTTATCGGCCTTACCGTCTCTCGCACTCTGAACGCGAGTTAGTTCGAGAGACTATTAATGAACTTTTAGAAAACGATATAATACAAGAGTCGAATTCCAACTACGCGAGCCCTATATTAATGGTAAAGAAAAAAACGGGAGAACAGAGACTATGCATTGACTTTAGAGCTCTAAACAATAAAACTGTTAAAGACCGTTTTCCTTTACCATTAATAGATGACCAGATATGTAACCTCAGCGGTAATAACTTTTTCACGACTCTCGATTTGGCTTCCGGCTACTATCAGGTGCGTATGGCAGCCGAAAGCCAACATCTTACTGGTTTCGTCACGCCTGATGGCCATTTTGAGTTTAAAAGGATGCCCTTTGGTTTAGCCAATGCACCTGCCGTATTCCAACGGATGATAAATAAAGTCCTTGGCAATAGACGGTTTGAATATGCGTTGGCTTATCTGGACGATGTACTCATACCCTCAAAGAGCATCGAAGAAATGTTCCATCGTTTGGAAGATATACTAATTCTGTTTAGGCAGAATGGATTAACTTTAAAACTTTCCAAGTGTCGGTTCTTTGATGCTCATGTCATTATCTTGGGTATGACATATCATCAGAAGGTGTTCGATCTGGTGAGGCTAAAATCGAAGCTGTTAAAGAATTTCCTACACCAAGAAACGTTCATGAAGTCCGGCAATTTCTAGGACTCACGGGTTATTTCCGTAAATTTATCCAAGGGTATGGCGAAATCGCAAGACCACTCACCTCATTGTTGAAAAAAGAGGCAGTATGGCAATGGTCTAATCAGGAAGAAAGTGCGTTTTCTCTTCTCAAGGAAAAACTTATTACTAGGCCTGTACTGGCTTTATATGACCCAAAGCTTGAGACAGAGCTTCACACTGACGCCAGTTCTCTGGGCGTAGGAGGCATATTGATGCAATGGCAGAAAGACTCGCGTGTTTTAAAACCAGTGGCTTATTTTAGTCGCCAGACTACGCCTGAAGAAAAACATCTGCATTCCTACGAGCTAGAGACACTGGCCGTCGTGTGCTCTTTAAAAAAAGTTCAGGATTTACCTTTTGGGCATACATTTTAAGATATATACAGATTGTGCTGCCCTTAGGACAACATTGACAAAGAGGGATTTGATTCCGCGGATAGCAAGGTGGTGGTTGCAAATAAGTGAATTTGATTTTAGTATTGAATATCGACCAGGAGTGCAAATGATACATGTAGATGCTCTCAGCCGAAACACCACGCTACCCGCGAATTCAGATGATCATTTGTTTGTCAACATTTATAGTATAGAGCAGGATAATTGGGTTCTAAGCTTGCAAAGAGCTGATCCTGATATCTCGCGTATCTTACAAATTTTAAAACCGGATGATGATCTAGAATGCAAAGATATTCGTAAAAATTACGTTGTAAAGAACCACGTTGTATACAGGAAGGTAAATGACCAATTACGCCTTGTTGTGCCACGAAGTGCTAGGTGGCAGGTATGTCGTGCTAATCATGACGAGATAGGGCACCACGGATATTCTAAAACATTAGATAGGATACAAAGCACTTACTGGTTTCCGAAGTTAAGGAAATTTACAAAAAAATATGTAGCGGCTTGCTTAGAATGCGCTTACAATAAAGACAGTGCGTCAAGACAAAGGTCTGGGCATTTGTATCCCATCGAAAAGATAAATATACCTTTTCACACAATCCACATGGATCATCTGGGACCATTCGTTCGCAAGATGGCAATACACATATATTGACCGTAGTTGATGCTTTCACGAAATACGTGTTTGTGAGGCCAGTTAAGGATCTCAAAACTAAGACCACTACCAAAATTCTTGATAAAATATTTTATGACTTTGGTATTCCGGCAAGGATAATCTCCGATCGGGGTACCTCTTTTACTTCTGCCGCATTTAAGAACTTTTGTGAGGGACATGGTATAAAACATGTATTAAATGCAGTCGCTTGTCCCAGAGCCAATGGTCAAGCCGAAAGGTTCAATCAGACTATTCTTAACTCTTTAGCTGCACAAAATTATTTTGGCCACGAGCGTGACTGGGACAAGTGTCTGGGTAAAATTCAATGGGGCATTAACAACACCGTCAATACCTCAACACAAAAAACTGCGACCGAAGCTTTGTTTGGACTCAAAATGAGAGACAATTTGACCAATAAACTAAATATTGATGCTCAGCCCATAACTCCTAATTTTCAGGAAATAAGACAGGAAATTAGTTCAAATTTACAAAAAGAACAAGAAAAGATGAAACTTAGACATGATAAAAATAGAATACCTGCTGTTAAGTATGACGTTGGAGACCTAGTAAAGATTTCGCGAAATAATTTTGCTAATGATGGGAAGAGCACAAAGCTTCTGTCCAAGTTTATAGGTCCCTATAAAATTGTAGAAGTTCTAGGGAACGATAGATATAGGATAGCCGATGTCCCAGGTTTTAATAGGCAGGGAAAGCCGTATAAGACCGTTATAGCGGCCGATAGGATGAGACCTTGGATACACATCAAGGCGTTGGAGGTACATGATTCTGATAAAAGCAGCTCTAGTGAGCGTAGTGACGGAGGTGATTAGACTTATGTATGTCAAATAAAATTAAATATCGTTATTATTTTGTTAAAATAGAATGAAATTATAAAATTATTATAAATATTAAATATAAACTGCATGTTACTTATAATATTTTCTTTAGGTATATAGATGTAGTTACAATTGAATTTACTCTAATTCACTAAATAATTATTGAAATGTAGGTTTTATACTTTAATTTGTTTTTTTTTTACTATAGCTAATTATCTACACAAATTATAATTATTTTTAAAGAAATAATACCGAATGTGATGATTTTCAGTTAATGTATGGTCAATGTGTAATTTGAATTGGTTATATTATAATAGATATGCTTCAATAATAGATGTGTCAAGCCTAGTGCGCTTTAGATATATTATAATATTTAATAGCTTATTTTTAATATGTATTTATATAAAATATGCAATTGTTTTTGTGACGTGCGCCAGGAGTCTGCACGATGTCGAATGGCCGAATGTGATGATTTTTATTTTTATTATTCAATTTTAGTTTGGAAAAAAGTATTATTTGAAATTATTGTTTTTTATTATTTTAAATAGAGAAGCCATGAGTATTGACATTGTGCTTTTTTTTCGGCGACTGACGTGATGTAAAGGTTTGTGGTGGAAAAAGTGGGGCATGTTTTTGGAGCTGACTGCAGTAGTGGAGGTCGGCAGATGGTACACTTGATGTGGAAACTATGCTCCTATAAAAATTAAGTGTAAAACCGATAATAATCGAGTTTGATAATATATGGATTGAAATTCAACTGAAGTGAAGTTTCATTTTAAGACTATCTAGATCCATCAGGTACATAGTAACAGCGCAGCTCAATACATAAATAATTGTACTGAAAAGTTATTGCTGCTTTTGCCGATAACATCGAAGAACAGAGGATACAAGGAGATCAAAAAATTTATAAAAATATTCCTATTACCAACGATATTTAAAAAGAAGGTAAGATATATTATAGGCGCTCAGAAAATGGCCCTTTAAATCTTTCAAATGGCAAGTTTTGCCTCATTGTCCGCTCGCATTTTATTCATGCATTTCTCAGATAGAGGGACAGTTATCAAACTGAATTATGTGTCAGATTTTTTGAAAATTAAATTGCCTATTACCTTTAAGCATCAGAGGTATTGACTTGACGGCAATACCTGTGATGCTCTAAACCTATTACATTGCCATTGCCTATGACATTATAACGTTCTTTTACATTTGTCAACAACGCTGGTACAGATACTTCAACTCAGTTGTGCGCGCGGCGCTATGTGTGCGTGGGCTAGTAATTATGCAGCTTTAATTTGTGTGACAGTGACGCGGCCGTGATCGTCCGAGCAACTTCACTGTACCTCTTGTCGCGCATACAAAGTCACTGTGTATATACAGGTTTACCCACACATAGCGCCGCGCGCACAACTGAGTTGAAGTATCTATAGCAAGGTTTCATATTAGGCTTAAGAAGAGGTCCCCTTCAAACTACTACAAATAACAATTATGAAAAGCTAGTAAGTTTGTGGTTCTCGTTCGGGAATAATTAACATCATTTTTATTCTGATTCATTTAAGGTCTCATCATCTGATATGAAGAAGCATCTGTTATCATTATCAAAGTCATAAGATAATCGTAATGCAATCTTTCCGGTTTCGTTTTATGGTCAGCGTTCAAACTAATCTACCATTTATAATCTATGGCTCCACAGATAAGATTTGACGATTGCTGCCTATTTGCGTTATCTCGCATTGATTTAAAGGTTGTTAAGTTTAATGTTATCCAATAACCCAACGTTTGCTCTATTTTCTTTTACATCTGTAGTTATAATCTAGATTTATTGTTTAATAGTAGACTAGTCAAACGGAAAGGCTTGTAGTTGTAGTTTTATATATATTTAATCCCTGATTACACTACTGCTTATTTAAGTCATAGATGAAATATTTACGTTTATTATGCGTTTACTTACGTTTATTATCTTTAACGTTGATTAAACGGAAATGCTTGTAGTTGTAGTTTTATATATATATATATTTAATCCCTGATTACACTACTGCTTATTTAAGTCCTTATTATGCGTTTACTTAGGTACGTTTATTATCGTTAACGTTGATTAACTTTTGTATTACAGGATTTTCTTCAGAGACTCGGTGGCTTAGTGTTACTTAACCTTAACGTAGCCATCTACTGAAGTAGCTTTAAATTAGAAATTAATTTTATTACTTAATACTCAGTCAGAAAGACTCAAATTTTTCAGTTAATGTTACGGTTGATTTTCGCTAAAAACACGAATACACACGGGTATCAGTCAGCAACGTCTTTCACATATTAAAAAGATGTCAATTCTACACTTGCTTTTGCAGCAAAATAATATAAGTGCACAAAAAACCAAACTATTCAAGACTTACTTCCCAGTTTTTGTATGCTAATTTATTGCACTTAGAAGTTTAAATCTGAAAACCTACGTCAAGATCATGTAGGCAGTTAAGACTTATAGTTCACTACAGATCCACTCTTAAACCGTGCCCTTAAAATGTACCCAATGGCAATATTTGCTCTATACCTGTGCCTTTCCCACTTCATATACATTAAAATATGCTGTCTTACGTTTATAGCCGAACGAATTGCTTTAATACGCACAAGTCCGAGCTCTTCGGGGCAAAGTAACAAAAATCTTTACTAATATTATATATGTATGTGTAAGTGTGTTTGTTTGTTTGTCCTTTTTTCACGCCGTAACGATGCTACGGATTGATCCAATTTTTGTGTGGAGATATTTTGATTGTTGGGAGCTATAGACTAACTGGGCTTTTTGCCCGTGGAAAATATCTCATCCCTATGCGACACGGCGACGGCGACGCAAGCGGAAAGCTATACTTACTTATTTTTCACTTCTAATGTCATTGAACAACTCTTGTTATTCTTCAAATATATTAAATTGCTTAAATAAAATTGTAAAACGACTTTAATTATGAGTAAAATAAAATAAAAAAGTACCTAAAGTACTTTTAAAGATGATTGATCCCTTGAGCAGTAATGCACTAAACACAAAAAGAAATCGTTAAAACTGTTCATAAATAAATGATTTAACTTCAAAGACTGGATTCTTGGGAACAGTTTTCAAGATCTTTTTGAGGATAAATGAAAAATTACCGATCAGATCATCTAAATCATCAAATCAAATTTTAATCGCACCATTTGATAAGAGCCAGTTTTTAAAAAAGTAATCAAATTCGTTTAGACTAATGCTATATAAGTTAAGGTAACACACGAGTACATAAAAAATAAAGTCGAATTGAGATCGACCTCCTTTTCTTGAAAGTCATTTACATAGTAATAAAATTAATACGCAGCTGATGCCGGGGGCAAAACTAGTACCTGTAATGTTATATTCAGTCTCATACTGTGTTGCCTTTGTGATCTACGGAGATCTGGCGCACCTGTTGCCGGTCAATCGCGGGTCAAACGCGGGTCGGGTCGGGTAGTCGCTCCCGGCACTCTGATGTTTTGTTAGGTATATCGCCGTGATTATTTGTACAGAAGTAAGAAAATGTATATTATGCTAGTTACAAGTTTACATCGTAACAAAAAAAATTATGTATGTACCTATTATTCAATGATAGGTGGTAGAACTATTATCGTTCGCCCGGGGAAGTACCACCGCTGCACCCACTTCTGTCGTGAACCAATTCTATTGTGTTTCGATGGAAAGGTGCTGTTGCCGGCCACACGTACATGACGCGACCACCAGCCTCCGGAGTAGCAGCGCAACTGTATACGACCTCAGACAAGACTTACCTCATAGTATATGATTGCTTGAGGTTGTATGTAGATGTCCAAGGGCTGCAGCGACCACTTAACACCACGTGGCCTGCATGCTCGTTTGCTACTCCAATCAAATAAAAATAAAAATTAATAAAAAAATGAAAATTTTAAGAAACATTTAACTGCTGCGAAATTTAAAAAAGTTCTACGAAGAAAGCTTATCAGACGGGTAATTTACACCTTACATGAAAATTGGTACGCTGAACAATCGCATCTAACAAATTAAATCGTAAAAGTTCTAACTATGGTAGTGTCTTCTACTTACATGTTTAACCCTAAAGAAAAAAAACAGAAAGCATTGCGAAGTCTGAAGAAACACCTGTTTCCTGGACTGTGTGGTCTATCTGACATTCCTTTCGGCTATCGTCGTGTTTACTGCGAGTCTGGCATTCCAATCAAACGTATTTTTCTTTATACATTATTTGTACATTCATACACACTATGTTTTACTGTGCTTTACGGAAAATCCATTAAATCATCTCAATATAAAAATACTTGTAGGTATACGATATATAGTAAGTATATCTTATTTACCTTACTCTCCGAAAATCGTTTTGCAAATGTGGATTGGAACTCACAAAAATTCATATAGATCCAATTTTCGAAATGTAACTTATCGAGGTAGATATCATAGAAAACATTCGTTAGCTGAAATATTTTCTATGAGATTTAAGGCACATAGGCTGTGCTATTTTGACACTAGCTTGCGTTATGCAATTATCATGTGTCTATACAACCTTTGAGTCGGAGGATCTTCCGTTGGTATCGAGGCATATAAATAATGCATCAGATATGGTATAACTCGACTCTAATGATAACATGCCTGCCTCGAGGATGGCTTCGGTTAACCGATGTTTAAAATATGCCTTAGACTATTGTTAAGCCTCTAATAGTGTATACTTCCTGCTTGAATTTTAAACCTAAAGATTTTATCATCTGCGCTCCGAGTATTCATGTCAATTAATAAATGAGAAAATATGCCGATCTGTGCACAAGACTTTGTAAGAGATTCACGGTGGAATTCAGAACATTAACGCTAATGAAACTCTTGTAAGGTATGTTCGGTGTACCACGCACTCTAAGGTACCGAGATTCGGTAAAAAATTTAAATAAGTTCTAAGTAACAGATGCTTGTCCTGTAATTTAAAGTATGTTATCTAAAAAAATTATAGAAAAAATAGAACATTTGCCACTTTTTTATCTCGATGCATCGAGAATTACAATGCGAGTTTTAGGTTACTTTAAAAGATTTTTAATGCCAAATTTTCAATAAGTAATAAATAGTTTTTTTAAACAGGAAACGGACTGATTATAAACTGAAGTTTATTTATGTTTAATTAATTTTATGAAAAATTATTCCAATTACCCAAAATCCAATGCAATTTCGGGCCTATTTTTCTCAAATTGACTAAGTTCAATATTTTTTACCTATTACTGTTTTTTGTATGAGAGGTGGTAAAAAATGACTTATGTATTGTATAGGCAACTTACACAGCAATACATAGCATTTTTTTCAATCCGTTTAAGTTTCAAAATAATACGGGAATATGTAATGTTACATGTGTGTAATAGGTCTTCAGGTCTATTAAGCAAAACAAAGTAATAGAAATAAAAAGTGGTAAATGTATTACATTACTTTTGAAATGATCAGTCATATTCTGCAATAAAACTTATGGAAATACTGTATTTTAACTGCAAAAACGCATGTGTAAAATGAGGTAAATCAGCGAAATCGGCAATTTTTTTTATACGGCCCCTTAATAGGGGTGCAACCCGTTTATTGCATTCCACTGCTTGCCACAAATTTACTTTTTTTTTTCGTTTTTTTTTTTAATGTTTAATGGAGTAGCAGACGAGCATGCAGGCCACGTGGTGTTAAGTGGTCGCTGCAGCCCATGGACATCTGCACATAACCTCAAGCTACTCCTCTATAACTACTCTTCTTCTGTGAGCTAAATTTTATTTAAACTTAAATACAGAGCAAACTGAACAAGGATTTATTTGAGATTTGACGCCCACCACCCATCGCAGAAAACCTCAATTTCCTGCTCTTCGCCCTAGCCTATAGCTGCATTACTTACAGTCACAGAATTACTTATAAATGCATAAATGTAACACGTAGAGTCATTTATGAATAGATCGGTAGGCTACAGTAGACAGAAAATGAGAATGTCAATACGGAATGAGTTATAGAATAGCTTAGTAATTTGCAAATTTTCTTTCTCAAAATGATCTTCGTCAGAGCTGCTAAATTTCAGGATTTGTACCGGGGGTTTTAGCCTCGATGCTTTATTTGCTGATTTTATTTGAGATTGCCTACAAACTGCCTACGGCCTGTCCTTAAATTTGAATTCGTCGTAACGATTTTTTTTAAATCTAAAGCATTAGGTATATTACCATATTATTATATCTGTATATCTATAGTACCTTAGATCATAAAATGCCTCGTATTCACGGTAACACATAAAAATAGACTATACTACTACAAAGCCAAAAGAAGAGTTATAATGACAAGATCAGACGAGGTTACCTGTAACTGATGTCCGATCTTCATTATACGAGCATCTCATCCGAAGTGATCACTTTAATTACTTGTAGTCGTAGTCGTGCTTATCTGGACTACTACGCTGCACAAAGTTTAAAAATAAAAAGGAAAAAACCTCTTCACTCCAATGTCATCTGTCCACATAAACGTCATTAGTTCAAAGACATCAGCAATTTTATACAGGGTGATGAAAAAATAATGATAATATTAGCATTGAATCATGGGTGGTTGAGGGAGTGATCACTTCGGATGAGATGCTCGTATAATGAAGATCGGACATCAGTTACAGGTAACCTCGTCTGATCTTGTCATTATACTTCGCATCTCATCCTCATGATCACTTTAATTACTTGTAGGATGTTAAAAGAAACTATAAAATTGCTGAATAACACAAAGTAACATATGTAAAATATGTTAATTAAATATTAAAGCCATATTTTTGTTAATATTAATAGTATAAATAAAGAAAATAGGTTAATATCTAATTTAATCATTTAGTAATTGTCAAGAATAGCTAAAGAGGAAATAGAATACATTAGTTTTTATGGGTCTGTTATAAAAACTTGTAAAAACGGTCAAATTATGTGGTGAAAAACTGGTTGACTCTTATACTTATATAACAGCCATATTTATGCACTGAAAAAATATTCATGATACACACGCATGGCGCGTACTACTACAGGAACTAAACATAGAAATATAAACGCCGCAAGCTTCAAAAAATCCTTTATCCATCTGCTGATAGTGTTGGGTATAGCGGCGTGGTAAGGCTTCTTAAAAATAAGAAGTATCGTTATTTCGCCTGGAAAGTTCAGTAACTTGAATGTTATTGAAGAACAATGCTGAACAAATCATTAGATTGTTATAATATGTATAATAGTTTGGTAAGAATATTAATGAAACAAATGTTTCGATATTCATATCTATCCAATTTAAATAATGATCTCGTTACATAATTAAACAATATTTGACACTTCTAATAAAGCTATTGTTTAAATTTAGGGGCCAGTACATAAAGCGATTGATGATAAGTTTTTTTTTTTTTTTTTGTAAGTGACTGTAGACTAAGACGTTCGGAAACTCAGAAGTAAGGTAATTTAAAATAATATTGGTTTTCAATTCGTTCGTTCGATTCCAAATCATTATTTAGGAGCACGTGGCGTCAACTTTGCTTTATACTTGAAAAAACGTTTGAATCTGTCATCATTGCCCTGATATTAATCTAAGGGCAGATCTACATCTTTTAAGAGACCTATGGCGTAGATCACTTTCACAATTACAAAGTAATGTCAAAAAGAAATGACAATAATAACTATAGTAACCGATCCTCGACGTCCTTCTTCCCATAAAACTTATTCCAAAGTTTTGTAAAAATATACTGTATCAGTTTTTCCTGAAATTGAGGCTTACATTACATTTAAGCATGCTCTACGATTCTAGTCGACTTAGCGATTTCCACATAAAACTGCTGAAAAGTGAAAGTAATTAATTAGTATTTGGTTTTATTTTCAGTTAATCATGTAAACAACCTAAGGTACAATGGCCGAGATGGTCAATCTGTTACAACCATTATTTTTCGTGCATTATCACATCATCAAACTTATTTGAAGCTTTTAGCGTAAAATAAGTACGAATGAGGAAAAAGCAATATAGTAATGCTTGGACCAATGAATAGTAAATGCGTCTATATAAATTAAGCTTCTGGGTCGGTATGTCATGATACATAAAATGTACATTTTGAGTTAGATTTGATTACAAATATATCTTCCTCCAAACTGATTATATAATATGGTAATTTCTTTTAAATTAACTTCAGAACAAGAACATCTAGACATTTCCGTTTGTTTTCTTACAATGGAATGCACAATGCATAAATCCATATATTTTTAGTTTCGAACCCTGCCATAAGTTGAAGCTAAATTACATATGTAAGTGTAGAATTCTAGTACCGCCCATTTTGTTGCCATAATGCGAATACAATAGGTATATCAATAAATTCTGATTAAGATTAAAATCACGCAATCATGCGATGCGGCCAATAACTCTACCTAGAGTTAATAAATTACCTAATTAAAGTTGGATTGTTCAAAAAGAAAACCTCATCCTGATATAAATTTTATGCATTCGAGTAAATTTCTTCAGCAAAATAAAACGTTTGAATGGAATTGTTTGTTTTTAAAACACTTTTCTTCTACAATTCACTATGGTGGTAAATACAAATAAACACAAAGTTTATTGCGTACCTTTCGTACGCCTTTCAATATTACCAATATTTTTATCTTAGTTTCATTTCAAACCTTTCAAACATATTTGTGTAGAGAAGGCTATAAAGAAGGCAGGCTATGCTGACATTGTTGCGATGCCTGTAACAAACTTTTAATAAAATTTATTATGAATATCACATTCAGTAAACACCTGCTTTCTTGGCTTGGATTTAAGGTAGCCCCTAGTCGCAAAATGTCATCTAAGTAGATGCACAAAATGAAGTCCCGCGAATACATATTTATATGTGATACACTACTGGTTTCATATTTTTATTAATATATTATAATGGGGCTGTGTTTAACCCAAATGGTAAACAGATTAATGCATATAAATATAAAATATTCTATACTAGAGGAAACGAAAGTATTTTTCTGTTTTTGCTAGATACAGAAATTTAAAAATATGCATTATTTAAATCTATTTTGATACGTAATAACCATTTTTTTTTTTTGATCGGCAGTCCGGCATGGCAACCATTGCGCCAAACAGGTCGTCAGCAGGGTTTTAATCATTTTAAATCTGTCATAATATCCTCTAACATAGAGTGATTAGTAGGAATAAAATGATAATTTTTTATGGCTATAAGCCTTTTAGTAGGCTAGTTTTGGAACCAGAAAAAACTAGAAAGAAACTGTCTTGCACTGCATTGCATTTGCAAGCTCTATGGCCTGGCCTGTAAAGCCAAAGTTTATGTAATTTCTTCAAAAAATATGTAAGCTTCCTTTTAAATGAATTAATTCATTAATTAAAATTATTGTTGAAACTGGGGCTTCTCATAATAACTGGATTTCAGGGTCGCAGGCTACAGCTTTTCACTAATTAAGAAAAAATGAAAGCCTGCCAGCTTATATAGCCACGTCTCTGTTGTTGTTAACTGCTGCGTTAATGGCGGCGCCGGCGTAGTTGTACTACAGGACGGAAGGGAGGCCCACTTGGACAAGGTTGTACTACTAACCTCTCCCCCCTTGAGTTTAAAGCAACTGGCCTTTTACTAAGTGATAGAGGATGAGATATTTTTTAAAACCTTTGCCGCTGTGGCCTTAATTATCTCTCGTAATTCATTAACAAACATATTCAATAATATGAACCTTATCAAAGCGACTCTTTATATCTTTAGTAGATCTGATCCAATAAGAGATCTTAGAGTAATTGTTTCTGAAAGAATAACATCTCATAACAAGGAGTAAGAATCGCTTAAGCCTTAAGGTTTCAATAGTTTCCTTGTTCTCTTGCGAGTTATAGTTTAACAGTTTATATATAGTTGTACCCACAGCTGAGAAATTTATTTCTCTTCAATTCTTATGCCTTTATTTATGACAGCACCGTTAAATACTTATTTCATAAGATCATCTATTAACGGAGGTGTTCAATCTGTACAGATTTTCGGAATCAGATACCTTTTTATCATCAGAGTTTCGCGGATGCTTTGTTGAGCCATCTTAAAGAATAAAATAACAAATAATATTATCAACATAACAAATAGTCACACATAAACAAAATTAGTCGTGTAATATAGTTACTGGATATAATTTTCCTGTTCTTTATTTACTTCACCTAAAAGGATAAGAATAGATTCAACCATAGATTCATCTAAGGTATGATCTTCTAACAAGACAATTCATAAAGGGTTTTCGAGTACATAACCCTTCATTACTCTTTCTTTTAAGATTGGCTTATTTTGTACATAGTTTTCTTGAAAAGAACAGGGTTCTCTTAATGTACGAAAGTATTTTTATGTTTTATATATGTATATAATAGCTAACAACGTGTACTTGTAAATGATAAACCTCTTATGAAGACTCTGAGATAAGTACATACTTATGAATAAGAAAAAAGGATAGCGATTAGTGAGTGCTCCATGGTCAGCCTCTCGTGAAGACTCTAGGATACATACTTCTTAAATTTAAACTCCATGGACAACCTCTTGTGAAGACTCTAGAATACATAATTCTCAAGTTTACACTCCATGGTCAACCTCTCGTGAAGACTCGAGGATATATACTTCTCAAATTTATATTTTATGGCCAGTCAACCTCTCGTGAAGACTTTAGCATACATTCCTCTCAAGTTTATGTTCTGTGGTCAACCTCTCGTGAAGACTCTAGGATACACACATCTCAAATTTACACTTCATGGTCAGTCAACCTCTCGTGAAGACTCTAGGATACACTCAAGTTAATTTTCCGTGGTCAACCTCTCGTGAAGACTCTAAGATACGTACTTTTCAAATTTGTACTCCATGGTCAACCTCTCGTGAAGACTCTAAAGGATACATAATAATATATATATGCTTATCGTGTTTTGTTAATTATTTACCCAGGTCAACCTCTCATGAAGACTCCAGTGGGTCGAGGCAAGAATAATTATGTAGTTAGATTTCGATATAAGTACATTATGTGAGTAAAAAATTATTAGATTATGGTACAAATTCTTACAATTTAACCTCCCGTGTTGAATTGTAAATGTATGTTATGTACATTATTTATTACATAACGTATTCAGAGGCTGATTGTTTCATATATTGAAACAACATAAACTAATCCATTTTTCTTACCGGGATCGTCGGTGTTGTTCGTAATTTTACCAACTTCTTTGCCGGTTTATTAAGTTTTTCTTTAATTTTCCGACTCAAACCGGGTGTTTTGCACTTCGTTTATTATCCATTTTAAATGTAAAATGAGTTATGTTGTATTTATAACACAAAATATATAATAGCATTTCGCTAAATGTATTGCAGCGAAGGAGCACAAAAAACACAATGACGTTTATGTGGACAGATGACATTGGAGTGAAGAGGTTTTTTCCTTTTTATTTTTAAACTTTGTGCAGCGTAGTAGTCCAGATAAGCACGACTACGACTACAAGTAATTAAAGTGATCATGAGGATGAGATGCGAAGTATAATTATCTATTAAGTGTAACTACCGGGTCTATTAAAATCAAAAAGATTTCTTGGTTGACACATTGATATTAAAATCTTGTGTAGTCGGTTTTTTGTCGTAGTCGTTCCTTGGTTTTAACTTTATTTTTTATTTTCACAGGAATTACAACTAATCTTCTCATTTGATATATTTAAATCATAAACGGTTAAACCGAGTCCAATAGGGAATGCAGAGCAAACTGAACAAGGATTTATCTGAGATCCGCCGCCCACCACCAGTCGCAGAAAACCTCAGTTTAGCCTGCAGGGTGCATTACTTGCGCTTACAGATAGTGTAACTCGTAGAAATGGCATCCCTTATAAATTGCATTGATAGGAAACGGTAGAAATGGCAGTGTAGATACGGAATGATTTGTAAAATTGCCTACAACATAGCTAGTTTTAGTAGGTCTACGAGCTACACTATCTGTAAGCACAAGTAATGCACCCTTTTTTTGGTATCGGGGAGGAAACCTTCAAAAGGTACCCAGCACCTTGGGAGAGGACACCGGGTTATGTGGGATTTGAAATTCACTAAAACCCCCTCGGTGGCCTTCCTATGCGTTTGGGGAGGACTCCGGGATCTCCCATGGAACGCACCGGGATCCTCCATACGCGACGCCCTGGAACGGGCCCATCTTTGATAGAGCAGATGTGATCTCCTGCACCTTCCGATGCTTACGGCGGCATGCGGCCACGCACACACCGCCATCCTTTCCGGGGCTGCTGGCTGGACGGGTCGAGCTCCCACTCTCACCGCCCGCAGCCGCGTAAGCCCCCTTTTAGTCGCCTCTTACGATCAGGCAGGGGATACCGTAGCTCTATTCTTAATCCCGAAGCTACAGGGACTAAGTAATGCTCCCTGCAGGCTAAACTGAGGTTTTCTGCGAATGGTGGTGGGCGGCGAATCTCAGATAAATCCATGTATCGTATATTGAAACTCATCATTCCAATTTCTGCTTCGCCGAATCGAGACCCTTGGGCATCTAAGTCAACAGTCAACTTGAAAAAAATATGTCTTCGTCGTGAACGTCGTCATCATCGCCCTGGATGAAGAGGCAAAAGTTTGAGCTGATCTAGCCTATGTCCTATATGCCATCTCTAAAGTGTAATGGACAGGATGATTGATGATGATAATATGATGGATAGAATTGAAAGAAATCGTGGATGGAATGGACAGAAAAGAAACGCAAAACGTTCTTGTACCTTAAATTTATACAATAGTGTGAAGTTCCATAACTAACTTTAACACTAGCTATGCATTAATTGAAACTGATTCAACAATCGATTTCGCGTCAGCAAATGTAATAACAAAGCTATCGAATTTTGAATCATGGCCGACATTAAATGATTTCTATTATTCAAACGCATCGATTCGCCGCGGGCCCATGACGATTTACTCGGGTCCAACACCTCTGTTGTAAGGTATTGTCATTCCAATAGAATCGAATAGTGTTAAGCTTATAAGCCATAAATCAGAACCAGTGTATAATTAAGCGATGGAGTACATTTGTCAGGTTTGTCTTTGCTATGTCTTAAATGTAGATTGTAGAGATACGTTATACTTTTAATCCAAATAAATTAATATATCAAGATACATTAACTTTTTATAATAGGTAATTTAAATTAAGGAAACAGCAGCAAAAAAGAAACGTAATAAAGTTGAACCTATTAGAGGTAACAGAAGCGCTATATCTATAAATGTTCTAACATATATTATCATACTCATTCAGTTTTAAATTGACTAGAAACATTATTAAGGGCTTCACATTAAGAACGACATATAACGAAGTGTGTTTGTATAATCATAAGTACTAATATGAACTCATTATTGTCTATGTATGTACAATTAAAATTACAAATGTCTCGCGTCCCCCGACTAGAATTATTCTTTAACACTGGCATTGCAACACAGGGCTAAAACGTTATAAAATAGAACACCCAGCACGAGTTCTGCAGTTCCTTGTGCCCCGTATTCTCTGCTGCATTTTAGCCACTAGAGTCTCTGAGTAGGCCACAGTAAGACAGTCACCATAATAATATCGTTTCGTATCGCAATTCTAAATGACGTCATCTCACGTAGCGTCACGTAGAAACTGTAGTCTCCGTCACCGTAGTCGGCGCAGTTTCACGTACCTATAATTATGTCACTCATACTCATATTATTTACATCGCAACGGCATTAAAAGAAAGCATAAAACTAAACGTCGCTAATAAATTCACTGAATTTATTTCCTGTCCACCCGATACACATCACCTGTGAGTGATAAAAACTTCAGAATACAATTAAATTAATAAATTAGTAGGAAAACCATCCATTCCACTTAGTGCCGGAAGAATCACTCAGAATCACAAACTAGAATAAAAGATATAAAAAGTCGCTTAGCTCTTCATTTTTTCGTATCATAAAGGTGTTGCAAATATGACACACTGAATACGTATATTATCATATTAGCTCAGTTTTTGTCTCTCAACATCATGGATCTATACCCTTTGAACCGGAACCATGAAACTATTCAACCAGGAAGCAATAAATTATTTTATATGTACAAGGGAAACATTATTTTACCTTAAGATAAAAAGTTGCTAATTCAACGTAGGCAAATTGAACGTTCGTTTACATAAAGGTCAAATTAATTTATTGTAACCTTTAAAATGAATGTAGAATAAAGAATTATTGTACTTTTTGTGACATTTCATAGAAATTAAACCAGATGAAAATCATTCTCTGGAAGAAGTGTACATACATACTAGAGGCATGTATCTCACCTTGGCTATATGTATTCGTCAGTTTACCGTCGTCATTATTGGGTACTCTAAAACAAGTAAGTATGCAACTCCTGAGAAATAAAAAAGTATATAATAAAAAAAATGTTAATTTAGTTGGAGTGCCTAGTGTTCAAAAGATAAAAGAAACTAGAAATATACCCTATGCAATAATAATGATAACATAAAAACTTAGATCGTAGAGGAGTCTACGCCTCGTAGACACCTTGAAAAAACTATCGTGAAAAAACTAAGTTACTTTAACTTTAACGTACTTTACAGCGATAATTTTATATAGGTACGTAGAAAGGCATGTACATAACCGGCTTCCTTAGCAACGCCTACAGTTTATCATATTAGCAACGTATTTGCACTTTAGGTATCATGTGCTATATAATAAGTAACATGCACATCCTTCCGACCGGAACTGGCAACATTTAAATAAACCGGGAAGTAATAAATTACGAACTTGCCCATTTTAACTCAATGTAGAAATAAAAAATGCTAATTACCGCATTCAGTACAGGCAAATTGGATCAGAATTTATTTCTGAAGGAAGCGTTTCCAAACGTCAATTCGTCTTGCCTCCCTGCCATTACAATAGTTAATTGATTGCGTATAATATTGCATGAGCCGATCTACCTTCCGGTGGTACTGAAAACTGTTATACATAAAACAGCAATAAACCAACACCAACGCCGACATGAAATTAGATGCAAAAATATTACCACGTATAATTCTTCTAATGCTTCGTTTGCAAATTATCTTTTTTATGTCCATATACTCGAACATCGCATGCAGGGCCCGCACGCATACAATACCGCTTACACCTTAAAGGAAATAATATAATTAATCAATTTGCATTCATAATCACTAGCTTTTTATCAATATGTAAGTATATATTTTAGCTATTATTAAAGAAATAAAATTAATCAATAATTTGCCACGCAAGATATTATCTAATCGGCCGTTAGTAATTATTATAATAATCGCAATTATCGAAAAAGAGTATTTCCTACAAAGGCGTAAGAATAATTATGCTGATGCAAGATGTGAGTTGAATTTCAAACCTGTAAAGATTCAGATATTCAGTTTTTGTAAGATGTATCTTATGAAGCGCAATACATAATTAGTCAATATAGTTATGTATTATAATATAATAGTTGAAGTTATGAAAAAATATAAAGTTGGTAAAAAGGCTACACTAGAATAATATACATTCAAAGCAAGAGAGTACAAATTTAATAGAAATAATAAATAAATAAATAAATATTATATAGAATATTATAGAACATTTTGCCCAAACTTTTCATGGCTTTTCCGGTCATTGTAAAATTAATGTTTCCGAAAATTCAAGAAATCGGAATGCACTGCTGCCACAGGCAATTCGGTTGCTTTAACTTGTGCTTTGTACGTCGTTGCTTTAGCTTTCACAAGGGCTTTACTTTTTGTTTTTTTTTTCTGATAAGCCATAAAGCCACAGGCGAGGAAATTAGAAAAGTAACCGCAAGGCATATGCAAATAAGTTCATCTTGTTCGTGCCTTGTCTGAAATCAGAAAACGATGCGTTTTTACTGCTGAAGCTGGTGCTTGTTTAATGTAAGTCAGTGAGGTAAATAAACGATTGTCCTGCCGAAGTATTAAGGAATTGCTTCATATCAGAAAATGAGATTCACTTCAAGAAAAAAAACGGGAATCAAGAAGAGAAAATGCTGATCAAGATTACTCCATGCGGATGGAGCTGGCTGCGTGTGCTTTTACTGCGTGTATGACGTGAATCTAGCCGGCCACTAGACCAACCCAGGACTTAAGAAAGTATGGAAACCGTGATCCCTCTATCTTAAAGTATCTTTTAAAATGCTAATATAAATCCCGGCGAAACAGAAATATGAATGATGGGTTTTAATTTCTGTTCTTGGTCTGGGTGTTTGTGTTTCTGTCTTTTTATGTGTCAATGGTATCCATGACACAGGGTATATATAAATCCTACTGTGACTATGAGTTTGAAGCGTTATTTATTTATTTAATTAATGAAAGTTTCCGACGTAGTCCTTTGCTGTAAGCCTTCTGTATAGATTCAAAGTCACTCAGAGAGCGATGGAGAGAGCAAGCGTCCTCTCTCCATCGCTCTCTCGCATTTTAACACGCACAATCAAAGATTAAATCCACAGACTTAAAAACTTACAACAAAATAACTTGGTTAACTCATCGAGATACTAGTGCGTTAGAACATAGTTTCTCAATGGTTTAACTTAATAATTTGCGAGCTGAATATCAAACCGACATGTAAGACGGAACAATAAAATCGGTAGGATATAGATGTGCCCGAATGACGATCACATCTTGACAAAATGAACACAGGTCAAGTCTGATAGATGAATGGAATTTCGTTACATGCTAACATATACGCGAAAGAGAGTTTGTATAAAGAGGTTTATATATTAATATAACTTGTCTATAACCTAAGTAAAAAATGGTCTATTTAAAGAAAGAAAACACAAAAGAGTGATTTTAGGTACATCGTTTCTAAATAAAATAACTTTTCCCTAAGTTTTACAAGTAGTAGGAACTAGAGCGCTTCTACTGAGGAAATACCACAGCTGTAAGTAACCCACTTGTTTCTAAAGTGAAGCAAATATATATTATAGCTTCAATAGAATGATGCTGTGATGTAACAGCAACGACAGCACTTAAAACCTCGTCTCATAAATGCTCTGCTGTTCATCCTTTTTTTAAATGTAAGATATTTGATAAACAGGTAAAAGTTAACCTTTCCTGTAAAAGCACATTTAACATGAATTTAGGATGACGTAGATGCTCTACCGCGACAAGCGTCTTAGTAATTTCCAAACCATTTGCAAAGATTTCTCAACCCGATTTTCCTGCTCACTTAAGAAACAAGATGAATGGACGATGACGAAACGCACTGCAAAGGTAGTTAATTTTTCATCGCAACGCTAAATTATTCTGCCGTTGACTGCTCCCAAACGCTTATTAAATGGTTACTATAAACAACTCAGTATATTCTGGTACATTCATCATACAGTCATCGCTCGCAGGAGGAACAAATAAACAAACACAATTTGCTATCATCGAGTGGCAATAAACAAGTGTATGTAATTAAATTGATTTCGCAGTCCCTGGCGGGCGCGTGCGGTGCTTGACAAATGGGCAACCTTAGGAATTGTCGTGTGTAACTATGGGCTATGGGCTTAGATTATCGAGTGACGGCCTAGAGGTTCAGAATCCAGCATCCTGCGGCGGGTGGTCTGATCTCTATGCACAGCTGGTCTTTGAAGCTATGTGCGTATTTAACATACTCGTATTTTACGATTAAGGCGTCATACGATTAGCATTATAAGATTGCATCCTTCATCAACAAAGCCATTACTTGAAAATGGCAAAGTTTGAGTAGTCTTTAGTATATTCGAACGGCAAGCAATTCGGTTGTTTTCGTTATAATATGCTGATCGTTCGGTCGCTGGCCACACTTACATGAGGGGATTGTCATGTCAGCCTCCTAAATAGCAGAACACGGCAGACAATACTCAAGTTTACGTAAGGTTATGAGAAGATGTATACGAGCTGCATTTAACACCATGTAAGCCTCTACGACAAATTATATACCTAACTAAAAAGATTAACAAACTTTACAGTTTTTCCGTCATATAATATTAGAAATTAGTGTAGTGATATAGAAACCTTGTACATAATTTTTTTTATTTTGCTTTATTATATAGCTATTTTTTATCACAAATACTGCATCAAAAATACACTGTGTTAAATGAAATGAAATATTTTTATTCACCCTACGGTTTTTTTATAAACTCTTAGTGAGTTATTTTTGGCTCTAAGTGCGCTTAGGTAATGCTGAGCTGACGAAAAGAGCAGACGGAGAAAAACTTCAGCCCTGTTTTAAAAAGAAATAGAGACCGCTTCCTTACCACTTGGAGTTCGCATAACTTTTAAGATTATAACCAAATTCCTTTAAATTAAACCGAATGTACGGAATGTACCTATTTAAGGATGAATCTGCACTCCATATCGAATTTACAAAGGTAGTATTCACTTCCAAAAATTATAAATGAGAAACAATTTTATTTCTAATTGTTGCTCATAGACTAATTATAATATTTCTTGTGTTCAATATTAACTTTTTACCACGTTATATTTATTTGCAATTAAGCTATGATTGTGATAACCTTTAGGAGCAAGTATTTTAATCTTTTTAACACTTCTTGTGTTAAAGAATACCAATTAAAATGCTGCTGCATGACGTTTCAGTCTATTTTACTCAAATTAACTCTATTACTATTGAGCATCCCCACGCTCATTAATGCAACATGCAACTCCATATTGACACAAAAACTGCTCTATATGTAATAGTGTCTATTATAAAAGGCCATCCATGTAATAACTTTAGCTTTCTCATAAATCATATTTTGCATGTGAAAAAATTGCATGCAATATAACATTGCGCTTATCGACAAGAAACTAGCACTTATGTGCATTAAATACGGATGGAAATAGTGCATGCTTGAATAATTATAATTTTAATTTAAGATATTTTAATTTAATTTAATTATTTAATCATTTGCATTAGGTACGTGTGAAAGGGGCAACCTATTTAAGATTTAGATCGTGTGCATAATTACAACGTAGAGAAGAGAGCGTAGGTATTTTATTTTATTTCGTTTTCATAGACAATACGATTATAAGTAAATTGTGCCATCTAAGAACGTTTCCACTTAATATTAAATATATTCAATAATAAATAGCTATTACATTGCTATTGTATTATTGTACAACTTATTACTTATTATTATAAGCGTTGTATTATTGTACAACGCTTATACTAGCGGCCGCCCGCGACTTCGTCCGCGTGGACTTCGGTATTAGTCATAGCATGATGCTATATATAACTTACAGCCTTCCCCAATAAATGGGCTATTCAACACAAAAATAAGTTTTCAATTCAAACCAGTAGTTCCTGAGATTAGCGCGTTCAAGCAAAAAAACTCTATAGATTTTCCCCGTTTTTGCAACATTTTTTACTGATGCTTCGCTCCTATTAGTCGCAGCATAATGTTATATTGCTTAAAACCTTCCTCGATAAATAGACTATCTAACACAAAAAAAATTCAATTCGAATCAATAGTTCCTGAGATTAGCGCGTTTAAACAAACAAACTCTTCTGCTTTATATGTATACTAGTGGACCCCGCAGGCGTTGTCCTGCCTTAAATATATTGAAAGAGGATTAGTTTCTTTATCATCTCAAAGAGTTTTTTTGTTACTGCCAAATAAAAAATATAAAACAAATAGTGACAGATGTTTTGTTATTCAGACAATGTCAAACTTCTGGACGATGGCGCAAAGAATCAATGTTTGACAGTTATTAACAGAGCGAATCCGGCAGACGTTGTCCTGCCTTAAAATATTAGAAATAAAATAATATTGCGACTATAAATTTAAAATTTCATTCATCAATTTAATTTTTCAATTCGAACCAGTAGTTCCTGGGATTAGTGCGTTCAAACAAACAAACAAACTCTTCAGCTTCATATATTAGTATAGATTGTATTGTAATGCTCTTGCTAAACAGAGAAAATTGATTGTTGGGAGATTCGATCGTCGATATGTTAAAACTAAAAGCAGTCAATTCAAACAATTCTTCAGTTACTGAGTTAGAAACAAATTTAAGCTGAGTAATAACGTCTTTAAAAGCGCATAGCCCTCTGGCTGCAGTCGAACGCAAGATTTACACAGTTAAGCGAAATGGGCATCTGGAATAAGACGTGCAACGACTGGTGGCAAATTTTTCGAAAGACACGTTAAACTATACATCTCAGTTATTGTCGATAGACGACTGTTAAAACATTGTCGAAGTTAAAAATTAAACAAAGGGTTAGCCAACCCCTCTGGCCAACAACCCACGTTGGTGCATCGTAGTGAAGGAATCTCTACGGCACTACAATTCTAAGAAATTCTAGGCAAATTCTGGACTAAGCCCAGGAATGGGACTTAAAAAGTTTTGTAGCCAGCCATCATTGACAGAAAGTGTAGAGACTGTCCTCTATGTAGCGTTAACAAGAATTTTTATAAATACTAAAATCTAAAGATTTGATTTCTCGCTATTCGAAATCTCTTCAAAAGCACCGATAAAATGCAATAATGTAAGATCCAAGAATATAAACAGATGGAATTTTGTATTATTTTAACGGCATATCTCATAGAAAATTAACATTATTTTTTATGTACGCTAAACTACTTCTGAACTACTTCAATCTTATTCGCCTATGTACTTTTTTCGTTCAATAGCAGTCAATACGTACTATTCAAATAATATAATTTATTTGTTCCTAGCTTTACGGAAAACAATTTCATTTGGTCAATCCTGGAAAACCATCTGAATTTTTTTGAAAAAAACCTTATTCGCGACTAACTACGAGCATTGTAGGAGTACACTAGAAAATAGTTTCTGTAAATGTAGCGGGAGAAATTTACAATTTCTAATCATTTGTACTTTTTCTGCGTTATTCATAAAACCACTGAAAATTAAAAAGGTGAATATTTAAAAATTATAAATAAACTAATATTGCCCAAAGGGTTTGTGCCCAGAATGCTGGCAACATTACCTCGTTGAACAGACAAAGCTACGATATACTTTGACCGAGGCAAGTGCCAGCCCTCTGGTCAGCTGTTACCTGGAAATAAATAGACCTCATTAAATAGCTCCTTAAGCATTATTCAAATATCCCTTAAATAGTGTTTACAATTGAGGAGATTACGTCCACACTAGGCATTGGCGATAGGCGATTTGCGTGGGCATCGATTCTGTATCGCATTTTGGCTTTTGGATGCGGCATCGGTATCGGACGCCTTCGGATGCTAGCTATAGTGTGGCTTGGCTGATAATCAGATTCATGATCCAAGGCTGTTAACAACGCATAAGGGCTGCAAAATTAATTGACATCATAAATTCATAATATAAGAATATGAATGAATTATGATTTTTTTTAACGATTCACACTCATAGCACATTAGGGTAGTTATACCCTGTGTCGTGGGTGCCATGGACACACACAAAGACAGAAACACAAACACCCAGACCGAGAACACAAATTTAAACTCATCATTCAAATTTCTGCATCGCCGGGAATCGAACCCGGGACACTCCGACCGGCAGTCCGGCATAGTAACCATTACGCCACGCGGGTCGTCTAATTTAAATACTCATTAATATTTGAAATACATACATTTATGAATAAGACTGTTTAGCATAAACAAACTTAAAGCAAATTTATTTGCGCTTTAAAAAGCAAAAGTTTACTTCTTTCAAATATATTGTATTATAATTTTTAATATGTTTAGAATTTGACTATAAAATACACAAACGTACAAGGCAGAGCTTTTACGAAAAGGAACGTGCTTGAACATTTTGTAAACTGTTAAACATTTTGTAACTGTTTTGTAAGACCCCAAATAAACAAGACAAAACTTTCCTTTCCTTGTCCTTCAGATTGTATGACGAAATAATGTAACATGACATGACTCTGTGCATGATCATCTACCATATTTTACTCAATAAATAGAGTTTCTATTGTGGCGTATTGGTTGTGGGGGCGTGAGCATCCGTTACTGTCGGTAGAAGTGAGGAATAGCGCGCTTACTGCCGCCGGCAGCAATTTAGTTGTAATCTGAATAGACTTTTCTACATCGGTTTAAAACCTCTACATCAGTATAAAAAGGATTTAACCAACGGGTCCTACACCTGTTGTTTAAAAATTAAATGTATCATATTGGATTTAAATGGCGTCCGAAACTTTTAAACTACCCCTTCTCTCTCACAAATCATTTACTTACTTATCTGTTGCGGTTTTCACTCAAAAGTCGATCGCATCAAAAGAGTCTGCTTAGAAAACGATTAAGCATGGTACTGAGGACGCCGTTTGATATATCTTACAGATAGGCCTTTTTGGGGGTGATATTTTTTAGCAAATAAAATAGCCACGCCTATTATCTTCACGCGAATTTTGCGATCGAGTATAAATCCATTTAAAATAAAAGACGTAACTATAAGTCGCGTCAAACAGCGTCCTGAGTTCCTCAGTATTTTTTTAAAATAGAGTGTATGACCATTTTCTATATTTCAAGGAGTTTCTATAGTAGCGTATTGGATGCGGGGGCGTGGGCAATAACGGACATCCGTTATTAATGTGGGGCTGTCGGTAGAAGGTGAGGAATGGCGCGCGTGCTGCCGCCGGCCGCGCGGATACTGCACTACTAATGCCTGTAGATTCAGTTGTAATCTTAATAGAACTAAGTTGTAGTCTTAATAAATAACGATTCAAATAATAACGATTCATACTCATAGCCCCACACCCTACTATATACCCTGTGTCGTGGGTACCATGGACACACACAAAGACAGAAACACAAACACCCAGACCGAGAACAGAAAATTTAAACTCATCATTCAAATTCGGAATCGAACCCGGACCCTTCCATTGGTAGTCCGGCTTGGTAACCATTGCGTCACGCAGGTCGTCACTATAACTTCTCTACTTCGCTTTAAAATTTCACAAAAGGTACAACCCACAGATATAAATTAATTAATTATCTTAGGGTTTCCAGAACCTCATTTTTTTATTACATAGATATACAATGTATAAGTAATGCACTTAGCTGTTGGGATGTTCAGTCGAGGAAAATCGAATCTAAAATAACCTGTTTAGAAAGATCGAATACGAATACGATGATAGAGCTGCTTGAACTTTTTAAATTTTTTATCTTTCTTTTGTTTTGTATGCGGCTTTCATTTGTTAAAGCACACACTGCAACAAGATTTTAGTATCACAAGCACATTGCATCCTTGTAACATGTCTGTTCTTTTGTTCGCACAGAATCTACAAGAACGTTGAATGAAAGTTTCTAACTAGAGTATTTGATCATTTTCCGTTATCATTTTCATGAGTATCCGTATAAGTTGCGAGGGCGTGGGCATCCGCTATCAATGTTGGGATGTCGGTTGCGAGTAATGGCGCGCGTGCTTGCGCTGGCTGGGCGGGTTAGCGCACTAATGTTCTATCCATTTTATATGAGGTTTTAAACCAATGTTAGGCTACTTGGTATTCATCAATTTCACTACGTAATATTGCGTTCCAGAGGGCCCACTCTGTAAGCATCCGTCCGTAAGTTCTAACATTTTCGGAATCATTTTTAGAATACTCAGATCGCTTTTTTTCATGAATTAATAAAATAAGCGTTGTAATTGATGACATAGCTATTGAATGAATAATATTGCTAGAATTTCTTCAATCTAATCCAAAAATAAGGCCCGAAAATTCACTTAGTTTCGGGTTACGGCGTACAGAGTGGGCTCTCTGTAACGAGGTGCAGTTGTTGGCCAGGCTTACGTGAGGCGACCTTCGGCCTCCTGAGTAGCAGCGCATGTGCATACGACCTCAGACAAGACTAAACTTACCTATGCTAGTGTGGAGGAAAAAGGAAGAAGTGGGGACCGCAGTGCGAATGCTAACTTCGGACCATTTGTATATGTATACTATACTGAGAATCTAAGAAACTTCGATATCGTGATTTGATACGTCTTCTGATTGGCCCGTTCAGTATGACGCGTGTGACGTAGTACTCTATTGTTTACAATGTTCGCAGCTTGCGAAGTCAGCATTTTTATATGAGGCGCGCGCTCATATTACTAGCTTGGCTGCAAACCTGTTTGCGTCCCACTGCTGGGCACAGGTCTCTCCCCATTATTAGGGAGGCCTGGAGCTTACTCCACCATGGTGCTCCAATGTGGGTTGGTGGAGTTGCTGGTTAGTGGCCAACCCGCTGTCGAATGTTTTCAACCCGCCCATAAGGCCTCCGCCAAGGTTTAACGACTTATCTATCGACAACAAACGGGACCGACGGCTTAACGTGCCCTCCGAAGCACGGAAACGCGCATGTTTTTTTTGCCACTAGCGGTCACCCATCTCACACCCGACCGCGCCCGTTCGGCTTAGTTGCATAGATCGTTTGCGTTCTACGCTACTACTACTAATAAATTCAAGATATCGATAAAATGTAATGATAACAACTATTGCCAATTGCTTAACATATGAACGAACTGCTTCACTGAACTCAGGAACTTAGAACTTAGAAAACACATACAATAATTTATCACTTCCAGTCACCGATCTTATTTCGATCCGCGACTGTTTCGCTTACCGGTTTATGCTGATCGTTTTGCACCGGCTGGTACAGATGCACAAGTAGTTCAAATGTGGGGTAAACATAATGAGCTATATTAATGTATATGTAAATAATAATTACCTACAATCAATATGTAAATGTGATGTAGCTAACAAATTATGATATTACTTTATTAATTATTTTATTAGACCGCGTAGACTTTAGTTTTGGATTTTTCTAATATAAAATTATCCTAAGTTACTCCTTATTACCTCAGCTACCTATCAGAGAAAGTCCCGTCAAAATCGGTCCAGCCGTTTCAGAAATTAGCCGGAACAAACAGACAGACAAAAATCCGGTCTTGGACTACCAAGTCAATTGAGATAATTTTAATGAGCTGTCAAAACGTGACATCCCCATACATTTTGTATGAGAAAATGATAAGTGACGTCACTTATCATATATAGTCAATTGACTTCATTATTATTGATTTAATCGGTAATAAAAATCATGTATAAAAAAGAATTAACAATTATATTGCTTTCCAAGCGTGATTTAGTGCAACCTTTATAAGGTAAGGTTTTTGAATTTTTTTGTGCATAGTGTCCAAGACCCTATTGTAAAAAATGTTATTTTGGTATATGTACCGTATATACATACATTCATATGCATGTAGTAAAAATCAGTTATTTTATTATATCAAACAGACACTCCAATTTTCTTTTATTGTATAGATTGTATAGATTTGTATATTTGCATACCTGTGTCACAATACAAAGAGCTCCTTGTCTATAGCGCCTGTGTTGAAGTGTGCTAACCGTAGACTTTTTATATATACTACGTATAGTAAAAATAGAATATATATCTATGGTGCAAACATACACAGACAGGTAACAGAGACAAATAAATGGATTATACTATTAACAAGTGAAGATTTCCGCGTGCTTACGGCTGTAAGTAAAGGTTACGCTCTAATAATGTACTTACTTCGGATTGTAACCTCACTTCGCGGGGTCTATTATTATCGTATATTTTGCTATTTTAGGTGGAAATGGGAATGAAGAAGGTATATGGACAACTTCTGTACGAACCATATGAACCATGAAAAATGAAAAAATGAAAATGAAAAATGATTATAAAAACACATTTCACATACAGCAAGTCGCAAGGGCCCTGTGCTAGGTTCGAAACCTGTGTTACAGGTGCCCCGCTCATCACCCGGGACATTATACAGTGTTTATCAAGAGGTACAAGTTTGTACAAGAACAAGACAATATTTTTAACTAATGATACAACACAACAGTAACATAAATTTTAACAATATAATATAGGAATTGCATAAGAGTTCGTGCGTGCACACGTGCGCGCGCTTGTGTGTGTGTGTGTGTGTGTGTGTGTGTGTGTGTGAGTGCGCGTGTGTGTGTATGAGTGTGTGTGCGTGTGTGTTTACGTATGTGTATGCACGTGCATGTAGTTACATTAAATGTTATTTGTATTGACTAAGTACCATATTAATTCTTTAAAGTTTTTTTTTGTCCTAAACAGTTATTTTTAAAATGTCTTTAATAATTTTTTACATATATTTTTTTTCATTGTTTCAGGTACTTTTCCAGAACACCTTGATAACCTTGTAACCCTTTAATGGTAACATGTTAAACCTAATATATGTACCTAGTATGTATGGAGGTGCAGGTAAAACTTATTTTAGAGGCAGGGCATGCATCTACATTAAGCTGTTTGAAGACACTAAACATAACATAATGTTTTTAATGAGAAGCGCGCATGGCTCGGCGGCGAGCGTAGAACGCAAGCGATCTATGCAGCTAAGCCAAACGGGCGCGGTCAGATGTGAGATGGGTGACCGCTAGTGGCAAAAATTTCATGCGCGTTTCCGTGCTTCGGAGGGCACGTTAAGCCGTCGGTCCCGGTTGTTGTCGATAGATAACAGTCGTTAAACCTTGTCGGAGGCCTTATGGGCGGTTTGAAAACATCCGACAGCGGGTTGGCCACTAACCCGCATCTCCACCAACCCGCATTGGAGCAGCGTGGTGGAGTAAGCTCCAGGCCTCCCCAATATTGGGGAGAGACCCGTGCCCAGCAGTGGGATGCAAAAAGGGTTGCAGCCAATGTTTTTAATACTTTACTACCAAATTTATGCTCAAAAATTAAAATGTTTAGGTACATATTTTTATTTACGTATTTGTATGTCATTTTATTGTTATAGATAACATTTTCAATTTGAATAAGAATTCTTTTTTCAACCTTTTATTATGTTCCACAGCTGGGCACAGGTCTCCTCTCACAAGTAAGATGGATTTAGGCCATAGTCCACCATGCTGGCCAAGTGCGGATTGGTGGACGTCGTGATTTCGAGAAATTATGATTTTCTCTCAGGCATGCACGGCGATGGAGAACATCGTAATCAATTAAATATCACGGTATTTTCCATCAACGTGGAGCAGCGATATATGCACACATTACAAATTTCTTTGACAGAGGTGCGCGCCGAGGATTTGAACCCAGGATCGGTCGCGTTGAAAACCGCGGTTTTTTACCACTCGGACGTCGAATTACATATTATATAACATAACATGTTTTAAAACAATGTTATAAAACATGTTTCAGTAATGTGGAGACAGAATGTTATAAAACATGTTAAGTTATTTAACATGTTATAATTTGTGGTGCGCGGGGCATTGTGAATAGGAACGACTAGAACGACGAAAATGTTATACAACATTGTTATATAACATTGTTATTCCAATGTGTACAGTATTGTTATATGTTCCAAAGTTGAAAAACAATGTCAGATAATGTGGATGTGTTATAAAACACAAGTTATACAACATGTTATTTAATCTGTACGCACCTTTAAATTTCTGCTCTCGGTATTGTGTTTGTGTTTCTGTCTGTGTGTGTCCATGGTACCCACGACACAGGGTATATCTACCCTACTGTGGGGCTATGAGTGTGAAACGTTATTTATGACATATAATAACAAACAGATCTTTCCCAAATATTTTCCAGCTTCCAGCCACAATGGATCTCAAGAGCCCCTAATAAGTGTATAAAGCGCTCTCTTGCGGCGAGGGTCTTGGCGGTCTGGTCAGAGTGTGCTTCCTTACTGGCCTGCTAAGTCCCAAGCCGCGGTGATGCCAATGCAGCGAACGAAGACAGAAGAGAAGAAATGAGGAAGGTTAAGAGAGAGAATTTCCCATTATTGTGTATATTTCCCAGTATTGCGGGCGTGGTCGGGTGTGAGATATGGTGACCGCGCTGGCAAATTTCAAGTTTCTTTACATCGGAGGGTACGTAAAGCCCCGACAAAATAATAAGGGTTTTTAGGCCATAGATCGCACGCAATGGATTGGCAGATTTTAAATGCTGTATTTAGAATTAAGTTCTCCGAAGTTTCCCCTAAACTAAATAGAAGTGGTAAAATGAAATTCTTAAGTATGTACTAGGTAGTTAGTAGAAGTAGTTGAAGCGCGCATGGCCCGGCGGTTGGCGTCGAACGCAAGCGATCTATGCGACTAAGCTAAACGGGCGAGTTCGGATGTGAGATGGGTGACCGCTAGTGGCAAAAAATGACATGCGCGTTTCCGTGCTTCGGAGGGCACGTTAAGCCGTCGGTTCCAGTTGTTGTCGATAGATAACAGTCGTTAAACCTTGTCGAAGGCCTTATGGTTTGAAAACATCCGACAGCAGGTTGGCCACTAACCCGCATCTGCACCAACCTGTATTGGAGCAGGGTGGTGGAGTAAGCTCCAGACCTCCCCAATAATGGGGAGAGACCCGTGCCCAGCAGTGGGACGCAGAAAGGGTTGCAGCCAGCCAGCTAGTAGATACATTTGCACATTCAAGATAAATTTTCTAAAGCTCTACATGTACGAGTATAAATATGTACGAGTATAAATATGTACCGAGCCATTTTATGTATAACACTCACTCATACTTGTAATGAATATTATGGGAGGCCTATGTCCAGCCTTGGACCTCGTTAGAGTCCATGAGGCTTTAAATATACACGACATACACGTACTTATACGCATCCATTACAAATATTATTATGTTATGTACGTGATTTAAAATTAAAACAAACAAAAGACAGAGTTTCTACAAGGCAATACTAATAGTATTCTGTGACAATACGTTAGCTTGGGTCGGCAACAGCTCCTGTGTGAGTCAGAGCTGATAGCATCTTGACAGCGGCCGATATATAGGTCACAGGTCTCTCTCTCGCAGTAACTTTGTTCTCGGTGTATACAAAGTCTGAAACTTTACACGCTTGAAAAAAATAAATTAAATTTGAATATCTGTGTGATGTGAATAGAACTCGTTGATGTCTTTTTGTTGTATTTTATTACGACCAGAAATAAAACGGACAGAGCTTCTGCATTTTTATTGACAAGCATAATAACACAGAATAATGGCTGGCAAAGACTCATATAGAGACTCCCTTCTTATTAGCTAGGGCTTAAGTTGGCTTAAGGGAGACGTCATGGCGGCATTGCTCCGATTGGCTAGCTGGCTGACACGTTCGTTACAATTTAGTTTTCATAATTATGCGCACGTTGACGTCTTTTGTGTGCATATCTAGCAAGATGAATTGGACTTATTTACGCAAACCGGAACCAATTCACACTCATGCCAAATTGAGTTAAGTACACAGAAAAGCTTAAAATTGCACCTTCTATCGACTCTGTAAAGATCAAAATGATCTGAATATTTTGACAGAACAAAACATTTTCATGACATTTTTACCAATCCTCAAAACATCAGTTGTCTAATACATTAAACAGCTTTTTCTAAAAACTATCATCATCATCATCATGTGTGGGTTGGTTCCGGTTTCCATAAATAGGTCCAATTACGATGAGGATACAAACCACGCGATTTTGAGTGATACCTTTTATTCTAAAACACTAGGATTTACATTCAACAACAACGGTAGAGCCTCCTATTATGCGCCAGTGATCTTGCAAAAAAAATGCAACTTATTTTACCTAAAAGGGATTAAACCGAGAAAGTATCTATATATTTTTGCTATGAAGCAATCTTTGTATTTTGTAGAAAGACGGATTAACCTAACAGAGTTGTATGAGATGTACCGTTGACCGTCGTGACGTACGGCACAATAGCAGATGCGCGGGCGAACTCGGCGCAAATCAAAGATTGTGACCGGCGCGGCGCAAATCAAAGAGTGAGCCGCCACGACGCAAATCAAATGCGCCATGCGACACTTTGTCAGTTGATTTAATTAAGATCTCCAAGTATCGGACAATCGGTATTAGGTACTGCGATCCGGACATGATACTCGCTAAGACCGGCTTCTCATTCATCTAGCTTGTAATGGATTGATAAATTGAGCCGTTGATTATGTTATGCCCTTCTCTGGAGATTTGATTTGTGGTGAAAGTTTTAGAGTCTACTCAAACTCGATCTGCTACTGTTAGGTGTGTTTTATTTATTCAGTGCATAAATTTATTCAGCAATCAACAATATGTAATTTTGATATAAACGTGATCTTCACTTGGTGATCTTATTATGTCCTTGCTTGTCGGGAAATTTGATTCGTGTCAAAAGTTTTCGAAAAATAGTTTTTTTATGAATTGACAATAGCGCAAATTCTTATATTTAATTATTTTATATATTTTTTGGGTGGTTATGACCCTATTTGCCCAATCATGCTGGGCAGGATATATTTTCAAAATTGGTTAAGACCTGTAGTTTACTCCATCCCGCTGCTGAATTGTGGCTTGGTGGAGGTACAGAGGCCAACCAGCTATGACATGTTTTCAAAGCACCCATAATGGTTTCCACAAAAGATTTTATTTTTTCGCAAATTGTTATGTTTTATTATTTTAGTTATTTTTTGGGTGGTTACGACCCTATTTGCCCAATCATGCTGGGCAGGATATATTTTCGAAATAGGTTGAGACCTGTTGTTTACTCCATCCCGCTGCTGAATTGTGGCTTGGTGGAGGTACAGAGGCCAACCAGCTATATCACATTTTCAAAGCACCCATAATGGTTTCCACAAAATATTTAATTTTTTCGCAAATTCTTGTTTTATTATTTTAGATATTTTTTGGGTGGTTACAAGATTTTAAAATTACTATCTATCGGTAACAACCGGGACCAAGACGACTTAACGAGTCTAAAATTTGCCTCACATAGGTATCTTATTTCCGACAGCACTCGATTCGCTTTAGTGCATAGGCGTTTAAAAAGACACAAAAAGACCAAAGATCTTTGCTTTTATTTTTAAATTTAAAACCGAAAAACACGAAATTCTCTCTCTTGAACTGGCCAGGTCGCCGTAAGGCTGGGGTTTCTAACCGGCATGTGCCTTCCGTCATGCAATGCCCTTGGAAATCCCAAACGTGCTGGCGACGACCTTCTACAAACAGAATTACGTGAAGCAGATTAATTCGAAGTAAAAGAAAAAAGAAGACGCAATGGGAACAGGTGAAAATGTTTTGTTTTGAAATAATTTGTTTTATTATTGATGTCTAGTATAAGATGTAATTTTACGTTAGCTGTGTGCATTACTACAGGTGGTAATTCCACGAACTGAATTACGTGAAGAAGATTGATTCGAAATAAAAGAAAAAAGAAGACACAATGGGAACAGGTGAAAATATTTTGTTTTGAAATAATTTGTTTTATTATTGATGTCTAGTATAAGATGTAATTTTACGTTAGCTGTGTGCATTACTACAGGTGGTAATTCCACGAACTGAATTACGTGAAGAAGATTGATTCGAAATAAAAGAAAAAAGAAGACACAATGGGAACAGGTGAAAATATTTTGTTTTGAAATAATTTGTTTTATTATTGATGTCTAGTATAAGATGTAATTTTACGTTAGCTGTGTGCATTACTACAGGTGGTAATTCCACGAATTGAATTACGTGAAGAAGATTGATTCGAAATAAAAGAAAAAAGAAGACACAATGGGAACAGGTGAAAATATTTTGTTTTGAAATAATTTGTTTTATTATTGATGTCTAGTATAAGATGTAATTTTACGTTAGCTGTGTGCATTACTACAGGTGGTAATTCCACGAACTGAATTACGTGAAGAAGATTGATTCGAAATAAAAGAAAAAAGAAGACACAATGGGAACAGGTGAAAATATTTTGTTTTGAAATAATTTGTTTTATTATTGATGTCTAGTATAAGATGTAATTTTACGTTAGCTGTGTGCATTACTACAGGTGGTAATTCCACGAACTGAATTACGTGAAGAAGATTGATTCGAAATAAAAGAAAAAAGAAGACACAATGGGAACAGGTGAAAATATTTTGTTTTGAAATAATTTGTTTTATTATTGATGTCTAGTATAAGATGTAATTTTACGTTAGCTGTGTGCATTACTACAGGTGGTAATTCCACGAATTGAATTACGTGAAGAAGATTGATTCGAAATAAAAGAAAAAAGAAGACACAATGGGAACAGGTGAAAATATTTTGTTTTGAAATAATTTGTTTTATTATTGATGTCTAGTATAAGATGTAATTTTACGTTAGCTGTGTGCATTACTACAGGTGGTAATTCCACGAACTGAATTACGTGAAGAAGATTGATTCGAAATAAAAGAAAAAAGAAGACACAATGGGAACAGGTGAAAATATTTTGTTTTGAAATAATTTGTTTTATTATTGATGTCTAGTATAAGATGTAATTTTACGTTAGCTGTGTGCATTACTACAGGTGGTAATTCCACGAACTGAATTACGTGAAGAAGATTGATTCGAGGTAAAAGAAAAAAGAAGACGCAATGGGAACAGGTGAAAATGTTTTGTTTCGAAATAATTTGTTTTATTGTTCATGTCTAGTATAAGATGTAATTTTATGTAAGCTGTGTGCAATACTACAGGAGGTAATTCCACGAACTGAATTACGTGAAGAAGATTGATTAGAAGTAAAAGAAAAAAGAAGACGCAATGGGAACAGGTGAAAATGTTTTGTTTTGAAATAATTTGTAATTTTATGTTAGCTGTGTGCATTACTACAGGTGGTAATTCCACGCACTGAGCTAAGCTGAAGGGAGATGTCAATATGGCATGGCGGCAAGGTTTCGATTGGCTAGCTGGCTGATACGTTCGTTACAATAATATTATGAGGCGTCAACCTCGGAAGTAGCAGCACAACAACATGCGTCCATAAACTGCAAAGACCACTTAAGTGGTCCATCTATATTTTTAAAAATGTTTATTATTACAGTGATCACACTTTATTCAGATTGGAAATGCAGGCGACCTTTCTAGAGAGTTCTCTTTCTAGTTTATGACTTTTGCGTTAAACTATGATTTTATTAACTGGAACAGAAATAAAATGAAATAGTTTATTTATATCCTGGGTCATAATCTTAGAGCATCAAGGTATGACAGGTATGACACCCGCTGAAGGGTGATTCAGTAACTTTGATGCTCTAAGGTCATAATAAACACTTGATGTTTGTCAGATACTTCAGCTTCCAAAAATTATTAAAATTTTTAGAGCTTTCAAATACAATTTCGAACTTCCCGTCAGTCTACGCAGGACTGATGCAACCTTGTGTAAGTCCTCTGTTCAAAGGCGTTGAAATAAAATGCAGTTTTGGTATGTTTTACTTAAAGTTTATTAAAATAAAACATTTATTATGTCAAATTTATTTTAAGGTAATCTAGCTTAACCTAAAGATAATTTAACTACTCAATCCCAACTATCGCTCTCTTTGAAAGCGGTCACACATTTGGCCTTGCCGCCGTTGTCAAGTTTTGCATTCTCAAGCCTCGTCTTGGCGAGCTCCTTTTCTTTCCTTCTGTCCTTTATTACGATCTTGTCCAAACTGCTGTCCTTATTTTCCGAAAACCTTGTCTTTACTATGTTATTCTTCGGTTTCTCTGTTTCCTTGTCTTTCTTGACAGGCGGTTCGACTGCGTCAATCTGAGAATAGTTAATGAAATTCAACTTTACTAATATTATAGCTATAATTTTAAAATATCCTAAAATTTAAATATCCTGCATATTAAATAATATAAAAAATGTAATCTACACTAATGTAATATTATACGGAATATTATGAGGAAAGATTTGATTGTTCGTTTGTATTTTGAATAGGCCCAAAAGTAATGGACCGATTTGAAAAATTCTTTTACCATTAGAAGCCGAGATTATCCTGATGATCATAGGCTATTTTTTACCGCGGAAAATGCTTCTTTCCTACGGGAAAACGGGTCCACGCGGTTGAAGCTAATGACGAAACGCCTATGATTTTAATATAGCAATATATCGTCTTACGTCGTATTTCAAATGGATGGAAGAAAATTAGAGATATAGCCTGGAATAGCAGATAGGCTATTTCTTATCCTACGGGAACCCATAAAACGCGTCCAGGAAACTTTCCCTATCTTGTAATCTGTGTGTACCTAAGTAAGAATTTTTAAAGCATTGATATTGACAAAATTACCTAAGTTCTGATTCTATTACAGAAAATTGCAATATGGTTTGGAGAAAGCTGAACTCTGCCTGGGATGCGATTAGCAGGTAAATCGACTTAATGTTACCGAGTCTTACCTGAAACACGCCAGAAGAAGTCCTCTTGCGAGAGACAGTGGGCGAGACGGAGTTGCTCGACGGCACGTTCACGCTGTTAGAGCGGCCCCGGAACCCGCTCTCGGGCGACGACGATGTCTTCGAGGTGCTCCCTGTACCTGTAGCTATGAAGCACCACATTTTTTCTTTATTTAGTAATGACATCGCATGCGTGCGTATAGCCAATGTCAAGTGAACATATTATTATATTAGAGGAGGTTACGCAGACGAATTTCTTGGGGATCTCTTTAGATACCAATATAAATTGGAAAAGTCATATTAACAACATAAATTGCAAAATATCCTCAAATTGCTACGCTCTTTCAGTTCTTGTAGATACCTCAACGATTGAAGTAGCCAAAAGTTTTTACTATGGAAACATTTATCCCCTTCTAACATATGGAATAATATATTGGGGAAACTCTGTCAATGTGAGTAGTACTTTTATGTTACAAAAGCGTAGCCTTAGAATACTGTATAGCAAAGCAAGCGATGATTCTATTCGATCATTATTTCTCGAAGAAAAAATTCTAACATTGACTGGTATATATATATTAGAAATTTGCACTTTCGTTTATAATAATAAAAATCTTTTTGAAAAGAAAGCTAACATGCGCGTCAGAGATGTTCCCGCAAGGCAAAATGATAACGATATTTTATATCTACCTCGAATAAAATGTCACATTTTTAAAAAGAGTACATACATATATGCCATTAAAGTTTACAATAAATTACCTAAAGATATAAAAATGTTGCCAAATACAAAATTCAAGAAATCACTTAAACAATGGCTCATTAAAAAAGTTTATTATAGTATTAATGAGTACTTTGATGACAAAACCTTTTGAAACCATCTATTGAATAAAAGTACAAAGGTTTGGGAAGCTTTTTCGCGATAAAATATAAATGTAACAATGCCTGAGAGTTTTTTTTCCTCCGGCTTTTTTTCTCTCATTGACCCAGCGGTGGGTAGGCATTAAAGCCGAAGATCCGTTAAAATTTATTTAACGGATTCTTAAAACTTTAAAATAAACTTTAAATTTAAAATTTAAATTAAGTTATAATTGTAATTAATTTAGTAAATAAATAACTGTAGGTTAATTTAGTGATTATTGGATGCCTGAATAAGGTAGACTGTTTAAATACTATTGTTAGATGCAAACACCAAAATTTTTTGTAAACAGTCATCAATAAACGTTTTTCATTTCATTTCATTTCATATTCAGTCTTTGCCCGTATCGTTGAAGTCGAAGTCAAATCAGTCGTCAAAGTAACCAATCAGTCAGTAAAGTCAGTCAGATATTCAAGTAAAGAGATGCTACTTTTACAGGACTCTTTACTCAGAATGTCTGCCATGGAGTTTTGAAGGCAAGCAAAAAAAACATTTTTATGCACTGTTTTTTTTTATTTCATAACTCTCGTGCACTATAATTAACCTATGTCGAACAAAATGCCATCAACTTTATCCTATATAACTCAAAAATACACCTAGGAAATGAAAATAAGAGCAAAATATGTCTTCTTCAACTTCCCGCCAAAACCCCATACACACATTATTGACTAGTCATGTGTCTCCTCTCAGAAATGGTGCTGGTAAGTGGAACATTTTATATGTATTCCACAAGATATCGAAATATCTTTACAAAAGCTTAGATCAAAATTGACTTTTTTTGGGGAACGCATACTTCGGAATATGATGGGCGCCTCCACAGGTCGCCTCGTATCGATTTAGGCTATTGACCACACTGCGGTTAGTGAATAACAATATGTAGTTAATGACAGGACATCTACAATATAACTCCAGCAAAGTAGAATCTTATGTGCATGACGTAGCAGTTATCCTGGGTACTCCGGAAATATTGCAGGCCATTTTTTAAGCTCCGGATACTGGAGCTAAAAAATAACATGACACAAAGCCGACACAAGAATTGCCGAAATGCAAGCAAATGGTGTACTTCCCCAGTCGAGCCATGAAATATCTCTACCACCTACACAATGTATGTATGTATTAACACCAGCCGCTGTAGTAGTCAGTTTAATACTCGACATTTTAGAACAAGCAAATAGATCTACTTTTTTTATACAATAAATTGCAAAACCTATATTGTATGTTCCCAATAGTAATAAAAAGCAGCACTTCTTCTGTAAATTACGACGAACGAGGAACTTGTAAAAAAAAAGTATGTATTTTCACGTTTTATATAATTTATCAAGAATAATTCTTTATTGCCAGAAACTGCTGGGATTAACGGTTAACTTTAAAAAAAATTGTATCTCTATGTTTAAGACTGTTAAAGTATGTAAATTAAAATACTTAAAAAAATTAGCTTTTCAACGACTTCTATGCTGATGTTATATAAAATGATAAAACATTCGAAAAATATACAGGAAATCAAAGAAAAATATTTTAAGTTACCAGAATAAAAAAAATAAAGCAGACACGTTGCTTTCGTCGATCGATTTTGTTACGTTGCTAAGTTTAATTTAAGGTATATCCTAGTGTAAAAAAATGGAACATTTTTTTTAACTTTAAGAATTATTTTTTTAACAACTTTTAAATTGTAAACATTACTTAAACTGTATACGATAAATATTTCATGGCGTATCTTAGCAGGGAGGGATAAAGCCTTGATTTTACCCCTTTTAACACCAGATATCTTACCCTCTCCGAACTTTGATTTGGAGTTAAGTGTTGTTTGCCTGAAACAAAAGAAACAGTTATTTTACTTGCCCTTAATTACAACATAGAGTTTAAACACAAGATTATTTTGCAATTAAAGATATAAGATAATGGCATTATTGTTAATATTACAGCAAGAAGCCAATATGAATGATTATATTTTTGCATTTTTTTCTCATTTACCTGTGGGGTAGGTGGGTAGTAAATAGATTTTTGAAGTGAAAACTTCTTTAGCGGCGTTGTGCACTTATTTTGGGATGGGTAAAAAATGTTAAGCTCGCCACGTGGCCTGATCGAATATTCGTAAGACGGAGGGGTGACAGCTGATGACGGCTCGACTGTCTATACTTGCAAAATTCGTTTATATCAAGTATTTAAAATATGGACATTGAACAAAGTGCATCTATTAATGAAAAAAGTGACGAAGAAATAGTGAAAGAAAATGAGTGAGTACCTACTTTATAAAAATACTAGATGAAAACCTACTGAAAATACTATATGAAAAATAATACTGATAATAAAAGCAATTCGTGCGGAATTATTCCCTAACCATTCCAAAATATCAAAAATGCACAACGTTAATGTTCAAGTTTTCACTTCTGCTGGCACTACCGGGGTGCAACCCGTTGTTTTTTTATTTTTTTTATTGTAACGAATTTTAAAAACTTATAAATCTATTTTTTTTATTATACTATATTAATATATACACATAAGAAAAAAGAAAACCTTAAAAAAATATAATAATTACAATATAGTATTAAAAGGAGTCCCTTTAGGCAAGGTTCCGAAGATACTGGCAGCGTTCCCCTTTTGAATAGCTAGACTAATTCTTTGTCCGAGGTAGCTGCCAGCTCTTCGGTCTGTCTAGTCTGTCTCTTCTTAATGTCTTTTTTTAATTATTATATTTTTTTAAGGTTTTCTTTTTTCTTATGTGTATATATTAATATAGTATAATATTATGTTTATGTTTAAGATTATAAAATATTTTTTTTTATTTGTTATTTAATTGCAAAGTACCTGGACGCCCGAGCGTTGCACGGATAAAAACAATTGATTTTCTTGATTTATTTTTAAGCAAAACATTCATTGGCTTAGTGTTACTTAACAAAGCCTTTTGAAATACTTAGCTCCCATTTTTTTAAAAAATGTTACAAAAAGTAAAAAACGCAACTTGCCTACTTGAGGTTTGAACCCGGGTCTCTACGTAGTTAGCTTTCGTAAATTCGACCAAGAAAGCTTTAATTCCATTGTCGAAATTTTTATAGAGGTATTTCATATCGACATTGTCATTTGTTTGAAGGGGGCGGACTGACGGTCGACATTTGACGGCTTTCTACGCCACAATATTATTAATATTCTCCAATAGATGTCAGTAAGAGTAATTTTATATTTAACGGCATAAACATTAAATAAAACTACAATTTCTATCAATAAAAAATTTCTGGATCGATTTACCATCCCCGAAACCAGGGTACTAAATTTCATCAAAATCTTTGGAGCCGTTTCTGAGATTCAAAAAATATATTTAGATATATACAAGAATTGCTCGTTTAAAGGTATTAGATAGTTTAAACTTTATGGTATAATTAATTATATTGCATTATATTCATGGTCCACCAATCCGCACTTGGCCAGCGTGGTGGACTATAGCCTAAATCCCTCTCACTTGTGAGAAGGAGACCTGTGCCCAGCAGTGGGACATAAAAAAAGGTTGAAAAAAATATATTCATAGTACACCTTTTTAATGTTGTACTATTACAAAATATGTACTAACTTTTTTATACTAAACTTTTTTACTACTTATTATTTTTGTAAACAATCACAAATAAGCGTTTTGTATTTCGTTTCATTTCCAATCATCTCCTATAACTGTGTCTAAATATCTTATTCGTGACGTCAGTGACCTGATGTATATGGGGTCGTATTGTTTTATGATCCTTGATATGACGGAGTAATGGGAGATATGGCCTATTTCATTAGTATTTCCTCCGTAAATTGGAAGTCGTGACATGATCATGCTTGCTGAGGGTTCTAATTAATATTTATCGTTCCCATACTGTTTCAGCGTACCAGCTTATTTCTAATTAAATTTTTGCCTTCCAATAACCTTGCATTCCGTATTTTTGCTGCAACCAACTCCAGTTATAGAGTCTGTTTTAACCTGTAATTTTATTTTAAAAAATGGTAAAATGTGTGTAAATCTATCGAGATACTACAATGGTGTAATTTGACGAGATTACAAAGTAACAAACGACCCCACCAGAGCAGAAGCCGCGAAGCAATATTTTTTTGTATCATTACTCATACCGCTTATGTCACGCTGATAGCGTTTACTTAATCTATTAAGTATTTTCAAATTTTTTATACTGTCCTTTTATGATATGAAGAGAGCCTTAATTTTTTAGCGGACAAGAATTTGGCGTACGTTGCCGCCAGAGGCGGCTCGTGACATTTTTTGATGGGGGTTCACAAAAAAAAAACTTAGAGCTTACCATTTATTTTATTTATACAGAAAATTCATTCGCCGGTCTTTTTGACGAGCGAAGACATCTATGACTTTCTTGTGAAAATCAGATATAGAATTAATTAATCGTTTTTCAATACTTATCATACATAATGCATTGAGACGTTCTTGCGCCATAGTTTTTCGTGTCAAAATGTCAAAATTATTAAATAGCTAATTAAATTTATGTCATGTCAGAATATCATGTTGTTTCATGTCATAATCAGATATTCAATATAATAATACACATTTCACAATAGATAAAATTAAAAATAAAATAATACACAATTAACCAAACCTCTATATATTCCGGGATTCAGGGATTCCGTAGATTCATCATGCCCTCGTAAAGCAACTTGAAATGCACCACAAAATACCACACAATCTATCAAACGCTGTAAAATATATCGATTTTCATCAACGCGTTCATTGAACTCTCGAATAGATTTTCGATACGCAGAATCGAGCGCTTTATGAATATCTTGTCGGCCAATCGATGCCAATAATTGCACTTCACATAACATATGAAATCGAGATTGCGAATGTTTTTTCAGTTTTATTGAAAGATGCGCTAAATCGTCAACACCCGTTGTGATCCATGCAGATTCACCTCCACTGCCGGTGTCAGTTTCCAAACACCAGACACGGAAAACAAAATAATTTATTGGTCTCTTTACAACCACTCAACCAAGGAGTTTTAAAATATTGTTCAAACTTAAAAACACGCGTAAAAGATTTAGTTTTTGTATTACATTTTTGTGTAAGTGCAATTTGAGGACCCTTTAGCTTTTAGTTCAAGGCGTATTTCTATAGTTTTTGACACTATTTAATAAAAGATACACTGTATTGTTCCATTTTTAAAACAAAATGTCGCGCATAAACTATTTTTTAATTTTAATTTAAAGAAAAACTGCGATATAACTGTCAAAGCCGACGACACGTTTGTTTGTATACATAAGAACGGCAACATCGCATAAGCAGGTTGAGGCCACGCCCCACGGCACGCGTCACGGCCGAACCCACGGTTTGGCAACGTCCCGCGTGAGCGGCGCTCCAGATTAAGTTAATTTCTCATACTAAATCTTTTGTTTCACGCGTCGGCTATGTGCTGCGATGTTTCTCTTTCGCACTCATTGAATACAGCGCTAGGAATCGTACTAAACTTCGTTTCATTAGGAGCGCAATCGCTGGCGCTCCACTCGTACAATATGACGATAAATGTACGCGTAGATATAATGTAAGTAAGGATAGATGATAGATGTAATGTAAGGATAGTATGTATTATGAAGGAATATAGATTACCTATGTAATTTTCCTATGTAATATTTAAATTTTAAAGTGGGAGTGCACTGCACCAGCGCTCTTTAGGATGAGCCGCCACTGGTTGCCGCATATCTACGAGCCACCAATAATGATAATGTTAATTTGTCAGTTAATATTATCGCTATCCTTTTTATAAAATATGTCATAATAGTAACAAGGACAGCCCTAAAATTTATTTAACGAATAGTTTTATCCGAACATTGAAAAATTGGTCCTTAATTTGTGAAAAATCTGTCGAAACAGAGCAGTTCCTCTGCCCTTTGACGGTGTACCCGGGACGCGCAGCCGTGTGAACACATCGTCGTGTCAGTGTCTCGTGGCGTTTAATTGGTCGCAGCCATCGGCTAATTGTGGCGTGTGTAGAGCGCGACACTGCGGCATTCACCTGTCCGCGCGAACATGCCCCCAACGCGCCGAATTACTTAGCGATGGTCACGATTCAACACTGCGTTTTTTGCATTGATTTAAATATAATTTTTATAATACAGCTTTTAGGTCTAAACGAACGGAAAACGGGGTTTCCACGAACCTAAAGCGATCGCATGCCGCTGCGTCATATTACTTCAAATCAAATCATTTTTACGGTGTAACAATATTTTGCAGTCCTACATATTCTCGCCACAGATGGGCATACAATATATTATTATTATTATACAAACAGGAAATTGTGATTCATTTACAAAAAAATACAAATAAGTAGGTGCAATTTAATATATAAATCTATACATATAATAAATCTGTAACAAGTCCGTTTCTGTACATTGAAGATATTTGAAAAAAACTGTCACTAGGGCTTTTTATTAGCGTAATAGAACCCAAAACAATGATTTTTAGAATTATTGTCTGTTTGTCTGTTTGTCTGTTTGTCTGTTTATCTGTTCGTTTGTGCGCGCTAATCTCAGGAACGGCTTAACGTAGAAGGATGCGGTTTTCACTGAAGTATTGGTATTTTTTTGGATTAACATTTAGGGTTTGTTTTATTTAAATCGGTTCACAAACAAAAAAGTTACGTCAATTTCAAGAATAATGAAATGGATGAACACCTGCACGCTATAATAAAGTTAATGCGAGCGGTCACACCACAAGTTTCGATAACTACTAACATCTCTTAATATTCTGATAGTAAGTTTTCAAACACTTATGCTAGATTTCATCTCTAAATATTTAAAAAAACCATACATATCATATCACCACATATTCAAAGAAAACAAAATGTACAAAACCTTAACAAAACGAGGCTACTGCCGACATCTATGTTCACATTCAGAACTATTTAGTGATCTGTTGCAAATTCGGTATATCGACAATTTAGTATACACGCTATACGATAGATGTCGTTGTTATTCATTTATTCATATTTAATTGCTTTTTACAGGTAGATTTACAGGTGGTGTTACATAATCATTATTTTACCCAATAACGCTATTACAAAGTGGATAGGTGGAGATTATTTCAAATAATTAATTACGAGTATATTTACTTAATAAAGTATCTAATAAAAACTTAACATCAGAGAGCTTTGGAATTGGCGCTGATATTGTACTCATTGTGGTAGAGCATTATGGAGGCGCGGCGCGGTGGTTACATCCACATACTTATTGGTATCGACCTTATTTAATGACAATAATAATTATCAACTCGCGCAGGCGCGGTCCCAGGGGGGGGGGTCACAGGGGACATGACCCTCCCCAAAATCCCTCACTCATGCGTAGATGGAAGGCGAATCAAGCCAATTTGAGACACCTCTTCCCCCAAATTTCTTAGTGACCCCCCAACAAAATTTCTTGGCGACCCCCCCCCCCCCCAAAATTGAAGGCTGAGACCGCGCCTGCACTCGCGTGGCGCAATGGTTACCATGCCGGACTGCCAATCGAAGGGTCTCAAGTCGAAGGGATATCAAGAGTTTGATTCCCGGCGAAGCAGAAATTTGAATGATGAGTTTAATTTTCTGTTCTCGGTTTAAGTGTTTGTATTTCTGTCTCTGTGTGTCGCATGGTACCCATTACACAGTGTATATTTTCCCCTACTCTGGCGCTATCAGTGTGAAACGTAAAAAAAATCAAAGTGTTCTACCGATTTTACTATGCTGAGTGTTCTTTTCAACATGATAGCTACGTCTCCATATCATGATTACACCACCAGTCGAAGGTTAAAGTTCCACAGGCCGCTTTGCACGCTCCTTTTGATGTTTGAACGGATGTGTAAGTTATGGGACAACCTTCCAGCTGAGGCATTTCCAGTGGACTTTGACATAGGGTTCTTCAAGAAAGCTGTAAAGAAATCTCTTCTTGAAAGCCGGCAGTGCTCGGGTGGCTCCGCTGGGGTTGCCCGTTTTCATAGGCGACAGTGATCGCTTAACCACGCGGCCTTTCTGCCTCTTTGTTCGGTTTATTTATAAAAAAAGTGATTTCGAATAAACGAATAAGCAATTGCCGAGGGTCTAATAAAAAAATGTTGTAGAAATGAGCAGACGTTTTCAGTGGTTAATTTAATAAGAGCTATTACATACATACGCAGTACTGGCACTGGTGTTATACTAATATGCTAAAGCGTCACGGCAGCAGCACGGCATGGTGGTCACGCCCAGAATAATATTAGTAATCGATATATTTATTTCTGATGCTGTGTGAAGGGTTGTTAATAGGACCAATTGACTCTTAATCGCGTAGGGCCTGATCCTCTCACGCTGCTCCAATTCAGGTTGATGACGTCTTCATTGTTAGTGGCCTAACTGCTGTCGCATGTTTTAAATCGCTCAAAAGACCTCCATTAAGTATGAACGACAGTATGTTAATGACAATTGCAACCAACGTGTAAGCAACCAAGAATTTGACTCCCAACTACTAACCACGCCTGACATAGCGTAGACATTTCACCACCTTTCTGCAATATATTTAAGTTACATAATGATAATGAATCTATGCATTATTTGCAGCACAAATTATTTAATTATAATGATCCTTTCCGCGGGCACAGCAGTACTATCTAAACACTTTAAAAACAGGCTATTATAATACGTTTAATTTGTAAAGAGAAACTGATGATAACGACTGAAATTTGATATTATAAAAGTTGATATTATAAGTCGATATTATAAGAGGAGTACAGTAAGAATTGTAAGGACTCAGAAAGAATGTATCTACTCAACATAATAATATGAAATTTTGTATCATTAGTAATTTCATAAAAGTTAACAATAATCCAAGGGACAGTGGAGGGCAAGCGGTCACGAAAGAAATTGCAACCTCATCAGCAACGACCACTCTGACAAGAGTGAACGACTAAGGAGGAGGAGGAACAAATAATCCAAGTCTAATCAAGCCTTTTGTACAAGTCTTTATCTACGCGGACGACGTCGCGGGCACAGCTATATTAAATATACTTAGATCAGCTTACTGTATTTTCTTTCGTTGGCCGATTATGGCTAAGCTATAGGTACCTAAAGAGCGCATCGCGAGCCTCACCGCCGCCAAACCTTCCATCACAGGCTCCATTAAGTAAGTTGCTCAGATTATTAGTTTTCATTTGGGGTGGAAGATTATGAACAGGCTGCAGCTGAAACGACTGTTATCGCTACATTATATCAGGCTGCAACCTTTTTAGCGTTCCATTGCTGGACATGGAGCTCTCCTAATATTGAGGAGAAATCCCAAATCCCAAATCTTACAACCTCAATGCTCTAAACCTTCATACAGAATGTAAAAAGCCTTAACAAAACGAGACTACTGCAGACATCTAGGTGACGAATAGTTAAACTTTTACTGAACCAACTGTTAATCTCAATATCTACCTATTTGGTAATTTGACATTCGATTTATCAACCATAAAGTTTACATGCAATACGGTAGATGGCGTTATTGTGCAATATTCATTTCTTCTACAAAGTGAATCGATGGAGATAATTTCAAATAAAAGCCTAAAGTCTAATAAAATTAAGTAGTACATAGTTTAAAAAATAACGTTTCACACTTAAAGCCTCACAGTAGGGTAATGAAATGAAATGAAATGAAAAGATTCGCCGGGATACGAACCCGGGACCCTTCGATTTGCAGTCCTGCATGGTAAACATTGCGCCACGCGGGTTGTCCCGTCGTTGGGTATACGTATGATGCTGAACATGGTTAATTGGACCAATGATAACTTAACTAATTTTTTTGCGTCTCTTTATTGCGTACGGGCTCATCAACACACGTTGGTTGATGGAGATATTAAATGTTCTTTATTTTCAAATATAGATAGCTTACTGATTAGAGACCCTGCCTTCTGCTTTAGTTTTCACAATGTTATATGAGTTATGACTTATGATCAAACTGCTATCCGCAAGTTTTAAATCTTTAGTCTATTAATTGGCCTCATAATTTTTCCGACTGTTTAATCCTAAGCACGTGTATGTTTAGAAATTTTGTCTCCCAACTACAAGTAATTGTATAGTGCACCTCTTTTCTGCAGTAGGTTAAAGCTATGTATCCTATGCATTCTTTGCTGTATTTACTTAAGATTCTATTTATTTTTAACATAGATGAATCCACGGGCACAGCAGTACTACGTATCTCTTAACTTTAATAAACGATCTACATATTTGTAAAGAGAATCTGATTACGCGAAAAAAGCGAATCATGCGAAAACTGGATAGTAAGATCTGAGTACAGTAAGCAGTCCTTACTGTTTTAGGTTTGAAGGATTTAGAAAAAATAAATAAGGTGTCTTCTGAACATATGAACATTTTATTATAAGTGATTTCACTATAATATGTAAGAATAATCTACCTACTACTTATTCAATGCAAATAAATAATCTGTAATCAATCCCTTTTATACAAGTCTTTATTCACGCGGACGACGTCGCGGGCACAGCTAGTACATAATAAGAAAAATAAATCAATTTGTAATAGTATGTCAAGTGAAAAGGAAATAATATACAACAATTATGTTACTGCATGGATTTATCACAAAAAAATAATTCAGCGTGTAAGTAATAACACAATGTCATTTTAATTAAAAACTTTAGAAGTTTGTGTTTAGCCGCCCGTGACTTCGTCCGCGTGGACTTTGGTATAAGTTAGTATTGCATGTTATATAGCCTAAAACCTTCCTCGATAAATGGCCTATCCAACACAAAAATATTTTTTTAATTCAAACCATTAATTCCTAAGTTTAGCGCAAACAAACTCTTCAGCTTCACATCCATCCATCCATCCATCAGCCTTTTACTGTCCACTGCTGGACATAGGCCTCCCCTAACGTTCGCCACTCCTCCCGGTCCTGGGCCTTCTGAATCCAGCGACTACCCGCTGTCTTCTTCAGGTCGTCAGTCCACCTGGTTGGAGGGCGGCCTGTACTCCTTTTGCCGAGACGTGGTCTCCATTCAAGGACCTTTCTTCCCCATCGGTTGTCGGTCCTCCTAACTATATGGCCTGCCCATTGCCACTTCAGCTTGCAGATTTTGAGAGCTATGTCGGTAACCTTAGATCTTCTACGGATTTCATCATTACGAATTCTGTCGCGTAGAGAAATACCAAGCATAGCCCTCTCCATCGCTCGCTGAGCGACCTTGAGCTTGTGGAAAAGGCTAACTGTAAAAGACCACGTCTCAGCGCCGTAGGTCATCACTGGCAACACACACTGCTCGAAAACTTTCGACTTCAGGCACTGAGGTATTCTGGACGAGAAGACACTTTGTAATTTCCCGAACGCTGCCCAACCGAGTTGGATTCTACGAGTTACAGCTTCACATATTAATATATATATATAGATACGAGTAGGTGCAGTGACGAATATACATACTTTGCTTATATAAGTATTTCTTTAAAGCTACAGTACATAATTTATATGTTCTGCGACAAATACACTGCACTCTAATAAAAGAGACATGGTAAAGGATTTTCAGACATTAAAAATACTTTTTAATACAGTTGCTCAAAAAGTGACGTATTGCAGGGACGTTTAGCGTGCGGGAAGTGGGCTATTACACACTCGTGCTTTTTCTTTACATTTTCCGCACTCGTGCGTTCTCTTTCCCAACTGTCAAAATAATGTCTATTTAAAAGAAAAAACCAACCACGAAGTTTTAGAAGTTTTTATGATTCATGCAAATATTTCTAAAAAGAAGCTACTAATTTGTTACAATATCAGATTTAATGATTTGATTCAATGAGTTAGGTTAGGTTTCATTTCATTTTATCTCATTAACATTTTCATTTCATATCAATAAAAAAATTCTACTGAAGACTTGGCTGTATGGGCATAGTTCCCTTTGCCTACCCAGAATGGGTGAAGAAAACAAAAAAAATATGTATCTGCGTATAGGTATTCTTTTACAGTTGGCGCCATTTTTCAAAAATGTTCTTTGAGAGTTTTTATTATTTTATTAAATTGCTTCATTTTTTCGCAACTGTATTAAAAATAGTTGTTCAGTACACGTGCGGAACCGTCATTGGAAGGAGTTCCGACTGTCAACCCTCACCTTCGGCTGCGCCTCGGCTCGGGTAGACATTTGTCGGAACTCCTTGCAATGACAGCCTTTCCGCACTTGTAATGAAATATACTATTTTACAGGACTCCCATGGTTTTATGTTGCATATTGATCACGTTTCTGTGCTTTAAATGCAATTTCTTTGTGGATGGAATTACCCCAAAATATGACACCATACCGAAGTGTTGAAAAAGCACATCCATGACTTCCCATGCTTGGACGACTCAAAGGTATATAAATTTATTGCAGTGATTTACGGCCAAGCCACGCTAGTTACTTTTAGTATCGGCCAACAGCGATTTTACGAGCGCATCAGTGCTGCGCCGCGTTTTGGCAACTTGGACGCGGCATCGACTTGGCGACTTTAAGGATGCTGTTCGACGATTTCGTGTCTACCTAAATTTTTTTTTATTTATTTATTTATTTCTGTGAAACACCTTAAAATAAGAGTCACAAAGGGTAAAACTTAATGCCAATTGGCATTGTCTACCAGTCCACCCTGGGTGATGTTGAGAATGCGAGGTAGGCTTTAGTAGTCAACAGGCTATTACAAAGAAAAAATGTTTTGAATTTATAATAAAGTCATAAAAATACATGTATACTTATATACTTTATCAATACATATAAATATCTATATACATATAAAATACATACATATACTATAATATATATACATATATATATATACATATATAAATACATAATACGTATAATAAGATACAGATAGGTGATGACACTTAATGACACAATATTAAATGGTAGTAGTGATACTCAACAAATACTCTCTGACCAATTTTTTGAAAGCCAATTTACTAGGTGCCTTCCTGATATCTTCGGGTAGGGCGTTCCAGAGCTGTATAGCCTTAACTGTGAAGGAGTGATGGAAAAATCCACTATTATGTGGCGGAAGTAAGATGCTAAGGTTTTTGGAAGAACGTAATCCTCTGTTATGGGCAGAGCAGAGGTACTGAAAGTTTTCCTTGAGGTACACAGGAGAAGATGGGTCATGCAAGACAGAGTACAAACCCATTAAAATTCTAGAGTTACGCCTTTGTCGAATGGTAAGCCATTTGAGCTGGCTTCGAAATTTGGATATATGATCGTATTTGCGTAAATTGAAAATAAACCGAATGCAGTTGTTGAGAAGGCGCTCTAGCTTATTTAGAAAATTTTCGCTGAGATCAGGGTAGGACACATCTGCGTAATCAATTATGGGCAAAACAAGTGTATGTACCAGTGCAAGTTTTGTGTGCTGCGGTAGGAAGTTTTTAAACCGACATAAAGCTTGAAGAGTTGCATTAACCTTTCGGCTAACTTCCGTAATCTGCGGTTGCCAACTTAAGCAGTTGTCTATAAGTATGCCGAGGTTTTTAACAGTTTTGTTAAGCTGCACAACATTGCCATCGTACACAATGGAGGGTAGGTCTGACCACTCAACTTTAGCCAGTAATCTAGAGCTGCCCACAATAATTCCCTGACACTTCAGGGGGTTGACTGTAACGCCATAACGAGAAGACCACACCTTTACAGCCTCCAGGTTACGGTTAATCGCACCAATGGCACCATTTATATCCTCAACGTTTGAGTGTACATATAACTGGAGGTCATCAGCGTACAGATGGTAAGAACAGTCGATAACAGAAACAATTGAGTTGATAAACAACGAAAATAATAAGGGAGAGAGTATACCGCCTTGTGGAACGCCAGCATTAAGGTCCATCCACTCAGAACATTTTTGCTCGAGTCGAACTGACTGCTGACGATCACGAAGATAAGAAGAAAACCACTGAAGGGTAGTTGGTGCGAAATTATGATAGGAAAGTATAGAAAGGAGGATTTCGTGGTCAACTGTGTTAAATGCATTTGAAAAGTCAATCAGCACCACTACTGTAATTTGCCTCTTATCCATAGCATTCCGGATATCATCTGTAACTTTTATTAAGGCAGTAGTAGTGCTATGACCAGGACGGAACCCAGACTGATGTACACTCAGTAGGTTATGCGTACAAATGAAGGAGGAGACTTGTTCATGCACACAGGCTTCCATGACTTTAGATAGGAAAGGAAGAATTGAGATAGGACGAAAATGACTAGATTGAGATAGGACGAAAATGACTAGAATATATATAAATTCGAACGCGGAAGCAGAATCGCGCGATTAAGCGTTTTAAAGTGTGGATGATGTATCATTCGGTGGTTGCGTTTAGCTTCTAAAAAGCGGCTAAACAGACGATCACTGTTAAAAGTAGCTAGTGTGGCTTGGCCGTTAAGTCGACTTTTAAACAGATCAGCTTTTGGCTCTTGACAGACGAGTCTTTTTACATTAAGTAAAAATTTGCATAGGTTCGGATTCTGATTATCCGTAACGAACACAGCACAGAAAAGGAAAGTTTCGAACGAACGTATGAAAATAGATTACTCTTGCGAGCTCTCTAGCTCTTAGGAGATTTAGATTAGAGATGAAACGGATATACGGTAACTATCCGGTATCCGGCCTATCCGGCGGCCTTATACTATCCGGAGGACGAATACTGCCGAATAGTATGCGCTACTGAATGGACAAATAAATGCTTCCAGTAGATGTTTCCGGTGGAGGGGAGTTGGAAGCGTACCTACATTGTTTATGAGGGCTGCATCGGACATTGCCTCACTTTGCGAGTAACCGTCGTAGAGTCAATAACCCTGATGCTCTGTTTTGGGGCAAAACACGTGTTGGTGGTGGTACGTAGGTTGGTGTATATTTTTTATTGTTGCATGTGAATATTGTATCATATGTGGGAGGGAGGGAGGTACTATAGCATGAAAAAAGTATACAACATCATACGTTCTGATTGCGGGTTGTTGTAAATAATATCTCTTTTATTTTTGTTTTATATCCTTCTCTATTGGAATGTATCTCTGACAGACATACATTTCTTTGAAATACTTTTAAAAGCTATGTTAATATTTATATGGTATTATTATAAGTGACCAGCAACGATAGTCGAACTGTAAAGATCTCATATAGAGTATATAAATATCGATGGTTTCAACTTTCAACGGACACTAAACATGTTCTTCCAGAAAGCTTTTTAATGTGTAGTAGACGCAGGGTAGAGCATATTTTTAAATAGCCGTGCTCGAATGATACATGCTCTATAGGCATGTCATTGTAGCTGCGTAGAGATTCCCACTTACGCACAAAATAATAGTTCATATTTTGAAGATTTCTTAGCCACTCAATAAGTCGGTAAAGCCCAAAATGACTGTTTAAATATTATTGTATGTACCAGATCTTGAAAGCCTATTACATGTCATGTTATGGGTCATAGGTCTTTCCCTGATCATTTCCATTCTAACTGCAACTCCCATCCCCTTATCAATTATCGGATATAACGTAAATAACAAGATTAATTAGAGCCCATCAAAGTTTGAAAAACATAACTTGTAACAGTACTAAATTATTTTTTCCTCAGAACCAGAACTATAAAATATCCCGAATGGGAATGGGTGGCGTATTAATTGCACGTTTATCGAGTTGTGAATATATATAATTGACATCTGTTTAATCTAGTCCAGACATAATAAAGGTCACACGTTTATATACTCGGAAAAATAGTGGCTAATCGTGCGAGGAATTCAATATGTTGTTGAAACATACAGAAACCTCCCTAATGACCGCTAAGAAAAAGTAACAAGTGTTTGAATGCGGTATGCACTTAAAAAACCTCAATGAATGTTAACAAGTCAGTGGCATGTGAACATTCGGCGGGCAAACGTGTAACCAAACAGAGCAACGTGCGTTGCTGGCATCTGTTAGGGGACTCGCCAAAACGCCTTGCTTCGATGTGTTGTTTGTCAGTCAATTGGTCCACAGACGCCCTTATTTTTCCATAAATTTACATTAATTGTTTTCAGCATCATAAACGTATACATACATCTAACATAACTGACCCAGACTGCCCACTGTAGCAAAGGAATTCGGGAATTACCGCATAAGATTATTTTAATCTGATCGAGTACAATTTGTAACCTGTGTGGAACTGCTACGCTTTTGTTTTGTCAACCAAATACTTGTCAAAAATTAAAGATTAAGTATGGTAACAGCGTTCGGGAAATTACGTGTCTTCTCGTCCAGCATACCTTCATGCCTAAAGTCGAAAGTTTTCGAGCAGTGTGTGTTGCTAGTGATGACCTACGGAGCTGAGACATGGTCTTTTACAGTTAGCCTTTTCCATAAGCTCAGGATCGTTCAGCGAGCGATGGAGAGGACTATGCTTGGTATTTCTATACGCGTATAACGTATCCGTAACGATGAAATCCATAGACGTACGACATAGCTCTCAAAATCTGCAAGCCTAGGAGGACTGATAACCGATGGGGAATAAAGGTTCTTGAATAGCGACCACGTCTCGGCAAAAGGAGTACAGGCCGCCCTCTAACCAGGTAGACTGACGACCGGAAGAAGATAGCGGGAAACCACTGGATTCAAAGGACGCAGGACTGGACGGAGTGGCGAACATGAGGCGAACGAGAGGGTGCCTTTGTCCAGCAGTGGACATTAAAGATCTGATGTATAGATAGTAACTATTGGATCTCAACGAACGCGCATTGGAGTAAGCGCTGGTTGCTTTAACTATTTTCATTGAAAAAAATATGAAGAATTAAAGTGAAGTTAAAGTGAAAAGACTTAATTAACGCTTTAACAAGTTTGAGATCCTCTCACTTATTTTACGCTCAAACGTGTGCCGTTATTGTAATGGAAACTATTAGCAGCCTAACATCAGCATCATTAACCCATGCTACAACTCAATTTTCTAAACAGTTTATGGAGGGAGCTACTCTATTATGACTAATAAGTACTCTTTTAAGGAAAACAATGTTTACATTCCCTCGTATCTTGATCGACATCTAAGTGTTATCTAAATACCAATAGTTGTTTTGTAACAACGATATCTAATTATGTGTTTTCTAACTACTCAAGAACTCAAAGCACAAAAACGTAGCATTTTTAAATAAACGAATGTTAAAAAAAATTAGTTACATTATCTTGATTAGTTAAAATTAATTAATTAGTGACCTCTGGTGGCCCAAGAGCTGGAGTTTACCTAGATCAACAAATTAGTTTGGCAATCCAACGAGGCTTTATGGCTTTAAATTTTTTAAATTTTTTAAATTTTTAAATTGGCTTTATGTGTAATTAGTATTAAGAATAATATGTTAAATTTAAGCTGTTGTTATCCCAAATAAAATAAATTAATAAGTAATGCTGTCAGTATCTCAGGCACAATGCCGCAGTGCAGCCATTTGGATAAGGTATTTTATTTGTAAGTTTTAATTCTTGTTCTTTATATAATTAAGTTACAATTTAGTGCTAGTTGTTAATATTGTTTGTAATACAATAAACATTAGTAGAGTTTAATATTAAATAGTAATGTTTAAATTTAAATTAAGTTGTTGTATGATAGATTTTTTTGTTTCAGCTTGTTTGTGTCATAAATGTTACCTACTGGTATCATACAAGCTGAACAGTTGCTTGCAAATTCACATAACGCTATGTTAAGGTTAATGGACCGACTGGCCTTTAATTTGAATTTTTAATCGGGTAATCCGCTATACGGTTCAGATGACAATATAAAAGTTTGGCTTCTATTAGATCCTTAAACATCTTAAAAGTAAACATTATCTTGAAATTTCTACATATCCCTGCAAAGAATAAAAAGGCTAGATATCGTTTTATTTCTAAAGTACCTAACTACTATAATTATTGACAACAACAACATACACTACAATGTAGCATAATAGACACACATGTCTCGTTAAGCCATCATTAAGCGATAGTGTCTTTATTATGCCGAGTGCAAGCGATGAAAATTAAATATTGCAAGTAAACATCAAAAATAACATTTTCTGAAGACTGTTCTCTACGTCACATTGGCGGAATAAAGCAATAACCTGCCGCTAATCATTTGGATTTCCTTATAATTCGGGGTGGATTAAATTTTAAATTTCAACTTTTTATACCCTTTAATTGTAATCTATGTATTTCTGACTCGCTAAATAATTTTAAAATATAAGATATTTGTTACAAGTATATTTTTTAAATCAAAGCTCCCTACGCGCTATACATAATGGAATGTCACCCATTCAGTATTTAAAAATGTTTGAAAATAAGAGGGGCGGCTGATAAGTTCGTGGCCTAAGGTACTTAACGATGATTAATCACCTCACTACTGATAGCACTTATTGGGAGACTCGTTATTAGTATAAATACAAAGTCTTTTTTTAATTTCGTTCATAAACACATTACCTTTGGAACCTAACATTAACCATGTCGCCTGAAACTGCAACTTCGCGCAATTAGGAGCATCGCGCAGTGATTAAATTCCTTGTAAAAAAAAAAGGAAAAACACCGAAAGAAAATTTTGAAGAGATGTCATCATTTCTCCAGGATTCTGCTTCTTCATATACGATAGTAAAAAAATGGGCTCAACTATTTCAACTAGGTAGAGAGACCTGTGAAGATGACCTTCGCCTGGGCCGTCCGGTGACAGTCACGACCGAAGAAAATGTCAAAAAAGTTGAAAAGTTAGTACTGGCTGATCGAAGAATAAATTTGTGGCAGATAGCAGAAGAGCTACATATTAGTAAAGAGCGAGTTGTAGAAATTTTGCATGACATGACATGACATTTAAATATGAAAAAAAATTAGTGCGCTTTGGGTACCGCGAATGCTCACGCCGCTTGACAAGCAGCGACGACTAGAGAGTTGCAAAGATTTTTTAGAGTTGTGTCAGCCTGATTTGGATGAAATTTGCAATCGTATTGTAACTTGTGACCGTTGATGAAACGTGGATCCGTCAGAACGATCCTAAGTCCAAACAAGAATCAATGCAATGGATAAAAAAGGGTGAAAAGCCACCAAAAAAATTAAAATTTTATATTTGTTTCATTTAGAACTTATCAGCCGCCCCTCGTATTATATCAAAATAAAATACGAAATATTCAAATATTATATATTTTTCAAATATTTGGAAAATGTTCGAAATTATGATAGCCTGCCTCTCAGATTTTTCAGGTTTTGGAAAGTAGTAAAAGCACTGTTTCGAAAATGCTTGTAATTTTTAGTCGCTCGTTTCTCGGTACGTACCCTGCACTGTTTTCTGATGAGGGCCTTCATCATAGCATCACAGCAATGCTCGGCGCCGTGCTAACAACGCACAGTCGCCGTCAGCTTCGTCGCACTATTAAAATGACACCCGTATAAACACTGCTCTTTGAAACAATACTCGCACGTGTCGTATGAACGAAGGTGAAACGAAAAGCTAATGTAAGAAAGAAGTAAAGAAAAAAGCAACTATTTTAAAAAAGGTTTGTTTCAGATTAGAAATACAAACTTTCAAAATGCTTCTAATTTTGGTATGCAGCAATGTTTAAACGAGAAACTAAGATACAAAGCAAAGCATCAATAGTACCTAATAAAGTTTAAAAACGAAAGTTATAGGAATTGAAATTGAGAAAAAAAATTGCGCGGCTCTGTAGGCAGAACATACAGACCTCTGTAGACCTTACTTGTAAAATACTTTGCTCTTTATAAAGAAATTTTAAAGTATTCCATTATTAAATGATTTTTGCCGGTCTTGCAGGAACTAAGTGTTTTATGGAAACTGCACCAAGCCAAACATAGTAACTCTCAAGAGCTCGTGAACTTTATCATTTACGTTATTTAAACAACCTACGAACTTTAAGGTGCAATGACACAGACAGACAATGATAAGCAAAACAGTTAAGGTATTGATATTATCAATTACTAAGGAGCCGTTATTCGCTTACTGTCCTAAGTGATACCAGTGCCTTGAGCGTACAGCAGTACCTAATGGTGTCGTTTCGAATTTAAAATCGATGGCTTTACTCGCGCGGGCGTTGAAATCTTCCATCTCGAATAAGTTACAGTCCCTCATACATAACTGTCAGTGGCGAGATTGTGTTTGCGGCGTATTAGTGTCAAGTCAAGCCACTGAGTTAGCCGCACCTTGGATGGTTCGTTACAGAGTTATTGAAGGCTTAACAGTAACCGATGTCCATAGTCCATATATGAAGCGCAAAAGACTACTTATGAGGACGACGGAATCGTACATTATTGATAGATACATTATTTTTTGTCAAGGCTGTCAAAGTTAAAAGTGTCTTTTCATTATCCATTTGCGTACTCACTTACTACAATTATAGTTTAAAAACATAGTTATATCACGCTTTTCAAAAGTGTGAACGATATTTTGTTTCAAATTATCTTTTACTGGCCTTCCGCCAGCGGCTTCGCCCGTTTAATGGGTCCCCGTAGGATAAAAAATAGTCTATGTGCTATTCCAGGCTTCATTGCTATATTAAAATCATAGGCGTATAGCCAGTTGCTTCAACCGCGTTGACCCTATTACCCGTTTTCACGTAGGAATGAAGCATTTTCCCGCGGTAAAATATGCCTATGTTACTCAGGGTAAATGTAGTTTTCTATTGATGAAAGAATTTTTGAAATCGAAACAGTTTTTGAGTTTATTCATTACAAACATACAAAAATACAAATCTTTTATCTTTATAATATTTTATCGGTTGTCTAAAAGAGATTGCTATTTGTAGCAATAAGACCTTTTGCTTTCGTTTTTAATGTATCTATGTCTTTTGCATGGGACCAAAAATATACAATAACCTACCGAAGTTCCTCAAAATAAAAGCAGACAATGAGTTTAAAATGGAACTTAAAACAAATTTACTGGAAAAGGCGTATTAATCGGTCACTGATTTTATTTTATAAACGATTTGTGGAGGAAAAGGGGAGATCTCCCGCCAGGCGATGTCACTGCCTGGGGACCGCGGTCCGAATGCTAACTTCGGACCGTTTGTATATATACTGAGAATCTAGGAAACTTCGATAGCGTGATTCAGGATACGTCTTCTGATTGGCCAGTTCAGTATGACGCGTGTGACGTAGTACCTACTCTATTATTTACAATGTTCGATGCTTGCGTCGTTTTGCATGGTCAGCATTTCATGTGAGGCGTGGGTCATATTGCTGTAGGTATCGCGCCGCTACATCACTCCCCCTCCAACTATGGGATGATGTCGTAACTCTCGTATCCCAGTGTCGTCATTGACATGTGCCGGAATGATGCGATGCGTGCGCAAGCACGGGAGGGAAACCCAGAAACCTCTGCTGCGTGCTGCGGATCGCCGAACTTGAGCGTTGCAGGATGAAGGAACCAATGTGCCTTTGCGGCTGCTCGTGGAACCTGGTCATTATGCTCGTTGCTGCTGGCTTGACTCCATGACTCCTTGTACTTGCTGAAGGACGTCAGATACTTCGAGGATGAAGGTGATGGTACCGTTGAGATGTGGTCATCAGGGCGTCTTCAATCGACGGTGGTCACCAATGTGGAGGAAAAGGGGAGATCTCCCGCCAGGCGATGTCACTGCCTGGGGACCGCGGTCCGAATGCTAACTTCGGATCATTTGTATATATGTTATAGTCAAAGTCCGATACACAGTCTCTTCGCGGAAGGACTGGTTTATCCTAGGTTTGGCCAAAGCCATCAGGCAATCCCCGAAATACATTTCAATTTCGCCCAAAACCCAGGAGCTCCTAACTTTTCAGTCAAACGTCGAAAGTAAATTATTCTGTTTCGGTTTTGGCCTAGTCAATCCTAGAAGCGACTGCAAAACTCGGTCAAACGTTGATCTGAACATGTTTAAACAGGTTTATAATGTCTCTCGCGGTGTTCCGACCGATTGTTTTGTCATTTCATGTTCGTTTTATTTATTTTATACTTTATTGCACATCGTACAAAAGGCGGGCCTAATGCCACACGGCATTCTCTCAAAGCATCTCAAATATAAAAGTGAAAATCACGTAAGCTGACCAATCAGGTGTCAGAACTGGCAGAGTTAAACGGTTCTTAAGACTTGAAAGCTGCTTAAATGATAAAATGCTTCCAAATATACGAAGATAAGACACTTCATACCTATATCGGAGTTTGACTCGTCAAACCCCGATTTAATAAAATTGTGTTTTGACGTTTGCCTGACCAAATTAGTCTCTCCCAGGTTTGACGAAAATTGTTTAGTCAAAGGCCGAAAATTTACATTTGTTTGGGCTTTGACTAAGTCATTCAGTCTGACCTGAGAATTGACCAGTCCAACCTAGGAGCGCCGGAGCTTCGGAGTTTGCCTATAACATATATACTGATAATCTAAGAAACTTCGATAGCGTGATTCAGGATACGTCTTCTGATTGGCCAGTTCAGTATGACGCGTGTGACGTAGTACTCTATTATTTACAATGTTCGATGCTTGCGTCGTTTTGCATGGTCAGCATTTCATGTGAGGCGCGGGTCATATTGCTGTAGGTATCGCGCCGCTACAGATTAAACGGCACAAAGGAATTCCATAAAAACGTGGCGTTTTTCCGCTGGCTTTTTTTTCCTCTCAGTATGCAAAAACCCTGCAATATGGGTACCCAAAGCCGACGATCGAATTCCATCCGAAAAATAAATAAACAAATAAAATGAATCAATTAAAAGTAGTATACCGGGTCACTGATTTTATAAACGATAAAACGGCATAAAGGATTTACATAAAAACGTCGGAGTTTTTTTTCGCTGGCTTTTTTTCCTCTCAGTGTACAAAAACCCTGCAATATGGGTACCCAAAGGACCCCATCATACCCGAATTCCATCAGAAAAATAATTAAACAAATAAAATTAATCAATTAAAGGGCGCAATATGGATACAAATAATGATAAAAATAATATAAATATAACATAATAAATAAAACTACTTCAGTGTACATTTTCATATTTGCATTTAGTTAAGTTATAATTTAAAACTGTAATATTTGCATAATGTGGCGAAGCAAATGTATAAAAACACCTTTTGTAAACACCCATATTTGGGCAAATAAAAGTCTTTGTCTTTGTAACGTATGTATGCCTTGTAATGGTGTGCAGTAAAGAGTTTGTATAGTATTGTGCTAAACGGAATTACGTAGTTGAAACTAATAAAATATGTCATCAAAGATAAATTAAAACAATAAACACTGACTTATTTTAAATCAATTCAGATTAACTAAGCGATAAGCACAAATGAATAAATGAAAAGAATTTTGACATGGAATACTCGACTTTAGACACCGACACCTGCTTCTATCTATATAAAGTTATACATAATCACTTTGTAGATTCAATCAACTTGCACAAATAAAGAGGATAAAGCCGTTTACAAAACGTTCTCTATCGAAAGGATACAATTTAATGCATGAATAAAATACTAAATCATCGGGAGACATAGCAACAAATTGCTTCATAGGCCGACTATCTCACGCACGGCATCTGGGAGCGAGAGAGCAATTGGATTGAAACGAACAGAGTGAAAAATTATGCTAATCATAATTGTCACCGCTGATAGAGCTGGTCCCCCGGCGACAGCAGTTCGACAGGTTAATAGGCGGTTAAGGGCTACCAGCCAAAGTTGCCACCTTGCCATCATTGGTGGCTGGTATAACACAGTGATCCTACACCACTGAGCCGCCAAGGAATCATCTAATTGATTAGACAGGAGAGATATCTAAATAGAAACTTTGGACGTCTATTCTGGTCTCGCTAATTGTGTACTTTCCTTCCCTCTTAAAGCTTAAAAGCTTAAAGCTCTATTAGGTATGATTCCTGTTGTGTCGAAATTATGATTAAGGTATACTTTACAACAATTATACTGAAGGGCCAGAAAGGAATACTGGCCCTAATAAGATTATCTTTAATAACAAACAGTATACTTTTAGCATTTTAAGTAAAGCTTATACATAGAAATATATTTAAAATAGTGGCCGTCCGTGACTTTGTCCGCGTGGACTTCGGTATTAGGCATGGCTGCAACCCTTTTTGCGTCCCACTGCTGGGCACGGGTCTCTCCCCCTTAGTGGGGAGGCCTGTAGCTTACTCCACCACGCTGCTCCAATGCGGGTTGCCTAAAGCCTAAAGCCCTCGGGCGGCTCCCCTGGGGTTGCCCGTATCCATAGGCGACGGTGATCGCTTAACACCACCCGGCCCGTCTACCTTTTTGTTCGGTTTATTTATATAAAAAAGCCTTCCCCGATAAATGGACTATCCAACACAAAAAAGATTTTTTCAATTGGATCCAGTAGTTCCTGAGATTAGTGCGTTCAAACAAGCTTACAAACGAACGAACGAACAAACTCTTCAGCTTTATGATAATCAATAAAATATTGATTAATTTTATTATTGTCGACGTGTGGGAAGTGTACGAAAAAGCATGAACCCTATTTCGTACAGTTTACCATATTTTTGCCAGCTCATCTTAAGTTGGGTTTTTTTTTCTATGTATTATCTATTTTTCTTTTCATTTATAAGTTTCATGTTATCATTCCGATTTAAATAAAACAAACATTAAATGTTAATCCAAAAAAAATACCAATACATCAATAAAAACCGCATCCTTCTACGTTAAGTAGTTCCTGAGATTAGCGCGCACAAACGAACAGACAAACAGACAATAATTTTAAAAATCATTGTTTTGGGTTTTATTATGCTAATAAATAGCTCTAGTGACAGTTTTTCTTAAATATCTTCAATGTACAGAAACCGACTTGTTACAGATTTATTATATATGTGTAGATAGATTGAATTTTCAATTACAATTGGAGAAAAATATTTTCAAAAAGAGGAGGTAGGTAATGTGTTCGACTGTTTGTATTTTTTATGTATATTCACCGAATATTACTCCAATTATGGACCGATTTTCAAAATTTTTTTTTCGAAAGCTTTTAAGGTGATCAATATTCAAAAGGTGAAAAAAATATTATACGCATAATAATAGTAGGTACATTATCGGTAATGAGTCTCAATTCGTTCTCGGTGGGCTGGACGGCTGGATGAAGTTGAAGAAGGATGAAGATATTCCAGATAAAATTTTGAATAAAGTTACCAACCCTTAAAGCAATAAGAGATAAAATATGGCTCAATCCTAAACAATTAATGTCAACGGACCGAGTGTGGAAACCTGTCCGATCCATCATTCATAGGGCAATTAAATGTATTGAAATTATAGCTGCAATGTATGGAATAATCACATTTTTCATCTTCACATCGACTAGTAAATAGTTATTGCTATTAATTGCAATGGCCCAACCCTCGGACTGTTTTTTTAAGCTACACAAAGAAATACAGAGTAGAAACGTAGCATAACTAATAAAAGGATGGAGTGTCTTATATCCATAAACGGTCAGCTTAACAAAAAAAATATAAGTACTCTATAATACTCTAATATAATACTCTAAGGCATGCACGCACAGTGATAGGAAACGTCGACATTAATTAAATATCACAATATTTTCCATCGCATTCGGGCAGCAGTAAATACGCACATTACAATTTTTTATTTAGTCAGACGCACCGAAGATTTGAAACCGGTGTATTCGTGTCGGAGACCGCGGTCTTCACTCGACCATCACTGCTCTATCATATAATATTAATAGCAACATTAAAACACAATATACATAATTATGTGATTATATTTTCTCAAGAGGGTCACAACATGTCAAATCTATATCCCCATTCAAACGAAGCAAATGACCCGGTCAAACTAATAGTAACATAATTACGATTAGAAATACAACTCCAAAGATTGTACAGTAGTAGTGGTTAACTGGCACATATGTAATTTCGCCAGGAACCGTAGCGCAGTACAATGAACAAAACCACAGAATACTATTAACATTATAATAAATTAAGTTTTTAACAAAAAAATAAAACCGACTTCAAACGGTAAAAAATAAAATTGTTCAGTACCTACTTCTTCTTGCTTATGGTAATGACTCTTAAATTAAAACTATTTTTGGAGTCGGGCCCTTACTAAAATGTACCATTCGTTCTAAATGGGCACCGACAGTACAGACAGTGGGACAGTACCTACTTTTTCTTGCTTATGGTAATGACTGTTAAAACTATATTGAAGTCCGTGCCCATTCAGAACGAAAGGTACACTATATTTACTAAGACAGGACATTTTACTAAGGGCCCGACTCCAAAAATAGTTTTAAGAGTCATTACCATAAGCAAGAAGAAGTAGGTACTGAACAATTTTATTTTTTAACCGTTTGAAGTCGGTTCTATTTTTTTGTTAAAAACTTAATTTATTATAATCATGTTTATCAAATAGCCATCTTATAGCCTGAAAGAATACTACTATCAGTCCACTTGAACGTATAAATTAATGAAAGAATTTGCTCTCAGCTCCTAACCGTTGAGGAGTTGTACCTTCAATCATCAGCTTAGCAAAATGAGGTGATAATTACCGGACATAAATATTTGTATTATGTTAAAAAATATGACTTAAAGAATGTGTGTGCCTATTACGTTTCAGTGTTTCCCTCGATTTCCCTAGTATCACATCATCAAATTTTGCCATGGTGACAGTTGGACCACCTCAGGAATGTAAGATTTCTAACAAAAAACCATTTATTGAAAGAATTTGCTCTCAACTCCTAACCGTCATAGTACCTTCCATCAGTGGCGGCTCATCCTAAAGAGCGCTGGTGCAGTGCACTCCCACTTTAAAATTTAAATATTACATAGGAAAATTACATAGGTAATCTATATTCCTTCATAATACATAACATACTATCCTTACATTACATCTATCATCTATCCTTACATTCTATCTACGCGTACATTTATCGTTATATTGTACGAGTGGAGCGCCAGCGATTGCGCTCTCCTATGAAACGAAGTTTAGTACGATTCCTAGCGCTGTATTCAATGAGTGCGAAAGAGAAACATCGCAGCACATAGCCGACGCGTGAAACAAAAGATTTAGTATGAGAAATTAACTTAATCTGGAGCGCCGCTCACGCGCGACGTTGCCAAACCGTGGGTTCGGCCCTTAGAGCATCAAAGTTACTGACTCACCCTTCAGAAGAGACGGCATAGCGCCTCGCTTCGATACATAATTTTTGTGCCAAATCTGGTGCGGGGAAAGAACGCACACATTTTAATTTAGTCACACATTCACAAAATATCCTTTCATCGCTAAAGACGCATACATTTCTAAATATGTCAATTTCAATTAACAACGTCATTTTCTATGCACCGTCAACACTGACACCGACACACACAGACATAATAGTTGTATAACTAGAAGACACATTGTGCATAGACGTTGGGACGAGGGGTTCGCCCGTAAAGGCCACTCCTCTGACGGGTGTCATACTCGTCATACCTTGATGCTTTAAGGTTCGGCCGGCCGTACCGCGCACCGCGAGTACAACCTGCTTATGCGATGTTGCCGTTCTTATGTATACAATCGTCGGCTTTGACAGTTATATCGCAGTTTTTCTTTAAATTAAAATTAAAAAATAGTTTATGCGCGACATTTTGTGTTAAAAATGGAACAATACGGTGTATCTTTTATCATTTGTATCTTTTGGTAAGCAGTGTGAAAAAAACTTTCGAAATACGCCTTGAACTGAAAGCAATAATGTTGTACGAAAACTAAATCTTTTAAATTACGCGTGTTTTTAAATCTGAACAATATTTAAAACCCTTGGTTGTGTGGATGTGAAGATAGCAATAAATTAATTTGTTTTCCGTGTCTTGTGGTTATCAACTGGAACTGACACCGACATTGGTGGTGAATCTGCTTGGATGGTAACGGGTGGTAAAATAATTTTTATGTTTTTTTTTTTGTGAACCCCCATCGAAAAATGTCACTAGCCGCCACTGCCTTCCATCATCAGCTCAGCAATAATGATGATCATTATACACAAATACCTGTTTTGCTTTTGTAAAAATCATTTGTTGTGCTATAAAATTTGAATGTTCCCTTCGATTTCTCTGGGATACCATCATCAGACTTTGACTTGGTGACAGTTGGACCACCTCAGGAATGTAAGATATCGAACAAAAACCCATTTATTGAAAGAATTTGCTCTCAACTCCTAACCTTCGTAGTACCTTCCATTATCAGCTCAGCAACATGATATGATGATAATTATACAAAAATGCCTGTTTTGCTTTAGTAAAAATATGAAAATCATTTGTTGTGCTATAAAATTTGAATGTTCCCTTCGATTTCTCTGGGATCCCCTCATCAGACTTTGACTTGGTGACAGTTGGACCACCTCAGGAATGTAAGATTTGGAATAAAAAACTATTAATTGAAAGAATTTGCTTTCAACTCCTCGCTGTTGCAGTACCTTCCATCATCAGCTCAGCAACATGAGATGATGATTACTATGCACAAATATCTCTTATGCTTCAGAAAGTATAAGAAAATCAATGTGTGTGCCTATAAAATTTGAGAGTTCCCCTCGATTTCCCTGGGATCCCATCATCAGATCCTGATTTGGTGACAATGGGACCACATCGGGAGTATAAGCATACGAACAAAAAAATAATTTTGAAAATCGGTCCACAAACGGCGGAGTAATCGGTGAACATATATAAAAAAAAATACATACAGCCGAATACAGTACCTCCTCCTTTTGGAAGTCGGTAAAAAATCAAGATAAATCTACGAACATTGCGTAATTAAAACAATCCAGTGACTTTTCAAAGCCGCCCAGACATATTAAGATAAGGAAAAAATTAGAGTAATGAGTAGAGAATACTTTATCACTTTAAAATCTGTCGCCCTCTATAAATTGAGGAACCTACCTACTTACGCTACCGTGAGTGGAGCTGAAGAGTACCAAAAGACATATGTAGACCTCATTGATTAGGAAGGATAATGATGATCATCATTGTTTATGATACTGATGACAAGTATCACTCGAATAACCCCTATAAAATAGCAAAAACATGTTCTCTTACTAATTAGCGAATCTATTACAATACGTCTTCATTAACTTTCTTTGTAGCCAAATGATACTGGTTACCATACAAATGGCATCAGAACGTAAACATCGAATCCATGGCCACCGAATGCCAGTTATTGCCTATTGGCTGTCACGAAAAAAGCAGATCCAGGCCCAACATAAATAACAGACATAATTGATACTACAAAGACATTATCGTAAAGAAAAAATATGTCCTTTTTAAGGGAAACTAATAGGCACGAGTTCAGTAAGGGAAAAATCATTAAAATGGCCGGTTTATTGCGTGAACGTTGGGTTGAAAGTGTTATTTACGCAGCCGTAGGTTCCATAGTTGATGCGGAATGATACAAATAAGACCAGATTGATTTCTTGTTTGTCTCTCCTAAGAAGTAATGTTTCTTTTAAAGCTGTTGATTAAACAGTGCAGCCGTGTTTATGGTTAAGAAAAAGGCTGTGATCACTGAGTTCTAAGTCTAACGCGCTGAATGTATTGTATTGAAGTTATAGATAAAACTAAGACTGGATTAATTAATGTTTTAACAACTGATACTTCCGTCTACCTACGCATTCTAAGTACCTATAGTAATAAGAGAATAATCCAGATAAAGTTGTAAACATGAAAAAGCCTCATCAAAACCAGTCAATACTCTTTTGATAAGAACGTATCGGCACATCCAAACCTTAACTTATATAAAAAATAACAAAAAAACGACTTCAAAAGTAAACCATTCCAAAACAAATTAATATGCATTAAAAAGAGAAAAATAATTGCGTATTCTCCTAGAATTTAATAGTCGAAACGTCTAAAATTATCAGTGTTTCTCTACTATTTATTATTCATTGCATAATATATAAACCTTCCTCTTGTATCACTCTGTCCATTAAAAGCTCTATTGTAACATGCAAATGTAAGTAGTGGGTAATATTCGAGATTTAGGTGTTACTCTGGACAGCAATCTTCGATTTAGTCATCATGTTGATAACATTGTTAAGAAGGGATTTAAAACATTAGGTTTTATATTATGAACGTGCAAGGATTTTAAAAAGCCCAGTACTGTCATTGCATTGTACTCAGCTCTTGTTCGTAGTGGCTTAGAGTATTGTAGTGTTGTGTGGAACCCACATTATGAAATTTACAATAAAAGAATAGAGAGTGTACAAAAAAGGTTTTTGTGGCACTTAACGTACCGTTATAAATTAGTGAAATCGTTACCTAATTATGCTGACCGTTTGCAATATTTCAATATTAAATCTCTATTCGATCGTAGGAAAATGCTTGACCACTTGTTTCTGTTTAAACTTATAAATGATAATATCGACGCCTCTTATCTTCTGGCTCGAATAAATATTTGTGTACCTAGAGCATTACCAAGGACTCTAAAATATAAACCATTTTTTGAAAGACCTGCACGAACAAAATTGGGTCACTTTAGCCCCTTAAACAGGCTAATGAGAAATTATAACGGTATCCATGGTGAGTGCGTAGATATTATCGTGTGTACTTGTAATTATTGTAAGAATAGAGTAAAAATCATGGAAAAACAGCCGTTAATAGACATTTTTTCAAACAGAGTAAATTGTTTTAAAAGATAATATAATATTAATATGAAATTGTAATATTTTTTTTTTCGTAATTTATTTTCGTAATTTATTTTATTTTATATTGTATTTTTTTAGCTGAAATTATGTTTTAAATTAAATGTCAATATGTATTTCCTTCAAAATTAATTATAATGCAGCAAATTTATTCCAATGTAATTGATAGTAAATTAATAATTTAAAATGTATAATAATTTATTTTGTAAGATTAAGATAATTTCAATATTATTAATTAATTTTATTAATTTTTTTATGATGTGTTTAAAACTAGTAGTTTGTTACCTGTTATTAAAGTAACACTAAGTTTGTTACCCATAATTTATTATTGCAAAAAACTGTTTAAGTGTTTACTTTGTTGGTACAACAATAAATAAATAAATAAATAAATAAATAAATAAATAAATAAGTAAGTAAGTAAGTAAGTAAGTAAGTAAGTAAGTAAGTAAGTAAGTAAGTAAGTAAGTAAGTAAGTAAGTAAGTAAGTAAGTAAGTAAGTAAGTAAGTAAGTAAGTAAGTAAGTAAGTAAGTAAGTAAGTAAGTAAGTAAGTAAGTAAGTAAGTAAGTAAGTAAGTAAGTAAGTAAGTAAGTAAGTAAGTAAGTAAGTAAGTAAGTAAGTAAGTAAGTAAGTAAGTAAGTAAGTAAGTAAGTAAGTAAGTAAGTAAGTAAGTAAGTAAGTAAGTAAGTAAGTAAGTAAGTAAGTAAGTAAGTAAGTAAGTAAGTAAGTAAGTAAGTAAGTAAGTAAGTAAGTAAGTAAGTAAGTAAGTAAGTAAGATAGTAAGTAAATAAATAAATAAATAAATAAATAAATAAATAAATAAATAAATAAATAAATAAATAAATAAATAAATAAATAAATAAATAAATAAATAAATAAATAAATAAATAAATAAATAAATAAATAAATAAATAAATAAATAAATAAATAAATAAATAAATAAATAAATAAATAAATAAATAAATAAATAAATAAATAAATAAATAAATAAATAAATAAATAAATAAATAAATAAATAAATAAATAAATAAATAAATAAATAAATAAATAAATAAATAAATAAATAAATAAATAAATAAATAAATAAATAAATAAATAAATAAATAAATAAATAAATAAATAAATAAATAAATAAATAAATAAATAAATAAATAAATAAATAAATAAATAAATAAATAAATAAATAAATAAATAAATAAATAAATAAATAAATAAATAAATAAATAAATAAATAAATAAATAAATAAATAAATAAATAAATAAATAAATAAATAAATAAATAAATAAATAAATAAATAAATAAATAAATAAATAAATAAATAAATAAATAAATAAATAAATAAATAAATAAATAAATAAATAAATAAATAAATAAATAAATAAATAAATAAATAAATAAATAAATAAATAAATAAATAAATAAATAAATAAATAAATAAATAAATAAATAAATAAATAAATAAATAAATAAATAAATAAATAAATAAATAAATAAATAAATAAATAAATAAATAAATAAATAAATAAATAAATAAATAAATAAATAAATAAATAAATAAATAAATAAATTTATTTATTTATTTATTTATTTATTTATTTATTTATTGTTGTACCAACAAAGTAAACACTTAAACAGTTTTTTGCAATAATAAATTATGGGTAACAAACTTAGTGTTACTTTAATAACAGGTAACAAACTACTAGTTTTAAACACATCATAAAAAAATTAATAAAATTAATTAATAATATTGAAATTATCTTAATCTTACAAAATAAATTATTATACATTTTAAATTATTAATTTACTATCAATTACATTGGAATAAATTTGCTGCATTATAATTAATTTTGAAGGAAATACATATTGACATTTAATTTAAAACATAATTTCAGCTAAAAAAATACAATATAAAATAAAATAAATTACGAAAATAAATTACGAAAAAAAAAATATTACAATTTCATATTAATATTATATTATCTTTTAAAACAATTTACTCTGTTTGAAAAAATGTCTATTAACGGCTGTTTTTCCATGATTTTTACTCTATTCTTACAATAATTACAAGTACACACGATAATATCTACGCACTCACCATGGATACCGTTATAATTTCTCATTAGCCTGTTTAAGGGGCTAAAGTGACCCAATTTTGTTCGTGCAGGTCTTTCAAAAAATGGTTTATATTTTAGAGTCCTTGGTAATGCTCTAGGTACACAAATATTTATTCGAGCCAGAAGATAAGAGGCGTCGATATTATCATTTATAAGTTTAAACAGAAACAAGTGGTCAAGCATTTTCCTACGATCGAATAGAGATTTAATATTGAAATATTGCAAACGGTCAGCATAATTAGGTAACGATTTCACTAATTTATAACGGTACGTTAAGTGCCACAAAAACCTTTTTTGTACACTCTCTATTCTTTTATTGTAAATTTCATAATGTGGGTTCCACACAACACTACAATACTCTAAGCCACTACGAACAAGAGCTGAGTACAATGCAATGACAGTACTGGGCTTTTTAAAATCCTTGCACGTTCATAATATAAAACCTAATGTTTTAAATCCCTTCTTAACAATGTTATCAACATGATGACTAAATCGAAGATTGCTGTCCAGAGTAACACCTAAATCTCGAATATTACCCACTACTTCAACCTGTTCGCCATTTATGTGATAACATATAGGAATTGATGCTTTTCGTCTAGTGAAGGGAATTACACTACATTTTTTGGTATTCAAATTCATTCCGTTGGATTCGCACCATAAGACTAGATTATTTAAGTCGGTTTGAAGCAGAATGGTCTCTTCAGGTGAGTTGACTATCCTGAAAAATTTTAAATCATCTGCAAACATGTAAAATTTAGAATTACTGAAACATTCGCCAATGTCATTTATAAATATGTTGAAAAACAAGGGACCCAAATGAGATCCCTGAGGAACGCCAGATAGAGCAATAAAAGGCTTAGATTTATAACCTCCCGCTACCACTATTGATTTCCTATCAGTAACATAAGACTTACACCAGTCGAGGAGAAATCCACCAATGCCACACAGAGAAAGTTTATTCAGTAAGACGTAATGATTAACTTTATCAAACGCCTTACTGAAATCAGTGTATATTGCATGAATAGATTTCCCACAGTCCAACACCTCAGTAACGTCCTCAATAAAGGCTGTTAAGTTAGTGACCGTAGAACGACCTCTAACGAACCCGTGTTGTACGGATGAAATCAGTGGTTTAAAGTGCCACGATATTATTGGACAAATCAAACATTCAAAAACCTTCGCAAATACGTTGATTTTTGATATAGGTCTATAATTAGATACAGAGCTGGAATCGCCACTTTTGAATAATGGCATCACAAGTGCTTCTTTCCATAGGGACGGAAAAATGCCAGAGCCAAGTGATTTGTTAAATATGATTGTTAATGGAATTGCTATTGCGTGCTGCGCGCACGCAAACCACATAAAAGGAGGAATTACCACAAAAAAAGGAGGAATTCCATCCGGCCCCGCCCCTTTCCTAGTATCAAGTCTTTTTAAAACTCTATAGATCTGACATTCCGTGACAGATACAGACAACAGCGTGTTAGAAGAGGCAGGTACATACGGCTTATCTATATCTGGTAAGGGGATGCTAGTTGCTTTGTACACTGAAGAGAATTGCTCAGCAAAAAGATCACATATATCAGTCCCAGTAGATGCAACCTTGAATCCATTAGACATTTGGGCGGGATAAGAATTACTGTTGCCTCTTTTTTGCTTAACAAAAGTCCAGAGTAGCTTAGGATTTGATACCAGCGACGATTCTAACCGTTCTAAGTATTTTTTGAAAGTTGCATCATATAAATAGGAGCTTCTTTTCCTGAGCAATTCAAAAGACAACAAGTCCCGTGGATTACCATATTTTCGATATTTAACTCTATGTCTATGTTTCTCTTTAAGCATTCTGATCAAAGCAGACGAAAACCATATAGGGTAATCATTGGTTTTACGAGGTCTAGATTTTGGTACATGTTTGCTAATTATATTTTTTAGGTTTTTATAAAAAATTGTAACCATATCATCGACGGATTTGTCGCCTGTCAATATTTTAGTCCAAGGAATATTATTAAATTCATTTATTATTTTTTCATAGTCAGCCTTATAGAATAGAAATTTGGAATCACATTTGTAAGGAAGACTCATATCGCAAGTATAATCAATAGAAAAAGTTAAAGGTGGATGTGAAGAATCAATCACCGAGAGTGGATCCATACATTCTTTTAATTTTGAAATCGAAATGGTACTTAATATTAAATCTAAAATATTTCCTTTATTATTCTGAAATGAATTGTATTGCAATAAATTAAATAAGGACATAAAATCTATTAACATATTATTTAATTGACTGTTCGAGTTGGTAGCGGTAAGGAATAAATCGTTTGCCTTATGCCAATGTAAGCTGCTTAAGTTGAAATCTCCTATAATAATTATGTCACCACGGTGCTTATCTATGATACGATTTGAGTTGGTAATAAAATGCTCTAAAATATGCTTTTGCACTGGAGGGGGTATATAGACACTGCAAAGGTATAGAGACTCAGTATCTCCCCTCGTACCGCTTGACTCTAGCTTGATCCACAGGTCTTCACAATCGGATTCATATTCAAACATACGGCAAGAATTCACGCGTTTTGATACCGCGATCAAAACGCCACCGCCTTCTTTGTAGCTGTGGAACCCACTAGTATAACGATCTCGCCTGTAAACCACATACCGCTCATCAAAAATTTCACTATCACAAACGCTTTTGTTTAACCATGTTTCCGTTAAAACTATGACATCAAAGTAATTACATACAATATTTTTGAATATCTCTGCTGTTTTAGTCCTCAATCCTCTTACATTTTGATAATAAAAAGTTAGATTGGTTAACGTGCCCCTAAGTAATATATAGAATATAGCGTATTATTATGACAAACGATTTAATAGATCTAAGTTTTTTACATGCAGATACTTGGATTCTTAATTTTTTCGCATATAGATTCTGCCGTCTCTGACCTAGACAAACTTATATTTTAATTCCTTTGCTTTACTACGAGCAGCAGCATGTAAAAATTTGTTTTCAGACGTGAGGTGTTCTGTAATATAAATAGCACTCTTTTTGTTTCCACCGATCCCTAGATGACTACTGTTTAATTTGTCGTCCTGATTTCTCTTGTTAAATTTACTACTAGCTGCTAAAAATTCATCACGGAGCCGCGGGCTTCTAAATTTTAATACAATAATAACAATAATAACATACGAGTAAGTATCGAACTTCGAAATGTAGACCACATCGTTCTCGGTTTACCTGTTTTAAGCATATTTTTTTCAGTACTTATATAGTCCTACTACTACCGACTTACTCATAGCGGCATTATTAATATGAAATATCTTTAAGAAATTTTCTATAACTTCCAGACTCAAGCCCAGACCCAGAACTTTGCATCATCTACGTTCAAACTTTCAAGTAGTGCTTACTTTACTTAAAAATCAGACTTCCAAATCTTGTGGAAAAGGGTCTCTTAAATTAGATCATATTAGCCGTCTTTAAATTGTTTTAGTAATCGTATTAGTTGTTTTACGATAAGTAGTTCACTCTCCGCCATCCCGCATTGGAGCAGCGTAGTGGAGTAAGCTCCACGCCTCCGCAATAATAGGAAGACACGCGAACACAGTGGTGGGGCGCAAAAAATATTGCAGCTAATCATATCAAGGCAGTATGATGAAGTAAGCTCCAAAAAAGCTAAAGCCAAGTCATATTTACAGTAAAAATCATTTCCAACTGTTCGAAGAGAGCGGTCGTTACCGTGCGCGTGCACACTTAACGCAGCTCCATTCCCTTAGTTACAAGTGTTAAACTCGCGTTAAGTATCTACTGTCTCTCCAAGAAGTATGCTTGTGACCTGACCGATATTGGAAACTAAGAGTGATCAGTTGTATCTAGTCGTAAAGTACTATTTAATTCTTGTTCGTGGTAGTTTCGCAAACATTCACTAGTGAGAGCTCGTGACGGGGCGCGTGCATATCTCACGCGGCGCGGTATTCCCGCCTGTTAACCCGTGTTGCACTCGCTATGAGTATTAATCTTACGATCTACGAAAGTGTGTTTACGTCAAATGTAAATATGTAAGTGGTTCCCTTGGCGCCTTTAGAGTGCAGACGTAAATTTATGGTATAAAACTGTGTTTCGATTTCGCCGTAATATCAAAGGTTTTATGCTTAATTTGGTATTCAATTCTATTTAATGTTAGTTTGTTAACAGGCATTAATCCAAATGATTGGTAAATTTATAGTCTAATTTTATTCTAATCCCAAAGGAACCTTTTCCAACTCCCGTTCAAAGTTTGACATTAGTGATTTTTCGTCTTGATTGTATTTTCTAAAATATTGGAGAAAGTCCTTTATAACAATCTGTACACTTATTTTGAAAAGTTTTCAATTTTAGCGGAAGAGCAAGTAGGTTTTCGTAGGAATAAGTCCATTAATTCAGCTGTGTATAATTTTTTACAAAAGGTAATGATGAGTCTAGATAATAAAAAACAAATTACAGCGCTTTATATGGATATGACTAGGGCGTTTGACTTTGTAGACCACGCATTATTAATAAATAAATTAGAGAAATACGGCGTAAGAGATAATGCTTTAAATTGGATAATGTCTTATTTAACCCTTAACTGCATTATGATGTAATATTACATCAGTTTACTTTTCCTCCAATATATTTTTATCTAGCAACCCTACTTACGTGCTTATTTTTTTAAAGTATTGTCAAAGGTCTAATCGACACGTATAAACGCACCTTATCGCCATAGACAACTTTTTTTTTTACAAAAATTTGACGTTAAAAGTTTTTTGGCGCCAAATTGCAATTCGCGGTTTTCGACACTGTTGCAGTGAATGTTTTTTTGGCAAAAAGTCTGAATTATAATAAACAAAAATAGTTTCCGGCAGCACATAGGTATGTAAAAATGGTATTGTATTAGCATTTTGAACTTGCAATGTAACTTCCTGAAAACAACGAGTTTTGTTTATGATGTAGTACTACATCATCATGGAAATTGGCATAAAATATTATTAGTATGGAGTAAGTACGATTTTTTTTTTCTGACCTTTTTTTTTGGCTTTTTTGCTATAAAGTAACTGTAATGAATGTATTATGTTAGTTTTATTGTACTTACGAGTATTTTTTCACTATCTAAACACGATTTCTATGGAGTGAAGCTGTTGCGAAACGTTTCACACTTGGTGGTGGTTCTTTTTTCATGCATGTATTTTGTTTTAGCACAATGTCACGACGCCAAGTGAATGATGATGACATTGAAAGGTTATTGAGGGAGTTGGAAGACGGCAACCTAGAAGAACAAGCTAAGAAACGAAGAGGACCAGCTCATCCGCTTCCTTGTAAGGACGTGCGTTCAGATGGTACTGCGCACTGGCTCATATTTTCAAAGAGTTTACGCTGTAAACTTCCTCAATGTAAAGGTACAACCCAATGGGCATGCTCAAAATGCAATATCCCTCTATGTTTGAACGGAACTAATAACTGTTTCACAGATTTTCATAATACTCCTTAGTATGATAATTTAAGACGATTTTGCATGATGATGTAATATTACATCAATAAATAAAACTAATTTTTTTCACAAAGAACTGTAGTTTGATTTTTTTTATTATTTTTCCTGTGATGTACACCTCATTTAGAACCCCTGGTATTTTTCTCGGCCCAAAATAAAAAATCATGCAGTTAAGGGTTAAGTAATAGAAAACAGGTAACTGAAATAACAAAAGTAAATGAAAAACGAAAATAGAGGAGAAACACGTATCTCATCCCAAAGAAGTTAAATACGGAGTACCTCAAGGAAGTATTCTTGGTCCGTTGCTATTTTTAATTTATATAAATGACTTCCCGAAAGTTATTGAACATCCCATGGTTCTTTTTGCCGATGATAGCACGGTAATATTTAGAAATGATAATCCTGATACCTATGAGGCTGATATTAATAATTCCATTGAATCATTAGTAGACTGGCTAAATAAAAACAATCTTAAAATTAACCTTGATAAGACAAATATAATGACTTTTAAAAATCGAGTATCTTACGGAAAATCAATAAATATAAACTATAGAGGAAGAACCATAAGTGAAACTGAAACAACAAAATTCTTAGGTTTATACATAGATCACAAATTAACATGGAGAACACATATTGAGCACGTATGTAAAAAGCTCAGTAAATTTTCATTCGCTCTCTATAAATTATCAAAAGTGGTAAATATATCGGCGGTATTAAGCGCCTATCATGCGTATGTTGGCGCAACCTTAAGATACGGACTCATATTTTGGGGTAATGCAACGGAAATACAAACAGTTTTCAAAGCGCAAAAGAAATGCATACGGTCAATCTGTCAACTACGGCAGATAGATACATGTAAACCACACTTTCAAAATCTTAATATAATGACACTCCCTTCGCTATATATCTATGAAATATATGTAATGGTCAAATGTGACATCTCTAAGTATGATACCTTAAACTCTAAAAGACACAACAATAAGTTGTGCTCAATACCTTCCAAAACTAAACAATATCATAATAGTGTATTTTGCATGGGACCAAAAATATACAATAATCTACCAGACTCCCTAAAAACTAAAACTATTAATGAATTTAAAAAAGAACTTAAAATGTATTTAATTAAAAAAGCGTACTATTCGGTCACTGAGTTCCTAAACGATAAATAATAATATATATAATAAAATATTAACTAAAATAAATAATAAACTAAAATAAATGACATAAATAAGATATTTCGCGGGATAAAAACCTGGGAGGTTTTTCCGCCAGCTTTTTTTCCTCTCAGCGTACAAAAACCCATCATGGTGGGTGCCCAAAGCTGATGACGGTCAACCACGTATGGTTCAAATAAAATAAAATAAATTTGTATAAAAAGCACAAACTTGGGTTAAATTGAATTTAAGTAGCTAAAGTGATAATAATGTAAAATTATTTAAGTATACTGTGTATTTTAGTGTTTACTGTACATAATTAGTTTATAATTTAACTTGTAATTTTATTATATAACTTTTACAATAAAATTTGTACACCCTAAAGGGTAAATATGGCGATCTAAATATTTTTGTAAAACCTTTTTTGCTACCCATATTTGTGCAAATAAAATATTTTCATTTCATTTCATTTCATTTCATTTCTATCCACAATGTGATTACTACGATTGCTTAGAGCATCAAGGTATGACACCCGTCAGAGGAGTGGCCTTTACGGGCGAACCCCTCGTCCCAACGTCCATGCAGAATGTGCCTTCTAGTTATACAACTAGTGTGTCTGTGTGTGTCTGTGTGTGTCGGTGTCAGTGTTGTCGGTGCATAGAAAATGACGTTGTTAATTGAATTTGACATATTTAGAAATGTATGCGTCTGTAGCGATGAAAGAATATTTGTGAATGTGTGACAAAATTAAAATGTGTGCGTTCTTCCCCCCACACCAGATTTGTCACAAAAATTATGTATTGAAGCGAGGCGCTATGCCGTCTCTACTGAAGGGTGACTCAGTAATTTTGATGCTCTAAGTACGATTGTGATTAGTATGAAGTTAATATGCATAGCATACCTGAAACTGGAACATTCTTTCAGGAGTTCCGAAATAATATTTGAGTTATGGCGATATACACGTAGATCTTCTTTTTTTGAACCTCAATTCTGGGCCATATAAAAGTCCTCAAGAAAGTCTTCCAACAATGGATGCCGATTAAGTATCGTTTCTATTGGTAATTGAACATTATTTGCGTATCATTGGTCGATGAGTCCAACAGATCGTTATCTCTCGGTATGCGGTCAGGCGAACCTCAGGAAGATTGAAAGCGCGCATCGACAGTCCAACGATTATTCAGCTGATACCGATTTTACCGTGTTTCCTCTTCATTAATTTCATGTATTCCGGTATTATGTAAAATTTTACTCAGAAGCCACGTGCTTGTTGTAGTTCATACTCTTTTGGTCCACATTTTACGTTGTTAACTAAATACGAGCATTCTTCGAGTATGCCAAAACCTATATAAGCTTAATGGTCTCCGAGGGGGTTCAGATCACATTCGCATGATTGGTAGGAAACTATGAATGCCTGTTTAATTTCATTTCCAATGGTAATTGAACGTTAGTTGCGTATCATTGGTCGATGAGTCCAACAGATCGCTATCTCTCGGTATGCGGTCAGGCAAAACTCAGGGACGATTGGAAGCACGCATCGACAGCCTATCGATTATTGCACTGATACCGATGTTATCCTGTTTCCTCTTCATTAATTTCATTGATTTTTGAATTAAGTCAGATTTTGCTAAGATGGGAAGCTACCGTCAAATACTGCGTCGTTCTCGTATTAAAATGATTTTGTTTTGTCAAAAATTTAATTCGTAGACCAAACTCCAGCGATTCGGTAGTTGACTGCCACATCAATCGACATACTTTTAATGGGTTCAATTAAGAATCGTAGTTTAAGTTAATTTCAATGGTCATGTTATCGGGTCTTTTTTTATTTGAATGGAGTAGCAGACGAGCATGCAGGCCACGTGGTGGTAAGTGGTCGCTGCAGCCCATGGACATCTACATACAACCTCAAGCAAGCATAGGTAAGTCTTGTCTGAGGTCGTATGCAGTTGCGCTGCTACTCCGGAGGCTGGTGGTCGCCTCATGTAAGTGTGGCCGGCAACTGCGCCTTTCCACCGAAACACAATAGAATTGGTTCACGGCAGAAGTGGGTGCAGCGGTGATACTTCCCCGGGCGAACCATAATAGTTCTACCACCTACGAAAACTCCACTTAATTGATTTCATCAGTTCCTTTATTAGGTCCGATTTTGTACGATATTGTTTGGAGTTTAAGTCTTAATATGAAGCTTCAATGCAAAATGATTGTATCAAACATCTTTATATACTAAATCCAACTGATCGTCATCAATTGTATCTTAAAAAATATCGAACCATTCACTACGTAAAACCAAAAGGGAGATAGGGAAAAAGTAGGTATAGTGTGCAGCGTCTTATATACATACAAAAGTAATCTAGGAATTAAAGATGTAAGCTGTCGTTTGATCAAAATAAAATAAAACGGTGAGTTTATTAATACTATTGCCCAAGCTCTCGCACTTATCTCAAAAGCATTTTTGCAAACATATATTACTACGCTCTTACGAGCCTACCATGAAGACAAAACACAGTATTTATCACCCTGTATCTTGAATCTCTTGTGCGTGACAAACGGAGACACTGCAATCTCAGCGTCTCACTAAGGGCTCATTTTCATTGGTCGTTCTGGCTCGCATGAGGGATGCAAGAGCTTTCTGTACCGCATGCTTTAGTCGCGATCAGTCCTCTGCCACCATTTCGCTATTGTATGATTTGAAATTTAGGAACCATGTAATGCAAATTACGGTTCTTGGAGGTCATAATCAGTATGATGTAGATATAGAAAGCTAACCTATTATGTGTATTGTTTACATATTTAAAGAAAAAACACATTCAGCGTATTGGAGACATTCTGAAATTAAGTAGGTACAATAAAGCCACAACGAATAACTTCATTAAAACCTTTTCAAAGGGAATGAAATTAAAATAGAAAATAGTCTTGGACTATATGTTGTTTTAGCTATATGAAATCTATATTAGCGCGCGCAGTCGTACGAGGCTACCATGCAGACAAAACACCGTATTTGTCACCCTGTATCTTGAATCTCTTGTGCGTGACAAGCGGAGACACTGCCGTTCCAGCCGCACTAATGGTGCCGCCTGACTTTTCCCGCGAGTTATTGCGTGCGATCGCCGGCTAACGAGTCGACATCAGTCCCCTGCCTCGATCTCTTTAAGAACTACAATGCAAATTACGGTACGCGGAAGAGGTCATATTCAGTACCTATAATATAGATATAGAGAATCAAGCTTGTTTAGTGTATTATTCATATATTCAAAGAAAAAACATTTAAGCGTACTGGAGACATTCGGAAATTAATTAGACACAATATATCCGCACTTAATTTAAACCTTTTCAAAGGGGATGAAATTAAAATAGAAATAATATTGGACTATGATCCTTCTCAATTTTAAGAGAAGACCCGTAAAGGCCCGGGGGCCTAACTGTAGGACTAAAAAAAATGTAATGAAACTACTATAAAACCGAAATCCACGTAAATATGTATACTAAATCCTCTTATTATTTAAAGGGGTATAATTTTCCTTCTAGACGTTATAATGATAAGCTGTTTGATTACGAGAACCCTTCAAAGAAGAGATATCACTGCGTGAGTATTGCACGCACACCGTTATTCTCTTACCAAATAGATTTAAATATGAAACAGTTCGCAAGTATTTAGACAATCAGCTACAAAAAGTAAAAACGAAATAGATTTACTTACAAAGAATAGCACGCAGAATTCATAGATCTTGGGTTTGGTTACATATTATTATGTACTCGTACAATACAATGAAACAAGAATCAAAGTCGCTCTGACCTACATATAGACTTATATACCTTCACAAGACAGCATTCAATGAGTAATGGTAAATTATTAACGGATAGCTGTAGTGGCGTTAGTTATCTTGTTAACGAGAGGGAATCCTGCGGTGCGCCGGAGATATGCACGCGAATCTTAACTCCTGATTATATCAAACAACATAACGACGGACTAGTTCCATGTCACTCTCTATAAACCATATTTTATGGAACAAATAGTTAATGAAACTTGTTTGGAAAGAGCATAATGAAACAAAATACCAATCAATCATCCAACCAATAAATCGATCGATTTTATAAAATTAAAACAGAACGAGCATTTGGACGGTAAATTTAATATACAGCGCTTATTGTACCACATTGGGGTACAAATCTACAAATCTTATAGATATAAAGGAGCAATTCTCGTATTATATACATACATAATGCGACTCTCGGTTCCAACGATTTTCATGAAATTTTGTGTGCAGGGGTTTTCAGGGGCAATAAATCGATCTAGCTAGGTTTGATTTTTAGAAAATATCATTTAATCTGTGTTTTCAGCAATAATCACCTTAAATATAAACTGAAAAAATTACTCTTCTTGACATCTATCGGCGAGTATAAGTAATTCTTTTTATTTTAAATTGGGAGCTGAAGTAGATGGCGTTGTTAAGCAAGCAAGTAAGTAACAATGAGTCTCTGAAGAAAATCAATTGTTTTATCTGAGCAAAGCTCGGTCACCCTTTTACAGCAAATGACACGCAAGAAGAACGCATTTCACAGAGCTGTACGATTGGCTTTTCTAGGATTCTTATAGATTTTGGTACACGATATCTCTTAACTTGACAACATAAACTTTAATTCATACTTCCTTTCAACCTTTAGGAACGAAGTTCCTTATCGCGTGTTGCGAAAGGGGGCTAGACGTAAAAAATTAAGACCAAAAGTTGTAACACACTTAACTATTGCAACCGCACTCGACATTGTTTATTTTGTTGACATCTTTCTTATGACCGCACTTGATGTTGCTTAGTGGCCACCCATCCTACTTTTGACTGCACTCGACATTGCTGAGGTTTATTGCCACCATTCCTACATTTGACCGCACTAGATGTTGGTGAATTGCCACCCATCCTACTTTTGACCGCACTCGACATTGCTTAGCTTTGTTGACACCAAACCTAAAAGTAATGCAGAAAGAAGAAAATAACAATATGATGCGCAGAAATTAAAGAAACAAGAAAGTAAAAAAATACAACTTCGTTCCATCCGGGTGTCACTTGACACCTCAGTTTTTTTATGTCCCACTGCTGGGTACAGGTCTCCTCTCACAAGTGAAAGGGATTTAGGCCATAGTCCACCACGCTGGCCAAGTGCGGATTGGTGGACGTCATTCTTTCGAGAAATTAAGTATGAATTTCTCTCAGGCATGCACGGCGATGGAGAACATCGTAATTAATTAAATACATATCACGATATTTTCCATCACTGTGGAGCAGCGATAAATGCGCACATTACACAGAGGTGCGCGCCGAGGATTTGAACCCAGGATCGGTCGCATTCATAATTCAGACTACTTTCAGTGAAAATATTCAGTAAAATACAAGTCACAATAAATACATCCATCAGCGACATACATCTCTCTCTACATTTTGTCTAAAGCCGACTTTCATTGTCAGCTTTCACCGACACACTATCTTTATTTGAATTATAAAGTTTTTCTCCGAGCGCGCTCTCGACAGTCACGATCGCTTAAATAAAGCAGCGGCACAGAGTAGCAACCCAGATCTGTGTGCTGCCTGCAGAGTAATGAGGTCGTGGCTGTTTCTGTGGCATCAAGAAACGGCCACGTCCTTTAAAAGTGACCTTCCATACAGAAAAAACTAAGCTTAGACTCTAGTTTTTATCTACCGACTTGTTCAATATAATGGAAGTCAAACATTGACTAGCACTTGACCAATGATGAAGTGTGTTTTACTTTTAAAGGCATCGGAGCAACAAAATAAATAATAATGGTGATAAAAACGTTTATGTGTTGTAAGAGTTTTCTTTACTAAAAAAGCGTTCCAGCTTCGCCAGCGTAGGTTACCAGGTTTTTCCCACAGAAATGTTCCTTTTCCTCGGATTAAAAGTATAAAGCCTATTATGACACTCCCAGGCCCCCAGCTATATCAATATAAAATCAAGTTAATCCGTGGCACCGTTGCGACGTGAAAAAGGTCAAATGAAAAAATTAAAATTTATAATATACTAGTGGACCCCGCAGACGTTGTCCTGCATTAAAAGTAATAAAAGAGGATTTGTTTTCTTATTATCTTAAAGAGACTTCATGTTACTATCAAACAAAAATATAAAAGAAATAATGACATACGAACTGTCCAGTTATTCTGACTGTGTCAAAGTTTAGAACGACACGGCACGAAATACAAAACGTTTGACAGGCAGGAACAATTTATATGGGAAAACTAAATAAGTAAAAAAGTAATTAAAAAACATTTCCAGTGGCCCAAATTGTGAATCTAAACCATCCTCTAATCCATTTGAATACACACAAAAAAATTCATTAAAATCTGTCCAGCCGTTAAGGAGGAGTTCAGTGACATACACACTCACTCACAGAAGAATTATATATATTAAGAAGTATGAATTAGTAAATATATGATGTTGAAACTTGTTACCTATATGATTTAAAATAATCTAAACCTACACCTAATTTTGGCTTCGCATCAAACAGTTACACCTGCTACAGCATACCTACTGCTACCTGCAATATGAATATAATTCTATACATACTATACGTATATAATATAATCTTAAACAACGACGCAAAATCGCTGTATCGCACCGATAACATCGACGCTGCACGAACGACAGACAATATAGCGATGAATATCTTTCGCTCGTGTGCAGTTCACAAATGTATTTATAATTTGTTTCAACAATACCAACTATTGTTTTATTTTGTTAAAAGCACTAAAAGAAAAGATAGACAAAGACCTAGACAGAAAAAAATTGTAAAGTAGGCTATATGCAGCATATTGCAACAAAATCGACATATACAATTCAAATTTCAGATCATTAATTTCATTTTGTAAAATAAAAAAAATACAGATTTCAAAACAATAGTTGGATAACATTGTATTGACGGCTTTAAAAGAAAAAGAAAGAAAAAAAGTTGTTCACTTGAAAAATATCATTTCTTCTAGTAAGTTTTAAATAAATCCTGTCGCATTTATCGGTGATTGAACAAATTATTACACTCAATAAACAAACTCTAGCACTGTACCGTTGAATTCACCTGTATTTGCTTACAATGAGATAGCGAACAATACGATGGTAGGATGGTGAGCACAATAGTGAAAATCCATTTTATGCGAAACAAAATGAGAATGGAATATCATCGCACGTGTCGGGCGCATGCAAATGCGCGGGCGCATTAAAATGCAAGATGGCGGAAGCGGCACGCAAGGTCGCGGGGTCGCCGGTATCGCCACGCGCCATTGTCCGAGCTACCGGCTGCTCTGGCCACACGTTTTATGGAAAATTCGGGACACAGAAAACAAGGAATTTTTGTTTGATGTTTGAACTATGATCTCCATCAACACGCATTGGAGCAGCGTGGTAGAGTAAGCCCCAGGCAGAGTAAACATACAAGGGCTGTTTGATAAGTCCTTTTAAAACTATTAATAAAACCTTTTTTCAGGTAAACGGCATTAACACTGGCAGGCACAATCTTTCAAATGAAGACTGTCAAAAATTTTGCAAAAAAAAAACAAGTTTTTGTCAATTTAACCATTGTTTAACTGTGATCACTCGTAAATTTTCAACAACTATGGAAAAATTTAAATTTCGTGCCATTATAAAACATTTGTTATGAAGAGTTGCAGTGCTGCCACAGTAACAACTGAACTTGATTCTTTTCATGGCACTAACGCACCAACGTTGCAGACTGACGTTGTTTATAACTGAATAAATGATTTTAGTTAGATTTTAGTTAGTCAAGCACATCTGTTGCTCCACGCTCTGGTCGCCCAATCGAAGTCATTACTGAGGATCTTGTTGAAGAAGTCCATGTATTTATATTGGGCGACTTAAATCTTAATAGTGCCTCTATAGCTGTAAATAATTATTTTTCTTATTTTTTGTCTTTCTGTGGTTTATGTGAGAAGAATGTTGTGATGAATTCGCATGGTGGAATGCTTGATGTTGTGTTAATCCAGGAGAGCGTTAATTTACATAACGTCTCCGTCTCTTTAACAGAGGGATTAGTGCCTCCCGACACATATCATCCACCTCTGGACGTTAGGGTAAGTATCTATAGGAAAAGTAATTCTGACCTTGTTGAGCCGAGTAATATACAGCGAGCAAAAGATTGGAATTTCGGAAAATGTGACTACGAAATGCTGAAAAAGCTATTATCTGAAGTCTCATGGGCAAATGTTCTTGAGTCAACGGACGTGCTTTCAGCGTGTAGACATTTTTATAATCACATATATTGTGTATTTGATATGTGCATGCCAAAGAAGCGTCGTCAATCTATAAAAGTAGACTTTACCCAGTTTGGTTTACAAACGAAATAATTCATGATGTAAGGCGGAAATTAAAATTACATGCCACCTGGAAATCTACAAATGCCGAGGAAGATTATCGACGTTTTTCTGATTTGCGAAGCGATTTAAAAACGAGAATTAACCATTCTTATGAAAAATACATAGCTTCTGTAGAGTCCGAGATCAGAATTAACCCTCGTAAATTTTGGCACCACATATTTAACCTTCGTTCCAAAGGGGGTTTTGACTCAACCGTCACTTACCAAAACGTAAGATATTCCGGGCCTGATGCAGCGGAGGCCTTCGCAACCTATTTTGCTAGTGTATTTCTGTCTGATCCTCCACTCTTAGATGTAGCAAATCTTGTGGTCCTTGACCATTGCAAGAACAGTAACCTGATTAACATGGTAGAGATTTCGCGGTCTGATGTCATGAATGCAATAGGTAAAATAAAGTCGAACAGTTCCATTGGTCCGGATAACCTTCCGCCGTTTTTAATGAAACTCGCGAAGCACTCTCTGTGTACACCATTGTGGCATATATTTAGTCTTGCGGTAAAAACAGGCATATACCCGCAAGAATGGAAACTGTCACGGGTCACACCTATACCTAAGGGCTCTAACAAATCAACCGTCGAAGAGCACCGCCCTATTGCCATACTATCATCACCAGCTAAAATATTTGAGCTGATCTTGCATAGGTATATATACGCTCAAGTTGATAAATACCTATGCAACGAACAGCATGGCTTTAGGCGTAAGAGATCAGTGGACACTAATCTTTTAATTCTTGTGGATTATGTGTCTGCATGTATGGATAGGGGATCTCAGGTTGACGTACTGTATTTTGATTTTAGAAAGGCATTTGACCGGGTTCATAATGACATACTGCTGATGAAGCTCGCCGCTATTGGTTTTGCTCCAGGTTTTCTCTTGTTGCTTGCCGATTATCTTCGGGATCGTCAGCAGTATGTCAAGCATGGCATGTACCAGTCGCGACCCTATCACACGCGCTCTGGTGTTAGTCAGGGATCAATTCTCGGTCCTCTGCTGTTCTTGGTCATGGTCAACGATCTCCCAGCAGCCGTCAAACATTCAAGATGCTTGTTGTATGCTGATGTCTTGAAGCTCTTTTCAGAGATAAAGTATAGATTGCATAGCGTTGCAAAATGACGTTGACGCTATCTTTCAGTGGGGGATTATGAACCAAATGGAATTTAACCTAGATAAATGTTTTTCAATGACTTTCACTCGAAAGTGGCACCCCATAGTTTTCAACTACACCATCAACAAAGTGCCAGTGACTCAAAAGAGCGCTATAAAAGATCTGGGGGTCACCTTCGATACAAAGCTCACATTTCACGAACATATTCACGGACTTGTCAAAGAATCCCACCGGCGCCTGGGATTTGTTCTCAGGAGTTCGAGGGACTTTCGCTGCATCAATGCCATTCGAGTAATATATAGTGCACTGGTAAGGAGTAAGCTCGAAACAAATGCTGTAGTCTGGAACCCACACGAAAGCACTTATTCACAAATGCTTGAAAGGGTTCAGAAAACGTTTATGCGTTATCTGTACAAACGTATGTATGGATATTATCCTTATTTATACCCTTCGAAATTTCTAATGGGTGCAACAAATTATAATTCCCTGGAAGTTCGGAGGGTATATAGTCAATTGGTTATCGCGTGCAAGGTTCTGCGGGGTACAATTGATGCCCCTAATTTAAGCAATGAGTTGTGTCGCTTTTACGTCCCAGACAATTACCTCCGGGCCCGTAAACATGACCTTTTCGCCGTCCCACGTGCGCGCACAGTTGCACGCGTCTTTTCTCCCGTGCCCCGAGTTCTCTCCGCTCTTAACGCTTTCCTGGATGCCAATGCGATCTGTTTGTGGATGAGTAGAAGGATATATTGTCAGAATGTCTCAGGTTCTGTGAGCGTGATGTATGATAGTTAGTTCCTAATTAATGTAATTGGTTTTTGTAACCGTTTTAATTAAGGCAAATAAATAAATAAATAATGTAGTAGCTACCGCCAAGTGAAGGTGCCTGAAACAGCTGAGAACACAGGCATTTCTACTGAGCTAGTACATAAAATCCTGTATGAAGAATTGGGTATGACAAAGCTATATGCACGATGGGTGCCACGTTTGTTGACAATCGAACAAAAACGCGAACGAAAGCGATTTTCAAAACTGTGTTTGGATATGATGAAGCGTAATCCTTGGATTTTTTTGAGTCGATTTGTTACTGTGGACGAAATTTGGGTCCATCTTTAAATCATTATACACCTGAATCAAAACAGCAATCAAAACAATGGATGGCGACTGGTGAACGTGCCCCAAAGAAGGCCAAGACTGTTTTGTCGGCTGGGAAGGTGATGGCGACACTCTTCTGGGATGGCGAAGGAATCATTATGATTGATTACTTAGAAAAGGGAAAGAGTATCATTGGCCGTTATTACGCAGAGTTATTGGACCGTTTTAATGCCAAATCGTTGGAAAAAGGACCAAAATTGTCCCACAAAAACTCCTCTTTCATCAAGACAATGTCCCAGTGCACACGTCAGCTATTGCAATGGCCAAAATCTACGAGTTGGGCTTCGAGCTGGTTTCACATGCTCCGTATTCGCCGGACCTAGATCCGTGCGATTATTTCCTATTCCCAAATCTGAAAGATATGGCTTGGAGGGCAAAATTTTTGACAAATGAGGACTGCATCGCAGGTGTAAACGGCTATTTTGTAGACCTCGACAAAACGTATTTTTAAAGGGGATAAAAAAATGGAAACTCGCTGGAAAAGGTATTTGGCCCTCAAAGGAGACTATGTTGAGAAATAAATGTAAATTGATTAAAAAAATATATTATTTACTTTTTAAAACAACTTATCCTTATATTAGCCCTTAAACAACTTATCAGCATCATAACGAAGGTAAGCAGTGTATGCAAGAAAGGGAGTAATTTTTTTTTTGTATTTTTAATCACCTACAGGTACCAAATAAAGTTTAAATCAGGTTTAATCAGTCAGGGGGTAGTACAGTAATTCTATCAATGTTGGAAAAATCCAGTTATCGTCAAATTACATATCGACATTCATAAATGTTGCCAGTACAATTACGCACCATTAAATTATATACCTTTATAGTATGGAAAATAGAACTTGAGGATTCCATTAGAATTATCCAAAAACCAGATTTAAACAAAAAAAGAACAATTTTAATTTGTAATTAAAAAATATAAATTCTTCTAAAAATAATCGAATTGTTAATTTTAAATTATAATGAAGTTTACGTTTACCCTGCCCTAATTTCTAACTTTATCCCAATAAACAATATGCACTGGAGGCACCCTAGCGATATCCTCAGCAAATCCGTTAGCGCGCACAATGGCGCAGCTTCGTTCGGCTTTAAATTATTTACTTAACTAATGAAACGTGCAGAGGAGATCTCCACACATCGATGCAAGGGCATTCAGCCAGGATTCCGACTAGTTGTGTTTTGAGCGTCTAATGAATAACGAGGCATCTCTAATATATTGTAGGTACATATAGCCGTCAATGCACTCTATACTCCGATTTTTTCGTAGATTAAAAGACAAAGTTATGTTTCGAAGAATTGAATTTCATGCAATATGGACGATAATGCTATTCTGTATTTGATGAGTGTAAATTTTTATTGTGTGAATTATATTTTTAATTTCTTCAATAGTTGCTTTGGCTGCAACCCTTTTTGCGTCCCACTGCTGGGCACGGGTCTCTTCCCATTATTGGGGAGGCCTGGAGCTTACTCCACCACGCTGCTATAATGCGGGTTGCTGGAGATGCGGGCTAACCCGCTGTCGGATGTTTTAAACCGCCCATAAGGCCAACCGCCAACAAGGTTTAACGACTGTTATCCATCGACTACAACCAAGACCTTGCTTTACGTGGCCTCCGAAGCACGTAAACGCACATGATTTTTTTTACCTCTAACGCTCACCCATCCCACACCCAACCGCGCCCGTTGGCTTAGCTGCATAGATCACTGCGCCATGCGTTCTTCGATATTGTATAGTAATAATTATCACGTTTAACGTTTCGTTTCACACACATAGCCCCACAGTAGGGTAGATATACACTGTGTCGTGGGTACCATGGACACATATAAACACAGAAACACAAACACCCAGACCGAGAACATAAATTTAAACTCATCATTCAAATTTCTTTCGCCATTTTTCGTTTCGCCAGGAATCGAAACCGGGACCCTCCGAATGGCAGTCCGGCATGGAAACCATTGTGCCACACGGGTCGTCTTTGCATTGCATTATTCATCGTCGTCAAGGATCATTTTGCGATGCACGGTTCTTAAAACTGTATGGAGTCTCAGATCCCACAAACATGGCTCTGTTTGCAGGATAAAAGCAATAATTGCTTTAACGTAATTATTACATTCTCAGTTCTCCATTCCATAACCAACTCTCATATCTTACTTATACTTTTTAAAATAATAACACGTGTTCATCATCACACGCGTTCAACATCGGTTTCCTAACAGTTTTTGTTTTATGTGAGCGGGTCGTCAGCCCGCTGCACAACCCCCAGCATGTCTGAGGACCACACCCTACTTTGGTCTGCGAATCCATCGGACTTAGCCTGTAGTTAGCTAAGCTGTACTACCGACCGTTCCCCTATCCGCCACCCAGGGGACGCTTCCCATACGCCGTGACAGCTAACACTGGATAGACGAGCTGGAGGCGGATCTGCGAGAGCTCAACGTCAATAAATGGCAAGAGATAGCGCAGAACCGAGTCCAGTGGTGCTCTCTCATATCGGAGGCCAAGGCCCACTTTGGGTCGCTGAGCCATGCGAGTAAGTAAGTAGCACGTGCGATCTCGACGCACTCACATTTCCCCTTAGTGTGGCCCCGGCATTAGAAAATAACAAAATAGAGGGATCAAAGAGCTTAGATCTAAGAGCTAAGTGCGAGTTCGTGACAGTTAACGTAAACACTCTCTACACTCAATTGTTCCATAATTCTTATGGTGGTAAACTGGTACCTAACGAATGTAGGATAGACCATTCCATATGAAGCGCGATTACCTATAGTCTACCAAAACTTTCACCAAGCCCTCTCATTATCTGTCGTTTTCTTGTATAACGGCATGCATGCGACTGAAGGATTGAGTCTCGAAAATTGTTATTTTTTAATTTAAAACTTCGCATCGCGTCACTTTACCCTTTGTCTCGCTGCCGTAGTCATCACAGTTTTTATATTAGTGCGATGACTACGGAACACAAGTTAAAAGATTTAAGAAATAGGTATGTTATGAAGACCAAAACGGCCATATTCTCTCTAAAAATTCGCGCATTCCCCGTGGTACCACTAGATCAGGGATGGCGAACCAATGGCACGCGTGCCATTGCTGGCACGCGACGAAATAATTTCGGCACGTCACTGATTACGAGTTTAAAGAAAAAAGTATAAATTATTTGTACGGCAGTTAAAAATTCGATAGTTGAAAAAGAAATTGATATAAAAAAAGTTGTTTCTGTAACAACTGATGGTGCTCCGAGTATGGTGGGTAAAAAAATTGGTTTCATAAGTTTATTTCAAACTGAAGTAGGACATTCGATTCTTGTATTCCACTGCATCATTCACCAACAAGCCTTATGCGCTAAGAGCGGTTTAACATCTCTTGATAATGTTATGGCAGTAGTTACGAAAATAGTCAACCTCATCTCTGCTCAGGCTTTAAACAACCGAAAGTTCGACGCTTTGTTGGATGAAGTCAACTCCGTGTGTAATGGCTTACTGATGTATAATAATGTTCAGTGGCTGAGTCGTGGGTCTGTACTTGAAAGATTTGTTGAATGCTTGGAAGAAATCAGACTGTTTCTGCAAAATGAGGGAAAAATTGAACAATACCCACAGCTTTTGGACGTCATGTGGCTTTCAAAATTGATGTTTTTTACAGACATATGCCAACACTTAAATACGTTAAATGTGAAGGTTCAAGGCACAAACAAAACAATAATCGTCATGATCGATCTCATTCGCGCCTTTGAGGCTAAACTACAAGTTTTCAGAAACGATATTATCGCAAAAAAACTACAAGTATTTTCCATACTTGAAAAAATATATCAATGAATCTGATATACATGAGACAACAAATGCAGAAAATATTACTGAGGAATTTATCTCTGTGATTGATTCTTCAATTAAGGAGTTATCAACAAGATTTTCTCAGTTCAAAGAATTATCAGAAACGGTCAAGTTTATTATGTACCCAGAAGTAACGACCTTTCATACACTGAACTTCTCCCAGTTCGATTGGTTGGAAATTGAAGATTTTGAAATGCAGCTGATTGATTTCCAATCTAGTTCAATTTGGATACAAAAATTCATAGACATGAGAAAAGAATTAGAGTTAATTGAAACAGAAAGATTGACCAGTAATATAAGTAAAGATGCCAATAATAAAATTTTAGAAACCTGGAATGCGTTGCCAGAAACATTTAATTGTTTAAAGAAGCTGGCTCACGCTATTCTAACTGTATTTTCATCAACATATGCCTGCGAGTCATTGTTTTCAGAGATGAATAACATCAAAGACTCTGTTAGAAATCAACTGACCGATGAATCAAGTTCAGCATGCATTCTGCTAAAAGTAACATCGTACAACCCCAATATAAGTCAATTATCATCCAATCTGCAACAACAGAAGTCGCACTAATTTGTAATTGCTCTTGTAATTGTATTTTTGGTAAATATAGAGCTTTGAGTTGATATTGTTTTTTTACATTATTTTTCCACTGATCACAAAGTCAAGAATATTTGATGGCACGGCTGCGACGTCATTAAATATTATTCCAGAAAATTGGCACGTATACGCATAAAGGTTCGCCATCCCTGCACTAGATTGTATCCCCATATCTTAACTCAGATACCTACTAACGATTGGCTGCAACCCTTTATTCGCCCCACTGCTGGGCACGGGTCTCTCCCCCTTAGTGGGGAGGCCTGGAGCTTACTCCACCACGCTGCTCCAATGCGGGTTGGTGGAGGACCAACAATTACTAAATTTGAAAAAAACAAATGAACAGGGCAAGCTAAATAAAACCGTTTAGTATTTAAAATTTAAAGTAATTGTTAGTAGTTATCTGAGTTAAGATAATGTATTGTTAAGTTATTACAAATAATAAAAGAAAGTATGAAAAGTGGAATTAACAAGTTGGAGTAGGTAATGGAATTTTTTGCAAATCACTCATCGTCTCACCACAAAATATGAACGGTTCATATTTATTTAATATACTTACGTAAATTCAGTAAATATTTATTGCAAAGAAATCCAATATGACTCCAACCCGCTGCTTTGTTGCAAATAAAACAATCTTTACAATAATTATATTTTATTCCATAAACAATACAAAGTTTTTAAAATTAAACCAATTTGAGATCTTATAGTATAAAGAGCTTGTTAGAGTCACATTGGCTTTAAAGCGTGTTATTCATTTAATATGGTATATAATATTCTTCTTACTTTTAAATATAAATAAACAGGAATGTTGGACCAATACAAGATTAACCTGTTAACCTTAAGTAATTTTTAATTTTTCTATAGAAAAACGCGTTTGGACTTTCTTCGTCATGTTGGCATTCAACAATAACTACGACATTTAAATGTGTCGTTATCTAATTTATTTTCACTTATAGTGACCTTTTTTAGATACTTTATTTATCTAAATTAATTTAGATACATCTAGATGTAAATCTTTATTCGCTAAGAGAAAAAAAAAACAGATTATTCCATCCGATTATAATCCGATTATTCGATAAGAATTCGTATCGAGGTCGAACCTAAAATCTCAAAATCTAAGCTAACTTCAGTGCTTAAAGTACATAAGTACTTCTATCTCTAAGATAAGTCTCAGTAATAATAAATCCAGCACGTATTGTGTAACCAGCATGTGTAGTGTAAAAACCACAATGATAGTTTATCATAAAGTATTTTACCGTTATACACAGTGTTATAATATTGATAAGTTAAATATAATATACATTTGCTATTACATATGTATCTAAAGACATTTTCTTTACGAGTGTTTACGAGTTCATAAACTTTCAAAACGTCTCATGTACCTGCTACTCAAAATATAACCAAGTCGCAGTCAACACTTTAAATATAACGCGGTAGTTTTCAATCAAATAGATACTAGTACCTTTTAAAAACTATAGTACAAAAATACATAACTATTTTATGCTTAGTCCGTTGTGCTGTAGACTTGTTACAAATATATTATGTATTATAAAAATATAAAAACAGTAAAAATGTAGTTAGACTTGAAGTAAACATTCCTAGCAAAATAAGATTTATTTAACCTATATTTAGTATTCTATTCAAACATAAGATCATAATATTGTGTAAATTCAATTCAAGAATGTATATTATTATGTTTTTGCAGCACACGTTCAAACGCTTGATCGGATTCGGATGAAGATATTTTCGGGTTATTACGTTAAAAACCTTTCGCAAGAGATACGCATATATAATTTGTTAAATATATACGCATATAAATACATAAGTCATAAGTAATTTATTGGTAAATATCATTACAGGTCAAACACAAACATAAAAGGAACCACTAATAGAAATGAAGAAAGAAGACATACTAAAGAAGTAATCGCTAGGAAGCACATTCAATGCGCAAATACAGTCACGCCGCCGTATGTTTTAACGATTAAACCAAAATCGATCGTATCGAATCGGTAGAGAAATCGATAATTTATCGATTGTATCGTGATAGAAGGAGTGTGATATATTTGATCACTTTACTTTCATCAATACTTTTCTATTCTGTATTTTGTGATTGAGCTTTTATGAAAAATTTAAATAGGATTATAGCGATCTTCAAGCCAACGAATAGCACACATGGGCATAATACAAAGCGGACACTACGCCTACGACTATTACGCACGTTTCAATCATCGTGATGGTCTTCGAGCGCTCCAGTTCCTGTTTCAATTTGTCAAGTTGTTGTTGGTACGGCAGCTGTGGACCAAAATATAAAATGTATAATATAGCTTCACATTCATAGATAAAAATAATAGTATAAGTTTATTTATCGAAACTACGATAGCCGAACAAAAAAGGACAGAGAGAGAGAGAAACAAGTTAACCTAGTGTAATAATATCAAGCTCTATAGTCTCACGAATGCCTATTTACAAAGGTACACGCGCACGTGTACGTTCACATTCTTTTTGTGTTGTCTAAGAAACCTTCAAGCTGTCCTCTGTTACTATAGTAACCAGTAAGTTATTATAGTTACCACCCATGATAACTTTTTGTGCTATGTGTACCGAGACAATGTGCATGTGCATATGTACATCCTCAAAACTATGGAACATTAAAAAACCGGCCAAGTGCAAGTTGGACTCGCGCGCGTATGATTCCGTACCATTATCTAAAAAATCACGTTTATTGTATGGGAGCCCCTTTAAATATTTATTTTATTTTATTATTCATTATTTGTTGTTATAGCAGCAATAGAAATAAATCATCTGTGAAAATTTCTAATAGCTATAACGATTCATGAGATACGGCTTGATGACTGACAGATGGACAGACGGTTGGACAGCAAAGGCTTAGTAATAGGGTCCCGTTGGTACCCTTCGGGTATGGAACCCTAAAAAGAAGTAGACATTTAATAACCTACTAACAAACCATTGAGGCTGACCCCACATTAGGCGTGCGCGTTCCTCGAGCGTGTGAGCAACGCGAGCGCCGCGTGCGCGCCGCGCGCGCTCTGCATAAGCGTCGCGTGTTGCCGCTGTGTGACGTGTCGCAGCGAGCGCGCGGCGCGCACGCGGCGCTTGCCTTGGCGTTTAACCCCCTTCAGTCAAGTCAGTCACAATTTGGACAGTGCCGTGTTAGCTAGCGTCGCGTCAAAATGGATTCTGACGAGAAAAAAATTGCTACTAAAAAGAAATAAGACACGTAATAAAAAGACTAAACGTCTTTAGCAAGATAGATTATGTTCTTCTTGTTCACAAGAGAGTCATTACTATATTTTGCATTGCAGACATATAAAAAAAAGTGAAAAGCATTTTTATGATTATTTACTATCCGCCCTGTGACTGAGCGAAACAGAGCGAGAGCGCGTGCGCGCCGCGAGCTCGCTGCGCACACGTCACACGGCGGCAACGCGCGACGCTTATGCAGCGCGCACGCGGCGCTCGCGTCACTCACACGCCCGAGGAACGCGCGCGCCTAATGTGGGGTAGGCCTTAGTCACAATTCTTAAATCATTATAGACTATTAACATTATAATGGCGGCTCCACATCATTGGTGTTGGCTGCAAACACCTAACACGTCGTAAATACTGATCATTTCCTACGTAGGTATCGTGTCATGTCGTACGATCGTCGATCATACTAGTAAGCGTTACACCAACGCACACTTTAATTCGTGGATAGAAATGACCCCGATGCTGATCACTGTCAATCACATAAACAGGAATATATGTATGTGTTTGTTGGTTGTGTTAGCTATTAGGGCTTTGTTTACCAAGCATGTGGAGCTGCCATTAATAAAATTATTCCAAACAAAGTCTCACCATAGCAGAGAGGCGCTTGTACTTGGCGTACGGGATGACCTTGACGCGGTTGCTGTCGTTGAACGCCTGCATCACGTACCGCGCGTTCTCCCGCTTCGACAGCAACACCAGCGCCGACGTGTCGTCCAGGAACTGCACTGTGATTGGCCCTGTTGGAAGACCAAATCATTTTTAAACGGTAATAGAGAACAACTAACTAGGGATTAGGTTATATTATAATTACTCACTTAAATTGGAAGAGTCATATTGATAAAATTAATAATAAAATGTCGGCTAATTGTTATGCCCTTTCAGTATTAGTAGATGCGTCAACTCTTGAAGTAGCTAAAAGTTTTTACTATGCAAATATTTACCCCCTTATGATATTATATACTGGGGAAATTCTGTTAATGTTAGTAGAACATTTATATTGCAAAAACGTAGTCTCAGTATATTGTATGGCAAAGCGGGTGATGAATCTATTCGCTCACTATTTTCAGAAAAGAAATTCCTTACATTAACTGGAATATATATATATTAGAGATTTGTATTTTCGTTTTTAATAATAAAAACTTGTTTGAAAAGCAAATAAACATGCGCATAAGAGATGTGCCTACGAGACTAAGGTATTGACTAAGATATTTTCAAAAATAGTACATACATATTTGCTATTAGAATATATAATAAATTACCCATAGACATAAAACAGTTAAAAACTGTAAACAGTCAACAATAAAGTATTTTCATTTATAACTACTTACTTTACAGCAATCCAAAATCAATATGTGTTATATGTATACTTTTGTATTTTGTACGTGTATATCTGTATACTTTTCATGCAAAAGTCGCAACATCAATTCGAAATACAATAATAGTCTATGATGAATATGAGGATGGCTTATTTTGGTTCAAAATATTTGTTGAGATGGAACAAATTACGTTTTTTTTTTTTTTTTAACGATTTTAACAAATTACGATGCGAATAAATATGAAAGGTTGCAGATGTGGTAATAATTTAAGATTGCTTTTTGCCGAAGCGAGTTAATAGACCAATTATTTTTACATAAGATAGCAGACAGGGTGTTGCTATATTAAAAAATATATACAGTAACCAAACCTCAGTAATCGAGACTGGGTTGCCAACACGAATCTTAAGTGATTATTACATTACAAAATATTAATATAAATTTTATCGCTTTGTATGGCTAATAATATAAGCCACAAAATGCATAACTTAAAAAACATAAAAATATTTAAGAGAAACTTCTACATACCGAAAGTTTTGAATAAATCACTTATTGAACTTCTCTGCCACTCTTTTGGGAATGTCAAATGGAAAACGTGATCCCGTGATGGTGAAGCTGTAAATTTAAAAAAATTATATTAATTTTAACATATCCCTTCAGTGGCGGATCTAAGATTACAGTTTGGGGGGAGGGGGGCTTGATTTTAGTTTGGAGGGGCATGAGTTTAGTTTAGATGAATTAAAGGTCAGTCAAGGGTGAACCCGAATGGTTTTGGGGGGCTTCAGCCCGCTAGCCCCCCCGCCTCCCCTGTATCAACTAGTATATTATAAATTATTTACAAACCTTATATTTAAATATAATTATGTTAGATGAAGCAGCGATGGCCGAGTGGTAAGAAACCGCGGTCATCGACGCGACCGATCCCGGGTTCAAATCCTCGGCGCGCACCTCTGACAAAGAAATTTGTAATGTGCGCATTTATCGCTGCTCCACGGTGATGGAAAATATCGTGATATTTAATTGATTACGATGTTCTCCATCGCCGTGCATGCCTGAAAGAAATTCATAATTTCTCGAAAGCATGACGTCCACCAATCCGCACTTGGCCAGCGTGGTGGACTATGGCCTAAATCCCTCTCAGTTGTGAGTAGAAGACCTGTGCCCAGCAGTGGGACATAAAAAGGTTGAAAAAAAAATGTTAGATGACATTTCTTTTCTAGCATAAATTGTATTTTATAGCAGTGACCATACGTAGTGCACATTCACACCTTTTCATAGAAAAATATGCCAATGAAAGTATGTATATTATATTTATTTATCGATTATAAACATATCAAAGCAGTATATATAAATATGGCCATTTGGAAGAATACAAAGACCTTATATTATATAGCTCTTTAAATGTTGCTTCATAATAGTAGTCTTCCTTAAGAACCTGTCAATCAGTCATCAGGAACTAACTGATTACTATAGTTACTTGCGGCCTGCTGGTAACTATAATATTTCATTTCATTATCAGTAAAAACGCAATAATAAGCTATAAATTCACTCACGGTCCGCGCCATTAAGGTTGATGTAGGGTGAGTCAGCGTGTGCCGTCCGCGCCAAAAACAGCTTGTTGAGGAATGGCGCCAGCGTGGCGTGCGTGGCCAGCACCCGCTCGCTTTGCCGCAAGTATGAGTGCATGCTCAGGAAGCACAGGCCGGTGACATAGGCGTCGTAGCCGGCCTCGTGTTGCTTGTCATCGGTTTGTGCGTAGCCGCGACCCGCTTCTGAGTCTGGATGGAAACAGAAAAGAAATGAGAATAATATTACTTTTTTTTTATATTGTATGTATTGCAGAAACAATATTGTCCAATAAATTATTCCTATTCTTTATCAGAATATATATATTTTAAAAAGAATAAAATTCAATTTTTATTTTTAGTTTTTCTCAATGTGTTCTTTCGCTAGTTGAATCAGAAATAAAGAAAGTTGTTCACAAAGACGAAAAGTTTTCTTATAATTTTGTTTTTAAAGTAATTCTGTTATTATTGAAACAATGGGTATGTAAAACTGCACACACACACACACATTTTTCCACTTATTTGCTGTTGTTTATGATTTTTATAAAGGTCCTTATGAATCCAATGAATCGATTACTTACCAACTTTTGGTATTGAAAAAGGCTCTTCTGACAATGTCTGAAGTAGATGCTTTAATACACTGGAATTTACTTTATCTTTGAACGGAGGTAGACTTGACATGTATTTTGTATCTAATAGTCTGAAAAATAATTAATAACCATTAAAATACCAAAACAATACTGACATAACAAACTGCATTACACTTATTAAAGTAAGAATACTTACTTAGGGAACATACAATGCGTAAATTCCTTAAAGGCAGGGTAGTCCATGGTTTTTAATGGTTGGAAGAAGTGATTAAGTGTGTGTAAAAGGTCCAGTAGCATATTGTGACCTATTACTAGCTTTTCCTGAAACAAAATTTCATCTGTAGGAACTTGTTGTAACAGTTGAAATAGGAACTTGTTGGAACAGTTGAAATAGAAGAAGTAGAGCAAACGAATTTCTTAGGGGTTTCCTTAGATACCCACTTAAATTGGAAAAGTCATATTGATAAAATTAATAATAAAATATCGGCTAATTGTTATGCTCTTTCAGTATTAGTAGATGCGTCAACTCTTGAAGTAGCTAAAAGTTTTTACTATGCCAATATTTACCCCCTTCTAACATATGGCATTATATACTGGGGAAATTCTGTTAATGTTAGTAGAACATTTATATTGCAAAAACGTAGTCTCAGAATATTGTATGGTAAAGCGGGTGACGAATCTATTCGCTCACTATTTTCAGAAAAGAAATTCCTTACATTAACTGGAATATATATATTAGAGATTTGTACTTTCGTTTTTAATAATAAAAACTTGTTTGAAAAGCAAATAAACATGCGCATAAGAGATGTGCCCACGAGACTAAAAGATATTGACGCTTTGTATTTACCTCGAGTAAAATGTCAGATTTTCAGAAATAGTACATACATATTTGCTATTAGAATATATAATAAATTACCCATAGATATAAAACAGTTACCAAATACTAAATTTAAAAAACAATTAAAACATTGGCTTATAAAAAAAGCATATTACAATATAAACGAATTTTTTGAAGATAAGACATCGTAATACGTGCAATAAAAATAGTTTGGGGAGCTTCCGCGTAAAATACATTATAAAATAAGTGTAACTCTAAACAATGCCTGAGAGTTTTTTTTCCGCCGGCTTTTTTTCTCTCATTGACCCAGCGGTGGGTAGGCATCAAAAGCCGATGATCCGTTAAGATTATTCTTATCGGATCTTAAAACAAAATATTTTTTAGTTAATTTTAATTAATAATATTGTATGCCAGAACATGGTAGACTGTTTAAAACTCCAATTATAATTTTAAACATCTTATTTTATGTGTGTAAACAGTCAACAATAAAGTATTTTCATTATTTTCATTTCATTTCATTTCATTTCATTTCATTTGTAACCAATATTTGTTTACTATTCTTCCACTTGGCAAAAGCTCCATAATATATAGTAAGATGGGCCATGATTTTCCAACTTTGCATATAAATTTCGTTAGCATTTGTGTATGCTTTATAACAATAAATTTATTGGGTACACTTTATAACAATAAATTTTGGTGGTCCACTTACTGACTGACTTATCATTCGAGCAACTTTGGAGAAGCCAACAGCCTCTTCAAACTCCTCCCACTCTTTCTTCTTCTTCTGCTGTTCTCTGTTCTTTTCTGTAACCTCCTCGGTCAACCGTGTGACTTTTAATATTCTGAAATCGAATATTACACATGGTTCTTCAATAAGACTTTTTGAGATATTATTAATGGAAAATATCAACTTAATACAATAATTATCAAAGAATCTCTAAAATGAGAATAGGTTCCAATATAAGCATCAAATAGTGGCAACACTTGTGGCTTTATTAATAAAAACATTTAAAACTGAAATATTTTCATACTAGAGCAAAATCAGTGCATGTTACTGAACATGTATAGTCATTTTTTGTACATGTGCGCTGCTCTTTGCACTTCAAAAATCCACACGCGTGGATGTGAATGTGGGTTTATTTTGGCGTATTTACTCTCAAAGAGTAGTATAGGAGTAGAGGTGGCATTGGCGTTTGTCACTGATAACAAGCTCACAAGTGTATCAACAACAAGTGTGACCAAAGCTCACCAATACACTCCTACTAGATTACTAGAGCTTCCCAAACAATTTTAAACACAGAAAAATGTGCAGGTCTGACGCTCTAGGTCTTGCCAACATAAAGATGCATACTGAATCGAGAAAAAACTTTGAAATTTAACTTTGATAACTTCAATCTCAAAGTTTTAATTACATGTCAATATTAACGATATTTATTTAATTTTACTACAAGTACTGTATCAGAATAACTTAACAAACCTGTCTTTATTTTCTAATATAACAGTTTCCAAGTAGATCTCATCCTTAAAGCGCACCTTTAGCTCCTGATACAAAAGTCGCCTCACAAAAGCATTGCACCGATCAACATCCATATCATTTTTCTCATTTTCGTCAAGAAAAGTGCGCACTTTTACACTGAAAACAAAACCTTCATACAATGTAACATTAAAATGGGTGGTATGTTACCTTGAAAGCTGAAAAAGATTTAATTTTAGATACATTAGATCAATCTATTTTTGTACTTATGTGTGATGTGAAAATAATTATTGAACTACTCTCTTCAAAATAATCAGAACTGCATACTTAAATAAACATGTACACATTTAATACAAACCTATTACAACAACAAACAGCCCACAATGCAGAAGAAATAGTAGAAATGGCATTTTTCCATGGCAACAATGCTATGTGCTTTTTGTAGTTTTCAAGATACCAGTTTGATCTATTTCATTACAATTTCATGAACTAGAGTTCACAGCGCATGGGCTACGACAGCACATTGACATTTTGGCTGACTGTGATACAATAGATGAGGCTTAAATACAATGCTATAAGTGTAGGTACCAAATGCTGGTAAAGTAAAGGTAGGTACAAAATTCTTATACTGCTCTTACTATTTAGGAAGAAGTAGTATTTGATTTTAAAATCAAATAATATTACCTGCAGTCTTGACTAGGCTTTTACTTAGCTCCTTTCTCCTCCTGTATTATCAGTCTTTCTTTTATTCCTATCAAATTTACATCTTATTTCTAGTCTGTCTTATAAACCCTACCTCTACAAATTGTTTTCTATGTTTAACTGAACATCCGCTGTCAGGAAGAAATAGCTGTTTCGCAATAAGACTGCTTGACTTACATGACTTGTATTCATTATTAATTAATTAAGTAATCCTTAGATGTAATTTATATGTAAGGTAATTGTAAGTAGATACCTAAGCAATAAAATTATTAATGAAAAAAATATATTTTATTTATTAATTAGAATTAAATTATCTAATATAATTATCTTATTAAATTATCACCCATTTGGCATTGTGCTTGAATGTATAGTGTATAGTATAGTGATAAAGGGATTGATTCACTGCCTCAAATCAAAATAGTGAATTAATTCTCTCTTATACATATGAGGGGAGGTCCAAAAGTTCGTGGAATGGAAGGGTTATAAATGGAATGAAACAATAAATCTATTTTTCCTTTTCAATATAATCACCCTTAAGCTGAATACATTTATTGGATCTGTGAATTAATATTTCTAAACTGTCGAAAAAATATTTTTTGTCTTAAGTCTTTTTTTTAAATTGGGGAACAAATGAAAATCACTAGAGGCCAGGTCTGGACTGTTAGGTGGGTGGACTAGTGATTTGAAGCCATGAATGTGCAGAGCAGCCATTGCAACTCTGCTCTTGTGAACCGGTGCGTTGTCTTGCAAGAGCAACACACCCCACCATCCCCCCACCCCACAATTTGTCTAGTATTGATGCGTAGTATGTTCCGGTTATGTTTCTTCCCTTTTCTTTGTAATCAATCAGTAGTATCCCCTCACAATCCCAAAAACGAGTAGCCATCAACTTTCTAGCGGATTCTGTCACCTTGAATTTCTTTGGGGGTGGTGTGCCCTTTTTATGCCATTGCATGGACTCCTGTTTTGATTCAGGCTCAAAGTGATGAACCCATGTTTCGTCCCCGGTAACAATTCGCTCCAAAATCTGTGCAGGTTAGTCTCCACACAACTCCAAAAAGTACTTTGACGCATCAACGCGCTGCTGTTTCTGAAGCGGTGTGAGCATTCTGGGTACCCATCTTGCACTGACTTTTGTCATACCCAGGTGGTCATGTAGGATCCGCAAAATGGTGGTATCTGATACTCCAACTAATGCAGATAACTGTTTTTTCTTCAAACGGGCGTCCTCCAGTACAAGTTTTACCACTTTTTCAATGATGTCTGATGTGGTGGCCTCAACTGACCGTCCAGAGCGGGGGTCTTCAATCGAGTCTCGACCATGTTTAAACTGACTATGCCACTTATAAATCATAGATTTACCAGGTCAATCGTCCCCATAAACGGATTCCATTTCATTTAAAATGGTTGGCCATTCTTTCCTTGCTTGGTAAGGAATTTAATCATGCATGTGTTCAATTTTCTCCATAGTTTCAGTTTTCTTTCGTATTGACTTGTTTAGCAGGCGAGTGTTCGTAAACAAATGACGAAAGATGAAACTCTATTTATATACTAATGATGAGTCCCCAAGTAGTAGGACATTAAAGCGTGCGCCCCTATCCCCACTCCATCCCCTCCATTCCCCGAACTTTTGGACCTCCCCTCGTATGTTAGAGTAACACCTGGATGTTGAATTACAACAATAAAAACCTAGATGGCGCAATGGTGCCAGTTGAACATGGTAAATGTTGAACTAGCATTCAGATTCCTGGATTAGATACTCTGCAAGGCTGGTATTAAAATTTAGAGTTTAAAATTTTATTTTCTGTCTACATGTATGTGTTCCTGTGTATGTGTGTGTCTGAGTGTGTGGGACTATGAATGTAAAGCATAAAGTAAGTCTTACCAAACTTGTTCAATATACTTCTTGTGTTCATCAGGAATGGTGATAGTATCTTGTTCCAAGTTTGATGCTTTATGCTTCTCAATTATGAAATCCCGCAACTTAGTCTCTGTGGGCTCTGTCATGAAGGATATGCCTGAAAATATTCTAGTGATTAAAATGATTGAAAAAGCAGTTTATTTTCTCTCTTCTAATGATCTAGAGATCACATAACTTTGCAATAAAACTAATAACTGCAATGCAAATAACTTACCATCTCGTATTAACTTGTTGAAGTCAAATCCCTGTGAAGCCAGGAAGTCTAAACTGGAACTTTGGCATAAGAACAATTTTTCGGGCCCAGGCTTTCCGCGTGGGAATAAATAAAAGTTATATGCTTCATTCTTGTAATGATTTGATGCCACGTCCCAATAAAACGCGCAAAGCCCGTACTGGATAAGTAAAAACTCAGAAGATCCATTCAAGAGTGTAGTATAGTACTCTGCGGGAGAGTCAAACATACAGACGTCTCGGCCATTTATAAGCCCCGTGAATTCAGTGTCTATTACTAAGAAATCCGCTCTTTCTATAGAATCCCGTATTAATGGCAAAGTTTCCTTAAAATCTGAAAGAACAATTGTAATTTGGTTAAGCATCCTATATGTAACCCTACTTCCTTAAATCACTGCACTATACTTACTTTTTCTCGTGACCTCCATCGTGGAAACAATGGAAATAAATATATATTCCTAAACTAGAAATGTCATACAATATCTTATATTGTTTTTATATGTTTTGATAATAATATAAACAATCAATGCCTCATTTCATGAGCGCAGAGAAAGAAAATCGCGGTGTCTGTCTTCAGTCAGAAATTCTCAGAAATGTCAATTAATGTGAATGTGAAATGTCAATGTGACATAATAGTATTTTTTTCTTTTAGTAGTGGCATCGCAAACTCTGTGTATACTGCCAGTATCAAGTATAACTTTTTCATTATTTTTTGCCAGTTTGCCATCTTTGTATAAAAGCTACTAAAATTATGATACTGGCCCTTGCATGATTATAAAACTTGGAACGAACCTTTCATGCATAACTATTTACTCGTGCATAGAAGAATAAAACTAACCCGCCTAGGATGTCACGACTTCCACGACCGTGGATGGAAATCACAAGATATCTAATTTTCCCGTTTTTACCTGTCCGCTTACTATTTTTACTTATTCGAAAACATGACTTGAGTTTGTTTTGGTTTGCACAGGCTTTGTTTTTACAAGTTTTTATTTACTTTCACCTGCCCCGTTGTATGTAATGAAATCTTGCAAACTTGATCCACTTCCCGGTTTCAGTTTTGCATGCATATACAGGGTGGTCCAAACAGTGACGACCAAAGAAAAAAATTTGATTCCTCGCCTCTTGGGGTATCCAAATATACCCCATGTATGTTCGCCGATATTTTGTTGTTTTCGAGTTATTATTTTTTTTTAATTTTTCGGATGTTTTCTACCCTTATGACTAAAAAAATTAAATAATAAATAAAACAAAGCTTTTTCAAAATTTTTTTAACTTTATAGTAATCCTTATGAGTTGTTATTTAATGCATAAAGTAATCAGTTGCTAAATATCAGTGGAACTAACAAAATTTTTAAACAGTTTTGAAAATTTTATGTTTTTACGAGACATACAAATTTAATAAATCTTAAATTAAAAATACAAATAAAAATAACCAGAATGTCTAAGTTACTTCAAAATCTTTGTAAGACATTTGGATTCCCCAAGAGGCGAGGAATCAAAATTTTTTCTTTGGACGTCACTGTTTGGACCACCCTGTATAAATCGGACGACAATGCAATATTATTATGACATAGAGGTGATAAGCTGATGATGGAGCTGGAAGGTGGCCATAGGAACTCCGTAATTAAACGATGCAACCCCATCGACTCTGGACTCGTTTGATCTGTCCTGACGAGTACACCATAGTACTGATGTAACCAAACCAAAGTAGATGGTAACCAGGGTCCGATGATGGAGCTCGAAGATGGCCATAAGAACTCGATAATTAAACGACAAAACCCCGAAGTCAAACTAGCATCAAATATACTAAAATTTAAAAATAAAATTAAAAGAAAAGAAGCTTTATAAATAAGCTTTTATATGAAAAAGAGTAAAAAAGTTAAAAATAATTTAAACCTGATAATTTTATAAATAAAATCACTTTAATAATTCCGTCAATTTCACAATAAAATAACACCAGTTTTATATACTTAATATTTATTTCAGTATATCAATCATACAACTATAGTACATAACATAGGCTAGATGTCATTGAGGAATACCACCCGCAAATAAACTAATAATGTCTACTTGTATAGACAATAATAACTCGTAACTGAAAATACAATAACATACCTTTTTCTAGAAAAACCAAATCTAGTCTCTCTGTCTCACCACAATAACCAGAAAAAAATACCGGCTGTCTGCAAACTAACGTTTTAGAGAAACAATAATCTTGCTCATTGGACTTTCTCTTTAATTTTACGATATACCTTTCTTTAAAATTAATTCTAAGTGACTAGATATCTTCTCGTATGCGGCTTTATTCCTATACAAGTGTATGTTTGCTTTGACTTTCTTCATCAGTAGTGGCGGATCAACGTCGCTGAGGGTTAGTAGAGCATCTGAAAATTTAAATAAAAATATTAATTGTAAATTTTAGGATTCCGTACCTCTAAAGGAAAAAAAATGGAACCCTTATAGGATCACTTTGTTGTCTGTCTGTCTGTTTATCTGTCAGGACCCTTTTTCTCGCTTTGCCGTGAACCAATCCATCAGCCTCCGGCCGGAGTAGCAGCGCAACTGCATGCGACCTCAGACAAGACTTACCTATGCTTGCTTGAGGTTGTATGTAGATGTCCATGGGCTGCAGCGACCACTTAACACCACGTGGCCTGCTACTCCATTGAATTTTTTTTTTTACTATAAATATTTTACGGTACCCTCGGTGCGCGAGTCCGACTCGCACTTGGCCGGTTTTTATACTTACTTAATGTGTAAGAAGTACCATACATGACTAAGTTCAATGTTTTTTTACTAATATATTTTGTATGAGAGTGGCAAAAAGTGGCTCATACATTATGTATGTGGTTTTTACAGCAATACATGGCATTTTTTTCGATCTGTTTAGACTTTAAAATTATCCAGAAATTATGTGATACTCTATACCTATTACAGTGATATTTACAAAACTATCACCGGCTTCAGGTCTATTAAGCAAAATAACGATAAAAAGTGGCTCATTTAATAGTTTATTATTGAAATGATCAGTCATATTGTGTAATAAAACTTATGGAAATAGTATATTTTAACTGCAAAATCTCCTGTATAAAATGAGCTAAATCAGCGAAATCGGCAAAATTTCGTATACGGCCTCTTAACGCATCAAGCATTTTCCTTTGGAAGGTTATCAGTCCGATGAGACCCTTGTGGTCTAAGTCCCGATACTGTTTATCGGGACTTAGACTAGCACTAGCTGTCTAATCTTCCCTATAGTTAAGTAAATAGGTAATGCAACAATCATTACCTTACGAAAGGTTTAGTAATTAAGTAATTAGTTAACACACCAAGCATCTCCACTTGGAAGTTTAAGTACATAGGAACAATCATAGCTTGGCTGCAACCCTTTTTGCGTCCCACTCTGGGCACGGGTCTCTCCCCAATATTGGGGAGGCCTGGAGCTTACTCCACCACGCTGCTCCAATGCGGGTTGGTGGAGATGCGGGTTAGTGGCCAACCCGCTGTCGGATGTTTTCAAACCGCCCATAAGGCCTCCGACAAGGTTTAACGACTGTTATCTATCGACAACAACCGGGACCGACGGCTTAACGTGCCCTCCGAAGCACGGAAACGCGCATGAAATTTTTGCCACTAGCGGTCACCCATCTCACACCTGACCGCGCCCGTTTGGCTTAGCTGCATAGATCGCTTGCGTTCTACGCTCGCCGCCGAGCCATGCGCGCTTCTAAAATCATAGCTTAAAGCACTAAAAGTGTTAGGTCAACAGTTAACTCACCTAGCATCTCCTTGCGGAAGGCTTCGTCGACATCATCCAAGTGAATCAACATGGCGCTATATAGTGCGTCGATATGCGCGTTGAACACGGCTGTGTCGTACGGCTGCGGGCGGCATTTGAACAGCACGCACAGAGTTTGCACGGCGTACGATCGCACCTTGTCGCTGCTGTCGTCCAGTCGTTTCAGAACCACTGTGGAATGAGTTAAGTGATGATGTTGGTTAATTCATAAAGATAGTGAAGGTATGATCTGCACTAGAAGTTTAATTAACGAATTGTTTCACTGAGAAACACGGTACGATCTTTTGATATACATATAAGAAGTCAGTAAAGACATTAGCAAGATGTTCCCGCGCAACAAAAAACTTTACCGCACTACCTATACGTTTTACTATCTTATTTTTGACGTATACATATTATGTTACAATGAGTACCTACAATTGAAATCCCTTTTTCACTCAATGTATTATCGTGTACCGCCAGATAACAAAAAACGGAAAAGAAATGTGAAACTCGATAGACATTTCTGAAATAATATAAATTTTAATAACCGTTACCGTTGTATTAACCTCAATGAAAATCAGCGTTACTATGAAGCACCTCACATCGCATCGTGTCGCAGTTAATAGTTTAGCCAAAGAGTAAAAAGAAATCCCCAATGTTTAAACATTCGCCGAATGCAATATACCAATTCCCTCCACAATTATCATATCAAAATTTAAACTACTGAAAAGATTGTGACAAAATATTCTTATAGTAGCTAATGCCTTGATATTCTATTAGTCCGTGTATCTACGGGATTAAGAATGGAGCTACGGTATCCCCTGCTTGATCGTAAGAGACGACTAAAAGTGGGGCTCGATCCACAGCGCAGCCGTAAGCATCAGGAGGTGCAAGAGAGTACATCTACACTCCCGAGGACGGTCCTTTCTGTGCGCCGCACGTGAAGAACACCGGTGCGTTCCACTGGAGATCCCGGAGTCCTCTCCAAGCGCAGAGGCAGGCCACCGAGGGGGTTTGTGCCGCAAATCCCACATAACCCAGTATCCTCTTCCAAAGTGCCGGGTACCTTTTGAAGGTTTCCTCTCGATACCAAGGAAAGGTGAATAATACTTACCAAAGTACAACTTGTGCAATACTTCTGCGGAGAAGCAGCCCCTACGTTTGGCCAGTGCGGCGAGGCAGCAGGCCGCGCGCAGCGCGTGCTGGCGCGTCAGCGCGGAGTTGTCGTCCGCCAGCCCCGCCAGCAGGGGGACCAGCTCCTCCAGGAACGGCTCCAGCGACTCCTTGCTTGGGAACAGGTTCACCTTCTGTACAAATAGACAAAATAAAAAAAAATCATATTACGAATACAATATATTCGCTTAATGAATGTCATTTTTTCCCGGTCATCGCCTTTAGGTGCCCGTTTGGGCTAGATGTAGAGCTGAGAGAAAAATTCGGCGTAACAAACTCCCAGCAACACTCTTTTCTAAAAAAAAGTAAATATATTTAAAGACAATTTATGCATAAACAAATTTGGTCCCTTATTTAAAAATTTTAAAACCTTTCAAGATTTCCGTCAACTCCTCATAGGTATTTCGTTTTCGAAATGATCAAGTATTGTCTGTGAATATCTGCTAATTTACCTATTCCAGCAGTCTTATAGCAGGTAAGTGTAAATAATAATAATAAATTAGTCCAATAAGTTAATAAATATTATTTTATTATGTTACCTCATTTCAACAAAACGGAAAGAAACTGGATATGAATGTCTATCAAAACTCAGATTCAGATTAAACCTGTTTCGTTTAAATCGCAAATTTAAGAACCAAATCTTAAGTTTTCAGAACATAAAATAAAAATCTTTCCTACTACTACGTTGCCACAGTACCTTTTATATCGCAGGAATTTAGGCTGTTTGTATTCGAGTAACAAAAGAAAGCTTCTATCCTATGTTTGTAGGTATATGCACCTACATATATATGTTACAGTCAAAACTTATAGCCGGTTAAAACCACTTTTGACTGCAAAAATCAGTCAGAACTATTTTTAACTGAGGGCGTTGGTCAAAACCACTTTTGCCTGATTTTTGCAGTCAACAGTGGTTTTGACCGGCTATAAGTTTTACTCCGTGATATCTCCGGCGCTGCGGGAAGACCACTCCCTCCGCCCCAACGTAAGAAAGCGCGGCACCTGCGCTCGCTTCGGAACTTCGGCTTTTTGGTCGCCTTCGGAGCTACGGCTAACTTGATGCCTGCGCTTTCCTACGGCGGGCGGGGAGTGGTCTCCCTCCGCGCCTCCGGCTTTTTATATACACTCTAGGGGTAGTACAGACAAGACCACGTGGAAAGTGGGGTACTCTGATTCGGTTTTGGGTATTTTTCGGGTAGTACGTATGCGTACTGGCGCTATATATTAAGGTGGTTTTGACCAACGCCCTCAGTTAAAAATAGTTCTGACTGATTTTTGCAGTCAAAAGTGGTTTTGACCGGCTATAAGTTTCGACTGTGACATATATACCACAACCGATGTCTGCGCTGTATAATTCATCCGCGTGGACTTTGATATTAGTCATTGCATGATGTTATACAGCCTATAGCCTTCCTCAATAAGTGGATTATTCAACACAAAAATAATTTTTCAATTCGAACCAGTAGTTCTTCAGATTAATTAGCTCATTCAAACAAACAAACAAACAAACTCTTCAGCTTTATATATATTAGTATAGATACTATATTAAAGTTAATATCACACAGAGGTTATTGTCATGTATACTTAAATAAACATACCATATCGCCATTATCTCCATCGCCTCCCTTTTCCCCTCCTATGTCCTGGTCGGTGGGATCCTCCTGCAAGGCGGAACATAGACAGGCGACCGCTGCCGTTCGGATCGCCTCTGCCGTGCGACCCGGCGCCCACACCAAGTTCGGTAATATCACCTCTATTGAAAATATTAAGAGGAAACGCAGATTCAGCCGAATTTCAAAAATAGGTATTTTGGAATAAATATTGCTATCGCGCTGCGCCCTGCGCTATCCGCCGCGTGCGATAGAGACAGATACAGCTCAGACCGATTATACCTACAAACTTTCTTACTAATCGAGGTTTCGTATTCTCCTCTTCCCTCCTTCAAAATTGAGTTAATTAAATTTTTTTTCACAAATATCAAGAAATAGATTATGTCTATGCCCCTATGTTTTTATTTGGTCGTAAAAACCTTTCAAATTTGTTTTGCAGTTGTTGGATTAGGGCTGTATGAAAGAGGCATTTTCTACGATTTTTGAAGAGTCATATTTTCTGATCTAATTAGTTGATTGAAAAAAACAAAACATATGTATATATATATTGCTTTAGCAGACTTAGATATTTTCACAAAAAATCATTCCTCTAGAAGCATTATCCAGGGAGAAAATAGGAGAATACTGTAACGTGCTTTTTTTGTCCTTGCGCTCGTTACGAATTTTGTTGTTTATTTTCGACAAATATTAACATTTCATACATAGGAATTCATCATAACCTTACTCTCTTTTATTTTGTTTTGACACTTAATTTCTAATGTTGGTTGTAGGTGAATGGAAAAGGTATTGCATCTTGTAATGCCAACCTAACTTTTAATTTCAAACGTAATAACATTTAATTAAATTTAAAACTTATTTTCTAAATTGTGGTGAATTCGTAAAATAAAACAAAAACATATTTTTAGAAATGTTTATTTATTAAAACTATATTTTTTTTTGTAAATTGTAATTTCATATGGTAATCAACTTAACAGATTGCTAGTGCTAATTTACGAACGTATCCTATAAGTGGGCGATGTCAAAGACAAAGACGATTTGACAACCTTCACTTTTCTTTAAATCTTCATAATGTGAAGATCTATTTGTGGCATTTTGGTTTTTATATTTTTTAATCCAGCCTAATCTGGCCCGATTATTATTTTGGTGGAAAAATAAAACCACAGGGAGAATGTGCCCACTTTAATTTATTTAAATCAAGGGATATTTTAATCCCAATTTGTTTTTTTTGTGGAGCGCGCCATGACGCGGTAAGAACTTTTAAAACTTACTTTTGTTAAAAGTTTTATATCTGTTTTCGAATTAGAATCTTATTGGAAATATTATTGTTTCAGCTCCAAATTGTGCTCCAAATGTTAATCCAAATTGTAAACTATATCCAAATCCAATTTATAACTCCAAATTACTTTTTTTTGAAATGATACTTTATATCTACTCCATGAGTACGATGAGAATTTATTTACGCCGACGGAGGTGATGGGGTGACGTCTCCTCTGGACTGGCTTTACACTTTTCTTTTTGGGATATTCTTCACCGTTGGCTGGAACCGCATATATTTCTTAGAAATCTGTTAAGTACTACCATAACCTGTAAGTTAAAACCTATTATTACTTAATCTCTAAGCAGTTACAAGAATGTTAGGGTTTTCTTTGTAAGTACCATCTATATTTTGGACAATATAGTACCTAACAAAATAATTTCTTTGTTTCTTTTGTCAACTACTCACACAGAACACCCTCATTGAGATTAGAAGTCCAATGGTCTTTCCGACTCTTAGCTATCTGGTGGAGTACGCTGCAATACTAGCACCTGCTCTCTGGCGCCCGAAATCTTTGTTTTATTTGTATTTTCTTATTTTTCTTTATTTGAGAGCAGGGCCACTAACATCTGGCTACAGCGGCGGCTGCTCCGGCCACTCACTCACTTTCTTTGTTTTAACTTAATTTTTCTTTAAACCTTGCACCACACAAAATTTACACTACAATACATTTGTATGGAAATACGGCGGTAGCGTTTCCTCTTAAAGAAAATTATTATCAGTCATTATAATATCATCACCATCGCCCTTACGATGCGTTTCCAGAGAAGTGCGAGAGATACGCATTTACAATAAAGATTTTCCATGATGATATTCCAATGACTTAATTTTATGTCACGGGTCAGATCAGAATATTGAATTTATATAGTGTTATTGTAAATTCCAGAATGATCCTTATTGTCTGACAAATAGGGGCTACAAGATCACATTAGAACTAGGTTTAAACTTTTTGCATGAATCATGAATAAAAACCATCAAAAATGTCTCAGCTTATGTATTCACTGAAGATCGGCGGCTTTTAATAAAATTAAGCAATTGTTCACTATGAATCTCAGTAATATTTATTCATGGAAATGTTGTAGTTAAAGCCTAATAATGACAATCTCACATGCGACAACCTCGGTATAAGTTACTGACCTTGAACAACTATCTTCAAGAAACATTCCAAGTTATAGGGTTCGCACTTCCTGAAGTTAGTCTGCCGCTGCAGCAGCACGGTGGAGAGCGCCGTGAACACCTTCAGCTTAACTTCCGGATCCACCTCGGGCGTGGCCAGGCACTCCTTGAGCAGAGGCGCTATGATGTGGAGTTGGGCACCCATAGCTGAACCTATCAGAAAAATCTCAAATAATTATTACATTTTGTATTTATCTCCTCTATTTTTATTTATTTAAATGGAGTAGCAGACGGGCATGCAGGCCACGTGGTGTTAAGTGATCGCTGCAGCCCATGGACATCTACATACAACCTCAAGCAAGCATAAGTAATTCTTGCCTGAGGTCGTATGCAGTTGCGCTGCTACTCCGGAGGCCGGTGGTCGCCTCATGTAAGTGTGGCCGGCAACTGCACCTTTCCACCGAAACACAATAGAAATGTTCACGACAGAAGTGGGTGCAGCGGTGGTACTTCCCCGGGCGAACCATAATAGTTCTACCACCTACAAAAATTCATTAATTAGGGACCTTTAAACCATTTTCTTCGACTCTTCTACCGGAATATGTAGGTGTGAACTGCACATTTGTTCCCATCAGTTGTGCACATTGAAGAGTGTTAGGTAAGTATAGATAGGGTAACATCTGAACGCTCCAGCACGAGTATTATTTAATGTAACCATGAGCTAATTTGTTTGCCATAATGTTACTAAAAAAATTAAGCATTTATAACTTTACTATTTGAACCGAAGGCGAAGTAGCAAATATAAACGTATAGTAAGGCCAAGGAGACGAGATAAAAAATGTAAACAAAGTTTCAGGAGTACAAAACATTTTTATTTGAATAAATTATATACATAGCATATACTAACGACCCAGCCCAGCTTCGCTCGAGCGATTAAGTGACATACATTAAATTCTACTTTACAAAAACCCATGTACGCCGCTAAATAGACGCGCGGTGAGAATGAACGCCGGGGGATGTGATGATTTTTGGTAAAACAAAATATCATCTTTTAAAGTATTTATTTGATTACATTTTGTACAATTTTAATCTTAATTGACGAAGCTAATTAACTTTTTTATTTAGATTAGGATTAATACTGAACAGAATAAAATAGCTTCGAGATAATGTGATATTTTTCATAAACATTTTACATATAAAAGTACTTATTGTAAGTCAACCGTAAGAGATAGAGTAGGTAAACTAATGCGGAAGAGAACTTTCGTATAGCAAGTTTATATATCTACAATTCTCTAGAACATCAGTTTAATTAATGTATCTCCGCTGGTTAACGCGGCGCAAGAGAATATAACTCTCCCAGTAGGCAAGATTCGTGACAAAAATCGTTGTGTTTTAGTCTAGTTACATAAAATCATAATCAATTATACACCTAAACCTTCTTAAGAAATTACTTTATCTATTTAAAAAAAACCGCTACAAAATCCGTTGGGTAGTTTTAAAGATCCAAGCATACATAGGGACGCAGGAAAACGGTGGGAAGCGAATTTGTTTAATAATATGTAGTGATATACTACAACACTTCTTCCAAATACCTACTTGAGAAAGTGACACCGCAATTCTAATAATTTTTTTAGAACAGCGAAAAACACGCACATAACAAACTATTTTGCCAAAGGTGCTCGTCGAGGGTTTGAACTCGGTATTTCCGTGTCGGAATCCGCGGTCTTAACCGCTCGACAATAGCTGCTCGAATGAATTGATTAGTTGTATGTCTATGAGCAGCGATGGCCGAGTGGTAAAAAACCGCGGTCTTCGACGCAACCGATCCCAGGTTCAAATCCTCGGCTCGCACCTCTGACAAAGACATTTGTTATGTGCGAATTTAACGCTACTCCACGGTGATGGAAAATATCGTGATATTTCATTGATTACGGTGTTCTCCATCGCCGTGCATGCCTGAGAGAAATTCATAATTTCTCGAAAGCATGACGTCCACCAATCCGCACTTGGCCAGCGTGGTGGACTATGGCCTAAATCCGTCTCAATTGTGTGAGAAGGAGACCTGTGCCCAGCAGTGGGACATAAAAAGGTTGAAAAAAAATTGTCTATGAGTACGCGGTTTTATACCACTGCGTCTTCTAAATCCCAATAACAATTACTCAAAGATATACCAAGAACATGAAAATAAAACAAGAGCACAACATATTGTCTTTTTCGACTTCCCGTCAAAACTCGACCAAATGTTGATAACTGCGGTACTGACTGCTTTCCTGTACTACGAAAAACGCAACGACAGCTGTCATCGACTAACTGACGCCATTACTGCGTATGAGCGATAAGGACAGAGATAATAATTGCTCGCTCTCGCAATAGTAACTTGGTAACGGTCCGTTTGTTTACATTCTTTTCTCGTCTCGTTGGCTTTACTATAGATAATTTAGCCACCAAACATCAAATGTAAATGTCGCAGTCATCTGGTTAAATCATCCCCATGTTACTTAGCCATTTGTTAAGTAGAAGATAGGCGACTTTGTATGTGGCTGATTTAACCAGATGGCTGCGAAATATAATTATGCACCTCCACGGCCGTGAGTTTGGGAGTCTTAAATGCGTTTGAAGTGTGCTGTCAGCCTTACTGCTTGAGTGCTTGCTCAGCTGTGACCCTTACCCGCGTGCAGCAAAACACACTCCAGTATGCATCGGTCAGGCGCCTGCGGCGTCCACGTGACGGCGTCACTCGTTATGTCAGCTAACACGCGCCGCACGTGGCACTCGTACAGACTCGTCAGCGTCTTACCGCACCTCTCTAAGTAGCGCTGCTTGTCCAGGTTTGCTGGGAAGATGAAAGACTGATTAATGCAGTCATAGCTTATTATATTTTCCATAACGTTTATGCTAACACAAAATCGTAATGAAATAATAATTCGACCAGATAACAATTTTGTGGTAAATACGCATTACCATGGGCGTACCGACGGGTTCAGGGATTCAAAAATCCCAAAAATTCTCCTAAACGAAAAAAGAATAAAACTGATGTGCTACCTCTGCTGTTTCCTTTGTACGTATATTTAATATTTTGTCTGCGTGTCTTTGTGTAACGTAGAAAGAAATTCACGCGCGCAGTTTGAAAAAAATTACCAAGAGTAACAAAATGCGTTAGCGTAGTTTTAATATGCAATCAAACAAATTTTGAATTTAATTTGAAAAAATTGAATTTGAGAGTTCAAAGTTCGCACCAATCAATCAATTCATCAATTAAGTTTTCAATCTTACAGCTATCACTGCCTAACTACGCAATCACCGCCATTTTTCTCTATTAAAATACTCACACCAAGCCATAAACTGTATCTGGTCGTCCACAGGCATCGCGTACACCGTAAAGTTGATGATGAAGAGTTCCTCGGCGACTGGCTTACACTCCTCGCCGCAGAGATCCATGAGAGCTTCTGTCACGTGCAGCAGGTTTCTTTGGTATTTTGGCTGCCGATTTTGAAATCACTTCATTTTAATCTGCTGCAACTCAGAAGCAATACTGTAAAGCAAACCGGGACTATGTGCTGATTAGAAATATCAGTCAGATAAAAAAATCTCTAATATGTAAACCTCAAGACTAGAGTCCATAGGGCCCCAGTATTAAGTACTGGTTGGTGATCCTGACCATAGGGTAAGGTTTTTATCTGACCGTATAAAAGTGAATAACTCGTCTGTTTGACTGATAGGCTACCTATAACCGCCTATAACCATTGTCCATTTTACTTGACTCAGGCGATACGCACAACCCTTCGAAGGCAAAATTGAAAGAATAAGGGCCTCTTTCACCATCTCCAGTAATAACTCGTCTGTTTGACTGATAGGCTACCTATAACCGCCTATAACCATTGTCCATTTTACTTGACTCAGGCGATACGCACAACGCTTCCGAAGGCAAAATTGAAAGAATAAGGGCCTCTTTCACCATCTCCAGTAATAACTCGTCTGTTTGACTGATAGGCTACCTATAACCGCCTATAACCATTGTCCATTTTACTTGACTCAGGCGATACGCACAACGCTTCCGAAGGCAAAATTGAAAGAATAAGGGCCTCTTTCACCATCTCCAGTAAAGTGTTGATTATTAACGTCCCAAGTAAAGTTAATTGGCAAGTAAAAGTATGAGTACGGGTCAGTTTATCATACGATTAGTGCTACTCGAACATCGTGAAATTGAAACTGAAGTTACGGGTGATGTTCACGGGGTTAAGACTCACTTTGTTTGTTGGGGTTGTTATTTTTATTTATGTGGAATTTTTTAATAGAAAGACGTGTGTATCTCCTCTGAATGTTTATTGAACACTACTTCAACCTTCAATGTGTGGACTGTACGTATAAAAACTATTACAACAATATGAATTGGTGAGCGTATAGGTAAAGAATGAACATCCCGCCCACCAAGAACTTAGTTCTTAAACTCTATTAGAAACTTAACAAATTTTCTCTATTTACTTTAACATTAACTCAGTATAACGAAGTAAATTTAAAAATCACAAAGAATAACAAAAAAAAAATAAACGCAAAATTTCATTTTGTCAAAACACAAAGCTTACTTAGTGGACGCTTAAATATTCCAGACTTACATTTAACTGTAACAACTCTTGTAATTTTATCTGGACCAGGATGTTTCAGTATGATTTTGCCTAAGACCCATTTAGTGGGAGGTACATTATCTTCTTTTAACACTACTACATCCCCAATTTCAGGTTCACTACAAGTAGAATTCCATTTATGCCTCTGATTAAGTGTAGTCAAATATTCGCGGTACCATCTTTTCCAAAAATCATTTACCATTTTTTGGATTAAGCGCCACCTATTTAAACCTATATAATTACTTTTATTACAATCATCATCAGCTACATTAATTAATGGCTCACCTACCAGAAAATGACCAGGTGTCAAGGGGAGAGGGTCGTTCGGATCATCACTTAATACTGATAAGGGGCGTGAGTTTAAACACGCTTCTACCTGTGCTAAAACTGTCGCCATTTCCTCATAGGTAAGTGTGCTATCACCAATTACTTTACGAAGATGAGTTTTTGTACTACGAACCCCTCGTTCCCAAATTCCCCCAAAATTTGGCGCATGTGGTGGGATAAAGTGCCAAGTTGTACGTTCTAAGGTGAGCAACTCTGATATTTCCTCGGAAAGTGTTGATCTGGATTTGTCAAACATTTCCCTCAGCTCTCGATCTGCTCCAACAAAATTTGTCCCATTGTCGGAGTACAAGTCTTGACAATGTCCTCTACGAGCAGTGAAACGCCTAAAGGCTGCAATGAATCCTTTTGCAGTCAAATCGGACACTGCCTCCAGGTGTATTGCCCGTGTGACTAAACAGACAAAAAGACATATATATCCTTTGTATGATCTTGAACCTCGTCCAGGTGATAATCTCAAATTTATAGGGCCACAATAATCCACACCTGTTGATTTAAAGGGTTTGCTAGGCTTTACCCTCGCTTCGGGCAGAAGACCCATTAATGGTGTATTTTTCTTGGATGAATATCTCAAACAAATCACACATTCTCGGCAACACTTCTTAACGCGTTCCTTGGCGTTCAGGATCCAATATTTCATACGCAGAAAATGTAACATTGCTTGTGGACCTCCATGCAGTGTTTGATAATGAGCATCAAGGACTATCAACTTGGTGAAATGATTTTTACCAGGCATAATTATTGGATGTCTCATGTCATAACTCGTGTCCGATTGAGTTATTCGACCTCGTACCCTCAATATGCCCTTGTCATCAACAAAAGGACATAGAGTGCGGAGACCACTCTTTTTTGAAACATAGCCACGACTTTTTAACTGATTTATCTTAACATAAAATTCAGTTGCCTGAACTTGTTTAATACATGTCAGTAAAGTTTCATTTAATTCCGTAGTCGTTATATGTTTAGACAATTTTATTTGATTCTTTTCAGGTAATTTAAATCTCAACATTCTTCTACAATACGATAAAACTCTCAATAATCTCGACAGTGACGAAAATCTTAACCATAACGACTCATTTTCGGTGTGGGATAAAACAGTTAAAGATTGGATCTTTTCTTCTTCGTGTGTGTCTTCTATACTAATCCTTTCCGTGGGTAATGAAGTTTCTAGTAGCCACTGCGGTCCTTTCCACCACAATGAATGCCCTAATAAATTACCAGCCTGTAAACCTCGCGAAGCGCAATCAGCAGAATTTGATTCAGAAGCTACATGATTCCACTGTTTAAATTCTAAAACATTGAGTATACTCGAAACTCGATTAGCAACAAATGTTGTCCAACGAGCTGAACCTCCTCTGAGCCACGCTAAAACTATGGTAGAATCTGTCCACGCAAACAAATTCTCCTTGGGAATACTCATAACTTGAGATACTTCAAATATTAGCTTAGCTGCCAATGCTGCTCCACATAACTCAAGCCGCGGAATTGAAATTTCTCTTTCTATTGGCGCAATTTTAGTTTTTGCAGTAATCAAGTGTGCATGAATCTGTCTCTTCTCATCTATCACTCGCATATACACAGCTGCTGCATAAGCTAACTTAGAAGCATCTGAAAAGACGTGTAGTTCTACCTTAGAACTACTCGTGACATTTAACCATCTTGGTATTTTTAAATCTTTTAAAGCAAGTAATTCATTTCTGTATTTCTTCCATTGTGTTAATAAATCTTCATCCAAACAATCATCCCAATCAAGACCGGTCTTCCATAGTTTTTGAATAAATGATTTAGCAATAACAACTACAGGGGCGACCCAACCTAACGGGTCATATAATCTTGCAACATCCGATAGTATTTGTCTCTTAGTTATATAATTATTAATTTTAGATAAATTTAAAGTGTATTCAAAATTATCATTTTCCCTATTCCAAATAACCCCAAGTACTTTAATTGATTGATTTAATTTTAATATACCTTCACTATTATTATTGAGCTCATTAGATTTTCCAATTTTTTGTAAAAATAACTTAGAATTACTATTCCATTTCTGTAATTTAAACCCCCCTGAATTTAATAAACTATTTATTTCATTATAAATTTTCATTGCTTCTGTTTCATTATTTGCACCTGTAATCAAATCGTCCATATAAAAATCTCTTCTTGTTATTCTTGCAGCTAATAGATAGTTGATTTCTTCTAAATCAGCAAGTTTGTGCAAACATTTCACGGCTAAATATGGTGCGCAAGCCGTACCAAACGTTAATCGCAATAACTTATAATGTTTTATAGGTCCATCTACACCCATCCTCCACACAAGTCTTTGATAATCCGTGTCTTGCTCTGCGACTCGCACCATCCTGTACATTTTCTCGATGTCTGCCACTATAGACACCTTGTGAGTTCTCCAGCGCATTAGTATATGCCGCAGGTCATCTTGTAATTTCGGACCCACAAGTAGGTCACCATTGAGAGATGTATCATTTTCTAATTTACAGGACGCATCAAACACAACCCTAACCTTGGTGGTTTCCTTATCTTCTCTCACGACAGCGTGATGAGGCAAATACACTGCTTTCGGATTGTCTATCTCACTTCCATCAAGTTGTCTCATGTGTTTCAAATTTAAATACTCCTCCATGACTTTATTATACTCTACTCTTAGCTTACTATCCCTTGCTAGCCTTTTCTCTAAGATTTCAAACCTCTTGATTGCTATCTCTTTTGAATTTCCATATTGGCATTTGGGTTCGTCCATTGCAAATGGTAATCTTACTACTAATCTTCCATCTTCATCTCTTACCGTTGTAGACTCAAAAAACTCTTCGCATATTTTTTCTGTTTTAGTCATCTCCTTCTGTATCATGTTGGGTTCATTTTCTATCTCCCAAAATTTTCTTAACAAATCATCTTCTTTTACTTGTACGTGCATACTCATTAGATTAGTATTCGGTAACGCTTCGCTCACAGTACGTCCGGACAGGATCCATCCGAACATTGTATTTTGTGCTACCAAACACCCTTCCGGATTGCTTGACCATACCATCCAATAATATTTCCGCATACACATCCGCGCCGAGCAAAATATCAATTTTGCCAGGTACGGCATAAGTAGGATCGGCCAAAGGCAAATTCGCGATTTCTGTCCACTGTGGAACGCTAATTTTATTAGATGGAAGAAAAGATGTTAGAGAATGTAATTATGCATCAACTTTAATTGAATTTAATGGCTTATGGCGTGATTCTAAATAAAGTGAAACAAAATTTTTAATTCTCATACGACCATCTCCCAGACCTGACACCCAACCACTTACCGGCTTGCGTGTGAGTCCAAGTAACTGTGCCGTCGCCTCGGTGATAAAAGAGGCCTGAGACCCTTGGTCAAGTAAAGCACGAATAATAATTTTACAATGATTTGAATTAAGTACCTTAACTCTAGCTGTGGCCAGCAAGACACTATTGGGCTGTACTTCCCCTATTGAAAAAGCGGTCGTAACGTGTGTGTCGCCACACTCGCCACGCGTGGGGCCGGGCCGTTCCTGCGGGTGCTGTACCCCCGGTCCACCCGGTGCCACTGACGACGTAACATCACTAGCTGGAATTGTTACCTGATGGCTCCTTTCTCGTTCAAAATGTAATAAATTGTGGTGTCGTTTACCACATTTTTTACAACTCATTGACCTACGACACTTTATTGCAGCATGAGTAGGTGACAGACAATTAAAACATAGTTTATTATTTTGCACAAAATCCTGTCTATCCCTCGGCGTCATAATTCCGAATTGTTTACAGTTAAAAATAAAATGTTTATCGTGACACATTGCGCAATCGATATCACTATTTTTCAATTTATTTTCAACCGACACATGAAAAGCTTTAGTTTTGGTCTGCGCAGGGCGTGCCAGGTTTGAATCCACCATTTCCAGGGAACGGAATCTACTCTCCAGATAAGTCCTTAGCTGGTCCCACGTCGGCAACTCATCGGCGTTGACGTTGAGCTGCTGCTCCCACTGCTTCATTGACTCCGGATCCAATTATGATACTACTAAAAACACAATGATAGCATCCCAGGTATTCACGCTAATGCCCATACTCTGCAGCGACTTTAAACAAGTCGACGTGGCGTCTACTAGGTGCTTAATTGCCTGAGCTGACTCCGTATTTATCTTCTTTAACGAAAACAGGTTTCTTAAAACAGCATTACAGTTATAACGTTTATTATTGTACCGCCGTATTAACTGTGACCATGCCTCTTGATAATTAGCCTCCGTTATTGACAAATTACGTAACAAATTTAGCGCCTCTCCAGTTAAACTTCCCTTCAAATAATGTAATTTTTGCACCGAGGATATATTATTATTACTGTGGATTAACGAAGAAAACATATCGAAAAACGTTTGCCACTCTTCATACTTGCCGCTAAATGTAGGTATATTAATACGTGGCAATTTAACATCACAGCAGTTATTGGCTGCACCGACATCAACTGCTGCTGAATTCTGTTCTGACGGTTTATGCTTGTATGTCGGCAAAAACAACAGCAAAGCTTCCTTCAACATAGTTTTGTAATTCACATATAATTCTTCGGCTTGTTCATATTTATTGTCAGTGAAATATGAAGCAGTTCTATCTGCCGGCGCTAATAAAATAATCTCTTCGTGTCGTTTTGTAAATTTCAAAAACTGATCTTCTAATCGCTGCAATCTCGTTTCTATATAAGCTTGTTTAATTCTCTCCTTAGGTGTTTTACGGTAATTCAATTGAGATTTAGCTATTTCGTCGTACAACTCGCCTTGTAATAGTATTAACTTCTCCATATTAAACACTTTCAATAGTAATCTCAAGTCCCAACAAACAACTCACGACTCGTAGACACGTAGGTAATTGTAGGTATGTAACTCAAAGTTCGAAGTTAAATCTCGCAAAAATATGAATACTCGCTGTGGTTGTTAAGTTTAACTCGCTCACTCAATGTCCCGAAGACGAAAATTAGCCACAAATGCTTGTAATCACATAACTTTCACTCCAGTACATAGTTCTATGAAATACTCACACTATAAATGAAATAATACGAATATAATACGAATGAAATAATCACATTTCATTGCTCGAAATATTATTTTTTGCATAAAAACTGCACTCCGCTTGCACTCGTCAAGATGTGTCAAGATAACGCTATTGTTCTCGGGTCGGACGACTCGCCGGCCGGTTCGCTTCAATCCGGCACGAAGGACCAAATGTTCACGGGGTTAAGACTCACTTTGTTTGTTGGGGTTGTTTTTTTTTTTTTTTTTATAAATAAACCTAACAATAAGGCAGACGGGCCGCGTGATGTTAAGCGATCACCGTCGCCTATGGACACGGGCAACCCTAGGGGAGCCGCCCGAGCATTGCCGGCTTTGAAGGAGAGCTTTTTTTACAGCTTTCTTGAAGAACCCCATGTTATAGTCCACTGGGAATGCCTCAGCTGGAAGGTTGTCCCATAACCTACACGTCCGTGGTAAAAAGGAGCGTGCAAAGCGGACTGTGGAGAACCGCCACGAGTCCAGATGGTGCCGGTGGAACTTTAACCTTCGTCTGGTGGTATAATCATGGAATGGTGATGTAGGCATCAATTTGAAGAGTTCCTCGGAGCACTCACCATAGTAAAGTCGGTAGAACACGCAGAGCGAGCCTATGTCTCTTCGCAAGCTAAGCGGTTCTAGCCTGTCAGTCAATCTTGGGTCGTTGACGATTCGGACTGCGCGCTTTTCAACGGAGTCAAATGGGTGTAGCTGGTACTTCGGTGCTCCTGCCCAGAGATGGGAGCAGTACTCCATGTGGGGTCTGACCTGGGCCTTATACAGCGTCAGGAGTTGCCCCGCAGTGAAGCACTGCTTCGCTCTGTTGAGGACACCAAGCTTTTTTGATGCCAATTTGGCTTTGTACTCCAAATGACTCCGGTACTGCACTTTACTCGTAATGTCAACTCCCAAGATACCGACACTTTCACCGATGGTGAGCGCGGTGCCCTTGAACTGGGGCGCTATAACAAATGGGGCTTTTTTAGCGGTAAACGCGCAAACTTGTGTCTTCGTGAGGTTAAACTCGACAAGGTTAAGTCGACCCCATTCCGAGACCCGCTCCAGAGAGTTCTCGACTTCAGACACAAGTTTGATTCTGCTTTCCTCCACCTGTGACCTAGAGGCATTGGCTCGACAGGTGTATAGTGCGTCCACCGTACTATCATCTGCATAGCAATGTATACTGCGTGATTGTTGCAGCATGTCATTGATATGCAGAATGAATAGTGTAGGGGACAGCACTGAGCCTTGGGGAACACCGGCGTTAATGGGCTTCATATCTGAGCAGCATCCGTCAACAACGACCTTAATCTGCCGCTCAGATAAAAAGCTAGCCACCCAGTTGCATAGCCTCAAGGGAAGACCGTAAGATGGAAGCTTCGCGAGAAGGGCCTTGTGCCAGACCCGGTCAAAGGCCTTTGCGATATCCAGGCTGACTGCCAAAGCCTCCCCGTTACCCTCGATGGCTTCAGCCCAGCGGTGTGTGAGGTACACCAAGAGATCACCGGCCGACCGGCCCTGGCGAAAGCCATACTGACGATCGCTGATCAACCGATGTCTCTCGAGGTACCTAAGGAGCTGTGTGTTTATAACACGCTCCATCACCTTAGAGAGCAGGGAGGTTATCGCAATAGGCCTGTAATTGGACGGGTCACTGCGGTCACCCTTTTTCGGAATTGGGTGTACTAAGGCTACCTTCCACGAAGACGGTACTTTACTTGTGGTGTAGGAAAGCGAGAATAAGAGCGTTAAGACGGGAGCCAACTCGGGAGCGCACGTCTTTAGTACTGTGGGCTACTCCCACATATTTATTATATGTAAGTTTATATTTACACTCACACACAGCGACACACATATAATATTATATTTATGTTTATTATTTAATACACACACATATACATACATACACATATACAACATACACACAGACACATACACACCTGGTGTGTCTTCGCAAGTCCGAGCTGAACCCGGGCGCCGCGCCGGCGGATGCCGATCTTCTAACATCTCGGCCATCCCTGGCCGACGTCACGGCGCCCGGCGCACACGCATTCCATCGACTCACTCTCGGCTCGGACTTGCCGCCCCCCGCCAGTCGGCTACTAACCATCTCGCGCGAAGCCCGTGTCGCTTGTACGCCTGACACCGCGTTCCGATGCCTACGCTCGATCGCGCATAACGAACGCCTTATTGCTTAGGTGCTAATGACTATTTTCTCCGTGTGCTTATAAACTTGTTTTAGTGTTAAGACTTTCACCTATCGTATATTTCACTCTCTCTCCTTCTTGTTTTTATGGTATTTACTTTTCTTTCGTGTGTGTGTAAACTGTACCTATTATATTTACTGTGGCTCGTGATCATAGACATACTTGTGATTAAAGTGCTCAACGCTATCCGGACGTTTCCTTTATTGCACCTGCTTGGACATTTTTAGTTGTAGGACATTAAGACAGAGACTTTATTAGTTAGGTACATATAGACATTAATTATTAGTTTTACTTGCTTCCATCACACACGCTACTCGCTTTACCATAATTGGTGACCCCTATTGAACACGATAAAATGAGTGACGATAGTGACTGTGATACAGCGTTTTGCGCCCGCGCCAAGCAAAATGGCCGCGCCCGCGCATGCACACGACGCGCAAGGATGACGCGCGTTTGTTCACGCGCCGCACCGAGCACCCATAAGGTGACCTTAAGAGTGCCACCATTTTGCCCCGACGACCCGGAGCTCTGGTTTGCACTCCTGGAAAACCAGTTCACCCACCATAATGTCACGGACGACCACGAAAGGTATGCTCATGTCCTTGGGTTCCTGGACACACACCACGCGCAGACCGTGAGGGACATCATAGTCCACCCTCCGGTCACAGGATGTTACCAGCGCATTAAATCAGCGTTGTGCAGCCGACTCACCATCACCAACGAGAAAAAAATAGATGCTCTTCTTAAAAATGAGGTTCTCGGAGAAAGGACCCCGTCACAGTTCCTGCGACACCTGCAGGACCTGGCGGGGCCATCAACACCCGAACTAATTATACGCAGCATCTGGAACGACAGACTGCCACACAGTATTCAATCGGTGTTGGCTATGCTGTCCCACGACCCATTGGAGAAACTGGCTAGCCTGGCAGACCGTTTGCGGGAATTGGAAGTACCCTGCCCGGTCACCTCGCCCACCACAACTCACTCGTCACCTGCCGCGAGCACTGCTGGTGACATCGCTGAACTCAGCGATCAAGTGAAAAAGTTGAAGCGCGAACTGGACGCGCACAACTCACACCAGCCCACCCGTCGTGCTAGACCACAGCCCACCCGTCGTGCTAGACCACAGCCGCACCGTCCACCCACACCTAACACGCGAGCCGCGAAGCCCAGCTGTTCGACGAAGGGACGCACCTCTAAGGCAGTAATGGCCACTAATGCCCATGCTGCCTCCACCGGACGCCTCTTCGTGACGGACCGCGATAGTGGCACACAATTCCTGGTGGATACCGGGAGTGACTTGTGTGTCTATCCACGTACAGCCCTTCGCGAAAACAGAACGGCGACAAATTATAGTTTGTGTGCGGCAAATGGTTCTGAAATTAGGACTTACGGTTATGTAAATTTAATATTAAATTTAGGTTTAAGGAGAAGTTTTTCTTGGCGCTTTACGGTCGCAGACGTGACCAAAGCGATTATAGGCGTCGACTTCCTGAGCCATTATAACTTAGTTGTCGACTGCCGTAACCAACGTCTTGTGGACAATCTTACATCTTTATCAACAAATGTAACTGTAGCAAAAACTGATATATTTTCTGTTAAGGTAGCTACGGGCGACACGAGGTATCACGCGATCCTTGGTAAGTACCCAGACATTACCCGGCCTTCAGGCACACCATCTGCCCCAAGGCACACCACGGTACACCACATACGCACCACACCTGGCCCACCCGTTTCATGTACACCACGCCGCCTCGCTCCAGACAAGCTGAAGATAGCTAGGAAGGAATTCGAACTCATGCTCAGTAACGGCACAGCACGTCCTTCCGAGAGTCCGTGGGCTTCACCGCTACACCTTGCGCCTAAGAAGGACAACGGTTGGAGACCATGCGGCGACTACAGGCTGTTGAATGCACGGACGGTCCCCGATCGTTATCCTATTAGGCACATCCACGACTTTGCTCATAGCATTGCTGGATGCAAAGTCTTCAGCACCATCGACCTTGTTAAAGCCTACAACCAGATTCCGGTCTACGAAGAGGACATAGCGAAAACAGCCATCACAACACCTTTTGGTCTGTTTGAATTCCCTTACATGACCTTCGGTCTGAGGAACGCCGGCCAAACATTTCAGAGGTTCGTGGACGAGATGACGAGAGGCCTGGACTTCACCTACTGCTACCTCGACGACTTCTTGGTGTTCTCAAGGACCGAGGAAGAACATGAGTCCCACCTTCACCAACTCTTCTCTCGGATGAAGGATTACGGCATCCTTGTCAACACCTCGAAGTGCGTCTTTGGTGCCAGTGCGGTGAACTTCCTGGGCTACCATATTTCGGAGTCTGGTACTCGGCCTCTGGAATCCAAGGTCCAGGCCATAAGGGAATTCCCCCCTCCAAAAACTGTCAAGCAGCTTAGGCGTTTTCTGGGGATGGTAAACTTTTATCGGCGATTTTTGCCGCACGCTGCGACTATCCAAGCCCCACTCAACGCCCTGCTTGCCGGTTCAGTGAAGGGGTCGCAGCCGGTCGATCTTACGGGTGACGCACTCCTTGCCTTTGACCAATGTAAAGAAAGTCTTGGGAACGCTGCACTCCTCGCGCACCCAGATTGCGATGCACAGTTAGGGTTAGTGACCGATGCATCAGACCTCGCGATGGGTGCAGTCCTGCAGCAGCTCAAGCAGGGCGACTGGCAGCCGCTGGCATTTTTCTCGCGGAACCTGTCTCCATCGCAGCAGAAATACTCGCCTTACGACCGCGAACTCCTGGCCATTTACGAAGCCATTAAATATTTTAGACACATGTTGGAGGCCAGGCACTTCGCGGTCTACACAGATCATAAGCCGCTCTGCTTTGCATTCCGCGAGCGAAAGTCTAGCTGCTCGCCCCGTCAATTCCGCCACCTTGACTTCATCTCGCAGTTCACGACCGATATTCGTCACATCTCCGGACGGGACAATGTTGTGGCAGATACGTTGTCCCGGGTCGATGAACTGCAGATGCCTATCGATCTCGACCTGCTTGCGCAGTTGCAGGCTACCGACAAAGAGCTTCAACAATACGTTGATGGTACTTCGTCACTACGTCTAGTGAAGCTCAGAATTCCTGGCAGCTCCAGTGAATTATACTGTGACGTAAGTACCCCAGCACCACGGCCTTTTGTGACAGAGTCACTGCGCAAACAGCTCTTCGACAGTCTGCACAGCCTCAGCCACCCAGGTCCCAACGCTTCCACTAAACTGGTCGCGGAACGTTTCGTCTGGCCTGGCATGCGCAAAGACTGTCGAGAGTGGTCACAAAAGTGCCAGGCGTGTCAGCGCGCCAAGGTAAGTCGCCATGTGTCAGCACCGTTGGGCACGTTCGACTTACCTCGCGCTCGATTCGCTTTCGTCCACGTGGACATTATCGGTCCCCTACCTCCATCTCAGGGTTACCGTTACTGCTTGACCGCTGTGGATCGCTTCACCCGGTGGCCGGAAGTTACACCGATGACGGACATCGCCGCCGAAACGGTCGGTAAGGCCTTGGTATCGTGGATGTCCAGATTTGGATGTCCTACCGATATCGTCACCGACCGTGGGCGGCAGTTCGAATCGTCACTTTTCCAATACCTTGGAAAAGTGATTGGATTCAAGCACCGCCGCACCACCGCATATCATCCGGCTTGTAACGGCATGGTTGAGCGATTCCACCGGCAACTCAAAGCAGCGATAATGTGCCACGCCGACAGCAACTGGGTCGAGTCCCTGCCCCTTGTGCTCTTGGGCATTAGGTCTTCCTTTAAGGAGGACCTACAAGCGTCGTCGGCCGAACTGGTGTACGGTGAGCCTTTACGTCTGCCGGGAGAGTTCTTCCAGGCGACCGCTCCCGAAACCACCGACCTTTCGGAGTTCACGACGCGCCTAAGAAACATCGCGGCTAAGATAAGACCCACACCTGCTGCTCGGCACTGCACGAAAAACACCTTCGTGCACAAGGATTTGCAGGTGTCGAGCCACGTCTTTTTGAGGGACGATGCAAACCGAGGGTCCTTACAACCACCTTATACAGGCCCTCACAAAGTGCTCGAACGTAGGGACAAGACCTTCAAAATATTGGTCAAAGGGAAGGAGGTCACAGTAACGATAGACCGCCTTAAACCGGCCTACCTACTCGTAGACCCATCCCCTCCCACCAATCCCGTCCCTACTCCTAGCTTCCCTCCTACACCTCGACCTGCTCCCAAGCCTTGTCCACCCCCCGTACCCGATCCTGCTCCTCCTCGGTCGAATGCCCATGCTCCGGAGGGCGTTAAAACAACTCGCTCAGGCCGCCGAGTACGATTTCCGGACTACTATCGACCGTAGACCCGGTCTCTGGGGGGGAGTGATGTGGGCTACTCCCACATATTTATTATATGTAAGTTTATATTTACACTCACACACAGCGACACACATATAATATTATATTTATGTTTATTATTTAATACACACACATATACATACATACACATATACAACATACACACAGACACATACACACCTGGTGTGTCTTCGCAAGTCCGAGCTGAACCCGGGCGCCGCGCCGGCGGATGCCGATCTTCTAACATCTCGGCCATCCCTGGCCGACGTCACGGCGCCCGGCGCACACGCATTCCATCGACTCACTCTCGGCTCGGACTTGCCGCCCCCCGCCAGTCGGCTACTAACCATCTCGCGCGAAGCCCGTGTCGCTTGTACGCCTGACACCGCGTTCCGATGCCTACGCTCGATCGCGCATAACGAACGCCTTATTGCTTAGGTGCTAATGACTATTTTCTCCGTGTGCTTATAAACATTGTTTTAGTGTTAAGACTTTCACCTATCGTATATTTCACTCTCTCTCCTTCTTGTTTTTATGGTATTTACTTTTCTTTCGTGTGTGTGTAAACTGTACCTATTATATTTACTGTGGCTCGTGATCATAGACATACTTGTGATTAAAGTGCTCAACGCTATCCGGACGTTTCCTTTATTGCACCTGCTTGGACATTTTTAGTTGTAGGACATTAAGACAGAGACTTTATTAGTTAGGTACATATAGACATTAATTATTAGTTTTACTTGCTTCCATCACACACGCTACTCGCTTTACCATAGTACTATCGCGGGGATATCATCCGGCCCGCTCGACTTCTTGACATCGAGGGCTTGCAGAGCTCGTCTGACGGCCTTTTGAGTGAAACGCACGTCCTTCATCGAGCTCTCACACTGCCTGATGGTCGGCGGTGCGGCGCCTCCGTCGTCCAGAGTCGAGTTTGAGGCAAACAGGGTACCCAGGAGTTCGGCCTTCCCTTTTGCCGTGTGAGCCAGAGTATCGTCCGGTTTCCGTAAAGATGGTAGAGACGACCGACAGAAGTTACCTTCGACAGCCTTGGCCAGCGACCAAAAAGCTCGACTCCCGCAAGGGTAGCTTGATAGACGCTGGCCAATTCTACCGATGTGCCTAAACTTCGCCTTGGCTGTTTGCTTCTTTGCCGAACGGGAGGCAGCATTGAATTTGAACACTACTTCAACCTTCAATGTGTGGACTGTACGTATAAAAACTATTACAACAATATGAATTGGTGAGCGTATAGGTAAAGAATGAACAGGTGACTTTAATCGACAATTAGTGTTCTGTCACGTGCAGCAGGTTTCTTTGGTATTTTGGCTGCCGATTTTGAAATCACTTCATTTTAATCTGCTGCAACTCAGAAGCTGAACACAGCAGAAGCAATACTGTAAAGCAAACCGGGACTATGTGCTGATTAGAAATATCAGTCAGATAAAAAAATCTCTAATATGTAAACCTCAAGACTAGAGTCCATAGGGCCCCAGTATTAAGTACTGTTTGGTGATCCTGACCATAGGGTAAGGTTTTTATCTGACCGTATAAAAGTGAATAACTCGTCTGTTTGACTGATAGGCTACCTATAACCGCCTATAACCATTATCCATTTTACTTGACTCAGGCGATACGCACAACGCTTCCGAAGGCAAAATTGAAAGAATAAGGGCCTCTTTCACCATCTCCAGTAATAACTCGTCTGTTTGACTAATAGGCTACCTATAACCGCTTATAACCATTGTCCATTTTACTTGACTCAGGCGATACGCACAACGCTTCCGAAGGCAAAATTGAAAGAATAAGGGCCTCTTTTACCATCTCCAGTAAAGTGTTGATTATTAACGTCCCAAGTAAAGTTAATTGGCAAGTAAAAGTATGAGTACGGGTCAGTTTATCATACGATTAGTGCTACTCGAACATCGTGAAATTGAAATTGAAGTTACGGGTGACTTTAACCGACAATAGGCATGATGACACTATTAAAGAATCAGAGAATAAACGGTTTTACAGAAAAATATATGCTAAAAAAGTTCTAAAATATGATTCCGTTTTAATATAAACATTAAGATTAATAAGATTTTCAATAAAATAAAAGTATTAAATACAGCAATCGGCCATGTTACCTGAAACGCCAATCAAAAGGAATGACGTCACGTCTCAGTTAATGTCATCGTGTTGCTTGAAGTTTGAGGAGCGTTTTCGCGCTTAATTCAAATTACATAGCAGAAAATACATTAATTTACGTTAAAAGTTGAGTTTATTGCTGAAATAAACTTTTTTTCGAAACTAGGAGACGTGTACCTACAATAAGGAAAGGTATTTAAAAATCTGTCATCATGCCCATTAGTGTACTTGTCACTTGCTTGAAGGTGGTGAAAGAGGCCATAAGAGTATTTAATGTTGCTGTCTAAAATATAACAATCAATACATTACCAAGTCAACTTGTAGACCTGAGTATTTGATATGAATTCCAGCTTTATACCTGCACGCGTTCTTGCAAAAACTGGGTCTTGACAGACAGACACCAAAGTGATCCTATAAGGGTTCCGTTTTTCCCTTTCGAGGTACGAAACCTTAAAAACAGAATTTCCCAACCACCTGGAAGATACATCCTTCCATCAAATAAAAAAGTGAATACAATACCTTCCTAACCCTGCACCTGTCCGGATCAGCCAGCTCTTTGCACAGTTCCCGCATGACCTTCTTCGTGACGAGTTCCTTGCGGGAGCCCTTCAAGATGTTCGCGATCACCATCAGCGCGCCCCACGAGTCCACCTCAGCTTCCAACAACGGCCACCAGGTGTCGGGGGTGATGAAGTAGCCGAACAGTTCAGACGCACGTTTAACCTTTAGGCAATAATTTAAAATCAAACAATACTCATAATCATTTTTGTTGTTTTTAAATATTTTTTATATGGGAAACAACCGAGCAAAATGTTATGTATATAATACCTAACTCAATTAATCAATAATTAATTCCCTCGTTTAGCTTAAAATAACTAAAACCAACTATAAAGATGTAAAGTGAAAAGATAGCTCAATAATAACTTGTAAATCATCACTATGTTAATATCAAAGAAGATTTGTACATTGATTGGAGATATATACGAGTATGAATATTTTATGGCTTTAATATTCTACGGATATTAAAGTCGATATTAATCTATAATGTTTGTAGATATTTCACTCGCGATTCTTTCAACAAAATCTGTAAGTCTAAACTTACTTCTAATACAACTCGTTGGTCATCATCACTGGCACCCCTGTGCAGAGTCCTCACTATTGTGCTGGAATGTTGAGTGGCGCCCTCTTCAGCACATAAGATCAACCAACAAAGAAGCTGCGCGACACGCAGTCTTGCATCAGCTTGCCAACCATCCATTTCTATTGAAAATATCCAATAAAATTACACTTAACTGTGTGCAAAATGTAAATTATTTTACTGGTGAAGGACGCTTATTACTTGGAAATATAAAGAAAATAAATAATAATGTACCTATCACGGCGGATAATAATAAAACTGAGTTTTTTATCCTCCTTAGTCCATCTCTGTCCCAAAATCCGGTTTAAGCGATCATAATAATATTATATTAGGTAACTACTAAATTCCTCTCTGCCAAATTTCAAGTTAGTAAGTAGTACAGAAAATCAAAGACTGTACATAAAAATTTGCGAGAGCTCTTAGACCTCCTTAATCCAGCCCGGTCGCTAAAACCGTGCTTCTTCTTAACAAATGTCTACCTACTAAGTATAAACCACAGGAGTAAACTACCTCCCTGCCAAATTTGATCTTAATTCTGCTATCCCACTGACGTTTTACGAGCGTTGGAGTTTCTCCAATGTTGTCGCTGCGCAAACGTCTTCGCTTGAACGCGACGTTAACGTTGCGTTTAAAGCATGCGCAACGTTAACTAACTCATACTATGATTGGACACTGGACATTGCCCCGCCCACACTCAGATGTAAGTACCAGACTGGTACTACCAGTTTGTTAAAAACCGCAACATCAATGTCACATTAACGACGACGCGGCGACGACGGGAAACACTAACGCTCGTAAAACGTCAGTAGGATAGCTACTGTATACATCAAGCAGTTTTCGTTATTTCGTGATTAGCTGTTTCAGGGAAAAACAGGAAAAATTCTATAAAAAGTACTAAAAACTTAACTAAAAATGTATTTTAAAGGATCTTTCTGAGAACTAAATTCAATTTATTACAATATCTAAATGTGATGATGACATTCTGTCATGTTATTAAGTAAGTTTACTATGTAAGTTGGCCTAATCTTATTTTTAAAATTGTATATTCTCTATAAGTAATTTTGTAAATCTTTTGAGAAAATAAATGTCCTTAACCGTAAAAATGCTATGAGAAGATATACCTCTTCCAATAGCAGGTACAATTTTTCCAATGTTGTTCTGAACCAGTGTTCTACATCCAAGGTTGGGCCTCTTCACATCAGGGTAGTGGGTAGGCACATCCTTGAGGAAGTCTGCCTTCTTCTTTAGATCTTCCTCATTCTCCTCCATGTATTGGAGACCAATATCTGTCCATAGCTTGTTGGCTGTTTCCCTTACGTCTGCCATCACATCACTGAGACTGCAACAATAAATTATATATCTGTATATGGGTTATTCCTCTCTGTAAAGCTAATTATTTCAACTGTATATTAAACAAAATTTAATTTGAAAAGCTGAATCTTTGCTAGTAAAATGTTTTCACAATAGATAGTGGATAAAATACCTATCAGGACTGGATGATGGAATCATTCTTATTGTATTTACCAAATACCATTATTTGCTCATCTGCCAGTACATTATAATAAAAAAACTTAATCACACTTCATTTATTCAATCAACAAGAATTTAAAAAAAATGCACTAGATTAAACAAAAAAAGCCAGTATTTTTTTCTGTAAATTTAAGCTGCAATAAATTGTGACATTTTCACAGTAGATAGTGGATAAAATACCTATCAGCACTGGATGATGGAATCGTTCTTATTTACCAAATACCATTATTTGGTAAAGTGACAGAAATATAAAGACATTTCTTTAGTGGTAAAGCTCCTCAGTAGTATTAATAATGATGAGTTAATAGTTACTAACGAATAACACTTATTATACATTAAACCTTGGTATGGTAAGGTATGGTGTGTGATATGTATGTCTAAATACTAAGGATACTTCAGCTTCCAATAAGCCATACTTATTAGAAATGTGAATGAGTGTGTGTTTCTTTTACTTCATACACATTTCAATGGTGCTAGAAGGGCTAGAGAGTGACAAAGACTATATTTACCAGGGGAACACATTTAATTTCTATTGGAGAAAAAAACATACTATAGTCCACTGAGGCGGTGCCACGAGCGTAAAACTAGTTTAGTATAAGTAGGGTTTATATTCTACTGAAAAAAATATGTCTACAATACCTTGTAAGTAGAAGAGGTATCATGCGATGCCAGAATGAATATCTGTCTCTATAGGAAAGCATCCAGTTGCCAACTTCTAGAGTGACTTGGAGACGGACCTGAGTATTCTCATCAAAGAGCTTTTCTGCCATTGGAGTGATGGAAAGCTCAAAGCATTTTACATTACCAGCTATTACAATAGCACCTGAAAATGTTGTATTAGATTCTATAATGGTTAATTAATAATTGTTTGGTCTTAGAAATTTCGAAGCTGGGCTCAGAGAAGTAACACTGCTGAACCCACTTCTGCTGCTATGCAATTCTTTGTGATTATTATGAGGAGTTGCCAGTCAAACAGGCAGTGGCAGCACATCTCACAAAACTTCAGGCAAAGCTAAGGCTTTCTTGAGGTTGTGAATAAGATGTTCATGAGCTGCAGCAACTACTTTACAACACAGGTCTTGTATGCTCATCTGCCACTTCTGCCAGTACATTATAATAAAAAAACTTAATCATATTTCATTTCTTCAATATTCTAGAATTCTTTGAAAAATAAATGCAATAAAACAAAAAAGCCAGTATTATTTTCTGTTAATTTAAGCTGCAATAAATTGTGACAGTGTTATGTACTTAGGAGGTTTTTAATGGCTCCTTTGGCTCATACCAACCATAGAGAAGTCTTGATAAAACCCTGCTAACTGCTAACAAAATCAAGAAATTATGTATATTTAGTAAAAAATTCAAATAAAATCTTACCAATAGCTTTAATAGCTGCCACTCTAACTCTAAAGTGTTGGTGATTAAAATTAGACAGAACAGGCTTTACAAAACTCTCTGATTGAAGGTGAAAGTCCCGCTGTATCACTTTTGACAATAAAATTATACATTCACATGCTTGTAGCTTTACTTTAGGAAATGAATCTGCACTGGTCTTTGACAGAATACTGGTAAAATCATTAATAAAGGAACTAAGCAGATGTGTCCCTTTGTATTTAAGGATTATTTTATGAACCAACTGAATCAGGATTAAGCGCATCTCCTCAGACTCTTCTACAATCTCAGGGCAACCTATGCGACGAACCAGTACTGGAAGAATGTACGTTAAATAATAATCGTTAAGTGGTAATTTCTCTATAAAGCTGGAAATAATTGAAACTGCAACTTCGCGGCAGGCTTCCGACGCATCAGAGAAACTTTTAAGGATGTAAGCGTAGATTTCAGGAAATACAAGTGTGAGATCACAATCAGCATTATCCGGATTTAGGAATATTTCTTCGTTGATTTTCATCATCGCTTGCTTTCGAGCTAACTTCGACTCACTTTGTAACGCCGTTATATATTGCTCGAGAGCAACTCGAGGGTTATCTTCCAATTTGGGTGTCAAATTCGTCATTTTAGCTTTAATCCACAACTTTTACGTTATCACAAAAATAACCGATTATGAGTTTGCAAAAGTTTATCGACGAAACAGCGACTTATTTCGAAAATATTAGAAAATAAACAATCTGTTGCTATGACAACGACAGGCGATCTTAGTTTTTTTTTCAATTATGGCATCGCAAACTCTGTGCATACTTCCAGCGTCAAGTACAATTTTTGCATCAATTTTTTGCCAGTTTCAATGAACTGGACGAAGTAATAACAAAGTCAGTAAGTAAGTCGTCAGTGTAATTATTATTTATTCTTATGGTCAGTATAGTCAGTCCAACATTCAAGTAAAGCGATGGCTACTTTACTAGAACGTATCCGATGGAATTTTGGAGGCAAGCAGAAAAAACATATTTTAGCACTGTTATAATTATTCTATTTCACAAACACTCGTGCACTGTAATTAACCTATATCAAACAAAATGCCATCAACTTTATCCGATATAACTCAAAAATACACCAAGAAAATAAAAATAAAACAAGAGCACAATATATTATGTCTTTTTCGACTTCCCGCCAAAAAACCCGCGAACTGACGAACTCAGGAAGTTTTGGCGGGAAGTCTGAAGGGACAAGTTGTGCTCTTAGATAATTTTCATTTTCTTAGTGTATTTTTGATTTATATCGAATAAAATTGATGGCATTTTGCTCGATATAGGTTAATGACAGTGCACGAGTGTTGTGAAATAAAATAACAGTGCGAAAACATGTTTTTTTGGCTTGCCTCCAAAACTCCATCGGACATGTTCTGGCTTCTGGTAAAGTAGTCATCACTTTACTTGAACAATTGACTGACTAGATTGACTGATACCTGACGACTAACTGATTTTTTTCTACGACTACAAAGTGATGCAAAAATTTTACTTGATGCTGGCAATATGCACAGAGTTTGCGACGCCCTATTTTAGTAACCATTGTCATTTATTCTTATGCCCGAATAAACAAAATAATACAATGGCATAAGAATAAATAATACTACGATTCGGGTACTATGAAAGTAAGTCACAGAAGTAAGTGTAATAAAAACGACAACATACTGTAACCACAGAATAAAATAATAGTACAAGCATAAGAATAAATAATAATTATACATTATTGTTATGGTACAAGCATAAGAATAATTAATAATATGTATTATTTATTCTTCTTAAGGTACAAGTACTGTAACGTAAAATGAAACGCTTAATCATAGACAATTTAGTAAACGTGCACCAATCACAATCAGCCAAGTAAAGCTGTCAACGTTAGGGATGAAACGATACCACTCTTTGTTCGATACTAGTACTGGAAAATAGTATCAAATCAAAGTATCGATACCGTATTCAATACTATACTGAAGTATCGATACTTGTGAGTACTCAATCAATTTTCAAAAACATATAAATTTTTAATTAATTTATGATAATGCCAGATATAAGCAGAGCAGAACAAAATGAAAAAGTAGTTAAATTAATGCTTTATTTTGTATTAAATATAAATACTTAAATTTAGTCAAAAAATTCTTCATGTTGTTTTCGAAAAATCGTTTATTCTTTATAAAATAAACGATTTGACTATTTTTAAACGATTAATTGACTAAATCAATATTATATATGATTATATATTTAATTATAATCGATAATGAACAATCGAAATTTTTGTTCAATTGTTGCAACACTACTGCCAACAAATTCAACAAAAAAAAATACAGTTGCCAGCAGCCAGCGCGTCCTCCCCGCACGCACCTGCTCTTAAATAGTAGATGTGGCTAATGGGATCACTTTCAAACCAAAAAAGACACTTAAGGATTCTTAAGCAAACTATTTATTTGAACTTAAACATTTTAGAATTTACTTATTGTAAAACGTATTATTATAAAATAGGAAAATTATGTTTGATAGCTATACATGTTTCTTATTCAAAAGATTGTCACGGAATAAACAAATACTTATGACACAATTCTATCTAACATTCCAAATTTTAAATATTCAAATATTATATATAAACCAAGATATCAAAAGAGTATGTATACTCTGAGATTACCACACACCACAGAACACTTATACTCCTCCACACACAACACCTGCGTCGTGCGTACCCGTGAACCGTCGCTATTTGGTCAATCAATCTACTCAACCGACAAGCCCGGGCGGGTGTGACGACGGTCGACGATACGATACCAATACCATTGTTTTCGTTCGATACTAATAGTCGGTATCGAATGTTGATGTAGTTCGATGCTAGTAGTAGTATCGAATGAGAAGTATCGATACCCATGAGTACTCGGTAATATCGATTCATCCCTAGTCAACGTCTTCATACGTCGAATAGACCAGATTTTTCCATCATTTCATTTTCGTTTTAGTTTTTCTATTTCTGTGTTGCATTGTGCACAGCTAAGATTTAATTAATATTTTTCGTGGCCGCTACAAATTCAGGATGTATAAATTAGTCGTGTTTCATTTATTATTCTTAGCAGCGACCCTTCAGGTAGCTCTGTCACTCAGAGAAGGAGACTGTGAAGTTTGCATTAAAACTGTAGAGAAATTTGCGGCCACGTTAACAGATGATGTGAAAAAAGATCCAAAACTCATCGAGGCAGAATTTAAAAAGTTTTGCAAAGGCACTAGAAATAAAGAGAATCGGTTTTGCTACTACTTGGGTGGCCTGGAAGAGTCAGCGACCGGCATCCTGGGTGAGCTCTCAAAACCACTGAGCTGGTCCATGCCCGCGGACAAGATCTGTGAAAAGCTCAAGAAAAAGGATGCACAAATCTGCGATCTTCGTTTCGATAAACAAATTGACTTAAACAACGTGGATCTCAAGAAGTTGAAGGTTCGCGATCTTAAGAAGATTTTGAACGATTGGGATGAGGTCTGCGACGGCTGCATTGAGAAAACAGACTTCATAAAAAGAATAGAGGAATTAAAGCCCAAGTACATGGGTAGATCTGACTTGTAAATAGTTTAATCCAATTATTAGGTAAGTAAATATTATATTCATTTTTGTTTGAATAATTCTATGGTAAAATGTAATAATTCCATCCATGGGCGTACCGAGGAAGGGGGGACAAGTGGGGGCAGCGGCCCCCTCCTGGATCAAGGTCCAGATTCAGGGATTCAAGAATCCCAAAATTAAATGTAAAAAGAAACCTACCTACTAGACTAAACCTACTATGCTGTATATTTAATATTATGTGTCTGTATTTGTGTAATATGGAAGTAGGCAAATTTATGAGTTATAACCAGCCCCAGCTTTAAAAAAAATCCCTGCTCCCCCTTGACCAAGAACCTGGGTACGCCCATGATTCCATCCATTCATTATTGTGTGCAGGTCCACTAATGAATATAAGCCTCTCCTAATTTACACCATACTACTTTTTATCAACCTTTTTTTTATATCCTACTGCTGGGCTCCTATCATTTAATACCTTTCTATTAAATGATAGGAATTTAGGCCATAGCATGCTGGTGAAGTATGGAGTGATGGACAAATAACAATTTCTCAAAGGCATGATCTTTGAGAAATTATGAGTTTTGCTCAGGCAAGCATGGTGAAGAAAAAACAATTGTCATTAATTATACACCAAAATTTTTCCCCCACCATGGGGCAACAACAAATATGCATTTAACAAATACAAATATGCTTTATTGTACACCAAATTGAAAAAGTAATATACAAAACAAGCTTATTGGAAAATAGTGTAATAACAGGCAGCCTTATCGCTGATAGTGATCTCTTCCAGACACCCTTGGGGTAGAGAAAAGAAGAAATTCCTTTGTCCAAACAAATTTCTTTGTCAAAGCAGCAAGGAGTTTGAACTCCATCTCGGAGGTTGCAGATATTGCCAATCGGCCACAACTGCTCTAATAAATATAATAATTATGATTTCATATTTGTTTTCCTTTGTTACAGAATAAAATTAAAAACTTACATGTGATACGGCCTCATTATCACAAAGGCTGATACAGTCCTGGAGACGTGATCAACAGACTACTATTGCATTTGAGTGAAACTTGTGAATGTTCTGCGAGCATGTGTATTTGGTAGAATAAATTATTACTTTGTTTAAGTAAAAATATTTTTTTTGATAACTGGTTTTTATTTTACATCCCTAACTCATTCTATACCAAATACTAGTATATAGATACACCAAATATGAAATTAGTAAAACAAAGGTATTAGGTCTTATTTTACCTAATAAATTAGTTGTAATTCTTAATTTTGTTTCTGCATAATCTACGTGGTGCACAGGCACAATAAATAAATAACGCTTCACACTCATAGCTGCTCATAGCCCCACAGTAGGGTAGATATACCCTGTGTCGCGGGTACCATGGAAACACACAGAGACAGAAACACAAACACCCAGACCGAGAACAGAAATTTAAACTCATCATTCAAATTTCTGTTTCGCCGGGAATCGAACCTGGGACCTTTCGATTGGCAGTCCGGCATGGTAACCATTACGCCACGCGGGTCGTCCAGGTATGCCATGTACAGGTTTCTTATTTGGCAAAACAAAAATTGGAATAATGAGTTTCTGATTTCAGAATATCTGTTCTTGTACGTCCATCATACTGACTATTACTGACAATAATTGGAGTCATGGAATCTTGTTGCTGTTTTTTTTTTATCATGACAAAATCAATATCATTGATATGGGGCTATATCAACCTGAATTGTGGCAATGCTGCGACAGCAATTGGAATAAGCTCTAGGCCGCCCCCCTATTATGGGGAGAGCTCCAAAACCAGCAGCAACAAAAAAGGATTTATCCATAAATCAAGTATTTTCAAAACTAAAATTATGGTGGTTCAAAATAATGACAAATCACTTTGAGAAAGCATTTACTTGGCTTATCTGTATAATCCAAGGTTCACAATATTTACATCACAAAAACTGCTAAAATAATAATTTATATAAAAATAATTAAGTGACAATATATTTAGTAAAACTTGGTTGAGAAAAGAAAAAAAGAATAGAGCAAAAATAAAAGAGGGACAAAGTTTTAATCACTAGCTTTATTGTTTGAACAATTGCAACACCTACAAGACAGACCATGGAAAGAATTTATATTCCAGACATAATAACATAAATAATAAGTGTAGACATTGTTGTGTGGTATCCAGATTAGTGGTATTTGTAGTTCCTGTGGTGCTCTGAAAAAAAAACAGAATTGGTATGAATATTTTAAAACCATAAAATACATAATCTTTTTTCTTATTTGAATGGAGTAGCAGAGGAGTATACAGGTCACATGGTGTTAATAGGTTCTTGCAGCCCAAGGATATCTACACAGTCTCAAGCTAGCCTAAGTTTTGCCTATGCTTGTTTGCAGTTGCGCTGGTACTCCAAAGGTACCCCTGATGGTCACCTCATGTCTGAACGTCAACTGCACCTTCCCTCCGAAATACAATAGAAATGTTTCACAGCAAAAATTACTGCAGTGATGGTACTTCCCCAGTCAAATCACAAAAGTTCTACCACATATTAACCCTTTTTTATTACATTATAATATTCAAAGATATATAGTGGAGCAAAAAACCTCCATTATCCTAACCTCCTGATCTATTGTAGTCAGAACGTTAAATATCAATTTTAGTTATATGTGAGTAATTTGTAGAGGTAGTAAAATGTTTTAATAGAGCAGTGTTGTGATTTTATGTTCAACCTATGTCATTAAAAATAAGCAAAACTAAGACCTCCCTAAACTTCCTTGTAATACTTGAAAGGCCCCTTACACAAAATTAAAAAAACTTGTAATAGCAGTTAAGAAAAAAAGTTATATAAATTTTATATTATAATGACACTAAATTCAAGTTTAAGAAATTTATTGTGCCTATATTGTGTGCGTCCTAATCATAATATAACACATATATGGGTACACCTAGTAAGTCTTAAAGTATCTAACAATACTAGTCACTTACTCATCTTGCCATAGTTAATAACGTAGAAGAAGGTCATGGACCCCACCAATAACTGGAAGAATGGAGCAATGCCAGTCCTCTTAGGCTGGACATATTTGTGCTGCCATCTCCACCAGGCTAAAAAGAAAAATAATATTTTCATGATAACTACACGTTTTGAACTGTTATGGAGAGCATTTATGGAACCGTTTATGAATTTTTAATTGAAACTTAACCTATCATAAATTTCATAAATTTTACCTCGGCTAAAAGCCCCCATAATTGCAGAGGGAGTCTTGTTCCTACGAGCAAGCCATGATCCGATCTCACCCACCTTCACCTGCCCGAAAGGAGTATCAGCTGAAACACAAAATAAAATTACATAACCGAACCTTAATTGACTTCACCAAATGCTGTGTGATAACTTACGTTTTCCATAGTAACGAGCGGGGTCATATGGTCCATGAACAGCAGGATTATACTCCTTGGGATAGTCCCCAAAAGCCATGGTTAGGTGAAAATCTTAATATTTTTTTAAAACTAATTCCCAAAAACCTGGATTTCGGTGAAGAAGTACCTCCTACTACTCACTCATTCATTCGTATCACAGATATACGCAAATTGATTGAATTTATTGAATGGATGTCAATGTCATTAAATTGCTTCTTTTAATAGTCTGTGAAAATATATAACAGATTATAAATTCAAATGTTCCGTTCTGAATACCGATACTATCACTGATTTAAGTTAAATTTACCGATAAATTTATTCCTCTTGGTCTTACAGCATCAAGGTATGATGACACCCGTTAGAGGAATGGCCTTTACGGGCAAACCCCTCGTCCCAACGTGCATGCACAATGTGCCTTCTAGTTATATACAACTAGTGTGTGTGTGTGTGTGTCGATGTCAGTGTTGTCGGTGCAAAGAAAATTGTTGTTAAAAACGTTGTTAGTTGAAATTGACATATTTAGAGATGTATGCGTCTGTAGCGATGAAAGAATATTTTTAATTTTCACATGTGTGACAAAATTAGAATGTGTACGTTCTTCCCCCGCACCAGATTTCGTACAAAAATTATGTATCGAAGTGAGGCGAAATGCCCTCTCCACTGACGGGTGAGTCAGTACCTTTGATGCTTTAAGCACTTTTAATTTTGATTGTTTAATACCGGTATTCTCAAAGTGTGCGTTCCACGAAAATATTGGTCCTTAGAGCATCAATCACTGTCCATTTTGATACTCTAAGTATTGGTCGTATTAAAACATAATTTACTATAAGCTTAGAGCATATAGGGTAATACCTTCGATGCTCTAAGACTTATAAGATTTTAAGCTTAAAATCAATTTAAATATTTATAATCAAAGGAAAAGTTATTTTTTTCCAAACCTTTTCTTATGTCCCACTGGGCACAGGTCTCCTCTAAAAAGTGAGAGGGATTTAGGCTACCACGCTGGCTTAATACAGATTGGTGTACGACATACCTTCGAGAAATTATGTGTTTCTCTTAGGCATGCACAGTGATAGAAAACATCGTAGTCAATGAAATATTAAATATTTTTCCATCACCGTGCAGCAGCGATGAAATAAGCACATTTCAAATTTATTTTGTCAGAGGTGCGCGCGGAGGATTTTCCCGTGGTCTCCGACCCAGCATCTTCCGGGTCGGAGACAACGGTTCTTACTACTCGGCCATCGCTGCCTAAGTAAAGAAGAAGTAATTGGGATACGTAAATAGGTACCTACGTATTAAGATAAATAGCAACCGATCGCGGGCATTTAGAATGGTTTGTGACCAGCGTATATTACGCCCATAAAACGCCCGTTTTTAGAAGCGCATGAAGTCGCGAAATGTTGATTTACTTATGTAAATTTAATGCTTATGTACGCGAGTGTGGTTTTTTGAAGAGCAAATAAAGTGTGCATGTAAGCGCGTTGGCCGTAACCATCGTACACACGCACATAAAACGCTGGTTTGAAACCACTCCAGAGCCATGTAAGCATTTGATTTTTTAGAGGGCTTTAATTTTTTAAATATTACACCACTAGATGTAGAAATGAAACATACGAAACAATCTTGGGACACAGTTCAGGCCTTACGCCGCCTCTGCTCATAATATATGCCTCCAAGGAATTACGAAAATAATTTAAATGCAATCAAAAGGAAATTAACAAGAATGTGACAATAACGGAGAAACAAATGATGCAATACGGATGGCAGTGGTGATCAGTGCTCTCAACTCAACACACCACATGTGTTGTTTTTACTATAAAAACAAGTCATGGATAGCTGGTCTTGACTGAAGAGGACTTCCTGCGTGAGATACTGAGTGCTCAAGCGTAAGGGACTTCGGGTGCGAGTAACAAACCCGGTTAGCCTCATGAGGATCACTGGTTTATGGTGATTTCACTCCGCCATTAGGTAGTAGGCATTTTTGCCAAGATTCGGTAATATTACGACAGTCGTCCGCATGTTGCACCCGGCTACCAGCCCTCCTCATCGGGCTCATTTTAGTTATTATTAAGAGTTTTGGTTTTTGATGAGAGAGAGTGTAGTATTCTATTTTTATGATTGTTGGTTTGTTTTGTTGATAATTTTTAAATTTTTTGGGTTTTTCTGTACTTGTCTGGTGTTATGATGTATATCTGAGACTAAGGGGGTGTGTTGTGTGTGGTAATCTCAGAGTATACATAATCTTTTGATATCTTGGTTTATGTATAATGTTTGAATACTTTAAATTTTGAATGTTAGATAGAATTCTGTCATATTTGTTGATTCCGTGACAATCTTTTGAATAAGAAATATGTTAGCTATCTAACATAATTTTCCTATTTTATAATAATACGTTTTACAATAAGTAAATACTAAAAATGTTTAAATTCAAAAAACAGTTTGCTAATGAATCCTTAAGTGTCTTTTGACGTGATAACGTCTTTAAAATCGTTTTAGTCGGGTGACATGTTCAGAAACTTGTGTCACACCAAAACCTCACGAGCGCGATCGCAGGTATAACGAGAGAGAGACGGACCGATCTCCCGTCTCATCTCGAGCGCTGCCAGTCATTCCGTGAAACTTGTCACGCGGAATCCTCACGAGCGGAGGCTGGCATAGCGTTCGAGTGAGTGGACCGATCTTCCGTCTCTCTCACTCTAGCGGCATACAAACGAATGGATATTTTCTCGTGCGGACGTTATCACGTAAACATCTCGATCGTAAACCTACTTTACAAACAATTTGCCGTTTTTTGGTTTGAAAGTAATCCCATTAGCCACATCTACCATTCAAGAGACGAATGCGTGATCATGATGTATTGCTGGTGTACCCGTTCCACACTTCTAGGTGATCGGCGAGGGTGAGGAAGTCGTTCTCTTGTGTAGAGCGTGTCTATCATAAATTCATAAAATAAAATCTTAGAACAACAAAGGCACTGACTCACCCTTTAGGTGTCATACCTGTCAATTTTGACGCTCTACGCCGCCCCCCTAATCTTAAAGTATCAAAGCGCACGAAAGTGCGCCGGACAAGTTCTAAGCACAGGCCGCGCGCACACCGTGCACTATTTACCCGAACCGCTTCGAGCCACTTTTGACCCCCCTGTATCTTCTTACCTGATTAATAGATCTGGATGAAACTTTACGGACATAATAACTCCATTTAATATACTTTGAATAAAAAGATTCAATATTGTAGCTATTACAGAAAAAAAGTTATAGACTCAAGAAAATTGTAAATTTGGTACTCACTGACTCATGTACTCACTGACATCTCATCAAAATGTTTGACCACTTCTAGAAGACCTACAAAGCTGAAATTTGGCATTTAGCTAGTCGTCAGGGTAAGAGTAATGAGAAAATTCGAATATTGGAAATTGGTCAAGTGCGAGTCAGGTTTTAGTCAAAATTATGTATAATGTTGGTAATACTTCTCTCTAAGACTTAAAAATCTGGGATTTTGCATGGGGATAGTCGTTAACATTTAAAAAAGTAAAGAAAACATCGAAAATTGGAAATTGGTCAAGTGCGAGTCAGATTATAGTCATTATGATATATAAAAATGTTGGTCATACTTCTCTAAGACTTACAAATCTGAAATTTGGCATCGGGGTAGTCGTTAGCATAAAAGTAAAGGAAAACTTTAGAAAATAGAAAATGGTCAAGTGCAAAAAAAAAATTATAATACACGAAAAAAAATCAGAACATAAAAAAAAGAAATTATAGTATAATCAAAATTCATTTTAATAGGTAACTAACTACCTACGTTTAATGAACTATTAACAAAACAATCCATTTCATCTCAAGATGTCGTGCACAGTATCGTATTGCAATTTAAAATAAATGTTTAAATTATTACCTGTTACATAAAGCTATTATTACATCTGGTGGACCAGACACACTTCATTTTAATAATAATAATATAATATGAACAACGTTGCGATAGGAACCATAAAGCAAACATAGCAAAAAGAAATGAAATCCCACCAAAAACATAAATGTAAAAATGTAGGCCAAGTTCTTGTACATAAAAAAGAGTTGAAATCTAAACTACAGCCAAGTTAATAATATGTAATCAGAACCGATATTAATCATTCGAACTTGGCGGGTTTTGAAATTTTAATGAAGGAAAAAAGTCCAACTCTAAAACTTACCTCCGCAAGATTTGCTCTTTTCAGAAGTATTCGTGTGATGAATCCCGCCAAGTTGGAATGGTTAATATCGGTTCTGATTATTATTAACTTGGCTGTAGTTTAGATTTCAACTCTTTTATTCGTGTGATGAATCCCGCCAAGTTGGAATGGTTAATATCGGTTCTGATTATTATTAACTTGGCTGTAGTTTAGATTTCAACTCTTTTTTTATGTACAAGAACTTGGCCTACATTTTTACATTTATGTTTTTGGTGGGATTACTATTAAAGGTCAGCCTTCGTTTCTCAATGTTGGACGCACAAAGAAAAATGCAATAATTATAACTTTAGCTGTCTGATAAAGATACTTTTTGATATTCCTAAAAATACTTGGGTATCGTTAAATAAACCAGGGTTTTTACTCTGCGATTGAGTTGTCATATTACATGACAACTAGATTCTGCTGGTGATTCAGTGATTTTTTTCTCTGTGATAATTAGACAGCAATTTTCGTGTTGTGTTGCGGTTATTGTTCAGTACTTTATACCTAAAAAACTCAATAATTCAGCGAAAATGGTTTTGGAGAGTACTATGATATGTGTAGATAACAGTGACTACATGAGAAATGGAGATTTTCTACCTACGAGACTACAGGCTCAGCAAGATGCCGTGAATCTGGTATGTCATTCTAAAACACGATCTAATCCTGAGAATAACGTTGGATTGCTGACTCTGGCTAACGTGGAGGTGTTGGCAACGCTAACTAGCGATGTTGGCCGTATTCTTTCTAAGCTCCATCCGATCCAACCTAACGGCGATATCAACCTTTTGACTGGTATCAGGATCGCACACTTGGCACTCAAACATCGTCAAGGGAAAAACCACAAGATGCGTATTGTTGTATTCGTCGGTTCTCCAATAAACACTGATGAAAAAGAACTGGTTAAACTAGCAAAAAGATTGAAGAAGGAGAAGGTGAACTGTGATGTCATATCTTTCGGAGAAGACGCTGAAAATAATCCTTTATTGACAGCTTTTGTTAATACTTTAAATGGTAAAGATAACACAACAGGTGGTAGCCATCTAGTATCAGTGCCAGCGGGAGGTTGTGTTGCACTTTCTGAGGCTTTGATCACAAGTCCATTGATTGGAGGCGATGGCGCAGGTCCCTCTGGATCAGGACTATCACCCTTCGAATTTGGAGTTGATCCCAATGAAGATCCTGAACTTGCTCTAGCTCTACGTGTCTCTATGGAAGAGCAGAGACAGAGACAGGAAGAAGAATCCAGACGCCAAGCAGCTAGTACAGAGGGTGAGGTAGAAGCCAGCAAGCCTGGTGAAACTCAAAATACTGGGATGGAGCGGGCATTAGCCATGACTCTTGGTCGCGAAGCCATGGACTTGTCTGAGGAAGAACAAATTGCTCTTGCTATGCAGATGAGTATGCAGCAGGATGCACCTCAAGCTGAAGAGAGCATGGATGTGTCAGAAGAGTATGCTGAAGTTATGAATGACCCGGCCTTCCTTCAAAGTGTTCTCGAAAACCTGCCAGGTGTGGACCCACAGAGCGAGGCCATCCGCAATGCCATGTCCACCATCAAGAAAGATAAAGATGAAAAAGAGGAGAAGGAAGATAAGGAAGAAAAGTAGAACTTTAATTATGGTGCAGTTTATCAATTTTTATTTAATCATTATGCTCGTAAACATTAACTGTCAGTATCATAAAACTATGTGAAGAAGACACTTCAAATTAAAAATGTTAATGTATCTGATATAATTTTCTTCATTTCCATGTAACCCAGTTCAAACCTTCAATTTTATCATATTCTGTAACCAAAATTGGTTTGATTAGTTGCAATAAAGAATATGTATTAAACCAGCAATATATCTCTATAAAAATGAGTTGCTGTTTGTTAGTCTCGCTAAAACTCAAGAACTGAAATGAAGTGGCTAATTTTGGTCTTGAAATATTAAGTGCAGAAAAGAAATAATATAGAAAAATTGTGAAATTAATAGTAGAACAACTTATTATATTTTCCTTTATAAACTGTTAGTAACTGTCAAAGATTGTTTTTTTGCACCATCATCCAGAAGTTTGACAGTCTAGAATAACAATTCATCTGTCACTATTTTTTCTATACTTAGAGCATCAAACTCACACTTCAGGAGAGATGGCATAGAGCCTCGCTTCGATACATAATTTTTGTGCCAAATCTAGTGCGGGGAAAGAATGCACACATTTTAATTTTATCACACATTCACAAATATTCTTTCATAGCTACAGATGCATTCATTTCTAAATATATCAATTTCAATTAACATCATTTTCTATGCAATGTTAACACTGACACCGACACATACAGACACGCTAGTTGTATAACTAGAAGGCACATTGTGCATGCACGTTGGGACGAGGGGTTCGCCTGTAAAGGCCAATCCTCTGACGGGTATCATACCTGTCATACCTTGAGCCTTGATGCCTGTCATACAATGTCTGCAGGAAGCTCAAGTATTTATGTTTTTTTCATAACTAGGTAATTTAATTCTTTTATAAATACTTTTTGCTATGAAAGACCTACTAGACTCATTCCAAAATTGTTTGCTCTTATATCTCTGTTTTATTTGTAGTAATTGAACTCTTCTCGTGTTTTCATTCTGATATACTTTCATTGCATTGAAATTAGTTTCTGCAAAAAAAATCACTTGTACATTTGTAACATAAATCAAATTGTTTGGTGATGTTTTAAGACGAAAAACTCACCTAATCTAAAAATATTCTATTACCTTTTGTGAAAAAAGGACTGTCTAGCCAGTAATCAATAATCAGTAAGTCGTCCAAAGTTATAAGAATGCATACCCAGCCCACTTTTCACTAAAATAATAGAAGTTAAAGTATAATTTACAATGAACAAGAATGAGTATAAAAATTATACAATTTTGTGTCAATTTTATCCTGAATAGACTATTGAAATAGTTACCATTGTTCACTGGTTCATTTGTGTTCCTGTCAATATTTTTCTTATTTAACAGTAAGTAAGAACTCTTAATATCCTCTAATTGTGGTTTAAAACTCTTGTTACTATGATTCACAGCTGAAACAGGAGAACAAATAACAAATGTAGAATTTTTTTCAAACACATTAACATAAATAGGTAAATACTTTTTTTGTACTATACTTATATACTAACATTTTGCTTTGGAGCCATTTGTAACAATTCTGTTATTTTCTTTAGCTATAATGTTCTTATTTTGTTCTGAAGATTTAAGTGTAGGATCCTTCATATTGGAAGATCTCATTCCAATTGGTGTTTGAGATCTAGGTGAGCATCTTGAAGGTGATTTAGCATCTGGAAGTAATATCAGATTCATTAACTAAAATTAAATTCATTTAACCAAATTAAATGAAGCTTCCATAAGTTTCTTTATAGAGTTAGGACCCAAACCTAGCCCATTTACAATACTCAACCGATGCATTTTTTTATATACATCTGCGACTATTTTAGAATGTTTTGTGTGCTTCACTGACATACACGCGCGCACATGTACGTATAGCACGCGCTAGTTTAATTTGTATATGATTGCAGATTTGTATATAATTGTAATTTTTGGTTAGGGCTCATTTTCATTGCTTGTTCTGGACCGCATTTGGGGATGCGAGAGATTTCCGTAACGCATGTCATTTTTTTATGTACTTGTTGATTTTCATCAGTCGTAAGCCCACCCTGCGGGGAGTTACCGCATGCTGTATATCGACCTATGAAAATGAGCACTTATGGTATACTAGCTGTGCCCCGCGCTTTCACCCGCGTTAGAGAGGATCATTAGCATGAAGTGAATATACGAGGGGAGGTCCAAAAGTTCGCGGAATGGAGGGGATGAAGTGATGATAGGGGCGCTCGCTTAATGTCATACTACTTGGGGACTCATCATTAGTATATAAATAGAGTTTCATCCCTTTTGCGTCATTCAGTATTCATCAAGTAGCTATTCCTGCTACACCGATGACATCCCGGCGCCTGAGGAGGCGCTGCTAGCATTATATGCAGACGATGCCGCCTACGTCACAACGTCTATAAAATCGGCTCACGCGGTCGTCAAGATGCAGCGTGTATTAAATGCGCTCCCCGAATGGCTTGCCAAATGGAACCTCCATGTCGGTGAACGTGGGTAAGACGCAGGCCGTCAGGATCGGCGGCTTCTCACAAAAAGATCCCACCCTGAAGCTCCTAGGACAAGAAATCACATGGTCCACCCAGGCTAAATACCTAGGTGTGACCATAGACCACAGGCTGACCATGGTGCCACATGTCCGCAGTATCTCCACACAGGCGAGGGCGGCTGCTGCCGTACTGCGTCCTGTGCTCAACTCGAGTCTCCCTCTGAAGGCCAGAGTGGCCATTTACAAGAGCTACGTCCGCCCCCGCCTCACGTACGCGGCGCCGGCCTGGTTCGCCCTCACCAGTAAAGCGCAGCGCAAGCGCTTGCGCTCCGTGCAAAGCGCGACACTGAGGAGGGTGGCCAATTCGCCGCGCTACGTGAGGAATTCCACCATCCAGAGGGACCTTCGGGTTGAGTCACTGGATGGGTTCGTCAGCAGCCTCGCCCAAAGGATGTTCGCGCGCTCCGACGCGTCGCTCCTCGCGCATCTGCGCGAGCTGGCGCCGCTGCACGCGCGCCCGCCTGACCACCGTCCCCTCCCGCGCGACCTGCTCGCGCAGGACTAGTCGCGGGAGGCGTTCGCCGTGCAGCCACATTAAGAAGAAGAAGCCCAAGGAACGAAGAATCCAGGCTGTCCAGAGGAAAGTGTGGGAGAGAAAAAAAAAAATTAAGAAGACCACGACAGGGACCACCCGGTCCCCACCCCAATGACCGGGACCATATTCATGGCCCGCGGTAGCCACCCATGGCAGGGGCAAGCCCGAAACGTGTGCCCCGGGCCCCTTGCGGGGCCCGCGAAGATAACCCGGAGAGTTTGCGTCATTCGTTTATGAACACTCGCCTGCTAAACAAGTCAATCCGGAAGAAAACTGAAACTATGGAGAAAATTGAACACCGTGCCGTGATTAAGTTCCTTACCAAGCAAGGAAAGAATGACCAAACCATTTTAAATGAAATGGGATCCGTTTATGGGAACGATTGCCCTGATAAATCCATGATTTATAAGTGGCACAGTCTGTTTAAACATTGTCGAGACTCGATTGAAGACGACCCCCGCTCTGGACGGCCAGTTGAGGTCACCACATCAGACATCATTGAAAAAGTGGAAAAACTTATACTGGAGAACGCCCGTTTGAAGAAAAAACAGTTATCTGCATTAGTTGGAGTATCAGATACCACCATTTTGCGGATCCTACATGACCACCTGGGTATGACAAAAGTCAGTGCAAGATGGGTATCCAGAATGCTCACACCGCTTCAGAAACAGCAGCGCGTCGATGCGTCAAAGTACTTTTTGGAGTTGTGTGGAGACGAACCTGCACAGATTTTGGAGCAAATTGTTACCGGGGACGAAACATGGGTTCATCACTTTGAGCCTGAGTCAAAACAGGAGTCCATGCAATGGCATAAAAAGGGCACACCACCCCCAAAGAAATTCAAGGTGTCAGAATCGGCTGGAAAGTTGATGGCTACTGTTTTTTGGGATTGTGAGGGGATATACTGATTGATTACAAAGAAAAGGGAAGAAACATAACCGGAACATACTACGCATCCATACTAGACAAATTAAAGGAAGCCATCAAGGAAAAACGTCGAGGAAAATTGGCTAATTGGTGTGTTGCTCTTTCAAGACAACGCACCGGTTCACAAGAGCAGAGTTGCAATAGCTGCTCTGCACATGCATGGCTTTGGATCACTAGTCCACCCACCTTACAGTCCAGACCTGGCCCCTAGTGATTTTCATTTGTTCCCCAATTTAAAAAAAGACTTAAGGGGAATGAAATTTTCCGATGAAAAAGAGGTGAAGGAGGCAATTTTGGCCTATTTTGAGGCGAAAGACAAAAAATATTTTTTCGACGGTTTAGAAAAATTGATTCACAGTTCCAATAAATGTATTCAGCTTAAGGGTGATTATATTGAAAAGGAAAAATAGATTCATTGTTTAATTCCATTTAGAACCCTTCCATTCCACGAACTTTTGGACCTCCCCTCGTACTCAGCAGATTTCATGTGTCCGAATTGAAACCCATACTTTTATTTCTTATGAGTCAATCTTAAAATATACTGTCGCGGACATTATTTTAGATCATTTAAAGAGGAATAATTCTTTCATACTATCTATATCTATTTTCTTTATTTTTTTATTTTATTTTTATTTTCTAATTGAGAATCAATTCATTACTACCAAATGTACATCTGAAATAAATTATCAATTTTTATTGTAGTTAGGGTTCACTGTTTTGGATATAATGGCTTACACATTTTGGCTATAATGGCTTACACAGGAGATATGGATACCTAGGTATATACCTACTGTGACGGGCTTTTTTGTAGGACTATAAACATTTCCATCATACAGTACATAATGTAACTAGCGGTTTTGAAGCGCACACCAGAAAGGTCGCAGATGGTAGATTTTTTCCTACTTACTTGACACCTATCGTCATATTTTGGAATTCACACAATATCTTTATAAATTGTAGCCTATGTGTAATTCCGATGTATAAGCTATATTATTGTAAAGTTTCGTAGTGTAGTTTTGTAGTTTTTACATGAAAGAGTAACGAACATCCACCCCATCCATCCAAAATTACAAACCTTCGCGTTTATAGGTATTAATCATGTATTTACCTATATATTAGAATGATGAAGTACCTACAAGTATAGGTAAGTCATATTAAAAAGACGTAAGTAGTTCTTAAACCTGTGTGCTTCAAAAAGTTCTTATTAAAATACATATTTTCACTTAAATATACATACTAGAATCCCAACTTTTCACTTTTCTCTCATATGCAGGGTTATTTGTGGACGTCATACTTTTAGTGCCTGAAAATAAAATTATTAGGTATAACATGCATAACAAATAAACACATTGGTTGATAATTTTACAATGTTCAAGGCATAATTATCAAATTCTGGCCATAAGTTATGTAGTCTACCTTGTGGTTTTCTATCGACAGAACTGGATCGTCTTGGACTGTCACTGAGTCTATACGGTATACGCGAAACTTCTGAAATCAAAAATGTCGTTTTTAATTTATCTACTTTAATTATTTTAAGGTAGAATCAATCAAATAATTGTCAAAGATAATGTTACATTCATTATGATTATGAATGACTTCATAGGAATCATCTGCTTCTTAATTGTAGTCATTATCAGATGCTTCAATGAAGAATATTAGGTATCAAAGGCTTAGATCCACTAAGACATTTTGCTCTCAATCCTGTCTTCAAATACATACCTACCTATATAAAATTCTCGTTTCAAAGTGTTGTGTAACAAAACTCCAAAACGACTCTACCGATACTTATGAATTTTTTGCGTAGGTATATTCAGTAGGTCTGAGAATAGGACGTAAACTTTTTTTTCATACCACTAGGATTGTCTAGGATGACTGAATGCTAGGATGACTTGAGAAAATTAGGGTTTCCAAAAGAAAAGTGATCGTAGTCGCGCGTGGTCAGCTTGTCTAAATATAACAGCGAAGAAAGGCGCATTTGGCCGATTTGTAACTAACGGACTCCTGATTTGTAGCGGTAGCTTAGCATTAGATCAGAAATGACCCGTGAGGCTTATAGTTACCATGCCGAACTACTGGTCGGAGGGTATTCTTCTGTCTTTGTATGCGTCCATGGTGCCCACGACAGTGTATAAAAAAATAAAATAAATAAAGACTGTCCAATGCCAGAATGAAATACTAACGATTATTCCCGGTCCCAGTTGCCGGCCTGCCACTCGTATCTGCGCGAGGCGGCACATCAGACATCCTCCGGGGCCTATGGCCAGATGTGTCCTTTGTAGCTGTCCAAAACAAAATAGCGACTGAGACAATCGGTAGCATCAACTGCCAGTGCTTGCACGACAAGCAGGAAACCACACGGAACAGTCTCCAGATAATTAAATGAACCAGAATGCTCTGAATGACGTCTACTTTAGAATTAATCGCTGAAATTAAAGTTGTGACCATACTAAGATTTTATTGATAAATGCGTTTTGCTACTGTTTTTTTGACAAGACTGTAATTTTAACATTATGTATTCCGAGTATTCTTTGTAGGACGTCAATAGTTCGACAGGGAAGTACCAACGCTGAACCCACTTCTGCTGTGTAGCAAAATTATATTTCAGTATAAAGGTGCAGTTGCTGGCCAGACTTGCATGAGTTGATCAGCCTTCGGAGTAGCAGCGTAACTGCATACGACCACATGCAATACTTATAGGCTTGGCTACGTGGCTTGCATGGTGGTCTCAATTCAAATAAAAAACCTAGTAGATACGGGTTTGATTTTCGAGTGTGGGTTCAGGACTAGAGACAGACTGAAATATCGATCTGGACATACAGAGGTCTTCTTGATATTACCATAATTGAAGTCCAAGTGAATAAAGCAAGTATTAACTTTCCACCAACCCGCTTTAGAGCAGCGTGGTCGAGTAAAGCTCGCGTCGCGAAAAATGGGAGAGAGACCGTTGCCCAGCAGTGGGACGAAAAAAGTTTGAACTTGCGTTTAGTAGTAAATATGTCCCAAATTGCATAGGCAAAATCCGGTCAAGTGTTAATAATAGTGAATAGCATTAAAAATTCTACTCACGTATTCTAGTTTTGCTCACTTCTTGTTTATAGGAAGAAACTGAAGATGACGACGATGGTCTGTTCTCGGCTTGAAAGTTAGTAAATTATAGAATGTTAAAAACGTAAAAAAGGTATAAAAATATGTTTTTTTCTAAACATTATTTAATATACCTTTCCATGACTTAACGGGAGATCTGCATCGCCTAACAGTTGCAGTACTGGGTCGAGGTTTCTCATTGGCATCTAAAATTATTTAAAAACTGTTACTGACTTTTAGAAGGCTTCTAATACTGACTATATTCTAAGTTTGTTACTTTATTTTTAGTTTTAAGGCTTTGTGACATGAGCAATGAGCATGGCATTTTCACACATTTTCAAAACACAGATCACTCAGATTCCTTTTCTGAAAGAAAATTATTAAGGAACCTTTTGGCTAAACAGGAATTATAATTTAAAAAAATGGTAAAATGTTGGAATGGTGAAATGTTGGAAGAAAATTTCGCCAGAAATACCAACTTATAAAATTCTCTACAAACAAAAACTGAGACAGAATCTAGTGATCTTTCTCTAAAGTGTTGATAATTAATTGGCTATATTTACTTGAAGAGCTTGTAGGCGGTCCAATGCTCTGATTTCCTCGTATAACGATCCTTTTATTTAGAGGAGTCACTAGAGGCTTCCCATAGCCACTCATAGATTCTGAAATAACTAAATGTTCAATGTTTCACACACAACAGTCCGCTAGTCAAAAAATCACATAAATTATTCAGATAAAACCTTTGGGGAGCTCGTTTTTCTTATTTTTGTTTTCTGGAACCCTGTCTGTCGAGTGAGCAGCGGACGCCGAGTTTAGTGTCCTGGAACAAGCTGTAAAAGAAAATGGTCCTTCGAGCCGGATGTTACATAAACATTATTCCACTTTAAAATTAGTACTTTCATTTTATAATTCAATGATGTCCGTTTACTTAAGTGTATAACAAATTAATGTACGATGTGAAAATGAAAAAAAAAACTTACTATTGATTACATGTCCGTTGGATGGAAGATTTTTGCGACTATCATGAGTGCCTTTATCCAAGTTGAAAGGATCACTTACTGTTCGAGCTGGAAAATCAGTAATAAAATTATAGTTTTATGCCTAAACTCCGTATCTACTTACTACTATCTACAACCCTTCGTTACTTGTGTAGGTACTTAAAATGTATTAGCATACAACTTACGTGTATGTATTCCAATGAGCCTTACAGGTGACGCGTTAACACTGTTATGGGATTCTATAGAAGAAAAATAAAAATTAAGTAGATGCCGAATTGATAATCTCCTTTTTTGAAGTCATTTTAAAATAATGGATAAATAAGCACCAGACTAATTAATCACTATTGGACTCATTATACATTTTAATGCATTTTAAAGTTCTGTGAATCAATAAATACAATTAAAAGGTAAAAATAAAAATACTTGGAGTTGAGCTTAGAGCCGATTTCGTAGACGAGCAAGATTTACTTCGACTGCCATGTTTGACTGGTGCCTTTCCCACCATTCTTGCTATTTCGCTTCTTAGACCTGGTTTGAGAGATGTGATAACTGGACATATTATTATAAAAAAGATTTAATATTGTGGTACACTCCAAATTTGGGAAGCTCATTTATCTGTTACTAGCCTTCCGCCAGCGGCTTCGCCCGCGTGGACCCGTTTTATAGATTCCCGTAGGATAAAAAGAAAAACCATCCTATATCCTTTCCCAATGTCCACTCTATCTGTATTCCAAATTAAAATTGGTTGCGTGATTTAAGCGGGAAAGCGTAGCAGACAGACAGACAGTTACTTTCGAATTTATAATATTAGTAGGGAAGTAGAGACTAGTAGGGATATGCCAAAATACTTGATATAATGTTTTTTTTTAAATAAAATTTCAATACACGACCCCGAATCTCATTTACTTTGACTATGTCTGTCTGTCGAATTAAACTATGTCTGATTTTGATAATAAGCTGAATTTTAGCCAATCACAGATGTTGAAATTAAATATGTCGAATTGCCCCTCCGATCACTTATAAGAGCAAAATTTTATTTAACACCTTATTATTGAAAAATACTGTTAAGTGTATATCAAGGAACGCTATAACTTACGAGAGGCGTTGCTGTCTCTATACGTGGGCGTGGCACCGGACGGCGTGGCCAAAGGCTCACTGATTATGACTTGACAACTACTATGTTCTTTAACTTCTTCCACTGTAGGGTTTTCTGTAATCACATCAATAAATCAAGACGACCCGTATGTAGAGATACTCTTTATTTGGTATGTCGTATTTGGTATTATGAAGCGCGCATGGCCCGGCGGTTAGCGTAGAACACAAACGATGTATGCATCTAAGTAAAACGGGCGCGGTCGGGTGTGAGATGGGTGACCGCTACTGGCAAAAAAATTCATGCGCGTTTCCCTGCTTCGGAGAGCACGTTAAGCCGCCAGTCTCGGTTGTTGTCGATAAATTACAGTCAGATAAATGACCTTGTCGGAGGCCTAATGGGCAGTTTGAAAACATCCGACAGCGAGTTGGTCATTAACTCGTATCTCCACCAACCCGCATTGGAGCAGCGGGTGGAGTAAGCTCCAGGCCTCCCCAATAATGGGGAGAGACCCGTGCCCAGCAGTGGGACGCAAAAAGATTGCAGCCCATTTGGTATTATATTTCCTATAAATATAAAAAATGAAGAAATTCTACTGACGACCTGCGCGGCGGAGTGGTTAACATGGCGGACTGCCAATCGGAGGGTCCCGGGTTTGATTCCCGACGAAACAGAAATTTGAATGATGAGTTTAAATTTCTGTTCTCAGCCTGGGTGTTTGTGTTTCTGTATTTGTGTGTCCATGGTACGAACGACACAAGGTGTCTACCTACCCTATTTATTTATATTATTATTACTACTATGACCTGATGAATATACTATCAGTGTAGTTGGAGACAAAGTTGTTGAATGAATTTGTATATTTAAAGTGTGTACTACTCAAACACTATTTTTACACAATAAATATATCATGCACTAAATCCAAAACATACAATGTTAAATGAGGTATGCAAGGAGAATGACAAATATACAATCAAACTAAATTCAATTCAATTCAATATAATTTAATTCATAACAGAACAACCATACATATTACTACTCATCAACAATAGTAGTTAAAGAGTCAATACTCAGTAAACCTGTTAACAACTGTACGTACAAAAATATATAAGCTGGTAATTATAATTATACATTTGATGAAGGCGATAATGTTGTATTTAGCAATTACAAGGTAATTTAACATAACGTTTAGATATATCAGCAGGCGCGGTCGCAGCCTTCAATTGGGGGGAGGGGGGGGGGGGGGGAGCCGAGAAATTTTGAGGTTCACTAAGAAGGGAAGAGGTGTCCCAAACTGACTTGTTTGGCCGTATAACTGATAGATTTGGGGGGGCATATCTCCTGTGACCGGGTCGTTGTCGGTCAACCAAGCGGGGTCGTATATCGTACTATCGTGCCACGGGAGGAGGCATTTACCTCCATGTGAAGCAGTGCTCAACTGTAGGCACTACCACTTACTCCGACACACTGCCTCGTCAAACTAAATAATCTTTTCATATCACATGTAACGAAACAACGAGTTTTGATTCCTGTTTTGCCAGTCGAAATAAGACAATTTTAAACCAATGTGAATGTGCCAGTCAGAAACAACGTTGTTTCTGCCCTAGGGGAGAAACAACGTTGTTTCTACCCGGCATATTCATTTGTAATAAACAAAAGTAGATCAAAACTCGCTGTTTCAATGCATGTGATATGAAAAATCATAATCGTCTGACAGCTGTCGTCAAATCGTTGTCAAAGATTTTAATGTTATTTTATTATCTGATTTCTGAATTATTCTATGATTAAAATAGTATAAGATATTACTGCGCTATTTGTCTGAAGTAATCAACTGGCTACAGAAATCAAAACTCGTTGTTTCATTACATGTGATATGAAAAATACAGTGTGTGGCACGGGATGAAACATAGATGATTTCAGACCAGGGCGATGAAATGACAGGGCGATGAAATGATAACTCTCACCCTCATCAGAAATCGTCTTGTTTCACCCCTTGCCACACAATATACTATTATGAAACAAATATGACAACGTATGGTTTGGTCTTGCTTTGATATGTGTCATTTTGAATGGGTAAGTGTAGTAACTATTTCTGTTTGGCGATGAGGAACACTGCTTTAATAATAGGCGAGGACGTCGGGCGAATGACGGAGGGGCGGTTTATAGATTTTTCAGATGAAAGGGGGAACGGAAGGGGAGAAGGGGGAGGTTAGTTTACTAGTTGTTCTCAGACCTTGCAAGGAAATTTAGATATTATCTACCTAAAATTTGTTGCTCTAACTAGCACATTGGTAGGCCGCTCGTAGACGCTACTGTACATTTATCTAAAACGAGCGCCAATATGAAACAAATTTGTTTGCTAGATGTGTTAGCTACCGTTGGCCCCGTCCCCAGCCTTCTTAGAGCCGTCAATCTCGTTGTCAGAGTCAGTCTCATACAGGTCCCTGTCGGTCAGCCGCGCGGGGTCGTATTTGGCGCTGTACTGTCGGTTACCGGGCTCGCGACGGGCGCGCTTGGCGGCGCGGGCGGCGGCCTTCACCTCCATGTCGACGCAGTGCTCCGCGAACATCAGCTGCAGCGGCGCGTACATGTGCGGCAGCAGCTCCAGGTCGCTCATTGTGACCTGGAAATTTGTCATGCTTGAAATGTTTATATTTTTACTGATTTTATCGCAGGTATATTTCTTGAAGCGCGCATGGCCCGGCGGTTAGCTAGTGGCAAAAAAATTCATGCGCGTTTTCATGTTTCGAAGGGCACGTTAAGCTGTCGGTCCCGGTTGTTGTCGATAGATAACAGTCGTAAAACCTTGTCGGAGGCCTTATGCAGCAGTGGGACGTAAAAAAGGGTTGCAGCCATATTACTTCTCGGAAATGAAATAAACAAGAATCAATACATGATTGATTCGGGAGGTTGATTAGGGAGGTTTGGATATTATTCCACCACGCTGTTCCACCATACGGGTCGATGGAAATGGAATTAGTGGCCAATCCGAGGTCGGATATTTTCAGACCGCCCATAAGACAAGGTTTAACGACTGCTATCGATCGAACGCTGACGGCTTAATGCACTCTCCATTTTAAACAGCAACATTATAGTTTAATGGGCATGATGACACTATTAAAGAATAAGAGAATAAATGGTTTTACAGAAAAATATATGCTAAAAAAGTTCTAAAATATGATCCCGTTTTAATAAAAACATTAAGATTAATAAGATTTTCAATAAAATAAAAGTATTAAATACAGCAATCGGCCATGTTATCTGAAACGCCAATCAAAAGGAATGACGTCACGCCTAAGTAAAAGTCATCGTGTTGCTTGAAGTTTGACGAGCAAGCCGACGCCATGACACCTACGATCGTTTTTGCGCTTAATTCAAGTTACATAGCAGAAAATACATTAATTTACGTTAAAACTTAAGTTTATTGCTGAAATAAACTTTTTTTCGCAACTAGGAGTCGTGTACCTACAATAAGGAAAGGTATTTAAAAATCTGTCATCATGCCTATTAGTACCTGCATGTTGTCGAAGGCGATGCCGACGGCGGCGTTGCGGCGCAGCATGGCGGCGTTGAGGCGCGGCAGGCGCGCGTACCGCTGGCTGAAGTGCGTGAGCAGCGTGCGCGCGGCGCGCATGCGGCGGCCCACCTCGATGGCCTGCGACGTGGTGCTGTGCATCTTGTGGCGCGCCTCGTCCGCCAGCTCGTCCTCCATCGTCGCCTCGTGGATGAGCAGCGTCGACTCTTTACCTACGGTCAACGGTCGTGGTAACATACAAGTTTGTTCAAAATATAAAGACGAGTCGAGCTCCTAAATATAACATAACTAAGTAACAAAATGTTAGCAAAACATTGCAGTCTTCTGCGATTTAGAAACACGAACAATAAACAATATCAAAACGCATAACTTCAATAATGGCAACAATGAAATAAAATTTCCTCTCCCCTCTAGGCGAACGCGATGTTTTCCTTCCGCCTCGGATAACATGTTTACTTGTTTGAACAAACAAAACTGTTAGGCCACGCCCGTATTTTGTTACATGTTTGACGTTAGGTGTTAGAAAACACAAAAATAGTGTCGCAAGAGGCTTTAGACATACATAGAATAAAATGGTCATATTATGAATTAATATTAACGGTATTTTTAATTTGGAACATCTAATGCAAAAGGTATATTATATAGATTTTCGGCGTGGCGACGCGTTAATTTTTTTTTGTATATATATAGCAACGTACATATACTACTATCCGACACATAGAAAATAGATTTTTGCAATTTATTGGCGTCCATGGCATGGTACCCACGACACAGGGAATCCTTGTGGCACAGCCATACTCCTAATGACTTGATTCGGAGCTTGTTATGTTGGGTTTTCAGAAAACTTCGATAGCGTGATTCAAAAACAGGTTGCCACATTGCGATTGAAGGTCACAATATTACGCACCAAGCTCAACCAGAGCGTCGCACGGGATGGTATCTCCGGAGTAGGTGATCCGGTGGTCGGCGTCCACGTCGATGGTGACCCCGAACGCGTTAGGGCAGTGCGAAACGTAACACGTCCGAATGTTCTGCACGCCGATGCTGGACAACACTGGAGGGGTCAGCCCGGGGGACGGGGTCTCGCCTTCTTGTGAGACTAGCTGTTGGTAAAAATCAAAACTTAATTTTTTTCAACATTTTTTTATGTCCCACTGCTAGGCATAGGGCTCCTATCACAATTGAGAGAGATTTCGGACATAATCCACCACGCTAGCCAAATTTGGATTAATGGACATCATGCCTTCGAAGAATTATAAGTTTCTCTAAGGCAAAAAACGGCATGGAAAGCAAGATCAATTTCTTTGCTAGAGGTAAGTACTTGCCGAAGATTTGGACCCGATTTCTCCGTGACGGAGATGACGGTCTTCATCGCTTGGCTATAGTTGCTCCTAAAACTTAACTTCTACTTTTGACGGACAAAATTCTGTAGTGTGTGCAGAGTTAATAACTCATATGTACACCTTAATTTACGGACTTCAGTGCAATTGAGTCATGGATACTATACAAAAAAAATACCTTAGAAAGGTTGCAAACCAAGCTTGGAAATCAGGATACTTGTTAATTCATTTTTATGCATGATTTTTATTGTCTTTTAAATCAATAAAAATATATCAATAATTGACGATTGACGATTTGTGACGCCACGCTTTAAGTATCGCAATTGATTTGGTCCAAGACCGAATTCCTTACCAAATTCTGATTGGGTACGAGCGTGAACTCATTCCGGATCCTCTCAAACTGCATGTCGTAGGTGGCCAGCCAGCTGACGATCTGTCCCGGCGCCAATAGGTACAACGTGTCGTCGGTTTCGGGTGACGATATCTCTTCTAAAGCTTCTCGTCTTGCTTGCAGCACTCCGATGAGACCTGTGTAATTTGTTAATTACTCACGGCCAAGCCAGACTAGTTACTTTTAGCATCGGCGATCTGCAACGCGTTTTGTTTCTTGCACGCGGCATCAAAATCGTGCGTTCTGGGTGTACCCGGAATCAATGCATTTAGCGACTAAATCGCCGATTGCCGATGCTAAAAGTAGCTAATGTGGCCTTTAGATATGTTTTGGTCTCGTCAAGTGGAAAGTATGAATGTCAGCAATTTTAAAACTGTCAGCTTTGAATACCAAAGAGAAATATAATCGGGCCTAGTGGAGATCATTTCGAAGCCAGTAGAGAGAATAATATGTTTAATATACAATTACTAAAAACTGTATTGAAGCGCGCATGGCTCGGCAGCTAGCGTAGAACGCAAGCGGTCTATGCAATGTGAGATGGGTGACCGCTAGTGGCAAAAAAATTCATGCGCGTTTCCGTGCTTCGGAGGGCACGTTAAGCCGTCGGTCTCGGTTGTTGTCGATAGATAACAGTCGTTAAACCTTGTCGGAGGCCTTATGGGCGGTTTGAAAACATCCGACAGCGGGTTGGCCACTAACCCGCATCTTCACCAACCCGGAGCAGCGTAGTGGAGTAAGCTCCAGGTCTCCCCAATAAGGGGGAGAGACCCGTGCCCAGCAGTGGGACGCAAAAAGGGTTGCAGTCAAAAACTGTATTTGGCGTGCACGTGCATATTGTTGTAGTATGCGTAAACTCGAGAGCGCTCAGTGCCGAGTAACGTCAAGACAACTAAACGCAGAAGAGTTGCAATTTTTTTAAGTTTTTTTGATGTTAACAGAGTTGTTAAAATTTCTTCTCTAAGCTCCAAAATCATACTGATATCGAACTGAATATTAAAAGACGAGATTTCGGAAATGCATATTTTGGCTTACACTCAATGTTACCTACCGAAACCAAGATAAACTTACCAAGATGGTGATCAGCGTGCAGATGTGACACGTATATAGCCTTCAAGGTCCTCAGGAACGCGTTGACTCGCTTCGGGCCGTGGAAGCGCACGAGCTGCCCGAACGTGCCTTCACCGCAGTCAAGTAGCATCGACCGGTTCTCACTGTGGATGCAGTCAAATTAATTGTTAGTATCAAAACTACCGAAAGACGTACCAAAGTATGTCCGTACTTTCTTTTAACCTTCTTTATGTACCACTGTTGGGCACAGGTCTCCTCTCGCAAGTGAAAGGAATTTAGGTCATAGTTCCCCACACTGGCTAAGTGCGGATTGGTGGACATCGGTGATGGAAAACATCGTAATTCAATATTTTAATAATTTCCCTCACAGTGGAGTGATAAATAGGTACATAACAAATTTCTGTGTCTGAGGTGCGCGCCGTGCTTGAACCAGGTTATGTCGGATTTGTACCGTATTAAAATTTGTACCCCTCTGTGACCTATCTCAGCGCTTGAGGAAGACTCCGGGATCTTTTGCGGAACGTTGAAACGTGCACCCCAAATAGGACCATTTAGCAAGAGTACAAGGCTCTTCGACATCTTCAGGTGTTCACAACAGAGTGCGGCCACACAACCAGTTTATGTTGCGATATAAATATAATAGTTAGAGAAGGATCTAGGTGTTACAGATTGGTTCGACCCGGGAAGTATCACCGCCGCAATCATGATCACTTAGCGAGTTTCTTATTTAACAAATGAAATATTAAAAGTAAATAAACTGTAATAAACATACTCACTCTACTTGTATAGCGATACCACTTGTATTCCTAGTTTTGCTTGGTATACAGGAGCCGGTGCCGAGGAAAACCACCTTTGGGTACTCCTTCTGAGAGGTGTTTTTCGCGTATCGCACGTTGTCAACGACTTTTCTGAACTGCTGGAGACTTTCTGCGAAGCCTTCCTCCGCCATCGCTTCTTGGATGTAATCCTCGATGTGTAGTTTGGGCTCAGCAGATCTATATGATTTAACACTTTGACATAGAAAACTGGAATTTCTTACTATTATATTAGTAAGAATTTATGAAAACGATGTCAAATTCATTAGGTTGTGTTTAAATATCATACATTTTTTTAAATTTTGGTACTTTCAAAGCTATATTAATTATCAAAATTAACGGAATAAAAAAAACAAATAAAAAGCTTATAATAATACAACTGAACAAAATAATGTCATCAAATTTTGTTTCATATTTCATACATTATCTGCCACCTTCAATCTAGATCGCGATCTGTAATCAAGACCGATCGTGATCCAGATTGAAAATGGATATAGTCAAAGACGAAGACAAAGACATTTATTTGCACAAATATGGGTGTTTACAAAGTTGTTTATATATTTAAATTTAGTTCGCCATATTTACCTTCATGAGGTATGCAAATATACAATGATAAAAATATAAAAGGAAAAAATAAACTATAATACAATTACATCTATTTTACTATTATTTTTATTTGTCCCATATTGCGCCTTTTATAAATAAAAATATTTATTTATTTATATTTCGGATCGGTTCCGATCGTCAGCTTTGGGTACCCATATCACAGGGTGTTTGTACACTGAGAGGAAAAAAAGCCGGCGGAAAAAAAACCTCCGAGGTTTTTATGGAATTCCGCCGAATTCCTTTATATTATAGTATATATATAGTATGGAGATGGACGGATTATGTTACCAATTTCATCACATCATATCTTAATAATAAGTTACAGCAAATTTTTCTTTAGATGTTATACAAATTTCTGCATACACATATCTTGTTTGGTTATACATAATAGTATATGAGGTTACCATTTGTAGTAACTCATGGAAAATAACGTTTACGTTTCGTTTCACACTCATAGCCCCATAGAAGGGTAGATATACCCTGTGTCGTGGGTACCATGGACATACACAGAGACAGAAACACAAATACCCAGACCGAGAACAGAAATTTAAACTCATCATTCAAAATTCTGCCTCGCCGGGAACCGATCTCGGAACCCTTCGATTGGCAGTCCGGCATGGTAACCATTGCGCCACGGGGGTCGAAAATGAAAATAATTTATTTACGCAAATATGGGTATTACTATTCGTTTTATGTACATTTATTAGTTCGCCAGAGTATGATTTACCTCAGCGAGGTGAATCGGGTAATTCAAGTAGTTTGTATAATCGTGAAATCAGAAGTTAGTTGGATTTCTTTTAGCAGATTTATATAAGTGTACACTTCCTTGTTAAGTAACCACTGTTATAACTTTTTTTTTTGTATCAGAGGGGAAGCCTTCAAACCACTTCCGGCTTACCGGCACCGGGTTATGTGGGATTTGTACCGCACTAAAACCCCCTCGGTGGCCTGGCCCTGCGCTTGGGTCTCCGAGATCTCCAGTGGAACGCACCAGTGTCCTTCACGCGTGGCGCCCATAATGGGCCCATCCTCGGGAGAACCGATGTGCTCTCCTGCACCCTCCGATGCTTACGGTGGAATGCGGCCACGCACACACCTCCGACCTTGCCGGGGCCGCTGGCTGAACGGATCAAGCTACCACTCTCACCGCCCACAACTCCGGAAGCCCGCTTTTAGTCGCCTCTTACGATCAGGCAGGGGATACCGTAGCTCTCTTATAGCTTTATTATATTCAACCTAGCAGCTTTTTCTTCAAAGTAATGACTCAAATAATGGGGATTATTATTCAAACGGGTGTTAACAGGGCGGTTGCGATAAATGGAGTGAAGATATCTAGATTGAACGTGTAATTGTGGCAAGATCCCATGATACATCATAGCGATGAAAGCTGTACGATGGCGATCTATATTGTGCAATGGTCACCTATATGGAAGCTTAAGATAGGATAACTGTATACTCCGCACCTGTCTAGTCCACGTTTGGGCCTCAAATGGAAGGCGGTGAGCGTCCGGCCGGCGATCACCTCCAGCCGGTGGGCGGCGTCCTCCAACGGCGAGCCCCCGTCCCCCTTGCTCCCCTCCATGTTAATAATGTTCTGGAACTGCGCGAGCGCAATCTAAACAAATGCTTCGACTTGTACCCACACCGATCATGCAAGCCAGCAAAAGAAAAAGTAGAGTAACAGAGTAACTACGAATAAAAAGAAAGTAACATAAATAATTACGGCTGGAATAAATGAAATGCTTTATGGTCTAATATACAAACACAGACACATATTTTATCGTAAGTACTATGAACTACTAACTATAACTATTGGTTATTCATCTAAATTAATCAAATGCATAGCTTTAAATACAGATGGTGATGATAATATAGATGTGTAATAGTTTCAAACGTTAATTATTCACTTAATACTTGCAGATTGACTTATCTATACTAAATATTTCCGTGTTTTGCAAAACACGTTAAGCCTTTGGTCTCGAGAAATTTTGTCGGAGGCCTTATGGACGGTTTGAAAACATCCGACAACGGGTTGGCTACTAACCCGCTCTACCAACCCTCATTGGAGTAGCATGGTGGAGTAAAGCTCCAGACCCCCGAACAATGGGAAGAAACCCGTGCCCGTGGCCGTGCAAGGTTGCTATTACAGCAAAAGAAATCACTATCGCCGTCACGAAAAGTCCTTGAGGTAAAAAACCACACATAATATTTATTAAGATTTTCCTAGATACAGCCCCATATAAGCCAAGCGCGGTCGCAGCCTTCAATTGTTGGGGGGGGGGGGGGGGGGGTCACTAAGTAATTTGGGGGCAGAGGTTTCCCAAATTGGCTTGTTTCGCCTTCCATCTATCTAGACATGACTGATGGATTTTGGAGGGGGGTCCTGTCCCCTGTGACCCCCCCCCCCCCCCTCTGGGACCGTCACTGATATAAGCTCTGAAAGTAGCAAGCCATACACAGATAAATAAAATATGCTACTCAAAACTAACCTTATTCTTAAGCTCCTCCAGCCCTCTCAGCTTGGCAGGGTTCTCAGTGGGCGGCGGCGGCGGGTGCGCGCGCCACACGGCGGGCAGGCTGGCGTCGCGCAGCAGCGGGAACATGTCCGCGTCCAGCAGGTGCAGCTTGTGCTGCGTGCGGTGTGCCGCCTCCGAGCCCAGACACGAGTTCTGCCGGTTCAGCGCCAAGTGCGAGCATTTCGGCCCGAATTGCGACATGAACGCGCGGTACCTGCCCAGCGTTTGCTTACTTTAACATTTGATGGGAAACCAAGACGTAACCGCGAGTTACACCGATTCGACATGGCGACGCATCGCCACGCTTTAAAATATCATGAACAACGAAAAGACAAAAGTGTACAATAAGCAAATTTTGTTCGTGATTCAGCACATCACGCGCCGTTTAAACAGTCACGCTCGGCGCGACTCGGCTCGGCTCGGAAAAGTTCGTACGATCCATCGCTTGTCGTTTGTTCGACACGGATCAAAGGCGCGCGCGCTATCGATATAATATTATAAACAAAACACAAAGCTAATTACAAATACTTTAATCAAATTAAGGATTTCAATTACAAAACTCTTCTCTTAATTTCTGGTTTTAGATATTATGTAAAGGTACGATACCACTTTTTACAACTAAGTATCTGTGATGCGCCTGACCGTCCTATACGATGTCTCGAGCAAAAGTAAGTCAAATTCACAGTCACTCCTGTCAATTGGACGTAGGGTGGACATCAGTATTTTCCGTTTCTCCCTATAATATTATATTATATCGATGGCGCTCGCCATCTTTGGCTCGGCTTGTGTTCGCCGTCTAAACAGATGGTACGGAGCGCGTGCCAAAGGAAGTCACCCATATTGTGTTTTTTAGCGATGTTATGACCCTCGTGCCGCCGCGCCGTGTTACTAAGCCGGCCGCGCTACTTGAGTTAGTGCAGGTTGAGATTATTTATTTTATTATTATTATTTCAGGCCTCTTAGATCAATAAAAACTAATAAACATATACAATTATATTATAACAAACTAAGTAAAATAAAACAATACCTGTCTATTCCTTTAAACCATTTCTTTATTGCTCCAATCTACTAAAATGCTGTTATGTACTATATGGTATATATATAGTATACGTCAGTGGAAACTTTGTTAACTAACACATTATAATTAGTGTAAAATTGAAAATTTATCATAAGATAAATAAAATAAAAAAAAAACAAAATAAAATCTAAACAAAAATCCGAATATATACCTACTATAAATAATTAACAATTTAAGTAATTAAGATTAGAATAATAATATGGTGTGTTCATTTTTTCATTTCATTGGAGAATACTCTATTCACCTGTGCTCCGAAGTGAATTACATACAGTCGTGGCCAACTAATTAGGGACACTCTGTAGTTAAACCAAATTATGAATTTATTTTTTATTTTCCAACGAGTCTAAACAATATTCCATATCTCTTACATGTAAGTATAATTATTCATTTATGTGCCCGTTTATACAAACAATAACAACTTCTTAAACATTAAACCTCTTTACAGTATAGCTGATAGATTATCAGAGTGCTATTTGTTCAAAGAATGCTGGCTGGCCATTTAATTAGGGACACTGAGATGTTGCGTTCTATTTTCAAAATCTGAATCTCAATATTTTTTTTATTTCTTCTCCTACCGATTCGTCGTAGTTTTGGCGGCAATCTTGGTTTTTAATTTTAAGTTTTGAGATTGAAGAACAATGGGAAAAATTAAAAGTTGCGATGCTACACTACGAAAAATTATCATGAAGTTTGTCGAGCGTGGTTGGTCATACCGAAGGATAGCAGAATATTTAAATTGTTCAAAAACTATGGTATGCAATGCAATGCAGTGCAACATTTCAGGCGAAACAACACAGCTTTAAATGTGCCCAGAAAAAAAAGATGGTTTACTCCACCACAAGAAGATAGATATATGATAACCAGGTTAGCTAAGAAAGATCCGTTTCTAGGCTCTGTTTTAATTAAACACGAAGTGTTTGGGGCGACGAAAGAGCCAGTATATCAGCGAGGACCGTTCGACGACGTCTGGTAGAAGCAGGGTTGTTTGGAAGAGTGGCTCGCAAAGTACCGTTGTTGAAGAAAGAACATAGAAATGCACGTTTGGCGTTTGCACGTAAATATGGACATTGGACCTACACCCAATGGCAATATGTATTATTCTCTGACGAGACCAAGGTTAATTTGATTTCTTCAGATGGAAGGCAATATGTACAGTACAGCGTCCTGTAAAAGCGGAAATGAATCCAAGATTCACAAAAAAGCAGATGAAACATGGCGGAGGATCATTAAAATGTGGGGTTCATTTTCTGGACGTGGAGTGGTACCTGTGAGGAAAGTTCAGGGTAAATTAGACCAACATCAATACAAGACAATATTAGAGGAAACTATGCTTTCCTATGCTGAGGAACATCTCCCTATTATATGGACTTTTCAGCATGATAACGACCCGAAACATACCGCCCGTTCAGTCAAGTCGTTTCTTAACAGTCAGTCAGTATCAGTGCTAGATTGGCCAGCAAATAGCCCGGACCTCAACCCAATCGAGCACCTTTGGCACCATATCAAGAAAAAAGTTGCCACTTATCGTACCACAACTTTAGATGAACTTAATGAAGCTCTTTGTGAGGCATGGGTAAACATTCCTGTCGAAATATGTCAGAAACTGATAATGTCTATGCCACATCGGTGTCAAGCAGTAATTACTAACAAAGGTTTGGCTACTGGGTACTGATATTACCCTTAATAAAATGGAGTTATTAAAGAAATTAAAATACTGCAGATTATTAGTTTTGTTTAACACTATTTTTCATTTTAATTTACTGTTCTTAATTAAATGTCCAGCTGTAGATTTGTACCTTAACTTGAATATATGGTTAACCTTTGATATTAAACCCTTTTTTCTATTTATTTAATCTTTTATTTACAGCCATTTATAGCATAATAATCGGACCAAATCATGCAAATAATAGTTACTGAGAACAGGGTTTTATATTTATATGTACATAACCGGTTATTGTTCTTCACTATCTTGAATGTCCCTAATTAGTTGACCACGACTGTATATGTAATAAACTTTAATCACCTAGGTGAATGTATACTCCTAGTCCCAGTAGCTTCGGGATTAAGAATAGAGCTACGGTATCCCCAGCCTGATCGTAAGAGGCGACTAAAAGGGGCTTCTGGGGTTGCGGACGGTGAGAGTGGGAGCTTGACCCGTCCAGCAAGCAGCCCCAGGAAGGACGGCGGTGTGTGCGTGGCCGCATGCCACCGTAAACGCCTGAAGGTACAGGTGAGCACATCTGCTCTTCCGAATATGGGCCCGTTCTGGAGCGTCGCACGTGGAGGACACCGGAGCGTTCCTAGGAAGATCCCGGAGTCCTTCCAGGCGCATAGGCAGGCCACCGAGGGGGTTTTAGTGCGGCTGGGTACCTTTTGAAGGTTCCCCCCCCCAAATACCAAAAAAAGGGTGAATGTATATTCCACGCTACTTATAAGTAGCTACTTTTCACCTTATAAGATAGACTGGGAATTCACCTAGGATCGTTAAAGACATGCGGCGGAGTCATGTGTACGACGATAGCGGGGACGTTCTCCGGCGGGTTGGCGCCGTTGTCGAAGTGAGCTGAGAACTCCGACTCCTTCAAGTAGGATATGTCCGGAACCTCCAGAACTAGAATGCAAAAATAATTTGTCATAGATAGTGGTGAGACGTCATATTTGTGAAGAAAAATGTAAAAAATTCACTTTAATTAGTAATGATGTTGTGATACATTTTCTCAAGTTCATTTAAAATGCGCCAACATCAAGCCCAATGTGGTGGAGTGGAGATTCGGTGATCCATCTCAGCTCTGAGAGGAACAGGGCTCTCGTACGCGCTCATAGTACTGGGAACTTATATGATAAATTTATAATCAACAAACTGATCATGACGATGATTGTGGAGTTCCCAGTCTCTAGCAAGCGCTGAGGCCGGTCACCAAGGGAGTTTTAATGCTGTAAAAATCCCACATATCCTGTCCAATATGTCCTATCCAAGATGGTACTTTTGGAAGGTCTTCTACTAAAAAAGTCTTATAAGCCCTATGACAAGAGATTTTTTTTAAAACAGTAGATGTAATAATCACTATAACAATCATTATAACAAGCATAAGTATTGGTGCTATAAGTATAGAAGACCTTGAAGGGGCACTCAGAAACCTCAAGCCAAAAAATTCCGCTGGACCCGATATTTTTAACTAGTGGACCCCGCAGACGTTGTCCTGCCTTAAAAATATTGAAAGAGAATTAGTTTCTTTATCATCTCAAAGAGTTTTTATGTTACTTTCAAATAAAAAATATAAAACAAATAGTGACAGGTGAATTGTTATTCTGACTATGTCAAACTGCGCGAAGAAACAATGTTTGACAGTTACTAACAGTTTTATATTGGAAAATAAGATAAGTTGTATTACTATTAATTTCGCAATTTTTCTATATTTTCTCACCATTTAAACCTTCCCTGGACATCTACTAATATATAAAGACCAAAATTAGCCACATCGGTTCAGCCGTTCTCGAGTTCTAGCGAGACTAACGAACAGCAATTCATTTTTATATACAATAGAAAAGACCAAGATGTGATTCGATAAAAGAAAAAAAAAATACAGACACCTCGTGTCATTTTTATTGATTACGTTTTTGACATGTTCGTGTGTTCATTCATAAGAACAACAAATGATTGATGGACCGTTTATATGGAAATATAAAATCATTGAAATATTAATAGAATTGAGATTTTTATCATATTTTCATACTTATTATCCTGTTCCCAGCGAAGACCAATCCAAAAACATAAAAATTGGTCCAGCCGTTCTTGAGTTATAAATGGTGTACGACTTTGTTTTATATATATATCAGACACTGCAGTTACCCGGAGCGTTTCCGTGCGACTGTTATCGATAGAAACGCGCATAAAACTTATGCCACTATACTGGTCACCCATCTCACGCCAGACCATACCCGTTTGGCTTAGCTGCGTACAAGATCGTTTCCATTGTACGCAGCCGAACCATGTGCGCTTCACCAATAAACATTGGTACTTTACCAATAAACACAGGGCCCGGGTCATCGGGCGTCTTCACGTCTTTCGACAGTACCAGCGTGCCGTCCGGCAACACGACATCCTCGCCCATCTTCAGCTTCCCTAGCAGAGGCCCAGGCTTCACTCCTTTCTCTACACACTTTTGCAGGTCTAGGGTACCGTAGATTTTCTGTAAAGGAGGTTAAATCAAATCAAATATAGCTATACAGAGATTTTCATAAAAAGGTTGCTCCCACCTACTCCCATGTTATTCATTTCATTTTCATTTCATGTCCGTGATATGTCATTTAAAAATTCATTAAAATGAGTAATAACATTTTTCAATCAAAATTTTCTTAATTTTTCTTAAAATTACTAATATTAAACAGTACTGTACCGTTATTCGACCTAATATTATGAGAGAGAGTGGCTTCCGTTTCCGTAGTGTACTAGTCGCTTAAATCCGGTCCGCCAGCGCCCCCTATACCTAACTCCAGTTTGTTCATTTCCGGTTGGTCGAAATTTTGCGACACTAGCGCCACCAAAGGCAGGTTATGACGAAGGAGTAATTTTAACCTCATTTGGCTGTTCTGTTCCCGCACGAGGCGGTCACTGGCTCTCTTGGCTCGCAAGCGCTGGACCGTCTTACTTATACTAGTCGTACTTGCAGTGGATTACAGTGATTTTAAGGATTAATCCTATCTTAAGTATACAATTTTATACTTACTAATTAATAACGAAGTTTTTCGTTCGGTAAAAGTGTTTTGTTACATATAATACAATACAATATAGATAATATGGTAGTAACAATAAAGGTGAGTTAATAACGAAGTTTTTCGTTCGGTAAAAGTGTTGATCTTAAGTATACAATTTTATACTTACTAATTAATAACGAAGTTTTTCGTTCGGTAAAAGTGTTTTGTTACATATAATACAATACAATATAGATAATATGGTAGTAACAATAAAGGTGAGTTTCAACCTTTTCTTTTTAAGAAACTCTTAGTCCATTTGGTTTGGACAGCGTAAGTTTCAAGTATACATCTGTTTATAGTATTATGAAGGTAAATTCATTATTTTCAACGAATTTTTTTTTAAAATTCGTTTTGGTTTATGAATTTAGTATAATTATGTTACGATTATTATTAATCGGTTGAACATCTACAACGGGCGTTACTTTCCGTTTGGGATGTTCTTTATTTTCAGAGATGTATAAAGTAAATCCGCCTGCGCCCAGTACGGAGTTGGATACAACAAGGTATCGTCGTGATGTAAACAAGGTATGGGTCGATGCAAGAGGCGTGAACGTAACTAAAGACGCCATCTCTCTCATCAGAACCGTAAGTGTAATCAACTTATGCATGCAGCTAGTATATTCCAAGATGTCTTCTGGCAGTTTTTATTACTAGGCAGTGTATATATAACTTTATATATAGTGTCGAAATTCTATGTGATCGACCCAGAATAACGTGGAGTTCTATATCGACGTGACGAATGTCTCACGTTGGTTAGCCATAAGCCAGTTGTAAAATATGGTGCCACCCAGCTATCACTAAATGTTTTGGTGCATATATATGTGGAGGATCCGTCCATTTCTTACATCCCGGAGACATGCTCTAGCAATCAAATAGTTCGCAATGCTTCTTCTGACCAGAATTGCAGCAATGCCCGCTACACAAAGTACAAAGGCAGTACTTGCACTCATCTGGACTTAACGTGTCATGACAGCTTTATAATAAAACTTATGCCTTACAATTTGGGTGTTGACACTATAATAAAAAATAATAATGCTATGAAAACAGGATAATTGTTAATTCATTTATGTTAACGATTTTTGTTTTCATCAATAACAATTTAATCAATTAGAAAGTTAATTGATACTTACTAAATATTATATTTATTAATTAAATATGAATATAGACTTCCTGCTATAAAATTAAAATAAAAATTTATGTTGCTTAAAAAAAAAAATTGTTTTAAGTTTTTAAGGTTTATATTCTGGACCTTTCTAGCTAAACGAAACTTTAGTATTTTAATTTTGTTGTTAATGTTGTTGTACATTAAAAACGTGTGAAGCTTTGGTGATATATTTTACGACGTGACGTCAGGACGTGCTGTTGCGCTTTCTATCTAATGTTGAATCTTAAACGTACTGAACGTGAACATTTCTTAAATTATTCGAAATCTAATTTTGGTATATAATTCGGTAAATAAAGTGCTTCGATTAAACAATTAAAAATTTTATAGTCAACATCCCAATTGTCTATACCACCTTGTGACGTCAAAAATTTTCTTCTCATACACATTGTATCAGGAAGTCTCTGCTGGTAGAAAGTTAGAAAAACAAACTCCATCCCACCAGGAAAAGAGCATTAAAAAGAGGATCTGACTCACCGGGTCAACCTTTTCATGCCGACAAGCGGGATATAATTATTGCTAGTGCTGAGGAGCAACGCCCCGCACTCCCAAAATGATGCTAACTCTCCATCCCACCGGGAAAAGAGAGCTCTAAAAAGAGGATCTGACTCACCGGGTCAACCTCTTCATGCCGACAAGCGAGATATATATATTGCTAGTGCTGAGGGTCACCGCCCTACACTTCCAAAATTATGCTAGCTCTCCAACCCACCGGGAAAAGAGAGCACTAAAAAGAGGATCTGACTCACCGAGTCAACCTTTTCATGTCGATCAAGCTGGATATATATTGCTAGTGCTGTGTACCCTTACACTCCCAAATTGATGCTGAACTCTTCATGCCACGGGAAAAGAGAGATTACACTGAAAAAGATGATCTGACCCACGGAGTCAACCTTTTCGTGCCTGTCAGCCCAAAATGATACTAAATCTCAATTCCGCCAGGCAAAGATTCGAGAAGAAAGAGAAAGAAGAGATTGTACTGAAAAGAGGATATGACTCACCGAGTCAACCTCTTCGTGCTGGTCAGTTTTGGATATATTTTGCTACCGCTGAGTATCTATGAGGACGCCGCCGCCCTACATCTTCATGGTTGACTAACCGGATCCCGTTCGAAGCAAAACCGCTCATTGGTTAAATTCTTTCGCGACCAACACCTTGGTCAGTAAAAACTCCTTAAATATGTTGATGAGGCAGGGTATAAGAAAAGCGGCGACACCCTCTCCCAATGTCATTGGTGTTTATCGGAACCAAAAGCGACTGTCAATTTTTAGTTTAGGAAAATTGAATGACTTGGTTCACGTAGGAAATTTCTTGTCTCGCAACATGTATTTGATTTATGCCAGTATTACTACTTGTAATAACTTGTCTGTCGTTTATCTCAGCGTATACATCCTTATCGCATTGGACTGACCACTACAGTTGTCAGAGCGGATCTTTATCCCTCTGAAAGGCGCAGCAAAATACTGCGCAAACGTACCTGTCGTGGTAATATCTTGATTAAGCTACTTGTAGCCGGCTTCGGAGGGGCGGAGATTCGTTGTAAGTACTGTAGCTCGGAAAGCAAGGCCTTTAATTTATTCGGATGACTTCCTTTTGGTATATCAGGACTCAGCCCTACTAGGTGCACATATCGAACTTGGTCTGCATGCAGTAGTAATATGGCTGGAAATAAACACCGAGAAGTCAATCCTTACACCAAGAGGGCACATTCTATTCAATTCATTTTATTTGCAAAGGCTCTTTGAATTTCTCGAAGGGGTGATTTGGGATACTTTTGTATTTTGCTATCACGAAGTATATAGATCTACAGGAGACAATAAGAATGATTTTCGTGGCTACGACAGGTCACCTTTACCATCAGTCTTTTCAAACTCAGGCGATAGTCTCTTATTCATCGGTCACTTTCGTCGCGCTATCTTATAACCGGGCCTGGTTGGGGTGCCAGTGCCAGGCAATCTTAGTCTAATGGGACGATTGGACAGCATCAAATCTTCTGCTCTGATTAAAAGGCTGCTACATTTCGGATGCTTCAGGTTACGGCCAGTTCCTGAAATTCAGCCTTGCTTTAAATGTGACAACCGCACTAGGGTCTTCTACCTGCAAAGAGTACGAACCTCACCGCGAAAGTACTCAAGAGCTAGATAGGAGAACTGCCGGATCTGTTTAATATTCACATATCGATTTACAAGGTTTATATCCCCTTGCAGACTAGGTATTACTGCCAAATGTTGGAAATCGGCGTCACGCGGTTGGTTTTCGTTTGGTGTCTCTATCAACTTGTTGAAGTTTTCATATATTTAGGTATTTCATGGAAATATCTAAGAACGAATAATCTAACTTAATGTTCTTTATATTTAAACTTGACTTGTCCGACAATTCGTTTAATTTTTATTTTTATTGCTGGCATTTTGTGTAGTGTATTCCAGAAATTTGGCGCACCCGTTCTTGGACTTGTTCGTCGCAAAGTCGCAAGTTGTATCAAAATATTGCACACCGAATCGAACGACCAAGTCATTGGCCATTCTCGGAGTTACAGTTCTCACTCAGAGAATTCTCCTTCTATTTCCTATTTAGGTAATATTTCCATTACCACTTCTAATACCTACAAAGAGTCCTAACCACATGAATCAAGCCTCTGATTCCATACCATGTACCAAGTCGAGGACTGCCACGTCCTAGAGCGTTGGAGAGTAATTTGGAAGTCTGGAAATGGGAGAATCTAATTTAAGAAACTAGTCACATCAACAAAAGTTTGTATCATTGTCAATATAACGTAGATCTACCTTAAGAATTTACTGTCTGGCCTTGAAAAGTTAAGTTGCTTGTGCAAATGACATCAAGTTCAAATTTTATAAGCCAGGTGTTTCGGACTTAACTAGGTATATTGTTGACTTGCATGATAAAACGAGTTTGGCGTATACGACCATTAATGTCTACAAATCCTTTGTCACCACCCGTCGAAAAATTAAGCAATTATTCTTAAGTTTTTCTCATATCGTTTTATCGCAGAAGATTAACGTGTTAATCGTTTGCATCGGCTGCAAACGAGATACCTAGCTAAATAAATAAATAATAATTAAAAACCTAACTTCACCAGGAGATCCTAGACCTAGATCCTAGCTGTCAAGGAAGTCGACGTAAACAGTTGGAAGTGTTAGGCCAGCTGAACAAGTAGAAATTGGGTTGAAAAGTTCCCTTCAGACGATATTATGACAAGTGCCTAACTTACAGCCTGCATTTTTAAGAAACATTACGTCGTGACATCTTGCGTTGCAGCAGGTGTTTATCTTCTCCATTGTCTATAGATTTTGTCACTTCATGATTGACTTACAATCAAGTTAACAGCTTGTAAGCTCACGTTGCAATTTATTAATTTATTATTATTTTGCATTGTTATTTTATAACATTCATAACTCCTGCATACTACTGAGTATGCAGGAGTAAATATGTTTATCATATGAGCGTTTATTCCTCCTGGCGCTTTGCAAGATAATTAATCACATTGGCTTGTTCCAGCGCCACCAGGCGATAATAGACACGTCTCTCATAATATTAGGTCGAATAACGGTACAGTACTGTTTAATAGCTACGTTTTACCTGAAATTAAAACGTTTATTAAACATACTTACCTTATTCGACCTAAGTTTTTAAAACTGCCTGGTGTAACATAGACGCAATGAGGTTAAAATTACTCCTTCGTCATAACCTGCCTTTGGTGGCGCTAGTGTCGCAAAATTTCGACCAACCGGAAATGAACAAACTGGAGTTAGGTATAGGGGGCGCTGGCGGACCGGATTTAAGCGACTAGTACACTACGGAAACGGAAGCCACTCTCTCTCATAATATTAGGTCGAATAAGGTAAGTATGTTTAATAAACGTTTTAAATTCAGGTAAAACGTAGCTATTGTTGATATTTCATAGTTCTGAAGGAACTTTACTATGATCTTAGGTTAGGCGCCAAGCTAAACACATTTTTTCTTTGCAGTGCAGTTTTGCAAAGGATTGTTCATAATAGTTTGTTTTATTTCTATCGCTTTTTACATAATTTTTAAATATATGTGGATTGATTTTAATAAAGATCATTATTTCGTAAATGTACAAGGCAGAAAATGTAAGTATGTAGTTTCAGGCTACTGAAATATGTTTGGCAATTTCGGTCGTTGGTATCATCAGGATAGCACGACTACAGTCAAAAGAGCTTTTTCTTTTACAACGTTAGATAATTTATTCAATGCGTACGATATTTATATTCAGAATGAATTTCCAGCTCAAGTCATAACATAATCTATGTGGAGGCCTAAGAATTTCGTTGTCTTGACTTGTTTTAACGATTCATCATTATATTTAATGTTAAGTGAGGAAAGTAAAGTCTTGCGTAGCTGAAAATTAAAAAATTGTGTCTTTTTTAGGTTAATTATGAGGTTAAAAATTATATTAATCGACCCGCGTGGCGGAATGGTCACCATGCCGAACTGCCAGAGATGTGGGTTAGTGGCCAACCCGGTGTCGGATGTTTCCAAACCGCCTATAAGGCATCCGACAAGGTTTAATGACTGTTATCTATCGGCAACAACCGGGACCGACGGCTTAACGTGCCCTCCGAAGCACGGAAACACGCATGAAACTTTTTGCCACTAGCGGTCACCTATCTCACACCCGACTGCGCCCATTTGGCTTAGTTGCATAGATCGCTTGCGTTCTACGCTAACCGCCGGGCCATGTGCGCATGAATACTTGTCTTTACAGGCTATTTATTTGCACTTCTTTATGATAGCTATTAGAGTTTAGACTGCTCTCTGCCTTACACTTACCTGGAAAGTACAAATATAGGCTACTGTACAATTTGTTCTCTTCTGTAGATCTTCTAGCACCTTTTCACTTCTAGTCTTTACAGGTTCTGAAAAAAAAATGTATTGTACTTATTACTTTAAGAGAATATTTGTGGTGTCCCAAAATATTATTTTAAATTTATTTTATTAGAATTTTTTTCAACCAGTTTTATGTCCCACTATATGTATAAATATTTGCATAATAACAACTTTTAGCTACTTCAAGTGTTGACGCATCTACTAATACTGAGAGCATAACAATTAGCAGATATTTTATTATATTTTTTTATCATTATGGCTCTTCCAATTTAAGTGAGTATCTAAGGAAACCCCTGAGAAATTTGTTTGCTCTACTTCTTCTATTTCAACTGTATTTAAATGAATATTTAGATTTTCTAAGGTTCATTGTGTCCAGCCAAGTTTTAAAAGTTAGTGGTGTAGTTCTTATTTCATTCCTATAGTCCTAAATTGAAATACTATCATTGTAAAATACTGTTGCATCATCAGCGAACGTAACACATGGGTATTTTGATAGTAGTTCATTTATATACATTAAAAATAACATTGGACCAAGAACACCAATCGAATTAAGGTTGAACCTCTTCTAACGTACTGTTCGATTTATTAAATGTTGTAACGAATGTCGATTGTTTCCATTGTTATATCTTATATGTGACACCATACCATGCGATACCAACATAACTTAAAAGTATGTTATGCTCAACACAGTCAAACGCCCTGGTCATATGAACAAACAGAGCTGCGCATTTTAATTTATTATGAATATGTGTCCAAACTTGATTAAGCATCCTGTATATAGCACAACATAAATTTGAGAATCTAAGTTTCTCTCAGGCATGCACGGCGTTGTAAAACATCGTAATCACTAAAATATTACAATATTTTCCATCACCGCGGAGCAGCGATGAAAAAGCGCTCATTATAGATACTTCAACTCAGTTGTGCGCGCGGCGCTATGTGTGGGTAAACCTGTATATACACAGTGACTTTGTGTGCGTGACAAGAGGTACAGTGAAGTTGCTCGGACGATCACGGCCGCGTCACTGTCACACAAATTAAAGCTGCATAATTACTAGCCCACGCACACATAGCGCCGCGCGCACAACTGAGTTGAAGTATCTGTACAAATTTCTTTTGTCAGACATCTACCGCGTCAGAGACCGTGGTCCTTATCACTCGGCCATCGTTCAATATGTCCGACTTAGATACATGGCATGTAATTTAATTTCTTAATTATGCCTTGAGAAACCAACATTTATGACACAAAAAAAGTACAGTACCTTTTTCAGGACTGGAATTTTTGTTGTGCTTTGGACTTTTACTTCTATTGCTATCTGCCTGTTTGTCTGGTTTATTGTAGTAGTCAGTCTTATCATGTATAAACTCTTCAAATTCTTTGTCAACCAATTCATCATCCTTCTTGGCCTTCTTAACTATTGGCTGTGGATCACTTTCTAGAAGTTTTTCATCAGGACCACTGAAAACATAAATGAGAAAGAAATAATGATCAATGATAGCTTACTACTACCCACATATCCACAATAGATTTGTGTGTATAGACCTTAGAGCATCAAGGTATTAATAGGTATGACACCCGTCAAGTAAAGACACATAAAAATATTAGTTTTTAAGTGTTACATGTTTTTGCAAGTATGTGACAAGTGGAAACATTCAGGCTATGACTGTACAGCTGTGCTGCGCAGGAAGTAGCTAAACCCATTATGGTTACATAGAAGTAAAATATTCATTGGTAACTTGTATCTGATAGACACAAAAGTACTACTCTATGCACCCAGACTATGGTACTCTTTTTTGTTTTTTTGGTATCGGGGGAAACCTTCAAAAGGTACCCGGCACCTTGGGGGAGGATACCGGGTTATGTGGAATTTGACCACACTAAAACCCCTTTGGTGGCCTGCCTCTGCGCTTGAGGAGGACTCCGGGATCTCCAGTGGAACGCACCGGTGACCTCCACGCGCGGCCCATCTTCGGGAGAGCAGATATGCTACCATAGCTTTATTCTTAATCCCGAAGCTACAGGGACTAGACTATGGTACTCCTAGCTAATTGAATTTTTATAACAACATCATCATTACAACTGCTCCATGGGGGTCATCAAAACATTAATAAAATAGAAATAGATAAACAATGATTCGCCTTGCTTTGGCATATGTCATTAAAGGCTAATTAACATTGATTCAGTAGCTGATCCAGCGTTACTAGATTCCAGTGCTGGATTGGCATTGCTATTGGATCAGGCTCTTTACATTTAGTCCACAGTAGACACTCTTACTTTCTTGTGGTGACAACCGTTTACAGCAAAAATAAGTGTTCCACGTCTTGGAATGCACAGGCAATTAAAATTGAAAATACATGGTCTATTGTGTGTACACGGTTCCCTGTACTGGATTGGAAGATGTTTACATTGATCCAGTAGTGGAATCCAGTGATGCTGGATCCTATTACTGGATCAACATTAATCAACCTTTAGTGTGTGTCAAAGTAAGACAAAATATTAAGTAACCATTAAAAACATTTACACACTCCATTTTTTTATTAAGGAGGTAAGGATCTTACTTTTACTCCACTATTGAGTTCACTGAAAAAAATGAAAATAGCACTCATTTTACTTACAGCAACACATATTTGACACTCATCACATTGTCATTAAAATCTTCACTAGGACTGCATTTTGCCATTTGTACACTCATGTCTTTCATTATCACAAATCTTCTAGTGGCATTATATAATTCATCCTGTAATAAAATAAAGCATTTTTTTTACTTTCTTATACAGTTTAATTACTGTAACCTGTCATCTGCAACATACTTAAGAATGAATGTTTATTGATTGTGAAGCAGTAAAAAAACGTACATGCACATACAATTAGCAGCCATTGTTACATAAAATGCATTTGTGTATTGTAATGTCAGTGTGTTAGCTTCCAGTAATCATCTCTTCTCTTAGAGATATGACAATGGTCAACGGAGCATTGATTTATTGCATAGAAGAAATAATAATATTTTTGTGTATTTACATTATCCTAAACTCAAATTGATTGTTTACAATAATGATTTTTCTATAAGAGTCCTAGATTTTCTACCATGAGTATTTTTGCAGTGCCAATGTCTGGTAAAGCCACATCTTGATAGCACATCCCCATGTCACAGAATGGCTGCAACCCTTTTTGCGTCACACTGCTGGGCAAGGGTCTCTCCCTGTTATTGGGGAGGCCTGGAGCTTACTCCACCACACTATTCCAATGTGGGTTGGTGGAGATGCGGGTTAATGGCCAACCTGCAGACGGATGTTTTAAAACCGCCCATAACAACAACTGGGACCAATAGCTTAATGTGCCGTTAATGTGGCTTAACATGCGCGTTTCCATGCCGTGCCGTGCACGGAAACGCGCTGTTTTTTTGCCACTAGCAGTGACCCATCTCCCACCCGACTGCGCCTGTTTGGCTTAGTTGCATAGATTGCTTGCGTGCTACGCTACTGCCGCACTATGCGCGCTTTTATTCATGTCACAGAATAATACTTACTAATCCTTCTGGACCATGCAGCGTGATATTTGGCACTCCTACATCTTGGAGAGTAAGAGAGACACCTGGAAGCCCACCAATGTTTCTCCAGGTCTTGCTGGTGATGAAAATGTGTTCCAGTTTTGACAGTCTCACTTTATGTTCATGGGCTAGTCTTTGAGTCCCTTCACCACAGTTGAATAAGTAACTGTAATAAAGTGTAATACTTACAAAAATTTGTAAGTAGATTCTATTCAGAAAGAAAATAATTGTTATCACTTTGGAAACTAATCCAGTATTAGACTACCAAATCAATTTAGATTTTTGTCAACAAGTGACATTCTCGTAAATTTACAATATCAGGTAGTAGCTAGTACTGAATTGTATTTATGAATAAAATATGTTTATAGTCTTCTTCATGATACACTTCTGTTAGTTGCAAGGATAAAGAGGAATTTGATGTATACATAAGCTGTAAGTTTTTTTCCATTTCAGGAATAGACTAAACAGACAGATAAAATAAATAGTATTTAGGGCCTCATTCACCATCTCCAAGTAAAGTGTTGATTCATTATGTCCCAATTAAAGTTAATTGGCAAGTAAAAGCTATGAGTACAGGTCAGTTTATCAAATGATTAGTACTACTTGAACATCGTGAAATTGAAGTTACGGGTGACTTTAACCAAAAATTTGTGTACTTGTAAAGCGGGCCTTGGTCATACTATACCAAAGGGTGGACCGTTTCTAGGACTTAGAATTATTTTTTTTTTAATTTTTGTGCTGTTTTTAGGCTTAAATTAGATTGAATCGTGAAGATTAAACTAAAATAAAGAAATAAGATAATAAATAATAAAAAAAAAAATTACTAAGTCCCAGAAACGGCCCACCCTTTGCTACAGTCCAACCACAAATTACGTATCGGCGGCGGCGCGCCGAGACAGATGGTCCACTCGGAACTAAAGCGCAATATTGTTACGCACACATTGACTTTGCGTTTACAGGCCGTCTCGGACAATCTGGGACAGAACTGTAGTCGAATTGTCGCTCGCAAGTGTTTAAAATTTGACGTGCTAAAAAATGGATAAGTGTTTTGATTACTGTTGCAGTGTATTCGGTTGTTTTAAAACAACACAAAATTTAAAAATAAGTACATAAATTGTAATATTTAATATTTTCCCATAGATTATTAAAAATATATCTGAAAATGCAAATGTTTTATTAACACTTTAATATGCAATAATAATTGTGCTTCCAAGCAATATAAAAATCGAAGAAAATATTTTTTTGTTACTAATTTGTAAAAAGTATTATTGTTATCAAATATTACTTGTTTTCTGTTTCATAAGTATGTTCCAAAAACAATAAAAATAGGTTCATTTTTAGGATTCCGTACCTCAAAAGGAAAAAGGAACCCTTTTAGGATCACTTCGTTTATTTACCGATCTCTCTTTCTCTCTCTTTTTAACCGAACTTGGCGCTTTTCTACATTTTGGTTTTGTTCGAACTTAGTGCACGTGTTTACATTTTCTTTTTTTATTTTATCTGAGTTTACATTATTATGTTTTTGGCAGGATCACTACGTAATATGGCGGCAAACCACCATAACATATTTAAAGTCGTCGTCGTGTGAGATGTTTTGTATACATATGTACTCATGCTTTTAGATAAATGATTATAAGATGATGGTCTACCCATTTAGGTATGCACGTATAAGATGAATGTGTAAACGAATCGATGTATCGCTGTCAATATAAAGCACCTAAACTATACTATTTCAAAATTAAGAAATACTTAGTACAGTAGCAACCCTAGGGAGTCAACCCAGTTTAGGTAGTTAATTTCGAAAACGGCGGGAGTGGACTTTCTGGATATTTTTTATTTTGTGGTCCAACCGAGGGCCTTAGTATAATAGCTATGCAGGCCGATACTGAGCAGCAGCAAGCCTCTGGATGCTGTCACTTTCCAGTTCCTGAAGAAGAAGCAGGCGAGTATGCAAGTATCGGCAGACCGTCGCTTTAGAGCAAAAATGTAAAATAACGATGTAAGATGTTACGGTTATATACTACTCAGGAAATATTACACAATATAAAGTAAAATTAAGTAGGTACCGTTTTTGATCCGTAAATAGATACAAGGTGTTTGGAACCCCTCGAGCTCCGGAGCCAAGTACTTGCAAGTAAATGGTACCTGGTGAATATTTTCCTGATTTCTTTGCTGAGTTAATGCGTTGCCGCTGCACTTCTAAAACGTTACCAGGATTCCTCGGCATGTCGGCTAGAAATTCCAACAGCTTCTTAGAACTTCCCTTTTTAGAATATGGTACACTACATGTGCTTACTACACGTTTAAAAATCATAAGTTTACCGTACATGTGTTTAAAGGTTACCACTGTTTATGTTCAAAGTTTACGAGCATTCCTTTTGATTTATTTATTGGGTTGTCTGTTTAGCACTTGGGCATAATTTCTAATTGTTTTCTACCGCGTTAATACCATTATAAGATTTTTAAAAGTGGTTCTTTTACTTCTTTTCTTTTATTTCAGACTTTTCACTTTACGAAATTGATGTTTTCATTCTTTCTTTTGACTTTGACATGACAATAAAATTTTATGTTTTCTTTGTGTCAAAACTGTTAAACAGTCAAAAAACATGCATTACCTTTTTTCAGCCACATCATAAATTGCGACTAATTGATATTTTTTATATTAAGTATTTTATTAAATATTATTAAATTATATTTATACACGAATAAAATTATTTTAGATTAAGTTTTGATACTGAAAGGAACAACCCTAATATAATGTTGCCCTAATTACAATTAAATTCATGAATGGCTTTTTTTTGAACACGCAACATCAAATCGAAAAATGGCGTTCTGTACAGCTGTAGGTTGCGCAATTTATATGTAAATGTGCCCGAAAATCTGGATAATATTATCAATAAAAGTCTAATAATAATTCTAGACTGTTAAAATGTTATGTGTACGTAACTTACAGTGTTAATATTCTATAGTGTTCTATTATATTTCGTTAGTGCAAACCTGTCATGGACCGTATATTTTTTGTGTTGTGGTGATGTATTAAAATGGTAAATAATGAAACGAAAAATAATTCGGCTGTGTAAATAGTGTGAAAATGATGGGTATGTTATGGGTTCTTTTGTTTGTGGCCTCGACTGGACTCCACTTGGCGCAGGGCATACCTCTGCGACCAACGCCGCAAGTCTACCCTCACGGTAAGTTTCTTGATGAAACCAATGTTTCCTATAAAGTAATCTGATATAATTTTAGTAACTGCATGATCACTTCTTATTACTTGTTATTTGCTGAGTATAAATCTAAAGCTCTGACAAATTATTTTTTTCTTGATACAAATGTTGGAAAAAATGTTTATGAATCAGTATCATATAAAATTTTTAAACTCCCTTTACTTAAAGGCTTTCTAGTTAGATTTCGATTACTAATTCTATTATTTTTATTATTTACCTACAATACAAAAGATATTTCCTTACGTTTGTAATTTTAAAAATGTTGAGTGGTGCTGATGACATGACAATCAGATTAAACATGTCTGGTTGAAAATGGAAACTCCTTTTTTTAATCATATATGCATGCTCTTCAAGAAAAGTTTTAATTAACACCCCACCCAAATTCCTAGTGTCTAGAATTATGTTACTAAAACTAAGCTAAGCTTGTGTTATATCTATCTACCCTCTTATAGTAACAACTATTAAATTCAAGTTTGGCTGCAAACTTATAAGCGTTCCACCAGTTATCAGTCTCTTTCCATTATTTAATTTAATAATCTAATAAGACAATGTAAAATTATGTTTTTGATAAAATTTGGATTTTGTTCTGAGGTACAGAATTAATTTGTGACATTTCAGTATACTTAGGAGTACTTTTTTAGGAATATACTAGGAAAAGTCACATTGTTCATTGCTTTTCTCTTGAATCAATTGAAGTAAGTCAATCCCTTCATGCTATGAAGTATGAGGGGTGTTCAAAAAGTAGTGGAAATGAAGTAGTAATGGGCTGTACTTGAAAAAAAAACATTGTCACGGAAAGATGTAAGTCTTTTTCATAATACCCTCAAATAATTATCTTTCTATCTTTTCTGTGTCAGTTGTACTAATTATTTTTTTGTGACATGTTGATAACTCTCGCTAAAAATGGATAAAATAATTAATTGAAATCTGTGCGGTGATGAAATACTTTTACTTATTTTTCCATCCATCCATCCATCAGCCTTTTACTGTCCACTGCTGGACATAGGCCTCCCCTAACGTTCGCCACTCCTCCCGGTCCTGGGCCTTCTGAATTATTATTTTATATTACTTATTTTTACTACAGAACAAATTTTTAAAGATTTACGTGTGACATTGGGGGAGTCTGCTCCTCCATATCAAGATGACCCTTGCTCTGGCCGCCCTTTGACGTCAGTCGCTCAGGAAATTGTCAATAAAGTTGAATTTTTTTTCTTATTGATTGCCGTGTAACAGTCCGTTTTATAGCTGAAGAGTTGAAGATTTCAACTGGTAGTGTGCATAGCATTTTGCAAGATCACTTAGGAATGAAAAAGCTATCCGGACTACCTATTTCCACATTTGAAAGAACATTTGAGGGGCACAAAATTTGAAGATGACAAAGAAGTGAAGGCCACTGTAAACGTTTTTTAAGTACTCAAGATGAAGATTTTTTTAAAAAGGGAATTTTGGCTCTACAAAAAGATTTGCTAAATGTATTGACCTAAAGGTTGATTACGTCTAAAAATAAAATAATATTAATTAATTTCATTTTCTAACATAGCTATTCTCATTACTTTTTGAACACCCTTGTACTGTCAAAAGCTTAGTGAACTCATACAGTAATTAGTGTATAAAGGAGACCAACGAGTTTATTTCTAAAAATATCGTTAGATTACTGAAATATTATGCATCGTAAATTGTCGAGCTCAGTATGTTACCAACCTTCTAAAAATGTTTGAGTCAAATTTTTCAAAAATCTGTAGATGCTTTCCCCACCCGTGACTATTACATAACCTTTTTTTCTTCTTACCGCCCATTTTACAAAATGCACTGGGTTCTCATGATGCTTGAGTAAATTAAGCATTGTCGGCTCGCCTACTACTACAGATACTTCAACTCAGTTGTGCGCGCGGCGCTATGTGTGCGTGGGCTAGTAATTATACAGCTTTAATTTGTGTGACAGTGACGTGCCGTGATCGTCCGAGCAACTTCACTGTACCTCTTGTCACGCACACAAAGTAACTGTGTATATACAGGTTTAGCCACACATAGCGCCGCGCGCACAACTGAGTTGAAGTATCTGTAATACAACTTACACAGTCTTTTTATATTTTTACGAATGGCATCTAGATTGTTAGTCATTTTGCCAATTTCAAGTAAACATTTGTATCCAGTTTTTGCCCCTTTTATTAAAATTAGCTGATAATGAGTCAAAATCAATTGTCAGCAATCAGAAACCTCGCCAACCTTACGAACTGTATGCTTCTCAGTTCCAAAAATAATTTAAACCTGATAATAAATAAAAGCATGTTATATTTTCACGGAACATTAAAACATTTAGCATATTATATCTTCATTATTTTTCTTCTGCAAACACAATGTAACACACTTTTATTTATAAAATTGTCAGGTTTAAATTATTTTTAACTTTTTAGTTGTCACGGATCAAACAAGTCCAAGCTCGATGAGGTTGCGTCATTTAATTACAGTGTTCCTATGGCTACCGTCCAGCTCCATCATCAGACCCTGGTTACCATCTAGTATCAAAGTATTCATCAAGACAAATGATACAAGACAAAACTTGATGGGGTTGCGTTGTTTAATTATGGAGTTCCTATGGCCACCTTCCAGCTCCATCATTATATCAGCTCTTTGTCATAATAATATTGCATTGTCATCAGATTTATACATGCATGCAATATTTCAGCTCAATTGGAAACCGGGAAGTGGATCAAATTTAACTTGCAAGATTTGATTACAGACAGAACAGGTGAAACTAAACAAAAGCTTTTAATAGCATCTCATTTTGCCTGGATTATAAATATTAGTGTTCATTCAGTGACAGCCCTAAATTGATAGTTTTATGGTTTGTTTACTGGTCTACCTCTATGTGGGCTGGAGTATAGGTATGTAGATTGCTTGCATTCTACACCAGCCACTACTCTATGTGCAATTGGGCTGGACCATACACACTTTGATAAAAGTTAATATGAGAATTTTATGTTAGCAAATAAAATTAAAATAAAAATTTAATGTGGATTCCATAACCTAGAACTGGGTTTAACATTTATGGGTTGATCTTTTAAAAATAATGGTGCTATTGATAGTGTCTCTTTAATATCATCGCTTATTAATTACATCCATCCAATATATTTTTACACTGAGGAATGCAACCTGAGTATTGGAACCATTATTATTCCATTGGATTCAAGTTTCAGACTCATGATTGACATGTATTGGTGAAGATGGCTACCATACTGGTAGCAATATATTATTATGTAGATAGTTAAAGATTTACCTCACTTTAAATATACAAATTCATCTTGTTGTTATTATCAAATTGCCAGCTAGTTAAAAAGAAGTGAATTAAGATGTGTGTCCATAAATTGATGACTGAACACTTCTTCTTATTTGTTCCAGATGAAAGTGGGCCTTCAGTGTTTGAAGCATGGGGGTTGGGTGGTCTATACACAGCATTGCCAGCGCTGGCGCTGGTGATAACAGCTGTTGGGCTGGTGTTTGGTTGTACTTGGTGTTATCGGCATAAAGATTGCAAGGTAAGATCTTCATAATATCATATATTACTTTATTACAACTGTGTAATATATACGAATATAACAGTGCAGTTTTTTTACAATTATGTAAATAAGTTTCAACAAGCAGTTCTGGATGGATATTGATGAGTCCTTTCTCTATAATTTTACATACTACGAAGTATGTTTTTTTATTTTCAATTATTTTACCAAAAAATTTACTTCATTACCTTTGTGTCATGTGTGTGACCAGCAGGGATCAGAATAGGCCATGTGAGTGATCAAGAGGGATCAGAATAGGCAGTTTGAATTTACCTAAACTTTGAAAGGAGATATAACATGGAGATTGGTATTAATCACTTAGCAGCATGTAGATTTACAAGCAGCTAAAATTCTTGATTAAGTTTTACAGTTGAAAAATAAAAAAAAAGGAATAAATTGTTCATATATTATATTATGTATTTAAATACTACCTGAACCCGGAAACTACGTACCACATTTAAATGTCTGGGGTGGGCCACCCTTATAACAAAGGGAGATGAAAAATTATAACAACCTATCCTCAGACCTAGAAAGTGTGAATATAAAATTTCATCAAAATCAGTTAAGCCTCTCGGAGGAGTATGGAACCACGAAAATTTTATATATAAAAAGACTATGGAAAATATAGAATTCTGCTCATGTTTCTAATAAATAGTACATCCTTCCCAATACAAAAAGAATAATCGAAATCGGTTGGCGTGATATTGAGTTATTCGTCCATTTGTCAGCTACTTAATGCGAATTTAAGACTTATAATCGGTACATGGTTTTCTCATGGATGCCATTGTCAGAACTGGACCAAATTAAAATAGGACCACATGGGAAGTATCAGCTTTCAAAGAAAAAAAGATTCATCAAAATCTGTTCTTTTAATACAGTTGAATTGAGAACACCCACCATTTATGAAGTCTTTTAAAAAATTATTACAAATTACTAAGAAACTTTTGGAAAATCTTGGAAACTATTGATATCAATGTAAGTATTAATTAATTTGCAATATAATATATGTATTTGTGAAGGGTTAGTTTTTCTGTTTACTTCTTTTAATCGGTTTCGTTGTGTGTTTAGTATCACATGCAATATTGACTATAAATATTGACCAGAAAATCAAAAATTGACAGAAAATCAGTGGAAGTGGTTTTGCCAATTTTGCCTAAATTATGCTTTTCATAAACTGTTACACCTTTAGTGACTCTTTTTGGTTATAAATAAATAAACTTATTTTTAGTCCAATTTTTATATTATTCAAAGAGGTCACCTGACTTACTTAATTTATTTAAAACAAGTTACATTAAATATTCAGTGGTACATTAAATATTCAGTGGTTTTATAGGTGGTAGAACTATTATGGTTCGCCTGGGGAAGTACCACCGTTGCACCCACTTCTGCCGTGAACCAATTCTGTTATGTTTTGGTGGAAAGGTGCAGTTGTGTCATGCCATGCTATTATGGAATGAAATGTTTATTTTATGGCAATTCTAAAATGGTACAACTACTTAATAACGATTTTCACATTTAATAAAAAAATGTTTGAAAATAGTGCGAAGCACATTAGCTTGACCTTTATAATATTAAAACGACTTTGTACTAAAATTACCACTGATGTTAACATAATCATGCAGCTGTGCATTAGTATATATTACTTCAATATAATATACCTATAGATACATTATAATTATAGACATCGTTTATCTTCTTTATTACAACCCAATCTCTGTCTACACCGTCTGCAACCACTGTCACAATGAATGGAGAGGTATATATAGTATTTACTTCAGGTGTGATAGATAAATTTTATAATGTAACTTTTGAAACACCAATAATTTAATAGGTTGTACAGGTACATAATTTGTCTATGATTCTCTTTACTTATCTCCAATTCATTTTATTTCTTCCTCTTAGGCTTCCTTCAAATTTGAGTCAAAATATTTTACTTTCAATTCAATCAATTAATCGTTATGAAAATTTTGCCCACCAGACTATGTACACAGTATCCTTCACACATGACGTAAACTTTAGACTTACTCCATCCAATTAAACGTATTGGCTTACGTTAACTAATCCGCGATACATTTGTCTGTATCGTTCGACTAGATTAATCCTTTAATCGTGTTTACTTCGCTATCCTATCTGGATGAAACCGTATTTTGAAAATTGTCCAGTTGAATTTTAGCGAATCAGCGATCCAACATTTATAAAGAATTGTTCAGAATTTTTCGAAAATTAAAGACCTATTTGATTAAGTTTCAGGTCTAAATTTTGGGTTTTGTCTGTGTGCAGAGCATCCATAGCAGAGTTTTTATACGAATAAAAACAGCCATGGATGCGAATGCCATGCGGGTGTACCAATACCCGCATTGAAATTTACATTTCGTCATTTGTTCATATCACGCGTAAAGACTGATCAACGTGTTTTTTGATCACAAGAATTCTTTTCCACGATAGTTAAAATTTTGAAAAATACGTGTAGGTATTAATGTGTAACAGATAGACCAACGACTTGATTCGTAACAAAGAAAACTGCAGAGGTGTTGGATTCTTAACAAAAATATTAAATATATCTTATGTGCTATTCCAGGCTTCATTGCTATATTAAAATCATAGGCGTTTAGCCACTTTAGCCAGTTCCTTCAACCGCGTTGACTCTATTACTCGTTTCCACGTAGAAATGAAGCATTTTCCCACGTTAAGAAGTAGCCTATGTTACTTAGGGTGAATGTAGCTTTCTAATGGTGAAAGAATTTTTGAAATGGGAACAGTAGTTTTTGAGTTTATTCATTACAAAAATACAAATCTTTCCTCTTTATAATATTAGTATAGATATAATTATTATGTGCTATTAATTGTATAATAATATATAATGTAAATAGCAGTAAATACATAGGAACAAACGAAGCTTTGAAAACATATGCTTTCCGTTTAAACGTAGGAAATCAAAGTAATAAAGTTTATTGGCAATTGTTGCGATGCAACGGCCGTTTCATTGTAAACATCTGAATGTCATCTCCAGTTTACAACAATACAGTAATACAGTTGGAAATTGCTTGAGTGTTGTCATGGACGTCATGTATAGAAAAACATACGTTGCTAAACAGTAATTCCACAAGTAATTCTGTACAATGTCATGCAGATAATATTATGCTTGTTCAAAACATGGAAAATGTTTTACTCTACTTAATGTTTACATCAAGACATATTTAAAAATGACAAATAAATACTAGTGTTTCACTTAATGCAGGTAGGTGCCTTTACGCATGATCTGTTTCTAGAAGACAACTTCCCTTCCAAAAATAGTTTGTGTTATTGATATATTCTTCAGGAACACAGTGATTTGATTATTTGGTCAAGAGTAAAATCATTCTTAAGTCCAAAAGTTTGTAGATTGAATAAACAATACCAACCAATGAGAACTCTCCTATTTGAGTTGCTTGTAGGCATCTCGATCTCGAGCTGCACTTTGCAGTACATATGCGAACTTTGCAAAATCACACTGCATTACATATAATCTCCCATCAGACTATTCTGGACTCGCTGTCAGAGGTCTAAGCATGTGCGCAGTTAATAAAAGTTGCACTTATGTATCTAATCAGTTGCGGACGGATGGGGTCGACGCTCCGAACGCCCTCAGAATCAGAATACGTCTACGTCGCCGGTCACATGTAGATTTTCCTAATTCTTTGCAAACATAGACTAATGTTTGACAAGCAAACGTTAAGTTTACTGAACACAGAGTAGCCTTGATGAAGAAGATGTCATCAAATATATTGAGTGCATAACAACAGTTGTATGCAATATAGCACTTGAGTAAATAATTCATCGATAGTTGATTCCATCAAATTTAATATTTAGATCATATTATAATTTTAAATGTAATAAAGTCCTTAATAAATAGTTTAACCTTAGACATTTGAACACACGTAAATAGACATATTACTTAGAGATATTACTACGTTTACAAGCAGCATTGAGGGCGTACACTTACTTTACACGTACATACATACTATTAGATTAGACATGACTGCAATTGCAAGCCCTTTCGGTAGTCATACCAACCATAGTACTTTATTATAAATAGATTACGAATTCTTCATCAAGTAAGCTAATGCATTAATAGTTTCAGAACGTAACGTTTATCAAAGCTTAGGAAGGTTATGTTATGTACCTATAACCTTCTTAAGCTGTGACAAAACTGTATGGCTGGCTGAAACCCTTTTACCGTCCCACTGCTGGGCATGGGTCTCTCCCCCTTATTGGGGAGGCCTGGAGCTTACTCCACCAGGCTGCTCCAATGCGGGTTGGTGGAGATGCGGGTTAGTAGCCAACCCGCTGTCGGATGTTATCAAACCGCCCATAAGGCCTCCAACCCGGACAACCCGGACCGACGGCTTAACATGCCCTCCGAAGCACAGAAATGAGCATGAATTTTTTTGAAACTAGCGGTCACCCATCTCACACCCGACCGCGCCCGTTTAGCTTAGTTGCATAGACCGTTGTGTTCTACGCTAGCCGCCGAGACATGCGCACTTCCCGCCGAGCCATGCGCGCTTCAAATCAAAATTCATCCTAAAACTGTATGAGCATCCACAATTCTTCGTTAAGTTGAATTACTTAATCCAAGATCACGAACGACCAACTTGGCCATAATTCAAAAATGTAAGTCGTCCTTAGCTTTAGAGTACGATAATGGCGTAAGAAGCCAACCGGTCTGCAGTCCAATTTGGTCCGTCGCCCGTCGAAGCGTCAACGCGGATCAGGTTTCATGGGGTCAGTACCCACCGCTACCCCCGTACTAATTAATCCACAACAATGAACAGTTCTGACTCACTCGCAGATGGGACAGCCCGCGACATTACTCATCGTCTTGCCGGTGTTTGGCAGCATCTCCATGTTCTATTCTTCGCGCTGATGCATCCAGCACGTCAAAACGGATGTGTGCCGTATAAATCCAAGCATCGATTTTATCTTCGTTAGTCATTAAATGTGTATTTCTAGTTTATACTGCTAGTACTTGTTGCACACTGTTTTATTACAACAAGTTTTATATTAAGTATTGCCAGATTTGTCCCGAAAGTGTCCGCTTACTGCGGTTGACTTTAAAATTGTATAATGAATGACGCATCTTGACCTGTCAACTTCAATTTTGCATAATCGTTTACTTATTATACCAATGATGTATCGCTTGATTAACTCCAGCCCAGATTTCTATGATAACCTCCCATTTTAGAGTCGAGGAATGTTAACAATAGTAGGTCTTGCACAGGTAGTTTCCATGGTGTAGTCTGTTTTGGTATCGTTGAATGGATTACCGAATAGAATTGGAGACTCGAGATGCATAATCAAGATACGGACAAAAAGATGTAAGGTCTATGGCCACTGTCTTGATAGCCGGGTTGATTATAAGTTATATTATGTGTGACAACATTTTGTAAGTACAGAAATTATTTTTGGACCCCAGTTCTTTTTATTACCCGTGATTATAAATAAGCCTTTATGAATTAGAAATCCAACCTGGCATAGACTTGTAGTAATGACTGATAATATAAGTAAATTATTGTATGTGTATGAGTAACAAATGCAGTTATTTATTAGGGACGTTAAGCGAATGCCATAGAATATTTATGTTTTGCATTACAACAAAACATTTATTATGTGTTGAATAAAACATACAGCGTTTGGTGAAGAAGCTGTCTGCAAATTTCCTTATAAATTAATGAAAAGCATAAAAACCTTACCAGATTGACCATGGCTCCTCAAGATTTATCGTAGCCTCACCAGCAAGAGCATGGAGGTTCTGTGCTGTCAGTTGTCACTGTCAAGCTTCATAGTGTCTTCACCACCAGCAAGTGTTATACTGGAACGCTGTATGTTTTATTCAACACATAATAAATGTTTTGTTGTAATGCAAAACATAAATATTATGTGCATCTCTAAAACATACAGCGTTTGGTGAAGACGTGTCTGTTATCTGCTGGTAGGTGCTGTTTCTGGGCAAATGCTATGTGACAATTCTGAAATATTTTTATGCAAACAAAGTAAATAAAATATCTCATATAGTGTGCTAAAAATCTCCATAAGAGTGTTAATTTTGTGAATATTAAAAGTATAAGGTTATAAAAGCCATTTCAATGAAAACTAAATGTATTATTGTCTAGTATGTATGGCAAATTTCTTAAATGGGGTTTTGGACACCATTCACACAAAAAATCTGTTTGCATATTGCATACCTTAAAAAGGCTGCACAAAACTATGCTTGGAAAGCAGGATAATTGTTCATTCAGTCAAACACAGGATTTCTTCCGCCACTCAAATCAATTTAAATTTAGTCAAATTGAGTCAAATGGTTAGCGACATCACAAACCATCCTCTCGTACAAAATGTATGGAGATGTCACTGGATTAAATATATTCATTGCAAAACAAAGTATTTTTGCATATTTTCTAATAAACTGATGGCTGTAGTATCCGACTTCATAAACCAAAGATAGTTTATATGTAGTAGATAGAAAGCTTGTTGCTAGCTATCTTTAGGAAAAGTAGATCACTCTTTTAAAACATCAAATAATGTTTGAATATGTATTGATACAGAGTGCGCGAAATTTCGCTTTGAAAGTAATAGACATGGAACAAACCATGTATAGGTATTTATTTGTCATAGATTTTTAAAATAAATGTTTATTGATGTGTTCTGTTGCTTTCAGATCTTCACTTCTTAAAATTGATTATTTTTAAGACGTTATTCGAAAATTTGGTTTTAATTTTTTAATTTTTTTTTTTATTTTAGACCTTGCAAAAGGTTTTTAAGTACCTATAAAAAGTTAAGGAACAGAACCAAAAAATTAATATCTTTAAAATAAAGAATTTTTGTCAGTGATTCACTGAATCTGTCTTAGTTGAGGCTTTAACTCTAACAAAAACCTATTAAATTGGGTTCAGAAAGCAACCTCTTCAATTTCTGTAGTGCATCAGAGATGTTCGCAAAGAAGGCGAGAGTAGATTGTTTTTATGCAACAATGCGCAAAAGATGTGATTCCCTGGTGCACTGAGAGGCAGCTCCAACGGCATCATAGTTTTTAAGAAAATAACACTTTTGAGTCTATGTTACTTGTGAATAAATTATTATTATTATTATAAAGATGTTAATTGGTACAGAAACACTTTTAATAACACCCGCGCCTGCCACCTATATATGGCCTCCCAGGATCTGAATTTTGAATCTTCTGATAGAAAGCTGTATGTAAATTTTAACATGACATAAGGTAATACACACAACAGAGTGCCATGTTTCTACATAAGTTCAATTGTTGGTTAAATGTATTTGCAATTAATTTTACCTGAGATTTAAAAAACCATTCTGTACTATACATAGGACATAAATTTCTGTTGGTTAAGGTGCACAATCTGTTGTCAATGCAACACTCTATTTTATCTCACTCTCTCTGCCACACCGCTATTTGTTTATTAACAAAGGTACCATTTCCTCTTCATAGAGAGCAGTGTTGTTGGTATCCCTCCCCAAATTTTTCTTTATAAGATGGGAATCTTGGGTATTGTAGTTCAAATAGAACATGAATCATCATGAGATTTGCCAAGATAAAATTTTTAATTTTACTTTATTTCAGCCTAAAGAGGGATGATGTGGCATTTTACATTATTCAGTGTACTTTTGGGTGAGGTTTGATTACCTTTATAAGGCTGTGCCATTACTTTGCATTAAAGTTTTTCAAATTACATACATGTGATTTTGTAGTCAATCACAATGGCTGCAACTCCTTTTGCGTCCCACTTCTGGGCACAGGTCTCTCCCAATGATAGGTTAGGCCTGGAGCTCACTCCACCAAGATGTTCCAATTTTGGTTGGTGGAGAAATCACAAAAGTGCCTCCTAATTTTAGTCAGTTTGTTTATATCTGTTTAAATTCTAGTAGCTTTCTTCTGCTACTACCAACAGACTACTGACGCTGATGTAGTATGTACTACTTCTACAGATGGGCATTTAATCATAACCCTTATTAGGTAAGATGATCTTGAAAGACCATTATAACTTCAATTAGTACTGCTGTAACAGCAAGCAACAACCTGCCAATCATCAAGCTGTTTGATTAGGCAGAATAATATTCAAATTAGGAACCCATTTTGACTACTCATATAAAACACTTCCAAGTGCTTAGTCATATATCTAGTGCTATTAGTACTCTAGCTACATTTTTGTATTGCCAATTCTGGCTCTCAACCATCTGATTTTTTAAGAGGTTTTACTTATTTAGACTTATCACTTCCCTGTATCTAGAGAGTTATAAAAATGGTTTAAATCTGTTTTCGTTTAAAAGTTCAATATACTTTTCTCCAGATTTTACATGTAGTCATTACCACAAGCAACTTTATTGGCAGTAATTTGTAGGGTTCCACAGATGCAATGCTATTGAATTATGTTTTCTAGCCAGCATTACAGTCAAGTAAAACTGTATTTGTTGGTTTATCAACTTTATCACATTTTGATATTGGGGCACTTTTGTAAGTGTTGCTCGAGCTATTCCAAGGTACGCATTGTTTCCGCAACATGCGCAACTATAACTTGGAACTGTCCCAATGGACAAAGAGATAATCACCCACATAACCTGGCATGAAAATTCTCTTGCTCAAAGGATCTCTCTGATCCCAATTAGCTAAGTCTAGCTAGCTTGGCTTGCTCTTGTATCATTGGTGGTCTCTCTGACGCACTACCAAGGTACTTTGCTTCCGCAGCATAAGTAACTATCTTGGACAAGTCCCAACGGACAAAGTGATTAATGCTTATTTGTTTAGCTGTATCTATTCACAAGAGCTGCAACACTGATGGCCTGTTTAGGCCATTTGAGCATATTCAAGGTACTACTCATTGATTTCACAACATGAGTCCATTGTTTAGGCCATTTGAGCATATCCAAGGTACTCATTGTTACCGCAACATGAGTAACTGATCTTGGAAACGTCCTGATGGACAAAGTCATTTATCATCTACCTTTGTAGTATGATTTCATGGGATACATTAAATCCACTTACTATTGAGTAAATTTAGCAATTTCAAATTGGGCACATAGGTACTATGTGTATGATATGTACAACTGTCATAATGATCAGTAAATTCACTGATTGTATTACACACTATATAGAACACCAATTATCTGTGCTTAATGTTTTCCATTCATTGAAATTGCAGAAGGGTTGATGTTGGCATTTCCCAAAAAAAAAAAAATATATCAACATGGATAGTAGTTATAGCTCTACTATATAAAATTATGCTGGGGTAACATTTCATCTGTACAACACTGTAGGTCTGGATCAAATTTCTTTATGCTTTTACTAAGCTTTCATTTAAATTTGTTATGTTAAGATTGGCACCCTTAACTCTCATATCATTTACAATTAACTTTTATAGTTCTTTTGAATTGGCAGTTCAAAGTAAATAGCAGTAAAGTTACCTGTAATAACCACAGTTGAACTTTTGTATACATATTGTGGTGTAGTAAAGTCTATATGCTACCAACACCTATTTATGGTCAGCTGACCATACCATCATGCTGAAGCAACACTGCACAGGTGTTGCTCTGCTGAGCTGTCATTTACAACATTACATTTTGTAAACAAAACAGTACTCTGTCACCATATGTAATGTTATTATTATTTTTATTGCTTACAATTGAATGGTGATGACTGTTGTTTGCCGAAGAATAATCAAATTAGTGGCATCTTTTTAACCTGGTGTTAAAGAAATAATGGAACAAAAATTGTGAATATTTGCAATAATGCATTGATTTTCTTCAATTTTGCTGTACAATAGTAATCAATAGGTACACACAATTACTTTATTCTGTACATCTGTGCTGAAGAAGGCAAACATGAATAATAGACATGTTACCATAACTTGAAACTATAAAGTAAAGAGCAGCTATTATGCTTTAGACACTCCGACAGTAATTTCTGGTAGCAGACATCGACTGGCTGAGTTCCACTCAGAATTACCTTTTATTCTTTGTACAAAAAACAGTCAGAGAAAAAACCATATTAGCCATGATTTTTCATTAAGATTGAGCTATGGTTTATTAAAATAAGTAACTTACCAGAGCGGGTTTTTGCTCCGTCTGACTTACTTCAGGGCGATCGTTTATTGAAACGAATTTAACTTCCATTCCGCCCCTAAGTAGACACTCCGGCCCCCCCTGTTGTTCTTCATATTATTATGCAGAACTGCATAGGTATAATGCACTTAGATTGGAATTAAAGATTTCATCGCGGCCATGATCGCGGCATGTTTTTCCAACACTACTTACACGAATAAGATCTTCAAATTTTTTGTTTGAGCACACATTTTTTACAAAAAAAAATACTTATTTCGTGATGAATGTATGCTAATACGAAACAAACTTCGTTTGTATTAACGCTTTTTCTTCTAATTCAAGAAATTTTCGAATTTGAAAAATTTTCACTGTTCGTTACATGAAAATTTGCAAACGCTATGAAGCTTGACAGTGACAACTGACAGCACAGAACCTCCATGCTCTTGCTGGTGAGGCTACGATAAATCTTGAGGAGCCATGGTCAATCTGGTAAGGTTTTTATGCTTTTCATTAATTTATAAGGAAATTTGCAGACAGCTTCTTCACCAAACGCTGTATGTTTTAGAGATGCACATAATATGATTAATTGAACATTGGCAATTAAGTATGCTTCGATAAAATATTAACAGTTCCGTGGACATAGGCACTATAATTAAAAGGTATGTCACGTTCCACTGAACAAGATATTACGAATGTTTGAAATACATGAAAAATAGAAGAAAAAATTGCTTTCCAAATGATTCTTTGTCAAGAATTCTTTTTACACACATCGTTATACTTACAGCAGTGGTTTAGGAGAATTAGTGAAATTGCGTTTGTGTAAAATACGGTTGCGTTTTGTGAAAATTAACGGAAATTGGTCTCATTCTTTACCTTTAATGGCGCTTTCCAGTGAATAGACATCAGCAATTGTTATAACTGGCATTTATGTTGTGAACGTAACAACATAATGACTACCGTTTGGCACTAAACGCGAGTGGACCGCTGTACGAAATATAGCTTTTAATCATTTTCTATTTTAAATTTTACCCGTCTAAATGGTCGTTACCTAATGATAAAAATAAGTTATTCGACCATAACTATTACTTTATTAAAACTGTACGTTTGGATCGCCTGACGTATAAAATGGCATAGAGTATAATTATGATGATGAAAGATTCTAAGAATTCTCAGAGCTGTTGAATCAATGGATCCGGATTAATGTCTGTCTTCTCTAACACCTATTGATTTTAAAAGTATTGTCCCGTAATATATTTTAAGGCACATTCTGAGCTAGAAATCTGTGGCAAAAAGAAGAAATGGACAGCCATGTCCATCCTGAATGAATGCCTGAATGAACTTGGTTTCATACGTATACCTATACCAATTCGTTATTATAGAAACTATACTTACTTACGTTTGAATGGCTTACGTTGGTTATCAATAGTACGATAGTGATAATATTTCACGGAGCTATTGGAACAATGAATCCCAGGATTCAGGATCCAGTTCATTGTATCAAACCTAGTTATTCTCGAAGGATTATTATCAGTTATCAGCCTTACATACCCACCACATACCAAACATCTGTAACAGGGATCTATGATAAACTGGACAAATAGGAGTGCTGATAAATAACTGGAGTTTACTTTAATCAAACTTGTTTTGGCATATGTGTCCGTAATTTTAGCTTTTCATGAAAAGCCATATCAAAATCTCGAAAGTGATTTACAAATAAACTCACCAGCCATATAATATAAGTAATGCAGAGCTATGTGTACAAGTAAGTATACAAATCCAATTCACATTGAATGTGCCTCGTTTTACTCACGGTAACTCGCTTTGATTTTCTTCTCTAGGACTAAAACCGGCCAGTTGCGGGTCGGACTCGCGCACCGAGGCGAGGGTTCCGTAAGATATTTTTATTATATGATGTAACTAAATTACTTTATCTGTGCTATAAGACGTTGCTTCGTACCAAATTTTAAGATTCTAAGTTCACGGAAAGTACCCTATACCCGGTTTTGATTCCCTTGCGAGTGTCGAAAATTTGCGGCAATTTGCAGCATAAACCGTTGTATCTTTTGATTGCGCTGGCTTAGAAGTTTAGTTTTTTCACAGCTCCAAGGGACAGTAGACCTTCACTGAGTATTTGATATTTTCAGCTTGGTACCTCCACGCGTTCCTGAGAAAAAAGACTTGACTCTTGCTTGACAGTCAGACAGACGGACAGACAACAAAGTGAGCCTTTAAACTATAAAGGTTCCGTTTTTTCCTCTTGAGGTACGGAACCCTAAAAATGAAGAACGATTCTTTCATTTTATTTTCTGCGAGAGGAGAATTTCCGCAAAAGAGTTTAAGATGTTTAAGTGTTATGTTTTACTTTTATTACAGTAGTTCTCGATCCCTACGTTAATTGTAATAACAAAAAGCTTTGGATTGAACGTTATCCTTAGCTATCGAAAATGGAAGACGGGAAATGACCGGAATTGCGGACGGACGCGTGCACAGTATCCCATGCCCCGTGGACCCGCTACAAAGCCACTTTGATTGAATCGAACACTGCCCATTTAAGCTTATTCGTTTTCAATCTATTCGAATCCGCATTCAATTGAATGGGGAATGTTTATATTTACAGATATATTTTTTTATGTAGACCGTTTCTATCATTTTATACCTCATTCTTAACACGATACTGCATCCCAATAATAACATTGAGGTTATCAAACTTTGCCAGGTTGCCTGTCCACAATCATGTCAGTAAATTTTTAACAACTTTAAAAAGCATTAGTTTGTTTTATTATCTTCAATAGGATTAGGATTAACACTTAAGGAGCGGAGCCATACGAAAATAATAACTACCTATTTTGAGATAGAAAACTGCCTATCTAATTTACTTCTTTAAATCTCTCGTCAATTACTAAACATAGGTGTTCCGACCAAACTATGTTTACAAACATATGTATCTACTTGCCCCAGATTTGATAAGGTGTTAAGTGGTCCGATTAAACAAGAATACTCTTCAAGCTTGTAATTAGTCGCATAAACAAATAAACTATTTATCTTATCATTGTATAAATGAGATACAGTCTCGGCCCACCTGCAGACCACGAGACGATTTTGCTAAGTACATATTACGTAAGTACCAAAGATGTGGTTTGTGCTATAACCTATACTATAACATACTATTTCAACCTTTATGATTAACTCAGCGTAGGCCTATAATCGTGTGCAAATGTTCGTTTGCCCATCGTACACGTGTGAAGATTCCAATTTGCGGAGAATTGCGAGTTTTTATCTTCTTACGGCCCCTGATATCATTATTAGAGGTGGTTTAGCGAAGGACGGTGTGTGTAATTGTTGTTTACCCTAGTCTTGAGTCATTTAATTTGTTGCGTCTTCGACGTAGGATGAATCGATGAAGTATTTAGATCTCGTCGTGTTGTCGTTTTTCACACATCACTACTTAAAGAAGTGTGCAAGGGTCTTCGAGTGAAGTGAAGAACACAAAAACCTAGTGACGAAAATAAAGTTTTTGTCACTGTAGTTACAGTAACGACGTCGCCGCGTCGCCGTCGCTCGAATTCTTCGCGACGGACTTTGAGATGCTTCACACGAAAGCCCTAGACTACGCGCGAGACATTTACACTACGAAACGTTGAGCGCGAGCTTACTTTAGTGAAAGTGAATCTTACGGGATTGGGAATAGGAGTTCTTCGGGGGTAGATTTATGATGGCGCTGACAGACGGTGCAGTGGGCGCAGTGGCGCTTCGCGTTGGCACAATGCCCGGGGCGCGGAACCTGTACACCCGACCCCACCCACGGCCCGTCGCTCTGCGCCTCCCTTGCCACTCTGACTAATGCACGAAAACAATGCACAGCTGTTGACCCAGCAATGTACCGGCAGCCTTCAAAGCGTCGACGACAACTCAACCCCGCTTAAGAAACGCGCGGAACGCTCGATATTTACGTACCAGTGCCATCGTTGCTCTACCAGTTAACAAACTATCGGCCCTTTGCCCTTACAGAGATTTATTCGAGATGTGACAAAAGTGATATATGGGATTGTTTTTTACACGTGCGCCTTGTTTACACGTTTCTATTAAATTAGCAGATGTTTATTTATACTATTCAATATTCTAATATTATATTTTTCTGTGTTTATTGATCCGTATTTCTATATTGTTTAGATTAAATTATACTAGTTTTAAACTCTAAGAATAACCAATGTTCAATGTTGTCATAATGACAACAATCAAGCTCAAAGGACCATTTGTGTTTTACCTCTTTGATTGGGTAAAACCATGAATATGCAGAGTGCATATGCTATGAAAACATAATTTTCGCATGTTTATCATTTCCACACTTGCTTTAGTTAGAGTATCAACTGAACTTCAGAGCTTTACCGGGGCCAATAACTGTCAATCTCAGAATTCTTAGAAGATAATCAAAATATTTTATTTACAATTAACTTTATTGTATTATGAGCAATTATAATAATAATTATAAATTACTACGAGCATGTGTTTATTTTATGCAGACTTTTCTACTACTACCACTACTACTACACCAGCTTCTCAAAATGCTGTAAACGTCATAAGGTTAACATTTATCTTCGTTTAGCTGCAATGTCATCATGGAATGTATTTTCTTTTCAAAAAGGTTTTATGCTTCGAATTAATGTTTGAGAATGATAAAGCCACTAAATGAAACCCGCAGCAGAAGCACAGCGATACGAATCTGTGGTGAATGCTCGAGCAAACTGAATAAGCACCTTGGCAAGCTTTGAATCACAGCACATAAGGCGTTCTTGGTATTACGGCAGGTCGCGGACAATTCTTGACAAGGATGGTTAAAAAGAAAACCGAATTTGTAAATTGAATTTTTCTTAGTTCTTATGATATTTACAGAGCACCTTGAGAATACTTTACAACGCAACCCAACGTAGGTTGCAATACTATTGAGAAAGATAAATTTAAGCTACTTACTAAAACTGGCATCAGAAGAAACAAGGTCTATGTAAAAGTTCTCGATCAAACCGAAAAAGCGCTTGACAAGCTGTAAATCAGAGATCAGGCGCAATTACATCCACTGTATGTCAAATATGGATCTTTAAAAGACAGTTCTGAAAAAGTAAATGAAAGAAAGTAAGAAAAATATATTTTTTAAAGTTTAGGAATTAAAAATACTGAAAGGACTGAATGTCACGTTTGCCCGGCTTAATGTGTTAAGATGTGTGCCAAAAGGCGGTTAAATAAAAAACTTCCCAGCAGCACGCTTTTGAATCAAAACTAAAGAAGCAGAAGCTGGCAGGATATTGGCGTTATCAGTTTTCTGGTTACGGTTATCACTGACGAATCCCGAAAAAGCTGTCTTTTGAAACATTTCGACGACTGTACGACGTTTGCAACATTATGAAATGAAAATAGTCGATGAAATGAGGAAACTAAATCTGCGTGAATTATAGTACGGTGACCTAACGCGACTCATCTAGAGAAGTCGCCACGGGTATTCTGAATGACGCTATCGAAGTTTTCTAAATATCCGACCATATATTTATACAAGCTCCGAATTGAGTCAGTCGGAGCGTGACCGCTCCCCAGGCATGACCACCTCGCCCGGCGGGAGATCTCCCTTTGCCCAAAATATAATGAAAACTTATAATTAATCACCCTATAGGAAAAGGCTTTCATCAAATTGTCCTAAAGCATCAGATTTGTTAATAACATGGACTGTTCGCTAATCAATAGACAATTACACAACGCCGTACACATCCACAATTCATTGTGGACATGTAAATTTGGATTCGTCACTTCATTGACATTCGTGAATCGTGTCACGTCATGGAGCTGCTACCGGTTACATAAGCTCACATATTATGTTGCAGTTCTCACGTGATAATTGAGGCTTACCTAGACCCTGGTATATTATAAAGAATGTCTTGATCTTGAAAATGACCCTGGTATATTATAAAGAAAAGATTTGTAGCTGTATTCACCAGTCCTTCCTACGTCAATTTTTCATGCATATGAGAAAAGATTACATTTACATAGAAACCAAACGTTTGCTGAACGTATCTTATTATGTATTCTGTCTGATTTGTCTATTTGAATTTTTTCAATAAAACTGCAAAAGCTATTGTTCATCATATCAGTAGCCGTGGGTATTGCTAGTGTATCGCCTCCAATGAAGAACGCAATAATATATTCATGAGACACACGTCGAGTTAACCGACCGATTTTCCATATCTTATAGATTGTTAACCAGAAGCAAATGGGTTTACCGAGCTTCATTTGGAGGGCGTGTATAATCAAATCAAGCACTTTGACCGGCAAATTGGCCATTCCAACAGCCAACCGGTCGGTTGCCTAGCATCTATGGGAGAACCGCCTGTGAAACGTGCTATCTCCCTGAATAGATTGCGCTAAATTTTTAACTAGGTAAGGCGTTAGCGGCTAGGTTTTCAGTCAGACACTGTAAAATTTAAACCGGGTTGTAGCAGAGTCAAAACGTTACTAAGTATATTCAGGAACAATCGATATATTTTTATACTTTTTTTTTGTGGGTACAACTTAAAATAGTAACATCTAAATCTAGGATATTCATAATGACCAACGTAATAAAACTTTGTTTACTACGTCTTTGTGAGATTTTGTGTACTGCTGTAATAGTGCTCGCCTACCATACTACGGCCACTTCGCAAATTTCCACTATATTCCTACTTTAATTACAGCACTTGCCTTTTTACTCAAAAGAGCAGCCTGCATTAATTCAAGCAGTAATGCGGTGGAATTAAGCCACGTACGTACCTACTCGTCAGAGAACTGTTCAAGTTCTTTAAAAGTCTTAACATACTTCGTTAAACTTCTGCTGCCCTTGAGAAACAGTACGTTTATCTGAAAATGGCATTGAAATTACCTCAACATGATTCACATTATCTTTGCTTACTATTTTCCGGTTAGCTCTTGGAATCCTGCTAAAATAATGGCGGACTTCGGAAAGTTATTACAAGTCTGCAACGATTTATTTGCGGAGGAAAAGGGATACTTGGATAAAATATTGTACGATTTTATTGGGGTCAAGATAAAGGTGTATACGGAATACTTTCCACAGAATTTTACTTGGCCATAATGACTGATTTGAAATATTGCTCCTTAGAAGGGACTAGAAACAAAGTTACGTTTGTTCTGAGTAAAGCTGTAACTAAACTAGCATGTAAACAACGTAGTATTATTATCAGTAATTGTTTTTGCATATTTGTACTACTAGTGTTTGTTGTATTTATAATCCTTATTTATTATACCCGCTTAATATTATACCTCTTAGTATCTGTGCAGTATTCTTCCTCTAGCAATTTTATATTCGACGTGTGTGGTTAAGCTAAAACTAACATGACCTACATTTTCTACAAAGAGTTGGTATCCAATCTAACCTCTTGTGTATCTTAGATCCCCTTGCTAGACAAATAATAGAAATCTCAAATGAACTTATAAAATATGCTAATATTTTCAACTTACTACGGTCGTTTGGTAATACGAAGGACACCGCTTTCAGATTAGAGAAGAAACTGTGCTTGCACTGCTTTTTATGAAAAGTAATTCACTTTCACTGCTTGGTCGACATGGAAATGTCATTCCCAAAATTCCATAACGCAGAAGCTACGCATGAAGACCGCAAAAATGAAACGTTGGTACAGTTAATCAATAAAATTCCTGATCGTCATTTAATCATCCGCGAGTTGGCTGCCAAGTCCTGGTGTAACCCAATAGCTTCCCGTGTTGGCGGGTATACACCGTTCGCTAGAATGCCGGTCGTCTCATAAAGTACCGGCATGCATGCGCGGGCGCATCACCCAACGCGGTGAGTCATACATTGTGTTCACGCGCACGGTAATTACATTGTACGTCGAACACGTGCATGAGGTCCCCTTGAAAAGGCTTGCTTGATGAATACACAACTTCAGCTAGCCGCTCCCGGGTCGGCAGGATTGGGCATTGTTGTAATATACCTGTCATTAAGTGGAACTAACTGCTGCTACGTATAGGAAATAATAAATGGATCGGCCAAGGCCAGCCATCAGCCATGTATTTGCTTTATGTCTACATATTTTTAGTCGTAGTTTAGTGGTTTAATTTATTTTAGTGATGTAAAATAATGACGATAATATTATAGTTTTTAAACGTACTATAAAACCTTTTCAATTCAACTCTCTACTTCTAGGCATTGCGAAGATTTTATTTCGTAAATAAATACCTATCCCGTATAGAGTCGTAAAACGTAGATAGTAAGCTCATATAAGCGTAAACTTGCAGTGGATTCACCGAGAGAGATGTGGGCGTGGGAATTTCACCTGTCCGACGAGTAAATCAAAAATTGGCTTGGTTATTTTCGTATTCTTTAAAGCATTTCGGTCGGTGCCTCTTCATTATAGAACGCACCTAAATGTTCCTATACGTTTGCGGATTTTTCAACTCGACCGCAATTTTTAAATTGGGAATATGGATCTGTTTATCTGTTGCAAGTCATTTTGTTCAGCAAATATTGCTACTTCTATTTTAATTTCTGTCGATGTTGATTCAGGCATATTGTTTATCACAGCAAGTAAATTTTGTCATTACTTCGCGTCCTTATTAGTAATATTTATTAATATAAAATGTATACAAAGTATAAAAAGCAAGCTAGTTATCACATTCCTGATTTACAACATAATTTTTTTGCAAGTACAGTACCTACTATTTAAGTAATCTTATAAAGATAATCATACTCATGCCTGCCTGCGGAAAGTAGAAAATTCGTACCTTTTTAATCTCCTTTCTATTTTAAATATATCGGGACCGTTCATTAAAAATGGCGTCGTTCGTTGTAATTATGGTTCTCGTGGCTTTAGATGCCTTTTAAAAAAGTGGGATGTGTAGCCAATTTGCTAAGTGTTCTTGTTACTACTCTGCTCTGTTCTGCTTTTCAGATATCCTCTATAGAATACCAGTTGTATGAATAATTGTAAAAATTACTAATGTTGTAAATATTGACTGACACATATTATGTTATGTTGATTGGAACTTTTTCTACGTCTAGTTCATTAAGTATTGTAGAATTGCTGATTTCGGCACATCAGATTGGATCTTGGATTTAGTCGGTGGGTTTAATATCTTTAAAAACATTGGAATTCAATATAATATATATGTTTACGGAGCTACGCTTACGGAGCTGGTAGACTCCTGGGTCTGCTAGTGTATAAAGATTAATTTCTTTCATATTTCTTACACTATTATATAGCACTACAAAAACAGAAATGTTATTATTATTTTACTAGCGCGCATGGCCTGGCGGTTAGCGTAGAACGCAAACGATCTATGCAACTAAGCCAAACGGCCGCGGTCGGGTGTGAGATGGGTGACCGCTAGTGGCAAAAAATTCATGCGCGTTTCCGTGCTTCGGAGGGCACGTTAAGCCGTCGGTCCCGGTTGTTGTCGATAGATAACAGTCGTTAAACCTTGTCGGAGGCCTTATGGGCGGTTTGAAAACATCCGACAGCGGGTTGGCCACTAACCTGCATCTCCACCAACCCGCATTGGAGCAGCGTGGTGGAGTAAGCTCCAGACCTCCCCAATACTGGGGAGAGACCCGTGCCCAGCAGTGGGACGTAAAAAGGGTTGCAGCCACGGCATTTTCTATCAGAGCTAGCCTTCAGGAAGTGCAGAAAAATATAAAAGCCGCAACAAGAATAAAGAAAGTAATTGTGAAAGAAGGAAATAGAAGAGAATTATTTGTGAGTAATACGTGCATACTTTTTCTGTCTCATTTTCAACGTCACCAAAATGAGCTAATTGGAATGAACATTTTCGTCGTTTATTTTCTACCTTTTCACTTTGAGCTTCATTCTATGGTTAGTGAAGTAATTCTTCCCAACAAACTCTCATATTATGGTACAAAATATTGTCACAAATAGTTTAATATAAAGGCGTGATTTAATATACCTAATGACTGCTTGTGCTTAGGTGTGTACGTAATAATGTCGTCCACTTTTTACTTTCCAAATTTCACGGATATTGCAATTTGAAAGAATGTCAATGCCCACAGTGCTATGTAAATTATTTTGGCACGAAGACAATATCATTAATATTGATACTATTTTTGGTCCATGTTCACGAATGTACGTAGGTACAAATAATAAATGCATTTGTTTGCGAAAATAAATAGATTCTGATGACATATATATTTTTCTTTTAGATTTAAAAATATATTTGAAAGTACTGCGTAATTTCAACATTTAACTATCAGACTTTATTGATTGGAGTTTCTAAAATTTCCTTAACACTACAAAATTCTATTTTCATTTCAACGAAACGTAAGAAAATGACGATAAAATCAATCTATCTATTCAGTAAATATTCATAAAATAAACCTCAACAATCAAACACCACGAATACCATAAACCATGGAGGTAACTAAGATAATTTCCAGGAAGTTGAATATGTCCCAGCAATGAAATAAAAATGTTTGTTACAATTAAATAAACACTATGGTGTTTATGTGAAATTTAATATCTTCTGTTGCTATAACATAACAATAATATATACGAATTAATACTTTACATTATGATATGAATAAATACTTTCAAACGAAATTTGGTTGCTTTCACAGATTTAAATTTTATCCTCTTTCAGTTTGTGTAAGCATAATTATATTTGAGATCCGTTATTATTTTTATATCTACATTTTAACTTTAATATATAAGTTTTTATACAAATACTTCATAAATTAAATTCTTAGAATTCATAGGAATTTTATTCGTCATCTTTGTATCCATTAAATCCATAATCATTTATATTTCATCACAGCCGGATTACAGTAATTACCAAGCAATCTTCGTTTACTTTGATGTTTGCATTTTCCTGTTTATGGCTGCAACCCTTTTTACGTCCCACTGCTGGGCACGGGTCTCTCCCCATTATTGGCGAGGCCTGGAGCATACTCCACCACGCTGCTCCAATGCGGGTTGGTGGAGATGCGGGTTAGTGGCCAACCCGCTGTCGGATGTTTTCAAACCGCTCATAAGGCCTCCGACAAGGTTTAACGACTGTTATCTAACGACAACAACCGGGACCGACGGCTTAACGTGCCCTCCGAAGCACGGAAACGCGCATGAAAATTTTTTGCCACTAGCGGTCACCCATCTCACATCCGACCGCGCCCATTTGGCTTCGTCGCATAGATCGCTTGCGTTCTACGCTAACCGCCGGGCCATACGCGCTTCCTGTTTATACTCTTAGTTAAGTACTACGTTTTAGTTTATTGCTTACATTTATTTCAATTTTTGAGGATTTAAAAACAATAAGTAAAAAACACTCAGTAAATCAATGCAATAGCATTTAAATCAAAAAGCTATCAAGAACAAAGCTAAACTTTTACGATTCACGACATGCTCATCCGCCTGCTTTCGCTGAATCCTGCGTCTCCATTCAATTCCCATATTTCCCATTGATTCATTGTGTGCAGATCAAAACGGCACGTAAAAACTTCGCAGCTTCATTGTTGAATGACGGGCGGCCGGCGGGCTAGGAACGCCGTGGTCTTGCAAAGCTGCGTCTATTGTCGCCGGCTGCGTCGCGCATGCGTGAAAATGTTGTGTTTGGTTTTTGTCCGATTGTGCAACTGCGGTTTCCCTGATTATCTGTGTTGTAATTTCCTCTTACATGCGTTTCATTGTTTTTTTCTACAGCTAGCTTAGTGTTTGAGCATTCAAATGTGCTGGATGCCTACTAGTTTTTGACGCCGGATTGTCTATGCTAATAGAATTTTCTGAATAGGCAATAATCGGGAATTAAAAGTTATTATTAAAATGTCTGTTATTTATTTTGGCCCGATTAACAGCCTGGCTATGACGCCCATTGACATTTTCAGCTGTTAATTTAATTTGAGTTGCTTTTAGGACTTATCTGCAACATCTTTTGCGAGGTTTGGCTGGCTCAAACTGCTTGAGTAAAGACTTACTAGTTAAAAGTTAGAATGATAATTTTCCAGCCTTGCCTTAAGGATTTCTCTTTACCCTTTGCTTTTTCTCACAGAGAAAACGAGTGGTAGTAGAGGTGCCCTAACCTAACCAACTCGTATTATTTGTACCAGAACCACACTATTCTATGGCGACCCATAGAAACTCTCCAATATTAAGACAAGATTATTTTACTTATTTTAGAATGATTTTAGTCTTTGGTTTCATAATCATAAGGAATTTTTGCAAGTGTCGGCAGTAAGACGTGTTTTTACTATCTAATACCTTTAAACGAGCAATTCTTGTGTATTCCTAAATATATTTTTTGAATCTCGAAAACTCAAAAGCACCCCACGCTTTTTTTACAGCAAAAGCCCCGAAACCAGGATAGGTACTAAATTTCATGTGTAAGTAATTTCATAATTATGTAACTCTAAAGATGCCTAAACAATTAATGATCTTAATAATTTTTATCTCCTCTACTTTCTAGAAGTATAGATACTGTGTAAATTTAGGTGTATTCAAACTGTGAGAACTAGAGCCATGAACCGCCGACCTTGCCGCAACGGCGATGCAGGCACGCCTTGTCGAAACCAGCATGAATAGGCATTAGTTACAAATTGGATCGCGTTAGACACACCCAATCGCTTATCGATCATTTTCGTTACATCATTTGCGGTAAAGAGTGGGATAGACGAGGTTAACTAACCAGTAGCTAGAGTAACTGGTGGCAATAGCAGCTACCGGCTGTCCCCGTTCTCACGGCTTGCATGATGCCGCTACATGCGTACCGTCGTCATCTTGCAACGATGCTAGATCCTTCTAAATGATTCTTTACTTTTGCTAAATATAAAATATCTATTGATTATAAAACAATATCAAGAAATCGATATATTAAATTGCATTTGAAATTGCAGAATTTGCGTTTTTCATTAAAAAAATGAATTTTGTTTTTACCTTCTTCGTATGAAAATTGATAAGTCCAGCTTCTTCTACATTTAGCTTTTCCAGATATTTGGTTTTGATCTTTGATCCAGATAGGCTTGTCTACGTTTCGAACATTTACCTAGTATTACTTCGGACTTTTACCATTATGGGTTGGTAAATCTACGGTCTTACTGGAAAATCTTACGATTTACCATAATTCGGGCTATTACAGTAACATAATATACCTATACTCACATTGTATAAAATTATTTCTGTAACTAAATAATATCATTTTACCTACAATCTAAAAGTGACAATTGAAGAGTTTTTCATACGGGTCGAATGGCGATCAAGGTCGAATGAAGGCTTCGTAATAACTTCCAATTTGAGGTAGGTATAGTGACTCATCGCACTACTGGCGCGTAACGTAACGTTGTAAGTAAATTAGTAATCATACGAAGATAACGTAGTTCTTTTTCTACTTCCGACGGACAGTTGGACATTATTATCTAACCTCAATTTATAATGGGGACTTGTGATTAAAGCAAAACAAAGCCCTTTTTATAATAATTATAGATTACCTTTGAAAGATAACTTTAAAAAAATGGATTAGGAAACTGGAATGATTTAGATATCAATTTCTATGTGTATTGTTTCAAGAGTCATTGAGCTCTTAAAAAGATCCGTTATCATACTCTATCATTATGCATCATCTATCCAAATCAAACTATCAACAAAGTAATCGCCTATGGAGAACAATGCTAATTATCATGGACCATCGGACAATGTAATTAGCATCTCAATTATAATATTTATAATTTATACATATCTTAGTCATCTTCGTCGTTTTATATGTATGGTTATCTTATTTATGAGCTGTACAACAGAAGAAACATTAATGAATTTATGATTAAAAGTATAATGGAATATTTGTGACAAATTTTATTCGCATGCTAATTGATTAGGCCTCTTCATAATACATTGTTCTTAGATATATGTACTAAGTATGTAAGTCTTATGTCTAATCAGAACTTTCGCGATATTTCCTGAATAGTGTTAAGGATAGGTTTATAAAATGGTTAAATCGGAATGATTTGACCCTTAATTTAAATTAACTATTAGGGTTTCTATAGACCTTTTATAGAACTCATAGTACCTACCTATAATTTGCACGTGATTTTGAATTGTCTGCTATCTGCATTTGCTATCGTGAGTGAGACCGATCTCATCACCCCCACCGGAACAGCTATCGCTTTTTTTCTTCCCGGATGAATTTATTAAACTCCATCTCCGAAGTTACTAAAAAGTCAATAGGGTCAACACAAACGCCAATTGAGAACTAAAACAATGAATTTAGTAAATTTTATTATTATGAGAAATTTATTAAAATTACGTTATAGTTACGTAATTTTACATTATCACGGGATACCCGGTCTTATCTAATCATTACATAAACGCTCGGCTGGGACGCTGGCTTCTTCTATCGTCCCATTGAAGTAGTATTACTTCAAGGCAAATTACTGGAAAATGACCAATCTACGGAAGTCACTCAACTAATTATGTTATTAATAAATAAATTTTACCACCTAACAATTAATTATTGTTCACCGCCACGTATTAATCGTAATTGATGTTGTTTTGGGGTGTATCTAATTAAATGTTTTCTCTTGTCTCCAGCCGAACGAAGGAACAGACAATCAGGTACATTTTGATAAATATTGTAGTATGTGTTTGTCCATTTTGTGTTCATTTTACTGTTTTGTTTTCATTTTATTATTTCCTAATTAACTTTAAATAAAGAGTACTTACACTAAGATTTTAGTTAAATAAATTTATGTTAAAGGTGAAGAAGTTTATTATTTTGAGCGTGAAGTAATTAGAAAGAATGGGTTTAGCTTGAACTGTTGAGTGCCCGACTGTTGAGTGCCCGATTGAAATACATAATAATTTAATGATTAGAATTACTACTACTGCTTCGTACCTGCTGTTTAGATTCAAAATATATTAAGAGCCAATAGGCAGATTACCGTAAGAAAGCAAAAGAAAAATAAGCAACCTTTATTTATTTTTTTCCTCCGTTGCGCAATAAAAGGCATTAAAGTACGCTCCAACTTTTTGGCTTCTTTGAAGAATCGTGCTAGTAAATACTTATTCGCCCATTACTTTTAAGATCAGAAAATTAAAAAATAATAAATATATGTTCATACGACAATATCTAATTACATAGAATAAAATATCTAAAATTTGAGTACGTCAAGCATAGATTTATTATGAGTTTGACTATAAAAAATCTATGAAGTCAAGCGTAAAGCCCAAAAGTTCGACGTATCTTATCCAAATAAAAAAAACTATAAATGTTTCTACACTTCTAACTGTACTAACCCTATTTGTGTTGGTCTTGTCCAGTGTTTGTTGTAATGAAACGTTCTTTGTTTGTAGCACCTACTCTTTACCGATGTATATGATAATTATGCGTTAGTCATCTCGACCTACTGTTATCGCGTGCTCAATTTGAAAAGTAACAAATAATACCTAATTATTCGCTTGAGTAAGTTGAGTTAAGAATACGAATTTCAAAACATGACCCCATTTTTTGGTAAATCATTAAAATTATAAATTAGCTCATAAGATCACTGATAAGAGTGATAAGTGATAACAGTGATTCTTATTTGTATTTTTTGCTTTGTCAGGCCATTGACCTCAAGTGCTTCTCAATGGTTATTCTGTTATTTTTTCTAAGCACCCTTTCTTTTAAAACTCAAGCTTGTTGGACGTGTAGTGTTAATGTCCAACTCCAGGCAGACAGTTTGATTGCATTAGTCCATTTTGCTATTTCGTAGTTGGAATATAAAGACGCATAACCAGTGATCACTCCTCTCCAACTAAATACAAAAGAATTCTACATTCTACAAAAATCTGTCATATACCCTACTGTTTCAAATGTCTAAAACAAATTTTCTATTTCCAGTTGTTCACAGCAAGCGCAACACATTTGCACGATGCGCGCCGCACACACCCGCCCGACTCGGGCTTCTCCGAGCCGGTCAACAACAACATCACCGAGGACAACAACAACGGGCCCATATCTCTGCGCGAGATGCAGAACATCGCCAACAACAACGCGACCGCTTACATCGTCAGTGAGAACGAGGAGAGGAATAGGATAAGCAGGGAGTCGGTGGTCGAGTTCGAGCCGCTGCCGACGATTCGGGTAGCCGATCCGTTAGAGCGATGTGTCGATTGGTTTGGTGAGTGTACCTGTTAGATATTTTAAATTATTCATATCTTACTATATCTATTCTTGCTCTTCTCTCAAGAGTACAGTTAATGTTATCGACGATCTTGTCGTATCGACGAGTTTGGTCTTAATTTAAAGCGAATTCATCTTCATGATGTAAAATGAATTTCATCATTTTACAAATAACTAATTACTATAACTATTTCAGGAGGTGAGGACTTGTCAAGAGATCGCTTGCAGTATCTTAGAGAAATTGGAAGAGGATGGTTTGGCAGGGTATGTTGTGCTACACTTACAACTAAAATAAACTATACTTAAGCTATAATTAAATAACTTACTATATTTTTATTATTACTTAATTACATATCGGATGAATCAGAATTTTAGTCGGTTTTTATTCTCTTTTTTTGTAGGATTTCCCCAAAGTTCTATTATGTTGTTTTAAACCATCATTTAATTGTTTTTCAATTAGTTGTAATATATTATTTATCCACCTTTTCAGGTAGTTGAGGGGGAGTTAGAAGAAAACGGAACAACAACGGTAGCGGTGAAGATTCTGAACCAGAACGCTCGTCTGGAGGACAAGGCTCGATTCCTCGAGGAGGCGCGGCTTTACCGGGACGCCAGTCATGATAATATACTCGGCTTTGTCGCTAAGTGTTTGCAGGAGGATCCCTGGATCCTGATCTTTGAGCTGTGCACTATGGTGAGATCAAATATCATGATGATGATACAAATTCTTTCTTCAATTCAAATTTCTTCAAATAGTGTGTCATTGGTTTTGATTTTCATTTTTATATAATTTTATTTATTTTCTTCAGGATTTGCAACAGTACCTGGTAGTAAACCGTCCGAAGATGGCAATACTCAACGAGGGCGGAGTACCGTTGCAACTTATGTGTGACGTTACTTCTGCGTTGTCCTATCTGCACTCCCGGGGATTTCTTTACGGGTAGGACAATCTTAGTAATCTTAAATTTAAACTGTTGTTTGGCTAAAAAAAAGTAGGTAGGTATCATAAAATATCATAGGGAGAACTCAACAATTTTTTTTAAAGATAGAGTCAATCTGCGTCAATGGTTATATATTTATATATTATGTTAGGTTATATATTATGTTTACTCTATTGTAGACGAGGCGCTTATCAACGACCCTAGTGACGCAGTCGTAATTAAATCAACTTTGCATTTGAATCAAAGGATCGGAATCGGCAAGGGCTCGTTTTAATGGCCCTAAAATGGTGGCTGCAAACTTTTTTGCCTCTAGCGTTACTTCACCTCGCTGCTCTAATGCGGATTGGTGGAGATTATTCTTTATGTGCAGTCCATACATTCCATACATACATTACAATGTGAAAGTGTGTTTATTTGTTTATCCTTCTTTCACATCGCAAGGGTACTACGGATTGACTTGATTCTTTAATGTTTGAGTTTGAGTATTGAAGAGTGACATAGCAAAGGCTACCTATTATTCAGAGAAAATATGTAATCTCTTTTCTATAGAAAAAACCGTGCAGATCACATGGGTGGGTTGAGTCGTTGTAATATCTGATAGCTATCGCTAGTGTTGACACACGTACATTTATGTTCATTAGGAAAGGTTTTAATTAATAGTTATTTTTCCACAGCAACCTATGGAGTGGCAACGTACTAATACGGGGTGCGGCTGAATCGGCCCGCGCAGTACTTGGCCGGTACGCCGCCGCCGAGCCGCCGCACGACTGCGCCGCGCCCGAGACGCATGGACGCCATCATACGTACACGGTAATATAATCAGTTTGCCACTTTGTTGTTTCTCGCTGATGTGATTTATAATTTAAAATAAGATCAGTAAACCCAAAGTTGTAAACGCTGCGCAAAGGCGATGTAGAGCTGATGGGGCGGAGTTACGGCCAGGGTCCAATCGCATGGTTGCGCATGCATTACATAACAGACTAGTGACAGTGACCCCTGCTGATCCACGCTGTTTATCAAAACTTTATTTATATGAGATTCAAAGTTTTGAAACCTATAAAAGCATCGATTTCCTACTGTAGTTCCCTGTACTTATACCTGTAAAAGGCGATATAAACTAATTACGAATATAAGTTTGATCAAGACTTTCCTTTAGTAACCCTTTTGTCCTTCACAGATGTAATTGAAAAATATTTAACATTCACTGATTTGCAACACCAAATAAACCAAGAGCCTACTTTCTTACAGACTAGCAGCGAAGTATGGTCAGCAGGATACCTAGTGTGGGAGGTGTGTGCGTGGGGCAACTCGCCCCCGCACTCTCCCCCGCCGCCGCCGGACTTGCCCTGCCCATACAGGAACCATCTGTGAGTACACGCGTCAATACAGCAAAAAAATTTAAACTATAAATAATGTCAATTATAAGATTATTTTTACAATTACATGTTTTTGTTCTTAAAGCCTATTTTAACAAAAAACAACTACTAAAACTTGTCTAAATTTCCAGATATCAAGTAATGCAACTTTGCTGGAATCCAAACCCCGAAGCCCGTCCAACATCCACACAAGTCCACGCACTCATAAACCACCTCCATGCAACGCACTCCCGGGCGAGCGAAGCAACCCAGGAAGACGGCTACGGAAGCAGCGACTTCGAGGAACGTTGGCAACGCCTCAAACCCAACACCATTCCCAAAGTCGACGAACACATCGCTATAGTACACGCGCCGTCTACGTCCATGTCGTCACACTTTACCGGCTCCGATCAGGACTTCGACAACGCTCCAACCATTCAAGACACGCTCAGCGTCGAAATGGACACTGCAGTCTCCAGATCTAGCAGCATCATGTCGGATAAGGACCCCCTTTCAGTACAAATCAAGTCCGAGAGCCTCACCAACCTCCACGGATCATTAGAGGACGTCAGAAACATTTACCTAACGCACAATGAGACTGCCGCCCTTGAATGTCACCAAGGAAATATGAGCTTAGAAGAAGTGAGGGAGAGGGAGCACGATCGATCTGACAGCTCCGTCGATCCTTGGCTCAAAGACATCATTACCGGAAGTCAGGACGATGTCAGCTACTACAAGGATGTCAGTGATGTGATCAAGAATCTCGACAATATTCTCAATTCTGAAAAAACCTCCAGCTCTGAATCCAGTCATCAAGCGAGCCCCTCGAGAGACAATTTGAGCTTAGAATGTAAAAAAGACTATCCGATGCAAACAAGTATGGTCAAGTCGCCCGGTATTAGCAACTTCCAAAACATTCTCGATATGGGATTTAGCTCGAAACCGGAACAGAGTACTCCCTGCGAGGAAGATGAGGCGGATCGCGATACTATCGGCACCCTTAGCCACTCCTTCGAACGACACAGCGACACGACCAGTCAACACACCCTGGCAAACCTAACGCCAGAGACACCCATGAAAGACTTAGACATCACAACTAGTGTAAACCAGGAATTAAAGAAACAGGAATTAAGCTTAGATAACAAGGAATTAACTACGCAGCAACATAGTGAATTGCCAAAAGATATTGAAGTAGATAATAGTGTAAGTGAAATACCGAAATTGATGGAACCTAGTGTAGCATCAATGCCTAGTGTAAGTGAACCAATAATTCAACAAGTGACTGTTAAAGAAGACTGTCAAACACCATGTGATAATATCTTAACGGAAACAAGGACTGATTTAAAGGGATTTGAAACTAAGTCAGTAGATGATAGCTTAGAAACTGAACAACAATCATACGTAGAACCTAAAAAATCAATAGACTCAATAGTGTTATCGGCAGATGACTCTTCAGAATGCACCGAGGATTTCAGTTTACACAATACGTACATCATAGACGGCTCGGAACTTTCAGGTCAAAAAGAAATGGAAACAGAATCAACAAAACCTCTAGTCACCAAAATCACTACCAATAGTATAAAACAAGAAAATACTTCACAATCTCATTTGAAAGAAGTCTCTTTTAATGAAAGTAAGCCATCAATAGATATTACCAAATCGTTACCAGAAACTGAAATAAAAATTAATGATCCTTCACCTGTAACACATGGCAATGATTTTATAAATAATACAATCGTAATTGAAGGTTCTTGTGAGAGTGAGGAAGTACCACTACCAAATAGTACGATACCTGCAACTGAAACAAATGTAATAGATAAAGGATCAGTTACAACCGATGTCAATACCCTAATAAATAATACAGTATTCGTTGAAAGATCTTGTAAAAGTGGAGAAGTATTGACATCAAATAGTACAACTTCATCAGTCAAAAGTGAAAAAGTTTCTCAGAAGATATCTACAGGAATCAAACACGAAGATGAATATAAAAAGGATGAAGATAAAATCCAGAGTGACAAAACATATTTTTTGAGCCCCGTAGATAATGACACATTTATATTAAAAAATGTTGAGCCAGGTACTACAAACACTAATGAGTCAGGCGATAAAAACGTTCATATGTTTTCTGATATAATTTCTGGGTCAGCTGAATTCGCCGATAGGCCGGAAGTAATAATGAATATTGTCAAAAGTGAATTAGACCCAGTAAGTTATTCATCGTCCATTACTGCTATTGAGCCTATAAATATTGTTGAATCAAAATGTCAGCTGGAGACAACACAGGAATTGAAACCCATTTCCCAAACAGAATTGTATGATGTTTCACAATTAGAAGACAAAGACATAAGGAATGAAAGACTTCACGAAAAAGTTTCAGACTTAGATAGTAGTAGTATGAGCCTTAGTAATCAAACAGATACATACTCAAATGCACCTGAAGCAGTACAAAGCACAATCAACTTTACAACTCTCATTGAAAGCGCTGATGAAGAAACGAAAGTTGAACATAAAACCTTTGTTTTTGAAAATAGCAATTCGACACTACCAATGTCACCTGAAACAGTACAAAATATATGTAAGAAAGAAATTACATCGCCATTGCCAGCTGAAAAACCTGGTGTTGAAGATGTAATAATTAATGATAGTGAATTTAAAACGAATAGATCTGATATTGTAAGTAAGGATATGTTGGAAACAGAGCACACTGAGCAAAGTGATGCTCCGGTTTACATGGATCTCATTAACGATACTAACAGTGAAATCTTAAAAGACAACAGCATGAATAAGAACGTCAAAGATGTTATACAATCGTGCTTAGAGTCTTCGAGTACAGATGAACTTCTTACTATTGTTAAAAACGACTCTACTGTGTATTTAGATCTGCCTAGTCTTATTAAAGAAACAGATTATTTCCTGCACTCCGAGAAAATTCTCAGTAGTCAGTGCGTTGAATTAAACAACGCGATATTTTCGAGTACGCCTAAAGGAAGCAAAGATTCTGCTGAAACGACACTCGAGGACTCAGCAGAACCTGTTACTGAAATATTATCAGAAACAAAAGTTCCCGATAACGGTCCTGGTGTCACCGTAACTAAATTGGAGCAAAGATGTGTACCAGACAGCTTGAGTCCATTGGAATCTCCGACGAAAAGTCATCACACGGATACATACGACGAGAATAGCTCCTTAGTTCTCGGTCCATTTGAGAACTGCTCCCTCGAGTTTTTTAAAGGACTGAAGACAGGCTGTGAAATGGTGGAAATACCGAAGGAGGAGCTACTGGCCTTTTCCTCGAATTTTAGCGAAATTAATCTGGAGACGCCCTCTCCTCTACGTGACGGTAATTTCTTGAACGAAGTACCAGATTTACAGTACGACGATACGAACACTTTGAGCGAAGTTAAAGCCGTTATACGCGAACCGTCGACGGAAAACAACTCCGATGAAACTGAGGAGCACTCGACCACTGAAAAGCGCGTTTCTCCTCTAACTCCGCCAAATTCGCCGGGGAACTTTCTAGCGTCGGTGTCACAGAACATCGTAGTTGACAATGATCCCCAACCATCGAACCAGGCCGAAGATTTATTAGATACAGAATTATTAGACATTGCAGTTAACTTAAACACGATACAACACCAGTTAAGAGCAAAAATGGCGGTGTGGGATAATGAAAACAATATAAATATAGAAAATTCGGGCGATCGCGAGGAGGCAGGGTTAATAGTGGAAGAAGGAATGGTGGGAGACATGGATGCAATCCCCGAGATGTACCTGGCGGGGAACGGAGGCCAGATGGAAGAAGTGAGGGAAGGGCTAGTCATCGATGAGGAGCGCATGAAGGAGCTGAGGAACGAGCTTGAACTGAAACTGCCACTAGCGCAGGTGCGTTTGATTTTATTGTTATTTTATTTTAATGTTCATTCAATAGCAAATAGCAAACGCACTTGCTCTGCTACTCGATAGCCTTATAGTCGCTTTATGTTAGACTAGATGTTGCCCCCGACTTCGTCCGCGTATACTTTTATCAGGGCTTATTGTTTAATTGACCCCCGTTATAATTACAACATGCATATCTGTGTGTATACTTAACGAAGTACTGCCGTAATCGATAGATATTTTCTACAGTACTTCGTTTTCAAGATGGGTGCTAGAATAACCAGCCCCCTTTTAGTCGCCTCTTACGATCAGGCAGGGGATACCGTAGCTCTATTCTTAATTCCGAAGCTATAAGGACTGGCTCAGCGGAACCTACCGTTTTGTATTCTATGCGCAGCGTTACAAATGGGCTCTTGGAAGAGCAATGTAGGTAGCTCACCCAAGAGTCGTGCGGCCGAACACGCCGTCGTTTTTCCCGTGACCCTTGGTCCCAGCTCCCACTATAACCGTGTACAACCCCAAAAACCTCCACTTAGTCGCCTTTTATGATGACGTGGACACCGTCTTTCAGACCAATCTTGAGCTACCCAGCTTAGTTTCTTTGAGAAACTTCCTACACAGTGCAGAAGTTTATCTACAGCTAATATTCCTAGTATGTAAAAATTTTTGAACGACACGGCAAGACGCTTTACAAATAAGAACTTTTATTTTTATATGGGATTCAGAGCATCAAGGAGTATTGATGCAAATTACGCCCAAAAATAACTTTCTACACATTTTTAACCCTGTTAGAAGATGAGTTTCAATAATATACAAAATATATCGTCTGTCAATTGTGTTAAAAAATGTTTATGCAAAATTTGAAGTAGATTGGACCAAGGAATCACGATGTCCTATACAAGCTTTGCCACTGTTTCTCATTCCCTTATGGGTGGAATTTCGAAAAATCCTTTCTTATCGGATGCCTACGTCATACAAAGATCAGACCCTCCCAAGTTTCAGGTCTCTACGATCAGCGATTTGGGCTGTGGCTGATCCATCAGTCAGTTATTCAGGACAAAGCATTTTACATTCAGTCAGAAAAGTTTTGGAAATATCTAGTGTGTATTACGAATTTCATGAGTTTGTCTTAAATTTTACATCGCCAATAGAATTTCGTGCTCGGAGTTACTGAAAATGTTACAGAAGGCTTACGGTGAAGGAGCATACTTTGAAGGTGATAAAATAAATTTGGATGAATAACAAATATTTTGTGTATTGATATTTTCCCGGTATTTTCTTGACAGAGTAGTATATGTATAGATTGAATATGCTGCATAGCAGTTATTGGTGGAATTTGGTCAGTCGATCCATTCAAACAACCTTCAATTTCGATCACTACAGTTCTATTACTTTTTTAATACCTTTGTTTTTCAAAGACAAAGACTTTTATTTGCACAAATATGGGTGTTTACAAAAGGTGTTTTTATACATTTGGTTCGCCATATTTACCTTCATGAGGTATGCAAATATTACAATAATTAAAAACTTAACTAATTACAAATTACAAACATAAAAATGTACATTGAAATATTTCATTTATTTTCATTTATTTTATTATATGTATACTACATTTATCTTTGTTTGTACCCATATTGCGCCTTTTAATTAATTTATTTTATTTGTTTTTATTTTCGGATCGGATCCGATCGTCAGTTTTGGGTACCCATATTGCAGGGTTTTTGTACACTGAGAGGAAAAAAAAGCCGGCGGAAAAAAAACCTCCCAGGTTTTTATGGAATTCCTTTATGCCGCTTTATCGTTTAGAAAATCAGTGACTGAGTAATATGCCTTTTCCAGTAAATGCGTTTTAAGTTCCTTTTTAAACTCATTGCCCGCTTTTATTTTGAGGAATTCCGGTAGGTTATTGTATATTTTTGGTCCCATGCAAAAGTCACTGTTATGAAATTGTCTTGTTTTAGAAGCTATTGAACAAAGTTTATTGTTATGTTATATATTTCGATTTAAGCGTTTCATATTTAGTGATTTCAGCTTTGACCATTAAAGAGATCTCATAAATGTATAAAGAAGGGAGCGTCATTATTTTTAAATTTCGAAAGTGCTGCCTACAAGTATCCGTTTGTTGCAATTGACATATTGCGCGGATGCACTTTTTTTGGGCTTTAAATACAGTTTGAATTCCCGTCGCGTTACCCCATAATATTAATCCGTATCTTACAGTTGCACCAACATAAGCATGGTAAGCATTTAAAACCGCCGTTTTACTGACAACTTTCGTTAATTTATATAGAGCAAATGAAAACTTATTTAATTGTTTACAAACATGTTCTTTGTGTGACTGCCATGTAAATTTGCTATCTATGTATAGTCCTAAAAATTTTGTTGTTTCTATTTCAGATATTAGCTTTCCTTTATAGTTAACATTTACTGGCTGTCCATATGATACTCTGTTTTTAAATGTCATTATATTTTCGGGTTGCTTTATAAAATTCATCATACATTAAATTTATTAATTAACTATGTACACGCAGGTCGCAGCAATCGAACCCTCATGCAGTACATGGAATGAGCTACCCCCACCTCCTGAACTAATTTTAAATTACGGAGCACTCAGTCCCATTGCCGAAGAAACTGGTCAGCAGCTCTCGGCCTACGAAAACGATGATCACTGTAAGTCTTTAGAAGAATTTATTTTAAATATTTACTTTAGTTAGGTAAGGATTATATATATGCATATATAAATTATGTGATAAATGAAGATTTATTTCAAATGAAAATGTTATTGCTAATTAAAATTACTAGTATAGTACCCAGTTAGTAAGAATGGTCAGATGTGAAACGCGGAGGATGAAGTAATAAATAAAATCCGACCGTCCGATTGGTTGGCTGGTTGATCCTCTCCTCCCGCATACACTTGAGTAGGAGTAGGAGGAGTTGAGTAAAATTGAACTTATGTAAAACGATGTTGTAAAATGTTATGAATATAAGCGGCCTTTTTTATTGCACATCATCACACTGTACCTATCTTTGATTTGATCATGTCACACACAGGGAATCTATCGACGAGGACGGAGTCATCGGAGAGCTACCCGGAGCCGTGCAACAACTCGACGGACGAGGTGACGGACCTGCTAACGGGCGCGGCGAGCGCGCGGCCGGACTCGCGCGACCCCTCCACCTACACCATCCACTCGCGGGAGCGCTCGCTCAACCACACCTACACCGTGCACAGGGACGCCCCGCCCAGCAGCAAGGAGTGAGTACTGGTGTTGTGTACCTGTTTTTACTACTTATATACAAAGGAATAGCTATAAAACCATGCAATAAATATGTTAATCTTGTACTTACTTGTTAATAAAAAATGGTTTCCTTAGTTATTGGTTTTATGTTTTCTATTGCGATTGCTAGAGGGCTACGAGGGATGTTTGATAAGTCGTTTTAAAAAGTAAACTATATATATTTTTTTTTAACAATATACATTTATTTCTCAACATAGTCTCCTTTGAGGACCAAACACTTGTTCTAGCGAGTTTCCATTTTTTTTTATCCCCTCCAAAAGATACGTTTTGTCGAGGTCTTCAAAATAGCCGTTTACACCTGCGATGCAGTCCTCATTTGTCTAAAATTTTTGTCCTTCAAGCCATCTTTTCATAATTTGGGAATTTGGGAAGATATTCGCTTTCGTTCGCGATTGATAATAATCTTAAAGATTGTGCCTGCTAGTGCCAGTGTTAATGCCATTTACCAGAAAAAAGGTTTTATGAATAGTTTTTAAAAGGACTTATCAAACAGCTCTCGTAAAATGTAGTTATCTGCTTATATCCTCGAAATACTTATTTTCTTTTCTATTACCAATTTCTCAGAATGACCATGAGCGCAGACAGCTTAAACGCCAGCCCATTAAAACGGCAAATGCCCGAGATTCAGAAGGAAGTAGAACCTAAATCGATAGACGACCGAACATTTAATAAACCAGACGAACCGGAAGAGAAGGAATCCAACTGCGAGAGAATATCGCAAGAGTCGCCCTTCCTTCTTAGTCCCACCACAGATACATCTGCTCCCGATAACTCGGACAACGTGGCCGGCATGTCCACGCTGTCGAAGCCTACAGTGCCAACGGACGCGAAATCGTCCAAGCCATCCGAAACCCAGTGCTTGTCCAAAGCTACAAGTATAGATTCGTGGTGTTCGAACGACACATTGTACAACGTCGAAGAGAATTTTGACGATCTAGCGATGGATCCCGACCTCCCGTTGGATTTCGAACCCGAGAAGGATAAGAGCGAGAGTGAAGATACGCTAACGCACAATGATGACGAAAAGGAACTCAGCCATTGTTCGACTTACATAATACATGATAGTAAGTCGGAGGTGTGTGAAACGTTCTCTCCGGATTCTATAACTGCCAATGACAACTACACGTATACGAAAATAAAGACGGACGCGGCGGGGGCGACCCCATCCGTTATCACGAAATCAGATCTTAACGATTCTACTAAAAATACGCAAACTAAAGACTTGGCGTATGGAACGCTAATGTCTGGAATGCCGTCCTATTCCAACTGCACAACAGAAGTGTTGTCTGGTGCTGATGACGTATGGAAGCTTGCACAACCAGAGCTTGTCAGGAGATCGCCCATCTGCGACGACATCAAGCTATCGCCGCCAAAAGAATCGGAGCCGAAGGATAAAGTATTAGAAGAAAGTCCAAAGTTAACTTCCGAGCCCTCCTTAAAGAAAGTCGATAGTGTGGATATATCTTGCCTCAAGGACGACTCGGCCACTAGTCATAAGTTAGAAAATAGTGAAGTTCAAGAAGTGCTAGCTCAAATAAACGATAGCCAAGAACAGCATTATAGAAATATGGCACCTTCCATTACTAGCACGCCACTAACGGCAGTCCTCAATGGCGACGACGTCCAAGCTGTACCGATGCAGCTGCCCCAGATCAAAACAGAAAATACTGAGTACTTAATGAACAGTATTCCGACCTTCCAAACGTTTCTGCAATCGGCTGAAATTCGCCCGCAAGATTTATCGTCCAACGCAACTAATGAACATTCCGAACTGTTGGATGGAGAAAGTAAAACCTTGAGTCGTAATAGCAATAGAGACAGCCTGGTGGTTTCAGAGCGAACGCCCACGTACTCGGACTTCGAAGATTCCGCGATGATGAAACCCCAGGACCTGCAATCTAGAGAAAAGCAAAGTTTAGAAAGCGGCATCAGTTCGGAGGATTTTCGGCACTTTGAGAGCTTGGATCGGCATCGACCGCAAGATTTAACATCATTGATTGACGCCAGCTCTCTGCTGCTTAGGAGCGAAAGAATGTCTAGCGAGCCGGGAATGAATAGTGTAGTGAATATTGATTTCGATCTGACTAGTCACTCAGATAGCCATGTGAGTACGGGAGCGCCAGCTTTAGTTGGAAGTCTTCCTAACGTTACGAATTTACCAGAATCTCATAGTAGTAATATTAATCGACCAATGAACGTCTATTTGACCGACTTGGATTTAGAAGATGAAAACGAGCAGCCTCACTCTATTATAATTACAGAAAGCCAAATGATTCCACCTAAGTTATCTATTAGTCCTAATAATGGCACATACGATTCTCATACATATAGAAATCTCATAGATGGATCTCTTAATAATACCTACGACTCGCATTGCTGCAAACCTCAAGTAGAATGCGAAGTCAGTGAATCAAATGTACTAGAAAGGCTTGTCGTAAATGGAATTGATAAAGTAGCAGAAAATCACACAAGTGCTGTACAAGAAGAACCTGGCAGTCCAAAAAACTTAGACCAATCTGAAAGTCAATCAAAAAACAACAACGCTTTGATATTGGAAGACAATAATTTAATAATGTCGCCAGTTATTACTAAAACTGAAACCGAAAACAATGATACAAGTCAATGCAATGGTAAGGGTGAAAATTTTGCTACTGTAAACTTTCTAAACGAAGCCTTTGAAGAACTTTTAGAGAGCAATGTGGACGATACCGAAAGAGATTTGGAAACGAGAGATGATCAAACGACCAGTCTCGAGAAAACGCATGAGTTGCCCGATCAATCTGAATCGGTCGAAAGGTCGTTAGAGGAAAAGTCCAAACAAGATAGTACAAGTGAAGGCATTACAGAAACTCTACAAGGAGAAGACGAACATAGCTCTACAAATGGTCCAGTTGAAACAGAAGAAAGAGTTGCATCGGTGACTCAGAATTTTCTGTTGAATGAAAAAAGTTTCTGTCAGTTTGATGCCTACCTACCACTCCTGAGCGATATACGATTTACTGGTATGTATTTTTTTATTGTCTCTTTCCTTTGTTTTACGAATGATTTTTCCTTCCATGTATTGCCATTGGATCCAAATGTAACTATATTAAGTATAGCTTATTTGTAAAAGTGTATGTTTTCTTGGCATTGTAAAAGTTCTGGTGATAAAAAGTTGCGTAACAATATATATATTCCGCACATTTTTTTGTTTTGATTGCAATTTTTTTTTGATTTTAGTGCTTCAACTTTTAATATACTTCTTTAAACTTTGTTACGTAATTACAATTTAAAAGAAAAAGCTAATGCGCAACATTATTTCTTTATTATTTGTAAGCTACATTGATGACAAAACTGAAGATGAATAGAAAATATTGAGCAATAACTCTTGCTCTCGATCACATGAAGAAAGGAATGATAACGATCGTTGAGCAAGAAAATCTATATAATATTCCGGTATTGTAGGTCCAGCGTCAGAAATAATGAGTACATCCTTCACACAAGACTCGCCAACAGAACCAACTTCGCCCGAGTGCGAGCAGGACAGCAAACCTGATCCCGCGGCCGATATATTGAAAGAGTGGGATAGCGATAGCGAGTCGCATTCGAGCAATTCGTCCAGCGGAGAGTTTATATGGAAGGTAAGTTGATAGTATGTTAGTTTGGTAGTCAATGGGTGATATGTAAATACTCCTTGGTTTATATGGCCTGAAGAAAATTCCCAGCTTTTTGAACAGTAATTGGACAACTCCAACTGTCTTTGACTGTCTACTAGTATGGAATATACTATTTTTAAATAAAATACATCTTATCACTCTAAAACTTTTATTTTGATACTGTAAGAGCAAAATAAATAATTAACACTACAATTACAAAATAATTGAAATTAACAGTATATTCCAAAAAAGTGGATAGGTTAGTACTCCCCAGCGATTTTGAGATTTTTGAGATAATCTTGCCTGAAAATGTGAACCTCTTGGTGATTTTGTGATTAATCTGTGGTGTGGAATTTATTATGTAGACCCCTTGTATTGCGAATTAAGACAAAAGCACGTCATGTTTATCAATTTGCAAGTAGTATAAGAATAAAATGAAATTTTTTAATTACTCAAATTCTAAATATTTTTATTAATTATAAAATATATCATGCATTTAGCCATGGCGGGTTTTTATCAACCAGATGTGTTTAATTGAAAACATAAATTGACGGTATCTAACAATAAAAAAATCCTTATACCTGAAAGTTTTAACTTTCTCTACTACTTTTCGCTTTTTTTTTAAACTTTGTAACAAATAATATCGTTTTAACCATCAGTTTATGTTATCTTATTCTAGCCCTGTTTATATCCTGATTTGTTATATTTATAAAGTGTATGCTTAAACCCACTGTGACTATATTTAGTACCTACCCCCTCTTATTACTAGTATATTTATATATTGCGTTGTACACATGTAGTGATCGTTGCTATCAATAAATCTTGGAAAGAAATGTCCATAATGAAGATGTTTATTGATTATTAACAACTTAAAGAATTAGTACCTATCAATAGTTAAATATAGAAAGATTTTCTCACCAGACAATTTTCTAAAACTAAAATTTTATTTTCCTTGCTTTTCTGAAAATGATTTCAACAAAATATTAGAACAATAGGCTGCATTATAATGCGCATTGAGCTTTGAAAATGGAAGACTATGAGATTATTATTTATATTTATCGCCCATTTCTAAACATTATATTGTTACGACTTTGAGTACCTCTCATATAGTATATCTCGAGAACAAAGCGTCGTACAGCAAAATCCCAAAAACGCATAAACAGGTATTAGGTCTACTATCGAACAGTGAAGAAAGTTCTCGAAAAATCGGTCATAAGAAAAACATCGATTTCTACCAGTAAACAAATTCGGGGTCCGTGGCGAGTACGTACCTATATATAGCGTACATGTATAGGTTGTTTACATCGCGGGTCGCGGCTATTGTTTATGACTACATAAGCTGTACATAGGTGCGTAATAACATAAAGGAAGGTTCGGGACGGGTCTATTGTATTTGGTGGTTCGGGAAATTTCTAGACAACCATGGGTAGCCGTATATAAGGCACGCGCCGAGCCGCGACTGGGCAGTTTATTTTCGGAAGTGAAACCGAAGCGATCTCTACCAAGCGACAAGGAAGAATTATTTCGACGACTCAAGCGAAGATATTGGACTATAGTGATTGTGCATTGTGATTTGGACTCTGTAAAGTGGATTTCTGTGGAAGCTGACAATAAACGTCTTCTACGTGTCAAACGGCATTTTCATTACCCATAGCGCGTAACAATTGGTGTCAGAAGTGGGATGCCGTTAGTACAACGAGAAGAAGAGGGGCGCACTCCGAGGACCAGGAGACAGGTCGGTATGGATGCTGCGCGACAACTTGCGGCTGAAGGGGAGGACGAGACTGCTACACCGGGGTCGTCATCAGGGGCAACCGCAGCACCGGCTCCGGCAATGGATATGACAGCGCTTCTGGCCGCTATGCAGGGGATGCAGGAAAGGATCCAGGCCAGTCAAGAGGCCAGCCTTCGACAGATGCAGGCCAATCTAGAAGCTAAGTTAGAAGCCAGCCAACGTGAACAGGAAGCCATCCGACGTGAACAGGAAGCCAGCCGCCGCGAGATCCAGGAACAGATCCAGGCCAGTCTAGAAGCCAGCCGCCGTGAACAGGAAGCCAGCGTTCGACAAATCCAGGATCAAATCCAGACCAGTCAAGAGGCCAGCCGTCGAGAGATCGTAGAGAAAATCGACAGTGGACTTACTGGCCTTGGCGAGAAAGTTAAGGAAGTGGAGCATGAGGTTAAGGGAGTCACGCTAAGAACCGACCAATTGGAAGAGCGGGTGGAAGAGCTAAGCAAGGAGGTCGTAAAACTGAAGATCCGTGAACCGATTTCAGTACCTTCTGCGTCATCCGCGAGGCTCGACCTACCACACTTTGACGGAAGCTCTTCCTGGGCAGCTTTCCGGTACCAGTTCGAGACGCTTGCGAAAGCAAATGCTTGGGGACAGGATTACTCCTTTACCGCTTTAACCCTGGCCTTAAGAGGGGATGCCTTAATGACAATCGAAAACCTACCGAAGGAAGGCAGGACACTGGAAACTCTAATGGAAGCGTTAGAAACTCGCTATGGCGAGAAACACCTGGAGTATGTGTACCGAGCTCAGCTTCGAGAGAGAACACAAAAGCCCAATGAGAGCCTCCAGCAGTGGGCAACAGAGGTTGAAAGACTTGTAAGGCGTGCCTACTCTTCGACACTAGGGAATATAGAAGTGTACTTACTGCAGGCATTTGTCGACGGGATACGAGACCTAGAGGTCAGGGCCGCTGTGGGTCTGGGTCATCATCAGTCTCTAAAGAATGCTTTGGCACATGCCCTGGAAGTCGAAGCCGTGAGACAGGATGCAAGGTACCACAAAGTAAGAGAAGTGGTCACGGAGCAAAAGAAGCCACGTTTTATCCCCACCTGCTATGGTTGCGGCGAAAAGGGGCATATTCGCTTAGAGTGCCCCAAGAAGAAAAGAAGATGGGTTTCTGACTCGGAAACCCAAGTGGACGAGTTGCCGTTAAACTAGATGTCGCCAGGGCCGCGGGGCGGGCGCTGGTTGGTCAAATTAATGCCCCCTGTATTACAATTAACCAAGTTTGTAACGGAAACAGCTTAACAATTGAAGGTATTGTGAATAACCGGACTTGCCAATTCACTGTGGATACGGGAGCCTCTTGTTCAATTGTGAAGCCTGAGCTACTTCCTAGGACCATTCAGTGGACCAAGCGATCTCCAGCACACCGACTTCAAACGGCAACCGGTCAACCAGTTACCGTCCTCGGCAATATAGACATCGATCTGAAGATTGGTGACCGTATATACCGACATCCATTTTTAATTGCCAGTATCACCGATGATTGCATTTTGGGACTAGACTTCTTAAGGAAAGAACAATGTGTAGTTGACGTACGGAAAGGAGTTTTGAGGTTCCCTGATCAAGAAGTGTGTCTTAATGGATCTCAATCATGCAATCTTTACTGCTTGAGGGACACTGTACTAGCACCTAGATCGGAGTCTCTAGTGAAAGTGAAATTCCCCTCGAAAGTTAACGTAAGAAGATGCGTGATTGTCGAGGACACCGGAAGTAACAATAGCTTGATTACTGCGAGAACTCTACTCATGTCCAAAGGAGTATCGACGGTTCGGGTTCTCAATATGAGTAACGAGGAAGTTCATTTAAAGAAGAACAGCTTAATGGGAAGATGCGAGGAAGTGAAACTTCTTAGACAGTTGAGAAATATCAGAGCAGTACAGCCAGAGAGGCAAAATAGTGCTGATATTGTCTGTCAACTTCTTGAAGCTTCTAAGGAAAATTTATCTACTTCTGAGCGACAGCAGGCATGGGAACTCCTATCGAAATTTAAAGACATTTTTGCGAGAGAAGGCGATTTCGGACGAACGGGACTCGTCAAGCACCAAATCGATACCGGCGACGCTAGGCCCATTAAACAAAGACCTCGAAGGATACCATGGGCAAAAGAAAAAGAAGTCACTGAACTCGTCAAAGACATGGCTAGTAACGGAATTATCGAACCTTCTACAAGTCCGTGGTCTTCACCAGTTGTCTTAGTAAAGAAAAAGGACGGCAGCACAAGGTTCTGTGTAGATTACCGGATGTTGAATAACGTTACTAAAAAGGATAGTTATCCCCTGCCTCGAATAGATGACACACTGGACATGCTCAGTGGTATGAAGTGGTTCTCTACCATTGATCTGAAGAGTGGATATTGGCAGGTGGAGATAGATCCGAAAGATAAGGAGAAGACAGCATTCAGTACAGGAATAGGAAACGGTCTATGGCAATTCAAAGTTATGCCATTCGGCTTGTGTAATGCACCCGCCACTTTTGAACGTCTCATGGAAAGGGTAATGGTGGGCCTTCTTGGAGACGTATGTTTGGTCTACCTTGATGACATTATCATCATGGGGCGTACTTGTAAGGAACACCTGCGGAATATGGAAAAGGTCTTTACACGGCTTAGGAACGCCAACCTTAAGCTAAGCCCGAAGAAATGTGCCCTCTTCAAGAAAGAAGTGAGCTACCTTGGGCACATAATTTCCCCGGAAGGAGTTAAAACCGACCCAGAGAAGATTAAGGCTGTGCAGGACTGGCCTACTCCGAGGAATAAATCTGAAGTACGTTCATTTCTGGGTCTGTGTACATATTACAGACGTTTTGTAAAGAAATTTTCAGATATAGCCAGGCCATTACATCGTCTTACGGAAGAAAAACGAGATTTTGTCTGGGATTCGACTTGTGAAGATGCTTTCAGAGAGCTAAAACGTTGTTTGTGTGAAACGCCTATATTAGGATATCCAAGTCGCGATGGGAGGTTCATCGTGGATACGGACGCGAGTAATACTGGAATCGGCGGCGTTTTATCACAGATACAAGGCGAGCACACGGTAGTGATAGCATACTTCAGCAAATCACTCTCAAAACCAGAAAGAAATTACTGCGTTACTCGTAGAGAGTTACTTGCCGTGGTCAAGGTCTTGCAACATTTTTCGAAGTACCTTATTGGTCGCCAGTTTACACTACGGACAGATCACGCAGCGTTACAATGGCTCTTGCAGTTTAAAAATCCTGAAGGTCAAGTGGCACGATGGCTCGAGCAACTGCAAGAGTTTCATTTTGTTACGGAGCACCGGAGTGGAAAAGGACACAGCAACGCTGATGCCTTATCACGAAGACCTTGTCCTGAAGATTGCAAACACTGTCAGAAACAGGAAACCATAGGACATGTTAAATTGATAAGGACGCAAGGTTTAGACGATGAATGGACCAACGAAAACATGAAAAAGGCGCAAGAAGAAGATGACGATCTACGGTTTATACTGGACTGGAAGCGAAGTGAGAACAAACCCAGCTGGAATGATGTGTCAGCATGTAGCCCAGTCACTAAAAGCTATTGGGCTCAATGGGACAGCTTAGTCTTGGAGAATGAAGTCTTACATAGAAGATGGGAGTCAAACACCGGAAAGGAAGTAACTCTACAGATCGTAGTACCAAGAAGTATGGTGTCTTCCGTCCTAAGGCACATTCATGATGGAACTTCTGGTGGGCACCTTGGCGTGAAGAAAACACTAGTAAAGCTGCGAAGAAGATTCTATTGGGTACATTGTCGCGAAGATGTGGAAGACTGGTGCCGAAAATGTACAGCTTGCGCTTCAGTCAGAGGTCCCCAAACAAGAAGTAAAGGCAAATTAAAGTTGTATAACGTTGGAGCACCTTGGGAGCGTATAGCTATTGACGTAGCTGGGCCATTTCCAGTAACCGAAGATGGAAACCGATACATCGTAGTTGTGCAGGACTATTTCACCAAGTGGCCTGAAGTGTTTGCCACTCCCAATCAAGAAGCACACACCGTGGCTAAAAAGCTCGTGCAAGAAGTAGTCTGCCGATATGGTGTACCTATGGAAATCCATTCGGACCAAGGACGTAATTTCGAGTCGGGACTATTCCAAGAAATGTGTAGTTTACTGGGCATGCATAAGACGCGCACGACTCCTGCTCATCCACAGTCAGACGGTATGGTCGAGAGATTCAACCAAACGTTGGAAAATCACTTGGCTAAGGTAGTGGATGAACATCAAAAAGATTGGGACCAATACATACCTCTGTTCCTTATGTCGTATCGTTCGGCAATCCACGACAGTACAGGATTTACGCCAGCAAAGGTAAACTTTGGAAGAGAAATGAGGCTTCCGATAGACGCCATTACTGGAACTCCACCGGATGGTCCCAAAATTGTGACGGAGTACGTAAGTGATCTTCAATACCAGCTAAATGAGGTACACAAGATGGTTCGGGAGAACAGCTTGAAAACCAGTACAAGCATGAAAACCCGATACGACAGGAAAGCCAATTCCAAGGGATTTGAAGAAGGAGCTCTAGTGTGGTTTCACAATCCGCAGAGGAAAAAGGGGAAGTCCCCGAAATTACAACCTAGCTGGGAAGGACCTTACACTGTTGTCACAAAGATTAACGACATCACGTACCGGATTAAGAAGGGTCCCCGCGGCAAGCTAAAAGTAGTACATGTAGACCGACTAGCAAAATACCACGGAAAGAATCATGCTCGGGACGAGCATGACTAAGGAGGGGGTAATGTTACGACTTTGAGTACCTCTCATATAGTATATCTCGAGAACAAAGCGTCGTACAGCAAAATCCCAAAAACGCATAAACAGGTATTAGGTCTACTATCGAACAGTGAAGAAAGTTCTCGAAAAATCGGTCATAAGAAAAACATCGATTTCTACCAGTAAACAAATTCGGGGTCCGTGGCGAGTACGTACCTATATATAGCGTACATGTATAGGTTGTTTACATCGCGGGTCGCGGCTATTGTTTATGACTACATAAGCTGTACATAGGTGCGTAATAACATAAAGGAAGGTTCGGGACGGGTCTATTGTATTTGGTGGTTCGGGAAATTTCTAGACAACCATGGGTAGCCGTATATAAGGCACGCGCCGAGCCGCGACTGGGCAGTTTATTTTCGGAAGTGAAACCGAAGCGATCTCTACCAAGCGACAAGGAAGAATTATTTCGACGACTCAAGCGAAGATATTGGACTATAGTGATTGTGCATTGTGATTTGGACTCTGTAAAGTGGATTTCTGTGGAAGCTGACAATAAACGTCTTCTACGTGTCAAACGGCATTTTCATTACCCATAGCGCGTAACAATATTTTGTACTCTTTACTTGAGCTCTTCATTTAGTATGCAAATTGTTTGTAAAAATGTAAATGGGTAGATTGAAAAGAAAAGAAAAAATATTTATTTCAAATTAGGAATACAAAATATTCTCTTAATGAATGTCATTTATTCCCGGTCATCGTCTTTGGGTGCCCGTTTCGGCTAGATGTTGAGCTGAGAGAAAAAAGGCGGCGGAAAAAACTACCAGCAGCACTCTTTAAAAAAACATTAAATATTAGAGATAACAGAATGTTATTGTAGTTTCAAGCCACTTTCAGGGTAAATTCGTTAAATTTTCAATGTTCTCAATAAGTATCAAAATTCAAAGTCTGAAATTTGAAATTATAAATATCACTAAAATAGTAATTCTCTACAAGAACGCATTAACGCTATATGTGTGCAACGTGTTCTGTGTGGGTGTCGGTATCGGTGTGCTTGCATGTGACTGTGCGTAGGGCGGCGACGGGCAAGAGACCGCGCTCGTGCCCTCCACGCGCTTCGAACACGTAAGTCCCTTTGTACTCCTCCAGTGTACTCACCTCCTACATCATACATGTACCGACCTTGTTGTTAGACTATGTGTGACTACATTTGCATTAACAAAAAAAATGGACTGTTTCTAATTTTTAACTCCAGTGAAACCGTGACCGAGAGTGAACTGTAATTTCAGACTTTTTTTGCTCTGGTACTTTTAAGTCAGAATATTTTTATTAAAAATTTTATAATCGTCAAATATGGTCTATTAACAAAGGTTTATTTTATAATTTGCCTTTTTTAAAACACATAGCATGAAATTTTTGTGTGAGATTTGTTGAGTTAGATACATCAGTAGAATATTATACTCGTGTTTTAGTAAAATATATAGTTAAATTAAAAAAGTTTTCATTAGTGCTTAACAGTGTGCTTTTATATGGTTTTAGGGGGGGGGAGGGGAATATTGTAGTACATCACTATCATATCGTTAATATAATAATATTGCTACAGTTTCTTTCATATAATACAAATTGTAGTATATGAAAATTGAGCTGAGTCATATTTTACTTTGGAATAGTAAGGTCACTGCAGTTTCAGGAAGACATTCAACGCTTAAATAGATTTGGCGTTTATAATTAATTAGTTTGCCATTTTGTTCTGTTAACTAAACTGCGGTAAAGGTGTTTAGCGTCATTTATCAAGCTGTCACATTATTATATTTTAAGTACGTTGAAACATTTAAGTTTAACCATTTATTAGACTCGACATCATTAGAAAGTGAACATTTATAGTCAAAAGTAAAACTTGCATTACTCGTTTGTTAAGAGAATTAGTCGACTGACTTCTTAGCTCTCATTGTAAGTAAAGAACTATGTTAAGAAATTTTGGTTATTGATATACGTCGTATCCAATTTTAGCGCCTGTGAAGAGTTATTTTTTATATATATTTTTTTTTTATTAAAATGGAGCATCACAGTAGCATGTAGACCACGTGGTCAAGTTGTCGCTGTAACCCATAGGACATCTACACACAATTTGAAGCAAGTCTAAAATTAAATCTTGTCTGAGGTCCTGAGGTTGCGACCTCTATGCGTGTATCTTAAGCGTATCTATATGCGCATAGTTGCGCTGGTACTTCGAAGGTCGTCTCCTGTAAATTTAACTGGCAACTGCACCTTTCCTTCGAAACACAACAGAATTGCTTCGCAGTAGAAGTGGAAATTACAACAAAGTTTCACAATAAAATAACAAGGATTGTTTATTTATTTGAATTGTGAATTAAAATGTTCAATGCAACGCCCCAGCAGCGGGACAGCGGGTCGCAGCCGAGCCAGAGCCAGAGCCACAGCGCGGCGGAGGGCGGCGCGGACGACGCAGCCTCGTCGGGCGCCTCGGGGGACTCCGCCTCGGGCTCCGAGGGCGACGAGGTTGAGTTCGTGCCCTCCTCGTGGGACTGTCGCCTCGCTCCTGCCAAGTCTTCATTGAGAAGCCTGGAGCAACCGCCTGTGAGTAGATACTTGTACATTTTCTGTTTCAGCCTTAAGGCGACGGTTTCCTAATAAATAGTACTAGCTGCGAAACTCGGCGTTGCTCGGGTTAAAATACGTCGCATGTTTAATATAAACTTTAAAGAGATTTACCTTTTATAATCATGTTTTCTAATAGCCATCTTATAGCCTGAAAGAATACTACTGGTCAGTCCACCTGAACGTATAAATTAATGAAAGAATTTGCTCTCAGCTCCTAACCGTTGAGGAGTTGTAACTTCAATCATCAGCTCAGCAACATGATATGATGATATTTATATACAAATGCCTGTTTTGCTTTAGTAAAAATATGAAAATCAATTATTGTGCTATAAAATTTGTATGTTCCCTTCGATTTCTCTGGGATCCCATCATCAGACTTTGACTTGGTGACAGCTGGACCATCTCAGGAATGTAAGATTTCGAACAAAACCCCATTTATTGAAAGAATTTGCTCTCAACTCCTAACCGTCGCATTACCTTCCATCATCAGCTCCCCACTCCACCCACCGCGATCAAACTCCCTTACTATCATCTACGTACTAAGGGGTATTTACCACCCCAACGGGAAGTTGATTGGAGTTAGTGATAATAGAGAAAACCGTGTCTTTACGTACAAAGAAAACCCTTTACTTTTTATATATATATTAAGATTTATGTATGTTTTGTCCATAAATGTAACATACTAACATTCTGAAAAATGTAAATGTTGTATTTCAGTCGTTCATTTAAGGAATTATGTTTGTTAATAAGTTCAAGATTATTATTTTTTATAAATAAACCGTACAAGAAGACGGATGGGTCGCGGGTGTTAAGCGATCACCGTCGCCAATGGCCAACCCCAGAGGTGCCACTCGAGCATTGCCGGCTTTGCAGGAGAGCTTTTTTTACAGCTTTCAAAAGACAAAAAGGTTCAGTGAAAAAGAATAGAATGATCTGAAAAACTGAAAAAAACCCCTCGTTTTATTTCAATTTAAATCAGTGTCGGAAGTTGAAAAAATGGCAAAATAAGTATCACGTACAAATTAAGAAAAATATACAGTGATATTTATTTCCGAGAATTCACCCTTGTATTATAAATTTTATTTTTATTTATCGCTCACTTCTATGTCGCATATTGTATAGAGTGACGCTTTGCTTTGGAAAACTCCTCCTTAAACTATTTAAGACTTACTTTTCGGTCCGCTAACAAAAATGCTTCAAAGCCATTAAAATATTTGTATGTTTGGTGTTACAGGACAGCAAGAAGCGTGTGGTGTTCAAGCGGCAGAAGTACCACTGCGTGTACGAGTACCCGCGCGAGGTGGCCGACCTCGACGCCGACTCGCCCGCGCCCTACCTGCCCGACCTCTCCACCTACTGCGGTCAGTATGCCACACGTACACTATATGTATGTATGTCAGCAAGAAGCGCGGAGTGTTCAAACGGCAGAAGTACCACTGTGTACGTTTTTAACAGATATTTTAGACACTAATTTAATACCTTAAGTTGTAGGTTCAAATATTACCTGTGATATAGGCAGGACGAATATGTAAATATGTACGATAATTCTCGTTGCCACTAACGCTGCCTGACTCTTTTCAAAAGAGCTATAGCACGCGCCCGCGCCGGTAACATTTTCAATTTAGTATGCATTTGGAAAACTAACATATCGCGTGCGTACTCATAGCAACATCATTCTCATACCTACAGTGTATAACAATAAATATTATAAACTTTAACAACATCTTTTCTTTGACAATCGTATGGTGTCGAAACTAGCCCGTACATAGTCAAAGTGGTCCTTCGAGGAAAAAAGGACTTAGTGACCAATCACAGTGATTGTGTGAGAGACTGTGATTACGGTGGATCTAACAGTGCTAGTGGCTATCGGAGGTGGAAATGCATCCTGTTACAAGACCGCAGCAAACTCACCGCGGTCCAGAAGCAACTCAACTAGCGGTAAAATAAAACAGCAACTCAAGTAAGATCTTTCCATTATTACTTTCTTTAACTATCTAACAACATGGAGGATCTCTATGCATCTTAGACTGAAATTTCAGAGTCAATTAATAAACTCGCGATCAACCTTAAAAAAGATGGAGCCGACCGTAAAACGGTCGATTATTTTAAGCGTAAATTGGATATTCTAGAGTCCTATTGGAGGGAGTATGAACATAACCACGATCGGAACTCAACGGAAGGGAGTAGGCCACATCCTTATTTTACTATGGCTGAGTACGATAAGACGGCTAAGCTGTATAAAGATATTAAATTTCTTATTAATCAACAACATCAATTTACTTTTGAAGAAATGTCAGGTCCTTCGTCTAAGTTCGGCAATACCCAACCTGAATTTAAATAATTGAGTATTGAATTTGAGATTTCCGGGGAGGCAAACCGACCGGCCGAAGCAAAGGTTTCGACTGGTTCCTTAAGCAAATAAAATAAAAATAGTAGGATAGTGGAATACAATAATTGATAAATGCTACAAACAGGAGGAACGGAAGTAAAAATCTTTAACACGCTTTTTAAAAATGTCTATGGATTTGGAGTCTCTCACGTTAGCCGGAAGTGCATTCCACAGTCTCACCGTACAGTAAATGAGTGAGAATGAAAACTGGATGTACACGAGGGAAAGCTAAGGGGAGTTTTTACAAGCGACCTGCTAGGGGTGGTCAGTGTCACGAGCAAAGGAGAAACGACTGCGTAAGTAAGATGGTGAAGAAGGATTATAGAGGACATTATAGAGGAGACATAATATTGGAGTGTTTCGCCGAAGTCGGATTGGAAGCTTCTTGGAATTCTTGCGGAATCCCGGATACACGATCAAACTTTTTGAGTCCAAAAACAAAGCGAAAAGAAAAATTTTGCAAGTGCTCAAGCTTGTTTAGTTGCTCCTAGGTGGCGTCCAAATAGCAGACGTCATAATCGATGATAGGATGGATTTGAGTTTGGGCAAGAGTGATTTTAGTTTTTAAGGGTAGGGCATTTTGGAGACATTTTAGCGACTGCAAGGTATAGTGAACCTTTCGGCAGACATCATTCACATGGGCATTCCATGTCAAGTGACTGTCGAAAACCACACTCAAATTTCTAACAGTGCTAGCATAGGCAATTGGACTGCTATCGAGATACAATGTAGGTAGTGAATTAACATCTGGCATACCAATGAAATGTTTACTACCTATTATTATAGCCTGGGATTTAGATGGGTTTTATAAAAGGCCATGAGCAGTACGTACAGTTCGGGTAACTTTGAATATTTTATACATTATTTGTATTATTAAAATTGATTTCTATTTATGACACCTTTATTTTATTGAATAAATAGTGTCCTTTTGAGTAGGTTTTTCTGTCTAAAAAAATAAATTTGCGGAAGAAAAGACTGAACTACCCATAATTTCCCCTAAAACTCGAATTTTAATTAGTCATGAATTTTGGGTAACTTTGAATAATTTTTTTAGAATGTAAAAACCTCAATATTTTAAGGTTTAGGTAAAACAAAAAGAAGGTATTATTAAATTTCAAAACCTTATCTATAAAAGTAACATCTACACTGACGTAAAAAAGTAACAAATAGCTTGGTTTGGCCATATGAATCAAAGTGGACTAGTTTACGATTTATTTTATTTATTTATTTATTTAACATTCGTACCACCTTAAATTAAGGGCTACAGGGTTAAACTTAATGCCTAATGGCATTCTCTGCATTAAAAACAAGTAATTGAATGAATAAGATTTTCTAAGTATTTATTAATAATAGGTATATTTATAATAATATATAAAAATATACATATAAAATCTATATATAAATATAATTTTATAATAAATATGTAATATAATAATAATAAATATATATTAAAATAATAAGTATATTGGTTACCTATGTGCCAAACAAGTAAAACGCATTGCGATAGCTTAAAATATCAAAACAGAACTAAACTTCAAATGATTCAGATGTTACATACGATTCCAAATCTCAAAAATTCGCTCAAAAAATTCCAGCAACTTAACCACGGAAAAGGCGGGAATTTTCAGAATTATGGCATTGATAGTTTATTTATTTAATTTTCATTTGGTACAAAAATATTTTGGCAATCCATTTAACACAGTTATTATATTGAAATATCAAAAAGTTTCGATGTAATAAATTGTTAAATCTTTTTTCCAACTTTGTTCAAAGTTAAACGTCAATTCAAAGTTACCCGTAATGACTGTAGCACAATCATGAATCTTAGCCAAATCTTGGTTCATCGCAGCAATCGTCTCACAAATATGTCGTTTGAATTAAAGTGAAGGTATAGCTGTAGATTGTCTGCGTAGAGATGGAAGTTTGAGAGGTAAAAGGTTATTTCATCTGCAGAGTGGGACCCGAGCAGCGTGGAGGAGGCAGAGCTGGGCTACGGGCAGCTGTTCGGCGCGCCTTCCGCGCTCGACTTGCTTTCACTGCGCGCAGGGCTCGCTTTTAGTGCCGGTGAGTACTACTACTAACATTTGTTAAATGTTTGTCTGAAGCTTCTGAAAAATTTTCTAAACCTCTTTTCAAAAAATATTATCTCGAACTCATATATCATAAATAGTTACGGAACGCCTTTTGTCCATAGATTACGACGAGGACTTCTTCATATCTTCGTCCGCTCGACCGTTCGAGAGCCTCGGCGTTATGTCGAGCAGCAGCCAGTTCTTCCCGGGCCTCGCGCTGCACAAGCCGCCCCCCGCGCCGCCCTCGCCCACGCCGCCCGCCCTCGCGTCCGCGCCCGCCCCCGTGCCCGCACCCGGTCCGGTACATACGCGCGCCCCCTCGCTCGACTTCACCACTCCCGACTCCGGCGTCGAGGACATCACGCCGGGCTCCACGCTCGACGACGACTTCAAGCCCGAGAAGCTTCCAGAGGACACCCAGTGCTGGCGGGCGCTCGACAGCGCCAGCTCCAGCGAGTCCGTCAGCCCCAGCTCGCCGGGCGAGGCGCTGGGCGGGCTGCGGCACACGCGCGACCGCCTCAAGCTGGACCTGCCGCCCAGCCCGCTGGCGCCGTCGCCGCGCCACGCGCGCGTCTTCAGCTTCGTGCTCGACAAGCCCCGGCGGCCGCGCGACGACGCCGCGCCGCTCGTCATGACGGACGACACGCCCGTGGCGGCCGTCGCGCTGCCCGTGCCCGACGAGTGCGCCGACGTCATGCCCGAGCCCACCTTCTCCACGTTCGGCAAGCCCCTGGCCCGCAGCGGCCCGCCCGACGACCAGAAGGGCATCATCCTCACGGACGAGGACGTCGACGTGAAGGAGGAGAGCGTGAAGGAGCCGGTCAAGGGCGAGGGCACGCTGCTGGACAGCGGCGACGAGGACTCCGGCATCGAGAGCAGCTCCAAGGCCACCCTGGAGCGCCCCAAGCCAGCCACCCCCAATATCTCGTAAATGTACGTAGATGTAGTCTTGTTTCGTTGATCCCATCCATGATGCGGTGAAGGAGGCAGGGGCCCCGAGGAGTGAATACGCGTTCTGAGACTGAACTGAAGGGATCTCCTCGTAGGCTTCTTTGAAGGAACCGTTTTCATTCGGGAATCTTGCTCCTTGGCAGGGCGACGAAGCTGATCGCGCCGGCGATGGACTCACGTAGCGGCCCCTCGGGGCACCATTATGCCATTACGTTAGCTAAGATACTAGAGGTCTTAACATGTAAGAACTTTTCGGTAGTGCAACTCGTTTTTCATTTTGCATGACACTTAATATACATATCGGAGTTTGATCGTCTCAGTATTTTCTCGAACTTTTAATGAAGTCAAACCTGTATAGTATTTACGTTATCGAAAGCAAATCTGACACCAAAAATCCTTTGGTGTTCTCCCAACTATGGTACAAATAACCGTGAATTATATTGTAATCTTTGTAGGTATAGAGCTTCATCGCAGTGTGCGGGGAAGCTAGTGCTTCGGTACGTTTCACAGGTCCAAAATATACTGCAGCCTAATTTTATCTTTGTACGTTATTAATGGCCTATCCAATTTGTACTACGGCGCCCGATCCTTGTAATTGCTAGATATTTCATACGTAATATTTTTACTGTTTATTTCGTAATGTTGTAGCGATTTAGATTGTAATTCTATTAGTGTTTAATATGTTCGAGCACACGCAACAAAATAAATTCTTATGAAATCTCGCTTACTCGTGAAATTATCGTACGCGATGAAAGTTCAACGGTTGATGTTAGTTGTTGAGCGTGTGCCGGACTGTTCTCTCGTCTAAATGATCTTGTGAAACTACATCTACGCACAAAGGATACGCATCTTCCATCATAAGAACTTCGTGGAATAATAAAAATGTCATGTTCGGATGTTCATAGTTGCAGCTGGACACATGTATTCATTACTACATTTCAGCGCACATTGTATTCTAAATTACCGGTCACTTGATAAATATTCATTTTATTCTCTATTTAACCGCAGTAGTCGAATTGTATGAGATTGTAAAAAATAGTAGATTTTGCACATTTTCTACTAAACTTCACACAGTAAAATAATCGAAAATGTTTAAATATAGTATTCCGGCCGTATTTATGAACATTCGTGATCAAAAGCCAATTCTAATTAAGTAAAAGTTTATATTAGTTAAGTGTAGATGTAACATAAGTTGTGGTGACAGATCGTTATTGCGTATTTATATCGGCGGCTCGGTTACAATCTCCTTCAAATAAATTACTTCATTGATTTAAAATTTATTTTCTTATCAACATAAATGGGTATCAAAGGTGGCGAATGTGGCCTACAGTTTCTTTTTAGTGCATGTTTTTGGCAGTTTAAAATTAAAAGTATGGGTGCAATTTCTCTAAGCGTGGCTTTAAATCTCAAATATCGCGATGTATATCGAGTGCAATATTGTTGCGAGGTACCGAGCCGCCGCCGCCGAGCCACGAAGATTACGTCAGTAGTAATATGCAATACGTCCAAGTGAACCTAATGTGCAATTCTTCTCATTTCCATATCATCGCGTTTTAGTTGTTTAGTTACTGCTGTAAATATAATTTAATGTTATCGAAGGATTTTTTTAAATATGAAATTTATTGATTGTACTACATGTTTATTGTTCTGAACATTATTTTTAACAGTTCTAGAATGTTTCGTTAATGTACAGGTGTAAATACGCGGTAGATGTTCATTTTGTTGCAGATATGATGTAGGATTGCTCTTGGTTAGATTTTTGAACGTAAATAGTAGTTTGGGGCGAATTGGGCCGGCGGCAAGCAGCGGTCCGAGGTCGTCCTTTAGATTTTATAGTGTTTGGTTTAAAAATCTTTCCGATCAAATTTGTTTATAGATACTTCAACTCAGTTGTGCGCGCGGCGCTATGTGTGGCTAAACCTGTATATACACAGTGACTTTGTGTGCGTGACAAGAGGTACAGTGAAGTTGTTCGGAAAATCACGGCCGCGTCACTGTCACACAAATTAAAGCTGCATAATTACTAGCCCACGCACACATAGCGCCGCGCGCACAACTGAGTTGAAGTATGTATACGTCATCTTATACATTGAAATGAAAACAAGGAATTATTTGAATGAATTGTCCAATAATAATTATGATATTTATTGTTTGTAAGTTGTTGATTTGTATGCTGTCGGCAGTATTTAGTGAATGTGAACACATTGGAAGTCTTTTCATATTGTGACTTTGTCGAGTCTTTTAAAAGTATTTATATGAAAAATAAATAATTAATAAAATAAACTCATGACTCGATAAGCCTTTTATTTATTTACCTTTTACTAGCCGGATCAAACTGCACCTCGGCCTGTACATATACATTGCACGCACAAACAACGGAACGACACCTTGTTTTGCCAGTCTGATACCGCGGCGTATCGAGCAAAACGTTGTCAATAATACAAAAAGAAAAGAAAATGCAGAATTGTGTTGTGAAAGGGTGTAATCAATAATAATGAGGTTATTTGAATTATGATAGCAAAATCGGCACACCCATACATGTTTAAAAAACCGGCATTACTTTGTTGTTCGCAGAGCTGCATCTTTATTTTTAATTTGATTTGATGATACATTATCATGGAGAAAGCCGAATATGCAAGATTTTTTTTCCATTGCTTTTGAAAATTATAATAGCCATAATTGGAGAGGATGGACGTAGGGATATTTGTTACTCACACGCAAGAGCTATACGGATTTAGATGAAAATAGGTGTTTTTGTCGGGATTACAGATATCGAACGCGGGCGCAGCTGTGGGCGACCGCTACTACATAATAACAGCAAATACACGCGTTTTACACCCACGGTGTTTGCGATTGAATAGAATCCCATAGAATGCAAATACATATATGTATGTATTATGTAAAAAATTAAAGCACATTTTCACGATGCGTTTTACGTCCACGGTGTTCGCGGTCGCCTGCGGCCACAGAGTACATTTGTATATACTGAAACCTGCAGCTCCCGCTGTATCGGAGGAGAACTGGTAGAATCGCACGGCACGCGAGCGCGAGCACTTTGCAACTCTTCCGACCGTACGTTCTGCGATTATCGCTCGCTAAGATCGCTGGTGATAATCCCGTGAGAAGATAAAACAGCTGTTATTTCACCGTGGGTAAAGAGCGTATGATTCTTAGCGTTGCATAATCCAGCGTATTAATCTTTTTATTAGTGACCTATTTAAAAAGGTTAATTATATGTGATTAATAAAACAAAAAATATAATTCATTGAATTTATTTATAAGTTTTAGCTATAGAATGCAAACAATAAAAATGAGATCCGCATCCAAGAAACTTGTTTTTTTTTTGTTAAAATTGATTTGTCTATAGATTTATAATACATACTTTATAAATAATTAATACCTACAAAGAAAAAATATTTACAAGCGATGTTATCTCGGAACACTGTCAAATTACGAGGGGTTTTTAAAGATGGAAAAAACGTGCGGTGGTCAAATATATGTTTAAAAAGGGATTAACACCAAAAGAGATCTATGATGATATGACAAAAACATTAGGGGAATCTGGGCCATCATATACCACTGTAAAATAATGGGTAGCAGAATTTAAACGTGGACGAGAGAGCATTGAAGATTACCCTCGCTCCGGCCGCCCTACCATGTCTACGACGAAAGAAAACATCCACAAAGTGTGTGATCTCATATTGGAAAACCGAAGATTGACTATTAGGGAGATTGCAGATGCTAAAGGCATTTCGTATGAGCGAACACAAAACATCATTATCAATGAACTCGGATTTTCTAAGGTATCAGCCAAGTAGCCAACCATCTAGGGACCCAGACTGCTTTCAGTTGAACAAAAACGAATTCGTTTAACAATTTCTCGCGACTGTTTGGAGATGTTTGAGGCTGCTCCGCAGGACTTTTTGGATCGTTTTGTTACCATTGTCGAAGCCTGGGTTCATCACTATACGCCTCAGTCCAAGCAGTGGAAAAAATCTCTAAAGGAAGCAAAGGCAATTTAAATTGACTGGCAAGGTGATAGATTTTCATCAAATAAAGAGGTTGAAGCTGCAGTGAACCAGTATTTTTCAGACCATAAAGAATTATTTTTTAAAACCGGAATAGAAGCTTTGCAAAATGCATTGAGTTAGGTGGAGATTATGTTGATAAATAAAAATATTTTGCATGCAATTTATTTTGTTTTCTTGCGAACTTTTCAACCCACCCTCGTATCACACAATACAAAGTAATATTCAAATACTGAATTATCTTAAACCACTTCACATAACAGCAAAAAGTCAGACAAGCGAGCGGAGTTAGACTTAATATATTTCAGATAAAATTTAGTGTTGTCATACAACCGCCTAAATGTTAGTATCTGGTTGTCTTTATTTATAGTAACGATGTCTAATCCAGTAATACGTCGCAACGTGAGTTTTCTGTAAGGTTGCAATATGAGCCTCGGGCTCCAAGGGCGGTCGGTCAGCTGCGGCGCCAGATGATGACGAGCCCCGAGGCGTCGCTGGAGGCCAGCAGGCTCTCGTCGTAGCTGAAGCTCACGCCCAGCACCGGGTGCGCGTGACCTGTGGAGCCGTGAGTATGGAAATCAATAAACGCGCCAAACCTTCATTATCTTTCAAGTTTGAAAAAAGATGTCTCATTCACATGTCAAAGTATGTAAATTCTGTACCTACTCAGACAAAATATACAAAAAAGGATAGTTTGTAAAAGGAAACAAATATGAATGAATTAATCAAAAATAAAAAACGGCAAATTGTTTGTAAAGTAGGTTTACGATCGAGATGTTTACGTGATAACGTCCGCACGAGAAAATCTCCATTCGTTTGTATGCCGCTAGAGTGAGAGAGACGGAAGATCGGTCCACTCACTCGAACGCTATGCCAGCCTCCGCTCGTGAGGATTCCGCGTGACAAGTTTCACGGAATGACTGGCAGCGCTCGAGATGAGACGGGAGATCGGTCCGTCTCTCTCTCGTTATACCTGCGATCGCGCTCGTGAGGTTTTGGTGTGACACAAGTTTCTGAACATGTCACCCGACTAAAACGATTTTAAAGACGTTATCACGTCAAAAGTGGTAAACAAATATTGGATACAGTTTAGTTTTTGATTCATGTCAGAAATGGGTACATTGGTGGTGGTACTTCCTTGATCGAACGTACAGCACGTACGCACGATCGTACGAGGTGGTGTTAAGGTGCACGAATGTACATGTTAAGGTGCACGAATACGACCTACGGCGTACGAACCTTAACACCACCTGACATCAGTAAATATATTAATAACGTTTCACACTCATATCCCCACAGTAGGGCAGCTATACCCTGTGTCCTGGATGCCATGGACACACAATGACAGAAACTTAAACAACCAGACCGAGAACATAAATTTGAAACTCATCATTCAAACTTCTGCTTCCCCGGGAATCGAACCCGAGACCCTCCGACTGCCATTGGTAACCAAAACACGGGTTGTCAATACAATAACATTCTCATAAAAATACCTTGCAACTTATTGACGACGGGCTGGTCGGCGTGGCCCTCGATGTCGAGGAAGTAGACGCAGGCGTCCTCCGAGCCCGACACCACGCACACGCCGCGCCGGAACGACATGAGCGGGCAGAACGTGGACTTCACGGCGAGCTGCCGGTGCGACACCTCGAACCGCTTCTTCAGCACCAGCGCGCCGTCGCGGTCCGCTATTCTGCACGACCATTATATTCATTAGATAATAATATTATAAATGCATAAATATATGTACATATTTATGTATATAATAATATTATAAATACATAAATATATGTAGGTATTTACGTATATGTAACTATTTATTTTATATTTATACATTTTTACTTATATTACAGATATATAATAATACCATATCTACGTTTTTCGTTACACGTTACACTTTTGCGTATATTATTTTTATGATTATTATGCATCTTTGTTATATGTTTTATAATCCTCGTTACATATTTCATACAGTTCGTATTTGTTACTTTCTGTGTCGCATTTTTATTTTTTGCTTTCTTTTCGGTGTTACAAGGAGTGTAACATTTCGTTACTGTTTCTGTTACCGCCTTCATTGATCTCCCACTACCTTAAGGTTGACTGGTAGAGAATGCTCTAAGCAATAAGTCCGCCTTCTGTCCGATGCTTTTGTACGGTAGAAAAGTTTAAATAAATAAATATGACTTTATTATAGTTCAGAGAAGTTTGCAGCACCACTCCGAAAATCCAAAGTAGGGTCTGAAATTAAATGTTTTATTGTTTTACCCTTGTCAGAACGATTTCGCTTATCTTCAGTTTTTTAACGTTTTTTGTATATAAATATATAATCTGAATCTCGAAAAAGGCTCCAACGGAATTTCATGAAACTTGGTACTCAGGGTGTTTAAAGGGTTATAAATCAATCCAGCTAGGTTTCGTTCTTAGAAATTGTCGTATTATCCATTTTAACTGCGATAGTGAACTTAAATATAAACTGATAAATATGACTCTTCCTGACATGTATTGGAGAGTATTAATAACATTGTGGCGTAGAACGCCGTCAAACGTTATCAGTTATCTATCAGCCATTCAAACAAATGACAATGTCGATTTGAAAGAGATCTATAAGAATTTCGTTGATTGAAGTAAAGCTTTGGTCGAATGGTCATGTATGCTGACTGCGGAGCTAGAGACCCGGGTTCAAACCTCAATCAAGCATATTGAGTTTTTACTTTGTGAAAATATTATTATTTTTAATTGGGAGCTATTTCTGTAGATGGCGTTGTTAAGCAACACTAAGCGTTAATAGACTTTCTTTAGCTGAAATTGTGTAAGATATTATATATATATTATTATTATTATTATATTATATTATTATATATTATTTGTATGTATATATAGTATATTGTATACGTCATTTATATATTATATTATATATATGTATATAATATTTAAACTCATTTCTTTTAACTTTATTATTTAACTTTTTTTTATTTCATCTTTGTTTTAATTTATTTATGATGCCTACCACAACCTCTCACCATCGCCAAAGGTTGACTGGTAGAGAATGCCATCAGGCATTAAGTCCGCCTATTGTAAAAATACAATAAAGGGTAAATAAATAAATAAAAATAAGCCAATGAGTGTTTTGTATAAAATTAAACCAAAAAATCTTATTGCTTTTATCTGAGCAACGCTCGGTCGTCCGGGTACTATATTATATTTAGTTCGTAGTGCCTTCTAGACTAGAGGTATGCAAATATAAAATGATAAAAGAAAAACACAACAGCTATACTACTATTCTGGTTTTTCAAAAAAATTATCAAACCAGAGTAGTCAGTCAGATTTACGAAACGACTGATTCATAGCTTCTTAGATAACGCACACAAAGATACACTCTGCTTACACTTCCACAGCCAAGGATTTCCTGATATAAAAGAAATATCTTTCATAAAACTATAATTATTTCATAAAACTAAATATTATATTTCATAAAACTATAAAAGATATGTATACTTATACGTATCTTATAATAAAAGATACGTATAGGTACTTACACGTTTTATGAAAGAAATGTTGTTTTATGAAGATGTGTAGTTTTATGAAATAATTTTTGTGCCCTCCCCAGAAAGGTCTGGTGCTCCCCCAAGAAAGTCCGCTCTGATCCCATGCTCAACTTCGATATGATAATAATTGCGGCTTAGAGGAGCCTGTTCCCCTGTAGGCCTGCTCCCTGGTACATATTCATAGATTGGCTCATGAAGTAGGTGGCAGTAACCAAGTAGGTACCTGAAGAGGTACAGCGAGTCGTCGGCGGCGGAGACGAGCAGCGCGGGGTGGCGCGCCAGCCAGGGGCTCCAGGCGAGGCTGCTGACGGAGCCGCGCACCGCGCAGCGCCGCAGCTTGCTCAGTGCGCCCGCGCCGTCCATGCGGTAGCTCACTATCACGCCCTGCGCACAGCCGACGCTCTTTTACTAATTAACTGTCAAGTGCAGTCAGTATGCCCCAATGTAAGGGAAGTTATATCTTTCGGATTATTGGATACGCCTTGCCACACTTATTCCTCCTAAGGTGTTGAAAACGCCCGGGATACATCGGCGCATAGCCCGCTGGGGTGGAGGGGGAGGGAGTAATGTTTTCACTGCATGCGCTCTGACTCGCTGCTAATTTGTAGCTACTAGAGCAAGTTTGGTATCGTTTTCAAATGAATAAAAAAATTACCGATCGTTTTATCGTCATGTCATGAATTTAATTTTTGAATTTTTGGCTGTAAATCTCTTTTTTGTTTCAGAAAATATTCGGTCATCTTTTATTTATCAGAAAACAATATGATACTTGCCCTAGTAGCTATAAATTAGCAGTAACAAACGGACTAGTCGTTTCAGTGACCGTTAAAGCCTCGTTTATTTTTGCTTATTTATTTCTTCGAATGGAATAGCAAACGAACATTGACTATATCTATACACAACATCAAGCAAGCACAGGTAATTTAAAATAATTTAAGTTATCGTTGAATCATATGAAAAAAAAAACACAAGCGCTCTCAGTTAAGCGAAACGATTGCGATTGAGTGTAAAATGGGTGACTGATAATGGGAATCACTTTCATGCATGTTTCTGTTCAGATTGTTTTCGATAGATAGTAGTTATTAAAATATTCTTGGAGGGAAACCCGCTTTGGAGCAGAGTAGTAGTGTAAGCTCCGGTCCTCCCCAATTATGGGGAGACCCGTGCCCAGTAATGAATCCACCACAATATATCCAGGTAGACCTATTAATACAACCCATAAAAATATTGCTTCAAGATACGGGAAGGTACCATATTTTCGAGCGCACCATTCACCTTATCATTTGCTGCCCAAAACATTCGGCCGCTGGATTCACACGCTATGGAGAGCACACGCCCGCCTAAAATACTGCTACCACCTGTGACAAAGTGTTAAAAACATTTTTTTTTATTATATACAGTCACAGACTCCGCAACAATACCAATTTGATATATAGTTTATATAATTATAATTTTGTTACTTTGCTATAACAAATGTTATGTTCAAAGTTTAAAGTTCTTACCTTTCGGATATATCCCTGTAGAGATGTTCAGAACTTCTACCATACCTCGTGCATTACCAGCCTGGATTGATAGTAAAGGAAATCATTTTTTGTTCCTAATTTAATAGTGAGGCATAATTGACGGTATGGTATTCTATTATTTTAAGCAAAATCAAATCTAATAAGAATTGTATTTTATCGTTATTCAATTACTATTTACATTTATTGGCATGGGTATCTTATTCATTTGGGTCAATTTCTCGATATGTGCGGTGTGTACGTGTAGAGTAGTGCAGAGGATACGATGAGCAGGTTGTTGTTGGCGGGCAGGAAGGCCACGGCGTGCAGCGGCGCGCGGCGCGGGTCGGGCACGCGGTATGTGCGGTGTGTACGTGTAGAGTAGTGCAGAGGATACGATGAGCAGGTTGTTGTTGGCGGGCAGGAAGGCCACGGCGTGCAGCGGCGCGCGGCGCGGGTCGGGCACGCGGTATGTGCGGTGTGTACGTGTAGAGTAGTGCAGAGGATACGATGAGCAGGTTGTTGTTGGCGGGCAGGAAGGCCACGGCGTGCAGCGGCGCGCGGCGCGGGTCGGGCACGCGGTATGTGCGGTGTGTACGTGTAGAGTAGTGCAGAGGATACGATGAGCAGGTTGTTGTTGGCGGGCAGGAAGGCCACGGCGTGCAGCGGCGCGCGGCGCGGGTCGGGCACGCGGTATGTGCGGTGTGTACGTGTAGAGTAGTGCAGAGGATACGATGAGCAGGTTGTTGTTGGCGGGCAGGAAGGCCACGGCGTGCAGCGGCGCGCGGCGCGGGTCGGGCACGCGGTATGTGCGGTGTGTACGTGTAGAGTAGTGCAGAGGATACGATGAGCAGGTTGTTGTTGGCGGGCAGGAAGGCCACGGCGTGCAGCGGCGCGCGGCGCGGGTCGGGCACGCGGCGCAGGCGGGCGCGCGCGGCGACGTCCCAGAGGCAAAGCGCGCCGTCCAGCGCGCACGACACCACCAACTCATTCGACGCCGACCAGTCGCAGTCTGCGGGATATACCCCACTTTACTTTTCCTAATCACAAGGAGCAAGGAAGTGAACTAGGGGACAAATTTTTAAAGTCCTCCCCAAAATCTAAATTCAAGCATTGTGACTTTTATAAATAGATATATCTCATCACATCAATTTTAAATAATTTGATTAGTCATCTATATTCTCACAAACTAATAGTGCACATTAAAGTTATGCATGTATTCTTTCCACCACAATAAAGGTACTGTACCTGTCACTGGTTCAGTGTGTCCCTCGAGGATGAAGGAGACACGCGGCGGCGTGGCGGTGACGTCACAGATGGAGACGGTACCGTCGTGTGAGGCACACGCTAGCTTTGAACGATCGTTATTCGCAAACTTCACTACACTAACCTGTTGTGTGTGCTGTGGACATGAAACACGTGACACAACAAACCAACATGAAACAAAATTATGAAATTGTTAAAATTAAGTTTAGGATTAAAAGTCAATAACCATCAATAAGAAAATGAAGCTTAAAAAAAAGTACCCAAAACTTATCAAAAGTTACTTATAATAAATTACAGATATGCACTGTTTGAAACTCAGAGAGCATACTTTGTTATTGTCTATCTGTAATGTGTAACATTTTCAGAGCCTTCACTACAGAGACAGAGACAGAATTTGTCTATATTATACCTGATCAAATATGTGGTGAACTCCTGTGAATGCATAATTCTCAGATATAGTCAATTCATTCTTTTTCTTTGCGTTACTTGTTTCTTCAATAGATAGACTAGCCTGAAAGTATTCAAATAATAAATTGGTGACATAAATTTATCTCTTTACTCTGTTTCCATGCAAATTTTTACAGTATCAATATGAAAAAATGGTAAACAAATTATTTCTTACTTTGCTACTAGATCTCTGCCGAGAAGAAGATGAACTGATGGAAATGTTGTCTTGAATCCCATACCTCTTTTGTAGCAACTGGCTTCTTATATTGAGATACTTCTTTATTGTCTCTATATCCTAAAATTTTTGACAATACCATTCAAATAGTAAATCTCCAAATTCTGGCAACACATAAGTGAACTTATTTTTTCTTAGGAGATAATTTTGGATAACAATGGTGTGTTAGGCCGGATTTTTCCATCTCCAAATAAAACTGTTTGTTAAATAAATGTTAGTACTGCCATAGTCACTATAATGATATTTGAAAAGGATATTATTAACTGATTTATAACTTTATTGGGGGAAAATCTGAAATCAACCCTTCTGATCTGAAAAATCAGGCCTTATTGTTGCAATTTTTGGCAAAATTTAGCCACTGCTTGGCACTGGTCTCTCTTCATTATTGAGGAGGCATAGAGGCTTGCTCCATCAGTCTACTCCAATGGGAGTTACAAATATTTATTTTAATATAAAATTCAAATAAAATGACAAGGAATTTAAGTTTAACATTCATGTATTATTATATTAGTATAACTAATATTTGTTTACCTTGAATTTAGCATTCTCTCTCAAGAGCTGACTCCTACGTCTGATATACAAAGTTTCTGGAAAAACAAGTCATACCAAAATTAAATAGGTACAACAGAATTAATGTTCATCTGAGTGCAAAATTATAATGGACATTAAGAATTTGAATAAATTGAAGCATTATAAATAAGCTTGGCCAACTTGTTATACTGTGACATCAACATACATATATTGTCAGGACACGCAGCACAGGTAGAACGTAGAATAGGTAAATAAGGTTCCTAAGCATTAGATTTAGATTAGATTAAAAATTTAGAAAGTGACTTACTAAAGTTGGGATTTCCTGGTGCTCTGTATGCGTTGAAACGAGCATCCAAAGCGAAAATCTGTTGCTGGAAAGCCGCTGCCATTTTAGCGAGGGCTTATCAGAATGATAAAGCATCTAACATTAGATTACAACACAAAGGGCGATAAATACAAATAAATTATTTTGTTTTGATGATGTTTTTTAGTAGGTACCTAGTACCTTTGTCCTTTACCTATCTAAAAAACAAATCTGTTTTGTTTTGTTTCAGACGTTCTGACATTGTCAGACAGTGTCACTATGACAGCTGTGACTAGACGTTTGTCAGTCTTCTTCTTATCGATTGGCGATTCGGTCTTTTGATTTATTTTGCCAATATTAAATAAGTATCCATATCCAGTTTATACACGTTTCTATAAAATGTATAATAATAATAATAACAGCCAAAGTCAACTTATGTCATTGTGTCTAAAATTGAGCACTCTCTGGAGTGCATCTTCGCCCACTCAACCCGCCTCTCCACCAACCCGCATTGGAGCAGCGTGGTGGAGAAGCTGCAGGCCTCCCCAATAAGGGGGAGAGACCCGTGCCCACAGTGGGACGCAAAAACGGTTACAGCCATACCTGTAAGAGTGAGGCTCTGAGTGGGGTCGACTAAACTTAATGCAATTTAACACATTGACAAGTCTTTGTGTTTGGCTGCAACCCTTTTTGCGTCCCACTGCTGGGCACGGGTCTCTCCCTAATATTGGGGAGGCCTGGAGCTTACTCCACCACGCTGCTCCAATGCGGGTTGGTGGAGATGCGGGTTAGTGGCCAACCCGCTGTCGGATGTTTTCAAACCGCCCATAAGGCCTCCGACAAGGTTTAACGACTGTTATCTATCGACAACAACCGGGACCGACGGCTTAACGTGCCCTCCGAAGCACGGAAACGCGCATGAAATTTTTGCCACTAGCGGTCACCCATCTCACACCTGACCGCGCCCGTTTGGCTTAGCTGCATAGATCGCTTGCGTTCTACGCTCGCCGCCGAGCCATGCGCGCTTCACCCTCCCTCCCCTTCACCCTCCCTCTCTTTCCCGCAAGCGCACTATTATATAATATGGATCAGGAAGAATCAATCAGTCTGCCTTCGTCCCGCCGCCGACGCGCACGCCGCCGACGCGTATGCAAGTCCTCTAGTGACAACCGCACCGCAAGCCACCTAACACGTGGTCAGACTCGCCGCATCGCCACCATCACCGCTGTCAATAGTTGTGATTTAACTGACTTAAAGTGAAGAAGAAGTGCTATAAACAGTGTATTGTGAAAGACAACATCACGCTGGGCGAGAAGGCTGCATCAGTACACGAGCATAGCATCTGCTCCAGCACCAGGTTAGTAGTGCGCTCCCTTTATCAATCCTTCTCGTTTTCCACCTTTAATTCAAACCGCAACATACAGTCCACAATTCCTACACCCGCAGTGGGGGACCACCCTCCTTTCCACCCTTTATTCCACCACCATTTTTGGTCATATCGAACTGGAGGTCCCCCCCCTTTCTCCAACAATATCTGGTCCTTGTCGATCCGGATATCCTCCAATTTTATTGGTCAGTCGAGCCGCATTTCGAGCCAATAGTTTGGTCACATCACCCGGGTTAATTATTTAATCTCATAAATACGCATACATATGTATTTCATGTAATATATTATAAGTGCCTATTCATATTTATTTTTGCAAATAAGTATTATATCTACGATTATTTTATATCCCGCATATTAATAACGCACCGCTCACGTAGGTATATTATTATTCTTTTTGCAAAACACACCGCACCATCCGCTATTTATTTTTGCAAATAAGTATTATATCTACGATTATTTTATATCCCGCATATTAATAACGCACCGCTCACGTAGGTATATTATTATTTTTGCTTTTGCAAAGCGCATTCGCACCATTCGCACCATTATTTACCTATATTTGTAATCGAAATTACACCTCATAGGTACGCATTCTATTTTTCATTAATTGAAGTCCGCCATATTTGTGGTTGCCGGAGCCGACGCGACCGGCGATCGTTGTTTCGCTAGCAACTACCTACGTATTCATTCATTACGCCACACATAATTTTATAATCTTAACTGTTTTAACTGATTTATCTTGTTCACGACAAAATGTCTACTAAAGGCAAAATTGAATCTGAAACGCTTTCAAATGACGAAATTAGATTGAAAATATTAATTGCAAAACGAAATTCTATTTACGAACGTTTACAACAAATTTATGATTTATCTATAAGTGCATTAAGTTCGTCAGACGAACAGGACACATTTCTTGACACGGCATCTGACCTTGAATACTTGCGTACTGAGTTCAAGGACACGTTAGAATCTTATAATGTTACAAATTTAAAATTAAATCCAAACGCGCAAGTCGATTTCGGATCGTGGAAATCTTTTCATGATCTATATAGTCGTATTAAAAGTCAAGTGTCCAAATTAAACGCTCCATCTTCATCTTCAAGTAAATCACAGAATAGTTTACCTACAAAAATTATACCATCGCTTCCGCCCATAGAATTACTTTCTTTTAATGGTGACATACGACACTGGTCTATGTTCTACCAACAATTTAAAACATTAGTTCATGATAATCAGCAATTAACAGATGCTGAACGCGTTTATTATCTTGTTAGTAAACTTAGTGATAAGGCATTATCAATCTGCTCAGGCTTAATGCCTACAGCTGAAAACTATTCTGTGATATGGAACGCGCTCATACGTAGATATAACGACGAGCGTGCGCTCGCGACTACCTACGTCAGTCAGCTGTTAGAACTGAAGAACGTAAACACTAACACATCCGCTGGTTATCAAATATTTATGGATAAATTTGATGCTTCTATTAACGCTCTTAAGCAACTTAATATTGATGACATATCTGATTTTCTATTTCTAAATATCGCGCTTAGAAAATTAGATAACGATACCGTAAAGTCGTTCGAAATGTCATGTCGCAACATAAATATACCTAAATATTCCGCTTTGGTTCAGTTTTTACATGACCAGAATAGGGCTTTATGCCATACAATAAATACTTCGCATACGTCTAACAACTAGCGTTGCCAGGCGTCCGGATAAAGCCGGACATAGTTAGGCTTTTTGTGTGCGTGTCCGGCCAAAATAAACGGTGTCCGGCTTGTCCGGCTTTTGTTAGGTTTTTTACATTTCGCAAACAAGCGAGCACCGAGCGTGGCCGAGCGCAGGCGAGTCGACAATCGGTCGCTCCTACTTAATCTTAATATATATATATAAAGTAAAGGGTTTTCTTTGTACGTAAAGACACGGTTTTCTCTATTATCACTAACTCCAATCAACTTCCCGTTGGGGTGGTAAATACCCCTTAGTACGTAGATGATATTAAGGGAGTTTGATCGCGGTGGGTGGAGTGGGGAGCTGATGATGGAAGGTAATGCGACGGTTAGGAGTTGAGAGCAAATTCTTTCAATAAATGGGGTTTTGTTCGAAATCTTACATTCCTGAGATGGTCCAGCTGTCACCAAGTCAAAGTCTGATGATGGGATCCCAGAGAAATCGAAGGGAACATACAAATTTTATAGCACAATAATTGATTTTCATATTTTTACTAAAGCAAAACAGGCATTTGTGTATAAATATCATCATATCATGTTGCTGAGCTGATGATTGAAGGTACAACTCCTCAACGGTTAGGAGCTGAGAGCAAATTCTTTCATTAATTTATACGTTCAGGTGGACTGACAGTAGTATTCTTTCAGGCTATAAGATGGCTATTAGAAAACATGATTTTAAAAGGACTCTTTAAAGTTTAGATTAAACATGCGATGTATTTTAACCCGAGTAACGCCGGGTTTCGCAGCTAGTATTGATTGAAAAGCTTGATTTTACACACAATTTTTTTTTTGATGTAGGTACCTGTTAATACAGAGACACAAAATCCTCAATAATGTAGGGTGTCCGGCCTTTCTACCCAAATGTCCGGCCAAACTAGCTGGTCTGTCCGGCTATTAGGTTTGGCGACCTGGCAACCCTACTAACAACCATAAAATTAAAGGTAATTTTGTTCCCGCTCCCGCTAAAAATATAAGCAAAACTTTTATTAATACAGATTCGAATCGGTCATGTATTTTCTGTAAATCGGGTGATCACGAACACCTATTTGTCTGTCCGCATTTTTTAAAAATAAATGCACAGGACAGGTACAATTTTGTAAAACGAAATAAATGTTGTATTAATTGTTTAAGTAATAAACATGCCACTCATTTTTGTAAGTCACAGCGTAGATGTAGGGATTGCTCCCGCTCGCACCATACGCTACTTCATTTTGTTAGTAGTGGGAATAAGGTCGATCAGCCTTCGGTAGAACAAGGTCCAGGAGAAAAAAATGCATCCACGTCATGTAACGTTTCGCGCGATTGTGGTAATGCGCCGCACCGCACTACATTATTGGGAACTGCGAAGATTAAAGTTTGTACTAAATACGGACACCAATATTTGTTGCGTTGTTTAGTGGACCCTGGCTCGCAATGTGATTACATCACGAAACAGTGTTGCAAACGTTTGTACCTACCGATCTCCAATAAAACACCAGTTAAAGAGGCGCAAGGAATCGGTGGGGTGTCGCAGAAGATTTTAGGTGTTACTTCTTTGCAGTTTAGCTCCCGCTTTGATGAAAATAAACTTTATCATATTGAACCGTTAGTTGTTCCCGCTATAACTGGACAATTGCCCGAGTCGTTAATAGACGTTTCGAAAATTAATTATATAAACAATTTACGTTTAGCTGACGATCAATTCCATACACCAGGTGACATTGACGTTTTATTAGGGGTTAATACTTATTTACAAATTTTGTTAACTGATAAAATAATTAATTCGCAATCGCCGAGTGCCATAGAAACGTCACTAGGATACATAATAATGGGAGACGCAGATATCGACTTTCCTACATGCATGCCGCGTTCTTTAGTTTCTTATCCTACTCGTATTGATAATAGTCAAACGTCGCTCACGCATTTGCTCGAAAAATTTTGGAAGTTAGAGGAGCTGCCGCAAAAAACTTATTTGAGTCCTGATGAACAGGAATGTGAGAATATTTATACTTCCACTACTCGTCGCAATTTGAACGGACGATATGTTGTCGCCCTGCCCTTCAAGGACACGCCTGATAAATTAGGTGATTCTTTTATAACCGCTAAAAAACGCTTCTCGCTCCTAGAGAGACGTTTTAATAAATGTCCCGATCTTCGCTCCCGCTACAATGAAGTTATTCAAGAATACATCAACAAGGGTTTTTTATCATTGGTTGCTTCAAATAATTCTACGGAACCTTGCTTTTATCTCCCGCACCACCCTGTCATACGTAATGATAAAAGTACAACTAAATTGCGAATAGTACTCGACGCAAGCGCTAAGTCAGACAATGACATTTCATTAAATGATATTTTACATAGTGGGCAAAATTTACAGTCTGATATTTTTAATATTTTAATAAACGTACGAGTTTATCGCATCGCCTTTTTTGCCGACGTTAGGCAAATGTATTTATGCATTGAAGTACAAAAATCGCACCGCGCGTTTCAACGCATTCTTTATCGCTTTTCTAATGAGGAAGACATACAAACATACGAATTTAATCGTGTGACTTTTGGTTTACGCTCTTCTCCTTTTCTTGCGCTACGCACACTACGTCAGTTGGCTTCCGAGGAGAGGGAGTCCTATCCTTTGGCTGCTTCGGTGGTCGAACGAGATATTTATATGGACGATATCGCGTCCTGCGCGCCCTGCGTCAACAGCGCCGTTGACGTAGCCACTGAACTAATTCAAATGTTTCAGCGTGGAGGATTTGAATTGGTTAAATGGACTAGTAACAGTTCAGAGCTTTTACAGCACATCCCCGCAACGCACCGTCAGCTTGACGAGGTCTCATTCGACGACCAAAGTATTTTTAAGGTATTGGGTCTTCGTTGGCACCCCGCAACTGATTGTTTTTCTTTTATAGTTTCGCCGCCGCCGCTCGCTTGTACCAAGCGTTCTATTTTGTCCGCAACCGCTCGCTTGTATGATGTTCTGGGGCTCGTGGGTCCAGTAATTCTTTTTTCTAAGCTTCTCATTAAAACCTTATGGGTTCTCAAACTTGACTGGGACCAGGCTCCGCCCGCTCACGTTGTCACTGCATGGCAACAATATATTTCAGAGTTACCTTTGATATCGAAATTAAGGTTTCCTCGCCATATGGGTATAAATAAAAATTCCCAAGTCTCGCTAGTCGCGTTCGCCGACGCCAGTGAAAAGGCGTATGGCTGCGTGATTTATTCGCACATCGTTAATGATGATGACTCACCAGTGGTAACGCTGATTTGTTCTAAGTCAAGAGTATCTCCGCTAAAAACTATTTCGTTAGCTCGGCTCGAGTTATGCGCCTTAGTATTACTCGCTAATTTACTGCGTACCGTACATGATACGCTATCCGCTAGGCATCCTGTTAGTAACATTTATGCATTTTCGGACTCTGAAGTCGCCCTTTGTTGGGCCCGCTCCTCGCCCCACAGGTTTAACACATTTGTGGCTAACCGCATTTCGCAAATACAGTCTTCTTTATCTCCTGATAATTTATTTCACGTGGCTGGTTTTGAAAATCCCGCCGATTATATTTCTCGCGGTTTATTGCCGTCACAAATAATAAATTGTGATCTGTGGCTACACGGTCCCGCTTGGTTGTCCTCACCGAGGAGTGAGTGGCCAATACAATCATCTCCACTATCTACCACCGATCTACCGGAGGTCCCCCCTTTATCCAGCAATTTTTTGGTCTTTGTGTTTAGCGCGAATAAAGTCCCATTTGTCATCGCACCAAAATTGACCATAAATAAATTTATCGGCATCCAAGGTGTTGATATACCGGACGAAGTTCAGGTCCGTGGTCATCTGGAAACTGGAAAGCAACGCTAAACTGGCCTCCAAGAAGCTCAGTGTAATGAATAAGACCAAACAGTACTTCACAGTAAAGCAGTTGCAAATACAGAGCTCATGTAAGACCACACATAGTTTGCACGCCTCATAGCCATTTCGTGCCGGTGCCCCAACCCCTTCTTCCTCTGTCTGAGGTATTCAATTTTGGCTACGACATGTGCTTCTTAAAGAAAGGCGTTTAAGCCCTTAATAAACCTGGTAACGCATCATCGATCAATACACCACAGGCGACTCCTCTGGTGTTGCAAATATCCATAAACGATGGTGGTCAGTGGCCACTCACTATCAGAGGGCCCGTATGCCTGTTCGCAATATTCTGTTTCACAGAATGACGTGTCCTATGCAGTTTGGGAAGCAAGCGGAAAACCCATGATTTATGACCCACATACCAACCCAAAAATATAAAAGTAGTTAACAGTTATTCAGATAAGGCGTTGACTACTTTTTATCATTTTCTGATGTCCCGCTGCTGGGCGCAGGCCTTTCAGGACAGAGGGACTTAGGCCATAGTCCACCACGCTGGTGGAATGCGTATTGGTGGACATCATGCCTTCGAGAAATTATGAGTTTTTCGTAAGTGATGGACAACCGGGACAACATCGTAGTTACGACTTAGGCCATAGTCCACCACGCTGGCCAAATGCTTATTGGTGGACATCGTGCCTTCGAGAAATTATGAGTTTTTCGTAAGTGATGGACAACCGGGACAACATCGTAGTTACGACTTAGGCCATAGTCCACCACGCTGGCCAAATGCGTATTGGTGGACATCGTGCCTTCGAGAAATTATGAGTTTTTCGTAAGTGATGGACAACCGGGACAACATCGTAGTTACGACTTAGGCCATAGTCCACCACGCTGGCCAAATGCGTATTGATGGACATCGTGCCTTCGAGAAATTATGAGTTTTTCGTAAGTGATGGACAACCGGGACAACATCGTAGATACGACTTAGGCCATAGTCCACCACGCTGGCCAAATGCGTATTGGTGGTCATCATGCCTTCGAGAAATTATGAGTTTTTCGTAAGTGACGGACAACCGGGACAACATCGTAGTTACGACTTAGGCCATAGTCCACCACGCTGGCCAAATGCGTATTGGTGGACATCATGCCTTCGAGAAATTATAAGTTTCTCGTAAGTGACGGACAACCGGGACAACATCGTAGTTACGACTTAGGCCATAGTCCACCACGCTGGCCAAATGCGTATTGGTGGACATCATGCCTTCGAAAAATTATGAGTTTCTCGTAAGTGACGGACAACCGGGACAACATCGTAGTTACGACTTAGGCCATAGTCCACCACGCTGGCCAAATGCGTATTGGTGGACATCATGCCTTCGAGAAATTATGAGTTTCTCGTAAGTGATGGACAACCGGGCAGCATCGTAGTTACGACTTGGGCCATAGTCCACCAAGCTGGCCAAATGCGTATTGGTGGACATCATGCCTTCGAGAAATTATGACTTTCTGGTAAGTGACGGACAACCGGGACAACATCGTAATTAATTAAATATCACAATAATTTCCCTCAACGTGGAGGAGCGACAAACTTTACAAAAATAATAATAATACATTGTATTACGTTTCACACTCCTTTTTTTTGGGGGCCGGGGGGAAACCTTCAAAAGGTACCCGGCACCTAGGGAGAGGATACCGAGTTATGTGGGATTTGACCGCACTAAAACCCCCTCGGTGGCCTGCCTCTGCGCTTGGGGATGACTCCGGGATCTCCTAAGGAACGCACCGGTGCAGCGGTGTTCTCCACGCGCGGAGCCCAGAATGGGCCCATCTTCGGAGGTTAGTATGTGCTCTCCTGCACCTTCCGATGTTTACGGCGCTCCTAGCCTCACTTTAGGACACAGGTCGTTAGTGGTATATCACAATATTTCATAGATAGAAGCGATCTTTTGCAGTTGCATACTCAAAATAACTTTTCCGTGTCAATTGTTTCTTATATTATTATATTACAATCTTCACTAACATCAGTTAGGTACAATACAACAGTATGTCCTTCATGTTCGTAGATCCAGTGAGGAGTTGTTTGCGTATGCGTAATAGTCTGACCAGAAGATGAAACTAATTAACGGCCAATTTTTAAAAGTGGCACAATATACACACTTATATCATTATTACATAATAGTACATCTAATCTAAGTAGAGACACATTGTGTTCTTGGTCATTCCAACAATTCGTCCATTCGTTAAACATCGTAAGTATGTACATACAAAATACAAACATATATTGTTTACATAATCCTCCCTTAGGCTACCTTGGAACAATGTGTTAGAATAACCTCTAGGTATAGACTAAGATACTAACGTATTTATGTATGATGAGACCCATTGACTCAGAAGCAGTGAGATGCAAAAAGTGATTTCGTCAAATCTAGTTCGTGTTTTATGAGCATAAACGTTATTAGAGCAGCGATGGCCGAGTGGTAAAAAACCGCGGTCTCCGACGCGACCGATAACAGGTTCAAATCCTCGGCGCGCACCTCTGGCAAAGAAATTTGTAATGTGCGCATTTATCGCTGCTCCACGGTGATGGAAAATATCGTGATATTTAATTGATTACGATGTTCTCCATCGCCGTGCATGCCTGAGAAAAATTCATAATTTTGAGAAATTATTTCTCAAAAGCATGACGTCCACCAATTCGCACTTGGCCAGCGTGGTGGACTATGGCCTAAATCCCTCTCAATTCTGAAAGGAGACCTGTGCCCAGCAGTGGAACATATAAAGGTAGAAAAAAAACGTTATTATTGTTCTCTCTTAAAGCTCTCTACCCTAGTTTACATAATTATAACTTATCTACCTATGTTTCTTACCTCTACCTACAGTAGACCTCACATCAATCATAGTTGCGTGTAGCGAGTTAGTAAAAATTAAAAGGCATTTAGCTGCAGACACAAATTACTGAAACACAATTTATGGGGTTTGGTTGAAAAAAATCCAATTTTAAATGCGAGAACACTTATAACATACGGATGTTACATAATTCAACCGAAGCACATTAAAGTAGAAGCGACTCGACTCTATAATTTTTCCTCTTCTCCGAAACTGACTATCGTATCGATGTTGGAAACGTTGGAGCGAAGCACTGGGTCCCGCTCCCGCCACTAATATAGCCAGTAATATAGCGTCAAAGTTTGTAATTATGAAGTGGTTCATGTATATTGCGGCCAAAGGCTATTTGTCACATCCACTCCGCTGCATTTACAAACTAAGTTATTTTAGGGTTGTCGACAGGTGACCTCGAGTGAATTTTAATTTCAAACATTATTTATTTATTTATTTATGTATAACTTGAACATGCGTGGCGCAATGGTTACCATGCCAAACTGCCAATCGAAGGGTCTCGGGTTCGATTCCTGGCGAAACAGAAATTTGAATGATAACTTTAAATTTCTGTTCTCGGTCTGGATGTTTATGTTTCTGTATTTGTGTCTGTGCATGGTACCCACGTCACAGAGTATATCTACCCTACTGTGGGGCTGAGTGTGACGCGTTATTTTTTGTTTTTATTTACGTACTTTACATTCTGCAATGTTACGTTCTTCCTTCTTTATTCTGAGTCAAGATCCATGTCTGTTGGGACATTATAAAAGAATTGACTGTTGATTATATAATTTTACGGCATCGTATTCGATCATTTTAATATGATATAAGTACTTTGTTGGCTAGGGTGTACAGCGGGATGATCTTAAGCTTAAGGATTATTTAATTTTGTTAGTTACGCGAGTCATCCATCAATCTCATTCATAATTTCAATAAATATTGAATTTAAAATCCTTAATACTCGTATCGAACAAAGCTGTTCACATAACTTCGCCCTTATTTTACCGTGTTCACTTGAATTTAAAATTCTGCGTAGCATATTAAAAATGGAGAGTGGCAACCCTATAGGATGCCGGGCGCGTCCTCCGAGCGCCACGCGCGGAGGCCAGCGGTTTCCCGGAATCCTTATTTCCGAAATCGAAATACTCGCCGCTGATACCGAGAAGTCTCAGCGAGCGTTATTCTGGGGCAATGCCGTGTTAAACCCGAAACACGTCGCGTCGCTTCTAGCGAGGTGCTCTGCCGTTATAAATAATCAGAATACGTACATGAAAATAAGTCGGTGACCCGCGATTACCGGCTTATTTATCCGTACCGGGAAGCAGTGCGGAATATCTATTTGGCCAGAATCCAGAAAAAGCCTCACTTTGTTAACGTACAAAAAATACATATTAAGTAAAAGAAAGTTATTTGAAACAAGAACTACATAGGTATTTAAATTCTTATTAGAGATCTTTTTGCTCGTTTTGATATAAAAGAAAACAAATTTTAGAATTAAAAATTCATTTATTTACCACCATACATCATAACATGTAAAATTCAATCATACAACAAACTATGTAAACAGGCATACAGGCCATAGATATTACGATTAAACAGTTAAAATAGGCGTTATGTATATTTACAGATTATACATCTAGATATAAATTGGATTAGTGGAAAATGGCGAACCAGTAGAGTAATGTAGATATACCTTATTTATTAGATAACAATATGTGAACACTTACGTGAATTCATCCTGGTGTATAATTTAGATATAATGTAGTTCATATTATAAATACAGTGTAAGGGACAAACAATTGCCGTTGCCCACTAACCCACATCGTAGATGACTATTATTTTGTTTTACCTACATAAATAGTGCAGAGCAGTATAGAAGAACGTTTGCATTGACTTGTGAGAAATGCACGGACTGTAAAACCACGATTATAAATTACGTAGATTATTAAATCAATCAGTCAAAAACTTACTAAAATCCTAACATAAGGCAAGTTACTAAAGTACATACAGACTTAGTTTATACACTTACAACAAATCGCTATTGTATATACATAATTTTTAAACAAATTCATTTATAATATCAACATTGTTACAATTTCATTTCCCGATTTAACGAAATCCTAAACAACAAAATAGCTACCTTCGCGTTAAAGCTACATTTGCGAAGCAGTTGATATTTTTAGTTATCAATAAATGTTATAACTGAATATAATATGACAACCCATTTCTTTGCAATGTTCCAAATCCTTTGCAAGTTTAAAATATAAAAATAAAAAAATCCTTATGTACACAACGGTTGCCAGCATTTCAACTTAACCTGATAGCCTAAAAATATCAACCAGTATACAGAGAAGGGATATTATACAATACATCGACAATATAATTTCATTCAAATAAAACCTAAAACAATGGCATTAGTAAAGCACCGATGTGCGAATAGATGAATTCAGATGTTTAATCTGTGAATGCAGTGTTGCCACATATAGAAATCGACAAGCTGCATTCTCACAGCTAAAGCTTATTCCAGCGTATTCATGTTTAATTTATCAGCTTCTTCACATGAGACGCTAAGAGATGGTCGCCCATGGACCATCGTCGTAAATAACTTGACTCGACATTACCAGTGAGATTGTCTAATATAATATTAAGATTCAGTTAGCTTACTACAAGAATGAGGTCTGATTCATGCTTAGTAGGCAAGAATCGGCTTCTAAACTAAATAAGTGGAAATAGTCGACTCGTTGTGTTACATGATGTTTAATCGTAACCATTACAATAAGCAGAATTCAAGTATATTATTTATATTGTATGCAATGTGCACTGATGAAAATAGGAGCAGAGACAGATTTTCAATAATAAAAACTTAATATACTATTTAGTTGCATGAAGTTGTGGAGTTTTTTTATCTTCAAAATAGCCTGTAGCAAAAAATGCTTAAATTAGGTGAAATGAAGGAACGTTCAACAGCACAATCTGAACTATCGCAGTTGTACGATAGAGACAGAGGGCTGGAATGACTCACGTAAACAGAATTGGAAGGATGTTAGAACCAGAATTTCAGATTACAATACGGGGTTAATCCATTACAAGAGCAAGTTTGTTAATCCGCTCAGAGCCGCAACGCGCTACTTCGTTGGAACTAACTGTAGCCGGCGCGGTCGTGCTGCATACAAGTGCGACCAAATTCAAACGACACACACCGACCATTTACCAAATACTGACACTTGCAGTTCCCTCACGTAGCCGCGGCCATACGCGAAAATTGACTTTTATGTAATATGCCCTAATATTGGATCCTCGTCATGTTTCTATGACTATAAGTATGCCTGGCGGCAAATTGTTATGACTAACGCGCCCCTCTAAAGTTGCCTCTCAAAGTTATATTGAAACTTGTTTCAAAAATGTGAAGCTTAAATATTTATTCTTTATTGTCATTTTATTATTATTTCTCATTTAGATTTTTATAAATATACAATTAATGTTTAACGCCAAATAATTTCCACCTAACAACAATATCTCACCATCGCCATGGGTTGACTGGGAGAAAATGTCATTAGGCCGCCCATTGTGAACCTAGTTTAAGGTGAACAATAAATAAATATATCCAATATACGTATTGTCGATGCCATGTTTGTAAAATGCTTTGTATAAAATCAATGGATAACACATGTATCAAAAAATGGAGGCTCGATATTTTTAAAATGTATAAAAATCATGTGACAGTGATGTTAGTGATCGTTCAAAATTGAACATGTAGATGTATATTTATTATTTACATGTCGTCTTTGGACCCATTTATACATGCTTATTTTGAAATACTTTCAATGCATACAACGGATAATAAATACATTTGTATAAATGTTCGGAACAATGCAATGTATTCTAACTAGTGATGAAACGATTATCGTGAAATGTCCATAATCGTCGATTACGATTAATCGAAATCGTAATCGTTTCATCACTAATTTTAACATCATGGTAATAAAATTAACAAGTTTAACGACAGCAATTTATTTTTCGATCTAATTATGTAAAATCTTTTATCGTTATTAATCATATTAATCAAAGAGCTTACATAGTTTAGCATTTAGTACTAAATTTATCTTATCCTATTCATACGCGTGGCTAATAACATTGACAGCTGAGGAATTCAAATACATTGAACCGTACTAAATTGCCGTACGATACGATACAAGTCGCTTAATAGAAGGGTGGGCTGTACTACTACGGAATCAGTCTCCGCCAGTAGTAAACGTAAGAAACGTATCCACCAACCAGCAATACTCAATACATTAATATTTATTATATTTACTATATTATATGTATAGATAAACATGCTTGAGACTTTTAAAGAGCGGTCTCATAAGTGCCTATTTATTAAAGGAAAATACCCTTCTCTTTCGAGTGACTACCTACAAGACTACTAGATATTCCTGAACATATAAAATCTTAATGAATAACAATATTCCAATTTTAATGGCTAATATTCAAGACTATATTATATCAGTAAAATCCTTAAATGTCCAGAAGCATTGACAAAGCGTTCAGCGTAGTGGTTCATAGCAAAATTTATAGCGCGATAATGAGGCAAATTAAAATATAATATTTTTTTAAATAATTTTACGTTAAATTTAGCACCTCACCAGGCACGTACATCACAATCGATACCAACAGTATCCGTTATTAGATTTAACATTGTCTCCAAAAAACTTATCCTATACTATACACTCATTGAATAAAAACCGAATTCTTGAAAGTAGTTCAAAATAAACTAACCATGCATTTTTTCCTTATACATTGATATTGACCTGTTAGCTGACTAGTCTTAATGCAACAAAATCATTAACTATAATATTTAACGTGTCGGCTAACGGCCGAAGCCAAAGTACAATTTTGATCAGTTTTTGCTCACTTGGGTAGAAGAAGACCCTTCTGTTTTTTAAGTTTCTCAATATTCGTTACAAAGTATAACAACATCGAAGGGACCACTATAATAAGTATAGTCAATAATCGGTTTATTTTAATAACCGATGAAAATTCCGTCTTATCATATCTAATTTACTATAATATTATAAAGAGGAAAGATTTGTATTTTTGTATGTTAGTATGTTTGTAATGAATAAACTCAAAAACTACCGTTCCGTATTCAAAAATTCTTTCACCATTAGAAAGCTACATTCACCCTGAGTAACATAGGCTACTTTACACCGCGTGAAAATGCTTCATTCCTACGTGAAAACGGGTAATAGGGTCAAAGCGGTTGAAGCAACTGGCTAAACGCCTATGATTTTAATAATAACAATGAAGCCTGGAACAGCACATAGGCTATTTATTATATTACGGGGACCCATTAAACGGGTCCATGCGGGCGAAGCCGCTGGCGGAAGGCTAGTTATAAATAAATTTCAAAATTTCAATGCTTCACTTCTCTCTTCATTACAGCTTTAATACATACGCACGTTACGTATAAAGTTTGTACCGTATTGGACTACCAAATCAATTAAGATACATTTTAATGAGCTGTCAAAACGTGTCATCATCATGCACACGTTTTTATGAGAAAATCATTTGTGACGTCACAAAATTGTATTGTCAATTGACTAAATTATTATTAATAGATAATAAAAAATCATGTATAAAAACGAATTAACCACCATCTAGTGCATCTTTGTGGTGTAGTGCATCTTTCCAAGCTATGCATATTGATTTTTTGTGCATAGTGTCCAGTACCGTATTCTTAGAGGTTTGGTTAATGTGATGCTGGTAAGGAACCTTCCCGCCACGTGTGACATCGACTCTTGGTCAGGTTTTTTTGGTTCAGCTCAATTCCGGAAATGCTAATCGCTGCGGTTGATAGTTCGCGGGGAAGACCGGTGCAGCGGTTCTCGGAAACGAAAGCGAGTCGGCCGCTAGTGGGAAACGCGATTATCGTAATAACCTCCCGGTACCACGCTCTGTCCGATTTGCCCCTAAACAACAAATCTCTTACACCGGCATTGTTGACACTTCAAATAACTTTACGAAAACTATTATTGTGTTCAATTACATGGAATGTATTTACTTATATGTAACGAAAGCTTTACGTTTATGTAACCGAACAATGAAGTAACAGAGGTTCTTAAGCATATTCCGCACTCACTCAGAGACGGAAACTAGATACTTCAGATTCAGACAGATTCTCAAACTAGGTATACATTATATTGATAACAGTTTCTATCGTTGCACCAAAAATATAATAAATTTCCAAATGTGGAACGATAAGCCAGATAACCTGCAATATAAATATTGTAATGTGACATATATACCTAAACACAAATACATTAAAGGTTTCGACGAATGCGCGGTTAACAGAATCACGATCGAGTGTAATCGATTATTTGGTAACATTAGACCCGCTTCTGAGAAAGCGAGACGATTAAGATACTTCAAAAACAGCATTCAAACTGGTATTCAGTGTGTCGACTGCGTAAGACTTACATACATACGCAACTATCGTAGAAGGAAGCTATAAAATTAGTGGCATTTAGACGAATTAATTGATTTTATTAATGTGACCTGAGGCTCGATTGGTTGAAAATGGGTCACACTATTAGTTTCTTTGGATTGTTTGAAGTCGATTTAAATTAATTAATAAACGAACTTCTGTTACAGTTAAACATTTAAAGTATATGTGCAGATTGTAAACGTAAATCATCGATAGTAATATTATAAACTGTGAAAGTGTACACGTTTTTTCCCATAAGATAGGAATGGGATATTTGCCTCGGTAAAAAGTAGCCTATGTCATTCTCCAACTCCCAAACTAGGTACCTATGTAGGTTAATCCAAAACTCCGTTGTAACGTGAAGAAGTGAAAAACAAACAATTTTCAATCCTTCATTTGTATGGATGTAGTTTGAGGGCTGGAGAGTGACATAGGCTAATTTTTACCGAAGAAAATATCCCATTCCTATCTTATGGAAAAAACATGTCGTACAACGAGGCGCGGGTGGAAAGCTAGTATCTTATAAATATGTATTGTACCAATGTGAAACAACAACTTTAACAACTGATTACAAAACAATAGAGGTCTTAATACCGGTGTGGTAATGCGTTCAGACTTCAGTCCCAATCGTCCTCGCTGGAGGACCGCTGGGTGGGGGTCTGCTCCCCGGGCTCGGGGATGACGCTGGCGAGGGTGTGCAGAACGGAGTCACCCGCGCGCTCCGCCCCGGAGATGCCTCGGCGACGCATGGATAACTTGGCGTGCAGGTCCGCCATGAGGTCACCGCCGATCGCCGCTTTTGTACCCTGCAACAACCGAAATATTAACGTCTAGTTGCTATTTAATATATAAAATGTATTTATTTTAATTTTTTATATTTTCCACCGACCCGCATTGGAGCAGCGTGATGGAACAAGCTCCAGGCCTCCCCAAAAATAATAAAGAGAGACCCAACAGCCCAATAGTGGGACGCAAAAACGGGTTGTAGCGGCTTGTAGATCAATTCAATTAATGAAAACTTAAAAGTATTAAAAAATGGGTGCTTATTAATCCAGCTTCTTTTAAATGTCATTCTTGTATTCTAATATACTTAGAGGTCTAATGAAATGATACATCAGTGACAAATTTAATTATGTATTGTAAAACAAGCTTCTATATTTATGACACAGGTCACAGCTTGAAAATGTATATTAAGCAACTAAATTCATTATTTGTCAAGTATAGTTAAAATATATATATTCTATTAAATGTTCTAAAAGTTCTAAAAGTATCTAAAATATATATAAATACTCTATAAAATGATTCCAACGTGGGTATGATTTGACGTAGTTGATTTTATATTTTCGCACATATTTTTATTAGTTAGCATGAGATTTAATGATTTCATCTACTACATTGAACATCAAATTTCATTGTGATTGTCTTCAAATAATGTTATATGTAACCTCTAATTTATTATATATACATAATTACTAATACATAATATACTATTAAATAGAGGTTACAACATAAAGTTGTAATCTATTTAATGTTGAGATATGACAATAATTAATCATACAAAAGACACTAATTATTAAATTCAACTACATATATCTAATTTTACTTTATAAAAATTATATATTTAAATAAATTACATATTAAATATAAAATGCAGCATCTAGATTGCTATACTAATTCTTTGACCGAGGTAGGAGCATTAACGGCCTGTATAGATGCTTGTAAAAGTTAATTAAATGTTTGCTTACAACACCTATATCTATTTATAAATGTTACCATAAGTATGTATATTATTGAAAAAATATTGTTATAAAAATATGGGTTTCATCCCCATCACCCCCTCTTCGGCTTTGCCCCCCGAAACCTCTCTAACCTATAATTAACAAAATGCCGTCAATTTTATTCGGTATAAGTCAAAAATACACCAAAAAAAGGAAAGGACTTCCCGCGCTGGGCCGTGCTAGTTAGCGTAGACATTTTTACTAGTTAAGGACTGTAGCTAATATTCATGAAAAAAGAATATGATTTATAAATTTAGTTAAGGACTTTAAGTATTTTTAAACGCTTTATATTAGTTTCACCTGTATGTTATTTTTTGTATGTATGTAACCGACTCCTTTGGGTGCGATATTGACCCACTTAAAACGGCCAAATTTTATGCAAACTTTGTATATTTATCGAGGACCGTCAACAATACACTATTATTATATGTATTTTATTTAAAATAAATAATAGAAAAAAAAACTAAATATAAAGTTATTATCCTTCTTTATTTTCTATTTTTTAGTTGAATTTCTTATAAAAGCGTGTTTTTGAGTATTTTTAAACTATTATTTATTTTTATTGAGGCTGAAAACTTGATTTTATTAGTAGACAGGTGTTGAAGCTATAAAACTGTTAGGTATTGTAAGGGAGGCACCCCAAACTTAGTCGCTGAGTTATTATTTCGGAAGCAATTATATATTTATCTATAATTGATAATATAATATACAATTGATGATCACAAAATTGACACTAGTTCTTTGATATTCTGTTGAAGGAGTAAAGACGACCAATTATTATAATAGAAGCTGTCCCATTAACTCGTTGCTAACATATAAATGAGATGCTAGGTTACAGATCATAAAACAGACTTATGATGTTGCACTAATAATATCCATTAAAAAATCATACTGCCGTTAGATTTCTATTGCTAATTGCATCCCTACAAATGTTCGAATCAATTTCTTAGAAATCTGACTGTGAAAGGGCATCTGGGCTTGGGGAGCTTATCCTTAAAAGAAATTGACGTACAGGATATTTAGTGCCTATAGTGAGTGTTTATTATAAAATGATAATATTCCCGATTATAGTGCAGTCATAATACATAATAGGCTTTTCAATTCAAAATTAACTCAAAAGTATGTTAAAATAAATAAGAACATGAAAAATAAATAAGAATATTTAATATATGTATATATTTATTTTAATATATAGTATTATTATATTATTGCATTATTTGTATTTATGTATAGAATTATTTACCTATTTATTATTTACATATTATTAATATTTTGCGTGCACACTAAATTTGTCATTTTCTCACAATTTCTATCCATTCCTGGTGCTGCTGGAAGAAATTTCTTTTAGGAATAAGTAGCACCCTGTACATATATTCTTCTATTAATGTGTTTTGTTTTATGTCTTTGTGTACAAAATAAATAAAAATAAATAAATAAATAAGAACCCGAGGTTAAAAGTTCAGCAACAGTAACCAGTATCTTGCGCTCGTGTGTGGTTTGTAAAAATGAATCACACACCAGTTACCTACTCAGAAACTGTTATTGCGAGTGATTACTTGACTGTCAATAATATCTATTACCGAGAAGAAGAGGAAAATGGCATGCGGCGTTAAGAATAACTTAATGATAAGACTTAATCGATTTGAAGATATATAGGTATATTTTTATTATTTCTAGAGAGATAAATATCTAAAATAAATAATAATTGATTGCCATGTCTCTTACGTAGAGCTGCTGATGCTGGACAATAAAAGTAAATTGAAAATTCCTTGTGTGAATGAATATTGTTGTTATACACAACAAGTGATTTACAAATACGTAAAGCAATAAAAACCCATACTGAACATTTCCAATAACTAATTATAATGAAACAGTCGACAAGGGTTAAGGTCGTGATAACACTCTCCGATAAAAGAAGATAACGGCCAATTCTGTTGGGCGATCAACGTGCACGAGAAGTTACGAGAACACATGTGCGACAGTCTCTTTCAACAGAATTGCCATAACTGGATAAACTCCAATTGAACATTTTAAGTACATAATAAACATTTGGTGGCAAACCTGATCTCTCTTTTTAAAGCCCCTCAGATGGCATTTCAACGAGCACTTACTGAGAAGTGAGACAAGCGAAGAAAAAATGTATAAAACCAGAAAGCATTCTACGTAGTGCAAAATGTAAATTCTCAAAATGGTGATGATCATTCCAAAGATGCACGCGTAATGAGTGCTGACAAATAAAACAATTTTAAAGCTATTCGAATTTTCATACTTAAATGTTAAAGTTTAATTAACGGTGTAAGTATTGAACGAAGGGAAAATTATTGTTTTTATATATTTAGAAACACTGAAGCAGTACATAATACAAGGAATTCTAAACAATGAAGTCGGTAATAGTAATTAATTTGCAATAATTAATTTATCAGTAGGTACCTGGACGCCCGAGCATTCCGAGCGTTGCTCGAATAAAAACATTGATTTTCTTGGTTTATTCTTAAGCAAAACATTCATTGGTTTAGTGTTACTTAACAAAGCCTTTTGAAATATCTAGCTCCCAATTTAAAAAAATGTCAAAAAAATAATAAAAAATGCAACTTGCCTACTTGAGGTTTGAACCCGGGTCTCTAGCTCCGTAGTAAGCTTTCGTAACCATTCGACCAAGAAACTTTACATTACATTGACGAAATTTTTATACAGGTCTTTCATATCGACATTGTCATTTGTTTGAAGGGCGGTCGACATTTGACGGCTTTCTACGCCACAATATCATATCTATAAAAGAGAAAGTGTGTATGTATGTTCCTAATAGACTCCGAAACGGCTGGACCGATTTCAATGAAATTCTCGGAGAATCTTCAGATTGGTCCAACGAGTAATCCTGTAAAGTTTGGTTTACTTCTCTTTCTAACGCGGGTGAAACCGCGGGGCACAGCTAGTTATTAATATTCTCCAATAGATATCAGTAAGAGTAATTTTATATATAACGGTATAAAAATTAAATAAAACGACAATGACAACATCTCCACCAACCCGCATTGGAGCAGCGTGGTGGAGTAAGCTCCAGGCCTCCCCAATAATGGGGAGAGACCCAGAGAGTGGGACGCAAAAAGGGTTGCGGCCAAAACGACAATTTCTATCAATAAAAATTTGCTAGATCGATTTATCAGCCCCGAAACCAGGGTACTAAAGTTCATCAAAATCTTTGGAGCCGTTTCCGAGATAAAAAAATATATTTAGATATTATAAAAGAATTGTTCGTTTAATGACAAGTACACATGACAAAATCAATAAACCGGCCAAGTGCGAGTCGAACTCACGCACGAAGGTTTCCGTACCATTATCTATAAAAAATTCACGTTTATTGAATGGGAGCCCCCTTAAATATTTATTTTATTCTATTTTTAGTATTTTTTTTAGTTTTTACATTCTCTTATTTTAGAAGTTACAGGGGGGGGGCAACATTTTACCACTTTAAAAGTGTCTCTCGCGCAAACTATTCAGTTTAAAAAAAAATGATATTAGAAACCTCAATATCATTTTTGAAGACCTATACATAGACACCCCACACGTATGGGTTTGATGAAGAAAAAAATTATGAGTTTTAGTTCCAAGTATGGGGAACCCTCAAAATTTATTGCTTTTTTCTATTTTTGTGTAAAAATCTTAACGCGGTTCACAGAATACATCTACGTACCGAGTTTCAACAGTATAGTTCTTATAGTTTCGGAAAAAGTGGCTGTGACATACGGACGGACAGACAAGACAGACAGACATCACGAATCCATAAGGGTTCCGTTTTTTGCTATTTGGCTACGGAACCCTAAAAATAGATAGAATAGCTTGAGTGTATTAAGTGACATTTCTGTTTTAAAAACATGTTGTTTGATATGATTTTGTCTACAGATTCCAGATTAGGATTTTGCCGCTTTCAAAGGCACAACACAGTTCAACACACAAATTCGTCACGGCTAATGCGAGGCCGGCCACAATGACAGTGGGCAACGCAAACGACATCGCGGCAGAATAATACCATTGATTCCAATAATTTTATCTGCTTTCAGAAAAAAAATACGTGTACGCTTCTCTTTCGGCGTAAAACGAAATTGATAAAAGGGAAAAAAGATATTATGCTTTTATTTTCAGCCACACAGATAAAGACATTTAGACAATTTTAGAGTACACGGCAATAAATCATGTTGCCTGAACCGAAGACGAGACGATCAATATGGTTTTAAGTACCTGGACGCCCGAGCGTTGCTCGGATAAAAACAATTTATTTAGTTGGTTTATTTTTAAGCAAAGCATTCATTGATTTAGTGTTACTTTACAAATCCTTTTGAAATACCTAGCTCCCAATTTAAAAAAAAATGTCACAAAAAAATAAAAAAACGCAACTTTCCTACTTGAGATTTGAACCCGGGTCTCTAGCTCCGTAGTCGATTTTCGTAACCATTCGACCAAGAAAGCTTTAATTCGTTTGACGAAATTTTTACAGAGGTCTTTCATAATTATCGACATTGTCATTTGTTTGAAGGGTGGATTGTCAAATGTTGACTATTTGACGGATTTCTACACCACAATATTATTAATATTTTCCAATAGATGTCGGTAAGTGTAATTTTACATTTAACTGCATAAACATTTAAAAAAACGACAAATTCTATCAATAAAAATTTGTGGATCGATTTATCATCCCCGCAACCAGTGTGCTAAATTTCATCAAAATCTTTGGAGCCGTTTCCGAGATTCAAAAAATATATTTAGATATATACAAGAATTGCTCGTTTAAAGATATTAGATAAGAAACAGGCATCCCTTCAATTCATAGCAGCCAGTTTAAAAGCGTGTTCAGCGAATAATCTATAAAAACAAAGATACGCACGCATAAACGTGTATCCGAAAGAAACATACAGACACATATTCCTGGGAAGCGCGCGACAAAAGCAGAGTCTGAGAAACGCAGCGTTTTGCAGAAACTGTCGATTCTGATGAACAGTAAGCTGATCGATTGATTTGTTTGATGCACCATGTAATTGGTGCTGAAATGCAGTCGCCAATCATTTGCACACCTTGTTTAATTTTTAAAATAAATTTTATCGGATGATGAATTCAACGAAGGATTTAAAGAAAATCCTTCGTTGTTTAAAGAAAATCCTTCGTTGTTGTTTTTTAAAATGAAATTTGTTTTATTTATTTATGTTGTATTATGATCTCATAATGACATTTAGGTATTATGCTGAAAATAGTTTTGCTGAAATTCGAAGAAATAAGTACTAACCAAAACCTTACTGTAACAGAAGCAAATTAGATAGATATTTATACTTTTCTCTTGGATGTTGAGCTATCGATATATGGAGCCTCTTTCGTCACGTAGGTCAGTGACGATTTGTTACTCCAAATCAAATTATACTCGAATATTCGAAGCCAGCTCGTGACTGAAGAATCAGAATAGTTCACGACTCGGAACATGACAATCAAACAAATTACGGCTTCGTTCTCGAACGGGGCTTCGACAAATCCCCGCTTAACGATTTACGATCATCGGTTACGGTTTGGAATGTAGTATAATGTCCGTACTCTGTAGTCCTGGTATAGGATTTATGGTGACATAGGAAGGTAGTAAATAGGTGAAGTAGAAAAACTTAAAGGTTAAAGAGAATAAACGCTAATTAGGTCGCGTTATCCAGAACAGTCTTTTGAGCAGCGGGATTCGACGGGACTTCACGGGACCACTTAAGTTGCATTTATACAACGACCACTGGTGGTTTATGAGCAAGCGTTCTGTACAAAAACGCATAAATATTTCGAGGAACCGTCCACGCATCCGCTACGGGCTTACGGAGATAGCATCTAATTAAAAACCGGTCAAGTGTGAATTGTCTTCACGTGCCACGGGAGCCAGCCAACGTTTTGGACTTTTATACTTTTTGGGTAAATATCTCCTTGATGTAGATTGATATCGGCTAGCTAGATGCATGTATTGGTTTAGTGAAGCAATATTTTAGTAACGATAGCAAAAAATATTAAAGACAAATGAATGAATGCGATAGCAGTTAACGATGTAACCCCATCAATTCTCAATCTAATTGTATATTCGGGCGCGTGTAAAAAGCATTCTATTTTCAATGCAGTATCGACAATTGCATCGTTTGCTCGGCGGGTGGTCGACAGTGGTCGGCGGTGGTCGGTCGACAAACGGAGCGCCGCGGGTGATGCGATAGGGTGGTTTTTTACCTACTATCAGTTCCGCCAGCATACAGGCAGGACATTCTGTTATCTTGCCATCCATTCTCTACATGAATCAGTTTCGAGAAGTTTATGCCTTTTAGTAATAGTTTAAAATGTTTTTTCTATTATTTGACATTATATTAGGTGAATTATAATTTTACACTATTTGAATACGTACCATATTTATATTAACCTTTCAGTAGGTACTATCTAATAGAGAACCAGAGAGATCAATAATATAACCTAAAACATAACTTTTTTGTATTGGTGGGGAAACCTTCAAAAGGTACCAGGCACCTTGGGAGAGGATACCGGGTTATGTGGGATTTGACCGCACTAAAACCCCCTCGGTGGCTGCCACTCACTGCGCTTGGGGAGGACTCCGGGATCTCCAGTGAAACGCACCGGTGTCCTCCACGCGCGACGCCCCGTGGAGCCCCCAACAGGCCCATCTTCGGGAAAGCAGATGTGCTCTCCTGCACCTTCTGATGCTTACGGCGGCATGCGGCCACACCGCCGCCCTTCCCGGAGCTATTGGTTGGACGGATCGATCTCCCACTCTCTCCGTCCACAACCCCGGAAGCATCCTTTTAGTCGCATCTTACGATCAGGCAGGTGATACAGTAGCTCTATTCTTAATCCCGAAGCTACAGGGACTAACTTACAACATACCTACACAAGGTCCAGTTACAAAAGATAGGTTTCCGTAGTCGTAAATTAATGGATTTAATTAAGGTAAAACACTCGACCTTTCCAACGATCGTTAATGGGTCTACTGAAAGTTAACTACTAACTATGCCACACAAACAAATACAAAAGCTATTTACAAATATTTCAGACAGTTAAGCAACTTCTAATTTTTTTGTGCTGACATTCGAAAGCTTTTGGTGGTCTGATGTGATGTGTAGACTGCAGCCGCACCTTTGCACTGCACCATAACCCGACAATTGCTTCGCGATAAAAATGTAGTCTTCAGTCAAACTGGGAAAATTCACCTATAATTACAGATTGGGTACAGTACAGTTTTGATAGTTTTCGTCCCGTTAGGTATAGTTTTTTCAGCAGAAGCGTCCTTAGAGAAAGCGGTAACCATTTTTTAAAGTCATTGAATATTGGGTCTAGCAGGTCTAGCTTTATTCAATTCTATGTCATATTAATTTTCTTGACAAGATAGATATTTCCGATGAACAAATTGATGCTGATAGCTGGTGGAAGAACCAGATTTTATATCTCTGATGCAATTTAATAAATAATTTAATGAAGTTTCACTACAAACTCTTTCTAAGCGTTAAAGATAATTCAACTCAGTTGTGCGCGCGGCGCTATGTGTGCGTGGGCTAGTAATTATGCAGTTTTAATTTGTGTGACAGTGACGCGGCCGTGATCGTCCGAGCAACTTCACTGTACCTCTTGTCACGCACACAAAGTCACTGTGTATATACAGGTTTACCCACACATAGCGCCGCGCGCACAACTGAGTTGAAGTATCTGTACAATCGTAATGAGACATGACTTTCCTTCACCACAGACCTAGTGAGGAATCTATATGAATGAATATCATGGTATCCAGGCGATGTTGTTTATCAAACCTATCACAAGCTTGTATTTCCCCCTGTGTACAAAGAGATCGGCATGCAAACCAAATTTCATTAATGCAGACTGCATATTCAATGAAACGTCTCTTGCGTCTCCTCCTGTGAGTCACGTTTCTGCTAAAGTGCAATACACATCGTCTTGGGGAGAAATTGTAAAATTATATTGAACTATATATATTTGTGACTTTACCATTCTTGTGTCGCACTGATGGCCACCAACTAACCGTCTTTATCTAGCTCTGGAAAGGTTTACCATCAACGTTCTTACTCCAGACAGCGTGCATTTCGCAATTTCAGTAAAATTATATTCTATTTATATAACTATACTAATGGGATTTCACGGTAAAAAATTGATGAAAAGTCAGTCCAATTAATGAGTCAAAGATAAAATTATAGCCACAAAAAATTAAGCCAATATTATTTCAGTACCTGTATTTGACCTGTGAGTCATGTTTCGCCGCAGTTTAGTACATATTGCTTGGCTAATGGATCAGGATTTCTCAAATATATTTCACCAAATATATAAAAAATCATTATTGACAATATTATTCTTAGTAAAAAGAACATTGACATTGCCCGCAGTATTGAAAGTTGTACCTTTACTATTTTTAATGTACACACCTTAGCCATCCAAGAGACATATGTCCTTAATCTTCAAATGAACTGGAATGATAACACGAAGACTGAAAATCGTAAAATCCACAATTACAACTTTCTCATTGTGAACACAGGCCAGCGCCCGAAAAGTATGCGCCCGCCGCGAACGCCATAACAATCACCTTGACACCGTCAAGGACATTGCCATGAACACGCCCTTACATGCCTCCGACCAAACAAGGCAGCTTATTAGACCTGACTCGTTTGAATTAAACAACAAATTACCTGTGTATTATCAATAGACTGTGCATTTCGATATAATCAGAATATTATTCAGCACTTGTAATGCTTATTAAGAATCTTTTTTTTTTTGGCTGGTATTCAAAAATAAGTAAAGTTAACTAGATATACTGAACCACGATAACTTTCGATTCAATTATATGTATAAGTTTTAGTTAACTGTACAGCGGTACTGAGAGATGAACGCATTTATCAAAAATAGAAACTGAAGAAAATTATCATCTATAAATGGTCAAATGTGGTATTCAGCAGCAACATTTAATGTGCCCGTAAATGCTGTTGTAATTACTATAATGAATTGCTTATGTGTCAGATCTATGATGCACTGCAACATTCACTTTATGAACTAATGCATGTAGAATACATGCATTTATTAAGAATTTTATTCAAAAATTACAGGTAGATTGGTACCGAAGTATGAAAGCGCTACACACGTGCCGATTGCCAGTGGAAGCTATTTTGGCGCCTCGAAATCTACCCACGATGTTGACCTGCCAACCTTTGAATTGTATCGACTGCCAATAAATGGCATGCACTATGTATGCAAGAGACGATAAGATAATGATTGACTTTACAACATGCTCCATTCTCGAAGTAAACACGATCTTGGGAGCGTAGTTACATTAATTTACTGCTACTAACGTATTGATAAACATGAGCTAATAAGCTAACATGATCTACTCTAAGATCTTGCGAACAAAGCTACTACACAATTACTAATGGAACAAACTATTGTAACAAAAACTCTGCATACCTATGTAAAAGATCAAAGAAAAAACATGATGTTTATCTAAACAAAAGTTCAAGTATCAAAATATTCGAAAAGGCTGCTTTAAGAGCACCCCTCTTCTATCCCAAACACGTGGAAATAGAAACAGACAGTGGGAAACGCTCGATAGCATTATCATTGTTACGTTATCAACCGCTTTTACAATGGCCCTTCTCGGAACCAACTAGTGCTGGTGCACAATTATCGCCGTTTCCTTGAAGCCTCTCAAAGCGATCGTAATTATATGCGAACAGGCGGACGCCACCGCGCCTGCCACAGAAATAGATCGAGCTCTTCTTGCCGTTAAAAGCTATTCAGAGTCATCGCTATGCCCTTCTGCAAAGGACTTTAAAAGATACCATACAAAAGACAATTACCACAATTCTAAAAGGTACGACAGTAAGTTAAGACAGAACAAAAAAAAACAACGGGTTGCACTCCGGCCAGTGCACAGTGTTGCACAGTGCCAGCAGAAGTGAAAACTTGATATTTTGGAATGGTTAGGGAATAATTTCGCACGAATTGCTTTTATTATCAGTATTATTTTTTATCTAGTATTTTCAGTAGATTTTCATCTAGTATTTAATTTTTTATAAAGTACTCACTCATTTTCTTTCACAATTTTTTCGTCACTTTTTTCATTAATAGATGCACTTTGTTCAATGTCCATATTTTAAATACTTGATATAAACGAATTTTACAAGTATAGACAGTGTAGTGAAATAAAAGGTGTTTAAACTGGGTTTATTTTATAACCTAGTGGTTACAGAAAAAGACTATACTAAGCGTAGAACTAAATTAGAAACTAGCACACTTGAAGTTCCTTTTTTCTTCCTTCCTCCTACTAACATTCTTAGGAATTAAAACATATTCGCAATGAGAATTTGACATTACAACTCGTATGTTCATAAATAAACTAAGAATATGAATAAGGTTTTGAGGAAAAAATCTGTTTGTGTATGTGCGTAAAATATTAGTCGCAAGGTACTTAGAATTAATGAACGCGCGAGCTGAATTAGCATCGGGACTACTTGTAAAATCGTGGGAAAAATACTCTACTTATCTACAGCGGTTTTAATGATTCAAAGATTTTGTTCCGACTGTGTTTGTTTTCTTCATAATTGTATGAAAAAATAACATAATAATTTAATTTCGAAAGAGTAAAATGTTTTCATTTCCCTTGCAAAATTTATTTAAATTTACTTAAAGGGTGGATGGAAATTCAAACGTGGGATACAAAACTAAAATTGTTAAACATAATCGTAATAATTCAACCGGTAAACTTCAATACCTAGTCTTTTCGTGTATAAGGTCTGAAATCTGAAATATTTAAAAATATGCGCACACCGAATAAAGTGAAGTGTAATGTAATTTTCAAGTTCTTTATCTAAGCCTTGAAAATTATAATGCAGATTGCAGATACGAAATAAGAAGATCCTCAACTAACCGAGTATTGATAATAAACATAGCCTACGACTAGATCTGATTACACGTAAATTGCTTACATAATGAGGCGTTTGTATATCGTATAATTCCTGAGGCGCCGTCAATCCGGTTCTTTCTGAGAAATTCAGAATTGCATCATTCATGTATGAAGAATATTCAGCAAAGCTTAGTCTTCTTACTCAAGACTTACATTCTGCTTAAGCTATGTGTTAATTGAGAACAATAATGTAATGGTGGTGCTGATTATTATATAGTTGCCATCATTTTCCTGAATGATCAGCGATACAAAAAGCATTTCCTAAAACCACAATAATATAATATGAAGGCAAAATAGATATTTTATTTAAAAGCATAATTAGAAAGTGTACGATATATTATGAAATAAATGGATAAATATGAACTTAAACATTGTATAAGTTTCCTAAGCGATTTCAATAATACTGATATTTATGAAACAATATTTAAGCTTATCTAAATTCCACACGATCGGATTGCATTAGATACCGTCATCGCCAGGAAGATAGGTTGCCGAGTTAAAGTTTTAATGTGGCACCTACAGTAACAGGCAATCTTGGTTGTCTCAGTCATAACTTAATATATTTTAAATTATAGTTTATAGTTATTTTTCCTTTTCTTAAGTAATTAATTATGCTATTTATTATATTTTCCTCTGAGAGTATCATAAAATCACATGATGTAACAAGCATAATATTTCGTGGATTGTAATGCGTACTTTACTGAGAACAATCATTATATTGTCTGTGCTATCGTTATAATTATCTTGAAGTATGGCATTGTACGTCTCCAATTCTTGGATTTAAAAAAATTCCGCGAATATGACTTAATTGTGTAAATAATTATTGATTGGCTTCTTAGGTATTATTTGTTCTACTTCTTAATTATCGATATAATAGTAAAAAATCTGCCGAGACAATATCGTGGATAAAATTTGTTTCTACGAAGCAAGCTTCCGTTTTTTGTACATCTGCAGTCCAAGGTCTGATCTTTGATCTGACCGTCCTTAAGATAGTCGTATTTTATACATATTAATGATGTTTTACTTACCACTTACTCATTTTTTTTAATGTTGCCCACAATTTTTTACTTGGTTGATATACAAATAATGACGAAATAGTTAAACAAAATACCATAGAACCTACAATTTTATTCCATCCTCATACCATCACCAATCCGCCGTAATAACGGTGAGACGAATTCATGATCGTAGTTTTGCAAACTCGAAAGGTACTTTACGCAAGTTGTACATAGAGTGGCACTAACGCTCATCGTCTATAGTGTAAACCTAAGCAAATATAGATTTTCGAATTTGTATACATATATGATATGGATAGTACTGGATAATTTGGGTATAATAAGGTTACGTGTTACCTTACGACGAGTAAGTATATGATCTTCAAACGCAGTAGAAACTTTGAAAGGAGAGCGTAGGTGAGAGTCAAAATGGACATATCACGTTAGTTATGATTTTGGACATTAGTCAATCTTTTTTATCGTCGGAAGATTTCTTTAAGAAAAGAAAAGAAAAGAAAAAGAAAATATTTTGTTTGCACAAATATGGGTAGCAAAAAAGGTTTTACAAACATATTTAGATCGCCATATGCCTTGGGTGTACAAATTTTATTTTGAAAATTATATATTGCGAGAGTTTAAAATTTAATTTAAATTATAAACTAATTATTTACAATAAACACTAAAACACGCACGCATACTCTTAATTTATACAATATACTTAAGTAATTTTAATTTTTATCATTTTCGTTAGTTAAATTAAGTTAAACCCAATTTTGTGCTTTTTATACAAATTTATTTTACTTTATTTGAACCGTACGTGGTACAACGTCATCAGCTTTGGGCACCCACCATGATGGGTTTTTGTACGCTGCGAGAAAAAAATCCTGGCGGATAAAAACCTCCCAGGTTTTTATCCCGCGAAATATCTTATTTATGTTATTTATTTTAATTATGAATTTTATTTATCGTTTAGAAACTCAGAGACCGAGTAGTACTTTTTGTAAATAAATACATAAGTATTAATTTCTTTTTTAAATTCATTAATAGTTTTAGTTTTTATTGGGTCTGGTAGATTATGGTATATTTTTGGTCACAATTATAAGTAAAAGTTTAATTTTATCAGCCAGCTTTGGGTTTTCAAAAGGAATCTTGCAAATGTTTCATTTTCACTAAAGCAAGTTCTAAACTAAGTTGTGCACCCTTTATTAAGCTTGCTAACGATTCGCTGGAAATACGAGCTTACGATAAATCGTCTACGGGCAGCTCGACGACGTGCAGGATCTCGTTAATTCTATAAAAGCTTTACAAACCACTCGCTTGACAGAGTTACTGAACGCGTAGGTGCAGATACGAAGCAATAAATATCACAATCCCTTTCACAGAGAAACGGGCGCTTGAATTGGTTTGCAACGGCACGTGACACTAACTTGCCAAGAATAAGGAGTTAACGCCAAATTCTTGCGTTACAAAAGGTAATTGAATTGAAAGGAACTGTTTATGGGAGAGATATGATATCATCACAACACCTTTCTCTAAATTTTATTCGTACATTTAGTAAAAGGCGAAAGACGACATTGACATTTAGGTATCTAAGCCAACTACTATCTTAGGTTTAAATATAAGTATCGTTTATGAGCAGACGTTTTTATAAATTATATTAACTTATTGAAGATAAAGTCTAATTTTCAGGTGTTCCAGTTATTGACTGCCGAAGTGGGATTGTTTGACTGGGGAAACATCACCTCCGCTCACATTTTTATGCAGTGACACTATTTCCCTTGCATTTGGATAGAGTGACGACCATTTGCCTCTAAAGTAGCAGCTAGCAGCGCAACTACGTCACCTGTACGGAACCTCACACAATATTCGAACCCAGTTTGTAGTTATGGTGCAGATGTCCATGGGATGTAACGTTCACTTAACACCACGTAGTCTGCAGGCTTGTCACGTTTGCTCATCATTTTATTTAAAAAAGCAGGTTTAAGTATTTATTCCATAAAGATACGACAAGCTAACGGGTGATGGAGTGATGATAGGGGCGTAGTGAGTGACTACGGCTCCACGTTGTCGTTCGCGAAGCATACATAATACGAATAAATCACATTATCATCTACTCACGCTAGTTGCCCAGTAACAGACAGGAAAACGATTTCAATATTACCACAAACTCTACTGTTTTGTAACTTACCGAAAACAAAGTTATGTAAGTGGAAGGTATTTTATGCTCTGTAAAGGGTAGAGCAGCGATGGCCGAGTGGTAAAAAGCCGCGATCTTCGACGCGACCGATCCCGGGTTCAAATCCTCGGCGCGCACCTCTAACAAAGAAATTTGTAATGTGCGCATTTATCGTTGCTCCACGGTGATGGAAAATATCGTGATATTTCATTGATTACGATGTTCTCCATCGCCGTGCATGCCTGAGAGAAATTTATAATTTCTCGAAAGCATGACGTCCACCAATCCGCACTTGGCCAGCGTGGTGGACTATGGCCTAAATCCCTCTCACTTGTGTTGTGAGAGGAGACTTGTGCCCAGCAGTGGGACATAAAAAAAAGGTTGAAAAAAAAAAAAAAAAAAAAAAAAAGGGTACCTACTGAAATATAAACCGTTATTTACTACTACATACAACTACAAATAAATGCAATACTTTGCATTACAATACATATACACATAAAATAAACGTGAACATCTAAATCAAAGCACAGCTTATTAAATTATATGAATGACATAACATTATAATTTTGCAATTAATTACGTACCAGGTCTACGTACGCACGCACATACGACAATAACAACGAAACCATAGAAAGAAACACCTAATCAATGTTAAAATAATTTCTCAGAAAGATCGATAATACCATCGTTAGGTGAGTTCTTATAATACAATGTGGGTGTACGCTCAGCGCGGCATCCTCAAGAAAATAACGACTTTTCTCGGAATAAGGATCATTAGTGTTCGAATTATTATTATTATTATTATAACTTGTTGGCGTACGCTAATTAATAGCATCAAGACTTGAGCTATAAAACGCGAATTGAATGAAGATACCGGAATGAAGCAAAATTAACGCGTCCTACTACTTGACCACAATAGATAAACGTACAGCCTATCACAAGGGCGACAAACACACACACAAATCTATACTTATAGTGTTGCATGTGCATGAGCTTTTAGTAATGGAAGTAAGTATATGCGAATTGATCGCCCAAACATGAGAAGTTTGAATTCGTTACACCATCTACTTGACCACTAGACGCTGGTATGGACTGTTGCAAGAAGAGATAATTTTCCGGTCGAAACTGTCCATTAACATAACTTCCACCGACCGCTTTTGTGACTTTTACCTGACTTACTTAGGTATATTATTTTTCAGATATTTTATCACCATATATCACGAGAGTGGGTACTTTGACTATGGATGTTATTCATTGTGAACCAATCGGACCAACTGATCCTGAACCGTACGATAAGGATGTAATTTCTACAGAAAACAACTTTTCTACAGTATGCATGTTTACGTTAAAATCGTACGTGTGAGTTAAGTCTACTAATTTCCACGAACTGCAGGACCACTGCAAGGACAACATACACTACTCACTTTAAGATTATATATATTTGCATACAACCGCAAACAAAAACAGGTATAAATTTTATTGAATTCCAAGTATCAAGAAAAAGCTTATCAAGTTCTAAAATGGCCGTTTTTATTGCGAATTTATCGCTTGCATCTAAAAGCAAGGCTGTCCATAGGGGACGACAGTATTTCACGCTAAACTTTTACAGCCTTTTGATAAGAATTGAGATCATAGTATATAACATTTACATTTTGGAAGTCGATAAAAATAAATTTATTATTCTGTGCTGTAAAAGGTGAATACATCACATTTAGTGGCATCTACCTACGCAGGTTTGCAGTTAAAATAATTCAGGACTTTACATCAAAAGCGCATGGGAGTATGCAACTACGCTTTGTTACGGGATGACCAAAGGGAATACGGAGGTCTTTCACTTCATCTTCACATTCAAACCACACACGTTCAATAATAGTTTAGAGGATAATTAAATACAAAAATATTAAGTTGCAGCTTAGTTTTAGCTTAGCTAGCAATTTTATTTCATGCGAAAAAAAACAACCTTGACTGTGACGAATGTTCTGGAAAGTTATGCTAGAATGTCGTTTGACCCAGTTGGCGTGGTCGCCACGGCGTCGGCCTGCCGAACAACCGGTTCTACGTTTGATTCCCGAGCGATACCAACGCAGGGTGGATGCTTTCGAGACAACTTGCCATCTTGACTCTACTCTTGGAAGCATTTTAAGATAATTTCTGCATCACAAGAGCGAGTTTCTTCAAAGGGAAATTAAAAGATTGAAAACACCAATGAGGACTAAAATTACAATGAGAATTTCGTTCGCATTTTTTGCAGGTATCATTTTAAGCGATTTATGATAATGCTGATTGATATTTGCTCACCGATCAGTGCTAACCTGAGTAATCAGAATCGGCCAAGAGTATCAGAGAGGACTAAAAAGACAAGGGCAAGTTAAGATGTGAAAGTTAATAAACTAAGGATGCTGTTGATGGAGGATGCAGGATGATGCTGGATTTAGCTTTTCAGCGGGGTGATGCTGCCAGCTTCTGGGCACCCATCCAGAGGACAGCAATCTGGATGATGCCTTTAATGTCAATTAGTATTTTATTATTTATTAGCTTTATATTAAATTAGCTGTAAGTATATTTTATATTGAGTTAGGTCTGTGTTTTATATTTTTTAAGATATGTAAATCCTTGAAATACAATTTAAGATTTATTATTTCAATATTATTTAGGCACTACTAATAGCTTTGACTATTAAACAAATGAGCAATTCACTAAGAAAAATAAAGTTGCAACATCATGAACGGGGGTGAACGCAATCGATTGGAATTCTCTTCTGAAATTTAAGGCACAGTAAACCTACGACACATGTATGTATTTGTAAAATAAAAACCAAAGAAAATAAAACTGTCTACTGATATTTGCAATCTTAACAAGTACTCCGACCAAATAACTGCAGCAAATGATGTTGTCATAATTTATGCCGAGCGTGTGCGATACTAGAGGTATTATAACCTTTAATATCAAATCATTAAAACAGACGTGCTTCTACTAGATAGATATTATATTCATGATAATGAAATGATGATGATGATTTACGAAATTATATAAGGTATGGAAGTTACTTGCAATGTCATTGTCAAAAGCTAAAACAATTGGCAGATACGTAACGGGGATCAGGTTGCTGTAAATTTTTCAAGAATAATTCTCATACAATAATACTCATTTTTATAATCTGACGGCTATCAAGCTAACAATGTTAAACAACTTCCAAAACAAAACACGATTCAAACTAAGCGAACACCATTGATCTTGCACTTGATGGATAACCGCAAAAATAGTTCGGCACTATTGTAAACCTATGACGACGGCTCATCGTCATCGAATAGTTTGCGGTGCAAACATTACGCGATGTATGGGGCGAGACTACGTTTTGTTTATGTTACGCGAGAAACGTAGATTTGTATAAATCCTGCTAAAATAACACTTCTGAAGAATTTATGACGACAGCCTCCCCATTAAGATTTAACACAAGCAAAAAGAAGTAAAACCAAAATATCTCCATTGAATTGCTTCGTTATTTTAGTAGAATTTTTTCCAAACCTATTTTTGGTTATAAGCACATAAATAGTAGGACGTATAAAAGTAATATCCACATGTGTTTATTATTGTTATTAACATGCTATAAACCGAGAGGTTCATAGGTATATTCAACTTTCAACGAAAGACAAAAAAGTGCTACACAGATAATGTGAATACCGTTATAATAAACATATTATGATTTCATGATATACATACATAAGGACACTCAACTCGCCAAAACCACTTTGTTGTGTCATCCGAGTAGGCGGGTGCCTCGAGGTCTGCCCACGAGAGAAAAACTGTGCATCTTCAGAAACGGATTGCGGACAGTTATCAGGAAGAAAACAACGATACAATTATTTTTTAAACGTTACACACACAAAGCCCCACAGTAAGGTAATTAATACCCTGTGTCGTGGGTACCATGGACACAAACTAGACAGGAACACAAATACCCAGACAGAGAACAAAAATATTTAAACTCATCATTCAAATTTCTGTTTCGCCGGGACCCGGGACCCTTTGATTTGCAGTCCGCTATGGTAACCATTGTGTCACGCGGGTCGTCAAATCAACAATAACAATTAAATCTTAAAAAATATTTTATTGAAATACGAATACAAATATATGCTGTACTGTACACCATTACAGTAATACCAACACAAAACAATTTATACAATTTTAGTTTATAGTCAGTCATAGTACTAATAGTAAAAGGCGGTCTGATTTAGAGTACAGGAAATGTCGGTAAGGTATCGTGGGTGAGGTGCACATAGATTCACGTCCATTATCATATTTTATAACTTATATCCTTTTGTTTTATTCTTATACTTTGCTTTTCCTTTATTATTTCTTTGCAAAATTATTTACTTTCTGTGTTTGTTTATTTACTTTTTGACGCAGCTATCATAATTGTCATGTCTGTCTTTTATGTTTCTTATTTTTTCTATTCGTTTTACGGCATTGTATAAAAATCCTTTAGCCATTCAATATTAAAAGAAAAAAATAATTTACGTTTCTTATTTTATTTCATAGATTAATAAAGTATAGTATTGTCTTTGGCTTATTCATTATTTTTGTATAGCCCGTTAATCAATATTTTAATCTATACATAAAGATGAAGAGTTTTTTCGTTTGTTCATTTGTATGTTTATTTGAACGCACTTATCTCAGTAACTACTGGTTCCAATTGAAAAAATCTTTTTGTGTTGGATAGTCCATTTATCGGGAAAGGCTTTTTTTTTAAAGGCAGACGGGCCGCGTGGTGATAAGCGATCACCGTCGCCTATGGACACGGGCAACCCCAGGGGAGCCACCCGAGGGCTTTAGGCTATATAGGTATAACATCATGCTATGACTAATACCAAAGTCCACGCGGACGAAGTCGCGGGCATCCACTAGTATAATAATATGTAAAGTGGAAAATTCTATTCAATGAGTATTTTAAAAATGCAAAAAAAAGAAGTTATGTCATTGGATGTACATAATATTTTAACGCGTCTTAGCAAGTCCAAGAAACTAACTCGTGGATCACAGACGTTTATCATCCGATCAGTAATCATTCAGATCAGACAACGTCTAGATAGCTAAGCATTGAGAAGACTATTCGCCGAACAATCATCGAGACACGAGCCAACTGGATGTTTGTAATTCGTAATCGTTAGTAAAATGCTGCACCAGGGTGACATTGAACGTTTTTGTGCAATCAAAAAAGGCAACAAAATAAGCGATCTTTTTACTGCCATACAAAGGAGAAAGGCACGCCCTTTCCAAATTCAATAATGAGAAATATCATGGTAAATCCAAAATAAAATGCAAATATAAAAAGTTTCAAGTATCTCATTTTAAATACATACATATTTTTTATTGAGAGATTTAAATCATTATTTTTAAATTTGTTCATTGGTAATAAGTTTTTGTGGTAAGTATGTTTTTTTTTTTCAATTTATATGTAGGCACTCGTAAATATGCTTTGACTCCACAAAACCATGGAACTATATAAAATAACAATGGGTATGTAGAGAAAGTGTTAACTCTATATGAAGAACTGATTGTATTATAGTCGTGATTAAATGGCGATGAATACAAGAGAAAGACGAATACCTATAGTGAAAGTAGAAATATGCAAATATATTACAAAATCAAATCAAAAAGTTAGGTAATAGGAGATTTGTAAGATATTAATACTCTTTGGCGAGTGTAAAGTTAATAAAAGTCTTTTTACTCAGCTAATATACTTTTGGGTGCTTAAAATTTCACTGACATATGCAATTACACAGCTTTATTTGTTGATCATCGATATAATACGTGTAACAAAATATGCAAGAGAGAATGAAGTCCTAGTCAACATTTTTTGGTGTGTGGCTGGTTAAAACAACATATAGTTCAATATAATAAGACCCTTACCTTAGTAGTGGTGGTCTCCGAGGCGGGTTTCAGCCTAGCGCGACCTGCGCCGCCCGCCTGCCGGATGGCCGCCATGAGATTGGCATGAGCGTCACCTGCCGCGGGCGCAGCGGCCGGCGACGGCTTCTCTTCCCTACGAACAAGAAAATAAACGTTTATCATCGAAAGCGAAAGCCATAAATAAAGTAATCTTAGCATAACGATTCCATTTTATTCCAAAACACACGTAGAATTTGCTAGTAATTTAATTTTCTGTGTCGCGAAAGGCATCTTGTAACTTCTAGCCATCACCCAGGGTTGACTGGCAGAGAATGCCATTAGGCATTAAGTCTTACCCTGTAACCCTTATACTTTAAGGAGCTACAAAAAATAAATAAATAAATAATCTTAGCAAGGTATTTATTCTGCGGCGTGGACTCCACATTTTTCCATAAGAATGAGATATTTTCACCGTGTAAAAGTACATCTTTACGTCAATCTCCAGACCATTCAACAATCTCCTTAAAAAATCAGATCAAACCGTAGCACCATTGCGACGTGAAAGAAGGACAAACAAACAAACCACACCGGCAATTGGCATTTATAATATTAGTACGGAATAGTATGGATACTAAAGACTGTCCTCAAAAATGTTTTAAAAATGAGATAAGAGTTAGCTAGTAATATCAATTAAATTTTCCTTATCTAGACTATCTTCTCTCACGCTTATGTTTTAAGGCAAACCACACCCATGGCCAGTACTGGGATTTAGTAATGGTGCAATCAACTTTCTATAATACGCTAGTAGAATTGCACAATAACGTTGGAGAGCAAACTCGTCATTTATAATCAACAATTTACTAGAATCTTATATGACGTAAAATAGTTTAAAAACGTAAACGCAAATTCTTATCAAGTAATGTCAACTTACTACCAAGCGTGGAAACCATGCGTGTTGTGTAAATCTATTGAACCTATCAAGCGCGGGTCATGAACCAAAGCTTTATATAACATAGCAAAAACAATATTATTTCAACAAAATTATGAAAAACAGTTGGTTTGCTTAAAAATGTGGCGTGTCTTTTAGAACGACCTATCTATAACAACTATCTCATAAATAAGATAAATATGTATTTAAGAATGACAGATTCACTGCCTGATAATGGGTACATACATGCACATTGTACTGTTCAAGGTAGACATTGTACTGAGTATTAATATATGTGAGAATAACATTAATAACAAACAAATGCTATTTAGACAGGTGGTATGCAAATTTTCCCAACGTCTAGTGGTAATTGAATGCACAGAGAGTAAATAGCGATAAATCGATAATCGTTGTGTGCTTATCCGTAGAGAAAATCCTGAACAAATTTATTCCATATGGACAATATTTTTTTCATTATTTTAATTAATACAAAAATTCTTTTGTCCTGAACTTATGTATCGCTGAGCGCATAGTATTTCCGCGCATGAATGTTCTTAGTTTTTATCACGTGGTCTTCGCACGTAGAAGCTATTTTGGCGCCTCGATATATGTAAATATCGTGTCCAACCTTTGAGGCGTACCGGTTGCCAATTAGTTCGATGTCCCTTTGTAGCACTCAATGATATCTTTGACATCACACTCACGACATGTATTTATTATTTACAGAATAAACATGGGCGAGTTTTTGTGACTGTAAATCTTAACAGTTAAGCACTGACAAATGAAAACCTGTTTGTTGTCTACTAGATTATGAATCAAATTCAAAGTACTAGAGTACCTGTCAACATAATTTATTATACTTACAAGTTTTTAAGATTTAGACCGAAGAATCCAGCAATTGCATCGTGTGCAAAGCTCCATTAAGGAACCTACATAAAAGATAGACCGTATTTAAAAGTTAAATGAATTTATTTAACAAAAAAAAATACAGAAAGAAATAGCAAAAGTAAATAAAAGAACTTCCCTTATTTTATAGTTTACAGATATTTCGTATAGACTGATATACCCATTAAAAAGTTATAAGGAGATACCCCAGCACATCGTTTAGAAATAAAAGGGTCCGTTGTTGTCTGTACATAAACCTATAAAAATAATAGATATAAATAGTTTTGTTTGCTACTTTAATACATAATAATTATATGAGAATAAAGTTAGTAACGATTGCACGTAAGTCCCATGCCAATCATTTTAGTGTAAAATATATAATCAAAATACATAATATGATAATTTTTAAATTTTAACAAAATGGGTGGGTAGCCAGTAGTAGCATTAATAGTAGTCAAAGTCTACGGCCGTCACAAAGGGTCGGTAAACCCACCGGTAAATTTTTATCGATCGACAGAGGCAACAGAGTTGCATTAGACTTACTTAATCCATAGAACCCATAAGTATTACTTACAACAAGCAGCACAGGACTTGCCCTGTTTAGAATTTATTGCCAATTAGCTCGTATTGTTGCAGTTTCCTATATCGATGGCGAAGACGTCTACAATCGTTTCACTCATGTTTGGAAATTGCGCTGTTTACCTACTTGTAATAAAGTTATTTCATTCATTATAAGCTTTCTGTAAATCTTGTATGGAAAATCAAGCTTTATTTGAGACTAGTACTAGAGAATAGAGGCAAAAAAGATTCAAAGGCAAAGTTTCTGCGAACCTACATGTTTATTACAATTAGTAATCACATAATTCACATACATAGATCAATAGTTACATTGAGGTTGGTTACTCATTGATTTTTCTTGCTGCTTGCTTCGAATAAAAATGAAACTATGAAAACTATGAACGAAAAATATGAAAAAACATAACTAATATTATATATAATATTAGTTATGTTTTTTCATATTTATAATAAATACTATAATAATAATACTATAATAATAAATATTTTTATTTTTATTTATAAAAGGCGCAATATGGGACAAATAAAAATAATAGTAAAATAGATGTAAATGTACATTTCGTAATTGTATTATAGTTTAGTTTTTTCCTTTTATATTTTTATCATTGTATATTTGCATACCTCATGAAGGTAAATATGGCGAACTAAATATATATAAACAACTTTGTAAACACCCATATTTGTGCAAATAAATGTCTTTGTCTTTGAATCTTTACTGATCCCAACAAAGCTAAAGTTAGCTACACGTTCACTTAGATTAATTCGAATATTTACTTAATGTCTCAAGAAACCAATAATATTTACGTAATTAAGGTACAATGACAGGCATTATTTCCCGGCGCCGCACATCTCAAAACACGTAATTGTGTAGACAAGTGAGACATGTTATACAGCAGCAGAATCCGAAATATCTTTCAGCGTCTTTGGCTTTCTGCCAGTACCTGCATTAAGTGCAAAGGCAAAGAGGAAACTGACTGCTAATTATACTTCTTCGTATATCCTAATTACTACGACAGGTGAGTCAGTTAACCGAGGTTTTAACACTTTTACATGGTTCAGTAATATCAGAAATCTACTTGTAGATTCTCATATGATAAAAATAAGGAAGCATAAATAGAAGTAACGAGAAAATGTAGGTTAAATTGCAATGACGTAGATTTCTACGTAGCAAGCTAAAAGTTTTATACAAAATTTATTTGCATAATAACGTCGGCGACATTAGTAAGCATGACGTTAATAGCGTGTAGAATCATTTATATTTAAAATTAATAAATTGAAATATGGGAACATAAAATAAAGGAGCCCAAGTGAAGGAGGGGCTGGGAAACCCTGGTATTGTTTGGCCGCGGACCAGCAGGGAGCTAATAGACCCCTGAGATTAGTTTGCCTCCCCACTGTTTACCCTAATATACCAACCAGCAACAGAGATCCTATCAACACTATCAACCAAAAGGCATATTAGAAAAAATCATAGCCCACATTAATCATACGCGAATCAAAACACCTATTCAATTAATTTGGAGACGAACGTAAATATGTTTATTCGTAAAAAATTGACAAAAAAGATGGAATCCCTGGTCATGTTACTAAGTATTTATTTCTTAAAAACACTTGTACGTTTACGTTACGAGGGTAATGAGTAGTAATGACGTATATGAGTATGCAAAACAACGAATAAGCTTATTATGAGTATTTATGAGTCATGCCCCTAGCAAGGTCAATCAGAGACAAGCTAAATCAATGGCTTACACGGATGTCACCGTTCATATGGTCAGTGCCCACATCCTATCTCAATGAAACGAATTGTTGTTCAATTTAGGTTCACTTACAGGCAAAGTGATACTTCTGCAATAAGTGATCAAAATAAATTGGTAAAGCTTTTCTGGATAACATGGATGGAAACATTGCGCTATGTTTTCGTTGGTCGGTTAACTTGATTTAATAATTAAAAAATAGAGACTTATATTATAATAAACTTGACTTGACTATATGCAACATAAAAACAATAGTAAGTAAAACCACACCAAATATGTATCTTCAACATCTCTGAAGAAAACTTTCATAATAAATAGAGAACTGCAGACAAAGTTAATAGAACTTTAGTTTAAAGTCACTTTAATATGTGCACTAAAGTGCAAAGAAGAATGTGACGCCAGAGATAAAAAATCAAACCATCCATCCATCCATCAGCCTTTTATAGACCACTGCTGGACATAGGCCTCCCCTAACGTTCGCCACTCCTCCCGGACCTGGGCCTTCTGAATCCAGCGACTACCCGCTGTCTTCTTCAGGTCATCAGTCAACCTGTTTGGAGGGCGGCCTGTACTCCTTTTGACGAGACGTGGTCGCCATTCGAGGACCTTTCTTCCCCATCGGTTGTCGGTCCTCCTTACTATATGGCCTGTCTATTGCCACTACAGCTTGCAGATTTTGAGAGCTATAGCGGTAACCTTCGTTCTTCTACGGATTTTATCGTTACGGATACTGTCGCGTAGAGAAATACCAAGCATAGTCCTCTCCATCGCTCGCTGAGCGACCTTGAGCTTATGGAAAAGGCTAACTGTAAGGGACTATGTCTCAGCGCCGAATCTCAAAAATCAAACCTAAGCATTAAATATAAAAGTAAATATGTCTGTTTTTAGACTCGGCGCTAATTGATAATAATAAAAAACATATTTAATACGTAAATAAAATAAAGCAAAAATACTTAAAACTTAATAATAAAAGGCTCTACCGGACTCCAGAATAGAATGATTGACATTTGTAACCCATTCTTTTACTCGTACCAATCAAATATTTCTTTCTTTTTCCTTCAGAAGAAAGAAATATTTGATTGGTACGAGTAAAAGAATGGGTTACAAATGTCAATCATTCTATTCTGGAGTCCGGTACAAAGAGAATTCTACAAAGAGCAATAGATGAGACTGGATTAAACACTAAGAGACATTGACAGTGAAGTCTAAAATAGAATACTTTCGAGCGTACAACTCTCTAAGGCGCGATTCTAAGAACAGTCGCAGATCATGACGGCATAGACGCCCCAAACAAAAATAGCTCTTCGTGGGAAATCCAGCAACGAAAAGGGACCCGTTTCCTTCCATTTCGTTGCTCTATTAAACTTTATTGCACGCAACTAAAGCCAATGTCCCCGGTTTGTTTATGGTTAAGCAATAAAACAAATAGAGCGACGCATTGGCTTTTCGAATGCACTAACACTGAGACTTCGAGGTTTAATGTTGACTATGGATAGACTTCACAAACTTGTTGCTAAAGATTCTGCGGTTCAATAAAACTCCTAGATGGAATCCTAGAAAGCAGTGTTAAATAAACGGACGTAAATAATAAAGCCTGCTACTAACTTTGGCTTTAATTTTTAATTTTCGCGTTAATCCTTTTAGTAGCCAATGAAGCCGAAATACCAAAAAGTCTGTTTAGAGTCGTTATAAAGTTTTAAGTGAAAACAAGAAAGTGATTCTAATGTAGGATAAGGGGATCCACCGTTGCTACCGCAGCCACGTGGGCCAGTAGTAAGCTCCAGGCCTTCCAAGGGAGGACTTGTGCCTAGCAGTGTGGCGCAAAAAGGGTTGGAGCCAATGTTTATGGATGTTTGATGTTTATAGAGCAGATAAATGTCAAACACAAGATATCCCATTTGGATGATTTTACAATCTTTTAAATGGTTTGAAAATGTCGCTAGTGGTAGTTTGGCTCTAAAAAGACAAGGTGCAATTATTCGTTTTTGTTTCTTTCTATATTTAAAATATAACAATGTATTAATTCCATATAACTAAAGGAGTAAAAAAAAACAGTGAGGCAGCCTTACTTTCACATAAAATGATGTAATAAGATTAGACGCAAAAAACGGGATTTTGGCAATCAGATAGTGACGATGTCGTGCTGTTACCAAGAAGTGTACAGGAATTCCCTCACGAGGTTGCGTTTGCGCAACTTGTATTGTAGGACACGTCACGACATTACGAGTAGGTAGGTACCCGATTGTGAACGAATACTTTTTATATGAATTGCGTGAATTGACGATTGATGTATTTTAAAACAGGTTATCCGGTTGTTTTGTATGACTCCTTCCAGATATTTATATTACTAAATTATTCAATAAATTATTAAAATACCAAAAATAACTCGCCACTATGACTGTTTATGCGTAGAAGAACTCAAAGTTAAAACGACGTTTATAACTAAATCAATCCTGACATAACGTACATATCTTAACTAAGTTTTATGTATCGACAGTGGCAGTAAATTGTGAATAAATAGTTATCGTTTAGATCGAAGGGTCTCTTGAAAGCAAAACATAAAACTTCTATGAAACTATCTCCTCAAATCGGTAAAGCCTGTAGCTCGGGTACAGAATCGTAGTCACGGTTTTGCAGCTTATGGTAATAGAGACAGGCTGTTGTGAAGGACGACTTACATAAAGGGGCTTCCACTTTAGCGGACGGAATTCATGTTCGAACCTTCAAGACCTTCGCATCAGCTTCTTATACTATTTCAGTTGTGGCCATCAGAATTTGTAGGAATGTTATTTCCAAAAATCACGATGGAGATATGGAAATTAATAAGTTTATGGAATTGAAACATCCCAGTTTTTGGAGTCTCCTCAAAATACGAAAAATATCTTTTAAAGACTGCCAAATTTACAATTGGTGAAGAGCATTTCCTTATGACACAATTCAGTTCATCGAAATAAAAATGCTTGAAATTCTCGTCAGATCGACTTGCACAGCGGAATGATGAAAATTTATCAAAATAATTGTCAATAGATCTAGAAGCATATACCTATTGTTTGGTGGCAATATCGATGTAGATGTGGGCGGGCGGCTGCGAGGTTAGGCGCTTGGCGCGAGCCGCGCCCAGGCCATTTCAACAGAATTCGACATGCGTAAATAAGCTGGATTAATATTGTCTAGGCACGTTCGAACGAATCGAATGCATATGGATTTAGTGGAATTGTTAGCGAATGATTTCTCTTGTGTATTGTTTTAGCGAACTAACAAAAAAGTTCACGGAATTATATATTAGAATTTACTTTCATCGCTGGATCGATTTGATGACAATAAACAGCACTTGAGGTTTTTGGAATCAGTTCGACAATTTTCTTAAGATGTTGCAGCTAAGACTAATTTATCTACGAACATGGGTAGCAATATAAATAAAGGCATTAAGTTTATGCGAATGTTGAAATATTTTATTCGTTACATAGTAGCCAGAGATCATCTTGTGTTACCCTCTATTGCAAAATGCAAAACCATGTCTTGGGGGCTTTTTGTGTCATAAGCTAATAAACGAATATTTCGAAGAGTTTTTATATCATAAATAATTTATTTTTGATAGGCAATTTACTAATGATTTTTATTAACATTTTAAATTAATAATAATAAACAACATAGCAATGAATGGAATCTTTCATATTACGCCTTACTTGCACAGTTGCACCAGTAGCTGAAGGTTTAAATCATTTTTTTGCTTTAAAATTGTATATTTTACACAACAAATACAAAGTAACCACTTTAATATTTTTGCGTGTTGCGATGTAGGTACTTACAGCAATTAAGCAATAAGGGCTATTAAATATAATTAATTGGCATCATGAACACATTGTAAGGTAATCAATGCAACACTTGCTCCATCAAATTGTAAAAGGAAATAAACGCAATAAGAAATAAAAACATTTTTGTAATCCATTAATTGGCAAAAACGATAAAAAAAATATTAGTGTAGTAGTATTATTAGTGTAGTGTAGTCTAATCTCCAGGCCTCCCCAATTGCCCAGCGTAACGACAAAGTTTTAGCCATAATTATATGAATAAATCTAAATATACAATGTTCATTAATTGACACTTCAATAATTAACTAATTTATTCATGAGATGGTCACTTATCTAAAAATATATGTATTATCACATTATCAATAATATTCAAGGACTCTCAATATATATTATGTATGTACATATTTAAGAATTAAATAATGAAAAAACTAAATCTTCGCCGAAGGTATTTGCACTCAAAAATAATGAGAAAACAAAGGTTTGTATTATTTGTAAAGATCCTACAAATAAAGCAACAGCAGTGATCTAGAACGCTTGAATCAGAAGGTGCAGAATAGGGTGCAGTGAGCAAATTATAGAAAACAGAACTATAGGGACAAACTAGCCTTCTTTATATACATGATTTAAAAGGTAGAGTTCGTCATGTAGAAAAAACAAGAGTGAGTCTATGTCCAGCAGTGGAGTTATGAAGATGAAAGAATTAGTGTGATGCAAATATTCGGTTTCTAAACCTTGCACACGCAGATTATCTTAATAAAAGAAATGGAGAGTTAAATGATTTTATTCTCGGTCCCTCGGTTATTTTATGCTTCTCGATCGTAGTAGTGCCTTTGGTGTTTACGACTATAATAGTCTTACCATGCCATTAAACATCTATATAGGTATCGCAAAATCTTCCTCACATTTCTTTTCTAGTGACATGAGTAAATGTTTTACTGCGCCGATTCTTTTAATCTGAACAACAATCATCAAAGGAAAATGAGTTCTACTAGAAAAACCAGTAACGTAAAATTTAAAACGTAAATGAACAGTAAAAGCTCGCATGTTCAAGAGGTTCTAAGAAAAAAATCATAAATCTTAATTAGCAATAATAAAGTTTCGCTAGCCGTTATTCCTAAACAAGATTTTATTGCTCTTACCAAGAACGCCTTAGATTGACCCACTATTGAATCTTGAACAATGTATTCAAGAAATATTTAGTTTTGGTTTTTCGAGGTTATGTTAGGAAAACTTCATGAATATCAAAACATTTGTAAATATTGGCGTCATAAGAAACGTAATGTTTTCGTAAGCAATGCGGAAGACCTCTTATTGGAAATTAAAGAAGGCCATCTCCCAACACAGTAATAAAGTAGGTACGCATTAACCTCTACAAAATTGTAACACCGAGAAGAGCGTAAAACGCCAAACACGTAGCGTAGCCAACATCTATTCAAAACCTTTTCAATTCATCGACACCTTGCGTTCTTTGTGAGCCCATTGAGAGGTCTTTTTTTTCGGGTCGACTAAATATAGAAAAACGCGCAAAAAATTGCAGTAGCAAAAGTTCCTACAATAATACCACAATAAATTTATTTGCGAAATGCAAACATCTCATTCCACAGAACAGATTGTGTACATTACATTTTGACGGTATCATTTTAATAAGAAACACATACATTAGCTTATTTTGAGTCGGGCTTCTTGAAAATCTCGGCGCGTTCGACGACTCCATTCGTCGCTTGTGGATGTGCGACCTTATTAGGGTTGTTATTAACATGCACGCCATTGAAATTATGCTAATACCCATCAAGGACGTTGGCAATAACAATTCCATGTATGTATGCATATAAGCCTACAGTTCATGTATACATTTGCTGCATATTACTTCGTAATACGGTTACAGTAATCTAACAAATTCATGTTAGAGTTTTATATTTATAACAATAAATAATTGCAATAACCATATTAACAAACCTTTTATTTGAGTTAAAATGTGCTCTTGTCAGATCGGAACCTTTTGAAGACCTTCCCTTAATCCTAAAAACTTACTAGCTATGTATGCACTTGAAACAGGAAGAATTTTTTGCAATAAAACAGAACACAATATACGAGACTCAAAAAACATAAATGATTTTAAACAAGTAAAATAGAAGATTGAGCAGCGATGGCCGAGTGGTAAAAAACCGCGGTCTTCGACGCGACCGATCCCAGGTTCAAATCCTCGGCGCGCACCTCTGACATAGAAATTTGTAATGTGCGAATTTATCGCTGCTCCACGGTGATGGAAAATATGGTGATATTTCATTGATTACGATATTCTCCATGCATGCCTGAGAGAAATTCATAACTTCTCGAAGGCATGACGTCCACCAATCCGCACTTGACCAGCGTGGTGGACTATGGCCTAAATCTATGACTATGACTATGGCCTGGACATGTGCCCAGCAGTGGGACATAAAAAAGGGTTGAAAAAAAAATAGAAGATATTTCTTAATATCGACCGAAATAAAGCATGAGGATCGGCCGATCACGGCCGATGCGATCAATCAGGTCGATAAAGGTCGATCGATTCCGGCTGCCTACCAATCCTACCATACATGAAAACCTTGTGGTTGCGCTAAAGCGCCCATAACGGCCATATAATGTAATAAAAGTACATAAGTATATAAATATGGCCGTTATTTATTATGACCATAACACCATTCAGGTTTTCCTGTTATTGCTAAACGTACCTGCGTCGATATTAAAATATCTCACGAATATTTTCCTGGAATCGTGCTCTCATAATGTACTAATGTAAAGGAACGGAACGCACTAAGATCACGTACAAACTGTCTGACATTTTAAAATATTTACGCACTTTATAATCATACACAATAAGAATCGGAGCGTAGTTTCAAAAAGCATTAAAAGCTTGAACTAATCACGAACTGCAAAGCAAGTGGTATTTTATCTTTCACTCCATAAAGGAAGCCAAGTTCACTGTAAAAAGAGCAGATTTAACTGTAAAAAGAGCAGTTTTAACTGTAAAAACACAGGTAAGTAAGTATAGGACATATTATTATAAGGAACGAAAGTAATCTCACATTGAAATTATGCTAATGCAAATGAACGTAATACCACTGACCCACACCAACATGAACATCTTGCAAGCATACATACTGCAACCAACGATATTTTTTATTTTATTTATTTAAACAAATCTAAACTAATATATATGACTTCTTCGACATAAGGTTCTGAAGGTCCGCAGGACAGTTAGTAAGAAATATAAAGCTCTATAATTTTATTTTGTCTATATTGCGTAGTAATTATGTTGAATAAACGATGTAATAAATGCAAATTTTTATTGATCCTATGTTATATACTAAAAATAATGACAACTTGATTATCCGCAATGACCGCAATAGGCAAGCGTTTGGGTGCTCGGAATGTGAAATGACTTGAATGGTGTAATTTCAAGAACGATGACCTGAGATCTTTAAAGTTTTACATTTACTTTACAGGATATTTTGTACAATTTACTATACGAAGATTTTATTTAGTACATATCTCATTAGCCATCACTAGGCTACAATCCGTCTTTTTATATATATGTAGGTATATTTTCAAAAAAAAAATCATAATTCTAATTTAATTGTTTTCTAAAATAAATATGCAATAAAAATATCCGTTACCGAAATGGTTACTAGATAAAAACCATCTCAGATAGTGCGATCACTCTGAAGTCAAATCTGTTCCATTTCCTAATAATTATATTGTATATTGTATTGTACCAGAACAGTCAATGATGAACTTACGTTTATTTGGAGCTTTAAAAGATACTTAAAATCACACATGCACATTGAATTTTACTTATGATTAAGTTTCATAAATATGCATTCCTATTCCTGGCCATTTTTATTTACAAAACTGCTTTGTACGTTCAGTAAGCTTTCAAAATATAGTACGTAAATACTCAGGAAATACAGAATATTAAATTTCCTACTCATAATTGATTGCTATACACATTAACAGGAAGCTGTCTTTAAACAAATTTGTTTATAATTTAAACATATTAATGAACTTTCGTGGAAGATCGGATGCCTATCCTATTCATGGTAATAGCAATAACAGTGATTTTAGCTGAACTCTATACTGAACATAATCACGTGTCTTTATCATCGATATTATATCGATGGTCTTTATTGATAAAGGTATCTCTTTGTATTGGTTAATGCATAATTTTCTTACAATTCTGTCATTTTCATTTTAATAAACTAAAAATAATTGTTGGATACTGGCATTTCAATAGCTAAATCCCACAGTAAGTATTCCAATTCGATGACGCCCCCTATGTAGTGTTATTTATACATGAACTCTTATTCAAGTTAAATTTATTTATTTTCACAAGTTTTTTTGATCCTTTAAATAATTCCAAAAGGGGTTTTTTACTTTGGGATCTTCTTCAAAAGATGCCGGAAACATGTCCATTCAAAAGTGCTGAGAGCTATAATCGTCGTGCTAATGATCGCGTGACACGAGTTTTTTAATTGATTGATGGATCTGGGGCCTGGTCTTGAGGAGCGAGTGACCTTGAACCAGTGCCTATATAATTATAAGTAATCAATGTAACAGTTGAACAATGATAATAAAGTCGTTGTAATGATAATTATTTTTTACGCGCAAGAAATGGCTAAGGTAATAAAATTTATACGCACTACGCAGTATAACATTAATACCAGTTACATTATAGCTTAGTACCAACAAATCATTAATATGGAAGCAGCTATAAATGGCAATAAAGTAAATGAGATGGATTTAGTAATGACAATCAATGAAATCTGCTTTTCACATACCTATACCTGTAATTTTGAAATTAAGTATTTCAGTAGCACTTTTTAGTGGTCAATTGGTTATTCCATACACTCTAGAAAACGGCAAGTTTATAAAAAATACAAGACCAATTGAACCTTTTTGCACGTTCGTAGAATTTGCGCCTGGAAGTGCGATTTCACATAAGTAAATATTGTCTTTGACAAGGACGGTTATCGAATGGACGTGTGAAATTATTCCTACTAATGACTAGAATGTCATTTCGGTATACATAATGTCACACACAATTTGCATTAACGACTAAAGCCCATGCAATCTACTTCTATACTAATATTATAAAGAGGAAAGATTTGTATTTTTGTATGTTTGTAATGTATAAACTCAAAAACTACTGTTCCGATTTCAAAAATTCTTTCACCATTAGAAAGCTACATTCACCCTGAGTAACATAGGCTACTTTTTACTGCTTCATTCCTACGTGAAAACGGATAATAGGGTCAACGCGGTTGAAGCAACTGGCTAAACGCCTATGATTTTAATATAGCAATGAAGCCTGGAATAGCACATAGGCCATTTTTATCCTACGGGGGCCCATTAAAAGGGTCCACGCAGGCGAAGCCGCTAGCGAAAGGCTAGTGTAAATAAAGAAAAAGAAAAAAAATTCAAACAATTTTCTTCAAAAATTAGAAAACAAAAAAAAAGATATTTTTTTGCAAATCAAAAGTAAAATCCGTAAAGGAAATTATGAACCGTGAATTAATGAGTAAAATAGTGTAACAGAACCGACACTGTGTTCGACTTCTTATATATAAATAATTTACAATAATGTCCCGAGTGCGGTTCTAAATAAACTAATAAGGATCATTAAAATTGTGTGTGTCTGTGTAACCCCTAACTCCCCTAGAATTAAGAATTACTAAAAATTAAAATTGGGCCTGCATGTAAAACTGAACTTAAATATAACTGAATAAATTGAACTTGAATATATGAATATTTATTAAAATGGGATAATAATATATATTAAAGGAAATCGGGAAAAAATTCCCGCTCTATTTGGAACTGTGTGTTTTGATGGTTTTAACGGAATATTACGGTCACAACATCGAATGCAATATTTAAAATGGCATATTACTAGGAAAAGATAATCCGATATTTTTATTCAGATAGATAATGCTACAAATCAATAAAAGAATAATTACAGATAATTTCATCGTATCTGTGGTCACTGACACAAGTGACACAGGCAATTAAGGCATTAGGAACTGTTTGATGAAAGTTTTTAAGTATTTACTCATTAAATTTATAAGACTTCGTTGAATGATTTTATGTATTCCTGCTTTCTTATCGTTAACTTGTGTTTATGATTAATAATAAATCTTATATCAAGATAACAATGCCGATAGAAAAGTGTTTACTGTTATTTTTGCTATAAATATCTGTACATCTATATCTTGATTAATACATATTTAGATTTAAAAAAGCAAAATTTTAGTACCTATAAATACATCTACGATACGTGACACAAAACACAAAAAAGCTATAATTATTTGGTTGTTGTCGATAGATAACAGTCGTCAAACCTTGTCGGAGGCCTTATGGGCGGTTTGAAAAACATCCGACAGCGGGTTGGCCACTAACCCGCATTGGAGCAGCGTGGTGGAGTAAGCTCCAGGCCTCCCCAATAAGGGGGAGAGACCCGTGCCCAGCAGTGGGACGCAAAAAGGGTTGCAGCCAGTTGTTGTTATGTACTTATCTGTATAAATAAAAATGAATATTTGTCTGTATGTCATTTATAGAATCGTAAACGATGCATTTGATCTTGTCATGATTTTCAGCAAAGTGTTGTACATGAGCTACAAAGGTTTCTGAGTTGGTGTTTGTCTGTCTGTCTGTTCCGGCTAATCTCTTAAACGGCTGGCCCGATTTTGACGGGACTTTCACTGGCAAGTAGCTGATGTAATAAGGAGTAACTTAGGCTACTTTTATAAAGTCCACGGGGACGAAGTCGCGGGCGGGCTAGTATAAAATAAGTATCATTTATATATAAATTATATTTATATGTAATTTAAAGAAGCAATACTATCCTTCATATTGAGAAATCGCAAAATGATGAATGACGTCAATTATTCAAGTAAAAACAAAATGTTATCTATACGTCATAACACGTCTACGGTAAAGATATAGATAAGGTACAAACCCTACAATAACACAATATAAGCATAGCTAATTTTTATCTGACGCTTAGTGCGTCATCATAACCGAATGTTCAAATTGTTCGAAAATTGTTTCAAGAATATCTTGATGACCCAGTATGATGATCACGTAAATTCGGCAAGGAAGCCGACTCGTTGAATGTGAGGGCAAATGTGTCATGTCATGTAGCACATTTCAAGGGGCTATTTGATATAAACTATAACATAACTAATACCTTTCTTCTAATATCATTGGCTGTATGTATGTATTTGTAAAATTAACTGGAGAAGAGCGCGTTGTTTTGAAAGCACCGTTTCCACTTAAAGCGGTACGCGGAAGTGGTGTATTTGATAAACAACCCCTCGTTCTTCGCTGTACAAACAAAGTGGAGACTAAAAACACCTCATGAATGATTCAAATTTTAGCAACACACTAGATGGTGGAGATATTATCATAATAACTTTACGGGACCGAGTTACCTAACAATTTTGAGGATTTTTTATTAATGTCTTGTTTCATAATAAAGTTAAATTAAAATTTATAAAGCGACAACTTGCGTTTATGCTTCAATTCATTTTCCTTTGCACTAATTTTGGAGTTATTAAACTAGTAGATAGTTTCATAACTGCTTCTACAATTTCATGAAAGTTCCTTAACATTTATATTATACTTTTAAGTATTAACATTATTTTCCAAAATTAAACTGAATTGAATTTATAGCAACAATAATAAATAATCTGTTCCTAGAATAAATGTCACCGATTACTATTTAACTGGTATTAGGATGAAGGATATCCGGTAAGATTATCGTTGCCAGATTCCATAAACTGGTGTGCAATAAGCTTTAAATAATTTTCCTCATTACGAAGAGGTACTAGAAAGAAATGGGCCGATCCTGCCTTTTCTATCCCCGGATAAAGTATACGTCAAATAACGGTTAGCGCAATAATCGTTACTCTTGTTACAAATTAAAAGGATAGCAATAATAAATCTGGAATGAAATTAAAAAAGAATAACAGCGAAGCGCGCATGGCTCGGCGGCTAGCGTAGAACGCAAGCGGTCTATGCAGTTAAGCCAAAACGGGCGCGGTCGGGTGTGAGATGGGTGACCGCTAGTGGCAAAAAATTTCATGCGCATTTCCGTGTTTCGGAGGGCACGCCGTCGGTCCCGGTTGTTGTCGATGGATAGCAGTCGTTAAACCTTGTCGGAGGCCTTATGGGCGGTTTGAAAACATCCGACAGCGGGTTGGCCACTAACCCGCATCTCCACCAACCCGCATTGGAGCAGCGTGGTGGAGTAAGCTCCAGGCCTCCCCAATAATGGGGAGAGACCCGTGCCCAGCAGTGGGACGTAAAAAGGGTTTCAGCCAATAATAAATCAAAATACTGACAAAAATAATCTAATTCTAATTCTAAATCCATTTAGAAACTTTCAATCTATTCTGTAACTACGTGGTTTCCGTTTAAGTGGGAAATGCAAAAAAATCTAGAGAATAGGCAATAATGCACGACATTATTTAAAGAAATTTCTAGTCAAGGGAGTTTGATATTTAAAAAGACGAGTAATTTTGGTATAATTTATACTTATTTAGTAGAAATGGGAGTACTGGGATAACTTTTACAGAGCAGGTGTTCATTTCAACGTGCATCGTTTTAATGCCTAATAAGCTTTTATGTATACTGTTTAAAATTCCATCGAGGACCCAAGTTAGGGTCAAGTGACCCATAACTTTGAGCCCAAGAAAGCCGCAAGCAACATTACTTATACAATTTACATTTTTTCCTCGAAACTCTCTATTACTCTTTCCTTTTTAGCTGAGTGACCACTTACCATTCAAGTAATGTAACTATTTGAAAAGGAAAAGCCGGCCAAGTGCGAGTCGAACTCACGCACGAAGGGTTCCGTAAAATTATCTATAACATCAAGTTTATTTTATGGGAGCCACCTTAAATATTTATTGTATTCTATTTTTAGTATTCGTTGTTATAGCGGCATCAGAAATACATCATCAGTGAACATTTCTAATCCATCCAACCATCACGGTTCATGAGATACAGCCTAATGAGACAGACGGACGGACAGCGGAGGTATAGAAATGGTATAGAGTTCCGTCGGCACCCTTCGGGTACGGAACCCTAGAAACTTAAAAAAAGTCAAAACCGAAAATGGTCGTGGGACATTTCCACTTTCCAAGTTTATGTGACGTACGACTTTGAAAGCAACAGTCCATATTATTTTTAAAAAATGGCAAAAAAATATTTTTAAAAAAATACGGAGCACACGTAAAATTAACCCACAGTAACGTGCCATAGTTCAGTGTACCCATTAGTTCATCTTATTATATTGCAATGATCAGTAGTAATAGGTAACATGTGGCCGGGATCAACTCATCAAGGAATGCCCATAAAAAAACAGGTAAAAGAATATGATCGGCTGAGGCTCAAACAGCGAGGTTAATCCGAGCGAAAGTACACATGTGTCGATTTCAGAAGATGTATTTACTAGCAGCCACAAAAAAGTCCCTCAATATGGGTTTAGTTTAGAGTGTAAAAAGCTTTACAGAGCTTCGTATTCGACATTTTGTGGCTTAAAACTACGAACACGTTTTGTGTAAAAACATAAAAAGCGACTGTTGGAGCGCGTGCGGCGTTCTTTAAGTTTTTTTATCTTTGCCAGCTATGTTTTAGTCGCTTTTCTTACTGTACGTTCGGCTCAACTACTGTTCGCTCCTTTATTCCTTTTTTTTAAGAAAAACACGCTGTTTGTGGAAGATCTAAGTCCCTGTGTTTTTAATACAAGTACATCAGTTTATTTAGACTCTTGCTAAGTTAGTTTATGATTACCTACCTACATAACATATTTACTTAAATATTTAAAAAAGCCTATTTTTGTTAATGTTATTTTTTTTGTAACCGCATCTGTGCCAACCTTTAGTAAAATCATTTGAATAGTTTTACAATTTCATTAAAAATGGGCGAAATAATAAAACTTAGTCAAAACAGTTCTTCTCGTTTCTGATGGTTTTGGAGGCGCCCACTATGGACATAAATTCACACAGTTATGCTGTGAAATTAACTCACATCGAACGAAATACCACTAGCTTGATTCGACATAACTGAACAATACACAATGACAATGAAAATAAGTCAAGACTCCTATGTATAGGTATGCATCATTTCATTTCCGTCAAAACTACCTACAAGTTATTCTTAAAAGTAACACTTACCTTTTATCGATTATTGGTATTTCCATCGGCGGCGGTGGCGGCGGCGGCGGCGGTGGTGGTGGCGGGGCGGGCAGCGTCGTCACCACCGGGATCTTCGGAGCCGGTGCCGAGTCAAGCGTGTCCGGTACTGGCGGTGCTTCCGGCACTTTAACATCGGGCAACTCCTTCAAGTCCGGTAACTCCGGCATGTCAGCTTCAGGGAGCGCCGCGCTGTGAACCACCGGGGTGGTGGCTGCGGAGGGTGCGATGGAGCCGTCGCCGATGACCGAGTACTGCACATCGCCCGCTATGCCCGGCAGGTGCGGCAAGTCGAGCGGCATATCCAGTTCTGGCACCTATTGTTACATTTTTATCCATAATTTTGGTGACTATGGGTGTTTGAATACGATCCAATAGCAGTTTTATTGATTTCTATAGATTTCATGGCGCAACCCTGGTAGTTTCACTGCTGCACTCATTTTTACCGTGAAGCATTCTATTATGTTTTGATGGAAAGTTACAATTGCTAAGTATAAGCATCCGGAATAGCAGCGCAACTATTACGACCCCAACTAAGACCCAGGCTTGCTAGGGGTTGTGTGTAGATATTCAGAGACTGCAGCAACCACTGAACATCATGTGAATGCAGGCCACGTGATGTCCTCGTCTGAAACAGCCCCCTTTAAATAAAAGATGTATCAGAGGCTTTGGTACTCATTGTTATATTCATATGAAATGTCCAGGATTAAAAACGAAATATTTGAGAGAAAAGGTGCTTTTTGCTGCCTACTTATTTAAGATGATAAAAAAATTATTGAAACTTACCATGCCTATACCCGGCGCGTACATGTATTCGTCAATTTCTCTCTTCAAAAGATTCCTCTTCATAATGGATGGTGGTGCTTCTTCCAACGAAATGTGGGTTTCCACGTTAAGACGCGCTGGTGGAACGTAGGTCGAAACTTTGGTCTTGGATTCGAGGTAAAGACTTTCATCTGTGTTAAATATCAACAAATCGCCCACAGACGACACGTTGTCAATAATAGCGTCCAAGTCGAAATCTTTTCCAGTCTTAGCGATTTTCGGCTCCGCCACTTTGACGTGAAAGAAATGTAATTTTTCCTAAGCGAGAAAGGCCAAATATTAATTTCGTTTTTTAATTTCAGATTCAAATAAGATACTGAAGTATAATATGATTATAATACCTGAATTCCTTTTTCATCTGATAGCCTCTGAGCTTTTCCACTCAAAGTTATTTTATTAGGTTTGTATTGAAAGCCATCTAAATCGAAAATTGATTGATAATGCTCGTGTACTATTGACGCCGGATATTTTGCACTGGAAAACACTTTTATAGCTTTTTGCATGCCAGCCAGCTTTTCCACCTTCAATCTAGAAACTCCGATTCTTTCTTTAAGTTTGTTTGTTTTCTCCGTGTTCAGCTTTATTCTGTTCATTAGTCGTAAAAATACATCGTCGACTATTCCATTGAGATTATCAAGAGTGTTTGCGATCTGCAATACGGTCTCCTCCATACTGAGGTCGCTGGGTATCAGATTTACTTTATAGACACCCTCCATTGTAACGACTATAATATTTCAGTAGAATTTCTGTAACAATGATTATTTCTATAATATAACCTTATTGCTCTGTCAATGTAATTATATTCCAGAAAATTGAGTGACGTTGCGGGGATGTATGAAAAACTAACAATTTTCGTTCTTACCTACTAAGCTTCTTTTAAATCACCTAAAATAAATTAATAAGGCACAAGGTTTATCACTAGACCATTAATCCACACTCCTGTGTGAATTTTTTCTATGTCCAATGTTTTCTATTAGCATTTGGTAAAGCTAAGATGTTTTACTATTTACAAACAATCACTAAACGTCTATGTTTATTATCAGTACAGTCACTTATTTTACACAATTGTCTCAATTATTAGAGGAAGTTCGCGTCGTCGAGTCAGCGAGGAACGAGTGTAAATTATCATTAACAGGGTCAGTGCTCCAGGAGAACCGGCAATATGCGTCGGGAGACATCGTGGGGTCTAGTATTGCCGACTCGTCAGCAACATGCCCTCCGGACAGCATGTTATTTAAATGTTTATTGATGACTACGTCCCCGGGGCTGACGTACCCGCTGGATGTAGGCGGTTTTAATGGCACTGTATTGCGTACTTGAGGCTTAAGGTTAGGCAAGGCGTCCAACGACTGTAATTGTATATAGCTAGTGTCCGAGCCGTACTTCGTAGGAGGTGGCAAGGTTGGCATTGTTGGCAAGCTTTCGGGGCCCATAGCTTTTGTTGGTGATGGACCTAATTTAGGGAAATTGATCATTGACTTGGTTTGAGCTTCTTCGGGTAGCACATATCCAGACGAAGGCGCCGCAGGATTTACCATGGGTGATTGTGTCACACCGGTTGTAAATATGGGCGGCGACAGCGCCGCCATCACATAACTTGATCCTGCTGGCTGTGATGACGTCGTCGGTGGCGAACTTTTGACTGGTGCAGGAGCCGACTGTACACTGCCTGATGCAGGATTTACGACGGATTGAACGTAACCACTAGTCGGATTTTTCGTAAAACCTTGAGAAAAGTATGGAGAGTCCTGCTGAAAACTCTCATCATCAGCAATACATGAATCTTTTTCTGGTATTACATTGATGTCATCAGTCTTAACTGGTTCTGTCTCCAAGTGTAGAGATGAATTAGAGCCATCATCTGATGTAGAAGCCTGTCTATCAACTGGCTCTCTTGAAGAGTCTGATAAAGCTGTACTATCTGTGTGGTCACTAGCAGCACAGTTATCGTCTTTCTGCTTATTTTCAGGACTTGAGATTGTTGTCTTACTATTTGGTAATAAAAGCATCTCATCTGATGATGGTTTTTCATCTTTTATAGTAGGATTCCAACCAGTAAAATTATATTTGGATATATCCTTCTCAGGTATACCCAATCCATTAGGCAAAACAGGTTTAATATCTTCCATCTTTCTATATTTCTTGTACATTTTTATAGAGAAATAAACTAAACCGATCATTGCAAATATTCCTACAAAAATAAAAGTCATGGTCAGGCCTCCTCTGTTTCTACAGCCCATTGTGCTAGGGGGACTCCACTCACCTGGATACTCTTCAAGGGTATGGTTTCTCAATCTTTGTGGAAGCATTACATTTCCTGTCCCAATGACACCATGATTAAAGTCCTCATCAAAGTTTATAGCTCTTACTTGGTAGGTTTCTGTGGAGACTACACCTTCACAATGAGTTAGAGAGAAAGACAACTCAGTAGTGTTTAAAATTTCTATTGCTATGTCATCTCTTACTCTTTTAACTTGATACATATCTACTGTCCCTCCAGGTATAACAGGAGGATCCCATTTGAGCATATCAGGATTGTTCTTTATTGTTGGTGCCCTTAATATGCTGGGGGGACCAATTCTTGTTCTGACAAACACTCCACCTTTTGGGCCTGGTTCTGAGCACAAACCAATTGGTATATTACAAGCCTGTACTGTAAAAGAGTAGTTTGTGAAAGCAAGTAATCCTGTAAGTTTGACTACTCTTCTTGAAACATCTGTCCCTGATACTTTATCAACATAATATTCTTGATCAGAATTATAAATAACATATTTACCAATATTACCATTTCTTTGAAGTGGGGGATCCCATGAAATAACTAATGAATCATTTCTTATATCAGATATTGCTATATTAATTGGACTTGAAGGTGTATCTTCCGATGTAGTTACAACTGCAGTTGCATTTTCTATATATTTTTGGCCATATGATGTGGTACTAAGTGACAAAGTAAATTGATAGGTTCTAAATGGAAGCAAATCCTCAATGAGCACTGACAACTGTTTGGGATCTGATACAAATTTATACTTAGTTTCAACAGATTTATCGCAGTAGGTACTGGTTTGTACTATAGGGCAATAACTTATATTATATCCAATAATTATACCTTCTTTGAGAGTACAGCCCATTGACCAACTTAGACGAACAGACGATTTTCCTGGGGCATCATATTTTAACTCTGCAGGGAATCTATACATTACAAATCCATCTTTGGATATGTCACAGCTTGCCCAGACCATTCCACTTGTCTTAGTACCATTATTAGCAGAAATTGCAAATTGGTATCTATATTCCCTAGGTAAATTAATAACATGGGTATTCTTCTTTGGATCAAGCACAGTATAATCCAAGCGACCAGTACATATCTTACTAGCATTGTGATGACACCAAAATAATGTATAATTATCAATATTTTTGATACCAACCCAAGATAGTTCATAAGTTCCATTTTCATAAGCAAGTTTAGTAAATGAAGTCAGACCTAATGAGTGAGTATCTTTCTCTGCTGGGATGAAAAGGTGGCTACTGTTTATGGATGAGCCATTCACATTAAATGACCACACTGTGACATCTAGAGCTTCCATGGATACATGTTCAATAATAACATAGCTGAGACTTTTATTTTTATCAGCATATTTGACTGGAAAAGTCTTATTTCCTTGAGTATACAGAACCTTATAGGTAAAATTTGCACCTGACTCTTCATATTCTTCTAACTGCTTCCAGTATACATATATGACTCTCTTTTCATTCCATACTGCTTGATCAAAAATTCCAGCTACCATGTCGGGTGGCCTTTTTGGCCTTTCACTAGCTGTTTGGACAATTGCATAACTAAAATCAGACCAAAACTCTCGCTTAACAGCTTTTTTTGTCTTTATATAGATCCTTACTTCATAATGCATGAATGCATGAGGCAAACCCTTCAACTGAAATTTATAAGTTTTGTTTTTAGGAGGCAACGATGAGGCATCTACTCTATGAAAAGATGTAGTATTGTCAACTTTAGCTATTTGATACTCAATTATATGTTCAACTCCACATCCTAGGAAGTCCACCATATTATTGGAAATACTCCATTTTAGTACAATACTGTGTGGTCCAACTTTTACAACCTTCAGATCCAAAGGATGTTCTGGTTTCACAATTGAATAGTGATCTACAGTAAAGTTCTGGTTGTTACAACCAAAAACATTACAAGCTGTCATGTAGAAGTATTGAGTGTCCTCTTGCTGCCTGTATCTGGGTTTACTTGCAGTATTCCATTCACAATATCTTATTTTGCCTAAGCCCTGTGCAATACATGGGGGAGACACAGGATTCCCATTTATTGCAAATGTTAGTGTATAATTTACACGGCTAAATGTTTCAGGATGGGTCCAAGAACAGTTTAGAGTTTCCAGATTTTTAGAAATACAGTTGAAGTCTGTGACGCTTACTGGGGAGGACTCCACAAGAACCCGGTTTGTACATAGCTTTTTGGTCTTTCTGTTTTGACAGTAATACAATTCTAACTGCTTTCTTGGCTTACTGATGTACAACCTTCTGGTTGTTTCATTGATCTTTTCCGAATCAAGGTGTTCGCCACCCAGCGTAAACTCTATATCGTCAGAAGAGCCACTCTCTGCTATGCAAAATATCTCAAGGGGGGACCCATATTTGATGGAGATATCACCTTCCGGATAATTCGCCACTGATATATCCACTCCGAGACATTTCGAAAATATGCACGGCAATCCAATAAAACACTTTATTAGAATACACCAAAACCATGATCTTAGCGGCGGTCCTTTCCTCAAATCACTACACTTCGTTCGCCTGTTACGCGTATCTAAACAATTGTTTGCCATCACTGACCAGATTGTCCTAAATGATCCTCGCTAACCGAATCATAACGATTTATCTAGCTGTTGTTCCTAACGAATTGCGAGAAACGATAACACATTCTTTATATTTTTATCTCGCGAAGTCAATGGCGCACTGTATTCCCGACACGACGATGACACAAGGCTGACTGACTAAGCTCCAGCTCCACCAGTAAACTAAACTTTTATTTGTCAAACATCACTACTTGTTGTTTAGGAAACGATTTGTATATTAACGTACTGTGAGCGAAATTAGAATCTCAGTGGATACATGAAATTGATGTACTACTATAATTTTTAACTACTTACATAAAATAGAAAGAAAAACTTTGATTGATAGATTGTATTTCTAAGAAACGCCAACTTCACTTCAGTTTTTACCGTAGGTAGGGATGTGCGGCGTTGATTAGTGTTGTTGACGATTATTGTACACGAAACAATATCGATTTAACGAACTCGAAGATCGATAATTTTTAATAATCTCTAAGGCTGGCACTACACGTAAGGAGAAATCGTTCGGATTTCTCTGAACAGTTTCTTCTGATTTATCGCACGAGTGGATTGTGAATCGTTTGCGATAAATCTGAAGAAACAGGTCTATTCAGAGAAATCTAAACGATTTCTCGTTATATTTATGGCGGGTATAAGGCAAATACGGCAATACCAATACATGTATTGTATTCTTTATTACATAATTATTATTGCAACTTTACTTTCCTGATGCCACCATTATTAAAAATATCACAGTATCACGTAAACTGACAGTATCATTATATTATCGGTGTATTATTGACAGTAATATTCAAAATATAATGTCATCTGAGTTCAAAAAATATTTATGATAATTGCAGAATGCATGTATATAAAAAAAATACTATATTATTTTGAGTATAAAAATTTGTAAAAGGATTTAATATATTGCCGCCTTCTGAAAACTATACTCGAATTCGTTGTGGAGCTTATAATGCTTGCTTTTATTCGTTTGGTGACCTACATCACTAATTTTAAAAAGCTATTGTTCTTTAAATTATATTAAATTTTTCTAGTTTGATATAATATATATTTTTACTACGTATATACTTATTTATTTATGTTCAATAATTAAGTAAGTAAAAAAGAATTATGTGTAAATTAATAAAAGCATAAACCACGAATCGCAAAAGTTTTTAAATATTACCTACTTCAACTATACGGTTATCCAAATACATTATAGTTTTGACGGGAAGTCGAAAAAGACATTTTGTGCTCTTGTTTTATTTTTACTTTCTTGGTGTATTTTTGAGTTATATCGGATAAATTTGATGGCATTTTATTCGATATCGAAACGGGCAAAAATGTGATGCAAAAATTATACTTGACGCTGGCAATATGCAGAGTTTGCGATGCCATAATTGAAGAAGAAAATAATTATACATGTTAAAATGACGTTGTCATCAACGTCAATGTGACATTTGAAATCGTAGATAGAGAAACCATTTGAAATACTGAATGAATGATTGAATCCGAGGAGTTTTGGCGGGAAGTCGAAAAGACATATTGTGCTCGTTTTATTTTCATTTTCTTTGTGTATTTTTGAGTTATATCGGATAAAATTGATGGCATTTTCTTTGATATAGGTTAAATTATAGTGCACGAGTGTTTGTAAAATAGAATAACAGTGCTAAAATATGTTTTTTCTGCTTGCCTTCAAAATTCCATCGGACACGTTCTAGTAAAGTAGCCATCGCTTTACTTGAATGTTGGATTGACTAGACTGACTGATTACTGACGTGACGACTTACTCACTGACTTTGTTATTACTTCGTCCAGTTTCATTGAAACTGGCAAAAAATTGATGCAAAAATTATACTTGACGCTGGCAGTATGCACAGAGTATGCGATGCCATAATTGAAAAAGAAGAAGAATCCGAGGATTGTTTAAAAACTGGAACCATCCAACCTGAAAATTTTAATAAAGCTATGCTTACAAATAAGTGTATAATATAAAATATAACTATTCAATTGAATTACTAAATCTGGTAATTTTATATAAAAACTAGTTCCTATTATAAGATGTTATTTTTGATAATATTATTGGTGTTTTGAAACTGAAATTATGAACACACAATTTACTCTCGAGTATGAACTGTATTTAATTGATTGATCCTTTCAATAGTGTTTAATTCTTAGACTAAGAATAATGTACTTACGTACCTACTATAGACAGAGCATAAGAATAAATAATGTAATTATTATTTATTCTTATGGACAGAGTCCTATTTTTCATTACGGCACGCTAAAGCGAGATCGAAATACACTTAATGAACTTGTTAGAAAGAGATGGGAGCGAGATTTTCTGTCCTTTTCGGTGTAACCAGTTTTTTTGACATTGCCATTTAATTAAGTGGCAGACAAACTGTGGAAGTCGGGGTGACATTGTTGTTTTATCATATTTATGTGTTAAAATCGATTCTCTCTGCTGTAAATTGTGTTGTATTAAAAGCAAATAAGATTTTTCGTGTTTCACAATATGGTGAGCTGCAGTATTTTAGGTTGTAAGAGCCGCAGTGAGCGTAAACAGGAAGGCTGCCGGAAGGCATTACAATTTGCGCGTAAGTTCAATATTTCTTTTTAAACATGTAATAAATATGTAGGTATTTATATAGATATTTAATTACTTTTGTCTTATTACTAGTCATTCAACGTAAATATAGTGAAATTCGTGAAAATAAACTTATATTTGTTCATTTCAAACATTGTCAAATTCGAAATTGTGTTGACAGATCTCGAATCAAAATATCCTGCCCGTTTTACTTAAAAAATTAACCATCTTATTAAAATATAATAATTTTTAACAAAAACAGTGACCATAAATAATAAAATCAAAGATTATGTGTTACCTCATTAGTAGTTAGTTACATTTCAAGCGGGAGGCTCAAATCCCACCTGTTTATATATAATTATTTAAGTGGAGACCAGTAAAATGTTATACGCTGGGTGGACATTATGAGCATTTTCCCGACATATTAAATTTCACTCAGACAGACTATAAAAAGGTACTCCATACATTTGGTATTTGGTATTAGACACTATGAGAAGTTTACCAGACGAGTTTCATCTCATGTTGCTGTCATATTTTTTTCAGTTTTCCAACTGACGCTCTTGCCGAAAATAAATGGATTCAGGCCACTGGACGTATTGACTGGCAACCATCAATATAATTCCGAACTTGTTCGGTCTATTTTGAAAGCCATTTATTGACCAAAAGGATAAAGAGAAGAAAAATAATAATAAAATTGATATAAATGTACATTTTTATATATTGCGTTATAACTAAGTGTTTACTTTTATCTTTGTAATATTTGCATACCTCATTAAGGTAAATATGACGTACTAAATATGTATTAACAGCTTTTGTAAACACCCATATTGGTGCCATTAAAAATCTTTGTATTTGTCTTTTATTTTCTCCTATATGTATGTCCTGTAATTTGCTGACCCAATTAACTTTATGCCAGTCAACCAATCTAAACTCACCAACAACCAACCATAATGCACAAGCATATAAATCCTTTCACAGTTTGGTCTGCCAATGTTTATAGTTTACTTGCTTGATATTGTAGATTACCAAATTTGGGGGAAAATATGATAAGTGGGTAACACTGGCTGCGAAAAAGAGATGCCAACAAAGTGGTTACACCGTAGAGGGTTACACCGACCCACTGTCATACCACTGTCTTTAGGATTATTGGTCTTTGGTTTAATTCCTGTGTGTATTATCTATGGCATTCTATGGTGTTTAATTTCTCTATGCCAAAGAGGCTTGCTCTATGCTTTCAATTCCTTTCGGGCTTTCGGTTTTGAAGTTTTGGCGGGAAGTCTGAAGTAACAAGTTGTGCTCTTGTTTTATTTTCATTTTCTTAGTGTATTTTTGAGTTATATCGGATAAAGTTGATGGCATTTTGCTCGATATAGGTTAATGATAGTGCACGAGTGTTGTGAAATAAAATAACAGTGCGAAAACATGTTTTTTCGGCTTGCCTCCAAAATTCCATCGGACATGTTCTGGTAAAGTAGCCATCACTTTACTTGAACATTTGACTGACTAGACTGACTGATACCTGACGACTAACTGACTTTTTTCTACGACTACAGTGATGCAAAAATTTTACTTGAAGCTGGCAATATGCACAGAGTTTGCGACGCCATTATTAAAATTGAAAAGTAAATATTGAATGGCTGAAAGGATCTTTATCCAATGCCGTAAAATGAAATAAAATAAAAATCCTTTCAGTTTCAGTAGTCAGTACTTTCAGTTCAGCTGTTTACTATTTTGAGGTTTTACATAATTTTTAAGTCAATGTGTTTTCGTGATTTTACGAAACAATTATGCGGATTTTGACAGTATAATGGATGATAAAAATCACCATCTCTTGGGCTATTCAACTAGAGAAGCATTAATTAAATTACGAAATGACATCCGAAAACTTATTGATGAACATAAACAGAGAAATCCTATTGGGTATACAGACATGTTTCTTAAATATTTCATAAAATATCACAACAAAATAGTATTATCAATATAAAAAAGTTGAATCAATATATTTATGATAACATTTCAGTTTTTTCTAATAATGGATGTACTTATTATATATAAAAGTTAATAATCAATCTTACTAATAATTATAAATTCATACTGTCGTAATGGGTTCTAATCACAGTTTCTTTTTTACAGATTTGGACTGGTCCGTAACATTATTTCATTTTCATCAGAAAAGGTGCTATTGTCAGGAGTGGCATATACAGTGACATTAATAAACATAGTTTGTCTTATATTAACTTATTTTATAGGTGAAACTTTACATGCCCAAGCTCACTTGCTTTGGGAGGCATTTTTCTTATTTATCATTTTGATAATTAATTTTTTATTTGCCCTCAATGAAGAATACTTGTACAGACAGGAGATACCTCACAGAGTTAAGAAAGTATTAGGTTAGTATTACTATTTTACATACAAATAAAGTAACAAGATACATTCGTAATTATGTGTATTTATGAAAATATGGGAATTAATACATATAAGGGTTATTTCAACGTTGTAATTGTAATAAATTCAATACACCATGTTTGTGAGGATATACATTAACTTTGACATCAATATTGAAATGGACTTTTTTCTTTATGGGCTATTTTCTAGTTTTATTTTATTTTGTAACAAACTAAATGCTTGTTATGATTTACCTAATATGTACTAGCCATTATCTGAGTTGACAATGTTGCATTCTATCAATTTGACAAGTAATCAATCAATGATGTGAAATTTTGTTAATAACAACTTTGTAACCTTAACAAGTCTACATTCAATTTCAACTATACAGTAAGTGACAACAGTTTACAGATCAAGCTTAATGAACACTAGGCAAACCAATTACTTTAATAAAACTTTAATGGTCAATAACTTCAGAACTAAGGTCTTAAAATAAGTACTTTCTTTGATGATTATGTTTTCCATTAGCTATAGAAGCAATGAGTGAAATTAATGTATATCTTCATGAACACAATGTATATAGCATTTTTGTATGGGGGAGGAAACCTTCAAAACTTTGACGACCCACGTGGCGCATTAGTTATCATGCCAGACTGTCAATCGAGGGGTCCCAGGTTTGATTCCCGGCGAAACAGAAATTTGAATGATGAGTTTAAATTTCTGTTCTCGGTCTGGGTGTTTCGTGTTCCTGTCTTTGTATGTGTCCGTGGTACCCACGACACAGGGTATATATACCCTACTGTGGGGCTATGAGTGTGAAGCGTTATAATTATTATAAAGAAAAGGTACCCTGCATCTTAGGAGAGGGGATACTAGGTTATGTGGGATTTTTACTCCACTAAAACCCCTTGGCTGCCTGCCTCTGCAGTTGGGGTGGTACTCCCTGATCTCTAGTGGAACATAATCTCCTTCAGATGCTTACAGCATCATGTGGCCACACACCCACATCCATTCTCGGCGCTGCTGGCTGGACGAATCAAGCTCCCACTCTCACCAGCCGCAACTTTGTTTTCTTTTCAGAAACACTAGAAGAAGCAATAGATAAGTCTTTATGGAAAGAAAATAACTATCCACACCTTTGTGCCCCATTCTCACCATGTGTGATTCTTCAGTGGACTTATAGAGATGGTAAACATACATATTTGTGTTATTAATCCATATATTTTGGAACCATTTTTTATGTCATGTGAGTTTAGGTCATAGATATAGGAATATTCCACCAGGTTGGTTGATGGATTTATAGGCATTATAGTAAGTAAGAGAAAATGTATATAAACATGCAGTTCATTGTATTGCAATTTGCATGCTATAACTTTTCACATAGATTTGTATCTTGAATGTTGTTATGTTTTGAACCATTGAACCCTTTCTATCAGGCACAATTGTGAATCTTCCCTGGGCTTTGCTGGTAGAAGGAGATGTTATAGTGTTGAGGCCGGGACAAGAGGTCCCAGGGCACTGCCAGGGCCTGCAACCTGAAGACCCAGAGCTCTTCTTTGGACAGATATTTCAACCAACTTCACAAGTATGAATTGTATTGTAGTTACAGTTAAGTTTTGCATGAACATTTGCATTTGTATTTTGTGATCACTGAAAATGTTAGATTGTGGAATTATTTTGACACAAAACAGTCTAATGACTAGTTAGCTGCAACTCTTTTTGCGTCACACTGCTGGGCACAGGGCTTTCCTCTTATTAGGGAGGCCTGGAGCTTACTCCACCACGCTGCTCTAATGTGAGTTGGGTTAGTGGCCAACCCACTGTTGCGTGTTTTTAAACTACCCATATGGCCTCCGACAAGGATAGATAAAAGTCTTTGAAGACTGTTATCTATAGACATCAACCGGCACCGACGGCTTAACGTGCCCTCTGAACCATGGAAAGGCGCATGAATTTTTTTCCAACTAGCGGTCACCCATCTCTCACCCGACCGCGCTCGTTTGACTTAGCTGCATAATCCGCTTGCGTTATATGCTAGCGGCTGAGCCATGTGCGCTTCAATGACTGGTTGGCCTATCGTAATAAAAAAAAATGTGCCATATAATAGTTCTAAAACCATGAAATTTTAATATTTTAGGTCAAAGAGAACTTTACAATGCCACGTGTACGTACACCCCACCAAAACAGAGCATACAGGATGAAAGAAACACCATACCTGAAGAACTTGAAGCTAGCCCTAGAGCAAGCTACCACTCGACCTGTCACTGTGTTTGAGAAACAGAGGTATTTGGTGAGTTTTATTCTATCTACCTGCTGTGAATTTACCTGCTGTGAATTTGTTTCTTAATTGTAAAAAAATGTATGTGTAGTAAGACCAACGAGACGAGAAAAAGAATGTAAACAAACGGACCGTTACCAAGTTACATTGCGTTTTTTTTTTGCTAATTTATTTTATTTATTTATTCGCAGAATAAGGTATAATTTTAAAAAGTTGGTCAATATGATAAGAGTACATCTTATTCAAACCAATATATATATAAGCATATCTCTGTCCTTATCATTCGTTCGCAGTAATGGCGTCAGTTAGTCGACGAAAGGTGTCGTTGCGTGTTTCGTGGTACAGGAAAGCAGTCAGTACCGCAGTTGTCAACATTTGGTCCGCCATTTTATAACAAGTTCATTTATCATAAAAGTCGAGGACAATTTTTATAGCCATATTAACAACATGATTGATAGTACAATATATAGTTTTGTTATAAGTTTGGCTGATTCGGAATCTTCTGACGAGATATCTTTGTCTTATAAAGATGACAGCAATTAGAATGTGAAATCCAAAATTTGTATATAATTTATTCAAATAAAAATGTTTTGAACCCCTGAACCTTTGTTTACATTCTTCATCTCATCTGGTTGGCCTTACTTTAGTATAAATTTGGTAGGTATGTTTACATTTTACTCACATATACTCAACAATCAGCATTTGGAAGTGTTGGAAGTCTATGGCAAGATTGACTATTGTTATTGACTACTACTTGTTCAACTTCCATGTTCTCTTTCACCACCTTCAAGTAAAGTGACAAGTACGCTAATTGTCGGTTAAAGTCACCAGTAACTTCAATTTCAATTTCACGATATTCGAGTAGCACTAATCATATGATAAACTGACACGTACTCAGCTTTTACTTGCCAATTAACTTTATTTGGGAGGTAACTAATTAACACTTTACTTGGAGATGGTGAAAGAGGCCCTAAGACATTTATGTTTGACAAATCAACCTAATAACAGCTTTGTTATTGTTAAACAATTTGATCCCTTCGAAAATACTTGCTGCACTTCTTAGTTTTATTATTTTACTCTAATTTTATTACAAAAGATACAGATAACGAAAATCTTTTTTTATATCAGGAATAAATACTTTACATCCTATTATGTTCGATTATTGTAATAAAACACTTGGTTAGGAGTAATACCGTATATTCAGCTAGGGAGCTGCCTAACAAGTGAAGTTGTCATATTACATTTTAATGTACCCACATTAGTATACATTATTACAACATAAATAAAGTATAGAAGCAGGTAAATAAACATTACTAATATTTATATATGACATACCTCCCCACTAAGAATGTATAAACTATAATTATAATATTTAAATCAACTACACATCTAATTTAACTTTTTAAACATTATCTTTTCTGAAATGATATTAGATAGCAATATTCATAAACAATGAAAACTAGTTTAAGCACTGATCTTTAGATGCTTGAGGCCTTTCATAGGGTAATTTGCTATGTACATTTAATTTATGCTTAATTTTCCCCGTGGTGGATGATGGAGGTATTCCCAAGATTTCTGCCCATTTTTCGGCATCGGGAATCTCAATTATCACTTCCTCTGTACCTTGGTTCCCTTCATCCACAAGGTCTCCGGTGTCTGTGTCATCTGGCACTGTTTCAATCGTTGGAGACGATCGCACCATTCTCTCTCCATCCTCTCTCAGAGTTTCAGGGGGTCTCTGCTTAATTAATTGGTCAATATGCCGATTGAGTTCCACTCCATTCTCATTTAGAACCTTATAACTTGATGGACCATTTTTACCAATGATTTTCCCTGGTAGCCATCTTGGACCTTCACTACTATAATTCCTGTACATAATATTTTGTCCCAGATCTGTCTGTCTGGTTTAGTGTTGCTATTATTGGTGATTTGTTTCTCTATTCGTCTATTTTGTAAATTGTCAGGATGTAAAGTATCCAGCAATGTCCTTAAACGTCTTTTCATGAGTAATTCTGCAGGACTTTTACCCGTGGTAGTACACGGGGTGCTGCGCAGGCAAAGTAACAAGTTAGGTATTTTAATATCCCAGGTTAAATCAGTCATTTTCTTTAATTTATCCTTTATTGTCTGAACCATACGCTCTGCTAACCCATTGGTGGCTGGATGGTAAGGTGCTGTAGTAACGTGACGAATATTATTAGCTTTTAAGAATTGTTCCATTTCATTAGAAACAAAGGAAGTGCCGTTGTCAGACACCAATACCTCACATAAACCATGTGTAGCAAAGGCCATTCTCAAAAGTCGTATGACTGTTGCCGAAGTTGTGTTATTAACCATAAATAATTCAGGCCACCGAGAGTAGGCATCAACAATAATCAAAAAAATATTTATTTTGGTAAGGCCCAGCAAAGTCGACATGGATTCTGGACCATGGTCTTGTCGGAGTGATCCATTCATGTGTTGTTTTTGGTGGCATATGTCTATTTTCGAGACAGGTCCTGCAGTTGCTTACTAATACTTCAATGTCTTCATTTATGTGAGGCCACCACACATAACTCCTTGCAAGTGCTTTGGTTTGTACCATTCCAGAATGAGCTTTATGAAGTACTTGTAAGATCGCTTCTCGCAGTGACTCAGGAATTACTACACAACAACCCAGTAGTATGCAGTCATCCTGTACAGAAAGTTCTGATCTGTGAAGCCAAAATGTGCGTAAATCTGTATTCGTTTCCTTTGCAGGCCACCCACGCTGTATATAATGTATTATCCGGGATAATATTTTGTCGCGCCTCGTTTCACTTGCTATATGTTCTACGTTGTATGGAAAGTCTTCAGGTGTTTCTGCCATTAGCAAGATTTCATACAACTGCTGTTCAGGTTGCTCAGGAACTGGCTGTGGCCATCTGCTTAAACTATCCGCATTCCCAATCTGTGAACCTGGTTTATAGGATATTTCATAGTCGTGGGACGTCAAGGCAATAGCAATCCTAGTCAGACGTGGAGAAAGCATATTGGGCATCGCTTTTTTAGGATCAAATATTCCCAACAACGGTTTGTGGTCAGTAACAATTCGAAAACGTCGTGCCATGAGGTAATTATGAAACTTTGTGATTCCAAACATTATAGAGGTAGCCTCCTTGTCCAGTTGCGAATATCGCCGCTCATGTACATGTAACGTGCGAGATGCCATAGCAATAGGCCGTTCTTGGCCGTCTTCCATTACATGGGATAAGACTGCACCCACCCCGTATTCAGAACTGTCGCAGGTAAGGACCAGCGGTTTTTCAGCGTCATAGTGTACAAGTGTTAAGTCGAAGGTAAGTAATCGCTTCGCTGTTTCAAATGCATGCTGTTCACAATCAGTCCATTTCCATGGGTGTGATGTATCTAATAAGCGGTGTAATGGTTCAAGTAACGTCGCTTTGTGTGGTATGAATCGCTCATAAAAATTATACAACCCGAGAAAGGCTTGAAGTTCCCGTTTGTTTTTAGGTGCGGGTGTATTCACTATAGATTCAACCTTACTCGGTGCCGGATGAATGCCTTCAGAGTCTATGACAAACCCCAGAAATTCGACTTTTTCTTTGGCGAACTTGCATTTATGTTTGTTAAGTCTAAGTCCCGCCTTTTCAATTCTACCGAGGACTACGTCCAGTCGGTCTCGCATTTCTTGCATCGTTCTTCCACACACGATAATATCGTCAATAAGCACTGCCACCCCAGGTATACCAGCTAACAAAGAAGTCATTAAACGCTGAAAAATTCCCGGGCATGCTTTTACTCCAAAAGCTAAACGATGAACGGTATAAAGTCCCTTACAAGTGTTTAATGTTAACAATTTTGAAGTCTTATCATCGACGACTACTTGTGTGTATGCGCGATCAAGATCTAAAGTTGTATAAAATTTTCCACCAGCAACGGTGGCAAATACTTCATTTGCTGTTGGCATAGGATAGGTATCTGATTCGGTAGCTTCATTTACAGTGCTGCGGTAATCTCCACAAAGTCTAATCTCACCGGATTTTTTAACAATGGGTACTACCGGCGTAGCCCATTCCGAATAAGAAATCGGGCGTAGTACTCCCTCTCGTTCCAGTCTGTCAATCTCATTTTCCACTCGATCTTTAATGGCATACGGCACTGGTCGCGCTTTGAGAAATTTTGGAATCGTTCCTGGCTTCGTATGTATTGCCACTGGATGTCCGCGGTAAGTACCGAGACCGTCTTTGAACACTTCCTTGTGTTTATCTATGACACCGTCGATTTGTTGGAATTCTGTGCTGGATATGAAATTTATGTTCATCGTAATGTTAAGTGGGAGCAACCAGTCTCGACCTATCAAGTTAGGCCCATTACCTTTAGCCACGATGACACATAAATTTTCCCCGACATCTTTATATCGCACTGGCACAGTAGTCTGGCCCAGTAGTTCGACTGGCGCATCAGTCCAGGTACGCAAAATAAGCTGAACGGGTTTCAATGTAGTACGAGGCCTATGAAGACGAAGGTCCCGCCATGTACGTTCATTAATTATAGAAAAACTAGCTCCCGTGTCGACCTGCATTCGCACGGGCATGTCCGCCAGTGTTATTTCCACCTCAAAAGGCGGTACACGGCTCCTGCTCTGAGTAAAATAAATGCCATTTAGCCTGTCATCGAATTCCTCCGTAAAGTTAACTACGTTACTCTTCTTTTTCTTTATACATACTTTTTCAATATGTCCCCTTTTTTTGCAAAACCGACATATGGCATTTATGAATCTGCACTCTCCCGAATGCCGATCACCACAACGATAACACAAACGAATGTTCGTTTTCGGCTGTATCGCATTAATGTCCATAGGCTCTGGACACCCAACGGGTGTCGTGTCGAGCTGAGCGGTGCGTGGCGTAGCGCCGGTGCTGGCTGCCGCATCCTGAATCATCCGAACATCTCGACCCGCACTTTCGGAAGATAGCATAGCATCCACGACGTCTTTATAACGCAAATTATCTCTTTTTAGTAATTCGTATTGCAGCCGCTCGTCACACATACCGCATACAAGTCTATCGCGTAACATTGTCTCTAAGTCCGCGAAGTTACAACCGGAGCTTAATTTTCGTAATCGTGCAATGTAGTCTGAAGCTGATTCTGTACGTTTCTGATCACGTTTATAAATCTTAAAGGACATCGATATCTCATTAGGCTTAGGACAATAGTGTTTTGTCAAAGTAACTTCAATTTCGCCAAAAGTTACGTCGGTCGCTTTTTTCGGTGTAATTAACGAAAGAAATGTCTCGTACACTTGGGATCCGCACACAGTAAAGAAATTTGCTCGTTTAGCGGAGTCCAAAACGACGCCATTTGCCTCAAAACAAAATTTTAATCGTTCAATATAATTGTCCCAATTGTCCGTTTGTGGGTTAAATTCCGTGAATTTAACTGCCTTGGTATCCATTTTCACTGTTTTCACCACTCGTCGCCACTATTATGTTCGATTATTGTAATAAAACACTTGGTTAGGAGTAATACCGTATATTCAGCTAGGGAGCTGCCGAACAAGTGAAGTTGTCATATTACATTTTAATGTACCCACATTAGTATACATTATTACAACATAAATAAAGTATAGAAGCAGGTAAATAAACATTACTAATATTTATATATGACACATCCTAAGATTCATGTTTCTGTGTCATGTTATGTATGGCTTCTGTTATATATCTCTGCTCTTAAAAAATATCCTATGCTTTAATGGACAGTAGTAGTTCTGGATAACACTGACAGTAAAAAATGCTGGAATACTGCAACTGTGTATTACCTTAGACAAGACTTAAACCTTACTTGAGGTTGTGTGTGTCTCCACGAACATTTTGCATCAACTACATTACACCATATGACCTGCATTCTCGTCTCTACAAAACATTATACTAACAAAAATTTTATCACTTTCAATTTATTCTACTTTCATTCATTAATTTTTAGTGTACAGTAAAAATAATGGAGGGCATAGTGCTACCCCTCGTGATATCCCTGATGATGGTGGCGAGTTTGTTCCGGCACATCTACCACCTGCCTGGCAGGACGCACTGGACCGAGATATACTTCCTGCAGACAATCGCCGCGTCACTGCCTCTGCTGCAGATCGTCTTCCCTATCGCATGGGTCACGCTCAACTGCTATGGTCTGGCTAGGTAAGTGTCTTTTGTCCTTGTAGCTCGCTAACAAAAACTGTATACATATACGTATAAAGGGATTAAAAATAGACTGTGAATGGCAAGAGTGACAGCGAGTATGTTCCGGGACATCTACCACTTGTCCGGGAAGGGGCACTGAATCGTCTTCTCCATCTCTTGGGTCACGCTTAAGTGCTACTTGGTAAGCTATTCGTAAGGAAGTTTTGTTCCTCAGAACCAGAAAACAAACTCAGGTGTCCACTTCTTCTCGTAAGAGGCGAAATGAGTGTTTCGGTGCTGCAAGCGGCAAGAGTGGGAGTTAAAACCGTCCAGCTGTCCAGGGAAGAAATGATGGTATACGTACATACGTATACCCGGCGCCACATGGCGGCACTCTGTTAGAGTAGAAGAGCATACTCTACCAAAAAAGGTTGGTCTGCCCCACTGAAGATACTGGGCTTTTGACAAGCTTCAATGAGACCATAGGGACTAGGACCATCTAGTTCTAGTGTGAATAAAATCACACAATATGGTATCGATACAACTAACAACACAACAACAACTACAAAACAAATGATTGCTTTTAGAAAGTTTTTTGTTAAATGACTATTTCTTTTCAATTCAGATTCAAGCTCCTATCGGAAACGCGGCAGAAGTACGTCCGTCCGAAGTCGTGCTCCATATCGGAGGACGCGGCTGACCCGCTGATTCAGGCTCTCAGCGAAAACAATCTACAACCGCAGGATGCGCGGTCACTATGCCGGACTTTCTTTAATATCCTCGCCGGCCGGGAAGACGCCGTCACCAGGACCGCCAACATCGTGCACGTGTTAGGCTCTCTTTCGGTCAGTGGGAGCAGAATTAGTTTATAGATTTAAGGTTTTTATTAATTCGGGATTAAAAGTACGAGATACGTGACCGACACCCGGTATCCGACAGGGAATTGTCGGGTCGAAGAAGCTTAGACTAAAAGGGGACTTCTGAGGTTGCACGAATACTCCGTACGTCCGGCCATTTACCCCACGGAAGGATAGCGATGTGCGCGTTTGTGTACGAGCGCGCGTGTGTGTATTTGTGTGTGTGTGTGCATGTGTGTGTGTAAATGGTCGTATGTTGTCTTAAGCACCTCAAGAAGAATGAGAGATACATCGCTCTCCTAAGATGGTCCCATTTGGGGCATGATTCACACAACCCGGTATCTCTTCCAAGCGTCTGGGTTGAAAGTTTTCCCAGAATGCCAAAGATATTTAATCTCTTATCGGAAAGGCAGTAGATGTGTGTCCTTTGGAAATAGTGTTCCATATCAGAGGACGCGACCGACCCGCTGATTCAGGCTCTCAACGAAAAAATTCTACAATCGCAGAGCGCGCGGTCACTATTCAAGACTTTCTTTAGCATCCTCGCCGGCCGGGAGGACACCATCACCAAGACAGACAACATCGTGCTCGTGTTGGGCTTTTTATCGGTAAGAGGAAGCGAAATTTACGTCAGGTTACCATACTTACAAGCCAGTGACTTCGGTAATTTGGTGGTGATAATAGAAACGTGTTGGTAACTATAGTAACATGTTCATGACAATGGAAAATAAAACAAAACAATATAGGTTTCCTTTACCAGGTAACTGATGAAATTGACAGCTTCTTTGGTAACTCACAGCAACAATGTGCACAAACATACCCACAATCATGGTCTCTATTTGCTTCAATACATAAAACTTATAAAAGAAAAAGAAAATGTATTTTTTTAAATATATACAATAACTTAAAGTTAATTAACTGACTGAAATGACAACCTTACTGTGTAGTTTTTTTGTTTATACCACAATCATTGCAAAGTTATATGAAAGTACAATCTTCTTGTAATCAAGTTGGTTATATAATAGTACATCCGGAAGCCTTGCGTGTAAATGGGTGGTGATATCCATTTATTTATTTTATTTATTTATTTAAACTTTACGCCATACAAAAGTATTGGACAGAAGGCGAACTTAATGCTCAAAGCATTCTCTACCAGTCAACCTTAAGGTAGTGGGAGATCGATGAAGGCGGTGACAAAAGGGAAAAAAATAATAATAAAGCAGCTGTAACGAGAGAAAGAAGAGTGAAGAAGCGAACGTAACAGATACTTATGTAAAAAATATATATAATATTATTACATTTATAAAGTATATATATATATATACAAAGAAGAAGATGATGATATCATGAAAGCAGAACCTTAGACTAGACATAGCCTAAGGCGGAAGAGAAGTGCGCAACAATTTTGCGTTTAAACGTGTGCATGATTGTCACATGAACATCACTTGTATTTCTTTAAAAAAATCAATATCTTGTAGTATATAATTTGTATATAACATAATCTGGTTGATTAGTTTTTATTGATTTTATTTGTTATTGTCAACAGGCACTTTGCTGTGTAGACAAGAAGGGTATTCTCTCGTGGCCAAACCCAACAGCGGAGAAGGTTTTCTTCCTGCGCAACTCCAGCCCATCTTCCCAGCACTCCAGCAAGACCAGCCTCGTGGGCTCCATGGGCCACCACAGCCAGACCACGCTGGAGCAGGCTGGCGATAGTAAACCGAACCCCTCGGAGCCGTCCACTATTGTTGAGGTACGAATTAATTTAATATGTTTAATCGATATAATTTATTTTGTCCAATGTCAGGGTGACATTTTGGACAGTCAAGGAAAGTTAGGGAATTTGTAAGCGAAGCTTGGAGGCTAAGAAGTTGGTGATTTGGATCTGGAACCTAAAAAAATGTGATACTTGATAGAACCATATTTCAGCTTGAGGCATTTTCAGTAGACTACGATACGCTGTTTTTTATAAAGCTGAAAAAAGCTGTCCTTTAAAGCTGGTAATGGTCAGATGACTCCCCTGGAGTTGCCCATTGTTGGGGGACGGTGATTGCTTAACATTATGCAGCCCTTCTGCTTTTTTTGTTCCTTGAATGTATGAAAATTTTTTATTGCGGCAGTTTTAAAATTTTTTTTTCATAGACAGGCACCTTATAAGTGGAATTTTTAAATTATGGTCGGCAAATATAGGTAGTGTTAAGTAATATTTCTGAGTATTTTTATTTAGAGCCTGTAAAATAACGTTTAACAAACTTACTTTAGACTAACAAGTTGTTTGGTACTGCTGCGGTTGGAGCCAAATGAATTTCGACAAGTGGATAGGTACATAGTTGGGTTCGATAAATAAAAGGGTTAAATAGTTAAGGGAATCGCTTATTGCCCAATAAACTTTACCCTCGGCCACACGTCACAATCCTTTTGAGGTAGTTAAGAAATGAACACTGGCCTAAACAGAGACCGACTATCCTTAGGTGGTGGGTTGCCTTCCAACAGGACTCTGTTTCCTTGGGCTTCTGGCTTCCGCGACCGTTCCGAACCAGGCTCTGTCGTCTCGTAATGGTAGTACGTGGTAGGTACGTCGTATGTGGTAGACTCGTCGCTTCAGGGTGATCCGTCCACGTAGTAAGTTATTAACAGTATTAGCACTGACGCTCTGAACAATGCGTCTACGCATCGACCACCGGCCGTCGCGTCGTGAGGGATCCGCGAGCGAAAACATCATAAAATGCGTATTAAGTTTTTATTTAGATATTTAGTTAATTTGAATTTTAGCTAAGGTGTAAATATTTTTTATTTAATAATTATTGTCGTACTTTTTTATATAAACTTTAGTAAAATAGGTAATTTGCTACTGCAACGTTACAGTACCTTTTGAAGATTTTTACCCCGTTACTCAAAATAGTTACTCCCTAGGTGCAGCCCTGATTATCGATGAGATAGTCACCATCTACGAGTCCCTACGGAGGATTAATCGGATCGATTTGACTTCATATTCAATCAATTTTACACAGTACTATGTGCGTGCAGGTGCTAGACCTGACGCACGACCAGAACGCGCCGTTCCGCGTGGAGTTCGACGAGCAGCGCTGGCGCGCGCACCTCGCCCGCCTCAAGCCGCTGGGGCTGGCCGCGCTGCTCAACACGTGCGCGCCCGCGCCGCGCCATCTCTACGCGCACTTCTGCGCGCATCTCACGTGCGAGGCGCAGTGCAGGTGAGCTTATTTATACAGTACTATTGCACCTGAGCGCTTCAGGTCTAGTGGCCTGCATAGCCCGGCGGCTAGCATAGAACGCAAGCGACCTTTGCAGTTAAGCTAAACGGACTTAGTCGGGTGTAAGATGGACGGACCACTAGAGACAAAAAATAAACATGCGCGTTTCCGTGCTTCGGAGGGCATGTTCATGTCGGTCCCTGTTGTTGTCGATATATAACAGTTGTTAAACCTAGTCGGAGGCGTTATGATCGATTTGAAAATATCCGACAGTTCTTCTGCTTCTTTATGAATTGCGTCCGTCGTCTGACCATTTTGTCAATATCAAGTAAGCATTTGTATCAAGTATTTGCCCATTTCGTTGATACCAGGCGACATAGTAGTAGTTAACATAGTCAAATCAGTCGTGAGTATCTAGTCAGTCAAGTCAGCCAGATATTCCAGTAAAGCGATGGTTATTTTACCAGAACGTGCCCGATTGACATTTAGAGATAAGCTGAATAAAACATACCTATTTTAACACTTTTATTTTATTTTACAATACTCGTTCACTGTAACTAACCTATAACGAACAAAATGCAATCAACTTTATATGATATAATACACTAAGGAAATGAAAATACAACAAGAGCACATCTAACCTATAACGAACAAAATGCAATCAACTTTATATGATATAATACACTAAGGAAATGAAAATACAACAAGAGCACATTATGTTTTTCCAACTTCGAGCAACACCAGCTATTTTTAGCATCGATCATCGGCGATTTAGTCGCTTTTTAGAAGCTTAACACAACGACCGAACGCTGCACCGTGTACGCTAAAAAAACGTTAAAACGCGGATTCTGCAACTTTTTGATTTGTGACTACTAAAATCTATAATAATGTCAGATTTTCGTAGTCACAAAATTAAAAATCGCCGAACGCCGATGCTAAAGGTAGCTAGCGTGGCTTGGTACAATTTTATAATTTCATTTGTTTGTCTTTTCCTTTTTTATTTTCACAATAAACGAATAAAGGAATCCATCCATCAGCCGTAAGTTCATTACTGGACATCGGCTTCCCGTTGGCCTCTCTGTGCGGTCCTGCGTCCTCTGAATCCGACCGATTCCCGCTATCTTATTTTGGACATCAGTCCACTTCTTTGGAGTTTTTTTGTTTCTTTTGCTGAGACTCTTAAGGCCGAGTCCTTTCCACAACATGAACTGTCTATTACCAGTTTAGCTTTAAGATTTTTTGTTTGATATTGCTTGCCTGAATAATGAAATCTATCCGTCTGATAATATTCAAAAGCGGAACCCTAAAAACGGACTGTGCACAATTTGTGTTTAACGGCAAATAAATATGTTTTAGTGAAGACCTAGTTCCGGTGACAAACAGGCGCTGCCTCTGTGAGCTGGCCAAACAAATAGGATTCACGGACGCCGTTACGAACTCCTACACGGTTCAGGAATGTTTGGCTGTATTCCGGCACTTGGTGAGTTGTTTCAGTTGTTACTTATATTATTTTAAGACTGAATTTTGTAATTTAAAGATAAAGTTATTACTCTTTTAATATAACAGCCATCCTTTTCACACGTTATAATATGAGTAACATTGACAGCGCTAACATTTATTCAAGGAATACTTTAATCTGGGGATGGAACAATCGACCCTCAGAAACTTGTGTATTAACATATAGGTACTCTTAAATTACCATAGTGTGGTTTTAGTCTCATTACGATATTATTATTAAGATAAAGTATTTAACATCTTGTAAGCTATCTTGTAAGGGCTATAATATTTCTTGTCAATCATTGCCACTTAACCAGTCTATTTTTAATTTATCATAAGTTACTGAGCTATTTTACAACTTACCTATGGGTCTAAGTCTAAGGGATTTTGTGATCAATTTTGACGACTCGTATTATGCAGTGTTCACCATGCCAATGAGCCGTGCGTGGACTTGGCTCCATTCACAGCTAGGAAGAAATTTAAATGATGAATTTCGAGCTTTTTTCATGATCTGGGTGTTTGCGCCCGTGTATACTGTTGGGTTATGAAGTTATGATTGTAAAGTGTTTGTTTGCTTGTCAGCAAGCAGACACAATCCGGCGCGAGACGCGGTTCGTGCGCTCCCTGCACCTGAGCACGCGTGTGAAGGTGCCCTTACCGCACATGCTGGCCGTGCTGGTGCGCGACCAGGCCAACCAGCTGCAGATGCTTACACAGGTTTTCTTGTATTTGTTAATTTAACGGAATAACAAACTGCACTTTGACATTTACATGCAACCTCAATCATTGCACTGCTACTCCGGAGGCTGATCACCTAAGCATTGGCTTAGAATTTTTTCTTTCAGCAATGGCGTCATACGATCCGTCAGTCTATCATAAAAAATAAAATAAAAGTAAAAGGAACTTTACCAGAATGTGTAGGTATAGGATATGGTAAAATTTTGGAGACAACCAAAAATAGCCATGATATCACAAATAATCTCAGTGTATAATTATAATTTATGTATTTATGACGACGACTGCGACAATGGCTGACTAACATTGTAGTTATATATTACACGACTTTACTCACGTAAATTTTATCGGTATTGCCGACATGTTTCGGTCCTGCGATCCGCGATGCCACCGCGACCGGCGGGAGCTCCTGAAGAAGGTCCTCGGTCAGGTAATATATAACTACAATGTTAGTGTACACTCACGATTCGTTCATTAAGAAAATGGCTGACTACCTGCGTGGCGTAATGGTTACCATTCCGATCTGCCAATCGAAGGGTCCCGGGTTCGATTCCCGGCGAAACAGACATTTGAATGATGAGTTTAAATTTCTGTTCTCGGTCTGGGTATTTGTGTTTCTGTCTTAGTAAAGTGACAAGTACGCTAAATTAATTGTCGGTTAAAGTTACCCGTAACAATTTCAATTTAACGATGTTCCAGTAGTACTAATCATATGATATACTGACCCGTACTCATAGCTTTTACTTGCCAATTAACTTTACTTGGGACGTCACTAATCAACACTTTACTTAGAGATGGTGAACGAGGCCCTAACCCTTAAGATAAAACCAAGACTTATAAGGTATACAATGGTGTCAATGTGTACTTAAGGTACGTACGGACAGCACGACATTGTTACGCGTGTATTTACGCGTACAGCTCCTGTCTGTACCGACCGCAACTAACCTAAACGCGAGCTAAATCGTACGCACCTTTCCAGGACACGCGAAACCGACTACGTGTACCAATGTACGCGCTGTCCGTGTCCGTACGCACCTTAAGAACGTTAATTTTAAGTCAATTCTAAGCCCTCTAATTTTTATAACATATCAGGGTACGGCCGATATAATCCTGGACTCGTGCGTGGACTACTGGAATGGACGCGACCTTACGCCAATATCGCCGGCCGACCGCAAGAAAATCATCGACTTCTACCAGCGGAACTCGCTCACCGCTTACTGCACCGCCTTCGCTTATAAGTGAGTTGTAGATATATCCATATATCCTAATTGCGAGATAGAGACTAAACCCTGGACTCATGAGTCATGCGTACACTACTTGAACGGACGCAAACCTACGCCCATCACGCCGGCCGACCGCAAGAAATTGTCCAATTTTTACCAACGAACTCGCTCACCGCTTACTGCACTTTGCTTATAAGTGAGTTGACACTATTGTGATGTACATCTATAGATATCAATAGGGAGGTAGAGACCCAATCCTTGACTCGTGAGTGGACTATTGGAGAACGGGTGTGACTTTACGTATTGTTAAGCGGTAGCCATGGATATTTAAACACAAACTCAAGGTTTAAGACCTTAGGCAAAGCTACTTCAGAGTCCGATGGTAAGCCTCATGTTAGTGTGGCCGGTACGATCCTACCGAAACATAAGGTGATTTCATCCTAGCAAAAATAGGTGCAGTAACTGTACTTACCTGACTGAACCAGTTCGAAGTTCTACTTTCTTTTAAGTAGCTATTATTGCTTACACAAAATAATGCAGGTCAATACTTTTCGAACTTTAATTAAACGACCCTTGTAGCGTAATGGTTACCATGCTGGACGCCCCATCGGCATCGGTCCCGGGTTCGATTCCCAGCGAAGCAGAAATTTGAATAATGAGTTTAAATTTCTGTTTTCGGTCTAGGTGTTTGTGTGTCCATGGCATCCACGACACAGCATATAACTACCCTGTCTACACTGTCCTACTGTGGGGTTCTGAGTGTGAAGCGTTTAAAAAAAATTACCCATCCCAACGATATACCTACTTAGGGTCTTGGACACAATGCACAAAAAAATTCAAAAACCTTACCTTAAAAAGGTTGCACTACTAAATCACGCTTAGAAAGCAATATAATTGTTAATTCTTTTTTATACATCATTTTTATTACCGATTAAATAAATAATAATGAAGTCAATTGACTATATATGATAAGTGAAATGAAATGAAATGAAATGAAATGATGCGTGCGTTACTAATTTTCGTGTTAATTTTGTAGTAAACGAGTAGAATATGAATTACATGTAATTAGATAATTTTCGCAGGCCGGTGACCCGCGGCATATCGTCGTCGCTGGCGCAGCTGTACCTGGAGCTGCCGGCCGACAGCCGCGCGCTGTACGCCGCCGCGCCGCGCTGGCCCGACGCGCCGCACGCGCCGCGCTCTGTCCACGCCCGCTTCCACTCCACGGGTGAGTTCATTCCACACTCGGCTCGTGGCACAACTAACGGCCAACACACACTAGCTAGCTACTTTAGCCATTGGCGATGGGCGATTTAATCGCTAAACGCAGCATGACGCAGCCATCCGGACTACAAAATCAATTGAGATACTTTTAATGAGCTGTCAAAACGTAAGGTCCTCATACATTTTTTATGAGAAATGATTTCTAGCGTCATCAAATTTTTTAGTCAATTGACTAAATTATTACTGATTTAAAATTCAATAAAAATCTCGTTTAAAAATAAATTAACGATTATCCTGCCTTTTAAGCGCGGTTGAGTGCAACCTTTTTTACGAAATGCATTTAGATTTTTTTGGTGCATAGTTTTTTTTTTAATTTGAATGGAGTAGCATGCAGGCCACGTGGTGTTAAGTGGTCGCTGCACCCCATGGACATCTACATACAACCTCAAGCAAACATAGCATAGGTAAGACTTGTCTGAGGTCGTATGCAGTTATGCTGCTACTCCGGAGGCTGGTGGTCGCCTCATGTAATTGTGGCCGGCAACTTCACCTTTCCACCGAAACACAATAGAATTGGTTCACGGCAGAAGTGGGTGCAGCGGTGGTATTTCTCCGGGCGAACCATAATAGTTCTAACACCTACAAAAGTGTCCATAAACTAAGTGTCCAAGAACGGTCTTGGACACTTAGTTTATAGATGAATACGAATTCAGCATCCGAAACGCGCGATATCCATGCTACGTGCCAAAACTGCTTCGTTGCACACGCAAATCGCCAATCGCCGATGCAAAAAGTATTTAGTGTGGCCTGGCGGTATAACTACTCTATCTGTAGAAGGATATTAAGGGAACTTCGACCAATTTATTCATTAATAGGGAAAAGGCAAAAAATTTGTTGTTACGTAAAATGTATATATTTCAATTAGAAAATGGCAAATAATGATGACAATATGGAAAAAAGTTTTTTTTTTTCGAAAACTGGAAAATGGAAATGTGAAATATGAAAATTCAAGTTTTTTTATATCATCCAATAATGTTTTAAATATTTTTTTCAGAATCTATATATAGGTACTTAAACGCAGTTTTTAACTGTTAAAATTGCATATCACTTGTTTTTTGTCATAGTAATCGTCAGGTCATATCTTTCGCTTTGTTAGTATGGGCCGTTTTCAACGTAGTGAAGTTTAACTTTGGCTCATAGTTCTGTCTTTCGGGGTTAAGAACATTTTATCCCTATGCCAAATAGGATCGATTGCAATAAAAAAATCATGCCAGTTCCCTGTTATGAGCCAAAAGTTCACTGTTACTATTACCGCTGCATGTGATCCTGTGATTACTTTATGTGTTCTAGATCTAAGGAAATAAAAAAGTAGTCATTTGAATTACAGATTCACTGCTGTTCAACGATGTAATTGATGACGACGTGACTGACCCGGAAGGATTCTTTGAGATGCAATGTAATCAGGTAATCACACAAATTTATCAGTTAAAATTATTTTTCTTGTGGAACATAAGAAATGTTAATAGAAAATGCGAAAGTTAATAAAGAAAACACAAAAATAATAATGCTCTGACTTTGCTTAAGGTATTTGTTAAGTAAGGTAGGTGTAAGTTTGTTAAGTAAGCTAGGTAAGTACTTACGACTAAATAATCTTATTATGACAATGTTATTGCGTGTGATGAAAAGAGGTTTATATGTATATTTTTTTAATATTTTCAAAAGTTGTTTACAATATTATAGAAAGCCCTGTCGTCCGCTTTAGCTTTTACTGTGTACGAATTATATTATAATTCGAACCATATAAATGTTTAGTAAGGTTACATAAGTGAAGAATACTGTATGAAAAATAAAAAAAATATTATTGACGTATCGGCCACCTCAGGGTGAAAAAGCACGCGCTAAGAGGATCGTTAGTTTGGTGTAAAAAGCGTCAAATTGTATGAAACATTCTAGCTAGTAATTCGCCTACCCAATACGTGTTAATCGTACAGTCGAGGTATTGTTATAGGTTTTCATCGGCATGGTGACGATGCAGTACCAGGCGCAGAGCGACATGGTGGAGCTGATCGAGCGGCTGGAGCGCGCCTGCATCCGCTTCGTGCACTTCAGCAAGGAGAACGAGCTGCGGTCGCGCGTCTTCAGTGAGAAGATGGGCCTCGAGTCCGGCTGGAACTGCCACATCTCGCTCATGAGCGGCGGGAACAACAGGTGAGTCCACGTTAGAGCAGGGCGCAGGGTGCGGTTGCAGTCGGGTGCATGGTTTGCGAAAGTAACATTTTACGGTTCATAACACTTCATGGTCAAACGGCCTACCTTCTAGGCCATATAACTCGGATGACTTATCTGTGCACGTCACGCTTTGACGTAACCGTGACGGTACTGTTTGCAAAAAAGTTGCAAAAATATTTAATCTGCAAAAGTATTTCTTTCTATATATTTTTCGGAAATATTAGGCTAGTTTTTGGAGCGCCGCGTGGGGAAGCGGGAGAGCAGATGAATTCCAAAGAAGTGTACGGTTAAGTCTTCCGTGTTGTATGTCCGTAAGTTCTAAAATTTTGGAAATCATTTTTGGCATTTTCATATTGTTTTTATTTTATTTTACGAATTTATAAAATTGCAATAGCCTGAATGAATAATTTCAGTCTTGTCCAAAAATGAGGCTCAAAATTTCACGAAGTTTCACATTTTCGTGATACCTCACAAAGTGAACGAAGTCATTTGAATATGGTTGCGACGTTGCCAGTGAATGGCTGATCAATAATTGGGACGACCACAAGCCTTTTAAGTAATCAAAATAAATCCTGGGTAATGGGTATGGGCAAAAGAGGTGTTACAATTATGGGGAAGTTTGAACTGCTCTTAAATACACACGCACGCGTAATTATAATACATTTTAATCATTATAATTTTGAGCATTCTAATGGAATTTTTTAAATAATTAGTATAACAATGATGCAATGATTGGGAAATAAATTTTAATATGCTTGAAGCGATAAATAATTGAATTGGCGACGTTATTGTTGATACTATAATATTGAAAATTTTGTGTATGCGTGCTACCATTTGTGTGCATTGACAATTTTTTACCGAATAATGTAAATCGAATACTATGTAAAAAATGGCATATGAAAGGCATTATTTTATCTCACGAATGCGAGAATCACATGGACGTGGGTATGTATGCACGTGATCATTGTCTCTGTGTGCGTTAGCTAAGACGCTGTCAGTCAGTCATTAGTTACTATAGTTACCAACAGGTATACCAGCTGTATTTACCAGTATGTTTTCTGCTGGTAAGGGGCTGTCCATTAATCACGTGATGTTGTTTTAGTAATTTTTAACCTCCTTCCTCCCCCCTTGGTGACATGTGGTAAGATTTAAGACTAACCCCCTCTCCCTCTCTCAAAATCACTTGTATTTATGGTACCTACAAAGTGTTAAAGATTTTAAAAATGTTGTCTATAAATACAGGTGTAAAGTATAATCTAATTTTATTCTAGAAAAGGACCATCAAAATATCTAGACAGAATTATTATAGTATTATAGTACATAGTCAAAAACAACCTTGCATAAAAATAATACTAAACGAATGGTGTAATCATGTGAAAAACATAAAAAACATAAATGTGTCAAAAATAAATACACGTGATATCTTACTACTCTCCCTTGTGATATTTTGTGATTTTTACTGTAACCCTCCCCCCTCTTCAAGCCTCAAGTGATTAATAGACGGCTCCTAAACTAACTGGCTACATAGTATCGTAACGTAACGTCCATAAAAAACATGTGCGTGAGTACACTTTCAAATGGTGAATTCGTATTTATGAGATAAAACAGCTTTTACAACCACTACAAATTGTTTGAGCTGTATATTCTTATTCCAATTCAAATGGAAAAATTGCTTCGGCTCATAACTTCGCATATACTAAAACATCACCCACAACATACAAAAACTGTACATTTTTTCTCCATTCGAATTTTTTTTCAAGCAAGTACACTGACTGTTATATTGGTTACTTTTTAAAATACATGTATATTAGTTTTGTTTGATCTGTTTGAGATACCTAGTCATGTCAATATAACAGTTGGTTTACGATATATGTCCTTGCTCTAACAAAGTATGTGTTGGTTTGTGACAGAATATACATGGGTAAATTAAAAGTAATCATGGAAGTGATACTATACATGGAGTTGTTAAACATTTTGATTGTCATTTTGTATTTTATTAAATAATCATTATTCAAAAAAATATTGGGTTATTTAATTCCTTTTTTTAAATTACATCAATAGCTTATAATAGGCATGATGACAGATTTTTAAATACCTTTCCTTATTGTAGGTACACGTCTCCTAGTTGCGAAAAAAAGTTTATTTCAGCAATAAACTTAAGTTTTAACGTAAATTAATGTATTTTCTGCTATGTAACTTGAATTAAGCGCAAAAACGCTCGTAGGTGTCATGGAGTCGGCTTGCTCGTCAAACTTCAAGCAACACGATGACTTTTACTTAGGCGTGACGTCATTCCTTTTGATTGGCGTTTCAGATAACATGGCCGATTGCTGTATTTAATACTTTTATTTTATTGAAAATCTTATTAATCTTAATGTTTATATTAAAACGGGATCATATTTTAGAACTTTTTTAGCATATATTTTTCTGATAAACCGTTTATTCTCTGATTCTTTAATAGTGTCATCATGCCCATTATATTGAAAGTATTAATATTAATGTAATCGGCACATACTACGATAGCTTTTTACAAGTATAAATGTTGTGTTAGATATTCATAACTAAAATGTTATATTATGTTTCAGTTCTCCTTTTTTACAGTTATACCAAATATAATTATGTTTAACTTAAAATAACAATATTTTAATTGTCACTTAGTTGCGCCTAAGTTTTACTTATAATTCTTGTGGAATATCTGTCTAAATTCATTTAATTTGTGTTCTCTTTTCTAGATCGTATGAAAAGTCTGAGTGTTTGATCTGGTTAGTCTTGTCCAACTGTCTATAGAGTTATACTATCAAATTAGATGTTGCTATGCTTAGAATTTTAAAATTTATATGCCCGCCAGTGAAAAACCAAGTTTGGATCACGTATCTTGACAGTTTTTCGCTGTATACCCATTTATTGACTTTGTAGTACCTCCTTTATACCCCTTTCACTTATTTATTTCATGTCATTAAAAAGAATAAAAATATATTTTTTGTTAGTTTTCACAACATCATCGCAATTATTTCGTAACACTTCCGTCTACCATTATGAAAACAATATGTATATTAATTAAAGATCGTCGAAATTTAGGGGTCCTTCAGGAAACATCTTTTCACTGTCATGCATGCTGGAACAGCAATCTGACCACCAAAATTTCATGGTTTTATTATTATTTAAATCCTACCTACCTATCCTTTTAACAAATAGGTAATGTAGAAACGTAAGGACGTAGAATAATCATAGAAAGCTGAATTTAGCAATGAGAACTGACTGAACTTTGCTACCTATTTTGTTATCCATCCTTAAACATAATTTTGTTTCTCTGAAAGAAAACCTTATATCAAAAAAGGTAGCAAGAGAAATTCTTTACAGAACAAACATCATGTACATATTGTTAATGTTTTTTTTTTTAATTAAAAATAGTTTGGTTCAGTAAATTTTAATGTTATATGTTCCATAAAAACCTTTTTGTTCGTGATGTAATTCTACGTGATGTTTGTACTGTAGCTCCTACGAACTCAGTATAATTTAAAGATTTCCGCAAACCTGAATGTCAATACATTATGAATTGAAATAATATTGAAATAGAATAATAAATGATCTTGAAACTGTGCATGGGCTGCACTTTTTCAACTTATCAACTTAATTAATAAAAGTTATATTAAATGGAGATAATCATGCTGTTATTTGCAGAGTGACCAGTTAGTTTTTCTTAAGGTTAAATCATTATTCCAAAAAAAATATTAAAACTCTCAAAATTTTACTGCGAGTGGGATTCGAATCATCATTATAGAAATTAAACAAAAACAAATTATAATGAAAGCAGGCCTCGTTTGAAGACGAGAACGTCAAAATAATGGGATGCGATTCGATGGGTAAAACCTGCGATTGCCCAAACACATCCATAGACACTAAATTAGTGGTAAAACTACTGGGAACGTACCATCGCTGCATCTATTTCTGCCGTGAAGCAATTCTATTGTATTTCGGTGGAAAGGTGTGATTTCTGGCCAGATCGGAGTAGCAATGCAAGTTGACTACCTCGAGCAAGACTCGAGCTTGTTTAAGGTTGCGTGTAGATGTGCACGGACTGCACTGATCACTTAACGTCTGGCTACATTCAAAAAGCAAAAGAGTACTGAGAACGGGGTAGAGTCGAATCCCACTGGCAGTAAAGTCCAGAAAGGTGACATATGTCCCGCAGCCGGCCGTGCTCGCCGCTGTCGGCGCAGGGCGCGCGCGAGCGGCCGCACACCGCCACGCAGATGCGCGCCGCCGACGCGTACAACGCTTTCCACTTTAGGTGCGTCGCGCACGCTCTTCAACGGGTGATAAGCGTACGAGGAATTGCGCGTATTTCGTGGCATAATACAAATAACAAGCAGCGGCCTAGACTAGTAGTATTCTACAATCGTAAACGCTATAGATAAGAATAAAAAAATGTATGGGAGTGACAAAATCAAGATTCGAGATCACGTGGTTTGTTAGCTAAATGGCAATTTAATACATTTTTCATTCTATTCTACAAGCGCTAATGATAGTGGAATGCCATTTATAGCTCTGCCATCACTAGCCCCCCAGCACAGTAAGTTCATAATATCGCCCGAATGTCAAATTATGTTGTGAAGTTACAGTACTGCTTGTTCTTCTTTGTATTGTCCCACAAGTCCGCGTACTTCGTGAGTGCATAAGTCGCACGTCTGTCACCCTTTACGCACGTTGATATGTCACGTCAAACTCGCACGCCTCATCAAACGTTCTTGATCTTTTTGTAATGATTAAAATTGAAAAATGATAATTGATGACTGTTTACAGATTAGACTTTGAATTTTAGTAGATGAGTATTAAAACATTCTTCCGTGGGTATTAATCCATACAATTTAGACTCGAGTAGTAGAGTTACTTTAGACGCAACAGCAGAACTGCTACTGGCAGCCGTAAAGGTAATTGCCAAACAGACTCGCAATTTTTTTGAGTAAGTACATTTTAATCGATTCATTTCATTGATAAAAAATTTAAAAGATTTGATACGCTTAATTTATTAGTCTATAACTATCATGTAAATATAGATACAATATTTGTGACTAAGACTGCTCCATTAACGATTGAAAGCCGGTGGCTGTTTTGCTTTCAGCTTTAAGTTGTGCATATAGTGCCATTATTTTAAAGATCATTACTATTAGTTTTAAGTTAATATTCGAATTCGCATATTCAGTTTATTCCTAAAAGATTATTTTTTTCTGTTTTTCAGACGAAAATGTGCGTCAAAACTGAATAACTTGCGATATTAACATATTTGTTTGTCCATAATATTGCTTTAAATCTAAATAATCATTAGCTTATTCTTATAATCTTAAGTAATTGAATAAAATTGTTAGGTTACTCTTTAGTAAATTTACTTTAATTTTACCTTTGATGTGACGTAACACTCGCGTGCATTCACTAGTTTTATTCAATTGTTTTTGCATGCCTTATGATTTAAATACTTTGAATGCCAGTACTCTTAAGATTGAGGGTCATTTTGTAGTAGGTAAGCTTCATAAATGCTGAACAATCTGCTCGTACCATTGATTTAGCATAGGGCAAATTTTGTCCTTTAAGGTGCTTGAAAATAGCTTGATATCTTATAAAGTGTAAACGAGAAGTACAGACCATTTTTATTACTTCGAAGATGTCTTCGAAACTTGTTTCTAGGCGTTCCTTGTACATTTTCATGTTTCGGTATAAAGCACTTTATTAGTAGGTAATTCGGTCATTATCAAATAGGTACGTACCTCCTACAAGATGTCCGCCAGTTCTTGAAATACGTGCTAAAGTGTGTGTGTTCGTTTTTGAAATGTGTTGTGGTTCATTCATTAACCTGGAAAATTAACTGTTATTAACTATTCAAAACTAACAAAATAAATAAAAGGTTAATTAAATTGATGGATTTTCCTAAAATTATTTTAAAATATACACCACAGTGCATTTTGAAATTCCATATTATAGTGTGCTTTTTTTAGCTAACGTTCTTCCCTGTAGTCGAATCTATACAACGCTTGTTCTACTTTTCCTGAGTTTACACACAGAACACAAAATAAAGTACTTATTCACATCACCGAAAATGAGGAAGTAACTACCCATTGATCAAAATTTAATTTAAGAGAAGCTTAATATTGCTAAACATTATTGTGATAGGTATAACCGATGTTCTGCTTTTTGAATACAAGAAATTTCTAGATCGAAGCTCTTCATTGTTAACTGAACAATGTCAATGTATTCGAGTTCTGAATTTCTGTAGAGATGACTCTTAGTTCAGTTAACGGTACAGAAACTTAATGAAGTCAAAATGCAGAATATCTTTGTAATCATATCTAATCAAATACACCATGGCAACTTGTAACATGTAACCTAAATGTGTAGTGGCAACATAGTGTCGTCCAAAGCTTTGTCGATGTCTGCGCCGGGCGCCATCAACGTGGAGCCCACCACCGTGAAGTTCGACAGCGAGATCAAGAAGGCGCGGCACTCCATGACGGCGCACAGCGGTTTGAAGGTAACTTTAATGTTATTGTACATTTTAACTTGTAATCTGATTGTGTAGTGGCAACATAGTGACATCCAAAGCTTTTTTGATGTCTGCGCCGGGCGCCATCAACGTGGAGCCCACCACAGTGAAGTTTGACAACGAGATCAAGAAGGCGTGGCACTCCATGACGGCGCACAGTTGCTTGAAGGTAACTTTAATGTACATTGTAACTTGTAACGTAGTGTATGTAGGTAGTTGAGTCGAGTCGAACCTGGCCATTGTTCAAGACACACAGGAGGCTAACTCAGATAAGTCAATCAGCCCATTACCCTCTTCTTCATGAGATGGCGAAATGTGAACATAAAAATCCCACCTCTATAGAAGATGGAGGAGATGCACCGTTTCCCCTGGACTTCTTAGGCAGATCGTGTCCGCATCAGATTTAGGTACTTACCTAAACAACCGTGCCCCATGCACCTGCGTTAGCCTAAACGACAACACGCCGTGGCGTCTGATCCAGCGTTATCACCCCAGCTAAAGGGGATTCAAGTACCGCCTCCCATCTTTGTATCAATACATGAAGTAAGGTAAGGGACCTTAGGGGATTAGGGAATCCGTCCTCTCTTGATGGTAACTCGCCCTACTCGCTTGGAACCAATTCCACTACCAATATACTTCTGGGAGTACTCATGCATGAAGTTCGCAGTAAGGAACGAATCCTCCCAAACTCTTTTCGGCCGACCCTCTCGGGCTTGCCACGGAAAACTGTTTACAGGTTACTAGGACCAACCGCAAACTGTCCTATAGAAAAAGCTTATATATTATAGATTATAGAAAAAGTGCGAAGCTTCGTCCAACTTTGCAAATTAAAGAAGTTATCACATGAGTGCACTGAATAGAATCGTAAATACGTACGATTGACCCTGTTCTTGTCTAATATTAATTAAAAAAGAAATGTGTATTATTAAATTTACATGCTATTAATCTACAGCGTGCCAGCATACCAACATCGCATGCGTCGACGGACTCCCTGCTGGAGACGGGGGCGGAGTCCCCGGTGGACGCGTGCCGCTCGCTGTCCTGCCTCACCGACTCCACCGACCACTCCGCGCCGCTGCACTTCGATATGAGCAATCGGGTTAGATGTTCAAATTTCTTGTAATTTAGGGTTAGGTAAAAAATACTGAAACACCTTAAATTTGCACACTGAAATGGGGATGGGGAAAATAAGTCTTCGAATAGCGACACGTCCTGGAAAAAAGAGCAACCAGGTAGTGCACCTGATCAAAACAACGGGAATCAGTTGGATTCACAGCGAGCTGGACCGGACCGGGAGACCAATGTAAAAGGCGGCCTATGTTCATCAGTAAACCTCGAAAGGCTGTGGCATGAATTGAAATATCTGTAATATTCATTAACCAAGACCACAGCTTTTTATACCGCTGATACAGGCCGTTAGACAAGCGATCAGGAAACCTGTTTTATGGAGTTTAGATAATTTTGGTATAGACACTTGCAACGCCCCTAGCGCAATACCAATAAATGTTTCAATTTGTTTCACAACAGTGAAAACCAGCATGGGCAACGAATGGTAATAAGAAAATCGTAATGAACGAATCTTATGTGTAGGTTAAGGTGCGCAAGTAGAAAAGCATGATCGAATAGATGTGCTATACTATAGTTGCTTTCATCCAAAGACTTTTTTAAATGTAACATTGTGTTCTCCAATAATGCTATCTTTACCGAACTTTGGAGTAAAATAATATAATATATTCTTACATTTTGATCGTTGCAGGCAAAACTCCCCCGCGGCATCGAGAACATCCGTCCGCACATTGAGCAGGTGGACAACGTGCCTCTGCTGGTGTCGCTGTTCACGGACTGCACCGCCAGCTCTGTGCAGTGCATGATACAAATTATGCAGGTACTAGCTTTCCACCCGCGTGGGCTAAACATTTTTCCATACGAATGTTGTATTTCTCTGCTAAATTGTTCTATGTCACTCTCCAGCCCCCCAATTATCCCCATACAAAAAAACTAGTACTAGTATGGATTCTTAAAGATAAACTTATATTGTTATATTGAAATTGAAGGAATATTGCCGGCAAGATGAAAGAGGCATGTCTTATTCTTATTTTCTTCGCATTATCTTGGTGTATAGTTGAGATATATCGAATAAAATTTACGGCATTCTGTTTCATAGTGCTCGAGTATTGATTAACTGAAATGACCCCAAGAGACTCTCAATTCTCTTGGAGTATTGAGTGAATACAATATTCTCTCAATTCTCTTTGAGTATTGAGTGAATACAATATTCTCTCAATTCTTTTGGAGTAATTTCAGTCAATTTCTATTTTGCTCAAAATTAATGTATCCATTGCCAGGATTATGGAGAGGTTGTGTGCGTGATGGGATCGGCGGCAAACTGTCAGAACATGGAGATATTCATGCAGGCAGATGCGAGGTTCGTATTATAAAGCTCAGATATAATAAATATCTTAGGCCGCTATCCTACTGACGGCGAAGCGTTGGCTTTCTGCAACGTTGTCGCTGCGTTAATCGCGTCACGTCGTGTTTGCGCTACGGAGAAACACCAACGCAGCCTTAATGAATCATTATGACACTAACTCTCTGAAATGAATGAATGAAATATGTAGAGTATTAAGGTTGATAAGATTTTCTGAGTTTGAAATTTTCATCGTTGTCTTACATTTCATAAAGCATTACTACTCCATTTACCCAGCATAGCCCTAGAGCCGCTCTACCCGGTGCTGTGCCAGAAGATGCCGCCGTACCAGGTGCCCGACGACTGCATCGGCCCCATCGACCTGGCGCGCGCGCTCAACTCCGTGCCTTGCTCGCTGTCGGTGAGTCGCAACACCACAACGTAGCCCTGGAGCCGCTGTACCCGTTGATATTATCTTCATATGTATAATGAACCACATGATTTATAAGCACTTTGTAAATAAATAGCTTTATTTCACTCGTTACAGTCCATAATTTATTAATGTGTTATAACGATATTGCTTAAAATATAAACAAGTTAACATGCATGAATAATAAGATAATGTTGTGTCATGATAAATTTTTTTTAATGATTTTATTACTTAATGGTGATTTGTCTAGGTGAGTATAATGTGAATTACATGAAATGTATTTGCATACAAAATAACTTAAAGCTATTATTTTAAATCTAATTGCAAAGCTTGTACATTTTTCCTGAAATCCTTTAATAGATGGACAAAATTCATCCACTCAATGTTTTTTAGTATTCAATTATATTGTAGGAGCCGCCGTGTTGTGTTGACGGTACCCGGTTGTAACTTGTTGGTTATGGGAGGTGAAGAGATACACGGACGCGTAGTTAAGTTATGTTTGTTTATTGAACCACTGATTACGTTTGGTCGTCTGAGTCAGTAGGTCCGCGCGTGCCGGTAATTAGGTGACGACTAATGTATTGAATAAAGTTAATGCTGTATGAGCATTTTTGGCACGTACATGCTCCCGAGGGACAAGGAAAAGAACTCAGACAACCAAAGTTGTATACATATGTAAAGTAAAGTTATAGTTTAAATGTAAAAGGTTACAAAGTAGTAAATAAAAGTAAAAGTTAAATAAAGGTATACAAAAGCAATACAAACAAAAAGTTAAGCATAAAAATACAACATCATGAAATATTTGTTATTAGAGTTTGAAACTTGATCGAACAGCTGTTTGCGGTGGAGTCTTGTTCCTCGCCGTTCGTTCTCCTATTTCCGTGTAGGTAGTTATCTCCTTTAGTTCTATGTCTTCTTTTATTTTAGGCGCAGGTTCATTTGTAATGCAGGTGTTGTTTCTCTTACACGCAGGCATGCATTTTCTTACTCGCCAGATCACAATAGAGACGGCGATTCCTCCCACCAGCAAAGTGATTATCGCGTAGTTGCTGACGTCGTGAATGCTCAAGTCGTTAGGCAGGCTCTCTCGTTCTTTCTGCATGGCTATCTGCTCGTTAATGGATTCATGTTCATTATTCAAGTTCAATTTTGGAATAATAATTTTAGAATAGTTGAGAGTATTCCAAAACTCGTTAGGTGAGCCCACGGAAAGTGTTTGTAATGACGTTCCAATGTTCGTTTTGCTGCTAAGGACGTTATATGAGTATATAGTGTCCGTCTCGTGTTGCATTACACAGTCCTGACCCAATGAAATGAGTAAAGTAATCATGGTCACTGTTGGTAGATTCAAACTTCTGTAAAATTTCATGGTTCGCACGAAATTCATCCCATAGGGAACGTAAGGCTTCAATCCGTTTGTTTAGATAATCCTTTTTGTAGTTGGTTTGAAGAGCTTTGATTTTTTCATAGCTGCTCTGCTGTTTGTTGATGAGTTCCAAAAAGTATTCTTGCTTCGACATAGTTATTAGTAGGTAAATATGCCGGCGTTAAATTCACGAAGTTGTCGTTAGTTATAAGTTATATCGTTATCTCGCAGTGGACGTTATCCCCGCTGTTGGTTCCTTGAAAAGAAGCTGAAGACGTTATCTCAGCTTGTTGTTGTTATTGGTAGACGTAGACGTTAATTCTCCGTCGAATGTTTGAAGACGCAGTGGACGTTATCCTTACTGTGGCTTCCTGGTGTTGTTGTTGAGTATCCGAAGACGTTATCTCCGACTGTTGTTTGGTGATGCAGTAGACGTTATCCCTGCCGGTTCGTTGTTAATTGGCGAGTTAGCGCAGCTTTCCCTCCTTTACGTGATGTGCACCTTCTCAATACCACTGGGGAGACCTGCTTGTAGGAGGCCAGTAGCACCGATTTGCTCACGTAACTGAGAAATACCACTTAAAAAACTCGGCCAATCAAGTGATCGAAGGACCAAAAAGAGGTTGTAGCAGCTGCCGTGTTGTATTGACGGTACCCGGTTGTAACTTGTTGGTTATGGGAGGTGAAGAGATACACGGACGCGTAGTTAAGTTATGTTTGTTTATTGAACCACTGATTACGTTTGGTCGTCTGAGTCAGTAGGTCCGCGCGTGCCGGTAATTAGGTGACGACTAATGTATTGAATAAAGTTAATGCTGTATGAGCATTTTTGGCTCGTACATATATCGTTATTTTAAAAATTATTTTTTATAGAACACAACAATTATTTATTATAAATTTTGAATGTGTTTACAATTTTTCATGCTGCTAATAAAGTTACAAAACAAGTGGCAAAGCCAGCCGTATACGAATTACTGCGACTCGCAAGTATGTATATTTTTATACATCTTATTTAATTTTAAGGTTATCACAACGGAACTTTGTCTCTCTGAACGCGCGCTTTTTTGTTGCAACTAACTTCAAAGCGATAAAGATCCGTTGAGACTACTGGACCTACTGTTGTAGGCATCATTTTAGTATATTACTAAATTTTATCCTATTTTATTGACTCGTCTTAAAAGACGATTATGATGGATCGATGCATAGAATTGTTTTTTTCATGCTGGTTTCCCACTATTTTTCACTCAAACCATGTTATTTCTATTGCTTCTTTCGGTGTTAGAACTTGCAAGATTTGCAGAAATTTTGAATACATTATTCTGTCAGTAGAAGGTAGATCTAGAACTTGCACGGTTCGACCGGATATGTACCACTTCGGCAAAATGGTTCCTATGTATTGAAGCTAACTTCAAAAACCTCAAATTTCCGAAGCACTGGCCCAACCTGCCTAACTCATCGTATTATTTATGTCTTGTCTACTACCGAAAGGTGGCGCGTGCAACACATGAACGTGTACGAGTCTGTACTGTCTGTGAAGAACATTACACACACAGTCAATTAGGTATGCTGACGTTGCCAGCACCACAATAGCAGCACTGCTGAGACAATAGTGCTGCGTGGTTCGGAATTATATCTTAAGTAGTGAGGATGCTAACTTTAGGCGTATACAATACATATGACTTAAGTAAATTTATTGAATTCAATTGATTTCCTTGTCTCCGGCAGATGGCGCGCGACGCGGACGTGTCGCTGTTCGCGCTGATAACGATGTCGCGTCACAGCATGATGTGCATTTGGAACTGCACGCAGTTCTGGATATGCAGCGCTTGTTTCATCTCACTCATACAGGTGGTGCAATGATTCTTAAATATTGTAACAGAACGTGGTAAGGAAACTCTAATCTATTTTCTTATGTTGACGCGTTATAACATAATAAACCTCCATTACCATAAACCATGTAACGTTGTGCCGCTCTTAGAATGGGTTTGTCGATATACTGTCTTGGTCGTTGGCGACGTACAACAGGTTTGTGTATATAGAAGTATTTTGTGTAATCGGTGCTCAATTGTTTATTTCATGATAAACGCTACAGTGTTGCCTCTCGATGAGCCTTCTAAATCTTATGGCCCAAGTTAAAGTCTAAGCATTGCAACAAGCTAGCCAAATTCGCATTGTTCTATTTTGATGAAAACTTTGTAAAGTTTGCAATTTTTTCTCTCGTAATGTATCATCCATCCGTGTTTAGGTGGGGCCCTTATAATTACAATTACATTATAGAAACCAAGTTCGCGCGCCCAAATTGAAGCATGTTGATTAATGCCAAACGTAAAACTTAAGGTTGAATTTGATCACAACACTTTTTAAAAACTAAACAAATTTAATAAAATAACTTTTCAGTGTTTTAAATATTTTGTAGTACCTATTTTATAGTTAATTCGGTCTAAATAAAAATATTTTGTTTGTCAGATGTGACAGCTGTAGTAATATATTTAGTGGTTCAATTTTGACAGCGCGCTTGCATGAAGACACTCATTCTATACGTATTTATTCTAAGGTGGGGTCCTTGTACCTGTTCCTGCCGCTGGCGCTGTCCCCGGGCGGGGCGCTGTGGTGCAGCGCCGTGTGCATCCCGCTGGCCGCCACGGCGCTGGCGTTCGCGCCCGCGCACCACTCCGTCATGCACCGCGCCGCCACGCGCCCCGCGCTCGCGCTCAACAAGAAGGTATGCACGCCCCTGGCCGAGCCGCTGCGGCTCTGTGACCTGTGGCGGCTCCGGTGCGAGCCCTGGCCGCCAATTTCCGGCACATTTAAGTGTGTCACATGACTAATAAATGAATATCAAACAGGCTATTCAGATTGTAGGGAACTAAAATTTAAAGAATAGTCCCTAAAGATCTTATGTACTCGTTTGTTTGTGTATATTTTAAAGATGCCACGCCAGCGTGGGCGACACTTTTTTTTCTATAGTAAAAAGATTTTTTTTCCGGGTAAAAATAGCCTACATTACTATCCAACGTCTTAGCAGTTTTGCGACGTGAAAGAAGGACAAAAACACTCTCTCAGTTTACAATACAAAATGGTAACGGGCGTCGGGAGTTAGGTAACACCACGCTGTAACCTCAAGTTAGCGAGCAATTTTGCCTTCAGTGATACTTTGACTATCGGGAAGGGAAATCTTTATATTGAACGCCTTGTAAAATAACAAGTCTATTTTGTGATAAGACTGATAAGTAAGACATGTTTTGTTAACTGCAATTTTTGCATGCAAATATTTATTATTTGAATAAATAAATTCAAACAGCATACGTTATAGTCTTACCCAACTTCATCCACAGATGGCGCTATTCGTCTTCTGGTGCTACGCTTGCAAGTTCCTACCCTCAGTGATCTCCATCCTCCTTCTATACGGGTTCACGCTTCGGACGTTCTGCGAGCAGATCGCGGAGGCCACGAAGGCCACGTCCTGCTGGCTGGTGTATCCGGTCAACGTGGGCAACTACACGGAGGCCCAGGACCTGTCCCTGAAGAGCTGGCACGGCTGGGGGGACGAGTTCTATGAAGACTTCTACCTGGCGCAGCACATCACGCTCGCGCTGGTTACATTGCATTTAAGTGAGTATTGTTCTTATTTACTTACTACATTCCATTCATAGATTGGATTGACACATTGTCTGTATGGACGATAAATTTATACGTTACATTTTCCTTTGTGTAAATATCAATTACTTTAAAAGCAAATATTTTCTAAAAACTTGACATACGACACCAACGTCACTGATGTTTGCGTGTCTAAATGCTCGAGTAATTTTGTGGTCAATGACGTGGTAGCGAGTAATATGATCTATGTAATTCTTTAATGAATGCATTTTAAAAAAGAAATATTTAATGAATAATAAGTTAACCTCAATCATGTACAAAAAATTGTTGCTTAGTTGTTACTGTAAGCTTAATAGCTCACTATGTTTTCTTACAGAGAAGCAAGTTTTTAATGCCGTATAGAGTTTTATAACTGTTTCAATGAAATGTTTTATTTCAGTTGTGATATCAATATCGTTTGTTCATCGGCATTCTTCAATATGGGAGAGGGGTTTCTGGTCCAACCGTGTTTGGTCGGTGACTGTTGTAATATTGTAAGTGTTCATATTTAAATGTTATTTTATTTTATAAGTTTCTTAACAAGATCTATAGTTTACTTTTAACTTTGTTTATATTCAAAATACGTAATGAATGATACTTATGTTTTAATAGTAAATTAGTGCGTTGTCGTATCAATTTGCACGAGTAGTTTGTGGGCAGAGTTCAATGCAAAACCACGGAAGCGTGAGGTGTCCAACAGCGAGTATGCAATGTATCGTGGGATGAAAAGTGGCGGTACTAGTATTGCAGTTTGGGGGGGGGGCTTGATTTATTGACGGGGGAGGGAGGGGGCTCAACTTTGCCAAGCGATATTTTTACCAATTTGAAACCTTGTTGGCGTCTGACTTTTGTTCTATCCGCATGTGCTTCGAACGGATCCGAATGGCGCGTGAATATTTCACGTACATAGTAGAGTTTACATGCGCGCTAGTTTTTGTACCTGGAAATGTTACATCTCGCTGTTTCGCGTGTACACGCGCTTGAAAAAAACAATATGTAAGCTATAAGTGTTAAGCGAGCGTGGGCGATACGAGCGATAAGTGTGTTTTGGGGCGGCAGGATGGGCGCGCAGGCGGCGTTCAGCGCGCTGATGCTGCGCGGGCGCTGCGCCCCCGGCCGGCCGTGCGCGGCGGGCGCGGGTGGTGCGGGGGGTGCGGGGGGCGCGGGCGCGCTGGCGGGCGGCGCGCTCGCCTCGCTGCTGCTCGTGTTCGCGCTCAACGAGCTCATCAAGTGGCAGGAGATCAAGTACGTTACGTACTTACCTCAATATGAGTCATTTATTTATTTTTTATTTTATTTTGACGAGCCGTGTAGCGAAATGGTAACCATGCCGGCCTGTCAATCTAAGAGGTCCGGGTTCGATTCCCGATGAAATGATGAGTTTAAATTTCTGTTCTTGGTCTCGGTGTTTGTGTTTGTCTTTGTATGTGTCCATGGTATCCACGACACAGGGTATATCTATAAAGGTAGACCCTTTTGTGACTCTGTGGGGCTATGAGTGTGTAACGTTTTTTATTCATTATAATTATAGTATCAATCGATCCTACTTAACATAGGGGTCAAGTGTTATCAAATAACCACATCGATTGGAGCACCACGAAAGCTAGAAATATGAGCCAAAGTTAATCCTCGCCGCATAGAGTAGAAAACGGCCCATACTAACGAGACGAAACATAATATGATGTGAAATGTTGTGAATGCAGTATGATAGACTATGGGAAAACAAGTTATTTGCAATTTTGACCGTTAAAAAACTGCATTTAAGTATAAATATAGAGTTACCTTCAACTAAGAAGAAATTGTCTTCAAAGTGTTACCGGTGGAGATTGTTGCCTATTGCGTAACAGCAATAGGACTATTACACGCATTTTTGGAAAACGTTTCAATTCCATCAATTGGTGCTAATTAAAACTAAAAAAAAATTACAAACATTTTATTTAATCTATAAGAGACCTAAAACTACTTTCAATTTTGCATGTATTTTACTCTGTGATGATGTCACTCGGTCATGTAAATACAGGAGTAAACCATAAACTCACCACCTTTGTGTTTCATAATCGTAGGACATATGTATACATACGATTTAATGTGATGTCATATCGTGGCAGCTACTACTAAAAAATACCGATTAAAAAGTGGATTTTTTAAAATAAATAAATAAACCGTACAAAAAAGGCAGACGGGCCGCGTGGTGTTAGGCGATCACCGTCGCCTATGGACACGGGCAACCCTAGGGGAGCCACCCGAGCATTGCCGGCTTTGGAGGAGAGCTTTTTTTACAGCTTTCTTGAAGAATCCCATGTCATAGTCCACTGGAAATGCCTCAGCTGGAAGGTTGTCCCTTAACTACACGTCCGTGGTAAAATAGAGCGTGTAAAGCGGACTGTGGAGGACCGCCACGAGTCCAGATGGTGTCGGTGGAACCTTCATGTGGTGGTATATTCATGAAATGGTTACGTAGGCATCAATTTGAAGAGTTCCTCGGAGCACTCACCATTGTAAAGTCGGTAGAACACGCAGAGCAAGCCTGTCTCTTCGCAAGCTAAGCGGTTCTAGCGTGTCAATCAATAATGGGTCGTTAACGAATCGGACTTTTGAACGGAGTCAAATGGGTGTAGCTGGTATTTTAGTTCTCCTGCCCAGAGATGGTAGCAGTACCCCATGTGGAGTCTGACCTGCGCCTTATACAGCATCAGGAGTTGCCCCGCAGTGAAGTACTGCCTCGCCCTGTTGAGGACACCAAGCTGTTTGGATGCTAATATGGCCTTGTTCTCCAGGTGACTCCCATACTGCACTTTACTCATAATGTCAACTACTAAGATAGAGTGCGGTGCCCTGGAACTTGGCGCTATAACAAATGGGGTTTTTAGCGGTAAACGCGCAAACTTGTGTCTTTGTAAGTTTAAGACAGACAGACTCAGACACTTTGAAAAAAATGAAAATTTTGAAATGAATTATAATTAATTAAATTTAATTATATAATATGCAAAATGTAAGTATGGCCGGCAACTGCTCCTTTCCCAACCGAAATTGCTCCACGGCAAAAATGTATGAATACGGTGGAACCGAACCGATCGAACCATAGAAATCGAAAAAGGACTTTTGCTCCAATATCTTTGGATCGAACCATCAAATTTTCACCACCTAATGTTTAATTAGTTTTTCTTTTATTTTTAATATAATTTTTATTATTAATTTTTTTTCCAGAGCGGACGTACGCAACCAACGACGCGCAAGATTAGACTTTGGAACGAAATTGGGAATGAACTCTCCGTTTTGAAGCCGCCGCATCTAGTCAATTATTTTAGTGAAAATCATACAGCCGACGCAGTGGCAACACAAAGATTTATTTTGTTTAGGTTAAGAGGAAATGTATAATGTACTTGATACGTACCTAATGACTATTTTGTACTTAATTTATTGACGATATCGTGTTTTTGATAAAATGAACGTTTTTATTAAAACTGAATATTTTTTCTTTTAGTTCATAATTTCATTTCAAAAAATTTTAACGAGTACCTATATTGATCTGAATTGAAGATGACATTTTTGATTTTTCAAATAAAATAAATGATTCGTAAAAAAGTGTCTGCATGTGCGTAATGCGCCATTAATGCACAGAAAAGAACTAAACGTACCTATCTAACGTATAGTTGTGGTAGTTTACCATATTAAGATGCATGCACGTTACCTGAAACCTAAGAAGCTGTCAATATGTCATCTTACTATATTTATCCGCTAGTAACTATAGTAACCTTACAGACAACTCCCTAAATCATGCAAACACAAAAAATACTACAGATACTATTTATACCTAGTTAATTTAAGACAAAAAAAATAGTACCGTCGTCGCTATGCTTTTGCATAAATTAAACAACACAGGTTTAAACAAATACTTTATTAGACTAATTAAAGTGTGATGTATATAGCATATTGCTATGTCACATAGCAGTCATTGTATTGTACATATTTTATAAGACCAATTCTATCCGAGGCCACAATGAGGTTAGCAATTGACATTATGTTAAGTCTTATCATATACATCGTACCAGTATTCGACAATATGACACGATTTCGACGAAAACACTATTTAAAAATCTGCCCAACTTTATACGGCTTTTATAGGCAATCTGACATCCCGGTAGCACACCATCTAATTCTCGTCTCTACTTTAAATTAATGTGTTAATAACAATTTTCAATTATTCCGTTCTCTCCATTTGTATGCTAAATAATTGTTAGTCGCTAAACACTTGTACTTATAGGTACGTAATATAAACAATAAACATTTCCCTTTTACTAGGAATCATCAGGTAGGTCCAATATTTCTTGAACAAAGGAAGCAACATCTGTCTCCTTCTGACTGTGATCTAGGCAGAATTTGTGTGTGAGTAGTGCGTCATAGTTCGGTCTCTTCTTGTAGTCTTTCTGTAGACACTGTGTTATCATATCCTCGAACTCTGGCGAGAACTGGCCGCTGGGAAGCCGCGGTGGATCGTCCTTAACCACCTGTTTAAGTTGCTCGAAAGGTGTGCCCCAAGTATTGTAGGGAAACTTCCCGGTCGCTAGTTCAATCATAGAAATGCCGAGAGACCACACGTCACTTCGAATATCGTATTGACCGGGATTTCCACTAGGATCGATTCTTTCCGGCGCCATATACGGCTTGCAGCCCGCATCGATAGTCTTCGCAACTGAGTCGACGAGATAACCCGAGATGCCAAAATCGCACATTTTTACCTCTCCCTTTCTATTTATTAATATGTTTGAAGGTTTAACGTCCCTGTGTATCACTCTCAACTGCGAGTATAAGTAGTGCAGGGCGCTGACTACTGAGAAGGCAATTTTGCCGAGGATATTCTCTGTGATAGTTTTGTTATTTTTGTAGACCTTAGTGTAGAATTTATCGAGGCTCATGTCCATAACCTCCATGCAGATCCAAACATCTCCCTCTCTGAACATGGCACCATAGAAATGCACAGTGTAAGGGCAGGCACTGGCACGCATAGACACATCTAGATCCATTAGTAAGCGCTTCAACTCAAGAGATTGACTATTGAAAGATGCAGTAATCCTCTGAAAAGATAAAAAATAGGATTATCTTCTTGATAGGAAATTTAACAAGAAATAAACTATGGCAAAAATCAGGTGCTTAGTAAATTTTCAGTATTGTGTATAATCTTTAAAATAAAATAACAGGTAACATAAAAGGTACCTGGGCATTAAGAATATGAGATACAGTGTACCCTACGTCATCACAAAAGGTGACTAAGTGGAGGCTTTTGGGGTTGTACACGGCTATAGTGGGAGTTCGAACCAACAGCCACGGAAAAAACGACGGTGTTCGGCCGCACGACTCTTAGGTGAGCTGCCTACCTACATTATCTACCTATAAGCTACCTACATAACTTTTCCAAGAGCCCATTTGTAACACTGCGCATAGAATACACCGGAAGGTTCCGCTGGAAATCTTGGAGCCGGGCAGTTAAGTGCGTATTAGTGTGGTACACAAATGTCAAATAACTCGCTGTCTCTCTCGGTGGTGCCACAGATGCCAAAAGAAAATTTAAGTACAAATAATTAATTCTTGAAGGAATTAATTCGGGAGACGGCTGTGCAATGCGATACTGAATCAACTCTAAAACTCATAATATTTAAAAAGTAAACTGACCACTGTGAAGTTGGAATAGGGGGTGAAGTTTACATGGAATTTTCTTATTTCTGGACTTAGAATATGAAAATAGGTTAATAAAAAGTGCTTGATTACAATTGAAAATGGTCAGACTTATAAGGAGGATTTTGTATGGGACTTCCTTATTTCTAGACTTAAAAATATGACGTGATCACAATCTTTATAATTAGCAGCAGTAAATTTAACAGAAGGGGGCTGTTTTTTTACGGTCAGCTTTATGTAGCTTGCTCGCGGGTGGGTGTACCAAATAGGTTGGTTATTCTAGCACCAGCTTCAAAACCAAGTACTATAGTAAACAGTTACCTATCGTTTCCAGTAGTACTTCGGTAGGTATACACACAGATACGCATGTCATAATTATAACGGGGGAAAATTAAAAAATATGTCCTGATGACTAAAGTACACGCTGACAAAGTTGCAGGCAAAAGATAATCTTTAATCTTTTATATGACAGTAATGTAAAAACTCCTCAGGATGATAAAAACATTAATTACTTCATTAAATTAACTGGATGTGAATGCAATTCTTGATTTTCTTATAATTTTTATTAGTGGTTTCATAAGAAGTTAAAACTTGATTATTTCTAATACTTTAGGCAGGACGTCTGCGGGTTTTCTAGTTCAATATCTCATAAGACCAAATCTTATTATATTATATTAGCTTATCCTCATAATTATGAAGTCTGCTTAACCCCTAGTATTTTACAACAATGATATGCAAATGTGCCAGCTCTCAGTGAAATGCTCAAATGAATTTTAAAGTGCAGTTTTTGTTACCTATAATAGATTTCCAGATAACAGAAAGGAGGTTACACCAGGACATTAGGATAATGGACTTAAGATACCTAACACTATGGTATTGTATCATATTGTATAGTGTCAGCTAATCATTGGACCCTAACAATTGTTTTTTTATAGCCCACAAAAAAAATTATTCTTTAATTTCTCAGTGTTCAGCATTTATATTTTACACAGATGATGAAATTAGGGTTATGTATGTATGTAACATTCCTATTTAATAGAACCATTCCTGGCTCAAGGGCTCACTTCACGGTGATGATAAGAGAAGTCAATGCAACACTAGGAACACTTGGCAATTAGAGAATGGAACCGCAGAGGCCACTTACTTGTGGAAAAGGACTTCATGAGCTTCTTCCAGAAAATTCCCCAGCTCAGTTAACTCACAGTTAACTCACTCCTTGAAGCCACAAGTTTATGGACAAGGTCAACGCCACAATTTGTAGAAACTAGCACATGGTACAAGGTACAAGTACTTTATGAACATTCTCTCGATGTGATGAAGGAAAGGTTTGAAGTTTGGGTCCAGTATACATTAATTTTAAAACAAAGGTAGCCTTTTTTTAAATTTGAATGGAGTAGCAGACGAGCATGCAGGCCACGTGGTATTAAGTGATCACAGCAGCCCATGGACATCTACATACAACCTCAAGCAAGCATAGGTAAGTCTTGTCTGCGGCTGGTGGTCGCCTCATGTAAGTGTGGCCGGCAACTGCACTTTTCCACCAAAATACAATAGAATTGATTCAAATAAAAAAAAAAATATTAGACATCTCTCTCAGAACATTAGTCAGTCTGTATTTATGACATGACAAAATCTATTCACTAGTTGAGAGATGTAAGCTAAATTAGAAGTTTAAATAATTTTCATCTTACCACCTATACTTGAAAGGGAAACTAACGATTTTGTGAAAAGTGGTATTTATTGAATACTTAAACCCCAAAGAAAAAAAAATACTCTAACCAATTTCAGAGCAACTGAAAAGTACTATTGAACATACCTTAACAGCCATTATAGTGTTGCTAGGTTTGTGGTGCATCTTCTCCACAATGCCATAAGCACCACGTCCAAGGTCACAGATCTTCACGAGATCATCAGCATGGACTGTAAAAGTCTTATCATCCACTGTTATAGTTGTCTGTTTGTCCAAGTTCCTGGGTGGTGTCCTGTTAAGGAAAAGATGTTAGAGTAAGGAAACTTGACGCCAGAGTGAAGTATTCCAGTCATACGATATATACTTTCCTACAACATATGGTTTACACTGCAAATTAACAATTCAACATATTCTAAACATAGCCTAATGGCATAATCAAAAAACTTATATTTATTATTAAAATATCATTTATTTCCCAAATCTACAAAATGATCTTGGCGACAGGCGAAAATAGAAAATAATATAGGATAAGGCATCAATGTATTTTGCAAACCACATATTATATTGACGAATGTTATTAGTTAAAGCAATGCTCCACATACTTACACTGGCGCGGGAGGATCAGGAAAAGGTTTAAGGCTTGGCGGCTTTCTTTTATTCGACATATTTCAGGATGATCTGATAAGAATTCGAAAGCAAATTATTTTTAAGCGTATGCCCGCGACCTCCCTCAGGCAAAATCTTAATTGCCGTAGTTTTTTATTGAAATGAGCTATTTTTCAATAATTGTCATGTCGTAATTTATATTCTATAAACAACTTTAGGGTGTTTGTCCACACACACTGAGTTATTCTAGTTTTTCTCACATTTATCTGAAAATATTTCCTAATTTGTCCAAACTAAAAGAATTTCCAGCTCTCAGGAGGAGTGACGCTTGACTTGAACAATATTATTGCCATTAAAAAAGACTGACAGAATATAGATAATATTATAATAAAGGCTGTTGCCAGTATTTTCCATATAGAATTGTTAAATAACATCGTATTTACAAAAAATGAATCACTATTCACACAAAAAATCACAAAATACTGCTGCAGGCATATAGTAATTATTATTTATTCTTATGCTGCAGGGCTAATTTCTCGTGTGTCAAGTTGTGACGGCTATCAATCAAAATCTAGTCAGTGTCACAGGCAGGACTCACAGGAACAACACTGATTTGCCTTCCTTTTCTATCTTGCTATAACTCGGTAAGAGATTTTCTTCTCCCTCGAACGCTATGTTCGTCTATACGTAAGTATATGCTAAGTCTATGGGTACACCAGTACATGCCATTACCATACAGTACCTTAGAGCATCGAAGAATACCTTCGATGCTCTAAGGTACTAAATAACTACTAAGGTAATTAAATCGCTGGTCATTCTACAAGTATATTTGGTTTGGTTTCCTAAAATCCTAAGTTAGTTAAACTAATTTATATTTAAACGCGAGTTTGTTTCGTTTCGTTTTTTGTTTTAAATATTATGCTATAAAAGCGCCGTAGTTCGTCAATAAGCAGATTAACTGTTTCGCATTTTCGCATATACGAAATACATATTGGCTGGGCTAGCGGCGGCAGGCTGATCTGATAGCCTTTTTGGGTCCACACTCCACAGACATAATTATTATGTTTGTGTTTGCGGAGCTAAGATCCCGCTATCTCACTGATGTTTATCGAGCGTTGGCTATATATATATATATATATATATATATATATATATATATATATATCTACATATTCTACCTTATGCCTATATATTTTTTGTGTGAGTGTCTTCGCATACGGACAGCAGTCTTAGAAGGTTCCAGTCTCACCCTTTGAATATGGAACCTTATGCAACCTTAACTCATTAAATCAGTGAATTATCCTACAATAATTATGGGAGCACAATGCTCACATATTGCGAAATTGTAGTAGGATATTGTCTAGTATTGAAGGTTGTTTATAATGATAATAAAGTCCAATAGTAATCCCAAATATTTTAATTAAAAAAAAATACTGACAACAATAACTATGATTATGAACAAAAATAATTTCCATTTCATTTTATTGTAGAAAAGATAGAGAGCATAGTCATATGTGCTAATAACATTATAACATTTCCAATAATGTAATATGTTCAGATTTGAGTAATGAACTCTTGTTGCCATTGCATCAAGCAGGGAACTGCAATGTTTTTTATGCATTTTATAATTATTTGGTTGAAAACTTAACAGCTCTTAAGGCTTTCTTAGCGTTTCTAGCAGCTTCTTCTTTCATTCTGTATTTTCTTTCCTTTTCTGCTAATCCAACAATTATATCATGTTGCAATGCATTCTTTACTGTTGCCTTTGCAAAAAGTTTACTTAAAACATAATCATCATCATTTAGACTCTTTTCTCTATCTTTCTTATCCTTTTTCTTTTTTACTTTTTTCACTGCTATTAAATTATGTATTTCTGGTTGTGGAGATGATGATAGTTTCCTTTTTCGATTTGATTCAACTTTAGTTGCCTCATTCTTATGTATTGCTTCTGGAATGTTTGATATTGTGGCACTCAATTCTTCTTTGTTAAAATCATTCAGGTGTACATGATCAAATTTTTCATCATCTATGGTTGCTATGGTTGCTGTTGTTTCTATTTTGTTATCAGCTATAATATTTTTTCCACTTTGATTATTCATTTCTGTGTCAGCAGTTTTTTTATTTTGACTACTTAATACATCTCTCATTAAATTTTCTTCATAATCCTTTTTTGTGTGCTGACTAATTATGTCTATCTCAGAAAGAACATTTTCAAACGGTTTGCTTATTATCTTATCATCTAGTACATTTAAGCCTGGTTCCTCAGGCGGTGGAGGTGGGTTAAGTAATAATTCCCTTTTTCTCTTATACTTTTCACGTGGATCTTCTTCAGGATTCAGTTTGTTCTTAATTGTAGCACTATTTGATATCTTTTTACTTATCTCTTTGGCCCTTTTTTTCATTGCTTCTATCTTTTTTTGTGAAAATGACACTCCACCACTCAGATGTATTTGGTCTTTTGATGTTTTAGTACTTAAGTTTACTTTAGTGTGTTTATAAAGTGAAGCAGTTTCAGTATCTCCATCACAATTGAGTTCTTCAAGGGTAAATAAACTATGTAGTGTACTAGTACTCAGCACATTTTTTTGATTAGGATCTATCAAAATTTTATTGCTCAAAAAGTTTTTAAAAATTTGTCTCTGGTATATTTTTTCCTCAATGGTACCAGCTGACAGAAGTCTATAAACAGTAACATTTCTTTCCTGCCCTATCCTCCATGCTCTCTCTTTGGCTTGGTTATCAGTAGCAGGATTCCAATCAGGATCATATATGATCACCCTATCTGCCCCAGTTAAGTTAATGCCAAGACCTCCAACCCTAGTTGTAGACAAAAACACTAAATATTCTGAATTTTCATTAAATGTCTTAATAAGATTTTGCCTCTGACTTACAGTCACAGTTCCATCCATTTTTAAATAACTAAACTCATGATGTTGCAAATGCTGTTCTAATAAACAAATCATTGCTCTGGATTGTGAAAATATCAAGGTTCTATGGCCCTGTTTCTGCCAAAGTTTTAGGAGTGAATGTACTACAGACATTTTACCTGATCTTTTAAAATGGCCAAATTGTTCTGGGTCAATATCTTCACATTCATCTTGAGCCTCATACAGGTACAAGTCAGGGTGGTTACAAATTTTTCTTAATGTTGATAATGCTACTAAAATTCTGCCTCTCATGTGGCCTTCAAACTTATGGTCCTTGTCAAGAATACTTCTGACTATGCTGCTTGTGAGATACCCCATGTACAGATCCCTTTGCTCATTTGTCAATGCACAGAAAAGCACTTGCTCAGTCTTTTCAGGAAGCATTATGTCATTCTGAACTTCTACTTTAGTTCTTCTAAGCATATATGGTGTGATCATGTTCTTAAGAGACTTAGCAATTTCTAAGGCAGTGGCTTCTTGAATCTCAGTAGCATTAGCGTACCCTCCTTGTGTAATAGGTACAGCAATATGATCCATAAATGCAGTATGTGTTCCCAACAATCCTGGCCTAATAAAATCAAACAGTGACCAAAGCTCATGTAAACTATTTTGCATAGGTGACCCAGTAATTATTAACTTATGTGGGGTATCAAATTTTTTAACAAGCTTACTGACTTGTGTTTCAGGATTTCTTATTTTATGTCCCTCATCTAGAATGATGTAGTGCCATTTCTTAAGTAAGAGGTCCTTTGTATACTTTACAATACCTGCATATGATATCAATAGAATGCCATGGGCAGAGTGAATTTCTCTAATAAGTTTATTGTGGTTGCCACAGTGAGAGCCTGAATGATGGAGTACTGACACTCTTAATGTTGGGCACCAGTAATGGAAATGTGAAACCCATTGATAAACAACTGTTGCAGGTGCTACTATTATGGAGGGACCAAGACCATTCCAGAAGCCACCTTCAGTTTTACACAGGCCTGCAAGAAATGCAATGATCTGTACAGTCTTGCCTAACCCCATCTCATCTCCGAGCATACCTCCTGACTGTTGTTGGTGAAGTTCCCAAAGCCATTTAACTCCAATCCTCTGGTACTTGTATAACTGTTTCCAGATAAATTTAGGCACCCGAAGGCCATTTTGTAATTCATGGATTTCTTCAGGATCCCCATTTTCGCTTAACACATACTGTATGTCTGCTGAGTAATAACATCCATCAAACTTCTTCTGAGTAGCTGTCGCTAAACTATTGCGCCAAAGTGAAACTCGTTCATTGTAGAGCTTTGTATCGCCATCATCGACTATCTTTTTCAAATTCTGCTTCACTCTGGAAGACGATGGCGGAAATGATATCACGACACGATCATCTTCTTCGTCACATGATGGTAAATATTCTTCATCAGAGTCGGATTCCTTTGATGTTGATGTACTAGGTCCAGGTAATATCTGTGTATTTCTGCTCTCAATACATTCTTTACTTGAACTTTTTGTAAACTTTTTATCTTGTTTTTTAGTTATTCGGTCTGCTGCCACTTTACTCTTCTGAGACACTGAGGACTTTTCTAAAATTTTCTTTTCATGATGTTTTTGTTTAGCCAATGCTAGTTGCGTTTCAAGGTATTTATTTATATCAACCATTTTCAAAATGTTTTATTACAAATTGCACAATATAAACATGTTTTGTATTCATTTAAATTTTAAAAGCTTCTCTAAGAATTATTTTATTTCTCACGTTTAAAGTGAAGTGAAGTGATTGACGGACGACTGACGTGACCGTACGTGACGGAAGACGTCAATGAATGACGTTTGACAACTTTTTTTTCAATTTTAATAATGGCGTCGCAAACTTATTGCCAGCGTCAAGAAAAATTTTTGCATTACTTTGTAGTCGACAGTCGTAGAAAATAATCAGTTAGTTGTCAGGTATCAGTCAGTCTAGTCGTCAGTCAAATGTTCAAGTTAAAGTGATGGCTACTTTACCAGAACATGTCCGATGGAGTTTTGGAGGAAAGCCGAACAAACATGTTTTCGCACTGTTATTTTATTTCACGACACACGTGCACTGTCATTAACCTATATCGAGCAAAATGCCATCAACTTTATCCGATATAACTCAAAGATACACCAAGAAAATGAAAATAAAACAAGAGCACAACTTGTCCCTTCAGACTGCCCGCCAAAACTCCGTATTATGGAGTGATTACATTGGCCAACTTTCAGGGGCCGATTTGACATACATTGCTGGTTATCTGAGTTTATTCAAATAAAATACTCAAGATAATCAGCAATGTATGACAAATCGGACCCTGCATGCAGGCTAATGTAATCGGCCCTTAACAACTTACTTTTGACATAAGAATAAATAATCTGTTTTACGGCATTGTATAAAATCCATGCAGCCATTCAATATTTTTATTTTATTGTTTCATTTCATAATGCATATTGCATAATGCATATTGCCAGTTTCAAAAGTAAAGATTGCATCACTTAGTACTGTAGTTATAAAAAAAAATCAGTAATTCGTCAGTAATCAATCACATATCCCCGAAAATGACAATTGAAACGAAAATATTGAATAACTGCAACATAGACCAATAATCCTCCAATCTAAGTACATTATTCTTAGTCTAAGAGCTGCAAGGATTTTATCCAATGCCGTCATCTTAGACTAAGAATTTGTTTTTGTGTGGATACCAAGTCACAGAGGTATCAAAGGGAATGAAAAAGCAGATCAATTAGCTAACGAAGCTGTGGAGTGTAGTGACATCTTTCCGTATGTCAATTATTGCCAAGACTTATGCTCACTATCTAAAAATTATCTCCAAGAATCTTGGAACGATGCTTGGAATTTAAGCTCTAAAATAAAAGGCAAACATTATCATTCCCGCTAAGCCTTGGTTTTTTAAACAAAGATTTGACAAAATCATAACTTCCATTCTTATACGAATGCGTTTCGGACACGTTTGTACAAAACAACATCTTGCAAATTTGGGTATAATTAACGATCCTAAATGCGATTGCCGAAATGACTTTCATGATCTAAACCATATATTTTTTTCCTGTAATTTGTATGACCGGTCCTCCTTTTTTTGTCAATTGCTTGCTAATAAAGTACCTTTCCCATCTTGCATTTCCATTCTCCTCTCTTCCAATGATCCAAACATATATAAAATATTAGCATCATTTATTAGAAAAAATGATATAAAGATTTAATTTTTCTCCGTTATTGTAGTAACTATTATTTTTTTCTATATTTTATTTATTTTGTAAATAGTTTAGTTTTGTTACCATTTTAATATTTATATTTATAGCATAATAAAAAACGCGTGTATTAACCTATTAAATTATATAGTTTTATTTTCTGTATTATAATCATTTCCTAAATGCCTACTCCCCTGATCTTCCTTATTCCAAATTCCTTTCGTTATACATTGTGTTGTGAATTTATTCTCGTTTCCCTCGTTTTACTTGTCGTTGGCTGAGCGTGAATGCGCCATCGCCATAAAGAGAAAAAAAAAGAATAATGTTTTCTCTATCTACGACAAAGACCAATAATCCTAAAGACAGCGGCATAAGAATAAATAATACTACGAGCGGGTCGGTGTAACCCAATGAGGAACGAATCCCGTATCACTATCAAAGGTGTAACCGTAGTATTATTTATTCTTATGGTGTAACCACTTTGTTGGCATCTCTTTTTCGCAGCCAGTGTTACCCACTTATCATATTTTCCCCCAAATTTGGTAATCTACAATATCAAGCAAGTAAACTATAAACATTGGCAGACCAAACTGTGAAAGGTTTTATATGCTTGTGCATTATGGTTGGTTGTTTGTGAGTTTAGATTGGTTGACTGGCATAAAGTTAATTGGGTCAGCAAATTACAGGACATACATATAGGAGAAAATAAAAGACAAATACAAAGATTTTTAATGGCACCAATATGGGTGTTTACAAAAGCTGTTAATACATATTTAGTACGTCATATTTACCTTAATGAGCTATGCAAATATTACAAAGATAAAAGTAAACACTTAGTTATAACGCAATATATAAAAATGTACATTTGTATCAATTTTATTATTATTTTTCTTCTCTTTATCCTTTTGGTCAATAAATGGCTTTCAAAATAGACCGAACAAATTCGGAATTAAATTGATGGTTGCCAGTCAATACGTCCAGTGGCCTGAATCCATTTATTTTCGGCAAGAGCGTCAGTTGGAAAACTGAAAAAAATATGACAGCAACATGAGATGAAATTCGTCTGGTAAACTTCTCATAATGTCCAATACAAAATGTATGGAGTATCTTTTTATAGTCTGTGTGAGTGAAATTTAATATGTCGGGAAAATGCTCATAACGTGCACCCCGGCGCGGTCCCAGGTGGGGGGGTCACAGGACATGACCCCCCCCCCCCCCAATCCGTCAGTCATGCGTACATGGAAGGTAAAACAAGCGAATTTGAGACACTTCTTCCCTCAAATTTCTTGGCGACCCTCCCCCCAAAATTGAAGGCTGCGACCGCGCCTGGTGCACCCAGCCTATAACATTTTACTGGTCTCCACTTAAATAGTTATATATAAACAGGGGGTATTTGAGCCTCCCGCTTGAAATGTAACTAACTACTAATGAGGTAACACATAATCTTTGATATTATTATTGTCACTGTTTTTGTTAAAAATAATTATATTTAAATAAGATGGTTAATTTTTTACTAATACGGGGAGGATATTTTGATTCGAGATCTGACAACACAATTTCGAATTTGACAATGTTTGAAATAAACAAATATAAGTTTATTTTCACGAATTTCACTATATTTACGTTGAATGACTAGTTATAAGACAAAAGTAATTAAATATCTATATATAAACAATACATATTTAGTACATTTTAAAGAGAAGTAATTAACTTACGCGTAAAATGTAATACCTTCCGGCAGCCTTCCTGTTTACGCTCACTGCGGCTCTTACAACCTAAAATACTGCAGCTCACCATATTATGGAACTAGAAAAATGTTATTTGCTTTTAATACAACACAATTTACAGCTGTGAGAATCGATTTTAACACATAAATATTATAAAACAACAATGTCACCCCGACTTCCACGGTTTGCCTGCCACATAATTAAAGGGCATTATCAAAATATGTGGTTACACCGAAAAGGACAGAAAATCTCGCTCCCATCTCTTTTTAACAAGTTCTTTAAGTATATTTCGATCTCGCTTTAGCGTGCCGTAATGAAAATATGCCTCTGTCTATAGTACGTAAGTACATTATTCTTAGTCTAAGATCTACGACTTACGCCGTCATAAATGCCGTAAAGCCCGTAAAAAAAAACGATCATGTAAATTTTTTTTTATTTTGTTTTTTCAATTATGGCATCGCAAACTCTGTGCATACTGCCAGCGTCAAGTATAACTTTTGCATCAATTTTTTGCCAGTTTCAATGAAACTGGACGAAGTAATAACAAAGTCAGTAAGTAAGTCGTCAGTAATCAGTCAGTCTAGTCAGTCCAACATTCAAGTAAAGCGATGGCTACTTTACTAGAACGTGTCCGATGGAATTTTGGAGGCAAGCAGAAAAAACATATTTTAGCACTGTTATTCTATTTCACAAACACTCGTGCACTGTAATTAACCTATATCAAACAAAATGCCATCAACTTTATCCGATATAACTCAAAAATACACCAAGAAAATGAAAATAAAACAAGAGCACAATATGTCTTTTTCGACTTCCCGCCAAAAACCTCGTCAGTAGTCGTCAGTCCTCGTCAATTGTCATTGTCGTCAATATTTTGTTTGTCATTGTCTCATTGTCATTTGTCATAATTGTCATTGACATTGACAGACTCCGCCGCCGAATGGCTTGCTTGATTCTTTAATTCACGTGGTTTTTTAATTTTTAACTCTTTAATTTTTCATATCAGTATAATTTTTAGAGTACAGAGTCTAATTGCGGCTAATTTGTATGTATTGATATTAAGTACATTGTTCTCCCTTAATCACGTAGTGTAAAAAGACCTAACCTAATACATAGTTATAATTCAAATGTATAAACATGTTAAAAACTAAAAGAAAATCTGATTCGGACTCTGCTTCACCTAAAAAGAAGAAAGTGCAATTTGAGAGTAAGAATATAGAAAATGATGCACAAAAGAAAAAGATTGCTTTTAAGCCTAAAAAAGATCTTACAAAACATGAAGGTAAGATCTCTAAAAACTTGAAAAAAGGTGATACTAAGGGGATTAAATCCTTCAAAAATGGACCACCAGGTGACAAAAAATTTAACAAAGGCAATGTTAAGAGTAAGCATCAGTTTTCCAAAGATAAAAAGCAAGTGAATGGGGAAAAACCCAAGTGGTCAGAAATGAAAAAAGAAAAGAAAAACTTACGGATTGTGAGGCGTAAGGCTAAGGCTTCTGCTGAAATATTCGAAATCTCTCATAAGGCAAAATTGCTATCTGCGCAAATTCAAAGGTAAGTTAATCCTCCAGCATACAGCTTATACTGTGTTGTTTATATTTCTCTCAATGTCTTTAAGGTCCTTAAAATTTTTGCTCCAGTAATTGGTTTAACTATTTATAATAATTAAATATAAATATTATGAAATATATGTTTTTAATTTAACAGAAAAGTGGTTAAGCAAGAATTCAGGCTGAATGCATGTAAAGAGCTCCATTGCTTGTTGAAGGGTCAGTACAAATCTATAGCACTTACACATGATTTGAGTAGAGTCATACAAGTCTTATTGAAGAATAGTCCAGAGGACATAAGGACTGAAATATCAGAAGAATTGCTGGATATTGTGGTGCAAATGATGCAGTCAAAATATGCTCAGCATGCTATGAAGAGGATATTGAAGTATGGCACTGATTTCATACGCCATGAAGTCATAAAAAAGTTGTTTGGTCACATTGTCTCATTGGCCTCACATACTATAAGTGCTCCTGTTCTTGACTTTGCTTATGGGGAATTTGCTACTAAGAAGGAGAAAATGCATATGCAACAAGAGTTTTATGGAGACATTTATAAAAATGTAAGGCATTAATGTTTTATTTCCTGAAGCTATGTATTTTAACCTTTTTTATTTAATTCACTATTCAATTGTTTTTTGGCACCTAGCAACATAAATCTTGAATAAAATAGATTATACATACAGAAAGTATGAATTTCACTATGACACAGATTGAAAGATTATTATTTTCCTTGTATTTCAGACAAAAGATGATAAAGTAACAACATTACGTGATGCCTACAAGGACAGTCCTGAGATGAAGGCGGCCATCTTACAAGCATGTAAAGCCAACATACAGCGTATTCTGGACAAGAACTTGCATGATAGCGAGTAGGAATATCTTTTTATTATTTTTTATGTCTGTTTTTATGTCCCACTACTGGGCGCAGGTCTTCGCTCCCTCACTTGTGAGGGAAATAATTCATAGTCCACCATGCTGACCAAGTGGGAATTGGTGGACATCATGCCTTAAAGAAATTACAAATTATATATCTTTGATTTTCCGAAAGGATTCCTAACCTAGAATTGTGCAATTGGTTCCAACCAGTCACAGAAATAGTCTTACTGACTATTTTTTACTAAAATGCAAAGTTAGTTGAGTCTTACCTCATTTTTAGTATGATTTTCTGCTAAAATTAATAAATTGCTTATCTACAATAAAACTTATATTTCATCATAAAACAGTTGACCAATTAACATTTACTTAAATAACAACCACTATTACACATATATTATTTATTAATTGAATTGTTTTCCTGGTCTGGTTGTAAGTCCTTATCATTGATTCAGGACACAGAGCTCAGGGAATCCTTATATGCAGCTATAACTGTCACAAATTATTTATTTAAACACTTATGTACTTCCAGACTTCTACATACAGTTCTATATGACTACATGCAGGAGTGTAGCGCAGAAGATAGGACAGAGCTGATTGCAACATTAAGCCCCTTGATTGTGCCCCTGAGTAACTCATTACCAGGTGTAAATGCTGCCAGCATTTGTGTTTGGCAAGGAACCAATAAAGACAAGAAAGTGAGCAATTATTAATTAAAAACTTAATTTAATTATTGGATATTATTGGATCACGGAACTAGACTAATTTATAAATATTTTTTTATGAATTTATTTTAGATATAGATAAATACTTTTTTATTATTGACAGCCTCCGTGGCGTAGTGGGTGATGAGCCGACTGCGAAGCGTGGGGTCGTGGGTTCGATTCCCACCCAGGACAAATATTTGTGTGATGAACATGACTATTTGTTCTGTGTCTGGGTGTTAATTTATCTATTTAAGTATGTATTTAGAATTATATAAGTATGTTTATCAGCTTTCTGATTACCATAGTACAAGCTCTGCTTAGTTTGGAATCAGATGGCGTTGTGTGAATTGTCCAAAGATATTTATTATTATTTATTATTATTATTATTATTATAAATATAATGAATCGTGAGTGTAACTTTACATTTTATTACCGGCAATACTCATGGTGCATAGTTGAACAGCGCGCGCCTCTTAGCGACCGCTCGTGACAGCTCATGTAAAAGGACCCCCTTCTGAAACTAGTCTAGCATCGTCAACTATGCACTGTGAGTATTACCAGTAGTAAATAATCAAGATAAATACTTATTTAACTACTCAAGGGTTTGATTTTAGCCAAACTATAGTTATCATATCATAATAGTAATTGTCATTGAACAGAGCTTTAGTTAACCCCCGCAAATCCACTGCTATATCAGCATAAGGTAGCATAATTAGGTATTGTTTAAAAATAAATTGAGTATTTCCAACAAAAACTTCATTGACAATATTATAAGAAGTCAGAAATTTAATTCTCAATATACAATTATATTTGTGATATTTTTTAAAAATTAACTATCATTAATTAAAAATAATAAATTAATTGTCATCATAGTACTTGTATTATAATATAATATACAAGAACTGAATAGTTTTTTACCATACCATTTTACCATTTTGCCAACATATTGTAATAGCTGTTTGATTTTTTACTAATATCTGTGGAATTGATGTAGACGTCTTAGATGTCTTAGTAATAATTTTAATATTTTCAGACCATTCTGAAAGTTGTGAAGGAACATGTTGTACCTCTTTGTAAGCATAAGACTGGCTACAGGCTGCTATTGGCGATATTTGATTCTGTTGATGATACAGTGCTTGTTAAGAAGGCAATAGTGACAACTATTTCAAACAATTTGAAGGATATAGCCAATGATCATTGGGGCAATATGGTAATCAGTTTTTTTTTACTTTTTGTGTAGCTTCAGTACAAATAGTGGCTGATATTTTTTAAACAAAATTACAGGACATTTATGCAAATAGATTTTATCTTGTAATCAAATTGTATTATTATTTTTATAGGTTATTCATTGGTTAGTCAAACCGAAGGATCCCGCAGCATTTCACCCAAGTTTTGTAAAGTTTCTTGAGGAGGGTTTTAAGAGTGGCACTTCCAAAAAGGATGCAGATTTGCGTGTGTCAGAGCTGCGAGAGGCAATCTTCCCAGTTGTAAAGAAAGATATCCAGGAAGATCCAGACTTCTGGTTTAGCAATAAGACTGCTATGTTGCTCACTGTAGCTGTGTTATCTATAGGTAAGAGACTTATCAATTTCTTGAATTCCTAATAAAATAAACCCTTCTCTATTCAGTAGGTTTGGGAGGTCAGTTTTTTGTATGTAATTAAAATATACCTGTATTTTAAATATATACATGTAGTTATATTAGAGTATTTAAAAGGATAGTCCTAGTCCACACTCTGGTAAAATTTTAGAAGAATGGATTTAACCTACTTACATAATTTTACTCCACTTAGCTATCAGTGCTAAAATTTTAAATTTAATCTCAATACAAATCCACTTAATAAATGAATAGATACTCAACTATAACACTACTTTAAATCAGGATTTAGTCAGGATTATCCAAAAACAGTGGACTTGTAACCTACCTACATTCAACAATTTTCAGAGTCCTCCAAAGAGATTCTCGATGCTATAGCAAAGTCGATCTGTCGCACGGACTGGGTCACTAAGCAGGGAGAGAAGGATGTTCTGGCAGTAGAGGATGCAGGTCTTCACATGTGTCTCAAGAAGTTGGCAGCTTTGGACAAAGATACAGATGGCTACACTCTTGGAGAAGCCATGAGCGAGACCTTAGAAGGAGAAACTGTGAGATTTTTTTATAAAAATCAATTAAAATTGTAGACACATGACACAAATCACTGTATCTCATGGAATTGTTTTGGATATGTCTTGTTTGATTGGTAATAATTTACCTTTTTGTAAAAGGGGTGACTGAGGAGCAAGTAAGTAAGCAGACTTGTGGCACAATAAAAAGAAGAACATACAGTACAGTAAATTTATATCAACTTCACTTTCAGGCAATATAATGAAGGTATTGTACTGCTTGTTCCTTTTTGTATTGCACTACAAGTATGTACTCGTAGTAAGTATACTTATTCACACATCTGTTATCCCTTTAAAACTATGTTGAAGGCCTGAAATAGCCAGCAGGTGGTAGAAAAGGATGCCTCGTTCTTTGTTGTTGACGTTTCTATAATATAAGAATACATAAAGAAGAGTCTCTAGTAAACAAAATTAAGCTAAGACTGAAGACAGAAAAGTAATCATAAATAGTATTATGATAAATTTTTCTGTCTTCAGACATAGTTTTCTTCTTTTCTTTAGAACAAAAATAATCATTAATAGATTACATAATTAATCTTTCTGTCTTCAGTCTGAGCTTAATTTTCTTTAAGTTTCTTGTGAAGAAAATTAAGCTTAGACTCACCTTAGTTTGCTCATTTTCAGGTTAAATTATGGCTACCCACAAACAGAGGTTGTTTCTTCCTATTGAAGCTAATCGAAAGTAATAAAGAAGGCATAGCAAGTAAACTTATAAAGATACTGAAGCCTCATATGAGTGTTCTGAAAGCGCAGACTTCTCAAGGTGCAAAGTTATTATTACAGACTGTGCAGAAAAAATAAACAATTATTTTGCCATATTTTGTTTTATTTTATTATTGTTCCAAAATTAATTTATTAGTTAATTATATCAACAGACAGTTCCAATTTAATTATGAACCTGAGTAATTGTTACATTTAATTGAAATATATTTATAAGTCTCTCATGCAGAATGACCCAAATCACATTGTTCCATATGTTAAAATATTTCTAAAATATACATTACTGTATCAGTTTCACCTTGGTTAAATGCTCTAAGGGTGAAACCTGGAGATGGAGGTGTTATACGCTGAATTACCGAACAAATATTTTCTGCCGTTTTCTGCAGGAGGAGAGGTATACACATACAGCACACTACAGCGTTATGAAAATGCACAGAGAAATAATTCCTACAATTACAAACTTACACTAAAAATATACTCACTGCCAAAAACACACACACATCGATAAATCGAAAGTTAAAGTATGTAATGATTCAGTTATCTTACGTTCACTAATAAAACAGCTAGTGATGGCCACACACATTGAATGGAATGGCATTGTTCTGAATGTTTCACCTCACACTAGTTTTACCCTTGGAATAAAACTTTCTATTTCTTATCTGCAATTTTTTTTTTCACCATGTAGCAAAGAATTTTGCAATAGAAAAAAGTTTAACATGCTTTTACATAATTATTTAGATTGTTAAAAAGTAATTTTACACTTGAAGGTGCTGTCATAACTACTAGTTTGTTGCATTGTATTGTGAAACATATTTGTTTTTCACTGCAACAATGCAAAGCTGTCCAAAAGGCAAGAAAAGATTTATGAACATTAATTATGTTAATCCACAAGCACCATCTTCTTTGCTAAGATACTAACATTACTACAACTTTATACAGTTATTGAAAATAATAAAATAAGCCATAGTCAATTATCATCCATCCACAATTTATCTATAGGTTTGTAACCTACGCTGTCAACTACTCTTAAGGATTTTTGTAATAATTCATCTTGGATTGTGGAGATAGATCTGAAATAAAAGATACATGTAATGTAAGATACATTGTCATATGACGGGCATATAAAAACGTGCATTGCAAGGATAGCTTGTAACCAAGTAATGAAAAATATAAATAAATGCTTCACACTCAAATCAAATTCTGTCAGGCCATCCTGGCCTGTTAAATTGCATTATATTGTTTTATAATATAAGTGAATATTTTGTTTTCCTAATATGAAAAATATTTTTATTTACTTATGAAAAAATGCAATTGTTGAATATTATATTTAGTAAGGTGGTTAAATATGGTATGGTCAGATATGAAACTGGATATAAAGCTGAAATGTTTACCGTGTAGCATCCAGCACATCCCAATTGTCTTCTTTTAGTTGCATGTACATATTGTATACTTTTTTCTGAAACTCCAAGACTTCATATCTGAAAGTGTTGATAATAGTCTGTGTTTTATTATAAAAGGGATTGTGAGTGTAAGTGAAAATCATTATATATAACCAGCATTACTCATACAGTACATTTTTGGGGTTGCCCAACTAGGATGGGCCCGAACAGGCCCTTCCTTATGAGCAGTTGCAGTGGTCATTAGTATGTGTGTTGCTGCAGCCCAACCTATTGTACTTTTGCGACAGACTTATATTATGTGGATTTAATACACTTGATTGAAACTCTAACTTAATTAGTTACCATTAAATGTTTTTTTTTTCAAAACCAGCAAGTTTAAACAAATTTTTTAATAGATATATCCTGTTGACTCAAGCTTTTGAGGTACACAGTTCCATAACACATATGTGTGAAATTTATTATCTCCTTTAAAACGTTATTAAAAATATATTCAGCTGGAGAGCTACATAGTAAAATATATCAATATATCCAATATCTTCACACCTTTCATTTCCAAATCCCTTTCTTTCTTCAGCAGTTTCTACAGGCATTGTGAGGAAGAACACCTTGTCAGGTTTTGGTAAGCCTCTATCTGGACACTTGCACCAAGTCATGTCCAGGCCTGAAATTCCATACACAACCATAATGTTAACAATTATAAAATACCTTTCGGTATGACCAATTCTTTTATTTAAATGAAGTAGTTGTAGAGTCAAGTGGTTGCTGTCTTCACAGCCACAGTGCAATAAATTTCTTCTTTAAGTGTTTTGTGCCTAAGGCTTGTCTGATATAATAATATGATGTATGCAGTTGAGCTACTACTCCAGAAGCTGATGGTAAGATCATTTTAATCTGCCCAGCAACATCACCTTTCCACCAAAGCAAAATAAATTCTTTTGCATCTTTTTACATGGACTTAAGAAAACATAGATTATTACTTTATTGTTATTACCTTTAGCTGCAGAGAATGCAACTCCGGAGTAGCAATACCTGTCAAGAATCACACTTATTCCTTTACTTAACATTTTTTTTATAGACTCAACTTTTTCCCAACGATTTGCTGAAAATAAAAGATGAATAGCTTCATCTGGTAATTCTCTCTGAAACAAAAGTCAATCTAAGTTAGACACATCACTAGCTAGTCATTAGGTAAAGAACATTTAGAACAGCAAGACTTAATTTTGTAAAACAATATAGCAACTATATAATATATAATATAAAACATAAGTGTAAAATTATATGTTATTAAAATGTTACTAGTACATTAAATTCAATATTTATATTTTGGAAATGGTGACTCTACCTTGGAACTTAAGTAGCCATCTATCACCTTTCCAACTTCTGTGCTTCTATCAGGAAAGTTAGTGTATTCAGCTCGAATCTGTTTCTTATTTAAACTTTCGACTGAAATTTAAAAAAAGCAAATTCAAAGACAATAAACATCAAATTTCGTAGGTAATGATTTCTAGCCATTGATTTATATATTATGTACTATGCTTCTAACACACTTTCCGACTTACCTAATTGTCTACACTGGGTTGATTTACCGGTCCTATCAACTCCTTCTATCACTATTAAAGCTCCTCTCTTTATTGTCATGATTAATACTGCACTATACTATGACTGGTTTACTTACAAATTTGTTAAAATTTCAGCGAGTCTATCAATTTCGCTACAGAATTAGTCAAAGCCAGACTGTGTACTGTGTTTTTACTGGAATTGATGATTATATTCGGTACCTATGTTATGTTAAGATCTCAGGTTAAGATAGGGACTGTTTTAGAACTTCACCAATATCGATAAACAATGCGACAACCGACGAGCAAAGCAAACATAGTGTAGGTATGTACTTGTACCATAATATTTAATAAGCAAAACTCAACTCAAAACAGTAATAATAAAAAATAAAAATAGGATCAAATCAATAAGATTGACATTCGTTTTGGCGCGAAACCGCCGAAACGATAATTTTTTTTTTTTTTTTTTTTAATTTCATTTTACGGCATTGGATAAAAATCCTTTCTGCCATTCAATATTTACTTTTCAATTTTAATAATGGCGTCGCAAACTCTGTGCATTGCCAGCGTCAAGTAAACTTTTTGCATCACTGTAGTCTGTAGTCATAGAAAAAAGTCAGTTAGTCGTCAGGTATCAGTCAGTCTAGTCAGTCAAATGTTCAAGTAAAGTGATGGCTACTTTACCAGAACATGTCCGATGGAATTTTGGAGGCAAGTCGAAAAAACATGTTTTTGCACTGTTATTTTATTTCACAACACTCGTGCACTTTCATTAACCTATATCGAGCAAAATGCCATCAACTTTATACCGATATAACTCAAAAATACACTAAGAAAATGAAAATAAAACAAGAGCACAACTTGTTCCTTCAGACTTCCCGCCAAAACTCCGCCGAAACGATAATACTTTTATCTATGGCCGTAATCAATGCCACATTGCCACAGCACAGCAGAGCACAGAACCAGCCGAGTTACGGCTTAACTCGAGTCAGACTCGATTCCTGCTTTGGACTCGCCTACTCGAATACCAATTTATTTTAATTCGAGTACGCCGGACTCGATTCCAGTACTCAAGTAAGGAAGAATCGATTTTGTACCAACTGACTCGAGTCTAGTAATAGTCCGGGAGGTAGCGTTGCAAATGAAAAAGTCATAGTAAGCCGGCTGATATTGACATCGATAGTTGATCTTATAATGACTAATAAGTAAACCGACCGTCAGCTGCTCAAGTAGCGGTGGGTGCGGGTGTGGGAGGCTGCGGAAGATGTTAAAAAAATAATATATATTAAGTAATAGTACGCTGGCTGGAACTTTTTCCATAAATAGTTGACATTATACTGAGCAAAAAAAAAATCGTCAGCTGCATCTTAGAGGGGGGATTATACGTCAGCTGCCCGCATGAACTTGTAAAAAAAAAACGTAAAATAAAGTTATAATACGCCGAATGAAATTTAAGTACATGATTCTTCAAATAATTTAGAGTACGAAAACAACAATCAGCTGATTGAGTAGCGGTGGAAAGACCGTCAGCTGACCCAGTAAAGGTAAAGATTTTTCTTAGCAATGCACAGATTTTTTTGCCACAGAATACACAAAACGGTTGAATCGTCGACATATTTGGAAATCCCTTCGTTCGACGAGGAGAACCGAAACTGATTGTGTACGAAATGTACTCTATGTGTACGACAAAGATCAGATCCACACGACAGGCAGATGCTGCTTTGAAATTTTAGGGGGAGAGGCTTAGGTAGCCCGAAGGTCGTGTTATGGGTTCAAGCAAGGCCAAAATGTATCTCAAATTATGTGTTTGAAAGAAAACAGCCTCACAGCAATACTCCAAAATTTTAAATCTTAACTGGGTCAGCTGACGGTCTTTCCACCGCTACTCAATCAGCTGATTGTTGTTTTCCTACTCTAAATTATTTGAAGAATTACTTAAATTTCATTCGGCGTATTATAACTTTATTTTACGTTTTTTTTTACAAGTTCATGCGGGCAGCTGACGCATAATCCCCCCTCTACGATGCAGCTGACGATTTTTTTTTTTGCTCAGTATAATGTCAACTATTTATGGAAAAAGTTCCAGCCAGCGTACTATTACTTTTTTTTTACCACTTCCGTAACCTCAAAATTCCACACCCACCGCGGGTGCGACAGCTGACGCTTGGTTCAGTTATAAGTAATTCGCGATAAGTAGTAAAATAAGACAAACAATCGGCGTAAAATCACTGCCGAAAAAGCAACGCTACCTCCCGGACTATAATGAAGTGACGCCTATTATAGGCCATATGAAATTTTGTCCATTTTGCTTATTTATCAGATTTAACACATGCGATTTTGCAGTTAAATTACGGTATTTCCATAAGTTTCATTGCACAATATAACTGATCATTTCAGTAATAATCTAATACATTAGGCACTTTTTAGCTTGCGTCAAGAATTATAATGCAAGATTTAGGTTACTTTAAAAGATTTTTAATGCCAAATTTTCATTGTAAATTAGATTTTTTTTTCAGGAAACGGATTGACTATGAACTGAAGTGTATTTATGTCAAATTAATTTTATGAAAGAATACTCGAATTTGCCGAAATCAAATGCAATTTCTAGCCCATTTTCTCTCAAAATTGACCAAGTTCAATGTTTTTTTATAATTATTTTTTTATGAGACTGGCAAAAAGTGGCAAAAAAATTTACTATGTATGTGATTTTTACAGCAATACATGGCATTTTTTACATTTTATTTAAAAAGCAACGCTACCTCCCGGACTATAATGAAGTGACGCCTATTATAGGCCATATGAAATTTTGTCAATTTTGCTTATTTATCAGATTTAACACATGCGATTTTGCAGTTAAATTACGATATTTCCATAAGTTTCATTGCACAATATAACTGATCATTTCAGTAATAATCTAATACATTAGGCACTTTTTAGCTTGCGTCAAGAATTATAATGCAAGATTTAGGTTACTTTAAAAGATTTTTAATGCCAAATTTTCATTGTAAATTTGATTTTTTTTTCAGGAAACGGATTGATTATGAACTGAAGTGTATTTATGTCAAATTAATTTTATGAAAGAATACTCGAATTTGCCGAAATCAAATGCAATTTCTAGCCCATTTTCTCTCAAAATTGACCAAGTTCAATGTTTTTTTATAATTATTTTTTTATGAGACTGGCAAAAAGTGGCAAAAAAATTTACTATGTATGTGATTTTTACAGCAATACATGGCATTTTTTACATTTTATTTAAAAAGCAATGCTACCTCCCGGACTATAATGAAGTGACGCCTATTATAGGCCATATGAAATTTTGTCAATTTTGCTTATTTATCAGATTTAACACATGCGATTTTGCAGTTAAATTACGATATTTCCATAAGTTTCATTGCACAATATAACTGATCATTTCAGTAATAATCTAATACATTAGGCACTTTTTAGCTTGCGTCAAGAATTATAATGCAAGATTTAGGTTACTTTAAAAGATTTTTAATGCCAAATTTTCATTGTAAATTTGATTTTTTTTTCAGGAAACGGATTGATTATGAACTGAAGTGTATTTATGTCAAATTAATTTTATGAAAGAATACTCGAATTTGCCGAAATCAAATGCAATTTCTAGCCCATTTTCTCTCAAAATTGACCACGTTCAATGTTTTTTTACAATTATTTTTTTTATGAGACTGGCAAAAATTGGCAAAAAAAATTACTATGTATGTGATTTTTACAGCAATACATGGCTTTTTTTTATCTCTTTAGATTTTAAAAATGATCCGGAAATATGTAACATTCTATACCTATATTACAGTAAAATTCACAAAACCATCACCGTCTTCAGGTCTTTTAAGCAAAACAACGTAATAAAAATCAAAAAGTGGCTCACTAAATAGTTTATTATTGAAATGATCAGTTATATTTTGCAATAAAACTTATGAATATACTGTATTTTGAGTGCAAAATTTCATGTGTAAAATCAGCTAAATCAGCGAAATCGGCAAAATTTCGTATACGGCCTCCTAATTCAAGTTCGAACCTGCAATTTGTTATGATTTTGTGAATTTAATTGTTTCTTAGTAGTGAAGTTGATCTATTGTAATAAACTATTACAAAATTGCACTTTACAAAAATACAAAAAGCCTCTAGTGTATGGAACTGTTTTGATAAAGTGGATGGCGATAAAATTAAGTGCAAAAACTGTGATTCCGTATTTAAAGACTTTAAAAACACCACTAATTTATTGAAGCACCTAAAAAGCTCATCCTATCAGTTACTCGACTCAAATTGACAATTTATCAACTACCCCCGATCAGATGATTCCGATTTTATAAGTGAAGCTTCTGGTCCTGGAGGTGGAACGTCACTTAACGAAGATAAGAACTCCAATCTATACCAGTCAATCGCAGACAGCGAAACACCACCACCACGGTTCTGGACTCGAATTTTTAATCAAATCCTGGACTCGAATAAACATTTGAATACCAAACATAGAACTCAAATACTGGCTCGAATCGTGGAATCGAATCATGATTCGAATACCATATGAATCAACTCGAGTAGACTCTATCAGCAATAACAGCGACTCGCACATCACTCATTCATCACTCACTAGGGATGAACGATACCACTATTTGTTCGATACTAGTACTGAAAATAGTATCAAATCAAAGTATCGATACTTGTGAGTACTCATTCAATTTTTAAAAACATATAAATTTTTATTTATAATAATGCGAGATTAAAGCAGAGCAGGGAAAAAATGAAAAAAAAATATTATTATGTATCTCTCCTTATAGGTCACGGGTCAAAGATGTTATTTGACCCGGTCGTTTGGAAGGCTTGCGTGGGGACACAGGTCCAACACGTAGAGGCCCCTTTGAGACACTTAAATATTGTTATGTGGTAACACGTGGCGGATAGCATCCTCGGCCGTATCATATAAAAAGTTAAATGACTACACACACAAAGACAGACAAAGATAGTCCCCGCCAAGTGCACATGATCTATTGCTACAAAAGGGGAGACTAATATTGGGTCTATGGGGATGCATACATTCATTCCTGATTAACACGGTTTTATAAAAGGTAGGTCTACTACCTCAAATCTGTTTTTTTTTGTGGACTATATATCCCAACGTGAGGCGGAGCCAGATCAAATTGATGTCGTATATACTGATACGGAAATATAATCTCAATCAATGTAAAAAAGTCATTGAATTATTGTGGCGTAAAGCAATAAATATGACTGTAATATTTAGAAATATAATGTTAGCAAAGTAAATATACCCAATTATTATATTTAAAATAATTAATTATGTATAGAATAGAATAAATATTTTGCACATCCATTAGGGTAGAACATAAGAACTGTGTATTTTAATATTAAGATCTTTATTGTACTATGTTCTTGCTAATAATTGAATTGAATTGAATTGATTATAGTAAATGTTTCGATAAAATTGACCATTTATTGCTTTTACAGAAATTACAGTTCGTAGGAATCAGAGGCAACCTATTTAGATGGTTTACTTCTTATATACAAAATAGATCCCAGACTGCTAAGGGGATTTACTTCATCTTATCACCTATGCACATTCCATCTGGCGTGCCTCAGGGTTCTCTGCTGAGCCCTTTGCTCTTCAACATATTCATAAACACGACTAGATCCTTTGTTATGCAGATGATATGAAAATAATGTGCCCAGTTAATTCTTATGAAGATTCACTACATCTACAAGATGATCTATGCAGGTTTGAGGTCTACTGTGAAGTAAATAAACTGGATCTGAAAGTCTCTAAATGCTATACTTGTTCGTATACTCGCAAGCCTAACCCCCTTATATTTATGTATAAATTAAAAGACACAAACATATCTCGTGTGACTTCGATTAAAGACTTAGGTGTCACATTTGACTCTAAACTAATTTTTGATCAACATATAAATAACATAATAACGAAAGCATCAAAATCTCTAGGTTTTATATTACGGATGTCGCGCGATTTTAACAATATCAAAACTTTTAAAAATCTTTACTGTAGTTTTGTAAGGATTCACTTAGAATACGCATCACAAGTTTGGAATCCTAGTTATAATACATATATTATGCGCATCGAACGGCTACAAAAGCGTTTTCTTCGTTATTTATAATTTAGAAGTAATAAATACCTCCCAGACTACAAGCGTCGATGTCAGAAATTTCACTTACTGCCCTTGCAAGAAAGAAGGCGCATAGCTGATCTTGCGTACCTGCTTAATGTGGCGAATGGTTCTATCAACTGTCCAACACTTCTGGAATGCATCGGTTTGCGTGTGCACTATGCTTCCTCTCGAAGGCCTTGCTCTATTTATGTCCCTGGAGCTAATACCAATTACAGACAGAACTGCTTCTTGATGCGTGCAAGCAGGTGTTTCAACTCATTAGTTAATAATGACTATGATGTAGACTTATTTAACACTTCTACCAATGTGCTTAAACAGTTGATTGCTAACAGTTTCTTTTCTTTTTAAAGTAGGATAACCCTAAATTACTTTAATACCATTTTTTTTGTTTAAATAATATACAAGTACTATTTTTTTTGTCTCGGCAACAAAACAATTAATTGTGAGTCTATAGGTGGAAACTTGTAATTAGCCTTAGATATTAATTAGAGATATAGCCTTAAGTATAACACAGGTGTTAGTTTCCCATAAAGTTTGTAAATAAATAAATAAATAAATGAAAGAACGAGGGACTGGGCTATTGAGAACTATGGGACACCTGCCGTTCAGACTAATAAATAATCTAAAGTGAGGCAAGTGGTGACTCGCCACTCACTGAATGGACCCCCAAAAAGTTGCGTAAATGCCTGGGAAGTAACTTTGGCGGGAGCAGCTAGGGGTGTCGAGAGGATTGGCCCGATTTCACCATCGTGGGGGGATAAATCCAACCCGGAGTGGGTTTCCTCGCTATTACGCCAATTACTTAGTTACACTTCCACCCCCGAGCATAGAGCTCTAACAGCTCCACTCTGGACGGCCAATTAAGGCAAGCCAGAGGTGGGGACCTGTTCTTCTGGGTTATCACTCCGCCTGCCGGAGACGAGGAACAGGGGGACTTCCCCGGGAGCAATCGGGTCCGTGGTGTCGTAAGTAACTAACTATTATATATTATTATTAATTATTCACAGAGAATAAACCTTTGATTTTGCATAATCGAGTATTACAATCGATTGCTCTCCGGGCGATTATGCAACCTTAAAGTTGTGTTGTTGGTGTTGTAGGTGTTGTCAGAGTACCTATACATACTCTTTGGATATCTTTGGTTTATGTATAATATTTGAATACTTTGGATTTGGAATGGTAGAATAGAATTGTGTCATATTTGTTGATTCCGTGACAATCTTTTGAATAAGAAACATGACGTACAGCTATCTGACATAGCTTACCTATTTTATAATTATACGTTAAACAATAAGTAAATACCAAAAATGTTAAAGTTTAAATAAACAGTTTGCTAATGAATCCTTAAGTGTCTTTTTGGTTTGAAAGTGATCCCATTAGTCACATCTACCATTCAAGAGGCTAACTTTTAACAAGCAAGTGGGTCTTTGCTAAGAAGTCTGATGGAAGATATAAAGCTAGATTAGTAGTCAGAGGTTTTCAACAGAAATATAAAGTGGACTATGAGGAAACCTATAGTCCTGTGGTGAACAGTACTTCGCTTAGAATTATTTTATCGATTGCAGCTCAGAAGAATTTAAAATTAAGACAATTTGATATCAAGACAGCATTTTTACATGGAAATCTAGAAGAGAAAATTTTTATGCAAGTTCCTAAAGGTTATGTTGTGAAGAAGGGGAAGATTTGTAGATTGAAGAAGTGTCTTTACGGTCTAAGCTCCTTTGATGTGGAACATTAGGTTTACCAGTGTTTTGAAGAAAATGGGTTTCAAACAATTAAAATCTGATCATTGTATTTTCATTAAAGAATTGAATGGTGATGTTGTTTTTCTTGCAGTATATGTAGATGATGGTTTGCTCGCTGGTAACTCTTTTGAGGAACTGGATAAAATTCTAAAAGAACTTATTAGTGAATTTGAAATGTGTGTTTGTGACAGTGTCAGTAATTATATTGGTATAGACAGTATAGATATATGTTAATATTACCGATAATGGGATTAAAATAGCTCAGGCTAGCTACATTAACAAATTAATTAATAAATTAAATTTGCAAGGTGTAAAGACAACGATTACGCCCTCTATATTTATTGGTTAACATCCTGCTATAAATTATGACTCTTTAATTGAGGAGTATAGGAGGGAGGCAGTGGGTTCTTTACTGTATGTACTAACTACTACTGTAGCTAATAAATCTCGTCCTGACATTGCTTTTCATGTGGGCTATTGTAGTAGACACCAAAATAATCCCAAAGAAAATGATAGGTCTAATATTAAATCTATTCTAAAATACATAAAAGGTACATCTGGTATGGGTATTGAATATGTTAGGGGGGATAGTAATCTTGTGGCCTTCTGTGATGCGGACTTTGCAGGAGACTTAGATACTCGGAGAAGTACCACTGGGTACTTGATTTGTTTTGGAGGAGGTCCAATTGCATGGGCATCTAGAAAACAACCTATCGTTGCGCTCTCTAGTACTGAGGCCGAGTATATTGCTGCTGCTGATTGCTGTAAAGAATTATTATAGGTATATACAAAATCTCTTGAAGGAATTGTTACACGTTGTACCTCAAACAACTTTGATGGTCGATAATCAGTCTGCTATTGCTTTAATGAAGAACGGAGTTTTAAATAGGAGAAGTAAACATATTGATGTTCGTTACCACTTTCTGAAAGAAAAGCTTGATGAACAGTTATTTCAAGTTAAATACTGTCCAACAGATAAACAGTTGGCTGATATACTAACGAAGAATCTAACCAACGTTAAATATTTGGGGCTTCGTAATCAAGTTTCAGTTATGTGGTGGTGTAGGTAGGAAATGACTTGAGTGACTAGGTTTTTAAAGTGATCGGTGTTATTGTTTTGTGATAGACGTTATTCAAGACTTTTAGGTATTTTAATTCTAAACCTTTTTAGTGTAGGTAGTGCTAGTGTAAGGGGGTGTTAATAATAGAGATTCGCGCAGTGGAAGTGTGTGTATGAGTTTGTTGTTAGGGGGAAAGGATTTAGTATTTTGTGTTAATCAATTATTTTTGTCAGGGGAGGAGATTTTTCTTTATTCTGCAGTTTTTCTCTTGCTCAGTTTTGGACTTGTCGTCTGACTTTCAGTACAAAGTCAAATGTATATAAAACGGAATGCAAAACAGAATTTTTCAGTGAAACTTTTTACAGAATTTTTGATATCTCCTCTTCCTTTATAGTGTATTGTGTTTTTCTTGTATTTTATGGTTTTAGTTATTATTAAGAGTTTTGGTTTTTGATTAGAGAGAGTGTGTTATTGTAGTTTTTATGATTGGTGTTTGTTTTATTGATAATTTCTAATTTTTTTGGGTTTTCTGTACTTGTGTGGTGTTAATGATGTATATCTGAGATTAAGGGGGTGTGTTGTGTGTGGTAATCTCAGAGTAATCATATTACATACTCTTTGGATATCTTTGGTTTATGTATATTTAAATACTTTGGATTTGGAATGGTAGAATAGAATTGTGTCATATTTGTTGATTCCGTGACAATCTTTTGAATAACAAACATGTACAGCTATCTGACATAGCTTTCCTATTTTATAATAATAAGTTAAACAATAAGTAAATACCAAAAATGTTAAAGTTTAAAAAAACAGTTTGCTAATGAATCCTTAAGTGTCTTTTTGGTTTGAAAGTGATCCCATTAGCCACATCTACCATTCAAGAGTCTGCGTAGTGCGTAACCGTGCTCCGCCACTATTGGTCAATCTACTCAACTGACTGACAAACCCGGACTGGTGTGGTGTGATAATTGTCGACCATACGATACCAATGACCAATACCATTGTTTTTATTCGATATTAGTACGTATCGAAGTCGGTATCGAATGTTGATGTAATTCGATGCTAATAGTAGTATCGAATGAGAAGTATCGATACTATATGAGTGAGTACTCGGTAGTATCGATTCATCCCTACTTATAACACCATAGATAGATTAATATTGTATACTGGAGTATAACACTCTCTCTCTGCTGAACTCTGCTCTGCTCTTTTCTCTAACTTATTTATTAATAATTAATTAAGAAATTATTTCATTTTACTACAGTGTATAATTTATGTAAATCCTAGTACACAATTTTTATGTTGAACGTCATACAATGTTTCAAGATTGATGGAATAATTTGTCACATCTTTAGTAAGAATATAAATTAAATAATGATTATCAAATTGAAAATACGTACATAGAGTGCGTTTCACATTATTTCCTATGTCAAATAAATATGTACTCTAATTTAATCTATTAAAGTTCAATTTACTAAAAACTTTTTGTAAACACATGTTTATGACGTGTAACGCTTTCTGTCAAACACTTTTGACACTGACAGACATAACCTTGAGCGTGGCAGGCAGAATCATAGATAGACATAAACCTAACCTCATAACGAACTCCCTAATAGATTAGTATGAATATACCTGTAACTATATATATTTAATGTACTCTGTCTGTGGTAAGAATCCCCCTTCGCCTCAGAGGAAGGAAAAAATGCCCTTCGCCGCTGCAGAACCGCCAAGCGCCAATCTCCGGTATATAATTCTAATCTATGGCGCCAATTGTCAATATTGTCATGATTCATGATGAAGGGTAGCTGCTGTGGGTAACTGGCTGGCTGCGGTGCGCAGAAGCGGCGGCAGAAGCCTTGATGTTTTCTTTTTCCTAGATATAACAAGAGTGAATATAGCTTAGTCGTAACTTTGATATGAAGTGAGAGGTGAGGTCTCACTCACTCAACGGAAGCGATTCGCGCTTACATAGCGCTTCATATATTTTATTTGATTCTTTGTTTTAATTACAAGTGTTTTTGTTTTGCGTCGCGTTAATTTTAAACCATGAAAAAGGGCTATAAAGTGACTGATGTAAAGAGGGAGAAGAAAATCGGTGTAGCCGCCGAAAATCTGCAAGAGTTAATTGATAAATCATGTAGAAAGTTGGGTGTAAGTTAATTTGCTTAAATTAGGAATTAGTGCTTTTGTTATTATGTTACATTACTCATTATAATGATTATACGGTTAGTTTTATTCATAGTTTTCCGGTTTATAGAATAACTACGATGTTCACAATTAGGTCAAGGCTAGAGGCGAGCCTTGGCCCAATTTCGGGGCTTGGCCTAATTCGGTTTCCTGTTTTCAGTTCAATGTCAGCGCATCGGAATGCCGATTGTTCGTAGCAGAAGACGGGACTCAGGTAGACGATGACGACTATTTGAAGACTCTACCCCCTCAAACCCTTTTTATCCTACTGAAAGATAAGGAACAAATGGTAACTGGTATGTTTGAAAACTTTAAAAGAATTGGCTTTTCTAAACATGAAATAATACAATTGGTACAAAATTATTTAGGTGTTAAAAATTTAGTCAAATGAATTCATGTTTCAAAAGGTTGGTAAACCCTGACTTGGGCTTAAGGTACTAAGTCATTATTTTTTTTAAATATTTTTGATATCTCAGGGAAACATATTAATGCTGAACGCAGACAGAACAACTTAGATCAAACTGTTGATGTTGATTGAAAATATTGTAATTCTCAGTATTGAATGAAGTTAGGCATATAGCACTACAATAATGCTGACTATAGCAATACAATAACAAGGCTCATATGTATTCATGAGATGAATACTTCTATTATTGTTTTTTTTTCATTACATAAATAATTTATATATATAAATGTACAGTAGAGTCTGGTTATAACGAAGGCCAAAGGACTGGTGGTATCACGTCATACTAACCGGAAGTCGTATTAAACGAACAGACAATTTTTGTTTTAATTGATCACATACATAATGTCATGGTGTCATCTTTTAAATTAGAATGCACTTAGATCCGCTAGTCGGATTAGGCCATTTACATTACATACATTTCAGTAGATACTCTAGCTTCAGATACGCTCGGAGTGGTACAATTCTTTCAGGCTTTCCTCATACCTAATTATCGTTGCTATCTTGGCTGTTGAGCATAAAATCTAGTAAGTCGGTACAAGCACAGCAAATTAGGTGTTGTATGTAGTGTAGGTAATAGAGTTGTGCAGGGCGGAGATATCTTCTTTCCTACGATTTAATTCTAAATACGTCAAAGCTTGTCGTTGTAAACGGACAATTATATCAATTATGTGTAAAATTCCGACGTTACATTACAAGCGGTCGGTCGTTGTAAGCGGAGTCGTAATAAACAGATATACTTTCATATAAAAGCATATTAAAACCAACCAGGAGCCTACATTAACGTCGCTAAAAATGGTAGGTTGTTATACGCGAAGTCGTACTAATTGGACTACACTGTATATATATAAAGATAAATTCATTCAACCAGGACCATTCTTGACTAACAAAAGAATTTCAGAACATTCAAATCTAATTTGAATTATGTTGCTAAAATAGGGTCTTGGTCACTATGCACAAAAAAAATCAAAATGCATTTCATAAAAAGGTTTTACTAAACCACACTTGGAAAGCAGGATAATTGTCAATTTAGTTTTAAACACAATATTCAATTAAAAAAATTATTCAATTGACTATATGTGACTAGTGACATCACAAATCATTTTCTCATACTATGTATATAAATATGTAAATAGGATGTCGCATTTTGCCAGCTCATTAAAAATCTCAGTTGATTTGGTAGTCCAAGACTAGATTAATATCCAAGTCCATTTTTGTTGCAGACTTTGACTACTACTATAATTTAATCCGGTCAACCAAAAAGGATTATATAGACACCGGTTTGGCTGCTAAGGAGTTTCTTGACACAAATTTTAAGGAAAAATTCAAGGTGTTTCAAAAATATATAGCCGCAGCCGATGACGCAAGGACTATGCTAAGTGAGAGGACTCAAGACCCTGACTGGTTTGAAGGTGTGTTTTGTATCTCAAAAACTAAAAGGCATATGAGGATAGAATGGTATGAGTCACAATGAGCAGTAAGCTGCCACTCTTTTTACTGGGGCCTGGTAACCAGGGGTCACCTTTAGGATGTTAATTCTGGAATTTGGGAGGGTTACATGTGCTCCTTTTGCCAGACTACATGAGAATGTGAAGTTTCTATTCAGACCTTTTTTTCTCTACTGGTTAAGGGACATTCATAAATTACGTCACACGAAAATCTTGATTTTTTTACCCCTTGTAAAAGTTTACAATTGAGAAATAACCCTCTGTATCACCCCTGCCTGCCTAAAGTGCCTGCATAAAAACCTTTTAGTAAAATGATGGGAATGTAATCCTTGAGATTAAATACGTAAAAAATCTTGGTTTTTTCTGTATTCCACTATATCAAAGCTAAAGTTAATACATATTAAATTCTTTATTTTAGGCTTGGAACCATCAGAAAAAAACAAAGAACAATCCATGTCGAAACGCGTAAAAGATCGCATGCGCGGGTACTACTACAAAACAAAAACTGCGCTCCAGGCCTCCGAACTCTATGTGCACTCAAAGAATGGCCGTGGTAAGAAATTGATCGATCAGTTCCTTTTAGACCTTCGAAAACTCCTCGAATGTAGAAAGTACAATGAGGGGTACTTCAACAGAAAAGCTGACAGAAAAGTACGTCTCTGTAATCAACATGGTGAATTTGAATGCGGCGGTCTTTGGAACCAGAATAAATGTACGTACGTAAGCGAACACTTCATCAACCCCTACAGAAGTCGGGAGGAACGAATTATATTTCAAACTTGGAACCTCGATCATAAGATCGAGCTGTCCCGTTCAATTATTCCTAAGATCTTACAAGCGATTCGTAATTTGTACAACAGTGAAGTCAGATGTATTACCTGTGAAAAAAAAACCGACCAGGGCGGGATCGACACAGATAGATATTACCTTCAAATATTTACCAATAAAAATCTAAAATTGGTTCATATTGTGTGCCATTACAAAGGTAAACATGACGCGGAATCTGATATTTATACCTTGTGCCATAATTGCTTAAACGGCCAAAGCATAGAATGTAATAAATCATAAATGATCCAAAAATTGTTGCTAAATATTTATCAGATTTATTTTTGCTGTTACACTTATAGTAGGTTGGTAGGCAATAATGAATAATTTAATACACTTGATACTAAAAAAACATTTTTTAACAATTGTTTAACAATATTTCTATTAATATGCATAACTTACTTAAAAGAATTTGAATTTGTTGATGTCTATTTTTATAAGTTTCGCGTTATTTCAGTATCTTAAAAATGAAAAAAAGCTACATGTACAGATAGAGTATTAAAAGTATTCGTCATTTTGTATTTATGGTTAAGTTTAAAAATACTTAATGAAATAAAATTATTTATTTACAGTAAATTCACAGTTGAACAAACTGTGCCAAAATCACATGTACCTAAAGGTAACTTATTGTACTAAGTATATAATAGTTTAATCAAGTGATTCAATATCATGTAGCCTTTTGAGGTAGTGATTATTTACATTTATTATATTGTTGTAACTCTTTAATAGATGAGAAAATTTTTCTATTCCTTAATTGATCTCCTCTTCCCTTTTAGCGTAGGATATAAGAGTAAAAAAATAATATTAATTTATAATCTTATTGTACATACTCAATAGTAAAGGTAACATTAAAGCTACATAAAAATATTTTTGTACTAGGTAAGTGCAGGAATTGCATTCCAGTATCCTATATATTAATGGTTGTGTGAAATTATTTTTCTCAAATACATCAAACTACTTAAATGAAATATTAAATCATGTATTAAAATGTTATATTTTAATTTTGTTTTTAAGAAATCATCCCAGATAACTTTCACCTCTATTTACAGGGTCATAGATAGAACATAAACAAATTATCTAAAAGTATATTAAAGGCGATCGTTAAATTTCTTAAAAAAACAATATTTAATCAATAACAAAAGTAATATTTTGCTAAAATGTATCAGTCAATCTTTAAAAAATAGTCATTAATAAGAACTGCATACTTCCGGCCGGTATGTCGTAGGCTCGAATAGTTCCTCTGTAGATTTTTCACAGTTTTCGCGTTACTATATTTTATTAACAAACTGTATGAGTATTCGAAATACCTTTCCAAAACGTATCAAAGAATTTAAAACTGCCACACTTAATTTTATTGTTATTTTTTTAATTTATATAGTAGCTGCAGCAAACTTTAGTTTCTATGCTCTAGCCAGGTATTATAATTAAAGCTTAGTCATTCATAGTATTAAGGAATTTAATGATCATCTAATCAAATATTTTTATTTTTTATTTTTGAAACAAACGAATTTGCAAAAGCCTTGAAAATGAAGAAAGATGTAGTAGCTATTCAATGGCAAAACTTTTAAACATACATGGTTTTGAAAGCCAGTCTATTTTAAGATACGATATATTCTTTTACAGTGCATTGACATACTATATTTAAATTTCAAAACAGATAATTTTAAAAATCTGAAAGTACTTCTAGATCTAGTTTTGTAGCTACCTTTTGTTAGTTTTTAAAACTAATTATTTAAAAAAAGTTTTGTATAATGCAATATAAATAGAATTAACCACATTGTGAAGCATTTGAAATTTTGGTTGCGCGATTATACAGCGTGACGAATTTTTTTTCGAGCTCCTGATATCGTATAGTATATTTCAAATGTTCTCTATAACCGCGTTACTATAAAGCAGTGTATTAAACACAGTGCAACCGATCTCATAGATGTGAATGATTAAATAAATACTGTACCATCGAAATCGATGGCGGATAATGCCTGCCCTACACGTTGCGAGAAATCGTTCAGATTACTTCAGATTTCTCTGAAGAAACCTGTTTCTTCAGATTTCTCGCACTGTGTGGATGGAAATCGTTCCGATTCGTTTCAATTTCTCGTACGTCGTCGGCAGTATGAAATTTCATCAGAGAAATCGTTCGTCGGCGGTTCGGGCGGCTTCGGGATCGCTCGGCTGAACTCGGCTCGGCACTCGACAGTTCGCCGGCTTCGTCTCGGACCCCGTTTGTTTTCGGACGTGCGTATCACTGCCGTCATAACGAAGAAGGACGCAACTTACAAAAAAGTAAAATTGAGATAAAAATTAAAAAGTGGATTTTTTCTTTCAGGCCTTGCTGTCTCTTAAAGTATTTTAAAATATAATGATATAAAAATTGAAATCAATATTTTAAAACATGAGGATTTTAAATACTCATATGGGTTTTCAAAAATTTATTTTTTTATTTAAAAAAATAACGATTTTTCTTTTCATCTTAGTGAAAAAATATTCCGCCATCCCGAAAATTTCAAAGAAAAGACGCATATAACCATTTGCGTCTTAATAATCTAGTAAATAATAATACTGCCATTTATTTTACATTTTCAATTTATGTTGTTAAGATAATTTTAAGTTGAAAGGGCGGTATTGGTCATTTGCTACTTTTCTTCCTAGTATCTAAAAATCTTGGAGAGTAATAAAAAAATTGATTATAATTTTAATGCACACTAAATATAGCAAAACTTATAATTGGGCATAAACCTTTATCTGAATATTAAATATTTTTCAGACTTAGTAATATTTTTCTCATACAGTAAGGAACATTAAAAATTTCAGTGATTGAAACATACTTAAATAAAAGTCGATATATTTTTTAATATTTTTATTAAGAAAGATAAACAAACATAAATGCTTTCAGTAGCAAAACATAAAACAATACTAAAAAACAACAAAGCACCGGGAGATAACGGTATCACATCAGAGCTACTAAAGGCTGGAGGCAAACCCCTCCTAGTGGCGCTCCAAAGACTGTTCGATACCGTCATCAGAAACGGAACTACCCCGGAGGCGTGGAGCAGAAGCGTGGTGGTGCTGTTCTTCAAGAAGGGTGACAGAGCCCTTTTGAAGAACTATAGACCCATCGCGCTTCTGAGCCACGTCTATAAGCTGTTCTCAAGGGTCCTTACTAAGACGCAGACTCGACGACTTCCAGCCTCCCGAACAAGCCGGTTTCCAAAAAGGCTACAGTACCATATACCACATACATACGCTGCGACAGGTTATACAAAAGACCGAGGAGTATAATCTGCCGCTATGTGTTGCGTATGTGGACTATGAGAAAGCCTTCGATTCTATTGAGACCTGGGCGGTGCTAGAGTCTCTCCAACGCTGCCAGATAGACTATCGGTACATCGAGGTGTTGAAGTGTTTATACAAAGCCGCAACCATGACAGTCCGAGTACACGACGGAAGCACTAAACCTATTCCTTTGCAGCGCGGAGTACGACAAGGGGATGTTATATCCCCGAAACTGTTTACCGCTGCACTGGAAGACGTGTTGAACCTGATGGAGTGGAAAGGGCTTGGTATTAACATCAATGGCGAACTCCTCACACACCTTCGATTTGCCGATCTTGGCGGAGTCCCTGGAAGAACTCAGCACAATGCTAGGTGACCTCCATAGCGCCTCCCAACGGGTGGGTCTTAAGATGAACATGGACAAGACGAAGATCATGTCTAATGTCCATGTCACACCCATACCGGTCGTTGCTGATAGCGCTACTCTCGAAGTTGTCGACGAGTATATTTACCTGGGCCAAGCGATCCGTATGGGTAAGTCCAACTTCGAGAGAGAGGTAACTCGTAGAATTCAACTCGGTTGGGCAGCGTTCGGGAAATTACAAAGTGTCTTCTCGTCCAGAATACCGCAGTGCCTGAAATCGAAAGATTTCGAGCAGTGTGTGTTGCCAGTGATGACCTACGGCGCTGAGATGTGGTCTTTTACAGTTAGCCTTTTCCACAGGCTCAAGGTCGCTCAGCGAGCGATGGAGAGGGCTATGCTTGGTATTTCTCTACGCGACAGAATCCGTAACGATGAAATCCGTAGACGAACGACGGTTACCAACATAGCTCTCAAAATCTGCAAGCTGAAGTGGCAATGGGCAGGCCACATAGTTAGGAGGACTGACAACCGGTGGGGAAGAAAGGTCCTCGAATTGCGACCACGTCTCGGCAAAAGGAGCACAGGCCACCCTCCAACCAGGTGGACTGACGACCTGAAGAAGATATCGGGAAACCGCTGGATTCAGAGGGCACAGGACTGGACGGAGTGGCGAACATTAAGGGAGGCCTATGTCCACCAGTGGACTCTAAAAGGCTGATGGATGGATGGATGGAAGTATAGAACAAACTATTACATAATGAAACCCTAGTAAAAAATCGAAATTTTTTATGATCAATGCTTTCTACGAATATTTATTCTTAAAACAAAAAGTGCGATATTGTAGGATTAAAGGATTCGATATGTTGTACAATATTTTCTTTCTCTTTTATCTACTTCTCCTTCTTTCATTTTAAGGCATTTCTCACTGCTTTATCATTTTTTCTGTTAAATCCTAAGGTTTCCAAAAAGAATGTCTTACATACTTGATATTTAGCTCCAACATTAGAAAATAAGATACAGTCTTTTCTCTATTAAGTTTTTTTTTTCACCTTTTTTTGGTCCCATTGGTCGTGCCGTTGAAGTGTTTTGTTTTATAAATTTGTTCATTTCATTCAAAAATTGTTCAGACCATGTCCCCAGACATACTTTCAGAAGCAGATTTAATTTAATTAAAAAGTAACAGAAGGATGATATAAACTTTCAGATGGGTTTCTTTACAATTTGTTCAAAACACAAAATCGTATGGAAAGGCTAATTTTTTGTTGTGGTTTTATTAGCAAAGCGGAACAAAAGTTGTTCATTCTAGCTTTACTCCTAAAATTTTAAAATAATTCCTCCGATTCGGGATGTACCGACAAACTAATTTGCCAGGACTAAACTAAACTAAACCGTCCTTTTCTATTTTTATACAATCAGAAAAGGATAGGTCGTGTAATTTTAGTTTAGTCCTGTCAATGTTTAGTTTATACATCCCGAATCAGGGGAATTAGGTACCTACCTACCTATTACTATATACCTAGTGTATACATACTAGGTAAACGGACATCATGTTTAGTAAATGAATGTATGATTTACGTATACTTAATCAATATTAATTATACGTAAATCATACATTCATTTAACATAATAATACTTAAAGTCTCATACATTTACCATAATCTTAAATTGACTAAATTATTTTAATTAAATCGAACTATTTTAGAGCATGAATTTACAAAATTTATAATGTAACATAACTAATTTTGAAAAGAATTTCCAGCGATTAAAAAATAATAACGTTCTTACCTTCGTCACATCGCGCGACCGTTAGAGTCTAACCACTCGGACGCAACTAAAGAGAAACACTACTGCATTTCCCCTTTCACCCCACTTCGACGTATACGAAATCTATATTAAAAAGACGCAATTGATAACTTGTGTCTTTTCAACTATGAATTTTTTTTAAATGATATTAAATAAAAAGGCGCTACGTCATTTGCGGCAAAACAATTTATTTTTATTGTTAAGGTTACTAAGAATATTAGACGTAAGTAACCAAAAGCGTCTTTATACTTTAAAGTGCTGCTTTTGCGTTTTTTCATTTTAGTAAAATATGCAAATATTATTGAAAATAATGTAGCAACTGGTTAATTAAGTCTTTTCTATTATGTTGATTTCAAAAACGTCTTTTTTTCGTAAAAAAAATATATTTCTAATCTACAGTTACGTCTAATTAGCTTACGAACTTTCTACAATTTTGATTTTTTTGAAAATTAAAAAATATGAGCAGATGCGTCTTTTCTTTCTGAATCGAATGGTATATTTAACTCATTTTTGGAAAAAATGTAAGATACGTCCTTTTTTCTTATGACGGCAGATCATGTAAAGCGTGCTTTATGCAATAATATGTATGCTCCTCGATTTTTTTTTTGCGCACTCTAAATAGTCACAAATTATATGTACCTATGTACATACATGCATCGAACCAAATTATCTTTGACATCTGGAAATAGTTTTAATATGACAATTAGAATATACAACCAACTACCTGATAAACTGAAAAGTTACAATTATTTTAGACTTAAACAATAATTGTTTCAAAACATATATTTTTAACTTTTTAAAACGACTTATCAAACAGCCCTCGTATATTTTGTCGGACATTATTATAATAATAAATAATAAACATTTCACACTCAAAGCCCCACAGTAAGACAGATTTACCCTGTGTCGTGGGTGCCATGGACACACACACAGACACAAACACAATATGTGACTAATAGGATCACTTTCAAATCAAAAAGACACTTAAGGATTCATAAGCAAACTATTTATTTGAAACTTAAACATTTTAGAATTTACTTATTATTAAAACGTATTTTTTTATAAAATAGGAAAATTATGTCAGATAGCTATGCATGTTTCTTATTCAAAATATTGTCACGGAATCAACAAATATGACATAATTCATTCAAACATTATACATAAACCAAACATATCAAAAGAGTATGTATACTCTGAGATTACCACACACAACAACACCCAGACTGAGGACAGAAATTTTTAAACTCGTCATTCAAATTTCTGCTTCGCCGGGAATCGAACCCGGGACCCTCTGATCGGCAGACTGGCATGATAACTATTGCGCCACAGGGGTCGTCGTTATATAATAATATTATAATTCTATTATTGACATTTAATGATAAATATTAAGTTTCTCACATAATTACTGTTTTAATATTCTATTTTGTAAGTTTACAATATTATGATGTGTGATGCCTGAAAAGGTAGCAATTATTTGAACTCGTATTATGCATAAAGACCTGCAAATATTGTACTAAATGCCTCACACCAATGTTTAAATGAATAAATTAATAAATAACGCAAGAGCAACATCATCATTTTTCATCTTGATAACATGTTTATTGTGCGAGCTTCTGCGGAAAACTGACGATCGAATCAGATATCGGTGACGTGTGGAGGCACTATGGGGCTTCCGATTTCTCTGTTCAGAGAAAAATCGGCCGATCTCTGAACGATTTCTCGCAACGTGTAGGGCAGGTATAAGAGTGATAAAAGTAAATCGATTGATTTTATTAATAGCTTCACAATGGTCTCACATGGTCACTGAACCAATGTTTAATCATGATATTACCATTTAAAGGTTGCCTTTATTGACCTGCTTTAGGTTAAATGGGTCAACAAAGGTCCTATGCAGCTTACTAAAATAACTCAGTAACCTGGTTAATACATAATAATACCTTTTAAATAGGGCCGACCTGCTTATCCGCCTTTTCTAACTTTATCTACTTAATTTAAGATATTTTTTTTAAAGGAATCATATGCTAGGCTCTGGTATTCGCAAATACTTACATGTCCTTACTCCTTACCCCATATCAAGTGTAAATGTTATTATTAATGTCAATCAAAGTATTGAATTACCTAACGTTTGACGACCCGCGTGGCGTAATGGTTACCATTCCGGACTGCCGATCGGAGGGTCCCGGGTTCGATTCCCGGCGAAGCAGAAATTTGAATGATGAGTTTAAATTACTGTTCTCGGTCTGGGTGTTTGTGTTTCTGTCTTTGTGTGTGTACATGGCACCCACGACACTGGGTATAACTACCCTACTGTGGGGCTATGAGTGTGAATCGTTATTTATTTATTATTTATTTACCTAATTTGTAATTTAAGTTCAAGTAACTATATGCGTCGAACGCAACATTGGATGTATACAAATTGATAACTCACAATCAAATTGAAACCTCACATTAAAACCATACCATAGGTAGTTACACTTTAACTTACACCATAAGAATATTGTATTATTTATTATTCTTATGCTTACACTACATATTTCGTAAATTTCAAACATGGGAAATAGGTACCTTTTAAATATTTCATAACAATATGTTTTAAAAAAATCTTATGATGTAATGTAAATTATGTAAGGATTTTTTTTTGTTTTTCTTTATTTAGTTTGATTACTTACTGAAAAAAAATCTATTTTCAATGTAAATCTACAGCCTAAGGCTAGGGGGCGTCCATAAATTACGTGATATGTTTAAGGGGGGAGAGGGTCGAGTCAAATCTTATCTAATATTACGTTGGAGAGAGAGGGGGGGGGGTCTCAGCAAATAACACGCAATTTTTTTTCTGATTAAAACAAAAAAAAACTATTTTGGTCCATTTAATCCAGATTGTACATACTTAAGATTTAATCTTAAGCGTAAACGTAATACGATTAAGATCATTCACTAATTCGTTCGAAAGAAAATAATTTCATTCATACTTCGACGTTATACATCTACTGACTGTCAAACCACCACATTTGTTTTATACCAAATAGCTAATGAGTTACTGTGCGCAAACGCCAACGGTTAGAGTGGCTAGATCAGAACGAAGTTGAAGGACCAGATGATTTTACTGAAAATCATATGGACATGTTGGTCCAAAAGTCTCTCTTGAGACCGCGCATGATTCTCCATGGACTGAATTAGAGTACTTAGATATTCTTTTTTTAATCACAGTAGTTACGATTTAAGTAGGTATTCTATCGTTAAATTTTTATTACACTTTTATAATTAAACTCTCAGCAATATTGATTACTAACTAGTCTTAACTAGTAAATAAAAGCACGAAGCATTTTTTTCTTTATACAATAACAATCCAAAGCGTTTACGTAAGAAATTCACATTTTGCAAACTCTCACGTGAGATTGAGGGATGGGGGAGGGGGTTGAATAAAATCTCACGATATCTCACCAGGGGGGACGGAGGGACAAAAAATAAAAAAAAACACCTCACGTAATTTATGGGCGCCCCCCTAATGGATACAACCTTTTTTCTGTCTACAAGTTGTTTAATAAAATAAAATTACTTTCAGGGCCTCGTTCACCATCTCCAATTTATTAAAGTGTTGATTAGTTACGTCCCAAGTTAGTTAATTGGCAAGTAAAAGCTATGAGTACCGGTCCGTTTATCATATTATTATGATTAGTGCTATTCCAACATCGTGAAATTGAAATTGTAGTTACGGGTGACTTTACCCGACATTAGCGTACTTGTCACTTTACTTGAAGGTGGTGAAAGAAGCCCTCACTGTATTAACGCGTTATTTACCGTTTAGGAAAAATGTTTAGGTTATTAAGTTTCATGTAGGTATCCATACCTAGTTAAGTTTGAAGAAATATGTGTATTTCTTATTTTACTATTAAATAGGTAATACGTAAATATTTACACAAAATGTATGTTTAGATTACTTTCTGAATGAACCGCTAAGCTATATTGTAGGTAATTTTAAATATCAATGTGTGTCAAATGTAGGTAAACAAGGCAAGAACGCCTTTTAGTGAATAGAATTGACAGCAATATTATGATAGGTATTTTAGGAAATTAATTTATTTACATCTTTAACATAATTTATTAGAAACGAGATTCTCTTGTTGCTTTAAGGTAAGATTTAATCAATCAAAAGAAAGTCACATGTTTTGATAATAATATAAGAAAATCAAACTTTCTTTACCCATATTTGTGCAAATATTTTATTCGCGCAAATATGGGTAAAGAAGGTTTTACAAAATTTTGCAGATCACCAAATTGATTCCAAGGGAATGCAATGTTTTAAGTAAAGTTTAATAAATTGATTCCAAGGGAATGCAATGTTTTAAGTAAAGTTTAATGATTGCATTTAAATTAGCTATTTACATAAATTAAAATAATTTAACATTGCCAAAATTTAGTTAATATTTAGAATTAAACCCAATTTAGGGTAATTTAAAGAAAACATATTTTACTGGGACCGTACGAAGGTCGCCATCCATCCCACTTTGATATTAATGTTAAGATTTATTGTATCTACAGACTTAGTAGCTGGCAGCTATTTTTCTCAAAAAGTTAGCTTATTAGTTCAGAGGGGAAATGCTGCCAGCGTTCTGGGCACAATGCCACAAGCGCAACTTTTGGATGGGGTTTTCTTTTTATAGTTAATTTTTTTTAGTTTGTATCATTAATTTTAGTTTTTTAAGTTTTTTTTCTGGAAATACTTACAAATAAACTCATACTCTCTCAAAAAACCCTACAGACCCTACAGTGGAAAATGGTCATCAATTAGCAACTAAATAATAAACGAAACTTATCTGTTTAAATTGTGTTAAAGAAGTCAATAAAAATCTTAAGTAGTTAGTGATTACAAAAGTAGGCACAATTGTAACTGTAGACGCTTCCAGAAAGCTTTATAGCAGTTAAAATTTAGTAGTTAAATATCGTAGATTGATTGTTATTAAATTGTTCCTATACAGTATTACCACCTTTTTTCCCGTAGGCTGTTAAAAATTGAACAATTAGTTTAGAAACAATTGTTAAGAACTAGATAAATTATTTAAAAATCAAATTCGTAGATGTTGTTTCAACGTATTTCAGAAACGTTAGCCAATTATGGGAGCTAAGGCTTTATTGCGGGAACAGGGCCAAATTTTATCCAAATATTAATTCTATATTGTATTATAAAATTTAAAAGCTTTCTTCCTTATTTACATATAGACAATTCTAGTTCTTAAAAAAATTACTTGGCTAATATATTGTTGTACGCTATTTTATCCGGGTACTACTAACTATATGCAGTTAGAAAAAAATCAATTGATTGCTAAGATCTGAAATATAATACATATTGTCAAACAACAATTACTGCTAGGTAGGTGTCAATAGCTGAGCCCCACTACCGCTGAACGTTTTTAATTGTAATTACTGATTTATGTAAAACAGCCTGGTTCTTGGAATTAAATTAGGTACTCTTGGAAAATCGCTGTAATGAGTAAGAACTGCGACAGAAGGGATCGTTACGAGTTAAGTACGAGTAAGTTCATGGGAACTTAGTTTCGTTCGCGCTATGAATGGTATGGTCTTTATTTATTCGAATGAGATCCGCAATCAACGTCATTCAGCGCTAATGCGGCTCTGTCATTGTTCTTGGTTAAGTAGGTAGGAATTAAGAAGGCTCTGCTTAGTTTGTCCCCCTCAGACGCAATAACCACGCACAACAAGCCCCACAAAGATTTTTGAAAAGCTTGCCTGTACTGTAAACGTCGGAAATATAGGTCACACAAATTAGTTCGCTATTGAAGCACTGTATGGAATATTTTCAGGATTTCCGCTCTTTCAGAATTTAAAACGTCTTTTCGGTTTTATTTTCCTCGTTCAATGTTAAATAAACCTTCAGAAGAAAATTTGGTCGTATTCGAGCTCGATTTAAAATACTTAAGTAGGTATTTTTATTTGCGCTCCTAGTAAATGTTTGAGACTGAGATGTTTCTTCAGGTTATTAGAATTATACCTAATATTATTTGCATAATAATAATACCATAAAAATTATAGGATTCTTATTTTTGCCAAACGTGCATGTTGTACATTCTTTACACAAATTTGCGTAAAGGATTATCGAAAGGTGGCGCTCTGTAACTACTCACACAAATGCACTTACATATTGCGACGGCAGCGTCGCTGCACGGTATTGTTAGCTTTACAGATTAAAAAACTCGTAATGGGTTGCATGTGGCATAAGAATAAATAATACTATATAGAACGGAATCTTTGACCGCCACTGAAACGCCGTCATTTATGTACCTACATCCCTCTTCACCCCGTTACGCCCCTCTGTCGCCCAGGCGTGTTGTTAGGGTTGTGAACTGTTAGTAATGCTTAAGTCTTATGTCTAAGGATAATATCGCAAAAATATAAGTTTTCCTTTACTTAAAAATCATTATTTTATTTAGTATTACAAAATATGAGAATGATAAATATTGTTTATTTGTTTGTTGTTTGTTTATTGTTTTAGAATTGTTTGTACAACCAAACACACCACATTAACTTGGCGCCGTTATTGTAATTGACGCGCCCGTCCGAGACAGCCCTACTTCAGTATTATGTTTAACCCTTAATTGGGCATGGCGTGTGTGGGTTCTACTCGGTTTTATAAACCTAGTGGGATTTTTTTATTTAGGTATGAGATTAAAATTCTTTTTTTGTTTTTATTTTTTATTACTATTTGAATAAAAAAACAATGTGGGAAATATACTCCTACTGCAAGTGTAGGGCTAAATGAAATGAGCTCTATGTGGGAAATAATCTACATGTTGGAGAGTGCTGGTGTAGAATGATAATTCTCAAAGCATGGAGCAGCACTTATGGATACCAAACATATGGAACAAGAATATTTTGACCTCTGCTCTTTTGCCCGGGTGCTACAGAATCGACACCTTCTATATTTACTAATGCGTGGCATATGTAGTCAAACGTTTGATAAACGGGTCTCTTCTGGCACACCATAACAGCCCCCTTTTTTCGTTTTGAATACTGCAGCCTGCTTCTTTCTGCTACTAAAATTTTCAATAAGTGCACGTGCAAGACGTAAACGGAATTCTTTATGGGTGTTTCTTCGTATTGAATGAGTAGTCAACTATATATGAATTTATAATGGCAGCTTCCAGTAAAAACCAGAATATTCGGTGCCATTTTTTTCTTGATTTTCGACCTACAGGATAGGAAGACCTGTAATGGTCAAAAAGGTCATCTCCACCCATGAACTCTGTATATTTTTTTATGGCCAATGGACAAAACATATTTTTCTTTGAACCATCTTTTTGGGTCCTCTTTATTTCAATAATATCTTTGGGATTGAAAGCAGTAGTACACACAAATACATCTTTGGTGTCTCTCCATTTGAAAACTGAAAGCGGCGCCGAATATTGGTAAATAAATTCACCAGGTTTTAGTGTTGTCTCTCTAGATTTCTTGGTAATTAATTCTGGTAGGCCCTTTCTGTTTATGCGAACAGTGCCAATTGAAAATATTTTTTTTTCAAACAAAGCTGTCATTAGCCCTAAACTCGTAAAAAAATTGTCAAATACTAAGAAAGTATTTTCTGGCACATCATCTGCAAGATCTAATACCACCCGGTAACCTAAGTTTTCTTCGGATGTATTACCAACTTTACCTGTGTAAAATTGGAACTGAAACAGATAGCCGCTTTTGGAGTCACACCTAGCCCAACACTTGTACCCCCTTTTTATTGGTTTTTTGGGCATATATTGCTTCATGGTACTCTTACCTTTGAATTTGATCATAGATTCATCTATGGACTGTGTTTGAGATGATGTGCAAGCTTCAGCAAAGGTCTGATTTAGTTTTTGGATGAGTGGTTGTATTTTACACAGTTTGTCATAGTTGGGGGATGTTTTTGGTAGTTCTGTTCTTATGTCAGATATATGAAAATTTTCAGTGATTTTTTTGAACCGTCTTAGGGTCATGACACCAGAAATAATTGGGTTTTTATAAAACACATCTGTGGACCAATATAGCTGGCTATCAGAAATTGGATTGATTGACATCAGTATCATCATACCTAAATATGCAGAGATCTCTTCCTTTGTAACATCTTGCCATCCATGTTATCTTTTTTCATTAGCATATATGTTTGTATTTTCTACAATTAAGTTTACAATAGATTCCGGAAATATGTCCAAAAAGTAATCTTTTGGGGTACTCCTATTAGTATATATTTTTCTTACTTGCAATGGCTTGTCAAATGAAGGGATATTCAAGTCTCCAACAAATGTGGTCCATAAACGCTCTCTATTTTGCATCTCAGAATAACTTGGTCTCGGAGTATTTGATGGAAAGTTTCTTCTTTCAGAAGGCATATTCAACACAGGCTTCTGCAGATTGGACTGTGTATCTATTATGTCCATTGCTTCATTGTTCATTTGAATTTGTTGAAATACAGTACCTACATCTAAGCTCCTGGTAGAAAACTGTTCATCAATAGGCTGAATAACTATTTGAGAGCTTGCACTGGCAACAGGCACTCCATCAGGAATGTAAGCATGTGGGGTACATTCAGGCCTGTTGACAAGTACTTGTTCATCTGCATATTGCACAGTTTCAGCTGCGTCTGTATTTATTTCACCTGGAAAAATACAGGTACTATAAAACTAAGTACTGAAAAAATTCTATTCTTACCTAATTGTTCATACATATCTACTTACCACTCAAAATAGCAATCAAGTCCTCTTGAGAAAATGATTTTTGAATTTGGTCTAACATTGTATTCATATGTGATACATCATCTACTAATGGATGTTCATCTTCACTGAGGTGGTCAGATTCATCGTCTTCTGAAGACATCAATATTGACAGTGCCCTTTGCACATTGTCTTCCTTTGAGAGATCTAGTATTTTTCTCTGAAACACATAATTATGTTAGTTGTATATTTTCGTATTAGCTAATAGAGTCTGTTGTGGTCTAAAGTATTATAGTTCCCACATGTTTTGAAGCTCAATAATGGGCATGATGACAGATTTTCAAATACCTTTCCTTATTGTAGGTACACGTCTCCTAGTTTCGAAAAAAGTTTATTTCAGCAATAAACTCAACTTTTAACGTAAATTAATGTATTTTCTGCTATGTAATTTGAATTAAGCGCGAAAACGCTTATAGGTGTCATGGCGTCGGCTTGCTCGTCAAACTTCAAGCAACACGATGACATTAACTGAGGCGTGACGTCATTCCTTTTGATTGGCGTTTCAGATAACATGGCCGATTGCTGTATTTAATACTTTTATTTTATTGAAAATCTTATTAATCTTAATGTTCATATTAAAACGGGATCAGATTTTAGAACTTTTTAGCATATTATTATATTTTTCTGTAAAAGCGTTTATTCTCTGATTCTTTAATAGTGTCATCATGCCTAATCACAAAAAAAAAACATTCATATCCATAAAACAACTCAAAACCTACAAATAATACTAAGTCAAATAAACTTACCATATTTTTCCGCGACATTATAATATTTTATTTCGTATTTGCACTATAATTTTTGGCTCACAACTCAACGAAAACAAACAGCCGGTTTTTTGACTGCCCACAGATAAAAAATTCTGTTACGTTCCGTTTCAACTTTGACATTAGGGCAATGACACATTGTTTGTTCGTATAATAATTGACATATTGTGGGATTCATGTAACTTTTGACGGCTTACAGACTCATAAAATGATGTGGGAAGCATTCTCCTTTAGCATAAGAATAAATAATATTCTTATGCCTTTAGTCCAATTAAGGGTTAACAAACATGTAGGCTAATATCGTGACCTTGAGCTTGAGCCCGTCTGGAGCGGGAGTTTCCGTTCTATGTAGTATTATTTATTCGCATGTGGCATATTTTAGTAATTGACATAATAATATAACATCTTTTTCTGTACTGTAATTCTGTTCTGTCAACAGTTGTTGTTTCAAATATACTTAGCACATTTTAATTAGTTTCATATAGATCACTGACACATATTAATTACGTTAGTAGGAATATTATGTTCAGTACATAATTTACATTCAAATTGTGAACTGCAGATTTCTTTTTGTTTGAATAAAGATTATTTTTGCAACCTTATTATGCTAAAACGTAACATAGGTAAATATTTTCATTAGATCAATGTAATACAAAAGATTATGTTTCCAAGATTAACTGATAATATCATTTTATTTTCCTTCTAGTTATCGTCTGACACTTTATAAAACTAATAAAATAATCAATTTAAACCTTAGAATGATAATTTTACAGAAAAATAATAGGTACTTTATCAATATATAAGTAAAATCATATTCTTGTATTCAATGATGTACCTTCTCCTTAAATTAATGTAATAATGTTGATAATAAATAAATGTACCATCTATGTTTTTTTTTATTTTATTTATCCCATACATAAATCCAAGTGAGACAAAACACAATTTTGAGTTAATAGAGGCTATTTTTATAACACTGTTGATATTTTAATGAGCAAGGGGTAGGCCATTAAATAAAAAATAAGCATTATATTTGTGAGAATATAGTTTATTTTAGTATGATGTTACATTAAATCCATAGAATCGTAATAACTGGTAAGGTCTACCTCCTTTTTCTGCCTGGGTTCTTTTTCTTCGGGTTTCTCTGTCCCTTGCCTGCTTTGGGCTTTTTGGCAGAGAACTGTGTGACATTGCCTTTACCTTTGCCCTTGCCTTTAGATGGCTTCATAGTTTTCTTTTCTGCTGATCGCCTATAAAAGAAAAAAAAACGGTTATTATTAAGTTTAACTGAAATTTTAATTTGTTTAAGCTCAATTTTTTTACTTGAAGTAGAAGTTGAGCATGTGTATTGAATATAAGAAATTTATAAGGTGTTATGGGCAATAACTGTGATAGCCTAATTGTGTGCATTATGAGCAACTTTTGAAATGTCAGCAATTAATTATTAAATAATAAAAATTCAGTGTATATGGCTAACTGCACCTTACTTCACATGAAATAAAGTTAAATTAGTTTACTTAAAATATTATGATGGTTAATTTTTCAGGTTCACATGCTATAATTTTTGACGTGATAACGTCTTTAAAATCGTTTTAGTCGGGTGACATGTTCAGAAACTTGTGTTACACCAAAACCTCACGAGCGCGATCGCAGGTATAACGAGAGAGAGACGGACCGATCTCCCGTCTCATCTCGAGCGCTGCCAGTCATTCCGTGAAACTTGTCACGCGGAATCCTCACGAGCGGAGGCTGGCATAGCGTTCGAGTGAGTGGACCAATCTCTGACGTCTCTCTCACTCTAGCGGCATACAAACGAATGGAGATTTTCTCGTGCGGACGTTATCACGTAAACATCTCGATCGTAAACCTACTTTACAAACAATTTGCCGTTTTTTGTGTACCTTCATAGTGAATGTAATTGACATAAACATACCATTTTAAGACCAAAATACATTAATATAGTTCACTAACAAAATAAATCACAATGGTGCATAGCCCCACTTCACATTTTTACATAATTTTAGTAACAAAAAACTTACTGTACTTGTTCCTCACTGATATGCTTTGAAACAGCTTTCTCCATATCAATTTTGGGCCTTTTATTCAATATTTTATCAATCATATTCAAGTTATTTTCTCTTTCTGCCTGTGGGGTGGGAATTGGTGCTTTCCGTTTGCGCTCTTTGCCAGGAATGAGCTCATGGATACCTTTGCCGCGTGCTTCCTTCTCCTTAGGCAGTTTGTCTTGGAACTTGCCAAGTGATGCTGTTGATGCCTTTGCTACAGTTGCTGCTGTAGATAACTGTAATTATCAAAGAATAATTGGGTGAAAACATTATAATATTTATACATCTGTTTGAGAAACTATCAGCTCATGAAACTGAATTTTTACTCACTTTTACAATTAGAAAATATGAAACCTTGCTGAATTATTACTGTATAAAAAATGGCTTTTTAACATCTCATAACATAACATCTCAATAACCTTTATACCTTACAGCCTAGCCAAGCATGAAATTCCCATTCCCAATACTCTCTATTGTGAATGTGTTCTGTGTGCCAACTTCAATAATTTACTTAATAATAATAACACTCTTATCCTAAACATCGTTTTCTTTTAATTACAAAATATCTATATCTCTATTTTCAGTGCAGTGGTGGTCCCAGGGGGGGTCACAGGGGACATGACCCCCCCCCCCCCCGCAATCCATCAGTCATGCGTAGGTGGAAGGTGAAACAAGCCAATTTTGGACACCTCTTCCCCCAAATTTTTTAGTGACCCCCCCCAAAATTTCGATCCCGCAAGATTCACTTCAATTCAAAATTGAAGGCTGTGACCGCGCCTGGTTCAGTGTACATCTTGGTAAAGGCCTCAAACATTCCTCCAATTTAGACTGTATGAAATAAATATGTCTTTCATTAGTGCATTTATGCAAAGTAAATAAAATTTATGTCTTGTGAAATTTACCTGTGTAGCAGAAGCCTTATCTGATGTGACTGGTATGCCAACTCTTGGAATTTTCACTTTCCTGGCCCTAGCAATATTTTTCAGCCTCTGTAATTCATTCTTAGCCACTTTTTCTGACTTTTCAGAGGCTTTTTTCTCATACATATCAGTCATAGGGTCCACGTTCTGTGGCACCTCTATTAGCCAATTCTTTTCCTTCTCTGCAGTAGCCCTCTTAAAACTGCAATAAAAATTATAATTATATGAAGTATATATTATAACTAGAAGATGGTATAGTGGTAGAAATATAACTTCAATAAATATTTCTAGAGTAGTAGTAGTAGTAGCAATATAATTGACTATTCCTTACCCATATAAAGGTACCCATTTCTGTAATTGGTCATCCCACTTGAGTTTGTCCTTCTTGCTCTTAGTGATGCCTTTTGTTTTGGCAAATTCCTGCCATTTTGTTAGTGGTTTAGGTTTGGGCACAGGCTTTGCTCTAGGCAACTGTGTAGTCGGTTGTGGCAGCCTCACAACTATAGCTTCATCTATGCGCTCTGTAGGTAGTTCCCATATTTTATTCAGTAATAACTGTGTATTTTCTCTTGTCAAAGATTTTAGGTATGTGTCTCTGTCACCAGCTGATCTAAAAATGTAAGAGCAAAAATAAGTGTCATTATTTAATTAAACAAAACGGTACCTACTAATAAAAATTACTATGTTACAATGAATTTATTCAATACTAATAATATAAATACATCTATGCCACATAAAGCTATAAGTACTTACTTCAAAGCCTTTGCGTCTAAGTCATTTGAATCAAAAGCAAGAAGAGTCCCGATATCAAATTCTACTTCTAAATGCTTCTGAACAGTTATAGGTTTATACTTTTCTGCTCTTTTTTGTTCTCTTTCTAGGATTTCATTAACGATATCCATTGCTTAAGTATGCTTTATAAATTCATATCACAATTACAACATTTAAAATTAAAATGATAAAATTATGACAGCTAACCTAAAATTTGACGACGACGTTCACGTCACGGCACGGTTTTTGAAATTAACACGTGTTTTTGATGTTGATTTTTTTTCTTTCCTTATTTACATTTATGGCAGTGTAATCAACTTGTGCGATTCCATATTTTTTACAGGGTCTTGGGTGGTGACTCCAATGATTAAAAAAAAGAAGAGTGACTCTTGGTCCGATTTATTTTCATTTTCTTGGTGTATTTTTAAAATCTGATGATGTTGATGGTTTTTTGTTCGATTTAGGTTATTTACAGTGCACGAGCGTTGTGAAATAAATTAATAATAGTACGTAGTACGTTATGTTTTTTCATTTCAACTTGCATCCTAAATTTCATCGGGTCTCTTTCTTTACTGAAATATCTACATTACTGAATTTATTAATATTACTGAATAGTCTGGATCATAGACTTAGCATATACTTAGACGAACATAGTGTGCGATGCGAGGGAGAAGAAAAAATAAGAAAATCTTTCTACCGAGTTACAGCAAGACAGAAAAGGAAGGCAAATCTGTAACAAACAACAAATCAAAATCTAGTCACAGGAACACCTGTGACTAGATTTTGATTGATAGCCGTCACAACTTGACACACGAGAAATTAGCCTCGCAGTATATCACTTTTGTGTGAATCATCATTCATTTTTAGTTAATACTATTTTATTCAACAATGGTTAAATATTCAGTAATCAAATGTGATGTAAATCGTGGGAATTATTATGAAAATTGCACATTTCACAGGTGTACAAAGTCGTCTTTGCAATTATGTTTTGTGAATAAAATAAAATAAAAAACGGCAAATTGTTTGTAAAGTAGGTTTACGATCGAGATGTTTACGTGATAACGTCCGCACGAGAAAATCTCCATTCGTTTGTATGCCGCTAGAGTGAGAGAGACGGAAGATCGGTCCACTCACTCGAACGCTATGCCAGCCTCCGCTCGTGAGGATTCCGCGTGACAAGTTTCACGGAATGACTGGCAGCGCTCGAGATGAGACGGGAGATCGGTCCGTCTCTCTCTCGTTATACCTGCGATCGCGCTCGTGAGGTTTTGGTGTGACACAAGTTTCTGAACATGTCACCCGACTAAAACGATTTTAAAGACGTTATCACGTCAATAAATAAAATAATTTTTGATTTAAATTTGTCTTTTATCACGTTATTTATATAAAATTATTATATCAATCTTTTTGTTCGTTTTTATATTTTGTGTAGCTAAAAGTCTACTTATTGATAATTTACGTGTAATTTACATGATTTTGGTAAATAATTATTTCATCGATTTTTTTAAATGTACCCTAGGTACATGACTTAGATAGACGAATCGATATCACTATCGATATTTATGTGAAATGTTTAAGAATATTAAAATATTAATTGCTCTTTTACAATTAGTGTCGATTTTGTTAGAAAAATGTAGTTATTAACGGGTTGTTATTAAGGCTGAAGGCTGAGCCTATTCTGCCAGTAACTGGCTAAATAAAATATACATTATTTTTTCAGTAACCGAATGAATTAATTATATGTATGTATATTACTATTAGTCCGGCAATAATACAAAGCGGAATATAGGTGTGTAAGAGGGTGAGGGGAGAGTTTGTCAGTGACAGAGACGTGAGGCATAAATATTAGAACAGGTATGTGGATTAGGTATTTTTCGATGCGAGTCCGTACTTAATCCAAAGCGCCGAGAATTAGGTATGGCACAAAATATTGGTACACAATTTCAGAAGACTAGAAACAGAAAAACTAAGGCGTGATGCATCCGTGTAATCAGATGTTTCGAGCTGCAAAACGCCGATATATTCATGAAAACATTGTCAATTCTTCTCATGCGAATGTATAGAACTTTTTAAGATCACTCGGGATTGCAAAACCACAGTTGACTGATTGCAGTATATCTATTTCTCTCGACTCTATTAACAATCACTTTGTTTCCACTCCCTCGTTGGATCCTGCAATTAGATGTCAAACCTTAGCTTCAATTGCATCATTGCAATCACCTCCAACTTCAACCTTCAGTTTCTCTCCTGTAAGTCAGGAGAAAGTACTGAAGGTTCTTTCTAATATTAAATCAAGGGCGGTTGGGTGTGATAATATTGGGAGGTCAATGATAGGTCCGATTGTGGAGATCCTTCTACCCTCAATTACCAACATTATAAATTGTTCTTTGCTGTCGGGTCAATACCCCTCAACTTGGAAAAAGACATTTGTCAGACCACTCCCAAAAATTTCAAAACCCACACTTTTATGTTGTACTTTAATATAACTAGTAATGTTAACAAATTAATTATTTATAATAAATTTTATTAAGTATCACCAATATTGAATGCCAATCTTAATTATAATTCTAAACTCTAATTTTGACGTGATAACGTCTTTAAAATCGTTTTAGTCGGGTGACATGTTCAGAAACTTGTGTCACACCAAAACCTCACGAGCGCGATCGCAGGTATAACGAGAGAGAGACGGACCAATCTCCCGTCTCATCTCGAGCGCTGCCAGTCATTCCGTGAAACTTGTCAGGCGGAATCCTCACGAGCGGAGGCTGGCATAGCGTTAGAGTGAGTGGACCGATCTTCCGTCTCTCTCACTCTAGCGGCATACAAACGAATGGAGATTTTCTCGTGCGGACGTTATCACGTAAACATCTCGATCGTAAACCTACTATACAAACAATTTTTTTTCTCTCTCTAGAACTATGTAAATGGCATTTCTTAATTTCTAAATCGGCGACGAATACTTGTTTGCTCCCGCATAATATCTAGTTATCTAAGGGACAAGGGAGCGACTGAAAAACAGCGCTGCTCGGGATCTCGATCCTGTGTCAACAAAGACTGAGTCACATCCTTTTTGCCTTACTATTCATTTAATTGTTTGTGTCATTCTTTTTAACATGTACTTTTGGTCTAAGGCAATAAATGATTTTTATTATTATTATGTATCTCTCCTCTCATGTCACACACGGGTTGAAGATGTTATTTGACCCGATCATTTGGAAGGCTTGCGTGGTGACATAGGTCCAACATGTGGAGGCCCCTTTGAGACACTTTAATGTTGTTAAGTGGTAAAACGTGGCGGATACCATCCTCGGTCGTATCATATAAAAGGTTATATGACCCGAAGATGGTCCCCGCCAGGTGCACAGGAACTATTGCTACAAAAGAGGATACTAATATTGGGTCTATGGGGATGAACGAACCAGGCATTGCTGAATGGGCTATGGAGAACTATGGGAAACCTGCCGTTCAGACTAAGAAACAATCTAAAGTGAGGCAGGTGGTGACTCGCCACTTACTGAATGGGCCCCCAAAAAATGGTGTAAATGCCTGGGAAGTAACATTGGCGCGACCAGCTAAGGGTGTCTAGAGGAGCGGCACCAATTTCACCATCGTGGGGGGATAAATCCAACCTGGAGCTTGTTTCCTCGCTATTACGCCAATTACTTAGTTACACTTCCACCCCTGAGCATATAGCTCTAACAGTTCCACTCTGGACGGCCAATTAAGGCAAGCCAGAGGTGGGGACCTGTTCCTCTGGGTTATGACTTCGCCTGCCGGAGACGAGAAACAGGGGGACTTCCCCGGCAGCAATCGGGTCCATCGTGTCGTTACTTACCAACAGCTCGCCACAAGCTGCCCTGCGGGGTTATTATTATTATCATTCTAAATGACTGGTTCTTTTATATTTTTTTTTGGCTTATTGGTATTCTAAGTCTATGGTCTGGATATCTAAATGTTCACTTGACATGACATTAGCAATATGAACAGATATGCAATTCGATGCTATTACTGAAAAAAAGGTCTTGTGTCATAACTGTCATTTGTCTTTCTTGTCTTGTCATTGTCAATAATGTCAATAAAAAAAGTAGTAAACAATTTGATTAACTTGGAACACTGTTGCCAGATTGGGGGTTTTTTTCGCAATTTTGGGGAAAAAAATGACTCTAGGGGAAAAACTGGGGATATAGAATCTTTGGGGAAAATTTTGGGGAAAATATTGCCACGGCTATTTTGAGTTTGCCATTTCCTAACACTGCAGTAGAACGGGCGTTTTCGATTATGAACAGCGTCAAAAATAAATTGCGAAACAGAATGCATACGAAAATTGCTGATCATATTATGAGAGAGAGAAGTGCCATACAACACCACGGTGGGTTTACAAAATTTGAGCCAAGCTCTAGAATGTTAAGTTTATTTAAGTCCAAAAATGTCTATCAAACAGAAGATGAAGACAAAGTAAATGAAGTATTTGCTATTTTTAATGAAGAATAAAAAATTCAATGCTTGATCAAGTTTTTCATTCAAATTTTTTTCCTCAGAAAAATAAAAGCAGTTTTAATTTTACATTTATTTTTACTGGTGACAAAATGGGGGTTTTCTGGTTAAAAACGTATCATTTTGGGGAAAAATTAAAATCGATTTGGGGGATATCATAAAATTTCATCTGGCAACCCTGACTTGGAATCTTGTTCGGTGAAAGTGATACAAATTCTAGTTAGTTTTTGTATAATATAATTCTTAAAAGCATGAAAAAATATTGTTTAAAATGAGCGCGGATCCAGATAAGACATTCTGTTTTAAAATGGAAAATAAATTTATTGTCAAAAGCGGCTGCAAAAAAAGAATGTGGAGATCATTAAAACAAATACTGACCGCTGATAGAGCTTTGCCCTGGCCTAATGAAGCAGTATTATGTATGTTTTTATCGCAAACATATTTAAATAAATTTGTTTTGTTATGAATTTAAGTACAGTAAATGTATGAATGAAGAGTAGTTTTACATTGTTCGAAAATTTATGCAATATTTTTTTAGAAACTTGAAATTATCAATTCATCAATAATGACAATGTAGGTTAAAAGGTAATGTTTAAGGCGACAGTGATCGCTTAACACCACGCAGTGTATCTGCCTTTTTGTTTGGTTAATTTATAAAAAAGGCCAAAATATTTAGGCCACATCTACTACTGTCCAAATTAATTTTTCTCTGTTAGTGATAAGTAATCTGCTACATAGCTGTTATGTTCTAAGAAATTGTAAGTTAACATTTCATCATAAATTGTTGACAAAAGTTAAAAATTGTTTGTTAAAGTCAATTTTGTACTTATCAAATCAATCATACTCTTCTTACACTTTCCAGATTATTCTATAAATGCACCACCTACATTCAAGCCAACAAAGAAATATTCAGATATCTCAGGCCTGCCAGCACCTTACATGGATCGCCATTCAAAGCTGTATTACAGTAATGTTGAAGAGTTTACTACAGTGCGAAGCTTACCTATGGATATAACTGCAGGCTATTTGCAATTGAGAGGAGCCAATACTATAGTGGGATGAGTTGTTGTACTCTCCTGCTGTCTAGTATTGGTCAGTTGGATTTATATTGAAAACCTTATTTGGTGATGAAATAATAGTTTAGTAATTACTTGCTCTATCGTACAATAATTTACTGCCTGATATGTGTTTATATTTTAACTAGAAAATATCCATGCATACTGTTACAAATATGTTACCTAAAACTTATACCTTAATTATATATTACTAGACTTCTGCTTTGCCTGCGTGGACCCGTTTTATAGGTTCCCGTAGAATAAAAACCATCCTATGCTCTTTCCCAAGGCCCACCCTGTGTTCCAAATTTCATTAAAATTGGTTCAGCAGTTTAAGCTGGAAAGCATAGCAGACAGACAGAGTTACTTTCTATTTTATAATATTAAGTAGGAATTATGAAAATCACCAAGAAAACTTCTGTTATTGTTAGTCACAGCACTTTATAGCACCCAATTTTAGAACTTCTGTGATATTTTGTTGTTCTTTTGTAACTAATTAATAAAATGACAGAGAAAGTAAAGCCGATTATTTTTTTATAATTAAAATAAGACACTGCACTGTATAAAAATAACATATTTATTATATGACTGACTTTACATTAAAATTAACAACTAACATTCCATTTTTTGCTTTTGAATTCTTAAACCATCTTCCAGCTTTGTGTTCTTGTCCAATTGCTACATACATTTGTTTACCATCACTAGTAAATTGCATACTGTTTACAAAACCACAGATTTCTATACTGAACATAGGTTCTATTTTCCTATAGGAATCACTAACTTTCCAAAGTTTTATAGAATTATCATAAGACCCTGAGGCAAACATATCAGAATTCAATAATGTTGCCAAACTTGTTATCCATCTTGGGACTTCATTTTCTAAACCATGAGCTTCAGTTATTGTACATAAAGGTTTCTTCTTTAACACACTCCATACACATATTGAACCATTATCACTGCCAGAAACAAAATGTTCTTCGTCTAAAAGTTTTACTTCATCTAAACTTCCTGCTGGACCATTAAAAATGAGCTGGGATTCTTCTATTATCTTCCATATTCTAACAGATGTATCTCTACCCCCAGCAGTGATAGCCCTTTCTCTTGTGAGGGCATCTATAGCTGTGATTGGGGACTGGTGACCAAACAATGTTTCTACATATGCCATCTCATCCAGGGACCAAATTTTCACAGAGCGATCTTTACTTGCTGAGTATAAATCATGTGTATTTTTCCTAAAAACTAATCCTGTTACCTTATCTTTGTGTCCTTTGAATGTGTGCACATGTTTCAAAGTGTTAGGATCCCAAACTTGAATGCTAGGAGAGTCATCTGAAGTCACTAAAAATTTTGTGTCTGTTGTAATTGCAATAGCACTGACACCTCCCTTAAAAAAGTTTGGATGTGTTTTGTATGTCAGACTTCCAAGTTTTCTTTTTTCTTTAATTCCCCATTTAACAACACTACCACTTTTACAACCAGTAAAGGCAAAACTCCCATTATTCGACACACAAACACATGTCAGTGTAAGTCTATTTTCTTTTGCTTTTATTAAACGGCAATCATTTTTATGGGGTTTCGAATAGCTATCGGCCACTTCTACTTTAAGCCTACCTTTCTGTTCTAAATAGTCTTTTTGTAAACGTTTTTCGACAGCATGATCGAGTTCTTTAAGTTCTGCTCTTTTGGCTTCCTCTTTCTCGATTTCCTCTAAATATTTTTTGGCTAGACGTAATTTCTTCTGCTCCGCAGTCTCATGATCACTTTCTGATTCTTCTGCATCAGAAAACTTTTTTAAATCCAAATCACTGTCCGAAGACTCGTTGCCGTTTTCTAGGTTAGGAGCATTTTGTTTCTTCGGTTTTTTCTTTGTAGTTTTCTCACCTTTTCTCTTGTGCACCTGTCTTGACTTCCCTTTTAGAAAGAATGCGGAAGACATTACTATTACTATTTGTGTAAATGTTGAATTAAATGGGGATCGAAACCGCAGAAAGAAAAAGAGCACGTTGAATTCGTATAAATTTTGTAATTGTTTTGTCTGTCAGTTGTGATGTGAACTCCATGTGTCGACTCAGCGTCAGTGTCAGAGTGTCATGAATGTCATGATGTCAGTCACGTGTTTTTTTTTCTTTCAATTATGGCATTGCAAACTGTGCATACTGCCAGCGTCAAGTATAATTTTTGCATCACATTTTTTCCAGTTTCTGTGAAACTGAACGAGTAATAATAGGTTCAGTCAGTAAGTTGTTAATTATTATCAGTCAGTCAAGTCAGTGAGACATTCAAGTAAAGCGGTGGCTTCTTTACCAAAACGTGACCAATGGAATTTTGGAGGGAAGCCGAAAAATCCCATTTTCGCACTGTTATTAAAATTTCACAACACTCGTGCACTACAATTAACCTATATCGAACAAAATGCCGTCAAATTTATCCGATATAACTCAAAAATACACCAAGAAAGTAAAAATAAAACAAGAGTACAACTTGTCCCTTCAGACAGTAACTAATACTTGATCTGTGCTTCAGACGTGCCGCCCAATTGTCTATATGTTACAGCCAAAGTAATAAATCCGGATATTATATATTATCTAGCCATTATTAATAATATCTACTCAATTTAGATAAAGTGATAATTGACAATGAATTAATCAAGTGGCTCTGTGACATCTCCGGCGCTGCGGGAAGACCACTCCCTCCGCCCGGGCGCCCCAGCGTAAGAAAGCGCGGCAACTGCGCTTGCCTTCCGTGGTACGCGCACACCAGTAAAACATCACGCATTCGCATGCAACGCCAGCAAAATATCGCTCTTAGAACGATAGTAAAGCAGGGGCTGTTCACTTTTGTGTCCGGACGAGCACACGCACACATAGATAAACTGTACTAGTTGCTCTGGTTGGTGTGGCTAATACCTAACTAAAATTACAGAGTGGTAGTTTTATAAGTAAATCATTTCGTGGAATATATCAAAATTCAATAAACATTCTTACAATTTCCTGTTTACGAACAGTACCAAATTTAAAGTTGTACATATTCTGACAAACATGTCTTGCTTTTAAAGCAAAAAAAAATGTTGGGAAGAAATATTAGTAAATTTTCAAAATGTTTACTATGGCAACTTTGAAATTAGACTTCATTCATCATAATGCCGGTTTTTATTTGTCAATTTTTTCATGGCCGAAAAATGTTTGCTAATATTTTGTGATTGTGAGTTTTAGTTGCGGTATTCTTTCTGTCAGTTTCTGTTCCTTTTCGTATTTTCCAGCTAAATCATTGTTGGAAGCAGTTGACTGCTGTCCCGTCCTCCGTAAATGCTAGTGTGTGTTTTGTGCCACTTATAAGACACTTGTAGAGAAATATACTCATATCTTACCATTTCTGTGCGTTGTTGTCTTACTAAATTGTGCATATTGACTCATACCTTCGATACGGTAAGTGAAAGTCCATGTAAATACCGTGCTTTAGTTTTAGTTGTCCTATATAATATCACTCTGATGTATTGGTCACGTTTAGGAGAAACACCAGCTGATTACAGCGTTTATGGTCGTATTTGCAAACATTGACGGACTTTATTAGCTTGAATTAAAGACGAAGTCCGCTGTGTGACCTCAATGTAGCCACACAATGAAGAAAGCATCCTCCGCATCTAAGCATCAAACCGCTTAACATACAAAAGTGATAGCATACTGAAAAATATTATAGATACTATCCTAACAAATACTCAGATTACTCTTAATCCCTTAGTTGTCTAGAACAATATCCTCAGCATTATAATATGCCCGGTGCATTAAGAATGCTGAGCTATTCTTTACAAATAATTTCTTTGTGTGTCAGACGCCATTTAAAGATAATCTCAAATTATTGAAATGATCAAGTAATCTATTTTTTTCAGACTATTGTCATGGGCAATGTTTGACCTGGAAAAAGATTGGTTTGATTTGCAAACCCTTGAGTTTGTACCGATCAGACAAAGTTTTTTGCATTAGGCACTTTGATGAATCTGCTTATACTTCACAAGCATGCCATCTATGAATAAAAATAAAGAAAATCAGGATGCACCTACAGCCGGACCATCTGGTGAATAAAAGTCTAATGTAAGTAATGTATGTATTGTGTATGTAAGTATGTATGTAGTGTAAGTAAAGTATGTATGTAAGGTAAGTAGGTAGTCCCTTATAAAATATGCATAAATTTCATACATAATTTTTTGTTTGGTTTATTGAATTTCAACACAACCCTTCTAGTTCCTACTTTGTGCTTTTAATAATATTATGACTATAATGTATACATACACATAGATGTATTTTATAATAGAAAGTATAGGTATTTAAAATAGAAAAGCTTAATAATAAGTATTGAGCGACCTAAAATCAATTTTCAATATTATTCAGGCTGACTTATCTATAGTGAGCAGCATTTAATCTTAAATGAAATGTATCGATTAGAAAAACTACACAAGAGCACTTTGTATAAGTTCCCAACCTTAGTTAATTTATTTTACATTTGTTTTCAGAAGGGACCATCTTCACAATCCAAGAAAAGACAGAATCTAACATCTGCTGAGAGCAAAATGTACAATAAATATGAATACTTATTGAAAAAAGTTGAACTGTTAAACTATTAAACCTTAAAATCAGTCAATCAATCAATGGTATTATTGCTTCTAGGAGAAGCAAATAAGAAGAGAGATGAAATGAAAATCTAAAATTCTTGGCTTTGGAGCTGTACAAAAAAATCTCCTAGAACATACAAGGCGCTGTCCAGAGCATTTGTCACCAAACATATTTATGTAATGATGGAGCAATCAAGTTAAGTAACTTTAATTAAAAGATTTTGTGTTTTGGAAAAAAGAACGCCAGTGAACCTGCCAAAAAACACATTGCAATAGAAAAATAAAAATTCTAAAAAAATCTTTTAACATTGTTTTATTATAAAGTTAGGGACATGGCAATATTTTGTTTTGAGCAATTACTATTCAAAAAAAAATTTTATGCAGCATATATTTTTGTTTCATGGTGTATGTTGCAAAACTATGTAGTTATTATAGTGTATTGCTGAAGGCAAAATCTAATAAAAAATTAAAAATGATAGGAAGAGGAACCCTACCTAGCCAAATGCACAAATTTCAAACTTCCCGCCATTAATGTTGGTAGATTTTCAAATTTCGCGCCATTTGATGACAGTTGATACATTCGACAACAGCGCCCGCTGTCCCTACTTCACAGGAACTAAAATTTGATTGAGGATTTTTTTTTTCTATGATGTGACGCTTCTTCTCCCCGTGGAGTATAGTATTCTTTGTAGTAAAGGTTCCGCGTTACGTGAGAAACGACGTGATCGCGCGCGATCTCAAGGTCCCGACAGTGGAGCAGTTTGAAGCTACATATAATTAAACTACATACAAATACAATTTTATCATCTCTTTTTACAACAGAAACAATTTTTTTACGAAGTTTTGGGTCTCTCGGCACGTTAACAAATATTTTTCTGGCATTTTAACGAGCGTATTTTTAAATTTGACACTATACAATATTAATACATAGTTGAAAATGTGAATTAGATGCCAATCGGACACTTATTTGTTTTTAAAGTCAAAATTAACCACACAAAACACTGCGCGCCTAACCGCTGCTAAAGGCTAACGGTAATTGTGACGTCACAGCTATCGCGGCGGCCCTCAATGTATTTTCGTTAGTAATTTGGTCATAACTTCGTCAATTTTTGTCGTAGAACAAAAAAATTTGCACTGTACGTAGCTCTACAAATCTGCATTCTCAACTAAAAACGTGACTGATCCTCATTGACCCGACACTATACCGAAGATATCACGGACGTCAGCCTGTACGAAATTAGAAGGGCCCTTAATCAGCTTAAAAACAACAAAGCACCGGGAGATGACGGTATCACATCAGAGCTGCTGAAGGCTGGATGGAAACCCCTCCTAGTGGCGTTCCAAAAACTGTTCGATACCGTCATCAGTAGCGGAACTGTCCCGTAGGCGTGGAGCGGAAGCGTGGTGGTTTTGTTCTTCAAAAAGGGTGACAGAGCCCTTTTGAAGAACTATAGACCCATCGCTCTTCTGAGTCACGTCTATAAGCTGTTTTCAAGGGTTCTTACTAATCGTATTGCGCGCAGGCTAGACGACTTCCAGCCTCCCGACCAAGCCGGATTCCGAAAAGGCTATAGTACCATGGACCACATACACACGCTGCGACAGGTTATACAAAAGACCGAGAAGTATAATCTGTCGCTATTGCGTATGTGGACTATGAGAAAGCCTTTGATTCTATCGAGACCTGGGCGGTGCTAGTCTCTCCAGCGATGCCAGATTGACTATCGGTACATCGAGGTGTTGAAGTGTTTGTACAAAGCCGCAACTATGACAGTCCGAGTCCACGACGGAAGCACTGGACCTATTCCACTGCAGCGCGGAGTACGACAAGGGGATGTTATATCCCCGAAGCTGTTTACCGCTGCACTAGAAGACGTGTTCAAGCTGATGGAGTGGAACGGGCTGGGTATTAATATCAATGGCGAACACCTCACACACCTTCGATTTGCCGATGATGTAGTAATCTTGGTGGAGAACCTGGAAGAGCTCAGCACTATGCTAGGTGACCTCCATAGCGCCTCACAAAGGGTGGGTCTTAAGATGAACATGGACAAGACGAAGATCATGCCTAACGTCCATGTCACACCTATACCTGTCGTTGTTGATGGCGCTACTCTCGAAGTTGTCGATGAGTACATATACCTAGGACAAGCGATCCTTATGGGTAAGTCCAGCTTCGAGAGAGAGGTAACTCGTAGAATCCAACTCGGTTGGGCAGCGTTCGGGAAATTACAGTGTCTTCTCGTCCAGAATACCTCAGTGCCTGAAGTCGAAAGTTTTCGAGCAGTGTGCGAGTACAGGCCGCCCTCCAACCAGGTGGACTGATGACCTGAAGAAGACAGCGGGTAGTCGCTCGATTCAGAAGGCCCTGGACCGGGAGGAGTGGCAAACGTTAGGGGAGGCCTATGTCCAGCAGTGGACTATAAAAGGCTGATGGATGGATGATATGTGTCCATGGTACCCACGATACACCCGACCGTTGATCGGCAGTCCGATGGTAACCATTGCATCACACGGGGTCGTCTAATATAATACCTAGTTCCGAAGTCCACAAAGGGATACACCGGGAGGGCCCAAGGTGGTTTCTCGTTCACAGATCTCATGAACACAACGTTACGCAAGTCGTAAGCGTAATGTATTTTTTATTCATAATATCAAAACGGTATTCATTGACACTGATTCACTAGTTAGCCATATTTTTTTTTATTTGAATGGAGAAGCAGACAAGCATGCAGGCCACGTGGTGTTATGTGGTTGCTGCAGCTCATGGACATCTACATACAACCTCTAGCAAGCATAGGTAAGTCTTGTCTGAGGTCGTATGCAGTTACGCTGCTACTCCGGGGGCTGGTGGTCGCCTCATGTAAGTGTAGCCGGCAACTGCACCTTTCCACCGAAACACAATAGAGTTAGTTCACGGCAGAAGTGGGTGCAGCGGTGGTACTTCAACGGGCGAACCATAATAGTTCTACCACCGACAAATATATTTAGTGAGTACATCTATGGGGGAGAAAGGTCATCGAATGGCGACCACGTCTCGGCAAAATGAGCATAAGCCGCCTTCCAAGCAGTTGGACTGGCTACCTGAAGAAGACAGTTCAGTAGAAATGCTAGATGTTGTAGTAGAACTAGTAAGCCCAAAAAAGATATATATATAGAAGGTGTAAAAAAAACAATGATATTTTAAACTATCTTGTTTTAAATAATATCATTGGTGTAAAAAGGTTTTATATACCACGGCGGAGGATAGAACAGAAAAAAACGAAAAAAGAAAAACGTTTAAACATATCAGGAGGTCAGCAACGACTATCTGTTGCAGAAGAAGAACAAATAGTTAAGGTTTTGATTGCAACAGCAAATTTTGGACCACCACTATTACGATTTGACTTTAGCTAATTGTTTTTAATTGTTTAAAATCGCAAGAAAAAATTATTTAATCGAAAATTGCCAGGCAAGTGGTGGATAATTGAAAATAATAATTAAGAAATTTTGTCAACGGATCTCCATTATACATACCTAATTTTGATGTATATGCTTAGATATTTTTGAGAATATTTTTTATGTTTGTAAATGAAAATTGATACTGTTTGTTTTCACTTTCTTCTTAATTTTAAAATTTTATTTCATTAAAAAACATATCAAAAATTTATGATCATTTTTAGACATTGTTATGTATTCATAAAGTTTTAAAAATACTTAGTTATTTGGTTGTTTATGTTTTGACAACCCTAGCAAATTTTTCCATTTAGTTTGAAAAAATCTAAAATAGGTTGTTAAATTTACCACATTTACAAAAAAATCACATAAAATGCGTAATAAAGAAATTGTATTAAAATAATATTATTGTGACTCAGTCTATTGAAAAGTTGTTATAAATTATTTGCTAGAATTGATTTTATTTAGACTCAATAAAATATTTGGCTCAATAAAATATAATCCTGCCAAATGTTATGGTAGACTTTGCCATAAAAGTTATTGCATAGTTTTGGTATTATTAAATCATTGTACAATAATAATTTTAATTCTATGTTAAATTTACTACAGTTCTGGTTTTCATTGTAGATCTACATACATATTTTACGTAAAATATTGTTTAAAATTCTTCACGCCCGCTTCAAAATGGCAATATGGCCAGCTTTTACGATATTTTATAAAATGCCGAATATTATGGTAATGTTGCCACGTTTGACGGTAAATGAACTAGATGAGTGATATATCTTTACCTCCCACTGAACTATATCACTTATTATTTCACTTCAGTAGTAGTTATATATTAAGGTATCTGGATCAGGATCATTCAGAGATCCAGATCCAGATACCTTAATATATAACTTTTCACTATTCATCTATCAGTTTTCACTTTTCATTTACCAGTTCTAACATAAATTGACATTAGAAACTGATAGTTGAAAAGTTAAAAACTGATTGATGAATAGTAAGTACATACATACCACAATGAAAAATTAAAATTGATAGATGAATAGTGAAAAGTTAGATAATGAGGTATCAGTTTTAACTTTTCATTTATCATTTTAACTATTCACCTAGAAGTATGTAGGTCTCTATCTATCTATCTATCTATCAGTTTACTATGTGTGTGTGTGTGTGTAGGCATGATGTATTTATTATGTATTTATTATTATTTATTATTCTGTGGGATACAGAAATACTACCTATATGTATAAATCGAATGAAAGGAAAGGAAAGGAAACTTGTATAAAATGTCTAATAAAAATTTAAATAAAACGACTGTTAAAGTTTCATTTATATATTTTATTTTGTTCTTCACATACACAGTTACAAAAAAAGTATTTTATTGTGTTTTTCACATACACAGTTACAAAGAAAGTAGGTAACGTTCGTTCGTTCGTTTCGTTTTGATAAATGATTAAATAACTAATACTAAATAATAATAATAAACTATAAAAATAAAAGTATAAACTAATTAATGTTACTTTTTTATAATTTATCCATACTGTTTTGTATTTTTGTCATCAAGCATTTTACAGAATTATATATTTCATCAAAGTACATATTATCGTTATCTACAACATATTGCATGCATACTCCCGCATTACAGTCACAAAATACTCTACTTTGAATATTATCAATTTTCTCCACATCGTACACCTCCAGCCTAACTATTTTTGTTCCGTGTTTAGGCCTCTTAATGTAGGAATAAATAGTTTCATTTTCCTTTTTCTTCTTTTGGTTTACGACCGCCTCAGCAGCAATATCTTGCTGCTGCATGTAGTTGCCCACGCGTTGTGCAAGAACACTTTGATTTCTTGGTTGAAATGGAAAAATATCTTCAGAGTCCTGAAAAGTAAGTAAATTAAACATGTTAATATTGTAGAGTTAAAACTGTGTAGTATTAACTTCTTATTGATGAGTGATTGTAGTATTTATTTATAACTAGCAGTCTCCACACAACTTTAATACTTCTTATTATTATTTATTACAACTTTGTTAAAAAAAAACTAATAAGATAAAACTAACACAAAATAATAATTTTAGTACTTACCGACATTATAGTAGAGTTTACACGGAGCGTTGTGAGGAATGAATGAAATTTTGATTTTTAATGTGCATTTATATTGTTTCCGTAATAATGTTAATAGAGTTAAAAATTGCATGTTTTCGTAATCTATTCAACGCTGTTACAAAAATGGTGCGGGTGAAATAGGATTCTCCCGACAGACGGACGCCAGAGCTGGCGCCGGTGTCGGCTATTTTGCTGGCAGAGCACATCCCTCTTTAGAATCAGCGCGCAGGTGCTTAGACCGCGGGCCGCATCATCGCTTGATCGGATGAACATCGACAGCGGTCTAGCGATCGAGCCTCAAGCTTGAGCATCCCTGCCTCTCTGTCCATACTAATATAATAAATCTGTATATAACTTGCGATCGTCTGTTTGTGTCTGTCTGTTGTTAAGCTTTCACGCTTTATTTATGTATGAGCGTAATAATACGTCTAATCGAATTCCATACGGATGAAGCCGTGGGCTGAAAGCTAGTATGTAAAATACGTGCAAGAGATCTCCTTATCATTATTTTTGTCGGCAAAGCATTTTCCAGGTTGGACTTTGCACTATCACGTGGATTTAATGATATTTAAGTCATACGAATGCGCAGGAGCTTCACTGTGCTTTCTGGCAGCGGAACACCAACAATTAGGATCCCCAAATTGAACACCAATTATTCTGGAGAAAAAAAATGTAAGTTATGTTTTTTTTTTATTTATAACTCATGAACTTATTTATTTAGTTATCAATGTTTGTTTTTCATAGATTCTGTTTTCATAAATTCAGTATTCATTTAGGTACCTACATCAGTTTTAGTTTTAATCAATAATGATCATGATCATTGGTCGATCATTTACACATATTTTGTTTATTCTTACAGTTTTTATTGTTTTGTGCAGTTTTCTTTTTAATTAAGTAAACTTTTCGCTCGTGCTAATCAATATAGTGCAATCATTAAAACTGTAGGCACTGTTACTTATTGTTTTGTGTAAATAAATTAAATATATATATATATATATAAATCCAGGAACACTTTTGGCAACCTTTCATTTTGCAACCTTGTGGCTACCACGAGTTACAGCAGACTTAGGGCAATAAAAGCTATGAATATTAACTTACTACAAGCTATAATACTGTGACTATTACTTAAAATTTACCTTGTTGCAATATCCTCCAAAATAAATTTATACAGGTACACATATTTTTCGCAATACTTTTGACAACCAATCCATATTGTTATACTTACTACATCCATGTATATTGATGTATATTTATATTTATTTTATAAGAGATAAGCCTACCGTTCTTAATTACATATATACAACTTCCGTATTTTTAAGTATATTGTCAGCTCATTCCTAAGTACTTTGGGCATCCTACCATTAACGAGTACTTTTAACGACTTATTATACTAATCGTATATTAACGTTTACTTAGCTAGCAAACATGCTACCTTTCAGTAGGACTGTAATATGGAATCCAGAAAGTACAGTCAAGCTCCAAAATATTAACTAAATCAGTAACTGTGGTGTGCAAGTGGACTGTATGTTGCTTGATGTGTTCAGCGTAGGCAGGTTTCAAAGAAGAGACGATTTTCCTTTTAAGGTGTTTCCTCCAGTAGAGCCCAGTGGTAAGTGAATTCAGATGCTGGTTTTCAACACGTGCGGCTTGTGTGCCGCACGGTTGAGCCAAGTTTCGGATTCCTCTATCTTGGGGTTTCTTCCGTGGCCCGCAACTGCAGAGCCCGTCAATAGGGTTGTAAGCCAGGGGGCTCCCTGGCTTACCGATGGGCGGGATCCAGCTCCTTGCTGGATCGGGGTTGTCGTGGTCCGTGGGTTGCGGCATGCGCCGCTGGTGAAGTCCGGTGGGGGCAATCAGTTCTTCATGAAGCCCCGGCGGCCGCAGGTGTGTCCCGCGCCAGGAGATCGCGCGGGACCGGTCTGCGGTCCAGTAGACGTGCGTGGAGCGGCGCCAGATCCCGCAGATGCGAGAATCGCGCCGGGTCGACACGCGCAAACATTTTGGTGGCGAGGCAGCGAATGAAGTCGTCCAGGCTCCGGACTCGTAAGCCCCTCTGGATGACTGCGTTCCTGACGTACCACAACGCTTGCGCGACCTGTCGCAGCACGCGCGATTGAGCCGCGCGCAAACGTTTGCGCTGCGGCTCACTCACGAGCGCGTATCAGGCCGGCGCCGCATACGTCAGGCGGGGGCGGATGTACAGCTTATACTGTGTGGTCTCAACACAAAGAGGGAGGCTCGAGGAGAGCACCGGACGACGCTGGAAGCTCGCCGACCTCGAGCTGATGAGTATGTTGTCCACGTAGTGCTTCATGGTAAGTCTGTGGTCTAAAGTCACACCCAGTTACTTCGCCCGGGTGGACCACAGGATGTCTTGTCCGTTGAGCTTCAGAGTGGGGTCCTTAGAAGAGCTGCCGCCTATCCGGACGGCCTGGGTCTTCCCCACGTTCACCGACAGTCTCCACTTCGCGAGCCAGTCGGGGAGGGCATCGAGGGCACGCTGCATCTTGGACGCGGCGTGCGCGGAGTTGAGCGACGTGGTCACGAACGCCGCGTCGTCGGCATAGAGGACTAGCAATGCCCCCCCTGCCGCTGGGGTGTACGTAGCGTAGCACGTAGGAGATATCCAGCTTCCTTGCGGGATGCCGGCTGCCACGGGATGCTCTTCTGATAGTGCGCCGTCCACTACCACTCTGAAGCTCCTGTTGCCCAAGAAGCAGGAGATCACCTGTACGATGCGCTTGGGCACCGATGACTGCGAGATCTTGTAGAGCAAGCCGTCGTGCCAAACACGATCGAACGCTTTTTCCATGTCAAGGAATACTGCACACGCTCGCTTGTTATTGTTCAGTGCGGCGGTGACATATCAACGCCGCACCATAGAAGGTACTGCACCATAGTGCAGTACCCTCGATCTTGCAGCAGGAGCGACTCGAAGACCTTCGAAATGGTTGAGAGAAGCGTGATGGGCCTATAGCTCTCAGGCTTCAGGATGCTTTTCCCCGGCTTGGGTAACATGATTACGTGCCCAATTTTCCATGAGTGCGGGAATGTCCCCGTACGCAGAATGCCGTTGAAAAGGCGCGTGACGGCTCCCATCGTCTTCCTGGGCAGCTGGCGGAGCGCCGTGTTCGTTATGCGGTCTGCGCCGGGAGCCTTTCTGGCTTTAGTCCTTTCGATCGCATTCTGGACCATGCTCGGGGAGACGACGACGGGATCTTCATCAGAAGCTATAGGCGGTGCGAAGTACTCGAGGAGGTGGCGCTCAACTGCTAAAATATGTTCCATCTCCTGAGAGGGGTTCGACCGGAACTGGCGTTCGAGGTTGTTGGCGAAGATCTCTACCAGATCTTCCGCCCGGTAGCGAGGCGTGCAGTCCGTATGCGTCAATGGGCGGACCGGAGCCGGGGTGTTCGTAAATTGGCGGCAAAGACGGTGAATGGAAGGCTAATCGTCTTGCGCGACACCCAGGCGCGACTCTCAGCTCACGGTCGCGTGCGCCTCCAACGCGGCCTGGAGCCTTTCCTTGGCTCGGATGAGGTGAAGCTTCTGTGTCGGGCATCTGGTGTTCTACCAGCTCCTACGAAGGCGCCTTTTCTCCTGTAAGAGTTGGTAGATGCGAGGTGGGTGGGGGGACAGTGCTCCCCGTGATGGAATCTCTTCTGTGGCCCCCTCCAACGCGCCTTGTATGCTGGCAGTGAGGTCGACCGCTAGTTGGTCGACATCACCTCCCGTGCAGACAGGCCGAGTCGGGGTGGTGATCTCCAGTGTCTTCTTGAAGGCATTCCAGTCTGTTTTGAGACGTGACCTCGGTGGCGAGACCCTCACTGGGTTCTTCGCCAGGACTAGCGAGACGGGAACATGGTTGGACCCCATGCCGTCTTGCAGCGACTCCAGTGTGGGCTGGACCTCGAGACCGCGGTGTACGACGATGTCTATGACATCGGGCGAGTGCTCCTGTTGTTCCAGGTAGTGTCGGGCATTCTGGGCCCTGGGCTGCGTACCCGCGGTGCTCGGCATTGTTAAAGAGGTGTTGTCCGTTCCTGCAGGCGGCGTGGCTGTTCCACCCCGTATGTTTGGCGTTCCAATCGCCGGCGGCGATGGTCGGGTGCGGCGCGTCCAGCGGCTGCCTCAGGATACTCGGCTCTGTGTTCCTCGGCATTGGTGTTCTTTACGTAGATGGCAGTGCACGGCGACGAAGTAGCTTCGAAGATGACGCTCTTCATCCGGTATTCATCGGGCGGGCCCTCCCGGGCCCTCCCGCCGGTCGTCTCTCCATAGGAAACGTTGCATGTCCCTGTCTTCCTCTTGAATAGTGACACGCAGGAACATATCCTTGATATTAGCCTTGACTGCGATCGGGCGTTGACGAAACTTCATGAGTACGCCCGACACTGACTGCAGCAGGTCTGGTCCGGACAGCAACATGTCGTTGAGGCTGACCCCTCGCGTCTTGGCAGCGGCGTCGTGCACGATGCGTAGCTTTTCAGGCTTCTGTGGGTTGATAACGGTGAAGTGAGGTAGGTATCACAGCTTGGCACTTTTCTCTGTCGGCGCTGCTTCGGCGAAACCATTCTCCACAAGATTGGCTATTTGCTGTTTGTATCTTTTCTTCATGTTGTCGTCTCGATCCAGTTTTCTTTCTATGTATTCAAGTCGGGTGAGTGCAGACTGGAAGTTGGAAGGTGGGTGGATATTATCGGTCTACCACGCTTTGTTTTGGCCTTTAGGATCTGCATGGCTCGGCGCTCAGCATCGGTAAAATATCTCCTGGCCTCTACCCCCAGTGACTCCAAAGCGAAGTGTTGCTTCATCAGCTGTTCCATTGGCTCCTCCTCTTTGTGGCTGTGGATGTGGTGGATGCCATGTCGTTGTGCGCCCCCCAATTCCCGGAGTCCGTGGAGTACCCAACAGAGCGGCGTATGAGAGGCCACCGGTTGTTTGTTGTCGCCGTGACGCAGCTCGTCGCTTGCCAGTAGTTGCCAGTTGTCTTGACCCAGTAAGACTGTCGGTGAACCTTCTTCATATTGCAGCAGGTCTTCTATATCTCGCAGGTGCTTGCAGGACTCCATGATGCACTCCCTGTGGTGACAGTCGTATGTTGGACATTGTTCGTGCCGTGATGCTGTGCAGCTTAGAGTGAAGGCCTCTGACACCGAACTCAACGCGCTTGGATTTCTCAGCGTCGATCTTTGTTCCCGCGACGCCTTCTATGTAAAAGGGTTCGACTGGCACGTCGACCCGTCGTCCAACAAGGCGTATGCATTGCAGACGCCCCGCGGTCCTTTGATTTGCACAGGAAGCATCTTAAGCAGCGCCTTTGTGTTGTTGGTTTCTCTTACTGATGCCACGGTGAAGTTTCGGTCATGGTCGAAGTAGTGTTGTTGCGTAACGCTGTTTCGGTATGTAGGTTACCCGAAGCCTCTAACGTAAACATGAGGCGCGGGGCGCAAAATGCTTCCGTCGGCAGCATCGAGTCAGCGATGTTTGATGATTCAGCGAGTAACGCAAACGCTGCAGCGCATCAAGCCTTCGCCGAGGTCACGGCACCCGTCGTCGGCACCTGAGTACGTTGACCCCCGGACGAGCCCATGCTACTATTGCTGCTAACACCAAACCTGCTCCATCACAGGCTAAGCTGCAAAAATGGGGGATGCAGATCCAGAGTGAATCAATTCGTAAGGATCTGCCAAAGTTGCGTTCAGCTAAGAACCAGTGCGACGAGGAGGGTTTCGTGAAGGTTGAAAAGAAGACGAAGAGGAAGCCCACTCGTCCGAATAGATGTGGTACTGCACCGACCGGCCCGGACCGAATGCTGCAGCCGGCCAAACCGACGACGCTGCTGTACGTGTCGCAACTGCATGACTCTACAAAGGTCGAGGAGATTGTAGCGTACATCAGAATTAAGACCAAGACCAGATTGAGGGTTGAGTGATCGGAGTCTCGCCACAGTGTTAATTTTAATTCATATGTGGTGAGAGTCCCCACGGAACAGCTGCCAACCCTCATGAAGGAAGACTTTTGGCTGAGAGGTGTTGTATTCCGGCGATTCAGAGGCCGGCTACCAGACACCGCGCGCAACACGACGCCGAAACCTCGTGTTACCTAGATAATGTATTGTTTATGTATAGTGATTATTTTAAGTCAATTTTATTTTGTATTGTATTACTAGCTGTGCCCCGCGGTTTCACCCGCGTTAGAGAGGATCATTACTATAAAGTGAAGTCCCTTCTGAAGTGCCGTGGACGAGTTATTTGTAGGACTATTTAAGATAAACATTTCAATCATACATTACATATGTGTAACTGTAGCGGTTTTGGCAGCGCACGCCAGAATAGCTCGTAGTTGGTAGATATTTTCCTACTTGCTTGACACTTACTTGACACACAATTTGGGGGAAGAGGTGTCCCAAATTGGCTTGTTTCGCCTTCCATCTACACGTGACTGATGAATTTGGGAGGGGGGGGGGGTAAGTAACCTGTGACCCCTCCTGGGACCGCCACTGTATGTGTTATTCTGATGTATAAGATCTAATCTGATTATTGTAAAGTTTCATTTAAATCCATTCAGTAGCTTTTACGTGAAAGAGTAACAAACATCAATACTTACAAACTTTTGCGTTTATAATATTAGTAGGATTTTCCGGATCATTTGGGAAATTTCTGGAACTTTCTCGAACATTCTGAATTAATTAAAACAGTTTGCAATTATTTTAAAAATCTTCAAATCATTCGAGAAGTTTCTGGAATTTTCTCGAATATTTTCAATTAATTAAAAAAATTGCAATTATTTAAAAAATCTCCAGATCATTCGAAAAAAGATTACAATTATTTAAAAAAATCCAGATCATTTGAGAAGCTTTCTCGAATAATCTCATTCTATGTTATTTCCTTTATATGTATTAGTTTGTTATATTTTAATTTTTATCTATGTACTAATACATCTATGGGCCTTGGCCTGAAATAAATGAATAAATAAATAAAATAAAAAATACTATATAAAAAAACAAACAATACACATATTGATATCAAAATAATACGAAACAAGTAATATGTAATGTACAACACCTATTGACTATAAATTTTATACATAAGTTATCATGAGATAAGTCGCGAACAGTAATCATGCGATATTTAATCTAAACCAGTAGTCGCGAACAATAAGAATAGCATCGCCGTGCCATCAAGGGCACGAGCTGGCAACGCCGCGCCATCAAGGGCACGAGCTGGCAACATGTGCTAAATAAAATCGGCAAGTAGCCAGATGATCGGTGTAATCAAAGTGAATATACGGCACCCTGTATATAGGCCCTCTAGCGTCAACATCGTGAACTAAAATATCCATTTTCAGACACATCCGAGCCAATTTGGAGTCCATCACAAAAATTGATATGGTATCCCTATCGCCATCTATGATCAAATGGTGTAAAAATTCAAGCAAATTAATCTGACGTCCATATATCGGACGTCGAAAGTCGGTGGTCGCCACATTAAATGCAATTAATGTCATGTTGGACGTCAAATAGGTTCCGGGATATATATATATATATATATATATATATATATATATATATATATATATATATATATATATTTATATTTTACAGGTCCCAAGAACGAGCAAATGCCGACTTATTATTCCCGTCCGACGATGAGGCTCCTCGTCCGCGAGTGGAAAAGAAGCACAAAAGAAAACACTCACCAGAAGCGAGCACCTCGAGGGCGAGTCCTGCTCGCTCTCCGATTCCTAAGAAGAAGAAGCCTGTGTTCAAGCCGATCGCCCCCGTGAAGAAGCCCTCTGCTCATGATCTCTTCGGGAGCGACAGCGAAGAAGAAGAAGAAGAAGTCATTGTTCCGGCAAGTTCTGGTAAAAAACCACCACCTCTCCTTTCATACATAACGCGTAGGCTCGCCAACGGATATTCCCGCCAGGTGTTTGATGAGAAACCCGGAACCCATTTCATCGACTTAAGAATATATAAATGCGATGAAATCGAAAAAATACAACCGATGAATCGTTGGCGGCACTCCGTAGTGTGCGTGAAAAACCGCACCGATGAAAACTCGGACGCCTGGCAACATCTTGCCAATTTCATAGTGGCCACTCGTTCCGGGGCTGTCCCCCTACATTCATAGCCAATTATTATTAATTTTATTGTGCATAAAATATTGCTCAAAAGAAAATAAGAGCCATTCGTAATCTGTTATTCGATATCTGTAATTCGTTATAATAAAAAATGTATCTAAGGTTTTTGAGATAATTATATAACACATATTAATTTTTTTTAATAAGATATAGACTTAAATATCATTAAATCCCCGTGATTAAAGTACATAGAGATGTAATACATACTCAACTAGAATAAATAGGTACATACTTGTTTACTCAATTAGATGTAAGGATTATATTCAATTGATAAATATATATTATGTGCCTACGCAATATAAACAGAATATTAAACAATAATAACATTAATTTGGCTAGTTTATCATCGTTTATTAAAATGTATTTATTTCACTACACTATTATTATTGTACTTTGGTTTTATTATACTATTTAATACTAAAGAGTATTATCCTAACTTTTGGTGTTCCGCTTCCAGAAAGCACAGCGAAGCTCCTGTGCATTTGTATGACTTAAATGTCTTAAATCCACGTGATTAAAATACATAGAGATATAATACATACTCAACTAGATTAAATATATACTTGTTTACTCAATTAAATGTAAGGATTATATTCAATATATGTGCCTGCCTACCCCCAATAAACAGAATAATAAAACATTAATTTGGTTTGTCTTTTTTTTTACAGTACAACCCACCGTTACGCCAAGATCTGATTATAATGATTTATTGAATAATGATTTAATGAAATATGAATACTGTCAAACTGAAATACCTAAAAATAAATACCGATTTCTGAATAATGATTTAATGAAATGTGAATACTGTCAGACTGAAATACCTAAAAATAACTACCGATTTCACCTCAGAACTAACTTACATAAATCTAATTGTGTACTGAAATCAGAATTTGAAAATGTCAGTATTATAGCTACAGCCTTTAAGAGCGTTACTCCCGCTCAGCGCGCGCGAAGTTTAGGCAAAATTACTCACACAACTACAGACGAAGAAGCGGGCGTCGCTATACGCCGTGCTATAATTTTGATCCTCCCTGTCCCTGATGTTTGCATAGTTACTCATGTTGCATACAATTATTAATGAATTTTATTGAAGTATAATTAATATTGATTTCATTGAACATGAATACGTACATATTATTTCTAACACCATACTGGATTTATAATACAAATTATACAAAATACTTCATTTTATTTTATAACATTTCTTTACAATGGGCAGAGACATCTTAGTAAGCGTAATAACACCTGTATCAAGACGCCCCGCTCTTCCTTAGTTTATGCTTAGTTATTTTATTATTAGATGTATACTATAAGTAAGTAAGTAAACCGACTCCAAATATCAGATCATTAAGAAACAACAGACATACATACATAAATACAGTTACGAGCACATGTGCCTAGAAGCATAAATATATCATACTCAAATATTATCCAATTCCAACAATAACGCATATATGTAGCTCAAACTTATAACCTCCTTTCTTGAAGTCAGTTAAAAAACACAAAATAATCACACATCCACCGAAAATTGAACCCGAGACCTTCTGAAACTGGATATGAGTCCAATGGATTAACCGCTGCACCACGAAGTAATTCATTTACTATAATATACATTTATTTAAATTCATGACTCGGCTATTGTTCCGGCAGGGAATCAAACCCCGCAAATAGACTTCCAATTCTCTAAATAGCAAGAATTAAAGAATAATATATAAATACTTACTATCGCAACAGTCTCATTTATAGGTTGATCTTGATTATGTAAAATGTATAGTTTTAGGGAACTCAATTAAACTTCATGGTTGCTAGGTTAAGACTGATTTATTATTTTCTACCCGCCCCGATATTCACAATATATGACAATTCCCATACAAAACAAAAAAAATGTGTTTATAAAAAAATTAAATACAGAACATAACTTTAAAGCCGAACGAGAACATAAAATAAAATTTAAATTTGATAGTAATTTACTTCATTTTCATTCATTTTATTATTTTACTTACTTCATTTGATAGTTTTTACTAATTGAATACATTAAAAAAAAATTGCAATCTTACTTAAGAGCAAGTTTATGCATTGCCTTTCACAAATACAATAAATTAGATCAATAGTAGGTACTGTATACACATTTTAAAATTTAAAAAATATTTATACATTTTGCAAAATTTAATGTTAAAACTGACTATAAAAATTACCTGTCATTCCTAAAAACCTGTAATTAAAGCTAAGTCGATAACCATTGTCAAATAATAATACACAGAATCTGTCTTTTCCAATTTTCATTACATGCATTAAGTAAGTATTTAACTTCTTTTTCTTCTTTTTCAAACCGAGTTTCTCTTCTCTTTCTGAAATAAGAATTACCATAAACGCGAGCTTCTTTTGTGATTTGATTCCATTAATTTGATATTTGTACCATGATCGAAATATCAAACCAAAATCAAATCACGGTGAAAATTCCATTATAAATAAATAACCACCAAACCAATGAATAAATAACAAATATATTCTAAACTATAAAAAGAAAATACAATAATGATTAATAGGATACAGGCACTTATCAGTTGTATTAACTGCCTGCCTGCTAAGAAATAAAAATAATACTAATAAATTACTGTAAATTATGAACACTTTATTTACCTTTTAGTTTCATTCATTTTAGCTACATTTCCGTTAGATTTTCTTTTTTTACCGCTATACAGTAGCTTTTTATTCGCCATACTTATCTGAAAAAAACAATATGTTTTGCTTATAAACTAATGAGTTTATTTCATTTGCTGTATATTTGATCATATTAACTGCATAAAATACTTACTAAAACAAAACTTACACACGAAACGCAAAGTATCCACTCGTTTTAGTCGCGCTATAAACTTACTCGCGTGATACGGATATACGGCGATAGGCGCGCGGGCGGCACGGAGCGACGAGCGACACACGTCTCACCTCTAGAAGGCCGCAGCCGAGACTGAAGCGCGAGCTCATTGGGAAGCGTTTGTAAAGCAATTTCAAATAATTCGGTGTAAAATAAATATACATTTTTTTACTAAAGTGAGAAATTATATTTAAGAATATGAAAGACTTAGTAGGTTAGACACAAAAAAATAAAAAATATCCTCCGATTTCAATACAAAACTCACGCGCAAATATTCCGAAAAACTTCAAAGCAATGCGTTTTTGAGTGAATTGTTTTTGAATGAAAATTAAGTAGATTTGAGTATTCTTTTCTTAAAAGAAGTAATAAATACAGTAGGTATTTAAAATATGATGTCAAAACAGTCGAGAATCTCATAGTTTTGCTAATATCTGGCGTCTGCGTAGCCCGTCGACCATTAATTTCAAAAACTGTCTGTGGGAAAATGTTTGTAATGGGAAAACTACACACAAAATGTAAAATATTTTTCTGACAAGTAACAGTTTAAAAAATGGCAAATAATAAGATATCAATATAATTTCTAAAAACTAAGTACTTTATATTTTTTTCGTCATTCTGAAATCGACAATTCCGGCTGGAGTCAGATTCTAGGGAATGGACGCTCTTAAGAATAGAATTTTGTCTTATAGGCTTAATCCATTAGAGGAGTACCTCTTGCCAGAGGCTTTCTTAATGGATAGCCAAAAGGACATTATAAAATTAATTTCAGATTGTCTTGTGAAGCATAAGTGTATTAAACTGAATTTCGAACTGTTTGCTTATTTTATGAAGTCAACGTCAGATGAGAAACATCTCAAATCATTTATGACAAAATATGAAATAGTTTGCCAAAATACTAATATCGAAGAATTATTTATGAATGCCATTTATACATTTGAAAGAAAAATATCTGAACTTGAACATTGCGAATCTGGTTGGTCTTGTGTTTTAATGAGTCATTTAGAGATAAACATAAATAAATATTCTCCGTTAAGAGGTGGTTCTTATATTGGTTTACCAAGTAAAATAAAGAATACTAAGAGTTGTATAAATATTAAAAACAATGATAACCATTGTTTTCTATGGAGCGTTGTTGCGGGTCTATTCCCTCAGAACAAAAACGCATGTAGAACTAGCTCATATCCATATTATACTACAGTGTTAAATACAGACGGTATGTCGTTTCCGCCAACTTATAAAGATATTAAATTGTTCGAAAAAATTAATAAGGAAGTGAGTATAAATGTGTATGGATTAGATAATAAAGATAATGTAACTGGCCCTTTATATGTAACTTCATCGAGAAAAATAAATCATGTAAATTTGTTGTATATTGAGAAAAATGGAACCGGTCACTACTGTTTAATAAAAGATTTATTACGTTTGGTTAAACGTCAAATAACTCTCACTAAAGGTAAAACATTTTTATGCGAACTATGTTTACAATTTTTCACGAGTGAGATTAAATACCGTTCACATACGTGCAATCAAATATTAACAGTCCTTCCAGAAAAAAACACAACTTTGCATTTTAAGAACTATGAAAGAAAACAAAAAATTAATTTTGTTATATACGCTGACTTTGAAAGCCTTCTTTTGAACCATGGTGTATGTAAAACTGAAAATACAAGAGTTTATAAACTACACAAGCCTTCTTGTTTTGGTTATTACATTTGTTGTTCGCATGATTCTAATTTGAACAAGTATGTTTCATATAGAGGATCAGATTGTGTAAAAGTTTTTATCGAATATTTACTTGGAGATATAGAAAATATTTATCATGAATTAACTTTTAATAAAAAGCCTATGCCCCCTTTATCACGGATGGAAGAAGAAAACTATAAAAGCGCTTCTAAATGTCACATCTGTGACCATTTCCTCTTTGACGATAAAGTTAAAGACCACGATCACATTACATCACAATACAGAGGTGCCGCGCATTCGCATTGTAATCTGAGATATAAAGTTTGTCAATTTGTGCCTGTTATTTTCCACAATTTTGCCGGTTATGATTGTCATCTATTCATTCGTGAATTAGCTAATTATGAGGGTTGTTTTAAAATTATACCTCAATCAAAAGAAAAATACATATCTGTTACGAAAATTATCAAAACAAAAAAAAGCTCATATCCCATACAAATCAAATTTATCGACTCTTTTCAATTTTTAAGCTCAAGCTTGAATGACTTATGTAGAAATTTAAATGAAACAGATTTTGTTTCTCTTGCAAAAGAGTTTCACGATAAAGAACAGATCAAATTATTGTGCCGCAAGGGTATTTACCCATATGAGTATATGGATAACATTTCTAAATTTGATGATGATGTTCTTCCTCCTAAGGAATCATTTTACAATAGCATTAAAGAGGAACATATAACTGACGAAGACTATGAACATGCACATAATGTATGGCATAAGTTTAATATTAAATCTCTAGGCGAATATACTGATTTATATTTGAAAACAGATGTCTTACTACTTTGTGATATATTTGAAAATTTTAGAAACACTTGATTACGGCATTATAAACTTGACCCTGCTTATTATATTACTGCGCCGAGCTTGAGTTGGGATGCCATGTTGCTTTATACAGGTGTTCAATTAGAGCTTATAAGTGATTTAGAGATATATGAGATGATAGAAAAAGGAATACGTGGTGGTTTATCGCAATGTTCTCTCCGTAATGCTAAAGCAAATAATAAATATTTACCAGATTTTGATAGCTCTCAACCATCAACTTACTTGATATATCTTGACTGCAACAATCTTTACGGTTATGCAATGACAAAAAAATTACCGATATCAAATTTTCGCTTTTTAACCTCCCAAGAAATTGATGCATTAGACATTGTTAACGTACCTGATGATTCACATGTTGGATACATTCTAGAGGTTGATTTAGCTTACCCGAACCGTCTACATAATGCGCATCGTGATTTACCTTTCGCACCAGAAAAGTTTATTCCTCCCGGAGGAAAGGCTCCTAAATTAATCGCTAGTTTATATGATAAATTTAAATACGTAATTCATTACGTTCATTTAAAGGAATGTATAAAAAACGGATTACTTTTGAGAAAAATTCATCGCGTCATAACATTTACACAAGAGAACTACTTACAAAAATACATAGATTTAAATACCAGCTTGCGTCAAGCTTCATCTTCAAATTTTGAAAAAGATTTCTTCAAACTATTAAATAATGCTATTTTTGGGAAAACTATAGAAAACAGACGCAAACAAGTGAATGTCAAATTAGTAACAAATTGGCGTGATAATCAAAATGTGACAAACAAAAAAATTGGTGCGGAGAAACTAATTGGTAAACCTAACCTAAAAAATATTACAGTGTTTACAGAAAATTTCGCAGCCATACATTTGACTCCTGAAAAATTAATTCTTGACCGACCAATATATATCGGGTTTACAGTTTTAGAATATGCAAAACATCATTTATATCAATTTCATTACGACTTTATTAAAAAAATATATCAAAACAAAGCGAGACTCTGTTACACTGACACTGATAGTCTTTTATACTTCGTAAAAACTAGAGATTTTTATAATAATATGAGAAAAGAAATAGCAAAATTTGATACTAGTAATTTTAAAGCTGATAACTGCTACCAAATACCTAGAATTAACCCAAAAATTCCAGGACTATTCAAAGATGAATTAGGAGGTGAAGTTATCAGTGAATTCACAGGATTAAGATCTAAGTTATATTGTATAAATACTTTGAGAGGGGAAATTAAAAAGGCTAAAGGTGTAACGAAATCAATAAAGAATAGACTACATAAGAGTAATTACAAAAAAGCGCTTTTATCTGATAAAAGTTTCAAATGTAAAATGAATGTTATTAGATCTATTAAACATGTATTGTACTCTCAAGAATTAGATAAAGTAGTAATAAATCGATACGATGACAAGGTGCAAGTTCTACCCAATCAAATAGAGACCATACCTTGGGGTCATTGTAGTACTATATTTTAAGTTGATTCAATTAAAAATTTAATGAAATTGCAGAAATGTAAACTAATTCTTTTAGTTAAGAAGATGATTTTATATTGTTAATACAGATTATGATTATAAATAAATGTATATAAATATAATGCATATTATCTTTATAATACAATAAACATGTTTACGTACTAACTTTTGTTTTCATTTATAATCTCACGTTTACCTTATTCAAAACGCAGACCATCGTCAGGCTTTGAATCGAGAACACAATGAAATTTATAAAGCAGTCGTTAGATCTTGAAGTTCACAATATAAAAATCAACAAAAAATCTTGCAAAATAAAACATAGTATTCTTTTACCTAGTACAATCCGGTGTATCATCTGTGGTCCTTCAAATTGTGGTAAAACTAATGTTATGTTAAATCTTTTATTTCATGAAAATGGTCTTAAATTCAGACATGTTTACTTGTACTCTAAGACAGCCTTTCAACCAAAGTACTGTTTTTTGAACGAAGTAATGAAGAAAATTCCCGAAGCTCGATATTTTATTTTTGATGATAGTAAAGAAGTGATTCATCCTAATGACGCTTTAAAAAATTCAATCATGATATTTGATGACGTTGCATGCGAAAATCAAGTAAATATACGCAATTACTTTGCCATGGGCCGGCATAAAGGAATAGATTGTTTCTATTTGTCACAAACTTATTCGAAAATACCTAAACAATTAGTGCGTGATAACGTGAATTTTTTAATAATATTTAAACAAGATGATATTAATTTAAAACATATTTACAACGAGCACGTCAATACAGATATGGAGTGGTTAAAATTTAAAAAACTATGTTCTTCCATATGGCAAGACCGTTTTAGTTTTTTAGTTATAAATAAAGACTGCAGTCTTGACAAAGGACGATATAGAAAAGGTTTTGATACATTCATTATTTTATAGAAGTTCAATATAAACTACATTCTATTTGAAATTTGTCATTTGTGTTTATGTTTCTGTAAATAACACTTGCGCATCATACCCTTATCTCAGATGGATACGAACATTAAAGAACAATTGTTAAAGTCAGTACAAAACATAAAAAATAAATTAAAAATAATTCGTAATGAAGAAGATGCTTCTAACCTTAGGTATAAAAAAGTATTCAAACCTATAACTGAACCTTTAGAAACTCTTATTAAAGTGAAAGGAAATGATATTCCAACTTTAAGAGTAAAAAATGTTGAAAATTTAAATTCTTCATTCGGATATGACGAGTTTAAAGAAGCGACCATCCCAGATTACAATACAGTTTCAGAATATTACAGTGAAGATGACAAAAGTTTGATAAGAAGTAAGAACGACACGTTAATGTCACTTGATAAAGAAGACATTTTGGATATTTATGATAATATAAATGGGATATTTAAAAAAATGGAAAAATAAAAGGTGATAAGGGATTGAAATACCGTCAAATTATAAAACCTCTATTTAGTCAGATAAATGAGCAAGGAGGTGAATCATCCCAACATAAGATTGGAGGTTACATACCGATGGTCAAGAAATATAAAAAAAATACTGATTACGTTTATTGGGATGACCCAAATGAATTAGTTGAAAGGTTAAAATTATTGATTGCATCACAAAGTGCTGGCAATACTAATCATGACAATGAAATCATATCAATTATTGAAGAATTAAAAGAAGCCGGTATTATAAAAGACTGAAGTCTTAATATACATTTCAGTAGCAATGTATTCATGAACATGAATACTCATGAAGATAAACCTCATATCCATGTAAGTAAAAATAGTGAAAGTGATTATGTGAAATTAACATCAAAAAACACTATATGCGGAAATATTGCTAATGAGAATTGTACCAAAATAACTGATAAATATATTTATGAGAAGCTAAAAACTATTGATACACATTTAGCAAATTTAAATGAGCGCATAAAAAATCTTGAAAAATTAATATTTTTAAATGAAATTGTAGGGAAATTAAAGAAACATTATGAGCAAACAAGACGTAATAAATGAAATTCACAAATATGTACGAAAAAATTTTCCCCGTAGAAAAGTATTACTCAAAGATATTGATGACCTTTGGCAAGCTGATTTAATTGATATGCAGAAAATCTCAAAAGCAAATTGTGGGTATAAATACATAATATGTATTTACTACTATTAAAATTTAATTATACTAATATTATTAGTCATTATAGATTGTTTTTCAAAGTATGCTTGGGCTGTTCCACATAAACAAAAGACTAAAGAGCTTGTATCAAAGGCTTTTAAAACTGTTTTACTTGAAGGAAGGGTTCCGAAAAACTTACAGACAGATTTAGGAAAAGAATTTTATAATAACATGTTTAAAGAAATTATAAAAACTTTTAAAATTAATCATTACTCTACATATTCCACAAAAAAAGCTTCAATTGTAGAAAGATTCATTAAAACATTAAAAAATATACTTTATAAGGAGTTTCATTTGAAAGGTAATTATAAGTGGATAGATGGCACGCTTGAGAATAAAGTTTTTGAGTACAATCATACTTTTCACAATACTGTGAAGCAAACTCCGATATCAATAAATCAAGATAACAAGGAAATCGTTCTGCAACGATATATTAAGAGATATAAATGTAAGAAAAAAATTAAGAATGTAAAATTACAACTAGGTGATTATGTGAGAATCAGTAAATATAAAGGATGTTTTGAAAAAGGTTTTACCCCAAATTGGTCTACAGAGATATTTAAGATTGTAAAAGTACAAAATACTGACCCTATCACGTATCTATTAGAAGATGCTAGAAAACGTCCAATATTAGGAGCATTTTATAGCCAAGAGCTTCAAAAAACGAAGCATCCAGATATTTATCTAGTTGAAAAAGTTATCAAAAGAAAGGGTAACAAGGTTTATGTAAAATGGTTAGGGCTTTCGAATACAGAAAACAGCTGGATAAACAAAAATAATGTTGTATAATTTATATAGTTCACTTATGTCATACATATAAAGAGATACTTAATTTTTTTTAGTCAGTATGATTAGATTGTTACTATAGTAAACAGTTTCGTTGGAATTTATCACGTACTAAAAATGTCAAAAGAAAAAAATAATAAAACCCGTGAAAACTATACCTTACCTTCAAAAAAACGTAAATCTGGATCTGGATGTTTTAAGAAATCTTTTAAAAATATTGTTGCACACACAAAAAAACATCTCAAAAATCTGAAACCTAAATGTAAGAAGGCGGTCGTGGAGGTAGCAATGGCAGCTGCAAAGGAAATGTCTTCCAATCTACCAATAGAGGTGCCAAGAATTATACCCGTACCGAAAACTGGAGGATTTCTTCCTTTAATACCCATATTTACAGGTTTATCTGCTGCTGGCAGCTTAGCTGGTGGAGTTGCTGGTATCACAAAAACAATAAATGAATATAAAGCTGCTAAGAAACGACTAGCAGAGTTAGAAAGACATAATGAGAAAATTGAATCATTATGTATCGGAAGAGGATTACATCTCAAACCTTATAAAGATGGATTGGGAATATACGTTACAAAGAAAAAAAACTAAATAATCGGCTACCCAAAAGACCTTTGACAAATATAGACTTAATAAGGTTCTCGAGAAACATTCCTTTTTTTCGAGGTGTATTTATGAGAGATGAATTACCATACCAGCCATTACCAATAGAATGCGGTATTATTAACTTAGATTCATCTAAAAACTCAGGTACTCATTGGGTAGCCTATGGGAAAATAAATGATTATATTGAATACTTTGACAGTTACGGTAATTTGAAACCACCAACAGAATTCATCAATTATATGGGGTCAAATATATATTTTAATAATGAAAATCATCAAAAATATAATTTATACAACTGTGGACATTTGTGTTTAAAATTTCTCAAATCATTTTGGTTAAGAAAACAAATCTAATATTTAAAAAGAATAATATTGCACTTATAATCATTCTAATCCTTGCATTCATGGTAAACGTAAGTACAGAATATTTTCTTCAGGGATAAATATTTAAATAAAATAAAAAAATATGATTATCTTCAATAAAAACCCGAGTGATAAAAAAAAACTGAGTACTTCACTCTCAAAAGCGAAGGTGGGAAGACGGCTGAACAGTAGTAAGAATTTTAATAAAAAAATTACTAAAAATAATAAAGAATTTCTTCGTGCTCTTGGATTTAAAATTTAAAATGCTGCAAATCACAGATTTACCACAGCATGATAATTCCATTGAAAGTTACGAAATACATACGTACAATCCCTATAATAATAGCTTTAAAGAAAACGATGAAATCAGAATACCAATTCACCAACAAGATGTATACTTGCTGCCATCAGCAAGCTCTATTTACATTGAAGGATATGTCAGTGTGTTTACAAAAGATACGTCTGGAACAATTACAAGAAAAGATGTGCAATTTATCAACAATCCATTTTCATTTTTATTTCAAGATATAAGATATGAATTAAATGGTGTTGTAATAGACCACATTAAAAACGCGGGAATCACAACTACAATAAAGTCGTATATATCTTTGAATGATGGAGAAAGTAAAGCTAGTGCAACATGGGGGTGGAATGTAAACGGCACTAAACAAAAAAGTGGAAGTTTTAGTGCCATTATTCCATTAAATAAAATACTAGGCTTTGCGGAAGATTACAATAAAATAATTGTTAATTGTAGGCATGAACTAATATTACAAAGAAGCAGATCCATCATGAATTGTATAACTATGGAAAAAAATGATAATTTTGAATTAGATATACAGAAAGTACAATGGCGTGTACCACATGTACGAGTGAGTGACCGCAATAGATTATCACTTCTTAAATTATTAGAAAAAGATCGACCACTACAACTGTCATTTAGAAACTGGGATTTGTATGAGTACCCAGTATTACCTAAAACAACTAAACATTCCTGGTCTATTAAAACAGCTTCTCAATTAGAGAAACCAAGGTTTGTTGTACTCGGTCTGCAGACCAATAGAAAAAATAATCCTGCTAATAGCTCTTCTATATTTGACCATTGTAAAGTAACAAACGTTAAATTGTTTTTAAATTCTCAATATTATCCGTATGACTCACTAAATTTAAAATTTGACGAAGGGAAATACAGTATATTATATGAAATGTATTCATGTTTTCGTCAGTCATATTACAACCTTCCTGTGGACCCGCTGCTTGATCTGTCCACGTTTAAAGAAAAAGCTCCGCTGTTTGTTATTGACTGTTCACGACAAAATGATTCACTAAAAACCGGGCCAGTTGATGTTCGATTGGAAATTGAGTGTTCAAAAGATATACCAGATAACACAACAGCCTACTGTTTGATCATAAACGAGCGTCTATTTGAGTACAAACCGTTAAGTAACATCGTGCGAAAATTATCATGAATGTTATTGTCGATGTTCAAGGATTTAAAAATGAAAACAACGAGTTTATACCCAAAGAAATAGCAATTCAAAATGCAGGGCAAATCTTTACACTCTTGATAAAACCCCCGTACCCGTTTTATGATTTGACTAAAAAAGAACGTTTACAAGTAGCTTGGATTGAAAAAAATAGAGGAATATTATGGAATGAGGGATACGTTCCTTATTTAAATTATAAGTTAATTATCGGTGATTATTTTAAAAACAAATATATTTTTACTAAAGGTGTTGAAAAGGTGGTTTGGCTGAAAAAATATTACAAACTGATAATGTGTACAACTTAGAAGATAAAAATTGTCCTAGTTTAAGCGTATTGTATGATAATTATAAATTATCTTCAGATATTTTAAGATGTATCTATCATAACAAAATATGTGCATTAAAAAATGTATCTTGTCTTTATAAGTGGTGTTTAGAAAATAATATGCTTGTATGAATATACCGTATTTTTTAAGATTTCCTAGTATTTTTTCATGAATAAAGAAATAATAATGAACACATTTTCGTTTTATTTAACATTTAAAAGCTGATAAATTTAATATTAGAACTGATAAATGAAAATTTAAAACTGATACCTCAATATCTAACTTTTCACTATTCATCTATCAATTTTAATTTTTCATTGTGGTATGTTGTACGTACTTACTATCCATCTATCAGTTTTTAACTTTTTATCTATCAGTTCTAATGTCAATTTATTTTAGAACTGGTAAATGAAAAGTGAAAACTGATAAATGAATAGTGAAAAGTTATATATTATGGTATCTGGATCTGGATCTCTGAATGATCCTGATCCAGATACCTTAATATATAACTACTTTCAGTGAACGATTTTGCGAATCTCTGTGGGCTGATTTTGTAATTCTGAAAGAAATTATTTCAAAGTAAATGAAATAATTTCTTTCAGAATTACTAAATCAGCCCTCCCCCTGGTGTAAATAAATTGTAAATATGGAAGTTTATATTGTCCATTTAGCTCATGTTTTTGTTTGTATTCAATGATTAAAAGTGGGGCGTGTTTCACGGTAGCTTTTATTATAGACGACTGATGAACTAGCTCCCTAAAGCTTTAATTATAATAAAGTAAATAAAGTTTGTTTGTTTTTAAGAATGACAAATAAAATAAAACAACATTGCATTTTAATATTATTTTATTACGACAATAAACCTACACATTGTGAATAGGTAGTTTCCGGTGTCCATCAGACGATTCTTCTTCTTTCTTGACATAGAACATTTTGATTGAAATGTTCAAGACGAGATGACTCTAAAGAAAATTCCCTTATAGTACCTAAATTATTATTACGATTTGATCGGAGAAAATAAAAAAAAAATTTAGTTTTGCTATGTACTACTGTGTCGATGTAGCTCATAGTCAGGCGGGGAGGGTATCGTATCCTTATTTTACCGATAAACCTAGACGCGCTCGTATCTGCAAACACAGCAATCAGCACAGGTACTGCCACAGCAACAGGCCAGCGCACCACCGGCCTGCCAAACAAACGCAAGCATTAGTCCACTACGTATGTCGGTCGGACCCCAACCTACCTGGATTCTCTTTTTCAATGTGTTTTGTGTATAGGAACTTATATATACAAATAAAAAGTTTCAGTGAATGTAAGATACTTATGCGGATATGGGAAGATGGTTTACTGATATTTTTGGGTTGAGTTTTAGTTGTTTTAACAATCAATCATCTCCCAAATCCGCATGATAAAAAATGTGATTGAAAAATCTACTTCAAAGTAATTGTAACGGGCCACTCAGTTCGTTTACGTCTGTCAATGCGTGTCTCGGTTTGTCAATAATATAAAAATTTACTCATAACTTATGTACGGCAACAACAGCAAATCAGCAGTTGTCAGCATCAGCAAACCCCCCCTCCCCGCAACACGCCACTCGCTCTCTGCACACTCCACGCCCTGAGCATACCAACATTTTTATTAATTTTAAAATAACACTTTCAAAATTATTCTTATGCTAATCTTTTTTATGCTATGTCGAAGGAAGGAAAAAATAATCTACAGAAAAAAATACAATGCTAACAAAAATATTGCATTGAATTTGCCTTACCACACTTTATGGGTAGTATAGAGTGATATAATTAAAGGAGATACTTTATTGGTACAATTTTTTTGTAGAAAGACAATAATTTCAATATTTTTTATCATTATGTATATTAATTACCACACATGACGATGTCCTACTTAATGCCCAATTTAGCCCAATTATCCCTTGGGTGAACATGATCTTCTTGTTTTAGTAATAAGATACCTGAAATGACATCTAATGAATGACCAGTAGGGTCACACCTAAGTTCATATTAATGACATAGATATTGCATTATTATCAAAATCTCAAATTAATTTCTGTGTTGTTAAGTACAGTCAGGCTACTTGTTATAAAAATTTTTTTAGAACATTGTGATACAAAATCAATGCCTTCGAGTTTCCACATTGAGGAAGTAAAATGCAATACAATCAAAGAAACTACAACATGAAATAATTGAAGGTACATCAAAAATTATCTTTAAAACATAAAAAAGGTGGTTGATAAGAATTGAGATACAAATATTATTTTGTTATTCTATGTTTTGTAACTTAAAACTAAAACACAATTTGTTACATATAAGTTTTGCCACTATGTTGATCATAGTTAGGTCTACAGATATTAGATTAAGAGTGGTAGTACCTTGGCCAAAGGCTGCTGAGTCATGAAGAACAGCGCTTCAGCTGGTACTCAACCTGCAAATATAACAAAAATATATTGTAGAACTTTTCAAGTTCTTAACAACTTGGCAGTATAACACTTTAATAGACATTCAATATTAGACTTTTAAATAATGGGAGATCATTTAAAAGCAACTGTCGGTCCTGAAGTGTGCTGTGCCAGTTAAAGCAGCATGATCGCGCTCAACCTATACTCATGCTAGCGAAACTTCATGCAATCTCCTCTAGGAGGGTGTGCATTATTTGAAACTTTGTTTAAATAAAACAACTATAATTCAATCATCTGGCATAATAAATAATATATGATTTGAAATGAAATTAAAACATGAAAACAGATATTATTATTAACACCATCAGACTTAAGGAATTACTCAGACAACGATGATTGTCTTGTTAAAAAATGCTAAAATTAGATTTAAATAATTTTCCTTGACTGTGTCAATATACGCTCAGAATTTGTGGTGCCTTTTTATTAAAAGAAATAATGGATATCTAAAAATAAGATAACTTTCATTACTGTCTCTATATTTTTGATTAATATTTTTGTTAATTCCTTACAGTTTCTACATACTATGTCAAAATGATTATGATCAATTATATTTAAATTATATAAGTATATAAAGTAATAATTATTATCAAGTAAAGTAAAAAGGTATAAGTATGATAGGTATATGTGTAGGTGTATATTGGAAACTGTAGTAGGTATTTAATGTTGGAGGTTAAAATTCTTACTCATGAAGTTCAATGCCTGGATCGGGAGCGAGAATGGCTGCGGCTGCGGGAGCGTCCCCGGGAACTCTTCGAGTCCGAGCGGGAGCGGGAGCGAGACCGGGAGCGGCTGCGCGAGTACGAGCGCCGCCGCGACCGGGACCTGGAGCGACGACGTGAACGAGACCGTGAGCGCGATGCGCTAAAAGAAATTTCATCACACACAAATATGAATTGTGCCCGCGGTCCAACACTTTGCGAAGCCGCCACAACGCGCTGCCTCAGCGATCTCTGCTCTAAATGATGATAGGAAACAAAACACAAATGCCAGCCACGCGATTCACAAAATATTTAAAATTTTAATATTAGGTAATCCTTAAGTTAAATTTATTCAGATTGCAATTTATATTTTGTGTTTCACGTAGCTTATAAACCATAAAACGGTTCTAAAATCTTTAAGTTTGCATTGAGGAATCAAAATGTTATTTTAATTACGTCAAATAAAAAGAAATTACCTGCGCCGCCGGTCGTAACGGCTCCTGTACGGTGACGATGGACGGCCATATCTTGCCATCTGTACGCGAAGCTCCCTTCCGTCTAACATGCGGCCGTCTAAGGAATCAAGTGCGTCTTCAGCATCGCGCCGGTCGTAGAACCTAAAATAACCAAGAGTAGTTTGCAATCAGGAACTAACAACTTAAAATCTATACCTATTGGCATTCAAATCCATTCTGCTTACCTGACGAAAGCAAAGCCTCTGCTTTCCCGCGTGTAGCGGTCCCGTGGAATATAAATGTCGCCAACCTCACCACACCTTTCGAAGACGCGACGCAAATCTTCCGGCGTAGTTCTGTACGTTAAATTGTCCACTTTCAAAGAAACCATGCCGTCTATTCGCGGCGGGGGTCTTCCGTAGCTCATTTTTAATTCTTTGACGGTCTTAGCACACGAAAAAGTAAACTAAATGTAATTAATTTATTCTTCAAGCATAACTCAACAAAATGGCGTCGCGCAACGCAATTCACATATATAATTAGGGATGAATCGATCAGGGTTACCAACTCCTTAAAAAAAATACCCCTAAAATCAAGATGAAATAGCCCTAAATAACCCTAAAGCACTATTGAAAGGCCCCAAAAAAAAGCCCTATATTTTGTAATTCCTTCCAGTTGCCAAAGACTAAATTTTTATACTAAAAAAAGTTAAAAAAAGTTGTTCAAGAAAATAAAACGACTGACGCCCGTGACGGGAACACTATCTATAATTTAAGGTTTATTATATTAAATAAAATATAACTTGTTTCTATTGACAACCTTTTATTAGAATTATTAGTATAAATGATTAAAGACCTACAATCGTTTAAGTCCCGACTTGACGTTTCATTTGAGCTTTCGGAATTCTTGAAGTCATACCAATGTTTACTAAAATTTAAAAAAAATTGACAGCTGGTGGACAAGGATCACCTTCTTCTTTTTTCGACTTTTAAATTATCCCCGGGGCTATTTATTCTTATGCCCGGGGTACTTTCTCGTTTGATTATATACCTCTAAATATGAAATTAGTTTCTTTTGTTTTATTTTTTATAAAGATTTAGAGGTCGCTACCAGCTGCCAAATTTTTTACAAAAAGCATTGAAGGACAGCTTAAATGATGGAACACATGGAAATAGATTTATTCTAGGGAGATAACAAACAACGACTACTTTTGCCTTTACATCTCGTTTTGGATCATTGGATGCATGAAATTTTTTTATGTCCCTAAAAATAGCCCTAAATTTTTTTAGGCCCTAAAAAAAGCCCAATAGACACATTTACGCCCTAAATTTAGGGCTAAAAGCCCTAAGTTGGGAACCCTGGAATCGATATTACCGAGTACTCATGGGTATCGATACTTCTCATTCGATACTACTACTAGCATCGAACAACATCAACATTCGATACCGAGTATTAGTATCGAACGAAAACAATGGTATTGGTATCGTATCGTCGACCGTCGTCACACCAGCCCGGGCTTGTCGGTTGAGTAGATTGATTGACCAAATAGCGACGGTGCACGGGTACGCACAACGCAGGTGCGTGCGGGGAGGACGCGCTGGCCGCTGGCAACTGTATTTTTTTTTGTTGAATTTGTTGGCAGTAGTGTTGCAACAATTGAACAAAAATTTCGATTGTTCATAATCGATTATAATTAGATATATAATATCGATTTAGTCGATTAATCGTTTAAAAATAGTCAAATCGTTTATTTTATAAAGAATTAACGATTTTTCGAAAACAACATGAAGAATTTTTTGATTAAATTTAAGTATATATATTTAATACAAAATAAAACATTAATTCAACTACTTTTTCATTTTGTTCTGCTCTGCTCATATCTGGCATTATCATAAATTAATTAAAAATTTACATGTTTTTAAAAATTGATTGAGTACTCACAAGTATCGATACTTCAGTATAGTATTGAATACGGTATCGATACTTTGATTTGATACTATTTTCCAGTACTAGTATCGAACAAAGAGTGGTATCGTTTCATCCCTAGTAATATAAGAAGGTACTCTGTGGCAATTCAGAATGTGTTCAGAATATTCAGATATAAATGTACGAAATGTACTCTATGATTCAGATTACTCTATTACCACAGAACACATATACTCCTGGCGGAATTACATACACAAAAAAAAAATTCAGCCGCGCGCGTACAGCCGCCGCATCAGTGTTGCCAACTCTGAAATCTAGATGGTAGAATTCCTCTAAAAATACGGTAAATGTTGCAATCGTCATTTGTAATTACGGTAAAATTACCTTGTTTATTTAGCATCAAATTATTAATCAGAGTTGTGAAAATAAACTATATTTTTAATCAGAATCAGACAATATAATAGTTTCAATATTTTTATACATATCTATATTATGTTTTTGATGCATAGCGTCACTGGGATTAAAATCAACGCAGTTTTTGAAGTGAGGAGAGTGGTACTTGGTACCTTATGTCTAGTTTCTGTATGTCTTTTCGTTGTCTAAAAAACATGATTTTTGTTTTTCCTACATCAATTTTTAAATTATTATTGTCTAGCTATTCGATTAGGTATACATATCAATAAGTTAATTATGTTACTTTCTACTATGTTCATATTGTTATTGCTGGTCACAATGATAAATAAGGATCATCTGGTGCTTTATGATAAGTGGCAGATCTTTTATATAAATGGTGGTAAATGACACTATCTTGGGGCACACCGAATTAAATTTCGGATTAATCAGATTCATTAATTTTGATACTTTTGTATATATACATACATATACATACTATTTAGTTTTGGCAACACTGAAAATTCGGTCGGTAAAAGTAAAACAGTTTGATATTATGAATAGAAGGTGGTTTTTTATGTTTCTTCAAGATAATAGAGATGATTTTTTTTATTAAGTGAGCGTTTCGTTAGTTAAAGATATTTTTTAATACAGTTGCTCAAAAAGTGACGTATTGCAGGGACGTATAGCGTATATTACACACTCGTGCTTACTGCTTTTTCTTTACCTTTTCCGCACTCGTGCGTTCTCTTTCCAAACTGTCAAAATAATGTCTATTAAAAAGAAAAAGAAAAACCAACCACGAAGTTTCAGAAGTTTTTATGATTCATGCAAATATTTCTAAAAAGAAACTACTAATTTGTTTCAATGATTTGATTCAATGAGTTAGGTTAGGTTTCATTTCATTTCATCTTATTAACATTTTTCATTTCATATCAATAAAAAAATTCTACTGAAGACTTGGCTATATGGGCATAGTTCCCTTTGCCTACCCAGAATGGGTGAAGAAAACAAAAAAATCTCTGCATATTCTCTGCGTATTCTTTTACGGTTGGCGCCATTTTCCAAAAATGTTCTTTGCGAGTTTTTATTATTTTATTAAATTGCTCCATTTTTTCGCAACTGTATTAAAAATAGTCGTTCAGTACACGTGCCAAAGAGGATATAACCACTACGTTTTATGCGGAACCGTCATTGAAAGGAATTCCGACTGTCAACCCTCACCTTCGGCTGCGCCTCGGCTCGGGTAGACATTTGTCGGAACTCCTTGCAATGACAGCCTTTCCGCACTTGTAATGAAATACCTATACTATTTTGTTTTCCTGAACGAAGTACGTTATTTTTAGTACGTTAGTTTATTTAGCTAAGTCCTTCATTTTGATAAACCGAAATGACTTTTTTCATTTAGTTTCGTTAGCTTAAGAGGTTTTTTTTTCATGAAGATGATGTTTTTTGGTTTACTTCGAGAGTTTTTGTTTTAATGAACAAATGAAGAATTTTTTTGTGATTCGTTTTTATTATCTTATCAAGTTGTTTTATTAAATTATATTTTTTTCAAATCGATTATAAGAAAAGTAAAATCGATTTGTATAAAAAAAATTCTCAGCCAAGTCACATCCCTACGACATGACTTCATTCAATCAAATGAATGAATCTATGTACGAAATGAATGAAAATAACTATTTTTTTAATTAGCTTACGGCATTCGTTCGGCATTGGATAAAATCCTAGCAGCCGTTTCATTACCAGGTTCCCCTATGTATAAATGTACTCTATGTTACATGCATAAATGTACTCTTTGTTATTAAACAATGGATCGCAAATTCTGTGCATATTGCGAGCGTCAAGTATAATTTTTGCATCACACTTAGTAAGCGGTCATTGAAAAGATCAGTAGGTCGTCAGGTATTAGTTAGTATTAGTCAGTTTAGTCAAAGCTCAAGTAAAGACAAATGTTATCTCTATAATTTATCGAGCCCGATTTGGCACACACTGTTGGTTATCTGAGTACATTGTAATAAAATAGTAAATACTCAAGAAACCAGCAATGTATGCCAAACCGAGCTCGATAAATAGGGCCGTCTAATCGTCCCCAGAATAAATAGTTCGTAGTATTATTTATTCTTATGCCCAAGTATAATCCAAAGACAATAGATTATAAACTCAATCAATACCTGTGATCAATACTCAAATCACCAGTGCTGCCAACCGTACGAGATTTCTCGTACAATTACGAGATTTCCAATATAAATAATATACGATGTGCGAGAACGAATGTACGAGGTATTTACGAGATTTTAATTTCACAGAAACATTTTTTATCCGGCTTATAATTTTTGACGTGGAATACTGGAATATAAACATACAAACACATATAAAATGATGCATACGTGTTTAGACGCTGACATAGACTAATATATTTAAAAATATCCTGGGGGGAGGGGGGAGGGGGGGGGTATGTATTGTACTCGTATCGTATGTATGTATCTTAGACTAAAGGGCTGTAATCACATTAACCAACTTGCAGGGTCCGATTTGGCATACATTGCTGGTTATCTTGAGTATTTTATTACAATGTATTTAGATAACTAGCAATGTATGCCGGGTCGGCCCCTGCAGGTTGGCCAATGTAATCAGACCTTAAGAATAATGTACTTACCATAATAATAAATAATACCTACTACATAGAACGGAATCTCCTTTGACCGCCATCGATATGCCGCAATTTATATACCTACTTCCCTCTTCACCCCGTTACGCCCCTCTGTCGCCCAGGCGTGCTGCCAGGGCTGTGAACTGTTAGTAATGCTTATGTCTAAAGATAATATCGCAAAAATATAAGTTTTTCTTTACTTAAAAATCATTATTTTAGTTTAGTATTACAAAATATGAGAATGATAAATACTTACCTACTCTATAAATACTTCTTATAAATAATATTACTTAATAAGTTATAAGTACCATACCAAATGAAGCCATTTAAGTAAGTATTACTTACCTACATAGGTGTAAGTACTTACGTAGTGTAGGTTTAAAATAAACGAATTACATAATTAAGTATTACTCGGTCAAGTTAACATGACCAGGGAGGCTACTTTGTACGCCCGTATCCGAAACTTCGTGAAATTTCGGGTCTCATTTTTGAGTAAGACTGATGAAATTCTAGCAATATTATTCATTCAGTGGCTTAATATTATCAATGACAACGTTAATCTTTTAAATTCATGTAAAAAGAAAGTGTCTAAATATGCCAAAAATGAGTCCGAAAATGTTAGAACTTATGGACGGATGCATACAAAATAGCCTACCAGGTGTCATGTTAACTCGACCGAGTAGTATTATGTTATGTGTGTGCGGCAGTGCCGCGGCGCGGCGGCGCCGCAATCGCGAGGCAAAACAATCGAGAAAGGTTCAATGACCGATGGCGGGGGCTATTAAAAAATACTTTGGGGACATGTTAAAATGCTGTAGGTATCTACCATTTTTTAACAATTGGCTACACAAAAAGAACTGGTCATGTCCTTTTAATAAATTAGGTAAGTACGGAAATTGAATAATATTTAAAAAATATTACTTATCTCGCATCATCTTTGGGCAAACTAAAAAAACTTAAGTTTGGCAACTTAACTTAACCGTTATTGTAATTGACGCGCCCGTCCGAGACAGCCCTACTTCAGTATTATGTTTATCATGTAGGCTAATTTAAGAATAAATAATAATTACATAGAACGGAAACTCCCGCTCCGGACGGGCTCAAGGTCACGATATTAGGCTACACCTGTGGGCTACACGTTAAACGGAATACTAAGTCGGGCTGTCTCGGCCGGCGCGTCAATTACAATAATGGCGTCAAGTTTTTTTTCCTTAATGGCGTCTCGGTCTTTTGACCACTATGCCAATTGCCAATGACAAGCTGGGGAAATCATTATTCAATTCTAAATTCCTAAAAGGATCGGAAATTTGGACAGGGTAAGGATAGTTATTGAGGTGTGTTTGGTTGTACAAACAATGCAAAAACAATGCCACACTTAAGTTTTTTTTAGTTTGCCCCAAGATGATGCGAGGTAGTAATATATTTTAAAATATTCAGTTTCCGTACCTAATTTATCAAAAGAACATGATCAGTTCTCTTTGTGTAGCCGATTCGGTAGTTGACACTATGAACAGGAAAATTCAGAAGCTCACCCAACGCTAAGTAAACTTATTTAATAGTTTTACGTGAATCTGTATGTATTTTATTTCATATTTTAGGTAAGTAATACTTACTTTAATGGCTTCATTTGGTATGATACTTATGATAACTTATTATTCATAAGTATTTATAGTGTTCATAATTCTCATATTTTGTAATACCTACTAAACCAAAATAATGATTTTTAAGTAAATAAAGGAAAACCTATATTTAAGCGATATTACAACTTATAAGACATAAGAATTATTAACAGTTCACAACCCTGGCAACAAGCCTGGGCGACAGACAGACGGGCGTAACGAGGTGAAAGTGAAAGGGGAAGTAGATATATAAATTGCGGCGTATCGATGGCGGTCAAAGGAGATTCCGTTCTATGTAATTATTTTTTATTCTTATGCCCGTCCGGAGCGGGAGTTTCCGTTCTATGTAGTAATTATTTATTCTTATGCTTATATTACGTCTGTGTATAGATTACTGAAAACTAAGTTCGAATTGAAAAAATATTTTTGTAATAGAGGCAAAAAACTAAGTGGTTAAGTATATAATGTCACCCAGTTTGAACAAAGCAGGCATTTTGATTCAAATATTTTTACTTTTTACTCGATACTGGCAATATGCACAGATGCAATGATATTATAGAAAGAAAAAAATTCTCACTGACTGACTGACTTGCTTTGGACTTGCTTGACTAAAATAAATTGTCAACGTTGACCTCCCTCCCCTCCCGTTTTACTTACTTCCGATTCATCTTGTCATACCTATCGTCAAAAAGATTTAATTTTTAAGTTGCAAAATTTTTTACTATTTCTTTTTGTTATTTTCTTGTTGTTTAAGATTAAATCTGAAAGACTGAAAAGCGATCTAACGGTAAGTTGGTGCATTGCTATTATATTTCGTAAAGTGCCACATGTTATAAAAGGCATCCTGAATTTCGACTTATACTTACAACCTAACATCGTTTATTTGTTTCAGACTACATAAAAACCGTTTAAAGGTCCCAGGCTTCGGCCTGCGGTCGTTCTACCACAAACTCTGATAAAACAATTCACAAATCTTAATTCACAACTACCTACTTAATTTTAATTGAAACTGTTTGTATTTCACCATTATTACAAACGTTGCTATCAATATGTCTCAGTGGAACAATTCATACGCTTACAACAACCAATACCAAGGCCACAGTACCTGGAATGGTGATATGAGTGCACAGTATATAAATCAAGCTTACTTTTCTGATCCTAATAGACAATACAATCCCAGCAACCAGTATGTAAGTTTTAACGAGTTCCTAGCTCAAATGCAATCAGCTGGTGTGCCAACAGCCATACCTACCAATGTACCATCTGCAAACTCCATGTCATACAACAATATTCAGTATCAAAACTATCCTAATAATCAGTATAATTATCAAAATGTCCCCTCTCAAAATGCTCAAATAGATTACAGTTTTGGGTCCAATACCAATAATAGTGCTGCACCATCAAGTGTTGAACAAGCCTACCAAGTAACTCCACATCCACAACAACACCAGTATGAAACAGATGTGGCAGGAACAAGTAAATATAATGAAATGGTGTTCAATTCCAAACTCACACCAACAGCAACAGAATTTGTTCCTAAAAATTGTGGTGTTGACACATCTAGCAGTTCAAGTAGTATATCACAGCCAAGCAAACCCTCCACTAGTAAAAATTCAGTTGAAACTGTAAATGTGTGCAATTCCAGTAGTCAAAGTAAGACATCTAGGTCTGAAAAAAATTGGAGAGAAAGGCCTCAAACCTCACAGTCAAATGGTAGTTCAAATGTTGAAGAAAATTTTGATAGACAAATGAAGAATTTCCGGGGTCAATATAAAAATAGCTCCAATGGATATAATGAAAATAGCAATCAAAATACTGATGTGAACGGTCAAAAGCAGGATGTATATTATCGCAGCCAAGAATCTGGAAAACATAACTATGATTCCAATAGCTATAACCATGATAGGAACCATTCTAAAAATGCTATAGAATCTAATAGTGATACTTCAGAAACTAGTACTAGATATCAAGACCGTAACAGAAGAAATGAGTCTAACTCTTACCAAAGATCTAACAACCGTCAGTCTGACAGTAATAACTACAATCATGAGCAGCACCGTAATTCTGATGGGAACTACCGAGGGGATGGGGGCCCATCTAAACCTAATTCCAAACAGAACAATAAAAACAAAGAGACTGATGCAAGAATGTTTTACAACAGTTCTATGCCAAAAGGAAGCCAGGATGTTAGAAATGGTAGAGGTGATAGCTCTGGTCGACGAGGCTGGGCTGGAAGCCAAAGGGTGCGGGCAACTGAACGAGACAATGTGGAGGATGAGCAGTATGCTAATACATATCTACAGTATAGGGAAAACAAATTGAGTAAGGAGCCCAAGGCAAGTCCTGTGCGAAACAAAAATAAAAATGGGACCAATCATGGAAGTAAGTTTTAACATAGTTCATTTATTAGTAAAAATATTACACATCTATTTATATTTATACTATATAATATGTGTTAAAACTCTAAAACATTCATTTGCAATTAAAATTTGGAACATAAAATTATACAGTACACTCTTTATAATGAAAATCAAGGGACTGACTATTTAAATTTTTATTTATTTAGATGCTACAGCTAATACTGAAATGACGCAGCGAGAGAGACTCAGTGAGCAATTGGACAAAGGTACATTAGAATGCCTGGTGTGCTGTGAGCGGGTGAAACAGATTGACTCTGTGTGGTGGTGCTCAAACTGCTACCACGTTCTGCACCTCAAGTGTATAAGAAAATGGGCCTTGAGTAGTGTTATAGGTGAGTAATATCTTACTGATTACAATTACTGATGCAACAAATAGTACTTTTACGAATACGAATATCAAACCTACTATTTGGTGAATACAAATACGAATATCTAGCCATGGTGTTAAAAGACTAATTTATTTGATAAATCTCTATTCTTCTAATAATTAAAATTGACAACAGGCAAACTTTTATTTAAAAAACATAAAATTCTTAGATTTTCTGGTTTTGGCGATTTCTTTTTTCAGTCTGAATGTTCCCAGCCTTTGAAAAAAGTCTTTCCGAGGTGACTGTACATGGCTTCAGTGAAAAATATTTTTGGGCGAGTTTTTTCAGACTTGGAAAATGAACATCATATAAATCGAGTTTAGTCACTAATGCAAATGAAGCACTTAACTTATTCGAATCTTTGAACTGATACAGATATAAATGATCCATCCAATCTCAACAAAGATACATATTTGCCCCTGCTATAACAAATTAAGTGAAAAAAATTAGTGAATCCATCAATGGTTCGTAATTGTAATGCTTGTAATGATATGGAAACTTCCGGGACCGCTGTACTGTATACCCGTCGCGTCGTCGTCGTTTCGGTTAAGGCCCTCTGCACACTTGAGTATTTTTACGTGCCGACGACGCGCGTTTTTCAAGTCTGCCAGTAATTAGAGTTGCGTTTGTACGTAAAATATTAAATATTCGTAAAATATTAAGTATTCGCCGAATACGAATATTCGGTAAATGTCTATTATTCGGCGAATACGAATATTCGTATTCGTTGCATCACTAATTACAATTATTATGACTAATTTAATATATATCTAAGATGTGTATGTCTAATCAAATTGTTATGAATTGTGCAATATCTACCACTTGTGTTAGATTTTCATGATAATAGACTTAGCATCATATTATTATATGCAAATTTATTATAGGCACATTACCAGTACTATTGTAAGAAAGAATAAAATTTATAATGACCTGTAAATTGGAATAAATACTAGTCATTACCATGTTATGTTATACCTACTTCTTGAAATAAAACTGGGTCATTTGTCTATAAATAAATAGTATTTTTTTTACACTTATAGCCCCAAAGTAAGGTATCTACACCCTGTGTTGTGGGTGCCATGGGCTGTCACAGAAACAGAAACAACACATATAATCATACATTATAATTCTTAACCAATAAGTTTATATGTAACATTTATTTATTTAGATAAGTGTAGAATTAAAGTGATATTTCACCTGTAGGTATGTACTTTGAATTGTATTTATTTATTTATTTGGTCTACCAACGATTGTTACATTATATAAACTTAAAGTAGTTAAATTGCATAGTATTAAGAACTAAATGCACAATCAATTACAGATAAACACTGCATGCAAATTTAACATGCTCCTAGGTACTAAGTATTAAATTATTACATTACTAGGTATTAAGTTATTACATTACAGTTTATATCTTAAAACATAAAAACAATGGAGTAAACTGAAATTAATCAGGGATCTTTTTAAACAAAAGTGCATTAAACTGGTGAAGTTTAAGGGAGAAAACATCTTTGGGTTTGTTAGCGAACCAAGTATTCAGTGTGTTACACAAACGAGGTATTGGTGATTTTTTTCCAAACACAGTCCTGCGGAAGGGCGGGTAAAACAAAGCAATGGGTTGCCGTGGAATCCTACTTGGGGTCCTGAATTTAAACAAATCTAGAAGCTGAGGGCAGTTAATGTGATTATTAAAAAATTTATATGAGAATGTAAGGTCCAAGAAGGTCCTTTGCTTGCTTAAGGAGGATATTTTAAAATATTTAAGTTTTTCGTAATAAGATATCTTTTTCTTTGCAATTCTTATTGGTAATCAAATTATTGGTAAGAATAGAGTTATTTTTTTTATAATAATGGTGCATTCAAAACTACTCATACAACTTAAAAATAGAATGCCAGAAATAGGAGTTCATAACACAACAGAAGAGATACCTACTTGAAGCATAAATGTAATAGTGTCTGTAATTATAAAATTACAGATTAGTAGATTGACCTTATGGTCAAGCTACACTATGGTCAAGAAGTTAAATTGTGTGATTCCTCTTATGCGTGCGATCTTAGTTAGTCACGAAATCGCGATGCAGTTTCAGTCTTTAAAACACGGGATTCCGATGCCGCGTAGACTGTAGAATTTGCCAAATTGCGGTGCAGCATCGATGCGATTTGTCTCTGATAAGAGCCATGTGTAAGTTGGTATTTATTTATTATTCCCAGAGGGCAAATGGCGGTGTCCGGCGTGCCAAAACCCCTCCAGCGACATACCAACGGAGTATCGCTGTATGTGCGGCGCAGTGCGCAACCCGGAGTATCAAAGGGGCTCCAGCGGCGCCCACACGTGCGGACGAGCGTGCCAGCGGCCGCGCACCTGTCCCCACCCGTGCACGCTGCTGTGCCACCCTGGACCCTGCCCTCCATGCCAGGCTACAGTTAATAAGTGAGTTTATTGGTTCTTAGGGTTCAGTAACGAATTCTATTACTAAGACTCTGCTGTCCGTCCGTCCATCTGTCTGTCACCAGGCTGTACCTCATGAATTGTGATAGCTACACAGTTGAAATTTTCACAGATGATGTAATTCTGTTGCAGTTATAGCAACAATTACTTAAAACTTATTTAAGTGGGACACCCATACAATTGACATGATTTATTGCCATTTTTTATAGATAATGCTATGTGTGATTCCAACTTGCACTTGGCCAATTTTTTGTTTGTTCATTCCAATAATATAGTTTGAAAAATGGCAGTTAATGGTTTCAACAAAATTTAGCTACTGATGCACTCATTGTTATTTTTGTTTGTCTGTGTACAGTAATTCTTATAATGCTTTCCTTTACAGGCATTGTGGATGCGGAACGGAAACTCGGATGGTGTTATGTAGCAGCAAATTGCCGCAAGTTTGCGGTAGGCAGTGTCAGAAGAAATTAGAATGTGATGTGCATACATGCAAGAAAGATTGCCACGAGGGGCCTTGCGAAGAATGTGTGGAAACTGTTACACAAGGTATTGTATTATTTATTAAAGATTGTTTGAAGGGAGCAAAGATAGTTTTAGTTAATTTTTTTTTATTTGAATGACGAGCATGCAGTCCACATGGTGTTAAGTGGCCGCTGCAGCCCATGGACATCTACATACAATGTCAAGCAATAATAGGTAAGTCTTTTCTGAGGTCTTATACAGTTGCGCTGCTACTCTGGAGGCTGGTGGTCGCCTCATGTAAGTGTGGCCGGCAACTGCTGAACTAAAATTTTGAAATAAATAAAAATTACATACACTAGACACCTGGGTTTTAAGTGGTCACCAAAAGCTTATAATATCAGTTAACTTGATTTCACACAAACAGAATTTTTGAATCAGTAATGAATTATGCATTTGCATTGATGTTCCTGAGAGTAGAGCTTTGCTCCGTATCTGCCAATAAAAGTGCAATGATGGTGTGTTCTACATAATGCCATACTGGTTCTGTCATCTCGAACCGCCTACTATATAATAAAATATCTATCCGCCAGCAGCTTCCGCGTGGACCGGTTTTATAGGTTCACGTAGGATAAAAACCATCCTATGTCCTTTCCCAAGGTCCACTTTATCTGTGTTCCGAATTTCATTAAAATTAGTTCAGTGGTTTAAGCGGGAAAGCGTAGCAGACAGACAGAGTTACTTTGGAATTTATAATATTTCTAGATTAATTTCATGTCATCCCTAAATCGACATTTATGATAGGCAAAAATTTTTGAATAAAAATATCACTAAACACCTTAATCGTCCTTTACAGTGTGTCACTGCTCTGTGTCCAAAACGCGGGTAGTAGCGTGTACCCGTGGCGTGACGGCAGATTGGACGTGTGGCGCAGAATGTGGGCGTATCCTGGGGTGTGGCGCGCACGTGTGCCGTCGCGTGTGCCACCCGCCGCCCTGCGCCCCGTGCCCCCTGCGCCCCGAGAGCGTGCTCGCCTGTCCGTGTGGCAAGATGAGGTGAGATGTTGTGCGACATGTGTGTAGTTACATTACATTAGTTAGTGCATAGTCCTTGTAGTTTGAAGTTTGGGAATAGGACTATGGTATCCCCTGCCTGATCATAAGTGATTAAAAGAGGGCTTCCGGAGTTGCGGGTGGCTAGAGTAGAAAACTAAGTCCTGAGGCAATCCACCGAGGTAGATGTCGGTTACATTTTGAAGGTTGTGCCTCAATACAAAAATAGAGGCCCTGAGCCCCTTGTTGCCTATAATATTTATTTAAATTTTAGTAATTAAATATAGTAGCAGACAAGACATGAAATGAATTGAATTGAAATAGTTTATCCTAGGTCATAAATATACACTTGATGTTTGTCATTGTTGAACTGCCATCGGCTGACCGTCATCTGATTTGAATGCCCTAAGGCTTATATAGAGTAGGAGAAAAAAGCGGGCGGAAAAAACTCCAGCCCTGTTTTAAATAAATATTCAGGTACAAAGGTATTTAAAATGCACCATGACTGTGAGGCAACAAGCATGGACAGTGGCGGCTAGTGACATTGTCCCATGGGGGTTCACAAAAAAAACATAAAAATTATTTTACCACCCGTCCGTTGCCATCCAAGCAGATTCACCACCACTGTCGGTGTCAGTTCCCGTTGATAACCACAAGACACGGAAAACAAATTAATTTATTGCTTTCTTCACATCCACACAACCAAGGGTTTTAAATATTGTTCAGATTTAAAAACACGCGTAATTTAAAAGATTTAGTTTTCGTACAACATTATTGCTTTCAGTTCAAGGCGTATTTCGAAAGTTTTTTTCACACTGCTTACTAAAAGATACAAATGATAAAAGATACACTGTATTAATTACATTTTTAACACAAACTGTCGCGCGCGCATAAACTATTTCTTTAAATATTCATTTAAAAGAAAAACTACGAAATAACTGACTAAGACGACGACACGTTTGTTTGTATACATACATAAGAACGGCAACATCGCATAAGCAGGTTGAGCCCACGGTTTGGCAACGTCGCGCCTGAGCGGCGCTCCAGATTATGTTAATTTCTCATACGAAATCTTTTGTTTCACGCGTCGGCCTGTGTCGATGTTTCTCTTTCGCACTCATTGAATACAGCGCTAGGAATCGTACTTAACTTCATTTCATAGGAGCTCAATCGCTGGCGCTCCACTCGTTGCAACTTTACGCTAAATGTAGGTACGCATAGATATAGGTAATAATTAATATAATATACTTTGTATAGGTATAGTATAATAGAATGAATGTAATGTAAGGATAGTAGGTATGTATTATGAAGGGACATAGATTGCCTATGTAATTTTCTTGGGAGTGCACTGCACCAGCGCTCTTTAGGACGAGCCGCCTCTGAGCATGGATGCTATGAGATGTTAAGTAATCGCTGTAGGCCATGTACATTTACACATGACCGACCGTGAGCAAGTTGGTCTTGAGGTAATATGCAGTTATGCTACTACTTAGAACCAGCTCTACCACCTACCACCATAGATTTTATATATACTGCGTATAGATTGGACGAAGTGTAACTAGGCGAGACCAAAAACAGAATGAGGTATTCTGTTTTTAGTTTTGTTTAGTATGCATGTAAGGTGCATGGTGTCCTTGACAAATAGTGTTGCGTGTGACTACCTTGAATTTAACTTTCTATATACATACATTAAAGCTACTAAAATAAAAGTACACACACAAAACAATTTTATTTTCCTCCATAAATAATCAATTGATTATAAAAGATAATAATATATATTACTAGTGGCCCGTCCCGGCTTCGCCTGCCTACTTCATAGTGTACGTCCACACTGTGAGCCTAGCGCGGTTGTGATGACGGGCGCGAAGTATCATGACGTAAATAAAATTAAAAATAATAAATTAATATAAAACCACGTCATAATAAATCTATGTCTAGCACTTTTTTTTTTTGGTGTGCAATAAACAATATTTGTTTTCCTCTTTGTTTGTTGGTTAACATGAGAACTGCCGTTTTCAAATTGTGTGTATTTTGTGTACAGGATAAAGAAGGGCCAGCGCAAGTCATGCACTGACCCCATTCCGCTGTGCGACAATATCTGCGCGAAGCCTCTGCGTTGTGGCCCCGAGGAGGAGAGACACTTCTGCAAGGAGAAGTGCCATGAAGGTTGGTTGATACATTTGCTGTGTTTTGGTTTCCATGGACACGCACAAAAATATGAACATATACCCAGACCATGAATGGTTGAATCCTTGAATGGTAACCACTGCCCACCACATATACCATTACCATTCAAATTTTATAGAGGCAATGTGACTAACAGTTTGTACTGTTAATCCAGTGGACTTGTGTGTGGAATGCCAAATCAATTGAGATACTTTTAATGAGCTGTCAAAACGTGACATCTTCATACATTTTGTATGTGAAAATGGTTTGTGACATCACAAACCATTTAAGTCAATTGACTAAACTTTAATAGAAATAAGTAGTAGTAAAAATCATGTATGTAATTGAATTAACAATTATCCTGCTTTCCAATCGTAGTTTTGTGCAACCTTTTTAAGGTATTCATTTTGATATTTCTTTGTGAATAGTGTCCAAGACCGTATTTGTGTTACAGAGAAATATTATTGACTATAATGCTATACACTGGACTGATTTTGACGGAACTTTCACTGGCAGGTAGCTGATGTAATAAGGAATAACTTAGGCTACTTTCATTTTGTCTGTCTGTCTATCTATCTGTTTGTTCCGGCTTCTCTCTGAAACGGCTGGGCCGTTTTTGATGAGACTTTCACTGGCAGGTAGCTGATGTATTAAGGAGTAACTCAGTTTACTATTATTTTGTCCGTCTGTTTGTTCCAGCTAATCTCTAAAATGGCTGGACCGAGTTTGACGGGACTTTCACTTTTATTAATTAACAGAGGGTTTCAGTAGCTTATTTAATGAGAACTAAGAATGCTGCAAAACTGGGTCTGGTATTGTACTCATTATGTGACACGGCGCGGTGGCGGCGCTCCACGGCGGTTACCTACAGCATTTTATTGGTAATAATTAATCGTGGACTTCATACGCAATGCTGTAGGTAATTTTAAATAAAATAAGGAACAAATTTGCGGAGTATAATCACTTCGTGCTAATGATCCTTTCTAACGCGGGTGAAGCCGCGGGGCACAGCTAGTAAATAATAAAATTCAAAACGATATTAGAGCACCATCAATTGTATAGCACAATCTGTAATGTAATAATATTATGATTTAAACTAAACAAAAGATAAAAAATTCTTACCTCTTCAGGCGAATGTCCAGTGTGCCCCGATTCCACCCACCTGCAGTGTCGTTGCGGCCATTCCACCCGCGAAGTGCCTTGCAAGGATCTACCCACCGTAGCAAACAACGTTACGTGCCAGAGGAAATGCAATAAGGTAACTTTAAATTGAATGATTTATAAGGTTAAAGAACAATGTATGATCACAATATCCAATATTGTTAATTGCTTTGTTATGAAGGTTTTTGCCACTCTTGTTGAGAACATATTATTATAATTGCTTCAATTTCCAGGCTGCTAAGACTATACACGACACACGTCTATCATAGTTATATAAATAGGCGAATACATATGAACAATTTAAAAAAAAAACTCGTTTGGGCACCAGATTTACCATAATTTTTAATTTCTTTGATGGCTATTGACATATTGTATGTAGTTACATTTATTGTTTTGCCTGCACTGAAAATATTCATAATTAATGAATTTTATTAAGAGTGGTTATACATAGCTAAGAGAGTTCAAGCGAGAGGAGACTGTCTAATTCCAAAAAAAAAAAACAAATCAGGGTTCATCTATCCTGATTTTTTTTCCTTGAATGAAAGCATGTTGGATGGGGTATATTTAAAATAGGTAATTCTATTCTAAACTAGGAAAATATGGAGTGAGAGATAATGCTTTTACAAAAATCAATAATATGACAAACACACAAGAGAAATTCCACTCTCATACTAGGACTGTACTTTCTATTTCTTATTTACATTAATGGTTTCCCTAAAGTCATCAAACAGCCGATGATACTGTTTGCCGATGATTGTACTGTTGTATTTACGAATAATAACACAAGTAATTATGAAATCGAAATAAACAATGCACTAGAATCATAAGTAGACTGGCTTAATAACAACAATTTAAAAATTAATCTTGATAAAACCAATATAATGACTTTTAAAAATAGAGTATCATATTATGGTTAACCTATAAATATAAACTATAAAGGAAAGACAGTATCTGAAACGGACTCAACTAAATTCTTAGGTCTATACATAGATAATAAATTAACATGGCAGTCCTATATGGAACATGTTTGCAAACAATTAAATAAATTTTCATTTGCGTTCTATAAATTATCAAAAATAGTAAAAAAAAAACAGCTGTCCTTAGTGCATATCATGCATATGTGGGTGCAATTCTTAGATACGGACTCATATACTGGGGTACGCAACGGGAATCCAAACGGTTTTTAAAGCTCAAAAGAAATGCATTCGTTCTAAGTGTCAACTTAATCAAATAGATTCTTGTAAGCCGCACTTTAAAGATTTACACTCCCATCTCTATACATTTATGAAATATCCTTAATGGTAATAACTTCTTGAGGGGGGATTAGAAACCTGGGAGGTTTTTTTTCCGCCGGCTTTTCTTCTTCTCAGTGTATAAGTTATTTGCCCAATACCCAATAACCCAGTTAATTGGGTGCCCAAAGCCGATGACGCTGATAAAATACCGTATAAATAATTACCAAAAACAATGAAATAAAAAAGGCGCAAAGTAAATTTAATACTTAAATAAATTTCTAAGTTAGATTTTAGTCAGTACTTTTATTATTAAATGTATAAAACAACTTTTGTAATACCCATATTTGTGCAAATAAATCATTTGTCTTTGTCTTTGTATTTGTAGAGGCATTAACCTGTCAATGAACTTTATTTACCTAACTTACGATACTCAATAACAGCAATATGACACGCACGCAATGTATTATTCTTATAAATAAAATTAGTATGAAATCAATCGTGGTGTGAATCATTCGTGTGTTCCCTTCATACTCCACACTAAATAATAAAGTCTACTTGGACACCATAAGAACACGCACACCTACACTGGTGACCTCCGACGTTCATCATATACTTCAATCACGTGAGAACCTCAGCAAGATGCCACTCTTACGCGAAGAACCAGTCCCTGGCATGCCTGGAGCCTACTACATGTCACCAACGAATGCTACAACACCCACTGGGACAACTGGACAACCACAAACATCAAAACCACAAGAACCGAAACCATCTACGTCATCAGAGCTTGCGTCGATAAGTGTTACTGCAAGAATTCCAGAATTCTGGACTGAGATGCCGAGATTGTGGTTCGCTCAGTTTGAATCTGTAATGATACCACAGAAACAGAGCGACGAGTGCAAATTTCACCTAGTCGTATCAAAATTAGGCCGCGAAAGCATCCAACAGGTTGGCGACATACTGCTTAACCCGCCTGCCGAGAAAAAATATGAAATCTTGAAGAACCGATTACTGTCCATATACGAAGAGTCCGCTGAGCGTCAATTTCAAAAATTGATTAGCGAGATGGAGTTGGGAGACCAAAAACCTTCCCAGTTGTTGCGTAAGATGTCTGAACTCGCGCGAAATTCAAACGTTGCTGACGCTACACTACATAGTTTGTGGTTACAACGGTTACCATCGTCAGTGAGAGCAGTTTTGATGGTGAGCCAAGATCAGAAACTGGAAAACCTAGCAGCGATTGCCGACAAGATCATGGAGAATATGAAAGTTAGTGAGGTATCCGAAGTCGCTTGCAGTAGTACTACTTTTCCCATCACTGAGCTACTTAATAAAATTAACCAGTTATCGCTTGAAGTAGCGGAGCTAAGAACGAGCCGGTCTAACTTACGAGGAAGACCATATAGACAAGGATTCAGAAGCCGTTCCAATTCAAGACGTCGTATACACATAAGACCTAATTTTAATAAAAATAACTTGTGTTATTACCACTACTACTTCAGGGAGAGAGCAAGAAAGTGTGAAAAGCCTTGTGAGTGGAAGTCGCAGTCGGAAAACTCCAATTAGCGTTGACAGAGGCGGACGTCAGCGCTATCTTTCCATCCAGCCGCCTATCCGTTACCGACCGAAAAAGTGGGTATCGATTCTTGGTTGACACTGGAGCAAATATTTCCGTTATACCAAGAAACAGAAAGGCTAAATTCCAAACGAGTGAATACAAATTATATGCAGCAAACGGCAGTGAAATAAAGACATACGGCGAACAATCACTCGAACTGGATCTCGGATTACGCCGACCGTACAGATGGACATTCGTCATCGCTGACGTCAAACAACCTATACTGGGTGCCGATTTCTTGACAAAACACAATATACTTGTGGACATGCGTCGTCAGAAGCTAATCGATGACGTCACGGGACTACTTACATCCGGAAAAATCGTTAACTGCGACATACCCAGCATCACGACCCTTAACACAAAATCTCCATACGCAGACATAATTGAGAAATATCCCGACATCACTAAACCATTCTGCGCTAGGAAAACACCCAAACACAACGTGGTACACCACATCATAACCGAAGGACACCCAGTTCACTCAAAATGTCGACCGTTGCCCGCAGACAAATATAAGAAAGTGAAGCAAGAGATAGAGCATATGCTTGAAACCGGCATTGTCCGCCCATCTTAGAGCTCTTGGTCAAGTCCTATCCATGTGACCACCAAGAAGGATGGATCAATCAGAATTTGTGGTGATTATCGGAAACTTAATGCGATTACCAAACCCGATCGCTACCCAATTCCTCGTCTCTTAGACTTCACATACTTGCTGCCTAAGAAAATAATATTCTCTCGTATAGATATCCAACGAGCCTACAATCAGATACCAGTAGAAGACGTTGAAAAGACAGCAGTTGTGACCCCATTTGGGTTACTGGAATATACGCGAATGCCATTCGGATTACGCAACAGTGGGCAAACATTCATGAGATTCATCAACGACATCATGTTTGGTTTGGACTTCGTATTCTGTTACGTCGATGACATCCTGGTAGCTTCATCTTCCGAACAAGAGCACCGAGAGCACCTCGAGGAGGTTTTTAAGCGCTTAAACAACCACGGGATAACTGTCAACATGGAAAAATGCATTTTCGGCACGCAGGAAATGGAATTCCTTGGTTACAAAATCACACCCGAAGGAATAACACCCTCCCCAGCACGAGTACAAGCAATAGAAAAATATCCATTACCTAAAACCATTCAAGAATTGAAACGATTCCTAGGCATGATAAATTTTTATCGTACAAGTATACCGCATGCAGCAAAACAGCAGTCAGTCCTGAATAAATACACGCGAGGAAGCAAGAAACGTGATAAATCTGCAATAACATGGACAGAGGAAACCAAAGAAGCATTCAGACTATGCAAAGAAGGCCTGAAAAATGCCATTGCACTTAGTCCACCTGCACCCGACGCTCCTCTTTCAATTATGACCGACGCATCACAGACAGCTGTCGGAGCCGTTCTCCAACAACAAATAAACAACGAGTGGAGACCCATTGCTTTCTTTTCAAAAGGATTATTTGACACTCAAAAAGCCTACAGTACCTATGATAGAGAGTTACTGGCAATCTACATGTCCATTTGCCATTTTCAAAATTACATTGAAGGTCGCGAACTAATAATATACACCGACCACAAACCATTGTGCCATACTTCAAAAGAAAAACAGTCTGTTTCTAAAGAAAAAATATCACCTCGCCGATTACGTCACTTAGACTACATAGCACAATTCACATCGGACATACGACACCTACCCGGATCAAAGAATCCAGTAGCCGACGCCCTATCCCGCTTATCACAGATTGACTGTCCCAGTAAGGTCGATTGGAATGAGATAGCCACACACCAAGAAAATGACTCTGAATTGCATGACCTTCTAGAAAAACGCAACTTAAAATGGAGAAAAGTATGTTTACCTAACAACAAGTTCTTATACTGCGAAGAATCAACAAGTGAATTACGACCTTATGTACCGAACATATTTAGAAAACAAATATTCAGTACATTGCATGACGTCACGCACCCCGGTATAAGAACAACAAGAAAGCTGATTCAAAAACATTATTTTTGGCCAGGAATGAACAAGGATGCAAACACATGGGCTAAGCAATGTTTATCCTGTCAAAAATCAAAAGTTCATCGACATAACATCACTCCACTTATGCAGTTTCCAAAGTCAGAAAGATTCGAAAACATCGATATAGTCGGACCTTTACCAGTATCTAATAACAACAGATATATAATAACAATAATAGATCGATTTACTAGATGGGTTGAAGCTATTCCAGTCACCGAGATCAGTGCAAACATTGTAGCCAAAACGCTCTACGAACACTGGATAGCGAGATTTGGATGCCCACTCAGGATTACCACAGATCAAGGACGACAGTTCGAATCAGGTTTATTTAATTCCTTGGCAAAATTAATGGGAATCCGAAGAATACGGACTACCAGTTACCACCCACAGTCCAATGGTATGGTAGAACGATGGCACCGCATCATGAAGACCGCCATAATAGCACGAGGAAATTCTACAGATTGGTCACACGAGCTGCCTACCATCCTGCTGGGCTTACGAACAACAATTCGTGAAGATTGTGGCTTAAGTCCTGCTCAAATGTTATATGGTAGTAACATCAAGATACCTGGCGTGTTTTTCCAGAGTACCGCCGAAAGAACGTACAATGTTACTTCTCCCAATTCGTTCCTGGAATCCTTACAACGCACGATCAGCCAAAACAGACCTCCGCATAAAGACTTAAAATCATCCCGAAATACATTCATTTGCAAAGACATGATGACATGTGACTATGTGTTTGTAAGAATCGATGCTGTAAGAAAGCCATTAGTAGCGCCATACGAAGGCCCATACAAAGTATTGGAGAGACATCCGAAATATTTTAAAATTCAATTAAACAATCGAACAACTGTTATTTCTTTAGATCGATTAAAACCAGCGTTCATGTTACAAACAGAAGTCAATGAACAGCAAAATGCAGTATCATCGGAAACCAAAGACGGTCAACTGCAACACGATCGCGCTGACGCGAATGTAACTTCGACACGCGTAACGAAATCAGGACGCACCGTAAAGCCTGTTGTGCGATTTCAATTATAAATTAATTATTGTTTACATTATTACCTACTATTAAGTGTCATTTTATATACTACTTTTACAACCTGTCTTTACTTGTTTAATAATTTTATACATTTTTAATTTGAATTTTTTTAGCAATGTTTAAATTTTTATTTGTCTTTTTAATTTTGATCATTTTCATTATTATTTTTTTTATGAGAGGGGGAGTATTGTAGAGGCATTAACCTGTCAATGAACTTTATTTACCTAACTTACGATACTCAATAACAGCAATATGACACGCACGCAATGTATTATTCTTATAAATAAAATTAGTATGAAATCAATCGTGGTGTGAATCATTCGTGTGTTCCCTTCATACTCCACACTAAATAATAAAGTCTACTTGGACACCATAAGAACACGCACACCTACATATTTATTATGTGGACCGCAAGTTCTTAACATTGCTGGCATAATGCTACGGATCTAATCAACCTTCGTAACTTCTGATACAGACTATAAGTTTTTTTTATTTGAATGGAGAAGCAGAGCATGCAGGCCACGTGGTGTTAAGTGGTCGCTGCAGCTCATTGACATCTACATACAACCTCAAGCAAGCATAGGTAAGTCTTGTCTGAGGTCGTATGCAGTTGCGCTGCTACTCCGGAGGCTGGTGGTCGCCTCATGTAAGTGTGCCCGGCAACTGCACCTTTCCACCGGAACACAATAGACTTGGTTCACGGCAGAAGTGGGTGCAGCGGTGGTACTTCCCCGGGCGAACCATAATAGTTCTACCACCTACAAAAAAGTGGGTTAATATGCCTTTTTTGTTGAACAGAAATTGAGTTGCGGGCGTCACCGCTGCCGCGAGGTGTGCTGCGACGGCAACGAGCACATGTGCACCGTGGTGTGCGGTCGCAGCCTGTTCTGCCAGCAGCACCGCTGCGAGGAGTACTGCCACGCGGGCCACTGCGCCCCATGCCCTCGCCTCAGTGAGTTTTCTTGACTTTGTATACAGGTTGGCAAATGGGGATTTGCTACCCCACTAACTCTCTCTACCCCGCGGCCCTTTTGCTCTAAAATTTTTAATTTGATTAAATACATATATTTTACCGACTTCTAAAAGGAGGAGGTACTGTATTCGGCTGTATGTATTTTTTTTTTATATATGTTCACCGATTACTCCGCCGTTTGTGGACCGATTTTCTAAATTCTTTTTTCGTTCGTATGCTTATACTCCCGAGGTGGTTCCATTGTCACCAAATCAGGATCTGATGATGGGATCCCAGGGAAATTGAGGGGAACTCTCAAATTTTATAGGCACACACATTGATTTTCTTATACTTTTTGAAGCATAAGAGATATTTGTGCATAGTAATCATCATCTCATGTTGCTGAGCTGATGATGGAAGGTACTACAACAGTGAGGAGTTGAAAGCAAATTCTTTCAATAAATAGTTTTTTATTCGAAATCTCACGTTCCTGAGGTGGTCCAACTGTCACCAAGCAAAGTCTGATGCGGGGATCCCAGAGAAATCGAAGGGAACATTCAAATTTTATAGCACAACAAATGATTTTCATATTTTTACTAAAGCAAAACAGGCATTTTTGTATAATTATCATCATATCATGTTGCTGAGCTGATGTTGGAAGGTACTACGAAGGTTAGGAGTTGAGAGCAAATTCTTTCAATAAATGGTTTATTGTTCGAAATCTTACATTTCTGAGGTGGTCCAACTGTCACCAAGTCAAAGTCTGATGATGGTATCCCAGAGAAATCGAAGGGAACATTCAAATTTCATAGCACAACAAATGATTTTCATATTTTTACTAAAGCAAAACAGGTATTTGTGTATAATTATCATCATATTATGTTGTTGAGCTGATGATGGAAGGTACTATGACGGTTAGGAGTTGAGAGCAAATTCTTTCAATAAATGGTTTTTTGTTGGAAATCTTACATTTCTGAGGTGTTCCAACTGTCACCATGGCAAAATCTGATGATGTGATACTAGGGAAATCGAGGGAAACACTGAAACTTAATAGGTACACACATTCTTTTAGTCATATTTTTTACCATAATACAAATATTTATGTCCGGTAATTATCACCTCATGTTGCTAAGCTGATGATTGAAGGTACAACTCCTCAACGGTTAGGAGCTGAGAGCAAATTCTTTCATTAATTTATACGTTCAGGTGGGACTTATAGTAGTATTCTTTCAGGATATAAGATGGCTATTAGATAAACATGATTATAAAAGGTATCTCTTTAACGTTTAGAAATTAACTCAAAAAAATTCCAATTATGCTTATACATATGTGCAGAATTATTAAAATTACTAAAAAGAGTGAAATAAATTATGTAAGTTTTTAACAAAAAAATAGAACCGACTTCAAACGATAAAAAATAAAATTGTTCAGTACCTACTTCTTCTTGCTTATGGTAATGACTCTTAAAACTATTTTTGAAGTCGGGCCCTTAGTAAAATGTCCTGTCTTAGTAAATATAGTGTACCTTTCGTTCTGAATGGGCACAGACTCCAATATAGTTTTAACAGTCATTACCATAAGCAAGAAGAAGTAGGTGCCCATTTAGAACGAATGGTACGACATTTTAGTAAGGGCCCGACTTCAAAAATAGTTTTAAGAGTCATTACCATAAGCAAGAAGAAGTAGGTACTGAACAATTTTATTTTTTACCGTTTGAAGTCGGTTCTATTTTTTTGTTAAAAACTTAATTTTTGAATACTTGTATTGGTACCTAAAGATAGTAGTTAAATAACGCTTCACACTCATAGCCCCACAGTAGGGTAGATATACCCTGTGTCGTGGGTACCATGGACACACACAAAGACAGAAATACAAACACCCAGACCGAGAATAGAAATTTATACTCATCATTTAAATATCTATTTCGCCGGGAATCGACCCTTCGATTATGACGCAGAACGTCATTTTATTATATTCTAAAAAAAAGTTTTTCTGAATATAGTTGTTACTGAAAACAGTGATCTTTAAAATTGTTAATTTCATAGAAATATACTTTATCGATTATAAAAAAATGCAGTAATTTATTTCATTTTTTTTAATTGATTGTTAACGTAAATCTTTTTTATTTCACAATAAATAATTGGTAGACGTAGTGTTTCTTTCATTTACAAAAAACTATGTTCGACTTTCGGAATAAACCACACATACATATTGTAACACACAGTAAGGTTAATTGATTATTAATTAGTTAACCTTACTGTTTACTTAAATGATCTTTTTTTTTAATATTAAAAATAATTTAAATATTCGCTAATTATTCGGCAAATCAACCGAACATTCGGCTGAATACGAACATGAAAAAATATGCCGAATCCGCATCTCTAATATAAATAATAAATTTATTTTTCTAATAAAAAAATATGAAAAAAATAGTATTGTATGATTTTCAGACATTACATATTTAAATTGTAAAATTACTTTAAAATTAACAAATAACCCCCCAAAGCATTAACGACGGGTGAACATCGTTACGACAAACTGATTATAAGATTATTTGGGGAATAAGACTGTGCACTCTTAGACAGGTGTGAAGGAAGTTCTTCTGCCGAGTTAAATTTTGAGGCAATGCTAAAACCTCACAATCATGGTAAACTTGATAAATATTTGTGATGCCATAACAACATGATTCGTGAGATAAAAAAGCTGTATATAGTTTAAGTAATGGTTTCTTTTCTTACCTGTTTATTTTTTACTCAGATTTCGATGAGGTCCGCTGCGAGTGCGGCGAGTCAGTTTTGCTGCCTCCTGTTCGATGCGGGGCCCGACCACCCGCGTGTACTGCGACCTGCATCCGTCCCCGGCCCTGCGGTCATCCACCCCACCACTCCTGCCACACGGACGAGTGCCCGCCCTGCGTCGTGCTCACCACGCGTGTCTGCCACGGTGGACATGAGGTCAGTGAACATCCGCCCCCGGCCCTGCGGTCATCCACCCCACCACTCCTGCCACACGGACGAGTGCCCGCCCTGCGTCGTGCTCACCACGCGTGTCTGCCACGGTGGACATGAGGTCAGTGAACATCCGCCCCCGACCCAGCGGTCATCCACCCCACCACTCCTGCCACACGGACGAGTGCCCGCCCTGCGTCGTGCTCACCACGCGTGTCTGCCACGGTGGACATGAGGTCAGTGAACATCCGCCCCCGGCCCTGCGGTCATCCACCCCACCACTCCTGCCACACGGACGAGTGCCCGCCCTGCGTCGTGCTCACCACACGTGTCTGCCACGGTGGATATGAGGTCAGTGAACATCCGCCCCCGGCCCTGCGGTCATCCACCCCACCACTCCTGCCACACGGACGAGTGCCCGCCCTGCGTCGTGCTCACCACACGTGTCTGCGACGGTGGACATGAGGTCAGTGAACATCCGCCCCCGGCCCTGCGGTCATCCACCCCACCACTCCTGCCACACGGACGAGTGCCCGCCCTGCGTCGTGCTCACCACACGTGTCTGCGACGGTGGACATGAGGTCAGTGAACATCCGCCCCCGACCCAGCGGTCATCCACCCCACCACTCCTGCCACACGGACGAGTGCCCGCCCTGCGTCGTGCTCACCACACGTGTCTGCGACGGTGGACATGAGGTCAGTGAACATCCGCCCCCGGCCCTGCGGTCATCCATCCCACCACTCCTGCCACACGGACGAGTGCCCGCCCTGCGTCGTGCTCACCACACGTGTCTGCGACGGTGGACATGAGGTCAGTGAACATCCGCCCCCGGCCCTGCGGTCATCCACCCCACCACTCCTGCCACACGGACGAGTGCCCGCCCTGCGTCGTGCTCACCACACGTGTCTGCGACGGTGGACATGAGGTCAGTGAACATCCGCCCCCGGCCCTGCGGTCATCCACCCCACCACTCCTGCCACACGGACGAGTGCCCGCCCTGCGTCGTGCTCACCACACGTGTCTGCCACGGTGGACATGGGGTCAGTGAACATCCGCCCCCGGCCCTGCGGTCATTCACCCCACCACTCCTGCCACACGGACGAGTGCCCGCCCTGCGTCGTGCTCACCACACGTGTCTGCCACGGCAGACATGAGGTCAGTGAACATCCGCCCCTAGCCCTGTGGTCATCCACTCCACCACTCTTTCCACACGGACGAGTGCCTGCCCTGCGTGGTGCTCACCACGCGTGTCTGTCACGGTGGACATGAGGTCAGTGAACATCCGCCCCCGACCCAGCGGTCATCCACCCCACCACTCCTGCCACACGGACGAGTGCCCGCCCTGCGTCGTGCTCACCACACGTGACTGCCACAGTGGACATGAAGTCAGTGAACATCGGCCTCCGGCCCTGCGGTCACCCACCCCACCACTCCTGCCACACGGACAAGCTCACCATGCCTCTGTTCGGCAAAAACGAGGTCATTGATCTCTACCGGTGTGATCACAATGACTTACCAGAACTATCAGTTAGAATAATCCAAGCTTATCTCTTTAGAGGTGCACAACTGTCATATGTTATCGTCACACATTCTGTTGCCATTTCCAAGGTTGGACGGTTGGAAGGTTGTTCTTGATCTTTTAGTTTTTTTTCTGCATTCTGGAGTGCTTACCCTAATCCATGATGCCAGCTTTTCATCAGCAGACCCTTCTATAGTTATTCATGTATATTCTGTTTTTATAGGAACGAAAAACGATCCCGTGTTCACAAGAAGAGTTCTCATGTGGTCTGCCTTGCGGGAAACCGTTGCCTTGCGGAAAGCACACTTGCATTAAAGTGTGTCACAAGGGACCCTGTGACACTGGAAAGTAAGTGAAAAACATTTACAAGAAAAGCTTGCATATTTCTTGTAGATACTTCATCTTGATTCCAAAGTGGATGTCCAGGCGACATTTGTAGATGTTGTCACATAAGTTTGAATCATTTCGCTATTTGGTTGGAATTTTGGAGAAGCAAATCCAACCCCATCACAATCTCCATTAGAGTCTATTTTATTATTTTTTCATTTGTGAAATGAAATTTTCATTGAGGTATTTTTAATAACTTGCCGCTCATACACAGGTTTGTTTGAAATTGGGCGTTATGATAATAGTTAAAATATAATTAGTCTTCAATAAAATCAGTCCATCAAGTCAGTCTGATATTCTAGTAAAGCGATGGCTACTTTACCAGAACATGCCAGATGGAGTTTTGGAGGCAACTACTAGGAGACAACATAACCATTTAACCTATAACAAAGAAAATGATGAACTTTATTGGACATATCTCAAAAATACAAAATTGAAAATGTAAATAAACAGCACAATACGTCTTTCTTTAAATTCCCGCCAAAAACTTCCTCAGTGGACTTACTGATGACTCTAATTTGTTTGCACCGCCAGATGCACCCAACCGTGCACGGAGAAGCGTCCGTCGTGCGGGCACCCGTGCGCGGCGGCGTGCCACTCGGGCACGGGCAGCGCGTGCCCCAGCGCCTCGGCGTGCCGCCGCACCGTGCGCGCCACGTGTCCGTGCGGCCGCCGCTCCGCTGAACGCGCCTGCGCGGACAACGCGCGTGACCTCGCCCGGTGAGCTATACTCCTGTACCTCCAGATGTACCCAACAACACACGGAGACACGTCCGTCGTGCGCAGCGGCGTGCCACTCGGGCACGGGCGGCGCGTGTCCCAGCGCCGCGCCGTGCCGCCGCACCGTGCGCGCCACGTATCTACGTGTACAGGTAGCCAATTAAACCGTTGATCCATAACAACTCATCCATTTCCACAAATCTTACCAGAAATATCCATCCATAAACAGCCATCATATTACGGCCGCTATATGGCGGCACCGCTATCTTAAGAAACCAGAGCTTAACCGGTAAGTTGGTTAACTTTTACATACATTTGAAAAACACAGTAGTTAACAAGTTCATTTTTTTTTCAGAATAATGAGCACTCTGGCCGTGTCGAAGATGCAAGAAGGTGGTTCCGTTGACCTGAGCGATGTGCAGCGGCCTGTTAACATGCTTAAAACGTGAGTTTGAAATTGTGACAACAATACAGTTCAGTAGTGTACAAATGTACAGGTTCAGTAGTGAACTGAGCTGAGATGTGGTGTTGAAATTAACGAATGCAATTTTATAGGTCCGGAAAGCAGTTAATAAAACTATCTTAAGTGGTCATCATTTTGTAATAATATTATTATATAAACTATGACAGACGTTTATACCAGAAGGCAAACTGTAAAAAATTTCGTCCTCTCATCCTATCTCCTATCCTCAAATAACTCAATTAAAATAGGTATGCGTTGATGTTTGTAAAGGAGAGTCTCCTAAATTAACAAAACAAACTAACATGTTCGCTAAAAATGTCAGTAAAACATTGCAGTCTCTTGTGACTTAAAAACACGAACATTAATCAATAACAAAACGCAGAACCTCTAACCCTAGGCGGCCGCGGCGATCTTTTCCGTCCGCCTAGGATAACATGTTTGCTTGTTTGAGCTAACCAAACAGTTAGGCCATGCCCATATTTTGGTACATGTTTGATGTTAGGTGCAAAAACAGTGTCGCAGGAAACCCGGTTTTAGTCTCTTGACCTAGCCACTTGTCATGTATAGCGTGTTACCTGGTTTTAACCGACGGAAGGGATGATTGACGGATTTATGTGCTGTGACAGGTTGGAATGTGACGACGAGTGCCGGCAGGAGGCGCGCAGCCGGCAGCTGGCGCTGGCGCTGCAGATCCGCAACCCGGACGTGTCGGCGAAGCTGGCGCCGCGCTACAGCGAGCACGTGCGCGCCACGTGTGCGCGCGAGCCCGCCTTCGCGCACCACGTGCACGAGCGCCTCACCGAGCTGGTGCAGCGCGCCAAGAGCGTGAGTCCGCTACGTTACTAGTGGATGGATTAAGATGTGGATGTGCAATTCTTGAACGCTATTCAAACGATTGCAATGCGTGTAGGACTCACTAATCGCTCACGACTTAGCGTATTTTAGAGAAATTATATAATGACTTTAATTTACCATTTAAACCACCTTCCTCAACATGTTTTCTATTTCAGTCGAAACAGAAGACGCGGTCGCACTCGTTCCCGTCGATGAACCGACAGAAGAGGCAATTCATACATGAGATGTGCGAGCACTTCGGTTGCGAGAGCGTGGCCTACGATGCGGAGCCCAACAGGAACGTAGTCGCGACTGCTGACAGGGAGAAGGTAAGAGATGCGAAGTGATTTTGTAGTTTAATTAGTCTTTTGCGTGTATGTGCAGTTGTTTGTTACCCTGAACGAAACGAAACGAAACTGTCAATAGCTTACACTAAGTTCTTTCCAGTCGTGGCTCCCGGCGATGAGCGTGATGGAGGTGTTGGCGCGCGAGGCCGGCAAGAGACGTGTGCCAGGACCAGTGCTGCGTGCGCCGGCCGCTACTACCAGTACTGCCGCCGCTACTCCAGCAGCCACCGGAGCTGCTCCAAAGTATGTTTATTTTTATTTTATTTTATTTATAAAAGTTTGCCAACTATTAAGTGAATGAATACAGCTTATTTGACATAATGTACCTTACATCAAAATGTATAACTATTTATAGGCAAACATGTATGTCATTGTACATATGTTCAGGATTCACTACGAAACTAATAAATTTTGATTTTGATAAAATTTTACTTTCTTGGTTAAACTATCCAGCTTTAGGGTCAATTCCCACTTAAAGAGCAGCAGCGCGCAGCGGCCTTAAGAACAAGTGACTAACCACGGAGCCGCAAGAGGCAACCTCTTTTGACTAGTCTCTAGAAGGTTCGTGCTGCCTCGCGGAGCCGCGCTGCCCCTCCTTTGCATTCAAATTACTATGAACTATGTATCACACAAATAAGATTCAAAATGATTTGCAATATTTTGCCTCGAAAAGCCGCTGCGCGCCGCTGCTCTTTAAGTGGAAATTGACCCTTAGATAGAATAGTTTTTATGAGTTTACCTTAATATTTGGTGCCACAAATATATTTTTATAGTGGATTTCGTTGTGCTACGATTTCTACAAATTTTATATGACAAAGCAATGTTTGCAGTGTCAACTTATTTACTTTTTGTTATGGTTACTACAGGAATGTACTAGATATACTGATTCACTCAAAGCACAAAACATTTATAGTACAAATTATATGACTTCATGATTCGATCTCATGAAGATATCAATATTATCTCAAGATGAAGCGCGCATGGCCCGGCGGTTAGCGTAGGACGCAAACGATCTATGCAACTAAGCTAAACGAGCGCGGTCGGGTGTTAGATGGGTGACCGCTAGTGGCAAAAAATTACATGCGCGTTTCCGTGCTTCGGAGGGCACGTTAAGCCGTCGGTCCCGGTTGTTATCATCGTTAAACCTTGCCGGAGCCCTTATGGGCGGTTTGAAAACATCCGACAGCGGGTTGGCCACTAACCCGCATCACCATCAACCCGCACTGGAGCAGCGTGGTGGAGTAAGCTCCAGGCCTGCTAATAATGGGGAGAGACCCGTGCCCAGCAGTGGGACGCAAAAAGGGTTGCAGCCATGATTAGATCTCAAGCAAAGGAGATAGCAGTAGCTACTTTTAGAAATGTGTAAACTCGATTATCTTATTTCTTTTGTATGCTTTGAGCATATTTTAAAGGATATGTAGTTTAAGGCTCTATTACGAAAACATTTTTTCTAATTACAAGGTCAACTGGAGGCTGGGCAACACTGACGTCTACCAACGCGTGGGCTGCTCGTAGCGCTCGGACCGCGCAACAACAGCAGTCCCAACAGTCGCAGCCACAACAACACCAACAACAGCAGCAGCAACAACAAGCGGTGGCACCCAAGATCGACTACTTCGACAACCCGCCTGATAATTAGAGAAGCTCAAATTGATATATTGTACGCCAGGCGAGTGCAATTATTGTTACATGTATATATATTGAGTTTTTCTACTACCTACATTCACGCGAAGACATACTTAATCTCGGGTTGACTTCTTTGAACCGATGGTTAAAAGACGATATAATTAAACTGAAATACGTGTTTTGTGATGAGTATGTTTCCTTTTGGCTAAATTACATTTCTTTTTTTAATAAATGATTAATTTTTTTTGCTTGGTTCATTCTACAGATAGAGAGTTAGAAAAATTTTGTAACTAAACAAACGATGCTACTCTTCATATTATTAGATCAGGTTCTTCAAGCACAGGTGAAAGTAAACCTTAATCAAAGGCAATTAGGAACAGTTTGCAATACAGTCACAGGATGTATAAGATTCTAGTTATAACTGTGGTCTTGTCGATGACCCTTTGCGATCTTAACTTATAGATCGACTGATTCTGCATCAATACTATTTGTCAGAAGATGTACTTCGTCAATACTCTTAGACGTCAAAATAAATTAAGTGCTTATACATTGAAGAATGAGAACATTTTGAAGAAAATTCTGATGATGCTGTAACGAAATTGCACTTATTATATAACGAATCGTGAGTGTAACTTAACATGACTATTTGCTACCGGCACTACTCACGGTGCGCAGTTGATGATGCTCAACTCCTGAACAAGGCCCTTCCTCATGAGCCGTGGCGCGCGCGGAGACTGTCAGGTCAGTAGTAAATAATCATGAAAGTGCAATTGCTGCGCTTAATTTGGTTTTAAGAGGCGCACTGGTGACCTTAGTGTAAATTTATTTTATCTCTCTTACGTTTTTTTTTCATAAAATATTTTTTTGGGGAGTGGAATATCCACGATAATTTTTTGAACGTTATGTGGATACAACAACATTTCACAATGACTTTTAAGTGGAGCAATTAGTATATTTTCTCGAACAGTGTGTCTAGCACTACACAGATGACAATGGGCTGACAAATAAACGGCTGAGAAATATTTTTGTTTAATTAGATCCATATAGTTCTTTCTTACGAATTCCGGTTATGGTAAAGTTTGTAGTAGTCGGGACCCGAGAGGGTTAGTGAATTCAGAGCGCATACCTATATTACATTGCAGATTTAGACGGCTGCCTTTATAGAATGGGTCCCGACTGCTACAATTTTTCTTGCATTTAAAAATATTGTACAATATACAATGAGCTCCTGTTCTATAATTTACCTACCCCTATTAATCGATTTTTAAGTTAAGTGCAATCGGGTATGACGACTTTTTTTAAGGGTTTTTACATTTCCAAATTACACATAAACACAGTCGGGATTTTTTAGTTTTTTAAATTACCGTTTTTTATTATTATTTTTTATTTCGATATACCCAGTGTCACTTTTACAGTAACTACGAATCTAACGACACAAACAATTATACATACATACCTTCGAAAAACATAAAGCTCCTTCTGGCGCAGTCGGGTAAAAAAGAAGAAAAAAATTATGCAGCATGACGAGATATTAGATGCTGTATCAGATGAAGCCACTCCTAGTTTTATCGTACATGTCTCCGATTCCAAAACGACTGAAGAAGATTTTGATGAATAAAAAATATATAAATATATTTTATTAAATCTGAAATATTTTAACACAAATGAATCAAAACTTAAAGTAATATTTATACATACACCTACAGACAGTTATGACGAGAATCATTCAGTTTGGATTGCAAGATAATTCAATCACCTTTCATTCAATACTTCCCAACTCTATTAACCCTGTTACCATAGACGAAAAGGCATCAAAATATGGCGGATATTTATTTACTATTTAGGACAATATTGTGATAAAACGAACTGTACCGCATTTGCCATGACGTATGCTAGCAAGTTATCATAGTTACCAGTAGGTTACTATAGTCAAAGACTGACTAACTATTTGACAACTTCTTAGGTAATGCACACAGGGACAATGTTGAAATGCGTACTCCTACGTGAGCTAAAAATGCAATACAAATGATTGGAATTCAGTACCGGATTTGAGGTTTTCGTTGCATTCCTTCTTTGAACAAAAAATTGGTATACATAAGACTTTTTTTCATTACCAGGTCTTTACTATCTGCATACGTCCTGACCATTAACTTCCAGTAAATTATTTGTATCATTTACTTTCCTTTTCTTTTGTAATTTTAATTATCTTTCATTACACTGAGGTCACTTATGAGTTTTAGAGTCAATTTCTTCTATAAATGTCTAATCATATATTATTATATATGTTTAATTTATTAAAAACCTCTTGCGTATTTCGCTCTTTCCCATTCTTGGCTCGATATAAGAACTTAATTAGAAATAAAAAAATCCGTATATAATCCGAATCTCGAAAACGGCTCCAACGATTTTCAAAAAATTTAGCATGCAGGGCGTTTCGGGGGCAGTAAATCGATCTAGCGAGGTTTCATTTTTAGAAAATATTTTACCGTATTTTCAATGATAGTCAACTTATTAAATATAAATTGAAAAATATGATTTCCTGACATCTATTGTAGAATATCGTTTAGAAAGCCGTCAAACCTTATCTGCGGTAATTTAATGGATGTGGTTTAAAGACAATGTCAGAAGACGTTTAGAAGAATTTCATCATTGGATTTAAGGCTTCCTTGGCCGAATGGTTACGTAGGCTGACTGGCAAGCTACCGACTCTGGTTCAAACCATAGCAAAGCACATTGCATTATTTTATCTTTGTGACAATATTTTTTTTAACCAAGAAAATCAATCGTTTTATCTGAGCAATGCTTGGTCGTCCGGCTGCTCTTAATATATATAAATTTAAATTGAAGGAAGGCATGTTTATTACTTTGTAATATTACAAAAAACACTTGATGCAATAATTTAAGTGAATATTCATTGTAGTCTTAAACATTATTTAGTTCAGCTGAAGGTGGAGAAGGCGTAGTTTTACCATTTTTCATTAATTAAACTCAATAATTTACTACTTAAATTACACACACACTTTATCCTAGTGAATGTAGTGTTCAGCAAAAGAATAGACGTGTGATTTATTAAAACTAATAAAAAGTACATATAAAACAAAGGGAAAACCATCCAAGAGCGCTCCCAGTGCCTATTTTCTTTCTGTATAGATTATTTATTAACATGAATCTTTTTGAACATTCATTTTTGAAATCCAGTGGAACATTATTCATTTAATATTTATATACAAAAAAACTCGATTGCTTTAAATGATTATCATAAAGTATTTCACCTCATTGAAACATTTCCTTTTGATAGTACAAATACAATTTTATTGTACATAAAGATAAAAAATATATATTGTATGTGCCTGCAACAATAGTTTTAATATATTGAATAGTGAACTTACGAATTGTGTTTCGCGGCTTTAGTATTTGTTACTGTATCGTATACGAACATATTTACGATTTATGTAAGTTACAAAATTTTGAGTAAAACTTGTATCAGTCTAATTAATCCACAAATTAACGTAGTTTTTAAAGAAACGGGGTTAATAATTATTTTAATTTCTGGTTACATATTTTGACTCTGTTTTACATTTACAAATATACGTGACCATGGAGATTTACACACAAAACCTAACAAATTTGATCTCGCACGTTTTACTTTTCAATAGTTGGTGGTCACCTACAAGTAAATGTAGCAAATTTAGCAAATTTTAAATAAGTACGTAATAATTTAGTTGTATAGCAACCAATGAAGGTATTTATATCAAATATATTGTATATAGACACATTTGCTAGGCCACATGAAACTATTTTTAATTATTTATTTTAACTTTTATATTCTATGGTATTTATACTTACACATGAAATGTTGTTATAATAATGGAAGCATTACTACCTATGTAGTTATTAATTTAGACTTCTGCTTTCATATTATATTTTATTACGAAGCTGCAGAGGTAGCGTATTACTCCCTATTACTCTTTTTACATCTTATTACAACAGATAACTAATAAAATATTTTCGGTTCATTCAAGACGCAGGACGAGTCGAAACTGCCCAACAAAAAATAATGCCAATATTTCTGTTTAAATAATTAATTTTGTTTTATACTTTCGTCGTATTAAAACCCCTGTGTTGTGTATAAGACAACGGAAAGTTAGCATCCATACTTTTCAATGAATTACTGTTAAATTGCTGAAACAAAAGAGGGCGAAGGCTTGCTAAATTCATATAGGAGTAACTACTTTTTACATTATATTTTTGATCTTTCAGTAGTAGTATCATCTGGTTTAATCAAAAGTCTATGCAAACAAGACACAATTTAAATTGTTTATTGCCTTTTCTTGTATAAAGTTCTATTGTAATGCCTAATTCTTTTAACCTGACCGATGTCCGTTCTGTCAAATAAATCTCTTCTAATCTCTTTTTAAATTACTTTATCACACCTTCGTCTCTCTTTGCGTTTATGACCTCATAGCTTTTTTCTTAATAAAATTAATTCAATTTTTTTATTATAAAACATACAAGTTCAACACCCTATCTATCCTATTTATTTATTTATTAAATTCTTTATTGTTCACCTTAAACTAGGTTCACAATGGGCGGACTTATCTACGGACCTATCTATCCTAGTGTCTCTTATAACTACTTATTTTATATAAAAAAAAATGTTATTTATTTTCTTTTTAGTAAATTATGACAGAAGTGGTAAATATGGAGGAAATGTAGAGTATTTCATAATATACCTATATATTCATAAGTAGTAAATAAATTTTGCACAAATAATGCTAAAATTATTGTAATTGGAGAGAAGTTCTCATGTTCAATAAATACCTTACTGCCACACCTTATGAATATTGATATTTATATTGTTACTAGTATATATATACTTTTACGCCTATAGAGGGCGATATATAACTCGATTAACCGTAGGGAATATATTGTAAATTATATCTAAAATATTGTTATCACTATAGTAACTAAAGGTTTGTGTTTTAAACGAACGTATTAAATATGGCTGTTATTTTACTTTTGTGTCTTGCTATTTATGTTTAAATTTTTTTTAAATTCTGTACGTTTGTTTACGTTACTGTAATTAGAACATATTTGTACGTTTGTTGTATATGTCACGAATACGTAAATGATACAGTTTATTTTGTTTTATTATTATGATCAAACTCTTGTGAAACTACTTTCCACGTTCTTTGTCTATTTTATTTTAGCCCTTGGCAATATGATATACCTAGCTGTTAGTCAATACGAATTATTTAGTAGGCAAAAGAGTTTTGGTTCGGCTTAATTATAATGAACTAAAGTTATGTCAATTTGCTCGTATTGTCAAAAGAGAATATGGAAATGATTTGTAAAGTTTGTATGCGCTGATTATCCAAATGTATTCGCCATCTGGAAAATACTGGTATAATACATTCTTCTGACTTTATGTATTAGGCTGGTCCAATAAGTTGGAATGATCTTTAAAAATATACCTATATTAAAATATGGGAATGGGAAAATTTCTACAATTTGGATAACATGTGAATACAAGCCCCTGAAAGACGTTTTGTATCTAGAACGTTCTATGTTTATACCGTTATTTTTTGTGAATATTTATTTATAAAACAAATTAAAAATAAATGTAGTGTAACTTGTACGAGTATATTTGCTGTTGACGGACGGCCAACGTATTAAAGGGTTACATACATTTTATATTGTTTCATTTCTATTGCCTACTCATTTTCAGTTAATTTGGTTTTAATCTTAAAGGTCGATTCGTTCGTAGATTCACTTTATGAAAAAAAATTTGAGCTCTGCTGCAAAGTTTTCCTTATTCCTCTTATCTTATAAACGACTAGCCTTCCACCAGCGGCTTCGCCCGCGTGGACCTGTTTAATGGGTCCCCGTAGGATAAAAAATAGCTTATGTGCTATTCCAGGCTTCATTGCTATATTAAAATCATAGGCGTGTAGCCAGTTGCTTCTATTACCCATTTTCACGTAGGAATGAAGCATTTTCCCGCGGTAAAAGTAGCCTATGTTACTCAGGGTGAATGTAGCTTTGTAATGGTGAAAGAATTTTTGAAATCGGAACAGTTGTTTTTGTGTTTATTCATTACAAACATACAAAAATACAATCTTTCCTCTTTATGATATAAGTATAGATATAATGACTAGCTGACCCAACACGTTGTTCTGTCTTAACTATGAATATGAATAGTTATGTATAAATATTAGGTTAGGGTAGGTAGAAAAAATCGTTACACGATGTTTGGATCGAATATTGGTTTCGGCCCAGTGTGTTAAACTAATAAAATTCAGGATTGAAGTGTATAACTAGTCTATTTATAAAACTAAATAAAAAATAATTAAAATCACATTACAAAACAAATTCTAAATATTTTCAATCTTGGATTTCTTGCAATATCATGTCAAGATAATTTGAAAGTTTTATAATGGGGTTGACAGCTTTTTTTAAATGAGGACATTTACAACTACACGGACATTTATTTCTGTAACCATCTGAAGACTTTTCTTTGGTAAACTTTTTTTTCCCAGAATTTTTTCTTACTCTGTGGCAGGGTTCACTTACACCACAATCTTTCAATTGATTTAATTGATTTTCGAATGAATATTTGCAAGATTGCCATCTTTCTTCTGAATGATAATTTCTTTCAGAGTATCGAGGTTTTTCAATAAACTTTAATTTTGGTCTTGAATAGTACTGAAAAAAAGTACATAAATATGTTTTAAATTTACAAGATTCGGGCTTCGTTCACCATCTCCTAGTAAAGTGTTGATTAGTTACGCCCGGCCCCAAGTAAAGTTACTGGCGAGTAAAAGCTATGAGTACGGGTTAGTTCAAGATCATATGATTAGTGCTACTCGAACATCATGAAATTAAAATTGAAGTCACGGGTGACTTTAACCGACAATTAGCGTACTTGTCACTTTACTTAAAAGTGGTGAAAGAGGTCCTAAGTAAGTGGTATAAAAAGTTTTAAATTGTTATTTTTTCATTTGGATAACGTTAAACATACCTTATTTTCGATAATTTTGCGCGTGCTCTTTGAAGCTGCTCCGTCTAAAGTCAATATTTCATCAATATCTGATGTATCCGATTCGTCGTTAACAAATTTGATTGGCGAGACGTAGGGCTGCAAAATATGACCTAGAATTAAATGACTTATTTATACATTAACATAGGTGACACAACACTGAACTTCCCCAATAAAACATTTTAAGTATATATAGTTTGATAGTAATTACCTACCTAGCTAGCTTATATAATCACAAAAGTCTTCTGTCTCAATTTGTAGATAAATTTAAATGAAAATGCTGATTTTGTTACAATAACTTACACATTCTGCTTATGCCTCTGCGAAGGACATCACAAGCAAGCACGGCAATGAGTAACTGTGAACTATAGTCGTAATAACAGTTTCCTGTAAAAATGTATATTTTAATAGGTAATATTCAATTATTATTAAAAAACGCTTGACCCAAAATATGAGAAATTGAATCAAGGCCTACTAAATTTCATATTAGATAAATTATATTTTAACATTAAATTAAGAGAAATATTAACAGTAAAAGTAAGTAATTGGTAAATTGATTTTCTTACCGCGATTATTTTGCATCATATTGTAAGCAAACGAAACAACCTTGGACCAAATCAGTAATATTGCATTTTCATATTTTGGAGAAAATTTATCAACAACTGTTGCAGATTTGCAATAAGGATTACGAAGAGAATTTATTTCTATTCGTAATTCGCTTTCATTATCAGAAACATTCTCCTTGTCGCAAAGTGCTGTGTACTTTTCTATGCATTCCTTCTCAGCTTCTCTTTGCAAGTTAATAATTTCAGCAATATTTTTTTTAACAAACTCTAATTCCTCCTTAATGTCGTCGGCGACATTGTTGTTATCGTTAGTTTTTTCTATTACGCTGTTGATGCTCTCATTGCAACTATCGTTGCCTAATTTGTCGTCATAACTTTTGTATTCATCACTAAATGTGCTTTTTTCGGATTGTTGGCTTAATGTATCTTCAGGTCCACCTCCACTGACGACATCCTCTTTATCGCAAACGCTTTCAAAGAAATTTGCTGTGCTCTCACTGAATAGAGTTCTTGAAGCGTCGCTTTTTATACTTCTAGCAATATGAGATTCACTTTGGCGATGGTCAAATTGTTCGCTGTACTGCCGTCTCGCCCGCCTCTCACTGAGTTCTCTATGCAGGATCCTATCTTGCTGGGATCTGTTCTTTAGTTTTTTTACGGCATCTAATTGGTTTTTTTCGAGTGACTTATATTGTTCGTATAAGTACCATGAACGCACACGGCTCGCTCTTTTACTTGCTGGCTGTGTGTCTGGAAGCAGATATGCAGAAAAATGAACTTAAGTTATTCGTTACTTTTCTTTGCAATGCGATGCAAAGCGTTAGTGTAATTTCTTACCTATGGAATCCAAAAAATCCATCCAAAACAAATTTAATTTAACTAGGAAATATTTCTATTTTTATACACCTGCTCTGCATCAATTGAATTTTATGTAACTTTGATATAATTTTTTTGTAAAAATAAATTTCTAAAATGACAGACTGAATTGTAGAATGTTATTTTGGACAAGTTCTGTCAGTAACTGTGAACCAGACTATTTCTTTTTAATAATAGGCAAATAAAACATATGTACCAGAACACATTTGAGGTTCATCTCTAACATGCCGTGAGGCGAGTGACTAAGAATTGCAATAATTATGCTGGCTGAATTTCTAAACGCGTTCTTTACAGCTATGTATGTGTTTTACCAATGTTACCTAATTACAAAAGTTTTTAGAAAATGGCTGCAAGATTCAATCATATTGTATGTGGACATTTATAATAAACTGGCCTTCCGCCAGCGGCTTCGCCCGCGTGGACCCGTTTAAATGGTCCCCGTAGGATAAAAAATGGCCTATGTGCTAATCCAAGCTTCATTGTTATATTAAAATCATAGCCAGTTGCTTCAACCGCGTTGACCCTATTACCGGTTTTCACGTAGGAAGAAGCATTTTCCGGCGGTAAAAAGTAGCCTATGTTACTCAGGGTGAACGTAGCTTTCTAATTTTTGAAATCGGAACAGTAGTTTTTGAGTTTTTTCATCACATACAAAAATACAAATCTTTCATCTTTATAATATTAGTATAGATAAAAAAACGATATTCCAATCGACGACTCCACGAGAAAAAGTCATCTTTTCACATTGAATACACATTTTATTAACATTAGGTAACAGAAAAACCAAATATACGCATATTCTAAATAAATATATGAGTATTGCATTAATTTGGAATAAATGTAGGTAGTTTTCTTAATATAGGTACTTCACCAGTAAAAAGCTACTTAAAATTTAAATAGTCAAAAAGAATGCATGTGTTTATAAAAATATTTATGTGGCTTTTAATTTATCAAGCACATTGTAAGAGTATATTAGGCTCAGTATCACATTTGCAAACATAATATTAGTAGAAGAAAATAGCTCCGCCAGCTGGTTGCCTGCTGTAGCCAGGGTTGGTCTGCGAGGAGTGGACACCGGAGTTCATCAGCTTCACGCTGAATGGGGATCTGCGCTCCTTAATGCCTCCTCGTTTCATTGGGTGCCCCTGCACATAGAATGTGTATGTGCCTGCAACAATAGTTTTAATATATTGAATAGTGAACTTACGAATTGTGTTTCGCGGCTTTAGTATTTGTTACTGTATCGTATACGAACATATTTACGATTTATGTAAGTTACAAAATTTTGAGTAAAACTTGTATCAGTCTAATTAATCCACAAATTAACGTAGTTTTTAAAGAAACGGGGTTAATAATTATTTTAATTTCTGGTTACATATTTTGACTCTGTTTTACATTTACAAATATACGTGACCATGGAGATTTACACACAAAACCTAACAAATTTGATCTCGCACGTTTTACTTTTCAATAGTTGGTGGTCACCTACAAGTAAATGTAGCAAATTTAGCAAATTTTAAATAAGTACGTAATAATTTAGTTGTATAGCAACCAATGAAGGTATTTATATCAAATATATTGTATATAGACACATTTGCTAGGCCACATGAAACTATTTTTAATTATTTATTTTAACTTTTATATTCTATGGTATTTATACTTACACATGAAATGTTGTTATAATAATGGAAGCATTACTACCTATGTAGTTATTAATTTAGACTTCTGCTTTCATATTATATTTTATTACGAAGCTGCAGAGGTAGCGTATTACTCCCTATTACTCTTTTTACATCTTATTACAACAGATAACTAATAAAATATTTTCGGTTCATTCAAGACGCAGGACGAGTCGAAACTGCCCAACAAAAAATAATGCCAATATTTCTGTTTAAATAATTAATTTTGTTTTATACTTTCGTCGTATTAAAACCCCTGTGTTGTGTATAAGACAACGGAAAGTTAGCATCCATACTTTTCAATGAATTACTGTTAAATTGCTGAAACAAAAGAGGGCGAAGGCTTGCTAAATTCATATAGGAGTAACTACTTTTTACATTATATTTTTGATCTTTCAGTAGTAGTATCATCTGGTTTAATCAAAAGTCTATGCAAACAAGACACAATTTAAATTGTTTATTGCCTTTTCTTGTATAAAGTTCTATTGTAATGCCTAATTCTTTTAACCTGACCGATGTCCGTTCTGTCAAATAAATCTCTTCTAATCTCTTTTTAAATTACTTTATCACACCTTCGTCTCTCTTTGCGTTTATGACCTCATAGCTTTTTTCTTAATAAAATTAATTCAATTTTTTTATTATAAAACATACAAGTTCAACACCCTATCTATCCTATTTATTTATTTATTAAATTCTTTATTGTTCACCTTAAACTAGGTTCACAATGGGCGGACTTATCTACGGACCTATCTATCCTAGTGTCTCTTATAACTACTTATTTTATATAAAAAAAAAATGTTATTTATTTTCTTTTTAGTAAATTATGACAGAAGTGGTAAATATGGAGGAAATGTAGAGTATTTCATAATATACCTATATATTCATAAGTAGTAAATAAATTTTGCACAAATAATGCTAAAATTATTGTAATTGGAGAGAAGTTCTCATGTTCAATAAATACCTTACTGCCACACCTTATGAATATTGATATTTATATTGTTACTAGTATATATATACTTTTACGCCTATAGAGGGCGATATATAACTCGATTAACCGTAGGGAATATATTGTAAATTATATCTAAAATATTGTTATCACTATAGTAACTAAAGGTTTGTGTTTTAAACGAACGTATTAAATATGGCTGTTATTTTACTTTTGTGTCTTGCTATTTATGTTTAAAATTTTTTTAAATTCTGTACGTTTGTTTACGTTACTGTAATTAGAACATATTTGTACGTTTGTTGTATATGTCACGAATACGTAAATGATACAGTTTATTTTGTTTTATTATTATGATCAAACTCTTGTGAAACTACTTTCCACGTTCTTTGTCTATTTTATTTTAGCCCTTGGCAATATGATATACCTAGCTGTTAGTCAATACGAATTATTTAGTAGGCAAAAGAGTTTTGGTTCGGCTTAATTATAATGAACTAAAGTTATGTCAATTTGCTCGTATTGTCAAAAGAGAATATGGAAATGATTTGTAAAGTTTGTATGCGCTGATTATCCAAATGTATTCGCCATCTGGAAAATACTGGTATAATACATTCTTCTGACTTTATGTATTAGGCTGGTCCAATAAGTTGGAATGATCTTTAAAAATATACCTATATTAAAATATGGGAATGGGAAAATTTCTACAATTTGGATAACATGTGAATACAAGCCCCTGAAAGACGTTTTGTATCTAGAACGTTCTATGTTTATACCGTTATTTTTTGTGAATATTTATTTATAAAACAAATTAAAAATAAATGTAGTGTAACTTGTACGAGTATATTTGCTGTTGACGGACGGCCAACGTATTAAAGGGTTACATACATTTTATATTGTTTCATTTCTATTGCCTACTCATTTTCAGTTAATTTGGTTTTAATCTTAAAGGTCGATTCGTTCGTAGATTCACTTTATGAAAAAAAATTTGAGCTCTGCTGCAAAGTTTTCCTTATTCCTCTTATCTTATAAACGACTAGCCTTCCACCAGCGGCTTCGCCCGCGTGGACCTGTTTAATGGGTCCCCGTAGGATAAAAAATAGCTTATGTGCTATTCCAGGCTTCATTGCTATATTAAAATCATAGGCGTGTAGCCAGTTGCTTCTATTACCCATTTTCACGTAGGAATGAAGCATTTTCCCGCGGTAAAAGTAGCCTATGTTACTCAGGGTGAATGTAGCTTTGTAATGGTGAAAGAATTTTTGAAATCGGAACAGTTGTTTTTGTGTTTATTCATTACAAACATACAAAAATACAATCTTTCCTCTTTATGATATAAGTATAGATATAATGACTAGCTGACCCAACACGTTGTTCTGTCTTAACTATGAATATGAATAGTTATGTATAAATATTAGGTTAGGGTAGGTAGAAAAAATCGTTACACGATGTTTGGATCGAATATTGGTTTCGGCCCAGTGTGTTAAACTAATAAAATTCAGGATTGAAGTGTATAACTAGTCTATTTATAAAACTAAATAAAAAATAATTAAAATCACATTACAAAACAAATTCTAAATATTTTCAATCTTGGATTTCTTGCAATATCATGTCAAGATAATTTGAAAGTTTTATAATGGGGTTGACAGCTTTTTTTAAATGAGGACATTTACAACTACACGGACATTTATTTCTGTAACCATCTGAAGACTTTTCTTTGGTAAACTTTTTTTTCCCAGAATTTTTTCTTACTCTGTGGCAGGGTTCACTTACACCACAATCTTTCAATTGATTTAATTGATTTTCGAATGAATATTTGCAAGATTGCCATCTTTCTTCTGAATGATAATTTCTTTCAGAGTATCGAGGTTTTTCAATAAACTTTAATTTTGGTCTTGAATAGTACTGAAAAAAAGTACATAAATATGTTTTAAATTTACAAGATTCGGGCTTCGTTCACCATCTCCTAGTAAAGTGTTGATTAGTTACGCCCGGCCCCAAGTAAAGTTACTGGCGAGTAAAAGCTATGAGTACGGGTTAGTTCAAGATCATATGATTAGTGCTACTCGAACATCATGAAATTAAAATTGAAGTCACGGGTGACTTTAACCGACAATTAGCGTACTTGTCACTTTACTTAAAAGTGGTGAAAGAGGTCCTAAGTAAGTGGTATAAAAAGTTTTAAATTGTTATTTTTTCATTTGGATAACGTTAAACATACCTTATTTTCGATAATTTTGCGCGTGCTCTTTGAAGCTGCTCCGTCTAAAGTCAATATTTCATCAATATCTGATGTATCCGATTCGTCGTTAACAAATTTGATTGGCGAGACGTAGGGCTGCAAAATATGACCTAGAATTAAATGACTTATTTATACATTAACATAGGTGACACAACACTGAACTTCCCCAATAAAACATTTTAAGTATATATAGTTTGATAGTAATTACCTACCTAGCTAGCTTATATAATCACAAAAGTCTTCTGTCTCAATTTGTAGATAAATTTAAATGAAAATGCTGATTTTGTTACAATAACTTACACATTCTGCTTATGCCTCTGCGAAGGACATCACAAGCAAGCACGGCAATGAGTAACTGTGAACTATAGTCGTAATAACAGTTTCCTGTAAAAATGTATATTTTAATAGGTAATATTCAATTATTATTAAAAAACGCTTGACCCAAAATATGAGAAATTGAATCAAGGCCTACTAAATTTCATATTAGATAAATTATATTTTAACATTAAATTAAGAGAAATATTAACAGTAAAAGTAAGTAATTGGTAAATTGATTTTCTTACCGCGATTATTTTGCATCATATTGTAAGCAAACGAAACAACCTTGGACCAAATCAGTAATATTGCATTTTCATATTTTGGAGAAAATTTATCAACAACTGTTGCAGATTTGCAATAAGGATTACGAAGAGAATTTATTTCTATTCGTAATTCGCTTTCATTATCAGAAACATTCTCCTTGTCGCAAAGTGCTGTGTACTTTTCTATGCATTCCTTCTCAGCTTCTCTTTGCAAGTTAATAATTTCAGCAATATTTTTTTTAACAAACTCTAATTCCTCCTTAATGTCGTCGGCGACATTGTTGTTATCGTTAGTTTTTTCTATTACGCTGTTGATGCTCTCATTGCAACTATCGTTGCCTAATTTGTCGTCATAACTTTTGTATTCATCACTAAATGTGCTTTTTTCGGATTGTTGGCTTAATGTATCTTCAGGTCCACCTCCACTGACGACATCCTCTTTATCGCAAACGCTTTCAAAGAAATTTGCTGTGCTCTCACTGAATAGAGTTCTTGAAGCGTCGCTTTTTATACTTCTAGCAATATGAGATTCACTTTGGCGATGGTCAAATTGTTCGCTGTACTGCCGTCTCGCCCGCCTCTCACTGAGTTCTCTATGCAGGATCCTATCTTGCTGGGATCTGTTCTTTAGTTTTTTTACGGCATCTAATTGGTTTTTTTCGAGTGACTTATATTGTTCGTATAAGTACCATGAACGCACACGGCTCGCTCTTTTACTTGCTGGCTGTGTGTCTGGAAGCAGATATGCAGAAAAATGAACTTAAGTTATTCGTTACTTTTCTTTGCAATGCGATGCAAAGCGTTAGTGTAATTTCTTACCTATGGAATCCAAAAAATCCATCCAAAACAAATTTAATTTAACTAGGAAATATTTCTATTTTTATACACCTGCTCTGCATCAATTGAATTTTATGTAACTTTGATATAATTTTTTTGTAAAAATAAATTTCTAAAATGACAGACTGAATTGTAGAATGTTATTTTGGACAAGTTCTGTCAGTAACTGTGAACCAGACTATTTCTTTTTAATAATAGGCAAATAAAACATATGTACCAGAACACATTTGAGGTTCATCTCTAACATGCCGTGAGGCGAGTGACTAAGAATTGCAATAATTATGCTGGCTGAATTTCTAAACGCGTTCTTTACAGCTATGTATGTGTTTTACCAATGTTACCTAATTACAAAAGTTTTTAGAAAATGGCTGCAAGATTCAATCATATTGTATGTGGACATTTATAATAAACTGGCCTTCCGCCAGCGGCTTCGCCCGCGTGGACCCGTTTAAATGGTCCCCGTAGGATAAAAAATGGCCTATGTGCTAATCCAAGCTTCATTGTTATATTAAAATCATAGCCAGTTGCTTCAACCGCGTTGACCCTATTACCGGTTTTCACGTAGGAAGAAGCATTTTCCGGCGGTAAAAAGTAGCCTATGTTACTCAGGGTGAACGTAGCTTTCTAATTTTTGAAATCGGAACAGTAGTTTTTGAGTTTTTTCATCACATACAAAAATACAAATCTTTCATCTTTATAATATTAGTATAGATAAAAAAACGATATTCCAATCGACGACTCCACGAGAAAAAGTCATCTTTTCACATTGAATACACATTTTATTAACATTAGGTAACAGAAAAACCAAATATACGCATATTCTAAATAAATATATGAGTATTGCATTAATTTGGAATAAATGTAGGTAGTTTTCTTAATATAGGTACTTCACCAGTAAAAAGCTACTTAAAATTTAAATAGTCAAAAAGAATGCATGTGTTTATAAAAATATTTATGTGGCTTTTAATTTATCAAGCACATTGTAAGAGTATATTAGGCTCAGTATCACATTTGCAAACATAATATTAGTAGAAGAAAATAGCTCCGCCAGCTGGTTGCCTGCTGTAGCCAGGGTTGGTCTGCGAGGAGTGGACACCGGAGTTCATCAGCTTCACGCTGAATGGGGATCTGCGCTCCTTAATGCCTCCTCGTTTCATTGGGTGCCCCTGCACATAGAATGATTTAATTTTCATTAATATAATAATAATAACGCTTCACAATCATCACAGTGATTATTGTACGCCCACATGTGGCAGGAGGACCTAGCCTCCGCGCAGTTTGGACGCCGCACTCTCGACGCACTCGGTCCTGTAATCGAGGCGTGGGAGGAGCGGCCGCACGGATTCCTCACTTTCCGCCTGGTGCAGGTACTTTCCGGACACGGATGTTTCGGCAATTACCTGTACCGAATCGGAAGGGAGGAGTCCCCGTCGTGCCACCATTGCGGTGCGGCGGAAGACTCGGCGCAGCACAGCCTTGAGAGTTGCCAGGGCTGAGATGAACAGCGCCGAGTCTTGTGCACTGTTGTCGGCCGGGACCTTTCGCTGCCGAGCATAGTTAGGGCCATGCTTGGAAGCGAAAGAGGCTGGAAAGCTGTTGCCTCCTTCTGCGAGGAAGTAATCTCGCAGAAGGAGGCGGCGGAGCGGGAGAAGGAGGACGATCCGTCCCAACCCCCGCTCCGCAAACGAAGAAGGGGAAGGAGAAGACGGCAATACGACCGTTCTCTCCCTCCCCCCGGTGGTGGCCTGCAGTTGGAGGTACGGGGGTGCCTCCACCTGCATTGCACAGGCCATCACTGATTGACAGGAATGACCCGGCGCTCCCGGTCATTCCTGTAGCCTCCCCATAAGGGGAGCGTGTAGGGCCTGCCAAGATAGGCAGGCAGTCGTCGACGATGTTGTGAAAGCAAAGGCTCTGCCGATTTCCCACATCGTCACGATGGCGATGGAGGAGCGCAGTAGGGTTTAGTGGGTATACCCCTGCCTCGTAACGGCAGGGGGGAGTCCCACACACCTCCCTCTGTCCCCTCGACAGAGGTCGAGACGGTGCGTAATAGCATTCCCTACTTAAAAAAAAAAACAAAGAGACCGACAGCAATATAAAAGAAAATGCGTACGGTCACTCGATTTGACACTTGTTCTACGTTGAAAAACATTTTCAATAGTTTTAAAAATATTTTCCTGCACCACGCATGCCTGTCAACGTCCCCCAACCCACACATGGCCATTGAGGGGGGCTAAATTCATCTTAATTATCTGCGAGACACGTGACCAGATTAAAAAAAAATTAAACAGAGTAACAGACTAGGAGGCCACGTGGTATTAAGTATTCAGCGTGGACTTCTACAAATAATATATTATTAGTAGTATACATATAGTATTGTTACATTGTTTCCGCGTGACTTATATCCCGGTTTGCTGTTTTACTTTAAGTACATAAATTCTTTTTTTTTTTTTTAATTTCATTTTACGGCATTGGATAAATATCCTTTCAGCCATTCAATATTTACTTTTCAATTTTAATAATGGCGTCGCAAACTCTGTGCATATTGCCAGCTTCAAGTAAAATTTTTGCATCACTGTAGTCGTAGAAAAAGTCAGTTAGTCGTCAGGTATCAGTCAGTCTAGTCAGTCAAATGTTCAAGTAAAGTGATGGCTACTTTACCAGAACATGTCCGATGGAATTTTGGAGGCAAGCCGAAAAAACATGTTATCGCACTGTTATTTTATTTCACAACACTCGTGCACTATCATTAACCTATATCGAGCAAAATGCCATCAACTTTATCCGATATAACTCAAAAATACACTAAGAAAATGAAAATAAAACAAGAGCACAACTTGTTCCTTCAGACTTCCCGCCAAAACTCCATAAATTCTTTTAGTTTTAATCTAAATCTACCTACCAATGGAATTACAACCGGCGGTAGTTTATCGTAAGTGTTCCTGAGCCGCCGCCAGGTGTCACAGCCGATGGTCTCAGGCTGCAGATACAGGTCCTCCTTGTCTGCGAAGCGTTCCGTCGAATGGTTGTAGGTAGCCGCCAGCACCAAATCTAGGCTGTCGTCTGGCAAACTGGAAGCGTTCCAAAAATCGATTTTTATGTAGATTCTCATGTCGATTTTACTTTTTTAAAATCTTTTTATAGACTGATACTTTATCGATTTTATAATGAGATATAATTGTTATATATAATTATATTTCTACTGATTTTATACAGATTTCTGAATCGATTTCCATCATCGATTTTAATATGGGTTTACATCAATTTTTTACCAATAGATTTTAAATGAATCTATATTTTAATTGATTGCATATATGTATATAGATTTCGATTCTTATATCGATTTTGAATCTCTGAATATAAAGAAATATAGTATAAAATATATAAAGAATCAATTTAGAATAATAATTGCCATAAAAGTACATACCTACAATTATTCTAGATAAATTTATTGTAAAGTCGATTTTATTTACTAAAATGTTACTTATTCAAATTTTTCCAATACAATGTAAAGTGATCCCTGCAGCCCACCGACAATTTTTTTGTCTGCCGCCTTGCTTACTATCAGTATAATTTCAAAAACAAAGCAACATTAAATACTTACAAGAATGGATGAAAAAAGCTTAATTTCCTTACGCTAGCCAGCGTATGATGGGAGAAGAGTCTGGAACCAGCAGGGACACCATGTTTTTCATTTGTTGACAGCACTATTTCCTTGGCCAGCTCGCCTTCCTTCCGCAAATCGGGCAAAAGTTTCTTGTTTCTAACTTGTTTTATTCCAGACATTACAAAAAAATTTAAAAGTGGTTGTCTAATAACTCGATTTTCTTATAACCTAAGAGCGGCCGAATCACTTCAATGTTTTCGACAACTAAGCGACAACAAGCGACAAGCGACAATAACAAAGTTTCTATGGAAACGGAGCTTCGTGTAAAAACGAACATAGCGAAAAATGCAAGGTCTGTGGTAAAACATAGAATTAAACATAAGTATATGCTAGTCTATGGGTAAAATAGTATACTTATTGTGTGGCAAGGGGTGAAACAAGACGATTTCTGACGAGGGCGAGAGCCCGAGCGAAGCGAGGGCTGTCACTGGTCTGAAATCGTGTCCCGTGCCACACACTGTATTTTTCATTTCACATGTAATGAAACAATGAGTTTTGATTTCTGTAGCCAGTCGAAGTAAGACTATTTCAGACAAATAGCGCAGTTTTTTTTCGTGCAACGATTTGACGACAGTTGTCAATGCGATTCTGACAGACTTGAAATAAAGACGTAATTATTATAATAAATAAATGAAGGTGCCGGTATAATAAATAAATGAAACAACAACGTTGTTTCTCCCCTAGGGCAGAAACAACGTTGTTTCTACTGACACATTCGCATTGGTTTGAAATTGTCTGATTTCGACTGGCAAAACAGATATTAAAACTCGCTGTTTCAATGTGTGTGATATGAAAACCATATTATAAATTAAATGCTAATACTGCCATGTAAACCAAAGACTGTAAAATCACTCCGTTTTAATGTAAATAATCTCAAATAAAAAAATAAAAACTGTATTTGATAAGAATCGACGAAATGGACAATCCGCAAATGAATAATTTAAGAATTGGACATAGATACCTACTGCAATCTGCGTTGGACGTTTCGAGAAATGGACATTTTTACATTTTGAATCTTTGCTCTGGATTTGTGTTCATGGATGCAGGAATTAATAATTTGATCCTATTATTAACTTGAAGTAATAACGTAAAGTAGTTTATAAATATACGCAATAATATAAGAATATAAGGTTTTCAGTGACTTTTTTTTGCTTATACATAAATACCGTACTCACTTATGTATAATTAACCCTAATACATGCTAATACTCAGTTTATTTGCACAATGCATTATCCATATGATGAAAACAGTAAATAGAGTGATCTCACCCTATTTACATTGACATTATAGCTATCTAGCTATAGGGTCATTTTGCCAACAAGGTTCAGAGCGTGACTAATTATTAACCAACCCTCATGTATGTAGATTTATTAATGGATACGGCATAATAATAGTGATATGGCTGCAATCCTACTTGCGTCACATTGCTGGGCACGGGTCTGTTGGAGTTATAATATACCTCGTGGACTTATAATATACTACTATGGAGAGGCCTGAAGATTACCTACTCCATCATGCTGCTCCAATGCGGGTTGGTGGAGTGTAAGCCTACTAGAGCTGTACGTTATTGTCTTAAGACGAAATTTTCATTGGTAATTAACAAAGATAGGATCTGGTGGTACGGAAATTGGTGACTCGAGTGTGTTTAAAGAGATTATTCTCTTATAGCAGCTCCACAGTGCCCTAATAAAATCGTCTGCAAGCATAGTAGCATTCTACACGCACGCATGGCCCGGCGGTTAGCGTAGAACGCAAACGATCAATGCAACAAAGCCAAACGGGCGCGGTCGGACGTGAAATGAGTGACCGCTATTGGCAAAAAATTCATTCGTTTCCGTGCTTCAGAGGGCACGTTAAGCCGTCGGTCCCGGTTGTTGTCAATATACAACAATATAGTCGTTAAACCGTGTCGGAGGCCTTATGGGCGGTTTGAAAACATCCGGCAGCGGGTTGGCCACTAACCCGCATCTCCGCCAACCCGCATTGGAGCAGTCTGGTGGAGTAACTCCAGGCCTCCCCAATAATGGGAAGAGACCCGTGCCCAGCAGTGGGATGTAAAAAGGGTTGCAGCTAAACGCTATAGAATACAATAATAAATGTATCGGAGTAAAATAGATCGGATGACATACTCGTAGATAGATGACATAGAGATCACGTGGCACTTCGTTAGCTAAATGTCAATCCCATACATTTTTCATTATATTCTTTAAGCGCAATAGTAGAATGCCACTGGTCGGCCCACGGCCTGTTGTCTAAACTTTTTTTCAATTTTGTTAACTAACGAAATACATCCATACTAAAAGTATGGATAAAAGTCGAAACTATGGGAAATATCAGACAGCGCCCAAAAATATCTTTTCTGTTTTATGAAAAGGCTATTTTGGGTGTTGGAATGGTATGGACAGGCTTTATCGCTTGTACTTGTATTTTGTTTTTTGAAATTAAATATTTGGTAGTAGGTAACCAAACATTTTTACATTGAGCTTTTACAAATAATATTCAATTAATTTAAAGATTGAGAAAATTTAAACATGCCTAAATCTTCATACTGAGCGAAGTATAATAAAACATTTCATAATATTGCGCACATTAGGTACGCGCTCTAATTCGTACGTTAATGTACGAAAAAAGGTATGGGTACGGTTGGTACGGTTCGGGTGTGACTGTTCCCGTTTCTAAGGCGTTTTTTCTTTACAATAGACAAAAATGTGAGCCTTGGCACATTAACACCAAATACCTAACAACAATGTGTGTACGAAGACCACTTCGAAACTCATTTTCAAAGTAACGACGAATCAGTGGATGGTGTTGTGTTAGTGTTGTTGTGTTATGGGCTGTATGACAAGTTCTCAGACAGTCAACGTTATTTCTCCAGCTGCGGTAAGTCATAAGAATCTGGGATCACGGAAGAGCTGGGGCGATCAACCAAGACGAGCAATAAATAAAATAAAAAAATATTTTATTAATTTTAGAAATACAAAATATTCTTTTAATGATTGACGGTCAGCGGTTTTAGGTGCCGTTATGGGCGACAAGTTGGGCTGAGAGAAAAGAGCCGGAGGAGAAAAACTCTCATCAGCACTCTTTTAAATGCCAGTTGTTACAGAAATATTTTAATACAGTATGACTTTGGGTCAGCGGTGAACACATGTGAAAGATATCGTGCATAGAAGCGCGAGGTCTTTTGTAATATGTATTTCTGACATGCCAAGCACGAATATTAACTAAGGTGTCGAGTTTGTGAAATTGGGGCCTGTAGAATTAGGGAGTAAGAGTTAAAAGCTTGGTTTTACATAAGATCTGATAACTATTTGTCACATCTCACGGGTCTCTTAAACTTACAGATAATCGTATTACAGATCGTCACTCATTTATACGTCGTTCAACTACTTCTACTTTCTAGAGTGCAAACCATACTTTGTGGCACGATGCAGCAGGTAAGGACGATACCATCGTCTCCGTGCTGGCCAGGCTGGACGAGGAGATTGCTAACAGTGAGAAGTCCTACCCAGCTGAGAGACTTGCGGTGGTTACAGCTGAGTTGGATAGCATACAGCAGGCACGTAGACCAGAATACAGTTTTATTGATGATTTGCTTTTTAGTTTAATGCGAACTAGGAATTGCGTTTGCTTTTTAAGCAATAATTTCACTAAAAACTGTATGGAGCAATGGTAACTATCCCGGACTAAATATTTGAATGATAACTTTAAATTTCCGTTCCGGTCTGTGTTTGTGTTCCTGTCTTTGTATGTGTTTATGGTTCAGTATGAAGCTTTGTTATAAAAAGCATATTATTACATATTATATTTTATTTATCAATAATTCAATTTTAATAAACAGTACAACCCAATCATATAATTCTATAATTTGTAGTTAAAATGTTTTTTCAGGAGATTAAAGAATTTAATGAAACTAATATCCTGCAAATAAGTACAGAGTCCTACGCTAAAACTCTACACCAGGTTAGTTTCATATTTTTAAAATAATTGCCAGTATTATAAATACATATTATGATGAAGATCATTATTTTTGACAAAAAAATACGTAGGTAATATCTCAAATCACTAAATTCAATAGTAACAGGAGTTGGGTTCAGTGCTACGACGTAGCATTTGGTGCTGCGAAGCTACGTCGTAGAACGTCGTAGCTTTTGAATTTGAAACACTGCTTATAAAAAGAAAAGAGTCGTGCTCTTACTCACTACCTACTCACACAAATGCTTTTTCCTGTTGTGCGTAATGTGAATTTGTTGCACATGCCAGCTTTCAGTAATCCACCTAAAAAGTCAGAGGCCTTAGTGTAAAACTGAGGCCTTAGTGTAAGTCTGCACACGAGAAAACGTTACTATCGCGTTTGCGTTAAGAATTTAATTATAGACCTTATTCCTTGCAGGTTAAGATCTATCTGTCCAATTTTAACTCGGACGCAGTAGTAACGTTCGCGCATTTACAAACTCACACTAAGTGCTCTGCACACGCGAAAACGTTACGAACGCGTTTGCGTTAAGAATTTAATTATCGACTTATTCCTTTCAGGCTAAGATCTATCTGTCCAATTTTAACTCGGACGCAGTAGTAATGTTTGCGCGTTTACAAACTTACACTAAGGGCTCCGTTCTCTTTGTGATAGAGTCTACGATGTTTGTACTTTGCATTTATAGATATTCGTCAGCTTGGATTTATACAGACGTCCAATGCTGGCGTCCGAGAACGAAGATTTTATAGCTAACGTGAACAGAAAGGTCAGTATTCGTAGATGCATTTAATCTGTAAAATTAATGTTTAATAATATTGAAGGTAATATAATTTTCTATTACTATGTTTTCGTTCTTACGTAAACCATTTTTTTATTTAAAATGTAGCAATAACAGATGTTAGGGTCGCCATCAACAAAAATTTTCATAAAAGTTATTGCTCGCCATATAATTTTTTTATAGCACGATTGAAGAAAGAAAAATAATTTATTTACGCAAATATGGGTGTTACAAAAGTTGTTATGGATGTAGGAGATACGGGTTATTGGCCAGCCTGCTTTCAGATGGGTGCCATAAGGCCTCTGACAATTTTTATGACGGCTTCTTATGGATAACAACTAGGACCGACGAATTAACGTGCCCTCTGAAGCACGGAAACGCATTCCTCACACCCCGTTCGCACTTGTTCGCTTAGTTGCGTAGATCACTTGCGTTCTACGCCAGCAACTGGTCTATGTTAATGATGATGGCTGAATAACACAGGAGATGCGTCGCTTAGAACTGATGTGGCTGCGCACGCGTCAGCGCAACTTGCAGAGAGAGAAACGTGTGCTACACGCGCAGCTGCTACGCACGCGCTCACTGTACCAGCAGATGCAACAGTTATTAGGTAATGTTGCATTGTTTATTGTTGATACTCTTATGAAATAGTTATTTTGCACATAACATGCAGGCCACATGGTGATAATAAGTTCTAACTTAACCTAGCTTAATTCATCGACAGAGAACGCCTAGGTTAAAAGTTGTACTTGTTTCTATGATTGCTTCAGTATACTTTGATAGAATAATTTAAAGAAATGTAGTATGATATAGTACAGTCCTTTTTCCCTTGTACAAACAAACTACTTTAGTCCCTTTAAAACCGAAGGTTCAATATGGAGTAACGGCGCGCGTCCAGGCACGCCGACAGAGGGCGCTTTGGGGCGAGCGCACGCTTTAAGGAACGCTCTAGCATCCGTCGGTGCTAGACTTCGCGCTGCAGTGGAATACGTTCATGCGGCACTTCGGCTGTTGGATGACGCGTTGCCTGCTTGGAAACTGACGTCTGTTGGCAAGTAAGCTTTTAGTATAATCAGACCAATAATAAATCTTCAGTATCTAATGGCTTCCGAAATCCAAATTCATCCGTACGCTGATAAACAGCGCATTGAGCGAACCCACGCATTTAGAAAGGTTATTGTGTCCGTCGATGCCAACTGCCAGTGCCGGTTGTGAACTACGGCATTTGACGCTGTATCGGGTCCAGGCTGCACAATGTGTACTTACATACTCTTTATAAATGTGGGCTGTGTGTTTATTTAGCGCAGCGTGTGCGTACGCGTGCGACGTGTGGACATAAGTGTGTCTCAACGTCTTTTCAATCGAGAAGTTCATTGTATCTATATCCTTCTTTTTATGAGCAAGGCTTGTTAAAAATTATAAACTTTACTAAATAGCTTTATATTTCTCTTAGAAATATACAGAATATACGAATTCATGGCCACCACATAATGACGAATTTCACATGTTCTTGAAAATATGTAGGCTGTATTTATTTAGAGAAAAACGCGTTCATAGACACATGCTACGTGTTGGTACCTATGTGTATTTTAACACCTTGAGAAGCTTTTTAACTCCCAGCTAAAGTGTATTGAGAAGTTTATTGTTATTAAAATTACAAGTTTAATATAAAAAATACACTACTTACTATTTTAAGAAACGGCTGGGAGCGTACCCTGGCGTGCGCGGACACGTGCCACGTGTTGGTACAGGCAAGGTGCAACGAGCGCGGTGCACGCCGTGTTCTGGCCGCGCCGGCCGCGCCCCGAGCGGCTAGATCTCTGCGATTGGCGTTGGACTACGCGTTTACTGACGCTATACACGACCACAAGTACCATCTCATACTTTTATGTCCACGTAGAACTTAGTTTAGTTATAACACTAAAGAGCAAACGAAAAAGTAGTGTTTTTAAATTTTCCTAAACGGTAAACGATTACTTATTTATTTATGCTATTTTAACTTTTGTATGTACATACGTACTTTACACTCCGCTATTCTCTTCCACTTTCCACGACCACTATTCTCTTCAATTGTACTCTAATACAACTACTGTGCTGTACGGCTAAAAGGTCGGATAAGGATAACATCGGCAATTTAGTCCCTCAGCTTCGTATTGTTCGTTCAATATTTGTTGTTAGAAATGTTTGGATAAAAATGCTGTAAGAAAATGTGTGAAAGTCCTTGAAATATTAAGAGTTCTTTAATTTATTTCAGGTATCAAAGAGCCACCGAAACTTTTATGCAATTTAAAGCGGCTCTCGTGCAGTTGTTTAATACAATTCATCAGGTAAGGTACCTACCACAAAAGAGTTCGATTAAAATGTTTATTTTCTGCTGACTGTATTGTCAAATATAACATGACGCGAACTAAACGTCACATTGATAACATTAATCTACACTTGTATTGTGTGTATGAAAGAAAGTTAAAATACAAAGAATGCTTATAAGCCGCAATGTTCTGTTGTTTCGAAATCTTTTTCTTAAAACACAAGTAAGGGCTCAATCAAAGGAAATTAACGTATTTATCAATGGGAAAGCCATAACAGTTCCGAGTTACTTTACGATCCTCCAGGCTTTGCGAAGAGAGCGTGTTACAATTCCTACCTTTTGTTACCATGAACGGTTGTCAATTGCTGGGAACTGTAGAATGTGCCTTGTACAAGTCGAGGGCATGTGGAAACCGCAGATAGCCTGTGCTATGCCTGTTTCCAAAGATATGAAAATTCGAACTAACTCACCTGCCACGCGAATGGCCCAAGAGGGAGTTTTGGAATTCCTTCTGGCAGACCATCCCTTAGATTGCCCTATTTGTGATCAAGGTGGTGAATGCGACTTACAGGACCTATCAATGAGATTTGGCAATGACCGCACCAGGTTCACCGAGATACACTTTACGGGAAAAAGAGCCGTAGAAAATGAGAATCTGGGACCGCTTATTCGCACTGAGATGACTCGATGCATACATTGCACGCGCTGCATACGTTTTGCATCGCAAGTATGTGGTCTAGATGTCTTAGGAACTACGGGGCGAGGCAGTGACATGTTAGTCGGAACCTATGTCGATAAAATGTTTCTTTCGGAACTATCCGGGAATATTATAGACCTTTGTCCTGTAGGAGCCCTCACGGCCATACCATATCGATTTAAAGCACGGCCCTGGGAAGTAAAAAGAACCGACTCAATCGATGTTACCGACGCTACTGGTACAAACATTGTTTTAAATTATAGATTTGACAGAGTGGTGAGAGTTCTGCCACGAGAAAATGATGAAGTTAATCAAGAATGGATGTCAGATAAAGGAAGGTGGGCTATAGACTCCTTAGAAATGCAGAGATTAGTAACACCAATGTATAGAAATCAAGGTTGCTTGTGTCCTATAGAATGGGACTGTGCTTTAAAAATGGCTGCCAAATTAATAAGATGTGCTTCTCCCCATAAAATCATGGCAATAGCGGGTCCACATTGTAACGTGGAGACTTTGGTAGCAGCAAAGGATTTTCTTAACATGCTTGGATGTGACAATACTTACGTTGAACGAGACCTAACTTATTCTCAGTCAGGTATCGATATAAGAGCTGGGTATTCCTTGAATATTAACATGAAAGATATTGTGAAAGCAGATAAAATACTATTAGTAGGGACACATCCAAGATTTGAGGCCCCAATTTTAAATGCTTGGATACGACAGGCGTATATGTTTAATGAATGTGATATTTATTTTATAGGACCAAAATGCGAATTCAATTATCATGTAAATTATTTAGGTGCAGATGCCAGTGCTGTCTCGAAAGCTGGCGAAGCTTTAAAAGGAGCTAAAAAACCTCTTATATTTGTCGGAATAACTCAGTTAGAAACACATAATGGTGGGCAGCTAATGTGTTCTTTAAGCAATATAGCATCTTGTTTTAAATCTGATCCTGATTGGACCGTGTTGAACGTAATCACAAGAGAGGCAAGTTTTGCTGGTGCGTTGGAATGTGGTTGGAAACCTGGTGCAGTAAATGCTATAAAAACTCTATGTCCTAATGTCTTAATATCCTTAGGGGCGGACAACATATTTTACGACTGGAATCCTAGTTCAGATTTGAATGTGATTTATATTGGGTTCCAAGGGGATCGTGGGGCAGAATGTGCTTCAGTTATTCTACCAGGAAGTGCTTATTCCGAGTCTGGAGGAACGTTTCTAAATATGGAATGTCGTACACAGTACGCGATGCCTGCGGTAACTCCTCCTGGAAAAGCTCGTCACGATTGGAAGATAATTCGAGCTCTTGCAGAGTATACAGGCATTTGTTTGTTTTATAGTGATGCTAGTTCTTTGTGTTGGAGATTGGCCCAAGTCAGTCCAAACTTTGTTAATTATGGACAGTATCAAAAGAAGCTGTTTTCAGAGCTTATCCCTCCACTTATAGACACGAGTCAAAAGGCAGGCGGTGCGTTAGATGTAGATATGAAAACTCTTCAAGATTATTATTGTTCGGATGTTTTTACGTACAATTCACCGACGATGGTAAAGGCGCAGAAGGCGGCGGTGGAGTCTGCCACTTCAAGTTATTCAGCTATTTAAATATTTTGAATTATTGTGTTCTGAATACTATTTAATAAAACATCGTTACTATAATACGTTTTCTCTGTTTATAATAAAATTCTTACATTTAAAATGTAATTCTTATATCCAAAATTTGAATTAAGAATATGATAAAATATTAACAATTAAAAATAGAGGTTAGTGTAAAAACTTTTTAAAAATACGACGGAATTTAGCACCTCATGTTTTCAAAATCAGTTTAAAACTAAATTGAACACGCAACTTACGTTCTCGTAGTGTTTAATTTCTCTATGTACGTTCTGTTGGCTATGGCATTATTCTTAGTCTAAGAATATTAAGTAACGTTGCCTTACGACAATCCCTTAGAGTATCAAAATTGACATGGGTATGACACCCGTAAAGGGTGAGTCAGTACCTTTGATGCTCTAAGGACAGTCCACGTGCCGCATGCCATTAATACTTTAATTGCTTAGACTAAGAATAATGTACTTTATTGGTCTATGTTTAATTGTTAATTTTGCCAACAAATCAAACTTTTTTGCAGGTGCTTCTAAATAACACAGATAACTTATCCGTAGCGGAGAAAGAAGTGATTGAATATAGACAACAGTTGCGTGCGGCTAGAGTAAACGACATCGTGAGAAGAGGACTGGCAGACTTGAAGTATGACCAAACGGCTTTGGAAAAATTAAAAACTCAGCGTACATAGAGAATATAATCCTTTGAGGATCAGAACCTAAAATACACAAGTCTAGAATGTGTGTATTTATAAATTTAATCAGAGTATATTTTACAATCTTGATGTAATTAGATTCAGTTGTAATTTCTTTGTAACAGCCGTTGGTAAAGGAGAAAATAAAAACACGAATGTTACAAAAACACAATCAAATTTTATTAAATATCAAATATTGTATTGTCTAACACGATTCCTTAACTATCATGTTTCACATCAATATCATATAATATGGCATATGATTATACTGTTACAAATACAATTCAAGATGAAAGTACAGTGATAGTTGAGACAGAAAAGCCGAAAAAATATAAATTTTTTAACGAAATTCCGACAGATTCATAGATGTTTATATACGTTTTAATGATATTGTCATGAAGGAACAAGTAGATAATGATGATAATAAAATACTCGTAATTTAAAATACAAGAGACATAGACACAAATTTATGAATAGTAGAATAAAAGTAAAAAAACAGCCAAAGTTTATGAGAATGAATGACGTTATAATTCTGATTCTCTGATTAAAATACTTTAGAGACAAGGGGAAGTAAGAAACGGAAAGAGAAATAGTAAATTGGAGAATCGTTGGAAATTTTAGACTTCAATGTTGTTTATTAAGAGATATTGATTATATTCTCATAATAATGGTTGTGAAGTAGCCGATTGTAGGTATTTGTAAAAAAGATAAATATTATTTATAAATAAATTATTTAATTTATTAAAATTCTTAATGGTTATACGCCAAACGCTAAAATAAAATAATAGCTTTTCGTAATAATAGTTCAAACAATTCAAGTCTAATTTCCCATCGATTCCACAAGATTGAAGAAGAATCACACTGAACACACTCACGTTACTGATATACTTGTCACAATACATGGCTTAAATGCAAAATCTACAAAAGATACACGATTATGACCAAATGGTACGTAGGATTAATTATAGTGCTTACATCTATCAATACATAAGGTAGATTCTTGTGCGCCAAAGCTCTACATACGAGTCTTTGATGATATTGTAAGCAAAGTCAGAGAATCTTCTGCAAGTGATCAACACTAACATCCCATGATAAACGGTATAATGAAACAAGAAACTTCAAGATAATTTTAAGTAGATCCTCGGTTCGTAAACGGTATAATGGAACAAGAAACTTCAAGATATTTTTAAGTAAACATCCTCATTTTTGTTAATACTGATGGCATTCTAGTAACATTAATACTGAAAAGTAAAAGTCACATCAGATATGCTTTATTCCTTAGATATGCGTTTGAATTCTGTTTAAGTCATTTAAAAAATTGATGAAAATGGCTTATAGCTTCTAATCTTAAAGAATTTATGCTTAAAGAATCTGGTTATTTTCCATCTATTGATACGGGTACTTTGTATTTATTTTGTTATTCTTAAAGTATTTCTTATTCCAGATTTAAAAGTACATATTAGCGTTGATTGATCGATTGCAGACGAAGATCTAGCCGTTAAGACAAGTTAACTATAACACTGATATGTGCATGATGTGTCACGTCTCACTTGGTCGCTCGACTGTCTAGCCCTAAAAGTCCTCGAAATGGGCAGTTCCACTCATATTTGATATGCAAAACCATTAAAAATAACCAACAAAAAACAAAACGGGGACTAACAAAACTTACACGTAATTTGTGCCAACAATATTGATGGGTTTTAAATATATAAATGCACGTTTCCTATCAAAATAGATTTCATTCTAAACAGCGCTGAAAATAGACTTAGGATTTAGAATTTGCTTTTTGAAACAGAATATACGGTTAGAGGGCCTAAGAACATTGATAAAGTTTAAAAATTTGGTTATAATGTAAAGATTATTTAGATAATGATGCATTGAAAGACGGCTGTGCTAACTAGCATTGATATTGACATTAATTTTTCTACGAAAGTCGATTGGGGCCAATACTCTAATGATTCGACCGATTCTAAGAGAAGCTAGAAATATTGTCAATCCGAAAGCCAGACCAATGCAGCTAATCTTGCGTTGAAAAGTCGTAAAAACCGTCTAAATTAGCGTATTCTTAAACATCGTAAAAACATGGAAGCACTCCTGCGGACAGACTGATTGCTGGCTAATATTGATAATATTTTACATACACGAGTAATTACTAGAGGAATAGGTACTGCCGTTAACTTTGTAAGAGCTATTGATATGCTGGTTAGAAACGTTCGAAGAAACGATTCACTCGCAAATGAATGTCGACGAAATGAGAGAAATGATGATAAAGATGATGTCACACATCGAATAATCTTTGGTAGCGTTAAAAACTCAACAATAATGTTACAATAAATAGTGATTACAAATGTAAGTAACAAAAGTAACTAGGGGAGGGGTAACGATAAAAGTGGGAACGATGTCCACGATCGACGATGCAAGGAGCCTGAAGGCGACTGAGGCGAAGCAGCCACGTACGCCAATCCGACGGCTTTACACTTTAGTTATAGTTTTCAATTTCCTGCTTCGGAGACATCTGGAATTATAAAAGATGACAACGTTATTAAATATTGTAAAATAAAATACTACTGTGTAGTCAAATTTATATAAAACTCCATTTTTATTTCGTCTCTTTAAGATACCTATAGTAACAAACAAATTTTTATAGTACAGACCTAATAAATCCACGGTAAAGCATGAAGGAACCATACAAGCTGAGTATGATAGTCGCTGTCCACACCACGGCTAATAAAGAACTGCTACCCTCTGCAAATTGAAAAAATAGATTTTTTAGTTCTTCTGTTTAGTTCAAGCACAAAACAAACCTAAACTAGAACAAAAAACTAGTTTTGATAATGATTATGATTGTCAATATTGATTGCTTCCTCTTTTGTGCTGTGTAGATACTTGATGCCCTTTGTATTGTATCGTAACTGGCACCTAACTATCTAATAATTAATAACAATTATAATGATAAACATTAAGTTTAACGGTATGATCATATTTTGCTATTGTCTTTTGATAATATTCAAGCTTTGTTTGCTGCAATGATGGGATATTCTTTGATTACAAAGGTAATCAAAGATAGTCAGATCTGGTAACCTAAAGAGGACGGATCAGAAAACGCTAAGAGAGAACAGGATCTGATAGAATGCCCTAAATTACCAAAAATACATTAACAATTAATGAATAATTTAGTCAAAAGTATCGGTACGCTAGTACATACTCGTACATAATAATATAGAGGAACAATGATCAAAAGTAGATTGATGAATCAGGTCTAATTACAATGTCTTGAATGTATTGTAATTTAGGACTAGAGTGACCTAAAATATAGGCCTTATTCTCCCTTATCTTTGTCATCTGATTTCTTTCGGTAAACCGACTATCAACCTTAATAAAATAATATCTGGATTTCAATACAACAAAATTAAATACTTTGTTGTCATCGCATACCAATATATCCGTCGTGGAAGGTGTCCGGAGCGCGGCCACGACGCGTGCGCTCTGCTATCTCCAGCACCTCCTCGCCGCTACAGTTCGCCCACTCGATGGTCACGTATCTGGGTTTATTCAACACAAGCATTCATTATTTGCAGCTCAAATAATTGTAAAACTAATTGTTTCATATGTAATAATGTGGAACTATCTATATATGCTCCCACAGCTTGCCTCCTTTTGGGTTTGAGAGAGATTAAGGTCACTCCACATCGCTGGGACAAGTAAGGTTTGGTGGACTTAAGTCTTAATGCCCTCGACAAATTTGGTGTAATTCTGAAGCATGCTTGGCGATCGAAAAACATTGTAATGAAATATTACAATGATTTCCCTCTCCTTGGAGCAACGATTAGTTATTAGTTGGTCCATCAGGAAAAAAATTCTCCGTGGTACAACCATTTGGACCAACGGAGACAGCGCGATTATACTAACAAGACGTATGCGCGTATGAAAGACAATGTCATTATTTAATTTTCAAAGTACACATTACCTTGGAGAAGAAGTGCAAGCGCTGAAAAGCGCCCTCTCATGAACAGGACCCATACACTAGTGTCTGTAATATTGTATTGTTACGACTTTGAGTACCTATATCTCGAAAACAAAGTGTAGTATAGCAAAACCCCAAAACCGCATATAAAGGTCTACTATCGAAAAGTGAAGAAAGTTCTCGAAAAGTATGTGATAAGCAAACAACGATTCTCGACCGATCGCGATCCGAGGCGAGTAGTACCTATATATAGCGTACACTGTATAGTGGACTATTGTTTACATCGCGGCTATTGTTTACGAGTATACATAACTATAAGTGAGTTTTAACGTAAATAGAAGGTTCGGGACGGGCCTATTGTATTAGGTAATTCGAGAAAATTCTAGAGAACGCACCGGGCCTCGATAGGAAGCAGTTTAGTTCCGGAAGTGAAATCGAAGCGATCTCTACAAAGAGACTTGGAAGAATTATTTCGACGGCTATAGAGAAGATATTGAAGATATTGTGATTGTGCTTAGTGATTTGGATTCTGTGAAGTGGTTCTTTGTAAACGACCACTACGTTACAAACGGCATTTTATTACCCATAGCGTGTAACAGTATTTTTTTAACCCCCGACGCAAAAACGACGGGGTGTTTGAAAGTTTGACGTGTTCGAGTGTGTGTGTAAATGTGTATGTGTCCGTGTCTGTTTGTGGCATCGTAGCTCCCAAACGGATGATCCGATTTTAATGCGGTTTTTTTTGAAAGGTATATCAGTCGAAAGTGTTCTTAGCTTTGTTGGAAATCGGTTCAGGTCCTCAAGGTCATCAGGTCGTTTGTTAGGTGTGATAGGAATGTTACACGCTCAGTTTACTTGCAAGCATATGTGGGATCTGACATTTGAAACACTAATGTCTTCTGGAACCACTGAGCTGGTCTGCTGTTAGGGCTCGAAGATAGGAGACGTAACCCTGGACTGCCTTTTAGTAAACCCATCGAGTTTGGGCTCGTTGGATTTGTCTTAACTAGTTCTCTATGTTTCTAATTGACGAGGCCCTGACAATGACAATGACAATGCTGGAAATCTGGAATCTCTGAGCTGGTCTGATGATAGGGCTTGAAGGTAGGAGACGTAACCCTGGTCTACCTTTTAGTAAACCCATCGAGTTTGGGCTCGTTGAATTTGCCTTGACTAGTTCTCTTCACGTTTTTAATTGACGAGGTCCTGTTATTTGAATGGAGTAGCAGACGAGCATGCAAGCCACGTGGTGTTCGCTGCAGCCCACTGACATCAGCACACAACCTCAAGCAAGCAAAGATAAGTCTTGTCTGAGGTCGTATGTAGTTGCACTGCTACTCCGGAGGCTGGTGGTCGCTTCATGTAAGTGTGGCGAGCAACTGCACCTTTTCACCGAAACACAATAGAGTTGGTTCACGGCAGAAGTGGGTCCAGCGGTGGTACTTCTCCGGGCGAACCATAATAGTTCTACCACAAGTGACAAGTATTGTGACATATAACTAGGGTTACCGTCCATAGGGTTTTCCCGGATTTGTTCTAGTTTAGAGGGCGTCCGGGGAGCGTCCGGGCCGGACTTCATTTGTAGTCCGGGTTTAAAAAAAATAAAGTCTTGGGCTGCCCGCGACACACGCACTGTGCCCGCACGACGCGATCAACCGACGAATCGATACGCTAAATTCACCGTCCCCCCGCTGTTGACATGTCCGAGTTTTGGGCTCTAAAATCCGGGGTTATAACGCGTCTTGTCCTGGTTGACAGATTTTAGAGATGGCAACCCTACATTTAACCCACATTACCTAGAGGAGGAGGTGCAGGCGCGCGAGGGCGGCACCAGCAGCTGCCGCGTGCGGGAGCGCGCGCCGCCGCGGCAGGCGCCCCACGCGCCCCACGGGCCCGCCGCGCCCTCCGCAGCGCCGGCCGCGCGGCACCCGCACTGCACTTCACACGTCTCTTCTTCCTGTTATTAAAAGTATACATTACATAATATGGCCTATGCGACATGAGAAACATGGCAGGATAATTCAGTGGCAGTGAAACGCTAGTGACTTTCATACTTTAAATGGAATTACTGGTCTCTGAGACACAGTTTTTACTAATTCAGGGACCAGAGACTTCATATGTTTTTACTGTACAAGTTTATACAAATAAATAAATTATTATTATTATTATTATTATTATATATAATCTTCTTTCTAAGCAAACGCTCTCATCCATTTTATCTAATAATGTTTCACACTCATAGCCCCCACAGTAGGGTAGATACCCTATGTTGTGGGTGCCATGGACACACACAAACACAGAAACATAAATACCCAGACCGAGAACAGAAATTTAAAATATTTGTTTATAATACAGGTATTTTATCTTGTACAAAAGATTGTTACTTACGATAGACTCTGCCGATGTACCGAGGTTGTTGTATACGACGTACACTATTTCTGTGTGCATCATTTAAGAGCTGTCAATCACATAACCGGAGCAGCCAGTTAGGTTACTATAGTAACCAGCAGGTAGCTCTAAGAATGACATGATTTTTGACCAATCTCAGTTTGAAAAATATTTTTATATTGATTTAGATTTGAAGTGAGGGGCAGACGAGGAACAAAATTTATTTACATACGATATGACCCATGTGCCGTTTTGCTTATCATGCTTATATACGTGGGCGTACCCAGGTTCTTGGCTAGGGGGGGGCAAAGTCTTAGCCAGGGGGGGGGGCAAAGTCTTGGCCAGTGGGGGCAAAGTCTTGGCCAGGAGGGGGCAAAATTTTGGTGGGGGGGGATTTTTGGGTTGTTGGTCAGGGGTGGGGGGCATTTTTTTCAAGCTGGGTACCGCGCGTATGTTTTGCCTTTTTACGTTATAGACCAGTGTCGATAATTTTTGAGACCAAAAAAAATTATAGTAGGATGAAACCCATTGAAAAAGGTAGAGAATAAGTAAAAGGATTTTTTTTTACGCGCGATCTGAGATCGGTTATGGAAGGGGGTGAGTTTTTAAGGATTTCCGGAAAAACTACAAGTTCTATAAAAAAAAAGTTAAATGGCAAATTTGTAGGTAATACATAAAAAGATCTACTTACAACTTTTGTATTTACACTTTTTTCAAATAACTTCAAAATTTATGTGACATATTCAAATACTTAACTAAGTTTTTATTTTTTTATTTTTATCTTTTGCTAAACAATACATGTGCATTAAACAATAAACAGGTACTGTAAATATATTCAAAACAAAGTAGTAAGAATGAATAATAGTAAGAAGAAATAATAGTAAGAAGCAGCAAAGAATAACAGAGACAACCAAGGATACCACTGACAGCAAAAAGGAAAGGAGAAGTAAATGTAAGTACAGGTGAGGAGAGACTAAAGCAGAAGGAGAGAGGAAAGAGATAAAAACTACTAAGATGTATTATGTAAATTTATGTATAATATGTATATGATTAGGTTGTCTGTGTTATGATATGTAACATTCATCAACCTATTTTTCCAAAACCTTTCTACCCTCATTGCCTCTCGTAGATACCAGCTTTTATCGTAGGTGGAATTATTCACATATTATACAAACCTGGTGATGCAACGATGGCGCAACAATCCTGCCAGGTAGAGCCGAAGCACACCGCCACGGTTCCAGGTAGGCCTCGGCTACCGGCTCATCGTTACTGCTGGTCAGCTCGCAACGCGCATGCGACAGACGAACGCCCCAACCGCAGGCGCCATCTGCTTCTTCTCCTGAAGAAGTCTGCAATAGATCACGTAAGACGTATCTTTAGGCTTGAAAGATATCAAAGTAGAGACAAATATAAGTACTAAGTCAGATTTGAGAATAATGAGATGTCGGTGTAGGGAATGTAAGGCACTTATAGTAATAACGGACTCATAGGTGTATCTAGTCTCATAGTTATTGTAGAACAGACCAAGTACGTTTAAACTTATAGGAAAATCCGTCCCAAATTGGGTCCTTAAATCTTCTCTTATCCCCTCTTAGATGTGACCTTAAATCCAATGTTCAGATTTATGATGTTACTTACTTACTTAAAAGGATAGACGAGAGATTGTTCTAATTATTTAATTCAAATATTTATTTGTCGATTACTAAAAGCTGGTACATAGACACTTTCACATTTGTGACTGTATGTTGTTTGTGACGTCGCCGCTCATTGGATCATGAAAATGCATTTGTGTGACTTGCGTCAGTGCGCAACCTTTCGATTATCGAGATATACAGATGCTTTAAAATACATCCATTTTGAAAGAGTTCTCACCTGCACATGGCATCCCAGCACTGGTCTAGCCACAAGTCGAAGGCACGGCTCCCTGGGGCACGGTGCCCGCTGTTCGGTTGGAGGACACGCGCGGCCCGGCCATACGGCTGAAGTCAGGTGTTGCCTACAGTCAGATTATACCAAATTAGTTCTGTCCCAAAATTGTAGAAAAATAAGGTACCTAGGTACTGATGGCACAAAGAATTCCGTACCATTATTTACAATAACGACAAAAAAAACACATGTTTTATGGCAGCCTCCATAATATTTTTTGATAAAGCGGCAACAGAAATGAAAAGTTCAACCTGGTGACTAACAGACAGAAGGACAGCGGAGTCTTAGTAATAGGGTCCCGTTTCACACTTAGGGTACGGAACACTAAAAAAAATTCGTTTTCCTACTATAACAAAATTTTTAATCAAAACTATCCTTTGTTAATAAATAACAAAGCTGCAAGTATTTATACAATCTGTCTATTGACCGTCACTTCAGTCCATTCATTCACAGGGTAGGTTGACATTTTTTACTTGGTCATCATCGGCCAGTTCATCACATAGGTGATCGAACGCGAGGTCTTGTAGCATTAACTCTACCCAGGTGTTTTTGCGTCACAGTTGCGTAATAGTTATTTAGTACCTGGTGCGTCGCATATGGCGTGCCGAGGCATCCCCGCAGGCACAAGCGCTGGTGTCCCACGGACTCCATGGCGCCAACTCGCAGTCTACACCACAAGGCACGTAGCACCAGGATTCGCGAGCCTCGTTGGCTGTTGGTTTCTGTGAATATTATGGTAAAGGATAATATGGGTAGGAATATCTCAATAACATTGAAGAAGATAACAAAATAAGAAGAACAAATGACAAACATACATCCTGCAAGCAGATATCAGGTGTTCAATGTTTACTTTTTAGGGGGCGTCCATAAATTACGCGAGGTGTTTTTTAAATTTTCTGTCCCTCCCTCCCCTGGTGAGATTTTATTCAACCCCCTCCCCCATCCCCCAATCTTACGTGAAATTTTTCAAAATGTGGGTTTTTTACGTAAACGCGTTGGATTGTTATTGTAAAAATAAAAAAAATTGCTTCGTGCTTTTATCTACGACTAAGTAGTTAAGACTAGTTAGTAATCAATATTGCTGAGAGTTTAATTATAAGTTTAATAAAAATTTAACAATAGAAAGCTTAAATTATAACTAGGTACCTACTATGATTAAAAAAAGAATATCTACTCTAATTCAGTCCATGGAGAATCATGTATTACGATTACGCTTAAAATTAAATCTTAAGTATGTACAATCTGGATTAAATGAACCAAAATAGTATATATTTTTTGTTTCAATCAGAAAAAAATGCGTGATATTTGCCGAGACCCTATCTCCAACGTAAGATTAGATGAGATTTGACTCGACCTCCTCCCTCCCTAAACATCTCACGTAATTTATGGACGCCCCCTTACATTCTGATATAGAGATATTTGATTTGATTCCTTATCATGACAAGAATAGAGGTATTCTGATTAACGAATGTAGTGCAAGTATCTGATAAATAACTTGAGAATAAAGTTCTGATGGAAGTAAGTAAGTAAGTTTTATTTAAAGGCCTTTACGATGAAGGGTGATAAACATGGCTGTTGGAATGTGGTAGGGTAAAACTCACGGGACAGAAAGAATCGTTGACGAACACGCCGTCGCTGCGGAGGCAACGAACAGCCCTTTTCTTGGTTCCCTCGCCGCAGGGAGAACCTCCTGTTAGATAAAAACACTATTAGATTTTTATATTTCATAAAGAGTTAAAAAGTGTTGTAATTGTAAAATGAATAAAAAGTGAAAAATAATATGGAAACAAGAATTTTTATATTTTTTCGCGTTTGGCAGTTTATCAGATTTTACGACGAAATCGTAGGATGTTTGATATGAAATCTCATGACTATCAGAACAATGGAGCGGAGTTACTTATCGGTTGGCAGGGACGAATACTGTTTGTGTTTCAGTCTTTGTGTGTGTCCATGGTAACCACGACACAAGGTATAAGTATATCTACCTTACTGTGGGACTATTAGTGTGAAACTTTATTTTTTATTTTATTAAGCACCTAGCGGCTGGCAGTCGTCCCAGGGCGCGAGATGCCAAGAAGCATGCTGCGGCGCGCACGGCTCGGCCGCCACGAGGTGCGGGCAGGGGGCGCCGCCCGCTTCGGCTGCTCGCAGTACGGACCGAGTGCGGTCGCGGCGTCCTCCCCACTTCGTCTAAAACATACAGAATATATTGACGTTAAAATATACGCGTGATTCTATTTTACAGAAAAAAATTTACAATTTTAATAAAATAGATGAGACATATCAATTTTAATAAAATCTTAATATTCAAAAAATATTGCATTTGTGGCTGGCTGCAACCCTTTTAGCGTCCCACAGCTGGGCACGGGTCTCACCTCTTATTGGGGAGGCCTGAAGCTTACTCCACCTCGCTGCTCCAATGCGGGTTGGTGGAGCATTTGTATTTAAAATAAAACTTTCAAAACTGATTAAGTGACATAGATAAAAAAATTAAAGAAGTCTCAATTTATTTAAATATGTACTCGTAGTCTTGTATATCAGTTCAAACCCTTAATTTAAATTCATTTCCGGATTTTCAAAAAGTGTCTGTCAAGACATGACCATTTGCTACCGATACTACTCACGGTGCACAGTTGATGATGCTCAACTAGTTTCGGACCTGAACGAGGCTCTTCCTCATGAGCCGGGCGGTCGCTAGGAGGTGAGAAGTACCGGTAGTAAACAGCCATGTTAAGTTACACTTACAATTCGTTATTTAATAAAAAAGTGTTTTTTAAGTTGGTAATAGGTAGGTACATATATCAAACTTTTTCGAACTTCAGTTCAACCAAGCGGATGCTCATAACTAGGTGGGCTATTGTGGTTGTCATGCAGTCGCCGGCGCAGAGAATACTACGAGTACCTACAAGCTTATCGATTCTGTCTGTCGTTACATGTGAGTCAGAGGCCTTAGTTGAAGTCTGCACACGTGAAAACGTTACTAACGCGTTTGCGTTAAGAATTTAATTATCGACCTTATTTCTTTCAGGCTAAGATCTATCTGTCCAATGTTAACTCGGACGCAGTAGTAATGTTTGCGCGTTTACAAACTTAGGGCACTGTTTACCCACAGATAGTAAGTATTTACACGACACCTGTTCGCAAGGGCTCCAGTCGGACCAGGCGCTGACGACGCAGTCGCCGGGGCAGGGCGCGCGGCACGTGGCCTCTCGTGCCGGCGCGGGGCCTTCTGCCGCTTCACACACCACCTCCTCGATACTATTGCCGTGAGCGTCTACGCAACTGCAAGAGACATTATGTTGTTATTACCATAGATGTCAACATTTATTGATAATTCTAGTGCGGCCGTAACATAGTCCTAACTCCTACACTGAAATATTTATCCTCAAAATAGAGGTGATCAAATTATGAAAATTTAAGGGACTCCTCGTACTGCGCTGGTCCTAGTAACCTACTGTTTAAAACGAGTAATGCCAGAGGATTAAACTTGTCAGTGACATTGCTAGCAGTAATACCACGGGAAACGTACTGAATACAAAATTTTAAAATTTTGTTTGCGATGCAAAGCTAAAGGCACTTGTTATAATCAGATATGATTGTTGCGTGAACAGATGCATCAGATATCGCTAAGTTAGATTTAAGAAACCGGAGACTTCGGTACTCTCCTACAACTCAGTATAGAGCTAGCAATGATCTTTATCTTATTGATTAAAATGATAAGGGTACTTACGCTACAGTCCTATTAATGATAGCTCTCCCACAGAGAGATCTCCTAGGAGCGCACACCGACCACTCCCCGACGGACCAGCGTGGCTCCTGCACAATGCAGGTAGATCGCTGCAGGGTAGCACCACACTCGCGACCGCCCGCAGAACCTTCTTCAATCACCTCCCTTTAATAGTAACGTAGATTTTATTATGTATTTAAATAGTAGAATAGTGAAATCTTCTCTTATAGGTCGTTCGCCCTTGTCAGAGCGGTTATTTTTGCTCAGATGATACTCGTAGCAAAGTGAGAGCGTTTTTATCCTAGGCGAAGACAATTTAAAGTCTCAGTTGTCGCTTTTATTGAATTTTTTTCTTTCGTTAGAAACCTGTTACAAACCGTGGTATGCGGTACCTAAAAGTTTCACCGTGACATAATGTGATCAGGACTCGACCAAGTTTCAAGCACATTAAACCCCGCAAATTTCAGCAGTAAGAAAGAGGAATCGATCATAGCGTTAAGAACCTAGGAATCATATTTATTAACAATTTTGTTTCGCTTACCGGGTCCTAATCTTGTAAGCAGCTCTAAACCCTGCTCTGGCTGGCACAAGCCCCACGGTGCCCAGGGCCATACGACGCAAACCCTCACACATCGCACACTGCAAGCTCCTTGAGTTAGGGAAAGGAACTCTGCATCGTACATTTGTTAACAATTTTATTTTACTTACCGTGTCCTAAACCTATAAGCAGCTCTGGATCCAGGCTCAGGCTGACACATGCCCCACGATGCCCAGGGTCCTACGGCACAGTCCCTCGCACATCGCACAGTGCAGGCGCCTCGGATGAGGGAAGGGAACTCCGCATCGTACGACAGACCGTCTGTTGAAGCTTCTCTTACTCGACGTGGACCTGAAAATGTAATTAGTGACAAGTCTCCCCAGCCGAAAATATATTTACCATGGCTCTACTATCAAACAAGTAGTGTTATGGAAAATTATATTTTGCTCGCTTTCGTAGCTCGAAACAGTACCTACTGTCACGCGAATGAACCGATTAATTGTATTAGATTGTATGGTTTGAAAATTATTTATAAAAGTAAATTATAAAATTAGGACTCACCAGTTAGAGGGTGATACTTCTTGCAAACGTCCATCGGAACATCACGACCAGCAACCATGCATCTGGCTGCTCTCAAAAGTCTTCCTTCTCCACACTCCATTCTTTGGAAAGAAAAGTATTGTATCAGCAGGAATTTCTAAAATGAGGACTAGAATGAGTTAGTCACTATTTTTTATGACGTATTTTAATCTTACCCTGAAGGAAGTATGCAGTCTGAATCTGCTGGCAGAAGTTCTAGTGAAACGTTCTTGCATACGCATGATGGAATATCAGGGTCTGAAGCATCCAAATACCTAAAAAAATATGACTGTATCAATATATTTCATGAGTTGTTTAAAATTCAAAGTTTCCTTTTTAATATAATTGATAATAATTTTTGAGGAATAAACTATTATTCGAAGTAAAAGGAAGGTAGGTAACTCACTTCAGAGGATCAGCACAGATGACATCACATGTCAGTGAGATCATAGCATCGCAGGGCACTTGGCAAGCCGCCACGCTGGGTGGAACTAATTGACCAGCACAGGCCCCAGCTTCTACTCGATGGGAATCAGAACCGCACCAGATACCTGTGGTATTTTAATATTATTGATTTATAAAAGGCTTGGGACATCTTATCGGAAGTGTTACGTTTACTTTCAATGCAAGAGGTTGAAAGGCAGTCATGCTCATATACATAGATTAAGGCATTCGTTAAGAATAAAAAAATATTTCAAATAGATTTTAAACCAAAAATTTTACTTTTATTTAGAATTTGATCTATGATAGGTTGGAGTGCCTCAAGGTTGTCTACATATTTTTTTCATTATATTGAACGTAGGGATATGGTCATCATATATCTTGATTATGGGAAATCAAAAATAGGGATTAATTTAAAATTTATGTAAAACATTAATTTTAACGAATAATAACATAAGTGAACAGATTCCAGCAAAAATCACTGTTATTTGAAATACTTTAAACCTACTTCTAAGCCGATATCCAACACCGCAATGCTGTCCAGGTGGAAGCCTGCAAGTCGACCACTCGCCCGCGACCCAGGATGCCTCCCGAGAACGACATGAGCGTGCCACGGGACAGTCCCGGGACTCTTGTAGCGGGCCGCAGTTTGGCCCGCCGTGGACTGTGCGTACGCGAATCTGCTTGCCGGGATCTAGATATGAACATCAATAAAACATTTAAGAAATTAAGAAATAAATAATTGTTTTATGGTAACAAAGTAAAATATGGCTTGGTTAATTGAAAGGGATTAGAAATTGTAAACAATACGAATGTGCATGCACAACCATCAACAACTTACAACACCTTTTAACGAAACTTTTATGCAAGTTCGGCAAACTATTTGAAGAGTGATCTTCTAAAGCATTTTGATTGGTTTCTGAATATTTCGGGTCCTTATTCTTATTCTTACATAATGTCTAATAAAATGAGAGTCACTGAATATCGGTGTGTTTTCTTTACCACAAGTATTAGGACAGGGAGACCAAGGCATCCAAGCTTCTACTCGACAACCTCTTCGACAACGCACTGTACAAGCTCGACGGGACGCTGGTCGGCGGAGAGGAGCACAACTGCAAAACACATTTTAGTTTTAAAAACTACCTAGAAGTTCAAAAGGTTGAGACGTATGGCTTAGTTACTGATTGTTTAACTATTTTCAACATAGTTGAGTGATGATCAAGCAGCATTGGAGCAGCGCTCCAGGCCTCTCCAATTATGAGAATGCCACCATGAACACATACCCAGCAAAATAAAATGCAGGCGATTAAAGATCTGGTGCTTCATCTCTTTTTATTATAAAAGGTTTCAGAAAAAATAATATCTGTAACAGCATAAGCGTTAGTAGGACGGTTTTTCATCTATCGGTACGACTACAGTCTCAGTCATCAGTATACTGATGATGTGATGATACTCCAACATAATTTTGTTCTGTCGTATTGTAAAGTCCATTTTCACATACAACACATTAATGTTATGACTTATGTGGACCGTTTCTAATTGTTGGAAAAAGTATATTTTTAAATGTTTTCTTTTTTTTGAGTGTACCCATGATCAACGTGCTGGCTCTTACCTCGGGCAAAGAATAAGTCTAGCCATACAGCGGGGTAATGTAGCCAGCGTTTTGGGTACACAACCCGGAGACAGCAATTTGGATGCTGCTTTTTATATTTAGTGTTTTTTTTCTCTCTTTTCGTAAATAAAGTTTAGTTATACAATTTTATATATTAACAATAGTTTTTATTGTTTTTTGTATTTTTAGGATAGATTTAATTTGTTGTATATAAGTTATTTTCTGTAATGTTTTCAAAACAATAATGTTTTGGTTGGCCCCTTTTAAAAAATCATTGACTCGAGCAAGTCCTGTAAGTGGAGTAATAGCTTAAATTGAGTGGTAGACTTACAGTGCCTCGCGAACAACGTCTGCATTATTCTGAACACACATGACATCTCGTGACATCTCACCTTCTTCTACACATGGTTCTTCTTCATCACTTTCATTGTATGGATCGCTTTCCTAAATGAAAAAAATAATGTTATTTTTGTTGTCTCTTTTATTTAGTTATGGTTGTAGGGTTTCAATAAAAAAAACTGAACTTACAGGAAAGGGTTTTGTTTTAGTTCCTTAAATATACGACTAGCAAATAAAACACGTTTGTTTCCTTTATTTTATGGATGTGCAAGTAAAAAAAGTTGTATTACTGTAAGATCGGTGTAGTTAGTGTTCTGAACAAAATCCTGTCGACGACGCTCGCAGGGACCCCAAGGTGTGGCCAGCCACGAGTATGTAGCGCAGGCGTGCGTGTTGCAGGTCTCGTTCTGGAAGAGCTGGTCTTCCGTGGGACAAGGCCAACCCTCTGGAATATAACAATTAATTTTAATGTTAATAATAACATGCTTCCACTTTATTATGCACATACGTTATTGATTACAATTCACATTTTGCCGACATATATCTTACGAACTGCTATGACATACACACTTCCTTCAACCCTCAAACCCGTGTGCAAAAAAATCTTATCAGGGGCGCTCAAGTCCCAAGCTACGGCTCTGGCTCTGGGTCTATGGGTATAGCTCTTCTTCCAGAAGTAGGTATAACGAAGATTTCTGTTTAATGGATCCAGTTACTTGTCGTTGGTAGATGCGAATGAAGTACAAACAAAACGAGCATTGCCGCTGACACCTACTGTGAGTAATAATAATATTATTCGTGACTTGGATGCTTTAATAACACAGATAAGCAATGTGCATGTAGCTTATAGTAATCAAAAGACCTAAGGCTAGGCCTAAAGGCGATCAGTCTCCGAGGATGGAAGCAAAAAGCAAGAGATAGACCTGTCCGGAGAGATGTTCTAAACCAGGCCAAGGCTCACAGCAGAGCAGCAGCAGCAGCAAGCAGAGCAGGGCTCCCTTGAAGCCCAGGACGTGACTACTTAATTGAAGGGGCACTGAAACTGATGTCAAGTTTACTAGCCTGGTGAGGCGTGTGCTAGCACGTGTCGTTGCCGTGTGCGTGTGGGGCGTGGCTTGGCGGGCGCCGCGCAAGGAGCAGAGCAGGGCCCCCAGGGCGCCCAGGACGACACTACGCAGTCGCCGGGACACGCGATACGGCACCGCTCACTGCGCGCTGGTGCCCCGCCACCGCACCAAGCTCGTTCTGCTTCTTTCTGAAATAAAAACGCATAACAACTTTGGATACTCTTCCGAAGTCAATCAATATAATTGTAGGTGGTAGAACTTTGAGGGTTCGACTAGAGAAGTACTACCGCTGCACCCAATTCTGTCGTAAAGTAATTCTATTGTATTTTTTCGGTGGGAAAGTTATATGAGGCGACTGTCAGAAGGCAAGGCAAGGTAGTAGTGCAACTGAATACGACCACAGGACAAGACTAAGGTTTCCTTGAGGTTGTGTGTTAGATTTCCATGGGCTGTAGCGATCATTTTTTACCACGTGGCCTGCATGCTTATCTGCAACTCCATTTAAATAAAAGAAACATGTTAGGAAATAAATATAAAAGTAATTAATGCGATTGTAATACGATTATTAAAAATTAAAAGACCGCTAAACTACCAGCGTCCCTAATAGTCGGCTTGTATGAGGATCAAATAAAAATGAAATATTTATAACAGCTTAAAGAACGTCTGCCGGGTCTCTGTATCTGTTTGCGATTATGCCCTTATAAGTTCTTATGGTTTAATTAAACCCTAACAAAGCTAGGGTTGCTACCTTCAACGAATATTAGGTATAACAGAGCAGCAAAAATTCGTTAAGCTTGACTTTAATGCTGCATCAATGTTGATAATCAATCGTATTTCTATACTCACCCCATCATGACCAATACATCTAAGTTCCCTGCTGCGTCTTCCCGGTCCGCACGAAGAGTGCGGCGTGGACAGCACACAGGGACCCCAAGGCAGCGCTTTCCAAGAGGCGCATCGAGGTGTAGTGCACGTTCTCTTCTCCTCCAGAGGCGGGCAGGGCGCTCCGCCCCCCGATGCAGCCGAAGTGACCCGTCGGCGACGTACACTATAACCTAGTAGAAGCAAAAGATTTTTTCTAATAGAAGAAGAAGAATAATTATTTATCCATAAACACCACTGGTGGACTGACGACCTGAAGAAAATAGCGGGATCTAGCTTCTTCAGGTCGTCAGTCCACCTGGTTGGAGGGCGGCCATAATTTGCCGATAATTACTGTATGTCTTCAGAGAGGCTTTCTTGAGACCTAAAGACATCGTCGACTCTTTGAACATGTCTCTTATTTATTTGCAAAGTTAATGAGTGTTTGTGAAAAGTGTAGTGTATGCCTAAGACGCCTCTATTATAAGTTAGGTTTAATATTAAATTGAGACAGTTACAATAAACTCTTTAATCTATCAACACGCCTTCTCATTCACCTACGAGCCTGCTACGTCTTTAGATGGCGACCCTGCCAGGCCGGTGCGCGTGTGACGTTGCAACGTCTGCATGCGCACCGGTGGGCATTTCAGAAGATCCAAGAAATGAATTTAAATAATAATTGAAGAAAGTATTTGAAGAAAAAATAGAAGAGAGAAAAATTCCAAAATTATAAGAAAATGAAGATTGAAAAACATCAAATCACAAATATGAGCAAAAACAATTATTGAAGAACTTATCGCTGCCAGAGTGAAGTATGAAGAAGCCAAACGGCAACATTTCCAGAAGCTAACTACGATTAGAATCAAGACAGCCAAGAAATGAGAGGAATTTGCCTTCGACATCTTTTAATCGTCATGACCAAACAAAACATTCAACATTATTCAAAACTGAACTTTGGACTTCATTTCCTGCTTAAACGCCGGTTCCTGACCAGAAGAGGAGCATCCCAGACCGGACCAGTGAAAATCAACCCATGAGCTGCAAGGACGTCATGTTGAAATACCATTGGTGCAGATAAATTCGTAAAGGTACTCATTTTGCAAAGAAATGTCACGAAATTTCATAATACATATAACTAAAACTTGTTTTTTTTATTCAGTTCTTTTTGTAAAAGAAAATCTTTATAACTACGACAGTAGTTAGTTAAAGTTATATTTGTTGGTATTCAAAATTCATTATTTAATATGTTTAATCAAATTACCATTTTTTTTTTCGACATTTGAAAGATTGTAAATAATTTTTTTTAAAGTTTGTGTTGTTCTTTATACATCATTATTTTTTTAATCTAATGTTTTAGTTCGAATTTTTTATTGGGTACTAATATAATATAATAATATAGTAATTAATTTCACTATAAAGTAAATTATTTGTATTTTGATGTTAAAAACAATCCTATAAAAAAAATTGCAAGCAAATCCCAATGGTAACAGTAGTGCCACTCAGTTTTTACTCTGATTTCGCTTAGTTGCAGTTACTTTGTTTCGATTGTTGCTATCCATCCTTTTTATGGGAATGGAATGTATAAGATTCGGATTGCAAGAATGATGCAATGCCGATGCAGTTTCTTGTTGCATACACATCATTTGTCTAATGTTTCTGTACCTCTTATTGATAATATAATAATCATTTATTTCTTTGTTATGAAATTGAAGTAATATGTAATTGAAGAATGATAATGTAAGTTAAATTTTTAAAATATGACTGCATAAGGTGTCGATGGAAGTTACATTAGTACCAAGATGAGAAAGATAATTAACAAAATTATTTATCAGAAAATTGCTAGTAAAAAATCTATGACGATAAATAGGTATGACTTTATATGCAAGGATTTCTTCCGTAAGTTAGTACTTTTGCTAACGATTGGGATTGATCCCCCAAGAGTTAAGAAAGTATCTAACATACTGATGAAACATTGAATGTTAACTTATATTATGTAAAGATATTAATGAATTATGGAAACATGGATATGACAATAAACATATTTGAAAATGTATGTGAAGTTACTGTTATTGTGTTAAAGTGGAGATGAAGATATTAATAAAAGTGCTATAAATAAATAATAGACACAAAAGTCTAGAGACAGTTTAGTGTTTTAGTCCATTATCTTGATCATGTAGTTCCGCGAGCCGGATACGTGAAAGAAATGGTTGTATCTAACACTTATGTAAAGTTTAAGGGATATTTGCCCTATAGGTATGTAATTTAAAACCATTACTTAACTATGTATGAAGTTATAAAAATTAAAGTGATTTTATGTTATGTACTGAAAATGAGTAATTATTCAAGGATAACTCATTGTAAAATTTACTTTGTTTGTCGACATAAAACTTGGATATGACAGCTAGGGAAAGCGCTTAGATCTAGGTACCTAATAAATAAAATTGATGACGTTTTTCTGGAAAGGATATTATATACTATTACTGGACTTGACAATTATGAGTAGCTACTACGGATTTGACGTTATATATGAAATAAATAAATAATGTATAATTAATTATATAAGGATAATTTTTATCTGAATATGTAATTTCCATATTTTTTTCTACTTGTATAACTAACTTTAATTAAACATTATGTTGTCTTGGCATACACCGGCCTACCATTCGTGTCGTAACATTTTTCACCTATGAATTTTTTCATTTATACTAAGTAACCAAGTTCAGGTCTTTGTTTTTCGGCAACTTTAAAAAAAATACAAAATTTTACATTTTAATTTTTTTTCTAATGCCCCCGGAGGTGTAGTGTATGCCTAAGACGCCTCTATTATAAGTTAGGTTTAATATTAAATTGAGACAGTTACAATAAACTCTTTAATCTATCAACACGCCTTCTCATTCACCTACGAGCCTGCTACGTCTTTAGAAAAGTAAATACAACATAATACGAACCAGTGGTAGTAAGTTGCTGGACGGGGTAGAGTGGACACCCATCAGTTGGCTGACAGGCACCCCACTCGCTCCACTCGCCAACTTCACAGTCTCGAGGACATGGGACCTATGTAAAATTTTCTATCATTAATGTCACTTTCATACAAAACTTATATAAGTAGTACCTATAATAATACAATCAATCTGGAATTAAGTGTTAATATATTATTAGTTTTATTAGATCTAGTTTCTGTAGCTTGGGGTTACAAATTTCAGCTATGGTATCCTTCGTTCGATCGTAAGAGGCCATTGAGTGGAGGAGCTCGACCCGTCTAGCTAGAGGCTACTTAACAGTACCTTTATGGGCCCCATAGACCAAGCATATTTCGCTACGAGAGGCCCAGGGATGGACAGCGTGTAGGAGCACGTGGTGTACGCCGTCATAAGCACCTGAAGGTGTAGGAGTTGTCACTCTCCCAAGATGGGCTTGTTTTGGGACGCCACGTATTGAGGTAAAGGGTAAAGGTAGTTTCTAAACTACTTTATATCATCGTCAATAACAGTCCTTACTTCACACGGCTGAACGAGAGTTGGCATAGGGGCATGCGCACACTGTGCAGGATGCAGAGCTCTTCCATCAGCTCGGATGCAAGTGGCTTCCCTCCTCTGTACACCACCACCGCAGCTTGATTGAGAGTCCTTGTCGGATTCATCGGATTCATCATCATCTTCATCGTAGATGGCGTCGTTGTCGTCCGCGTCATCATCGTCATCGTTAGCTGGTAATGTTAGTGGGTTGTTAGCGTTTTAGTTAAAGCGAGATATTTATGGGATAATCGGAACAAGAACAAACATCTAATCTAATACCTTTAAACGAGCAATTCTTGTATATATCTAAATATATTTTTAGAATCTCGGAAACGGCTCCAAAGATATTGATGAAATTTAGTACCCTGGTTTCGGGGGTGATAAATCGATCCACAAAATTTTTATTGTTAGAAATTTTTAACTGTATAAAAATATTTTCAGTGATAATCAATTTAAATATAAACTGAAAAATACGACTCTTCCTGACATCTATTGGGGAGTATTAATAATATTGTGGCGTAAACATTGTCAAACGGGGGAGCCCACGAGGCTCATTGTGGATTTCCTCAAGCGTCATCAGGCCCTTGTGCTTTTTATAGGTTGGGTGGTAGGAAGATTAAAACATTATAATATTTTATTACGTTTTGCGTTTAACCGGTGGAGAGAGCGCCTATAGGTTTTCAAAAGTTTTATACGAAAGGCACAGGTAAAATAATAGAATAAATTAAATGCATGCTAAGTCATATTTCAGTAATTTAAATGCATGGTAAGTCATATTTCAGTAATCTGATGATTTAGTATGAATGTATACAAAACAGCGAAATAAAAAAACGGCATTTTGACAAACCCGGAAGAGTTCGAATTTTTATTATTTCAAATTCATGGTTCAACGGTAACGGATACCCCGATACGAATCTGACCATTTTAACATCCGGAAGTAAAATAAAAAAAATACTGTACCTATATAGAAGATCTTTTTCAATCGTGGCAGTACTCAAAAGGATGCAAGATGAACCCCATATCTTAATCTAACGCACTCGAGTAAATCTGAAAATCCCCTCTCGGGCTCCCCTACTAGCATCCGCCAATCCGACGTTGAAAGAAATGACAATGTCGATTTGAAAGAGCTCTATGAAAATTTCGTTCATTGAAGTAAAGCTTCCTTGGTCGAATGGTTGCGCGAGCTGACTGCCGAACTAGAGACCCGGGTTCAAACCTCGATCAAAACCATATTGTGTCTATTTTTTTAAATGAAAATAACTATTTTTTATTAAGAGCTATTTCAGATGGCGTTGTTAAGTAACACTAAGCAAATGAGTGTTTCGTTTGAAACTAAAGCAAAAAAAAATAATTTGTTTTTATTCGAGCAACGCTCGGTCGTCCAGAATGGAAAATTTTTAAATAAATTTTTGAATTTTCATCTTTTGATCTCTTCGCTTGGTCGTAGATATCGTATTTGTTGATGCATTTTCCAATCTTTGTATTGATTAAGATCTTACCGTGGCCCATTTTAATCTTTTTACCTCAGATTAAGGTCTTTCTAGTCTAGATTGAAAAAATATCACATAAAATTACCATTAAGTAAAACTGTAGATATGCAACTTGAACACGTCATGCAAAAATATTGTTATCAAGAAAATCGTCTGTCCAGTAGCCATAAAAGAGTAAATATTACTTACCGGGAGCAGCTGGGGCAGGCATTTCGATGGAGACGCGGCAAGAGCCCCAGGGTCCAGGCGTCCAGTGTGCACTGGCCTCTAGCGCTGCAGGCCTGACTTCTTCCACGACGTCACATTCTTTGCCACCTCCTGGAATAAAAAAGAACCTTCAACCGTTGGTACAGAAAATAATGGCAGAGAGGCGAAAATTAGGAGATGCCTATGTCTAGCAGTGAACTTCCGAAGGCTGAAGAATGGATGGATGACACAAAATACCCACTTCACTAACCCGCACTTAGCTAGTGTGTCTGATGAATAAGTCATTAACCGACAAGTTTGACCATTTGGAAATTTATTGCTGCTGGATAAATTGATTTGACTACTCAGTACGTCCTCGTGGACGAAGAAGGAACGTAAGCCATATACACATCTGAACAATACTTCCGCGGACTGATTTTATGCGCGTTATCATTGTGCTATGTGTTCGTTTTAACGTACTCGTACTTATAAACATATTTAAAATAAATCTATTTATTTGAATCATCCAATCGTTTCAGTTGACACGTCAACACGCCACCCTGAGTACTAAGCAAGTGAAAAATTATGCTTGCATATTAATAGTAAAGTTTTGGAAACAATTTTTTTGAAGTGAAAACTTCTTTAGCGGCGTTGTGCACTTTTTTGGGATGGGTAAAATTTTTTAAAATCGCGTCAGGGGACACGTGGCCTGATCGAATATTAGTAAGACGGAGGGGTGACAGCTGATGACGGCTCGACTGTCTATACTTGTAAAATTCGTTTATATCAAGTATTTAAAATATGGACATTGAACAAAGTCAATCTATTAATGAAAAAAGTGACGAAGAAATAGTGAATGAAAATGAGTGAGTACTTTATAAAAATACTAGATGAAAACCTACTGAAAATACGAGATGAAAAATAATACTGATAATAAATTCAATCCGTGCAAAATTATTCCCTAAGCATTCCAAAATATCAAAAATGCACAACGTTAATGTTCAAGTTTTCACTTCTGCCGGCACTACCGGAGTGCAACCCATTGTTTTTTTTATTCTGTTTCTATAAACAGATTCTAGTTTACCTTGACGGAAGCTTTAAATTCAACAGCGGATCGATCAATAAGTAGGCTTACCATAATAATGAGGCTCTAAACCGGGACAGAAGTGAAGCAGGGCAGGATAGGTAAAAAAAACAGGTTACATCAAAAAAAATTCACCAAAAACATAAATGTAAAAAAGGAGACTTGGCTCTCCTTTTTTTGTATTGAACTTGGGTTCAATACAAAAATTATGCTTGGCTGTGGGCTTCGCCGCAAAAAGCATGGAGATCTAAATAAGTGCCAAGTTCTATGCAAAATCCAAATATGTATTAACATTATGAACAAGTATTAAACTCTATTTCTTTGCTTTATTGGATACCTATAACAATTGCTGTTATTTAAAAATGTGAGATCTTAAAGTAGGTTAGATTTGACTTGGTTGGTTAGCATGAACCACGTGTTAATTTAATCGGGACAAAATAACAAACCGGCCGGGACGCCGGGACCAATGCATGAAACCGGGATAATCCCGGTCAAACCGGGACGTATGGTAAGCCTATCAATAAACCATACGTCCACCAACCCGCATTTGAGCAGCATCGTGAAAAAATCTACGCCCAGAACAAGAAAGTACTAGAAAGGGTTGAAGAGTAAGACGTTATTCAAGTCTTGAAAGATGGTGGTAGTGTTATTGGAATTGGGTCGAAACTGATTTAAATTTGATTTCTCAGAATTGAAATCAGAGATAAAATCTAACAGAATCTCGAAATAATTTATACTGTACAAACGAACCTTAAGTTAATTTATTAATATTTCCTAGTAACAAACTAAAGGAACTAAAATTATTCATGAAGTTCAAGATAGTCTTCCTTTGTTAACTCTAGTTTGCATACTTATTAGTAACTGCCCAAACTTTGGTTGTATGTACATAGTTTATTGTTCCGGGGACGCGAAGATGAGGACATTTCATCCAGTTTGTGTATCCATTGTTTAAAATGTTATTAATGTTGCCATAAAAATAAGTACGCAAGTACTTATGTTTATAGAGCGGTTTTAAGATTTAACTCTTAGGCGGGTCCAGATATGTATCATTTGCCCGAACCGATCACCGTATCCGTATCAACGTATCACGAATCAAGCCCCGTATCAAGTTGTGGGCGCCTCAATTTGCTCCTTATCTTCGTATCCGACTATCTTCACAATAGTCATGGTCGCGTATCAAATTGTCCAGTTCTGTTTCAACTCTCGATCAAACATGTCGTCGCTTTTGGTTGAAGTGTACGAGAATTTAGCAATTTCGTGTGCCTGTTTTATTGTCATTCACAATATTCTTAAAAAAAAGGTCAAATCAAAACAGAGACGGTGGTGGCAAACGGAATTATTTGAATCGAATGACGCGTCCAGACCGACGCCCAAATCTGTATCACCTTTGATGATCGGACAAAAACCGACTCGACATGGGAAGGGCCGTATCATAACAGCGTATCGAGATCGCGTATCATGATACGCGTATCATCACCCGTCCACATATGCGATCATGATACAATTCGGTGATACGGATACGGTGATCGGATTGGGCAAATTATACATATCTGGACCCGCCTTAAAAGGGGTTTAAGACCGTAGCGTATCTTTCGCGCGTATATGTCAGCTGCGTCAGTTTTGTCACCTATACACTCTTAGAGTAAGAATAATGTACTTACGTATATACACTACTCGAACCGGTGTATACTGTCCATAGATTTATTATGATTTTGACTATATAAAAACTCTATGATACCGTCGCTTAAAACGCTGGTTTGAAACCGCTCTAAGTTATGGATTGACCTTAAAACTTTTTCTAATTACATGCAAAACGTAAAAACTAAATCTTCGTTTAATTTAGTTTCTTCGTAATTTAATTGCTGTGAACTTTTATAACACACTGTTCAAATAGGTTTAAATTTTGGATGTTTTTTCACCCTTGTGAACAGCAGAGCTTTAAATACCACTATAAAATCATAACTTTCTTATCTACGTGTGCCCATATCGTTATAAAAACATAACGTTTTACAACTGAACGTTATTTACACATCATAATAACGCTACATCAGTAAACGCTTTTTAAAAAATATCGATATAAATAACGTTATATTTATGGGGAATAATAATATTATTAGCATATGCAGCGAGCTGACAACGCGACAATATCGCTTAGCAATATTGATATTATAACGTTATTTTATTTCGATTTAGATATTTCATAATGTTATTCTTTTAATACCGCTATTCGTCTTTACGATAGTAATGTCAAAATAATAACGAAACGAAATACGTATAACGTTATATAACATTATATTTTGATATTTTTTATAACGTTAAGAAGCTCTGGCAGTATGCTGCTGTTACGGGTAAGTAGTGGTCAATGTACAGTTGGATTACATTCTATCACTGGATTACAATCTACCACTAAATTAAGGCCACTGATATGTTTGAACTACTTCTGACTAATCGTAACCCCTGGAACTGAAATCTTTACGTTCTCTTAGAAGCACGGATAACCTCAAGCAATATGCTTCAAGCAGTTAAAAATCCAAATCTCGACCGTGCACACTTTTATAGATCGTTTGCATTCTATACCAGCTAAAGGAGTTTTTGTGCGCTTCATTTATTAATAGTCTCTAATAAACTAGATCGCAAAGACCCTGCTGTGCTCCACAGTCCGTATGTCAAAAACTGTGTCGAGGATCTTCCGAGGACGAGGTCGCTTGCAACCCCTGCGTGCAAATTGTTATGACGCGCAGGTACCGTACCTATATTTTAGCTATATTGTCAGTTTCAATGTTCCTTGGTTATAACTCAAGAAAGAGGGTCAAATTGAAGTAAATTTCAATTCAAAAAAATTCAATCATTCTGATGCTTAGAAAATTAGATTGTATTTCAAAAATTACAAAAATTGCAGTTTCATTTATTAACAAAGAAAATAACTTTCGAAGGCTTTGTATACAAGTAATTTGTATAGCCATCGAGTATTTTTTTAAAGATTTCTTCTTCTTCTTTTCTTGATATAAGCTTGAAAGTAGGTCAAATTGAGCTAAAATAAAATATCTGTTTACAGAATAAAATATTATTGTCTTTTAAACGTTACTTTGTAAAGTCATTGTCCAAACTGTTTTGATGCACTGATACTAATAATATTTTAGTAACGATGTCAGTTTCAATGGTATGATGTATAAATGTACTCTATGATGGTATGTTCTTGCTATACATTTTTGAGTGTGAATAAATATCAAGATGTTAATGGTAAATTAGCTACCTACATTGTTTTTAAAAATTGCAATGTATTGATTGATTCTTTCCTTATACATTTACAAGATCTCTTTAATGATCAAAACAGAAATCACAAAATATGAAACACTGAAATAAAAAAAAAATAACAGTAAATTATGTACAATTGCTTCTAAAACAAAACAATATAACAACAGTGTCTTTTGTATGGGACCAAAAATATATAACGGTCCACCGGAATTCCTCAAAATTAAAACGGGCAACGAATTTAAAAAAGAACTTAAAACATATTTACTGAAAAAGGCGTATTACTCAGTCACTAATTTCATAAACGATAAAACGGCATAAAGGAATTCCATAAAAACCTGGGAGTTTTTTCCCCGCCGGCTTTTTTCCTCTCAGTGTACAAACACCCTGTTTACATATGGGTACCCAAAGCTGACGATCGGAACTGATCCGAAATATAAATAAATAAATAAATATTTTAATTTATATAAGGCGCAATATGGGACAAATAAAAAATAATAATAAAATAGATGTTAAAGGACATTTCGTAATTCTATCATAGTTAAGTTTTTTCCTTTTATATTTCTATCATTGTATATTTGCATACCTCATGAAGGTGAATATGGTGAACTAAATATATATAAACAACTTTGTAAACACCCATATTTGTGCAAATAAATGTCTTTGTCTTTCTAAAAATACTTTTGAGTGTCATATTACTTTGTAAAGCTTCTGAAGTTATTCTACAAGTTTTATAATTTCCATATAAAACAAGATTGGAGAAACCAGGGCTTTCGTCGTTAATACTTGTCATACAATGTTACACAGTCAGGTGAAATAATTGGTGTCGTTGGTGTCAGCCTGCGGACGGGGTCATTTGTGTTGTGTCCTTTGACATCGTTTGTTATAAATTACTATGATTTAAACTGGGTTGAGACCGGTTTATAAATTAAATTCAAGTAGGGTAAAACTTCTTGCTTTCGGCCACCTACCACTTTTCGACCACTTTTTTAAATAATAGACGTAATAACTACACTTTTCAAATTTGCGTGCAATTCGATCCGGAAGAATTAACAATTTTTTACCATAATCTTAAAATATATACATATAAATATAACATAATTGATCTCAAGTGCCATCTTAAAATTTGCACGGCAAAATTTTGTAAAAAAAATAGCGAATGGAAGGATTTCATATGATATGTTTTTAACATGTTGGTTTATGCATTCGAAACTTTGGATCTTAGAAACTTGGGGCCTTCAAAAGGTACCCGACACCTTGGTAGAGGATACCGGGTTATGTGAGATTTGACCACACTAAAACCCCCTCGGTGGCCTGCCTCTGCGTTTGTGAGGACTCCGGGATCTCCATTGGAACGCACCGGTGTCCACGCGCGGCGCCCTAGAACGGGCGCATCTTCGAGCACATCTGCTCTCCTGCACCTTCAGGTGTTCACGGCGGCATGCGGCCACGCATACACCGCCGTCCCTCCCGGGGCTGCTGGCTGGACGGGTCAAGCTCCCACTCTCACCGTCCGCATTCCCGGAAGCCCCCTTTTAGTCGCCTCTTACGATCAGGCATACCGTAGCTCTATTCTTAATCCCGAAGCTACGGGGACTACTAGATTTTTTTTGCTGTGTTTTTATTCATCATTATCTGGGGAACTTTTAATAAATATTCAAATATTTATATTCTCGTTTTAATTTATTTAAGTAGAGCCATTTATTAATAACACTGCAACTAGTTTACGGCCGCCAAATATTTTTTTTATTTTAAAAGTTATAATTTTCATTTTCAGTTAGGTATAATTTACATTTTGAACGGCTGATAAATAGTAAAATTTGAACCCGTTTCCGGCTGCATGAAATTATTATTATTTATAAGCAAGTAATTTCTAGAAACTATACTAAAATATTGAACATTATTGATGCTGTTTATCATGTACATAATCAACGTGAAGTCCCGAAGTCAATAAACTGGCCGATAATAGATAGTTTACCCTATCCGCTTTCACGTGCGCGTAACTGCCTTTGTCCACGACATAATAATATCTTTGAATACTTGAAAGTTACTGTTTTAAGTTTTCAAAGATATAGGGAAAAGGTAACCTTACAGAGCTACTTATTTGTTTGTGTTAAAAAAATGTCACAAAAATAAAAATAAAACGCAACTTGCCTACTTGAGGTTTGAACCCGGGTCTCTAGCTCCGTAGTCAGCTTTCGTAACCATTCGACCAAGAAAGCTTTAATTCCAATGACGAAATTTTTATAGAGGTCTTTCATATCGACATTGTCATTTGTTTGAAGGGCGGGTTGACGGTCGACATTTGACGGCTTTCTACGCCACAATATTATTAATATTCTCCAATAGATGTCAGTAAGATTAATTTTATATTTAACGGCATAAACAATAAATTAAATAAAACGACAATTTCTATCAATAATAAATTAAGTTTTTAACAAAAAAATAGAACCGACTTCAAACGGTAAAAAATAAAATTGTTCAGTACCTACTTCTTCTTGCTTATGGTAATGACTCTTAAAACTATTTCTGGAGTCGGGCCCTTAGTAAATGTCGTACCATTCGTTCTAAATTGGCACCGACAGTACAGACAGTGGGACAGTACCTACTTCTTCTTGCTTATGGTAATGACTGTTAAAACTATATTGGAGTCGGTGCCCATTCAGAACGAAAGGTACACTATATTTACTAAGACAGGACATTTCACTAAGGGCCCGACTTCAAAAATAGTTTTAAGAGTCATTACCATAAGCAAGAAGAAGTAGGTACTGAACAATTTTATTTTTTACCGTTTGAAGTCGGTTCTATTTTTTTGTTAAAAACTTAATTTATTTCACTCTTTTTAGTAATTTTAATAATTCTTTATGTATTAGCATAATTGGAAAAATTTTCACTTAACTTCTAAACTTTAAACAGATTTACCTTTTATAATCATGTTTATCTAATAGCCATCTAAAAGTCTGAAAGAAAACTACTATCAGTCCACCTGAACGTATAAATTAAAGAAAGAATTTGCTCTCAGCTCCTAACCGTTGAGGAGTTGTACCTTCAATCATCAGTTAAGCAACAGCAGGTGATAATTACCAGACATAAATATTTGTATTATGTTAAAAATATGACTAAAAGAATGTGTGTGCCTATTACGTTTCAGTGTTTCCCTCGATTTCCTTAATATCACATCATCAGATTTTGACATGGTGACAGTTGGACCACCCCACGAATGTAAGATTTCGAACAAAAAACCATTTATTGAAAGAATTTGCTCTCAACTCCTAACCGTCGTAGTACCTTCCATCATCAGTTCAGCAACATGATATGACGATAATTATACACAAATGTCTGTTTTGCTTTGTAAAAATATGAAAATCATTTGTTGTGCTTTAAAATTTGAATGTTCCCTTCGATTTCTCTGGGATCCCCTCATCAGACTTTGACTTGGTGACAGTTGGACCATCTCGGGAATGTAAGATTTCGAATAAAAAACTATTTATTGAAAGAATTTGCTCTCAACTCCTCACTGTCGCAGTACCTTCCATCATCAGCTCAGCAACATGAGATGATGATTTCTATGCGTAAATATCTCTTATGCTTCAGAAACTATAAGAAAATCAATATGTGTGCCTATAAAATTTGAGAGTTCCCCTCGATTTCCCTGGGATCCCATCATCAGATCCTGATTTGGTGACAATGGGACCACCTCGGGAGTATAAGCATACGAACAAAAAAAGAATTTTGAAAATCGGTCCACAAACGGCGGAGTAATCGGTGAACATATATAAAAAAAAAAAAATACATACAGCCGAATACAGTACCTCCTTCTTTTGGAAGTCGGTAAAAATTTGCTGGATCGATTTATCATCCCCGAAACCAGGGTACTAAATTTCATCAAAATCTTTGGAGCCGTTTCCGAGATTCAAAAAATATATTTACATATTGTATATATATAGAATTACTTGTTTAAAGGTATTAGATATACATTTCACAAACGAATTACAGCCCATATAATATGTAAAAATAAAAAAAAATATACTAATCGATTCCATATTTTGAATTTGATCTTTACATACGTTTGTATAAAATTCTTATCGCTTTTTTCCAATCGTGTATTTCATAAACTTGTATTCAATAAAGTTATCCATAAACTATTTTTGTGGGATATACATATACCTAACATGATGTTATTATTGTAGATAGTTTGGATTCCTTGTTATTTACGCATTTTATTGCAACCCTTTTTTGCGTCACACTGCTGGGCACGTGCCCTCTGAAGCACGGAAATACGTTTGAAATTATTGCCACTAGCGGATACCCAATTCTCACTCGACGGCGCCCTTTTGTGATACTCGTAGCTGCGTGGATCGCTTGCGCACTACGTTAGCCGCCGGGCCATGTGCGATCCATTTATATATTACTGATTGATTACTTATAAATTTAGTAAATAAGCTTGCCAGCTTCATAATGTAAAATACTACACTTTTACTACGAAAATGTTAATTATACCTTGTGGCAATTTCCGGAGTCGGCGAGTTCGAACCAGGGCACCGTCCGGCCGCGGCCGCCACGGCAGCCATTCGGCCAGAGAGCAGTCTTCACGCATCACGCATACTCGCGTGGTGCCGATATCAGTCAGCTTTGGTCCGCAGTACCTAAGAATGTAGAGTAAGAGAGTAAAAGTTATTGAGACTCAAAATAAAATATAACAACGCTATATATACTCATAGACTTACACTAGAATTCACAGTATCGTGGGTACCATGAACCCACATAAAGAAAGTAACACATATACTCAGACACAGAAACAGACAGACAGACCAAGTATTTAACCTCGACATTCAAAGTAGTCGAAACGGATTTTTGTTGTCATCACAATTTATTTTCTCTATCGATTCTATTCTTAGAGCATCAACATTGATAGGTATGACACGCGGTCAGTGCTTTTGATGCTCTAAAATTCTATTACATTGTTTTCAAGAACCTTTCTCGTTAATGAAATACTTTGTCTATTTTGCGACACAAGTTACATAAAGAAATAAGCTTTATACGAAATTTTTTGAATCTGTTTTCTTACATCCGCATATTCGATAAATCTGTCCCGTTCGCGTATAAGAAAAGGAGTCATAAAATTATGTGCTTTCCATACGTCGTTAGGAGAATGGCGAGGGACCGTTCCGAATCATAAAGTCAAAAAAGCATTAAACTAGAGTGGCATCCGATCAATAAATCGACTTGACGATGTGACCCGGTTCAAGGAAACTGTTCGTTTGTACGTTGATCTTGCACTGTGGTGTATAGCTAGGGCTCTATTAAATATGCTATGTGTAGTAGCCTGTAAGACATAATGAAGAATTCAACATGTAAAGACGCCTAATTTAATACGCGCCTGCCTAGTACGCTAGAAAATAATTATTAGAAAAGAAGGAAGAGATCTTCTTTTTTGCCAAAATGAAGAATGTGGAAAATAAGAAGAAACATGAATGCAAGATGGAATAAAGAAGATCGACAATAGTAGCAGGGTCGCTATGTAAGGATCGGCATAGGGAGGCGTGAAACACACGAATGCTGAGTAAATACTGTTTATTAATTTAGATGTAGGCTATATAAAAACTTTAAAACATATCTATCTACTACAGCACGGTTCGATTTGGATTCTTTCGAGTTTCAGTGGAAGATGCGATTGCCAGATTTTCTTTCACGAGCTAGCCTTCGGAGTATCTGCGTAAACTCTGATATTAGCCGAGGCGTGTTAGAGGCTGGGTTCAGATGTACATAGGTTGTAAATTGCAACTATAATTTAAGTTTGCTAGGTAGGTACTAAAATCTAATACTTTTACAAAAATCTCTAAATGACCAGATTTTAAAGGTTTAGAAGTTAAAAAACACATCACACAATAGACCATACCACCACGTACCACCAACGAGTTACAGTCGCTCATGTCACGTTCACAGTATGACCAATTCTTTTTTGGATATTTTAAATAAATTGTAAAAAAAACCATACAAATAATTCAGTATTTCCTTTTAAACTGGGCACAAAGATTACGGAGTTTGAACGACTAACTGGTATCACTCTGCACTTTGCCAAATAACAGACCTTCTCTTTGGTCGATTCTGGTAGTTGTACGAACCAAACGACCGATACTGCCGTGACTACCTCCTCGCTGCATGCATTCCAGGCTTGCAAAAAGCCACCTACAGAGACAAGGATACAGAAGATCGGAGGACTATCCACCATGCAGTTTAATGTACATTGGAAATTTTAAAAACAAATTACCCTAGAGTGGCTTCCGCTTCCGATCAATAAGTCGACTTGACAATGTGACCCAGTTCGTAGAAATTGTGATGTAAAAATGCACGCTACGACTCCAGTTGATCTACTCGGGCCGGAGATGAATATTAAACTGTTAGCGGGCTTCATCTGGGAGAATTACCTCAAAGACTGCTACGTGACTCGGATAATGTCCATGATGAGAAAAATTTTATAGTTCTTTTTCTGCGGGCGATCAATAAAATATGTATAGTCAACGAGGTTTATAGTACAGTGATACCAGGATTTACGTGTGGAATGGAGCGATAACCGTATACGTCGAGTTCGAGGAAGTCGGAATTTTTTAAGAAGGTGTGTAAATTCATTGATTGAACGTAGTTTATATAATACATGAACCAATAAGCTTATTTAAGGTTACGAATAAAATTATAGAAAAATTTACTTTGACAAAATTTTTGCTATTTTTTTATGTGGTTGCGGATGGTTGCAAAGTAGTTTTTACCTAACATTATAAGTAGCATAAGATTACGCAGGCTTCGTGGTGTTAAATGGTCACTGCGGACAACGGATATCTTTTCTACACACAACCTTAAGCAAGCCGGAGTCTTGCCTGAATTCGTATGCCGTTACGCTGCTACTCCGGATGCTGACCAGCAACCGCAAATTTCCACTAAAATACAGTAGAATTGGTTTTCAGCAGAAATAGGTGCAATGGTGGTACATCCCCTGTTGAACCGTGAAAGTTCAAGCAGCTGTAATCGTTTAAACATTAACCTGCAAAGCATTATTCATTTGTTGAACTACCTACGACGTAATGGAAAGAAGATAAATAATTTTATTTTAAAACATTTTTACTATTTTGAAGCAGCAAAATAAAAATGACTTTTATCTAAAATTCAAGTAATGTGTTTGCTGTCGATTTTTTTTTCAACCTCTATTATGTCCCACTGCTGGGCACAGGTCTCCTTCTCACAAGTGAGAGGGATTTAGGCCATAGTCCACCACGCTGGCCAAGTGCGGATTGGTGGACGTTATGATATCTAGAAATTATGAATTTCTCTCAGGCATGCTCGGTGATGGAGAACATCGTAATCAATTAAATATCACGATATTTTCCATCACCGTGGAGCAGCGATAAATGTCGATATTAGCAGCAATAATTGTGCAAAACGTTACATACTAAAACAGCAATTGGTTCACATGCATTGATAAATTGAACACGAAATTCGAGACCGAATGTTAATGAAATGACTCGACATTATCGCGAGAAGCGATTCAGGAATGATTAAAGCGATCTCGAGATTATCGTTCGGTCGACGGCTAACAATCTGATCAACAAATTGGCAATACAAATCAAAACATACCATTAAGTGCATTAAAACTTAATTTTCACTCCAATGTAATATAACTCACACATCAGTCGTAGTTTGCAACTTCATGTAGCGATCTGCTACATTCATATGAGCTATAATGAGCGTACTGACAAAGCGCTTTGTTTTCTCAAATTGATGAACACGATATATCAGACGGAACGATAATGAAATTTCGCATAAGGATTTTAATTTATTATAGAAACTATCAGGAAAAACGATTAGGAGATTATTAAATAAATCAAAAGATATTTCGTCCCATCGACGACTAATAAGAGAGTTTAATATTTTTCTGATCCAACGCCAATTCGAAATACGAATCGAAACGCAGGTTCAAGTGCATGGATCATTAATTTCCCACTTGATTTAGGGCCTCGTTCACCATCTCCAAGTAAAGTGTTGATTAGTTACGTCCCAAGTAAAATTAATTGGCAAGTAAAAGCTATGAGTACGGGTCAATTTATCATATGATTAGTGCTACTCGAACATCGTGATATTGAAATTAAAGTTCCCGGTGACTTTAACAGACAATTAGTGTACTTGTCACTTTACTTGAAGGTGGTGAAAGTTACACTTTGAAGAAACGTGTGAGTTACTCAATGTTAAATGTAACTTTTGTAGCGATGCTCTCGGTACTGGCTACAATTACGCATTCATGTGAGCTCGTTAAGTACTGATCGAGTGATTTGTTCACTAGAATTGATGAACACGATATATCAGACGTAACGAAATTAGGTAGTTACATACATTGCTTGTGCGTTTTAAAGTACTTGACATTAAACTTCATTTACATCTGATTTACGCCTCAGAGGATAATAACATTTTACGCGATCAATGTTACAGACGCGCGTTGTCAAAGCGGTTTCACACCAGCATTTTATACTTGTTTTTTAAAGCGCATATAGGAGCGAATCGATGACTTTATGTAATTTGTTCGATCGTTGACAGATAATAAACTCGTCCGCAGTGACCAACCACCCTTACACCGGTTCGAGGGCAAAAACGCCGCTCGTGTAGTTTTTGAACTGCAAAAGGTAGCGCATATAATAGTAGAAATATACACTTGTTTGAAACCGCTTTTACAGATAAGTGATTATAATTATTAATTAAAGTTCAATGTAGCGATCTGCTTTTGGTTTGGCTACAAATACTAATTACTACTTGATTTACACTACAATGAAACATGTGAGCTACTCATTGTTTGGAATTTTATGTAACGATCTGCTTTCGGTACTGGCTACCAATTGTGCATTCATGTGAACTCGTTATGTACCTACTGACAGAGTGATTTGTTCACTTGAGTTGGAATATGGTTATGCATGGCTTTTATATTTTACAGTAGATTTCTGTGAGGTACGGGATGGATATCGTTGCAAAGATTAAAGAAATAATAGTGGACTTTGTCTGGATCTTTTCACGATCCATCTATACTAATAATATAAAGCTTAAGAGTTTATTTATTTGAAAGCGCTAATTTCGGGAAGTACGAATAGTAGTAATTGAAAAAATATGTTTGAGTTGAATAGTCCATTTATTGAGGAAGGCTATAGGAGCGACAAACCAAAGTCCACGCGGACGAATAAATAATAAATAATTTGATATTTTATTGAGTAGGTGCTTAAGAAATTAATAAGTTTTACTAAAACGCGATTTGTTTTGACTATGTAATTTATGAACAAGATGTATGAGACAAGTTTTTTATTTAAAAATAAGTTTTAGAAAGTATAAGAAAATTAATGTGTGTGCCTATAAAATTTGAAAGTTCACCTCGATTTCTTTGGGATACCATCATCAGATCTTGTCTTGCTGACAATGGGACCACCTCGGGAGTATAACTATGTAATGTATGTATGTATAGCTTTAATGTAAGACCTACAATGATAACAGGATAAGTTTCTATTAAAACATAAAAATACATAGCATATCCGTATGGCGTATCCATGTATGGCTGTATCCATGTTACAAGGAGTCCTATTGTAGAGCTATGTGTGTGTAGCAAAAAAGCCTAATACCTTACCCAGTAGGAAGTATACATTAAGAAAGATGAATTAACAACCGCTTTTACGAATAAGGATTACGAAATCTTACAAGCTAACCCAATACAATAATTATAACTACGTTCTGTTGTAGCGCTACAGGTTTTCGCGCCCTTTACATGAACCACAGATTACAAAATGCATTTGTCTGGTTAACACTAGATACGTTTTTACTTTTTTACTGTAAATAAAAGCGTGGGGTTCATGGGGTCAATAGTATCTTAAAAAGCACCCCACGCTTTTTTTTGCAGTAAAATAATTTTTTTTCTTATTTTTTACTTTTTAGTTCGTATTTTCACAAAAGCGTGTTTTTTAGTTTTTTAAACTAGTTACATTATTTATTTTTAATTTTTTAGTTGGATTTTTTTTCATATTAATGCATTACCATCGGCCCTTAAGGTAAGTAGGTGAAATTGAAGTTAAAATATTCCGTTACATACATACTACAGGTCAAGTTAATATAAGCGTGTTAATAGTAATTTTTTCCACAATAATATTTATATTTTAACTCACATTGCTTCAACGAACTGGCCATCCTTCTTGCGACACTGGACTTGACGTCTCTGCAGGCCCAGCCGCGGAGTGTGGACCAGAGAGTCTGCTTCCAAACGCATGTTAAATCTGAATCGAAATAGCGATAAATTAGAAGAGATAGCGATGAAGAGTTAATAAGGCCGGTTAAAGCGGCCTGAACTTGAACTGAACTGGCAACATCTTTCAGCATAAAAATTTAGTTTTCTTCGACCAAATCATATAAGTGTATAAGCTAGCGAGCTTCGAATTTGATTAAAATAATGTCAATAACTTTTATAAAATCATGGATCTTATTTTATGTTATTCACTGTATGACAATAAATAACATAATTTCGCAAATTGCTCGGCAAATATGTTCGAGTAGATATAATTTATTTTGATTACGTATAACGTATTCAAAGTAAACCAGCATTGTTTCATAAATTTAAATTGGTTTACTGCGTAATATTAAATATGGTCTACCATTATAAATGAACAAATATAATTTTCGTACTGATAGATAAGCTGCACTCTTTTTCATGTCCCACTGTTTGGCACGGGTCTTTCACCATAACTGGAAATTCCTGTAGCCTACTCCACCACACAATGCGAGTTGGTGGAGATGCGGATAAGTGGCCAACCCCTTGTCTTATATGTTTTCAAACCGAAACTTTTAAGACTAATCCTTATCAGAGAGGTTTAACGACCGCTGTCAGTCGATATAAACCAGATCTGATGGCTAAACGTAGTTTTAGAAGCGGTCACTTCATCTAACTACTAACTGCTCCCGTTTCGCTGAATTGCATAGATCGCTTGCGTTCTATACGAGCTGCAGGGCTATGCGCGCAACAGTCAGCCATTACTAGTGCATACTTCAATATGAAAAGGCATACCTTTCAATAATCCGGATGTGTTCAGTATCTGCAACGCATTCAGTCCATTGTCCGACGTAAATCGAATACTCCGCATCGCTCGTATCTGTAACAAGCAAAAGTATTTTCAGTATTTTGGATTAAAAAATAGACATTTTTAGTAATAAAAATAGACAACTACGAAGGTTTTTAGCTAACAAATGCCAGGAAGACTTTTTCCAAAGATATTGAACCCTCGCGAAGCGTTATCTGGCAATATGCAAAAAGTTTGCGATGCCATTATTGAAAAATGAAACAAAAATATTGAATGGCTGCAAGGATTTTATCCAATGCCGTAAAACTGATTAATTAATTAATTGAGGGCTTATCGAGGTCTATGCGTTTGGTATTGTTCCACCACTAATTCCGCTAAAGGTTCTACTAGTAGAAGAATGGAATTATCTATAGTCCGGCCAACGAGACGTGATAAAAAATGTAAACAAAGTTTCAGGGGTTCAAAACATTTTTATTTGAATAAATTATATACATAGCATATATTAGCGACCCGGCCCAAATTCGCTCGACCGATTAAGTGATATACATTAAAATTTATTTTACAAAAACCCATTTAAGTACTAGGCAAAAAATAGATGCGCGATGAGAATGCGCGCCGGGGGATGTTATGATTTATGGTAAAACAAAATATCATCTTCTAAAGTATTTATTTGATTACATTTTGTACAATTTTAATCTGAATTGAAGAAGCTAATTAACGTTTTTATTTAGATAAGGATTAATACATGCGTACATGTATAGGTTGTCTAAATCGCGGGCCGCGACTATTATTTATGACTGTACATAACTATAATTGCGTTAGTAACATAAATGAAGGTTCGGGACGGGCCTATTGTATTAGGTAGTTCGGGAAAATTCTAGAGAACCGTGGGTAGCCGTATGTAAGAATGTAAGGCACGCACCGGGCCGCGACAGGGCATAGTTTAGTTCCGGAAGTGAAATCAAAGCGATCACTCCAAGCAACAAGAAGAATTATTTCGACGACTACAGCGAAGATATTTGACTATAGTGATTGTGCTTGATGATTTGGATTCTGTTGAGTGGATTTTTGTATAAGGAGACAATAAACAACTTCTACGTTGCAATCGGTATTTTATTACCCATAGGGCGTAACAATATTTACATCACGTTTTTGCCAGTTTCGTTATAACTGGACGGGTAATAATAGGTAAAATCAGTAAGTCGTCAGTAATCAGTCAGTCAAGTCAGTCATACATTCAAGTAAAGCGATGGCTTTTTTTACCAGTACGTGACCATGGAATTTTGGAGGCAAGCTGTATAAACATATTTTCGCACTGTTATTTTATTTCACAACACTCGTGCACTGTAACTAACCTATATCGGACCAAATGCCATCAAATTTATCCAATATTACTCAAAATTATATCAATAACATGAAAATAAAACAAGAGCACAACATAATGTCTTTTTCGACTTCCCGTCAAAACGCGACCAAATGTTGACAACTGTGGTACTGACTGCTTTCCTGTACCACGAAACAGGCAACAAAAGCTGTCGTTGACTAACTGACGCCACTACTGCATACGTGTGATAAGGACAGAGATAATAATTTCTCTCTCGCAATAGTAACTTGGTAACGGTCCGTTTGTTTACATTCTTTATCTCGTCTCGTTGGCCGGACTATATATCGAGTCAAGCCAGTAAGATTATACTAAGATATCTGGGTGAAGCGATGGCTGTGTTAGAAGAACTTTTCTGACAGGGTTTGAAAGACGATCCGATAAACCATGTTTTCACACTGTTTTTATTCTAAAACACTCGGGGACTGTAGTTAAGCTTTATTTACAAAACGCTTTCTCTATTCGACTAAATCTTAATATATATATAAAAAGTAAAGGGTTTTCTTTGTACGTAAAGACACGGTTTTCTCTATTATCATTAACTCCAATCAACTTCCCGTTGGAGTGGTAAATACCCCTTAGTACGTAGATCAAGCAAACTATTTTAATTTTATTGAGAATGTTCGAGAAAGTTCCAGAAACTTCACGAATTATTTGGATTTTTTAAAATAATTTTCATTAATTGAGAACATTCGAGAATGCTTCTCAAATGATCTGGTTTTTTTTTTAAATAATTGCAATCTTTTTTCGAATGATCTCCAGGATTTTTAAAATAATTGCAATTTTTTTAATTAATTGAAAATATTCGAGAAAGTTCCAGAAACTTCTCGAATGATCTGAAGATTTTTAAAATAGTTACAAACTGTTTTAATTAATTGAGAATGTTCCAGAAATTTCTCAACTGATCTTGAAAATCCTACTAATATTATAAACGCAAAAGTTTGTAAGTATGGATGTTTGTTACTCTTTCACGTAAAAACTACTGAATGGATTTAAATGAAACTTTACAATAATACAACTTTTACAACTTATACATCAGAATAACACAAAGGCTACAATTTATAAAGATATTGTGTGAATTGTCCAAAATATGACGATAAGTGTCAAGTAAGTAGGAAAAAAATCTACCATGTGCGAGCTATTCTGGCGTGCGCTGCCAAAACTGCTAGAGAGTTACACATTCCTTATGTATGATGGAAATGTTTATCTTAAATAGTCCTACAAAAAAGCCGGTCCACGGCACTTCAGAAGGGACTTCTTCACTCTATGCTAATGATCCTCTCTAACGCGGGTGAAACCACGGGGCACAGCTAGTAAAATAATAAAATATTACGGGAGCGTGCAGTGCAAGTTATAAATAAATAAATAAATATCTTTGGACAATTCACACAACACCATCTGATTCCCTGATGAGTTCCCGCAAAATTATTTAGATATTAATTTACTCGTATGTTCTGCTAAAAGCAGAAGCGCGTATGGCTCGGTGGCTAGCGTAGAACGCAAGCGGTCTATGCAGCTAAGTTAAACGGGCGCGGTCGGGTGTGAGATGGGTGACCGAATTTCATGCGCGTTTCCGTGCTTCGGAGGGCACGTTAAGCCGTCGGTCCCGGTTGTCGTCGATAGATAACAATCGTTAAACCTAGTCGGAGGCCTTATAAGCGGTTTGAAAATATCCGACAGCGGATTGGCCACTAATCCGCATCTCCACCAACCCGCATTGGAGCAGCGAGGGACCTTACTCCAGGCCTCCCCAATAATGGGGAGAGACCCGTGCCCAGCTGTGAGACGCAAAAAGGGTTGCAGCCAAAAGTGAAAAGGGATAATACTGTTACAGTTCCAGTTCCATTCCAGTTTTTTGTGAGATGGTAGACGGATCTAACTGACAGACTCTATAAGCCAAATCTATGTTAACATTTAGGACTAATTGTACCTATCTAGCGCCGTAAGCAACCCATAAAAACAAACCTGTTGAAAGAAATGTAATCCCACGCGTCCATTAGCGTTGTTGTGCCTTCGTCTATCAAGTATTAGGGGAAAGTATGAATTAGGGGAAAGTACCAATTTGTACTGAAAAATTGAAAATCGGTTGTTTAAAGATTGTATTTAATTAAAATATTTACACAGACAATTGTCCAAGTGTGGTCTTCCGTTATCATGGAGCTCATTATAGCTCCATGATATCGTAAAGGTTGATTCACGGGTCTGGGCTGTTTCACTATGATAATAGAAAAATAAATAACACTATTTTTCCAGTTCTTTGTAAGATGGTAGACGAATCACCCTTTAGCTCTCAGTTTTTGTGAGACATAAGTCTATGTTAACATTTAGGACTAATAAAATTATATCGAAGTGTCGTAAGCAACCCATTAACACAAACCTGTTGAAAGAAACGTAATCCCAGCGTCCATTAGCGTTATTGTGCCCTTTCGGCATGGATATTTTTATACTTATATCGAAATTTTCCCGAAGCTTTGCGAATTCGGCAATAAGTGAGGACAATAAAAGATAACAAGCTCACCGAAATAGATACAATAGGGCTCTGGCGGGGTTTCGGGCAATGTGATATTGTGTTGGTAGGAAAATCAACACGTAACAATAGCAAAGATTGGTAGCTCTGCTAGGTTTTGTTATTTTGTCGTTGGTCCTAGCAACAGTTTCAAGTATTTTTTAACCTTTTTATATATCCTACAGTTGGGTCTTTTTCAAGGATTGAAGAGGATTTAGACTATCAACGCTGGTGCCATGTGCGAGTTTGTGTACTTGCCTATGTGAAATTTTGGTATAACAGGCATGGGCAATGGCGAAAAACATTGTATTAAAAATATATACCATATTTCCCTCAGCCATTTAATTTTGAGCCTGTGTCCTAGCAGCGAGTCATAGAAAGTTGTAGGTTGAAAAAAATTGCCAGTAGATAAATGTCCACTTTTAAAGGGGTTCTTTATTTAACTTAAACATTTTAAATACCAAAATAAATACATTAAGATACTCAAATAGAGGATGAGTACGCACTAGGACAAAACATAAGTAACAATATAAGATAACAAGACTGCCGAAATTCTCAATACAAATAATGTTCAATCCATTGGCTTTGTCAAGGGAATTTGTAAGTATTCATGGTATAGCATTTGGGTATTTGTTTGCGATGTTCAGAGTTTACGCAATTCAAATATAAGCGACGCGGACAGATTTTGATAAAATATGACGAACACTTTTAGGGCAAGATTTACGGCGTATTGACCGTTCTGTTGATAGCTGTATCTGATAAAAATTATATTAAAAAGTAAAACCGTCCCTTTTAAATATACGAGACTAAATTGGCACTCATAAAAAAATACGCGTCAGCGCCTACGTTATCTTGACGTATGTTGCGCACTACCTCTATGTACAAAATGAACGAAACTCAGTAGTTTCGTACATTTTTACCATGGTTTGTGTATACTAAAATTATGCATGCAATTATGCACGAATTAGGGCTCCATGATGCATTAATAAAGGGCTTAAATTATTTGTAGAGATTTCAGGGCCGGATTTAGGGGAGAGAAATCGGGGCTACAGCCCCGGGGCCCCCACAATAGAGACTTCGAAAAAAAAAATTCAGACTAGTACACACTAGTAAAAACTTTTCCTTTCATATTTTCTTCGCGTTTTAAGGTGCTTTGTACAAACATGATTACGTTAAATATTAACAGAAACCATCGATCTATATTTGTTCATTCCAATCAGGCAATCAGTAAAATATCAATGACAGAAAAAAAAAATTGGAAAATAGTTTGGGGCTAAGGGGCCTCCACCCCTTTGTTGCCCCGAGGCCTCCAGACCAATTAATCCGGCCCTGAGAGATTTACATACACATAAGCTACTATCGATTAATGAATACACATAACTTCCACAGCACTCTACCATGGGACACAAACTCATGCCTTCCGTCTTCGCCCAAACTTTGGAAGGAATTGGGCAACTTTAGGTAGATGGTTGGTTATAGTAAGTATATTCCTATCGAAATAGCTGAATATCCAATATATAGTTCGAGACAAAGGGATGAGGGTGTTGAGCCAACACAAACACAAACTAAACGTTTGTTTAGCAGCATCCCCTTCCGATGCTCACCGCTAAGTCGAAGCATAGGTGTAACTTCCATTTGTTTATAAGCTAGCTATAGATAAAGAGACATACAGGTAGGGAGAAAGAGTTTATGTTTCCTTTAGGCTTATGGAACCAAAATAAAAATTGCATAGCTACCATTAAGTAATGACCGCCTCATTAGTATTAAGAAATGTTATTTGCTAAAGGACATAAATTAACTCACAGAATAATATATTTATTTTTAGTATTATAAATTAGTGCAAATATCTCTTCTCTGTTTGAAAGACATTCGATGTATGAAAATCTAAAGTGTAAACTACTTAATAGTAATTGCTTAACTCATAGATTAAATTGATGGCTTGACTAAGCTTTTACTTCATAGTTCAATTGTACAATAATTAAAGAAGCACTAAAGGTGCTTTGAATAAACCATACGTCTTTATTAACATATACGGAAACCAAAATTACAATAACTTTGTATTTAAGTGAGCTGTGTTGGAGCAGCGTACTGTAGTATATTCGAGTCAGAGAGCCTATTATACGAGCAACCATCCGAAGTATTTTCTGCAAATATTTTGTTAAATTTTAAAGAATAATAAACGATTATATCATGTTCTAATTAGATTCATATTTGCTATAGAGTTTTGCAGCCATGAAGTGAAAAGTTAGAAGAGGCTCGAAATTACGCTCAAAATATGGGAATATTCGAAACATTGCGCTTATATTTTGCCCTTTACTTATTAATTTGGAAAGACATATTGCTGCAACTAGTTTTTGCCCGCGATATCTTCCGCGTGTACTTGTGCTTAGGCTGGGCCTAAACCGCTATCAGTACTATAAATCCATCCATCTAACTCATCACACAAATAATCTTATCAATTCTGACATCGTTACGGTCTCAACTGTCTAAAGTAGTTAAGACACGTTAAGTATTTAGCAGCCAGGCATTTAATGAGGCGTCAGCTAAGTTACTCGTGAATTAATTAGTGGTGAATCCACTGAACTGTTTTACAGTTACTTCTTCCGTATTCGTATTTAGCGGTTTGAACTGAAAAATGCTTTGCTAAAAATTTACAAATTAATTCTCTGACTTCGTTACTGTCTCAAGTCTCTAAAGTATTAAGACGCGTTAAGAATTTAGCTGCCAGCGGAGTTAATGATGTGTCAGGTAGGTAAGTCGTAAAGCGCTGCGAGAATTAATTAATGCTGAATCCATTGTTTTGCTTGACAGTTTCCTCTTAAATTTTTATCGCATTAAATTGAATGTTAGTAATTGATGACGTTCTTTTAGCTGCGCTATGAATACCTACCCGATCCAGACTAATATTTTCCTTCTTTCACGTCGCAACGGTGTGACTTATTCACCTGTTTTTTTGTACGCGGATAGTTGGAGGGCGGAAGGATGATATAGGCTACTTTTTACCCCTAAATAAATATATCCTTCGTATGGGAAAATAGGTGAGAAATCTAGTATGAAATATAGTAGAATTTAGTTCCAAGTTATAGTTAGTAAGAAAAATGTACGCCAAATAGCTGCAATAAGGGGGTAAAATATAAAAATAAGCTACTGTAACATCGTTTAGCTACTGTAACATCGTTATTGTCTTAACTGTCTAAAGAGGTTAAGTTAAGATGTTAAGCATTTAACAGCCAGCATTTAATGAGACGTCAGCTAGGTAACTCAATGAGCGCTACGTGATTTAATAGCTCCTGAATCCACTTAATTGTTTTACAGTTGATTCTTTAGTGGTAAGCGCATTAAACTGACGACTGACTGACTCTTCAACTGCTGCCTGCAGTTTGCTCAGCTGCGTGAACAAGGAAAATGATTCGAATCAATACTACACAATATTACTACTACTACGTACTATACTTACTTAACTTTAAGTAAGTACACCCAGAAAGTCCGTTTGTGTATAATATTTTAGATCAGTTTTTAAAAGCGAAAATTTAAAAAACAACAATATCTGATATGATCTGATTAACAATAAATATTTAATAACGACGAAATCTTGCCTAAATGCCAAAACATCCACGAAACTAAATAGTGCGAAGCCTCACGGCTGTTATCTCATCTAAAGAAATAGATTTAAAAACGTAACTATAGTTGTTTATTGAACGTTAATAACAATAAAATCTGTCATCTAATGAATAAAAGTACAAATGTTTGGAAAGCTTTTCCGCGATAAAATATAATATATATTTAACAATGCCTGAGAGTTTTTTTCCTCCGGTTTTTTTTTCTCTCATTGACCCAGCGGTGGGTAGGCATTAAAGCCGAAGATCCGTTAAAATTTATTTTAAATTAAAATTTATTTATTTATTTTATATTTTAACGGATTCTTAAAACTTTAAAATTTAAATTGAGTTATAACTGTAATTAATTTAGTTAATAAGTAACTTTAGTGATTATTGGATGCCTGAATAAGGTAGACTGTTTAAATACTATTTTTTATGTTTTTACGCAAACACCTATTTTTTTGTAAACAGTCATCAATAAACGTTTTTCATTTCATTTTTCTTGTTTCGAAATATTCATCCCGTAATACATCTGCCGTGAAAATTGATATCCACCCGTTCGGCTTATTTTAATTTCAATTATGTTTCGCTATAAATGGAAATTTGTTGAAAATTTCATTCAAATTCTGCCACAATATACGAAATAGAGTTTATTTCTTTAATCCTTTCATAAAACGGAAACGTTCAACATGGACAATTAAGTAAGGAACCAAGTAAACGTGAATAAATTTTATTCACTTTTTTCTGCTAACGTTTCAATGATATTTAATAAATCGTAATATTTAACTATATTTATGATTTATTATAGAATTTTTATGCTTACTCAAAACCATGACCTTATCTGTGGTATTCTTGGCACAAGAAAGCTTTTCAAAATTTAGGTCCATAGTCTAGCTATGGAATGCTATGGACCTAAATAAAATTATCAGTGAGATAAATCAACTAGTTTAGGAGAAAATCGGATTGGTCTCACTATATTGAAATGTTGAATTTATATATCCATTATTATTAAAATTCCCATACCTATTAATTAGTAAAGGGACTACCTACAAATTATTGAAATTCTCTACGAGATTCTTCCTAATGAACTTCAGTTCTTCCGGTTTCTTATGAAAAAGTGTACTGCTGATTAGTCGAGTTAAGAATAAAACAATTTTCAATCAAGGAAAGCGGCTTATTGCGATACAGAGGGAGACGCTGGTGTTGCCAGCATTAATGATTCTTAAAAATGAAATTTATGAAAGTGTTCGAGGCGAATATAAATTATAAATATTGTATCTATTATTATCATATATTAGGTATAGTTAAATAGCTAAAATATTAATTTCAAAGAAAAACACAAAATAGTATTTTAGGGCAAGCTGAATTTTTTTTTCTTATCTAATACATATATCAATTTTTCAATCCTGAGATATAATTTTTGAGAAATCATTTTTATTATGTCAAATATAAAATATAAAGCTAAAGAGTTTGTGTGTTTGTTTGTTTGAATGCGCTAATCTCAGGAACTACTGGTACGAATTGAAAAATTCGTTTTGTGTTGGATAGTCCTTTTATTGAGGAAGACTTTAGGCTATATAACATCATGCTATGACTAATATCAAAGTCCACGTGGACAAAGTCGCAGGCGGCCACTAGTGTCATATACTTTTAAATTAAACTGAAAAAAATATACTACAACGAAGTTCAATAAATTTATTTTATGTTTTTTTTTATATAATTATATATTGCTTTCAATTGCATTAAGTACAAAAATATGTGTTTTTTTTACTTCTTTAATTTGAAAATAATGATAGAATTGTTGCAATAGATATATTTTTCTATTTAATCTCAAAATAAGAATAGAATCTGGCAACACCAACTAGAAGTGAATTAGTGAGGGCGTTGGAAGGGATCGAATGGAAATTAACGAGTCGTTTGTTGAGTTTCGTAAGGATTTCATTAAATTAATGGCAATCGTCGATAACTCGATTTGCCAAAGTATTGGCTCATTTTACGATTTCCGTTAAGATTTTGAAGCGAAAGTAAATAAGCTAAAGCGTTGATCTATGCAGATTACAATAGCCATTGATTTCTTAAAGTAACAATGAACTACAGTTACAATATACCTATAGGGATTTTATTCTACAAATCTACGAAATATTTTATTATTTATTTGTCGTCGAATATTTTGAATATAATTTATTAGAATAGAGGTCTACCCGATCAAAAAAGGCCATTTGAAAGCTGACGCATGATTTCGGCTTCGATAAGCATCTTACAATGTGACGCATACTATATACGTCAAGACAATTCCACAGCGTACCACTGCAGTGGTACCAGTGATACCAGTGCACTGGTGGTGCGGCCGGTGGTACGAGTACGGCTGGAAATGAACCCATTCGAGGGACAATATTCGATCTGAAAACGTATTTTTAAAAATTTATAATATCATTTGTGTCCTATAAGTTATATAACATGTAAGTTTGCCATCTCCTAGGATGTACCAATAAGTCCTCAAAACTCTGTAATACAGCGCTATTATTAATCTAGTCAAGTTGTATATAAGGCTTACGTGTTTAGGAAAATCGTTCACTTTTCTGTAACGCGGATGGCGTTAGGCTCCATCATCATTTGTACGCGAAACTTTTGTGACCCAAAGTTTTAGGTATGCGGCTCTCGTATGAGTCAGCCACTATGAATACGTAAGTTCAATAAAACAAGAAAGACGACATTTCGATAAAAAAGGTACATTTTCGGAGCGTAGTTCGCAAGATAAGCATGTAAATGTGATGTTCTGCGCTAGATAGGGCCTCGGAAGATCTTCAATGGCGTAGCATCTTGCTCCATCTATTAGGCATTTGCATACAAACCGGGTTTACGTCTAGAATATCCTATCCCATATTGCCCGCGTTTGTTTTATAGCGTAATATATGTTGAAGAAAGTGTTTTAAAGGTCTGAGAGGAATGTATAGAGCATCCTCCGTCTTTAGCGAAATAAAATGTTTGTGCGGTTTGAGAGTTCTGTAGCTCTACGTGATGTTAAGGCGAGAGGGGTTAAATAAACGAGAACAAATATGCTAAGAGCCGATATTTCAATCCCCAGATAAAGTTATTAGTTAATATGATCGCTATCCTTTTCATTTGTCATAAGGATAACAATGACAGCGTTAACATTTATTCATTTCTTTCATACATTCAACCACAGAGTTCCAAATAACCTCTCATTTGCATTGAGACCGGGTGTCTGTGCACTCCTGGAAATAGTTGAAATGCGCGAACACGTGAAACATATAGCGAACATTTGTTCCATGTCTAATGTATGTAAAAGGAGGCGCCCGATTCTACAAAGTGCAAAGGCGTCTCAAGAGCGCCATTTTCTTTTCATTTAGTTCTTATTTCATACAAGTTATTCCACTTTCTACCCTCTGCTTGGTAGAGGGATTAACGCATGAAAAACTACCCCATTTCTTCGTATTAAGCTTAAACTTTAGTCTGCGAAGAACAGACTGTGAGCTGCTACGTACAGACTTGTATCTAGAGACTCCTTACAAGAACAAAAGAAACCTAATACCTAGAATCAACTTAGTTGTCCCTGGCTATTTGTCTACACGTTCTCTGATTCTTCGTAGGAATCATAATATGACATCGAAAATAAGTAGTAAAGTAAGTGTTTAATATACTAAACATGCAGACATATCTAAAAGTATTTAAATAAAATTTCTCATTTGTTTTGCTGCATAAACGTGGGAACCCATTCGCAAACATTTATCTAAGGGTAAATTTCGAAATGAATGCAACTGGCTCTCTTCAAAATCTCGTTAAAATTGGACGTTTTTTTTACGTCGGCAAAGAGTCATTTCCATATTTTTCGGTGTAAATGAGAATCCTTTTAGCATGTTTGGAAGTTTTTCCGTTACTCCAGACTTAATTACTCTGGCTTAAATAGAAACTCTTAGCTCACGCCTTTGTGATAGTAAAATAAATTATATTTGTGTAAAATTTTATAAACTATTTAAGTTTATTAATTAAGCCGATGCGTCCTTCAAAGAAAGGCACCTTGAAGGACGTATTCTACGTTTAAATTTACGAGCGTCAACGAAATATGTACTATATACCGCCAATATTTATTTCCTACTTGTTGTTTAAGACGCAATTTGCACCTAAATTATACTACTTAGATCTGTAACAACAATGCCAGACGTCTAGGGGATTGCATGTTAAGATTGCGAATGCTGGTATGCCGTCGAGATTCTGACTTTGTCGTACATCGGTAAGCACTTCTTATGCAAATGTTCAGACAGTCGCATTTATTATACCTAACGTACATACGTCTGTCTGAATGCTCCGCACTTTACTTGAGGTATGAGTAGTTGGAACCCTTATAATGCAAATTTATAATGCATTATTAATACCAGCCTTTGCTGTAATGTAACATTTTTCTGTTTACGACATTATTGTTTTTAGTCAAAGTTTTTATATAATAAGACTTTTTTTATAGTTAAAAAGCTTTAGAATATCCCAACGCGCACGCACAACATATAAACGTACACAATAAATATATATTATTATAATATTTCTTGTGCGCGTGTATATGTCACTGAACTCCTCCTTAACGAATGGACGGATTATGATGAATTTTTTTGTGTTTTTTCAAGGAGATTTGAAAATGGTTTAGATACACAAATTGGTCCACTGGAAAATGTTTTTTTGATTAATTTTTATTTATAAGTAGTTTTCCCATACATATGTATTGTTCCTACCTGTTAAACTGTTCGTTCTATACTTTGACACAGTTAGAATAAAAGGACAGTTCGTATGTTCATTATTTGTTTTATATTTTTGTATGACAGTAACATGAATTCTCTTTAAAAAAAATAAAAAAACCAAACCCTATTTTTAATTATTAAAACAAACTTTTTAGGCAGGACAACGACTGCACCCGGGCGAAGCTGGGCCGGACCACTAGTTACATTATATAGATTAAATAGCAGCCGCCCGTGACTGCGTTTGCCGCGTGGACTTTAGTATTAGAATTTTTCTAAAATAAAAGTAGCCTAAGTTACTTTTTATTACACCAGTTACCTGCCAGTGAAAGTCCCGTCAAAATCGGTCCAGCCGCTTCAGAGATTAGCCGGAGCAAACAGACAGACGGACAGACAGACAAAAATTGTGAAAATGCTGTTTTGGTATATGTACCGTATATACATTCATATGCATGTCGTAAAAAGAGACAATCCATTTGTATTTATTTGTATAGATTTATAGATAAACGAGTTTGTAAATAAGTTTCATAACTTTATTTATTCATGTGAGTTACATTTAAAAGGGTGGAATGAAAAAACCAGAAGACAATAGATCAATTTCACGTTTCTAGTTTTTTTAGTTATATTTTAATTTCATTTTTTCAATAATATATAATCGAGTGGCATTCTCTGTGTATGATAGTTTATTAGTCTTCATTATATTTGCTCTTTAAAATGTTATTTGTCAGGATTAACCAAGGACTACTTTCAAAAAATAAAGGTAACTAAATAAAAAATAAAGCATTTTTATAACTAAGTTAGATATGCTAAGTTCTCGGCAAACCTCTCGACTGTCGGAATTAAATATGCATTCAGAGATCTCTGTTTTTTACGTCGCAGCATCCCAAGGGGTGTATTTTTAGAAAAAAAATTATTAAGACTACTGTAGAACCTTGAACACTGAGTCACTGAGTGCTGTAAGGTCAAAGCTTTAATAAAATAATTTAACTGATTTGTATTCCTCACCAATTGTAATACTTACATAATTTGAATTTGAAGACTAGATTTATCACTTTTAGCTATATATTTTTTATTTATAAATAAAATTTCATTGTAGCCTCAAATATTTTAAAATTATCTATTAGCAGATGAGAATGCAGGCCACTTGGTGTGAGGTCTGCCTCAATAAAAAATAAAAAATATTTGCCAGTGAGCATGCAGGTGTGAAAGCAAGCAATTCTAAGTCTTGCCTTAGGTTGTATTCACTTTGCGCTGCTACTCTCTAGGATTCGAGGTCTTCTCATATTTACCGAAACACAATGGAATTTCTTCATCGCAGAAATGGGTGCACCGATGGCACTCATACGGTCGAACCATTAAAATTAGTTTATTGCAAATCTAAGTTTCATCAGAAAATATGTATTATTCTACTCGTGTTCATCTTTTTTAATCTTCATTCTCGGGAATGCTAAATAATACCGTAATCTTAAATATTTAAATACGGAATATTATTTAAATTCCAGCGTTCTTCTTCTCCTATCTTGTGTATTCTGAACGTGGCTAATCTGATACAATTTTAGAATTTAAATTAGCTCCCGTTAGCGGTGACTTGCTTAATTAACTTCTACGAAGTTTCTTGGCTGTCATTTTTATGTTGGAATATAAAAAAGATAAGATTATGAATGAAAACTCCGAAAAAAAAACATGACGTATAAAACTTAGGTTTTTAATAAAAATTACTAGCAATTCATCAGATCTATTAAGATTTTCTGACTGTTAGACTTTGACTCCAATGAACGGTTTGAGACTAGCGTATTTTACTTTTAGACAGCATGACTTGACTTCAGGTGCATAAAGTGCGTAAGCGTAAACGCGTTTGCTGAAACGATCGTGCACGCGCAGATAAATCTACGCTTGCTAGATACGAGTATGCACATCAACATGCCTTCTGTTGATTGCTTGCCTGTATAATTGGGTAAAGAGTGTTTTTATACATTTTTATTATAGCATAATAAGTTTGTGATTTTTTATTAACGTATAGTATACTAGACTATGGCATAAATCCCCCTCAATTTCCAGAGGAGATCTTCATACAGCAAGGGGGTTACCTTTAATACCTCCCTGCTGTATGGGGGGGTTAAAATTAACCTCTTTTTTTCAAACTTTTTTATGTCCCACTGCTGGACACAGGTCTCCTCTCACAAGTGAGAGGGATTTAGGCCATAGTCCACCACGCTGGCCAAGTGCGGATTGGTGGACGTCATGCTTTCGAGAAATTATGAATTTCTCTCAGGCATTCACGGCGATGGAGAACATCGTAATCAATTAAATATCACGATATTTTCCATCACCGTGAAGCAGCAATAAATACGCACATCACAAATTTCTTTGTCAGATGTGCGCGCCGAGGCTTTGCACCCAGGATCGGTTGCGTCGAAGACCGTGATTTTTTACCACTCGGCCATCGCTGCGCTGCAAAAAAAAAACTAATTACTATAAAAATGCTAATTTTAATCAAGCATCAAGTGCAGTGAGTCTCTACAGAGTGTGTACCCACTACGTAACTACGCGGCAACTAGATTTGTATGAACTTGATGTATATCGGAAATGTTTCAGGCGCAAGGGACGTTTCAACAAGGTCTTTTAATTAAGTGGAAATTGGTATTCGGGTCATTGCTTAGCCATTGATCTGAATATTTTTGATTTTTACCGACTTCCAAAAGAAGGAGGTACTGTATTCGGCTGTATGTATTTTTTTTTTTTTTATATATGTTCACCGATTACTCCGCCGTTTGTGGACCGATTTTCAAAATTCTTTTTTTGTTCGTATGCTTATACTCCCGAGGTGGTCCCATTGTCACCAAACCAGGATCTGATGATGGGATCCCAGGGAAATCGAGGGGAACTCTCACATTTTATAGGCACACACATTGATTTTCTTATAGTTTCTGAAGCATAAGAGATATTTACGCATAGAAATCATCATCTCATGTTGCTGAGCTGATGATAGAAGGTACTGCGACAGTGAGGAGTTGAGAGCAAATTCTTTCAATAAATAGTTTTTTATTCGAAATCTTACATTCCCCAGGTGGTCCAACTGTCACCAAGTCAAAGTCTGATGAGGGGATCCCAGAGAAATCGAAGGGAACATTCAAATTTTAAAGCACAACAAATGATTTTCATATTTTTACAAAGCAAAACAGACATTTGTATATAATTATCGTCATATCATGTTGCTGAACTGATGATGGAAGGTACTACGACGGTTAGGAGTTGAGAGCAAATTCTTTCAATAAATGGTTTTTTGTTCGAAATCTTACATTCCTGAGGTGGTCCAACTGTCACCATGTCAAAATCTGATGATGTGATATTAAGGAAATCGAGGGAAACACTGAAACGTAATAGGCACACACATTCTTTTAGTCATATTTTTAACATAATACAAATATTTATGTCTGGTAATTATCACCTGCTGTTGCTTAACTGATGATTGAAGGTACAACTCCTCAACGGTTAGGAGCTGAGAGCAAATTCTTTCTTTAATTTATACGTTCAGGTGGACTGATAGTAGTTTTCTTTCAGACTTTTAGATGGCTATTAGATAAACATGATTATAAAAGGTAAATCTGTTTAAAAGTTTAGAAGTAAAGTGAAATTTTTTCCAATTATGCTAATACATACAGAATTATTAAAATTACTAAAAAGAGTGAAATAAATTAAGTTTTTAACAAAAAAATAGAACCGACTTCAAACGGTAAAAAATAAAATTGTTCAGTACCTACTTCTTCTTGCTTTTGGTAATGACTCTTAAAACTATTTTTGAAGTCGGGCCCTTAGTGAAATGTCCTGTCTTAGTAAATATAGTGTACCTTTCGTTCTGAATGGGCACCGACTCCAATATAGTTTTAACAGTCATTACCATAAGCAAGAAGAAGTAGGTACTGTCCCACTGTCTGTACTGTCGGTGCCAATTTAGAACGAATGGTACGACATTTACTAAGGGCCCGACTCCAGAAATAGTTTTAAGAGTCATTACCAAAAGCAAGAAGAAGTAGGTACTGAACAATTTTATTTTTTACCGTTTGAAGTCGGTTCTATTTTTTTGTTAAAAACTTAATTTATTGTATATTATTAATTCTGAAACAAGATGAATACTGTTTTACAATATATTTTTTTTCTTTTTCAATAGCTATTGGTCTGCGTATTTCAACCATCCTCATTGCTGTCTTTGTGGGACGCAGGTCGATTGTTTGGGGTACCACGGTCTTTCTTATTTTCGCAGTGCCGGTCCACTGCAGCAATCATGTCTGCTTTCAGTACATTATACATCTTGTTTTATTTTTCTTATTGTTTTTTTTTATTTTTATTTGAATGGAGTAGCAGACATGCATGCAGGCCACGTGGTGTTAAGTGGTCACTGCAGCCCATGGACATCTTTTATAACCTCAAGCAAGCATAGGTAAGTCTTGTCTGAGGTCGAATGCAGTTGCGCTGCTACTACGAAGGCATCACCTCATGTAAGTGTGGCCGGCAACTGTACCTTTCCACCGAAACACAATAGAATTGGTTCACGACAGAAGCGGGTGCAGCGCTGGTACTTCCCCGGGCGAACCATAAAAGTTCTACCATCTACAAATGTTCTATGTTTTGTTACAACGTGAAACCCAATAATTATTTTGTTTATCTTATTTTCCCTAAATTATTTACCTAGGACTAGGCCCACACTTAAATGTAAGGCAGATGTAATCGATTGATGAGTCTCAGTTCAATGAACCGCGAAAGCGATTGGAGACTTAATGAAGATTCGGCCGAAATTGCCAGCTTTAGTCGAGCGGAGAGGTACGCCGTGGGAGAGAACGCATGTCGTTTAAGAGTTGTATAGCTAGTTGTGAAGCGTGCATGGCCCGGCGGCGAGCGTAGAACGCAAGCGATCTATGCAGCTAAGCCAAACGGGCGCGGTCGGGTGTGAGATGGGTGACCGCTAGTGGCAATAAATTTCATGCGCGTTTCCGTGCTTCGGAGGGCACGTTAAGCCGTCGTCTATCGACAACATCCCGGTTGTTGTCGATAGACGACGGCTTAACGTGCCCTCCGAACAGTCGTTATACCTTGTCGGAGGCCTTATGGGACGGTTTGAAACATTCGACAGCGGGTTGGCCAATAACCCGCGTCTCCACCAATCCGCATTGTAGCGGCAGTGGGACGCAAAAAGGGTTGCAGCCATTATTGTTTTTTTTTAATTATTATTTCTGTAAAAATAATTAACTGTTTTGCTCAGCTGCATAGATCGCTTGCGTTCTACGCTAGCCACCAGGCCATGCGCGCTTCTAATCTTCTTCTTCCCTTTGAATATCTTGGGTTTCACAGGATTCTCGCAAAAACGCCCCCAGCTCATCTTGGATTACTGAGGAAACCTGATGGAAGCTACACCAAGACGGTAGATGAAACCTTACAGTTATTGATTAGTACACACTTCCCTGGATCTACCGTCATGGATAAGGATGCCATCGTGCCACCTCCTGAGACGCTTAAATCAAGACCTACTATCGAGAACTGGAGAGTGGCGACCTCAGTCTTTAAACCCGATAGAGTAACTTGGGCCATCAAAAGCTTTGAGGGCTACAAATCAGCAGGAGAAGATGGCATATTCCCTGCACTAATTCAAGAAGGGTTAAACGAAGTGTTGGCAGTGCTATTGAAAATCTTCCGCGCAAGTTTTGCCTGGGGATATCTGCCAACCTCTTGGACGAAAGTAAGGGTTACTTTTATACCTAAGACGGGGGACAGGGATAGCTCGCAACCCAAATCTTTCAGACCAATTAGTCTCACCTCATTTCTGTTAAAGACAATGGAAAAGGTTATAGACTTGCATATCAGGGAAACCTACCTAAAGGTAATGCCCCTTCAGCCTCAGTAACACGCTTACCAAAAAGGGAAATCAACGGAATCCGCTTTGATGGAGCTAACGGACCGCATTGAAAACGCCCTTGTAGACAAAGAAATTGCCTTATGTGCATTTCTCGACATTGAGGGGGCTTTCGACAATACCCCTACTGAAGTCATACTAAAATGTATGAAAGACAGAGGCATTGACAACACCATTACCGACTGGGTGGGACATATGCTTAACAACAGAATAGTTCGTACCACGTTATTCGACATCACAACCGAAATCAAAATTAATAAAGGTTGCCCACAAGGCGGAGTCCTTTCGCCCCTACTGTGGTCTATCGTGGTCGACAATCTTATCCAGGAGCTCAACGACAATCGACTGGACACACAAGGCTATGCAGATGACTTGGTAATCAACATAGTTGGAAGTTGCCAAAGTACCATTTCTAGCCTCTTGCAGACAGCACTCAAAAGAGTCGAACAATGGTGCATCAAAAACGGTCTAACTGTAAATGCCTGCAAAACCGTCATTGTGCCCTTCACAAGAAGGTATAAGTTGGACAAGCTTGAACCCATTAAGCTTTTTGGCACAACTATCCCGTTCTCGAAAGAAGTTAAGTATTTAGGAATCATATTAGACCAAAGACTTAACTGGAACGCACACCTTGACAAGGTTGTCAAGAAAGCAAAGATTGCTCTGGGAACATGTTGTAGGCTTACAAGCCGGAAATGGGGGCTAAAACCAAAATACGTAGCGTGGATCTATGAGGCGATTGTCAGACCCATAATCACCTACGGCTGCGTATGCTGGTACAAGAAGACAAAGCAAACAACATGTATTAAGACACTAAACAGTGTCCAAGGATTGACCTGTCGTATTATAACCGGGGCCCTGCCATCAACCCCAATTGCAGCAATGGAAGCCATACTTAACATCTACCCTCTACACATTCATGTGCAGAAAGAGGCCAAATGTGCTATTCTCCGTGCTGCTGAAAAAGGCAAGGCAAACTGGAAATCACCTGTCATGAGGGAACTCTACAGAAACCTCACTGAATGCAAAATTATGGCGATGCCGAGTGACGTCATTAACAAGCAATATAGTTTCAACAAACTATACAAAATACTTATACCGTCTAGAGAAATGTGGGCGGATAAGGCATCAAACTCCCTCATAAGCGGAGATATCATCTGGTACACGGAGGGATCGAAAAAAGAGGGACGGACAGGGGCAGGAGTATATGGTCGGAAACCTAGTACGAAGTTCTACACAAACCTAGGCACCTATACAACTGTCTTCCAGGCTGAAATGTTTGCAATAATACAATGCGTGTACGAAAGCCTGGACAGAAATTATACCAACAAACGTATAACAATACTATCGGACAGTCAGGCTGCTCTTCAGGCACTACATTCCGATGAAACTCAGTCAAAATTGACCCTAGAATGTATCCACGCACTCAACAAACTGGGCGCACAAAACAGTGTAACTCTCGGGTGGGTGCCAGGACACGTAGGTATCTGCGGTAATGAAGTAGCTGACAAACTAGCCAAAAAAGGTGCTGCGTTGCCCTTCATTGGACCTGAGCCAACGGTGGGCATTGCAAAAACCGCTTCCCGAACCATGCTTCATGTCTGGTCTATGAACCAGGGCAAAGGCCTATGGGCGTCCGCTCCAGGCATGACACATGCAAGGGCTTTGGTGGCTGGCTACTCTAGCAAATACTCAAAACAAGTGATCAATCTACAGCGCAACGAAGTACGTCTGCTTGTAAGGACTCTTACTGGTCACTGCAAACTAAACAAGCATATGCTCAAACTAAACCTAAGTTCCACTGCTATATGCAGATTCTGCAATAGCGAAGAGGAATCGGGTATACACATCCTCTGTGACTGTGTTGCACTTACACACAGCAGAAGTCAGATACTGGGCGGCAGCCTAGTCACATCGGAAGATGTCAAACTTCTAGATCCCAAGCGCATCGTACGGTTCCTAATAACCGTCGGCCTTGGGAATCAGATATAAACATGGGGCCAGGCTACAATAGATCATTTACTGGTCGCAGTGGCCTTAGGGTTGTACCCTTCCCCACCAACTCAAATAATAATAATAATATCTTGGGTTTTATTTCAAAATTTTCTACATTGGGCACGGGTTTTAAATATTTCAAACCTGGGTTATACTAATACCATGTTTTAAAAATTATATTGGATAGGAAAGAACTAGCTAAGTTTATTGGAAAACTCTCTTCGCGGCACTACGTGTATCTAATACTAAAGTATTTTCTGCGTCGGCTAAAAATGTTACAAAAGGTACCTTATGTACGAGTAGCTTGTCAGTGCTGCCTGTGGCGAGGGATTTCACTGGTATTAAATTCTTAGTTGTGACAGTAATGCAATCAGTTCCAATAGAAATAGAATAGAATAGAATAGAAAATAGAAAAATAGAATTCAGTTCCAAGTTAGGTCTGTGTAGGTAAAAAAGTAAAATAATACTGTCTCTTAAGATTGATAAATGAGATAATCTATACTAATATTATAAAGAGGAAAGATTTGTATTTTTGTATGTTTGTAATGGATAAACTCAAAAACAACTGTTCCGATTTCAAAAATTCTTTCATCATTAGAAAGCTGCATTCACTTTGAGTAATATAGGCTACTTTTTACTGCGGAAAAATGCTTCATTCCTACGATTGATTTCTTCTTCATTCCTATGATTTTAATATAGCAATGAAGCCTAGAATAGCACATAGGCTATTTTTTATCCTACGGGGACCCATTAAACAGGTCCACGCGGGCTAAGCCGCTGGCGGAAGGCTAGTAATAAATATTGTTGTTATAAAGTTAAGTAAAAACTACTTTGCAACAATCCACAATCTCGCAAAATCTGATTTGCGAGTAACCGTGATGATGTTCTGTTTTGGGGCGAAACACGTGTTGGTGGTGGTACGTATGTTGGTGTATATTTTTTATTGTTGCATGTGCATGTATCCAATGTGGGAGGGAGGTGCTATTGCATGAAAAAAGTATACACCATCATACGTTCTGATTGCGGATTGCTGTAAAGTAGTTTTTACCCAACTTCATAACACTGGAGTTTCGCAAAGTAATTCTAAATTAATTATTGTTGTGGTTATATAGTTTTTAAGTGCTGTATGCTCTCTGCACTTTTCTCTTCTTTTCTCTTTTCACTTCTCTTTAAGTGATAAATTTAACACGGTTACGCCAGTGAAGTATGAGTAGAATTGCTCTAATAATATGAGTATTATTCTATCATTTTTTCCAAGATTCCAGTACAATTTGTGAGAGCGAGGACGTTTTAATCCTCGTTCAGTTCAGTTCAGTTCACCACCACCACGTTCAGTTCGCTTTGAAATCAAATAAGCCTCGATCGTAATATCCCTTGCATTAACTGCACCAAATCAAATTGTGTTAGGTAGTTACTTGTTCAATCAATATCGACAGTGGAGTCAATAGATGCGAGGATTCCAGGGAAGGGAATTTAAAACAGCAGTTCAACTGAATATATGAAGATACAATGCAGATACGAATCTAAGAAAAGACTAGATTATTTTGTATGATTTAAGACAATGCCTAAATTAGTAGATTAGATTATAAGGTTTAGTTTAATTAACAATATCTAACGTACCTATTTTGTTAAAATATTTGAGTAATTTATTTAAAACAATGCTAAGGGATGAAAGTCTTACATCATAAATATAAGTAAAGTTATGTTTGATGAAGTTTCTGAAGATATACCTACACATATAATAAAAATAAATTTAATCTGAATCGCAATCATGAATGAAATCAATCAGTCCCATTGCATCGAATCGATTTATAATAGTAACAAATCGAATTATTCCCAATAGTTATCTGGGACAGTTCTAGGGGAGTTCATTAAATACTCTCTATTAAATTGTAACTGTTTGTGGCACCTAAATGTCTAAATTGGTATGTCATCACGTAGATGGCTTTATGGTTTCATTAGATTAATTTGAGGGAATGTGTTAATTATTTGATTGCTTTGTTACATAAGAAAAAGATTCCCTATTTCTCCATATAATAAAATGTAAAATGTACGTTGTATGTATGCGTCGTTCGTGCGATTGTCACACTATTTTCGTAAATATATAATATTTTACAGAATTTCATCGAAAGGTATATTTGGGTACTAGGTAATTTTTACTGGCAAGAAATTCAGAGAATTTTTGATTATCTTCTGCGTTTTTTAAAATTTGAAACTTAAAGGAGTCTCATACAAAAAAACTCGGCATAGAACAGTTAACCCAAGTCTCAGCTCAGATAAGATTTAAAATAAAATTAGTCGGTATTGTAATAATTATTAAATTGCCGCAATAGGCATGATGACACTATTAAAGAATCAGAGTATAAATGGTTTAATAGAAAAATATATGCTAAAAAAGTTCTAAAATATGATCCCGTTTTAATATAAACATTAAGATTAATAAGATTTTCAATAAAATAAAAGTATTATATACAGCAATCGGCCATGTTATCTGAAACGCCAATCAAAAGGAATGACGTCACGTCTCAGTAAATGTCATCGTGTTGCTTGAAGTTTGACGAGTAAGCCGACGCCATGACACCTACGAGCATTTTCGCGCTTAATTCAAATTACATAGCAGAAAATACATTAATTTACGTTAAAACTTAAGTTTATTGCCGAAATAAACTTTTTTTCTAAACTAGGAGACGTGTACCTACAATAAGGAAAGGTATTTAAAAATCTGTCATCATGCCCATTGTATCAAATTGTAGTGTCTATTCCCTGATTGAATACAGTAGTTCAATAAAATAGTTATCGTTTAAATAAGTCCATGTGTTCCCAATAAGGTCTTAAGAATAAAATATGTCTATATAGTAAAACCCAGTCTGAATAGGCGCAATTTGTATTGAATATAGGATTGCGGTGCAGAGGAGAGCATTCAGTATCGATACTCGCTTGATCGGTTTATGTCATTTGGAACCGGAGTACGCTACTGAATTATTTCATTCGTGTTGTAAAACTAATGTATTTTATATGTTATATGCATGATTTTTATAGTGTTGTGATCATCGATTAAACCACCGAGCAAACCTAGTTTATAGATTACATATTTTAGTATATCAATACTAATATTAGATACTCGAATGTGTTGTTTGTTTGTTTGTCCTTCTTTCATGTCGCAAAGGCCAATTTGTAATTGATCTGATTTATGTATGGGAATAGTTGAAGGGTTGGCATAAGCTATTTTTACCGGAGGGAACTATGTCATTCCTATAGAAAAAAACGCGGATTATAGGCTGACGGAATGTGGCGATTAGCACGCGGTTAGTTATATAAGAAACTAGCGACCCGGCCCAGCTTCGCTCGGGCGTTTAAGTCATATAATAATATGTACATACATAGAGAGGGCGCTGGTGTTCTCATGTTTACATCTGCTTTGATCGAAATAAAAATAGAAATAACGCTTGTTTCAACGAAAAACTGTAACAAAAGTGTGTATTAGTTGTGAAATACCAGGGCTTCGCTATTTTGATCGAAATAAAAATAGAAATAACGCTTGTTTCAACGAAAAACTGTAACAAAAGTGTGTAATTAGTTGTGAAACACCAGGACTATCGTTATCAAAAGTGAAAGAGCCACAATAATAGCGAAAATATCGATCAAGACAACCGTAACGGATTTAAACAATCGTTTGAATTCCATCAAACTCATCGAAGAAAAAACTTACCACACCCTATTAAAATCTGCGGTCTCCGACACGGTGATACCGAGTTCAAACCCCCGGCGCGCAGCACTGACAAAACAATTTGTTATGTACGTATTTATCGCTGCTCCAGGGTGAGGGAAAATATCACCGTGCATATCGGAATCTCATAATTTCTCAAAGGCATGATTTCCAACAGTCCGCATTTGGCCAGCGCGGTAGACTATGGCTCCTACATTGAAGTAAAAGGGGACTTCAGAGAGGAGACCCGTGCCCACCAGTGGGACATAAAAAATAGATTTTTTTCAGGTTGGACCAACGGTTGTACCACGGGGAACGCGTACCAGCATAGTAGGTATTTGATGATATTTAATATCGGGAAATTAACGGTTCATAAAATAATAGCCACAATAAAACGCAATTTAACTTCTATAGCGTCAGTTTGTCTCAAATTCCCAACAGTTGGCGAATAATATCATCAATATCGAGCCAGTGATCCGGTTTTCTCGATACGCGCCGGAAACGAGCTTGCCCGATTAAAGCGTTTACCTACTGAGCAAGTGCTACCACTGCTATGTTTGCCAATACATAATCTAGACAACTTTATCACCGCGAGTTTGTTTTGATTATTTCACTTAGATAAGAGATAAATATGCAGGCCACATGGTCTTAAATGCTTGCTGTAGTCCATCGACATGTATTCACAGCAGGGTTAAGTAATTCCGGCGGTCACATGCAGTTACGCTACTATTCGGGAGGCTCATTCACCTCATGTCATAATATTTAGTATTCTTTGCTAAACATAAAAAACTGCACAGTAAATATACTAATAGATGCAGAGGTGGTAATTTCCCGGTCGAATACGATATTCTTTTAGATAGTCTTTTTTTCAATCCTTTTTTTGTCAATTGCTGGGCACAGATCTCCTCTCAGAAGTGAGAGAGATGTACACCCTAGTCCACCACGCTAGCCAAGTTTGCATTGGTGGATATCGGCTGGTAGTCTATTACAAATTTATAATTCAAACAAAGTAAAAAGGATTGTCAAAGTTAAATTGGTATAAATTAAATGCTTCTTTATTATACAACATTACTCTCACAACAAAATCTCAACACACTAGATGTTCCCGAAATTTCCACGTTATTAAACGCGCAATATAGTGTAGGAGGGTTAATGGTAGACTCGTATCGTGTTTGCAAGCGCTTCCTCGCATTATGCTAGCTTATTTGTAGGTCATTCAAACTGTTGTATATGAAAAGCTATACGTTATTTTATTATTTAATATGATAAATATAGCTAGAGCTTTGACTCTGAACGTGAGAGCTGCAAACAGGTGAGAACTACGTGAAGCATTATATCAAATGTATGCCAAAAGGAAACGTATCCGTCCGAAACTTCGTGAATTTTCGGGACTCATTATTAATCAATACTGAAGAAATCTTAGCAATATTATTAGTGAAACAAAAATTCATCTGACTATGCCCAAAATTATTCCGAAATTTTTCGGCAATTCCGAATTTACGAACGGTTACGCACAGAGTAGGCCGATGAAGTAGTACCAATGTGCCACAATACATTCAGTTTATACAATACTCAGTTCATACAATTATAATTGTTTGTCTTCATCCATTCGCATTGAAATGTCAAAAATGCTCAAGTATCTCCTAGGCCAGGGGTCGGCAACCTTTTGAGTCAGAAGAGCCAAAAATTACTATTTACAAAATTTCAAGTTTTTAAAGAGCCACAAAAAAGACGACAGTGACGACGCGGGTCGCGAGGGAGGGGTGCTGCGGTGAAAAGCGAGTATAAGTAGCTGAGAGATAGAAATAATGCCTAAACCTCGTTAATCGTTTCAGAACATTTGTTTTATAAAATAAATAATATTTGCGAATGGAACTAAAGAGCCGCAGCCTCACATCCAAAGAGCCGCATGTGGCTCGCGAGCCGCAGGTTGCCGACCCCTGTCCTAGGCCCTCTAAATTATAGGTTTCTTGTTCTTGTTTTCAGTTTCTTGAGAGTTCCCTATACATTTAAACACAGCTTTATATATGTACATAAGTCACATAGGATCCCCTAAAAAATTTGAAAAGGGCTTATAAAGATCGACGCAATTATGGTATCTTTCGTTCTTCTGACACTGAAACACTATTTCGTAGCACATCTTGGAATATGAGTTAGATCTGTTCACTGGTTTTATTAGACATTGTAGCAAACGAGCATGCTATCTTCGTGTTAAGCGGTCACAGTAGCTTATGCCATTTACACCCAGTACCCGGACGACCGAAAAAACAATTTATTTTCTTGGTTTAGATTCATACGAAACACTCATTTGCTTAGTGTTACTTAACAACGTCATCTGAAATATCTCTCAATAAAAAAAATCACAAAAATAAACACAATATGGTTTTGATTGAGTTTTGAACCCGGGTCTTTAGTTCCACAGTCCCACGAGCTCTTTCAAATCGACATTATCATTTCTTTGAATGATATTGGCGGATGGCGTTTGACGGCGTTATACGCCACAATATTATTAATACTCTCCAATAGATTTCAGGAAGAGTCGTATTTTTCAGGCTATATTTAAGTTGATTATCGCTAAAAATATTTTTTTATAATTTAAAATTTCTAAAAATAAAACCTAGCTGGATCGATTTATCAACCCCGAAACCAGGATACAAAATTTCACCAAAATCGTTGCAGCCGTATCCGAGATTCAAAAAATATATTTAGATATATGTACAAGAATTGCTCGTTTAAAGGTTAGACTAGAACTTTAAACTTTGGTTTGCGGTTTTAATACAGGATTGTGATTTTACAAAAGAGGCTGGTAGTTGTCTGGTGGTGGTAGATCAGAACACAAAAAATTTGCTTCACAGCAGAAAAGCACTGAGGGTCGTTAATTATAAGGAACCAGCACTATTTGTGATGCAAAAATGTTTGCAGCAAGTTACTTACATTTTCACACCACCTTACTAAATACTTTAGTCTTCCCTGGATACTTAAACATAGCTACATATTTTGTCTGAGAAGAATATTTATATTCAGAACTCTAGATATTCAACAAGAGCTAATACAGACTTGCGCATAAGTCGTGTTATGGTCGGGAAGTTCTTTGGTCATGAGGCGAATACTGTTGGCGGCTTGTTTCATTCAGTTGGTACTGTAAAGTTTTTAAAATAAAGTAGCAAAAGACTAAAATTCAGCCAAATCAGCCGGCAAACGCACCTTTTCACCGAACATTTCCAGTGATGTGACTTATACCATTAATGATGCAAACTCTCCTAGCAGCAGGGATAAAGACTAGGCGATAGAATAATCATCATCTAATCATCCTAAGACATTGCAAACTCAAATGGTAATAATGAATCTATACATATAATAAAACTGTAAGCAGGGTCAATTCTGTACATTGCATATAAATTTAAAAAAATACTTCTAGGGGTCTTTTTATAAGTAACAGAAGCTAAAAATATAAGTTTTGAAATTATTGTCTGTCTGTCTGTCTGTCTGTCTGTCTGTCTGTCTGTCTGTTGTTAGCTTTTCACGCAAAAACTACTGGACGGATTTTGATGAAACTTTTTTGTTTTATATATATTGGTCCTCGCTAACATTTAGGCTATAGATTATTTTAAAAATCACCCTTTAAGGGTGGGAAATGGGCGATGAAAATTTGTATGGAAAACTTGGATTTTTTTAATAGATTTTCTTGAAATTTGGTATAAATATTTTCTAACCAAAATAAAAGAATACGTGTTTCAGCATTTCCCGAAATTCACCCTTTAAATGTCAATTTTCTTTGAAACTCTTTGAAAATTGAGTGTCGATACTTGATGTACAGAATATTTTTGTGCAGAGTAATATACTTATAATTTTATATTTATAATCTTTACTAACATAGTAAGAATTCTATTTAAGCTTTTTTCAAACTACTACCCCTCAATAGCAAATAAAATGGATTCGAAAATTGGTATCTCAAGCGTACAATAATTAACCTTAACTTAATATTTCATTCTCAAATTCTTTTCCCTTCTTTGGATGATGTGTTTACTGATATATTGTTGAATTAATTTCCGTAACATTAGTGTGTATTTCATATCAATCGGATGATAAACAAAAAAGTTATGTCCATTTACACAATACGCGACATAAACTTAAAAGGCACTTTGGGGAATTTGTATGAAAGTTTCGGTAACAGCCCATTCAAAACCATAAATAAAAGTTTAAATTTAAGTACCTAAAATTATTTTGAACTCTCACTAATATTGTCGACGATATTAAATATACTTAGATCAGCTTACTGTATTTTCTTTCGTTGGCCGAGAATGGCTAGACTATAGTTACCTAATAAGTGCATCGCGGGCCTTACCGCCGCCGAACCTTACATCACAGGCTCCATTGAGTTAGTGGCTCAGCTTATTAGTCTTCTTTTGGGGTGGAAGATTATGAACAGGCTGCAGCTGAAACGATTATTATCGCTACATTATATCAAGCTGCAACCTTTTTAGCATTCCACTGCTGAGCATGGAGCTCTCCCAATAATGAGGAGGCCTCTAGCTCCGATGAACCGAAATCCAAATCTTACAATCTCAATGCATCCAGCATTAAGGTTGTAAGATACGGAATCTAAACCTTCATACAGAATGTACAAAGCCTTAACAAAACGAGACTACTGCAGACATCTAGGTGACGAATAGTTAAACTTTTAGTGAACCAACTGTTAATCTCAATATCTAGCTATTTGGTAATTTGACATTCGATTTATCAACCACAAAGTTTACATGTCGTACGGTAGATGGCGTTATTGAGCTATATTCATTTCTTCTGCAAAGTGATTCGATGGAGATAATTTCAAATAAAAGCCTTAAGTCTAATAAAAGTAAGTACATAGTGTAAAAAAAATAAAAAATAACATTTCACACGTATAGCGTCACATTAGGGTAGATATACCCTGTGTCGTGGGTGCCATGAACACACATAGAGACAGAAACACAACCACCCAGACCGAGAACAGTTTAAACTCATCATTGAAATTTCTGCTTCGCCCGGATTCTAACCCGGGACAGTTCGATTAGCAGTCCGGCATGGTAAACATTGCGCCACGCGGGTTGTCCCATCGTTGGGTAGGTATACGTATGATGCTGAACATTGTTAATTGGACCAATGATAACTTAACTCATTTTTTGCGTCTCTTTATTGCGTACGGGCTGAGGGCTCATCCACACACGTTGATTGATGGAGATATTAAGGATTCTTTAAAGATTCTTTATAAAAATATTCTTTATTTCCAAATACAGATAGCACACTATGTAGAGACCCTGCCTTCTGCTTTAGTTTTCACTGTGTTATATGAGTTATGACTTATGACCAAACTGCTGTCCGCAAGTTTTAAACCTATAGTTTATTAATTGACCTTACAATTATTTTTCCGATTGTTTAATCCTAAGCACGTGTATGTTTAGAAATTTTATCTCCCAACTACAAGTAGTTGTATAGTGCACCTCTTTTCTGCAGTAGGTTAAAGCTATGTATATAGAATGAGTCTATACATTCTTTGCAGTATAAATTCACCCAATTTACTAAAGATACTATTTTTAACATAGATGAAGCCACGGGCACAGCAATATCTATTAACTTTAATAAACGAGGTACATTTTTGTAAAGAGAATCTGATTGCGCGAGAAAAGCGAAACGTGAGAAAAGTGGATAGTAAGATCAGTACAGTAAGCATTCCTTACTGTTTTAGGTTTGAAGGATTTAGAAAAAATACATTAGGTTTCTTCTGGACATATGAACATTGTATTATATGTGATTTCACTATAATGTAAGAATAATCTACCTACTACTTATTCAATGCAAATAAATAATCTTTAATTTTTAATCAGTCCATTTTATAAAAGTCTTTATACACGCGGACGACGTCGCGGGCACAGCTAGTTAAATAATAAACAAAATCAATTGTTAAAATGTCGAAAACATCAGCTGAATGTTCTGAATAGAAAAGTAAAACAAGAACTCTCCTCTTGGGTCATTTATGGAACCTACATATATAAGAACGCATTAACTGTAACTACAAAGTAGTTGCAAGATAAAATGGTATATCGCAGCCATAATGTAGGAAATAGTGTCGTAAAATGCCAGAGCTTTAATATCCATGTTAAAGTTCTCATTCTTGACAGTAAAGTGCGAGATATTGCTCAAGAATAATCGTAAAGAGAAATCTAATTCTTTCGTATATAACTAAAATTGTTGTTGTTTTTAAATTATAGAATCTATGCGTTAGTGTAACCTATATATAATACCTTTCGTGGGCTGACCGCGGATCTAGAGACCCGGGTTCAAACATCAATCAAAACTATATTGTGTTTATTTTTTGTGAAGCTTTATTTTTATTGCGAGCTATTTCGGATGGTGTTGTTAAGTAACACTAAGAAAATGAGTGTTTCGTTTGAAATTAAACCAAGAAAATAAATTGTTTTTAACCGAGCAACGCTCCGTCGTCCAGGTACTAAATGTAATAAAAACAAAAAGCTTTTGACATTGACCTACTGAAGAGTAATGTTTACAACTTATACTGACATAGGTTTGGCCTGCTTATTTTACTACTCAATAACTTAGCATTACGTTTAGCTACTGTGTACCTTACTAACCTCGTTTAACAATGTTAATGTTCCCTTGGTCACAATACTAGAAATTTCTTTACTGCTAAGTAAAATTCCGTGGTCCCGAAACCCAATTTCAATAGAAATTAAGCAAAAATAGAAATACAATGTTGCCATTATGCTGTGAATTGAAAAGACGAAGTAATTTCATATCGTTAACCTAATTTTTAATAAGAGCCAAGAAAGTTTTGACCGCGTTTTGTTCTAGTAAACAAAGCCAAACAAAGAATTATTGTTATGCTAAATCTAATTAATTAATCATTTGATCTCCTTTGTAAGAATCACTCCAATAACTTACAATAATTTTATTGTTCATGAGTACAATGAAATTATTTCGAACTGAAGTTCAGTGAACGGCTATTCATTTTAATTGCCAAATGTCTTCGTACTTCAAAGAAATATGAGAATAATAAATACTAGGTATTTTAGATTGTTTTTCGCAATTCTAACCTTCATCAGAGATCGGACTCACTCAGTTGCTGTACTAGATGTATTTAAGCGACAGGATATATTATTTATTTAACAATTTCCTTTTTCTCACGCGTTCGCTCTCGGCAGCGTGGTTGTGGTGATCATAATAGTTTCTTACTTTTTTCTGACTGCCGCTGTTATATACATACCATTGTTCATGTTCCATTACCTTTTTGAATTACGCAATACCTATACAAAAATTTATCAGAATAATTAATTGTATATTGCGTTAATAAAAAATCGACTTTATTTTTTTTATAAATGTAGGTTTTACGTACGTACGTACTTTTATTTACGACCGTTGAAAATTCGCTACTGAAAATGTAGATAAAAGGTTAAATATGTGATTAATCGCGGTAAGTACCTACTGTGTTTTTCGTGCGATCACAGTTGCGTAAACGATTGAAAGAAAATATAATTATAATAGAAGTTTATCAAAGGGGATAAGACTATGATATTGTTCTTCAAAAGAGCTTTAAGAGCGCTAAACAGATTTTCTTTAGAGCCGAAAACGCACTGATGACTTCCTTGGGGTTGCCGTTTTCTATAGTTGCCGGACTGCATGTTAGCTATGCTTAGTGTATAAAAAAGCAACGTTTTCAGTAGCCACGTAGTTTTGGTAAGGCAAGTCTTTTATAAGAACGGTACACCTTTTGTATACAATACTCCAAACTTTTCCAATTTACTCTTGTGTGAGCGAGTATTCCGTTACTTATAAGGTTACTGCCCTCCAGCGAACACTTATTCCCAAGTTCGCACCCTACTTTCGGCTGCTCGGATTTCAATCTTTGAGGTAATATGAGATGAAGAAGCACAACCACTTCGCTCTGTGATCTTTCAAAATATTCCAAATTGGAGAAATCTGCTAAGTTCGGGAAACTGATACTTCTCATGATTCAGCCGTATAGAGGATTGTTTACGCGTATTTTCTAAAGTCGAACTGCTCAGAATATTTACAAGGATACCTACATGCAGAAAAAATTCTTTTGGGACTGAATTTTTTGTAAAACTTTGCAAAAACGAAAAAAATGTCTACAAAAACATATAGATTGCGTATGTATCTTTATTTATATACAAATATATGTCTATGTATATTTAAATTTAAGCTTTTATGCGAACCTTGTCTGCATCCCGCATCCTTACTTATCTATCTATCCTAAGTTAGTCCAAAAGTGATCGATTAAAGGAAGGCCTCATGCATTATCATTTAATGTTTTATTTATTTATTCTTATGGTGTACAATAAATTATACTTGGATTTGTTGCGTATTGAATGTTATAAAAAATATTAAAAAAAAATAACTTAACTAAAACATACATGATTTATATGTAGATGCATATTTAGATGTTTCAAAGAATGGAAAATCGTCACAGGTTAAGCTTCCGCCATTATTTGGGATTTCTTTATTACAAGTAAGAGGGAAAAAAATATTTCTTTGCTTGTCCGAAGCAATACGTAAAAAGCTCACATTGTGTTTCACGTGAGCGCCTGAGGAAATATTCAGTATTTTCCTCATTTTTACGATATGGTTTCCGTATTACGTGTGATGGTCCAGTGCTTCATAACATTTCGATTTTCTAGGTAAGAAGCATTTCTGTTATAGAATAACATGTTTTATCGCTATTGTATATGTTATAGACAATGTGCATAATCCGGCATTGTATAGAATGCCTAGAAATTGTACACAGTATCTAAAACGTTCAGGCAATGTGTATAATACGATTCATTTCATAGATTGCCTAGGTTTGAATTTATGCGAATTTATGAATTTATGAATTTATGTTTTAATATTTAAATACCGCATACGTACATATCTACCCAATTTTTAAGGCTTATGGAAATTTGAACTGGGAATATTCTCAATATGCTGATAAAAAAGGTGTTTGCTTTGGGACTAAATGTCCAACATTTTTAATTTAAAATAAATAAATTAAAAAATAATCATTGAAAGCTTATAACTGTTGTTTCTTAAACACGGTTTTCGTTTCGATTTGGATTTATGCGATGCTAGGAAAACTATATTCATGTTTTATTATTTAAATACCGCATACGTATGTACCTACATATCGTTCGACTTCCCAATTTTTGAGGCGTATGTAAATTTGAACTAGTAATACTCTCGACGATATCTACATGCTGATAAAATAAGTGTTTGCTTTGGGACAAAATGTCCTACATTTCTAAATTTACAAAAAAGATGTTAATTCTACGTGCGTCGTTATGTTTCATATTAAGGCATCCGACCAGATCCGACAAACCAAATTTTGTTATCGATTTACAAATATTTCCCAACATTTTAAGACATCAAAACAATTCTACATGATTTAATATGTAAATGCAAATTCAGAACTTCGAAAGAGGGGAAAATCTTCACACGTTAAGCTACCGCCATTATTTGGGATTTCTTTATTAAAAGTAAGAGGGGAAAAATATTTCTTTGCTTTTCCGAAGCAATACGTAAAAAGCTCACATTGTACACGTGAGGGCCTGAGGAAATACTGTATTTTCCTTATTTTTGTGACATGTTTTTCGTAATAAAGATGATGGTCTAGTGGTTCAGAACATTTCGGTTTTATAAGATGTTTTATCGCCTTTCCAGAATAATACCGCTGATGTACCTACACAAAATAATTATTAAGACCATAATTTGTAATGCTGCCTCTTATTTTTTAGGCCTTTTATTGTTCATACAACATACATATTACGATACATATTTTTTTGTTTGTTTAAAGTGATCTTACTGATGTAAGACTTAAAAACAAAGTTCTATAAAGAAGTGTATGGGTACGTACGTATACTAGCGGCGGATAAATAATAAGCTGAAGTCCAAGCACTATTTTTAATTCCACGCACAATAGTTCAACACATACATTTCTATGAAAAGATAGAAGGAGAAGAGTGACAGTAATAGCGTAGAGAAAGTCCAAAAAGCAAGTACAGCAACATAAGAAATAATAAAATCGCGAACGCGGAAATAAATATATTAATAATAAGAATATAAAAATGTATATTTATGGAATTAAAAATATTTTGTTTTCTCTATTTTGCAGCATTTATTTTTCATTCTATAATCAAAGTTTATAAGAAGCTTATCGCCAACAGTATTTACACAAAGTGGACTATAACAATTTTGTAATAAGCACTAAAAGTCAGTTTATACTCGTACATAATTGTTTGTGCTGTGTAAAGACTTCTTTTGCGTGCCAAAGCCCATTAAGCCAGAGAATAAATAATCTATTAGGGCTCATACGTTTCAAGTATGTAGGGCATTCACATTCTGTTATGTAATTTTATGTTAATCGCCTATGAGTCATTCAACTCCTTACTGTTGTGGCACTTGTGTCTTATTGACTTTAAGAAGTAATGCAGACATCGAGATGTGTTTTTCTTTTTGACACTTTGATATTGGAAATTTAGTACGTAAGTACATTATTCTTAGTCTAAGGAAATTATACTAGATCAGGTGACAGTGCAATTACACATTATGTATATCATCGTCGAACTGGTTTCATGATTGAGTGCGAAAGTGGGATACGAAATCGTGGGACGCAATGAGTATAACACAAGAGTTTGTGTGTTTTTAGATTATAAAATTAATTGTTTTTACACTTAGAGCATCAAAGTTACTCGGGTGTCATACCTGTCATATCATACCTTTATGCTCTAAGTTTTTACACGACATATTTGTACACTAGCAAGGCCAACTTGAAGCCAGTAATTTAATGTGGTAATTTTCAACAGACCTGCATTTGTTCTGAGTTAAGTTTTTTATTAATAGTCACTTTTACGCGCGCATGGCCTGGCGGCTAGCGTAGAACGCAAACGATCTATGCAGCTGAGCCAAATGGGCGCGGTCGGGTGTGAGATGGGTGACCGCTAGTGGCAAAAAAATCATGCGCGTTTCCGTGCTTCGGAGGGCACGTTAAGCCGTCGGTCCCGGTTGTTGTCGATAGATAACAGTCGTTAAACCTAGTCGGAGGCCTTATGGGCGGTTTGAAAACATCCGACAGCGGGTTGGCCACTAACCCGCATCTCCACCAACCCGCATTGGAGCAGCGTGGTGAATTAAGCTCCAGGCCTCCCCAATAATGGGGAGAGACCCGTGCCCAGCAGTGGGACGCAAAAAAAGGGTTGCAGCCAGCCAGCCAGTCACTTTTACGGGGAATATTCTAGGATCACTAGTCGTTATTTGTTTATTGACTTACAAAAAAACAGTATTTTTAGCAGGTTTTCCTCTTTTATCACGGCAAAAAGGTATATACTCAATAAAAGCGAAAGAAACAATAATATTCAGCAGTTTCATTGGTTAACCAACAGACCCGACCAGATAGTGCAACCTCCATCTGAGGTAGGCGAGGTAATTATTCCCCATTGTATTCTCAACAAAGGTACAGGATATGATAATGATGTGTTGCGCTAACATCTCGCTACTGATGTTGATAACTCACTGACTCATTAGCATTACTTTCCGTACGAGTGGAAAATATGAAACCTTTGAACATTGTAACCTTAAAAATTGGCGATTCACACCAACACGTATAGTCTCACACTAGGATATGTGTCGTGGGCGCTATGGATGGGCACAAACAAAGACAAGCAAACAAACACCCAGATCAAGAACAGAATTTAAAGTCGCCAGTCATCATTAAAATTTTTCTGTGTTGCTGAGAATCGAACCTAGGACATTAAATAGTAGTCCGGCATGGTAACCATTGCGATATACAGGTCTTTGATGGTAGCGTTCAAGTCGCCATTAATTGATTAATTAAGACTTCACAAAATAGAATATCTATACATTCACGCATGTTGTTCTGAGGAAACAAAATGGTATCCACCACTGCGACAATAAACTCCGCCCGCGACTCTGCCCGCGTGGTCCCGTTTTATAGGTTCCCGTAAGATAAAAACCATCCTATGTCCTTTCCCTAGGTCCAATCTATCTGTGTTCCAAATTTCATTAAAATTGGTTCAGTAGTTTAATCGGGAAAGCGTAGCAGACAGACTTTATAATATGAATAAGTGGGGATTTTATTCATAAAATGTATACTATAGTGACAGATTACGTACCTTCTTACCATAGTAAGACAAAATACGAAAAGTTAACAAAATCCAAATTCAATGTAGGGTAATACTGAGCTGATAGCAATAAATGGTAATTGAAAATCTTTAATTGCACAATTTAAATACGATTAAAACTCTTCAAAAAATTCACCCATTTATTCTACCCTTTCATCGTCGGATGCTATAAATTAAGCGCCAGCACAATATATTCGTTCCGGCATAAATGGTTTTTTCCAGCGAGGCTATATTATATTATACTTATCCTCTTTTGTTATCTCACAGCTGGACTATGAAGCAAAAAATGCCGCAGATTACTAAAAACTAGGACTTTTAAAGATGTAGGTGGTTAATTATTATTTTCATGATTGTGGTTATGAAGAAGTATCTTCTTAACCCCCGTCGCAAAAATAGGGGTGTTATAAGTTTGACGTCGATGTCTGTCCGTCTGTGTGTGTCTGTCTGTGGTATCGTAACTCTCAAAAGAATGGACCGATTTCCTTGTAGTTTTTTTCATTTGAAAGCCAGTTTCCGCCCGGAGGTTCTTAGCTATGTTTGGTTAATATCGGTCCAGCAGTTTAAGAGTATCAGCGCTTTTTCAAAATGTTGGAAGGCATTTTTGGCGTAAGATTACTCGATTAAGTGCTTCACGCGGTCAGAATAATCATTAAATGACAATTCATTGATAACTTAGACCTGATGCTGCAACCACCAGAGTCCTGGTCACCCGATCTCCAGAGAACCCAACTCTTCTAAAACTCACAGTAGACTTATCGTATTTGGGTTCAATATATTAGTTTCAATGAGTAGGTACACGTACCTTGAAGGTTAAAATCTTGCGATACGGTCACGTTGACCTGGTACTACAAGCTGGTTTACTTAATACCAACCTAATGCATGTAATTGTATTGTACTTTTCTGTGTATGTGTTCAATGTATGTGTTTTTTTTTCTATGTATGTGTTCTGTGGTGTAGACTTAGTCGCCAATAAAGTTTCTTTCTTTCTTCTTTCTTTCTTTCTATTTAACTGGAGTAGCGAACGAGCATGCAAGCCACCAGGAGTTAGGTAATTTTTGCAGCCTATGGGCATCTACACAGAACGTCAAGCAAGCCTGAGGATGTATGGCGACTATACTATATAATGTAAGGTATAAGGAAGGAAGAAATTTGTAATGTGCGCATTTATCGCTGCTCCACGGTGACGGAAAATACCGTGATATTTAATTGATTACGATGTTCCCCATGGCCGTGCATGCCTGAGAGAAATTCATAATTTTCTCGAAATCATGACGTCCACCAATCTGCACTTGGCCAGCGTGGTGGACTATGGTCTAAATAGCTCTCACTTGTGAGAGGAGACCTGTGCCCAGCAGTGGGACATAAAAAGGTTGAAAAAAAAACGGGTTGCACTCCGGTAGTGCCGGCAAAAGTGAAAACTTGAACATTAACGTTGTGCATTTTTGATATTTTGGAATGGTTAGGGAATAATTTTGCACGAATTGCTTTTATTATCAGTATTATTTTTCATCTAGTATTTACAGTAGGTTTTCATCTAGTATTTTTATAAAGTACTCACTCATTTTCTTTCACTATTTCTTCGTCACTTTTTTCATTAATAGATGCACTTTGTTCAATGTCCATATTTTAAATACTTGATATTAACGAATTTTACAAGTATAGACAGTCGAGCCATCATCAGCTGTCATCCTTCCGTCCTACGAATATTCGATCAGGCCACGTGTCACGACACGAGTTTAACATTTTTTACCCATCCCAAAAAAAGTGCACAACGCCGCTAAAGAAGTTTTCACTTCAAAAAAAAAAATGTAAATGGGAAATGGAGAACTAAATGCGGAGAGTTGTGAGCATATTGTAATCTAGTTACTCTACGAAATCATAATCCGATACCGGTTAACCGCAAAAATGATTTCTATGATGATATATGCCTCCGACCGGCACTTCGGTGGTTTTTAGGGAGCCATATTTCCCATTGTGAACCCGCGATCGGTCATGACCCAGCCTTTGTGGCTTTTTATTCCTCCTCTCATATATTTTATGTTTGTAACCGCTATTCTGTAGAATATTATGACCCGTACTTAATTCTCGTCCTAAGTGTGAATAATGTGCTTGGAAATGTATCAAGTGGCGAAAAGAACTTAATGTTTTAGTTCCTGTTTAGAGTTTTTAACAGTGAAGGATCATTGAAATTTCAAAAATAATTAAGATTACCACCGTAGGTTTTTCTATTATGATGTGCAAATTTCGTGTTTTAAAAAATAATGTCGTTGCTGATTAAAATTTGTGCTGGTGTAGCGGTGGTGTACTTAAAGGCATATCGACGACCTGCGTGGCGCAATGGTTACCATGCCGGACTGCCAATCGAAGGGTCCCGGGTTCGATTCCCGGCGAAATAGGAATTTGAATGATGAGTTTAAATTTCTGTTCTCGGTCTGGGTGTTCGTGTCCATGGTACCCACGACACAGGGTATATCTACCCTACTGTGGGCTATGAGTGTAAAGCGTTATTTATTTATAAAATAGAGAACTTAATAGAAAATGGTATATTCATATTTATCTGACTGGCTGGCTGCGCGCTGGCAGAAATGGAACGCAAAAAGCCTCGACCACGCTGTTCAAACACGGATCGGTAGAGATGCGGGTTAATGGCCAACCCGCTGTCGGATCTTTTCAAACTGCCCATGAGGCCTCCGACTCGGTCTAACGGCTGTTATCTACCGACAATATCCGGGAGCGATGGCTTAACGTGCCCTCCGAAACACGGAAACTTACATGAAATTTGCTATTGCGGTCATTCTTAGCTTGCTTTCTACACCAGCTACTGGCGCTTCCCGGGCCATGCTCGCTTCTTATCTACGCACACTTATTTACGCACAAAAAATATCCTAGGTGAATGCTAAGAACTCAAAATTGGATATTTTTGGGTACATTGCTGATCAAATAATAAATATATATTTTTTCAACCTTTTTTTATGTCCCACTGCTGGGCACAGGTCTCCTCACAAGGGAGAGGGATTTAGGCCATAGTCCACCACGCTGGTCAAGTGCGGATTGGTGGACAATAAATAAATAAATAACGTTTTTTCATTCTGTGTCGTGGGTACCATGTACACACACAGAGACAGAAACACAAACACCCAGAACGAGAACAGAAATTTAAACTCATTATTCAAATTTCTACTTCGCCGGGAATCGAACCCGGGACCCTTCGACTGTCCGGCATAGTAACCATTGCGCCACGTGGGTCGTCAAAAAAAAAAAAAAAAAACAATACAAAGTCAATACAAATATCAAAAGTTCTCATCAATGCGATACCAATTTTTCATTCATATTTCCGAACACAAAGTGTCTAATAACACACATAAAAGCAGTTACCTCACTAATAGGTATTTTCTATCAACCCTTCCGGTGAAGTTAATTCGAACCGTGGAGCAACCCTCTCAAAGTTCTGTGATTTATTATCAAAATAGAGAGTTGGGTGCCCATAAATCGTTAATATTCATATATGAAAACGTACCATGTGTTTTTCCTAATTTGAACGGCAATAATAATAATATACTGCGATATCTTTCGTGCCGTTAATATTTTCGTAATTATGTAATTAAAACTGTTCTTATGAGTACCTACTATAACTTTTAAAGTTAATGAGTTCCTAATTAAATTTTTGTTGATTAAAAAAGATACAACATATTTAGATTTTTTGCACTTATCAACAAATTAAAATGGGTAATAAATCTATCTTCTATACAATATATAAAAGAGGATGTTTGTATATATGACATCGCAAAACTCAGAAACTATTCGACCGATTATTATGAAAATTGGTATGTGTATGTATTTTTTCACGGAGAAGGTTTATATGCTATCCATTATTATTATTATTATTTAATATTTAAACGCGAAACGGAGTTCGCGGGGTCAGGGGATACTAAAAATTTCACAATAAGGCGTATAGGTAAGTAGTATAGGTAAAACAATTCATCCCCAATTCTAAAACATCCATTATAATATTATAAATGGGATACTGTGTTTGTTAGTTTGACCTTCTTTTTCTATGGTGCTATGGGTAAACTTGATATTACATAGATGTAGTTAAAGGGCTGGTTAGTAACACAGTCGTTTTACCTGGGGAATAAACTAGCCCACAGAGGGTAGAACCGCGGGCGTAAAGCTGTATGCTTTTAAGACACGCATAAAAATCGTTAGGTCAGTTAGATTTTTTTATAATTTTCATCAAATTATTCTTCTGACTATGCACCATTTCACGGTATAAAAGATATACAAGTAGGAACCACAATACATAAAATATTCACAATACGCAATAAAAGCAAATGATTGTCCCAAAACCACTGAATATTTCAATACATACTCAGTGTGCTCGTAGGACCAGATTGCTAATTTAGCGGATTGCTTATGCTATTTCAAGTGTATGGGTTGTAAATGGAACAAATATTTATATAAAAGAAAAATTACAACAATAGTTCAGGTTTACAAGTCTCTAATATGTTATGCATACTCAGGTTATTACCGTATTACTCCTTTTGCTAGAGAGCTTAATATGCATGGTGTATGGATGTAGAGGCAGGTGTCACAGAGCTTACAATATAAAAAGTTGAATTAATGAAGACTAAACAACACCACACAAAGTGTTTGTTGGTTCTTTGTTAACTGTGACTGTTAATGAATGGGTGGATAAGTTTTTTTATTTATTTTAAAAAAATTACTGAACCCATAAAATGTGGTACAATAGGCGAGCTTAATACAAAGTGGCATTATCTACCAGCTTACCCAAGGGAGTGCAGAGAAAGAAGGCGGTTAAGGAAGAGACACGAGAAGAGAAATAAATATAATATAAGTGATAAAATTGTATGAAGATAAATAAAATAGACAAAGTAAATATATATTGCATAACAATAAGCACATATATCCATAAATACATATATACATATGTATAAATATGAAACTGAATAGAAGTAAGATTATAACAAATATTCTTTGAGAAAGTGAGCCTTTACACTTTCTATATTAATAAATCCATGCAATTTCTTTTTTATAACGCATCGTGGCTGCCATGTACAAACAAAAAGAAAAGTGGTCTGTTACTTTTAAGGCAAGACAAGGTCTGCTAGGTCCGCTAGTGTACAATAAACACACATTATGTAAAGGTAAAAATATATAGTAATTACACACATAATAAATTCATCTTAGCATTGTTTAGCTAGCATTGTATCTCAGTCAGAAATGTGGAGCTGGAAAGTCACAGAGATTAACTGTGTAAATCACTGCGAATGAATCTTCTGGACTCATAGACGAAAGTGTTGTGAACGCGAGTGATTCGACGGGTTTTTAAATTTACCTTATCTACGAATATTATTATTGTGGTGGCGTAATTGTAAACGATGTAGTTGGGTCTATTTTCAAAATAAACGTAAAATCAAATTAAAAGGCGCAATATGGGTACAAATAATGATAAAAGTAAAATAAATATAATGAAATAAATAACACTATTTCGATGTACATTTTTAAATTTGCAATTTGTAATTAGTTAAGTTTTTAATTATTGTAATATTTGCACACCTCACTCCTGACGGTGAATATGGCGAACCAAATGTATAAAAACACCTTTTGTAAACACCCATATTTGTACAAATAAAATTCTTTGTCTTTGTCACAATATAACAAATAATACACTGATCACATTTGAGTTAAATTTTCACTTACATTACATTTCGAGTTACATCTTCACTAACTTACTGAACAAGCTTGAAATATTTGGCATAAAAGTTAAGAAATAGCTATATTTTTTTGAAATTTACCATTACAATTTTCTTTTACAGTGAATTACGGACTTAGATATTAGGTATTAATTTACACTTGAACGCTCCTTTCTTTTAAAGAAAAATGGCATTGAAAGGCAGGTGGATAGACTGTGATTCTTAAAATATTTTAAAACTTAAATTAGCTCTGTATCTTAGACTGTGTACTTAGAAGGCAACTCACTTTAAGAACCTTGTTCCATGCTCAAGAAAGTTTAACGGAAAGGCACAAACTAGAAGCAAGTTCTCCGTCGAAACGTTGAAGTTCTTTTTGTAGTACATTTGCAGTACTTTTCAGGCGTATTTCACTCTTATCCACACTCGACCAGCAACGCGAGAGGCCTGTTACGTAGCTGCGCTTTAATTATGTAACCTGCAGTGGGAGTTATTATTCTGAGCTTTCTCTACAAGCTCGTTTCAAAACGCACACAAAAACCATTCTTGCAGCTAGTTTGTAGCTTGTTTTCAAAGAGGTACTATTATAATTACTTCAATGCTATATAAAGCGTTTGGGTGTGTATCTCACAACATCATTACAGTTAAGTTAAAACAATCAACAATTACACAAATATGACATACAGGATGTGAAGAATAAACAATACTCCATACATAATACAGTAGTGAGGTAAAATGTAATAATGGCATAGTCATCCCTATTTCCCTATTTTATAATTTATTTATAATATTATAAATTTGAAAGTAACTCTGTCTGACTGTCGGTCTGTCTGCTACGCTTTCCCGCTTAAACTACTGAAGCAATTTTAATGAAATTTTGAACACAGATTGAGTGGACCTTGGGTAAGGACATAGGATGGTTTTTATACTACGGGAACCTATAAAACGGATTCACGCGGGCGAAGCCGCTGGGGGAAAGCTAGTAATTAATAAACAGTTTAAAAAACAGACTTGAATTAAAATTTACTAGCCCGGCCGCTAGCGTACAATGCAAGCGATCTACGCAGTTAAGCCGAACGGGCGCGGTCAGGTGTGACATGGGTGACCGTTAGTGGCAAAAAAATATTTATGCGCGTTTTTGTACTTCGGAGGGCACGTTAAGCTCTCGGTCCCGGTTGTAATCGATGGATCACAGTCATTACACCTCCAACAAGCCATAAAGGTTTGAAAACATCCGACAGCGGGATTGCTGCTAGCCCGTATCTCCACCAGCCCGCATTCGAGCAGCGTGGTGGACTAAGCTCCAGTGATGGGGAGATCTAGTCAAATCTAGTGTCGTTGTACTAGATTTTACTATTATACTGTATTTGATTAAATGTATCTAATGCTACTAATATTCATCACGTTTTGATTTTGTAACAGAAATATTACAAACTACTTTTATTTGCACAAATATGTGTGTTAACAAAGTTGTTATATATGACGGCGTTGGGGATGGCTGAGCGGTGCAGTCAATTTTATTTGATGCTAGCTATAGCTATAGAGTACACTAATTATCACTTCTCATCACACTTTATGAGAGATAATAATATTCCACGATATAAATAATCCACGACATATACAATTTATGAGTGTTCTCTGTGCATGACTGGCACGGTGATAGAAAAAATGGATGAAAATTACGATAATTTTAATTTATTATAAGTAATGCTGTCTTTTATTTACCTACCTTTATTTTCGCGCTTTGATCGTCTGTGCTTTTAATAAACATGACAGGGGTAAAAGTTACGGCGTTTGTCTCTAAAAATGCGACGTTCGTGACGTTTTTGAACGACATAGAGTCAGAAAGAGAAAAAGGTCCAAAAAATTGGTTGCCGCGGTTTATGGACGATAGCTCAACGTGACAACGTCATAACAAAACAATGAAAACTACATTAATTTTTTTAACTACATTAACTTTATAAACAGTCGACGAATGGCGCAAGCCGAACGCTCAAGCCTCAACGTAACATAACAAGTGCTGATCGTAACGTACAATGAGCGTAACGCACAGTGAGCCATCTTTTTCGTGTGTAAGGTAGGCGTTTACGATTTATTAGACGTCACGTCAAAATGAGTTACAAAGTCATTTTGGTTATAAAACTGTGAAACAAGTAACTTAAAACTCGTGTTGGTATAGTGTTGCCTTCTGTCGTATCTATTAAGCTGAGCAAGATGGATGTGGCCGGCCGTGATAAATTAGGTTTTACTATCTCACACGCAAACATAAATAAATTCACCTATGTTTGTATTCACAGGCGTGAAATTATTCAAACGCAACTTCCATTATAAAGCATTCACGACAAACGTTAAAATTCTATATAAATTAACTGGCCAGTTAAAGGACTGTGATCATCATTTTACTATTATACTGTAAAATTTGAAATTTTGTATTTCTATTGACTCCATCTGGAGTCTTGGTGGTCCTCCACAGTGTGCTTTGCACGCTTTTTTTGTGAGGCAATAAGAAATTGTCTTGCTGCGGTATTTCCAATGGACTCTGAAATAGGTTTTTTCAAGAATGCTCTGCTTCAAAGCACTTCAGCGCAGTGGTGTTACCCGTGTCCGAAGGCTACAACGGGTGCTTACCAACAACGTAAAATAAGCAAACCTAAAATACCACTACTTAGTGAAATAGCATTTTTGAAAATACTTAATACATTCTCATTTCGTGGCGGTATAAATATTTGTAACTAAATAATTGTTACGCGCATTTTACAATAACTAAGTTTTTTAACAACTTAGTTATAGCTCTCATACTTTATCATTCCTTTGAGCACCAACATTGCGTAATTGGTGAAACTTTGCAAACTTGTGAACACATTTTTGTGCATTCTTTTAGTTCCTGAGAGACTCCGCAAATTGATATTATGAGCGGCAATAACCAACTTTAACGACGTAACAAGAATGCTAATAAAACTTTATTCATATTTCTCTTTCAATATAACTTGCTAGACTGTTTTATTACTCTTAAGGCAGTTTCTTTGCGACATGTCAAGTAATCATATTAAGTAAGGTAGACAGATGCACTTCAATACGTTACAAATATAATCCTTGCGCGATAAGACTGGCAAGGAACATTGTCATAATTAATCAAACATGATCGTTTTCAAGCAGGGTTATCAAAATTTCTGAATGTAAGAGTCTAAATAATCTAACGGCCAAGGCAATTGTAGTGCTAAGTTTACTAAAGAACATTTCGAGTTACGTCTTCACTTACCTACTGAACAAACCTGAAATAATTGGCATAAAAGTTAAGAAATAGCTATATTTTTTTGAAATTTACCATTACAATTTTCTTTTACAGTGAATTACGGACTTAGATATTAGGTATTAATTTACACTTGAACGCTCCTTTCTTTTAAAGAAAAATGGCATTGAAAGGCAGGTGGATAGACTGTGATTCTTAAAATATTTTAAAACTTAAATTAGCTCTGTATCTTAGACTGTGTACTTAGAAGGCAACTCACTTTAAGAACCTTGTTCCATGCTCAAGAAAGTTTAACGGAAAGGCACAAACTAGAAGCAAGTTCTCCGTCGAAACGTTGAAGTTCTTTTTGTAGTACATTTGCAGTACTTTTCAGGCGTATTTCACTCTTATCCACACTCGACCAGCAACGCGAGAGGCCTATTACGTAGCTGCGCTTTAATTATGTAACCTGCAGTGGGAGTTATTATTCTGAGCTTTCTCTACAAGCTCGTTTCAAAACGCACACAAAAACCATTCTTGCAGCTAGTTTGTAGCTTGTTTTCAAAGAGGTACTATTATAATTAATTCAATGCTATATAAAGCGTTTGGGTGTGTATCTGACCACATCATTATAGTTAAGTTACAACAATCAACAATCATACAAATATGACATACAGTATGTGAAGAATAAACAATACTCCATACATAATACAGTAGTGAGGTAAAATGTAATAATGGCATAGTCATCCCTATTTCCCTATTTTTTATTTTTTAATATTATAAATTTGAAAGTAACTCTGTCTGTCTGTCTGCTACGCTTTCCTGCTTAAACTAATGAAGCAATTTTAATGAAATTTAGAACACAGATAGAGTGGAAAGGACATAGGATGGTTTTTATACTTCGGGAACCTATAAAACGGGTTCACGCGGGCGATACCACTGGGGGGAAGCTAGTAATTAATAAACAGTTTAAAAAAACAGACTTGAATTAAAATTTACTAGCCCGACCGCTAGCGTAGAATGCAAGCGTTCTACGCACTTAAGCCGAACGGGCGCGGTCAGGTGTGACATGGGTGACCGTTAGTGGCAAAAAAATATTCATGCGCGTTTTTGTACTTCGGAGGGCTCGTTAAGCTGTCGGTCCCGGTTGTAATCGATCACAGTCGTTACACCTCCAACAAGCCATAAAGGTTTGAAAACATTCGACAGTGGGATGGCTGCTAGCCCGTATCTCCACCAGCCCGCATTCGAGCAGCGTGGTGGACTAAGCTCCAGTGATAGGGAGATCTAGTCAAATCTAGTGTCGTTGTACTAGATTTTACTATTATACTGTATTTGATTAAATGTATCTAATGCTACTAATATTCATCACGTTTTGATTTTGTAACAGAAATATTACAAACGACTTTTATTTGCACAAATATGTGTGTTAACAAAGTTATTATATATGACGGCGTTGGGGATGGCTGAGCGGTGCAGTCAATTTTATTTGCTGCTAGCTATAGCTATAAAGTACACTATTTATCACTTCTCATCACACTTTATGAGAGATAATAATATTCCACGATATAATTAATCCACGACATATACAATTTTTGAGTGTTCTATGTGCATGACAGGCACGGTGATAGAAAAAATGGATGAAAATTACGATAATATTAATTTATTATAAGTAATGCTGTCTTTTATTTACCTACCTTTATTTTCGCGTTTTGATCGTCTGTGCTTTTAATAAACATGACAAGGGTAAAAGTTACGGCGTTTGTCTCTAAAAATGCGACGTTCGTGACGTTTTTGAACGACATAGAGTCAGAAAGAGAAAAAGGTCCAAAAAATTGGTTGCCGCGGTTTATGGACGATAGCTCAACGTGACAACGTCATATCAAAACAATGAAAACTACATTAATTTTTTACTTCACTTTATAAACAGTCGACGAATGGCGCTAGCCGAACGCTCAAGCTTCAACGTAACATAGTAAGTGCTGATCGTAACGTACAATGAGCGTAACGCACAGTGAGCCATCTTTTTCGTGTGTCAAGCCGGCGTTTACGATTTATTAGACGTCACGTCAAAATGAGTTACAAAGTCATTTTGGTTATAAAACTGTGAAACAAGTAACTTAAAACTCGTGTTGGTATAGTGTTGCCTTCTGTCGTATCTATTAAGCTGAGCAAGATGGATGTGGCCGGCCGTGATAAATTAGGTTTCACTATCTCACACGCAAACATAAATAAATTCACCTATGTTTGTATTCACAGGCGTAAAATTATTCAAACGCAACTTCCATTATAAAGCATTCACGACAAACGTTAAAATTCTATATAAATTAACTAGCCAGTTAAGGGACTGTGATCATCATTTTACTATTATACTGTAAAATTTGAAATTTTGTATTTCTATTGACTCCATCTGGAGTCTTGGTGGTCCTCCACAGTGTGCTTTGCACGCTTTTTTTGTGAGGCAATAAGAAATTGTCTTGCTGCGGTATTTCCAATGGACTCTGAAATAGGTTTTTTCAAGAATGCTCTGCTTCAAAGCACTTCAGCGCAGTGGTGTTACCCGTGTCCATAGGCTATAACGCTTGCTTACCAACAACGTAAAATAAGCAAACCCAAAATACCACTACTTAGTGAAATAGCATTTTTGAAAATACTTAATACATTCTCATTTCCTGGCGGTATAAATATTTGTAACTAAATAATTATTACGCGCATTTTACAATAACTAAGTTTTTTAACAACTTAATAACAGCTCTCATACTTTATCATTCCTTTGAGCAACAACATTGCGTAATTGGTGAAACTTTGCAAACTTGTGAACACATTTTTGTGCATTCTTTTAGTTCCTGAGAGACTCCGCAAATTGATATTACGAGCGGCAATAACCAGCTTTAACGACGTAACAAGAATGCTAATAAAACTTTATTCATATTTCTCTTTCAATATAACTTGCTAGACTGTTTTATTACTCTTAAGTCTTAAGGCACTTTCTTTGCGACATATTAAGTAACCATATTATGTAAGGTAGATAGATGCACTTCAAAGAATGGCAAGGAACCTTGTCAAATTAAATCGAAAAAGGCACATTTAGTGCTAACTTTACTAATGAACAAAAGCCACTTCTAGCATCGGCTTTTGCATGTAAATCGATGCTGTATTTTGATTTGGCAACTTGGATGCGGAATCAGAATCGCACATTTTAGCGTTTTTTTTCTAGTGTGCACGGTGTAATTGATCAGTAGCTGCGTTACTTAGGGTATACGGTTCCTTACACATCGCGCATATGATATATATGCATTGTCAACAAAACACCAGAAAAACATGTTAAGATTTTGTTTATCAAATACATATAAGTTTGACAACCTGGCCTGGCCGGTGTTTCAGTTCCAAAAGGTAACATCCCATTCTCATTGTGCGCGGGTTATACTAGTAAGTATGTGATAGTTAGACTTTGACGCAAAATTAGGTGATTTGCAAGTAAATTAAACACACAGCGACGTACAGCTCGCATGATTCTACCAGGACAATATAACCACTGCTGCCGCTTCTTCCGTGAAGCAACTCGAATGTGTTTAGCTGGAAAGTTGCGGATGCCGGGCTTTCATGAGACGACTATCAGTGTTCGGAGTAGCAGCGCAACTGCATACAATCTCAAACAAAACTATAACTTGGTTGAAGTTTTGTACAAATGTACAGATTTTGTATAAATGAAGTCCTTATGAATAATTCAAAGAACATATACTTAATATTATAAGCCGGATATTTTTCTATAGAGATAGTTTAGGGGTTGGAAAGTGGCATAGGTATATCATACCTATAGAAAGAAACGTGCATTCGAAGGCGGAAAGCTAGTTATTGTATAAAATGAAATAGAAAATTTGTCGGAGGTATGTGAGAGCAAGCCTTTTAATACTATTGATGCTAAAAATGCAGAATAAATAAAGAGTCGTTTTTCAAATCTATCATAGTAAACATGTCCGTATAACCTTTCAAGAATTTAAAACATCTACACTAAGTGTCTACATTAGAATCTTGATTTAAATTGCTAAAAAATGGGGTCAATGACCGGTCGCAACACGCAGGTTTAATAGGGCAGCTACGGACGAGTAAATAAAATAAAAAGGCAAATTACGGTCAACTCGGGTAGCTTTTTAATTTACACAGCGTACATAAATCTCCCTTTTACGAGTAAAGCGTAGATCTGGGATTAGGAATGTAAAAATAATTTCACGAATTTTTCTTGTACTTTATGTCTGTACAATTTATTTTAATCTCATTTTAATGTGCCTATCGATTTCTAGTTTAAGCTACTACGTAATATAATTTAATATACAACATTATAATTAGTTTGGTAGTATTTATTATTTACAAATAAAAAAGAGCAGATGATTCCATATATTTATCAAAGTATAGTAGCGTATAACTCATAGTACCTAAATTTAAAATGGCAGACGGTTTAAAAATATCCGACAGCGGGAACGTGGAGTAGTGTGGCGGAATAAGCTCCAGGCCTTCCCGATAAAGGGGGTGTGACGCAATGGGCCGCAGAGGGACGCAAAAAAGGGTTGCAGCCAAATTCAAAATCCTAGATAATTATAAATACTAGCAAATAAATTTTACCCGAACAATCATAACAGTAAAGTACCCAGTAATAAACGTTGATAATTTACAAGCGGTCGGTAATTCGGGGGCATGTCAATTTTCATTAGGTAGCCATTTTGCGCGCTCGGTGAGTTGTCTATGGTTTTCCTTTTTTAAATCGCTTTCGTGGCAGTCGTTTGCAGAGCCTATTATAATGATGCAGAAAATAATTTAATTATCATAATAATTAAAATGTTCTGGTATTTTAATCTGTTCTAAAATAGTAATAGGCGTAGGTACTAAGTAAACTTATTAGTTATACTTGTATGTAGCTTCGCTTATGGGTTTCTTTTTTTTTGATTCCCATAGATGAAACGATGTCATTTTAAATAACAGCACCTAAGGCATAAGAATAAATAATACTACGTAGAACGGAAACTCCCGCTCAAAACGGGCTCAAGGTCACGATATTAGCCTACACTTTAATTTTGGCTAAACCGACTACTGAAGACGGGCTGTCTCGGACGGGCGCGTCAATTACAATAACGGCGCCAAGTTGATGTGGTGTGTTTGGTTGTACAAACAATTCTAAAACAATGCCAAACTTAAGTTTTTTTAGTTTGCCCAAAGATGATGCGACATAAGTAATATTTTTTAAATATTATTCCTTTTCCGTACCTAATTTATCAAAAGGATGTGACCAGTTCTTTTTGTGTAGCCAATTGTTTCACTTTCACTCAATTATAAAAAAAAATGTTAGATAACTACAGCATTTTAACATGTCGCCAAAATATTTTTTAATAGCCCCCGCCATCGGTCATTGAACCTTTCTCGATTGTTTTGCCTCGCGATTGCGGCGCCGCAGCACTGGCGCACGCACGTTATACTTAATATGTAATTCGTTTATTTTAAACCTACACTACGTGAGTACTTACACCTATGTAGGTAAGTAATACTTACTTAAATGGCTTCATTTGGTATGGTACTCATAATAATTTATTATTCATGAGCAGGTATTTATAGTGTAGGTAAGTATTTATAATTCTCATACTTTGTAATACTAAACTAAAATAATGATTTTTAAGTAAAGGAAAACTTATATTTTAGCTACCTATATTATCTATAAAAAAGCAGTATTAACAGTTGACAACCCTGTCAACACGCCTGGGCGACAGAGGGGCGTAACGAGGTGAAGGGGGAAGTAGGTATAAAAATAGCGGCGTTTTCCACCCGGTCAAAGGAGATTCCGTTCTATGTAATTATTATTTATTCTTATGCCTAAGGTTCTATGTCTATTATTTCCCTTTGCGTACAGACTCCAATTAAAAAAAAACAATGGGTTGCACTCCGGGAGTGCCGGCAGAAGTGAAAACATTAACGTTGTGCATTTTTGATGTCTTGGAATCGTTAGGGAATAATTCCGCACGAATTGCTTGAATTATCAGTTCCTATTAATTTCTATCTAGTATTTTTACAAAGTACTCTCTCATTTTCTTTCACTATTTCTTCGTCACTTTTTTCATTAATAGATGCACTTTGTTCAATGTCCATATTTTAAATACTTGATATAAATGAATTTTAAGATAAAATTATACTTGACGCTGGCAATATGCAGAGTTTGCAATGCCATAATTGAAGAAAAAAAAGTATAGACAGCCGTCAGATGAGCCGTCATCAGCTGTCACCCCTCCATCTTGGTCTAAGAGCCGGTGAAGATATTCACTCGTTCGGTTGTTACAAGAGTGAAGGTGATATGAAAGAAAATTGATTAAAATTAATTAAATCGAAAATAGCTATGAACACTTTTCGATAGTCAAGTTATCATAGGCATATATGTTTATAAATTATATTTGGTAAAAAATATGTCTCATCGAATTATCAGATCGGTGAAGGTCGATCTTCCTCGTCTCCTCTACTATCTTACGAAATTTTTCGATCAGCACACGTGACCTCGCGCGAGTTTCACAGTTTTTACCCATCCCACAAAAAGTGCTCAACGCCGCTAAAGAAGTTTTCACTTCAAAAATCATTTATCAAAATTTTAAGGATCCATGGTATCAAAACAACCTTATCAGGTCATGATATTGTAAGTCAGAAGTTTTAAATCTTAATTTTTTGAAAAAATAATTAATATTTTTACAACTTGGTGCATAACACATTAATAAAATAAATAGTACCAACAATAGTACTTACTACAGAACTGTCTTGTAAAGTGAACGAATGAATCTATTAAGTCGCTGTTTTTCGTATCAAACACAAAGCGGCATCTCTACTGAAGACTCTTTGCTATCGCCCCATTGATTATAGTCGATTACAAATTCAAAAGAAATTAGATAAAAAAAGGGACAGTTTTTTTTCAATTTCACTGACAGATTAATAAAAAAGAGGAAAAGTATTTAATATTTATTTCAGGACATAACCTAGATAATAATATGCTTTTGTATTATATTGTTTTAACCATAGACTTATAATATACTTACGTAAGTATATGCTAGTCTATGGTTCTAACAATACAATTATTGTAATTTATTAAATTAACATCTTTATACATAAAACTTCAAGAGGAAAACTTTTTTGTAAGATAAACGAATAAAGCTTTTCGTATATGTAGACACAAAAGCGATGCACCCGCTCATGAAAGTATTCTGTAAATCACTCCATCCATCGCCTACATCCAATTATGGACAAAAAGGTACGGCAAAGGAAAAACATTACTTCAATTTGTCAATGCCGGTGGAAATAAGCTAGAGTGTTTGACTCAGACAAAGAAGAGTTACTTAAATTTAAAAATCTTGGTCCGCGGATAAAAAAGCTAGATAAATTTACGTGCAAACATATATGAGAAAATACGTATTAATCAAAAGGCGAAACTAGAGAAATGTTTAAGAGTGCTTACCAGTTTATGCAATGGACATAATCATTCTACAATGAGTATCGGGCGAAAAATAATGCTAATTATTAAGTCGGTAGGTATTACCTAATATAATATAACATATAACATAATCCATACTTATTTAATATTATGAATTCGATAGTTACTCTGTCTGTCTGTCTGTTTCTATCCTACGGAAACCTATAAAAAGGGTCCACGCGGGCGACGCCGCTGGCGGAAGGGTAGTAAGATATAAATAATGGTTTTAGTAAAAAATATAGTAGTTGTATAGCCAGAATCACACATTTAACACTTTCATAAAACATGATGCTATGCTGCAGAAGAAAATAAGTAGATTATAAAAAGCAACAGATTTTTGTGGGGTCGATTAAAGGTTACTACATACATTCCACTATTAATAGTAGTACCTGGACGACCGAGCATTGCTCGGATAAAAACAATTTATTTTCTTGGTTTAGTTTCAAACTAAACACTCATTTGCTCAGTGTTACTTAAGAACGCCATCTGAAATAGTTCCGAATAAAAAAAAGTTATTTTCATAAAAATAAAAAATACACAATATAGTTTTGATTGAGGTTTGAACCCCGGTCTCTAGTTCCGCAGTCAGCTCACGCAACCATTCGACCACGGAAGCTTTAATTCAATGAACGAAATTTTCATAGACCTCTTTTAAATCGACATTGTCATTTCTTTGAACGTCGGATTGGCGGATGGTAGTAGCGGAGCCCAAGAGGGGATTTTCGGATTTACTCAAGCGCGTCAGATTAAGATATGGGGTACACCTTGCATCCTAAAAAAAATAGCTAAATATCTTGGCATTGAAATCAACTCAAATTTAAATTGGAAAAATCATGTAGAAATAGTATGCCAAAGACTAAATAAATTCATATACTAATAACACCATCTTTCAAAAGTAGCACATCAAAAAACAGCATTGATTGCTTATCACGGATACGTATGTTCGGTCCTAAGATACGGATCACTCTTATGGGGGAACTCAACTGACTTAAATAGAGCATTTATTATACAAAAGAAATGTGTTAGGGCCATTTATGGTGCGGGACCTATGAAATCCTGTAAGCCAATATTTAAAAAACTAAATCTCTCGCCATAGCCATCAATGTACATCTACGAATGTCTGATATTTGTCAAAAATAATCAAAATCGATTTCATACCAAAGATGATACATTCTCCACACGGCATCGGGGTCAATTGCATAGACCATTATCTTATACGGCATGCTATTCGAGAAACAGCTTTGTGATGTGCATCAAACTTTATAATTTGCTGCCATCTCGGTTAAAAATCTAACATTAAATCGGTTCAAGGGTTTTATTTTTAAATTATTGATTAAAAACTGTTTTTATTCCACAGAGGAATTTATAGAATATTGTCATGCTGGACACCTCAAACGCTTGGCTAATAAATTTTTATTCAATTATGCAAATATTATCATTTTTGTTAATATCGAATATTATTGTTATTAAATTATTATTGTAATTATTTAAAAAAAATACATTTACCTTCGGGTATGAAATTGCATTTAATATCCTTAAATTAAAAAATGAAAATTAATGATTTAACCTATAGACTAAGGATATACTGATATCACTAAAGACATGATGACTTTATCTTATTTATTAATAAATATTTGCCCACCGACTAGGTCGGTAAGACACGCATGAACAATATTGTAAGATTTTAATCGTAAAATGTACCGTGTTTTATGCAAATAAATATTTCATTTCATTTCCTGTTGAGTACTGCCACGATTAAAAAATACCTTCTATATAGGTACAATATTTTTTATCTTACTTCCGGATGTCAAAATAGTCAGATTAGAATACCCCGTTACCGTTGAACCATGAATTTTAAATAATAAAAATCTCTCTCCAGTGGTTAAACGCAAAACGTCATAAAATATAATTATATTAAATATTATAATATTTTAAACTTCCTACCACCCAACCTATAAAAAGCACAAGGCCCTGATGACGCTTGAGGAAATCCACAATGAGCCTCGTGGGCTCCCCGTGGACTCTCCAATAGATGTCAGGAAGAGTCGTATTTTTCAGTTTATATTTAAATTGATTATCATTGAAAATATTTTTATACAGTTAAAAATTTCTAACAATAAAAATTTTGTGGATCGATTTATCACCCCCGAAACCAGGGTAGGTACTAAATTTCATCAAAATATTTGGAGCCGTTTCCGAGATTCAAAAAATATATTTAGATACATACAAGAATTGCTCGTTTAAAGGTATTAGATAGATTAGTTTATCTGTATTCCTTACAAAATTAAGACATTTGTTTCCAGCTACTCTAAAATTTAATATCTAATGTGGTTTCACGAAATTAATGTTCTCTGAAACCTTGTTAGGAGCTCCAAACTATGTTATAATAATAGCATCAGCGCGAGCCCATTTTCACTAACGCGATTACACGCTGAGTAAAACGTTATTATGATAAATTTGTTTGTTTGTATCCATTACTCAACTCATAGTACGCATAATAATAAATTAGGGTAAATGATGAATGGGCTCACAAAAAGTAGGTATACCCTGGTAATTTCATCAGGGGTAATTTGTTGAAATATTCACTATCCGTCTAAAAGATTAATTATGCAAAAAACCTAGTGGATTTTCTTAGTTTCTTCGGCAAGTAAACAAATTTTATACGATGGTAGTTTAGGCTTGTCTACGAGGGTGACGGAGGAAAAAATATTTGCTTATTACTATTAGATTAGTAAATATTATTTTGTAGGTGGTAGAACTATTACAGTTCTCCCGGGGAAGTTCCACCGCTGCACTCATTTAGCAATTCTATTGTGTTTCGGTGGAAAGGTGCAGTTGCCGGCCACACTTACATGAGGCGACCACCAGCCTCCGGAGTAGCAGCACAACTACATACGACCTCAAACAAGACTTACCTATGCATGCTTGAGGTTGTATGTAGATGTCCATGGGCTGCAGCGCCCACTTAACACCACGTGGCATGCATGCTCGCTGCTACTCCATTCAAATAAAAAAAATGTTACTGACGAGAGCAGAGAGAGATAAGAGATGTAATCAACAATATCCGAATGGTCCAGACACCGGACTCCCACGGCGGGGTTACATGTACAAATCCCGGCGTGCAACACTGTCAACTTTTTTAAAACATATTTATCGTTGCATAAAACTGATTGTAGCTCATAAATGCATGTCATGTCTAAATACTTTGCAATATCTGAGAGTAAGGTAAGTACAAAGGCACATTTTTTTTAAATATTTTAAAATAATATGTTCTGATGAAAAAAATAACTATTTCCAACTTTTATTGTACACCCAAAAACATACTAAAATAATGCGCACTCAACGTCTTAGGATATACTAACCACCATAGACTTATCATAGTATTATATGTACTAGCGGTATATTCTAATTCTATGATGCGCACAGTATGCACAATTTTATTTGTAACATGTAACATGGATTTTACATATTTGTTTCTCGTTTTTCATCGTAATGGTAATCGTAATGGTAAGGAAAGCCCCTTACCATGTCCACGATTGTAAAAAATGTTTTAAACTCAAAACTCGCGGAAAAGCATATTTTTATAACATAATTTAAGCGCATCTCTATTGCCTTGTCAACACTTTGCGATTGTAAACGAGCTCTAACGGGTTTGCGACATCGATCGGTTATGGGGTGGGCAGGGGGTAAATATTGGGGTAAATACGGGGGAAACTTATACACTTGTCAAATAAAGGACTGGAAAACGATAGGCGATATAATATATAATAATATTTTTGGTCGTGCACAAACAGGGTGTAAAGTATTAATGGCCGGGAAAAAAAACGTTAAGTATAAAGTTAAGAGGCGCTAACTGATGGTTTCCATGCCATAATGCGAAAGAAGGCGGCCTCCATGATGCAGCGCCTCAGGAGCAGTAATAGCATCCTGAAGTCTATTGCTGAGAGGTATGACTGCCCCTTCCAAAACCATTGGATGAGGCTTGTTACAGGCACAATTAGTTGGGTAAATTAATTATATTCTTTACTAACAATACTAATATAGGCATTAAGATATTTGTAACTAACCTTTTGTTACTAACTTTTTCTGTCTTATGTAAATGTAATATGGACAATTGTCTGAAATAAAAATATATCTGAAATAAAAAGGTTGTCTGGAAGAAATCGCTGCTTTAGCGATAAGACCGCCTTTTGGTCACCACTGCTGTCTTATTATTATTTTCATTAATTCTTAATTGCATTGTATGTGGTGTACAAATAAAGAGTATTTTATTATTATTATTATGTATCTCTCCTTATAGGTCACGGGTCGAAGATGTTATTTGACCCGGTCATTTGGAAGGCTTGCGTGGGGACACAGGTCCAACACGTAGAGGCCCCTTTGAGACACTTTTAATGTTGTAATGTGGCAACACGTGACGGATACCATCCTCGGCCGTATCATATAAAAAGTTATATGACCCAAGGATAGTCCCCGTCAGGTGCACAGGTTCTATTGCTACAAAAGGGGAGACTACTATTGGGTCTATGGGGATGAACGGACGAGGGACTGGTAGATGGGCTATGGAGAACTATGGGACACCTGCCGTTCAGACTAATAAATAATCTAAAGTGAGGCAGGTGGTGACTCGCCACTCACTGAATGGGCCCCCAAAAAATGGCGAAAATGCCTGGGAAGCAACATTGGCGTGAGCAGCTAGGGGTGTCGAGAGGAGCGGCACCGATTTCACCATCGCGGGGGGATAAATCCAACCCGGAGCGGGTTTCCTCGCTATTACGCCAATTACTTAGTTACACTTCCACCCCCGAGCATATAGCTCTAACAGCTCCACTCTGGACGGCCAATTAAGGCAAGCCAGAGGTGGGGACCTGTTCCTCTGGGTTATCACTCCGCCTGCCGGAGACGAGGAACAGGGGGACTTCCCCGGGAGCAATCGGGTCCGTGGTGTCGTTACTCACCAACAGCTCGCCACAAGCCGCCCTGCGGGGTTTATTATTATTATTATTATATTAGTATTATTATTATAAAATAGATTAGATTTTTTTTCTTCCTAACAGCTGGACATGGATGCCAAACTTTGCCTAAAACAAACAAAAAACAAAAACCTATCCTTGGTTTGGGTGTTTGTGTTTCTGTCTTTGCATGCATCCATAGTATCCACGACGCAGAGTATATTTCAGTTATTCTGAATTCGACAGTAATCCTATTTTATTTTTGTTTCCTTAGAACGCTTTATAGCGTAATATTTTATAGCCTCATACCTTATCCGATAATTGCTATCCAACACAAAAATAATTTTTCAATTCGAACCTGTAGCTCCCGAGATTAGCACTTTGAAATAAAGAAACTCTTCAGCTTTATAATATTAATTAGCTGGTGCCTGCAACGTCGTCCGCGTGTATAAAGAACTGTAAATTAGAGATACGAGTAATATATTAAACCGTTCCTATTGATCGCAACGTGACCTTTCTCGATAAATAGACTAGAATAGCAATACAAAAAAATTCAAACCAGTAGTTTCAGAGACCAGCCTTTCAAAAAAACTGTACAAACTCTATAGATATGTACGCATTTTATTAGACGGCCTTTATTTTTTCATTTTTTTACGTAGTATGAAAGAGACTCGCTATCCGTAGTCCAAGTTCCTAACACCCGATGCTTACAGGCGTAAGCGTTCGCCAGCGAAGTGATAACGCCTAGTTTGAGTTTGCAACTTCCTAGTCTGAAGGAAATGAGTTTTTACGTAATGTCCGCAAGAAGACTCTTCGGACTTTGCGATGTATTTTTATTTAGAAGATTCTAGTAAACCTTCCTTTGTGAGTCAAGAGCAATCGCAGAAGCACATTTTCTCAAGTGAATACTTATCCTGGAAGAGAATCGAGAAATACGTAGTATTCGTGTAAGCTTAGTTTAAGTTATTTACTGCTCTTACAAAAAGTACTCACGTGAGGGTGAGTACCGTGTAATCTACTGCTATAAAGCATACAATATAAATGACGATAGAAAATGGTTTTGTTATACAACTGAATTTAAATAAAAACGGGCTATCCAGCCACACGCTGTTTTTTACTAATTAATTAAGTAATTAGTAGATTATTACTTATTATTAGAGTATGGTATTAATTAGAAAATCATAGAACTAAACAATAAATACATAATATAACATTTAATTTGTAATACAATTGAGATACTTACCTAAAAGTATTTTATCTCTTAAGTAGGACCAAATTACAGATTGCAAAAATTTGGATCAAAATCCGTTTAGTTGTTTCGGATTATATCTCGAACATACATACGAGATTTTCATATAGATTAGTGAGCTTTTGTTATATAAGCCCAGCGAGTTTTACCGATAATTCTCTGAAATTAGTAAGACGCTACGGCTGCCATTGTAACGAATAACGCAATATCCTTCCCATAAAATAAATATCAACCTTCGTTATTAAAACACGCAACGGTAGAAGATTAATACGTAGGCTGATAACCACAGGGTACATTTTGTACCCGAAAATTATATTGTTCCGGCAGGCAATCAATATTAATGGAATAGGTATAGATTCGACACTAAAGTGATTGCGTAATACACAATAAAAATATACTGTTATGGAAACTAAAAGCTTCAAACGTATGAATATAGTTTTAGCTACGCATCAATAGTTTTAGGAATGTTAAAATGTTTATATTTGTATATGTATTAGGTTACAATGTTTTGGGTCACCATATTGAGCTATGATGGGTTTATTGAATATTCACTATCCGCAGAGGCTTGAACTGGGAACATCTGTGTCAGGAACCCGTGTCGTAACCATGGTTTCTCTCTATATCGGTATCACTGCTTTCTCTCTAGTTGGTTGCAACCTTTTTTTGCATCCCACTTGAGGGCAAATGTAACTTTCCATTATTGGGGAGGCCTAGAAATTACTCCACCACGTTGTTCCAATGCGGGTGGTTGGAGAAGCGGGAAAGTGGCCAACTAGTAGTCGAAAGTTTTCTGATAAGACCTCTAACAATGACTGACATCTATCGATTTTATCGATTTGACGACCCGCGTGGCGCAATAGTTATTGGCCGGACTGCTAATCGAGGGGTCCCGGGTTCGATTCCCGGCGAAACAGAAATTTGAATGATGAGTTTAAATTTCTGTTCTCGGTCTGGGTGTTTGTGTTCCTGCCCTTGTATGTGTCCATGGTACCCACGACACAGGGTATTAATTACCCTACTGTGGGGCTGTGAGTGTGTGACGTGTGACGTTTATCGATGACAACCGTGGTCCACTGCTTAAAGTGCCCTCCGAAGCACGGATGCACGGACGGACGGACGGTGCATATGCACGAAATTTTTGCCACTAGTGGTCACCCAACTGCGCCTGTTTGGCTTAGCACCGTAGATCGCTTGCACTCTAGCGCAGCCGCGGATGAACGCACGCTTCTATCCACTCTTTATTTAATTAATATAATATTATTAATTCTTTCTAAACCGGTTGAAACCGCAGGACACCGCTAGTACCTCATAAACACATTAAGCTAATCGTAAATACTATGTGAACAGTGGGTATGTGTATGTCCGCAACAGAGAAAGAACAAACATGGTAGCTGCTTTGGGTTTGCCGTTCAAAGTTAGTTCAGTTCGCGTTTCGATCGGTGAGCAAATACAACCGGGAAACATACAGTATTTATTGTACAGAAATGGATAGGACTGAATCATTGTTGAGAGAAGCGTATTGCAGTGATTTGAAAACATTTCTCCACGGCTTGGTGAAGAATCCGCAGTAGAATGTTTTTAAACCAGATAACATAGCCTCCAATGAGGTTAAACGACTGCTGCCAATTGATAACACCAATATGCTTTCCAAATCACAGAAACACCCATGAAATTTACTACTAGCGATCACCGGTATAGGTAGACTTTAATCATTAACGGTTCGAATATAGCTTAGCTAAAAAACTTGCAATGTATGTGTGTTTGTTCAGGTAGAAACTTGCTACTTGAGCTGAAATTCTGTATACATACACGTTTATTTTGGATGACAATACATGATAAGCTGTGTGACATCATTCTAAATCCAATATGGCGGAACATCCAAGATGGCACAATAATTATTTTTTATGCACTTCTACAATACGGGTATCAAATGGAAGGACTTGTTGAAAGTAACTCGAGAAATAATGTGACATAATTCTAAATTCAATATGGCGGAACATCCAAGATGGCGGAATAGTATTTTTTTGTAGCAAATGAAAGGGCTTGCCGAGAATAATAAGAACTAAAATTCCAAAAAAATAAATAAAAACAAAAACCTTTTCAAAATAAACTTTTATTTAAATGCTCTTAAAATAAAATTTTCCTTTAAAATTTTAACTATCACCTTATAACCTCATTATACACAATTTATATGACCATAAAAGCTTGTCCCCCGAGTTTATGGATTTGTAAATACTTGTAACTTATAAAGCTTACGTAATCCATTCAATGTGTCTATGTCTACCTGTTTGTCCGTAATATAGAAAGAACAAACACAGTTCCGCTCGTGCTTTGATCGGTAAATACACACCTAGAAAGAAATACGTCGACCAGAGTATAATTACTAGTATTTATTAAAGTCGTAAGTACAATCTGGTCTTGTCTCTGGTTATGGTCATGTCTACGAGCTGTATCAGTTTATTTTGATGGCAACTATTCGACCACGAGTAGTGAAGTCACGAAGGAGTCAAGAAGGATTGACTCATGGTATCCAATAATGTATCTTTTAGACACAAAGTGCGTTAGAATGTGATTTCATAAACTCGTACTAAACTCTGTTCATAACCTTTTCTATATATAATATTATAAATGCATAAGTTTGGATGTATGTTTGGATGGATGTTTGTTGCTCGTTCACGCAAGAACAGCTGAACGGATCGGGATGAAATTTTGACACAGAGATAGATTATTGAATTAGCTCACAGGCTACACAAAGCAGCATAGCAGTATGTGTTCCTCTAATCGATATAATGTAAATAAATAAATAAATACATCTAGGTATATTAATCAAACTACATTATTAAATCGCATTAAAATGTTTTTGATCGCAACTCTTTTAAGAGTTTATAGAAAAATGCAAATATGAAAGGTTAATTTCAAAGGTTAAAGTTATGAACAAAATTAAAATAATTTCGTTTTTACTTCTATTAATATGCAGCAGAAATTTAATGAAATTCCTTTAAAAACCGTGTTTCATTGCATGAACAAACTCCACAGCTATAAAGGAAGAGCAGTTGTAATAAACTTTTTAATAATAATTAAGTTGTAGAGAACAATTACTGTCTAATTAATAAGCTAAGTTCCAGAGAATTTCTAAAAGGAGATGATAAACATTTCAGCTCCTTTCCTTCTAATTATGAAGTATACTCAGGTGGAAATGCAATGCAGAGGTGGCTCTTTGTAAGATAAAACTCGGCTGCCTCTTTTTCTTTGGATGAAAGGTCTTTGTAAAATAATTAGTTGTTTTACAAAGACCTAGAAACCAGTAAGACGTAGAGTTTATTGCAAAGCTAAACATTAAGTAAATTTAAGATTCTTAAGAATCAAACACATGGGCTATGGTATTCTCTGATGAATCGTACGAGAAATTAAACGGAGCTTACGGGGTTGCAGGCGCTTAGAGTAAGAGCTCAAACGTGCCAATTGTCCCGGGAAGGACGAAGGCGTGAGACCTCAGACCATCTATATAGAAGCTTTTCGTGCTCACCACTGATAGGCACGTTATGAGCGATGCATATGGCTGATACCGGCAAGCCACCATAGAGGTTAATACAAAACAAATCCCATATAATACGCTGTCTCTTTGTGCCGCAAGGCCATCCTTTGGACCTTTCCTCCGATAACAAAAAAAGACAGCGATGGCCGAGCGTCAAAACTCGCGGTCTCTGACACGGAGATATCGAATTCAAACCTTCGCCGCGCAAATTTATTGCTGCCCCATGGTGAGGGATAATATCGTGATATTTAATTAATTAATTATGTTGTCTTCCATCACCATGCATGCCTGAGAGAGACTCATAATTTCTCGAAGGTATGATGCCTACCAATCCGCGGTTGGCCAGCGTGGTGGACTATGAATTAAATCCCTCTTCTCACTTACGAGCTAAGACTTGTGCCCAGCAGTAGGACATGAAAAGGATTAAAAAAAAACAAATAATTTTAGTGCGCTTTATAATTAAAAATAGAATATCAAATCGAACACATGTATCAATAATGCTGAAACAATGTTTTTCTTAGTAACTGACCGGCTAATAAAATATATAATTCCACCGTAACATTATACTCGTATAAATCATTACCTTTTTTGTATAATAAGAAAATGAATTATCCTTATAAGTGGGCAACCGTATATAAGACACAAACAGGAATACCCGTACTTTATTCATTTATTATTTTCCTGTTACGGGCTAGTTATAATGTTCACTCATTCGATACGATGGAGTATCCCAGTGACGCGTGTAGTTGTTCATTTGTATTGTTTCCTGTCAAAAGCAGTTGGATACATAAACCGTGTGATAATTATATAATTTTTATATGTTATGTTTTTTTTAACGAATGGCGTCGGCGTCGGTCTCTTGACCATTTTGCCAACGAAAAAAATATAATATGTTATGTTGAATATAGTAATCAGTTTAGTCAGCCGATTAATGTATTCAAAAGTAGTGTATTGATAGGCGGCATGGTTTGACCGCGGCATGGCGACCACGTCTCGGCAAAAGGAGTACAGGCCGCTCTCCAACCAGGTGGACTGATGACTTAAAAAAGACAGCGGGAAACCGCTCGATTCAGAAGGCGCAGGACCGGGAGGAGTGGCGAACGTTAGGGGAGGCCTACGTCCAGCAGTGGACTACAAAAGGCTGAAAAGAAGAAGATTGTTTGACCGTCACTGCATCTATTTATGACAATCACCTTTAGGATTCGGTGTGTTTGCTTAAAATTAGACAAAGAGGCATCTACCTCTTTGTCTTACTTTAATAATAATCCATGGTAAATTTAGACAAAGAGGTAGATGTCCATGGGCTACATCAACCGTTTATCGATCATTTTGTCATTTTATTACTTCCGTAATAACACGCGAATAATTCTTATAGTTACAGTATAAACTGAAATAGGTTCTTCGCTAATTACGGTGCTCACTCAAGCGAAGCGAGACTAAGTGGGGTACACGAGCGAGCCAATGCGGTTATTCATTTGTGATATCTTCTGCTAGAAACTACGAGTAATGATGATCACATGAATGATTCCCGATTTTGTACTGTATGTAATGAAATAGGTTCTTTACTCTCTAGCTACAGTGCTCACTCAAGCGACACTACACCTACACTGAGTGCGACACATGAATTGTTCATTTGTATTATTCTCTACCAAAAAGTAGGAGAAATACTACAGTGAGTGCGACAAACGACGGAGCTTACGGTTGTTCATTTGTATTACCTACTAGAAATTACGGGTAATGCTACTGATTACATGATTGATTCCAGAGTTTTTACTGTTTGTACTGAAATAGGTGTTTTGCTCTCTAGCTACAGTGCTCACTTAAGCGGCACTACACTGAGTGCGACACATGAGAGAGCGTACCAATCGTATGCATTCATATTGTATTATTCCTACCAAAAACTACGAGTAATATTATTGTTCACATGAATAATTCCCGAGTTTGTACTGTATGTATGTAGATAGGTGCTTTGCTCTGTAAATACGATCACTCAAGTGACACTACACTGAGTGCGACATCGTGTGAGCGTGCAAGTGTAAGTGGAATAAGCGGTTGTTCATTTGAATTGTTCATTTCAAAAACTACGAGTAATACTTCGTTCCCATTAATGATTCCCGAGTTACAACTTGTACTGGAATAGGTTATTTACTCTCTTATTACGTGGTTCACTTAAGTGGCGACACTAACCGTCGCATTCGTTCATTCTCCACCGTACCACCGCACGTAGCATCAGTGTAATTATACTTACAAGGCACAATTTCCGTGTCAATATTGTTTGATTTCATTACATTTGAAATTTTAGCAACTGATTGAAGTTTTCTTAACTACCTAATATATATTATTCGAGTATAAAATTTTGAATTTAAGCATTCTATTGTACGGTGAAATTTGCGTAAGTCATTACTAAATAAACTATAATTAACACTTACAGAGATTAACAATTACAGAGGTAAATGTGACACACGAATGAACCGGTGGTATTGTTCATTTTGTGTTATTTAATGTTAGAAATAACGGCGTACGCTACTTACTCCTATCATGAAATATTATTGAGAAATTATTGAAAGATTCTTGCGTGTTTCATTCATCTTCATTTTTTAAAATTCTACAGTCATTATTCCTATAATGTGAACTTATTTTTCTTGAGAACTTCCAGTACTTTTCCTTGTACGGTATGAAATAGATATTTCTATAGCAGAAAATCTGCATAACAGAAACAGAGCTCGTTTGTTACCGCACGCGATGGCGCGAGGCTTTGTTATATTGTTACCGGAATCTGTGGAAGACGCTGCCACGTATTCTTACAGAACATCTGCTTACGTCTCACACTTATGTATATCTATGTAATGTAGCATGAAATAGACGACGTGATGCTTAGTTATATCATTTAAAAAATTGGTGTTCTAGAAAATTAATTGAACTAAAACTAAATTTGGTCAACTACGTTTAGGTCTACCTTAAAATTAAGGAAAAAACCATTGTAGGATTTCTTCGTTATGCGCAATAAAACCTTATTAAAATTGAGTAATTATTTTGTCTGTGGTCCCGTATAATAAAAAAAAGTAAGACGTTATTAGTGGTTACGTTGATCAAGCTGTCGCATCTGTAGAGCTCTTTAATGTGCTAATGGAATCAATTTTTGTCGCTGCCCACAAAGGTATATCACATTAAATCCTTCGATCATTAGAAAACTACTCGTGTTTTTGATAGCATTTAGTTTAAAAACAATATAAACCGTTTGTATTACTTATGATTATAATAGGCACGTTAAATAAGCTGTCGCCACTGTAGCAAGCTCTCTAATGTGCTAATGGAATCAATTTGGCATGTTTCGCCGAAGCCCACATCGTTTATCAAAATGCTTTGCTCATAAGTACATTATTCGTATTGTAAAAGACAATATTGTTTTGTTTCGGAATATAAGGCTATCGTAAATAGTAAACACTTGTTTCTAAAAATCATCTGAAGAAACATTTATTTCTTAAATTCATTTGTATCATTTAAATCGCAATGACTGGCTTTACTACAATGTTTTCACTTATTCAAGAGCACTGATGAATGAGTACATAACAAGTTTGAAGTCAGGCGTGCGCCAGTATTTGAACCCCGGACCTCCCGCTTGGGAGTCCGCCATCTTAAACAGCAACGCTTCTCTTTGTTTATATACTATATATAAAATGTTCCAAAAACGAAAAAATATTCGTCTGTATGGTGTTATACATAGTGGTACTGGTAATGAATAGAGGTAAAGGAGACAGAGATAGAAGAATGGCTAGAGCTAATGGTGGGTGGAAACGTGGGTTACCAACTCACTCAGCACAGGGATCCTCACTATTGCCAATTTTACGCATTAAGTATTTCATAAAATCAATAAAAAAATTGGTCGTAACGTCAGTTTACGGACGATAGTTTAACGTGATAAAATCGTAGCAAAACTACATTAACTTTTGACTTCACTTCATAGATTCTTTTATAGATTCGCGACGAATCATTCTCAATCTTCTACGTAACATTACAAGTGTAACGTTACAATGAGTGTAACGTTACAATGAGTCATCCTTTTTCGTGCGTGCAGCCGGCGTTCATCGATTTATTAGACGCTGTCACGTCAAAAACATTTCTGATGTCTAAATAATTATAATGAAGAAACAAATGGCTAATATAATCTATTCCAGATATTTAACAAACGCAGTTAGTTCCTATCAAAGCTTGTGACTGGCGCTTAATTTGTTTTTATTGCCGTCGGGAAGAATGTGACGTTTAGGAAAGCTTTTGAAATTACTTTTTGGATCGCGAACGCCCGTCAGTTTGTTTGAGCAAAATATTGGAATATGTTGAAGAATTCTTTATGAAAAGACGCTGAGATGAGGTAATATTGTGTTTTATATTTTAAATATGCAGTCAATGTCGGCATTAAAGAATTTGGGTAAACAAAAGCGGTGAATGGTCGTATTCGATATTTTTTATTAAAGCTTGAGATTCATTACAGATATTGTAAACATTTTTTAAAAGAAATCGCAAGTAATTAATTTAACAGTATTATTATATAATTTGCAAAGAAAGAATTTACTCGAATATGTTAATTGCTATTGCCTTCAATTTTTAAAGCCATATCGCCCCGTAAAATATTTAAGTGTCCTTATTCGTTACTCTATAAACACGGCTTTATTTTGGGATGTCCAAACTGGTTTCCCTCTTGTCATCACGACCGGCGGGAGTTCATGATCAAGCACCATATAATGATCTGAATTAGCCCATGCCAAAATTGAATAAACGAAATACACTCATGATACCATTAAGGACAAAATAGTTAATCGTTAAGGGACGATATAGCTTTAAAACGTACTATATCCTTGCAATAAAAATTAGTCGCATAGGTATACCTAATGTTAGTACCTGTAGTTTCGGAATTAAGAATAGAGCTACGGTATATTAGAGGCGACTAAAAGGGGGCTCATGGGCTCGTGGACAGATGGAGTTGGGAGCGAGCTCGAACCGTGCAACCAGTGGCCCCGTGAAGGTCAGCGGTGTGTGTGGCCACCACCGTCGTAAGATCGAAAGACATAGGAGAGCCATGCTCCCCATGATGTGTCCGTATTTGGACGTTGCGCAAGGAGGTCCCCGGTGCGATCCTCAGGAGATCCCGGGGTCCTCCGTAAGAGCTGAGGAGGGTGAGGTCAAAATGCTCGGGTACCTTTTGAAGGTTTCCCTCCATTAAAAAGAGGTATGCGTTACGTCAGGCGGCATGATGTCTAACTGAAATTTCGATACCTTTAAGGCATGTTATGCACGTCTGACTTTAAAGATAATGTGGTGCGTACTTCATCATTACGTACGAATAAAATGTTTTTGATCTTCAGAAACAGCACACGCGAAAACGTTACTAACGCGTTTGCGTTAAGAATTTAATTATCGACCTTATTCCTTTCATGTTAAGATCTATCTGTCCAATTTGAACTCTGACGCAGTAGTAACGTTTCCGCGTTTACAATCTTACACTAAGGGCTCTGTTCCCATTACTATAGCAGATTTACTATTCGCGTAAGGATAGAAAACTCTAGGTGGTAAATTTTTCCACTGCTACCTGAATTTCTAGCCATAATTTATAAGAAGCAATCGAGGATAGCAGAAATATTGTCTGTGTCGAAGCCGAAACTGGGACAGTGCGGAAAGAATTGCCCCCGGGAACGTGTTCGAACTACTGAATGTGTATTATCGCATGAGTCTCTTTGATAAAGATTTATCATGCTCTCTAGTCGTATTTCTCCTTTTATTTCTAGTCAATAGTGACGCGGCTACATTTATTGCATTAATACATAATAATATGTTTTCTTCGTCTCGGTAAATATTTTTAAATAGAATGAGATATTTTTTGTAAATTGTTGTTTTTTAGCTTTTATTCTTAGTCATAGGCAATGAAGAAAATAAATACTTTTGCGCTTTATTTATTAATCGATTCCTATCTAGCATATTAATAAAATTCTTTATTACTTATTGCCACTGTTCTGTGGTTTTTGTGTGTATGTTTCATAGCGTACAAAATTATGTTACAGCAAAGGCTGGCAATTTAGCATTTAACTGGCATAGTTGACGACCCGCGTAGCGCAATGGCTACCCTGCCGGACTGCCAATCGAGGGGTCCTGGGTTTAATTCTCGCCGAAACAGAAATTTGAATGATGAGTTTAAATTTCTGTTCTCGGTTTGGGTGTTTTTGTTCTAGTCTTTGTATGTTTCCATGGTACCCACGACACAGCGTATTAATTACCTTACTGTGGGGCTATGAGTGTGCAACGTTTACTTACTTACTTACTTACTTAAAAGTTTCACAAATCGCGAAGTAATCGTTTTGACAACTTTTCTAGAGGCATTGATCCGAAATTTTGAGTTTCAATGGTAAACTAAAATTATCGAGATAAAAAATATATCTGAGGCATTTGTTTGTCCTATAAATATATCCCCTTCTATTTTATTTTTATGTACGTATGTATGTTTCAGCAAGCTATGATTTCAACTTTTAAATTTATCCAACGTATATTTCACTTTTTGCTAACATTTCCGAATTTATTTTGCATTACTTTACCTCCAAATTTCTTAGACTCCCCTAGATAAGTAGAGATAGTACGCCTTAATATTTTCTTGGGATCACAACAGTTTTAAATAAATAAATAAAAAAAATACCTTTGAAATATTTTAACTACCTACTAAATAAAATTCGGTTAGCTTTGTAACCGTCAGTTCCAATGCTCATTATTTCTCCGAGAAGCTCAGTGCTTCCATTTCCTCACCTTCCGGCCCTGTCGCCCAACATCCGACCACGCGCAAACCCATGTTGACACTTTTCTCAATAAAATGTGAGTAAAAACGAGCTTTGTATGTCTCAAATATAATGTTGGGGGAATCTTTTTAAATAAAGCCTTTTAGCCATTTGAAGCGTAACTGAGTAAAAGATACGTAATGGCTACGTCTTTACGAAAAAAAAGTCTTCTTGAACTTCAGAAAGTGTTTCCATTTACAATAGCAGATCACCGCGTAAAGATAGAAAACGTTTTTCAGGGACAATAAAATATCTATTATAATTTCTTTGTCTTTAATAACCTGGATGAATGGAAGGTACCGTGTGTGGGATGCTAGTTGTGTCGACACTTATGCACCTTCCACTCTACATAACATCCAGGGTGGCTGGCTTGGTAGCGACCGACGCTGAGATACGCAAAGTGCAGAAATATGCAGCTCTAGCTGAGGAGAATTTGGTGTTGAAACGGTAGGACCATGGGGCTCAGATGCTAAAGTTTTTATTAAGCATTTATCCAAACGATTGATCCAGGCGACAGGTGACCAGAGGGCTGGCACTTACCTCGGTCAAAGAATAGCTTTGGCTATCCAACGAGGTAATGTTGCCAGCATTCTGCACACATACCCTCAGGGCTGTAATTTGGATGCCATTTTTTATATTAATTAATTTATATTTTTATTTTTAGTGTTAGTTTATTTATAATTTTCAAATGTTCACCTTTTTATTTTTATATTTCTTGGTTTCTAGCATGGTAATTTTACACTTTAATTCGGGATTCCTATAACATACCTATTCATAGTGCATAATAACTGCTTTGGTACAAATTTTCATACACCATTGGTATTACAAAAACTATGATTAAAATATAATAGTTAATAACGTAAATATAAATTAACGTTACGGTAACGGTGACCTCACTGGCAAAGCTTCGCAAAATAATTGCAAAAACAAGTTTGCAATTAGATTAGTTCGTAAGTTCGTAATTTCGAGCTTCAATGGTAGTGCAAAATTTCAAGCCAAAAATCGTGTCATTTGTTTCTTCTAAGTCTACGAAATATTTTTTCTTAATACTAATGAAGGTACAGTGAGCTTCTTAACCGTCAGTTCCAATGCTCATTATTTCTCCGAGAAGCTCAGTACTTCCATTTCCCCACCTTCCGGCCCTGTCGACCAACATCCGACCCAACCCAAACACATGTTGACACTTTTCTCAATAAAATGTTAGTGAAAAACCTTTGAGGTATGGAAAAATCGATAAATATATTTAATCGATTATTCAATTTATTTTCATAATGTAAATAAATAAATATCTTTGGACAATTAATAAAATAATAATAATAAAATAATAAAAAATAATCAATATAAAATGATGTTTCAATGTAAAAAGGCATTTTTTTTAATGTATTAGCAGACGAGCATGCAGGCCACGTGGTGTTAAGTGGTCGCTGCAGCCCATGGACATCTACATACAACCTCAAGCAAGCATAGGTAAGTCTCGTCTGAGGTCGTATGCAGTTGCGCTGCTACTCCGGAGGCTGGTAGTCGCCTCATGTATGTGTAAGTGTGGTCGGCAACTGCACCTTTCCACCGTTATATAACAGTTTCAAAACCGATCTTAACATACAAATTTATCAATATATTCCTCATTTAAAAGGTAGTTAAAAAATCTATACTCCTTTTTACCTTTCCTTTCTTTACATTAAAAAAAACGCAAAGCTTCGTATAATAATAAGCTGTCAGTTACACTGTACAGTATACAATGTACCTTCCTGTTCATTTCCCTGTTTCATCAGCTACCGGTCGTGCGTGTAACCACATAGTCTTTATAAGCCCGCCTCCATCCTCGCTTTTGAAGAAAATAAAAAGGTTTTGTAAGCCCTTTGGGAAACCATCACACTTTTATATGTCCTCAAACATAATCGTACTTATCAGTCTGTCTTGCGAGGGAATCTACATTCTGAACGGTGTGGCAACATAACAACAAACTGTTTTAAAATATAAATTCGCTTATTATAAAGCGGTGTTTAGTTATATTGCTATGTTTCTATATTGAATGACATATGGCGCATGATATATGCGTGATATGATGTGTGCTAACGTGTGGTATTCAATTACCAGTACCTGGATGACCGAGCTTTGTTAGGGTAAAAACAATTGATTTGTCAGAGACGAGACAGAGAGAGCCAAAAGCATAAGAATAATTATTATTTATTCTTATGCCAAAAGGCTCACTTAAGAATGTCACCTACTTCAGCTCCTAATTTAAAAAAATAGAATTACATACTCGCCGATAGATGTCAGGAAGAGTCATATTTTTCAGCTTATGTTCAAGTTGAAAACACGGATTAAACGGTATTCCATAAAAATTAAACCTAGTTAGATCGATTTATTGCTTTATTTATTGCTTCCGAGATTCAAATTATGTATTTAAGTATATAGAAGGATTGCTCATTTAAATTTATAATTATAATTATTACAATTATTAGATATTAGCAACCCAACTTAATACTTATGTTTAGGCAAGTGCTTCGGAGGCTGCAAGATTGTAACGTGAAATTGTGGCGAAAACCGCATTTACAAAGATTTCATCAAATCACAAAATAAAGTAAAGTTTGGAAATTCTACATACATAAAAGGTACTTCGTATATCCCCAAAGTATCGTTATGCTATACTTTCCATTCAACATTTTTATATAGTACCTGGACGACCGAGTGTTGTTCGGATATAAACAAATTATTTTTTTGGTTTAATTTCAAACAAAACACTCATTTGCTTAGAGTTACTTAACAACGCCATCTCAATTTAAATTTAAAGCTTAAACTTTACGACGAAATTTTTGTAGAAGTCTTTCAAATCGATATTATTATTTCTTTGAACGGTGGGTGGGCAGAAAACATTGGACGGCGTTCTACGCAACAAAATTATTAATACCCTCCAATAGGTGTCAAGAGTCTTATTTTTCAGTTTTTATTTAAGTTTATTATCGCTGATAATACGGACAAAACGACAATTTCTAAAAATTAAATCTAGCTGGATCGATTTATCACCCCCGAAATCTGGGTACCTACTAATTTAATCCTAGATTCAAAATATATATTTAGGTATATACAAGAATTATATTTATATACAGTAGAACATGAATATATTTAATATCGGAAACTCTTAGAACGCAACTCTACATTGAACTTAGACAGACAAAGTGTTATATTAATTTTTGAAAAGTGTTTGAATTAGATCTTGAGGTGATAATACTGATCATATATCACAAAAAATTTACGTGATATCAAACTGCATTTTAATTTTATCTGTCGTGTAAAAAGGTGCACTTTTTTTTCTTTTCAATTATGGCATCGCAAACTCTGTGCATACTGCCAGCGTCAAGTATAATTTTTGCATCAAGTTTTTGACAGTTTCAATGAAACTGGACGAAGTAATAACAAAGTCAAGTCAGTAAGTCGTCAGTAATCAGTCAGTCTAGTCAGTCCAACATTCAAGTAAAGCGATGGCTACTTTACTAGAACGTGTCCGATGGAATTTTGGAGGCAAGCAGAAAAAACATATTTTAGCACTGTTATTCTATTTCACAAACACTCGTGCACTGTAATTAACCTATATCAAACAAAATGCCATCAACTTTATCCGATATAACTCAAAAATACACCAAGAAAATGAAAATAAAACAAGAGCACAATATGTCTTTTTCGACTTCCCGCCAAAAAACCAAAGGTGCACTTTTTTTTTTCAATTATGGCATCGCAAACTCTGTGCATACTGCCAGCGTCAAGTATAATTTTTGCATCAATTTTTTGCCAGTTTCAATGAAACTGGGCGAAGTAATAACAAAGTCAGTAAGTAAGTCGTCAGTAATCAGTCAGTCAAGTCAGTCCAACATTCAAGTAAAGCGATGGCTACTTTACTAGAACGTGTCCGATGGAATTTTGGAGGCAAGCAGAAAAAACATATTTTAGCACTGTTATTCTATTTCACAAACACTCGTGCACTGTAATTAACCTATATCAAACAAAATGCCATCAACTTTATCCGATATAACTCAAAAATATACCAAGAAAATGAAAATAAAACAAGAGCACAATATGTCTTTTTCGACTTCCCGCCAAAAACCCTCAAAGGTGCACTTATATTGGTTTTTAAGTAGACTTAATAGTTTTTTTTTCAATTATGGCATCGCAAACTCTGTGCATACTGCCAGCGTCAAGTATAACTTTTGCATCAATTTTTTGCCAGTTTTAATGAAACTGGACGAAGTAATAACAAAGTCAGTAAGAAAGTCGTCAGTAATCAGTCAGTCTAGTCAGTCCAACATTCAAGTAAAGCGATGGCTACTTTACTAGAACGTGTCCGAAGTAATTTTGAAGGCAAGCAGAAAAAACATATTTTAGCACTGTTATTCTATTTCACAAAGACTCGTGCACTATAATTAACCTATATCAAACAAAATGCCATCAACTTTATCCGATATAACTCAAAAATACACCAAGAAAACGAAAATAAAACAAGAGCACAATATGTCTTTTTCGACTTCCCGCCAAAACCCCGACTTAATAGTTACAACATTATTAGGTATTTAACGTCATACATAGCCGTATGACGTCATATAATGGCGGCTACTGTTACGCTAAAAAATACTGATAAAGGAAGTGTTTTTTTCGAAAAGTATTATAAAATTAATATTGATGTTTTAAGAACTAAAACTAATATTTTCCTACAGGTATTTACGAAATATGCGATACCTATTCTCAGTTGTACATTTTTAGATTTTTCTCATAAAGATCATAAGAACATGTTTTTTATTAGTTTAATGCACTTTTCATTAAACTAGTTCAAGAAATATTATTACCATCATTCCACTACCAAATAAAATTGAAAAACCAGTTCCCAGAGCTAGGCGCTGTTTTATTAACTTGGAAACGGCAAAGATTCTGTTGAGTCCCAATCGTCGGTTTGATCTTATTGAATCTCTGGAATCTTCTACGGAATAATTTTGTGCCTTTCAGCTTTTCATTCGTGATTGAATATGAAAACTCTCTCATAAGGTTATTTCAAAGGTTTCAAAGCATGATTTAAGAACTCGTGTTTCGTCTAAAATGTATGTGAAGTTATGGTTAACAACTGTGGCCTGAGATATTTCCGTAGCATTTCATAGTTTTAGGCATACCGACACGTTAATGTCAATCAATCGCGTCATTTTATTCATACGGTGCGACGCGTTACGAAAATATCAAACAGTAGCTGTACTTTGTATATTTATCTCCTTACAAATGAAGGATGTATAATCCTACTTCCTATCCTACTAATATTATAAACGCTAAAGTTTGTAAGTATGGATGTTTGTTACTCTTTCACGTAAAAACTACCGAATGATTTTGAAGAAACTTTACAATAATACAGCTTATACATCAAAATAACACATAGGCTACAATTTTTAAAGATATTGTTTGTATTGTCCAATATATGACGATAAGTGTCAATAAGTAGGAAAAAATCTAACATCTGCGAGCTATTCTGGCGTGCGTAGTCAAAACCGCGAGAGTTACAAATATGTATGTAATGATGATGGAAATGTTTATCACTCTAACGTTCTCAAACTTACACATGCTTAAGCAAAACAAAACAATGTGTAATTATCACAAGTTAATACAAAGTTTGTCAGTAAGGGGGTTAATTTCTAAGAAATCTACGTGCTATTTAATTAAAATGAATTGAATCCTTTCCTTCTCGCGACTATCGTTGATCTACATCGATAGATACATACGTATAGTCGTTAAAGTTTAACTCAAAATTTAAATTAAATTGGGTCTCGGAAAGTATGCACAAAAATAATTCTAAATGCATAGGTACCTTAAAAAGGTATACCACGCTTGGAAAGCAGGACAATTATTTTGATTTTCAACCGACTTCAAAAAAGGAGGAGGTTGCAAAATTCGACCGTATATACCTATGCTTTTTTTATGTTTGTTCGCGGATAACTTCGTTGTTTATGAACCGATTTTGATGATTCTTTTTTTGTTCGAAAGCTAGAGCTAGAGTATACGAATGTAACGTCACAAATAATTTTCTCGTACTAAATGTATGAGGATGTCATATTTTGACAGCTCATTAAAAGTATCTCAATTGAATTTATAGTTCAATATTGTCACAGGTGGACGGTAGAAAAAGAATAGGGTCTTGGACACTATGCACAGAAAAATTCAAAATGGACCTTAACACGTTTACTGCGAAGCTCAAAAACATAATATTCCACTCTGGTGCGGTACAGGACAATATTGCCATGTACTGTTAATTTTTCTAGTGCGAAACAAGGCAAATGTGTCCGGTACACAATTCTTTTTAAAACTTTTTTTTTTCATAAAATTTTTACTTTCTGGCAATTCTTTAACTTTTATCAATATCTAAAAACTTTGAACTATATACATTTCTTTTGGTTCTAGAATTGGACAAATATTTTTTCACTTATAGGTATAAACGTCTTACCGGACTCATATGTCATGTGGCGCACAAGAAGTGGTGAAAACGTTCAAATAGTCGATAAACAGTAGTGGTGTTATATAAGAAAACAAATATTTATCGATAATACTTTTATTTATAAAGCAAATTAGGCATTATTACCCGACTGCGTGAGAAGGAGGGTTATGTTTTTCGAGCGTATGTATGTATGTATGTATGTGGGTATGTATGTCCATTTCTTTGGCGCACCGCACAGCCCAAACGACTGGAAGATTTAAACATATGAGGTGTCGTTAAATTTGTTAGGATTGTCAGATTGACATAGGCTATATACATTTTCAAAATGGCGTCCTCAAATTTGAAAAAAGGGGAGTGGGGTTTTTTTTCTAACCACAGCAATATGGGTATCAAATGCAAGCTAGTGAAAAAACTATTTCAAAAATATATATATCATATCACATTTCTACTATATTTTAAGAAAAATCTTCAAATAACTAAACAATTTGAAATTAAATTATTATTATAAAAACAAAAAAACCCGACTGCTTCAAAAATGAACTGAAAAGAGAGAAACAAGTATCGCAATGTATATTTAAATAAGTTAAACTAAATATTTTAAGGTACTGCACGCGGTGACAAACGATGTTTTGATAGATCTTTCTGTGCCAGTAGGTAACAAAGTAAGTACCTATTGTTTATAAATGTCGATACTGTTAACAAATATCGATAAACGATAATAATATCCGTTTCTCACTTATGCATACGTCCTAGCCAACAGTGCGATACCGGACATACACATACAAGTCGTATTCGTCCGGTAACGCATGGAATGTAAAATTTTTTCGTTCTGTGCGTACAGGTCAAATATGCCATGTACTTTTTTTCTATTGTAATAAGACCATCTGAAAGTAAGAAGCAATGATGTTTATTTGTCCCTTTTTAACTCACAGAATATCATAATAAAAAATAATCATAAAAAAAAAAATTATTAAAAAAAAAAAAAAGATTCTTTTTCAAATTTTCACTTTTTTAATCTGTATTTGTAGCCGTCAAGATATATTATGATGTCATACGGCTGTGGAAACAAAAAAGTGTTAATTGTGAAGTCAACATAAATACCAATAATGTCAATGAATTTATTGGCCAAGTGTAATGAGTAAAATCTAGTAACACCACAGAATAAAATAGGTAATATACAGCATTTTCGTCGAATAGCAGGCAAAATTTTAAAATGTAAAATTTAAAAACAGCTTAAGATTTATCAGTTATCTATTGAATAACTTTTTTTAATGAAATATGAACTTATGATCGAATTGAAAACCTTCTAACATTTTTTTTTATTTACGTTTCACACCCATAGCCCCACAGTAGTGTAGGTAAATCCTGTGTCGTGAGTACCATGGACACGTACAAAGACAGAAACACTAACACCCAGACCGAGAACAGAAATTTAAACTCATCATTCAAATTTCGGTTTCGCCGGGAATCGAACCCGGAACCCAGGGACACAGGTCGTCAGTGTAAACAATGATGTAATTATACCCTATTGTTTCAGATAATTGATTGTACACGCACCGATTTTTACAGAGTTGTCCTAGACAAGAGCAGTAATAGACTGATAGGTGCTTCTATGCACCCATGTAGAGACGGTCCAGAAATGATAGTCCATAGTATTCACTGACGGATTTATTTCACACACCAAACACAATAAACACACGATTACTAGGTTGGCACTGACTGCCTAGCGATGGCGTGACTTACAGTTGCATACGCTGCATCGAGTCTGACATTACATAAATGCACACTAATATGTTCCCTACAGACTACAGTATGTAGAATACCAACACGTAAATGGTTCGGTGGGTAAAGATAGTTCTCATCACGTGTTGCATAGCCGCTTAGCTCGATAAGGCCGCTACGCGAGATATTTGGGTTAATGCTCTCGTTTCGCGAGTACTTTTGTTGCAAACGGGAAGTGCTTGTAAGATAAAGACACAATTATTACAAAGGCTAATTGGAAGAACTTTGGAATGGAAGAACGGAGAAGGAGTAAAAAGGCATGGCCCCTTTTTCCTTTGAAGCAATAATACCATAAAAATATATTTTGTATGGGACCAAAATACATTACAATTTACGTGAATCCCTCAAATCTAAAACAAATTGTGACTTTAAACGAGCACTTAAAATTTTCTCTCTACAAAAGCGTATGGTTCGGTTTCTAAACGATGAACTTTAACTTATGGGATTACTGGGTTACGGAACTAAAAACCTGGGAGGTTTTTTTTCTGTCGGCTTTTTTCTCTCTCAGTGTATCTGCGTTTTTAAAATAAACTTCAAAATAACTATAAATTGCTTTATCCATAGATGAAATTTTAATTTTAGGCAATAATTAAATTAATGTTTAAAAAAATGACAGTAGGAGTTGGAGGAGGAGAGATCCCTTCAATTTCCTTGGAATCCCATCATCAGATCCTGACTACGTGACAATGAGATCACCTCGCGAGTATAAGCATACGAACAAAAAAATAATTTTGAAAATCGGTCCACAAATGACCAAGTTATCGATGAACATATATAAAAAAATCATACACCCGAAAACAGAACCTCCTTCTTTTGGAAGTCTGTAAAAAGAATCTTTCAAGATATTATTTGACATTTCTTTTAGTTCAGTGTGACTGTAATGTTTGAATAAGGCACCTTTATGTCGCATTGCAATCTGTCTTTATTTGATTTGGCATTTGTTGTGGGTAAACCAAGACCCTCGTTAAATGAATGTCGTAAGGGTTTTCGTCTCAAACTTTCCTTATGAATGTTTACAAAAATAATCACATTAACCGTGCCATTCTGGGATTTGTACACAAAAGGCTATCTTATCTTGAAATTCTTATGAAAAGCTTTTCTCTTTGTAAATATTTGCGATACGTAGCTTTTACGTAAGTAACAAATGAGTAGGCATTTACATACTGTAATCTGTCTTAAAAATATTTAATTCGATTTGTTTAATACCTAAGAAGAGTTTTAGAACACTATTATGATTAAAAAATTAGTCTGCCTACGAAGTGCTTTTGTGCGTTATGCCGTCAAAAATACAATAAACAAAATCTTGCATATGTAGCAACTTTTTTAATTTGCAATCATATTTCTTTAAAAGTTGAAAAAAAATACCCTCAGATAATGACATTATAATTCAATTCAGATTACTTAACTCCGTTTCTGTTCAAACAAGATGTTTAGCGAACGCCCAGAACGTGATTCAGAATACCCGTGGGGTCATCTCTTGATCATACGCAGGAGGTCATCACAGTATGCTCTTCAAAAGTAATTTTGTAAAAAAAACCTTAACAAAATAGAATATACACTGTAATATCATTTCAATTCCTCGCTCGCGTGTTCGCGGCACCAATAGCAGATCGGCGTGTAAGCGGATTGCCTCGTCTGCCTGCGACATGCGCGTGTGTGTTATACACGAACGAATCAATTTACTCTAAACTCAGCTCTGCTGCCATATTAAATGCATAGTAACTATGCAAGTATACAATGTGATTAAATTTATTTTTAACGCGAAAAAGCAAGCATACGTAAAAAATAAACGTTGTGATGACGTTCTTGGTACTATCACAAGTCTTGTAGAAACAAATTTAGAAGCGTCCTCTTTTAATTTTTTTTAAGCGGTTACTTATATTTTTTTCCAATTTTATTTTACAGTTTTGTTGTTTCACACTTACATAAACAAATTTCTATCTCTTACCAGTAAAATATTTTTTTACTTCTATCTTAAGCACCTCATTGTACTCCGAACTGTTAAAGGCTATGTAAAATGTAAAAAAATATGTAAAAGGGTACAGGCGGAAGTGTGCACACGTAAGATTACCCTTTTTATTAAGGTTGGAAAAATCACGCTTTTGTTAAACTTGAACTACATTTGTAACGCCGTCATCAAAATAAAAAGAAAAATCATACTTAAACTAATATTGGCTGGCTGCAACCTTTTTTCTCTACTCCATAATTGGGAAGGTCTGGAACTTACTCCACCACGCTGCTGCAATGCTGGTTGGTGGTCAATCCGCTTTCGGATGTTTTAGGGACTGCTGGAATTTATACATAACTGCTGGCACTGGCCACTGCATTTACCCAAAGCTTGGGTAACCTACAGATATGTAATGGGCATCAGAGAAAACATTTTGCTTTCCTGTCTCAAGGTATTCCATTAAAGACATGAGACAGGACTGTGTGTGGTGATGAACAACCTCATCTGCATGTCAACACAAAATCTTTAAAAAATTCAGTTTGTTTTCAAGAAATAATCTTTTTATTAATACTGTGTGCATACCTGGCAGTCAAGAAAAAAATCTTATATATTTAAATTCCATTTCAATGCTATAAAACTTAGCTATGTGCGTAATATCATGAATGAACCAATTAACTCTTGAGTAGCTCGTTGCAGCCCGAACGGTTAAAGGATAAAATATGTAAAAGGTTACTCGCGAGAGGTGTAAAGTAGACGGAAAGTTAAAGAACTTTTTTTTATGGCGAGAGAAATGGCAGGTAGGTTTTCCTAATTAACTTTTCCCATATTTTCATAGTTAGGACAAAAATGCGGATTGGTGGATATTTTTATAGTTGAAGACTTCTACCAAATGCGGCGTCTGTTAGTATCCATACGTAGTATGATAACTTAAGTTTTTCTACTAACATCTTAAAGCATCAAAGGTACTGACTCACCCCTCAGTGGAGGGGACATTGTGCTTCGCTTGGATACATAATTTTTGTGCCAAATCTGGTGCGGGGGGAAGAACGCACATATTTAAATTTTTCACACATTCACAAATATTCTTTCATCGCTACAAGTGTCATACCTGTCAGTACATGTGATGCTCTAAGACTAACATGATTCGTAGATAAACTCATGAAATCTGTTTCGGTTTTTGCTATATTAATTTAACAATAAAATACATTTTTAATTGCGTTAAATAGCAAATATATTCTATAACTACCACAACATACCTAGACAAAGACTTAAAAAAATTGCTATCTTTTTGGATAAAATTAATAACAGTTTTATTCATACTACAACCTCGTTTAATAGCTTCTTATACATATTTAAACAATTGATTAATTAGTCCTTAAACAGTGTTTACAAGTAAGGAAGTTTAAACATTCATTTAAATATTGTTTAAATTTTAAATAACGTTTATGCTTTCGGCTGTGTTTCTCTGCATAAGTAAAAGCAAATTTGAAAAAACGCAATTTTTAAAATGTCCCCAGTGAAACTATTGGCTAAAATATATTTTAGTCCCGGCTCCATGTTCTCGTTTAGTATAATTAGAAAATCCGGGCTTTGTTACTAAAACCCTGTCGCAAAGTTTTTAAAGGTCAGATTTTAATTATCCTAAAACAACAGGGGCCTGTATTCTGTCATTATTGTACAAGCTTTACGTTCTTATATCTTTTAGTGTAAGTGTTTAGCAATTTCACAAATGGCAAGGGTAAATTTAAATTTATTTTATCGTCGCTATGGTTAATAAAATAATTAAAGATAATATTGGTAAAGCTGATTAAACTGGGTATAAATTGAACACGTAAAAATATATCTAATATTTAGGAATTGGTAAATACTTTTTGTTGTAATGTAAAGGACATTCTACTACAGTACCTTTTAGGCATTAATTCAAAAGGATTTCAACTAGGGCTAATGATTATCTAGGATGAGAATATATCGTTCTCTCTAGGAAGTTATGCCTTCCAATCTATAAATATTGATTTTAAAATAGAATTATTAAAAAATATAGTTTATTGTTGACTGTTGACACAACTAGTAATTATTTAAAAACTACTTACAAAGAAAAATAAACTAAAATTATTTAGCACACATATATTCAATTCCACACCCTTCTACAATCTCAGACAATAAAACTTTATACAATTAACATACAATATTAGTATGATATCCGCCCTCTCGAGACACTTTAAGTGGCGGCTACTATCCTCGGCCGTATCATATAAAGTTATATGGACCCGAAGATGGTCCCCGCCAGGTACACATTAAACATTACACACTCATAGCCCCACAGTAAGGTAATTAATACCCTGCGTCATGGGTGCCATGAACACATACAAAGACAGGAACACGAACACCCAGACTGAGAACAGAAATTTAAACTAATCATTCAAATTTCTGTTTCGCCGGGAATCGAACCCGGGACCCCTCGATTGGCAGTCCGGCATGGTAACCATTGCGCCACGCACGTCGTCAAATTACATATATTATTATTATTAATGTAAAAGTGTATGATTTGTACAAATGTAGTTATGAGCATATCTCAGAACTTCACTCGCGCTCGAACAGTTTGAGCCGCTTATGAATATTAATAAGCACAAATATCACACACGCTGCGTACGCGAGAATGTTGCTACCCGTATGTACACAGCATTTCTATTAATGTTAGTTTCCCAAGCGCGATTATTCAACTAAAATCAATAAATGCGATGTAGCAATTCAACGTTTTTGTTATGTATTACAATATTATTTCACAAGAATTGTCAACCTATGCAATTTTTAAGGCCTCGTTCACCATCTCCAAGTAAAGTGTTGATTAATTACGTTCCAAGTAAAGTTAATTGGCAAGTAAAAGCTATGAGTACGGGTCAGTTCCTCATATGATTAGTAGAGATGGGCTTAAACGTTAAAAATTAATAATACTGCTAAATGCTAATGCTAATAATAATGAACACTTAAAATTAGCAGCTATTTTTAGCAACTGTTAAATTTATCGCAGATTGTTACATAATTAATTCTCATTTCCTTCATACTTTTCACAGGCTTAGCACTGTCAACTTTTTCTGTTGGCGTATTAAAAATGAAGAAATAAATTTATTTACATCGATTTCTTTTTTTATAGCTGTTACAAATTTAATTTTTTTACGGTATCGTTATCCGTAAAAAAGTTCCATATTTCACTTTTTTTTTGCCGTCGAATATCCATTTTAGCTAACACCACACAAACAGCAATACAATTAAAATGTCACTCACAACAACATAAATTATGTATATTTACGTGTTAGTTATCTAGTAATGAAGATCAGTGTTTATTTAACACTTAATATAACATTTCCAAATTCAACAGTTAGCAGTTAGTTAAATCAACTCGACTAAATAACAATCTGTCTTGTTGTCTTTTGTGACTGCTATATTTAACAACTATCTCAGAATTTATTTAACAGGTGTTGACACTAAAAAAAATTATCAGTGTTAATTTAGCAGCTTATTAATTTTAGACACATCTCTTATGATTAGTGCTACTCGAAGATCGTGAAATTGAAATTGAAGTTACGGGTGGCTTTAACCGACAATTAACGTACTTGTCACTTTACTTGAAGGTGATGAAAGAGGCTCTTAACCTATTAGCAATGAGATAGTCAGGAGTAGGATATTTCCTATTAGAAGAGTATTATAATGCACAAGAAAGATACAAAAAGGAAAAATAAAATAAAAGCTGGTAGTGATATATGTTAGTTGCATTAAACGTTTAAGTTTAAAGCGCATGAAACAGCTGGCAATAGCCAGCTAGTTAAAAGATTTAACTGGAATTAAAATCCTTCTCCTTAAATTACCTTGTTTATTTAAATGGATTAAAGTATCAGTCTTGCCTGAGATCAAACATATCTAAGTTGCTCATATTATATATTCACTCATACGGCAGATGGTCGCCTCATATAAGTCTGGTCAGCAACCGCACTTTTCCTTCAAAATTCTTGTATGAAGCATTTACATTAAGGGTGTGTTTATAATAAAACTTCATCCGGTTGGCAACAGAAATAGCAGTCACCCTTAACAAATTGGGAGCATTAACCCTAATATCTCGTCTAGCAGCTCTTATCGCACTTCGCAGCCGTGCAACACGATATGTGAAATATCTCGTGGTTGTGCAATTTTATTCTAATTATATTCTCTAAACAACCAAAGCAGCTCAAACCTGGAAAATAAGTATATATGTAGGTGAAATAATAAGAGACATTAAGAAAAATTATAATCATTTCTGAAAAATATATTTAGCCGGAAAACGTATCTACGTATGTACCAGTATATAGTATTATCAGTAATAACTTGCACACCAAAAATGGTAAATGTGAGATTTATTTATTTACTCTTTATTGTCACAACTAAAGTATGTTGTACAAAGGGCGGACTTAATGCCCATAGGCATTCTCTACCGATTCTATAATTATAAAATTATTTCATCTTCTGTGACCACATTTTAGCAAATAAACGTTTGTATTTGTAGTAAAAACAAACTTAATGTCTTGCTGTAGCAGCATTGGGCCATTAACCCCCATGTCAGGCACTTATCGAGGCTCACAGCCACCGCACGTCCCATGAACTGCCACGACTGTCCCATTTTTGTCAACCCTGCTTGTATAGGTGTTATTTATATTAACTTGGGTAAGACCACAGGGCAGGACTCTAAAAATATGTATTTTATTTTTGTTGTGTTAGATAATATTCGATTTTTTTTCAATAATGGCATCGCAAACTATAAGGATTTGGCATCATGCGTCAAGTATAATTATTGTATCACTTTTTACCTAGTTTAGTTTAGTTTTATTAGCTTCACCGGACAAAGTGGTAATAGATACATTCAGTAAGTCATCAGTAATTAGTTAGATGTCCAAGATAAGCGATGGTTACTTTACTAGTACATGTCTAATGGAGTATTGGAAGCAACTGGAAAAAACATGTTTCTGCACTGTTATTTTACTTAACACACTTGCGTATTGTATTTAACCTATATGAAACAAAAAGCCATCAACTTAAGCAAAAATACACTAAGATGAAAAATGAAAAAAAAGAGCACTACATGATTCTTCCAATTTCTCGCCTAAACTCTATATTACAGTTGTTTCTTTTTTAAAATAATTGTATCTGCGAATGTTACATTTTCGAGCTGAAGTATTTGCTTCAGTTCATTTGCTTTCATTAATATGTATATAACTGGGACATATGTATATAACTGGGACATTACAGATAAAAATATCAATAATATTATAGAAGACTATATAATATATTGTTGAATTATGCCTGGTGCTTGTAAACAACTTGGTTAGGCGATTTGTTATTATCATGTTACTTTCATTTTTCATAGGTTTAATATCTATATAAAACACTCTCAATTATTGCTAGCTTGCCAGCATAATGTTTTCGGGAGTGCTTATCGGTTTCTGATTCGCAGTTTACCGAACTCCTTTCATATTGGATGAAGGAGAACAGTATCATAGGCCATAATCTTTGTCTATGATTAGTAAAAAAATAAAAACAGAATATTATCTACGCCTGCCAGTATGGCGGCGGTTGCATACGAACGGTACTTACGTCGACTAGCGTTCTTTGGCTATGTTCGAAAATATTCTTAAGTACTAATCTAAAACCCATCAAAAACTACAAGCGGAACCTTGAAGCGGCAGACTGCAGTCTGGAAGAACGTCCAGGATCCTGTGATTGGATATAGGAGAGGTGGCTTCGATTCAAGAATTCCGTAAGTACGATCTGAATTCTTTATGTTGGTTACAGTAATTGAAGTGTTTACACTTTCCCAACAGTGGGCTTGGGCCATAATTACGCGCCCGCCCATCCACAACTCCTGGCACATATATACATACCTCTGACCATAATAATAACTGGAAGACATTTTGAGGTAAAAATGCTATTTAGTGGTAGTTTTAAAACGTTAAAAAGTTTTTTCAAAGTAAGTTTAGAATCTTGATGTATTTACCTATCGCAATTGTGTAGGATCACTACGATAACTTTATTGTTGCCCGAATTAAAATATTTAACGATGGGGCTATTTTATTTTTAGTACGGGTCGCTATAAAACCTTAACATCGCCTATTAAAAGAGATTTTTTTCTTTTCTTTACAAAATAAACTCTAAGACGAGAGTGTAAAGTTCTTTTTCGGGCGAAAACATAATTGCAAATGTTATCGTTATACATTTGTCAGAAGGGAATGAGAGGGAAGTATAAGTTTCCACCCCTCTGAATAAGATGAAGGGAAAGCTCCCGAAGTGGAAATCGCCTTTGTACAACCCCCATCGTAATTTGAAGATACAGTTACATCTAATAAACGGATTGCTGCCATTTTTCAAGATTGCGTCGCGAAATACAGACTGTTACTGTATTACGAATCGAATTATGATTGTCTCTTAGAGATCCTTGTTAAAAATAAAACGTAGAATTTTTGTCATTTACTGTTTTATTCTTTCAGCATATTATGAATGATGTGTTTATCGGATTATTGGATTTTACGACGAACTGCACATGAATCTATAACTGGTATCTATACAGAGAAGGAAATATTCGAGAGAGTATGAGAACAAGATTGTAACAAAAGTCAGTGTTTCAGTTTTTAAGTTTGTTTACGGTTTGTTTACAGTTTTGTTGTATTTGAGTTTACATTGTTTCATCAACTTAATAAAGAAATAATGTATTTGGCAGTAATAGGTTTGTGCGGTGGCAAGTGAATAAATAAATATTTCAGTATTTTATTTATCACGATTTTAAATCAACAAATAAAAACACATTATATTTAGAATCTGAATATAAAAATGTGTTGATTATTTCCGAGTTAACTTATTAGAGCTTATTAGAGCTTAGAACAGCGATTATCTGCGAGTTAACTTAGTAGAGCTTAGAACAGCGATGGCCTAGCGGGAGCACTGTGGCCTCGGTGTACACCTCTGACAAAGAAATTCGTTGAGTGAGTATTTATCGCAGTTCCTCGGTGAGGGAAAGTATTGTGATATTTAATTAATTACGATGTATTCCGTCACTGTGCATGTCTGAGATTATCTTATAATTTCTCGAAGGTATAATGCCCACAAATTCGCACTCGGTCAGCGTGGTGGCATATGTCCTAAAACCCTCTCACATCCGAGATGAGACCTGTGCCCAGCAGTGGAACAGTAAAAAGGATGAAAAAATAGAATTCCAAAAGAAATGTCCATTAAAAACTATAAATTACCAGTCATCAGCGGTTATCTCATATAACTCTGAAAGCGAATGTTATGAAATGGATATTCCCGAACAATATCCAAGATTGGCGAGCGTCCAAATGAGATATTAGAAGACATTATTCATATGACGCCCAGACTAGATCAAAAAGTAGTTAAGATATGGGACATCGCCGTTACGGACCGATATCTTTTAGGCTATAGGTTTTCCTATATTTGTCATAAAACTTTTATGACTCGTATGGAAAAGTATCAACGCTGCACTCATTTTGCCGTTGAGCATAACGAACAATTCTTGTATATACCTAAATAAATTTATTGAATATCGAAAACGGCTCCAACGATTTTGTTGAAATTTATTACCCTGGTTTTCTGGGTTATAAATCAATCCAACAATTTTTTTATTTTTAGAAATTTTAAATTACTATAATAAAAAAATCTGCGATAATCAACTTAAATATAAACTGAAAAATACCTGACATCTATTGGAGAGTATTAATAATATTGTGGCGTAGAACGCCGTCAAACGCCATTCGCCAATCAGACGTTCAATGAAATGACAATGTCGATTTGAAAGAGCTCTATAAAAATTAGTTCATTGAATTAAAGCTTAAAGTCCTTGGCCGAATGTTTACGTGGGCTGACTGTGGAACTAGAGACCTTCAAACCTTAATTCAAACCATATTGTGTTTACTTTTTATTTTTTGTGATTTTTTTTTATTATTGGGCTCTATTTCATATGGCGTTGTTAAGCACTAAGCAAATGAGTATTTCGTTTGAAATTAAACTAAGAAAATAAATTGTATTTATATAAATACTTTATATGAGAAAAAGCTAAACTTATACAAATGTGATGTCTTATGCAATAAGGAGTCGGTAAATGTTAGTAATAGTAATTAGTTCTGATAGAACAAAATTAATATTATAAACCATTCCGAAATTTTCACTTTTTCAATCAGTATTTTTTAAGCGAAATAGTAGCCGCGGTGAAGTGACGTCATAAGGCAATGTAAACAAAGAGGCGTAAACAGTGAAGTCAACATAAAGACCAGTATCAGTGCGTTTGTTTACATGACCTAGTGATGTCACCATTTTGTGAAAATAATATCCAACATTTTGGTAAAATTACACGCTGAAATGCAGTTTTAGGCCACTTGTCGATTAATATCGTTAAAAAAGTCTATTTTTTGTGTTATATTAGCACTTTAACTACAACTACAGCTATTTATATATAACGAAGAATTTTTACCTTTCAGACATGTGGATATTGCAAATGTACATAAAATAAATTTACAAAACACTATTCGGAGTTTTATTTGACTTTGTTTAACCTTGTTTCTTCTCAAACATCTGTACTGTACAGACCCGCAGAAAAGTTGACCAACTTCTCATTTAATGTCGTAGTTACGCAAACTTTTTCGGATATCACATTTATTTGGGCGTAAGGGTTCGAAAGTTTTGGATTAGTTTAACCTCGTTTCAAGAACATATCAAAATGATATACATAGATATAAAAATATAGAAGAAATGTCAATAAGATTAATAAAAAAGCATGTAACATAGTAGATGTAATTGATAAAACACGGTCATTTCTTGAACAGCAGAAGGTTGATAAAGGAAACTGTAACTACATTTTTATTTGTAGGAAAACAGAAGTACTATTTCAATTATTATTGGTAAAAAACGAAAAAAACAAAAAATACGTTTTAAGTTTTGTGATTTGTTACACCACTTCATGATTGCTATATTTACGACATACAAAGTAGGCAGGTTGGACTGTCAATCGAAGGGTTGCGATTACCAGGTTACGATTTGAATGATAAGTTTAAATTTCTGTTCTTTTTCGTTTGTTTTCGTTGTGTTTCTATTTATGTGTATGTCACAAGGTACTCATGCCACAAGAAATCCTAGTGTCGGGTTATGAAAGTCTTATTTTTATTTTATATTGTGTCGGCGGAACTATAAAGTACGAAGGATGCCAGGTGACACGGGAGTCAGTACCATGGTTGCTTTATGGAATCAAATGATGGAATCAAATTATATGCGATACTAGCGACCGCCCGCAATTTAGTTTAAGATTTTTCTTAAATAAAATATACTAAGTTACCTACTTTTTATTACATCAGCTACCTGCCAGTGAAAGTCCCGTCCAAATCGGTTCAGCCGTTTCAGAGATTAGCCAGAACAAACATACAAGATAGATACAAACAGACAGACAAAAATTGGAAAAAATGTTGTTTTGGTATATGCACCGTAAATATATTCATATGCATGTAGGAAAAAGCGGTTATTTTAATAAAGAATCAGACACTCCATTCTTATTTATATGTATAGATGTATAGATTTATTTCTGGAAAATATTCAATAACTGTATGTTTTCTAAAAACAATGCATTTTAGTCATGCTGATATGACAGAGCTTCCTGTGAGAATATAAATTCCCATAGAGTTATGGAGCATTTAGTTTCGCGCCATTTATTTCCTCGCTCTGTTAACTTATTGTTATATGAAACTAAGTTATAAATATGTTTTGACTACCACCTAAGTTCCGCAATGGAATAACTTTTTTCAATCTTCTTTCGTCGGTTAAAGGATACAATATACAGGTGTCAACTTGAATTCATACCTGTATTTTGTATTATATGTATATATCAAGTATTACAGTACAGTGAGATTCTATTACCCCATTTGACTGTTGTCAAATGGCATGACATGAAAAACTGTGACATGAAAAACGCAGTACAATAATATTTAATATACGGCTATAATTAGCACTAACATATAATTTTCACATTTTTCCAAACAAATATTATAGAATTCTAGATCATTCTCGGGCCAGTATATCTTTATTCTCGTGTAAAAATCTTCTTATCATCATTCTTGTATAAAAACCCTTTTTACGTTCCACTGCTGGGCACGGTTAGAGACCCGTGCTCTAGGTAACTCCCCGATAATGGGGAGAGGCCCATTATCGGGGAGTCCTGGAGCTTACTCCACCACGCTGCTCCAATACGTGGCCATCCCGCTGGCGGATGTTTTCAAACCGTCCATCAGGCCTCCGACAAGGTTTAACGACTGTTATCTATCGATAACAATCGGGACCGACTGTTTAACGTTCCCTCCGAATCACGGAAAAGCGCATGAAATTTTTTGCCACTAGCGGTCACCCCTTTCTCACCCGACCGCGCCCGTTTGGCTTAGTTGCTTAGAGCGTTTGCGTTCTACGCTAACTACAGGGCCATGTGAGCTTCATGAGTTATGAGCTTATGAGTTATGAGCGCGCGTCATGAGTGTGTACACAAAGGAATTATGCTACGGCGTACAGAACTACGGTGCTACGATACTACGCAGCTACGGCGCTACGTAGATAGAGAATAGGGATGGGCAGCGTGGTGTTAAGCGATCACCGATCACAAAAATTTCTTTGCTTTAGTTGTTTTGTCTTCGTAATTATTTCACAAGAGTTTACTTCAAATTATTCAAAGAAATAATTTAACCATATAAATAGTTTACAAGCTTACAAGAAGAAATGGATGGCATAAATAAGATAGTACATATTTTTTGATAAGACAAAGTCAAAAACAAAATTATTTATTTTCGCAAATATGGGTATTACAAAAGTTCATATTCAACGTATAACGTAACGTACGAAACAATACATTTCATATACATTCAACAGTCCGCCATATTTACCTCAGTAACGTATGCAAATATTGCTAACACAAACAAAATGACTGACTAAAATCTAACCAACCAATCCAGGTAAATTATTATATATTTTTGGTTCCACGCAAAAGACGCTTTTGTTGAATTGTTTTGTTTTTGATGCAATCGCAGACAATTATTATATCTTTTTGATGTTAGGGCTTCATATTTTTTTTACCATTAAGGATATTTCGTAAATGTATATGGGGATGGGAGTGTCATTATTTTTAAATCTTCAAAGTGCGGTTTACAAGAATCTATTTGATATAGTTGATATAATATTTTACCTTACAATCTGCTGGAAATAATTCTCTAAATATAATAAAATTGCTGAACTCATGCTGTCGTTTCATAATTTTCATACTCGTACAAACAATGTCACAGTAGTATAATGTTAGCGTGTAAGGCATAAGCTCAGAATGTATATATGTATTGGTCACATCATGCAGGTGTTATCAACAAGATAGCATCCATAATGGCTGAACACACAGCAGAATATCTGCTACGTCGTAGAGGACTACGAAGCTACGACGCTACGCTGCTACAGTGCTACGAAGATAGGGAACGTAATACTTTAATGAAACGTCCCATGTGTAGAGTGAAAGATATATATATTAGTCATTCATTCCATTTCAATGTTGTATCTTCGTAATTGTTTCATGGGTGGTTACATCAAAGAAATATTTATTTTCCATTAAATATAGGTTACAAGCTTGTAAATTAAAATAAAAACAATTAAAAAAAAACACCTTATATACTACAAAAAAATCTGGATACAAATAGAACTCCTTATCTTGTAATTTCCTGTTATAATTTTTATACTCCACAAATAATGTTACACTGGTATGTAGCGGGGTCAATATGCTTTGAATATATGCCACAACATTAGAGTGCTATCAGTCAGATAGCAGCCTTAATGGCTGAATACACAGCGGAGTAATCTGCTACGTCGTACTACGGGACTATTTAGTGATTCCCGACTGTTTAGTATAAAATAAAATAAATAAATAAAATATAAGAAAATATGTTTATTATTTCAATAGTTATATCTCGTGTGCGATTTTATTATTAACCTTCTAAGAAACATCCACGTATCTACACCATTACTCACTTCTTTCATGATTACTGTCTGACTGTTATACGACAAGCTTAACATATGAGTCATCTTATTACGGCATTAATATCCAGTGTTATGATGAATTTCAGTATTATGGATGATTCGTGTGCTAGTTTATTGCTCTGTGCTTATAACCTGTATAGTGTTCTATGAGTTTGACTTCATATACGAAGTATGTAGTCTCAAATGAAGTAAAAACTAAGTGTAATTGATTTATTTTAATAGTACTAGTTTCTAACATCATAATGTGTACGTCGTCATAGATCTACGATCTGAGAATGCGAATGCGATGTGTGGAGGAAAAGGGGAGATCTCCCGCCAGGCGATGCCACTGCCTGGGGACCGCGGTCCGAATGCTAACTTCGGACCGTTTGTATATATACTCAGAATCTAGGAAACTTCGATAGCGTGATTCAGGATACTTCTTCTGATTGGCCAGTTCAGTATGACGCGTGTGACGTAGTACTCTATTGTTTACAATGTTCGCTGCTTTCGGCGTCTTGCATGGTCAGCATTTCATGTGAGGCGCGGGTCATGTTGCTGTAGGTATCGCGCCGCTACAGATGCAAACATGATAAGAATGCGTCAAAAAATGTGTAAATACTTAAATAATTTATATAATAATAAAAATCACGACGTAGTTTTGAAACCACAAAAATTAGAAAAGAAACTTATATCTGTCTCACTTACGCAAGTCGCAAGAACTAGAACATAGCTTGGATTAGACAAAGATAAAAGACAAGAGACATGACATAATACTCGTAAATGCAAACGTGCAATAGCGGAATGGGATTGTCTACCCATACAAAAAAAACCCAACTTTTTTCATACATGTGCATTATTTTTACTTTAAATTATTTCAATTCCTATCCATATATGTATATCAATTATAAATACCTCAGTAACTCTGTCTGTCTGTGTGTGTTTGTTACGTTTTCACGCCTAAACTACTGAACCAACTTTAGTGAAATTTGGTACACAGAGTGGAACTTGGGAAAAGACATATGATAGTTTTTATTGCGAATTGCATGGGTAGTAAAATGGGATGAAAATTCGTATGAAGCGTTGTAAAAACTTGAAACTTGTATTTAGTCGCTAGATAAAAAGTAAATAATATTTCTGTGTTCGGCATGGCACCCAAGACGCTGGCGGCATTTCCCCGTTGTACAGCGAGGCTAAGTCTTTGGGCGTAATACTCACCAGCTCTTGGGTCGCCACATGCCAGAACAAGTGTAGACGACATTTCTGATATGATTTTTTCATGTCAGAAGACCATGGGCCCAAGGTCTCTACAACAAGCGCTGCAAATAAGTAATTATCTGATAAATGACTGTATTTACGGCGCTCCTCTCCGCAGTGTCGCAGATATGCGATGGGGCCAAGGTATCCACACAAGTAACATCCCATACCAGGGGACGCCCCAGATGCCACGGTACTAAACTACGTTTAAATACGTTTTAATTCTGTCCTAATTAATAAATACGTAAAATTGCATACCTCGCTGAGGTAAATATGGAGAACTAATAAATGTACATAAAACAACTTTTGTAATACCCATATTTGCGGAAATAAATTATTTTCATTTCATTTCATCAATTGGAAACCATTTGATTAAAAAAAATGGATTCGGTCTTAAATGGTAATAAATTTACCGTACAATTACCATAATGCATAATAATATAAAGCCGCGCGAATTTTGTTAAAAAATAAGTTAATATACTGTAATTATTATTATTATATTACTTAAATCTTAAGTAAGTTTTCTTTTAGTAAAACGTGGTTAAGATCGAAATCGTATTTTTATAATTTTGGGAATCGTATAGGATATGTACAGACTCAACAAATTTATTTCTTATTCATTTTGTTAAACTTTTTCATAATTATTTTTGACTGGCAGTTTCAGTGATATTGAACTGATAATCAGATGGTATTTATTTAAGCTTTTCACCTGCAACAAAGTTAGCACTAACCTGGAGCTGGTTCAAGAAGGCCTTGAGGGTCGGAGGCCTCGTCAGCGATAGCGACCGCTGCGGCCAAAACCAGGAGATACCACGGTCGGAGCATCGTCCTGTGAACAAAGGAGTATTTTTTTATTTCTAAGAATTGATATTATAAATTAAAAATCAAATAATATTACTATTGTTCTTTTATCTCACGAATACCATATCACAGTTGTTAGGAAATTTTTGACGTGACAACGTCTAATCGTCGATAAACGCCGACTACACGCACGAATACGGATGACTCATTGTACGAGTACGTTACGCTCATTGTACGTAACGATCGGCGCTTGTAACGTTACGTTTTGGCTTGAGCGTTCGGCTTCCACCGTTTGTCGACTGTTATAAAGTGAAGTGAAAAGTTAATATAGTTGTCATTGTTATGACTTTGTCCCTTCTTTTTTTTTTCAATTATGGCATCGCAAACTCTGTGCATACTGCCAGCGTCAAGTATAATTTTTGCATCAATTTTTTGCCAGTTTCATTCAACGAAACTGGACGAAGTAATAACAAAGTCAGTAAGTAAGTCATCAGTAATCAGTCAGTCTAGTCAGTCCAACATTCAAGTAAAGCGATGGCTACTTTACTAGAACTTGTCCGATGGAATTTTGGAGGCAAGCAGAAAAAACACATTTTAGCACTGTTATTCTATTTCACATACACTAGTGCACTGTAATTAACCTATATCAAACAAAATGCCATCAACTTTATCCGATATAACTCAAAAATACACCAAGAAAATGAAAATTAAACAAGCACAATATGTCTTTTTCGACTTTCCGCCAAAACTCGACCCTTTGTCACGTTAAACTATCGTCCGTAAACCGACTTTACAGACAATCATTTTTTTATTCTTGTAGTAATGACATCTCATCTGTGCATATTGTTAATGTCACATGAATATTTGTATATAGTTTACGCCCGTTTCGTAGAGATCGTACGGCATAGTAATAGCTAAAGAATAGTAATCTAAAGTGAATAAAATTTTGGTTAGATTAAACCACAATAGCTCATTCACTGAAAGGAATTAGAATCAATATCTCCTAACCACATAATAATTATAGTAATGGTTGGAAGTATATCACTTTCCACAAACAGCTTTGTATTTGTGTAACGATATATAGAGTAGTTAACGTTAATGAATTTTCATTAATCAAATTTGTTTAAGCACTAAACACATACGTATAACCAATATTTGCTTTTCGCTCCAATTTAAAGGAGCGAAACAGTTTTCAATACCAGTACAGAAACAAATTAACGGTTATAACTGCTATAGTATTTTAATTTAACGATATGTTCTGCATTATTTTTAACTGCGAAGTATTAACTTAGATGGCCGCAGTTATAATGAAATTCAATTATCACTTTCAAACAACCTCTATATGTGTTTATGTAGGACTGCGTATGTGTGAGGGTTATAGTACACAAGCTATTTACGTTCCACTTCTGGGATTCAGCAATGAATGGAAAGGCCTGGAACTTATATTACGAAGTTGGAGAAGAAGACATAATAGCCCTAATAGATATTGTTTTTTTATTTTTGAAATTATATTTATCCTAAAATAAGATATACCTAAGAGAAATTCATGTTGTCTAAAACATATTTTTTTAGTATATTTTATCAACTCAAAGTAATAGATTCAAATGAGATTAATATACGTTATTATTATCATTTTTTAAACGTGCCTAAAGCATGTTCTCAAAATTCGTCATGAGCTCTCCGGCTATAAAGGTAATTAAAGTAGCCTGCCTTTAAGCGGTGTCAAACCTTGTAAAACTCCCCAATAAACACTTCGAAGATTGTATGTTTAAAGTTTCGATTAAAATTTCGAAAAAATTGATGTATAAATTTTAAATATACTTGATGCTGGCAATATGCACAGAGTTTGCGATGTCATAATTTGAAGAAAAAAAAATCATCTCACATTGTTTTGCTTTGTAGTTCTATATTTCGACTGTAGCTATAGGTTTATAAGCTGGAGGGATTTACATCATAGTCTACCACGCTGGTTAAATGCAGGTCTATGCTCATTATAGATTTGAGAAATTTTATACAATTCCCACTCAGATATACACGCAGTCTGATATATACGGTAACGGAAAACATCGCAATCGTGCAGCAGCGCGTTTATTAGTTAGTCAGAAGTGCACATCAGACATGCTTATATTAGATACAGCATTACAAACAGTAATTACCCATCCGTATATAAAAGGTCAATGCTTTTAGTGGGAACGGACTCACTCTTCTTTTATTATCCCGTTTAATGCCTTCAGAACCCCGCGCCGCACTCAGGGATAAATTTTATTAGCTTGTTTCCAAAACAGACATAAACAGCTTATATCTGAAACAATACCGTTTCAGATGTTGATCTGATGTTACCGAATATTGGCGACCCGTGTAGCACAATGGATACCATTCCGGCCTGCTAATCGATGGGTCCCGGGTTCGATTCCCATCGAAGTAAAGCATAAAACCGCAATGAATTATATACCTATACCTTCCTCAGGTATCATACTACACATATCTATTTAAATGTGAAAACCGAACGAAAATCGATTCGGTTGTATTAGAGTTTTTCTCGTTCATACAGGCAGACATACGTGGCTTTTAGCATTTCATCCATACGAAACACAGAGTAAATAATTATCTATTATAGTTATTAATTAATTATAGCGTCGACCGAGGAGGACAGGACAGGAAAATGAACTCGTATTTTCCTACATGCTCTATGCTTTTATGCACTTTTATTGTCTTCCTTAAAAGTACGATAGTAATAATTAGTATCCTATCCTATACTATAGTGTACGAGGATCAGTTCTAACAAACTATAAAACTGTTTGTCGGCAACGTTTGTGTAGTTTCGGACAGTTACAGAGTACTAAAAATTATACTTTTATAAAATTAATAAAAAGAACCTTAAGTAAATTAGAAAAAAATAGGACACTAAATTATATAAAGGGTTGCATCCAGATTGCTGCCTTATTACCAACAATTTAGCAACAATTAAGATTTGATTGATGTTTAAAGTGTTTTACGTAAAGGAAACTGACCATACCTAGCTCAGAATGGACAAAATGTACAGATAAAAATAATTATAAGAAAAAATAACATTCATGTTTCAAGATAAATACACCAAATATTTTTTACTCAATATCAGCTTTGAAATAACTAGCCTTGGTAGCTTTTAGGTAGATTTATAATATATCAAGCTACGTTTGTTTATAAATGAATTAAATCACTAAAGAAAAATATCTAAACACATATTACACAAACGATAATAAGTGTTTCATTTTTCACCCTTAGAAGAGATTGCGTATGAAGGGACCGTGTCTGTCACAAAGGGCCATCAAAGGGTTTCAGTGTCACTGTTTCCATCTGATACGTTTGATGTCGAATCATGACAGTTTTTATGCTCACAAGGCAATGCGGGCGTAGTGTAGATAACGCACTGTAGATATCATTCATTGAATACGTTTTGCTTATATAGAAATATCAGAGAATTATTTTGAAATGAATAATATTCTAGTTAGTTTTTTTAGCATATTAACTAGGTACTTGTGAAAAACAACAAAAAGCCTGAAATCATCCCTACTTTGAATACATTTTATGCCATTTATGAAAATCGTTTAATATTTATTTTGTTTGATTGCGCCTAAACCTTAAATAATCTTACGTCAGTAAAGCTAAACGTATGTAATGTTTCTTTTTACACTACAAACTTTAAAAAGTAATCTATTTTCGCCACTGTAAATCCCTACATAAAGATAGTTTTTTTTTATTTTGAGTTGTGAAATACTTTTTAATGCGTGTGATATCATATATACAATAAACTGCAAATAAAAAAACAAAACAACGACACTTTCACCAGTAGGTACACAAAATCATTTTACAAAACCAGCAACAAAAATTCCTATAAAACAGCGTACAAAACTCTGAAGGCCCGTTTGTTTGTTTGAAGTGTCATAACGGTTGAAATATTAGTGCACGGGAAATGCAAGTGCATTTGAATCGCATTTCTGATTGCAGCCTAACTTGCGTCGTGACTACAATAGCTGTTATTTTGTAGCCTGTTGTAGCTAAATGTACGAAGAATTTGGTGGCTTTTTAGGGTTCCGTAGCCAAATGGCAAAAAACGGAACCCTTATGGATTCGTGATGTCTGTCTGTCTGTCTGTCCGTCCGTATGTCACAGCCACTTTTTTCCGAACCAATAAGAACTATACTGTTGAAACTCAGTACGTAGATGTATTCTGTAAACCACGATTTTTACACAAAAATAGAAAAAAGCAATAAATTTTGAGGGTTTCCCATACGTAGAACTGAAACTCAAAATTTTTTTTTCATCAAACCCATACGTGTGGGGAATCTATGGATAGGTCTTCAAAAATGATACTGAGGTTTTTAATTAAAAAAAATTCTAAACTGAATAGTTTGCGCGAGAGACTCTTCCAAAGTGGTAAAATGTGTGTAACCCCTGTAACTTCTAAAATAAGATAATGATAAAACTAAAAAATATACGATGCAAAATTCTACCGAAAATTGGTTTGAACGAGATCTAGTAAGTAGTTTTTTTAATACGTCATAAATCGTAAACCACGATTTACCTTTCATTCAATCTTAATGCAATGATGTTTATGGATAATCAAAGGCAATGATGTATTTCTGTTGCCGCTATTGATAAACAAATACTAAAAATAGAATAAAATAAATGTTTAAGGGGCTCCCATACAATAAACGTGATTTTTTATAGATAATGGTACGGAACCCTTCGTGCGTGAGTCCGGCTCGCACTTGGCCGGTTTTTTAACAATGAAGTCAATTTTAATATCACAGGCTCTATACGAAGCAGTTTTATCATTTCGTTCATTAACCAACAGTACATTGGTAACAAAAATAATGACAAACGAACAAGTATAAGCGTTAGTCGCTTACTGAGGGTTCCGTATAAACTAAATAGAGATCGTTTAGAGAAAACCTTTTTTAACAAATTAAATACTTAAATTGTACAAATATGAACAATTAAAATGGTGAACTAAGTGGATGTGAACAACCTTTTTAATGTTGTTCACATCCACTTAGGATTTTACCTTTATGATAAATGCAAATTAAAATAGATTTAAAAAACGGCAAATTGTTTGTAAAGTAGGTTTACGATCGAGATGTTTACGTGATAACGTCCGCACGAGAAAATCTCCATTCGTTTGTATGCCGCTAGAGTGAGAGAGACGGAAGATTGGTCCACTCACTCGAACGCTATGCCAGCCTCCGCTCGTGAGGATTCCGCGTGACAAGTTTCACGGAATGACTGGCAGCGCTCGAGATGAGACGTGAGATCGGTCCGTCTCTCTCTCGTTATACCTGCGATCGCGCTCGTGAGGTTTTGGTGTGACACAAGTTTCTGAACATGTCACCCGACTAAAACGATTTTAAAGACGTTATCACGTCAAAAACCTACTTAATTAATTGTATTGATATGTGCAAAGCCTTGGGGCAGTTAAATGCAGATAAAAATTAAAAACGATTGTGATTTGTAAAGAAATATCCAGCAATAAATAGAATTTTAAGTGAAATACAAAATTTCAAAAACCAAACAAAACAGTGTAAAGCGCTTTATTTGTTATTTACATAATGGTTGAAATAGTACCGTCAGGGAAATGCAAGAGCAAATCAAAGATGCCATTCAAATTAATCGCATCTCTGATTACAGCTTCACTTGCGTCGTGACTACAATAGCTGTTATTTTGTAGACTTTGGTAACTAAATGTACGAAGAATTTAGTGGTTTTTCTAACAATGGTCTAAATTTTAACAACACGGTTTCTGCGCTAAACGAACAGTTTTATCATTTCCTTCATTAGCTAAGTGTAACTCGCTGGCTGAAGGCTCGGTAATAATGAGGTCGTAAAGTTAAAACATGCTATTTAAGTCAAAGTCATGAATTGAAAAAATATTTTTTGTGTTGGATAGATAGTCCATTTATCGAAGAAGGCTTTAGACTATATAACATCATGCTATGACTAAAAACAACGTCCTCGCGGACGTAGTCGTGGACGTACGCTAGTATGTGTATAAATAGCAAAATTCTGTTTGTTCAGCTCAGGGCACGTTCAATGTATGTTGGAGGAACTTGTTCCATGATTCTGAATAGCAAAGTCAAAAACATTAGTTTGGGAATTGTTGCGAGTATTATTACGCCAAGTTCGAATGATTAATATCGGTTCTGATTATTATTAACTTGGCTGTAGTTTAGATTTCAACTCTTTTTTATATACAAGAACTTGGCCTACATTTATACATTTATGTTTTTGGTGGGATTTCATTTCTTTTTGCTCAGTTTGCTTTATGGTACCTATCGCAACGTTGTTCATATTATATTATTATTATTAAAATGAAGTGTGTCTGGTCCACCAGATGTAATAATAGCTTTATGTAACAGGTAATAATTTAAACATTTATTTTAATTTGCAATACGATACTGTGCACGACATTTTGGGATGAAATGGATTGTTTTGTTTATAGTTCATTTTAAAACGTAGTTAGTTGTCAATGAATTTTGAATATACTATAATTTTTTTTATGTTCTGATTTTTTTTTCGTGTATTATAATTTCTTTTTGCACTTGACCATTTTCTATTTTCTAAAGTTTTCCTTTACTTTTATGCTAACGACTACCCCGATGCCAAATTTCAGATTTTTAGGTCGTATGACCAACATTTTTATACATCATAATGATAATGACTATAATCTGACTCGCACTTGACCAATTTCCAATTATCGATGTTTTCTTTACTTTTTTAAATGTTAAGGACTATCCCCATGCCAAATCCCAGATTTTTAAGTCTTAGAGAGAAGTATTACCAACATTATACATAATTTTCACTAAAACCTGACTCGCACTTGACCAATTTCCAATATTCGAATTTTCCCATTACTCTTACCCTGACGACTAGCTAAATGCCAAATTTCAGCTTTGTAGGTCTTCTAGAAGTGGTCAAACATGTTGATGAGCTGTCAGTGAGTACGAGTCAGTGAGTACCAAATATACAATTTTCTCGAGTCTATAACTTTTTTTCTGTAATAGCTACAATATTGAAACTTATCCAAAGTATATTAAATGGTGTTATTATGTCCGTAAAGTTTCATCCAGATCTATTTATCAGGTAAGAAGATACAGGGGGGTCAAAAGTGGCTCGAAGCGGTTCGGGTAAATAGTGCACGGTGTGCGCGCGGCCTGTGTTTAGAACTTGGCCGAAACTTTTTATTCAAAGTATATTAAATGGTGTTATTGTGTCCGTAAAGTTTCATCCAGATCTATCAATCAGATAAGAAGATACAGGGGGGTCAAAACTGGCTCGAAGTGGTTCGGGTAAACAGTGCACGGTGTGCGCGCGGCCTGTGCTTAGAACTTGGCCGGCGCGCTTTCGTGCGCTTTGATTATTTTTATACAGTTTTTGAATAAATTATTATATAATTTCATATTAAATGAAACAAATATAAAATTTACATTTAACTTATAACCATGTAGGTTATAAAATAAAAATTAGTATTTATAAAAAGTTTATTTTTATCTTTTCGATTAGGTATTTGTATATTCGATTAGGAATATTGCGGGGTTAAGTAAGGGATGGCCAGAGAATTGTAAGATGGCGTACGGTGTGAAAAAATTGTGAAAAGCGAAAATATTGAGGAAAAGAGATTTTTTCGCTAAGTCCACCATTTCCCCTACATATTTTTTTGCGGTTTTGTTTTAGCTTGATTATGGTAGTTGATTTCTTTTAATTTGCGGAGTCGTGTAAGCTGTGTTTTTGTACAATGTAACATTATATACTGACCGAAAAGCCAGCAAGCCACAAGAGTTTGTTCAGTATCTGTATACAAATAGCTCTACTTTTGTTTGTGTAGATTGGAGCACGTTCAAAATATGTTGGCGGAACTTGTGTAATAATTTTGAGTAACAAAGTCAAAATCACTAGTTTGGAAGTTGCGGCTAGTATGCAATTTTGCTGGAAGTTAATTTGAAATGTAACATGGCATATTTACTTTAACGCTTATAGTATCACAGGTATTACACTGACCTTTGATGCTCTAAGCTTTAACGTTCAGTTGCTTCGGTATCTGTTATTAGGTACAATGACCTTAATATATTATAAGACTTTCAGGCACCCGATAACAAAAACAATTTTTTTATTCATGGCTACTGTAAAAAGGTCCGATAAATGATAAAGTGTCATTTCTCAGGTTTTCACCAGTAGCTTTTGTCTCAATAAAAACAACAACACTTTCAAAAAACTACAGATTTTGCGATCACAATTTTTTTCTATAATTTTATTAAGTACAGTTGTACTATTTTTTGACAGTTTTAAATAGCTTTTGTATTTTAGCTTGGTTTAGCAGACGATTCTCCTTATTTGCGGATTTACTCGTGAGCTGCTTTGTAGAATGTAAAAATGTTGATGCTCCAAAAGCCAGCAAGCTACAAGAGTTTATTCAGTGACTGCGGATAAATTCCTCAACTTCTGTTTGTGTAGATCAGAGTACGTTCAAAATATTTTGGCGGAATTTGTTTAATAATTTTGAGTAACAAAGTCAAAAGCAGTAGTTTGGAAGTTGCAGCGAGTATGCAAATTTATTGGAAGCAAGAATAAATTTGAAACGAAACATGGCTATATTTAGTTTCAACGTACAGTCACTTCAGGTTTTGTTGTTACCATAACTTGAATAAATTTCCAGGCAAGCAGCCTTTTTTGGTATCGGGTAGGGTAGGAAGGGAACTTTCAAAAGGTACTCGGCACCATAAGAATAATAATTATTTATTTTTTGGCACCTTGGGACAGAGGATACCGGCGGATGTGGGATTTGCACTGCACTAAAATCTACTCTGTGGCGTGCCTCTGCGCTTGGGGAGGACTCCCGGATCTCCAATGGAACGTACCGGTGTCCTCCGCGCGCGGCGCTCAGTACGGATAGCGGCATAGTATATCAAAACAATAAGAAAATTTAATTGTCATAGCCGAGTCCTATTGTACAGTGGTAAGTGGTTCATTTCTGGAATTTTCATGATTAGCTTGATTGAAAAACTACATTTGAACTTGAAACGAAACGTGGCTATTTAGTTTTAATGTTCAATAGTATGGGGTTTGGAACAAAATTGCTAGAACTTTACCAAATTTTAATACATTTTCTAACTTTATGAAACATGAGTAAATTTTGACTACAGATTTTGCGATCACAATTTTTTTCTATAATTTTATTAAGTACAGTTGTACTATTTTTTGACAGTTTTAAATAGCTTTTGTATTTTAGCTTGGTTTAGCAGACGATTCTTCTTATTTGCGGATTTACTCGTGAGCTGCTTTGTAGAATGTAAAAATGTTGTGCTTTGTAGAATGTAAAAATGTTGATGCTCCAAAAGCCAGTAAGCTACAAGAGTTTGTTCAGTGACTGCGGATAAATTGCTCAACTTCTGTTTGTGTAGATCAGAGGACGTTCAAAATATGTTGGCGGAATTTGTTTAATAATTTTGAGTAACAAAGTCAAAAGCAGTAGTTTGGAAGTTGCAGCGAGTATGCAAATTTACTGGAAGCAAGAATAAATTTGAAACGAAACATGGCTATATTTAGTTTCAACGTACAGTCACTTCAGGTTTTGTTGTTACCATAACTTGAATAAATTTCCAGGCAAGCAGCCTTTTTTGGTATCGGGTAGGGTAGGAAGGGAACATTCAAAAGGTACTCGGCACCATAAAAATAATAATTATTTATTTTTTGGCACCTTGGGACAGAGGATACCGGCGGATGTGGGATTTGCACCGCACTAAAATCTACTCTGTGGCGTGCCTCTGCGCTTGGGGAGGACTCCCGGATCTCCAATGGAACGTACCGGTGTCCTCCGCGCGCGGCGCTCAGTACGGATAGCGGCATAGTATATCAAAACAATAAGAAAATTTAATTGTCATAGCCGAGTCCTATAGAACAGTGGTAACAGGTTCGTTTCTGGAATTTTCATGATTAGCTTGATTGAAAAACTACATTTGAACTTGAAACGAAACGTGGCTATTTAGTTTTAATGTTCAATAGTATGGGGTTTGGAACAAAATTGCTAGAACTTTACCAAATTTTAATACATTTTCTAACTTTATGAAACATGAGTAAATTTTGACTACAGATTTTGCGATCACAATTTTTTTCTATAATTTTATTAAGTACAGTTGTACTATTTTTTGACAGTTTTAAATAGCTTTTGTATTTTAGCTTGGTTTAGCAGACGATTCTTCTTATTTGCGGATTTACTCGTGAGCTGCTTTGTAGAATGTAAAAATGTTGTGCTTTGTAGAATGTAAAAATGTTGATGCTCCAAAAGCCAGTAAGCTACAAGAGTTTGTTCAGTGACTGCGGATAAATTGCTCAACTTCTGTTTGTGTAGATCAGAGGACGTTCAAAATATGTTGGCGGAATTTGTTTAATAATTTTGAGTAACAAAGTCAAAAGCAGTAGTTTGGAAGTTGCAGCGAGTATGCAAATTTACTGGAAGCAAGAATAAATTTGAAACGAAACATGGCTATATTTAGTTTCAACGTACAGTCACTTCAGGTTTTGTTGTTACCATAACTTGAATAAATTTCCAGGCAAGCAGCCTTTTTTGGTATCGGGTAGGGTAGGAAGGGAACATTCAAAAGGTACTCGGCACCATAAAAATAATAATTATTTATTTTTTGGCACCTTGGGACAGAGGATACCGGCGGATGTGGGATTTGCACCGCACTAAAATCTACTCTGTGGCGTGCCTCTGCGCTTGGGGAGGACTCCCGGATCTCCAATGGAACGTACCGGTGTCCTCCGCGCGCGGCGCTCAGTACGGATAGCGGCATAGTATATCAAAACAATAAGAAAATTTAATTGTCATAGCCGAGTCCTATTGAACAGTGGTAACAGGTTCGTTTCTGGAATTTTCATGATTAGCTTGATTGAAAAACTACATTTGAACTTGAAACGAAACGTGGCTATTTAGTTTTAATGTTCAATAGTATGGGGTTTGGAACAAAATTGCTAGAACTTTACCAAATTTTAATACATTTTCTAACTTTATGAAACATGAGTAAATTTTTCATTGACAGCCTTATTACAATTTTCTAGTTGATCTAATAAATTATACGTACTTTTTCTTATAATCCTCTAGAATTGGTTCTCATGATGTTACGATGTAAATGTGAAAATTCAATAGTAATTTACTATTCAAACACCCCAACAGATCAGCCATCTTTACCACAAATAGAAGTTTCTCTGTTTAGTTCCACAACAGTTCATCTAGTATATGTATAATTTGCTCGACGTTTGTTTGTTCATTCCAGAGCATGTTCAAATATATTCGCGGAACATCAATGATTCAGAGTTACAAAATGGGGAGCTGTAGTTTGATTTGAATGTTGCGGCGAGTGTGCAAATTAACTGGAAGTAAAAATTAATTACAAATGAAACATGGCTATTTATATTGAGTTGATCAGTAGCATTAGATTTTGTTGTCAAGTTATGAAACTATTGTCAACTTGTGCTTATGAATGTGAAATTGTGTTTGTTTGTCCTTCTGTCACATCGCAACGATACGGATTGTCCTGATTTTGTTTGGAGATAGTTGAGGAACTGGACTCACATAAGCAATTAACCTAGGAAAATATCTTATTCCAATGCAAAAAAAGTCTAATGTTGTCGCGGTGATATAAAAGTAAGTAGGTACGTTTTTTAAACTTTTCAAACCAAACCTTTGTACTACTAGCATTGGCCAGCCACGTATACATTTCGTTTTTATAAAAGGAAGATAAAAAAACTTCATGTTTTATCATAGATTTCTAACCAATCTAAACCCGTTCAAATGCGCCGTTAGCCACTCCAGCTATTTCCATGAAAAGATAGAAAGACGTAATCCACACAGAAGCTTATTCAATAACATGGAAACGAAGCCCGTGAAATTAATTTTCAGCCCGAAGCTAATAGAAGAGAAAATAGCTTCGGCAGTTGTGCTTTGTAGTTGGTATTAAGCTACGAGTAGAAGCTATATACATAGTAGTGCAAGGTAGTCAGCAAAGAGATAACTATGGGTAAAAGGTTACTGCATACACGTTTGAGCATCTTTCAATTATGCTTATACAGCAGTGATAATGGAAAAGCTATCCGTCTCAAAATACTTAAAGTTTCTTTTAGTAGAGCAATAAAATTATATACTAATGAGCGCAGGTGCTTCTGCAGTCGACTATTAGTCCATAATATTAACCTCCGTATACGATGATATCTAAAGGGGCCTTGTTCATCATAGAGCAATATTATAATCCGGGTAGTTTTAATTTCATAGGTTGGTCCAGGCTACTATCTGAAGCTAAAGATTAAAGTAGATAAAGTATGAAAAGCCAAAAAAGAGTAAACTGGTTACTATGTGTAGTGATAGATTGCTCTGTGACATTTAATATACGAAAATTTGTCCTCCCATAAACTACTCGTACAGTGACCACCAAAAATGAAGAGGTTTGTCTATATGTGCTTTTTTACAGTTTTATAAAAATTAATTTTGCACTCCTCTAGTCTCTCGACTTTAATGTAAAGTTACGTGTTTTTAGTCCCGCTGTCCCTTAAATCTTAAAAATGGTTAATTGGCTTAATCTTTATATTTTAAATCTTTAGATCTTTATATTTGAGCAGGTGGAAGTGGATTGACAGTGTCTCACACGATCAGCCAGCTGTCACGTGTGCCCATTATCGACGCACAGCCATTCTGTTATTTCAAATATATAGATGCACTTTTTTTAAAGAGTGCTGCTGGGAGTTTTTTTGCCGCCTTTTTTCTGCGCCTTTCGGCGATGACCGGCAAAATTTACATTCATTATTTTTGTATTCCTAATATGAAATAAGTATTTTTCTTTCTTTCTTTCAAAAGCTTTAGCAATACGTTTAGCGGCCATCAAAGCTGTCGGATATATTCAAAAGACTACAGTTTTGAATCGGCCCTAATATTATAAAGTATAAATTCTTTGTTTGTTTGTCCTACGTTAACGTAGCAACGATGCTACAGATGACACAGAAAAACTAGTTACCCACGTGAGCGGAGCAGTGGGTAGAAAGCTAGCTAGAATCGTTAAAACTATGGATAGTAATTGTTCAACAGTATAACACAGACACGCCTTAAGGTATAAACGGCAGGCGAAAATAAGCATGAAATATTAGTAACTGTATGCCTACCCCGGACGTCGTTATACCACTATCTCGTGTACACTTTATTTTAATTGTAACCTAATATGCGCAAAACAAACAAGTTTATTATACTAACAACACTATTTAAACATACACTAATCTTCCAACGAAAAATGAAACTTACTGAGTTTCGGGTATGTTTTTTTTATTTCAATGGAGTAGTAGACGAGTATGCAGGCCACGTGGTGTTAAGTGGTCGCTGCAGCCCATGGATATCTACATACAACCTCAAGCAAGTATAGGTAAATCTTGTCTGAGGTCGTTTGCAGTTGCGCTGCTACTCCGGAGGCTGGTGGTCGCCTCATGTAAGTGTGGCCGGCAACTGCACCTTTCCACCGAAACACAATAGAATTGGTTCACGGCAGAATTGGGTGCAGCGGTGGTACTTCCCCGGACGAAAGATAATAGTTCTACCACCTATAAAAAGTGCTGAATCAATGACAACTTACCTTGTAACACTGTACAATATTAAATTGTGTTATTCACTTAGTTATTCATAATTATGAAGATTTTCATCAGATTATCTTTTTATGTAGTCACCAAATAAGAATCTATTTTGATCTCACCAATACGACAAGCATCACCTTAAAAAGAATGATCAAAATTGGTTTTGATGATCGAAATCATAAAGTACATATAAAAATACAACTGAATTGCGATCGCTTCTTTTTTGAGTTTATGAAAGTTAAATACCGCGCTGTAATTACTGGTACAAGGGTCTGCGAGGGGTCTCCAGTCGCCTGAGCACACCTGCGGCCTGAGCTTAAGGGGGTCACGGGGAGCGGTCCAGTGGACCATTAGCGTCTTGGCTTAAGTGTGTCAGTGAAGTTTGATACTTTTAGAGTGTTAGGGAATTTTAAATAAAGTTGGAGTGATATGGGATGAAAATGGTTATTTTATTTTGTGCCTCGCAAAACCGTTTTTTTTATTAATATTAGGCAAGTTATTTTGAAGGCAAAGGAAACACGTAAAAGGATGTTATTTCGTCTATTGTTGCTAAGGTTTTGTACTCATTAAATAAAGAAGTAGTTCAAAGCGTAATAGATAAATTTATGAAAGGCTTTAATAAATTTATCTATTACGCGATTTTATTTAACCTTTACGCTTAAAATAGATAAATTTTATTGACCTACATCAATAATTTTGACGTATTTATATCAACCCTACACACTCATGGCCCCACACTAGGATTCCCTGTGTCTTGGACCCACACAAAGATAGAAACACAAAGTAATTTCCAATTAAAACGTTTTTGCAAGTTTTTAAGTTGCAATGAATAGAATCGTACATTAAAATTTCTAGTGCTTAAGAATAAATGTTTGTATCGTAACATCTTTTTCTTTGTATGGGAAATCTTTTCAGACCTAATCAATAACACTCAGAGCACAAATTCTGTACTTATCTTTTTAATGAAAGGATTTTTCGAGTTTACATTTATTTATACCCTTTCAAATATGAGCTCTGATATATGGTTGACAGCGACCCTTTGCGGGCGTTTGTATATAAAATTGAGCCCCGTATTTTGAAAGCTTCAAGCGGCTTAACATAAGCTGGCTTTGGAAAAAACGCCCTGTTTTCTTTTCATCGAATGTTCTCGAAGCTCGCCTGATGTCACGATTGCGCTTAGGGATCAATGTACTGTAACCCTTTTTATTGTTCATTACTTATAATCCGCTTTTGTTGAGCGGATATCTAGAGGTCTTATTTACCCCTGTGTTCCCGAAAAATATTTGTGTAAGTATAAGGATGTTATCTGTTTCGCAATATTCTGTTTTCGAGACTCTTCGTAGAAAAAGCACGTTCTTATAAGTTTATTTTTAAGATTAATGGATATTATAATTCTTGTTTAAAGCATCAGAAATAATAAAAAAAAATCATAAAAGAAATGCAAAGCAATCTACTTAGCATAGCTTTAACTTAAAAAAGGTTTAAACAAATCTAAATTTTGTTAATCAGAAACCTGAACATAAATTTTTAACATGCTTGTTTAAAATAGAAAAAATAATAAATAAGTAAAAATGTGTAGCGTTATTTAAAAAAAAAATTGGCGGGCTTTCAAACAAACTTTCAACCCGTATAAGACTATTGTCACAATACAAGGAGCGCCTGCCTTTCTAGACAGTAGCGTAACTCAGCCCTATTTTTAAAATTTGAACAAATGACTGCGCGTAGTGCTAGGGTTGGTACCTACAAAATGATGGGTTGCTTATTTTTATAGAATATACACCCAACACCTATATCAATGAAAGCGACTAACTTGCAGAATACCATACGGTATGGTGTCAAATCGCGTACCTAGTAGATTACAACTAGCCATAAAAACAATTAAAATCCGATCAAGTTTGCCGTTACCACATAATGTCAGATAGCTCTTTTTTATAACATTACTCAAAAATATAGCAAGAAAATGATAATTAAACCTTAAAAAGTAAATAAATAAAAACAGGTCAATAACAAATAAATAATTCTACGGCTGGTCTATATATACCTTTAAAAAATCATAAATCATCCATTTTACTACTAAATAACACGACATAATAATATTCATAAAAAAGCTCTCCTTCACAGAAAAAAGACTACTGTAAAAAAACGGCACTTGAAAGTTTAAGAAAAAACTGAGGTGTCAAGGGACACACGGAAGAAACGAAGTTATATTTTTTTAAATTTCTGCGCTTAATAATGTTTTTTTCTTCTTTCTGCATTAGTTTTAGGTTTGGGTGTCAACAAAGCTAAGCAATGTCGAGTGTGGTCAAAAGTAGGATGGGTGCGTACTATTACCTTACTTAGATTACTTAGCGGCCGTGTAAATGACAGTTGTCTTTGTGCGTGTGTCAATTCGGCCGATAGTATGAAGTTACTTTACTGTATACTTATATCTTTATTGTGCTATTGTTCCGTATAATGAATCTAGGCTTAGAGCATCACAGGTACTGACAGGTATGACATCCGTGAGTACCTTTGATGCTTTAAGATCAAGAGCCATTTAGTAATTTAAGCATAAAGATGATTGATGAATTATTGAAGTCAGCATGAAATGGAAACAAAAATTTCAACGGACAATCACTTCGTTGTTTGTTTCTTATGTAAAACTCCAAAATAATGTTTCAATAGGTACTCCAATAACTTTTTACGACTAGATTAATAGTTTTCAGATAACGTTATGACATTTTAAAATGTTCCATTTCTACTTCAATTTAGGCTTTGAATTACGAAACATAAAATGGGATAAAGAGACGATAACGATCAACAATATAATAAATTCGGGTCTGTAGTGAAATTTTTGTCTGAAATAGTTTTGAGTAAAACTTTTATTTTGGAACGCAGTTAGTATATTTGGAACGTTATTTCATGTGAAAGAAACCCTTTCATAAATTTTATAATTGTTTAAATAGTTCATTGTATCTACACATATTGTTCTTGTGTGCATTTCTGTTTACTTATACTTTAGTAGAGTTAATTTTATTTTAGTCAAATAAGAGATACTGTCCGTCATTCTTGCCAGTCAGGGCGAGACGTATAGACTCTATTTCACAGTAAGTACTAACGTATTTCACGTGAAAGAACAGTAACGCCACAGTGTCCCACTTATGGGTTTATATTGCAGGTATAGTAGGCACAAAACTACTGAAATACACGTATAGATGCAGTTTGTATAGATTAGAGGCTTGGTTTTTATTAGTTTTTTATTAGCAAGATTGGTTGCATTAATTATGCTTCATGACAGAATGAGAAACTAAGAAAACCATAGACTTACGACAGTTTCCGACATAGCTCTTAGAAACAAACTGAAATGGTAAAGGCCAAGCAATATTGCTAAGAGGAACGATAACCGATGGGGAAGAAAAGACGCGCAGGCTGTCTTTCAACCAGGCTGGCTAATGATTTGTAGAACAGCGAAAATCAGCAAAATTTAGAAGGTGCAGGACTAGACGGAGTGGCAAATGTTAGGGAAGACCCAAATCAACGAACCATTCGAAGCTGATGGATGGATGGAGAAGTCGACGCAGACGGTTTAAATAAAACAGGCAACGAACTTTACGTAAAACGATGTTTTCGCCGATCCTCTTTAGCGCAGCAGCAATTGGAGTAATTTCCATGACTGAATAATATTTATATATAATTTATTATTTATATGGGTCACCACGGGGTGATTAATACGGTGCAGTTGAACGCAAATTCCAAACAATTGGACTGTCACTTAAGTTTATATAGAAACGGGACCTAAAAAGCTTTTTACATACAAAAACTTGCGTTACAAATCCTAATTTAGTTCACCATAGAAAACACTGGTTTATATAAGGACGGCGATTTATTTAAATCTAAGGTGATAATCGCTGGGTGGTCGTTGAGTGTCTCGTTATCGTGACGACCTGCGAAATGGGAGGTCGTTGAACTCTTTACTATAAATAATATAAATAAGGATAAGATAAAAAGGTGGATGTAGATATATTTTCATTTTATACGTAGCAGTCATATACTTTGTTTTTTCTTCGCAGATACTTTTAAAAGCTTATGTTAAATCTATGTTTTTGCAATTTAACACTGTAACTGTAATTAACTTTTAGTATCGATGGAAAGCACGGATGGTCCAGCGGCGATCGTAGAACGTACGTAAGCGATTTTCGCAGCTAAGCCAAACGAGCGCGTTCGAGTGTGAGATGGGTGACCGCTACTGGCAAAATTTCATGCACCTGTCCGTGCTTCGGAGGTCACGTTAAGCAAAAAGCAATAAGGTCCCGGTTGTTATACAGACACACACCCATAACAGTCGTTAAATCTAGTCGGAGGCCTTATGGTCAGTTTGAATTATTGTTTGAAATAACCGAAAGCGGGTTTGCTATACTAAGCACGTATCTACCAACCCGCATTGGTGCAGCGGTGGTGGAGTAAGCTCCAGGCCTCCCCAGTAATGGGAGAGATCCGTCACCAGGAGTGGGCCGCAGAAAAGGGGTAAGGGTCTCAGCCAGCCAGTCAAAAAATTGATTTTTTAACTGTTTACCACAACTATCTTCTCAGAAAAAAAAATAGTATAGTATCTCGTATCGGCCAGACACACGCAATGCACGTTTCATGCACGGTACTTAAATATGAGTAAGTAAACATTTTATTTATTTATTATAAGTATTAAGTAACTAAGTAAGTATATATCTAGATAATAAATACTAAACTCGATAACAGCCTTACGAGAACCTAAGGAATTAAATTATAACGTTTCATAACGTCACAGTCATAGCCCCACAGAAAGGTAGTCAATACCCTGTGTCGTAGGTACCATGGACACACAATTTGACAGAAATACAAACACCCAGACCGAGAACAGAAATTTAAACTCATCATTTAAATTTCTGTTTCGCCGAGAATCGAACCCGGGACCCTCCGATTGGCAGACCGGCACGGTTACCATTGCGCCAGGCAGGTCGTCAATTACTAATTCTTATTAAAGTTCTTTTAAAATTACTTGTTCACTTATAATTTTATAAAATAATGCTCCATTTCCATTAAGGACTCTAATAAACGTAGACATAAAATCCAAGCCCATTTAAAAGTACGTATCACATTACTTTTTGCTGCCTCTTATCAGATAATGAAAACCGGGTCAATGACCTCCTGTAAAACGAAGCCTCCTCGCGCCTCCTAATGTTTATGAAAGGGGTTGATAAAATTAATATAAGGGAGGCGTCGACTTTATTCAGGGGAGTTACTTTGGTGACAAGCCGTCAACAAGCTTCTGCAATTAATTTTGTATTCAGATTACACGGCGTGTCTTCTAATTTTGGAAATAATATTAGTACTTTGTGTGATAATATTGAATTGAATTTAAATTGTGTTCAAAATAAGCCTTTCTTTAATACAGGTCGCTTCAAGGTGAATTATATATATAGATAGCAGAAAGAACTTCTTTGTACTGTAACTATAAACAGATGTGTGTTTAATGTCATATCAATACTGTCTGTTGATATTTATGGAATTGGAATATGGATTATTTTACTGGAAATTAAGAGTGCTGCTGAGAGTTTTTCTCCTCCAACTCTATTCTCTTAATTTAAACGATTCTGAGCCGAGCTCCTTAATAGGGATGAAGTTTTAAAAAATAATTAGTAAGGTGTATTACATAGGTATTCTTTTGTGAGCTACTTACAAGTGTCGTAATGGTACACTTATAATCCAAAAAGAACACAGTAAATTGTTTCGAAACAAATGCTTTAAACGCTTTTCATTTTAAGAGTCATACTATTGAAAATAATGATTTCGAATACGATGCGACATCAAAGGAAGCTCGTGTTCCGGGAAAAAGCAAGCTTCCGACATGTCATCCATTCATGTTCTTTTCATTTCATTTTTATGATCCATTGTCATCAGATAATACGGAGTTAATAAGTTTATAACCATTAAATTTGCTGAGTCATGATGATTTTTAATAATTTGACAATCACGCTAGACTAAATACCTAAACAACATCCTGGCAAATACATATCATGCAAAATGCACAAGTCTCGCAACGCAGTTCTTCTATCGTAAAAGGTTATTAAATCCAATACGCTTACTCAGTTAATTCGGAATACCAATCTTAAAAAAACAGATATCCAATTGCTTTGTCTTTATTGATACCTTGTTTGTTTACTAACATTATTTTATTGTAACTTAAATTCAGTTTTTTTTACTTAGCAATCGCACGCGATGTACTCGTGCGTTAACTTAATAAACTTAATTAACTTATTAATTAAACGTTTTTTTTTCTTTCTTTCTTTCAAAGTATTGATGTCAACAACTCCACGTTATTTTTTATCTTAAAATATGACTATTTATTAGAGTCGGCAAAACAAGATATTTTTTAATTATGTTCTAAGAGTCTGTTCGTAAAGTAAACGTAGCGTCGTGAGCATCTGCCTTTATGAATCAAAAGACAAAGGACAAGAGGACAGTCAATTGGCAACCCAATTCATAATTAATTCTTCTCTTATGATTTATTTGCATAATTCTTATACATATTGTACTTTGTGATAATGTAATACCTAGATGGATCGTTTTATGAGATATTTGGTGAACTGGTAACTAAACAGATTTTCAGTTCATTGAATTGTTTTTAATTGAATTGAAAAACATTCATATTATTATTTTAAAACGATAGATTATTCTAGAAAGTTGATATCACAACTGAACGCTCAACGTACTATGTTTAGAAATCCACAGTATAGAAAGCCGCTATCGAGGAACTTCACACCCGGGGGAATTTCGGAGAAAATTTTCCGAAGCGATCGTGCTTCGACGACACTGTTCGGAATTTTCTACGTGAGACTGGTCTGCGCTGGTTTTATTTGAACGGAGAATCTATATCGAATTCTCTTGAAATAGGTAGTACTTTTTATCTTAGTAACAGAAATTTTTGCACTCGAAGCAAATTTGAATTTAGAAAATACTAGATTTTGGGTTTTCTGATGGTGGTAACTTAAGTATTTGCTGACAGGTAAATTTCAACTAACTTTTTCTTTATCAGAGGTTTTGTGTATTTGTTCACTACAGCAGCCTATGATTTTTTTTGTGAAATCTCTCAACATGTTTAAGGTTGTATAAAGACATGTTTTTTAATATTCGAAGATACGCTTTTGGTGGAATCGACCTAATGTAGATAACTACATTAGGATATTCCAATAAGATATAAATCCTAATAGAATACTGTTCATTCCAGCTTTTACTTTTACCAAAATATTTCGTTTCCAACCCGTATTAGAGCAGCGTGGTGGAGTAAGCTCCAGGCCTCCCCAATAGGGGGAAGAGACCCGTGCCCAGCTGGGACGCAAAAAGGGTGGCAGCCGAAGTTGAAATACACATTTAAATTCATTTATACCCAAATATACCCTACAATTTGAATACACAATACCTTTTTATATTTCCAATTTCACAACATGTTTCGCTATTTTACAGATAAATAACGAGCATTTAATACCCGGCTATCTTTTGAAATATGCAATTATTTTTGCAGCTTTGCATAACAATGAAAAATACTTTCATTTTATTACATTCACGTTGCATTGCACCGGTGCAAAAATACTATTGTCGTCCACAATTTGTAAAACTGACACACCTGAAATATTGCTTCATTTTTCATAGAACAAAACTTTTCATAGAACTTTCATTTTTATAGACTTTTCATAAAACAAACAAGTCTTTACTAGAATAAAAATATTATTTCATTTTTGCATTTGTTGGAGTGTTACTGGAACGTGAAGTTTTACTCCAATAAACATTTTTATTGAGCACTAGCTGACCCGACAGACGTTCTCCTGCCTTAACTATGAATATTGAATTTGATATACCAATATGTATTTTATATCAATTAACTCCAACCGAAGCATCTGTTTTAAACAATAGGTATATACTTTTTACAATATATTTGACTATATTGTCAAAAGGATTTATTAGATAACTTAATATGGTGGTTAAATACATTCTCTTAAATTTTCTAATTTTCTGCGCAATTTTCTTAATTTCTTTCTTTTATAGGAACCTCCTCCTTCTCCTTTCAAAAACAAACACAACAAATAAATAATTAGCGAAATAGGTCCAGCCGTTCAGGCGTGATGTCGTAGCCATGTAATTTTTTTATCTTCTCTTTATATATGTATATAATTCTTCTCTACGTGTGTTGACAGTGAACTCCTCCTAAACGGCTGGACCGATTTTAATGATTTTTTTTGTGTGTGTTCAAGTTGATTCGAGGATCGTTTAAACTCACAATTTGTTCCACTGGTAATTGTTTTTTTTATTTTTTTATTTAGAAGTAGTTTCCCTATATAATTGTTCCTGCCTGTTAAACGTTTGTATTTCGTGCCGTGTCGTTCTAAACGTTGACACAGTCAGAATAACAGGACAGTTCGTATGTCACTATTTGTTTTATATTTTTGTTTGACAGTAACATGAAATTTCTTAAGGATAATAAGAAAATAAATCCTCTTTCATTACTTTTAAGGCAGTACAACTTGTGCAGGGCTCACTAGTATACACATAGACTACCGTCCGCCCGCGTGTTTGTCTGCGTGGACTTTATTGTAGATTTTTTTCTAAAATAAAGCCTAAGTTACTCCTCATTACATCAACAACCTGCACGTGAAAGTCCCGTCAAAATCGTTAAAGGCGTATCAGAGAATAGTCGGACAGACAGATAGACAGACAAAAATTGTGAAAAATGTTATTTGGTATATGTACCGTATATACATTCGTATGCATGTAGTAAAAAACGGTTATTTTAATATTACAAACCGACACACCAATTTTATTTATTTGTATTGATTATTATTGCATTTTTAAGCAAGCTTCTGTCTTTATCATATCGTATTGTATCATAGGGTAATAGAAAAATATCAATTTAAATGAACATCCTATTCAAATAATTCCATCAAAAACATTTCATGTAATAATTTTCCAGGACTCATAAGCTCATACAGCATTTAACGATAAAAGGTAACACGATCTCATATTCTATCTCGTGCACTATTTATCACTTCACTTATTACGAAATTATTACTCACGCACTAAGCAAACCGACAATTGTTATTAGAGGTGTGTACTGCTTGGTGTCTCGAATAAGACTGATCGCTTCGTATGTCGACTCCCTCAATACGACTCCGTTCACGTCCCACCATTACTGAACTAACAAATGATCGTGACGTCAGCTTTTCCGTTTACCCACTTTGCAAAATATAATCAATTGAGTTGCTTATTTCACCATTTTGAGAGATTATAATATTCCGTAATATAATCCACGACATATACTATACTACAATATTGTTATTTTGAAAGTGCTATTGTTCATTTGTCTGTCTTTTCATATGGCAACGCTGATACAGATTAACGTGAATTTTTGTATGGAGATTGTTGGGGGCTGAAGAGTGATATAGGCAAATTTTTACTCACAGAAAATTAATGCTAGATGTCAGAGTATTAAGCTGCTAGCGAAAAGCTAATTTAACATACGTTTGGCAAAGGGAGATCTCCCGCCAGGCAAGGTGGTCATGCCCGGGGAGCTCCGACTGACGGCTTGTGCATATGGTCGGATATTCAGAAAACTTCAACAGCGTGATTCAGGAATACCCGTGGCGCCATCTCTTCATGAGTAGCGGAAGGTCGCTACATATATACTCTGAACTATGCTTGATCTGATAATGAAGCTAGAAGCTATGAAAACTGCTTTTACTAGAGTCACTTACATAGTGCCAAGCGTTATTATGATGTCGGAAGTATCTACTCGTAGTACTAACGCCGGCATCGCCGACATCATTTGGCATGATATCAAACTTTCAGAAATAAAACCTCCTAAATAAAACCTCTAAATTAAACCACCATTAGAGAGTTAACTGATTATTCGTGATTTCGAAGCTTGAGTTGAAACTATGATTTAAAGCTTGTGCACACTCAGAAGCGGCACTGGAATCGCCATTAGTATTTATTAGTTCTCAAGTGTTGTTAGCATAGATAGTGTGGATTTTTTTATAAAATGTGCTGACAGTAACTTTTAGAATCATAAGAATCCATAATTAGTTTGTAGACTCCGAACCTACGGCATCCGATAGTGTGCCCAGTGTAGCGTTTTGTCGATGAGTTTAGTTTTAAATAGCAACTAAATCGCTCGTCGTTCCTTCGTCGATGCTAAGAGTAGCATGTTTGTTTTTTACTATTCTAGCCAGTCAAACTTTTATCGATCGTTATAAGCAGTATATAATCAAAAATAGTGGTACCCAATTCAAATGCTAGGTACAATACAGCGATCAGAAATCGATAACCACAATCAGAGGCATGCAGCCCAAACCACGAATTGCGGTTTCAGTAATCTCCTACGTATAGAGCAAAGCCATATCTACTGTTGTGTAACAGGGTTGTGTATAATATTTTATTTGCTGTTTCAAATATGAGTACATGTTTAGGGTAAATAAACCTTGCTTCAAAATTAAATTCTAAAAATGCATAATTAATTTTAAACTTGTGATTATATGGCGAGGCATTAACTACTTATTGTAGAACATTTGACCTAGGCTTACTTTTCCGCCAGCATGAACTATACTTTTCTTCTCACAGGAATGAGAAATATAAGAATATAAGAAAGGCGCGAACAAGGACTGCATTTAAGGGTATGTTACGTAAATATCTATTAGCGACTAACTGATGAGTCAGTGTAAATACGCTTTCTGTCCGCCACCTTTTGGTATTATAAACGAGTGTCTTTATCTAGTCATGTATCACCTTTGTATGTATGTATGTATGTATGTATGTATGTATGTATGTATGTATGTATGTATGTATGTATGTATGTATGTATGTGTGTATGTATATGTGTATGTATGTATGTTGGTACGTATACGTGTACATATACTTACCTAAATGTTTGACAAAATTATTAGATTTGTTAGTTACTTTCACTTAAAAAACCTTCTCGTAGTATTCCTGCCTACCTTAAGTTTCTCACCGTCACCCAGGGTTGACTGGCAGAGAATGCCATTAGGCATTAAGTTTAACCCTGTAACACTTAGTTAAGGTGCTACAAAAAAAATTAGATATTTCCACATGTAATTGATAATCCATTGAACAAATCGGACAGAATATCTAGAATACTATAGTGTTTACATTATACGCACTTTTATCACGTCTGACTAAGTTACACAGAAGAGGCATCAATTAAACACTAGGTAAATATTAGTAGAAGCGCGCGTGGCTCGGCGGCTAGCCTAGAACGCAAGCGGTCTATGCAGCTAAGCCAAACGGGAGCGGTCGGGTGTGGGATGGGTGACCGCTAGTGGCAAAAAATTTCATGCGCGTTTCCGTGCTTCGGAGGGCACGTTAAGCCGTCGGTCCCGGTTGTTGTCGATAACAGTCGTTAAACCTAGTCGGAGGCCTTATGGGCGGTTTGAAAACATCCAACAGCGGGTTGGCCACTAACCCGCATCTCCACCAACCCGCATTGGAGCAGCGTGGTGGAGTAAGCTCCAGGCCTCCCCAATAATGGGGAGAGACCCGTGCCCAGCAGTGGGACGCAAAAAGGGTTGCAGCCAAATATTAGTCCGATGTCAATCCCATATACTCTCACCGTTCCATATACTCTCTCAGTTCGCATTAAGCTCCATTTTACAGATAGTGCTCCTAACTACTCATGAACTATTTTGAGGATTAATCTTCAAGTTTAATAGTGAACCTGGTCGAATCCGAAATGAGAATAGAATAGTTTGGAGTTGGTCATTATTCAGATATTTTTTCAACCTTTCTTTACCACTGCTGGGTCAGGTCTTCGTTCACAATAAAAAGAGGTAGTCCACTACACTGGCCAAGTTTCTCTCAAAAAGAGTTTCTCTCAGGCATGCACGGTGTTGGGAACCATCCGTAATTAATTAAATATCGTTTTCCATCGCCGAGGAGCAGCAAAAATATGCGAATTACAAATTTGTCTTTCGGAGGTGCGTGCCAAGGATTTGAACCCGACATCTCCGTGTCAGAGACCGTTATCTTTACTGCTCTTCCATGCCACTACTCTACATCGCTACCGATATTTAACATCGCAAATCTGCCTCTGGCTGCCCGCCAATACGTAGAGTCACCTTTAGTGCCGCGAGTATAGTAATGGTAGCCAAGCCAATGGCCATTTCCTTTTAGTACCATTTCATGTCTTTCTTTACAAATAATAGCTTACAAATGTATAGTTGCTATTTGGTATTTTTTTAAGTATTTGATGTAACAGCGGTTGTGGAACTTTCTTTGCTTTTTTCACTTTTTGCGTCTTACTGCTGGGCAAAGGTCTCTCCCCATCAATAGGAAGGTCTGGAAATTATCATTACCTCGCTGCTACAATGCCGAATGATAGAAATGTTTTTAAACCGCCTGTAAGTCCTCCGGTAGTGCTATCTATCGATAATAACCGAGAATGACTGCTTAACGATTCCTGCGAGGTACTGAAACGCGTATAAAATTCGACCCTAGCGGTCGCTCATCTCGCACCCGACCACACCCATTTCAGTTAACTGCGTGAATCCCTTGCGTTTTACACTAGCCGCCGGGCCATGTATGCTTTACTATTTTCGGTAATAGTAAAAGGACTATTTTCATTTCCCGACATATGAAAAAAATTACTAAACATTTCAATGTTTTCAATTCATTCAACTGCATTAAATTTCAGCTGAAAAGGTGTACGAGCAAAGTGTTAGTCTGTTTATTGTTTGATAATAATCAATAACAAAATAAACTTTAGCGTAAATTGGGTGCTAAGTGTCTTTAAAATTCATTGATGAAAAGTCCTCAGATCTCACATATGCCACGGCCCTACAATTGCATTTCAACTAATCATGGCAGTTCCCTTACCGTGGCCCCATATCGGATGAAATATTAATCTTCATAATACGACAGAGAGAATTACCAACTATCCATGAACTATTTCCAGGATTAATCAAACTTCAGATATTGTTTGCATATGAAACGGAAACGGGGATAGTTCTTAGTTCGGAGTTGGTTATGTTTAAGATTTAACTTCTCAAAGGCTGGCCATCCGCCAACCTTAAGGGCCATCACTCTGTTAATTGTTGACTAAAGTCACTTAAAGCGTTCATGGTCCGGCGGCAAACGTAGAATGCAAACGATCTACGCAGCTAAGCCAAATGTGCACACTCGGGTATATGAAGGGTGACCGCATGTGGCAAAATTTTTATTACCTTTCTGTGCTTCAGAGGGCACGTTAAGTCCCCCTGTTGTTATCGCTAGATAACAGTCGGTAAACCTTGTCAGAGGACCTTGATCAAATTACGAGTACTATTTTCAATATATTTATTGTCGAATTTTGATAAGTTTATAAGTACGTACTTTTACGTTTTACTCAATTACTCAGTTCCTTATTGCGTTCATGGTAGGTACACTTATGGTGTTATATTAAATGATATTTACAGTACATACAAGTACCCTAATGTATACATGTGTTATACATGGTTTTACATTATAGAAATTCAAGTGCGCGTATCGTACCATTATACTGGCATACAAATATTAAAGATCCAAAAACATAATACATGGAAAATATGAAAAAGGCATGTTCAAAAAATTAAAAATAAGCTTTCGAGCTTCGCATATGCCCTGAAAGAGCTTAGAAAAGTTATGGACCTAAGACTCCGTTGTCTTCTTATTACGCCTACAGACCATATTTTGTCAATAATAATATTTTGATGAAGCGCGCATGGCCCGGCGGTTAGCGTAGACCGCAAGTGATCTATGCAACTAAGCCAAACGGGCGCGGTCGGGTGTGAGATGGGTGACCGCTAGTGGCAAAAAAATTCATGCGCGTTTCCGTGCTTCGGAGGGCACGTTAAGCCGTCGGTCCCGGTTGTTGTCGATAGATAACAGTCGTTAAACCTTGTCGGAGGCCTTATGGACGGTTTGAAAACATCCGACAGCGGGTTGGCCACTAACCCGCATCTCCACCAACCCGCATTGGCTGTGCCCAGCAGTGGGGCACAAAAAGGGTTGCAGCCAATATTTTGATATTGACATCTATACAAATAAAATATTGATTGATTCTATTTCTAGTTCTAGTTTTGCAACTAGTTTTTAAAACTCGTAGGTAGGATTTAACTGCAATGCTTTTGGAATAACCATGTTAATTAAATCCAATTCAGTAGTTGACTTATACTGTGTTAACTCATACGGGGATGTGGTATCAATAAATAGTGGATATACTTTTCCTATTCTAAAAAACTTGATTTTATAAAAATAACATCGTTGTTTACATAATAATACTCATACGTATTGTCTGTCACTTTCTGGCAAATCGGAGCCTTACTGTTACGTTTAAAATTAACATAAGATTGAGAGCGCAATACTACTCTTATGCGCGTATAAAGTAATAATAATTGTATTGTTTTCTCTACCTAATATTAATTTTAATAATTTTGAATCTCGTGCACACCGTCCCTAACTAGATCCTAGGACGGATATAAGTCTAAGGATCTCCGTCAGCCCACACTTCCAATGTGTAAAAGTTTAACTTCCCAAAGGCTGGCTTCCCGCCAAACCGTAGATTCACCTTTAGTGCCGCTAGTAAATGAATGGGAGCTTCGGCTACGGTCATTTTATTTTAAGTGCCATTTGCTGTCATTCTTAACAAAGAATACATTCATACTAGTTCTTACTTTAGAGTACCAATCGCTATTTTATCAGTCTACTTGTATGGTTCAATCGAGGAATAGTTACAGCTCTTTTAAACCTATTACGACACCGTAATATTTAGAACATTGGAATTTGAACTAAATTATTATTAAAATAGTAATACATTATCACTTTCCTCATTTTCTCTAATTATATTTTTATGAAACAATTATTGCAAATTCTATAATGACGGCTTAATATCAACAATTCATTTTTAATCAAATGCACTTCCTTCAAAGTGATTTAACAACCTCTTCCTCTCCTCGTCTATTCTCCTCTGCTTACCCTCCTCTAATACTCCTCTCCCCTCGTCTACTCCCCTCTGCTCCACTATTGTCCTCAAGTAGTTTTCTATTTTCTCCTCATCCACCAATCTGACAGCCTCCGTGGCGTAGTGGGTGATGAGCCGACTGCGAAGCGTGAGGTCGTGGGTTCGATTCCCACCCAGGATAAATATTTGTGTGATGAACATGACTATTTGTTCTGTGTTTGGGTACTAATTTATCAATTTAATTATGTATTTAGAATTAAATAAGTATGTTTATCAGCTTTCTGATTACCATAGTACAAGCACTGTTTAGTTTGGAATCAGATGGTGTTGTGTGGATTGTCCAAGGATATTTATTTATTTATTTATCTTCCAGTCAGCTATTGTCTGTCGCACCTCTCGAACCCTTCGGTAACAAATCATTTCTACCGTTAGGTAGTTCTGTTTTCGTTCAAAAAGTTCAGATAAATACCTCACAAATTTATATTTGTTTACAGCAAAGTAAAATAAACACTCCTATATATCATACAATAAAAGTCGCATTTTATGTGCGTGTCCGCTGTACAAAGCAAAATTTTTCCATCATTTTTTACAACAATGATGCGAAAAGTTCTTATATGCTACGAAGCTATGCACATGTTTGCTACGAGTTTCGTAGCGCGCTACGAACTGAGTGAAGCGGAGCCGGACCTGTGAAACTGCGTTTTTAGCATACTTTTAGAGTTCCATTTTGGGGGCATCCTGGCACAGGTATGTTATTTACTTAAAAGGATGTCCCAACAACGGAATAATGTACTGTAAAACTCAATGTTATCAATAAATATTTTTTCATTTTCATTTTTCATTTTCATTTTCATTTTATAATTTCATGAACAATATGTCGTGAGAGGGGTTAGTAGCCAACCCGATATTAGATGATATGACAAAGTTTGATGATTACTAGTATAGGTTTAGTAGAATTAGATTAAATAAAAGGCAAAAATTATTGTTTGATGTAGATATGTACCCATGTTGTTTTCTGTCACCTAAAGATAACCTACCGGTCAACATACATAAATTATTTGCTATATTTTACACCTAAAACTGTAGCCATAAAAAGTCATAGAAAATGTTTAATACAATACAAATACATTTTTTCGAATTTCACTCCTACATTATACTTTTATGCAAACCTATATCGAAACTAAAATATAATAGAACAGAAATAATGGGCATCTGAGGACTAGACGTCACAGTCCGCCGCACAAGCCGGTACCCTTGTCAGCGCTTCATAATCATTGTCCCCTGAATCATGGACAGTCACAGTATTATTATACATTTAAATTGATTTCCAAATTTTATTATACATTTGAATTGTTTTACAAACTTCGTAATTAGAAACTTTGATGATTACCATATTTATTAATCAGGTTTGCAGGTAATAGGTACTTTTTGTTCAATTATTAAACTAATGGTGCTGTAGTATTAAAATTAAGCGCTTATAGCTTATGGTATACATATACCACCTAGCTGCTCGTACTATTTATAGCGTTATAAATATAACGCTATACATATAGCGCTAGTAGAAAGGCGTCCTCGGTAGTAAGAAGGGTGTGACCATGACTTATACCGATAGAAAGCTGTTGTTTAACCTTGTCGAATTTGCCAATTGTAAATAGCGCATATCTCTTACAAGCTTTCATTGGTGCAATACGTAGCACACTAATACTAATACTAATGTTACACTAATACTAATGTTATTAAGGTAAAGTGTTTGTTTAACAGCGTTAATCTCAGACATCTTGAAAGATTTTTTGAAATGAAAACTTATTTAGCGGCGTTGTGCACTTTTTGGTTAGGTTATAAAATGTTAAATTCGCGCCAGGACACGTGACCTGATCGAATATTCGTAAGACAAAGGGGTGACAGCTGATGGCTTGAATGTCTGTGTACTTGTGAAATTCGTGTATATCAAGTGTTTAAAATATGGAATTTGAACAAAGTGCATCTATTATTGAAAAAAGTGACGAAGAAATAGTGAAAGAAAATGAGTGAGTAGGTATATATTTTTCTTTATAAAATCTAGGTGTATATAATCTTTATAAAAATACTAGATAAAAATCTACTGAAGATATTAGATGAAAAATTATACTGATAATTGTATTGGATTGTATATTTATCCAGGAAGTTGTTACGCTACATCACGCTGTTACCCAGATAAAATAGCGGGTCACAACTACGATATTATGTTATATTCAGACCTCCTCAATGACTAGGGTAGACCCACCCACGCTTGGGACGCAAGAAGTTTTACATCCATTATTTGCGTTTATTCTTGCGACAAACTTCGTAATTAGAAACTTTGATAGCTGACGATATCTCTTGGTAACTTTGTAAGATGAGACATTTTGTTGGAGCAAAAAGACGTGAAACTTTAAACAGGATTTTAGCCAGCAAACTGTAACTAGCTTAAGTAATTAATGTTTTAAGGACGTTTTCAGATATTAAAAGATGTACTTACGTCTTACTTAAACAGGTAGAAAGCCTTAAGCTACTTTGCTTAAAATTAGTGATTTCTAAGAAGTTTAATAAATACATGGCATACGAGGGCTGTTTGATAAGTCGTTTTAAAAAGTAAAAAATTATATTTTTTAATCAATTAACATTTATTTCCTAACATAGAGTAAGAGAACAGGAAATATGATGTCTGTAAACTTTTTTCTAAAAATGTCGTTTTATTTTTTGACGTGATAACGTCTATAAAATCGTTTTAGTCGGGTGACATGTTCAGAAACTTGTGTCACACCAAAACCTCACGAGCGCGATCGCAGGTATAACGAGAGAGAGACGGACCGATCTCCCGTCTCATCTCGAGCGCTGCCAGTCATTCCGTGAAACTTGTCACGCGGAATCCTCACGAGCGGAGGCTGGCATAGCGTTCGAGTGAGTGGACCGATCTTCCGTCTCTCTCACTCTAGCGGCATACAAACGAATGGAGATTTTCTCGTGCGGACGTTATCACGTAAACATCTCGATCGTAAACCTACTTTACAAACAATTTGCCGTTTTTTAACTTGTTACGTTTCTTTGCTATAACTGTACGAGATAGAGATACAAAATAATTGCGATTTTTTTAAATATTTATTTATTTCATACATACTACATTTAATAAAACAAAACATGACATTAAATTTAAATGCAATGCAAGAGTATTACAAATTAGTATATAATATTTATGTGTATTATATTATTAAAAAAATCTAAAATTTTTACTATATAATAACATTATTATAGAAGATAATAAAAATTAACTAAAAAAATGTTTTTAACAAAGTACAGTAGGTTGAAGCGTGCATGGCGATCTACGCAACTAAACCAAACGCACGCAGTCGGATGAGAGATGGGTAACTGCTAGTGGAAAGAAAATCATGCGACGGGCACGTTAAAACATCGTTCCCGCTTATTAATGATAGATAACATGGCACTCATTGAATCTTGTACAACAAGCATTAGACTATTATTCTCAATTTTTTGTGGCCCAATCTGACTCAGTCACATAATGTTACCTGATTCGTGTATACGCTTTATATAATAATAGATAGAAAGAAAAAAGTAGTTGCATTAATTTTATCGAACAAATCTTTATCTCTTTTTTATCGAAAAAAGGCAATCAAGAAAAAAACGATGGATTATAGACTGGATGAGAAAAAAAAGATGATTTGAGTAATTTAAATCTATTATATGAACTGCAACTTCCAGAAGAAACTTATTTAAAAATTACACGAGGATGAAAGATTCAACAAATACTATCTTTTTTTATTTTATTTATTCTTCTTTTCTTTTTCTCAGCTAAAATATTGCCGCGCGTCCGCATACGTCAATTTTATTGGCAATAGCCCTACCTCCACCCGATATTGTCAAGGAAAATCAGAATTTCTGGAAATCCGCAATAATATTGAACTGAACAATACCGCAATATAGGTCGCACACACACAATATTATTGACAATACATACAGAATTGACAATATTATTGCATGTGTGCGGCTAGCCTTACAGCAGCGTAGTGGGGTAAGCTGCAGGCCTCCGCAATAATGGGGAAATATCCGTATCCAGTCATGGGACATAAAAAGAATTACAGCCGCAGATGGTAAAAACCAGTAACAGCAGAGTCACGATCCTCGCACGTAAAATATAATCCATTATTTATAAATAAAAGAAGTTTTCCATTGAAGATAAGAATAATACTACTTTGAATAGGATTACGAATACGGGTACTGGTTCAAAGTATTTCTAGTAAAAATAGGGCACAAAGGCTAGATATAAGATAAAGTCCGAGGTCTGGAAGTTACGTAAAGCTCGAAACTGCTGGAAATCGGCTTTGGAAAAGCTCATCAAGGTCTTTGTGTTACGTAAAGTGGATTCCAAGCCCTTATCTGGAGGATTTTCGAGTAAAACACGAATCTGTTATACAATGGATCCAGAATAACTTCAATAAGAACAAAAATTGTATTGTTGTGCTAAAATAACACAAAAAATAATGTGAAAACTTTCCATTTATTTCTAGAAGTATTCCTCTATTGTGCGGTGTGGAGCTTATTTCACCACGCTGCTCTAAGTAAGAGTATACGGATCCCACCACTACGTTATCATACTGTCTAATGTTTTAATTTGTTTTTCATCATAAGGCATCCGACATGGATTAACGAATACTATCTATCGATAACTCTCGCGTAGCGTAATGGTTACCTTGTCGGACCGCCGGTCTCGGGTTCGATTCCCGGCTAAGCAGAACTTTGAATGATGAATTTAAAGTTCTATCTATGTCACACACGACACAGTATATGTACCTTAATGTGGGGCTATGAGTGTGACATGTTTATTATTTATTACAAACCGGTAACTTTACATTCTATACGACGCTTGAAAATGCGCCTAAAATTTTCCACCAGCGGCCACGCATGTAAGATGTGTCTGTGATTCAGGTAGTCACCAAATCGCGATGTATCATACCTAAAGTTAGTACAACATGCGATTCAGATGTCAATTCAAGTTGCCAAACCGCGATACTACATCGATGTACACGCAAAATCGCAAATCACCGATGCTAAAACTAGCTAGTGTGGCTTGTTCATTATTAGCTGCCCAAATCGCTTCCATTTCACGCGAGCCGCAGGCCCATGTTAGCTTCAAGAGAGGAGGAACAAAATAAAAACGAAACGCTTCGCTTACCGCCACACCAGACAGAATAGAAATAAAAAACTTTTTAATATTGCTGAGAGTTGTAGACACCAATCGATAGAACCACTCAGAGAGGCGGTGAGGAAAAATAAGTGCCCGCTTTGAGTCAACTGGAAATTACGATTGGCCATTGTCCTTGCGGTGTTCTTTTAATTATGTCCCTTGTTATACCCTTTTAAGCTATATTTGTGGTAATAAAATCCTTGAGCTTAATGCTCAATGCTCAGAAACAGAATTTTTGATTCAGGTAGCTGTTCTTGTAAATGAAATGTCTTATGCTTGGGACAGATGAAAAAAAATTAATGGTGTAAGCTTTGTTGAATACCGAAAGTGTGTTTTATAAAGATAAATTATTAAAAAGTTTTCGTTTTAAGAAAACTTCTAAAATACTGTATTTTCATCTTTTGAACGTGTCTTTATATATTGTTGCAAAACGTAATATTACTAAGTTTTAATGCTATATTGTGAGATCCGTGTGATTTTAAAATTATTTACAACTTGTATTCCGGTTATTATATTTATTTGCTTAGATGATCTGAATACATATGATTATACTAATCTATCCTACGGGAACGGTACTTATTTCCGAGATAAAAACTAACCTTCGTCCTTTTCACACAATATGTGTACCAAATTTCATTGAAATTGGTTCAGTAGGTTAGACGTGAAAACGTAACAGACACACATACAGACAAAGTTAATTTCGCATTTATAATACGAGTAATATTATGGACTAGTATGCCTTTAGTCAATATTGCGTTACTTTAATATTAACAAACGATCTACTGTTACCTTTTCATAAAACTCTGAACCATATTAGTAAAATAAGAAAGCAAAATTTCCTGTCCTAAATATTGACATAGCCTTAAATTATGACAATGGTGACCATCAAACAAAATTGTTCGCCGTTAATTACCAGACTGAAGCCGAACAAGGGAATTTAATTAAAAATATACCCACGAGGTCTAAGGCAAGCTCTGGCAGAACGTTTTAAAAAAATTAAATGTGGCACTCGGGGACTGCTGCGGTAAAGTTATTGCATAGCATTTTTATCAACATGCAATTATAATTTATTTATTTATTTATGAAGTGTTTTTTTTTTCTTTGATAAGTCGCGGGCTCGAACTCTCTCGTGGACGCGGCAAAAAGCACGCTGTCTCACCTAGCATCGTGTCTAAAATAGATAGAATCAGTTATGAGCAGTTAGCAGCTAGTCTACACGAATACGTCTAGTCGCACGCACACAAACACCGCCGAAGTCTGCCGAACTGAAACGACGTTAGACGATGCACGGCTTTCAACGCCGTGCCGCTGTGCCGGTCTTCGGTTGTTAGGTTTTATTTTCGTTACGGAATTTCTTGATTCAGTCGCCGCGCTCAAAGTCCGCGATAAAAGCTATGCAATAGCTTAAAAATCCACCAGTTATTTTAAACTCCTAGTTTACTAATATTAAGCAGCGATGGCCGAGTGGTAAAAAACCGCGGTCTTCGACGCGACCGATCCCGGGTTCAAATCCTCGGCGCGCACCTCTGACGAAAAAGAAAGAAACTACGGATTACACTCCGGGAGAGTCAGCAGAAGTGAAAACTTGAACACTAACGTTGTGAATTTTTGATATTTTGGAATCGTTAGGGAATTATTTCGCACGAATTGCTTTAATTATCAAGAATATTTTTCAGTATTTTCAGAAGGTTTTCATCTAGTATTTTTTATAAAATACTCACTCATATTTTTTTCTCTATATAATATCTTTGTCACATTTTTCAATAACAGACTCTGTTCAATTTCCATATTTTTGACACTTGATAGACACGAATTTTACATGTATACAGACAGTCAAGCCATCAGCTGTCATCCCTCCGTCTTACGAATATTCGATCAGGTCACGTGTCCTGACGCGAATTTAACATTTTTACCCATCCCGAAGTTTTTACTTCAAAAATTGTAATTTGCACATTTATCGCTGCACCACGGCCATAGGATCGCAGAAGTTCAACCATCATCACATATTGACTAGTACTTGTCCAAACGAAGAACAAAGTTCTGTGGTAGAAAAAATATTTATTGATTCAATAAATCTATCTCAAATGTTGGCGCTAGTCAATTCAAACAAAGTTTGTCGCCATTAATTAACAGCCTGAAGCCGAACAAGAGAGTTAAATTAAAATCAAACATAAGCTGTCTCCGGCAACTACCGGCTGAGTGCGCAGAAAACGTGCAAGTTTAAACAAAAGTAATAATAAATAATAAATATCTTTGGACAATTCACACAACACCATCTGATTCCAAACTAAGCAGAGCTTGTACTATGGTAATCAGAAAGCTGATAACTTATATAATTCTAAATACATACTTAAATAGATAAATTAACACCCAGACACAGAACAAATAGTCATGTTCATCACACAAATATTTGTCCTGGGTGGGAATCGAACCCACGACCTCACGCTTCGCAGTCGGCTCATCACCCACTACGCCACGGAGGCTGTCGGGTGTCCGGGCACTTTTATTTAAACTTTGACCGAGCGTTGATCTGTTAAAACAATAGATATTCTTGGTTTAATTTCAAACAAAACACTCATTGGCTTAATGTTACTTAACGACGCCATCTGAAATAGCTCCCAATAAAAAAAATGTCACAAAAAAACGCAAGATGCTTGATTGAGGATTGAACTCAGGTTCTACCTAACTACCTACGCAGTCAGCCTACGTAAACATTCGGCTAAGGCACTTTTAAGGCTGGTCACAGATACGCGCGGCCTGCGGTGGCGGCCGCGGTGGCGACTTGTTTTGTGGTACCTATAGAAAGTCTTGGAACTATTTATACTCACGCGGGCCGTCACGCGGTCAGCGTGCGTGCGGAATTATCCGGCATTGTATGATACAGCTCACGCCTATTATAGAAATATATGAATCAAAAACTTAGTATTTCATGAACCCATATTTCTCTTCACCTGAAAATAAAAAAAAATTGGTAGGTATATTTTTGTTTTTACCCTTTTTTGTTCATCTTTACACTAATCAAGTCACTTTGACGTCTGTACATGATGAAGTAACTTTTAACCGACATTTTCGAAAAGGAGATTCATAAATTCTATTCATAACACATTGATGTCACCCTAGATTAAATTAGAGATTTATAATAGATATATAATAATTAGAGATTTATTTCTTTGCAGTTGCGATATTTGAAAAAGTTTAGTTGGTGGTAGAGCTTTTGTGGTTCGCCCAGGGAAGTACCACCGCTAACTCTACTTACGCCTCATTCGTTGTATTCATTGTATTCCAGCGGAAAAGTGCAGTTGCCAACCAGACTTACACGAGGCCACCATCAGTCTCCGGTGCAGCGCAAACTGCATACGAACTTAGACAACAATTAACTATGTACATATGTGTGTAGATATGTATGTGTGGATGTGTGTAGATGTCTGTGGTCTGCATGCTCGTCTGCTACTCCATTCAAATAAATAAAGTTGTAATGGAACTTTTATTCACACATCTGTTGAAAGGAGAGGCAGAAAGAGGGGAACTCTTCCGATAGGACGGGAGGTGCTTAACGCCCGTACGTGTATTGCTCATTGGCGTATGAAATAGCCCTCAGCTATGAACCATGTACGTTCACTTTACTACGTTTGCCGCTTTTGGGTTTTTTACTTCACACTGAATTCGTATTCTGTCGTTCATCCGTTAAAGCGTTTCATTTATTTTATAATATTTTATAAATAAAATTAAATATCGCTGTCATTTTATATGTCATAAAAGTAACGATGACAGCATTAACATTACTTCGACGAATTCTTCTCTCACAAATTCTAATGTTAATGACTTGATGAAATCAACAACATAAAGCCTATATTTATATGAGAAATACACAAAAAGGGATAGCTGAAAAACTGTCTGTCGCAGGAAGATAAAGATTCTAAAAGTAATGTAAGCTCTTAACGGTAAGAGGTTAATAAACTTGCATGAAGCCAGTACCAATACATTATCAACAGCAAGTTTCAATTGCCTTCAATACAAATACACCGTCTACAACATCCTGTTAATTACAGTGAGAGTTGGAGCTGAAACATCGCGCTTATACGGGTGTTCGCAGATAATGCCACATCACAATGAGCTTTAGCGATGTTACTTACAACTACGCTGTGTTACTAACGTTATATATGTATGCGCTAAGCTATTAACCAATACATTGATCGCCTTGTTAAATTCAATTACTGCGTTTAATTGTATTACGGTTTATTCGCCTCTGGAATAAATGCTATATTTAGGGAAAAAATTACCGAGTGAAGCAGTTTTTAAGTGTCTTACGTGTGTACATTATGTGCAGGTTTCTATTATTATAGTGCGCCACGCCCTGCGGCTGGCATAGAACGGAAGAAATGAAATGAAATGTAATGTAATGTAATGAAATGAAATGAAAATGAAATGAAAATATTTTATTTGCACAAATATGGGTGAAAAAGGTTTTAGGTGAGAAAGGCAAATTTTATTATATTAAATTAAATAATTATTTTAATGACTTAACATAATGTAAACATAAATTCTTAAAATAACTATTACAGAAGGGTACATAAGAAACATTAAAGTAGTTTTAAATTTTACAGTTTTAATTAATTAGACTTAAACCCAATTTTGTGCTTTTATAATTATTTATTTTATTTGAACCATACGGGGTTCGCCGTCATCAGCTTTGGGCACCCACCAGGATGGGTTTTGTACACTGAGAGGAAAAAAAGCTGGCGAAAAAAAAAACCTCCCAGGTTTTTATGCCGCGGACAAAATTATTTATTAGTCATTTTATTTTATTTGTTATTTTATTTTCTTATATTTTATGAGAAGAAGTCTACGCAACTTAACAAAACGGGAGTTTTTATTAATAAATACTGAGATCATTTTGGTTAGCAAAGCTCTTGTACTGAAACATATTCAATGGAAATTTCAATTTAGCTTCAATTCCAAGCTCCATACAAATACATCGTAACATCCTGTTGATTACAACGGGAGCTAGATTGAACATTGCTCTAATACGCTGTGGAGGAAAAGGGGAGATCTCCCGCCAGGTGATGTCACTGCCTGGGGACCGCGGTCCAAATGCTAACTTCGGATAATTTGTATATATACTGAGAATCTAGGAAACTTCGATAGCGTGATTCAGGATACGTCTTCTGATTGGCCAGTTCAGTATGACGCGTGTGACGTAGTACTCTATTGTTTACAATGTTCGATGCTTGCGTCGTCTTGCATGGTCAGCATTTCATGTGAGGCGCGGGTCATGTTGCTGTAGGTATCGCGCCGCTACAACGCTTTGTCGGTATTGCGAGTGCACACTACAATGCTACGTAACCAATGTTGTATGCGCTATGTACGCTACAATACATTAAATAAATAAATAACGTTTCACACTCATAGCCCCACAGTAGGGTAGATTTATCCTGTGTCGTGGGTACCATGGACACATACAAACATCCAGACCGAGAACAGAAATTTAAACTCATCATTCAAATTTCTGACTCGCCGGGAATCGAACTCTCCGATCGGCGGTACAGCATGGTAACCATTACGCCACACATTTACAGTCTTGTTAAATTGAAGCGTTTAATTGTATTATCGTTTATTTCTAAGAGATAACACATATAAAAAAGTGATTAATGAGAAAAGAAGGTTTATTGTCTTTTGGACAATAAAGATCTGCTCTAGTGCTGTTATTATGTGCAGGTTTTTATTATAGAAAGTATTTTTGTAGCAGAAGAGAAGAATAGGCATGATGACAGATTTTTAAATACCTTTCCTTATTGTAGGTACACGTCTCCTAGTTTCGAAAAAAAGTTTATTTCAGCAATAAACTTAAGTTTTAACGTAAATTAATGTATTTTCTTCTATGTAATTTGAATTAAGCGAGAAAACGCTCGAAGGTGTCATGGCGTCGGTTTGCTCGTCAAACTTCAAGCAACACGATGACTTTTACTGAGACGTGACGTCATTCCTTTTGATTGGCGTTTCAGATAACATGACCGATTGCTGTATTTAATACTTTTATTTTATTGAAAATCTTATTAATCTTAATGTTTATATTAAAACGGGATCATATTTTAGAACTTTTTTAGCGTATATTTTTCTGTAAAACCATTTATTCTCTGATTCTTTAATAGTGTCATCATGCCTATTCTGCGCAGCTAAACGATACGGGATATTTTATTAATCAATATTGAGAGCATTTGCACGGAAACATATTCAATGAAAATTTCAAATTGGCTCCAACTCAAAGTTCTATACAACTACGCGCTATATGCAATATTCTGTTAATTACAACGGGAGCTAGAGATGAAACATCGATCTAATACTGGTGTTCGCACATAATGACGTCACAATGGGGTTAAACGAAGTAGGTACACTGTTACTTGCCTGAAAAAACAGTATTCATTGTCCAAAGACAAAGATTTTTTGCACATTTAGGGGTGTTTACTAAAGCTGTTAAGAAATATTTAGTTCGCCATATTTACCTTCATAAGGCATGCAAATATTAGACAAAATAAATAAATAATGTAGTTTAAAAAACTAAAAAACACGCTTTTGTGAAAATACGAACTAAAAACTAAAAAAATAAGAAGAAAAATGTATTTTACTGTAAAAAAGCGTGGGGTGCATGGTGTAGTATCTTTATGGAATAGTATCTTTAAAACCACCCCACGCTTTTTTTACAGTAAAATACATCAAAAGTAACAATGTACAAACACATAGCAGCATCCTGTTATTTAACAAATAAACAAAATGAACGTTATTAACAGCGATCTGGAGCTGAAACATCGCATTTACTCGTATATATGCATGTGTTCATGAACACCGACGTCGATGACCTGTAGTAATGTTACACAATAGATACCTACGCTCGGTGTTAGTCTCTACAAACTACAAATACAGAATCTACAATATGCTGTTAATTATAGCTTGTCTGGAGTTGAAGCATCGTACTTATATTTTCGTGGATAATATTGACGTCACAACAAGCTCTACCGCTGTTAATATAACATCGATACGCTTAAACACAATTACAAAACCATGTAGGTAGCATGTTGTGTCCTTAGGTGGTAAGGGGACTTTAAATAAGAAAGTGGACTGTATATAACTTGAAGACTATATTATTAAAAGAGTGGTGCGCACTGCCATAGGCCGCCGTAGCTGGAGTGAGCGCTGTGGCGATCACTGCCCCCGCGCCCGGTCCCCGTCGTTGCTGGGACGCGAACAAGAGATGAGAAATGAATAGATTTTAGGTCGTTGAACTTTACAGTGAACAGCATGAGCAATCTCGTGAAAGAAACGGATTTATTGTTTAATTTTTTTATCAAAAAAGTTCTTCTAAATAGACTGTAGTGTCTATTTATTTGTAAAATTTAAAAAGAAAACTAAATCTTAATGTCTATGGAATTATGTGCGACACTTAAAAAATAGAAAATAGTAGTTGAACTTTATGTTTATTTCTTCCAGATTGTCTCCAAAACGACTGAACTGACTTTAAATAGTTTTGCTGGCAGCTTTCTGATAGTGTAACTAAGTAATCTAGGCTTCTTTCGGTTTAAAAAAATAAGGTTTTACATAAAATGCTCTCACCACACAGGCTTGACTGTAAATAATGCTATTAGATAAATAAGTAAATATAAAATACAATAAAGAAATTAAGACCCATCGAATCTCCAGAGTATAATCATTTTAATTTAATAATTTTTGTTAAACTATTTAAATAAATAGGTCAGCCTAACTCAAGTCAAAATACAACAGATGTGTATTGATATATGTATGTATCTCATGCGATAACGGACTTGTTGCATCTCCATCGAGTAAAGCGACTACGCGGAAACAGATTTACAAGATTTACAACTTAAACAAATGAAGCATAAATATGAAGTCTTGGTTCATTCTATAATTTTATTATTAGGTACTAAAGAAATAGAGAGAGTTTCGGCTAACTTCTTAACCGATAAGAGTGGGTCCAGACTTAGTTTGGCTTTTTGAATAGCGTCCTGTAACTGGCTGCCGATGGAATTCACAATCAGTGTTATCTTCAATTATAATAAACTTAGTTATAAGTAATTTTAGTTATATATACTAACATATAATTAAAGTTTTAATTCTGTCCTCCGCTGTTAAATGTATAAAACAACTTCACTAGTACCCATATTTGCGCAAATAAATAATTTTTCTTTTCTTTTCATTTTCTTACCTCTCTGAGGTAAATATGACGATCTAATAAATGTACATAAAAAAATTTTGTAATACCCATATTTGCGCAAATAAATTATTTTTATTTCATTACAAAACTGGAGTCTCGTATGCAGTTGTATACAGTTGCGCTATTACATAGGAGGCCGATGGCCGTCTCATAAGTCTCATCAAGACCGCACTATTTCGTAACACTGCAAAATTGATTCACGGCGGGATTGGGTGGTACCTTCTATAAGAAACGGCCTTTGTGCTACGACTCTAAATCTACTTCCACAACGTAAATCTTCATCCAATCAAATTTTAGAATACTACATCGCTCGTGAACTATTCGCCGGCAGTAAAGTAGTGTTTGCAGTTTAAAACCGGCAATGTATCCGATGCGATTAATCGTTTCGCTCTAACTAATGACACTGATTACCGGGATTTATGTCGCGCTGTGAGTCATAATGCGCATCGTTTAGGACCTAAAACCTAAAATGTAACACCCATTAAAAACCAAAATCATAAATTTAGTGTGTTAAGAACCCGCTATTTGGATTTGACCTTTAAGTGATAGTCTGCCCAAACACACTAGGTAGTTCATTTTAACTCCACATAATGATAAACGACAGACGAAAAAACATTAAAAAAACTACCAAGTAGTGTAAGTGCCTTATTTTAATTTTAAAAGAGTTAGTGAGGTTTCAAACCAGTATATTTTTCTGTGCGTATCCGGTCGTTTCGGAGCCTCTGGCCCTAATCTAAGCGCGAAGAATCGTGTATTTTCAAGTGACCATTTTGTAAAAGCTTAAAGAATTATAAAGGTTATTTTAGTACCTAGCAACTTATTTTCGATAACTTTTCTGTAGAGTATACACTAAAAGAAAGGTCAAAACAGGATCAAAATGAGCTAAAAATTTCACCTCCTGAGGGTTTGTATACGACCATTACAAACTAATATATGAAAATGAGGTAAATATATGAAAAAAGCTCGTTGATACGCGACTATATGCGCTTCCAAAAATACCTTTAAAGTAACGTTATAAATTATATATTTACATAATTTGATGATAGTTTAAGGATAGATTATGGTCTGGCATAGCATATGAGATACGTTTTATCTCGGAAAAATGTACCTACTGTTTCTGTGGTATATATACATAAGTATAATCAAATAAATTCAAATCACCCAAGCAAAGCCGGGCAGGTTCACTTCTAAGGTGATGCGCTTGTAAATCACGGTGGTCTGTAACCGCTCTTATACTGTTTCAAACATAAAGCTAAGCAATACTTATATACACTAGGAACAGTGTCATATTTTTAGTTTCCGGGTCAAGAAGTGCTCGAAAACAAAACGTGGTGCCGAAGTGACCCGTTACAATTGTACCAAAATGGGGTCGTTTTGTACTTTTCTTATAGTGAAACAAAAAATAATGGAAGTAAAGAGAATGACTGAAGGCTTCCATAAATATTTTATTAATTAAAATCCTGAAACGTGAAAGTAGCTTGCGGTATGAAACTGCAAAATGGGTGCCCTAACCCGACGAACGGATCCGATCCGAAAAATAAAAATAAATTAATAAATAAAAATTAATCATTAAGAAGGCGCAACATGGGTATAAATAATGATAATAATAATATAAGTGTAATATAATAAAGAAATCTGTTTCAATGTAAATTTTAATGTTTGTAATTAGTTACGTTTTAATCCATACTATATTTGAAAGTAGCTCTGTCTGTCTGTCTGTCTGTCTGCTACTCTTTCACGCTTAAACCACTGAACCGATTTTGATGGAATTTGGCATAAACATAGAAAGGACGTTCAGAAAAGACATAGGCTACTTTTTACCGCTAGAAAATATCTCATTCCCACGGGAAGCAAATGAAATGCGCCGTGTAGTGTTATAAATACTCTATATGTTATTACTTACTTCATTCACGTCCATTATCTTATTTTATAACTTATATCCTTTTGTTTTATTCTTATACTTTGCTTTTCCTTTATTATTTCTTTACAAAATTATTTACTTTTTGTGTTTGTTTATTTCTTAGACTAAGAATAATGTACTTGGTCTATGGTTTATTTACATTTTGACGCAGCTATCAAAATTGTCATGTCTGTCTTTTATGTTACTTATTTTTTTTTATTCGTTTTACGGCATTGTATAAAAATCCTTTTAGCCATTCAATATTAAATGAAAAGAAAAAATGTATGTTTCTTATTTCATTTCATAGATTAATAAAGTATAGTATTGTCTTTGGCTTATTCATGTTTTTTATATTATAATTTTATTATCGAAAGTAACTCTGTCTATCTGTCTGTCTGTCTATCTTCTACGCTTTCCCTTTTCCCTTTTTTTTTACTACTGAACCATCAACCAATTTTAATGAAATTTGGAACACGGATAAAGTGAACCTTGGGAAAGGACATAATATGATGGTTTTTATCCTACGGGAACCTTTAAAACGGGTTCAATCGGGCGAAGCCGCTGGCGGAAGGCTAGTTATTGTAATATTTGCATACCTCATGAAGGTAAATATGGCGAACCAAATGTATAAAAACACCTTTTCTAAACATCCATATTTGTGCAAATAAAAGTCTTTAGTGATGGTTAGATGGTTAGGTACCTACTGTTTATTCGACTATTAGGTTTCCGCCCTTGACTCCGCCTGCGCGGGTTTCATGTTTTTCCCCATAGGAATGAGTCATTTTCCAAACCCCAAACTATCTCTACACAAAAATCAGGTCAATTTCTGGCATATCGCTGCGACGTGAAAGAATGACAAACAAACATTTTTTTATATAATTTATATTTAATAAGTTTATCAATTACGTTTTATGCTACGTTTTGTACCTACAATAATGAGAAAACTCAATGTTCTTGTCTCCAAAATTAAAAAAAAAACTTTGTTTCGAACAAACTGCCACCATTTCCTCTTTCTGGGTCAAGTGCGCAACAAAGCGCTGATGCAAAGTGACCCTTGTTTGTGTTTCGCTTCACAATTACTCCGAAACAAAGCTATTTTCATTCTCGTTGGAGTTTCTGTTGCTGTGCCTATTGTATTTACAAAATTGTATGGTCAATTTGAATTTTGATTTTCATAGATTTAGAGGTATGGAGCAGTGATCACCATGACGGCGTGACGTACAAGAAGCTTATTGTTTGAAAAAATTGTATATCTTTATCTTACATGTATTATATCTACTTATCCAGCAGAGGAAATATCTAAATGATGTACATACATAGAGGACTTTTCTTAGGGGAATGTTATTTGATCCTCCGTGGCTTATCCAATTGTGAATTTAATTGTGTAAACTGTGAAGGAATTAGTACGGGGGCAACGTGGGACGATAAGCTAAGCTAGCCATTAGTTTATAGCCATTTGTGGAAAAAGACGTGTGCTCAATGGTGGAACGCAAAAAAGATTGTATCCGAATTTTGTCTATTACTTAAACTCATTTCGTTCCCTTGTGCTCAGATATACTCGTAAATAGCTATAAAGTAAACAAACTAAACGATCCAACAATTCAAATCTACAGTTGCGTTTAAAACGATCGTAAATTTAGTAACGTACGCCACTCGTAAATGCAATATGTGCGCGCAGTGCAATAAAAAATGCAAGTAGCGATCCATCAATACTGCTAGAAACACACTGTTGAGTGCAATTTTATTTTTATTTTTGGGCATGCAAGCCACGTGTTGTTAAAAGGTTGCTATTAGTCATGGACATACATACAACCTTAAGAAAGCCAGAGTTTTGCCTGGATTAGTATGCAGTTTTTCAGCTACTCCGGAGTCAATTAATCGCCTCATTTGAGGCTGATTGGCAACCGCAACTTTTTACCGAAACACAAATATTAAATTGCTTTACGACAGAAGTGACTGCAGCGGTAGTGCTTTCCTGGTCAAACCATAAAAGTTCCACCATTTTTAGGGTTCCGTAACTCGATAGAAAAAAACGGAACCCTTATAGGATCATTTTGTTATCCGTCCGTCTGTCTGTTAAGACCCTTTTTCTCTGGAACGCGTGAAGGTATCAAGCTGGAATTTATATCAAATAATCAAGTCTACTGTCCCTTGGAGCTGTGAAAAATTCAAACTTCTAAGCCAGCGCAATCAAAAGATACAGCCGTTTATGTCGCAAATTTTCGACACTCGCAAGGGAATCAAAGCCTACAGGGTACTTCCCGTGAACTCAGAATCTTGAAATTCGGTTCGAAGCAACGTCTTATAGCACAGATAAAGGAAAAATTGCGAAAACCGTAAATTTTTAGTTACATCATAATATATAAAAAAAATATTTTAAGGAACCCTCGGTGCGCGAGTCCGATTCGCACTTGGCCAGTTTTTTTATGAACAAGTTTACTGCATAAAGCTTCTAGGTGGTAGAACTATTATGGTTCGCCCAGGTAAGTAGATACCACCGCTGCACCCACTTCTGCCGTGAACCAATTCTATTGTGTTTCGGTGGAAAGGTGCAGTTGCCAGCCACACTTACATGAGGCGACCACAAGTCTCCGGAGTAGCAGCGCAACTGCATACGACCTCAGACAACACTTACCTATGACTGCTTAAGGTTGTATGTAGATGTCCATGGGCTGTAGCGACCACTAACACCACATGGCCTGCATGCTCATCTGCTACTCCATTCAAATAAAAAAAATAGCGCAAAGTTGGAACAGTTTGTTTCTAACTCCAATAAAGCAATATCTTATGCAATGTATGTAGGTTCTCTTCCACTCGCGGATGATTGAATTTAATAAATCTGCACTATTCGGTAAAATCGTGGATAGAATATAAAATTTCCACTAAATTGTAAAATCAATTCTAGTTTTATCAGCGATTTTTACCTCTTCAATCTGGCTTATACCTAGTCTTTTTGTAACCATCTAGTAAATATTTTTATTTAGTTCAGTATTGTACTGCAGTGCACGATATGTCTCGTTATAATAATAAGAAAGTTTCACACTCATAGCGCCACAGTGGGTTAGATATACCCTGCGTCGTGGGTACCATGGACACATACAAAGACAGAAACACAAACAACCAGACCGAGAACAGAAGTTTAACTCATCATTCTTTCTGCCTCTTCGGGAATCAAACCCGACCCTCCGATCGGCAGTCCGGCATTTAAAATAAAGAAGAAAATAAAATAATAAAACATATTCTTTTTTTATCATTGAAATTACTTTACTCTTTTCCTTTTTTATGTTGTTTTTAATGCGCTTGTGCTAAATACCATATAACAATAAAGTAAATAATAATTAGATTTCTACGGTACCTCCGCAAACATACGCTGTAAGATGTAAGTTATAAATGCTTAGATTTCTTCTTATTTTTACAGTTTTTGTTTTTCTTTTTAGTTTTTCATTAATAAGCTATTTCAGGTTGAACAATTAGCAGATATAATAGATGTAAGATTAAGATATATAATTTTATTCAAACAATAGCCAGCTTATTTGCAGGCTAAAAATAATTTCATCATTTTTAAATTTCGAGTCTTAGATAGCGAAATGTACGAGTAATATCAAAGTCGTTTTTGGAGCAACGTTAGCACAAAATGTTGAATAGGAAGTTGATGCTGAATGGCTCTCGATTTCATCCGAATGCATTGTTAAGGGACAAATTGTGAGGAATCCACAGCAGTCAGATCTTTTATGGCGGATATGAAAGACTGAAAAAAATATTTACGTGACGATTAAGCGCCGTGCAAAGAATTTATGAATAAAAAAGTGTATCAAACCTAACTAAAACTCTCGATTATCATATTAAGCATATAGATAAGTATATGCTTAATATGATACAGGTCAGTGTTTGCTTCTCTAATACAAGAGATGAGTTTAAAAATTGAAAAATCAAAAAGATATATTAACAATTCAAATAAGTTTGGTTTAAGTTATGGGGTTTCAGTGCCCGTTTATTTCAATGTGCAGGTCTGCTGCTACATTCATTAATAATCTCTTTAAATAAAACAAAAAATACGAGTCTTCAAAGTGACACCACCGCGACCGACGGGAGCTCATAAAGTAGGTTCTCGGTCAGGGCCGAAACAAACGTCCCGATAAACACTAACGTAGGTGCAGCCTGCTAATATGCTGACAACAAAAAAGAATTAACAAAATATTTGTACCTTACTTTACCCATTAAAAAATAAAGCATCTGGCTTGACTAGTCTTAAAAAAACTCTAGAGAAAGTGACGCTTGATTTCCCTAGAATGCGTTGTTGGGGAAACAATAGCACCTGATCGGAGCTCGATGCCACTTTAACGAAGTACTCCATGCGTCCTTCACGTCGACTATGACGCGATGACGGTAACGTTTCGAGGGCCTGGAAAACCCTCTGTTTGCGTAAAATGATCGACTTTTGTTATTGGACTTAAGGACCATACTAAATCCCGTGCTGGGATTCAGGGATCTTTTCATAGTTCAATTTTATTAAAGATACTTCAACTCAGTTGTGCGCGCGGCGCTATGTGTGGGTAAGCCTGTATATACACAGTGACTTTGTGTGCGTGACAAGAAGCACAGTGAAGTTGCTCGGACGATCACGGCCGCGTCACTGTCACACAAATTAAAGCTGCATAATTACTAGCCCACGCACACATAGCGCCGCGCGCACAACTGAGTTGAGTATCTTTAATTAATTTATTTTTTATTGTCACAACTAAACTATGTTATACAAAGGGCGGACTTAATGCCGATAGGCATTCTGTACCAGTCAACCCTGGTAGTGGACCCGTTGTCCGCTAAATTTAATAAAGTTAAGAGTGTCTCAGATGCGTTCAATGTCAATCGAAACTAAAAGATTGGTGGGCTATGGCCGAAATTTTAAGAAAAAACAGCAGCGAGACATTAAAAAGAAAATAATGAAAGGATGAATGAAAAGGTAAACGCTGTTTGCTCACTTAGCAAGGGATGCTGAGAATAAGAAGAGTTTTTAGTGAAACATTATTAAAAAATATTATTATTATTCGTTTTGGACATATGGAAAACGAATTTGATTAAAGGCCCACTTCTTTTTTTCAATATGGTGCAATGGTAAAAGTTAAAGTAGTTTGTTTGCTAATCTTTTGTGCATCTCGTTTTGGGCAAGGGTAAGGGTTACTTCCACAATACAATTTAAATTTAAATTGACTAGGAGTTAAATGTTTCTTGGCTGCAACCTTTTTTGCGTCCCACTGCTGGGCACGGGTCTCTCCCCCTTATTGGGGAGGTGTTGGGGAAATGTTTCTTATATCTACTTATATTTTTATTTTTATCCATACGACCTAAGTCCTGATTTTATTGTGGGTACCTTTAATTACAATAGGTATCACTTGACGACCCGCGTAGCGCAATGGTTACCATGCCAGACTGCCAATCTAGGGGTCCCGGGTTCGATTCCCGGCGAAACAGAAATTTTAATGATGATTTTAAATTTCTGTTCTCGGTCTGGGTGTTTGTGTTCCTGTCTTTGTATGTGTCTATGGTACCCACGACACAGGGTATTAATTACTCTACTGTGGGGCTATGAGTGTGTAACGTTTAACGTAACGTTACGTAACTGGTACAAATTATTGTTACGGAACGCGTGTAGTCTCTGCGGAAATAATGACGATATTTATTGCTTCTGAAACAATAGTTGCTGTCACGTCGGACCGTGTGAACGTAAACACCATTCGTTAGTGTATAGGTAGACAGTTTAGTAATATCGAGAACTTCTTGTTTGTTATTCGAACATAATGTTCGTTTGTCAAGTTATCTTGAGAGATAATCAGAGATTGCTTCGGAATAATAAGACCAGGTGTTATATTTTTTGGACATTAATATTACTATAAGGAGTTATCAAAAGCAATGGAGAAGAAAGCTTGACTACGTTGCGGCAAAAACAGCATGGTTCGCACCTGACCTGAGGAAGGTAGCAGGAAGCAGTTGAATTCAAAGGGTGCAAAACCGGATCGAAAATATTAGGTCAGGCCTGTATCCAGAATTAGACTTTTAAAGGCCGATGGCAAAATGTATTGATGGTTGCATTATGCCAACTACGTGGTATCCACGATACAGCAAACTAAATTAAATGTTATCGGACTACGATAAGACAATACTCAACGTGTACAAGATGGGGAGTTTATCCTAGGTAGTGCACTCTCACGGTATTAATAAGTTATCTCGCAACTGCCTACATGTAGAATCACATAGATTATTTAGAGTTTAGTCCATTGTGGACGCCGCATCATTATGTTAAACAAATGTTGGATTCGAGTTAGAATGTTGTAATGTTATTTTCTTACCTTTCATTTCAAATTTTAATTAAAACTTTGAACCTTTAACTTTCAAAGCATTTTTGACATGATAACGTCTTTAAAATCGTTTTAGTCGGGTGAAATGTTCAGAAACTTGTGTCACACCAAAACCTCACGAGCGCGATCGCAGGTATAACGAGAGAGAGACGGACCGATCTCCCGTCTCATCTCGAGCGCTGCCAGTCATTCCGTGAAACTTGTCACGCGGAATCCTCACGAGCGGAGGCTGGCATAGCTTTCGAGTGAGTGGACCGATCTTCCGTCTCTCTCACTCTAGCGGCATACAAACGAATGGAGATTTTCTCGTGCGGACGTTATCACGTAAACATCTCGATCGTAAACCTACTTTACAAACAATTTGCCGTTTTTTTTCTTCTTTGAACTGATCACCTACAATTATTCCATTTTCTGGCAACGACACTACCAGCCGCACTACCAGTTCCCTTTGTAGAGCTAGTTCTACAGCAATAAAAGTATAGTTATTTCCAAATGCAACTCAGTGTTCAGATAAAAGCATTGACAGACATTTATCTCCAAATTTTTAATTCTTGTATTTTTACCAAGAGAGACAACTGTATATACGGTATCCTAGTATATACTCGTAGTACCTAATTTTTGGAGTCAATTTTGGAATTTATAACTAACAAAATATTAGGAGCTTTGGTGTTATTTATATTTCCGTCAAGGACCAAGAAAACGTTTGTTAGCAAATTTTACTGGAGTAAAGTAAAAGCACTAATCAACTCTTAAAAAATTTAAGAAGTATTCTGTCCTATTTAATACGAATTAAATATTAGTTATTTGAGTCTGTAATACCCTAAGACGGGGAGAAGTTTCATCGTGCAAATACTTAAATACTTGGAAGTTTTCTTAAGAGAAACTTAAGTAAATATCATTAGTTTCAAAGCTCCTTAGAGCTGAAAGAAGAAATCCGGTGATTAACAAAATTATAAGTATAAAATCTAGTAGTCCTTAACCTCTTTTAGAGAAAAATCTTGATCTCGTTATTTTTAGGTCGAGATGTTTTATGTAAGTACAACGAGGTATTTTTTCGATATTTAATTACATAAGCAAGTATGGCTGTTTCAGTTTTGTTTACGATAGAATTAGGCAAAAGGTTGAAATACAATCAGAACTGAAACTTAGTTTTTTTCCTAGCACAGCAGACAACGTTATAATTTTAATCATTGTAGGAATCAATACTTGAAGCGTATTTTTATATGATCATAAATGGACGCAACCCTTTTTGCGTTCCACTGTTGGGCAGGGGTCTCTACCCATTTTTGAGGAAATATTGAGGCCTGGAGTTTACTTCACCACGCTGCTCAAATGCGGGTTGGTGCATATGCGCGTTAGTGGCCAACCCGCCGTCCGAAATTTTCAAATAAGGCCTCCGACAAGGTTTAACGACTATTGATATCAATCAGGACATACGGCTTAACGTGCCCTCCGAAGCACAGAAACGTGATGCAATTTTAGCTACTAGTGGTCAGCCATCTCATGAATATTAGTAACCAAGTAGTTCATACAATCTTCTATTATTTTCTCTTTCATTCCATTACGAAATCGTTTTAGTAATACGAATTTGGAGCACCATCTGTGAAATTGCCCGCCTGGAGTTAATCGCATGAGCCTGCCAAATCGAGAACGGGTTGAAAGGCCCAAATGTCGGCGATTAAGCCTTTTTGCTGTAAGCTCGGTTGAGGCCTTAGCTTAATAAATAGCCGTGATGACGCAGCTTCTGTCACATAATAATTTATTGATAAGGCGAAGACTTATAGGTAAAAGGAGCGAGCTTTCACAAGTTCACATGTTTTAATATAAGTTTGTCCGAGAATTACACATAAGAGATATTATTGTTCCTTTTTTCATGAATAAACTCTAGTGTGATTATTTTTGAATTAAACATTGTTAAGGTTTTCATATTTGTTTGTTTGTTTATTATATTCTTTTCCGATTTGAATTTTCAGAAAACTATAATGTTGATTTTGATGCATGATGGCCGTTATGTTTGGTTACGAATTTTTTAAATGTAAATCATGTAAGCAGTTAAACTACATAGTTTTCTACATAGAAATCTTTACAATTTTGTTTCTATTACGAAATTGCTTAAATAATACCATCTGCATAAGTAGAACCATCTGTGACATTGTCCACTTGAAGCTAAATAGCATGAGCCTGCCAAATCGAAAACGGCTCATTTGTCGGTGAATATGCTTTTTTGCTTATTATATTACCTACAGTGATGACGGTTGATTCTGTCAGTCCATAGTAAATTAACTGTGCTAACCGAGATCCTAAAGTCAAGATGGACCAACGTTTGTATGTTCGCAGTTTGTTCGATAAAATCTTACTTCATTGTAAGTAGATATAAATAATTCTATTATTACCCATGAAACTGGGTATTTTAGGCAAGTATCTAGAGTTCATTGTAGCATAAAAACTGTTCTATTCACTTGGTTTTTCGGGATCTCCCGACTAGTTTCAGACCATTCCGTGGTCCTTATTCATGAGCTCCCGGCGCTCGCCGCGAAGTGACGCTAGTCGGGCGATCCCGAAAAACCAAGTGAGTAGAACCGTTTTTATACTACAATGAACAAAGACACTTACGACACATTTGAGGACAAAATATCTAGAGTTTCTGATTTTAAAATTAAACTGATTTAATCAGAGGCATAATCAAATACAGTCTTCAGATTCTGGATTTAGTTCGTATCCTGTTTAAATAAATGATTGGCTGCAACCCTATTTTACGTCCCACTGATGGACACGGGTCTCTCCTCATTATTGGGGAGGCCTGGAACTTACTCCACCACGCTACTCCAATGCGGGTTGGTGGATATGCGCGTTAGTGGCCAACCCGCCGTCCGAAATTTTCAAATAAGGCCTCCGACAAGGTTTAACGACTATTGATATCAATCAGGACATACGGCTTAACGTGCCCTCCGAAGCACAGAAACGTGATGCAATTTTAGCTACTAGTGGTCAGCCATCTCATGAATATTAGTAACCAAGTAGTTCATACAATCTTCTATTATTTTCTCTTTCATTCCATTACGAAATCGTTTTAGTAATACGAATTTGGAGCACCATCTGTGAAATTGCCCGCCTGGAGTTAATCGCATGAGCCTGCCAAATCGAGAACGGGTTGAAAGGCCCAAATGTCGGCGATTAAGCCTTTTTGCTGTAAGCTCGGTTGAGGCCTTAGCTTAATAAATAGCCGTGATGACGCAGCTTCTGTCACATAATAATTTATTGATAAGGCGAAGACTTATAGGTAAAAGGAGCGAGCTTTCACAAGTTCACATGTTTTAATATAAGTTTGTCCGAGAATTACACATAAGAGATATTATTGTTCCTTTTTTCATGAATAAACTCTAGTGTGATTATTTTTGAATTAAACATTGTTAAGGTTTTCATATTTGTTTGTTTGTTTATTATATTCTTTTCCGATTTGAATTTTCAGAAAACTATAATGTTGATTTTGATGCATGATGGCCGTTATGTTTGGTTACGAATTTTTTAAATGTAAATCATGTAAGCAGTTAAACTACATAGTTTTTGTAGGAATAAAACTGCCGACCTATTTAATAACTTGGTATATTATAATCAGGTTTTACAGAAGTAACTAACCGAACAATGGTGGACGCGGTGGCGGTGCAGGCGAAAAAGAAAAAGGAACCACAGAGTAGATTTTACATTCAAAGCGGCAAATGGGGATGTCATATAAAAACTTAACTAAAATAAAATGTTGCCATTATGTTTAACTTATTTCAACATCCCCCCTTTAAACATAATCCCATCTTGACTGCGCAGTACTCCAACTTTGAGCGGGGTGTGCCTTTTGTTAGAATGTCCGCTACCATCTCTCCAGATTGCACATACTTGACTTGAATTAAACCATTGCTTATTTTCTCACGAATGAAATGATGCCGTACATCTATGTGTTTAGTCCTGCAATGATAGCCAAAAGAACCTGCAAGTTTAAGAGAACTTTGATTATCACAGTAAATATTAAGAGGCTTGCTTTTCAATACGGGCCAGAATTCTTCTTGCATTTGCCTTAGCCACATAGCTTCTTGTACACATGAAGAAAGGGCCATATACTCCGCCTCAGTTGTGGATAGAGCAATTGTAGGTTGACGTCTCGAATTCCATATTATTGAGCCACCCTGAAATATAAATGTGTATCCTGTGCATGAGCGTCTATCTTCTGGTGAGCTAGCCCAGTCAGCATCACAATAGGCATGAGTTATTTCTTCTGAACTATTTTGCTTATACATAAGCTTATAATCAAGTGTGCCCTTTAAATAGCGCAATACACGCTTTAAGGCAACCCAATGTTGCATCTCCGGATTATTGTTGAATTTGCTTAACATATTCACTACATAGCAAATGTCTGGTCTTGTCACCTGTGAAATGTACAGAAGGCAACCAATTACTTCCTGATAAGGTATGTTTTTTAAGAATTTGTTTTCTTCTGATTTCTGAAACTTCTCATTTATATCTATAGGTGTCTTCACAGGCTTGCAGTCAGACATACCATACTTTGACAAAACTTCAGTAATATATTTTCGTTGATCTATAAATAAAATGCCTTTTTGTCTATCTCTCTCAATATGTAATCCAATACAGTAATTTATATCTCCTAGATCCTTCATTTTGAACTGGTCACATAATTTTCTTTTTATATAGACTTCCAATTTCTTACAGTTGCTAAATATAATTATGTCATCAACATAAACAGCTATAAACACCATAGTGTTATCATCCTGTATTTTGTAATAGATACATGGATCCAGTGATGACTGTAGCATACCGATTTCCCTGAGAGAGTTGTCTAATTTTTTATTCCAAAGTCTACTAGCTTGCTTTAAACCATATAAAGATTTTTTCAACTTACATACTTTATCATTTTGTTCATACAAGGGAGGTTGCACCATGTAGATTTCTTCTTCTATGTCTCCTTGTAGAAATGCTGATACTGCATCCATTTGGTATATGTTCAGGTTGTATTTAGTTGCAGTTGCAAAAAGATACCGTAGAGATGACAGCCTAATGACAGGAGAAAAAACTTCATTATACTCTATACCTTTTTTTTGTGCGCAACCTTTAATCACCAAACGAGCCTTATACTTAACAACATTTCCTTTTTCATCAGTTTTTCTTTTGAAGACCCATCGACATGGTATAGCACGCTTTTTATCTGGAAGATCTGTAAGTTCCCATGTATTATTTTCTAATAGACTTTTATATTCTTCATCCATAGCTTCCTTCCAGAAATTTGAATCTGCACTGGACAAAGCTTCTTGTTCTGTTAAGGGGTCTGCAAACTCCTTTTGCATTAAACACATGTAACTACTCTCAGTAAAATTTCTTTGGTGTGACCTTAATGTAATGTTTCTTACAAAACTATCATCTGTATCAGAATATGTACTAGTACTAGGCTGATATGTTTCATCATCTTCACAAGAGTCAAAACAAATAGAGCGGTCACTCTGCAGAGTTAAATCTGAACTCTGAGTGAGTTCTCTGTCTATATCTGAGCTTTGGCTTTGTTCCTCATTAGATAATGTAGGCAAATCAATTTGAATGGACTGTGGTGCATGAACTGACTTTTTACTTAAATGTATATTTTTATGTTGGTTGCTGTCTTCAATAAAAATTACATCTCTACTTATAACTATATTTTTTTTATTTTTATCTAGTAATCTATATCCTTTTGTGTTTTCGCAGTAACCAACAAAAGTAAGCTGTGCAGATTTTTGATCCCATTTTAAACGTTTCTGCTTTGGTATATGCACCATTGCTTTAGAGCCAAAAATTTTCATATGGGAAATATTGGGCCTCTTACCTGACCACTTCTCTTCCGGGGTGACGGAAATTCCTCGAGACGGGGATCGGTTTATAATATATGCAGCTGTAGCGACTGCCTCTGCCCAATAGCCCTTAGTTAATTTTGCATCAAATAGCATACATTTTGCACGCTCCACCAATGTCCTATTCATCCTCTCCGCTAACCCATTCTGCTGCGGCGTGTAAGGAGCACTGGTCTGATGCTGGATGCCTGCATTCTCTAAAAAGTTAAGGAAAGTTTTATTAACATATTCTTTTCCATTGTCAGTTCTAACAATTTTTATCTTTTTATCTAACTGATTCTCTACTAAATTCTTAAACTTCTCAAAGACTGACTTTATGTCCATTTTATTTTTAAGGAAATAGACAAAAACTTTGCGGGAAAAATCATCAATAAATGTGATGAAGTATCTTGCCCCTCCCATGGAAACTGTTTCCATTGGACCACACAAATCTGAATGAATCAGTTCTAGCAACTGGTTTGCTCGGGAACCAGATTCCGGAAATGGTAAACGTGATTGTTTTCCTTCTAAGCATGGAATACAGGGAACATTGTCATTGCTACTTACTATTGACATTCCCTCAGTACAGGATTCTAACTTTTTAACATCTTGCATGTTTAAATGTCCCATCCGTCTATGCCAGACATTGATATCTGCCTTACTATGACTCGGAGTAGCAGTACAAGCATAGCCTGTATTAACATTTACATCTAACTTATACATGTTATTAATCAGCTGAGCTGTAGCAACCAATTTTCTCTGTGAATTAAATATTTCACAACCTGTTTCATGAAATTGAACTCCACAGCCATTCTTAGTTAACTGACATACTGATAAGAGATTAGTGGTTAACTCAGGTATAAATAAAACTTCTCTTACCTGAATGGTATGTTGGTCGCTGTTAACAGTGGACATCAAGTTAACCTTTCCCATCTTCTCAACTGAGAGCGTTTCATTGTTCGCTACCAATATACTTTTGATTGGAGATGGGCAAATGTCATACATATGATCCACGGAGCGAGACATATGCATAGTAGCTCCACTATCTATGTACCAGGCATTCTCATCGACTGATCTGCAATTGTACGCTGAAAAAATTGCTGAAAAGCTAGAATTTGTATTAGGATTCTTCTTCATTGTACACTGATTGCTGAAATGTCCATGTCTGTTACATGTATAACAGCGAGGCCCTTTGCCTTTATATTTTGGCTGTTTCTTGGAGTTAATATGTTTATTTCTGTGGCTGCTTAAAAATGCATTTGAATCAGAGCATTTAACCTCTTGTAATAGCTTCGTTTTAATAAAATCTGAAGTAATTTTAACACCGGAGCTTTCTATTCCCATAATCATCGGCTTATAGGAGTCGGGCAAACCAGCCAGCATTAGAGTGCCTAACCACTCTTCATCTATAGAAAAGCTGATGTTGCGAAGCTTGTGCGCAGTCGTCATAATCTTACTGACGTACTCTTCAATGTTAGAACAATTTTCAAGTGACGTATTTATCAAATCTTTGAGGAGACCAACCTTCCTGGAAAGCCCAGAGTCTTCAAACGCTGTTTGTAAGTTTAGCCAAACCCTTCGTGATGTACTAGCATCCTGGATGTGCACGTAATTGATAGGGTCAACTAACAAAATAATTTTTGACTTAGCTTTCGTGTCCTTTTTTGGGTCCACGTCCTTAGGTCCTGCTGGGTCCACGCAATCCCATAATTCTTCGTGCTCGAGGTACGATCTGACAGCAAACTTCCATGTATTGTAGTTCTCCCTGCCGGACAACTTTTCAATCTGGAGGTTAGCCATCGCCGCCATGCGGTCGAGCCGGCGAACGAGTTACTTATTTCTGATTATACGGTAATATCCCCAGAAATTATTATCTGAATAGGTTCGGGGCGGCCCATAACCTGTAGGAATAAAACTGCCGACCTATTTAATAACTTGGTATATTATAATCAGGTTTTACAGAAGTAACTAACCGAACAATGGTGGACGCGGTGGCGGTGCAGGCGAAAAAGAAAAAGGAACCACAGAGTAGATTTTACATTCAAAGCGGCAAATGGGGATGTCATATAAAAACTTAACTAAAATAAAATGTTGCCATTATGTTTAACTTATTTCAACAGTTTTCTACATAGAAATCTTTACAATTTTGTTTCTATTACGAAATTGCTTAAATAATACCATCTGCATAAGTAGAACCATCTGTGACATTGTCCACTTGAAGCTAAATAGCATGAGCCTGCCAAATCGAAAACGGCTCATTTGTCGGTGAATATGCTTTTTTGCTTATTATATTACCTACAGTGATGACGGTTGATTCTGTCAGTCCATAGTAAATTAACTGTGCTAACCGAGATCCTAAAGTCAAGATGGACCAACGTTTGTATGTTCGCAGTTTGTTCGATAAAATCTTACTTCATTGTAAGTAGATATAAATAATTCTATTATTACCCATGAAACTGGGTATTTTAGGCAAGTATCTAGAGTTCATTGTAGCATAAAAACTGTTCTATTCACTTGGTTTTTCGGGATCTCCCGACTAGTTTCAGACCATTCCGTGGTCCTTATTCATGAGCTCCCGGCGCTCGCCGCGAAGTGACGCTAGTCGGGCGATCCCGAAAAACCAAGTGAGTAGAACCGTTTTTATACTACAATGAACAAAGACACTTACGACACATTTGAGGACAAAATATCTAGAGTTTCTGATTTTAAAATTAAACTGATTTAATCAGAGGCATAATCAAATACAGTCTTCAGATTCTGGATTTAGTTCGTATCCTGTTTAAATAAATGATTGGCTGCAACCCTATTTTACGTCCCACTGATGGACACGGGTCTCTCCTCATTATTGGGGAGGCCTGGAACTTACTCCACCACGCTACTCCAATGCGGGTTGGTGGATATGCGGGTTAGTGGCCAGCCCGCTGTCGGATGTTTTCAATCCGCCCGTAAGGCCTCCGACAAGATTTGACGACTGTTATCTATCGACAACAACCGGGACCGACGGCTTCGTCCTCCGAAGCACGGAAAGGCGCATGAAATTTTTTGCCACTAGCGGTCACCCATCTCACACCCGACCGCGCCCGTTTGGCTTATGAAATGAAATGAAATGAAATGAAATGAAATAGTCGCCTAGTTCACATACGTTCTACGCTAACCACCAGGCCATGCGCGGTTCAATAAATAAATTATTAAGATTTAGATATTACATATTATATAAAATCACTGTTGCCGCAATTTGCTTAAATAGATCTCTTATCTATTAAAACAGCGTATGCTGCAGAAACCTTTTATAAAACCTGGAATGACTAGGTTGCAATCCATAAATCATAATCCATTAGGCTGAATCATTATAGTACTCATTATAATGACGAAAAAAGCATCAATATCCATTATATCTCTTTCTTAAATTCAAATAGAGATTAAATTCATAAACTACGTCTTTTGTAACCTAATAGTTTTAGGAAAACTAATTTGGTGCATAAGCTGTGAAATTTCCCGCCTGAAGTTAATCGCAGGAGCCTGCCAAATCGAGAACGGGTTGAAAGCCCCAAATGTCGGCTTAAATGCCTTTTTGTGCATAAGTTTGGCTTGACTTTAGCTTAAAACTTTTATTAGTGAGGGAAGATATTACAACTTCATACCTACTAAGTCATATATCATATAATAATAATAATAACGACTCTTACTCATAGCCCCACATTAGTTATACCGAGAACAGAAATTTAAACTCATCATTCAAATTTCTGTTTCGCCGGGAATCGAACCCGGGACCCTTAGATTGGCATCCGGCATAGTAACCATTGCGCCACGCAGGTCGTCAAAATTTATACATATTAAGTGATAATTTGCTGGGAGCAGCGATAGCCGAGTGGTAAAAAACCGCGGTCTTCGACGCGACCGATCCCAGGTTCAAATCCTCGGCTCGCACCTCTGACAAAGAAATTTGTAATGTGCGAATTTATCGCTGCTCCACGGTGATGGAAAATATCGTAATATTTCATTAATTACGATGTTCTCCATCGCCGTGCATGTCTGAGAGAAATTCATAATTTCTCGAAAGCATGACGTCCACCAATCCGCACTTGGCCAGCGTGGTGGACTATGGCCTAAATCCCTCTCAATTGTGTGAGAAGGAGACCTGTGCCCAGCAGTGGGACATAAAAAAGGTTGAAAAAAAAAAAAAAAGTGATAATTGAACCTTTATAGGTTTTTTATTGGTTCGGTTAATACGCGAATATATAATAATACTATGCAATATTCGTATGTAAATATTACATTCAAATTTTCATATATTACAAGCCGTTTTCAATAATTGCATTTTATCCCTGTGAGCTGCAAACGTAATACGAGTAATTGTACCATGGAGTTGGAGTTGTCGCATTATATTTTCTGCATTATATTATCATCGAGTTGTTGATGACGTAACTTAAATGAGATAAAATAATTGAGTCAGTGAATTCATGTTTTTTTTTGTTATTATTAGCGTAATTACTATTTTACAGACTCTGATAATCAGGATTATATAGGAATTAAGGACGTTTTCCCAGACCTTAAGACCTAGGCCTTAAGACACGATCCAAGATCAACCAGAAACCCAGGCAAGTTTGTGCTGTTACTAGTCATTTAAAAGAGTTAAATGGACTAGCTGTATCTCTATGCGAATCCTAAATCCATCCGATTTACGAAGGGAATTCCACATACGAACTGCAGTAGCTGTGAAAGAGTGTTGGTAAAAAGATGAAGAGCTAGTTACCTTGAATTGAAAATTGAAAACGTAGCTTAAGGTAATATAAAGTAAATGTTGTTTGATAGGTGGTAGAACTATTATGGTTCGCCCGGGGAAGTACCACCGCTGCACTCACTTCTACCGTGAAGCAATTCTATTGTGTTTCGGTGGAAAGGTGCAGTTGCCGGTCACACTTACATGAGGCGATCACCAGCCTCCGGAGTAGCAGCGCAACTGCATACGACCTCAGACAAGACTTACCTATGCTTGCTTGAGGTTGTATGTAGATCTCCATGAGCTGCAGCGACCACTCAACACCACGTGGCCTGCATACTCGTCTGCTACTCCATTCAAATAAAAAAATGTGATTACGTGTAGTATTTCAAAAAGTCGTCATTAAACCAATATGAGGACATTTACTGTGCATATAGCTTTAGACTCTATGGTGAGAGGATCTTGTAATTACTGGGTTACTATAAAATCCTTTCTACAATGGTTACTCTACAAACACAAAAGAGGTAGTGTAATTCAAAAGATTGTTTTGTATACTGCGAGTAATCTACGCAGACCTATTACTTTTTACATTTAAAAATGTTTCCATTTAAATACAAAAGTATTGCATATAAAACTATTGAAAGAGAAGAAAGAAAACTTGAAATGGTACTTCGGACTGTAAGGAATGAATAAAAGAATGAACTGTTTTAATTGCATGTATTGTTTTCCATTTTGCTTTTGGATATTCAGTTTCTATGGCAAATAAGTTTCAGAAAATATTATTATACTTCGCATCTCATCCTCATGATCACTTTAATTACTTACTTGTAGTCGTGCTTATCTGGACTACTACGCTGCACAAAGTTTAAAAATAAAAAGGAAAAAACCTCTTCACTCCAATGTCATCTGTCCACATAAACGTCATTGTGTTTTTTGTGCTCCTTCGCTGCAATACATTTAGCGAAATGCTATTGTATATTTTGTGTTATAAATACAATATAACTCATTTAATATTTAAAATGGATAATAAACGAAGTGCAAAACACCCGGTTTGAGTCGGAAAATTAAAGAAAAACTTAATAAACCGGCAAAGAAGTTGGTAAAATTACGAACAACACCGACGATCCCGGTAACAAAAATGGATTATTTTTTGTTGTTTCAATATATGAAACAATCAGTCTCTGAATACGTAATAAATTATGTAATAAATAATGTACATAACATACATTTACAATTCAACACGGGAGGTTAAATTGTAAGAATTTGTACCATAATCTAATTTTTTACTCACATAATCGAAATATATATAAAATATATCGAAATCTAACTACAGAATTATTCTTGCCTCGACCCACTGGAGTCTTCATGAGAGGTTGACCTGGGTAAATAATTAACAAAACACGATAAGCATGTATATATGTATCCTTTAGAGTCTTCACGAGAGGTTGACCATGGAGTACAAATTTAAAAAGTACGTATCTTAGAGTCTTCACGAGAGGTTGACCACGGAAAATTAACTTGAGATGAATGTATCCTAGAGTCTTCACGAGAGGTTGACTGACCATGAAGTGTAAATTTGAGATGTGTGTATCCTAGAGTCTTCACGAGAGGTTGACCACAGAACATAAACTTGAGAAGAATGTATGCTAAAGTCTTCACGAGAGGTTGACTGGCCATAAAGTATAAATTTGAGAAATATATATCCTCGAGTCTTCACGAGAGGTTGACCATAGAGTGTAAACTTGAGAATTATGCATTCTAGAGTCTTCACAAGAGGTTGTCCATGGAGTTTAAATTTAAGAAGTATGTATCCTAGAGTCTTCACGAGAGGCTGACCATGGAGCACTCACTAATCGCTATCCTTTTTTCTTGTTCATAAGTATGTACTTATCTCAGAGTCTTCATAAGAGGTTAATCATTTACAAGTACACGTTGTTAGCTATTATATACATATATAAAACATAAAAATACTTTCGTACATTAAGAGAACTCTGTTCTTTTCAAGAAAACTATGTACAAAATAAGCCAATCTTAAAAGAAACAGTAATGAATGGTTATGTACTCGAAAACCCTTTATGAATTGCCTTGTTAGAAGATCATACCTTAGATGAATCTATGGTTGAATCTATTCTTATCCTTTTAAGTGAAGAAAATAAAGAACAGGAAAATTATATCCAGTAACTATATTACACGACTAATTTTATTCTTTAAGATGGCTCAACAAAGCATCCGCGAAACTCTGATGATAAAAAGGTATCTGATTCCGAAAATCTGTACAGATTGAACACCTCCGTTAATAGATGATCTTACGAAATAAGTATTTAACGGTGCTGTCATAAATAAAGGCATAAGAATCGAAGAGAAATAAATTTCTCAGCTGTGGGTACAACTATATATAAACTGTTAAACTATAACTCGCAAGAGAACAAGGAAACTATTGAAACCTTAAGGCTTAAGCGATTCTTACCCCTTGCTATGAGATGTTATTCTTTCAGAAACAATTACTGGAAGATCTCTGGATCAGATCTACTAAAGATATAAAGAGTCGCTTTGGTAAGGTTCATATTAGTGAATATGTTTGTTAATGAATTACGAGATATAATTAAGGCCACAGCGGCAAAGGTTTTAAAAAATATCTCATCCTCTATCCCTTAGTAAAAGGCCAGTTGCTTTAAACTCAAGGGGGGGAGAGGTTAGTAGTGCAACCTTGTCCAAGTGGGCCTCCCTTCCGTCCCGTAGTACAACTACGCCGGCGCCGCCATTAACGCAGCAGTTAACAACAACAGAGACGTGGCTATATAGGCTGGCAGGCTTTCATTTCTTCTTAATTAGTGAAAAGCTGTAGCCTGCGACCCTGAAATGCAGTTATTATGAGAAGCCCCAGTTTCAACAACTTTGGCTTTACAGGCCAGGCCATAGAGCTTGCAAATGCAATGCAGTGCAAGACAGTTTCTTTTTAGTTTTTTCTGGTTCCAAAACTAGCCTACTATAAGGCTTATAGCCATAAAAAATACCATTTTATTCCTACTAATCACTCTATGTTACAGGATATTATGACAGATTTAAAATGATAAAGCCCTGCTGACGACCTGTTTGGCGCAATGGTTGCCATGCCGGACTGCCGATCAAAAAAAATGGTTATTACGTAACAAAATAGATTTAAATAATGCATATTTTTAAATTTCTGTATCTAGCAAAAACAGAAAAATACTTTCGTTTCCTCTAGTATAGAATATTTTATATTTATATGCATTAATCTGTTTACCATTTGGGTTAAACACAGCCCCATTATAATATATTAATAAAAATATGAAACCAGTAGTGTGTCACATATAAATATGTATTCGGGACTTCATTTTGTGCATCTACTTAGATGACATTTTGCGACTAGGGCTACCTTAAATCCAAGTCAAGAAAGCAGGTGTTTACTGAATGTGATATTCATAATAAATTTTATTAAAAGTTTGTTACAGGCATCGCAACAATGTCAGCATAGCCTTCCTTCTTTATAGCCTTCTATACACAAATATGTTTGAAAGGTTTGAAATGAAACTAAGATAAAAATATTGGTAATATTGAAAGCCGTACGCAATAAACTTTGTGTTTATTTGTATTTACCACCATAGTGAATTGTAGAAGAGAAGTGTTTAAAAACAAACCATTCCATTCAAACGTTTTATTTTGCTGAAGAAATTTACTCGAATGCATAAAATTTATATCAGGATGAGGTTTTCTTTTTGAACAACCCAACTTTAATTAGGTAATTTATTAACTCTAGGTAGAGTTATTGGCCGCATCGCATGATTGCGTGATTTTAATCTTAATCAGAATTTATTGATATACCTATTGTAATCGCATTATGGCAACAAAATGGGCGGTACTAGAATTCTACACTTACATATGTAATTTAGCTTTAACTTATGGCAGGGTTCGAAACTAAAAATATATGGATTTATGCATTGTGCATTCCATTGTAAGAAAACAAACGGAAATGTCTAGATGTTCTTGTTCTGAAGTTAATTTAAAAGAAATTATCATATTATATAATCAGTTTGGAGGAAGATATATTTGTCATCAAATCTAACTCAAAATGTACATTTTATGTATCATGACATACCGACCCAGAAGCTAAATTTATATAGATGCATTTACTATTCATTGGTCCAAGCATTACTATATTGCTTTTTCCTCATTCGTTCTTATTTTACGCTAAAAGCTTCAAATAAGTTTGATGATGTGATAATGCACGAAAAATAATGGTTGTAACAGATTGACCATCTCGGCCATTGTACCTTTGGTTGTTTACATGATTAACTGAAAATAAAACCAAATACTAATTAATTACTTTCACTTTTCAGCAGTTTTATGTGGAAATCGCTAAGTCGACTAGAATCGTAGAGCATGCTTAAATGTAATGTAAGCCTCAATTTCAGGAAAAACTGATACTGTAGCGCGACACTACTCAGTCCGGTCGACCGTGCCTTGCTCTGTGCGCAACCTTGAAAATTTTGTGTTCCGAGTCGGCCGTTACGGATGCGTTCGCGCTCCCCGATCGTCAGTCCGCTTTATGCCGCGATATTGTGACCACGTACCTATGCGTTGTTACATTGGCGCTCCAACACGGGCCATCGCGTCGCTAATACGATTTCGAACCCTGTGTACCTAATATTAAATAAACTTTCGTGCAAGTGTTTGTTCCGAGTAAATAAGTAACTGTTAACCGGCTTGTACTAGTTCGCGTGTGTATTTGTGTTTGTGCGTGGTATTCTACATCAAGCAACATGCCCCGTACACGAAGACAAACCCTCGACAGTGCTGACGACGTCGACGTTTCCGAACCGTCCTACGCGCAGCACCTGGAGCCATTGTTGTCAGCGTTCGCCAAAGCTCAAGCTCAATCAAATCGTGAGCTTATTGAGTCCATATTATTGGCCCGCGCTACCAACCAAAGCCCAGCGTCGACACCCGGGTTGTCTAACCAGCCGTCGTCTGGAAACTTCGCGAACTGTACTGCTCGTTTCGACGGATCAAAGCGCGACTCAGAAGTTTTAGAAGCATTCATCGACGCTATATGTATATACAAAGAATGTACTAACATCGGCGACGATCATGCGTTACGGGGCCTTCCTATGCTCCTTGAAGGAGAGGCCGCCGTCTGGTTTCGGGGAGTAAAAACATCGATTACATCGTGGGACAATGCCATCCAACGTCTACGTACTATGTACGGTGTCCCAAGGCCGGCACACAAGATATTTAGAGATATCTTCGCGACCGAGCAGAATAATGAGCGCGCCGAAGTCTTTATTACGCGTCTCCGAGCTATGTTTTCAAAACTTCCCTATACCATCGAAGAGAATATACAATTAGATATGATTTACGGCTTACTAAGCCGCGTTCTACGCGAACGCCTAACCAGAACATCCGTACACACAATCGACGAGCTCATCGAAAAGGCTAGATGCATCGAAGACTCATTAACAGAAGCTTCACTACCATCAGATTGCAGTGCTGTTAACGGCTCACGTATGTCCTGCAACGTGCGTGGCTCTGCGTGCACCGAAAGTCGCGCGGCCGCGGCGGCGCCCATAAAAGGCGCGCGCCAGCCAGCCGCCATCGCCGGCGATCGCGCCACCGCGTCGCCCGCCATCCATCGCGAGATTCGCGGGAACGGGAACTACGATGCCGCCATTCGACACTTCTGATTCTACGGGTAATGCAACTAAGGTGGTAAGCCCATCGCCTTCGACGAGTGCAGCCAGTGCAGGTAAACTGTTTTGTGTTTATTGTCGGAAAAAGGGACATACGCGTGCGATGTGCGGTAAAAATAAAAGTGTTTCGCAAGTGTCGTGTTACGGTTGCGGTCAAATAGGTGTAATTCGTCCCAATTGCACAAAGTGTAATAATAGCTTTTCGTCATGTGACTTTTTGTGTGAAAATTCCACCATTTCGTGTACAACTAACGATAATTCTATTTGTATTCGGTCAAATAATGTTTCTGATCGTAATTGTTATAATATTCGAAATACTAACTATTCAGAATGTACCGGTGAAGGACACTTGTCTCAGAGTACCTACTGTTCTAACCCGCAGAGGTTCCATAAAGAATGTCGTAGTAATGTTTTGTCTCTGAGAGACAAGTCACCTTTGCCTTCTAACGTTCGTAATGACTTGTCAAAGATTAATGATTTAAATATTTCATCAAAGATTAGTATTGTACCTACCTATGCATGTAAGCCTCTGAGATGCACGGCGCCTAAGGAGGGTTTACGGACGGGGAGTAAGAATGACTCACGCGGTTTTAATACGATCGATATCAATTCTATGGGTCGTCCTATTCTTTATATCGAGATTTGCGGTAAAACTGGCACAGGTTTAATTGATACGGCTGCCAAGCGTTGTATTGCCGGCGCCTCACTTTATTCACTCCTCCAAAAGTCTAACGTACCTTTTCGCGATACTGTCATGTCAGTCAAGCTTGCGGACGGAGCAGTACAAACACTTAATGTCAAACTTGTCGATGTAAATGTAAGGCTCGATCGGACGGATTTAGTGGTGCCGACTACATTCGTTATTTTCCCTAACGCCGTTAATAACGAAACGCTCCTTGGAGTCGATTTTTTACGCAAAGCGGGTATTGTTATTAATATGTACCGGAATACTTGGTTCACAGCTGATCGACCTCACGTCATTCATAAGTTAGAAAGTGAGACCTTACGTGACTCCGTTGGGTGTGCTTCCGCGGATGTTCTGAGGGCTGACGAGGGTACGATGCTGTCACCATCTGAGCGTACCGATCTAACTGTACTTCTTCAAGAATACGAAGACATTTTTAAGGAAGGGCGAGGTCCAACTCCTTTTGCCGAACACCGAATTGAAACAGGTGATCATCCTCCAATCGCTGTTCCTCCTTATCGTCTCACTCCTGCTAGGAGGGCAATTATGGAAGCCGAGTTAGAGAGAATGTTGGAACTCGACATTATTGAGGAATGCGAATCTGCTTGGGCTGCACCAGCACTACTCGTTCCGAAGAAAGATGGTACCTTTAGATTTTGTGTGGATTACAGAAAGCTGAACGCCATCACTGAGAGTGATTCGTATCCGTTACCGGTCATCGATGATTTGTTGCAGTACACAGGTAAGAGTTGTTACATGAGCACAATAGACCTTCGTTCCGGTTATTGGCAGGTCTGTGTTCGTGAGTCTGACCGGGACAAAACAGCTTTTGTGACACCGTATGGAGTTCACCGATTTAAGCGCATGCCCTTCGGGTTGAAAAATGCGCCCGCAACTTTTCAGCGCCTCGTGGACAGATTTCGTTCCGGCTCTTCTCTTAAGGATACCACACTTTTAGGTTATATCGATGACCTTATCGTAATATCTGACAGTTACGCCAAACATCTTCAGGATCTCCGTGCTGTATTCGACCGTCTTCGAGTCTTCAACCTCCGTGCCAATCGTTTGAAGTGCGTTTTCGCCGCGGAGAGTGTGAAATATCTTGGTCACCTCATCACCCCGGAAGGCGTATCTCCCGATCCTGGTAAGATTCAGGCTATAGCTGATATGAAGGAACCTACGACTGTTAAACATCTCAAGAGTTTTCTGCAGACCTGTTCTTGGTTCAGGAAGTTCGTTCCTGAATTTTCAAAGGTCGCGCAGCCTCTTACGATGCTCACCAAAAAGGCTCAGTCTTGGATATGGGGTCAAGATCAAGCTAATGCTTTTTTAGAATTAAAAAGGCTGCTTACCTCAACGCCAATACTCGCCCAACCGAACTATAGCTTACCTTTTATTGTAAGGACGGATGCCAGTAACTACGCCATCGGTGCCGCTCTACTCCAGGGGGAGTCCCCACGTGACGAACGTCCTATTGAGTACGCGAGCCGACTTCTTACACCTGCGGAACGTAATTATTCGACCACAGAGCGCGAAGCTCTTGCTGTGGTTTGGGCTTGTGAGAAGTTCCGAGGCTATATTGATGGGCATCCCGTTCGTGTTGCCAGCGACCATCAGCCGCTTAAATGGCTACTTACCCTGAAGTCACCTTCTGGTAGATTAGTACGCTGGGCGATGAAACTGCAATCCTTTGATCTTCAGGTTGAATATACACCGGGTAAGGCAAACGTCATCGCTGACACACTGAGTCGGCCACCCTGTGAAAGTGATACTCGCGAGTCCTGTGGAGTGTGCACCGTGATCGTGGAGATACCTCGTTGGGAAGCCTCGACCGTTCGTGACGCGCAGCTCGAAGACCTAGAAGTGTCAAAGATCATAAAGGACCTGGAAAGCAAAGATGATGTTGCTGTTAAAACATGGACCGAAAGAGGTTATCACCTTAGTAAAGGAGTGTTGTACAGGTACACCGATGCTGACACGGAAGAACCGCAACTTGTCGTACCTGAAAGTCTTAGAAAGCAAGTAATGACTGAATGTCATGACTCTGCGACATCTGGGCATGGCGGTATAGAGAGAACTCTCCACCGCATCGCCGAACGTTTTTATTTTCCTGGGATGCGTCGTTATGTAACTGACTATCTCAAAACTTGCATTGAATGTCAACGTTACAAAGCATCTAACCAAAAACCTGCTGGTCTTATCCAAACACCGGTTCCAGCTCAACGGTTTGAGGTTTTGGCAGTTGACCTTTTTGGACCATTGCCTCGAGGGCCTAATGGTGAACGATGGGTGCTTATCATCGAGGATACAGCTAGCAAGTGGGTGGAGCTCTTCTCCCTTGTCGATGCTACAGCTGAAGCCTGCGCCAAAGTTCTCATCGAAGAGGTATTCCTACGGTTCGGAGTTCCACGTCGACTGATATCCGATAATGGAGTCCAGTTTGTGGCGGACCTCATGCAGCACGCCATGTTTGTCCTTGGCGTTAAACAGGATCTCATACCTCTATATCATCCTGAAGCTAATCCCGTGGAACGCAAAAATCGGGATCTCAAGACACAACTCGCAATACTGGTTGAGAAGGAACACCGGCATTGGGCCGACGCGTTGCCGCTCATCCGGTTCGCTTTAAATACGTCGCTTACGCAAGCAACGAAACACACGCCTACCTATCTTACATTTGGCCGCGAACTGCGTTCTCCTTTTAGTGTACAAAGTGATCTTCGTGCGATTGTTGAAGCAGAGAATTATGTCCCACAGATCACGCCTTATTTGCTCAAGCTAGCCGATACTATCTCTGATGCTAAGGAAAGCATTGAGAATCAACAGGATCAAAGAAAGGTTTTCAAGAACAAGACTCGTCAGCAAGCTGAGAATTATGAACCCGGTGACTTAGTGTTGTTACGAAGTCATGTGTTAAGTTGCTCACATAAGGGAATCAGTTCCAAGCTTGCACCGCGTCAAGATGGTCCCTACGTGATCATAAAGAAGATTAGTCCCACCACGTATATCTTAGGTCATTGTGGTAGACCTGATGAATCTCTGGGGAAGTATCACTCAGCGGACCTCCGTCGCTATCATGCTCGTCAGGACGAGCAGCCTGAACCAGTACGTCCGAAAAGACCACGTGGTCGTCCGCGTAAGACTTGTGTGGTTTAGATTTTATTTGTGTTTGACCTGTCGTGAGGGCACCTGACTAGGTCAAAAGGGGGAGACTGTAGCGCGACACTACTCAGTCCGGTCGACCGTGCCTTGCTCTGTGCGCAACCTTGAAAATTTTGTGTTCCGAGTCGGCCGTTACGGATGCGTTCGCGCTCCCCGATCGTCAGTCCGCTTTATGCCGCGATATTGTGACCACGTACCTATGCGTTGTTACAATACAGTATATTTTTACAAAACTTTGGAATAAGTTTTATGGGAAGAAGGACGTCGAGGATCGGTTACTATAGTTATTATTGTCATTTCTTTTTGACATTACTTTGTAATTGTGAAAGTGATCTACACCACAGGTCTCTTAAAAGATGTAGATCTGCCCTAAGATTAATATCAGGGCAATGATGAACGTTTTTTCAAGTATAAAGCAAAGTTGACGCCACGTGCTCCTAAATAATGATTTGGAATCGAACGAACGAATTGAAAAGCAATATTATTTTAAATTACCTTACTTCTGAGTTTCCGAACGTCTTAGTCTAGTCACTTACAAAAAAAAAACCTATCATCAATCGCTTTATGTACTGGCCCCTAAATTTAAACAATAGCTTTATTAGAAGTGTTAAATATTGTTTAATTATATAACGAGATCATTATTTAAATTGGATAGATATGAATATCGAAACATTCGTTTCATTAATATTTTTACCAAACTATTATACATATGATAACAATCTAATAATTTGTTCAGCATTGTTCTTCAATAACATTCAAGTTACTGAACTTTCCAGGCGAAATAACGATACTTCTTATTTTTAAGAAGCCTTACCACGCCGCTTTACCCAACACTATCAGCAGATGGATAAAGGATTTTTTGAAGCTTGCGGCGTTTATATTTCTATGTTTAGTTCCTGTAGTAGTACGCGTCATGCGTGTGTATCATGAATACTTTTTCAGTGCATAAATATTGCTGTTATATAAGTATAAGAGTCAACCAGTTTTTGACCACATAATTTGACCGTTTTTACAAGTTTTTATAACAGACCCATAAAAACTAATGTATTCTATTTCCTCTTTAGCTATTCTTGACAATTACTAAATGATTAAATTAGATATTAACCTATTTTCTTTATTTATACTATTAATATTAACAAAAATAAGGCTTTTATATTGAATTAACATATTTTACATAATATGTTACTTTGTGTTATTCAGCAATTTTATAGTTTCTTTTAACATCCTACAAGTAAGTAATTAAAGTGATCATGAGGATGAGATGCGAAGTATAATGATAAGATCAGACGAGGTTACCTGTAACTGATGTCCGATCTTCATTATACGAGCATCTCATCCGAAGTGATCACTCCCTCAACCACCCATGATTCAATGCTAATATTATCATTATTTTTTCATCACCCTGTATAAAATTGCTGATGTCTTTGAACTAATAACGTTTATGTGGACAGATGACATTGGAGTGAAGAGGTTTTTTCCTTTTTATTTTTAAACTTTGTGCAGCGTAGTAGTCCAGATAAGCACGACTACAAGTAAGTAATTAAAGTGATCACTTCGGATGAGAAGCTCGTATAATGAAGATCGGACATCAGTTACAGGTAACCTCGTCTGATCTTATCATTATCAGAATATGAGAAGAGTCTGTGTAAAATTTCTGCAGATGTTTTTTGCAGTATGTCATTTCAATCAAATCAAATCAAAAATATTTATTTCATATTAGGAATATAACATATTCGCTTAATGAATGTCATTTTTCCCGGTCATCGCCTTTACGGGCAACGGGCACCCCGTTTGAGCTAGATGTTGAGCTGAGAGAAAAAAGGCGGCGAGAATAAACTCCCAGCAGCACACTTTTTTTTTAAAAAGGACTTAGGTACATAATTGAGGTAACAGAATGGCTATGGGTCCATAATGGGCACACATTGTAAAAAAGGTCGGTAAAAATGTTTTGCCTTTCTGTGTATGGCCTTAATGTGAACATTCTTTAAAATATAAAGGACTCTTATATTATAATATAAAATAGAGTGGCTGCTCTGTTGCTACCTACACCATTCATCTTCTCAGAGTTAAATGGCCCAACCATTTGTTTGGCATGAATTTAACCATTTTTTTATATTGACAGGGAGCCATCTAAAAGTTGCAAATAACCCAGTGGTTATATGGGATTTTTACTCAATTGAAACTCTTTGGATATTCGGCGTTTGTATAGGGTTTCGGGAATGTAACCATCTCAATCATGCTCCAAGTTTTGCCTGAGCTCATGTGCAGTTAGGATACATTAACACCACGTGGCCTGCGTGCTCGATTGCAGTCTATTTTAAAAAATAATCTTTAAAAATATATATAGATGTACTGAATGTAAAGATGTATTCGAAGATGTAAGATAAGATAATATAATATAAGATAATATAATATAAAATACCTCTGATGCTTACTTAACTTATTTCTCCATAACTTCTTCGGTGTATGCCAAAATAGTATATTTCATTACAAGTGCGGAAAGGCTGTCATTGCAAGGAGTTCCGACATATGTGTACCCGAGCCGAGGCGCAGCCGAAGGTGAGGGTTGACAGTCGGAACTTCTTCCAATGACGGTTCCGCACGTGTACTGAACAACTATTTTTAATATAGTTGCGAAAAAATGAAGCAATTTAATAAAATAATAAAAACTCGCAAAGAACATTTTTGAAAAATGGCGCCAACCGTAAAAGAATACCTATATGCAGAGATTTTTTTGTTTTCTTCACCCATTCTGGGTAGGCAAAAGGAACTATGCCCATACAGCCAAGTCTTCAGTAAATTTTTTTTATTGATATGAAATGAAAATGTTAATGAGATGAGATGATATGAAATGAAACCTAACCTAACTCATTTAATCAAATCATTAAATCTGATTTTGAAACAAATTATTAGCTTCTTTTTAGAAATATTTGCATGAATCATAAAAAGTTCTAAAACTTCGTGGTTGTTTTTTTAATAGACATTATTTTGACAGTTGGGAAAGAGAACGCACGAGTGCGGAAAAGGTAAAGAAAAAGCACGAGTGTGTAATAGCCCACTTCCCGAACGCTATACGTCCCTGCAATACGACACTTTTTGAGCAACTGTATTAAAAAATGTATTTTCCTTACAGGCACTATGTGCCTGTATTGAATGATACACATACGTACCTGAAACAAATAACACGATAAATTACATATGTAAGGTATATTCCTAGCTGTTCCATTTACGAATAAATCCGAGAAGTACCCTAATTACAACGCGGTTATACGAGTTTACTCTTTAAAATTAAAAATAAAACACTGATTAGTAAATCTATACATACATACACACAAATAAATAAAATTGGAGTGTCCATTTGTAATATTAAAATCGGGACTTTCACTGGCAGGTAGCTGAGGAGTTACTTAGGATACTTTTATTTTAGAAAAAATCTACAACTAAAGTCCACGCGGACGAAGTCACAGGCGGCCGCTAGCATTTAATAAAAGTCTTATCGAAATAAAAATATTATGTTATAGAGACATTATAATTGTGATATAAGTTAAAACTTCAGATCTTAAAACCGCAGCGTAAATAACAGATCTCTAAGGCAGTACAGAATAGTGGCATTTAGCAACAAAGCTTACAGTAAAATATCATATCAAGAAACGGAGAGTTTATAATAAGGTAATAAATAATATTGAAGGCCAAAGATTACCGCATAGTGTCGCGAGATGACAGCGACATGCGACCCCTGCGGCAGCTCGAGGTCGTTGTAGAAACACTGGATTTTATTTGTAATACTAGGACTGCAAAATACTCATATAAACAAACAAACCTGGTTTTGGTTTTATTGTAAAAGTTAGTATTGTCGTGTGGGCAATGGAAATAAACTAACTCTTGATTACTCAGTACTATGTGAACAAAGTTTTTAGCTTAAGCTCTTAGCTTTTAGGTATTTTAGCTCTTAGCTTGACGACCCGCGTGGCGCAATGGTTACCATGCCGGACTGCCAATTGAAGGGTCCCGGGTTCGATTGCCGGCGAAGCAGATATTTGAATAATGAGTTTAAATTTCTATTCCCGGTCTGGGTGTTTGTGTTTCTGTTTTTGTTTCTGAGTGTGAGAATCCAATCCATAGTACCCACGACACAGGGTATTTGAGGGTATATCTACCCTAATGTGGGGCTATGTTTATGGCTATTTGTTTGTTCATGCCAGTAGTCCAGCAGACTGACCGGGTTCGGGTTGATGGCATTAATATTTTGGTTTATTGCCCGTAGCACTTCTCCTTCGCACTACCATTATACTCAACATGTCACACCAAAAATTAAGATGACTAATTTAAAGCAAAATATAAAGTGACTAGCTGTGGCCTGTGCCCCACGTTTCATGGGAATGAGATGTTTGAACGCGGTAAAAAGTAATTCTTCAGCTTCTAGACTTATTGTTTCATAAGATAAAACCATCGTGACGTGATAGAAAGATAAAGAAACAAATAAACACACATTCGTATTTTATAACGCATATTGAAACGTAAAATCCCGTAATATTTTATTCAGTAATCCCAGTTGAGTCAGGTCGCTTCTAATCTTCTAATATAGAATCTAGGTTATAGATATAGCCTAGTTTATGAGCCCGTCGATACACTCAGGATCCGTTTGAGCACATGCAGTAATAATGCAGTAGAGCGCTGACCTGCATTTTGATATTGAAGTACAACATAATACTTTTATGATGTTATTGTTCTTGGGTTTGCTGTGTATTAGAGTCTATTCACAAAGAAAATAGATATGGAACATGATACAATGCACAAATATTATAAACGCGAAAGTAACTCTGCCTGTATGTGGGTGAGTATGGATGTGTGTGTTATATTTTCACGCCTAAACTACTGAACTATTTTCCAGAGTAAGCATTGGGAAAGGACATAGGACATTTTTATCGCGAAAAATAGGCTTAAAGGGATTAAAATAAGGGTTAGAAATTTGTATGAAATGTTCACATTGTCCCAGATAAAAACATGAAGCTTTGTATTGAGGCACTGGATAGGAAGTAAATAGATGGTTTAATTGGAGATTTTCACATTTTGGCCTACATGGGTAAGAAATAGGAGATAAAAATTCGTACGGAATGATAACCGAATTCTACGCTGGCGGAAAGCTAGTTTTTCGTAATTTCGTCAGTTTTACCTGTATAGTAAAATACTATTAATAATTGGCTCACAAAAAGTAAAGCCTGATACCTGAATGATTATTATTTGAAAGTACATGAAATTAGGTACACGAAAAGTCAAATTGGGGCACAAATTGCCTGTTAGTTCTTTTTCCGAATGGACTCTACATTCCTTCTACATACTTTTTGCATACTAGTACTGTTTATGTATTACTTCTACTTGGCTGCAGCCCTTTTTGCTCCTCACTACTGGGCATGGGTCTCTATCACTGGAGAGGTCTGGAGCTTACTCCACCACGCTGCTCCAATGCGGATTGTTGGAGATGCGGGTTAGTGGCCAACCCGCTGACGGATGTTTTCAAACCGCCCATAAGGCCGCAAAGGTTTAACGACTGTTATCTTTCGACAACAACCGGGACCGACGACGGCTTAACGTGCCCTCCGAAGCACGGAAACGCGCATGAAATTTTTTGCCACTAGCAGTCACCCATCACACACCCGACCACGCTCGTTTGGTTTAGTTGCATAAATAGTTTGCGTTCTACGGTAACTGCCGGCTTTATGCGCGCTTCAATTATTTGTACTACTCATTCCCTTAACTTCTCATTCCCACGGAAAAATCTAAAAAGCGCGATATAACCGAATTCCACGCGGGCGAAGCCGCGGGCGGTAAGCTAGTTCACTACAAAAACGAGAATTTGTAAGCGAATCAATACGTCAAATATGTATAATAATTGTACCCATCTATCTATACCATCTATACTAATGCGAAAGATAACGCAAGAATGGCCGAATGGATCAGGATGAAATTTGGCAAAAAGGTAGATCATAGTCTAGAATAGCACATAGACAATTGTACATTAGCACATATATCCTATATCTAATACTTATATGTATCGTACACTTATAAATTATACCCCTTATATACCAACATAAATATACCACCAACCCGCATTGGAGCAGCGTGGTGGAGTAAGCTCCAGGCCTCCCCAATAATTGGGAGAGACCCGTGCCCAGCAGTGGGACGCAAAAAAGTTGCAACCAAGCCATACCCCTTATATAACTTTATGAATACCTACTTGCGCATTCCTTCTTTATGTACAACAATACTCATTGCATCTCAGACCACTGGCATGGAGAAGCGAGAACCAAACTCCGAAGCCGTGTACCAGAATAATTCCCCTGACCGCAAAGACCCGCTTTGAGCAAGTAATTTCGGCTGGAAAATGGAATTAAGATGTTAAATTGCTAGAGTGAGGAATTTGGTTTGTTTGAGATTCGTTTTTGCTTTTAGTCGGCTGATGGAGAAGATTAAATGTGGAAAAACTTCCGTTTGTTTAAAATTTTATTAAGATAGGGGCGTTATCTGATAACGAGGACTAAAGATAAACGAAGAAATACATAACACTCTATCTTAGAGCATCACAGGTACTGACAAGTATGACACCCGTCAGAGGAGTGGCCTTTACGGGCGAACCCCTCGTCCTAACGAGTATACATAATGTGCCTTTTAGTTATATACAACTAGTGTGTGTGTGTGTCGGTGTCAGTGTTGTCGGTGCATAGAAAATGATGTTGTTAATTGAAATTGACATATTTAGAAATGTATGCGTCTGTAGCGATAAAAGAATATCTGTGAATGTGTGACAAATTTAAATGTGTGCGTTCTTCCCCCCTGCACCAGATTTGGCACAAAAATTATGTATCGAAGCGAGGCGCAATGCTCTAGGCTCCCCACTGACGGGTGAGTCCGTACCTTTGATCTCTAAACACTCCATATACATACACTATAGGCAATGATGTTATCATAAAAAGCCTGTCTAAAAATGTCCCTTTAATTATGATGCCCTTTAAAATAAAGAGAACGTCTACATTTATTCTATGTGCATTTGGCACAGATATAGATATCTGGAATAGCACATACACTTTTTATCCCAGAAAAGTTTAGTATTCATGTGGGATACATTAGTATAATCATATTAACTCAAATCACCCGAATTAATCGTATCATTTAATTATTGTACTTAATATACATATTATTTATTTATTTATTTATGATGTAATAGTATTATATACATTTTTACTAAATTAGTATCTGTTACGTTCGCTATCACTCTTCTTTCCCTCGTTACAACTGCTTTATTATTATTATTTCTTTTTCTTATTTATTACCACCTTCATCGATCTTCCACTACCTTAAGGTCAACTGGTAGAGAATGCTTTGAGCATTAAGTCCGCCTTCTGTCCGATACTTTTGTACGGCGTAAAGTTTAAATAAATAAATAAATGAAACCGAGCCGGATCCCTAGATTATAAACTTCAGATGAAATCTTTTCAGTCGCAATCTTTAAATTTCGGAAGAGCTACATTTAAAATATTTATTTGCCTAAAATCACCATAAGTATTTCACCATCCAAAATCACCATAAGCATTGGATGGTATTTTAATCCCAATTTAAATCAGCACAGCTTCAATTTCGGAATAAATCGGTTGAAGCGGTTAGGGCGGCAAATAATTCAGTTATGGCGGACCCACACCACTTAAAGCGTATTACTGTTTGCGTCCCACGTTTTAGAAAATCTCTGTTTACTTTGGTAGTTTTCCCCAGAAGATCTATTTACACTCGTAGTAATAGTTTTGTTTTTTTCACATACATACTAAAGTAAAGTAAAGGAAAATCTAGTTTTTAGAAATGATGAGTTTCAGTTTCTATATTATATATATCTATATCTGTGTCCATGGTACTCACGACTACCCTGTGTCGTAATCTTTTTTTTGGTATCGAAGGAAACCTTCAATAGGAAACCGGCACCTTGAGAGTGGATACCGGGTTATGTGGGATTTGTACCGCACTAAAATCCCCTCGGCGGCCTGCCTCTGCGCTTGAGGAGGACTCCGGGATCTCCAGTGGAACGGTGCCCTTCACGCGCGGCGCCCTAGAACGGGCCATCTTCGGGAGAGCAGATGTGCTCTCCTGCACCTTCAGGTGTTCACGGTGGCATCCGGCCACGCACACACCGCTATCCTTCCCGGGAATGCTGGCTGGACTGATCGAGCTCCCACTCTCACCGTCCGCAACCTCGAAAACCCCCTTTTTCGCCTCTTACGATCAGATAGGGGATACCGTAGCTCTAATTTTATTTTAAACTAAATGTTTACCGGCACGAGAAACGCCATTAAATCGCTCAAGGCTAGGACAAATAATCCAGTTACATTGGACCTTCGGCTTATTAATAGCCAATTTGTGTTGCGTCCCTCTTCCAGGATCAAGAGCCGTTATTAAAGTCCGTTTTTTATATTAAATACTCGTTTAATCTTGCTCTAGCGTCTGCTTTTCTTGTAAACATTTAGATAAATCCAACTGAAGAGATGATTCTTGGGGCATCTCATTAAACGGTCTTACTAACGTTTTCTCTTGTAGCAGTGAAAGCTTTTAAGTGATTTACTGGTCTTAATTTCGATAATGCAAATGTTTTCAGTCTAGTCTTTTTTCCTATTGTCTTTGAGAATAATTGTTAAAAAGTAGACGTTTTGTTTTTGACCCAAGTTTATTATATAAGGAGCAAAATAATACAATACTATTTATCCAGCCTTCAGGCTTCCACTGTTCTAGCATAGTTCTAGCATAGCATCTCCTCTAATCCATGCTTTCTCACTTATTTTTGTGGACATAAAATTCTTTGACCAATTTGTTTGTCTTTGAAACACCTCCTAAATCCTTACTTCCTTACTAATATTATAAATTCGAAAGTAACTCTGTCTGTCTGTCTGCTACGCTTTCCCGCTTAACCTACTGGACCAATTTTAATGAAATTTGGAACACAAATAAAAACCATCCTATGTACTTGGAAAGGACACACGAGCGAAGCCGCTGGCGGAAGGCTAGTATTGTATATAGAATAATCGTGATAAATAAATAAATTATAATTAATCACATTTATATACTTATTATATTTATCATTAGTATGTAAATAATGTATAAGACAGCTGCCCCTAGATATTTGCAATGCCCAACCAGGGTGTAACATGTAGACCTGTAAGTTTTATGTGCAATAATGAATAAATAAAATAAAACATTAATTTCGAATTATGTCTGATGATATGTGATGTATATGTGAAGAAAGACATTGAAGTAGATGTCTTTCTTCACTCTATTTCAATTATCATGAAATGTGATGAGAAAATATAACTATTTAGGAACAAAGTGTATTAGGTTAAACGAATAACATTGCAGCTATTGTGGTCATTTTGGCATTAATATTGTGCAATATAGGTACAATAGGGCATTTTGATAAACAATGTGGGAATGTGTTTGGAATTTTTTTACTAGAGTCACCTCCATTGTAAATTTATTTCAATTTATGGATGTTCTGCCGCCTTTAAAACTAGTATTACAAACATAAGAAATCACAAAAATGCGAGTGTGCGTTTTATTCATTTGTTCTTCTTTCACGTTGCAACGGTCTAACGGATTAGCTGATTTTTTGCATAGAGATAGCTGGGAGCTGAAAAATAACATTAGTTATTTTTTGGCTGCCACCTTTTTTGCGTCCCACTGCTAGGCACGTGTCTCTCCCCCTATTGGAGTGGTCCAGAGCTTACTCCACCACGCTGCTCCAATGCAGGTTGGTGGAAATGCGGGTTAGTGGCAACCCGCCCGTAAGTCCTCCGACAAGGTTCAACGATTGTTATCTATCGACAACAAACGGGACCGACGGCTTAGCGTGTGCTTAAGCACGGAAAAGGGCATGAAATTTTTTGCCATTAGCGGTCACCCATCTCACACCCGACCGCGCCCGTTTGGCATTTGCATAGACCGCTTGCATTATACGCTAGCCGCTGAGCCATGCGCGCTCTAAGTTACTTTCGACCCAAGAAAAATATCTCAATCCAAAACAACCTGTAGCTTACGTGACCGGAAATTTAGTTGTTTATGAATTCCACGAAGTAACAAATGATATAAATATTTTTCGTTGACTGTAAAACTTTACAATGATCACTTCGACATCAAAATTCTGACTACTATCCAAACTATAGTGACGGATTAACTACATGAAAAGCCGGGATTATACAGTCAGCTGCAACTCTGCTGGTTCGAAGTCAACAGAAAAACAATGCCCGTTATTGTTAGGCCCGCACTGCTCTTTTACAATGGTCTGTTTCAAATAATGAGCTAAAGTATTCTTGTTAGTTGTCGCATTAATGACTTTCTTTAATTTGAATTTTTATAAATAAAATAATAAATTATAGTTCACACTCATAGTCGCATATTCTGTGTTTTTTTTGTTCGTTGTACACTTGTAAAAACTAGGACTGTATATGAGGCCACTCCAAAAATACCTCTAATTTCATCATTTCGATTACTTTGACTGCATGTCATCCGGCATACCGGCTGGCGTGGTGACCCTATTGGTCACAGGTCTATTGGTATTAAAGCTAATTGTTATTAAACATCCAATCTTATACCAAAGATCCACGACGAAAACAAATGTCATATTATTTTTATTGTTGTTCTATTTTATTAATTATGCTATCGCTTAAGAAATATTTTCCTTCGAGCCGTTAGCTTTTATATTGTAAATATTTATAAAGTTAGCTAGTAAAAAAATTTCCTTCTTGGTAAAATACAGCTTTATCCGTGAGAAGCTTATTTTTCGTGTTAACTAACACATTCCAGATTGTCGTAGCAAACATTTGAAGTTCCAAAGAACATTATAAAACGTCTTACATTTTTATCTAGTCTTTATTAAATTTACTTGGCAACTTAACCATTTTCCATAACCCATTAAATAATAAAATAATTTTATTGCCTTTTCATCTAAGATAATAAATAGTAAACATTCCTAATTGTCGCAGCAAACATTTGAAGTTCCAAAGAACAGTATAAAACGTCTTAAATTTTTATTTTGTCTTTATTAAATTTACTTGGCAACTTAACCATTTTCAATAACCCATTAAATAATAAAATAATTTTATTGCCTTTTCATCTAAGATAATAAACAGTAAAGTAAGTAGTAGAAAGTAACACAAAAATATTTATAACTACATACACATATTTTACTAGACTTAAAAATATATCTGAAAAATAACTCAACCCCTTACAATACGTACAAAAGTTACGCTGTAACTTTCCTATTTTTGTCTCTTTCCTTTATTTCCGAGGACTTGCTAGGCTAGACCTAACTTTACGTCAAAGTTTGATGGGTTGAGAACGGGATGAAATCTCGCTTAGGCGGCCTTTCATCTAGTTAGCGTTAGATTCGACAGCCTCCGTGGCGTAGTGGGTGATGAGCCGACTGCGAAACGTGAGGTCGTGGGTTCGATTCCCACCCAGGACAAATATTTGTGTGATGAACGTGGCTATTTGTTCTGTGTCTGGGTGTAATTTTTTTTATTTAAGTATGTATTTAGAATTATATACGTATGTTTATCAGCTTTCTGATTACCATAGTACAAGCTCTGCTTAGTTTGGAATCAGATAGTGTTGTGTGAGTTGTCCAAAGATATTTATTTATTTTATTTTATTTAGATTCAGCAAGTCGCAAACAACTTACGAAGGTGGTAGTGAATCGTAGAAGTTGAAGGGGTTCAGATGTTCTAAAGCCTGTTAAAGGTGCAAAGATGTTTATTTATTACTTACGTTACTTTTTATTTATTACTACAAGCACCTTGGTATTGCACTATTGGCATTATCTTCCAGTCAACCTGGGTGATGATGAAAATGAGGGATAAACTTAAGTAAAGAAAAATAAATACGAAAAGAAAAGTAAACTAAAATCTGTTTACTTCTATTGCAAGGAAATTCTTTTCGTGTTTGCGTGTAAAGATGATCAGATTAAATTTTGATACGAAACAATACATATAATACACGCATCGCTCCACATAAGGATTTCCTGTGTCGTGAAAATCGTAGGTAACATGAATGCACTCTCACAGATAAGAACACAGATCACAATTACAGTAATGCCCGGCAGTGGCGGTCCGGGAAGGTAACGATTGCTTCTCTTAGGACGCTTAAGTCATATTCTTTATTATAGTTGCAGGATTATCTTTATCATGGTTGCAATAGTTTGGATGCATGTTTGTTGTTCACATTAAATTTGGCACAGATATAGAGTCAGGGATAGCACATATACTGCTTTTTGTACCCGAAAAATGTTCTGTTCCCGTGGGATAGATTAGTACCTAATATATAAAATTCTCGTGTCGCAGTGTTTGTTGCCAAACTCCTCCGAAACGGTTCGACCGATTCTCATGAAATTTTGTGTGCATATCGGGTAGGTCTGAGAATCGGTCAACATCTATTTTTCAAACCCCTAAATCATAATTTTAATAAATAAAAAAACCTTGAAAAGGCGCTACCGAGTTCGCGGGGTCAGCTAGTAATAATATAAACTTAAATCATCTGAACAAAACCAGCCTAGTCCACTAGTGTTGATATAATAAGAAAGCGCGAATATTCGTTGTATGGTCCTTTCAGCGAAAGCAACACGTCACAAACAAATACTTAGTAACTTGTGCCTTGATGCATAGCTTTGAGACGCAGAACTTGCTCAGAAATCTATTAAGGAAACTATGCACCTAATTGAAGAAGTTTTAGTAATATAGTTACGGTTCTTGTGACTGACTCGCTGTGAATCAACTTAGCAGTTCGGTAACAACTTCAGAATCACCTAAATATGTTTTGTAATATCAGAATAAATATTAAATATAACATTTTATATAACATCTTGGAGATTTAGAAATTGTGAAATCTTTTTAAGAATGTCGGTCGTAAGTGAATGCAAAGGTAAAAAGTTAATTATCATTGAATGTACTTTTTAAATATAGTTCAGCCTGATTCGAAGCAAAGCTCTAAAACGCATAAGCTATCTACACAGCTTAGTGAAAATATCAGGTGTAAGAAGGCTGTTTATGGCTAATTTCATGTTCCGTTTGCATTTCCGTGCTTCGCAGGTCTCTATAAGCCATTGGTGCAAACTATCGATAGACAGCAGCTGGTTTACACAGCATGATCTAAGTTTAATTCCCAATAACAGGATTCGCCTGTAAGTTATCTTAACCTTTGCTATCTAAAAAATATGGCTGCAAGGCTTTTTGCGACTGAGCTTACTCCAATACGCTGTTCCGATGCAGGTTGTGAAATACTTCTATAATAGCTCTAAATTCTTTAAAAATTACGGAAATTATATTCAAACGAGTTTATCCTCAAACGGAGTTATCCGTGGTAAAATTCAAGTATCAAAGAGAATTCAACTCCAGTCCTTACAGGTAAACGACACTGTCGTGTGGAAGAAATCTTCTTTCATAATTTTGCAAAGAATACCCTCTTTTGCAAAGAGATTACCACAGACTGTCTGAATGGGTCTGCTTAAATCACAACTTTTAAAACATCTTCGGTATGTGGCTGCAATCCTTTTTACGTCCCACTGCTGGACGCGGGTCTCTCCCCATTATTGGGGAGGCCTGGAGCATACTCCACCACGCTGCTCCAATGCGGGTGGAGATGTGGGTTAGTGGCCAACCCGCTGTCGGATGTTTTCAAACCACCCATCAAGCCTTCGCCTAGGTTTAACGACTGTCACACGTCCCACACCCGAAACACTCGTTGATCGATCGCGTTCTGTGCTCGCCGCCGGGCCATGCGCGCTTCGCACCTATCTATTTCAATATATGCTTATAAAAGAAACAATTAAATAGTCCTACGCAATATCAACCTGTCACGTGCGATGAAATTGTATCGATCCAAAAGAAATACTAAGATCAATATATTCCATTGATACCAAATATAAATTGGCTTTTAATAGTATTTTCTGCCAAAGCCACCTTTTGCTCTGGTTTTGCTTATCATTTGTTAACTAACAAACAAAATATACCTCGCGCGAGGCCTTACAATAAAAGCAAAGTAATCTCAATGTAGCGATTAAGTAAGCAAGGCACGTTTCCGTACACTTTTAATTAATTCCACGGGCGAGCCGTCATTGTCACGCTTTAATTTGTCGAGTGTAGCTTGAGGGACTCTTTAATTTGTCAGCTCGAGTGCTTGTAGGTGAATGCCAAGAGCACAGAGAATGCTTATGGCCAAGCACTCAGTTCAGCCGCGTTGATGCCGTTTTTTACGACACCGTTATTTTTATTTTTTGTTATTGCGTAACAATTGCATACTATCGCACTAGAATACATCTTCACATCGCGAGTTCCCCGTGGACCAACCGTTGGTCCAACTAGTTGCACATACTATGTATAAGCAAAATTATTTAAGTTTAGGAAATATTAAAATTGTTTATTGAATATTTATACATATTTTTTTTGCTATGGAGATATTCAGAAATTGTTTATGTTTATGAAGAAGCCAAGGAATAAAAAAATATTGCAAAGAAAAGAAGGGAAAAAAAATCATATTAGGAATACAAAATATTCGCTTAATGAATGTAATTTTTTCCCGGTCATCTTATTCTTTCTTCTATGTATATAATTTGATCAAACTGCATGTATCCAAAAAAAACATGTCTATCTTAATTTTATAATTTTCCGAACCCACACATTAATGGTTTCTTATTTTATTTTATTTTTTATTTTATTTTATTTTATTCTGGACACAGACAGTCATTTGATACAATTAAATCTATGATAACATATACATGTGTGTTGTAGACTTTGAGTGCCAATAAAATAAAATAATGAGTATTTTCTACCAATACTGTCTTTTATTTCAGTTTTGCGCATCATTTGTTTCTAGCAAACAATAGGTACGTAGCGCGAGGTCATACTATAAACAAACTAATCTCAACGTAGCGAGCAAGTAATCAAGGCACGTTTCCGTACCCTTTTAATTAATTCCACGAGCGAGCCGTCATTTTTCCGCTTAAATTCGTCGAGTGTAGCTTTAGAAAGTCCTTAATTTGTCAGCTCAAGTGTCTGCAGGTGAATGCAAAGAGCACAGAGAGTGCTTGGTCCTGTTCGGCCGCGTCATTACCATTTTCATGATATTGCCTTTTTATTTTTCGATCCGCTTTTAAATAATATAGCCATATATTTATTTTAAATAAAATAGCGATATATTATTATGTAATAGGTACGATATTACGATATTCATTCATGTTTATCAGCTTTCTGATTACCATAGCACAAGCTCTGCTAAGTTTGGAATGATGGTGTTATGTGAATTGTCCAAAGATATTTATTTATTTATTTATATTATAATATGATATTTTATGTTAGTTAGCAGAGCTGGATTAAGACTAATTTATGTCCCAAATAATATGCACTTCTGCACCTTGTCATTGATATTTGATAAAATGCTATTTCTAAACAAATCTAATTCATAGAAAGATCCCAAGCTGTTTATTAAAACTAAGTTTATTATTACTAAGTTTATTCTGGTTTATCACTTATACGTACGAATAGGTTTTTGGTGCCCCAACAACAACAACAGAACAACAACAGGTGATGCTAAAGCCATTGTTTAATTTCATTGTAGTAAAATAATTTTAGAATAACAGTGTAACAACACAAACGTGATCACAGTATCGCGGCATAAAGCGGACTACGATCGGGGAGCGCGAACGCATTTCGTAACTGCCGACTCGGAACACTAAAAGGCGCATAGAGCAAGGCACGTTTTATCAGACTCATTAGTACAACAGTATTTGTTATTAAAATAGTACCTACTACAGTAAAGTAATCAAAACAATAAAACAGGGTTAATACCTCGTAAAATATCACACATAATTTTAAGCGTCATGACGGCATGCAAAGAGCACAGCACTCAGTCGAGAGTGCTCCGGACATGCTCGTTCGAGAGCTTGCGTCATTTCCGTCCTCTGTAGCTCTTCATGTTCGTAGCGGAGTTGTGTAGTTTTAGGCAACATCAGATATATACGGTAATTTCTAAATCAGTCGAGAATGCTCCGGACACGCTCGTTCGAGAGCTCGCGTCATTTCTCTTTTGTAGCTCTTAAGGTTCGTAAAGGAATTGTTATTAATTTTAGATTAATACGTTGTGTATTTTATAACGCAAGCGGAAATGATACAGTATCCTCTATTTCTAACAAAGACTCAAAGACCATAGCTCTAAATCGAGAGAGGCCTGGCCATGATAATTTCAGTGTTTGTATAATTTCCATGTAGGCGGGTCTCATTAATTTCACAACATTTAATAGGGTTTATGCTTTATATTAGATCGATCGACAGAATATTATCCCTATTATAACGAATTCAGCATAACATTCTTAACCGACCGGTCATGAACAACGATGGCATGCAAATAGCACAGTACTCAGTCGAGAGTGCTCTGGACATGCTTGTTCGAGAGCTCGCGTCATTTCCCTTAGATACCTCCACATGTTTACGTTGAGGTATGTTTCATTGTAGGCAACTTTTGATAAGTTATATACAGCTTCCTCTAAATATGACTTAAACCTTAGAATAATTACAATTACATTATAGAAACCAAGTTCGCGCGCCCAAATTGAAGCATGTTGATTGGTGTGTGTGTGTTAGTTAATGGCACCAAACGCCGGGCCGCTCCGTAAGACTTAAGGTTAAATTTTATCAAAACACTTTTTTAAAACAAAATAAATTTTTACAGTGTTTTCAATAATTTGTAGTATTTTATAGTGACAGCTCTAGGAATCTATTTAGTGTTTCAATTTTGACAGCGCGCTTGTATGAAGACACTCATTCTTACGTATTTATTCTAAGACTTAAACACAATATTTCCAATAGTCATGAACAATGATGGCATCCAAAGAGCACAGCACTCGGACGTGAGTGCTCCGTACAGGCTCGTTCGAGAGCTCACGTCATTTTCGTGATGTGGAGCTGCGGGCTCTGTTCGTAGATTAACCAAATTTTAAAAAGGAAATTATTTGTTTGACTAATCTGTATGTAATATTGTATTAATTAGATAATATTTGAGAATTGAAGATCCATGCAGCTGAGCCAAACGGGCGCGGTCGGGTGTGAGATGGGTGACCGCTAGTGGCAAACAATTTCATGCGCGTTTCCGTGCTTCGGAAGGCACGTTAAGCCGTCGGTCCCGGTTGTTGTCGATAGATAACAGTCGTCAAACCTTGTCGGAGGCCTTATGGGCGGTTTGAAAACATCCGACAGCCGGTCCACCAACCCGCATTGCAGCAGCAGCAGCGTGGTGGAGTAAGCTCCAGGCCTCCCCAATACGGGGGAGAGACCCGTGCCCAGCAGTGGGACGCAAAAAGGGTTGCAGCCATTTGAGAATTGAGTAATTTAGCTTCCAAGCACTTGTGCCATATTACTATGTCTGTCTGTCTGTATGTCCGTCTGTCTGTCCGCAACTGCAATAGGCTTTGCAAAAATTTGCATATTATTCAAACTATTTCTTTTAATAAGCAGTACAAATCTACTTACAGTATTTCAAAATTGCGCATTATATAAAACGCCAGAAGTTTAGTACATTTTCTAATACTAAAATTCGTTTTCACTACAGATAGGATTGTAACAGAACGTTTCTAAACGTTGGATCTCGCATCCATCAGTAATTCAGTTACCTTCTAATGGGTGCGCTCGCTCTAAACACTCAATCGCTCACGGCGCGCCACCACGTCAATATTTGAACAACTTTCAAATATGTGAAACGATACGTTAGTAAATTATCTTTAAGAGGAAATGTAGGTGGCTTTTTTGTCTGTTAATAATAAATAAAGTTTGTCTGTTGTCTGTTAAGGATAAATAGAACAATGATTTTTGGACCAACGCCTCGTCTAAGGTCGTACACAGTTGCGCTACTACTCTGAAGGCTGTTGGTCGCCTTATGTCCGTCTGGCCGGCAACTGCACTTATCCACCGAAACACAACAGAATTGCTTCACAGCAGAAGAGGATGCAGCAGTGCAGCATAAAATATTTATAACCTAATAATATTGTCAAAATGGGCCTTTCAGACTTCTAAAGGTCTTCTAAGTTTGTATGTACAGTTTAGACGTCGCCTGTAGACTTAAGCAAGGGACCGTGAGGAACCCCGTGACATAATCCACTAAAAATGCCTCAGTAGGAAGGTTGTCACAAAATTATACATCTGAAGCAAAAAGAGAGGGTTGATGATGGATGTAGAGGACCGTCACCATCCCAGATGTTATTATATATCGAATCGTGAGTGTAACTTAACATGATTATTTATATCCGACTAACCTCACGAGACATTTTTCCGGAACTAGGCCGACTAGTTTCGGACCTAAACGAGGTCCTTCTTCATGAGCCGTCGCGGTCGGTCGCTCGGAGGACGCGCCGATGACTGCGGGCGGTGGCGCGTGCGGCTCGTCGGGATGGTTCGGCAGCCATCGGATCTCCTCGTGTGTCTTCGTCCATTGCGTCCGCGCTTAAGGTGGTGCTAGACGGGACGCATACCACGCTGACTGTGTCGCTCTCCAAAGTATCAACCACATTGTGATCCGACGTAGTATGAAGTACTGGTTTCCAGGCTGAGGGCACAGTCCAGCCACTGTCTCTGTTGTAATTGGGGCGACGGTTAATTTCAATCGCCTCGCGCACTTTCCGGGGTACTAGAAATTTTTCCCTCGCCAGAACTGCCACTTTGTCAAAACGAATGAAATGTGCCGTCCCCGAATTATGGGCATGTTCCGCGACTGCGGACCCTCTGCTGTCCATATTCTTCACACTCCGTATGTGTTCGCATACCCTGGTAGCGATGTTGCGACGAGTTTCGCCAATATAACTCTTGCCACAGTCACAGGGTATCATGTACACGCCCGGCACACTTAACGGGTCTCTGTCTTTTGGTGAGCGTAGATATTCCCGTATCTGAGCAGGAGAACGGAAAATCGTCCTTACGTTATATTTGGAACGCAAAAGGTGTCCGATCTTGTCCGTTACTCCTTTAATATAGGGCAAGTATGCTGGTATTCTATCTACGCCCACATGTCGTGGTTTGGAGCTACCACCCACCAACCGAAGACTCTGTCTCCACGAGTACCCGTTGGTTTCCAGCACATTTCTCACGTGATGTAACTCTGAGTTAACGTGTTGGAAATCGCACAGGTTCAAAGCCCGGTTGATGAGTGTCCTGGGCACCGAAGAGAGGTGGGCTGGATGGTGGTGTGAATCTGCCTGCAGGTACCGGTCGGTGTGTGTTGGTTTCCGGTACACAGTGTGTGATAATTTACCATTCGTTTCCCGGCAGACTAAAACATCCAAGAATGGTAGTGTTCCCATCCTCTCTTCTTCCACTGTGAATTGGATCTTTGGATGCACAGTGTTCAGGTGGCCAAAAAACTCCGATAGCCCATCCTTAGCTATCACTGCGAAGACATCGTCCACGTATCTCCACCAGAAGCGCGGTTTTACATCACATCTACATTACATTACACTCATTATCATTACAGAACATCTAGCCATGTAAAGGATTCTGGACACTTCGTTGACCTGTTAGGAAATGTGCATATCCTAAAAAACGAAGTAATGGTCAGTTTTGACGTGGCTTCGCTGTTCACGAATGTTCCGGTAGAGGACTCACTAAGTATAATATCACAACTACTAGAGAAATCTGGTGCACCTACTGGAACTATTGAACTGGTGGAGCTCTGTCTTAAGAGCGGCTATTTTGTTTGGCGAGGAGAGTACTTCCTACAGGTGGATGGAGTAGCTATGGGTTCTCCGATTGCTCCGGTGGTAGCCAATATCTTTATGGAATGGTTTGAGGACAAGGCGATGGAGAACGCTACTGTAAAACCGCGCTTCTGGTGGAGATACGTGGACGATGTCTTCGCAGTGATAGCTAAGGATGGGCTATCGGAGTTTTTGGGCCACCTGAACACTGTGCATCCAAAGATCCAATTCACAGTGGAAGAAGAGAGGATGGGAACACTACCATTCTTGGATGTTTTAGTCTGCCGGGAACCGAATGGTAAATTATCACACACTGTGTACCGGAAACCAACACACACCGACCGGTACCTGCAGGCAGATTCACACCACCATCCAGCCCACCTCTCTTCGGTGCCCAGGACACTCATCAACCGGGCTTTGAACCTGTGCGATTTCCAACACGTTAACTCAGAGTTACATCACGTGAGAAATGTGCTGGAAACCAACGGGTACTCGTGGAGACAGAGTCTTCGGTTGGTGGGTGGTAGCTCCAAACCACGACATGTGGGCGTAGATAGAATACCAGCATACTTGCCCTATATTAAAGGAGTAACGGACAAGATCGGACACCTTTTGCGTTCCAAATATAACGTAAGGACGATTTTCCGTTCTCCTGCTCAGATACGGGAATATCTACGCTCACCAAAAGACAGAGACCCGTTAAGTGTGCCGGGCGTGTACATGATACCCTGTGACTGTGGCAAGAGTTATATTGGCGAAACTCGTCGCAACATCGCTACCAGGGTATGCGAACACATACGGAGTGTGAAGAATATGGACAGCAGAGGGTCCGCAGTCGCGGAACATGCCCATAATTCGGGGACGGCACATTTCATTCGTTTTGACAAAGTGGCAGTTCTGGCGAGGGAAAAATTTCTAGTACCCCGGAAAGTGCGCGAGGCGATTGAAATTAACCGTCGCCCCAATTACAACAGAGACAGTGGCTGGACTGTGCCCTCAGCCTGGAAACCAGTACTTCATACTACGTCGGATCACAATGTGGTTGATACTTTGGAGAGCGACACAGTCAGCGTGGTATGCGTCCCGTCTAGCACCACCTTAAGCGCGGACGCAATGGACGAAGACACACGAGGAGATCCGATGGCTGCCGAACCATCCCGACGAGCCGCACGCGCCACCGCCCGCAGTCATCGGCGCGTCCTCCGAGCGACCGACCGCGACGGCTCATGAAGAAGGACCTCGTTTAGGTCCGAAACTAGTCGGCCTAGTTCCGGAAAAATGTCTCGTGAGGTTAGTCGGATATAAATAATCATCCCAGATGTTGCCGCTGGAGTTCCATAGGAGGTACCTTCATGGGGTACAGTGGTAAAATGGTAACGTTAAAATAAATGTTTTGAATAGGTTCGATATCTAGTCCCTGTAGCTTCGGGATTAAGAATAGAGCTACAATATGCCTGATCGTAAAAGGTGTCTAAGAGGGGGCTTCCGGGGATGTGGGCGGTGAGAGTGGGAGCTCGATCCATCCAGCCAGCAGCCCGGGTAGGACGGTGGTGTGTGCGTGGCCGCATGTCGCCGTAAGTATCTGAAGGTGCAGGAGAGCACATCTGCTCTCCCAAAGAAGGGCCCGTTCTGGGGCGCCGCGCGTGGAGGACACCGTAGAAAGGCAGAGGCAGGCGCTCCCTGTATTGTGCCGGTGCGTTCCACTGGAGATCCCGAAGTCCTCTCCCAAGCGCAGAGGCAGGCCACCGAGAGAGTTTTAGTGCGATCAAATCCCACATAACCCGGTAGTCCATCCCAAGATGCCGGGTACCTTTTGAAGGTTCGATATCTATTTATTCTACCAACTTTACTGTCCGTAACAAAAACATTGCGTGAAAGCAAAAAAGCTAAATTTATTGTCCTTCATGTTCATATGAAACATGTTTCAGGAAAAATTAGAATTTTTCATTCACAATACTCGATTGTTGAATGTCGGTTGCGGGAGCTTGAAGGATTTGCAGCCTAAGTGATTTATCAATGTCAAACTGAAACCAGCAAGCCATAAAATTTGGACAGTGAGTGCTTTTGTACGGAAAGCCGTCTCAAAAGCTTTTTTCAATTTTTTAGGGGTGGAATTGTCATGTCATATATTTTTTCATACGAAGGGTTCGCGTGGTGTTAAGCTCTCTATGGCCTATGGATAGGGGCAAAGCCAAAGGTTGTTGGTGAAACCTAATATATTTCATGTTGTAAAATATAATAATGTTTTTTATCCACACACATCACCGTATATCCTACTTAAGTTATCCTATTACCCTAATGCAGCAACATCAGATTTAAAGTAATTTAAAGTTGAAACTAAGTCTAATTATTTTCTCAGGGATTATTATCTACAGTGACTTTTATCGATGGTATATTTTTTATTACTATTATTTCATTTATTTTAATAATTCTTTTTGTGCACTGCCTAAAATAATCATCTCAAAAATATTTTCTAAAACAGGTACGTTACGTACTTTAATCCTAGTCCCTGTAGCTTCGGGATTAAGAATAGAGCTACGTGACTAAAAGGGGGCTTCCGGGGTTATGGGCGGTGTGAGTGGGCGCTCGATCCGCCCAGCCAGCAGCCTCGGGAAGGACGGCGGTGTGTGCGTGGCCACATGCCGCCGTAGGCATCGGAATGTTCAGGAGAGCACATCTGCTCATTCTGGGCGCTGCGCGTGGAAGTTACCGGTGCGTTCCACTGGAGATCTCGGAGTCCTCCCCAAGCGCAGAGGCAGGCCACCGAGGGGGTTTTAGTGCAGTCAAATCCCACATAAACCGATATCATCTCCCAAGGTGCCGGGTACCTTTTGTAGGTTCACCCCCCCCCCCCCCGATACAAAAAAAGGTACTTAAATCCTAATGTTCTACCTTTTTGAACCTTGTGTCCTACTGTACTGTAAATTAACAACTGTCACTGTAAACATAAAAATTGATTAGACTAACAAACAAATTGAGTAATTTATAGAAAGACTATTAGTCAGTAATGACTTTGACTACGCCCCCTGAACATCGACTACGCAACCTGAATTATTTATAGGTAATAATGACGGTTAGGGGAAGAATGTTAAAGCCATAATAAGACCTTTACTTTTACAATTCATCATAGTAAGGCGTATTTATACTGATATTTTACAAGCTTACATTTAGTTTCACCTTCTTTTTTTATCGGGGGGGGGGGGTTGAACCTTCAAAGGGAACGCGGCACCTTGGGAGAGGAAACCGGGTTATGTGGGATTTGACCGCACTAAAACCCCCTCGGTGGCCGGCCTCTGCGCTTGGAGAGGACTCCGGGATCTCCAGTACAACGCACCGGTGTCATCCACGCGCGGCGCCCCAGATCGGGCCCATCTTCGGAAGAGCAGATTTGCTCTCCTGCACCTTCCGATGCTTACGGCGGCATGCGATCACGCACACACCGCCGTCCTTCCCGGGGGTTGTGGACGGATCGAGCTCCCACTCACACCGCCTACAACCCCGGAAAGCCCCTTTTAGTCACTATTCTTAATCCTCGCACAACACAACACGCCACACAAACAAACTGGCACTTGACCAGCAAGGTGATTCTCAATTGATCTGAAATCTGGTAATCTGCAACCTGTGCCCAGCTTAGAAGCATTAGTAATAATAAAGCTTATAAAAATAAATTTTATGTCTAGTTTCATAAATAAAATACTACATCTTTTGTAGTAGTTTTTGTACGTAGAGTTGGTGTTAAAATACTCACGAGTAGACATTGTTTTAAAAAAATCTGCCATTAACATCCAACGTTCAGCATAAATACCCCTGTTGACTAATGAAAATATATTAAGTATACTAAACGTATACTTACTACTTACTTACTTACTTACTTACTTACTTACTTACGTTGTAACCATATTTCATCAAAACCATGCATGCGAGTTTGTCCATGCGTGCAAGCGTAGCATGGCGTGGCGACGCATGGCGGCATTCTTTGTGATTGATTAACTCAGCAATCACTCCCGGCCATCCATCATTTAGCAATTCAGTCGGCTCTACAAAATGACGTATTTTGCACACAGACTCGGAAAATATATTGATTTTTAAATTTAAGGTTATGTTTTAACGCTGTACTGCTACAAAACCCCATTTTTTAATTCTCCATTTTTACAGCCTGCCAGTGTGGCATTTTTTTTAATTTGAATGGAGTAGCAGTCGAGCATGCAGGCCACGTGGTGTTAAGTGGTCACTGCAGCCCATGGACATCTACATACAACCACAAGCAAGCATAGGTAAGTCTTGTCTGAGGTCGTATGCAGTTGCGCTGCTACTCCGGAGGCTGGTGGTCGCCTCATGTAAGTGTGGCCGGCAACTGCACCTTTCCACGGAAACACACCAGAATTGGTTCACGGCAAAAGTGGTTGCAGCGGTGGTACTTCCCCGGGAGAACGATAATAGTTCTACCTACAAAATACCGCATACAAGAAGTACTGCGATCGAGCCCTTGCGTGAGATATACTCGTACGAGTATCTAATTGATGAACTTAGAGACCCTCTCCTGGTCTGGGTGTTTTCATTAAAAACTGCTTTGTCGAAAGTAACATTAATATGCACACAACATTATATACTCGAATACAGAGATATTGAACAGCCAAATAAATATAATACAGCGCAATTAAATTACCTTATAAGTAGACTAAACAAAATAAAACAATCCCATTCAGAATCACAAAACATTCATTCGGAATCTTCAGAGATCAAATAACAAGCAATTATATAAAGCAATTTCACATATTATTAGCTCCTTGAAAGCAATTCTGTTATAAACCCACGCGCCAGACCAGACCAGATTTATGGATTAATTTAATTACCCCGTGTCATCAGTGCCGTGGGCACTAAAGACAAGAACATAAACATCCAAATGAAGTAGAGAAATTTAGTTAAATGAAATGAAATGAAAATGGTGGTTCGGCATTGATAGAGACGAACTTATTTCATTTTCTTGTTTCCTAATTTCTTTTTAACTTTTAGGTTTTACAGACAATGGGTTGCACTCATTGTCAGACAGAATAGTTACAGCTTACATTAGATTAAGTAAAGCTCCGTATTTGCTTTGGTCTGGCTTAATTCTTCCTCCAAACGTAATATTTTTATTATCTAATTAAATAGAAAAATTAAAATTTAAAAAATATAAACGAATGACAAGGACTGGCACTAGTATCTCAATTTTCTTTTTATTTCACTAAACTTGCAAAACATTGATCAAAAGGTGCTTTTTAAATATTTTGTTAATGTCTTTATGATTAATAAATCAAAGATACAAGTTTCTAACTTAGTGTAGGGTCTGTGCCACATCAAATAAATATACATGAAAGTGTATTTAATATCTTAAGTTATGTTTAAGTTATTGTAAAACTGTAAAGTTGAAATCGTATCAATAAAGTTAAAGTTAAAGTTAAAATCATACGTCTATATAGTTGATTTCAAGACAAGACAGAGTGTTTGTATGGAGAAAAGACTGCTTAAATTTCTCTGCCATTGTAAATTTGAGTTGACATTATTCTTTTGTGGAGTTATATCTCATCTTGGACGTGAAAGTGCTATAGCAGATCATTTTCAATTACGCAGTGAAGATATCTACGATTCTATGCTTTCATCTTTGTAACAATGGAAGCAGAAATTAATATTTAATTACCAGAACAAACCCAAGACTCTAGATTACCTTTCGACTTTGAAACGTCCTTATTAATGCGTAGGCATGAAGCTTTTAAACATTTTATTGAAGATACAGACGAAGAAAATATGCACTAAATTAATTCTTGTGATTAGGTTAAAAAATAAAAATTATTTAAAGTTACTCTTTGAATATGCCAGAACTACCTAAATCATATCATCTGGCTGAAGTATATCACCTGGCCTAATCTTTTGATTTTTTTTTATTCTAGCGGTCACCTATCTCACATCCACGTCATCAGCTATCTACCTATCCAACGGGCCATGCGTACTTCATTATACAGTACAAATGTCCATAACCGCGACTTTTATCCTTGAAACTTACACAAGTCCCATAAATTGAAAAACTTTAAACTGAACTGCACAAATGGCATTAACTAGCGTGCTCGTTAATCCAAAGCGTTGTCGTTAATTGGAGAAAACTCGAGGAGCATAATCCAATTGATGCCTAATGAGCCGAACGTCTCCTGAAACCTTTCTGTAATGGACTTTTCGAGAATGAGCCATAATTCTTCGCGGTTGAAAAACACTGTTATAACTGTGTAAGAAAATGGAGAAGCTATTCATCTTTCGCTAAGCATTTTTAATAATGGATGGCTTCGGTTTCCAAGTAGATATTCATTGGAAGTTTTCTGTGATGACAGTCGATTACTGCAAGTTTTTTACCCATTTTAGTTGTGAAATATGTTTGTGAGGTTTCTTACACTCATACGTGTACGGTGATGGAAAGCATTGTAATTAAATATTACTTACAATGTTTTCCCTAACCGTGAAGCAGCGATAAATACGCACGTACATTTTGCCGCTTTTATCAAAGGTAAGCCATAGTGATAGGCATAGTGAGGTCTAACAAGCTATCAGAATCAAACGGATTTAAAATCATACCTGGCGTATTTTCCAAGATACCAGTTACAATATATCAGACGGGTAGACAATGAAGTAATAAATCCATAATATTATTATTATAAATACGAAAGTAATTCGATCTGTCCATGTGTGTGTGTGTGTGTTACGTTTTCACCTCTAAGCTACTAAACCAATTTTAATAAAATTTGGTACGCAAAGGAATTAGGATAGTTTTTATCACGAAACTCATTTCACCCGAGCCAAGCCGCGCCCGATCACTAGTATATCAATAAATTATGAACAAAATATTTATACTAAAAGCAAGCGGCAATGAACTAGAAGGAACAGCCTAAATTGAATCATTTTTCATAATCTGAAGGTGCAGAAGTGATTTATAGCTTTCAATACAAATTCTAACATTTTTATTGCCTAGTATTGCGTTACAACTTTATTGCGTTAAATCATTATAAACGGCGATGTACGTGACTACCCATCTTTCTCAATATTTAGGGTTAATATTGGATCAGCGTACGTTTTTTTTATCTTTCATTCATTATTAACACCATAGATAATAAGGGCGTTTTGGGAACAACGTGGTGAGGCGCAATCTCAAGGTTTGACACCTCAGAGTGGGATGTGGCAGACCTATTACCGAAGCAGACCCTTGTGGCGCAATAGCTACCATGTTGATTCTGATGATTGATTTTATTTTATTTATTTACAAAATCCACAGCTCTTAGAATTAAAATACATACAGAACTGATTCAATAACGCCTACAGCCAATTAAGGATTTACATTTATTAAACAAAATATTACACGTTAGTAAGTGCAACTGCAAGTGTGTGTGTGTGCTACATATCCTACTGTGAGACTATGAGTGTGAATCGTTATTTATTTATTTTATTTAACTCCATGATATTACGCCTCTGAATGCTAGAAGAGCGTTAGACAAATGCGGTTGGCGGGTGACATTCGAAGCCAGTTCAAGCAGTCCGCCCAACAACGCGAACGGACCGGTGGAACATATAATATAAAGGCTTCGAAAAATCGTTATGATAAAGTAAAACACTTATATTATCATCATCATCATTTCAGCTTTTTATAGTCCACTGCTGGACGTAGGCCTCCCCTAATGTTTGCCGTTCCTTCCGGTCCTGCGCCTTCTTAAACAATAATATATAAAAGTTAAACACTAATATCCCAAAATCCACCAACACTACATCACTACAAGTGTATGTTGCCAATGGCCTGAAACTGAGGATAACCCAGGATAGGAAGCCTGAGTTCTGGCTGGCTGGCTGCAACCCTTTTCGCGTCCCACTCCTGGGCCCGTGCCCAGTCCAGAGAGACCCGTGTCTCTCTGTACAATGGAATAATATCCCAAAAGATTAAAAACCCAAAAATTAACTTAATAAAACGAAGATTCATCTGTCAGCCTTTAAAAGTTTACTACCGGACATATGCCTCCCCTAACATTCGCCACTCCATCCAGTCCTGCGGCCTCTCCCTCCCTCCTCACTATCTTCACACACAAAAACCATACCATATAATAGTTTCGTTGCGACGTGAAAGACGGACAAACAAACAAACAAACACACTTTCACTTTTATAATATTAGTATGGATATGGAAGTATGGATATGGATAGCGGTAGTTTTAGAATGATCATAAAATAAAGCAGCCTAAGTTATTCCTTATTACATCAGCTACCTGCCTGTGAAAGTCCCGTCAAAATCGGTCCAGCCGTTTCAGAGATTAGCCGGAACAAAGGGACAAACAGACAGACAGACAAAATAAAAAATCTTGAGTTACTCCTTATTACGTTAGCTATCTGCCAGTGAAAGCCCCGTCAAAATCGGTCAAACCGTTTTAGAGATTTACTGGAACAAACAGACATACACACAGACAGACAAAATAAAAGCATCTTGAGTTACTCCTTATTACGTTAGCTATCTGCCAGTAAAAGCCCCGTCAAAATCGGTCCAACCGTTTTAGAGATTTACTGGAACAAACAGACATACACACAGACAGACAAAATAAAAGTAGCCTAAGTTACTCCTAATTACATCATCTACCTGCTTATGAAAGTCCCGTCAAAATCGGTCCAACCGTTTCAAAGATTTGCCGGAACAAACAGATAGACAGATAGACAGACAGACAAAAATTGTAAAAAAAATGTTATTTTGGCATATGTACCGTCTAAATATTCAAATGTATGTAGCAAAAAGTGGTTATTTTAATATTACAAACAGACACTCCAATTTTATTTATTTTTATAGATGTAAAATGCAGCAGCGTAATTGCTGCGCGGGGGCGGGTTTTCAAGTCCCTGTAGCTTCGGGAAGAAAATCGTAAGAGACGACTAAAAGGGGGCTACCGGGGTTGTATGCGGTGAAAGTGGGAGCTCGATCTATCCAAATAGCACCCCCAGGAAGGGCGGCGGTGTGTGCGTAGCCGCATGCCGCTGTAAGCATCGGAAAGCGCAGGAGAGCACATCTACTTTCCCAAAGACCGTTCTAAGCCGTCCCACGTGGAGGATAATAGTGCATTCCACTGGGGATCCCGGAGTTCTCCCCAAACGTAGAGGCAGGCCACCGAGGGGTTTTAGTGCGGTACAAATCCCACATAACCCGGTATCTTCTCCCAAGGTGCCGGGTACCTTTTGAAGGTCCCCCTCCCCCCGATATCAAAAAATAAAATAAAAAATTATATATAGTCAAATTAATTCCAGATTATATTTATATTAATACCAGAATTGAAAATAACGTAAAGACACTTTATACATATCTCTATTCAATAAATATATTTTTAGCATTTCAATCTCGTATTATTTTTTGCAACATACTAGTATTAATATTTAGGCATTTGCTTTTACCAACTGGAATTCATTGACTGTGTCAGTCAATGTAAAATGTAGAGTTCTTAAAAACCTTCAATGAGAAAATTTTGCCTTAGGTTTGTCTATAAATTCATTTCTTTTGACGTGCGCTAAGAAAACTAATAATGATAAAAAAATGTAAATGCATTACATGTTAAAAGTACTTATTATTACGTACTTACAAAGGACCTATATGTACATACATACATACATATGTCAACTGTTTCAACCTCCAAGGAGGCAAAACATCGAATGAAAATTAATCACTCCCAAAAAATGTGTTTACCTTTCTACAGCTCAAAATAATAGTCTCTACTGAGCTAATAATGAGAAACCGTATTATTTTTACTATAAAAGTAGGTACGTACAAAGGACCCATCCCGCGGAACGTCATGCTCCCCTGATCAAATCGATCCGAATATAAATAGAAAAGCCATTCTCTACCACAAAGGACTTTACACCAATTTACATACACCTAGTCTACATATATTTTGCAACTCCACGGGTCAGATTATGTTGATTATACATAATGGAAGAAAACGTAATAACCATTAGCCGTAATTGCTAAGGAAATAAACAATGTAGTACGATTTACGCGGTCAATGTTTTGGAAACCGACACTGTAGATACAAATACGGGTAAAAAAGAAGGCTGTAGTTATTAAGTAAACGTAATTTGTATAAAAAACAGTTACTCACCCTTTATTTACGTCGTTTTCTTGTACCTAATCTAACCTTCGCACATTCCTATGCGAAATTCACGGATAGCAGAGCAGGGAAAGTCTTTGTTTAGAAATTACTTCACCGGCATATTTGCCATCGAAGTAAGAGTTTGAGGTCTTTTTATTTATTTTTTACTGACAAAAGACGAAAGACAGAACTCGTATACACAACCGAGCAGCTCGAAGGCGCGCGGGGCACTGACCAAGACTCCGGGCACCCCTCGCCGCCCTCCCCAAAGATTATGTGGAAACTGAAGCCTGAAAAATTCGCAGAGATTCCATTAGGTTACTTCGTTATTGAGAGATTGTCTATCTCATGAACGCTTTCATAATATATGAGCCAGAACAAGTTTATCATATGTTATCATTTCCTGCCACCGTATATTTACTTACGAAATACAACTCTGCAAAACATGAATAATACTATAAAATTGTTATAAATAAATAACAGAGCTATAATTTTCACAAGTGAAATTAATTAATTTACACCGGTTTGGTGTGCAAAATATTAATTAGAATTAGAAAACTTAAAGAAATTAACCCTGCTCTACTGTTTTTATGCTTATATAAAATCTTCTTAAAACAAGCGCATTTTTATAAAATCTTAGACGTTTTAAACACTTTTTCCTCAAAATAACTTCCATTCAATCTAAACTTCAACGAAACCTTTCTGATACCCAAAGTCATATAAAAATAAAATTGTAAAATGGCACTAGCATGAACTGGTCAGTAACCACATATTTTGACTAAGGTGCAGAGTTTGTAGGGTTAGGCCTTGTAGAGTTATATAAAACATGAGATCTGATAACTTTTTGACAGTGCAAATAATATGGTCTCGTCTTGGTAAACATTTTACATGAAATAGAGTTCAACCATTTTGAACAACAATTAAAAACTCTATATAATCCTTAGAGCATCAACATTGACAGGAATGAAAAAAGGGTGAGTCAGTACTTTTAATGCTCTAAGATATAATCCAAATATTTTTCAGTCTGTTTTTTCTCGCATGTCGTTTCTGTATTTCTGTGGTTAGTCTATGGCGGTCCCAGGGCGGGCGGCACCGCTGCTCGCCGGAAGCCCTTCGCAGACCTTTGTTTTGCAAACGGGAGAGTGTTCCAATCACTTGCCGCTTACGGCATTTTCGATACATATAGGATGGTATGCAATCAAAATAAATTGTAATTATTTATTTCATTGATGCTTAGAGCATCAATGGTACTTACTCACTGTCGGGTGTCAATACCTGTGATGCTCTAAGGATTGACGTAATGGAAATGTTAAAATAATTATATTTCTTTGTATTTTGCGTTAGTATAAAAATATACTACATTTATCTTCTGGTTTGACTGGTTTCTGGTATCAGAACATACTTAATATTCTTAATTATCTTCACAGGACTGAATAGAGTGAGGTAATTTTAAAGAGTATTGTAAAAGGTGACTCGCGGAGAAGGCTTCTAATGAAACATCAACCATGAATCAGAGAGTTTTGGCGGGAAGTCGAAAAAGACATATTGTGCTATTGCTTTATTTTACTTTCTTGGTGTATTTTTAATAATATCGGATAAATTTGAAGGCATTTTGTTCGATATAGGTTAATTAACGCGCACGAGTGTTTTAAAGTAAAATAACAGTGCGAAAATATGTTTTTTCGGCTTGCCTCCAAAATTCCATTGGTCACGTTCTTGTAAAAAAGCCATCGCTTTACTTGAATGTCTGACTGACTTGACTAACTGATTACTAACGACTTACTGACTTTATCTATTATTATTCGTCCAGTTCCACCGAATCTGGCAAAAACGTGATGCAAAAATTATACTTGACGCTGGCAATGTGCAGAGTTTGCGATGCCATCTTAGAAAAAAAGAACATCAACCCATTTTATATTATAACAAAAGTAAATAATAACAACAAGACGAACATAATAAAATGTGTAACGATAAAATAACTAATTGATAATATCTTTTTTACAACAAACAATTGAACTTAAAGCAAACTACATTTCTAATTTAATTGGAAATTTTATTTTGCCATGTATGCTTATGAGACGGTTTCTACTTACGAGTATAAAACTTAACACTTAAAATTTTGTATACAATATAGTCGTAACTTTTGATCATTGTTTTTTCTAAAATAGGGAAAGTAATTATTTTTAGCCTAAATCCCTCTCACTTGTGAGGAGACCTGTGCCCAGCAGTGGGACATAAAAAAAGGTTGGAAAAAAAGTATTTTTGTTTTTAAGAATAGGGTAAGTACGGCATGGAAGCCACTCAATGGAAGGGCATTAATTGTTCCGAACGCGCGAGCATTCGAGTCATCTCCTGATACAAGCCTCTCATATTTGTGTGAATTTTTGAGCTTTTTAATTGACAGCAACCTGTTTTTCTTTCCAATGCTGGGGACAGTGCTCTCCCCATTATTGGAGCTTACAGCTCCGCACTGTTCCAATGTGTGTTGGTGGAGAACTTTTATCATCAAACTCGACAAAATTGACAGTTAGCTTAAGTTAGTTAGTTTAGTTAAAATCCTGATATTTTTGTCCAATTCTTATTTAACATAAAAATGGAAAAATACCTACGATGGTTTAACAATCGAATTTATAATATTTTTCTTTGCTACCATGTTCAAGTAGAAGTAATTTTATACCTTTTAATAACTAATTAAAGCTATACTTACTATACTACTACTATGTGACAAAGAAAGTAAACAAGAAAAAATATTTATTTCGTTTTAGGAATACAAAATATTCGCTTATTAAATATCATTTTTTCCCGATCATCGCCTTTAGGTACCCGTTTGGGCTAGAAAAAGGGCCGCAGAAAAAAATGTCCCAGCAGCACTCTTTAAAAAAAAGTACATTTACATAAATATATTTGAGATAACGGAATGGCTATGGGTCGATAATGGACATACGTGACAGCTGATCGTGTGAGACACTATAGTTATACATACACTGTTAGTGTCGATCATTGTTATTTCTAAAATAGACAATGTAAGTAATTATGCTTGTTTTCAAAAACAGGGTAAGTCGAATGGCATGTCATGGAACCCACTCAATGGAAAGGCATTCGTTCCGAACGCGCGAGCATTCCAGTCTTCTGCCGATAGAAATCATTTGTTTGGAGATTCAACTTTTTGTATTAAACTTGGCAAAAGTTACGTGTACCTACTGAATTTAACTTCTCCCAATTTAAATATTAAACATTAATTTTTAGTTAATTCTTATTTCTTTATGCTTATTTTAAGCGAATTCTTATAAAATGCGAAATTGGTGACAATGTGGGGAGCATCGAATTTGCAATTGAATTTACTAATATTCGATTCTTATTTTTCTATCCTGCCACTTCATGTAGAATTTTATAACTTAAACTTTCTGTCTACAACCGACTAGGTTTAGTCATAGTCACTTCGAAAATAGACAAATAGTAATTATAACTATTCGTGTTTTTAAAATAGGGCAAGTACGACATGATACCCACTCTTGGAAAGACGAAGGATAGAAGCCTCTCATATTTGTTTGGAGATTCAACTTTGTATTGAACTCGGCCAAATATTCTAATTAAATTGTTTAGAAGTTGTTGGCTTATTTTTGACATATTGTAACTTTATTAATTTAACGTAGAAATTGGTACCTAACAAGAATATCTACAGTTGTTAAAAAACTGTATCTAGTAGTACTATTTACCTATAACTAACTGTTACTTTTAATTATTATGAATTCGAAAAGAGATAAATATTAATTACCTACTCATGTTTTCAAAAAATAGGGTAACTGACATGAGAGCAACTCAATGGAAAGGCATTGTTCCGAACGCGCGAGAATTTCAGTCATCTGCTGATAGAAGTATCTCATATTTGTGTGGAATTTTTGACCTTTTTAATTGGCAGCAACAGTTTTTAATCTCACTATTGGGGACGAAGATCGCCCTCTTATTGGCGCTTACTGCACTACACTGTTCCATAAAACTAACAACAATATTATCAGACCTTTTTATTAAATTCAACAAAAAAGACAGTTAGCTACGGCTTATTCCAATATGGGTTAAAATATAAACTTTAATTTTTAGTCAATATTCTTACCTCACTTTTTTTAGAAAATTCTTATTTTAGGTACGTGGTAATGTTGATTAATTAACTACAGTGCAAGTGATTTAAAAAACAAGAAGTTACAATTTACAAGTATTTTCAAAGAAAACAAACTTAGAATATGTTTCCGTTACACATAAAAAGTAGCACATGAACACATGTGACCCTCTTACTCCGTTTGGAAGCAGTGGGTCGCGCTCTATATATTTCCCAAGAGGGCAGTGGCGGCATTAAAGATACTGTAGCACTGCTTCTGTAAGTGGTGGACAAAGTCGACCGTCAGTTTGTAAAATGTAATATGGAACAGCAAAAATGCGCGCCTCGTGGTGTCAAGTGGTCCATTTAGCTTTTGTAGGTGGTAGAACTATTATGGTTCGCCCGGGGAAGTACCACCGCTGCACCCACTTCTGCCGTGAACCAATTCTATATATTGTGTTTCGGTGGAAAGGTACAGTTGCCGGCCACACTTAGATGAGGCGACCATCAGCCTCCAGAATAGCAGCGCAACTGCATACGACCTCAGACAACACTTACCTATGCTTGCTTGAGGTTGTATGTAGATATCCATGGGCTGCAGCGACCACTTAACAACACGTGGCCTGCATGCTCGTCTGCTACTTCATTCAAATAAAAAAAACTACATGTCTTTAATAATGTAAAGAGATAATTTTAAATAATAAATAATAATAATTTCATTTTCAAAGTTCAGAGTTTATTAGTCATGAAAAAATACAAATGTTCTTATGTTTTTATTTTGTTTAACACACAACCCAGTGCTATTAAATACGAAACGAAAATAACCCATAATCTTACTTGAAACATTAATCTTTTACTGTCGCCGACAAATCCACGAACAACTTCATAATTTTAGCGCGAAAAAACCTACCGTGTATTGCTTTTAGCGTCTGCTAAAAATTCCGAGAGGAAATGCTACAGGAAAACGCAATATTTCAAAACTGTACATTATTTTAAGTGCGAGGTGGAAATCATCCATATTTAGGTGGAAAGAAATGTACATCTCTCATCCATCATACGCATTAAAATGTTTTGTATAGCTTCTCTTGCGTGTCGCCATATTTTTATGGCAAAAGTATGATTATATTTCCGAAATATTTGAAAATATATTATTCTCCTCTGAAGCGCGTAGGGCCCTGCGGCTGGATTACTACGCAAGCTTTTGAAGCTAAGCGTGGTGATGTGCAATATGGGTGACCGCTAGTGGCAAATTTAATTCGCATTGACGTGCTTCGGAGGGGTACCGACTGGTTGTTATATATCGATACTAACTATGGTTGTTGTCGATAAATAGCAGTCGTCTAAAGGCTTATGATCCAGTAGCTGGATCCAACGTCACTGCATTCCAGCGCTGGATTGGCATTGCTACTGGATCAGGCCGTTTACATTCAATCCAATAGACACTCTTTCTTTGTTAAGATGACAACAAGTTTGGAGCAAAAATGAGTATTCCGCGTCCTGGAAAACGCAGGCAATTAAAATACTGTCAAAAAATCTTAGTATTTTTATTTTCAAAAAAACGTAATTGTAAAAAAAATCTATGGCTATATACCAATGAATTGTTTGAGGAAAAACGGTTAAAAGTAAAGCTAACTTGAGAAAATAGATTAGGCTGAGTTGTTCAAAAAATGTCAAAACAGATCCTTTTTTCATTTCGACATTTTTGGCAAACTCTTATTGTATACCAGAAAAAAGAAGTGTGTACTTTACGAGTACGCAGCGGAGGCTGGCCCGTTGCGTTTACACGGTTTCAATGCAACTGGCGTGGGATGGGCACCGTGCGGGGAGGTCATTGGATTGAAAAATAGGAACGAGTCTATTCGGATCCAGCGCTGGATGCTAGACGCTATACTGGATTGGAACATGTTTACATTGACCCAGTGCCGATTCAGTGTTGGAATCCAGTTGCTGGATCAATGTAAATCAGCCTTAAGTTTGAAAACATCTGACAGCGGTTTTTCAACTAAACCCTTTACCAAGCCGCATGGCCGTATTGGAAGATTGGATCAGCGTGGAGGAGTAAGCTTCAGGCCTACCTAATAATGAGGAAAGACCCGTGCCCAGCAGTGGCACGTAATAAAAGGGTTGCTTAGCTGCAACCCTTTTATGTACACGTAACCAAACTCTTAATTACAATTAACTACGCGAAAATTAAATTTAAGGTTCCCAAATTGCTTTTATGGTTGAATTAGTTTGTAGGGTAATTTGATTTCACTGCTTTATTAAACCTGTTCAATATACAGAGATGTAGACGATTCTCATTGTTATGCAAGGCAACATACATACGCCACGTTATTGTCAATTACATACATGTAACTAACAGATGGGTGGAAATAAAGCTTTCCCCAGACGGTCATTCAGCCTGACACGCGTTTTGAGATTGTCATGCTACAGGAACCTGCGGGTGATATAGAAAGCAAGTTATTAACTTTCGTGCTTCGTAAAATACGTTAAGCAGTCTGTTTCGGTTGTTGTCGATGATAGGAGGCGCTAAACGACGACCTTGTGACGCAACGGCACCATGCCGGACGGCCAATCGGGGTTCCCAGGTTCGATTCCTGTCGAAGCAGATAATGAAATGATGAGTTAAAGAGGAAACGCTAGCGCCGTATTCCCATACAAATGCATTCTCCTATTTTCTCCCTGGATAATGCTTCTAGAGGAATGATTTTTTGTGATAATATCTGAGTCTGCTAAAGCTATGCCCCTATGTTTTGTTTTTTTTCAATCAACTAATTAGATCAGAAAATATGACTCTTCAAAATTCGTAAAAAATGCCTCTTTCATACAGCCCTAATCCAACCACTGCAAAACAAATTTGAAAGGTTTTTACAACCAAATAAAAACATAGAGGCATAGATTTATTCTATTGCTTGATATTTGTGAATTTTTCTTATTAATAAACTTAATTTTGAAGGAGGAAGCAGGAGAATACGAAACCTCGATTTAGTCAGAAAGCTTGTAGGTATAATCGGTCTGAGCTGTATCTGTCCCTATCGCACACGGCGGATAGCGCAGGGCGCAGCGCGATAGCAATAGTTATTCCAAAATACCTATTTTTCAAATTCGGCTGTACCCGCGTTTCCACTTAAGTGTCTATTCTCGGTCTGAATGTTTGTATTTATGTCTTTGTGTGTTTATGATACCCATGACACAGGGTATATTTACCCTACTGTGAAACTAAGAGTGAGGAAACGTTAAAAACTATGAAAAGCTTACCGGCGGTTTTCACATCTGACAATAAAGCCGAGCGATGGATTAAGCTTCAGGCCTTCCCAATTTCGAAGAGGTACCATGTACTATGGACACACACAAAGACAGAAACACAAACACCCAGACCGAAAACACAAATTTAACACATCATTCAAATTTCTGTTTCGCCGGGAATCGAACCCGGGACTCGGTAATTTACCTTACTGTGGGGCTATGAGTGTGAAACGTTTATTTATTATATTTATTTATTCACCGTAGAAAAATGTATCCATAGAAACAAACTTCCTTACTTCACGGCACGTCTTTGAATATCTGACATTTTAAAAATTATAGAAACCTCGCTGTCAAAACGTTTTCAAAATGAACGCTGATGAAGTTTAGAAGGTAAACTTCCGTTACTAAAAATGTAGCGAGTGACGGTCGGATTTTCACGCGACTTGCCACGTTGCAAAAATCTAACCCCCTTTTCTATGTCGCTGACTTTACACATAGCTATTCGCCCCGTTTTCCTCAATTTGCAGTCTTCGTCCCAATTACTAAGATATTTTAGTGTAGACAGAGTAACAACAGTCGAGCAATGTAGTGTTTGAAATCTTAGGTATCATCATTATATGTTGTTACGACAAGCAAAAATTTTGAAATCCCTTTTATGAGGATAACTTAGAGCATCAAAGGTACTGACTCATCAGTGTCATACCCTTCCCTTTTTTGTGGTCATACCTGTCAACTTTGATGCTCATAGACTTATAATATACTTACGTATTATAATTCTATGTTGATGCTCTAAGGAGGATAACGAGTACTCACGAGTCATAATAGAGAAGTGCAGAATGCTTATATTTTTTATAATAATGCTTAAAAAGTACATAAAATAAATATTACATGCACAACATCTACTGATAGATATTAATAGACAAAACAGATCGGTAGGAACCCTGCGTTTAGAATATCATTAAAATCTTTATTTTTTACTAGCTGTGTCCCGCGGTGCTCTTAGCTATGTTTGGTGGAAATCGGTTCAGGTCTTCAAGGTCATCAGGTCGTTTTTTAGGTGTGATAGGAATGTTACACGCTCAGTTTACTTGCAAGCATATGTGGGATCTGACATTTGAAACACTAATGTCTTCTGGAACCTCTGAGCTGGTCTGATGATAGGGCTCGAAGGTAGGAGACGTAACCCTGGTCTACCTTTTAGTAAACCCATCTAGTTTGGGCTTGTTGAATTTGTCTTGTCTAGTTCTCTTCATGTTTCTTATTGACGAGGATTGATGGGATGTGGCGGATGAACATGAATAAAATTAAATTAAACTAGCCGAATAATAATATAAACTTCTGAGCTTCTGGTATGAATTTGAATTTTATGCATGCGCCCATGATACAAATTCATCAATCAATCCTAAAATATCTTAATTTTCCAATAATTTCATTATTCAAATTCGATCAATATAACTTAATAGATCATTAAACGATACTAAATGGTATATAAATTTAAAATTAAGCAAAGCCTGAACGTAATTCATGTTTCAAATTAAATCAACCGCATTAATTTATTCACAAATTCCGCATTGAAATTGTATGTAAGCTTGGAAAGAGTTTATTGAGCACGGCCGGTTTGTTTGCGTATCTATTAATTGGAACGTGTGGTTTTCAGTATTGAACTGAAATGCTTTTTTAATGAAACTTAGGCGACTGCAGTAGCGATGGCCGAGTGGGAAGGACTGCGGTCTCCGATATACGTTGTGATGTCCATGATACCCACGACACAAGGTATATCTACGCTACTGTGGGACTATGACTGTGTATCGTCACGTCATTCAACTACAATCTACATTCAAAAATATTGTTGCGTTAGTAAACCATTTCAATTTCAATGAGGGCCGATGACACCAGATGTAGTATTTTTGGGAAAACTGGTTGCTTTCGGAAAACAATGAGATCTGAAATATTTTTAAAGAATTAAAGAAGGATAGAAAGCCTATAATAGAAATTGTGTTCCATGAAGTTTCCGGAAAATATTCATTTTAATTAATATTTAAATTTTAATTAATGATGCCGTTTTAACCGCGGGGTACATATATAAAAATAATACCTTTTTTTTTTTATAAATAAACCTAACAATAAGGCAGACGGGCCGCGTGATGTTAAGCGATCACCGTCGCCTATGGACACGGGCAACCCTAGGGGAGCCGCCCGAGCATTGCCGGCTTTGAAGGAGAGCTTTTTTTACAGCTTTCTTGAAGAACCCCATGTTATAGTCCACTGGGAATGCCTCAGCTGGAAGGTTGTCCCATAACCTACACGTCCGTGGTAAAAAGGAGCGTGCAAAGCGGACTGTGGAGGACCGCCACGAGTCCAGATGGTGCCGGTGGAACTTTAACCTTCGTCTGGTGGTATAATCATGGAATGGTGATGTAGGCATCAATTTGAAAAGTTCCTCGGAGCACTCACCATAGTAAAGTCGGTAGAACACGCAGAGCGAGCCTATGTCTCTTCGCAAGCTAAGCGGTTCTAGCCTGTCAGTCAATCTTGGGTCGTTGACGATTCGGACTGACCTACCTATCTTAAGGTCAATTGGGGTCACCATATTCCTCATGCCTAAGAAGCGCCTTAAAATACTTTACAAATTTGAATTTGTTAATTAAAAATCCCACCGTATTTTTTATTAAATTTAATTAAAAAAATTGTGGCGTCACCGTTCTAACTAGTAGCAAAAATCACATCTGTTGCTTAAGTACTTAACGAGCGAATGTAATTTTGTACGCAATAAATTTTCGAGATCTAATTAAATTATTTTAATTTGTAACTGCAATAAATTCGCTCGCGTAATATTTTAAGTATTTCATTTTACAGGGTTCCGTTTTGTGCAAGTGAACCATGATGTAACCCAAAAGTTTTTTTTTAATTAAATTCTGTAGCAGATAAGTATGCAGGCAACCTATTAAGTTGTTTATTAGATGCGACGTCGAGATGAGAATATGAAGGTGAGATGAAGATGATATGTTAGATTGTATGTAGTTGCGCCGCTGATTCCGGAGGCTTCTGATGACCTAACAAACGCATCTTTCCAACGAAACACAATAGCATTGCTTCACGACAGAAACGGGTGGTATGGTACGACCTCCGATCGAGCCGTAAAAGTTCTACCACTTATAAAAAGGTATCTTCGCTTTATCACTTTTTATCTATCTAATGCCTTTTAATATATAATAGCGCGTATGGCCCGGCGGTTAGCGTAGAACGCAAGCGATCTATGCAACTAAGCCAAACGGTCGGGTATGAGATGGGTGACCGCTAGTGACAAAAAAATGTATGCGCGTTTCCGTGCTTTGGTGGGCACGTTAAGCCGTCGGTCCCGGTTGTTTTCGATGGATAACAGTCGTTAAACCTTGTTGGAGGCCTTATGGGTGGTTTGAAAACATCCGATGGCGGGTTGGACACTAACCCGCATCTCCACCAACCCGCATTGGAGCAGCGTGGTGGAGTAAGCTCCAGGCTTCTCCAATATTGTGGAGAGACCCGTGCCCAGCAGTGGGACGCAATAAGGGTTGGGTTGCAGCCAGCCATATAATTTGAATCTCGGAAACGGCTCCAACGATCTTCATGAAATTTAGTGCCCAGGGTTTCGAGGGTGATTAATCCAGCTTGTATTTTTGAAGTGAAAACTTCTTTAGCGGCGTTGAGCACTTTTTGTGGGATGGGTAAAAACTATGAAACTCGCGCGAGGTCACGTGTGCTGATCGCAAAATTTCGTAAGATAGTAGAGGAGACGAGGAAGATCGACCTTCACCGATCTGATAATTCGATGAGACATAATTGTTTACCAAATATAATTTATAATAATAATAAATCTTTATTTCAGGACATGCCCATATTAAATTAAATTTTACATTCATTTAACCATTATATTGGAATTAAATTAGATTAAAAATAATTAATTACTTACAGTCATTTAAAATTAAAATATAATATATATATTATAAACATAATTATATGCCTATGATAACTTGACTATCGAAAAGTGTTCATAGCTATTTTTAATTTAATTAATTTGAATCAATTTTCTTTCATATCACCTTCACTCTTGTAACAACCGAACGAGTGAATATCTTCACCGGCTCTTAGACCAAGACGGAGGGGTGACAGCTGATGACGGCTCATCTGACGGCTGTCTATACTTTTTTTCTTCAATTATGGCATCGCAAACTCTGCATATTGCCAGCGTCCAGTATAATTTTATCTAAAAATTCGTTTATATCAAGTATTTAAAATATGGACATTGAACAAAGTGCATCTAATTGCCAGCGTCCAGTATAATTTTATCTAAAAATTCGTTTATATCAAGTATTTAAAATATGGACATTGAACAAAGTGCATCTATTAATGAAAAAAGTGACGAAGAAATAGTGAAAGAAAATGAGAGAGTACTTTGTAAAAATACTAGATAGAAATTAATAGGTACTGATAATTCAAGCAATTCGTGCGGAATTATTCCCTAACGATTCCAAGACATCAAAAATGCACAACGTTAATGTTTTCACTTCTGCCGGCACTCCCGGAGTGCAACCCATTTTTTTATTGGGAGCTATTTCAGATGGCGTTATTAAGTAACACTAAACCAATGAGTGTTTTGCTTAAAATTAAACCAAGAAAACAAACCAACGCTTAGTCGTTCAGGTACTTTTACTTAGATACCTACTTTCAAATTATAAATTTGAAGTTATAATATAACTTTTTCTACCTTTTTTTAAATACCTCACTGCTTGTCACTTATAAATTGTGTCGAGGATACTACTGACACACGCAAAGATAGGAACAAAACATCCAAACACAGAACAGAAGTTGATACTCATCAATACTCATCATTCAAACAAATTCCTGATTCGCTGGGAATCGCCTTGATTGTTCGTCCGTCATGGTTAGCATACGGGTCGTCATAGATACCAATAATGCTATATACATAAGTATTGATATGTATTTTGGTGTGTGTATTAGGTGTCTACCTACCTACCTACCTAGGTATCTAATACTTAGGTACCTAATACGTCGGTCTGTATGTCCGCCCAGTAAGCCTTGTCGACTCGAGCGTCGCACGTAATCCTCCGTAAGCCAGGTGGGCACGGGGCCATTACGGACACTTTAATTGATATTAGAACTAACGTTCTACAATTCTACATTAACTCACTGGCACCTTATGCTTTTCTGAAACCCTAGTGGATTTTATGAGGTGAGTAATAGTAGCGTTTGTTTGTCGGTAACGGTACACCATACCATTATTAATATTACATTTAATTTGGATATTGCGTACCTACCATACCATTTGATTTTATTTTATTTCCGTTACATAATGAGTATCATGGTACTAAATACTTCATTAGACTTTTCATCCTGACAAGTTCGTTTAAAATAATTTGACATTTCACTTTTTGTGATTTCGTGTAAGTAATGAGAGTAAACACAAATAATATATGTGTGGTTCTGGAAAAAGAATGTCGAATATAGAAGAATAGATATTAGAAATGATTGGTGTTTGAGTTTTAAGGACTGCATTATAATAAACATTATAAAATTCTTTTTCCTTAATAAAAAATCATTATATTTAAACCAAGCATTCATACTTACATAAATCGTTTCAACAGGAATTAAAATGTGTAGAGTTTGTGAAGTTAGGGTGTTAGAGTTTGTTAGAAGAATCACTCTACCTGAGATCTGAGAATGTTCTATATACCTTACTGTTTATTTACAGCTAAAGATCTCTTTAAGTGCTCATAAAAGTCATTCACAAATTTCGTAGGCTCGCGGCAAAGTTCGTGCAATAACTGTCTGGATTTAATAATGTAAGAGAAACTGAATAAACTTAGGCGTACCTCGCACGTGAGAATGGGCTAACAGATCGCTTCATTCAAAACTTTGACCTATAAATGTTGCCTCTGCCGAATGAAAATGGTGAATTTTGAAAGGTCGGTTATTGAGAATGGAATGCCTTAGAACTAGACAATGGGAAAACTATTTGAGGTTTCTGAGAGCAGTTGAATCTTCAATCCATACGATACTAATTAATTTATAAATGTGAAGTGTGTTTGTTTCATTGTTTCTCGTTTTTCATTCTTTAATTTTTCCCGCGGAAAATATCCCATATCCCTATAGGAAAAATCGTGAACTTCAAACGTGCGTTCATGCTCAAACCCTGGCATTACCTACAGCACGGATTTTTGAAGTTATACTTCTTTAGGCGCGTTATGAAAAACTGATGAGAGTGAAATTTCAAGATGCGCGCGCATCACTGTAACACAAAATTAACAGGATGAAGTTGCCCACTCTCGGAAAAAAGCTACCAACGAAATAGAAATAAAACCTCTCTTAGTCGCGCATGTTGGTACGCTTGTCGAAAGAGTCCGTCAATGGAACGTTTCTCAACACGCATCAACAATATTTATTTAATGATGCCAAAGAACACGCGCGTACATAAGTACACGCACCCATTTTTTTTATTATATATAACACTACCTAACCCGGAAAACGTTGTACTGCCTTAAAGTATCAGTAATAACAATAATAATATTGCGACTTTAAATTGAGATGTATGCTATCCTATCTTTCAAGTTGGATCAAACTACACACGGTGTGCAAATTTTATTAAAATCGGTTTAGTAGTGTAGGAGTCCATCGCGGACAAACACGTGACACGTAATTTATATATATTAAGATAAAATATTTTTAATAATTGGTATACGGTGAAGAAGGGAAGAAACCTTAGTGAAAAAGCCTTCATGACGACAACAACAACAGCTACAGATGCAGCAGCAACGGCAACAGCCACAACAACAACAAAAACAACAAATTTGTTTATTTTTGAGCTATCGTTCTTCGTGTATTCTTTAGATACACATAGAAGTTAGTGAAAGGTTGCCAGTCCCGATGCTTCCACTGGAATTTAATCCTTATAAGCAGGATTCCGTTATCCAGTATTCGAGGTAAGGAACCGTAAAACTAACATTTTCCGCAGCTCACAACAATGCTAATCGGATTGCAGCGAGCGACTGCTTCAGCCAATTTGCTGCCCTATATTGCGCCTAACGGATTACAAACTATTTCAATCTGTTAGAGGAATAACATTAAACCTTTTAACGCTTCATGAACACTGGGTTTTAACTATAACTTTACTTTCAAGCTTAATTTTCAACTATTAGAAGTACCTACCCACACATAGATTATCGCATTGAAACTTAGTAATGGAACGCATATTTACTCTACTCGATCGATATAAAGGGTATGAAGAAATTAATAAACAGTAAAAGTAGTACAGAGCATATAGTCCTGCGATAACGGGCGCGGTCGGTTGTGTGATGGAGGACCGTAACTGAAAAAAAAACATCCAAGTTTTGTCTCAGCTGCGATACATAGCAGGCGTTAAACCTTATCGGAGCCTTATGGGCGGCTTAAAAACAACCAACAGTGGTCCATAATGGGTGCCCAGCAGTGGGCTGCAAAAAATATATTGATACTAGCCAGGCCTAAACTAGTACCATTTATCCGCGGCATAAAAACCTGGAAGGTTTTATTCCGTCAGATTTTTTCCTATCAGTGTACATCAACCCATCTTAAGCTGACGACGTCGTACCTCGTATGGTTCAAATAAAATAAATTATTATTAAAAAAACACAAAATTGTGTTTAAGTTTAACTATAAAAATGTATAACTATTTGAATGTTTCTTCTAGGGTAATAATAGTCATTTTAAGAATTTAAGTTTAAATTAAGTCATTAAAATTAATTAGTTTATTAAATCAAATTAAAATTTTTACATAATTTGGGATAAATTATGGAGTTCTAAATATTTTGTAAAACTTTTTTTCACTCATATTTGTGCAAATAAAATATTTTCATTTCATTTTATTTCCATACTATTATATAAAATAATTCTACTTTTTTATAAGATAAATATAGCAATAATTGTTACGCAATCACTTATTTTATAACCCTTGAATATAAAATGTGAGGATAAAATTTGGTTTCATAAAATATTTTTGCATTAGATATTTCTTTTAAAACATCCGGGTACTCTATGGAGCCTGTACCAACCTTCGAGTGCATTCAGCTGAGCAATCCGGGTAAATGCATTAGGGATTAAATGCTTTTGTCGTTCTTCCGGTTGTTTGTTTTACTTTTAGAACGAATTTATTTTCTTCTAGAGCAAGTCTGGGGCGTCTTATGCAGTTTAAGGGATTTTTTGATAAACTCCATTAGGATCAACTGTTTTATTTTAAAGTGTAGATCTTTATCTATTGGAACTAAGACATAGCAGAGACTTTTGTATGGACAAATAGGCGTTTAATTAAAATTAATTTAATTTAATTAGTTTAAACATTAATAACATAACATATAGATTATGCTAGGCAATTGTACCACATTTTTATGTGTTCAATAAAGTTTTAAAGAAATAAATTAAGTGATAGTTACTTTCAAGTGTTACGCAAATATTGTAAAATATTTAAAAATCTTTATTAGGTACATTACTCATTTTAGTAATAGGTAAGATAGATACCTATTTTAACTTTATATGACTCATGGTAAAAAAAAAATCTTAAAATATTCTTACTTAACCTGTTTTCAAGACTCCATATTCAGTTTCTTCATCTTTGAGTACTTTTAAGAGCCTTTACAAACCTTCTACGAGTGCATTGAGCGAGCAAACTCGATAAATGCATTGAGAATTTAATGCTTTTGCCTTCACTTTACCGGTTTATTTGTTTAAGAAAACATTAGTCTATACTGATAAATAAATACTCAAGTATTTTAGCAAGTTTTACGAAGATTTATTACTACACTTTACCGGGATGAACTTTAAGTAGGTACCTAATGCTATAAATAAAGATTTATAATAGTTTTTGTGACTGCAATATATTTTAGCGTCTTAATGATGGGCGTCTGCTATAAAGATATGATTCTAATATTTTTGACGACCCGTGTGGCGCAATTGTTACCATGCTGGACTGCCGATCGGAGGGTCCCGGGTTGTCGGTATTGTGTTTCTGTCTTTGTGTGTGTCCATGGTACCCATGACACAGAGTACATCTACCCTACTGTGGGGTTATGAGTATGAAGCGTATATTTAACCTATTCACTCCGTTTTAAATATTGATTATAAGCTCACTGAATGCATAATGTAAACTGTACAAGGTTTAATGCAATAAACACTCGTACCCCAAAGCATCGTATCTTGGGGGTGTAGAGCCCTTCACTACCTCCTGTACGAGATGAGCGACCGTAAACTTGCTGTTTGATAAACTTGATGCTATGTGCCTATAATTCCCTTACTTCAGAAGCGTCACTTAATATTGCACTGCTATTAACAATTGATTAATTTTTACAACACATATATGTTCAGCACGCCGTACTGCCTTTTTAAAGCATGGTTACAATAAGGTAAAGAGTAAATTGAGAACCTAATTGAGGCCGCTAGAACCAGTGTGCAATTTGCAATTTATCATCAAAAACCAAAATCTACTAAATCAGAGTTGCCTAAAATTGGTTCTAGTAGCCTCAATTGCCCTTCTCTCTTTTTCTGACGACGGAACGCAGCAGGATATTAAAATTATTGACGATGACGATCATCACAATATCTTGAATCTTGCTCGTTCATACAGCGCGTCAGAGAATAGTTGAGAGCACTCAATGTGTAACGAGGCAGGTGTAGTGCTCTTCATCGCTTTTAGCATGACACGAGTGCTGTAGGGTTTAAACGAATGCAATATTTTCTACATTACGTAAATAATGATACTTTACAAAAACTAGTCGCAACGCTTTTTGCGTTCGATTCGTGGAGCTGGGTCTTTGCTTCGCTCACTTGCATTCTACGATACACTAGACGCGTGCTTAGTTGTAAGAGTAGTTGTATTACAAAAAGTAGCTGCAACCCTCCTTGCAGTCCCACTCCTACATACATCTTTCCCCGGATCTGAGGAGCCTTAAAGATTATTCCACTATGATTTTCAATGTGAGTTGGTATAGATACGATTTAATGACTAGTCCATAAAACACCCATTAGGTAAAATATTTAGAAGGCAAAGTGGTTTTTAAAAAAATGCTCTACACTCATAGCCCAATAAGTAGGATAGTATATGCTATGTCGTGGATGCCACGGATATACACAAAGACAAGAATACAAACAGCCAGCCGAGAAAAAGACCTATAAATTCAAGATGTAGGTATCTGCCCGCGGGGCGTCGGAATAGGATCTCTTGCACGGTACAGTGGCGGGACAGACTTCTTAGGTTAAAAACAGCAATAGTGTTAAATACATCGGTTTCCGACTCGAGTATACTGAGTTCAAATCCTGGCCACCATATTTGTGTAAAAAAATATTTTTTCATATTTCCATGGTTATAAAACATTTTACCACTATGTTTTCAATCACTGTCCATATGAGAAATATTCAGACCATAGTTCACAAGCTAGATTAATGCGAGCTGTTAGATATGCATACTTTTAAGGAACTTGTCATTCCGAGGCATGCACTATAAAGGAGCACAATGTAATAAAGCATTATGATGATTTTATATCAGCTTGGGGACTAATTTCCCAAGCTATAGGCCATTATCTTACCCTATACTTATGTTATAACAAACTGTGGTCGTCATAAGTCTGATGGATTACAGGATAGGAAAATGATACACGTATTTAGGTCAAAGTATCTTTTATTTTGTACAGCATTTATTAATTACAAAACAACATTTTTATATATCTATTACTCTATGTATAACGCATTTACAACGCATTTAAATCTATCGTGTATTTGTTGCTATATTTAAAACAAAATAATGTACCTTACGATACACAGCGTAAGCAAGAACCTTTCTATACTCTGATACTCTTACAAAACCTCTGCTACACTAGAACATACAACCTCAAGTCCTTATATAAGGCTCTCGTGCTGTAACTACGAGGTCGAGTGTCCTCCAGTGAGCATTGTAAGTTATAATCAATCTATTGCTTCCCTCGGCTTTAACATAACTGATAACACAGACATTGTATACTATGGAATATTGTTTTACTCAAGTGCTACAGTCTCGTACATGTAAGACACTTATCTGGTATTTTATGAAGTCAAGATCTCTTCAGTATCTTACAATTTCTAATCAACCTATAGTTTTTACCTAACTTTACATAATAAAACTGTAACTCTTTAAACTAAACAGCTGAAACAAATTTTACATCCCAATTTGATCTACTTATACAATGTAAGAAAATGAAATATTGTCTTTGGCAGAGGGAGACCTTTCGCCGGGCGAGGTGGTCATGCCCGGAGAGCGGCTGCGCTGCGACTGACTCAATTCGGAGCTTGTATATATGGTCGGATATTCAGAAAACTTCGATAGCGTGATTCAGGAATACATGTGTTGCCATCTCTTGACAAGTAGCTCCAAGTGTTTTACTTCTTATAAAAATATGTTATATCTATTTAATACGTTTGTAAATCCGTCTTTACCCATACAAATACTGCTCATATTTCATAAAATTTTCATTTAGTTATATCATTTTTATGAAACCGTTACACATAAACGCAAGGGAACTTATCGTACCTATATTGATTTATTAACTTAAAACATAATAATTTATTAAAAATATAACACTCTACCTTAACTCTACAAAGTATAAGGCACAATTTTATTATTTCTAAACTCTGATACTAAACATCTGCTATACTCGAAACTACAACCTCAAGCCCCTGTACAAGGCTCTCGTCCTGTAACTACGAGGTCAAGTATCCTTCACAGAACGTTGCAAGATATAATCGACCTATTGCTTCTCTCTGCTTTAACCTAACTGATCACACAGACGTTACGTGAGGAATATTGCTGTACTCCAGTGCTACAGTCTGTCACTTAATTTGTAACTCATGAAGTCAAGATCTCTTCCGTGTTTTGCAATTTCAAATCAATCAATTAATAAAGGTCCAATTCCTATTGACACTAATATTATGATATCCCACTTTCAAACCTAAATAAACATAGTTATAACCGGCTTGAAAAACCAATTATTATTGTATTATATTATTTCTAAAATACTAGAGGGTCACGAGTAAAATTAAATTAACAATTTAAACAAAACAGTAAGGGCCTCGTTCACCATCTCCAATTAAAGTGTTGATTAGTTACGTCCCAAGAAAAGTAAATTGGCAAGTTAAAGCTATGAGTACGGGTCAGTTTATCATATGATTAGTGCTACTCGAACATCGTGAAATTGAAATTGAAGTTATGGATGACAATTAGTGTAGGTACATGTCACTTTACTTGAAGGTGGTGAAAGAGGCTCTTAGTCGACACAGTTTTTTTTCAACCTTTTTTTTATGTCCCACTACTGGGCACAGGTCTCCTCTCATAAGTGATAGGGATTTAGGCCATAGTCCACCACGCTGGCCAAGTGCGGATTGGTGGACTGCGGATTGGTGGACACAGTTATTAATATCTCTTTACTTGAAGGTGGTGAAAGAGGCTCTTAGTCGACACAGTTATTATATCTCAGTTTCAACGAATTTTTTTCTCCCCTTTGTTTTTAAAGCCAACTAAATCAGGTTTTGCTTTTAATTTTTTATTTAAAAATAAAACAAAGCTATCTACAATCAGAGATTACACAATGGTGAATTCAATCTCCAGGAAGAGCCCCTCTAAAGTAATTGAAACTCGGAGACATGCTTAAACCTTATTTTCGCTCTCTGTTCTTAGCCGGACTTTTCTCAGTTTGTATTACACACACATTTTTAATATAAATATTTCGACTGTACTCACGTAATTTAATTCGGAGATGCCCGACTAGTTTCCGTCCTAACCGAGGTTTTATAAGAAAATTACACATACAATTTGCAGTTCAATCTTAGATATAAACTTTAAGAATGCTTTTATGGCTGGCTGCAACTTTTTTGTGTGCTGGGCAGTGAAAGGGGTCCCTCTCATTTATTGGGGAGGCCTGAAGCTTACTCCACCACGCTGGTCTAATGTTCCACTTGAGGTCTTTATCTATACATATAAAAGGCTTTGTCCTGAATGACATGAAAACAACCAATGAAACTTGAAGGGTGTACTCTTTGTATGACGTAGATATCTGATAAGAACGGATTTCTCGAAATTCTACCCCTAAGGGGAAGAAAGACGGGGTCAAACTTTGTATGGAACAACTTTAATCCTTGGTCCAATCTACGTAAAATTTTGCATTAAAGCATTCTTTAACAGAATTGATGGAAGACCTATTTCGTAATTTTTTGAAGCTCATCGCCTAGCGGGGCTAAAAAGAGGTATAAAGTTATTTTGGCGATGATTTGGATTTACTCTTTGGTGCTTTCGATCCCATACAAAAAATGATGTCAAACACACTTTTTTTTTCAAGAATGACGTCGAAAACCCTGCATTTTGCCAACATTAAGTATAAGTTTTGCATCAATTTTTATGAGTCTCGATGAAACTATACGAAATAACAGTAGCAGTAAATCGTCAGTAATCCGTCGGTCAGATATATTCAAGTAAATCGATGGCTTCTTTACCAGAACTATTTCATAACTCTAATGCACTGTAATTAACTTTAGTATATTGAAGAAAATGCCATCAACAAAAATAAAAAAAACAAGATGTATTTTCCGACTACCCACCAAAACTCCAAACATAAACGTTTGCTCGTCATGATATGTCCTTCAAAAATTTGACACAGGTGAGGTGAGCAACTACAAATAGCGACCAATTTTCAAATGGCAGTTTTTTATATTTAATCTATACAAATAAACATAAATGAAGAGTCTGTTTGTAATATTAAAATAACCGCTTCTTGCTACATATAATACGTATACATATAAATGTATATACGGTACATATACCAAAATATATTTTTTTACAATTTTTGTCTGTCTGTCTGTTCGTTCTAACCGATTTTGACGGGACTTTCACTGCCAGGTAGCTGATGTAATAAGGAGTAACTTAGGCTACTTTTACTTCAGAAAAGTTCTTAAAGTAAAGTCCACGCCATAGAGTATGGTCCACGCGGACGAAGGCGCGGGTGGCCGCTCGTGTATAATAAAAATAGGCAGATACTTCACGTTCATTAACTCTTGATATTATTGATCTGTTACTCTCTTCCTACGAAATAGAACCTTTTTCAGCGAATCAGAACAATAAAACCCATAAATCTTGCCCCGTCAATCTCAGAACATATTGGCAAATCCAGCACAATACATTCGAGTTGCATTGATATCGCGCACAAAAGGCGCCATGTTAATCAAATACTCCGCAGTGCTCTAGAACGTTCTCTACTTCTGACTATTACGCGGCTACGTTCTTTTCTAGATCGTTCTTTTCACAGGCAGCCGATGAAATTGGATGCAAGGTAATGCGAGTTTCAGGCTTCCTTCGAAATCTCGTTACGTTTTCAATTCCAAATATCAAAGTATAGAGAGTCTCAGAGAATGTTTTACTAAGCTTAGGTTTAGGTTTAAGTTTACAAAGATATCAAAGGTGTTAATTTTATGAAAGAATAACTAAGACTTTTTAAATCTGAAAATAAATATCTGCTACCGGTGTCACTGCTCATTATGCTAGTGTGGTAAAATAAATATTACTTATTATGTAGCCTTTTACACTTTCATAAGTAGATAAGTATAATCATTTTATTCATATATTTTTATTAAATATTTGTATAAACCTATTTCTCTTATTGAATACATTTTTATAGTTTATATATATGTAGCTTATTATGCCGCCTACAATAATCTCTGCTTCGCCCAAAGGTAGACTGGTAGAGAATGATTTTAGCATTAAGTCCGACTTATATACCATTTTTATGTGGTGTAATAAAGTGTTAAATAAATAAATAAATAGCTTAGCAGCTTAAATCTGAAAATAATAATATCATTGTTTTCAATATCTACATTGCTAGTAAACTTATAGGCAAAGGAAGTTTTAAGTAAAAAACTTATAACATTAGTCTTAACATACTTGAATGTATATCCGTTGCCCTCATCCTGAGATTTCCCTAACCTCTTTTGCGGAAACAGAACAATAGAATCCATTCATCTTGCCCGTCAATTCCAGAATATATTGGCGTCAGGACACGTGGCCTGATCGAATATTCGTAAGACGGAGGGGTGACAGCTGAAGACGGCTCGAATGTCTATACTTGTAAAATTCGTTTATGTCAAGTATTTAAAATATGGACATTGAATGAAAGTGCATCTATTAATAAAAAAAGTGACAAAGAAATAGTGAATGAAAAGGAGTGAGTACTTTATAAAAATACTAGATGAAAACCTACTGAAAATACTAGATGAAAAATAATACAGATAATAAAAGCAATTCGTGCGAAATTATTCCCTCACCATTCCAAAATATCGAAAATGCACAAAGTTAATGTTCAAGTTTTTACTTCTGCCGGCACTACCGGAGTGCATTTTTTTTAAATTGTATGTATATATATGAGCTGTTTTGAGTTAGAACTTTATAACATTTGTGATCACATAGGTACTCTTGCTTGACTACTGATCTGCTAAGATTTCTTCAACCTCTTTTGGGGAAATAGAAGAGTAAAACTCATACATCTTGCCCCGTTAATCTCAGAACGAATTGGCAAATCACACATTCGACTTGCATTGAAAGTCGCTAACAAAAGGCTCCATGTTAATCAAATACTCCGCAGCGGTCTAGAATGTCCTTTACAATTGACTGCTACGTTCTTTTTCAGATCGTTCCTTTCACAGCCAGTCGACGAAATTGGATGCACAGTAGGTAACGCATTATATCAGGCATGTTACGAAATCTCTTTACGTTTTCGAATCCTATATCTTTGTAGTTTAGTAGATAGGTGGATTTATTAAATTGGTACATTTAATTGAAAACTCTAGCACAATATAGATATAAGAAAGGCAGGCGCTCCTTGTATTGTGACTCTAGTGTCCGGATTTGTCGAAGTTGTAACCTTTTTCATCGAGTATTGAGTAGTAGTTCGTGGACTTTTAAATATGTAAGTAAACGTGTTTTTTTAAATTATATAATGTCATTGTAGATAACCTAAAAAGTACCACCGGGTTCCGTTGCGTAAATCAAATGGTAAACATGGGCAGCAATCTAAATTGCATTTTTTAATTATATTGTTAAATACAAATGGGATTTTTTTTGGGAATGAGTTGATTTTTTTTTAATTTTAGCTTTACAATCCACTACTATCGTTTACGATGTCACTAATATTCACGTCGTAAAGTCGTCTTTCATCAAGACAATGCCCCAGTGCACACGTCAGCTTTTGCAATTCAGGATTAAGAATAGAGCTACGGCTACTGCCTGATCGTAAGAGGCGACTAAAAGGGGTTTCCGGGGTTGCGGAAGGTGAGAGTGGGAGCTTGACCCGTCCTACCAGCAGCCCCGGGAAGGACAGTGGTGTGTGCGTGGCCGCATGCCGCCGTAAACACCTGAAGGTGCAGGAGAGCACATCTGCTCTCCCGAAGATGGGCAGGTTCTGGGGCGCTGCCAGTGGAGGACACCGGCGTGTTCCAATGGAGATCCCAGAGTCTTCAAAAATGCAGAGGCAGGCCACCCAGGGGGGTTTTAGTGCGGTCAAATCCCACATAACCCGGTAACGTGTCCCAAGGTTCTGGGTACCTTTTGAAGGTCCCCCCCCCCCCCCCCGATACCAAAAAGAAGCTATTGTAATGGCCAAAATCCACGTGGGCTTCGAGCTCGTTCCACATGCTCCGTATTCGCCGGACCTAGCTCCGTGCGATTATTACCTATTCCCAAATCTGAAAAGATGGCTTGGAGGGCAAAAATTTTTGACAAATGAGGACTGCATCGCAGGCGCAGGTGAAAACGGCTATTTTAAAGATCTCTACAAAACGTATTTTTTGGAGGGAATAAAAAAATTGGAAACTCACTTGAACAAGTGTTCTCCCTCAAAGGAGACTATGTTGAGAAATAAATGTAAATTGTCTAAAAATATATATATATATATATTTACTTTTTGAAACGACTTACCAAACAGCCCTCGTAGTTTTTAACGAGTAACCGCTGTTGTGTGTATAATACTAAGAAGTAAAATTAATATTAACTGTGATATGAATTTAACATAGTAGGTATTCAAACTGCAACTTTGTATGGAACTACACAGATAGAGTGAAGCTATCTGCAGTCAATGTGCACCGAAGTTGGACTGAAATTGTTCACAATCCTGAAGTTTTACACGGTAGTAGGTTGTGAGCGGGTACTTTAATACTTCCGGCGTTTTATTATTAGTTCAGCATACTTTACATTTTGTCTGAAATAGATTCCTATAACATCTGTGGGATATAAAGTTTAATATTATATCTAACAGTTTAATAGGACTCTTAATTTTAATGAAGCAGGCACTAAACTACAAAATCTACAAATATCGTATCTGGCAGTGTTGAATAACGCTATATATTATCTTAGTGTCGCAAAGGTGTTACTGTACTGAAATAATTCTGAAATTTAACAACAGGGTGAGAGACGATACTTCAGTACTATTAAAAATTACACAGTAGATATAGTTACGTATAAGTCAATAGTAAAACATTCGTACATGAATGATTTACAGGGACATAATTTTATCTTATTTTATTTTAAAACCCCAATATCTATTAGGACTATTATTGTTATTGGGTCAATTTTCTTCGATAGTAAAATAGGTAATAATCCCTTTGTTTATATACAAATCTTAATTTATCCGTCACAGGGAAAAATTGTAAAGTTAAGTGTTCTATTGTAGTCAAATACAAAACCTCGTATTAGAGTAGCTGGAAGACGTTATCTGTATTCCTTTGTGGCGAAGTTGAACTTGAATTATACGGACGTAATCCAATGAATTGAAGATCAGAACAATGACATGATCTGATTACAAGCTGGGAAATTTCCATGTACTACTATTGAAAGTTTATTAGCTGAAGTTCAATACTTGAGTGTTCGGCCGAACTTTCGTATTCGGTTGAACCTTCATACGGCGCATCTCTAGTACTACGAATTTGACTCACCACTGATCGTTTTTTTACTTTTTTTTAAAATCTGAATTTAGCCATGTTATACATATTTATAGTCTGAAGAAAGAATTAATAAAATTAAAATATGCCATAGTGTGAACTAAAATGTGTCTTATCACTAGGAATATCTGAATACAGTTATCTGCAGTCCTTTGTGGCAAAGTTGGACTGAAATTGTACGGACATACTTTATTGCTGTGAAGTTTGACACATGATCTGATTTCCTGGCGGACCTTATTGATTTACTACCATTGGATGCTTATTAACTGAAGCTTGATATGTTAATGTAAAATGTAGCCTTAAAATGGTTTAAAAATGATTAAAATATTTAGTTCTGAATAAACCCACAAACTCAATAGGCATTTATAAACAGTTTTGTTCTATGAGTATAGATGCCCTTCATTATACTTATAATTATGGATGCGCTGAATTTCAAAAGCAGTGATTCGTGCATCGTAATGATGATCAGAATAATTAGAGGGCAATATAGTGACGTCAGTCGGGTTAGCTTTGATGGCGGACGGTGGTGTGTTGTGCATTGTTCGTAATTAGAGAACCAGCGGTGATCACTGTTTTGGTTCATTAGTTTGAATATGGAGTCTACCTTGGGTAGTATTGTTAATTATTATTAATTAATTTTGACAACCACGTCTCGGCAAAAGGAGTATAGGGCGCCATCCAACCAGGTGGACTGATGACCTAAAGAAGACAGCGGGAAGCCGCTGGATTCAGAAGGCGCACGACCGGGAGGAGTGGCGAACGTTAGGGGAGGCCTACGTCCAGCAGTGAACTACAAAAGGCTGAAAAGAAGATGAAGAAAGTATTGTTATGTTGGATCCGCCCGGTTACGCCTACAAAGTGAATGGGTAAAATGGTAAAATGAATATCACGAGGTAAAATGATTGCCTACACTTTTCTCAGTTTCAACAAAAATTACCAACACTATCTATGCGATTTGTTGTCTAAGGTCTTCTCCATTTTATGCTTATTAGCCCAATAGTGTCATGGTGGTATGACTATACTGCGTTGATTTATTAGAATTAAAATAGTTGCCTTCGATCTACAGTAAGCCTGAATGTAAAAATAAACATTAGATATTCGAACTGCCAATGAAACAATTTTCTTTAAAAATATTCACTGCAAAAGGATTCTTTGACGCAATAGCGAACGGATTTGTATGCACTGCGAGTAAACAGTTAGATTGCATTTACATGTTTGCATTCAATCTCAGATGTCATTCTGAGATTAAAGTCTGGAGTGCTTGCTTTCTGATCTCGAAGTTTGTCGAAATGAGCTTCACTTTTATTTTTTTGAGAAAGTATACTTAATATTTAGATACATCGAGCAGCGATGGCCGAGGACAACAGTCTCATTATTGCATTACTCGTACTAGCTGCCATTCTTTTTGTCCACTTCTGGACACGTTCTCTCCCCATTATTGGTAAGGCCTGGCGTACTCAAACACGCTGGTCCAAGAAATGGTAGTAATTCAGCTTATATGATTGGATGAACCGAGTACTTCAGCTTATACAATGACTTTAAAATTTATCATTAGGAAATAAAACCGACCCAAAAAATAAACTCTAAAAACTAACAAACAATATTTCAAACCTAAGTATTATAATTATGCTAAACGTGAGCATAATACAAAGAAAGCCTTCTTGAGGGTAGACGAATTTAACGGTTGTGTCGATATTGCGAATTTTTTGGAATAAATTATTTTGTTGCAATCTGTGACTACACCTGTTTTTCTCACTTAGCGGTCCCCCGACGCGACGCCGCTTGAAAAAAAATAAAAATATTTGAACTTACATACATAATATATGTGACGATAATAATTATAATAGGTTTAAAATATTATTTGTTAGTTTTAAGAGTTTATTTTTTGGGTCATGGGTTTATAAATTTTAAATTTACTTTTATTTTGTCCTATTTAAAGTAGGTATAAATATTAGGAAGGTATTTTTAGTCATAAGTTAGTTGAGTTAGTAACTTAGTTAGGTAAAAATATTTATCGAGTTTTTAGATTTCCTTTCGTTAGTAATACACATCATTCCCTTTCAGTATAGTGTACATTATTTTACTATTCAAGACCTTTCATTTGATATCCATATTGAGGGAGTTGTTAAAAAATACATATTCCGCAATTTGGGGTTGCGGCCATCTTGGACCAATTTTCATTAAACATAGCTAAGAACACTCCCGACTAATTCACCTTTCAAACAAAAACACACACACACACACACACACACACACACACACACATACAGAGAGAGAGAGAGAGACACGTCAAACTTATAACACCCCGTCGTTTTGCCGGGAGTTAAAAACAATCAACCTCATTTAATTCATAATAAACATTCTATAAATCAGAATTTTAATATAAAGTCTTGCACAAATAAATTGGAAATCAAATTGAACAAAATTTCCAATACGCAGACTGGTCAACTTTTCACAGATTAAATTACTTTTCGTTCTCAATAAGTTGCTAAAGTCAATTTTGTGCACCGATATTAAAATGGCACTAGCATGGCACGGGTAGGCTTGAATCATAGACTTATACGGTAGCATAGACTTAGTACGGTAGTATATACTAAGTCTATGGCTTGAATTCATTAGCTGTCGGAGTTTTGGCGGGAAGACTGAAGGGACAAGTTGTGCTCTTGTTTTATTTTCATTTTCTTAGTGTATTTTTGACTTACATCGGATAAAGATGCCATTATTATATTAAGAGCACAATATGTCTTTTTCGACTTCCCGCCAAAACTCCTAATGTTTGAAGTATACATAGCCCCGAGGGCGAAGGATAAAGTAAACGATATAAATGAATGATCGGTATTGGCATGGTATATGTTAGTTACGTTGCACTATCAAAGTTGTTCGTTATTTATGGATCTCTTAATTTCAATACTGTCCCACAGCTGGCCATGGATCTTTTTAGATTTTTAATGGCTGTTCTACAGCTTAAAAAACAACTGTCTGCTATAGTCCTATCTACTCTCAATTGGAGTTAAATGTTGGGTAATGCCTCATATATTGTTATACAGGAATATTAAGATTGTCAACCATGGATTACTGAAACATGGCTCGTGCCGAATGCGGCCGTGTATTATCCTTAAAGCCCTCATTATTTAACACACGTGCATTAAACGCTACGACGCTGCCCGACGCAACATGAAAACGCATCTGTGTGGCGCATCAAATTTCGATAATATAATCGGCTCGGTGTAAAGGTGTGCGAGCCCCATGTTTGTCCGTGTGGGCAAAAGGTGGACAGCTTTGGTCGACATGGCTTGTCCTGTATCAGGAGTGCCGGAAGACTTTTCCGCCACAATACCTTAAACGACTTGGTTCGTCGTGTTCTTGCCACCGCTTCTATTCCAGCATCACTAGAACCATCTGGACTATCCAGAAGCGATGGCAAGAGGCCTGACGGAGTTACATTGGTGCCGTGGAGTCTAGGACGGCCACTAGTTTGGGACGTGACATGTGCGGATACCTTAGCCCCATCGCATATAAGCGATACTGCAGATAGGGCGGGGTCCGCTGCCGACCATGCACAGTCTCTCAAGCCCCGCAAATATAGTAATTTGTCGGATAATTATATATTTGCGGCGCTAGCTTTAGAGACTATGGGACCATGGTTTTCTGACATGAAGAAATTCATGTCAGAAATGTCGAACAGACTTGTCCTTGCCTGTGGTGACCTGAGGGGTGGCGGCTATTTTGCCCAACGACTCAGTCTAGTCGTACAAAGGGGCAATGCCGCCAGTGTCTTGGGTACCATGCCTCACACGGACTTTTTAGATGAAGTATTTTATTTATAAGCCTTTTTTTATTATTTTATATGTTTTTTTATTTTTACTTTAAGTTTTGTGTATATTGTTAAGCTTAGTTATTAAGATTAGTTCTAGGTTTTTGTACATATGGTAATTTAATCTTGTACATGTATATCTAATCGGCGTATAAAATATTATATATAACATGGATATATTATTATCTTTTTGCTCAGAAAACGTTTACTCAAAAAATATGGGCAATAATGGGCATAGAATGAAAAATGAAAAAAAAAATGATTGATATAATTAAATTCGGGCCAGTGACAAGGATAGCTAAAATATACGTACAATCATCGTACAATCGACCGTTAGTTTCACATTGTTTTCGATGGTTTATTCATTTGCATAATAGTTTTATTATATTATAATAAAATGAATAAACTATGTACCTATAATTTCAACGCCTTTCTCTTTCCATATTATAATTTTTAAGTCTATTTCTTGGTTGCAAAACACGTAAAATTTATTCCATTGTACATTTGCTAAGATAATAAAGAAGAAGCGAGGCAGGAACCTCACCGCAAGTAATTACAGTTGCTAGACGTCGACCAGACTTTGTTCTTTGTTGTAAGGATATAATATTTGTTAGCTTGCTGAAGAAAATAAAGCTCCAAATATTTTTTGTTATAGTATTTCACACCTAAAAGAAGAGATAGTTTAAACGTTGTATCACACTTAAAAAGGTCAGTACCCGGACAACCGAGCGTTTCCCGGATAAAAACAATTGACTTATTGGTTTAATTTCAAACAGAACACTCATTGGCTTAGTTTTACTTAACAACACCATTTCCTTTTCATCACCTCGAAACATACATATATTACGTTTTAAATGAAATGAAATGAAAATAATTTATTTGCACAAATATGGGTAGGTAGGTATTACAAAAGTTGTTTTTATGTACATTTATTAGTTCGCCATATTTACCTCAGCGAGGTATGCAAATTTGGAGGACAGAATTAAAACATAAGTTAGCAGTATAACTAAAATTACTAATAACTAAATTTATTATAATTGAAGACAACGTTGATTTTATTTTAACCCATATTTTGCCGTTTTTATTGCGATGTTTTATCAATTCTGCTATAATTATAAAAGGTGTTTATGTTTAATACGAGTTATATTTTTATCCGGGCCATCGGCTTTGGGCACCCAATTTACTGGGTTTTTATAAAATGAAATTGAAATTTATTTTCGCATTGCATAAGAAACGTTTGCCTTCCTAAACGTTACACTTATTTTACTCTTACTTTCATTTTATCTCCCTTACAAGATTTCCTTTGAGTTAAAGCTATCGTTAGTATATAAACCTGTCTGGTTGGTTTCTCGCTGTTATTAGTGTGGACACGCAGAGATAGTAAGTATCTCTGCGAGTCCTCACACTTTTAAAGCTTAGTTTTAGAAGTTTTATTTCAAAGGTTTTAGCTACAAAATCTTCAAAGATAGCGGGTTTGACTAAAGATTTGCAAAAAAGACCAATTTTGTAACAGGAAAAATAAACACGAGTGTCGTTTTTGTACTCTTGTAAAGTATTTTATAATTTCAAGTTCTTTATTGCGTAGTTACATACCTGTTTAGTTATCATAATTCAGTAAATCGTCACCATTCTAAGTATAACAGTAACAACAAAACTAAAAAGCAATTTTGCAGCAAGGAAAATAAATTATATCGGCACTTTGCCAATGCGTGTATATTATTACGTTACATTACACACACTCATAGCCCCACAGTAAGGTAATTAATACCATGTATCGTGGGTACCATGGACACATACAAAGACAGGAACACAGATGAACAAGTATATTATAAGTTATAACAGTTTAAATAAAAGTTTCCCTTTGAGCTAACCCCCGTCGTTAGTAAAAGCCAGTCTGACTGGTGTCACACTGTAATTACCTACTGCAGACCCGGCGAGACACTGCTTACCTATTTTTTCCCCTCACCTTTAAAAAGGGTCTCTGTTTTAAAAACTTAATTTTTAAGCTTTGGTATTCTCATTTAGAAATCTTTTAGAAAGACTAGGTAACAAAAGATTCATCAATTTGTATCACTGTCTTTTGTAAAATACTCCTACTTTAATTTATTTATTAAATTTAATTATTAGTACAAGTCATTCTGACGTTGTCTCTCTGCAATTTCTGTAGATGAGTCACTGTTTATCGATTACCTTTTACATACACCGTTAAAAGCATTGTAGCAAAAGCTTTTAAGATGAAACCTGAGAGCTTTACGACATAAAATTATAGAAATACCAGCAAAATCACCAGTTATCACAATTAAATCAGGTACCATCATGAGTTTAATAACACTAACACAATTAAAAAGCAATTTTTCAACACGAAAAATGAATACTATTGGTATCTTGTCGATTCAAGTTTAATAATAGTCCAGGTAAAAGTTTCCCTTTGAGCTAAATCCCGTCGTTAGTAGAAGCCAGTCGGGCCGGTGTCTCACTGTAATTACTACAGACCCGGCGAGACACTGCTTAGCGATTTTCTTCCTCATACCTATAAAAGGGGTCTGAATTTTAGAAGCTTTATTTTTAATGTTTTGTTTACTTAATAAAAAGCCAATATTTACTTCATTTTCTTGCGGAACTAGAGACCCGGGTTTAAACCTCAATCAAAACCATATTGCGTCTATTTTTTATTTTTTATTAAAATATTTTTTATTGATTAAGAGCTATTTTAGATGGCGTTGTTAAGTAACACTAAGCAAATGAGTGTTTCGTTTGAAACTAAACCAAGAAAATAAACTGTTTTTATCCGAGCAACGCTCGGTCGCCCGGTCGTCCAGTTATGAGGTACCTATTATGGATTTTACCTGAGAAACCAACTTTTTATCCAATTAATTGGTTTTCACGAATATGTGGAAATCATTATGAATGATTTCAATAGAAATAGAAATCCTGAAGCCTAAAAACTGTTAAAACTCAATTGTATAATATGCCATAAGGAAAACATATTCCGTTGGCAATTTATCCACGCGTATTTTTTACAGGTTATATAAAAGTTTTCTTGTGATCTAAAACCCGTCGTTAGTAAAGCCATAGTTATGACTGCAGACACGGCGAGACACTGCTTACCGATTTTCTTCCCCTTGATTTGTTGTCTTGATTCTTTATTTTTGCATGTTTGGAAGCAAATACTTTTTAGATAGAAAAGGACATTTAAGAACTGTATCAGCACTTCGTAGTATCTATTGAAATAAAATATTTCATTTCAAAAGAAATCACTTTATATAACAGTGTCTACGTTAAACTTCGTAGCGGCTACGCTTTTTCGTAGCATTATAATTCGCTCTACCTATTTTATTTATTTATACATAGATCCATCACTTTTATTTTTACGTCACTTTTATTTTTATTTTTTTAATTAAATAAATGTGAAAATTCGATACGCTCATTCCTATTTGCTTATTACCACTGTGTCATATGTATGAAATAAAAAATAAGATAAATTGGACGTGGAGATTGTTCCATGCGTTAATAATGGATTTATTTACATAAGCATTAGGAATGAAAATCATAACAATATATTTAATGTTCACCTAAAAAGGTAATCTTTCTGCTAGTTTAAATCCAATTAAAGCTACTACATTATGCTTAATAAATAAATAATATTATAAATTTTTGCTTAATAAAACCGCAAACTGAACCGAAATCATTATGCCCCGAGGAAAAATAATCGAAACTGACGCAACTCCAAAATTATCTTCAAAGACGCTGAAACATGGACTATAATTGAAAGATCAAACAATGTGCCTATTTAGAGTTATGAGGCTGAAAGAAGGTGTACAACAGTTCGTTTTGCTTTAGAAATATTATGTACTGTTCTCCTCGGCACGCACCTCTGGCAAAGAAATTTGTAATGTGCGCATTTATCGCTGCTCCAAGGTGATGGAAAATATCGTGATATTTAATTGATTGCGATGTTCTCCATCTCCGTGCATGCCTGAGAGAAATTCATAATTTCTCGAAAACATGACGTCCACCAATCCGCACTTGGCGTGTGTGGTGGACTATGGCCTAAATCCCTCTCACTTGTCTAGTCACCATAATTAACCTTTCGATCGCAGTTAATCCCTTTCTTTTATGTTCCCGAATTCTCCGAAAAATTGAACTCATCCGTATTTCACACCTCAACACTTAAGCAATTCAACAAATATGCACACGTACACGAAAATACACACACACACATACAAACACTAACTCATCACACACGACTAAACCACTCGCTACACTTCAATAATACACACGTAGCTACTATACTACCACATACTAATTTAAAAAAACTACATAGCATTTTAATACATATTTATAAGATAGCTTATTTAGTTGTAAATTAAATTTAATAAAGAAGGATCTTTAATATACTTACCTGCAAATTTTAAGTTATGTCACCTTATACCAGTCAGCGGAGGGGCACTGGTGACCTGTAACTCAGGTTTTTCTAAACCTACTTCAGGCACCAGGCTCTTACAAAGAAGGGTCTTAGGCAGAAACTTTATGTTAAAGCGGTGTATCATGTACCTTTAGATAATAAGATCATAATGTAAGAGCAAATAAATGATATTTTAATTTTAAAAAACTTGTGAGAGGAGACCTGTGCCCAACAGTGGGACATAAAAAAGGTTTAAAAGTTTTTTTTACCATTTCCAAGCAAGCCTTGTTGTTGACGCTTCAATTTTAATTTTTCCAAGAAAAAAATGAGCAAATTTTTAGCGACAGATTGTATAAAATATTCCATTGGATGCTTGTTCAAACAGAATCTAAAACATTCCCGGAAGCAGCGAAATTGTGACCATCGTTGAAAACTTTTGGGAAAATAAACCTTTGTCAGATTACTATGAACTCGTTACCGATGGCTCGCTTTGATCCGTGATAAAATGTTAAAAAATTAAATTAACAATGAAAAAGACATGAGGAAAATTTTAGAAATGTAATTTATAAATAACTTAAAGCTTTGATGATCTGTGTGGTTACTACGTGTCCCGAGTTCGATTCCCGATGAGATAAAAATTTGAATAAGATAACAAACGGAATCGACGGCTTAAGGTAAACCTGAGCACGCAAACGCGGATGAAATTTGCATCTAGTGATAGCCTATATGCGCCCGTTTCGTTTGGCTCTGGTTTATATAGTGTATTATCTATGGTTTAGCTGCTTATTTTCTTCTTACCTTACTTATTAAAATATAAGCTAAACCATAAGAAAGTGTTTAATTTATTTTCGCAGAAATAAGCGTGTCTTTTAGGATCATAATGTAGAATGTTCAGCAATTTATTCAACAACTTGTAACCTTAATTTGGGTCTTAAACCTTATCATGGGTTTTGGGAGTTAAACACCTATATTGTACTTTACCTGTTAGGTTGCAATAAAGAATTACTGAACTACCTACTTATCTTGGGAAGGTCGGTCACACTTACATGAGTATCTATATTAGTCATACCTAATACGTGCTAAAGTGTTTTCAAATGTTAACAAGGATGCAGGGACTACTGATCACAACGTGGCTGGCGTGCTTTTCTGCTTCTTCTAAATATAAAAATCTCTTTTCAAAGTATTTATAACATTACTCCTCTGAAACGACACTTTTCAATGACCGACAATTTTGTCAGTGTTCAGTAGATCTGAGAATACGACGTAAACTCTTTTTCATACCGCAAGAATGATATTAAAAATTATGGCTTTTCATAATTCGTGAACAAAGTTGTGGGCGATCAGCTAGTCAGTTTATAAAAAAAGTATACATAGTTTGTAGTTTCATTTCATTGGAGTTTCTTAATTGTATACTCAATCAATTTCTAACTAGTTTTCGTTTTAATCGGCTTCTTTAGTTAGCCATAATATAATAACATTGTATTTTCAAATCAATGCAAAACCTTTCTTTTTCCCCTTTACATATGTAGGTACCTAAAATATATTAAAACATTTTGTAATTCCTCGAACAAATTAATTGAAATAAAATCTAGCAGCAGATTGAACAATTATTAAATTCCATTGGCTGCTTCAAACAGAATCACAAAACATTCTCGGAAACACCCAGATTGTTGTAAACTTTTGGCAAAATAACCCTTTGATGGATTACTGAGAACTCGTAATAACGATTAAAAATCGCGAGTTATCATGAAAAAGACCATGCAGAATGTTTGGCAATCCATTTTATGATTGTACGCTTGTAGTAATTAAAGCAATCGCCGTATTCATTCTCGTCGAGAACTAATACTTTTGCATTTTCATGGATTTCATACAGGCATGAAATCCAAAAAAGCCAAAAGAACCAAAAAAGAGCCAATGCTCTCATGATATGTTGCGTTTCTTAGGATATCCGGGGTTGGAGAACCTATGCGATAGCGAAGCGATAAGCGATGACGAAGGCCACTGAGGTTATTGTAGTGAGTAACCTAGCGTCTCTCCTGTGATGCCCGGGTATCTTTTGAATATAGACCTTTTCCAAAAAAGGTAGCGCAATCGCATACGACCTCAATCAGGACTCTACACTTCACCAAACGAGCTCGTTTGTTTACGCATCCGACTATACAATGTAGTAAATAACTCTGATGTTTCTCCAATATGTTACACATCACGGTTATTTACATATGGCCGCAACCCTTTTTGCGTCCCACTGCTGGGCACGGGTCTCTCCCCATTATTGGGAAGGCCTGGAGCTTACTCCACCACGCTGCTCCAATGCGGGTTGGTGGAGATGCGGGTTAGTGGCCAACCCGCTGTCGGATGTTTTCAAACCGCCCATAAGGCCTCCGACAAGGTTTAACGACTGTTATCTATCGACAACAACCGGGACCGACGGCTTAACGTGCCCTCCGAAGCACGGAAACGCGCATGAATCTTTTTTTTTGCCACTAGCGGTCACCCATCTCACACCCGACCGCGCCCTTTTGGCTTAGTTGTATAGATCGTTTTGCGTTCTACGCTAACCGCCGGGCCATGCGCGCTTCTATAATTTACATATACATACATATAAAGCCCGTCAACCTTCGTAGCGTAGTAACGTAGCCTTCAAAAAAGTTCAACGCGCCCAAAACTTCATAACCATATAAACACAAACACAGTCCAATGGATTAATTAATTAATACAAAAAGTATTTTACTATTACGCATTAATACAAAAAGTATTTTACTATTCGAAATATTTCTAAAAACTATAGACACAAAGCAAATCGAACTCTCATATCTATCTAAACCATCGGGTCAGTGATGTAACTCGTCCTCAGAAATGTGACGTTTCGAAAATTTCATCGTGAAATGGTTTCGAAGAAAGTTTGGTTCACCGGAATTGTTTACTGAGTCACCGTGAGTCAGAGTGTTACACGATTACAATCAGGGTGACTTTGGAAGGCTATTGGTAAGTTATAGGTACAGAAAAATATTCGAATGTCCGTCTAAAATGCAGTAAAGTATTTCCAAGTTCGCTATGTAAATACAATGTATATAAGATGAATGAGGAATCTATGAAATATTGGTAGTCATTCCTATTAAAAAATTATTCGTTTTAATATTTAATTTATAATCAAAAGTACTTCAGATAATTAATTCACATAAAAATAAAAGGAAGTAAAAGTGGCTAGCTAGCTAGCTAGGCTAGCGTGCTTTTATGTACGAGAACCAGTGGTCGTCAAATTCAACCGTATATCATCGTAACTTACCAATATATCAAACAAAGATATTAATAAAGATATGTATAAATTTCTGTCGGTAAATTTCGGATAATCACTGAAAAAGTCAGTGAATTTTAATTAAGGTCTTGGACACTATGCAGAGAATTTTTTTAAATGCATACCATATAAGGGTAGCACTAAACCACACTTGGAAAGCACGATAATTGTTTATTAATTTTTATTTATATTATGATTTTATTACCTTTAAAAACAATAAAAAATTTGTCAGTTGATTATAAATGAGTTGTGACGTCATAAATCATTTTCTCATATAAAATGTATACAATGTATGAGAGAAAATGTCACTATTTGACAGCTCATTAAAAGTATCTCAATTGATTTTGTAGTCCAAGATCGGTTTCATTATAGGCATTGATAAAAACATCAAACACCGAACATGAGACTGATAAATAGCTGTATGTGGAACTCTGTACACAATTTGCTTTCCTTTTACAAGCTTTCGGGTTGCTCCTCTGAGAAAGTGATACCTATCTTTTATTACTTAGTACTTCTTCCGGTTTGTATTTATTCTGATTTTTATTTATGAGTTATTTATTTTAAACTCAGCCATCTTCATTCCTAGTGTAGAATATACATTGCAGAATTCTGAATTTAATTATGTCTATAACATACCACATCGCTCCAATGTAATTACTACGATTAGTTGTTCGGATTTCAACTCATCGGTTGCCCTTACCAATGTCATGGGCACTAAGGAAAATCGATACAGCGTTGGTATAGTAAAATATCGAATAAAATTGGGTTCAGGGTTTTATTTTAGAAAGAAAACAAAGCTAAAATAAAAAATAGAAATTTAAAAAACTTAAAACGCTTTTTTTGTGTGTTTTTCTGTGTAATATGGACATGAAAAAACCCAAAAACAAGAAAGTCGTCATAGCATTATTAGCAATATTTTAAAATCTTTACAAGAAAAATTGTAGCAATCGGAACTGAGAGCACATACCTATATTACATTGCAAATTACTCTTATCCTGTAGATTGGAGTCATATATAATAGAGTAATAGACGGCTGAATTTCTAGAATGGGTCCGTGGATATACTCAGTGTCACTCTCACAGTGAATACAAATCTAACGACACCTCTTATGCTAAAAGCCATCGAGCCGTTCAAGCTGCAGAGCGGGCTAAACAATCTTACATACATCTACGCTCGAAAAACATAACTCGAAAACCCTCTTTCTGGCGCAGTCGGGTAATAAAGGGAAGGGCCTAGGCGTATTAAAGCATATATAGTATATTAACTTAAAATACACCTCTCCGGCCATTAGTGCTAAATCTAATTTTGATGCGATAAGATTATTATTATCATTTATTATGCATTAAAATTTCAATTAATAAATCTATGAAAGTAAAACTTACATTCACCTTTGTCGAGATACATCTAAGAAATCTATACTTAGAATTATTCAGTAAGAAAATGTAGTTCTTACTAAATAATTCATAATTTTGAAATGTTTTTGGTTTTCCTTTGTTTCTATTATGTTTCAATTTAGTAACCTTTTTATTATACTCGTATTAGATACCTTTTTCAACTTTCAACTTTTATAAAGGAATTAAACGAAATATCGTATTATTACGAAACTAACGATAGCTGCAGAAAGTGAAAACTTGAACATTAACGTTGTGCATTTTTGATATTTTGGAATGGTTAGGGAATAATTTCGCACGAATTGCTTTTATTATCAGTATTATTTTTCATCTAGTATTTTCAGTAGGTTTTCATCTAGTATTTTTATAAATACTCACTCATTTTCTTTCACTATTTCTTCGTCCCTTTTTTCATTATTACTTTGTTCAATGTCCATATTTTAAATTCTTGATATAAACGAATTTAACAAGTATAGACTGTCGAGCCGTCATCAGCTGTCATCCCTCACGAATTTTCGATCAGGTCACGTGTCCTGACGCGAGTTTTAACATTTTTTACCCGTCCCAAAAAAAGTGCACAACGCCGCTAAAGAAGTTTTCACTTCAATAAATATTTTGTCCATACAACAAACTTGATTATTTTTGCAATTTTTTCTCGATTCTAATAACGACAATTGGTTGATACTTTAAATATTCACAAAGTATTCACTTTATAATAAATAATTGGATTAAATCAAATATATATTTAATGGGAGCTCCCATACAATAAACGTGATATTTTTACCGATTTTTATAGACTATTAGCCTTCCGCTAGGGGCTTCGCCCGCGTGGACCCGTTTTATACGTTCCCGTAGGATAAAATCCATCCTGTGTCCTTTCCCAAGGCCCACTCTATCTGTGTTTCAAATTTCATTAAAATTGGTTCAGTAGTTTAAGCGGGAAAGCGTAGCAGACAGACAGACAGATAGAGTTACTTTCGAATTTATAATATAAGTAGGGATGTAGGGATGGAACGGAACCCTTAGTGCGCCCAGTTGCCATTTTATTCTTCACCTTGACGCTTTAAATAAATCCGACATTATAGCGTACATAAGTACAACCTACCAAGTAATTCCTTTTCACGTGCGAAAGCGGAATGAATGTACATGCTACAAAATTAAATAAATATAAGTCAATAAGGCTTTTCTTTTTCTTCTTAAATACGATAAATAAAAGGTGAACAGACGGCAACAGGCAATAATAGCGAATAAAGAATGATGAGGTCGATATAGGTACTCGTACCTACCATACGTACCTCACTCTTTGCTATTGCTCTGTTCGTTTGTGTGAGAAAATCTTTTCAATTCATTTTGCTCATTCTTATGTAAAAAGAGACAAAAAGTAATTTCTTATTTCTTCAATCCTATTGGCTATAAATGTTGATAGCAAAAAGACATCTGATATTGATTCTAACAATATGTTCGAAATCGAAATAAGAAATTGGAAAACGAATTGATTTGATGCTTTTACTCACATGATAATTTTGTAGGTGGTTGAACTCTGAGGAGAACCCTCAGAGTTCAACCACCTATAACTAAGGGGGAACTACCAACCGTAAGGTTAGGTTGCCAGCCAGTGCTCTCCCGATGATGGGCCCGTACTTGGCGCGATGCGCGGACACCGGTCCGTTCCACTGGAGATCCTGGAGTCCTCCCAAGCCCAGAGGCAGGCCACCGAGGGGGTTTTAGTGCGGCGTAAATCCCACATAAAGAGGGGATACCGGGTTACGTGAAGGCTTGAACCCTTTTTTGGTATCGGAGGCGAAACCTTCAAAAGGTACCCAGCACCTTGGGAGAGGATACCGCGCGGGTTATGTGGGATTTGACCTCACTAAAACTCCCTCGGTGGCCTACTGCCTCTGCACTTGGGGAGGACTCCAGTATCTCCAGTGGAACGCATCGGTGTCCTGCACACGCGGCGCCCTGGAACGGGCCCATCTTTGGGAGAGCAGATGTGCTCTCCTGCACCTTCCGATGTTACGCCACGCACACACCGCCGTCCTTACCGGCGCTGCTGGCTGGACGGGTCGAGCTCCCTCTCTCACCGCCCGCAACCCCGGAAGCCCCCTTTTAGTCGCCTCTTACGATCAGGCAGGGGATACCGTAGCTCTATTCTTAATCCCGAAGCTACAGAGACTTGAAGGTTTCCCCCATGATACAAAAAAAAAGTTTGCCGGCCAGACTTACTCGTGGCGATCATTGGCCTCCGGAGCAACAGCAAAACTGCGAAGTACCTAAGGCGAGAATAAGTCTAAGTCTGCAACGGCCACTTAAGGTGAGGTTTCCGGGAGACGCAAAGCGCCACTGTTCTCCATACAAAATGCGACAACCAAGTCTACAAGTACCATATTCATATAGCATATTCAGAAAAAATGAGCCATAAAAGGGTGAATTTTTGGAAATACATACATCTAATTTAATATAATAATAATACCTTTAAAGGAGCAATTAATGTATATACCTGTGTACATAATCTGAATCTCGAAACAGCTCCAAAGATTTTCGTATAAAATTTAATACGCAGGGCATTTCGGGGGCGATAAATTGATATGTTTACACGCATACACCGCCGTCCCTCCCTGGGCTGCTATCTGGACGGGTCAAGCTCTCACTCTCACCGTCCGCATCCCCGAAAGCCCCCTTTTAGTCGCCTCTTACGATCAGGCAGGGGATACCGTAGCTCTATTCTTAATCCCGAAGCTACAGGGACTATATTTGTAATACCTACTATTGTATTTTTAGTTGAGACTTACTTCAGTAGGTGGCGTTGTAAAACCAATTGTTTTTAGCCGAGCAACACTCGGTCATCCGGGTACTTATTATTAATACTCTTAGAGCAACAAAGGTACTGACTCACCCTTTACGGGTGTCAATCAATCAAAGTATCTGTCAATTTTGACGCTCTACGTTAATACTCGATTCTCTCTATTTGTATGCGACACAACAAAGCAATTTTTTTTACAGTATCTCAGACTTGCAATTTTTTTCACTGGAGCGAATTGAGTGAGAACCTTGTGAGAATCACAAATCCCTACCTATATCAAAATGAGGAGTGAAATCAAACAAATATTATTTTCAGAAATATAGTAGTTAGGTAACGTTTATGGATAAAACACAAACAAAATGCTATTTTTAATAATTATTATTAATATAAAGATAAATATCGCTACATATCATTATTCACTATACATATTTATAGCGAAAATTTAATTTAAAACTGAGAACATCACATTATTCCTGTAAACGAACAAGCCTATTAAATGACGCGGTTTAATTTAATTTCCTCTGAAGCTTTATTTGGCTCCCCGCTGATGCCGACTTGAATGGAATCTAATTTTCCTTCTTCGCCATCTTGGTATTTTGAATAAATCCCGTATTGTAAGTCCCCTCCTACTAAGTTATCAGTAGGGTAAACGTCCGTTCTATCATCACTTTTAGTCAGTATCCGGTAATCGTCATTCATAGAAAAAGTGCAGGTCTCCATTTGCCCTATTTTGTGGGTACTGAACACAAACACGCAGAGCGAGAACAGAAATTAAAACTCATCTCATTCAAAATTCTGCCTCGAGCTCGAGACCCTTGATTGACAGCCCCGTAAACATTAACCTTTAAGTTAAGTCACCATTGCTGTGATTGCACCACACGGGTTGTAAAATAATAGTAAAAAAATGAAACAAAAAATGCAGATTGCTTTGAGCTCCCATAGGTAATGAAAAGCTAAAGAAACGAGAAGGCGGAAAAACTAAAGGTTATAAATTGCCGAGTACTGTACAAAATAATTGTACAGTGTAAATTTTAAACGTTTTAAAAGAAAATGAACATCCGTATCAATGGGCGTACCCAGGTATTTGTAAAGCAAGTACTTGGTCAGGGGGGGGGCAAATTCTTATAAAATATAAATAGATAGATATATGTATAGATACAAAAAGAAGCAGCAGGAGGTAGCATATCTAGCTTATTCTTTATAGGTTTCTTTTTTCGATTAAGAGATCTTTTGGGGTTTTTGAATCCCTGAACCTGGACCTTGACCCACACACCCAGACAGCTACTAGCCACCTCTGCTTAAATATGCGAGCGTGGATTTATATTGACTATAGTAATTTAATATTATTGAGTCAGTAGGTACATATTCATTGATGGATATAACCTCTTATTAAATCAGATTTAAAAATTTGAATTAATAAGAGAAACATCATTTTAATAATTTAAATTAAGGATAATTACAAAGGTCTAACAGCGTAAGACTTATTGGATTGATCTTTTTAAATAGCTGCTGTAATAAAATAAATAAGCTCTACTGAAGCAGGTAATAAAAAGATTTTGAACTGTAATAGACAACAGTGAGCACAAGATGCAGAGATACATACGTTGGAATGGGAGTGTTTCTCCGATGTCTATACAAACACTTTGAATCGAAATTTGTTTTGCTTGCTCTTGTCTCAGGTGAATAAAATTGTGTTAAACGATAAAAACGAAATTTCACGTCTACGTTTCTCTCTTTGGCTGTATAGTCTAATATATATAATATCTATATATAATAATATGTGGTGATAATTTAAAAAAATAAAACCGATCTTTTTATTTTTTACCGTTGGAAGTTGTTTTTTTTTTATTAATTTAATTTCACTGTTTTTAGTACTTTTAATTTAATCAATCTGTATTGTATTAGCATAATTGGCGATATCCTACCTTACTTCTAAACGTTAATGAGATATACAATTTATAATCATATTAACCAAAGAATACAACCATCAGTCCAAAATAATATAAACATATGAATTTATTGAAAGAATTTGCTCTCACGCGCTGTGAGGGCGTAAGCAGGGGCGTATTAAAATTATTAGATTTGATGTAATTTCCTTTAAGGCTTTATTTGGCTCTCGACTGATGCCGGCACTTGGATGGGATCTAATTCTCCTCCTTCGCCATCTTGCCGTATAAATAAATTCGATATTGAAAGCCTGCTGCCAAGTTATTTGAACCCACCCACCTAAACGGCAGGGATTGCCTACCTACAGTGGCTGCAACCCATTGCTGGGCACGAGTCTCTTATCATAATTACCAATGTTTTAAAAATAACATACTCTAAGAGTTTGTAAAAAAACAGCACAGTAAATAAAATTTTTTTTTTTTTTTTCATTTTCATTAAGGAGACCTACCTGGAGCTTAATTACTCCACCACGCAACTCCAATGCGGGCTAATGGATATGCGGGTAAGAGGCAAAGCCGCTGTCGGAGGTTTTTAAACCGCCCATAAGGCCTCCGACACGGTTTAACGACTGTTATCTATCGATACCTACCGGGACACCTTCTATCTTACACACAACCGCGCCATACCTACAGTTTGTAACTGTATTGTGTTTATCACAGTACACGAATACGAGAAATAAAAGCGAAGGGACAGTTACTGACAATAGTGTAGGAAATAAAACACTGAGGTAGAGATGCGTATCGCTTTTCAATGAAAAAGATACATAGGTACTCGTTTTATACTCGTAAATTGAACTGTAGTAACACTACTGACAATTCATTGTTTTTAAAATGCTTTGGATCAAAATCAGTTTTCAAAAGAAAGGACCAAATTATATTACCTCTCATAGCCGAACACGGGTTGCACTCCGGTGGTCCCGGCAGAAGTGAAAACTTGAACATTATTTAGTATTTTTATAAAGTACTCACTCATTTTCTTTCACTATTTCTTCGTCACTTTTTTCATTAATAGATGCACTTTGTTCAATGTCCATATTTTAAATACTTGATATAAACGAATTTTACAAGTATATACAGTCGAGCCGTCATCAGCTGTCACCCTTCCGTCTTACGAATATTCGATCAGGCCACGTGTCCTGACGCGAGTTTTAACATTTTTTACCCATCCCAAAAAAAGTGCTCAACGCCGCTAAAGAAGTTTTCACGTCAAAATTATGAAAAAAATATGAATTCTCAATATACTGAAAAACCGCGAGCAAATCGATAAAGCCTTAAAAACAAAAAAAAATATTAAATTTCCTACCAAGCATTTATTTGGCTTCTCGCTTATGCCTGGACCGAATCTAATTTACCTTGTTCTTCATCTTGACGCTCTATCTATATAAATAGTTCAGTGATTGGAAGACCCGTTTGATCAAGTGATTTGTATCTACCCAAGAATCAACACCCAACCACATGTAATAAAATTAAAAGAATAGATAAATTGTGTAAATAAGGATCCTTTTTTTTCATCAACGAAAAAAGGATACAGTAAAAGATACGAGGCAAGGAATAAAACATATGACAAACAAACACGACGAATGACGACCTGCGTGGCCCAATGTTTACCATGCCGGACTGCCAATCAAAGGGTTCCGGGAATCGATTCCCGGCGAAACAGAAATTTGAATGATGAGTTTAAATTTCTGTTCTCAGTCTGGGTGGTTGTTTTTTCTGTCTTTGTGTGTGTCCATGGTACCCACGACATAGGGTATATGTACCCTACAGTGGGGCTATGAGTGTAACGCGTTTTTTTATTATATATGAGGCAGTGTATGTCAATGATAAAAGCATCTCATTAATTGAAATAGCAGTTGTCTGTAAAAACAATTTGAAAATGTTTTAGGTACTATAATTTTCTACATGTAAGCGAGAAATTGTAAGTGCAATTAATGAGACAACACTTTAATATCAGCTATTAATATCAAATATCAATCGTTTGAGAAATTAATAGGTGGAAATTTATTGTTAACAATGACCACATTTGGTATTGGTCCTACCTAATTTCAAATTGAGAAAATTGTAAAACGAATCGACTCTACTCTGAACCTTCTCGTATACCTATTATCGATCAACTGAAAATGATAAAGAATAATGAAAAAAAATGAATATCAAGAAATTTAATTTTTAAAATGAGTAATTACCTCTATGTTGCTTTCGATTTACGATTGCTAAGAGGATGTAAAAAGAAAGGTCCTAATAAAATGACAAGTTTTGATTTCCTTCAAGACTTTTTTTGACATCCCGCTGATACCAGCGCCTGGATGAAATCTGATTTTCCCTTCACCATCTTGGCGTTTTAAATCCGACAATGGAAGCCTCTTTCAACAAAATAATTCGTTTCCGCGTGTGAGACAGCCTTAACCATAGACTCAGCATATAAAAATGAAATGAAACGTAAGTCAGTTATGTATGGCATTTGTACCATAATAACTTTGTGGACTGTCGAGCTAATCCATACCATAATATTATAAATTCGAAAGTAACTCTGTCTGTCTGTCTGCTACGCTTTCCCGATTAAACTAGTGAACCGATTTTAATTAAATTTGAAACACAGATAAAGTGGATCTTGGGAAAGGACATAGGATAGTTCTTATCCTACGGGAACCTTTAAAACGGGTCCACGCGGGCGAAGCCGCTGGTGGAAGACTAGTAGAATATAATTATATTTTTTTAAAGATCTGATTAACATAGGGTTTTTGGTGGGATCCTACTAATACTTATTATAAATGCGAAAGTAAGTTTGTTTGTTACTCTTTGACGCGAAAACTGCTCATCATCATCATGAAACTTTGAACATATATTCTTGGAGTTATCAGAAGTAAAATAGGATACTGTAAAAAAAAATAACGCGGGTGAAACCGCGGGGCACATCTAGTAAAAGTATAAGTTAATTACAGTCCCGTGATCTGTTGTGAAATAAAATAACAGTGCGGAAACATGTTTTTTCAGCTTGCCTCCAAAACTCCATCAGACACGTTCTGGTAAAGTAGCCGTCGCTTTACTTGAACATCTGACTGACTTCATGACTACTAATTGATGCAAAAATTAAATTTTATTTGACGCTGGCATTTTGCAAAGAGTTGCAATTCCATTATTGAAAAAAAAAACAAATATGTATTGAACAGATCCGAACCATTATATGGGCAAATAAAATTGTAATTGACTAAATTGATTTACCGTTAAAATGTTTATTTTTCTGCACATCTATGGCTGGAGCTCTTCAAAATGAGATTAGACCCTTTTTATAACAGATTTTTATATGCAGCTATCGTCCCATGTACAAAAGCTATCGTCCCAGGGACAAAAAATGGTTTCCGCTATTAATACCTATATAGGCATGGTATTACTCTACTCACCATGGTACAAAGCATGTATAAAGGATGTACTTACTTAGTTGGTGACTGCATCTACCTACTTATTTACTTTTTGGGATACCTGTTACAACTATTTGAACAATTAAGCAAAGTACCTACCTACCTTGATTAATAAAAGGTAGGTATCTACATCAGGCATTAACAAATATCTGTTATTATTTAAGCGACAAAATCTTATACATAAATTACACTTATAAATACACTTATAAATAAATACTAGGTATTATCTATTCCAATGTCAACGATTCCTGACATTCCTGTTGTAGGTACCAACATAAGTAGGTGCCGCATATAAAGCGTCGTACTCCATTAAGCGAAAGTAGCTAGAGACACAAAGTAGGGATCCCGGAATACACAACCACAAAGCCAATACAAGCTCTTCCGGAGCTTATTAGGTTTGTGTGCAGCGTGCAAGATGCGGCGACGGCAATCGATGTAGCCATGACAACGAGCCGCGGGCCTTTATCGCCGCAAGGGAAGGATACGACACGATTGTGATGTCGACTGCCGTTTTCTGCAATGCAACGCGCGTTTTTATGACGTGTATTATCGAACAGTACGCTACGTGTTTGTTAACAAAGATTTCATATCAAACGCGTGGTAGTGTGGGTGGATATCTGGGGGTGTGTAAATGCCTTTAAACGAACAATTCTTCTAGATTTCATTTTTAGAAAATATCGTTTAATCCCTTAGAATAATTACGCACTAAATAGATTCACACAGATGTCATATTCTGACAAATAAAATATTTTTATTTTCCCCAAATTAACTATGTAATAGTTACTATAAAATATACAAAAATTCACTGTGAAAAGTTATGGTATTAGCCTTCTTCTGTTTTTCAAGAGTGTTGTGACACAATTTAACAGCACACCCGATGTTAGGTGCCATTAATGGCACCAATTAACATGCTTCAATTTGGGTGCGCGAATTTGGTTTCTATAATGTGAATATTCTAAGTTTAATCCGTTAAAACATAAATTTAAAAATATGACACTTCCGGAATGTATGTGGTATCGGCTAGTACATGTAATAATTTTTTTTATAAATTGGGAGCTGAAATGGTTGGATTATTTTACTCGAGCAACGGTCGGTCATCCGAGTAATTTTATTAATGTGATAAAATTTCAAGCATTATTATAAAAATATTAGCATTCTACACTTCCACTTTCCATATAAACTGTACTGTAAGAGTGCCGGATTTCATATTCCCCCGCCCGCATAGTTTTCGTAAAAAGGGGCCAAAGTTTTGCTTTAGGTAGGTATTTATTTATTTTATCATCAAATCTAGAAAATTCCACATTTTTATTTGAATGGAGAGGCCCGGGCTGTAACAGACCAGCCCAGAGTAGTGGTACTTCAACCTATGTAGATTGCAATAAACACATACTACTAATCCAAACTATTCCTGTTATACCTACATACCTGCCATAGGTTCCAGCCGCCTATTAGAGACATAAAGTGGGATATCTAGGGATATAGGTACAAACACAAAATCAACACAAGGCAAATTGTTATCTTTGTGTGTACGAAGCAAATGTTGCATAAGTAAAGAATATTTCGCCTACTCTCTAAAAAAGGATAAAATGTATCGTATCGTAGACCTCTAAAGAGCCGCGTGTTCAAGCGATGCCCGCAGATGCGATGCCTTCATTCGATTCTCAACTTGATAATGTACTTAGTTCCATGTTGCGTCGCTAGCATTATATTATTATTACATTTCTTGAAATAAACTTTTTAAACTTGTTTATCATTAAACCAGCTTTCTTCCTGTCGCTACACTGTTTCCCTTAAATAATCACTCCTACTTCATCATATACCTTTTTTTGTACCGCGGGGGAAACCTTCATAAGGTTCCCGGCACCGTTCACCGGCACGGAGAGGATACTGTGTAATGTGGGATTTGTACCGCACTCTAATCTAACCCTCTCGGTGGCCTGCCTCTGTGCTTGAGGACTCCGGGATCTCCAGTGGAACGCACCGGTGTAGTCCACGCGCTTCGCCATGTACGGGCCCATCTTCGGGAGAGCAAATGTGCTCTCCTGCACCTTCAGATGGTTACGGCGGCATGCACCCACGCACACACTGCCTTCCTTCCCGGGGCCGCTGGCTGGACGGATCGTGCTCCCACTCTCACCACCCGCAAACCCAGGAAGCCCTCTTTTAGTCGCCTTTTATGATCAGGCAGGAGAAACCGTGGCTCTATTCTTAATCCCGAAGCTACTGGGACCCATCAACCATCTCCATACAAAAAATCTGGTCAATCCGTAACACTATTGCGACGTGAAGGAAGGACAAATAGACAAACACACTTTCAAATTTATAATACTTATGAGTACCTATAGATTTTACATGTGGTAGAACTTGTGTGATTCTGATTCGCCTGTATAGATATTTCGATATTATAAAGACACTTTTGTGCTACTGCTTTGGGTTAGCTCAAGACCAGAAAATAAAATGCAACAATGAAAAATCCCCTACGGTTAGACTAGACTACACTTAAAGTAAATAGATAGTTACGTAATACGTTACGCCTAGCTGATGGAACATAAAAATTAGAAAAGGTAAGTGTTCGGCTAATAATTATAACAATATGCTCATCTGCCATCGGCAAGAAATATAATGGCAAACAGCGGGTTCCCACTAGCGCTAGCCCGCATCTCTACGAACCCGCATTGGAGCAGCGTTGGTGAAGTGAAGACTAGGCTCCAAGCCTTGTCTTATGATAGGTGTAGCCAGCAGCGAAACGTAAATACTTTAAGTAAATACGGATTGCGAACGTTGCAGTTGTGAAAATAATACGCAAACATTTCTGTGTCTTGTGACACTATATTTATTTTTATTACATTTTTCATTGGAAACGGCGCGGAAACTAAATTTAACTACTACTCGGTCGAGTTAACATCACACCTGGGAGGCTATTCTGTATGCATCCGTCCATAAGTTCTAACATTTTCGGAATCATTTTTGGCATATTTAGACACTTTCTTTTTTCATGAATTTAAAAGATTAACGTTGTCGTTGTCATTGATAATATTAAGCCACTGAATGAATAATATTGCTAGAATTTCATCAGTCTTACTCAAAAATGAGACCCGAAAATTCACGAAGTTTCGGATACGGGCGTACAGAGTACAGAGCCTCCCAGGTGTCATGTTAACTTGACCGAGTATTAGGTATTTACTCTAGAGCCAAGGTGCAAAGAGTATGTAAAACCTGACGCCAAGGTGTTCGTTCTGTGCTGTAGGTAATCACAGAGTACCTACTCTTTAAAGATGACATCACTTAAATTTCACAGAAAAGCCGCTAGATGGCTCTATTTCCGTATTATTATCAAGTAGTATATTACGCTTTAAATCATTATATAATAAAAAATAAAGCGATAATTTAAGTTCAGCTTGATTTTCTATTAAATAATTAAGAAGTCGCTATTAAATAGTAAAAGGATTAAAGTAGAGAAAATAAAAATTTGACAATCTATTTTTATCTTGAACGCATTTAATTATAGTGTTGCCATTATAAGAATTTTCCCTAAAACATAGCAAATCACTTTTATTTGATTAGTGATAATTATAACAATAAAACTTAAAATAAATTTATAAATAAATAGTTTACTATACATTAAAATTTGTATTACTTAGGATATGAAATAATAATATGTTCTCCGTATTTTACTAAGTGAATATGAAATGCACTAGCCAGCATTTGTGTTGGAAGACTTGTTAGGGTTTGTCCTGAATAGTGTTTGGCCTCATTAGTTAGCAGTGTGTCAATAGTTTTGGTCGAAATCATCACTGTCATATTAATAAGAAATATTTTCTAATGTGATGTCCTCTGTCACGTAAACGCAATCCACTTTTTTATCGTACCATTTATTGTGTAGCGTAATTATGGATAGATTTTAATGCTTATGCTGAAACCCAACCCAGCAGTTATGGTCATCCATGACATAGGCTGAGCATGGACCCATTTCGTCATTCACTTATCTGTTAAGTTTTGTTTTATTTTTTATTAAGCTTGTTTAATATTGTGATGACGAAATTAATGTTTTTTTGACGTGATAACGTCTTTAAAATCGTTTTAGTCGGGTGACATGTTCAGAAACTTGTGTCACACCAAAACCTCACGAGCGCGATCGCAGGTATAACGAGAGAGAGACGGACGGACGACATAGCGTTCGAGTGAGTGGACCGATCTTCCGTCTCTCTCACTCTAGCGGCATACAAACGAATGGAGATTTTCTCGTGCGGACGTTATCACGTAAACATCTCGATCGTAAACCTACTTTATAAACAATTTGCCGTTTTTTTCTTTTTTCTTTTCTTTCTTCTTACAAATATTGACGACAAATTCAACAAAATTTTATCCACGTATGCTTTTTTATACATATTAATAATATGTTAGGCTCTTTCGGTTCTTAATAACCTTGATCACTATATAATTTTTCGCTCTTAGAAATAATAAACACACGATATTTATGAATCACATTAATCTGTTCAGGCAAAATAAATATGATTTAAAAAAAAGTAAGTAAGCAATTGGTTGGTAAAATGTGTCGACAGATAAGTAATCTAGCAACACAGAAAACCAGTCACGTCACGTCATGGTGTAGTGTGGGTGCGTATCGTGAATCGTGTGCTTGCGTGCGTTCACGTTCACGAATATGTTAGTGGTTTTTTGTGTTTGTATGTATTTCTGACGCCGTTTGTGATTTGCCTGTCATATCTCTAATTTTGGATTTTATCACTAAAACTTCTCAAGCTGTCGTCTGTGGGTACGTATGGTGATGCTAAATTCCAAGTTCAATCGTTATTCCAGTCTGGTTCCTGTTAAATGTGTATTGTATAGAAAGAAACGTAACCTGTTCGACACTTCAACAGGCGTTGTCCGTGTTCAGGATAGTGGTTTTAATTAAAAGTATTCGTTTATAGACCGACTTTAGTGTTTCTGTGATAAAAGTATCTTGTTATCTGCTCGTTTTATCTGTCGATTTGAAGGAAACCTAGTGTTATTATCTTGAAGCGGGAGCAGGCAATGGCCGGCGGTGCTGTGACTAAGTGAGTGAGACTAGTCAGTATTCAATTCAGTTGACTTCCCGGCGCCGGTCGGTGTACTAGTGCCTGATTTGAATGTTTATTTGTAGCATGAAATCATAATGGTAGGCTCGAGTGTCTGTTGTTTTGTTTTGGTGGTGTTGTGAAGTGTTCTAAGGCGCTGTTTTGTTGCAGGCCGGCAGAATGCTAAAGTTCATACGCGGGAAGGGCCAGCAGCCTTCTGCTGAGCGGCAGAAACTGCAAAACGAGCTGTTCGCCTTTCGAAAGGTAAGTGATCTGATCATGCATTAGACCTGAACAAAATAATTTTGTGTAGTATTTCCCTAGCTGAAATTTTTCAAGTTGTATTGTTATCTTATTCCCTTTCAAAGTTACATTACCTATCCATCGTTTTGAGTCATATTTGTTGTGTTTATTACTATATATTATTATGTTAATTAATGATAATAGTGAAATGCAATGTTGTAGTCAATACGGATTTATATTCAATCATAATTTAGATCAGTTTCACTATATCAAGCTTTAGAAATCTCAAATAAAATTAATTTTGTACTCAAAAACTATTGATAAGCCTATAAAGATGACTACAAAACTCTTAGGTGATATAGCAAAATATAAAATGTAAATGTATGCAAATAAAAATTCTTTATAGATTCTATTTAGGTAAGAAGATAGTATTTTGCAATTCCCTCACTTAAATTACTCTGTAATATCATACCAAAACACTAGTTAATAAGTTGGTATATTGTCATTTAACATTACTAACCTGTATCCAAATGGCAGGCCATTAAAATTTTTCAAAAATATAGTCTTGCCTAATGATTGTGTTTTGTAACATCTATTATATCTAACATCCATTAACGTTAGTGCCATTAAGTAGCAAACGTAAAGTGGGATTCTACTAATAATAGTTAAAGTGCATGCAACGAAAGATGGGCCTCTCCGCTATCCTACTGAAGCACTATTGTCAACAACAGCAAGTGGTGAAAAAAGCAAGGGCAGCATCATGAAGAGAAACCCCAATTAAGACTTATTGCACTGAATGCGAAAAAATATTAAGGAGTATAAAAAGTTATTTTTGTTTATTTATTCAAGAATATAATAAGTATATAATAATTACAAGCATCATATAATAAACTTGCAATGATGATGATATGATGATAATGAAAAACTGATATTGAATGAAATAAATATTTATTATAATAATATATTAAATAAGTGGAAGCTATTTTAACAACGTGGAAAATTCTGTGGATGGCTAGCACCGGTCGGTCACGCGTACAGCAAGAGAAAGAAAGAACGACGAGCGGTAAAGGAAGTGGTGACATCTACATAAATGGGCACGTTCACGATTTAGTTAAATTATCTGTTGAAGCTGCGTTCACAATTCTTCATCCTCCCTTGAACGCAAGCCCATACCTTCCAGGAACTTGTAATGCTTTGGCTTAGTCAATGCTTTGGTAAGGCAGTCAGCAATCATAGAGTCCGTGCTGATGTACTTCACTGCTATGTCACCACTTGCAACTCTGTCCCGAACATAATGATGACGGACATCTATGTGCTTGCTCCTTGTATGATAAGCGGGATTACCTGTAAGTTTAATAGCACTTTGATTATCGCAATACAAAGTAATAGCTGTAGCCTCAGATGAAGGCCACAGTTCATGATGCAACTGTTTGAGCCATATGGCTTCTTGAGCAGCAGCAGAGAGAGCCATATACTCTGCTTCAGTGGTTGATAAAGCAATTGTCTGCTGTCTCTTTGAGTTCCAAGATATTGCTGTACCCTGAAAAATAAAAATGTATCCAGTACATGATTTTCTGTTTTCTTTGCAAGAAGCCCAGTCTGAATCACAAAATCCAATTATATCTTCATCTACATTATTATTGAAGAACAGTCTTAGGTTTTTAGTACCCTGTAGATATCGTAGTATACGCTTTGCAGCATAAAAATGATGTCTCATAGGGCTCTTATTATATTGACTTAGATGATTTACTGCATAACTGATGTCAGGACGTGTTCCTTGTGACACATACAATAAGCAACCAATTAGTTCTTGATATAATCTTGCTTCTATGTAATCAGAGGTATTAGAGAATTTCAAGTCTGGTTCCATGGGTGTTCCAACTTGATTGCATTCCTTCATTCCAAAACGTTCCAATATGCTTTCTATATATTTTATTTGATCAATATAAATTCCCTTGTTGCTGTATGTAATTCGTTGACCAATGTAATAAGTAGCTTTTCCTAAGTCCTTCATTTCAAATTTTTCAATTATTTTCTTCTTAATTTTGTTCGCAAAGTCTTCATTGTTATAAATTAGTAAAAGATCATCTACATAAACAGTGAGAAATAAGATGTTATTATCATTATGAGCATAATACACACATGGATCTAATTTAGATTTTTTAAGCCCAATTTCATACAAGTAATGGTCCAATTTTTTGTTCCATGTTCTGCTGGCTTGTTTTAGCCCATATATTGACTTATTCAATTTACATACTTGTTCTGATCCATCTTCATAGTTTGGAGGTTGTGACATGTATAATTCCACATCAATATCCCCTTGTAAAAATGCACACACAGCATCTAGCTGTTGTATTTTAAGATTATATTTAACTGTTAATCCAAATAAGTATCTGATGGATGTCAAACGTACTACAGGTGCATATACTTCTGTATAATCAATACCAAATTTTTGTTCATATCCCTTGATTACAAGTCTAGCTTTGTATTTTGTGACATTTCCATTTGCATCCAGTTTCCTTTTGAATACCCATTTGCAGGGTATAACATTCTTACCATGTGGTAGATTACACAGGGTCCAGGTATTGTTCTTTACTAATGAACTGTACTCACTGTCCATTGCTTTCTGCCAGTGTAGTCCATCGTCACTCTCTAAGGCCTGCTTCATAGTCTGAGGATCGTCTGGTAACATACGATTATGGTCTGATAAACTTTGACATAGGTAGGTAGGCATATCCTTACATTTTCTTTGTCTCATACTTCTTGTGACTGGTCGATCAGAGCTCGGTGTAACAGGTCCTTCAGGAATGTATTCCTCATCATCTGTGACATGTGAACTATCACTTTCCTTTAGAGTACTTACACTATCATATGAACTAGTGCTATGATCTAGGCTCATTGTTTTCTCTACTTGTGAACTAGTTAATGGCATTAAATTGAAATTCTTGTTAATATTCTCTTCCAAAAATACTACATCTCTACTTCTTACAATCTTGCCTTCCTTCTTGTCATATAGCCTGTAACCTTTGGACTCTGGACAATACCCCACAAATATCAATTCTTTTGCTTTGATGTCCCATTTTAAGCGTTTTTCTTTGGGTATATGTACCATTGCACGGCAACCGAATACTCTCATATTTTGTATATTTGGCTTCTTACCCGTCCACATTTCTTCAGGAGTTTTATAATTAATTGACTTAGTAGGTGAACGGTTAATTATATAAGCAGCTGTGGATACCGCTTCAGCCCAGAATTTCTTTGGCAACTTTGAATCAATTAGTAGGCATTTGGCTCGTTCAACTAGAGTTCTATTCATCCTTTCACTCATACCATTCTGTTCGGGAGTGTATGGTACAGTGAATTGCCGCTTGATGCCAGAATCTTTACACAGCTTGTCAAACTCTTCATTTACATATTCTTTGCCATTATCAGATCTTAATGTTTTAATGTGAATGTCTAACTGATTTTCCACAAGTTTCTTAAATTCTTTAAACTTTTCAATTACTTGAGACTTTGAGTGTATAAAGTAAACAAATACCTTCCTTGAATAGTCATCAATGAAAGTTACATAATACCGGGCCCCACCCAGTGATTTCTCTTCCATCGGGCCGCAAACATCGGAATGTATAACTTCAAGTAAACAAGAAGCTCTTGTGCCTTCATTCTTGAAAGGTTGTCGTGTTTGCTTACCCTGTAGGCAGGTATTACATATTAAATTATTATCTTTGAGTACTTCCATGTCAACACCATCAGTAGACTCAGTAAGTTTTTGAAGATTCTGGTAGTTTAGATGGCCTAGCCTCTGATGCCACAGTTGAGCCGAAGCCAGTAATGCATATGTATCATTATATATAATATATAAGCTATTGTGCGCATATCCAGTCATGACTAGCTTCGAGTCATGATATATTTTGCAACAATCTTTGTAAAATTTAACTTCACAATTATTTTTAGTTATCTGATGTATAGATAATAAATTCACAGCCAAATCTGGAACATATAATACATTTTTTACCTGTATATCTCCAATAAATTGCTTACTCACTCCATCATAGCTTTTCAAATTTACTTTGCCACAACCTTTTACAGACAGTGTTTTGTTGTCAGCTGTCTTAATGGTAGTTACCTGTGCGGGGCCATAATCATATATCCAATCCTTATTATTCGTCATGTGCATCGCAGCTCCAGAGTCCAGGTACCAGCATCCTTTGTTTAAGTCTGGGGATGCAGCGAAGGCAGCTACAAAGCTAGAAGAAGGTTTATTATTAGTATCATTATTAGTTTTCTTGCTTTGATTTTGCCTAGAGTACTGACTTGAGCGACAATTCTTGGATATGTGACCATATTTATTACATTTAAAACAGCGAGGACCTTTTCCTAAAGGCTTGTGACTCTTAACGCTTCCCCTGTGATATTGTGAGTAAAAGGCTGCAGACTCGCCTATATTTTTAACATCCTGCAAAATTTTTGTCTTGACAAGATCGGCACTTATAGTCACACCCGAGCTCTCCATTGCCATTATCATAGGCCTGTAAGATTCCGGTAGCCCTGCGAGTAGAAGTGTACCCAGCCACTCGTCATTGACTATGAACCCTATATTACGCAGCTTGTGTGCACAAGTGATTACTTTATTAACGTAGGTTTCGACATTTCCACACCCTTCTAAATCTGTGGTAATTAATTCTCTTAACAAACCTACCTTTCTTGTCAGACCTGAATCATCAAATGCCTTTTGTAAATTCGACCATACTTCCTTAGCAGTTTTTGCTTCCTGTATGTGGACGTAATTTACAGAATCCACCAGTAGTATAATTTTGGACCTTGCTTTTGTGTCTTCAGCCCTTGTAAATTTCTCGCTTTTATCATCCACACATTTCCATAGCTCCTCGTGTTCCAAGTACGTACGGACGGCAAAGCTCCACGTGGCGTAATTTTCCCGACCTTGCAGTTTTTCAATTTGAGCCATGTGATTCGACGTCATCTTTGTGGATGCTTATGATGAACCTTTTTATGCTGAAAAAGGACCCTAATACTATTACCGGAGTGAATTATAAAGTCGTAACCGGCGACTTTTAACCTCACTTGTATAGCAATGGCGGACGTACTTGAACAATTGACTTTTACTTTTCACTATTACTAAACTATCGGGCGTCTGGGCCCATAACCTAATGAAAAACTGATATTGAATGAAATAAATATTTATTATAATAATATATTAAATAAGTGGAAGCTATTTTAACAACGTGGAAAATTCTGTGGATGGCTAGCACCGGTCGGTCACGCGTACAGCAAGAGAAAGAAAGAACGACGAGCGGTAAAGGAAGTGGTGACATCTACATAAATGGGCACGTTCACGATTTAGTTAAATTATCTGTTGAAGCTGCGTTCACAATTCTTCAAAATAACTACTAAATTAATCATATGTAAGTTTCGAATGGACGCAGTACATAAGTAAGATTTACTTTATTACTTGATAAATAAAATAAAAACAATTTTAAATGTTTAACTATCAGAAATTTCAAATGTAGTAGTTTAAAAATCTTTACATTCACAATATTTGATTCAATCACTTAAGTACCAGAATGAAATACTGGAAAAAAGGGTTATCCATGTTATGATTTCTATGACTATTCATGATGAAGGTCCGTAAAATCAATCTACCTACTCCAATCACTGGTTATTATAGAAACTGATTCATCTCAATAAGTCTTATTTTTAGCATCTCTGTAGCAATAAAAAATTCAAATAGCAAATCAATCAATCTTGAGTTCTAAAGAAGGGGAAGTTCTGTTTGTTTTCAAAAGTTATATACTAACATGACTCATCCCAAGCCTTACTACACATTACATGAAAGTAAAAGTTAGTATGTCTGTCAGTTAATTATCATATCACAAAATTCTAGAATCCCTGAGGCATATCCATATGTGCCAGTTCATTGACCCTAAATCAATCTACCTACACCAATCATTAATGATAACGCTGTCAAATTACTTTCACAACTTCTATATTCACGACTTATTTTGAAGAACAGGGTATTTCCTATTATATGTCTTTCACCTTTTCTAAGAAGCAATTTGTCACCTATATTTTTGTATCTTGTCACCTTATAATGAAATATGTGAAACTAGAAGAAATACATTTCTAAGAATATTATAATCATGGCTACACTATAATTTCTGACATTTATCGGTAGCTCCAATGATAAACATAATACATTTTTTTGTTTAACTACTTATAATATTTATGACAAGTTTTTGAGCTTTGAAATTTGATTCATGACCTTGTTATAAGGAAATATCCCCATCTGTTTCCTAGTATTTTTTTTCAAATCTATTGTTTCATCATAACACTACGATTATATTATTTTATTTTATACATCTATATAGTTTTATATCTATACATGAAACATATTCTTCTAAGCAGGACAGGACAGCTGAAAGGCACACAAAATCAATTCTCTCTGTTCAGAATTTTTGGTGACTGATTCAAATTCTAAAGGTGTGAATCCACTAAAATAGTGTTTTGTACATTTGTTTACAAATATTTTGTGCTCAACTTTAGCAGTGCACATACTGCTAATGCTATTAGTCTTATCTGTGTCGTTTAACTTTTGTATGTGCACAGTGCAGCACACACAGTTTGCATGAACAAGTTATCACAGTGTCTACCTTCACATTCAAAATTTGAAATCTTGTCCTAGCTTTGACTCTTCTTCTAAGGCAACTCTAATCTTTCCTGTACCATATTATGCACCTTATTATCCACTTTACCAAGAACCCATTAACCTTATTCACAAGTGTTTGCAAATACAATCTTATCATACAGAGCCCTATATTGTATTTGCTAACAGATAAAAAATGTCAGGTAAGTTTTACACTGCTCGCGATTTTCATTATGGGGTACAATTAGGCCATGGTTATGGAAGATAGCATTGGGCCTGATCAAATATTATCTGTGTTATGAAATCGTTTGTATAGCTTGGTGATTATGATTAGAGAGGCCTTAAAATTATAGTGTAATTTAAAAGTATGTAGACTGTATAAAGACAGTGGTCAATCGATTTGAGTGCCATCAAGTTTTATGTTAATCAAAGTATTTAAAAATTCATTTGTTTCCTATAATATCCATACATAAGCTAATGCTCATGAAATTTTGTCATTGACTAGAAGCATAGTATGAAAATAAGAAATTAAAGTAATAAATTTTATTATTTTAATTTCCCTTCACCATTTATGCAATGAAATTAGACTTGAGAAAGCGTTACATAGCTGCTGTAAGTGACTAATTTTTAATTATTATTTATTTTATTGTTTTGATGGTAATGAACATGGAAATAGGAATAATTACCAACACATTAATATTTGTAATCAATTCCTGATTAATAAATACCATATCAGTCAGTCAGACTACCTGCTTACCTACATGGAATGTGCTGGAGTTGCCGGGTCAGTAGCATTAACAACGTTCTAGTTATGTACATTCTAAAAAAACTTAACAATACTCGAAACATTTTTGTCAGAAACAATTCAAAATCGGTACCATATAGATAACACACAAGCTATGTTATCGTTACTCATAGCCGCACCCAATAATGGTAGCACGCGCCTCTATGATGCTATTTCATATAGATTGCTCTCAAGGCCACCAAACTGTTTCAATTTGTCAGTTATGTCCGCCTTCAAGATGATCAATTGAATTCTTCATTAATTTAATGTGCTCTTATATTTGGCTATAGTTATAGTCTGTTTTTGAAGTTTTTGTTATTGTTCATATAAAAATTCATGGTATTCATTAAAAAATGCTCATCACATCCTCTGACCATGTGCATCTAAAGACCAAGAACAATAATTTTAATGATAGTAAATTCTGTTTAGAAGAAGTAAGGTCTATTTAGAAGAAGAATGGTCATGGAACTGATCGTCATCTTGATTTCGTATTTCCTTTTATTGTTAAGATTATCATTAGCTCACAAGATCGCTTTGGCTATTTTCCCTCCGTGCAAAACTCTAACAATAACCTATTCATCAATAGTTATCTCATTGGCAATGCGTAAGACGTTACCTAAAACCATGAAATTACAAGTAAACTGAGCTTTATTAACACGACTTCCCAAATTAAAATATTCCACGAAAAGATACACAAAGTGATCGTTTTCAGCAAATAAAATTCGCCGGCTCCGATGTATTTATTTACCAAACTAAGCCGAGTGCAAACATCATTCGGGACGCTATCGTCCGTTATCCGATAACGTGTTGATAGGGACATCGATAACGATGCCGTTCAATCGATATCTCTGTCACTACGCCCCGGCCAGAAATAACTGCTTCGTAGTTGATTTGATTTGATCACGTTTGTAAACGCACTTACGTCAATTTTGTATTTTACTAGACTAAAATAGATTGAAGCCTTGTGTAGTTTCCTCTACTCTAGTTTGTCTTTTAGTTTTTGGTATTTTCTAAATTCCAGTCTTCAATAAAGATTTGCTGATTGTTCCTTAGCCGTTCATAGCTTTATTTTGCCTTCCGAATCGATTTAAAAAATCTAACGCCGATTGAGATCATACAACAAAGGCAAAATATGTTTTGTTCTTTTTATTGTTGACGACCCGCGTGGCGTAATGGTTATCATGCCGGACTGCCGATCGGAGGGTCCCGGGTTCGATTCTCGGCGAAACAGAAATTTGAATGATGAGTTTATATTTCTGTTCTCGGTCTGGGTGTTTGTGTTTGTCTCTGTGTGTGTCCATGGCACCCACGACACAGGGTATATCTACCCTACTGTGGGGCTATGAGTGTGAAACGTTATTTATTATTATTATTATTTATTTATTCTTTTAAATTTACCAGAATTTCTCGAAAACTATTTCTACTCTAGTTTTTGATTTTCCAGTTATTCGTAGTTTATATCTATATAGTCTTGATTTAGAATTTAAACCAATACTAATACTGAAACAATTAAGCATTCTAGGGTCAAAGTATAATAGCAGGCTTAGAATCAGATAGTCCCAAGTGCTTTATTGTTGAAGAGCAATAATCTGCCACTCCTTGCCTCGCCCGTGCCTTTAATTATTATCGATGTACTGATACTGATACAAGATAGACCAGTTTGTAAGTAGTAAACAAGTTCTATGTACTCTAGAAGATATTGCTATGCAAAAACTCTTGTTCCCTGCTTGATAAAAAAATTAGAACTTGTATAGATACGCAATTGTTTCCGCACTCAAACATATAAAAACTAGTATATCGATGCATAAAACGTTACACACTCGTAACCCCACAGTAAGGTCCCCCTGTGTCGTGGGTACCATGGCCAGACACAAAGACAGAAACACAAACACCCAGACCGAGAACAGAAATTTAAACTCATCATTCAAATTTCTGTTTCGCCAGGAATCGAACCCGGGGCCCCTCAATTGGTAGTCCGGCATGATAACCACTGCGCCACGCGGGTCGTCAGCACCACCATATTAAATCATTCACCTAACAATCCTTCACATCTTATTGTATTTATTGATTGTAGATTAACTAACATAACAATAATCAAACGTAACCGTTAGGCACTATCCCCGTGTTAGTAGCAATTTTCCGGAAAATTGGAAAAGCGTTAAATGGAAACATACTTTATTGTTCAAATACGGCCTTTGAGTCTCACAATTGTTATAGAATGAATGCCGAGTTCCTTTTCATATCTCCTAGAATTTAGCTTCTGGCAAGTATACAAAAGAATAATTTGAGCATTTCAGACCTGAATACGATAAAAAGCAGCGTATAAAATTTATATTTCTAACATCCTTCCTCTATCTATCTTCCACTATCCTTTACAAATGTTTGCCATCTCATTTAGCGCATTTTTATCATAAAACAATATTTAAACACAGAGAAAATAAATTTGCACTTATTTATTACAATAATTAACAGCAAATACCTCACATGAGCCTGAGCTGAAGCAAACTGAATGACCTACCAAAGACCAACGTGTGGACGGTGTCACAAACTCTTGGCTCTTGTCCACAATGTTGGCCAACGTGTAGAGCCGCCATTAAAATAATCCATAATTCAAAGTATCTAGCGGACGAACTTTTTTGGTCAAAACTATTGTAACCGTGAAAAATCAAATAATTGAAATGCATTTCAAAATCACATACTTTGTCTTTTTCTTAAAATATGACTATAGAGTTAAACAAATTGAAATTTCAATTGGTTAGACTGCCGCTACCAAAAGCTTTGACTTAAAGTTATTAAGCCTGCAAATGACTTCATTATATCAAGATTACAGAATAATCCAGTTATGTTAACTTGGATAACTTTTTAATCCACCTGTTGCCCGGAGATGAACTAATGAACGACTCGAATCGCTCCCATGGCATTAACGGTTGAGAGATATGCCAACACTGTGAGATGATAATTTTCCGAGACGTGAGAGATAGTAAAACTAGATTAGGACCAGAATACTTTCTAGCCTTTATTGCGTTTATTGGATCGTGTACAAGTATCGGGTATTTATGGGCAATTTATTGGAACCTTAATCATCGGAGAACTTCGTTATAAAACTATGAAAACAAAGTTTGTATTTTAATCTACTACATTGAAAATAAAACTTAAAGATAGCTTCTAGTTTCACTTTATCGTCTTATTTTCAAAGAAAGTATTGTTATTTATTGCTGTGGCGGCATTACCTTTCTAATATACTTGCATCTTCACTTATTTATATTTATTAACTAGCTATGCCCTGCGGTTACACCCGCGTAATTTTTTTTTAAGTGTCCTATTTTAGTTCTGATAACTCCATGAATATATGTACAAAGAAAGTTTCATGATGATCGGTTGAGTAGTTTTCGCGTGAATGAGTAACAAACAAACATCGAATCGCTCCCATGGCATTAACCGTTGAGAGATATGCCAACATTGTGAGAAGATAATTTTCCGAGACGTGAGAGATAGTAAAACTAGATTAGGACCATGATACTTTCTAGCCTTCATTGCGCTTGATTGAGATCGTGTACTGTACAAGTATCGATTTATTGGAACCTTAATCATCCGAGAACATCGCAATAAAACTATGAAAACAAATTCTGCATTTTAATTCATTACTTACATGGAAAATAAAATTAAAGATAGTTTGTAGTTTCACTTTATCATCTAATTTTCAAAGAAAGTAATGTTGCTTATTGGCGGCATTCTTCATTATTTTGTTTTTTTGTCTTTGTAAAGAGAAATAAATATTAGTATTATTCTTGCTAATTTACTCAAGATATTGAAGAGATCTCGGTTATGAGTGATATTAAACGGGCTTACGCCAAGTGCACATCATGGATGTCGGGATTTTTTATTGAGTAATTTGCGGACTATGCGGCACGTAAAGAATAAATGATTTTTGCATGGTAATGTAGCAGTTTTCTATAATATTTAGAAGGCTAAAGTAATGGGATAAACATTTCGGGATCATTATTAATATATAATTAGCTTCACTTATTTATATTTATTTATTATTATTAGTATATATACAGATCTCATAAAATATTCTGAACGTCCGTTTCGATACCACATCTACGTAGACCCTTCTACTCCCGTATTAGTAAGACACTGTGAACTATCGCTAACTGACATCGATGTTATCGTTTTACCTATAATTTTTAAATCATTATCTCATATACATCAATCTAAACTACATGGACAAGTTTTTAGAATTTCCTTGTAGACGGTTAACGCGCAATGTCGCATGTCGCACAAATAAACCAGAAAATTGCATAATCTTTAGATAGGGTTGGAAATAAGTACTAGTTCTTCATCATTGTATTGTTTACTTCGTTTGCTGTTTTGTTATTTTTTGGATCATCATAATGTTTCTATTCGTAACTTTAATCGAAAAACGAAATAAGATTGTATTCCTTTTTAACCGCTTTTACATAATAATACTCGTATGATTTCACTCACGATTTGACAAACCCATTCCATTTTAGCCACTCCCGTGTGCGAAGTGTATTACAAAGGTGGGACTGGATATGATTGTATTGTTATAGTTAAACATACTTAACTACAGAGTCAGTTAATGGATTAAAAGATGGTTTTGTGTAAATGTAGAGTTATTTTTACTTTGCGCAAAAAGCTTTCCTCTTTGTTTAACTGGGATTACTAAACCGATAACCAAAAATTGTTCATCAGTGTCACAACACTATTTGTTAAATGGTGAGAATATTTAAAATTAATTTTACTTTGAGAAAAATTGACTTGATAAAATGTTTTGGCAAAACAGCAAATAGCCGTTAAAATTAAGAATACTCTTAAGAGATGAAAATATAAAGGTACGCCATACCTATACACGAAAATGCATCAAATTTGTAACATTAGATTTTGCCGATAAAGTGCAGGTTCTGGACCGAGAATAGCCCGAGGCATTCAGACCTTTCCAGGAAGACTAACACAAACGGGTTTAGTGGCAGGTAGCAAATGTTTTGAGAAAATCCGTAGAGTATCGACTTAGAATTTACTTTGGCACCTATCTATAATATTATTTTTGGTAAGAAGTTTATTACGAGTCTAAATGAGGTTGTTGTTCGAAAACATAACTTTGATAATAAATGTTAATATCAATGTAATCAAAGATAGTACGACGGTGCTTTATGGTGGTTGATAATTTTAAACGTGACTGTGTAAATGATGTGATTATATTTTTTTAAATAAGAAACATGATTTTTTTAGGTATTACATTCCGTCTTGTTAAAAGAAGATAGGTACAAAAAACTAAAACGCTCGTGTGCACTTTGTGAAATAAAATATGTTGTAACTTGTAACGCACAGACACAATGGTATTGAAAATCAATGCGACCCAACCGTGACATATTTCCCCTTGTAATCCATATCTATTGGGTTGCATCTCTCCGACCACATTCCGTATGCCAGCGCCGTTAAATCATCGTGGTCTTTTTGCATAGCTGAAGTAACTTTCGAAGTATGTAATAAAAGCGCGAAAAATGCGTCGCTGACCTGTTGATGTTATTTTATAGAAATGCTGTGCCAGACGAGCGTAGTGTTAAGTAGTCCTTGAATCCCATAGATATTGTACACACAACCTCAAGCAACTTGAGTCTTGTCTTGCCTGAAGCAGTTTGCAGTTGTGCCGCTACTCCAGAGATGATCTTGTCGGCAACTGCGCCTTTCCACTGAGATATAGTGGAATTATTTGCTTCACAGCAGAAATATGTGCAGCACTGTTACTTCCTCAATCGAACTGAAATTTATATCACCTGTTGCCACTAAAAGTACGCTTTTGAAAAGTGTTTTACTTTGTTTTGGGCTGTTCAAGTGTTCAGAATAAGCTCAACAGAAGAGATTGTTTCCAATCTGTATATTTATTATTTCTTTAAAAACTGTCATTGGCTTACCTTGCTTAGCTAAGCCAGCCAGCTGAGGTATGGAACAGGTACGGGAATATTGTCGTCGTTATCCAGTAGTTTCACATTTATTTATTCATAATATTCCTAATATCATTACTTGCAACTATGGCTTCTCTTCATTTTTGACATTGTGGTGTCTGAGATACATTACGAAACAGTTGTTTCTATAGTGAAAAGTTTTAAATAAATGTTTTGAAATCTTTTGTGGCTTATGGCGCTCTACCTAAGTAATTAAGAAATAATTAAACAGCAAAGTATAGTTCCATTGTTACAATCATAACGTCTATCAAAAATTCATCTGTTGAAATTTTCATTACCGTTCAAGAGTGAGTTTTAAGACGATTTATTATACGTAGCCCTTATCTTACATATAGCATCGTCATGACGATCAATGAGGTTATATTGATCAAAATATCTACAGTACTGGCTATTGACCTCTGTCTGACCAATGAAATAATAGATTTAATATTAAACATTTACAGCTATACGTGTTCCGAACCATTAGCGATCTCATAAAACGTGATACGTTAATTTTTATTGTATCTATTTGGACTGCACTGGTTGGTTTAAAGTTTAAACTCTAATTGAACCATTTAATTAGTTGTCGTGTAGTCTAATTTTATTAGATCGCGTACCAACACGCATTTTCTTGTCGATGACGGATAATTTTAATAGATTTACGTAAATGATAACAAATACATGGTACCTTCGAGTTTATGTGGTTCGTAAATAAAACCACGTAGCGGCCACCGTTCACCATCAGAAGCACCTTTTGATGCGAACCAGAACACGCTATGTTGATTACGGCATGGGGTATTTAAATAGGTGTAATAAAAGTCCCGTCGAACAGTTACAGCTACTGGCTGGATACATACTCGACTACACATCTCTTTGCTCAAACCGTATGTATCCATGCACTCTTACGGCCAAAACTAATATTCTATTTCAATCCGTTTTTAATATGAAGTGTGTCCATATCCTAATTATACTATTTTATGTTTAATCTAATTGTATAATCTTTTATCTTTGACAGATCCAGATAGAAATTGGGATTGAATTTTTGTATTACTGGCCGTGTCAATATTCAATCCGACGCAGTATATTGGTAGATTTTCAGATAGGTACTAAAGTAAATTGTTGTCTATCTCAAACTCGTCCTTTTTTTTCAGCTTTTCGAGTATTGTCATAAATACTTCCTATTCCCTTTATATATTTGTGAAGTTTAAATTGGATAATTTTGTGTTATACTTAGTTTTCTGACATTATTAGTTATCCACCTCTTGTGAGGCCAATTTCTATATCGATTAGGAAATCGGTTTACTACGAAAAAGGTTTACTACTCATACAATGTTAAACAACATTACTTCCAGTCATAATTTTATTACCGTGACATTTGGCGCTTGTGTTGTTTATGATGAAATGAAAGTAATTACTTAGTTATATTAGCCTCGTAACCCGTTCATCCGTTCAACTATGGTTAGCTATAATTTTATCTTCAACTAAGTATATATCTTATTACAAATTGCATTATTTCATATAACCTTATCTTCGACTGCATTAATTGTATCTTAAAATTGGAGGAATAACGACCAAACAGTTCTTACAAATTCCAAAAGCTTTCGCAGCGGCTTTTTCCATAGCTTTCGCCATCTAATGAGTTATTTCTCTATTTTTCTCTATCATCGACCAATCCAATCGCGTCCGGACACCCATCTAACAACTCATCCAATTTGAATGCATGGCACAGTTGCGTCAAACTAGGCGCGAGGCTCATCACCGGGGGCATACATCTTAACCTCCATTAGGCCGCGTCATTGCCTGAATGGGACGTCTCCCACGGCTTCCTACTTGGAAGACATCGTCAATTTAGGAACATGCGAAAATATAAATATGACTACTAAAGAAGGGGCGCTTGGCAGAAAGTTGGAATTTATATTTCGCTTAAATTTTAACATTTTACACATGTAATAAATCAAATTAATCTACTAACTATAAGGCGTGCTTTTCGTACAAGACAGCTAAATTCAAACGTTATTCTATATTCATATCTTTATGCCGAAACAGAATTATTTTTATTTAATATTCAATCTTATATGCTATGCTCAATGCAATTAAATTCATTAATTAGATAAAAAAATAATCGTGTATTAAATATAAACTTTCTGCTTTTCAGCTTTGTCTTAGAATTTTTGTGCAGAACTTTATGACACATCTAGCGAAGTTGATGTTTAATTTAAAAGATACTGATAATGGTTGTCAGAAAAATAAAACGAATTTATCATGCTCGTTTTTGTACTCTATCCTTGTGTACATCCCTAGTTATGACGGCTATTCGGCCATTCAACCTTTTCGCGAGGGTGGCGTTTCCTATTGTGGTCTGGCCTATATCTCTCTTATTTAACTCGCCTCCCACTTGCCTTAACAATTTATCCATCCGTATATTAAATAGCTATTAGGATTTTTTTGTTTCTACTTACAAAAAGTGGAAAGCTTCGTTTCAACGAGATAAGTAACGAGCTTACGAAATGGCTTCAATTGTCTATGAAGAGTTAAATGACCTTTTTGTTCTCTATGGCAGTGGTAATTTAAGATACTCAGTTCGTTTAAAATAACCGTCTTACCTTAACGCTACAGTTTATCTTCAGTTATTGTTTGGCCTACGTTAGCAACAAAAACCGACGCTTCTACGGTACTTTGATGGTCGAATCTCAAATCACTAATATCTAGTATAATTTATGTCAAGTAAATTTTTCTGCAAGGCTAAGTCGCTAGACGATAAGACAAGTCTTGGGTCATTCACACCATTCACCCGTAGCGTCCGTTCCTGTGCTTTTATTCGCGACCGCTTATCTTGATATTTGATGGCAAATATTTGTTCAGGTCGCTACTTCGACTTGTACCTGTGTAATATTTTAACGGCTACGTTTATATTTGTGACGTTAGCTTGTGAGCCTCTTTTCTGCTTTTGTTTTAAATGCCTTATTAATATTTGGTTGAAAAATGAACAATAGGATAGGTGTTGTGTTATGTGAATTTTAACAGTTCGTACAAGCTCCTGGGATCATCAAAATTATCAATACATCTTAAATATGTTTAAATATGGAACCAAGTCAATGAGTATGGCTGCAACCCTTTTTGCGTCCCACTGCTGGGCACGGGTCTCTCCCCATTATTGAGGAGGCCTGGAGCTTACTCCACCACGCTGCTCCAATGCGGGTTGGTGGAGGTGAGTATATTGCTTTATTAAATACAGTGATTTCTATAGTAAGTTCAAATCTCTCAAAAACACAATCATGATTAGACACTTTGACAGTACTAAAATTTAGAAAAGTATTATAAAAATTCTGCAGTAAAATGGATTGGTACATTGTATGTTGTGTAGGATGTTCATTGTTAACTTAAAAAAAAACAATTGGTGTGAAACTACTTTTTAACAATAAATTTTGTTTCCATTCACACATTCTGCCCGCAGCGCTTATAAATGCAACAAACCGTTGACGACAATGTCCATAATGTCCGGGACATATTCATCGTCACGTAGCTGATATTTGTCATTGCATTTAAATTCCCCGGCTGTTCCAGATACTTCCCAAGTTAGGCTCTCTTAATAATCTTACGTGAAATTATTCGCTTAGTCACTCTGTTAAATTCTCCTTACGTGCAAAGGTTCTTAGATGAGATGTTAGAATTAATTTGGAGCAATAGAAAATGCCATGTCACCTTAAAGACTCCATTGACAAGTAATTCTTGTTAGATCTACTTCAAACATCTTTATATGAATCTTAAAGGTACTTATCTGTCTGCTGAGCCAATAGTTCAAATTTCTGTTTCAAAAATAAATAAGATTTACTAAATCAACTATTTTCATTGCATTGTGCGCTACAAACAGTGTTTACAAATAAACTTTACGATTCAGAAATGTACTTCATAACATCGATTCCATGTTAGCAACTATATCACATCCGTCCTACCATCGTAATTTCTCGCACGTTATTTTTTGTGTCGAAATGAAGCACTATCAAGTGGGTAATTGCCTCTGCTTGGATATGCAGTACCTTTTTCTACGGCTTTTTATTCCTTAAATGATTAATAGATGTGTATACGTATCGTATAGGTGTATAGAATCGGGCTTTGTGATCGGACAGTTACCTTTTCGAAGGTCATTTCTTGTTGCGTTAGCGTCCTCGTGTTAGCTTCTATTTGCTTTTTACTTTTTAGTTTGAAGCGCCCGATTCTTGTGCTTAGGGGAAGAAACTAACAAACTATAGTTTGATTTTGTTTTTAGTGGAAACTTAGGCATTCAGAGTTTCATCTATTTAGAGATTCGGTGGATATTCTCAGTAAACAACTTGATAACGAATAAGAAATTGCATTATAAGTTATTACTTGTATATTATTGTTGTATTCAATTAATATCTCAATTGAAGTAATATATCTTCTAATCTAATATATAAAATTCTTCTGTCACAGTTTTAGTGTTTATACTCCTCTGAAACGGCTTAAACGATTTTGATTTTTTAATATGTATACTCAGTAGGTATGAGAATAAGTTTATAACTATTTTTATACCTCTAAGTGTTAAGGGTGGCCCACACCAAACATTTAAACGCGGTTCGGAGTTTGCCGGGTCAGCTAGTTGTCTTATAAAAATGTATCTATGACGCTTACCTTACCATACGTACGTACGTGACTTTAAATCGCTGCCAAGTGCATTCATAATTCTCGTACGAAGCCGTAATATGTCGTTGGGATATCAGAACCCTCTTTTATTGTTTGGGGCTTAGAAACCTTATAAATGGCCAAGTTCGACGCTCTATTGATTTTGAAGAATCACTGACATAAATTCTTGGTTGCTTTTTTTTTCTAAAAAAAACATTTTTACATTTGAATTGGAATTTTGAGTGCTTTTCTGCGTTACATTTGTGATTACTACCCCAATAAGTTACACACTATCAAATTATAATAGTAGTACATAAACAACTTATTATAAATTAAAATTAAACGGTTTGACAGTAATTGTAACTTCTAATGATCTTCAGTGTACAAATTGCGAGGTTTTGCAGCAATTATAAATGTGTGGTTTGTCCATTACGGCAGTTTTTAGTGCCGTAATGGACAAATGTGCCGTTTTCAAGTACTAGCTAGTTGCATTTCGAACCTGGAAATAAGTAGAATAACCGCATTCTCATAAAATTCGTGTCATATCATAATTTTTGATAACCAAACCTAAGTTTTAATGTAAGAAATAGTTACAATCGTGGAATAATAATGACTGAACCCAAAACTAGTAATACTTAATCAGTTCTAGACAGTCCTCCTAGTACAGTAGTAGGAGCTGATCTTAAAAATAAAAAAGTCAAGCAATTGCATATAAGTTGTATTAAACAATAAATATGCGTAATTGCGTGTATGCATCCGTTGTTCATAGAAACATCAGTCTGCCATCAATTTATAGCGACAACGAGCAACTATTAATTCACGAGATTGATAAATAATCACGTGCGCCTAGAGCTGAATTTGATGACATCGATCTATTTAGCAGTTTTACATCCACGTTTATTGAATCGCACTGATATCTGTCTGGGTACGTTGCATAAAATATAGAGTTCGTGGAATTAAATGTTTAAAATATCTGAGAATTATGCTTGAGCCATACTATACTTTATTCCAAAAGATTGAACGTCTCTTCTCCATTTTTGTAACAAATTTCAAATTGTCCATTTTTAAATTACGAATGTTTAGTTTTTTTTATTGCCAGCACCAACTTCGGTGGTTACCCAAATTGTTTCTTACATACGATTCATTAATGGGCAATGGGGTATTGCATGTTTCTCTACCAACGTGTATCCCTTACTCGTTACTCTTTTACTTACTGCATTCTGGGACTCTTAATAGATGTCTGATATTAACGGTATACACATGGTCGATTTCGTGTGACTCGGTATTAGTTACTTTTTTGGAACCTTACGGCTTAAAACGGTTACGATCAGCTGTCACGTGTGCCCATTATGGACCCATAGCCATACTGTTATCTCAATTATATATGTACTTAAAAAAAAAAGAGTGCTGCTGGGAGTTTTTTTCCGCCGCCTTTTTTCTCTCAGCTCAACATCTAGCCCAAATGGGCACCTAAAGGCGATGACCGGGAAAAAATGACATTCATTAAGCGAATATTTTGTATTCCTAATATGAAATAAATATTTTTGATTTTGATTTTACATTAGATAGTAACGTAGGAACGTTACTAAATACCATAACAGTATTCAAATCTATTGAAGTTTCGGGTCATCAGGAAACTTTATGATGTATAATGGACTCATAATTCTTTCACTGTAATTTCTTGTATTCCTGAATCGCTTACTGGTTATTACAAACATTAAAACAGACGGACATTTTCCGACATGCTATTTCTTAATTAAAACATATCCGTAGAAAAGTCTATATAAGTTGATAGTACTACCTATTGTACTGTTACTATTGCAGAATATTATCTATCCATTTAAAAATGCACGAACCAGGAAAACCTCACGTTTTACCAGCTTACCACCGAACGTGTCAGATTTAACCACTTCTTGCAACACTTGGAATAATCCTTCATTTGAAACTCTACGATTGAATAGAGTTCCGTTCTCATAGGTATTGTGTTTCTAATTCCATTTCCATATTTTCTGTGCTTATGCTTACACGATTTCATCTCATCTTAATAATTAATGACATCAAACAGCATGCAAATTCTTGGAACATAAAAATTTTGATAGATGCGTTTTTAACTTATCTTCTTTTTGTTAGTTAGGTTTAAAAGCTTTTAGATAAAGCCTAAATATCTTGTTAGTACAAGAGTAGCAAGCGTGGCCATTCTGGCAACTTGTAAAAAGCCCATAGAAATAAAATAAAGCAATAAGAAAGTAAACAATGCCCCAGTTCCATGCCAATTCTCTACACTCTTTAAATTTTGTATTGAATTCAATATGCACATAAATTAAATGTCGAAACAATGCTCTTCAACGTAATCTGTCATATTGGAATAACGTTGCAGGTTATCAGTTGATAGCGTTATCTTTAATATCGCTATCTCTCCTAAAACCTACGTTCGCCCTTCGATGTTGTACTCATTAGATTTGTTACGATCGAAGTTGTAAATTTTATAGTATCTCGTGATTTACCCTGGTAAGGGACTTCCTGAACTCGAGGTTATTTGGTTGTAAAACACGCATAGCCCCACGGCTATGTACAATATCTAGCAAACAATATTATGTGAGTATAGGACCTTCTATGGTGGGAATTATTGATTTAAATACTAGCCTTCCGCCAGCGGCTTCGCCCGCGTGGATTCCATAGAATATCCTATTTTTATCTAATTTCACAAGGTCCACTCTATCTGTGTTTCAAATTTCGATAAAATTGGTTTGGTAGTACCGACAGACAGACAGAGTTACTTTCAAATTTATAGTGTTATGTTAAAGTATGGATTTCATTTATTAAAACATCTTGTCTAAGGTTGTTTCCCAGCTATGTTAAAAACTTCGTTATTTTTCTTTACTTTGACAAAGATTGTAAGAAAATTAATGAAGATTAATACATAAATATTAATAGAAAAATTTATTACATATCCAAAAGTCAATTCGCCTTTGCAATTTCTATATTACCCAAAATATTTTCTGTTGCATATTATTTGCAACGCAATTTTATTTTATACCTTTAAGCGGAGGTCGTGAACGACGCACGGCCTTTTATTGCCTCCCTGAAGATGCAGCCTTTTATTGCCTCCCTGAAGATGCAGACTATCGATTAAATCTTTTGTTTCGAATTTCTATTAAAATGTTTTACGTTTTATTCTAGCCTGATGCAGATGAACCAAAAAAAATATATAAGTACATACCTTTTTTTCGCAGTCCTTCCTACTATTAAAACCTTAGACGCATGCATTGTTGGCTTATAGTTGTGTTATCAGTGTTATCACAGTCGTGGCCCGGTTGGTATTCATAAGAGTATCCTGAGTGCGAACTCTCAATGACACCGCATGTCGTTCCGCCACACGGTATTGAGAACGCGGCTGCCTGCTCCATTTCCTGCCGATTGCATCATTGATCGTTGCATAGCTATGCATGGAATCGATTTTCACTTTCATGTCAACTGTTAGAAAAATAGCATTGTGTTATTTGTCTTCCTTTGTGACTGACCGTTCAAAGACAAAGACTTTTATTTGCACAAATATGGGTGTTTACAAAAGTTGTTTATATACATTTGTCGCCATATTTACTTTCATGAGGTATACAGATATTACAATAAGCAAAAAATTAACTTCGTTTTGATTATGAACTTGATGTACCTTAGCTTTTATGTTTAGTGGATCCTCAACTGTTATTTTAATCTCATCAATTGACTAAAATATTTTCGAAGAGATTAGATGTATGCAGGATATGATCAATTTCTGATTTAAAAACTGAACTCACATTAGCACAGATTCATTATTGTGTTTAAAGCTGTTTTGTCACGTATTCCAGCGGTCGATTTGAACCCATAATAGTAACGCACTCAGCCGCAAATTCAATGACAGTCGCGTGTCGTTCCGCCACATAGTATCGAAAACTCTGTTGCCTGCTCCATTTCCCGCTGATTGCATCATTGGATTGCTGCATATTAATTCGATTCTCTAATAGAATCGATTCTCACCTTCATGTGAATGGTTTGAACATTATGCTCTTTTTTCTTACGTTGTTTATTCATGTTTATGACTTAATGTACTTTTTCTGATTTGTAGTTACCTAACTAATTTTCACACTTTTACAGTAAGATATTCTGGGCTGTGAATAAATACTTGAGTGTAATTGCCCCTTTAGTGAATGCCGTAATTGCAGATATGCTATGTTTAAAAACTACAGCTAAATACAATACGTGTCCAAAACTTCTCATTTTTTACCTCATTTTTTGATAAGAGTAAAGAAATTCTAGCAATATTGTTCATCCGGTAATACGCTAATCTTATAAATTCGTGGAATAAAAAACGTTCAGTCTGACAAAAATGTGAGTACGGATATGGTACGGATGCATAGCGTGAAATCCAAATAGCCGTCTCAGATGTTTACCCGATTTTTTAACTTAATAATTTTTAGCAATGCATTCTGCAGGTCTTAATTCTTTCAGACTTAATACAAATTCTCAAAAATCCATAATTTCAATTAATTTTAAGGTTTTTTCTTTTAATTGCCTTAGTAGGGATCCGCTATCCTAATCACAATCATGTATTCAGTACGCGAGATGCAAGCTCTAAGTGCAAAGGTGATGCAAAGATGTAGGTTTCAAGTTTAAGCCAACGGTACTACGCCCCCGAACATACCTCACGACGCGTTGTGTCTGCTGTTTATCCGTTCTCCTTTTATAGACGATGCTACCCAATTTAGTTATCATAGCTATTTTGACTGTAGAAGTATAACTTTTTTTTCTGCAAATTTACTAATAAAGTAATAAATTTATTACCTAATACGTGGGTGTTCTGCTTTTGAATAATTTATTCTGCTTGTTTTTCATTCATTCCTATAAATATTTGGAATTCCCCTTATTTGTCACCGCATTCTTATGCTGTTAATAGAATTTTTAGCTTATGTATTTCTTATTTTTCTGTATTATCCTCATTTAAACTAGTTTTATATTTGCAATTGTAACATTTGAGTGTTTTGTCGACATATTCAGATTGTTTTGATATTATTCTTGCATTTGACAAATCCTTAAATACTTAAGTCCAATTTTTTCAACCCTGTTTATCTTCCACTGCTGGGCATAAGTCTCCTCTAGGGAGTGAGAGGAATTTAGGCCTATTCCACCACGCTGTTCAAGTGCGGATTGGTGGACATCATGCCTTCGAGAAATTATGAGTTTCTCTTACATAATTCAGTTTATCTATCGGGTCCTTAGAGCATCAAGATATTGACAGGTATGACACTGAAGGGTAGGTATTTGATGCTCTAATGTATTTATTTATTTAGATCGGGTCCAATAAATGCATTTGAACTACTGCTAAATCGTGTAAAAATCATACAGATATATGTAACAAATATGTATACTAGTTCTTTTAAAGTTAATTTAGTAGTTCTTTTAAACGGTGAAGTAAGTAAAGTGCCGGAAGCTAGAATGCGCAGGACGCATAAGTAACGTTTTTATGACAATGTACGGTTACGATGCAGCGTATGACGATCCGAGACGCAATGACAATGACTCGTTCAATCAACAAATTGTCTTATAATTGGCTAATTTAAGAGCTTGTGCATGGATGTTGAGGTATGATAATAGCGTAAAAATTTCAGATACATTGATGTTTTTAAACTTTAAGGTATACTTATTTCATTACTTTTAGTAAGCTATTAGTGTCTAATGCCGCACTAACTTATCAAAAAAAAAAGCAACGGTTTGCACTCCGGTAGTGCCGGCAGAAGTGAAAACTTGAACATTAACGTTGTGCATTTTTGATATTTTGCACGAATTGCTTTAATTATCAGTATTATTTTTCATCTAGTATTTTCAGTAGGTATTCATCTAGTATAGTAATTTCGTTTTACATTTTGGTTCAGAATTTTCATTCGTTTTAGGATTAGATTAATTACTGAAGAGCGCTAAGAACTTTCAATGAATTCTCTTAATTTCCCGTTTCTGTGTCGAAAACGTCACTTGTATTTATAGCATGAAACTCCAACTCCACCAACTGTTTAAGGAAACACAAAACAAGCTTCGCTCATTCAATTCAAGAGTCGGCTACTATCGTGATGAGTCACGCGACACAATCACCTGCCGCGAGGCTATGTTCGTTTATCTATGAAGTGATTGACGGCGTTTCGCAATCCATCGACGGTTGTACACAAACAGACCAAATAAGTTACACCATTGATGGGGAATGGAAGCAAACGGGAAAACTGAATCGTGTTTTTCTTCTACCGTTTCATTAAGAACCTGCGATTAAGATAGTGAGCGGTTACATAGTTTTAAAGAAATGTTTATTCTTTGAATTTGAAATGATTCTTTTGAATATAATTTACCTACGTGTTTCTATTTATCTCTATCTCCAAAGTTCGGTTCGTGCACAAATACATTGGGGGACAAATTTCCTTCTGAGGACTAATATGGGGTTTGACATAAATAAATAATTTTTTTTTCGTCGCTAAGCAACTGACATTAACTACACTTATCATTCAAATTTCTGCTTCGCTGGGAATCGAACTCGGGACCCTCCGATCGCGCAGTCCGGCATGGTAGCCATTACGCCACGCGCCGTCGTCGATAAAATTATCTCTTTAACAGATATATAATGTAAGGCTTCCCTTTAAATCTGACAGTATGTGTGCTTCCTCTGGCATCAATTCTTTCGTGTCCATAGACAAAGGTGTTTCTGTTACCATCTGCCTGTTTACTTTATAAAACGTCACCGGTGGTTACGTCAGTTGTTGCGTCTAAGGTTCTCTAAAAACTGGTTATAATAGCTTAATTATTCAAAGCCGATAATTTGCAGAAGTATCATCTACTACTGATTGCTGATGTCCAATACAACGGAGATCGCCCAGCCATTTACCTGGTTACCACACATATCTTTTGCGTCATCTGTCGCTGGTGAGGCAAGAGACTTTCGTTAGCGAGTGAATCACAGTCCGCGATACGGCGGTAACGCGTACGTAGAATACATAAGCAGATTATCTTACCTGCTTGATTCATCAGCACCACTCATTTACTTGCGTGACGTACACTTAAAAAAACATGCTGCAGAATGTCGATAGTATAATTAGCTCATTCGAAAAATGATTGATATCTCATCGTAACGATAATCGAATTTTATTTTGCAATCCTTGAATGTGAATTCCCTAAAACCTGTAAATTTCAACTTGTGTGGTTAGTTGCACGCTATTCAGTTGTGTTACGTCTTGTTTATAAGCTTTTGTGTTGTCGGAATATTTACGGTCTTGGTTACACACACTTTACATTTAGATATTGTTTTTGTATAACACCATCTAGTCCATTAAAGTTGACTGGAATGTCGCTCACATATTTCGATTTTATAAAATAGAGTATTTCCCGTCAAACATTAATTTTGGGACACGTACGCGTCTTTAGTAAAAAATAATCATAAACCTTCTAGACAATGTTACATTTCTAGTAATCTGAGTAATGCTTATGACCTTTTGATAAAACATGACTACATGGATATTTTCAAATCATGATTGATATTTGTTTTACTATCGATGATTGACTTATCGATGTATATATTGATTGTATATTATTATGTATATTGATTGTACAGAATACTAATTTTGTTTGTTTTTACGTGATTTGGGTAAACCAAAACCAAAGTAAGATCCTTTGGGCGATGTTTTTCATTCTATTTAGAACGGACAATTTATAGTGTGTATAATAATAACATGGCTTCAATTAGCCATAAAAAATTCTAAACAATAGAACAATTTTAGTCTTTTCAGAAATTTAGATATTATCAAGTATCGTTTAATGTAAAATGTCCCCCATTTTCTGGAGCTTAACAAAATCTTAGGTCCGGGGGGTACCTATGCATTATTTATAACTCTATGGGTGTTCCCGTGTCATCTGCTACTTCTTGTACCATAATTATTATTGGAGCTAGGAACTACGAATACTTGTATTAACATCAGTCTAAAAAAGTAGCATCTTTGAAATCTTACGTTACGTTTATTCCTTATTCATCTTAAATTATACAGATGCAGACGCCGGCGTCAGTGAGTGGCGCTCACGCTTTTCTGCCCTTGCGCATGCCTAGCGGAATAGTTGTAGAAATCATGCCTGTATAAGGTTTGCTTATCCCACGCATAAGTATCCGGTCTTAATACTTTTGTTACATTATTTTGACTTTTAAAAGTATTTCAAATATCATCCTCATTAATTTTACCAATATAAATGTAAGATTTGTTGTTTTCTTAGTTTTCACACTCAACCAATCATATTTAATGACTATAAAAAAACCTTGTAAAAAAAGTCTAAGGGATTCTATTTTTTCTATCAAGGAACCCGTGCCCTAAGTTTAAAATATCGGTGGGACTTGAAAAATTTCATCCCCTACTTTACCCCTCTAGTCGATGGGATTCGATCGTACCCAGCTATCCATCCTTCCATCAGCCTTTAAAAATCCACTGCTCGACGTGCGTCACTCCTTCCAGCGTTTAAATCCAGTGGCTTCCCGTTGACTTCTTCTTCTGTGGAACCTGTAATACAACATTTATTTACTCACTAGCTGTGCCCGCGACGTCGTCCGCGTAGATAGAATTGTACAAAAGTCTTGATTAGGCTTGGATTATTTGTTCCTCCTCCTCCTTAGTCGTTCACTCTTGACAGAGTGGTCGTGGCTGATGAGGTTGCAATTTCGTTCGTGACCGCTTGCCCTCCACTGTCCCTTGGATTATTGTTACCTTTTATGAAATTACTTATGATACAAAAGTTCATATTATTATGTTGAGTAGATACATTCTTCCTGAGTCCTTACAATTCTTACTGTACTCCTCTTATAATACCGACTTTTCAGTCGTTATCATCAGTTTCTCTTTACAAATTAAACTTATTATAATAGCATGTTTTTAAAGTGTTTAGATAGTACTGCTGTGCCCGCGGAAAGTATCATTATAATTAAATAATTTGTGCTGCAAATAATGTATAGATTCATTATCATTATGTAACTTAAATATATTGCAGACTAGCAGTGCCCGCGACGTCGTCCGCGTGTATAAAGACTTTTATAAAATGGATTGATTAAAAATTAAAGATTATTTATTTGCATTGAATAAGTAGTAGGTAGATTATTCTTACATTATAGTGAAATCACTTATAATACAATGTTCATATGTTCAGAAGAAACCTAATGTATTTTTTCTAAATCCTTCAAACCTAAAACAGTAAGGAATGCTTACTGTACTGATCTTACTATCCACTTTTCTCACGTTTCGCTTTTCTCGCGCAATAAGATTCTCTTTACAAATATGTACCTACCTCGTTTATTAAAGTTAAGAGATACTGCTGTGCCCGTGGCTTCATCTATGTTAAAAATAGTATCTTTAGTAAATTGGGTGAATTTATACTGCAAAGAATGTATAGACTCATTCTATATACATAGCTTTAACCTACTGCAGAAAAGAGGTGCACTATACAACTACTTGTAGTTGGGAGATAAAATTTCTAAACATACACGTGCTTAGGATTAAACAATCGGAAAAATAATTGTAAGGTCAATTAATAAACTATAGATTTAAAACTTGCGGACAGCAGTTTGGTCATAAGTCATAACTCATATAACATTGTGAAAACTAAAGCAGAAGGCAGGGTCTCTACACAGTGTGCTATCTGTATTTGGAAATAAAGAATATTTTTATAAAGAATCTTTAAAGAATTCTTAATATCTCCATCAATCAACGTGTGTGGATGAGCCCTCAGCCCGTACGCAATAGAGACGCAAAAAATGAGTTAAGTTATCATTGGTCCAATTAACAATGTTCAGCATCATACGTATACCTACCCAACGATGGGACAACCCGCGTGGCGCAATGTTTACCATGCCGGACTGCTAATCGAACTCTCCCGGGTTAGAATCCGATCGAAGCAGAAATTTCAATGATGAGTTTAAACTGTTCTCGGTCTGAGTGGTTGTGTTTCTGTCTCTATGTGTGTTCATGGCACCCACGACACAGGGTATATTTACCCTAATGTGAGGCTATACGTGTGAAATGTTATTTTTAATATTTTTTTACACTATGTACTTACTTTTATTAGACTTAAGGCTTTTATTTGAAATTATCTCCATCGAATCACTTTGGAGAAGAAATGAATATTGCTCAATAACGCCATCTACCGTATGACATGTAAACTTTGTGGTTGATAAATCGAATGTCAAATTACCAAATAGGTAGATATTGAGATTAAAAGTTGGTTCACTAAAAGTTTAACTATTCGTCACCTAGATGTCTGCAGTAGTCTCGTTTTGTTAAGGCTTTGTACATTCTGTATGAAGGTTTAGATTCCGTATCTTACAACCTTAATGCTGGATGCATTGAGATTGTAAGATTTGGATTTCGGTTCATCGGAGCTAGAGGCCTCCTCAATATTGGGAGAGCTCCATGCTCAGCAGTGGAATGCTAAAAAGGTTGCAGCTTGATATAATGTAGCGATAATAATCGTTTCAGCTGCAGCCTGTTCATAATCTTCCACCCCAAAAGAAGACTAATAAGCTGAGTCTAGCCATTCTCGGCCAACGAAAGAAAATACAGTAAGCTGATCTAAGTATATTTAATATAGTCGACAATATTAGTGAGAGTTCAAAATAATTTTATTTATTTATTTATTATTTGGAACCACCTTAATCTAGGGGTTACAAGGTAGACTTAATGCCTAATGGCATTCTCTGCCAGTCAACCCTGGGCGTTGGAGAGAATTTTACTTAAATTTAATCTTTTATTTATGGTTTTGAATGGGCTGTTACCGAAACTTTCATACAAATTCCCCAAAGTGCCTTTTAAGTTTATGTCGCGTATTGTGTAAATGAATATAACTTTTTTGTTTATCACCCGATTGATATGAAATACACACTAATGTTACGGGAATTCGTTCAACAATATATCAGTAAACACATCATTCAAAGAAGGGAAAAGAATTTGAGAATGAAATATTAAGTTAAGGTTAATTATTTTACGCTTGAGATACCAACTTTCGAATCCATTTTATTTGCTATTGAGGGGTAGTTTTGAAAAAAGCTTAAATAGAATTCTTACTATGTTAGTAAAGATTACAAATACAAAATTATAAGTATATTACTCTGCACAAAAATATTCTGTACATCAAGTTTCGACACTCAATTTTCAAAGAGTTTCAAAGAAAATTGACATTTAAAGGGTGAATTTCAGGAAATGCTGAAACACGTATTCTTTTATTTTGGTTAGAAAATATTTATACCAAATTTCAAGAAAATCTATTGAAAAAATCCAAGTTTTCCATACAAATTTTCATCGCTCATTTCACACCCTTAAAGGGTGATTTTTAAAATTATCTATAGCCTAAATGTTAGCGAGGACCAATATATATAAAACAAAATAAGTTTCATCAAAATCCGTCCAGTAGTTTTTGCGTGAAAAGCTAACAACAGACAGACAGACAGACAGACAGACAATAATTTCAAAACTTATATTTTTAGCTTCTGTTACTTATAAAAAGACCCCTAGAAGTATTTTTTAAAATTTATATGCAATGTACAGAATTGACCCTGCTTACAGTTTTATTATATGTATAGAAAGGTGGTGAAATGTCTACGCTATGTCAGGCGTGGTTAGTAGTTGGGAGTCAAATTCTTGGTTGCTTACACGTTGGTTGCAATTGTCGATAACATACCGTCGTTCATACTTAATGGAGGTCTTTTGAGCGATTTAAAACTTGCGACAGCAGTTAGGCCACTAACAATGAAGACGTCATCAACCTGAATTGGAGCAGCGTGAGAGGATCAGGCCCTACGCGATTAAGAGTCAATTGGTTCTATTAACAACCCTTCACACAGCATCAGAAATAAATATATCGATTACTAATATTAATCTGGGCGTGACCACCATGCCGTGTTGCTGCCGTGACGCTTTAGCATATTAGTGTAACACCAGTGCCAGTACTGCGTATGTATGTAATAGCTCTTATTAAATTAACCACTGAAAAAGTCTGCTCATTTCAATATTTTTTTTATTAGACCCTCGGCAATTGGTTATTCGTTTATTCGAAATCACTTTTTTATAAGTAAACCGAACAAAGAGGCAGAAAGGCCGCGTGGTTAAGCGATCACTGTCGCCTATGGAAACGGGCAACCCCAGCGGAGCCACCCGAGCACTGCCGGCTTTCAAGAAGAGCTTTCTTTACAGCTTTCTTGAAGAACCCTATGTCAAAGTCCACTGGAAATGCCTCAGCTGGAAGGTTGTCCCATAACTTAAACATCCGTTCAAACATCAAAAGGAGCGTGCAAAGCGGCCTGTGGAACTGGTGGTGTAATCATTATGGTGACATAGCTATCATTTTGAAAAGATCACTCAGCATAGTAATGTCGGTAGAACACTTTGATTTTTTTTACGTTTCACACTGATAGCCCCAGAGTACGGTAAATATACACTGTGTAATGGGTACCATGAGACACACAGACAGAAATACAAACACTTAAACCGAGAACAGAAAATTAAATTCATCATTCAAATTTCTGCTTCGCCGGGAATCAAACTCGAGACCCTTCGATTGGCAGTCCGGCATGGTAACCATTGCGCCACGCGAGTCCAGGCACGGTCGCAGCCTTCAATTTGGGGGGGGGGGGGTCGCCAAGAAATTTTGGTGGGGGGTCACTAAGAAATTTGGGGGAAGAGGTGTCTCAAATTGGCTTGTTTCGCCTTCCATCTACGCATGATGAGGGATTTTGGGGGGGTCATGTCCCCTGTGACCCCCCCCCCCCTATGACCGCGCCTGCGCGAGTCGATAATTATTATTGTCTATTAAATAAGTTCGATACCATTAATATGTGGATGTAACCACCGCGCCGCGCCTCCATAATGCTCTACCACAATGAATTGTACTCATTGTCAGTCAGCGCCAGTTCCAAAGGTGTCTAAGTTTTTAATTTTTTTATTAGATATTTTATTAAGTAAATATACTCGTAATTAATTATTTGAAATAATCTCCACCAATCCACTTTGTAATAGCGTTATTGCGTTACAATGACATCTATCGTATAGCGTGTAAACTAAATTGTCGAAATACCGAATTTGCAACAGATCACTAAATAGTTCTGAATATGAACATAGATGTCGGCAGTAGCCTCGTTTTGTTAAGGTTTTGTACATTAATTTTGTATTGAGGATTTCTTTGAATATGTGGTGATATGTATGGTTTTTTTAAATATTTAGAGATGAAATCTAGCATAAGTGATTGAAAACTTGCTATCAGAATATTAAGAGATGTTAGTAATTATCGAAACTTGTGGTGTGACCGCTCGCATTAAATTTATTCTCTTACAAAAGTTACACACTTAAATTTAAAAACCCGCATTGGAGCAGCGTGGTTAACTAATCTCAAGGCCTCCCCAATAATGGGAAGCCCAGGAGAGGAGCGAGACGTTAAAAGGATGCAGTTATTTAGCTTGTATCGGTAATGGTCGCTTCAGTCTTCAATTCAATTTTTGAAATTGACGTAACTTTTTTGTTTGTTAACCGATTTAAATAAAACAAACCCTAAATGTTAATCCAAAAAAATACCAATACATCAGAGAAAACCGTATCCTTCTACGTTAAGCCGTTCCTGAGATTAGCGCGCACAAACGAACAGATAAACAGACAAACAGATAAACAGACAAACAGACAAACAGACAATAATTCTAAAAATCATTGTTTTGGGTTCTATTACGCTAATAAATAGCCCTAGTGACAGTTTTTTTTCAAATATCTTCAATGTACAGAAACCGACTTGTTACAGATTTATTATATGTATAGATTATTACGCTTATTATTATGCTTTGAGTTACATTTTGTTTAAGCCGGGCCTGCATTTTGTAGCGCTAACCGTTGTATAATATTTATTTACTAATATTCAGGCAAACTGGCAAACAGACAAGTATTATAAGTATGGCATGTTTTAGGAGACCAGTATAGAAAGAATCCTTGCAAGCTGGTGGTTGAATAAATGAAAATGTTGTGTTATAGTTTGAAAGCGTAAGATACTTTAACTTATTATGATCACCAAGTGTTAATGGGACCGCATTCTCTCTAATAAATTACTTATTTTATTAAAAACCGGACAGTTTTTAAATAATTTGCTGTGCATATAACTATTATGAACTATAATTTAATCAAGAAAAAAAGTTAGCAATTACGTAATATTTCTTATTTATTTTGGCGCCGTTCGCCTACTATACCTAACATACCATGCATAGTTTGTATTTCTACTACTAACGCATGACTAGGACCGGAAATGATTTTAACAATATAAGGATATCTCTTGATTATTGCATAAATAATGACAACTATTTACAAATATTAAAATCGTTCTATTTAATGTGAATATGAACTTGATGTAATTAGTTTTGGAAACTATCAGACGACCAATCAATTTGCATACCAGAAATGTATGATATGTATCATGTTTTGTTCCGATTTTGCTTATTAATATTTCTAAACATCGAAATATGATTTGCATCTGAATTTCAACTTCAGAGGCTATTTAATAGTACTGTAGGAATAATCACCATTTGAACCACACCAGTCTAACGGGCGACGACATTATATGGTATACTGTCATTATGTTATGTTCTGTCACTCCTCATATATTTACGCTGCTACTCCAACGTTGGTTGAAAATTCATGCAATGGGCTCCTGGGACACGGGACAGAAACTGAAAAGAAATTAGAAGATAAAGCGAGTCCAAGCGAGCGAGGATATATATTATTTTTAATATAAGCTACGTATTCAAATATTAATAGTGCAAGAGCCCTGGATTTGTGGTGCAAAGCTGATGGGGATGACGTGATATCGAACCATCAAATCAATGACATCAACGAGACTTAGATTTATTGCTGTGTATGTAACATACAACATTACCGTATTGCAATACGGAGCCGCGTGGGAAGATAATGAATTATAGAGTAGAATTGATTCGTGCTATTTCTTAGCCCGTTGTTTCTTTTAAAACATTTATAATGAAGCTCAATCGATCGGCAAGTTGTGGCCGAGTGACCGACATCCAAGAGTAGTTCAAAATTACTGTTACATTTTTAATGCTTATTTCCTCAACATTTAAAACTCAGACATTAAATACGTCCTTGTATTTAGTTACTATCAAGTCTAGAACCCATTTTTCAGTTTCTTTATAGATCAAAGAGTTGACCCATTGAGCCTGATTTTATGTAAACATGAGTAAATCATCGATTTTACATGGAACATTATTTTATTAATTCCCAGTCGATCTTGCACATACGAGTATTACGTGGTGACAACTTGCGGTTAATGCCTTGGCGTCCTACAAAATTCATGAATTAATACATACTTAGGCCTAAGACTGACCTTAATACCATGTGTTCGCCCATCTGCTTAATTACTTTTCATAGAAACCTGACTGTATTATCTGCAACGCTTTTTTTGTCACACTGCTGGACACGTGTCTCTCTCAATTATTGGGGAGCCCCACGCTTACTCCAACATGCTGCTCCAATGCAACCTGCATTGAAGGAGGTGGAGATGCGGATTAGTGTCCAAACCCGCTCTGGTATGTTTGTTTAACAACTCCTATCCATCGGTAACAACTGCGCCTATCGGCTTAAGGTGTCCTTCAAGGCACAGAAACGCGCATGAAATTAGCCAGTGGTGATCGTCACCCATCTCACACGCGACCGCGTCCGTTTCCCTAAGCTGTGTAGATCGCTTACATTCTACGCTAGCCGAAGGTCATGCGTGCTTTTCTGTACATATTCATATTCCGAAAATCCTGGGTTGAATTTCCAGTGGAGAAGTAACTTGATGATTAGATTAACTGAATTTCGTGCTCAACGAAATCAGTGCGGGATGCCCATGATATCATGACGTAATATTAATGACAATGTGACAGTGTAATATTTATTATTACAACATGAAGTCTGTCTGCAAATGAGTCATTAATTACGAGTTATGTTAATGTGAATTATGTTATGTTAATTGCGTAGGCGTCAGGGAAAGTTATGTTTGTCTATTGTTTCTATTTGTAAACGGATACACGCAGCGCAATTCAAATGGGGACAGACCACATATTAAAATTTGTGTTTTGTTTTCCAATGAATCCTAAATTTGGTCATACCTCATAATGGTGAACATTATTACTAGCTATGACCAATTTTATTAGTGATATAGCTCATCAGCTTTAAGGGCTCTAAAATCACATGAGGAATGTAGGATCTCTCTCTCTCTCTCTGTCTCTCTCTCTCTCTCTCTCTCTCTCAAATATAGGTACATTTTAATGCTCTACTCAACTCTGATTCTCTGCTACGGTGAGCGGGTCACACACAATCGTCATTCTTGGGGCCGCTGAATGGACTGTTCCTTCTCCCACTTTAGTCTCAAACACCAAAATTGGTTCGTACGTCAGGCAAAGTGCACTGTAGCACAGTCAGTTTCATCCTGATCTACATAAGGGGCTATTATTAGGGTTCCGTAGCCAAATGGCAAAAAATGAAACCCTTATGGATTCGTAATGTCTCTCTGTCTGTCCGTCCGTATGTCACAGCCACTTTTTTCCGAAACTATAAGAACTACTGTTGAAACTGTATGTGAACCACATTAAGATTTTCACACAAAAATAGAAAAAAGCAATAAATTTTGAGGGTTCCCCATACTTAGAATTGAAACTCAAAATTTTTTTTTCATCAAACCCATACGTGTGGATAGGTCTTTAAAAATGATATTGAGGTTTCTGATATCATTTTTTTCTAAACTGAATAGTTTGCGCGAGAGACACTTCCAAAATGGTAAAATGTGTGTCGTCGTATGGATAATCAAAGGCAATGATGTATTTCTGTTGCCGCTATTGTTATACAAATACTAAAAATAGAATAAAATAAATATTTAAGGGGGCTCCCATACAATAAACGTGTTTTTTTATAGATAATGGCACGGAACCCTTCGTGCGTGAGTCCGACTCGCACGGCCAAGTTTTTAAATCTACGATTTGGTGTTTACCATCTTGCTAAGTAGGAGCACATTACCACTTAACATTATTATCTGGTTCCTTTACCCAATTGGCCGACAAACGGTGCACATTATAAAATGATGTCATTTGGCAAGGAAAGCTAGTGTTATTGTAACAGTGATGCTGATGTCATACGGCTCGATTGTAGTGTAGGCGGGACGTTGCAGTTTTAACATTTTTAAACTGACCCTGACCGTGCGATACGGAGTAGGTGGCGTTAATTGGTTTAGTTCAAGGAAATAAAAGGGTAGGTATAGTACGGGTGTTTGTTTGGTTTTGGTTAGGTATCTGCGTGCGTCGGACGAAAAAAGGTTCTGCCTCAAATAGATTGATTCTATAATAATTATAATAATATATTTTCAGGTGGTAAAGCTTTAATGTTTCGAGGATCACCGCTGCATCTACTTCGGCCGTGAAGCAATTCTATTGCTTCGGTGGAAAGGTGCATTTTTTGACCCGACTTACATGAGGCGATCATCAGCCTTCGGAGTAGCAGCGCAAATGCTTTCGACCACAGGAAAGACTTAAGCTTCCTTGAGGTTGTCTGCAGATATCCATGGGTTGTAGTGACCACTTAACCTTATACGGTCTGCATACTCGTCTGCTACTCCATTAAAATTAAATATTTCATCTTCTACGAAGTGATAACATTCCATTCCAGCTCTTGAAGCTTCTATAAGTTTGTGTATTGCGGTTTTATTATGCACAGACCCAGAGAGTTCGAAGTCAAGAATGTTAGAACGTCCAAATTTAATTTTGAGTATTGAGTATCTAAAGAAAGTATACGAACTTCCCAAACAGGCAATGTTTACAATTCGCAACGCCTAAATGAATTAGTTGTCTCATACAAAAAGTTTAGCGATAAATAGGTTTCAAGAGTTAGCAGAAAAGTATCATTTTTTCTTAAAAACTTATTAAATTTAACCGTATCGTTTAAGCATAAAGGGCGTTTTTTTATATCTAACTTCTAAACGGTAATGAGGTTTACCTTAATCATGTTAACCTAACAGTCTTAAATATTCTTTAATTTTGCCTTTAAAAATCAGTCCATATAAACGTATGAATTTATTGAAAGAATTTGCTCTCAACTATAGGTATCATCAGCTCATTAATATTGCTCACAAATATCTGCTTAGCGTTGTAAATATATGAAAATCAATGTGTGTACCTATAAAATTTAAGTGTTTCCCAAGATTTCTTTGGCATCCCAACATCACATTTTGACATGATGACAATTGGACCACCTCGGGCGTAAAAGTTTTCGAAATACTAACCATCCTAGTACCTTCCATCATCAGGTCAGTTACATAAAATGACTAATATCTATTTTGCTTCGGAATGTATAAGAAAATCAATGTGTATGCCCAAAAAAATTGAGAGTTCCTCTCGATTTCCCTGGGATCCTATCATCAGATCTTGACTTGGTGACAATGGGACCACAAAACAATTTTGAAGATTGGTCCACAAACGGCGGAGTAATCGGTGAACATACATACAGATATAACTAAAAAAAAGAAAACTATATAGATGATTACATTACCTCCTCCTTTTGGAAGTCAGTAAAAATAGGTACTACCTAAATAAATGAATCCACTACATTTTTATTCCGACGTACTAGCTGCGTGATACTCTAATTGGCGTTAAATGGCAAACATTGATTGAATTCCTCGTCCTCATGAATATTTACGAGTTATTTGCAGTCATTCATCTAATTACCACCCTCCATGATGGCGGTAAATTGTGTTATGAGTTCATTAGCAGCACGTGTGTCACATACAGTAATAATATAATTTAGTTTTCACGGGATTTCTGTAAGTTAATCGGGTCTGAAGCAACGTTAGATTTTTTTGATGACTTGAGATTTCATTGAACTTGGTCGTAAAAGGTCGTGGTTGAATGAATGGCAAAGAAAGCAGATTTACTTTAGACAATCGAACTATCCAAACTATTTATAGCTTAGGCGTAGCAAACTAGCAACCGGTTGGTCTATGGACTAGCGACGCGAACCGGTTCGATAGACCACTTTTAGTGCATGTGAACTTGGGTCGCTTGTAAACTATCTACACTCGATTCAATACTCCTTTCTCTACCATTAGGCTAATTTTATTCTACTTAACATCTTTTTTATATAAATAAACCGAACAAAAAAGCTGACGGGCCGCGTGGTGTTAAGCGATGACCGTCGCTTAAGGACACGGGTAACCCCGGGAAAGCCACCCGAAAATTGCTGGCTTTGGAGAAGAGTTTTTTTACAAATTTCTTTTAAGAACCCCATGTTATAGTCCACTGGAAATGCATAAGCTGGAAGGTTGTCCCATAACTTACACGTCCGTGGTAAAAAGGAGCGTACAAAGCGGACTGTGGAGTACCGCCACGAGTAAAGTTGGTGCCGATGGAACTTTAACCTACGTCTGGTAGCATAATCATGAAATGGCGTCACCATGCAATCAATTTGAAGAGTTTCTCGAAGCACTTACCATAATAAATTCGGTAGAAAACGCAGAGCGAGCTATAGCTAAGCGGTTCTAGCCTGTCAGTCAATCTTGGGTCATTGACGATTCGGACTGCGCGCTTTTCGACGGAGTCAAATGGGTGTTGCTGGTTTTTAGGTGCTCGTGCCCAGACAGAACCGTACTATTGTGACTGTCCTGAGTACCTTTGCAGCGTGATATTTAGGGTTATTATTGCCTTGGGCATATTTTGAGCTGAACTAGCATAGAATAATCCGTTTGTTGTCTATAGTTTCAAAAAAGCCGGTAACGGATTGCCCACTAAACTGTTTCCAATATACCGTATTGGGATAGCTATTGATAGAATAAATGGGCGCCAGTCATCCCCAATAATGGTGAGATATGTGTCTCGCAGTGAAACGCATCAAGGGTTGCAGTTGCAGCCAAGCACATCTTTCGCTGAAACACATAGTAATTGCTTCATAGCAGTGATAGTTAGACTCCAACCTGCATTGAAGCGGAGAGATCGAGTAAGCTTCAGGCCTCCCCAATCAAGAGTACCTTATACCTAGAGGCTCTAGCAGATCTAGGGTGGGGAGCTAGGGGGCTCAAGCCCTCTCCCCCCAAAACAATTCGGGTTCACCCTTGACAAACCTCTAATTCCTCCAAAGCGGCGGCCCCCTAGCGAGGTCCGAGTACACGTTCTGATAAGTTCTTCCACCCACCATAATCATTAACCTAAGAAACTTGCTTAACAAACTGACGGATGTCAAATCAAATACCCTTTTTTTTTTTCGAAAAACTAAATCACGGGAATAAGCTACGAAGTTTTACCAGTCCATGGATATTTTGAACTCGTACCATCTAATATTGAAGTTAGAGCATCTTGTAGGTAGGTTGGTACTTTGCCCAAGTTCGTGAGAGGAATTCTTTTGTGTTACAATTTCTATTGTGCGCGTTCATACTAGCCCACTTTCACTGCAGTGCAATCCCAACATGAAACATATACCTATAGTATCACAATATATCATCAGTTCGACCTAAACCGTTATTTGTATGAACCAAAACAGTTATTATTTGTATAGAACCGTTAATTTTAAGTGGCTATTTGGTTTTGTAGCCAACAATTTTATGTTTTACAAGTGAATATTTCCAGATCGTAATAATTAATTTTATGCAGTAGTTCAGGACTATTTCAATAATTTTAGAGAGTATCTGTGATCGAGTTTTTTCAAGGAAAACAAAATCTTAGTTACATTATTTACAAAGTTCAAATACGCCATAGAAAAGTCAAAATCCTATAACTTCGTACTCAAAATTTCTGGATTAAAATTAAAATTATTGTAAGTAACATTTGAACACTATTCAATGAAATATTAGTGTAGGAATAGGTGAAAAGTTGTCTCCTCTACCTCCGGGCACAAAACTTTGTGCTTCGGGTTAGTTCAGTTTAGTTTACGACATTCGAATCAAAATGTAAGTGAAAATTTTGACCTTATCATTTATGAGATTGGATTAAGTAATTCGATTTAAACTAGGTCAGTGTACCTCTTTGACATTCAGGGATGGACTAGAATTGGTGATATACTAGAACCACGAAGATTTTTAGTTTACCAAAATCTCACATAACTTCTAGGGGACGCTGAAATCTTGAAAGTTCCCCCCTTCCCTGAAAACGATTTTGGACGTTGTTCGTGTTCTAAATAACTATGTTCCTTATAACACGAACAACGTTATAAAAAATACCACAACCCTATGTTTCAATGTTTCTTTCTTATTTAGAACTCCCAAACTATTTTAATGAGTAAACCGTTTAAACTCTTTACTTGTGATAACAGTGATAAAATACGCATTACCATTCATATGGTTGCCCGTCCAACATACGAGTACAATCATTCTCGAAGTATGCAAACAATATAATCGACCATTCATGTTTCGTGGAACGCTACATAGCGATTTTAGAATTCACGTATACATACGTAGCTTACTAATAACAATTTTAATTTACAATTAACTAATAGCAACATACGGTTTTGACCGTCATCGAGCATTTTTAAAGAAAATTTAATTAGGAAGAGATTTTTATTAACCACCATACTCTTGCCTTTATAAACGACAGCACCACCGGTTATGTCTGTTTGTGTTTTCTCTTAGTTCGATAAATGACTAACAATAAAGTAGTTTACTTTTTCTACAGGACTTGATGACTTGATTTTCGTTAGATTAGTCACATAAACATTATACCACCACCTATCTCTATTCTTTTTAGCTTTTTTGAAAAACACTGAAACTCTACATTATTATAAAGTAACATACAAAACGCTCTACCCTCGTAACCTCGAACTAGTATGTAAAAATGTATCTTAACATACCATACATGATGGACAACATGCTGACTGAGCACAAAAATTAAAACTCATTATTCATATTGCTGTCCTGCAGAGCCAGAAATCGAACCCGAAGCAGTCCGTCAAGGAAACCTTTGCGCCAAAAATTAGTTTCTGTTTTAACTGTAGTAATAGATTACTTTCACTCAGGATCTAAACTTAAATTTAAGTTGCGTTCCTGACTGTCTGGCTCTAGATATTGCCGACTCCAGGAGTTATGACTATTTGTTTTGAATACGTTCAATAAATAGGGTTCAACTATGAAAAGATCAAAAAAAGTATTTTGAGTCATATCGAGCCAGCGAGGAGACGCACCATATCTTAAGATTCGATCATGATGCATTATGCACACAAAGACGCCACTAATCGTCACTCATGCGTAAGTCAATCACGCTTCGGAGTTTCTCAACTTTGATCGATTGCGATATGCCAGACTCAAGGTTATGAGCGCATCTATTGCTGAGGTCGCTGACCCATCGATCGATCCATTCATATTCCGCTCATATTTCCGCTATTGCCTGCTCAGTTAATATTTAGTTACCGAAAGGGTGGTAAGTTACCAGTCCCTTTAAGCAAATTTCATTTATTTTTATTTTTTTGCGTCGGGGTAATTTTTACGCACTTACGCACACACAATTTGACGCAAAAAGGGCTTCTCATAAGTGAGGCCTTGTTTGTAGTTTTGAAATTAGGTAGGTATAAAACAAATACGTACATTTTTGGTAACCGCCGGTAGATTGTGAGTAATACCGGGTTCTGTGGGATTTGTACCGCACCATATACTCCTCAATGGACAAGAACACAATACAGATGACAAAAGTCTTTGTGTTGTGGTAGGACTCCGAGATCTCCCGGTACGCACCGAAATCCGGTAACGCGCCGTTGTCTATGATGCGCGGGCCTACCCTAAGGGCGCGTTGTAGTTCTCCTATCTTAGGAACCTACGAAGACGGGAGCCACGCATACACCGCCGACCTTCCGTGGTTCGAGCTCCCTCTCTCGCCGAAACCCCACATAGGGCTCCAAAAAAATTATAAGCCGAGTTGATTGTGATTTTCTTCTGTTTAAAAAGCGGGATTCATTGCGGGGGCTTTCAAATAACCTTTGCGTTTTTTTACCCATCCAAAAATATTGTTGTACTAAAATAAATATTGATTGGCAAAAAAGGAATACACTCCGTTAAATTAAGCAGATTCTAGGTAACAGCGACCGCTAACAAAGGCCCCTTATGTATAAATTTCCCACGGTGTTTCATAAGTTCATAACCGATACAAGTAAACTTAATTATGTATATAGAATTCCGTTATGGTTTATTATTTCTGCATCTTTCTAATTAATTACTTCTTATATTACGTGTGTTTTATGGCTATTAAAGTATAAATATTCCATTCTAGTTATTAAAATGATTAATAGAGAACCGCGTTATTGCATTTCGAATTACTTTTTCTTTACCAAAAAAGGTGACAAGATTTTTATTTTTATACTCTTACTGTTAAATGTGTTAATATTTTTACCGTGATATAATTGTGATTACTTAGGTACTAGTTTTAAAGTTGTACAGCCACTATTATGTAGAATCTCTATCGATGGCATATGGCATTATCAAGCAGAGGTTTTAATTTTAACAATGATATTAAATGTGGTTTTAAGCTCAGTCGAGACGTAAGGGTGTGGTTGTTTACATAACAGATTTTTTATTTTACCTATTTTTCTAGGACATTCATTATAACCATTGAGTTAATAATCGTCATAATATGTCAAAATATTCTCATTATTTTGGTACCGATATTGAAATATGACACGACACCAAACATACAACCACACCGCGCCCAGGGGTTGGTCGTATTTTAATAAAGGAAATTAATAAACCCTGTTGAGCTATTTAATGAACTTGGGGCACACCAGGGAATTCCGAATATTAATGAATAAAGCGTGCTGCGCAGACAGGGTGCGCAGTGGACGTGTAAAGGGCGAGCTGTCACTACACTGCAATAGGTCTTCAATGCAGGGTGCAGTCCTCACCGGTCGGATAACCTCTACGAATCTATGGCTCCCTAGTACTTTTGTTTCTTAAATGTATAAGTGATAGTGAGCATCGATATAGTGAGTGATAACGAGGCGGAGGCTGCAATGGTAACTATACTTTGACTCTTCTATCCCAAAACACGTGTATGAAATCAGTCACTGTCTACACTGGGAAGCCGTATGACATTTGCGAAAGTTATTAAAATCTTTATTTAAATCCGTCAGAGTAATATAGGGGCGTTTTGTTTGAAAATAGGCATTGTGGTGATATAATTAAAATATTTTATATGAGACTTATCCTAAGTTTCGATTAGGGTTTATCTTTGATATTATTATAAGAGGTTATGACCTCTTATGACCCTCCTTCGTGTCGCTAAGAAGTTATGGATTTGTTATATTATAAGATTTGGCCTAGCCATTTAAGTTATGTAATAGGCGTATTCGTAAATAATTTTATATGTAGCCTCATATATGGGTTTTGATTGTACATATTATTATCTCGAACATAGAAATGTATGTTCAACCTTTAAAAGTATTGACATTTAATATTGCTATGCTACGCCTCGTTAACCAAAGAAGTTAGACTTTATGTAACTGCTAAAGGCAAAGGCAAACGTCCGTCCATGGTTAATGAAAGCAAGAAGTACTTGACATCTTTTGTTTGACAGAACATTTTTTAGGTTGTAGGATTTATACGAGCCTCTATCGATAATAGATATCAGATGCTTCTATCGAGGAACATCGACCCTTTTTTGCAGTATAGCGTACTTGGGCTTTCGAGAGAAAGGTGCGGTTGTCGGCCACACTGAGTCTGATGGTCGCCCCACACAAGGATGGAGGACTCAGCCTCCGAAGTAATAGCACAACTGCATAGAACTTCAGACAAGACTTGAAACTTGAACATTCATAGATATCCGTGAGCTGCAGCCACCACATAATACCACTTGGCCTTCGTGCTCATCTGCTTTTGTTAAAGACAGCTAAGCTCTATGCTTAACCATAATTTACCCGTAGACGCTTTGCTTCCATTTCTCTGTAAGTTTTTTTTATTCTCTTCTCAGATATACATTTTTGTTTATAAAATCTCTGAATTCAATGCTGGCGTCAGTCCAGGACAATGATAATTAAAGAGGTCATTAATTGAATTCTTCGTATGGAGGAATTTATCAGCTGCGTTTATTATGCGAGATCTAGATTTTGAGATTTTAATTTTAAAAAAAACTACATAATTGTTTTAATAATTAAAATTGAACTGAGTCTATAAAATGTCCATATAACACCAATAGAATAATTTAAGTACCTAGGTAACATACGAAATTTCAATTTATTACAATTTTATTTCTGTGTGTCTGATAGCTGATGTTATAAATAGTGACTAGGCTATTTTTAATTCCAAACAAAAATATAATATCTTTGTGTAATCGCCGTATTTCACACAGATTATACCGTAGGGTAGGGTAAATATAAATTCATCGGTATTTATATAAATTTAAATCCCCGCCGGATTTGAATAGCAGGTAAATACAGTAAGGTAAATACAATACAGCAACGTTGGTTATTCTGTCTAATTCAATTTAGTACAATCAGTAGATATAAAAGAAATATCAGTGTTGCGAAACGCCCTAGTTTTTTTAGATCTCTTTAAGCACTGTATACTTACCCTCTGACCTCTGACTTATATGCTATACTGATTTCAAAAAATTGACACGTTTTCCTCGAAAGATATGATGTTTATAAAAAATCAATTCGTCCTATTGGTTCAAGTTGACTCCTGAGATACTTGGGATGGCATGGTGTACTCTCACGCCTGTCAGCGAACCCAAATCAGTCTGCAAGGCCGTATGCACCCGGTCGGTATTTGACGTTCAGTGAAAGGAACCTGGTGGTCCTCCACAAACGCTGAGGTAGGCAGGCTGCCGAAGTGGCTTACAGAGTTATGATATCCCACAGAGTATATTGGGCAATTCATATTATAAATGTAAAAGTGTGTTTATTTGTTTTTTGTCCTCCTTTTACGTATCAAAAATGCTATGGATTCACCTGTTTTTTTTTGTATCAAGATAGTTTGGGGGTTGGAGAGTGACATAGCTACTTTTTATCCGAGAAAAATATCTTTTCCTATAGGAAAAACGTGTAGCCGCGTGCGGAAAGCCAGATAAAGTTAGGTATAACCTTATCTGTAAGGTACCTGGTTAAAAAGTATACATCTAGTACAAACATTGGAAATCTGCTTGTCCCGCAAGACCGCAACAATCGCCCCGCACAAAGCCAGACTAAATATTTATAATCTTGTTACCGGCACTTCCTCGCTGCCGAGAAACGCTATAATTACATCATTAGCGTCTCCGGGTTTCGATAGCTTTGCTTTCTTTGCTATTTTTGCAAAAACAAAACGGTCTCAATCAATAAAGATTAGGCTTTATGAGTTTGCATACTGAAGTATTGTTTAATTCTCAAGTACTTAGTAGGTAATGAAATAAGTTCAATTTCTGGAAATCATAAGTAATTTTAATATACGTTTAGTATAGCCAAGTATTATTAATTCAACCAAACTTGCATTGAGTTTATTCATGACCTTAAGTCCCACTGCCTTACAGACCGCTCAGATTCTGTTCAGGAAAAACCTCAAATGGAGGAAAATAAGGATACAGTCCACATCACTATTAGTTGATTTCATAACGGTGTTTCCCTCTACCCCCGATGACAAATATTTACATAATAATCTTTCTTAGGACACACTAAAACTGAACCTAGGGCCCTGGGATAGTAATCCTAGATCAAAACTACAGAACATATAAGAGGTAGAACGGCAATAATGCGCCGTTGGTATGAAAACGGGTGTCGCCGATCAAGCTCCACCTTTCACCTCCATTACATCTGTACTTAAATAAATATGAAGCTTACCAATTTCAAATCTAGCCAATCTTAGTGCCGCACAATCACGCGATTTCAAATGAACAAATCACACCCAAGCACGCACACAAGCACGCATATCGTAGCACGATCGCGTGTTTCTGTAGAGATACGAGCGTTTGCTCAAAACCTTGGCGCGTCTGCCCCACCCACATTTCCAATCTAATATGTTAATTCTAATATGTTCTGTGATCAAAACCCCTGTAGCAAAGCTAAATTAATTAAGATTAGGAATAGAGCTACGGTATCCCCTGCCTGGCCTGATCGTAAGAGGCGACTAAAAGGGGGCTTTCGGGGTTGCGGGCGGTGAGAGTGGGAGCACGATCCGTCCAGCCAGCAGCCCCGCGAAGGACGGCGGTGCGTGTGCGTGGCCGCATGCCGCATACCGCCGTAAGCATCGGAAGGTGCAGGAGAGCACATCTATTGTCCCAAAGATGGGCCCGTTCCAGGGCGCCACGCGTGGAGGATTCCGTTGCGTTCCACTGGAGATCCCGGAGTCCTCCCTAAGCACAGAGGCAGGCCACCGAGGATGTGTTAGTACGGTCAAATCCCACATAACCCGGTATCCTATCCCAAGGTGCCGGGTACCTTTTGAAGGTTCCCCCGACCCCGATACAAAAAAATAACATTGTTTATTTATAAATGCACTTTCATAATATTTGTCTCACCGCATTGAAAGATAGTCAGTCTCCTTAACTGTTATGTATGACAAATCAAATCTATTGGTGTGTATTGATTGAGTTCGATTGTTCGCAAGTGCCATAATTACAATAGCTTCTATTGCCGCTATATAAAGTTCATTTTTCTACAACAAGCAATTATCGAGTTCAAGTACAAGGACCACACTGAGTCAGTACGAAATAACTTGTCTACTTGCTACTTCATGGCAAATAGTTTAAGCCGATTTCAGTCTTATGTTCTTATATACAGAAACCAATTTAGATGGTTCTTTCCAAATTAAAACTCCAATAGTAAGGTGTCCCTGTATCGCGTGTGTATACCATTGTAGCGTCAGCAGTGTCAATTTAGCCATAAAAAGCTTGCTTTATTATTAATTTACATACTATATCTTGCATTTAGCGCTTACCTAAACGGCATTGTTTCCGTATGAGTAATTGTGGGAACGATATGAAGAGTTACTAAGTACTTTTAGCAGTACTTATAAGACAAGGTTAGATTACATTACAAAACAACATGCCTATATTTTTATCAAAAAATATATTTATACTAGGACAATTTATCCTAATTTCATCATAACTTTTATTTTGATAAGATACATTCCACCAACCCGCATGCGATGGAGCAGCGTGGTGGAGTAAGCTCCAGGCCTCCCCAATAATGGGGAGAGACCCGTGCCCAGCAGTGGGACGCAAAAAAGGGTTGCAGCCAAGATACATTCGACAGTAAAAAGCTTTTGTAACAAAAGTTCAATTTTAAACCTTGAATGCAATAATAAGTACTTTGTTTTTCTTTAACTTACTTACTGCAATTTTTATCCTCAATTATGTGTAATACTTGCAAGATTAATATAGACATATAAATATGTTTTAAAATTAAATCTGTTGTGCCCGTCGCAATTTTTCACTTTTGTTTGTAGTAAAATTGAAAAGTAAATATAATTATTATTTTATTTGCACAAATATGGGCGAAAAAGGTTTCACAAAATATTTATATCTCCATATTTACCCCCTAGGGCGTTTTATTTTAATTAATTAAGTTTAATTTTAATTTTAATGACTTTATTTAATCTAAATTCTTGAAAGGGTAAGAAAGAGCAAAAAGTAAATACTCGTAGTAACAAATATTTCTTACTCTAGTCCTCAATTTCACTTCCAACTCCTACACATAAATAAATTACCAACCTTTCTAACAACAGTCTTTCCTTGTCCATAGACAGTCCAACATGGCTTCCCGCACAGAGCTTCTGCCCTCGCCTGGGACCCGCTCCTCAGGCTCGCGGCCCTGGGCACAGCGACGGGCGCTCTCAAAGTCTACGGCAGGCCCGGCGTCGAGCTGTATGGTCAACACACCAACCCAGACTCGGCCGTCACTCAGATCCATTTTATACCAGGTAAATTTATACACTATAAGCTAAGTACCTTTCCTTTGTCAGACAGTTCTTGTATCAATCATGGTACCCCATTGCCTGACTCGTTTGTACCTGACACCATCCCGCATACATCTTTTTGTACCTCAGGTCACGACCTGGTGGACACACGTGTCCACCTGGTTGAGAGCGGCCTGTGTACCTTTCCCGGATCATGTCACGTAGGTCACACAGCTTGCTCTTGATGGCACCCGAGTACAGAAATTCCCCTATGTGGCATAATCAGACCTTATCACAGAAACACCAATACATTATACAGCAAATACGAGTCACGGTAATGGAGATATAGAAGTTGTATTACCATAATAGTTTTTCTATAAGGAGTAATTGTCATTTGACAAAAAGTTCCCATAGGCATTGGTTAAATCCTTAAAATAACTTACAATTTTGCTTAATATCACGCAATCAGGGAATCAATCTTCATATTGTTAATGAAGTCTGTCAGTCATCAAGTCATCATGCAGAAATTTATTTATTTATTCTATACTTCATCAAGATGATTGTCACATGCTCATTGCTCATCGACATCAGGACATCAGCCCATTAACAAAACATTTGGAAGTGTGTCTTCGAGTGCATATATTTTACTGGCCTAAACTTGCCCACATCAATGATGGGAGGCATATTATTGATAAATATTATTAGTGTAACTTTTCAGTTTGGAACATTTTACATTGGTCTTAACATATTATAACACTTAGAATAAGTCGTACTAACAAAGTTGTAAAATGAGACTAGATCTTGAAATAAAATTATATTATTATTATTATTATATTTTGTTTATTTCTTCTGGTGAGTACTGGTGACGAGGACGAGGCGGCAGAACTGGAAAGCATATTGTTAGACCCTTTAGGTCCGATTGCTTCAAGTTTGGGCATGTCAGATGACAAAAACATACGTGAATTAAACGGAATTTGTTAAGATAAAACTGATTTATAATTTGTTTAGAAACACAAGCAACTGAAAAACCAACTAATTGTGGTTTTTGCCAATGTATACTATAACATCACAATTTATGGGTGTCATCTTCAAAATATTATTTTAAAATTACAGGTACAGGAAGACTTATATCACTCTGCGATGACAACAGTCTTCATTTATGGGAAATAAATGAGAAATCGCTAGTCGAACTGAAATCACACACGTTCGAAGGCAAGAACAAAAAGATATCGTCATTGTGCGTCGAGTCCAGCGGGAAGAACCTTCTGATCGGCACTGAGGGTGGGAACATTTACACACTAGATATCAACACATTCACAGTGCACGAAGATGTCATATATCAAGATGTTGTCATGCAAAAGTAAGTACTTTTTTTAAAGAAAAAGTGAAATAGATATATAAATATGCAGAGGGCTTAAGAGCAGACAGTTTTGTGAATTTTACCTACTACAGTAAAATTCACAAGAAGCGCGCTTGGCTTGGCGGCTAGCGTAGAACGCAAGCGGTCTATGCAGCTAAGCCAAACGGGCGCGGTCGGGTGTGAGATGGGTGACCGCTAGTGGCAAATAATTGCATGCGCGTTTCCGTGCTTCGGAGGGCACGTTAAGCCGTCGGTCCCGGTTGTTGTCGATAGATAACAGTCGTTAAACCTTGTCGGAGGCCTTATGGGTGGTTTGAAAACATCCGACAGCGAGTTGGCCACTAACCCGCATCTCCACCAACCCGCATTGGAGCAGCGTGGTGGAGTAAGCTTCAGGCCTCCCCAATAAGGGGGAGAGACCCGTGCCCAGCAATGGGACGCAAAAAAGGGTTGCAGGCAACTGTAAACTTTCTTATGTAAATCAGCGAAATCGGCAAAATTTCAAATACGGCATTTAAAGCCATTAAGTACTATGTACATTGACCACAAATCTGATAAAGCAATATGCGCAAACAATGTTAAATTATAACAAAAAAATAACAAGTTTATACCCCATTTATACCAATATTCCTTGTAGCAGTGGTACCATGGATACAAGCAAAGACATACATACACTCAGACCGAGAACAGAAATTTAAAACCATCATTCTGAGTCCTCGCCGGGAAACGAACTCGGGACCCTCGATCGGCAGTTCGACATGGTAACCATTCGGGTCGTCAAACTATTACAGGGGATTTAATCTTTAGTAGATGTTTAATTTTCATCTCTCGTATTTTTTAATTTGTTCATCTCTCGTATTTTTTATTTGAGATCGCGAAAACTATTAAAAAAATAACGTTTCACAGACATAGCCCCACAGTAAAGTAGATAGATATACCCTGTGTCGTGGGTGCCATGGATACACCCAAAGACTGAAACACAAACACCCAGACCGATAGGTAACAGAATTTTTGAACTCATCATTCAAATTTCTGCTTCGCCGGGAATCGAACCCAGGACCCTCCGATCGGCAGTCCGGTATGGTAACCATTACGCCACGCGGGTCGTCAAAAGAATACTAAAGCGGTCTTATGTGATCCTGAACAAGAATCAGAGTTATTAAATTACTAATCTAAGGTTAACTGTTAATAAACAATCTATAAATAATGTATAAATGCAATTAATTTAAAGATTTACACATTTTTACAAGCTGCATAGATAACGATAGTGATGGGTAACAAGTTTCTCTAAGTTGCTTATTTTATTACGCACTTTAACGCTTTCTTTTAAAATCCCGCTTTAACTTAAATATTTTACTGTAGTAAGTTATTTTTGTAGACACATAAATGAATTAAGATGTAAAATATATCTACCTATATCTGAATATTTATTTACATGTAGGTTATGTATAATTATGATAAAATACAATGAACTGTCACTGTGACAAAAGGTCTTTGTCCCTCTGAAGTTAGCTGCAACAAACGTTTGCGAATGTTCTGCCGTGCAGAATTTTTTTTGATTGGTTTAGAATAGTTTTTGGTTTCTGCGCGGCTACTAGCACGGAGTATCGAGAGAATTACTTTTTTGAAAAGTAATTTATAAATTCCAGTTGTCCAGAAGACTTCAAAGTGAACCCCGGAGCGGTGGAGGCTATATGCGAACATCCAAAAGTGCCGAGCCGCATACTCATCGGATACAACCGTGGTCTAGCCGTACTCTGGGACCGAGTGTCATCCGCACCCACACATACGTTTGTCTCGAACCAGCAGCTTGAAAGCCTCTGCTGGAATGATGACGGTAAGCTTTGATTGCCTGTACAATTGCTACTATTTAGACTAGACTATTTCTAAAATTAATTGAAATTTAAGCCTTCAAAATGTCCAGCCTGCCTCCAGTGGTTCATCTCTGAAGCGGTAACAAAGAAAAATAGAAGAATATTTCTTGTCTTAAATCCGTTTTGAAGTGCAGAAAGAATGCAGGTCATCTGATGATAAGAGTTTAAACTAACTAGTCTGTATTGTCACTATTAATCTCGATGCGATTTTGCTTATCTTGGAGGAAAAAAACATTCAACATTTCTTTTGTCTTATGTTTATGATAAATAACATAAGAAGCCTAAATTAAGATAATAATAACCTTTATATACATGTTTAACTATCTGAATCTGAATTGAAATCTGATATTGGTCTAGTCGACGAATCGTAGTAGATGGCATCTAGATATTTCAAGTTTCAACACAAGGATTATTAAGTACATATTTAAGAACACCCTTTTTTTTCTACAGGCGAACACTTCACTTCCTCTCACAACGACGGTTCCTACGTGACGTGGGAGGTGGCTGGGGCCGCAGGTGAACGACCTCTGAAGGAACCCATCACTCCCTACGGCCCCTACCCTTGCAAGGCCATCACCAAGTTCCTCAACAGGACTAGCGTCGACGGCGATGAAATCACTATTTATGCTGGTCAGTACTTTTATATTTTACAAGTTTTTGAGTGATAATTTACATCCAATTACAAGGTTCAAATTAACTTTGTAAATAGTCAAACAATTAAAACCCTCAACGACGGCTCGCAAGTGTTGTGAGAGGTTGGAGGTGGTTGGAGGAGGGCGATGAAATCGTTATTATTTAAACTGGTCAGTAAATTTGTTTACAAACAAAGAGAAAGAGTAGAGCTATGAAACCACCAGCGCTTCATGAAGTTTTAAGTGGACATCTACATTTGCATAATATGCAAGGTTAAGAAGAGTAATGTTACTCGTAACATTAAGATTAGCGTGTAGTATAATATGGTAACGACACGCAATAATTAGTAGCCAGTCACGTTTTTAATGTTATGATGATAGATACTTTGTGACGTGCAAATTGGCGGCGTAATGTTGACAAGTTGCTGGTAACCCAGCCCCTAAAAGAAACTATCTCTTTCTGGGGTCCCTGTAAGACCATTGACCAAAGCAATATCAACTGAGTTAATTGATTATCTTGAAAGTTAAACTTTCAAAAGTTATTAATGTATGAGAATATACTGTTTTATATTTGTTTTTTTTTTCAGGTGGCATGCCAAGATCAGCATTTTCCGACAAATACACTGTCACAGTTCAACAGGGCGATAAGCATGTCGCTTTCGAATTCACCAGTCGAGTAAGTATTGTAAAACTGTGAAATATTACATTTTGTTGTATATGTGTGAAGTAAACACAAGTATTACCAAGTCCTGCGTGGAACATTGCAATTCTCTTATAACCAAAATATTATTGATTGATTTTAGATTAGTGTACAAGTTAATATCAATCACAATGATATCTAAGCGAAACACACGTCGACACACGATCAATAAAATTAAATAGATACACAAAAATGAACATTTTTAAGAATCCATTGGTTTGGCTTTAGCCTGAAACATCAAAACACGAAGTATTATGTACCTTTTTTGTTTCTGTCGCGAATGTATGTTTATAATGGTTGTGGAAGTGTTTGGAGGAACACAAAGCATATTGAGGGTTACTTAATAAGTTGTAAATTTGTCATCTGTTACTATAGTTACCAGCAAATCAATAAAATTACCAACATGGTTAAAACTAAACATTTATTTAAACGATACATATATTTGGTTTAAAAGATGTTTTTCTCGTCATCGCAGGTAATCGACTTCTTCACAACGACGCCGGTGCCACCCGACGGCGTACCGCTGCAGGAAGAGAGACCGGACACGCCCGCACAGATACAGCTACAAACCGTCAACCAGGTCGCCGCGGCGCTGGTAAGTTCTATAAATAACCCTTCACACTGCGTACTATGGTACGTATAATAATATATGTCAGTCGTGCTTGTTATTTATATGGAAATTCAATAATTATACAGTGCTGGACCGATTGTACGCACGCATATATTGCTACGTAGGTACTGCGGACGAGAACCGCGTCTGCATACGTGACGTCGGTAGGTCAATGCGCTTTGAAAACAAATGAACGCGTTCAGTGCATGTTTGTATCAGCAATTATACTATTCATAAGAATATATCAGACCGGTCAGTTTATTGGTCAGGAGAGCACTGACTGATATAATATGACAGTCTGGTAATACGTATCGTCAGGACAGAACGTACGCACTAATTGTAGATGACGTATTGTATCCGACCTAACAATCGGGACGAAAGGCTCACAGCTACTTCACCTCGAAACCATAGAACGCACATGAATCTCTTGCGTATATATGTATATATATATACAGTTTAGTCAACTATTGGCATCTCTTTCTAAATGGTAATTAGTAGAGGAATAAAAATTAACTATTGACATTCCATTCTAGGTAGTGCTTATGTCACAATAACAACTTATTTAGGCTTATTTGTCTATAATAGGCATTTATTTCTAGGTAATGCTAGCAGAAGAATAAAAATTAACTATTAACATGTCTTTCTAGGTGGTGCTAGCCGAAGAGGAGCTGGTGGTGATCGACCTGTGCGACTCGCGCTGGCGGCCGCTGCGGCTGCCCTACCTGGTGTCGGTGCACGCGTCCGCCGTCACCACCGCGCAGCTCGTCGACAACGTGGCCAGCAATGTTTACGACAACATCGTCCTTGCCGGTAAGTCACCATCGCATGTCTTCAGTCGCTTTTTTTTTTTTTTTTTTTTTTAATTCAAATCATTTTTATTGTGGAACATGAGTACAATACAAGGTGTAACAAAATTTTGCAATCCTCCATATTCCCGCCACGGATGGGCATACAATATATACAAACATTTACAACCTTTTTTATGTCCTATGGCTAAGTACATGTCTCCATTCGAAATAAACGGTGTTAAGTCATAATATTTCAATACCGTCAGGGTATGCAAGTGCAAGTTTAAGAAGTTTTGTGTAACTTTCAGGTTTACAGTGATGAGAAACATCATAATCAAATATTTTTTATTACCATTGTAATTACACGCTACATTTTTTTCGATTAAGTCAGTCACACCAATTTTTTATTTTTTTTTATAATTTTTTATTTGAATGGAGTAGCAGACGAGCATGCAGGCCACGTGGTGTTAAGTCGTCGCTGCAGCCCATGGACATTTACATACAACCTCAAGCAAGCATACACCTCGTGTAAGTTTGGCCGGCAACTGCACCTTTCCACCAAAACACAATAGAATTGCTCACTGCAGAAGTGGGTGCAGTGGTGGTACTTCTCCGGGCGCACCATAATATTTCTACCACCTACAAATTGATTAAGTAGTCAAATATAAACACACTAAATTTGTCTTTTTTTCACATCTTCTATCCATTCCTGGTGCTGCTGAAAGAAATTTCTTTTAGAAATAAGCAGTACCCTGTACATATATCTCTTCTATTGTCATTTCAAACAATTTGTTTGTGTACTAAATAAAAAAAAAATAAAAAAAAATCGTATTGTCGTGAGATAAATGAGCCATACTAAATGTAGCCCCATTAACATTTTTCTCTCCACAGGTCAACAACAAACCGAGAACGTATACTCAGAGAGCCAATGGCCCATATCCGGCGGCACAGTGGAGCACACGGAGGCGTCCGAGCGGCAGCTGCTGCTGACGGGCCACGAGGACGGCTCCGTGCGCTTCTGGGACGTCACCGGCGTCGCCATGACTCCCCTCTACAAGTACACCACTGCGCACCTGTTTAGGTGAGAATAGAGAATTAGGTATAGAGTTTTTGTTAGGTGGCTAAGAAAGCTTAGAAACCAGGATAATTGTTAATTCATTTTAACCGACTTCAAAAAAGGAGGTTTCTTATTTCGATCGTATGTATGCTTTTTTTGAAAATGATTTTTATTGCCTTTTAAATCAATAATAATTTAGTCAATTGACAATACTAGCTTGTGACGTCACAAGTTGTTTTTGTTTTATACAATTTATGAGGATGTAGCTTTTTGACAACTCATTCGTCATCATCAATCCAGCGGCTTCCCGCTGTCTTCTTTAGGTCATCAGTCCACCTGGTTGGAGGGCGGCCTGTACTCCTTTTGCCGAGACGTGGTCGCTATTCGAGGACCTTTCTTCCCCATCGGTTGTCGGTCCTCCTAACTTTATGGCCAGCCGATTGCCACTTCAGCTTGCAAATTTTGAGAGCTATGTCGGTAACTTTCGTTCGTCTACGGATTTTATCGCGTAGAGAAATACCAAGCATAGCTCTCTGCATCGCTTGCTGAGCGACTTTGAGCTTACGGAAAAGGCTAACTGTAAAAGACCATGTGTCAGCGCCGTAGGCCATCACTGGCAACACGCAGTGCTCGAAAACTTACGACTTCAGACACTGAGGTATTCTGGACGAAAATACTTAGTAATTTCCTGAACGCTGCCACCCAGTTGGATTCTACCTTACCTTTCTCACGAAGCTAGACTTACTTCCCGATACGGATCTCTTGTCCCAGGTAGATGTACTCGTCGACAACTTCGAGAATAGCGCCATCAACAACGACCGGTATATGTGCGACATGGACGTTAGACATGATCTTCTTCTTGTCCATGTTCATCTTAAGACCCACCCGTTGTGAGGCACTATGGACATTGACAGCTCATTAAAAGTAAAATTGATAATGTTAAGGGGTCCTGGGACCTAAAGAAAAGTGGACTGTATTTCTAAAGGCTGGTTTATTCCCCATCAAATTAACAAGGATACCCGGTCAAACAGAGTATTAACTAATATCGTGCGTGGTCGATGGCGGTCGCGATGGTGAGTGGTGCCGCGGCCCGCCGCCTCTCTCGGTGCAGCCGATGACGGAGCGGGCCTCCTCCGCCCGCGCGTCTCCTCCCGTGCGTATTGGGAGGAATCCCAACAGATAACACAGTCAATTAGCGTATTAACCATTTTTGTTATCACTGGGAAACCTTAAAAAGGTGACAACCTAGAGAAAGATACTGAGTTTTGAGGATTTTTACTGTCACTTGATCTCCTTCTGTGACCTGCCTCAACGCTTGGGGAAGACTGGTGTGTTCCCGATATGCAGTGCCCCAAACAATCCTACACTGAGCGACATGGCTATCCTACACCGCTCGGAATCAAATCCGGCAGGGGATACCTTAGCTCATATTCTAGATCCCAGGCTACAGAGAACCTTGTATCTAAAAGAAATGTCAAAATGCTTGCCGCACATGTTAAACTGCCCACTGAAATTTCAGCAACTATTTATCGGCTTGATAAATTTGCTCGGATCTATTTGTAACTTTAAATAACCGCTACTGGACCTTTCAAGATACGGGTACTGTATCTTTTGATAATGTTATCAATGCATTCTGTCACTATGCTTAACTGAGTAATATCAGATTTGTATGGATTTTTTATATACATTTGTTATGTACACATGTATGTATGTATGTATTTGTATCTTGATATTTTATCAATGTGGTCTGACACTTTGCTTAGCCGTCTAATATAGGGATTGTGTATGTGTAACTAATTTTAGTTCAATAAAGATGCAACTATGTATTGAAATTTAAAACAATAGTAAAATATAGAATAGTATACTGTACACTGAACTAACAAACTATAAAGTATAAAGCATTAACAACAAAAACGACATAACATAGCTTGAGCTTTTAAACTCACTAAATGTTTGTCATTTTCTAGATATCAACTAAGCTAAATAGCTAACATTTTCGTCTAACATATTTATTGAAAATTGGTTTAGCATTGCATGATCATTATTCATCTTAGTTTAAAGATTTAATTTTCCAAAAAAATACTTGTTAGTCGGTACCAAGTCGTATTTACTAAAAGATGCTTTGTTAATGTTAAATTCTTAATTAAACAAATATTTATATACAACAAATGAAAATCAATTTCTATGTGTGAGATCTTAAAGAAATCATTTGGTTTGGCATAAGTTATCCAATCTTTTTTTATTTGAAAATTGACTCAAATTGGGTGATATTGTTTACCTTTATTTACTCATCATACATACATTGACAGTACTGCCACTATAGATAATGTGTTTCTGAGTTACTTATAATTAGCTAATTCTGAAACCAATTTCCAATAACTTGACTCTCAATACTCCACTGAAAACTAACATTTAGCTACGCTAAGCCAAGCTTCCAATTCGATAAGCTATCAATCGTTCTGTGTTGGCTAACCTGTCTGTCTTTTGCTTATTGCTTTCTAACAAGTGGGCTGAAACGATCTACGGCGAGGTAATATTGTCATTTGTATTTGTTTATTTAGTTATATCATTTTATTTTGCCCATATAATAGTCATAGCTACAATTTATTTTTTAATTTTGTATATTTTATATTACTGTATGATGAGCAAGTCCTTTTATTTATTTATTCAGCTTTGTAACTTTGGTAAAATCTTTGGCTTCTTATATGAAATATAATGTATTTAATGTTTTACAAACACATACCATTTAGTTCAGCGACATAACATAGCATAAATGAGCCGTAGTAGTATTTAAAACTAGGATGTAGAAGTAGTAAAAACATTAACAGTAACCTATCTAACTCCATCCAGAATCAGAAAGTAGTATTACTACAATTTTACAACGCATTCCCTTACATAATTAAAATTTATCAGCAATGAAATAATGAATATCACCAATTCAATACTTTATACTACCTCTAAGGAAAATTTAAAATATAAGATAAGGTAGAAAGTTATACTCTGTAAGAGCAATCGAAAATGTGGAATGAACACGTAGAAATATTTTTTCCATTCTATTTTACTTGTGATGAGGATTTTTTATTGATTTGCCGTTTCAGAGTACAGAGTACAAACAATATTAAATCATGCTATTCAGTCTTTTCGAGAAGTTTTTTTATGGAACAGTGTGGACGATTAACATTTTAAATAAGACAATATTGTACATAATTATGTTCTGACTTTAGACACGTTAATTTAAATAGGTTAAAGTAAGCTGTTCTTTAATATATTACTGCCTTATGATTAAACATCTTAAAAACAGCAGATGATTCTACGAACTAAGTAATAAACCTTTTTGATTTGTTTTCTACATAGTGGTGAAGAAATCGGCGAAATGGACGACAGCCAGAACGAGGAGGAACAATGGCCGCCTTTCAGAAGAGTCGGCACCTTCGACCCTTACAGCGACGACCCGCGCCTTGGCGTCAAACGGGTGAGCTTATCATTGACTAACATTAATAGAAGAGTCCTCCAGCAATCCATTGCAGCAGCGTAGTGCTGTAAGCAAGCTCCAAGCATCCCGAATAATGGAGAGAGAACTGAGCCCATCAGTGGGACGCAAGAATAGTTGCAGTCAAGATTAGAGGCTAAAAAACACTTTATTAGGATTCAAACCTTTTATTCAGCTGTGCTTTCCTTCCTTACCTTTTTAGTCAATCCAAATGAATTTAGTTTGTGAAGAACAAGTGCATCTCGTTGATGCCACCTTTTCCTATCTTCATTTTATTTTGAATCTGTGTGCTTAGTTGTATTATCAATTAGAATTGTACCATATCTCAAATATTGCTAAGCTGTATTTTTATTATAGTTGATGGTTCTACTGAGGAAGGCTGATTTTCAAAGACAAATAATATGGGTGTTTACAAAACTTGTTTACATACATACATAAATATTTAGTTTGCCATTTTTATTTTCTCGAGGTATGCAAATATAACAAAGATAAAAAGAGAAAAAATTTAAGAATAACACGTTTATAAAAATGTACATTTACAGATGTTATTATTATTTTTATTTGTTCTCATATTGCGCCTTTTTTATTCATTTATTTATTTATATGTCGAATCGTATCCGATCATCGGCTTTGGGTACACACATTGCAGAGATTTCGTACACTGAGAGGGAAAAAAGCTGGCGGAAAAAACCTCCCAGGTTATCATGATATTTGTGCCCTGTTGTGGATACGATTTCTGTCATGAAGTTCTTCTTTCACTTGGGCTTGGGTATTTGATACCCAATTACCTGGGACCTGGCCTGTAGCGACCACTTAACACAACGTAGACAACATGCTCGCGTCCTTATTCATTTGAATAAATTTGAAATTAAATAATTCCATTTGTTTCCCAGGTAATCCTATGCCCTCTATCCGGCATGCTCACAATCGGCGGTGCGGCCGGTCACATCGTGATCGCTAGTTTGAAGACCACATCGAATACAGCTGAAGTTAAGGTAACTGATTTTCACATGAAACCTTAAATATAATATAACGGAGAACATTGTAATGATATTGAAGAAATTCCAGGTGTAGAAAATGAAATATGTTGTTTATTACAACCAAGCGTGTTTAATTTATGTATAAAAATGTATTATTAGGTATGAAATAAAAATTGTATGAATGAATTTCTTTTCAGTCAATATCGGTGAACATCGTGTCGGATCGTGACGGTTTCGTATGGAAAGGCCACGATCAACTTACACTACGTTCTGGTGCATTGACATTCCCGCAAGGATATCAAGTAAGTACCTTTTACTATGTTTAAATGCAAATATTTCTAACAATAATTTTATTTCTTGAATTTAGATTTGTTGGTTTTTACCAACTATTACTGTTTGGTAGGATTTATATGTAGCTATGTTTTAATGTTTACAACTTAGTTGTATGCCCAGTTAATTCAGGGAGCTTGAATTCTATAGTGATTATGAATCTATGAATAAAGTACTACACACTATACTTGTTCCATCATACCTTAAAATGTTGCATTAAACCTTGTTTAAAACAGAATAGTTATTCATGGTCTTTATTGCCAATTAAATCAATAAAAACTTAGTTAAAAATGTTGCACTAAACCTTGTTTAAAACAGAATAGTTATTCATAGTCTTTATTGCCATTTAAATCAATAAAAATTTAGTTAAAAATGTTGCACTAAACCTTGTTTAAAACAGAATAATTATTCATGGTTTTTATTGTCTTTTAAATCGATAAAAATTTAGTTGACTATAAAATGATTGACGAAACAAATGTCACAATTGATTTGATAGTCCAAGACTGGATTTTGAATAAAATGTTGTTCTTTGCAGGCAACAGCAATAGCGCAACTATCCCCTCCGGCCGCGGTCACAGCTCTGGCAGCGCAGTGGGAGTGGGGCGTGGTCTGCGCAGGAACGGCTCACGGGTTAGCGCTACTGGACGCGTTACACGCGGCGCCACTCTTACACAAATGTACCTTGAATCCACATGGTAAGACCTTTTATCTACCTATAGAGAAAAAAATTACAGTAAAAGATCATGCAACAGTGAAGAAAACTTTCAACTTCGGGCACTATAGTCCGTACATCATAGCTCCAGGATTTTGGCAGAATACTTCCTTTATTTGTAATATAATTTTTATTAGCTTTATCACACAGCTTCATTAAATTATTAATAATATAGTTTTAGTGGGACGTCTGTAGAGGTTTTTCAGCAACGAATTTTTCTATGTTTGGTCACTGATGGTGTAGTGGGCTACTCTTGGTGGACAACTTCAAAAGCGTTGGTGAACCACATTGTAACCCGTGGGCCTGCGGTTGGACAGCCTTGCAGTAGACCAATTACCTAATCGTTGGTAAATTAAGCAACTAAAATATATCTTTCTAGATCATTCTGGAGCAGGCGATACACCAATATCGAGGAGGAAATCGTTCAAGAAATCCCTGAGAGAGTCGTTCAGAAGACTCAGGAAAGGCAGATCACAAAGGCGTCAGACAACCACCACTTCAAGTCCCACCTCACCCACACAGGTATTGATTTTACAAGTTTATTCCTAATATCCGTCATAAACTTAGAAAATCGTTGAATTCTAAACATATTGTAGCAAGCCGTCTTGCGAGGTCGTATGCAGTTGCGCTGTTACTGCAAAGGTTACCACTTTCCACAAAACACACTTTTATTGCTTCTCTGTAGAAATGAATGCAGCTATCGAACCGTGGAAATTCTTCCACATATCACACACATCCTTCAAGTTCCTTCATATTCAAATCCTTCATATTCAAAGTACGAATGATTACCTTACAGCCAGCCAAGAAGATTCTAGATAAAACGCCAGAAACAGACGCAGAGATCAAACCGATCGAGAGGGCGGTGGAAGCGCGATCGACGAATGACGCGTGCGGCTCCATGGTGCGGTGCCTATACTTCGCCAGGACTTTCCTTATCAACAGTGAGTTTTGTTTATTTATCATTAGTTTTTATTCCAGACTAGTGGTCACCCGCGACTTCATCCGCGTGGACTTTATTTTTAGTAAGATTTTTTCTAAAATAAAAGTCTGAACTTACTCCTTATTACATCAGCTACCAGCCTGTCCCGTCCGTCCAGTCTCATCAAATTGGGTCCTGCCTTTTCAGAGATTAGCCGGAACAAACAGACAGACAGACAAAATCGTAAGAAATGTTATTTTGGTATATGTACCGTATATTCATTATATGCATGTAGTAACAAGCGGTTAGTTTAATATACAAACAGACACTCCAATTTTATTTATTTGTATAGACGATTGGGATTTGCCTTTGCCATTTTATGAAAAAAGTTTTGGTCGAAGTTGTTGACAATTGTCACTAGTCAGTCATATATTTGAGTAAAGCGATTACTAGTTTATCAGCTTAAAGTTTATCTTTTTTATTTAATTACTTATTTAAGTGTGACTGAAAAACAAAGAAACAGTATTTTTATTCTGGGTGTCTTTAATTTTTGAACGGAATTGTAATTTTTTTTTCAGCACAAAATTCAACGCCCACATTATGGGCGGGCACGAACAACGGCACCGTGTACGCGTTCACGTTAAACGTACCCAACACGAACAAGCGGAAAGAGGACCCTGTAAGTATACCGAATAGAGCTTCATTACAATATTACCAATGAACGTTGTTTCGTAGATGAGAACGTTAGTTAATTGGAAATAGTATATAAATTACTGAGGCCATCTTCACTGAATACATATTTGTATTTTTGTAAATATTAACTTACTACTGGAAATTAATTAGTTGAGGCAATATTGGTCCTAATAATATCCTGTAATAATAATAATATTCATTTAATGTTTTCAATCACAATCTTTATTGGTACATTGGTACATTTACAGGTAACATGTCAACTCGCAAAAGAGATTCAGTTAAAGCACAGAGCTCCCGTCATAGGCATCACAGTATTAGATGGCGCGTCAGTTCCTCTGCCAGATCCATTGGAGGTGAGTGACAAATACACAATACTTTCCTTCACTAGGAAGTGAATCTATTATATTTACCTATATTACTTGTTATAGAAGACCTAGTTTACCTTTATCACTTGTTATAGATAGAGGATGGTAAAAAAACTTTCCTTGTTGTCATTTAATTAATTTAGATGAATGCATAGCTATAAATCCTTAAAATTCCCTTAATTTTAAAATAACACACTGTTGTAGCTTACAGTACGGAACCAGACTTTTATTAATAGACCAGAGAGAACATTGAGCATAGTACACAAATCTGTCAATAGATGGTGCTAGCAATGTCAATTGTAATATTGCTGATACATTTCAACAAATTTCCAAAAAAACAGTGATGGTTCTATTTAGTGAATATGACGTAATATAAGTACAGAAGAAGATTGAATTCAATTTATATCATCAATGAAAATTTAATCATCAGCCATACATTTGGACGGAAGCCCAAGTCCAATTACCCAACCTATGGAGATAAGCTCCCCTAAAGTGTCAGTCCTTCCGACCGTCTGAACAACTGAATCCAACGGCTTCCAGTCTTCTTAATTAGCTAATGTATTTTATTTGCAATCTAGGTAGAAAGAGGCGTGTCTCCGTTACCTGAAGCAGGCACTCATCGCGTTGTGATCACATCCGAAGAACAATTCAAGGTGTTCACGTTGCCCTCGCTCAAGCCGCACAACAAATACAAGCTGACCGCGCACGAAGGAGCCAGGGTAATTTCTTTATTTCAATTAAATAGAGTAGCAGGAAAGCATACAGTTCACGTGAGTACATATAGTTGCTGCAGCATATTGACATCTACACACAAGCCTGACTCTTGATCAAGATCGTATGCAGTTAGTTCTGTTGTGCTTCCATCCAGAGGCTGATCGCCTTGGTCAAATCGCGTCATTCTAGTCGGAATCCGCACATTTCTACCAAAACGCAATTAAATTTTGCTTTGTGAATCAAGGTCAAAAGAAGTGGAGACTGTTGTCGGAGTTGTTACGGAGTTAGTGAAAAGATTTACATCTATTTATTTATTTATTTTATTTTATTACGTGTTTGTTCAATAATTTAGGTGTTACTTTACCATTGGACCTTATAATAGAACAATAACAAATTATAGCAAAGCTTTTTTTAATGAATTTTTATACGTAAAAAAGCAACAGTTTTGGCAAAGCGTATTATTATAATAATATCGTCGATAATCCCGCAGGTGCGTCGGTGCGCGTTCGCGTGGTTCGAGTGCAGCGGCGCGGGCGGCGAGCGGCACCGAGAGTGGTGCCTGCTGTGCCTCACCAACCTGGGCGACTGCCTCGTGCTGTCCCCCGACCTGCGCCGCCAGCTCAACGCCGCCGCCGTGCGCAAGGAGGACATCAAGTGAGACATTCACTCTGTCTCTCTCGCTTTCTCCTTCAAAGAACACACAAATACATCCATGACACCTTCGCCTGTTGGGGGGACGAAATGCTCACCTCCCGCCTCTCCATCTCTCTCTCTCTCTCTCTCAATCTCTCTCTCTCTCTTACACACACATAAGTAGGAGACAAAGACAAATCAAACTAATTTCATCATACATTATTAATTTCGACAAAAAAACACTGAAGAAATTATTCATAACAGAAATTGACCCGGCTTTAATATTTTTCCAATTAAATTATGATAGTTCTAGAGTCTATCATAAAAGGGATGGTAATGATTCCATATCTGTTCAGAACACTACACATGAACACACTCGTTCATGTGTTGTGTTGTGTTATAATATTAAATCGTTATCATTTGTTTCAGTGGTATTTCAAGTTTGTGCTTCTCGAAGCGCGGCGAAGCTCTCTACTTGCATTCTTCTTCGGAACTACAAAGGATTACGCTGTCTGCCACAAAGGTAAAAATGCTTCTTGTAATTGGACAAACTGTATGGCGCATTGGTTACCATGGCGTACTACCGATCGAGGGGTCTCGGGTGCGATTCCCGACGGGGCAGATGAATTAAATTTCTGTTCTCCATCTTGGTATTTCTATCTTTACACACAGGGAATTATATTGTACATACTAACACTCACACGATCAGCTGTCATATGTACTCATTATAGACCCATAGTCTTTCTGTTATCTCAAATAAAATAAAAAACAAATCTAACAGTTTCCGTTACATGTTAAAATACGAATGAAGCTAATAAAAGCGTGTGTTAAAAATGATCAATTACAAGGATATTCTCAGAACGATTATTATATATTGCGGAAATTACATTGCATAGCATAATTTTCAACATTGGCGAAACTACAAACTTACTTGAAAATTGTGTACTTTTTTCTCTTTCCTTTAAATATTACCTGGAACTGAATATAGAAATACTGTAAATGTTTTAAGGTGACGATAGCGCAGTGCCATATCATACTGTCTCCCTGGGCCGCGGCATTGCGGGGACCTCAGGAAGAAACACCCTTGACTAATGGAGAGCACAAGGTAAAACTATTTGAAAGCATATTATTATTTAATTTTAACAATAAAGTTGAGTAAACTATACGAAGAGTTGTATGAGTACACAAGCGCGTTTGTTAGTACATTTCATTACTACAATCAGAGTCAATCGGACTTCGTGATTTTTAATTTTTTATTTGAATGGAGTAGCAGACGAGCATGCAGGCCATGTGGTGTTAAGTGGTCGCTGCAGCCCATGGACATCTACATACAACCTCAAGCAATCATATCTAAGTCTTGTCTGAGGTCGTATGCAGTTGCGCTGCTGCTCCGGAGGCTGGTGGTCGCCTCATGTAAGTGTGGCTGGCAACTGCACCTTTCCACCAAAACACAACAGAATTGGTTCATAGCAGAAGTGGGTGCAGCGGTGGTACTTCTCCGGGCGAACCATAATAGTTCTACCACCTACAAATACAATATACTGTACCCATGGGCATACCACAGAACATATTAAAGAGGTTAAAATGGAATTGTGGGCGGGGCAGACGCGCCAAGGATATGAGCATCGCTCATACAGGGTGTCTGGTGGCAGATTTATGTTTTTAAATTCGATTATTTCAAATAGTAATAAACGGTGCGGGGGGAGGGTGGTAGCGTTGGAATCAGTGATCGTGCGGATTTCTTAGTCACGATGTCAAAGTGGTCGAGTGAGCATCGCGCGTTCGCCATCGAGGCATTTTTCAAGAGTAACGATTCGTACGTAACAGCTCGTCGACGATTTTGTTCACACTTCGGTATTCGACGGAAAAGTGATGGACCGAGTGTGAATTTAATTCGTTCCTGGGTGCAGAGATTCCGCGCAACTGCTTCGGCTATGAACGCACCACAGCCAGGGCCCAGTCGATCTTCAAGGACCCCCGATAACATTGAATTGGTTGAAGAAAGTTTACGTGAAAATCCACGACTTTCGATACGGAAAAGGGCAGCCCAACTGGGACTTCCAAGAGCGATTATCCATGAAATTTTAAAAAAGGATCTAAAGTTCCATCCATACAAAATTCAAATCGTTCAAAAACTGAAAGAAGATGACTTTGTTTCACGCAAAAGATTTTGTGAAATGATGCTGGAGCGTTTTCGAACTCTAAATTCCATTTTTTGGAGCGACGAGGCTCATTTCCATTTAAACGGGCATGTTAACAAGCAAAACTGCCGGTACTGGTCTCCAAGATCCCATAACCCACAACTGAAACATCAAAAACCATTGCATTGCCCCAGGGTAACTGTTTGGTGTGCTTTATCCACGAATGGAATAATTGGACCATTTTTTTTCGAAAATGCTCGGGGCCAGGCGACAAATGTCAATAGTGAGAATTATCGACGCATGATTACCAATTTCTTTTTGCCGAACCTGCGAGCTCATCCATCGTTCTCATCACACACGTGGTTTCAACAGGATGGTGCGACCGCACACACGGCCAGAGCTTCGATGACTTTGCTTCGGGAAGTTTTCCCTAAAAAACTGATCAGCCGCTTTGGGGACATTCCGTGGCCACCGAGGTCCCCCGATTTAACCCCGATGGATTTTTTTTATGGGGCTACCTCAAAGAAAGAGTTTACAGTAATAATCCCCAAACTCTTGCGAACTTGAAAGAAAACATTCGTCGAGAAATTAGCGTAATTGAAACAACTTTACTGCAGCGTGTGGCGCGGAACACGAGGCTCCGTTTGGAACAGTGTGTGCAATTCGACGGAAGACATTTAGATGACATAATCTTTAAAAAATGAAATCCGCACTATTATTCTGCCGTTCAACATTTTAATTACAACGATATGTCAAATAGTTTTTGTTTTATTTAATTTTGAAAACATAAATCTGCCACCAGACACCCTGTATCTCTACAGACACACGCGATCGCGCTGCGATATGCGTGCTTGTGTGGGTGCTTGGGTGATTCGTTCATTTGAAATCCCGTGTTTGTGCAGCGCAAAGATCGACTAGATTTGAAATAGCAAATATGTGCGTAAGCTTCATATTTATTTAAGTACAGATGCAGTGGAGGTGAAGTTGGGGCTGGATCGGCGACACCGGTTTTCATACGAACGGCGCATTATTGCCATTCTAACTCTTTTGATATGTTCTGTGTGTGGGGCATACCAAGGGGGCAGCTCCCTTCCGGATGAAGGTTCACATTCAGGGATTCAAGGATCCCAAAATAGATATGCTACCTCCTGCTGTTTTCTTTGTATATTTAATATTTTGTGTGCGTGTCTTCATGAAATATACCCAGCTTGAAAAAAATCCTGTCTAAGGTCTTATGAAGTTAGCCTCAGGAGTAGCATAAGACTACTCCAAAGGCTAACGGTCGCCTCATGTAAGTCTGGATGTGACCTATCCGTCTGACCTTTCAATCGAAACTCAACAGCGAAGACGTTGACGCATTTTTGAGGGCGAATTTACCACGGCTCCTCTATTCTCGGTTTGGGTGTGTGTGTGTCCATGGTACTCACGACGTATGGAATCCTAGTGGGGTTATTAGTGTAAAGCGATCATCGTGCCCTACAGGAGGAGGTACCGGAGGCCATGCACGACGTGACGGCGGCGTCGGGCGACATCACGGTGGACTCGGTGCGCGACCACACCGCCGCCCCGCCGCAGGAGCCAGAGCTTAACATCAATTTGCAGGTATAACAACCACAACACATTTTAAATCCGGTTGGGACCTTCAAAAGATATCTGGAACCCTGGGTTATGTGGGATCCGTACCAAAAACCTGCTCGGTCACCTAAGAACCCACTCTGTACGCATTCGTCCGTAAGTTCTAACATTTTCGGAATAATTTTTGGCATATTATTCAGAACTTTTTATTACGAATTTACTAGATTAGCGTTGTCATCGATTGTCGACGACCCTCGTAGCGCAATGGTTACCATGCCGGACTGCCAATTTAGGGTTCGATTCCCGGCGAAACAAAAATTTGAATGATGACTTTAAATTTCTGTTATCGATCTGGGTGTTTGTGTTTCTGTCTTTGTATGTGTCCATGGTACCCACGACACAAGGTATATATACACTACCGTGGGGCTATGAGTGTGAAATGTATTTATTTATCGATGAAATTAAGCTTATACAGGCATACAGATTGGTACTCTGCCTCGGCGCTTGGGGAGGAATTCCAGATCTCCAGCGGAACATACCGTTGTCATGCATACTTGGCGCTCAAAAACATATTCTTTTTAAATAGCGATGGAAAGATGGTTTACTTTTCATACTAATCATAATTTTGTAAAGCTACAATCTGGGGCAAGTGAAGATGTTATGATAACTGATAACTAATGTGCATACTATACTACATTTGTAACGATGTATCGTAACGATTTAACAGCCCAAATCGGTTTGCACAGTGTTACCTATCAATGGTACAGCGAAAACACTTAAATTTGTTTCCAGAATTCGCAAGTGAACACTAGCTCGATGGTGGTGAAGACGACAACGCGGACGACCATCAACGAAAACAACGCGGACGGCGTCACAAGCACCACCACGACCACCACCTCCAATTCCACCGCCGAGAACAGTCAGTATAATGCTTGTTAATAGCATATTTCTACTCTTCACGTAATGATAATTCTTTCGTATCTACAGAGAACACGCATACACATGGGCGTACCCAGGTTTTTGACCAGGGAGGGGGGTCAAAATTTAACGTTGTTGATCAGGGGGGGACAAATTTTTAGTGGTCAGAGTGGGGAGTAATTTTTTTTTCAAGCTGGGTACCGCGCGTGAGTATGCTAGCTTATTCTTTATATATTTTTTTTCGTTTGGGAGCTGCCTCGCTCTCGGTACGCCCATGCGCATACATACACGCATACTCACACATACGCGTATACATGCATCCAATACAAAAAAAACAGACAAAGACTATTAAATTTGCTTTTATTAAATAAGAAATTTAAATTTATTTGAAATTTGCCTCAAAATATAATGAGACATTGGCAGAGAGGATACATTGTACCAGTAGCCTTTACCGTCAATTTATACTATAGCTCCAATAATTATTTCTTCCAGACCTTTATAAAGTAATCTGATTGCATTCAGATCGTATAAAAATTAAACTTTTGAATCCAGAGGTGTTATACCAAACATTCTTTTAAAAACTTTTGATGTTTACAAAAACAACTACTTGCTTTATACTATTGTACACCTCGTTCATATCGAACTGGTGCTAAAGTATGGATTGACACCTTTTATAGTCGATTTCGCAGAGTTGTTGTAACTTAGAAATTTTGCCATATCTTGACGTTCCATTTTAAGAAATTTGCTGTTTATTGACAAAGAGTCGTTTATGAAACTTGACGTATTAAATTGTTGTAGTTTAGACGTTAACAACGTTCGAAAATTATTAAAAAAAACTGAATGGATTGAATTTTGTTTACTTGATTCTTTGCATCAAATTAATTTCTGAATATTATTTATTACTGGAAATTTCAAATTATAAACTTCACCCAACCCATAATATGTGAAATGGACTATATTATTGTATAGCTTCATATACAGTATATTACTTGCATGAATAAACTCGCCTTTATTTGGCTTTATATATAACTTTAAAATTAATGTATGAAGTACCAAGTGTGATGATTTGCAAGTATTATAGCTGTTAAGTGCATTTATTTTTTAAACCATATACTTTTTGTTTAAAAGTATTCCTGTATTAATGTATACATAATATATCAGTTACTATTTTATTTTTATAGGAACTTTTCAAGTTCACTTCTTTCTTAGTCTCTAAAACTTAACCCAAAAACAAAATCGATGCAATTATGTATTCATGTTGGTAATTTTGTGATTTGACTCAACACTTAGAGCAATAGTTAGAATTAATTTAAAATCATTCATCTTTATATGACATAAAAGTGTTCTTGATTTCCATTTTCTATAAGAAATTAATTTTATAAGTAGCTGCATTTCTATTCATGTGATAGAGTAATTAAATGCTGCATTGCTCTATAGAATATATAGAATACACACCAGTTAGAAATGACTTGCTATAGATCATAATTAGAGATGAAACGGATAGCAGTTTGGCCGGATACCGGATATTCGGCCAACCATGTGGCCGGATAGCTGGTAGAACTTAGCCGTTTGGTGCATCGCACACACACTTGCGTTATTTATGAAGAGAAGCGAAACCGCTTGCTACCTCTCAATGCAGAGAAATTAGTATTTAGGCTGACCCCACATTAGGCGTGCGCGTTCCTCGAGCGTGTGAGCGACGCGAGCGCCGCGTGCACGCCGCGTGCGCGCTGCATAAGCGTCGCGCGTTGCCGCCGTGTGACGTGTGCGCAACGAGCGCGCGGCGCGCACGCGCTCTTGCTCTTTTCGCTCAGACACAGGGTGGATAGTAAATAATCATAAAAATGCTTTTAATTTTTTTTATATGTTTGCAATGCAAAATATAGTAATGACTCTCTTGTGAACAAGAAGACCATAATGTATCATGCTAAAGACGTTTAGTCTTTTTGTTACGTGTCTTACTTCTTTTTAGTAGCAAATATAGTAGTGTTTTCTCGTCAGAATCCATTTTGACGCAACGCTACGCTAGATAACACGGCACTGTCCAAATTGTGACTGACTTGACGGAAGGGGGTTAAACGCTAAGGCAAGCGCCGCGTGCGCGCCGCGCGCTCGCTGCACACACGTCACACGGCGGCAACACGCGACGTTTATGCAGCGCGTACGCGGCGCTCGCGTCGCTCACACGCTCGAGGAACGCGCACGCCTAATGTGGGGTAGGCCTATTCACCATGAGTTGCCCTTGATTTTTAGTTGCCATATAAGTACTAATTCATTATCTTTCTATTACATTCATTTACTATTGTGTGATTAAAAATTTAAAAATAAAACTAATTATACTTCTTAAGTGATACTAAGACTAACTAAATAAAGCAAATAATTACTTGAAAAATATTTTTTATCTAGTTTTTTTTTTTCAATTCGGCCGGTAGTTATCCGGTATTCGGCCGGATAGTATTAAGGTTGCCGGATAGACCGGATACCGGATAGTTACCAGATATCCGTTTCATCGCTAATAATAATCATTTATATTATTTAATAATCGTAACTTTAAAAATCTAATACTTATGTATGTATAAGTTGTGGAAAATTTGATATACATATATTTTTTGTTACCTAAATTAATACAATTATTAACCTATTACTCTTTGTTTTTATGTTAAGAAACGCTTCATACGTCATTTTTTATATGTTTACGTTGAACTGTCCGTATGTCTGTATGTTTGACGGGCGCTTTGTGTTTTTGTTTGTAGTCCTAGAGCACAGTCGCGAGGAAGGCGTCATCACCCGCATCGAGGTATCCCACACTTTGCTTAATATGTACCTTACGTATTACATTGACTTAGTTCGAGATATCTGCCGGTTTTCATTTTATATTTAACAAACATTTAAACTTTGGTAATTTGATTTGAACATTATTTAAGTCATTAGCAACAGCCTACATTTTTCTTATCTATGTATTTATTTCTTTACTACTAATTCTTCCATTTTTACTTTCACTTATCTGACAGTCTTCAATCAGGCAGTCTGAGAACCTGTGTTTTAAATTTAAAAACATTTTAAAGTGTGATTGTCTTCAGTTGTGCATGCTAAATGTAGTAGATTAATCATACTTTAATTTTGTTTACATTTACTTTGATTTAAAAAGAAACTGCAAAATGTTTTCTTTTGATAGCAGTTTTAACTTGACTAGACTTTTCTGACTTTTCTATTTAGAAATTATCCGGCACATATCCAATAAAGTATTAATTTCCTAGCATGTCCCTCTACTTTAGCTTCTCTCGAATTACTCTACGTAAACTAACGCATACTTACTATAACTCTTCTATACTTTCTACTAATCGTGCGATTTACTCACTAAAACAACTACCTGCGCTGTGTTGTGGCGTCCGCTCGTGTACTGTTCAATAAGGTAAAAGGATTAACAAAAAAGATCCAAATAGCTCGAGAAGGAAATTAAAGAGAATTGTGTCGATAGAGCTACTGAAACACCTCCGGACGCCACGGACAGCGGAGAAGAACGTGCGCTGGTACTCATAGAGCGTTGTGTACAGACGGGCACCGTGACGGTGCCGGCCGGGACCGACCCGAAGCTCATCCTCGAGATGTTTGACCGCCAGCGGACGCCGCTCGTGGCGCCCGCGCCCACCGCGGACGCGCACTAGCCGGCGCTCCGCCCTCTCGCCCCCCGCCCCCGCCCCCGCCGCCGCCCATCGTGTCCCGCGCCGCGCCCCGCGCGCTCCGCCCGCAGCACGTCTCGAGCGCGCACCAGCTCGCCGCCATGCGCTCCATGCTCGCGGACCCCTTCTACGACTCCGCAAGCGACGGCGTCGGCTGGCCATCCCTCCCCGTGACTCCGCTCCTCTACGCGAGTCCGTCCGAGCTTCGCAACGTCTGCATCCCCGCCGACGTCAATCCTATCGGAGGTCCCCCGGAAGCTGAGGCGAGCTCCGCGGGGTCGAAGCCGACCGTGATCGTATCCCGGGCCGCCAATAGGAGGATGAACGGCTACACCGGCTACGGCATGTCTAGTGACGTCGGCTCCGTTCCCGGGCACGGAAATGCTCCCGTGCCCGAGGCCCTCCCCCTTCGCCTCGTCGATGACGCCCGCTCTCTGCGGAACGCGCAGGAGCTCGCGCACTACTTGGCCCAACTTGATGTGCAAAGGTTGAGGCTCGATCGGCTCCGCCGGGACCATCCTCTCGGCCCTCCCGTCGTCCATAGCTACTTGCCGCCTGAATTGTATTTGAACGAAATACTTAAACTTGAACGAGACCTTAGAATTAAGAAGTTAGAATTATTAAAACAACACATGTACCGGAACAATCCTTATCTAGAATATATGAGGCGCAACGGTCCCCTTTCATTCTTTAATTTATGTAGAATAATTTCACTTTTAGTTCTCGGGTACTATATGCTTCAATACGCGGACACCTAATGTCCTCCCGACCCGCCGTCGACACTTTTGGAGTCTGTTTTGTAATTTCACGACGATATGCGGCATATGAATTTGTATCTTATACACTATTAAACGACTTCTTATTTAGCTGTCTTGTATTCGATATTTGAACTAGGTGTAATTTATAACTTTTGTAAATTTTATCGTTGTAAGTCCCTCCCTGTTACTTTGTAAGTAAATGCATTTTATAATGGATAGTTATATCATTTGGCCTGTCAATTATGTAGCGTGCATGTGTAATTAATGATAATTGATGAATATTTTTATTTCCACTGTAAGCCCAGGGTTTTTACTGAATAATATATTTAGTTACTTTGTTGCGATAGTACTTACGTAATATCGAAAAAACTTAAAAACCCTCCAATTTATTTTTACTGACTAATAGAAACTTTTAAAACTGTATGTATATTATTTTTGTTCAATTTCAATTTAATTTACATTTTTGTTGTAGTACAAAACGATGGAAGCCATAAAATTTAGCAAAACTGCAATTAAATTGTAGCATGCTTATACAATATTAAGTGTAACGATTTACTATAGTAAAAAGCAAAATCAATTTTATTTAGATTAAGTTTAAACTTTTTTAACATTCATAATGAATGCGCGATGTGCCTATTTATTTCTTTTTTTATATCGGAGAGAATTTTAGTTAGTTAGGTTATAGAACTCTTTTGACAAGTAATGACTAGGAATGTATCAAATATTTTAAGCATATCGAACATTTTCCATGGCATTTTTAGCTACTGATGCTAATTTTATTTCATACTTAATGTAAACTTTCTTTTATCCCCAACGTTTTATTGAATTGTATATTCAGTTAATTTTAACTTAATAAATTATTATTAACAATGGAACTTATGCAATATTTCTAGCGTGTAGATTTAAGTATTATTGTATTAAATTTGTTGTACTTTGCTTTCAAGATTGGCAGCTTGGGTACAATAATAAATTGATGGACGACATTTAATTTCAATGACAATTGTACATACAGTACAACAATATCAGTATTTCACGGGCAAACAATTATTTTAATGTGAAGCCAATCTCACATTCAATGCTTTTTTATATATAAAGTTGATAATTTCACCAGCAAATTTAGTTAGAATTTTTTTAAATGAATATTACAATACCAGTAATCCTTCAATACTATCATACATTTTTTAAAATAAATAAATGTTACACACTCATAGCCCCGCAGTAAGGTAATTAATACCCTGTGTCGTGGGTACCATGGACCGGTACCTGTCATTTACTAAGACAGAAAAACAAACACCCAGACCGAAAACAGAAATTTAAACTCGTTCAAATATCTGTTTCGCCGGGAATTGAACCCGGGACCCCTTGATTGGCAGTCTGGTATGATAACCATTGCGCCACTCGGGTCGTCTAATTATTACAATAATTACAACGTTATTGTTTGTGAGCTTGGCGTATTAACATCACAATAGTGATATATGAAGGGATTGATTTTTGTACTAGACATTATTTTATTTTTAGACATAAAAACGTGCCTGTTTATTTTTTTAAGTATTGCTTTTAGCCTGTTGTATGATTGTGCTGCAGTAGTGGAACATCGTCCGGACTCTGCATTTACTGTACAATTTTCTCTATGCTACTGTATTTTTAAATATTTGGTACGAAAACGCTATTTGTATCCAATTCTTTTATGAAAATAAAAGCTATTATTATTTTCGTATTTTATTTATTTTTCTATTACCAGTTATACCTGTAATTCAATGTCTGATAATATACAGTAATAAACGTCGCAGGTCCACAACAACTGAAAAAGAAATGTTATCTGAAGCGTGCCAAGATTATGATAGTAGGAGCTTGTACCAGTACCCTAACTCCGGCACAGAAACCCCTAAGGAGACACTCCGACCGAAACTTCTTGAAAGCGAGCTCGCTCTGCAAAGAGAGAGAGCTACACACATATATAGCGGCTTGTCCCAGTCTCTGTAAGGTGGGTTTTTTTGGTAGAGAAATGATTGGACAAGCTGCCTTCCTTTGATTCTGCCATGTAGGAAACAGGAAAGGCCTAAAGAATGTAATTTAACGGTTCATAAAGGAAACAGGGCTGAATGAAACCACAATAAATAATCAACAGAAAATATATATTTCTTCATTACATAAAATAAACTTATTTACATACATTGTTCCCTAAAACTTGCATCATTAATTGACATAGCAGTATGTGTTTGAAATCCATAATTTATGTTGCATAGTAATAATAAATTAAGTGTTTATCATCAGTTATGGAAACATTTAAGGAATGGCGACAGTTGTGAATGATTTTTTTATCTGAAAACTAAAACTTGCAACATGTTAGTACTACTTTTTACAATTTTCATACGTGATGCATTCAGTTACAAGTTTTTACAAACTACAAAGTATTTTATCTCGTCGTACATACACAAATAAAGACTCAATTAATATTGAATTCCATTTCCAATATTTAATAGCGCTTCCCGTAATTTTTATGTGGCTGGCTATTGGCTGCAACCCCTTTTTACGTCCCATTGCTGGGCACGGGTCTCTCCCCATTATCGGAGAGGCCTGTAGCTTACTCCACCACGCTGCTAAAATGCGGGTTAGACCTCCGACAAGGTTTAACGACTGTTATCTAACTACAACAACCGGGATCAACGGCTTAACGTGCCCTCCCAATCACGGAAATGCGCATGAAATTTTTGCCATTAGCGGTCATACATCTTACACCCGACCGCGCCCGTTTGGCTTAGTCGCCTAGATCGCTTGCGTTCTATGCTAACCGCCGGGACATGCGCTCTTCAATTTTTAATATGCTAATGCTTAATCTTTGGTGGAAAATAGTAAATTCTGTTTGATCTCCGCGTTACTGTTCTGAAGCTGTGGACAACAGATGGCGCTCGTGAGCCGTTCTTTCGTGCCTCTTCTTATGGTCGGAGCGACCGAACTTTATTCCACAGTACCTGCATGGATGGTTCTTGATTTTCGTGTGACTTATCATGTGGACTCTCAAATACCTGAAAACAGAACGATATTATTATGTTTATTCTACATGAAATATACGTCACTGAATAGAAAGAATACTAACTTTTAATGTATAACGTCCCATGAACTTAAATATCAATTCTTTGCCGCAGCTTTGTCCGTTCTAAAGTGATGTTCCCATGAGAATGAGACATCCCCGCAGTGAAAAGTAGGTCCTTCCCAGGGTCTCTGACTATCTCCATTCCAAATTTTATTAAAATCAGTTCAGCTGTTTTGACGTGGAAGCGGAACATAACGACAGACAGACAAACATACACATTTAAGTATTAGTAGCCTTATAATTTTTCACAAACTTAAGATCACTCAGCGAGTGATTGAGAGAGCTATGCTTGGTATTTCTCAACGCAACAAAATCCGTAATAATGAAATCCGTAAATGAACAAAGGTCACTAACGACATATGTAGCTCTCAAAATCTGCAAGCTGGAGGAGGACCGATAACCGACGGGGAAGGTCTCCGAATGGCGGCCACGTCTTGGCAAAAGGAACGCAGGCCCTCCTATAATTTGCCGGACTGACGACTTGAAGAGAACAGCGGGAAGCCGCTGGATTCAGACGGCGCAGGATCAGATTGTACGGCGAAGATAAGGGGAGGCCTTTGTCCAGCAGTGGACTCTTAAAGGACTTGATTGAATATAATAGTCCCACAAGGCTGTTTCTATAACTGATGTAATAGATTTAAATCATTTGAAGTACATATTATTATGTAAACAGATTGCTGTGAGACGACATTGACATATACGGTCACGTATGTTCCTTATCGGACCAGACGCGGTCCCAGGGGGTCCTGGGGTCCAGGTCCCAAATCCATCAGTCATGCGTAGATGGAAGACGAAACAAGCCAATTTGGGACACCTCTTCCCCCAAATATCTTAGTGACCCAAAAAAATTGAAGGCTGCGACCGCGCCTGTATCGGCCCATAACTACTCTGTAAGAAAGCTTATTATTTTATACCCAATATTTTAAAACAGGGCTGAAGTTTTTCTCCGTCTGCTGTTTTCACCTCAGAATTGCCTCAGCGCACCCAGAGCAGACCAAAAATAACGTTCGCCAAGAGTTTGTAATAAACCGTACAGTGACTAAAATATTTTCTTTCTTTCTCTCTTTCTTTCATTAGTATGGATTGAACGTACTTGGGCGACTTGAAGGCCATGTCGCACTCCGTGCACGAGAAGGCCCTGGACTCGTGCGTCAGCTTGTGGTTCTTGAGCGTGGTGGACGACGAGAAGTGCTTGCCGCACGCGGGGCACTCGAATGGCTTCTCTTTTGTATGACTTCTGCAGTGGGAATTAATTAATTAATTATTACACCCATTTTTGGAAATATTACCACTGAAAACGGTTTCAAACCAGCGTATTTATGCGCGTTCGTTTGATCGTTTTTGTGGCACGTTTAAACGTGCGACGCGCGAAAGCCAAACAGCTACATTTGACATTTTCCGGTACTTGTGTACATTTTTTCTGGTATCGGGGGGAAACCTTCAAAAGGTATCCGGTACCTTGGGAGAGGAAACCGGATTATGTGGGATTTGACCGCACTAAAACCCCCTCGGTGGCCTGTCTCTGCGCTTGGGGAGGACTCCGGGATCTTCAGTGGAACGCACCGGTGTCCTACACGCGCTGCGCACAGAATGGGCCTATCTTCGGGAGAGCAGATCTGCTCTCCTGCACCTTCCGATACTTACGGCGGCATGCGGCCACGCACACCGCGCCGTCCTTTTCGGGGTACTGGCTGAGCGGATCAAGCTCCCACTTACACCGCCCTCAACCCCGGAAGACCCCTTTTAGTCGCCTCTTACGATCACCGTAGCTCTATTCTTAATTCCGAAGCTACAGGGACTTGTACTTGTGTACCTAGTAGCGCGTGTGTAACCGCGTTTTCCGAAACAACCGTATACTCGCCAAAATACGCTAGTTTGAAAGCGCTTTAAAAAAATACTAAAATTTTCGAATCGGAGTCGAAGTCGACAAGTTTCATCAAAGATCAAAATTTTTTAAGGGTTTTTTTTAACCTTTTTTATGTCCCACTGCTGGGCACAGGTCTCCATTCACATTGAGAGGGATTTAGGCATAGTCCACCACGCTAGCCAAGCGCGGATTGGTTAACGTCATGCCTGAGAGAAATTATGAATTTCTCTCAGGCATGCACGGCGATGGAGAACATCGTAATCAATTAAATATCACGATATTTTCCATTACCGTGGAGCAGCGATAAATGCGCACATTACAAATTTCTTTGTCAGAGGTGCGCGCCGAAGATTTGAACCCGGTATCGGTCCCATCGAAGACCGCGGTTTCTTACCACTCGGCCCTGTTTCATCAAAGATCATATTGAAGAAACGACATTTTTTGTTATTTTATGACGTCACTCGGTTCTGTAAACAAAAACACTAACAACTGAAAGACAATAAAAATACAAAAAAAGTAGAGATTTGACAATTAAAACCTTTTTGTTTACATAACCGTTTGACGTCATATTATTATAATTGCGGCTTCTGTTTGCTTTAAAAATACAGATTAAAGAAGTGAAAATTTTGAAATGAATTATAAAATTAATTTTGTTATTTTAATAACTAAAACTAACAATAAGCCGAAATAAGCAATTCACCAAATTTTCTCATAAAAAGTAGAATATCCTGTTCTTGGAGTACAGTAATATTTAATAGTAGCAGAAGTCAGCTCACAATCTACATTTTAAAATCATGCAAAATTTCATAATGTTCTGCCCGGGGCAAGTATATACTAATCAATAAATATCTTGAAACAACCTTGTTTATATCGCACCAATGCTATTTAATGGTTATGATACAAAATGACGATCTGTGTGGCGCAATGGTTACAATGCCGGATTGCCGATCGGAGGGACTCTGGTTTGATTCCCAGCGAGGCAGATATTTAAATAATGAGTTTAAATTTCTGTTCTTGGTCTGGATGTTTGTTTTTCTGTCTTTGTGTGTTTCCATGGTACCCACGACACAGGGTATATCTACCCTACTGTGGGGCTATGAGTGTGAAACGTTAATCTTTATTTATTTATTTAATTTAGTGATTCCTTTTTTTTTTTGATTTAAATCTATCAGTTTCTAAAGTGCAATACAAACAAAGAAATCATACCTCAAATGCACTTGTAAGTGATACTTTTTGAAGAATCTTTTTGAGCAAATTTGACACAGGTGCGACTTTTCTTTATCATGCACTTGCCGCCTGCAATTAAAGTATAATATTAATTAAATAGCACTAAAAATCACTCATGCTTCTCAATTATTTTTATTTCATTTCATGGCTGCGGTTGAGAAGAGGGACCACTAACTGCAAAGAAAAGCTCCGGCGCTTGTATGGAGGCGTGTCCCCTTACTTTCTATAAAAGCCTGCAATATTTTTTTATTACCCTGGCTTTAATATCTGCAAAGGGCCAGCATTATGTGATTTATACTGTTCTGTGAAAGGTACGAAAATCACTTCAAAATCAAATGAAATCTAATACTTTCTATCCCGCCTCCCGTGACACTGTAAAGTCCACGGTAGCGAGGATCTTCATAAACTAGTCAATATTCCCAGTATAAAGTTACCTGTGCAGCAGCGTATTAAGCTTGCCGCCGAAGGTCTTTTCACACTGGTCGTACTCGAAGGGAAAATTGTAGGGCGAACTTCAAATATCCAGCATAGAGTGACATATGCTGCACTGTAGTTACAACGTAAGCGAGAATCTTCTTACAAGGGTCTAAAACTATCTCTATAACTTTACATATGCAGCAGCATATTGAGCTTACCACCAAAGATCTTTTTGCATTGAACACACTGAAAATTCCGATCGGAGAACTGCACCACTGGAATATTATAGCTGCTTTAACTCCAAGGTCTAGCAAAGAATGACCTGTGTTGCATTATAGTGACTACGGAAATAAGGATCTACTTACAATGTTATACTTTAGAGACTACAAAACTGTTGATCTCCTTTCAACGGGCACATGCAATGTCCACTATAACTTTACCTGTGCAGCATATTGAGCTTGCCTCCAAAGGTCATCTCGCACTGGAAGAGCCGCTCGGAGGAGTGCAGTAAGGATTGCAATGGATGGCGAGCTTCAATATCCAGCACAGATTGACCTATGCTGCATTGTATTGTCTACAGGAGCGAGGCTCGTCTTGGCTGCAACCGTTTTAGCGTCCCACTGCTGTGGGACCACGAGTCTCTCCCCATTATTGGGGAGGCATGGAGCTTACTCAACCACGCTGCATGGGGCTTACTCCACCACGCTGCATGGAGCTTACTCCACCACGCTGCTCCAAAGCGGGTTGGTGGAGTGGTGGCTCGTCTTACACAGGTCATAATGCCCAGTTACCTGTGCAGCAGCATATTGAGCTTGGCGCCGAAGGCTTTCTCACACTGGTCGCATTGGAAGGGCCGCTCGGAGGAGTGCATTGTGGAATGCAAAGTGAGTTGCGACGGTGTGATGAACCGTTTGTCGCACACCGGACAAACGTATCGCATTTCCTCCGGCGTGTGCCGTTTAAGGTGCTCCCATAAGCTTATCACTTCTGGAATAATAACAATATATTGGGAATAAATAATACAAGACTTTAAAAAACTAATAAAGACGAACCTAACATCTTTGTGAACGAAAATTTTTTTTTTTAATTGGAATTATGAATAATATTGTTAAAAATGCGTGGGGTATCAATAGATTTCACTTTGATACTCAAAAAGCAGCCCAAGCTTTTTCACAATATTATTTTTAATGAAAATATATATTTTTTTTACTAGACTTAAACTAGACTAAATTATGAAATGAAATGAAATAGTTTATTAACATCCTGGGTAATAATATACACTTGATGTTTGTCATTGTTGTACGGCCATCAGCTGACCGTCATCCGCTTTGGGTGCGCTAAGGCATATATGGGCTAGGAGAAAAAAGCGGGCGGAAAAAAACTCCAGCCCTGTTTCAAATAAATTTTCAGGTACAATGGGTATTCATTATGCAGCATGACTGTGAGGCGATTAACTAGACTAGACTTAAAATAAATATAACTAACATTAGATATAAGTTTTTTCTTCTTTTTTTCTTGTTACTAACAAATAATGGATCTCTGTTATCCGACAAATAAATAAAATAAAAGCCAATAAACTCTTATTAAAAACCACTCTTCACACTTGTTTATTGTAGACTGAGGGCAATAATATTTAAATATAAAATTGAATGAGATGCACACACATCTATGATAAGTTTTGATCATGCCCATAATCCAACAAATAAAAATAATAATAAGTGGATTAATCAAATAACCTTTTTTTAGGTATCTAGGGGGAAACCTTCCAAAGGCACCCGGCAACTTGGGAGAGGATACCGGGATATGTGGGATTTGACTGCACTAAAACCCCCCTCGGTGGCCTGCCTCTGCACTTGGGGAGGACTCCGGGATCTCCAGTGGAATGCACCGGTGTCTACTAACTAAAACTGAAGCGGTTGTGTCACAGTTAGTGGCAAAATTTTCAGGGATTGTAATCTGTCAGTCCCGTTTCGAGATAGATAACAGTTGTCAAACAACATTAACAAATGTTAAATCCAACAGTGGGTTAGTGCAGCATGGAGGACTAAGAACGAAAGAAAGCAAAAACATTTATTTCATATTAGGAATACAAAATAGGTATGTAAATGTCATTTTTTACCGGTCATCGCCTTTAGGTCCCCATTTGGGCTAGATGTTGAGCTGAGAAAAAAAGGCAGCGGAAAAAACTCCCAGTAGCACTCTTTTAAAAAAATTACATTTATATATTTGAGATAACAGAATGGCTATGGGTCAACAATGGGCACATGTGACAGCTGATCGTGTGAGACACTATCCTCCTGGCCTCCCCTGTAAAGGGGAGAGACCCGTGAATGTGGTGCTAATAAATAGAGTATAAAAAATAATTATATAGGAGTTATTTTATATAAATTCAACATACCTTTATCACAAACAGGACATTTCTTCTTTTGACCAAGATGTTTTGTTGTAATGTGTTTACTCCGTGCACTCTTGGTAGCAAAGGTTTTGTCACAGACTTTGCACTGTAACCGCTTCCGCTCCGCTAAAGGCAGGTGTTGGTACATGTGCTCTTTCAAGTTGCGTACAGTCTTACCACATTCCTCACACATTCGCTCCATTGGCTCTGAAGACTTTTTTTTCGGACCTCTTTTTTTGTATTTCCTTTTGACTGGTTCTGTAAATCATATTTTTTACTTTACTTTGCATAATTAGTAACAAGGGTAACTGAAGAACAAGTGGTCACTTGATGTTGTGTTCACTGCAATAACAGGGTTGGGATATGTTATGACACTTCTACACACAATACCAAGCAAGGCCTTGTCTTAAGAACTATAGGACCATTAACATTTTGTATGTTTTTGAACGTTAATATGTCAACGGGGGAAGTATCACAGCTGCTATCACTTCTACCATGAGGCAATACTATTATGTTTTTCGTTTGAAAGATGCACTTGCCAGACAGTACATGAGGTGCATCAACTTTCGGAGTAGCTGCGCAATATTTGTGTGATCTTGTCCATGGACTGTAGTAACCACTCAAGAGGATATGGCTTGCATACTCTTCCATTCAAATAAAAAAAGTCCCATGCAGTTTTACACTACTACTCTGAGGGCTCACAATTAGCCCGCAAGCACACCATGTAAACACAATAGAATATGGGAGCAGCTATAGTACTTTCTGTTAAAACACAAGCAGATCCAGGGGGTTCAAGCGCCACTCCCCAGCCCCACCCCGCCTAAAACCATTCGGGTTAACCCTTAATAAACCTCAAATACCATGTATCATGTATGTAGCCCCCTAAAAGCAGGCGCGGTCCGAGTAATCGTGATGCGTCAATCACCTCATCGTCGACAAATTCAGCCAGCACCTGCCCCAAACTAAAATCAAGCCCCCCCAAACTGAAATCCTGGTACCGCCACTGGGTCAAACCATGCTGTTTCTTCCACCTACTTTAGCTTAACATTATAGTATACATAAATTCATCGTACCATTTTCTTTCGTGTCCTCCAAGTTGGACTCACATTTAATTGATTTAATAACACTAAGAAATTCATCGTCTGAATCAAAATCAGCCACATTTTCAACTTTGATATCAATATCTTCTTCAAACTCCTTCTCACTCTCAATAGTGATGGAAACAAAATTTTCTAGTACAGGCTCTTCAGTCTTAATGTCAAAAACAGATATGACATTTCCATTTTTGGTCTTAGTGTCTAATGATCTTAGGTAAATATCATTTCTCTGTGCTTCAGACTTGAAGTTGTAGAAAGAAAGAATATTTCTAAAGCATTTAAGGCATAATTTTGTACTAACATAATCTTTCTGGGGTATCTGAAATAGTAACATTTTACACTTGTTAAAAAATTAAATGCTGCAAAATGTTTATTGGCTAAAACTTTATTTGCATCCCAAAGCTGGGCAGCTTGCATCCTAACTCAAAGAGCATTAATACATTTTTAGAGTGATATTACTAATTAGGTACAGTAGAACACTGATTATCCTTTATTGGGACCAAGGTTGATTTGGATAATCAGACATAGACTGGTAATATAGAAAAACAAACTATCACACATAGAATAACCTTTATTAAGTTTAACAAACACAGTTCTATTATAACCCTCACTTGGACATCTTGATCAGAGTAAGTTGTAACCCCATAAGGCCGTAACAAAAATACTAAGTATAAAACTTCACAACAATAACAGAGGTACATAGTAGCAAAACAACCAAAATAAGAACAGTAAGTTACAGATACTTGTTGATTCTGTTAATCTGGGTTCATGATAATCAGCGTTCTACTGTGTACACATTTCAAGAAATCATTAATCAAATTAGGCTAGCCCTAGGGGACTCAAGCCGGGATCCGAGTACATGTCATGCACCAAAGAAAGGATGTTATAAACAACATTGATTTTTAAGCATACAATAAACCCTTATTTATTTTATGTAGCTATTTAATATATTTAATAATATATTATTTATTATGAACTATTCATGACCTGTATGGCTCAACAGTTAACATGCCAGTCTAACATTTGAGGTTTCATGATTCAATTCCCACCAACACAGAAATTGGATTAAGTTTCAATTTGTGTTTTCGGTATGGGTGTTTGTGCTCCAGTCTTTGTGTGTGTCTTTGGCTGTTGGCACCCAATATTATGAGTGACCATAGGTGTAGAACGTGGGCCAGTTCCATGGCCTGTCCAGGTGGCCATTTCTCACTCATACACACAACAAGGCTAAACCAGTGAAGGTGAAAAATCTAGTCAATGTTTATAATAAACCATGTTAGGTACCTCGATATCTAAACAAAACAACATAACGTCTCTGTAACTGTTTGTTTTGCCGTTTACTTCCAATTCCGTGATATCTTTCTCTGCTGACTCAGCAAGACACGTCCTGCAGACGCTCATCTTTACATATACTCAATATACGCATTAACAAATAATTCTTATTATTTATTCTAATATAAGTTTTTACGAAACAAAATTCCAAAAGAAAAAAGAACCAACAGTATCAACACAACATCTTTACACAACAATTATTATTCACATCACCACCACATCACAACGTTGAATAAATTTACCTACTTTACTTCTACAGCTGTCATTTCTGTCAACTGAAAGTTGACAACTATCAATTTTTTTTTTCAATAATGGCATCGCATGTTTTATAGATATTGCCAGTATCAAGTTTAAATTTTTTTATCACCTAGTAGTAGTAGCTGGGGTTTGCGTTTTTTTAGCGTGTTTTTTAGTTTTTTTAACTACATTATATTTTTCTATTCAATTAAGACATCGCAAACTTTGTTGCCTTTGGTGAAAAAACATATATTAGCACTGTTATTCTATTTCACAACAACTTTCCTACATAACAACTATATTGCCAACAACTTTATCAGCTATAACCACACACAAAGACATACACCCGTATTCATAATACTATGCGGTTTCATAGTGCTCGTTAACGCATAGGGCTTTATTTATTTATCTGAGTCATAGGGTCGTCTAAATTCTAAACGAATTCATGGACGCAACTTGAGTGCAGCCCATAGAGTAACTTTGGTGCAGCCCAAGTGCAGCCTACTACTATGCGTTTGTTAAAATCGACATGAATCAATGGCTTGACTTAACATAACGAACGCACGTCAAATAGCGCTCTTTGCATAGCGTTGCCTGCTTACTTAAGTAAGTGTGCTTCTTGAATACGGCTGTACATTATATCCATCCATCCATCCATCAGCCTTTTACTGTCCACTGCTGGACATAGGCCTCCCCTAACGTTCGCCACTCCTCCCGGTCCTGGGCCTTCTGAATCCAGCGACTACCCGCTGTCTTTTTCAGGTCGTCAGTCCACCTGGTTGGAGGGCGGCCTGTACTCCTTTTGCCGAGACGTGGTCTCCATTCAAGGACCTTTCTTCCCCATCGGTTGTCGGTCCTCCTAACTATATGGCCTGCCCATTGCCACTTCAGCTTGCAGATTTTGAGAGCTATGTCGGTAACCTTAGTTCTTCTACGGATTTCATCATTACGAATTCTGTCGCGTAGAGAAATACCAAGCATAGCCCTCTCCATCGCTCGCTGAGCGACCTTGAGCTTGTGGAAAAGGCTAACTGTAAAAGACCACGTCTCAGCGCCGTAGGTCATCACTGGCAACACACACTGCTCGAAAACTTTCGACTTCAGGCACTGAGGTATTCTGGACGAGAAGACACTTTGTAATTTCCCGAACGCTGCCCAACCGAGTTGGATTCTACGAGTTACCTCTCTCTCGAAGTTGGACTTACCCATACGGATCGCTTGTCCCAGGTAGATGTACTCGTCGACAACTTCGAGAGTAGCGCCATCAACAACAACAGGTATAGGTGTGACATGGACGTTAGACATGATCTTCGTCTTGTCCATGTTCATCTTAAGACCCACCCTTTGTGAGGCGCTATGGAGGTCACCTAGCATAGTGCTGAGCTCTTCCAGGTTCTCCGCCAAGATTACTATGTCATCGGCAAATCGAAGGTGTGTGAGGTGTTCGCCATTGATGTTAATACCCAGCCCGTTCCACTCCATCAGCTTGAACACGTCTTCCAGTGCAGCGGTAAACAGCTTCGGGGATATAACATCCCCTTGTCGTACTCCGCGCTGCAGTGGAATAGGTCCAGTGCTTCCGTCGTGGACTCGGACTGTCATGGTTGCGGCTTTGTACAAACACTTCAACACCTCGATGTACCGATAGTCAATCTGGCATCGCTGGAGAGACTCTAGCACTGCCCAGGTCTCGATAGAATCGAAGGCTTTCTCATAGTCCACATACGCAATACATAGCGGCAGATTATACTCCTCGGTCTTTTGTATAACCTGTCGCAGCGTGTGTATGTGGTCCATGGTACTATAGCCTTTTCGGAATCCGGCTTGTTCGGGAGGCTGGAAGTCGTCTAGCCTGCGCGCAATGCGATTAGTAAGAACCCTTGAGAACAGCTTATAGACGTGGCTCAGAAGCGCGATGGGTCTATAGTTCTTTAAAAGAGCTTTGTCGCCCTTTTTGTAGAACAGTACCACCACGCTTCTGCTCCACGCCTCCGGGACAGTTCCGCTACTGATGACGGTATCGAACAGTTTTTGGAGCGCCACTAGGAGGGGTTTCCCTCCAGCTTTCAGCAGCTCAGATGTGATACCGTCATCGCCCGGTGCTTTGTTGTTTTTAAGCTGATTTAGGGCCCTTCTAATTTCGTACAGGCTGACGTCCGGGATATCTTCGGTATAGTGTCGGGTCAATTTGGCTCTCTTATCGTTCACCACATTGGTGACGGGAGCATTTGAGGAGCTGTACAACCGTCCGTAGTACCCCTCAATTTCTCTCTGAACTTCAGGCTTAGACGAAACTATAGCGCCAGACTCCGTCTTCAATCTTGTCAACTGGCTTTGCCCAATACTCAGATCCCTTGAGAACACTTTAGTGCCTTGGTTCCGCTCTATAGTGTTTTTGACGCGCTTTGTGTTATGAGCACGCAGATCGCGTCGTCTGCTGCAAGAGATCTGTTTATTAAGCTGCCTGTATTTCAACATTGAAGACGGAGACCGGATGCATAGTTCACGCCTTTCCTTTATAAGACCGAGGGTGTGTTCAGAGAGCACTTGAGGTCTACCACTGGAGGGGGCCTTAAAGAACTTGGACCCTACCTCGTGGACGGTTTGTACCATCCTGGTGTTGTATTCGTCCACAGACTCGCATTCTTCCAGGCCCGCGAAACGATTTCGCAACTCGAGCTGAAAGTTCTCGGAGCCCTCAATTTGGACAGGTGTTGGTCGGAGCGTAGACTTCATCAGGCGTGACCGTTCCAGCTTGATGTTGATATTTAATGTGCCTCGTACCATTCGGTGATCACTTCCGGTTTTGAACCTGTTGATCACGGAGACATCATTAAATATGTGCCGTTTGTCTGCCAAAATGAAGTCTATCTCGCTTTTCGTGGAACCATTAGGGCTTATCCAAGTCCACTTGCGCTGTGGCTTCTTCTTGAAGAAGGAGTTCATCATAAAGAGGCTCTCCTTCTCCAAGAAGTTAGCAAGCAAGTGGCCTCGGTGGTTCCGTTGTCCAAACCCAAAGGGCCCTACTCTCTGCTCGTCGCCGTCTCGCGTGCCCAGTCTTGCATTGAAATCCCCCATCACCACCGTGAAATGAGTCTTAGAGGCATGTATGGCTCTACTGACGTCCTCATACATAGCCTCAACCTCATCGTCTGGGTGTGTCGCGGTCGGTGCGTATACCTGTATGACCTTCAGCGAATACCGTTTTGATATTCTGAGTATAAGGTACGCTACCCTTGCTGACACACTTTCGACTTTCGTCACGTTGTTGACGAGGGACTTGTGGACGAGAAACCCGACACCACCTTGGGACAGATGTTCGCCCTCCCGGTGATAGAATAAGTTACCGGATTTAAGGATTACCGTGTCCTCCCCCTCTCTTCGGACTTCGGATAATCCTATGATACTCCAGCGTAACTTATCTATCTCTGCTTCCAGCTCATGTATCTTCTCGTCGGTTCTCAGTGTCCTGGTGTTGTATGTTGCCAGGTGCAGAGGTCGTTTTCTTTTGTGACAGCCGAATCTCTGCCGGAGATTCTTAGCACCCCCTGCCCCGCCGTTACCATGGCCGCTGTCGTAACCAGGGATAGCGGGGCCGCCGGGGACTGGGGGCCGAGGTTTACTTGTGACTGCCATAAGGGGGTTTATTGCCATAGTCACCACGCTTGGCATTGCGGGTTGGTGACCGCAGTAGATGTTGTTATACACAGGAAGACGCTGCTGCCCGTCTCCTGGAATATGTCCCTTGGTCGCCTCCTACGACCTCCTGGGAAGAATCGGAGTGGTGCTATTCTAACGCCGGCAACCACACGGCCAACATTATATATTATATAGTATCTTTTTATTGTGCTATAACTCAAAAATACACCAACAAAATGAAAATAAAACAAGAGTGCATTATATTTTTTTGAGACTTCCCGCCAAATCTCCTTCAATATTAAATTTGAACGGTTTTAGGCATAGACTTAGAATGTATAGGTGTCTTGCGCGTTTTTAATATGTCACTTGTCAGTGGAGGGCGTGGTCCCGGGGGGGGGGGGGCACATGGGAAATTACCTCCCCCAAAATCCGTCAGTCGTGCGTCAATGGAAGGCGAAACAAGTCAATTTGGAACACCTCTTACCCCAAATTTCTTAGTGACGCCCCCCCCCCCCCAAATTTCTTGGCCACCCTCCTTAAATTGAAGGCTGGACATGAAGACATAGACTCTAACCGACTGAGCGACATAGGTGGAATATGTATATGTCTGTTCTCTTTGCAAAAGGGTAAGACGTGGAATAACATAGCGTAAGCCAGTCATAAGCGTCATATTATACTCTTAGTTAGGCACTTTTAAATGGCGTGAAATTCATATGATTGAACTTTTGTAAACCTATTCTCACAACTAATTTTACAATCCTCCTCTAATAAACACCACATCAATTACAAACATATATGAGCCCCTACCCGGTAGGGTCTGAATATTCGTGCAGTAAATTCACCGTTTATGTATTTATTTAAAAAAGACGAATAATAAATGTCCAAACATATTTATTACAGTATCACTCAAAAAAACTACTATCAAGTTCAAATTATAAAAAAATAACTCAAGGACAGTCTGGCTTTTCAGCTACATTGTCATCTACAATGTCTTCTACAACTAGATCCGAGCAAGCACACTCTTCGGTGAGACTTGGAGCATCATCCGGCATAGAAATATCCAAAGTATTCGCTATCATTTCTAACCTATCAGTTAGGTAGGGGTACTCCCTCATCATAGAGTCCACCACATACTTAAGTCGTTCATTGAGAGTCCTGGCTTGAGTGTACTCATTGATGACGACTGACTTTGGCTTCCTCACGCGTAGGGACTGTCGTTTGACTGCAGTTGCCAGTTCTGCCCCCAGGCGTTGAGTGCGCACGACCCGTTCTAGCAACTGAAAAAGATTTTGAAAAATTTTGTAGGTGGTAGAACTATTACCTATGGTTCGCCCGGGGAAGTACACCGCTGCACCCACTTCTGCCATGAACCAATTCTGTTGTGTTTAGGTGGAAAGGTGCAGTTGCCGGCCACACTTACATGAGGCGACCACCAGCCTCCGGAGTAGTAGCGCAACTGCATACGACCTCAGACAAGACTTACCTAGGCTTGTTTGAGGTTGTATGTAGATGTCCATGGGCTGCAGCGACCACTTAACACCACGTGGCCTGCATGCTCGTCTGCTACTTCATTCAAATATTAAAAAAAAGATAAAAATGAATATAAGAATCCAGTTAGCTGTAGGTTATTTGATTAATTGCTATGAATTATGAATGCACATGGATCTGCGGCTACCGTAGAACGCATACGATCTATGCAGATCAGCGAAATGGCTCGGTCGGCTGTGAGATGGGTGACCGCTAGTGGCACAAAATTGTATACGCATTTCTTTGCTTCGGAGATCACGTTAAGACGTCGGCGTCGGTTCCGGTTATCGATAGATAACAGTTGTAAAACCTTTTCGGAAGCCTTGGGTCCGTATAAAACTATATAGTTCCATAACTAAACGTCAACTTTTTTCTTTCCAGTTTCCACAAACTACGGGTGTTCCAAATGAATTAACTTCAGCTGGAACACATAATGTGAAGCATCAAACATTGCATATTGGTCTGAGCCCTTAAGTCATTAAGATCTTAATGTTCATCATTACCCATTGCTTCTGCTTTTCTGTCTCCCTGCAGTCCCGCAAGAGCGTGGCGACGTGTTCCTCGAGGTGAGCGTTCATCGAGCTGGTGTCCCCTAACTCGCGCTCCAAGCGCGTCTGCTCCTGCTCCAGCTTTTCCATTTGAGTCTTCGCTTCAGCTAGCTCCTGTGTACAAACGAATACATCGTTCTACTACTAACACAATCACAATACTTCCAGTTCCATTCCAAGACGAATTCATATAACAGTATAACAATCTATAACTAACGCATTGGTATTATACTGTAATGTTAGCTGTAAGTTTAATAAATGAATAAATAAATAACGTGTAGTGAAAATTTCAAATAGCAGCTGGGAAATTGCAGCGACAAAGATTTGTTTAATGAAATTATTCAATTCAATTAGGAAGAGGCGCTAACTGGAAGCAAACGACGAATCAAGTTAAAGAAAGTAATAAAAATATTTTTCAGCTTATTTCCAATGTAGAAAAATCTCAATGTTAGACACGCATGAATTATAATCCCACAAATCGGTATCTGATATAATACGCTACGCTCACTCCTCTCTATAATACCTTCATGGATATAATATACCTTAGTAACCCTGGCAAGATCCGCTTTAGCCAAGCGTAGTTTATGATGGTAGCTTGACTGCGAAGTTTGGCCAGAAGGCCCATGGGCTTTCTCCACAGCCGCCGCTGCTCGGGACTTCTCCATGGCGGTCTCACGCCTCGTCACATACAGAGCCAAGTCTTCGGCTAACTTTTCGCTGGTTTTGCGAAGTTGTTCTCGACGAACCTATAAGATAGAAAATAGGAAGGAAATAAAGATAGAAAGGAGAAAAGAAAGAAATATGGAAATAAGGAAAGAAGGAAAGAAAGATAAAATATTGAACACGCAGCGATAGCCGTGCGGTAAAATCCGCAGTATTCTTGTGGGTTGCCAGAGAGAAACTCACAATTTTTCAATAACAAGATGTCCATCAATCCGCACTTGGCCAGCGTGGTAGACTAAAGACTAAATCCCTCTCACTTTCAAGAGGACACCCACTGCTGGGGTGCCATAAAAAATGTGAACACAAAATATTCTCTTTCTGAATATTATTTCTGCCCGGTTTACCTTAACGTAAGACAAGATTAGTAATTTTGGGTAGATCTGTTCAACTTTTTCGATAACTTCTTATATTCTTATAATACGATATGATGATACGATTTGAAATATTATTAAACTTACTTCCATACGGTGTATTTCAGCTTTCATTTGTCCAATTTCACCAGCAGCCGATTTAGCATTTTGAATGTTCTTTTTCAGATCAACTGCCAAAATGCCCTTAAAGATACGAAACAAAATATTACTACTATTACTTACTTTTATTATTCTAACTTTCTAATCATACGATTAAAAATCTAAAATAATAATTAGCTAGTTACCTTCCTCTCCCAAATAAGAGCTTCTCTTGTAGCGCGATCTAGATCTTGGGTAAGATTTATTTTCTCCTTATCAAGTGCTTCAATATCTTCTTCTAGTTGTATTATTTCTGTTTCCGCATCCTGTTTAAATAATTTTAATGTTTTTAAAGTGTACAATTTTATTGCAAGGATTACTGATTATTTTGATCCAATAGTATCTTGGTTTTCTATCTTTGGTTCCAGCAAAGCGCTATCAAAAAGTTTGCTGGCATGTAGTTTAAAACAATAGCCTTGCATTGTGCAAAGTAGAAGAGAATAATGGATAAACATTTCTAATCTAATTACTTATATTTGAACTATGGAACCTATAAAGAATTAAATATTTTGTATGAATATTATTGAACCTTCAATACTGAAGTAGGTACTCGTATATCTATAAGCGCAGCATGTAGTTGCTGACTGGACATGAGTTGTGAGGACTCGTTGCGCTCAATGTCGTCCTTCCGCGAGTGCTCCAGCTAGGAGAAGGACTACATGCACCGGATCCTAAGATACATTCTCACAATTTAAAACATACCTTGACATTGGCAGCATACTCGTGCTTCATCGCGATGTTGACTCGTTGCGCTCAGCGGGGTCCTTCGCGACCGCTCAACCTTGAGAACTTTCAGCTTGCCATGCAGCACTCCTGCACTGCTGCTTCTGCGCTACGTGCTCGCAAATTTTGTTAATGTGCTATGAGGACTCGTGTCGTCCTTCCGCGATTGCTCCAGCAGGGCAGCTACATGCACCGCATCCTAAGCTAAATCTCATCAATATCATGCTCTTATTCTGGTCACGAAAATCAACAATACCCTGAGATTGGCCGCATACTCGTGCGTCATCGCGATGTTGACGCGTTGCGATGACTCGTTGCGCTCGGTGGCATCCTTCCGCGATCGCTCCAGCACTTCGAGCTTTCCACGCAGCGCTCGCAGTGAGCGGTCGACGCTCGCCCGCTCCTGGGCTACGTGCTCACACTCTGCCTCGATACGCATCGTCTTCTGCTCACAGATTTGTATCTCTGCAATGTTGCAAGAAAAAAATTAACCAAATTCTGGTTTAAACCAGCACAAATACAACATTAGTATAAAGTACTAAATACAGTTTACTAATTGCATAAAAACAGCAGCATGGCCCGGCGGCTACCGTTGAACGCAGGCGATCTACGCAGTTAAATCAAACGGCGCGCGCCGGGGCAAGTCGGGTGTGAGATGGATAACCGCTGGTGGCAAAAATTTCATGTATGATTCCGTGCTTCGCACGTCTAGCCATCTATCCCTGTTGTTACCGATAGATAATAGTCCTTAATATAATGAGACCTTGTCGGAGGCTTTGAGGCTTTATGGGCTGTTTGAAAACATTCGAAAGCGGGTTAGCCACTAACTCGTGCCTCCACCAACTCGTACTAGAGTAGCGTGGTATAGTAAGCCCTGCAGTAGTGAGAAGAGACCCGTACCCAGTAGTCGGACGTAAAAAGGGTTACACTAGCAGCTTTAAAAACGATAGCGGGGGAATCATTTGCTTCTTTCGATAAGCTTTTAGCGAAAATATTAGAAACTCACGTTTATTGATCAAATTGATATCAGAAACGATCTTATGATGCTGCGAGGTGAGTTTCACCACGTGACCCTGAAGACGCAGCCACTCATGTTGCAAGCTCTCTGTGCGTTCACGAAGAGTTTTGATCTGCTGCTCCCACTCCTCGATGCGACGCTCTTGAGGTGATTTCAACTGGAATTTTAAATAGTTATCTAATTGGCAGAACATAATGGAGTTTGAGCGAGGTCGTTGAAGTGTACAGTGGGCCTAGACAAGTTGCATTCGACGCTTGTAGAATAGAATGAAAATTGACGTTAGGTAACGAAATGTCACGTGATCTCTTAATGTCAGTCTCATTCATTTTTCATTTTATTAAGGTTCTGTTTAAGTACCCGTAGAAATCAACCCATTTCTGCTGTTCGGAAACAATTTATTGTTTCTGTGGATAGATGTCATCGTGCTACAAATAACGAGGCGACCATCAGCTGAAGTAGTAGCCTACCCTTATACGACCTCAAACAAGCCTCAAGCCTTGCTTAATGTTATGTATAAATAACCTTTGACTGCAGCGTCTACTAATACTAATCACCACGTAGCATATAATATGTTCGCCTGCTTCTTCATATTCTAATCTGTCCTTTTACAAATTTTATTTTTATATTTAATTCCGTCACTCACTTTATTTCCGAACCAATGCGTTTCAGGTCCGTTTATATATTTTGTATAAGTGTATTATGAAATTTATAAAAGACTTAACAGAAACTAACGTCAAAAATTTCCTTGAGTGCATTGTACTTCTTGACGACGATGTCCAATTCCCTCTGCTTTCTAGTGATGAGGAGCGCCTTCTGGTCGTACTTCTCCTGCAACTGTTCAATCTCCTTTTCTCTTTCTTTCACTTTGGCCAGAGTTTCTTCTAGAATGAGCTTGTTCCGCGCCTGCCGGTCCCGATGCACCTCAATATCCAGCATCAGCTTAGCGTGTTGGTTCTCCATCCCCAATAATGCTATTTCCTGTATCGTAAAGAAGAATTATTTTTTGTATTAGTTTTAGGATTCCGTAACCTTCCTTTTCTTGAAGAAAAGGAACACTTTTAGGATCACTTTGTGTCTTTTTCCGCGTGGCTCGGAACCCACTCTGTGTACGATATTAACACAAACTTAATCTGCTTAATTATTCCAGGACATAAGTTACAGACAGGACACAAAAAATAAAGTGGTCACGTGGATATGTAAACTTATAAAAGTTTACATTAAGTTTATATGTATAAACATATGTTAATTTGTAGATTGCAAGCTGTTAGGTGTTTAGGTCCATTACTGAAAGTCGGCACATGCAACAATTAACATTTACGATTCTCTATGACTCAACGTGAAAATGCTACATCTACACCTTTCAATAATAAATCTATCTAATCTATCATCAGATTAACTCTACAAGAAGATTACTTGTTTCCTGGACATTTCCCGCATTTTCTTGATACCATTAGCCATAGATTCCACTGCTTTGTCATTAAGCAAGCATTCTTGCAGGTTTGTCAAAATCTCGTTTTCAAGTTTCAATCTCATTTCTTTTCTACGATCGAACTCTTTTTCTGTGCTCTTGTATATATTGAACATCGTTTGGTTTTCCTGAAAGAGAATAATATACATCTTTAGTATTGTAACAAAGAATAGCATAGGTACTTCATTTTCAAATAAGATAATATAAATATCTCTTACAGATTTTATCAACTCTTGATCTCTTTCTGCCATTTCTATAGCTTCAGTTAGTTCTATGATATGTTTTTCTAGATTTTCTCGCTTTGTGTCTTCATTTTCCACTTTAAAAAATCACAGCAAGATTATTATAATTTGCCTTATTGTTTATATAATAATATACATGCATAACAAGTGACGAACATAATACTTACGAAGCTTATTAGCATTAGCTAAATCATACATCAATTTATCTTTATTCATTGCAATTTCTTTTCCCTTATTCATCTCTTCCATCGTTACTTTCTTTGTTATCTCCAGATTGTTAATTAGTGTGCGGTAGTTTTCTTGCAAAACTCTTATTGGAAAATAGAACTTTGTTAGTAAAATTGTTGTAAAAATATTCTGTTTAACATAGATAAACTATTACCTGTAGTCATCTCGGACGGAGTCATACACTCGATCACGCTGTTGAATGTTTACTAAAACTGAGTTCCACAGACTTACAAGTCGACGTTTGTCCAGCTCCAAATCTTCTAACTCTGCTGCGTAAGCAGTGACCTGTCGATGAACCTTTCGTGTTAATTCCAAGGAATACACAAAATTTATTTCCAACCATACTTGCAACTAAAACCAGTGATACATGTGGATTAGACCAATAATCTTTCACTAACCTTATCATTAACTTTTTCCATTTCAACGTTCTTAATATCCAACTGCTTCTGGAACATTTCCAGCTTCGATTCCAACTTCCAGACTTCATTGCTCAGGCTGTATATTATCATGTCCTAAAAACATTCTTCGAATTATTTACTCAATATAACATGTAGAGTGAGAACATCTTGAAAATATGTATATCTTGTACACCTACTCCTTATGTTCAAATTAACGCTTTTTGGTTCAGAATAATGGTTTTCATTAACTTGAGAAAAGGTAATCAAAGACACTCCTTGGACTTCGAATCTTACATGATGCGCTCCCGGATCGGTCGCTCAGCCCATTTCCCTCCTCTTATTGAGGTGGAAACTTGAATTTTGTTAAACGGACTACGGACTACACACCTCCTCACTCAAGGAGGGAACACACCTCCCCCATGACTAATCCTCTTTTGTCAACTGAGCCTCTCTGATTTGCTTCCTAAACCAAGTCAAGCAGTAAAGGGCACTAGGGTCAACAGCAAACAGTCATTACATAAAAAAGTCGGTCTATAGTGAATACAAGCAAAAATTACCAGTTGCCTCTTCTCATCAGCCAAGGCCCGCTTCTCGGCGCGCATCTTGTCCGACATGCGCTGGCTGACGGTGAGGTCCGACTCTGTCTCCTCCCGCCATGTCTCCAGCTGGCGGCAGAGCGTCGTCAGCGCTTCCAGCTCCTGCGTAGCTTCTCTTTCTGCCAAATGTCAAGCGTTACTTATTGATGTCAAATAAGTATATATAACGAGTTAGGCTGATTTTCAGCGTAGTTACGTTTCCTGTCAAAGTACTAATACAACCTACGCAGTAACTTCGTTACACGGTCATCGTAGCGCTAGGTTGTGTTATTATTAATGACATCAATCGTGCCTACTAGGGATAGAAGGTTTTTTTCTTATTTTATTTAAATAAAAATATATTATTTCTGAGAGTGTACCTAACAAACTGGAAGTCTTTATTTTTACAACAGCGTCCAAAAATTTTACCTGTAATTATATCTTGATCTAATTTTTCTTTGGCCTTCTTGTACCTCTCGTTAGATTCTCGAGCACGCTGCTCGGCTGCCTCTCTTTCTGCTGCTCTTTTAGCTAACGTTGCCTCGTATTCTTCTATTAAAACCTGATCAAAAATTCACTACTTACGTATCATTTTTCTGTATATTCTATCCAACGGCAATAAAAATTACAATGTTATTGTAGAAATCTTCTTTTTGTGCAAGATGTTATTCATCACCCACACATCCACTCACGGAGTTCCACATCCACTGCTGGACATAGACCGCCCCTTATTGCCGCCCCGGTCTTGCATTACAGAGTACATTTGTATATACTGCTTGCATCCTTTGACTCCAGGACTCCAGCGGCTTTCCGCTGTGTTCTTTTGGTCATTCGAGGACCCAATATTTTTATAGTAAAGTAAAAAATTGCATAATCAAATATGGTATGCTTTTAATGTTGTACACAAGATAATAGTTTTGTGTTTGATATTTAATTCGTAATTTTTATTATTTAATAAATTTATATATATACAAACCCTTTGTCCGTTAGTATCATGGTCACTCCGATATATAGCTTCAAGATCATTGTCGTAAGCCTGTTTGCTGAGTTTCAGCTCGTCACGCTATAAAAATGATAAGAAAATAATAAATAAACTTTCCTGTAAACACATTTTAAAACTCTTAGTGACCGTTTTTCCCTGCTTTAACAATTTTTCCTGTTATGAATAAGGCAATAATTATGTATAGTAATGAGCAGATGGAGAAAAACGTCAAACTAATTTTATCGCATTCTTCCTCACGAAACATGGCATAATATGTTAGTTCATGTGTAATGCAAAACTGCATACAATAATATAATAAGAACTAAAACAGCTAAGTGCCCATTATATTATAATGGTGTCACTAGTATACCAAATTGAGAATTTCCTCTTCTGCTAAAGCGTTCTCCTTCTCCAGGAACCGCTTGAGCGTCTCCTGGAAGCGCTGCATTAGGGGATGGGTGGACTCGAGCACGGCTGGCATGGCGCCTATCTCTCTTTTGTTACGCCACCTTGGAAATGTAGTTTTATTAGAAGTAATTGTGATTGTAGCGAAAAATAAGTATCTATAACTGCTTTACTCACGATACATGTCTGGGGAGTTTAATTAGTTTTGGACCTAAACGAGCTTTGTATCGTAAAATTTAAGTAGCGGCCTCATCTGACCGGCACATGAGTATTGGGATCTTTAGGTCCAAAACTACACGTACTACTCGGGCTCCCCCGAAAATGTACCGTAAAATAGAATTTATTATAACTTTTAGAGTTGCCTCGTTTGTGACAAATGTGTCATGAAACTACATACCATTCCATTCCTAATTACATACATATTTAAGGTATTCCATTTCTAACGCTATCAATAACTAGCATACCATCTAGGTCTGTATGCACTTTCATTCAATTCGTGAAGGAGAATTTACCGCACGCAGGGCCAAATATGGCCAAAACATGAAGTTCACCAGTAACCGTACCATAAAAAGATTCGCTGTGTTATGAGTACCATGGACACACCAGTGACAGGAATACAAAGTCCCAAACCGAGGACAGAAATTGAGTTTTATCGGGAACATCGAACCTTTCATTGGCAGTCTGGCATGGTAACCATTGCGCCATATGGGGTAAAAAGTTATCTTTTCAATGAACTTACTCATCAAACGCCTCCCTTCCAGCTTTCTTGCAGCGGCATTGGTCCACCGGACACGCACAGCACTTGCACACAGCGCCCTCTACTGGAGGTTCGTCGCATTCGCACGTTTCCGCTTCCTGGAATGATAGTTTATAAGTTTATAAGCCACAGAATAGCTTATGTCGTGGCCTTAGGTGCCATGGACACACAACAAAGACAAGTAGGTACACAAACATCCAGACCAAGAAAAGACCCTAAATTCATCATTTAAATATCTGGGAATTGAACCCAGAGCATACTGGCGCGGTGACTGCGCCATACGGGTCGTCAAATATAGAAGAAATTGTAAAAATGGATATCTAAAAATTACTATAATATAAAAATATCTAAACTAATATTATAAAGAGGAAAAATATGTATTTTTGTATGTTTGTAATGAATAAACTCAAAAACTACTGTTTCGATTTCTAAAACTCTTTCACTATTAGAAAGCTACATTCACCCTGAGTAACATAGGCTACTTTTTACCGCCGGAAAATGCTTCATTCCTACGTGAAAACGAGTAATAGCGTCAACACGGTTTAAGCAACTGGCTAAACGCCTATGATTTTAATACAGCAATGAAGCCTGAATAGCACATAGGCAATTTTTTATCCTTCGGGGTCTCAATAAACGGGTCCACGCGGGCGCGGAAGGTTAATCTATAATAAAGACTAGTCTATAATAAAGATCCATAATACCTATCTAAAAAAAGTCCAATTTTATTTTAGACAGGTACTACTGAAGTACTAAGCGTGGAGTAGACATCGTCTATCAACTTGCGAAAAGTTATCCTCTCCAGCACATTTGGTGATGGGAAGCCGCTTTCGAAGTCTCCCTTGACGGCCTGGACAGACCTGGAGAGCGTGGGCGGGCACAGACATCTACATCGAAACTAATTCATTCAATAAAAATAATTCATTACTGCATAAGATCTTTGAACAAACTTACATGAGGAAAGATAATGCGTTCGTTCCTGTATAAAAGGCAAGATTCCTCATGCAGCACGATGTCATGTTCTTCTCTCGGACACACGCAATGCGGCACCAGGGGCTCCTGGTCTGATGACTCTTCCTCTTCACAGCCACAAAGCGTCGGGGTCTCCACACTCATTTCAAAAGAATTCAAATAAAAGTAGTATGTGATTCAAATAGCTAAAATAAAGCTTCGTGTACAAATTGATAAAACAACAGAAACTGCCGGTTGCTTAGCAACAGTCGTGGTTGTTGTTTACGTCACCATGGCAGCCACGCTTTTGTTTCTTACCGGGTCCTTGGAGGGTCGCAAGTTCATAACTCACAAGCCACACCCAAAGAGAATTCAAGGTTTTTATTAAAACACTAGCCTACCGCCAGCGGCTTCGCCCGCGTGGACCCCTTTTTATAGGTTCCCGTAGGATAAAAACCATCATATGTCCTTTCCCATGGTCCACTCTATCTGTGTTCCAAATTTCATTAAAATTAGTTCAGTGGTTTAAGCGGGAAAGCGTAGCAGACAGACAGACCGACAGAGTTACTTTCGAATTTATAATATTAAAATTAAGTAGGGATTACCTACAAAAATTATAACGCTACGTCTTAGAGCCTCAAGGTATGACAGGTATATTGACACCCAGTAACTTTGATGCCAGTACATTATTCTTAGTCTAAGACTAAGACGTTTGATGCTCTAAGCGCTACGTACACTCACATAGATTTAGTATAAATCATAAACTTACTAGTATATCCTAAGTCTATGTTATAAACTATATCTCTTAGACTAAGAATACGTACTTACGTACTAAATAAATCTGTACACTAGTCTACTACTAGCATTCTCTGTGTAGTGGATGCCATGGACACACTCACACTAGATCGAAAATAGGACACGTCGTTCAATTTTTGCTTCGTCGGGAATCGAACAAGAGACCTTGGTAATCTATCATGGTAGCCTTTGCGCTACACGGGTCCTCAAGGTTTGTTGCCCATGGTATACCCATGTGGTCTAAATAGTAGTACCACGTGCATTTTTTTACCCTTGGTCCAACCAGGTTTATGAGGAAGTAACTAGTTATACCACGGGCAATTTTTTTTCACCCTTGGACCTGCCAGTTGCATTAAACCACTGGCATTTATTTCCGTTGTGTAAATAGTAATCCGTGCTGTAATTCCAGTAGCTCTAATCCATGTAAGATTATGAGCAAAAGATAAATCGTAATTGACAATCATTGTAGTATCGATTCAAAAGTGAGCAGAAAAAATAGCCAGAACAGATGATGTCATTATTCGAAGGAATCCTCGCAGCATTCCACTTTTGAATTGATATGACAGTGTTTGTCGATTACAATCTTAGAGCATCAAGGTATGACAGGTATTACACCCGTGAGTCAGTACCTTTGATGCTCTAAGATCATGATTACATTAAGTAGGTATCTATTATAAGCATTAGATAATTTAATTTTGTAATCGGCAAACACTGTTATGGACGAGAGTTAGTGAAATTACAGAACGGAACACGAACATAAGCAAGCGATATCACATACGTAACAGGTCAAACTGATAACCCCCCATATTTGAAGTCGGTTAAAAATTTATATCACTTTATTTGATTTAATAACACCTACCGTCCCTGTGTATTGTAATACAGAAGTATGTGGGTAAATGAGTTATCAGACTGCATCCTATGTATAAATGTACTCTATGGACTGCATTCAGAACTCCTATTGAAAAGTTCTAGTTAATACTTAGCTTATGTTTTGGAATAACTTTTTCGACTGAGACTGACCATTACATAAACTTAGGCGCAAATGTTATAAAAATAAAAAAATACGCTTCACACTCATAGCCCCACAGTAGGGTAGATATACGCTGTGTCGTGGGTACCATAGACACACATAAAGACAGAAACACAAACACCCAGACCGAGAACAGACAAATTTCTATTTCGCCGGGAATCGAATCCGGGACCCTTCGATTGGCAGTCCGGCATGGTAACAATTGCGCCACGCAGGTCGTCTATGCTATATGTGAGAATAACAATAATCACACAAGAGTGAAAATACATTAATGTCGTAATGATATGGAGACTAAATATAAAATGAAAAGTTGGAAAGTGTAGAAAAAAATAGACTTATTTTCTATTTTATAAATGCAATTTATTATTCCCACAAAAATACAAACATTTTGCGTATTTCTTAAATTATTAAATACGCCAGCAAAAGTTGCCGTAAGTACTGTACTGTATAAATAGGTATCTACCTACGTAACATCCATATTCTTTGATAACAAACAGGAACAACCCTATCTCAAGTAATGCGATGAGCACTGTTAACATAACAACGGTATTTTATGCATTGATTGTGAGTATGTAAATTCATATGAAAACATTATTTATTATTATCGTCAAACTCTATTATCTGACTTAATCATATCCGATGCCTTTTCAGCTAGCATTATGGTTGGTGCATTTATATTTCCACTAGTTATGAGAGGCATGATACTGGCATCTACCACCCGTAGGCCTTGTACACCCAGCACACGAAGATGACTATCCACCACTTTCCCCATAGGGCAGGTGCCACTGTAATGATATAAGGAAGTAACCATACATTGAACGTAACACCGCCAATACTCCCTACTTCGTGTTTCAAAGTTGCACATATCACCAACAAGATTCACAAACTCCGCGCCGACGTTCCTGAAATAGGTTGTGTTCTCAATGGCCATGTAATCTTCAATACAGTCTAAAATATGCTCTAAGTCAGCGGGTTCTGAAAAGTAGTTCAGCTTTATTATTGGCGAATCTTTTGGATTAACACTTCGTAATAAAACTTGACCTCTGGATTTTGATTGGAGATCCACAAGGGATGACATAATTAAGTTTCTTCCCTTTCCCACTTCATAAGCTTTCTGACTTATATCATCCAAGTATCCAAAATTAGAGGCGAAGACCTGCATAAGCCCTTTTGAATTAGGGGGTATAAAGTAAGCAATAGTTTGGTAATCTGGATATGATTGACTTCGGTTAAGGGCTGTATATCCAGTCACAACAGTAATAGGAAACATGTTTGGGTTTGGCGGTGGACCGGAATCATTAGAGCGTTCTAACTGGTGCATAAAAGGCGCTAAAAGGTGATCTTGCAAAGCTTGTCCTACAGGCAATTCTGCCACAACGTCAATATTTAAATCTTCCAAGTGTTTCCTAGGGCCAATTCCGGATAACATAAGAAGCTGAGGGGTATTTATAGCACCTGCTGAGATTATTATTTCCTTCTTAGCTTTGAGTATAATCTTTTTATCGTCCTTAGTTAAGACCTCGACACCAGTTGCTTTTTTATTAGGATCAAAAATTATTTTCGTCACTAAAGTATTTTTTGCAACATGCAAGTTTTTCCGAAGTTTAACCGGAGTCAAGAAACTGTATGCAGTGCTTTGTCTTACACCTCCAGCTACAGTAAACATTGGTTGCGTGTATCCTAATGTTACTGGGCCATTAGTGTCTAAAACTACGTCATGGCCCATCTCTCTTATACTGTCAAAATATTTCTTCGTCTTGGGATGAGGTTCTCTCGTTATTCCAAGATACCCTTTTGTTCCATGATATCGAGAATAAGAAGAATTAAGAATCTCTGGATCCTTCAAACGTTCACTTTTAATGAAATAAGGAAGAACATGATCCCAGTTCCAGCTGTCATCGTTGGCTGCTTCTGCCCATTTTTCGAAATCATGTGGGTCTCCTCGAACATATAACATGTAGTTTGCACTACTGCTTCCACCCAGCATGCGCCCCCGTGTAAGAGGCAAGACTCCTTTTTTGAAGCATTTGAAGGTATTTTCTTCTGAAGTGTAATTCCAGTCTAGTCTTGTTTTTGGGATGTACGCATACAGACTCGGCACCTAAAACAACGCCCTTTTTAATTTACAGTCAGTTACAGGGGATGGAGCAAAACAGTATGAAAAAAATGACAATAAAAGTATGTAAAATCAGGGGTGAAAAATTACACGCTCTAACACGAGAGAAGTAAAAGTAAATAACAATAGAAATTATAAAAATAGAAGAAAGTGAAGAAGAACACGGAAGGAAAGGCAAGAAAAGTATAAAGGAACAAAAACTGAATGCTTGATACCATGGCCTCCGTAGGGGGGTCATCGCCAGCTTCAATTAGTAAAACTTTGTAACGGGATATTTCCGAAAGCCTATTGGCCACTACGCTCCCCGCTGACCCTGCACCGACTACAATGAAGTCGTAAGTGAATCCGTCTGGAGACATAGAAAAATACGTTTGTGTACAGAATACATAGATATGCTATAGTTTAAGAAATTGAATTTATCGCTCGCTAGTTATATGCGGCCATCGCTGCTGCTTTTTATTTACTTGCAATGTTCAGGTGGAATATTGCAAATAAATTTTGAGGCAGAAATCAGGAACCGATTGAGCTGTAGGTATTTTGTAGACTAGATCTATGATGATTACATAATGGTAGTTATATTGTCCTTAATTTTATCGTAATAGACTTTGTGTTGTTACAACAAAAAAAATACGGGCCCAAAAATGTATAACAGGCGTTCGATCTCCTTTAAAATTGAAAATTTTAAATGCACTTTTAGGTCACTTATGTATTAGTCCTTAGCTTCGGGATTAAGAATAGAGCTATGGTATCCCCTGCCTGATCGTAAGAGGCGACTAAAAGGGGGCTTCCGGGGTTGCGGGCGGTGAGAGTGGGAGCTCGACCCGTCCAGCCAGCAGCCCCGGGTAGGACGGCGATGTGTGCGTAGCTGCATGCCGCCGTAAGCATCGGAAGGTGCAGGAGAGCACATCTGCTCTCCCAAGGATGGGCCTGTTCCATGGCGCCGCGTGTGGAGGACACCGGTGCGTTCCACTGGAGATCCCGGAGCCCTCCCCCAGCGCAGAGGCAGGCCACCGAAGAGGTTTTAGTAAGGTCAAATCCCACATAACCCGGTATCCTCTCCCAAGGTGCTGAGTACCTTTTGAAGGTTTCCCCCCGATACCAACAAAAAAAGGTTACTTATGTATTAGGTAATCGAATAAAAAATCTTTATTTTGTTTTCTGTGGGTCTATATATTATACTATATATATAATATACCTATACTAGCTCCTTATGATCGAAATAAAGCATTTTTCGAAAACACACCATTGGTTCACGGCAGGAATGGGTATATGTGTACTTAAACTATAGTGCCAAAACATATTAACATACCTTCTATATGAGCGTTAGGTGGGAACAGGTAGGCTGTGAGGTGTAACGTCAAAGCAATAACTTGAAACGCAGCTTGAACGTTCAGCGTGGAGAGCACTGCTGCTGCGACATCCATTTCTTTTCACGCCTCTGTCCTGAATAAAAATTGGTGCGTAATAATTAATAATGTAACAAGATAAAAATGTATAAAATTTACTTTAAACGATGAGAGTATCAATGGCCTACGCAGATATGCTACTTTAGACTATCGGTGATTTTAGAACTGCAACGATGCTGCATCGCAATTTGAAGACTACTTGCAGTAGGTACTCTAATTTGGTTGCTGCTTTTACTATCTAAAAAGCTACTACTTATATCTATGTAATTTAGTATGTGGCTTGCTTACTCGTTTGATATTCTATTTAAATAAAAAATGGGTAATATTTTTCCTTATTTTATTTTAATCTTCGAAGTCTTTATAGGTCTAGTTTTATAGTCTATATAAAGGCACAAAAACAAGCACTTTATTATGTAAAAATTTAATAAAAGGTACTTATATAGTACTTATACTTAATATTTAAAAAATAAATTGTTTCAGATCTGAGTTCAGAGCTATAATTCTCGAATCTTACGAGAACATCCTGAGTGCCTATGACTGTACCTTTACGTTTGAACTTGTAAAGGTTTAGAATTTTATTGTAAGTAATAATATAATGAATTGAATTGATGAAAGCTGGAATGGTGTCTCTCATTAGCAGTAGTTTTTTTTTTCTCTTTTTTTACTTTCATATATATTCAAATATTCTAATGTTATTTCATTCTGTTTCTTTTATAGCAATATACTCTAATACATATTAATGTTAAAATCTAATTAGAATCATAGTAAGTAATTATAACTTTGTTTGTTTTGTTGTCTAGTTGTGTATTTGTGCACGCTGTGGCACCCTATAATTGCGGGAATACTAAATTTTAAGTCCTTTTTTGTATAAATTCTTTATCATAGTGTTACTTGTGTTAGGTGTCCTAAATAAATAAAATTAAAATAAATTAAAAATAAAACATACCCCACGCTGCAGTTACGATACAAATAACATTGTAAACTATGTTACTTAATATGTTTGTGGTTATTAATATTATTATATAAGAACGATTTTACTCACGATGATTTTTCGGGACTATGAGATCATTACGTGGTCTTATCTAGAGCTCCTGCCGGTCGTTGTAAAGTGACTATGGGACGGGACGGACTCTAACGAATCGTGTCTGTCTGGGTCCGCGTGTGCGCACCTGATAAGCATTAAGCTCAACTCATACAATAGGCTTGATGAAAGATTTTTAAATATAAAATAGTTATGAGCCTAATGTTACCGAAAAACGCAATATTTTAGTAATAAAGAAAACATTTAAAGCTAATTATCCCATTTTTTTATATATTTTAAATTAAGCTTCAAATACAGTTTAAATTTATTCTCCTTCTTTACGAATGACGTCTCGCCAATAAAACATCTGCCAAATAAGCAGTTACGTTGAATCCAGGCGATATAAAAATATTCAAAGTCAAGTCCGTCTTTAACTGATCTATACTAATATATGTATAAAGCTGAAGAGTTTGTTTGTTTGAACGCGCTAATCTCAGGAACTTCTGGTTCGAATTTTTTTAAAAATGTTGTGTTGAATAGTCCATTTATTGGGGAAGGCTATATGCTATATAACATCATGCTATGACTAGCGGCCGCCAGTGACTTCGTCTGGACTTTGGTATTAGTCTTACCTTCCTCAATAAATGGACTTTTCAACACAAAAAGATTTTTTCATCTCGAACCAGTAGGTCCTGAGTTTAGCGCGTTCAAATAAACAAACAAACGTCAACGCGGATGAAGTCGCGGCCGGCCGCTAGTATCCAAATAAAGCGTAAATGGTATTTTGGAGGTAACCCAAAAAGTCAAAGGAGATTTGCAGATGATACGAGTAGAACTTTTATGGTTTGCCGGGGAAGTACCACCGCTGCACCCACTTCTTCTGTGAATCAATTCTATTGATGTCCAGTTGCCGGCCAGACTAACATGAGGCGACCATCAGCCTTCGGAGTAGCAGCGCAAATGCATACGACCTCAGACAAGACTTACCTATGCTTACTTGAGGCTATGTGTAGTTGTCTATGGGCTGCAGCGACCACTTAACACCACGTAGCTTGCACGTCGTTTGTTACTCCATTCAAATAAAAAGAAGAACTTTGGACATGACCACAGTAGTGGCCATGTTTTCGAAAATTAAAAAACAAATTCTAGTACATAAGAACAATAAAGTGAAAGATGCATGTAAGAATAAATAAACATATCAAAATAATTAATCTTTTATTACTTAAAATCCTCAGAAATCAGTCAAGATAACTTAAAATATTATTTGAAAAGTTTTACGAATCTCTATTAGCTTCCATAATCATGTCGGATGCTTTCTCACCAATCATAATGACAGGAGCATTAGTGTTTCCACTTGGAATTAAAGGCATAACGCTTGAGTCTACTACCCTTAAACCTCTGACTCCTAGTACTTTCAGCTCGCTATCCACCACCGTCCCCATAGGACAAGTGCCGCTGTAATGAGACATGCTTTCTAATAAACAGAGCGTATAGCAACGCCAATACTCACGACTTCCTCGTATAAACCTGCTGCATCTACTGCCAGCCAAGTCAACCAAGTTAGCGTTGACCGACCGAAAATAACTCGTGTCCATTACTTTCAAATAGTCTTCAATATAATCTACAAGGTTTTCTAGATCTCTGTCATCGCGAAAGGCTCCAGTATAAATAAGTGGCTTATCTCTTGGATCAGTACTACGCAACATAACTTTACCTCGAGACTTTGGATGCAGTAAACACAATAAACTAATTATTGTATTCCTGTCCTGGTTGCTGGCATACATTATTTGGCTGATTTCGTCAATAAATTTGTAATTAAAAGAATATAACAACAAAACACCCCGAATTGACTTAGCAGGAGCAAACAATACAGTGTTTTGATAATCAGGAAAGTTTTGCGATTTATTTAGTGCGGCAAAACCAAGAACTGATGCGGCTGGGAAAAGATGGGGATTTCTCGGCGGAGCTGACGTATTGGACTTCTCCATTTGGTGCATAAGTGTTACAACGACATGATCTTGCATGTTTGACCCGACTGGCAGATCGACAATTGTCTGAATATTCAAGGCATTCAGTTGTTCCCTTGGACCAACGCCTGATAACATAAGTAACTGCGGACTATTGATGGCCCCAGCTGACAATATAATTTCTCTATTTGCTCTAATTGTTATCTTTCTCCCATCCTTAGTAAGGACTTCGACTGCCGTCGCTCGTCTGCTTTTATTGAAAAGTATTTTTGTCACTAAAGACTGTTTTCGTACGTGTAAGTTCTGTCGATTTTTTATCGGTGATAAGTAACTGTAACCAGTACTTTGTCGCACACCGTCTGCTATTGTAAACAATGGCTGTGTATATCCCAGGAAATCGTGACCATTTATGTCAAATAATATGTCATGACCAGCTTCCCTGATGGCCTCTAAGTATGGATTTGCCTGTGGACTAGTTTCTCTGGTAACGCCTATTGGACCATCAGTTCCATGAAAGAAGCTAAAGGGCGAATTGAGTATATCCGAATCATCCAGCCTTTCACTTCTTAAGAAATAAGGAAATACATTTGTCCAATCCCAAGAATTATCCTCAGCGATTTTTGCCCATTCTTGATAGTCGTGAGGACATCCTCTCACATAATACATGTAGTTGGTGCCGCTGGATCCTCCAAGCATCAACCCGCGAGGTACGGGAAGAACACCTCCTTTGTGACACTGATTGGTGTATTCGTCTTTTTGTGAAGTATAATTCCAGTCGAGACGAGACATGGGGACGTACCCTATGAGGCTTGGCAGCTGTAATAATGAAATAAGTAATTCAAACATACTATCATAAAAGCCTTAAAATAGTAAAAGTAGGCAAGCTATTACATTATATTGATATGGTGATGTAAAAATTAAATTAACATTTTATAAAATTATAAACTTCAAATTTTTTTTGGTATCTGCGGCAAACCTTAAAATTTATTCCTTACCTTGGGAGTGATACTAGTACATGTACTAGTACGTACCGTTGTACGAGTAATAGTAAAGAGTCACTTTGAAGTTTTGCCGCAGATACTAAAAATAATTGGATTTGTACCGCACTAAAATCCCTTCAGTGGCCTGCCTTAGCGCTTGTAGAGAGCTCCGGATCTCCAATGAAAATCAAAAGAAAGGGCTAAGGGAAGGGTTTTAGTGCGGTTCAAAATCCACATAACCCGTGGATATCTTTTGAAGATTTTGCCTTCCATTCCAAAAATGGTAAGCTATATTTACCATTACTTCAATAGTTGGATCATCACCAGCCTCTAGTAAAAGAACCTTGAATTTATTGTTCTCTGACAATCTGCTGGCTACGACACAACCGGCAGACCCGCCGCCAACCACTATGAAATCGTACGAATCACCATCTGTGTAAACAAACATATTAACAGTATTAATACCAACAATACTCAAACGGTTATTTGTTTCTCGGAGCGGAAATTCGTGGAACAAGCTCTGCAGAGCCCAAAATCTGTTCAAAACTAATCAAGCATTATGTACATGTGCACTAGCACAGTCGTTTGTTGCAGCTAACTTCAGATGGAAAAAGATCCGTTGTGACAACTGTAATCAAGGACCTTATTTTTTGGTATTGGGGGGGTGGGAACCTTCAAAAGGTACCCAGCACCTTGGGAGAGGACACCGGGTTATGTGGGATTAGAACCTCACTAAAACCCCCTCGGTGGCCTTCCTCTGCGTTTGGGGAGGACTCCGGGATCTCCCATGGAACGCACCGGTGTCCTCCATACGCGACGCACTGGAACGGGCCCATCTTTGGGAGAGCAGATGTAATCTCCTGCACCTTCCGATGCTTACGGCGGCATGCAGCCACGCACACGCCGCCGTCCTTCCCGGGGCTGCTGGCTGGACGGGTCGAGCTCCCACTCTCAACGCCCGCAGCCACGGAAACCCCCTTTTAGTCGCCTTTTACTATCAGGCAGGGGATACCGTAGCTCTATTCTTAATCCCGAAGCTAAAGGGACTTTTAATCAAGGACCTAGTCATGTAATATGTTTACAGGGCTCGCTCTTTATAACCTACCACCTAACTTCTATCTAACATGTGTAATGAATGAAATGATTTATATAAATTTTGTAAATAGTATAGGTTCATTTAAAAAAGTATTTTATTTACTTTTTTAATTGGCTCTGGCAGTATAGTTTACATGTCGTAGGGTAAGCGCCGTCGATAAAAAACAAAGATGATGATGAGATGAGCAATTTGAAAATGGAACAGTACAAAAATAATTATAATTTTCAGAGTGTTTCAAGGATTTTAATATTGATAATGCTTCCGCCAGTGGCTTCGGGCGAAGCCCGACCCAACCCGTTTAATGGGTCCCCGTAGGATAAAAATAGCCTATGTGCTGTTCCAGGCTTCATTGCTATATTAAAATCATAGGCGTTTAGCCAGTTGCTTCAACCGCGTTGACCCTAATACCTTAGAATAATTACAATTACATTATAGAAAACAAGTTCGCGCGCCCAAATTGAAGCATGTTGATTGGTGCCATTAATGGAACCAAATGCCGGGCCGCTCCGTAAGACTTAAGGTTAAATTTTATCACAACACTTATTAAAAACAAAAAAAAATCTAATAAAATAACTTTTCAGAGTGTTTTCAATATTTTGTAGTATTTTATAGTTAATTTGGACAAAATAAAAATATATTGTTGTCAGATGTGACAGCTGTAGGAATCTATTTACTGCTTCAATTTTGACAGCGCGCTTGTATGCAGAAGACTGACGTTCTTAACGTTATTATTCTGAGCCTATTACCGTTTTCAAGTAGGAATGAAGCATTTTGCTTCGGTAAAAAGAAGCCTATGATACTCAGGGTGAATGTAGCTTTCTAATGGTGAAAGAATTTTTGAAATCGGAACAGTAGTTTTTGAGTTTACTCATTACAAACATACAAAAATATAAATCTTTCCTCTTTATAATATTAGTATAGATAATGAAAGTGTGAGCCAATACAAAGAGCGTCTTTGTGATGTGAGGCTTATTTATAATGTTATCAAAAGTTCATAGCACAGACTTCCAAATAATTTCTCTGTGGTTCCTAGATTGCTGAAAGATACTGAATGTACCAGGTATGACCTATTAGCTTCGGGATTAAGAATAGTGCTACGGTATCCTCTGCCTGATCGTAAGAGGCGACTAGGTTGTGAGAGAGAGCACGACCCGTTCAGCCAGTGGCTCCGGGTAGGACAGCAGTGTGTGCGCGGCCGCATGCCGCCGTAAGCATCGGAGGGTACAGGAGAGCACATCTGCTCTCCAGAGGATGGGCCTGTTCTGGGGCGCCGCGCGTGGAGGATACCGGTGCATTCCACTGGAGATCCTGGAGTCCTCCCCAAGCCCGGATGTAGGCCACCGAGGGGGTTTTAGTGCGGTAACAAATCACATATAACCCGGTAACACCTCTCCCAAGGTGCCGGGTACCTTTTGAATGTCCTCCCCCTTCCCTCCCCCTACCCGTACCAAATAAAAATTATCTGAGGTATTTAATTTCATAACACATAACGAGTGGCAAAAACCGTTCTCTGACCGGAGGTCCCAACCCAAGTTCTAGCCCCGGCGCACATTGTATATCTTAGTAATAAATTTTGTTATGTGTATCTGTATGTGCATATCAATGGTGTAAAAAAATATCGTAATATTTCATCACGACGTTTTGGCATCACGCCGTGAATGCTACAGAATTACTCCATAACCTCTTTAAAAAACCTTATAAAAATTGGTAAGGAGAAGTTTCAAGTGTCTTCAAATAATTTTTTAGTACTAAATATTATTTTATTTGATTTTTATATGTATATTTTATCTATAGAATGTAATATTTTTTTAATTATACATGTTTTGCTCATAATACTATAACCGGTTAAAAAGATGTTGGCCAGGGCCACACTAAAATATACATCTCTATATATAATAAAACCAATGATGGTTATATCGTAGGTAGGTATCAATTCACGTTACTTCAGGCAAGCAAAGCAGAAACACAGAAGATAGAGCTACCAGTAGCAAAAAAAGAAAATAAAATTGTCAAGGCACCTGTTACAGTAGCTTGTTTCGGGAACAAGTATGCTGTGAGCTGCAAAGTTAGTGCAATCACTTCAAGTGCAGCCTGCACTGCCAGGGCGCTTCCAATGGTCTGCGCAGCTATATCCATAGCTAGGCTGAAAAGAATAAAATTCGTCTTTAAATATCCATGGTCAAGCATGCAGGATACGCGGTGTTAAGTGGTCGCTCCATCCTTCAAGCCACACAACCTTAAACAAACCGGAGTTTTTCATGAGATCGAATGCAGTTTCGCTGCTACTCCCAGAGGCTGATGGTCGCCTCACGTAAGTCTGGGCAGCAGGTGCACCTTTCTAGCAAAGCACAACAGAATTGATTCACCATTGAAATGGGCGCAGCGGTGGCAATTTACTGGTGAAATGGGTGGAATGGTACAGATATCCAATAAAGGTGGTGCAAGTTCTACCTACTGCTGTTCTACCTACTGTTGTGCTATTTCATCCACGGTTAGACTAATGCTATGAAAAATACGAAAAAAACATCTATAATTACCACAAAGCGAATTATTGAGTTTAACAACAATATACGATACTTACACTGACAAAGTATTAGATTTAATAGCGTTTATATAAAACTACGCTATTTTTAAATGAAGTAAGTAATCTAACTAAATATTATAATCACGACTGTTGTCACAGTTATGAACACGGCGCGTCAGCTGATAAAATATTAGTGCTCAAGGCACGGTAGTGGCCCTGCCAAGACGAGCTATAACTAATAAGGCAGTACCGTACTAAGTTATTCTACCTTTTCTCAGTGTTTCGTCGTATTTAAAAAAAAATATCGGACTAAAAGATTCCCTTATTTCTTACATTTAATTTAATCGAAAATATGGAGACTATCCAGGAAATTAAAAAAAAGTCTGATGAACTAGACCAAACGAAAAATAAAAATATTAAAGCCTACAAAATGGAATAAAATTCACCATTCAACTTACTAATACATTTCACTATTTGTTACGGGTTTTCATGAAATAAAAGAATAAATTAGTGCTTTGTAGGTGTAATCAACTGCCTAACTTGCCTATTAAACTAAGCTAAAAGCAGTTAACTACGCTATCATTAAGAATATTTGGGTGCCAGGAGAGATTTTTGTGCACTGAAGGTCATCAAGTAACGTCCTGCAGTGATTTTGGAACGCTGCCAAAACCGAGCCACGGCCAGCGAAATCAGGGTCCAATTATTCAATTAGTTAATCAACAACCACTCAAAAGGCATTTCCGTAAGCTACAAAAAAGAGGAGATAGTTTAGGTGCCATGTATCACCGATACTAATTTTGATCTACAAAGTAAATAACTTTCTTATTTTATCAGATACGTAAGTTGCATGTACTTACCCCATTTCTTTGTGCATCATACACGTATTTTTTAACAGCTCACATAATTACTATATTCTCAAAGACTACTTATTTCGATAACACTCAATTAAACGCATGAATAAAATATTATTTTATTCGTCCGTTTAGCGGACGAACAGATACTTCGTGCGGCTGTTGCTACTCGTCCGCTAAAACGATGAATAAAATAAATTAATTGTCCGCTAAACGAACGAATAAAATAAATTAATCGTCCGCTAAACGGATGAATCCCTCCGCCTGAGCGAAAGAATGTTAATGGTAGGTACTATGTCGATTCCTTTTTTTTGTAATGATTTAAAAAAGTCACACCTAACCTAACTAATCACATTCATTTTAAATGACGAGTTCTTTTTTGTTTTTTTTTTCGCGGGGGGTTCACCCCCCACCTCCCCTTCAGGGGGCTTCACCTCCGAGACCCCCTACTCTATGAAAACTCAAAAGCTTTTTTTGGAATACTTGATTATAATAAAAATACTTAGAACTATTTGTCGTTAATTGTACTTTTATTTATAAAACCAATTTTACTAAAAAATTACTCGCCCATGTGAAAATAGTCATCAAACGTTTTGTTTGGGCCTTAATCATGAACGGAACATTTCCGCTACCTGAAAATTCGGAAAACGCTTTCTTTTTATAAGTACTATCTACAAAAAAATGGTGGAAAATATAGCATTCGTCCGTTTAGCGGACGACTAAAGTTATATTTTTATTCGTCTGTTTAGAAAAGAAAAAACGTCCATTTTTCTTTTTATATTGATAAAAAAATTCAGTGAATACTTGTATTATATCATACATTATTCTTAGTCTCAGGGGCGGATTTAGAAATTTGCCGCCAGTAGGCTATTCAATTTGTAAACACCCCCACTTCTAAACACTGAAATTCGATTAAAAAAACTTTAACAAGTTCATATTAATGGTCTTTTTTACGCAGTCAGGTTGTCCTTTAATTTTGTGAAACAAAAAGTTTTGGCCAAAGTCGCCCCCCATAATTTGTCTTTTGTAATCCAGCACTGCTTAGTCTAAGTATTGTATGCTTAGAGCATCACAGGTATTGCGGGTGAGTCAGTAGGTACCTTTAATGCTCTAAACTTGGCAACAATGATACCGTGCAGGAAATGTCTTGGAAGGTTATTTTAAATTGATAAGAATAGTTTAGCAGCTTGTGTAAGTCTACGACTATAATAATATGAAAATATTGCAGGCTTCCATTAAAAAAGAAATACAAACCCTGTACAAACCTAAATCTTAATATATATATAACAAGTAAAGGGTTTTCTTTGTACGTAAAGACACGGTTTTCTCTATTGTCATTAACTCCAATCAACTTCCCGTTGGGGTGGTAAATACCCCTTAGTACGTAGATGATAGTAAGGGAGTTTGATCGCGGTGGGTGGAAGTGGGTGGAAAAATCTGAAAAAAAAAATCTGTACTTTTCTAACCATAGGGTCTTCTGGGTGGATCTCAAAATTTCTGGGATGATCTAGCAAACCATTTTAATTTTAATTTTATTGAGAATGTTAGAGAAAGTTCCAGAAACTTCTCGAATCATTTGGATTTTTTAAAATAATTTTAATTAATTGAGAATATTCGATAAAGCTTCTCAAATGATTTGGAATTTTTTTAATAATTTGTAATCTTTTTTCGAATGATATGGAGGTTTTTAAAATAATTACATTATTTTTAATTAATTGAAAATATTCGAGAAAGTTCCAGAAACTTCTCGAATGATCTGAAGATTTGTAAAAGAATTGCAAACTGTTTTAATTAATTGAGAATGTTCGAGAAAGTTCCAGAAATTTCTCAAATGATCTGGAAATTCCTACCAATATTATAAACGCAAAAGTTTTTAAGTGTGGATGTTTGTTACTCTTTCACGTAAAAACTACTGAATGGATTTAAATGAAACTTTACAATAATATAGCCTATATATCAGAATAACACATAGGCTACAATTTATAAAGATATTGTGTGAATTGTCCTAAATATGACCTAAGTATCAAGTAAGTAGGAAAAAATCTACCATCTGCGAGCTATTCTGGCGTGCGCTGCCAAAACCGCTAGAGTTACACATTCGTAATGTATGATGGAAATGTTTATTTTAAATAGTCCTACAAAAAAGCCGGTCCACGGCACTTCAGAAGGGACTTCACTTTATGCTAATGATCCTTCCTAACGTGGGTGAAACCGCGGGGCACAGCTAGTTTTCGTATAAATATTGATTAAGTATTAAAGATTTAAAAAAGTATATTGTGGAAAATGCGACTATTATCGTCGCGATATCACCTTCTTTATTCAAAGACTTTACTCTTAGAGCATCAAGGTATTGACAGGTATTACACCCGTCAGAGAAGCGGCCTTTGCGAGGGAACCCCTCGTCCCAACGTCCATGCACAATGTGCCTTCTAGTTATCTTTAGTTATTAGTAGTAGTAGTTAGTATTATTATTAGTTCTAGTTATCTTTAGTTTCGATAGTTATTAAATATTTGTAGCGATGAAAGAATATTTGTGAATGTGTGACAAAATTAAAATGTGTGCGTTCTTCCCCCCGCACCAGATTTGGTACAAAAATTATGTATCGAAGCGAGGCGCAATGCCCTCTCCCCTGAAGGGTGAGTCTGTACCTTTGATGCTCTAAGACTTTACTAGAAGATCTTTAAATAATTTTTCAGTAGAAGATGTAGTGAAAATTTCACAATAACTATCTCTTTTTTCTTGATAATTCCTGATTGATTGTTTTCCAAATTTTATCCGATTCGTTTTGTCATTGGCATGATGATGTGCCATGTGCTCGTTGCTAATATTATAAAAATAAGTGGCTGCAACCCGTTCTGCGTCCCATTGCTGGGCACGGGTCTCTCCCCATTATTGGGGAGGCCTGGAGCTTACTCCACCACGCTGCTCCAATGCAACCCGCAGTGGAGATGCGGGTTAGTGGCCAACCCGCTGTCGCATGTTTTCAAACCGCCCATAAGGCCCCCGACAATGTTTAATGACTGTTATCTGTCGACAACAACCGGGACCGACGGCTTAACGTGCCCTCCGAAGAACGGAAACGCGCATGAAATTTTGCCATTAGCGGTCACCCATCTCACACCCGACCGCGCTCGTTTGGCTTAGTTGCATAGATCGTTTGCGTAGTACGCTAACCACCAGGCCATGTGCGCTTCATGTAATATAAAAAAGTAGGTATTGTAAACTCTTTGCAAAGGGGAAGTTGCTGTCTGTGAACGTACCTAACGTTGCTATAGCAACGCTACCCAAAGAACAACAAACATAGTTTTCTGTAAGATAGAATTATTTGCCGTAGTTTTAGGATTTTGTTTTATAGGTCTAACATGGTAAGTACTTGCTGAAAAGAAAAAAAACTTCGCAAACAATAGCAAAATCATCAAATCTTAATAGTAAAGCGTGCCAGAAGGATCATAGGTCATTTGTAACATAACTATTCCGCATTCAAGACGTCAAGTGAGAATCGATGGAGTTTGGTCTCCCTAAATATGAGACAGAGAAGGTCTTCACAAAATGTTGGATTCTGTAAGCCGTTATGCCGTGATTAGTAGAAGTATGGATTGTGGTGTGTAAAGGGGCCTGCCAATAAAAACATTTCATACAATTTCATAAATTCAACATTGCAACATTGCAAAAAAACTTACTTTTTACTTTCATACAGTGTAATATGTTTGGTTTCTGCATTAGCAGCCGATCTGTATGATATTATGTAATGTTTTAGATTTTGTCAAGATCCAAACCTGCCAACGAGGGGCGTGTCTCTGGGTCTGCTAAGAAGAATTTCCCGGAACTCGAGGACTTCCTGTTGAAGAGAGATTATGTTGGCGCTCTGACTATGTTGGAAGTATGTAAAAATTACACCCAATCTAGGATTTAGTAATGTAAAGAACAATACCTAAAATACACGCGTTAATTCATTCATTTCACAAATAGTTTTAGCGTACATGCTCATTCTCTCTGTGTCAATTAGTCATCAGTAACTATAGTTGCCAGCAGGAAATATACAAGAGCAGCTCTACCGACATCTGATCGCACGTTGTAACGGATAGTTCATCCGCCCATATAACTATAACCGTGTGACAAAATTTTCAAATACCTACATTAGAAATTGTGAAAGCATAACATATACTAAAAATTTAAAAACAATTAATTAAAATAGGATAGGAAAAGGATACCATCTTTTACGAATATACATACATACTTCTGAATAGCCGATACCTACACTGCATTGATTTAAATTTCGGTTTGACGATATCAAATAAATATAAGAAGCAAATACCTGCTCAAATTTTCACGTCAAATTTAAAAATAAGTAATAGATACGACTCTTTTCACAGTTTTCACGTTCCATTTTAATCAGTTTCATGCATGAAACCTAGACTTTCAGTAGGTACAATAAGTTCTTAGTAAAGTAAAATTTAAAGACATAACAGCCATACTGACTTTAACTTAACTGCTGACTCTAATTTATGTCGACAACCTGAATCAAATCTCTTTTTCTTAATCCGTAGTTCCTGAAACACGAAGGTAACACGGACGTGTGGGTGACAGTGTGGGCAGCGTGGTGCCGCTTCCACCTCGGCGAGTACCGCGCCGCACTCGACACGTACCTCACTGCGCGGTCCCTCGACAACCTCGACACTCGAGTTGCCGACAACATAGCGCTAGATCTGGCCGTCTGCTATTTCTACCTAGGTATTCATAGCTATAGATATTTAATTACGGTGTTTTCCATCTCTATGCACGCGGAGAAAGTCATTATTACTCGAAGGGATCGTGTCCACCAATTTGCACTCGGCTAGCGTAGTGGTCTACGGCCCAAATTCCTTTCACTTCAGTGAGGATATCTGTGCCCAGCAGTGGGACATAAAAATGATGAAAAAAAATTCAGCAACGAATTGTGTTGGAGTGCGCATAGTACCAAGGCTAACGTGGAAATACGATGTAGGTCACCTAAAAAAACGGGCGCGGTCGTGTGTAAGTGACCGCTACTGGAAAATTTCTTGCGCGTTTTCGTATTTCCAAGGGCTTTTTTAGTCGTCTGTACCGGTTGTAAACGATAGTGAGCAGTCGTTGAACCTCTTTTAGACGTTTTAAAAAATATTTCACTCGGCAAGTAACCATGCCACAAACCTCTCCGCCCGTACATCGACCCTCCATATGTGGACAACTTATATTAACTTATATTTTATAGTTATAAATATTTATATGAGCTTACACTGCATATTTATCTATTTGATTGTTGGCAGGGATGTACAAGGAATCGCAGGAAGAAGTTGAGAAAGCCCCTAAGTGTGCTCTGAAGGTAAATACTTAGTCAACATCCCTTTAATCAATGCTAGATTGTAGCACTAAACTCCAGAATTCATACCTGTGTACCTATTGTTACTTCATCAATATCATTGAAGAATATTCTTAACCCTTAAAATTTATGAAGCTTTTGTGTAATTTTATTTAATTATAAACAATGTGAACAATAATATTCAAGCGATTAAGGAAGACCGCGGTCTCCGCCACGGAGATACCAGGATTAAACCCTCGGCCTCGGCGCGCAAATCTGACAAATATTTTTTTAATGTGCGCAGTTATGGCTGCTCCGCCGTGATGGAAAAAAATCGTGATATTTAATTAATAACGATGTTTTCCATCACCGTGCATGCCAGAAAGAAACTCATAATTTCTCGAAGACAAGATGTCCACCAATCCACACTTGCCCAGCGTTTTTTTTACCTGCAGCAGTGGGATATGAAAAAAAGGGTTGAAAAAAAACAATGTGACGTCATCTTACAGAGTAGACTGCAGTTCCATCTAGCCCACAAGCTGGGAGACGAGGAAGCCCTGATGCAGGCGCATGCGGCTCTGCGCGACGTACCGGAAGACCAGCTCAGCCTGGCCGCCGTTCATTACCTGCGCGGACACTACCAAGAGGCTATCGACGTATACAAGAAGCTTCTTCTCGACAGACGGTAAATACTATAGATAAGGGAGCTTTTTTACTGATCCGTATTCCATCTGGCACACAAGTTGGAAGGAGGATGTGCCCGAAAACCAGCTTAGCTAGACCGCTGTGCATTACCCTGCGCGGCCACTACCAGGAGGCCATCGATGTTTACAAGAAGCTTTTGCTGGACGAATGGTAATTAGTACACGTAGTACGTTCCATCTGGCACACAAGCTAACAAACTAGCGCGTGTCAGAAGACCAGCTCAGCCTGGCCGCCGTGCACTATCTGTGTGACCACTACCACTACTATAGTTTCCACGGACACGGCCGCAAGCACACACGTACACAACGCAAAACGCATGCACGTAATCGTTATTACAAATGTATTTCATTTTAGTATTTATCGATTACTCATGCTAAAGTAATACTTACATTTCCGTGTACTTTTAATTTATAAGATTATTAATTTAAAAAATACAGATATTTAGACAAACCAAAAGGTCTACCTGAACATAATTTGGTTTTTCTTGAATAAATTCTTTGTCGGGAACTGCTATACTAGGTACATTGCCTATAGGTATATTGCCTATCGATAGGTGAATTTAGTAATATTATTTTTGTATATCGTTCACAGCTATAAGCGATATGAAGAAAACGATATGGATTGGATCAAAGTTCTGCCTCTTGTACCATGGTACCTGTTCAATTTATTTGTACAAGTGGCGAGATTCATCAAATGTTGTTAACAGTCAGTTTATGTTCATAGTATTTTCACATTTTATAACAATTAATCCAATATGATTAGCCAACAACTTGACTTTCATTGTAAGAATGAAGTTAAGTAAATAAGTGGCTGTATCTTAATGAACATCCATCGTATGGACTTGTATTACGTACTAGAAGTTGATTCATGAGTAAGTTAGCTAGTAAGTAATTAAAAGCAGTATTTCATACCCACCTCGCCATTAATATATCAAGCTATTGCCGCATCATAGGTATATGCATGCAGGCATGTTCATTTGCTTTCATCCATCGTTTTTGGGAAAACCGCAGAATCTTACATAATTTGGAACTCTACCTATAAAAGAACGTTGGTATGCTGACAATGTATACAGTCCCTGTTTTTTGGAATTGTCACAGAAGTAATCAATTGGTATATGTCCACTAAATATGTTGTTGTACCATAGCTTTGATGTGGTACTCAAATCTCGAAATCTTTTACGATAATTTCTGTGTACACTTGTGAACCTATCTATACTGTTTGATTCTGTTTTAGTTTTCTTGTAAATTAACTGATGTAACCACTTGTTTCGAACGAAGCGTGAATGTGATGTGAAATTTTGTTTTTTTCGTATTTATTTAATATGTATTTAGACATTAAGAACATAAAGAGGTATAAACCTAAATTAAATGCCTAAAAACTTTCCAGCAATTTTCAATAACAACAAATAAGGATGATTTTGTAACGATGCGCTACCAATTGATATTAATTTTCAATACTTTAGATTTCTATAATTAATTGTTTATCGATCTTAAAACTTCTGTCTACATTATTTTAAACTTACCTATCTTGTTCCGAAGCTTACTAAACATTTAATAATCTAATTTCCAGTACGTACATGGCCCTTAATGTATACGTAGCACTGTGTTACTACAAATTGGACTACTACGACGTGTCTCAAGAGGTCCTAGGAGTGTACCTTGCGCAACACCCCACCTCTACTGTGGCTGGAAATCTAAAAGCTTGCAATTTATTCAGGTAAGCTTTCGAGCAACATAATAAATTTATCAACTAATAATTGGCCTTCATTGGTAACTTTTAAATAACTGCGTTTGAATACGCCAATTATGTACTCCAGACATAATTTCAATAGATGCTGGAACTCTCATGGTGCAACCGGAGTTGGTAGGAACCGCAGCATGGGCCTTGGTCAGAGGGGAGGCAATTCTTGGTCAGGTCAGGGGGAGGGGCAATTACTTTTCAAGTTGGGTGTCGCGCGTAAATTTGCCTGCCGGCGACCATCAGCCTCCGAAGTAGCGAGTCTCAGGCTTGTTTGAGGTGGTGTGAAACATCTACACACCACCTCAAACCACTGGTCTGTACAGACCATATAACGCTATGTATCCTGCACGCCCGCCTGGTATTTTTTTAAATAAAAATCAAATGTCTTTAGATCTCAAACACCTAATACCTATTATTTATAGAATTGCTATAATAGTTCAGAACTTTTTGCTGTTAATAATAGTGATTGCATTATTTTTTTAGATTGTATAATGGCAAGGCAGCTGAAAATGAGCTCAAACAAATATCGTCTGATCAGCACACTTTCGGCCAAGATTTGGTGAAACATAACTTGGTAGTTTTTAGAAACGGTGAAGGGGCTTTAAAAGTGAGTAATACAATATTATTTAATAAATTATATAATGTACTAGCTGACCCCGCGAACTCCGTATCGCGTTTAAATATTAAAAAATAATAATAATAATGGATAGCATATAAAATTTCTCAGTGAAAAAATACATATACATACCAATTTTCATAATAATCGGTCGAATAGTTTCTGAGTTTTGCGATGTCATATATACAAACATCCTCTTTTATATGTATAGAAGATTTAATTGAGCCAAAATGGTAACAACGATGCACCCATTTACTTACAAGTATCAAAATCTTCATTAAAAGCCGTTCTCGGAGTCTTAAAAAATAAAAATGAATTATCTTCCTTTATCATATCAGAAGCCTTTTCTCCAATCATCATAACTGGTCCATTAATAGTGCCACTCAGAGTATCGGGCATTACACTGGCATCAACAACTCTGAGACCACGAACGCCATAAACGCGTAGTCGACTGTCTACCACGGATCCCATGGGGCACGTACCACTGAAGTCGAAAATAGAATTAATCATACATAATACATAACAGCGCCAGTAATGCCTACTTCCTATTTCAAAGTATCCGCATTTTTCATAAGCCAAATCCGTATACACAGCATGAGATTCCTTAAAATATGTTGTATGCACTATCCTCACATAATCTTCAATATACTTAATTAGATTTTCAAAATCTTCGTCATCGGATAAATAGCCGGTGTAGACTAGTGGAGGATCTGTGGGCTTTGCTGAACGTAAAGAAACTCTTCCTTTAGATTTTGGATGAAGGTCAATAATTAACGACAGAATAGTATTTCTGTCTTTAGTTATGTCGTTCAGCAATTGACCAACACTAGAATCATATCTGTATATGAACGAAAAAAATTGTATCGGTAATTTAGAATATGGCGGTAAGAGATATGCTTCTACACCATAGTCAGGGCGTTCTTGAGATTTATTTAGCGCTGTTAATCCAAACACGGTTGTAAAGGGGTATAGGCTCGGATCTTGAGGTCCTACTTTTGTAGTGTTATATTGCACTTGATGAGATATAGGAACGGTGACATGGTCTTGTAAATTTCTTCCAACTGGCAAATCAGCAACTACATCGATATTTAAAAGTCGCAAATCATGTGCTGGTCCGACACCTGATAACAACAGTAGCTTAGCAGAATTAAGGGCACCTGCTGATAATATCACTTCTGTTTCAGCGTTGAATATTAGCGTTTCGTTATTTTCTGTGAGAACTGTAACTCCGGTTGCCCTTTTCTCTTCATCAAATAAAATTTTTGTTGCCAATGTATTTTTCAAAACGTACAAATTGGAGCGATCTTTAGCAGGAGATAAATAGCAGTATCCTGTACTTTGTCGAACGCCATCGGCCAGAGTATACAGAGGTTGTGTGAACCCGTAATCTTTAGCTCCACTAAGGTCAAGAACTATATCATTCCCTAACTCTCTAAATGACTCCAAATATTTATTTGCTATTTCATCTGTTTGCCTGTTGAGACCGACATAGCCTTCCGTTCCGTGGTATTTTCTATCCGGTGAGTTAAGGATCGCTGGATCTTCGAGTCTTTCAAACTTTTTAAAGTATGGCAAGACGTTTTGCCATAACCAGGTATCATCTTGAGCTATTTTGGCCCAGCGCCGATAGTCTACTCTGTTACCTCTCATGTAAAACATGTAATTAACGCTGCTTCCTCCCCCCAACACCCTACCGCTTGTCAAATCGAGGACTTTATTTCTGTGGCATCGTAAAGTATACCCGTCATCTTGCGAAGTATAATTGAAATCTTGGGGACTAAATGGGAGATATCCCAATAGGCTAGGTTTCTGAAATAATGATATTATGTATCAATTTTAAAATACTAGACTTTCGCCTGCGGCTACGCCCGCGTGGACCTGTTTTATAGGTTCCTGTAGTATAAAAACCATCCTATGTCCTTTTCCAAGGTCCATTCTATTTGTCTACTAAATTTCATTAAAATTGGTTCAGTAGTTTAAGCGGGAAAGCGTAGGAGACAGACAGACAGACAGAGTTACTTTCGAATTTATAATATTAATAGGGAAATAGGGATTACTCAACACAATTCTGACAAAACACAGATTATGAGAACAACTTTGAATAAAACTGTAAAAGCATTTCCAAATAGTGTGTATCATATTACCATGACTTGTATAGGAGCATCTCCGCCGGCCTCGATCAGAAGAACCTTGACGTTGCAGTCTTCGGACAGTCTACTGGCCACGATGCTTCCTGCTGTGCCACCGCCTATTACAATGAAGTTGAACGTAAACCCATCTAAAAATAACAGTGTGACTTTTTAATATCATCGTCAACAATACAGATTGGATGGGAACATATTGAGACCTTCCCTTGAGACCTTACACGTGTAGGTGTACTTCCGCCATAAAGTAAGTGTAAAATGCGCTCATAGATATTTCTTTCGTTAGGGCTTCGCGCCAGACGTGAACCCAGGAGCAGAATCCAGCGAACTATTCTCTATAATGTACTCTGTGCCTCTTCTAAGAGCGAGTTCTAAGAGCGAGCGTCCCGATTAATATTATGAAATTTTTTTGAAAGAAGAAACGAAGTTTTGTTTCAAAAAGCTTCGTATTCTTGATAACTACATTAAGCTACGTAATTAAGTAGTGAAAAGTCAAAAAGGCTCACAAATGTGTTCTAAAAATATGCGATTCAACGTCCATCGCACTAAGAGTAGTTAGCTCCTCCTTGGCATCCTGTGTCGTTATATTATTATTAATGCTTAAATAGCTATCATTGTAGCAAGGTAACTGGTAGGTAACTGCTAAATTTCGTTTTTTTTTTCTTAAAAATCACGAATTAAAGATAAAAATAATATATGTATGTAGTACTTACTTCAATATGTTTTCTGTCTTAACTGTAGTATTTTATTAAACTTACCTAATTTAAATTTAAATTATAATATTGTATTTTTCGCGTACATCACACTTGACAGATTTGTAAGATTTATTCGGTCGAGATTACTCGAAATTTATTGATACCTCTATAGTCGGTAAAAATAGATAGATAAAGTACCTTTAACATCACTCTGTTGGGGAAACAAGTAGGCAGTAAGTTGCAGGGTAGCAGCGATCACGTACAGGGCGATTTGGACAGTCACTGTCTCGTTTATCACTAACTGGGATTCCATTTTCTTCTCAGTACTGCCTAACCAAGTACATCAGCGGCTAATGAAAGTCTCGGTTGAATCTTATCTCGAAATATAGCAAAACTTATTCCTATGGCAAAACCCTAATAAAAGTCGGCACCGTTCTCGAAAATTATCATAATAAATAACAAAAACGACTAGATCAATTATAATAACGCTGACATGTTGATAAAATAATTGTTATAAATTTTATTGTAATTTTAATTACTGAGTCGTGTTTCTTTGTGACTGCCATAAATTTCTCGTCATCAAATCTAGTCGTATTCGGAAAAAATATTAATTTGTCGTTAGTCGTGCGTGCCTCATTAATCATTATAGCCAACATTTTTTTTTCTTATTTTTATTTATTCAGAAATAAGAGAGCACATCAGCTAAAATGTAAAATTTCTAGCTAAAATTATATTTCAATATTGCTGCTTATAGTTATGATAAAATATGATTCGTAAAAGCACTTTCCACCAAAAGGCCAATGAAAATCCGGCCATTGTGACATTATGGCTCTCTACTTTACATAACTATCTAATACTAATATCTTTAAACGAGCAATTCTTGTATATACCTACATACCTAAATATATTTTTTAATCTCGGAAACGGCTTCAATGATTTCGATGAAATTTAGTACCCTGGTTTCGGGGGTGATAAATCGAACGAGCTAGGTTTTATTTTTAGAAATTTTAAATTATGAAAAAATATTTTCAGCGATAATCAACTAAATAATAAATTTAAAAAATAAATTTATAAACTGAAAAATACGACTCTTCCTGACATCTATTGGCGAGTATTAATAATATTGTGACGTACGATAGAACGCCGTCAAACGCCATCCGTCAATCTGAGTTTCAGGACACTGTCGATTAGAAAGAGCTCTATAAAAATTTCATTCATTGAATTAAAGCTTCCTTGGCCGAATGGTTCCGTGGGCTGATTGCAGAACTAGAGACTCGGATTCAAACCTCAATCAAAACCAAATTGTGTTTATATTTTATTTTTTGTGATTTTTTTTTATTGGGAGCTATTTCAGATGGCGTTATTAGTAACACTAAGCAAATGAGTGTTTCGTTTGAAATTACACCAAGAAAATAAATTGTTCTTATCCGAGCAACGCTGGTCGTCCAAGTACTTATATTAATGGAATCATAGACTTTTTTTTCAGATTTTTTTACTACTTACATCTTTATGATGTGATCAAAAATTGAAAACTGCAACATGTTAATAATTTAGGTACATTAAATAATAACGTGAAGTTGTATTAAGCTAACATATCCTACCCGCATGTACAATTACATATATTAAGTTTAAGTACAGCAAATAAATGCAAACGAAATTCGTGGCTCTACTCCTACACGTAGTATGTTATGTTTACTACCTACACTGTTCAAGAATTGTAAAATGATAAGAAAAGTCATTTATTTTATTTTATATAAAAAGACGCAAGAGGTTCAAATAAATTATTTCTATAAACTATGTAAATCTTGAGAAATGCCCGGGAGAAGTTGCGTATAAAGTTTAATCTATTCTCACGATTTTAATTAACTTTTGATAAAACTTTCCATTTTATAGAAAAATCTAAGAAACCTGAAATTTTGACATTTTAACCATTGATATAATATTATTATATCGATGATTTTATCCCCAAATAACATTTATTGCACACGTGAGATCGAAAGTTTTGACACTTTATTTCTAATGGTGAACCCAAGGTCTACGCCAAAATTTGGCTCTCCGGTGGTTTTTCTTATTTGAACACTATTTTTATGTCTAATTAGACCCGGCTTGATAGGCCAATTTTGCAATTGATATTATCGCTATCCACCTTTTATAGGTAATAAATAAGGGAAACCATGACAGCGTAGTATTATTTATTCTTATGACAGCGCTTACATTACTTAAAGAACACTTTTATCGGTCCTAAGTTACCCTACCTAGGGTACCCTCGAGAGAGATTATTCGAGCTCCACGATGGTGATAGTGAATGTTTATTATAATGACAAATAATAATAAAAGTGATCATAATCAATATTCCATTCTTTAAAAATAAAACCTTCAAACCTGTTGCCCCACTGTAGTGTAATACCCTGTGTTGTGAGTGCCACGGACAAACAAAAATAAAGGGAAGTAAATAAAAAAACCTAAAAGAAAAAAAACGCAAGACCTCTCACATCTTGGCATTCAGCGGTGCGGCGTCGTATTTTGATGTAGATTTGATTTATATATTTATTAAAGTTCTATTTCCATCCTATGTTTAGATACTGCCAGAGCTAGTGGATGTGGTGCCAGAGGCCAGGCTGAACTTGGCAGGCTACCGGCTACGTCATCGGGAACCTCTGGAGGCCCGTGCCCTCCTGGAGCCACTGCAGCCGACCTCACCACTCCACTACATCCTGAGAGCCGTGGTTGCCGTCAGGCTGTACAATGAAACTGGTGATGTGAGTTCACTTTTCAAGGAATATTTCAGAATACCTGCAGGTTATTTGTTTATTATTACAGAAATCATAAAGTTCTGATGGCCGAGCAGTAAAGACCGTAAAGGTAGCTGTCAAGTATGTCCCTTATCTGCCCATAGCTATTCTGTAAGAAAGCTAATTATTGTATACCTCATACCTATTTTAAAACAAGGCTGAAGTTTTTCTCCGTCTGCTCTTTTCTTCAGCTCAGTATTGCCTAAGCGCACCCAGAGCAGAAAGAACAAAAAAAATAACGTTCACTAAGATTTTGTAAATGAACCGTACAGTGAATAAAGAATATTTCATTTCATTTCATTTCGCGGTCTCCAACACGGGATACCGAGTTCAAACTCCGGCGCACATCTCTGACAAAGAAATCTGACAATGTCATGAGCTTATTTATTGCTGTACCACGATGAGAACGTAAAGAAGTGTGGAAATAAAAATTACATAACTTAAAACTGTGTGTGTAGCCCCCAGCATTGTAAGCCCGAGATGGTGTTAGAGAGCCATGGTACCATGGACTGTTTTAGGCGAATCGTAGGGAGGACGGTTGATTATACGCACATAAGGTTCCCCTCTGTTACAAAAAAGGACTACCGATTACATAACGTCTTGTAAGTTTGTTTCAATGGTAATTTAAAATTGTGTATACATTATAAGTATACTTAATTGTGTATACATTATTTTTTTTAACCTTTTTTTTATGTCCCACTGCTGGACACAGGTCTCCTCTCACTAGTGAGAGGGATTTAGGCCATAGTCCACCACGCTGGCCAAGTGCGGATTGGTGGACGTCATGCTTTCGAAAAATTATGAATTCCTCTCAGGCATGCACGGCGATGGAGAACATCGTAATCAATAAAATATCACGATTTTTTCCATCACCGTGGAACAGCGATAAATTCGCACATTACAAATTTCTTTGTCAGAGGTGCGCGCCGAGGATTTGTTTAAACCCGGGATCGATCGCGTCGAAGACCGCGGATTCATACCACTCGGCCATCGCTGCTCATGCATATACATTATATGTATACATAGTTGTGTATACATTATATTATATAAATGGAATAGCATAGTTAAGCGGCAGAAAAGGGTATCCTTGTTACTTCCTTGGTCGAATCAAGCAAGTTCTCTGTGTCTACCACCTATTAAGCAGCAGCCAATTAAGCAATGGATTGATGTGAGCTGATAAATGATGATAATTGAAGATTTTATATTAATAATATATTTAAGAATATTAATAAGAACACTAAACCTGTTCAACCGCACAATCCATAGAGATGACATAACGCAAGCTTAATTTCTAGGAAGAGCAAATGAAACTGGCCCAGCAGAGCTTCCACCTGGTGGGCAGCTCCGCGTCGGAGTGCGACACGATCCCCGGCCGCCAGTGCATGGCCTCCTCCTACTTCCTCGCCGGCCAGTTCGAGGAGGTGCTGGTCTACCTCAACTCCATCAAGAGCTTCTTCGTCAACGATGACACCTTCAGCTTTAATTATGCTCAGGTACGGGGTTAGATATATATACAGGTGTAAACGTAAGGGTCAGATTAATATTCCATTCTTGTCGTTCGGGACCGAAGTTTCGTCTACCTATCGTATATCGGTATATCGTCGTACCTCTATTTACTTACTTCTCAAAAGAATGACAAATTAGATGATGTTTAAGTATTCGTAATTTAGAAAGACAAATTTCGACATACCGTTATTACCGTGCCCGAACATTTACATACTTAATAGGCTGTTCATTAAATAATGTAACCCATCTACAATATGTATGAGGTTCACATACCTCATATTGTTTCCTTCTTTTTCGAGTTTCGGACATTTTACGGAATTGACGCTTCGAATTCTCTAAGCACATACTTTTTTTATTTATTTAGGCCACGTGGTGTTAAGTGGTCGCTGCAGCCCATGAACATCTACATACAACTTTAAGCAAGCATAGGTAAGTCTTGTCTGAGGTCGTAGTTGCGCTGCTACTCCGGAGGCTGGTGGTCGCCTCATGTAAGTGTGGCCGGCAACTGCACCTTTCCACCGAAACAACAGAGTTGGTTCACGGCAGAAGTGGGTGCAGCGGTGGTACGCGAACCATAATAGTTCTACCACCTACAAAATCACTACAAATGTCACAAACTAATTATAATTAAGACACTAGACTAGGCCAGAGTCCATTAGATCAAAATCGAGTATATCAAATGTCATAGGAAAGTCTACAACAGATATCCGATCTGAATTTAAGGAATCAGATTGCAAAATAGGGGGATCTCCAAAGTAACGCACCGGTGCAAATTGACCCTACGAAATTTTGCCCGATTGTGGTATAAGGTGCTCAAATTATACGACGTACTTCTTACAACAGAACTTATAACGTTATTACTCCAACAGGCAAAAGTAGCGACGGGCTTCTACCGCGAGGCCGAGGAGGTATTGCTGACCATCCAAGAGGAGACCATTCGCAGTTCCTTCACTTTCCTGGCCTGCCTCTGCAGGTGCCACGTTATGAACAAGGAGGCGCATCTGGCGTGGGAGATTTGCGTTAAGGTGATAAATTTCCAACTAAATACGTGGCGTTGTCTTTGTAAATACTGTGGAGACTGTAAACCTAACAACCTAACATACAAAATTATTATATAATGATGGTTATTTTTTATTTTCAAATTGCGAGTGGAAATATTGTAAACATTTTTATTAAATAGATTACTTACATACGATAACTTCGGGACAAAACTTGACATTTTCGTGAAAAAAGTCTTCTCATATCTCTACCTACATGTAAAATCTGACGTATATTTTGGTTACCACCACTATTTAGTAACGACCACGTTACTACCACTGTTATTTGATCATCCATGTAATGGTCACTATACTTTGCCCTAGCTTATCTAAAAGACAACGTCCAAGATGAAAAAAAACACTTGTAAATTAAACATCATACAACGTGTACTGTACATGTATATATAAAATGGATTGTTGTTAGTATTTAAGCTACTTATAGGAATCTCGCTCTCTATCTTAGCGCATTTTAGATGATCCTGGCATTCAGGATTAGCGGCACCCTTTTTTCTTATATGAAAAATTTAAATAAATAATAACTTTAATTATTATTCTTTTTGCGTTGTTTCAGTCGGCTGGCACTCCGGACAGTTTTGCTTTGCTCCAGCTGGTCGCAAATGATAGTTACCGCATGGGTCAATTCTTGGTTGCGGCTAAAGCATTCAATATGCTTGACAGGTATGTACGTCAAAGTCCCTATAGCTTCGGGATTAAGAATAGAGCTACGGTATCCCCTGCCTGATCGTAAGAGGTGACTAAAAGGGGGCTTTCGGGGATGCGGACGGTGAGAGTGGGAGCTTGAGTCGTCAGGCCAGCAGCCCCGGGATGGAGGGCGGTGTGTGCGTGGCCGCATGCCGCCGTGAACACCTGAAGGTGCAGGAGAGCACATCTGCTCTCCCGAAGATGGGTCCGTTCTGGGGCGCCGCACGTGGAGGACACCGGTGCGTTCCAATGGAGATCCCGGAGTCCTCAAAAACGCAGAGGCAGGCCACCGAGGGGATTTTAGTGCGGTCAAATCCCACATAACCCAGTAACCTTTTGAAGGTTCCCCCCTCCCCCCGATACCAAAAAAAGGTATGTACGTCAAGCTGCAGTGGTTTTAGTGGTTTTTCAGTCATTTTCAATCTGGATTACGTATTTTGTATCCACGCACACCATTCTTCCCGGGGCCGCTTGCCTGGACGATTCGAGCCTCCACTTCCGACGTTCCTTCTTTGTCAACCTAATGTATTTTCTGATAGGTTTGGTCACATTTATAAACTATTTATTTTCTTAAGGCCGATTTCTCAATCCCGAGATAAAGATATTGGTCAGTTAATTTTATCGTTATCCTTTTCATGTCATGATGATGTTACGATGATAACGCTAAAATTTATTTGACGAATAGTTTTTTTCGGGAATTTAAAAATCGGCTGTAAATATTTAAAACAGTCCACGACACAGCAAATATGTTAGCGATATTATTTGTTCAATAGATTGGATGGAGGCCCGGAAATGTGGGAGGGCTTGCGAGGGGCAGTGTGTGGATGCGCGCAGGCGGCCGCCGCCAGCAAGCCGGGCTCGGCGGCGGACCTCAGAGATGCCCTGGCCCTCCTCAAGGGGCCCCGGGCTCACCCCAGGGCGGACCACATCGCGAGACCCATCACGCGCTGGGCACAGCAGAATAGAATTCCGGTTTAAGTAGCTCAAAACAGGAAATGCAAAAAGAATGAGTTTGTTGTCTCAAAAATGTTCTCAATTTAAATAAGTAATTTAAATGTAACTATGTATGTACATTTTTTAAAATAAATATTAGTATTTTAAAAAGAATGGTATTTTTTTTTCAACCTTTTTTATGTCCCACTGCAGGGCACAGGTCTACTTCTCACAAGTGAGAGAGATTTACGCATGGGCGTAGCCAGCCTTGGGCTCAGGGTGGGGCAACCTAAGTATAATTTTTTTGTAACTTGAGCCATTTGGGGTCTGCGCCTATGCCAATTTGTTAATCTGTAAATTTAGAGGTTTATATTTTCAGGTACCTACAGAAAATAAACAATTACACACAGGATAGATAGGTATTATAGTTTTACTTATGAATAGTCGGTGTTATGAATTACGCGTTTAAATAAAATGTAATATTTAGTTTATTCAAATCTTTATAAAAAAAAGTATTGGCCATGCCCATGTTTTGTATTTTGTAATGTTATTGCCAAGAGTGTGAGGGCACGCCAAATATTGTAAGACGGCCGAGTATGAACGGCTCGTCGATGCGCGCGTTCGGTCAATCGTGCGCGCTTTTTGTTTAGATCGCACTTTTTTTCATGTCGACTAATTTTTTGTGTAACTTTCTTACGGATTTTATGATTGTTGTTAGTATGTATAAGAAAAAAAATTTGTTTAATTAGGCACCTTATAGGTCAGAGCCAGGGTGGGGCAAGCGCCCCAGCTTGCCCCAGTGTGGCTACGCCCCTGGATTTACGCCATAGTCTACCACGCTGGCCAAGTGTGGATTGGTGGACGTCATGCTTTCAAGAAATTATGAATTTCTCTCAGGCATGCACGGCGATGAAGAACATCGTAATCAATTAAATATCACGATATTTTCCATCACCGTGGAGCAGCGATAAACATTACAAATTTCTTTGTCAGAGGTGCGCGCCGAGGGTTTGAACCCGGGATCGGTCGCCTAGAAGACCGCGTGGTATTTAGTTTGTAATGAAATGAAATGAAATGAAATGAAATGAAATGAAATGAAATGAAAATATTTTATTTGCACAAATATGGGTGAAAAAGGTTTTACAAAATATTTAGAGCTCCATATTTACCCCTTAGGGTGTACAAATTTTATTATATTAAATAAAATAATTATTTTAATGACTTAACATAATGTAAACATAAATTCTTAAAATAACTATTACAGAAGGGTACATAAGAAACATTAAAGTAGTTTTATATTTTACAGTTTTAATTAATTAGACTTAAACCCAATTTTGTGCTTTTTATAATAATTTATTTTATTTGAACCATACGGGGTTCGCCGTCATCAGCTTTGGGCACCCACCAGGATGGGTTTTGTACACTGAGAGGAAAAAAAGCTGGCGAAAAAAAAACCTCCCAGGTTTTTATGCCGCGGACAAAATTATTTATTAGTCATTTTATTTATGTTATTTTATTTCTTATATTTTATTAATTTATTTATTTATCGTTAATAAACTCAGTGACCGAATAGTACGCTTTTTTAATTAGATGTGTTTTTAGTTCTCTTTTAAATTCGTTATAACTTTTGGTTTTAAGAAAGTCTGGTAAATTATTATATATTTTTGGTCCCATGCAAAAGACGCTATTGTGATATTGTTTAGTTTTAGAGGCTATTGCGCATAGTTTATTTTTATGTCTTTTTGAGTTTAACGTGTTGTATTTAGAAATGTCGTTTTTGACCATTACACATATTTCATAGATATATAACGAAGGGAGCGTCAATATATTTAAACTTTGGTAGTGTGGCTTGCATGTGTCTGTCTGTCGTAGTTGACACATTGACCGAATACATTTTTTTTGCGCTTTAAAAACTGTTTCAATACCCGTTGCATTACCCCAAAATACAAGACCATACCTAAGAGTTGCACCAACATACGCATGATACGCACTTAATACCGCTGATTTATTTACTATTTTTGACAATTTGTAAAGAGCGAAAGAGAATTTGTTAAGTTTTTTACATACATGTTCCATGTGTAGTCTCCATGTGAGCTTATTATCAATGTACAAGCCTAAAAATTTTATATTTTCGGTTTCACATATGTAATAATAAAGTATATAATTTCCGACATAAATAGATACTTATGAAAAAATCGCACTTTTTGTATAATAAATCTTATAATCTCCTAAATAGTTAGTTTGCCTATCGTGAAGATTAGGTACTCGTACGAGTAGGTACATATCCCGAACCTTAAAATATGAAATTAAAAAAAAAACATTTCCAATCAACTATACGATATTGTACATAATTTACTTAGTAAATTAAGTGTAAATAAATACTTAATTTATGTATTGTACATAAGTAAGTAAATTATGTCCATAAAATTTTATCATATTAAATAGAATAGAAGGGCCAAATTATTTAAAAATGTATTCATAGTACGAGCTGGTCAATAAAAGGCAGGCCTAGTTTCGACGGAGCAAGGTGTCCTACAAGAAACGGAAATACACGCATATGGCCTTAGAAAAAGTTAGCGTTTATCAAAACACGTTTTTCCTCGAACGATTGAATACCAAAAGTGACTCCGATCGATGCATATTTATGGTTCAAAATATTATGATCCATTTATGAACAGTACTGAAACACAACAATATTGTAATCTACGGTTGTAGTGTCTGTGGAGCAAACTCCGCCTGGGAGTCCCGAGTTCAAATTCCGGCGCACATTTCTGACTATAAAGTTGGTTATGTGCGTATTTATCACTGCCCCATGATAAGCTATGACATGTATTTGTTCACCGTCTATACCTGAGAAGATCACTTGAAGAGACGATGTACCCCAACTATTTTTAAAAATCAGAAAAAAGTTAGCTTCTGTTTTTACTATGAACTAAAAGTTTTCACTAAAACATAATATTTAGGTTGGTAGTACCTGGCCAAGTAATCGACTTCTCTATAATCGGACTTAAGCACACGACGATATATATGTCATCAATTTTATAAATATGTACTTAGAATTTTGTTTCAGTTCTGTTTGGCGACTGCATATCCTAATACATACAACCTATTCATGTACTTTTTATATTTGTATGCCCAGACTTATCCGTATCCTTATGGTTCCGCTTAGTCTAAATATGGAGCCAAATATCTTAATTGACACCTATTTACGTATATATTTTATAATGTTATGAGCATTAAGACTTGTCTTAATTAGTAGTTCTAATAAGTTAATTAAATCTTAATTTAAAAATTAAATTTCAGCTCGTATGTCTACTATACAGGAGTATAAACTAGAGTACGCATTTTAAATTAAAGAATTAACGAATTTTTCTGCCGTTCAAAAAAACTCTCTTGGCACAATTTCTAATTCCTTATTCTTTCTCGTCTTGTGAAACATCTAATTCCTTCAAAGTAAAATCTAGCATTGGAGTATACATTCCCTACTTGGTGCAACGTGAAGCAATAAGCTCCATGCCTCCCCATACTCCCCAATAATGGAAAGTGAAAGAGGCCCGTGTCCAGCAGCGGAATGCTATAGTATCGCATAATCCACTATCTCAAGTTACTTTGCTTTTTACCCCTTTTAGTTTAACCCCTGGTTTCTTCATTTTATCTCACGAAGTTTATACCACCAGTCAGTCGCACATTCTATAAAAGTAAACTATACTAATACTAAAGTGACTGGCAAGTTCACAAACTTCATATTTTCCTCTATATATTACAAGTTACTTAGACTTTCTCTTTTTTTATTTTCGTGCCGTTCCATTCTTCATCGTCAGTGCTGGAAGGCAGCCTGCGCTCTTTTTGGCAAGATGAGGTAATCATGTCATTAATTACATTATAGCGATCGGGATCAGAATGGCCGAGCGGTAAAGACCGCGGCACGACACGGAAACACCGATGTCAAATCCTTGGCGCGCACTTCTGATAAAGAAATTTGTATTGTGCGTATTTATCGCTGCACCACGCTGATGGAAAATATCGTGATATTTAATTGATTACGATGTTGGCTGATGGCAGCAGTGGGACATAAAAAAGCGCGCGTTCCCCGTGGACCAACCGAGGTTGAAAAAGAATATAATTTATTATTATTCTATTCATCTGTTATAACGGCAGTCCTACTAGCATTAGGTCAACGGTAGCCTTAGAAAGGTTTAGGTTTCCTTTACAGCTTCGCTCGACGGATTTACCGATTGGTTCCGGACCAGTTTTTGTCGATATGTAGCAATTACTATGCTGGATGGAAAAGGAAGCACTAAACGTGTGCGGAATATTTAAAATTCCTTGTAATTAACTGGTGTAGTATACTTTAAATTTATAAATGCTAAATTACTAATTAATACATATGCTTAAATTGCTAATATTATAAATGTTAAAGTTTGGCTGTATGGTGTTTCAATGGATGTTTGTTGCTCAATGATGGAAGAACGGCTCAACGGATAAGGATGAAATTTGGCACACCGAGATAGATTAGTGTGGAATAGCACAAAGGCTACATTTTACGATGTCAATTTAAGTTTATATAATTATATAATAGAATATATTAAATTATAGAATAGTATAATAATCATCAAAATGAGTTCAACCCCTCTAGACAAAATAACATAAACGCTTGTAGAATAAAATATTCGAATCAAAGACCAATTTATTCTTAGTCTAAGATTCGAATAGAATGAAAATGTATGATATTGACGCATAGCTAACGATCAAGATCACGTGACATTTCGTTAGCAAACGTCAGTCCCATACATTCTTTTCTTCATTCTATCCTCTAGAGCGTTGACGATTTTAGAATGCATTTTGTATAGAGGGGTTGAGCCGTACATTATTCTTAGTCAGGGTTGAGCGCTCCTTGTATTGTGCTTAAAGCATCAATGTATGACAGGTATGACACCCGTGAGTCAGTAACTTTGATGCTGGGTTGAACTCATTCTGATCATTACATTATACAGTTTAGAAAACGAGTCAACGACTATGTAGCATCTCTTTGTCACGCACGCACGAACTCTCATGGAAAAACGTACTAGTTTTGAATTTAAAAGGGTAGGTAGGTATTGGTATAACAAAAACACAAGTGTCGCAAAAATTTAATTTTATTTACCAACTATAGTAAAATTATTTACATGAACATGATACAACGCGTAAAGATCAAGTCCATAGCAACAGTCAAAGCAGTACAAAATAAATAAACAATACATAATTCATATTCCATACGGAGTACAGGCGAGGTCATTAGGTCTACTGTATTGCTGATCGGACTAGCCCCTCTAAATAATACTATAACAATCCCACAACCAAAACAACTTAGGAAAAATAACCGACAAAGTTATCTAAACCTTCCAACTCACAATCTTACATTTCCAAACGTCCACATAAGCGTAAATGACAGTTGCTACAGCAACTAAATATTGCACCACACTTCTGGTAACAACAGTAGCTGAATACAAACTGTATTCGGAGCGTGCGGCTTATTCGAAGGTGGGAATCTGTCCCAGCAGTCCAACACCACGTCCAAGACCAGTCCAGCGGGTCGTCCTACGTGAGCGCATTGACCGAACGGTTGCCGACTCTATCTTCCGTGACTAAACAAACAAGTCTTCTCTCGACAAAAGCTTTCAACTTTTCTGCTCGGGGGTAGTCTCGATCAGCAGCAGAGTAGCGAGGGGTGCGTGTGTGACTAGCCCCAGGGATGTCCGATAGCGGGGAGGGTGTACTTGGCGACTGGTGCCGCGACGGCTACGGGAGCGGGCGCCACGGCGTACTTCGCTACGGGGGCAGCGACCGCCACTGGAGCCTGGAAATTTAAGAGACATTGATCAACCTGGTTAACTTAATTTGCAACTTGTTTTCAACCGTAGATGCTATATTAAACGACCACAATATTCTTATTTTACAACGAATACTGGGGATCTCATAAAACGGATTAACTAAATTATTGTGTCTGAAAACAGGAGAACCACACCTAAACTTCTTCTTCTTCTTCTTTTCAGCCTTTTGTAGTCCACTGCTGGTCGTAGGCCTCCCCTAACGTTCGCCACTCCTCCCGGTTCTACGCCTTCTGAATCCAGCGGTTTCTCGCTGTCTTCTTTAGGTCATCAGTCCACCTGGTTGGAGGGCGGCTGTACTCCTTTTGCCGAGACGTGGTCGCCATTCGAGATTCGAGATCTAAACTAGATCGGTCCTTAATCGTCTTCATATACATAATATATTCGTATCTACGCATAATTGCGAATGTGTATGAAATCTGAGCTCATACCACAATTTACTACCGCTACTTACTGTTTCTGGTAGTGTGAACTTCAAATCTAGGCTACAAAATTATTAGGTACCAACCCACTAATTAATTTTTGCTTTCTGTAAACTTGGCCTTTTTTGTCAACCTTTTTATGTACCACTGTTGGGCACAGGTCTCTTCTCACAAGTGAGAGGGATAGTCCACGATGGCCAAGTGCGGATTGGTGAACATCATGCCTAAGAGAAATTAAGAGTTTCTCATGCACGGTGATGGAAAACATCGTACATATTTAATCTTTCCCATAATCGTGAAGAAGCGATAAATACGCACATTACAATTTTCTTTATCAGAGGTGCGTCGAGTATTTGATGCCGGTACTCCGTGTTGGAGACCGCGCTCATTATCGAACGGCCATCGCGGTTCAACTTCACCTAAATTGCTTCAAATTTCTTACCGCATGAGAAGCTCCCGACCTCTCGACGACGGCGTTGAATCCGTTGACCTTGTCAGCGGTGTAGGTGACCTTCCGGACGTGGCCGTCGGGCTCCACCAGGCTGTAGGAGCCATGGACGACACCGTTCTCCAGCGTCTCGGCCGCGTCCTTGTGGTCACCGGTCGACGGGTCCGCCACTCCGTACGAGAAGCTGTACGCCGGGTTTGGGTCTACCGGCTCTGCGTGGACCACCTGGATTGCAATGAAATGAAATAGTTTATTAACATTCTGGGTAATATATTAAGTAGGTAGGTATACACTTGATGCTTGTCATTGTACGATCATCGGCTGACGGTCATCCGCTTTAGGTGCTTAAGGCTTAGGCTCGGAGAAAAAGCAGACCAAAAATCTCCAGCCCCGTTTTAAATACCAGGTACAATGGTATATGTATATATAAAATGCAGTATGACTGAGAGGCGACAAGGAACACACGAGATAACTATCGTGTGTCGTGTCAATGCTATCACACATTACACAAAGCGCATATTAATTGAATACTAAGGCAACAACAAGCGTTCATACTGGGACTTCGCAACGTCAACCAACGTTGCGTTTTTTAGCAAACTATTAATGTCACCCACTCTGTTTTTCAGTCCGTATGGGGCGCGGGGTTACGGGCAAGGGTGCAGCATGAGCGCAACGAAAACGTTGCGGTCAAGGCATACGCAACGTTTACGTGGCGTCTGTGCAGCGTTGTCGCTGCGCGTACGTCAGAGAGTCGTCAATGCTCGTAAAGCGCCCGTGTGACAAAATTGGTTTTCCTCAAAAAGAACTTGCTAACTTTTGCAAGGACAATTATGTTCAGGGGCAAGGACGGATAAAATAGATAGATATATTGAATACGCAGACCATGAAGTAAATCTCAGGTAAACTGCTGTTACTAGAAATTGCGACAAAACGGCTTATTTACGTGATAAATAAGTAAACTAAGATAATTAAGACGATATAAGTCGACTGTATCGATTGCCAATTCTGCAGTTCACAGTTTCGTTGTAAGAAGGGGGTTGTCGGTTTTTATTTTTTATAGACGCTCGCTCTCTATGTGAAAGCTTCCTGGGTTTTTGGTCTTTGGGACCTTGGCTTGACATTTAAACCCGGAAAATCTGTAAATGAGACTAAAGCTTACAGCAGATTTTCCATTAGTTTTTTTTTTATTTGAATGGATTAACAAACGAGCATGTGGTGTTAAGTGGTCGCTAGCTCATGGACTCTACACAGAACCTCAAACAGCATAGGTAAGTTTACCTCAAGAAGGTAAATATGGCGAACTAATAATATAAACAACTTTTGTAAACACCCATATTTGTGCAAATAAGTATTTTTCTTTGTCTTTGTAAGATTGCCTTAGATCGCATGCAGTTGAGCTGCTACTCCGGAGGCTGATGGTCGACTCATGTAAGTCTGGGCAACTGCACCCTTCGACTGGAACTCAATCAAATTAATTCACGGCAGAAGTGAGTGCAGCGGTGGTACATCACCGTTGTTAGAAGGGCGTTGTCTTAAATTGTAGGAGATGAAGTTATCGTGCGGAGAGGCTTTCTCAACTTTTTTGGTTTTTTGGTCGTTGGAACTTGAGCTTGCCATATAAACACTGCAAATCTGTAAAAGCAACTATGTAGGTATGTAGAACAAACAGTAAACTGTTCATAAGGAAAATGTTCTGCTTCATCATACCGGTGCAGCGATGGCTTTGACGACAGGCGCGGCGTACGTGTGCACGGCGGGTGCTGCTATCGCCGGCCCATACCCATAGCCGTAGCCGTCGTAGATGCCGGGCGCCGCCGCCGCCACCGCGCACGCGCAACATAAGATGAACAACTAGAGAAAAATGTTACAAAATATCCTTCAATCCATTGGGGCATAGTAAAAATAATATATAATAAAACCCCTAGAAATTATTTCAAAAATAGAGAAATTGAGGTCGTATTTAGTGGAAAATATAAAAATGATTGACTTTATGTTAAAAAAATCTATATGCCCTCAGTATATGCCTATATGATTTGAGGGCGACGATATATATTTCTTCTTCCTTCCAAAGAAAGTTGTTATAAGACGGTTTCTCATGACAGGTTTCTTTGGACCGAAGAAGAGGAGTCGACAAGGGACAAGTAAATCTGAGGTTAGGCTTTTTCGTAGAAAGCTTATGCCTATTTTTTCTACTTTAAGATTTCCAATACAAATCACTGATTACGCGAAGTTTTTATCGTTTATGCTTAGGAAGCAAGAAAGAAGCTCCGCCACATTCTTATTGAATCAAAATATGGACTGTCCTTTTTATTGATAAAACATTCTGCCTTTGTTTTTAAAGAAACAACAGCTAACGCATTCAAAGACAATAATGGCCTGTATGTGAGCCTGCTATTGTTTATGATGGGTCTATTAGGTACTACTGCATAATAAAGTTTTCCTTTTTAGCTGCAATTTTCAAATAAAATTAAATATTGATCTGAAGTCCCCGCTCTGCAACATGCAATGCCATAATCAGTCGAAATGTCAGGGTATGAGATCTAATTAAAATGTTAGCCGATCATTTTTTACAAAACAGTGTTCGGATATATGATTGTTTATTAAAGTATTAGTTGCATGTTGAGATTATTGGGTTACCTTAGCGTACATGATGGTGCGTGCGCTCCTCAGGAGGTCTGGATCACGTGTGGAGTATGTTCCACTCGCATGCTATATAAAGGTACGGGCGCGGGAGTGGACCGCACTTGATACAGATTTCGCAACCAAGGATACTTACTTGGCCCACGAAACTTAACGCATGAAAGCATAATATATGTGTTTTAGGGTTAGTTTTGCAACTTTTCCTCGGTTCCACGTTGAGTTATGATGTGTGTGGTCAGTTTGGACAGCTAAACGGATTATCGTTAACATTATCTAAGATAAGGTTAATAGATTAAAGCTTTGCTATGTTAAAATTACCCAAAATGGATCAAGTTTAAAATTAGAGCAATAAAAATTAATGATCGTCGGATACTGCCTGGATAGCAGATAGGAGAGTGGCAGTCCATGAAAATTTCATTCTGTACATCTTACACGACTATTATATTCTGTATAACCTATAACACGACTTTATTTTTAAAAAAGTTTCTCAAGTTACGAGCAGTTCGTAGGTACTCGCAATCGATTTTTACTAAGTAACTAAAACCACCTCAATCTCATTGAGGACGACCACGGAGGTTCAAATAACATCCGCCAATTTGTTTTTCTGTGAGAACGTCTCATTGACACTTCGAGGGACCCTTAACCATTTTTTAAGAAAAAAATTAAAGTAATAAAATAAGTAACTGGGAAAAAAGTAAATATTTTTTTTAATTTACCAATTCCATGAAAATCCATCACTCGCACTCTCAAGGTTACTACTCTAATTATTATTATGAGCAACAAGTAGCTTTTAAAAAGCTGCTCTGATTGAAAAAGTTGCCGATATTGTAGCAATCAAAATTTTAAATTTGGACTAACCCCTCCGTTTGTCAGAAGAACGTGCAGAGCTGAGGCAGCTTTCTTCATGCGTACCCAATTCTTAAAACTTAATAAACGACAAGCGATTACTTGTAGGAAGTAATCGGAATATTTACTTACGCAGCACTAAGCTAGTATCCCCTCGCTCAGAGTTACCACAATGAGGAATCCAAACTTCCTCACAGGGAGTAGAGCTAACCCTGTGCTAATTGCTGTGCTAGCTAAATAACAGAATTTGTTCATTTTATTCATTGACAACTTTACTGACCTAAACAGTTGTGAATTTTAGGTCAGCGTATTTCCGCAGCAAACATGATGTTGTTCCGAATACGAGCCGTTAGGAAATTGAGTTATCGTACCACACAAAAATTTTGGGGTTGCCCTGTCTCATCCCAGATGAACCACAGAAAAAACAATTTAGTTGGAAAGGTATGATCAAATAAAAAAAAATTGACATAAGAAAATTAACATTATACTTATTATAAAAACTGGGCCAACTATAATACCTATATATAGGTACTATGACCCAAATATAACAAATTACAGCGTTAAATAAAGTCTCAAATTAGCTTCAAACTATTTACGAGAGTGTATCAAATCAATTAACTATGCGAAAGAAACTTAAAGGGAGCTTTTCACGACTAATGATTTGACGTTAAGATACCATACAACGCTGCTCCAATGTGGTTGGTGGAGGCGGTTTGAAAACATCCGACAGCGGGTCACTAACCCGAATCTCCATCAACCCGTATTGGAGCAGCGTGATGGAGTAAGCTCCAGGCCTCCACAATAATGGGAAGAGACCCGTGCCCAGCAGTGGGACGCAAAAAGGGTTGCAGCCAATCATCAATCTTACACCTAACTACACTTACTTGCGGAGATCGTTATGCAGTCTTATTCGCTCTGCAGATGCAACGAAATAAAAATAATGTAGTTTAAAAAACTAAAAAACACGCTTTTGTGAAAATACGAACTAAAAAGTAAAAAATAAGAATAAAATGTATCTTACTGTAAAAAAGCGTGGAGTGCATGGTGTCAATAGTAGGTACCTTAAAAACCACCCCACGCTTTTTTACAGTAAAATACATATTTTTTTACTTTTTAGTTCGTATTTTCACAAAAGCGTGTTTTTTTAGTTTTTTAAACTACATTATTTATTTTTAATTTTTAGTCGGATTTTTATTCTCATATTATTGCATTGTCATCGGCAAATTTACAAGTCAATCAGACGCTTAGACGTGTTAAAAATATAAAATTTTACATTTGTTTTTTTTTTTTTTTATATGTAAACCGAACAAAAAGGCAGACGGGCCGCGTGGTGTTAAGCGATCACCGTCGCCTATGGACACGGGCAACCCCAGGGGAGCCACCCGAGCATTGCCGGCTTTGGAGGAGAGCTCTTTTTACAGCTTTCTTGAAGAACCCCATGTTATAGTCCACTGGGAATGCCTCAGCTGGAAGGTTGTCCCATAACCTGCACGTCCGTGGTAAAAAGGAGCGTGCAAAGCGGACTGTGGAGGACCGCCACGAGTCCAGATGGTGCCGGTGGAACTTTAACCTTCGTCTGGTGGTATAATCATGAAATGGTGATGTAGGCATCAATTTGAAGAGTTCCTCGGAGCACTCACCGTAGTAAAGTCGGTAGAACACGCAGAGCGAGCCTATGTCTCTTCGCAAGCTGAGCGGTTCTAGCCTGTCAGTCAATCTTGGGTCGTTGACGATTCGGACTGCGCGCTTTTCAACGGAGTCAAATGGGTGTAGCTGGTATTTTGGTGCTCCTGCCCAGAGATGAGAGCAGTACTCCATGTGGGGTCTGACCTGTGCCTTGTACAGCGTCAGGAGTTGCCCCGCAGTGAAGTACTGCCTCGCCCTATTGAGGACACCAAGTTTTTTGGACGCCAATTTGGCTTTGTGCTCCAAATGACTCCGGTACTGCACTTTACTCGTAATGTCAACTCCCAAGATACCAACACTTTCACCGACGGTGAGCGCGGTACCCTGGAACTTGGGCGCTATAACAAATGGGGTTTTTTTAGCGGTAAACGCGCAAACTTGTGTCTTCGTGAGGTTAAACTCGACAAGGTTAAGTCGACCCCATTCCGAGACCCGCTCCAGAGAGTTCTCGACTTCAGACACAAGTTTGATTCTGCTTTCCTCCACTTGTGACCGAGAGGCATTGGCTCGACAGGTGTATAGTGTGTCCACCGTACTATCATCCGCATAGCAATGTATACTGCGTGATTGTTGCAGCATGTCATTGATATGCAGAATGAATAGTGTAGGAGACAGTACTGAGCCTTGGGGAACACCGGTGTTAATGGGTTTCATATCTGAGCAGCATCCGTCAACAACGACCTTAATCTGCCGCTCAGATAGAAAGTTTGCCACCCAGTTGCATAGCCTCAGGGGAAGACCGTAAGATGGAAGCTTCGCGAGAAGGGCCCTGTGCCAGACCCGGTCAAAGGCCTTTGCAATATCCAGGCTGACTGCCAGAGCCTCCCCGTTGCCCTCGACGGCTTCTGCCCATCGGTGTGTGAGGTATACCAAGAGATCACCGGCCGACCGGCCCTGGCGAAAGCCATACTGACGATCGCTGATCAACCGGTGCTTCTCAAGATACCTAAGGAGCTGCGTGTTTATAACACGCTCCATCACCTTAGAGAGCAGGGAGGTTATCGCAATGGGCCTGTAATTGGACGGGTCACTGCGGTCACCCTTTTTCGGTATTGGGTGTACTAGGGCTACCTTCCACGAAGACGGTACTTTACTAGTGGTGTAGGAAAGCGAGAATAGGCGCGTTAAGACGGGAGCCAACTCGGGAGCGCACGTCTTTAATACGATCGCGGGGAGATCGGCTTTCCCTTTTGCCGTGTGAGCCAGAGTATCGTCCGGTTTGCGTAAAGATGGTAGAGACGACCGACAGAAGTTACCTTCGACAGCCTTGGCAAGCGACCAAAAAGCTCGACTCCCGCAAGGGTAGCTTGATAGACGCTGGCCAATTCTGCCGACGTGCCTAAACTTCGCCTTGGCTATTTGCTTCTTTGCCGAACGGGAGGCAGCGTTGAATTTTTTTCGAAGCTTAGACGTTTCGGGGTCCTTACGCGTGTGCGCATCAGCCCAGGTTTTAAAAGCTTCTTGCTTAAGTCTAGAAGCCTTAGCGCAAGAACCATTAAACCAGGGCTTGTTTCGCCCGCCAATGGATACTACAGAGCTGGGAATAAAACCAATCATGCCCTGTCGTATCACATCGGCTATCGATTCCGCACACGTGCTAGGATCACCCGAGGTGAAGCACAGCTGCCTCCAGGGGTAGGAAGCCAGGAATTCCCGGAGTCCATCCCAGTCCGCTGACCCGTAGTGCCAGACTTGACGCTTCCCATTGGGTCGAGAACCTTCTGGGGGCGGCAATGGTACGGCAGAACTTACCAGGCAATGGTCAGAAGTCCCAAGTGGGGCCCCAACCGTCACCCGGTAGTCGGATGGATGGGTGGTCAGCAGTAAGTGTTTCATTAAGTACCTTAGGCCAGCCGCCCCTCGTATATTTTTTTATCCTGATGTTCCTTTAGGACTTTAATATAAAGTTATGAGATTATTGTATTGTCTTCGGCCCTTGAACCCTGTGCAAATTTTCAAGTTAATCAGACTCCTAGAAGTAAGTGAAAATGAAGTTAAAAGATTCCGTTACATACATACATTATTTCGCAGATTTCTTTCGTCTCAAACCTCATAGACAGAAACGTAGCATCGTCCTGATGAAAATCAATTTTATTTTTAACTTCGCAGACAGATTGCACGTCCGGCAGCTTTTCTTTATAAGGCGGCAGCGTAACCTGCCCAAATAGTTCTCCCGCTTTCCGATCAATGTTAAGTTATTTGATTGCCTTTTTCGCTATAAACAAATTATTTGGCTCATTAAATATTATTAAATAAGTGGGTCTCTTGCAGGTCTTAACTACTTTGTTGCGGAATCCCAAGTTAGGAACACTTAATCAGTAGGTAAGGTCATTTAATTAATTCCAAAAGGAGAGCGACCAAAAATTGCAGCCATTTTGTATAGACGAATTTTTCAAATTACCTCACATTGGTGAAGCTCTCGTACGTAGAAAAAAGGCTTCAGTCTGTCAGCTGGATTCCCTAGCATTTGACGCGGAAGTGACTCAAATTGAGCATTGGTATTTTTTTATTTTCTGAAACCTGTTTTTTCATTACATATTACATTACTGGAGTCGAGAGTTGGTCTTTCGTCCGTCAGCTGGATTCCTGGACGGTCGCAGATTTGTTTTATGAAGCCCAACCCAACATCACCAGTTTTTTTTTGTACGAGAATAATTTGCTCTCATCGTCATCGTCATGTAAGGCGTTAAGTAAGCGTAGGTCGCTTTGTAGGTTTTTGTGGTAGGCATTAAGTTTGTAATGAGCGCGTCAGCCAGCTAGCCAATCGGAGCTACGCCGCCATACTATATTGACGTCTCCCTTTAGCCTAGCCAAGCCGTAGCCAATAAGGGGGCGTCGTCTGCCATTAAGCCATCATCATCATCAGATTGAATAAATCAATACGCGCATAGCGCGCATGGCCCAGCGGCTATCGTAGAACGCAAGCGATCTTCATTAGGGTAGGTACATACTTAGTTCATCTATATGAGTTAGAACAACTCCACCTGGTCGCCTCAAGTAAGTCTAAGCTGCATCTACCCTCCGAAATAAAGCAGAATTGCTTCAAGAGAGTCAAGTGAGTGCAGCAGTGGTAGTTCCCTGGTCGAACCAGTCATACCACGTAGGAGATGTTAATATCCTTGTCCATGCGAGTGACCACTTTATAATAGCCTCCGTGGCGTAGTAGTGGGTGATGAGCCGACTGCGAAGCGCGAGATCGCGGGTTCGATTCCCACCCAGCACAAATATTTGTGTGAACATGAGTATTTGTTCTGTGTCTAGGTGTTCTATTGTATGTTGTTCTATTTAAGTATCTAATTTAAAGTACTGATTACTGTAACTGGTTTAATCCGTTCTAATCAATGAATGCTTTCTGATTACCATAGTACAAGCTCTGCTTAGTTTGGAATCAGATGGTGTTGTGTGAATTGTCTAAAGATATTTATTTATTTATTTAATACCACACCACCAATACAAGACCGCCAACTTAGTAGCTTAATCCTTAACCTGTATTTGATTTGAATGCCTTCTAAGCATTATCTCATAAAAAGCTACGAAGTACGGCATGCAACATGAAAATCCATTAAATAAAATATGAGTCACAAGGACTATTACGCAATACTCGTACAGAACTCAGTACTCTCATATATGTATATATGATACATTTGCTCCATTTCAAACTGCCACATTTATATTCTTTCGAGAACTTGTAAGATATGTTGCTGATATCGGCCTACGCAGTTTGTAATATAAGTAAATGAAGTAGCATTAAGAAATAGTGTTAAGTATTTACAATGTTTTATATGCTTCATTTTATTTGGATCCTGTACATAGTATACCAGGGGATTAAAGTTACATCAGAAACAACGACTGTGTCATATGCGAAGAGTATGGTTCTGCGACTCCGACTGTGTAAAACATAATGAGCTCAGCATTGTCAGAGACGTCATGCATCTCCAGCCAGGCGCGGTCGCAGCCATCAATTTTCGGGGTGGGGGTCACTAAAAAATTTGGGGGAAGAGGTGTCCCAAATTGGCTTGTTTCGCCTTCTATCTACGCATGATTGGTGGATTTGGGGGGAGAGGGAGTTATGTCCTCTGGACTCCCTTCCCTGGGACCGCGGCTGTCTCCAGCAGGTCCATGGTGTTCAGGTTTTAAACGTTTTAAATATCACAGCAGTTTGCCACTACGCTCTATCTACTCCACTCTACAGTATTCATCAATCCAGTTTTAAGAATCGATTTGCGGTTTAAATGCAAAAAAAACAAGTTTTGATTAGACGACCCTAGTGGCGCAATGTTTAATGCCGGACTGCCAGTCGAGGGTTCGATTCCCGGTGAAACAGAAATTTGAATGATGAGTTTAAATTTCTATTCTCGGTCTGGGTGTTTGTGTTTCTGTCTTTGTATGTGTCCATGGTACCCACGACACAGGGTATTCCTCAGGGAATACCTTACTGTGGGGCTATGAACGTGTAACGATGAATGATGTATGAAATGTATGGTGTTGCTGTAACCGCAAAGTTGTTGCGTCCCTGGATTTTAGGTTTGTAGGAAGAAAATCTAAAGTATGAATTCAGGAGTTCGAAACCATTAAAAAAACTTAGTAATGCCGTAAGAGTGACATCAAATCCCGTACAGGCTGTTTAGACTCAGTCCCGGGCATAGATAAATACTTTCTAACTAATATTTAAGTTTCATAATATTTTTAATTTTGTATCCCTGTATTCCCTAAGTTGTACGATAAGTCGGTAAAATGCGCAACACCCTCCCCCAGGTCTGAGCCCCAGGCCAGCGCATAGCTAGGGGCGCTGCGGTAAGTAAAAAAAATATTTTTCAAATGGTCAATGTAAATAGAATAAAGAACGTACCTACAACAGAATGTGTAGATCTCATGGTATGTATGTTCTGACCTCAATGGAGTAAGATAAAAATATTGTTAATAGTTACATAGGTTTCTTAAGTCGAATTTTAGGTCACAATAACTAAATCAAATTAATAACGATAGAGACATATGAGATAACTAGTACAAGTATTGTTAAGGTCATTTCGTCCATTAGCAGGTAACTTTGTAATTCATGTTACTTATTGCTATCATAAAATTGCGGCCCTTTAATTCAAAGTGTATTGAGGAATATGTAGAGCTCGACTGATGGCGTGTCCTTTTCGGTACCAACTGTTACTGTTAGTCTGTATACAAAGAAAACTAGGCGTGGTCGTTTTGTAAACATACTACCTATATAAAACAATACCTTTTGTACCTGTAATAACGCAATTAATAAATGATTAAAAGACGAAACTATGTGAAAGGTCCAGCAGTGACAACAATAACCCTCTACATTCTCTGTCTGTACGTAAGTATACGTATCAAGTCTATGGATCTGAACAGACTTTTGTTTGAGCTTTATATTTTTTGCAATGTATGTTTGTTTGGATGGATTCTGCAACTCGATTTTAACGCTACACACTTATTACCACCCCACATAAGGATTCCCTGTGTCGTGGTACTCATCGCACCCAGGACCGGTCGGTCGACTGTCCGGCGTGGTAACGTATATAACAAGGTACTCTGTGGTGGTAACCATTGTGCCACACGGGTCGGATTTTGAAGCAGATATATCTAATTTAATCGGGATGACAATGCAATTATAAATACTCAGTATTTTGTTGTTAATTCAAAAAAGTTGCCGCAACAAAACTTCAAACATCTCTCCATGCAAAGTTGAGAAAATGATTTATTATAAGTAATTTCCGACTCTATAAAAAAGGAATCAAAGAGTTTTGTCTTTTTTAGAACGAAGTAATATAGTCTTATAACAAACTCTTTGTATTGTGCTTATAACGATGTTGTTTTTTTATAGGGTAGTCTTAGAATAAAAGGGGGTAATAGAATGAATCATAATTATAACACTCTATATTACTTTTCTCGCTACAAAACGGACATACCCTAACGCATTTCGGTGCGATGTAGGTCACGTGTGTTCCGGCGCAGTGCTAGATAGCCTAACACCGGTAACCTAGGCACGCGGCCTGACCGCGCCCGCTTATGTGTGGACCAACTACATACAGATACATTCATTTTAAAGGCTCCTATTGACTGGACGTTTATGGAAAAAGGATAGATATTTATATTCTGATAGACCTGCCAGTGTAGACTAAATATGATATCCGGGAATTTCGTTACACTAAGACTATTATTGTAAAATTCTCCGTACTTTTTATAATAATAGTTCTTCTTCGTACGAACGAACACAAAAAACGAAACATCTAACCAACATGGTCTATATTTTCAATTCAAGCCTATTTATACTGTTTTTGCACCGAAACTAATCATTGTCCTTTGGAAGTTTTTCTTCCTGTAGAACAAAAACTTAATGGTAAGGATATACGACGATGCTGTCACTCGAAATAAATGTCCACACTAGTGTCGATTGCGTGCAGACGGTACCCAAGCATTTTTTTGTGTCGACATTGATGTAAACATTTAGTGTCCCGGTTTACGTACATTGGCTATCTACACGAATTACGACATACACTGACTGCAATTCAGTATTGTATATTCTCGTGCCATGACTATCGCAATCGCAATTCGAGACCTGCCTGCCTTTATTAAATAACACTAAATCGGGCAGACATTATCTCCTACACATGGCAACACTCATTAATTGGTTGATCTAGTAGCATAAGATCTGAATTTAATATCGACTCTAGAATATGTCTAATCACGATAGATACCTACTTCTGATATACCTTCTTCTGATCTGATTTTGATAGGTTTTTTTATGGTTCGTTTCGGGCAGTACCACCTTTGCATCCATTTGTACCGTGCAAAATTTTGTTTTATCGTGAATGGTCGCAAGGTGCAGTTGCCGGCCAGACCTAGGTACATGAGGGAGCCGTTACTCTTCGGGGCAGCAACGTAACTGACCTCAGAAATGACCTAAGACGAGACTCAAGCTTGCTTGAGGGTGTGTGCAAAATTGTGAGATGCTTATGGACTGCGGCGACCATTTAACACTATTTAGGCCAAATGAATGCTGATCTGTATGTATATGTATGTATGTAACTGTACCATATACCATATACTTAAGATATACTTACGTATAGGTATGCTAAGTCTATGAATTGTACTTACAGATCGCTTATGTACTACACTCATAGATTTAGCAATGACTACAATAGGCAGGCCAGGCACAGGCAATTTAATGCACGCTTCAGAAGAACAGATATTATTATCATATTTATAATAGTGGCCGCCCGCGAATTCATCCGCGTGGACTTCGGTATTAGTCATAGCATGATGTTATATGGCCTAAAGCCCTCGGGTGGCTCCCCGGGGTTGCCCGTGTCCACTGTCCACAGGCGACGGTGATCGCTTAACAACACGCGGCCCATCTGCTTTTAAAAAAAAGCCTTCCCCGATAAATGGACTATCCAACACAAAATGATTTTTTCAATTGGAACCAGTAGTTCCTGAGATTAGTGCGTTCAAACAAACATACAAACGAACAAACTCTTCAGCTTTATGTATAGATAATATTGATTAATTACTGTCGACGTGTGGGAACTGTACGAATAGGCGTTCAGAACGAACCCTATTTCGTACTTACCATATTATTGCCAGCTGATCTTATGTTGTTTTTTTTATGTATTATCTATTTATCCACTATATATATTATCTTTTCATTTATAAGTTTCATGTTATCATATAAGGGACTGTAAATTATAAAACTTCAATAACGTTATAAGTTAACTGAAGTTTTCGATAAATCTACAACGATACTTCCAAACACTGATCGATAAATTCTTGATGTGGACGTAACTTTTCTATTTGTTAACCGATTTATATAACTAAATGTTTATCCAAAAAAATACCAATACATCGCACACCTCACACACACATCGAATCGCACACACATCGAAAACCGCATCCTTCTACGTTAAACCGTTCCTGAGATTAGGGCGCACAAACGAACAGACAATAATTCTAAAAATCATTGCTTTTGGTTCTATTACGCTAATAAATAGCCCTAGTGACAGTTTTTCTCAAATATCTTCAATGTGTAGATACAGACTTGTTACAGATTTATTATATGTATAGATCACGTGTGTCACCACATGACCACAGAATACTATGTATTTTAAACAAAATTTTATATTTAATTCATCGCCAAGAAGCGTAAGAATTATAAACCAAAAGTTACGAATACTTCTACAAACAAAGGTGATTCAAAAAATATTTAAAACTGAAATGAAACACCTGCTCAAATATATTTATACCCGTTTTTATTCTAAAACATAAAAAAAACAACTAAAAAAACCTAGGTCATCCTAGGTACCTACTTAACACAAAAGTATAATCTTTTTAATTACCTCCTACTAATGTAACCTTACAAAACAAATCAACTTAGTAACTTTTTCTATATACTGTACTTTTAAACAGCCGGAATAATCGCTTATTACAAATTAATTAATAAATTAATAATATGTCTCTTCTTCAACCCATTTCGAATAATTATTTCTTATTAAGTATCTTCTTAACTCGTCTCCAGCAATCATTAGAACAAAGAATGGCCACGCTAGCAAAAAGTCATACCACGGCAGGGGTTCTGTGCTAAAAACCTCGTGGCAAATAGGGGTATACGTTACTATCAAAGCTAATACCATCTCCACCACGATACTAAAGTTTAATACGTGATTATTCATACCTTTTTTGATGATGGAGATGCGACGAGTTTTGCAAATAATAACATCAGACACCTGAGCCCAACAAACGGCTACAAAATAAGCTGTCTGAGCCCTTCTCTCTACCCTCTTCCTATCGACGTATTCCCAGCTACGACCTAAAGTGTCCCTGACTTCTTTACTCGGCGATTCCCACAATTCACGAGTCCATATCAAGCTAGATGGGAAAAACCCACTTTCGGCGAATACAACAAAATAAGCGTATATGCCCGCGAAAAACTGTATTAAGCCGATTTGAAAGTAAGCCATGAATATAAGAACTCTATTTACTAGATGATCGGTAGGTTTGCGGGGAGGTATCGACATGATATCCTCCTCAGATGTCTCATAAGCTAAGCTCATTGCAGGCAACAAGTCCGTACCCACGTTCACGACTAATATCAATATTAAAGTCATAGGAAGAGGCATGCCACAACACGCGTACAACACAAATGGCATCATTTCTGGCGTATTAGATGTTAAGGTGTACGCTATTGTCTTTTTTAAATTATCAAATATACGCCTGCCTTCCTGTATACCAAGGACAATGGAAGCAAAATTATCATCTAATAGTATCATATCGGCAGCTTGCTTGGAAACTTCTGTACCTGTAATACCCATTGCAATACCGATGTCTGCCTTCTTTAATGCTGGTGAATCATTAACACCATCTCCAGTAACTGCAACGACGTGCTTAAGGGACTGATATGTTTCAACAATAAATAATTTTTGTTGGGGACTGGTCCTGGCGAATGTAATTTCATTGTATTTTTTCATCGCTGCCTTTAAATCATTAACGCTCATTTTTCGTAAATCGTCCCCGGTAATTACAGCCGCCTTAAATTGACTCTTAATGTGCGATGGAACATCAGCTAGATCAATGTGATGTTCGAAAGCGTAATCGTAAGCTGTAGGTTGGGTTATGGTACCACATTGACGGGATATAGCTAAGGCCGTCACAGGGTGGTCTCCGGTAACCATGATAACTTTTATGCCTGCTTGACGACATAAAGCAATCGATTTCTCAATTTCATATCTCGGAGGATCTATCATGGAAATGGCACCAACAAATCTCAAATTTTCAACGGGAAAATTTCGCTGCTGAGTATCGAATTGATAACCAATAGGGTATTCACTAACCGGCAAATCACAATCGCAGTACCCAATGACCCTCTCACCCATATTAGCCAATTTTATAAAATTAGCCCTTAGCTCCTTTTTTACCTGTGGACTCATGGGTTGATCTCCTTCTTCGACCAGCACCGTTGTGCAGTACTCCAAAATAATTTCGGGAGCACCTTTCATTATTAAGTAGTAGCTATGAGTAGAGTGCATTTGATGTATCGTCACTTGATATTTATATGCTGAACTGAATGGTATTTCCGCTTCCTTCGGATTCATCTGGCGAGCCTGTGTCGCAGAACGATTTATTTCCATATACCGTAGAATAGCAGATTCAGACGCGTCCCCGATTATTTTTCTCTTCTCTATTGGTAAATGCTGAGAATCATGGGCAAATTCTGCTTTAAGATTGAGTGACGCCGCTAAGCTCAAAATAGAATATGCCCGCTCGGATACATGAGCGTGGTCAGTCTTATCGTATATGGTAAAATTACAAAATAAATGCGAAACATTCATCTGATTTTCAGTAAGTGTACCAGTTTTATCTGAACATATACAAGATGTAGAGCCAAGAGTTTCCACGGCCTGTAAAGTTTTTGCCAAACAGTTTTTCTTCTTTAACTGATTTGCCGAAAGTGTCATACAAACGGTCAAAGTCACAATCAGCCCTTCAGGTACGTTGGCCAATATAATTCCTAGCATATACTGTAACGCAGATAGCCAACTTTTTTGGATAGAATACACCATTAGGAAAAATATAATTCCAAATGTAAATGCTACACCACATATCAACTTAATAAAATGTGTTATCTCCTTAGCAATTGGTGTTTCTTCTTTTTCTAAGCCAGTCACTAAACCAGCTATTTTCCCAATCTGTGTCATTTCCCCAGTTGCAACCACTACCCCTCGAGCAGTGCCTTCAGTTATAGGACAGCCAAAAAATACCATGTTTTTAGATTCCAGTGGATTAGCATTAGTACATTCTGGACGGTGTTTAATAGGTTCCGATTCACCGGTCAAGGAAGACATATCTGTTTTAAAATTTGTACTTGTAAGTATCCTAACGTCGGCTGGAACTACTTCACCGCCAGTCATTTCTACGATATCTCCTATCACCACATCACTATTCGGTATTACTTTCTTCTGGCCTTCCCGGATAACTACTGTGTTTGGAGGCACCATTTTTTCAAATCCACTCATTACGGCTAAATTTCTAGCTTCCTGATAAAACCCGAAGAGCCCAGTTCCAACGATTGTCGCAGTTATGACACACCCCAAGTAAAGGTAATCGTCTCCGGAATGTCCGCTCTCGTGTCCGGGATCGATGATGTCAGCGGCGAAGTAACCGATGAAGTTAAGTATAGCTCCACACCAGAGAACGCACTGGAACCATCCGAAGAGATTGTGTCGGAATATTTTCCAGTAACTGTTGCCTCGTAATTCTTTTAACTCGTTAGGCCCGTGGTGTTCTAGCAGCTCCTTAGCAAAACTTTCTGTAAGCCCAGTAGTAACGTTTGTCCGATATACAACTTCTAGTTGAGCTGGTGTCAAGAAGTGGTCACCGCTGTGCGTTTCCTCCTTTAGAAGATTAAGTTCGGAGACCTCTGCCGCGTGTTGGATACTTGGTCGTTTTGCTCCAAGAAGCGAGGTACTGGATCGACGCCGATTTTTATGAGGCATTATTACTTAACATACACCGAAAATAACTTTGCCTTTAAATAAAAGTATAGTTGATGCTTTCAATTTGACAACATCTGTCTACTTATCTTCTTTATTTACTTCTTTCATAAGTAACACGGTAAAGCTTATAACATTAATTTAACCCAAAGTAAATACCTTCGATGAGATCTGAAATTTCTTTTATCTGTCTATATTAAGTAAACCATTGATTTATATGTATGTACTTGAAACCATTGAGGCGCTGCATGACGTCTCTCTCATAGTTTTAGTTTGTATGGACATTTCATCAGTTCATAAAATAACCACGCCACGTATATTTTTCAACATACTATATAATATAAAAATATAAAATAATTTTGGTGTCTACAGTAGCTAGTAGCTACATACAATGATGCGTTCCTCACACAGAGAGTAATAAAATCTGATGTCAGTATTATATATTTGGGATAAAACAAAATGGAGGGTACGAAGAAATTAGCGCCGTGCCTACATGAACAAACATGATATACGTCTTGTGTACAATGTTACTCAAAATCAGTGGCGCTATGTATTATAACTGATCTCAAAATAATAATAACTTCACGACACTAATTTCGCTTAAATTAGCAAACTAGTAAAAGTTGCCTAATTTACATTACGAAACTAGCTGTTTGATTAATTTTGTGGAACTAGTTACCTAATGTAAATTAGGCTTTACCTACAAACAACTTTTTTATAAAATCTTTTAAATATATGCAATTCTTATCTATTATAAAACATACGATAAACCGCAGGGCACAGTACTACTAAGTTAGTAGTACTGTAAGTAAGTAAGTTAGTAGTAGTGTATGCGCACTGTGTTAGTAGTACTAACACAGCGCGCATACAGCACACTAGTGTTTTAATAAAAATAAGACAAGGAAACACTTTTAAAAATACTTTTATTACATAAAATACCTTTCGTTACTTACTACATCATTGACAATATGTGCAACTTTATAAAACTGTGTTTTTTACATAATTACATCTGTGTATAGAAATTTAAGATCACCATAAAATTTATTGCACTTTATACTTTATATAACGGACTGATGAATTTTACTTCTAGATATTATAAATATTATAATACATTTCATTTATATAGTACACGTAGCAAGCCGTACAACAAAAGCACGTTAGCTTGCTATTTATTAAAAAAAATAACATTGCACTTCATAATATTCGTTTGTTATTTAAAAAAGCACAAAAATCCATGTAATACATGAAAAGATGGTTTTGAGATCAGACTGTGGTTTGCATAGCAAGTGAGTGAGTGACATAGTTTGTAAAAATGTAGTTAAAAAGGTTATAACTTGGTGCATTTGGCCAGATAAAGAAGTGTTATTAGTTTCAAAAAATTATAATAAATAATACTTATTTTTAAAACTCGGGATGTGAAATATCGACATATCTTAGGCAGCAGATTAACTTAAAAGTGTGATATTATTGAGATGTACTATTTTATAGTTAAATGTAAAATTTGTATACAGACTGACTTTATTATTATTTGAAACAACTCTTAATTTATTTATATATAAATTAAGTCCAGCGGCTTCGCCCGCGTGGACCAGTTTTATGGGTTTCCGTAGGATAAAAACCATCCTATGTCCTTTCCCAAGGTCCACTCTATCTGTGTTCCAAACATTACAATTGGTTCAGTAGTTTAAGCGGGAAAGCGTAGCAGACAGACAGACAGACAGGGTTATTTTCGAGTTTATAATATTAGTAGGGAAGTAGGGATTATTTTAGCTTTTCTCTAGCTTTTTGTCAATACAAATGTCGTACGTAACATTTGGCACATTAAACCACAACAACATATTTCTCATGCGGTCAGGCATCCATAATATCACATCCCTAGATCGAAAACTGTTGCAACTCAAAAACAAAATATAAGAAGAACTTCTCTGTTCAGAAAACTTCTGTATTAAAATTTCTGTAGAAAAGGGATATACCTACCTAGTATTTTATATGAAGGACGAAAATACATTATGTAGAATATAATATTGAATTCTGGATTCTGAAGTATAAATTTTTTTTCATCCCCTGCTGTATTTTGCAGAGCGGTGAGTTTCTTGAAAAACTATATAAACGTCTTGGAAAACGTTATCTGTAATGTTTATATAGTGTATAATTTTTGTAAATAAATTATGTCTGAAATTATGTTTAAATAAAATTATTATTGTAATTTTAGCCATCAAATACAGTAAAGTGTAATAAACTTAAATACCGCTATTTTTGAGCTGAAACATTTTAATCCTAATTTGTGTTATATCATTTTCTATAGAGTTTTACTTATTTCCTTTTTAGTAGTAAACATCCCATATTAAACAAATTTCTAAACTGCATAAAACTATGAACAGGATTTGTGACCTTTTTACATATTCGCAAAAAAATTGCAGTGTGTGCTCAACTTAATTAGTTTGTTTTACAATTTTTTCACTCTATGTTTCTATTACTATCCAAAAAAGTTAGTCCTTGACTACATACATTCTTTCTACATTAATTCCCTATATTTTAGCTGCATTCTTAAAAAATTACTAAATCGCCGATGCTAAAGTTAAAGACTGCTATTAAATTTCTGTAATTTTTTGGACTATCGAATATGAAGTTAATTCGAGCTACTAAAAAAGAACTAGTTACACTCAAATTTCTGACGAGTTCCTTGAGCGTCATCGCCCATACATTCTCATTGAGGTTCGCACACGACGCAACTAGTCACCAACCAGTTAAAAACGCGTTAGCAACTGATTACTCGTGACGTGTCGTACCGGTCGCCGCGCTACTGGGTACCCGAGTTTTCATACTTTTTGTTTTGAAAAATGAACGATCAAACATTAAATATTAAATTTATGACGGAATCCTTGCAATTTGAGTAGCACCGTGTGCGAACTACAGTTTCTAACTGGTTTGGAATTGTAATTACTGATAAGTTCCGACGTTTTTGAGTAGCTCTGTGTGCGGAGGGCCTAATGTATCCTAGCACAATTTGAATTTTTGGTTTTCTCAAGCTATGGATCACGTAATGGTTTAGTCGTTAGTTAGAAGTTTATAGCATATGCTTTAGGCAAAATTTATATTATATTGCTATAGAAAATGTATTAATATCCATATTATGCGTAAGACGTGTCAAAATTCGTCAAATTGTGAATTGATTTCACATTGTATAACCTACACATTTCATCGATGACAAAACTTGAGTTCACCACCAATGTACCATAAAACTAATATCGTGATATTTCAGTCTTCTAATACTTATTTCGTAAATGGATTTTTTTAACTTCTGTAAGTAACTAAATTTCAGTCACTTATATACTATATACTAAATTAATTATTTTATGTATATACCACTTTAGAAATAAACAATAAAAAGTATAAGACCTGAAGAAGAAAATTAATATTTTTTGATCAACGACTGTATTTTTTCTTTTATCTCTCTTAGAAGGTTAGGGACATTAATTTGCGAATAAAACTTGCCAAGGTTTTTTGGAGATATTCTCTCTCTAGCCAGGCCCGTGACCATGATTGAAAACTATGAGTACCTTGTAACTAGATATGACGCTGCCTAATAAGCTACCGAAATTAACTGGCAAAATAATACGTCTATTTTTAGTAATTCAGTGTGGAAGAGACTATATGCTGACGAAAATAGTCAGCTGATGATGAACTGGAAATTTTAATTTGTTCCAGCAGATATTATAATGAAATAGCGATTTTAATAGATACTAGGAAATCGGTTAGTCATAGTAAGTAAACAGGAATGTAAAAAGAAGATAATTCCCCGAAAAAAAATAAAAGGGATGTTAAATTGCCTATGTAAAAGGTTATTACGAAAGATGATAACATAAAATTTGACAAAAATTTATACTCTGCGGAAAAACTAGTCAGGTGAACATAAAAAGACAAAGTCAGCATTTTAAATTAATCATTGCTACTACATACTTATACTTTCACGTTATTAGTTTTTGCTACTGCACAATCAAGGGAATATTTATCTTTATTTTTAATTTTTTTGCACCAAAAACTCTACACTAAGGACCTCTTGCACCACCTTCAAGTAAAGTGACAAGTACGCTAATTGTCGGTTGAAGTCACCTGTAACTTCAATTTCACGATGTTCGAGTAGCACTAATCATATGATAATCTGACCCATACTCATAGCTTTTACTTGCCAATTAACTTTACTTGGGACGCAACTAATTAACACTTTACTTGGAGATGGTGAACGAAGCCCTAAAAAATATAGATTAAAGGCTTGTAAACAGACAATAACTCGTTCATACAAATGTCTTTGGTAACAATCGTTTTGTACTTGTTTATAATAATACGTGAATATAAACTAATATTATGCTTAAGAGTATTTTTAAAACTAATGTTAATTGAATCTTAACATAACTCAATAAAAATTAAATTGTCTTAAAGTAAATATAATATACAAACTTGGAATGGTTGCAGGAAATAAATTAACACCCTGTTTCGTTAAATACACGTATATACAAATTAATTGCCAATTTATATAGATAAATGTAAAACTAAAATAAAATTATGGATATACATACTTAAATATAGATACATTACAAAGATCATAATGTATTATTCATTGAGAAGTTTAAATGTCACTTTATATGTAGATTTTAACGTAGTGGAGCATCAAAGATTTAATAATCCAATTTAAATCATCTTGTTTTAACAACTTAGAGCACGAGAACATAGACTAAACTTAATAAAAAATTGAACTTTACTAAACTAAATTTAACTTTATATTGATGCCAATGAAATAAAAAAAACAGTCATTTCATTTGCTAAAAGGTATGTGTGACCGGATGATCCAGTTCATAGTGGGTTTACGAATGATTGAAATTACGTTTAAATGGGTAAAAAAATATATGTGGTTAATGGGTGGGCTTCATAATTCAACTGTTATTTACCATTGGATAGCACATAAATAATGCACTCCTATTTCGTGGAGTAGGCTGACAAGTTTCCGCGCGTAACGATAGAATATCTGTTTAGCCGTTCACGGCGTACCACGAAGGCAAAATCGATGGCGGACTAAAGAAGGAATAGCTCGTATCTCCCATGGAGATACGATTCTCCCACGCAGATTGATAAGGTAACTATAATAACCTGTCGATGACCAAAGTAACTTCCCTATGACTATAGTAACTTGCTGGTAAATAAAGGATCTGATGCCTATTGACAACTTCTTTGGTAACCCATATACAGGAATTACGCATGTAACGCAACCATAGTAAACTAGCGTTGGTGATGTAAAAAAATTACATCGTACATTGTATACACAATAAGAGGTACCGAGAATCAGCAAAGCAAGCTAATGGTGCCGTTGTCGCTGCCCAGCAGCAGCAGCCTGTTCAGCGGCAACACGGCCATGCAAGTGAGCACTCCCTTGAAGGTATCAGAGCGCAGCTTGGTGCTCGAGAAGGAGGCCTCCTGGTCCAGCGAGGTGTGCACGCCGATGCGGTTGTTGGTAGTGCCCGATATCAGCTCGTTGTAGTACACGGACAGGCAGTGGACGGGCTCAGTGCTGCCTCTGTGGCAAAAAAAAACTTTATTGTTAGTTTTAACTTCTAATCCTATATATTAATAGCGCAAGCCGATTTTTGACCCAGTTATTACGGGAACATAGCTATCCAAGTCCTAATAATCCGTATCGAGTCCGTTCTAATAATTCACTGTCATTAATAGAGAAGGATCATTCTTCAGAAACGTTATCGCACAGTTTATTGCATTGAACATTTATTAAACAAGTTATTGTTTTTCCAATAACAATGTTTTAGTAGTAAATTCTGTTCTAAGCAAGATTAAATAAAGTAAATTGTTACGGACAAAGTCCAATTCTATAATTTGACATTTCACAAGGTTCCAAATTCCTAAAAAAACGCAAATGTTTCGCGGGCGACCGACCCACTAGTTAGTTAATAATTTTCGACTTTGTAACTGAAGGGTTAAAATGTATTCATCTGAAATATCGTAATTTCAAGTGATCAGTTTGTAAACGTTAAAAGATTTATAAACACAAAATATGCCATGAGGGTGACAAAGACAAGGATCCCTAACCAGGAAATGACCTCTACGATTGATTGAAAATGAACAAATGAATTCAAATACATGTATTTTTTCTTAGGGAATATGGATGTATAAGTGACTGAAAACAATGACTTACTTTAAATGGGCGATCAGTTCGCCGTCATCTATACGCCAGAGGGCTGTGACTTGATCGAGACCGGAGCTCAGTAGGCGGTGGTCATCCACGGCAGCTAACCGAAGAACCTGTTGAGTTATTAAGTTATTATTATAGATTAATTTTATAATTATTAGAAGTTTGGGAAGTTACATTAATTTCTCGTCGCCACGCCGAAAAGGTAGTGTAACCACATACTTGAATCACATCTGAATATTACACGTACGAAGGCGAAGAAAGAAGAAGAGTTTGTTTGCCTTTTTTTCTCGCCCCGATGGAGTGATATTATGGAATGATTTTTGTGCGTGAAGATAGATTGTGGAGAAGGACATAGGATTTGTCCTTTCTAACGTGGATGAAAACGCGGGGCTCCACTAGTTAACTACAGTTGGACATCACTGACCTCTCCGTGGTGCGCTCGCCAGTGCGCTGGAGCCGGCCGCTGCGCAGGACGATGAACCGTTGAAACGTCCATTCTACAGTCCGTGCGCGAGCTCCGATGAATCGGTGGCTGAGGAAGCGGGCGGTTGTGTGCCCCGCCCGACTGTCGCCTCATACCCCCCACTCTCCCAGTACTAGAGTTGGGCATTTGCGTTATATTTTGTCATCGATGCGCATCGTTTTTAAGTATACCACATCAGATGCTGGCATCGTTTTTTCTGGCATTGATTCCGTGTCGTCATTGCCAGCTAAATTCTGGGTATCAGTAACGGTGCCACATATTTGTTGCCTATTTCAAAGGATTCTTATAGTTCGGCTCGCGTACTGAACCGAGTGTTAGTTTCAAACAAAAGACTATTTAAATATATTGTTTTATATAGATTATTTAGAATTATTTTAAAAAGTGATTTACCCTCATAGAATTATTTCATAGTTTACACTCGCGCGGAGGCTTAAGATGTGTTAGTATCGATAGCACAATATCGACTAAATCACAACTCTAGCTTCAACATTCCTTATCATTCCTCGAAGCTCGCGCGCGGCCTGTACGTAGACGGTCAATTTAACTAGTTCGTTGAATGAACGCTCACCTCTATCCGTAAGATATTTGTCATTGAAATTTCATTAGAAATACAGTTTGGTTTTTTAAAGCGAAGCATGTTAAATGCAAACAAATTTTATATATGTAAAAGTGTGTTTATTTATCCTTCGGTGAAATCGCCTGATTTTTTGTATGCAGATAGATTCGGGGGATGGAGATTGTCATAGGCTATGTCTACGGTGCCACTGGGTGCCGCGTGTGGAGGACACCGGTGCGTTCCACTGGAGATCCCGAAGTCCTCCCGAAGCGCAGAGGCAGGCCACCGAGGGAGTTTTAGTGCGGTCAAATCCTACACAACCCGGTATCCTCTCCCAAGGTGCCGGGTACCTTTTGAAGATTTCCCCCCGATATGAAAAAAGGTAACTATAGTAACTACAGTACTCACCTCCCCGTCGTGCGCCCGCCAGTGCGCCAGCGGGCGGCCGCTGCGCACGTCCAGCACGGCCACGTGCCCGCCCGCCAGCCCGCACGCCGCCCAGCCGCCGCCGCTCGACACGCACATGCAGCGGATGAACGTCGTCGCACTCGCTGGTAACTGTAATAACAAAATACATCATTAACGTATCAAGTCATATTTATTTCTTCAAGAAACAAAAAAAAAATGGTCAGACTGAAGCCTTCGAGCAGTTTCAGCTGAGTAGCAATATTGTGAACACCAATAACCTGGAAAAACTAAAAGTGACAGGCAAAGTTGAAGGCAAGAGGCCACGGGGACGCAGCCCAAAAACATGGTCAGACCAAATATCTCAACACCTGGAGATATCATTAAGCGCGGCAATCCATCAGGCCAATCAATCCATGAGGGATCGATAGAAGAACGAGAGAGAGCAATATTGTAGTGATCATCAGTCTCCGAAGTACTAGTACAAATGCATTCACCTAAGACGAAGCAACTAGTCTGTTTTTTGAAGCGCGCGAGTGTGTTTGCGTACATGTGCATGCTATAGTGGACGCACTCACCTTCAGCTCGTACATGTTCTGGGGCGCGCGTGCATCGATCATCTTCAGCGCGGCGTCGGTGGTGGCGGCCAGCAGGGAGCGGGAGCCGCCGGGTAAGGCGCGCACTATGCTCACAGCTGACTTCATGTTGTCCAACTAGTCAACGAAAAACACATTTTATTCAACATCCCATCACATAAGAGCTTTCATAGAATCTGCGTATCGACTTCGTGCAGCAAACCATCGAATATTGACTAACATGGCAACTACCGCCACGCGAGGCAACTCGATCATTGCCGCGCTCGAACGTGCCGCGCGATGCACGAATTTATTTCGGTTATTGATTGCGCGCCAAAATGAACCCATGTTAACAGATAGGTTACTGCACGCGGCTGCCTCGCTACAGAAAAATTGTGCACTATAGTTAAATGTAAATAGTAAATAGATTCCTAATAAAAATTTGTTAACAATTATTTATGTATGTATTGATATTTAATAAAAAAAATACAATTACCTGTGACACCACACTTTCCATGAAAGGGTCCCAAATATGCACAACGGAGTCGGTTGAGACAGCTAGTCGCATAGATTCCAAAAAGGTTAAAGATAGCACCCCTTTTTTATGGCCCGTATAAGTCCAGTTGCATTGAGATGTGGCATTCCCGTCACCCTAAAAATTAAACAATCAATATCAAGATCAAAAGGTTATAGATTAAACTTTAAAGAAATCTTGTGTTAATTCTTTAATTGTTAATGAATTCAATTGTGTCTCAAAAAATTATCAAAAGTGAACAAAATTGGCAATATATCAATGAAACCTCGAACAAAATTGAGTAAGGAATATTTCTGACCATTTTCAGTAAAATAGAGAATTCTATAGTTGCCTACCTGGTTCCTCAAAGACCATAGCTTAACTGTCTTGTCCTTAGAACCACTCATAAAGCTGTTCTCGTTGTCGAGGCAGTATATAGACTTGACGGTCTGGGAGTGTCCCATGAAGGTCTGTAGTTTGATTTGCTTCAGGTTGAATCTTGTATCCTTCTCGGGTCGGCCTATCTCGTGTTCCCAGTAGATTAGCCAGTCGCCACGAAGATGTCTGTAAAAACAATTTTTATTGTTCTATTTTATACTTGTACATATGTCAAATATGTGCTACTTGACAAGCAATTGCCTTGATTCCTTTTTTCTGATGTGAAGTAAATTTTATTTAGTGCGAAAATTTGTACGATTTTGGGAGAGCCCTCGGAGTCAGTGCATCTGCTTTTTCCGGAGAATAATGAAAGAAAACATCGCTGTCTAACGTTTAGTTTTACCAGATTAAATCTCGGGCATCTTGTATGAGAGTTTGGTGTTTTCTCCACTAGAGTACAAGTTTAGTTACTAAATAATTAACCACTTATTCCGAACCTCAGCGGTACAACAAACACACTAACCTATGACTCTTAGTGCCAGCGGTATTGTTACAGGCGACGACATGCAAGCCGCTCAGCTGGCTCGCCTCGCGCGTGTCGCTCGCCACATCGATCCTGTTGCCGACCAGCGTTACGTTGGAGCCGAAGCTGTTGGAGTTGGACAGGTGTTCAAGCGGCTCCGGCTTCGGGGCGGCTATCTCGATATACTTTTTGCTGATTGGCTCGTCACTGAAGGACTGCTGGACGCGCTTGTCCCGAGGCGAGTTTTGCGGAGAGCTGAAAACAAAAAATGTTATTTTTTATTAAGTTAGGGAGTATTGTGCTGAATTTGCCACCCTTTGATTTTTTTTTACTTAACATACTACACATTTTTTACTATTCCAAAATTTATAATGTATTCACACACAAATCAAACATACATTAAAGTAATCTATTGATAATTATATATATAATAAAGATAAATATCTTTTGACTAGTGTCGGTTCACCAAGGATTATACATGTTTGTGAATGTGTCACCTAAGATGTTGTCTATCAGTCATCAGCAGAGACTATAGTTACTAGCAGATTTTATTATAGATGCCTGTGAGTTAAAAGAGTAACCCAAGCAGCTAGACCGATTATTATACATACCCTCAGGTAACTTTTGTGATCGTCACTATAGTAAACTGATGATAACTATAGTAACCTAGTCAACAGCTTGGGTGTGATTGACTGATTCACAATTTCTTAAGTAGGTATAATCTGAACGTGCATCCATCAAAACCTGCCAGATAAAAACCTAGAGATGAAAGAGCCTTTACATTTTTTTTTTATTTATTGTACGATGAATTAAAATTATAATCATGAATTTAAAGTTAATTAGTAATTGGATAGAAAATGTCATACCTTCTATCACTTCTTCGGGTACAGTTGCGACACAGCGCTCGAATAGTGTCCGGGTTCTTGAGCACCCTGTCTATGTTCTCGGTTCCGATTAGACGCCCAAACGCGCTGTACGCCTGGTACGCTAGTTGCTCGTTGAATACCATTAGGAGCTCTTCTTGAGCCTATAATTAATTAAAATCTTATAATGTTTAAGAGAGGTCCGAATTTAGGAACTGGCGTATGATCTTGCCACAGAATTTTGCCAATAGGAAGGAAAGGAAGTTATATTACTCGGTTAAATAGTAGCCTATATTACTCTCCAGCTCCGCAACGATTTCCGTTCAAATTATCACGTTAATCCTTAGCACTGTTGCGACGTAAAATAAGGTCAAAAAAATACACTTTCACATTTCTAATTTAAGTATAATTAATAAAGATAAGAGCTGATTTACACTGACCCAATGGCTGGATCGAGCGTCGATGCATTCCAGCGCTGGATCGGCATTGCTACTGCATCAGGTCGTTTACATTCAATCCAGTAGACACTCTTACTTTATAAGAGTGACAACACGTTTGCAGCAAAAAATAGTATTCCGCGTCTTGGAAAGTTTAGGCAACTAAAATATTGTCAAAAAATCTTTGTATCATACTGCTTCACGCGAAATTCTAAATCTATGACTTCACGATGCGAATGAATTGTTTGAGGAAGGATGGATAAAGGAAAAGCTAATTTGAGAAAATAGATAAGTGATGCAGAAGATGCATGAAGGCAGAGTTCTTCAAAAAATGTCAAACAGACCCTGTTGTGATTTAGATATTTTTGGCAAACTTGTATTGTATACCAGACAAACAGAAGTGTGGTCACTATACGAGTACGCGGCGGAGGCTGGCCCGTTGCGTTTACACAGTTGCAGTGACACTGGTGTGGGGTGCGCGGAGTGCGGGCAGAGGTCAATGTGTTGAAAAATAGGAACGATTCTATTCCGATGTGCCGCAATCGACCGTAACTGTGGCAACTCGGTTACAGCGGCACGATAACCTAATAGCTTTCTCAGTCCAATCTTATAAAATGTACAATAAATGATGTTAATCATTTTTAATATACAAAAAATTTACTGTGGCGATCTAATCTTAATGTAATAAAGTACTTCAATAGAACCAATAAAAAAAACTGATAAGGCCGTCCCTCGCCATGAACGTAAGGATCGATGCAATCCTTAGAATAAATACGTATAGAATGAGTGTCTTCATACAAGCGCGCTGTCAAAATTGAAGCACTAAAATAGATTCCTACGGCTGTCACATCTAATAGAACAAAATATTTTTATTTCGACCAAATTAACTATAAAATACTACAAAATATTGAAAACAGTGTGAAAAGTTATTTTATTAGACTTCTTTTGTTTTTAAAAAGTGTTGCGATAAAATTTAACCTTAAGTCTTACGGAGCGGCCCGGCGTTTGGTGCCATGCTACATGCTTCAATTTGGGCGCGCGAACTTGGTTTCTATAATGTAATTGTAATTATTCTACGCTTGTGAAGTAGTTTATTGCCAGGACGCGACCGTCACGCGCGGCGATAGTAATGCACACTGAAATACTAGTAAAAACAGTCAGTAAGCAATGTACGTCACCGTACAATGAACATTTTAATATACAAAAATTTGACTGTGGCGATATAATCTTAATGTAATAAACTACTTCAATTGAACCAATAAAGAAACTGATAAGGCTGTCTCTCGCCATGAACGGGCGGCTCCCCTAGGGTTGTCCGTGTCCATAGGCGACGGTGATCGCTTAACACCACGCGGCCCGTCTGCCTTAGGTTTATTTATAAAAAAAATGAACGTAAGGATCAATGCAATCATTGTCTTACTATATTTTTTTACGGACAAAAGTTCTCACCGTTAGCGCAGCAGGGTCCGCGTCGGGTATGGGCGTGTCGGCGGGCGGCGAGTGCGGCGGCTCGGGCAGGTCGGCGCGCACCACGCGGCCCTCGCGCACCGCCCACTCCGCCGTGCTGCCGTCGCGGCAGATCTCCAGGTACCCCTCCGCTCGGGCTTCGGTCAACTCTGCTTCTGTTAGCTGAAATCGTTGTCAAATGCTTAGCAACATTACAAATATTCTCTAAATAAACGTCAATCTTTTCACGGGCATCGGCTCTACGTGCCTTTACGACAATGAGTTGAACTGAGAGAAAAGAGACGGTAGAGAAATATTCTCATCAGCATAGAATACACTTTAAAAAGACCAAGAATTAAAGAATTAAGATGTAAAAGAACTGAGAAGACTCGTAGCCCCACGTAGGAGTATCTGTGCTGATCATTGCTGAATCCTTAGTTACATTGGAAGATAGACCAAAACACCCAAAAAAGATAACCCTTTTAGTGTTCTGCTAGCTGTTTCTTTCTAAATGAGAAGGATTAATTCTGGCTAAGCCCAGTTGTGGCCCAAACGCTATATTCGATGATTATTAAGGAACTTTTTCAATTTTAAAATTTTCCATTTCAAACTGTATTTTACAATAAAATTACCTTTTCTGTATTTGTGTCCTCTTGCTTTGGCAAATTTTCAGTTTTTCCCGTGGCCTTGTCAAATGCTAAGAAAAATCTGCAACAACAAACTAATTATGTATTCAGAACCTCATTCAAAATAATCATAGTCCAATTCATAATTTTCAATACGTTATAAGACTACCAAATCAATTGAGAAACTTTTAATGCGCTGTCAAAACGTGTCATTCTCATACATTTTGTATGAGAAAATGATTTGTGACGTCACAAAATTGTAGTCAATTGAATAAATTATTATTATTCATTAGTGATCCGGCTCGACTCGGCTCGGGTGAACTTCTTGGATACTGATCTATCACGAAAACGGCACAAAACCACAAACACACAGACAGAGTAACTTTCAGATTTTTGTAAAATTAGTGTGGATTTTAAAAACAATAACAATCATAAATAAAAATAAATTAACAACTATCCTGTTCTCCAATTTCCAAGCGTCGTTCATTACAACCTTTTTAACGCATGTACTTCAAATTTTTTGTTCAGTTTCCGATACCGTATTTTTAAAACATGTAAACTCATTTTATGACACATACCTTTGCAGTGCCGGCACGCAAAGATGCTTGCGCGTCATCTCAGGCCCGACCCGTAACGCCAACGCGTATAACGCGTCCAATAACTTCCGAGTGAGCGCCGCGCGAGCCACTGCGCCGCTGGGACACGCGCAGCGGGTCGTGCCCGCCAGTCGCAGGGCGGGCTGTAGGATGGATTTGAGGAATGTGTCCTAGGGACAAAAAAATGAATTTAAGGTGCGTACAGATTAAATAACATGTTGTATAACTTGTGTTTTATAACACGTCCACATTATCTGACATTGTTTTTCAAATTTGCAACATATTATAACAACACTGTACACATTAAAATAACAATGTTGTATAACATTTTCTTTAGTCGTTCCTATTCACAATGCCCCGCGCACCACAAATAATATGTTAAATAACTTAATAACATGTTTTATAACATTCTGTCTCCACATTATTGAAACATGTTTTATAACATTGTTTTAAAACATGTTATGTTATATAATATGTACGCACCTTTAGATAGCTAAAAACTGCAAACAAACAACACATGAGAAGAGAAGGCCGAGCGGTAAAACCCGCTGTCTACGACATAGTTCGATCCTTTGGCGCGCACCTCTGACAAAGAAATTTGTAATGTGCTTATTTATCGCTGCTACACGTTGAAGGAACATATCGTGATTTCTTTAATTACGATATTTTCCATCACTGAGCGTGCATGCTTGAGAGAAACTCATAATTTCTTGAAGAAAAGATGTCCACCAAACTGCACTTGTGCTGCGTGGCGTGGACTATGGTCATAATCTCACTCACTTCGGAGAGAAGACCAATGCCAGTAGTGGATCATTAAAGGATTGAAAAAAAAAATTTGTCTGTATAGGTTGAGTTTAAGAATATGTTTGGGAGCTCAAATCTTCGTCAGAGGCTCTGGAGTGGGCGACAGTGTTTGCGTAGCCGCGTGTCATTATTAGCCCCTGAGGCACGTGTCGTTTTCGCAAGATAGGCCTTGGGACACTGTGCATTTAGTATATTAGTGCGTTCCGCTTGAAATCACTGGAGTCATCCCCAAGCAATATTCCAGCAAGAGGTTTTTAGTGTGGTAATCTCACATAACCTGGTATCTCTCCCGAGGTACCTTTTGAAGGTTTCCCATTCCCCTTATACAAATGAGGTAATTTTAGACTAAAATTAAATTTTCATGGTGTAAATCATACCCTGAAGTTATTGTGCGGACTATGTCAGTTAATCTTATTTCTAGAAACACCAAGCACAGCTTTCTTCATCTCATCCAACCTGTATTAAACATTCAGTGTAGTGAAGAAGACACTTACCTGCAGCTGCTCCATGAGCTTGACGTCGGACAGGAAGGGCAGCAGCCGCCGCACGAGCTGCAGGCACGCGACCACGCCGCCCTCTAGCGGCGTCGACAGGCGCCGGCGGCACGACGCGATCAGCTCACTCATGTGCGGCAGGTACTGGAATATTATCAGCTGCTCGCCGTACATTGCTAAAGAAAAAGAACACAATAATGTATCAAAAAACTAAAAAAAATCTTTACATTTTGAAAATGATTCTTCAAAATGGTGAATAAATAATGTGGATGGGCATAAGCGAGTGCGAGCTAACGCTAAGGCTAACGCACGCTACACCGACCACAAGTCACCGGGAGATGGCATAGCACCAATCGCGAGAGCGCTAGGCAGTGTCGGACGAGGTTCGCATCTACAAGCAGCGCACGCGCCCATCAATTTATTTCATTGCCCATATCAATATAATAATCAGTTTATATAGTACACAGTTCTTTAATTTATGGCTAAATGAAAATTAGCTAGCTAGTTACACATGTATCAATAACAAGTCTAACTAGATTTTGCTAGAAATATTATATATACAATTATAGGCAAATTATAACTTGGATTATAATCATACATAATTACTATAAGATGCAAAAATAGAGATTCTGTGGCTACTACATATATTCTCAGGTTACATTTTGATTGATATAATCAAAATCTTACTTAAGAGATGTAAAGATGATGATTGATGATGTTGGTTCTCTCAAATTTAAAGTCTACAATACTTGAACTGACCAACAATAGACGTGAGGCATTTGATGACCTTCATAGCGTTCTTGTCGCCCACAACTTTGCTGTTGACAATCGATATCTCGTCGAATTCGTCCCGGTCGTCTCCATCCCATGGAGACAGGTTCTCTTTTCCAATATAACACAATGTTAGCATTTTGAGCAAGTTTCTAGTGATATACCTACAAGTTAGCACAGGGCCTAGTCGGTGAGATAACCAGATGAGGCTTTCCGAACTCATTTCGGATATTCTATATGCATTCGTATCCCTGTAACCTTCGTTAAAATCTTCTTCGACGAAACTACGATACGAATTCGGAGTCAAGTTATCAAAGTTTCTGTTCAGTTCCAAACTCCGACCACGATTACTATTCTGTTCTCTACGTATCTCATTCTCTTTCACATCATCATCAGCAAAGTGTAAGTAGCTCGTGAACATGGGCCTCGGGATATCTATCGTAGGAGACATTGGCTTGGTCGGAGTTTCTAACAGGTTCTCGAGATTATCTTCTCTAGTGATCACGACATTAGGTTCTTTCCCGTTTAAGCAACCATTCGCAAAAAACTTATGACTTCCTGGAGATCGGTTTTCTATTGACGGTGACGGAGTTTGTAAGACTGAAGAATCTTTGAGGGCGTTATTAGAATCCACAGATCCTGTAGGAGACTTACTTCTGCTGCTACGGCTAGGATTTCTATCCCTATCGTTTTCAAAATGGAATAACTCGTTCTCACTTCTACTATCAACGTCTTTTTCTTTATCTTTTAAAACCTCGTTTACTTCAGCCATTGTTTTCTCAATATTTGGCGTTATCACGTGCTCAGAACCGTATGACGTGTCAGGTGAAAATATATCTGACGTGGAAATCAACGCATTCTTAACATTGTCATCTGAATATCGCGGCTTTTTGTTTGAAAGAGTCCTGTTGTGGCAAAGGTGCCCTGGAGAACCGATCTCTAAACTGCTATCCTTATATCCTCCGACGGCTTCCACTAAATGCTGAGTGAAATTGTCCAGGAAGCACTGAAGTCCTAGCCGCACCATCAATTGCAGTAGAAAAATGTTGTGGTAAAGTTTCACAAATTTCTGTTTACTTGCCAAATTACCTGCTGATATTGCATCAACTTCAGTTAGTTTGTGTTGATCTGGTTTATCGAAAACGAAGTCATCATCTTCGTACAGATTCAATATATGCTTTAGAAGTTTATTTCTCGTCTCAGCGGGACCGAGGGCTTTACTAACGGTATCAAAAAGGTACCACGCAGCTAGCACTGATGTGTCCTTATTCTCCAACAATTCAATGTAATGTTGAAGAAAGATATCCAGTACGTCAAAGTGATTCTGACCGGTAACTTGATTGAGAAGCACACCCAAATGAATGACACATGCTTGAATTTTTCCTTCTGCTATTTTCTGGTTAAAGTAAAGTTTTGTCTTATCGACGTTCTGGTACTTCTCGCATTGAACGCCGTCACATTCATAAGTATATAAAACGCTTAGCTCGTTGCTGGTTAATTCGTATTCATGGAGTGTACTAAGAAGATTGTAAAGTGTAGTAAAATTTTGTGGGAATGGTATTAAATGCTGCATTAAGAGCGGTTGCAGCAATTGCGCTGGTGTGGGCGGGGGAAGACCTTTGTCTGTGACCACAATTTTCTTCAGCGGCTCTTCCTTTTTGGGGGTCACATCTCTAAAAGTAAGGCACGGAGGTTGGACGTTTAGAAGAAGAGATGCTATATAACTCACGCACCTAGGTAGAGAACTGAAATTATATTTTAAAACAGTACGACAGCTGTTGTACCGTTCCATGAAGTTGCCGTTGATCGTCCGCAACGGACGCATATGGTTATGGAGGAATATTTCGACTATAAGGCACCCTATCACGAGCATGTCTTCCCTACGGCTTTCTGTCACGAACTGCTTATAAACCGCCGCATCTGTCGTGTATCGCGTGTTAAACATCCTGTTCTTTCTCTCCTTTAAAACATTCTCTAAGTGAGAGTCTTGACTGAACTTCTTTAAATAGCCTTGGTCGTAGGACGCTAAAAACATGTGATTGGTAAACGCTGTGTCGTCCGAGCCATCTTTCACTGTCGCACTGATTTCTTTTACTTCTTGTTGAACGGGATACAAGTTTAGGCCTGTCACGTGTTCCTTCTGTTTCTCTTTATCCACTGATTTGCTTAAAAAACACTTAGTTCTGAAGTGGTCTAACGTTTCTTGGGCCTGTATTAATGCGGCTGGATTGAACTCCTTTGGGAGGTATATGATTCCTTTGCCTAATTCTGATCGTTGTACTCTGTAGTGTCTCGAATGAGATGACGCTCTGCTTTCACTGACGGAAGAATCTTCAGGTTCTGGACACTTGGACAGCGATCTCGCTCTACTTGTATTTTTGTGGCGAGACCGCGTACGTTGGGGTGGGACGGTTAGTCTAGAGACGTGTTGGGGAAGACTACTCGATTCCTCTTCCTCTTCAGATAAATCGTCTGAACTGTCACGGACGGATTTTTCTGCAACAAAGAATAATAAAATTTTATTTTGATGAAACAATCTGAAAACACGATCCTATTAAAACCTCTACGGTTTTAATAGGATCATGTCGTAAATGTTGGGCCTTAGTATATTTTTTTACAATTTTTAGGGCTCCGTACCCAAAGGGCACACGTAAAACGGAACCGCATTACTAAGACTCTACTACGCCCATCTGTCTATCTGTCTGTTCATCTGTCACCAGGCTGGATAGCATAAATCATGATAGCTAGACAGTTGTAAATTTTTACAGGTGATGTTTTCTCTAACAACAAATATATACTAAACAGAGTAACATAAATATTTGAGGGGGTTTCCGAATCCATTGACGTGATTTTTTGCCGTTTTTTATAGATAATAGCACAGAAACCTTCGTGAGCGAGTCCGACTCGCACTTGGTATTTTTCCAACAGACGTGCACGTGCATACATCTCCACAACATTGGTTAACAGGCATTCGTACGATAAAAGGGCTATACAATAAGGCAAAACAGCAGCAAGTTCCTCACTGGCATCCCGCGGCGCGGTCCAGCGCAGGCGCGGCGGCGCGGGCGGCGGGGCGCGCGCGCGGCGCGGCGGGTGCGGCGCCGTCAGCAGCTGCACGCTGGCGCCGCGCCGCGCGCACGTGTGCCCGTCCACCAGCGACAGGCACACGTTCTTCGCTTTTATCGCCGGCGGGCCTGATAACCTGGGGAAATGGACAATTTTCTATTTATCTAATTATTGTAATATTTGCATACCTCATGAAGGTAAATATGGCGAACCAAATGTATAAAACAGCTTTTGTAAACACCCATATTTGTGTAAATAAGTCTTTGTCTATGTGTAACATCTAATGCGACTGTTTACAACGATTTGGCATGACAATATCTCTCGTCAAAATACTTATGATTAAAAAAATATGGCATATGGACCACCTGATAGTGAATGGTCACCGTCACTTCACTGTTGCCAGCTTTATTTTAAAGGGCTCTTTTAACATCTTTCTTCAAGACCTTCATGTTGCAACCCAACGTAAATACCTCAGTGGGAAGCTTATTCCACAGTTTGCATGTTTATGGCAGAAATGAAGGTGGAGTGGGGAATGTATCATTCCATACCATGCCATATCATACCAGCTATAGACGTACGTAGTCGCCTATGCACTAACACTGTAACATTTTTATAAATAAAACTTCCACAATTAAACCTAGGAAGTCCCTGCACCCATTTCTAACTTAAAGTAAAAATTACTTTCAGTCACTTTCAATAGAAAGGTGAAGTTCCCCACAAGATTTATTGGAGAAGTAGTAGAAAAATAAAACTCAAGGTTGTTGGGATTGTGTGTAGATGGGCTGGAACGAGTAGTTAAGAGGCCGTATACGAAATGTTGCCGATTTCGCTGATTTAGCTCATTTTACACAGGAGATTTTGCAGTTAAAATACAGTATTTCCATAAGTTTTATTGCACAATATGACTGATCATTTCAATAATAAACTATTAAATGAGCCACTTTTTAATTTTTATTTCGTTATTTTGCTTAATAGACCTAAAGCTGGTGATAGTTTTGTAAATATTACTGTAATAGGTATAGAATATCACATATTTCTGGATCATTTTAAAGTCTAAACAGATCGAAAAAAATGCCATGTATTGCTGTAAAAATCACATACAAAGTGTATGAGCCACTTTTTGCCACTCTCATACAAAATATATTAGTAAAAAAACATTGAACTGAGTCAATTTTGAGAGAAAATGGGCCAGAAATTGCATTGGATTTCGGCAAAATGGAATAATCTTTTGTAAAATTTATTTGACATAAATACTCTTCAGTTAATAATCAATCCGTTTCCTGAAAAAAAAATCTTATTAATAATGATGATTCGGCATTAAACATCTTTTAAAGTAACCTAAATCTCGCATTATAATTCTTGACGCAAGCTATAAAAGTGTCTAATTTATTAGATTATTAATGAAATGAAAAGTTATATTGTGCAATGATACTTGTAGAAGTACTGTAATTTATCTGCAAAATCTCATGTGTTAAATCGGGTAAATAAGCAAAATCGGCAAAATTTCGTATACGGCCCCTTAACACTGTGTGGCCTGAACGCTAGAAGCTACATCAAAATAATTTTAAATATAATCTGAACCAAATAAACTTACTTGTAACCAAAAGTAATGTCAATCCAATGATGTAGGTTTTCAGAGACATGGGTACTTTCCAAGGCTTCCCTGTGCTTTGTTATAAAGTCCTCCACACAACTCGCCCATGACGGAATACCCAAATCCTAAAATAGAAAAGGGAAGTTGCATAAGTAAGTAAATAATGCTTGACACTCATAGTCCACAGTGGGTAGGTGCACAGTGTAGTGGATATACACAAAGACAAGGAGAGTAACACCTAGAAAAAGACCTGTAAATTCATAATTTATATATCTCTCTGCAGGGAATCAAACCCAAGACCTCTTGCACGGCTCACTGACATGGTGACACTACTGCGCCGGTGTACTCAAGCTGTATAAATCTGATGTAACTGAGTTACAATGTAAAAAGACATCATTACATTAGAAGTCTAGTACCGATAGTAGTACTTTTGAATATGCAGCATCACTGAAGCCGCTATCAAAATGACATTTTACGTGCGTTGGCGTTGCTCCAACGTTGTCGCTGAACAAACGAGATATTGCCGTCGCGTTAGCGTGACATCGACGTTGCTGTTTTTGGCAACCGGACGGGGCGGAGCTACAACCAGTGTCCAATCGCAGCATAAGTTAACGTAGCGCATCCTTTAAACGAAAGTTCGCGTTGACACGACGTCGACGTCGCAACTGAGGAGCGACAACGTTGGAGAAACGCCAACGATTGAAAAACGTCAGCGGGATAACGGCCCTTAATGTATGAATAGTTTTCCTGAAACTATTCAAAAGTTTGTACCTTAGTACTTCTTTCAGTAATACTAGTAAATGTCGTCTTCTTTGAACTTTGAATGAAATCAATGTAATAAAAAACTTAACATCCTTCAATACTGAAAAATACTTCTTAAGACTTGTGTAAGGATGGCAAGATTTCAAATATCATTATTTGTTTGCTTTTGAACAAACGCAAACAAAGATAATGCAACCAGCAACGTTGAACAAACAAAGTTATCTTTGCAGAAAGTAGCAAATTACTCAACTACACAAACACAATGTAATTGATACGCCGACAGTTCACAACAGATGAAGCGTAACAATGGTGTAACAAAGTAAAAATTGCGGTTGGAATATCAACCTTAAGTGTCAGAAATAAGAAACACAAAGCTGTCACGGTTGGAATAGGACTGTGTTTACAGCTCGTATCAAATTAAACCGAGCGTGTGGCTTTATCAGAAGCCTTGTTGATAAACCAAATTGATCGTGTTACTATGGAAAGTAAATGTAACGCTTCTGGAAAAAGGGAAGACTGACTTGGACAGGGGTGGCCTTGCACTTCCTAGGGGTGGAAATAATAAAATAATAATACCACCAGGCATCGGCATCGGTGAGAAGGTGTAGTGGCGACCATCGGCCTCTGGAAACATCATACTACCTCAAGCATGCTTGGGGTTGAGTGCAGAAGGGCTGCAACGACAGCTTAAAAGCACCTGATTTACAAACATGCCTGCCAATATCTATACTAATATTATAAAGAGGAAAGATTTGTATTTTTATGTGTTTCAATGTAATTGTTGTAATAAACTCAAAAACTACTGTTCCAATTTCAAAAATTCTTTCACCATTAGAAAGCTGCATTCTCCCTGAGTAACATAGGCTACTTAGGCTTTTACCGCGGGAAAATGCTTCATTCCTACGTGAAAACGGGTAATAGGGTCAACGCGGTTGAAGCAACTGGCTAAACGCCTATGATTTTAATATAACAATGAAGCCTGGAATAGCACATAGGCTATTTTTTATCCTACGGGGATCCATTAAACGGGTCCACGCGGGCGTAGCCGCTGGCGGAAGGCTAGTATAAAGAAACGCATTATAAAGAAATTCGTGGATGATGATGAAGATGATGTGGTGAACCAAAATGTCAAGGACTGTACAAAAACTCAAAAACTAGAAAAAAAGGTCCTTCAGTTTATCTTGTCTTTCGAAGCATAAACGCATGTATACACTTTATATGAACCTGAACATTTTATTGCAAATAAACGTAAGTGATACTGTTGTCGTGTCTCAAAAGCTAATAAACGTGATAAGAAAATTATTTTACGATTCATATAGGTATTTATTGCTCGAGGGTCATGAATAAAATATATTATGTGCATGCACTTTAATCGCATAACGGATGTTTTCAATTTAGCTGACAGAATGGATGTTGACTGATGCACCCCAATTGCCTTGACCTACAGTTAATTTATACAACTATGCAACTATGTATGTCATGTACTTATTCATTGGAATAATTGGCATTTCAATAATAACACTAAATACACATATGAAGGAAGAACTTAATGCATTCAATGAGATGCAACTATATTTAATAAGTTAATTCATACTCAATCATTGGCATTTTAATATGAAACAATGTCGATACGGGGCAAACTTCGCTAACACTAAATATATGACCGAAGAACTTAATGCACGATAGGAAATATAATCATGAAAGATCAAATTTCAATTAATGAATCAACCAATATTTTAAAAACAATCATCAATTTCTGTATCAATCTAGCATTCACGGCTTTGAGACGGATCTAGACCGTAGTGCGGGTAAGTCGTAACATAAATTTCAAATATTATCTTGGGGAACAAGAGAAAAACGGTAATTTAAAAAAACTAAAAAAAACCCGACTGTGTTTATATATATATGTATAATTGGGAAATGTAAAAACCCTAAAACAAGAAAGTTGTCATACCCGATTGCACTTGACTTGAAAATCTATGTAGGGATAGGTAAATATATAGAACTAGCTTGCGGCCAGCGGATTCGCCCGCGTGGAATCGTTTTATAGGTTCCCGTAGGATAAAACTATTCTATGTCCTTTCCCAAGGTCCAGTATATCTGTGTTCCAAATTTCATTAAAACTGGTTCAGTAGTTTAAGCTGGAAAGCGTAGCAGACAGACAGACAGAGTTACTTTCGAATTTATTAAGTAGGGATAGGAGCTTTTAAATACAAGAAAAATTGTAGTAGTCTTACCCAGTCTGTAGTGTGTAGTAATAAGTCCCCCTGGTTTGATTGCAGGTTTTGGAGAGCCATAGCTGCTATTATCAGAACTTTCTTCCTTGTCTGTTTTACAGATTTTAAGACCTATGTCTATAAACTTCATTTCATCTAAGAGTAATAATATTTACCGGCAAATCCTCGTGTATGCTCTTGAAGACAGTGGGGTCAGTGTAGAACTCTGGGATACATTCATCAGGGGTCCACTCCTGCACGCGCTGGATGGACGCCGGGTACTCCGCCGGCACCCACTTATTGCGCACATACTTGCATAAGATCTCTTTTGGAGTTCTATAAAAAAGGTAAAAGTTGCTCAGTGCAGCTTCTAATAAAGGGATTCTACTGCTTCTTAACAAACACATTCCTCATACATCACTGGTAGAAACGTAGCCTAGGGGTCGATTATCCATCCCAAAATAAACTATTCATTGATTAAATGTCACTCATTCATATAACATGTGAGAATAGCTTAAAGCATCAAAGGTACTGACTCACCCGTCAGTGGAGAGGACATTGCACCTCGCTTCGATACATAGTTTTTGTGTCAAATCTGGTGCGGAGGTAAGAACACACACATTTTAATTCTGTCACACATTCACAAATATTCTTTCATCGCTACGGACGCATACATTTCTAAATATGTCAATTTCAATTAATAATGTCACCGACACACACACTAGTTGTATGTATATAACTAGAAGGCACATTGTGCATGCACGTTGGGACGAGGGGTTCGCCCGTAAAGGCCACTCCTCTGACGGGTGTCATACCTGTCAGTACCTGACACTGACAAAGACCTCCTCTAAGAAGAATAGTGATAATATTAAGTCACAACTTTATCTGGGGATTTTTAAAAATCTGCCCTAAGTATATAAGTTAGAAAATACTAGAAATTGTGGCTATGCTGAACACGCCACAACTTTTTAGTGCGGAGTAAAAGAAAGACAATTTCATATTTAGAATATTAATTGGAATTTGACCAGGATTTACATGTGGCTGGTAATCAAAACATATTAGTGCAACAAAGAACCAAACCATTATTTGGCTACTCAATTTGCTCTATATAACTCTACATACCTCCGAGCCAAATACACATAGCATGTGATATCCGAGAGGGCATCGGACACATGGTGTGGTATCTGACCATTAGCGCTGGTCACATCATAGGTCATGTCCAGCTGCCTGTCACCCTTATTAAGTCTGTACTTGGACTTACTCAGGTCACGCCAGTTGCGACCTTGAAAGTATAATTTTTAATCTTTAGTTTTGACAGACTATAAAATAAAAAACATTTTTTAAATGAAAAATAAAATCAACTTTTTTTTATCCAAGCAAAGCTTAGCCATCCTACCCGGATTATTTAGAGAAAACTGTAATTAAACCATAATAATTCTATATGACTGTTAATTCTTAACACACTTACATGAGGCGACCACCAGCCTCCGTAGTAGCAGTGCAACTGCATACAACCTCAGACAAGACTTACCTATACTGCTTGAGGTTGTGTGCAGATGTCCATGGGCTACAGCGACCACTTAACAGCACATGGCCTGCATGCTCGTCTGCTACTCCATTCAAATAAAAAAAACACAAAATACTTCTCATTGTTCATATACACCAATAATTCTCTTTAGAAGTTACTACAGAGATCAATATTATAAAAATAATTGATATAAGATAAGATTAATATGAGATGAGACATTACAATAATTGGATTAAGCCTTAGTATATAATAACAAAATAAACTTACCACATCTGGAAGTAAAATCAGTTACCCATGGGACCATAAAATGAGCTTGAGGATCATTAGCAGACCTGCCAGCTAATACATTCAGGTGTAAAAGATAGTCCAGATTAGATATCCTGCCTCTAACCCACAGCATGCACAATTTCTCAAGTTGCACAGCATCATTTCTCCAACACCACTCCTGCCGCCTCTTGGATGGAGACCCTGCATTCACCACAGGTGTGGGCTGTGCTGTGCTCTGTTTACTCCTATTTTGCTCATATATTAATGAGGCATCCAAGCAGTGAACATTATTTGTGACCACAGGTATAACTTGAAGCCATAAATTCTCAGATAAGTAAATATCCTGGAGTGTGAGCTGCCCCAAGCTTAAGCCCCTATCACACAAGGCTTTGGACACATTTAACAGCTGGTAAACAATAAACAATCCTCTTGCATAGGTCTTATCTATAAGGGTGGGACTGAAATTTAGGCAATCTAATAAATTATTTTCATAGTGACCTCTATACACTATAAAATAGTTATTGTCAGTTTCAAACGTAAACAGAGCCGCTAGCAAATTGACATGAGTTTCATAGGACTTTAGGATGTGTTTATTGGGCAAGATTTCTTTGTACTCTATTAAATTTCCTGTGCCATCATTCCTTATTCTTATTATGTTACAGCCATATAATCTCAGTATCACTTCAGAGAGGAGCTGGTCATGCTCCAATAAATTTACTATAGTGCTTTCTCTTGTGCCCTCATTATTTTGACAGTATTTTTTATATGACTCCTTCCACAGGTTCCTTTGATTGCTTTGTGACACATATTGGAGTAGCTGCGAGAACGTAAGTGGCGTTTCCGCGTTGTTTTCACTTAATTTGTATCGCGGTAAAGGTAAAACTTTGGATATTTTCTTATTTAGTACCTAAAATTAAAATAATTTAGTTGCACAAAAATTTTCAATGAAAGACCAGATACTATTGAGAAACTTATCGAAAATTAAAAATTACCCTTATAAATATTTTCCGCCAGGGATGAGGAACACTTTCACCAGGTTGTAAAGCAAAGTCTACATTGTTTAAGGATATATCGACTTCTAAATTTTTCAGCCACCTCCGTATCCAACTGCTATGGACGACGACAGTGAACAACGTTGGTGCGGTGGTCGGGAATATATTTTTACTACTTATATTTAATTCTTTAGCTATACTATCCATTTCTTACAAATTAAAGTCTTTGTTATGCTGTTACTGCTGAGCTGACATTTGCAGTTTGCACATTCATTTATTTAACACATTTTTATTGAGTTGATTGACAGTACCTACCTACCATAGATCACTCATCACTCACACTGTCACTGTGACAGTGACATCAGTGACAGATGTGAGACAGGAAACTTTTTTTTTCTTTCTTTTCAATTATGGCATCGCAAACTCTGTGCATACTGCCAGCGTCAAGTATAATTTTTGCATCAATTTTTTGCCAGTTTCAATGAAACTGGACGAAGTAATAACAAAGTCAGTAACTAGTAAGTCGTCAGTAATCAGTCAGTCTAGTTAGTCCAACATTCAAGTAAAGTGATGGCTACTTTACTAGAATGTGTCCGATGGAATTTTGGAGGCAAACAGAAAAAACATATTTCAGCACTGTTATTCTATTTCACAAACACTCGTGCACTGTAATTAACCTATATCAGACAAAATGCCATCAACTTTATCCGATATAAGTCAAAAATAGACCAAGAAAATGAAAAATAAAACAAGAGCACAATGTCTTTTTCGACTTCCCGCCAAAACCACGATGCGGGTTATTTGGAACTCTGTGGAGCAAAAAATCTCAACTTGTAATGATAATAATATGTCATCCACACAGAGTACAATGTATCTTAGAATAATTCTTCTTCTTTTCAGCCTTTTGTATTTGTAGTCCACTGCTGGACGTAGGCTTTAGAATAATTAATAATATAATATAATAATAATTAATAATACCTATAATTATTAATTATTCTAAGATTTGTATATACCGAAAGTTATTCATAAAACGATGTTGTATGATGTATCTTTCGCTCTGCGTAGTTCTTTCCATAGAATATACTGGTTCTTTCTTCCTTATATCTAGTGCAGGTGGAATATAGCAGCAATAAAAAAAATGTTACTTACAACTTTAATGTTTTCTGTTACATTTTGTAAACAAGTTTTATATAATATTAACAAAACATACTTCTTAGTAACTATAAATATAACCGGATATTATTTAATTAGCTGCAGTGATTTAATGAAACTGTAGTTTTTTGTGAATATGATTAAAAAACAATTAAAAAATATTTTTATAATATGCAGTGATAGAACTGATAGAACAACTGCGAAAATGCATCATTGCTGCTTTCAAAATGATTAACAGCCGTATTCAAGAAGAATAGTTGCATAAAAAAACAAGTAAGCACTGTAAGCAGGCAACACTATTGGAACCATAGATTTTAGACTTTGACTATACATCCCCACTAATATTATAAATTCGAAAGTAGCTGTCTGTCTCTCTGTCTGTCTGCTACGCTTTCCCGTTTAAACTACTGAACCAATTTTAATGAAATTTGGAACACAAATAGAGTGGACCTTGGGAAAGGACATAAGATGGTTTTTATCCTACGGGAACCTATAAAACGGGTCCACGCGGGCGATGCCGCTGGCGGAAGGCTAGTAGTATATATATAAAAAATCTATGATTAGAGCGCCATTTGACGTGTGTTGGTTTATGTCAAGCCATACATTCATATTAATTTTGACAATACTTGAGTGAAGACTGCTACATGAGATCAACATAGTGTTTAATTTCTCTATGCATGAGATGACCCTATGTGTTGGCGAGCACTATGAGACCTCATAGTACTGTTTGAATACGGATGTAAAAGATAATGCCAAAGTCTTGCAGCATATTACAAAACAGCAGCTATAGATCCATAGCACTTCAAATTTTAGTAATTAACAAATTTTTTTTAAATGTAAATATAATTGGTCCCATATTTAAAATAAAATACTTCTTAATACAATGGATTGCTGGGTATCTTTAAGATTTGTCTTAACAGCACATATCAACAAAATCTTCAGAATCTATTATAAACAATGATATTAGAAAAAAATGGTGTAGATATAATATATCTGCTCAAAACAGGCCTCTGAAATCTTGCACATGACAATAAGCTTTACCATACTGTCTACACACTAGGTAGTAGGTACCTACTTGGGTACCTAAATGTCTTGAACATTCAAGGGAAATATTTCAAACTGAAACTTCATTTAATTAATTAATCCTTTCGAGGGTTCTACGCTGTGTAATTCACACTGACTCTCTATTTTTTGCCTTTTCTTAATCTGATTAACAGAGCCATGTGGTGTTAAATCCTTCTATCCCACAATGTTAGGGTTAATCTGGCTCTGATAAAATGTCTGCACATTTTTTTATAATGTCATTCCTTATAAACACATTCATTTATAATTTACACTTGCAACATTCATGGGTACTGAAAATTGTGGATGAATTCCTTTTTATAAAGTTCATTGACCATCTACCACAGCAATATTTGCGCTAATAAAGCAATAATATACTTTGTAAATTAAGGAAATATACCCACCGTGATGCTGAGCCATACATACACTTATAGTTACTGTTATGCTTAATGGCTAGTGCAAATTCAACTCTATTTCTCATTCATTAATTAAATATCATACAAACATGATTGCATATATTATTCAACAAATAACAAAGTTATGCAAAATATTCAGGTTATTCAAACTTTTCTTAAAATCATAAATCTTACTTATAAAAAAAATATATAATAGAACTCAGCATTTCAATATAGTAGTAATTCATCTGTCTATAAAATAACTCCACCAACATTAAATACCCCTTAACATTGGATTGAAAAACCTACACAATTTTACTAAGGAAGAACCAAATAGTACACCATTATCTTCAAATATGTTTAAGTTTTAGTCAATACAATACAACTACAGCTTACTTAACCTACTCCATTTTACCAGACACTCGTTTAGAGTAACATTTCCATAGAGTATCCTTGTAAATGACTGCTTGTGTTTCAGGATTTTTGGATGCCACAATTCCTCGCCCCACAACAACTATATCAGCACCATTTTCTAATATTACCTTCTCTGGAGTATTGTAGACTTGTCCCAGGTTATCTTTTGAGCACTCTAGTTGTACTCCAGGAGTAAACTGTATTAAGCCAGGATCTTTGAAAGTTTCTTTCTTCTGACACACAAAGCCTGTAATTAGGTTGGGATACTTTGCAGCCATCTTCACTGTGGCATCTGTGTACTCTGGTGTTATCAAGTTGCCCTGAAATTTAAATATTACATATGAACAGTTGAATAAACTAAAACAGGTTTTTATTGTTTAAGCATGTGTTCAATGGAACAATGGAAATTCCTAAATATAGTTTAAAAAAGTAATACATATGAAATTTTGTATGAACCCAACTTGAATGCAACACTTTTTGCATTTACTTTTATTTATTTGATTTACATTATATCAAACAGAGATATTTAATTTATTTCAAAAGCAAAAATATTTACCTCACTACTCATCTCAGCAAGGAGAAAGATGCCTTTTCCTTCATTTATAGACACATTAAGGGCCTTCAAAATTCCTTCACCCGGCAATGAATGTACAGTAACACAGTCTGCCCACTGCCCAACCTTGTAAATGCCTTTAGAATATTGCATGGACACAGTATTACCAATGTCAGCAAATTTTCTGTCTTCTAGTATTAGAAAGTTGAACTTCTTTGCCAACTGCTGCAGTTGAACTATGAAATCATCATTAAAATCTTCAATTATGTCTATATGTGTTTTTACTAAACAAATATGTTCACCAACTTTTTCTAGCAAGTTAAGAATACTTGTTGCCGAGGTCAAGTCCACAGATAGACAAAGATTTGTTTTCTTAACTGCCATTATGTTAAACAATTGCTTTGCAATGGGATTTGTTGCTAGCTCTGCCCTCTGTTCATATGTTAGGAGGATTCTTTCCATTGTTGGCGCTGAAATTAAAGATGACATTTGTTTAATTAAGTAAGTAGAAAATATGATGGGCATGAAATTCATGAGGTGTAAAGTGGTTACTACACAAGGATTATAAATATGTAGTCATTATGCAACTAATATAAATGAGGCAAGTAACAGCACTTTATTGTCAAATCACAACAGTATTACTTACAGCAGAATTAGATGCAATCATTGATTAACAATAGTGTGTGTGTGAATATTAATACAGACCTGTCACAGCAGCTTGAACATTTTTCAAATAATTGGCTACATCTGCTCCCATTTGTTGTGTAATTTGATTATGTGCTACCAATATTGATATGAGTTTGGTCATCGTAAAAAGAGATTTCATCTTCACTCCATTTGATTCCAAGTTCTCCCTACCACCCTGTTCTCTATCTAATACTATTATAGCCTCATCTGCATTTAGACCTTCCTTACGTAGATCATTCACTGTCTCCATAACACTTGAGCCAGAGGTGACAACATCTTCTATAATAAGACAACTATCACCTGACTCATAATGTCCTTCTATCATTTTCTTTGTTCCATATGATTTAGCTTCTTTTCGTCTCATAAGCATAGACTTCTTTACTTTTACACTTAAAAGTGTGGCTATAGGTAAAGCTGTGTATGGGACACCACACAAGTGCTTGCTTTTATTGTCTTTCAGGGCAAATTCATAAAGCAAATCTGATATAAGCTCCTGAAACATAAAAATATAAGTTGCAGGTTAACATTGTTTAATAGATTTATAATCCAGTGCTTTGTGAAATGTCAGTTTCATATTCATCAAAAAACTAGATTTTCTCTATCACACAGTCCTATCAAGAAATTCACTCAGCGAGAATATAACAAAATAAAACAGTGGTGTGCCTGAAAATTATATACATGACACCGCTTCATTTCTACTATAAACTTTTTTACGCTTCACACTCAAAAGCACACTAGGTTTCCCTGAGCCTTGGGAATCATGGACACACAAAGATAAGAAAAAGATAAGAACATAAACAGTACTCATGACTCTGATAAAAAAAGATCTGAGCTTCACAGTACTCATGACTCTGATAAAAAAAGATCTGAGCTTCATGATCAAAATTTTGGCAGTGTGGCAGTTGACCATTGCGCCATATGGGTTGTCATAGCCTTAGAGTTATGAACCGTGTTATAACCATAAATGAAGTTGAATAATTATATCTGTAATATTCCAAAAAATTATACTAAAATTATACTTACCATTACATCTGGATAGCTAACAACGACTCTCAAGTCGAAGTAAATTGGAGTCTTTATACCACTTTTTGTGATAAATTCTCCGAATTTGACTGCTTGGATATTGAACAATTGCAATCCTAATTCTTCTAGTTTTCTATTGAAATCCATAGCGGTATTTTACAAACCAGCAAAATGAAATAGTATATCCGCAAAAATTTTGTATGATAAATGATAATTAGACAATAATTATCAACTCTATTTGTTATATACTTAAAGATACTGTAGATAGAGATCGGCCACAAACTAATTAGAATTTCGACTTTGAATCATAGAAATTATCAAACATACATATAGGTACTTCGTCTTTGAATTTAAATGAAATGAATGAATAGGGATCCGCAAAAAGTATCGATACTTGAGTAGTATCGATACTTGCACTGCGATACCTAGTATTTTTGTACTCGATACTTTTGTTCCGATTCCTATATAGGTATCGATACTTTCGGATGTACTCGATACTTTTTTACTTTTCACTATTTTTGATCCAGATTCTATATTAAGGGAATCCCCGAATCTTCTAATCAGCGGTTATGTGTAACCAGTTGAGTACTTTAATCGGATCTTGTTTTTTTTAAATGGGAAGATTTCATGAATGATATCTTATTAATTGTTTCAGAAAACGCTGCATATTATTTACTGTTTTAAATTACCTATTATTATGACAGTAACTTGTACGTGTATGTATGAATTTGTATAAACTTTGGCAATTTTACAAATAAAATGAATATTTTCAGTATATACAAATGTACTCTGTGATGAATATTCTAGTAACATTAATTTAAATATCACTCTGACTGTAGGAAGCAGGTTAGCTTGGAAGAGAATAGTATATTGTGTGGCAAGGGGTGAAACAAGACGATTTCTGACGAGGGCGAGAGGTGACTGCCCGAGCGAAGCGAGGGCTGTCAATGCCCTGGTCTGAAATCATCTTTGTTTCATCCCGTGCCACACAATATACTATTCTCTTCCAAGCTAACCTGCTTCCTACAGTCAGAGTGATATTTAAATTAATGTTACTAGAATATTACACTGTATTTTTTATATCACATGTAATGAAACAACGAGTTTTAATTTCTGTAGCCAGTCGAAGTAAGACTATTTCAGACAAATAGCGCAGTAATATCTTTTGACAACGATTTGACGACAGTTGTCAATGCTATTCTGACAGACTTGAAATAAAGACGTAAATAATAAATAAATGAAGGTGCTGGTTAGGTGCCTGACTGACACATTCGCATTGGTTTGAAATTGTCTTATTTCAACTGACAGAGATTAAAACTCGCTGTTTCAATGCATGTGATATGAAAATTATATTTATTTTTATTTGATTATTATATTGTACTGTGTTACTGGTAGTGTGAAAGTCTAGAAACCAATATACCGCCTCCTGGTGGGAGCAGTGATATCTGGCTAAGTTTCAGAAAGGTTGACAAAACTACTGCAGCCTGTAAAATCTTAAAGTGCTTAAAACGAGTGGGAACACGTCAAATTTGAAAGAAACATTTAAACACTCACAGCGAACAGAGTTAAGTACCAACAATAATTCTAAGTGGGCACCTAGAGCAGCTATTAATAATTATTTATTTGTTTGTATCTACAGGAATTTTCTATAATTTTTTGGAAACACCTCAATGTATGGGTTAACTGAAGTGCGCTGCGGTTTTTATACTTTTTAAATAAAGATTTTAATAAAGAATGTCCTTTTTTAAGGATTTTTAACACGTTTCCAGAGGTAAAGAAAAAGTACTCGATACTGAGTAGTATCGATACTTTTGATCCGATACTTTTTTCGGTATCGATACTTTTGATACGATACTTGTTATCGAGTAGGTATCGATACTTTTGAAAATTTGCGGATCCCTATGAATGAATGATTGAGGTTATTTTATTTTTCATTATTTTTTTTCAATTATGGCATCGCAAACTCTGTGCATACTGCCAGCGTCAAGTATAATTTTTGCATTAATTTTTTGCCAGTTTCAATGAAACTGGACGTACGAAGTAATAACAGTCAGTAAGTAAGTCATCAGTAATCAGTCAGTCTAGTCAGTCCAACATTCAAGTAAAACGATGGCTACTTTACTAGAACGTGTCCGATGGAATTTTGGAGGCAAGCAGAAAAAACATATTTTAGCACTGTTATTCTATTTCACAAACACTCGTGCACTGTAATTAACCTATATCAAACAAAATACCATCAACTTTATCCGATATAACTCAAAAATACACAAAGAAAATGAAAATAAAACAAGAGCACAATATGTCTTTTTCGACTTCCCGCCAAAACTCTTGTTGGTAGGCCATAATCACTGAGTGAAGCAGTCAGATGTCCAAAAAAAGCGGTGGCTAAATGATGGTGATATAAGTTATATCATATAACTAATAAATACTCCAAGATCACACAGACTAATTTGACCATGATTATGAAAATAAAACAAGAGCCAAACACGAATCTTCCAGCTTCTTAATCAGTTTTACTTTTACAACATCCATTGGATAAAATCCTTGCTGTCCGTAGACGGAGAAACTAGTTTAGTATAATAGCTTAGTAAATGGAATTTTGGAGGCAAGCCGAAAAAACATTTTTCGCACTGTTACTTTAATTCACAACACTCGTGCACTATAATTAACCTATATCGAACAAAATACCATCAAATTTATCCGATATAACTCAAAAATACACCAAGAAAGTAAAAATAAAACAAGAGCACAATATATATTTTTCGACTTCCCGCCAAAACTCCAGACTCCAGTCTATATGTTGCCAGCTGATAGACAGTGAAGCGGCCTACTCACACACCTGCCGCAGGGGCTACGGTGTAAAAGTGAGGATGACCCATAGACTTCGGATATTAACGAATGGACACACAGCGTGCGAGGAAGAAGGGTAAATCTCTTACCGAGTTTCAACAAGACGGAAAAAGACAGGCGAATCTGTTGTTATTGTGACTGTTTTTAGATTGATAGCCGTCACAATTCAACGCACGAGAAATGAGCCCTGCAGACTGCAGTATTTTGTGTTTTTTTGCGTGAATTGTGATTCATTTCTAGTAAATACGATTTTATTCAAAAATACAAAATTGTTTTGTAATGAATTTTTGTGTAAATCATAGGAATAACCATGAAAATTGCACATTTCAAAGCTAAATACTTATAAAGTCGTCTTTGTAATTATGCGTTTATTTTTGGATTAAATTTATCTAACGTTTTCCTCATCAATATTAAAGAAAATCTTGAATAAACACAATTTTAGTAAAATGTGTCCTTAGATGTGTTTGCGTTTGCATTCTTTCTTTCTGATGTACACCGACTAAATATAAATTATCTTGAAATTTCTTACAGGACATTTTGAACACAATATGATTTAGGTCATCATTAGTGAAGGATTTTTGAAACTTCTGTAATGATGTGTTTCATAGTCATCATTATAAATTTATATAAGTGGATTTATTTCATTATAGAGTATCAATAAAATAAATAATTAATAAATAAAAATAAATGATTAGTGATAATACTGCGTGTTACATGAAGTCAGAATTAGAAGAAGACATAAAAATAACAATATATAATATTAAAAGGTTTCTTTAATATATATTTAAATAAATCATTTTCCATGTATTTGCTCATAAAAAATTAAATCTTTAAAAATCTTTGGATATATAAAACTTTATACTATTCAGGGACAAATAAAAGAGAGAATCTCATCATCATAATATTTACTGTGTACCATCGACATCCCAAGAGTAAGAAATATCTTCAACATCTCAACAGCAAGTAAGTATACGATAAGTTAGCTAGTGATTGCCTTTTTCTGTATAGTACGCCCTTTACGTACGTACTGCACTAGCACGCTATGTTTGTCTATACGTTATTATGTCCTACTAAGTCTAAGTTATCCCCACATTTACACCCTAAGATTACCCCTGCGGCATAAGAATAAATAATAATTACATAGAACGGAATCTCCTTTGACCGCCATCGATACGCCGCAATTTATATACCTACTTCCCTCTTCACCTCGTTACGCCCCTCTGTCGCCCAGGCGTGTTGCCAGGGTTGTCAACTGTTAATAATTCTTATGTCTTATATGTTATAAATTATAATATCGCTTAAATATAGGTTTACCTTTTTTACTTAAAAATCATTATTTTGGTTTAGTAGGTATTACAAAATATGAGAATTATTAACACTATAAATACTTATAAATATTAAGTTATCATAAGTATCATACCAAATGAAGCCATTAAAGTAAGTATTACTTACTACACGGTCAACCTAACATGACACCTGGCTGTGTACTCTACCCTTCTCCCGCTTCACCGCGCGCACCCCCGCCGTCGCCTTACCAGTACAGTCAGCAGCACATTACCATTTACCATTGCACGATAATTTTAAAGATATTAAAAAAAAACTCTTTAAATGTATCACGTTATTCTTGTGCTATTTTTACGTTTATATTAAATGTTTAAACCTTTTTGTAAACATAACATACAAATTTTAGAAAGTACATAAGTATCTTATTTATTTATTCATGCATACTTAACAGTTAACAAAAGAAATATACTTTAAATATAAACTTACGTAATTTTACATAACTATAAGACAAAAAGTGCTTTACAAATAAAAAGCATTACTAAGGGGGTATGGCCACGAAGTATTAAGGCTGCCACCCTACCATTGTGACTTAAATCCAATTGAATATATTTGGAATTTAATAAAACAAAGGGTGGCAGACAAAAATATTGATCAGTCCGAAAGAGACATAGAAAGAATAACAAGAGATGCCATAAAATCAATAACAAGTGGAGATTGGAAGAAAGAGATTAATCACGTGGAAAGGCTCCATAAAGAATACTGGGAAAAAGATAGGTTGCAGGAAATCAATGAAAGGGAAATTATTATTTCTCTTGGCGGAGAAGAAACTTCCTCAGAAAACGAAGACGAAGACAACGAATCTGATATGTCTGGAATAGAAGAAATTAGTTATAGCGATTGAGAATAATAAAAAAAATATAAGTGTTTTTTTGTTTGTTTTATTTAACTATCTGAATAATTCTTAGAGCATCAAAGTTACTGACTCACCCTTCAGGAGAGACGGCATAGCGCCTCTCGCTTCGATACATAATTTTTGTGCCAAATCTGGTGCGAGGAAAGAACGCACACATTTTAATTTTGTCACACATTCATAAATATTCTTTCATCGCTACAGACATACATTTCTAAATATGTCAATTTCAATTAATAACGTCATTTTCTATGCACCGTCAACATTGACACCGACACACACAGACATAATAGTTGTACAACTAGAAGGCACATTGCGCATGGACGTTGGGTTGGGACGAGGGGTTCGCCCGTAAAGGCCACTCCGCTGACGGGTGTCATACCTTGATGCTTTGGTAAACGGATGGATATAGTAGAATTAATCGTCTGCTATACAAATGATTACAATAAGATAAAGTGGTTATTGTCACTAATGTTAATCAAATATTTTTTTTGTATTAATAAACTGTCTACTAAACAAATCTTAGTTAAATATTTTGGATATTGCATTTTTTTATGGAAGACTATAAAAAAATTATAAGAAAGAAATGAAACACAAACTATTTTTATTAACCTTTATTGTAACATCCATCATTTATAACTTTTAGTACTTATCTCATAAAAACAAAAAATAATCCAAACAAATAACTATGTATTATTAATATCCTAAATAGTATTTGGATTATAGGGCGACTAAGTTATTTATCAATTTAACAAACAAGTTTTACCTACTTCGTAATAATTTTCGTAAAAAAATATGAAATGGAAACCAATTTTGTCGGCTGACTGTACTTAATGTGTACGTCATTCGAGCCAGGTCTCATGTTAGGTTGTCCGTGTAGTACCTAAAAATATGAAATAAAATACATACAGATTCACGTAAAACTATTAAATAAGTTTATTTAGCGTTGGGTGAGCTTTTGAATTTTCCTGTTCATAGAGTCAACTACCGAATCGGCTACACAAAAAGAACTGTTCATGTTCTTTTGATAAATTGGTACGGAAACGGAATAATATTTAAAATATATTACTTACCTCGCATCATCTTTGGGCAAACTAAAAAAACTTAAGTGTGGCATTGTTTTTGCATTGTTTGTACAACCAAACACACCACAATAACTATCCTTATCCTGTCCAAATTTCTGATCCTTTCAGGAATTTAGAATTGAATAATGATTTCCCCAGCTTGTCATTGGCAAAGTGGTCAAAAGACCGAGACGCCATTAAGGAAAAAAAACTTGACGCCATTATCATAAGAATAAATAATACTACGTAGAACGGAAACTCCTGCTCCGAACGGGCTCAAGGTCACGATATTAGTCTACACGTTAATTTCGGCTAAACCGACTACTGAAGACGGGCTGTCTCGAACGGGCGCGTCAATTACAATAACGGCGCCAAGTTAATGTGGTGTGTTTGGTTGTACAAACAATTCTAAAACAATGCCAAACTTAAGTTTTTTTAGTTTGCCCAAAGATAATGCGAGATAAGTAATATTTTTTAAATATTATTCCTTTTCCGTACCTAATTTATCAAAAGGATATGACCAGTTCTTTTTGTGTAGCCAATTGTTTCACTTTCACTCAATTATATCAAAAAATGTTAGATAACTACAGCATTTTAACATGTCGCCAAAATATTTTTTAATAGCCCCCGCCATCGGTCATTGAACCTTTCTCAATTGTTTTGCTTCGTGATTGCGGCGCCGCGGCACTGGCGCACGCACGTTATACTTAATATGTAATTCGTTTATTTTAAACCTACACTACGTAAGTACTTACACCTATGTAGGTAAGTAATACTTACTTAAATGGCTTCATTTGGTATGGTACTTATAACTTATTAAGTAATATTATTTATAAGTATTTATAGAGTAGGTAAGTATTTATCATTCTCATATTTTGTAATACTAAACTAAAATAATGACTTTTAAGTAAAGAAAAACTTATATTTTTGCGATATTATCTTTAGACATAAGCATTACTAACAGTTCACAGCCCTGGCAGCACGCCTGGGCGACAGAGGGGCGTAACGGGGTGAAGAGGGAAGTAGGTATATAAATTGCGGCATATCGATGGCGGTCAAAGGAGATTCCGTTCTATGTAGTATTATTTATTCTTATGCCATTATTGTAATTGACGCGCCGGCCGAGACAGCCCGACTTATTACTATGTTTAACATGTAGGTAAATATCGTGACCTTGAGCCCGTCCGGAGCGAGAGTTTCCGTTCTACGTAGTATTATTTATTCTTATGCCTGCGGCAGTTGTGTGAGTAGAGTCCTTTTCACGAAAGAAGTCCCCCAGACGCAGCGCTGTAGTCGCGTGACGTAATGTTGCCATTTATGAGTAAAAAATTACCTATTTTACATTTACTTCGATGAAACAATATAAGCTCTTAAATTGTATTAAGAAATAAATACATTTTAGATAGGCTGTGATTTCATTACTCAAGCCCATACTATAACAATAGTTCAGATTAGTGAAACATGTATATTTCTGATAACTGATAAGTCAAAAGTATATTTGGGCATTTTTATCAAAATGTCTACCAACAGTACCAACCCACTCATGGGATGACCCATGCAATAAGTCCAAATAACTAACATTATTATGACTGTAAGTGTCGTGTTATTATTAAAGTTTAAAATGACTAAAGTTTCCTTTTTTACTATGTTGTTAGGTGAGATTAACCTATATTTACTATTTTTCTGTTATGTAAAAAGTATATTTTTATTTACATATATAAGCGGTGTTCTACCTACTTACAGGGAAAAGATGAGAAAATAGGGTACCTAAAGAAAAGCATCACAATTTTTTATTCAGAGTTTTATTGAATAATTGTGATCAGCGGCCATAGGAACATCACTGTCTGAAGAGTGGATGGAAACAGAATCAGATTCTGTTTCAGTATCACTAGTCGTAGATATAATTATTCGGTCCATAAGTAGTTTGCGTCTAGACTGACATCGCTTGTACTTGAAACCAATCCTATTTAATATCCTGTGCAATGTTGTGATGCTTCCCTGAAAATTAATGTCTTCTCTCTCTCAGAGCTGCCCGTAATTTAGCCAATGTTGGTAATTCTTTATGTACAACGTAAAAACTGTGATTTTTTTGCCGGATAGCGCACAAAATAAATCGAACCCGTCCAAGTCGAAATTTTTCGGGTGCGGGCGACTCTTCCCCGGGGTGACAATTTTTTTCGAAGTACACGCCGTTGTTATACCTTATTTTGTAATTCTTGTTACAGTATTCTCCGACACACCTGCAATTAAATAATGAACAATAAAATTAAAAATAATAGTAACTTTAAGTTTATAATGCTTATGTACTACGTTATATATGTTTTAATTTCAGTTACTTAGTTTCATCACGTTATGTTTATATATCAATTTTGTCGCAAAAATCAATATATATCTTAAAAGTCCCATCAATACAGCAAAAAATTATTATATGGCATCTCTAAAAAGTACCTGTTATGACGGCGACTCTCTTCCAAACATTGTTTAGTGGTATTAAAACACCTTGATTCTTTTGTTCCGCTTCACAGAAATCTTTCACCTTCAATATTATTTCTCCAGCCGAACTTTTTACAACTTTTGGCATTGTAAACAATCTTAAAAATGCACTAAGCTGGTTAAAAACTCACAAAAATCTACCACAACAAACGAACTTGATAACATCGACAAACGACAACATGGCTGACCTGTCAAATTTAGTTCCAAAAATCACCGCGGGACTTCTTTCATGAAAAGGACTCTAAGCCCCTTAACACTTCAATCTCTTCCTTTTGGCAGCGTTTTGGCAGCTTGGCACTCTTGACACCATAGACCAATAATCCTCAAGACAGCGGGTCGGTGTAACCATTTTGTTGGCTTTTCTTTTTCGCAGCCAGTGTTACCCACTTATCATATTTTCCCCCAAATTTGGTAATCTACAATATCAAGCAAGTAAAATATAAACATTGGCAGACCAAACTGTGAAAGAATTTATATGCTTGGTGCATTATGGTTGGATGTTGGTGAGTTTAGATTGGTTGACTGGCATAAAGTTAATTGGGTCAGCAAATTACAGGACATACATATAGGAGAAAATAAAAGACAAATACAAAGATTTTTATTTGCACGAATATGGGTATTTACAAAAGCTGTTAATACATATTTAGTACGTCATATTTACCTTAATGAGGTATGCAAATATTACAAAGATAAAAGTAAACAGTTATAACGCAATTTATAAAAATGTACATTTATTTCAATTTTATTATTATTTTTATTTATCTTCTCTTTATCCTTTTGGTCAATAAATGGCTTTCAAAATGGACCGAACAAATTGGAGATTATATTGATGGTTGCCAGTCAATACGTCCAGTGGCCTGAATCCATTTATTTTCGGCTAGAGCGTCAATTGGAAAACTGAAAAAAATATGACAGCAACATGAGATGCAATTCGTCTGGTAAACTCATAATGTCTACAAAATGTATGGAGTACCTTTTTATAGTTTGTCTGAGTAAAATTTAATATGTCGGGAAAATGCTCATAATGTGCACCTCAGGCGCGGTCCCAGGGGGGGTCACAGGGGACATGACTCCCCCCCCTCCAAAATCCATCAGTCATGCGTAGATGGAAGGTGAAACAAGCCAATTTGAGATACCTCTTCCCGCAAATTTTTTAGTGACCCCCCCCCCCAAATTTCTTAGCGACCCTCCCCCCAAAATTGAAGGCTGCGACCGCGCCTGGTGCACCCAGCCTATAACATTTTACTGGTCTCCACTTAAATAGTTATATATAAACAGGTGGGATTTGAGCCTCCCGCTTGAAATGTAACTAACTACTAATGAGGTAACACATAATCTTTGATATTATTATTTATCGTCACTGTTTTTGTTAAAAATAATTATATTTCAATAAGATGGTTAATTTTTTTGTAATACGGGCAGGATATTTCGATTCGAGATCTTACAACACAATTTCGAATTTGACAATGTTTGATATGAACAAATATAAGTTTATTTTCACGCATTTCACTATATTTACGTTGAATGACTAGTAATAAGACAAAAGTAATTAAATATCTGTATATAAACAATACATATTTAGTACATTTTTAAAGAGAAGTATTTAACTTACGCGTAAAATGTAATGCCTTCCGGCAGCCTTCCTGTTTACGCTCACTGCGGCTCTTACAACCTAAAATACTGCAGCTCACCATATTATGAAACTCAAAAAATGTTATTTGCTTTTAATACAACACAATTTACAGCTGTGAGAATCGATTTTAACACACAAATATTATAAAACAACAATGTCACCCCGACTTCCACAGTTTGTCTGCCACTTATTTAAAGGGCAGTGTCAAAATAGGTGGTTACACCGAAAAGGACAGAAAATCTCGCTCCTATCTCTTTCTAACAAGTTCATCCAGTATATTTCGATCTCGCTTTAGCGTGCCGTAATGAAAAATAGGCCTCTGTCTATAGTACGTAAGTACATTATTCTTAGTCTAAGCTTGACACCCTTAGACTAACACTGGCTGCGAAAAAGATATGCCAACCACATGCCAACAAAGTGGTTACACCGACCCGCTGTCTTTAGGATTATTGGTCTTTGGTTGACACCCATATCTGACAGTATACAAATGTACTCTGTGGACCAATGAGGAAGCTGTGGACAGTATTGTTCATTCGTTCATTCCTTCATTCATTGGGTGGTTCATGAGTCTTCATGTTCATTTCGTTCTATAATAATTTTTTTTTGTTCATTTCTAAACTTGATTTTGCTATGCGAGTGGTGTCATTTGTAGCAATCACAGAGTACCTTGTTATGTAGCAATTTTACATTCGTGAAAGTTTTTGTCTTGTTTTAGTTTGTTTCATTTACAAAATAACAAATATTAAACTATTCGAAGTGTTTATTGTACTGTGACATTATCTGATTGTTTATTTTTCGTCAGTGTGTGTAGTTAATTATAAAAGGAGAAAGCGTATCCTAAAAGACGAAAAGTTTTTACCCGCGAAATAAGTGATAATTTATGTTTCAGGCCTTTGAGGTGCCTGTTGAACTGATTGTTATTACTTTTCCTTTTTAATTTGTAGTCTGACTCAGGTAAAGGGGTTACAAAGCTATGTTGGGTAAAGTAAAGCCCACCCTCCTATCGCTCCGAAGTGGGGTCCCCTCCCCTCTGTAGGGGAAGTTAGGGCAGACAAAGGGTAGTCACCCCTATTCGGAGGGGAGTTCGGGCTTTGGGCGAACCGTTGGAAGGGGAGGGACCACTATTTCGAGCTCCTATTTTTTATTCTGTAACCATAACGGCATTCGCGTGTGTGGGAAAGTTTAACATTTTGGAGGTTCGTGATATTGTGGACTATATATCTATTTTCTGAAGTTTAGAAATGGATAGTGACAATGAAGGTAAATATGACTAGATTCTATTGTTATTGTTAAGCCTTTATTACTTTTAATTGTTTTATTATAAAATGCCTTGATAATATAACAATGTTAATGTAAAATAACCTTAAGATAGTGTAAAAAGTTTGATAAAAAATCACTTTAAAAATTGTCAGTTCTTATCCTAATAAAAGTAAATTGTTGTAGCTGAATACACTACCAAACAATTGCCAATTGGCAGATTTGCCTTGGCTTCTATCACGAAGGATGCAGAGGGTCATACTCAGTTTGGGTGCAAAGAGTGCCCGGTGAAGTCACGTGATAAGGAGTTTATTGAACACCATCTTTTGCAGCACTATAATGAGTACAGATTCCTGTGCTCTATCTGTGGGGTTGGGTGAGTTCATCCTGCATATTAAAAATATGTTTATTTTTCTCTAAGACTACCCTGAGTTAGTAAGATCATGTGATACTTAGTCAATTTTCAAGTTGGGTATTTTGCGCTGGGCAGATCACAATTGGACCTATTTACGCAAACCGAAACCAATCCACACTCATGCCGAAATTGAGTTAAGTACACATGCTTCGATGCTGTCTAACAATGTACTTATCGAGTTGTGCTACACTTTTGGTTAGATAGACATACACTTGACCAGTTTAAATTTTAATGGTCGAAAACATGTTGGCTTATTCACAACCATATTAATAGCATCTGAAGTTTGCACGTTTCACTTTTTAATCATAGATTTTGTATAGAATTCAGGCTGTTACCTAAGACTTTGGTTTATCCAGTATTTTCATTCTACAAACAGGCCAGCATCATTTCAAATAAACAGGTCTTTACTTAATTAATATGCAATGTATAATGTAAAAATGTTCAGATTCTTCAGACACATACTTTAAATAAAAAAGTAGTAAAATACTAGGAATGAACACAATAGAATTCCACAGTCTAAGGTTTGCAATTCTCATCATTTATAAGACTGATAAGGAGACTGTTGAGATAGTGGATAGCTCATGATAATGTTTGTGCCATTCTATAAAATATATGTCAACTGTTAAGATGATGAAGGAAAGAAATCAAAGATTATGGAATGTAAATAATTCAACATAAATTAAGTACAGTAATACCACAAACTTACGTATAGTTGGGACAGAGCGCTATCCGTGTTAGTCGAATTTGCATAAGTCGGGGTATAATTTTGCATATAAAGACACACAAAGTATGTGTAATTGGGACCGGAGACTAAATAATTATTTAGGAAATAAATGTGTAACTAATTGTAGATAATATGAAAAAATTTATTATTATAAACTGTATAAACACAATCCGAAGTTATTTTGTTGTAGAAGGTTTCATAAAATCTAACAAAGTAGTATGAGGAGTCAATGATTTTAACTTCTCCTGTAATATCTTCTCGTAGCATGCTAGAAATTTTTTAATTCCTTGTTTGGTAACAGAAATGCGCTCTTCGTTGGATGGAGTTTATGCTTTTTCAATAGGGTCTTTCATTAGCGACACTATGCACAAAAAAAATACAAAATCCTTACCTTAAAAAGGTTTTTTTTTTTTTTTTTATATGTAAACCGAACAAAAAGGCAGACGGGCCGCGTGGTGTTAAGCGATCACCGTCGCCTATGGACACGGGCAACCCCAGTTGCACTAAATCACGCTTGAAAAGCAATATAATTGTTAATTCTTTTTTATACATGATTTTTATTACCATTTAAATCAATAATGAAGTCAATTGACTGTATATGATAAGTGACATCACTTATCATTTTCTCATACAAAGTGTATGGGGATGTCACGTTTTGACAGCTCATTAAAAGTATCTCAATTGACTTGGTAGTCCAAGACCGGATGGAACTGAGCCTTCTGTCAAGCTTCTGTCATATATAAATATATTTATATTACATTTATATTATATACTTTATTTCTCTTGTAATAATGTATACTAATGTGGGTATATTAAAATGTAATATGACAACTTCACTTGTTAGGCAGCTCATTAGATGAATATATGGTATTACCACAGGAGTAGATAAACGACCAGAGTGCAAGCTTCATACAACCGCGCGAATCGGTTGCACTACTACAAGCACACGGAGCATGTGTGCGTGACCACTGGCCGCTTGTCGCGTACGCGGCGAGACTGGAAAAAACCGGTTTACGTTGGCACAGCCAGTTGACAATCTCAGGGTTTGTGCGACGTACGTTTTTTGTTTTGTTATTAAATTTTGCAAGTTTGAATATTTACTTAATATAAAAACGTGGTATTTTATTAATAACAATGGTTGTTTACTGTACTGTTTGTATGAATAATACTAGAAAAAATAAAAATATATCATACTTTAACTATCCCAAGGAGTACAATAGGTAAGTAAATATTTGATTATTACTTTTTCAAGTACACTACACAATGGGCTTTTACCTTTTTATTGTTATTACGAAATTTTACAAAACATTGTAGGTATGTGGGTGGGTTGGTATGTGTGTTAACTTGAAATATCGCAAGTAAGATTTGAACCACTTCCCGATGTTGTATACTTACCTGCGGAACTTTGGTGACAATCCAATAATGATAGATATAACTCCTGACAATTTTATCGCATTTGTTAAATTGCTCGAGCAAAAGTTTCGCGAATATTTTGATCTTGAAGTAAATATTGTCAATGTTGGCAACGAAATACTTCAACATATTAAAGATTGCAAATTTGTTATGCCATGTGAGTGTTCCCATTAGATTACTTGAAAAAACTATATGTTTTTTTTTTCTTTTTTTTTTTTCTCAATTATGGCATCGCAAACTCTGTGCATACTGCCAGCGTCAAGTATAATTTTTGCATCAATTTTTTGCCAGTTTTAATGAAACTGGACGAAGTAATAACAAAGTCAGTAAGTAAGTCGTCAGTAATCTGTCAGTCTAGTTAGTCCAACATTCAAGTAAAGCGATGGCTACTTTACTAGAACGTGTCCGATGGAATTTTGGAGGCAAGCAGAAAAAACATATTTTAGCACTGTTATTCTATTTCACAAACACTCGTGCACTGTAATTAACCTATATCAAACAAAATGCCATCAACTTTATCCGATATAACTCAAAAATACACCAAGAAAATGAAAATAAAACAAGAGCACAATATGTCTTTTTCGACTTCCCGCCAAAAAAACCAAAACCCTCAACTATATGTTAGATTTAGAATTTACCACACCATTAAAAGAAACAATAAATTATTAAAAAACAAAAATTGTAAAAATAAAATTATTAGAGTAAGTATTTTGTAAAGTATTCTATCATACTGAATAATAAAACTATTTAACAAATGTTTTTATTTTATTTTATTTGTCTTAACCTATTGTGACAACCCTACCAGAATAGGTAACAATTTTTCCCGTTCTTAAGAAGCTTGCACTCTGGTCGTTTATCTACTCCTGTGGTATTACTTTTTCCAATATCTTTGGTATTAATCCTAAATAAGTGTTTTATTGCAAGATTCAAACATAATAGCTTCCAATTGTCATTTGATCTTCTAATAATTTAACTGGGTCCAAAGAACGATTGCGGGCGGGGCAGTCAAAAACAAAAGACGAAAAAATCGTGTAATTCCGAATTTGCGTATGTCGAGGTAGTGTAATTCGAGGTATTACTGTACATTATTTTTGATCCCTTCCCTTCTCATAATCAGTCAATGGTCTCCAAAATCTATGATTGTTAGCAAGGTACTGTATTAGACTACAGGCCCGCGTCAAAAAAATGGTGGATCATTTGAACCACCAGGTGACCTATCTAGAACAATATAAGAGCATAAAATAATAAGATTCAGCACTATGCCGTCACTTGTAAGCTGTCCAACTGAGTGCAGGTGAGAATTTAAAGGTACAGGTAGAGTGAGTTCATTTTGGTCATATATTTTTGTACGGCATTCTTACCATCGATAGATCCATGAAAAATAATAAGAAAACGCGCAGTGCCGTAAAAAAATGGTGCGCCACAAAGTCGGATTTTTATTTATTTTCCGACAATTTCCAGGGTAAATTTGGTCATTTGATTTTGTACGGCATCAGTTTCATACTATTTCAATACTGCTTCTAATCCATTATTCCGCAACGCCATACAAAAATCATGCGACAAGGGGAAAAAATCGAGGGTTGCAACCCCCCTCTTTCTGTGGTCCAGGGGGTGATTTGAAAAAGTACGGCTTCGGTTCCAAATCATTATCTAGCACTCAAAAGTACTATTAAAAATAATGCCGTCAAAAAGTGATTGTTCATTTTAATGTACTTATATCAATAATTATCTTAATTTTATCATATCCTTGATTTAAAAACCTGTAAAATCATTTGATCCTGTACGGGAACTTTTTTTTAATACAGTTGCTCAAAAAGTGACGTATTGCAGGGACGTATAGCGTGCGGGAAGTGGGCTATCGGCTATTACACACTCGTGCTTTTTTTTTACCTTTACCGCACTCGTGCGTTCTCCATCCCAACTGTCAAAATAATGTCTATTAAAAAGAAAAAAACCAACCACGAAGTTTTAGAAGTTTTTATGATTCATGCAAATATTTCTAAAAAGAAGCTACTAATTTGTTTCAATATCAGATTTAATGATTTGATTCAATGAGTTAGGTTAGGTTTTATTTCATTTCATCTCATTAACATTTTCATTTCATATCAATAAAAAAATTCTACTGAACACTTGGCTGTATGGACATAGTTCCCTTTGCCTACCCAGAATGTGTGAAGAAAACTTATTGCCACTCGGCAATAAGTGGCTCATACACTATGTATGTGATTTTTACTGCAATACATGGCATTTTTTTCGATCTGTTTAGACTTTAAAATGATCCAGAAAATATGTGATATTCTATACCTATTACAGTAATATTTACAAAACTATCACCGGCTTAATTAATTATATAACGAAATGTAAGGTGAAATTCATCACGATATTTTTTTATACGGCATTTAGATAGTTTATTTGTACTAATTTTCATAGTATTTTCGTGATTCTAGGTTCCTAATTAGAAACTACGTAAATGTGGGTTTGTATATCGATTTATACTAAAATAAGGTCTAGTAAAGGTGCAATCGTGGCAACACCTGGGAGTTCGGTATTAACGGTATTAAGAGGCCGTATACGAAATTTTGCCGATTTCGCTGATTTAGCTCATTTTATACAGGAGATTTTGCAGTTAAAATACAGTATTTCCATAAGTTTAATTGCACAATATGACTGATCATTTCAATAATAAACTATTAAATGAGCCACTTTTTAATTTTTATTTCATTATTTTGCTTAATAGACCTGAAGCCGGTGATAGTTTTGTAAATATTACTGTAATAGGTATAGAATATCACATATTACTGGATCATTTTAAAGTCTAAACAGATCGAAAAAAATGCCATGTATTGCTGTAAAAATCACATACATAGTGTATGAGCCACTTATTTTGTGTCAAATTACCCCCTGGACCACGGAAAGAGAGGGGGTTGCAACCCTAGATTTATTCCCCTTTTCGCATGATTTTTGTACGGCGTTGCGGAATAATGGATTAGAAGCAGTATTGAAATAGTATGAAACTGATGCCGTACAAAATCAAATGACCAAATTTACCCTGGGAATTGTCGGAAAATCAAAAAAAAAACCGACTTTATGGCGCACAATTTTTTTATGGCACTGCGCGTTTTCTTATTATTTTTCATGGATCTATCGATGGTAAGAATGCCGTACAAAAATATATGACCAAAATGTACTCACTCTACCTGTACCTTTGAATTCTCACCTGCACTCAGTTGGACAGCTTACAAGTGACGGCATAGCGCTGAATCTTATTATTTTATGCTCTTATATTGTTCTAGATAGGTCACCTGGTGGTTCAAATGACCCACCATTTTTTTGACACGGGCCTGTAGTCTATATATAAAATTGTGGAATTGTGGTAGGAGTTATGATTTATCAATCAGTGTTAACAATGCTATGATCAATAACCTTTGTTCTATATACCATTTAAAATTTAAAGACCTTAACCATTTTCCCCATATAGCCTGAAGCGTAGAGAACATCTAGAAAGACACACTCAAGGTCACTTAGAAGTGCGACCTTATATATGCCCAATCTGCGACAAAGCCTTCAAGCGGAAAGAGCATCTTAATATCCATCGGTCCATACACAGCGGAGACAAGACAATGTACTGCCCAATATGCAAAAAATGTAAGTATATGTTGGCTCTGAACTTAATTTCTCAACAATTTGAACAATGTTTAAATTTGTAGTCAAATATAACTAATATTTACATATAGTTATTAAAAGAACATTTTTTATTAACTATTAGTTCATTAAATATTAGTAAAAATATGTTAGTTTGGAGGTGCTATTTTTTTTGTTGCTGTTATAAAGTTACGCTTAATTTTATATATGGAAGACTGTATATACTTTTCGTTTGATGTCTCGTAGCTTAAGATACCATTCTTAGCTTTAGGCATTTTGCCGAAAAAACCAACCCTCCATTCTCCCCCGAGAGATATTTCGAGCAATCCCCTCCTAACGGGCGCTTGTTAGAAAAACCACCCCTTGAATCGACCTACACATGAACATTTTGCAAGGGACTAAATAAAAAGAAGTGTGACATTCGGCGGACATCTCACATTACTTTTACGATATTCTTGAGAGTACTTTATAGAAAGTTTAAAAACCGGCCAAGTGCAAGTCGGACTCGTGCACGTGCGGTTCCGTACTATTATCTTAAAAATATCATGTTTATTATATGGGATATTTATTTTATTATATTTTTTAGTAATTGTTGTTATAACGGCAACAGAAATATTAATAATAAACGTTTCACACTCATACCGCCGTGGGTACCATGGATACATACATAGACAGAAAAACAAACACCCAGACAGAGAACAGAAATTTGAACTCATCATTCAACCCTTCGATTGGCAGTCCGGCATGGTAACCATTGCGCCACACGGGTCCTCAGACATACATCATCTGCTAATGTCTAGTCATCACGGTTTATGAGATACAGCCTGATAACAGGCAGGCGATGGACAGTGGAGGTTTATTAATAGGGTCACGTTGGAACCCTAAAAACGTATTTTACGAAAGCTTTGAAATTCAATTACTATCGAAACCTTATTCTGAATACCTGCTAGTTACAAAAAATAAATAAATATGTTTTGCTGTATAAATATAATCGGCCAGCAAGAAACGCGAAACAATAATGATGTACGGGAGTAAATGCGATGTGTGGATAGCAATATTAATATCGCATGCCGGCGACATAGGTATTTTTTTCTATTGTTAAAATGTACCTGCAGTAAGTTTTAACCTCAACCTTGGATGTGTACTGCACTGTATAGGTACACAACGACGTCTATATGCAGCAAATCTGAGCTGCATAAAATGAAAAATGTCATCTCAGCTTGCTACGGCTTCAGCAAATAACGCTGCCAAGTCACCTTTCTAAAGTTAGCTGTAAAAAACTGTGGCCTTTTCCCCAGTAACGGTATTATGTTTCATCACTTAAATATCTCTTGCCCTGCCCTCGATGCGCGTCGTGAGTTGTGAGGGGAGGCTCGGCATTCCACCATCGTGGAGGGGGAATGGTCCCCCCTTACGTGGGCGAGCGTTATTACGTCACACCACAGCCGGTTCTACAGCTAGCGTGGGTCGGTTCGATATTTCGATCGGACTAACTAGACTTGTAGCTATATATTTTGTAGAGAAGTGGCTGCCCACTGGTCAAAATTCGACATCGGATCTTCAAATTTTCATTTTTAACGTTACTAATTTGAACATTGATTTTGTGTTACCCTATTGATATGAACGATACGAAGCAAAGTAATGCTCAGTCTCAGTTTGCCTTTTTTCTATACTCTAACGGTGACACTCAAAAGGAGGGTTATCATAATAGCTTTGGAATAAATTATCCTTAATAGGGTAACTTCGCAGTCAATGCTTCTTTCATGCGTCAAGATCTTTTTCTCAGGACTGTAAGGAGGCATATTTTAACAGATTATATGAGCTAAATTTATCAGTACTTAATGGGAGAAATTCGCAATCTTCCCTTCTGTCCATTAAGATCTCGATAGAAATTTCCGGTTTAAGTTAAAGTACCCGGACGACCGAGCGTCGCTCGTATAAAAACGATTTTCTTGGTTTCATTTCAAACAAAACACCCATTGGCTTAGTGTTACTGAACAACGCCATCTGAAATAGCTCCCAATTAAAAAGAATACTGTCACAAAAATAAAAAAACGCAATATCCTCTATAACTGTCAAAATTGACGTCACAATGGTTACGGCTCCCCGCGGGTTCGCGCCGATGCTTGATTGAAGTTTGAACCCGGGTCTTTAGCTTCGCAGTCACCTATCCCATCCACGTCGCCACGTGTTATGTATTAAGAGTGTAGGGAAGCGTAGTGGGACAACCAGCAAAGACGGTAGTTAGCTGGCTCGCCAAAGGTTACGTACTACAGATCATCAATCAATAGGTCAAAGAAGCTTTTATTCGATCGATGAAGTTATTATTTCATTGAAACCGTATTTTTCTTTTTTTAGCTTATATTTAAGTCTATTATCGCTAAAAATACAGATAAAACGTCAATTTCTAAAATTGAAACCTAGATGGATCCATTGGTGGGTAATACACCCCGAAACCCCCTGGGTAGTAAGTTTCATGAAAATCGTTGGAGCCGTTTCTGAGATTTAAATTATATATTTAGTCGTATATACAATAATTATTATTGCTCGTTTAAAGAGATCAGATATTGATGTAGATGAGATCAATTTGCTCTCTCCGAATTCAGGAATTAAGGAAAAAGAATCAAATTTCTAATTCGAAATATACTATGCTAGCTGTGCTCCGCGGTTTTCCCCGCGTTATTTTTGAAGTGAAAATTTATTTACGGCGTTGTCCACTTTTTGTTAAAAGTATCCTATTTTACTGTTACTTTTACTTTACAAAGTTTCATGATGATCGGTTGAGTAGTTTTCGGCTTTCGCGCTAAAGAGTAACAAACAAACTTCTAGTAGGATTCTCCAAAGCCATAATAAATCTATGATCCTGTACCCCTCAGTATTTTAAAAATAACCTTTCGTATTATTTTCATTTTTGCTGTTACCACCAGCTTTCTACCGCAAGGACCACCTGCAGAAGCACATCCAGACGCACAGTAAGGTGTTCAACAAGAACGTGTTGGATGCCGACGTCATCGCGGTGGAGGTGAAGGAAGAAGGCAACTCGATAGAGTTCGAAGCGGAGTCCATCCTGCCCGATCTCGAGCAGGAGAGGAACAGCAATAGCGACGGCGATATTAAGATGGAGGTGAGTTGACAGTTCAACTTCCTTTTTTTTTCTTCAATAAATTATGGCATAGCATACTCTGCATATTGCCAGCGTCAAGTATAATTTTTGCATCACGTTTTTGCCAGTTCCGATGAAACTGGACGAGTAATAATAAGTAAAGTCAGTAAGTCGGCAGTAATTAGTCGGTCAAGTCAGTCAGACATTCAAGTAAAGTGATAGCTTCTTTACCAGAACGTGACCAATGGAATTTTGGAGGCAAGCCGAAAAAACATATTTTCGCACTGATATTTTAATTCACAACACTCGTGCACTATAATTAACCTATATCGAATAAAATGCCATCAAATTTATCCGGTATAACTCAAAAATACACCAAGATAGTAAAAATAAAACAAGAGCACAATATGTCTTTTTCGACTTCCCGCTAAAACTCCCAACTTCATTTAGGGGATAACCTATTATATTTGCCAAAGTTGATGACAGACAACTATACAAGACATGTGATTTTAACAAACTGAAGCACGCGATTGCATGCGAGTAATTTATCGTCAGTGGAGATCTGTGTCCTTCAGATCCTGTGGAGAATATATATATAAACATGAAAAGTTTGAATAAAATATGGGTTATTTAACGGCCACGTTTAATGTCTGCTTATTAAAACTCGACAATTAACTGACAACCAATAGCCCAATTATTTAGACTTATTCTGTGTATATTGCAGTATCTTTATAATCGACAGTAAAGTTCGGGCTCATGGAAATCCGAGTACCAAGCTTACTCTGGGAGGGGCGGGTTTTGCTATCTTAGAGGGTGGAGACTCCGACTCGTAAGCTGAGGATTTTAGTTTTGGAACACCCTAGTAGCCTTGTGAAAGTTAAGCCGAAACAGGAGATGTACGTATTTCCGTACGTATGGAAAAAATATCAAAAACAAGTTACTGTTAATCTAATCAACTGAATCTATATCTTTGCAATCACTGGGTAGGATAGATGTATGACATTTTAATTCGAAAAATATCTCCCGACGGGGCACGAATAGTCAAATTATGAGGTAAATTATTTGCCGCAATAAGATTGCCGAAAACAGTGTAAAAACGATTTGAACTCATTTTTAAACTGACGTTTGCGGAGAAGTGTTGCGATGAGATCCCACAATTATTATTTTTACCAAAAATAAATTACGTTCTCTTACTTTTGCACAAAGTGATTTTCAGTTCACGCAGTTCTCAAACAAGCGAAAAAATCTGAAAATATTCAGTTAAGGTAGCTTACGCAAAAGGCTTTGATTCTAAAACAACAAAATTAACTGTATAGCCCATTGGCTGTTTCCGGCGGTTTCTCCCGCGCGTTAAAAGGATCCATAGCATGAAATGAAATGAATATTCTCCATAGGTTTCATGGGATCCAAACTGTTGTTCCCTACTTTATCCCCTTTGTTGTCCCCTTCATAGGTACGTCGCATTGTTCCGGCGTCACAATTGCATTTTAACGTGGAAAACTAGTAAATGTGACATAACTGTAATAGGTACACCTGTAATAGGTCCACTATAAATCTGTAATCTCTGTTGTCAATAATTTCCCCAGCGTACGTATAAATATATCAACATTTCGAAAGTTTTCTTTTCCTAATTCTGTACTTTTTTAAGCGAACAATTCCCGTCATGATGACGTCATACGGCTATGCAAATTAAGTGTTAACTGTGAAGTCAATATAAAGACGAATATCATTTCATTTGTTTATGTTGCAGCCATATGGTTAAATCAGTCATTAACAGGCTAGCCCGTTCATTAAACGCCGGCATTCAATTCAATGCAGAGGCCGATAGTTGATTGAATTTGTTTCATTCAACGCTCAACTTGTTGGCTTATTGTAAGCAATCCCTTTGAAGATGGCGGACGTAAAAGCAGGCAGGTGATTTAAATTTACTTCAAATTGTTTTCCCTGCGGCTCTGGTAGTCACCAAAGCAAATTTAAAGCAAGCAATATTTTATTTTAGCCTTATTTTTTTCATTACTAGATGTCAATTTCTTTCATCATTGTTAATTTCCATATTTGATTGACATACAGGAATTTTACAAGTATACAGATGAGCCGTCAGCTGTCACCCCTCCGTCTAACGAAAATTCGATCAGGTCACGTGTCCTGACGCGAGTTTAACATTTTTTACCCATCCCAAAAAAAGTGCACAACGCCGCTAAAAAAGTTTTCACCTCAATAAAATAATTAGTTTCCTTTTTTGCTATATCAAGTAATATATAATTTTTTTCATTTAGCCACTTCATTGAATGCCTGTGTTCAGCCTGCCTTTTAATTGGGTGGCTGATTTAACCAGATGGCTGCGGCATTTACATGACGTCACCACAGGGTAAAAATGGTATCCAGCGTTTACGCGCGAAATTTAAAAATCTTAAATTTAAATTAAGTAAGTTTTAAGTTACTTATTAATTGAATAATAATATATTTTTTTATATTGCCGTGATTGAGTGTTACATGCACCTTATGATCAAATTGAAAGACTTTTCAAATATTGATGTAATTTGAAAATATTAAATTTAACTGTAGTTTTAAGTTACTTATACTATCATAATTTAGAATTTTCTAGTAAATTCACATTATGATCGATTAGATACACTTTCCAAAAATGGTTGTAATTCTCTTCTTAGATCTATGAAAGCTACGGCATTCGCCTGCAGCAAGCGGAGCGGCCGTTCGCGTGCCCGGTGTGCGGCAAGGCGTTCAAGCGGCGCGACCACCTCAAGGTGCACAGCTTTACGCACAGGAAGAAGGAGAACGAGTGCCACGAGTGCCACGGGAAAGGTGAGTTGTACGACACTAGCTTTCCGCCTGTGGCTTTGCCCGCTTGGAATTCGGTTATCATTCCTTATGAATTTATATTTCCCATTTCTTCCCCATGTAGATCGAAATGTCAAAAACTCTAGTACAAATTAAGTAGCTGTCCTAACGTAGCTTTGCAATGGATGAACTTATTAAGATCTAGTTTTATTTGGTGCTAATTATATATTAGCTTCTTCAAAATGTCATTCTTGTATACAAATATATCTAGCTGTCTAATGAATTAATGGATCAGATAATTTTTTGCGTCTATTCAATGATTTTCAATTGACAAAATATTATAAAAGGAGCTACTGTTATAATGACGCATCATTAAAAATTATTCAATTTCATTATATTTGTCGTCTAATAATGGTTAATCTAATCTATAATTCAATGTTGGCTACATTAAATTAGAGTTACATCGCCTATTTATTTATGATGTTACCATAAGTAATACTATTTTTAATAATCGAAAAAATATTGTTATCAAGAACAAACACAACTTGCAACTCTGGGTTTGAATGTATTCGAATACACCTTGGGGAAAATTAAAACCAAACAACAATTTTGCTCTTCTCCCTTCCGCTAACTCCCACCAACTGTCGGAGATGTGTAGTTTTTGTTAAAGCTTAAGTAGGGGATGGATGGATGTAGGGTGATGCTTCATAAAAGCGAAGGTTAATGTCACTAATGCCGACGGAAACCCGCGGTGCGGGTTCCTTTTTTGTGTTAATTAAACTGTGTAACCAACGAACGTAACCCAACCCATCCATTTTAAATGAAGGATTTAGTTTCGTTCCTTCTTGGAGAGGGGCTTCGCCTACCACACACACCACCCCCTATTCAGCAGTGAAAAAAAATATTTATAATAGCCCACTTACAACATTAGGCGCTGAGTTATTTATTTTATTATTACTTAACCTAACCAATTGAACGTACAAAAATCATTGTTATCAAAAACAAACATCTAATACTCCGACAAATTAACACAACACTCGTTACACATTCACATACGGCCAGGAGCGGTCGTAGCCTTCGATTTTGGGGGGTCACTAAGAGATTTGGGGGAAGAGGTGTCCCAAATTGGCTTGTTTTGCCTTCCATCTACGCATGACTGATGGATTTTGGGGGGGGTCATGTCCCCTGTGACACCCCTCTGGGACCGCGCCTGCATACCGCTTCCATTCTGTACGCCCGTAGTCGTGAATATTCGGGCTTCATTTTTTGAGACTTGACGAAATACTAACAATATTATTAATTCAGTAGCTGAATGTTATCAATGACAACGATAATCATATAAATTGTTGAAAAAAAAACCGTTCTGAATATGCCAAAAATGACTCCTCGGGTGTCATTTTAATCCGTCAGAGTACAACTCTCTTATGTGTTTGTATTTAGGCGCACCTTGGAGAAAATTTAAAGCGCCACTCTCATTCCCAGCGAGCCCTCCCGCGCTAAGGTCTAGGTTGATAATTTTCATGAAAAAAAAAGAATATGATTTATTTGTTGATTAAAAAAGTTTGATAGCAAATTTTGAGGCTGTATTTTAATTTTGTTAGCAGATGTTGATTCACTAAAACGTTAGAACCTGGCTTACAAAATCAGAAGCATAGTTATTTCTTTTTGCAAATAAACGAGTATTTATCGGTAGCTCTAAATTAAGGTGGTGAGGTTTAACTTTGGGTCGTATTTCTGTCTTTCGGGGTGCCCCAATCGATGTGGTTCCTTAAGAACCTAAGTTTCCTATGTCAAATAGGATCGATTGATTTAATAAAAAAATCATGAAAGTTCCCAATTGGGTACTTTGGGTTACATTATGCAAACTGTGTTAATGATCTCTTAATTTATTTTTGATTATAAATTTAAGAGGCCGTATACGAAATCGAAACGGGCCAGATTAGGTATTTGAATGGCACACGGCGTAAGCGGGAGCATTTGGTCGCGGGTTTGTGTGAGTCCGGAATCGTCGAAGGCTGGTACGACGATTAAACGGTTTTGATACTTTGTACTTTCTTCGGTGTCTTTTCCTCAGTTGTTTTTTGTCAATTAGAAAAAAAAAGTCTGATAGTACACAACTAAGCATTTATTAGTGTAGTACAAGTAATGATCTATACATGTAATAAATCTGTAGATAATCAAAATCTGTACATTTAATGTAATTTAATTATTCTTTATTACACTATAAAATAAGCACAAAGGGCGGACTAAATGCCTAATGGTATTATCTGCCAGCCAACTGCCGACCGAGCTGTGGAAGGTGCATTAAACAGAATGGTATTGTGAAGGTAGAAGAAGAAAATATAAATAAAGAATAGTTCATTAAATATCTATATTGCAAAAAAATCATATCTACTTAATACATAACATACATAAATACTTTCAGTATAACATACACAAAATGGTATTGCTTTGTTTTGAGAAAAACCATTTTAATAGTCATTATAATTATAAAAGGAAAAATACGGAATTGGTAGTTTTTGAAGAACTTGCCTGTGTGTCTGTGAAACTTTTTTTATTTTAACTGACTTCAATCAAAAAGGAGGAGGTTATCAATTCGTCTGTATATTTTTTATGTTTGTTACCTCAGAACTTTCGACTGGATGAACAGATTTTGATGATTCTTTTTTTATTTCAAAGCTGATACTTCCCGTGTGGTCCCATTTTAATTTGGTCCAGTTCTGACAATGGTATCCATGCGAAAACCATATTTGCATTAAGTAGCTGCTCTACAAATGGACTAATAACTCAATATCACGCCAACCGATTATGATGATGCTTTTTTTATTGGATTTTTTTTCTTCAAGGGTAGTTTAATAAGAGTTTGGTTAGGTTCCGACTAAGGGATCCATGACAAAATAACGGGACTCTTCAATTCGTAGGAGTAAATTAATGATACTCGATCGAATCTTTTATAGACTAGTAATTGTCGTAATTGAATTTGATGATCAATGAAACTCCTTAACAGCTTACAGTAAGGTTGAAATCTGAGGTAGAACTGTTAACTGTTCCATTTAAACGGCGCTGTCTTAAATGAGCAGCACGTCTAGTATGCCTACCCACATTCAAACAAATAAGTTAGTATACATCAATTTTACTAAAATGCAAAAAATAAACAAAAATTTTAACAAAAAAAAACCGACTACAAAATAAAACTATTCCAAAACAAATGAAATTGCACTAAAAAGAAAAAATAATTGCTTATTCTTATACAATTAGATTTAGAATAGTAGACTTACATTTTCTACTCATCATTATGTAGGTACGATCTGTGTTTACGATAATAATATAATGTCAGTACAATTATTATTATTTTTGGAGTCAAGAAATCGGAACAGTAGTTTTTAAGTTTAATTAGGATAAATTTATATGATACTGAGTTACATAAACAGAATAGTTTTCTGCTGTTTTGTATTATACAACTTAGGCCCTCCTATTTAATACCCTTATCATAGGGTTGCACAAACAAATGTTATCCGCCATTTTGGGATAGCGGCCATCTTGGATTAGTTTTTTATAATGTACTTTATTCTACAAATTAATCCCTTTTATTTGATACCCATATTGTGTGGCTTTTTGTGCAAAAAATATGTGATCCACCATTTTGCTGCAGCGGCCATATTGAATTAACGAAAATGTTACTAATAATTATATTGTCATTTAAAATAAAAGTGTATTTCAAACTTCAGCTCAATCAGACTCTCGAAAGTGGTTCAAATTTAGCTTGCAATATTTAACTAAGGGCCTCGTTTACCATCTTCAAGTAAAGTGTTGATTAGTTATGACCCAAGTAAAGTTAATTGGCAAGTTAAAGCTATGAGTACGGGTCAGTTTATCATTATGATTAGTGCTACTCGAACATTGTGAAATGGAAATTGAAGTTACGGGTGACTTTAACCGACAATTAGCGTACTTGTCACTTTACTTGAAGGTGGTGAAAGAGGCCCTAACACTAACAACCTTATTAACACGGCAAGCTTACCATCTTCAAGTAAAGTGTTGATTAGTTATGTCCCAAGTAAAGTTAATTGGCAAGTTAAAGCTATGAGTACGGGTCAGTTTATCATTATGATTAGTGCTACTCGAACATTGTGAAATGGAAATTGAAGTTACGGGTGACTTTAACCGACAATTAGCGTACTTGTCACTTTACTTGAAGGTGGTGAAAGAGGCCCTAACACTAACAACCTTACTAACACGGCAAGCTTACCATCTTCAAGTAAAGTGTTGATTAGTTATGTCCCAAGTAAAGTTAATTGGCAAGTTAAAGCTATGAGTACGGGTCAGTTTATCATTATGATTAGTGCTACTCGAACATTGTGAAATGGAAATTGAAGTTACGGGTGACTTTAACCGACAATTAGCGTACTTGTCACTTTACTTGAAGGTGGTGAAAGAGGCCCTAACACTAACAACCTTACTAACACGGCAAGCTTACCATCTTCAAGTAAAGTGTTGATTAGTTATGTCCCAAGTAAAGTTAATTGGCAAGTTAAAGCTATGAGTACGGGTCAGTTTATCATTATGATTAGTGCTACTCGAACATTGTGAAATGGAAATTGAAGTTACGGGTGACTTTAACCGACAATTAGCGTACTTGTCACTTTACTTAAAGGTGGTGAAAGAGGCCCTAACACTAACAACCTTACTAACACGGCAAGCTATAAATGCTTGTAAACATACTTTTCTACATAAGATACACAACAATTAACAATGGAATTTTTACTACCCTATCACTTGTTGTATTAAGAAGATGGTAAATCATCACAACATAATATTTAAAATTATTAGCTATTCAAAGTGTCAAGCACACGCTGCGCGCTGTAGTCACGCCGCTCTGTAGTGGGAGCATCGAACTAACATTGCTACGAACTTGTGCGACGTCCAGGGCGCCGCGTGGCGCAGAGCGACATGTCCACTCTCTGTAAGCGCTTGGCGCGGTCTGCCTGACTCGTAGCTTGCGTCGAGTATTATAATGCGAGTTTTAGGTTACTTTAAAAGATTATTAATGCCAAATTTTTATTCACAATTTGATTATGTTTTTCAGAAAACGGATTGTTTATGAACTGAAGTTTATTTATGTCTATTAAATTTTATGAATGACTGTTCCAATTGGCCGAAATTAAATGCAATGTCTGGCCCATTTTCTCTTAAAATTGACTAATTTCAATATTTTTTTACTAGTTTTTTGTATGAGAGTGGTAAAATGTGACACACACATTTTATAGGCAATTCTTACAGCAATACACAGCATTTTTTTCAATCCGCTGAGGTTTCATAATGATCTAGAAATATGTAACATTCTGTACCCATTACAGCAAAAATTCACAAAACTGTCATCGTCTTCAGGTCTAATAAGCACAACAAAGTAATAAAAATAAAAATGTGGCTAATGTAATAGCTTATTATTGAAATGACCAGTCATATTGTGCAATAAAACTTATGGATATGTTGTATTTTAACTGCAAAATCTCATGTGTAAAATCAGGGAAATCAGCGAAATCGGCAAAATTTCGTATACGGCCTCTTAATAAATTATAATATAAATTAATATTTAATAAATTATAGTGTATTGTACTTCCTGATAATTAAGCTTTCTATCAAATTGGTTAAAACATGATTAAAATGGGATTATTACTTTCTTATTTGGTACAAACAAGCAAACAAACATCACCTTTATAATGTGTGTACGTACTTATAGATATCAGTGGCCTACAAAGCCTCGGACACAACGGCACAACCTATGGAATAAATTTCTCTGCTAGGGACTTTGTCGCAGGTTAGAGGTATTTTCGTCTAACCGAGGGGTAGGCTCGGCAAAAAACCGACCGCCCCCTCTTTACCTGCGCCTGTCGTAAAAGAGGACTGGGGGAGCTCTAACGCTTGGGGATATTTGGGAGAAGGCAGGTGCGCTCGGGATTTTTTATTATTATGTATAAACTGTACTGTATTTAAGTATGTAGATAGTTTTGACAAATTAAGCTACGTCTATTTTGTTGGATTTGGAATGTTTAGTTTTAAAATAAGTAAATCAATAAAAAAAATATGTCATTGTTTATTCAAGAAAAGTTCATATTTTAAGTTATACTAATATAGTTTTCCGCATCTATCTCCTAAAAAAACAAATGAAATACATGTTAATGCGATTTCATATGATACAGAACTTCATCCGCGTTAATTTCGTCGGTCAGGATTGTTTACCGTAAACATTATTTCAATGTACTTTCTGATCTGAAAGCAGATATGTCACCTTGTATGTCGACGGAACATACTGCGCGGGGTTCCTTTTTTGTTCTAATAAATTCTATCGTTTTTAATTACATATTATTCCATTTGTTTTCGGTGGAAGATTTAAGGTGAAAACAGTATTTTGTATTTATTTACTTTATTTTTGTTCAACAGTAAAAAGTATAATGTAGTAAAAAACAGTATAATACTGTTTTTAACAGTATGGTTGGCAACCCTACCTACCGAACAAGTGTGCCAAGCAAGGCGCTTTAATTCGAAAAATATTAGTTCGCATATTGTAGAGATTCCTCCCATGTATTGGGAGAAATCCCAACACATAGGTACCTACTAGGATATACTGACTGCTACCCTATAAGTATAATATTATTCTTGTATACTGAAACGCCCATTGTGTATAGCGTTACTCGGACGTGTGGTTACGCAAACCTTGCAGGTCGCGCAGGTTCCTCTGGTTTGTACAACAGTAACCCACTGTTTGTAAATGAGGGGCGCACAATACCTGCAGAGTGTCTCTGTTTGAAATATTTGAAAATAGGAAGCGCGGACTACCAGCCAGGTACCTTTTAAAATTTCCGTGAGTTATCGTAAATCGTGAACTGGTGGACATTATGTCGTTACTATTGCTCGCTGGTAAATTTTGTAGAAGTATGTACATGGTAACAGTAAACATTGTGGCCAAAATTAAAAGAAACAGAAATGTACGTCGGATTTGACCTGTGATGATGCCATACGATATTTTTCTTAAACGAGTTTGAAGCGTTTTATAATATGGCAAAAACATAATATATTCCTTTTGTTTTTTGAGGAAAAAATTTAAATATGTGAGTAGGTACCTATTGTAAATTGCACTACCGACTGCTTGGCTTTCGTTCGTCGTTTAATTGCATCTGAGGTATGTACATAAATCCGATTTCGAGCAATATAATTATGAGCATAATTATTATGAGTTATAGGAAAATGAAACAATGAGTTATACCAATCAACAGCAATGATCTATTAATATTGAATCCACGGAGGATAAAATAACCCCTGGTATTGAATCTAAACCCGAGCTGAAAAGAGTTGCCATTAAAATGTGATAAAAGTATAGCGCTACATGTTTGACCGCGAACACATTTCGTTCGCGTACGTGACGAGTGGAGGGGGCCAGGCGTGGGTTTGACCGGCTCGCCCTCGTTGGAAATGGGGGGCGACGACCAAGGCCGTAGCCGAGAATTTAGTTCGGGGCTTAGCTCGGCCGAGATACGCAACTCTCACTTACAACATGAAAATCATGAGTATATGAGACGGTAAAAATACTACGCCCATCAGATTTTGATAAAATTTACACAGTAGGTATATATTCAGTAGGTATATATTTTTAAGAAATATGTGTTCTGTTTTCCTACCATTAGAATTGGAATTTTATTTTCCAAATTTATTTGTGATCAACTTTAACGTATAAATAGGTCTTCTCAATAAAAAAAGTATAAAAAAATCGGTCAGCTCTGTAAAAAGTTATACGTTATACTATACATGGAAAAGTCTTTCATCTGTCTTCGTCGATTTTTGTTTTCGGTTTTGCGACAGATAAATGAATAATATTGATTGTGAACTGAAGTGTATTTATGTCTAATTAATTTTATGAAAGATTATTCCAATTTGACGATATCAAATGCAATTTTTGGCCCATTCTCTCTCAAAGTTATTTGAGTTCATTTTTTTTTAAATGAGCGCATCAATAAGTGGCTTATTTTATGTATAATATGCTATTTTACAGCAATACGTAGGATTTTTTGATCCGTTGAGGTTTTTAAATGATGCGGAAATATGTATTATTCTATACCTATTACAATAAAATTCACAAAACTGTCACCGTCTTCAGGTCTATTAAGCAAAACAACGTTATAAAAATGAAAAAGTGGCCAATTTAATACTCGTAGTTAATAATTGAAATGATCAGTCATATTGTGCAATTAAATTTATGGAAATACAGTATTATAAATGCAAATACTCACGTGTAAAATTAGCTTAATCGGCATAATTTTCGTATACGGCCTCTTAAATTGTATTAAATTATTTCCTTTCTTATCTTTAAATTTAAAATCCAATATGACACATAACTTTGTTAAAATTAGGTAACTACGAAGAAAAAACTAATTTTACACCTCGCCTCGAACACCCGATATGAATATTATTTAAAATTTTAGTAAGCACTCAGTGATTGAATGTCATTGAGTCGACGGAACCGTACTGCGCGAGATTCCTTTTTAGGGTTCCGAAGCCAAAATGATAAAAAAACGGAACCCTTATAGATTCGTCATGTCTGTCTATCTGTCCGTTCGTATGTCACAGCCACTTCATTCCAAAACTATTAGGACTTCAAAGTTGAAACTTGGTAGATAGATGTAATCTCTAAACCGCTTTACGATTTTTATAGAAAAATAAATAAAAAAAATTAATAAGGGGGCTCTCCATACATAAAGTCAAACAAAAAAATATTTTTTTCATCAAACCTATTCGTGTAGGGTGTCTATAGATAGGTGTTTAAAAATGACATTGAGGATCCCAAAATCATTTTTTCTCAAAGTGAATCGTTTCAAAGATAGACACTTCCAAAGTGGTAAAATGGGTGCCCCCCCTCCCCTCTAACTTTTAAAGTAAGAAAGTAAAAAATCTATCAAAAATATATGCTCAATAAAAACTTTCAACGAAAATTGGTTCGAACGAGATATACAAGTACGCAGTTCATGAGATATAGTAAATTTTTAAAAACCGCAAATATAACTTTTTCGTTCATACAAACACTATGAAAATAATAATGCTTGCAACTACGGAACCCTTCATGGGCGAGTCCGACTCGCACTTGGCCACTTTTTTGTGTTAATTAAGTAAACTGTTCAACTAACGAACCTAACTCTACCTATATTTTTACGGCGTAATTGTGTTCCATTTGTTGATGGCTTTGCCCCCTGTGCCCCCCATTGTAATGCCCAAATAATTTTTGCTGCCCAAATAATTTTGTGGCTAGACTATTTATTTTGCTGATGCATAATAAAATAATATACGCAGCTTAAACGACTCGAACGCTGTTTATAAGATGGTTTAATTAATAACCATAATATGTAATCCATGATTGTTTAGAGGACAAGAATTGCAGCCTGTTTTTTTTATTGCTAACAAAATATTTGTATCTTTGCCAAATGATTTAAAGTTAGTCTGATTTTTTCCTGCCCTAGCTAATAGCATATTATCATTAATTACTTCTCAAAAACTGTTACTAAGCAAGCTGACTATAATTTTGACTCAAAATCGGTTTAAAGTTTTTTGTTTAAAATTAATACAGTCAGGACCAGATCATTTCATGCAACCGACCCATACTAGGGTAGGTAGTTTTTTCTAGTCGAACTCAATGGCTTCCATCGGCTTTCGTGGAAAGGCAACCACAGGTAGACCACCCCCATCCCCTTAACGATCCCCTCCAGTTACGCTTGACCTAAATATCGATCTGTCTGTTAATACCTGCTACTAACTTAGAACATGGTACACGTGTACCCTACTCGTAATTTAGAAAGTATGAAACGATTTATCTATACATCTATATAAATAAATAATTTTGGAGTGTCTGTTTGTAATATTAAATGAACTGTTTTTTACTACATGCATATTACATACGGTATATAGGTATACAAAAAATACATTTTTTACAATTTTTGTCTGTCTGTTTGTTCCGGCTAATCTCTGCAACGGCTGGACCGATTTTGAAGGGACTTTCACTGGCAGGTAGGTGATGTAATAAAGAGTAAGCCTAAGTTACTCTTTATTTAAGAGTTTTAAAACTAAAGTCCACGCGAACGAAGTCGCGCGCGGCCGTTAGTTTCATTTAAATTTGATTGCCTAATTGTTTTTGTCATTTTGAGGATTTGTTGCGGTTTTGTCCCACTGTTTCATTTTTTTGTGATACATCTAAAACAACCTGGTGTGTGGTGGAACTTGCATGATTGAATGAGAGTGACCACCCCTACACCGTTGTGAATCGGTGAAAAAGTGCGGCTGCCGGCAACTGCAATAGGTGACTTCTGATAGTGGTATTTTTTTCGTTCAAAGTCAGAGGAATTCGCGAGTTTGAGATGAGAGTGGCTCATGATGATTAGACCTCCGGAAGGTTGCACGAGTATGCAGGCATTCGGAATTGAATCAGCTTTTATAAGCACTGCCTCCAGATAACTCCACGAACAGTGCAACCGCACACAAAAAAAAACATTTTTCATGATACCATTATAGGGAACGTAACCATACTACTCGTACGTGTGACCCATTCAGATGGGAGGCCTTCCTTAAAAATACCACACTTGGTAAATAGAGTAAATTTTTTAAAATCTCAGTCTTTTTCGAGCTATAGTAAGTTAAGTTTCTAGGCTATAACAATATGTTTTTTCTTCTTGATAATATTTTTTTCACTTGTAGTTTTATATGTGTATAATTTTATATGTGTAAAAATTTTATACGCACCGAAGACATGGTTACAAAATTGCGTAAATGGCATCATATAGGTACTTAATAAACTTCATCACATCGATCTTTCTATCGATTTATCTCAACATTATTCGTCGACTCGAATAGTGCCGCCCTATAGCACCTATTCGACTCAGAATTGTGTTTGCAACACCATATAAATAAATACACGTTTAATAAACGATGAAAATAAACCTACTACCCAACTGTTCCCCTATTCTCCCCTCCCCTCGTCCAACGCTGCAGGGGACGCGACCCCCCATCGGTCACGTCAGGCGTTGGCTCTGGGTCTCTGCGTTGTAAGTTTTAACATGAAACTTGCTTGCGGTACTTTCCAATATGTAGGCTTTACCATATTAACACCATTACTTAGAAGAATTACAATTACATTATAGAAACCAAGTTCGCGCGCCCAAATTAAAGCAAGTTGATTGGTGCCATTAATGGCACCAAAGGCCGGGCCGCCTTTTTGAAAACAAAAGAAATCTAATAAAATAACTTTTCAGTGTTTTCAATATTTTGTAGTATTTTATAGTTAATTTGGTCAAAATTAAAATATTTTGTTTGTCAGATGTGACAGCTGTAGGAATATTTAGTGCTTCAATTTTGACAGCGCGCTTGTATGAAAACTGACGTTCTCTAAGCACCAGTACGTATCTGCACGCAAGGGCAGAATTAATTTAGAGTAGCGAAAATGACAATTCAACAAAACTTGTTCGACGGCGTGTACCAACACCATATTTAGTTTCTGTTTCAAAGCAATTCTTTTGTTTGGCTGAAGGGTGTGATCGTCGGCATTCGGCGATCTTTTTTCGACAAGTCTAGTTTATCTACTGTTGAGTTAAAACTAGGTAAGTGTTAAGTTGTATGATAATAAGGCTATTAACTTTAGAGTTCTGAGTAGTATGATAAATCTACCTCAGATCGGACTGTACCTTGCGTAAGATTGTATGAGTTGACTTACTTTTTTTGTCGATGGAACAATGGATTCATCGTGTGTGGTGCTGGATCGTAGCGAGGATAGTCGATCGTAACGAAGAAGATAGTAATATTTTGGAGTCGGACCCTTTGTAAAATGGTTTACCTTTCATTCTCAATGAGCACCGACTCCAATATAGGAGACATCACCATTCGCAAGAAAAAGTATCATACCTATGCCAAGTACATAATTAACTATTATATTTTTGATCTTTTGAAGTTGGTTTTATTTTTTTATTAAAAATTTTGTTAAAAAATCATTAATTATTCTAGGATACAGAATTATATTATAGTATAGTAAAAGTTTTCGAAGATTGCCGGGTTAAGTCATTGATTAGGAGTCGCTTTAACGATATAGACAACGCTCTTGACGTTGTACGTGGTGCCAGACGGTGACTGCACCCCATTCAGTGGCAGTTGGGGGGGGGGGGGGTTCGGATCGTGCCTGGTTTGGGGGGGAGGGGGGCTTGACTTAACCATGGTATTTTCAGGCAACAGTGTGAGACTACTGTGCTATCCGCATATGTTTTGAACACATCCTGGTGGCGCGTGAATTTTTTTTTTACGATACGTATAATTTGAGGGTGAACCCGAGTGCCCCATGTGTAGATAACACACGCGCCTGAAACCTGCCTGAGGTCTAATGTGATGTGATTAATGTAGGTACTGCTATACTAGTTGCTGCTGCTGATACTAGCGAAGCACCGTCGAAAAAAATATTAAACGTTATGTAACTGTCATGTATCGTTGAATAGAACAACGTAAAGGAGCTGCGGGTCTAGACATGTGACATTCTACTATAATAAACGCTGGAAAATAGAATGAAAAAATTATAGGTTTGACGTGATATAACGAAATGTCGCGTGATCTCGTTCGTTAGATAATTTGAATCCCATACATTTAGCATTCTATTCTACAAGCGTGAACGATAGTAGAATGCCACTTGTCTCTGTTTAGTAAATCTTCAGCTGGTATGTAAAATACCTAAAAGCGTTTTAACAATATAGACTACATACGCCTTTGACCTTAAACTTTAACCATGTATGGAGCCATCTGTTTCGGAGAAATTTCGCAACTTTTGCAAGCGTCTATCACGTGGGATTGAAAGGCACTAAGAACTGAGAACCGGTTCAGTAAGTCTTCAGTTAGTAGGTGAAATGAATTAAATAAGACAGATTTGAGTAATACAGGATCTACAATAACTTTTTTCACACAAGCGTTATCTCGTTTTATTTTTACATTTTCTTATAGAAAAAATTGCCGCTTTACCGATTTTCATGAAATTTTATACGTATATGTACAATATCAGTAGGTCTGAGAATCGATTGAAATCTAAGCTATAAGGATGGTCCACCACAAACATTTTTATTTTTTGGTAATATTATGATGGGGTTTTAAAAAATAAGCACAACCCTTAATTTTTTTCATCCTTCTATCACCAACCTCTTTTTTAATAGACTCATAGAAAGGCGGAACGGGGTTCGCTGGGTCAGCTAATTTGTACATAAAAATAATAATAATTTGAAATCGATAAATTTAATAACGCTTCAAATAACAAGACAATGGGATACCTACCCTGTGTCGTGGTTGCCATGGACACTAACAATGACAAGGACACAAGCATCCAGGCCTGAAAAAAAACTTCAAGCTTAATCATTTAATTATTTCCCCGCTGGGAATTGAACCCAGTGCAATTATGTACGGCACACGGGCATAATGATAAAATCGGGTTTCATAATGTCTTCACTACACTCTGTCTGTTTCTCATGTCTGTTCTGTCTGTTTAAAATGTTTTTAAAATAAGAAGGTAGGAGTTGTATAGGTAATTATTCAGTAGAACCATAAATGAAGTGTTTTGTTTCTTTTTGTATTTCCAATCTTAAATTAAAAATAGGTTTTTGAGAAATGTATTGATACCTAGATTTGCTTTTAATTTTACGACAAGTAATGTATCATTGTTATTTAGTTGGTACGTAAATGTACCTATTTTTTCACATATGGAGACTATTTCTGTATTCGATTTGTTGTTCTGCAAGTTTACCCTTGGACAACATAATAATAATATAATATTCTTGGAATCGATACCGGCTTACGTAGCGTGGGTGCGGTAGGCAGTGCGACCCAGGCGACCTTGCTGACCCCTACTTTGGGACGATCCCTATGGGCCTGCGAGGGGGGCGCATGGAGGGGGAGCCCACCTCGGGCTTGGGGCGGCTAGAATGTAGAGGGGTTTAGAGATTTAATTTTGCTTTCGGGTAGGGCAGCTTTGGGCACGAAATCCCAACCCTGCTTACTTGGAATGGTAAAATAACGTTGGCCCGTATTTTTAGGTTGGTGATATTGCAAAGGTTCACGGATTTTGCAACACTGTACGTTTCGTGTATTTATAACGTTACTTTTCATCCTGTATCTTGTTATAAAATCGCCATCGTTAAAAAATAGCTTATACCTAATTAAGAAAAAGATAAAGACTCACGTAGTCTGTTCAAATGTGGAAAAATTGACAAGAAATTAATGAAACCTTAAAAATGTGCAAACCGTTCCGCCTATCAAGCCAAGCTAGGTATGACAGATCTTGAGTAATCTTATAGATAGGTATGTATTTCATATATGTTTAATGTAAGTACTATATGCTCATGGGAGTTGTATTTATTTGCATGGTAGTCGCCGCAGCTCATTAGCAGTACAGTTGCGCGTCTAGCTCCAGGCCCCAGGCTGATTGATTGGCGTATACCTGGGCTGGAGCTGGCTGGCAACCTTACCTTTACACCAAAAAACAATAGGAAAGCTTCATGGTAATAATTGAAGCAGCTTGGTAGGTACTTCGTCGCCCATCTAAAAACGGAATAGTTATACCTACGCAAGTCTGTAACAAATAGGTAACTGGAATGAATGATTACTTGCTATTTTTATCTTATCGCTCGGTAGTACGCAAGGTCCTAAAGGGTCAACTTACGTAAAGAACTTCTTACAACGCCCTCGGGATGACATGGGGTGGATCTTGGACGAAGCGGTAACGGCTGAGCGAGATCTAGGTATACACATATGTATGTATGTAGTAACATAGTAGTTATTTATAGGTGTGTTGTAAGATATTTCCATAGCTACTCCTGATCATCCTTTTTAGGATTCTGTGACTTAAAAGTCCGATCCCTGTTATTAGAAACACGTGGAGGTATCACTGCATTGAGTTAAAATAAGCATCAAATAAGTAACTACGTCAACAGTCGGACGCTTGCCCAATTGCGAAGTTTTTATTAAATCTAACAAGTTCATAAATTGCAAACAGTAATGTACAGACTAGTGATTGCCGAATATTCTGAAATTCTGCGGACATCCGAGGGAAAAGAAAGATCCGTTTCCGTATCCGTGACTTTTTTTAATGGATTATTACTGATATCATACGTGTTAGTAACATAGTAGTAGTATAGGTATAGAACAACAATTGTCAAAATGAAAAAAATATTCAGTCCTCCATTCAAACGCCCGATCAGCAGAAGTTGTTCTTCCACGGATCTTCTCTGTTAAAGATCGGGCACATCACTAGTAACAGACATACCTACTTCCAAAATGGTTCCACATCAAGGCGTCATTTACCTACTTGATATCGAAATCGGGTATATTTACTCAAATTATATTTTCAGTCCCTTATTTCCCCCATTCCCTGGTAGGTTGCGAAAGTAGGGGGAAGGGGGCTTACCTTAGCAACCGACCGGTCGATTCTGCTCACATCTGCGAATGTACTTGTCTAGTATTTAAATTCAAAAATTCTGGAAGATCTTCCCATTAATGAAGAAACTTAAACATAGAAACGGATCATCTACATATGTAATTCTAGGTCTTTATTTCGCTCGGCTCAGCTAGCGTAAGTGAAAATAATTTAATTCAAAATTATGTATAAGTTTTCATTTATTCAGTTGCTGTAGAATAGATTAAAAGTATTACAATAAGTAATTGTAAGAGAAATTCTAAAAGGAAATTATTATATTAAAGGGTCTTATAAACTATCACTAATAATATAAACACTGTTATCCTTCTTTCGCGTCGCAACGGTACTACGGATTGACCTGATTTCTTGTATGGAGGCAGTTTGGGGTGTGAAAAGTGACATAGGCAATTTTTATATTTTATATTTTATAAAAATATATAATTCCTACGAAAAAACGTGTAGACGACGCAGGCAGAAAGCAATATAGCAATATAAATGGGAAATGTTAGTTGTATGGATTCATGTTTGCTGCTCAATCACGAAAGACGGCTCTTCGGATCGCAATATAATTCGGCACAGAGATAGGATTCAATTCCGGAATAGCACATAGGCTACTTTATGTTCCGGAAAAATGTACTGCCTTGAGATAAAATAGTATTTACTATAATCATAATATAAACTTAAATCACCCGAGCGAAGCCAAGCCGGAACCCTAGTTTCATATAAATTGGAAATTCCATAAAGTTACGTAAGACATAGGATCCAAGCTCCCTCCTACACTCCGGCTTTCCAACCCCCCTACAGAAATAGCTCACCCTCCATCCCTTCCTAAATTGCTAAGTCTACTCGAGATACGGTTCACCCCTCCCCTCTTCCATGAAGTTTTCGAAACATACCCAAGCGGTCACAACGACGTTAAATCACATTTTTTGAAGGTATCTTTAAAGCTTTGATAGACGGGATGAGATAAAACAGAAAATATATATATCCAAAAATAAATATAACTTTACTTGCCTACGTATACAGTATTAAACATATGTACTTTTAAATAATGAGTACCTACTTAAAGTCCTTTGAAATTTTCATTTATTTTGGTCTAGTGTTTGGTTGTACGACAAAAAGTATATGAGAATTCAATTTGAAACAAATACCTTGACTAATAAGTTACTTATTGGAATGAAAAATCGGCCATAAAATTATATAGTACTAGGTTTCCGCCAGCGGCTTCGCTCGCGTAGGATAAAAACCATCGTGTAAAATCCATTCCCAAGGTCCTCCACTCTATCTGTGTTCCAAATTTCATTAAAATTGGTTCAGAACTTTAAGCGGGAAAGCGTAGCATACAGACAGACAGTTACTTTCGAATTTATAATATTAGTATGGATAGATTCGTATTTTAAAAGCAGAATTGTCAGTAAATTTTGAATTTGTCTGCTTCACGACCACTTCAGCTATTGATAAATGATTATGGGAGTAAATAAGTAACATTTTAGTTTTTTAATGAAAGTTTCATTTACCAATTTTGTGTTCGTCCGCAGGTTTCCACTCCCCGGAGCTCCTCCTAGATCACGTGAATCGAGTGCACGGGACCGAGACTCCCGACACTCCCGAGGCTCCCGAGGCTGCCGAGTTTCCCGAAGACCCAGACGACTTACCGCTGGCTGTCCATTCAATCATAGGCACCCACCTGGCTCCTGATTTCGTTGTAAGTAAGATTGTGTACCGGCGACAATATGGAGCGCGCATGGCCCGGCGGATAGCGTAGAACGAAAGCAATCTATGCAGCTAAGTCAATCGGTAAAGTTTCCGTTTCTGTGCTTCGGAAGGCACGTTAAGTCAGTAGACTCCGATTCTAAATCAATCAAATCAAAAATATTGATTTCATATTAGGAATAAAAAATATTCGCTTTTAAAGAATGTCATTTTTTCCCGGTCATCGCTTTTAGGTGCCCGTTTGGGCTAGATGTTGAGCTGAGAGAAAAAAGGCGGCGGAAAAAACTCTCAGCAGCACTTTTTAAAAAAAAAGTACATATTTTATTTTATTTTATTTTTATTTTATTTTATTTTCAAGATCCATACATCCATACATATATTGAGATAACAGTATGGCTATGGGCACAAATGACGCTGATCGTATGAGACACTATAAACCCACTTCCACCTGCTCACAGATGCGAGTAATTACTAAAACTATGTAGTTCCGAATAGAAATTCGGAACAGCAACGCAAATGCTTATATAATTACCTAATAGCATTAGGCCTTTCTTTGCTATACTACCTATATAGCATAATAGTATAGCGTAGTCTGAAATCAGTTTAATGTGAACATCATACTATACATCATTAGACCATTCTTTGCTATACTGTATAAATCAAATCATAAATCAATCAAAAATTTATTTGGATTTTTTTTTTGGGTTACAAAGATTACAGTAAGTATATGTATATGAGCTCCAAAAAATGTTTACCGTTTAAGGGGTACCAAAAGTTACAGTCAAAATGGTACAGTAATTATTAATTCATAGCAATTTTTACATTCAATACAAGTCTAATAAAATTTCGTTCAAAACAATTTCAAGTACCTACTGTACCTACTCTGTTACTGTCAGTAATATATTAAGAAATTGATAATTGAAAAAAAAAATTGTCAAGATTATACAATTTTCATGTCCATATTTAAATTATAATACATTATCAAAACGTTAAGAAATTCGTCAATATTGTAATAACATTTAGTAGTTAACATTTGTTTTAATTTTTTATAAAAAATATGGTCTTTTGTTATTTCTTTTAATGGATCTGGTATTTTATTATAAATTTTTACAGCCATGAATAGGGTTCCCTATGGCTTACGTCCTATGGCTAACTTATATATTTCAGAGTTGTTAAGGTTTTTTTTCGGCGTGCATTGTATTTGTGTATATTTGGTTCAAACAAGTATTTTTGCTTCCTTACCAACATAGCCATTTCTAAGATATATATGGAGGGGAAAGTTAGCATACTTAGTGCATATAGCACCATAATATAGCGTAGTTTAAAATCAGCGTGGAAATTTTGGAAAAAAATTCGTGGAACTCTCCAATATGAGTAGTGTTTTAACCCTTAAGTGCATGATTTTCTGTATTTTGTTGAAAAAAATATATTATGTAGAATGACCTCTAGAAAACGAAAAAAATAATTTAAAAAATCATATGTGTATTTATTTATGTATTAAAAGTTGTTAACATTTTTGATAATTTATGCATTTGGGAGAAAATTACTTCTTAAACCAAGAATACACAAGAACAATATTTTTATATGAAAAGTTTAATGAAATTGTTGAAAACAATTATTTTTTTGGTTGTCACCCAGGGGGAGGGGTCACAGGGGACATGAACCCCCCAAAATCCATCAGTCATGCGTAGATAGAAGGCGAAACAAGCCAATTTGGGACACCTCTTCCTCCAAATTTCTTGGTGATACTGTCTGGTAATTTGCATCCTTTGCCTATATGTTTCTCTGAATCGTTCCTAAGCTAAAGCCATATTCTTTTTTTTTTCAAACTAAATTTCGTGTATTTGGGTAACTGATACATTCGGGCTCATATTCTGTTACATGTTCCACCATCGATGGTAGATCAGAGTCCGCGAAACTTTCCATTACTTGTGCCTCCTGTTCTTCTTGGTCTTGGAGTTCCACAACTAACTCGCCCACGTCTTCGTAATAGTCAAGAGAATCTTTGTCAATATCGTTTTCATCCTCCGATATTTCGCCATTTTCCAACTGAGATAAGTATTTTTCAATCTGCCTGTCATCCATTATTATAACAGCTAGGATCCTATAAAAGGAAATCTATAAACCGCTAGTATTTGTAGAAAAATTAGTAATAACACATATAATAATAACACTTCTCTTACAGGGAAAATGCTGCAATGACATGCTGCAACAATCACGTAGTATACATTGCTATGCAGATGATAGTACGGTGGACACACTATACACCTGTCGAGCCAATGCCTCTCGGTTACAAGTGGAGGAAAGCAGAATCAAACTTGTGTCTGAAGTCGAGAACTCTCTGGAGCGGGTCTCGGAATGGGGTCGACTTAACCTTGTCGAGTTTAACCTCACGAAGACACAAGTTTGCGCGTTTACCGCTAAAAAAACCCCATTTGTTATAGCGCCCAAGTTCCAGGGTACCGCGCTCACCGTCGGTGAAAGTGTTGGTATCTTGGGAGTTGACATTACGAGTAAAGTGCAGTACCGGAGTCATTTGGAGCACAAAGCCAAATTGGCGTCCAAAAAACTTGGTGTCCTCAATAGGGCGAGGCAGTACTTCACTGCGGGGCAACTCCTGACGCTGTACAAGGCACAGGTCAGACCCCACATGGAGTACTGCTCTCATCTCTGGGCAGGAGCACCAAAATACCAGCTACACCCATTTGACTCCGTTGAAAAGCGCGCAGTCCGAATCGTCAACGACCCAAGATTGACTGACAGGCTAGAACCGCTCAGCTTGCGAAGAGACATAGGCTCGCTCTGCGTGTTCTACCGACTTTACTACGGTGAGTGCTCCGAGGAACTCTTCAAATTGATGCCTACATCACCATTTCATGATTATACCACCAGACGAAGGTTAATGTTCCACCGGCACCATCTGGACTCGTGGCGGTCCTCCACAGTCCGCTTTGCACGCTCCTTTTTACCACGGACGTGCAGGTTATGGGACAACCTTCCAGCTGAGGCATTCCCAGTGGACTATAACATGGGGTTCTTCAAGAAAGCTGTAAAAAGAGCTCTCCTCCAAAGCCGGCAATGCTCGGGTGGCTCCCCTGGGGTTGCCCGTGTCCATAGGCGACGGTGATCGCTTAACACCACGCGGCCCGTCTGCCTTTTTGTTCGGTTTACATATAAAAAAAAAAAAAAAAAAAGGGAAAAATATATACCGGGACTGCATAAATTATAATTTTTGATAACCAAGTATTTGTGCAAAAAAATGGCCATTCGTAAAAGATTACTTGAACACCAATAAAACCTAACAAAATTTAAATGCTTACCTTGCTAAATACTATTTTATTAGACCGAAATATCTTAGTTTTCAATAAACAGTAATCAGTTGAAATACTCCTTGTAGTAAACTTTTGCGAAGTTCCAGCTTTGGCCCCAAATGTCAAATTAAAACAAAATTTCGCGGCATTATTTTTTTTTAACACATATTGCAGTGTTCAGAACTAACAATCGTTGAGAAACTAAATATATTAAAAAAAAACATTGCGTTTATAATTTAATGAGCATATAAATTATATTATCAATTTTGATAAACTATGCACTTAAGGGTTAAACGTTGACTTAGATGTTTATTTTTATTATATATTATTATATATATTATTTTATTGACGTACAATTAATTTTACTCTACAGACTGATAACAGCATGTTACTGCCGCGTCCGCCAAAACCCGAGCGTCCGCACGAGTGCCACATCTGCCATCGCAAGTTCAAGCGACGACAGCATCTGAAGGTTCACGCCAATGTGCACCTTCGCGTCGAGCCCACGGTCTGGTGTTCGGTGTGTCACGTCGGTAAGCGATTAGTTGTCTATTTCAATGTTTAATAACAAGTTTCAGCATGTTACTGTCCCGGGCAAAAGCGAAAAACCGCATAGTCCACATCTGCCACCGCAAGTTCAAGCGACGATAGCATCTGAAGGTTCACTCTAATGTACCTTCGAGTGTTCGATGTGTCAGGTCGGTAAGCAAGTTCAACTGTCAAATAAAAATCACGAAAACATTGCTAATTCTGCTTTAAAAGACAACATTACATGGCTAAAAAACAATAATTTATTAATAAATCTTACAAAAACCAAATACATACAATATCAATTCTATCAGGCCAGAAAACCTGACTTAATAATTAAATACGACAAAAATGTTATTGACTCTGTACCTGAACATAAATTTCTAGGTCTAATTTTGGATAATTTTGTAAATTGGAAGGCACACATAAATTATTTATGTGGAAAACTTAACCGTTTTGTATTTGTTCTAAGAAAACTAACGGAATGTGCCTCTACACAAACAGCATTGATTGCATACCATGGATATGTTCTCTCGAATCTAAGATACGGTATCATTCATTGGGGTAATTCAGTAGATACGATTCGTGCATTTAGATTACAAAAAAAATGTATAAGAGCTATGTTTAAATACAACCAAAGGCAAAGTTGCAAACCGCTATTTATTAAAAATAATATATTAACAATCCCGTGTCTCTACATATATGAAGTTTGTATTTTTGTCAAAGAAAATATTCAAAGATTCAAGATTGAATTTAAGAGATGTCCGCGAAAAACTAAAAATATATATAATGTAATGCCCGCTGATATATCAAAAAGCAAATTTTATAAAAAGAGTGTCTACGGTATGGCACCCCTGATTTTTAACCATTTACCAGATGAGCTAAAAACACTAGACCTCTTCCGTTTTAAATTAAGATTGAAAGATTTACTTATAAAAAAATGTTACTATACCGTGGATGACTTTTTACGGGACAAAATATTATATTGAAATGTAATTATTGTAGGTTATAATATAATGTAATTTGTTGACCATTTAGAAGTAGTAATTAAATAATCTATTGACATTAATTTGACATTTACAACTTGACTGCTTTAATATTACTTTTAAATTTGACATGTATGGTATCTAATTATTTCTAAGTTATTTATTTTAATGCAATTCGCTAATATAATGTAAAATTATTATTTTGATTTAACGCTTGTAATAATAATATTGCACGCCCCATGGGCATAAACAGAGAGACCATGTAATAATTAATATCTTTTATGTACCTGTTTTAAGCAATAAACGATTACTGATTACTGATTACTGAAAAAAAAAATATTATTACACAGTTGAACAATAGAGTGCTTCGGCCAAGCTTGTTACATCTGAAAGTGCACGCGAATGTGCATCTTCGGGTCGAGCCGACGACGCGGCGACGGTCAGGTGTTCGGTGTGTCACGTCGGTAGCATTCTATTTATCCAGTTGTTAGGTAACATGTCTTAGTATGACATTGCCCCGACCAAGCCGGAGCCGTCGCATGTGTGCCACATCTTTTCGATAGAAAGTAGCATCTGAAGGTGCACGCCACTGTGCAAGCAAGTTGTGCCCTACTTTACAATGTGATAATGGCGTTAGCTTCAAACTGGCCCGTCCAAGTAATCTGTCAAGCCAATTTAGCAATTAAAAGAGTATCTAATGTCTTTGTATGCCGAAACTTTTTTGTCAGTAAATACAATAGAATTGCGTGACAACGGGAGTTCAGCTTCCCTGGGTACACTAAGTAAGTTTTACCATCAATAATTAACCATCTACTTAGTACTGTAAAATTGACTGCAATCTTTTTTTCGATCCCAGTGCCGGTGGACTTTTTTAGGGTGGCCTGGAGCTTACTCTACCAGCCGCCCCAAAGCGGGTTGATGAAGATGCGGGTTAGTGGCCATTGTAGCCAGCCCGGATGTTTACAAACCACCCATAAGACCTCTACCGTAACAACCGAGACCAACGGCATTATGAAGAATCGCTTGCGTTCTACACCAGCCGTCTGGCGAAGCGCGCTTTGCTGTAAATAAATAAAACCGCTCTGTTTGAAATCCTAAAAAAACAAACTTATTTTCATTACAGGTTTCTTCGACAACTATCAGTTTGAGACGCACCAGTGTTTAAGCACAGACGAACCCAACAGTGTGGAGGATGCGGAAGATACTAACGAATATACGGATACGAAACCAGACATCAATATACAACAAGCCAGGAAAGAAAACAGCTTTCCCATCGAATTTATAGAGGTAATTTCAGCTGTAATTTCAATTGAAAGTTTCATTCCTTATTTTATTCCTTTTTTTCGCGATTTAAAACCAGCGTATTGTATATAAACATAGACATACTATTTTTGATTCTTTCTTATGTATGGTGACAATGACAAACAGAATAATAGTTATATCAACTATTAGATGCTGCCTGTTAATTATGTTGATTCCTTAACACATATTCTGTCTGATATCACTAGTAATAACTACATGATACGTATTATTTAATATTTATTTGTAACCTTTTTCTGGGGAGATTTTTATGTTTCTGGTGTTAGTTTTTGTGTCCTGTATTTTATAAGTAGATGATTATGCAATAGTAAATATTAAGTATTTCTTTTTTTTATTTTGCCCTTCGTTTGTTCTAAGACACCTTTTTTTTCTTCCAAGTTTTTAAGGCCTCCTCCAAGCCTGTCCATAATTCCTAATTTTTAGCCTTCTGCATTCAGAAAGGCCCTACAATCCTTTTATGGCATCTTCCGATTAAATGAAACTATTCATAATTAAATTTAAATGTGTCCTTTCCGTTTGCAGGTAGAAGAAAATATCAAAATAGTGGACGAGAGTAATATAGTAGAGCCAGAAGAGATGCACATCCCCACACCTCTCCGAGTGTATGTGTGCAAGTACTGCTCCAAGCCCTTCAAGCGCAAAGACCACTACCGCATTCACCTGAACATACACACGGGAGTCAAGTCTTTCTTCTGCCCTCACTGTGACAAAGGTAATAAAGCCCTGTCCGAGAAAATTCAACCTATTTGAAATTGTCACCACTGATCTTTGTCCCTCTGAAGTGCAATAAACGACTGCGCGTGTACGGAGAACGGAGAAGTGTGTTATTGGTTTAAAACAATTTTTTACTTTTGCGTAGGTACTCGCACAAAGTTCTGAGAGACAAAGGCTCAGCTGTGAGTACTTTACATGTTTATCGTTCTTCTAAATATGGGCCACTCTTATTAGGGAAAGCCTAGCTTACTCTACTGAGCTGAAAAACATCCAGACCTGAAAGCTTAATTTGCCCTCTAAGACAACAAGAATTACTTAATTTGTAACAGTTGTCCATTGCAATCTGTATCACAATCAAAAGATCAATTTTAAAATATTGTATATTGCCCATGGTACCCGATCCAACATGATAAAAATACAATACAATGCAAATATTCTTTATTCGTACACCACATTACCTATATAACAACAGTAAAATAAAAAAATAAAAAAAAGTAAAATAAAGTTAGGTAAAAACTACTTTGCAGCAATCTGCTATCAGAATGTGTGATGGTGTATACTTTTTTCATGCAATAGCACCTCCCTTCCCACGTATAATACATGCACCTGCAACAATAAAAAATATACACCAACACGTGTTTCGCCACAAAACAGAGCATCATCAGGGTTATTGACTCTATGACTATGATGGTTACTCGCAAAGTGAGGTAGTCGAGTCCGAATTTCTTGTCCTGAGGTCACGTTGGTCACGTTCTGGTAAAAAAGCCATCGCTTTACTTGAATGTCTGACTGACTTGACTGACTGTTTACTGACGACTTACTGACTTTGCCTATTATTACTCGTTCAGTTTTACCGAAACTGGCAAAAACGTGATGTAAAAATACTTGACGCTGGCAATATGCAGAGTTTGCGATGCCATAACTGAAGAAAAAAAATCGATGTTATCGAAGAAATAATATCGAAAATTCTTCATCATCACCGACGCCTTCCAAAATGCGAAGAAGTTCCGAGCAATCGCTCATTTTGCACTGCACTACTTTTCAAACGCTTCGCATATGACGTCATCAGCATGTCGTCTACCCTTGACCACGGCGCCCAGTGAACTGATAATCGGTGTCGCGCTAGGGATGCGCTAGAGTTGAAATCCCGGTAAAAATATGGTGTCGTTACAGCGGCTTGATGCAAATATCGTTAATTAAAAAGTAACAATACCATATTTACAGTTACTTTTGGAACAGTACCTTCTGTTTTATACAAATATCAATAATATTATAAGTAAATAAAACTTTTGAGTTAATTTTTAAATACACACATCAAATAAGTCTAAGCAACACATATCTACTATTTCAAATTATTAATCAATTATTATATCATTTCTTACCAAGTAGTTAATACCTACGAAACTTTTTTGATCTAGAAGACATACTGGCTGGTTGTAAAAAAAATCGAGTATCATTTGTTTTTTTTTTCACAAATTCAAAGGCGAATGCATTTGTTTTGTTGTTTCTATTTCAGATATCAACTTTCCTTCATAGTTAATATTTACTGGTTGTCCGTATGATACTCTATTTTTAAATGTCATTATGTTTGTTTTATCAAGATTAATTTTAAGATTATTACTATTTAGCCACTCTATCAGTGATTCAAGACAAATTATTTATATTACTTTCAAAGGAACCTGTGTTTTCATTTGTAAATATTACTGTACTATCATCAGCAAATAGTATCATCGGTTCTTTTACTGCTTGAGGAAAATCGTTAATATAAATTAAAAAAAGTAAAGGGTCTAAAATACTTCCTTGAGGCACTCCATACAGTACTTTCCTAGAGAGAGAATGGTGTTTCTCTTCAGTTTTTGTGATTTCATTAATTTTTGTTATTTCTGTTATGTGTTCTCTGTCAGTTAGGTAAGAGTTGATTAAGTTCAACGCATTGCATCTGACTCCATATTTCTCTAACTTATTAATCAGCAATTTATGATCTACATACTCGAATGCCCTTGTCATGTCCATATAGAGCCCGATTACTTGTTTCTTATCATTTAAACCTGACAACTGACTGCAAGACGCCAGCCGATGTTAACCACCCGAGAGATAGGTTTAAGGCTACAAAATTCAAGTGGTGTTGTTGTTAGCTGCCAAACTGTGCAAAATCGACTGCATGAGTATGGACTACGAGCATGACGGCCAATTAGGTGCCCACCGATATGTCACGGGAATTGCGCTTGTCGAAATGAATGGTGTAAGGAACACATTACATGGACCCGGGAACAATGGGATAAAAATTTATTTTGCGATGAGTCTCGATTTGGGTTTAAACCTGATACTAGAAGGGTAAGAGTGTACCGTCGTCTTGGAAATACTGAAAGACTGTGATGCGTTCAGGAAGTGCATCCATACAACGGCGCAATAGTTATGGTATGGGCGGGTATTATGAAGAACAGTCATCGGCGAGCCGTCGAGGCGAACAGTTGTTTGTGTGTGATTGCAGTTCTAGCGCTTATTTTCATTCGTATTCGAGTATTGAGTTCGTTGCTCACGTATATCATAGTGCAAATAACGATCTTTATATAAGCAAAAACAAAATAATAAGAACAGCGAGATGCATAAGTGTGATATTTGTGATAAATCAATTACAAAAAAGTCACCGGGACTCGAGTGCAGTAAATGTAGCAAATCTGTTCACGCTAATCGAATGTGTTCCGGTCTTACGTCGAAACAAATTGCTGCATTACGAAATGCAGAAAATCTGGACTGGTCGTGCGAAGAATGCCACCGGGAATCTCCTCGGCATAGATCATTTATCATACCGGAGGAAGAAGAAGAGGATGAAGATTCGAGCGTCCAATTAGACCAGGTAGACCCAAACAGTTTAAATACTGGAAAGCTAATTAAAGATATTTCGGCTGAAGTTAAGAAAGCTATTAAAGTGGAAATATCATCATTAAACGAAGCATTGACGTCTGCATTTAAGAAAATGGAAGATATATACAGTACTCTTGAAATATACAGTGACAAAGTGAAAGAATTAGAAAAGAAAAACATTAATCTAACGAACCAAAATATGCATATGGAACTAAAAATAAATGCACTAGAGCAATACATTAGAAGCATCGAACAGAAGCAGTTAGATAATGTCTTGGAAGTCGTTGGTGTTCCAGAAACAAAGCAGGAGAACCTGGAAATAATTACGAGTAAGCTAGCCACTAAGTTGAAACTGGACAAGAAACATATACAGGCTATAAGGAGACAAAAAGGCCGTGACGGCAAGGAAGGAGTCATACATATCACATTGGAACACGAGGAACAGGTGGATGAGTGGATTCGTACAACCCGCAAGGAGGAAATACTCATGGAGGAGTTGGTTTCCGATACAAGCCCATCTGTAGCAAAAAATAAGCTGATAATACGTAGAGCACTCACTAAATATAACAAATCACTATTATGGCAGGCGAAGCAAAAACTCAAGGAAAGCTATAAATACATATGGTTTCAAGCAGGAAGGGTACTAGCCCGCAAAGATGAAAAAGGAAAAATAATTGTCATCAGAGCTACAGAAGACATAGAAAAATTGACAAAGTGTACTCCTGAAAATCGATAGTAGTATTTCCACTGGGCAACTCTGTGATGCCTATTGATATAATTGAAATATTTAACTCGTATAATTTAAATGACTTTAGTACATACTTACCTAAAAATAATAAGTATAGCTTGAACATTGTGCATATAAACATAAGATCTATAATAAAAAATTTCAGTGTTATTTTACAGCTCATAAATTCTTCTAAGATTGTAATTGATGTGTTAATTTTAACAGAGGTGGGAATTTGTGACGACGTACAACAAATGTTTTGTATAAGTGGCTATAAAATGTGCAGTGTACTCCGGAAGAATCGAAAAGGTGGCGGTATGTATGTTGTACATTAGAAACGTTCATGATTTTCAAGCAATAAATTTGTCATTAAAACACACAGAATCATTAATAGGCTCAATAACTACCTGTCACCAATACACGGCATATATCTGCGCATTATATAGGCCACCGGATAAAAGTAAATTTCTTTTTATTCGAGAACTAAAAAACTTACTTTGTAATGACGTATTTAAGAATAGTGATTTTTACTTGTTAGGAGACATAAATATTGACTTAAAATCATGTGATAACATCCATGAGCATTACATAAATAGCTTAGCCGAATATGGACTAACTAGCGCGATATCGGACTATACGAGAATTGATAAACGCAAGGAAAAAATCACGCGTAGTTGTATAGACCATATTTTTGCAAGATCGCGCACGTTAGAACTATACTCGGCGGCGCTCGGAACGGTTGTGGCGGACCATCGTATGATCGTGCTGTCTTGCGTAGGCATAGTAGATAAGCATCATATACAGGCTGATGTAAAGTGGTACCAAAAAACTGATTATAATAAGTTTAGGCAACTCATGTATGACATTGACTGGAACGTGGTAAACAACTTGGAATGTCCAAATGAGATATACAACTTCATCCAAAACTCATTTAAGTCATGTTATAATCAGTCAACATATAGTAAAATTATTAATGTGACAAGTAATAGAAACAAGGAGTTGTGGATAAACGATAAAATAAATAACATGTGTTTAAAGAGAGATCAACTATTCATACAATGGAAAAATGATAGAAATAATAAAATACTTAGACTTGAATTTAATAAACACAGGAATAAAACACATAAAATTATACAAAACTGTAGGAACAAATACTATCATAAATCAATTATTAATAATAAAGGGAATCCAAAAAAACTATGGGACATTCTGAACACATTGACGGGACGTGTACGTAAATCAGTAGATGAAGCCATATTGAGTGCATTTAAAAAACATAAAATTTCAGTTAAAAGTTTAGCTAATAATTTTGCTAAGGAATTCAATGAAAAAGTTAAAAGAACTATATATACATGTAAAACGCAATTATTAAAAGAGTCGGAATATGTAAAAGAAGAGAATAAATCCATATTATTTAAAAAAGCAACAAACTATGATGTTAAAAATATTATTAATAGTCTCGATGGACGTAAATCTGCCGGTATAGATGGTATAAAATGTATAGACATAAAAACATTTAGTGATAAAATAATAGACGCTATTGTAAAACTAATAAATAACAGTATAAAATTAGGAAAATATCCACAATTGCTAAAAACGGGTATAGTCCGTCCCATCCACAAAACAGGATCACACAGCATATACAGTAACTATAGACCTATAACAATACTTCCAATAATAGATAAAATTATTGAAAAATATGTATCACAGCAAATTTACGAATATTATGCAAGACATGAAGTACTATCCAAATCTCAATATGGCTTCCAGGCTAGGAAATCAACAACAATTCTCCTATCAGAATTCACAGACCAAGTCAACCATTACCTTAATGAAAGAAAACACGTCATCTTAATATTTATTGATTTTAGTAGCGCGTTTGAAACTCTCAGACATGACACGCTCATTTCCAAATTAAAAAATACCGGCATCCGAGGACCGGTACTTAATTGGTGTGAAGACTATCTGAAAGACAGAAAATATCGAGTCAAAGTAGAAAATGAATACAGTGATGAAATAAGTGTCGCAACTGGTACAGCCCAAGGATCGGTGCTTGGACCATTGCATTACTTGGCATATGTAAATGAAATGGAAAATACAGTAACGGAATGCCCAATCTTTCAATATGCTGACGATACTTGCATTGTATCAGCAGATCAAGATGCACAAAAAGCTATTTCGCGAATACAAAACGACTTTACGAGATTGTGCAAATGGGCACACGACGTAGGACTTGTAATAAATATTAATAAAACTAAAGTTATGCATATACATTCAAATTATCTAACTAATTACAAGTTACCTGTCAAAATAATAGCCCATGAACATGACTGCTTACATGCAAATCCACAAAATTGTAATTGCAAATCATTAGAGCAAGTGTCTAAATACAAATATCTGGGCCTGTTGGTAGACGATAGGTTTAATTGGTATTATCATATAGAATACATTTGTGACAAACTTAGAGCAATGTTAACGAAATTTGCGATAGTTAAATACAAGGTACCATATAAACTTCTCCTTAATCTATACACCGCCCTGGCGGAATCGGTTATATCTTATGGCATTACTAGTTACGGTCGAACTTTTAAAACTTATCTTGATAAAATATACAATCTACAATTAAGACTATTAAAACTAATATTACCGTTAAAAATAAAAAAATCTTTATGTAGCAATGAAAATCATGTAGCCATATTTAAATATTGTAAAGTACTTCCCATACATATGAAAGTAGAAATGCAAGTTCTAACGGAGCAGTATCATAACATACATATACATACTAAAATAGCCAAAGACAACAAATTAAGACGCAAAGTAGTTCAAAATAAATTACGTAAATACATTACCCCCACCATGCGAAACTACTATGGTAGACGAACACACGAATATTTAATACCAAATCTTATGAATAGCTTTGATAACAGTATTTTGAAGGATATAAATAAAAACAATTTTAAAATGAAATATAAAAGTATATTCTTTAATAAGCTAGAACAAAATACATAGTTAGATAGATTTTAGTCTGCTAATTCAATCTGGTTAGGTTTTACGTACATTGAATTAACGTAAAACAAAAATAAATAATAATAAATAACACTACTTCAAAATGTTCTTGTGCATTAAAGAAAAGAGTAAAAACTAAATTAATATAAATATGTTCATAATGTACGTACAGCTGCAATAAAACATCAACCTGTATATGATGCAAAGTAAAGTAAAGTAATATCGATAAGAATAACCAGTTTAACTCAACCATCATTAATTCATTGAATACGCAAGAACGCGAACAAATTGTAAGCTACCCTCAATATCTACGATAAACTGGAATTTTCTTATCGCGTTGGAATTGTAATTTCTTATAATAATATTGTGATGAACATTATGTTTTTATAACGGCTCAAAGATTTCTCAGTATCCAAGACAAACCTATGTAGGTTTAATGGATACTATATATGTAAACAACCTGTATTGTTATTTTTGTTACGAAATAAATAAAAAAAAAAAAAAACTGAGCTCGTTTTTGTAAATGGTAACATGAACGCTGTAAATTACGTTGAGGATGTTCTAAGGTCTTATGTCCGTCCATTCGCACAAACGCTTGGCTCCGATTTCACGTTGATGCATGACAATGCGCGTTCGCATACAGCTTTGCACACACGAGAGTACTTGGCAAGGGAAAACATCCTGGTATTGCCTTGGCCTGCACCATCGCCAGACCTCAACCCCATCGAGCATGCATGGGACATGCTCCAAAGACGTTAAAGGACTTAGATGTAGTAACAACAACCCAACAACTGATGGACTTACTAAAATTTCATTGGGATCAATGCCGCAGGATAACATTAATAGTCTCATCGATTCTATGAATAATCGGTGCCAGCAAGTTCTCCATAACAGAGGTCACACTTTGTATGAATTTATGCAATTTTTGTTTAGTTGATTAGGCACCTTACTTTGTACTACGTACATACAGTACTTACTCGTAATTATTGTAAATTAAGATTATTAAAAAATAAATAAAAAAAAACTATTGTTGTTTAATATCAAAAAAGTAGTAAAAAGTTATATAAATAAGAAAATACTAAGGATTTAATGCGAAAACACATTGAACTATTGAAATTTGTATGTGTTGCAATGTATGTAAAATTACAACACTAGCGGTCAAACATAGACGACTTTGGCGTGCTGGACATAGAATTTACTAAGATAAAAGTACATGTGTTTTAGTTCAATATTTCTCAGTACTTGCGGCTCTAAAGTTCCTGTTTTTCACCCTCACATGTTGCTGAGACTTTCTTTTTTTGAGGAATTTAGAATTAAAATACCAGTTATTATTTCCAATGTCTTTATTTCTTATTTTTATGGACTGGGTTTTTTGTCAACTATAGACGTCGTTGGCGTCCGGAGCCCGCAAGTGCTGGTCAAGCATAGGTGACTATGGCGGTCAAAAGGTTAATAAGTATATCATCAAACATTATCTTAAACATGAGAGGATGATAAACAAGTAGATGTTAGATGTAATGAATATTTTGACATACATTTTTAATCATCCATACATTCGCAGGTTTCTACCGCAAGGACCACATGAAAAAGCACGCACAAATCCACGACAAGCCCAAGGCACAGGGCAAGACCAAGAAGCAGATCCCGGACCTGTACCCTATCAACAGGATGCCCAAAATGCCCAAGCTACAAGCGAGCCCATCTGATGTCAAGCCTGAGATTACCATACATGTAAGTAATGATTTTGTTAAAAATGATTTTTAGTAGAATGGCAGATGAGCACGCAGGCGACTCTACAGCCCAGGGTCATCAACACAACCTAGACAACCCAAAAGTTTTAATATGTTCTTAAAATTAAATAGTCTTGCAGATTTTCTTTTCACACAGTAAGTGATTGAGAGAGTAGCAGTAGCATTTAATTAAAGGAGAGTCAAAGCTGGACCAAAAAAGGGCTGTGGAGTGCAAACACTTATATGTATATTAATCCATACTAATATTATAAATTCTAAAATAACTCTGTCTGTCAGTTTGTCTGTCTGTTACACTGTCCCACTTAAAGTACTGAACCAATTTTAATAAAATTTGGAACACAGAATTTTAATCCCACAGGAAACCTATAAAACATATAAAAAAGTATTACTTTGTCTTTTCTGACATTCTAGTCAACGCAAAGTTGACTTTTGGTGCTGTTGGCACATCAAAAGTTCTTATTTTACTTTAGAGCCAAGCCAATTGATAGTTACCTCTTATCCCATCTTTATTCTCATGTCACAATATTTTATACTATTCTTATATATAAAATTCTCGTGTCACAATGTTCGTTCCCGTACTCCTCCGAAACGGCTCGACCGATTCTCATGAAATTTTGTGAGCATATTGAGTAGGTCTGAGAATCGGCCAACATCTATTTTTCATCCCCCTAAGTGATAAGGGTGGCCCACCCTAAACATTTTAAGGCGATACGGAGTTCGCGGGGTCAGCTAGTAATTTATATTACTATATTTTTTTCCTTGGTTGCAGGCGCCATCGAACTCGAAGCTGCGCGTGCCACTCAGCATCAATGTGCCGTACAAGATGGTGATGTCGCTCGACAACGGCGAGCAGCGCGCCGTCACCGTCGACCCGCTCGCTCACCAGTGAATCCTCATTTGAGTTTGACATGTTGTTGTCAACAGGGAACAGTGAATCGTGACAATCATTGATTGTGTTGTGGAGTTAGTGTCAGCTGTGAACAATAAATAGTGACAGTATACTCATTGAGTGTATTGTGAAGTTATTGCTTAATGGTGAAAAGTGAACTGTGACACTGAACCGTGATCATACAATCAGTGTAAACTGTGAAGTCATTAATTACCAACAAATCAATATGAGATAAGAATCAATGTTAGATCAGGGAAAAGTGAATTGAAATCAGTGAACCAATGATAGTTATTAGTGAACTATCAATGGTGAACTAATATAGTCATCCAAAAGACGAAACTTAGACAGTCAAAATTTATTTAGGCTTGAAATGTTGTAAACATATACCAGTCAAGATGTATTTGAATAGAAGTTTTGCAGTCATTGATGAGTTATTGATGTACTAAAATCCTTCAAGTTAATGAACAGGTGTAGAGTAATTGTGGCAAAAAATTAGACTAGGAACTGGGACTATTTGATGTTTTTTATAGTTTTATCTGTTGTTTTCTATGAATTCTTATCACTTCTCCTGCCAATACTATACTTTTTGTCCACACAATGTAGTTACTTGTATACTTGGCATTTTATATCCAACTAGTAGAGTATTTGAAAAATAAAGTTATAATCAAGTAGTGCACATAGAAAAAAATGATTTTCTTGTAATTTAAATATTATGAAAGTGTTGAAAGATATAATGTTACAAGAATACATTATTATGCAATACAATTATATTGGCTGCAACCCTTTTTGTGTCCCACTACTGGGCACAGGTCTCTCCGCATAATTGGGGGGTTTGTACAAACAATAAATTAAGCAATTTCTGACATAATACCAGGTTAATGGATTATTCTATTCACAAGAGTTAAATGTCTTGCCATATGTTTATTTTGCTTCAATTTGTATATTGTAAATATTAGGAATACTTACCCTAGTTATACATTTTCGTGTCGTATTTGGAAACTTGTTCATAAACATTTGCTTTCAAAGATTTATCTGTATTTAATATTTCAAAGCAGTTATCCGAAATTAAGATCAATTATTGTCCCTTTTTTCTTAGTAAAATAATGGTGTCATATGGAATAAAAAGATATTTCTATCTTCATAGAAATATTCTTATATTTGAAAAAACCTATCAAGATTTGTAGATCTAGCGCGCTAAGGATTTTATACCACACCAGCATTAGAATTAGATCTATAAATCACAGTTATTCTTATTTTGCTGTGTGTTGGGAACCTAAAAAATCAAATAGAATTTACGTGATAAGTGTCATTATTTATTACATTTTACTTAAGCATTTTAAATTATGTACTTTATATTTTTTTCTACTTTTAGTAATAATGTTTTTTACCATCACATTGATCTCATGTCTATAATGTACATAACACTGTCACTCGAATTCAGGTTATTTTATGTACTTCTTATTTTCAATTGTTATGTTGGACAATATCTTAAATTATTTTGGGTCTACATACCCAAATTTATTCACAATTCTGGCTGTTAAAAAGTATCAAATATTGTACTTTGATTGTAACTGTTTCCTCAATTTATTTCTTATGAACTTGCCACTCATATGACACTTTAGAAATTTTACGAATTTAAATTTTAAATAATTTCAAATTTATGTCAATTGAAATGTAGATATGTACCCAATAAAATCATCAACATAACAAATTGAATATATATCCGGGAAGTTGTTGGTAGAATTAATCCATAGTAGAATTAATCCACTAATATTGTTACATTTATCATATTTTAGGATTTTCAATTATTAAAAGTTCTCAAAGTTTTAGGTCAAAATGATCGTTTATCATATTTTATGTGTAAGTACCAAAAATTAAGTATAGCTTCAATCTTCGAAGTTCCTTCTCTTCACACAAAGTATTGTGACCTTAACATAAGATAAAATGTAACTTTGAGTACAAAATTAAATAAATGTTTTTGTACATTAAAACCAGTTTTTTTATTGTAATAAAACAACTATTTCGGTGATTTATATTCTATTGAAGCACATGAAAATATCGGAAGCACATTATGTAATCCTTAATTATATTAAAAAGACTATTCATGTAAAGTTGGCTTAATTTTTTTTCATATTATAGCGTTGTTGCAGAGGACGAAAAATATTGTTGTCTCGCTTGCAATTGGTGGATTTGAATCCATCAATATCCTGGTATAATACACAAAATACAGTCTTATTACATATTGGTGCTATATTATAATACCTCCTGTCTATTAAGGGACCTCCTACATTTTCAGTGTATTCCATTCAATTGTCATCCTCATTTCACAAACTCTTAGGTTCCATTTGTATGATATGATATATGATATTGAAGTTATAATGTGAAATATTTTCCTTCGTTTATCGTTTAGCATTTATCGTTAATTTCGGACAAAAAATGTAAGAGGCCTCATAAACAATAAATATTTAAAACAGCTCAAAATATCCCTCAATTAAAAATATCAAACATAACATGAATAAATAAACTCAAATAGTTAAAATGTGAATTTTGTAACAAAGTAACTGCAATAAATAGACTTTTGAACAACGAATATATTTTAATTTCTAATTACTTTTTACAATGGTTGATCCGACAACTTCACAAGCAAAAGGTCAACTTCAAAAATAATATAAATTTACTAATTTTGTACTTTAACGACTAATTTATATGATTTCGAATTTAGTATTTAGGTACTTAACTAATTTAAGTTACTTAATTTTCTATAAAAATATTTTGTGTTTCGTTTAAATCTATATTAACAATTCTATAAAAACATTGACGATTTATATCTAAGAACATATCCACATAAATATTTACAATTGATTCCAACATCTATGAGCAAATACAGCAATTTACAATAACAGCAAAAACTCTAAACATAATAATAAAAATTTTGAAAAATAACTTACCACTTTAATAAAATTGTGTGAATTAAAACTTCAACGCCAAGAAAATACCGCTAACTTAAGCAACGTTAATATAAAATAACTTCCATCACAGCAAAAATTGTAACACACAATGTAATAAACCTGTAAATAATGCTTATAGTACAATATCACAATAATTAAGAATGTTTTGAATGTCACTACGATTATAATTATGCAATTTTTGTAAACCAGAATTCGGAAATCCGAATTAGCTACTACATTGTAATGCAAAATTACTCGCTTACTAACTATTGAAAAAATTGTTGCCTTAACAAAGGAAACGTCAATAAAGTGCACATTTTTTGCTAACCAAGTTTTATTCCAAAGTTAAACTTGGTAAGCCTTAAGTACAGTCTTTCTTAATAATGAGTAGTAAAGGAAAGCATTTTCGTTTGCACATAGGGCCAATAAAGCCGAATTTACATTACGAAAATAGTGGCATAAAATTAGTGTGATAGTAGTTTTTTCAACAGTTTCACCCGTAAACATCAAGTTTTGACGTGACAACGTCTTATAATTCGATGGAGCCGGCTGCACGCACGAAAAAACATGACTCATGCGGCGTTACCTCTCTCTGAGGCGTTCAATTTAAGGCTTGAAGTGCAAGCGAGAGCGCGGAACGAGCGACAAAGAGGCACAATCGGCCTCCGCGTTCGGCAGCGTTCGACATCTGTCTCTCTCCTACTGAGTCCTACTTGAGTGAGCGATGCGTCCGCGTCACAGAACACAATTACTCTGTCCGCGTGGACAGCTGCTACACAATAATACATTTACATGTTTTCGTCAAGTATGAAAACTATGAAGTGCAGTGAAAAGTGAATGTAGTGTCAATTGTTTATAGCATCAAGTATTTTCTTATGACGTTGTCACGTTCAACTATCGTCAGTAAACCGACTTTACAAACAACCGATTTTAACTAATTTCACGCGATTGTCACAAATTGGCATTCAAAATTCACAGCGGCAGTGATAATGTTATATTAATGACATTATTGTTTTAACGAAACTAGTTTTCCAAGTACTGCAACTAGTTGCATAAAATTAATTTTACCATGCATGCCATTAATTTCGGAATAATTCAGCTTTACTGTTTTATAGAATATCGATGATCAAAATATCGGTTGATTTCTCGATATATATAATCTGTATAGCTTTAATAGCTTTATTCCATGGATAGTCAGATATATATATCGTGGAACTACTAGGGGCCCCTAAATTCTACAGATATAGTTTAACCACTGCTTTAAAACTAATAAACAGTGGGCTGGTATTTCGACCGACACGGTTTATAATCAAGTAGGTGACGTCACGTAACGTCCGTCAGTGTTGCTAGCATATGGACAAGCTCGAGCCTTGTGAGGTTGTATGAATTAGTTGCAACACCGGAGGCTGATGGCCGCTTCGTATAAAGTAAAGTGTAGAAGTGGTGTAGCATTTCCAAAACACTATCGCACATATTGCCTTCTTCCATGAGCTGATGAGCTCATGGTGATGACACACCCTAAGAACATTGATAAGAATGCTTTCAAGCATGACGCTTTAGCGTGCAGGTGAAAATTTACCAAAACAGAGTACACCACTTTTAAACCCTGATAGTACGTCAGGGCAGCGACGGCATCTTTCTATCGAAACACTATAGAATTGCGTCATGGTAGGAACGGGTGCACCTGCAAATTATTTCTTGATAAAACCATGCAAATTATAGAATTTGCACTATATTTCAGGGGCTATAGAGCGCCTGAAATATCGTGCGAAATAGGCGAGACAACCGTCGCCCTAGTAGCTGTAGGTCATGATGTCGGACTTGTCCGAGTGTCAGGACACGTCCGGCGAGGCGGCGGGCGGCAGCGGCGCGGGCGCGTGCGTCTGCGACAGCTCCGCCTTCACGCGCCGCGCGATGTGCGAGCGCGAGTGCTTGCGCAGGTGGTCCTTGCGGTAGAAACCTGCAAAACATCTATTGGTTACATGAATTTTTCAATTTTATTAATCATAGCCTTCCACCAGTGGCTTCGCCCGCGTAGACCCGTTTAATGGGTCCCCGTAGGATAAAAAAATAGCCTATGTGATATTCCGGGCTTCATTGCTATATTAAAATCATACCTAGGCGTTTAGCCAGTTACTTCAACCGCGTTGACCTTATTACCCGTTTTCACGTAGGAATGAAGCATTTTCCCGCAGTAAAAAGTAGCCTATGTTACTCAGTGAATGTAGCTTTCTAATGGTGAAAGAATTTTTGAAATCGGAACAGTAGTTTTTGAGTTTATTCATTAGAAATATACAAAAATACAAATCTTTCCTCTTTACAATATTAGTACCTATAGATAACCAAAGCCTACCGCACATTCTCACCTTCACCCAGGGGCGACGTGGAGACAATGCCAATAGGCTAAACCCCTTTGTAACTCCTAGTTTAAGGTGCTTCCAAAAATATATATAGTTGTACCGCTTCAATGCGGGTTGCATTGAATCGTATCGTGCAGGTATCATTATAATGAGTCACCTACCGACTGACTCAGATACTCACCGGACATGGCTGCTTCGGTGAGTATCTGAACCGCATTGGACGGGAGGTGTCTGCACGGTGTTACCACTGCAGACACGACCAGGATTCCGCGCAGCACACGCTCGAGGACTGCCCAGCTTGGGAGTCCGAGCGGCGGATCCTGGTCCAAAAGATCGGACCGAACTTGTCCCCGGCGGCCGTCGTTGAAGCGATGGTGCGCTCCAGGGACGCGTGGGAGTCGGTGACCTCCTTCTGCGAGACTGTCATGTGCGCAAAGGAGGAAGCCGAGCGAGCTCGGGAGCGTGCAGATCCCGCTCGGCGAAGGAGCCGCCGGGGCAGACGTAGATAACGTCTCCCGGCGCTAGTCCCTGTAGCTTCGGGATTAAGAATAGAGCTGCGGTATCCCCTGCCTGATCGTAAGAGGCGACTAAAAGGGGGCTTCCGGGGTTGTGGACGGTGTGAGTGGGAGCTCGATCCATCCAACCAGCAGCCCCGGGAAGGGCGGCGATGTGTGCGTGGCCACATGTCGCCGTAAGCATCGGAAGGTGCAGGAGAGCAAAGCTGCTCTCCCGAGGATGGGCCCGTTCTGGGGCGTCGCGCGTGGAGGACACCGGTGCGTTCCGCCGGAGATCCCGGAGTCCTCCCCAAGCGCAGTGGCAGCCACCGAGGGGGTTTTAGTGCGGTCAAATCCCACATAACCCGGTACTGTCTCCCAAGGTGCCGGGTACCTTTTGAAGGTTTCCCCCCCGACAACAAAAAAAAAAAAAAAAAAAAAAAAAGGTATCATTATAATAATAAAAGGTTCATTGCCCGTGATCCTACTGCTTTGCACTAGCAGGGTGGTGGATTAAGCTCCGTGCTTTCCCTTTAATGGAGAGAGACCCGTGAGTAGTGGGATGCAAGTTGCAGCCAAATGGAGTAGGAGACAAGTATGCAGGTACGTTGTTACCTAAGTGGTCGCTGCCTCCCATTGTCATCTTCACACAAATTCAAGCAAGCATGCATGAGTCTTGTCTATCTTGTATGGTGTTATGCTAATGAGGAGGCTGAAGTTTGTCATGTAAGTCAGATCGACAATCACACCCATGCCCGTTTTCACTAACGAGGTTATGCCTAACGATTCGTGACTTAGGGTTAGTGAAACGTGTTTTTCTCTAAGCAACTCCAAAATATTTAGGCATCTGATTTAGACGTATCCTATGGTTACTGAGAATGGGTGCCAGTGCATTAAAATTGAAGGCATTAAGAGACAGACCACTTGCGCTCAGCTTGGGCGACTGCTAGTAACGTGTGTGAGGTAGTCCTTGTACCTTACCCTTCAGTGTTTTTCAGTTTACTACAGAACAATGACATTTTTCAAGGCGCGCCATTGAGTCTGGTCTTCACCTCTTTGCATTCAGTTGCTTCCAGCGCAGATCGCCGCGCATTTTCGCTGGGGAGTATCTTACTTCATCTACCTAAACGTGGTCTTCTGACCGCTTCTTGTGGTGTTAAGGAGATGGACAACATAAGAAATCTACAGTAAATTAAATCCTCACCCTTCCCGCACTCGTTGCAAACATGTCTTTTCTCGCCCGAGTGGATGACAAAATGCAACGTTAGCTGCTCCTTGCGTTTGAAGGCCTTGAGACACACTGAGCAAACGTGCGGTCGCTCGGGGTTGTGCGACTGCTTGTGTCGCGTGAGGTGGTCCTTGCGCTTCAACGCTGCGTTGCAGATGTCGCAAATGTACCTGAGGGGCGGATAAAAAAATCCATCAAAGTTGGTCACTATCGTCAGGTTTTACAACTTGAACGGTTTGATCGGAGTTTTGTATTCTTTTTCTGATGAATAATTTGCTGTTGGGAATAGTAGAATTTTGCAGCTTCGCCTTATTTTGATGGCGAGCCAGAGGTTCAGTCAAAAATGTGAATGGTACCGAAACCGTACAGGAAGGTCGGAAAACAGTCCGTCTACGTGTTTATCTGGAGATATTATCAATATGTATGAATTGTTTTGGGACTCTTCTGCACACTCTTTATAAGCAATAAAAATCGGGTAGCGCCAATTTTATCCAATGCAATTGTATGTAATAATTTTAACCTTAACCCGCATTGGAGCATTGTGGTTGAGTAAGCTCCAAGCCTCCCCAATAATGGGGAGAGACCCGTGTGGGACACAACAAGGGTTGCAGCAAATTTTTATCTGAAGTTTGAGTAAGCAAAGTACCTAACGTGTATTTGATAATAATTAAATCACCTTCTTTCCATAGTATGTCCAAGCAGATGTTGTTCTAATAATCCTCGCTCTGGGTACGCCATGTGGCACTCCGGGCAGCAATACAAAGTGCTGCCATCTGTGAGATGACAAAAATCATATACATTTTCGAATGATTGCGATCATTTTTAAAGGTTTGTGGAAATCGGCAGGTCATTTCGCAGAACAAATAATATTGGTTAATATTATGTTGCTTAGATCCTAAGATTAAGATTGAAAGAAAGGAAGAAGACTATTTATTTTCTTGTTTGCATTTGGCGGGTGGTTTAGAAGAAGTGAATGGGCATGAGGACACTGTTAAAGAATCAGAGAATAAAGTGGTTTTACAGAAATATATGCTAAAAAAGTTCTAAAATATACCTAACCCCGTTTTAATATAAACATTAAGATTAATAAGATTTACAGTAAAATAAAAGTATTAAATACAGCAATCGGCCATGTTATTTGAAACGCCAATCAAAAGGAATGACGTCACGTCTCAGTAAAAGTCATCGTGTTGCTTGAAGTTTGACGAGCAAGCCGACGCCATGACACCTACGAGCGTTTTAGCATTTTCAAATTACATAGCAGAAAATACATTAATTTACGTTAAATCTTAAGTTTATTGCTGAAATAAACATTTTTTTAAACTAGGAGACGTGTACCTACAATAAGGAAAGGTATTTAAAAATCAGTCATCATGCCCATTTTAGTGCTTACAAAATAACGCAACTATTTAAAAATTGTCTTTACCCAAAGCTGTCGTGAGTCGAATCTCACCGGGCCTGGCCCTCTCCGGCTTGTCCCGAACGTTGGTTCCACTGCCTTTCCTCTTCTTCTTCTTCTTGTTACTGTTATTGTTGCTAATAATGTTGTTGGTGTTGATGTTGTTGTTAATGTTGTTGTTGACGTTGTTATTGTTATTATTATTGGCGTAGGTGACGACGTTTTGCAAGGGCGGGCTGGCGCTGATGTTCTGATTAACGATGGTGGTAGTCTGTACCACAACACTGTTCACCGTGTTTGGCTGTATCTGGGCGAAGCGCTGTTTCTGTAAGGAAATCAACGTTTGAGCATGAAAAAAAATATATTTCGCACATCCGTTAGAGTAGAACATATAGAAAGTATCTACCAATGTTAATATATTTAAGATATTTTTGTATAACTATGTTCTTGTAAATAAATAAATTGAATTTAACGCTATCGGTCACAGCACTATGTGAAGGCTTTACTCGCGCTATTCCGCCAGAAACACAGCATTTTTACTGTCGAAAAGCCGTGAGCAGAGAATCTTTACCGCAACAGCAATTTCTGCCGCGAAGCAATTTTTTTGCATAATTATACAATTTATACATATATTTTGTTAAATCATTTACTTTATTTCGGTGGGAAAGTGCAGTTGGCGACCGCACACAAATGAAGCGATCTTCAGCGGCTTCAACCTTGTGGACGTGGCAGCGCAACTCCCTTGTTATTGGTATCGGGAGGGAAACCTTCAAATGGTACCCGGCACCTTGGGAGAGGACACCTGGTTATGTGGAAATTGTACCACACTAAAATCCCCTCGGTGGCCTGCCTCTGCGCTTGGGGAGGACTCCGGGATCTCCAGTGGAACGCACCAGTGTCATCAATGCGCAGCGCCCAGTAGTCAGTACGGGCCCATCTTCGGGAGAGCAGATGCGTTCTCCTGCACCCTCAGGCGCTCACAGCGGCATGCAGCCACGCCCACACCGCCGTCCTTCCCGGGGCTGCTGGCTGGACGGGTCGAGCTTCCACTCTCACCGTTCGCACCCCGGAAGCCCCCTTTTAGTCGCCTCTACGATCAGGCAGGTGATACCGTAGCTCTATTCTTAATCCCGAAACTACAGGGACTAGCGCAACTGCCTACAACGTCATTTCAAAGCGATGGAAGTCTACTAATACCTAAATATGCTTTTTCATCTCTGTAAATTAACTCGGTTGAATATAGCGCGAGTTTATTACATACATAGTCTGTCCTTTGCAAGAAGTATTATACAACACACTAGTAGCCTATATAATCTATGTACATATTTGTAAAACACTTTATATGAAAAAATATCTAAGGGTTTCAACGTCAGTACATATCTCGATGGGGTTTCAGCGACGAGGTAACATGGTCTACACGCTCGTTTGCTAACTAAGCAAGCTGAACATTCAAAAAGGCACATAACAAAAGAAACATAGGTACCGCTAAAGTATTTATGGAGGGCAAGGGAGTAGTCGAGACGGGTGTGACAATGGTGGGCGTTTCTTCCCTCTTCTCGATGACCGTGTTGTTGGGCGAGGAGTACTTGAGCAGGTGGTGCAGCGGCAACGGCAGCGTGGAGAGGTAGTCCGCCACGCCGCCGCCCAGCGACTGCCACGTCGAGCTGTCCGACACGTCGCCGATACCTGAAACATAATTGTCAACTAAAACTTCAAAAAAAACTACCAAGAACTTTTTATGCTAGATTTTTACTAAGTATAACTTTGGCTAGCGTTGGCCTTAGCTTGTCTAGAAAATCAAATAGTGAGGTAAATCAGAAACTGGTCATCCGTAGCAAATCAAACTTACTGAATTTATAAGCTCTCTCATAGCAGTCTGGTTTACTTGATGATTTTAATGAATAAAGCCCTCACGTCCAACATTAGTTTTTTTAGTCACATTTTACGGAGCAAATTATCTACACTAATATATTATGTTGAAGGGTTTGTTTGTTTGTTTGAACGCTAATCTCAGGAACTACTGGTTCGAATTGAAAAAATATTTTTGTGTTGAATAAGTAGTCCATTTATTGGCGAAGGCTATAGGCTATATAATATCATCTATGACTAATGCCAAAATCCACGCGAACGAAATTGCGGGCGGCCTCTAGTGATAGATATTATTATGGAGTAAGTATGTGTCTTACTTATTTTAACCTTTGCTTATTTGCTAGTAGAACAACAGTACGTAGTAACATAACGTATGCATCATGAATGACGAATGACGTATACACTGCCGGGCACTGGTCTCTCTCGATAACTAAGGTGGCCTGAAGTATACTCCACCATGGAGCTCCAACGCAAATAGGTTAGGTGGGGACAGTGTAATGGTTTGCTATGCCTTTTTTCACAAACGAAGAACAAGGGAACGCCTTACTAAGTATGTCCTAATTTAGGGCAATGCATAGCATAAAGTTCCGTTTCTCCAATCGATGTATGATAGGTTGGTCCTATCTTATGAGCAGCCTAGTTTTTTTTTTTCAGTTGTCCATGGTTTTGTTCGTCAACCTATTATCAATTTGAGCGACTGTCACATATGTCAGTTTAGGGGCACCTAAGCACTACGCCATCCCAAATCGGTGTCGTAACTTTAGGTTATGCCTAACGTTGTGAGTCGTGACGTAAGGTTTTGTGAAACTTGTTTTTCCTCTAGGCAACTCCTAAATCATCTGATTAGAGCTTAGAGCGTATCCTATGGTTAGTGAAAATGGGTGTTGTGCTTATAAAAAAAAACTCACTGATGAACTCTGCCGGCACGGTGGTAGTGTTGCGATCAGACCTGGCCTCCTGCTTGATTGCGCGAGCGATTGCAGCGGCTTCCTTCGGCTCATGCAGCACCACCACCAACTGCTGCCCGCCTTGCTGCATCGGTACTGTTTGAGTCACTGTTAAATTGTTATAAAAAATTAGATAACACTCTGTGTAACTTCTGAAAAAAGAAGAGAAATAGGCTACGTAAATCTTGAGGCCAGGGAAACGTATAAGTAACATAAAATCAAGTAACAATAAATAAATCAAGGAAACAAATAGAAGTTCACATCCTGGTCGAAGCTATCGTAAATCCTACTTTTAATAAGTATTATAAATGCGAATTTGTTACTCTTTCACGCGAAAACTACTCAATCGATCATCATGAAACTTTGTACATAATATATTCTTGGAGTTATCAGGAGTAAAATAGGTAGGATACTTTAAAAAAAATTAACGCGGGTGAAACCGCGGGGCACAACCAGTTACATATAAAGCAGCTATCGAAAAACCAGCCAGACTTACAAAAGCCGCCATACATAAGTCTCCTGGAATCGGAACAGCGACGGTCTTATTACGGCCTCAGACATTCTTGATGATTTGTGGTAGTGTACATGTTCTTGGGAATATTATCATGTAGCCGAAATGCTCGTCTACTACTTTTAATCAATATCTGTTAATCTATATACATATATAAAGCTGAAGAGTTTGTATGAACGTGCTAATCCCAGGAACTAGGTACTGGTTCGAATTGAAAAATTATTTTTGTGTTGGAATAGTCCATTTATCGGGGAAGGCATTAGGCTATAATATAACATATAATATGTTATTTATATTATAACATCATGCTATGCTTAATTAATACCAAAGTCCACGCGGACGAATTCGCGGGCGGCCGCTAGTTACAATATAAAAAACGTTACATTATTACACTCCTGTTGCCTTTTGCTTTCGAACGTAAAGTAGAAATATAAAAAAAATAAAAGCTCAAAACATTGAAAATCTACAAGGAATACTGAAAGACCTAGTGTTGACTAGGTCTTTCATTCAAGAATAGACCATTGAACGGACCCGGGTTACTGACCTTGATGCTGATGCATCATGGTGGCCATGATGTCATGGTGGTGGTCCTCGCGGTAGTCGCGCTTGTCCCGTTCCTTCAGCTGCACCGCCTCGGCCTGCACGTAGCTGGTCTGTCCGCCGTACGCGATGTTGCCCAGATTCATAGACGACGACGCTGATATCGTCTGGTACTTTACGCCTGTGTTTACTGGAATTATAAAGGTATGGAATAAAAACCCGTCAGTCGCAGGACCGGATGGACTGGCGAACATCAGGGAGGCCTTACTTAAGTCCAGCAGTGGGTTTTCAAAGGCTGAAAGATGGATGGATGAAATCTTTTTACGGTCAAGAGTTGGATAGGGTACAGCTATAATACCATCTTGCTTTAGATCGTATATGATCAATAAAGCTAAGGAATACAACTAGGTGCAGTCATAAAATTAAAACGTCCATAATGTCGACAGCATACTAGTACTACATACGCGCCTGTATGGACTGATAGGTTAAAGATACCTTGTCCCTGTAGCTTCGGGATTAACAATAGAGCTGCTCTCTCGAAGATGGGCCCAAAAACAACAATAATTACTATACCTACATTTTATGGAAACAGATTGTACCTACAAATTGATGAGTAGACAGTGTAAGTTGACTATTGAATTGTAGAATACGAAATAATTGCGTATTCTACAATTTTTTTTTCTTTTTAGTGCATATTAATTTGTTTTGGAATAGTTTTCTTTCGAAGTCTGTTTTTTTTTAAATTTTTATTTCTTCTCTTTGTCAATGACATCACTTTCCGCATTGACCGAAGATAAATTTTTTAACAATAGCTAAGTATTATTTTATTTTTATTTTAAACTGCTTAGCCAAAATTTAAAAAAAAATATCATTCAAGAACTTTGAACCTACGTATACCTACATAGTTCACAACACAACAAACCTGTATGTATAGCTGGCATCGCGGTGAGGGTCACGGGCTGCGCGGCGGTGACCACCACCAGTCCATCCCCCGGACGGAACTTGACGCCGTCCACCAGCTGTACCGGGTAGCGCGTCTCCTGCACGCCGCCGCCCTCGTAGCCGAACTTGGCAGCAAACTGGTGGATGGTGGGCATCGCCGCCGCCGCCGCCGACTGGAACTGCCCCGAGAACGGGGTGAAGTTCATGGCGACCTGAAACCTCCGCCATCGTTAACCACGCACGTTTCGGCCGGACTAACGGTCGGGTAGCGGGCGAGCTCGACCCCTTTCTGCCTCACCCCAGTGGCCCGACGCTCTTAGCGCTCTATTTTTCCCGGCCCTCGTCCCACACCATCGACCTCGAGCCGGCTGAGGGGCGGCCGCGGAAGGGCCCGAGCGCCGGCTAGGGGCCGCAATTGTATAATTACCTCGTTCCTGATGGCGTGGTTAGTTTTCTTGGCGCTTTAATAGCGGCTTGCTCGCGAAATACGACACGCGAAGGGATGATGGACCGCGCGGCGCAGGTGCGCAGTGACGAGCGCATGCGTGCGCCGCCCGCCCTCACGCTCCTCGGAAGTTTTCGCTGACCCACTACTTCGTATAGTTGCTGTTTCGTTTTAACTGAATAACATATAGTTTTTTTATACAGGCACATCTTTTTGTTGTTAAGGTCAGATCGGGACTCTTTCATAAATTTTCCTTCGTGATAGTTGTGTTCGCGATCACGTATTCTTCATTCTAAATGTGGTCAAATTCCTTTGTGTTCATGTGAGAATGTTCCGCTTGTGGCAACGTCCCTGTTTCTGTGGTATGAGTTTAAGGTAGAGGGTGAGGACAGTGGGAAGAGGGACAGCAGTAGGTAAAAACAAAGTTTTGTGGAAATCGGCCCTTGTTTAATTTTTCCACCATTAAAAACGGAATGGAAAGTACACTACAAGCAATGTAGTTATCAGAATTTTAATTTTATTGCTTTAGAGATTTACTTACTTTTATTTTTTTCTGTAAAATTCTTTTTTTTACACTTTAGTGAGAGTACACACGAATTGGCTCAAAACAACCAATTTATGTTTGAATATAATTTTATTACAATTCACTCCTAATTTTCTATCATTTGGTTTAAGTCCCTTTGTCCATTTTTTATGAAACTAGATCAAACTTTCAAGAACAGTCGAGTTGGAACCTCCCGTTTTATCTTGTCTTACTGGGTTGATAAATAATTAATTAGCAATAGCAATAGCTATCTACATTTAAGACTTTGAAAAATAAGCATCCAGGTTTTTAATAATTATTATTGAAAGGAAATGCCCTTTTTTTTGGGGAATGAACGTGGTATGTGGCGCAATCTTATAATAAATATCACATAGGTACGTGAACTTTAAGAAGAATATTATTAGTAAAGTGTGACTTTGCCTGGCCAAGACATCTGTTTTATACTCGCTCCATCACGGCGCATAACATAGTGGAAACGATCTCATAATTTCCTAAGCTAGTGGCATATTTACGAGCAGGCCGTGTACATTTAGTGGAGTCGGAGAGAACTTTACGGATATTTTATGTACTTCCGCGGGACATTTCGAACAACCTCCAACATCCGCTACTTGTAATTCCGATACTGGCGACCCAACTTATTCCGAGACGTAATAGTTCAGAATGAAGGCGGTTTAGACCAGCCCCCTGATTTTGTAATTCTGAAAGAAATTATTTCAATCAAAGTAAATGAAATAAAAATAATTTCTTTCAGAATTACAAAATCAGCCCTCAGATCACGTATTTTAATAAAGCTCGTTCTTGGAAGCGCGTGTAGACGCAGAGTATAAGCGAGCCGCACAAGTTGTCACTCCTACTGTTTCGAATATAAACGCAGGAAAAAGCCGGAATACGCGAGTATAGATTTTGAATGGCAACAGGTAGCACGTTTAAGCCGAAACGAACACTGGTCTAAAACCAACCCAAGCACGGACGAATAAAAAAAGTAGATAGCAGAGCATAGCAGATTTTAGTGATACGTAGGTGCCTAACGTCTGTGCATGTGGAATTTGGATTGTATTATTTGGAATTTATATTGGGTACAATTTCTATTTGTATGTAGACTATGTATGTACATTATTTTTGGTCCAATTACTATCTATACCGAATCCTTATTGGACGTTCAGACAGAGACACATTAGTTCTAAAAAATCCACTTGCTAAAAATCCTGGATCACGGATTAAAGTCGGCGGGTGTAAGAAGAGCCATCAATGGTGTTTTGCAATGGATTTAACTGGATTGAGTGGAATGGAAATCTCCTGCTATTCGAATATTAGACTGTGTAGTATGTAAGCTACATTTGTGTTCATGAAAAAAACTATGGAAATGGTAAGGTAATGGTAAATGGTAGGTACCTATATCAATAAAAAGAGATGTTTCGTGAAAAAAGTGGTTTTATTTTTAATCTCATCATTAATAAATAATAAATTTCATACAAAAAAAGTACACTTAAGACCTCAGAGGAAGTCAAATTGTCTATTTATTATGCCTTAATTAATTTAATTATATAATACTTCAGACTAAAAATAAAGTAAAAAAATATTTATAAATCTAATTGGTTAACTTGCTAACAAAATTCGAAAAGGGAATTAGTAAAATAATTTAAAAAAAAGACAATTCAAACTCCAGCTGTGACGAGGAAGCAAATCGTCCTATGTTAACGTCATGTACTTGTAAGGATTCTAGTAAAATACAAATTAATAACTAAGAATCGTTAGAACACATGGGCTTACGTTACTTGTGATGTACGGCACTACAACTAAATATTAGGCTAAAACTATACAACTTATAGACTAGCTGCATGTAAAAAAAGTCTGATTTTACATAAATTGGAGCACCTTTTTAATGAAAAATTGATAATTAGTAAGAATGGACAAGCACAAACATGACATTTAAATATCGAGTTTCGAAATAAATAAATAATCGATTTATTTGAATTAACAATTGCCTTTAAGGCGGTGTTACGCACGTAAAAGATGCGAGTACGGTAAGTATAAAATGCAAAATTCAATTATCTATATCTGAACACCAAAATATAAGAGATAACGAATTTCACGTGAAACCGAAAAACAGGATTCATAATACATTTTTGGAGATTCTTTAGCAGGTATTCACTGTTACATATATTCAGGTTGACATTTTTATTCAGATTGAAATAAAACAAACAGGATACAGAATAAATCATCGACCCACTTTCTCTGTAAAACTGAACACAATGGGAATGCGCCGTAAATATCTGCATTTTAGAAAGTGATTCTCTTACGAAATTTATTCTTATGGCAAGTACCAAATGAGCTACCATTGTTTTATTTATTTATTTAAACTTTTCTACCGTACATAACATCGGATAGAAGACGGACTTAATGCTTAAAGCATTCTCTACCAGTCAACCTTAAGGTAGTGGGAGATCAATGAAGGCGGTAACAAAGAAACAGTAACGAAATGTTACAAGGAGGAAAAAGAAAGCAGAAAAAAAATTGTTTTCCTGTTGCTTTGTTTATGAGATATAATATTATAGGTAGCTACTCGAAGTCACTGTGGTATTAACATTACCATATGTCAACACTATGGTATTATCAGAAAAAAGAAGTTAATTTGTTTTTGGTGGCAGCCTGGCTGCACAGTAGAATTGCGGTATTGCTAATGAGGATATGGATAAGACATTTAAAATTTCTACCTGCTAAATTAACTAATAAGCTAAAAATCAAGAGACTGGATTAAACTGATTACTATGTGCTTGTTATAAATTTAGAGGTTTATATATTCTATGCCCATGTTAATATAATATTTATTTATAATAAGATGGAACTTAAAATTTATTGTTGATAGTAGGCAACACGGTAGTTGACCAAGGGTTTGTAATGGACCCAATTTTGTATTTTATACAAATTAATAAAAGAGAAACGGTGATCAATATATTTACAAGAATTAGTATTACTAAACAGTATAAAGTTAACTTAATCTAAGTACAAAAATATAATTCGAAATCAATTTTATTTAGACCTACGTTAAAGCTGACGTAATATCTTGTGATGGAAAATAGCGTAGTGACATGAAAGCTATATAAGCATATGTATATTGATATAAGCGATTAACTCTTTTTCAACATATTATTATCTAAGTTCACATTGACATTTTGTGAATAAAAATATAAATTTAAATTTAATGTGTACATTTGTTTTACGTATTGGTTCGCTTTACGGACATTCAAAATTTCAACCATTGGCAGCTATTTTCAACAAACTTCTGTTGAACTATTTGTCTTATTTGAATTGTCATGGCAGTCGATTTAGCTTCTGAGGAAATACATATATTTGAACATTATTGACGTGACAACGTCTTATAATTCGATGGAGCCGGCTGCACGCACGAAAATGACACATGCGGCGTTACCTCGCACTGAGGCGTTCCATTTAAGGCTTGAAGTGCAAGCGAGAGCGCGGAACGAGAGACAAAGAGGCACAATTGGCCTCCGCTATACAATAATACATTTACATGTTTTCGTCAAGTATGAAGTGCAGTGAAAGTGGTGTCAATTGTTTATAGCAAAAAGTATTTTCTTATGACGTTGTCACGTTCAACTATCGTCTGTAAACCGACTTTACAGACAACCGATTTTTTAATGAGAACAAGCACAAAACTGTACTCCGTTTGTTCCTATGAGATAGTTGCAGTAAACACTGTTCAACTACTCCACGGTGAGGAAAAATATTTTGATATTTAACTAATTGCGATATCTTCTATCACTGTGCATGCCTGAGAGTAAATTGTAATTTCTCAAAGGCATGATGTCCAGTAATCCGAAATTAGCCGGCGTGGAGGACTACGATTACTTCGTAATCCACCACGATTACTTCGTATTCCACCACGATTACTTCGTAGTCTACCACGATTACTTCGTAGTCCACCACGATAACTTCGTGGTCCACCACGATTCGGCATTCATTATCCCTCTCACTTTCGAAAGCAGGCTTTGCCCAGCAGCAAAAAAAAACGAAATATAAAAAAGTACATGACGTTACAGTTATACAGTGCATTTTATGTTTAAATTATTAACCAAAATTGTATATATGTATATCAATAACTCCTAATGTTTACATGTTAAAAAATATACCAAAGATTCAACATTATTTACAAAAAACTTTTTTGACAATAAACTGATCGTCAGGCGGATTCTGAACTCATATATAATTGATTGTAATATATGCATAAGTAATAAAAATATTGCTTATACTTTTGACTGTAATGAGATCTCACAAACGATGTGGTTTGAAGTGTAAATTTCATATATGTAGTTTCAAGGAGGCTCTCAACAACTTCACTAACTTTATTATTGCGCTTAATTGCATTAAACTATATACATTGTATAAAAATACATAAAAAATAACCTAAATCAAATCAAATGTCTTGTCTCAAATCAGGTCAGGTCATTAGCTCGACTGTAGCAACTGTATTTTAAAAGTAATTCATTTCACCGAGTTTATTACGGTATAGTTGCAAGTAATCAATATTCTCACGAATGTCAACTTACCATTTTGTAGGGGCGTGCACATTGCCTGTGTGTGCTGCCAATAAGTTGTCAATCATCAGTTACTAAAGTTACCATCAGGTTACTAAAGTTTCCTTTAGTTACCCGCTACTCACTATAGCAACCTAACTGGGCTCTCAGGTGTTTTTTTCATCAATTATGGCATCGCAAACTCTGCATATTGCCAGCGTCAAGTATAATTATTGCATCACTTTTTTGCCAGATTTGTTGAAACTGGATGAATAGGTAAAGTCAGTCAGTCGTCAGTAACCAATCAGTCAAGTCAGTCAGACATTCAAGTAAAGCGATGGATTCTTTACCAGAACATGACCAATGGAATTTTGGAGGCAAGCTGAAAAAACCTATTTTCGCACTGTTATTTTATTTCACAACACTTGGGCACTGTAATTAACCTACTTCGAACAAAATGCCATCTTTATCCGATATAACTCAAAAATACCATAAAAAATGAAACTAAAACAAGAGTACAATAAGTCTTTTTCGACTTCCCGCCAAAACTCTCCTCGGGTGTTACGGAATTATTTACAATTTCTTAGGTGACAGAGAACGCACATACGCTTACACCCTTCTTAAGAGAGCTACATCGAAAAACATATACAAAGCCATAATAAAAGTAATGTCGTCGCATTTGAATATATCAATGACTACACGACGGCAAAACTTTTCAGCGCGAGGGCAATAGATATATAGGGGAGACATATGTGGTACACACAATAAGCAACACACACGCACATAGCGAGACTTCATCGGCCATCGCTAAGAGCAAACCAATTGACGCGAATAAGTAATCATAAAATAATAATGAAGAAATTGTATAATAATGCTGTGTTACTGAGTAATCATCTCTAATCTTACTACTACTTGATGTCAAATCTAGAATACTATTTTATTTTAAAAATGCTAAGGATCCTTTATAAAGTGACAATAGTTACAAACAAACATTAATATTATTGCTTTTGTATCAGATTTGTAGGACGGTTTTGTAACTTTTGTATAATTTATGAACATCATCAACTTATTTCCAACGCTGTTATAATATTTTTTTATTTTACTACGAATATCTCAGTACATATATAGTTCACAAAGCTCAATTCAATGATTAAATAATATTGTATTATTATAAAATATGGAAACAAATTCTTAATAAATAGCTTTGGATACTTTAATTTAAAAAGTTATACACATAACTTATTAATAGTAAATCCTGTGTAAAAGATTTTTTTTCTGTTTATCAAAACATATTGTAACAGTTTATTGTAGACAGTAAAGGTTAATGATTATTACATTCAAGCAAAACGGCAAAAGATATTTAAGTTTGTGGCAAGATATAAAATGCAATGGATATTCGAAATTTATTAGACGGAGAAAAATATTTCAAGATTTTCTCCGTCTGCTCTTTTCTTCAGCTCAGCATTGCCTAAGCGCACCCAGAGCAGACAGATAAAAAAATAACGTTCACTAAGAGTTTGTAAAGGAACTGTACAGTGAATAAAGTTATATTTAATAATATTTCATTTCATTTATTATTGTGCCAATATAGTGTGTACGCAACAACAATATGGAAATAGAATGTAGAATAGTAAGAAATCGATAGATCTTCTACATTCAAAATGTCAAAAACTTTACGTATCGTGACCGAAAACATTAACTCTTTTCACCAAAAACCCTGGGTGAACAGTATAAGTCCATTACAGCAAACAGATTCTTTGCATCAAATTATTAGTCGACGACTGGACCGATCATATTTATCTCTCGAACGCCGGTTTACCAAGATTATGAAAGTTTGTATACACACATCGATATTTTTGTGCGCGTTACCGATAGTAAATTTACAAATCAGTCAATCATTCACTCCCAACAGGTTACTATAGTAATTGATCACTGGTTGACAGCTTCTTATGAAAATTACACAGGTAAAGACAATTTTAACGTACAATTATTATTATTATTATTATTATACACCGTAGTAAACCACCATTCGAAAGTTAAAATTAGTATTATATTATATTTAACTAAGGCGAACATGTTATTCATCTTCATTATTTTACAGCTTTTCGATTTTATACATTAAGGTTTACGATTTATGAATCTAGAAATCCTAGTGGGGGACGAGTGTGAAATGTTCTATTAATAAGCCCTCTTTATCACTAATTTGGAAGATATTCACATCAGTCTATACTTATACATTTCACATATCACATGTCCCCCAATCGTCAGCCATAATTTTACATACACGTAAATTCATAAATGTTATTGCTTTAATTTGTAAATTAATTATAATGATTCTATGTATAATCTGTGATCAGTAAGTAGATATATTTAAACATAATTTAAAATACAATAAGCAAATTTTGAACTCCTGATGAGTACAAAAGAAATCAATTTCTTAAAAGTATGTGCGCTTAGAATTTATTATCACTTAGTGGGGAAAGGCTTTACTAAAAATTATGTATTACACTTTTAGTACGCCCCAAAATATTCAGCACGCAAGTATTTAGTTCTCTATCATAAGACTATCATAACTTCAAGGATTATTGAACAAACTTCGAACATTATCTTGTATTGAAAGACGTGTACGGTCTGAGCTAATTTCGACGACACGACATCTATTGGTATAGTTTTTAGGGTTGCACACTCAAACAAAGCCAGAATGTGCAGGGCCAAGATAGACATCTTTACGTCGTTGTCTAACAATCAGAAAAACCGAAAGGTTGTTTTAAAATATCCAACTATTGTCCAATATTTCATGATGTAAATGTATAAATTATAGTTTTCATAATCCAATACGTTGGTTTGGATGGCCCCGTCTGTCGGTTCAAGAAACTTTCACACCTAAGATCATTATTTTGTTTGTTTATTAAAATACAGAAGGGTGAAATTGGTAATTAATGTAACTATCAATAATCTGTCAGTACAAAAAATAGAGCACGAGTTTCTTCTCAAGTTGATAAAAGGCCAGATTCCACCACCATTTGAATACTGAGGAATTGAAACTGAATGGTTGAGAAATTAGACTTGAAGTAGAAAATTTTGTTTTAGGAAGTATTGTATGAACCTATTAGATAAGGAAAACTACAACATGAGTAACAAATCAAAGTATTTTTCACTTTTAAATCATGAATATATTGTGCATGGTAACAAGGGTCATATTTCAATGTGAAATATGGGTCGTAACTCATAATTGAATGTAAAAGTAGTTGTAAAGTAAGGCCAACGAGAGGAGATAAACGTAAACAAACGGACCGTTACCAAGTTACATTGCGACAGTGAGCGATTATTATCTCTGTCCTTATCATTCGTACGCAGAAATGGCGTCAGTTCGTCGGCGACAGCTGTCATTGCGTGTTTCGTGGTACAGGAATGCAATCAGTACCGCAGTTGTCAACATTTGGTCCGCCATTTTGTGAACAAGTTCATTTATCATAAAAGTCGAGGACAATATCCATATTGACAACATCTCCTGACGAAGATATCTTTGTCATATACAGACGACAGTGATTAGAATGTGGAATCCCAAATTTGTATATAATTTATTCAAATAAAAATGTTTTGAACCCCTGAAACTTTGTTTACATTCTTTATCTCGTCTCGGTGGCCTTACTTTAGATAACTACCAGTTGTTAACACAATTTAACGACCAAACTCCTTGTGCTTTAAAAAGCAGAGGATACACTTTGACTACTCAAAGTTAACACCACCACAACATGCCAAGATTTCTTTCCATTTGAACTTTTTGATTTGACAGATGTCAAAATATTACTCAAAAATAAAAGAAGTTGCATTTTTCTCTCTTATGTCATCCCCATTAGTTACAGCAGCAGGAAAAGATAAACTGGAAAGACATCTTGGATAGCAGGAGTGGACAGAAATATTGTCTTACTATCTACATATAAATACAACTATAACTTTTGTGATGTCTTTACATATTTACAGATTAATGTGATCTCCCGAAGTGGCTACTGATATGTTCCAGTCTTATCTTCACTGTCCATGTAAAATTCTATTTCTTCTTTACAAATCACCATATCTTTTGTCATCTGAAACAATGTTAACAAAATAAGAGCTATTTAACTAATAAAAAAAATGTAACACATTGTACATGAATCACCATGAATTAGAGTATTCATTTATTTACTGTTCAATTTTTTCTTTCATTGATTGCATCAAATAACCAGTGCATACTCAAAGTGTCAAGTAAGAACAATTGAATGTAATTATCCAAGGCTGTATGCAATTGCATTTACTCCATAGTCTGATGGTTACCTCATGTGGAGGGCCTTGGGAAGGCCTGGACCTCATTCCACCACGCTGATCCAATGCGGGTTGGTGGAGATGTAGTATAGTGGCCAACCCGCTGTCGGATGTTTTCAAACCGCCCATAAGGCCTCCGACAAGGTTTAACGACTGTTATCTAACGATAAAAACCAAGACCAACAGCTTAACGTGCCCTCCGAAGCACGGAAACTCGCATGAAATTTTTTGTTACTATCGGTCACCCATTTTTCACCCAAACGCGCGTTCTACGCTAACCGCCGGGCCATGCGCGCTTCAGGCAACCATTAATCTTACATGAAACGCTTCACGATCTGTAGTGAAAACTTAACATGGACTGCCTACTCCTCTGCTACACCACTCAAAACAATTTTCAATGGCTTTTAAAAAGTGTTGCGTCTATTTACCTGCACCTGTGCTTGCGCCTGTGCCTGCGCTTGTGCCTGTGCTTGCGCTTGTGCCTGCGCTTGGGCTTGCGCCTGCGCTTGGGCTTGCGCCTGCTGGAGGGACGTGACCACGTGCTGCGGGATGTTGATCTGCACCGGGACGTTCACGTCCGCGCTCATTGGCACCTGAGCGAACAAACATGTTACATATGAACACATTACTTATGCTAATAAAGATCTGTATAAATATTACTTGTTTTGCTACATTAAAGAAAAATATTGATGTGAAACTGTTGAGATTGAGAATAAATAGAGAACTCATTTTGATTAAAATTTTAATTCATTTTTTTTACTCGACTTTACGACTTTACGACATATGTCGTTGAGAGGAAGTCAAAGAGATTGAGAAAAGATAGAAGAACCCTGAAGAGAGCTGTTTACTTCCCCATCTCATTAATCTCTCACAACAAAAGTTTTCCAATATACATTATAATCCCAACCAGGTAATATTGGAAGACTTTTTATATAATATAAAATATACATATAATCCCAACCTAACCCAACCAGGTTATATTGGAAGACTTTTTATATAATATAATACAAAATATACATATAATCCCAAACTGGTTGGGTTAGGTTGGGATTATATGTATATTGGAAGACTTTTGTTGTGAGAGATCAATGAGATGGGCAAGTAAACAGCTCTCTTCAGGCAGTGTCAAATTTATATTTTTTATGAGTGTAGGCCACTTTATTTCTACCGCCCCATGTATGTACATACCTAAGGAAAGCAGGGGTTGCTACGTTGCCACTGCCGTCCGCCCGCCTTGCTGCTCTCATCTATCCACTCACACGATAATATAGGTTTCGATACTTTCGATAGGAATGAGTTTCTATAGGGATTTTTTAAAGTACAATAAACCATGAGAAAACCAGTGAACGGCCGCCCCTAGGACGCTGCCGCCCCTAGGCCGCGGCCTATACGGCCTATTTATAAATCCGGGACTGTCTTCAGGGTTCTTCTATCTTTTCTCAATCTTTTTGACTTTATTCAAAGACAGAACAAGTGGGTGGACAGAATGGGTGTATGAAACGAGAGTGAAGAGCATTTCTTTGTATCTCTCTCTTTCACTCTCTACTTGCAGGCAGTATTCAGGTTGATATACATATTGAGCAGGGTGATATCGGAGGTGGCGGCGGCGGTGGTGGTGCAGGCGCGATAGATCTGTCCTACCACTCTTTCTCTCTATCTCTCTTGTGTGTATACCCTGCTTGGACAGCTCGCTGTACCTTTAGGATAAAGAATAAAGCTATGGTATCTCCTGCCAGAACGTAAGATGCTACGGGGTAACGAAGACTAAGACTAAGAGAAAACTAAGACGGACGTAAGATGAACGGGGTTTTAGGGGGTTGCGGGCGGTGAGAGTGAGAGCTCGATCCGTTCAGTCAGCGGCGGCGAAGGGAAGGACGGCGGTGTGGGCGTGGCCGCATGCCGCCGTAAGCATCTGAAGGTGCAGGACAGCACATTTGCTATCCCGAAGATGGGCCCATACGGAGCGCCGCGCGTGGAGGTCACCGATGCGTTCCACTGGAGATCTCGCAGCCCTCTCCAAGTGCAGAGGAAGGCCCAGGACGGGGTTGTAGTGCAGTACAAATCCTATAATAAGCAGGTGTCTTCTTCCAAGGTGGCGGGTACCTTATGAAGGTACCTCCCCGACACAAAACAAGCACTCACGTTGATGGTGATCTCGGGCATGATGGTGTTGGCGGCGGGGGCCGGCGCGGCGGGCGCCAGCGGCCTCTCTTCACGTTCATCGTCGCGCGCGCGCTTGCTCTCATGCGAACGCGCATGCTTGCGTAGGTGGTCCTTGCGGTAGAAACCTGCGCACGGAACATACACGTTACTTAACCTTTAAAAGACCAGTGTCACAAATTTGTGCCGTCATAAAAATTACCGCCAACGACCAGTGACACAATATTGTGCCATCTCGACCTCGCGCTGTTTTCGGCTCTATAGTTTTAAAAATAAGTTTCTATTTAGTCTGGCGTATTTTTAAATTCATAGAGGAATAAATTCTCCGTTCATTGGGTCATTTAACATCTGTAGGTTGGTAGTGAAATAAAAAGAAATCTCTGTTGCAAAAGCGACACTCCTTCAGTCGTCAAATTTGCTTGGTAATACTCAGTGACAGTTTGTGCTAGTGCCGGTTTTTTCCTGATTTATGTGGATTTTTCTACTGAAAACGTAAGTAAAGTGTTATAATTATTTCATTTATAGTGTTTTTAGTAATAACAAATATCCAGAAGTTTGATGCGCGTCATATTTTTTGGTATAAAAGGTTTTCAAAATGAAGTGGAATTGCGCGGGGCCACAACAATGGCGCTGTTTTGGTTTTAACTCAATTATTACACAATTTAGTGGTTAAAAACCATTACTGCCATACATATGTAGAAAGGTTATTTTATAAGGAATCCGTTTCTGTATCTTTTGCTATATTTTATCATTGTTATACAAATGAATCAAGATCAATTCTGTGTGTGAATTTTGCGCATTGAAGTTATATTTTTTTCTGCTATTATTACGTTACAAAACCATGACAATCACTAATAGTATAAAGATAATTTATCAGGGAATCTATATTTTATTTATATTATTCGATTAGTAATTAGTTTTCTTCATAATTTGAATATAAAATCAAACGAATACAGACTTTACCGTGCATCCGTCGACGCCTTATGGAGTTCGCAATAAGGTTCATTTTACGATAAGTGCGCACTGACAAACTCTTGCTTGCGTGTTTGCTTGCGTGATTTGAAAAGTAATGAAAAAAAATTTAATTACTTTTCTTGGCATTTTTACGTCTATTTGTGTATGAAAAGTGTCAATGAAAATTATATTGCAGGAAAGGCAATTTCTTATTCTTTATGAGTGTGCCCCTTGATTTTAATTAGGTTAATTATAAAATTCGTTAAATGAATTTTAACGTGACCTCGAATTTTTTTCCTATTTTTTCCGACTTTTCGTTTTTCATCTTCTACGAATTATGTTTTTCTTTCAATGAACCTGAAAAAAATATACAACGTTTCGAGATACTTTACCTAAAGAATAAAGGAATAACTAAATGAATACGACTAATACTATCATTGCAATTAAATTTTCAATACACCGTCATGTGCAATTTATAACGGCGCGCGAAAAAAACATTACGTAACTTCAACCTCAAATTTGTTAAATTTTTTGTATGAACACATACTTGTATTATACTTTATTAGAAAGGTCTTTTCATGTAGATTCTGAATATATAAATAATGTGCCACATTTTTTCTTTGATTATATGTTACATTCGTTTTATACCAAGCGGAACAACAATCTAAACATGCGGACTCTTTGTTTGGCTTTGAACGATGATTATAAAAACAAAACACACTGTAGAAGTACTAAATAGCTATAAGGTGTAAGCTTGTTTCATTCCATTCCGAGAAATGTAACTGGAGTCGTTGTAAGTGTAAACATCTGGTCGCACGAACATAAATAACACTCGTAGTGCGTATCGCGGCAAAAAATCTCTAGACCCCTGGTCGAAAGCGTTTAGGCGCGTAAGCGGCGCGGCCTGGTCTCGTAAAGGTTAAGAAAATGGTTACAAGAGTTACGGCAAGAAGTTATGTGTCATAACTTATGACACAGAGGAAGGAGCGATCGTACAACGATACCAAAATCGTGTCAATGACGTCACACAATTAGCGCCTCAGTTCGTCACCCGGCCATTGTATTGAAAAAGAAATCAGAATAAAGAATTTTGGTTTGTTTGTTTTTATAGGATTTCTTTCAACTTTTTTTATGTAGAGACACATAAAAAAAGTTGAAAAAAGTCCTGGGCACAGGTCTCCTCAGGAAATGCCTTCTCACTTCCGAGTGGAGACCTATGCCCCTGAGTAAGGGTGTGAGTAAGGACTGAAGAAAAGTCCGCTCACCCTTCCCGCACTCGCCGCACATCTGTGTCTTGACGCCGGAGTGTATGACGGTGTGCAGGTTGAGGTGCTCGCGCCGCTTGAAGCCCTTGTGACACACCTCGCACACGAACGGCCTCTCCGGATTGTGGCCCAGCTTGTGCCGCTCCAAATGCTCCTTCCGTTTTAATCTGCAGACAAAAAACATACTTAAAACTTAGTATCCACATAATTTTGATTAAAAGTTTAAACAGTTACGTGGCCGTGTCTATAGAATCACATAAATTTTTTTCAACGCTCCACGATACAAGCGTCAGAGTAGAGCGGAATTAGCTATGAATATGGAATAGCACACGACTGGTTCAGGTCATACCTCAAAGATCGTTCACAAATAGTAGAAATTGAATATTTTGACCCACACATTTGTACATGTAAAATAGACTTAGTTAGATCTAACACACTAAAAATAGAGAACTCTATTCCTCAGGGAAGTGTGCTTGGATGTATCCTGTTCGTAATTTACATAAACGACCTCCCAAAAATAATAAATGACTACTGTGTTCTTTTTGCCGATGACATATCCCTTTTGACATCGTGTAACAATTATGACAATTTAAATGAAAAACTCACTGACATATTTAATACTTTAATTGACTGGATGAATGACCATAACCTTGACATTAACTTTAAAAAAACAAAAATAATGCAGTATAGACCCCACCAAAAACAACCTCTTGACATAAATTTCATATATAATAATTCAAAAATAGATTGCGTCGACGTGTTCACTTTGCTGGGAATAGAAATAGACTCTGATATAAAATGGAAAAGTCGTGTGCAAAAAGTCAGAAATAAGTTATCGAGCTTCACATATGCCCTGAAAGAGCTTAGAAAAGTCACGGACCTTAAGAATGCATTATCTGGCTATTATGCCTACGCTTATCCATGGCTAACATACGGAATCCTATTATGGGGCAATAGCGTAGATATACACCATTTGTTCAAACTACAAAAAAAATGTATCCGTATACTTGAAAATTTAAAAGAACAGGAAACTTGTAGACCATATGTTGTTAAAAATAATATTTTGACATTAACATCTATATATATATTGGAGACCTGAAAGTTTATTAAAAAATACCCAAATTTCTTTACACTACGTGACGACGAACCGCGACGATACCAAAGTCGACAAAAACATTTATTAGTAAAGCCTGCCTAAAAACTCAAAATGTACAGCTCCGGACCATACGCGATGTGTATAAAAATTTTCAATAAATTGCCAAATGAGATCCGATTGGTAAATAATGAAGTGACTTTCATAAAAAAAAATACGACAATATCTAATACAAAATTGTTTTTACAATATAAATGAATATTTTATGAATATGAAATGAATATAATAAAGTATTATAGAACGGTATTGTAGAACAGGTTGGTCCGCTCTCACTACATTATTGCAATACCCTAATAGGGTTCATGTATGAACTGTATATAATATTTAATGTAAATGTACCATGAACGCAATAAATAATTGAGTATTGAGTATTGATTATGAGCGGTCTGTCAGTGGCCTCCCCGTAAGGATACTGCATCGCGATTTTGACACTACCTAAACTCGAAAGCGGCAGCGGAATCGGGGATTTTTAACGTTTTTGAGCGACTCACCCGGCGCCGCACAGGCCGCAGATGAAGCGCCTCTCGATCTTGTGCACGGCGAGGTGCAGCTCCAGCTCTTCCTTCTCCGGGTAAGCCATCTCGCAAGCCGGGCAGCAGTAGACCATCGTGCCGTCGCTGGCGGTGGTCAGTACCACCTGGCCAGGCTTCGGCCGCGCCGGCTTCGCTGGCTTTTTCTTGTACTTCTTCTTCTTCTTAGTTTGCACCTCGGCGACGCTCTCTGCAATTTATGTGCTACTTTGAAACTACTATTTTGTCCCCTCTATGTGAAGTTTGAATTTGTTTTGTTAAACTTTTGTTTTTATTTTAATGATGTAGCAGGCCGGCAATCAGGCCAGTTAAATTATTGCTACAGCCCATGAACACCTATACTCAACCTTAAACATGCCAGTCTTACCGAAGATTGTATATATCTACTCTAGAGGTTCAAGGTCGCCTCGTGTAAGTCTGCCTGGCACCCAAACAATTACACAACACAACAGAATTGCTTCTGGATTACTGCCAAGAACAGTGGAAACAGTGGATCTTCCCTAATAAAACCTTCCAGTTCTGCCTCTGAATTTAAATGGCTACATAAAAATTGCACAATAGTTAAATGTGGAGTATATAAAGCACAACAATTCTGTAATTAAATTCTTTCGTTTATTTCTGTGTCCTTAGAAATAATAAATTATGCCAATGAAGATGCATTCAACATTTTCAAAGATGATTTCAAAGATGACTTTACTGTGAATGAGAAACATAACATATCTCCATTAACTCGTTTATTAGAATCCAGCTAATACAATATGCTATTAACACTAATTTGAACATCAGACATACCCTCCTCAACTAAACTGTCAATGTTTTCTTCCTCTGGGCCCTGCTTTGTCACCTCAATGGTTTCAACTGTCTTCCCTTGTATGGGATTCAGTCGTAAAAACTGCTGCAGCGATGGTGGCAGTCCTTGGGCTTGCTGCAAAAAGTCACGAGTTTCTGAGGTAATTATGATTCGATATTAGGAATACTGAATCGCGCATGGCCAGGCGGTTAGCGCGGTCGGGTGTGAGATGGGTGACCGCTAGTGGCAAAAAATTTCATGCGCGTGTCCGTATTTCGGAGGGCACGTTAAGCCGTCGCTCCCGGTTGTTGTCGATAGATAACAGTCGTTAAACCTTGTCGGAGGCCTTATGGGCGGTTTGAAAACATCCGACAGCAGATTGGCCACTAACCCGCATCTCCACCAACCCGCATTGGAGCAGCGTGGTGAAGTAAGCTCCAGGCCTCCCTAATAAGGGAGAGAGACCCGTGCCCAGCAGTGAGACGCAAAAAAGGGTTGCAGCCATTAGGAATACTACAATATGATTTTAGATTTAAAGGTAGTAGTATATGAGGCTCTAACGGCCGAAAACAAAATGAATAATATTTGAAAAATTATTCTTAACAAAATCAATAAGTCAGTAGTTACAAAAGCTAGCCTGATATCAAAGTAAAGGGATGTAGCCATCCCTTACCAGAACATGTATGATAAGAGTCCACATCAGAGCTTCAAATACCGCTATAAAATCATAACGTTATTATCTACTTGTGCCCATATCGTTATAAAAAACTTAACGTTTTACAACTAAACGTTATTTACACGTCAAAATAACGCTATATCAGTAAACGCTATTTAGAAAGTAACGATATAAATAACGTTATATTTACGGGGAATAATAATTATCATATGCAGCGAGCTAACAACGCGGCAATATCGCTTAGCAATAACGATATTATAACGTTATTTATTTCGATTTTGATATTTCATAACGTTATTCTTTCAACACCGCTATTCGTCTTTTCGTTAGTAATGTCAAAATAATAACGAAACGAAATACGTATAACGTTATATAACATTATATTTTGATATTTTTTATAACGTTATAAAGCTCTGGTCCACATGAAAAGTCATAGTTTCACACAGTTATTTTATTCCACAGCACATGAGCAGGCACTGTAATAATCTATATCAAACAAAATGTCATTGGCTTGCTTAGTTAGATATACAACTAAAAAATACACCACGAAAATGAAAATAATACAAAGCTAAAATGTTTCTTTTTCAAGTTGCTGTTCCTACTTCCACAGACATTTACTTATTTACTCTCCAAAGTTGATACCTATCAATTCATTAAGGGCCTCGTTCACCATCTCCAAGTAAAGTGTTGATTTGTTATGTCCCAAATAAAGTTAAAGCTATGAGTACGTGTACATTTATCGTATGATTAGTGCTACTTGAACACCGTGAAATTGAAATTGAAGTTACATGTGATTTTAACCGACATTTAGCGTACTTGTCACTTAACTTGAAGGTGGTGAAAGAGGCCCTAAAATGGTCTGATACTCACTTGCGGTGGCAATGTATTGAGGTACTTGAGGAGGTCTGTTGTGGAGTTGCCGACCCATGCAACACTGTTGTCTTTACCTTCTTCTGTTCCTTGAGAGCTCTCCTATAACAATATATTAAACATCTCCTTAATAATTTCAGTACTTATAAGTCAATTCTTACATTAAAGTTTTTTTTCAATAATGGCATCGCAAACTCTAGGGTCTCTTGCAGACACACGTTTGGCGTAAAGATCTACGGTAATTCGCCGTACGTAGTGCAGTGTGGCTAGACATCGTTAATATAAGTGAGATTGTAAGTTTATTTGATTCATTATATTATATCCAAACTTCATTACATCAAGACGTCTATTATTTCGAACCTGAGGAGCCTTTACCACCACAGTAGATACGATTATCAGTGTTGTATGGAACACAGTAGGAGCTTGTAGGCGCTCACGGCGGAGTTCCGTGTGCACCCGTACTGCCCCTCGTCTACGTACGGCGTGATTTTCTACAGTATTGTATTTGTGTGTACTGAATATTTTCAGATTCTATACGCTCGCTGATTTGATTATACGAGTAAAATCGTTGAACTATTCTTCTTTTTTGAGTTTTCATATATATGAAATATTTTCATAGTACCTTTAAATAGTACTGTAGAGTTTGATGCTTCACATCAACTTGTATGGTGATTACTGGTAACTTATAAAAGTTATTAAGAAGATATTATTTTTAAATACGGATTAGATGTCGAGCTCTTCTGTTTTCTATCTGTTTGACAGGAGTTGTAGTTCAGCTCCCATTAAAATAATACTTATAAATCCTCGGCAGTTTTCCTTTGGTAGCTTCCCCGCAGTATAGTACACAAGGTTATTTTTTTCTTATAAGGATTCATGACGAGGACGCTTGGCACATAAAATCGCAACTGAGCGGCACCTGACGGTGGTCTCCGTAGTTTGCTTTGCAGGTCAGCTAAATCGCCGTACGGTTAAAAAAGCTGCAGTGTCAAGTATAACTTTTAGGTTAGTTTTACTACCACTAATATTATAAATGCGAAAGTAATTCTCTTTCTGTGTTACATACAAGAGAGAAGTGTGTGTGTGTGTGTGTGTGTGTGTGTGTGTGTGTGTGTGTGTGTGTGTGTGTGTGTGTGTGTGTGTGCGTGTGTGTGTGGTATACAGAGGCTTTCATGTAGTCTTCGTGTTACTTAGTGTAAGGACGTATGCCGCGAACTGTCACCAGTAAAAAATCGGCGCAACCCGCCGCATTACATGTTTCCAGTCAAAATTACATTGAATCTCTTACGTCGTCATTGGTGGGCTCGTCGCACTCCTCCTTGATGATGATGTGAGTGTTGTTGTTGTTGCTGCTCGTGTTGTTGTTCAGCGTCTTTGTCCCATCCGGCCCGCTGATGATTACTTGCTGGTTCTGCGTGATGTACACCTGTATAAATAGATTGGTTTATTATTTTATTGATGATCAATGAACTTACAGTGTAGTCCGATTAGTACGACTTCGCGACGTTAGTGTAGGTAGCTGGTTGGTTTTAATATGCTTTTATATGAAAGTATATCTGTTTATTACGACTCCGCTTACAACGACCGACCGCTTGTCACGACGGAATTTTACACATAATTGATATAATTGTCTGGTTACAACGACGAGCTTTGACGTATTTATAATTAAATCTTAGGAAATAAGATATCTCCGCCCTGCGCAACCCTAATACCTACACTACATACAACACCTAATTTGCTGTGCTTGTACCGATTTACTAAATTTTATGGTCAACAGCCAAGATAGCAACGATAATTAGGTATGGGGAAAGTCTGGGAGAGAATTGTACCACTCCGAGCGTATCTGAAGCTCGAGTATCTACTGAAATGTATGTAATATAAACGGCCTGATCCCACTAGCGGATCTAAGTGCATTCTAATATTGAAGATGACAGAATACGACTTCCGGTTAGTACGACGTAATACCACCGGTCCCTTGGCTATCGTTATAACCGAACTCTACTGTATATGGAATATCAAGGAAGCTCTGCCATAAATTTTGTTGTAAAGCAAATGTGTCGCATTGCATCCGAAAGGTGGTAAGCTTTACTCTCTCTCTTCAGCCATGGTCCACACAGCATGGTGTACTCGTAGATAAAATGTCTTAGTATTATGAGTTATGACATACCTACGAGTCCTGGAATCATTGTATTGTTCATAGTTTGTTTGGCTACACCCCTTTTAGCGTCCCACTGCTTGACACGGGTCTCTCCCCATTATGGGAGGACTGGAGCATTCTCCACCACGCTGCTTCAATGCGGGTTGATGGACATGGGAGAATGCCTCGCACACAAGGTTGACCAATTGTTATCTGTAGATAACAACTGGGACCGACCGTTTAACGTGCCTTCCGGATCACGGAGAACACAAATGAAATTTTTACCACTAGACACAACCGCGCCCGTTTCGCTTAGACACGTAGATCGCGTCCGTTCTACGCCAGCCGCCGAGCAATACTCGCTTTAGTGACGAGTTTAGCTTAAAAATTATCTACATTGAAAACTTCAATGAATTAAATGATAACTTACTAGGGTAATCTTGTTTGTACAAAATTAAATAACATTACACTGCTAATATTCTATTTTGCGCATTCGGCCCAAAGCGTAATACTGATGACCCAGAAAGATGACAGTGTGAAGTGTTGATGATTGGTTAACCACGTCAATAACCTAGTATTGGCTTTCACCTGATGCTGCAGGGATTGCTGCACTGACTCCTGGTTGTCCTGCTGTTGGTGGATGAGCTGCATTTCTTGCGGCATCGCTGTCACTACTTGCAGACCTGGCGATCAAAACAATGTTGTAAACAATGTTATAAAAGTACTCACAGATGTTAGGTGTTACAAGTCTGTTCAGTTATGAATGTTATTTAGGTGTGCACATGCACATTGATTTATGTGCGTAGCCTCCAGAGCCCTTAGTGTCCAGTAAGGTCAGCATGTCAACTTAACGTAAAAGATTTGTCTGTAGCGAGTTTATAATATTTCTTAATGATTTTATAACTTAAGAAGATGTCTTTGCTAACGTTACAAATGTTTACGCACACAAAGGCGCCTAACAACCAGAGCCGATAGGAATTCGTGGAATAGAATATCTATACTAGTTATACAAGAATCAACTTGCAATGTTGCTTTTATTACTTTAAAGGACTGCTTGTATCAAAGTTTTATTTCATTCAAAAGATTAATAGAGGAGCCATCCTCTCAACTTGTATGAACACTGTTACTGTAAGCTATAATATATTTTTACAATTTGTGTAAATTTTGGATGCAACTAGCGATTAAAATGTAATCATGATTATGATATAGACTGAAAATGAGAAATAACAAAAATTATTATCAATTACCCACTAATGCTTATAAATAATGAAATGTGCGCTTACGAGGTGACTGGAAACTAGTTTTAACATATTAAAACTCAAGATTTCTAGAAAATATAGGATGGTTTTGGTAATTGTTAAGAACAAAAGTGCAGTTAGGGAATCTTCCTAATTAATGACAATTTTTTTAATGAACCCAAGCATGAGAAGAAAGGACTTTGTAAAATAAATCAACCTGTTTTTCAATATACAACTTTTTAAGAAAACCCTCTATTTGTCAAAATTGTATTAACACTTTGGATGTATCATAATGTCCATGTGATTCATATCATATTACATCACATTGTTTTTAATGATAAATAAAGGTAAACAAACACATCGCTTTAGAAACCAGGTGCAAACAATTATTATTCACAACACAATGATACTATCGATGGAGAGTGAAAGTGCTTGGTATGCATTGCAAACATCTATGTGAGTACATTGACAGAAAACAAGAAAAACCTTGAATCACCTGGTCTCATCCTGAATGTACCTGCGCAAAATCAAATTAACAATACTTTTAAGTATAGTTAAGTACAGCAGTATTTGGGTTTTGGATGTGATTATCACGGAAATGTACTTATATAGGCAATGGAGTACTTTCAATAAGAAGGTTTGTATTGAATTACATGTATTATTCTGCTTCATTACACAGTTAATAGCATTTTTAGATTAAAGAACGCAATCTGTACAAAACCATGATCAACACTAGGGTATCTCGAGTTATGGATGGCCTATTCACACACAGATACATAATAATATGTCTGTCAACATTATTTATAAATTACAATTATTATGTGACTAATAACTCACACACACATTTTAAAGAAATGGTATTTTATTTTGCTGGGGTTTTAATAATAAACTTATTTGATCAATATAGATTTCATAAAACGACTTTCAAAAGATCAAATGTTAAAAAAAATAAAATACCTTCAGGTAATGAGTTTCCTAGTAATTGTATACCATTAGACTCATTCGCTTCTGGTGAATATGCTACTGTTAAAACTGCTCCTGCAAAAGAAATTTTAATAAAATAGCACAATTTAAAGTAAAATAAACAAAGGCATATTACCACTACATTTAATAATGAGTTACTTTACCAGTAATATAAAAGCTATCTATGCTTGTTTAATCTTAAGTAGATATATTCAATTTTAAATTTAGTCATTTAGGGCATAGCAAGAGGTTATGTAATGCAGAGACAATATTGTATTTATTGTGACTAGCTTGCTACTTTTTACTTGCCTTAAAAAGATTGTTGAAGTGTTTTACAAAGGTTAAATCATATCTGCATTTAAATAATTTTCTTACTTTACTCATAACTGGACCTATTTACGCAAACCGGAACCAATCCACACTCATGCAGAAATAGAGTTAAGTACACAGAAAAGCTTAAAATTGCACCTTCTATCGACCCTGTAAAGTTCAAAATGATCTGAAGATTTTGACAGAACAAAACATTTTCATGACATGTTTACCAATCCACAAATTATCAGTTGTCTAATACATTATACAGCTTTTTCTCAAAACTATCATCATCATCATCATGTGTGGGTTGTTTCCCGTTTGCATAAATATGTCCACCTTATCAGTGATAAGTTTAGGCCACCATATATTTTAAACAATATAAATGGATGCCTGAAGCATTTTGTCAGCTTCAGATTAGTGCTATAACCAATCACAATTGAGTTTCAAATCAGTTTCTTTATTGTAATTAATTATCAAAGGGTACCTTGTGGGAAGCCTTGAATGGGTATCTGCATCTGATATTTAGGCTGCTGTTGCTGCAGAGTCAAGTTTGGACTCAGCACCTGGATCTGGACTGTTTGCTGAGGGTCTCCTGAAAACAATTATATGGGTTATATACATTACATTAGGCCATCATATTATGTAGAGTGGGTTTCCCAAATAAAAAATAATGTTTGTTTTTGTTATGGTTGGCTATGACACTTTTGTGTCCCACTGCTGAGTTCTGGTCTCTCCCCATTATTGAGGAGGCCTGCAACTTACTCACACTGCTCCAATGTGGGTTAGTAGTAAGTAGTGTTTTGTTATGTATGTATATTATAAAATGTTCACCACATTTCCTATATTTTACACTAGCGGGCGCCCGCGCCTTCGTCCGCGTAGACTTTAATTGTAATTTTTCTAAAATAAAAGTAGTCTAAGTTACTCCTCATCGCATCAGCTACGTGAAAGTCCCGTCAAAATTGGTCCAGCCGTTTTAAAGATTAGCCGGAACAAACAGACAGAGAGACAAAAATTGTAAAAAATTACATTTTGGTATTATAAACATGAATAGTAGTAAAAAGTGTTTATTTTAATATTACAAACAGACACTCCAACTTTATTTATATGTATAGATAGGGATTGACATACACATATGAGTATAACAAAACACGCTTTAGATACTAGAAATCCTCCTCATTTAATAAAGAAAATAATAGATGCTCTGTTGACATGAGTTAATTAACAGGCAATATCATATACATTATGATAGCTGTGTTGATTTTGTGACCATCATCACCCAAATTTTGGAAATTTAAGATTGAATGATAACTTTTTTCAGTAAAGAACAGGATAAACAAATTGACATCTTTAAATTCCACTCGAGATCTACTATTAAAGTATAAGCCACATGTTATACTGTTGCTTTGTTGATAATTTAGATTTAACAATCACAGATCACATGGACTGTCCCACAGTGTTTACTGGTGATCACGATGATGATGTTGATGATTCACATGAGGGTTAACTTACCAGCTTTATGTCCTTGTAATGTTACAGGCACGGAGATGAGCTGGGGCGTGGCTTGCAGAGTACCACTGCCATCTATCGCGCGGACATACTGAACACCGTCGCCCATGTTCACTCCGCCCACCATGCCAACCACCTGTTGATTTATTCATCAGTAAAATAAAAAATTCAAAAAACAATTGGTTGGGTTTACTTGTATGTTACACATTTCTGCTAGTGACATGGGAGACATGAGAGTTTGAATCAATCTGTCATCAGGAATAGCAATCCCGCTGAACATTACGACTTTAAACACATAATATCTGGAATACTAGACTCTAAGTAGAAGAACTAACTGCAGAGATCCATTAACACCATGTTGAATCAGGACAATCTGTTTGCTTGCTTTATAAAATGAATACCCAAAGATTTTAAGAAGTCACTGTTGGACTGACTGATGTCAAGCTTTTGGCACCAGTAGTACAGATACAAAAGTTTTTATTTGAAAATATCTGGCAGGTTGGCCACTGACCCCTTTTTCCAACAATCCAGATTGGATGATGGAATGATGGAGAGACCTGTGCCCAGGAGTAGGATACAAAAAGGGTTGTAATAAAGACCTGTTGTAAAGATCCATTGTTGCAGACACTCTGTTGGATCTTGGCTACTGGTATCTGGCCCCCGGAGGTGACGAAGTGGGTGCCAGCGGCATTCACCGCTGAGAACGCTGCAAAGTTCATCTCTGAATCCTCGTCACTGTAATAAATAAAAGTGATGGTATTTTGGTTCAATTGTTATTACCTTATGCATTCCTGTCTTAGACACTAATTTTTGATATGCATGGGTATTTCAATCCTTTGCCAAAGAAAAAACTATATCTCAGCATTGGATGATGAAAAAAATATTATATTCTGTTCATTGGTAGGCATATAACACTAGAGTCATTTGTTGATGTTTTGCTTGCATATTTGTGTATATATTAAAATATCCTATGAAGAGAAAGTTTATAAAAGGCTACGGAAAGTAATCAAGAAGATTTGGTAGGCCAGTGTGATTATTTTAGAAGGTAACACACATACATATTTTTTTAATGATACAATAAACCTTATTTAATAAAGTAACCATATTGCTGACTCCTATTTATGTCCCCCTGATGGTATGTTGGTCATCTCTCAAAGTAAAGTAGTAAATGATTGTAAATGCAATAAGTTTTTTTTTACATAATGTGGTAAAGTATACAGTAATAACTTAATATCAGTGTATGTAGGTTACACAGATACCAGTTTATCTGCAAGAAATGAAAAGTGATGTGAATAATACTAAAACAATGATGAAAGTAGTCAAACACCTATTGCATAAGATTGAGTGTTAGAAGCTGAAGCCTAGTTGCTTTCGCAATACGTTTTCTTTTCCTTATATGTGTTGATAGTAATTAAGCCTTTGCAGCAGTGAATTTACTCAATTTAGATATTAATATTTAGAAAAGAAAATGGGAATTCACTTAAAATAAATACAGAAACATTTTAGGTGTTATACTATCCTTCCATTGGCTAGTTTTGAAAGTGAAATTGTCAGCGGAGCAAGTTTTGAGAACTTAACATTAAAGGTACATTCTCGTACCAAGAGGAATCATCTCTGGTGGGCAATTTCTGCATGTCACACATGATGCCGGGCGGCCGCCGAAGCGGGAAGCCGAAAATAAAACCACTGTCCCACTTGAGTCATTCACGAACCACCCGCGCCTATCCCCACGTCAAGCGATCCCACCACGGCACACGCACGGGACTACACCGGGACCACAGTGGTAGGGCACATACCACTGCCGGCAACCAAACGCGACACAACACTGAATTAATTCAGCAGCGGTGAGAGGCGAAAGATGATCGCGAACGACTACTAATAAGAAAGTGGGTTAAAGAAAGTTTTTTATGCAGGCTCGATAGTCAACCGGCGAGTTCGAATACGCGCCCGCTCCAGTGTATGTGTGCTGGCGTTAGCTCTGTGAGACTGAGGATCACACTTTCTCTTCACGTACTTTCACAAGACACACGATGAGGTGTGGTCGTGGTTCACTAACTGTAGGAAGCAGGATTGTTGGGTAATCATCAGCGTGTTACATACTTTGCGCTTATACATTCTCTATTTTTATTTAAAGCGTAGGCAATTAGTATGTAGCAGGCTCAGGTAGGTAAGCAATATACCAAGAGGTAAAAGTTTTTACTTTTGTGTAGACGCCTTCTGTACTAAACTCAAAGTTTTACCAATCATAATAATTAGGATTTTTGTGTGCATGTTTATGAAGAAATAAAATATCACGATAATACCAAATTGACGTACGTAGTCGTAATGTCGTATAGTGAAAGGGATGACAATAAAGTAGACGATCGTCGAACCTATGCCAATTTATATTTATATATACATATATAATTTGTATGTTTATTCAAGGTTATTCAAAAATACTACTACTACGGAGATTATGGTTCATTCACACAGAATTTACGTTCTAACTATTACAAGGCCAAATCTCAAATGCATTCGATATAGATAGGTAGTAATCGAAACAAAGGAAAATGGTAACAAAAATGGCCGTTTGTGGCAGATTAAGTTACGCAATTGCCTATTAACTACATAGTATTTTTAATTCATAAGTTTTTGTTTATAGGCCACATGGCCGTGGGCGGAACGGAACATACGCGTATAAAGGCCGAAGGTTAATCACCCCTACCTCCTGGCCGTCTCTCCGTCCATCAGTGTGGCCGTACGCATCCCCACCAAGATGCGGGATCCCCTCCATATGCTTTTGATACGATACGGCACCAAATCACTCCCGCTCCCGACTCCTTCCACCACCGCCAGGAAAATCGCGAGAGGAGGGGTTGTACGGCCCTCTCGCGCGGCACTCTCGCGGTAACACTCAGGGACAGACAGACAGCCACGCGCCCCGTCTAACAGTACAAAACGTATAGTTTGTACCGTTATACAGAAATAAGGTCACGGATTTTCTCACGATATCAATAACAACTTTATACATACCTCCGAACATAAATTTTCTATTCTTCCAGAAAGTTTCGGTTTTATCTGTTTGATTGTTTTAGTCATAAAATTTATTTCACAAAATCCTTTGTAAACAGCACTGTTAACTTCTCCCTAACAAATGGAAATCCGCCATTACTGTTTTGACATTTACGAAGTTTACCACCAGGTGGCGCACTAATCCATTACCTAATGTTTATAGACATGATTCCAATATTCTTTCATATTTCATTCATCTTTGTGTTTGGTTAATTTTCCTTGTTGGCCTGTTGGCTTAGCTGTTGGCCTGTTGGCTTGGCCTGGCTACAGACTATACTCAAATTGTATATAACAAACAAAAAAAATACAAGTAATTTTCACTATTTTATAAACAATAATAGGTAATATTATCATGAATTTAATTATTTTGTCTCATTGTAGTTTGATTTAAATATGAATGAAAGAGTCAAGTAATTTTTTACATTTATATTTTAATATCTTAAATTACATACTAGTAGGCATAGCATACATGGTACATACATACACAATATAATACTGACATACATATAAAAATTAAAATGGAAATTGTTGACCAGATCGCTGTATTCTTTCTAAATGCAACTCAAACAGCAATTTGTTTTCATAGAAGTATCTACTTTGTGTTGAAGTAACTCCAGGATCATAACTAGGCCTTCTTTCCGAGTCTGTAGATGAACATGATGATGCATTTATATTTTCTATTGCTATGCCATTATTCATGTTGATGTGACTAGTGTCTGGAGATTGTGTCGTTGCATTTGAGATATTGTTATTTATATGCAAATTATTAATTCTTTTTGACAGTGGCATGAATTCACAAGAATCATCTTCTCGTGATCTCTTCCTGAAAAAAAAAGAAATACAAATAAGACAAATATTTGAATCAAAGACATTATGATGATTTTAATATAAATTTGTTTTCTAATACATTGTAACAGGAATGTCAAATAAAATTTTTGCATTTAGGAATGTCAAATAAAAATTTTGCAGTTAACATCAAATAGCAAGTTAGGTATCAAGACTGTCACTGAGTGTACCTATTTTCTGTCATATTTCTATGGAAAAAATTCCCATTGCTTCCAATAAAAGATGTCCAGTTTATTGTTGTGTCTTTTCCAAAAGTCATCTGCTCACAACTTAGTTGGTCTATATTAAATAAAACTTTAAAAACTTCAGAATCAATATAAAATCCACATAAAAGGTAACTCGCTATTTGACACTTATATGACAGCAGTAGTCCTTTTCTTTTTGACCAGTGTTTTATTCCTTCCTCTGAGAGTCTCGCGCAGATTTTAGTTTTTCGCGTAGGTTTTTCGCTATTTCGTTCGCATTGACATTTCTGACACTGACAGTTAGTCTGACACACAGCTGTTTATCTTTTTTTTATTACCCCTTTTTCCATAGACCAATAATCGTAGATAGAGAAACCAATAGATTAAGCCACCGCGTAACCGCGTGTGAGATAGATATATTTACCCACAGTGTTGTCATTATTTCATTTTCCGGAATTTTCAGGGAATAACAATTTGATATAAGGTATTTGAATGTGATGTGTTTTCTGTTTTTAAATATTTACAAAAGATAACTTTTGCACACAAGAGTTTCGAAATGGGGTTCATCAGATCAATACTAGAGTTACCTCGAATACGCTGCATATTCCGAATACAAAACAATTTAGTAGTAAAGCACACTCAACAACTAATTTTTCATCTTATTCATAAAAATGATCAATCGTTTTAAAAACCTCATGGCTAAGATTAAATTGTTTCATTTTTGTCTATGTCAAAACGTCGGCGTTAAAAGACAAAGCATGTTTTAGCTATAAAGGGCATGTATAAAACGTTTCGTAGTTTTTTTTATGTATAAGAGGGTTATTATTAGGTTACATAATAATATAATATCCTCTAGCATTATTAAAGCGCAGTACAAAGTAAAAAAAATAATGAATATTTATTTTACTTTGTACTGCGTTCCATAACACTAAAGTATATTATATTATTATAATAAAACACAAAATAATTCATATACTTTTAATTTCCCATCATCGTTGCTTATCTTTAGTTTTGATGGTGAGTTTAGATTGGTTGACTGCCATGAAGTTAATTGGGTCAGCAAATTACAGGACATACATATAGGAGACAATAAAAGACAAATACAAAGATTTTTATTTGCACAAATATGGATGTTTACAAAAGCTGTTAATACATATTTAGTACTTCATATTTACCTTAATGAGGTATGCCAATATTACAAAGATAAAAGTAAACAGTTATAACGCAATTTATAAAAATGTACATTTATATCAATTTTATTATTATTTTTAAATAAAAGAATAAGAGAAGAAAAATATCTTCTCTTCCTCCTTTTGGTCAATAAATGGCTTTCAAAATGGACCGAACCAATTCGGGATTATATTGATGGTTGCCAATCAATACGTCCAGTGGCCTGAATCCATTTATTTTCGGCTAGAGCGTCAATTTGGAAAACTGAAAAAAATATGACAGCAACATGAGATGCAATTCGTCTGGTAAATTTCTCATAATGTCTAAAACAAAATGTATCGAGTACCTTTTTATAGTCTGTCTGAGTGAAATTTAATATGTCGAGAAAATGCTCATAATGTGCACTCCAGGCGAGGGATCACAGGGGACATGACCCCCCCCAAAATCCATCAGTCATGCGTAGATGGAAGGTGAAACAAGCCAATTTGAGACACCTATTCCCCCAAATTTCTTTGTAATTTTTTAGTAATACGGGCAGGATATTTTGATTCGAGATCTGACAACACATCTGAATTTTACAATGTTAGAAATGAACAAATATAAGTTTATTTTCACGAATTTCACCATATTTACGTTGAATGACTAGTAATAAGACATAATGACTAGTAATTAAATATATATATATATATATATATATTATTACTTTTTCTATACATATTTAGTACATTTTTAAAGAGAAGTATTTAAATTACGCGTAAAATGTAATGCCTTCCGGCAGCCTTCCTGTTTACGCTCACTGCGGCTCTTACAACCTAAAATACTGCAGCTCACCATATTATGAAACTAGAAAAATGTTATTTGCTTTTAATACAACACAATTTACAGCTGTGAGAATCGATTTTAACACATAAATATTATAAAACAACAATGTCACCCCGACTTCCACAGTTTGTCTGCCACTTATTTAAAAGGCAGTGTCAAAATATGTGGTTACACCGAAAAGGACAGAAAATCTCGCTCCCATCTCTTTCTAACAAGTTCATTAAGTATATTTCGATCTCGCTTTAGCGTGCCGTAATGAAAAATAGGCCTCTGTCTATAGTACGTAAGTAAATTATTCGTAAGGCGCTGATTACATTGACCAACTTGCAGGGGCCGACACGGCTTACATTGCTGGTTATCTTGAGTATTTTATTACAATGTACTCAGATAACCAGCAATGTATGCCGTGTCGGCCCCTGCAGGTTGGCCAATGTAATCAGACCTTTAGATGCCTTTAGCATCCTTTAGTCTAAGCCTTTTTCTATATAGGCTTTCGTCTATGACTTTCGTCGACGTTTATTTTTGCAGCCTATAAATACCGGTAAAACGGTATTTATAGGCTGCAAAAATATTAGGTACTCTGTCTGTGTCATAGAATGATAATATACTTACGTAAAGACGACCTGACAGCTGTATAATGCGTAGGTAACCAATTTCGATTTGCCTATTGTTTATTATGTAAGTGAGCCAGTGATTGCCTTTTTCTGTGAAGTACGCCGTGCCATGAATAATCGATGATCTATATGATCGATCTATCGATGGGCAGTGAATGATCTTTGTTAAAGATGTTTTCTTTCAGACAGTTCTTATATAGTTTTGAACTAAAAGCCCGCTGTAATTCTTATCTGAACTAAAAAGAAGAAATATAATTATTTGAATTTAAATACAATATGTTTTTTATTTTAATTAAAATTCACTTCGTTCTTGGTGTTGAGATGTTGAAGGTATTTCTTACTTTACAGGATGTCGAAGACATATCACGGTAAATATCATGATGATGGGATTCTCTCTTTTATTTGTCCCTGAAAAATATAAAGTTTATGTCCAAAGATTTTTAAAGATTTTTTTTATGACCAGATACATGGGAAATAATTTAATTGATACTCTATAATTAAATTACTCTACTTATATAAATTTATACATGATACCGATGAAACTCATCGTTACAAAAGTTTCAAAAATCCTTCACCAATGATAACTTAAATAATGTAAGTATTGTGTTCAAAATGGCTTGTATGAAGGAAAGAAAGAAAGAAAAAATATTTATTTCATATTAGGAATACAAAATATTCGCTTAATGAATGTAATTTTTTTTCCGGTCATCGCCTTTAGGTGCCCGTTTGGGCTATTGGGCTATTGGGCCCGTTGGGCTTGGTTGAGCTGAGAGAAAAAAGGCGGCGGAAAAAAACTCTCAGCAGCACTCTTTTATAAAAAAAGTACATTATATATTTGAGATAACAGAGTGGCTATGGGTCGATAATGGGCACACGTGACAGCTGATCGTGTGCGACACTATCCACTTCCACCAGCTCACAGATGCGAGTAATTACTAAAAGTAATACATTCTATGAAGAAATAGCCTTGTGTGAGCGAGATTCATTCCCACGGTCCTTTATCATTAAGGTAACCCTTAGCGTTATAGTAAGCCTTGCGGCAGAGGACTTGTTTGATTGCCTTCTTAAAAGGTTTTAGAGGCAGGGATTGAATCTTTATTGGGATTTTATTATAATACATCCTAATGGACATCCCAATAAAAGAATGACTTTTTTACGGAAATGCCAGCTTGTGGCCGTTCCTACTTGAGACACAATTAGGACTATGCAAGTCCAATATGGTAATGAATTTTTCTTTGTTTTTACGTACATATATAATGTTTCAAGATAATTTATCTTTAGTGTACCTACATCAGAAAGAAAGAATGCAAACGCAGATACAGATAAAGTTAGAAGGGCACATTCTACTTAAATTGTGCTTATTCAAGTTTTATATTGATTAGGAAAATGTTTACTACAAATACTAGAATTCTTCTTTAGATTCCAACCAATCGCCCAATCAATCTCAACCATTTATCTCTTACTAAAGGATACAGAAGATATCTGTAAGAAAAAAATATGTAAAATTAATTAAAAGTTAACGTTAATAACTAGATTTTGCTAACAAAATCGACACTAATTGCAAAATAGCATTTAATAACTTCGTAAAAATTTAAGATAAATATAGAATATGATAAAGTAAAATAAATCGATGAAACAATTATTTAAATGAAATCATGTATATTATAAATAAGCAGACCTTAAGCTACACAAAATATAAAAACGAACGAAATGATTGATATAACTTTATATAAATAACGTGATAAAGACAAATTTAAACCGTTTATTTTTGGTTTAACATCATTGCAAAGACGACTTTATAAGTATTTACCAGTGAAATGTGCAATTTTCAAAATAATTCCCATGATTCACATCACATTTGATTACTGAATATTTAGCCATTGTTGAACAAAATCTTATTTACTAAAAATTAATCACGATTCACACAAAAGTCACAAAATACTGCGGGGCTAATTTCTCGTGTGACCGCTATCAATCAAAATCTAGTCACAGGAACAACAGATTTGCCTTCCTTTTCTGTCTTGCTATAACTCGTTAAGAGATTTTCTTCACCCTGAATCAGCCTCGCACGCTATGTTCGTCTTTACGTAAGTATATTATAAGTCTATGTCTGTGATCACCATCGTGTCGCCTCCAAATCCATGAATATTCTGACCGCACTTTTTATTTTACTATATCACTATTTTATTATAAATTATTTATAAAATAGGGTAAATAATCCATAAATTTATTGATGAATGATATCTTATTTTTTCTATTGACATTCCATTTTGATCATGCTACCAATGCTACCATAAACCAATGCACATTTTGTTTTACATAGGCATAGATGAACAAAAACTTTTGTTATTTAGTTCCTATTAACAATTCCAGCGTTACTAATCTATTATTTTTTCTTTATCTAAATTAGGTTCGTTCTTCGTTTCCTTTAACTGTTACTGTCAATTTACCGTTACCATTTATTCGATAATGTCTAAAGGGCTGATTACATTGACCAACTTGCAGGGCCCGATTTGGCATACATTGCTGTTGGCCATTGTAATCGCCCCTTATTATGTCTGTGGTGAACGGTGTCGCCAGTGTAATAAATGATTTATCCTGTTCTGTTATCCTACAGTCCACCAACAGATGTCGCTAATAATCGGGTCATAGAATTTAAGAACTTTAGGCATAAGAATAAATAATATTATTTATTTATTTATTCTTATGCTTTAGGCCATTGCTTTAGGCATAAGAATAATAATGCTTTAGGATTTAGGTAATCATCATCATCATCATAATAAATATGTGCGTTTGCATCACAGAGAACATTTTTATCTAGTAGTATGTGATCCTAACATCGATATAAGTAGGGATCAAAGACCAATAATCCTAAAGACAGCGGGTCGGTGTAACCACTTTGTTGGCATCTCTTTTTCGCAGCCAGTGTTACCCACTTATCATATTTTCCCCCAAATTTGGTAATCTACAATATCAAGCAAGTAAACTATAAACATTGGCAGACCAAAATGTGAAAGGATTTATATGCTTGTGCATTATGGTTGGTTGTTTGTGAGTTTAGATTGGTTGACTGGCATAAAGTTAATTGGGTCAGCAAATTACAGGACATACATATAGGAGAAAATAAAAGACAAATACAAAGATTTTTAATGGCACCAATATGGGTGTTTACAAAAGCTGTTAATACATATTTAGTACGTCATATTTACCTTAATGAGCTATGTAAATATTACAAAGATAAAAGTAAACACTTAGTTATAACGCAATATATAAAAATGTACATTTGTATCAATTTTATTATTATTTTTCTTCTCTTTATCCTTTTGGTCAATAAATGGCTTTCAAAATAGACCGAACAAATTCGGAATTAAATTGATGGTTGCCAGTCAATACGTCCAGTGGCCTGAATCCATTTATTTTCGGCAAGAGCGTCAGTTGGAAAACTGAAAAAAATATGACAGCAACATGAGATGAAATTCGTCTGGTAAACTTCTCATAATGTCTAATACAAAATGTATGGAGTATCTTTTTATAGTCTGTGTGAGTGAAATTTAATATGTCGGGAAAATGCTCATAACGTGCACCCCAGGCTCGGTCCCAGGTGGGGGGTCACAGGACATGACCCCCCCCCCCCAATCCGTCAGTCATGCGTACATGGAAGGTAAAACAAGCGAATTTGAGACACTTCTTCCCTCAAATTTCTTGGCGACCCTCCCCCCAAAATTGAAGGCTGCGACCGCGCCTGGTGCACCCAGCCTATAACATTTTACTGGTCTCCACTTAAATAGTTATATATAAACAGGGGGTATTTGAGCCTCCCGCTTGAAATGTAACTAACTACTAATGAGGTAACACATAATCTTTGATATTATTATTGTCACTGTTTTTGTTAAAAATAATTATATTTAAATAAGATGGTTAATTTTTTACTAACACGGGGAGGATATTTTGATTCGACATCTGACAACACAATTTCGAATTTGACAATGTTTGAAATAAACAAATATAAGTTTATTTTCACGAATTTCACTATATTTACGTTGAATGACTAGTTATAAGACAAAAGTAATTAAATATCTATATATAAACAATACATATTTAGTACATTTTAAAGAGAAGTATTTAACTTACGCGTAAAATGTAATACCTTCCGGCAGCCTTCCTGTTTACGCTCACTGCGGCTCTTACAACCTAAAATACTGCAGCTCACCATATTATGGAACTAGAAAAATGTTATTTGCTTTTAATACAACACAATTTACAGCTGTGAGAATCGATTTTAACACATAAATATTATAAAACAACAATGTCACCCCGACTTCCACAGTTTGCCTGCCACATAATTAAAGGGCACTGTCAAAATATGTGGTTACACCGAAAAGGACAGAAAATCTCGCTCCCATCTCTTTTTAACAAGTTCTTTAAGTATATTTCGATCTCGCTTTAGCGTGCCGTAATGAAAATATGCCTCTGTCTATAGTACGTAAGCATTAAGTACATTATTCTTAGTCTAAGGTAGGGATCCTTAAGATTCCATCCATCCAGTTCGTCGCTGAATAACGTAGTGTTTATAACGTAGTGTTTAATTTCTCTATGGTAGTGTTTAATTTCTCTATGGTCGCTGACTCTGACTCAAGAGTACATTGACTGAATGTCAGACCTCGTACCCCGCCTGTAACGTAGGTAACGTATTAATTTTGTACCTACCAAAGTTTATCATGAAATCAAGTAACTTTAATTAACAACATTTAATAATTATCACTCACGCGCTTCAATTATGGTTAAAACCGCAGTATGGCAGAATTTGACCAAACAAGGCTTGCAAGGAGATAGGTAGGTAGGTAGGTATGCCCATTTTTTATGGAAAATGAGAACACAAGAACCATAATGTTAACTTATGCAGACAGATGGCCAATTATTATTTGTTGCCTGTCCTAATTATAAAGTTATGGTACACATCAACTCATTTCGAAAATTAGGTCCTTCTATTATACTTTTGCTGGTGACGGTGGTTGCTGGTGAACTTGTATGTGTCGACCTCACGAAATATATTAATCAATCTGCTGCACTTGGCCAGCGTGACTATAGTCCACTCACGGAATCCTTCATGATAGATGCCCAGTTGGGAAATAAGGTTACCTGGCGTAATAATCAGTAATTGTAATTCATTGAGTTTAAATTTGAGTTGGTCCTTGTATCTCGGGATTAAGAATATAAGCTACGGTATCCCTCTAATCATAAAAGACAACTGAAGGGAGACTTCTGTAGAAGCGGGCGGCGAGAGTATTAGATCGAGCTGGTCTAGCCTGCTGCCCTGGTAAGGCGGATAACGTGAGGTGTATACGCCGCTGCGTCGTAAGCACCTGCCTGAGGCTGTAGAACTAGGTATATCGCTCTCCCAAGATGGTCAGCACGGGCCAGTTCGGAGCAGCACGCATAGAGGACACCGGTGTGTTCCGCTGTAGATACCGAAGTCCTTCATAACATAAGCCCTGAAGCAACCCACCGAGGGAGTTTCAGTGCTGTGCGGTACAAATCCCATATATCCCGGTTTTCCCCCGATAACAAAAAAAAGAAACTTAGATAACATTTTGCAGAACATACTCTTGTTACTTATTAGTCCATTGAAATGTTACATGAGCTTTACCGCGAATATCGCGAAAAAGGTGTTTGCACCAAGTTTGCACCCCTTTTTCCAAGATGACGGGACAAGGGCGGCAACCCCACAAACTTGGGGTTAAACTTCTATGACTATGTCGGACTGCCAATCGATGGGTTCCCGGGCTCGATTCCCGGCGAAGCAGAAATTTGAATGATGAGTTAAATATTAGGTCAATATTAGGTCCTTAAATTGTAACATTTCAATAGACTGTAATAATATGTACTTTTCGCGCCTATATTTTGTCTTAATTGTCTTCATTTAAGGTTAAATTTCAACAGTTGTTTAATAACTACGTTAGTAATAAATAGTATTCTGTGGTTTAACTAAGCCACAGAAAGGAAGGAATTAAAGTATCCAAAATCTTTGTATTCCTTAAACTGAAGCCAAACGACTCCTATGTAATTACAATTTAATGAGTACATTGACCTAAGCATATTTTGTTACTGCGTTATAAAAATAATGAGACCGTACGATTCAAGACGTTTTAATTAAAACATCACATTAAATTAGAGACACCATTCGCTCTCTAGTTATGAATACCTTAGCTTGCGTCCGTATTAGACGGATGTCAGGAGAGAGTTGGTAAAAATTAACAAATTAAAAATGATGCCGTTAGCCTAATCTAATAGTTGCTCATCTTAAGATGACGCTAAAGGCGGAACCACACTGTTGTGTGGTGTTGTGTCTTGATGCGTCAGGTAACAGTACCGAATTAAGACTGTTTGATCCATTAACTAAGCAATCCAAGCCGACGGGCACCCAATTCCTCATGTTAACTAGAATAGGTCTTTAAATAGTATTTAATAAAACATAGATCATTAGTAATCATTACGTACCCTGCAATATGTGTGAAGGATGAAAGAGATATTACACTGAATAGATCAGATATGCCATAGAGGTTTCCGATGCCTCCCATGAGGCTAACCGGTACTAGGCTACTAGCCAGAAAGGATTATCATCATTATAGGTTTCAAACATTTTGTTACTATCAATGCTTGCGGATACAGTAGTAGCTGACGAGGGAGCACACACACACTACATGGTGGTAAGAGCCCAGCCCCTTTATAAGAAGAAGAAATAGTCGAAATGGATGCAACGGTGCCGCTTGTGCTATGAAAATTCTACTACCTTCTTCTACTTATATTTTATATACTACTTCTTCTATCATCCTTTTAAAATCCACTGCTGAGCACAGGCCTCCCCTAATGTTCACCACTCCGTCCGGTCCTGCACCCCCTGAATCCAGCGGTTTCCCGCTACCTTCTTCAAATCGTCAGTTCACCTGGTTGAAGGGCGGTCTGGGCTCCTTTTGGCGAGACTTGGTCGCCATTCTAGGACATTTTTTCCCCGGCTGTTGTCAGTTCTCCTAACTATACGACCTGCCCATTACCACTTCAGCTTGATCTACCACTTACGATGATAAAACTGCAAGCAATGTAAAGAATTAATTGACAATGTGCCACTGTTAAAAATATACTCCAGAGCCAGGCCTATGACACTTCATACGTGCCTACACGCGCTGCATATGTGTGCGTGATGATCTTTGTAAGGATGTCGCATGGTGATTGTACTAAAGTTTGATTATGTTAAGTTTGACTATGATTTATTATAGATATTGTATGCGCGTATTTAAGGGGTTTGTGTTTAAATAGCAATGAATAATATAAAATAATAAGTAAATGAAATTAATTTTCTACAAAGTAGGTCGATTTTATAATATTTCACCAACCCACATTTAGAGCAATGAGAAGTGCTCACCAACTATGGGGAGACTCGTCCCAGCAGTGGGACATAAGAACAGTTGAAGCCAGGTTGATATTTAATGAGAAAAACTACAGTAAGAAGCATATTTTTTACGCAATATGAACAAGTCTTATATTTTTTCATCAAAAGGACATCTAAAAAACATCCGATTCGTATTTTTATACGTATTTTCTAAACATCCGTACACTAAACAATAATAGTTAGTATTCTTTGCCAGAGCCCATCCTCCACCAAGTATGCACTATAAGAGCATTAAACATACCTTTGATGCTATATGGTCGTATTGGTTGGATAGGTACTACCTTGGTGCGTACGTCCACTTTCACGACATCACACGACGCAGTAGTCTGCTTCTGCCTCAAGAATAAGCGCATAGCGTTTCCTATCTTCCCGAGCGAATCGAGGCGTGAATTCTTATCCGCTCTGACGACTGTCGCGTGGTTCGCACCTTATATGGTAGGATGTTCCATCTGCCACCGCTCCTAGATTCCTCTTTGTTGAATAAAAGGGCGTGGGAACCCTCCGAGCGTGAACTATTTTAGGCCGTTAACAGCAATCGATTTATCCACGATCGGTTTCCGCTGAAAGGATGCTGATCAAGAAGATTTATTTGTGAAACTATTTTAAATTGCTCTCAAGTCGAGTAGTCGTTAGGAAGTAAAGGAGTAGTTAGGAAACATGGAAAGTAGAATTGAATTGTATAACAGTTACCTAGGTACATATACATATTTACATGAGCGACCCTCAGGAGTCTTGCCTTGTGGAAGAAACTCAACTTTAATTTATACAGTTTTTAATCAAACATTTTATCGCTTACTGTGTATTAGTGTGTAGATTACTGTTTATTATTGTCCTTAAGAAAAAGTCATTAGTAAAAAGAATTATTATTACGATTCAGATTTCAGACATTTATTAGAGCTTACAGATTTTATTAGAGCTTTAAGAAGCTTTCTGCTTGTTCAGATTTAGACTAGTCACAAAGAACTTAGCAAAAACAAAAGCTGTAATGGAACACTTTACCGTTAGCCAGCTAGGTATAAACTCATCTTAAATATATTAATCTGTCATTGCGCCTGTAAATAGCCCAGCTCTTAAATCCCTTCATATTATGTACTTAAATACCCATGTCCGTTTTTTTTCAACAACGTTATTATGTGATTTTAAAAGGCAAAAAAACTAGCAGGATGTCAGGCCACCTAAGCCGACCTGGATTTCGTTCGTAACTTAAAACCATCGCTTACGTACTACCGGCCTGTTCTAAGACGACTACGTCTGTCGTGAGTTTGGGCAGTTTAAAATAAACGTCCATCTAATTTATTAATGCACTTTCAAACGAAATAATATGGTAATCTCCATAAATGAATTCGGAAATATCGTTTCACCCAAGAAAAGTCTCCAAGATATCTAACCAGATTATTTTATGAACGACTTCGAAAGTTTGTTTACATTTTTTCTTCGACCTCGTGATCGTGACCGTGAGGAGTCAATAAAATTATTCAACGTTACGATGTCAACTTTCGATGTTTTAAATGCTCTAATCTAACTGATTGCTGTCTTTAGTTATTTATTTGAGGAAGGTTCAGTGAATTCATAAGGTTGCCAGAAGTTCTCAGATCAAATAATTCAATTTAAAATAAACTTAAATTCAACTCGAGCAGAAATTCAATTTAAAATAAACAAACACCGTCTAGGTTTTAAGAATTAACTGTAAGCAGCATCAATTGTACAGACAAGTATATTTAAAAAAGGATCTCACTAACGCATCGAGAGTATCGTAATAAGAGATTGCTCGTCGATCTGAGAAATTTATTGGATTGGCAAATAGTATTTTGTGGCATTGGGATATAAAAAGTTTTTGGAATTGCATAAACGTGTAACTAATATATTTAATTATTTTAATTTTAATTTGAAAAGAAATGAAATTCGAAAGACAGGTAGACGAACAACTTAGTGATCCTAAACTGCTTATATCCAGCTGATAGGCATGGATCTCCTCTTAGAATTGAAAATTGCATATATAATAATATTAATAATACATAATTTGGTCCTTCAGAGCCACAACTCATACTGGAGAGCTCCCTGACTAGACTTTTGGAAATACTGTGTGTTGGAGAAGGGTCTATTAAAAGATTTTAATGCTTTTCCCAAGATAAAGTATAAAAATTCCGTACATCGTAAATAGGCCTCACTTCTCTAAGCCATTAAATAAAAGTCGACCCTCCTTTGGTTTGCGCTCCTGGCAGCTGCACCTCAGACCACTCCATAGCTACCGTCCGTATAGGCCACCAGGCTGGGAGCAGATCATGTGGCTTATCCTAAAAGGTTTACTATGAACTTTCCTAAAGGAGATCCCTTTTCCCCGTTGTTTTACAGAACCCTAATTATACATGGTAGTTGCTTTCGTTTCAAGTCGAAGTTGTTCTCAGCAGACGGTGCTGTACTTTCTCTATTCAGATACATTCACGTCACTTTCACGAAGTCTGCTCGCTAATGAGAATGAGATCTTTCGCGTACCGATAATCAAGTTTAACGTTTCATTGTTGTAGTGTTTAATAATCTCGGCAAAAACTGTAACAACTGACACCGATTCACGCACTTTTCAATTGCGTTATGAGCCTCGTATGCTTTCATACATCGCAAGCTTCAAGTCAGCGTCTAACGAAATGAGAATGTTTATTCAAATCAATTTTAGAATTCAATTTATGGATTTTTGCTGTTTAAATGATGACATTGGCATTTTCATGCATTTTCTTAATAGTATCACTGTGATTGAAGGCGAAAGGAACTTACTATAAGTTCGTTTTTGTTGAATTTCTTTCGATTTTTTAGTAACACTACTCGAATTGTTAACAGACTAATTTGACTTACTGATAACAAATGGACTGATTTATTTTGATTATTTCGCCCGTTTTATTCGAATCGGGCAAAAATATTCGCATTGATCCAAATATTTTTACTTAACATTGGCACAATATTGCGATGACACTATTGAAAAAAAAATTCGTCAATAAAAAAAAATTGCGCCTTAAACTGGGTTAGTAGGAATGCAAAAAATTGAATCGCGACGAGTTGCGTGTTCTCTTCGCGTGCAATCACATTGGCGATAATTAGAAGAAAAGCCAGTAAGTGACATTAAGTTTTTGTTAAACGCGAAATACTTGAATCATCTTGTTTATGATCCAGGTATGAGTTTCATTTTGTAAATTTTTGTATTTTATTACAATCACTTATCATTGGGGCTAAATCAAGCATTAAAATCGAATTGACTTACATAATTTTATTTTATATTCTATAGGTATTTAATTACAAGACAGGTGAGTCTTCTTCTGAATAAAATCGTTTCTTTATTAATTATTTTTTGTTAAGTTTTGTCAAAATGTAGGTAATACTGCGTTTGGCTGAAAGTTCATTAAATAAATTAATATTCTATTTACAGGTTGAATGTTTTTGCCTGCTTTAGATTCATAATAGATTCGAATTCATAACCAAAGAATGAATTCGATTAGCATATTGTTCAATCTGAACTGAACATGCGTTGAAGCGTTTAACAAATCACAAAATCACATGTAATATTATCATAGCAATGATTTCATACTGTAGTAATCGGTTACCATGAATGAACAAGGTTTTTAATATTCACACCCATTATAATTTATGGTTTTTTATTACGATTACCGTTGTAGTGTTCATCAGCTCCCATTACAATGTTATCTGGATCAGATCTGACAAAAAGTTATAAATTCCTGGCTTGTTTCTTCTTAGGAAAATGGTATCAACAACGGTTTATCGACTCCGACCATACTCCGACTAATTGCTTCGGTTTAAGTTGTTTGCGTCGGCAATTTTACGGGACAACCCTGTTTTTCGCGCAGCAACCCTTTTTCCGTCCTACTCCTGGGTACGGGTCTCGTCCCGTACCTTGGCCTGGAGCTCAATTCACGCTGCTGCTATGCAGATTGGTGAAGTTGGCTAAATTACGTAAATAAAATGAGTAAATCTTTTCGGTAGAAACGCAAGCCACAAAGGTTTACTTACTTACTTACAGTTATGTACAGTACACCCTTGCAGGCTGCAGCAAGTTGCAGCCTTGGCAGGAAGAGAAAGTCACACGAATGTGGACCCTTGAATAATCTTGAGAATTTGGTACTACATACATATTATTCGCCGGCTCGCCGCATGGCCAACGGCTCGGCCTGATGATGTAATTCTCTGACGTGCCAATTGATGGCTATCAAGCGTATTGTGTGAAGAACAAACATCTGAGGAACAAACTGGAACCGTCATTATTAGTATTAATGAGTACTTTGAAATGAAACGAAACGCTTTACACTCACTGCCCGACAGAAGGGTAGATATAGTCGTGGGTACCATGGACACATACAAAGACAGAAACACAAACCCAGACCGAGAACTGAAATATAAACTCATGATTCAAATTTCTGTTTCGCCGGGAATCGAATCCGGACCCTTCGATTGGCAGTCCGGCATGGTAACCATTACGCCACACAGGTGGTCATTGGAGAGTTTCGGAACTACAGAGTTTATTTTATAGAGTTGACTTTTTTATAAAAATCCTTATCTCACTCTTAGGGAAATTGTTATGTATGTAGTACCTAAATTGTAACTACATAATAAATAATATTTAAGTACATAATTAATGCAATATAAAATTTAATTTTAGAACCTAATGCTTTTGCTTTCAAATGTGAAGGACTTTTAATTTTAAAACTTCATCATAATAGCTACTATAAAAAATCTTATCGTCCTCTCATACCACACAATGTTTATCAGTTTATCTTATCTTTCCACAAGAACCGTTGCTTCGATTTGGTAACGAACGCATTTGTAACGTATAAAATTCAAACCAAACCGCTTCTCTGACTTTGTTCAAGGTTGCCTTGCCTCGCTGTGTTCGGAATTTGAAAACGTGATGTTTTGCTCACCCACATCACGTCATGGCCTACGTATTTATTTATCAACGTACGAATTTAATATCGTAAGCAGGTTTTGGTAAGCAGGTCATTTTCAGAAGGTAATGTTTGGCTTGCAAAATTAGCAAAAAATTTTGATTATGTTATGTGGAAATATTTTTATTTGATCTGAGGTAGAAATAACAATCAATAAAGGAAGTTCAAATTCGAATATTATTCAGTTATTTCAATTCAATTCAAGTTACTCATTTAGTGATTTGAGTAAAGCTATTTCCACTATAAATAAATGAAGATATAATAGCTAAACTACTGTATAAAGAATTTTTTTTCTTACCTAATTCTTTTTCCTCTTTCTTTTTTTACTTTCTTTTATCATCTAATTCTTATCTTTACATGTCTTAATAATATGCAGCTTTCTGAAATTATACATGTTTTGTATAGTTGTATCTATATTATTAAATATACTTATATATTTATATATTATATATGTATTTATATATGTATTTATATATATATTTATTTATTATGTATGTATAGTGTATATCCAATATATAAATAGTTATTCGTCTTTTGTTTGCTGTTTTTCTCTTATACTCAAATAAACCACCATTCGCTGCTTTTCTCACTACCTAAAGGTTGACTTGCAGAGAATGCTCATAGCATTAAGTCCACCTTTGTTTAAGGTAGGTAAAGATACTAGCTAGCGAATCGGAGACTATGGCATACTATGGTCTCTATCGTTTATTTCCTTGACCTCGTCGTAATTTATACGTATTATTCGAAATTGGCCATTACGGAGCTGAGGATGAAGGTGCCCTCCGCGTTATCGTCGTCGGCAAAAGACGAATAGGTAAATGAGATCCCCGGGGAGCGGCGGAGAGTTCTTAAACTAAGAAAGAACATTTCATTTTACTTTTGGTTTAATTATTTTTAAACCATTTCTTTTAAAAAAATATTGCGTTATTTTATCATATCATTCGGTGCTTGAGTACTTACCTATCTTGGTAGTATGATTATGGTCCCTGCAAGTCCTGCAACCTATGGACATAATACCTACTCTCAATCTCAAAAGGTTGATAGTTGGCTCATGGTCAAAATTGCTGTGTTAGCCGATCTATTCATATTCAACCACCAATATATGCACATGAGTGCATATGAATGTAACACATATACATAATTGCCGGCATCCGGTAGCCAAAACGTGGCCAAAAATTACGCGCTGTGCTTTGAATTTAAATCGTAACGGTCGAGAACGGACCCAGAGGGCAAAGACATCGCGGCAGAGCGTGCGGAAGGCATTGCTAAGTTTAGCACTTGTTAATTATGACTTATGACTATGTATGTGCCTTAGAGAAAAGGCAAGTAGACTTGTAGTTAAGATATTGGAATTCGCACAAAAGCCGGGTTTTAATCTCGTCGCTTCTCGTCTGAGTTCTTCTGAGTAAGTTCTTAGTTCTCTTCTGAATATAATAAAATAAATTATTTAAGATATAGGTCACATAGGTAATTAATTTAGTGTAGATATACCTAAGATTTATAGTTACTTGCATAATTTTTCAAAGTATCACTCCACCAACCTGTACGATCCAAAAAAAAGTAGATTGCGTAGGAATAGGACATTAAATATCACAGGAAGTGAATAGTATTCCTTGAATTAAGGCATGAGTAAAATGATGGAACGGTGGAATTATTGCCCCAAAAGTATTTAATTTTCAATTTCCTTTTTTTCGTAAAAGTAACTACTAACCACTATGCTAAATAAAGAACCATTAAATTTTTATTCATTGTTCATTTGGACAAAACCTTGTTCATTTCCATAAGTTTTTATTGGAGTCTCAGAACACTCGGGAGAGCGGAGAGCACTTCGCTTAATTAATCACCTCTAATAAAAATATACCACTTATACCACTGTTCTGTTATCTACAATAGCAATGTTTGTTACTTGTTACTACCTATGTTGTTTGTTACCCACGCTTAGCGTGACGACACGATATTTAAGACGTGAATTCGCAGATCTTTGCATATGTATACATTACATTGTTTACATACATTCATATGTGCGTGATACGAGTATGTAGGCGTTGACTGATGGATGACCAAATATTTTAGTCGCTGAAAGGGACACGATTCAAGAAAAACAGTCCCCTTGCGTCACTAAACTTTTAAATTTTTAGCGCACGTAAATTTTAATCACCACGACTGTTTGTTACTTACGGCCTTAATGCTACTCAAAGGCATAGCAAAGGTAATTAAAACAGGTACAAATAATGGAAACGTACAGTTCCATGTTACTGTTTACAGACACTATTATGCATGTGCATGTGTTATCAAGTTGGCGTTAGGACTAATGGGAATATCACCTCGAATGATGCATTGGTCATAGAAATGTAGTCTTTTAAGGTGTGTCTATGAAGGTTAACGTGCATCGTGCAATGAATTCAACAAATATGAGTAAAAACTAAACACGAAAATTAAGATTCTTCGGGCTTCTGGAGTATAATTAATGCCAGGAAGTTACTTAATATTTTTCTATTCGACTTAACAGCATGATGCTAGCGTTCTTTGCAATATTTCGTAACATTTTATTCTGTCGTTCTGTAACTTTAGTATATACCTACCTAAACATATTTTTTTGTATTACAGGAGTCTGTTAAAAATTTAGTACATAGTCCCTGCAGCTTCGGGATTAAGAGTTAAGGCATCCCCTGTCTGATCGCACAGAATACATAATAGTACAGGCTGATCGTAAGAGGCGACTAAAATGCGGCTTCCGCGGCGGGTTGCAGGCGGTGCGAGTGGGAGCTCGATCCGTCCAGCCAGCAGCTCCGGGAAGCACGGCGGTGTATGCGTGGCGGCATGCCGCTGTGAACACCTGATGACCTGAGGGTGCAGGAGAGCAAAATTGCTGTCCGAAGATGGGCCCGTACTGGGTGCGTTCCACTGGAGATACCGGAGTCGTCACCAAGCGCAGAGGCAAGCCTACGAGAGGGATTTAGTGCGGTACAAACACCACATAAGGCCATTCCCCCCCTCTATAGGAGTCGACTGTAGAGAAAACTTTTTTTCCTGTATTTGTTCACTATTATTTCAGTAACATACTGCAGTGTCAGAAACCTTCAAAAACACATAAGTACGTACAAGTGAATACAAATTACGTACAAATTTGAATTCTCAAACAATCCGTCCTTACAGCCTAAGTACCTACCTATTTCCTTATGACAAATCGTATTCACAACTTTATTTCAATGCAATGTTATTGCAGCATTGTAGGGTTTCTAAATTCCGTCAGTGTTATTGCCAAGTGCCAAGGTGCCAAGGTGGCACAAGATTAAACTATGAACATATAAGGAAGAATGCTCGGGCCACGTGTTGAGTCGCCTTGGCACAAATGCCAATATCTACTTCCTTCCGCCAGATGGTAATGGAAGCCATTTCTTATTTTTTACTGCCATTGGAACAAGATCTTTTAATGACTAATAATAAGGCTATGTAGTCAATTTTTTCGTTGTATAGTAGTAGAAAATGGAAGGAAATTCTGAATTATAGACAACAGCCAAATTGGTAATAAAACATTGTTTATTTTTGCGACTAATCTTATAAAACGTTTTTTATGGACTCGTGTTTGTGCATTATAGATTGATTGGTCTTTCCTTGATTTTTCTGTGAATTCGCGTTAGACTATTAGATCTATTAGGGACATAGAAATATGTTGATGATTGATGTTTTATTTTTATTTAAGCAGATATTTTAATATTTTTCACACGTACACTTGGAGGTTACCCTACCTGTGTCAGAAACATAACATAAAAAATAAAAATAACTTGTTTTAAATTCTGCCTAATAAAATAACCTAAGGCGTGTAGCTTAGCAAACACACAGATATTTCCATTACTCTTGCCAAATAGGGTCTCATTGACAATATTTGGTCGTAACGCAATTATTCTATTGGCTTTCGAGTCAAGAAACTTCTACTGCCATTAAGGAATAAACCATCTGGATACGGCGAGTCCAAGGTTTTACGTTGGTGCGTCCAAAAATGGCCAGTTGGCGATTCGACGCGCATGCGCGGCTAGTAGGCCTTTTATGGCTTCTCAAGAGCCTTTTAGAGGGCTAACCGCTTTAATTGCACTCTAGTGAAGGCGAGCGCATTAGGGCTGCAACGAGTCTAGCTGGTTCGACTGAAACAAATAAAGTAAACGAGCAAAAACTGCAGTTGTATGAGTAAGTAAATCAACGAAACCGTTCATGAACATCATTTTAGAAACAAAGTAGCTGGTTAAACAATGAAGTTAGTACTCGTTGTAGAGTATCTTAAAATGCAGTTTCAGATTCTGAGATTTTAGTCATCACTGTGAAATACAAATTTTTTTTTTGGCGCTCTTTGTATTGTACTCATAGCCTCATAGCATCAATGTTCCGTGGACCGGGTACCATGGACAATGGAAAAAGACAGAGATACAAACACCCAGACCGAGAACAGAAATAATTTAAACTCATTCAAATTTCATGGCAATATTTGCACCAAAGTAAACTGCAGTGCGGTTTTTTTATGAACAACAGAGGATTGACAAAAATCTTTAAGGAGTGGATAGGTTCACTATAATAATCGTATTTATAATCATATTATTATTTATTATTGCTAACCTATCCAGCATAGGTCCACTCCTCAAACAAATTAATTATCATCTACTACGTATTTATATTCCTTGTAAACAAGCTTTAAATTAGGAGATGAGAGTTGTAAACTTTTTAGATTTTCTGCACACTTTAAGCATTCTTATTATTTCTTATCTCTATTTTCTTAGCGTGTGTGATATACTCATGGAAGAGGAAGCAGAAGATCATAAATATGTACGACCAACAAGTTGATACTTACGATATTTTTTTGAACTTCTGCACATTACTTTGATTACCTATACATATTTTAGAAATGAAAACCAGAAGCAGAATATTTAGATCACCATTTAATTCACAAAGCCTTTGATACAATTTACAGGTAACGATTTAAGGTTTCTAATTAATACAACAACAATTAAATAATAAGTAAGCACAGATACAGAATTTCGGTACGCAATCGGGCAGAGTAACTGTCGTTATTACGATTACAGCACTAATAATCCTCCCTTAGAGGAGGCCTCGCTTTTATAGGCGATTTCTCCTACTTCGTCACATTTTTTATTCAACTACCGACGTTGATTCCTAACACATAGGTACATTACGAAATTGACGCTATCAGATTATAACCTAACCTATTAGATTACTATCGCACATAATCTAGCTCAATATTAGCAAGAGCTGGACGTTGCTCAGGTGCGTAATTCGGTATTGGACTACCAACCAAATCAGTAGGTATAAGTAAATCATAAGATAGGTAGGTTCTTACATGGTCATTTTAATGAGTTTGCAAAACGCGACATCCTCATACATTTTGTATGAGAAAATGATTTGTGACGTCATAAATTATTTATACCCAATAATTTTTTATATTTTTATTTAAAAGACAATAGGTATAAATCACATATAAAAATGAATCAACAATAATCCTGCCTTCCTATTCCAGTTTTGATTCTTTTCTGCTTACTGTTCAAGACCCTATTCGTTTACGAACTATACTAGTCGTGTGCACATTATTTTATAAAAAAAAATACCTACCAATCAACCCTGATCAAGTTGGCCCACACTTAGGTACTTAAAATGCACGCGCAATGCAATCAATGAACTTGCAGTCGTTCGCCCCGACCTTGCAGCGTGGACGCACTCATGCGCCGTCATGTGGGGCGTTGTATGTGGGGGAGCTAAATATGGCCGACCCATTTCTCAAGCGCTCCTGAACTTGAAACTGGGTTAATGTGGAGATGGCATGCTTTTCCGCCTATTTTTATTATACTTATATCTTATAGGGTGGGTTATTTAATGCTTGATTACCTATCATAATCGTAGTTTCAGATAGTTTAATTAGGTTGCGTGGTATAAAATAATACAAGAAGATATAATAATATGTATACTCGGTATACTCAATGTAGGTATATTCTTTTTTTTTATTCGTTTTACAGCATTGGATAAAATCCTTGTAGCCATTCAGTATTTTCGTTTCCCTACGTACAATTCGGGTAACTTTGAACATTTTTTACATTATTTTTATTATTAAAACTGATTTCAATTTATGACACCTTTATTTTATTGAATGAATAGTGTCCTTTTGACTTGTTTTTTCTTTCTAACAAAATAAATTTACGGAAAAAACAACAGAACTACCCATAATTTCCCCTAAAAGTCGAATTTTAATTTATCATGAATTTTGGGTAACTTTGAATAATTTTTTTAGAATATAAATAAAAACCTTTATATTTAAATTAAAAAGAACGTATTATTAAATTTAAAAACCTAATCTATAAGAATGACATCGACACTGTCGTACAAAATTAACAACTAGCTTGGTTTTGTCATATGAATCAAAGTGGACTAGTTTACGATTCCAAATCAGAGCTCAAAAACTTCCAGCAACTTCACTACGGATAAGGCGGGGATTTTCAGAATTATGGTATTAACAGTTTATTTTTTAATTTTCATTTGGTACAAAAACATTTTGACAATCAATGGATTATACACAGTTATTATATTGAAACATTAAAAAGTTTTTTTCCAAATTTGTTCAAAGTAAACGTCAATTTAAAGTTACCCAAAATGACTGTATATCGAACAAAATGCCATCAACTTTATCCGATAAAACTCAAAAATACACAAAGAAAATGAAAATAAACAAGAGCACAACTTGTCCCTTCAGACTTCCCGCTAAAACTATTTTTTAAACATTTTTTTTAATACAGAGACTAATAATCTAATGGGTGAATTTCCCGGGAACAAAAATTACGTGGCATCAATGAAATCGGTACTATAAAACATAGTTATAATGTTATAAGTTTTTTTTCTGGTTAGGTGAAGTAGTAACCTATGTGGAGCACTAAATATTTAATTAAATAGGATTAATAGTTGCTCAAAAAAAATAATTAAGCCTCGAAATCTTTCATTGCCATGTTTGTCCACACATCACCTTGATGTGTATTATATGTCATTCATAAAAATGTATTGGTTATTTATATTAAAACCTAGTCTTATTTTATACGTGAATAGTTAAAGTATTGCTACGGAATAAATTTATTCATATATTTAAATAATACAACGAATGGCTAATAAAAATGCATTTGTCCTATAACTACCTTTCATCGCCATGTCCTAAACATATTTAAGAATATTGTTTTATCTAAGGACTTGCGTCCCTCACACATATGTGCTAAACGCTGCTTATTAGTGTCGCTTGGTGCTCGACGTGGAAGGAGGTCTATACGTGCCTGCGTTTTCGCGCCATAAATATAATTTTTCAATTTTTATATCACTGGACATTTTTTCTTTCATCGCCGTGGATAGGTCTAACTTCTATTTGAATAAGTTTGTCCTCTTGATTAAACTTTTTATAGAATGCCGTTTATCTTATGTTTATTTGTGACGTGTTAATTACTGTGAATTATTATAAGATTTTTGGATACTTGATGTTTTTGCCTCGATTTTCATAGCCGTGCTCTCATTGCTGTGGTTTCCGTGGCCAAAATTTGCTATGGCAATGAAAAAAAGACACGGCGATGAAACAAAATTTCACTGCCATGCCTTTTAAAACAATTTAGTTTCATTGCCATGACTAGTTGTTTCATTTCCGTGACTTATGTTTTCATCGCCACGGCATGATTAAGAAAAAAAAAACAGTCAGTACTGTACAGTCAACTACAAAAAATATTTCCACGTTAACCTTACAAAATGATATACATTTGGTACTCCATCACACCGCACGAAACGCAAACACACACCCACACACATGCAGATATACACGCACACAGACTTACACAGACATACATACACACACACACACACACACACACACACACACACACACACACACAATCACACGCACTCACTCACATATACTACAGTCTAAATTCTATTTACCAAGTTTACACCCTTTTTTAAGATTTATGTTTCTTGCTATAGGACATATTATTATCTAAGAACGAACCATAGACAAAGGGTGTAAGCTTGTTGAAGCCATTACTGTAAGTCTGTAATACAAGATTTAATAGGCAAAAGATAAAAAAGAATATAATTTTGATAATAAGGCTGTTATAAGGTAGGCCCAACAAAGCGTAGAGCCTACCTAATCACAACCAGCCTAAAATGAAATGAAATGAAATGAAATGTAAATACTTTATTGTTGACTGTTTACATACATACAGTTAGATGTTTAAAATTATTATAAGAGTTTAAACAGTCTACCATGCTCTGGCATACAATATTTACTTATTACTAATTAAAATTAAAGTATAAAATAGTTTTATTTTAAGATCCGCTAAGAATATTCTTAACGGATCATCGCCTAGATTTTTATGAATTATACCTTTTGTTTATACGCAAATATTAAAATAACATTAAGTTAACTATATATTGTTAGCACTATTGCATACTTTAGAAAAGTATCTTATTATTTATTTTGTTAATTTCTATTCTGTAATTTTTTATGTGAAAAAATTTAAATAAATGATTGTGTTGCTTTGATTCTATTAACTTTTACATCGATAACATAATTTTACATCGATGCGAGAATGTTATTGAGTAGAGGGTAAAAAGAGTGTATGTGTGTGTTATGTATGCCTTTCCTTTTTAGAGCCTATCTGTGTATCTATTTCAGATAAGTGTATTATATAAAAATAATTGGATTCTTTTCATTACCGTGGATTGATTCTATCATTCCCGTGGCACAGTTCATTCATTGCCGTGGACGCATGTTTCATTGCCGTGCACGCATCTTTCATCGCCGTGGCACGAAATTTTTAATCTTGTATATCTCGTTAGTTTTTTAAGCTGCCTACTAGATATTAAGTAAAAATACATATATTATCAAGAAGTATAGTAAAAACTATTTTTGCTTGTTCGAAAATTGAAGGATAAAAAATCCACGGAAATGAAGATTTTATTGAACCTGTTGAAATTCACCCTAATAAATAAGCTTTTTTGTGTCAAGAATCTCTAGCAGCAAGTGCAAGAAAAATGAAGCTCATGAGAAACTTTGATTTTTTTTCTATTCCACAACCAATCGCGAATATTGCATTGCTTTAAGGTTTTTAGTATTTTAATGTTATAGGGGTTCATGCAGCTTAGAAAATCACTGGTGTTAATTGTCGTCTACATACGACAACGATGATAGAACGGAGTGTAATAATAACAAGTATAACAACTCCTTTCCAAAAAAGGGAACTGCTAACGATCATACCGCTGCACTATCTGCTGTGAAACAATTGTAATGTGTTTCAGTGACATGGTGCTTGTTCGGTCCAGCCAGAGGTATATGAGGCGAACAACAGTCTTCGGACAGTTCGGACTAAAAGCACAACTAAGTACGACTCATAGTGATGTGATATTACAGTATATACTTCGGACAAGTCTCAGGCTTGCTTGACGTTGCGTGTAATCGGTAATGTAGATGTCATCCATATGTATGATTTAGGGCTTTTAGGGCATAAATGATTATATTTATAATATTATATAATCACATATTATTATGTATGTATATGTTTGTGCAAATGTATGTAAGTATGGATGTTTATGTATTTATTATTCCTATATTGAATTTCCTCTCATATTATTCATTTTTACTATTGCTCTTCTTTTCTATTTTTTTTCATTATTAAAGCCTATTTCATATTTTCAACATCACCCAGGGTTGATTGGAGGACAATGCCTTAAGGCATTAGGTTTAACCCTTTGTAACGCCTAGTTTAAGGTGTTTGCAAAAAAATATATACAATTTACTTAATACATAATATGTACTTATCACTTACATAATTCTACGTGCGGTCATAAAGACAACATTGAAGGCGGAAGTATACAGTGTATGAAACAGGAGTAAAGTTCCAAAGGTTGGTCATGGACGTTTAAAATTATACATATTTCTTACTAGCTGATTTCCGCGGTTACACACTACCAACTTTTTTTGACTAAAAAAAAATGGTTTGGATAGAATAAAAATTAAGAAAACTATTCTAGAACAAATTAATATGCACTAAAAAGTAAAAAAAATAAGTAAATTGTAGAAGAATACGCAATTATTTTTTTACTTTTTAGTGCATATTAATTTGCTTTGGAATGGTATTCTTTAGAAGTCGGTTTTTTGTTTTGTTAATTTTTTTATTTATTTTCAGATTTTTTGTGAATTTGAAGTACACTAACGAATTTGTTTGAATATGGGTAGACCCACTAAACGTGCTGGACTTGCTCATATGAGACAGTGCCATTTAAATGAAACAGAAATTCTGCCACAGATCGCAGCCTTACTGTAAGCCTATAAGGAGTTTCATCATTCATCATATTCAACTACGACAATTACTTGGCCATAACGACGTTACGGTAGGCGACTCAAATATCCGGATAGACTAAAAAAGATTCGGTCGAGTTTCGTGCTCCTATGAATTGAAGAGTTCCGTTATTTTGTCATAGATCTCATAATCAGAACTCCTCCAAACCAAACTCTTATCAAACTAGCCTTGAAGTGCATCCTTCCTAATAAAAAAATAATCATCGAAATCGGTTGGCGTGATATTGAGTTATTCGTCCATTTGTCGCGCAGCTACTTAATGCTTAGACTTATATGGTTTTTTCATGGATGCCATTGACGGAATGGACCAAATTAAAATAGAACCACACGGGAAGCATCAGCTTTCAAAACAAAAAAAAAACCGGCCAAGTGCGAGTCGGGCTCGCGCACGAAGGGTTCTTTTATTATTTTATTATTTATTTATTTATAAAAACTTATCAACTAACATGACAGGGTCTTGCCTAATGCGTTAATTGAATACGAACCATCATAATAAGTCAAGTACACACATTCAAAATAATCATTTCAATGAGTCAATAATTTCATTATTTAAAAAAATTAAAAGAAAAAAATACAAATGTCAAAATAAAGTCATATGATATTAAAATTAAATCCAAATAAAATAAAATTAAAACATCATTTCATTTCAATTTCATTATTTAAAAAATTAAAAGAAAAAATACAAATGTCAAAATAAAGTCATAATGATATTAAAATTAAATCCAAATAAAATAAAATTAAAACATCATTTCAATCAATACAATCAAATTAAAACAACAATAAAATAATAATTAATAATAAAAATCAGTTATCAAATTACAATAAATTAATTTACATAAACACACATTTATTTGTTTGATTACCTAACCTACATGATATGTTGAAATTCTACTACATGAGATACGACCTTTATAAACTCATTCAGCGTGCAAGCGAACAAATCGATTCGGTCGGCCACTGTGTTTAGCGTGCGCATCGCTCGCGTCAGCGGTGCGGCCCGCAGCAGCTTGGTGCGCGCATGCGGTAGCGCCAGCAGCGGCGGCCGACGGCGCCGCTCCACACACTTGTCCGGCACACATAACATCATCTGCTCCAGGATTGATGGATTATCCAGTTCACCCCGCAATACCTTAAAAAGATATTTGGCGAGCGAGACTTCTCTTCTCACTTCCAGCTTACTGTATCCTACCATGCCGAGAACGAACAGAGTAGGATACAGTAACGGGTAACCGGGATATATTCCATACAATTTTAAATAGAGGAACCGTGCGAATTTATTTTGTACCCGTTCTAACATAATCGTATACTTAGCCTCTGTTGGAGCCCATATAACCGAATTACCCTCCAAGTGACTCTTTACCAAAGCTTCATAGAGGGCTCGTAAGGCACTAAAGTTAGTAAAACCGTCCGATTGCCGCAATATGAAGCCTAGGTTTCTGTACGCTTTTTTGCATACTTCGGTTATATGGTCTCGGAAGTTGAGATGGGCAGTGAAACGAACTCCTAAATCTTTGACCTCTGTGACGTGTTGGAGCGGCTCGCCCTTGACGCTGTACGGATAGTGCAGTGGGACGCGCGCGCGGCTAAAGGACAGCACCGAGCACTTCTCCAAATTGAAATGTAGTTTGTTTTTGTATCCCCAGTCGACTACGCGGTCTATGTCACGCTGCATCCCAACTTGGTCTGATGTGTCACCTACCTCGCAAACCAATTTCAGGTCGTCAGCGAACAGGAGGCATACTGACTCCCGGACCACCTCCGGTAAATCGTTTACCATTATGATAAACTGGAGGGGCCCAAGATTGCTACCCTGGCTGACGCCTGATGTGGTCTGGTACTCTACGGATCGGCATCCACCACAGTCGACATATTGACGTCTGTCCCGCATGTAGCTGGCAAAGAAGTCCAAAGTGTGCGGCGTGCAGCCCACTCTGGCCAGCTTTGCGAGAAGTACATCATTATCGACTGTGTCGAACGCCTTCCGAAAGTCGAAATACGCGACGTCCACCTGCTTTCCAGCATCCACCGCTGGTACTACCCGCGCCATTAACTGTAATAAGTTTCCTGTTGTTCCCCTTCCCGGGCGGAAGCCATACTGCGCATCCGATAGTTGAGCCTTCACTTGAGCATACAGTGAGTGATGAATTGCAGACTCAAATATCTTAGCCGGGGTGCACAGGAGAGCTACAGGTCTATAGTTGCCTGGGTCCGGACCTCCCCTTCCCTTCGGCACCGGTACCACCCGGGTCAATTTCCACCGATCGGGAAATGTCGCAGAAGCGATGCATGCGTTAAAAATGTGAAGCAAAGGCTCCTCTAAAGCGGCACGACAATCCCGAAAGATGAATGGCGGTATTCCATCCGGACCCACGGAGCGCTTCGGAGGCAGTCTTAGGAGCGCTCGACCTACTTCAGCCGCGCTCAACTGGCGCAGGTGGACGCGCGCGCCGCCGCTGCCCGCCGCCGCCTCCGCCGACGCGCCGCTTGCTGTCACGTCTAACCGCGCCGGCTCAGAATTATACACGCTGCAAAAGAATTTCGCGAAACTATCCGCGCACTCCTGATCCGTAAGCGTATCTCCATTTTGTATCAACTTACCTTGCGTATTCTTGCTTCTTTTTGACCTTACGTAATCCCAAAAAGATTTGGGATCCGAAGCGAGATGGTATTGAATGCGTTGTCTATACTGGTCATGGGCAAGTATGATGGCAAGCTTAACTCTCGCCCTGCATCGAGCGAATTCCTTGTAGTCATCCGGGGTCTTACTGCGTTTAAATTTTTTATGTAAATCATGTTTGATTTGAATGTCCTTAATGATCTGGGAGGTGTACCATACAGGGTAAATATACCTGTTTCCCGGATTCACTGATTTAAGTGGTACACAATCGCAGATGGCTTTATTAATTTTATCATAAAATAAATTTAAAACTAAATCAGGATTATTAATTTTATACAATTCGCTCCAGTCCATAGATCCTATTAAATTATATAATCTATTAAAATCCGCTTTATAAAAATTCCTTTGCCTATATGGAGACTTGTTTGTCGCGGTCGCGGAAGACGTGGAAGGCGCGGAGAGCACGGGTGGGGCGGGGACGGCGACGGCGACCTCAACAGCGAGCGCCGGGTGATACGCGTCCACCGGCTGCAGCGCATCGTCAGCCGCCGCCACCTCTACTCCGCCGCGCGCGGTTAACACAAGGTCCAGCTGTCGACCGCTACAGTTTGGAATTGTATTGTACTGAATGAGTTCACAAAAGGCTACGAAGTATTCATAATAATTAAGAACATTATTATTACTCGAAAATAAATTAAAATCTCCTACAATCAATATATTATTTTTATATTTTACACTTATTCTTTCTAACAGATTAAATACCAATATGTACTCATTTTCCCCCGTTTGTGGTGGTATATAGACAACACAACAGGCGAATAAAAACCTATTGTTGGTGAACACAGTAGCGCAAACGAGCTCAAAACTGTAGGCATTAATATCACTGGGCATCGGTACTTGCCGTAGAACGAATTGGGGCGCTGCCACCAACATTACACCGCCCTGCTTCCGTCCATCCACCCGGTCACATCGTAGTATGGAATACCCGGGCAACGTAACTTCTGCGTCTTGTATGGACTCGTTGCAGCTTGTCTCCGTAATAGCAAACAAATCAGAATCCGACGATTCCAGCAAAGCTAAAAATTTAGACGTCTTTGTTCGTAGGCCTCTAACGTTTTGATAAAAGATACTGACTGTTTTATGGCTTGATTTGGTGTTATGTGTTTTTTGTTTTTCGAAAAAAAATCCACTCGCTATATTCAGCATCTTTGGGCCACTTACTGGGATCGAATAACTTCACGAAATCACTGTCAGATACGCAAATTCTAAATGAGGCGTATCCTCGTTCTGTTTTGTGATTTATTTTTTTCACCTGTATGTAACTGCCTTGGCCTAGTAATTCACGTACGTAAGATGATAAATCTTCCTCTTTTGTGCCCGAATCAAGTCTCCAAATATGAAGAAATTTTTTACGTTCAACGGCCTTTATTTGGAGCGATGACGTATTACTACCCTTATTAATCGGGAATATCTTTCCGAATCCCGGTTTTGTCAATTTACTACCACCCCCTACCTCTTCTTTACTTGTCCCTTTTTTTGATGTGCTGTCAGTGTTAATTTTCGTACAGCCTTCTTCCACACTAGGAACGGATGCTCCACGCAAACGCCTCGGCTTACTGTTGACCCATTCATTTTCGACTTGCTGCGCGAAATTGTTACTATGGAAATTATCAGTTTCACTCTGTATCATTATCTATAAAAAATCACGTTTATTATATGGGAGCCCCCTTAAATAATTATTTTATTCTATTTTTAGTATTTGTATAACAATAGCGGCAACAGAAATACATCATTGCCTTTGACTTTGATTATCCGTAGAAATCATTGCATTAAGATTGAATGAAAGGTAAATTGTGGTTTACGATTTATGACGTATTAAAAAAAAACTACTTACTAGATCTCGTTCAAACCAATTTTCGGTGGAAGTTTGCATCGTAATGTACATCATATATTTTTTTTAGTTTTATTATATTTATTCTCTTATTTTAGAAGTTACACACACATTTTACCACTTTGGAAGTGTCTCTCGCGCAAACTATTCAGTTTTAAAAAAATGATACTAGAAACGTCAATATCATTTTTGAAGACCTATCCATACACATGTATGGGTTTGATGAAAAAAAAATTTTTGAGTTTCAGTTTTCAAGTATAGGGAACCTTCAAAATTTATTGCTTTTTTCTATTTTTGTGTGAAAATCTTAATGTGGTTCACAGAATACATCTTCGTACCGAGTTTCAACAGTATAGTTCTTATAGTTTCGGAAAAATTTACTGTGACATACGGACAGACAGACAGACATCACGAATCCACAAGGGTTCCGTTTTTTGCCATTAGGCTACGGAACCCTAAAAAAGAATCATCAAAATCTGTTCACTCAGTCGAAAATTCGGAGGTAATAAACATAAAAAAAATTGATAACCTCCTCCTTTTTTGATTGAAAATCGGTTAAAAAATGTTTTTTTTTTTCAACTATTTACAATCAATATTTACGAGCGAGGATCGAAAAGTTCGCTGCCTGACATAATATAAACGTTTATTTTATTTTTACAATGCTACCCTCATTGGGTCTAATACATTATTGAATTTTCACAGTAAAAAATATTGGTGCAGTAGTACTTGTGGTTTTTAAGTTATAGCGTGCTAAAAGAGACCTAGTGTTCAGTTTTTTTTAGATAGAAAGAGATCTTTGATGATCTGACAAAAACATTAGGGGAATCTGGGCCATCATATACCACTGTAAAAAAATGGATAGCAGAATTTAAGCGTGGAGGGAGAGAGCATTGAAGATGACCCTCGCTCCGGCCGGCCTTTTTTTTTTTGGTGTCGGGGGGGAAACCTTCAAAAGGTACCCGGCACCTAGAGAGAGGATACCGGGTTATGTGAACCTAAACCACTCTAAATCACTAAAACCCCCTCGGTGGCCTGCCTCTGCGCTTGGGAAGGTCTCCGGGATCTCCTAAGGAATGCACCGGGTAAAAGTTTCCTTTATGGACCGTCGATTTATAGGGTTTTGGGGGGAGGGAGGGGGAGGGGGGGGTACTGCCACCCCCCCCGTACCATCCCAAATATGCGCAACTCCATGGTTATGGAGATATTCATGGTCAAAGTTTTGAGGTTAGAATAGCGCTATCTTGTTATTTACAATGGTTAGTGGAAGTGGGTTGCAGGGAGTGAGGGGGGGGGGTCTGCCATCGTGACAACTACCTCCCTGTACCATCACCGTCCTGTGGAACCCCATGGTTATGGAGATATGTATGGTTAAAATTTTGAGGTTAGAATAGCGCTATTTAGTTATTTACAATGGTTAGTGGTAGCGGTAAATGGAGGTGAGAAGAAGCTCTGGCTCCGTGACTTCTCCGGCGCTGCGGGAAAACCACTCCCTCCGCCCCAGCGTAAGAAAGCGCGGCACCTGCGCTCGCCTTCGCAGCTTCGGAGTGTTCTCCCTCCGCGCCTCCGGCTTTTTATATACACTCTAGGGGTAGTACTGATAAGACCACGTGGATAGTGGGGTGCTCTGATTTGGTTTTGGGTATTTTTCAGACACAGAAGCAAAGGGCTTCGGAGACGCCATGGTAGTCAAACGTTGTGTGTAAACTTACAGGAGTACGTAAAACGATCTCGACTGCAAGGGCAACAAACGATGACTAAAGAAAAAAGTCGGCTAAACAAATGACGTCGTTTCGCGTTTCGTTCTAAGTATAGTAAACACAAATTAGTTATTTAGTGAATATAAGTTAGATTTAAATTGATAATACAACAAGAATTATTGTATATTAAACTTAATATTGCATATTTATTATATAACAAAATTAATACGTGAAAATAAAAATATATTTAAGTAAAAAAAAACACGACAAAATGGAATAAAATACAACTCGACGGTGAACGGAACGTGAAGTCAATTTTGACGTCTGACATGACAATTATTTGATGTAATCATGGCGTAATATTTTCCAATTTGTATGAAAACTAAAAAAAATATATTTCATAAACCGCACATTTGCGCAATCTAAAAATTCGCAAAACGCTTTCTTTTTGTGAGTACTATCTACAAAAAAAAAGTGGATGTGTAAATCGACGGTCCATAATGGAAACTTTAGCCATGCACCGGTGTTCTCCACGCGCGGAGCCCAGAATGGGCCCATCTTCGGAGGTTAGATGTGCTCTCCTGCACCTTCCGATGTTTACGGCGGCATGCGGCCACACGCACACACCGCCGTCCTTCCCGGGGCTGCTGGCTGGACGGGTCGAGCTCCGACTCTCCCCGTCCGCAACCCCGGAAGTCCCCTTTTAGTCGCCTCTTATGATCAGGCAGGGGATACCGTAGCTCTATTCTTAATCCCGAAGCTACAGGGACTTCCGGCCGGCCTACCACGTCTACGGCGGAAGAAAACGTCCACAAAGTGTGTGATCTCATTTTGAAAAACCGAAGATTGACTATTAGGGAGATTGCAGACGCTATAGGCATTTCGTATGAGCGAACACATAATATCATTATCAATGAACTCGGATTTTCTAGGGTATCAGCCAGGTGGGTCCCTAGACTGCTTTCAGTTGAACAAAAACAAATTACAAAATCAAAAACGCGACTGTCTGGAGATGTTTGAGGCTGATCTGCAGGACTTTTTGGATCATTTTGTTACTATGGACGAAACCTAGGTTCATCACTATACGTCCAAGTCCAAACAACAGTCCAATCAGTCAAAAAAATCTGATAAACCAACCCCAAAGAAAGCAAAAGCAATTTTATCGGCTGGCTAGGTGATGGCATCAGTTTTTTGGGATGCTCGTGGAATCATAACGGTGGACTATCTTTCAAAGGGCCAAACAATGAACTCTGCATACTATTATGCACCCTATTATGACGTTTGTGTGAAAAAATAAAAAAAAAACATCCAGATTACTGCGAAAGAAAGTGTTGTTTCACCAGGATAACGCACGCGTTCACACTTCTGTCGAAAGCATCGTTCAAATTCGTGACTGTGGTTTTGAACTGCTGCCCCATCCGGCTAAATCGCCTGATTTGGCACCTTCTGACTTTCATCTGTTTCCTAACTTAAAAAACACTTTGGTGGCCAGAGATACCCGCAGACGTGATAACGTCCGCAAGGTTTATATTCTGGGTTGGAGATAAAGAGTCAGACGTCGGTAGCCGACAAGGACGGAAGACTCTCCGGATGCCTTCACTTTTCAGTTCATGGAGAAGATACAGGTAGCAGTGTACCAACGCTTAGCAGCGGCGGAGCGTCGCGACGAATGCATGCTCCTACAGTGTCATTACGTCATTCTGATTCTCAGAACTTAGTTATTTCTAAACCAATTTGGAAAATTATAAAAATAAAGAAAAAATCAAAGTAGATAGTGAAGGATGATTAAAAAAACCTAGTTCACGTTAATTAAAGTTCAGAATAAATTTATTTAAAATTTGAACTAAATCCGCCTTATAAATAAATTAATAATACAAAAGGTGTACCTACAGGAAATTTCATTATGAAAACTTTACGCTATCATTATTTTTTTAATAAAATCATTGCACGTTGTCAGCTTGTCCTGAACTATCAAGGCGTGGACTCGAAGCACCTGTCACTAGAACAAGTAGAGATTGTATTATGAGAATTTGGCAGTTGCATTAACCGGCTTGATTCGCATGTGCACAACATCTGGCTAACCGGCACTTTATTCACAACACAGTCGTGTTAATAAAAAGCGCAGACACAAATATTACCCACGCGAAGAGGTTGTTGACTCGAGATTGGGGGATTGTCAGTAGCTTGCACACGTGCAGATATGTCGGCGTACTGAGCCTGAGATTAGAAGAATCCCAGGATTTCTTTACAATCTTCTATACAACTGCCTCTACAATACGTTTGCCTCTGACCTAGTGACGGATTTACTAGCTGGCGGCAGCTAGGGCGCCTTTAAGTAGGTATTAAATAATCAGGGAGGAACCCGAAACAAAAATTACGCTACTAAATTTGCAGCTTATACCTGAGAGAAATCGGTAACAGATAATTGTGTAAATACCACATACAGAGGGGGCGATAATATGAAATTTATGCTTCCTTTGCTACGTGATCTGGTCTGACTGATTCATCTTCAAGGAAGCTTGAGGCCCATTCGAGATGCTACATTATTCCTGGGGCAGATAGTGGCCTATTTGCCAGTAATGTGGACAGTTCATAGGATTGCACATGGTTTAACTTACATAGGAATACATACTTTTGAGTAAGCTACCATGATATTTATGTAATGCTACAGATTAGGTTTATCTGCGTGTATGAGAGGCGACTTCAACAAGTGTGACTGAACCGTTCCTGACGGATTAATAGACGTGACAGCGTACCGATTGATGTATCTGTTTCAACAGATCGATCACATTTAGCCACAGATACAGATCCTCTCAGAACTACTCAGAAGGTTCACCTTTTCAATTTAGAATTACATAATTATTTCGTTTATCTTTTACAAATATTTTTAAATGAGTTACATATTGTTTTCGAGATATAGGTACTCAAAGTCGTAACAATATTATTACTTATTCCTTTACTCGGTTCCTTAAATAAAGAAAAAAGTGCCGCAAAGCCTTATTAAAGTATTCTCTTGAAAATATTATCTACTTTACTACTCACTACACTACTCAGTCTACTGACTACAGAAAATAAATTGAACTTAGTCAAAATCATTTCCTCTTTATCTGCTGCTCATAAATTCGCAAGGTTCTTTATACAACTAAGCCTCAAAACGATGTTCTGATGACCATATAAATGTATCCAGAATTATTAAGGCTGTCACGATTTAGGTAAAAAGCCGTGACACCTAAATTGACACGGAATTTGCCTTAAAGCTGAAGCAGCAAGGCTCCTTCAAATAAGCGCTTGACCTCAATGCAGCTCGCCATATAAGTCTGAGCTTATATGGAGCGGCTTAACCTTAATTATTGCCTGACTAATATTTTTGAAAAGCTGCTCCTAAGTTAGGTCATAGAGTTCAGTTAGACCTAGCGTTTTTTCCAGATATCGTTTCATCTATCTTCCTTGTTGTTTTGGTAAGGAAGTTATTATAAACAGAAATAATTTACGTTAAGGCAAAAGAAATTGTTACTGATGAAAATCTATGTCTATGGTTATGTAATGCTGTCGATCCAACAACAGTAAAGAAAGCTTATACTATACTACACTTTTAACTTGTTATACGATACTTTTTTAGTATGTACGGTAATGTTTTATTTATTTTATTTTATTTAAGTATTTAATTATTAATGTACACAAGCACTTAAATTAACAAATAGTAACAATAGATATTTTACAAAGGTACAGCTTATTCCTTTAGGAATCTCTTCCAGCAGACCTGTAACTGGAGAAGTGTTAACTAAAGATAGTAAATAGTGTACATAAATTTTACATACAATATACATACACATGTTTTCTAGTCTAGAAGGTATAAACTTCTATTTATATATACATACATTATTTATTAACTTTATGGGTAAAACAGGAGGGTGGAATGTTGCTGTTTGTAAACTTATGGAACCATGAGGCTTTCTTTTAGGATTGTGGTTTCCGTGCAGAAAGCTGAAGACATACCGGTATAAGTTAAAATGTAAAATTCGTGCTAATTAATTGCCTATGAACAAACTTGAGGAAAAATAATCCGTTAAAATATGGAAATATTGCATTAGTGTACAAGAAAGTAGGTGCAAAAAAACTGTAATAGAAACTTGTTGAATATATAATGTTGCGATAAAATTAATTTAATTTATGCCAACGCGAGTGAATGTCTGGTGTGGTATTCATTAAGTTATCTCCAGTTTCTTAGTATGCAAGTGTCAATTGTGTGAAAGGAAAAACAGTACTCCCGTAGTCCGGTTTATACTTGTTTATAAGAATGTTGCATTTAGTCAGATTCGTCGTAATGTTAACCCCAGCATGAAGTCGATTTCTACTGAAATGTACCTCAGTAGTTAATTATAGCTCTATATTCTCGCTGCGCAGAAAAATTTTCTTTCATTACTGTAATTCATCCGTCATGCCTACTTTCACACTTTATTTTACTTCGCGATACGCAAAATTGACCTAACAAAGCAGCATTGATGTGTTAAGACTAGGGCTGCCATCACCTAAATTGCCGACGCCGGATAAATACGGCAAAAATCCCGGACATTTGGGCAAAATATGGTTTTTTCCCCGGACATCTCTGGAAAATTATTTTTTGCAACAAAAATAAAAACATCATTATAATTTTTTGATTCCATTCGATCATTGACTATTTTGCAGAGCCTTGAATGCGGGTTATTGTGGATGAATTTTTAATTAAGATTTATTTCAATTTATTGCTTATCTATTAAAAAAATTGATTTCCTCTGACAACAAAAGTACACTTTTCAAAAACCCTGCCGGACGGCCCCCGGACGCCCTTCAAACTAGGACAAATCCGGGGAAATCCGGACGGATGGCAGCCCTAGTTAAGACTTACATCCAAATACCATTAGAATTTAAGAGCCTGTTGAAAGAATTGCTACAGTTTTGAGAAATAATGAAAACCCAAAACGACCAAAATCCAAAGACGAAAATAATAAGAAGCGTCAAACAGCGCCCCCAGTCCCACGTCAATTATTTTTCTGACAAGCTAACAACGACAAACAACCTTATTCTTAATAATAATATTTAACTTTCTTTCACCAATTAAGACGTAGACAGTATGTACGAAATAAAAAATTAAATTCATTCCTCTAAAAGATTGCACCAAACTACGCTATTTCGTAGGATAATTGTTATTTCATTTTTAAATATTATTTTTTATAGCCTTTTCAATCAATAATAAATAATAATTTAGTCAATTGACTATGCAAGCCCAAGATGTCACAATCAAATAAATAATTTTCTCATACAAAATGTATGAGGATGTCGCGTTTTGTTTTGACAGATCATTAGAAGTATCTCAATTGATTTGGTAATCGATACTCTTTCTGAACCGGCTAACATTTGCTCAAGATAGAGTACAGTGAAAAAACAATATTTACGATAACAAACAATAATATGGCGACCTAATTCGTGAGAGTGAAACTAATTTATATTCAGATAAAAGAAAGTAAAAGTTTATAACATTTTAGATGGCCGAAGTCGCTTCTTTCACTAGGGACTGATAAATAAATGTTTAATTATAATTTCTTATTGTCTCCTATTACAGATCTGAGATAAGATTTGTTTTAATGTGGCTAGTTTAGTTATAGTACCTGAAGTACATGTCGTTCATCTGTGAGCAGGTGGAATGATGGTGTCTCACATGATCAGCTGTCACGTGTGACCATTATCAACCCATAGCCATTCTGTTATCTCAAATATATTATTATGTACTTTATTTTTAAAAGATTGCTGGGAGTTTTTTTCCGCCGCCTTTTTTCTCTCAGCTCAACATCTAGCCCAAAAGGGCACTTAAAGGCGATGACCGGGAAAAAATTACATTCATTAAACGAATATTTTGTATTCCTAATATGAAATAAATATTTTTTCTTTTCTTTTCGCTTTGAATTCCTTACATATAAACATCATAGATCATTCAAAAAAACAAATGTGTTTATCAAACAAATTTTATGTACTTATTCCAAGCACGTCTAACCCTCGTCAGGAATTTTCCATCAAACTTTCGTTTGCCCTTATCTATTCCAATTCGTTTTCATTTCTGTTTGAGCGGTTTGATCCATTATTCGAGTCTCATGCCGAACATGCAAATACATATCTTCAGAGTTCATAAGCGTATCTGAAATCACTTTTGGATCTTCTTATTGAAAAAAAACCGGCCAAGTGCGGGTCGAACTCGCGCACCAAGGGTTCCATACTACCTATAAACTATTATCCATAAAATCTGTATAGTGTTGTTTTAGTGAACTATTTTCTATAATTCTCAGCTATAAGTGAACGAATTATACTAAGTCTACCACTATTATTTATTCTTATGCTACCACTTTAATTTCAATTGATAGAATTCTTATAGGTTTTCTTATAAACAAAAACTGGCCAAGTGCGAGTCGGACTCACGCACGAAGGGTTCCGTAATCAGCATTATCTATAAAAAATCACCTTTATTGTTTGGGAGCCCCCTTAAATATTTATTTTATTCTATTTTTAGTATTTGTATAATGCCATAAACCATAAGGGTTCCGTTTGTTGCCATTTGGCTACGGAACCCTAAAAAGCAATGAACTACATTTTGTATTTCTTTCAAAATTTTTAGGCTCAGAGGTTTTGGAGGATCAAATTCGTCTTCTTTCATGAATAAAATCAAAACTGTTAATCAGTAACAAAATATATTTTGATTTGAGGCTTTCATTTGATACAATATGACACAATATGGTTTGCAAAACTTTTTAATTTATTTTAATTTTACTAATCTGTCCCCTTAAAATGACTACCACCACCATTCTACTAATTTTCACCTGATTTAGTCCAGTAGATTAGGAACAAATTGGCTGTGAGCCTGTGACAGTCAGACGGAATGACAAATCAAATCAAATCAAAAATATTTATTTCATATTAGGAATACAAAATATTCGCTTAATGAATGTCATTTTTTCCCGGTCATCGCCTTTAGGTGCCCGTTTGGGCTAGATGTTGAGCTGAGAGAAAAAAGGCGGCGGAAAAAAACTCCCAGCAGCACTCTTAACACAAAAAAATTACATATTATATAATTGAGATAACAGTATGGCTATGGGTCCATAATGGGCACACGTGACAGCTGATCGTATAAGACACTATAAGACACTATGAGACAGACGCGTGAGAGATCCTAAAAGGGTTTCGTTTTTTTTTGTTCGGAACCCTAAAAATAATATCTTTCGTTTCAATAAGGCAGGGGTCGGCAACCGGCGGCCCGCGGGCCGCATGCGGCCCATGGACTATCTCGGTGCGGCCCGCAAGCCTGAGGTCCGTAAGAAAAAAATACCAAAGCAAAAGGCCATATAAATTCACTAGAATTTATACGGCCATGCTGCTGGGCCATGAGAGTATTGCGAGCCGTTTTGGAACGGTTTTTTGATTTGAGGAAAGAAATTGGCAACTTCATGGAAATGAAAGAAAAGCCAGTGGAAGAGCTTACTAACAAACAGTGGATTATCGATCTTGGTTTTTTGACTGATTTGACTAAGGGACTGAATCAGCTCAACAAACGCTTGCAGGGAAAAAATTAATTAATTTGCGATATGTATTCGGATGTAAAGTCATTTGAGATGAAACTGAAACTGTTTATCAAGCATATTGATGAAAAAAAGCTTGACCATTTTCCTTATTGCAAGAAAGCCGTGGAAGAAGCTGGAGATAATTTTGTGTGGCAAAATATTACAATGAGAAATGTGTTAACACAACTACCAACTGAGTTTGTAAATCGATTCACCGATTTTAAAAAGAGCTCCCTTAACATGGAAATATTCCAAAACCCTTTTGCAGTTGATATTAGTGAGGTACCAAGCAATTTGCAAATGAACATAGTAGATTTGCAAAGTAATAGCACACTTAAAACGGCATTTAAGGAAAGCACTGACTTGATACAGTTCTACGGAGGTTTGAGTTCTGAAAACTTCAAAGAATTGAAAAAGTTTGATCAGCAGATAATAACTACGTTTGGTAGTACATATTTGTGTGAGCAGACTTTTTCAATTCTCGTCTACCGCTAATATAAGAATTGTTCGCGGTTAACGGATGAACATTTAGACGCGATACTGCGCGTGTCTACTACTAAAATGAAAGCAGACGTTAAAAAACTTGAAAGTCAAATGCAGCCGCAAAAATCTCACTAGTTCTTACTTTTATGTTAGTATAGTAATTCAATTAAAATAGACACGATTGTATGAAAATATATGCGTTTTATTTCAAATATTAAAAATACATGCCCGAACATATAAATATAAAAATAAGTGCGGCCCGCACTGATACTCTGGCTACATATGTGGCCCTGCTATAGCAAAAGGTTGCCGACCCCTGCAATAAGGTATCGAGTTCAACGAAATGCTAGTTCAACAAACTCGCTTCTACTGCTTTTTACTTTCAAGCATTAAAAATGTGATAAGAAAATTTGGTAATTGCGTAAAGATGAAGAGTACCTACCTATTGAAGTTTTTATTTATAAAAAAATATGTGCCAATGTATCTTTTCTCCGTTCAAGGACTCACTAAAACTCAGACTTACCATATTTCGCTAGTAAATAAATAGTGAAACATTAAAACATTATAAATTCGATTTCAAAATCAATAATGATAGTGACGAATTATTGATAAAAAATTATATTACATAAAGGAATAAAAAAAATATAATGTTATTGCCAGTGCAATGATATAACACACATTTTTTACAAGAATATTTATTTTTATTGATGATAAGATAAGATAATTATGATATTATAATTACGATAAATGATAAGTTTTACTTCCATGAAACGATTTACATATATCCGTCTCGGATCAAATTATATAGGTATGTACATATACATACATGGTGCAAATTCTTCGAGCCGCGACCATTATCACATCACCAAATATTTATAAGATGACGCAACGAGATAAATCCGCTAATGACGTCTATATTAACTGATAAGCATTATATCATACTAAAGTAAGTAATTTAATGTTGGTACCTTTTATTTTGTATCGTGGGGAAAACCTTCAAAAGGTACCCGGCACCTTGGGAGAGGGTATCGGGTTATGTGGGATTTTACAGCACTAAAACCCCCTCCGCCACGTCCACCAATCCGCACTTGGCCAGCGTGGTGGACCATGGCCTAAATACCTCTCATTTATGAGAGGAGACCTGTGCCCAGTAGTGGGACAATAAAAAGGTTGAAAAAAAAACCCTCGGTGGCTGCCTCTGCGCTTGGGAAGGACTCCCGGATCTCCAGTGGAACGCACCGGTGTCCTCCACGCGTGACGCTCCTTCGGGAGAGCAGCTGATGTCCTCTCCTGCACCTCCCGACGCTTACGGCGGCATGCGGCCACGCACACACCGCCGCCCTTCCCGGGGCTGCTGACTGGACGGATCAAGCTCCCACTCTTACCGCCCACAACCCCCGAAGCCCACTTTTCGTCGCCTCTTACGATCAGGCAGGGGATACCGTAGCTCTATTCTTAATCCCGAAGCTACAGGGAGTAATGTTGGTACCTTCTAAAAGTTGTTATATTAAAAAAAATCATATCCTTATCCTATTTGCGTCACAATGCTGCGCCTAGGCACTATATCCTTTAACCCTATAATTTATTTATATACTAGATGTGCCCTGTAGGCAGATTTACCCGCAATATAGGTACGTCATGTTTTATAGCCTGAAAACATTCATTGATAATGACCATCCAACACAAAATTTTTTTTCAACTAGTTAGGAACCAGTAGATCACGATATTGGCAGTTAAAAAAAACATTTATTAGATTTAGTACGAATTGCTCTAAATACAATAATAATAATTATTATTAAGATACACAAAAACATTTCAAAATTAGTTAATTATGGGCAACCTATAATTTATTATTATAGGTTGCTTACTTCGCCACGGTACTCCAAGTGGGTAACATAACAGCTAAGTAAAAAAAGTCAGGACAAATTATATTTTGGACTGACTGTTCAGCGCCATAGCAAAATCATAAGGCTTGAGATTAAGATTATCGTGACAAATTATACTTAATCTGATGACGTGTGAGGCACGACTACTCAGCTGATTCGCTGACACATCCCGAGCACCCTTCCAGTCAGAATGGCTCACACTCGTGACTCAGATAAGTTCTAGCAATGTATCATGTATATTAGAGTATATTTCTATATGTACGATAGCAAGTTTCTAGTATAGTTGTATGTTATTTCCATTCCAAATGCAAATGAAATCACGTGCACAGCGTTGAAACAATGTATTGTTAATCAGATTTACCCAAAAGTAGTGTTGTTCCTTTAATAATGTCATCGATCGATCTGTTGCCAGTGCTGCAGTATCAAGTAAATCAGTAAATCCACTACTTGTCTTAGCATGAATCATACCTCTTGGCTGTGTATGTCGCCACAGACGGAGGCTCTACCGGTTTAAGAGTCATAATGTTGATGTTTGAAACAGTCATTGTCCTAGTTTGGGAACCAACAGGTAATTCCAACACGCAAAAAGAAAACTTTAAAGTCTTTAAACAATTTACTTACGGACAAATTTCCCCATATTTTTCTACTAGGTACATATTTATAAAACAAAGATTTATTTCTCTCCCACTAAGAATCGAACCTCGGACGAAAATTTTAACCTAAAACTAAAATCAACTTTGTTATCACAAATTACAGATACCTAAGTATGATGCCGCTCCTTAATATCGTATCACTACTTATGCTTGCAACGCAACATTCCTTGGGTATAAAATTCACGATAAGGAATTACAATTACCTTTAAATAAAATAAAAAAATAATTGATAGGCTATATTATTCTTCTGCATCGCACCTATTTTTAAGTTAGCATTTATATTTTTTTGCCTATACCTGATGCACTTACCAAATTCAAAATCTTGCTGATGAAACCTAGGAGTTTATTCTTACGAGATAGATGTAAACAATATTGGCGGTACTTTTTATTCATATGTAAAAAAAAAGCAGAACAACGAATAGACCGTAAACTGAAATAACCTATACTATACATATAGTTTTATTGTTAAAGTATCATTGTCATGACAAACTTTATGTTAATTTAATTTTTGAACTGAAATAATATAACACAATGACATGTAACATAACATAACTTAAGTGACCAGTGACCGGCCTTTTTGTTTTTTGTTTTTAAACAAAAAAAACTTTTTTAATTTGATCATGTGGCCTGAAGGCAACCGACTGACATAAAATTGTGTATCCTCAACAGGGCGAGGCAGTACTTCACTGCGGGCAAATCCTGACGCTGTATAAGGCCCAGGTCAGACCCCACAAGGAGTACTGCTCCCATTTCTGGGCAGGAGCACCAAAATCTGAATTCGAATCGTCAACGACCCAAGATTAACTGACAGGCTAGAACCGCTTAGCTTGCGAAGAGCCATAAGCTCGCTCTGCGTGTTCTACAGACTTTACAATGGTGAGTACTTTTCAAAATTAATGAAGGTTAATGCTCCACCGACAACATCTGGGCTCGTGGCGGTCCTTCACAGTCTGTTTTGCACGCTCATTTTTACCACGTACGTATAAGTTATGGGACAACCTTCCAGCTGAGGCATTTCCAGTGGACTAGGACATGGGGTTCTGCAAGGAAGCTGTAAAAAGCTCTCCTCCAAAGCGGGCAATGCTCGGGTGGCTCCCCTGGGGTTGCCCATGTTCATAGGTGGCGGCGATCGGTTAACACTAGCGGCCGGCAGCCTGTCGCTTTGCAAAAAATGAAGCGTTTGAAGTTTTTGTTGAGTCGATATGTATCGATCGGCGCGAAATTTTGGATACACGGCGGCGGCGGCGCAGCATGCATGGCGGCGCGGCGCCCACCTCTACTCCCAACTCTATCCGTCCGCAACCCCATGAGGGGCTCATCTCTTTAGTCGCCTCTTACGACAGGAAGAGGATACCATAGAACTACAGGGACTGCGTTTATGTCTAGGAGAGACCTTTTAAAAATAGATGATGATTATTGATAGGCCTAATTTATCAGACATCTCTCGTGTAAAGCACCACAGTTTAAACAGTTACCATACCAATTAAATTGTCATCAACACCCAATCAAATAGAATAGGTACTTGTAATATGATTACTTAATGACGAAAGCTATTTGCCCCTGTTTGTATTACCAGATCGCTCTCCATCATATGACTCATAACATAATATAAATATCTACATATTGACAACTCAATGACTCACCAGGGCCTCTGCAGGGAAATATTGAGAATCTAGTATCGACGTCATTGAATTTTGTTTCTTTTATAATTGAAATTGTGTGTTGTCTATAATTGTTTATGTTTACAGTTGTAAACAATGACTAAGAGCTGCGTTGTCCCAATAACATTTTTTGGTACTTTTTACTATTTTTAGGGTTCCGTAGCCAAATAACAAAAATCGGAACCCTTATGGATTCGTGATGTCTGTCTGTCTGTCCGTCCGTATGTCACAGCCACTTTTTTCCGAAACTATAAGAAATATACTGTTGAAACTCAGTACGTAGATGTATTCTGTGAACCACATTAAGATTTTCACACAAAAATAGAAAAAAGCAATAAATTTTGAAACTTCCACCGAAAATTGGTTTGAACGAGATCAAGTACATAATGTAGTTTTTTATAATACGTCATAAATCGTAAACCACAATTAATTTACCTTTCATTCAATCTTAATGCAACAATGATTTCTATGGATAATCAACGGCTGATGTATTTCTGTTGCCGCTATTGTTATACAAATACTAAAAAAAGAATAAAATAAATATTTAAGGGGGCTCCCATACAATAAACGTGATTTTTCATAGATTGGCCGGTTTTTTTATTAATTGTGTTACTAATAAATAACGTAGGTATGTTTAACTAATTAGTAAAAAAAAATAGTAAATTATTTTCAACTAAATTCGGCAACAAAATGCTAAATGCTCAAACAATATTTGTTAGCTTTTCAGAAATAACGCAATACTATAGCTACATTTAATTAATTTTTTCAAAAATTGTAACTTATAAGCATAGCCGTATATTAAAACAATAAAAACAATGGTGGACAAAAAATCACATGCATTCATACATTCTTAAAACCAAAAAAATATACTTATTATACTTTATACTTCTTCTTAAACAGTCAAGTTATAAATAAGAAACAAAGAGCGATTTTTAAACTTAGAAATGGAGTACTTAGTTCTTTTCTACACACAAGCTTTTTTATGGCAGATTTATTCATCTGAGTGGCTGATGTTCAAATTTAAAAGAGGAGGGCAATTCAGTGCATATCACAATTCTACAAAGTGTATACGCGTCTTCCATAGCTTTATAAGGAAAATTGTTTTAACCATAGCGCACTCCTAATTGATTTGTAAGTCACAAACACAAATGACTATTTCCATGAAGCAACCGATACGACGCTGTATATTGGATTTTAGAGCTAAAAATATTTGTAATAGTTCTCTGAACTTACTATAACGATCGTGTGTTATTTGTTAGTCTTGGTAAGTATAAGTACCTGCTTACAAACAAAATACCTATAATACAATAACATTATTAGAAGAAATTTGTCGTAAGTTGTTTTGTAAAAGATGTTTACCATCCAGTGTTTGGGCAATTCGGTGGTCTCTTTGTGCAGACAAGCGCGGTCGCAGCCTTCAATTTTGGAGGGAGGGTCGCCAAGAAATTGGGAGGGGGGAGTCACTAAGAAATTTGGGGAGAACAGGTGTACTAAGCGTCGGAAAAAACAAGAATCTGTCTTCCTAAAAATTTAATTCCAGCATGGTTAGATATAGATGAAATAAAACAAACGTACTTAGTCTAGCCCGATGGCCGCGGGCGAATCGTAGCAAGGGCGCAAAGTGGTGAGTCAGATGCACGACGCACCCTACTGCACGTGAGGGAGGGGGTGAGAAACCGAGACTAAATAATACAGAGGTTCATGGCTATTCTACTGTAAATCTCCAGCGAGCTGTTAACCTACTTTAAATAACGCTGCACACTCACAACCCGTGAAAGAATTTCACACGTGTATTTCATAAATGCCCAAAAAAAAGTCAATTTGCAAAAGAAAAGTAAGTTGGAATTATTATATTGTTACTCGCTCTAGCGCTTAGGGGAGGCCTGGACACATTTATCCGGTTCTGCAATCTGCACCATTGAGGTATTATGTTTAGTACATTATACCTTAATGTTCTGCGCCTTCTAAACCCTGTCTCACTGTCTTCTTTAAGATGTCAGTCCACCTTATTAGATAGGGGCTTGTGCTCTTTTAGTCGAGACGTGGTCTTGATTCGAGGACCTTTCTCGGTAAAGAGTTAGTTGGCCTATTGTTATATGGCATGGCATATAGTATGTAGTCGTATGGCCAATATGCCGGTAACCTTCGTTCCTCTACGAATGTCATAATTTAGAATTCTGTCGCTTAGAGAAATACCAAGTATAGCCACCGCTCGTGAGTGACTTGAGAAAAAGAGCTCGTGGAAAAGGCTGACGGTGAAGTAGAGTAACAACTTCTGTACGATTGTTGCCTCTTTGTGGGAGCTGCGATCGATACACGCAGACGGGCAGACTGGTGCAAAATGTTAATACATATAAATATAGCCACCCCTCCGACCGAGAAGTACAGATAAGCCGTAATACGTTTGTGATGTGAGGGAAATTGGAAGATTGAATAGTAATGCATTGAAAGCAAAACATTAGAAAATATGTTACGTCTAAATTATTTTTAAGATATACATATTTAGTTTTACAAGATAGCAGTAAACGAACATGCAGTATATACAATTCGAATCGACGATGTTGATGATGTTTTTTGAGTATCGCTATTTATTGACTAAATAAAATAAAATGCTTTTCGAATTATTCTAGTTCTGCCAAACTAGATGTATGCGGGTAAAGCTCGTTTTCCTTCGTCAATGTACTATTTAATTTTAATGCATGCATGGCCAGTATGTATAAAGTAAATTTATCGTAAATCAGTATCATTTGTTACGTAACACATCGATGATCTGATTGTATTTTCTACTGAATTACTTCAGGAAAAATTTATAGAAATATTCATACATTTTTATCAGTATTAATCATTAAAAGATTATGAATAAGCAACATTTTTAGGAATATTAGATTTTTAATGATAAAAATGTAGTGTGATAAAACGTACTCGTAGTACGAAAAATACTATACCTAACACAGGAAACTATAATAAAAAAATTAATTTAGGAATTAGGATATTATAATATTTGCCAATCATGTTACAGCATAACGTTTCAGATTTCATTTTCGCGGACAACCCCCGGTTCGTTACCCCGGTGGCGACGACCTCCTTTCGAGGTTATCCTCCTCAGCTGCTGCAGGATATAATTTTCGCTTCCTGACTAATGACCTTTTATACTACTTTTGGCTTTGGGGAGGATATAACGATGTCTATGCGTAAATACTCGTAGTTCGATTACATATGTATCTATTCAAATAAATAAAATTGGAGTGTCTATTTGTAATATTAAAATAACCGCTTTTTACTACATGCATATGAATGTGTATATACATGTACATATACCAAAATAATATTTTTTACAATTTTTGTCTGTCTGTCCGTTTGTTCCGGCTAATCTTTGAAATGGCTAGACCGATTTTGACAGGACTTTCACTGGCAGGTAGCTGATGTATGGCCGCCCGCGACTTCGTCCGCGTGGACTTTGGTATTAGTTGTAGCATGATGATATATAAGCCAAAAGCCTTCCCCGATAAATGGACAACAATGGACATCAAAAGGACAACACAAAAATAATTTTACAATTCGAACCAGTAGTTCCTGAGATTAGCGCGTTCAAAGAAACAAACAAACTCTTCAGCTTTATATATTGGTATAGATAACACTTATGAAATTCTAGCAGTATTATTCGTTCAGTAGCTTCATGTCATCAACGACTACACTTAACGTATAAACACGTGAAATTAAAAAACGATCTAATTATGCCAAAAAGATATCGAAAATGTTAGAACTTACGGACGGATTCGTCCAGAGTAGGCGCCCGACTACATCCACTTAGGTACGTTCATGTAGGAACATAAGTTTTAACCTTGGCCTTAGCGGTATACACCGAAGGCTTAAAAATCGATATGATATGTAATACCTATCCATGTAATGTAATGTAAACTGGCAATAAAAATTACTTAAATAACATAACAACATTTTAATGGTGCCATACGGTATCATCAAATAACATGGGTTGCTAATAAACAATAGAGTAATCAAATAATAATATGTTTTTCAAAATAATATTATGAAGAGCGATGGATATAACAATAAAAATTCAAACTTCTAAATACATACGTATTATTATTATGTTGCATTTGAAGTCTAGTATTTTGTTGGCATCAAAATAATCGGTGCATCGCGTGCATCGTTCGTTTACGGAAGCATGGCTACGGGATGAAGAGTATCGATATTCAAAATCGATACACTAATACTTTCTAATTTTTTTATCACTGGTAGTATTATACTTTAGCATTATTATTGTTATTATGTAAATTCTTATTTAAATAAGTTTATACAGCAGAAGTTTAAACATTATGTTAACTTTATATTATATAATCTTAAAACGATTCGTTTTTCACCTCCCCCCCCCCTCTCCCCCAAGGAGCTTGATACGGTCAAAGTGATGTATGAGGGGTTTCCCCTATCCCCTCTTGGGAGTAACGGAAAAATTTCCAAATTTAAAAATTCAAGATGGCGGCCGAGTTTGAAATTCTCAGTATAAACATGATTCGTTACAGTTAAAATGTAAATTTTAGAACTTTAAGCGCATTTTGATTTCAATCGCTATAGAAGTACACAAAAGTGCTCTTGTCGAAGTCATAATCATAATTAAGTATGTTAAAAAGCAGTTTCTAGTAAAAAACAAAAATTTAAAAAAGAATTTTCTTAAGCGCTAGAGCTAGAGCAACGACGGACATAGTTAGCTTTATCCCACCAAAAACAAAAATGTAAAAAAGGAGAGCCAAGTTCAATACAAAAATTATGCTTGGCTGTGGGCTTCTCCGCAAAAAGAATGGAGATCTAAATTAGTGCCAAGTTCTATGCAAAATCCAAATATGTATTTATAGGAACAAAATAATATTATGAACAAGTATTAAACTCTATTTCTTTGCTTCATTGGATACCTATAATAATTAGCTGTTATTGTTAGACTGATTAATGTATGAATAATATCAGCATTTTTTCATAACAGTATATTAATAATAAGGTATAGGTACCTTACAGAAGTTATTTTCTCAATTAGAAATTAAGACTAATTTTAAGTTGCATTAGATTATACTGGTAAAGAAACCGTTACGAACGTTACACTAAAGCTCTAATTACAATCAAATTAAATGACCATTTACGTGTTATTTTTCAGAATATGTGGGTTAAATATTGCTGGTGGTAATTAGTTTAAAAATGCTGTCTCATAGAGAAAGCATACTGCAAGATTCTTCAAATATCATCTCGAAACAGTGATGAATGAAGATCATGTGCGCATGAGACGTTATGTATGTTAGTGAAGCTACTGCAGTTTTTACTCCTAATAAAATCATAATTATATGAATATGTCAGACTTATTTGGGCTATGTATATGACACTTTCTAGAAATCGATCTAAATAACACCTCATACAAATTTATGGCGCTGGCTAAAATGTAAATCTGCTTTATACAACTATTTAAGTGTATCTACAGGGAAAAAAGTACAAAAGTTGGATTTTACGAATGATATGCTTCCTTTGAATGCTGATTCCCTTTCAGCAGTACCTACAGTAAAACAAAAGAGATAATAACAATTAAGATTATACGAATCTAATATTAATAAAACCATACATAATTCAATACAATAATTCTTACAAATATCAAGCATTTTGCTTATCAGCTGTGAAGTTCTACAAATAACGATGATTAATTTACTCTAGTAAAACAATCAAAGACGAAACAAAAAATATTGTTAAGTGGAACGTAACGAATATTTCCATTATTTTCCATTGAGAGTAAAAGGGTTCCATTTTCTATAAATTTTTAAGGACTTTTAAACTTCTAACTTAAATGTTCAGGGTATGGTAGTATTATCGAATACAATTGGAATTATGGAGTAAGAAAAAATAATGAATATTGAGAAACTTGTTTGAAAAGAATGTTTATAGGTATAATTAATAGTATGGTTTGTGTAATTCGTAATTTATTTACTGTTTCTTCAGCGATAACATATTATGTATTTGTAACTGTGTGATGTGCTTCTAATTTTTATTAATGTTTATTTTCAGTTTATCAAGAAAGATAAAACACATCGTTCCTATTGTGTATTGTGTTTTATAATTTAAAATAGGTAAGTAAAATAGGATTCCTAATTTTAGTATCAAGGAAAAGGACCTTAATATCGATTACATCACTTTTATAGTTCCACTAACACGTCGACTCACATTTCCATGGCAGTAAGCGTCGGCTTCGCAAATACCTTATCGTTATCACTGATAGAGTGTTATTACCTCGCGTTATCAACCTTATCAAGTGTGCCTGCGCCCTTACCATATATGGTAACGAAAATTGAGCCACCTCGCTATTGGCTGAGTGTATTGTTGCCGATAGTATGTGAATTGTGACCGATAAGACGCGATTTATATACTATATCCTCCCAGCAAGTTGCTCATTTTGTGTGGAGAGCTGAACGTAGCGGCCGTATCACTAGTCACTATTTTTTAATTTAAAAAAAGTAAGTTTTTATTAAATTACTTGGTTTGTTTAGTTTTTTAAATATTCGTAATTTAACTTAAAAATAAGTGATTTTAAGCCGTGCAATAATTAAACAGGTGTTTCTTTTTCGGTTACATAATTATTTATTCAGTGTTACGTAAATGGGCGTGAAGTGAACGATTTATGACTTGGATCTACAGTTTTTTCTTTGGTGGATAACTTAATATTTTTGTCCCATTTTTTTAAATAAATAAGTTAATTTGATTTACTTAAAAATTTCCATCTTTTGAAAATTCAGTTTTCTTGACAGTTTCGTAAAATAAAGTATGATTGGTCCGGGAAAGTAATTAATAAAATAATCAGTAAATATAATACTAAAGAGAATACTGAATACCACAATTAGTTTTAAATGGTTATAGTAATAAAAATAAATTGTTATAAAAATAAATATAATGGAATCAAGTGAAAAATTCTATTTCAAATATCTTCCTAAATGAGTATTAAAGATTAAAATGAGAAATTAAATGGAGCGAAAATTTTCAAATATTTCATTTATTATAAGTATCTCAATTTTTAAATTTGATTTTAAAACTTTCCAGACTAATTCAAAATGTGCGACGAAGAAGTTGCCGCGCTGGTAGTGGACAATGGCTCCGGTATGTGCAAGGCCGGGTTCGCCGGAGACGACGCGCCCCGCGCCGTGTTCCCCTCGATCGTGGGCCGCCCGCGCCACCAGGGTGTCATGGTGGGCATGGGACAGAAGGACTCGTACGTAGGAGACGAGGCCCAGAGCAAGAGAGGTATCCTCACGCTCAAGTACCCCATCGAACACGGCATCGTCACTAACTGGGACGACATGGAGAAGATTTGGCATCACACCTTCTACAATGAGCTCCGAGTGGCTCCCGAGGAGCACCCCGTGCTGCTCACCGAGGCGCCCCTCAACCCCAAGGCGAACAGGTACGTAGCGCCGTTCGCGCCCTCGTCAGCTAGTGTAATGTCTGGAGTTTCCGCGGGAGCTAACAAACTGTTTTCCGTTGCAGGGAGAAGATGACACAGATCATGTTCGAGACCTTCAACACGCCCGCCATGTACGTCGCCATCCAGGCCGTACTGTCGCTGTATGCGTCCGGTCGTACCACCGGTATCGTGCTGGACTCCGGAGACGGTGTGTCGCACACGGTGCCCATCTACGAGGGCTACGCGCTGCCCCACGCCATCCTGCGTCTGGACTTGGCCGGCCGCGACCTCACAGACTACCTCATGAAGATCCTCACCGAGCGTGGTTACTCGTTCACCACCACGGCCGAGCGTGAAATCGTACGTGACATCAAGGAGAAGCTCTGCTACGTCGCGCTCGACTTCGAGCAGGAGATGGCCACCGCCGCCTCCAGCAGCTCGCTCGAGAAGTCCTACGAACTTCCCGACGGTCAGGTCATCACCATCGGAAACGAGAGATTCCGTTGCCCCGAAGCCCTCTTCCAACCCTCATTCCTGGGTATGGAAGCTAACGGCATCCACGAGACCACCTACAACTCGATCATGAAGTGCGACGTGGACATCCGTAAGGACCTGTACGCCAACACAGTGCTGTCCGGAGGTACCACGATGTACCCCGGCATCGCCGACCGTATGCAGAAGGAGATCACCGCGCTGGCTCCTTCCACGATGAAGATCAAGATCATTGCGCCCCCAGAGAGGAAATACTCCGTATGGATCGGAGGATCAATCCTCGCGTCCCTCTCGACCTTCCAGCAGATGTGGATCTCGAAACAGGAGTACGACGAGTCCGGCCCCTCAATCGTGCACAGGAAGTGCTTCTAATTTGCCAAGTGAGACTATTTCTAACGTTTGATGATGCCCTACACCGAGGCCCTGACCGGGAGGCTCAAATTACGCTTGTGATCTATTGTTTAAGTGCAGTATTTAAATAGGTTGTAAGGTATCGTAATATGCATATTACGTAAACTAACGGATTGAATCCGTTTGTGACAAAGATTTTTGATTAATTTATTAAAAGTTACTAACCTCAAGTTTTTAATAAAATAAATAATTTATACCGGTATAATTTTGCAGTTTTCTTGTACTTTCTTAAAGTGAAAGAACTTTTACCGTTCAGTATGACCACTTTGACACAGAAACTTAAGAGCTCGGTTTCTCTCGTAAAAGATGCGTAGTCACTGACCGCTCTAAATTATTATCCTACGCTCTGTTCAGAAAGAGAGTACACATGGAACTGGGAGCACTGCTTTAATTGACATAATGTTTTTTTTTATTTCTAGTACATATTTGAGCCTAGTTAGACAAAGTCACATAGTTGGACAAAAGCTATCACTCCAGTAGAATTATTCAATTAAAACGACGGCTAGTGCCTTTACGGATTTTTTTCACTGAGGTTCAGAGAGGTGCACAAGGAAAACCCATAATTTCGCCCTGTTATTTTACTTAACGGTACTTACATATGCGCCTAAATTAACCAATATCGATAAATGTCACTACGTCATATTCAAAATTTTTTAGGCGTTCATGTAGGTAAGTAAGTCCATTGAACTCCATAATAAATAAATTCGTAAGGTCACATCCACAGGTCATGTCTTGTTTTCTCTGTCTCAAAAGATCTTGATCGACTTTCATTAAACTCAGAATTTTAATTTACTTAATGTTACTTACAGTGAGCCTTCAGAATTTTGAATGTCAAAGTCTAAGGTCAATGTATGTATATATATCATGGAATGAATAATTCATACTCACATATTCAATATCTTCTCAGCAATGCCGATCGGTAGCGTTAATTTGCGGTAAGGTCATTGACAGTTGCTAAAGGTTTTTAATTTACGTTATCCCATGAAAATTAAACTTCAAAACACGCATTTATAAGAATACTAACGATTAATTAAATATTAAGAACTTTCGTTGTATAGGTATTAAAAGTTAAAAGCTATAGGTCTAGCCCGGGCCGTTTGCTGGATCGATATTCTAGCTAGGGTATTGTCTACTAATATCGCTAATGGGGCATGAGGGACGGGCGCGGTCCTTACCTTACCTGTAGTGTCGCCGCGCCCTTCTGTTGTATCATCGATTGTAATTACCTTAATTACTCAAAGTTCGACGAAGCTTACGGTATACATAAAAAGGTACCTATAATAGGTTCAAAAAGAAAAAAATTAATATGGTGTTGCGGTTAAAAAGGCTTACCTACTTTTATTAAAAACAAAGAAATATGATTATCTAGTTGACAGGTAAGCATGGAAAGAGTCTGGATAATTGGAAGCGCACATGGCTCGGCGGCTAGCGTAGAACGCAAGCGGTCTATGTAGCTAATCCAAACGGGCGCGGCCGAGTGTGAGATGGGTGACCGCTAGTGGCAAAAAATTTCATGCGTGTTTCCGTGCTTCGGTCTTGTTAAGTCGTCGGTCCCGGTTGTTGACGATAGATAACAGTCGTTAAACCTTGTCGGAGGCCTTATGGGCGGTTTGAAAACATCCCACAGCGGGTTGGCCACTAACCTGCATCTCCACCAATCCGCATTGGAGCAGCGTGGTGCAGTAAGCTCCAGGCCTCCCCAATAATGGGGAGAGACCCGTGCCCAGCAGTGGGACGCAAAAAGGGTTGCAGCCACCTATTATTAGTAACCTACATATGTATAAGTAAACATTATATTAAAGACACAAATAATAGGTTAATTACTATATTATTATAATGCGTTATTGCGGAAAACCCACTGTTCTGCGGTCTGATGATAAACTAAAATAGTAAAATGATGTTCAATTCCAAGTGTTCAATGTTTAAATGTTTACAGGATAGGTACATGATTTACAAAATGAGTGCGTGGTTGTTGTATTATATCAGAAGCAATATTTAAAAAAAAACTATTTTTTTACTTACCTAAATATTTACCTTACAATAAATACTTGTCGTCGCTTCTAGTGACCAGAGGGTTGGCAGTTACTTTGCACTAAAAACGAGGGAATGCTGCCAGCGTTCTGGGCACCATGCCGCAATCAGATCTTTTGGATGGCATATACATTTTGTAAAATACGTACCTATATTATCTTTACCTTATTTATGAAATTTCATTTGTCATGAATCATGTGTAGTTGAATAAATAAATATTGTTCCTTATAAAAGGTTTATATATTGGAGCTTATTATAAGTATTAGGCTAGTCAGTAAATTCAATAAATTTTAATAACTAATTATGTACATATTTCATTATTAAAAAAATAATATTTGTAAATTTACTCATTCATGACTACAATCGTAGATACAAAAAGCCATGTTTTAGGTACGACATTCTTGACAATGAGAGAATGTCCACTAAAGGAACGGAAGACAGACAGGAGAGACTTAGGTATATCAACGTTTTAGGGGGTATGCCATCAAAATCACACAGAGTAAAATTTGATTACGGAAAAGTTATCACCGTTTGTATTACTTTCTGCGGCTCACCAGCCCTAACGCGTATCTGTACGTAACGACTGCAACGTCATCTGTATGTATATGTATATAACGCGTCATAAAATTGTATAAAAATAGTTCGGGGGCTATTTCGGGGCGACCGGACCGGCGACCTAGGCGAAGCGATCGATATAATTAGAGCAGCCACACCTCCGCGACGTCTGGCCGGCGTCTGCTGGATTGGTAGTGGTGGTAGCCCCGGCACGGTAGCTTGCTTCGTCAGTGTAGGGCTATTCCTGGATGCAACGTTTGCTGATGGATGGGTAGGTAGGTAGGTGTCCGACGCGGCGCACTCCGTTTACAATGACGCTAAAGTCAATGGTCAATCCAATGCCAAATTTTCTTTATCTAACATTCTTTAGCAAAACTATATTCAAACCATCGTTTCACCCGGCTTAAAAAGGATCGTTTGGTACCGTAAATTAAGTAAGTATACAACACTCCACGCTAATGGATTAGCATTTATTCGTAGGCTTTTAGTCCTACTACTATTATAAAGGCGAAAGTTTGTAAGTATGGATGTATGGATGTATGGATGTTTGTTACTCTTTCACGTAAAAACTACTGAATGGATTTGAATGAAACTTTACCACAATATAGCTTATACATCAGAATAACATATAGGCTACAATTTATAAAGATATTGTGTGAATTGTCCAAAATATGACGATAAGTGTCAAGTAAGTAGGAAAAAATCTACCATCTGCGAGCTATTCTGGCATGCGCCGCCAAAACCGCTAGAGGTACACCTATGTAATGTATCATGTTAATGTTTATCTTATATAGTCCTCCAAAAAAGCCGGTCCACGGTACTTCAGAAGGGACTTCACTTTATGCTAATGATCCTCTCTAACGCGGGTGAAACCGCGGGGCACAGCTAGTTTTAAATAAGTCAACGAAATGGGGCTGCATATTTACAGCAAGTTTTTTACAATAATACAAAAAAAGTTAAATTAAATGTTGATAGATTGGGAAGTTATAGGGTCAATGTACTAAGAAAGCATCTTTTTCCTTTTTAACAATTTTGTACATCACTAAGACATTACAATAAAGCAGGCTTACCATACCATCAAGTGCCATTTTGAATTGATTGAGTAAACGCAGCTGCATCTGGCCACTTGTCGAGGTTATTGGTTGAGAGGAATTATTAGTAAAATAAAAATAAATATAATAAATTCAAATTTTAAAGTTTGCCTGCTACGTTTAAATGAATAATAATTTATTTTTAGTATTCTTTCGTAATGAATGACCTATAATTACTATACCAAGTAATTCGCAATAATAGGGCAAGTGAGTGAGTGAGTGAGTATAAATACTATATACCACGTAGAGTTCAAGTGTATACCAATGATGATTAGTCTAAAGTTGGAGTTAGGAACAAACACAAATAATACCTACCTATGTATCGACAGTTCAGGTAAAACAAAGATCGCCAGAGGACGATAAAATTGAATAACCACAGATAAGGTCTATCGTATAGTGTGTAACCAATCTAATTAATTATGCAAGCATCCGTATCACACATTATAATAAATAAATATTTCAAACTTAATATAAGTGGTACAAAATATCTATATGAAATTGACTAAAAGGTGATTTCTTTGTTGCAGATCTGTACTTCATCATTAGTACCTATTAATACAATTATTTGTAAGTAGGTACTCGTATTTTAAAACTTAAATTTGGTAACTTCCTTCTAAATTGGAAAAACAAGAACATTCAGTGAGTCTTTTCAAATTTTTTGTTAAAATAATATTATATTTATCCAAAAATTCGTTGTGTAATCTAAGAACAAAGTTTTCATGAAATTTTATACTTACTACCATCAAATATTCGAGTCGATCGAATTTACGCAATGCAGTGAGAGTAAGAAACACATTACATATACTACATCCTACACTTAGATAGACAGACCATGCACAGTCTGCGAGGTGTCTGACTTCGTGCTCCAACGAATTGAATGCGTCAACGATTTGGCTTGTTGCAATTTCAAAGACTGAGTAGATTGTGTTTAGACAATAATAGAAGTGGCTAGTGGAAATAATAGAAGCACAGTGGCTACTTTGACTATCAATATGGCGCGATAATTACATTGGCGGACTGCCGATCGATGGTCCCGGGTTTGAAACCCGGCGAGACCAGTAGTTTCAACTAAATGATTATACATATTTCACCTTTTGTTCTCGGCTCTCAGTGTTACGGTATTTGTATGTGTTCTCTTTCAAAACTGAATTTGTAAGTATTTTATACCGCCAAGAACTTACTTTATGTTGAAACATCATCATACTGTAAAGAGACGATGTTTCATCGATCTTACAAAATCAATGACTCAACATAAAAGGAAAGGTGCCTTTTAAGTATTGCAATGTAGAAACCACTAACCCTTCCGTTATGTAAATCCTTCATAATTGACTTTCATACGCATGAAATGAGTCATTTCAACAATCGTGAGTCGCCATCTTATTCAATTTCAATTAACCAGCATTGCATCCATCTCTTTTTGACCCTAATATCTTTAGTTTAAAGTATGACTGAAAATCCAAACTCATATTCAAACAATGTCATTAGAAGAAAAACGTAGAACACCATTGCATTTATAAGCATAGTGCTAGTTGGTAATTAGTACTCCAGTGAAAAGCTGGAAGTCACGAATAGTCACGATACAAAATAAGGGTATTTTGTAGCGCATTAAAAACAAATCGTCACTTAGGTAAGTGTTCCACATGTTGGATTTAGAATATAGGTGGTCATCTATTTATTACCTATTCAAACTAAATCAACATTTAGGTTAAAAAGTTTAAGATATCCGGTTCAAAATAACGAGCAAGTAGCAAAAAAAACTGGGATAGAATGTATTCAAAAGCTTGGTGTTAGTAGCTACATACTCTCTGGTAGCTACTACAGCGCAGGCTTGACGAGCTAAGACTCTGCTTCAAACTTCAAAGGCAGTTGTCGAGTTGACGTACGTTCCAAGAGGCTCTTTGCGCAGAGTGAGGGTGTCTCTGTTTGTGGCGAGGGTCAAGGGCGGGGATCGATGGAGGCTGCCGGCTGCTTATTCTAGTACGCTGTGTGCAATTCCGACCATATAGCAATCATAGCTATTATTTAAGTTAATCTCAGCAAACCGTTTCATTTTATACCCTTATTCTTGAAGTGCATTACTAGTACCTAAACCGCCATCTTGGGTATTCCCAACATTGGATGGGATGTTGGATTTAGAATGACGTTATCCTTCAAAATTCAAACTAAACGTTTATTCAAAATTTCAGCTCAATCATTTTAAGATACCTGGTTCAAAATTAATGCTTGTACGCGGTGTCGTATTATTACGTTTTATTAAGGTACACAAAAATACCGCCTTCAGGAAGAAGAACAGGTGACGGGGAAACGGAATTTTGTCTGTCGTAAAATATTTCTGTGGTACTTCGATGGATAGAAGCAGTTACCAACAATGGCGGATCTAGCCCCTTGAAGAGGCATTTACCACGCGCATGCTCCCGGCCGCATAACTATGTATAAGTAACGCTGTAAAACAGTTACAAAGCATGGTTTCCTCGTTTTTACAAAAGTATTTCGTTTTCATTCAAAAATATTTGATAATGCATTAATTTATTATTAACACGAAGTTGCATAACAATACCTTATGGCAATGTTTCTCTACCAAATCACTTGTTATTGTGAATGTGGTTCTGAGATGTGGTTCATACGAATTCCCGATTGTGTTGTCTATTTTTACACTTTACTGACAAGTTGACAAAAAAGGGCCAGACAGGCAGGACCGACCCACGGCTGATGGGTCCTTTGTCAAGGGACCTATGGAATAATTTATTTTTCTTCTATAGCTTGGCATGTGCATACGCCATACACACAATATATTATCAGGTGAAATAGGACCCTATACCAATGAAATAAGGCACTTATAAGTGCATTAATTTTTGTTTAGATGAGAACAGGCACAGTGTATTTTTAGTATGTAGGCCAGTTAGTAAAATGTCGTCAATTGGAGCATTCATTTGTGAGGTTAATTGACTTTTACCCTAGAAGCGAGATGTAGCGATGATAAATCAAAACCATCCATCATCTCTCCAATATGAAAATCAAACTTACCATCGTTACGGATTGAAATCTGCAAGCTACGTGTGAAAAGATAATTTCTCGTGTTTGATAAAGACTTCTATGGACAGGCACAGAATACATAATAGTACAGGGTATAAACAGAAGTATTTAGAGTTTGAAAAGCATGTAATTTTTAGGGTTCCGTAGCCAAATGGCAAAAAACGGAACCCTTATGGATTCGTGATGTCTGTCTGTCTGTCTGTCACAACCACTTTTTTCCGAAACTATAAGAACTATTATACTGTTGAAACTCGGTACGTAGATCCACAGATCTGTGAACCACATTAAGATTTTCACACAAAAATAGAAAAAAGCAATAAATTTTGAGGGTTCCCCATACTTAGAACTGAAACTCAAAAATTTTTTTTCATTACACCCATACGGGTGGGGTCTCTTCAAAAATGATATTGAGGTTTCTAATATCATTTTTTCCTAAACTGAATAGTTTGCGCGAGAGACACTTCCAAAGTGGTAAAATGTGTGTAACTTCCTCCTGTAACTTCTAAAATAAGAGAATGATAAAACTAAAAAAAATATATGATGTACATTACGATACAAACTTCCACCGAAAATTGGTTTGAAAGAGATCTAGAAAGTAGTTTTTTTTAATACGTCATAAATCGTAAACCACATTTTACCTTTCATTCAATCTTAATGCAATGATTTCTATGGATAATCAAAGGCAATGATGTATTTCTGTCGCCGCTATTGTTATAAAAACACTAAAAATAGAATAAAATAAATATTTAAGGGGGCTCTCATACAATAAACGTGATTTTTATAGATAATGGTACGGAACCATTCGTGGGTGAGTCCGACTCGCACTTGGCCGGTTTTATTTATCTAAATTACTCGTATGATATAAATCAGCGCAAACATTCGCATGATAAGTCGAGGTCAAAAGACAAAATAAACAATTTTTAGTCACAGGTGGATGTCTTTTCCACTATTGCAATAACGCAATAAAAATATAAAATAGGTATCTATACATATAATAAATCTGTAACATGTCAGTTTCTGTACATTGAAGATATTTGAAAAAAATTGTCACTAGGGCTATTTATTAGCGTAATAGAACCCAAAACAATGATTTTTAGAATTATTGTCTGTTTGTCTGTTTATCTGTTTGTCTGTTTATCTGTTCGTTTGTGCGCGCTAATCTCAGGAACGGCTTAACGTAGAAGCATGCGGTTTTCACTGAAGTATTGGTATTTTTTTGGATTAACATTTAGGGTTTGTTTTATTTAAATCGGTTCACAAACAAAAAAGTTACGTAAATTTCAAGAATGATGAAATGGATGAACACCTGCACGCTATAATAAAGTTTATGCGAGCGGTCACACCACAAGTTTCGATAACTACTAACATCTCTTAATATTCTGATAACAAGTTTTCAAACACTTATGCTAAATTTCATCTCTAAATATTTAAAAAAAACATACATATCATATCACCACATATTCAAAGAAATCCTCAATACAAAATGTACAAAACCTTAACAAAACGAGGCTACTGCCGACATCTATGTTCACATTCAGAACTATTTAGTTATCTGTTGCAAATTCGGTATATCGACAATTAAGTTTATACGCTATACGATAGATGTCGTTGTTATTCATTTATTCATATTTAATTGCTTTTTACAGGTGCGTCACAGGGGACATGCCCCCCCCCCCCCCAAAATCCCTATCCCTCACTCATGCGTAGATGGAAGGCGAATCAAGCCAACTTGAGACACTTCTTCCCCCAAATTTCTTAGTGACCCCCCACCAAAATTTCTTGGCGACCTCCCCCCCCCCCAAATTGAAGGCTGCGACCGCGCCTGGACTCGCGTGGCGCAATGGTTACCATGCCGGACTGCCAATCGAAGGGTCTCGAGTTTGATTCCCGGCGAAGCAGAAATTTGAATGATGAGTTTAATTTTCTGTTCTCGGTTTAAGTGTTTGTATTTCTGCCTCTGTGTGTCGCATGGTACCCATTACACAGTGTAGGTATATTTTCCCCTACTGTGGCGCTATCAGTGTGAAACGTAAAAAAAATCAAAGTGTTCTACCGACTTTACTATGCTGAGTGTTCTTTTCAAAATGATAGCTACGTCTCCATATCATGATTACACCACCAGTCGAAGGTTAAAGTTCCACAGGCCGCTTTGCACGCTCCTTTTGATGTTTGAACGGATGTGTAAGTTATGGGACAACCTTCCAGCTGAGGCATTTCCAGTGGACTTTGACATACGTTTCTTCAAGAAAGCTGTAAAGAAAGCTCTTCTTGAAAGCCGGCAGTGCTCGGGTGGCTCCGCTGGGGTTGCCCGTTTTCATAGGCGACAGTGATCGCTTAACCACGCGGCCTTTCTGCCTCTTTGTTCGGTTTATTTATAAAAAAAGTGATTTCGAATAAACGAATAAGCAATTGCCGAGGGTCTAATAAAAAAATGTTATAGAAATGAGCAGACGTTTTCAGTGGTTAATTTAATAAGAGCTATTACATACATACGCAGTACTGGCACTGATGTTATACTAATATGCTAAAGCGTCACGGCAGCAGCACGGCATGGTGGTCACGTCCAGAATAATATTAGTAATCGATATATTTATTTCTGATGCTGTGTGAAGGGTTGTTAATAGGACCAATTGACTCTTAATCGCGTAGGGCCTGATCCTCTCACGCTGCTCCAATTCAGGTTGATGACGTCTTCATTGTTAGTGGCCTAACTGCTGTCGCAAGTTTTAAATCGCTCAAAAGACCTCCATTAAGTATGAACGACAGTATGTTAACGACAATTGCAACCAACGTGTAAGCAACCAAGAATTTGACTAACCAACTACTAACCACGCCTGACATAGCGTAGACATTTCACCACCTTTCTGCAATATATTTAAGTTACATAATGATAATGAATCTATGCATTATTTGCAGCACAAATTATTTAATTATAATGATCCTTTCCGCGGGCACAGCAGTACTATCTAAACACTTTAAAAACAGGCTATTATAGTACGTTTAATTTGTAAAGAGAAACTGATGATAACGACTGAAAAGTCGATTATAAGAGGAGTACAGTAAGATTGTAAGGACTCAGGAAGAATGTATCTACTCAACATAATAATATGAAGTTTTGTATCATAAGTAATTTCATAAAAGGTAACAATAATCCAAGGGACAGTGGAGGGCAAGCGGTCACGAACGAAATTGCAACCTCATCAGCAACGACCACTCTGACAAGAGTGAACGACTAAGGAGGAGGAGGAACAAATAATCCAACTCTAATCAAGCCTTTTGTACAAGTCTTTATCTACGCGGACGACGTCGCGGGCACAGCTAGTTTAGAATATATTCCATCCATCCATCTATCAATGATTAAAAGTTCGCTGCTTGACATAGGTTTCCCCTAATTCTCCACTCCGGTCATGCGCCCTCTGAATCCAGCGGCTTTCCGGTGTCTTCTTCCATCTGGTTAGAGGGCGGCCCGTGCTACATTTGCCGAGACTTGTCACCGTTCGAGACTTTATTTTCCTCTCTTCCCTATCGGTTGTTAGTTCTCTTAACTATGTATTTGGGCTTCAGCCGCTTCAGCTTGCGGTTGAGAGTATGTCAATAACTATCTACGGATTTCATCGTTACGGATTCTGCCGCGTAGAGAAATACCAAGAATAGCTCTCTCCATCTCTCGCTGATAGGCCATCACTGGCAACACACACTGCTCGAACACTTGACTTCAGGCACTGAAGTGTACTGTACTGACGAGATGACGAGAGGATGAGAAGAAACTTTTCCTATACGCTGTCAACCGGTTGGATTCTAGTAGTTACCCACCTCTCTCTCGAAGTCATGATTTCTTATGCAGATGATACTGCCGTCGTTTTTTTACTACCTAATACTGAGTTTTGTGGGGCATGGCACAAGTATGTTATTTACTTAAAAGTCCCAATAACCGAATAATGTACAGTAAAACTCAATTTTATCAATAAATATTTTTCATTAAAAAAAAGAGGTAGACTCTTTTCCCAGGTAGAGATAGCTCAACAACATTAGGGGTCATGGACATTAAACATAATCTTAGTCTTGCTCAAGTTCATCTTAAGACCAACCTATTAAGACCCTAAAGACCCATAAAATATTTATTACCAAATAAAAATTTCACGACCAACATCAACCTGCAGTTGTAGCTAAGAAACTGTTTGGTTGTTGCAGAAGCAGTTGCAGCAGTTGCACAGATCTTCAAAATACATATAAGTAAAAAGCGTTTCCATCGATATAATATGATCGATGAGCATTTCACATAAAATTTCACTGACTACCTAACGATAAATTATTAAGAGAATGAAATCCACGATTGGCAGATCCAAGATAAAAAAAACATAACGTTGGAACGTTTTTAAATTTGGAATTAGGAGAGAGAGGAATTGAATCAGAATCGTGTTTCATTAGAATTAATACTAATCATATTTCCGTTGAAGTGCATACTGATCGTAGAATGACTGTTGAAATCTGAGGTTGAAACTGTAATAAAAGTCACACAAACAGATCCTTTTCTAGACTAGTGATTCTCTTTCTGAATGTACTTACATAATTTTCTATATGATCCAATGGCGATAATTAAGTATATTTTTTTCCACCTGAAAGCCCAAGTCTACCGGAGGTTAAACAATATGTAACTACTTACATTACATTATTTAAATGATACTCTAACGGAAATAGTAAAATATGGCACTTCGTATGCAAACATTGCAATTCTATAGCAAGCAATGCGTATTCGCAATAATTATATTCCTACGCCCATCTTCATACTGCTATATTCAGCTATGAATATCAATGAGTGAGCGTTGAGACTTTGAGACAAATTTATGTAGCTTAATTAAATGAATACATTTTATGATAATCTGATCGGAAAGAGAATGGGCATTAAACCAGAAGCGCCATTTTTTCTGAACCGGTTGTTGGTAACTGGGGTGCTTTATAGGCGTACCTTTTCCTGGTCTGGTCTAAATGGCTCAAACATGTGGTGTTCAACAACTTATGGTGATTTGTTGTTATTTGTTGACGGAAGGCTGAAGTGCTCCTGATTCAAAATCTTTTCAGGGACTCGCAAGACCCTATCTGGTTCTGTCCTCCCTGTCCTGTAATCGATTAGGGAAGACCCATGCTCAGTAGGTATTATGGGACACCAGATTTATAACCTGATGAACAAGCGATGATTAAAAAAAAGTTAACACCTTTATAATCTTTATGCGCGTTTGTCAGTTAAGTCGGACGTTCGGATCCGTTCCAGGTTCGAGTTACCAGCACGTAATTATTCTAATCATCTGTTATCAGTCTTGATATAAAACTTACTTTAACCGAGTATTGTAAATATGTAGTTCTAAAGCATAATTTTAAGCAGCAACGCCCACGTGAAACAATACCTCATCGAAATTTGATATTGTCTCTACACACGTCCAAATATACCCTACCAAAGTTGGAGACAAGTCGGGCAAGGCGCCGCCGCCGCCGCTTCGTTGACAACAATTCGTCGCAATGCCACTCAAGGTTTTCCATCGCATATGTTAATGACTCAGACACTCAATACGTATTCAAGCCGAATAGAATTCACAATATCACACACAATACAAAACTCTTTTATAATTCAACACGCTGTTTTGAATTTCCTCCGATGAATCATTGCGTGATCTATCCATCGGTTTAAAACGGAAACTCAAGTCACTTTTTATCTTTAACTTTGAAGGAAACAGTGGTTTTTATTGTAATTTTTAATGTTTTATGGAAACACAGCATTAAAATTGCGGAAATGTGCATGACTGAAAGGTTAGAAGTACAGAGAATGGAGTTTGCAAATCTGCACTGTAAGTACTGTATCTTCATAACGCTTCGCACTAATAGAATAGCCCCACCACAAGTAGGGTAGATATACATATACTCTGTATTCTTGATACCATGGACACAGACAATGACAGAAACACAAACACCCAGACCGAGAACAGATATTTAAACTTATCATTCAAATTTCTCTTCGGGAAATTGAACCTGGGATCCTCCGATTGGCAGTCCGGCATGGTAAAAATTTCTCCGCGCGGGTCGTTACGTCACTGACTTATTAAATAGGTAGAATAATGGAGAGAGAAAGGTAGAAATACCTTGAAGTAAACTTGCGCCACGAAGGTCGTCTTCATGAATCATCAGTGTCTAAAATTTACGTTTTTCTAGTACTTATGTAGGTACTAAAACTCATATTTTCTGTAGCTCTTCACATGGACATACTTTTTTTTGTATCGGGAGGAAACCTTCAAAATGTACTCGGCACCTTGGGAGAGGATACCGGGTTATGTAGGGAGGACTCCGGGATCTCTAGTGGAACGCACCGGTGTTCTCCACGCGCGGCGCAACAGAACGGGCTCATCCTCTGGAGAGCAGATGGTGCAGCTACGCACACACCGCCGTTCTTCCCGGGCGGGGCTGCTGGCTGGACGGATCGAGCTGCCTATCTCACCGCCCACAACCTCGGAAGCCCCCCTTTAGTCGCATCTTACGATCAGGCAGGGAATACCGTAGCTCTATTCTTAATCCCAAAGCTACAGGGACAGGTATATAAATCTCTTCTTCTCTGGTTTGCTAGTCCATGTATTAACAACTACAAATTGTTTACAAGACGTAGGTATTTCTGACCTTGATAATCACTACTGGTTATAGATTGCGTTAATTAAGCAATGAGAACTTATAGGTACTCAATTAATCTATTTATTTTCAGTTCACACACAATTAATTTTTATCGTCATCATAGTAGGTAATCAAAGTAAAAAAAAACTAAAAATCTGTGATACCTTTGATAAATAGAGAGAGGGCCAAATCATTTATTATTTGCCTCACTTTTATACCCATAGCCCCATACATACACCTATTCAACCATTAGTCCGTCAATTTGTTTTATATCAAAAAAGTTTTTAGGTACCATGTTGATCGTTTATAAAGATTATTTTAGGCGAAGTCGACGCAGGGGTAGCAACCCCTCCGAATTCCCCAATTCGCGTTTCTCTCACACAAAAAGGAACGAGGGTTGCAGGTTTATTTCCACGAATCTAGATCAATAATTGGGAGTGGCTGTCTATAGTTAATTATGAGTAAAATGATGTTCATTATTGAATAATTAATAGGTACTTACAATTTAAAACATTTTGTTTTTTTGCAGAAACAAATATTTTAAATTCTTTTCATTTAATTTTCTATCTATATTAGATAAACATGCCTCAATAATCTTATCTATACATACAAATAAATAAAATTGGAGTGGCTGTTGCCTGTTTCTACTATTAAAATAACCGCTTTTTACTTTACATGCTTATGAATGTGTATACGGTACATGTACCAAAATGACATTTGTTACAATTTTTGTCTGTTGGTCTGTCTGTCTGTCTGTTTGTTTGTTCCGGCGAATCTCTGAAACGACTGGACCGATTTTGACAGAACTTTCACTGGCAGGTAGCTGATGTAATAAGGAAAAAAAAACCAAAACTAAAGTCCACGCGGGCGAAAAGCGGGCGGCCGCTATTGATAATAAACATGTACTTATATATGTCTTCTCATAGCTACCATGTTTCTTGTGCCACTATGTATTCAGCAATCAGTTATTAATACTCTCAGACTGTGTTCGATAGTTACTGTTGTTTTAACATCGATAAGTAATATGTCAAATAATCAAAGCAGCGATGGCCCAGTGGTAAAAAACCGCGGTCTTCGACGCGACCGACCCCAGGTACAAATCCTTGGCGCGCACCTCTGAAAAAGAAATTTGTAATGTGCGCATGTATCGCTGCTCCACGGTGATGGAAAATATCGTGATATATAATTAATTACGATGTTCTCCATCGCCGTGCATGCCTGAGAGAAATTCATAATTTCTCGAAAGCATGACGTACACCAATCCGCACTTGGCCAGCGTGGTGGACTATGGCCTAAGCCCCTCTCACTTATGAGAGAAGACCTGTGCCCAGTAGTGGGACATAAAAAAGGTTGAAAAAAAAGGGAAAAAAATAATAATATGTAAATGTGTCCGTGTTATACCTTTTTCGCAAGAAAATGTATGAATATTTATGAAAGGATTTCATATTTCGTACTTTTGTTATTGCAGGATATAAATGCACTCGTAGGCATGTAAAAAGTATACCTTTACCCTCATCTATTTCCTAATAACAACAAAGCAGGCTTGCAGCTATCGATAATAATATTTGAGAATAAATTTGTTACGAAGAAATAATTACATGTTTTGAACATTTAATGATAATACAAAATATAACCATGAGTCATAAATTTCATAATGATAACTTAACAAGAAGATACAAAAATGTTTATGTTAGCAATGTGTCATACAAGATTCAAAGTTCAAAGGACAATAGGTATGATTTATGAGTTCGTACTACTTCGTACAGATGATTTCATATGCAGACCTAGGTAAAAAAAATATATGTAGTTTAAAAAACTAAAAAACACGCTTTTGTGAAAATATGAAGTAAAAACTTAAAAAAATAAGAAAATTGTATTTTACTGTAAAAAAGCGTGGGGTGCATGGTGTCAGTAATACCTTAAAAACCACCCCACGCTTTTTTTTTACAGTAAAATACAATTTTCTTATTTTTTTAAGTTTTTACTTCGTATTTTCACAAAAGCGTGTTTTTTAGTTTTTTAAACTACATTTTTTTTTGTTGTATTTTTATTCTTATATATATAATCAGATGCTTAAGCGTGTTAAAAATATAAAACTTTATATTTGTTTCATTGAGTACCTTAGGCCACGAACTTATCAGCCGCCCCTCGTATATATTTTTTTATCCTGATGATCCTAGTTAGGACTTTAATGTAAAGTTATGAGATTATTGTATTGTCATCAGCCCTTAACCCCCGTGCAAATTTTCAAGTAAATCAGACTCCTAGAAGTAAGTGAAAATAAAGTTAAAAGATTCCTTTACATACATACATACATACAGGTCAAGTTAATAAAAGCGTGTTAATATATTTTTATTAAGCCTAATCTGGTGTTTATCCTACTTACTACTAATATTATAAATGCGAAAGTTTGTAAGTATGGATGTGATTCTTTCACGTAAAAACTACTGAATGGATTTGAATGAATTTTTACAATATTATATTATAGCTTATACATCAGAATTACAAATAACATAAGCTACAATTTATACTTAAAGATATGTGAATTGTCCAAAATATGACTATAAATGTCAAGTAAGTAAAAAAAATCTACCAACTGCGAGATTTTCTGGCGTGCGCTGACAAAACCGCCAGAGTTTTAAATAGTCCTACAAAAAAGCCGGTCCAGCGGCACTTCAGCAGGGACTGTGGCAGGGACTTCACTTTATGCTAATGATCCTCTCTAACATGGGTGAAACCGCGGGGCACAGCTAGTTTATAATATAACGTAGACGAAACCGGATTTGAATCCGGTATCTCCGAGTCGGAGATCGCGGTCTTTTCCGCTCGGCCTTAAACGCCCCGCCGGTAAACGTTAACTTGTAGTAAATTTGTAAAAAACACGTTTTTTTAGTATTTTTTGCTGCCACCTTTCTGAAGCTATAGGTATTATTAAATATGAATACACATAGGATACCTACCTATTGAGTTTTTGACAAAGACATCTTACAAGAAACATAGACTTTTGAAGAATACTTATTGTACTTATTATTATTTTATTTATTATTATTATCAAGTGTTGGAAAAACAGCTGTAAGCATATTGTTAAACCAGACCGATGCCTTCATTCTCAATGAAAAACGTCAAAACAGAACAGTTAACTACCTGTGGCCTTGACCCTCGATTACGGACCCCAGGCCCTACAGTTGGAACTGCAGAGGGGAGCCGACATGCTTCATGCCTGACTCATGGGTGACGCGACGGAGGTAGTACGCACGCTAGAATGTGTGAGTGAGTCATCAAGACACTTGGAGCCACTTCGGATATACTTCCGATAAGTAAATGAGTTCATGTAATTACCATTAACGTGTGACAAACAAAACCACGGAGTTTCAAAATAATTTTCTCTGTGGACAAAATGGAGCTGTCTTGGTATTAAACGAGTAACACCTTCTTGCAATGCTATATTATATCGATACCTTCTTGCATTACGATGACGCGATGACGTAGCAACGACATAGGTAGGTATAGGTATTGAAACGAGAAGGTATCTAGGTAGTTACAATATTATTTAACTTAACTCAGAGATTTAAACTATTGAGATACTATGTACTGACGTACTTAAACATGTCTTTAACTGATTAAACAGAAAACACTATGCGTGTATCAATGATTTCTTGTTGCTATGAATTTCAAATATATTTCAATACGTAGGTGTATGTTTTACTTTGCCATGCATGAGAAATAATAATATACCTTGTATGTATAATAATATTACTACATCGTACTATTATTTATTCTGTGATCGTACTAAGAAAATATTGAAACAAAATAAATAGCTACGTTTTACCTGAAATTAAAACGTTTATTAAACATACTTACCTTATTCGACCTAATATTATGAGAGTGGCTTCCGTTTCCGTAGTGTACTAGTCGCTTAAATCCGGTCCGCCAGCGCCCCCTATACCTAACTCCAGCTTGTTCATTTCCGGTTGCTCGAAATTTTGCGACACTAGCGCCACCAAAGGCAGGTTATGACGAAGGAGTAATTTTAACCTCATTGCGTCTATGTTACACCAGGCAGTTTTAAAAACTTAGGTCGAATAAGGTAAGTATGTTTAATAAACGTTTTAATTTCAGGTAAAACGTAGCTATTAAACAGTACTGTACCGTTATTCGACCTAATATTATGAGAGACGTGTCTATTATCGCCTGGTGGCGCTGGAACAAGCCAATGTGATTAGTTTTATCTTGCTAAGCGCCAGGAGGAATAAACGCTCAGATGATAAACATATTTACTGAGTATGCAGGAGCTATGAATGTTATAAAATAACAATGCAAAATAATAATAAATTAATAAATTGCAATGTGAACTTACAAGCTGTTAACTTATTGTAAGTCAATCATGAAGTGACAAAATCTATAGACAATGGAGAAGATAAACACCTGCTGCAACGCAAGATGTCACGACGTAATGTTTCTTAAAAATGTAGGCTGTAAGTTAGGCACTTGTCATAATATCGTCTGAAGGGAATTTTTCAACCCAATTTCTACTTGTTCAGCTGGCCTAACACTTCCAACTGTTTACGTCGACTTCCTTGACAGCTAGGATCTAGGTCTAGGATCTCCTGGTGAAGTTAGGTTTTTAATTATTATTTATTTATTTAGCTAGGTATCTCGTTTGCAGCCGATGCAAACGATTAACACGTTAATCTTCTGCGATAAAACGATATGAGAAAAACTTAAGAATAATTGCTTAATTTTTCGACGGGTGGTGACAAAGGATTTGTGGACATTAATGGTCGTATACGACAAACTCGTTTTATCATGCAAGTCAACAATATACCTAGTTAAGTCCGAAACACCTGGCTTATAAAATTTGAACTTGATGTCATTTGCACAAGCAACTTAACTTTTCAAGGCCAGACAGTAAATTCTTAAGGTAGATCTACGCTATATTGACAACGATACAAACTTTTGTTGATGTGATTAGTTTCTGAGATTAGATTCTCCCATTTCCAGACTTCCAAATTACTCTCCAACGCTCTAGGACGTGGCAGTCCTCGACTTTGTACATGGTATGGAATCCGAGGCTTGATTCATGTGGTTAGGACTCTTTGTAGGTATTAGAAGTGGTAATGGAAATATTACCTAAATAGGAAATAGAAGGAGAATTCTCTGAGTGAGAACTGTAACTCCGAGAATGGCCAATGACTTGGTCGTTCGATTCGGTGTGCAATATTTTGATACAACTTGCGACTTTGCGACGAACAAGTCCAAGAACGGGTGCGCCAAATTTCTGGAATACACTACACAAAATGCCACCAATAAAAATAAAAATAAAAATTAAACGAATTGTCGGACAAGTAAAGTTTAAATATAAAGAACATTAAGTTAGATTATTCGTTCTTAGATATTTCCATGAAATACCTAAATATATGAAAACTTCAACAAGTTGATAGAGACACCAAACGAAAACCAACCGCGTGACGCCGATTTCCAACATTTGGCAGTAATATCTAGTCTGCAAGGGGATATAAACTTTGTAAATCGATATGTGAATATTAAACAGATCCGGCAGTTCTCCTATCTAGCTATCGAGTACTTTCGCGGTGAGGTTCGTACTCTTTGCAGGTAGAAGACCCTAGTGCGGTTGTCACATTTAAAGCAAGGCTGAATTTCAGGAACTGGCCGTAACCTGAAGCATCCGAAATGTAGCAGCCTTTTAATCAGAACAGAAGATCTGATGCTGTCCAATCGTCCCATTAGACTAAGATTGCCTGGCACTGGCACCCCAACCAGGCCCGGTTATAAGATAGCGCGACGAAAGTGACCGATGAATAAGAGACTATCGCCTGAGTTTGAAAAGACTGATGGTAAAGGTGACCTGTCGTAGCCACGAAAATCATTCTTATTGTCTCCTGTAGATCTATATACTTCGTGATAGCAAAATACAAAAGTATCCCAAATCACCCCTTCGAGAAATTCAAGGAGCCTTTGCAAATAAAATGAATTGAATAGAATGTGCCCTCTTGGTGTAAGGATTGACTTCTCGGTGTTTATTTCCAGCCATATTACTACTGCATGCAGACCAAGTTCGATATGTGCACCTAGTAGGGCTGAGTCCTGATATACCAAAAGGAAGTCATCCGAATAAATTAAAGGCCTTGCTTTACGAGCTACAGTACTTACAACGCTGTACAATCTCCGCCCCTCCGAAGCCGGCTACAAGTAGCTTAATCAAGATATTACCACGACAGGTACGTTTGCGCAGTATTTTGCTGCGCCTTTCAGAGGGATAAAGATCCGCTTTGACAACTGTAGTGGTCAGTCCAATGCGATAAGGATGTATCCGCTGAGATAAACGACAGACAAGTTATTACAAGTAATACTGGCATAAATCAAATACATGATGCGAGTGTTTTAAAACAAGAAATTTCCTACGTGAACCAACTCATTCAATTTTCCTAAACTAAAAATTGGCAGTCGCTTTTGGTTCCGATAAACACCAATGACATTGGGAGAGGGTGTCGCCACTTTTCTTATACCCTGCCTCATCAACATATTTAAGGAGTTTTTACTGACCAAGGTGTTGGTCGCGAAGAATTTAACCAATGAGCGGTTATGCTTCGAACGGGATCCGATTAGTCAACCATGAGGATGTAGGGCGGCGTCCTCATAGATACTCAGCGGTAGCAAAATATATCCAAAACTGACCAGAACGAAGAGGTTGACTCGGTGAGTCATATCCTCTTTCCAGTACAATCTCTTCTTTCTCTTTCTTCTCGAATCTTTGCCTGGCGGAATTGAGATTTATTATCATTTTGGGCTGACAGGCACGAAAAGGTTGACTCCGTGGGTCAGATCATCTTTTTCAGTGTAATCTCTCTTTTCCCGTGGCATGAAGAGTACAGCATCAATTTGGGAGTGAAAGGGTACACAGCACTAGCAATATATATCCAGCTTGATCGACATGAAAAGGTTGACTCGGTGAATCAGATCCTCTTTTTAGTGCTCTCTTATCCCGGTGGGATGGAGAGCTAGCATAATTTTGGAAGTGTAGGGCGGTGACCCTCAGCACTAGCAATATATATATATATATCCCGCTTGTCGGCATGAAGAGGTTGACCCGGTGAGTCAGATCCTCTTTTTAGAGCTCTCTTTTCCCGGTGGGATGGAGAGTTAGCATCATTTTGGGAGTGCAGGGCGTTGCTCCTCAGCACTAGCAATATATATCCCGCTTGTCGGCATGAAAAGGTTGACCCGGTGAGTCAGATCCTCTTTTTAGTGCTCTTTTCCTGGTGGGATGGAGTTTGCTTTTCTAACTTTCTACCAGTAGAGACTTCCTGATACAATGTGTATGAGAAGAAAATTTTTTTGACGTCACAAGTTGGTATAGACAATTGGGATGTTGACTACAAAATTTTTAATTGTTTAATCGAAGCACTTTATTTACCGAATTACATACCAAAATTAGATTTCGAATAATTTAAGAAATGTTCACGTTCAGTACGTTTAAGATTCAACATTAGATAGAAAGCGCAACAGCACGTCCTGACGTCACGTCGTAAAATATATCACCAAAGCTTCACACGTTTTTAATGTATAACAACATTAACAACAAAATTAAAATACTAAAGCTTCGTTTAGCTAGAAAGGTCCAGAATATAAACCTTAAAAAATTAAAACTATATATTTTTTTAAGCAACATTTATTTTTATTTTTATTTTATAGCAGGAAGTCTATATTCATATTTAATTAATAAATATAATATATTTAGTAAGTATCAATTAACTTTCTAATTGATTATTATTGATGAAAACAAAAATCGTTAACATAAATGAATTAACAATTATCCTGTTTTCATAGCATTATTATTATTATTTTTTATCATAGTGTCAACACCCAAATTGTAAGGCATAAGTTTTATTATAAAGCTGTCATAACACGTTAAGTCCAGATGAGTGCAAGTACTGCCTTTGTACTTTGTGTAACGGGCATTGCTGCAATTCAGGTCAGAAGAAGCATTGCGAACTATTTGATTGCTAGAGCATGTCCTCCGGGATGTAAGAAATGGACGGATCCTCCACATATATATGCACCAAAACATTTAGTGATAGCTGGGTGGCACCATATTTTACAACTGGCTTGTGGCTAACCAACGTGGGACATTCGTCACGTCGATATAGAACTCCACGTTAATCTGGGTCGATCACATAAAATTTCGACACTGTATATAAAGTTATATATACACTGCCTAGTAATAAAAACTGCCAGAAGACATCTTGGAATATACTAGCTGCATGCATAAGTTGATTAAACTTACGGTTCTGATGAGAGAGATGGCGTCTTTAGTTACGTTCACGCCTCTTGCATCGACCCATACCTTGTTTACATCACGACGATTCCTTGTTGTATCCAACTCCGTACTGGGCGCAGGCGGATTTACTTTATACATCTCTGAAAATAAAGAACATCCCAAACGGAAAGTAACGCCCGTTTTAGATGTTCAACCGATTAATAATAATCGTAACATAATTATACTAAATTCATAAACCAAAACGAATTTTAAAAAAAAAATTCGTTGAAAATAATGAATTTACCTTCATAACACTATAAACAGATGTATACTTGAAACTTACGCTGTCCAAACCAAATGGACTAAGAGTTTCTTAAAAAGAAAAGGTTAAAACTCACCTTTATTGTTACTACCATATTATCTATATTGTATTGTATTATATGTAACAAAACACTTTTACCGAACGAAAAACTTCGTTATTAATTAGTAAGTATAAAATTGTATACTTAAGATCAACACTTTTACCGAACGAAAAACTTCGTTATTAATTAGTAAGTATAAAATTGAATACTCAAGATCAACACTTTTACCGAACGAAAAACTTCGTTATTAATTAGTAAGTATAAAATTGTATACTTAAGATCAACACTTTTACCGAACGAAAAACTTCGTTATTAATTAGTAAGTATAAAATTAAATACTTAAGATCAACACTTTTACCGAACGAAAAACTTCGTTATTAATTAGTAAGTATAAAATTGTATACTTAAGATAGGATTAATCCTTAAAACCACTGTAATCCACTGCAACTACGACTAGTATTAGTAAGACGGTCCAGCGCTTGCGAGCCAAGCGAGCCAGTGACCGCCTCGTGCGGGAACAGAACAGCCAATGAGGTTAAAATTACTCCTTCGTCATAACCTGCCTTTGGTGGCGCTAGTGTCGCAAAATTTCGAGCAACCGGAAATGAACAAGCTGGAGTTAGGTATAGGGGGCGCTGGCGGACCGGATTTAAGCGACTAGTACACTACGGAAACGGAAGCCACTCTCATAATATTAGGTCGAATAACGGTACAGTACTGTTTAATAGGTAATTTTGATCTTACAAATGCAACATACCTACGGTCACCTACCAGCCGAGGTAGGGCTGCCATCACCTAAATTGCTGACACCGGATAAACACGGCAAAAATCCCGGACATTTGGAGGAAATATGGTTTTTCCCCGGACATACCTGGAAAATTATTTTTTGCAACAAAAATAAAAATATCGTTATAATTTTTTAATTCCATTCGATCGTTGACTATTTTGCCGAGCCTTCTTGAATGCGGGTTATTGTTGATGAATTTTTAAGATTTATTTCAATTTATAGCTTATCTATTAAAAAAATGGATTTCCCCTGACAACAAAAGTGACACTTTTCAAAAACCCCTGCCGGACCCCGGACGCCCTTCAAACTAGGACAAATCCGGGGAAATCCGGACGGATGGCAGCCCTAAGCCGAGGTGCAATTTGCAGGCCCATCACAGCCTTTAACTAAAAAATACCTAATTCTTAATAGGCATCTACTTATTATTACCTACTTAATCCCTCAGATCAATTAAAAAAATTACCTATCTGAACTTTCTTTTATAAAGATAGGAAATCTTTTTTTGGAGAATTTTGTGCTTTTAGGGAAATATGTAATGCTAATTATCAGGAAAGTAGAGTTACAGGATGTTGTTTTTTAATGATTATTTAAAATTAAATTATAAGGAACTTTTCAATAATTTCAAATAATTGTGTTTTTTTTAATGATTTTTAGTGTTATTTTTAGTGTATATTTATTAGGCAGGTATGTTGAGTCCCTGTAGCTTCGGGATTAAGAATAGAGCTACGGTATCCCCTGCCTGATCGTAAGAGGCGACTAAAAGGGGGCTTCCGGGGTTGTGGACGGTGTGAGTGGGAGCTCGATCCATCCAACCAGCAGCCTCGGCAAGGGCGGCGATGTGTGCGTGGCCGCATGTCGCCGTAAGCATCGGAAGGTGCAGGAGAGCAAAGCTGCTCTCCCGAAGATGGGCCCGTTCTGGGGCGTCGCGCGTGGAGGACACCGGTGTGTTCCGCCGGAGATCCCGGAGTCCTCCCCAAGCGCAGTGGCAGCCACCGAGGGGGTTTTAGTGCGATCAAATCCCACATAACCCGGTACTCTCTCCCAAGGTGCCGGGTACCTTTTGAAGGTTTCCCCCCCGACAACAAAAAAAGGCAGGTAGGTATGTTGAATAGACCTCAAAGATATTGGAAAAGAAAATTTATATGATAGACCTACATTTTTATGAGAGACAGTAACGATAAAATACGTATATGTACTATGAACACGTATAAAAAATATAGATACCTATCTGGTTAAACGTAATAAAAAAATGTATTGCACACTTATTTAGGTAGGTATTTATTTACCTAAGTGTCATTTATTGAAAATAAAGTAAAAAATGACTACGGCCTATTTTTCCTATTAATTAAGTAGTCTTAATACTAGCTTACAGCAGAAACTCCTTTTTCATGTGTCACCTATCTCTTAGATTAACTAACTCATGGGCTAAGATCTGAACACCTTTGCAATTATTTGCACTTAGTCTCCGTACGAATAGGATAATACCTACCTATATTCTTCTTATACCAATAATAACTATAGCAGAATAGGTAGGTATATCACCTTCCACACATGCAAACCGTGCATAAAACGTAGATATTAGTCTGTCTAAAACAGAATCCTCCTTAAAAGCGTTCAAATTAGAAACCTATGAGTTTTTAAATGCTAAATGTTTGCTTGACAGTACGTTACCAAAAAATAAATTGGTATTTTGTGCTGTTACATAAGAAATCAGGCGATCAATAGGTCTCTACCTAGGTACCCAGGTAGGTAGGTAAATATAAAAGTGCAATGCATTATAAATTTATAGCACATGTATAAAAAATGTAAACGATTGTATGTTTAGATACATAGGTATTAGGTAGAAATTAGGTATAATAAACCTTTCGTGGTAGGTACCTACTAGGAAGTTATTTCGCTTCGTTCGTAGGTACCTAATTAATTAGAGCACCTGCAAGTTAATCAGATGTGCAGAGCTGCAGTCGATTTTATATTAAGTCACGTTTTTTAATTTCGATTCTTATTTCTCGCAGTGAAAGTTGTTTTTATTCGAAAATGTAGCGAGCAACTCATCTTCTCACTGCATTAATTTGCCCAATATTAAAATGTAAGAATGATAAATTATAAATCTCGCATAGGCATCAGAATTAATATTCATGAGAGTTTCGCATTACACATTTTACATGGAGATATGTAAATTATTAAAGTTAAGAAAACATTGAATGTGATTAAATTTTATTCTACCATTGATGTGGGTTATTGTATCTGCTAAATACAGCAATGTTGCAACGTAATTATAATCACTGCTTAATGTGATGTTATTGCTTTATCTGCATTTGATATTGCTCAGGTATGCGGGAAGCCTCACGTGATTATAATCAGTATCAATTGTAGATGAGGTGAGGTATGCGACCACGAAGCGACAGACACATCCGAACAAATTTAATATCCACCTTGTAGCCATGCAGAAAACGCGCAGCCTGTATTGTTGAGCGCCTCCTCATATCGGCCAGTTTATTTTGCCTCCAGCAGACGGTCGGTATCGTATTGAATGAATCGTTTTGTACGACACTCGTACAAACACAAGTATATGCTCTCGCTGTAGGAGTGCGCCATGTACATACAATGACCGCTGTCAGCCAATCATAGTCCAGGATTCCTTATGCCCATTTATGGTAAAGCCGTTGCTACGGCGGGTGGGGAGCTTGGGCGAGTCCATTATTGATCTTCATAAAAATAATAACATTCCGATTTTGATTTTTGATAGTTTGTTTGACATCTGTCTCCTCTACATCACAACTTACTTTTGGTAGGTTATTTTGCATGTCTTCGATACAAAAAAGTTAGAAATTTTAATAAAATTCAGCACCCGCAGAGGTCTATCGGGCGAGTCCATTGTCGAGACGCCGGCATACCGGCGTTTGCTAGTGAAGCAAATCGACCTCCGCGCTCTGCGACCGCAAACGAGCGAGCGACACACAGCGGACCGACCGGCATTTCTCACGAATCGGCTTTGCTGTTCTATCAAGTCTACTCTCTGCGGATCAAATTTTTGGTAAGAGATTTGCATTACAATAGTAGTATATTAAATTCTGTCAAATCATCAATTCAAATCCTATCTAATGAAGTTAAATGGTGAAGTTGAAAAAAAAAACAATTACAACCGATAGTAGTGAACCGAGAGTGAATCATCCTGTATGGTTGCATGGTATCTATATTCGCTTAAGTATTTACGTAACAAACGCACCGCTTTTACGGCGAGTGGAGTAGGTAGGTATGTATTGGAATTGAGCCAATTTGTAACTCCTAATTGTTTTTTATATTTTCGCTAATGCACTTGTGCAGCGCATCTGCTAGGGTTGAATACTATTGTTCGTATTCGTATTTTACGTGTCGATTAAATTTAGTACAAAGAGTGCATAAGGCCGGCTGGTTTGCAAGTGTGTAAAGTCGATTCAGATCGCGTTATCAAGTAGAGTAGTGCGCTATCAGCGCGGCGGGGCGCGGGGGAGGGGACGCGCAGGCTCCATGCAGCGCAATACCATATATGGTTACGAAAACTCAGGATTTCTGCGATTGGTGGAGAGGCAGCCGCGGTCGCGGGCTCGCGGGTAGGGGCGCTCCGAACCAGCCTCATTTATATACTCCGAGTGCCCCGGACGCCGACATTCCACGAAGTGAGCTCGAGCTGTGGCGTTGTGCAGCACTACCGAGGCTGTGCAATAGCGATATTAATTTATTTTATTTAATAGGACTATTTAATTAAAAGTAAGTTGATGCAACGTGATATATCAGTGTTATTTGTGCATAGTGTAATCGTGCAATTAAAGTGCAAACAGTGAGTGCGGTCAGTGACACGGGGTGGCCGCGTGCCGGCCGGGACCCGGGATTGCCGGTTGCGGTAGGGCGTGGTCGCGGCGACACCGGGGGTGGTTTTAGGACTTAACGGTTTTTTCGAAAGTATGGAGACTTTCAAATTTACCGTTTCTCAAGCAAGTGTCTCCCTTCCATCTCGCCGCGTCAGCCGCCACGTCCACGCCTTACACTGTGTCTTGTTAGACCCGACCTTATTTGGTCTTCGCGATTCCTTCGCCCACAGACTGACGAAGGCGTAAGCGCCCACCACAGTACCTCTTTCAATGCTGGCCCAGTTTATTACACCTACCCACTTAGAATTGGAGTGATGTGAAACCCCTATAATAGCCGTAATTAAGTAAAGCGCAAGTTATAGGAGATAATGTAAGTAACGTAATGTTTTCTTCTCTTCCAGACTAATTCAAAATGTGCGACGAAGAAGTTGCCGCGCTGGTAGTGGACAATGGCTCCGGTATGTGCAAGGCCGGGTTCGCCGGAGACGACGCGCCCCGCGCCGTGTTCCCCTCGATCGTGGGCCGCCCGCGCCACCAGGGCGTCATGGTGGGCATGGGACAGAAAGACTCGTACGTAGGAGACGAGGCCCAGAGCAAGAGAGGTATCCTCACGCTCAAGTACCCCATCGAACACGGCATCGTCACTAACTGGGACGACATGGAGAAGATTTGGCATCACACCTTCTACAATGAGCTCCGTGTGGCTCCCGAGGAGCACCCCGTGCTGCTCACCGAGGCGCCCCTCAACCCCAAGGCGAACAGGTACGTAGCGCCGTTCGCGCCCTCGTCAGCTAGTGTAATGTCTGGAGTTTCCGCGGGAGCTAACAAACTGTTTTCCGTTGCAGGGAGAAGATGACACAGATCATGTTCGAGACCTTCAACACACCCGCCATGTACGTCGCCATCCAGGCCGTACTGTCGCTGTATGCGTCCGGTCGTACCACCGGTATCGTGCTGGACTCCGGAGACGGTGTGTCGCACACGGTGCCCATCTACGAGGGCTACGCGCTGCCCCACGCCATCCTCCGTCTGGACTTGGCCGGCCGCGACCTCACAGACTACCTCATGAAGATCCTCACCGAGCGTGGTTACTCGTTCACCACCACGGCCGAAAGAGAAATCGTGCGTGACATCAAGGAGAAACTCTGCTATGTCGCGCTCGACTTTGAGCAGGAGATGGCCACCGCCGCCTCCAGCAGCTCGCTCGAGAAGTCCTACGAACTTCCCGACGGTCAGGTCATCACCATCGGAAACGAGAGATTCCGTTGCCCTGAGGCCCTCTTCCAGCCCTCATTCCTGGGTATGGAAGCTTGCGGCATCCACGAAACCACCTACAACTCGATCATGAAGTGCGACGTGGACATCCGTAAGGACCTGTACGCCAACACAGTGCTGTCCGGAGGTACCACGATGTACCCCGGCATCGCCGACCGTATGCAGAAGGAGATCACCGCGCTGGCTCCTTCCACGATGAAGATAAAGATCATCGCGCCCCCAGAGAGGAAGTACTCCGTATGGATCGGAGGATCGATCCTCGCGTCCCTCTCGACCTTCCAGCAGATGTGGATCTCGAAACAGGAGTACGACGAATCCGGCCCCTCGATCGTGCACAGGAAGTGCTTCTAAGCGCGCGACTGCCGGCGGCAGCCCGCGGCCCGGCCGGATCCGCGGCGGCTGCTCATCTCAGGCTTGTAATCTCCGTTAATTTAATTGTACGTAAGATATTATTGTAATTAAATCGTAATAGTGACGGCAGGGCGGAGCGCGGCGCCGCGGCGCGCCCCGACCGCCGGCCTCGGTACTGCACTCGCCAAAGGATTTTTTGTAATCTCATGAATGATGATTGTATGTGCTGAAACGGATAAGACTACTTTCTTACTAGGTCATTTATAAATTATAAAAGAAAATGAAAATACAAAAAAAATCTGAAAAATTTAATTTACCTTTTATTTACCCACCTTTCTGTGACACAATTCGACGATTCAAACGATAACGAAACCTTGCATAGAGGGCGATGTTCGGCATTGACCCATGTACAGAAATAGAACCAAGAACACATGGTAAGGAACGATGGAGCCAAAACAAACAGCACAATCTTAATTTTCTTTACACAGAAATATTAAACTGAAATAATCAAGTAGTGAAAATGCCCAACATAATTTATTAATAAAACGTGCACATTTTTTTTTAATTTGGCACACATTTACAGCATATGGGGCACGTAATTTATTATAAGCATAGGGCACTCATGAGCGTGAGTTCCCCATGTACCAACCGTTGGTCCAAGTAGTTGGATCATGAGGAATTTTCTAATAGACGTAGGTATCCACACCAAACAAAACAGGAAAGGTCACTCTGAAATTGAATATTGTAGCAGAAATCTGTACGATTTCGCGTTACGTGTAGGTAATTATAATTAGTAGGATGTAAAACCATCCACTTTGAAGGAAGCGAGATTCTTTTGGTGGGATGGGTTTGTTTTTTATAAAAGAGACTACCTACATACATTGTTAGTAGGTATTATAGTACTTTGTTGACATATAAAAGAGACTACCTACATACATTGTTAGTAGGTATTATAGTACTTTGTTGACATAAAAAGGTAGGTACATGTGTGTACATAGCCTATGGAGAATTAATTCAAACAGACAAGTCTCTAACTCCTTATTCTCACTGTTGAGCAGAGGATTTCCCCCACAAAGAGCATTTCTCCTCTCTGATTTAAAAGGGAATATTCTTAGCTTTTAAGCCATCACGGTGGCCAAGTGAGTTGGAAGAATTTACATACCTAGGTACGTAATATAAATGGCAGTAAAAAGAGTATGGTATGTTACAGCTACATAAGTCTATGGTATGTTATGTGGTAAAGAACTCACGCTGTTAAATTTTATGACGTCAGTCATATTATAAAATATAGTACTTGGGTATGCAGTCTGCATGCAAATTAACCAAAACCTTCTGTAGTAATCTTACGTCCGACCATCCTTTGAATGATTGTCTGTTACAAGAGCTTACAACGAATAGGGTAGGAAATAACCACTTCTATATTTGTGTGTATTTTAGGAAATGGAGTACAATGCAATTCAAGATTTTAGGACCAGATGTTTTTGCCTATAAATATCATCATCGAATCCTTGTTTTAAAATTTCCACGCCAACGTTTGTAAGGCGCAGACTTACCTACTCTACATAAAGTCAATACTATAAATTAATGGATACACTGGGATACACGAAATCGATCTTATTTATTTATTTATTCAGTCTTCTTTCGTTGTCACGGATCCTGAGCGAATTGTCCCTAAAGTTAAGTACCAGAATACGTTCCTCAGTCCACCACCTCTACCTGTCGTGAAAAAGCGAATAAAATGGGGCTTCCGGGGTTGCGGGTTGCTACAGTTGGACAGCTCGAGCCATCGAAGCAGCAATCTCGTTAAACGTGAGTGGCCGCCACCGTTGTACCCGTTCGTAGTAGATCCTGGGGTTCTGCATAAAACCATGAGGCTGGCCAGGCCGAGGGTTTTGTCAAATCCAACTTAACCTGGTTTCTTTCTAACCTTACCTTTAGAAAGTCAACGTTACTTAGTAAAATACAGCAAAGAATAACGTTTTAGGGCGAATATTTTATATTAAACGCTGAACATTTGAACATAACAAAAACAATAGTAGAGAAAAGATTGTAGTGACAGCCTGATCAGCTTAATTTAGATTAAGACATCAGATTCCCAACGAGTTCAAAAACCGACACTTGCCATTAAAGGTATGGCATGGTCCAAAGTACCGTCATGTTCACCAACCCAAATAAATATGAAAGAATAATAGACAAATTTTGATAAAACTTTATTTCGAACATCACAAATATTTCGACACAAAAAGGTATCATCAAGTTATCAGTAATATTAAAAATGTACTTTTAGTTAAAAATGTTAAAATAAACATACTGTAGCTGAGATAAAACGTTGTCCTCTAACGAAAACAGTTACCGGGAAACAGGATAATGTTTCAACATCAACAGTTTATAACATCCAAAAATAACTATTGATTTTCCCTATAGCACATTATTATATGAACAATATTCCTACACTTCTATATTAATTAAGATCCTTCTATTGTATATGAAATCAGTTCTGGAAAATATATTATTAATTATTAGTATGCAGGTGTAAAGATGAATAGTATATTTACATTATGTAGTATGAATAGTATGAAAATTTATAGGATAGCATAAAAGGTTAAAATTAGAGAAGTGGTAACTTTACAACAGAAGTTGTATCTTAAATAATATCTGGGCATAATAAAGTTTCTCTCGACGTGTTTAAGTAATTCTAATTACACATCTCACATTCGTGGGCTTTTAAGCACGCCTTGTTCTGTCAACTATAGAATAAGTCTGTTCCTGAATTAATTTATTTACATAAAAAACTTGTTCAACGACAAGAGCGACATCAAGCTATAATAACATTCTTTGAATTGAATATAGCAAAGAAAACAGATGGTATCTAAAAACAATGTTTCTTGAATGAATAAACGCATTTAAGCAGCCCAAATCAAAGATTGATGACAAAGCTACTGAAGTAGTCAATTTTTTGATGCAATAGTGATGATCCGCCAAAAATTCATAAAAAATTACTTTAGTGTTCTAGAAAGATTTTTTGCTTCAACACACAATGTAATAACAAGTAGATAAAATTATAGTAAGCTGCCACCTAAGTTTCATTCTCGCTCTATCTTCGAATATGTAATCCCGTGACATGGTAGAGGCTATTCAAAATGAAAATCGTATTATGTAGAAAATTATTTAAAAAAAAACTATTATTTTATTTGCACTTATTTATGTTATTTGCACTTAATTTTTTCACAACTTTATTAATCATCGTTGACAGAATAATTATATTGCACTAATGATATAAAACATTTTAAGACCATTATAGTAAGGATTTTTTAATAATATTGTTATTTATAAGTTAAAAAAAAAGAGTTCAAACATTGAAATAGTTAATATCAGCCTCTTTGATATCAGGACGTTAATTTGTTGATATATTCAATATTTTAATTAAATTTATGGGTTCTGTGGTAGATTCTAACAGTAAATCTAAATTAACAACAGTAAATGAAATAGTCGAACTAGATTACTAATGCCAACATCAAGGGAATCAAAAACATTATTTTTATCAAACATGCATAATTGTGTTAATGTGTTTAGTCATAATAGTCACTAATCATTTCTGTGAAGTTACATCTATGAAAGTGTTAAAAACCTAACCTAATTTAACATCTATTAAGATTCAAGTCAGCGCATATTGCCAGACAATATAATTTCAATTCTGTATTTCCTGCTGAATGAGGACAATATCACACTATTTATTAAGGATAATTTATTTATCCCTACCATGTATCGTAGTGTCTACTTTACAATAATTTTGTTGTGAAGCTGTTAAATTATACTGATACCAGCCAGCCAATATTCATTGTGCGAGTTTCTTTTAATTTCAAAGATTTCAAACATTTTATTGAACATAGGTAATTAAGATATACACAACTTATTGATCGTAATCCACTACAAAAGTAAAAACTGTGTCGCAGCAGATTACATCCTCCCCAAAACACAGTAAATATGTTCTACATAACAAATAAGGTAGGTGCTATACAAAATAATCAGAGACTGAAACGGAGATAGCACACCAGAGTGCCTGTCACATGGTGTTAACATCACTGCAGTCTGCAACCCAAAGATATCTCCAGACAATCTCATGCAAGCTGAGTCTTGCCTGAAATAGTGACTGACTGATGGTAGTATTATGTCAATTGGCCGGCAAACGGCTGATATAACATTAAAGCCGTATCGTGAGTCGTGAATTATCATACTAACAATTGATAACTTGCAATTTATGGGTCGAAAATGGCTTAGCTTCTTTCAACTTTACTATTTACAGCATAAGGCTAATATAAGAATAAAGCTCTTATATCTTAAAATGGCAGTTACTCAAATGGGACTTTCACTGTGCGCCTAGGGTATTGTCAAAAAATGACCCGACCGGCCAGCCAAGTTACTATAGTGACCCGCAGTGAACTGCTGGTAACTATACCAACTGATGAATGGATATTTTATTTGACTGACAAATTTTATATCAGTCAATATACACGGGGATACATCCCTACAAACATGGTAATATCGCATTTGTGAGCCAAAATAACGAAACTATGATCAGGAGGGGGAAGGAAAAACATTTTGAGCATGACGAAGAACGGTAAATATTATGAATTTTTCGTAAAGTGGACAGATACGATAGACAAGGGATAAAAATAAGAAGTTACAAATTTTGTGACCACCAAAACACCTTTCTAGCGAAATCCTAAACAATTTATGGATTTACGGTGTGGCCTCTCTTATGGAGTTATATGAGTCCTAACTAGTACGTCATTTAATGGATAGGGATATTACCAGAGTTTCAATGTTTTAACAATTTGGTCATTTCTCTGCGCATTCCTCCTATGCACTATATAAAAAAACTATTGTCATTGTTTTGTTCGAAGAAGTACTAAAATAAAATACTTATACAAAATATAAACTACATTAAACAGATTTAACTCTGTCCATTCTATGAAGTGGCATTTTCTTAGTACCTGATGAATATTGTGAGAAGTGTTTATAATGTAGGAGAAAATCTTGCAAAAGGATTACATAGTTCTTTTTACAAGATACATTTTGCAGGTGACAAAATAAAGTTAGAATGCTATATTTATGAAGTGTCATAAATTTGGTAATATAATGGACAGAGTACAGTTGATGGTTAGAGACAATTAAAACCTTAAAAATATGGTTGGCATAAAATTTATTAACTTCTAACTGGACTAGCTCCTTCACTAAACCTATTTATATAAATAAAAATAATAGCACACGGACCATACATTTCAATTAGGTTATGTGTAGATGATTAGAATTTGGGTTTTTAATCAATATAATTTATTTGTAACACCTGAAACATGAACTTATTACGTAGTTGTGATATAGTACAGTAAATTCAATGGAATAGATTTTCTGTAAAAATATTTGCTCGTTTCATAATCGGTGTACATAATTGTTGAAGTTTTTAACTTTTTGTAATAATTTAAAATTGTATTGCCCATAACCTCGTAAGACCGAACGGTAATTGCAAGCAAGTTGAAGATTTGACCGAAGGTCCTCTGAAAAGGACTAACTTTTTATACTAAGTAACGCCGAACACTTCAAGTCCATATTTGAATATGATAGAGTAATCCTATGAGTGTCATACTCACTGGGGCATTATGTTAGAGTATAAGGATTTGATATATGGATAAAAGTAATTTTTTTTATAGTTCTTTTAAAAGGACTTTCGGTCATATTGATTATAAAAAGTAATTTTTTCTTTTTTAAATTTTATCAACGCAAATATGAATTTCAGGATATACTATGCAAGTTGTTTTTAAGCTTAATTGTGCCTATATTAAAGCGTTAAAATATTAGAAAAATTATTAAAATGAATGGAATTATTTCATATTTTATATTTAGTCCCTTTAAAAGTACTTTCGGCTTTAAAAAGTTAACATGGCATCAAATTGCAATATTAGTTTAAAATAAGACAAAGCAATATTAGTATAGAATTAAGACATTCCTATTTGTAAAATTATTGTTTAAAAATTGAGCGTAAAGAACAATTTAAAGCGCGTAAGAATTACTCATAATATTGCAAAAAAGTTTGAATTAATATCGCACACGCAAGCCGAACGGTCCCTTGCAAGGGACTAATAACTTTTGATACGATTTACGTTTAAATTCTATACGAAATAAGCAAAATAACTATCCCAAATGTTGATCATTATTCAAAGGTATACGACCAGATCTTGATTTTAGCACAAAAACTCAAAAAAGTCATAAAAATTTATTAAAATACTCACCACGTCCACGTGTGCGCACCATCTTCACAAACAAAATGTCAGATTTGACAAGCAGCAATATTTTTTTTTTATATGAAACCCCCTATACACAAAACTTAATTTTATAAGGTCATAGACAATACTCTGTTCTTTTTCGGAACGCGCGAAATTTTAAAATTACGAAGCGTCAAATAATTGGTACTCTTAGAAGGACCGGCGGCGTTACTTCGTAGTTGAGTTTTAAAATTCGCCGGTCTTACTGACTACAAATATATAGCCCTTTTAAAAGGACCGGCGGTCTTACGAGGATAACACAGTTCATTGGAGAGTTAATATTTTGTTTTATAATGATGAAATGAAATTTACATATTCTTAATGTAAATTATAAACTATATGTATACATAACCATAGATTTTGCAAGAAATGACAGTATGTACGAATAATTTTAAAAGTTTTATTATATCCATGATTATAAACATCTTATTATAATTTTGCATGATATCATGTAGTAGAGGCAGCGCTTTGCGCATATATTTAAACGATATATTTTCTGCACACGGCTGTAAACAGTTACCAAAATAGTATCCTATACTGCTATATATTAGGCCCATGTTATCAGTTAAAAATAAAACATTATAATTAAAGTCTTAAAACTAAATCAAAATCTAAAACACACTACAACTAACATTAAATACAGACTAAAACGTATTCAGAACTTCTAAGCGTATATTGGATATTGTGCGGGCATAACGAGATTTTCACTTGTAGGTTATCGAGTTCACTGGATCCAGCAATATGTTTCTTAGTCACTATTCATATAAATATTTAGTAGTAGTAGTCAACGCACCTTTGTACTTTGGACCTTAACCTACCCTACGTTACTTAAGCAGCATATAAGGCTTGGAGGGGGCCGCTCAGTCGTATATTTAATTGAACACGTTAAAGACAACTGGACGTTTTGACGGCTCAGACCGCGAGGACTAATCACAAATCAAACACTAAGTAATTATTCGCTGCTAAGTTTCACTGTCTCTTATGCTGTCCTCTGTCGCTTTCCGGATATCGTTCAGCGGGTTGCCGTGTACGCGGAACCGGTACACGCAGGTGTACGTGGGGTTGCCATGGTTACTCTCCACTCTCAGCTCTATAATGTCGTAGGCGACCGGGTACTCCACGCCCCCGATGTTGGTAGTCTTCGGGTACTTGACGGGGAAGTATTGTATGGCCGTGCCGTTAGCGTCGTACATGTAGTCGCCGAACAGATGCGGCTCTAGGTCCATTTCGCCGTGGAGCCCCTGAAATTTTTCAATCAAAACCATTGATACAAAATATATGAGTAAATCAATAAGGATTCCTTTTTAACATGCACTCTTTTAGGATCTTGCAACTATTCTAATTCGACTCCCACGTAGTCATAAAATATACTCTGAAGTGTGCATAAAAGTAAGTTAGTAAGAAAAAACCAGCAGTCATTAAAATAAGCAGTTTAATAAATAAAGCAGTGCAACAAGAGGGCAACAAGAGGTAAACGAGAAATAAAGCAGTTTGATGGCAGTTTGGTGCGCAAAACTATGTTAAGCCATGGAGATTATAAGCGGTAGTTAAGCATAAAAATATTTTCCTACAAAAACATTTATACAAAAAAAAAACATGTTCCATACATGCAACATTTACACCTTCATGTACACCGAAAGCATCCACATTATGTTAGTATTTATTATTATTGGAGATCGTAATAAACAAAAAATAGGTTAAGGCAAAAAAAAAGATCTCACATATTCAAGAAGAACACTTAAAAAGTTTGTTTTATGGTTGCAAGCATACACCTTCACGAACACCCTAAACATTCACATTTTGTTAGTGTGTTTATTATCACAAATCCACTGTTAATCTTTGTAAAAAAACACGTTTTTATTGTTGTTTTTTTTTTTTGTTATAGCGCTCTTCGCCTTTTATGAAAAAAATGACAACATTTACAGATTAAAATTTATTAAATGTTGATATAATTAAAAACAATGTTATATTAATGCAATATCCAAGCGCCAATAAAAAAAAACCATCTTTGGATGCAGTGCAATTGATATGAACATGCCACAACTTTAAACAATCAATCTTAGCAAAACTCGAACACAGACAAATGCGGATTTTAAGTTAAGGTGACACCGTTAATCACCGTTTAGGCATATTAGGCGTCTTTTAGTTCTTTGCAGTCTTGGCTCATGTACGTAAAATTTACCGCGAAAACACCGCTGAACAAAATAATAATAACCGCAAAAGAATACCCTGTGTTTTTTGGGACAATGGACATGAAGACATGAACACAATCACACAGATCGAAAACAAAAACTGTCATGTCAATGTCAGCTTTGCTGGCTATCGAACCCATGATTGACAGTCACACGGCTTGTCAAACCGGGTAGAATATAGTCTCCACAAGGCAGTGAAAGTTATAATTAACATTTATTTAGTATATTTCACCCACAGTTCACTCTTAGCGAGGCACAAACACAGACAATTGCGGAAGACTTCTTGAATTCTCTCTGAAGGTGTGTTATTTACGCTCTGCTCATGCAGTTAAGAGATTATTATTTACAACATTTACCACAAAAACACCCTAAAATTCCCTAAAAGAATGAAGAATTACGATATGAGTCAGGCAGTTTGAACATTTTAGTGCGTGCAATTAGAAGCCTTAAAAGTAAATGCAATACAAGACATTCAGTAACAATTAAAGTATTAGTATAGCTATTTTATATCACTAATGCAGTCGTAGTTGTGTATACACATTTATATTTCATTTGTTTGCGTTACCTAAATAGTTGCGGGTAACTATAGTAACTGATGATTGGTCGATGATTGGCTGTCTTAGGTATTTATACAGCCAAAATAAAACAAAGTGAGGATTCGAGATCAGTTAGACTCTTTAGTGCACACAAAATGAACTAAATAAAACATAGTGACAGACACAAATATATTGGTTGACCGTACGATCATAATAATCACCAGCAATCTGGAGTCTACAAGATTTAACATGACTGTATGATGTAAAATGTCAACATTGTTATTGAAACAAAATATAAATATAGTTATTCAATAAAAAAAATGCAAAATAATGTTAATATTTACAAGATGCCAACAAAAACTACAATGAGACAAACATGTATAATTGTATATGGATAAAGCCAAAAACTTACGTATACTGAGAAGTTCTTAGGAGCAGATTCTATCTTTCCCTCCGCAGCCAACAGTCTTGACATGTGCTCCAGAGAGAAGCCGGTCACTTCTATGATTGCGTATGTTCGCACCACTGTAACAGATACATATAATTGACTGATACATTACAGTTTCTTTACAAAATATTTTTTCTTCTTCTTTATTAAACAACATTTCGAACTCATATGCCCGTTTTCACTAACGACGAACAAGGGAACGCCTTACTAAGTAACTCCTAATTTAGGGCAATGCTTAGCATAAAGTTCCGTTTCACCAATCGATGTAGGTATAATAGGTTGGTCCTATCTTATGACTAGCATAGTTTTTTGAAAGTTGTCCATGGTTTTGTTCGTTAATCTATTATGAATATGAGCGACTGGCACATGTCAGTTTAGGGGCACCTAAGCACTACTTCATCCCAAAGCGGTGTCGTAACTTTAAGTTATGCCTGACGTTGTTACTCGTGACTTAAAGAGTTAGTGAAACGTGTTTTTCTCTAAGCAACTCCTAAATATTTGGGCATCTGATTTAGGCGTATCCTATGGTTACTGAAAATGGGTGATAGTCCCACATTAAATGCCCATGTTGTAGAAACTTCCTGTAAATTGATGTTTGGGTATCTAGCTGCTGGGGAACTTAATGCCCACATCAGAGCTGAGCCACATGGGTTGTTTTATCAAAACTCGATAACCATGAAGGCAAGAAGTATGTAGTAAGACAACCATTCTTCTATAGTGCTTCTGTGCTGTTGGCTGCCAAACTACATAAGGGATCGGCTCATCAGCTTGTGATTATGCTAGGAGGTTGTGTACATACATGGGCTACAGCAATCATTGAACACAGTGTGTTCAAATATTTCGCTCGATCAGCATTTATGAAATTTCTAGGTTATATTTACTTTATGGTAACAATACCTTCTTAAAGCGGGTGTAACTGTGAACAATTAGTTATCTTATATTAATAGCGCAAACCGATTTCGGTCCCAGTGATTACAGGATTATAGCTGCACATAAAAGATTGGTTATGGTCTCATTTTGAAGAGCTCCAGCCGTAGATGTGCAAAAAATAAATATTTTAACATACAAAGGTTCCAACCTGTCAAATATTTGTTGTTTGATCCTCATTCAACAATGTGACGCAAATATAAAGTATTGGTGTTAGAAGAGGCGTCTATCATTACTTTTTCCACCCTTTGATCATTTTGCAAATGTCACAGTCGGGGTGTCATTACATACTTTTTGGTATTTTTACTTGTTTCGTGGGCGATCCAAATGTTATAGTTAAATAGTGAAGTAATTACAGCATTACTGACCCAGGTAGCCGGGGAAGCCCTGGAAGGCCCAGCACTCGGCCGGCATGGCGCCCGGCGTGAGCGCGTACCGCGGCGACGTGTACACCCAGAACACCGGCAGGCCCAGGATGGAGTACTGCTTCGTCTTGATCTGGTACAGCTCCGTGCATTTCGTCGAGATCACGTGGCCGCCTGCAAATGTACAATTATAATGTAAGGCCCTTGAGTACAGCCAGCACGAAATTGTATTTGGTTTTGGTGATAAAGACAAAGACAAAGACATTCATTTGCACAAATATGGGTGTTTACAAAGTTGTTTACATATATTTAGTTCGCCATATTTACCTTCATGAGGTATGCAAATATACAATGATAAAAATATAAAAGGAAAAAAACTAAACTATAATACAATTACGAAATGTACATTTACATCTATTTTAATATTATTTTTATTTGTCCCATATTGCGCCTTTTATAAATAAAAATAAAAATATTTATTTATTTATATTTCGGATCGGTTTCGATCGTCAGGTTTGGGTACCCATATCACAGGGTGTTTGTACACTGAGAGGAAAAAAAGCCGGCGGAAAAAAAACCTCCCAGGTTTTTGTGGAATTCCTTTATGCCGTTTTATCGTTTATGAAATCAGTGACTGAGTAATACGCCTTTTTCAGTAAATACGTTTTAAGTCCTTTTTTAAATTCGTTGCCCGTTTTAATTTTGAGGAATTCCGGTAGACCGTTATATATTTTTGGTCCCATGCAAAAGACACTGTTATGATATTGTTTTGTTTTGGAAGCGATTGAACATAATTTACTGTTATGTCTTTTTGATTTAAGGGTTTCATATTTTGTGATTTCTGTTTTGACTATTAAAGAGATCTCGTAAATGTATAAGGAAGGGAGCGTCATTATTTTTAAATTTTGAAAATGTGGCCTACAAGTATCCGTTTGTTGTAATTGACATATTGCTCGAATGCATTTTTTTTGAGCCTTAAACACAGTTTGAATTCCAGTCGCGTTTCCCCAGAATATTATACCGTATCTTAATGTTGCACCTACGTACGCATGGTAGGCATTTAGAACCGCCGTTTTGCTTACAACTTTGGCCAATTTATATAAAGCAAAAGAAAACTTATTTAATTGTTTACAAACGTGTTCTTTGTGTGACTGCCACGTTAATCTGCTATCTATGTATAGTCCTAAAAATTTTGTTGTTTCTATTTCAGATATCAACTTTCCTTTATAGTTAATATTTACTGGTTGTCCGTATGATACTCTATTTTTAAATGTCATTATGTTTGTTTTATCAAGATTAATTTTAAGATTATTACTATTTAGCCACTCTATCAGTGATTCAAGACAATTATTTATATTACTTTCAAAGGAACCTGTGTTTTCATTTGTAAATATTACTGTACTATCATCAGCAAATAGTATAATCGGTTCTTTTACTGCTTGAGGAAAATCGTTAATATAAATTAAAAAAAGTAAAGGGCCTAAAATACTTCCTTGAGGCACTCCATACAGTACTTTCCTAGAGAGAGAATGAAGAATGAGAGAATGAATACGGTTACCAAATTTTGATTGATGTTTTAACGCCCCTAAACCTTCAATCCCCGAGTGTCGGCTTCGTAAAAAGAGCACCTTTTATCGGAATCTCACCAAACACTTTCATAAAAAATGTTGCCAACAATACCATATCACCCTGTCTAAATTATGTACAGTCAAAATTTTGAACTCTACATGCCATAAACCTTAAACATTAGAACAAACATCAGTATGAACTATTTTATAACAAAAAAAGTAACGAAAGTGCATAAAAAATTATTCATCTTACGAGTACGCACATTCTGTGGTAGCGTCGTCTTGATAAGACCTTAGCACCATTGAGTCATGAAAGAAGAACAACGAAACAAAGTGTATTTGCACTTCCACACTTATAATATTAGTAGAAGTATATTGAAGTATGGATACAAACAATATCACCCACCCATCTTCCGACACCACCCAAAGATGCCTGATGAGATTGGTTCCGTTCTGCACTAGTCACAAAGCCACGATATTGTCGGCTACTCACCGGCAGATTCCAAGGCGTAGTCCACGAGGCCGGTCTTGTCGGCATCGTACACGTCCAGCATGCCGGCCACCAGCTGCTTGACCGCCTCCATGTCCACGCTTCCCTCTGCCGGCCGCGTCTCCACCTCGCGGACGTACTCTCTCACCTGGATTTGGAGACAAAATTCTGTTAAAATGTAATGTTGTAATTTGTAAATAAAGTATATTCGTTAACATTTTATCGTTAACAGTTCTTTTATACCATGACTGCTAGTTTACTATGATTGTAGGGATATATGCACGTGCTAAATGTCTGGATGTGTTAACGCTACACTCATAGCCCTATTTGCAATATTATGTGTCGTGGGTACCATGGACACATAAAGACTGAAACACAATCACCCATACGAAAACCGAAAAAAGTCATCATTCAAAATTCTGCCTCGCCAAGAATTTTACTTTTAATGTTTCGTGAGCGAGTTATCGTAAAATTGTGTTGGATCATTCGATCGGCAATGCGGAATGGTAATCATTGAGCCACACGAGTCGTCATCTAACCCGTGTAACCTAAAAAGTTTTCCATAACTCACGACCGAAAAGCCAACGATGTCACTATAGTTAGCGACAGGTAAATCTTCACTTAGTCCCTGTAGCTCCGGGATTAAGAATAGAGCTACGGTATCGCCTGCCTGATCGTAAGAGGCGACTAAAAGGGGGTTTCCGGGGTTGCAGGCGGTGAGAGTGGGAGCTCGTTCTGGCCAGCCAGAAGGACGACGGAGTGTGCGTGGCACATCTACTCTCCAAAGATGGGCCCATTCTGGGCGCCGCGCGTGGAGGACACCGGTGCGTTCCACTGGAGATCCCGGAGTCCTCCCCAAGCTTAGAGGCGGCCACCGAGGAGGTTTTAGTGCGGTCCAATCCCACATAACCCGGGAACCTCTCCCAAGGTTCGGAGGTGAAGGTTTCTCCCCCGATACCAAAAAAAAAAGCGGATACAAGGGTGTGCTTAATGCCTAATGCCTTAGATTAAGGTTTACTATAAGATTTAAATAAATAGATAAATCTTCACTTACCAACAGGTAATTATTTGAAATCAGTTGGTAACGGTAGTAATTGAGGAGTGATTGACAGCCCCTACAAAATCCCAGTAAACCTGCATTTGTGAGATAGAAGAATTAAAGTTACACCAAAAATTTCATCATTACCTTTTCCACTATCAACTCCATCTGCCTACGTTCCACTTGCGATAAGTACTGCTGGATTATCAACCGGATGCTGTCCTCGTCCATCTCCGGCTTCCACGAGTTTATCAGCCTCTCGTGGATCTCCTGTCTAATGACTTGCATCTGGTCTTTCGTCACGTAATGCTGGTCGAAGTACAACTTTAACGCGGCAGCGAGAGCGTCCCTGTTATCATTGCCGGTCAATATGCTAATTAGATTCTGTTGCATATGCTTCAGAGAGTAATGCTCAATTTTGGCGTCCAAGGTGTCTAATTGCGAAAGCTTGTTGTCGAAGAACTTCAGTTTCGTGTCGACGTTAACCGCCCAGTTCTCTAGAGCTGCGACTCGGTTCGTCAGATCCGAGCCTTGGACAATTTCTGGCGGCTTGTACGTATCTACTATAACTTGCTGCTCACGACTTGCCGGTAAAATTTGGTCCGCGTAGTTGTAACCTGAAAAAATTGTGATTTTTACATGTATTCTTTAGAGGCGCTCTGTCCTTCCCACATAATGGACAATGATTTGTAAAATATAACAGATAATTTATAAAAAGACAGGGAAGGACAGAGTATTTAAACTACAAAATGCAAAAATTGTCACTCACCTAAAAGTGTAGCGCCCCTCAGAGTAGCCACTTTCTCTAGGTGATTTTTTGACCTCTATCCTTCCCTGATTTTTTCACAAGTATTCGACAACAGGGAAGAATTATGTGGGAAGATGGGAGTAAGGAAAACACGTGTTGCAAAAGAAATAAATTGTAATTAAATCAAAAATAGCCCAGCATTAATACACAATATAAACTGAATAGCTACCAATCAGTAACATAAATTAGTACTTATACTAAGCCAACCCAAACATTTTAAACAAAACACAATATTATTTTCTATAATTAAAAGTAAATAAAGCCTCATAGGAAATTAAGATTTTGTGACTTGAAAAAATAAAAACAATGTATTTGGATAAAAAGGCGGATATAATAATAAATAAAATATTTTATTTATTTTGAGCTAAGAAGCAGACGACAAGAGCAAGATAATATTTCAGCTAATAGGAGAATCAGTTTTATTTTGATATAGAGTGTTACTTTATAAAACAGTTAAAACACCCCTATTTGCTTCTTAACTCTTGTACATAACAATGTGCGTTTTCTGAACAACAGAATCATAACAAAGGCAGAGTAATCTTACATTTTAAATGATTATGACTAGCTGTAAGTCTCAAGTTATTATTAAATCAATTTAATAATTTAAAAATCTATTCAATTATTAATATGGCCACTTTATAAGGTACATTTTTGTCTGATAAGTACTCAATTAGAGTTGAATAAACCAATATAATTAATACATTTGCAAAATAAATAAAATAAGCAATCTCAAATAAATAATTATAGATTAATTAAATTTGTACTTAATCTGGTTGAAAATTAAATTAAAATATAAGTTGTATTTAAATATAACATCTCTCATATTGTTGTTAAAATTATGCAGCTTTGCTGTATTAAAAAATAATTTATATATGTTTAAATAGGAAAGATTATATAAAAATAACACAATATTAATATAGTTTATTATATTATTATCAAGTATAGAAAAATAATAGCTCATACTTATAGTATTATATATAGTTCTGGATCTATGTTTTAATGTCATAAAGACAATGGAAAATAAATAGAATATAAACATCAGCTTTTATTAGTAGGAATGAAATAATAATAACACGATACTTAAAACACGAGACTTACAAATATTAACGTTAAATAAAATTAATACTTAATTTAGAAGTACACTGACAAACGTTGATAACGATTGACAGATAGATTATAAGTTTTAAAAGATTAAAGCATTTCGGTGTTCCCAATATTAGATTAAAAACACTGGTAATTAAATTTACTTAAGAGTCATAGCACAGATGAACTAAAGCATTGACAGCCTATATTAAACAAATGCTTTTTGAGTTTGAGTGATTTAAGGAAAGGGGCTGTCCAATAATCACGTGAGGCTCGAAAGGGGGGATAAAAAATCACGAAATATCACAGGGGGGGAGGTGGAGTGTAGTAATAAATCTAATAAAAATAATAAGTTCCCGCGAGCCCGCTCACTCAGCTTGTCAGTCAGTTATTCCGTTGTTTTGGCACTTAATACATGCGTATGATGTATGTATGTATGCGTATGATACATGATCTGTATAAAGGTCTATTTGCAGAATAAGAAAAGAAAAGAACCTAGTGTTCCTAGTGCTTTGTAGGTACTAAAAATACACGTGATTTTGAGGGAGAGGGGGGGTTGAATCTCACCGAGTATTACCAAAAATGCAGAAAAAAATCACGTGATTAATGGACGGTCCCAAACAAGACTATTAGATCGGGACCTTTTTATAAGTGGACTAGTTTTTAATTAAAAAGGCCTTATTATCTTTATAGGACAAATATACTATAGAATATACAATTTTAATTACAATTTCTTATGAATGTTTAAAATACAACCTGTTTTACTTTGCGATGATATTTTAATACTGATTGCAAGTTCTACAATCCTTCACTTACGGCCGACACCAACATTCTATCCAGACATTATTTACTTGTACATCTCTAATAGAAAATGTAATTCTCTTATATAAAATGTGCCAACGTTATATCTATTGATAGATTGGAATATAATCCTCTATCTTTGATGGATACAGATAGAGACTAAGAGTGAATTTCTGTACTGATCCTATATTTAATTCTCTGGAAGACATCTATCCAAATTTCCTACAATCATGAAAATCTGCAATCGTGATTGATTGTATTGATATACAGATTTCAGATTGGTGTTTAGTTATGTAAAATGACAGATAGGCGTTTATCTTAATCTGTAGATTTATAAGATTTTTGTTAGATAGGTGTGTATATTGATTTCAAACGTAAGAATATTTTAAAGAATTAGAAAAGTACACATCGTAAATTGACTTACTATGTTTCTAACATCAATAGAGTGTAGATAAATGGACGAATCGTAAGATACATTTCTTACACTACGAACACCTTAATGCACCCAAAAATTTACTTCAGCAGTCGAATTAAAAAATCTATATAATCAGGTATATTTTCTTCCTGTAACATTGATAGTAATAAAATGTTTACTTTAAGTACATTTTAAACTGCGGGTATTTTTATTTTGCTAACGTTCGTATAACAGAAATAACATATTCCACAAGTATTTCAAAATTGTATTGATAAGATTGATGATTATTGAGTATGATTCAATTAGTTTTCTCTAAAATCAATATTTGTTTGTTTATTTCATATTCAATTTTCCTTTTTTTATAATTTTTTTATTTTTATAGAATACAAGATTATACACCTAAGATTAACTACTTTAAAATTTTAAATACACATTGTTGAAACACTGATAAAAAAATGAAGTTTGTGGACACACTACTGGTATTTTATGCTTAGTCTACACCAATGCAGATTGTATCAAAGTGAAAATAACATTACCTAATTTTGTTAACTTTTTAACTCCAAGGTAAGTCTTCGCATGAAATTCGATTCGTTACCTCAAATATGCATACTTTGAAGGACATTACGTTGATATTACGCTGTTAAACGTGTAGAACAATAAACGTACATAGCGCTTTTTCGTGGCCAGGATTTCAATGCAATCGGTAGGACAAATACAGCAGTTTATAATTTTCTACCACTTCCTGATCTATTGAAATAAAATTCAAGCTTATTACAGATGCTAATGAACATTCATATCTCATAATAAAAAATATATAAAACAGGTGTCCTGCACAAAAATGTGTGTAAATCTTCCCTCACTGGGCAGTGTCAAAGCGCTATGTACTTTCTTGGTTACATAACACTTCAAAAACATCTGCAGTACTTAACAAAAATGTTTAAAACATGGAGACATCCATGACAGAACTATTACGTGTACATAAAGAGTAGTTAGAACTCGTTGCTATCATTCATCCAAGGACCCCTCGCCAGAACCTACGAAGCTCCTCCCAACAGCTGTCGAAAACTACCGTAATGTAGTCAGAAACATCAGCTACCCGGTTGTGTACAACTTCCTTATACTCCTTATACACTTTCGTCACCTCAGGCAGATTTTCTCTAACATCCGGGAACGTTATGTTGATATCTGGCAGGGTTAGGTTGATTTGCGGTAACGAAATTGATGGTAGCGGTATTTCCGGGAACGATGGTACTGAGAATTCTGATAAGTTTAAGTGGAAATCGGTAAAGTTTGGCAATGCCAGATCGTCGAAGTTCTCATAGGTGTAGTGCACTGAAATAAATTAGTTACGTTATGATTGTCACCCTGATTATAGCTAATACTATTTTGAAGTGTGAAGTAGTTATACTAAAATGGCTTCAATAATAAGCTGCAACAACTTGTGTTACTGAACGTAACGTAGACGTTTATGCATTTTATTATGTTAAGTTGTAGATGACTCTTCCATAATTTTATAGTTATGTGAAATAATTTACTTGAACTTGAATAACTTTATGTAATGCTTCGATTCTTCAGTTAGATTTTGTCAATATAGAAGCGCCTAAAATACATTTTTGACTAAGTTACATTAGATACTTTTTCATTAAGCTTCATTCAATAATCATTCAATTCAATAAAAAGTTAAATAAACTGACGGCCCGGGTCCGAGAGGTGATATTTCTCCGCTAGGAACGTTTGTAGAGGAGCAATACGACGACAACAGATCTTTGTCTCTCAGAAGTTAGGTGCAACAAAGTCCGTGCATGTAATGTACAGCAATGCGGAGAAGTGTTTTGATTGGTTTAGATAAATTTTTCAAGTTCCGGGAAACAAACATAGGTTGCGAGTACTGTGCGTTTAAATTTACTGTTATTTCATTGTTTTACCCGAATGCAAAGGAAGGTAACGTATTTATCAGTCTATTTACCAGATGGCTTGGATGTATTGGGCGTAAATATTGGTATATTTAAATAACTTGTTAAACTAGCCAGTTTATAGCTGAGTGTTCTAGTGTTGTGTTAGACTGGCTGCGTGTGTCCGATAGAGAATATGAATACTCACATCCATATCCAGCGAGAGGCAGCAGCAGCAGCAGCAGCCAGGGCCAGCGGCGGCCCTTCGACACCTCCTTGTAGCTGCGCGAGTACTTCTGCGATTCTTCTTCATGACGCGGGGCGATCTGGTAGGGACAGCTCAGGGTTTATTATAAGCGTGTGGACCAACGACAGATGCAGTATGAGCTGTCAAGGAGTGGACTTACCAGTCTTTTCAACTCGGGAAGTTTTTGGAAAAAAGTCATAGCAGCAAAACCAGGACCGTTATATAAAACAAGATGTAGTTGATAAACACAAAATGACTACAAACTAAAAGTGTGCGTTTAGTGTTACAAAAATAAATGGTGTCAACAATGTGTCAATACCTCCTTTGCTAAGAATAAACATACTTATTTCTGTTACTACTCTGAATACTGATGGTTATACAAGTGCGCCAGGTGATTGTTGTTATTAAGCTGGAGCAATAACAGCCAAGTTGCTCACAAAGACACTCAGATGACTAGGTTCGCGTTCGAAGAGCGCAGCCTAAGATTTTTTTATAAGTGTGACACGTACTCTACTGTCAATGAAATATTGTGCTGTTTCATTAATAACAAACCTTCGCGATACACAAATTTCTTAAATGCAAAAGAAATGTGGCCTCCTTTCTAAAAATCCTTCTCAATTTTATTCAGGGAGGTTACATGTGGGATAATAAAAATGGCTGACGATAATGATGATAACATGATTACTTACAGTTTCTGTAATAGTGGTAACGGTGGTGGTAACGATGGTGGTGATGACGGTGTAGAGCCAGTAGAAGGGCGCCGTGGCGGCCGCGGCTGCCCGGGTTGCAATGCCGGCTAGAAAAAACAACATACAATAAGTTCAGGAATGTTCTGTACGCCTTGTTGGAAACGATCTTTAACCCAACTAAGTGATATACATATTTAATACTGATCTAAGATTCTGCATAATTTTCATCAATACGCAGTATAGGGGCTTATTGGAATCATTCATGGCCAGCATTAAGGTGACAAATTTAAAGAAAATGAGAAATACAAATACTTTATTTATCCACTTAAACTTAAACAGTCCATTACAAAATAGGAAACCTGCCCGCCACTTTAGTTTACACTGTGTTGTGGAAGGCAGTGTCTTCCCCATAAATATGACAATAATAAAATTTAACTTAAAACCAATAATATTCAGTATGTATGTGTAATGTTAGTGCGTCTGTTTTTGTAAGTATGTATGTGATGTGTGTGTGTGTGTTTTGTAAGTGTGTGAAATGATGGCTTTTGCTGGTACAATGTTTTTTTTAAACTAAACCAAGATTTAACCAAACCAAAATTTAAGATTAAACAATACTATGTCCTTCTGACTCTTCTTTTAATAAGATTTTTATACAGCCTTCAAAAGATTTTCAACACGCCCGCTTATATTGCTAACATTAAAGGCTCAGTGCACCAATTTGACGTTAAAAAGAAAGCAGAGACAGACCTACATGATTTTTGCTGAAGTTGCAAAAAATATGTGACTTATTTAGAGGTCCTGGTTGACTTTGACAAGTGTTTCTATACAAAATAAATCAAGCGGAAACAGAATCTTTACATGCCTTGCGATAAGACTGATATTATTACAACTATTACCTTTAGCCGGTCTTCTCTCAGTGTAAGGGTATCTGTGCGAGGGCCCCACGACCTTCCGATAGGCGTTCTTAGAAGCAGTGGTCACGGTGGTGTACACGGAGGAGAGGAAGCGCGTGATCCACCACCGCCTGTCGACCGCCGAGTACGCGCCGTTAGGCCGCAGGAACTCGAAGTCTTCGTCGGAACTGTCAACCGTCTGCGGGTGAGATCATGATATTAGTGTTATGTTTAAATATTGCATTGTCTGAACGGTGGTGGTTGCTTCTTCTGCGTGCTTTAATAAATTAGGACAGAGAGAGTGTGGCAATATTCCGTTTGGTCATTGTACTTGACCCCAAACCAAGTAAGTATCATGAGGGAGAATCGTGCGTTTTATTTTGAACAGAGCTAGTGGTCCAAGCAATGATCATATTAGTCCAGTGTTAGATCCATGCATCTAGAATTGAGAGTGTGATCGGTGCGACGTGTATAGGATGGACACTCGCACTTCCTCGCATTACCCTGAAACAGTAGTATTTACTCATAGATCTCTTCCGGTTAGAACTAGTGATCCGAGCGGTAGCAATGACATCCGGTTTGTCCGCAGTGTTGGTTCCGCACATTCTACTGAGGGAGCGAACGGCGCAACATGGTCACATCTTATTCAAAGAATATTGGTGAATAATGGCTTGGCTGCAACCCTTTTAGCGTCCCACTGCTGGGCACGAGCCTCTCCCCGTTATTGGGGAGGCCTGGAGCTTACTCCACCACGCTGCTCCAAAGCGGGTTGTTTGAGATGCGGGTTAATGGACAACCCACTGTCGGATGTTTTAAAACCGCCCATAAGGCCTCCGACAAGGTTTAACGACTGTAATCTATCGACAACAACCGAGACCGACGGCTTAACGTGCCCACCGAACACGGAAACGCGCATGTTTTTTTTTGCCACTAGCGGTCAGATTTCACACCCGACTGCGTCCGTTTGGCTTAGTTGCATAGATCGCTTGCGTTCTACGCTACACGTCGGGCCATGCACGCTTCGCTGATAAATAATACGCGCGCTGTTAAATATACTTACAGTGAACCTCTTCCGGACAGTGCTGGTGGTCCAAGCGGTGGTCCTAACGTCCGGTTCGTCCACGGTGTTGGGTCCCTGTATCCGGAACTGGGAGAGCGAGCGGCGCGACATGTTCGGCACGGCGATCTGTCCCGGCGCCAGCTCCACGCGGTCGCGCGATAGCGGCGAGTAGGTGTAGTCCGTTTTCGGGTACTTGCTGTAGACGAGAAAATAAATAAATTAGCATACTCGCGACGACTCGCGTGGCGCTATGGTTACCATGCCGGACTGTCAGTCGAGGGGTCCCGGGTTCGATTCCCGGCGAAGCAGATATTTGAAATTTGGTACCCACGACACAGAGTATTAATTACCTTACTGTGGGGCTATGAGTGTGTAATGTTTATTTGTATACTTATTTATACTTGACTAGTGGATCCCGCAGACGTTGTCCTGCCTTAAAAGTTTTGTAAGAGGATTAGTTTCTTTATCATCTCAAGGGGTTTTTATGTTACTGTCAAATAAAAAATTAAAAACGAACAGTGACAGATGAACTGTTATTCAGACTATGTCAAACTTTTGGACGATGGCGCGAAGAACCAATGGACTTCTACTAATATTTGATTTGACGACCCGTGTGGCCCAATGGTTACCATGCCGGACTGCTAATTGAAGGGTCCCGGGTTCGATTCCCGGCGAAACAGAAATTTGAATGATGAGTTTAAATTTCTGTTCTCGGTCTGGGTGTTTGTGTATCTGTCTTTGTATGTGTCCATGGTACCGACGACACAGAGTATATACACCCTACTGTGGGGCTATGAGTGTGAAATGTTTAAACGTTTATTTCAAGACCAAAATTAGCCATATCGGTTCAGACGTTCTTGAGTTTTAGCCAGACTAACGAACAGCAATTCATTTATAGGTATAATATATATATAAAGATTCGAAGAACATTATATTCATTTATTATTTAAAAATAATAATTTATAATAATTATACTATAAAAAACATGACTAAGCCAAAGACAATACTATAACTTTATTAATCTATGAAATGAAATAAGAAACATAAAAATTTTCTTTTCATTTAATACTGAATGGCTAAAAGGATTTTTATACAATGCCTTAAAATGAATTAAAAAAAAATAAGTAACAAAAAAGTCAGACGTGACAATTTTGATAGCTTGACAATTTTGATAGCTGCGTGAAAATATAAATAAACAAACACCGAAATTAAATAATTTTGTAAAGAAATACTATAGGAAAAGTAAAGTATAAGAATAAAACAATAGAATATAAGTTATAAAATATGATAATGGACGTCAATGAAGTAAGTAATAACATGTAGTGTATTTATAACAGTACACGGCGCATTTCATTCATTCCATTTATTCCCGTGGGAATGAGATATTTTCACGCGGCAAAAAGTAGCCTATGTTCTTTCTCAACGTCTTTTCTATGTTTATGCCAAATTTCATCAAAATCGGTTCAGTGGTTTAAGCGTGAAAGAGTAGCAGACAGACAGACTTTCGAATTTATAATATTAGTATGGATTATTTACATGGGACTTAATTATTTACATGGACATATATTTTTGAAATAAGGACCATAACGTCTCTACCGACAGCTAAAAACTAAACATAAAATTGATAAAAAAAACAAGTGTTATAAGTTTTTAACATTTTTCTCAAACTGTTTCTTGGTAAACTAAGATTTAGAGGCAATTTTTGTAGATATCATTTTTTACGTGACGTCGCTAATTTGTATCTTCCTTTCTGTATTAAGAATTAAACCCTTTTATATTCGAAAGGGTTTAATATATTTTGTACGGTAAGAACAGATTTTGAAGTTTCAGCCAAAGGAAAATGCTTCAATCAAATGGATTGGATCGATGGATTTTAGTTTATAAAAGTAAGTTAATTAGAAGATATTAATGAATGTTTTGTACTCACAAATTTAGCGTTCATGTTAAAAGAAAACTACGTCCACTTATGTAAAATGAATACTTTTAAACATTTATGAGCACTTTATTTACACTGCTGTAATAATATCTACTGCCATAACACAAGAATTTTACAACTATAAACATTAGCTAACAAGACTGTCGCTAATCGAGTCGCCTACCTTCCTAACTCAAATACTCATTGTTCAGAGGCCGGCGCTATGAATATAAGATTGCTTCACTGCAGGCAATGGATTCATATAATTCTCGCAGAAAATTAACGCTATGTATCTACTGCCATAACACAAGAATTTTACAACTATAAACATTAGCTAACAAGACTGTCGCTAATCGAGTCGCCTACCTTCCTAACTCAAATACTCATTGTTCAGAGGCCGGAGCTATGAATATAAGATTGCTTCACTGCAGGCAATGGATTCATATAATTCTCGCAGAAAATTAACGCTATGTAAGGAATACAATTGAGATGAATGTTGTCATTCTGATTGTAAGAAAATGCATTATATCTACCTATACCTTTAACGACCCGTGTGGCGGATTGGTTACCATTCCGACCGGAGGGTTCCGAGTTCGATTCCCGGCGAAGCAAAACTTTGAATGAATACTTTTAATTTCTGTCCTCGGTCTGGGTGTTTCTGTCTCTCTGTGTGTGTCCATGGCACCCACGACCCAGGGTATATCTACCCTACTGTGGGACTATGAGTGTGAAAAGTTTATATTATTATTTATCTATAACTTTAAATTATTTTGTATAATAGGATGGAAAATTTAGCTTATAAGGAATATAATTAATTAAAACCATATCCCAATTGATTCTTGGCAATAATTTCATTCAAAAATAATTATGAGGGCTTTTAAGTACTCTAATATGTGAAAGTGCAAAACACTTTCTTTTGCTATGCAAAACCTGATTTTTGTATGGAGATAGTTGAGCGACTGTAGATATTCCCTCTGAGAAATATCTCATTCCTATGGGATAAAAAGTGTAGCCCATGCGGGCAGCGCCGAGCGCGGATAGCTATTTTTAAATATTAAAAAAATCTTCAATTATGACAAAATGTATAAAGCAACATTTAAATAATAATGATGTTTTTGTTGTACAAATAAACATCTTATTACAAACGCTACTAGAATAGGCTGGTTAGTACGAGATATCTGATTTAGTTGATTCTAGTTAGTGTAACAAGTCTAAACAAATGAATAAGATGTAATAATGTGAGTACTGTAACAAGCCTACGTAACTCCACGTAAATATCTCATAACTGGCACGGGGCCAGAACTAGTCGGTACAGTTATTGCTCGAACACGACAAATGCAACAATGCTCACTGACCTGCGTGCACTCAACGCTCTTTTGACCCTTGTCTTTAGAACACTATGGGAAACTTTCTTAAAGGGTGTGTTCAGGACGAGGTGTGGCCATTTAATGAACTAACGAAAATCTTAGTGATAACATTCGCAATCATCATGACCCCCAGCTGAGAAGGGATCATCTCTCAAGTAAGAAATATTGATGCTGGCTAAGTAAGCCGCGACTTCTTATTTTGTTTTTATTTTAAGTCACGACAGTGACATCTACAGTCAGTTTAAATACTTACGAGTAATTCTATGATACATTAATCGATTTTAGGAGATTTTAAAGCTCCTAATTTACGAGTATACTTAAGGTTCTTGAATAAGACATTGCAGAGTTTTACTACTTATTCCAATTAAAATTAAAAACTAATCATATTTAATATTCATACCTCCATATCTCAGTCCACCAAAGTCCTTCGAACATGTTTTACTCAATACATTAAATTCAAGGCAAATCACTAAATACAGGCATTTTAATGTACTTAATTTAGATCTAAAGAAAAACACACACGTATAGACTTAACTAGCAAGTGCAATCATAAACAAAACCAATGAAATAAAAATCAAATAACAACACAAAACAAACTTTTATGTTTGTATTTGCGCACAAATAAACCGGTTTTTGTGCGTTTCACTATTCACCTCAATATTCAAAAGGCGATATGACTGTCACTACGCAGGGTTTCCCAAACACAGTGGCGTTTGTCATTTGCAGCGGCGTACGAATATAGATCTGTATTTATTGTCGCTGTCCCGGCACTGTTGCATCTGTCGCTTTTCCGTTTCTCGGTATCGTGCCTATATAAATAAACAAACCTTCTACCCATATAGCATAACCGGGTCCCACTGGTAACAAACATGTTACCAGGGGGACCCCATTACCCCATATTTGTTATCCCATCCATACTAATATAATAAATTCGAAAGAAACTCGGTCTGTCTGTCTGTTAAGCTCTCTTCGCTTTAACTACTGAACCCATTTAAACGAAATTTGGAACACAAATTTGTCCTTGGGAAAGGGGACCTATAAAACGGATCCACGCGGTAGAAGCCGCAGCTAAACGCATACGATTTTACTATGGCAACGAAATATGACGGAAGAAAGTTAAGATATATAGCCTGGAATAGAACTTAGGCTATCTTACGGGGGTATTTTTATATTACGGGGACCCATAAAACAAAATAAAATACTATATTATTATGAAAAAAGTGAGGGGCGCTATGTGCCATATTTTTCGTATGTCGAGCAACCCACACTTTTTTCACAATAATACTAGTTAAGTATTTTCTGTTCATTATTATTTTCTGCTTATATTTAGGATTATTTTCAGCTTTTTATCACCATTGCTCAACAGACCAGGATCACTACCACTCACACAGAACAGGACCACTCTTCAAAATCGGAAGGTTTTAGACGACAGTCTAAGTTTCCACGTGTCCACATTTAATGGTAAAAGAAAATTAAGATTTTCATTGAAAACCATTGAGATCATCGTAATTTCGTGACTGCATTATCGTTAATAGTTAGTTTATAGTTATCGAATAATATGACCAAAACAATGCATATTTCACAATTCTGAGTTCCAGTTTTTAAAAGACTTAATTATTATGTATACGCCCTTCCATAAATAAAATTTACAAGAAATTAAGTTTTTTTAAGGAACTATTTGTCCTCAAATCTTTTTTGATTCTATCTTATTTTTAAATTAAACGTTCCAATAATAAGCATCGTAACATTGCTTGCCTTGAATGCCTGTGATTTACGATTTTAAGTTAAAGAAATAATTTGCAACTTACTTCAAAGTCATCACACACTCCATAGATTCCACGTCAATTACTTTTATAACGTTTTCCATTTTTATAATCAAAGTAATTAAAAATTATAATAAAACACCATAAACTTCATTGAATTAAAATTGAATAAACTTAAATAATCATCAGTAATTAATTAAAAAGATAAAACACATATTTAAATAATTCGGTACTAAAGCATGTTCGCAGAATAATTGACATTTAGTAGTTATTAAATTATTTCTGTTTACCCTCAATTTTTATTTTTCTAATGCTTGGTACACATTTGCGGCGTTTGAAATAGTTGGACTAGCATTTGTCTTACAACTTGAGTTTTCACTTAAAACGAGAGGAAAGTGTTAAGGGAGTGACAGACGTGCGAGTAAGTACTTAGACTTGTGGAATAATACAAAGAAGAGCAAGCAGTACAGTAACTTCATAATATCAACTTCACTTTTAAGCGATATTATGAAGTTACTGCTCGTTCTTCGTTTGTCACGTCGCGTCGTTTACCCTTATCGTATTATTATCTCCGTAGCGCGGACTAAAACTAAAAGTGTAAGTACTAAAAATAATAGCATCAATTATAACGTATTAAAACTCATTTATAACACACAAAGACAAGCAAAGAATTAAATAAAGTGCACTAATGTAGTCAGCGATTATATGCACCTCACTAAGGGCGCCTTCAAATGGTATAGCAGGATAGCCTAAGAAAAATTGCCCCCAGCGTTTTTGGGTCGAAACTATAAACAAACGATGCCTTTTGAGGAAGTTTTACCTTGCACAAAGTTTCAACCCTATGTTACCCCCTGGGGGTGAAAAACACCCGATTAACCCCAAAACTATTTTATTAATTTTTTTCTAAACGTTGAAAGTGACGAATTTCAATTTTTGTACAAATATTAATGAGACTAAAAGCTATATGGTAAAAAAATATGAACCCCCTAACCACTTAAATTCTTGTAAAATAAATAAAAATAATAATTAATCATCCTGTATAACAAGTTCGGCTCATGGTACACACACCATTATTTTTTTCAAACATGAACTAATTTATATTCTACCTCATACAAAAGTTTCATCGACCTAGCCCAGAAAGAACATTGCGAAATGAATATTCTGATTTTTTTTGTAACTGTAGCCTTTTACTTTATAAAATTCAGTTTGTTGAGTTGTTTTCTTAGGTTTCTTTTTTTGTTTTTTGCCTAAAATCCTTTTTCGTTTTAATAGTAACACTAAGAGCAGTGTTTCTTCGTTGGAGTACATCGTGAAATTAAATGTACTACACTACGATTCTCAAACCTAGCGACAGCAGTGCGGCTGCAGTGCTGCAGACGCGCTGCCTCCGCGCGGCACCCTTCTGCATATTTGAAGGCGCCCTAAGTTTGGCCGGTAACCGAACCTTTCTGAACAATAACCGGGATTATAGCATTGCTGCCTTCCTTGGTCAAAATATGCAAAGTCCTATCAAAGAAAAGTGTATGCTTGGAATGGTCTATAAAATTCCAATATTAGCAGGCCGTTATTCTTTCGGCTCTTTCACTTTTAACCTCTAGCTATGGTTATAATATTATTTTTATTATGTTTGGTAAGTAGCAATTCCAAAGTAGCAAGTTGTGCGGTCGAGCAGTATTTCCGTGGCGGCAATGAACTATCCGACGTGCACGTGCAGTTATAATGGCCAAACTTACTTTTAGATTTCTACCAGTTATAGTACATTTTTACCTGCAACAAAAGACACTCACTTCCAGTACTCGCCGGCCATTTTATAGAGCCGGTATGGCAGGTGCTCGTAGTTTGGCTCGCGGTCGAGAAGCGCGCTCGCGTCGGCCAGCGCTTGCTCTGCGAACGAGCTGTCCGTGGAACACGCACTGTATGTTGGACTGCCAAAACGGGTCGATCTGCAACAGATGATGTGAATGCCAAACTGAATAATTCAAAACGTGGATTATCGCACATGTTTGTGTATAGAAAAAGTAGGCATAGGGTTAAAACTGACGCTCAAGTTAACGAAGCCGCACAGGACAAAATTTTGAATTTTTTTTTAACATATAATTAAAAAATGGCCGAATATCTATTGTACACATGGATGGATGCATACTGTGTAGGCTTGAATCTAAAGTGCATTCGGATCCAATTTGAATACTACTCCAAAAGTGAAAACGATAAGCAACAGAAACACTTACAAGTTATTATCAGCATTTCGCAATTTCAGAAGTCCAGAAAAGATATTATGGAGTTTAAAGTGTACAGTAAGAATTACCTGTCATGCGTCACATTTTGTGTGGAGATCGGGCTGAGGGTGACGTCTGCGAGGGTGCTGTACCGCTGCGTGCTGGTCGATACACGCTCATATCGACTGTTGATCTCGTTCTGTGGGCAAAAGCGATCCATAATTGACTTATTGAGGATAGTAGCGTAGGTGAGCAGCGCTGAACTAGTAGACTTTAACCCCCGACATGCCCCGACGTCCTTCGAAAAGAGAGTTTTGTGTGTATTTATCTCTCCGCGGTTAAGGAAAAGCACTGTGATACTTTATTACGATGTTTCCCATCGCCGTAAATGCAAACTTGAAGTTACAAATTATGGTCTAAATCCACTCTGAAACCCAAGCGGTGGGCCATAAAAAAGATTGAAAGCAGTGACTGTTGTGGTCAAATCACTAGATTTCGCGTCTACGTCGCGACGCCAGATTAGTGGTTAAATCACTAGATTGGAGCATTACCTACCTGTAAATTCACTTTATAAACAAAAATAAAATATTAAACAGTCTCACAGCAAACAAGTGAAGGTAATGCTTGTTACTTGCGATCTGTGATGTATGATCGATGTGTATGATCATGGTTTGGGGGGTTATCTATTCTCTCTTCCTTTCTCCCTTCTTCCCTTCATTATCACCTAGCAAATGAATACTTACCGTACACCTCTAGATACTGTTAGGTTTGTTCATATCTTAATAACGTTTCGTAACCAGATGCGAAAACAAAATTATTTCAGTTTTACGTTTCAAACACCACGATATAGATGTAGGTAACGGAAGAAATTATAGGAAGGCATTACTTGCTGGCTATCCGTTAGCTCGACAAGAAAGACGTTTTATTTCAAGTCTCGGTGGATTTGAAAATAATACAAAAAGCCACAATACAAGCGAGCAAAAAACCTCATCACTACCTACGGTCATCGTCACCGATGACTTCATTGATAAGCGCGAAAAAACTGCACAAGAAAATGTAATCTTAAGGCTGATTTAAATAATAAGATACGTGTATGCTTAAATATCGCGTTAATGTATCTGATATTTCACTTAGAATGATTCATAATGATGTCATATTTACAGTAAGTAGATTACGAGAAAAATGAAAATATGATATTATTAAAAATACATAAAGTGGGTGTGCACACTCGTTTAGAAAAGTTCGTCCCTTGCGGCCTTGGTACGTGGATTCGGGAGATTTCATAGAAGTAGTAAACAGTTAAGATAGCTTAAAGTGCTTTTCCCATGTGAATGAGATTTATTCTTTCGATTAAGACCCTTCAAGAGTCTCAATCTGCTTCTATTCCAACTATATTCTTCCCGGGTCTAAAACAATTAACTTAAATACCAATTCGATTCTACAGCCTTACTAAACTGCTAAAGTAATTTTCCCATAGGAATGAGACTTATTCCCGTGGTAAAAGTTGTCCTTCCTAGGGTCTCGAACTATCTCCATTCCAAATATGCAAACGTTATCTTATATACATAAATTACGTGTCACGTTGTTTGTCCGCGATAGACTCCTGAACTACTTACTTCACCAATTTTAATAAAATTTGCACACGGTGTGCAGTTTCATCCAACTTGAAAGATAGGATAGCTTACATCTCAATTTAAAGTCGCAATATTATTTTATTTCTGATACTTTAAGGCAGGACAACGTCTGCCGGTTTCGCTATATGTAAGTATATGTAATTATGTACCTATAACAGTATACTATGACAGTAAATGTTTCAGTACATGTTTAATAGCAATGCTAAGTAGGTACTTTATTAACATTACTTGGCGAGTTAGTGACAAATACCTCTCATTCAATTATTACTGAAATCAATACAAAACGCTTTTAAATGACGGAAAATGCAAATACGGAATACGCGTAACAAGTTGGCAATGACCGACTAATTCGTCATAAAAATGACATCAGAACATGGTACGTTACGATGATTTCACATAAACGTAGCCGAGTTTTAAAAATAATAAGAAACTATCGTACAACAAAATTTTCAAGAAGTCAATTTCTACAGAATTCATTCTAATTTAAATAATGTCGTTACCGCTATCGTAACTGTTTTTTCCGTTTTCAAACTTACAACGAATAATCGCGTAACAAGTTTTGGGCTACTTGGTCGTCGAATGACATCATCGTCAAGTCTGAACGATTCGTTACCATCGCACTTGATCGGTACGCGGTATGCTATCAATGTCGCTACAACAAAGTGATAAATTGACTGATCTGCTTTATACGCCTGTCGACAGGTCGACGAGTGTATAAGGCGGCTATGAGAACAGCGGATTCATCTATTTTATTTTTATGTGCGCCACGGTTTTACCCACGTTACGAGGATCATTAGCATGAAATGAATATTCTCCATAGATTTTAACAGCTTTATTCCTTATATTTTACCCTCTTAGGTATAACAGCTGTCATCTTTCTAAAATAAGTACATTTACCTACTCACTTTGATCTACTTCTCTGCCAGAGCTACTGTAAGAGATAGTAAGGGAGCCCAAGAGAGTATTTTCGGATTCACTCGAGTGCGTCAGATTAAGATATGGGGTACACCTTGCATCCTGTTGAGTACTACTACGATTAAAAAACCTGCTATATAGGTGCTTCCTACCACCCAACCTATAAAATTCACAAGGTCCTGATGAAGCCTAACCTAAGACCTTCTTAATCAGGCACTGTACCCAAGTTCTTTCTCAGCATTCGCCCAGTTTTGCTAGTTCTGTGGGATTCTTTTTTAAACATGATTCCACTGACCACAATGGCAATTAAACAACCAAAGATATATAGTTCAAAAGTATATTATGTGGTAGCTAGATCTTCCTTCCAAATAGGTACACATGACTGGCAATAAAATTTCTTTCTAACCTGCGACGGATGCGCTATTATTATCCAACCAATCTGTATTTTGATCAGCGGTTAATTTATTGATACCGGACGTAACACGTCGCTGTATTTCCGTAAATGTTGATGACCAAATTAACTGGTTATCATTGTTGTTTATCAGTTCATGATCCCCACAAGACGTAGATAAAATTTGTTCGTGATTATTTTTTAACCTGCAACAACGAATAGGCCGCTATCGTCACTGAAAATACGAACTTGATATTTTATGTTCTATGAAATATAGTCGATTTACCTAATTTTCGTCAAGTATGTACGAAATAAACTTACCGACAAAAGTCGGCGGGAAAAAAACCTCCGAGGTTTTTATGGAATTCCTTTATGCCGCTTTTACCGAGTTTCTAAACGATAAATAATAATATATAATAAAAATATTAACTAAAATAAATAATAAACTAAAATAAATGACATAAATAACATATTTCGCGGGATAAAAACCTGGGAGGTTTTTTTTCCGCCAGCTTTTTTTCCTCTCGGCGTACAAAAACCCATCATGGTGGGTGCCCAAAGCTGATGACGGTCAACCACGTATGGTTCAAATAAAATAAAATAAATTTGTATATAAATAAAGTTTTTAACAAAAAAATAGAACCGACTTCAAACGGTAAAAAATAAAATTGTTCAGTACCTACTTCTTCTTGCTTATGGTAATGACTCTTAAAACTATCTTTGGAGTCGGGCCCTTACTAAAATGTCGTACTATTCGTTCTAAATGGGCACCGACAGTACAGACAGTGAGAAATTACCTACTTCTTCTTGCTTATGGTAATGACTGCTAAAACTATATTGGAGTCGGTGCCCATTCAGAACGAAAGATACACTATATTTACTAAGACAGGATATTTTTGATTTTACTAAGGGCCCGACTCCAAAAATAGTTTTAAGAGTCATTACCATAAGCAAGAAGAAGTAGGTACTGAACAATTTTATTTTTTACCGTTTGAAGTCGGTTCTATTTTTTTGTTAAAAACTTTATTTATTTCACTCTTTTTAGTAATTTTAATAATTCTGCACATATGTACATATAAGCATAATTGGATTTTTTTTTCACTTAACTTCTAAACGTTAAAGAGATACTTTTTATAATCATGTTTATCTAATAGCCATCTTATAGCCTGAAAGAATACTACTATCAGTCCACTTGAACGCAGAGGCGGCTCGTGACATTTTTTGATGGGGGTTCACAAATAAAAACTTAGAGCTTAACATTTATTTTATTTATACAGAAAATTCATTCGCCGGTCTTTTTGACGAGCGAAGACATCTATGACTTTCTTGTGAAAATCAGATATAGAATTAATTAATCGTTTTTCAATGCTTATCATACATAATGCATTGAGACGTTCTTGCGCCATAGTTTTTCGTGTCAAAATGTCAAAATTATTAAATAGCTAATTAAATGTCAGTCCTCGTAAAGCAACTTGAAATGCACCACAAAATACCACACAATCTATCAAACGCCGTAAAATATATCGATTTTCATCAACGCGTTCATTGAACTCTCGAATAGATTTTCGATACGCAGAATCGAGCGCTTTATAAATATCTTGTCGGCCAATCGATGCCAATAATTGCACTTCACATAACATATGAAATCGAGATTGCGAATGTTTTTTTAGTTTTATTGAAAGATGCGCTAAATCGTCAACACCCGTTGTGATCCATGCAGATTCACCTCCACTGCCGGTGTCAGTTTCCAAACACCAGACACGGAAAACAAAATAATTTATTGGTCTCTTTACAACCACACAACCAAGGAGTTTTAAAATATTTTTCAAACTTAAAAACACGCGTAAAAGATTTAGTTTTTGTATTACATTTTTGTGTAAGTGCAATTTGAGGACCCTTTAGCTTTTAGTTCAAGGCGTATTTCTATAGTTTTTGACACTTTTTAATAAAATATACACTGTATTGTTCCATTTTTAAAACAAAATGTCGCGCATAAACAATTTTTTAATTTTAATTTAAAGAAAAACTGCGATATAACTGTCAAGGCCGACGACACGTTTGTTTGTATACGTAAGAACGGCAACATCGCATAAGCAGGTTGAGGCCACGCCCCACGGCACGCGTCACGGCCGAACCCACGGTTTGGCAACGTCGCGCGTGAGCGGCGCTCCAGATTAAGTTAATTTCTCATACTAAATCTTTTGTTTCACGCGTCGGCTATGTGCTGCGATGTTTCTCTTTCGCACTCATTGAATACAGCGCTAGGAATCGTACTAAACATAGTTTCATTAGGAGCGCAATCGCTGGCGCTCCACTCGTACAATATGACGATAAATGTACGCGTAGATATAATGTAAGTAAGGATAGATGATAGATGTAATGTAAGGATAGTGTGTATTATGAAGGAATATAGATTACCTATGTAATTTTCCTATGTAATATTTAAATTTTAAAGTGGGAGTGCACTGCACCAGCGCTCTTTAGGATGAGCCGCCACTGCTTGAACGTATAAATTAATGAAAGAATTTGCTCTCAACTCCTAACCGTTGAGGAGTTGTACCGTCAATCATCAGCTTAGCAACATGAGGTGATAATTACCGGACATAAATATTTGTATTATGTTAAAACATATGACAAAAAGAATGTGTGTGCCTATTAAGTTTCAGTGTTTCCCTCGATTTCCCTAGTATCACATCATCAGATTTTGCCATGGTGACAGTTGGACCACCTCAGGAATGTAAGATTTCCAACAAAAAAACATTTATTGAAAGAGTTTGCTCTCAACTCCTAACCGTCATAGTACCTTTCAATCATCAGCTCAGTAACATGATATGATGATAATTATACACAAATACCTGTTTTGCTTTAGTAAAAATATGAAAATCATTTGTTGTGCTATAAAACTTGAATGTTCCCTTCGATTTCTCTGGGATACCATCATCAGACTTTGACTTGGTGACAGTTGGACCACCTCAGGAATGTAAGATATCGAACAAAAAAACATTTATTGAAAGAATTTTCTCTCAACTCCTAACCTTAGTAGTACCTTCCATCATCAGCTGAGCAACCTGATATAATGATAATTATACAAAAATGCCTGTTTTGCTTTAGTAAAAATATGAAAATCATTTGTCGTGCTATAAAATTTGTATGTTCCCTTCGATTTCTCCGGGATCCCCTCATCAGACTTTGACTTGGTGACAGTTGGACCACCTCAGGAATGTAAGATTTGGAATAAAAAACTATTTATTGAAAGAATTTGCTTTCAACTCCTCACTGTTGCAGTACCTTCCATCATCAGCTCAGCAACATGAGACGATGATTACTATGCACAAATATCTCTTATGCTTCAGAAAGTATAAGAAAATCAATGTGTGTGCCTATAAAATTTGAGAGTTCCCCTCGATTTCCCTGGGATCCCATCATCAGATCCTGATTTGGTGACAATGGGACCACCTCGGGAGTATAAGCATACGAACAAAAAAAGAATTTCGAAAATCGGTCCAAACACGGCGGAGTAATCGGTGAACATATATAAAAAAAAAAAACATACAGCCGAATACAGTACCTCCTCCTTTTGGAAGTCGGTAAAAAAAGCACAAACTTGGGTTAAATTGAACTTAAGTAGCTAAAGTGATAATAATGTAAAATTATTTAAGTATACTGTATATTTTAGTGTTTACTGTACATAATTAGTTTATAATTTAACTTGTAATTATATAACTTTTACAATAAAATTTGTACACCTTAGGGTAAATATGGCGATCTAAATATTTTTGTAAAACCTTTTTTGCTACCCATATTTGTTGCAAATAAAATATTTTCATTTCATATCGTTTAAAAAACCTGCCAAGTGCGAGTCGGACACACGCACGAAGGGTTCCGTACCATTATATATAAAAAACCTAGAACTTTACTAAGAAATGAAGGAATAAAAGCACCTAACCTGACTGTGAAATTGTTATAATAGTCGGTGAATCATCTTGTGGAACAGATTTGAACACATAAGCGCAACATTAGTGCCCTGACTGTAATTGACATTTTACATTTGTAAAAAATCAATTATGTATCAATTTTAAGAATTGATTGAAGAAGATTAGGTAGGTAGGTTATAAGTTCAAAACTAATTTTAATATTTTGAACAGAGTTTTAACTCCGGACAGATGTAGGCATTTTTAACCCCACTTTTAAGACTGCAATGATAACATCTGCCTAATATTGACGCAACATGCCTTTAATAAGGATAAGGTAAGCCCCAAAACACATGCACATAAAAATATTAAAGTTCATCAGCTTAAAAGATGATCACAAATTGAAAGCAACGATTAAATATAGTTGTTGGGTTTCGTAGTACAGGAAAACCATTATGAATAATAGAATTACTGCGAACTTTCTGCCTGTAAGTTAAATGCATGATACGAGAGAATGAATAATACATATGTGTATAATATAGAGTCCTTCCAATTGACTAATAATAATGGAAATTTAGCAAAAGCTTTGTAAGAATTCGATTTTTATTAATCAAGGTTTTATGCTTGTTTTTTTAATTTGATGTTCATGATCGTATGGAACAGTTCATGCGATCTTCAACTTGCACTTGGCCGGTACTTTTTCATACAAAAATTTCATAAATAGCAATATTAGCAATAAAATCTAGCTTTTGCTACAAGCGTTTCTGGACTTTGAAACACGCATGGGTCAATGACCTTAAATGTCACGAATAACTGAATGGCGCCCGCATAGATCGATCTCGCGAACTTGCAACATTCACCCGCCCGGAGCACGACTTTGGTTGCCTTTTACAACGTGCTTTTAAACGTAACAATGCAGTGGCCCTTACATTGCAGATTGTGGGTAAACAAGCTATTAATATTAACGTATTACTATTATTTATGTTAGGGTAGGGAGCGGAAAGGGCCCCGGTTCTCGCGACGTAGAGATAATGTTGAAATTGGACAATTTACGAGTATAGCAATGTTTGCCAGCCTATATGCCCTAGATGAAGTCGAATTCTATATTATGTCGAAGTAAACGAGAATACCAATACCAAAAAGTAACGAACAATTTAGCTGATCTATTGATAAACGAGTTCGCATTCATTAACAACTACTTAATAATTACCTATTGTACCCGCCACATTCTAGATTGGTAAACGAGCTATTATTAATTTTGTTGCCTGGGTAAACAAGTTATTATTTCTTGTGCTAGGGGAGGTGACTTCTTCCAAAGTCATAAGTCGCGATCAATACTGATTACTGACTTCTGATGTACCTACTGACAAACAATAAGCATAATTAGGACAGCTAATCATTTATTATTATGCAGTTAATTATATTATTTAAATTGTGTGTTTGCGTTTGCAACAATTTACTTCTAAAGTTCTCTTAAAATTCTCATTTATTTATTTATCTGAGTTTATCATAGAAAGTTTTTAAATTGCAAGAAACTTCTCTTTTTTGATTAAGTTTAAATGTATATTTATACATAGTAAGTACACTTGCACAGATTCACTACGCATACACAAGCACACATACAACGCATACTCAAACACAGAATCTGCGGGCATTGCAAGTTTATGTAGCCACCACACTCGGAGTACTCTTTGAACACTGATATGCACTTGTAATCGACACAAAACTGACCTTGTGCGATAAAACAAACATGCTCCGCGAATCCAACATAGTATTTATCGATCCGAGAGCCTCTTGCTCACTTTCACTCATCACCATAGAAACTCGTAAAATTAGACGTACCTCGCATGTCCAAAACCTCGGGCTAAATAAAGATCACAACACAAACTAGGTCAAGATTGAACGCTAATCGAGTAATTAGGTATTCGAACTATGGAGCCAAAGTTTTCTAAGTATTCCGATTGCCGGCGACCGTAGCGCAGCAGATGGCAGGGAATAATAATGTCCATGTGTAGTGGAGTATTGTAAAAATAAACCGAGGCGGGAGTTCGATTCGAGCTATATTTGGAGTTATTATTACGTTTTCCTGCCGCAAGTCCTTAGTTTTCCTATCTATTCAAACTGTCAATTAAATAACTAAATTGTAGGAACTAATTATGTAAAGTAGTAAATTAAGAAAGAAGTAGTATTTTTTCTGATAAAATGTAAAAGGACTGTGGCTGCATTTAACTTCCGAAAGCAGAATATTGCTCATCACTGATGAGCTCATCAGTCATCGCTGATATTGAAGGCAATGTGTTTGCGGAGGGTCTTATAAAAGGTACATATGCAAATATTAAGAAAATTAAGAAAAATAAACGATAACACAATTGCCCAATACATAAGTAGCAATACGTTAAAAACAAATATATTTCCAGTATAACTATTACATTATCACTAAGATAATAGCAGCATAGCCCACATTGGTGTGAGAGACACAGGGATAGGCAGACCGTTTTGGTTGGACCAATAAGCGTTAGGTTTGTGTTACACTGCAGTGTAGAGGTGTGTGTGTGTGTTTTTTTTATTTCAATGAGTAAGTAAGTAAACATCGTAGAAGTTGTAAAACCCTGAAGAAGAAGTTGACTACGGCTATTCGTGGCAGAAACTTATAGATATGTCAAGGAAACTGTGTCGATTTTCTATTCTCTACCACCTACAGTAATCTCTCCTACATATTAGGCTGCCCTCGTGGAACGAAAACTGTTGCACGCGTAATTTATATTATAGGAATAATAACTTTAGCAATTGTTTTATCTAAATCATCTTCTTTAACCTTTTAAAACGTCTCATTGTTATAAGTGTCTCTGCTCCTTGAATGGGGAAGAAAGAACGTAGGCCACAGTAGATCAAGTTTTTTTCAGTAGGTCAAGTTAATATGATATCTGGGAGGCTACTTTGTATGCATCCGTCAGTAAGTTCTAATGGAATCATTTTTGGCATATTTAGGCTTTTTCTTGTTTCATGAATTTATAAAATAAGCGTTGTCATTGATAACATTAAGCCATGGAATGAATAATATTGCTAGAATTTCGTCAGTCTTACTCAAAAAGGAGGCCAGAAAATTTACGAAATTTCGGATACGGGCTTACAGAGTAGCCTCCCAGGTGTCATGCCGAGTATTAATATTAAGAACAATTTAACCATGAGTCACAAGAGCGGTTACGAGAGCACGCGCCCGCTCAATTTCCTCTGCAGCAGTTGTAACTTGACTACAATGCAACCAGTTTTGTATTTGTTTTTATGATGTGAAAATATGGCCGCATATTGCCATTGGTGTTACATTCTTGCCGATTTGACAACTGATATTTATAAAACACTTTTATTATTTACTTCTCTATCTTAATTTGCAATAATATGTACTCAACTTAAAATTAGTAATGTCTCAAATATATTTGACAGCCTCCGTGGCGTAGTGGGTGCGAAACGTGAGGTCGTGGGTTCGATTGCCACCCAGGACAAATATTTGTGTGATGAACATGGCTATTTGTTCTGTTTCTGGGTGTTAATTTATCTATTTAAGTATGTATTTAGAATTATATAAGTATGTTTAAGCTTTCTGATTACCATAGTACAAGCTATGCTTAGTTTGGAATTAGATGGTGTTGTGTGAATTGTCCAAAAGATATTTATTTATTTATTGAAAAACTATTCACTATGTATCGATATTGTTCGTCATTGCTAGATTATTCTGATTCCGTATATCTTTTGTTACAACGTATCTTTGATACAAAGTTCTTCCTTCCTTCTTTTATGTGTACATAAATATTTTGTGTATGATTTCTATAAATTAAGAGTTTATCATCATGATTTCGAGCTTTTGTCATTTTCATTTACCTACCAATAAACATCAAGGGTGCAGATCAACAACACTCGATCATCAAAAATTTCATACAATACATAAAAATACTGGCAATAAGATACAAATTAAATTTATAGAAAATTATGGACGTTTCTTCAAAAATGAAACACCATCAAAAATTAATTCAGCCTTGTAAAAACATAAATATTCTTCAAACCCCGTCCAATCATTGCAATGTTTTCGTTCATCCTAATTTTGAGCTTGAAGCCCATGGCTTGCTAATGTTTGTTTATATTAACGTTCAGGCAGGTCGGCAGATTGTGAGGATTTGTGAGCCATATGTTTGGTTTGATGTGTTTGACGGATCGCCGTGAGATAGCCTACGCGTAACCAGATCATAGGAATGTGGAAGTGCCTTCAACACGTGAGCGATAATCTCTTAAATATAGATAAGATTATGATAAAACATTTAGAAGTCTTTGAAGAATTCATGTTCTATGTCCAAAATAAATATTACCGTACATTTTAGATGTAACTTGATCTTGTATGTGTGCAATGCCATGCCAGCTTCCGAGCAAGCCACGCGACCGTATAATAAACAATGAGTTACATAATTCTCGCGTATGTAAAATGGTTTTGCAATTACAAGTGCAGCATAAGTAAGGTCATATTAAGTTGTTACTATAGTTACAGTAACTTAATTGATTAGAATCAGTTGATTACATGGACAAACTAATAAGCTAGAATCCCGTTTAAGTTTAGTCCTGAGACAGATTGTCTGCTCATTTAAAATTATTTTAGTACTACACCTTTCGTTTAAGCGATAATAGTAGTATTTGGCTTAATAAACGTTTATTCATACCTTTAGCAAAATGTCTACAGACATCAATGGCTATATCTTATATTTCTAGGTATTATCTTCTTAGGTACCTATTATCTTCTTCGGCTATTTACATTTCTGACTTTGTGGTTCACTTCATTTTATTTCGGCAAATGAAATGTTTTTAAAAATAAAGGGATCTCCTTAGCATTTCCAAGGCGCGGTAGTCTACGTTCGGAAGTGTACGATGACGTACAGAAATGGACAGGAAGCCGTCCGGGCAGAGTGGGCGTCTGGTAAATTACTGTTACGTACTGATTGTTATTTATGGTGCATTATAATTGTAATTCAATTACGGGACGCGGCAACTAATGGTTCAAACGAAAACGGACGTTGCTGCCTGCTTGGCTTCAATAGTCTTGATTTTTCTATGAATTGGATTGAGGTCACAGTGTTAAAATAATATCACGGAAATCACTTTTTGATTCTTCTATGAAAGTCCCAAGAGGTTTAATAAATTCATAAAATCTCATTCAACTTTACTATAACAGGTAATATAATCACCTCAGCCTTTCTACTTAATATATTTTCATATTTTCGTATACTTGATCATCTGCTATCTGCTAATCCTTGCCTAGCGCAGCCGTACCTGGTAAATGCCTTCTTAACACAGCCAGTCTAAGCTGTACCGTAATCCAAAGGGCTAGAGGACGTCACGCTGCTATGCTTCCTGCTAGTTCCCACCCTTATGATTGAATGACAACGATTTGTCAATTTCAATTAGCTTTGATACTACAACCACTAAGCCAGTGGAGTAATAAAAGTCTCTAAGGAATAAGACTTCAGATGCTGCAGGCTTGCAGCAGCAACTAAACCACAAAATCTATACTTATATATAAAGCCGAAGAGTTTGTTTGTTTGAACGCGCTAATCTCAGGAACTACTGGTTCGAACTGAAAATTGTTTTTGAGTTGAATAGTCCATTTATGGGGTAGGCTATAGGCTATATAACATCATGATATGACTAATACCAAAGTCCATGCGGACGAAGTCGCGGGCGGCTGCTAGTTCTTAATAAAGATGTTTTAAGTCAATTTACGAGTATATAAGGCGTATTAAAGAACGCTTATCAACCTCAGATAAAAATGTGGTCCTATTTGGCATTGCATGTGGATATCCATGAGCTACAACGAATATTTAGAGGCAAGGTCTTGCTACTTTACATGAGCAGCGATCCGAACCTATGTATGAATGCGAGACGCAATAACTTTATTGTCCTGTTAAGCTAATTGCAATGAAGCTATCTATGCAAACAGGTTGGTACTCAATATGACATTGACCTTGGCCTATCAGTCCGTAAAGTTTTCTTTATTATGCTAATCAATACCTTGTATGGCAGGATTAAATGACAAGCATTAAACAAAGCTGAAAGATTAGTCAAGGTCTTATTCAATGAATTTTGTAGAAATGGCATTTTTTATAATGGCTAAATTGGCTAATGAATATTGAATGATTCAATATTATGTTGCTTTCTAAACATTGAGATTTGTGTCTTGTGCGTTTTTATGCAATAAACAAACTTTTCAAATTAAGTACCTACAACTAAATACTTTCTTGCATAGAAGTTTGGTTATTCATCCCTACTAATATTATAGATTCGAAAGTAACTCTGTCTGCTACGCTTTCCCGCTTAAACTACTGAACCAATTTTAATGAAATTTGGAACACAGATAGACTGGACCTTGGGAAAGGACATAGGATGATTTTTATCCTATGAGAACCTATAAAACGAGCCCACGCGGGCGAAGCCGCTGGCGGAAGGCTTGTAGTGTAATAAACTATTCATGTTGTCTAATTATTTAAAATGGAAATAACTACAAAAATTATATGACATCTATACTAATATTATAAAGAGGAAAGATTTGTATTTTTGTATGTTTGTAATGAATAAACTCAAAAACTACTGTTCCGATTTCAAAAATTCTTTCATCTTTAGAAAGCTACATTCACCCTGAGTAACATAGGCTACCTACTTTTTACCGCTGTAAAATGCTTTATTCCTACGTGAAAACGAGTAATAGGGTCAACGCGGTTGAAGCAACTGGCTAAACGCCTATGATTTTAATATAGCAATGAAGCCTGGAATAGCACATAGGCTATTTTTTATTCTGCGGGGACCCATTAAACACGCGTGCGAAGCCGCTGGCTGAAGGCTAGTGAAATATAAACAGTTTCGCTAGTTATTTATTTTCCCGTCCGGAGCATGGAAAGCATTTTTTTTAATAATTTAAGAATAGCCAAAACTTGACTCCCATGTGCAATGCGACCATCCATGCGGGTGAATGAGTGGTCAACTTTGACCATGATAGATAACTTCTTTCATAATATCTCAAAAGCATATTCCCATTTTTCCATACAAATGACGTAATTTTGATCTTTCGTCTATTTAGAGCCCAAAGAATTGTAACATTATTTTTCTTTAATGAAAAACAGTACTAAAAGTTGTCAATAATAAAACTATAAAATGTGACTTACCTGAAATATTTCCTTCTTATGTCCCTTCAGTCTATCCAAACTCTCCTCCGATGAGTAGTCAGAGGTCTTGATGAGCTCCTCTGCAGTTGCCCGCGAGGCAAGCCTCGTGTGGTGGGCTGGAGACTCACTGTCATCTTCTACCACTGTTTCTATTGCACTCTTCTTTGTTGTCTGGCCCAACTGCCTGAAAAGATTATCAATATTTTACATGACGCTCAACATACTTAATGTACTAACACACTTAATCTAAGTAAATTATACAAGTTTATCAATATCGTATGACTAACAGCAAATTATCACTGTAAATGATGATCACTGAATGGTGATTGATTATAAGGAATCTCACCCATGGGAGTACTGAGGGGGGGCAAGGAGGGGGAACCTGCCCCCCTGGATCAAAGTTTTTTTTGGTATCGGAGGGGGGGGGGGACCTTCTAAAGGTACCCGGCACCTTGGAGAGGATACCGGAAATGTACATACATGTGAAATTTGACCGCACTAAAACCTCTGTGGTGCCCGGGATGACATTAGCATGGACAGAGACTTGTAAATCTGTAAATATTTTAATCCTTTCCTATTCATTGTAAATTGATGTTTAATGTGCCTAAAACCTTCTTTGATAAATGGACTATCCAACAATAAAATATCAAAATGCATACCTTAAAAATGTTGCACAAAAGTTTACTTGGAAAACAGAATAGGTAATTCAGTTACATACCTGATTCTTACTGCTGCTTAATCAATTAAAATTTAGTCAATTAACTTGACGTCACAAACCATTTTCTCTACAAAATGTATTTGACAACTCATTAAAAGTATCTCTATTGATTTGGTTTTAGAAGACCCGGTTCATGAGATTAGCGTTTTCAAAGTAACAAAGTTTTCAGCTTTATAATAATAGTATAGAATAGGAGTATAGATATTAAAAACTGATCCAAATATAGTTTACTTACAACCTTTTGGAGCAAACAACATTTTTGCAACTTTCATAAATTTTAGAGACTGCTCACATCTGACCAAAAACGGAATTATGACAATAATATTATATATACGAAAAAAACTTATCACACAAAGAATTGCAAGGTTATTTATTATAACAATTTCATATTATTTATACAGGAGCCTCTCTCGTTAAACATTAAACCGAAACAGTAAATTCATTAGAGTTAACAGGACAATTTTAAATGTCAAGATGTAACCAGAGAATTAATTTACTTAGGAATAATACAACCTTGGCATTGAAAATAAATAGAACGTATTCTATTTGCATACTCTACTGTGCCATCAAGTTGAAATGACTTGAATATGTCAAAACACAAACATCAAGGTCCTTGGCTCAAACATTTGTATTTAAGAAGGTCAGTTGGTGGCCTCACTAGCCATGGTATCACAGTTTTATGGTTATGACATCATCAACGTTAGTTTACAAACACACCCAGCCTACTTTACATGGACCTTGGGCTATTCAATGGTGTGAAATATCACCAAAGTTGAAGCTAAAAAATAGATTTGACAGTGATATTTTTTTATTTCATACTTTATTTAATTTCTGGTAGGAGCAGTTAGGTATGTATGTATGTTTTCAATAGTTACCAAATGTGCATTGATACAGCATGGTGCAGTAATGCATGAGAGGTGATTTTTCAATCCCAGGATCCCAAAGTACCTATTTGTTGAATAAATGTTAACACTGTCAATATTACCCTTATGCGTCTTGACATGAAAAGTATGGCAATAATATTGACTAGTTAAAGCTGTTAGCTATTAGCTTTAACTAGGTATTGAAAACTTGGCTGTAATTGTTTCCACTTTATGTAAATGAATTTGAGGAGAAACAGGAGATAGACATCAAAAAGGTAAGATGTTTACCCTGTGCTGCTTATCTTTAGTAAGTTAAATGAATATTTTTGGTTTTTAGGTTAAGGCTCAGTTGTAATATAATATGTGTGACCTTGAAACATGGTTAAGTGATAACAACCTGTTTGCTAAACTATTAAGCAGAATAGGTAAGTTTCAAATTGCATGAAATGCAACTAATATTATATGGAATGACTTTTGCCAAAGGTTTGTCTACCCTGTTCCCCTTTATCCCTATCAGCTGAGGAAGCTTAAGTTATAATAAAAAAGTCAGATCTTTAATTGGGTACTAATTAGATACAGCCAACAAACCATTTTAAATATAAGGAACATTCTATGGTTAAAAAAGAAACTGTACAGCTTCTTAGGTATTGTTTTTAGTATCTTTTGTGCATTAACAAGTTTTAACATATGCAGCTTGCATATTTCATAATGACTGCACACAGCTGACACATCTCAGCAGGTGTGCAAGTCCTTCACATAAATTAATTCAACTTGTTAATTACACACAGACACACAAAAAAGAACTTAAGAGGCTGTATACGAATTTTTGCCGAATTCGCTGAATTAGCTCATTTTATACAGGAGATTTTGCAGTTAAAATACAGTATCTCCATATTTCTGGATCATTTTAAAATCTAAACAGATCGAAAAAAATGCCATGTATTGCTGTAAAAATCACATAGTGTATGAGCCACTTTTTGCCACTCTCATACAAAAAATATTAGTAAAAAACCATTGAACTTAGTCAATTTTGAGAGAAAATGGGCAAGAAATTGCATTTGATGTCGGCAAAATGGAATAATCTTTCTTAAAATTTATTTGAGCTAAATACTCTTCAGTTTATCAATCCGTTTCCTGAGAAAAAAATCTTATTAATAATGATGATTCGGCATTAAACATCTTTTAAAGTAACCTAAATCTCGCATTATAATTCTTGACGCAAGCTATAAAAGTGTCTAATGTATTAGATTATTAATGAAATGAAAAGTTATATTGTGCAATGATACTTGTAGGAGTACTGTAATTTATCTGCAAACTCTCATGTGTTAAATCGTGTAAATAAGCAAAATCGGCAAAATTTCATATATGGCCCCTTAACATGAAGATAAATTATACATCACCAATATACAAGAGTAACCTTGATATGTTATAAAAGTTGGTTTGTTTCATGGTTACTTTAAATGGTATTGGTGTTTTTATCTTAATTGTTTGAATTATGTATTTGGAGAAATAATTATAGGTATATAGCAAATATTATCTCTTATCAAAGGACTGACGCAGCCCATTAATTGCAAAGTACAATGCAATCTTATTTAAAACTGTAAATGTTTTGGGTGGTCTTCAATACATTGATATTTCATAGTGCAATGTACGACATAATAACATTTCATATTTTCTTTATAATTTTAAAGAGATTGGGCTATATTGTGGATAGCATACACGAGGAAATTCACATAGTATAAACCTTTGAGTTGAAATTGGTTTTATAGAATTGTCCATATAGTTTTATCAGTAAGTCCATTCTGCCAAATATTGTAGGTGAACTACTTATCAAAGGCAAAACTGATTGGCAATCTATGAATTTGTTATCAAAACAAAAAATTGGCTAAGTCAGAGATAAAAAAAAATCTAAAGCAAAGGCAAAGGAAGATTGAAATTTATAATACCAAACACTAAGCTTCATGGCAGGACATGACTTAAAGTGCATGATGATGAACATGTCAGTAGCATGCTTCTGCATCTCTCTCACACTACTGTCAAACCAAATTGGTTTGTATCTGTCCCTAAATACTGTATAACTTTAATTATAAGTACACAGATGACAGATCCTTGCTCGGATAAAAGCAATTGATTTTCTTCAGACTCAGTGGCTTATTTATTTATTTTATTTATTTAATTTTGTACACAAAGATATTACAGAATACATTAAAAGAAGAATACATATAATAGGGCATTGCTAATTCCTATAGGAAATTTCTTCTAATTCTTCTAAAATCTTCTTGAATATGTAGGTTTATACAAGAATTGCTCATTCAAATGTATTTGATAGATAAAAGCTGTGTGTGCATGTAGTTGTTGCATCATCCCTGTTTTGTGCCATAGCATAGCACACCCTTACAGATTTCAACTGAATACAGGAGTGATTCTATTTTTCTTTTTAAAATTCTAACCAATTTCCATTTAAGTACTTTGGTTTTTTTTTTTAATTATATGTACTCCATAACCACACAGCAAAAATTGGAGTATAAAGCTGTAGGGGATTACTGGGAAAGATTCAAGTAGCGTGTTACCCAGTATCTAATGCCACACATTTAAACACGACAAAAAATGATTTGCCAAGACTTTGCCAAGAAAAAATGTAGGATACAGCTAAAGGAGATTACTGCTTTAAGTACTGTGTTACCCAGTATCTAATGCCACACATAAACAACCCAAACTGCAGAAAAAATAATGTAAATGTAGATTACTAGTAAAGTCATAGGTGTTATGTTATCTAGTGTCCTATGCCACACATATAAACAAGCTCAAACTATTTCTAGCATATTGAAGACAAGTGACTGATAAAGAGAGTTATTTCTATATTATTACAACAAAGAGGGTTCTTTTGGTTGTTTTTTGGTACTAGACTGGATCTTTTATATAATTTTCATCAGTTGTATCTTTAAACTGGTATTTGGTTATCTATTCTATATCTATACTAATATATAAAGCTGAAGAGTTTGTTTGTTTGAACACACTAATCTCAGGAACTACTGGTTTGAATTGAAAATATATTTTTGTGTTGAATAGTCCATTTAACGAGGAAAGCTTTAGGCTATGACTAATACCAAAGTCCAAGCGGACAAAGTCGAGGGGGGCCCCTATGTTTAAATGAAATTAAGCATTGAATGTGAATCCACTTATGTATAGATTTATATTTCAGTTACAATTAAAATAATGAAAATTGTTACCAGTTTTATTTTCAATTTAGTCTTAAGACATGATTTTGGTGGAACAATAATAGTATCGTTTTTCTAATTATTTCAATGACTTTAGAGTAATAAGAATAACTTACTTGATGGGCGTGCTTCTTTTAATAGGGGTTTTTCTTCCGGATTTGTGTTGAGAGTGATCTTCTTCCATGCAACTTTCGCGGTCACAACTGGATCTCAAGAAGGGCGTATTTGACCGGGACCTCGATCGCAAGCCACTAACCGTTGGGTTCTCCATGACTACTCTGCTATTCCAACTCCGCTTATTTTACACACTCCTTTACGCATCCTCTTTCACACATTTCACTGACCCTGACCCATATTCAATGATACAAGCCCAATTATTGCACAAGGAATCTATTTGTGGCTTCGTGCAATGCCGCCAAAACGCAGTTTTACTCCAATAAAAACTTGAATAGAGGAAAGATGTGACACTGAACGAACACTTCACGAAAACGCAATTGGTTTCAAATAAAAACCAACGTACATTATACTTTGTACTAAATGCGCTTCATATTCACAAGAAAACGAAATTCATAAATTTCGTAACCCCTCGGCCTCGCTCGCTAAACATAAACTGTGATGACGTCACTAATCAAAAAGACGTTATTCTGTAACAGTGTTGCCAGGCCATGGGTACCGTTAGTACCGTACCACATTTTCAAGCTAATACCCGTAGAGCATCGAAGGTGTTGTATGGTGTTGGTTCACCTCTAAGCAAATTCCCATTAAAATAATATATTTCCAGAACACAAAACTAATAATAAAAATAATATAAATATGAATATAGTATAATTTTTGTAAATAGCATAATGTAAATTCCATTAATAATAAAATAATTTAATAAATAATAATATACATAAAACTAAAAATACTGTGATGACGTCACTAATCAAAAAGACGTTATTCTGTAACAGTGTTGCCATGCCATGGACATCCATGGACATAAGAATAAATAATAGTATTATTTATTCTTATGTCCATGGGTGCCATTTTCAATTCAAGATAACAAACAAAACAAATATAGAGCATCGAAGGTGTTGACTCACCCGTCAAGCTCCAAGCAAAATCCCATTAGAATGAAATTATCCTAAATAAAACAATATATTATTATTATTTCCAGAATACATAAATAATTTATAGTAACAGTTTGTCGAAAGCCGAAATAAGTGGTTGATTGACAAGTATTTTCAAGTTAACAAAACAAGTAGCGCCACCGTAAACATGGTATTTTCTGTCCTTAGCATTCAGAGCATCAAAGGCTTGATAAAGCATCAAAGGTTACTCACTCACTCGTCATACCTGTCAGTACTGTGATGCCGACAACAAGTGAAAGTATTAAGCTTAGAGCATCAAAGGTACTGACTTGACTCACCCTTCGTGTCATAATTATTGACAGGTATGACTCATACCTGTCAATACCTTGACTGCCAGCCATAGATTTATTATGACTTTGGTATATATAAAAAATCTATGGTGTCAACTTAACATAAGCATCAACCCTTAGAGCATCAAGATATTGACAGGTATGACACCATACCTGTCAATACCTTGACTGCCAGCCATAGATTTATTATGACTTTGGTATATATAAAAAATCTATGGTGTCAACTTAACATAAGCATCAACCCTTAGAGCATCAAGATATTGACAGGTATGACACTGAAGCGTGAGTCAGTACCTTTGTTGATGCTCTAAGCATCAACCTGACTGGACGGGTATCATACCTGTCAATACCTTGATGCTCTAAGGCATCAACTAATGGGGCGATTACATTGTTCAATATCCAGTCCGATTTGGCATACATTGCTGGTTATCTTGAGTATATTTTATTACAATAATAATTTACAAATACAATGACACAATGTACTCAGATGACCAGCAGTGTATGCTGAAGCGGGCCCGATAAGCAGGGCCGTCTAATCGGTCCTTAACCCTACAGTGCATGATTTTTTATTTTGGCCTCAAAAAATTAAATAAGCTTGTAAATGTTATAATTTTGATAGGAAAAATATTTAAAAAAATTGCAACTCAATAGAAACGCGGGTATGCAAGCTTTTGTGTATGACCCAGATATGGCACACAATGCATTTAAGGACAAATCTTTACTATGTATTATAAACAGGCAGAAATGAAACAACCTTGATATAATCAAACTTTATTGATGAATATTTTACTTTTTATGTTAGTATATTTATTTTTGTCTTATAAAACTTATTCAGCAAACATTTTGTACTAATAGTACCTAATATTGGACTAAAGAGGTGGTGAATTCCATCAATCCTAACACATTTGGTACATTGGCTTTTCCTTTTTACTTTTTTCTTTGTTCAATTATGCCACATATAAATGAGGATAGTCTTCCTGTCTTCCGTGTCCTATTTTTGGCCGCTTCCAAATGAATTCCAATTTAAATTTCCAAATGAGTGATTGAATGATGATATTGATGATACCCAATTCAGAATTCCACAACATGCAGATGTTTAGGTTTTTGTACCAGTCGCAATAAAAGACAGATATCTAAATACATTTGAGTCCCATTTTTGTAACTGCAACTGGTTTTGGAAGATTATTTTGAATGCTATATTTAGCAGTCTCTTCAGCTATGTGGTTGAGCAAATCATCATCGAAAAATGTAAAGTAAAGTATGTAAAGGTGTTTCAAAGCCTGTATATGGTTTTCCTAATGCATCATTTCTTGTAAATATAGTATCTGGTTGCTGAAAAACTATATTCCTCCATATTTATTCCCCTTTCTTAGTTTTTTCTTGACAGGCTTTAGGGTTCCTGTAGGACGGTGGCTGTAAGGGTTGCCTCAACTCTTGACGTAACCCATCTTGATCTAGAATAATCTTGCCTGGAAGTGCTAGGCCGTGGCATAACATTACCTAGGCTGGACTTCATTTATGTGCTACAGCTTGGCTGTGGACTACGCATGCTTACGTTTACATTGAAGTTATCATCCTGTAGTACTGTAGTAGTGTGTTCCTGCCTTTCTACTTTATTCATTACCAAATCCTGACCATGTCGTCATCACTTTCCTCATCACAATGTTCCGATTCATCGTCACTACCAGATGGAATTTGAAGAGTGTCAAATATCAATGTAACTCATTTGTTTATTGTGATTCACCTGAAAACAATACATATGTTTTCAGGACACTTATTGCATGATGTGGCACATTTGGCACAAACAAAAAAGGGACGATTTTATAAACTTTTTAACAGCAGAATGGCAAAATTATAAATGAAATATAAAATAGAATCATAAACTTACCTTTACAATTTTTTTTGCCGCTAAAAACAGGGGTTTCATATTCTTTTCGTATAATTGTATACGCCGCTTGCTGTCCGTGTTCAAAATTTACACTTTGTTGACGAAAAACATTTCTAAATCAGTTCCACGACATCTAACTGAAATGACCGGTACTAAATTATAATAGTCAAATATTGCATTATACACTAACCCTTACTAAATGTAGCTACTAGTTCTGAGTTTTGAAATATATTAATTTTTTTCGTATGTCCCATATGTGGCACACCATGCGCTGTAGGGTTTAATAGGTCGCGCTCATCTCATAGCAAGCATAGATAGATACGTCGCTCGCCTTCACGCGCCAAACCAAACGTGAAGTACGAGTATTAGAGCAACAAAGCTGAGTTGAGTTAAGGAACGTGGGATGGCTGGCTGCATCACTACGTGTTCTGTTGAAAATACCTTTGTTAAGCTCTAAATCGGGCAAGCAATAGCACCTGACTTTTGTCAATCTTTTGACTGAAAAGGAATAGGAAAAACGCTACTACTTAGCTCTTCAGTAAATAAAATTCGTTAGGTATTGGAATTATAACTGCTTTTATTTTTCTTTTATAGCAGCAGACACAAACTACTCGTATTTTCACGAAATATATTGTTTTCCTTCAAATGAAACCATACCTATTCCGCAATAGGAAAAACACAAGAAAAATATTAATCGTATCATTCATAATTATAATTTCTGGCTACAAACCTTTTTGGTAAAGGGTGTCTTCCCATCATCCAAACTTACTCTAATATGCTGCATAAGAGTATGCTGCATGTGGATAGTAATAAGAATAACCCTTCAATCTTTCACTACTAACTATCTATAGTCTATAGTTAGTTAGTACCTACAATATACATAATAATAATTATATATTTTTGTTTTAAATTTAATTAAACAATTTTATTTTTGGGTAGCTGTCCTGTCCATATATTTTGATATGTTCAGCTACCAGTAGCCAAGAACTTTTACATAAGTAGGTACCTATTTACTTTTTACTTTAATTACATACCTATTTTAAAAGTTAATGGAGTGCTTAAATGATATAAATTTAATAATTATTTAATTTATCTATATCTATTTTCACTTTATTTTTAATCGAACCAATTATTTATTTACAACATGTATGTTATATATTCAATACAAAAGAATGTTATATATCTATACAAATAAATAAAATTGGAGTACAGTTACAAACAGATTGTAATATTAAAATAACAGCTTTTTCAGATTTTGACGGGACTTTCACTGGCAGGTAACCGAAGTAATGAAAAAGGCCGCTTTTATTTTAGAAAAAATCTACATTTAAAATCCACGCGAAGTCGCAGGCGGCCGCTAGTTTATATTATGTCTGATTACGTGCTTTGAGACGATTGTCTAAAGCCTTCAGCGCGCGTCTTGCAGGTGCATGTTCAGCAATAGCGAGACTTGCTTGAAAGCATCGTCGAGAAAGATCCAGGTCGCCTGTCGACTAGAGAAAAAGTTTCAAAGTTAATGTCGTTGTTATTGATGAAGTACCTAGTTAAGTCACATTTATGTAATTAAAGCTGTTTTTTTTATTTGAATGGAGTAGCAGACGAGCATGTAGGCCACGTGGTGTTAAATGGTCGCTGCAGCCCATGGACATCTACATACAACCTCAAGCAAGCATAGGTAAGTCTTGTCTGAGGTCGTATGCAGTTGCGCTGCCACTCCGGAGGCTGGTGGTCGCCTCATGTTAGTGTGGCCGGCAACTGTACCTTTCCACCGAAACACAATAGAATTGGTTCACGGCAGAAGAGGGTGCAGAGGTGGTACTTACCCGGGCGAACGATAATAGTTCTACCACCTACACACTGGATGTACGGGTATCTCATTTCTTTAAGAACTAAGGTACATGAGTTGAACATCAGGCTTCGGAGGAACAGCGCAAGGGCATACGATCACAGGGAAGACTTAGGCTTGCTTGACGTATCTATTGTGTAGATGTCCATATAATAGGCTGCAGTGACCTTGTCGCTATAGCTTCGGGTTAAAGAATTGAGCTACGGTATCCCCTGCCTGATCGTAAGAGGTGACTAAAAGGTGGTTCTGGGTTGTGGGCTGTGAGAGTGGGAGACTGGGAGCTCGATCCGTCCAGCTAGCAGCCCCGGGAAGGACGGCGGTGTGTGCGTGGCCGCATGCCGCCGTAAGCATCGGAAGGTGCAGGAGAACACATCTGCTCTCCCGAAGATGGGCCCGTTCTGGGGCGTCGCGCGTGGAGGACACCGGTGCTTTCCACTGGAGATCCCGGAGTCCTCCCCAAGCGGGAAAGCAGGCTACCGAGGGGGTTTAGTGCGGTACAAATCCCACATAATCCGGTACCCTTTCCCAAGGTGACGGGTACTTTTTAAAGATTTTCCCCCCGATACCAAAAAAGGCTGCAGCGACAATTTACCACCACGTGGCCTGTATGCTCGTCTGCTACTCCATTAAAAAAGCTTCACAGAGATAAGGTAAAGTCACTATCAGTAGTAAGTAAGCATATAAATTGAAAACAGAATATTCTACGACATAATTATGTAGGTCCTGATTATACGTACCAATGCTACATGACCAAGATTAAACCAAATATCAGAACGTGATTCTGGATTAGTAGCTAAGTAAAGGGCTTGTCTAAAACACGACAGTATCAAATCCCACTGGTTACAATACAAGCAACAAAGTGCTAGGTTATTATATATCTCCGCACTAGCAGGGCTTGTAGCTAATAGTTTTCTGAAACCAAATACATATTATACGGTGACTTTTTGGTATTTTTTCATTTTAATAAACGTTTCATACTCATAGCCCCACAGTAAGGTAGATATACCCTGTGTCGTGGCTACCATAGACACACACAAAGACAGAAATACAAACACGCAGACCGAGAACACAAATTTTATACTCAGCATCCGGGAATCGAACTCGGGATCGTCCGATCGCCCGTGCGCCACACGCGGGTCGGCATTTTTCCTTAAAACTGAAACTTTCCTTAGAACTGAAAAAATTTACTAGAAATTTTGAATGGACCGTATCGAGATAGTTACTTCGAAAAATAATTGAATACAGTATTTTTATATTTTTGCTTTTTAAATTTTTGGCTGTTATATAATTTATTTACCTGTAATATCTGAGTGCAATTTCTGGCTGATCATTGTAGAAATTATACATTGCAATATTTGCAATAGCTTCCATATTTGATGGGTCCTCCAAAGCCACCAGTCTAAAGTATTTTACGGCAACAGCCAAATTTCCCATTTGCTCATGAATTCTCGCTTGCTCTAATAACAATGGTGTGTACTCATGAAAAACAATCAGACCTTGTCGACATACTTCCAATGCAGAAAGAGGTTGATTCAGCCCCACATACATCGCAATCAGACGCAAATATATTGCAATATGTTTATTTTGCAGGAGAGCTTGTCGCAAGCAATCTTCTGTGTTTCTATACATTCCCAGAGCATAGTAACAACGAGCTAATGAGTAGTTCCACCACCAGTCTGTCGTATTATCTGCTTTCTGTGCTTGAAATACTACCTCCATAGCCTAAATGTGGCAGACAAAACGAAAATGTTTAGTAGGCAGGTTTTAACATTATAATGATAAATCTATAGGTTAGGACAGTGCATTAAATATAAAAATATAATACTAACCTTCCGAACATTACCTTCACAATAGAACACGTATTCAAACAAAGTCTTAGCGGCTGGAATAAAAGACTTCTCCTCTTTGTTCAAGAATCTGAGTGTTACAGGTGCATTTATGGAAAAGGCAGTTCCCCCAGCCAGAGCAGTGGCTGCCCTGGACGCACGAGATGCAGTATGTAGTGCGGTGCGAGCACCGGTAGTATTTAGACCCGACCGAGATTTTAATGTTGCTGTGGCTTTTCCCTTTTAAAATATTTAAATGAATTAATAAATAATGAGAATGAATAAGTTAATAAATTGTATGACTGTACTCTTAAAGTTTAGCTCAGGCGGCTCCCCTGGGGTTGCCCGTGTCCATAAGCGACGGTGATCGCTTAACACCACGCGGCCCGTCTGCCTTTTGTTCGGTTTATTTATAAAAAAAACCGGCCAAGTGCGAGTCGGACTCACGCACGAAGGGTTCCGTACCATTATCTATAAAAAATCACGTTTATTGTATGGGAGCCCCCTTAAATATTTATTTTATTCTATTTTTAGCATTTGTATAACAATAGCGGCAACAGAAATACATCATTGCCTTTGATTATCCATAGAAATCATTGCATTAAGATTGAATGAAAGGTAAATTGTGGTTTACGATTTATGACGTATTAAAAAAAATCTACTTACAAGATCTCGTTCAAAATAATTTTTGGTGGAAGTTTGCATCGTAATGTACATCATATATTTTTTTTAGTTGTATAATTCTCTTATTTTAGAAGTTACAGGGGGGGGGGGGGACCAACATTTTACCACTTTGGAAGTATCTCTCGCGCAAACTATTCGGTTTAGAAATAAATTATATTAGAAACCTCAATATCATTTTTGAAGACCTATCTATGGATACCCCACACTGGATATGGAGCCCTCAAAATTTATTACTTTTTTCTATTTTTGTGTGAAAATCTTAATGCGGTTCACAGAATACATATACCTACTGAGTTTCAACAGTATAGTTCTTATAGTTTGGAAAAAAAGTGGCTGTGACATACAGACGGACAGACAGACAGACATCACGAATCCATAAGGGTTCCGTTTTTTGCCATTTGGCTACGGAACCCTTAAATATATTTAATTGTTCAAATACTTATAAGTAAACGAGTATACTATTGAAACTTACAGTCAGCAAATGTTGCGCTGTCTTGATTTCCCTCTGAAACGATGTACCGACCCGCGGTGTTTTTGCAATGGCCGTGGGAGCCAACTCATTTTGCTGAGGGAAGTACTCTACTTCTTCGTACCCATTGCCGGCTACTTTTGCTTGCACTGTCATGGCTCGCATACGTATGAATTCTATCATGCGGTCATTTCTCTCTTGTAAAACAATGTCACACAATTTAATACATTCATCGTATAGTCTTGTTCTATAGAGGTTTAGTATTTTATAATCGAGTTCCGAGCTCATAATTTAAAATGGACTGGATCTTTGTGGTTACGTTACGTTAAGTTTTTTGTTTACCATAAATTAGTTGCCGAGCAACGGATAAGTTATTAAACGCTGACATCGTGGCGTACGATGACGAACGAAGATGCGAGGTCTGTGGACATAACATCGCAACTTGTAGTAAATAACAGTACTTACCTACTTAAGAGTGAAAGCAGTTCTCAAATTATTAGTTGTTTTCACTAAAAAGCAATAAAAATTAAATGCGTATTGTCTCATTGTTGACAAAATGTATCAATTATCATCAACTCTAAAAGAACACTAATCATAATATTTAGCTTATACATAAATACTTCTTATGCCAAATATTTAGGAGTAAAATGTATGTATAGCTGTAGCTATAGATATATAGCTATAGATAGGTTTTTAGTAGAAAATTATGGATGGTTACTTTGACCATAAGAATAAATAATAATTACTTATTCTTATGCCTTGACCAAGGAATTATCGTAAGTACCAAATCACTTTTATATGTGGTTGCTGGCCACCATAGATTTTTTAGTCAGTCATAAAAAATCTTTGCTGGCCACACTGATATGAGGCGGCAGTCGGCAGCACTTCTATGAGAGTATCGAAACTCTGCACAACAACTGCACACAAGAATTCAAACAAACAAAAATCAGGCTTGGGGTTATTTATTTTTATGCTTAAGGTTGGGAATGGATAATGGATGAATGGATAATGTGGGAATAAATCTATGGTTGCCTGCTTGCATTTGCAAAGTGTAAAAGGATGCTTAAAGCTTGCTTTACCAATTTATCCCTTAACCACGCTTAATTTAAAAAAAACTCCCATCCAAGTAAGTAGTGTTAAGTAATTTATGGTAGTACGGAAAGAATCGCACTTGACTGGTTTTTCGTAACAATTTGTAGGTACCCTCCTTGAATAATAAATGCAAAACGTGATATTTTCAGGCTGTTTGTTTTCATTCGCCCCATAAAATTTGGACGTCAACACTTTACTGTAGTTAATCTTATGGAAAATAATGTTTTCATGAATAAGGCAGAGTTGTTAAACATTTTAGAATATTTTTTTTCAAATAACTGAAATGGAAAATATCAGTAGGTAGTCTTGTAGTCAAATGACTAAAGGAACCATATATTTTTTCTCATTAAGTTTACTGAGATAGGTATAAAAATATTGCACAGATGTATACTTACGTGTGATAGGTATGCGATGAGCTGTGTTCCATACCTGTTTTATAAATCTTGTTTGTTTAATGCATCGTTTTATTTAGAAGAGGGAAAGTGCAAAGCAGGCTTTCTGTAGAAGCATTAGGGTTATGTACCTATGCTGTAGTCAAGAATGGCGAAGTTATTAAAATGTTCCGCCTTTCCCCGTAGCCTAAAGTTTGCTCCAGAAATAAACAGACTTTACAGATGAAATATGTGATGATGATGGTAAGGTAAACACGGTGTGAACTTTCAATGGAGTGAGCATTATCATTGGGGTTTCTTTAGTGGACTGCCGCACGAATTATAGGTTTTTGGGGGAGGGAGGGGGGAGGGGGAGAGGTTTGACACATTAATAAATTTAAAAACAAGTATTTATTAAAATTGGTAATTATTCCGTATCGCGCCACCAGCGATTTTGGGGCTTATTTTTTTTATGACTTCGCAATGACTTGCTCATGTCATGTCATGTCATTTCATGTTGGCGCATGACCTTTTTTGAGAAAAAAAAAAGAAAAAATCCTTCGATCACTCAGTATTGGTCGACGTGGTACCATTAATTTTCTTTCGCCGTAACCGCCCCCCTTTTTTGTAGGTTATGTTGGTAGTTTTTTTTTAAATCATGCTCCTCCCGAGCGAAATAATTTATGGTACCATGTCGACGGAACCCCGCTGCGCGGGGTTCCTTTTTTTGTATTGATTAAAAAAAGTCAAACCTAACCTAACCGATCCCATTCATTTAAAATGACGAGTCCTTTTTGTATATTCTTGGCGGGGGGCTTCGCCCCCCACCTCCCCCTATTCGGGGGGCAGGCCCCCCGAAACCACCCTTCCCCCAATCTATAAAAACACAAAAACTTTTTTTGTCTTGACTTTTTTTTCTCAAAAAAGGTTTGACATTCTTTGACGCATCAATGCACTAATAAGTCACAGTACAGTGAAACAGAACGTCTTGGTGCGCTTTTAATGCAAAATTATAAACAACAAAAAGGATAAATGCGCTTTTTTTGCTCAAAAACTTATAAACTTTAAAAATGAATATCTAAAAAACTACACGTTTCCTAACGATAATATTTTGGAATTATAATGTTATATCACCTAGCTAACTACCAATATAATTATTTCCAACAAATTCGTGCGGCAGTCTACTAAAGCCAACCCTTATCATTGCCCCACTAGTTTTGCCGCAGTTAAAAATTCGTAGAGCCGGGATTTGACCCTTGATTGAATGGTTCCGTAGTGCAAGGCTAAGTCGAGGGAAAACGCTACACAATTTATATATTATATACCATCTTTTTACTTTATAACATTATAAATATTGAATGTTATATATTTAGAAATAATGTTGACAACTTCTGCCGCCTGAAGAAGAAGTAAAATGTTGTTCCTATAAAAACCCACCGCTAGCAAGCTGGCTTCATTCACAACGTGGATCTAGAAACAAAATGTTTCTAAAAAGCCTAATGTTACTTATATCCTTAACTCACGTGGCCACTGCAGAAACTTGGCGCAAGCCAGGCTGTCATCGTATAGGTTTGCTTTTTATTTATTGTTTTTCGTTTTAAAATACTATTTAACTAAAGGCTATTTTTACTTGAGGAAAGCATCTCATTCCTACTGGAAAAATCGTGTAGCTAGCCAGGATATAACTGACATAGCGTCGACTTTTAGTACTCCTTGTGGGACTTAACCCTAATTAGGTCCCACCTAATTGTAACATCTTGTGTGTTTTGTTTTAATCGTTCATTTGAGTGCGCCCAGATCTAGTGAATTAACTGATCGCACAAAGAAGATACGAAACAGGTTATAATAGCAGAAATTAACTAAATTCACCATGAGTACTGTCGGCTCTATTATAATGGGTGTGATTCTATTTAGTCATTGTGTTTCTATTTTATTCCTAAAAGCCTTTCCATCTGGTATTTTAACGGGCCTAATATATTTTTGATGCGTTAAAATTACGTTTGTTACTTGTTGATTTTCAGGTCACACCAGAAACATAAGTATCCCTGATTGTGTTGAGTTCAAGATAACCACAAATGCTTGCCGAGGATACTGTGAGTCGTGGTCGCTACCAAGCATCATGTTGGGCTTCAAGCGCCACCCTGTCACGTCCCTTGGTCAGTGTTGCAATATAATGGAGTCGGAAGATGTGAGTATAGAGTATAATTTAAATACTTAGTTATACAGGAAATGTAAAATTAAGCGACCTTTAACATACATATCTATGTATTCTCTTCTCTGCCCAAGTTTTCAAGTCTTTTAGCTTCTAGACTGTAGTTCTCTAAATATTTCTTTGAGTTATTACTAATTAACAAAAATATTTACTTAAAACTCATGATTTTTACCTGAATTGTTTAATTAGCAATGATCACTAGCGGATCCGGAGTGGGAGGGGAGGGGCGGGGGCAGGCGGAGGGGAGGGGGACCAAAACCGCTTGAATAAGTCAAGCCCGAAACCACCGAAACCATAAGAATAAATATTATTCTTAGGTATGCCGAAACTAAAATATGTTGACAAATTTTTTGACTCCCTCCAAAATTTCAGCCCGCAAACGGCCCAAAGAAAAACTGTAGAAAATTGTAGATCCGCCATATTACAACGGAGAGCGGTTAATTGTACTGATTTAAGGCCAATTTATTAATCCCCAGATAAAGTTATCTATCAGTTATGTAATATTTTCGCTATCCTTTTCATATTGCCATAAGAGTAACGATGATAGCGCTAACGTTATTCTGTGCGAATAGTTTTATATTTGTATTATATTTTCAGGTTCCTGTAAAGGTGTTGTGTCTGGATGGCGAAAGAAATTTGATTTTTAAATCGGCGGTATCATGCGCATGTTATCATTGTCAAAAAGAGTAAATTGTATCATCATTTATCACACATTTTTTTCATAGGAACGATTTCAATGTATAAAAGAGTTTTTTTTTCAAATAAAGTAGTTCCTTAGGTGTAATATAATCTTTTTTTAGTAAGTACATTACAAACGGCATATGTGATTGTAATTGAAACAGTGTAACTTGTAAAAAAGCATTGGATTGGAAACAATTTTATTACTGTAATTAAAACATATCAATCAATAAATGCAGTTTTATTCTTCTAACACGAACGTGTTCTGTTTTTAGACTTTTATATACTTGCTACTTATGTATATCATAATTTTTCTTTTTCATAAAAGCCTAGATTTTTTGGGAATTTTGATGCTCTATGCACCAGTGGTGGATGGGGAATTTCGTATTTACCAAGTAGTAGGTAAAACAGGATGGCATTTTTTTGATGAAGGTTGGTTAATTTATAGGGACGACTAAACATCAGAAATCACAAAACCCCCATGTCATGTTTTAAAATTAGAGATGTTTCTGTTACAATGCAAGGTGGTACGGTCGGTGGTTCCAGGCACGGTCGTAGCCTTCAATTTGGGGGCGGGGGTCGCCAAGAAACTTGTTTCAAGAAATTGGCTTGTTTTGCCTTTCATCTACGCATTACTGATGGATTTGGGGGGGAGGGGCGGGGAGAACCATGTCCCCTGTGACCCCCCGGGACCGCACCTGGGTGGTGGGGTGCTCGCCCCTAGCTTGCCCCTAGCTGGTATGGTCGGTGGTACGGTGGAGAAAGTTGAGCTCCTTAGAGCATCAAAGGTATTGACACCCGTCAACATTATCCCTCGATCCTCAATGGAGCGCTCGCTAGCAAAACTCCATATTATACGTAATTATCCATAATAAGTAACAGCTGTTTTATTCGGATATCTAACTGATTTTACTGGCTGATAAGTTTCAAGGAAACGGGCAAAAGTTCTATTCAAACACATTTCTTCTTTTTGGCATTATAAGCTAATATAAACAGATTGATCATACGATGTCATTAGCGTAAGAAAAGCGAAAAAAAAAGTGTTATGTTGACATTGAATCAAATCATCAAATCAAGCATTTATGTGAGTTTTGGCGGGAAGTCGAAAAAGACATATTGTGCTCTTGTTTTATTTTCATTTTCTTGGTGTATTTTTGAGTTATATCGGATAAAGTTGATGGCATTTTATTTGATATAGGTTAATTACAGTGCACGAGTGTTTGTGAAATAAAATAATAGTGCTAAAATATCTTTTTTCTGCTTGCCTCCAAAATTCCATCGGATGCGTTCTAGTAAAGTAGCCATCGCTTTACTTGGACTGACTAGACTGACTGATACCTGACGACTAACTGACTTTTTTCTACGACTACAGTGATGCAAAAATTTTACTTGACGCTGGCAATATGCACAAAATTTGCGACGCCATTATTAAAATTGAAAAGTAAATATTGAATGGCTGAAAGGAATTTTATTCAATGCCGTAAAACGAAATTATTAAAAAAAAGCGTTTATGTCAATTGTCCTTATTCCGATTTTGGTCCACGTCTTTAATTTATGTTTTCAAAATGGTTGCTTTCCTTCGACCTTCAAGAAAGCTATAGTTACTCCCATTCATAAAGGTGGTGATAGAGACGATGTCGATAACTATAGACCTATCTCTGTGCTTACTGTATTTTCGAAGATTCTGGAGAAGCTTATCAACAGCCGTCTCCTGAAATTCCTTACAGATAACAACTTGTTATCTAAAAATCAATTTGGCTTTAGAAAAGGCATATCCACTGAAGATGCAGTGCTAGCTTTATCAGAAGAAGTAAGCACACAGCTGGATCTTGGTAAGAAATGTATCGGAGTGTTCCTAGACCTAGCTAAAGCGTTCGACACCGTCTCTACTACCATACTTCTAGACAAACTACACAACCATGGTGTAAGGGGACTGCCTTATCAACTGTTTACTGACTATCTAACAGACCGCCAGCAACAATTAAAACTTGGCAATCACTTAAGCCATGCGATGGGGATTTCCTGTGGTGTCCCACAGGGTAGCGTCCTCGGACCTACCCTTTTTTTGATTTATGTCAACGATCTGTGTGACCTCCAGCTTAGTAATTGTAAAAATTTTACGTACGCTGATGATACTGCCCTAGTCTTTAATGCAGATTCATGGTCTGGTTTAAAGACTATTGTAGAGAGTGGAATATATCAGGTGTTTGGCTGGCTAAGAGCTAATTTATTAACAATGAATGTTAATAAAACAAAATACATTCCATTTTCAATCCGCAAAACAAGCCTACCAGATGAAAATTTTAATCTGAAACTACATTCGAGTTCGTTATGTTCCCCACTAGTTTGTTGTCCATGTTACGATCTTAATCGGAGCAGCCATATTAAATACCTAGGTGTAGTCATAGATCAACATCTGACTTGGAATTTACACATTAAAGCCACCGCTGACAGAATGAGAAAGTTAATGTGGATTTTCAGGAAACTCAGAGACGTGGCGGACAAAACACTACTAATTAATACATACAAAGCCCTTGCACACTCTGTTATAAATTACTGCATACCAGTTTGGGGAGGAGCAGCTAAAACCCACCTTATAACACTTGAAAGAGCACAAAGAGCGCTTCTCAAAGTTATTTTTAAAAAACCAATTCGTTTTCCTACATTTGATTTATATAATGGTCATAATCTGCATACAGTTCGACAAACATACCTTTTACGCTGCGTACTTAGAACACATCAACAACTCCCATACACCAGTCAGCAATTACAGAGACGCAGAGGCACAATTATTTGTCAAACCCCTAGATTTACTATATATGTTTATTTAACAGGCTGAAACAATTACAATATGTACAAAAACCTAGAACTAATCTTAATAACTAACCTTAACAATATATACAAAACTTAAAGTAAAAATAAAAAACATATAAAAAAGGGCTTATAAATAAAATACTTCATCTAAAAAGTCCGTGTGAGGCATGGTACCCAAGACACTGGCGGCATTGCCCCTTTGTACGACTAGACTGAGTCGTTGGGCGAAATAGCCGCCAGCCCTATGGTCACCACAGGCAAGGACAAGTCTGTTCGACATTTCTGACATGAATTTCTTCATGTCAGAAGACCATGGTCCCATAGTCTCTACAGCTAACGCCGCAAATATATAATTATCCGACAAATTACTATATTTGCGGCGCTTGAGAGACTGTGCATGGTCGGCAGCGGACCCCGCCCTATCTGCAGTATCGCTTATATGCGATGGGGCTAAGGTATCCGCACATGTCACGTCCCAAACCAGTGGCCGTCCTAGACTCCACGGCACCAATGTAACTCCGTCAGGCCTCTTGCCATCGCTTCTGGATAGTCCAGATGGTTCTAGCGATGCTGGAATAGAAGCGGTGGCAAGAGCACGACGAATTAAGTCGTTTAAGGTACCGTGGCGGAAAAGTTTACCGGCACTCCTGATACAGGACAAGCCATGTCGGCCAAAGCTGTCCACCTTTTGCCCACACGGACAAACATGGGGCTCGCACACCTTTACACCGAGCCGAAGACCTACTGCAATACGCAGAGCTACAGGATCCAACACGGTGCCAATGTTTTTAGATGGCAGAGCGTGCAACCAATGTCCCGACTCACTTTGTGCTACTGCCAATAATCGGGCCCTATCGGTGCTGTTAGGACAACGCTCGAGGAGTCTAGCATAGATAGCTTTTAAGGCTGGTACATCCCAAGTGGACTGTCTATCTTTTGATACACCTGGGATGCCCTCAGACGGAAAGGTGGCACTCCAGACCCCCATAGCCTCTGTCAAGTACGCTACCCAAACATCATCAAGATTAGTGCTTAATATTTCTGTGATGAGGGTCAGCGTACTATGACAGGAGGCCAGGTAAGCAGGAAGAGCCAAACTTTCCGTCGTGCGAATACCCAAGCCACCAAACTTAATTGGTAGGGTTGCCTGCATCCATGCGCAATCATCGAGGCTTAAATTTAGAATTTTGGATACACAATTTTGTAATGTTGAATCTAAAGTCTTTGTTATTAAAGGGAACTTCCAAAAAGGACAGCATCTAAGTAAATACAAAAATTTAGGCGCGAATAAGCAAAGGCGTAATATGTAGGTAGCCATGTGTGGTTTTAAATCAAATAAGCGATCTGAAATTGTATTGAATTTTTCTAATTTTGAATTTATGATGGGAACAAAAGCATCATCAAATATTGGAGCACCTAGCAAAGACAAATTATTTTTTTTTGAAATATTTATATATGGAGTTATAATTTTGATTTTCTGCAATAGTGTATCAATTTGTTCATCTGTTAAATTATCTGAAAAAAACAGTTCACATTTACTAAAATTTATACAAAGCCCAATTTCATTAAAGCGTCGAATAATAGTATCTAAGTCCTCCAATACAGTTGATGCAGTTCCTCCCAAGGAACCATCATCAAGGTACCACACATTAAATTCAGAATTTAGTTGATTTATTATTGGCTGAATCACCAAACTGAAAATAACGGGGCCAAGAGGGTCGCCTTGCTGACATCCCACGCAAGACTCTATTATATTATTACCAAACATTAATTTTGAGGGGGTGCCATAACATTGCCGAATATATTCTAAAATTTCTGGTATTTCTTTTTGAATTACAGATAGAATAGCACCCCTATCTAGCGAATTGAAAGCATTTTTTACGTCAATTTTAACAAAGATGTCAAAATTTTGTTTCATCAAAAACGATCTAGCCGAATGAACTGCAGCCTCACATCCACCTCTGACTCCAAAGCCAAGCTGCCGTGGTTTAAGTGTTTGCGTTATCCGCTCACGGTATTCACGACAACATAACTTTGAAGCCAAACGTCTCAATGTACAGCCCACGGCAATGGGACGAACACCGCCATCCTTCTTCCTCAGAGCGACAAGGTTGGCTCCATAAAGGATTGATGTTATGTCTGAGGGAACTTGCCCAGCCAACATTAGATTAATGAGGCTAGATGTAAAACGAAATTTAAAAAGAAATTCGAAGACTTAATAAAATTCTTAATACTTACACCTTAACACGAAACAAAGTTAATAAATCGTTATCATCTTACTTATTTAAATTAAACAATGATGAAACAGAGCACTTTATTTATGGAAACAAAATTATTACAATGTAATTAATATAAAAATAAATAACTATATACAACTAAATTACTTATATTAAATTATAAATATAATTATACAGAGCACTTAGTCAATACAAATTTAATAACATTTAATGTAACTACATGCACGTGCATACACATACGTAAACACACACTCGCACACACCCATACACACACACACTCACACACACACACACACAGTCTCACATACTCACACCACACACACACACACACACACACACAAGCGCGCGCACGTGTGCGCGCACGCACTCTCATGCAATTCCTATATTATATTGTTAAAATTTATGTTATAGTACTATTATCTCATGAAGCGACGCGCTCTTTACTTGTGTTAACGAAGTTCACAAACACGCTGTGAATGTGTGCGTAAGCGCGGGAGGCGCGGGAGCTCTCAGTACCGTCCGAGACGCAATAATACATGAAGTATTTTGATAGCGATTTTGAAATGATCATAAATTTACAAGATGATTCTGATGAAACTGATACGGATAATTCGATTGATTCTGATTCTTCTTCTTCGTCCTAGGGTTTTAAGCTTTTATTGTGGTTCTACAATTCGGACGATTTTGATTGATATTAATAAAGAGAACAAATGTACCTAGCTTGTTTTATTTTATTTTATTACTCCTCCGCCCGCGTTAATATCCATTCCCGGAAACACTCCTTTTTCCGGGATGAAATGTAGTTCATGTCCTCTGTACCCCAGACAATGTGTATGCAAAATTTTATGACGATTGGTGTAATACTTAGAGTGTGAAGGCGTAAAAAACAAAAAAACAAACTCACTTTCGCACTTATAATACTATAGTTAGAAAGTTAGGATTATTTGTAGTTTATTTTCTTTTCACAAGTAAATACAAAGTGTATATTATTGTTTTTATAAATATGTAATTTTTATTTAGGTATACAAATATAAAGAATATAAAGAAAAAATAAACATATTCAAAATTATATTTAAAAATAAAATACCTGTTTCCCAACAGTTTATATGCTGACGGTACTCATTTTCACGCACACATTCTTAGCGTGTTTCTACACTTGGATACCACAAGTAAAGTGCACGTCGCTTCGTGAGGTAAAAGTACTGTACTATTGTGTTGTATCATTAGTTAAAAATATTGTCTTGTTCTTGTACCTCTTGATAAACACTGTATAATGTCCCAGGTGATGAGCGGGCACCTGTAACACAGGTTTCGAACCTAGCACAGGGCCCTTGCGACTTGCTGTATGTGAAATGTGTTTTTCTTTTTATCAATAAATCATTTTTCATTTTTCATTTTTCAATGTCATCGTCAAGTCTAGTGTCAATGTCATCGTCATGTCAAAGTCAAACCAAACCTCAGAGACGAGACATAGACGTAAAGTACATAATTATTCCTAAGCTCAGAGACTTAGACTAAGAATAATGTACTTACGTCGTAGTATTATTTATTCTTATGCTTACGTACTATAGACAGAGTCCTATTTTTCATTACGGCACGCTAAAGCGAGATCGAAATACACTTAATGAACTTGTTAGAAAGAGATGGGAGCGAGATTTTCTGTCTTTTTCGGTGTAACCAGTTTTTTTGACATTGCCCTTTAATTAAGTGGCAGACAAACTGTGTAAGTCGGGGTGACATTGTTGTTTTATCATATTTATGTGTTAGAATCGATTCTCTCTGCTGTAAATTGTGTTGTATTAAAAGCAAATAACATTTTTCGTGTTTCACAATATGGTGAGCTGCAGTATTTTAGGTTGTAAGAGCCGCAGTGAGCGTAAACAGGAAGGCTGCCGGAAGGCATTACAATTTACGCGTAAGTTCAATATTTCTTTTTAAACATGTACTAAATATGTATTGTTTATATATAGATATTCAATTACTTTTGTCTTATTACTAGTCATTCAACGTAAATATAGTGAAATTCGTGAAAATAAACTTATATTTGTTCATTTCAAACATTGTCAAATTCGAAATTGTGTTGTTAGATCTCGAATCAAAATATCCTGCCCGTATTACTAAAAAATTAACCATCTTATTGAAATATAATAATTTTTAACAAAAACAGTGACCATAAATAATAAAATCAAAGATTATGTGTTACCTCATTAGTAGTTAGTTACATTTCAAGCGGGAGGCTCAAATTCCACCTGTTTATATATAACTATTTAAGTGGAGACCAGTAAAATGTTATAGGCTGGGTGGACATTATGAGCATTTTCCCGACATATTAAATTTCACTCAGACAGACTATAAAAAGGTACTCCATACATTTGGTATTTGGTATTAGACATTTTGAGAAGTTTACCAGACGAATTTCATCTCATGTTGCTGTCATATTTTTTTCAGTTTTCCAACTGACGCTCTTGCCGAAAATAAATGGATTCAGGCCACTGGACGTATTGACTGGCAACCATCAATATAGTTCCGAATTTGTTCGGTCTATTTTGAAAGCCATTTATTGACCAAAAGGATAAAGAGAAGAAAAATAATAATAAAATTGATATAAATGTACATTTTTATATATTGCGTTATTACTAAGTGTTTACTTTTATCTTTGTAATATTTGCATACCTCATTAAGGTAAATATGACGTACTAAATATGTATTAACAGCTTTTGTAAACACCCATATTGGTGCCATTAAAAATCTTTGTATTTGTCTTTTATTTTCTCCTATATGTATGTCCTGTAATTTGCTGACCCAATTAACTTTATGCCAGTCAACCAATCTAAACTCACAAACAACCAACCAGCACAAGCATATAAATCCTTTCACAGTTTGGTCTGCCAATGTTTATAGTTTACTTGCTTGATATTGTAGATTACCAAATTTGGGGGAAAATATGATAAGTGGGTAACACTGGCTGCGAAAAAGAGATGCCAACAAAGTGGTTACACCGACCCGCTGTCTTTAGGATTATTGGTCTTTGCTCAGAGAGTATGTAATCATAGATTAGTATGAGTTTACATGAGTTTACCAAACCCTCTGACGAGTAAACAACCATCCATAGACTAAAATATTAAACAACCTCTGAAGCAAGCAAGATCAAGATCTTAATAATCTTTATTTTGTTGTTGTTGCACAGAAATTCACTGAATAAAGTTGTGCATGTGCACTATTGTGCAGGTTGTGCTAATTACTAAAAGCCGCCCCGATCGAAAGCTATTTATTTCAGGTTTATATAGTATTTTATTGTTTTTATCTACCTATTTGAAGTTTGTTAGAACTTTAACATATTAGAACTTTAACAGTAACATGTTAAAGTTGTAAGTTTATGAGTACTGTCTTAATCTTAGTTAACCAATTAGGTTTTCTAAGCGTTTTAAAAACTTTTAAACCTTAATTATCATACAATTCTTTGGTACCTTATTTTGCTTAGTTACAATGTCACGAGCGCTATTTTCGAAGCTCAGAGAGGAAGGAAGAACAGGAACTAAATTGCGCAATTTTTGTTCCGAAAACATTGACCTGGTAAGTTAATAATTATTTTTTAAAACTATTCTAGAACTTTACTAGAACTAAATAAGCAATATCTAGGTACAATGCAAATGCAAGTATTTACTTTAAACTCAGTAGGTACTAACAATTTGATTGTAATAAATAATGACTTAATATGATAAGATTAATAACAACTTGTTAGGTAAACAAGTCTATGATAACAGTCATAGATTTAAATCTTTAATCACATATCTAATATATAAAATTCTTGTGTCACAGTTTTCGTTGCCATACTCCTCCGAAATGGCTTGACCGATTCTCATGAAATTTTGTGAGCATATTGAGTAGGCCTGAGAATCGGCCAACATCTTTTTTCATCCCCCCCCCCAACTGATAAAGGTAGCCCACCCCGAACATTTAAACGCGGTACGGAGTTTGCGGGTTCAGCTAGTCTACATATATATTACAGTCAATATTAAATAGCTCTACAATGGTTTTAAATGACAACTAATAAATATATAAAATTCTCGTGTCACAGTTTTCGTTGCCATACTCCTCCGAAACGGCTTGACCGATTCTCATGAAATTTTGTGAGCATATTGAGTAGGTCTGAGAATCGGCCAACATCAATTTTTCATCCCCCCCAACTGATAAAGGTGGCCCACCCCGAACATTTAAACGCGGTACGGAGCTTGCGGGTTCAGCTAGTCTACATATATATTACAGTCAATATTAAATAGCTCTACAATGGTTTTAAATGACAACTAATAAATATATAAAATTCTCGTGTCACAGTTTTCGTTGCCATACTCCTCCGAAACGGCTTGACCGATTCTCATGAAATTTTGTGAGCATATTGAGTAGGTCTGAGAATCGGCCAACATCAATTTTTCATCCCCCCCCCCAACTGATAAAGGTGGCCCACCCCGAACATTTAAACGCGGTACGGAGTTTGCGGGTTCAGCTAGTCTACATATATATTACAGTCAATATTAAATAGCTCTACAATGGTTTTAAATGACAACTAATAAATATATAAAATTCTCGTGTCACAGTTTTCGTTGCCATACTCCTCCGAAACGGCTTGACCGATTCTCATGAAATTTTGTGAGCATATTGAGTAGGTCTGAGAATCAGCCAACATCTATTTTTCATCCCCCCACCCCCAACTGATAAAGGTGGCCCACCCCGAACATTTAAACGCGGTACGGAGTTCGCGAGGTCAGCTAGTCTACATATTTATATATTACAGTCAATATTAAATAGCTCTACAATGGTTTTAAATGACAATTGTATGTTGAAAAGGTTACATTATTATCATCATTTCAGATTATTAAGTACTTACCACAAAGGATTTTAGAAAGTGATGATGATCTGAATTATATTTTTACTGGGCTGACAGACAGTTCTAAAGATCTGGAATATAAGATTAAGGTAAATATTTTTTGCTTCTATTAAACAGTATTTATTTGTGAGGTCCATACCAAGTGTCTTTGAACTTGAGTCTCAAAAAATGCAGTCAGCATTTTCAAGACAACAGCAGGTGCCAACTGGAATTACTTGATAGGTAAATAAACATAAATTTAATTAATGTTGGTCTTTTTAGAGTTCCATACCCAAAGGGTACAAAATCAACCTATTACCAATCAGTCAGTCCCTCTATATGTCTGTCTGTCACCATGCTATATATCATCCACTGTGGTATGAGGGTGGATAGAAAAGTACATAGACAGTAACAGATGCTGTAATTACATTACATTTATTCATAACATCACTTTTATTCATTACATTATAATGATGTTATAACTCCTCCCACACAAGAAAAATTTTTTTTGCTGTTTTCATATAGATATAGTTAATGGTACAAATTCCAGTGTGCCATAGTATGATGACTCACACTTGGCCAGTTTTTTTATTCAATTTAATTAATTAAACCTTTTTACCCATTTTTTAAACTTCAATTTAAAAATCCTATATTTTATGCAGGTAGTAGATATTGTGTTGGAGATACTAAGAAAAAATTCAACATCACTGAAACATTGTGGGGTTTTAATAAGTAGAGTGCGGCTGGAGCTGCCTCGCCTTCCATCAAAGGCTGTTGTAAAGTGGTGCAATGACAGTGTTAAGTCTATCATAGAAGATTCTGATGTGAATATGATGTGAGTTTTTATTACTTTTAATCATTAAATATGTATGTGTACTTAAAGCAAGCTTGTTACACATGCAATCATCACATTATTATTGGGTTTTGTTTTATGGGTTGGTTTTAATCTATACTAATATTATAAAGAGGAAAGATTTGTATTTTTGTATGTTTGTAATGAATAAACTCAAAAACTACTGTTCAGATTTCAAAAATTCTTTCACCATTAGAAAGTTACATTCACTCTGAGTAACATAGGCTACTTTTTACTGCCGGAAAATGCTTTATTCCTACGGGTAATAGGGTCAACTCGGTTGAAGTAACTAGCTAAACGCCTTTGATTTTAATATGGCAATGAAGCCTGGAATAGCACATAGGCTATTTTTTATCCTCCGGGACCCATTACACAGGTCCACACGTGCTAAGCAGCTGGTGGAAGGGTAGTCATAAATATTTATAACAAATTTATGTGTGGCACTGAGGTTTTTTTAAGTGGAATGTCAAGCTTGTAGAATAGGAGGTACCAAGTAAATTTTTACTTAGCAAGTGCATGCAAAGTAGAAGTTTAATCTTGAGCGGCCTGGACCCAAACAATTATAAGTATGATGTTATATAGTATAGACTTGTACTTAAGTATATTATTATGTTAGTATGATGGTGTATACTTATTCATGCAGTAGCACCTCCTTCTTTCATTGAAATTAATAAATTATTATTATTTATTAATAAAACATTGTTAATTATTAATAATGCATCATAAATAATTTTATAACATCAAATTCATAATCATTTTATAATGTCATCATTTTGTAACATTAAATTTATGGATCTCAGAAGGAGCTTAACTATTCTTGCTTATATGATCACTACTGTTAATCAAAGTGTGTTTTGAAAAAGGTTTTTTGAAATAAATACTTATTTTATAAAATATGATTATATTATAGTTGGTGTGACATCCTGCCTGAATGTTTGAACACTTTGATACCACTGGACAACATTGAACATAACAACACCACTATATCGGGAAGAGAGTACAAAGCAAAGTGCTTTGAAGCTCTGCTGCAGTGCCAGTGGAAGAAAGGCCAGTTGGTTCAACTTGCCGCCATGTTTAAGTGAGTTTGTGTACATTTTAAAACTTTAGTACTTCAAAAATGAAATAACTGATTAATTCAAATTCAAATTCAAATTCAAATTATTTATTTGTGGAATAAGGTTAACAGTTGGATGGACAGTAGTAATTTTAAACACAGTGCGCTTATTCTGCCACATTGGGCGTACAAATATTTATATACATTGAAAAATTAAAATTAAAATTTATAAATTAAGAATTACATGTCACTTTTATTATTAGAGATAATCATTTACAAAATCAATCATTAGAACAATTACAGTAATAGTCAGCAAATTAGGTACAATTTATATTGTAAACAAATCAGACCCCATACTGTATATCCCAGCGATAAAATTTGTCTAGGACTTGTCACAAAGGAAGTCTTTTACGCTGTAATAGCACCTCTCGGTCAAAAATGTACGAAGCTCTTGCTTAAACTTATTAATGTCACCAATAGTTCGTATTGATTTTGGTATGTTATTATAAATGTTTGACGCTATACCAAAGAAACTTTTTCGGTACCAACGAGTATTGGAAGGTACTATTGATAGAGTATCTTTTAAGCGTGGGTTAGTTCGATACTCAAAGAGATTATTATTTCTTTTTATGAACATTACACACTCTAGTATGTATAGCGAAGGTAATGTTAATATCTTTAAATTTTTAAAATGTGGCCTGCAAGATTGTCTTTGTCCTAAATTACATATAGCCCTTATGCAACGCTTTTGGGCTTTAAAAGCTAGGTCTGCATTTGTAGAATTGCCCCAAAATATAACAGCATACCGAAGTGTTGCAGCAGCGAAAGCATGGTAAGCGTTTAGAACTGTTTGTTGGTCTACTACACATCGTAATTTGCGTAATACATAAGAGCATTGGCTAATTTTATTCCGTACATATTCTACATGAGATTTCCAGTTTAGATTTTTATCTATTTGTATTCCTAAAAATTTTGTTACATTCGTTTCGTCAATTTTAAAACCTAGGTAATTAATATTTATGTCATTATTAAAATTATTATTTATTCTATTATAGAAATTAATGTATTTGGTTTTACCTAAATTAATTTTTAAATTATTGCATTCCAACCATTTAATTATATTTACCAGAGAGTCATTAATGTCAATTTCTAAATTATTTTTGTCTTTATTAGTCTTTGGAGACCACAGTTTTTTAATTGGTCACTGAGCCTTTATTAGCTTGTTATAAATCAAAATTATGGAATTAGATTTACACTTACATTATTAATCAGAAAATGAAGAAAATATCGAGTCACTTCCAGAAGATGTAAAAATTTGCAAAAACTTATTTTGCTTTAATCAGCTTCATTTAATTTCTGTCCAAAAATGTTGATCTATCAATAAAAAAATCGCAAGGTTCAAGCATATTAAAAATATAAACACCTTTCAAACAAAACCAAAATTATTGCCTTAATAAAGTTCCAAGCACAGGTATCTTTTCCTTTTACAGAGATCTGCAGTTAACAAAGCAAGAACATCGTCTATGCGTGCTCAAAATCTGTACGTTCTTGAAAGACACACCGCCAGACTCGTTGCCTCCTCTTGCGCATCAGCTATTGAAGTAAGTTCTCATTTGCGTACTGGACAGATACTGATTATGTAGTAATTATCCTTATCATAATATGAATTAAGTTTCCCTGGTGTTAAAATAGTTTAAATCAAACTTGCAATGTTAACAAAATTATTTACGGAGTGACGAGTAGAAATATCTTTAGATTATTTTGTGTTCCATGTAGCAGAACTACATCAATTACTACTACATATTTTACTATAGCAGTAATTTACTGTGGCCAATGATGACAAAGTGTGAACGAAGCAAGCACTGTCTCAAAAGTCAGTAAAAAAAAAAACAAAAAAAAAACGAAAAAAATAATATTTTTTTCCTTTTTGTTACAGGCTGTGTCGATCATATAACATGGAGATAGTACTGGCGCATTTAAGCCATTACTTCAACATGCAACTTTTTAGTAACTTTTTTGCAGCTGTGACACAAGATTCAGAGTCTACTACCATGGATGTAGATGACATTCGTAAGTTAATAAGTGTTTATGATTCATATTTTATTGTTTCTATGTGTGTAATTATCACTATTGAAACATCTAAGAAGGCGGGGGCCGCAGCCGACCATGCACAGCATCTCAAGCGCCGCAAATATTCTTCCATTTCAAAGGATTATGAATTTGCGGTGCTTGCGATGGAAACTGTGGGTCCATGGTCGGCTAACATGAAAACATTCAGCAGACATGTCGACCAGACTGATTCTAGCCTCAGGTGACCAGAGGGCTGGCAGCTTTGTTTCTCAGAAAATTAGCTTATTACTTCAGAGGGGAAATGCTGCCAGCGTTCTGGGCACAATGCCACAAGCGCAAATTTTAGATTGGGTTTTCTTTTTATAGTTAATTGTTTTAGTTTTTAGTTTTTATTATTACTTTTAAGTTGTTTAATAATGCATTGTGTGTAATTGTTTACAAAATAATAAGAATTCATGTGAAATGAGTAGATTTAGTTAATTGTTACTTAGATCGAGTCGAGTTACTTCAATCGAGTCAAGTGAATCGATAGATTTGGACTGTTATAGATTAGTATTTTCTATGCTTGCCACTACAGAACACTCCATGGAAATAATTAAAAAAGTGGCCAAGTCTGAGTTGGACTCAAATTCAGACTTTACTATTTTAACATAACTGTGTGTAGTCTTTAGGCGTTTTACCTTAACTTTAAGCGTGGATTTAGGGGCGCTGTTTTGTCTAAATTACAGGTTTTATAATCCTTTGCAACATTTGTTGAAATTTATAGCGCGACCTAATCGTTTTTGATACTTTGTACAAAAATACATAATTATTTATTACGTCAGTCGCATTCGATCAAGATGGGAGATAAAACACTCTGAGGCTAACTTGTTAAATTGACAACCAGGTACATAATAATATAGGTAGTATAGTACATTGCTTACCAAAAAGCCAAAAGTAACAAATTAAATCCTATGTAACCAAAATGTTGACAACTATGTGTAGTAAGTTTAATATTGAATATTGAGATATGTATTTTTAAAGTACTTATTTAGTAAGTGAAAAAACATACATATAATAATATGTACATTCTTTAATTTACATTATTACAATTAATTATATTTTTTTAAATGGGCTGTAGATGTACTTAAAGTTTTATAGATGATTTAATGGGTCCCATAGGATAATAAATAGCCTACGTGCTATTCCAGGCTATATCTATATATCTAACTTTCTTCCATCCATTTGAAATACGGCGTAAGACGATATATTGCTATATTAAAATCATAGGCGTTTAGTCAGTTGCTTCAATCGCGTTTACCCTAATACCCGTTTTCACGTAGTAGGAATAAAGCATTTTCTCGCGGTGCAAAGTAGCCTATGTTACTCAGGGTGAATGTAGCTTTCTAATGGTGTAAGAATTCGGTATTGAAATCGGGACAGTAGTTTTTGAGTTTATTCATTACAAACGTGTATGTAATAATTAATACAAATCTTTTCTTCTTATAATATTAGTATAGATAACATAGATAGAATAACATAGATTTCTCACCAGCCTCTTACCAATACTTGTTGTTTGCAGAGCAGTACAGTGAAGTGGAGCTCCACAGTTGCATGTCGACATGTATTCTGTACGCCACCCAGGACGCGGAGTCCGTCCGCAAGCAGCTGAAGGGCTGGCCGCGCTCGCAGCTTCCGCGGGAGCCGTTCCTGCTCACCCTGGGCCTCGCCATGGCTGACAAGGGCAAGGAGTTTAGGACTGTGTGCTTGGATGTGAGTTGTTCCCAATAGTAATAGTAGGGACGCCCAAGAGGGGATTTGTGAATTTACACGAGCTCGTCAGATTAAGATATGATAAGTATATCTTGCACCCCCCTTGTACCCCCAAGATTAAAAAAAAACTTTCTATATTCCTTGGAGAGATGAGGATTTTTTAATATAAATGAATATCTTGTCTTTGTAGGTAATAAAATCTGCGATAGAGCATACAGAGATGGACAAGATAAAAAGTAAGGAATCAGCTTGGGTGCGCACTTTGGAGAACTGTACTCACCGAAAGGAGATTGTACTCAACGAGCTAGTAAAGGATCTCACTGATAGGTAAGCATTCCCTGGAAAATTATCGTCCACGAAGAACTTAGAATTTTAGAGCTTGTATGCTATGATCGGGAAAGTGCCACTAGCACCCCTACCAGCCTTTTTGCAAGCTTTTTATTAGTTTGCACTGTTTGTTTGAATCAAATCCTGCAAGGTGAATTTGTCTCAATTGCCAGTATTCAATTGAGCTAAAATTTCGATGGAATACACCTTTAGTTTTGATCAGATAATCAGTATTGTTATAAATCTGCCGTAACAAAATGGCGGTGTATGTGATAAAGCTTATAATGGACTGTATCTATATTTTGTACTTAGGTTAAATTTTGAAAATAAAACAAGACATCCGCTTACTTGCACTGGTTTATTGCGACTGAGTCAAAAATCGAACTCTACGATCTGACAGGCGGATTACATATTTTTGTTTAACTCCAAATAGAGGTATTAAAACCATTGTTAACCTTATTTTTATTAGGTTGACTTATACATAGAATACGATACACAATTAAATATTGTTTTGGGATTTGTAAGAAGATGATGAAAGGCTGTTAAAGGTTCTTGATGGAGGCTCTTACAGTTTAAAATATCGACAACGGTTTTTCTTATTGATTCATATCGGCGCACCAGAACATTGTGGTGTAAATTTTAAGCATTTATACACTTAAAAACGAAACGTTACATGAGATCATATAGCGTCACAAGATGAAAAAAGTTTAATACTTGTACGTAGAGTATTTGGCGGGAAGTTGAAAAAGGCATATTGTGCTTAGGTTTTATCTTGATTTTTTTGGTGTTTTGAGTTGTACCAAAGAAAGTTGATGACATTTTGTTCGGTATACATAGGTTAATTACAGTGTACGGGTTTTGCAAAATAAAAAAATAAAAACAGTGCGATAATGTGTTTTTAGCTTATTTACAAAAATCCTTTCTTGCTGGAAATGCATGTTGTTTATATACATATATATGTATTTTGTATATACTTGCGTATATAGATACGAAAAATATGGCACAAGCGCCCCACGCTTTTTTCACAATAATACTTGTATATTTTGTTCATTATTTTGTGTATCATGTCCACAAGTAGGTTTGACAGTGAGGTACATTCCAGCAAGCGGCACCATCAGTCCATCCAAATGGGGCTGATCTACCTGGGCTTCGCGCTGCTGGGGTGCGGGCGCGGGGCGGAGGCGCGGGGCTGCGCGCGCCTGGGCGGCGACGTGCTGGAGCGCCTGGCGCGCGCGCAGCCGCACACCGCGCCCACCGTGCTGGCGCTGCTGGCCGACCGCCTCGCGCTCGACGCCTCGCATGCGCACTATGCTGGTACGTGTTAAGGGGCCGTATACGAAATTTTGCCGATTTCGCTGATTTACCTGATTTAACACATGAGATTTTGCAGTTAAATTACAGTATTTCCATAAGTTTTATTGCACAGTATAACTTATCATGTCATTAATAATCTAATCCACTTTTTTAGCTTGCGTCAAGAATTATAATGCTACATTTAGGTTACTTTAAAGATTTTTAATGCCTTTTCATTATTAATTTGATTTTTCTTTCAGGAAACGGATTGATTATGAATTGAAGTGTATTTATGTCAAATAAATTTTATGAAAGATTATTCCAATGTGCCGAAATCAAATGCAATTTCTGGCCCATTTCCTCTCAAAATTTACTAAGTTCAATGTTTTATTACTAATATTTTTTGTATGAAAGTGGGAAAATGATCCAGAAATATGTATTATTTATTCTATACCTATTACAGTAAAATTCACAAAACTATCACCGTCTTATGGAAATACTGTATTTTAACTGAAAAATCTCCTATGTAAAATCAGCTAAATCAGAGACATCGGCAAAATTTCGTATATTTCCTCTTAAAATATAATTTAAAAAAGTAAAACACACGCTTTTGTAAAAAAAACGAACCAAAAGCCCCACGCTTTTTTTTTACAATATTTTTTTCTTATTTACGTTCTTAAGAGGCCGTATACGAAATTTTGCCGATTTCACTGATTTAGCTCATTTTATACAGGAGATTTTGCAGTTAAAATACAGTATTTCCATAAGTTTTATTGCACAATATGACAGATCATTTCAACAATAAACTATTAAATGAGCCAATTTTTATTTCGTTATTTTGCTTAATAGACCTGAAGCCGGTGATAGTTTTGTAAATATTACTGTAATAGGTATAGAATATCACATATTTCTGGATCATTTTAAAGCCTAAACAGATCGAAAAAAATGCCATGTATTGCTGTAAAAATCACATACATAGTGTATGAGCCACTTTTTGCCACTCTCATACAAAAAATATTAGTAAAAACACATTGAACTTAGTCAATTTTGAGAGAAAATGGGCCAGAAATTGCATTTGATTTCGGCAAAATGGAATAATCTTTCGTAAAATTTATTTGACATAAATACTCTTCAGTTTATAATCAATCCGTTTTCTGAAAAAAAATCTTATAATAATGATGATTCGGCATTAAACATCTTTTAAAGTAACCTAAATCTCGCATTATAATTCTTGACGCAAGCTATAAAAGTGTCTAATGTATTAGATTATTAATGAAATGAAAAGTTATATTGTGCAATGATACTGGTAGAAATACTGTAATTTATCTGCAAAATCTCATGTGTTAAATCGGGTAAATAAGCAAAATGGACAAAATTTCGTATACGGCCCCTTAATTCAAATAAAAAGAGTTTCTTAGCTAGTTTTTTAAACTATTATTTATTTTAAATTTTTGATTTGGATTTTTTTCATCAGTCCTTAATAAGTAAGCATGCAAAGTTCCAAATATATCCGACATCTTGGAAGTACGTCAAAATTAGGTTTAAATTTCTGTTACAAACATAGATACATACATACGCCTGAAGTTTATAAAAGCGTGTTAAAAATAACGTTTTACACTCATGTGCCCATCGTAGACAACTTTTTAAACTCATGTGCTCACTGTAGGGTAAGGGTACCTCACAGATGTAGATACACATAGATGTCGCAAGTCGCAAACACATCAATCTGTATGAAAACCGACCGTGTCAATTGTATTCATTTTTTTTCAATAATGGCATCGCAAACTTTGTGCATATTGCCAGTGTCAAGTATAATTTTTGTATCACATAGTAGTCATAGAAAAATCAGTCAGATATTAGATTTTCACACTGTTATTTTATTTCACAACAACCTTGTACTGTAATTAACTTATACCGAACAAAAAACCATCAACTTATCCAATATAACTCAAAAATACACCCAGAAAATGAAAATAAAACAAGAGCTTTCTTTCCGACTTCATGCCAAAACTCCGTACACATTTTTTCAAAAGCACTTAAATTTACACTCTTAACGCCACTGAAATTCGTCAAATCGGCAATTGGACAAATATGATATTGGCTGTAGTTCGTCATGTCGTCGGTTGGTCCAATTATTATTGATATTTGCCAAATACGCTATTATTCAAGTCCATGGACTAAAATTACAAAAAAGTCCATGAATTAAAATTACTGCAAATGTAGTCAGTGCAAACATGCATTTTGAATTCTCACAACTTACTTGTAGGGGCTTTTTTACAAAATGTTTTAGTGAGCAATGGTGCTGTGTACATACCGTATACATGAATGACGTCCTACCACCAACAGAGTCGAGGCTTAGCATCGAAGCTTAGGGCTGTATCCGTATACATGAATGACGTCCTACCACCAACACAGTCGAGGCTTAGCATCGAAGCTTAGGGCTGTATCCGTATACATGAATGACGTCCTACCACCAACACAGTCGAGGCTTAGCATCGAAGCTTAGAGCTGTATCCGTATACATGAATGACGTCCTACCACCAACACAGTCGAGGCTTAGCATCGAAGCTTAGGGCTGTATCCGTATACATGAATGACGTCCTACCACCAACACAGTCGAGGCTTAGCATCGAAGCTTAGGGCTGTATCCGTATACATGAATGACGTCCTACCACCAACACAGTCGAGGCTTAGCATCGAAGCTTAGGGCTGTATTTTAACAGGAAAAAGATAATATTTTTTGTTTGTAAGTATTTTTAATAAGATGCGAAATATTATTTAAATAAAGTTAAAACAAAAGATTTGAATCACAGGATAACATTTTATATCATAATTTCATAATAGATGCATAAATAAAATAAAATATTAGAAAAAATGTGTCACAATGTTTAAAACAGTTTTATTTGATTTGTATGTTTTGTAAATAAATATGAATTTAATAAATGGACCAACCGACGACTGGACGAACTACAGTTTTGTACCAATATTATATTTGTTTAATTGCCGATTTGACGAATTTCGGATTTGACCAAAGTTCCCTTGTTTCGTGGGTCCTACCAGTGATGTGCCGGATCGTTATCAAAGTATGTATGTATACCCGCGTATACAGATCCGAATACTAGTATTTGGTGTCAAGATCCGTGGATACGGGTATGGAACTTCATTCTTCCATGCAAGCCAACATCAGCTGATCATACATTTAAATGGAGGACTGAGTTATATTGCATTTCAATATTGACCAGAACGAAAGTTGCCGTTTAGTGTTACTAATACTAAGAATTTTTTAGTGAATATAGATGTATATCTATGTATTGAAAATAACTCAGGTAAAAGATACGTAAAAGATCCGTCATACTTAGAATAATTACGTTATAGAAACCAAGTTCCCGCGCCCAAATTGAAGCATTTTAATTGGTGCCATTAATGGCACCAAACGCCGGACCGCCGGCCGCTTGACAGATTGTGGTGTTAAAATGTGTCACAACACTTTTGAAAACAAAAGAGATCTAGTAACATAACTTTTCACAGTGAAGTTTTCGATATTTTGTAGTATTTTATAGTTAATTTGGTGAAAATAAAAATATTTTGTTAATCAGATGTGACATCTATGTGAATCTATTTAGTGCTTTAATTTTGACAGTGCACTTGTATGAAGACACTCATTCTATATTATTCTAAGCCGTCATATAAAATCACGAATACGAATACGAATTTTACTTCTCCCTCGGATATCCGCGGATACAGATACGGATACATACGTATATCCGACTAATTTAAATATCTTTCTCACTGGGAATTGACCCCATTCTATCTGCGTATATGTGCAATATAATTTAGATGTACCTTCCAAAAGTTTTGTTTGCAAGCGTTAATACATGTATAGTCCGGCCAACGAGACGTGATAAAAAATGTAAACAAAGTTTCAGGGGTTCATAACATTTTTATTTGAATAAATTATATACATAGCATATACTAGCGACCCGGCCCAACTTCGCTCGAGCGATTAGGTGATATACATTAAAATTTAATTTACAAAAACCCATTTTAAGTACTAAAGGCAAAAAATAGATGCGCGATGAGAATGCCCGCCGGGGGATGTTATGATTTATGGTAAAACAAAATATCATCTTCTCAAGTATTTATTTGATTACATTTTGTACAATTTTAATCTGAATTGACGAAGCTAATTAACGTTTTTATTTAGATAAGGATTAATACATGCGTACATGTATAGGTTGTGTACATCGCGGGCCGCGGCTATTATTTATGACTGTACATAACTATAATTGCGTTAGTAACATAAATGAAGGTTCGGGACGGGCCTATTGTATTAGGTAGTTCGGGAAAATTCTAGAGAACCGTGGGTAGCCGTATGTAAGAATGTAAGGCACGCACCGGGCCGCGACAGGACATAGTTTAGTTCCGGAAGTGAAATCAAAGCGATCACTCCAAGCAACAAGGAAGAATTATTTCGACGACTACAGCGAAGATATTTGACTATAGATTAGTGATTGTGCTTGATGATTTGGATTCTGTTGAGTGGATTTTTGTATAGGGAGACAATAAACAACTTCTACGTTGCAATCGGTATTTTATTACCCATAGGGCGTAACAATATTTACATCACGTTTTTGCCAGTTTCGTTATAACTGGACGAGTAATAATAGGTAAAGTCAGTAAGTCGTCAGTAATCAGTCAGTCAAGTCAGTCATACATTTAAGTAAAGCGATGGCTTTTTTTACCAGAACGTGACCAATGGAATTTTGGAGGCAAGCTGTATAAACATATTTTCGCACTGTTATTTTATTTCACAACACTCATGCACTTTAATTAACCTATATCGAACCAAATGCCATCAAATTTATCCAATATTACTCAAAATTATACAAATAACATGAAAATAAAACAAGAGCACAACATAATGTATTTTTCGACTTCCCGTCAAAACGCGACCATATGTTGACAACTGTGGTACTTACTGCTTTCCTGTACCACGAAACAGGCAACAAAAGCTGTCGTTGACTAACTGACGCCATTACTGCATACGTGTGATAAGGACAGAGATAATAATTGCTCGCTCTCGCAATAGTAACTTGGTAACGGTCCGTTTGTTTACATTCTTTATCTCGTCTCGTTGGCCGGACTATAGATGTATTTGTGATCTAATCTACATGCTATATGCAGTAGCTTCTTAACTTTTACTATTGAATATTATTTAAAATTAAATATATTGATTAAATTTAATTCTAATATCATAATGATATGAACATGACTTGCCATTTGTATCTATGAATTACATGTAATATAATAATAATAAATAATAGTAAATTTGTGTAATTAAAATTGACATTAAAATTAATATTATTGAAAATCAATTAACTAATAATAAATTGAGTGATATTGAATTAAGTGTGACATGTAAATCATGAATAATAAACGGAAATATAATCTCAATCAATGTAAAATATTCATTAAATTATTGTGGCGTAAAGCAATAAATATGACTGTAATATTTAGTAATATAATGTTAGCAAACGAAATATACCCAATTGTGATTTTTAAAATAATTAATTATGTATAGAATAGAATAAATATTTTGCACATCCATTAGGGTAGAACATAAGAACTGTGTATTTTAATATTAAGATCTCTATTGTACTATGTTCTTGCTAATAAATGATAAAAAAAAAGAATAGTGCTGGCTTGATGAATTGGGCTATTTATGTGGATCAGAATTTCAGACATGTTTTAATAGTAATCGTGTTTGTTATCCGTCAATATAAATCTTACGTGACAGATTGCCTTCGCTCATTATGCGAGCGAGCGCCCCTTTCGGTGGAGCCTTGTACTGCGTTGGCGGACATCTTGGAGAGCTGTCCGCCCACCATGCCCGAGGTGCTGGAAGCGGTGCACCCGCTCGTCAACTACAGCATTCGAGTGAGGGATACCCTCATTTCCGTGTGCAGAAAAGGACTCTATTCTAGGTATTCAATCAATGATAGAATTCTAGATTTTAGACAAGACAATAATTAAGCATTGACTTCTATATCGTTATTTTAACAATCTGGCAAAATCAGTTATGCCTATATTTCATTAAAATATGCGTCAATGTCTTCCCTTCGTAAATCATATCATCGTAAAGCAACCAGGGTATTAATTTTTTTCTTTCCATCTGCTTCCATATATTTTATTTGGTAAATTTGGTACGGCGGGAGCAGTGGCGGGTCTAGGATTTTAGTGTGGGGCAGGTGCGGGCTGAAATTTTGGAGGAGGTCAAAAAATTTGTCAAATTGTGGTGGTGGATTGGCATGGATTTTCTTGATTTTAGTTTGTTTTGTTAGAAATTAGAGGTTTGTTAAGTGTGAAACTGAATGGTTGAGCCTGCCCCTGCCCTCACCCCTCCTCCGACACCGCTAGCGGTCGGGAGAGACCTAAACTTTAATACGAATAATGTAATTTTTTGTGTATCGACATCAATTTAATTCACATTGACTGTTGCCAATCATAGCTAGTTTTACGGAAAGCCTGGTAAGGCCACTCTTCGATATGCTGGCATCTGTGGAGGCCCTTTTTTTGGTATCGGGGATCATATCAAAAGGTACTCAGCACCTTGATAGAAGATACAGGGTTATATGTGATTTGTACCGCACTAAAACCATCGAGGGGCGGTGGCCTGCCTCTGCGCTTGGGGAGGACTCCGGGATCTCCAGTGGAACGCACCGGTATCCTCCGCGCGCGGCGCCCATCACGAGTCTTAGGCGCTCACAGCGGCATGCGGCCACGCCCACACCGCCGTTCTTCCCGGGGCTGCTGGCTGGACGGTTCGATCTCCCACTGGCACCGTCCGCAACCCCGAAAGCCCCCTTTTAGTCGCCTCTTACGATCAGGCAGGGGATACCATAGTTCTCTTCTTAATCCCGAAGCTACAGGGACTATCTGTGAAGGCCCTAAGGCACCGAACACTCTTAAATTACATACGTTTGTCACAGGAACTCAGCGTACCGTTGCCTGGCTGTGTGCGGCATTCTTACGGTACTGAAACATCTACGCGTGAGCGGCGTCGCGCGGCTCGACCTCGACTCGCAGGACGCCGCCGAGGAGACCGCCTCGCAGCTCTCGCAGGGCCCCAGCCAGATGGCCGACGTGCACGCCACGCAACAGTGCTCCAGGTGAGTTATCTATTGTTATTATTGCTTGTCCTTGTCGCTTGCACTTGTCGCCATAGTAAACCATGGCGATAATTCCCCGTCTTACACACTAGGAACCATCGACAACACTGCCACGTACACGTTAAGTAACATTGCTCCATTATTATTATTATTATTATGTATCCCTCCTTACAGGTCTCGGGTCGAAGATGTTATTTGACCCGGTCATTTGGAAGGCTTGCGTGGGGATATAGGTCCAACACGTAGAGGCCCCTTTGAGACACTTTAATATTGTTATGTGGTAACACATGGCGGATACCAGCATCGGTCGTATCATATAAAAAGTTATATGACCCAAAGATAGCCCCGTCAGGTGTACAGGATCTATTGCTACAAAAGGAGAGACTTATATTGGGTCTATGGGGATGAACGAACGAGGGACTGGTAGATGGGCTATGGAGAACTATGGGACACCTGCCGTTCAGACTAATAAATAATCTGAAATGAGGCAGGTGGTGACTCGCCACTCACTGAATGGGGCCCCAAAAAATGGCGTAAATGCCTGGGAAGCAACATTGGCGTGAGCAGCTAAGGGTGTCGAGAGGAGCGGCACCGATTTCACCATCGCGGGGGGATAAATCCAACCCGGAGCGGGTTTCCTCGCTATTACGCCAATTACTTAGTTACACTTCCACCCCCGAGCATATAGCTCTAACAGCTCCACTCTGGACGGCCAATTAAGGCAAGCCAGAGGTGGGGACCTGTTCCTCTGGATTATCACTCCGCCTACCGGAGACGAGGAACTGGGGGACTTCCCCGGGAGCAATCGGGTCCGTGGTGTCGTTACTCACCAACAGATCGCCACAAGCCGCCCTGCGGGGTTATTATTATTATATCGTGTGTGTTTTTTTTGGCATTATTATAGAAACCTTTAAAGGTACCCGGTACCTTGGTTGACAGACCTATTATCGATACTGTTAAAAATATATAAAAATTGTACCATCTCTAAAACTCCCTCAGTGTCGTGCCTTAGCGTTTGATAATAATTCTGTGATCTCCAACGAAACGCACCGCTGTCCTCCATGCGTTGCGCTTTAAAACGGTGTCATCTCTGGAGTGCGACACGGTTCTTCTACACCTTTAGAAGCTTACAATGGTGTGTGTCTACTCACACTTTCTTGACTTTCTCGCTAGCGACTACGATTTAACTACGATTAGTGATTACGATTGCAGGTAGTGTAAGATAAAGAAGTAAATTAAGTATTTTGAACTTTGAACAGGAGTCTTGCAGAGGTTTTTTATTCCTACTCGAGCCTAGAGCTAGACCTTATAGGGCGTTTTTACATGCGGAAGGTGCGTTGCCAGTCGAAAGAGCGGCCACAGCTCCGCGCCGCACTGGGGCGACGCCTCGCGCGACTCCTCGGCGGACATCACCCGACACTGACCCTAACTTACCACAGACCTTCTGAACGTGGCTTTTCCAAGTTGGGTTCTATCTATTCTGCAACCTAGGTAGGTTGTTTTGTGAGTCCCCTCAGTTTTCAATACGTTCACTAGAATATTGACACTTTGAGATCCTACTATAGCCGCACATTAACCCGGAAGACTCATTTCGCCTGTTACGGTTACGGTACCCCTGCTTGATAGTATCATGATACTAATAAGATCATAATCCCGAATTAAGTTTAATAAAAACTCTTATTATTTCAGCGTCAGTTCTAGTGCAAGAAATATAATCATCTGTGATGAGATGGTACGGATTTTGCAGCGGTGCCTTGGACAAGATGCTTCTGTGAAGCAGTTGTTGTATACTCGTGAGTGTATTTTTGATAATTTGTGAATGTGAAACAATGGTGGGTACACTGATTCTCTCGAGGTGATGCGCGTGCTTTCCATTCGTGCGCCCCTAAAAGTTGACACCACACACACCACCACTAGGCCACAAGATCGAGGGGTCTTAGTTAAGAGACTTAGCGAGCGTGAGGAACGCTATGTAATAGTCCGAAACACGAAGGTTATATAGAAGCCTATGGCGTTCAACAAGAAATTAAACCGTTGCTCAAGAAGACAAACAGTTTTTTGATCGTTTGACAGCTAACTGTTATTTGACACTTTTACTGTCAAACTGCAGGTTAAAAGTCAAAAAGTTGTAACAGTTCGACAGACACACTGGTTGACTAGTACAATTCTTTGAACTTATTAAGTAGTTCAAAACAGCTATTATTATTCATAGAATGATTTTGTAAATTAAAAGTTATTAAGTTCATTTTTATTGTCGATCTTATTTATTTAAAAATCTGTTTACAGGTTGGTATTCATGTGTGAAAGACAAGCCAGGCCTCCACGATACAGTCCTGGACATGTTAAACGAGCAACTGCGCCGCTACCTGCCGGAGGAGGCCCCCACCGCGCTGCTCATAGACAAGTGTGTGCAGACCAACGTCGCCAACCCGGTCTTATTGGTAAGTTTTGGTACCGTTAGATGAAATACAAGCTGGACATGTTGAATGTACGCCGCTACTCCTCCGGTAGGAGGCCCCGATAGCGCTGCTCATAGACTAGTCAACAAGATATAGACATACTGATCGTAGACAAGTCAAAGACAAGACAACATGACATCAGACCCAGAGCGGTTTCAAATTACCGTGTTTTCCAGCGAGTATACGGTCGTTTTGGGAAACACGCTTACACGCGCGCTTCTTTTTGTACCGAAAAATGTCAAATCTTGCTGTTTCGTGCGAACGCACTACAATAAACAAAGAAAATTGGCAATAAAAATGTCTGAATTACTGAAACTACCATGATATACGCGCTAAAAATTCGCTAGTTCGAAATGCTTTTCCCATCACTAAAGTTCAAAAAAGACACAAGAACAGTGTGTCTGAAGCCTTATGTGTTAGAACATAAAAGTGCAGTGTCAGTGGACGCGTACTTTAATAATATTATATCCAAATTACAATTTTATTTAAGTTAGCGTAAAATTACTTATCAGTCATGTAGATAGACTAGATTGTAATCTGTATAAAGCACCTTTATGGTGTTTTATTTTATTACAAAAAAAAAAAAACATCACCAAAGTAAATCGACAAAAACTGATGAATTTTCAGAACATTAATGTAACTACAATTTATTTTTAACATTTTAATTTCTATTATTATAGCCAATTGGTGGAGTCTATAGATTTTTAATGTGGTGAATTCATTATTTATTTTTCACGTACTGTGAAGTTAAGATGTCTTGCTAATTTTGTTGTATACATCTTTATGTGTCTGTGGCACTACTTAAGGAATCTTTTGATGCAAAAGGTCAATTTATTACCAAGATTAGCATTTAAAGTTAATGTACAGCTGCATGTCACTGATCCTTGCTTTTATGTTTAAAAAAATGGACCTGAATCCATCTTGATTACCAATTCTTAGGAACTTACCAAGATTAGCATTTAAAGTTAATGTACAACTGCATGTCACTGATCCTTGCTTATGTTTAAAAAAATGGGCCTGAATCCATCACGATTACCAATTCTTAGGAACTTACCAAGATTAGCATTTAAAGTTAATATACAATTGCATGTCACAGATCGTTGCTTATGTTTAAAAAAATGGGCCTGAATCCATCTCGATTACCAATTCTTAGGAACTTCCATACTTTAAACCAGTGTAAGAGATTTTCTCCTCGTTTCAAGAATGTCTAGAGAGACCAGCCAGTCGTATTACCTATATTACGAGCCTATATTACAGCTAATATGATTGTATAGTGTTATTTAGGTGACGACCCCTGTGATGTTGATCAGAGGAACTATCGGCGAAACTGTTTGTTGATGAGTTTAAAATTTTTGTTCTCGGTCTGGGTGTTTGTGTTTCTGTCTTTGTGTGTGTCCATGGTACCCTCCACACAGGGTACCATGTACACCTTATTGTAGAATGAGTGTGAAAGGCTATTTTTTTTGTTTCCCAGGAACCAATAGGCCACCTGCTGTACCTGATCGCGCAGCTACTAGGAGTGCGCGACGTGAACAGCAAGTTGGAGAGCATTTTCGCGGGAACCGAGCCGGGCGGGTTCGTGCGCCACAACCTCTTGAAGCTCATAGGTGAACTTGCCAAGTGTGACCTGCTGGCTACCATCGATATGGCAAGTTTTTTAAATCTATTTTTTTATATACTAATCGGACAAAAAAGCAGACGGGCGGGGTGCGGTCTAAAGGCAGAGGCGGCTCATCCTAAGGAGCGCTGGTGCAGTGCACTCCCAAAAAATTACATAGGTAATCTATGTCCCTTCATAATACATACTATCCTTACATTACATTCATTCTACTCTACTATGGGTAAGAATTAATATAATATACATAGTATATTATATTAAACATAGTATATTATATTAACGCGTATATATACATAGTATATTATATCTACGCGTACATTTAGCGTCAAGTTGTAACGAGTGGAGCGCCAGCGATTGCGCTCCTATGAAACGAAGTTTAGTACTATTCCTAGCGCTGTATTCAATGAGTGCGAAAGAGAAACATCGACACAGGCTGAAGCGTGAAACAAAAGATTTCGTATGAGAAATTAACCTAATCTGGAGCGCCGCTCACGCGCGACGTTGCCAAACTGTGGGTACCGCCGTGACGCGCGCAGTGGGCGGGCTCAACCTGCTTATGTGATGTTGCCGTTCTTATGTATACAAACAAACGTGTCGTCGTCTTTGTCAGTTATTTCGTAGTTTTTCTTTTAAATGAATATTTAAAAAAATAGTTTATGCGCGACATTTTGTGTTAAAAATGGAACAATACAGTGTATCTTTTATCATTTGTATCTTTTAGTAAGCAGTGTGAAAAAAACTTTCGAAATACGCCTTGAACTGAAAGCAATAATGTTGTACGAAAACTTAATCTTTTACGCGTGTTTTTAAATCTGAACAATATTTCAAAACACCTTGGTTGTGTGAATGTGAAGAAAGCAATAGGTAAATTAATTTGTTTTCCGTGTCTTGTGGTTATCAACTGGAACTGACACCGACAGTGGTGGTGAATCTGCTTGGATGGCAACGGGTGGTAAAAATCTTTTTTTATGTTTTTTTTTTGTGAACCCCCATCGAAAAATGTCACTAGCCGCCACTGTCTAAAGGAGTAGTCACAGGGGACTATATGAGTCGCCTGAGCATTGCCGGCTTTGAAGGAGAGCTTTTTTATAGCATGATATGGAATTGGTAGCTTCATAGCTATAGCTGAGTCTTCAATATTGGCTGAAAAGGATCTTACGACTACAGAGCCCAGAATATGGTGCCAAACGTGACATTTCGCGACATCTAACCTCTATAGACTCTAGTACTTCCTGGGATACTACTTTGACGCTAAATTATTTAGGACGACGCTTCGTGGACTTTAAAAAACCACTTTCACTGAATTGAAAGAGTTTAAACAACTGGCTTACATCAAGGACTACTAATCGACTGCTTAAACAGCGTACAAATGGTTTTCATAAACATACATACGTAGTAATTACGTACATTACATTTTATCCAAACTAGAACACTTGCATGCCAATGTCACTTGGAATTTTTATCTATACTTATATATAAAGCTTTGCTTTGTAAGTTTGTTTGAACGCGATAATCTCAGGAACTACAGTGGTTTCAATTGAAATATTATTTTTGTGTTGAATAGTCCATTTCTTGAGGATGGCTATAGGCTATATAACATCATGCTATGACTAATAATAAAGTTCACGCGGACTAAGTTGCGGTCGGCCGCTAGCGAATTATAATATAGTATGAATACTTGTAGTAACTGTCGCTTAAAAAATCCTTTTATGCGGAAGGCACATTTCCACAGATTTACATCACTTTACCTAATCAATAATTAATATTTAGTTAAAAATTGTTTTTGTAATGCCTATTTATGGACTTGTATAATGAGAAAGTGTTAAATGTTCCAGGAATACCTCAAACTGACAGATTCTACGCCCGAGTCGAAGGCGAGCTGCATTAAGGTGCAACAGCTCCTGCAGGTCTTCGAGGCGCTCATCGCTCACTCAATCCTGCAGTGGAGTCCCGGCAGTGGGCACGGAGACACCGTCTACGCCATCTACAAGGCACACAATCAGCTGCTCGAGAATTCGAAGGTACTGTTAGACACTGCTGATGTTTTCGGAGCCCCAGCAGGTCGCTTACCTACATACAGTAGAGATTCAGCAGTGGGAACTACGACGACACCGTCAACGCCATCTGCAAGGCGGTGTTTTGGCGGGAAGTCTGAAGGGATATGTTGTGCCATTGTTTTAATTTCATTTTCTTGGTGTATTTTTGAGTTATTTCGGATGAAGTTGATGGCATTTTGTTCGATATAGCTTAATGGCAGTGCACGAGTGTTGTGAAATAAAATTACAGTGCGAAAACATGTTTTTTCAGCTTGCTTCCATAACTCCATCGGACATGTTTTGGTAAAGTAGCCATCACTTTACTTGAACATCTGACTGAATAGACTGATTGATAACTGACGACTTTCTGATTTTTCTATAACTACTAATTGATGCTAAAATTATACTTGATGCTGTCTCTACCTACACAAAATACAATATACTTTTAAATTTAAATCCTCGAATTGAATAATAAAATCTTGATACTAAAAATTATTTTCTACTATTCCGTTCTCTTAGAAAAATCATACTTTTAATTTATATTAACTATTAAACTATAAACATTTTTATAGACTCCTACAAAAGCATCCAAGAAAGCCAGCAAGTTGAACGAAACACAAGAGTCGGTCAAGTCCACCAAGAGCCGGAAAGAGCAGGACAAGGAGAATGTAAAGAAACCTCCAAAGGCCGCCAAGGACAAGACTGGGTCCTTCAAGCCCTTGCCCTGCCTCTGGGACCTGAAGATTTGCTATAAAGTCATGGAGCTTCTTCACGGGTAATTTAGTTGTAGATTTTTCACGATATATATCCATTTTGAGTTTAAAATTATATCTTAGTAATCTATACTAATATATAAAGCTGAAGAGTTTGTTAGTTCAAACTAACAAACTCTTGGCTCACCTTGGCTTGCCTCACCTTCGGCTGCGCCTCGGCTCGGGTAGACATTTGTCGGAACTCCTTGCAATGACAGCCTTTCCGCACTTGTAATGAAATATACTATTTTGAGTTTATCAACAACGGAGTGAAGCCCTTGTAACTATGCACGAAGCACCGAAGTATACGCAAATACTTGGCTTAAATCGCGAATCTTCGGGTTATCGCAATGTGTGTGGCCTAAGCATTACAGATACTTGTATAAGGTTGTCTTAATTTCTATAGCTGTGGGCGGCGAACAAAATTTTTTTACTACCGTACTATTTCTACCAACCGCCTGTTTCATTATTTTTTTTTTCAATAGTGGCATCGTAAACTCAGTTCACTGTGTTGCAGCGAGGAGGTGTCGTGGTCGACGGAGCACGCGGCACTGCGGCGGCGCGGCGTGTTCCAGCGCTGGGCGGCGCAGCGAGTGTGCAGCGCGCTGCAGGCGCACGCGCTCACCGCGCACGCGCACCACGCGCACGCGCACGCGCTCCGCCACGCGCCGCGCCTCGCCAACCTGCTCTACAAGCGCTGCTTGCGTCGGTGAGTGTGTGCGTGTGCAGGTGTCTGTCACTTGTCATACCACACTATACTCTGTACAACATAGCTCCGGAATTTTGGCAGATGACATCTTTTTGGATGACGTGACTAACACAATGGCTAAATAATGTCAATATTCCAAATTTTAAAATGCACTTAAAATATAATAATCTGTAATTCATTAACCTATATTATGTATTTTCATTCATTATAATTTCAACTATAGTCCGGCCAACGAGACGTGATAAAAAATGTAAACAAAGTTTCAGGGGTTCAAAACATTTTTATTTGAATAAATTATATACAGACATAGCATATACTAGCGACCCGGCCCAGCTTCGCTCGAGCGATTAAGTGATATACATTAAAATTTATTTTACAAAAACCCATTTAAGTACTAAAATAAAGGCAAAAAATAGATGCGCGATGAGAATGCGCGTCGGGGGATGTTATGATTTATGGTAAAACAAAATATCATCTTCTAAAGTATTTATTTGATTACATTTTGTACAATTTTAATCTGAATCGACGAAGCTAATTAACGTTTTTATTTAGATAAGGATTAATACTGAACAGAATAAACAGATTCGAGATAACGTGATATTTTTATTAACATTTTAAACATAGTTATTGTAAGTCAACCGTAAGAGATAGAGTACATTAATGCGGACTTTTATTTAGCAAAATTAATTTAAGCATACATAGGGACGCGGGAAAGCGGCGGGAAGCGAATTTGTTTTATAATATGTAGTGATTTATTACAATATTTCTTCCAAGTACCTACTTGAGAAAGTGACACTGCAATTCTAAAAATTATATTTTTGGAGCAGCGAAAAGAAGCCTTTTTGGTACAGAACCTTAAAAATTGAATTATGATAGTGCGGGCGGCCCCTAGTGAATTAATAAGTTAACTTAACTTTTGACGATTTTTGCGTGGTGAATTGTTTTTTTTCAAACGTTGTCTAGAGCTCCCAAACTGTGATTCCATATTTAAAATCAACAACTCACAATAACAGCAAAAATCAACAACAAACACTATTATATTAATATTATCAAAAATCGAACGCAATCATAATAGGAATGAACTTTCACAAAATGGCGGAACAAAAGTTTTTTTTATTATTATTTTTCAATTATGGCATCGCAAACTATGTGCATATTGCCTGCGCCAAGTATAATATTGTTACGACTTTCGAGTACCTATATCTCGAAAACAAAGCGTCGTACAGCAAAACCCCAAAAACGCATAAACAGTTATTAGGTCTACTATCGAACAATGATGAAAGTTCTCGAAAAGTCAGTGATAAGAAAAACAACGATTTATATACAGTTCGGGATCCGTGGCGAGTACGTACCTACCTATATATAGCGTACATGTATAGGTTGTCTACATCGCGGGCCGCGGCTATTATTTATGACTGTACATAACTATAATTGCGTTAGTAACATAAAGGAAGGTTCGGGACGAGCCTATTGTATTAGTTAGGTAGTTCGGGAAAATTCTAGAGAACCGTGGGTAGCCGTATGTAAGAATGTAAGGCACGCACCGGGCCGCGACAGGACATAGTTTAGTTCCGGAAGTGAAATCAAAGCGATCACTCCAAGCAACAAGGAAGAATTATTTCGACGACTACAGCGAAGATATTTGACTATAGTGATTGTGCTTGGTGATTTGGATTCTGTTGAGTGGATTTTTGTATAAGGAGACAATAAACAACTTCTACGTTGCAAACGGTATTTTATTACCCATAGGGCGTAACAATATTTACATCACGTTTTTGCCAGTTTCGTTATAACTGGACGAGTAATAATAGGTAAAGTCAGTAAGTCGTCAGTAATCAGTCAGTCAAGTCATTCATACATTCAAGTAAAGCGATGGCTTTTTTACCAGAACGTGACGAATGGAATTTTGGAGGCAAGCTGTATAAACATATTTTCGCACTGTTATTTTATTTCACAACACTCATGCATTGTAATTAACCTATATCGAACCAATTGCCATCAAATTTATCCGATATTACTCAAAATTATACCAATAACATGAAAATAAAACAAGAGCACAACATAATGTATTTTTCGACTTCCCGTCAAAACACGACCAAATGTTGACAACTGTGGTACTGACTGCTTTCCTGTACCACGAAACAGGCAACTAAAGCTGTCGTTGACTAACTGACGCTATTACTGCATACGTGTGATAAGGACAGAGATAATAATTGCTCGCTCTCGCAATAGTAACTTGGTAACGGTCCGTTTGTTTACATTCTTTATCTCGTCTCGTTGGCCGGACTATACTATTAAATAGAACGCGATAGTCAAAGATTCATCGCTGACAATTTAACAAGTACTGTGGGGCTGTGAGTGTGGGGCGTTATTTATTATTTATCTACATACTTTCTATTTTATTTGTAATTCATAGTTTCATACTAATTAGTATAGTAATGATACTAAACGATGACCTGTTAAACACGTCACATCCCTTAAACAATCTGTCAAAATTGTCAACAGAATTGCTTTCTGACGACCTGCGTAGCACAATGGTTACCATGCCGGACTGCCAATCGAAGGGTTCGGTTCTCGGCGAAACAGTAATAATTAGAATGATGAGTTTAAATTTCTTTTCTCAGTCTGGGTGTTTGTGTTTCTGTCTGTGTGTGTGTCCATGGTAGGTACCCACGACACAAGGTATTAATTACCTTACTGTTGGGCTATAAGTGTGTAAAGTTTATTTTTATTATTCTTTATTTATAGGTCACGGGTCGAAGATGTTATTTGACCCGGTCATTTGGAAGGCTTGCGTGGAGACATAGGTGCAACGCGTAGAGGCACCTTTAAAAAACTTTAATTTTGTTATGTAGAAACTTTAATTTTGTTATGTAGTAACACCATCCTCAGCCGTATGATATAAAAAGTTATATGACCCAAAGATAGTCCTCGCCAGGTGCACAGGATCTATTGCTACGAAAGGGGAAAATAATATTGGGTCTATGGCTATCCTATCGACGACTGTCCTATCGACGCTCCTAGCTGCTCAGGCCAATGTTGCTCCCCACGCATTTACGCCATTTTTTGGGGGCCCAATCAGTGAGTGGTCACCAACTGCCTCACTTTAGATTATTTATTAGTCTGAACGGCAGGTGTCCCATAGTTCTCCATAGCCTATCTACGAGTCCCTTGTTCGTTCATCTCCATAGACCCAATATTAGTAACCCCTTTTTTAGCAATAGTTCCTGTGCTCTTGGCGTGGATCATCTTCGGGTCATATAACCTTTTATATGATACGACCGAGGATGGTATCTGCCATGTGTTACCACATAACAACATAAAAGTGTCTCAAAGGGGCCTCTACGTGTTGGACATATGTATGTCCCCACGCAAGCCTTCCAAATGACCGGGTCAAATAACATCTTCGACCCGTGACCTATGGAGAGAGGAGAGATACATAATTATAATAATAATTATTATTATTTATTGTTATTATTTTAATAATATTGAAATGAAATGAAATATTCTTTATTCACTGTACGGTTCATTTACAAACTCTTAGTGAACGATATTTTTTTTATTCTGTCTGCTCTGGGTGCACTTAGGCAATGCTGAGCTGAAGCTTAATTATTATTATTATTATTAAGATCGTGGAGCTAAGTTCTACAAGGTATATCTACTTTTAACATCGGCGATTGACGATTTAGTCGTTAAACGCAGAGATAGAACGCTGCACCGTGCACTAAAAAAGAGTTTAGCTAGGTCACGAAGTCGCGATGAAGCATTCTTCAAAAGTCCCTAAAACGCGTGATTTCGTTGCCACGTCCAAGTTGCCAAAACGCCACGCAAAATCGCTGATCGCTGTCGCTAAAAGTGGCTAGTGTGACCGTTAATGGAAATCTTCCCCGACGTGTCAAGACCCGAACCCCTCCCGAGCATGACCGCCTTGCCTACTGAGTCGCCTCTCTCTTTGACAAGTGATACCATTTTTCGAATTACCTAATCAAAAACTTATTTAAAATGTTGTAAGAACCATAAATACCATACCACTTACTAACAACATACCATAATACATCACCAACCATATTCCTTTTTTAATTATAATATTCACGGTATTGAAGTTAAAAGTTAATGTACTTTTCATTGTTTTGTTATGACGTTGTCTCGTTAAACAATCGCCCGTAACTGACATTACAGACAACATTTTATTTCATTTAAATAATAACAGCACAAGGCCTTTTTTGTGTTATCTTTGTATGTGGCGTACAAATAAAGAATATGGTATTGTATTGTTTCTAAAACAGCTTCAAAGATTTGTGCGACTTCGACGACGACACAGCACTGGCCTGCCTGGAAGTGTTTCACGCATGCCTCGCCCTATTTTGTTTGCCAAAGTATCATTCACACGTGGCGAAATTCTTGACGAAAATAAGTAAGTGTTCACTACAATTTAGATCTCGTAACCTATGCCTCATTTTAGTTTTTGTTTTGTAAAAGTCAGAGTTATAATTTTGACTTTTTGCGCCGAAGTTATTCGGACAACATATTATATTTGTAATTTAAAACGTATGATTGTATGTAAACTGTTTATTCATTACAACAAAATAAGACTTTTACGGGAGTTTTGGCGGGAAGACTAAAAGGACATGTTGTGCTCTTATTTTATTTTTATTTATTTTTGTTTTTTTGAGTTATATCGGATTAAGTTGATAGCATTTTGTTCGATATAGGCTAATGACAGTGCACGAGTGTTGAAATAAAATAACAGCGCGAAAACATGTTTTTCCGGTTTGCCTCCAAAACTCCATTGGACACGTTTTGGTAAAGTAGCCACCGCTTTATTTGAACATCTAACTGATTAAACTGATTGATAACTGACGACTTACTGATTTTCAATGGCTAATAAATAAGTGATGCAAAAATTATACTTGACGCTAGCAATATGCACAGAGTTTGCGATGGTATTATTGAATAATGAAATGACTTTTACGATTCCTCGATTTCAACTAGGGTTGTAACGAAACGTTGCCTTCGCCTCCATTACTGCAAAATACCCGCAAGTAGAACCTTTGCCGCACCTTTTTACAACCTAAAATGTTGCCAATTTCACATGAATAAGTTTCCGATGGCATTAAAGCTTTCGTGGGCCATAATAACTTTAAAAAGTACTTTTATGTTATAACTAGCGGCCGCCCGCGACTTCGTCCCCGTGAATTTTGCTATTAATCATAGCATGATGTTGTATAGTCTAAAGCCTTCCCCGTTCCCCGATAAAATATTTTTTTAATTTGAACCAGTTCCTGCGATTAGCGCGTTCAAACTAACAAACTCTTCAGATTTTCCGCGATTTTGCAACATTTTTCACTGATACTTCGCTCCAATTGGTCGCTGCGTAATTTTATATAACCTTCCTCGATAAATGGACTATCCAACACAAAAATATTTTTTCAATTAGAACCAGTAGGTCCTGAGATTAGCGCGTTCAAACAAATAAACTCTTCAGCTTTTTATATCAGTATAGATATAATATGCTTTTGATTTTATCATTTCTAGTTCTTTTCTTTAAAACCATTTATTTATTATATGTAGCAGGCACCGAAAACGTAACAGCGGCTGAGAACAAAGCCACCATCCTGGAGACCATCCGAAAAGCCTTGTCCGAGGCGGAGCAGTGCAACGCCTCGCAAGGTTCATTCGCCACCAATAGGAGAATCGTCAAGGAACTCACTGACATCGCTGTCACGTTGCTCAAAATGCCTACCGATTTGCACTTGAACTTGAGCAAGGTAACTACTGAGTTCTTTATAATGTAGTTGTTTTTTACGCCTCACGCAAGCGACAGCACCTTCTCATCGAAATATAGTAGAATTGTTTTGCACCAGAAATGGTACAATGAAAGTGCTGCCGTAGAATGTAATGAATATTCTACATACGTTTCATGGGACCCAAACTTTTGTTCCATACTTTAACTTTCTTTTGATGTCGTACTTAACTTTGTTCTCTCTCGATTTGTTCTATTGCCTTTAATTGGCACAGCATACGTGATGTGAGGATTTTTTTGGTAGTTAACTCACACGTTGATTGCATTATTTAAGTTTTCATATGGATTACCCTAACTTTTTGATAATATTCTGTAGCCTATGTTCATCAGGGATAATGTAGGATTCTTATGGTAAAAGAAATTTTCAAATCGGTCCAGTAGTTTCGGAGCCTATTCAATGCAAACAAACAATCAAATCTTTCCTCTTTATAATATGTATTAGTATTTAGTATACATTTAAATGGCATGGGGAGGGTTAAGTAAGTATATTTCCAAAAAAGTTCACTTTTCACAAGTCCACAGCAATAATCAGCATAGCAATACTTTCTATTCAAAGGACAATACAAAGCTTATACATTCAAAGAACTTAGGCCTGCCCCAAATAATACGTAACTCAAATATTAGATGAGAATGTATAAATAAATATTGTATAGGTACTACTTATATAAAATTTCACAGCGAAGTTTGTCTGGCTTTTTCTTCGAGTATTTGCCATTGATTAAAATACAGTAACGATAATAATATAAATGTATTATTTGTCTCCGAGCAGCAGATACGGGAACTGGAACATTACGCCCGTGACAGCAGCCAGGAGTGTGTCTCCTTGCTGGTGCAGCTGCTGGCGGAGGCGCAGGCCGACAGCTGCGAGACGGCGCTGCTGGACGCCGTGCTGGCGCGCCTGGCCGCCGTGCTGGGCCGCGTGGACCAGGACCAGGTCAGTGATCTAGTATACTGCTACAATAGACAAAAGGATTCGAGCATTTTGTAGGTGGTAGAACTATTATGGTTCGCTCGGGGAAGTACCACCGCTGCACCCACTTCTGCCGTGAACCAATTCTATTGTGTTTCGGTGGAAAGGTGCAGTTGCCGGCCACACTTACATGAGGCGACCACCAGTCTCCGGAGTAGCGCGACTGCATACTACCTCAGACAAGACTTACCTATGCTTGCTTGAGGTTGTATGTAGATGTCCATGGGCTGCAGCGACCACTTAACACCACGTGGCCTGCATGCTCGTCTGCTACTCCATTGAAATAAAAAAAAGGAATCACCGTTATTTAGCACTGAAACAAATTTCGTCTTCATCTTATATTCATATTTCAATAAAAAGTAGAGCCAGAATTTTTTACGAAAAATATCATTTAAAGTGTGCATTGCTAATCGATTTATGATTACTTATGTATTCAAATAAAATTAAAGAAAGCTAATACATATATGAAGCGCGCATGGCTCGGCGGCTAGCGTAGAACGCAAACGGTCTACGCAGCTAAGCCAAACGGGCGCGGTCGGTTGTGAGATGGGTGACCGCTAGTGGCAAAAAATTTCATGCGCGTTTCCGTGCTTCGGAGGGCACGTTAAGCCGTCGGTCCCGATTGTTGTCGATTGATAACAGTCGTTAAACCTTGTCGGAGGCCTTATGGGCGGTTTGAAAACATCCGACAGCTGGTTGGCCACTAACCCGCATCTCCACCAACCCGCATTGGAGCAGCGTGGTGGAGTAAGCTCCAGGCCTCCCCAATAAGGGGGAGAGACCCGTGCCCAGCAGTGGGACGGTAAAAAGGGTTGCAGCCAGCCAATACATATTATTAATTTTGGCAATTGACACCAACTCGACTTAACAAAAAACTGGCCAAGTGCGAGTCGGACACGCGCACGAAGGGGTCCGTTCAATTATCTATAAAAAAACGGCATGAAATCACGTTTGTAAATGGAGCCCAATTAATTAAACATTTTATTCTGTTTTTAGTTGGTTATAGCGGCAACAGAAATTACATCATCTGTGAAAATTCCATCTATGTATCTATCACCATTCATGAGATACTGCAGCCTGGTGACAAACAGAATTACGGATGGACGGACGAACAGTGAAGTCTTAATAACAGAGTTCCGTTTATATCTTTTGGGTACGGAACTCTAATTAAATACATAATGCCTGGATAACCGAGCTGTGCTCGGATAAAAACAATAGATTTTTAATTTCAAAAAGAGGCATGAAAAAAATCGGATTGGACTCAAACCGGAGTCTTTAGGTTTCGGGACCGCCCGATTTCCTACCTCAGCTATTATAACCTTGTCAACGGTGAAGAAATTAACCGTCTCGTATTCTAATGATATTGTACTCGTAGCAGTATTTCATTGAAAAACACGAATAAAACGACGTCGTCAAGCGGTCTATGCAGCTAAGCGAAATGGACGCGGTCGGGTGTGAGATGGGTAGTGAGACTGCTAGTGGCAAAAAATTTCATGCGCATTTCCGTACTTCGGAGGGCACGTTAAGCCGTCGGTCCCGGTTGTTGTAGATAGATAACAGTTGTTAAACATCTGACAGCGGGTTGGCCACTAACCCGCATCTCTCTCATCTCATCTCTGCATTGTAGCGTGGTTGAGTAAGGTCCAGGCCTCCCCAATAAGGGGGAGAGACCCGTGCCCAGCAGTGGGACGAAAAAAATATTTATTCGGTAAATCAACCGAACATTCGGCTCAACACGAACATGAAAAAATATGCCGAATGTACTGAATACGAATATTTGGCCGAACATTCGGCGCATCTCTAATTTATATACAAGAATTGCTCTTTTAACCTCGTAAGACCGCCGGTCCTTTTAAAAGGGCTATATATTTGTAGTCAGTAAGACCGGCGAATTTTAAAACTCAACTACGAAGTAACGCCGCCGGTCCTTCTAAGAGTACCAATTATTTGACGCTTCGTAATTTTAAAATTTCGCGCGTTCCGAAAAAGAACAGAGTATTGTCTATGACCTTATAAAATTAAGTTTTGTGTATAGGGGGTTTCATATAAAAAAAAAATATTGCTGCTTGTCAAATCTGACATTTTGTTCGTGAAGATGGTGCGCACACGTGGACGTGGTGAGTATTTTAATAAATTTTTATGATTTTTTTGAGTTTTTGTGCTAAAATCAAGATCTGGTCGTATACCTTTGAATAATGATCAACATTTGGGATAGTTATTTTGCTTATTTCGTATAGAATTTAAACGTAAATCGTATCAAAAGTTATTAGTCCCTTGCAAGGGACCGTTCGGCTTGCGTGTGCGATATTAATTCAAACTTTTTTGCAATATTATGAGTAATTCTTACGCGCTTTAAATTGTTCTTTACGCTCAATTTTTAAACAATAATTTTACAAATAGGAATGTCTTAATTCTATACTAATATTGCTTTGTCTTATTTTAAACTAATATTGCAATTTGATACCATGTTAACTTTTTAAAGCCGAAAGTACTTTTAAAGGGACTAAATATAAAATATGAAATAATTCCATTCATTTTAATAATTTTTCTAATATTTTAACGCTTTAATATAGGCACAATTAAGCTTAAAAACAACTTGCATAGTATATCCTGAAATTCATATTTGCGTTGATAAAATTTAAAAAAGAAAAAATTACTTTTTATAATCAATATGACCGAAAGTCCTTTTAAAAGAACTATAAAAAAATTTACTTTTATTCATATATCAAATCCTTATACTCTAACATAATGCCCCAGTGAGTATGACACTCATAGGATTACTCTATCATATTCAAATATGGACTTGAAGTGTTCGGCGTTACTTAGTATAAAAAGTTAGTCCTTTTCAGAGGACCTTCGGTCAAATCTTCAACTTGCTTGCAATTACCGTTCGGTCTTACGAGGTTAAAGGAATTAGATTATTATTCTTCGTAAAAAACTGAATGCAAAAATTATACTTTATGCAATATGCACAGAGTTTGCGATGCCATAATTGATACATGATTTTTTACTATAAAAATGTTTATTTTTCTGCACATATACATACGGCTGGAGTTCTTTAAATGAGACCAAAACCGATTTTATATGTGCAGCTATCGTCCCGTAATCACTGGGGCGAAAAGGGGTTTGCGCTATAAATATAATTATAGGATTTGCTTTTCCCAGGAGCCCCCAACCCAGAGCACGGTGAGTGAGAACGCGGAATGGGCGTGGATCAGCGCCGGCAACGTGTGGGTGGTGCTGGGCCACGTGTGCGCGCACGTGACGGCGCGCGTGCAGTGCGCGCGGCACGTGCTGCTGCGCGCCAGGGACCTCGCCGTGGCGCTGTCGGCCGCCGTCGACGCCGACAAGCTCGCCATTGAACGGGGTGAGTGTACCAAACTATTGATTCTAGACTTGGTTCAGAAATACTTCCTCAAAGGACCTCTTAACAGACGGACGTACTAGCATGCGGGTTTGTATATATGTATAATCTTATTGCTCTCCGCTGCGTTATCTTAAGGCTTATTCAGACCTAAGCGAAAAAACCCGAGTAGGTATGCGGTAATATTACTGTTCACATAAGAGTGGATTTCGCTATCTTTGTTTGCGGGTAAAATACCGCGCGGGATACACTTCTATCCACAGCGGTCAGCGAATACCGCTTAGGTTGCTATAGCCACGGGACTTCATACTAAATACCTGAGCGAAACCCGCCAGGAAGGTATGAGCGAAACCTGTACCTACAGCGGCAGCGAATACCGCTTAAGTTTGAACTTTAAACTGATTTAGGATCAAAAAATAGCTAGTTCAAAGTTTTAAAGGATGTCACAGAATCTAGAAAAAGTATTCCAATGATTTCATCGCTGCGTTTCCTTTGTCTCAGCCTGACGATATCGACTTGCGATCAAATAACAGGGACTTCTTTGGGATGGATAAATCTAATTCTTAATAATACTTAACCAATTTTGATCTTTGATCTTTTTTGATTGAGTGCCTAAATTAATAAATTAAGTTTTTAACAAAAAAATAGAACCGACTTCAAACGGTAAAAATAAAATTGTTCAGTACCTACTTGTTCTTGCTTATGGTAATGACTCTTAAAACTATTTTTGGAGTCGGGCCCTTACTAAAATGTCGTACCATTCGTTCTAAATGGGCACCGACAGTACAGACAGTGGGACAGTACCTACTTCTTCTTGCTTATGGTAATTACTGTTAAAACTATATTGGAGTCCGTGCCCATTCAGAACGAAAGGTACACTATATTTACTAAGACAGGACATCTTACTCACCTCCCTTCGTCTGCGCCTCGGCTCGGGTAGACATTTGTCGGAACTCCTTGCAATGACAGCCTTTCCGCACTTGTAATGAAATATACTATTTTCAAACAAAAATTGCCACGGAAGTTGTCTGTTTCTAAGTAATTATTTCGCTTTACAAAAATACGTCGGTATTTAAGTGTGGGCCCCCGTGCTAACTATCGATGGAGCGCTCTGCTGAAATTCGGCACTTTCTATCAAACAACGTATATACGACGACGATATAGACGCGCGCTATTATGGCTTTGCGCTTCGTATTAATAACGCGTAAAATTAGCACGGTTTGACCGTAGAAATACCATCGTTGTACCCATTTAGACAGCGAGTCAGTGTTATTGTTTTTCGGCGAAAAGCGGTGCCGACTGCTTTAATGAATACTTTTATTTCCTAGAACGCATCACGATCCTGACAGCGATGACGTTGCAGCTATGTCAGCTGGCGCGGTGCGTGCGCGAACTGTGCGCGCTGCGCGGCGCCCGGCGCGCCCTGGAGCTCGCCGCGCGACTCTACGCGCTCGCCACCGACTTCGCGCGGCTGCACGACCCGCCCAGCGCCGCGCACGCCAAGTGAGCATCGTAAACACACACACGCACACACAGACGCGCACACACGCACACATGCACACACACACATACACACATACACAATGCACCTGCAAACAAATAACGCCCGCGTGCTCATACGCACAAGCACGCACACAGATACACACACACTTCACTGCGAAGTTTAGGCGCTAACTAATTAAGTATATGAAACAATGAATTTATAGTAAAACGAAAGAGGGAAAATACATCCCTAAACGCACATTTGTAATTTTGTTATTGTTCTCAGATTGAAGAACCTCGTGAAGTTGATGGGTAACCCGCTGACTGTCTGCGTGCGAGCGCTGTGCAAGAGCTCGAAGGAGGGCGGCAGGAAGGGTAAGCTGAGCGACTCCAAGCTGCTGCCGCGGTTGGTGACCAACGCGGAGAACTTCTACGCGGCCGTGCTGTGCCTCGACAGCAAGGGGGAGGTGCGTTGTTGTTTGTTATTCCATCTATTATCATAAAAGGCTGATTTTAAAGTCCACTGCTGGACACAGGCCTCCCCTAAAGTTCGCCACTCCGTTAGGTACCCAAAGCCGATGACGCGGATAAAAATACCGTATAAATAAACATCAAAAACACAAAATATAAATATAAATCAATGGTATGGATTGTAAGTTTATTACTTAAATAAATTGTTCAGTTAGATTTTAGTCACTAATTTTATTTCTATTAACAATAGTTACATACCTTACCGAGGTACATATTGCAGGTTATTATTAAATGTATAAAACAACTTTTGTAATACCCATATTTGCGCAAATAAATGAATTTGTCTTTGTCTTTGGCCGTCCGGTTCTGCGCCGTTTAAATACATCGGTTTCCTACTATCTTCTTCAGGTCGCCAGTCCGCCTGGTTGGAAGACGTCCTGTGCTCCTATTGCCTTTTGTTTGTTCTTATATGTCTCGAATAGCATGGCTATGGTAGAACGCAAACGATCTATGCAACTAAGCCAAACGGGCGCGGTCGAGTGTGAGATGGGTGACCGCTAGTGGCAAAAAATTTCATGTGCGTTTCCGTGCTTCGGAGGGCACGTTAAGCCGTCGATCCCGGTTGTCGATAGATAACAGTCGTTAAACCTTGTCGGAGGCCTTGTGGGCGGTTTGAAAACATCTGACGGCGGGTTGGCTACTAACCCGCATCTCCACCAACCCGCATTGGAGCAGCGTGGTGAAGTAAGCTCCAGGCCTCCCCAATAATGGGGAGAGACCCGTGCCCAGCAGTGGGACGCAAAAAGGGTTGCATCCTTGTTCATTCGAGACTATACCATTCGAGACCATACCAGAGTACCAGAGTATACCTGTGCATGTGCGCAATTTCGCGATGTGCATTACCTAAGAAGCCATCAATGAGTACAGTTACCAGTGGGTTACTATAATTAGTCCCTGAGTCCCTGAGCTGCTCGGGTGCAATTCATTGAATGTAAATTTCGCACCGCTACGCTAGGGCATGGTTGGTGTACAGATCTTACGCGGTCTTACGGTTTGATAATCCTGTTGGTTACTGATAAATTACAAAAGTTACTTGTTACTATAGTAACATGGCCGACATTCCGGGTATGCTTTCTTTACTGTTGAGACTTTAAAGTAACACACACAAAGCATTTCAACATGGTAACCATTGCGGCATATGGCTCGTCAGAAATCATTGATTTACTTTGCTTACAGCTAAATTACAGGCAGTATCTGTCTGACCGACTGTCGATGAGTGTAAAGGATCCCGCGGGGAACTCGTTGAGGGACAACGGAATGGGGCAGTCTGGGAATGACACCCGGGACGACGCGATGGACGTGGACGATACGAGGGATGCGGGTAACTTTTTTTTTATTTTATTTTTTATAAATAAACCTAACAATAAGGCAGACGGGCCGCGTGATGTTAAGCGATCACCGTCGCCTATGGACACGGGCAACCCTAGGGGAGCCGCCCGAGCATTGCCGGCTTTGAAGGAGAGCTTTTTTTACAGCTTTCTTGAAGAACCCCATGTTATAAAGGATAGTTATATTGTAACTTGAGTATTTTCAACTTTTAGCACCCGGATGACCGAGCGTTGCTCGGATTTAAATACTTATTGGTTTAGTGTTACATAACAAGGCCATCTGCTCAAGTAACTACCAATAAAAAATAGTACATGCTATTCGCCAATAGATGTCAGGAAGAGTCATATTTTTCAGTTTATGTTTAAGTTATTGTTGATCTTTAAATTCTTATAACTCTGCTATGCATTTTGTTTTGAATTTACGCGACAGTAATAAAACTTTATTGGTATTTTATCGAAAATTTTAAGTCAACTTCCCAATTCCAGATGACATGGACACAATCGACGTATCCACCGAAGAAGAGGATGATTAAAGTGTGCGCAAATGAATGACAATAACATAAAAAACGGTATGGCTGGAAAAAATTGTAGCCATTTTGAAGTAGGTTCTAGTTGAGGTGACACAAAAGTTATTCAACCTTATACAGAGTTACATGGTAAGTCAAACTAGATCCTTGAAGGGGTTGTGGTTTTCATCAATCCTGAATGATTTTACTATGAAACACTATACCTTACTTAATTTACTAACCTTTACAAATCTTACTTAACCGTTTTAAAGATATTGGACTTTAAAGTTAACTGGAGAAACGCAGATTTTTTAAGCGTATCTGCAACGTCATTTTCATGGACTTTCTTTTGAATTTGAAAGTAAAAAAAAATACTGTTTACAAATTTACATTATTTCTTAACAATCAATCGTCTACCTCACACAGTTTGTTCAGTTACCTGCAATTTTTGTACTGAGAATTATAAGACAACTAATGTCCTATACATAATTGGTGAAAATAAGTAAATTAGAGGGTCAAATTACGAAATAAATGAAGAATAGACAAAAAAGCCAACAATTTTTATAAAAAAATTCAGTGACGAATATCTTGGAAACGAATAAGATTTGGGTATAGAGTTTTAGGAGTTTTAGAAATGAAAACCAGAAGCAGAATATTTAGATCACCATTTAATTCACAAAGCCTTTGATACAATTTACAGGTAACGATTTAAGGTTTCTAATTAACATTTCCTTATACAACAGCAATTAAATAATAAGTAAGCACAGACACAGAATTTCAGTACGCAATCGGGCAGAGTTACAGCAGTTATCAAGATTAAAGCACTAATAATCCCTCCCTTAGAGGAGGCCTCGCTTTTATAGGCGTTTTCTCCTACCTCGTCACATTTTTTATTCAACTACCGACGTTAATTCCTAACACGGCCCTCCTGATATCCTGGCGTCCTCGCCAGGCGGTGAAGATCCTTCAATGCCATTGCACTTAAGTAGCAGTGCACTAAAGGAGCGCCCGGTGCCACCCAAGAGCACACCAGAGCGCCACGCACCATACAGTGGCGGAGGCAGCAGCCTTCGAATGCATGCCGACATCACAAGGATTAGCTTCTGCAAATGAGAACAAACCAAACTAAATCTTAAAGATCGGCCTATCGTATGAAGCACTTTTTGGAATTTAAAGTTTTTGTAATAAATCTAACAATTAGGCTTTGAATCAGAAAGCTTGAGATGTTCTAATGACTTAACAGCAATTTATAACAGGCACATCTAGATAAGAATTAAGCTTATAAATGAGATATTTCATTTAAGTTTTGGGACAGCCATTAAAACGAACTTGTTTTGTGAAAGGAAAAATTATTAACATGTACGAGTACCAAAATTATTAATCAGTAAAATAAAGAATGAGTTTTGTCCAACTATTTCGAAATAAGAAAGCACTGTTGCTTTTTTTTAAATAAATGTACTAGTAGCACCATCTAGTTCAAAAGTTTAGTATAATTAAAATAGTATAAATAAAAATTTAGTATATATCACTGAGCTCCTTTTTAACCACGATTACATCCGGCCGTCCTGCTCACACGTTCGTCCTCGATCGTGTGGGTCTGATTCAAGAACTGCAAAATGAAACAAGTCCTGTTAAGACCTTATATTTTTCTTAAATTTTTATGACTTCTTACAATACCGGCTTGCATGTGAACTTGAGTAGCCCAAACTTAAACACGGCTTGACCTAGGTGATGTTCGTACAATATCACACTAGTCGTGTATCACTGTATTGCAATCTGTAACAACAGTGTTCATTACGGATCTCTGTTAACAATAACACGGCTTCAACTAGATGTTTATATAGGATCCCACTAGTCTTGTATCACCGCATTGTAATCTGTAACAACAGTGTTCATCACGGATCTCTGTTAACAATAACACGGCTTCAACTAGATGTTTATATAGGATCCCACTAGTCTTGTATCACCGCATTTCAATCTGTAAAAACAGTGTTCATCGTAGATTTCTGTTGTACATAATATGTTGTTCACAGGCACTCTTTATAGGTAACATTAAATGCGCAGCCGATATTGCAGAGAATGTATTAGACTTATTAATTGTTCGAAAGGCAATCGTTTAGAACACTTAACTATATCAAAAAGAAATATGACATGTTGAAAAAATGAATATATCTATACTAATATTATAAAGAGGAAAGATTTGTATTTTTATATGTTTGAAATGAATAAACTCAAAAACTACTGTTCCGATTTTACCTTTCACCATTAGAAAGCTACATTCACCCTGAGTAACATAGGCTACTTTTTGACGCGGGGAAATGCTTCATTCCTACGTGAAAACGGGTAATAGGGTCCACGCGGTTGAAGCAACTGGCTAAACGCCTATGATTTTAAAATAACAATGAAGTGTGAAACGGGCCCATGCCGGCGAAGCTGCTGGCGGAAGGCTAGTATATGCATAAATTAGGACCAACGTATTTCGAAGTACTTTTAGGCCCAATAAAACTAACAAAAATTTACCATTATAGAGAAAAAACTGTTGGGTCAGATAGGGTGTAAAATATAAAAATGAAGTCACCAGTAAAGCCCCCGGGGTTACAAAGCCCGCGGGTTGTATGCTAGCATTTTTCTTAATATTTTGAACTTGCTGTCAACAGTACACAGTGTGTTACACTTTGTTACAAATGTTAATAGCACCATGGTAAAAGCGTGCTTAAACCAGTAGAATGTTTTATTACAAGTTCAGCCAATATCGTCACGCTGTCATCACTAGTAATACCCAGGCATTACACAGTCTTGGCCAACAGACGACACTGTCATCTACCAAAAATAAAGATTCGATAGCAGACATAATGACAAGTTTAGTATCACGCGAAAAAAACTTATTTGCACATTGAAACACAAGCGTAACATTAAGAAAATGAAATTTTATGAACAAACTTATATAGGAAAAGTAATTTGTTATTACGAAAAGATTTATGTAACTCACTGTCGGTTCACTATTGCTACCAGCTAGAATAACAATGTGCACAGTCAGAACTGACCAAATCACATGTCCTCGTGTTCTCCCGTAGTAAAGGTACATAGGTTGAAGCTCGGCCTACCTGACATTACTCTGCTACAACTTTCACAGTCAGTAACAAATGTTCAAATTGTTTAGCGATAAAGGTATGTAGGTAGTCGAAAAAAAAAACTCCCTGTACCTATTTCATCTGAAAATGGTTTAGCAATTTGTGCGTTAACAAAATGATTAACAAAGTAGGTAGGTAGTCAAAAAAGAACAATAGTATCCAGTATAAACCTTATCTGTAAATGCACTAAACATCAATTAAATCTGACAAACAAAACGGTTATATCACATTATACCGTTGGCCCGTTGGTTTATAATTATTATTGAGCTTGTTTAATGTCACTTATTTACCTTAAAAATTCATTAACCATAAAAAGTAAGTAATAGGTAAAGAGCAACTTTCTTTTTAGTACTGTTATTCTTGGTTGTCAACACTGCTTCAACCACTGATTTAGAGTCATTTTTAAGATTCCATCACTCATTCTCAACTTGCTCCCTTCATCAGAGGAAGTAGTCTGAAAACTCAAGAAAAATCTCAAGGTTTTGTCCCATATTACGTGAATAAAAATTGATAGATACTCGTAACTCTCAGCCAACAACTTTGATAGTTAATTATACGAATACTCATAGCATATGCAATCTATATAAAATATCAACGGTCACTTTTAACTTTAAGATTGTATTCGGTTATGCAAGTTTGCCAAAATTTACTGGTACAGACCAACTAATTCAATTTTTAAAATAAAGATTAAACGTCTTTGTTTAATGTCTTGCATTTGTAGGTATTCAGAAAAATATCAGATACCAAGTTTATAAATTTACTTCTTGCTTTGAAATGACTACAAATATTCAAAAACACTGTTTCACGGAAATAATTGCGTGCACTCTCGATTCGGAAATATTTAACAAAAATGTTGCCATTACTTACTCCCCAGTGACGGTACTGTACTTGTTGGGTATAAATAAATTCTTTTGAAAAAGTAACCGACTGTAAGAACTAGGTACTCATTTTCTTCATACATAAACGTATCTCAAAAGCAAAGGATAAGCAGAGTATTTTTAAAGTAACAAAAAAAATTGCTTTTTCACTTGGATTCGCAAAACTAATAAGTAACAAATGTAGCATTAAAATTTTATCATGGATACGTCTCGTCGAATCTTAGATACAGAATACTACTCTGAGGAAACTACAGATTTCAATAAAGCGTTTATAGCACAAAAGAGATGTATTCGCGCTATAGCTAATACCACTCCATTAACACGCTGCGAGCCTCTCTTTAAAAGGTTGAAAATATTAAGTGTGCCCTGACTGTACATAATATATGAAGCCCGTTTATTTGTAAAGACAAAACTTTTTATTTACAAGGAAAGATGAATATTGTAAATTTCTTACTTGTTTTCCTGATAAGACTATTGGTGCCTGTCAATAACCTAGTCAGCTATAAGGTCAAAAAATTGCTACCACATGTGCGTCAAAATTAACAATAAATTACCGACAAATATTTAAAGCTTCACTGTGGTAAAATTTTAAAACAAATTAATCATTACAATTACTAATTTATGGGTGAACAGAAATTTGATACTTATCGACATAAATTATAAAATTATACGAAAAATTACATATATTTGCATAATTAATAATAAAATCTATGACAACTAAAATAAGCAAATGTCCTTGTAATGAAAATTAATTGAAATACATACCTAATTTAATATGAAACAAAACTATACCACATTCGAGCAAATAAATATTTTCTTAAAAGATTTTTTTTTTACTTACGGTTTCTGACCTTACCCAACGTTTATAAGTCTCACTCAAATCAATTACTTATCACTGAACTGGTACAGATTGTTTAATCGATACACGAAGAATGTAAAAAAAAAACGTGCGTACTGATTTCTGCATTTGTTCAGGATGCAACGTTAAATGTGGGACGCGAGGAGATCCCACTTCTGATTTTAGAAATGAAAACCAGAAGCAGAATATTTAGATCACCATTTAATTCACAAAGCCTTTGATACAATTTACAGGTAACGATTTAAGGTTTCTAATTAACATTTCCTTATACAACAGCAATTAAATAATAAGTAAGCACAGACACAGAATTTCAGTACGCAATCGGGCAGAGTTACAGCAGTTATCAAGATTAAAGCACTAATAATCCCTCCCTTAGAGGAGGCCTCGCTTTTATAGGCGTTTTCTCCTACCTCGTCACATTTTTTATTCAACTACCGACGTTAATTCCTAACAGGAGAATCAGTCAGGAATAAAGAGAACTACAACCCCTTCTATGATCTAGTTAGAGAGAGACTTACCATGTAAGCCTGTATATTTTATGTTTTCTATCTCGTACACCTGTCACCTGCTGTACTGTAAAATATATATTTTTATAACTTTATTTATCTTGCATTTATAGACAATTTAATACTCATGATATTCGTAGATACTTTTCTACCAAGTGTTATTCAATGTATTAGGCTGTGAAAAGGACAGTGATATGCAATTTGTGATAAAGTCACAAGTTGTGATGGTATGAAGTAAAATGTGCAGATATTACATTATACTCGTATTCGCCTTGGTTACAAACAAAAACTTTTTACAGATTTAAACATGCCATCTTATTTTAAGGAATAATTAATATTATTCTAATCGGGGGATAGTTGCTGAATAGTATCATGTAAACTCCCATACTTTTACTTTTTTTTGTTATAAAATGTAAGCTAAGATGTGATCGTTTTCTATAGTGATTGGCATTCACCATAGACCTTCGAAATTTATAAATGATATATTTAATCATTTATTGATTTCATTTATGATCCATGACATGGTTATAGTTTAAGATTATATTTACAGTTCTTTGTATGAGATTTTATACTATTATGTAATGTTAAAATTACTTACTTACCAAAGTTTATTTTGAAATATTATGAATATTTACTGGTATGAAAATACATTTTTAACAATATTTTGGCCTTTCATTACAACACTTCCTAAAAACTGATAAGCATAACAGATGTACATTGTACCTAAATAGTGTTTAATGAATGACAAAGCCTAGTCAAAGTCAAAGTTTTTTGATGCCTACATCACCATTCCATGATTATACCACCAGACGAAGGTTAAAGTTCCACCGGCATCATCTGGACTCGTGGCGGTCCTCCACAGTCCGCTTTGCGCGCTCCTTTTTACCACGGACGTGTAGGTTATGGGATAACCTTCCAGCTGAGGCATTCCCAGTGGACTATAACATGAGGTTCTTCAAGAAAGCTGTAAAAAAAGCTCTCCTCCAAAGCCGGCAATGCTCGGGCGGCTCCCCTAGGGTTGCCCGTGTCCATAGGCGACGGTGATCGCTTAACATCACGCGGCCCGTCTGCCTTATTGTTAGGTTTAATTATAAAAAAAAGACAAAGTAATGAAATCATACGACGTATGATACGTAATAAGTAGTAATAACTCTGAGGGCTTTTTTTTCAATCCCAAGATAAAAGTTATTAGTTAGTTAAAGTATTATGTCTATCCTTTTCATATGTTAAAAGTGTAACAAGACAGCGCTAATATTTATTTGACGAATATTTTATCTGCTATTGAAAATTCGGCGCTAAGTCGTCCATGGACCAGTTAGTATATTTTATGCAGCGCAGAGACTACTGATTTAACCTGTAAGGAAGGGATTACACCTTGCCGTATTGTTCCTTATTTCCATTACGGCCTTCTGAAATCCAAGCAGACGTAGGATTTACTTTCGGACAGAAACATGGAACACAACAGTCATTCCCAATACTGAACATATAAACCTCGGGATAGAATAAGGTGGTTCAAAAACTATAATCTACAACGTTGGATATTTAATTTTATAATAACAATAAATAAATAAAAAATACCTGTAAAGTCTGCAAGTTTTACTGAACTTATTACTTGTGTAGCGACCTTCCGCTACTCATCAAGAAATGGCGCCACGGTTATTCCTGAATCACGCTATCGAAGTTTTCTGAATATTCGAGCATATATTCAAGCTCCGAATTGAGTCAGTTGGAGCGATTTGGTCATGCCCTGGGGGCGATCTCCCTTTGCCAAACTTGTTTTGCTGTACACCCTTGGTATTACCAGATAGTACCACCACCAGTGGTACCACGGGCAATTTTTTTACAAATTACTCCAAAAGTCTCAGAGGGCAATGAATAATTCCTCTAATGTGGCCCATGCTGACAACCAGCAGTTATGGTCATCCATGACATAGGCTGAGAGCATGGACCCATATCGTGGTTCATTTATTTGTTAAGTTTTGTTTTATTTTTTATCAAGCTTGTTAGTGTTTTTTTTTTCTTTTTAACACGCTTATATATTAGCTTGACCTGTCTGTATGTATGTATGTAACGGAATCTTTTAACTTCATTTTCACCTACTTCTAAGCGTCTGATTAACTTGAAAATTTGCACAGGGGTTAAGGGTCGATGACAATGCAATAATATGAAAAAAAGTCCAACTAAAGGCCGAAACACACCGGATCCGTAGACGTACACGTAAGCGTGCACGTGCACGTACAATTACGTTGTAATGTATGGAACTCTATGAGACATGGCACACCGCTTGCGTGACGTGTACGTGCACGTAGACTGCATGCGTACCGCTACGCATTGCAGCTCCCATGAGACAAACAGGATGCGGATGCGTACCTACGCAGAACGGAACGGCAACGTCGCATTGATGCGTGCAGCAATGACGTTGTACGCAATGGCTTTCCTTATTGGACGACACACCGAATAAGTTTGAACACGCACGTACCATTGTTGCGCGTTACTACGCGCGTGACTACGCATTCAGTTGTATTTGTTTTCAAATGCTGCCGGCGGCGGGGTGCTTTGTTTTTCATAATGAATAGCGATATAAAAGAAAAACTAATTGGATTTGGGCGAAAACATTAATGTCTATATTGTAGGAGGTAGAAGGAGACGTGTGCAGGTCATTTCTTTTTAGTTTTTGTAAAGGCAAATTATTTTTGTTTAGAAAATTTCTGTTTAAATTTTGTAAATGTTAACGTTGTTTCATGTCAGGTTATTTTTTAATGTTATTTCTTTATTAGGTTATTAAAAATTGTTTTTTTTAAAACTCACTTCTGGTCTAATTTCTAAGAATATAATATAAAAAATAATGAGTATTAAATTTGTCATATAAAACTTTATTGTGGGAAAAACTTGGAGCAACACTTCAGATTGTATTTTTGCACACCCAAGAATATCCTGGCACAAAAGTAGTAATATAGCTTTTTCTTCATCAGAAGAACTACTTGGTCCATTCACCCAATCTTCGTCAGACATTCTGCACAAGAGCAAAAGTATGGCTGCCACAGCGGCTGGGTACGCAAGGAACCGGTTGCGTTCAGCTCGTATGCGTAAGCGTAAGCGTAGACGTATACGTAACCCGGTGTGTCAGGGGTCCACGTACGTCACTACGCGCGTGTCTACGTGTACGTGCTGCACACGGAGGCGGTGTGCTACGCATACGAGCTGGGCACGCAACGCAACCGGCCCCTTGCGTACCCAGCCGCTGTGGCAGCCATACTTTTGCTCTTGTGCAGAATATTTGACGAAGATTGGATGAATGGACCAAGTAGTTCTTCTGATGAAGAAAAAGCTACATTACTATTTTTGTGCCAGGATATTCTTGGGTGTGCAAAAATACAATCAGAAGTGTTGCTCCAAGTTTTCCCACAATAAAGTTTTATATGACAAATTTCATACTCATTATTTTTTATATTATATAGACATTCATGTTTTCGCCCAAATTCAATTAGTTTTTCTTTTATATCGTTATTCATTATGAAAAAAAGGACCCCGCCGCCAGCAGCATTTGAAAACAAATACAACTGAATGCGTAGTCACGCGCGTAGTAACGCGCAACAAAGATACGCGCGTGTTCGAACTTGTTCGGTGTGTCGTCCAATAAGGAAAGCCATTGCGTACAACGTCATTGCTGCACGCATCAATGCAACGTTGCCGTTCCGTTCTGCGTAGGTACGCATCCTGCTTGTCTCATGGGAGCTGCAATGCGTAGCGGTACGCATGTAGTCTACGTGCACGTACACGTCACGCAAGCGGTGTGCCATGTCTCATAAAGTTCCATATATAACAACGTAATTGTACGTGCACGTGCACGCTTACGCGTAGTTGTACGGATCCGGTGTGTTTAGGCCTTAAAGGCCGAAACACACCGGATCCGTACACGTACACGTAAACGTGCACGTGCACGTACAATTACGTTGATGTATGGAACTTTATGAGACATGGCACACCAAAACATGCTTTTGTAAAAATACGAACTAAAAAGTAAAAAATAAGAAGAAAATGTATTTTAGTTCGTATTTTCACAAAAGCGTGTTTTTTAGTTTTTTAAACTACATTATTTCTTTTAATTTTCCATCGCTACATAATCCAAAACTCAGACAAACCATACTTTTGCAGAGTAACTTTGCAGTAGAAGACTATTTCTTCAATATTTAGGCCGATTAATATAAACAACTTTATATGATCCAAGACATCTTTATTCGTACAAGGGAAGAGGAAGAAGTGACAATGACAACTGTCTGTCTTAGTGTACTACTTATAAAATAGACATTGCATAGAGTTTTACATACATAAATTACTTTAACACCCCCTCTCAATGTCTATTTTCAAACTCCTATAGTTCACATTATTCATGAACTAATCTAATAAAAAATTACAATAAAATATATTTATACTGACAGACATATATACATAACACACCAGTTATGTCATTTAACTAACATACACACATTTTAAATTCTGTTACAAAAACAATCTATATTATTATAAAAGTTTCAAATTATTTGTAAAGTTCACATGCTTTACCACACACAATGGTTTTGTTAAAACATCTGATACATTTTTATCAGTAGAGATATACTCTATATGAATATTAAACTTTTTAACTGAATCCTTTATAAAATGAAATTTAATATCAATGTGTTTTGTCCTTTTACTATTTTCATTACAGTTTATCATTCTGATAGCACTTTGATTATCAACAAATAAAATGGTCTCAATTTCAAATGAATAAAAGTTTGTTAGTATACCTTTTAAATATAGAAGTTCCGCTGTTGACATTGATGCTGCTACATGTTAAGATATGAAACCTATTTGTATTATAAGAACACCTATTGTCTATTGTAGTTCGTTGATATATGAAAAATATTGATTACTGAAATTGTCAAACAAAATTAAATATGCATTTTATTGTCGCATCAATTTATTATTTATTCTAAAAGTTTAAAGTGGTAGCAGAGCGATGGAACAGACAATAGTAAATGCTGCGAAAGTTCAAGTAGGTAATTTAGACCAAAATAATTTCAAAACATGGAGATACAAAATTCAAATAGTGCTCAAGGCAATGCCGGGATGTATGGACATTCTCATAGGACAGAAAACCAAACCAACCGTGGCGCCTACAGCATCTGCTGAAGTTAAAGCTAAATTTGAAAAAGATCTTCAGGAATTTGAAACCTTGAACAGCGCTATATTAATTTTGTTAACGACAAATATGTCCGATGACGTCTTACAGAAAGTTCTGCGATTTGATAGAGCAAAGGACATGTGGGATGAACTAGAGCGGATCTATGGAGGTACATGTGTTGATAAAACCTATGACCTATGCTTGAAATTCTTCAGTTACCAAAAGGACAGCGAGCATGATATAATAACTCATATATCAGTATTGAAAAATATCTGGAGTGAATTGTGCATGGAATTACAGAATGAAGGTAAATTGCCCGAAATTCTCCTCATATGTAAAATCCTTGACACTTTACCAAAAGAGTATTTCGGTTTCAAGTCAAGCTGGCTGATGATTTCAAAAAAGGAACGCTCAATAGAAAATTTGACATCTCAATTGTGCGCTCATGAAAGAGTTCTATGTCAAAACATCAAATGTGTACAAGACGAAGAAACAAATGCAGAGGCTTTATACGCAAAGACGAATAACAAGAAGAAATATTTCAAAAAGGAGTTGAGATGCAACTATTGTAAAGAAAAAGGCCACAGAGTTAGAAACTGCAAGAAGTGGATTTCAGATGGCAGACCACCCAAAGATACTAACACTATAAATAAGAACCTCGCTATCATGACATTGTACTCTGAACAATGTTTAAGTGAAGCAAAAGATACAGAAAATTGGTATGTAGATAATGGAGCAACTTCCCATGTCACAAATAGGAGAGACTGGTTTCAGAAGTTCACTTATTTCAAAAACCAACATATTGTGACGGGTGCAAATGGTCAATGTATTGAAGCTCTAGGAATAGGAAATATTCTTGCAGAAGCTGAGGTAGAAGGTAGATTACAGCCAATACTTTTAAAAGACGTTTGGTACGTACCCAGCATTAGTAGAAACTTATTCTCAGTTCTTGCAACTCATGACAAGTTGAAAAACAGCGTGTTTGAATCTACTACAGTCAGATGCACTATAAAAGTAGATGGTCAAACGAAATTAATTGGTACTCGAGACAGATTTGGAGGACTTTTTAAGCTTAAGCTGAGATGTCTGAGACCAGCTGTAGGAGTAAACCAAGTTTCAACTCAAGCTAATCTGTTACAGGAGTATCATGACAGATTTGGTCATCAAAACAAAAGTAATGTAAAGAAACTGATAGAGAGAGATTTTAACATGAAAACGAAATTTACTAAAGAGGTCTGTAAATTCTGCATTGATGGTAACAGGAAAGCCAAACAAGGAATCCTAATTGGGTATGATTCTGATGAACGACATTGTATATGGGATACTGAATCATTTAAACTAAAACATTCAAGAGATGTTATCTTTGATAAGAACTCCGTAATAAATGATTCTGAGGCCATCAAAATATCCATTAATAAGGAGACTGAGATGATTGAAACTCAAACATCCGAGGCGAACTCAAGTGTAGAAATAGAATCGTCTTATGAATCGTTACCTGAAGAAAATGGAGTAAACAACATGATCGGAGAAGACAACAAAGTAAATGATGTTACTGAACTAGAGATAGTAAGACAAAATAATACGCAACTATCTGCATCTGAGATCGAGGCAGAAGGCAGAGCGACACTGCGTGACCGCTCAAAACTTAAGCCACCTGCTAGATACAATAACTTTGTTTGTAATGTTTGTTCTCATGTAAATTCCATTCATGATGATCTATTATCAGAACCTAGTACTTTCAAAGAGGCCATCTCGTCTAAAGACGCTAAACTTTGGCGTGAAGCGATGGATAGTGAGATAAATTCTTTAAAAGAAAATGAAACTTGGGATATGGAAGATTTACCTAAAGGGAGAAAAGCCATTCCATGCAAATGGATTTTTCGAATAAAAACACATCCGGATGGGTCAATAGATAAATATAAGGCTCGTCTTGTAATTAAAGGTTACTCACAAAAGAAAGGCCTAGACTATGATGAAACTTTCAGTCCTGTTGCCAAGCACAGCACTATAAGAGCTCTACTTAGTATTGCAGCACAGGAAAATCTGAAAATTTCTCAATTTGATGTGTCAACTGCATTTTTATATGGAACATTGAAAGAACAGATTTATATGAAACCTCCTGAAGGATATTCTAACAATGATGGAAAGGTGTGTAAGCTAAAACGGAGTCTTTATGGTCTTAAACAAGCTCCACGTTGCTGGAACGCAACCATAACAGAATACATTCTAAAACTTGGCTTTAAACAATGTCAAAGTGAACCTTGCTTGTTTAAAAGAGGACAGGGAAAAGACAAGCTTATTATAGCTTTGTATGTTGATGACGGCTTAATTGCTTCAGCAAGTACAGAAGAGACAGAAAAATTTCTTCATGACTTGAGAAAACACTTCAAAATTACAACTAAAAGTGCTTCCTATTTCCTGGGAATAGAAATAGAAAGGAAAGAAGATGGCACAATTAAAATTGATCAGAAGAGTTATGCAAAAAGGCTACTTGAACGATATGATATGCCTTAATGCCAATGGCGCAGTCGCATGGCATAGCAAGCGACAGACTACAGTTGCTATATCTTCAACAGAAGCTGAAATAGTTGCTGCTAGTGAAGCCGCAAGGGAACTCATATGGCTATCCAGAATCATGAGCTTTACCTATGCAGGATGATGTCATCAAAAATATCCCTCGACTATATATTGATAGTGAATCTGCTATAAGATTGGCTCATGATCCACCATATGAAACACACCAGCGAACAAAACACATAAAGTTGAGACACTTCTTTGTGCGACAGTGTGTTCTAGAAAATGAGGTAAAGGTTGAACAGATAGCCACTAAAGAACAGCTGGCTGATTTTCTGACTAAACCATTATTTAAACCCCGACTTCAAGAATTATGCAAGTCAGCGGGATTGACTGGATAACAAAACTACTTTTGTTAAAAAAGGAGATCGGATGTTAAGATATGAAACCTATTTGTATTATAAGAACACCTATTGTCTATTGTAGTTCGTTGATATATGAAAAAGATTGATTACTGAAATTGTCAAACAAAATTAAATATGCATTTTATTGTCGCATCAATTTATTATTTATTCTAAAAGTTTAAAGCTACATATTCGGCTTCAGCTGATGACAGTGAAACAGTGGACTGCTTCTTCGAAAACCATGAAATTAAATTATTACAATAAAATATAGTACCACCACTTACACTTTTTCTATCTTCTTTGTCAGTGGCCCAATCTGCATCAGAATATGCAATGAGACTCTTAGGTTCATTGGACTTTGTATAAGTTAAACATTTGTGCATCGTTTGCTTTAAATACCTTAAAATACGTTTACCTGCTTTCCAAAGTCGACTTGTTGGTCTATCTAAAAATTTACTTAAGTATGAAGTAGCAAAAGTAATATCTGGTCTTGTCGTTACTGATATATAATTTAAACTGCCAATTAATTCTCTATACGGTACATTTATTATTTCTTCTCCTTCTGATATATCTAATATTTCTTTTTCCATAGGTGTTTGAACTCCTTTACAATCCTCCATACCAAATTTATTTAAAACTTTCTTTATTAATTTCTCTTGCTTGATATTAATACAATTTTTGTCTCTATATATTTCCATACCTAGATATTCTTTTATTTCACCTAAATCCTTCGTATTGAATTCCTTTTTAAGTTTACTTATTATATTTTCTCCTGATCCTAATACTAATATATCATCCACAAAAATTAATACCCATGTTTCTTTATTATAGTATAAGCAAAAATCATGTTTTGATTGCTTGAGATACTTCATTATTAAGATCTCCATTCAAAAAAGCTGTGGGCACATCTAACTGTCTTCTAGCTTTCTTTGTCCCATCTGTTTTTGTTTTGAATATCCATTTAGTATCTATTGCCTTCTTATTCTCAGGTAAGTAAGCTGATTCCCATGTTTTTAATTTCTTGAGTGAATCTATTTCACTATTTATAGCTTTCTTCCACTCTTCATCTTTCATAGCTTCATTAAAACTTTTTGGAGTTGGTCCATGTAATGTATTTAGACAATATACTATATTACAGTCTTCAAATTCTTCATAATCTTCTAGATATGCAGGTTTTCTTCTGTTTCTCTTTGGTCTTGTATAAACATTCTCTTCACTATTACATTCTCTTATATTTTCATTTTCTACTTCACTTTCTCTGACTTTTTCTTTATCTTCTTTGCTATAAATCTCTTCTACCTCATCATTTTGATACCTACATTGATTCATGTATTTTGTATCATCTTTATCCTTAATATCTGTATACACTATATCGGTCTCATCAAATCTAACATCCCTCGATATTATGATCTCGTTTTTCTGTGGATCCCATAAACGATATCCATTAGGAGAATAACCAACCATACGAGTTTCTTTAGCTCTTTGGTCAAATTTTCCTCCTCTAGGTAGTATAACAGCCCAACACTTTGCACCAAAACATCTTAACTTACTTAAATCTCTTTTGCCAATAAACATCTCTTCAGGTGTTTTGAAATTAATGCATGAAGATGGACATCTATTTAATTGATATGCTGAACATCTTATAGCTTCACTCCATAAACTAGTAGGAAGGTTTGTTTCAATTAATTGAGTACGTGCTTTATTATATAACGTTCTATTCATTCTCTCTGATACTCCATTACTTTGAGGTGAGTATGATGTTGTTGATGCGCAGTGGAAGCGTGCTGGGCCCATAACCTTTTGCAGAGTAACTTTGCAGTAGAAGACTATTTCTTCAATATTTAGGCCGATTAATATAAACAACTTTATATGATCCAAGACATCTTTATTCGTACAAGGGAAGAGGAAGAAGTGACAATGACAACTGTCTGTCTTAGTGTACTACTTATAAAATAGACATTGCATAGAGTTTTACATACATAAAATACTTTAACACATACATGTATCTAATTAGGTTCACATTCTGTTTGTTCTTAAAAAACTAAATTGGTGTTTGTAGGTATCATTTTAAATAACCAGAGTTATCTTATGGGACCTGATTAGAATGATTAGTTTCCTTCCATGAACTAAATCCACAATGTTATAACAAGAAGCCCTGTAACAGATGTCCACCGGTTCTCAGTATAAACGTTGGATCACTACCAAGAATTATTATGATATTAAACGGAGTTCAAGGAAACCCGGCTTCACGGAAAGGTCGAATTTGATGTGTTTTAGGAATCACCATTGGCGAAACACTCAAATTAATTATTCCCATGGTACCCGTGAATTTTGAAGGTAAGATTGATTCTAATAATAGATTTCAGATTAAATACTTAACTACCTACAATCAATGATGTTACCGTTCTAAAATGGGTACATACATTTGCCCACCAGCTTTCTGTTTCCCTCCATACATACATTTCATACATATTTCCGTCATGCTGGTTAAACGATAGGACAGTTTGTGGTTGTGGGACCGATTCATGGAACGAAAAATCCTCAATATTCCACACAGAACAATTTTATACATACCTACGGAAAATAATCAGCGGGCAACAGAACCCTTATAATTCTAATTTTATTTTCTTAAATAAATATATTTAATCACTATGTCTCTACAAGAAACAAAGTACCTACCTTAGAGCATTTAACCTTAAGTCAAAACCTTCGATGCTCTAAGGTACCTGCCGAAGAAACTGCTATAAATACAAGAAACAAAGTAGGTAGGTACCTATTTACCAGTATTTAACTTCTGTTTTACCCATAGATTTTTATATACTACGATAGTCAGTCATGATAAATCTATGGTTTTACCCATAGCTCCATGATAGCTCCTTACAAAAAACACTTACTGTGTTTTGAATTAGGAGCAGTCATTCGAATCAATTTTTTGGTGGTCTGTCATTTTTGAAGAGGGATCGAATTTTGAATGGCGTACATACATAAGTACAGCACGATTTACCTTCATTTAAAAAAAGGGGGAGGTTGGGCGGCGACAAAAACCATATTGATATACATTATGTATCAACATAATAGCATATTAAAATCATTATCTCAAAAACGTAAGATAATTTTATTGAAATTGTATACGAAATAAAACCCACTACCCGCATTAGAGCAGCGTGGTGGAGTAACCTTCAAGTTTTCCCAATAATGGGAAGAGGTTTCGGCCAAGCCAAACGAAAGAAAATTCTTGTTCTTTGCTAAAAATTTTATAGACCTAATAGACGCCGGCAATAAAGGTAAAATACAAAATGAAGTACCTAATTAAACTTCTACAATAAAGGTAAAATAAAAAATGAAGTACCTACTTAATTAAAATCCTTGTTGAAAATTTTAAATGCAGAAGCTTCAGAATAAAGAATATCAATAAATTTTGGCTAACATAACGATGACGAAGCGTGTGCATCAATGAAAGCTTATAAGTATGTGGTAAAAAGTAATATAGACACGTAAGTACTTGTTTTTGTTTCCAAACGAAGTGCAGTTAACGAATAGGAAATATTTTCTAAACATCAGGGTAGGTATATGTCTTCAACCTTTTTTTTATGTCCCACTGCTGGGCACAGGTCTCCTCCTCACAAGTGAGAGGGATTTAGGCCATAGTCCACCACGCTGGCCAAGTGCGGATGTCTTCACCAAAGTATTTCGGAAGTAACATAGGATACACACAAAACAATTGGACGGAAACCCAGTCCAGGACGAGGCATCTTCATATGCCCATTATCGACATATTATTATGGGTCGATAATTGGCACACGTGATAGCTGATCGTGTGAGACACAAATGGTTTGTGAAGTTAAACCTCAATAACTAGGCTAATAGACTAGCTAAATAACTCGACTATCAGTTTAGAAATTAAGCGAGCGTTCCATCCATGCGGGAACTGTCCTAATAAAGGTAGCGGAAATAGTTTACGTAGTTGGTTACGTTAAATTGAATATTCCATGAAATCTGTGTATCACTCCACGCTAGTTAGTGTTTTTGCCTTACAACATTTCAAATTGTTTTTACCTTAACAGTCCAACATTTTTTCCTCTAATCTAGTATTACAACAAGCCATTCCAGGATACGATAAGAAACTTTCGCGTCGCTGTAGTTAAATAATGATACCGATACGGGTAATTTTCAACTCCTTGCATAATATAATCCTATTTCCACTTACAGGAAATGCCTCGAGTTAGAGCAACTGCAGCCAAACTTAGCATTTAAAAGTTTTAAAACGCAAAAGGTCTTAACAATTTGTTGTAATGTAAATAGGTACCGCTGACAATTTATTATATTAAGTGATTTTATTATTAGCAGTTTCGTAATTTTGAGCAAATATTTTTTTTTATTATATAATTAATTAAAATATCTTGACATCAAGTGTCTAAAAATTGTGAAACATTTAAAAGAAATCCCTCTCATATTAATATTTATAATCAAAGCTTTTTACTATTTCCTAACGATTAATAATAGATAGGTACTTCCACCAATCAGCACTTGGCCAGCGGGGTGGCCTATGGCCTAAATCCTTCTCACATCAGAGAAGAGGCCTGTGCTAATAAGATAATGGAAGATTTACAAACACATACAAAGGAAATTTGTGGGAAAGGTAAATGATACAACATGGTGGTATAGACCGGTGCATTGTAACGATAAAAGTTTCTACTATTTCTTACAAATCCAAAAAAATGTAGGTATTGTATTGTATTGTACTGGAAAGATAAAAATTTAATAGAAACTTCAACACCTTTATAAATAAGTAGAATTACCTACCTATCTATTTAGAATACGTAGAGTAGTTATACCATTAAGAAAGAAATTGAAATCAAATCAGTTTTGTCCAACATACCCCACGAGTCCAAGAAAGAAGTATTTCAAACTTAAAATTTTCCTCCCTTACTGGCCAGTAGATTCTAAGAATATGAATAAGGAAATAAAATGAAATATTTAAATTCATATTTTTTGCGTTCTAGAAGTTTTCTTTAAAGCATTATGTACAGATACGGGCAATCAAAATTCAAACTACAAACCTTCAACACGCAGTTAGTAAAAGAACCAAAAAAACCAAGATCAAACCTCCTCCAAGAACGCCGTCGTAGTAGTTTTGCAGAAAGCTAAAGAAAACTCCCAAGATGCCTTGCTATCCTTGCGGCTCGTATTGCTCGCCCTGCTGCGGGCCCTGCTACTCGTATTCTTGTTGCACGCCGTGTTGCTCGCCGTGCTATGGCTGCTGCTACCGCTGCTAGGTGTGCGGGCAATCTGGCACTCGGCTACCTGGTACTCTGCACCATGCGATAACATGGAAGCAAGCGAGTTCATGAAGCAAGGTCGCTCCGTCAGAGCTTTGCTCCTCTAAACTAAGAGTTGACGTAGCAGCGACTTGCGACGTATGAGCTGGACTCCGTCGTAGCTTCAACCGGCCTTCGAGAGCTCCGAAGGCCTTTCGCGGCTTCCCGGATCGTGCCACCGCGAGTGATGGATGCCGAAGTTTTAGCGATTAGCAAAATTGTTGCGGTCTACCTCAGTACAAGTTTTGAGCAGTGTTCGTATTTGTGTTCAAGGGGCCATCCTGTAGACAGGGTCGGGTCTAGGTCAGGTTATCTACCAAAGTGTTCGATGTTCCCTTTACTGCAAACTCATGAAATAAAAATGTTCAGGTCACTACTTATGATTTTCATTACCAAACCGTCCTGGTCCTCAACCTTAAAGTACCTTTCCACCAGATATGTTTTTGGGGTCTGGAGCCGTGATCTACCTAGGTTCCTGGGTGAAGCACGGGATACGTACGGGTGTCTGTGCTTTTTAGGTACTTCGCTCAAAAGAGCAACTAACATTAATGAGTCAAGTGCAAAAGTGAAATTTTATGGGCCATTGGCATATCACCAGTGGTACGGACTTAAAAATATTATAATTTAGGTATATAGTGACAGATGACTTTGTTCGACACCTTGTGGGATTTGAACAGCACTAAAATCCGTGCAGTCAAAAGGTGGATGGGTGGCCATTATCATTTTGGGCGGTAATAAGAACAAATCTTGAGCTAAGCTGTCGCAAGCGATCTCCGTAGCTAAATTTCCACAGAAGCTGCACTAAACGAGGCTAGGTACGAGGGATTCTATTGGTTCTTAACACATTCCTAGGTGGAGAACCTATGTGGAGGATCGGACCCCCTCGCTCTACGCTCTTTGGTAAGAGCGAGTACACATTAGGCGTTTTGATGTGCGCGCTTTGGTAACGCGCGTTGTACGAACTACGAGGTCTGATTGAAGTGTACACATGTCATGCAAACGCGCGCTTCCAACCAAGCGCGCGTTAGGCGCGTGTTTGCAGATTTTGGTTAGAACGCGCGTTGCGCGTGCGTCAGCCGCGCGCTTCAATATACATGAGTAGTAACAGTATACTCTCCAGCTATTACCGCTCGTCGAGCGCTTGCAAAGCGCGGTGTATGTATGCTACCAACGCGCGTTAAACGCAACGCTGAACGCCCAATGTGTACTCGCCGTAAACGCAGCCTTATAAATAATGCACAGATATTAATTTATACACTTTATTTAATTAATTTTTATTTCACACATGCAATAAATTACAACACTGGAAACGGTGCTGGGGCAGAACAGGGCCATATTTGTTGGATGCATATCTAAGGGCAGCATGCAGGTCTGTAGCGCCAGCTGTAGGTGCCGAAGGGCCGGCCGCAGGGTCCCACGCAAACGCCGAGGCAAGGCCCGCAAAAGGGTGCCGGGAACGCCGCCCCCGCCACTTGACCGCAGCACGGGACTCCGCATGTAGGAGCACAACAAGGCATTTTGAAAACGGAAATTTGGAAAACCTAGGCACGAACTATTTTCTCGTCACGTTAATTTTTGAAATATTATTATTTAGCTTAAATAATTTGTTTTGTTCCTTTACAGGGCATTTGACAGTATGACGTCTCAGGTGAATGTTTTGGGTAGAAAATAATTTTGTGTCCAGCCAGCTATCTGCAGCAAGGAGTTTTCATTAATGACCTTCCGGATGAATACATGGTGTTCCCCTGACGTAATCTTATTTGATTATTGATGCAAAAAGTAGCTAGTGTGGCCTGTCCAAATAGTTCCTAAGTTCCTATAGAAGCCTTCCAATACTACGATTACAGTATACTGTTATTTGTATGGGAAGTACGTACAGTTCGGGTATTTTTGAACATTTTTTACATTATTTGTATTATTAAAACTGATTTCTATTTATGACACCTTTATTTTATTGAATGAATAGTGTCCTTTTGAGTTGGTTTTTCTGTCTTACAAAATAAATTTGCGGAAGAAACAACAGAACTACCCATAATTTCCCCTAAAACTCGAATTCAAAGTTGTCATGAGTTTTGGGTAACTTTGAATAATTTTTTTTAGAATGTAAAAAACCTTAATATTATAAGGTATAGGTAAAACACAAAGAAGGTATTATTAAATTTAAAAACCTTATTAGGCCAGTATCATTATCGACATCAAACATCGCAAACGCGCATGTATCTACGATTCTTTTATATGTTGTTAGGTCCCCTAAGAGTAGTCTATACCAAAAATTGCAACCCTGAAAACCTTGTGCTTCCACCATGGTGCTCGAAAAACTGCGAAATTCTGGCTCTTGTTTCAGTTTTTTTGAAAAAAGTACCTTAAGGAAGTGTTTTAGATATACATGTAATATTATTTTATCAAGCTAACTAAATTTACTACAATTTAAGCCCAACATGAGCTCTCTAGGTCTAGTAGAACGTTTTCATCATTTATCCGAAATCCGGTATTTTTATTTTTTTTAAATATTTATGAAACGTTGAGGCCTAGAGGCTCCACTTTGGAATTAAATTAAAGCTAATTCATTTTTTTTTATAAATTTTCTCTCATGGCTATACTCTAGGACCATTAGTTTAGCCAGCAAATGTCTTGGCAAACAACCCCCCTACCGACAATTTTCCACGTTTTGAAAAAAAATGCCCATCTTTGATTAGCTGTAACTCCGCAACTAATAGAGCTAGAGAGCTCATGTTGGGCTTAAACTGTAGTAAATTTAGTTAGCTTGATAAAATAATATGACAAGTATATCTGAAAGACGCTTCCTTAAAGTACTTTTTTCAAAAAAACTGAAACAAGAGCCAAAATTTCGCAGTTTTTCGAGCATCATGGTGGCAGCACAAGGTTTTCAGGGTTGCAATTTTTGGTATAGACTACTCTTAGGGGACCTAACAACATATAAAAGATTCGTAGATACATGCGCGTTTGCGATGTTTGCCTTTTTTTGTGTCGATAATGACTGGCCTATATATATAAAAATGACATCTACACTGACGTAAAAAAGTAACAAAAGCTTGGTTTTGCCATATGAATCAAAGTGGACTAGTTTACGATTCCAAATCAGAGCTCAAAAACTTCCAGCAACTTAACCACGGAAAAAGCGGGAATTTTCAGAATTATGGCATTGACAGTTTATTTCTTTAATTTTCATTTGGTACAAAAACATTTTGGCAATCCATTTAACACAGTTATTATATTGAAATATCAAAAAGTTTCGAAGTAATAAATTGTTAAATCTTTTTTTCCAACTTTGTTCAAAGTTAAACGTCAATTCAAAGTTACCCGTAATGACTGTATGAGAAATTATTTTATCTGACTGGCTGCCTGAGTGGCCCTTTCAAAACAGGATCCCTTTGCGTCCCACTATGCTGGTTACTGCTATTATTAGGAAGGCATTGGAGATTACTCAACCACCATTGCTGCTCCAATGTGGATTAGTGGAGATTTTTTTTTATCAAAGAAAGTTTTATAAAAAACCTCCTTAAAGCTGCTAATACAACGTCAAACTAAAAAGACCAAAGCACAAAACAAAAAGTTAAACTGTCAATGCATTCTTGTGTCATTTAGGAAACAGTCGTAAAAATTACAGGGTGTATTCATAAAAATAAAAATAACAATTAACCAATATGCCTGTACGTAACTGCTGTTTGGGCTGTCAAGGCCCCATGCCTGGTCCGTGCGGGCCTCTGGCGTACCGCGTGGAGTGCGGAAACCAGGTGGGGCCATGCTGCGTGCATTCGTTTGGGGCCAACTGTCGTGCACCTTGCGGAGACCTTGGCTGCTTACATGGGTATGTATTTTGCACATGAGTAAATCTATACACGAAAAATAAAATTGCTTTTGTCGTAGGCAAGACACTCATAATAATATGAGCTGAATTAAAAAAATATATAATTTTCATGCTAATTTGTTATGCAAAATTATTAACGAAAAGTTTATTATACCGGCCAGTCAGGTCCCGTAGTGGTGGCAGAGTAAAGGCCACGAAACCTTTGGATGCTAAGAAGGGCCTGCCGATGATTGAATTATTGTATTGAAAATATTAAAAAATTTATCGACAGTCTTAAAAATTTAACATTTCAAGACGTTTATTTAAGTACTGATCCAAACGATGCTTTTAATGTACTTATTTCACGAGTTATTCCAACTATTATATAATCTTTGTTTCCCTATTTTAAAAGTTAAAATACTTACGAAAAAACGACCAAAGTGGATTTCAAAAGGTATAAAAAGGTGTTCCAAAATTAAAAGGGGTTTACTTTGGAGGTACAGGATCTCTCGCAGCATGGAGGCAAAAAATAAATTTAAAAATTATTCAAAAACATTTAAAAGAATAATAAAACTAACACAAAAATCTCAAAATGACTATTTTATTAAGAACTCTAATAATAAATCGAAAGCTGTCTGGAAAGTAATTAACAAGAACACTATAAATATACCTAAACAAGATATTAATGAAATCAAAGTGGGGAACCACATTGAAACAGACCCACAAATTATCGCCAAAGAGTTTAATGACTTCTTTTTAAATCAAATTGAAGATAACTGTAATATAAAGATTAATAGTGATATACATAAAATTAGTTTTAACTGTCAACACTCATTTTTCTTAAAACCAACCTCACCCGACGAAGTTATAAAAATAATAAATAATCTAAATAATACAAATAGTACGGGGTATGACGGTATATGTACTAATATCGTTAAACGGGTATCAAATATAATTGCACCAATACTAGCTTATAATATAAATTTAAGTATTGAAACTGGCATATTTCCAGAGAAACTTAAAGTCACAATTATCAAACCAATATTTAAGAAACAGGACAGACAGAACATGGGATGTTACAGACCTATAGCATTAATACCTATTTTTTCTAAAATATTTGAAAAAGTACTCCATGACAGATTATATTTTTACTTCGAAAAGTTTTCTATCTTTGCTGATGAGCAGGTAGGGTTTAGGAAAAACAAATCAATAAACGTAGCAATTTATAATTTTTTACAAAAAGTAATGACAGGTTTAAATGATAAGAAACAGGTAATCGGGCTCTATATGGACATGACAAGGGCATTCGAGTATGTAGATCATAAATTGCTGATTAATAAGTTAGAGAAATATGGAGTCAGAGGCAATGCGTTGAACTTAATTAACTCTTACCTAACTGACAGAGAACACATAACAGAAATAACAAAAATTAATGAAATCACAAAAACTGAAGAGAAACATCATTCTCTCTCTAGGAAAGTACTGTATGGAGTGCCTCAAGGAAGTATTTTAGGCCCTTTACTTTTTTTAATTTATATTAACGATTTTCCTCAAGCAGTAAAAGAACCGATGATACTATTTGCTGATGATAGTACAGTAATATTTACAAATGAAAACACAGGTTCCTTTGAAAGTAATATAAATAATTGTCTTGAATCACTGATAGAGTGGCTAAATAGTAATAATCTTAAAATTTATCTTGATAAAACAAACATAATGACATTTAAAAAAAGAGTATCATACGGACAACCAGTAAATATTAACTATAAAGGAAAGTTGATATCTGAAATAGAAACAACAAAATTTTTAGGACTATACATTGATAGCAGATTAACGTGGCAGTCACACAAAGAACACGTTTGTAAACAATTAAATAAGTTTTCTTTTGCTTTATATAAATTGGCCAAAGTTGTAAGCAAAACGGCGGTTCTAAATGCCTACCATGCGTACGTAGGTGCAGCATTAAGATACGGTATAATATTCTGGGGAAACGCGACTGGAATTCAAACTGTGTTTAAGGCTCAAAAAAAATGCATTCGAGCAATATGTCAATTACAACAAACGGATACTTGTAGGCCACATTTTCAAAATTTAAAAATAATGACGCTCCCTTCCTTATACATTTACGAGATCTCTTTAATGGTCAAAACAGAAATCACAGAATATGAAACCCTTAAATCAAAAAGACATAACAGTAAATTATGTTCAATCGCTTCCAAAACAAAACAATATCATAACAGTGTCTTTTGCATGGGACCAAAAATATATAACGGTCTACCGGAATTCCTCAAAATTAAAACGGGCAACGAATTTAAAAAAGGACTTAAAACGTATTTACTGAAAAAGGCGTATTACTCAGTCACTGATTTCATAAACGATAAAACGGCATAAAGGAATTCCACAAAAACCTGGGAGGTTTTTTTTCCCGCCGGCTTTTTTTCCTCTCAGTGTACAAACACCCTGTGATATGGGTACCCAAAGCTGACGATCGGAACCGATCCGAAATATAAATAAATAAATATTTTTATTTTTATTTATAAAAGGCGCAATATGGGACAAATAAAAATAATATTAAAATAGATGTAAATGTACATTTCGTAATTGTATTATAGTTTAGTTTTTTTCCTTTTATATTTTTATCATTGTATATTTGCATACCTCATGAAGGTAAATATGGCGAACTAAATATATATAAACAACTTTGTAAACACCCATATTTGTGCAAATAAATGTCTTTGTCTTTGTCTTTGATGACTGATTTAGCTAATACTTAAATACTCGTAGTTGCCCTTTATTGCGAATGGGATATTGCGCACACATGGCATTTAGCTATTACACGTAAGCCGTCCATCTGAGTGGCTATCAATAATCGAAACATAGCAGTCGTTCAACCAACCAACCAACCAACCCGCCGTGGGTATGTAAGCCTCCTCTATTATGTGGACGAAGCGATCCGTGCCCAGCTTTGGGACGCAAAAAGTCAAGCTACTGTTATGAAATCATGCATTTCTTTGTGCTAATTGTCTTAAACTGAGCAATGATGGCCGAGTGGGAAAGACTGCGGTCTCTGACGCGGAAATAATGGATTCGTCCTCGTCGCGTATTTCTGACAAAGAAATTTGTAATGTGCGCATTTATTGCTGCTCCATGGTGATAGATAATATAGTGATATTTAATTGATTATAATGTTTTCCATCGCCGTGCATGAGAAAAATGCATAATTTATCGAATTCTCAATAGCCTGAATTCCTCTCACATGTGAGAGGTGGCTCTTGACCAGCAGTCATAAAAAAGAGGTTGAATAATATTGTCTTAAAAAACTTGTTTGCAGAGCTCGAGGCGGCGTGGCAGGGGCGTACTTCTCGTGCGGGCACGGCTGCATCGGGGGCTGCACTGGCGGGCTGTGCGCCTCTTGCTGTGGACCTGCCTGTGGATAATGTCAACCTATTTATGAGATTAAGACAATCGTAATTTCGTCTTAAAGCTAAAGTATTAACCATTTCTCGTAATTGTGATGTTTTGAAATGTACAGTTTTGTTCTTTGCTAGTTTCCTATTTTTTATGTAATGATCATGAATAAATTGAAAGTCATATTTATTATTCTTGTAACTTATTGCTCTATCCTCGTTATTCTTTATTTTTATTCCCATAATTGGCCTGTCTTATAATACGGTATTTTTTTAAAGTAAGTACTATATGCCCGTATAACTTGGACTTATAATTCAAGGGTCCAGGGTTCAATTCCCTGTTCGGGCGACTTTTTGTAAATTCGATGCGTCTTGTTTCTTGCATTTGGATTTTTAATTTCCATTTATTTTTGGTTTTTATAATAAAATAACTACTTAATACTAATAACTAAGAAAAGTAAGATTTTTTTTACTAAGGAAGAATGTAAAATAAATTAACTGGTAATGTATTCGAGACTGACATGTTGAACCATAGACTTAGGATGTACGATATGTTGAACCGAAAGAATGGTTTCAGTACGAGTTTGTATATTACTTATCTATACATAATAATAAAACTGTAAGCAGGGTCAATTCTGTACATTGCATATAAATTAAAAAAAATATCTAGGGGTCTTTTTATAAGTAACAGAAGCTAAAAATATAAGTTTTGAAATTATTGTCTGTCTGTCTGTCTGTCTGTCTGTCTGTTGTTAGCTTTTCACGCAAAAACTACTGGACGGATTTTGATGAAACTTTTTTTGTTTTATTATTGTTGGTCCTCGCTAACATTAAGGCTATAGATAATTTTAAAAATCACCCTTTAAGGGTGTTGTTCGCGCCAATTAAGTCATTTCACCTCCCTCCCCTTCACCCTCCCTCTCTTCCCCGCAAGCGCACTATTACATAATATGGATCAGGAAGATCTGTCAGTCAGTCTGCCTTCGTCCCGCCGCCGACGCGCACGCCGCCGACGCGTATGCAAGTCCTCTAGTGACAACCGCACCGCAAGCCACCTAACACGTGGTCATCAGACTCGCCGCATCGCCACCATCGCCAAGTAAGTGCGCTCCCTTTATCAATCCTTCTCGTTTTCCACCATTAATTCAAACCGCAACTTACAGTCCACAATTCCATCACCCGCAGTGGGGGACCACCCTCATTCCCCCCCTTTCTCCAACAATTCTGGTTCTTGTCGATCCGGATATCCTCCAATTTTTTGGTCCTTCGAGCCGGATGACTTAGCGCTTACTTCCACTACTCGTCGCAATTTGAACGGACGATATGTTGTCGCCCTGCCCTTCAAGGACACGCCTGATAAGTTAGGTGATTCTTTTATAACCGCTAAAAAACGCTTCTCGCTCCTAGAGAGACGTTTTAATAAATGTCCCGATCTTCGCTCCCGCTACAATGAAGTTATTCAAGAATACATCAACAAGGGTTATTTATCATTGGTTGCTTCAAATAATTCTACGGAACCTTGCTTTTATCTCCCGCACCACCCTGTCATACGTAATGATAAAAGTACAACTAAATTGCGAATAGTACTCGACGCAAGCGCTAAGTCAGATAATGACATTTCATTAAATGATATTTTACATAGTGGGCAAAATTTACAGTCTGATATTTTTAATATTTTAATAAACGTACGAGTTTATCGCATCGCCTTTTTTGCCGACGTTAGGCAAATGTATTTATGCATTGAAGTACAAAAATCGCACCGCTCGTTTCAACGCATTCTTTATCGCTTTTCTAATGAGGAAGACATACAAACATACGAATTTAATCGTGTGACTTTTGGTTTACGCTCTTCTCCTTTTCTGGCGCTACGCACACTACGTCAGTTGGCTTCCGAGGAGAAGGAGTCCTATCCTCTGGCTGCTTCGGTGGTCGAACGAGATATTTATATGGACGATATCGCGTCCTGCGCGCCCTGCGTCAACAGCGCCGTTGACGTAGCCACTGAACTAATTCAAATGTTTCAGCGTGGAGGATTTGAATTGGTTAAGTGGACTAGTAACAGTTCAGAGCTTTTACAGCACATCCCCGCAACGCACCGTCAGCTTGACGAGGTCTCGTTCGACGACCAAAGTATTTTTAAGGTATTGGGTCTTCGTTGGCACCCCGCAACTGATTGTTTTTCTTTTCTAGTTTCACCGCCGCCGCTCGCTTGTACCAAGCGTTCTATTTTATCCGCAACCGCTCGCTTGTATGATGTTCTGGGGCTCGTGGGTCCAGTAATTCTTTTCTGTAAGCTTCTCATTAAAACCTTATGGGTTCTCAAACTTGACTGGGACCAGGCTCCGCCCGCTCACGTTGTCACTGCATGGCAACAATATATTTCAGAGTTACCTTTGATATCGAAATTAAGGTTTCCTCGCCATATGGGTATAAATAAAAATTCCCAAGTCTCGCTAGTCGCGTTCGCCGACGCCAGTGAAAAGGCGTATGGCTGCGTGATTTATTCGCACATCGTTAATGATGATGACTCACCAGTGGTAACGCTGATTTGTTCTAAGTCAAGAGTATCTCCGCTAAAAACTATTTCGTTAGCTCGGCTCGAGTTATGCGCCTTAGTATTACTCGCTAATTTACTGCGTACCGTACATGATACGCTATCCGCTAGGCATCCTGTTAGTAACATTTATGCATTTTCGGACTCTGAAGTCGCCCTTTGTTGGGCCCGCTCCTCGCCCCACAGGTTTAACACATTTGTGGCTAACCGCATTTCGCAAATACAGTCTTCTTTATCTCCTGATAATTTATTTCACGTGGCTGGTTTTGAAAATCCCGCCGATTATATTTCTCGCGGTTTATTGCCGTCACAAATAATAAATTGTGATCTGTGGCTACACGGTCCCGCTTGGTTGTCCTCACCGAGGAGTGAGTGGCCAATACAATCATCTCCACTATCTACCACCGATCTACCGGAACAAAAAACTGTAACATGTACCGTTAGTAATAGTCCGGAGCATCCATTTATCACTCTTAGTTTAAAATTTTCAAATTGGAATAAATATCTCCGATCCGTAGCTTATGTACTGAAATTTATAAAAAAATTACCGCGTAATAAAACTATAACCGCTTCTGACTTAGAATACGCAGAGAAAACTATTATTAAAGTGGTACAATCTAACGCTTTCGCGGAGGATTTGACTAAAATTCAAAAGGGGCGTCCTTGCTCTTCTGCCTTACGCAAGTTAACTCCGTTTATCGCAGACGATCTGCTTCATGTGGGTGGACGTCTTCAATATTCGTCTTTACCAGAGTCGCAAAAACATCCAATATTATTACCAAAAGGTGGACATATAATAGATCTTTTAATAGATTATTATCACTATAAAAACTTTCACGCTGGGCCGCAATATTTACTCGCCGCGTTGCGTGAGAAGTATTGGATATTATCTGCACGACGCATAGTACGCTATCGCGTCCATAAATGCAATGTTTGTTTTAGACATAAACCTAAAGCAGCGCACCCGATGATGTCCGCGCTGCCTGCTTGCCGACTCGAGCAGTGCAACGCATTCACTCACACGGGGGTAGACTACGCTGGCCCTCTTAACATCACGTTGACACGTAGGCGCGGCGTTCGCAGTCAAAAAGCATACTTATGTTTATTTATATGTCTCGTCACTAAAGCAGTTCATTTAGAGCTGGCCTCGGATCTAAGTTCTGCCAGCTTTTTAGACGCATTCAAGAGGTTTATATCTCGTAGAGGTCCATGCAAGTTTATCTATAGTGATAACGCTACTAATTTTATTGCTTCGCGTTCATACTTGAAGGAACTTCATTCCTTTTTACGTTCAGACGAATATTATAAAGTATTTAATCAGGTCCTTTCTGATAACCGCATCACATGGAAACTTAACCCTCCAAACGCTCCACATTTTGGTGGGCTTTGGGAGTCAAATATAAAGATAGTAAAGTATCATTTATTTCGCGTCATAGGTAAGCAAATCCTCACGTATGAGGAGTTGCTTACTGTCCTCACTCAGGTCGAACGCATATTAAATTCACGACCGCTTTACGTGTTAAGTAGCGATCCGGCGGAACCTACTGCACTTACGCCCGCGCATTTCCTCGCTGTTAATCCACTTGGATGCTTACCCGCCGCGGATCTTAGTAAAGAACGCATTAATCTTTTATCACGTTTTTCATTGCTTGATTCGATAGTTCAGTCATTCTGGAAGCGCTTCAGATCAGAATACTTGCATACACTACAAGCAAGAGAAAAGTGGAATAAACATTCTATTAATTCCATTTCTGTAGGAACCGTTGTTCTTATCGATATGGATAACGCTCCGCCTCTTCAGTGGCCGCTAGGCGTCGTCACTGAACTGTTTCCTGGTAGGGATGGTGTGGTGCGCGTTGCACAAGTGAAGACTAAGAGCTCCACTTTGCAGCGGCCCATTGTTAGACTTTGCCCTCTACCAACACAATAATATTGTAGTTTATATTTTATAAGTTATAGTTTAAGTATAAATTCTCATCCCGCTATTATAATATTTTTATTAATTTACTAATTATATTCATCGCATCGCCTCTGTTCACCGCATATATAGTTTTTTCTATATGATATTAACTCCGCTGTATATATTTATGTTTATTTTTTTTAATTCGCTATTTGAGGAGACCTCAAGGCCGGGGGGATGTTCGCGCCAATTAAGTCATTTCACCTCCCTCCCCTTCACCCTCCCTCTCTTCCCCGCAAGCGCACTATTACATAATATGGATCAGGAAGATCTGTCAGTCAGTCTGCCTTCGTCCCGCCGCCGACGCGCACGCCGCCGACGCGTATGCAAGTCCTCTAGTGACAACCGCACCGCAAGCCACCTAACACGTGGTCATCAGACTCGCCGCATCGCCACCATCGCCAAGTAAGTGCGCTCCCTTTATCAATCCTTCTCGTTTTCCACCATTAATTCAAACCGCAACTTACAGTCCACAATTCCATCACCCGCAGTGGGGGACCACCCTCATTCCCCCCCTTTCTCCAACAATTCTGGTTCTTGTCGATCCGGATATCCTCCAGGTGTGAAATGAGCGATGAAAGTTTGTATGGAAAACTTGGATTTTTTCAATAGATTTTCTTGAAATTTGGTATAAATATTTTCTAACCAAAATAAAAGAATACGTATTTCAGCATTTCCCGAAATTCACCCTTTAAATGTCAATTTTCTTTGAAACTCTTTGAAAATTGAATGTCGAAACTTGATGTACAGAATATTTTTGTGCAGAGTAATCTGTATATATAAAAATGAATCCCATTTTCCCTTGGTCACGACATCACGCGTGAACGGCTGGACCGATTTCGCTAATTCTTCTTTTGTTGTGTTTGTAATTGGCAGAAGAAGGTACTTATGTAATAAAACATTAAGGAAATATCACGAAAACTTAGAAAATTTAAAAACTATTTTCCAATTCGAATGCAACATTAACATTTAAGACAAGACAGCGTCCTTCAAAAATGTGACTCACATGAAATATTCAGAGAGCTAAGCAATGAAAACTTGCAACCATTTTCTTATATTTTGTTTTAATTACGTCACATCAGCTAAATTTCTTAGTGTTTGAAATCCATGATGAACTGTTGCACGGTATTAAAAAATTAAGCGTTGATCATCAGTTATTTTTGCAGAGTAACTTTGCAGTAGAAGACTATTTCTTCAGTATTTAGGCCGATTATGATAAACAACTTTCATATGATCCAAGACATCTTTTTTCGTATAAGGGAAGAGGAAGGAGTGACAATGACAACTGTCTGTCTTAGTGTACTACTTATAAAATAGACAGTGTATAGAGTTTTACATACATTAAATACTTTAACACCCCCTCTCAATGTCTATTTTCAAACTCCTACAGCTCACATTATTCATGAACTAATTTTAATAAATAATCACAATAAAATATATACAGACAGACATAAATATATACATTAACATAACACACCAGTTATGTTACTTAACTAACATATAAACATTCTGTTTCAACTACAATCTAAGTTATTATAAAACATTTAAATTATTTGTAAAGCTCACATGTTTTATTACACACAACGGTTTCGTTAAAACATCTGATACATTTTTATCAGTAGAGATATACTCTATATGAATATTAAACTTTTTAACAGAATCCTTTATAAAATGAAATTTAATATCAATGTGTTTTGTCCTTTTACTATTTTCATTACAGTTTATCATTCTGATAGCACTTTGATTATCAACAAATAAAATGGTCTCAATTTCAAATGGATAAAAGTTTGTTAGTATACCTTTTAAATATAGTAGTTCCGCTGTTGACATTGATGCTGCTACATATTCCGCTTCAGCTGATGACAGTGAAACAGTGGACTGCTTCTTCGAAAACCATGAAATTAAATTATTACAATAAAATATAGTACCACCACTTACACTTTTTCTATCTTCTTTGTCAGTGGCCCAATCTGCATCAGAATATGCAATGAGACTCTTACGTTCATTGGACTTTGTATAAGTTAAACACTTGTGCATAGTTTGCTTTAAATACCTTAAAATACGTTTACCTGCTTTCCAAAGTCGACTTGTAGGTCTATCTAAAAATTTACTTAAGTATGAAGTAGCAAAAGTAATATCTGGTCTTGTCGTTACTGATATATAATTTAAACTGCCAATTAATTCTCTATACGGTACATTTATTATTTCTTCTCCTTCTGATATATCTAATATTTCTTTTTCCATAGGTGTTTGAACTCCTTTACAATCCTCCATACCAAATTTATTTAAAACTTTCTTTATTAATTTCTCTTGCTTGATCTTAATACAATTTTTGTCTCTATATAGTTCCATACCTAGATATTCTTTTATTTCACCTAAATCCTTCGTATTGAATTCCTTTTTAAGTTTACTTATTATATTTTCTCCTGATCCTAATACTAATATATCATCCACAAAAATTAATACCCATGTTTCTTTATTATAGTATAAGCAAAAATCATGTTTTGATTGCTTGAGATTATTGTCCAAAAAGAAATTATGTATCTTTTCATTCCAGCATCGTGGTGCTTCTTTCAGACCATATAAAGCTTTTCTTAATCTTAGAACTTTACCTTCTTCAATTCTTACTCCTTGTGGACATTTAATATATACTTCATTATTAAGATCTCCATTCAAAAAAGCTGTGGGCACATCTAATTGTCTTAATGGTTTATTTTCTTGAACTGATATGCTCAATAATAGTCTTACCGTTGCTAAACGAGCTACTGGTGCATACACATCATAAACATTTTCTTCTTGAAATCCTTTAGCTACGAGTCTAGCTTTCTTTGTCCCATCTGTTTTTGTTTTGAATATCCATTTAGTATCTATTGCCTTCTTATTCTCAGGTAAGAAAGCTGATTCCCATGTTTTTAATTTCTTGAGTGAATCTATTTCACTATTTATAGCTTTCTTCCACTCTTCATCTTTCATAGCTTCATTAAAACTTTTTGGAGTTGGTCCATGTAATGTATTTAGACAATATACTATATTACAGTCTTCAAATTCTTCATAATCTTCTAGATATGCAGGTTTTCTTCTGTTTCTTCTTGGTCTAGTATAAACATTATCTTCACTGTTACATTCTCTTATATTTTCATTTTCTACTTCACTTTCTCTGACTTTTTCTTTATCTTCTTCTTTGCTAAAAACCTCTTCTACCTCATCATTTTCATATCTACATTGATTCATGTATTTTGTATCATCTTTATCCTTAATATCTGTATACACTACATCAGTCTCATCAAATCTAACATCCCTCGATATTATAATCTCGTTCTTCTGTGGATCCCATAAACGATATCCATTAGGAGAATAACCAACCATACGAGTTTCTTTAGCTCTTTGATCAAATTTTCCTCCTCTAGGTAGTATAACAGCCCAACACTTTGCACCAAAACATCTTAACTTACTTAAGTCTCTTTTGCCAATAAACATCTCTTCAGGTGTTTTGAAATTAATGCATGAAGATGGACATCTATTTAATTGATATGCTGAACATTTTATAGCTTCACTCCATAATTGAGTAGGAAGGTTTGTTTCAATTAATTGAGTACGTGCTTTATTATATAATGTTCTATTCATTCTCTCTGATACTCCATTACTTTGAGGTGAGTATGATGTTGTATATTCTATCTTTATACCTTTATTTTCACAATATGACTCAAAATTTCTATTCTTTAACTCTGTTCCGTTATCACATCTAATTCTTTTAACTCTTACGTCTTTTTCATTTTCTAACTGCTTAATATAGTTAATTAATTTTTCACTTGCTTCACTTTTACTTTTTAACAAATTAACTACTACAAAATGAGAATAATCATCAATTATTACCTGATAATATAAATCTCCATGTATTCCTTTCGTTCTAGCTGGTCCAGAGATATCTGTATGCAGTAATTCACCTATAGCTTGAGATCGTGGTTGCCTTACCGATTTAAATGGTAGTCTTGTCGCTTTACCCAGCATACACGGTTCACACGTTCTTTTGCTAACTGGAAGTTTTAAAATGTTTAAGCTATGCCTATTAACATGACCTAGTCTTCTGTGCCATAAATTATTAGTGCTTACATCAGAATGACAATGTAATGATTTATTTTTTATTGAAGCTTCTGTTACCAAAATAAATAAGTTTCCATTACGTTCACCAGTTATATAGGACTTAGAATTGTTCTTAAGAATTTTTACAGAATTTCTACAAAATTTAACAGTATTATTTCTTAAAATTTTCTGAACTGAAAGTAGGTTATAAGATAAATTTTTGACAATAAGTGCTTCTATTACAATTTCTTTTCCCTTGCAAATCAACTTTAAAGTTCCCCTTTTGTTACTTGTAATAAAGTCCCCATTAGCAACATAAATCTTAATATCTTTATCTAACGTCACAATATTTTCCATACAATCAATATAATCCTGTTTTATTAAATGTTCAGTACAGCCCGAGTCAATTACCCATTCAATTCTACATAAATTATTAGTTTTATTACATACCATAGTATGCTGTTCTACATTAGTATCTGCGTAAAACGTACATTCTTTTTCTGTTTTTGCTGCTCCTGAATAATTTCCTGAAGATTGTCTGGATTGATAATGCGTAGGTCGCCTTTGAAATGAACCTCGCCTTTGTCCGCGTCCTTGACCTTGACCTCTATATGTGAACTGAGACTTGCAGTTAACAGCAATGTGGCCTTTTCGTTGACACTTATAGCATGTTATAAAAGCTGTCTTATTCTCCGGTACATCTCTTGAGTTTAGCTTGAGCTCTTCATCTAATAGTCTCGCCATTACATCAGACATTTTTAAATCCTCTTTATTTAATGTTTCGATAGCCGTGATTACAGTTTCATACTTAGATGGTAATCCAATAAATAAATAGCAGATTTTATCAATTTCAGTAAGTTTCTCATTATTATTTTCCAAATCTTCTACAATTGCATTAAATTTTTGAAAATAATCTTCTAATTTATCGGTTTCACCGCATTTAATATTTAGTAGTTGACGCCGTAAATATATTTTCGATAATACTGACTTTCGTTGAAATTGATCTTTTAATTTTTCTATCATAGCTTTACTACTTAGGCATTCTTTAATAATATTTAAATGAGTATCGGTTAAGCATGCAATAATAATGGACTTCGCGATTGCATCTTGTTTCGTAAAATTCTTTTCGACTGTATTATCCGATATTTCACATTTTTCTGTATTTATACAACATAACACTCCTTTTTCTTCTAAAATCGCTTTTATTCTAAATAACCAATTGTTAAAATTATCCGCTTTCAATACAGGTAAGTTTTGTAAGTGAGACGCCATTATGGTATTTTCAAAATTATTACGTTAAAATTACTAACAATTATTTTCCTTTATTTCTTCAAAATATGGCTTGCGAACATTTTCTTTCTCTGGGCCCATAACCTTTTGCAGAGTAACTTTGCAGTAGAAGACTATTTCTTCAGTATTTAGGCCGATTATGATAAACAACTTTCATATGATCCAAGACATCTTTTTTCGTATAAGGGAAGAGGAAGGAGTGACAATGACAACTGTCTGTCTTAGTGTACTACTTATAAAATAGACAGTGTATAGAGTTTTACATACATTAAATACTTTAACAGTTATGGAAAAGATTTTGATTTTTTATATGAAAACTCTTGAACTTGCAAAATGTTAGTTACTATTTTTATCGACTTTCATACGTGATACACCGAGTTACAAGTTTTGCATGACTGAACACTGTGAAACTTATCATTAATTGACTGCTTGCTTCTTCTTATTTTTTATGGTTTTAGAAAAGTTACTGCAGTGAATATTTATTTTTAAATTGAGGTAAGTACCTTCTACGCCAAACGTTAAGAAATCCTGCTGACTGACAAAAATATTTCTATGCTCCACCAATTACACGGAATATAAAAAAATTGCTATTTGAAGATGTTTGTACTTTTTTGTCGCTTTCTCTCGAAATAGCTCTCGGAATCAAACGTTAAAACGAGATCTGTCATTAATTTATTTTCTTCCATGACAGTTTATTGGACAGTAACCTAAAAACTTCATAGATAATATAATATGAATACTTAAAAAATACTCTTCATACATTTGTTGTAGGTTTCTGTACAATGTAGGTAGTTTCTTCAAGAAGCTAAACTGGCTAGCTCGGGATTGCTCTCCGTAGGTGGAAGTTATGAATATGAGCTACAATAAGACTAGATACAGTAAGAACAGATCAGCTACCTAATCGTAAGAGGCGGATAAATGTGAACTTCTGGAGTTGTGGGCGGCGATTTGGAGCACCGCGCATGGAGTCCTCTGAACGAGTGTTCAGCAGGCCACTGAGGAGGTTTTAGTGCTGTATAAATCCCACATAACCCGGTATCACTTTTCAATCTGACACGTACCTTGCGAAGATTCCGTCCCGAAAACATAAAAGTTACCTCGGCATTAACAATATGAAATATGGTGTCCTCCACGTAATCATAAAAGGCGACTAAGTAGAGGCTTTCACGGCTATACTGGGAGTTGGACCAACAGCCACGGGTAAAACGACGGCGTATTCGGCCGCACGACTCTTGGCAGAGTTACCTACATTGCTCACCCAAGAGCCCATTTGTAACGCCGCGCCACAGAGTACATCGCTGCGCATGGAAGACATTGGCAGGTTTCGCTGAAAATCCTATTCAGTGGGTTTTAGTGTGGTTGAAATGTTAAATAATTAACTCGCTGTCTCTCTCGGGCGTAGCCTCAGATACCGTAAGAAGGTAGATTTAAGTGAAAATTATTAATTGTTGAATAAAGTTATTAGGTAAATCAGGAGATGGCTCTGCAACACGATACTAGATTTACTCAAAATATTTTTGAGCCTTTAAAAAGTAAACTAATTCCTACGAGAGTGAAATAGGAGAGTGAAGTTTACATGGAATTTTCTCATTTCTGGACCTACTCTATATATATATACCTACTCTACTTGTACTTCTAATAAGTAGAGTAGGTAATATACATACGAGTATGTGATTGATTACAATTTAAAATGATTTGTACAGGTGAAATGAATAAACTTCCGCCTAAAAGGGTAAAAAGGCGGGGGAAGGGTTAAGTAAAATGTATAGAAATTAATTATCATCTCATTTCTGAACTTAGCAGTATAAACATTGGTATATGGGCGTTTTCGCCAGTAGATGTCCCTTCACTTTTTCATATGTCCTACGACTTCCCATGGTAATTACTAAAAATCTATATGGGTTACTATCTCAAATAGTTAATGATATTGGAGATTGTACATTCCTTTTTATTTCTAAACATTCAAAGTCAAGGAATTGTATATATTATAATTTAAAAATAAATTTGATAGTTTAAAATGATGGTCATTTTTGCATGTCCCATACTGACTAGTTGAAGTTTTAAACATTGTAGTTCATTTATTATTAGCTATATGCTGACGCAAAGTATTTTATGTGATACTTTACGATAATGAATTTGAAGAAATAGAGTGTAAATTATTGTAATACTTGTACATTATTTTCAAAACTCATTTAATTACTAGTGTCTGATTTTGGTCTTGACATGGAATTCGATTTTGTAACCGCCTTTTTGCAAAGAATTTGTATTAAAACTACCAATGAGTTTAGCTTTTACGGTCTAGCATCACTAAATCAATATGGGAAAACATTTTTTTCTTATGCTGGCAAGAATTTTGTTTTGCCAGTACAGTTTAAAACTTGTCGTCGGGAGTGGTACAAAAATTTAGCTCTACTTTGTAACTGATAAAATAAAAGTGAATATCAAGATTTTGCAGTTTTGACCTAGTTTGAAAAGTAAGTTTGATTACATTGCAATGCATTATAAATCATTTATAACGATTGGGTTCATACTTTACGAGATTTTACAGTTTTTAGCTGCAGAAATGGAGAAGCGTTACTTCCATTTTGTTTGGTTACGTATAGGATGGAACATCATAGTTACAAAGCGGAAACATAAAGTCGAATACACATGGATTTTTTCTAAAATAAATACAGGTACTTTAAATTTAAATATTAGTTTCTGTAAAAGGCAAATGTTTTAATTTCATGTAATTTGCTTTGCACGTCCATTGTTATATTTGTATGTCAGTGATCTGACAAGTACATCGGCTTATATTTTATTGTAACATCTTTTAACATATACTTCTGACAAATAAACGAATTGAATTGAATTCTATTTAATTAAATACCACAAACGAAATAAATAAAAAAAAATAACATACTGTAATAAAAAATGCATACTTAATACCCAGCTATTGAAGCAGCTGCTTTAATATTAATTCAGTTTTATTTTAAGTGCACTGCTTTAGATTTGTGAGATCGATATCTATAGATGTATTCAAATAAACATTATACAACATGTTATAAAAAACACCTAAAGCCGAATATGGTAGATAAGGACTATCAAACTAAACAACTTTCACCATGGGCCTAACTTTTAATACGAAAAAAACCAGCTGTTCCATACAAAAATTAATGAATAAAATATGAAAATATATGCAACAGATAATTTTTGTCATTATTTCAGAGTAAAGGTGGTTCAGTGGTGGTAGTGGCCCTTATCTACCATATTCGTCTTTAGGGGTTCGTTGTAACAAGTTATAATAATACCTACGCTGACAAATCTCTCTGTATAAGACGACGATGGACTTGGTATTTTTTTTATTGCATGGTTATGAAATCCCTATGCAATGCTTAAGTATGCATGATTCATGCAACCTTGCTTTATTTTTTTAGGTACAATAACGCTTACCAATGCTGAGAAGCAAAAACGTAACAGAGAACGCCTAAAAATTAATCCTACGAAAAAAGTAGAAATACATTAGAAAGATTTGGAAAGTATTAATAGAAAAACCAAAAAAATTGCAGAAATTAGTGAAGAGGATAAAAATAAGAAAAGATAATTATGGAGAATACAAAAAAACAACACAAGGAAAAAAAGTAGTTGCGAAAAAAGACAGATTACCTGATGTACAAACGCATCATATTAAAGGTTATAAAATAAAATTTAGGAATATGAAGAGGAGGTATAATAGAGCATGCAAACTAATGAATAAACTAAGATCAAAGTCAGATGTTTTACGAAAGCAATTTTATCTGAATAAACAAGCATTACAAACAAAAATAGACAATAAAGATAAAGAAGTAGAATTTTTAGAAAGAAATAGAAATTTAAATAAATCGCCTGAAAGCCATCTAACAGTGCCTTCTACTGATGTTGTCGATATCAATGCGTCCACTTACTCATCAACAGAATTTAAACATGAAAATACCAACATTACTAATATTTGGTCTAATACTTACCTTGGTAGACCTGCTGATATAGTCACCGATTCCGATGCCATTCATTTTGATAAGTCGCAAATGTAAATCATCTACAAGTGGCTTCTTCTACTGATGCCAATATAGATGGCTACAAGTGCCAAGCAATTGACAGTCCAATTACTGCTTCCCAGCAAACCATCGCCGTTATCGAGAAATGTACTGAAAATTGCCTGAGTGAACCTTTTAAATTGGTTGGTGATTCTTGTGCTATTCATCTCCCTAAGCCTGATCCCATGACATATCTCTCACTTCTTAATGAATCTTCTAACACTCACTAACATCTTATCTTCTAACATTTTCTGATTCTCAACTCGAAAACGAGTACAACCTTTCATTAAGGTACCTCATTTTGCCAAAAAATAATTAACTACTGTCGTTACCCGACAGTTTATTTGTAAGTTGTGCAAGACAAATAAATTATTTGTTTTGAAGCAGATGACGAAATGTAATGCATTTCATGCAAAAGTTGGGTTTGCACTGATTGTTCTGGGGAAGTGTATCCAATCGACTATATTTTGTGACAAATGTTTCGAATAATTACTTGCATTGTAATTGAGGCTTTATATTTCCATTCTGTAACCCTTTTATTCGATTTTGTAACCTGTCCCATTTTTCTTATACTTTAAAATTAAAATTTTCTTAAAAAGATTGCTATGTTGTTTAATTTTTTTATGTTAGGATCAAAATAGATACTCAGTTTCGTATTCAAGTATGATTTATTTAGGTATATTAGACATTCTGAGCACGTGAAACAGAAAATCAGTGACCATTATGGACCGCTACGTTAAAAGTGGACCTTGTTTCACATATAAAATTTGAACTAGCGCCGTTAAAGCTTCAGTTTTATTTTTATTTTATCAAGCTACAAGTTATTAATTTAACGCAGTAAAAACCTACACTCTTAACACTATAGGTTTCATGTAAATAAGAAAACACTATGGTTATAAAATGGAACTCAAAATTGCGTTACACCGTCTTTGGATTAGTTTTTCGTAGGTTTATTTGGGTTTTACCAAGAAACTTTAATGTTCAATCGGAAGCTTGGAATATAAGGAATATTTCTACATGTAAATTACATAATTTTATTTAATAAAATAAAATGACATCCACTTTGTAACCGGGACATCTTCTCGCGAAAATGCCCATATAGGGCCTGACTTTCTTATTTCTTAAAAATATAATTATGACAACCTTTATATTTCGTCGGACTAATTTAAAAAGGGGGCTGTTTTTCTCACGGTCAGGTTTATGTGGCTTGCTAGCGGGTTAGTGCACCAAATAACTTGGTCATTTTAACACCAGCTTCAAAACGAAGTAGGTACTGTAGTAACCTGTTACCTATCTTTTATAGCAGTACCTACTTGCAGACGCAGAACAGATACGTATGACACAATTATAACGGGGTTAATTTAAACTGTGTCCTGATAACTAAAGTACACGCGGAAGAAGTCGCGGGCAAAACATTTCTCTAACTCTATATGTATAAAACTGAATTCCTATTTCCCTTGGTCTCGGCCTCACGCGTGAACGGTTAGACCGATTTCGATAATTATTTTTTGTTGTGTTTGTTATTATCAGGAGAAGGTTCTTATCAATGAAAAAAATTAAGAAAATTGATAATTAATATATATTTTTTTACAAATTCGATTTTAATATCCATAGTTAAGACAGGAAAACGTCTGTCGGGTCAGCTAGTAGCTAGTATACTTATAATTTTGTATTTGTAATCTTTACTAGCAGCGATGGCCGAGTGGTAAAAAACCGCGGTCTTCGATGCGACCGATCCCGGGTTCAAATTAGTGATGCAACGGATCTCTGTTTCTGTTTCCGCAAGTGCGGAAGTTCCGCGTGATTTTCAACATCCGTTTCTGCTTCTGTTTCCGCAACTTTTATAACGGAGATTTAAACGGAAGTTTACAACCGACGGCTGAGAGTTACGCATGCGCGGCACGAGGCGCGTGCGAGTCGCTGGACGGTTGAACGCGCGGGGAAGGGGTCAGCCAGCGAGCTGCGCAGGCACTTGTCACATTTGTTTGTTTACGTACTTTTTTGTGAATGTAAGCGCGTAATATTTTCTGCTGCTGTTTGTGTCAATACTTTTGTGTCATGTGTGTAACAAAAAAAAAGAAAAGACCTTTAAATGAAGTTTCTCTTGTGTGGTGGAAATTAAATTCACACAAATACCGTAATCTTTTGCCATTAGTGTGCCAATATTTGTGGGTACCCCCCAGCAGCGTCGCCAGTGAACAATTATTTAGCGGAGCTGGTCTTATATACAAATAACACCGATTGTTAGGTGCAAAAGCGGCCAAATTACATACTTTTCATAAAATATAACTTGCCACTACTAAATTTTGAATATTAATAAAATGTTCAGTTGCAAGGTTGCAATATTGTTTTCTATAATAGATTTCTAATATATCTATTTCTAATCTAGATTTGGTGTATTTGATACTTAATAAAAATTATATTTGTAAATTTGTTTTTTTTTTCCATATTATTTACACTTCCGTTTCTGCATCCGTTTCCGTTTCCGTTTCTGCTAAAATTTACTTTAGACATCTGTTTCCGTTTCTGGTTCCGCTAAGACACTTCCGTTGCATCACTAGTTCAAATCCTCGGCGCGCACCTCTGACAAAGAAATTTGTAATGTGCGCATTTATCGCTGCTCCACGGTGATAGAAAATATCGTGATATTTAATCGATTACGATGTTCTACATCACCGTGCATGCCTGAGAGAAATTCATAATTTCTCGAAAGCATGACGTCCACCAATCCGCACTTGGCCAGCGTGGTGGACTATGGCCTAAATCCCTCTCACTCTCTCACTTGTGAGAGGAGACCTGTGCCCAGCAGTGGGACATAAAAAAGGTTGAAAAAAAAATCTTTACTACCTAACATAGTAAGAATTCTATTTAAGCTTTTTTCAAAACTACCCCTCAATAGCAAATAAAATGGATTCGAAAGTTGGTATCTCAAGCGTACAATAATTAACCTTAACTTAATATTTCATTCTCAAATTCTTTTCTCTTCTTTGAATGATGTGTTTACTGATATATTGTTGAATGAATTTCCGTAACATTAGTGTGTATTTCATATCAATCGGGTGATAAACAAAAAAGTTATGTTCATTTACACAATACGCGACATAAACTTAAAAGGCACTTTGGGGAATTTGTATGAAAGTTTCGATAACAGCCCATTCAAAACCATAAATAAAAGTTTAAATTTAAGTAAAATTATTTTGAACTCTCACTAATATTGTCGACTATATTAAATATACTTAGATTAATTTACTGTATTTTCTTTAGTTGGCCGAGTATGGCTAGACTATAGGTACCTAATAAGCGCATCGCGAGCCTTACCGCAGCCGAACCTATCACAGGCTCCATTGAGTTAATTGCTCAGCTTATTAGTCTTCTTTTGGGGTGGAAGATTATGAACAGGCTGCAGCTGAAACGATTGTTATCGCTACATTATATCAAGCTGCAACCTTTTTAGCATTCCACTGCTGAGCATGCTCTCTATCCACTGCTGAGCAGTTCTCCCAATATTGAAGAGGCCTCAAGCTCCGATGAACCGAAATCCAAATCTTACAATCTCAATGCATCCAGCATTAAGGTTGTAAGATACGGAATCTAAACCTTCATACAAAATGTACAAAGCCTTAACAAAACGAGACTACTGCAGACATCTAGGTGACGAATAGTTAAACTTTTAGTGAACCAACTGTGAATCTCAATATCTACCTATTTGGTAATTTGACATTCGATTTATCAACCACAAAGTTTACATGTCATACGGTAGATGGCGTTATTGAGCAATACCTATTCATTTCTTCTCCAAAGTGATTCGATGGAGATATGTAATTTCAAATAAAAGCCTTAAGTCTAAATAAAAGTAAGTACATAGTGTAAAAAAAATAAAAAATAATATTTCACACGTATAGCCTCACACTAGGGTAGATATACCCTGTGTCGTGGGTGCCATGAACACACATAGAGACAGAAACACAACCACCCAGACCGAGAACAGATTAAACTCATCATTGAAATTTCTGCCGGATTTGATGCCGGATTCTAACCCGGGACAGTTCGATTAGCAGTCCGCCATGTTAAACATTGCACCACGCGGGTTGTCCCATCGTTGGGAAGGTATACGTATGATGCTGAACATTGTTAATTGGACCAATGATAACTTAACTCATTTTTTGCGTCTCTTTATTGCATACGGGCTGAGGGCTCATCCATACACGTTGATTGAAGGAGATATTAAGGATTCTTTAAAGATTCTTTATAAAAATATTCTTTATTTCCAAATACAGATAGCACAATGTGTAGAGACCCTGCCTTCTGCTTTAGTTTTCACAATGTTATATGACTTATGACCAAACTGCTGTCCGCAAGTTTTAAACCTATAGTTTATTAATTGACCTTATAATTGTTTAATTTTTAATCCTAAGCACGTGTATGTTTAGAAATTTTATCTCCCAAGTACAAGTAGTTGTATAGTGCACCTCTTTTCTGCAGTAGGTTAAAGCTATGTATATAGAATGAGTCTATACATTCTTTGCAGTATAAATTCACCCAATTTACTAAAGATACTATTTTTAACATAGATGAAGCCACGGGCACAGCAGTATCTCTTAACTTTAATAAACGAGGTACATATTTGTAAAGAGAATCTGATTGCGCGAGAAAAGCGAAACGTGAGAAAGTGGATAGTAAGATCAGTACAGTAAGCATTCCTTACTGTTTTAGGTTTGAAGGATTTAGGAAAAATACATTAGGTTTCTTCTGAACATATGAAAATTGTATTATAAGTGATTTCACTATATGTAAGAATAATCTACCTGCTACTTATTCAATGCAAATAAATAATCTTTAATTATTAATCAATCCATTTTATAAAAGTCTTTATACACGCGGACGACGTCGCGGGCACAGCTAGTACTTTTATATTTTGATCACTACAATCGACTAGGGCTTAGCCTCGCAGACATAAGTTGCCGAACGTGCATAATCGTTGGTTTAATCGAATTCCAAAAAAGTGTGAGACGGCAATTGGCAATTGAGAAAATAACGCAGTTGCAAGAACCAGTGGTGGCAATCAGGAAAATAATTCCCAGTTGCCATCATTGGTGGTGCAGCGGTTAGTGATAAGTGGACGCCGAGCCAGAATTTATTATCAGTGTTTTAAGCCGCTACATCAAATGAAAATCATTATGCGGGACAAAACTTTATTCACATAAACAGGGTTTAACCGTCATCAGATGTAATACTAGTGACAGTTGAAGCAAGGCCCCACGGGGCAACAGCAGCAGCCCTGGACACACGGGGGGCAGCCGCGGCAGCACGGCGCGTCACACCCGCCGGGGCACCGCGCGAACGTGCCGATGTTGAAGTCCCGGTAGCACCCGTATTGGTACGGCATCGCGGATTTTTCAGCTTTTGTATTTTGCAATGTTTCTTATTGTTTTTGTAAACAGTACATTGAATAGGTAATAATTATTTTATAGTGTCACGTGCAGAATTTTCTTAACAAAATGACATGACAGTAAACGTCATTTATATTAAAAATTGTTTTTTTAAAACAAACAGGCCTGGTGGGAAGTAAAATACTATCCACTCAGCTGGGATTCTCGCAATAGTCGCAATGTGTACTTTGGTGATACTCTGCTGTGAAAAAAAAACAAGTAGGTAATAATATGTCTTTAATGAGATAATAATAATATGTACAGATAGATAGGGATACAATATATAATGCACATGATGTATAGTATGTTGGGGTAAGTTCGGATGGTTTTTAGCTGCATTCGTAAGATGTTGGCAATTATTTTTTTCTCATAATCTATACCAGCCAGCGTAAAAAATAAAGTAAAAACTGATAATCAATAAACAAGCTATAAGAAAAATATTTTTTCGTTTGCACAGACATAACGACTACTGAGTTATGCGAGTATAAAGTACGGACATACATTTCAAAAAACATGGGAAAGAACGGACGATGTAGGGGAAAGACCGGAATACCCTCTAAAATCACCCAAATGGCTAAAAGCATAAGGTTTATAAAAAGAAAATATCCGGTCTTATACTTGCTACAACATACTTCTTGAATAATTTATTTTGTTTAAAAACATAGCAGGAACTATTTACGTTTTTAACGTTTTACGTAACTGAAGTAAGTAGCAAAACAAATTGGCGCCTCGCACTATGTTGCGAGTATAAAAAATAACCACAAATTCGGTAGATATTTAACTTATACGTTCTTAACCCATTCACGATCTTACCCCAACGTACCTTACCTACTAGGATTGTGTAAAGTCGAACAACATTTGTAGACAGCAGAATAGGCTTGGGCATTGAACTAAAGGAATCCACATACAAATTATGAGAAATTATGAGAATGGTCAGCGCTCGCAGTTCCATGCCTTTCCTTTTTCAGAACACACTCTAAGTTATAGCATAACGAGGTTTATTATTATATATTGCGCTTTATTTTATTGCTCTTTTAGTTTCTTTTAATATACCTACCTTCCTTACACACAACAAAAGCATAATTTTAATATAGCTCCTTTCTTAGAACAAAAGGGTAGGTAGTTTTTTTCTCCTTCACCTATGAAACCTCCTTTTATAATACTTAGTCGTACTGGTGACTTTTATTTATCTAAACTTTTGTTAAAAAGATTCTTAGCACCTCATTGGCATAAATTATCTGAACTCGTCAAAGTAAATACCGTTTAAAGAAAAACAGAATTATAAACAGATTATAAAAAGAAATCATGCCTGTGTACTACGGAGGCTTCGTTGGTGGTCCACATTCGGGCGGCTACTGTTTGTACTCTTGTCAGCCTTGCTGTCCAAGCACTGGGGGATGTGGTCCCTGCTGCCCGCTGCCTGGGCCATGCTGCCCCCCTTCATGTTGATAAGTGAGTTTAAATTATGTTTGTAATTTGCTCTTTGAATCAGCTATAGTACTCGTATCAATATATCATATAACATGCCTAAGTACATCTTTACAGCCTATCCGTTTTTCTCATACAACCAAACAGAAGACAACCCAAATTGTGGTAAATGATAACTGTAGACCATGGACATAATATCAAATGAGTGGTTCCGTGTATAATGAGTAGTGTCTCAGGAAATTAAAATTTCCCGTGGCACTACTGGCTCGCACTATTAGTAGTGCCACGGAACATGAGCCTATCTAACTAAGAGTATTTCAATCCCCAAAGTTAATGGTCCAGCAGCCCCCGCCTATTTTTTTTAGTGATTAATAACAGGCTGAATCTTCGTGAGTTCGTTCAGTTCGACGAGACGCCCAAGTTTTTCCTGTGCCCAAATTCTGAAAGAGGTATGTAATGAACTGCGCAGGTGTAAAACATGTCGATTTGGTAGGGTGTTAAAATTGTCTGACTAACAGTAAATTTTTGATTGAAATTTTGAGATAATATGATAATAAACTCGGAAAAACAATTGTCCTACAAAATCAGTGGTTTTAGTTGGAGCGTCCTCCACGCCGAATATGTCGAAATAACGAGGTCATAAAAATTATTAATAACCAGCTGATTTTTTGTATGCAGGTTAGTAAATATTAGTATAATTGAATGGCCACAAAGTCCTACAAATGTAGTGGTAGGTTTTCCTAGTCCTACGCTTGGAAGTTGTCGATTCCACGGTAACACTTTTTTAATTAATAACAACCTAGATTTGTGTTTATCCTATCGGGAATAAAGGGTAGAACACAATTTTACCACTGTCCTACACCAAAAGTGGTATGTATTTCCAGGAATTGATATATTTTGTCCACATATTCAACTTTACATTTCGATACAGAGTTAAATTCTAAAAACAATCCCGAGTAAATCACGTTGTCGTTACACATTAAAAAAGAGGCCCAAACACAATTCTCTACTCCCTAAAACTGTAGTGTATGTATGTATATCAAGCGGCCCTGATAGGCAGTACTCTGCTCTCACCTCAGAGCACAGACCACCCAGCCTACTGGGTGGTCTGTGCCTCAGAGGCACAGTGTTCGATCCCTCGGGGGAGCGAATTTATTTTTTCATCTGGTGAAAATAAATTGTTTTAATAATGTTAGAACAATTGATATTCTTTAAGTATTGAATAAATTAAGAACCATTAGTTAATTATTAATTATTTTTTATTAGTCAAAACATGCGCGTTTCCGTGTTTTGTAGGACACGTTATGCTGTCGGTCCCGGTTGTTATCGATAGATAACAGTCATTAAACCTTGCCGGAGGTCTTATGGGCGGTTTGAAAACATCCGACAGCGGGTTGGCCACTAAACCGCATCTCCACCAATCCGCATTGGAGTAGCGTGGTGGAGTAAGCTCCAGGCCTCCCTATAATGGGGAGAGACCCGTGTCCACCAGTGGGACGCAAAAAGGGTTGCAGCCAATCATTAGGTTTATAGTGTCCAATAAATTGTTTAAATAAAAATTAAATTTAAAATTTAAAAAAACCCCCGACCCTAAAAATGAACTCTAAAAACTAACAAATAATATTTTAAATCTATTATAATTATCATCGTCACATAATTATATTATGTTAGTTCAAGTATTTTTATTTTCCAAGCGGCGTCGCGTCAGGGGACCGCTAAGTGAGAAAAACAGGTGTAGTCACAGATTACAACAAAAGAATTAACTCCAAAAACTCGCAAAATCAACACAACCGTTAAAGTCGTCTGCCCTCACGTTTAGCGGTCCCCCAACGCGACGACGCTTGGAAAATAAAAATATTTGAACTTACATAATATATGTGACGATGATAATTATAATAGGTTTAAAATATTATTTGTTAGTTGTAGACTACCTACACCCTTTCTTCTCACTTAGCGGTCCCCCAACGCGACGACGCTTGGAAAATAAAAATACTTGAACTTACATAATATAATATGTTGTATGTGACAATGATAATTATGATAGGATTAAAATATTATTTGTTAGTTTTTAGAGTTTATTTTTTGGGTCGGGGTTTTATTTAATTTTTATTTTAAGCTTTTTAAACGGAACTAACCTATAAGGCATCTCGTTTGAACCAATTTTTGGTGGAAGTTTGCATCATAATGTACATCATATATTTTTTTTTAGTTTCATCATTCTCTTATTTTAGAAGTTATACGGGGGGACACATTTTGCCACTTTGAAAGTGTCTCTCGCGCAAACAATTCAGTTTAGAAAAAAATGATATTAGAAACCTGAATATCATTTTTGAAGACCTATCCATAGATAAGCCACACGTATGGGTTTGATGAAAAAAAAAATTGAGTTTCAGTTCTAAGTATGAGGAACCCTCAAAATTTATTGCTTTTTTCTATTTTTGTGTGAAAATCTTAATGTGGTTCACAGAATACATCTACGTACCGAGTTTCAACACTTTAGTTCTTATAGTTTCGGAAAAAAGTGGCTGTGACATAGGTACGGATGGACAGACAGACAGACATCACGAATCTATAAGGGTTCCGTTTTTTGCCATTTGGCTATGGAACCCTAAAATATTGATTATGCTTACAAATATATGTGTCCCAACCCAAGTTACCAAATCTACAACTACGAAAAATTTTTGTTTTCAATATTTCTGTAGGACTAGCGATACATACCCATTTTCGGGTAGGACACTGTTTGATTTAGGCAAAAAATGCACTGACTGAGCATGTGTCTTTTTGTCCTACGGTTATTAATGAAAAAAGTGTTACCGTGGAATCGACAACTTCCAAGCGTAGGACTAGGAAAACCTACCACTTCATTTGTAGGACTTTGTGGCCATTCAATTATACTAATATTTACTAAGCTGCATACAAAAAATCAGCTGGTTATTAATAATTTTTATGACCTCGTTATTGCGACATATTCGGCGTGGAGGACGCTCCAATTAAAACCATCGATTTTGTAGGACAACTGTTTTTCCGAGTTTATTATCATACTAGCTGTGCCCGCGACGTCGTCCGCGTAGATAAAGACTTGTACAAAAGGCTTGATTAGAGTTGGATTATTTGTTCTTCCTCCTCCTTAGTCGTTCACTCTTGTCAGAGTGGTCGTTGCTGATGAGGTTGCAATTTCGTTCGTGACCGCTTGCCCTCCACTTTCCCTTGGATTATTGTTACCTTTTATGAAATTACTTATGATACAAAAGTTCATATTATTATGTTGAGTAGATACATTCTTCCTGAGTCCTTACAATCTTACTGTACTCCTCTTATAATCGACTATTCAGTCGTTATCATCAGTTTCTCTTTACAAATTAAACGTACTATAATAGCCTGTTTATAAAGTGTTTAGATAGTACTGCTGTGCCCGCGGAAAGGATCATTATAATTAAATAATTTGTGCTGCAAATAATGCATAGATTCATTATCATCATGTAACTTAAATAAAGGTGGTGAAAAGTCTACGCTATGTCAGGCGTGGTTAGTAGTTGGTTAGTCAAATTCTTGGTTGCTTACACGTTGGTTGCAATTGTCGTTAACATACTGTCGTTCATACTTAATGGAGGTCTTTTGAGCGATTTAAAACTTGCGACAGCAGTTAGGCCACTAACAATGAAGACGTCATCAACCTGAATTGGAGCAGCGTGAGAGGATCAGGCCCTACGCGATTAAGAGTCAATTGGTCCTATTAACAACCCTTCACACAGCATCAGAAATAAATATATCGATTACTAATATTATTCTGGGCGTGACCACCATGCCGTGCTGCTGCCGTGACGCTTTAGCATATTAGTATAACACCAGTGCCAGTACTGCGTATGTATGTAATAGCTCTTATTAAATTAACCACTGAAAACGTCTGCTCATTTCTATAACATTTTTTTATTAGACCCTCGGCAATTGCTTATTCGTTTATTCGAAATCACTTTTTTTATAAATAAACCGAACAAAGAGGCAGAAAGACCGCGTGGTTAAGCGATCACTGTCGCCTATGGAAACGGGCAACCCCAGCGGAGCCACCCGAGCACTGCCGGCTTTCAAGAAGAGCTTTCTTTACAGCTTTCTTGAAGAACCCTATGTCAAAGTCCACTGGAAATGCCTCAGCTGGAAGGTTGTCCCATAACTTACACATCCGTTCAAATATCAAAAGGAGCGTGCAAAGCGGCCTGTGGAACTTTAACCTTCGACTGGTGGTGTAATCATGATATGGAGACGTAGCTATCATTTTGAAAAGAACACTCAGCATAGTAAAGTCGGTAGAACACTTTGATTTTTTTACGTTTCACACTGATAGCGCCAGAGTAGGGGAAAATATACACTGTGTAATGGGTACCATGCGACACACAGATACAGAAATACAAACGCTTAAACCGAGAACAGAAAATTAAACTCATCATTCAAATTTCTGCTTCGCCGGGAATCAAACTCGAGACCCTTCGATTGGCAGTCCGGCATGGTAACCATTGCGCCACGCGAGTCCAGGCGCGGTCGCAGCCTTCAATTTGGGGGGGGGGGGTCACTAAGAAATTTGGGGGTTGAGGTGTCTCAAATTGGCTTGATTCGCCTTCCATCTACGCATGAGTAGGGATTTTGGGGGGGGGGTCATGTCCCCTGTCCCTGGGACCGCACCTGCGCGAGTCGATAATTATTATTGTCTATTAAATAAGGTCGATACCAATAATATGTGGATGTAACCACCGCGCCGCGCCTCCATAATGCTCTACCACAATGAGTACAATATCAGCGCCAGTTCCAAAGCTCTGTGTTGTTAATTTTTTATTAGATACTTTAGTAAGTAAATATACTCGTAATTAATTATTTGTAATAATCTCCACCTATCCACTTTGTAATAGCGTTATTGGGTAAAATAATGATTATGTAACACCACCTGTAAATCTACCTGTAAAAAGCAATTAAATATGAATAAATGAATAACAACGACATCTATCGTATAGCATGTAAACTAAATTGTCGATATACCGAATTTGCAACAGATCACTAAATAGTTCTGAATGTGAACATAGATGTCGGCAGTAGCCTCGTTTTGTTAAGGTTTTGTACATTTTGTATTGAGGATTTCTTTGATTATGTGGTGATATGATATGTATGGTTTTTTTAAATATTTAGAGATTAAATCAAGCATAAGTGTTTGAAAACTTGCTATCAGAATATTAAGAGATGTTAGTAGTTATCGAAACTTGTGGTGTGACCGCTGGCATTAACTTTAATAAAGCATGCAGGTGTTCATCCATTTCATCATTCTTGAAATTGACGTAACTTTTTTGTTTGTGAACCGATTTAAATAAAACAAACCCTAAATGTTAATCCAAAAAAATACCAATACTTCAGTGAAAACCGCATCCTTCTACGTTAAGCCGTTCCTGAGATTAGCGCGCACAAACGAACAGATAAACAGACAAACAGATAAACAGACAAACAGACAAACAGACAAACAGACAAACAGACAATAATTCTAAAAATCATTGTTTTGGGTTCTATTACGCTAATAAATAGCCCTAGTGACAGTTTTTTTCAAATATCTTCAATGTACAGAAACGGACTTGTTACAGATTTATTATATGTATATGTATAGATTATCTCAAAATTTCAATCAAAAATTTACTGTTAGTCAGACAATTTTAACTCCCTACCAAATCGACATGTTTTACAGCTGCGCAGTTCATTACATACCTCTTTCAGAATTTGGGAACAGGAAAAAATTGGGCGTCTCGTCGAACTGAACGAACTCACGAAGATTCAGCCTGTTATTAATCACTAAAAAAAAAATAGGCGGGGGCTGCTGGACTATAAGCAATAGGTATCGAGTCTTCTAAACTTGCTTGCAGTACCGCCGCTACTCCATGTAAGTTTGCTCTACATATATCAGATAGATCAGATCTAGCTGCAGTCTGCAGTTTTGTATTTCCTTGCTCTAGTTCAAGTTTTACCGAAAATAATAAATTACAGTATACTCGTATCTATACTAACATAAAAAGCTGAAGAGTTTGTTTGAACTAATGGTTCGAATTGATAAATTATTTTTGTGTTGGATAGTCCATTTATCGGGGAAGGCTTTAGGTACTATAACATTAGGCTTACGCGGAATACCAAAGTCCACGCGGACGAAGTCGCGGCCGGCCACTAGTTACAGTATAAGAAGGCTTAACAACCCCACTAGGTATCTGTTACGAGTAAGATCCACACTTTAACTTTGTATTTTTCTTTTCAGGTTTGCGTTTGCCACTGTAACTACAGCACAAATTTTCTGATGTTTATAATAAATGTTCCTAATATTTTTGTCTAATAAACGTACTAAAGACAAAGTGGTTTTCTGCTCTCGTTCTGATGTCAAAATAAATAAAAAAAGAGATGCCACCCACCACCGTCTTCGTCGCCAGTAACGGCGTAAGAAAGACAATTCCCAGTGGTAGTGGCAACTGGGACATTTTCTGTGCGAATTTGCCCCTAGCACTACAGTGACGGGCAAATGGGCATGGTAACACTAATAAAGTCACAGTTGCCGGCGACTGAGTTGTATGCTCTTAGGCGGCCCCTAGACCTACAATAACATTGTACAATATTTTTATTGTACAATAAGATTGAAAGGCGTTCTGAGTCCAAACGAGCAATTATATTGCACAATAATACGAACTGGACAATGTTTTCGTGATCAGTCGGAGAATAGGATTGAACCCGTGTGCATGCGTCTTTCATTCTCATTCCTCTATGATTAAAGGTTTTTTAATTTAACAAACTAAGTAGAATAACTAGAACAGCACTAGTTAGGAAATGAATGTAATACATGGTGTGGAATAATCAGTAGTGTGACAATAGAGAAAAAAAATCTTGTATGTCATAAGTACTGGTGTGATAACCTGGTGTGACTACGAGTCGGGAAAGAGATTTAAGTAGCTCTGTTGCTCCTCTTATCCGTCGGTATTTGTAATTGAAATGTTACTCTGTTACTCTGAGACGAAAAGCCGTTGACTACTAAGAATTGAACCTAGAATGTGTTTTAAGTGTAGTTACACTAAGAAGGAAAGCCGTTGATAATTAATGTACGATCATATCCTTATTATTTTGTACTAAGTGTAACTTATTATTATAATATTGTGTGGTTTGATAATATAGTTATCTTCATATTTAACACGCGCGTGCACTCCTCGTGACAACGAGATACAGACTGAAAAATATTGGGCAATACTGACCCTACACGATGCAATGGAAAAATATTGTACAATAAAAATTAAAGTCGCTCAAACTTTTGGCCAATCATTGCGCAATCTTCAATATTAACCCTAAACGGTCAATAATATTGCACAATTCGCAATATTGCACAATATAATTGACCGTTTAGGCAGCCGGTTAGAGCGTCAAAATTACTAATTCACCCTTCAGTGTCACACCTGTCATACCTTGATGCTCTAAGGTGTAGTTAGAATACCTACTGTCGTTGGATGGATCCCACTATTTCCATTATGTATTTCATTGATGGAAACGCTGGGATAGATTCTTCCACTATTTCCATTGCAACAAAAACGCGTTGACAAAAAAAACCGCTGCATCACTTTCTACGATGGCTTGCACATAGAAACTATTTATTTATTTCCTAAAATAAGAAAAGGGGAAGGGGGGTTTCGTCACGACTTGCTCTTGTCATGTCATGTCATGTTATGTTCGCGCATGACCTTTTTTGAGAAAAAAAACCTTCGATCACTCTGCATTGGTTTTATGGAATAGGGGGAGGCGGAGGCGAAGCCCCGAGTGGATCCCACTATTTCCATGGAAATAGTGGAACTAACGTTTTTAAAAAAATATATCCCACTATTTCCATTCCGTCGACGTGATACCATTAATTTTCTTTCCCTCGGGCGGAACATGATTTAAAAAAAGCAACCAACATAACCTACAAAAAAGGGGGACGGTTCCAGCGAAAAAAATGAATGGTACCACGTCGACGGAACCCTGCTGGGCGGCCCTTTTTTGTCTTGATTAAAAAAAGTCAAACCTAACCTAACCGATCCCATTCATTTTAAATAACGAGTTTTTTTTGTATATTTTTGGCGGAGGGCTCCGCCCCCCACCTCCCCTATAAAAATCTTCCCCTAATATACAAAAACACAAACAAATCCATATAACCATTGCAGAGTGATCGAAGCTTAGACTAAGAATGATTGAGGATTATTGGTCTATGGATCGAAGGTTTTTTTTCTCAAAAAAGGTCATGCGCGAACATAACATGACATGACATGACAAGAGCAAGTCGTGACGAAACCCCCCTTCCCATAGACCAATAATCATCAAGACAGCGGGACGGTGTAACCATTATGTTGGCTTCTCTTTTTCGCAGTGTTACCCACTTATCATATTTTCCCCCAAATTTGGTAATCTACAATATCAAGCAAGTATACTATAAACATTGGCAGACCAAACTGTGAAAGGATTTATATGCTTGTGCATTATGGTTGGTTGTTGGTGAGTTTAGATTGGTTGACTGGCATAAAGTTAATTGGGTCAGCAAATTACAGGACATACATATAGGAGAAAACAAAAGACAAATACAAAGATTTTTATTTGCACAAATATGAGTGTTTACAAAAGCTGTTAATACATATTTAGTACGTCATATTTACCTTAATGAGGTATGCAAATATTACAAAGATAAAAGTAAACACTTAGTTATAACGCACTTTATAAAAATGTACATTTATATCAATTTTATTATTATTTTTATTTATCTTCTCTTTATCCTTTTGGTCAATAAATGGCTTTCAAAATAGACCGAACAAATTCGGAATTATATTGATGGTTGCCAGCCAATACGTCCAGTGGCCTGAATCCATTTATTTTCGGCAAGAGCGTCCATTGGAAAACTGAAAAAATATGACAGCAACTTGAAATGAAATTCGTCTGGTAAATTTCTCATAATGTCTAATACCAATAAATGTATGGAGTACCTTTTTATAGTCTGTCTGAGTGAAATTTATGTCGGGAAAATGCTCATAATGTGCACCCAGCCTATAACATTTTACTGGTCTCCACTTAAATAGTTATAAATAAACAGGTGGGATTTGAGCCTCCCGCTTAAAATTTAACTATGTAACTACTAATGAGGTAACACATAATCTTTGATTTTATTATTTATGGTCACTGTTTTTGTTAAAAATTATTATATTTCAATAACATGGTTAATTTTTTAGTAATACGGGCAGGATATTTTGATTCAAGATCTGACAACACAATTTCGAATTTGACAATGTTTGATATGAACAAATATAAGTTTATTTTCACGAATTTCACTATATTTACGTTGAATGATTAGTAATAAGACAAAAGTAATTAAATATCTATTTATAAACAATACATATTTAGTACATTTTTAAAAAGAAGTATTGAACTTACCCGTAATATGTAATGCCTTCCGGCAGCCTTCCTGTTTACGCTAACTGCGGCTCTTACAACCTAAAATACTGCAGCTCACCATATTATGAAACTGGAAAAATTTTATTTGCTTTTAATACAACACAATTTACAGCTATGAGAATCGATTTTAACACATAAATATTATAAAACAACAATGTCATCCATCCCAACTTCCACAGTTTGTCTGCTACGCCAGTAGAAATCGACACTAAAAAACCCTAAATTCGCAAAGCACGATGTAGTGCTGCATTTTTGGTATGTTGTTTGGATCAGTTAGGGTGATGTAAATCCCAATTTGCAACTTCGAAAAAGTTGTGCTCGCTGCGCACCGCGTGATAAACTGCGAAAATTTTGGACTTTTTTCACTTTTTGCTCTAAAAGTCATAAACTACGCGTTTTCGACAAGTAACATTCACTACATAAATGAAGCTAATTAAATTTGCAACAATTTAAGCCTAACCGCAGCTCTCTAAACCTTATAACAACTAAGCTATGGCCTTTCAAAGATAGTCAGTTTTTCCCGAAAATTTGAAATTTTTAGTTTTGCGAAGCAAAATATTGGCAAAACCGCTCGTTCTATGAGAAGGTCGTAAAATAAAGTTGTAGAAAATTTAATTTTCTTTTATTAGAGCACAACACAATCACTCACAATCTGCATATCAAAACATAAGCTGGGAGTACCTCCACGCGGTGAAGGCGGTAACAATGTAAACTGGCTAAAACTCCCATCAACTAAACAAATGCCTTCGGGCTTATGTTTTGGTTTTGATTTTCGCACAAGATAGTAATTGGAAGTAGCCTACCCGGTAACGCAGGGGAGCAGCCAAAAAACTATTATCTTATTAACGCGAACGAAGTCAGGCTAAATAGTCATAAAAATATCGGTTCCACCGGGAGTCTGCTTTGTGTGTCGGCTGGCACTCAAGGAAGGTGACAGTACAGTGGTAATTGTAAAAAAACGTGGCATCCAAACTCTAATTAACTCGAGTGTGGAGCGTGGCCTCAAAGAGGATGTTTTTTTTTTTTTTGAAAAAGCTAGACGAAGTCAGTGTTCACGATGCTTGCAGAAAGAGATTCACCGCTCGGCATAATATTGACGCATGTGCTCGTCGTGGAGGCGGTCAAATTCCACAACCCCGCCCATCAACCTCTAGAACATCGGGCCCTATGAATCTTCGGAGCATTTGTTTCCTTTGTGTGGAGGAAATCACTGAGTGTCTGGTGGCACTTTACGGAGGTGTTCCGGATACTCAGAGACTGCACGACCTGAGGTTCAAGCTGTTCGTGAAGACAGCGGCAAATGCAAAAGTAAATCTTGCACGTTTGCCCCCAACCACCGAGGCTTCCTCTTTTCATGCGTTCCGTACCTACCACCAAGTGCAAAAGTGGCTGGGAGTAGAGATGGACCCCATCGAATGGGATTGGGAAATGAGCTCTTGCGGCCTTATTCCAATAACAACCCACAAAGAGCCAGCCCCGCCACAGCTTCTCAAAATCATAGCCTGCAAATGTAAAAAGGGATGCAGGGGGTCATGCACTTGCCTAAAAGCTGGGCTCAAATGCTCGGCTTTATGCTTAAACTGCTCAGGAAAGTCATGCGATAACGTCGCCTTGATTTTGATAGATGAAGATGATAATGATCTCGAGGAAGCTGAGGAAGAACAGGAAAGTGAAGAGCCTTACGAACCAGAGGAACGTGACAAACCTGAGGAGGAACGAGAAATTGAAACTCAACCAAAAAAAAAAAAACGCCGACTGCGGCTTCTTAAACATTTAAATTGCGTATAATCTTTTTTCCTACTTTCCCAAATTTTGTACTTTTGTTAATTACCTATCCTGCAAATGAAAAAGTATTATCCTTTTTATGATTTTATATGCCCTCAGTTTCAATTCTTTAAAAATCTATTTCTACCTTCTTTTTGTTTTTCAGATATTGTGAGTGAACTATTTGTCTCACAGACTTTGTTCTGTGCTCTAATGAAAGAAAATTAAATGCACTACAACTTTATTATACGACCTTCTCATAGAACGAGCGGTTTTTGCCAATATTTTGCTTCAAACGGGAGCAAAACTAAAAATTTCAATATTTCGGGAAAAACGAACCATCTTCGAATGGCCATAGCTTAGTCGTTATAAGGTTTAGAGAGCTGCGGTTAGGCTTAAATTGTTGCAAATTTAATTAGCTTCATTTATGTAGTGAATGTTACTTGTCGAAAACGCGTAGTTTATGACTTTTAGAGCAAAAAGTGAAAAAAGTCCAAAATTTTCGCAGTTTATCACGCGGTGCGCAGCGAGCACAACTTTTTCGAAGTTGCAAATTGGGATTTACATCACCCTAACTGATCCAAACAACATACCAAAAATGCAGCACTACATCGTGCTTTGCGAATTTAATGTTAATTTCCACTGGCCTATGCCACTTATTTAAAGGGCATTGTCAAAATAAAGGACAGAAAATCTCGCTCCCATCTCTTTCTAACGAGTTCATTAAGTATATTTCGATCTCGCTTTAGCGTGACGTAATGAAAAATAGGACTGTCTATAGTACGTAGGTAAGTACATTATTCTTAGTCTAAGCCCCTTCCTCTTTTCTAAATAAATAGTTTCTATGTGCATGCGATCGTAGATTAATATAATTTTTAAAAAACGTTAGTTCCACTATTCCCATTTTGTATTTCGCGCGTTCCCCGTGGACCAACCAGTAGACCAACTTTCCATGGAAATAGTGGGGGACCACCGAGTAGTTGGTCCAGCGGGAAAAAAAATCCCCGTGGTCCAACTAGTTGGTCCACGGGGAACGCGCGTGTAGAGTGCTCCGAGGAACCCCTAGAAATTAGCATTACTGGTGGTAATATGCGAAGTAGTAGTGCCCACACGATCCTCCTAAATATTTCAGTGGGGATTTCAGACTAAAAAGTAAGTTTAAAAGAAAATAATAAATCAGTACACACATTTTATTTTTACGACATTATTAAAGCAATACATTTAGCAAGCAGTACACTACACTCCTGGCACGGACAAGCAGTCGTCGACGATACACGAGTCATCGGAGCTCGGTCCTCAGCAAGGACCACATGGTGGGCACGGGCCGCAGGGTGCACAGCCAGGTCCGCAAGGTGGGCACGACCCGCACGGCCCGCACGGCCCACATGGACCGCATGGACCGCAGCACGGCATGCAAGACGGGGACGGTCTGCACGGACCGCATGGGCCACAGCAGGGTCCACACGAAGGGCCGCAGGGTCCACACGGGCCCTTACAGAACGACGGACATGGAGCGCACGGAGACGGAGAGGCACACGGAGAGCAGCATGGCCCACACGGGCCGCAGCATGGGCCGCATGGACCGCAGGGGCCGCAGGGACCGCAGGGGCCGCCGCAGGGACCGCAGGGGCCGCCGCACGGGCCACAGGGACCACAGCCAGGGAAGCAAGGGCCACAGCAAGACATTTCCTTTTTTAAATTTCACTTAACTTCTCCTAAGTATATAAAATGCACTTGATAATTTTGTGATTTTTGTATATTTTCACTTATTTATTATTATTTTTTAAATAATTTTTTGATGTATTGTGTACTGTAAAAACTTCTATAAAATACTGACGGCATTTTCTGAATTTGCCAGATCTTTCCGATTTTGAATTTCGTTCTAAGTATATTTTTTTTATAAAATTCTATTTGACGAGAAAGGTTAGTATGTAGATCAATAATACGATAGTATTAACTCAATTAAGAAGTATTTATTTAACACAATAAACACAGAGCAGCGCCCGTGACCGTGACCACAATTTTTGCTGTGGTTCGCAAATTTGTTCGAAACGAAGCTTTTTCTTGAGAATGAGGCATGAGTTATTGCATTACATAATAGATGTAGACAAATCACACAATGATTGTGTGAAATGAATTAATAAAGTAATTATTACTTTATTGATTCATTTCATTTCGCGCTTCGTCCAGCCTAGCCTAGCCTTGCCAATACTATATTTTTGAGCCCTTTTTAAACAAAGAGAAAAGCACTGGCGCGAAAATAGAAAAGACGTTTCAATATTTAGAATATTCTATGTCCATATAAAATAATAAAAGAAGATACTACGAATGAAGTCAAGGTGCGCCCATGTTTCAAGGCCTTTTTACTTAGAAAGTGTAGGCTTAGTTATAGCTGCTTCTAGTACTATTCGTTGCTATATGATTTACAGGGGTTGATGTGGGCGGGACGCGAAAATGTCCTACTCAAAAAAAAGTCGTACTACTATTGAAGCCCTTTCCGTCGATGGCAGTGACTGAGTGAGTGAGTTAAATAATGAACAGAATAATAATGAACACACGTAAAAGTAATGAAAACCTCTTCAGACAGACACTATGAGAAGCGTAAAATTATTTCATGTAAATTTTTTTCGACGCAGAGTATCCATGCAGTACCTATTTTGTCTCATTTCCCACACCCGCTACACTCCACCTATTTACTTGTATAATTATCCCATATCAATCTCAGTAGCCCTAGTTTAATTGTATTGCCTGCAGTTGCAGTTTACTAGCTCCACTTCCGTCGGTTGCATTGAAGTTAAATAATGGTTGCGGTAGCACAGAAGCGTCTACTTAGCAGCAAATATGCAATAACCGGGTAATGTCGTGTGCTGTGCAGTTGGAAGGCGGAAAATTACGCGGCATCCGGTGCGATTCCAAGAGCGACAGCGTTTGAAACGAACCCGTTTATTATTGTGAAGTGAGTATGATTGTGAAGCAACATCAAAGGGTGCCTCCAATAACATGCTATTCACCTTCTGAAGAGACTGTAGGAATAATAAAAAACACTTATAAAGCAAAAGACGATGAGAGAAATGTCAAATAGATTTATGATATTTTTTCTACACAGACTGCATATGCTATCTATATGTTATTAAAATTACATAGAAATCTCAGTAGCCTTAATTGCCTGCAGCAGAAGCAGAATGACAGAGGTTTGCGTTCTTCCGATAATCTTAAGCTCGAAATTCCTCCACATAAAAGTGTTTTTTTCCGATATTCCTTTATAGTTCAGGCTATACTACTATGGAACACCCAACCTGAGCCCATTCGAAAAGCCAAAAGCAAAGGTGTGTTCAAGAGACTTGTTCGCAATCACCTTTTAAGTGCTTCTACTACAGCCATCTGAATCTTTGATTTTGCTTTATTTTTACCAACTCTCGTTTTTGGCATATAGGTATATATTTATATTTGTATTTATTTATATAAGTGAGTATTTTTAGTTATTTAGTATAATGTATATTTATGTAGAAATATTCAGTTCTTTACTAATTTAGTATGCGCCTACCACAAGCTCTACTCGTCACCCAGGTTTGGCTGGTAGAGAATGCCATTAGGGCACGCCCTTGTGTTCCTTATTTTAAGGTAATGCTATAGATAAGATTAAATAAATAAATAAATAAATGTAATAGGTAACCGGGTAATGTCGCATGCAATAGGAAGGCGGCAAATAGCAGAGCTTCCGGTGCGATTCCATGAGTGAACGCGGGCGAAACGAATCCGTCTATTATTGTGAAAGGGATATTATTGTGTATAGGACGGCTATGTATTTTAAATTTAGTAAATCCACTTTTATAAGCACTGATATGGTTTCTCAATGTGCCATCTTTTATTAATAGGGAAACACGTAAAGCATCTTCTAAGCGGTATTATCACCGATCCCGTATATTTAGAAAATATTCAGAAACTACGAGTATTAGGGTTTGTGCAAAATGAAGATAGGTGTGAATGAAGGTAGGTTTCAGTAAGAGTTGGTTTCGTAAAGTGCTTAAAATAAAGCCCGTATGAAATAAAAGATAAAACTTTAAAAACATCACAGAGTGTCTGAACATCACAGACTGTAGAAATAATGAAAACCTTTCATAAAACAAAAAAAACACTATCAGATACATCAAGTAGTTTCATGGCTTTTTTTTTCTTCGCGGACCAGTGCTGGATTTACCAAAAGGCTCAGTAGGCTGGAGCCCAGGGTGGCAGTATTTGCGGGGTGACAAGTTTGGCCCAAAACTTTTTTGTTTCTCAAAATTAAAAGACAACCTGACTGCATAAAAATACTTTCAAATAAACTTATTAAAGCTTGCTAGTTTTAATTAGTTCATATTGATTCATTTTAATAGAATTCAATTTCAGAGGCCAGAGATGAGGGGAAGGTGGAGGGGGGGGGGATCCCACAGTGTCGCGGACTATAGATGCAGTATTTCGTCTCGATTCTCACATTCAAATAAAGCCCCTATCTCGATAGTAGGTTGAATCTATATATATAAGAGATTTCCATATCGATGTTTCCACCCCACCCATATATTGACTCATCGATATCGATATCTCTGGAACTATAAGACCTACCGACTTCAAATTTGGTAGGAATATTCCTTTCGCCGAGTAGAGGTCAGCTAAGAACGGATTTTACGAAATTCCACCCGGAAGGGGGGGGGTATTTCCACCCATATATTGACTCATCACGATATCTCTGGAACTATAAGACCTACCGACTTCAAATTTGGTAGGAATATTCCTTTCGCCGAGTAGAGGTCAGTTAAGAACGGATTTTACGAAATTCCACCCGGAAGGGGGGGTTGCGGGGGTGTTAAGTAATGTTTGTATATATGACATCGCAAAACTCAGAAACTATTCGACCGATTATTATGAAAATTGGTATGTACATGTATTTTTTCACGGAGAAGGTTTATATGCTATCCATTATTATTATTATTTAATATTTAAACGCGATACGGAGTTCGCGGGGTCAGCTAGTAGAGGAATATAGAATTAAGTAAGTATACCATAGCAACCTTCTATTGCCATTTGATGCAGTTATTACTAGCTCCACTTACGTTGATTACAGTAAAGTTAAGTAATGGTCTCGGTAACACAGAAGCGTCCACTTAGCAGCAAATATGCAATAATCGGGTAATGTCGTGTGCGATTGGAAGGCGGCAAATTGCGCGACTTCCGGTGCGATTCCGAGAGGAGCCATAGGCGTAACGAACCCGTCTATTATTGTGAAGCAGGTAACATTGTGTACAATGCACGTGCAGGTATCTAATAGTTTAAATTTTATATTTTTCATCTAACTAGAGTGGGATTATGAACATGCAGATTACTACGCGGTCAAGTTAACATGACACCTGGGAAGCTATTCTATACGCCCGTATCCGAAATCTCGTGAATTTTCTGGCCTGTTTTTTAGGTAGGCTGACGAAATTCCAGCAATATTATTCACTAGTTGTGCTCCGCGGTTGCACCCGCGTTAGAGAGGATTATTAGCATAAAGTGAAGTCCCTTCTGAAGTGCCACTGGACTCTGGACCGGTTTTTTTGTAGGACTATTTAAGATAAACATTTCCGTCATACGTTGCATTTATGTGTAACTCTAGCGGTTTTGGCAGCGCACGCGAGAATAGCTCGCAGATGGTAGATTTTTTCCTACTTACTTGACACTTGTCGTCATATCTTGGACATTTCACACAATATCTTTATAAATTGTAGCCTATGTGTTATTCTGATTAGCTGATGAGCTATATTATTGTAAAGTTTTATTAAAATCCATTCAGTAGTTTTTACGTGAAAGAGTAACAAACATCCATACTTACAAACTTTCGCATTTATAATATTAGGTACTAGGTTTAAGATAAACACTTCCATCATACATTACATATTTGCAACTCTAGCGGTTTTGGCAGCGCACGCGAGCATAGCTCGCAGATGGTAGATTTTTTCCTACTTACTTGACACTTATCGTCATATTTTGGACAATTCACACAATATCTTTATAAATTGTGGCCTATTTAAGCCATAAAAGTCTATGTGTTATTCCGATGTATACCTAAGATATATTATTGTAAAGTTTCATTAAAATCCATTCAGTACTTTTACACCGACAGTTTTTACGTGAAAGAGTAACAAACAACCATACTTACAAACTTTCGCGTGTATAGTATTAGTGTTAATGTTAAGGTAGGCTTAATGTTATTATTAACAACGCTAAACTTAGAAAATAAAATAAAAAAACTGTCTAAATATGCCAAAAATGATTCCGAAAATGTCAGAATGCATACATGTTAGATGCATACAGAATAGCCTCCCAGGCGTCATGTTAACTTGAAAGAGTAGCGGTCGCTGCAGCCCATGAACATTAAACAACATCAAAAAAGGCTACCGCTGTATTATCTTGTATGTATTGTATGTAGTTTTCATACTCCGAAGGCTGTTGGTCGCATCCACAGAACATATTAAAGAGGTTAGAATGGAATTGTGGGCGGGGCAGACGCGCCAAAGATATGAGCAACGCTCATATCTCTACAGAAACACGCGATCGCGCTGCGATATGCGTGCTTGTGTGCGTGCTTGGGTGTGATTCGTTCTTTTGAAATCGCGTGTTTGTGCGGCGCTAAGATTGACTAGATTTGAAATTGCAAATATGTGCGTAAGCTTCATATTTATTTAAGTACAGATGTAGTGGAGGTGAAAGGTGGGGCTGGATCGACGACACCGGTTTTTATACAAACGGCGCATTATTGCCATTCTACCTCTTTCCCGCAACTTTTCACTGAAATACAGTAAAATTGTTTCGCGAATGCATTTTCTGACAGTTACGGTACGAACGGATTTCTTATGTATTTTTTTGTACAATTTTTCCCCCCTAAATGTATAACGCCTGCAGTAATAATATTTCACAAATGTTGCTTTATTGCTATTTTTTTCTGACAGGCTTTTTATAGCAAATAAAATAATATGACTCTGTTCTCCATATCAATCAATATAATTTTATTTACATAATATCATACCTGTTTCCTGATACATACTATTTCTGTCTATGTTTCTAAAGTGATTAAACAATTCATCTCTTCTATATATGTAGGTAAGTATCGTTAGGTTATGTCAAAACCACTCATTAGAGCCAGCATAGTATCCAATGTGTCCACTATATTATTATTGCGTCCTTCATTTTGGAATTTTTCTGGCAGGAGTGTGTGTGAGTACGATAACTGTCATTACACGGTGTCGCCAGGTGCAGTGCAGTAAAAGACAGCAAATTGGCCTGTTTCCGGCGTTTCCTCGGAACCGAATCGTCGCCATCACGCACCCGTGGCTTCGTAATCCAGGGATTCGAAACATTTTCATTGAAAAAATAATAAACTTAGATATTTTAGAAGCAAATAACTAAAAATTTGAAAATAAAATTAACGATAAACTTGAGTGTATTATAAGTGCGAAGGTCTAAGATGTATTTGCCCATGTTTGGTCTTATTTTACAACTGAAGAAATTTATGTTACAGTCGTCGAGAGTACTAAGCTTTTGTGTACTTAATATCATTTCTTCTTTTTCAAAGCTTAAGAGAATAAACGATTGCGCTTAGAGCAAGAACTCAAAAGCATAGAAAGAATGGCACGAATAACGAATAAAAACAGTTCTATGTCTATTTAACTAATTAGAATAAGTACTAGCTAACTTTGTAAAGGTATTATGGCATTATTTCATTAGCGTACCATATTATAGCAATAATTTGTGGCGCTTAGGGTTTAATTAAGTGGATCGACAAAACCTTTTCTAAAAAATTGTTTACGTGAAATAAAAAGCAATAAAAATTACTGTATTATTTTCGACTGGCACTCCTATAAAAAATATGATTATACGTAGATGTTGACGACCCGTGTGGCGAAATGGTTACCATACAGGACTGGCAATCTAAGGGTTCGATTCCCGGCGAAGCAGAAATTTAAATGATGAGTTTCAAATTCTGTTCTCGGTCTGGGTGTTTGTGTTCATGTCTTTATGTGTGCCTATGGTACCTACACCTACGACACAGGGGATACTAGTGCGAGACTAGGAGTTTGTAGCGTTATTGTAGCGTCTATCCAACGACCACTTGCCACGTTACCTGCATTCTCGAATTTTATACGTGAACGTAAATACATGGTGTGGTGCCCCTGTTAAGGCATTCACATCCGGCGGTCGCTTCCCACGACAAATTGTAGGAAGTGTGTCCTAAATACCCAAAACGAGTGGCTGGCACTGTTTCTACGAATTTTCAAACCACCTTCCTAGGGTGTGCGGTGGACCGACGAGTACGTGACTACCGAGAAATCATTATAACGAGTTACTAGGTATAATTTATTCCCCGCTTATGTTACGCATAACATAACGGCAGTGATAGTAGCATTTGGTTTCTTTTTTAGTTTATAAATATACTGCATTCAGCCAAAGGACTGACGTGTACGGAGTAGAGGACAATGATTTTGCTTTAGATACGTAAACTAGGAGATCAAGACAAGAATATAGGCATTCCGTTTCGTGGGTAGCATAGACACACACAAAGTCAGAACACAAAGATCGTGACTATTTAAACCAATGAGGAACGAATCCCCCTTACGATTTAAACTCGTAATTGAAAATCTAACCTCAACGCGATCGGCAGTTCGCAATGGCGACCATTGCGCGCATGGCTCTGTCTGTCAAGCCCAATAAAATAGCAGATCCGTTCAATACTGAATATTTTTATCGATCCTGGGTATATAGATAAAGACCCCCTGTCCATATTCCCTGGTAAATTTAAATATTTCTGTCAGTCGGCATATCTCTGCGGTATAAAATGCATGTTACTGTTAGATGCCACGATCTGACACGAAACTTTAGGTGTGAACTGCATACTACCTACTACATCTTATGGAATTCGGAAACGAAAGTAAGGATTTTAAACATTCTATTGAGCTTTATGTACCATTTACGTACATAAAGGAAAATCATCTTCATTGAAATCTACATCTTTTACCACGAGTTTCCTCATGACCAGCTTCCGTAGACCTTCACGAGTCTGAGTTATGACGTCACGTCGACGTCACGTTAGCCGAAATAGTGACAGCGTGTAAATTGTTTACAGGAAATGAAAACACGACTATTACCTACGCTTTTTCGACTTTTCCTCGTAACCACCTTGGAAATAGACAAATACTTTTCAGTTATGTGACCATTAAGTATGATTAATGATCTCTATCTCACACCTACGTGATGTTTCGTCACGACTGGCGAATGTCTTGGCTCCTTTTTTACTTTCCTCTTTTACAACTATTTTATTTAAGGTTTAATGTGTAATAGGTAATAGGTACCTAATTATTTTCCCCTTTTTGCTCTAGACTTCGCTCACAGATAAATGTTTCAACTTTTACTTGAATCTTCAGTGGCTGCAACCCCACTATTGAGCGAGTGCACTCTTGATAAATAATTGAGGAGTCCTGTAGCTTACTTCACCACACATTGTCGTTAATAAAAGTGATTTATGTTCAGGAAGCCTGGGGCAATCGTCCCCAACTGCTTCAAGATTTAACAATAAGTACCCAGATGACCCAGCGTTGCTCGGAGAAAAACGATTGATTTTGTTCAGAGACTTACTTAGTGTAGGTAACTTAACAACGCTATCCATTGCAGTAGGTATGTAGCTCCCAATTACAAAAATAATAGTGTTACATACTACTCGCTAATAGATGTCTATTTATTTCAAGTTATGTTTAAGTTGATTATAAACTGTAAACACGTATAAAACGATATTTTCTAAAAATGAAACCTAGCTAGATCGATTTATCGCCCGCGAAAACCTCTGCATACTAAATTTTATGAAAGTCGTTGCAGCCATTTTCGAGATTCAGATCATATAGGTACTTACTTATATACGAGAATTGCTAGTTTAAAGGTATTAGATATGTGTAGAATTTACACACATAAATCTATACTGTTGACAGTGTTAATAACGATAACTAAAACCCAAACTACCAACGTAGGCACTGCTACCTATCAAAATATTAACGGTATAAAAATAACTCCATTTCACCAGAAATTCCTTAAACCGCTTAGATGCAAAAATAGATCTCATTCTCGTTACTGTTGCACAACAAAATGCTTTGATATTTAGTTTCCACAAATTAGCACTCTGAAATACGATTGTTTTCTGACATCTTCTAAGAACCGCATTCTTTTTACGTAAAAAATGGCGTTACCGTCTCGCAGTGCGGAGCAGTGTGTAATATGTCTAGAGAAGTGGCCAAGTAATTTTTACTTTCGTGAACCATGCAATTGTAACACGACGCCTGAGCAAACGATGAGCTATAAGATCGCAGCTATTTTCAAAAGTACCATCAAAAGATGAGCAGAAATCAAAATTTGTTTAAAGAATCTTAGGTCAGGTAATGGAGATTTAAAATAAATTGTAAGAAAGTTTAAACTGTTTTTCCTTATTTTTCATAATATATCATATCTTATTTATTTCAGAATTATTATCTTTGGACAGATCTTGTGTAATGCGATGGGGAATGCTCCAAAAAAGGTAATCTATTTTTGACGTGATTCTTATACGAGATAATATTATAAATATATAGAGAACTTTTACAGTAATTTTCGTTTTGGTATCGATTGAAAGATCGGGTTGTTCACAATACCTTAGATATACTTACATATAGAGGAATCTTTCTCTGTAGCTTCGGGATTAAGAATAGAGCTACGGTATCCCCTGCCTGATCGTAAGAGGCGACTAAAAGGGGGGGTGGGGGGGCGGGGATGCGGACGGTGAGAGTAGGAGCTTGACCCGTCCAGCCAGCAGCCCCGGGAGGGACGGCGGTGTATGCGTGGCTGCATGCCGCCGTGAACACCTGAAGGTGCAGGAGAGCATATCTGCTCTCCCGAAGATGGGCCCGTTATGGGGCGCCGCGCGTGGAGGACACCGGTGCGTTCCTATGGAGATCCCGGAGTCCTCACAAACGCAGAGGCAGGCCACCGAGGGGGTTTTAGTGCGGTCAAATCCCACATAACCGGGTATCCTCTCCCAAGGTGTCGGATACCTTTTGAAGATTTCCCCCCGATACCAAAAAAAAAAGGACTAGTACCTAACGACGATACTACACATAACCTTGTGTTCGGCTTAGCTTTACGTCACTGTATCAAGAGATAAAATTAAATGTGCTGCAGTAAACACTTGGCGTGACTATTTAGTAATCTGTGACTTGGCTTTGGGAGTAGAGTGATATCATAATTTGCATCTAATTTTCGCAAATTAATACGCTAGCGTGATTGCACTGTTTATAACGTTAATATATCACAATGTTGTGTATTAGTCTTTTCACCCTCTCAAAAGACGCACTTTACGAGTACTTTACCTAGGAACTACTAAATTGCACGTTAAGTGAACCTTGTCATATCACTCTGTCTGCTCTGGGTGCGCTTAAGTAACGCTGAGCTGAAAAAAAGAGCAAACGTAGAAAACTTCAGGTCTGTTCCATTTTTAAAATAGCGAGTATGAACTTCTTTACATAGTAGCTATTAATTTAGGATATCCACAAACCTCCAAAACGATGCATCTCATCCCCCTAAAATCACTCCTCTCGATTCATAGTGAAACGCGTACCTAATTCGACGTATGAAAAGTTACGCAAAACAAAGCGGTAGGTACCTAATTGCGTCTTCGTCGCCGGCGCCAAAGAAGCTAGCGATTGAAATAAACAGATAATTAAATTTCCAAGAACTTTTATTCTTGTTTATATACCACGCACGTATCAATAATGTGTGTGCTATTTGCGTATATCTTGCATACGTCTTTTCCACGTATTGTCTTGCAACACCATTGCTATAGGATGACATGGATAATTTGCAGTAATCTCTGAAATGTTTTAAGGTAAGGTTAACTACCTTTTTAATTATGTGATACAGTGATACTGATAAGTTCTCGAGCAGTGTAACTAATAGAACGTAAACTATGTACAAATTTAAGCAATGTTGAGTGTGGTCGGGGTTTGCATCGGTAAATGTTAGTAGGAAATAATTGTATGCCCCTTTCGATTAAAGAGGACACAGCATCTAGAATGTCTGTAGATGATCTGTCTATTTGAATCACTAAGGTACTCATCAGTACATAGTATCTCGATGATTTGAATGAATTTTCTCGACAGTTATTTGTAGTGTTACTCTCTAGTCTATTTCCAATACATAGGTACCATACGCAAGGAAACACAACATATTTTTACTCTTTACATTATTGTTACTCGACTACTGTAGCGTTGGAGCACCAATGAGGATTGATTGAGGTATGGTTTATGGCTAAGTAGGACCAACCCGCAGTTCCATAATGCAACTTCCATAAGGCTTTCCATAGGTTTAACATAGATCTACTGTCTATCGATAAACACAGGAAATAATAATTTGAGCACGGAAAGACAAATGAAAATTGTTACTAGTAAACACCATCCAAAATTTTACCGCGCTGAACATTGTTCACCAACGCAGTTTTGCGTTGAACATTTGAACAGTTGAATTTTGCTTATTAATTTACCACATTGCGGTTACATCGCATCGTTTGGATTAGTGGATAGAAATCCTATTTTCCATCAGCTTGGACAATATTGCTTTCCAGTGACTTATTTCCAAGTGGGGAAATTCTGGAAAATCCGGGAAATTCCGGGATCTATTGCAGTGCCACGAAACTCACGAACTAGATGCTACATACATAATAAGGCGGTGGTGTGAAAGCTAGCGTATATCAGTATTGGAATTTATTTGAGTATGACTTTCTTGGTAAGTAGCTAGTTAGCTAGGTGCAAAGGTGACTTTTTCACTAAATAAGGATTAACCGGAATATTTTAAGTTTTTCACTAAATAGGGATTAACCGGAATATTTTAAGTAGATACTTAATGCTTTCAGTCCCTGTAACTTCGGGATTAAAAATAGAGCTACGGTATCTCCTGCCTGATCGTAAGAGGCTACTAAAAGGGGGCTTCCGGTGTTGCAGACGGTGCGAGTGGGAGCTCGACCCGTCTAGCCAGCAGCCCCAGGAAGGACGGTGGAGTGTGCGTGGCGGCATGCCGCTGTGAACCTGCAGGTGGCAGGTGCAAGAGAGTCTGCTCTCCCGAAGATGGGCCCGTATTGGGGCGCCGCACGTGAAGGACACCGGTGCGTTCCACTGGAGATCCCGAAGTCATACCAAAGCGCAGAGGCAGGCCGCCGAGGGGGTATTAGCGCGGTACAAATCCCACATAACCCGGTATATATCCTCTCCCAAGGTGCCTTTTGAGTCTTATTTTTTAGGGTATGCAATGTCACCCGCTATCGGATATCATAGGTTATAGGATGTTATAGGTTGCTATATACATATAGCATGAGCAGCGATGGCCGAGTGGTAAAAAGCCGCGGTCTTCTACGCGACCGATCCAGGGTTCAAATCCTCGGCGCGCACCTCTGACAAAGAAATTTGTAATGTGCGAATTTATCGCTGCTCCACGGTGATGGTGAATATCGTGATATTTCATTAATTACAATGTTCTCCATCGCCGTGCATGCCTGAGAGAAATTCATAATTTCTCGAAAGCATGACGTCCACCAATCCGCACTTGGCCAGCGTGGTGGACTATGGCCTAAACCCCTCTCACTTGTGAGAAGGAGACCTGTGCCCAGCAGTGGGACATAAAAAAAAGGTTGAAAAAAAATAATACATATAGACAACAACAGGTGTGGTTGCCGTTTCTAAGGCTGTTTACCATTTTTAAGTAATTATGCATTTATCTCGTTAAATAGAGGCATGGATGAAACAGTCTACGCACAATTGTTGATTACCAATTTCAGAAAGGCTTAATTTTTACCAGTTTCAAGCAGCAAAAAAAAACAAATCATTAAATTATTGGCAATAGACTAGAAAAATTAAAATATATTTTCCTCTATAAGGCGACTTTCTTGCCAAAAAACGATATCTACAATCAGTGGATTTTTAGATCGACAAAAGATAAACCTATGGAATTTCGCCCCATTTCACAGCGGAGACAGGAAATGATAACTAATATATTAAAAAGAAGAGTCCAAAGGTACAAACAATATCCAGAAAAAGTTTCAGGATCACAGATATGATATAAATAAGTAGGTACTATAAAACCTGGTCTGGGCTATAGCTATAACTATGTTTATTTAATTTGTAAGGATCTAATAATTACAGAACGAAGTCTCATTCTACCAGTCGGTGAGGCTTGAACAGTACTGCAATGCGGGTTGGTGGAATCTGGAGATGTGGGATACCTTAAAGCTTACACACAGTTTTCTGTCGTTAACAAACGGGTCTGACGTCTTAACGTGTCGTCTCAAACACAGAAATGCTCATGAAATTTTCACTTTCACCCTTTCACCCATCTCACACCCGACAGCACCCATTAGGCTTGTTAGTAGATCGATTGCGTTCTAAGCCTACCGCTTCCACGCTTCACTGATTGTAGATAACGCCATAAAAGAAATTCGAACGAGCAAGTTGCAATAGCCGGAAATCCGTCACATAACGGATATGGCTTTCGAGGAACGGCAAATTGCAAATTCACATACAGTTCTGTGAAAAGAACAGACTGGAGATCAAAGGAAAGAGGTAACGGTGCCTACGGTCTGCGCAAACAACGTGAATAATAGAGAGGACGGCAATGTTTTTTTTTCTTTCTTCTTTAATAGAAGTTTTATCAGAAAAATAGTGCCATTCACTTCTGTGTCAAACAATCTACTGCTCAGATAAAAAAAGGAAAGATGGAGCTCTGCGAATAACAAAGTGAGGCCGTTTTTGTGTGCGTTGCCGGCCCACGCTCACATGTTGCCATCATCATTAAGTATCACTATTTATTACGACCTTTCAACCAATATTCAACATTTTTTTCGTGAATTTTTATATTTTTGACAACATTTAGCTCAATGTGCGATATTCGGCTGCCAAAGCTAGGTGCAGTTTTGTTAGTCCCTGTAGCTTCGGGATTAAGAATAGAGCTACGGTATCCCCAGCCTGGCCGTAAGAGGCGACTAAAAGGGGGCTTCCGGGATTGTGGACGGTATGAGTGAGAGCTTGATCCGCCCAGCCAGCAGCCTCGGGAAGGACGTGGTGTGTGCGTGGCCGTACGCCGCATGCCGCCGTAAGCATCGGAAGGTGCAGGAGAGCACATCTGCTCTCCAAAAGATGGGCCCGTTCCAGGGCGCCGCGCATGGAGGACACCGGTGCGTTCCACTGGAGATCCCGGAGTCCGCTCCAAGCGCAGAGGCCAGCCACCGAGGGGGTTTTAGTGAGGTCAAATCCCACATAACCCGGTATCCTCTCCCAAGGTGTCGGGTACTTTTTGAAGGTTTCCCCGATACAAAAAAAAGGTGCAGTTTTGTTGTACAAGTGTGCATGTCATGTGTATGGACAAAGCGTGGTGCAGTTAAAACCGGCTTGCTACGTATTTCGCAGCATTCTATCTACACTTGTTTATTTGATCTGAGTTCCAATGTTACGGTGGAAAGGTGCGGTTGCTGGTCAGATTTACGTGAGGCAAACATCAGACTCCGGATTAGTAGCGCAATCGCATACGGCCTCAGGTCGGCTTGCTTCAGGTTGTCTGTAGAATGTCCATTATTGTCTATGCGCTGAATTTTGGCTACATTCCCAGAACGTGTAATGATGGTTACATGAATGGGAGGCAACCCAAAAAAACATGTATTCGCACTGCTATTTTTATCGGACTTCATCAAAGCAGATGAGGTTATCAATTCGTCGGGTTTTTTTTTGTATGTATGCTCACCGGGAAACCTTATCCGATTCGATGATTGTTTTGTAGTGGTTGAATTTTGATCGTGGGAATAATGAGAGAAAAAACAGGGCAGAAAGGGCTCAGAAGGCCTTCCCAATTTTACCCTGTCCACACTAAATTGTGATGTCGCGCCAACACTGACTACATGGATTGGAATGCGTTTCTTACGAGTATTTACAACGGTTCAGCTTATTTTAAAAGTCTCAGAATATCTTCATTGGAAAAGCTACCAATAAATAAATAAACCCATCAACCGCAATGCATTTACCGGAACCAGTAGAAAAACAGACTTAGTGGAAGGTATGCAAAAACAAATATATTTTCATCGCAAATTCCATTTTCGTTACGCGGCCGACGGGTTTTTATTTACTAACAATGTGGAAACGTCTACATTGGATTTCGTTGTAAAAGAATCAAGGTGAAAGGCTGCGTTCACATGCACTGAAGCAGTGGCAGATCTAAGATTTGTGCGGCCTGAATTTTTTGAGTAGGTAAATAAAGTCAACGGAGGGGGTGGCTGATACATGACGTGTACTCAGACCGCGCCTGGTTTGAAAGGGTTGGCTTGATTTTAATTTGGAAGAATTAGAGGTTTGTCAAGGGTAAACCTGGATGGTTGAGGAAGGCTTGAGCCCACCTAGCCCTGGATCCGTTAGTGCACTGAAGAAATAAAAATGGCACGATGGTACTTGTAACCTGAGCTTGTAGCATTTAAACGAAGTATGTATGTATATGTAAAGTCATTGAAATTTAAGATTAATAATTTTAGAACAACGAGATCCATTAGCCTTTAGAAGTCAGCTACTGGCCATAGGCCTCCCCTAGCATTCGGCGTCCTCTGAATCCAACGGTTTCCCGCTGTCTCCAATGACATTTATTTTCCTATAGCTACAAAAATACACATTTACAAAATGGTTACTTAAATACATATAAGTTATACTAACAAATGGGGCTGTGAACCCACATTAGGATTTTCTGTGTCTTGAATACTATGGACACACAAAAACAGAAACACAAACACTCTGACCAAGAACGTATATTTAAACTAATTATCTAAATTTTTGCTTCGTCGGGAATCGAGCCCGGGACACTCCGATCGGCAGTCCCGTATTTACGGATAGATAACCATTGCACCACATCGGTTGGTCAGGAATCAACTCGGTATTATTTTTCTTATCAGCATAAAGACAAAACCTAATTCTCTTCTTTTATTTGCACCGTTTCCTGTTTGGTGAACTATAGTAGCCAATTTTTTCAATCCCTAGATAAAAGTATTCGTCAAATAAATGTTATAAGTATAACTGTTGATACATGAAAAGGATTGCGATAATTTTAAATGACTATATAATAGCTTTATCTTGAGATTGAAAAGTTAGCCCCAAATTACCGAAGCGCGCATGGCCCGGCGATCAGTGTAGAATGCAAACGATCTATACAACCAACATCTATATCTATATAACAACTAAGCCAAACGGGCGCTGTCGGGTGTGAGATGGGTGACCGCTAGTGGCAAAAAATTTCATGCGCGTTTCCGTGCTTCGGAGGGCACGTTAAGCTGTCGGTACCGGTTGTTGTCGATAGATAACAGTCGTTAAACCTTCTCAGAGGCCTTATAGGCGGTTTGAAAACATCCGACAGCGGGTTGGACACTAACCCGCATCTCCACCAACCCGCATTGGAGCAACATGGTGGACTCCTCCTCCCATTATTGGGGAGGCCTAAAGTTCCAGGCCTCCCGGACAGACCGTGACCAGCAGTGGGACGCAAAAAGGGTTACAGCCATAGTAAGCAAGTCTCAGTTACGAAGCTTGTGATCTACGAGGAAAGAAAAGGTGAGGAATGTCACGGGCACAGCTGGTGATAAGTTAAATTGAATTTCATGGCACGTAATTCAAAGATAACTAAAATGCTCAAACCACAAATCATTTAATTTTGCAAAATACGTTTCCTGGTTTAGTTTCCTGCTATACTTAAATTGGGTGTCTGTTGAATCATAACGGAGGGATAACATACAAAATGACGTAACAGATGATAAGACTTATAGCCATACATATTTTAAGGTAAACCACAATATATAATGGATTTTCCCAGTTCAAAATGTGAGTCAACGCTCCGGTATTAGCTTTGGTTTCCCTACATTACGGCCGAAATCAATATTATGTAATTCCCGATCAATTATTTCCTCGATTGATAAAAATAACGTATTTTTAGCCAGAATATACAGATTATATTTTTTTACTTTTTATGTTAATTAGAGACAGGTAAAAGCTGTACTTGAATCCAATGAATAATGTCCTATGAAGTTATAACAGATACAAAATGGTAGTTCCAAACTGTGGATCGCATATTGGTTTCGGCTGTTAGACATTCTATCAGACAATGAGAATACGTAGTGAAGAAGCGCGCATCGCCCGGCGCCTAACGTAGAACACAAGCGATCTATGCAGCTAAGCCAAACGGGCGTGGTGGGGTGTGAGATGGGTGACCGCTAGTGGCAAAAATTTCATTCACGATTCCGTGCTTCGGAGGGCACGTTAAGCCGTCGGTCCCGGTTGATGTCGAAAGATATCAGTCGTTAAACCTTGTCGGAGGCCTTATGGGCGGTTTGAAACAACAACACCGACAGCGGGTTGGCCATCACGCTGTCGGTATCCCGCCTCCACCAACCCGCATTGGAGCAGCATGGTGGAGTAAGCTCCAGGCCTCCCCAGTAATGGGGAGAGAGCCGTACCCAGCAGTGGGACGCAAAAAGGGTTGCAGCGAAGAAGGCAGCAGTGAAGAAAAGTCCCAAAGTAAAATTAAAAACCATAACAAATCTTGGTTGTTCTTAGACATCGTAAATCTATAACAACGGGTTACCCTAAAGGTGTTGATTTCGCCTTGTGATATACGAGAAATAAACGGTCGTATCGTTTGATTGCGTTAAATTTGATCACATTTCTTGTATCTTTGTATCTTCAACTATCTTCATTACATTTTCCTAAGCAAGAGTATTGACGGACTCACAGAGGGATAACGTCGTGAGAGAATATCTGTATTACTTTAATTACTTATTTTGTATATAGGAACTCTACTAACACTCCTAAGCTACGCTTCGCAGCAATGTAACCTAGGTCGTTGACACTTAAAACTTTGTAGCACCTTTTATGCATGAAACATGACGGGTAAGTTAAAGGGTCAACATTGTAGTAGGTAGGTATATACATCATATTGATTTTGTGAAACTTTATCCTTTTAAAAATAGGTAAAATGCCATTCTTTTCACGTAACATAATAAACTATGATTATTGTGGGTTGAACCCAGATATCCACAATTATTTATCGGATAGTCGCCTGGATCTCTTTCTCACTCACTCTCAAATCACCATTCACTTTTTTACTTAGTAGTCAAACAGGTTTAATCGACTATTGTGTGTCGATTGAAGTATTGAGACCATCATTAGTGTTATATCACGTAAATCATAGTTTGTAATTAAATAATACGACAATTACTTTAGACTTTTATTAAAGCACAAACATGAACTGCTAACTAATAAAGAAACATATTGTTGCTTTGACCTATAATCCGGTCTTGGACTACCAAGTCAATTGAGATACTTTTAATGAGCTGTCAAAACGTGACATCCCCATACATTTTGTATGAGAAAATGATTAGTGACGTCACTTATCCTATATAGTCAATTGACTTAATTATTATTGATTTAAACGGTAATATAAATCATGTACAAAAAGAATTAACAATTATATTGCTTTCCAAGCGCGATTTAGTGCAACCTTTTTAAGATAAAGATTTTGAATTTTTTTGTGCATAGTGTCCAAGATCCTATTAATAAACATATTATATTAACACACTCAACTAGATTGTTTACCGTTGTTTTACTATGCCAGATTACCATTTACGCATCCAGGGTTCGATTCCCAGCGGGAACATTGGATTGAAGAATTAAAATGTCCATTCTTGGTCTGGGTGTTTGTGTCCTTGTTTTGGTGCAACCCTTTTTGCGTCCCACTGCTGGGCACGGGTATCCCCCCATTATTGGGAAGGCCTGGAGCTTACTCCACTATGTTGCTCCAATGCGGGTTGGTGTCCTTGTTTTACTGAGTAATTATTACATTCTGCCGTGAATTGAGTCAATTGATCAAAGTGTCCTTTTGACAAAACGGACCACAACACTCGGAGTAACTTTATGTACATGAGTATAACCTCAGTTCTTAGGTATCTATATATAGTTATAAATAATTTTGACGAACAATGTGGCGTAAATGTTACTAGACTGTCAATGAAGGGTCAAGAAGGTCAACAAGACCCCGGTTCGATTTCCAGCGAGCCTTTGTTGTTGGTTTGTGTGTTTGTGTCAATGGTGCCCAGGACATACTACTCGGCCAAGTTAACATGACACCTGGGAGGCTACTCTGTACGCCCGTATCCAAAACTTCGTGAATTTTCGGGCCTCATTTTTGAGTATGACTGCCGAAATTCTACCAATATTTATTCATTCAGTGGCTTAATGTTATCTTATCAACGACAACGCTAATCTTACTAATTCATGAAAAGAAACTGTCTAAATATTCCAAAAATAATTTTAGAACGTATGGACGGATGCACACAGAATAACCTCCCGTATTGAATATGCAGTGTTATTATTTTTATTCTTTACAAATGGACAGTCTGTGATAAAAGGACTCAGAAATCAATTTGAATTTAGAATTCAAAACGATTTTATTGTTTTCTTTTTTATATGAGATCAAAGAGTCAAATTTGACAAAAAGTACCACAACACTCGAAGCCAATTTACAGAAGTATACGCGGTGTCTGTACTGTACCTACATTATTATGTATAACTGAACGATTTGGTTCATAATTAATCTCCGGATGACACCGACATAAGTATCGACTTTCTACAGTTCTTGGGAGCGGTGAAACGGCCATTGTAGCAATAAATTCTCTTGAAGTTGAGAACCGAGAGAGAGCTGTTCACGGAACGCGTACTCGAAAACTTTAATCCTTTACCTTTGCGCTCTATCGAAGGCTTTTGAGGTCGTCGATAAAATTTTATGTGAATCCTGCCCACTTAATAATGTTGTGGGTAAGTTTTCATACATCCACATTTAATAATATTTTACTTACTTTAATGTCCCCTTGCGCCTTTTTACGGTAAAATGTCCTTTTTTTGGTATCGGGGGTGGGAAACTTTTAAAAGGTACCCGGCACCTTGGGAGAGGGTACCGGGTTATGTGGGATTTGACCGCACTAAAACCTCCTTAGTGGCTGCCTCTGCGCTTGGGGAGGACTCCGGGATCTCCAGCGGATCGCACCGGTGTCCTTCACGTGCAACGCCCCAGAACATACAGGGACTACGATCAAATGTCCTAATATCTAGTTAAAAGTCATATGGCTGCAACCCTTTTTGCGTCCCGCTGCTGGGCACGGGTCTCTCCCACTTATTGGGGAAGCCTGGAGCTTTCTCCACCACGCTGCTCCAATGCGGGTTGGTGGAGATGCGGGTTAGTGGCCAACCCGCTGTCGGATGTTTTCAAACCGCCCATAAGGCCTCCGACAAGGTTTGACGACTGTTATCTATCGACAACAACCGGGACCGACGGCTTAACGTGCCCCCCGAAGCACAGAAACGCGCATGAAATTTTTTGCCACTAGCGGTCACCCATCACACCCGAGCCCGGCTCAGCCGAGCCGAGCTCAGCTGCATAGATCGCTTGCGTTCTACGCTAGCCGCCAAGCCATGCGCGCTTCCTAAAAGTCCTATAAACCACTATAATTTTCGATATAATAAGGGATTTGTTTGAGTCAAAAGTAGCGCATGGTTTGAACAGAATATTCATTGTCGTTCTTTACCTTAAATTTTAGTTTAGCAGTTTTTATGTTCCTTTGTTACTTCGATCGATTGCTTGATTATAAAACATGTTTCGAAAAAATCTGGTGAAGTAAGTATCTAGAAGAATTTCACGTTAGGATATTGCACTAATAATATGGCTGATTATCCTTCGTGCCTTTTGTTTACACATCATCGTGCGCGCTATGCAGCTTTGTCCTCTAAGTTTGGTCACTTACATGTGAATAAAGAATTACTGCTGCCTTCTTGGAAAGTATTGGAAATCAGTAATTGGTCCAGCTTTTAACGCCACTTCTCGCAAAACCAGATGTTGCCGAAGTAATCGTTTAAATATTTCGCAAATGTTATACGCAGTATGTCGAGTCACTGTTTGAGAATTCAGAATGTTATTTTTCACTATTGTTCGAGGAATAACATGTTAATATATTTACATGGAAAATATTTAAGTAGGTACCTACCTATTGACAAATTTCACGGAAATGTATTCAATTATCTTTTTTGTTTTGAAGTAGGTTGAGCGCTACCGAATACGATATAGGTATGTAGATATTAGTATATTGATTCAATAATAATACTGGAGTAGTATTAGTATAGCCTATAGCTAGGTACCTAGGTACATGTAATAAAATGTATTGGGTATACCGACAGTAACACAAAAGAAAAAAAAATTATAATCATCATAATAAGTCTTAGTAGTAGATACTATAGTATATTATCCTACTGATAATACACACATAAATTGAAAAGAGCATTACATAGTTGGAACCTATTACTTTGCCTTTTGATTGTCAGGGCACTTTTACGCCACGCTGCTCCAATGCAAACGCATACTTAAACGAGTATATTTAATTTTATTATATGTTTTTAGAATATTTTGTAGCCAGGCCGTTGTTGGATGTTTTCAAACCGTCCTTTAAGCAAAGTTTAACAACTAATTAAGATAAGTATAGATTTAACAATAGCCAAAAGCAAAAGAAATATTTCTTAGATGTAACCTATTCTTCTTCGTTATGTTAATTTAATTCATAGACGTTCCGATATACTCTTCCAACCAAAACCCAAGACGTAGCTGGAGCAGCATAGGAATATGTTTTTCAGAATTGACTTATGCAATATTGTTCTCCATCTTGGCCATTGCCGCGCATGCCTCAGAGAAATTCATAATTTCTCGAAAGCATGACGTCCACCAATCCGCACTTGGCCAGCGTGGTGGACTATGGCCTAAATCCCTCTTACTTGTGAGAAGGAGACCTGTGCACAGCAGTGGGACATAAAAAGGGTTAAAAAAAATGCAATACTGTATGCACAATAAAACTTTAATTTCAATCAGTTCAAAGAATGTAACAATTTGTTTACTCAAACTGTTACGGAGAAATCGCTAAACACGAGTGCAATTAGGAAGGATAGACAAACAAAACTATAATACGACGTAAATAAAATTCTTCTTCAAAGTCGACGTCACTATGACAAGTGGTAGCAATCATGTGATGGTTGGCGTCATCCAGATGAATCAATCTGTCCAATTCCAAGTCCAATTACGTAGGAACTGTACGCATGAAGACGACTTTATTATGCAATCTATACAAATAAACAAAATTGGAGTGTCTGTTTGTAATATTAAAATAACCGCTTATAACACACACAAAACACGCATATAAATGTATACCTTACATAAATATCTTTTTATAATTTTTGTCTGTCTGTCTGTCTGTTTGCTTCTGCTAATCTCTTAAACGGCTGGATCGATTTTGATAAGGAGTAAATTGGACTTTTTTTTAGAAAAATTCTAAAACTAAAGTCCACACCGGCGAAGTACGGGCAGCCGCTGGTTTTTTATTAAATGGGAACAATTTCCTTGGGACCTACATACGCAATGAATTATGGTTCCTTCTAACGTCACACAGTAGACTTACCCACTTTACTGATACAAATGACATTTGTTTTAATTAATTACAATTAATAATATTTTTATTAATTCGGCAGCGATGGCCGAGTGGTAAAAAAAAACGGCTGCACTCCGGTAGTGCCGGCAGAAGTGAAAACTTGAACATAACGTTATGCACTTTTAATATTTTGGAATGGTTAGGGAATAATTTCGCACGAATTGCTTTTATTATCAGTATTATTTTTCATCTAGTATTTCATTTTCTTTCACTATTTTTTTGTCACTTTTTTCTTTAATAGACGCACTTTGTTCAATGTCCATATTTTAAATACTTTATATAAACGAATTATTTTACAAGTATAGACAGTCGAGCCGTCATCAGCTGTCACCCCTCCGTATTACGAATATTCGATCAGGCCACGTGTCTTGACGCGAGTTTAAAATTTTTTTTACCCATCCCAAAAAAAGTGCACAACGCCGCTAAAGAAGTTTTCACTTCAAAAAACCTCGGTCTTTGACGCGACCGATCTCGGGTTCGGTGCCTAGGTTTTGTCAGTGTCCCAGTAGGTACCCGTCATTCAGTCCCTGTAGCTTTGGGATTAAGAATAGAGCTACGGTATCCCCTGCCTGATCGTAAGAGGCGACTAAAAGGGACCTTCCGGGGTTGCGGACGGTAAGAGTGGCAGCTCGACGAAAAGTTCCTAGAACAATACGAAAATACATGTATTGTTCTAGGAACTTTTCTATATTTTTATTACATTTTCCTTGTTTGTTTTCCCGACGAGCCCATAGTGACGCTATTTATTCTTGCTTCTGTTTTACTAAGAGGCTGCGTAGGTACATAGCTTTTTTTACTTAACACCTTAGGAGAGATAGGGTTATGTGGGATTTTTACCTCACTAAAAGCCACTCAATAGATTCTTAGCTTGTGAAGAGCCCCGGGATCTCTAGTGGACCACCGTGGCGCACCGATGCCCACGTCTTTGATCTCTTTTTGAGTCTGAGTCTTTGATCGAGGGATTTATGTATTATCTCAATACAATACATATCTTTATTACGTTGCAGTGAAAAAAATTGCAAACATTAGCCTAAACTGCCGTAAAAATATTGCTTTTGTAAATTCAAATCGGCGTCAGAAATTGAAAAAATACCAGTGTAATTCTTGCACAGGGAATTACAAAATAATGATTAAAAACTAACGTTTCACACTCAATAGCCCACAATCGCGCGTTCCCCGTAGTGTAGATAGTATGTATGTATATCCTTCATCGTGAGTATCATGCACAAACATAGTAGTAGATGGTATCATGGACACATACAAAGACATGAACACGCACATCCAAACGAGAACAGCAACAGAAACTCATCATTTCAATCTCTGCTTTGCCGGGAATCAAACCCGGGACTCCGGCAGGACGACGTGTTACCGTTGCGCCACACGGGTCGTCATAATGTTTTGTTAATAATGTATTTCCGGAAATCCACCCTTTTATCGCTAATTTTATCCGAATCTCTAAGCGCTCGCTAACTTATATGTCGTGTTTTGTATAGAGAACTCTCAGAGAACTATAGAGAACAAAACACGTCACTCGTAATGGAAAATACGATCACTGATCGTCATCGACTAACATCGACCCGTGACTCAGATTCGGTTATGCAAAGTTCAACCGATAAACCGGATTACGGTTTTGCAATATTATTCGTGTTACGTAAAAGGATTTCTGTAACAACAATAAGTACAACAGCAGCAAGTTAGGCATGTCGTATTATTTTCCTTCATTGTTGAACTATAATAAATTCTTATCGTAAAAATGGTTGCTGTCGCCGTCGTTATAAGGACTAAGGATTTTCCAGACATGATATTATTATTTAAGATACTTACTAGCTTAGGGCACATATTATGATACGTTGAGATCTTTGTTTTTATTAAAAGCAATGCAAAAAATGTTAAGTAAATTACCATAGTTGTAAATTTCAGTAATCTATTTTACGATTTTCATGGCTATAACATAAGCGAGCGATAAAGCGATAAAGATTTCACCTAATAACATAAAAGCTTGTAACAAAGTTAACAAAAAAAAACATCACGTAAAACTCGTGTACTGCGTTGGATACTTTGCATTCTGTGAGCGATTAAGATTTACATAATAAGACTTACAGAAGTTACATAGCATTTATCGTCTCGGTATTTATGAAGCTGCATCGCAAAAGAGTAAATGTATGTTTCTTGCACGCTAGCCCCGTGATATTTTGTACTTATTTTTTTACCTGTAATAATGTAATTATTAGGTAAATGATTAAATGTTTCGTTGACCACTTTCACAACATTAGCTTCCTCTCTTTATCTCTCTCTCTCTTTCTTCAATCGGTCCCTCAGTGCGTGAGGATCGTGATTTCGCTTTACGTAGCGTAGGTATGCTCTCTTTTAATTTGTCGATGGCCTGATTAACAGCATTTTTTTTTCAAAATTTCTTACAACTAACTCTCATTTCAGGTTTTAGAAGAATTTCGGCTATTGTCCACTACGCTGCCTGGAAAACTGCAGGTTGGTAATATGTATATTTCTAAGAACGAAGTGACTATTTATACGGGAACTGTACGAATAATAGTTGAAGACTTGTATTGTATGTATATATACTAGTATCTTAAATACAAGTCTTCAAATATCACACTCCACAAATTTTCTTGGTATTGATCACTCGGAAGGATATATTATTATCTAAAATACAGGCTCGGCATAGTTTAGACAATAGGGAACAATTAGATGTAGGTAACAAAATATACCATTATTAATAATAAGCACCAGCCATTTATTTATTAGATTATTTAATACTACATTACGAAAATAAAATAAAATATTTGTCCGGGTATTAAGTATTCTGTTTTTTTTAAATATCCCGTGGAATACCCGTATGATTAAAAGAATATCCTGTAGAATTTTATTTTATATTGAAAGTAACTACATAAATAATGCATAGTAAAATGTAATACTACTTATATAAAAAAAAACGGCAAATTGTTTGTAAAGTAGGTTTACGATCGAGATGTTTACGTGATAACGTCCGCACGAGAAAATCTCCATTCGTTTGTATGCCGCTAGAGTGAGAGAGACGGAAGATCGGTCCACTCACTCGAACGCTATGCCAGCCTCCGCTCGTGAGGATTCCGCGTGACAAGTTTCACGGAATGACTGGCAGCGCTCGAGATGAGACGGGAGATCGGTCCGTCTCTCTCTCGTTATACCTGCGATCGCGCTCGTGAGGTTTTGGTGTGACACAAGTTTCTGAACATGTCACCCGACTAAAACGATTTTAAAGACGTTATCACGTCAAAAAATGTAGTTGTAAATAGTACATAATGCGTGCATTGAAATGAATTATTGTACCTTACATTCCCAAGACACAACCTAACCCATGGTTCGAGCCTCGTATCCATCTTCTTCACTTCGTCTAGATCTGCGAATGGGCTGCGGAAATTCGGCTGAACCCTGACGACTTCTCCTTCCTCTCGACCCCCCTTTTTCAGCTCAACCTCTTTTGCTTGCTCAAGGATATAAGACCTAACAGTAATAGTAAGCAAACAGTCCACTGGACAAAAACCTACCTCCAAATAAATTAAATTCTTAGTTCCGATCATTATTCGCATGTCGCTACTCGCAAATGGTGAATAAAACCGTGAATGAGAAAGAAAAAAACAAAGTAGGTATCTGAACTATTTTAACTATTTTATGTTATACATACATGTTATACATAATCGCATTCTTCGCATAATATAAGAATTATGCATGCACGACTACTAGGAGGTAAATAACATTGGTGTTATGGTAGTGGTTATTCAATGGTTTATTACGTGGCATAGTACTATGTAAATTGATAGATCAATAACAGGTCTTAACTAAAGAGAATCCTAAAAATCCGTGAGATTTGTTCGAGTAATGACTTCGTAAAATATATGAATCTTATCAGGCCAGGGATGCATTTAAGTCGGTATTAAAATAAACTTGATCAACGAACTGATTTTGTAAATTGGTGGAAAGTACACAAATAATTTTTTAACAGCCAGAGCAAATCGTGAATGTAGCCCTACACTTCTCGAGGACATTAATTATCTGATTGTAATTCTTATAAAAAAAGAAACAAAACAATCTGCTTTAGAACTAGTTGCCTATCCTATCACTAGCTAGCAAGTGTCAAACAGGCATTAAGAGACACATAAAAAAAGTTACATTTTTTAATTTTTTACGTTAAAACCAGTATCTATTTTTTGTTTCCAATGGGTGTTGGCGGTCCCGCGGTACGGAGCTGACACCCAAAAATCTCTCGGGGATACCTCTGCAGCAAAACAGAAAGGAAGAATTATTTTAATATAATACATACAGATACGTAGATATACTGCTATTAATGTCATAGCTACTCGTACACCTACGGGCGGTCCACAGTGCAAGTGAACTTGTTTGATCGTTATTTGTAAAGCTATTCGACCAAAGAATGCTGGCGGCACAATCTCGGCGTGATCAAAGACATTTATATCACGTTTAGTTGTTAACGACGGGATCTGGTTCTTAGACTTTACGTGAACTTTCTGCAGACAGGAATATAGGAAAATGGTTTTAGAACAGTGTTCTGCGTGTGTTATAGCAGTAATAGCGATCAATACACTGCCATTATATTATTTCCTTTAGAATAATTTGAAAATTTTGTCAACTAATCAGAACATGGAGTATTCTTCTCCTGCCCCTTTCCTTATATAAATTAGAATCGGTATTGAAAATATATTATTTAATACAACCAAACGGATTGATATGTATGAATGACAAAAGATATATTTGGAGACGATGCTTTTTTATGTCCTCAGTGTATTTTAATTTTATATGTATCCTAAAAAATGCTCAACTTGCTTACCTATGATAATTTATTATTTGCTTATGTCTTATCTGAAAGTGTACCTGACTTTACAATCAAAGTCCCTCTGTCAAAAATTGGTGAATTCCGGAATTCCGCCAACCTGCTTACTTTGTTTTGTTTTCCTTTTTACTAAGAGATACTTACGTAACAGAATTGCAGGATGTTTTTATGAAAATTTATAATACTTAGAACTTAAAATATTGCGGAACAAAAACATAACAATAAGTTACATTGTGGTTTTACCTATATAGAAAAAGCAAAACATAATAATTAATTATAAGTAACTATATAAACACCGAGCCTACGAAGTCTGGAATACTGACAATCTCGAAAACTATTGCCACTGGTGTTTTTTCGTGACATCTTTAGGTACCTGGTATGGAACAGCGACACCAGTGGCGGATCTATTTGGGGGGGTAGGGGGCTTGATTTAAGTTAGGTTAGGGCTTGACTTGCATTTTTGCCAACTTTTAAAACTTTTTTGGCAACAGCGCGCGACTTCTGTTCTGTCGTGCGATCTTGATCGATACCTAGATACTTGTAGGTATCGATCTAGGTATAAGTTGAGGTTGTCAAGGGTGAACCCGAATGGGCTTCTGCCCCCTGAGCTTGAGCCCCCCGGCCCCCCACCCCCTATGGATCCGCTAGTATATTCTGCTAGTGTGTCGTTCGACACACCGTGTCTTTTTTGGTAGGCATGTTCTGTAATAGTAAAAAAACCGGCCAAGTGCAAGTCGGATTCACGCACGAAGGGTTCTGTGTTCTGTATCATTATCTAAAAACACGTTTATTGTATGGGATCCCCCTTAAATATTTATTTTATTCTATCTTTAAGTATTTGTTGTTATAGCGGCAATAGAAACACATCATCTATGAAAATTTCTTCTGACTAGTCATCACGGTTCATGAAATACAGCCTGATGACTGACATGAGATACAGACACGGACGGACGGCTTAGTAAGTTGGCACCCTTCGGGTAAAACGCTCCTGTAGTAATGGCCTTTGTGATCCTAATATTACTTTTATGGGGAGCTTTTATAATGAGCACACTTATAGGTATTCTATACAGATATTTGTGTTTTTACAGAAAATTAGCTGTAAATTATATTAAGACTGACATCAACTGATCTCAGGGGCGTTATAATATAAGTCTATGTAATGTATATGTAAGTATGCAATCTAATAGCTTCCCGGATGGATTTCATCGGATACTGCAGCATCAATCAATGCCCCCGTGTTGTATTGAAGGAGACATTGAACCATTTGCGTTGAGTTAAAAAGCAAAATAATTCTGATGAGTATTATACTACATAAGTATTATACTAGTTATACAATAGTATAATATAATAATAGTACCTAGATATGTTATTGTCGCCCAAAAATTACCCTTAAAATGTGGCACACAACACACCTCATATAAAACGCGTCAAACAACCATCTTTTACACCTGTCGCACATTCGAGGGTCAATTATTTTGAAATGAAAATGAAATGAAAATATTTTGTTTCCACAAATATGGGTGAAAAAATGTTTTACAAAAAATATTTAGAGCTCCATATTTACCCCGTAGGGTGTACCAATTTTAATTTAATTTTTGAACTCAATTTTCATACTTGCATATAACATGTAACATATAGTACACATTAAATTTATTAGTTATATTCGAGTCAGGTGTAGATCGCAAGTGATATACAAAACAGATCAACGTTAAAAATAGCCAATTCCCACCTTTTTTGTATCGGGGGTGAACCTTCAAAAGGTACTCGGCACCTTGGAAGAGGTGTTACCGTTTTATGTGGGATCTGTTTCCGCACTAAAACCCCTCGGTGGCCTGCCTCTGCGCTTGGGGAGAACTTCGGAAACTCCAGTGGAACGCACCCAGCATGTCCTCCACGCGCGGTGCCCCAAAACGGGCCCATCCTCGCGAGAGCAGACGTGCTCTCCTGCACCTTCCGTTGCTTACGGCGGTAAGCGGCCACGCACACGCCGCTGTCCTTTCCGGGGCTGGCTGGACGGATCGAGCTCACACTCTCACCGCCCACGACCCCGGAAGCCCCCTTTTAGTCGCCTCTTACGATCAGGCAAGGTCTATTCTTAATCCCTAAGCTACAAGGATTAGGTGCTTCGGACTCCTATAAAATACTTATGTAGTCGAGTTGGGTGTAGATCGCAATTGATATACAAACTAGATCAACGTTAAAATTTTCCAATCCCCACCTACAGTTTTTGTGACGTTTGTTTTCTGTATGTTCTGCACACATAGTAGGTACTTTACAATACAAACTACAAATTATTTTTATTGCACACCAATAACAATTGAAATTCACATTTACATATCACAGAAACATCTACATCAGACGGTACTTTTAGTACTGCACTAACAATTTATCACCATACCAGATTACTTACCTATGTATATACTTGTTTGAATCTATTAAGAAATGAAAAGCTACGTACCTAGCTTTACTAGCAAAATAACGAAAGAGAATTTTTGCAGTAGATGTACGTATAAATGACCTCATTTGTATTCCATTAGCATGCAAATGTTAGCTTGATAAAATTGTTAGCACCTTGCATCGCTTCCACGAACACCTACTTGATATTCATACATATCTACTTTTTAATGACGTATCCTATACAACTGGTTCTGTTGGTTCAGCTGACAAATGTACATTTTTATACAAAAAATATTAAGTAATAAAAACTTTGAGATTTTTTAACATCTCCATTTAATCAACGGGATGAATGAATGAACGGCGTAACTGATAGTGAGTACACATCGTTTATAATACTGATACAATCATAATCATAAATATCGAAATTGCGAACACTAACACGAAAGTTTTGCAATTTGCAAATGAAAAATAATATTATGCCTCTTATTTCAATTCATTCTTGGTGTATTATTGAGTTATATTGAACTAGTTTTCCATTCTGCCCGCATAGGCTTCGCGTTTTTACAACTTTTTTCCATAAGAATGCGATATTTTTTTGGGTCAAAAGTAGCCTATGCCAAGTCACCACCAAACTATCCCCATACAAAAATCTGGTCAATCCGTTAGTAGCACTGTTGCGACGGTGAAGAAGAACAAACAAACAAGCGACTTTTCACATTTATTATCGTGTAAGATAAATATATCTATCTAATATGTATATATTATCTTTTATCAAATTACTATATTCTAAATGATCCATCCTCCCCATCCTACTTCAAAGAGAAATTTCATTATCGTGGCACTGTCCTGAATAGAGTACTTCGTTCTTCTGAATTTATTCATGGTTATTCCATCTGTCAACACCTGTTTCTATCAGAAATCCTTTACATTTCAGGCTACATCACTTTCCAACTAAACCTATTTTCAAGAAAATGCTCCGAGAGTTTAATTAAAGTCAGTCGGTATAGTCTAGTATATTCATCGTTCCTGCCACGCTAATATTTATGTATTTATATGTATATATATATATTATTTATGTATTTTTATTATATTTATGTATGTTTTATATATTTATGTATATTACTAGCTGTGCCCGCGAACTCCGTACCGCCCTTAAATGTTCGGGGTGGGCCATCTTTATCAGTTTGGGGGGGGGGGGGGATGAAAAATAGATGTTGGCCGTTTCGGAGGAGTATGGCAACGAAAACTGTGACACGAGAATTTTATATATTAGATGTAAATGTGTGTATATTATATTATATGTTTGTAGATGTAAGTAGTTAATTTTAATTTTTTTAAAACTGTGTCAGCTTCTCTCACTCAGTACTCTTTCTACCTTCCTACATACAAATTTTCACCATCACCATGGGTTGACTGGGAGAGAATGCCACTAGGCATTAGGTCCGCCCATTGTTAGCCTAGTTTTTAGGTAAACAATTAAAGAATAAATAAATAAATAAATAAATAAATGAAACGTTATTTATTTAAAAAAAGAGATAATAGTACGTACAATTCGGGAAACTTTGAACACAAAAAATCTGATTTATATTTAAGACCTTTAATTATTTTACTGAATGAATAATGTCCTTTTGAGTTGGTATTCTTTCTAACAAAATAAATTTACGGAAGAAACAACAGAACTCCCATAATTTCCCTAAACTCGAATTCAAAGTTACCATGAGTTTTGGGTAACTTTGAATATTTTTTTTAGAATGTAAAAACCGAACATTTTCATGTTTAGGTAAAACAAAAAGAAGGTTGGTATTATTAAATTTAAAAACCTAATCTATAAAAATGACATCTACACTGACGTACAAAAGTAACAAATAGCTTGGTCTTGCCATCAATCAAAGTAGTTTATGATTCCAAATCAGAGCTCAAAAACTTCCAGCAACTTCACGGAAAAGGCGGGAATTTTCAGTTTTTTTTTAATTTTCATTTGGTACAAAAACATTTTGGCAATCCATTTTACACAGTTATTACATTGAAAAATCAAATGTTTCGATGTAATAAATTATTAAATCTTTTTTCCAACTTTGTTCAAAGTTAAACGTCAATTCAAAGTTACCCAAAATGACTGTACATATTTGTTTATTTTAATATTTAAAATAAATAACATAATAATATCGCTTCACACTCCTAACCCCACAGTCTATATAGATACTATGTATACCATACCATATACCAGATTATTATCTACTCTAGATAATATGATACCATGTATGTACCAGGTACCATGTAAACACAAAAACACAAACACAAATTTAAACTGATCATTCAAATTTCTGTTTCGCTGGGAATCGAACTCGGGACCCTTCGATTGGCAGTCCGGCATGGTACCCATTGCGCCACGCAATAAAATATTATATAGTTAATTTATATTTATTTCACAGTAAAGCTGGGGTCCCACGGCCTGCTTTCTCACAGGTCAGACCGCGCCAGGCCAGGCCAACAGGCCGTGGGAACCGACGCATCCGATGAGGCCTGTGGTGGCCTGTTGTCGCCCGTCCGATCCATCGGAAGTCGGTAAGTTCAAAGGCGCGTCGGATGTAATCGTTAATTTCACCTGTAACAGCGCCTGCGCGTACACACACGCACATGATGGAGTGGACGAATGAGCTCATATTCGAGTTTTTAACTCTTTATGAAAATGATCAGCGCTTTGGAATAGTTCGTCGCCTCAACATAAAACAAGGACGATGTCCATGATGCATGTTTACGCCTAAAAATTAGGTAATTTAAAAGATGGAACTATCCCTATCACGGAGGTAAAAAGAAAAAAGAAAATTTAATGTCTACAGACTTACAGAAATCCGTATCACTTAACATGTTGGTATGTCAGTCAACAGGCCACACCAGGCCGGCACACGCCATGGGAATGCTCAGTACGGGCCGTGACAGGCCTACTCAGGCGGGGCGACGTCTGGCGCGGCCTGTCGCCTGGCGGGCCGTGGGACCCCACCTTAATAATTTTGACGATAATTGACAAAGGTGAAGCTGAGTTTAATTTACAAGAAAAATAAAATTTGGGAATTTTATTAATTTTTAAATAAAGATATACTTAATTCATTTTGTTTATCATGAAATACTCTTTTAATATCCAATTGATGGGCTAATTTAAAGTCTGATTCTTTATCATCCTCAATTTATTCTCAAAGCTTAGTAATCGAATTTATCTTCAGGCGAATAAAAAGTTAACGTCTTTAGATAGAAAAGTTTAGATTATTCTATTTCATCCATCCATCAGTCCTAGAAAGTCCACTAGACATTGGCCTCCCCCAATCTTCATATGCATATTATGACAACTTTAGACGGTACCTACAACTCACTCACTGCTGCATATTTTAGTACAATCTTGTTTGACGCATATTTTATGCGGCACGTGTCAAATACAGGTTCAGCATAAGACAATGAATAATATTATAAAGCGGCCGCCCGCGACTTCGTCCGCGTGTACTTTGGTACTAGTCATAGCATGATGTTCTATAGCCAAATGCTTTCCCCGATAAATGGACTATCCAACAAAAAAGTAATTTTACAAATCGAACCAGTAGTTCCTGAGATTAGCGCGTTCCAAGTTATACGAGTAGTTATAAATAATAAATAAATATCTTTGGTTTGGACAATTTCACACAACACCATCTGATTCCAAACTAAGCAGAGCTTGTACTATGGTAATCAGAAAGCTGATAAACATACTTATATAATTCTAATACATATACTTAAATAAATAAATTAACACCCAGACACAGAACAAATAGTTATTTTCATCACACAAATATTTGTCCTTGGTGGGAATCGAACCCACGACCTCACGTTTCGCAGTCGGCTCATCACCCACTACGCCACGGAGGCTGTCCAGTAGTTATTGTTAAGTTGTGTTGTTCATATTATTATATTATAAGCTTTTGTTTTTAAATTTACGGAACAGGAAATTCTAGTTTTACCGGTAGAAACTGAATGAAACGAATTTAATGAATCCCACAACGTCACATAACTCTGGAAAACCCATAAACATGTGTCCATTCACAAGACGAGAACATTAAGATTCTATCTGCACACGTTTGCCTACGAATAGACTCCGAACATCGGCTTTGTGAAACGTGAGATCATAAAGAATGTAAAAATGTGAATGAAGTATCGTATATGATATGAACCTATTTTATTATTGAAGAGGCTGTATAGTATACGAAATTCTGCCGATTTCGCTGATTTAGCTGATTTTACATAATATAAGATTTTGCAGTTAAAATACAGTAAGTCCATATTTCCATAAGCTGTTTAGGTTTTAAAATGATCCGGAAATATGTAAAAACTCGTTGTTTCATTACATGTAATATGAAAATATATTAGTTAACTTAAAAGCTAAACCTAAAAAATGAAAAATACGATGGTGTAAAATACATGGATGGGAGTGCGGCGTAGAACTAGTGCCGGATCTTGGGTTTCAGTTTGGGACTTTATTTTAGTTGGGGGGAAGGGGAATTCCCAACTTGAAACATTGTTGGCAACGGTGCGCGACTTTTTGCTATATGGGACAAATAAAAATAATAATAAAATAAATGTTAATGTACATTTAGTAATTGTTTTATAGTTAAGTTTTTTCCTCTTATATGTATTTTTATCATTGTATAATATTTGCATACCTAAATAAGGTAATTATGCCGAACTAAATTATATTTAACTAGCCTTCCGCCAGCGGCTTCGCCCGCGTGGACCCGTTTTATAGGTACCCGTAGGATAAAAACCATCCTATGTCCTTTCCCAAGGTCCACTCTATCTGTGTTCCAAATTTCATTAAAATTGGTTCATTAGTATAAGCGAGAAAGCGTAACAGACAGACAGAGTTACTTTCGAATTTATAATATTAGTAGGGATAACGGCCGCCCGCGACTTCGTCCGCGTGGATGTTTGATTGTTTGAACGCGCTAATCTCAGGAACTACTGGTTCGAATTGAAAAAATCTTTTTGTGTTGAATAGTCCAGTTATTAGGGAAGGCTATAAGCTATGTAACATCATGCTATGCGACATTAAACTCCTGCAACGATGTATTCTGTGCTCCGCTCACACTGTTTTGATATATAAAATATGATCTTTGACGTTAGGAACACACCTACATTGCTTAGACAACAGTGAGTGCTTGTAATTTAATATGAACTTTATACAATAGCAATAAAGCTCAAATTTACTACGTTTTAGTTAGAAAACATTTGTATGGGAAAAAGAAAAGGGCTGTTTTTAAGGTTTTTCCGGCAATTATTCGAACTTTTCTCGCCGTAAAAACCATCCTTAAACTTCAACGAACATTTAAAAAAAACAATTGGCTAAATTGGTCTAGGCGTTGTTGAGTTATGCGCTTACCAACACATTTTGCGATTCATTTTTATATTATAGATTAAACAACTTTGAAACACCCATATTTGTGCAAAAAAAAGTATTTGTCTTTGTCTATCCGTATGTACATCCTTTAAACTCATCCGGATGATGTGTGGATTTAAAAATTAGTCACGATATTTATAATTTTAAGTGGTTTTGGAGGGGGGGCTTGAGCCCCGGACCATACCGTCGCACACCAGTGCATTCCGCTGGAGATTCTGAAGTCTTAGAACAGTTTTATTGCGATATACATGAGTATATCGCAATAAAACTCTATTTATATTTATGAAAATACCACATAACCCATAACACTTTCTCCCAAGGTGCTAGGTGCATTTTGAAATTTTGAACGTTTTCTACCGATACCAAAAATATTAATTATCATTCAGCAATATGTTTGTAAAAGTGAGACCACCTATTTACATAACAATACGACATGGTTTTATTATACATGGAAACGGTGAAACGCGACACAAAACACGTAACTAGAGCAGGTTCCACTTAGCCATGTGTGGAGAGACATACAAACTTACGTTGTGACAACATTCTATATTTGCATTCATTTGACCACCTACGTCATATTGTTATGCTTTGTCGTAATGCCTACTGTAAATATAAATGTTTCAAAACTATGTAAGATAATATTCATTGTTCACATTTTATGAAGTTGTAGATAAGCGGTTAACATTTGGAAACCCCAAGCAAGCTGTGGTACCAGGTTCAAAGCAGGCACGGTCCTGGGGGGGGGGGTAACAGGGGACATGCCCCCCCCCCTCCCCAAATTCTTCAGTCGTGCGTAGATGGAAGGCGAAACAAGCCAATTTGGGACATCTTTTCCCCCAAATTTCTTAGTGAAAAAATTTCTTGGTGAACTCCCCCAAAATTGAAAGCTGCGACCGCGTCTGGATCAAAGCCTCGCTCATAATATAAGCAGCATACATTGTAAACAACGATAGTTAAGTGATAAAGACACCGGTCTCCAACGTGGGACTGCTCCCAAGCACAAATCCCGGGTCGGAGTACACCTCTGACTAAAGGTATGTAATGAGCGTATTTAGCGCATTGGGATTTGAACTTGGAACCTCGGCGTCGAGACCGATGTCTTCTTCCTTATTATAACTAGGTATTCGCTAATTTCCATAAGTAAACACTATTAGTCAACACAATTAATTATACAAAGCGTTGGTCTCATTTTAATAAGTCCGTAGACATTCATTGGATTCGCCTCGTTAAGTACACTAATTAAAATGCACAACAATATCCTGGCAGTGCCTAAGTCAAGCAACATTATTACTATTATAATTATTGTATACCTCATATTTTAAAACAGGGCTGAAGTTTTTCTCCGTCTGCTCTTTTCTTCAGCTCAGCATTGCCTATATAAGCGCACCCAGAGCAGACAGAACAAAAAAAAAATAACGTTCACTAAGAGTTTGTAAATGAACCGTACAGTGACTAAAGAATATTTCGTTTCATTTCATTTCATTTCATTTATAGTATAGAACTGGCATTTTTTTATTTTTACGTTATTTTTATTTGGCATCGTGACAATGGTCACAACACTCACAATGAAGTTCTTCTGGTTCATTGTCGTGAGTGTGTTAAATTTTTTATACATTTATTCGATTAAGGTAGAAAAAAGTAGGTTTTGAATAAAGAATTGAGTTAAGGCCTGTTGTTTTTCCTTTTATTTCGGTAAGAACACAAATTTCTGAAAATAAAAAAAGTCAGTTGCGCAGTAGAAAATCATCGAGCACATACATATCGAGTACCATATTTTTTCTAACGTGCATTAATTTGAGTGTGCCTGAAATTATGTTAATTTTTTAAAGAATCTGAAGGGAATATATTTGTCATGCCGATAGGTACATTCAAATTACCAACTGGGCCTACTTAATAGACTTTGAAGCGCAATATTAATTATATTTTAAGGTTTTATTAGAATATGCAAAGTTGACATGATTTTTCCATTATAATTTTTACATTATAATAACTATAAAGTCATTTATTAAGTCAGTAATTAATAAAGTCAGTAATTAATTGTTACAAAATTAAGATCTTAGATTAGAAATAAATGAATGTCTGTATTTTGATTATTCTGTGGCGACACCCTTAACAATAAGCATTGCGCATGACACGGACTATTAGGATTAGCACGTATAATGTACCTTATTATTATGTATTCCTTAAAAAATAGTATATTTCATTACAAGTGCGGAAAGGCTGTCATTGCAAGGAGTTCCGACAAATGTCTACCCGAGCCGAGGCGCAGCCGAAGGTGAGGGTTGACAGTCGGAACTTCTTCCAATGACGGTTCCGCACGTGTACTGAACGACTATTTTTAATACAGTTGCGAAAAAATGAAGCAATTTAATAAAATAATAAAATCACAATACACTCAACTAACTAATCATCTAAACTCGCAAAGAACATTTTTGAAAAATGGCGCCAACCGTAAAATATAAGCAGAGAATTTTTTTGTTTTCTTCACCCATTCTGGGTAGGCAAAGGGAACTATGCCCATACATCCAAGTCTCCAGTAGAATTTTTTTATTGATATGTAATGAAAATGTTAATGAGATGAAAAGAAATGAAACCTAACCTAACTCATTGAATCAAATCATTAAATCTGATATTGAAACAAATTAGTAGCTCCTTTTTAGAAAAAAATTCATGAATCATAAAAACTTCTAAAACTTCGTGGTTGGTTTTTTTTTTCTTTTTAATAGACATTATTTTGACAGTTGGGAAAGAAAATGCACGAGTTCGGAAAAGGTAAAGAAAAAACACGTGTGTGTAATAGCCATAGACGGCATAGACCAATAATCCTCAAGACGGCGGGTCGGTGTAACCATTATGTTGGCTTCTCTTTTTCGCAGCCAGTGTTACCCACTTATCATATTTTCCCCCAAATTTGGTAATCTAAAATATCAAGCAAGTAAAATATAAACATTGGCAGACCAAACTGTGAAAGGATTTATATGCTTGTGCATTATGGTTGGTTGTTGGTGAGTTTCGATTGGTTGACTGGCATAAAGTTAATTGGGTCAGCAAATTACAGGACATAGGTACATATAGGAGAAAATAAAAGACAAATACAAAGATTTTTATTTGCACAAATATGGATGTTTACAAAAGCTGTTAATACATATTTAGTACGTCATATTTACCTTAATGAGGTATGCAAATATTACAACGATAAAAGTAAACAGTTATAACGCAATTTATAAAAATGTACATTTATATCAATTTTATTATTATTTTTATTTATCTTCTCTTTATCCTTTTGGTTAATAAATGGCTTTCAAAATGGACCGAACAAATTGGAGATTAAATTGATGGTTGCCAGTCAAGTCAATACGTCCAGTGGCCTGAATCCATTTATTTTCGGCTAGAGCGTCAATTGGAAAACTGAAAAAAATATCACAGCAACATGAGTTGCAATTCGTCGGTAAATTTCTCATAATGTCTAATACAAAATGTATGGAGTACCTTTTTATGGTCTGTCTGAGTGAAATTTAATATGTCGGGAAAATGCTCATAATGTGCACCCCAGGCGCGGTCCCAGGGGGGGTCACAGGGGACATGACCCCCCCCCCCTAAATCCATCAGTCATGCGTAGATGGAAGGTGAAACAAGCCAATTTGAGACACCTCCTTCCCCAAATTTCTTAGTGACCCCCCCCCCAATTTCTTGGCGACCCTCCCCCCAAAATTTAAAGCTGCGACCGCGCCTGGTGCACCCAGCCTATAACATTTTACTGGTCTCCACTTAAATAGTTATATATAAACAGGTGGGATTTGAGCCTCCCGCTTGAAATGTAACTAACTACTAATGAGGTAACACATAATCTTTGATATTATTATTTATGGTCACTGTTTTTGTTAAAAATAATTATATTTCAATAAGATGGTAAATTTTTTAGTAATACGGGCAGAATATTTTGATTCGAGATCTGACAACACAATTTCGAATTTGACATGAACAAATATAAGTTTATTTTCACGAATTTCACTATATTTATGTTGAATGACTAGTAATAAGACAAAAGTATTTAAATATCTATATATAAACAATACATATTTGGTACATTTTTAAAGAGAAGTATTTAACTTACGCGTAAAATGTAGCCTTCCGGCAGCCTTCCTGTTTACGCTCACTGCGGCTCTTACAACCTAAAATACTGCAGCTCACCATATTATGAAACTCAAAAAATGTTATTTGCTTTTAATACAACCCAATTTACAGCTGTGAGAATCGATTTTAATACAGAAATATTATAAAACAACAATGTCACCCCGACTTCCACAGTTTGTCTGCCACTTATTTAAAGGGCAGTGTCAAAATATGTGGTTACACCGAAAAGGACAGAAAATCTCGCTCCCATCTCTTTCTAACAAGTATATCAAGTATATTTCGATCTCGCTTTAGCGTGCCGTAATGAAAAATAGGCCTCCGTCTATAGTACGTATACGTAAGTACATTATTCTTAGTCTAAGGTAATAGCCCACTTCCCGAACGCTATACGTGCCTGCATTATGCCACTTTTTGAGCAACTGTATTAAAAAATTATTTATAATATGTTTCTTTCTAGATATAGACCTATATTTTTTATTTTCCAATGCCATTTTTTGCCAAGATAAAATAATACTAGTTTTGTTTTAGTGTATCGAAGAATTTAAGCCAAGTCATGGGTATTATTGCCTGTCAATGCTTATCCAATTTTCCGAAATACTTATTTTGCTATACGATTGTGTTAAAATGTGAAGTCAGCATGAAAATGACATTATCTTTATAAGTACATTATATAACGCTTGTAAACAATAAAATTTTATCACATATCGGCCATTTTCAATCATGTAATATTCGTTGGAATTAAGAATTTTTTCAACGACAACATATAGGCATAGATACCTTAACTTTTAAGACTGTTCAACTCTTCCAAATCGATTTGTTTCTTTTATATTTATCATGGAGTATTATAGTATATGGCTAACTTAGAGTATTTATATTTTATACATTTCGATTTGAGCACATATACCTAACTCACATGCTTTGTTATAATGTAAGCATGTATGTATGTTCATTCATAGGTAACCAAAGAACGTAGTGTCTAGTAGATATCTATCCTACTAGTAGTTGACTGTAGTTGGTTGGTACTTTGGTAGTACTATTGATTTGATTATAATGTTGATATCTTTGAATTCAACAAAATTTCGATTTGCTATCTATTAAATTCATTTGAAATATACTTTGATAATTATTTAACGAAGAACAGGCTTCTCCATGAAAAAATATCATTTTTATTCACAACTGTAGATTTATTTGTACTTATGATAATCCATTCCCAATCTAAAATAAAATATCTATAACTCTCATAAGAGTTATCTATCTATTTATTGTTTATACATAGAAGAGAATATAAAAGCAATATCAGACACTTAATAATTTCACATACACTTACGAGATTTTGTTATGTTTACAAAATATTTTAAACAGTAGGCGTATTCATGTATATATAATTTACAGTTTCAAAGAATCACACCACAATGGCAAATATCGATTCTTGTAATAGTGTAATTCTATGAAACGCCGGGGAACGAACCCTTCCAATGTCACTCGGTATCCTTGGTAGGATTCTAAGAGCACTATCAACTTTGATAACACAATACGGCTGATATTGTATACGTGGAATCACTTATTCTAATTTAATCGTACGAACACCGATATACTATCAAATGATGTTCTGTTATCAGCGCATGCGTATTGGACTTTCTGGTTCGTTTTTTAAGAGGAAACGCTACCGCCGTATTTCCATACAAATGTATTCTCCTATTTTCTCTCTGGATAATGCTTCTAGAGGAATGATTTTTTGTGACAATATCTAAATCTGTTAAAGCTATGCCCCTGTTTTGTTTTTTTTCAATCAACTAATTAGATAAGAAAATATGACTCTTCAAAAATCGTAGAAAATGCCTCCTTCTCATACAGTCCTAATCCAACAACTGCAAAAAAAATTGAAAGGTTTTTACAACCATATAAAAACATAGGGGCATAGACTTATTCTATTTCTTGATATTAGTGAAAACATATATTTAATAAACTCAATTTTGAAGGAGGGACGAGGATAATACGAACCTCGATTTAGTAAGAAAGTTTGTAGTATAATCGGTCTGAGCTGCATCTGTCCCTATATCACACCGATCACACGGGGGATAGCGCAGGACGCATCGCGATAGCAATAGTTATTCCAAAATACCTATTTTTCAAATTCGGCTGAACCCGCGTTTCCTCTTAAGGTTCTGTATCGAAAGGGCAAAATGAGACCCTATTATTAAGACTACGCTATTCGTCCGTCTGTCTGTACGTCTGTCAACAGGTTGTATCTCATACACCGAGATAGTTAGACAGTTAAAACAATAAATTCACTAAAAATATAAGAAAATAGATAATTAAGGAGGATAAGGACACACGCACATATAAAAAAAACTCACTGTGTTTTAATTTGTAATAAATAACTATGTAGAAATAAGGATGTAATCTGTATACCATGTGTAGACCTTTATGCCTTAGAAAAATTGGGAGAAGACGCTGGTCCCTAAAACACAGTTTTTTACTAACTTAGAGTCCAGAGGCTTCATTAAAATTACTGTTTCATTTGGTTTAAACAAATAAAGATTATTATTATTATTAAGGAGGCTCCCATATTACAAACGTATTTTTTTGCTCGATATTGATAACGGCAACAAGTAGACGCTTGAAATATTCACAGAATATGTATTTATATATTGCCTTTAAAAATAAATCAATAATTGAAATAAAATAAAACAAAATTTTAAAGGGGATCCCCATACAACAGACATATTTTTTTGTTATTTTTTCGTTAATGGTACGGAACGCTTCGTGCGCGAGTCCGACTCGCACTTGGCTATGGGTAACTTGAGGTTTGGCTTGCCAAGTCGGCAGTATTGATTTATTTATTTATTAAGGATACGCAAATAACACAAGTTACGCTACAACAAAACATTATAAAAACAAAAAGGTCTTTAATTAAATGCTCCCTCAGATACAGCGTGCCACAGCGTAGACAGCGTGGACATCAATAAAATGTTTAATTGTTTTATTACATACCAGCTGTGCCCCGCTGTTTGACCTGCGTTAGAAAGGATATACAGTATTAGGCCATAAACAATCTTTTAAGAATGTATGCGAAAAAATATCTCGAATTCTAAATATAAGGGACACCCCTACTTATATTATATCGATGGGGACACCCTAAACTAGGCGTAATAATGTCAAGTAGGTAAAGCGATCACTAGGTACATAATATTTCATTCTAACGAGAGTGTTCATGCTGATGGAGTTTTGGATGGAAGCTACAAAGTACTCGTACTACAAACACATTACATTACACATTCAAAATCATATTTATTACTGTAGATAGGTAATATAACGTCATATTCAAGCTAAACGTAGCTAGGTTTGTATATACGTCGATGTTTAATAATAATTAATAACTGAACTGTTATTAAAACAATAAATTCTATTTTCTAATTGTATTGTACAATAATAATATATTACATCCAAAATATACCTATACTCACACACACGCACAGACACTCACACACTCGCACTGACACTCATACACTCGCACAGACACACACACACAAACACACACACACGCGCGCGCGCGCGCGCACACACACCCACACACATTCACACACGCGTCGGTAACAAGTTAGTAGTTCTAAATTTAAAAATACTTATATTATTACATAATATATTTACATTCACATGAATGTAAACTTATCACTAGGCTTAGACCTATGCTTTATGTATTGATATACTAAGTATGTATTGTTTGCCTTGGTGGATTGAGCGGGGTACCCAGTAACACGGGTCACCAACCCAGTACAGGGGCCCTTGCGACTTGTTGTAACTGAACTTGGTATATTGAATAAAACATTTTTAATTTTTTTTGATGTTTTAATATTAAGTAAAATGAAATACTTGTGTGACTTGTATTGCGGCGATATTATGGCGTTCTACGAGTATTACTGCGAAACGGTTTTATTAAAATCTTTCCATTCGTGGAAAGTAGTGCTATTTGATTGTCGGAATATACCTCTAATATTCACCAGTAGTTCCACTACTATTCTCGTAAGTTTCATTGTAAATGAAAACATATTTTATGCTATGCAATAAGAGATAAAATATATTTAAATATGAAAACTTACTCATAAGGATAACAAAGAAAACGGACGCTTCGAAGAGAAATCCATAATGATTGATGATTCGGTTTTTTTCCTATTTGAGGTGCTCGTATCTATACATATAAAAGAGGATGTTTGTATATATGACATCGCAAAACTCAGAAACTAGGTATTCGACCGATTATTATGAAAATTGGTATGTATATGTATTTTTTCACGGAGAAGGTTTATATGCTATCCATTATTATTATTATTTAATATTTAAACGCGATACGGAGTTCGCGGGGTCAGCTAGTTATACATATAATTAATAGAATCAGGCGTTACTTTGCGGAACTCCATTGTTATAAAGTTAGGTAAATGTAGCTTCGGGATTAAGAATAGATCTACGGTATCCCCTGCCTGATCGTAAGAGGCGACTAAAAGGGGGCTTCCGGGGTTGTGGGCGGTGAGATTGGGAGCTCGATCCGTCCAGCCAGCAGCCCCGGGAAAGTCTGAGTTTTGTGCGTGGCCGCATGCATCGTAATGCGTAGGTATACGATGCGTAAGCATCGGAAGGTGCAGGAAACACATCTGTTTTCCCGAAGATTTTTTACCGTACCTTTTGAAGGTTTCCCCCGATACAAAAAAAAGGTAAAAACTACTTTGCAACAATCCGCAATCAGAACGCATGATGCTCGTATTAAGCGGGTTTTAACATGAACACATCTAATACTATGCTGCTTTCATATCATTCCAATTGCTGCATTCATTATGATATGGAATACTTTAAGTTACCAACCTAGTTTAGATATAGTATAGATTTTCAAGTTTGGTGTACGCTTCACTATCATAGACATAGTGTCACTGGACACACGTCGTAAATGTTAGGCAAAGGGAGATCTCCCGCCGACTCCCGCCGGGAGAGGTGGTCATGCCCGGGGAGCGGCCGCGCTCCGAGCCTCCGACTGACTCAATTCGGACTCGGAGCTTCAATATATGTTCGGATATTCAGAAAACATCGATAGCGTGATTCAGGAATATCCGTAGCGCCATCTCTTGATGAGTAGCGGAAGGTCGCTACAAATGCATTGAAAGAGAGGGAACAAAACATAATAATCCAGAGATATCTTTTCTACTAGAAGAAAAATATTTCTAACACATTAGAAAAACTTTTAATTATCACGCGCAATTTCACGGATTAAACCATAATAATATCAGCTACGTCGCCGCGTTACTCATTTAATAAATATGAGGTAATTGGATTTCTTTATCTATTATGCAAATGCAATCCCCGTAATTGGATTGTTGTTATGTTACTTGTTTGTATACAACACAGTACGGGGTATTCGCCGTTATTATCGGCATATATAAATAGCTAATATAGCAATAAAATTGCCGTAGCGTCTAGCTAGTTCCTCTGAGGAACTTTTAAACGGTACCCGACACCTTGGGAAAGATACCGAGTTATTTGGGTTTTTCATCGCACTAAAACCTGCTCGGTGGCCTATCTCAGCGTGTCCTTTATTCGCGGCATCTGAAATTGACCCTTCAGCGATGGTACTCTTCTTTACCTCGCAGTCCTTGCGACTACTTACCACTGTACTTTCTGGGACCGCTGACTGAACAGTTCAAGCTCCTACTCTCGCTCCCGAACCTACAGGGCACTGCAGTAAATGATAATTAGTTTTATCGAGATTGCGGGCAGCTCGAACCGTCTAACAAGCCGCCACCATTGAAGCCAAAAAGGTATAAGAGTGATATAAAAACGGTTCTACTCACTTTGTTTTTCGGGATCGCCCGACTAGTTTTCGACTATTCCGTGGTCCTTAATCACATCACATCACAATGAACAATGACACTCACGATACTTTAAGGACAAAAAGGTGTAAGAGTGCCATGGATCCCACGATGAGTCGGATTTGGGCGTTGCTGCTCAAACTGTTTAGGTAGCCAACGAGTGCTGGTGAGGTTAACTCTCACATTAACCTTTTAAGTTTTCCCCTAGTTACTAAAAAGGGAGGAAAGTACGTATTGATGCCAAAGTAGGGCGATTATACGGACTCATTAGTTTTACCTAATACCAAATCAAACATTTATAACATGCAATTACCAACTATTGCGGTATGAAATATGATACATTTCCGGGAAACTGTAAGTACCACATACAACGATATACACTTATGTGCCTTATTTTACAAACACTGTAATTTAACACCAACAAACAGTACACCTAAATAGATACAATTCCAGTAATGGGTGGTTTTAAAACATAACTTTACTCTAATTAGTAGGTACGTTTTAAATATAAGATTAATATTTATTTCAAAAAGGTATAATACAATAGTACGAACAAAAATATATAACTAACTATTTACAATTAAAAAAACTGTACATAAAAAGAAATAAAAAAATATAAATAAAAAACTTCTTCTAAAATGTCTGTGTTCGGCATGGCATCCAAGACGCTGCCGCTGGCGGCATTTCCCCGTTGTACAGCGAGGCTAAGTCTTTGGGCGAAATACTCACCAGCTCTTGGGTCGCCACATGCTAGAACAAGTTTGGACGACATTTCTGACATGAATTTTTTCATGTCAGAAGACCATGGGCCCAAGGTCTCCACAGCAAGCGCCGCAAATAAGTTATTGTCAGATAATTTACTGTATTTACGCTTGAGGAGCTGGGTCTGATCGGCGGCGGACCCGGCCCTCTCCGCAGTGTCGCAGATATGCGATGGGGCCAATGTATCAAAAAATAAATATAATATATAAATATAAATAAATAAATATAATATATAAATATAATATTTAAATATAATGAAATCCTTGAACCTAATAGAACTTCATGCTGTATGTACTTCTTGTATTCACGGAGGGTTTTTTTTTTAAACGACATTTTCCCTGACAAAGAAATAGATTTTTAGTAACATTTAAACCCAGTAGATTTGAGAGTAGTTACCAACCTATCTATGCAACAGTATCTGTAATTCAAATTCAACAAACACAACCTTATTTGGTTACTAGAGAGCGATTAACAATAGCAGTACACTTAATATATTTTGTCTATAATTCAATAGTCGATCGAACAGTTAATGGATGAAAATGAAAGTCTAGTAGCACTCGGATGGCTTTTATAAGAGTCCAAAGCACCTATAGTCGCGTTTAAAGGTGTATATCACCTTTTTTACAAAGAACAAAACATCATAAACAAACTTACAGATATAAGCGTTACCAACTTTTTTTAAGTGTAGGTATGTGATGATCTGCATTTTATTTTAAAAAAAGACGCTTAATGCTTAATAAACGCTTATGACCCGTCAAAGATCGCTCACGCTAAGTTTTCTGAATAATCGTCATAGTACTCGTGAGTTTCCGACATGAGACTATTGGCATAAGAATAAATAATACTACATAGAACGGAATCTCCTTTGACCGCCATCGATATGCCGCAATTTATATACCTACTTCCCTCTTCACCCCGTTACGCCCCTCTGTCGCCCAGGCGTGCTGCCAGGGCTGTGAACTGTTAGTAATGCTTATGTCTAAAGATAATATCGCAAAAATATAAGTTTTTCTTTACTTAAAAATCATTATTTTAGTTTAGTATTACAAAATATGAGAATGATAAATAATTACCTACTCTATAAATACTTATAAATAATATTACTTAATAAGTTATAAGTACCATACCAAATGAAGCCATTTAAGTAAGTATTACTTACCTACATAGTGTAAGGGTTCAGGTCAGAGGAAATCAAAGACAGCGTCCATTTGGTACTTCTCATCTCACTATTTAATACATTTTCTCTACAACACTTCACAATTTCAATTATGTATATAATCATTACTACCCCTAACTATTCCACTTTACACTCAACTCAACCCAAAAACTTCCCTGAATGTTTTATTGAATGCCCTCCATCTTCTGCCATCTTTTACGATCCCTGAACCATCGCTGTCATTCTGACGGCTCCCTATTGGTCAATGTACTTTGCGAACATTTACAAATCTATTGATATTATTATAAACTAAAATTGAAGTAATCATACGAATTAAATAGTAAACAATAATTATGTGATTTAATATCAATAAAATATCTTAATTAGCAGTAATTGCCATGTTTAAAGGATCAATGTATTTCATTCTAAGAGCTCCTCTATAATCAGAAAAAATAACATAATAATAGTAAGATAATTACTTAATATATTTCAGGCGGGTATTATAGGTATTTATCCTAACAATAGGTGTAAGTACTTACGTAGTGTAGGTTTAAAATAAACGAATTACATATTAAGTATAACGTGCGTGCGCCAGTGCCGCGGCGCCGCTATCGCGAGGCAAAACAATCGAGAAAGGTTCAATGACCGATGGCGGGGGCTATTTAAAAATATTTTGGCGACATGTTAAAATGCTGTAGTTATCTAACAATTTTTTTTTATAATTGAGTGAAAGTGAAACAATTGGCTACACAAAAAGAACTGGTCATATCCTTTTGATAAATTAGGTACGGAAAAGGAATAATATTTAAAAAATATTACTTATCTCGCATCATCTTTGGGCAAACTAAAAAAACTTAAGTTTGGCATTGTTTTAGAATTGTTTGTACAACCAAACACACCACATTAACTTGGCGCCGTTATTGTAATTGACGCGCCCATCCGAGACAGCCCGTCTTCAGTAGTCGGTTTAGCCGAAATTAACGTGTAGGCTAATATCGTGACCTTGAGCCCGTTCGGAGCGGGAGTTTCCGTTCTACGTAGTATTATTTATTCTTATGCTATTGGAATGTGGCCGCTCATTAGGTAATTTATTAGAGCACACAAATAGCACTTTTGTCCACCACCTGGACGACGACTGACTAAAATCGTATAAAAAATGACCTGCTGCTGCAATTCCTCCAGTGCTGATTGGTTGTTCTCACAGAAAATATTAAAAGAGGTAGAATGGAAATGTGGGCGGGGCAGACGCGCCAAGGAGTTTTGAGCGAACACTCAAAATTCCAAAATCTCTACAGAAACACGCGATCGTGCTACGATATGCGTGCTTGTGTGCGTGCTTGGGTGTGATTCGTTCATTTGAAATCGCGTGATTGTGCGGCGCTAAGATTGGCTAGATTTGAAATTGCAAATATGTGCGTAAGCTTCGTATTTATTTAAGTACTTACAGATGTAATGGAGTTGAAAGGCGGGGCTTGATCGGCGACACCAGTCTTCATACGAACGGCGCATTATTGCCGTTCTACCTCTCTTAATAATGTTCTGTGGTTGTTCCGAGCGATAACGTCAAAGACAGCCCAAAAATTTTTTTTTACTGAAATAGAACGACGTAATCTATGGTAACAAAATATACCTACATAATATTTGAATTTGGTAACAGCACCTTATCTGGCCATAATGTGCACACACCAGTGGAATTAAATAGCGGATAGTGAGATCTGGGGGGTGCGCGTTATTTGGAACTCCGTGAGTGAGATGAATTCATTATTCGAGCTTTCCTCAGCTGCCAATCTACACAGTTTCAGATCCTTTGCAAAGAAAACGTAATAAACTAAATTATGTAAACAAATAACCACGACTTAAACATTTTATGACAGTAAAGGAATTTTCAGTGACTAACAAACATACGTTGCTGTTTCTTTTCGCGAAATGTACTATCACGTTTCCGAGTAGCAATGGAGTCTCTAATTACTCGTTCGCAGTAGGACGGCGGTCCGTCTGTGCGTCTGTAATTATTAATTACTCGTACGTACAAAATGTACCGCTTCGTCGAACTTAGACAGCTGGGTACGATTGTACCGGGACTAAAGCAGTTCATTTTGTATCAGTACAAAATTAACTTTAGTTCGGATTCGAATACATGTATCCTATGTATCACTTCCACTAGCGTTAGCGGTCATCTTTAGATTTATAGATTACAATACCAACTACACTCTTATACACACAATACCACCTATGCACCTAAAGCACCAATATCTATATTAAAGATAATTTGTTTAATGACAGTGCACGAGTGTAGTGAAATAAAATAACAGTGCGAAATCATGTTCCAGCTTGCCTCGAAAACTGCGTAAGACATATGTTCTGGTAAAGTAGCAATCGCTTTATTCGAACATCTGACCAGGTATATTCATACTAATCTATGCATCTGACTGACTAGACTGATTGATTACTTAACACGTTCATCGCCGACTATTATTTTACAAAATCATAAAAAAATGTCATTGGTTTTTATGATTATTTATAGGTTTATTTGTTCATATATAAAAGTTTTACAGTGATATTTGTTTATTTTGGCTTTATTTTAGGGTTTTTTTAAGTGCCGGTCATTATGACCCGGCGCGGCCTAAACGGAATAATTATTACATTCAGGCCGTGCCGGTCACAATGCCGGTCAGCGTACTTACGTACGCGGAATTTTCGATCGATGAGACATAGACAAACGTTATAGACACGTCTACTACGCACGGGTACCGCGCGCCTAATGGATGCTAGCGCGGGAGTACACCGTGCGTGCGGTTGTTGTTCCCGCCTCCCTTCACCCCTTTCACCTCTCCCTATGACTCAAGCCAATCACGGATTGTTTTCGTTAGTTCGCACTTGTTTTGGTCATCAAATGCACACTAAGATATTGTTTAGCAGAAAAAATAGTTTTATTGTTAAAATGGACACTTTTTTTGACTTTGAGTTTACACAAGAACAATTACATGTAATTGACAGTTTAGAGAGGTCACATTGCAGTATTGACCATGTCATAAGTGAGGGTGATGAAGTGATAAATATTCCACGTACCAGAAAACGTCGAGTTATTTTGTCGGACAGTGAAGAAGATGACCGTGATTTATCTCCAGCTTTATCCGGCCATACACCTGAATGTGAGTGGTACCAGCCACGTGGTAAGCAGCCTCGTTTAATTCCTTTTACCGAAATACCGGGACTGAAACCTTACTCACTTCGAAATCAACTATCCAATGCTACACCTGTTGATTTCTATTCCCTCTTAGTCACTGACCAGTTATTTGAAAATATAGCACATCAGACGAATATATTTGCCCAACAAAGTATCGATAAAGGTGGCATTAAAGATAAGTCGAGACTACGGCTCTGGACGCCAACCGACAAAGAAGAAATGAAACGATTTTTAGGCGTGATTATTTGGATGGGTATAGTGAAGTTACCAAAAATCGTAGACTATTGGTCTAATGATGAAATGTTGGGTCAATCTTTTGCAAAAAAGACTATGAGTCGCAACCGCTTCGAAGTTTTGCTTAGAATGCTCCACTTTTCCAACAACGAAGAAGTTCCAAAAAATGACCGGCTGGGTAAAATACGAAGATTGGTTGAAATATTGAACCAAACATTTTCAATTCATTATACTCCCGATGAATGTTTATGCGTCGATGAAAGTATGATACCATTTCGTGGGCGTATCATTTTCCGCCAGTATAATAAGTCGAAAAGACATAAATATGGCATCAAGCTATTTAAATTGTGTACTACTCCTGGCTATACGACAAAGGTGGAGGTATATGGAGGAAAGACATTAGATTCACAGGATAATACTCCAACCAACGTTGTCTTGAATTTAGCACGTAACTACTTTGGAAAAGGTCATACCATGTTCGTAGATAATTGGTATACAAGCTTAGATCTAGCTGAGAAGTTAGTTCAACACGATACTCATTTAGTAGGGACCCTACGAAAAAACAGGAAGAACTTACCAAAGGACGTCATGACTGGAAATCTGAAACCGGGTGAGTTTATGGCAAAAGAAAACAAAAACGGAGTCACGGTTATGAAGTGGAAGGATAAGAGGGACGTGTGTTTGTTGTCAACCAAACATTCAATTGGTTTTACAAAAAAAAAGAACAAAAGAGGGGTTGAAACAATTAAACCGAAAATTGTGATTGATTATAATAAAGCCAAAGCAGCCGTTGACTTGTCTGACCAAATGAGTGCTTATTCGAGTCCATTGCGAAAGACGTTAAAGTGGTATAAGAAGCTCGGTATCGAATTATTACTCAATACTGCTGTAGTAAATGCAAGAGTACTATATGAAAGTACAACGAAGAAGAAGATATCTCTCGTCGATTTTAGGCGACTGTTGGCAAAGCAGTTGATTGAGGGTAGTCAAGAAAATACGGGATTGACCACACCACGACCCAGAAGACAAAAACACGAGCTTAAGAAAAAAGAAGGTGCAGCAGTATCAACAAGAAAATTTTGTCGTGATTGTTACAAATCAAATGTTGAGTTGCATGGAAGAAATGTGGCCAAGAACAAAACAAAGAAGGTTTCTTGGTTTTGCACTATTTGTCCCGGCAATCCCCATTTATGTCGTCAATGTTTTGACAAATGCCACTAAAATGTTTGAATATCCATTTAGAGTTGAATTAATCTTTAGTTTGATTGTTGTTCGTATGACGATTTGTAATTGTGGTTTGATAAAAAACGTTCCTAATATTTTTTGTTCTATTGTCTTTGATTTGATAAAAACATGCCTAAAATTAATAATATTCTATTGTCTTTTCATTTTTATGCATAAATGCAACTTATAACAGAAATAAAAATATATGATTCGAAATCCTATGTTTTTTCATTAACTTTTTTCTCTAAGTCCTAAAAACAGGTATGCCATCAAAAAATCAAAAAACCAAGTAGTTACAGGTGTTCATTGGGGCCGCGCCGGTCACATTGTATGGTTGAATACACAGTTTTTGCATTCTGCGGCACGAACGGGCTTCGCAAAGGTAGGTCTGGCGTGCCGGTCATTTTGACCCCCCATGGCCCAAATGGCTAGATCAAGTGCCGGTCATTTTGACCCACCACGGCGATGTACGTGTTAATGACTTACTTAACTATAATTATAAAAAAATATACTTGACGCTGACAATATGCACAGAGTTTGCGCTGCCAATATTGAAAAAAAAGTTACAGGAGGGGCCAAAGATATTGTCGATTTCTATGGGAGGGGCTAAAGTTAGCCCGTTACTTCGAATGATGTTCGCGTTGATTAGTTCAATCGAACACTATTCGTATTTTTTCAGTCCACAGTAAAAAATAGATTTTAATATTAAGTCTTTACCTATGAAATTGCCGTTTTGTATGGAATAAGTAAAAGTCCTTATATTTTTTTACTTTTTTATTTCTGTTATTCAAAGTAATCACCCATGCAATCGACGCATCTTTGCCAACGCATTGGCAATTTATTGATGCCCTTCTTGTAAAAATCAACTGGACGGGAGGCAACAAACTCTTCAAAGACATTTTGTACTGCCTCTCGGGAATTGAATTTTTTACCCACTAAAAAGTTGTCTAAATTTTGTAAAAGTAATAGTCGGTAGGTGCAAGGTCTGGTGAGTATGGTGGATGAAGGAGAGCTTCCAACCCCAGCTCTTGCAGCTTGGAGACTGTCTGTTGTGCAGTATGGGGTCGTGCGTTGTCGTGAAGGAGCAGTGGGGACGACCGATTGACCAAAGCTGGTTGCCGTTGTGCAAGCTTCTCCATCATTGTCTCCAGTACACATCTGCAGTAATGCTCATGCCGTTTTGTAAAAAGTTGTGGTGAATCACACCCGCACTATCTAGGTCTATCTAGACCACCAAACAGTGACCACTGACTGACCATCACCTGTTTAGGGGTCATTTTTGGTTTAGGGCATTGCTTTGGTGCTGAACCAGGATCCAACCAACTTGCTGAGCGCTTTCGATTGTCGAACAGAATCCATTTTTCATCGCACGTAACAATTCGGTTCAAAATTCGTTCATTTTCTTTGCCTATTGAGCAGCGCGAGGCAGGTCTCGACGCGTACGTTGCGCTGGCGATCGTTAAGTTCGTGGACACACCCATCTATCAAGCTTTTTTACCTTGCCTATTTGTCGCAAATGGATCAAAATTAATTGTTTAGATGCTAACATCAAAAGCTGCTGCTTGCTCACTTGTAGATTGAGTTTCGTCAGCTTCCACGATCGCCTTTAACTCATCATTGTTGACGAAAGCATCCGAACGACCACGAGCTTCATTTTTCAAGTCTAAATTTCCAGAACGGAACCGGGAAAACCAATAACGGATTGTGCGTTCGTTTGTACAGTTCTTTCCGTAAACGTTTTTGATTTTACGTGCTGTTTTTGTCGCGTTGGTGCCACGACGGAACTCATTCCATTCCATAATTAAAACGAATTTTTAAAGTATCCATTATGACGAAAAATGTTCCAATGTAATGAAAATACAACGCTAATCATTATACAAAAGACTGACTTTGTAAAAAGAATGTCATGTTTTTAAAACAAAATTAATTTGAATTTAGAATACAAAGCCATTCCAAACTCTTTTTCTATTTGAAATGACCAGTACTGAATAACGGCAATTTCATAGGTAAAGACATATAATGATAATAGAATTATTTTTCTAATACAAATAAAGGATTTAAAAAATGCCACCTATGTGGACTGAATCTGAGATTTCTCTTAGAGCCAAGCACAAGCACTCTTTAGATATAATAATATATATACTTTATTTAAGCTAATGTATATAGATAGTTAATAATCTAATTATTCCAGGCATGTAGTAAGCTGGAACATTAAAATATTCGAAGAAATAGAAAATATGTTTCTGATAATTAATCACATTAGCTCACAGGATATAACGCTATGGCACGTGTTTCACAGCAATGACTTGTGATTCTTATATCACACTAGCTGTGCCCGCGACGTCGTCCGCGTGAATAAAGACTTGTATAAAAGGGATTGATTAAAGATTAGTTATTTGCATAGAATAAGTAGTAGGTACATTATTCTTACATATTATAGTGAAATCACTTATAATAAAATGTCCATATGTTCAGAAGACACCTTATTTTTTTTTTAAATCCTTCAAACCTAAAACAGTAAGGATTGCTTACTGTACTCAGATCGTACTATCCAGTTTTCGCATGCTTCGCTTTTCTCGCGCAATCAGATTCTCTTTACAAATATGTAGCTCGTTTATTAAAGTTAAGAGATACGTAGTACTGCTGTGCCCGTAGCTTCATCTATGTTAAAAATAAATAGTATCTTAAGTAAATTGAGTGAATTTATACTGCAAAGAATGCATAGGATACATAGCTTTAACGTACTGTAGAAAAGAGGTGCACTATACAACTACTTGTAGTTGGGAGACAAAATTTCTAAACATACACGTGCTTAGGATTAAACAGTCGGAAAAATTATAAGGCCAATTATTAATAGACTAAAGATTTAAAACTTGCGGACAGCAGTTTGGTCATAAGTCATAACTCATATAACATTGTGAAAACTAAAGCAGAAGGCAGGGTCTCTAAACAGTGTGCTATCTGTATTTGAAAATAAAGAATATTTAATATATCCATCAACCAATGTGTGTGGATGAGCCCGTACGCAATAAAGAGACGCAAAAAAATTAGTTAAGTTATCATTGGTCCAATTAATCATGTTCGGCATCATACGTATACCCAACGACGGGACAACTCGGGTGGCGCAATGTTTACCATGCCGGACTGCAAATCGAAGGGTCCCGGGTTCGAATCCCGGCGAATCAGAAATTTCAATGATGAGTTTAAATTTCTGTTCTCGGTCTGGGTGGTTGTGTTTCTGTCTCTGTGTGTGTTCATGGCACCCACGACACAGGGTATATCTACCCTACTGTGAACTGTGAGGTTTTAAGTCTGAAACGTTACTTTTTACACTATGTTACGCTACTTACTTTTATTAGACTTTATGCTTTTATTTGAAATTATCTCCATCGATTCACTTTGTAGAAGAAATGAATATTGCTCAATAAGGCCATCTACCGTATGGCATGTAAACTTTGTGGTTGATAAATCGAATGTCAAATTACCAAATAGGTAGATATTAAGATTAACAGTTAGTTCAGTAAAAATTTTAACTATTCGTCACCTAGATGTCTGCAGTAGTCTCGTTTTGTTAAGGCTTTTTACATTCTGTATTAGGTTAGGTTAGGTTATTAGGTTGTAAGATTTGGATTTCGGTTAGTCGGAGCTCGAGGCCTCCTCAATATTAGGAGAGCTCCATGCCCAGCAATGGAACGCTAAAAAGGTTGCAGCCTGATATAATGTAGCGATAACAGTCGTTTCAGCTGCAGCCTGTTCATAATCTTCCACCCCAAATGAAGACTAATAAGCTGAGCAACTTACTTAATGGAGCCTGTAATGGAAGGTTTGGCGGCCGTGAGGCTCGCGATGCACTCTTTAGGTACCTATAGCTTAGCCATACTCGGCCAACGAAAGAAAATACAGTAAGCTGATCTAAGTATATTTAATATGGTCGACCATATTAATGATAGTTCAAAATATTGTTACTTAAATTTTAACTTTTATTTATGTATTTGAAAGGGCTGTTAACGAATCTTTCATCCAAATTCCCCAAATTGTCTTTTAAGTTAATGTCGCGTATTGTTTAAATGAACATAACGTTTTTGTTAATGACCCGATTGATATGAAATACACACTAATGTTATGGAAATTAATTCAACAATGTACCAGTAAACACATTATATCATATCATTCAAAGAAGGGAAAAGAATTTGAGAATGAAATATTAAGTTAAGGTTAATTATTGTACGCTTGAGATACCAACTTTAGAATTCATTTTATATGCTATTGAGGAGTTGTTTTGAAAAAACCTTAAATAAGTTTCTTACTATGTTAATAAAGATTACAAATACAAAATTATAAGTAAAATACTCTGCACAAAAACATTCTGTACATCAAGTCTCGACACTCAATTTTCAAAGAGTTTCAAAGATAATTGACATTTAAAGGGTGAATTTCGAGAAATGCTGAAACACGTATTTTTTATTTTGGTTAGAAAATATTTATACCAAATTTCAAGAAAATCTAGTGAAAAAAATACAAATTTTCATCCTTCATTTCACACCCTTAAAGGGCGATTTTTAAAATTAGCTATAGCCTAAATGTTAGCGAGGACCAATATATATTAAAAAAAAAGTTTCATCAAAAGCCGTCCAGTAGTTTTTGCGTGAAAAGCTAACAACAGACAGACAGACAGACAGACAGACAGACAAAAATTTCAAAACTTATATTTTTAGCTTCTGTTACTTATAAAAAGACCCCTAGAAGTATTTTTTTAAATTTCTATGCAATGTACAGAATTGACCCTGCTTACAGTTTTATTATATGTATATAGACCATATATCTGTAATACTGAATCATGTTGTTAATTTATGTTTTACACATGGAGTATTCCCCGATCTATTAAAAACTACAGTAATCAAACCATTATATAAAAAAGGTGATAAAGAAAATTGTGAAAATTACAGACCATTGGCTCTACTACCGGTAGTTTCAAAAATATTTGAAAAAATTATACACAATCGTTTTTATGATTTCTTTGAAAAAACAAATATATTAACAGCAGAGCAATACGGATTTAGAAAAAATAAGACCACAAACTTAGCTATATATAATTTTTTACGTGAAATTGCGCAGTGTCTAAACGATAGAGTTCCTGTAGTATCTATATACATGGATATGAAAAAAGCCTTCGATTTTGTATGTCATAAAAAGCTCTTACATAAACTCTACATTCAAGGTATCAGAGGCACGGCTTACGAACTTATTAAATCGTATCTTACTGATCGTAGACAATATACTGAAATAAATTACATAGATGTTAACAACAATGAATCAAAAGCTCTATCATGTTTAAAAAATATAGAGCACGGTGTGCCTCAAGGCAGTATATTGGGCCCTTTGTTGTTCATACTCTACATAAACGATCTGCCAAAATGTACTGACCAAAAAGTTGTTTTATTTGCAGATGACTCTACACTTATAGTTAAAAGTGTAAACATCAACTCTTGTGAAATTATAGCAAATAGTGCTTTGAATAATACAATACAGTGGCTACAAGAAAACCAACTTTTGATCAATTTGAACAAAACAAAATACATGCAATTTCACCTTCATAAAGCAAGGCAACAAAAAATTCTGATACATAAGTTTTTAGGTATTATATTAGATCAAAACCTCAACTGGAAACCCCATATTTTGTATCTATGCAACAAACTTAGTCGTTTTGTTTTCGTCCTTAAAACACTAACACAAAGTGCATCAAAGCAAACAGCGCTAGTAGCTTATCATGGGCTTGTGGTATCTAACTTAAGATATGGCATTATCCACTGGGGCAATGCAGGAGAGATCATTAGATTATTTAGGGTGCAAAAAAAGTGTATACGAGCAATATTTAGGGTGAAACAGACATATAGTTGCAAGTCATTGTTTACTGCTCTGAATGTCTTAACTTTGGCATGTCTCTATATATATGAAGCTTGTATTTTCGTTAAAGATCATTTGGATCTATTCGAAATTAAACATATAAAATTACCTCGCAAAACCAGAAATAAATTCTATGTACTACCACATCAAACTAGTAAAACAAGTTTCTTTAGAAAAACGATTTATGCTATGGGACCAAAAATTTTCAATCACCTGCCAGACGAATTAAAAGAAATTAATTTGACGCGATTTAAATGTAAACTCAAAATGATTCTTATAAGAAAATGCTACTATACTGTAAATGAATATTTAAATGACAAAATTTTAACTATAACATGATGTGACGCACTATTTAATCTTAATTTGATAAATAATTATTTCTGTAAATATAAAACAGAATTATAAACATAAATATATGAGATAAAAATTCTATTGACTTCTATTGACTAATTAATTGATAAGTATGATTATAAACATAAATATATGAAATGAAAATTCTATTGACTTCTATTGACTAATTAATTGATAAATATAATTATGGTAGTATGTAATAAATATGTAGAAGAATTTTATAACTAGATGAGTAGCATAAAGTCATTAACAATATTATGTAAGTGTAAAAATATATGAATTTCTCTATAAATTTGCATACCCTTTTGGGTTAGGATAAGAGTACTGTGTTTACTACCTGTAACAACTGTTAATAACCTTATCTTGCAAATAAATGAAATTGAATTGAATTGAATTGAATAGAATATAGATGATTACCTAAGTACGTGTTTATACGAGAAGCGAGTTACCAAGATTGCTTTTCCTTGAACCGCTATTGTAACATTATCAAAAAAAAACTCTTTATGCCTTTCAGAGAATCCCTTTGTTCGAAAGACAAAGTTGAATTAAATTCACCAAAAGCGTATCTTATTTAAGATAGAGGCCGACCGCGACTTCGTCCGCGTGGACTTTAGTTTTAGATTTTATTCTGAAATAAAACGTTCCACTTGTCCATGTCAATGGGTATTGGAAAAAATGGGGGATTTCACGTATGTTAGTAATTTTTAATTCTTGACGGATCTTAAAACAAAACATTTTTAGTTAATTTTAATTAATAATATTGTATGCCAGAATAGTAAAATTGACTGTTTACAACTCCAATTATAATTTTAAACATCTTATTCCATGTATGTAAACAGTCAACAATAAAGTATTTTCCTTTTCATTTTCATTTTCATAGGTTTTATCATGATAGTCCCTGTAGGTTCGGAATTTAAAATAGAGCTACGGTATCCCCTGCCTGATCGTGAGAGGCGTAGGAGTTCGATCCGTCCAGCAGGCAACCCTGGGAAGGACGGCTGTGTGGTGTGTGCGTGGCCGCATGCCACCGTAAGCATCGGAAGGTGCAGGAGAGCGAGCACATCTGCTCTCCCGAGGATGGGCCCGTTCTAGGGCGCCGCGCGTGGAGGACACCGGTGCGTTCCACTGGTGATCGGAGTCCTCTGCAAGCGCAGAGGCAGGCCACCGACGGGGATAAGATAGCTTCACATGAGATGACAGGATGATCAGATATTGTGATACGCATCATTAAACCGATCCGAAAGCAATAAAAATTGCAAGGATCATTTAAAATGATAAGTCACGCATTTATTGCCGGTATATCTATTCTGACTTCAAACTATTTCCTATAGAATCCATTTTATTTTCGTATTTATCTATATTCTAGCTAGATAAAGGACAAATCGATGCTGATAAATATGATTCAGCTGTAAACAATCAATATCTATTTGATAAATCGCGTGATTGAATGTAGACTTTAGAAATAGGTACATATAATAATACTTATTATTACTATTACGATACTATTGCTAACCAGTTTCTAACCCGTAATCATATTTACAAGTATATCATAAGCATAAAACTACGGGGCTTTTTTGAACGGAGTTCTTGATTGAACTTGATTTGAACGGAGTAGCAGACGAGCATGCAGGCCACGTGGTGTTAAGTGGTCGCTGCAGCCCATGGACATCTATGTACATACAACCTCAAGCAATCATAGGTAAGTCTTGTCTGAGGTCGTATGCAGTTGCGCTGCTACTCCAGAGGCTGGTGGTCGCCTCATGTAAGTGTGGCCGGCAACTGCACATTTCCACTGAAACACAATAGAATTGGTCCACGGAAGAAGTGGGTGCAGCGGTGGTACTTCCCCGGGCGAACCATCATAGTTCTACCACCTACATAAATGTTCAATCAAAAAGTGGCTAGTGGGTTCAAGGAACAAATTACATAGATTTCTGTAATTTAAATGCCGGAATGTTGTACAAATTTTATATACTGGAATATGCACCACCTTTTTCAACAACTTGATAGTGAAACATTGTTTCTCAGTAAAAACATTGCAGCTACTCTTAGGTCGCAGGAGTTACAGTTGTTTGAAAGATAAAAATTCACAGATCGGGTATCTTCGGGTACCTTATTGTGAATTCATAATCAAGAAAACATGTACTTAAATGATTATTTTCCTTTGTCTTTCCTTTATCCTTTCATGGAAAATAAACAATAATGTTTAATGAGCATATATTCTATGAGTTTTTTTTTTCAAAGAATTACTTCTAATGGCAGAAGATATGACAATTTCTCAGAAATATCTTCGCTGTAATTAGTAACTTGTAACACGCTTGTAACTGCGATTTCTTTGAATATCTGTATAGGATATTACCGTTAGTATCTCCCAGAACAGAATCTTATCTATCGGGTTGTTGTGAAAATTAACACAGCCGTAAATCGCCTTCTCATTGTGTTATTGAAAACTTAAGTTTAATTAAGAACTAAGTAGGTAGTAGGTATATTACTATGTACATAAAATGCTTTTCTATTTCGACCAATACAGCAGAAGAAGTGGCGTTGATTTTTTTTTAATCAGTTTTTAATTCTTCTGAGCTAGATAAACTTGAGAATATTTTCCTCTAGGAATAGAGACTTTACAGATGAATTTTTATTCAAGTAAATCTACTTATGAAAATTTTAAAATCAGAATTTAAAAGCGTACATAAAATAAAACTCAATAGATTAGAAGTTCAATAGATTAGAATCAGCTATTCAAGATTTAAGTCTGTCTGAGGATCTTTTTTACACGTTTTATATTAGCTTCACTTGTATGTATGTTTGTATGTTTGTAACCGACGCCTTCAGATGCGATTTTGACCCACTTTAAACGGCCAGATTTCATTCAAACTTTGTAGATTTATCGAGGACCGATGACAACGCACTAATTTGATAAGATTATTTCATTATTCAATTTGCAAAATAAGATTTTTGTCAATTTATAGAATTTTTGAATATTATTTCCAACCATATCTTAAGACAAAAGCATAAATTAATAATGGTATAAATAATTAAAATATGTATTTTATTTTTATTTATTTATTTATTTTGTACACAAAGACATAAAACAAAACACATTAATAGAAGAATATATGTACAGGGTGCTACTTATTCCTAAAATAAATTTCTTATTTTATTTAAAAATAACAGTTAAAAATTAAAAAAAAACACTCTTATAAGAAATCCAAGTAAAAAATGAAAATAATTTTGAATTAAAATAGTGTAAAAATGCATTTTATTGTAAAAAAAAGCGTGGGGTGCTTTTTAAGATATTACCAAAATAATTATCCTTATCATTACCAAAATAAATAATAACTATCCAATCATATCTGTCAGATCTGGCATCCCACGCTTTTTTTACAATAAAATGCATTTTTACACTATTTTAATTCAAATTTATTTTCATTTTTATAGTAAGATTACTTATAAAAGCGTGTTTTATGGTTTTTAAAACTTTTATTTTTTTAAATCAATACAACAGATGTAATTGAAAATCGGAATCATCTTTGCATCCTAATCGTATCTACAACATACATCAAATAGCGTTGAAATATTTTGCCAATTATGTCCCAACAAACAAATACGTCGTATAAGTCTTGACTTGTACGATCTAAAGTTGGATAGCAGTCTTACAATGGTAATGATATGACTACCAGGTCCTATAGATGTTTTTAATGTAACTAATTAGTCGTGCGACGAATATGTCATAGTAAACTGGTCTTAGCAGCGTTGGGGTGACTAAACTATATGACGTTATATTACTTCTTAGCTAAAACGTTTGTACGACAACGCAATAGTCATACTAACGTTATAGTCCGATAAATGTTTGGAACAGACCAAATTATGTCTTTGAAAAACCTTTATATGACATTTATATAACGTGCATGTTGTATATACATTATCACAGAGACGTTTATATAACAATCACTATATTGTTTTACAGCGGTCAATTAAAGACTCTTAAATGACATGGTTGTTTACTGACGACTCAAATATAACCTTTATATTACATGATGTTCGTTTAATGTCATGTCCTGACTTTAATCAAACTTGCAGTCGCATTTAAATCAGGTTTTGACTTTATAATGACTAGGCGGACATATTTACGAACTTTTGATAAAATTTTGTTACGAAAATGGAATAAAAAAAATCGTGGAGACGAAGATTAACGAGAATTTTGGTGAATATTGGCAATATGAAAAGGGTTTTCTTTATGTTTCTTGCGGAACCCTAATAGCTAGCTGTCATGGCGACCATTATCATCATCATCAGGTCGTACAGAGGTAAGTTTGCGACAAAAGCAATATGTCAGACATTTTTAGAGAAAAACCTATATTTATTAATAAAAATCTATTGATTTAAACACAAAATTACGAGGGGGCATGAAAATCTTAATAGTATTCACATAGGTATATTATCATAAAACTTCAGTTCCCAGTCGAACTAAATAGCATGAGAGACAGATAAAGTAAGTAAGATATGAAAATAACATAAACTCAGCTAGCATTTATTTCCTTGTAATTATTTATTTTACACTGAAATCTTGAAACGAAAATCTTGACTCAAATAAAACGTTTTAGTCATTCAGTAACACCTGTACGACCACAATACAACAAAGCGTCGAAAGTTATGGTTATCCCATAACATTTGTACGACTTTTGAATGACGTTAACGAAGTTGGCTGGAGACTTCTGTATGACCATTATACGACCATTTAGGTCGTATAACTGGGGCCATTTTCGCGTTTAGTAAACGTTATTATAACGTTAGTATGACTTAACTATTGCGATGTATGGTATTCAGATAACGTTTACTAAACCTTTATACGACGTTAAATTGTTACTTGGGGTATTATAGAATATTTGTATGTTTACTTTAAGTTTTACATATATAGTTAAGATAAGTAGGTACATTTTTGTCCATTACATGGAACTTTTCTGAAACTTTCGAAGACTATGTATTATGTCAGTTATATTATTTGTATTATAATATTTATAATTCTTCATATTTATCGCATATATGTTTATATTCATCATATTTCACTTCTCTTATATTTATTCTGATCCTTCTTTCATGTTTCTTGTTGAAACGCCTTTATATTTTCTGCACTTCTTGACGGTTAGCTGGTAAAAAATGCCAATAGGCATTTAGCTCGCATTTTGTTCAAATTGTAAAATTTTAGATGCTTACAGAGTGGGCCCTCTGCTGTGACAGACATGTCATGAATGGTGCGGGCAACATAGACTTATAATATACAAATCAAATCAAATCAAAAATATTTATTTCAGATTAGGAATACAAAATATTCGCTTAATGAATGTCATTTTTCCCCGGTCATTGCCTTTAGGTGCCCCTTTTGGGCTAGATGTTGAGCTGAGAGAAAAAAGGCGGCGGAAAAAAACTCCCAGCAGCACTCTTTTTTAAAAGTACATATATTGAGATAACAGTATGGCTATGGGTTCTTAATGGACACACGTGACAGCTGATCGTATGAGACACTATGAACCCACTTCCACCTGCTCACAGATGCGAGTTATTACTAAAACTATGTAATACATTTAATTTAGAAATAGCCTTGTATGGGCGAAATTCATTCCCACGCTTGATAGTCCTTAGTGTTATAGTAAGCCTTTCGGCAGAGGACTTGTTTGATATACTTACGTAATATATATGTATATACTTACGTTACGTAATATGCTAAGTCTGTGGCGGGCAACTACTTTTCTTTTATGTATTTATTTTATTTTGGTTGGCCTCTAACTTATGAACCGACAGATGGAACAAAATGTTTTTTTAATGATTTTAGGTTTTGTTTTAAACGATTTTGGTCGAGTAATTATGAAAATCGAGGTGAATCTTTCTACATCTTGAAACGCATTTCCTTCCTTCTCCACAGATAATTTCTGCGAAGCGTTATTTAATAACCTCGCTCGAATTAGTTGAGTTATAAGCGACAGCGAATATAAGAGGAATGTTGCTACCACAGATTCAAAGCGTTTTACAGGTAGAACTGTCTAAATGTCATGAAGATGGTTACTGATTGCTGTTGAAATAAACTTTTGGCGTTGAAGTGATTCCCCAAAATCACAATAAAACAACAAATAATTAAAACAAACCTTTGTTTGATAAATGCAGTCTTTACATTGGTGATGCGTCGGTAGTTTCTAAAACACGCGGCTATGGTGGGCTATTATGTCTTTTAAAAAGCAAAAGGAAAAATGAATTTGTAGAACAAAAGCAATAGTACCAAAAAGTAAATACCAAACGTGTACTAGCAATAAATAATATTAAATAAAAATCTTTCATTTTGTGATTGCATTTCTTTTGTATTTGTTTAACCTATAAATGTAAATATGATGGACAAAGTGTGTATATGAACAGCTTTTGTGAACACTCATATTTGTGTAAATTTTGTTAAATATATTATACGAGCAATTGAATTTCAAATAATTACTATTGATATAATGATCCTGTGTGTGTGATGTTCAGAATTTTACAACACACGACCGCATTTTCAGGGTTCGTTAATCGTTTTAAGGGCTTCTCCATGAGTCAAATTTCAAGATAATTTTGAAGCGTTTGTAACATAGACTTAGGATATGGTTTGCTAAATTTAAAAATAAAATATTGTTGGTCACGATACTATTTGTAAGAACGAAAATAACAACTTTACAATTTGCCAACGAAACACAAATAACTTTCTTGAAGACAAAAATAAACGTAGAAAAAGATGGTAGTTTTTCCTTCCAAGTACTAAAGGCAGGTGTGCCATTTCCACAATTTTATCATTCTTTGGGTTGCATTGGACCATCGTGTAACATGACGGATCAGTTTTTGTCTTTCTGATTAGCGGGGCGATAATCCAAAATAGTTTTATTCGAGCACGATTATATTTCCACGAAGTATTGGATCATTCTCAATGGGACGTTAAAAGCCGTGAGGTGAGGATGACTTCACGATAAGGTGTTCAATCAACTTTTCAATTTATTGTGGTTATAACTTTATTATTCATGTATTAGTAACTTTATTATTTCCTTGTCTTAAATAATCCAATATAAAATTATTATTTTTTCATTCTTTAGAAAGTATAGGATTATTAATTTATACAGAGATAAAAAATGAACTTAAAACTGTGACAGTGACCCAGGGTTCCTCTCACAGTAAATATGTACATATATCATACCATACATAACATCACTGAAACGTTGAGCAATAATGAAAAAAAATCTAATAAACAAACATATCGCATTCAGTATGGCCACTCCATACTTTTCCCTTAGACCTATTAAGTAGTTCAGACAGACCTCTGTTTCACTCTCGCAATAATACAATCGTCAAAACAGAACTTAACTTTATGCGTCAAACTTATTCAAGATCAGTGGGCTCACTCTGTAAGCATCCGTCCGTAAGTTCTAACATTTTCGGAATCATTTTTAGCATACTCAGATCGCTTCTTTTTCATGAAATAAGATAAGCGTTGTCATTGATGACATTAACCTTTTGAATGAATAATATTGCTAGAATTTCTTCAATCTAATCCTAAAATAAGGCCCGAAAATTCACTTAGTTTCGGATACGGGCGTACAGAGTGGGCCCTCAGATCCTACTAATATTATTAATGCGAGTAAGTTTGTTTGTTACTCTTTCACGCGAAAACTACTCAACCGATCATCATGAAACTTTGTACATATATTCTTGGATTATCAGAAGTAAAATAGCATATTTAGATAAAATTAACGCGGGTGAAACCGTGGGGCACAGCTAGTATAATATAATTATCATTTAAATTTATTAAAAACATTCTTTCCATTTAATAACAAACCTACCGGTATTGAAATTCAGAGAAATGGCCCATAACCCATTTTACAAGTTCACCTTATCAGCTTCACGGAACACTAAATTCATTATTATTGCTAGACGGCCGTATCAGTATCACTGGTTTACATAATTCTAGCTTTTCAGGTTCATGTCAAAATTGATAAGTTCAATGACATCTACATCGTTCTACATTTTAAACAATAAAAAAGATTATCAAGTTGCAAGTGCCATATAATCGCGCTCACATCGCCGCAAAAATTGTGATGTAGTGTTTAAGTTATAATTATTATGTATGTTAGTCTGTAAGATATTTATTGTATGAAGTATTGTAAGAAGTATGATCCTGAAATAAAGGAATTATTATTATATGACCAATGTTTTAAAACAATCAGTTAAAATTGGAAATATAACCCTCGATTATGTCGACACATACATTTATCTGGGAAAACAAGTATCTTTTCGCGCAAATAATAATTTTGACGAAATTAATAGAAGAATAAATATATCATGGCAAAAAATTTTGGGCCCACAAGGAAATATTTAAAGGAGAATTGCCAATTTCTTTAAAGAAAAAAGTAATGGATAGTAGTATTCTTCCTTGTCTTACATATGGCTCACAAACATGGACTTACACAAAACAAGTGAAAGAAAAAATTAGGACATGCCAAGCTGCAATGGAAAGATCAATCCTAAATATAAGAAGAATCAACAAAATACGCAATAGAACCATAAGGAATAAAACTAAAGTGATTGATTTTCTTCACCACGCTAGAAAATTAAAATGGAAATGGGCGGGACATCTAGCCAGGTCAGAAGACTCACGATGGACCAAAAGTGTCACACTATGGAAAGGTCCTCAAGGAAAAAGAGCTCGAGGTAGACCACACAGAAGGTGGGTCGATGATATCAAAGATATAGCCGGGGACAAATGGCATATTATGGCAAAAGATAGAAAATTATGGTCCCAGATGGAGGAGGCCTTTACCCTGTAGAGGGGTTCTCATTTTACTTTAAAAATTAATATATATTATTTACAATTTAAATAAATTTAATTTAATTTAATAACCAATCTTATGTTTTAAGAATTATGTATTGATAGATCTATTTAATATTGAAGACATTATAAAATTTATTGATTAAAAAAGAAAAAAATAATAATTATATATATATATATAGGTATTAATCATATTATAGTTTAAATCATTATAACTTTAAATCACAACGATATTATGATTACTCAATCAAATTAAAATGTCTTCATGAAAAAGTCAATTAATTTAATTATTATTTATAATCAATGTTTTAAAATTTAAATCATTCTATGATGCATGTGTAGATTTTTTAAAATGTGATAATTTATTTGTGAATTGTAAATTGCATGTGAGTGTTGAAAATGAGAAATAAAAGGCTTATTTATTTATTTATTTATTTATTCTATTATTATGTAATTTTGAATTGGAGTTTGTTTGCAGAAAGTTGGAAAACTCATGGTGTGCTCTTATTATTTTTTCCAGAATCTTGGTGTAGTTTTGACTTGTATCGGATTAAGGTAATAGCATTTAGTTCGGTATAAGTTAATAACAATGCACAATTGTAGTGAAATAATAGTGTGAAAACTTGTTTTTTCAGTTTGCCTCCAAAACTTTGTACGTTGTCTGGTATAGTAAGCATCGTTGATTGAATCCAATGTATGATTAATGAAATAAATAAATAAATAACGTTTCACACTCATAGCCCCACAGTAGAGTGGGGTGGGTGCCATGGAAGCACGACGGAAATACAAAAACCCAGACCGAGAACAGAAATTTTAGTCTGCATTTAAATTTCTTCTTCGCCGGGAATCGAACCGAATTCGAATCGAATCGAATTACGCCGCTCGGGTTGTGAAAATTATTCAAATTCGGGTTTTGAGCCTGTGAAAAGGCTGACGGTGAGTATGTCAGCCTCCATAATGTTTAAATCCTTTTTGTATACTCTTATTTTTCCTTCCTTCCTTCTAAGTAGATACGCATAGATACGCAAATCTTAAGAATTTTCCCTGTCTTATCATGGGGTAGTATAATTGAAACTCACTTCTTAGAAATCTTTAAATAATATAAATTATGGTGGTTAACGAAATTTGTTTCGAAGAGGCAAAGCGTAAAAAATCAAAGATGATGTTGGCAATATTATTTTGGGCAACACATAAACTCATTATGCGAACGGTACTTTATCTTGGAACTAAAATGACTTGAGTAATCGGCTAATGTCTTGACGAATTAGCGTGTCAACAAAGGAGACAGTACACTCAGTATGGCATAAGCACCTAATCCGTTCATATTTGAATTTTTATGGTGTGCTGTTAGGAAGCGTGTGCGTATTCCTAGAAATTTGGTAATGACATGGATATTACGGTTACGAGAAATCGATACCTGGTTCGCTACTGCGTACTCGTAGTAGATACTCGTTTCATAATTGCTCAGTAATATTCATAAAATGGTTTTCGGGAAATTTCTAGTAGGCATGTTAACTATTAAAGCCTTCGATTCTATCGAGACCTGGGCAGTGCTAGAGTCTCTCCAGCGATGCCAGATTGACTATCGGTACATCGAGGTGTTGAAGTGTTTGTACAAAGCCGCAACCATGACAGTCCGTGTCCACGACGGAAGCACTGGACTTATTCCAGTGCAGCGCGGAGTACGACAAGGGGATGTTATATCCCCGAAGCTGTTTACCGCTGCACTGGAAGATGTGTTCAAGCTGATAGAGTGAAACGGGCTGGGTATTAACATCAATGGCGAACAGGCAAAATAGATCTACCTCTTGCGCTATTTACAGGATGCTTAAACAGGTTTGGAGTCATATTAATAATAAAGTAAAATGTGCTGCTCTGTTTGTTGATATGACCAGGGCGTTTGACTGTGTTGTGCATAACATACTTTTACGACAGTTAGAAAGAATAGGTGTTCGCGGTATTGCATACAAGTTATTACAGTCTTACCTAAATAATAGAAAGCAAGCGACGGTACTAACAACATTTAACAAATTGAACAATACATTAGAAGAGGTACAATCAAAATTCGCAATTAGCAAAATTGGTGTCCCTCAAGGTAGTGTTCTTGGTCCACTGTTATTTTTAATGTATATAAATGAACTACCCGCCATAGCTAAATACCCATGTGTAATGTTCGCTGATGATGCTACAATTTTATTTTGTAACGATAGTATTTCAGTTGAGGATTATAGGCATGAAATAAGAAGTACACTATTAACTATAAAAACTTGGCTAGACACAATGAACCTCACGGTCAATTTAAACAAAACTAAAATTATGCAATTTAAAAATTATAAACAGAATTTAGAAAATCTAAATATACAACTAGATTCAGTTGAAATAGAAGAAGTAGAGCAAACTAATTTCTTAGGAGTGTCCTTAGACACTCACTTAAACTGGAAAAGTCACATTGATAAAATTAATAATAAAATATCTGCCAATTGCTGTGCGCTTTCAGTATTAGTGGATGCGTCAACTCTTGAAGTAGCTAAAAGTTTTTATTATGCAAATATTTACCCATGATTTACCCCCTTCTAACTTATGGCATTATATACTGGGGAAACTCTGTCAATGTTAGTAGAACATTTATATTGCAAAAACGCAGTCTTAGAATAATGTATGGTAAAGCGAGCGATGAATCTATTCGCTCTTTGTTTTCTAACTGTTAACTAGTCTATACATATTGGAGATTTGTACTTTCGTTTTTAATAACATAAATTCATTTGAAAAGCAAATAAACATGCGCATAAGAGATGTACCCACGAGGCAGAAAGATAGTGACGCTTTATATTTACCTCAAGTGAAATGTCAGATTTTCAAAAATAGTACATACATATTTGCTATTAGAATATTCAATAAATTACCCAGACATTTCAAACAATTATCAGGTAATAAATTTAAAAGAGAACTAAAGCAATGGCTTATAAAAAAAGTTTACTATAGTATAAACGAGTTTTTTGATGACGTGCATTAAAATGGTTTGGGGAGCTTCCGCGTAAAATATTAATTCTAAACAATGCCTGAGAGTTTTTTTTCCGCCGGCTTTTTTTCTCTCATTGACCCAGTGGTGGGTAGGCATCAAAAGCCGATGATCCGTTAAGAATATTCTTAGCGGATCTTAAAATAAAACTATTTTATACTTTAATTTTAATTAGTAATAAGTATAATATTGTATGCCAGAGCATGGTAGACTGTTTAAACTCTTATAATAATTTTAAACATCTAACTGTATGTATGTAAACAGTCAACAATAAAGTATTTTCATTTCATTTCATTTCACCTCACACACCTTCGATTTGCCGATATATATATATATATAATATATAATATAGTAATCCTGGCGGTGAACCTCAGCACTATGCTAAGTGACCTCCATAGCACCTCACAAAGGGTGGGTCTTAAGATGAACATGGACAAGACGAAGATCATGTCTAACGTCCATGTCACACCTATACCGGTTGTTGTTGATGGCGCTACTCGCGAAGTTGTCGACGAGTACATCTACCTGGGACAAGCGATCCGTATGGGTAAGTCCAGCTTTGAGAGAGAGGTAACTCGAAGAATCCAACTCGGTTGGGCAGCGTTCGGAAAATTACAAAGTATCTTCTCGTCCCGAATACCTCAGTGCCTGAAGTTGAAAGTTTTCTAACAGTGTGTGTTGCCAGTGATGACCTACGGCGCTGAGCACGGTCTTTTACAGTTAGCCTTTTCCATAAGCTCAGGGTCGCCCAGCGAGCGATGGAGAGGGCTATGCTTGGTATTACTCTACGCGACATAATTCGTAATGATGAAATCCGTAGAAGAACTTTACCAACATAGCTCTCAAAATCTGCAAGCTGAAGTGGCAATGGGCAGGCCATATAGTTAGGAGAACCGACAACCGATGGGAAGAAAGGTTCCTGAATGGAGACCACGTCTCGGCAAAAGGAGTACACGCCGCCCTCCAACCAGGTGGACTGACGTCCTGAAGAAGACAGCAGGTAGTCGTTGGAATCAGAAGGCCCAGGACCGGGAGGAGTGGCGAACGTTAGGGGAGACCTATGTCCAGCAGTGGACAATAAAATGCTGATGGATGGATGGATGGATGTTAAACTACATGCACAACCAAACTTTTAATATATTCTAATCTATACTTAATATATAAAGCTGAAGAGTTTGTTTGTTTGAACCCGCTAATCTCAGGACCCACTGGTTCTAATTGAAAAATTATTTTTGTGTTGGATAGTCCATTTATCGGGGAAGCCTTTACGCTATATAACATCATGCTATGACATATAATAAAGTCCTCGCCGACAAAGTCGCGGGTGGCCGATAGTATATATATATTATTAAGCAATAAAGTTCGAACTGAAAAAATATTTTTGTGTTGAATAGTCCATTTATTGACGAAGGCTACGAGGGTGGATTGAAAAGTTCGCGGCCTCAACAAGTAAACAAAAATATTTTTATTTCTCAACATAATCTCCACCTCAATGCATTTCTTCCATCTGTTTTGCAAAGCTTCTATTCAGAAAATCTCTGGCCACCAAGGTGTTTTTTTAAGTTGGGAAACAGATGAAAGTCAGAAAGTCATGGTGCCAAATCAGGCGAATAAACCGGATGGGGCAGCAGTACAAAACCACTGTCACGAATTTAAGCCATGCTTTCGACAGAACGCGTGCGTTATCCTGGTGAAACAACACTTTCTTTCGCAGTAATCCTGGACGTTTTTATTTAATTTCTTCATGCAAAGGACACAATAGGGTGCAATAGTATACAGAGTTTGTTGTTTCGCCCTTTGAAAGATAGTCCACCATTATGGCTGGCCATTGCCAGCCGATAAAATTGCTTTTGCTTTCTTTGGGGTTGGTTCAATATAGGTTAATGACAGTGCATGAGTGTTGTGAAATAAAATAACAGAGCGAAAACATGTTTTTTCTACTTGCCTCCAAAACTCGACTCAACTCGGACTCGTTCTGGAAAAGTAGCCATCGCTTTACTTAAATATCTGACTGACTGGACTGATTTTTCTATGACTGTTAAGTGATGCAAAAATTATACTCGATGCTGGCATTAATTATTGAATAATGAAACGAAATGAAGCTTAATCGATTCTTAATTTTAATTGGATTTTCATAGAAATTCGGTAATGAAATCGTTTCTGCGGTTACCAGAAAATCGTTATTCGTCGGCAGATTTGCGTTACATTATTTCACAGTAATAAATATGTTATGATAAATATCTGATTCTATAGGTTTTATTTTCAGAAAATGACCTTTTATCAGTGTTTTAGCGGTAACCAACTTAAACATAAATTGAAAAGTATGACTTTTTCTGACATCTGTTGAAGTAATAAGTACTATTGGATGACGTTAAAGCCTATGAATGTTTGATTTATGTTAGACCAAGAGTAAACTTTATCGGAGCAAAGCTCGGTCTACCGGGTACTAATATTGTTAAGGAAGTAATAATTGACCGTAAAAGCTACCTTAATTCATACCACAGAAGACAAACCAGATAATACATACATAATGGGTTTCTAATAGTACCCACATTAACCTAGTACTATAAGAGAGCCCGCGCGCGTATTCTTAGAAATTTGGTAATTATATCGGTACTGCGGTTGTAAGAAATCGATACTCGTTAGTAGATACTCGTTTCGTAATTACACGGCAATATTCATAGAATAGTACCGGGAAAATTTGCTGGACGGTATTATGCTGAAAGTAGTAATTTTCGACGTCACTATTCTGTGTTTTGCGGTTCCACCCGTGTTTAATAGAATAACCAAAGCTACATAAATCATTTTCTATATGTTATTCTGATATGAAAGCTACAGTAATGTAAACTAAAGTAATGAAAATCCAAGTGTTTTGCATGATAGGATGTACTTGTCATCATCATCCATCCATCCATCAGCCTTTTATAGTCCACTGCTGGACATAGGCCTCCCCTAACGTTAGCCACTCCTCCCGGTCCTGGGCCTTCTGAATCCAGCGGCTACCCGCTGTCTTCTTCAGGTCATCAGTCCACCTGGTTGGAGGGCGGCCTGTACTCCTTTTGCCGATACGTGGTCGCCATTCGAGAACCTTTCTTCCCCATCGGTTGTCGGTTCTTCTAACTATATGGCCTGCCCATTGCCACTTCAGCTTGCAAATTTTGAGAGCTATGTCGGTAACTTTCGTTCGTCTACGGATTTCATCGTTACGAATTCTGTCGCGTAGAGAAATACCAAGCATAGCCCTCTCCATCGCGCGCTGAGCGACCTTGAGCTTATGGAAAAGGCCAACTGTAAAAGACCACGTCTCAGCGCCGTAGGTCATCACTGGCAACACACACTGCTCGAAAACTTTCGACTTCAGGCACTGAGGTATTCTGGACGAGAAGACACTTTGTAATTTCCCGAACGCTGCCCAACCGAGTTGGATCCTACGAGTTACCTCTCTCTCGAAGCTGGACTTACCCATACGGATCGCTTGTCCCAGGTAAATGTACTCGTCGACAACTTCGAGAGTAGCGCCATCAACAACGACCGGTATAGGTGTGACATGGACGTTAGACATGATCTTCGTCTTGTCCATGTTCATCTTAAGACCCACCCTTTGTGAGGCGCTATGGAGGTCACCTAGCATAGTGCTGAGCTCTTCCAGGTTCTCCGCCAAGATTACTATATCATCGGCAAATCGAAGGTGTGTGAGGTGTTCGCCATTGATGTTAATACCCAGCCCGTTCCACTCCATCAGCTTGAACACGTCTTCCAAAGCAGCGGTAAACAGCTTCGGGGATATAACATCCCCTTGTCGTACTCCGCGCTGCAGTGGAATAGGTCCAGTGCTTCCGTCGTGAACTCGGACTGTCATAGTTGCGGCTTTGTACAAACACTTCAACACCTCGATGTACCGATAGTCAATCTGGCATCGCTGGAGAGACTCTAGCACCGCCCAGGTCTCGATAGAATCAAAGGCTTTCTCATAGTCCACATACGCAATACATAGCGGTAGGTTATACTCCTCGGTCTTTTGTATAACCTGTCGCAGCGTGTGTATGTGGTCCATGGTACTATAGCCTTTTCGGAATCCGGCTTGTTCGGGAGGCTGGAAGTCGTCTAGCCTGCGCGCAATACGATTAGTAAGAACCCTTGAAAACAGCTTATAGACGTGGCTCAGAAGCGCGATGGGTCTATAGTTCTTCAAAAGGGCTCTGTCACCCTTTTTGAAGAACAAAACTACCACGCTTCTGCTCCACGCCTCCGGGACAGTTCCGCTACTGATGACGGTATCGAACAATTTTTGGAGCGCCACTAGGAGGGGTTTCCCTCCAGCCTTCAGCAGCTCTGATGTGATACCGTCATCTCCCGGTGCTTTGTTGTTTTTAAGCTGACTAAGGGCCCTTCTAATTTCGTACAGGCTGACGTCCGGGATATCTTCGGTATAGTGTCGGGTCAACTTGGCTCTCTTATCGTTTACCACATCGGTAACGGGAGCTTTTGAGGAGCTGTACAACCGTCCGTAGTACCTCTCAATTTCTCTCTGAACTTCAGGCTTAGACGAAACTATAGCGCCAGACTCAGTCCTCAACCTCGTTAACTGGCTTTGCCCTACACTCAGATCTCTTGTGAACACTTTTGTGCCTTGGTTGCGCTCAATAGTGTTTTTGACGCGCTGTGTGTTGTGAGCACGCAGATCGCGTCGTCTGCAGCAAGAGATCTGTTTGTTGAGCTGCCTGTATTTCGACATTGAAGACGGGGACCGAACGCATAGTTCACGCCTTTCCTTTATAAGACCGAGGGTTTGTTCAGAGAGCACTTGGGGTCTACTACTGGAGGGGGTCTTAAATAACTTGGACCCTACCTCGTGGACGGTTTGTACCATCCTGGTGTTGTATTCGTCCACAGACTCGCATTTTTCTAGGCCCGCAAAACGATTTCGCAACTCAAGCTGAAAGTTCTCGGAGCCCTGGATTTGGACAGGTGTTGGTCGAAGCGTAGACTTCATTAGGCGTGACCGTTCCAGCTTGATGTTGATATTTAATGTGCCTCGTACCATTCGGTGATCACTTCCGGTTTTAAACCTGTTGATCACGGAGACATCATTAAATATGTGCCGTTTGTCTGCCAAAATGAAGTCTATCTCGCTTTTCGTGGAACCGTTGGGACTTATCCAAGTCCACTTGCGATGAGGCTTCTTCTTGAAGAAGGAGTTCATCATAAAGAGGTTCTCCTTCTCCAAGAAGTTAGCAAGCAAGTGGCCTCGGTGGTTCCTTTGACCAAATCCAAAGGGCCCTACCTTCTGCTCGTCGCCGTCTCGCGTGCCCAGTCTTGCATTGAAATCCCCCATCACCACCGTGAAATGAGTCTTAGAGGCATGTATGGCTCTACTGACGTCCTCATAATTAGCCTCAACCTCATCGTCTGGGTGTGTCGCGGTCGGTGCGTATACCTGTATGACCTTCAACGAATACCGTTTTGATATTCTGAGTATAAGGTACGCTACCCTTGCTGACACACTTTCGACTTTCGTCACGTTGTTGACGAGGGACCTGTGGACGAGAAACCCGACACCACCTTGGGACAGATGTTCGCCCTCCCGGTGATAGAATAAGTTACCGGATTTAAGGATAACCGTGTCCTCCCCCTCTCTTCGGACTTCGGATAATCCTATGATACTCCAGCGTAACTTATCTATCTCTGCTTCCAGCTCATGTATCTTCTCGTCGGTTCTCAGTGTCCTGGTGTTGTATGTTGCCAGGTGCAGAGGTCGTTTTCTTTTGTGACAGCCGAATCTCTGCCGGAGATTCTTAGCACCCCCTGCCCCGCCGTTACCATGGCCGCTGTCGTAACCAGGGATAGCGGGGCCGCCGGGGACTGGGGGCCGAGGTTTAATTGTGACTGCCATAGGGGGTTTTTGCCATAGTCACCACGCTTGGCATTGCGGGTTGGTGACCGCAGTAGATGATACGTTACACAGGAAGACGCTGCTGCCCATCTCCTGGAATGTGTCCCTTGGTCGCCTCCTACGACCTCCTGGGAAGAATCGGAGTGGTGCTATTCTAACGCCGGACACCACACGGCAAGTATGTACTTGATGTACTTGTAATGTAACAAAACTAACAAACATGCCGATCGGCTAAGCAGAAATTTGAATGATGAGTTTAAAATTTCTGTTCTCGATCTGGGTGTTTGTGTTTCTGACTTTGTGTGTGTCCATGGCACCAATGACAAAGGGTATAAATAAAAGGAAACACAAACCGAGAACAGAAATTTTAAACTTATCATTCAAATTTCTGCTTCACCGGGTTCGAACCCGAGACCCTCCGTTCTGCAGTCCGGCATTGTAACCATTACGCCACGCGGGTCCTCTTAACGATTAAAGACCAGACAGAATAAGACTAACCTCTCAGAATAGACATAAAGTTTTACAGTGATGATGCATAAACTTTAAGGGCCTCGTCACAAGCCTCGTTCACCATCTAGAAGTAAAGTGTTGATTAGTTACGTCCACTTACCTCACCTTACTGTGAGGCTATGAGTGTGGAACGTTATAAAAAAACATTTATCCATCCCAACTTTCATGTTTGCAAATAAATTGAGTTAAGGGAACTATTTATAGCTGTCTTAATTTAATATAGTACCTGGACGCCCGAGCGTTGCTCGGATATATACAATACAATACAAAAATACTTTATTGCACCAGATTTTATACAATGAGATTACATTAAATCGTTTATTTTCTAAAAAAAATATTTTCTTGGTTTAGTTTAAAACGAAACAATCATTTGCTTCGTGTTACTTAACAAAGCCATCTGAAATAGCTCCTAATAAAAAAAGTTATTTTCATAAAAATTAAAAATAGACACAATATGGTTTTGATTGAGGTTTGAACCCGGGTCTCTAGTTCCGCAGTCAGCTCACGCAACCATTCGACAATTCAATGAACGAAATTTTCATAGAGCTCTTTCAAATCGACGTTGTCATTTCTTTGAACGTCGGATTGGCGGATGGTAGTAGCGGAGCCCAAGAGGGGATTTTCGGATTTACTCGAGCGCGTCAGATTAAGATATGGGGTACACCTTGCATCCTAAAATAAAATAGCTAAATTTCTTGGCATTGAAATCGACTCAAATTTAAATTGGAAAAATCATGTAGAAATAGTATGCCAAAGACTAAAGAAATTCATATACGCATTACACCATCTTTCAAAAGTAACAAATAAAAAACAGCATTGATGGCTTAGCACGGATACGTGTGTTCGGTCCTAAGATACGGATTACTCTTATGGAGGAATTCAACTGACTTCAATAGAGCATTTATTATACAAAAGAAATGTGTTAGGGCCATTTAAGGTGCGGAACCTATGGACTCCTGTAAGCCAATATTAAAAAAAAAACTAAATCTCCCGCCATTGACATCAATGTACATCTACGAAAGTCTGATATGTGTCAAAAATAATCAAAATCGATTTGATACCAAAGATGATACATTCTCCAATCGGCATCGGGGTCAATTGCATAGACTATTATCTTATACGGCATGCTATTCGAGAAACAGCTTTGTGATGTGCATCAAAATTTATAATTTGCTGCCATCTCGGTTAAAAAAATCTAACATTAAATCGGTTCAAGGGTTTTATTTTTAAATTATTGATTAAGAACTGTTTTTATTCCACAAAGGAATTTATAGAATATTGTCATGCTGGACACCTCAAACGCTTGGCTTATCAATTATAAATTTTTATTCAATTATTCAATTATGCAAATATTATCATTACTATTAATATCTAATATTATTGTTATTAAATTATTATTGTTATTATTATTTTTTAAATTGACATGTACCTTCGGGTATGAAATTGCATTTAATATCCTTAAATTAAAAAAAGTAAATTAATGATTTAACCTATAGATTAAGGATATACTGTTATCACTAAAGACACGATGACTTTATCTTATTTATTAATAAATATTTGCCCACCGACTAGGTCGGTAAGACACGCATGAACAATATTGTAAGATTTTTATCGTAAAATGTACCGTGTTTTATGCAAATAAATATTTCATTTCATTTCATTTCCTGTTGAGTACTGTCACGATTAAAAAAGACCTTCTCTATAGGTACAATAATTTTTTATCTTACTTCCGGATGTCAAAATAGTCAGATTAGAATACGCCGTTACCGTTGAACCATGAATTTTAAATAATAAAAATCTCTCTCCACTGGTTAAACGTAAAACGTCATAAAATATAATAATATTAAATAATATAATATTTTAAACTTCCTACCACCCAACCTATAAAAAGCACAAGGTCCAGATGACGCTTGAGGAAATCCACAATGAGCCTCGTGGGCTCCCCCGTTTGACAGCGTTTACGCCACAATATTATTAATACTCTCCAATAGATGTCAGGAAGAGTCGTAATTTTCAGTTTATATCTAAATTGATTATCATTGAAAATATTTTTATACAGTTAAAAATTTCCAACAATAAAAATTTTGTGGATCGATTTATCACCCCCGAAACCAGGGTACTAAATTTCATCAAAATATTTGGAGCCGTTTCCGAGATTCAAAAAATATATTTAGATACATACAAGAATTGCTCGTTTAAAGGTATTAGATAGATAGATACACCCTTCGGCAGTCTATACATTTCTCAGTAGAGGGTAGAGATAGTCAGGCTTGAGAGAGATGAGACGTAAATCATTTATTCAATACGCCTAATTACTCGATAACTCGATTATTAAATTTTTACCATAATTCTATTTAAATTCCTAAGAATTGGTAGTCAGGGTGGACTTTGACATAAATATCGTGGCGTGGGAGTACCCCTGCTAAGAAAAACCCAGCAAAGCTTCGTGAGATGTAGATTTGGCGAAGTCAGGGCTGGTAGACTTAGTCCCTGTAGCTTTGGGATTAAGAATAGAGCTACAGTATCCCCTGCCTGATCGTAAGAGGCAACTAAAAGGGGGCTTCAACTTTTGTAATACTTACCCATATTTGCGCAAATAAATCATTTCTTCACTGTCTTCCGGGGTTGCGGGTGGTGAGAGTGGGAGCTCAATCCGTCCTGCCAGCAGACCTGGGAAGGACGGCGGTGTGTGCCCGGCCGCATGCCGCCGTAAGTATCGGAAGTTGCAGGAGAGCACATCTGCTCTCCCGAGAATGGCCCTGTTCCGGGGCGCCGCGCGTGGAGGACACCAGTGCGTTCCACTGGTGATTCCGGAGTCCTCCCCAAACGCAGAGGCAGGCCACCGAGGGGTTTTTCTCTCCCAAGGTGCCGGGTAAATTTTGAAGGTTTTCCCGCCGATACCAAAAAAAGGGCTGATAGACGTGAGGCGTGTTGCTACCCTATTCATTAAGGCAAAGCGTAGATTGCGGCGTCGACACAGCGATGGAAATCTAAATTAGTATTCACTAATTCTAAAAAAGGACAACAGAAGCGCTCGCGGTTGAAATCGCATCTTTGTGGAGTTACTCACGATCGAATGGTTTGATACTTTTGAAAGCTCGAAACTCGAGGTCGTGCGGTATGCGGTGTTTGCCGTTGCGTTCTACGGCAGGAGCTCGGCTCTTACATACCCATAGCTATATGCTACATATTGTCTTGGTTACATTTTACATGAAAATGTATTTGGTGTGATCTCTCTTACTTTAGAGAAGACCCTCGTCCAGCAGTTGATCTTTAAAGAGATGTTGATGATGAAAGTAATAAACTTTAACTGCTTATCTCGTCGATATTTTAGCGTGTCACCAAAGTAGACAGTCCGGTAAATGCAGACATACTCGAATTCCTTACATCTAGCCCTTAAAAGTCCACTCGGGGACATATTAAGCCTCCCCTGATATTCGCCACTCCATCCGGTCTTACGGTCTCTGAATATAGCGGCTACCTGCTTGCTGTCTTCTTCAGGTCGTCAGACAACGTTGTTGTAGTTGGAGGGCGGCCTGTGCTGCTTTTGCCGAGACGTGGTCCCCATTCGACGACCAGGTCATCAGTCAAGTGGTCTGACAGCAGCGGTAGGAGGCAGGTGATAACCACTTGCTGTAATCGATTTGTAATTATACTCGTATTACTTATAGAGAGCTCGTGTGCGTATTCCTAGAAATTCAGTAATCACATCGACATTGCGGTTGGGAGAAATCGATTCTCGTTTAGAAGTACATGTTTCATAATTAAACGGTAATATTCATGGACATGTGCCGGGAAAATTACTATTTGGTATTTTGTCAAAGCGATGAGTAATACCTGATGTGGTTGTTAAAAGGAGGTTTTAAATATAGGCAGAATAGACATATATATAGACAGAATAGGCAGTTATCTAAAAATAAAAATATTTTTTGGTTCCTAAGAGACCAATGTTGTTTATGTAAAAAAAATTTTTTTTCATTACTATAAAAATATACGTTTGGAATGCCTAAAGATTTTTATTAATTTAACTAACGGTTATGGGCCCAGAAATGGAGAACTGCGGATTAATAGGAAAGTTTAGCAGTAACAATTATTTACAATGGCAGTTTCAATTAAAATGTGCTTTAAGATCGAAAGGTCTTAATGAATATATTGAAGATTGTGAGGCTTCGACATCAAGTAGTGCTGGTGAACCAGCAGTTGCAGGTGAAGAGAATGCGCGTAATGATGCAAAAGCTATGTTTTTGATAACATCTATAATGACTTTTGATCAAATCGTTCTAGTAGAAAATTGTAAGACTGCAAAGGAAATGATAACAAAACTAGATTCTATTTATGCGAAAAAGTCAGAATTTAATAAAATGACACTACATGAAAAAATTTATCAATATAAAATGGCTGAGAAAGATAGTATTGCTGAACATATTGCAAAAATTGAATCGCTAGCGAAGCAAATAAGGGAAACTGGAGAGACGATGAGTGACACAGCTGTAATTACTAAAATTATAAGTAGTTTACCAGGACGTTACAGAGGATTCAGACAAGCATGGCTTTCTATTGAGACATCAAAACAAACTATTCAAAATTTAACTGTTCGTCTTCTTGACGAAGAAGCTAGTTTAGATATAGAAGACACAAAAGATGAAACAGCTTTAGCAACGAGGAAATCAATAAATAGTGACATGAGAAAATACAATACTTTACCTACTTGTTTCTATTGCCATAAAAGAGGACACTTGGCAAAAGACTGTTACGCAAAAAAGAGAAGTCAAAGTTATAATAACAACAATAATTTAAAGCGAGATGTCAATCACTCGGCATTTCCTACGGAAAAATCTTTGGGTCATTTTATTAGATGCTCAGAAGGAGATGAATGGCTATTGGATAGTAGAGCATCTGCTCATATGACATTTAGATCAGATGTATTCACCACATTTAAAGAGTGTGATTCAAATTCAGTTAAGATAGGAGATAATACAGAATGGGCTGTTAAAGGAATTGGAACGGTGAATATAGAAAAACTATTATACAATGAATGTTATGATTCAATAATTACTGATGTTTTATATGTACCAAATTTGAAGAATAATTTGATTTCAGAAGGAGTTTTAACATGATTGAACATGTCCTTAAAGGTATCGTGAGTGTCTTTATTCATTGTAATATAAACACGGTTCTACTCACTCGGTTTTTCGGGATCGCCCGACTAGTTTCGGACCATTCCGTGGTCCTTATTCATGAGCTACCGCCGCTCGCCGCGAAGTGACGACGGAGACTACGGGCCGCCGCGCGTGTCGCCCGGCTGCTGGGTTCGGGGAGGTTCGGGGCCGCTTCGTCTTCTGTAGCACTCATGTCGTCTCGCTCGTCGTCCGGGTCAGCGTGTGCGCACAGATAAGGCTTAGGCTGGGCGCATACAATGCTAACTGTGTCGCACTCCAGGCGATCCGACCCACCTGGACTCGACGCAGTGTAAAGAACAGGTCTCCAGGCTGAAGGTACAGTCCATCCACTGTCTCGGTTGTAATTCGGATGACGACTAATTTCTACTATTATACTAATACTAATTTCTAGACAACGAAATAATGGTCAGCTTCGATGTAGCTTCACTGTTTACCAATGTTCCAGTGGAGGACTCAATCAACATAATATCTGGACTCCTGAAATACTCTGATGTACCCACTGGGACATCTGAACTGGTGGAGCTATGTCTGAAGAGCGGCTATTTTGTCTGGCGGCACGAGTATTTCTTGCAGATCGATGGGGTGGCTATGGGTTCTCCGATTGCTCCGGTGGTAGCTAATATATTTATGGAGTGGTTTGAGAGTGAGGCGTTGAATAGTGCCACAGTAAGGCCACGCTATTGGTGGAGGTACGTGGATGACGTCTTCGCTATCATAACAAAAGACGCGCTTCCTGAGTTCTTGGGCCACCTTAACACTGTTCACGCAAAAATAAAAATTTACAGTGGAAGAAGAAAAGGAAGGATCATTACCTTTCCTGGACGTGTTAGTCTGCCGGGAGCCTGACGGTAAACTGTCACATACAGTCTACCGAAAGCCCACACACACGGGCCGCTATTTACACGCAGACTCGCATCACCATCCGTCCCATCTCTCTTCGGTACCCAGAACGCTCATCAACCGTGCCTTAAGATTCTTCCAGTATGTAAACTCCGAGTTACATCATGTGAGAAACGTACTGGAGGCAAACGGCTATACATGGAGGCAGAGCCTACGGTTGGTGGGGGGAAGTGCGAAGCGACGACCGGTGGGCGTAGAACGTTTACCAGCTTATTTACCCTACATTAAAGGTGTGACGGATAAAATCGGACACTTATTGCGCTCTAAATTCGGCATAAAGACGATTTACCGTTCACCGGCGCAGGTTAGGGAGTTCCTACGCTCACCGAAAGACAGTGATCCACTCAACGTACCGGGCGTATACAAGATACCATGCGACTGTGGCAAGAGTTACATTGGGGAAACTCGACGCAACATCGCAACCAGGGTGTCCGAACACATACGCAGTGTGAAGAATATGGACAGCAGAGGGTCTGCAGTCGCTGAACATGCCCACACCCCGGATACGGCTCATTTCATACGCTTTGATAAGGTGTCTGTTCTGGCGAGGGAAAAGTTTTCAGTACCCCGGAAAGTGCGAGAAGCTATTGAAATTAGTCGTCATCCGAATTACAACCGAGACAGTGGATGGACTGTACCTTCAGCCTGGAGACCTGTTCTTTACACTGCGTCGAGTCCAGGTGGGTCGGATCGCCTGGAGTGCGACACAGTTAGCATTGTATGCGCCCAGCCTAAGCCTTATCTGTGCGCACACGCTAACCCGGACGACGAGCGAGACGACATGAGTGCTACAGAAGACGAAGCGGCCCCGAACCTCCCCGAACCCAGCAGCCGGGCGACACGCGCGGCGGCCCGTAGTCTCCGTCGTCACTTCGCGGCGAGCGGCGGTAGCTCATGAATAAGGACCACGGAATGGTCCGAAACTAGTCGGGCGATCCCGAAAAACCGAGTGAGTAGAACCGTGTTTATATTACAATGATTGAACATGATTCAATAATTACTGATGCTTTTTATGTACCAAATTTGAAGAATAATTTGATTTCAGAAGGAGTTTTAACGCAAAAAGGGTATTCAATTAATAAATGTGGTGGAAGAGCAGAAATAATTGATTTCAACGGGACATTGGCTGCCTAATAAATTATATAGATTATTATTTAAAACTGCACAATCTGATTATGTCAACGTGACTTCTACCAATGTTAATAATTTGAAAATAGGGCATGAGCGACTAGGTCATATAAATGTTGAATATGTAAAGGAAATGGTTAATAAAAATTTGGTAAATGGTATACAGGTAGATGATTATAAAGATTTTTTCTGTGAATCTTGTGCCTACGGTAAGCAACACAAATTACCTTTTAAAATCAAGGATATTAAATGAGCATGTGAACCTGGAGAGCTTATTTATAGGGATTTATGTGGTCCCATGTCAACAACGTCCATTTCAGGTTACAAATACTTTATACTTTTTAAAGATGCTTCAACAGGATATAGAATCGTATTCTTTCTTAAAAATAAAAGTGATGCTTTTGATAGTTTTAAAGATTATTTAAGGTTGATTAGAAATAAATTTGAGAGATCTATCAATCAAAATTTTACATGCAGATAACGGCGGAGAGTATTGCAATAAAGAAATTAAAACTTTTCTTATTCATTTTGGCATTGAATTTGAAACAACTGCACCTTATACGCCAGAACAAAATGGACGCGCAGAAAGGGACATGCGCACTATAATGGATAGTGCTTATTCAATGCTCTACAATGCTAATCTACCTCTCTTTTTATGGGCAGAAGCTGTTAATTGCGCAGTATATATTCTGAACAGAACTACGACGAAACAAACTCCGATTTCAACACCCAGTGAAAAATGGACCAATGTCAAGCCTGATTTACGTCATATTAAAGTTTTTGGTTGTGACGCATACATGCACGTACCAAATGCAAGACGCACCAAATTGAAAGAAGAATGAATTAAACGAAATTACAAACACAAAGAATTAAAAAAATACTTTCAATCAGACGCTTTACTTTTTTGGCACCAACCCCTAGCGATGCGCACAGTCATTTAATTTTGTAGAAATTTCGAAAAATTGTTCTGAGTTACCCTACTGTCCAAGATAGGAGCTCTTTGTATTGTGCCCGTAGGTAATAGGTTGGCTTGGCAGCAACCCTTTTTACGTCCCACTGCTGGGCACGGGTCGCTCCCCAGTATTGGGGAGTTCTGGAGCTTACTCCATCACGCTGCTCTAATGCAGGTTGTTGGAGATGCGGGTTAGTGACCAACCCGCTGTCGGATGTTTTTTAAACCGCCCATAAGGTCTCCGACAAGATTTAAGGACTATTTTCTATCGACAACAACCGGACCAAACCGCAATACTAAAACGGAAAGTTTCTGCCTAAACAAACGTTAAATAATGTTAACAAAAATTAATTAAATCACAAATACTCAAGAAAAACACCTTTCTCACTCTAGGAAAGTACTGTATGGAGTGCCTCAAGGAAGTATTTTGGGCCCTTTGCTTTTCTTGATTTATATTAATGATTTTCCTAAAGTCATAAAACAACCTATGATACTGTTTGCTGATGATAGCACAGTTATATTTACAAAAGAAGGCGTAGGTTCTTTCGAAAGTAATATAAATAACGCTCTTGAAGCACTAATAGACTGGCTAGATAGTAACAATCTTAAAATTAATCTCGATAAAACTAATATAAATGACATTTAAAACAGAGTGTCATATGGACAGCTAGTAAATGTTAACTATAAAGGAAAGTTAATATCTGAAATAGAAACAACAAAATTTTTAGGACTATACATAGATAGCAAACTAACATGGAAGTCACACAAAGAACATGTTTGTAAACAATTAAATAAGTTTTCATTTGCTCTATATAAATTAACGAAGGTTGTTAGTAAAACGGCGGTTTTAAATGCCTACCATGCTTATGCTGGTGCATCTAAGATACGGATTAATATTCTGGGGTAACGCGGCGGGAATTCAAACTGTATTTAAAGCCCAAAAAAAGTGCATCCGCGCAATATGTCAATTACAACAAACGGATACTTGTAGGCAGCACTTTCGAAATTTAAAAAGAATGACGCTCCCTTCTTTATATATCTATGAGATCTCTTTAATGGTCAAAGCTGAAATCACTAAATATGAAACGCTTAAATCGAAAAGACATAACAATAAACTTTGTTCAATAGCTTCTAAAACAAGACAATATCATAACAGTGTCTTTGGCATGGGACCAAAAATATACAATAACCTACCGGAATTCCTCAAAATAAAAGCAGGCAATGAGTTTAAAAAGGAACTAAAACGTATTTACTGGAAAAGGCATATTATTTAGTCACTGATTTTCTAAACGATAAAACGGCATAAAGGAATTCCATAAAAACCTGAGAGGTTTTTTTCCCGCCGGCTTTTTTTTCCTCTCAGTGTACAAAAACCCTGCAATATGGGTACCCAAAGCCGACGATCGGATCCGATCCGAAAATAAGAATAAATAAAATAAATAAACTAAAATGCGCAATATGGGTACAAACAAAGATAAATGTAGTATACATATAATAACATAAATGACACTATTTCAATGTACATTTTTATATTTGTAATTTGTAATTAGTTAAGTTTTTAATTATTGTAATATTTGCATACCTCATGAAGGTAAATATGGCGAACCAAATGTATAAAAACACCTTTTGTAAACACCCATATTTGTGCAAATAAAAGTCTTTGTCTTTGTCTTTGTCTATCACTAGCGGTCACCCATCTCACACCCGAACGCGCCCGTTTGGCTTAGTCCTATGCGACTAAGCGAAATCGCTTGCATTCTACGCTAACCGCATGGCCATGCGAGCCTGAGTTATTCAACGCATTTCGTTGCGTTACTAGGTACTCCAGTCATGAAAGTCTGGTCAGTAAGTGTACCTTTCCGCCGAAATAACAGGATTGCATCACGGCAGAAGTGGGTGGTACTTCACCATAAAAGTTCTGCCACTTATATACCTCCGCCACGTGTCATTTCCATGGTTCTGGAAAGCCTCGACCACAATTATGGTAATAGCTTTAAAGTATCAATACTTTAAAGCTATTATTATAATTAATTTTTCGGTACAAACTTATCACATCATTTAAATGATTGGCTTGTACCTTTTGCGTCCCACTGTTGGGCTGGCAAAAAATTGATGCAAAAATTATACTTGACGCGCACAGAGTTTGCGATGCCATTATTAAAGATTAAGTTTTTAACAAAAAAAATAGAACCGACTTCAAACGGTAAAAAATAAAATTGTTCAGTACCTACTTCTTCTTGTTTATGGTAATGACTCTTAAAACTATTTCTGGAGTCGGGCCCTTAGTAAATGTCGTACCATTCGTTCTAAATTGGCACCGACAGTAGGTACAGACAGTGGGACAGTACCTACTTCTTCTTGCTTATGGAATGACTGTTAAAGCTATATTGGAGTCGGTGCCCATTCAGAACGAAAGGTACACTAAATTTACTAAGACAGGACATTTCACTAAGGGCCCGACTTCAAAAATAGTTTTAAGAGTCATTACCATAAACAAGAAGAAGTAGGTACTGAACAATTTTATTTTTTACCGTTTGAAGTTGGTTCTATTTTTTTGTTAAAAACTTAATTTATTTCACTCTTTTTAGTAATTTTAATAATTCTGTATGTATTAGCTTAATTGGAAAAAAATTCACTTAACTTCTAAACTTTAAACAGATTTACCTTTTATAATCATGTTTATCTAATAGCCATTTAAAAGTCTGAAATAATACTACTATCAGTCCACCTGAACGTATAAATTAAAGAAAGAATTTGCTCTCAGCTCCTAACCGTTGAGGGGTTGTACCTTCAATGATCAGTTAAACAACAGCAGGTGATAATTACCAGACATAAATATTTGTATTATTTTAAAAATATGACTAAAAGAATGTGTGTGCCTATTAAGTTTCAGTGTTTCCCTCGATTTCCCTAATATCACATCATCAGATTTTGACATGGTGACAGTTGGACCACCTCAGGAATGTAAGATTTCGAACAAAAAACCATTTATTGAAAGAATTTGCTCTCAACTCCTAACCGTCGTAGTACCTTCCATCATCAGTTCAGCAACACGATATGACGATAATTATACACAAATGTCTGTTTTGCTTTGTAAAAATATGAAAATCATTTGTTGTGCTATAAAATTTGAATGTTCCCTTCGATTTCTCTGGGATCCCCTCATCAGAATTTGACTTGGTGACAGTTGGATCACCTCGGGAATGTAAGATTTGGAATAAAAAACTATTTATTGAAAGAATTTGCTCTCAACTCCTCACTGTCGCAGTACCTTCCATCATCAGCTCAGCAACATGAGATGATGATTTCTATGCGTAAATATCTCTTATGCTTCAGAAACTATAAGAAAATCAATGTGTGTGCCTATAAAATTTGAAAGTTCCTCTCGATTTCCCTGGGATCCCATCATCAGATCCTGATTTGGTGACAATGGGACCACCTCGGGAGTATAAGCATACGAACAAAAAAAGAATTTCGAAAATCGGTCCACAAACGGCGGAGTAATCGGTGAACATATATATAAAAAAAAATACATACAGCCGAATACAGTACCTCCTCCTTTTGGAAGTCGGTAAAAAAGCAGACGACTGATTGACTTCAAGGAGCAGTGGCTGTAATGCTCCTTGTTTGACTATTAACTGAGCACCCAGTTTCAACTAAAAGGGCACAACTGGATACAAATGTTTTCACTTCACATTGGTAAGATGCCCTTGCATGCGATGGCATAACTGCAAGTTGATAAAAATACCTATTGTAAGAAATACAATTCAACAATGAAATTCAGTTCTCTCTTATATTCCAAACTCTATGGTTCTTAAAATATATGGGAATTGACATGAACTAGATTTAGTTAGATAGAAATAAATATTCATGGGAATATGTATATTTGTTTTAATTTTCGAAAAAATAATACGCAAGAGAAGGCAAAATAAGAATTTTCTTAGTATTCAATTTATTCATTAAATTATGATTAACGAAGACAATAAATAAAACATAAAAATACGATTAGGAGAGATAATTACTTTTAATCCTATGCATATTATCTTTAATGATTGTTGACATAGTAATTTAATGATTTCTGGAAATTGATACTACAGTAGCGATGATTTCTTAGATTACGAAGTTTTTATATTGTTGCAATTCTAAAAGGAAAACATATTGATACAAAATGAATTGGAACAACATAGTGTGTGTTACAGTTATTATTAGATGTTTTTCATAGAATTTCAAAAGATATTAAATTTTTTATCATAAAATTAAAATTATAAGCTACAAGATCGATTGATTCCTTTTATGAACGTTACTTAATCACGTACAATAATTACATAAATATTTTAAATGCTACTGCGATGTCTACGACCCTTTTTACATCCCAGTGATCGGCCCAGGTCTCTTCCCCCCCCCCCCCCCCCTACCCCGCCATAATTTGCATGACCTGAAGTGGCCGTTCGTCGACTGTTTATAAAATGAAGTGAAAACGTGAACGTTAAACTATCGTCCGTAAATCGACTTTACTGACAACCGATTTTGTTTATTTTTAATTTCCCGTTTTTTTTTGTTAGACAATTTTTTATTGGTTAACTAGATAACGACGATAACGAGATAACTAGATGACGTATCCTGCGGTTTTATCCCCGATATAGCGTTATGTTTTATAGCCAATTTCTTTAACAACAATGTTATAATCCATAATATGGATGACAGTGCTTACATAAATATGGATTCCATATTGATGTAAGCACTGGGTCGAGTCCCTTTAGCTGCGGACTACATGTCGCCGTAAACATCGGAAGGTGCAGGAGAGCACATCTCTCCGAAGATGGACCCATTCTGGGGCGGTGCGCGTGGAGGACACCGGGGTGCGTGGAGGACTCCAGTGGAAACTGGAGATACCGGAGTCCTCCCCAAGCTCAGAGGCAGGCCACCGAGCGGGTTTCGGCTACATTTTGAAGGTTTCCCTTGGATACCAAAAAAAGAACTGGATCGATCCTAGCTTACAATTCACCCAATTTTACTTCAATTCCAGTTGCCAAAAGTTTAATTTGAGAAAATAGCAGACATACACAAATCCGGAAGATAGATTGGTTCCGTAAATTATACAGAAGTTGTTTGGCTGCAACCCTTTTTTACATCCCACTGGTGGGCACGGGTCTCTCCCCAACATTGGGGAGGCCGGAGGCCTGGACCTTACTCCACCACGCTGCTCCAATACGGGTTGGTGGAATACAGAATTTGTTTAAAGATAAATATTTGTTGTAGCCTTTTTGTTGTTGTTTGTTAAAATAAAATATAAAAATTACAGCCTAAAACCTTATTCGATTAATGGAGTATCCAACCTAAAAATCTTTTTGCAATTGGAACGAATATTTCGCGGTAACTACTTTAATAGGATAGGTAATTAGCGTTTTTAAACACACAAACCCTTTAACTTCTCTAATATATAAAATTCGTGTCACAGTTTTCGTTGCCATACTCCTCCGAAACGGCTTGACCGATTCTCATGAAATTTTGTGAGCATATTGAGTAGGTCTGAGAATCGGCCAATATCTATTTTTCATCCCCCCCCAACTGATAAAGGTGGCCCACCCCAAACATTTGAACGCGGTACGGAGTTCGCGGGCATAGCTAGTTTTAATATAAATTTTTATTTTAAACCTTTTTTTAAATAAGGACGAATCCGCAACTAACCGTTTGCATGGACCTCCTGATAATAAATACTCATAATAGCTGCAAATAAATAACTTTTCCGTTCGCATATTAATTTAATGAACTTCAGATAATAGCACCATAATTTTTCTAATTTTCTAATTGTCAAAAATAAATAACAGCTTAATGATTTTCTAGAAATTTTGAAAGAAACCAGTTACTGCTATAAATCATTCAACGTTTCTCTATATTTATGTATGAATATTTTCTTATTCAGTTTCAAAATTATATTTATTGGGGACCTACATCAGCATGCGAGACCGGTCATGCGATTTAGCGATCTAAGCAGCTAAGTGAAACGGGGCAGTCGGGTGTGTGATGGGTGAATGCTAGAGAAAAGTTTCATGCGCGTTTCCATGCTTGCTTCGGTCCCGGTTGTTGGGTATCGATAGATAACAGTCATTAAAGGGGGTTAGTGGTCAACCCACTATGAAATGTTTATTAGCCCCCCTTAAGATCTCTGACAAGCTTTATCGACCGCTTGTATTGACCGAAAGGACATAGGATACTTTTATTATGAAAATTAAAATGGTTGAAACCAGGGATGAAAATTGATATGAATTGTTGTCATACCTACTATTTTTAATACTAGAGCGATACCTATATTTAAAAAAAACAGTTAAAAAATATAAAATATACAAGGTACCCGGCACAAGCACTTATACTCGTAAGAAAGAAGTTAAATACCGATTAGAAAACTAGGTATTTTGGAGTAACTATTGCTATCGCGTTGCACCCTGCGCTATCCGCCGCGTGCGATGGGGAGAGATGCAGCCCAGACCGATTATACCTACACACTTTCTGATTAAATCGAGGTTTCGTATTCTCGTGTTTCACTTTCATTATCTCTCGTGTTTTATTTAAAAAAATCAAGAAATAGAATAAGTCTATGCCCCTATGTTTTTATTTGGTTGTAAAAACCGGTTTCATATTTCGGCATTCGTGCTTGACCTTTTTTCTTTGTCTGATTTTCCGGTCTTCATTGTAACTGGGTAAAACAAACATTAGGTCCAAAGAAGCGATCTTTCTGTGTGATCCATTCTTTCTTTGCTCCTGTGAATCCATTAGCCGTCCGTCGGTGCCTGTGTTTTTTATTATAACCGTGTTATATAACCAGCATTATTCGCCGAAAGCCGTCAGTCAATTGCAATTTTACATTTTATAGGTTCAGCAAAAGAATGTAGTTAGATCTTGTAGGGCTGGCCAAAAAAGAAAGAAATATTACCAGTTTTACCGGTATATATGTGATATTGTGATATCTATTTAGGCTTCCAAGCACATAGATAATGTCAGTATGATTGGCCAAAAATTTCTTGGAAACTAAGAGTCATCTCGAGAATCGTTATGATCCTGTTGATCTAAGTTTCGTCAAAAACTGTCGAATTTTTGGACAGGACATGTATTACAATTACTTAAATTTAATTAGTTCCCTATCTATGTATTTGATTACATTCAAAATTTTTATTGCTTTTTTACTGCTAATTCCATTGATATTACTATTTAATGTACTCATTTGATTTATAACTGGATCAAGAACTGCCAGCCCTAAGTCGATGTTAACAACTATCTAAAGAAGCTTTTCGAAGAAATCCTGTAAGTATTTATAAGTCTGAGTTTAGACACTTGGTCTACAGCTTGTGATATTCGAAGAGCGTGGTGTAGTATTGTAGGTATATTAAAAAATAGTTATAACGTTATTTAACGTTACTTAGGCTTTTAAAGAAAAGGAGAAAAAGCACATTGAGTCTAAGGACCTCGTTCACCATCTCAAAGTAAAGTGTTGATTAGTTACGTCCCAAATAAAGTTACTTGACAAATAACAGCTATGAGTACGGGTCAGTTTATCATATGATTAGTGCTACTCGAACATCGTGAAATTGAAGTTACGGGTGACTTTAACCGACAATTAGCGTACTTGTACTACTTGAAGGTGGTGAAAGAGGCCCTTAGAGATATAACGTGTAAAATAATTAATTAATAAATCCGTTAATTTGACTAAGTATTTATCTGTAAGTAGTTTGATCCAATGAAAACGTAGAAATAATTGTCTTGATTCTGATGATTTGGTTTTAACAATTAATAGGACTATCGGCATATTATTTATTATCGGCATAACCGTTTCATGTACTTATGTCCTTTTGTTTTCTTAAGACAAGACAACATGTACGGGCCCGCCAATGTGATATGTTTTAACAACAGAACACATACGACAATGGATACTTAGTCTAAGCTCAACGAATGCGCCAACGAGGCTGTATCTAAAGGATGGTCTAAGAAGAAGTAGCTGCCAGAGAATAAGACCTGGAGGCGCACACAGCAGACTTGGAGCTTTCGGACTGCTGAAACACAGGCACACAAAATGAAATTGTTCAGGAAAATATGACGTATTAAATTAACCTTGACGGGTTAATATCTGGTTTATCAAGGAAAGTAGTAATAAACTATTAATAGGAAATTACTTCAGAGTAGATATGAGCGCCGCGCCGGCGCGCCGCCGCCGCCGCAGATTTCGCCGCGCCGCCGCCGCCGCGAAAAGGTAACGGCGCGCCGAGTGAGCGAGAGAGATAGTTGAATCGGTCACTAGTCAAATAGTATGAACGTGCTCGTTGTTGAAGTAGGACGCGTTAAGCAGTTAGCTATGAAAAATGGCTGCGTCGTCGGCTCTAGAAAATGGGTACGTTTATAAAAAGAAAAAAATACAATGACGTCGCAACGAATTTTGAAACGCTACGCTATTTTGAAAACTTAATTGTAAATTAAGATGAAAAAGAAAGAACAGTTCTCAACGATCAAGTGTTTTGTGACGCATGTTTAAGAAATGCAAAGGAAAATACTGCTATTTATGGCTATACTATGGCTATACTTCCTCATCTATTTTTATCTTATTTTTGATATTATTGCAGATTTGTGGTCAGAAGGGTTTAATTTACCACCTTAACTAAAAAAATAACAAAAACTATCCTCTAAAGCCTCTTCATGCATTTGTGGCCTTATACAAATTTCCAAAAATCAACTATCTGGCAGATGCCTGGATATCGCAAAGGCCTTTGACCGGGTCTGGCACAGGGTCCTTTTCGCGAAGCTTCCATCTTACGGTCTTCCCGTAAGTCTATGCAACTGGGTGGCAAGCTTTTTGTCTGAGCGGCAGATTAAGGTCGTTGTTGACGGATGCTGCTCAGATATGAAGCCCATTAACACCGGTGTTCCCCCAAGGCTCAGTGCTGTCTCCTATTCATTTTGCATATCAATGACATTCTGCAAAAATCAAGCGGTATACATTGCTATGCAATGCCTTTCGGCCACAAGTGGAGGAAAGCAGAATCAAACTTGTGTCTGAACTCGAGAACTCTCTGGACTGGTTCTCGTAATAGGGTCGACCTAACCTTGTTGAGTTTAACCTTACAAAGAAACAAGTTTGCGCGTTTACCGCTAAAAAATACCCATTTGTTATAGCGCCCAAGTTCCAGGGAACTGCACTCACCTTTGGTGAAAATGTCTGTATCTTGGGCGTTGACATTACGAGTAAAGTGCAGTATCGGAATCACCTGGAGAACAAGGTCAAATTGGAATCCAAAAAGCTTGATGTCCTCAACAGGGTGAGGCAGTACTTCACTGCGGGGCAATTCCTAACGCTATATAAGGCCCAGGTAAAACCTCACAAGGAGTACTGCTCCCATCTCTAGGCAGGAGCACCAAAATATCAGCTATACTCATTTAACTCCGTTCAAAAGCGCGCAGTCCGAATCATCATCGACCCAAGCCTGACCGACAGGCTAGAACCGCTAAGCTTGGGAAGAGGCTCGCTCTGCACGTTCTACACCTTTCAACATTTCATGAATATACCACCAGACGAAGGTTAAAGTGCCACCGACACCATCTGGACTCGTGGCGGTCCTTCACAGTCCGCTATGCACGCTCTTTTTTTACCACGGAAGTGTAAGTTATGGGACAACTTTCCAGCTGAGACATTTCCAGTTGACTATGACATGGGGTTATTCAAGAAAGCTGTAAAAAAGCTCTCATTCAAAGCCGACAATGCTCGGGTAGCTCCCTTGGAGTTACCCGTGTCCATAGGCGACGGTGATCGCTTAATTAACACCACGCGACCCGTCTGCCTTTTTGTACAGTTTATTTATATAAAAAAAACTATCCTGTCATACACCGACCTGCAATATCGGCGAATTGTTATTCGAAATTGTATAATTACGTTATTTTTTTTTCCTAAGTGCCAAAAATGTCACATTTTCCTGAACCGTAATTTATTTATTTTAATAAATGTTAATATTTTTATCGATAAACTACGTGTTTTTTTTATTTTTTATCTGCCAACATCTAAAAATCCTTTGGAGGTCACGCCACCGACGACGCCGCCGCCGCCGACTCCAAAAAGTCGGCGCGCCGCCGCCGACCTCCCACCCATCGGCGCTCATATCTACTTCAGAGTCGACAACTCACATCTAATAGAAGTCTATTAAATAAAAAAGTGATAGATAGATAGATAGATAGATAGGTAGATATTCAACTTAACAACATAACTCTTTATTGTTTGTAATGCACAACAATCATTATGACATAAAAAGTGCCTTATTTATTTGATCTGATCTTGTTGTTATTTGAGGAAGGGTGAGGGGCTAGAGCGCCATTGAATAATCTCTCATAGGATAGTATCGATAATCGCTTGTGGTTCAACTAAGACCTAAACTCCCGCTGGACGCCCGGGAAGCCCAGAAAGAAAATTTCAGGGAAATTCGCACTCTAAATTTCTGGATGTTTGTTTTCCAATCAGTTATACTATTTTGTATCTTCGGTTTATTTGTGGCAGATTGAAGTACGGTATGCTTGTAAAATAATATTAAATGTTAAACGTTTCACACTCATTGCCTCACAGTAGAGTAGATATACCCTGTGTCGTGGGTACCATGGACACATGTAATACAAAGACAGAAACACAAACACCCAGACCGAGAACAGAAATTTAAACTCATCATTCAAATTTCTGTTTCTCCGGGAATCGAACCCGCGACCCTCCGATTGGCAGTCCAGCATGGTAACCATTGCGCCACATGGGTCGTCGTAGTCAATATAATAATGAATTTATTTATACAAACTTATTTCAGTTTTAGTTATTGGTAAAGAGTCCTATTCCACCAATCTCTGATAAAAGTGTTTAAATCTTACTTTAAGACCGGTAGTGACCGGTACATAACGTACCCTCAGAAATAAGAACAAGCAAAAAATTTGTCACCAGCGGTCACCCATCCCATTCTTAACTTAGCTAGCAGCCTATGCAAATGGCTGCTTGCGTCCTAATCATCATCCGTTACGAAACCCTCCGAATCCAGAAAGTAAATGCGCATGACGCTCATCATCTTAAACCTGACTGCGCCTGTTTCGCTTAGCTGCATAGATCGATTGCGTTCTATGTTCTTCTACAGGGTCATGCGCGCTTCAAGTAATCACGCCATTTTTGTAGGTTAGTTGGACCGGGGAAGTGACTGCACCTATTTCTGCCGTGAAGGAATTCTCATAGATTACTTATATCTTGACGTAGTCAGTCATAATAAATATATGTGAGTTATAGTGTCTCGCTGGAAAGGTGCAGTTGCCGGCCAGAATCAGTCCACCACTAGCCTGCCGAGTAGCAGTAGCTAAATAAATAATTTCACACTCATAGCCCCACAGTACACCCTGTATCATGGGTACCATGGACACACACAAAGACAGAAACACAAACACCCAAACCGAGAACAGAAATTTAAACTCATCATTCAAATTTCTACTACGCCGGGAATCGAACCCGGGACCCTTCGATCGGCAGTTCGGTATAGTAACCATTACGCCACACGGGTCGTCAAAAGAGTGCATACCACAGCAGGCAATACTTACACCCGTATTATTAAATAATACTGTGAGGTCTCATAATGGTCGCCAATACATAGGTTATTCTAAACAAATTCAAAGACGATACTTGAGTCAAGCCTACTACTATGCGTTTGTCTAAAGTCTAAATCGACATTAATCGATAGCTACATATAATTAACGCACGTCAAGTAGCGCTCTTTACATAGCGTTGCCTCCTTACTTAAGAGGAGTTATATTGTGCAATGAAACTTATGGAAATACTGTATTTTAACGTACGTTAGTACAAAATATCTCAATGATTTTAACTGAAAAATCTCATGTTAATCTCAGCGAAATCGGCAAAATTTCGTATACGGCATTTTAAATGCTTCTTGAATACGGCTGGACTTGCTTGTTGTGTGTAGATATTCATAAGCAGCAGCGGCCACTTAACACCACGTGGCCTGCACGCTCGTCAGTTACTCCATTCGAATAAAATAAAATAAAAAACATGAATTCTAGTTAGTTCTTACATAAGCACATCTATGTCGAGTGTGTGACCCATAGTTCCATGGGTACCTAACATTGATGTTACTGGTCATTCACCTTTAGATAACCTTCCTACATTTTTTATGTTTGGATTCCAACTAACCGTTATCAGATTTAAACAAATCGGTTATAGAAGTGCGTTTTCGCAGTTTTATTTTTATATTTTAGGCGTATGTATTGTTATAGAATAATTTACATAAGTTTATAACGATATAAGTTTGTGCGTATGTATGTTATAAAATCGAATACCTCAAATGGATTAAGTATTTAAAATATAATGTTATAAATGTAGAAAAATAATTACCTAATGTAGAGTTATCTATTCTCACTTCATGTTTTCCTTATACATTAATTACCTACTTATTTCTCTTCAATAAAAAAAAATCACAACTACCTATATAGGTATATCACACTTTCGACAGTAAACAATATTTAAGTAATTATTTCTTGATTTTTGAATTCTTAAAATCTCTACACAACTTAATATTAATCATAAAGTAATTTTATGACTAATAGTAATACGTAACTACTGTTACGGGATATTAGTGCACCCCCCCTTAGTTCTACAAAATTATTTTCATATCGTTCCTTTTTCAAATTGCGCACCATCATTTCTTCTTCTTTACGAGTGGCGTCTCGGTCGTTTGACCATTTTGACAATTTCAAGTCAACATTTGTATCCAGTTTTGAGGAAAACTGGCGATATAGCCCCCCGCTTCCTCTCAATGTCCTACTGGTCCAATAGGTTAGAAAGGTCGTCAGGTCAGCTTTAAGCACAGGCAAATACAAGTCTGTGGCTATAAACTATGACTGACTATGTGCCACGAGTATTGAAACGTCAACGTGCGGGTAGTTCATATTCTGTGACTATATACAGAAAAATTCAAAGAGCATACCTCAAAAATGTTGCACTAAATTACGCCTACAAACCAGGATTAATCCATTTTTATGAATGATTTTTATTTCATTTTAAATCAACAATAATTTAGTCTTGACTATGTAGTATAGTCATTGTGACATCATAAATATTTTTCTCATACAAAATGTATGGGAAAGTTTTGGCGGGCAGTCGGAAAAGACATTTTGTGCTCTTGTTTTACTTTCATTTTATGGTGTATTTATAGTTATATCGGATAAAGTTTGTTCGATATGTTATTACAGTGCACGAGTGTTGTGAAATAACATAACAGTGCGAAAATATGTTTTTTGTGCTTGCCTCTTCTGGTAAAGTAAGTGCCGGATTTAGAGGTCTGGAGGCCTCGGGGCAACAAAGGAGTGGAGGCCCCAAATTATTTTCCAAATAAAATGGACAATTTTTTTCAGTCGTGACTCGTGTTTTCCAATTACCAACAATTTATTGTGAAACCAACTGGTTATTTTATTATTTAACAAACATGTAAATATACCTAATCGGAAACAAGAAAGAAAAGTTGTTTAGGTACTTACTAGTATGTACTAGTCTGAATATGAATAATTTTTTCCGAAGTCTTTATTGTGGTCCCCTTTTGTGGAGGCCCCGGGGCTGTAGCCCCGGTTGCCCTCCCCTAAATCCGGCCCTGGTTAAAGAAGCCATCGCTTTCTTAAACGTCTGACTGACTTGACTCACTGATTGATGATTATTGACGATTTACTGACATTATCTAATAGGTACTACTCGCCAGTTTCAACGAAACTGGCAAAAAGTGATGCAAAAATTATGCTTGTCGCTGGCAACATGCACAGAGTTCGCGATGCCATATTTGAAAAAAAAGTGTACAGTAACACCCCACCTTTAACATTGGCAAAATAGTCAAAAGACCGAGACTTGTGCCGAGACGGTATTCAAAAAAAGTAATGATTGTTGAATGTGGAACAAACAATGTCTCTTGTTGTTGTGCTCTTGTTTTATTTTCATTTTCTTAGTGTATTTTTGAGTTATATCGGATAAAGTTGATGGCATTTTGCTCGATACAGGTTAATGATAGTGCACGAGTGTTGTAAAATAAAATTACAGTGCGAAAACATGTTTTTTCGGCTTGCCTCCAAAATTCCATCGTACATGTTCTGGTAAAGTAGCCATCACTTTACTTGAACATTTGACTGACTAGACTGACTGATACCTGACGACTAACTGACTTTTTTCTACGACTACAGTGATGCAAAAATTTTACTTGACGCTGGCAATATGCACAGAGTTTGCGACGCCATTACTAAAATTGAAAAAAAAAACAAACAATGTCGAACCATGTCGAACAACAAATCTTTGACCATTTTAAGGGAAAACAAAATTGTTGTTTTATATTAATTAAATTGATGTACTATTCAATTTTTTTCTGCACATCTACGGCTGGAGCTCTTCAAAATAATACCATAACGGATTTTTTAAATGCAGCCATCTTCCCGTAATCACTGGGACAAAAATCGGCTTGCGCTTTCTTCTAAGTTTGCTCTATTAATAATATGATGCTCTGGGCACAAATGCTTTTTTAGGGTTCCGTAGCCAAATGGCAAAAAACGGAACCCTTATGTATTCGTGATGTCTGTCTGTCTGTCTGTCCGTCCGTATGTCATAGCCACTTTTTTCCGAAATTATAAGAACTATAGGTACTGTTGAAACTCGGTACGAAAATGTATTCTGTGAACCACATTAATTTTCACACAAAATAGAAAAAAACAATAAATTTTGAGGGTCCCCCATACTTAGAACTGAAACTCAAAAAATTTTTTTTCATCAAACCCATACGTGTGAGGTATCTATGGATAGGTCTCCAAAAATGATATTGAGGTTTCTAATATCATTTTTTTCTAAACTGAATAATTTGTGCAAGAGACACTTCCAAAGTGTTAAAATATTCTCTTATTTTAGAAGTTACCGGGGTAATCCCTGATAAAACTAAAAAAATATATTATTATGATGTACATTACGATGCAAACTTCTACCGAAAATTGGTTTGAACGAGATCTAGTAAGTAGTTTTTTTTAATACGTCATAAATCGTAAACCACAATTTACCTTTCATTCAATCTTAATGCAATGATTTCTATGGATAATCAAAGGCAATGATGTATTTCTGTTGCCTCTATTGTTATACAAATACTAAAAATAGAATAAAATAAATATTTAAGGGGGCTCCCATACAATAAACGTGATCGTTTATAGATAATGGTACGGAACCCATCGTGCGCGAGTCCGACTCGCACTTGGCCGGTTTTTTTATCAAGCTATATCGCAAACCATGCCTACAGGCATTGCTCAAGTTATTTAGGTATAACGAACGCCATCAATGTTTTATGTCAAATGCCACGCCCAAAATCGTAAAACAATATTTTTCGCGAAAATTTCGTTTTCATAGAAAACAGATAAGTGAAGCAAACATCTGCTATCGTTGTTTAGCTAAAGACTGCTAGTTTATTTTGCGATGGTATTTTTCCACAGAAATTTTGTAGAAATGTCAGAGTTATAAGAATCTAGTAATTCGGTTAAACCAACAATCGAGTCATTGGCTCACGCGATGCCGTGTACATTCGAGTAGAAAATAAAATTGATACATTGTTATATTCAATATTCATCTTTGTTATCTTCCTAGAAGCGAAAATACGTCAGCAAAGTAAGCTGGATTACTGAAAATTGAGGACGAACGTTTTATGATAGTAGAAATCGTCTGAAACTGTGATATAATATTAAATACCTATGTAGAAGTAACGAAAGATATCTTATCTTTGCATGCTTAATATTTTTTTATAAATCTCGGTAATCTGTTCGCAAAACTACCATAATTACTTATAAAACATGTAGGTTTTTGGAAAATTATGCCCTAAAAGTATTCCATCCTTTGAAGGAAATATATATTCTAAGTTATCTTAACATTACTTCAGTATTGTTAATAAAAATAATAAATAAAGGCAATAAGCAGAAATTAGTTATACTTAGTCTAACACTTTGTCCTTAATTTTTTTTATATTTCCATCTTATTTTTAAAATTTAAATTGCAATTTATTATTATTAAGACATGTGCCATTAATTTTTATCTTCTTAAAGCTTTTTTAAAAGGTGTACCTAATTTTAAATTTCCTTTTGATAGTTATGTAAAGAGGGTAATTACCTAAAACCTTACTACTTTAGCATTTTTTTACGCTTTCAATAAACGATTAGATTACTGGCAGCTGCAGTTAAACTTATCATAAATTTTATTTAAAAAGATTAGAAAGTGCGGAATAGACATTTTTAAACTTTTTTACTACCAAAATCTCTATATCCCAGATTTTTTGTGTATCTAATCGTCTGATCATGTTTTTCACGCGTAGGTAATAAAAGAAATTGGGCAATAACTGTATAGATGCCATTAAACATAATGTACGACAAATTACAATCATAAATTACTATAATTTATGTACGGACAAGCTATGTAAATACAAGATAATTTCGCCCGCTCTCACCGAGTTTCAATGCAATCCAAATGAAGTGAGTTCAAAGAATCATTAATATCAAGTATAATTCTAGAAATGCGTTATTATAAATGTTACCAAGAACCGTATACAATACTTTCCAAGCATACATCAAACGACAACAAATGACTCAGCTTGAAAAATGATCTCTCGGCCGGCTCCGAATGCAGAGTTAGGGTTCTGTATGATTTGAGTATTATTTTTTATTATAGACATTTGGTTATGGCCAAAGACCTTTATTGTTCTGCTGCCAGGTGGACGGATCAATGATTGATCTGTGGTTTTTACACTGTCTTTAACATTGAGGAAGGGAGATTCGACGAGAAGTTCAGAGAAGCATACTCTTCTTTTATTATCTTTTACTTTGAGTATTTTCGAGTAATTTCGGATATAGTTGACGGCGTTTTGGTGTATATAGGTTTATTACAGTGTCCGAATGACCTAAAATAAAATAATAGTGAAAAAACTCCATTCGACACGTTTTGTAGTACGCTTTAATTCAAGTATTTCACTGACTTTACTGACTGCTTAGTCTGAAAACTGATTACTGACGACTTACTCATTACCGACTTATAAAAGGAAGCGGTTATGTGTTCAGTTGTATGATTCTTTTTGATTATACAAAAACAAGATCCATAAATCTAAATGTCGGTGTCTATTATCTTTGTACGTTGCGGTAGCCCCATTGTACAAAAAAGCCATTGTTAAATGGATCCCATTACAAAGTGTGCGCTCACCCTTAACGTGCTTGTCTATCATAAGTACTATTGTCATTACACTCCGCAGTCGTGTTTATTTTTGTTTTTTCAGTGAAAGGGGCCGCTGTCGTAATGTATGGCGCCAAATTTTAACGAGCATTAGGCAATCGACCCGAACGTGATGCGGGCATCATTTTGAATAGTTTTCGGACACTACGTCTATCGCTCTTACGAAATATTTCGTCCACAAGTCTATAAAATTAACAATGATAAAAGAATTAAGATATAACACGAAAATTAGGTCTCAGCTAACTTGAATTTCCTATATTGACGTTATTGAAAATGAATGATTGTAAATAAAATATACTAGGCGTTACACGTACATATATTGCTTCAGTTAGGTAATAGGGCACACAACGAAAAAGATGAATAACATGTTTGAATTTGCAAGGAGCGAGCAAAAAAACGCTCGAACGAGTGAGATATTTGAGTGTATATTTTTGGACAACTCGACTTATAGACCAGTGTTTATATAGCACCTTCTTGTCGTCTCAGTCTATCGTGCGTATTAATTTTTGAGCATGTTTTTTGAGTTTCTAAACTATATTATTTATCACAAAATGCTACACACCGCGAGTACAACCAAACTAGACTTTTTCCGTATAATAAAAGTAGAAAGTTGCCAATGTGAGGACATTGTCCTCACAAACTAAAATGCGGGGCCACATTAACCACTCTCTACTTTTATTATCCGACCGATTGACGAAATATGGCGCCCAGCTCTCCAAGCACACGTGGAAACCATCTGCCGCCATTTTGCTTCGACAATAAAAGCGATATTCCGAAAAATACTTAATATGAATAATGAACAGGTGATACACAGAGACATAAAGCGCGACATACGATTGTTTGATATAGGTTAATAACACTGCACGAGTGTTTGTGAAATAGAATAACAGTGCTAAAATATGTTTTTTCTGCTTGCCTCTAAAATTCCATCGGACACGTTCTAGTAAAGTAGCCATCGCTTTACTTGAATGTTGGACTGACTAGACTGACTGATTACTGACGACTTACTTACTGACTTTGTTATTACTTCGTCCAGTTTCATTGAAACTGGCAAAAAATTGATGCAAAAATTATACTTGACGCTGGCAGTATGCACAGAGTTTGCGATGCCATAATTGAAAAAAAAAAGGCAAATTTATTTTTCAAATCAGAATTGAAGCATTCAAGTATAAGTTTAACAGTGGCGAAACTAGGTTTTTTAATTGAGGGACTTAGCAAGCGATATTTTTATTTTTTACCGACTTCGATTGCGGTACTTTAGTGCCGCCCCGAGACCGTGGATCCACTACTGTGTAGTAATAATTCTATGAGTATAGACTGGTGGGCGTACCGAGGGGAGGGTAGGGGGCAAGAATGGTAGCCCCCCTGGATTGTGGTCCAGATTCAGGGATTCTAAAATCCCATAAGATCTCCCAAACGAACAAAGGAAATGTATAAAGAATAAGCTAGATAATATGCTACCTCCAGCTGATTCCTTTGTGTGTGTTTCTTCGTGTAACGTGGAAGGCAATTTACGCGCTGCAACCAGGTTGACAAAAAATTGCCACCCCTGTAGAATAAAAGAGCCGTTCACGGGTACAATCTTAAATTACAGTCTATATTAATTTCTATAAAGGTACCATTTTTTTCAACCTTTTTTTATCTCCCACTGCTGGACACAGGTCTCCTTCTCACAAGTGGGAGGGATTTAGGCCATAGTCCACCACGCTGGCCAAGTGCGGATTGGTGGACGTCATACTTTCGAGAAATTATAAATTTCTCTCAGGCATGCACGGCGATGGAGAACATCGTAATCAATTAAACATCACGATATTTTCCATGACGTGACCGTGAAGCAGCGATAAATGCGCACATTACAAATTTCTTTGTCAGAGGTGCGCGCCGAGGATTTGAACCCGGGATTGATCGCGTCGAAGACTGCGGTTTTTTACCACTCTGCCATCGCTGCTCATGGTACATACAAGGTACCATACAATACCATATATTCCATGCAATATATAGACATAACCATAACACCACAGCATCCATTTTCTGTCTTAAAGTCGTAGGTACTATAACCTAGGGCCCCAGTCTCACTGACCAAAATCGTGCAATCCAAAGAGACATACCTAAAAACATTCTAACTACATACTAAAAATATCTACATTTCATTGTAGCTAACTAGGTCGCCTTTCACGATGGCCATTAAAATATTTTTAATCGCTTTCATAGAATAATGAGGAAAGACAGTTTTATATTCAGCCTCTATTTACACTAAACGTTGAAGTATAAAAGGTTAACATTTATGAAGCATTAACCTGACAAATAAAAATGATTTGTGCCATTAATTTTACGAAGTAGGCTAATAGCAATATAATTATTATACTGTATGACGAAGGAGGAAACATACTTTTGGTTGTATTGTAAGTTAAAAAAAATCAGCCCCAGTTCCGTTGATTCTTTTTTTTCTTCCAGTAAATGTCACCGCACGATATATGCATATTGCCAGTGTCGAGTAAAAACTAATCGTCGAGTTAAATCTAATTTTAGCCTGTTTCCTTGATATCAGGCTTCCAACTAACAGTCAAAATCAGTGAGTCGTCCAAAATCAATCAGTCACGTCAGTCGAATATCCGACTAAACGTTTTGGAGGATTGCCTCCATATAGGCTATTTGACTGATTACTAATTTCTTTTTAAATTATTCTTTATAACAAAATAAATAAACTCCCTATAAAGTAATATTTTTATAAAATTTGTATTAAGTACATATTTACAACATAAAACGATGTTAAAGTTTAAATTCTCAAATGAGCGCCAAGAGAAAAAAAAACGGCGGTAATAAACTCCCAGCTGCACTCTTTTTAAAAAAAAATCATGTATATGTATATTTGAGATTACAGAATGGCATGGGTCGATAATGGGCACACGTGACAGCTGATCGTGTGATACACTATGAACCCAATTCCACCTGCGTGAGCAGATGGAATCGCATCTGTGAAGATTCGAGTAATTACTAAAACTAATACATTCTATGAAGAAATAGCTTTGTGTGAGCGAGATTCATTCCCACGCTCCTATATCACCTTAGTGTTGCCTTGCGGCAGAGGACTTATTGCCTTCTTAAAAGGTTTTAAAGGCAGGGATTGAATCTTTATCTATACAAATAAAATTGGAGTGTCTGTGTGTAATATTAAAATAACTGCTCTTTACTTTCATATGAATTCATATGATATGTACGGTACATATACCCAAAAACATTTTTTACAATTTTTGTCTGTCTGTCGGTCTGTCTGTCTGTCTGTCTGTTTGTACCGGCTAATCTCTAAAACGCTTGAACCGATTTTGACGGGACTTTCACTGGCAGGTGGCTGATATAATACGAAGTAAATTAGGCTGCTTTTATTTTAGAATAATTATTCTTAATCTAAAGTCCACGTGGACGAAGTCGCGGGCGCCGCTATTTGGGAATAAAACCGTGCAAATAACACCGACATAGCCCTTCGCTAATATTCGCTTCGCCGTCTAAAGCCGTCTTATTTCTTCCAAATAAGATTCTTTAAAGTAATTTCTGATGTTTTCAAGGTCGCGTTAATGTTGCTTCAAACATCTTGAGTACTAGAGTCCTTCGAAATCTCCTTCAGAGTTATATAGCGCATGCCCCTTGCCCTCGAAGGTTCGATTCTCCCTCATCGATTTACCCACCCCCTCTCAGTCCCTTCGCAATATTGGCCCTTTCAGCGCCCAACTGGATATAACAAAAATTTTATAGTTATTAAACTGGCTGTAATATTTTCTACGTCCCACAGCTGGGCACGGGTGTTAATAAGTAAATAATATTGGGGAGGCCTGAAACTTTTTTCACCACGCTGCTCCAATGCGGGTTGGTGGAGATGCGGCTTAGTGGCCAACCCGCTGTTGGACGTTTTCAAACCGCCCGTAAGGCGTCCGGCAAGTCTTAACGACTGCTATTTATCGATAACGACCGGGACAGACGGCTTTACGTGCCCTCCTAAGCCCAAAAACGCGCATCTTTTTTTTTCCTATCACATCCGACCGGGTCAGTATGGCTTAATTAATAAATATAGCGCGTTTGACCCGGCGGCTACCGTAGAACGCAAGTAATCTACGCAGCTAAGCCAATCGGCCACGGTCGGAAGTGAGATGGGTAACCGCTAATCGCAAAAAATTAATGCGCGTTTTCGTGCTTCAGAGGGCACGTAAAGTCGTCGGTCTCTGTCATCTTTTTTATTTAAATGTGATATCGAACGAGCTTGCAGGCCTTGTTGTTAAAAGTGATCGCTGCAGCCTTAAGTATACTTTAGATAATTATAAAGATAGGTAAAAACTACTTTGCAACAATCCGCAATTAGAACGTATGATGGTGTATACTTTTTTCATGTAAAAGTACCTCCCTCCTACCCACATAGGATACATGCACATGCAACAATAATAAATAACCACCAACATACACCACCACTAACACGTGTTTCGCCCCAAAACAGAGCGTCATCAGGGTTAATGTAATGACTCTACTACAGTTACACGCAAAGGAGTAACCGTCAATGAAGTTCCGCAAAATAACGCCTGATTCTATTAATTATATCCCTTAGATGTACACAACGTTATAAAAAATATACTTTTAGACACAAATATATAATACCTATCTTCTTTAAAATCATCGTTACTGTATTTTTCAAAGATGTTGCCATTGAAACAGCGAAATTCGAAACAGACAGCGAAAATTTTATGTATTTTTTATTCATCTCATCATATATTAGAATTCCCCTTTGCAAATGGCAAATCGTTCGTAGTAATAAATATAATGAGTTCCTTGGAGGCGTCCGATCGTCTAACGATTTCTTTATGCTCTTATCATTGAAATAGCAGACAGCTTGAATCGATGGGTATGATAACGACAAATTTTATCGCTGACGCTGTTATACAAATAAGATTGCATTCCCACCATATTATAGTGCCTCCTACGATCATCTGTCACGTGCCCACGACCCATAGACACACTGTCATTTCAAAAATATTGTATGTAAGTACTTTTTTTTAAAGAGTGCTGCTGCTTTTTTAAAGAGATCTAGCCCAAACGGGCACCTAAAGGCGATGACTGGGCAAAATAACATTCTTTAAGGGAATTTTATGTATTCCCATTATGAAAGAAATATTTTGATTTTATTTGATTTGATATATTTTTCCTAGTAAAGAACGAACTCACGAAGTAGTCGGCGTTACGGTTTAAGAACAAATTCATTCCATTCCAACTTTAATTAGACACATCTTAAATGATACTTTTCCATTCCATTTCTGGGTTTGGATTATTGAAGTAGAGAAAATCCATGGACTGGAATTGATTGCCAATTCGCTTCACGTCTATTTTTTACATATGCATGCTGTTAAGCAATATGAAGCAAGTTGAAATATTGTATGAAGCTCATAATCGATACACTCAGGAATATTGTTCCGCAGCAGAAATGGATGATTTTCTATACCATTAAAATTATTACAAACAAAGGCTAAACAAAATCCATTCCAAATCCACCATTTACGAAATTCTAACCAAAACGTAGATAAGGGTTAACATTCGGCTATCAGTTCGATCGGCTGTTATATAACTATAAATTATGTAACTACATATTTAGGTCCTAAAATTATGAAACTCATATAATAATAATAAAAGCGTGGGCGAAGAATGGGGCCGTGTAGTCTATATACTTGAAATACTTGTCGAATTATTCATGTTTGTACTGCGATGTCGTCCAGATATTTACGACTACATACGAGAGTCACGGTGTGGCTTAGGGCAGAAACACACTGGCATGTAATTATACTTAGAACCGTATGCCGTAGTGGCTACAAGTCGGACTGCGACTGGACCCTAGGTCCTGGGTTCGATACCCAATGCAGCAGAACTTTTAACGATGAATTTAAATCTCTCTTTAAATGTCCTTTGAGTGTGTCCTTCACCATGACACTGTCGTGAGTACCAAGGATATAGTAGTCAGAGCCGTAGCCAGTGGCAACATTTCAAAGTCTTCCAACTGTCTACTAAACACACCACGCTTCCCTGATACATTTTAGTGTGTAAATAAAATTTTTAGTACCTACAGGTTCGATATCCTTTAGGTAGTAAAAATGCGCCTTCCCTTAGATCTGCGCCTGTAGCTGCTACCCCTCAGGACATCCCCTATCTACGGCGCTGATTATCTTTTTACAATGCACTCCGATTATTATCGAAAGACAACCGTTCAACTTCAACTCATCAAGAACCAATATACCAACTCATACTGATGCAGCGTAGTGGAAAAAGATCCAGGCCTCACTTCATCATGGAGAACCGTGACCGAAATATCTCCTACCTTGATTGGAAATCGAACCTGTCAAAAAGCCAAGTTTGGAAGCGACCTAAATCAATGTAGGCGTCCACCTACGAGCATGTGCAAACTCATCGAAGTATAAAATTGACTTTAGAAATAGCTTTACTATTTCTAGTCTTACCTTTACCTGCCGTGTAGGTGCCTGTAACGCAAGTGAAGTGGGAGTAAAAGTAGTAGGAGCCAATGATGCTAAATATAGATTTACTCAACTAAAGGACTTAAAGATGTTAAAAAAGTCTTAATGTCGTTCTAGCGTTGGAACTGAAATAGTAAAAAGAAAAAAAAAATTTATTGGACCTTCTCAAGAGTGAAGAACGCCCATAATCTTTGAAGAATAAAAATATAGGAACATAGTAATAACGGGGCCACATAACATTCAATTAAGTTTTGTTTATATGCTGACTAGTATGTCATTTAACTTTAGCAATCCCACGATACGAGTAATCAGTTGAAAAGAGTGGTGATATGGTGTCATAAATTGTCTAAAATTTGATATTTATTTATAAGCGATCCAATGTGTTGATTTTACGGGCTCGAATAGATCCAATCATCCCCTCTTGGGCCTCGCTATACCAAGTTTAATTTACAATTATCCGCCTACGTTCATGTTAATTGAACGTTTCCAAATATGTACTGTATTTTCTTACCTGGAAATATTGTGAATTTTGGTTGTAACTATTGCGTAAGAAATTTATCACTAGGCACTAAAAAGTTTACATTATAATGCCTACACCTTCCTATTTCGTATAAAATATAGTACCTATAACAAAACAAAAATAAAAAAATAAATTATATAATAATAAAAATAATTAAATATTCGGTGCTGTTGTGGTTAAAAATTCTTTCTAAGTATTCGTCATTTTTTTTTGTTATAAAGTTATATAATTTCACTCTTTTTAGTACCTCTTATTTAATAATTCTGTATTGTTTAAGGATAATTGGCGATATTTTCACATATGTGTGCCTATAAAATTTGACAGTTCCCCTCGATTTCCCTCGGATCCCATCATCAGATCTTGACTTGGTGACAGTTGGACTACCTCGGGAGCATAAGTTTTTGAACAAAAAAACATTTATCGAAAGAATTTTCTCTCAACTCCTAACCATCGTAGTACCTTCCATCATCAGCTCAGCAACATGAGATGATAGTTACTATGCAAAAATATCAATTTTCATAATAATCATAATCATCATAATCATTTCTTTATATATTATGAAAATATCAATTTTGGTTCAGAAAGTATAAGAAAATCAATATGTGCGCCTATAAAATTTGAGAGTTCCCCTCGATTTCCCTGGGATTCCATCATCAGATCTTGACTTGGTGATGACAATGGGGCCACCTTGGAAGTATAAGCTTTCGAACAATCTTTCATTTGTTATTTGATAGGTAGACGTACGTCAAAGTTTACTACTTAGAACTTACACTTAGAATAATATGTCTTGTACTTACTGGTCTATGTCTTAGAAGTTTATTGAAAAAATATAGACAGATCCGTCAAACAATGTTTGATGCATAAAAGTGTGTTGAAAAAACGTGACTTCTATATTTGTCTTATAATAATACTTATATATTTGTCTTATAATACTTATATTTTTTATTCTTTTTTCCTAATTTATTCAAATATTATGATTATTTACAAAAAAAGAAAAACACAAACCTGCCAATCTCGCGAGGTCTCGCAGTATTTCTATTCATAAATTCGCGGGATCTCGCTTGAGCCCCAATATCGCGGGATTTGCATTCCCTAATAATACCTTACTTAATTTTTATTACTTTCTATATACAACCAATAACCTTGTGAACAACTGTCCTGTTATAAATTTGGCGAGCAGCCGAGTAGGTATTTTCCGTTTCGTTAAGAATAGTAGTTTTAAGCCTTGACGTACGAGTACTTACTCGTACATTTTACCGTCATCGATAAATATTGTTGTTGATTACAAATAAGCAACCTTGTTTAGTAAACCTTGAAGTAAATAACGGTCTTGAATAGTAAATAAGATACCGGAAATAAAGACGACCCGTGTGGCGCAATAGAGGCTAAAATTGGGACGATGATATCCATTTGTTTTTCTCGGTCTGGGTGTTTCTGTTCATGTCTTTTTTTTATTTGAATGGAGTAGCAGACGAGCATGCAGACCACGTGGTATTAAGTGATCGCTGCAGCCCATAGACATCTACATACAACCTCAAGCAAACATAGGTAAGTCTTGTCTGAGGTCGTATGCAGTTGCGCTGCTACTCCGTAGGCTGGTGGTCTCCTCACGTAAGTGTGTGCGTTGATAGTACCCTCGACACAGAGAATCCTAGTGTGGGTGGGGCTTTCAGTATATACAAATGTACTCTGTGGGTGGGGCTGTCTGTGAAGCGTTATTTAAAAAATGCGCCTATACAGAAAGCGATAAATCAACATTTTCGTCTATTAAAAACCTTTTTGGTAAATATACATAAATGTAGAAAAAATATCAGTCAACTCCTAGCCTTAAACAAACAGGTAAGACATTATTCTGAGTGCAGGCAGATGCGTTGAGGATTGTTATTGATACAAGTTACTCTACGTAATTCGGCGTAACTCAAAAGATAGGATTGTGTTTATTTAGATTCTAGATAATAATATCATTTCAGAAAAATTATATTTAAAATTTCAATTAATTAATTTTCTGATGTCCATTACGTTTATTATGAAAACTGTAAGTAACTTTACCTTTCTTTTCCTGTGCCTGTACTCTCGACATACGTTACTTATCGATTGATAGTGGATCGCTAAGCTTACGACAATCTTCGGAAGTTTGACGTTTAAATTCGTAAATACCTTAGACTAAGAATAATGTACTTACGTACTAGTAAAGACACTATTAATTGGTGACATTTTAGACAGTCGAGACTACCAATTTTCGTTAAACAGCTATCGATATCGAGTTAACGACCGATTTCGGTCGCTAAGCCGATTGTCGAGATTGCGGCTGCTGCTAAACAAGTATAAGACGGAGAAGAAATAAAAGATAAAAAAAAATGAAAACAATTTATTTTTACAAATATTGCAAATATTTACAATAGCTGCGTAAAACACATTTATTAATACCGAATATTCTTTAAAAAAAAGCCTCTGGTACCTGATTTGTTGGAACACGCCTACATCTTAAGGAGCCGTATACGAAATTTTGTCGATTTCGCTTATTTATCTGATTTAACACATGAGATTTAACAGTTAAATTACGGTATTTCCATAAGTTTCATTGCACAATATAACTAATCAATTCATTAATAATAATCGATTACCTACATTAGCCACTTTTTTAGCTTGCGTTAAGAATTATAATGCGAAATTTAGGTTACTTTAAAATATTTTTAATGCCAAATTTTCATTAATTAATTAATTTTTTTTTCAGGAAACGGATTGATTATGAACTGAAGTGTATTTATTTCAAATAAATTTTATGAAAGATTATACCAATTTGCTGAAATCAAATGCAATTTCTGGCACATTTTCTCTCAAAATTGACTAAGTTCAAAGTTGTTTTACTAATATTTTTTGTATGAGACTGCCAAAAACTGGCTCATTTACTATTTATGTGATTTCTACAGCAATACATGGTATTTTTTTCGATTCTATCTCTATTATTATTAATCGATCTGTTTAGATTTTAAAATGATCCGGAAATATGTAATATTGTATACCTATTACAGTAAAATTCACAAAACTATCACCGTCTTCAGGTCTATTAAGCAAAACAACGCAATAAAAATCAAAAAGTGGCCTATTTAATAGTTTATTATTGAAATGATCAGTCATATTGTGCTATAAAACTTACGGAAATACTGTATTTTGACTGCAAAATTTCATGTGTAAAATCAGCAAAATCAGCGAAATGGGCAAAATTTCGTATACGGCCTCTTAAGACTACGGAGCATGACTACGGATGTGTAGCGGTGGTCCTTCCATATAACTTCTACCATTTACTTACATTATAATACATAATATTAGTTAACTTGTTTTATTTTGATTTCTTTGGTGTATCTTGCAGTGAAACCGTTGAAACTCAACCGAAAGGTGAGCAGTTCCACAAACGTTATTATAGTACCAAAGTGTTGGGAAGTGAAGTGCGAAAAATAACGAAGTGGAACTTCGTTTGGTGTGCGCTTTGCGCATAGAGCATTTGCAATGTCTTTTCGTACTTTATTCAGGAATCGTTGGATAACGGATTTCAACGTTCATAAACATATTTGGTACAGCCCAAAATTTAATTCCATAAGCATAAGTCCATATGGGCGTTAGGAGTGTTAGGACCAGTTTACATATGAATATTTTGTTTTGGATGGGTAGTGAGAAATACCAGTCAAAGCATTATAAGTTTATTATTTGAGATCCAGCTCTTCTCTTCTCTTTTTGATGTGGTGCTCCCAGAGCAGCTTCGCAAGACATAACGCTTACACAGTCAAATAAATGGCTGTGTTTATTGGATATTTATGCATATAAGAAGATAATTTGGGTTCTTATCATTTAAGTCTAGGTGTACGGACTTTTTATTGTTAAGTGTCATACGCCATTTTTCCTCTTATCATATACATTATTGATAGCCCTTTGACACTTTTCCACGGCTATGTTGTGAATATTTCGTAGCAAAAGCATCAAAAAATCTGGTTTCTTCTTCGAGAATGTTGCAGGTGTATAATAGGTGCAGTACCGGCCCTAAAACACTTCCTTGTATCTAAGTTCCTTGTGTAGCACCCCCCTAATTTCTTACAGGCCTGAGTATGCCTCTCCATGCCCAGCCAGCCATCATACTCTAGTAGATATTACTCAAGAATATAATATATTTAGAGGTCCGTAGCCAAATGCCAAAAAACGGTACCCTTATTTAATTTTCTTATCAAATCTTAATGGCATCACTGTCAAACGCTTATGTACATCTAGAAACACTGTTGAGCAAGCATTATTTTCTTTAAATGATTTCTCTATTGAATTTATTATGATGAAAATATATCCTTCTATCATTTTTATGTTTGAATTGTGTATTGCTCAGTACCTTGATTGAATTGTAGTTTAATTCACACAACTGTGATAGGCATAATATGTAATATGCATTATTAAAGAACATTGAGAATTCAAAATCTGTTATATGTTTTAATTGTAGATATTGTTGTAACTTGTAACCATTAAAAATAAATGTTTCCAACTGAATGTAAAAATGAACTTTTTTAATTAATAGAGCAAACTAGTGAGCAGAACAGAGGTCGTGATAAATAAAACTCGGCGTATCGCTATGCGCAGCTGTAGGAAGCCGACAAAGGGCTTAGCCCTTATTGTTATGGGAAGGGGTCCCTCGTGCCGACGTGAATGGACAATTAAAATTTGTAGATTTTATGTGCTTTTAATCGTCCTGTAAGTTACTCGAGATAAAACCAGTGGATTTTTTACGAAATTTTTAACAAGTGGGACGTATAAGAAGCAAATAGGATCTAAGAATCCTTCGTCATGCCGTAATATATTATCTGAACGTCAGATTTATTAACCGCGTTTTGTCCGACTTGTAGAGAGACTTACGGCGCGCCCATCACCACAAAATAGATCAAGAGTGAACGACCTCCCTGACTTTTATTACTTCCACGTCTGATGAGAATAGGGGCGGCACGATCGAATGATTAATAGGCGATGAGGCAATAAGCAGTAATGAGATGCAGGCTTTGAATATTATGCGGGTTTTGAATTACTTGCGGCGTAGTCGAGGGAATGCTTAAGTTTTATATAAATTAGTGACAATGGCACGAGGTGTTCACTGTTCTTAGAAACGCCAAGGTTGGTAATTCTGGGAAGTGCGGACGAGTCGTAGTCGTAGCTAGTCTGTGTAGCTAGTACACTAGGTGCTGCGTACGGAGAGGCTATTGCCGGCGGTCGGGCGAGCGAAGCCGCGCCGCGTGTTTACTTCACCATGGTCACAACCGCGCGAGCGTTGCGCTGCGCCTTTACTTCACTTCACCAGTCGGCTTTCGTTCACGAGAGAGGCACTACGCTGCGGCGTTCGTCTCGCCGAACTTTCACCTCCCGCGGCGATATCTTTATCTGTGATAAATACACCGACATTGAGTGAAATTGAATGTGCGCGTTCTTAGAAAACGTTTCTGCGACGGCACGCGGACGGACGGCCGCCGGCCACGTCGATTTCTGCAAATTAATTTCTCCTGTGCACTCTGCTTCTACGAAACTGCTTATAAAGAGTTTACCGAGAAGCGAAACGGTAATAAAGTGGATTTGAGGAAATATTACTAATTACCAGTGGGACTGTGTGTTTCCGTGTTCTGTGGTTCGTTAAGGCGTTTACATTGGATCCCAATCATCCCCTCGCACCTCCAATGGTGGTCAAGCTACCAGGTGAGAACCGTATTTATTGTCGTTTACATAGAGTTGTTTCTTTCGACATTAACATTCATTCGTGTCAGTTGAAAGTCGTTACGATCATGACGATGATATTCGTATAAATTATTATAAATGAGTATGACATGAACAGAACAGCTAGCTTAAAGTGGCGCCAACCGATATCGCTAAGGTCTTCGGGTCATCAACTTACGTTACCTACATACGTAATGGTAGGATTGGTAGGTATGGAGTATGGACGGGAAGATACGCATGCCTACATAACAACTTCATCGCATAACTAAGATCATTTAACGTTATAAAAAACTCACTGAATTCGCCAATCTAATTTGCAAATTATCCTAAAACCAAAAGAGTTTCTATTTCTACCCTAAAACCACCGTTTAATTTTTAAAAGATATCCTACTTTTTAGTAACTATCTCTGTTGTTATTGGCACATATAGGTACGTTTGGATTTTTAAATTTGAAACCTGTACCATTAATGACATCACCATTGAAAACTTTCCATTTCCAACTTGCTCTTCGTCTCTACCCACATTAGTAAATAAGTCATGATTTCATTTGAAATTGCTTTAATAGCCATTCTTTTATTATTATTATTATTTTATTGGTTGACATACACACATGTTTGGTAACCTATGTAAGGCATTCACTTTTTTAATATATTTTCAACAGTTTTCACCACTACCCACGTAATTTTGCCTGCAAATTACAAATAATTTCATAGACTTTGTCAATGCTATTATTATTGCATAGTTATCATACCTAATACATTCTAGTTACTTACGATTGCTTTAGCTATTGCATGGGTGCGCATAATTATGGCATTGCGAAACTATTGCACGATTCCAGTGATACCAGGATTACATAATTTGCGTTTATAGACGCATTCGAGGCTATTTATAGGGTACTATTAAATGTGGGGTCATTAATAGGAAACGGTAAAATATGTTAATGTTTACACGAGTTCTAGCTGTGTTAATGACACCGGTCGGTTCATTCGAAAACAATTATCAAGCCATCACGCGACCGCGGTTCTTCAGAACACGAATGGCTGGTAATCGTTACAAACGAGATATTAATTTACTTGCTCAATCATCGCTCCTTAGAGCATTTCAGGAAAACAGCAGGAAATGCTGGTTACGCTTAAGTGATTTCTACATTCTCGCCAACCAGAATGAGCGGAACTTATCATGATAAGTTCCATGGAACAGAATAGTTAAACTGAGTAGGTCTATGTTCTATCTTTGATGAATTCTTTATAATCTACAATTTTTTTATAGTAATGTAGAAAAATAAGCCTCAGATAAATAAGCCTCATTTCATAATTTGGAATAGCCGCAGCTTTTCCCATAGATATATTTGCGTAGCGAATTGTGGCGAATTCTAAATCTATGGATATTACTCAAAATTCTGAGTGTGCAAAAGTTTTCCTCAATTTAAACGATCAACTCGTTTCTCATGCTTGTTACTTGGTCCTATAATGATTAAATGTAGAAACAATTCAAATAAACCAAAGTTAATTTGAATTCCACATTACCTGGACTTGCATTGTCTCTGCTTCGCACGATTCGCTACTGTTCAGTTGTCTTTTATCCAACTAGCCCGTACAATCGCACATTGTTCAATACCGGGAACATCACAGGTAAATCGCCTACGGGGAACTGATACCTTTGTTTATCCTCTAAGGAGACAATGGTGTTTTTTGCTCGGCTATTTTAAGCTTCAAAGAGCTCGAGTCTATTGTTGGCTTATTGTTCTACAACCAGTTTCGTTAAAGCAGGCTTGATTGCAACATCCGCGATTTCTTTACTGGTTGTAACTCGTATTGAGGTTCCACCTGTTTCCGTTGCCAAATTGTCTTCATGGAATTGAAATGCAATATTTGTTTTGCACAACTGTTCGTATTCGTATAAAGTCAAAATTGTCCGCGACTACTTATTTTATTGAAGTCATCAAAATGAAATAATAATAGCATTGAATTGGATTGCGCAAAATAATATTAATATATTTTTAATATACAACTCATCCAAAAGTGAATTATATAAATCTAATGTCCTCGACATAAATGTCTTACTATTAATATTATCTAGCTATACATTTAGAAAGTTACGAAAATAGAACTTACATGAGATAGTAGGTATGATGCATTAAAGCACTGAATGTGTGAATCCTGTATAACATTTTACGGTATTTTACCGCGTAAAGTAACATCATTTATCGTTGTCTGAATTGTAACTCCGGAAAGCCAGAGAATTAAGCTTTTTGCATCATCATTATTTTTACGAGTTATCTTAAAAAATACGAGCAAATTGGAATTACTGTTAACAGATAAACCATAATGGTTGCTTAATTGATCAAATTATTCCTAATTGCTTTATTGTAGGTAAATTCTTATGAAATGAAAGTAGAACTGGATTTTAAACATTTAAAAGAAATCTAGGCGTTGAATCTATTCAATTGTTCTTATTGGGAAATCAGGTTAGATATGATTAGGCAGTATCTACTATAACAATTGAATTCTGACTTTAGCTTTATTTTTAAAGCCTTTGAAATGGCAAGAAATCTGAATCTGCATCAGAAACCTGACTTTTTAATCTTTTACTTCTTTATCCTGATAGTCATTTAAGTTGACTTTTACATATCATTAAAACACGCAAAGTATGAAACTGCATATCATTTTTGCATTTTACTTTGTTCATTGTAGGCGTAATGCATTCCATATTGCACGCAGGCCTCCTTCTCAGAAATCTGTGTTATCGACGCCGACTGACTTTGCATGCTACCAGGTAAAGAGTTTATCTCGAAAATGATGTTAGGATATTTGCAATGCCCACTGGATAATAAACATTCTCCGGCAATATTATGCTACATCCGTTTGTGGGTAAATTACACATTAATGGCGGTTTGCAGCTGGCTCGGTAATCCATCGCTGAGAATTCTCGCGAGTATTTGCAACTTTAGAGCATGGACTTACTGCAAAATGGAATATTGCGCAAACCAATAACTCGAGATGAAGCTCAATAAATAAGATCAGGAACAGGAATATGAATAAGGGAGATATTCGCTCGAACAAGAACTACTAGGAAAATGTGCGTTGGATCGAAACATCGGCACAAGGTAGGATGGCTGCGCGGGCGCAGGTATGCGTGTTCTCGGAACGCGCCGCGTCCGTTTTTGCTCCTTTTTCGATTCGAGTTTACCGAGAATCGAATGGCCCGGTGGCGGCCCTACTCGGAACACGTAATTAATCCTTGGAAGCCTCCGACCCGAGGGTTGTTATGAGAAATCACCAGCATTATGGTTATTTTTTTTTTAATTTTTTTGCATTGTATCATTTTGAAAATTGTCCGCGGGTTATTGTTCGCAGAAGGACTTTGTATAACACAGCTGTTAAATTTTATGTAGCGTTCGCCTCTGACCTCCGGCTCTTAGAATATTTGCTTATGCAGCTTCTAAGAAACGAGCCTTTTAATAACCGCTCATGCATGTAATCTTGGTCATTGATGGATCGACTAGTGCTGTAGCGTTTTAGCTATTTCAATTCATTAATATGCGCGATCTTATTAAGATAATGACGATATGTTATGAAACACTCAGTAGGAAGAATATCGATTAAGGGTTTGGTAGGTAATATGAATAATTATGAATCATTGTTGTTTATACACATTACATCATACTATTGTTTTTATTGTATCTGATTAAACTGATCATAGGTATTTACTTCCTAGCGTATAGAAACAAGTCCTAAACACACCCAAAATTTAAACTGACATTTGTCAAATACATAATATAAAACATAATTTAAAAAATATTAAAGGTTTGAGTATGAAATTGCCGATTTGTACTGAAAAATTTAAAATTGTATTTTTAACATATTTAATTTACATATTTATCAAAGCTGCAATCTAATAGTCTTACAAAACTACCATGTAATAGTGTTCCACGCATCGATATAATGTATGATCGATAGTATTATAATATGTACCATATCGATGGTTAACGATGTCGATGGTTCCAAGTTGGCTGGTTCTTTATACGAAGTTTCGTTTACGAAAGTGTTCATAGTTCATACCAAACCAAAATCGCACGGTGCATTCATTAGCAGTCCCCTCTCCAAACACAAAGGTGTCGCTCTCACTTGTCAGAGGCGACATATGCCAAGCATTGGGACATAAAAAGGTTGGAAAATAGATTTGTTCAGCAGTGCAACTGCTTACGACCTTGGACAAGACTCAGGGTTCAGTTACTTTTCTAAAATTGACGATTAGTGCACTGTATTCACATCCGAGTGAGCCTGCAAAATTTTATCTGCGAGTAAGTATGTACAATTAACTCGAACTGGAGAAGCGTGGTGGAGTAAGCTCCTGGCTTGCCAAATAATGGGGAGAGCCCGTGTCCAGCCATAGGACGCAAAAATTTTTGCAGCTTGTAGGTTGTATACTTAAAAGACTATAGCAGGTTGAAAAACTGAAGTAAGTACATATTTATGTATTTTCATTTTTTTAAATAATGACATCGCAAACTCTGTGCACATTGCCAGCGTCAAGTATAATTTTTACATCACTTACTAGTCATAGAAAAAATCAGTAAGTCGTACGTCAGTCTAGTCAGTCAGATGTTCAAGTAAAGAACGTAACCGATGGAGTTTTGGAGGCATGCCGAAAAACATGTTTTCGCACTGTTATTTTATTTCACAACACTCTGGCACTGTCATTAACCTATATCGAATAAAATGCCATCAACTTTATCCGATATAACTCAAAAATACACCAAGAAAATAAAACAAGAGCACAACTTGTCTCTTCAAACTTACCACCAAAACTCCGTACATTTGTATGTATGTAATAGTTGTAATTTCTAGTAGACTAAGCGGCAGTACGCGTGCATTAAAGAGATTAGTGTACTTAGCTCCAACAAACTATCTATGCCACGTTAACTGTATTATCTAGGAACCAGGTTAACTGGAAAAGCAATTAGAAGTAGACCTTGGTAGGGAGTTTAGCACAACTTTTAGAAAATTATATTATTCGTCCACGCCACAGTACCAACAACGTGAAAGTTATAAAATTAAAAGAAAAAAACTTTTTAAAAACAAGCTTTTATTAAAAAAACAACAAAAAGGTTAAACATTATTTAAGTCTGATAATAAATTTACACCTGATAATTTTATAAATAGAATCGGTGGAACTTTAACCTTCGCCTGGTGGTGTAATCATGGATTGGTGATAAAGGCATCAATTTGAAAACTTCCTTGGAACACTCACCATAAAGTCGGAAGAACACGCAGAGCGAGCCTTATGTCTCTTCGCAAGCTTAGCGGTTCTAGCCTGTCAGTCAATCTTGGGTCGTTGACGATTCGAACTGCGCGCTTTTCAACGGAGTCATATGGGTGTAGCTGGTATTTTGGTGCTCCTGCCTAGTGATGATGGGAGCAGTACACCATGTGAGGTCTGACCTGGCCCTTATACAGCGTCAAGAGTTGCCCCACAGTGAAGGCCCCGCCCTGTTAAGGAAACCAAGCTTTTTGGAGGCCAATTTGGCTTTGTACTCGAAATGACTCCGGTACTCCACTTTACTCGTGATGTCAACTTCCAAGATACCGACACTTTCACCGACGGTGAGCGCGATGTCTTGGAACTTGGAGGCTCTAACAAATGGAGTATTTTTAGCGGTAAACGCGCAAACTTGTGTCTTTGTGAGTTTAAACTCGACAAGGTTAAGTGGAACCCATTCCGAGACCCGCTCCAGAGTTCTCGACTTCAGACACAAGTTTGATTCTGCTTTTCACCAATAGTGACCGAGAGGCATTGGCTTGACAGCTTTATAGTTTGTCCAAAGTAAATAAAAGCTTGTAAAAAAGCCTATGTCACTTCCTTTTCTTTAAAAAGAATTACCTATATCTGTTTTTAATATCTGTCAAATACAATTTCAACAATAAGCAACTTACTAATAAAAATTAAATACCACCAAAAAAAAACATGTTAAATGTTTTCAATACTACAAATGGCAGGATGAAAAAAGCAGAAGCTCCGGAGCTTGGCTATAAAGAAATGTAGGAATTTAAGTACACGCGCTTACTCTCACAACCACACAACTCTCTAGTTACACCAAATCACCAAATCTACATCTCAATGAAAATACTTGGTCGTTTCGTTACTTCATAAACTAAATAGATATTTGAATAACATAACAAATATCTTCGTGACGGTAACTAGGTATATCTACGTATGTCAACAAAATTAGTTCAAAAAATCTTTACCCTATTGCCTATCTCTTAAGAAATGACGGACGGGCGCGGCGGTGCATTAGAGGTATTTGAATTTCTAATACTGTATTACACAGAATTGTGTAGAGCTACAATATGTAGGTACATACCTAGCAAAGGAAGGGCTTTCCATCCACTCACTATAATTATTTGTAAACTACCGTGCAATTCCGGAGAAATTGAATTTTATAAATCGAACGGGGAATTTTACTTTAGTTTTAAATTATTAGTTGTTTGTTTTGTGTGCATTTTGTTGTGGTGCCTATGTGAGCTAATAGAAAATTTTTCATGATTTAAAGAAACATTTGCTCTATCATACATAATATTATCTTCAGCCTTAGCTCTTTCGCTTTTATATTTACTTTATGCTTATAGTTACTTACCAACCGCCTTGAATGTCAATGCTAAAAATTGTATTAACAAATAAAAATAAGTATTTAGTTTATCAGATGTCATTATAAAGGCACTGATCTACCTCATTTTTAGCGGTCTGCTGCGTATAATCATCTCAAGCATGTGCATTTGCCAACATCGGTTTCAATCTGGTTTCAATCGCTTCGAAAAGCTGCAATCTCCCATTTTCTTCGAAACTTCGTTTCGCCAAATCCTGAATCCCGATTAGGTTCGCAGCTGGACTTCGTTGTGCTTGTTGGGCTAGGGCCGCCGCCAAAAACAAAAAGACTCGCTTCCCAGAATGGAGCTAGTTTAAATTTCAATGGCCGAGTACTGCGAACGCGGTCGGCCCGCCAGTAACCGCCAGTTTCGTCTAACGAACCGATTGAAATACATAGGTATATTATACTGCTTTGATCTGCTCTGCCATTCCTCGAATTATTTTAAGCCTTATTCAGACGGAACAAAATCATTTATTCAGCGACAATACGTTCTAAATTGCCGGTCTGCAACTTTCTTTAATTTTTTTAACCCTAACTCTTGACTTCTTGACTAAGATATTGTAATCTCTTAAATAATACCTTCCTTCTCTTAAATATATCCATATTATTCGTGATATTAGGCACTTATCTACATAACACAGAGATTGTAAGATACGAGATACGTTAGAAATTTAATTAAATAAAGAAGTAATAGGAAAAAACAAGATCAAATGCCAGGGTCAGTCAGTCGGTCAGCGAGTACTCTCCACTCAGCGTTCTGACGTCACCCAATATAGATATATGTAGACGAAACATGAATAATACATAATATTATATCGACTGATAACCAGTCACATGTCAGGACGTGGAACGCCTGTGTAGCCAACTAACACAAACACATACACAACAAAAAAACACTTGCTAAGCTCAGTGCACCGCAAGTTTTTAGCTAAGTGAACGTGAAACGAAACGTTTCAATGGAGGAAATTCGTAATCCCATAACCTGTTTTACAAGTTCACAGTAGGAAACCCCTTTCACTCGGAAGCGAGTCGTTCGGGGATAAAAATAGTGTCTTATTTACAGATTACACAACTTCTAATTGACCGGCAATAAATCTGGGACTATGGCGGCACTACTCTAGTAATATAGTTCAATGGGCGGCACACGTAGATATAACGGAACGCGGTTATTTTAAAAATCGAAACGGCCACGCGTCGTCGTTCCGAGAAGCGCGGCGCGCAACATCGAACAGCCAACCGGTCGACGGAGTTCCCAGAACGCGCGAAGGTTGCTCAGCTAAACTCTACGTTGAATCGGAACGTTTATTGCCAAAGTCTTTTCTTTATGCACTCTCAGTATGAAGGTGCGGTTCTTTAGTCAGCGCATACCAGGTAAAACTACTTGAACATTCTACAGATTTTAGATGAGTTGGCCGCGTACTTGGCTGCAACCCTTTTTGCGTCCCACTGCTGGGCACGGGTCTCTCCCACTTATTGGGGAAGCCTGGAGCTTACTCCACCACGCTACTCCAATGCGGGTTGGTGGAGATGCGGGTTAGTGGCCAACCCGCTGTCGGATGTTTTCAAACCGCCCATAAGGCCTCCGACAAGGTTTGACGACTGTTATCTATCGACAACAACCGGGACCGACGGCTTAACGTGCCCTCCGAAGCACGGAAACGCGCATGAAATTTATTGCCACTAGCGGTCACCCATCTCACACCCGACCGCGCCCGTTTGGCTCAGCTGCATAGATCGCTTGCGTTCTACGCTAGCTGCCAGGCCATGCGCGCTTCTTACGAGTACATTTTCACTCAATATTCAAACAAAACAGTGGAGTTTTATTCAACTAATTCGGGTTTTACCGTCTTAATGAATATAATGTCTACAGCTTACATTAAAAGTTTTTTTTCAATATCCCCTTACAATTTGGAAACAAAAAGAGTTTCAACACCTGTAATATTTTTTTCAAAACAGTGCAATTCCGAGTGGCATATATAAAATTGGACTTTATTTATTTTTATGCTAGAATTTATTTAATTAATTTATTTTATTTAGCATTAGGTACCGAAGTTCGGCTAATTTAAAAACCGCTCGAAAAACTTATTTCACAAAAATTGCTTGTCACTGAACGCGCATCATTGTTTGTGTTCTGTGGACCTGTGGCAACACTGGCAACTGAAACAGAGCAGCCGGGATAAATTGTCTACTTGGTAAATGTTACAAATATTACCTCGTTTACTACTGGTCTCTCCCCCTATTGGGAAGGCCTGGAGGTTACTCCACCACGCTGCTCCAATGCGGGTTGGTTTAGTACTAATCTGTAATTATTGGAATTACCCAATTTTCGGCATTAGCCGAGTGCACTAAGATGCCTACCTGTTTACCACAGATGATAAACAAACGAAAATCCTCTAAAACAAAAGTCCCTTTAGATCATAATAACATATACTTCTTGACGTAGTCAAAGCACGTCAAAGCCATAATAAATATATGCTTTAGATTCATAGGATTGAAGGATGACGACCCTTGTGGTGCAATGGTTACCTACCGGACTGCCGATCGGAGGGTCCCGGTTTCGATTCCCGGCGAGGCAGAAATTTGAATGATGAGTGAGATTTCTGTTCTCGGTCTGGGTGTTTGTGTTTCTGTCTTTGTGTGTGTCCATGGTACCCACGACACAGATTATATCAACCCTACTATGGGGCTGTGAGTGTGAAACGTTATTTATTTATTTATAGAACTTTTTTTGTTTGAAAAAGCAGAGCTTGTACAGTAATCAATCAGAAAGCTGATAAACATACTTATATAATTCTAAATACATACTTAAATAGATAAATTAACACCCAGACACAGAACAAATAGTCATGTTCATCACACAAATATTTGTCCTGGGTGGGAATCGAACCCACGACATCACGCTTCGCATTCGGCCCATCACCCACTACCTTGTACTATTATTTATTCTGTGCCACTACGCCACAGAGGTTGTCGAATTAGTCTTTAATCATTGATTATTTTATTACCATTACCATAGATAAGCACAGGTGAAGGCCTACCTACTTCATCATATCTGGGACCGTTACCATGACCTGACATAACTATTATTATTTATATATTTTTACTAAGTAGTCTTGCTTGTAGTTACAAGTTGTAATTACAAGAAAATGTAAAAAAAATTCAATATTAACATCTTTTGTAACTACAAAAATTTGTGAGCTCAAAGTGTTCGGTTCAAATTGAAACGCTAAAACATTTTCTCATAATTATCCTCCTACCTACCTATATTTTCCAATACAAACCGACTCGTAGCATGTAACAGAAAACTATTTCGGTTGTATTCCAGGCACGCAAACGTTGATTCGACGGATACCGCGGCGCAAATTGGAAGCCCACGCGTTTTCAATATCACTGCGACGAAAATAGTTGTTTCGGTATTTATAACTGGCGGGAGTGCGCTTCCGAGAAGCGGCCGCAACTAATGTTTGTTAGGCGCGTTCCACACTGGGCAACCGCAACTAATGTTAGCTAAGAGCGTTCCACCGAAGGCAACTAATGTTTATTAGGCGCGTTACACATACGACATCAGCAAGCAAAGTATCGTTAGGTGTGTTACATACTTAGCAACTGCATTTGTTAAGCACGTTCCACATAAAGCAGCCGCCACAAATGTTTAAGATGCGTTCAACACTAAATTCGGCAAGTAAATTTAGCATGCTTATGTTAAGTTACAGAATAGTTAACATGTAGGTAAGCAAGTATCGACTGTATCGACATCGCCTAACTTTAATAACGTTTAAAATACATTGTACCGCACTCAAACTCAAACAGTTATGGGAAAGTTTTCAAACGCCCGTTCCATAGGTTTCGCTTGTAATTAATAAAGTTTAAACAGTTGTTTTAAACAGCGCAGCAATCTGGTATGCTGGAAAATTGCAATACAACACTTTTGTTTAATTTTCACATTGTTTACTGAATAGTTCAGCTGTAGCAGAGTAGATGTTATATTTTGTATCTGTTACCGTAAAAACCGTGTATTTCTGCATTTAATAAGGGATGGATTACAACTTCAATTTTAAGCGATTAGGAATACCTCTAATTTTAATACATCGCTGTATCTGGTGACGTTAATAAATGCTAGTACTTAGCTAGCTAATAGTTAGGCGATAGGCAAAACATGAATTTAACTCTTTACTTCGAATTTTGAAAAGTTATTACTGGAACAAATCAACAAGCGTCTTTAAATAACGAAGATGAATGTAATAATTTAAAACGTTTAAAGCGAACGGAAAAACCAAAAAGAAACGAAGTGTTTCTAAATAATTGCCACCGAACTAATGGCAGCACCGTCCAAATATTTTGTGTTCATTTTTCTTGCTGTTTCCGACTCCCACTGTTCGCGACATACGCGGATGTTGGAACAAATTAAATTCCACCTACAGCAGTTTTAAATTTACGTACACTGAAAATTTGCAATGCAATGCAATCAACGGAGTTTTGGAGGGATTTGAAAGTGAATTGTTGTTGCGCTCTTGCTTTGTTTTTTATTTTCTTGCTGTATTTCTATTATCGTGTTCCTAGATTCCATGAATAAAAGAATTTGTTTTTGTGTTCGTTTCTTTGACTATCACATTTCATTTTTAGGTAAATTCAAAGACATGGCGATTTTGTGTCACATACCAAACTGTCAATTTATAGAAACGATACGCCCTTGATGTACACCTGTTTACATTTCATGCCACGAATTCCGTACGACAATAAAATTAAGTGCGTCGGTAAATCAAAATTTCAAAGAAACAACAGTTGTTTCGCATTATTTATTAAAAAGCAAAAGCAAATGTTATGTGAGAACATTGTTGCCAAGTGTCATTATCCGAAACAATAAGTTAAAAATAGCTGTTGTCTCGGAGCTGCAGTAATTTAGGAGATTATAATGAACGTACATTATTTTATTATACATAATATAGGTATTACATATCGAATCAAGCGAAGTAACCAGGTAATATCAAAGATTGTTGATTTTGATGTTGCCCTTCTCTTGGCTTGGCACTGAGAAGGTTACGGATAAGATGTTAAATATCAGGTCATTTCAGGCGCAGTCCCAGAGGGGGGGTCACAGGAGACCCCCCCCCAAATTGAAGGCTGCGACCGCGCATGCGTCATTTTAAATATTCTTGTAGAAAATTGGATGCTGTGTACCTAATATTAAGCGCGGGGTCAGATAAGTTACGAACAAAGAGCGGTTTCAGACTAGCGTATTTTTTGCGAGTATACTTTCATCATTTTGGAAAACGCGCTTAAACGCACATTTTTACTGGAAAATGTCGTGTCTCGCTGTTTCACGTGCTTTAAAAAACAAATTTTACGAGAGTAAAATACGCTGGTCGAAACCGCTCTAACTGTAACATTTTGTATTTTTTTCCCTTTGTCTTTACAATTTACTATTTAATTTTATATTTTTATAAAATCACTTTTCAATGTATTCATTACATACATTAAAAATTATTGAAATCGGATGTCAAAGAAAACGATGGTTTTTTTAAATTTAAGTTGGTAAACTAATCGGTTAGTTAGAAAGCTTTGTAGTTTCCCCGTAAAATAAAATGGTGATGCGATTATTGCGATGTGACTGTAATTTTGGATGGAAATCTTGTGCGATTTTAATGCCGTTTTGGTAAGGAGAAATTTTTGTATTAGGAATTTCAGACACGTTAAGAAAAAAACAGGCTCACTCTTCCTTCATGCAAACGCTCGCGTCAAGTTTTTCCTATAAAATTTTACGAAATAACTCAGCCCCGTTTGCCTTTTAAATTCATCATAAGTAAGATAGTCAACGGTTTGAAGGCAATAAAAATATTAACACGCTTTTATTAACTTGACCTGTATAATGTATGTACCGGAATATTTAAACTTCATTTTCACTTACTTCTAGGAGTCTGATTAACTTGAAAATTTGCACAGGGGTCAAGGGCCGATGACAATGCAATAATATGATAATAAAAATCCAACTAAAAAATTAAAAATAAATCAGTAGTTTAAAAAACTATTAAACACGCTTTTGTGAAAATACGAACTAAAAAGTAAAAAAATAAGAAGAAAATGTATTTTACTGCAAAAAAAGCGTTGGGTGGTTTTTTAGTTTTTTAAACTAAGTACATGATTTATTTTTATTTACAATTAGGTACATCGCTTGGAAAGGGTTTCCAGGTTTCCAGATTTTCTTTTTAGGTTTGATAACTTTCAATTTTATTCTTTAACAGGCGTGTAGTGTTCTTACAAAAAACAAATATAACGTGATATACTCATAGCCCCACAGTAGGATAGATATATCCTGTGTCGTGGGTACCATGGACACATACAAAGACAGAAACACAAACATCCAGACCATTACCATACATTAGTATTAGAGGTTCATTACCGTCGTCCTCCTCACGGGTCGTCAAAATATGTAGCCAATAATCAATCAACAGGCAGAACCAAGTACACTTTTTTAATTACTCAAATTACATGAAAATTATTTAAAATAATTATTACTTTTATTGTTTTTGTTGTAGAAAATATTTTTTTTTAACTTTTTAAATGCGTTTTTTAATTTAAAATATTTTTTACATATTTCTATAAAAGTACTTAGTTACTAACCTACCTAGTATTTGCTACTTAGGTTGGTACATAGCAAACAAAGTCGCGATCTAAATCCAATACCGTGCCCACGACAGCAATTTAATGTGCATTTTAATTAAGTTTCCCACAAAACGAACACGAGAAGCAGCCGATAGTTTTAATTAAAACCTGGAAAACGTGGAGGTGCTTAATTAAAGCTCTGTGTAGACTCCGTTGTAAGGGGATTTTCGAGGAACGTCCTCAAGGAGGAAATCTATGAAGATTCCAAAAGCACATTACTGCCGCCCAGGACCGCGGCGACCCCCCACAGCGCCTGTGTGCGAAACCTATGAAGCGCCTGTGTGCGAAATCTATGAAGCGCCTCTTTTTTTACGAATCTTTATGTTTCAACCTGTGGTTTCAACTTATTTTTACATAATACATAGTTTTTTTTTACGAAGCATTTGTTGCGCCTATTATTTATTACTCTTCTTACTTATCGATACTCCACTACAAAGAAATATGTTGTTGTGTAAGTGTAACAAAAATAATTTCGATAGCGGCGCCCCTCTTGTCCTGGCGCCTGTGTGCGCCGCACACTTCGCACATAGGGGCAGCGCGGCGGCCCTGCTGCCGCCTTGGAGCATTCTAGCAAATTTTACTGTAAGAAATTCTATTTAAACTGATTTTATCCTACTTAAAATATTTCATGTTTTCTTATTTTTAATAACTTTTTACTATAGAAAATGAACATTGACAAACTTGCAAGTACGTGGCTACTCACCAGAAGGATGGAAGTGTGGCTGGCGACCACACGTTTCCCCCAAACTAGTGACGCTCTTTAAAAAAATATGCAATATAATAAGATACATAGAGTAGGAACCTGGTGTCCTCTAGAAGTGATGCCCTTAGCTGAGTGAGCTATTGCGTACGTTAATTAACGTAATTTACGTAGGGCTTATTATCTGGTTCTTAGGATCCGGATGGAAGGACCAATGTTGGGGGAGGTCCCTTGATGATCCGATGAGCCGTGATTACTGCACGGAACTCAAAATATATATCTATTAATCTATCCCTCGAAGCGCGCATGGCCCGGCGGTTAGCGTAGAACGAAAGCGATCTATGCAACTAAGCCAAACGGGCGCGGTCGGGTGTGAGATGGGTGACCGCTAGTGGCAAAAAATTTCATGCGCGTTTCCGTGCTTCGTAAATACTTATACCGTCTAGGGAAATGTGGGCGGATAAGGCATCAAACTCCCTCATAAGCGGAGATATCATCTGGTACACGGATGGATCGAAAAAAGAGGGACGGACAGGGGCAGGAGTATATGGTCGGAAACCTAGTACGAAGTTCTACACAAACCTAGGCACCTATACAACTGTCTTCCAGGCTGAAATGTTTGCAATAATACAATGCGTGTACGAAAGCCTGGACAGAAATTATACCAACAAACGTATAACAATACTATCGGACAGTCAGGCTGCTCTTCAGGCACTACAGTCCGATGAAACTCAGTCAAAATTGACCCTAGAATGTATCCACGCACTCAACAAACTGGGCGCACAAAACAGTGTAACTCTCGGGTGGGTGCCAGGACACGTACCTAGGTATCTGCGGTAATGAAGTAGCTGACAAACTAGCCAAAAAAGGTGCTGCGTTGCCCTTCATTGGACCTGAGCCAACGGTGGGCATTGCAAAAACTGCTTCCCGAACCATGCTTCATGTCTGGTCTATGAACCAGGGCAAAGGCTTATGGGCGTCCGCTCCAGGCATGACGCATGCAAGGGCTTTGGTGGCTGGCTACTCTAGCAAATACTCAAAACAAGTGATCAATCTACAGCGCAACGAAGTACGTCTGCTTGTAAGGACTCTTACTGGTCACTGCAAACTAAACAAGCATATGCTCAAACTAAACCTAAGTTCCACTGCTATATGCAGATTCTGCAATAGCGAAGAGGAATCGGGTATACACATCCTCTGTGACTGTGTTGCACTTACACACAGCATACTGGATACTGGGCGGCAGCCTAGTCACATCGGAAGATGTCAAACTTCTGGATCCCAAGCGCATCGTACGGTTCCTAATAACCGTCGGCCTTGGGAATCAGATATAAACATGGGGCCAGGCTACAATAGATCATTTACTGGTCGCAGTGGCCTTAGGGTTGTACCCTTCCCCACCAACTCAAATAATAAATAAATTCCGTGCTTCGGAGGGCACGTTAAGCCGTCGGTCCCGGTTGTTGTCGATCGATAACAGTCGTTAAACCTTGTCGGAGGCCTTATGAGCGGTTTGAGAACATCCGACAGCGGGTTGGCCACTAACCCGCATCTCCACCAACCCGCAATGGAGCAGCGTGGTGGAGTAAGCTCCAGGCCTCCCCAATAATGGGGAGAGACCCGTGCCCAGCAGTGGGACGTAAAAAGGGTTGCAGCCAATCCATCCCTCTAAGAGAAAAAGCTCTTTAATTAAGGCTTATCTTATAAAGATTTTTACGATTACAACATAACTTTGTATTTGTGTGTCCATGGTTTCCCGACACTAGTAATAGAGCTATGACTGTGAAGCTTTATATAAATACTTACTGTCTTGGTCAAAGATATTAAATGTTACTAACGTAACGTCTTGGTGGTCAGCCACTCGCTGCTCTACCTCAATAGTCAAACACCGTCCAGCAGGTATAATTTTCAAGCATAACAGTAATAGCTCCAGCAACCGTTAGCTATTGAAATCTAAACTGAAGACGAATAACGGTTGCTTTACGATGTCAATTAGTACGGAATGTCTGTTCTTTATTATGCGCTGTAATTTGCAACCAGATACCTCGGATCGCCATTATTTATATTGTAAAATGAGGACAAAATGAAGCGACAGAAAGTACCACTCAATTCAAATAGTGACTTGTAATATACGAGTACTAATAGGTACCCGCAGTTAGTTGTCATTTTTCATTTGTTGTATTTTATTTTTTATTATGGCATCGCAAACTCTGTGCATACTGCCAGCGTCAAGTATAATTTTGCATCAATTTTTTGCCAGTTTCAATGAAACTGGACGAAGTAATAACAAAGTCAGTAAGTAAGTCGTCAGTAATCAGTCAGTCTAGTCAGTCCAACATTCAAGTAAAGTGATGGCTACTTTACTAAAACGTGTCCGATGGAATTTTGGAGGCAAGCAGAAAAAACATATTTTAGCACTGTTATTCTATTTCACAAACACTCGTGCACTGTAATTAACCTATATCAAACAAAATGCCATCAACTTTGTCCGATAAAACTCAAAACTACACCAAGAAAATGAAAATAAAACAAGAGCACAATATATCTTTTTCGACTTCCCGGTTTCATTGTTTTGGCCTAATGTTATAGGTAATGATGTTGACGAACTGAACTTTTAATAAACGAATATAATATGTACTTTGCCAAATTATTTTCGGTGTTTTATTTATTGTTGGAATTTTTAATTTTAAAACTATCGAATTATAATAAGGATTTGAGGACAATATTAATTGTGTGTTTAGTACTAAAACCAATTAACATTTTTTGTTTTTTTTTTTATAAACAATTTAATGTAAAGTAGAGCCAAAATTGCATACCTACTATATTATTATTACAAAACCTTATGGTACATTATCATCTAATACCTTGAAACGAGCAATTCTTGTATATAACTAAATATATTTTTTGAATCTCGGAAACGGCTCCAAAGATTTTGATGAAATTTAGTACCTACACTGGTTGCGGGGATGATAAATCGATCCACAAATTTTTATTGATAGAATTTGTCGTTTTTTTTAATGTTTATGCAGTTAAATATAAAATTACTCTTACCGACATCTACTGGAAAATATTAATAATATTGTGGCGTAGAAAGCCGTCAAATGGTCAACATTTGACAATCCACCCTTCAAACAAATGACAATGTCGATAATTATGAAAGACCTCCATAAAAATTTCGTCTAGGGAATTAAAGCTTTCTTGGTCGAATGGTTACGAAAGCCGACTACGGAGCTAGAGACCCGGGTTCAAATCTATAGTAGGCAAGTTGCGTTTTTTATTTTTTTGTGACAATTTTAGCTAGGTATTTCAAAAGGATTTGTAAAGTAACACATGCTTTGCTTAAAAATAAACCAAGTAAATAAATTGTTTTTATTCGAGCGACGCTCGGGCGTCCATGTACTATTTTTTATAATACGATGAATCGAAGAATATTTAATACTTGCGCATTTGCCTCATTCACAATAATAATTCTTGTATGTATTATAGAATTGTTAATTTTTTTAAATATACACATTTATCTGTCTGTAAAACAGTTGTACTCGTAGTTCAGACAGTTATTGTCCTTTATTTTCAGTCAAACGTTGGCAACACTACTCTTACCATATGCCTACACTATAGACTTATAATATATTATAAGTCTATGGCCTGCACTATACATACTATGATTCAGGTTTGTAAGGCATTCCAGATAAGCCCAGTTTATGCAAGCGTTGCGATATTCAGCTGTGATAAATCGCAACTATACATATTGTATTGCACGATTGCACGGCAAACGCCAACTATGCGTCTGGCTTAGAGGTAAATGAAGAATAGAACGCGAGTTAGCCAGTATGAAAGTATGAACAGCATGATGAATAGATGAGTATGAAAATAATTATGCAGCAGTACGAGTACTTTGTACGCTATTATCGAAGAATTATATGAAATATTCATACTTTGATGATATTTAGGAACTTCAGAATTGTAACATTTGTAACTATGGCACTTCAGGTTTCGCGCGCTCTATAGCTTACATAACAATATAATATAATTCATATGTTTTTTAGAGTAGCGAATAAAATAGTTTTGTTAAGCTATAAAGTTATTCTGACATTATTTTCAGCATTTGATATAGCTTTCGGTGCTTTAATGGGGTCAGGCTGGCCAAAGCCACTCTTCAAAACATATTTATGTATGACCGAATAACATTTGGCCGTTATTAATATTTTGGTGCCACGGTTGTAACATTATAAAGTATATATTTCGGTAGCCATATTACTAATGCGCTCTTGCAACATTATTTATTAGCTGTAATTATAATAATAGTTTCTTTGACATTCCAACTAAACGTTCGTAGCATTCCTAGCTGATTCATAAATTAAAAATAATTTTGTCATCAATAAACTTTCAGTTCCTATCTATTTTTACCGTACAATTGATTCGTGTTTCGGCAGAAAGCTAGGGTCGGTGACCAGACCATACTTTCATGATGCCACCATCAGTTGCAAGATAGCAGTTCTCCTTCATTATACGTTTCATGGTGTCTTTTTTAAAGTCGTTATTCTTTCTTCTAACTTAAGTTGAGCTAAGAGTGTGAATCGTTTTTTATTATTTCCTAGTGATCAGGTCCGACTTCATTCTAGTTATGTAGTTGAGTTTATATGAATATACTGTAATAGTATATTTTTTCGGGATAAAAAGTAGCATATGTGCTATTCCAGACTATAATACCCACCTGTGCCAAATTTCACCCCGATCCGTTCGGTTGTGATTGAGCAACAACATCCAAACATTCACATTTAGGTATAAAATAGTCTGGACGCCCGCGCGCCCGAGCGTTGCTCGGATAAAAACAATTGATTTTCTTGGTTTAATTTTAAGGGGCCGTATACGAAATTGTGCCGATTTTGCTTATTTACCTGATTTAACACATGAGATTTTGCAGATAAATTACAGTACTTCTACAAGTAGGACCTATCATTGCACAATATAACTTTTCATTTCATTCATAATGTAATACATTACACTTTTATAGCTTGCGTCAAGAATTATAATGCGAGATTTAGCTTACTTTAAAAGATGTTTAATGCCGAATCATCGTTATTAATAAGATTTTTTTTCAGGAAACGGATTGATTATAAACTGAAGAGTATTTATGTCGAATAAATTTTACGAAGGATTATTCCATTTTGCCGAAATCAAATGCAATTTCTGCCCCATTTTCTCTCAAAATTGACTAACTTCAATGTTTTTTTACTAATATTTTTTGTATGAGAGTGCCAAAAAGTGGCTCATACACTATGTATGTGATTTTTACAGCAATACATGGCATTTTTTTCGATCTGTTTAGAATTTAAAATGATCCAGAAATATGTGATATTCTATACCTATTACAGTAATATTTACAAAACTATCACCGGCTTCAGGTCTATTAAGCAAAATAACGAAATAAAATTTAAAAAGTGGCTCATTTAATAGTTTATTGTTGAAATGATCAGTCATATTGTGCAATAAAAGTTATGGAAATACTGTATTTTAACTGCAAAATCTCCTGTATAAAATGAGCTAAATCTGCGAAATCTGCAAAATTTCGTATACGGCCTCTTAAGCAGAACACTCATTGGCTTAGTGTTACTCAACAACGCCATTTGAAATAGCATCCAGTTTTAAAAATAAATATTGTCCCAAAAAATTAAATAAATGCTTGATTGAGTTTTTTGCAGTCAGCCTACGTAACCATTCGACCACGGAACTTTTAATTCCATTGCACAAAATTTTATAGAGCTCTTTCGAATCGACATTTTCATTTGTTTGAATGGCGGATTGGCGTTGACGTTTGACGGCTTTCTACGCCGCAATATTATTAATATTCTCCAATAGATGTGAGTGAGAGCCATATTTTTCAGTTGTTTATATTTGATTATCACTGAAAATACAAAAGATGTACCTTAATTTCTAAAAAGCCTATACCTAGCTGGATCAATCTATCACCGCCGCTACCCTGGGCACTAAATTTCATGGAAATCGTTGGAGCCGTTTCCGAGATTCAAATTATGTATATGTAAATATATAGGTACAATATAATACAAGAATTGCTTGTTTAAAGATAGATAATTAGTATATATTATTATTTAACAATTGCAAATTAGACTTGAAGGAAAACCAAAATTGTGTGCTACATTCTGCCATAATTACTCCGTGTCCAGTTTGTCTCGTTTCTGCAAAACTACAAAACGAATTTATCGACACTTACAAATTTATAACGACCTTCCCAGAACCCCGTTTACTGTGCACTAAAACTTGAATTTGTTATTTTTTATCACTTCTTTAATTCGATCCGTTTTAATTCGGACGGAGTCATTATTCGCAGAATATCTGAATTTATTACCGCCGTACTAAGAACCACATACGATCGATTGATTGCGTATCTATGCAAATAATTTATTAAATATAATAAAAAATAAAATAAGAATTAACGTTTCACACTCATAGTCCCACAGTGCGGTAGATATACCCTGTGTCGTGGGTACGATGGACACACACAAAGACAGAAACACAAATATCCAGACCGAGAACAAAAATTTTAACTCATTCAAATTGCCGCTTCGCCGGGAATCGGACCCGGGACTCTCGGGATCGGCAGTCCGGCATGGTAGATTGGTAGTCAAATTGGTAGCCATTACGCTGCGGGTCGTCAAAGATATTCTGTTCTGTTATATTATATTTACTAGCCTTCCGCCAGCGGCTTCGCCCGCGTGGACCCGTTTTATAGGATTCCGTTAATCCCGTAGGATAAAAACCATCCTATATCCTTTCCCAAGGTCCACTCTATCTGTGTTCCAAATTTCATTAAAATTGGTTGAGTTGGTTCAGTTGGCGGGAAAGCGTAGCAGACAGACAGACAGAGATACTTTCGAATTTATAATATTAGTAGGGATCTATATTAGCAATGCTAACAAATAGCAATGACATTCATGTAGCTATAAGTCTGTCTGAAGAAGTTTTGCTTTAAAATGTTAACGAAATTTTTAGCGTGAATAGCCCCGCTGTTGCTGTAAGTGATCTACTTGGCTAAGCGAAACAGGCGCAGTTGTTATCTAAATGTATAAAAGTAGCCTTGTCGGCCTTATGGCTTGAAAAAATTCCGACGCAGTTTAATCGCTTACTCGGACGGAATCTTCAGAGGAGCTTGGCCGAATCGTTGCAGTCTCCAACCAAATATGTGGAGATTTGTGCCCAGCAGTACGACGTCATAAAGGATTATTTAATTTTATAACCAATAAGTTTGATCCATTTCATTGTATGATCATTTTCGTTAGGTCCTGGGAGTAGGTAAAACGATGCAACTATGAGCGTTATCTTTGATTCGAGGTGAGAGTAAAATAAAAATACAGTATTAAATAAAATCAAAAGTTATTTTCGCTCAATGTCAGGAATAAAGTATAAAAGTATTTCGTCATGTACCTACATTGATTGCAATGCAAGGCCATTTCACTATAAATAAAACAAAGAAGGCCGCCAACCTTAGCCCTGTGTGAGTCAGGTTTAAGTATAAACCGGTAAACTAGTTATTTCTGCGGAACCCGCTACAATTTTGCTGTATGACGCGTCCGTTCCTCGTATCGTAGTTAAGGTTTATGCACGTAAATAAAAGTATCTATGGTATATAAATCATAGATACATCTATACTCTATACATACAAATAAATATAATTTGATTGAAATAGTATTTACGGTACATATACCAAAATAACATTTTTTACAACTTTTGTCTGTCTGTCTGTTTTTTCCGGCTTAGGTATCTGATGTACGAGTAATAAGGAGTAACTTAGGCTACTTTATATAGGAAAAATTGTAAAACTAAAGTCCATAACTCCACGCGGATGAAGTCGCGGGCGGCCGCTAGTCATAGATAAAGGATTGTAGTGATTCTACCTGAGGGGAAAGATGCGTTGTTTGGCTAAAATGGAACACAATCTGGTCTGGAGGCCTACTATATTAGATGTACGCTTGTGTCCTACTGATTTTTCGTGAATTTTCGGGTCTCATTTTTGGATAACACTGAACAAATTATTGGATTATACATTCAGTTGCTAAATGTTAACGATTAACGATGCTATCATTTATTAGTGTACTGTAATTAATCTATATAGAAAACGCCATCAACTTTGTCCGATGTAACTATAAAATACACCAAGAAAATGAAAATAAAACAAGAGCACTACATAACTGTGTTTTTCGACTTCCTGCCAAAACTCCATTTGATAATGATTATGGTCACTTATTTTAAAACATCAGTGAATTCAGATGAATTCATAAACTCTGCATTGTCAATCAACAGCAACCAAATTAAAATTAATGAAGTAAAAATTCATTTGTGAAGTATTAAACTACGGTATTAATGAATAGGTATATCTATCAGAATATTTAATTTAATTTCACAAAATCTGAAAAGTTTTCCAACGCCATAATAATAATTGCTATAGCTATGATAAATATAGGCTGTACTGTTATGTATTCTGTGGTATCCTGTGGTCAAATCCAACGTTGAACGGGTGGCAAATTTCTAAGGGGAGGTGGTAAATTTTAAGGTTCGAAAAGCCTCAACGTATCGTTACAAATCGCGTAACGTTACAATGAGTCACCCTTTTTCGTGCGTGCAGCTGGCGTTAAACGATTTATTAGACGTAGTCACGTCAAAAAAGGTAACCTCTATCTTATTTTCTTTGTAAAGAAATGTTTGCGTTCTGTGATTCTGTGTATCACGTAGTTAATGACAGTGACATTAAGTATGTTTAAAGAGAGAGTTACTTTCTCTACAAAGCCAGAGTCTTGCTAACCGCAACATTGTTGCAACACTATTTTAGTATTTATATTCCAGCTAGAGAAAGCAGCTTGTAATGGTCGTCGCATTTATCTTATAAACGACCTCGTTAAAACTGCTTTTAGCGTGCGATAAATTAACGTTAATTAATATTTTGTCACCAAAATTAGCATTTAGTTTATGTCGTAAATTCAAAATTACCGAGATAACAACGTGAAAAACAAACTTACAATCTATAACCTGAGTCTATAACAAGTAAAAACGTACTGAATTGTAAATAGATAATGCAACCTAAACTCGGTACGTAAACGGGCGTGGTTTTGATCACCTTGCATTTATGGAAGCCTTACACAGGTACTAAAACAAAAGAAACTAAGAAAAACGTATAACATAGTGCCCTAAATTCAATGTCAATTTACTACCCTCCGAACATACTCTCATTAATTTTTTTATATTATATTATTTTCGTTAAGCTCAGATAAAAAAAATATTTTTATTTGATCTAAGCCTAGTAGACAGTGAGCTTATAAATACAGCAATGATATTAAATTTAATAATTAATTACGATAGTTACTACCTATGTTACTATCGTAACATTTAATATCATTGCTAGTAGAGCCTAAGCTGTAAGCAGAGTCGCGTCGCTAGGTAGGTTTTACATATTTTTTATTAAATAATAGTCTGTGAAATAGATATTTTTTATTAAATAATAGTCTGTGAAATAGTCCCTATTTGATTTTTAAATAGGGACTATTTTACAGTCCGGGCGAGTCACATCACTCACATCGCATCTTATCACTTAGTAGTCATAGAAAAATCTGTCATCGCAAAAAAATTATGGCATCGCAAATTCTGCGCATACTGCCAGCGTCAAGTATAATTTTTGCATCAATTTTTTTTTGCCAGTTTCAATGAAACTGGACGAAGTAATAAAAAGTCAGTAATCAGTCAGTCTAGTCAATCCAACATTCAAGTAAAGCGATGGCTACTTTACTAGAACGTGTCCGATGGAATTTTGGAGGCAAGCAGAAAAAACATATTTTAGCACTGTTATTCTATTTCACAAACACTCGTGCACTGTAATTAACCTATATCAAACAAAATGCCATCAACTTTATCCGATATAACTCAAAAATACACCAAGAAAATGAAAATAAAAGAAGAGCACAATATGTCTTTTCGACTTCCCGCCAAAACCCCTACATGTCCTTTCCTTCCCACCAAAACTCCACTTTTGAACTGCTTCATATTCAGCGCCAAAATTTCTGCTAGTGACGTCACTCATCACTTGCCGCGTCTCAATCCGAATGAATGATTAATTAAATCGAATCACACGGTCTCCGTTTGAGTTACGATTCCTTGTTGTGCATGACTCGCTCGTGTTGTCATGAGAACGACAAGTCGACGACATAACGACTCTATTGAGGTCGGTTACATTACGCAATAGTGATCCAACTCAGCTGACTTTTCTGATGCTTGTTTTACGGCAATTTAAATGACAAGATTATAATTAAGAAAGGTACAAGCGCATAAATCGGAGTGTCACCTGACTGTCACTGGCAAACAATACACTTGGGTTCCAGCATAAACTTGAGATACACTGTGAATCTCCAAATTGGATTTGTGTGGGGTAAACCTTACCATGCCAGACAGCCGATCGGAGTGTCCCGGGTTCGATTCCCGGCGAGGCTTCGGATTTTTCTTTAAGGTAATTTCAAAACACAAAAACAAATTCAAATTGATGAGTCCTGTCCTTGGTAATTCAAATACAGCGAGCAACACACATGCAACTTCATATATATATAAATTACATTAACCACTCTTCCTTTTATGTTTTTCTTTTTACTATCCGACGTTATAACGTACACATATACATATATTATATTGTTTATTAAATGAACTTTTTCAGAATTCTATTCAGCATTGAATAATTTATTGATCGTATAGTTTCTGTTGTAGCGTTTTCAATTAGCAACAATCAATGTGTCACTAGCATTTGTTCAATAAATTATTCTGCCAATGCATCAATATAGTTTTCTGTATTGCACCTTTGATCTCCTCTCTCTGTTTGTCTCTGTCTCTGTCTTTTGACCTCTCTCTGTCTTTTCTGAAAGACTTGAAGGTACATATCGACATTGTTATTCTTGGAAGAATATCGTCACTCAAAAGAGAATTTCAAGAAATTGTCTTAGTAACAATACAAAGTAGGACTGACTGGGCCGAGCTTGAAACAATGTGGGCGTGGTGCCTTTTACGTCTAAGATAAAGTGCTGGTTACACCGTATTGTAATGCCATGTCATATTGATTTAATCTGCATATACCTAGTAGTACCTGTTAATATTTTACGGATTTTTGATTTGCACATTTTGAACCAGGATATGAAATTGTGATCTGGATATGGATACGGATTTATGAAAATTATTATGCAGGTCGTGGATACGGTTAAAAATTACATTTTACCACAGATTTTACTTAAAGAAGATACAAGCTCCTTACTCCTTATTCCTTGCATAACCAATCCAATTGATTTGTTATGCAAGGAACGCACTCAGCTGCTATATCTGTATTGACTTCTCAAACATTGTCATAAAATATATCATGTAAACTGTATTATTTGAAATTATTTTAAACTTTTATATTGGTTTCAGTCACGATTTCGGGCACATTTTTATTACACATAAATCCGAAAATATCTGCTATTTTCGTTTATGGAGATCCATTTCTACTATACAACTTACATAGAAAAAAGTTGTGCTGTGCATAGACTTAGAATATGTACTACTGTATATCCTAAGCCTGTGGTGTTGTGTAAATTATAAGCTGAGAATTCTATGATTAGTCAGATAGTAGCTTAATATTATATTAATTATTCATCAGCATGTGGTTGTTATTACAGTAGCCAACGCAATAGCATAATATGTAACAGATACATTCACAAAGGCTTCTGTGATTCAAAGTCTATTGAAACACCGGTTTGGTCTAAACATACTGGAGATTATTTTAATACGTATTGTTTCTTTTCAAAATGAAAAGCTTATAGGAATGCAATTCAGTAAAAATGAAAAAAAAACGATCTACATATATTACCAATGTACTGATCTACATACATATTATTATCTTTGCCTGGCAGCTATCTAGCAAAAAACTAGGTATAGGTATGAAGCATAACTCTTTTTCTGTTCGTTTTGTGGCTCATTCGATTCAAGTACCGAGGATGTCATGTTTACGCCACGTTTTTCCCAGAAACTCTCATTATGGCGCGAAACCCATATTATGAGCAGTCAGGCACGCTTCATAATACCTAACCATTGTCTTGGTAATATTAAGTTATTGTAGAGAGGGCACTACAAAGATATATAAAAAAAAGTTATACAGAATCTGTGGAAGACACAGGTGGTTTCCTATCAGGAACAATAATCTATATTTATACTTATAATAAAAGAGGAAAGATTTGTATTTTTATGTGTATGTTTGTAATTAAAAAACTCAAAAACTACTGTTTAGATTTAAAAAATTCTTTCACCGTTAGCAAGTTACATTCACTCTGAGTAACATAGGCTACTTTTTACCGCGGGAAAATGCTTGATTTCTACGTGAAAATTGGATAATAGGGTTAATGCGGTTGAAGCAACTATCTAAACGCCTATGATTTGAATATATGTAGCTTTATTTTCTTACTATTTTGCAATACTAAAATTAAAATACTAAAGCGAAACAAAAAAACTATAAGGCGGGTTGCCTCCTCATACTAATACATTATATATATTTTAAAATAAGGCATATTATTTAAATGAAACTGCTAATGTAAATAATTAAATATTTTTAAATAGATCATGGCATACCTAATGTAGGTATGCCATTTGTTATCTCCGTAGAATAGGTACCTATCACAATACCTCTTTATACTTATTTTTTCTTGACTGCAAATGATCTGTGACAAATTGTAATGATTGTCACGAACAGGAAACGAATCGAGTTGGTAACTTTGTACGTCGTGAACACCATTGTATAAATTTGGGACACTTTCCAGTTCCGACTTAGAAAACATTATCGAAACAAATTCCGCGTATTAGTTAGTTCTTTGAGACACCCTCTCCGTTACAAGTAAATAAAGTGGTACCGAGAACAACGGTATTTGCTGTGAAAATGAAATTGAAGTGTTACGAATTCCGTGAATCAATGTCGCCTTCTAAATTTGTGATCCCTATTTGACGACGGCTACTGTGTATTTAAAGACGAATTTTATTTACGAAACGTGCACGTCATTGCATGCGGAATGTATCTTAGCCTTGAGATCGCTAGCCACGGTTAATCAGATGTAACGCTAAATTAAATGACTCACACAACATCATTAGTCTAAAGAAAATCATGTATTGATAAAAGATAAAGCTAGAGCCGTTAGGAATACAATGCAATGCGACGAACTAAAAGTCTGTTGAATCGAGGGTTTATTTATAGTTGGGAACAAATCCCATGAACGGAGGGCAGCTGCACATCGAGTGTGTTGTTGACGGTTGACGTGAGCGGCAGATGGCTGTGATGTGAAAGCTACGCAGGTAGGGGATTCGGAGAACGCCAAATATAATCGCACTACGAGGAACTCGCTCTCTATAGTTACGATACGAACGCATTCAAGACACGAATACGAAATTAACACCTGCGTATGATAATCTTGAGCCCGCTATCACCTAAGCTAAACAGCACATCTATGATAACTCTATTCGTTATCACAAACTAATCTTTTCCCTGAATGTAATAAGCTATTTAGTATTAGTCCTCTAATCTCTTATCGCAATAATTTCTGAAAACAAATTCACAATAATTTCCATCAGTTACCTGCAACATTTATCAATGTATACAAATGGGGTTTGTTTTTTTTTTTAAACTTAATGGATGTAACAATACATAAATATATTATAATGTAATGCAGATGCAGCTATAAATGCAAACTTGTGAATACATGTTAACTAATGTGAGTGTGACATTCCGAGTTTGAACAGATAGTTAAAAAACACCATTACGATCGAAGATTTACAATGTAAGAACTTACTATGTTGCCTATTAGATAGATAAACAAAATAAAAAAAATCAACGGAACCGCGTGCGTGACAACAGCTGCACGCATTGAGCAGGCAGAGCCGCTCCAGTAACCGGGTCACGCACAGTGAAGATATTTGGATTGGTTCGCTTGATGCTAAAGAAATTCTGTTTTTTTCTTCTTCTTATATTTAATTTTCTTCAAGGCTTTAGAATTCTCTACCTACATGCAGGTTGAAAAATTATGAATTTTAGTAGGTACTATACTACGTACGCCACCTTTCACAATCAAACTTCGTCTGATCTATGTTTAATGATTCTTGGTTTGTGTATTCTACAAGTCAACATTATGCGTTTGTATAATTGTTACCTATTACAAATATAGTAGAATATAATTAGCTACATTTGAAATAACAATAACATCCATGTTGTGATAGGAATAGGAACTTAATATTCCCAAAGACTAATGAACCTTAGAAACTTACAAATGGGGGTGGGCGTATTCATGATGTACCCAGAATTAATCGCGTGACCCAACAAAACAATACAATGAAGATAGCAAATGACTAGATAACTTGAGATAATTATTGTTGCTTGGTGAATGAATTCTCAGAAATTGTGAACGTTCGAGTTTCATATCACTCGAGTCAAGCGACTTCAAGCGATGCCCTCCCGCGCAGATCCCCCCTCTTCTATGCCGCAGACTTTAGTGTGTGTTTATGTATGATGTGAAATAGCAAGTAAGTAGCACGCACAGAGCTGTAGCGTACGGTTGTCTTCAGCCTTAAGTGAATCATCGGTGCGCATCGATGTTTTGTATCGTTCACAAAAAATAAAAATAGATAGGTAGTATTCGTTTCTGTGGCCAAAAGTGTAGTCTGTACAACACTAGTGATGGTTGATTTTGAGTGACACAAGCAGCTGCTTTTGGATTTATTGTGCGCCTGATTTTGACTTGACGTTTAGTTATTTGAGTTTGATTAAAAATACTTTAATTGTTTAGATTTAAGTCAATATAGATCAAAATCATAAAATGAAAAACAGTGACAACAGTTTAAAGTGTTCAAAAGTGCCTTACTAAGTGTTCGTTTTGCTTTTGAAAAGTTCGTAAATAAACGTGGCCTCTAGCGAGGAGGCAGGTGGATCCCGCGCTAGTCCACCGAATACACAAATGTGCTTGGTCGAAAGGCGAGAGGCAACTCTGTGTCCTTTAAACATGACTTTGGCCGCAAGGTTATCTCCGCAAAGTAAGTTTTAAAAACTTTCATTTCAAGTTAAAATTTTCATTCAACATCTAGTAGGTAACTTTGTAAGCATTATTTCTTAGGTTGTTTCTTAACGACACGCTACAAATTTAGTTTTAAGGTATAAAAACATATTATGATATCTATAAACATTACTGTTCTATCAATAACAAGTGCAAATATCTCAGCTGATACCAGATTACTTTGGTTAACAGGAAAATAGATTGTTTAATGATTGCAATCATTTTTAAGGTTAGTAAACGGCTGGATACGTTAAGTGCCAAAAATGCCAGAGCTCTACCATGCTAACTTAGTGGTAAAGTACCTTAATAAAAAAAACATTCTATAAATTTAGCCTGTTCTCTTAAGAATAATCAATTGTTGGAGATTTTGACATTCCTTTTTACCGTGTGATAAAGCAGTTGACTTTATAATCCTTAAAACATCACATAACAAAAATATGTGTCCTTACTTATTATGTTCTGCTTTTTACTATAGTATTTTATAAATAATGGTTTTGCCAATTGCTCTGTAATAGTCAGATGGAAGTTTATATTGTCTTACAACTTATTTATTTCCTTTTTTCAATTGAGGGAAGAGTAAGACTTTTCTCAATTGCATAGTGAGGTCTGCAGTAGGGTCTGGGTTTCATTTAATATGGGCATTATGTTGAGACTTCTTTTCTATTTAATTAGTAAGTCCTAATTAAACAGAATCCTAGTTTTCACCTGCTACTACACCTGTGTGAGCTATACATTTTCCCAACAGAAATACAATATTGAGCTGTAGTCCCACAAGGCTGTTTCTATAACTGATGTAATAGATTTAAATCAATCAAACTGCCAATGTTAACAGATGGCTGTGGGACGACATTGACACATGAGGTAGCTGTGTCATGTATGTTCCTTATCTGCCCATAGCTACTCTGTAAGAAAGCTTATTATTGTATACCTCATATTTTGAAACAGGGCTGAAGTTTTTCTCCATCTGCTCTTTTCTTCAGCTCAGCATTGCCTAAGAGCACCCAGAGCAGACAGAACAAAAAAAAACGTTCACTAAGAGTTTGTAAATGAACCGTACAGTGAATAAAGAATATTTAATTTCATTTCATTTCATTTCTCTGAGTTAAAAGAAGCAGTGTGTAACTGCAACCCCCAAACTATCTCCAAACAAAAATAGCACTGTTGCTGGGTGAAAATCTAGCCAAGTGCGAGTTGGTTGGACTCGAGCACAGAGGGTTCCGTAAAATATTTTTAATATAATATGATATAACGAAAAATTTACGGTTTCACGTTTTTTCCTTTATCTGTGTTATAATATGTTGCATTGTAACAAATTTCAAAATGAGTTCATGGGAAGTATGCTGTAGGTTTTGATTCCCTTGTGAGTGTTGAAAATTTGCAGAATAAACAGCTGTATCTTTTGATTGTGCTGGCTTAGAAGTTTGATTGTTTCACAGCTCCAAGGGACAGTAGACCTAGACAGTAGACCTATAAATTCCTGCTTGATACCTCCTCATGTTCCTGAGAAAAAGGGTCTTGACATACAGACAGACGGACAACAAAGTAATCTTATAAGGGTTCCGTTTTTTTCCTTTTGCGGCTTGGAATCCTAAAGACAAACAATCCTAAGGACAAACAAACACACTTTCACATTTATAATTTTAGTATGGGTAGTTCTTCAGACTGCAGCCAGACATAGTCATATAAAAATGCATTTAGCCTACTTCTAGTTTTTGTGCAATTATCTATACTAATATTATAAAGGGGAAAGATTTGTATTTTTGTACGTTTGTAATGAATAAAAAAAATGAATAAACTCAATATCTATTGTTACAATTTCAAAAATTCTTTCACCATTAGAAATCTACATTCACCCTGTGTAACATAAGCTACTTTTTACCACGGGAAAATGCTTCATTCCTGTGAAAACAGGTAATAGGGTCAACGCGGTTGAAGCAACTGGCTAAACGCCTATGATTTTAATATAGCAATGAAGCTTGGAATAGCACATTGTCTATTTTTTATCCTACAAGACCCATGAAATGGGTCCATGCGGGCGAAGCCGCTGGCAGGCTAGTAGCAAATAATTTGGGATTTGCTACAATTAGATGAAAACATGTATGATGTGCTAAAATAGCTTATCATCCTGCTCCTAAATAATGTGTGATAAGCAATGTGTAATATATGATAACAGGCGCAGCAATATCAGCTTGTTTAAAATAGTATTTTCCATTGTAAATGTTTATGTAACATGATCTGAGCCAGACATACTCAGAGAACTTAAATTTATCTCTGTTACTATGCATCATACTCCACCAACCCGCACTCCACCAACCCGCACTCCACCAACCCGCTCTCCACCAACCCGCACTCCACCAACCCGCACTCTACCAACCCGCACTCCACCAACCCGCACTCCACTAACCCACATTGGAGCAGCTTGGTGGAATAAGCTCCAGGCCTCCCCAATAAGGGGGAGAGTCCTGTGCCCAGCAGTGGGATGCAAAAAGGGTTGCAGACTATGCATCAGTATTCAGCTAACCTTCATTATTTAGGTACAGATTCTGCTTTAGCACAGTACTCATATCATATATGTCAAGAGTTTTTAAGTTTAAGTTAGTCTTCAGATCAGCTTTGCATCTAATCCCATCCGTCATTTGAAAAGATGATAGGAAATTAGCATGGAAAACACATAAAAACTATGAAAAAACTCTAGGGATGGAAGTTATGTATCTGTAAATGAAGAATTTTATTGGATAAAATATCAGAAGGTCTACTCTGTATGTATCTATCCATCAGTTCCAACATTTTCAGAAACTATGAGATTTTTTACATTTAAGTTACATTTTTTATTCATTTAATTTATAAAATTAGCATATAGTACTTGTAATAACTATTAATTAAAATCGTTAATATAATTGAGTAAGGAATTGAAAAATTTATCATTTCAGTTCTTTTACAGCTTTAATTTGGAATAATCAGATTTTTATAACTATTATTTTATTTATAATTTCTGCAAAATAATAATAAATAACGCTACACACTTAAAGCCCCACACTAGGATTCCCTGTGTCATATGAACACACACAAAGATAAACGCAAACACGCAGACGAAGAACAGAAATTAAAATTTCTGCCTCGCCGGGTATCGAACCTTGGACCCTTCAATCAGCGTGGTAACCATTACGCCATACGAGTCGTCTTTAGTTTAGATGTTTCACGTCTGCATACACTTTTTTCTAACAGCCCTTCTCCATCTTTCCAGACGCGTGTGTGGAAGTGGGGGTGCCTCTCAGCTGGTCGAGTGGTGTGGCATGCTGTCCCAACTGCAGGCACGAGCTGCGCGTGTCGCTCGCCTGCGCTAAGCACGCCCAGACGCCCGTGACGCCGGTGTCGCCGTCCTTCCTGCCGTTCCTGCCGCAGACGCTGTACGCTACACCCCCCTCCCCGCTGAGTTCCCCGTTCAATGACGAATTGAGGCGGCTGGCGGACACCCTCAGGGCGCTGAGGCTGTCCGGCTGGTACTATGGCAACTTGGATTGGCAGGTTTGTAAATCAAGTTACTTGTTTAAATTAATGATAATGTGATACAGATCTGCACTTTAGTGGTGGCCTCTGAAACTTTATTATGTCTTAGGGAATAACGTTACCCAGCATTAGTACTGCTAAAAGATAAACTTCTATGGTTACGGTGTTTCAATAGGAATAGGTGGGTAAAGTAATATAATATGACCATTATATTCAGTATCAAAAATGTTACTGTATATTTCATCTAAAAAAAAAACAGTTCCTTGGTTTTATTTTATTTGAATGGAGTATGGAGCCCCGTGGTGTTAAGTGGTCGCTGCAACTCATTGACATTTACCCACAACCTCAAGCAAGCCTGTCTAAAGGCCTCTTTCACCATCTTCAAATAAGTTACAAGTACGCTAATTGTCGGTTAAAGTCACCGCTAACTTCAATTTTATGATGTTCAAGTAGCACTAATCATATGAGAAACTGTCCCGTACTCATCGCTTTTATTTGCCAATTAATTTTACTTGGGACGTAACTAATCAACACTTTACTTGGAGATGGTGAAAGAGGCCCTAAGTCTTCTAATAATATCTAGTAATAGGTATAGAATATTACATACTAGCCTTCCGCCAGCGGCTTCGCCCGCGTGTACTCGTTTTATAGGTTCCCGTAGGATAAAAAACATCCTATGTTCTTTCCCAAGGTCCACTCTATCTGTATTCCAAATTTCATTAAAATTGGGTCAGTGGTTGAAGCGGGAAAGCGTAGCAGACAGACAGACAGAGTTACTTTCGAATTTATAATATTAGTAGGGATTTCCGGGTCATTTTTTAATCAATTTTAAAACCTAAACAGATTGAAAAAAGGTATGTATTGCTGTGACAATCGCCTACACTACATTAATCATTTTTACCACTCTCATACAAATAGTAAAAAATATTGAATAAAAATAGTAAAATATATTAAATTTTAAGGGAATATGGGCCAGAAATTGCATTTGATTTCGGCTAATTGGAATAATCTGTCATAAAATTAATAAAAATTATTTTATGACGATATTCATAAAAATTTCGCATTAAAATCTATTAAACTAACCTAAACCTTGTATTATAAATCTCTTCGCAAACTAAAAAAGTGGCTTATGAAACTTATGGAAATACCGTATTTTAACTGCAAAATCTCATGTGTTAAATCATGTAATTCAACAAACTCGTATATGGCCTCTTAAGCCATAAATCTATAGCTCCATAGATAAGATAAATTAAGTTTTTAACAAAAAAATAGAACCGACTTCAAACGGTAAAAAATAAAATTGTTCAGTACCTACTTCTTCTTGCTTATGGTAATGACTCTTAAAACTATTTCTGGAGTCGGGCCCTTAGTAAATGTCGTACCATTCGTTCTAAATTGGCACCGACAGTACAGACAGTGGGACAGTACCTACTTCTTCTTGCTTATGGTAATGACTGTTAAAACTATATTGGAGTCGGTGCCCATTGAGAACGAAAGGTACACTATATTTACTAAGACAGGACATTTCACTAAGGGCCCGACTTCAAAAATAGTTTTAAGAGTCATTACCATAAGCAAGAAGAAGTAGGTACTGAACAATTTTATTTTTTACCGTTTGAAGTCGGTTCTATTTTTTTGTTAAAAACTTAATTTATTTCACTCTTTTTAGTAATTTTAATAATCCTGTATGTATTAGCATAATTGGAAAAATTTTTACTTAACTTCTAAACTTTAAACAGATTTACCTTTTATAATCATGTTTATCTAATAGCCATCTAAAAGTCTGAAAGAAAACTACTATCAGTCCACCTGATCGTATAAATTAAAGAAAGTATTTGCTCTCAGCTCCTAACCGTTGAGGAGTTGTACCTTCAATCATCAGTTAAGCAACAGCAGGTGATAATTACCAGACATAAATATTTGTATTATGTTAAAAATATGACTGAAAGAATGTGTGTGCCTATTACGTTACAGTGTTTCCCTCGATTTCCCTAATATCACATCATCAGATTTTGACATGGTGACAGTTGGACCACCTCAGGAATGTAAGATTTCGAACAAAAAACCCATTTATTGAAAGAATTTGCTCTCAACTCCTAACCGTCGTAGTACCTTCCATCATCAGTTCAGCAACATGATATGACGATAATTATACACAAATGTCTGTTTTGCTTTGTAAAAATATGAAAATCATTTGTTGTGCTTTAAAATTTGAATGTTCCCTTCGATTTCTCTGGGATCCCCTCATCAGACTTTGACTTGGTGACAGTTGGACCACTTGGGGAATGTAAGATTTCGAATAAAAAACTATTTATTGAAAGAATTTGCTCTCAACTCCTCACTGTCGCAGTACCTTCCATCATCCGCTCAGCAACATGAGATGATGATTTCTATGCGTAAATATCTCTTATGCTTCAGAAACTATAAGAAAATCAATGTGTGTGCCTATAAAATTTGAGAGTTCCCCTCGATTTCCCTGGGATCCCATCATCAGATCCTGATTTGGTGACAATGGGACCACCTCGGGAGTATAAGCATACGAACAAAAAAATAATTTTGAAAATCGGTCCACAAACGGCGGAGTAATCGGTGAACATATATAAAAAAAAAAACATACAGCCGAATACAGTACCTCCTTCTTTTGGAAGTCGGTAAAAAGAAGGACCCATTCATCCTCTAACTGTAGTACGATGATAATAATGTTGATGTTTTACTATGGTCTTTTGTGTTTCTTTACAGGGCGCTCGAAGTCTTCTAAAAGACGCAAGTGTAGGAGCCTTCGTTGTGAGGGACTCCGGAGATAGGAACTTCATCTTCTCACTGTCAGTACAGACTGAAAGGGGACCCACCTCAGTAAGATTACACTATGAACAAGGGTACTTTAGGTAAGCATCATTTTTGAATTTTATTATATTATACACCCCATCTTTTTGGTTTACTGGTTATCATGCAAGACTATCGTCCAAGGTTCCTAGATTTGATTCCTATCAAGACAGAAATCATAATGATGAGTTTAATTTTCTGTGTTACTGGGTGTTTGTATTTTATATTTGTGTATGTTCATTATATCCATGATTATCCTAGATTATCCTATCCTAAATTATAACTACATCTTACAACTTACAACAATCCCAACATACAACTATCCCAAGTACTATACTAAAACTCTTAACATTAAACTCTTAACATTATTATGCTTTCATAAGGCTCAAAATTCATAACAAAGATATTTCTCGAAACATATCCTTAAATCTTATGCAAAACACAAGGAAAAAGCTTAATCAAATAGAAGATAATAATCTTCCATAGTAAAATTATCTTTATCAATACTGCTTATCGACCTCAACTTATTCTTATCTAAGCGCCTCTTAATTTGCTACTGCTAAGCTGCTAACTATATCAATTTATGTTCTACCTAAAACAAAATAATAATTCTGAAACGACCAGGTCACTGGCTAGTCCCTGTAGCTTCGGGATTAAGAATAGGGCTACGGTATCCGCTGCCTGATCGTAAGAGGCAATAAAAGGGGGCATCCGGGGTTTTGAACGGTGTGAGTGGGAGCTTGATCCGCCCAGCCAGCAGCCCCGGGAAGTATTTAAAAAAACAATGTAAATTTAATGTTATTTACAAAACTCATTTAGAAAGTCATGTTTAACAAATAGACTTACTACGTAATGTATTCATTAGGTATACTTGTATGTACGTATGAATAAGTAATTTTTATACACTTCAAAAGAATTGTGCATTTCCAGTAGGTATGAATTACAGTGTTGTAAGTTCTTATAACAACATAGGTAATAGTTCGTGCGAATGTGGTGACTGGTGACTAATTAGCGGTCTGAAATTAGTCAACGAAATATGCGGAAGTTTTATGAATCCAATCCCATAGTTCTGTAGGGCACGGTCCAGTCTCCAATGTATAGGAGTGTTGACCGTCTTGGTCAGTTCATTTTTGTTGTCTTCATGATAGATTATTTATTTTTTCAATTATGGCATCGCAATCTCTGCATATTGTCAGCGTCAAGTATAATTTTTGCATCACGTTTTTGCCACTTTCGGTGAAACTGGACGAGTAGTAAAATAGGTAAAGTCAGTAAGTCGTCCGTCAGTAATAGTCAGTCAAGTCAGTCAGATATTCGAGTAAAGCGATGGCTTCTTTACTAGAACGTGACCAATGGAATTTTGGAGGCAAGCCGAAAACACATTTTGGCACTGTTATTTTAATTCACAACACTCGTGCACTATAATTAACATATATCGAACAAAATGCCATCAAATTTATCCGATATAACTCCCCAAGTAAATACCCAAGAAAGTAAAAATAAAACCAACCAAACACTTAATGATAGATTATTAGCATGTCTGTTGACAACTCACTGTAATATGACAATCTTTTCTGGTAATGACTCATCCATCCAAGCTGGACATACGCCTCCCCCGGTTCCGGCGGCGCCGGTTTCCGCTGTCTTCTTCAAGTCTCGGTCTACCTGGTTCGAGGGCGGCCTGTGCTCTTTTTGCCGAGATGTAGCAAAAATGACTTCGCCAAGTAAATTATTAGGAAACGCGTTCATTTCAAGATTACCTAACACAGAAGGATGACAATGACATTATGTTTATGTAAACATTTCTGCAGGCGCTACGGCTATGATTATGTATACAATACAAGCAGAACCTCTGTCATCTATAAAACAATATTTACCAGTATTTACGCAATGTCTCATTCATGCGTTAGGAAATATTTTGAATGAGCGTTTCTTTAGTAATGAAATAATTTCCATTCAACTCGTACCGCGCTGTTTACAAACGCCTGATAATGTGACGCACTCGGGTCCTTTTTGCGGCTGATATGTCACATATGTGTCACTTTGCCGCTTCTTGTTACGTTTATCTTTATTCGGTACAACGTTTGATAAGTGTTTTTTCTAATGAAACACGATAAGGAATTGTGGGAATTAAACGTGCGCAGAATTAAAGAAGTGTAGGTAACTACGAGTACCTAATGAATCTTTTGATAATTTTGTTGTCACGTACCAAGGCGCGCTCGCAGCCTTCAATTCACATAGGGGGTCACCAAGTAATTTGGGGGGGTCACTAAGAAATTTGGGGGAAAAGGTGTCCCAAATTGGCTTCTTTCGCCTTCCATCTACGCATGATTGATGGATTTTGGGGGTGAGGGGTCATGTCCCCGCAGTGACCGCGCCTGCACGTACCAGCAAACTTTGCAAAAACACGGACCTTAACAATTGATAAGTTGGCAAAAATTACGTACCTACTATAAATAGGTTATTTCCAAAAAATAAACCGCCGAAAAAACTGAAAACCATAAAATTATAAACTAGTAATAAGCCTCCGTGGCATAGTATGTGATGAGCCGACTGCGAAGCTTGAAGTCTCGTGGGTTCGATTCCCACTCAGGGCAAATGTGATGAACATGAAATTTATCTATTTAAGTATGTATTTAGAATTATAAGTATGTTTATCAGCTTACTGATTACCATAGCACAAGCTCTGCTTATTTTGGAATTAGATGGCGTTGTTTGAATTGTCCAAAGATATTTATATATTTATTTATTTATAATGTAATACTTGGCATATGCTACTTTTTCTTGGTACTAGTAATGACTCTTAAAACTATTTTGGAGTCTGTGCCCATTGATTCAGAACGAAAGTGACCTACGCCATTTTACTAAGGGCCCTTTTAAAATAATAAAAGAAACCTACACGCAAATACCTACATATATTTAAAAAAGCAGGTCATAAGTAAATACCTAGCTTCTGACACAAACTATATAGGCACCTAAGTAGTATTATATTAAGTAGGTAAAAAGTATACCTACTTAGGTTTTAGTAAACTTCGATAATTGTAAATACCAAATGTATTAATAAAACGGCGACACAAATAGCACAATTATTATTAATTGATCGTACAAATGTAGGTTAAAACTTATGGGGCATTCCAGGCATTGTAAAGAGCTGTGACTCTGACGTTAGACGTAGATATTCGAACGCTTGTCATACCTACGAGTAGAAGAGAACTGTGAATAATGTTCCAATTACGTACACGTTCACTGCTTAATATTGAAACAATTAGTTCGTACTTATTACTGGTCGTTTGTTTGAGTTAAATTGTTCTAAATTGAACATACTCGTAATGTCTAATAAATATGTTTAAACCTATGCTGAATAGGTACCTACCTAACATTGTTTCATGATACTGAAACTTATCAGTAGAAAAGTAAGGATTTTTATAATGAGTATAATGATAATGACCTATAACCACATAGCTTCATAATTTTTATATTTTTATGATATACAAAGTCTCCCGGGCTGAGTTTGTAAATGAATGCAAGGATTTTAAATCCCAGACACAGATAGAAATGCTACAATACCAATATTTTGCTATAGATTTCTCAATACTCGAAAACCCATACTATTCCACATATCAAGGGTACCATGGATACAAATAAAGATGGACACAAACTCGACACAAATATCCTGAACAAGAATGGAAATTCAAATTTCTGTCTCGCTGGGATTCGAAGCATTGCGTCATACAGGTCGTATTCTGTGCCCTTTGAATGTAACAGAGTACACATTTATGTTTTTATCGTATCTCATATATCTTACTAACAAATCGTTTCTATCTTTACAGGTTAGACTGCGACAGACCATTGGCGAGGTTTATGCCAAGGTTTAGATGCGTTGTCGAGCTGGTTCAACACTACTGCACCGTGGGAGAGCGAGGATCAGCCGGCACGGTCTGGGTGGACCGCGAGGGCTGTCCCCACTCCCCTGTACTCCTCAACGCCCCCCTACGGAAGTCGCCCCCCTCTCTCCTGCACTCGGCTAGACTCGCCGTCCACAAGGCCCTGGACTCGGACCCCTTGAGCCCGAAACTCTGGTGTGCCCCCAAATATAGGCTGCTGCCACTCCCCTCAACCTTGATAGACTACCTTGGCGAGTACCCTTATTCAATCTAATAGATCTGTGTTTTATTTAGTCCAATCGCATCAGTGGGTGCCTAGAAAAATTAATTATATAAAGTATTGTTTGCAACAGCCTCTGCAGTGGGAATTTCAGACATTATTTGATAGTACTTGTCCTATCTTAAGTTTCCATTATGTTAACAAAAACCTTTTTAGGCATAATATCTCGATATTTTGTTTAATAAAAATGAAGAAAAATATCATAAACTGACAGTTGGAATGTGATTTCCGAAGGCATTTAGGGTGTTAATTGATATTGGTTATCTAATAAAAAGGTCTGTTTGTACAAATAGTCAAGTTAAAATTAAAACTAGCACGGGTTGCTAGTAAGGGCAGGCTCCTTTAAAACATACTAACTGATTTTTAATGTTAAATCATGTGTATTATTATAAGTATTGAATATGGGACTCAACTATGGTATTTAGTGAAATGTTTAATCAGATATCTTAATTTAAGTAAATTCTGTCTGTATATAAAGATATTTTGAAAATGCAAGACTGAATTCCACAAGCATCTGTAATTATTACTAACTATGCAACATTGCGTGCGCCTATATTTTTCACAATATAATAAATTGTTTTATGTATTATCAATATAAACATATTTAATTTTAGCAAATTGTTCACTAATGCCTATTCTTGTCCATTATGTTAAGGTAACATCACACTAGTTGTAGATGTATATTATTTATTTATTTCTCAATTAATACATAGGTTTATCATCAATGCTTACATGTCACAGTTAATTTTATTTTTGTTCCTATCTAATACACTAAGTTAGATTATTCCAGAGTCTTGTAAAGATGTGAACCACTGTAATGTACAGGCACAAGGTTTGGTGTAAAAATATATTAAAATCTCTTGACTTTATTAGTTCTTCTCAATCAAGGATGTGAGTATTTTTATCTCAGTACCAATGTAAATAATAATTGCTGGAAAAGTTATTACTCCTAATTAATTCAGAAATCCAACTGGATATTGTCAGAAACTAGAACTTTTTCAGTTGAGTTTTATTGGAAAATAAAAGTTCTTCTCAGGAAGTCTTACAATATTAGTTGAAGAGAACCATAATAGTAAAAAGAACCTTTATAAGAATATTAATTCGCTTTTAGTGCTGAGATGATAAAATATTTATAATCCTGTTAAAAAAACAAATTGTGCCATCAATACTGAATATTATATGTTAATCTGCAAATATATAATAAAATTGTAGTATTTTTGAGGCTGAGTATGTAAATAATTCTTGTTTTTGTTTTCCTATTTATTTCTTAATTATAAATTAGCGTAGAGCAAAGTTTAGAATGGTTAGGTGTATGCCATTTAATGGCTTTGGATATAGATAAGGTTTTGGCTAGTGACATTCACTAATATAGAATAAACTTGTATCTACCTTAAATAATCTCAATTAGATTAATTGTAGGCTTCAATATTATTATTTATTAGGAAAAATTGTAATATTCTAAATCAGAGTTTAAATTGTAGGATCAGCCTCTTTGTGTATGCATTGGTTGGCATTGTGTGAATACAATATTTTCTTTATCAACAAAAATATTTTTTTACCATTGTGTAAGGTAAGCACCAATAAAATAAGTGTGACATAATAGATAAATAATTCTTGTAGACGAATGTATGGAAAGAACTGCAAATAATTTATATACAAAAGAATATATACATTCTGCCTATTAATATATCGTTTTATTTCATCTACAAATTTAATGTGAACCTAGTACATACATGACGTGTACATTGTATAGGTACTAGCTTACCCTAGAGTAACTCGAGAAGTTTGTCTTTCTGTGCTTTAGTCAAGACGGTAAAAAAGCGTGATTTCGTTTGTGAACTCTGCCAATTTCGGAAGGAAAATTTTCGTGTCACCGTCTGAATATTTAAAATTTAGTATGCCAAGTGAGCAAGAAGAAATCATTTTTAGAAATTCAACCCCTGATAATGGGGATGAAATTTTTTCAACCTTTTTATTGTTCCATTGCTGGGCACAAGTCCCCTTCCCATAATATTGTATAATAATAATAACTTCATATATTTTAACAAGCCTTTATTCAAAATGTTCCGAAAACGTGCAGGAATTGTACAATTATATATTTTCAATTCCTTTTTACTTCATATTTCGTAATACATAGTGGTTAAAGGCAAGGGAAATTTAAACGTAACAATATACGTTTCGAGCAGCAATGGCCGAGTGGTAAATAACCGTGGTCTTCGATGCGATCGATCTCGGGTACAAATCCTCGGCGCGCACCTCTGACTAAGAAATTTGTAATGTGCGCGTTTAGCGCCGCTCCACAGTGATGGAAAATATCCTGATATTTAATTGATTACGATATTTTCCATTGCCGTGAGATGTGGTCCATCCGTGTGCTATTGCTTTATTTTGTTAAAAAATGCCAATGCTAAAAGAAAAAAACTAGTGTTAGTTTCTCTGTCTACGAGTATGACTGAAATGTAAATGTATGAAAAAATTATATACATATTTTACAAAATGTATATGCCATCCAAAAGACCAGATTGCGGCATGGTCCCCAGAACGCTGGCAGCATTACCTCTGAATTAAAAGGCTGATTTTTTGTGCAAAATAACTGCCAGCCCTCTGGTCACCCGAAGCGAGGACAAGTCTGGTCGACATATCTTTGAAGAATTTTTTCATGTCAGCCGACCATGGACCTAACGTCTCCATTGCAAGCGCCGCAAATTCATAATTTTCCGTTATTATTGTTATTGCACAATATTTGCGGCCGTACTAGTTGATCCTGGAGCGACGTATTTATATCAGGATCAACTAACTTGGTTGGCCTAGCCTATCGGCACAAACATAGTAGTAGATGCTACGCATATCGGTTTATATTGTTATATCGGTCGTATACTGGCTTATTCTATCGGTTCGGTATCGCCAGTGCGAAAACGTGTTTCTTCCACTTGCCTCTAAAATTCCATTTCCATCGGTCATGTTCTGTTCTGGTAAAGTAGCCATTGTAGATTTTACTGACTGACTACTGACTTTATTCATTATTAAATTAATTCTTATCCGTTCAATTTAATTAAACTGACAATTAAAAGTTGTATGTATATTTAGTTTGCGCTGGCAATATGCACAGAGTTTATGATGCCATTATTAAGGGGCCGTATACGAAATTTTGCCGATTTTGCTTATTTACCCGATTTAACACATGAGATTTTGCAGATAAATTACAGTACTTCTACAAGTATCATTGCACAATATAACTTTTCATTTCATTAATAATCTAATACATTAGACACTTTTATAGCTTGCGTCAAGAATTTTTATGCGAGATTTAGGTTACTTTAAAAGATGTTTAATGCCGAATCATCATTATTAATAAGATAATTTTTTCAGGAAACGGATTGATTATAAACTGAAGAGTATTTATGTCACATAAATTTTACGAAAAATTATTCCATTTTGCCGAAATCAAATGCAAAATCTGGCCCATTTTCTCTCAAAATTGACTAAGTTCAATGTTTTTTTACTAATATTTTTTGTATGAGAGTGGCAAAAAGTGGCTCATACACTATGTATGTGATTTTTACAGCAATACATGGCATTTTTTTCGATCTGTTTAGACTTTAAAATGATCCAGAAATATGTGATATTCTATACCTATTACAGTAATATTTACAAAACTATCACCGGCTTCAGGTCTATTAAGCAAAATAACGAAATAAAAATTAAAAAGTGGCTCATTTAATAGTTTATTATTGAAATGATCAGTCATATTGTGCAATAAAACTTATGGAAATACTGTATTTTAACTGCAAAATCTCCTGTATAAAATGAGCTAAATCAGCGAAATCGGCAAAATTTCGTATACGGCCTCTTAAAAATGAAAAAAAGGGACAAAGTTGGGGACACGGACAACTGGGGGTTTTTGGCGGGAAGTCGAAAAAGACATATTGTGCTCTTGTTTTATTTTCATTTTCTTGGTGTATTTTTGAGTTATATCGGATAAAGTTGATGGCATTTTGTATAGGTTAATTACAGTGCACGAGTATTTGTGAAATAGAATAACAGTGCTAAAATATGTTTTTTCTGCTTGCCTTCAAAATTCCAGTGGACACGTTTGGTAAAATTGGACTGACTAGACTGACTGATTACTGACGACTTACTGACTTTGTTATTAAGTTTTACTGAATCTGGCAAAAAATTGATGCAAAAATTATACTTGACGCTGGCAGTATGCACTCTTGTTTTATTTTCATTTTCTTAATGTATATTTGAGTTATATTGGATAAAGTTGATGGCATTTTGCTCGATATAGGTTAATGACTGTGCACGAGTGTTGTTGAAATAAACAGTGCGAAAACATGTTTTTTCGGCTTGCCTCCAAAACTCCATCGGACGTGTTCTGGTAAAGTAGCTATCACTTTACTTGAACATTTGACTGACTAAATGACTGACTGATACCTGACGACTAACTGATTTTTTCTACGACTACTAAGTGATGCAAAAATTATACTTGACGCTAGCAATATGCACAGAGTTTGCGACGCCATTATTAAAAATGAAAAGAAAATATTGAATGGCTGAAAGGATTTTTATCCAATGCCGTAAAGCTTATTGAAAAAAAAAGGACAACTGACAAATACTGACAATGACATGACAAGCCCAACAGCCCAACCAATGACGTTCGTTCGGTATTGATTTTAGATAGAAAGCAATAGCAAATTAAATTTTTTTTAGTTATAACTAATTCTGTAAGTAGATCGTAGTAGCAATGTAAATAAATCAAGTAAATTATAGAGTGCGCCATGTCAGCTAATGGGAACGGCGGTACTTACGCGCCATTGAAACAAATGCTGTCCGATTCCGAATCCGAAGATGACCGTCAAGTACGAGATGCGCTTCGCATTAACTTCTCTCCCGGTTGCAACAATTTGGACTACAATAGCGGGCTACAATCAACCAAAAATTACAGTGCAAGCGATATGGATGACTACAATACTAATTTAAATACAGTAGAGAGCACAACAGACAATGTGAGCTTTTTGCAGTCAGATATGTCGAATAAGATGTCCTTCCCGCGCCGATGCGCATTTATTGCGTCGATTGTTATGTGCGTATTTACAGTGCTTATATTCCTCTGGGGCATACCTTGTTCGGAGGTTGGTAGTTGTGCCAGCACCGAATGGCACGACAAAACCACAAGCTGGGAGTTGCCTTACGATGAGATTGAACTGTCTGGTGCCGTGCAAGTTGTCGACGGTGCTATTCCAAATACGAAAAACCTTATATTCATCTATCGCGGAAATCATATGAAACAAGAGGATAGAGCCAAACACGAGGACAATGTTAACGGCGTTCTCCTTATAGTCGGTAACTCAGGCAAAGTCGGATGGTACACGCGAGAGGATAGAATACCAACAGAAATCAGATGCGATCTCATTGATGTTAATCGAGACCAGCAGAAGGACTGCATTGTTGCAGGCACAGAGGCCTTGCTGGCTGCTCTGAATCCCTTATCAGGAACATATTATTGGCACAAACATAAAAAGGACAAAGATTTTAGCAATGTAGCTGCAATTGACTTTCCCATTGTGATGAAGGATATGGACATGGATAAAGTAAATGATTTAGTAACAGTTGCCACAGTATATCCTAACACTAATCATAACTCATTGCTTATTATATCTGGAGCTTCAGGTAAAATAATTGGTGACCCATTGAGTGTAGCAGAGTGCTCTACAGTGAAACTGCTTCCTGAACCAGACAGAACTGAGACCCAAATAGGATATATTTGCAAAAATGACACCTATGAATCCATACGCAATATTGGTTACCATGAGCTCTATAGAAAATTACTCAAGTTGGACAAAACCAATCACATGCCTTCTGCTTCCACTGTTAAAAAACGAATAAATCTCAGTTTAAAAAAGAAAAATGGAAACACAAGAGAAATATGTACTAATGGCCCAGGAAAATTAATAGTGGAGAATACTGGTGAATGCCCTGACTTTTGCAAAGTGAATTTGAAGCTCCTATTGGAAAGAAATGGAACAACAAATGTCAGTTGGGAATATCCAGCCAGTCATGTATTTGCAATGAGTCCAAGCCCTTTTGCCTTCACAAACTCCATCAGAGGCTTTGTGCTAAAATTATGACAGTGGAACAGTGCACACCTGGCAAAGGGTGCACTTAAAATTGATACAGTCAGATACAATATTCAGAATCAAAGTCCTAAGACTTATGATATGTTATACATTCGTCCTAAGATTAATGTAGCATCTATTTCACCCTTCATTAAATATGCCAATTTCACAGCTCATGATATTTCAGAGAGAATAGTTCTAGTATCTTTTGATAACTATCAAACTCATATTGTTAATGTAAGCCAGACAGATATAATACAGATATGTGTGCGGGACTCCACAGACACACTGGCTCCTATCCCTACATGTCAGCCAGATTTGGAGTACCAAGAAAAGTCACTGATAATTGCAGACTTAGACGGTGATAAATCACATGAATTGATATCATATTACAGTACTTTTGCAACTCCAGAATCTCCCACAAATCCATATAACAATTGGCGCTTAACTTCTGTGGTCAGAGTTATACGTTTGGAGACAGAATTGCCAAAGTTGTTTGTTGCAGATGTTTAAAATCCACCTAGCCATATAGTAGGTATTGTAATAGTAAAAGTAATCTGCCAATCTTAATAGCCACTCAATAAACTCTGGTAAAGTTTCACATGAGGAATATAACTTAATTCTCAGCAGATGCTCTGTTAAATTAAAAGTCTAATGGCTGCTATTAAAATTAAAATTCATCTTCATAATAGTTTGATATACATTTTGGGATCATAATAACACAAAGGGGATTTAATATATAGGTAAATGTGTTGTAGGCAAGCCAGTAGGGCTGTACTACTTTGGGCCTGTCTAATGTCTAAGTTTTAAATTATGTAGGACCAATGCAAGTTGTTTAGTAGACTTGCCTGTGTGACTGTCCACAATGAGAACTGATGAGTCTGTGTATATGGTGGCCAATATTTTGCCTGAATAGACACAAGCACATACCTCTGTTAAATGGAAGCAACTTCAGGCAAGTATCAAATTCCCCATGAATAGACATCAATTTTTACAAAAATATTTTGTGTTTCTGTAGAGAGGCAAAAATACTACACCAGGTTCACTTAACATGCACCATCAGTCTGGAGTGTTTGTGTTCAGACAAAACACTTAACTTCTTTGAACATTGGCAGTTGCCCTTTTTTTCTTCTATATAGTTCAAACATCCAGATCTTATGGTCCCTGATTAAAAAAATACAGTAATATTAAGAAGCCATTGTATATTATCAGCTGCTTATTTTGTAAGACAGTCTACTTGTATCTATACTCTTTTCTCAATATATCTCATCAATGTATTTTTGGAATCTGCTAAATCTTGCTATGCTTGCTGTATTTAGCTTGGGATAGCAAGTTCAAAAAATTTCTAGTCATTTATATATTTAACCAACATAATTCATAAACATTATTACTAATCTCTGGTACCCATTAATTAGTCTTATGGTGATAAAAAATTACAGTATAAACATAGCACAATTTTGTGTAACATGTGTGAAGTGCCTTTTTACATATTCTAGGATTATTATTTAGCTCTGTTAGTGATGTAACTTTAGAAAAAAAACAGTTTTTTGCAATAAGTATAAAAACTGGAATAAGAAGTAGTAATAAGTATATTGCTATTATCATCTTTCTAATTTTCGTTATCTTTGTAATTTTTGCATAACTCATGAAGGTAAATATGGGGCATACTAAATGTTATTACTATTAACAGCTTTTGTAAGCATCCATTTTATGCAATATTTTTTTTGTCTTTCTACTTAGATTATCCGAGTTATCACATCGGTGTTAATAAATATTTAACTTTAATGCCCTGCTGCCAGTAATGGAATGTATAAATGCCTTTTAGTCCATCACGCTGGAATATGCTGGTATGTGGACAAGACACATTCCACTCCTAGGCACGGGTCTCTTCCTCATTATACACCAACCTGTTGTTGAATGCTTTCAAAGTCAAACCGCCCATAAGGCTTCCAACAAGGTTTTTTGGTACACACCAGTATTTGCAGTTCTACTCTAGTGTGTGAATCCTGTGTACTTACTACTAGAACAGTAACCCCATTATATACCAACGGAGAGATGGCAAAATTATATATTATCATGTAGAGATGATGATCATGTATTATATATTATCATGATGAGATAATTACATAAGTGTCAAAGTTTATTAGGTAGGTATTAATATTAGGGCCTAGTTCACCATCTCCAAGTAAAATGTTTTAGTTACGCCCCAAGTAAAGTTAATTGGCAAGTAAAAGCTATGAGTACGGGTCATTTTACCATATGATTAGTGCTACTCGAACATCGTGAAATTGAATTTTCGGGTGACATTAACCGACAATAGCGTACTTGTCACTTTACTTGAAGGTAGTGAAAGAGGCCCTTAGAGTCTCAGAGGAAGGATGTCTATGCTTAGAGTACGTCCTCCATTATATTATAGTAATACCTACACTATAAATTAAACTAAAATTAAATTTTCATAATTTTGTGACTGAAGATATGGGTTAAATGACACTCATTTGTACGTACATGAGAATATGTGAAAAGGTACTAAAATATTTTAGTACTAATGTCTAAAACTTTTAAGAATAAAAATTGCAGTTTACTCATTGTAAACTGCAATGTTAATCTATTGAGTCTGAATTTTTGTAAGAGCTCGATAAAATATAGTATAGTTGATCTAGTTATTAATTAAAAATGTATATTTACTTACCGTGTTTTATGTATTTGTTAGAATACATTTATCATATCACGATGGTTATAATATTAAATCGGGATTTAGTATTGGAATATGTATTTATATTTTTTATTTTATCCTCAAGTGGCTGGGATATAAATTAATATAAAAATAAATATTTAAATCCAAACGATACACATGGCGACCGAATGGCGCAGTGATTACCACGCCGTTGTACCGTGCAGGTCCTGGGTTCATTTTCAATTTCAGACTCCCCTTCTATGATAACCTTTCTTCTCCTTTGGTGTGCTCAAAATACTTCCAGAAATACTATAGGTACTATTTTTTAAATTCGAAAAATGCCATATTCTAAATTTAAAATTCGAATTCTATATTCGTAGTAAAAACGACCTGGAGTTTTTGGGGGAAGTCTAAAAAGACATTGTGCTCTTGTTTTATTTTTACTTTCTTGGTGTATTTTTGAGTTATATCTGATAAATTTGATGGCATTTTGTTCGATATAGGTTAATTAAAGTTCACGAGTGTTGTGAATTAAAATAACAGTGCGAAAATATGTTTTTTCGAATTGCCTCCAAAATTCCATTGATCACGTTCTTGTAAAGAAGCCATCGCTTTACTTGAATGTCTGACTGACTTGACTGATTAGTAATCAGTGATTACTAACGACTTAGGTACTGACTTTATCTTTCACCGAAACTGGCAAAACCGTGATGTAAAAATTATACTTGATTGATGCTGGCAATATGCAGAGTTTGCGATGCCATGATTGAAGAAAAAAAATACGACCTGCGTACCGCAATCATAAGAATAAATAATAATTACTACAAACTACAAATGCTTACCATGCCGGACTACCCGATTCGATTCCCGGCGAAACAGAAATTTGAATCATCAGTTTAAATTTTTGTTCTCGGTCTGGGTGTTAGTGTTTCTGTCTGTGTGTGTCCTGGTACCCACGACACAGACACGGTACATCTCCCCACTGTGGATGAGTGTGAAACGACATCTGTCGGGTCCGCTTCTTCTTATCCGTTAAGCTCTTGACAGAGCTGTCGTGGTCGTCATGTAGTAGAGGAGTTGGGGGCAGATGAAATTCGCCTCACGACGTCCCGCCATCTCTCTCTGTTGACCGTCATTCTGGTACAGTCATTTATAGGGCCACCTACTGCGTTTTTTATTTGATCAGTCCATCGCATAGGTGACCGACCGCGAGGTCTTGTACCATCAACTCTACCCTGCACAACCAGCCGCTCAATGGATCCCTCGTTTCTTCGCGAGACGTGACCAAAGAATATTAGAATGCGCTTCTGCACTGTTATCGATAGACGCTCTTTGATGTTAAGTTCGTCAAGTATTGAGACATTAGATCTGAATTCGGTCCAGGATACTCTAAGCATCCGTCTCCAACACCACATCTCCAGGGCGTCTATCTTTTTCTTTTCTATTTCGCGCAAAGTCCACGTTTCGGCAGCATACAAGAAAATGGGGAACACAAGAGTACGAACAATCCTCGTTTTAGTACTCTTCGTAATTTTTTGATTCCTCCACAACTTCCTGAGGTTATCCATGGCATTCCTTGTCATACCCATACGTCTCTTAATTTCTTCCATGCATCCTCCATTATTGGATATTAATGAGCCCAAGTAGACGTAGGATGAAACAACCTCACAGTTTGCCAGTTGTGTAGTAGTAGGAGAGCTATTATTGAAGCGGTCAACAATCATAACCTTGGTCTTTTTGTGGTTAATTTTTAGTCCAAATTCAAGGCTCACTCGTTCCATTCTCCGAACTAGTTCTTCCATATGTTTAGCACTGGTAGCAAATAGTGTAGTATCATCAGCATATCTTAAGTTTGCGATTTTGTAACCACCGATACTAACACCATCAGTCCAGTCTTCTAAAGTGATGCGCATGATGAGCTCTGTGTAGATGTTAAATAGCAACGGAGATATTATACATCCCTGACGGACACCCGCTTTTGGTTGAAAATTAGAGGACAGAACTTCATCAGTACGTACGGAGGCTGTTCCACTCTCGTACAAGCTTCGTAGGAGGTGAATAAGGTGTATTGGAGTTCCCATATCTAATAGTGTTTTCCAAAGAACTGGCCATTTTACAGAGTCAAATGCTTTTGTGAAGTCAACGAAGCAGATGTATGTAGGCTTCTTGAATTCCCGAGATTTTTCAATAATCTGGCGTATAATGAAAATCTGTTCCCGTGTGCCTTTTCCCTTCACAAATCCTGCTTGTTCAGGTGCAATTTCTTTGCTCAAGTAAGATTTTAACCTTTCATTTAGAATATGCAGCATAATTTTACTCGCATGCGATATTAGAGCGATAAGTCGGTAGTTGTTGCATTTTTTCGTGGAGCCTTTTTTATGTAGAGGCAAAAAGATAGTGTGTGCCCACTCTGCTGGCCAACAACCGGGTCCGCTACTATAATATTATTATGTAAAAAAAATGAATCCCTATTTTCCTTGGTCACGGCACCACGCGTGAAGTGGTTAACCTATTTTGCTTATTATTTTTTTAATGTGTTAGTTATTGTTATGGGAAGGTTTTTATGAAAGAAAAAAAATAATAAAATTACGCATATAATTTGAAAATTTAAGATTAACCACCATCTAATTCGAATTCAATTTTCATAGATAAGACAGGACAACGCCTGTCGTGTCAGATACATAGTTTAAAAAAGTTAAAATATTTTTTTTAAAACAATTATGTATCTGGTTTAAATTATTTTTAACATTTTTGTCCTTTTTTTTTAAATAAAAGCTTATTTAAAAAAATATTTTTGTTTTAATTTCATTTTAAGCTTTTTAGTATTTTGGTGCTTCTTTTTATACGGGGTTGTGTCGTTTAATTACCGAGTTCCTATGGCCCACTTCCAGTTCCATCATCAGACCCTTGTTACCATCGACCACCAAAGTAGGTACTCGTCAAGACAGATCAAACGAGTCCAAACTCGATGGGGTTGCGTCGCGTCGTTTAATTACGGAGTTTCTATGGCTACCTTCCAGCTCCATCGTCAGATCCTGGTTACCATCTAGAATCAAAGTACTCGTCAAGACGAATCAGACGAGCCCAAACTCGATGGGGTTGCGTCGTTTAATTACGAAGTTCCTATGGCCGCTTTCCAGCTCCATTATCAGATCAGCTCTATGTCATAATAATATTACATTGTCATCCGATTTATACATGCATGCATGCCAGCTCAATCGGAAACCGGGCAGTGGATCAAATTTATCTTGCAAGATTTTCTTACAGACAACGGGACAGGTGAAACTAAACAAAAGCTTGTAATAAAAAGCTGCATTGGAGCAGTATATTTTATTACTTATCCAGAATTTTCTTAAAAAACTATAATAAAACCTTGAAGGTTTAAAATTTTCTAGTATTTAGACATATCTTTGCTTTCCTGTAACTATGTAACAAAATTAAAAATAAATAGAATTTGCACTCTACTAGCTTAACTATACAAGAACTCAGATCAGGTCAAGTGAAATACCACCAACCTACCATTAATTTTAAAATATGGCCGTTATGGAGCCTGAGCCGAGGGTCTCTGTACGCATCCGTTCATAAGTTCTAAAATATTCGGAATCGTTTTTGGCATATTTATAGTTTTTATTTAACGATTATGTAAGATCAGCGAAGTTATTGATGACATTACGCTAGTAAATTAATAATAAATTGAAAGTTTTTTTAGTCTTCCCAAAAAAGTAAGCCTGAAGATTCCCGAAGTTTTGGATGGATGCGTACTTACAGAGAAGGTTGCCTCTTATATATATATGGCCTCTTATAACGTTAAATTACGTTACATCAACCTTTTTAAACAAGTACCTAAGAATCTATTAAATTGATATTATTGATTTCTTATCAGGAATGTGTAAAATACATAACAAATTTAAAAGCGTTCGACGTACAAGGACAGGATTGTATTATTTTAAACAGTATAATTTTATTAATATTGAAAACTTCAATCTAGCTTCATCTTTATAATTGCAATTTTACGATAACAAACTTATGAAAGCAATAAAGAACCGTACCTACCAGATAGGTACTTGAGCCATTACTTATACAATATCTAAGCAATCACATTAAAATTTATTATCACCATAATACATATTTTTTAAAATATGCACAGAAAAGTTAAATCAGACTGAAATTGAAGCTTATTAACATAGATATACAAAACAGAATTTAGCTAACAATATACATATAAAACTTTTTTTTAACTAAACATTAGTGCCCTTTTCTCTTAAGGTCATTAATTAATCTTTGCAATGGATTTCAGTGGATTGAGTCTCTTTTGAACACAAAATGAAATGAAACTGCAAAATGAATTCATTATGACCAAATCAACGATGTTCTCTGATTGACAATCGTCTTCTTTCGTTCATTCATCAGTTATTGCGATCAGTCTGAATACATCAGAGAACTCTCGAACGGTTTCGCTAAGTCTTGTGCACAAAGTCATGTTTATATATTATTTTGTTTATTCGAGACGAGATGTAGGACTATAATCTTTATATATATATATATATATATATATATATATATATTAATCACTATAGTATTAATTAATTCGAGTGGACCCAAACTGATAACCTTATTATCGTTCATAATTCTTACTGTAACACATTTTAACTAAGAAATATCACTTTTTCGTCCTTTTCTTAATGTCAAAACGTTAACTGAAATATGTTAGATTTCTATCTTATCATAAGATAAAAACAAAATAACATTTATCACATATAAAAATAAATCTACAGTGAATATATTTAGCATTTTTTTTGCCAATTTAACGATTTATTTCACTAAGTGTAGTCTTCGAGATCTACGGTATCCCCTGCCTGATTGTAAGAAGCTACTAAAAGGGGGCTTCCGGTGTTGTGGGCGGTGTGTGCATGGCCGCATACCGCCGAAAGCATCGGAATGTAATATGGGTCCGCTCTGGGGCGTCACGGTGTGTTCCACTGGAGATCCCGGAGTCCTCTCCAAGCGTAGAGGCAGGCCACCGAGGGGTTTTTAGTGCGGTACAAATCCCGCATAACCCTGTATCCTCCCTGTACCCTTTTGAAAGTTTCCCCCGATACAAAAAAAAGAAAAGAAAAAAGGTACAGTGCCCGCCCTATTTTTACTAAATAGAATGTTTAAATATTTAAAACTGCAGAATGATACAAACTATTTAATCTCGAAATTATTTTTTTTATTATGGGACAGTTTTACAATAAATACAATAAAAGCGTCCTGTTGTTATTAGGCAAAAGCCCAAGCGCATCTACTTTTCAGTGTTCAGAGTTGAGTATATGTGAATTCAGTGCAACAACTTGCACTCGCTTTTGATAGCTTCAAACTTAATAGTTTTGGCTGTAGGTTACATCATTTTCAATTATATAAATAGTAATCATGTCCTATCGTTTAACTTTCAGTCAGTGAATCGTTATTACAACCTTGATATGTATTTTTACGATTTGTTTACGATTACGGTTTAAAGACACACAATTCATCAGTCATTATAATAACTTTCACAACATTCGAGTATTATTTAGCAACCCTGTATTAGCACAATTTTCTTACAAAAAATCTAAATTCGTAAAGTTAGTATGAGTACTTTAAAAGTAGTAACTAACAATTAGGAAATAGAATCAGTAAAATCCTAGCTTTTTTCACGGCTATCTGGTTGGACGGTGATCTGTAACCTGGCTACGGGTACAAACAATCTTCAAAGGTTGAAATACCCTGGGCTGATACAGCCTCAGCCTTATTTTATTACTCAAAAATAAAAAAAGCAATTTAGGAATTGTATTGTATTGATAATGAGAAATTTTATCCAAGCTAAGAGTAGTAGACCGCTATCCTACTGACGTTTTCGAGAGCGTTAGCGAGTCTTCAATATTGTCGCTGCGCAAACGCGACGTTAACGTTGTGTTTAACGAATGCGCAACGTTCACTAACTCATTCTGCGATTGGAAACTGGCCGTAGCCCCGGTTGCCAAAAACCTCAACGAGGACATCACGTCGACGCGATGTCTATGTCGCGTTTGCGCAGCGACAACAATGGAGGAACGCTAACGCTCGTAAAACGCCGTAAGGACAGCGGCCACTGAGCAACGCAAGTTCTTACCAAAATCTGTAAACGTGCGCTTGGTTCGATTGCATGTGAACACTTCACAGCGAGTACGCTTTTGGCGACAAAATCAGACCTCGTAGTTCTTACAACGCGCGTTACCAAAGCGCCTAATGTGTACTCGCTCTATTATTAATTATTCAACAGGCATTACTCACGGTAAATTTTTGTGGAGAACCTGTCTTATTTCGGACCTAAATGCTCTAATTAATTTAATCATTCATGTATCACACACATGATTCACACAAAGGAATATTTTTTTTGGTATCATAACATTAAAGATATTGACGTATGGCCCGTACACAATCTTCAAAATGCAAAATTTGTGCCCACTTCCACTAACGGTTGAACAGCCTTGTTCTAGTCCAGTAATTGTTCCTTCACGATGATTATAGTCTAGGGCACGACGAGCTTCTTGTCGACGGAGGTGTCGTCGATGACGGCGTACTCGGTGAGCTCTAGCTGCGAGCTGACGGTCACCAGTTGCTCGGCCACGTTGTAGCCGTCGTCGTACACCTCTACCGTGATCTCGTCGTAGTCGCGCGCTCTGTCAACAATTAAAAAAATAAAATAAACACAAACAACCAACGCAAAAGAGTTTAGGAGGAAAGTTAAAAAGGCATGTTGTACTCTTGTTTCATTTTCATTTACTTACTTAAGTTGATAGAAATACCGACTAAAATTAGACCATGTTATTCATACTTCTGTTTAAATCCTTATCCAAATAAATCATATTGTTTTCAAGACTGTTTAAATTCATGCAGATTACGCTTACGGCTCCCTACGCAGCGGACGTAATATCCTACAAGGACCCATAGAACTGATTCAAATCCACTGGCGGTAGGCTGGCTGGCTGGCTGCAACCCTTTTTGCGTCCCACTGCTGGGCACAGGTCTCTCCCGCTCATTTGGGAAGGCCTGGAGCTTACTCCACCACGCTGCTCCAATGCGGGTTAGTGGCCAACCCGTTGTCGGGTGTTTTCAAACCGCCCATAAGGCCTCCGACAAGGTTTAACGACTGTTATCTATCGACAACAACCGGGACCCACCGCTCAACGTGCCCTCCGAAGCCATTTTTTTGCCACTAGCGGTCACCCATCTCCCACCCGACCGCGCCCGTTTAGCTTAGCTGAAACGACCGCTTGAGTTCTACGCTAGCGGCCGAGCCATGCACACTTCAAGCTAGGTGGAAAGCTAGTAAATAAATAAGAAAGACACTCACACGACATGTACTTCCATCGTGCGGTCGGCCAGCAGCGCGGCCAGCGTGTTCTTAGCAGCTGCCCAGTGACGCGAGCACGTGGAGGTCGCCCGCACCCCCGCGAGAGCGCACCGCACCGCCTGCGCGGGGAGCGCCACGTGACGTTGAGGCAGTACACGCACCTCGTCCTCCTTCACCCACACCGAGTTGCCGTAGTCGATGTATTGCACCTGTTGGATGAATTTAAAATTACAAACAGGGCTTTGTAACGCTACCAAATTCACACTATAAATACCGTTAAGTAACGTTATTTTCATAATGGTAACATTTTAAGGATAACGTAGTAACGTTTATTTTTGTATGAAATTAAATTTAGTAACGTGATCAAGTAACGTTAATAAAACCGATACTTTTTTTGTTTGCTAATGCGTTGTTACCAATTCATGCAGCCTGTTGTAGAGCTGGGTGACGAAGGCGGGACGGAACGGCAATATACATACCTTAATGTGGGACCTTGGTGCCTTTGATTTAAAAGCCAATGCATCGTAAGAAATGCAAAATAATAAACAGATGAATAAAAATAACGTTAAATAACGATACTTTTATTAGGCATTTGGTAACGTTATCAATCCCTGAGCGTGGTAACATTACGATTTACTGATAAAATCAACGATAACGTTAGGTCAATTTAACGGTAAAATGCCATCCAAGGTATCGTTACCAAGCATAACGTTACCTTTGCCATTAACGTGATCTTCGTCTGGCGAAGTAACGATACCTGACTTTTAACGTTATTCAAAGCCCTGATTACAACTTTGTCAGTCATTTTATGACGCGGTTATATAATGCGTTTCCGCGTCGGTGTTTCCAGCTGCGCATGTTTTCATCAAAAAAGGTGAAATCGCACTTAGATTAGAGTCAAGTGACCTTTATCAGACAAGTGATGATGCGACGCAATCGACTACACCGCACAGAAAATCAATGTGACCCGTTGCATAAGATGTTTCACATTATAAAGCGGACAACGAATTTAAAAATAAGCTTAAAACGTGTTTTAACTAGTAAAGGTGTATTACTTGGTCACTAATTTTTTAATCGATAAAGGAGCATAATGTAATTCCATAAAAAAATCAATAAAATGGCGCAATATGGATACAAATAATAATATAAGTATAATATAATAAAGAAATCTATTTCAATGTACATATTTTTATATTTGTAATTAGAAGTTTCAATAATAATTATTGTAATATTTGCATACCTCACGAGGGTAAATAAAGCGAACCAAACCTTTTGTAAGCGAACCTTTTGTAAACGCCCATATTTGTGCAAATAAGTCTTTCTCTTTGCCTATAAAGAGGTAAATATTATCTACCATAAACAAATAGTTCCATTATATACGCTGATTTGGATTTTGAAGTCAGTCCGTGCAGAAGAAACCTATAAGTACCTCAACATTTTGGTCAGCCCGTGTCACTGATAGCACCCTTGCCCGGTACCACTGACCATCGAGCGGGTACAGGGCCGCCACCAACTCGCCAGGAGCAGGAACAGTCTGAAAAGGAACAACATTCGAATTTAAGTCGCATTCCGAGCCTAAATCTAACGATTGTGTAATCGATCGAGAATATTATAATCTTCTCTAACCTTCAGCTGATAAGTAACCAGTTATACTTTATTCGTATAGATATTTTAGAATATACATTTTATAGCTATTAGAAGCGCGCATGGCTCGGCAGCTAGCAAGCGCAAGCGATCTATGTAGTTCAGCCAAAGGGGCGCGATCAGGTGTGAGATGGGTTAACGATAGTGGCAACATTTCATGCGCGTTTTCGTGCTTCGGAGTGCACGTTAAGTACCGGTTGTTATCGATAGATAACAATCGTTAAGCCTTATCGGAGGCCTTGTTAGCCACTAACCCGCATCTCCACAGACCGCATTGCAGCAGTGTGGTGGACTAAGCTCCAGGCCTCCCCAATAATGAGGAGAGACCCATGCCCAGCAGTGGTACGCAAAAAGGGTTGCAGCCATCGATACCGTATACCGTAGATTAAAACTCCCATACAAAATCAAGTCAAAAGTTGTCCACACGTAAATACGTACCTATTATAGATGTATACAAGTATTATAAACATTAAAAATATCCTAAAGTATCTTACTTTTTATCTATTTTAAACCTTATAGCACTGACATAAGTAAGAAAATAAATCCATCTTAAATTGTTACTTATCAGTGATAAGTTATCACTTTCTGTTTCGATGCCTATGATAAGGCAATTAAATTTTACGACTTAAGAGGCCGTATACGAAATTTTGCCGATTTCGCTGATTAAGCTCATTTTATACAGGAGATTTTGCAGTTAAAATACAATATTTCCATAAGTTTTATTGCACAATATGACTGATCATTTCAATAATAAACTATTAAATGAACCACTTTTTAATTTTTATTTCGTTATTTTGCTTAATAGACCTGAAGCCGGTGATAGTTTTGTAAATATTACTGTAATAGGTATAGAATATCACATATTTCTGGATCGTTTTAAAGTCTAAACAGATCGAAAAAAATGCCATGTATTGCTGTAAAAATCATATACATAGTGTTTGAGCCACTTTTTGCCACTCTCATACAAAAAATATTAGTAAAAAAACATTGAACTTAGTCAATTTTGAGAGAAAATGGGCCAGAACTTGCATTTGATTTCGGCAAAATGGAATAATCTTTCGTAAAATTTATTTGACATAAATACTCTTCAGTTTATAATCAATCCGTTTCCTGAAAAAAAAAACTTATTAATAATGATGATGCGGCATTAAACATCTTTTAAAGTAACCTAAATCTCGCATTATAATTATTGACATAAGCTATAAGTGTCTAATGTATTAGATTATTAATAAAATGAAAAGTTATATTGTGCAATGATACTTGTAGAAGTACTGTAATTTATCTGCAAAATCTCATGTGTTAAATCGGGTAAATGAGCAAAATCGGCAAAATTTCGTATACGGCCCCTTAAGACTAACATAATAGGAGTGTGTTGAAGAAAGAATGCTAAATCATTACAGGGCTCAAATTATTTTCTGTGTACTTTTTGCTTATATAGGCTCACGCGAGAGTGAAAGGGATAGATGCGTATCTTGCAAGCCATGGTAGGTAAATCGATTTATTTAAAATGAGAATAAATAACCTTAAGGTATAATCAATTTGCGTTATTAAATTAAGATAAACATAATACTCAGTGAACCGTCTCCCAAGTGTTTTTTTGCTGTTTTAGTGTTTTTTTTTTTACTTTTTTTGACTGCATACTTTGGCATCACTGACGTTCGACACGCCCGTGGCTGTCTAGCAAATGAAAGTAAAACGAGGCATATTGGTGTCTTTATGCCTTCTTTTGCCGGTGACACTTTTATGCGGCGACTGTCAATCTACCACTACTATACTACATCGATGGTTGCAGCCGGTACTAATAAGGTTATATTATATCAATAACAAATTGTTTTTTTACGGAATATATTTCGGTATGTTTATAAATTAGGAGCTCAAAGATAAAGCGTTTTAGTAAAAAAAAAGTTTTCGGAAAATGACAAATGATTTAATATTTGTTTTTTTTTTAATTTGCCGTACTTAGTTTACAAAATTTTAAAATGTTATTTATTAAATAATTCGATTAATTTAATTATTAAAAACTTTAAGGTTTCTTAGATTGAAAGCCGCACAAAATCTCATTTATCGTGTTTTCTAACGAAAATATGTGATAGAACCCTCCTACTTCGTTAATATAGAAAAAAAAACACAGTAAATTAATGCTACAGTCTCAAAATCACAGTATCATCTCGCTCTGATGTAGGATTATTTATGAGTGTTTTTATTGTTATTAACATTTCCCCTGACATAATAATTCAGGGTCCTTGAATTATAATACATATTTTAATAGCTATTTATGAGAGTGGAATGTAATGAAGAGTAAGAAAAGAAAGAAATGAGATAGCTAGAGTAGGAAAATACATAGACGGGGAATCCCGGCTCGTATGAGTGGAAGAGACGAATAAAAGAAAGATATTTTATGAAGGATGAAAGTGCGATAGGCATACAAGCGACATCTAGTATGAATGCGGAAAATTATTATATGTATATATTGTATTAAAACAGGCTCCAACTACGTTGGAGTTAATAGGTTTTATTTATTTGAATGGAGTAGCAGACGAGCATGCAGGCCACGTGGTGTTAAGTGGTCGGTGCAGCTTATGGACATCTACATACAACCTCAAACAAGCATAGGTAAGTCTTGTCTGAGGACGTATGCAGTTGCGCTGCTACTCCGGAGGCTGGTGGTCGCCTCATGTAAGTGTGGCCGGCAACTGCACCTTTCCACCGAAACAATAGAATTGCTCACGGCAGAAGTGGGTGCAGTGGTGGTACTACCCGGGCGAACCATAATAGTTCTACCACTTACAGGTGGTAAAGAATATAATTATATTCTGAATTAAGATGCTTGGTAAGTTTATTATGTGTCCATATACCCACAATATAGAGAAAATGCGGCAATATGACAGTAGAATATATTATTAAAATAGTTCTTAAGGTACAAGTAATATGTTTTAACGCTTACCTGAAGTGGTTTATAAGACATACGGGTGGCCGGGCAGTTCATGTCTCGGATGAGTCCTTCGAGTGTGGTCGGTGGTAGTACTACGCCGAAACTGGGCACCGGTTCTGAATAACATTACGTACTAATTACACAACTTATAATTTTTAAAATCTGTTTATGAAAAAAATTGGCTTGGAACTAGTGGAGCAGTTTGCAGTCTACGTTTCTTTTAGTATAGGCGGTCTATCAGCGATCGGTAGCTTTTTTGGATTTTACTCGTCCGTCATCAGCGATAAAATTGAATATCAGGCGCTTTTTAAATATGTAGTAAATAAATATGTTTAACAATTCACACACCACCATCTGATTCTAAACTAAGCAGAGCTTGTACTATAATAATCAGAAAGCCGATAAACATACTTATATTATTATTCTAAATACATTCTTAAAATAGATAAATTAACACCCAGACACAGAACAATAAGTCATGTTCATTACACAAATATTTGTCCTGGGCGGGAATCGAACCAACGACCTCTCGCTTCGCAATCGGCTCATCACCTACTACGCCACGGAGGCTGTCGAAAAAAATAGTGTTAGTATTTTGCAAACAACAATACTGATGGGATGTTCTTATCCAGATTTCTTCAACATTTTTTTTATTTGGTCGACAGAAAAATTCAAAGTATGCTCATCTATGTTTGATAATGATTAATGATGTATTAAATACATATTAAATACATGAAGCGCGCATGGCCCAGCGGTCGCAAACGATCTATGCAACTAAGCCAAACGGGCACGGTCGGGTGTGAGATGGGTGACCGCTAGTGGCAAAAAAAAAATCATGCGCGTTTCCGTACTTCAGAGGGCACGATAAGCCGGCGGTCCCGGTTGTTGTACATAAGTAACAGTAGTTAAACCTTGTCGGGGGCCTTATGGGCAGGTTGAAGACATCCGACAGCGGGTAGGCCACTAACCCGCATCCCCACCAACCCGCATTGGAGCAGCGTGGTGGAATAAGCTCCAGGCCGCCCCAATAATGGGGAGAGACCTGTGTCCGGCAGTGGGACGCAAAAAGGGTTGCAGTCAAATACATTACCTTTCTCTTTGACGCCGGCGATGTGCGCGTAGAAGCGGTCGAAGTGCGGCACGTGCGTCACCGTCATGCGCAGCCACGTGCCCGGCGCGGGCAGCGGCAGGCTGCGGCACTTGCCCACCACTGGGACCTGGTCCATCGTCCACCCGTCTGCATATAGAACGTTTCGTTAACAGGGTATTACATCAAAATTCGTACGCTGATTATTGACATGGTTCTGTGAGTATAAAGGAAATCAGCCGACAGTATGCCAGGGGAAACTCGTCAGCTGATACTTTACAATAAGCGATAGATGCTTTCGACTGGCTCACTGACTCAGGGCATCGGCTGACGAAGATTCTACGAGGAAAAAGCTAACTTTTATTTATTAATTAATAGTAACATTAGAAACTTCTGGTAACTATAGTCCGCACGCGAGCTCCGTGGAATGATAAGTAATAGTTGTGATTTAGTCGATATTGTGCTATCGATACTAATACATCTTAAGGCTACGCGCGAGCGTAAACTATGAAATAATTCTATAAGGGTATTATGTACTTGAAATAAAAAACAATTGTATCACGTATTTATTTAATTTAATGAACTGAAAATCTTTTTTTTGAAAAGTTTGGCTTATGGAACATACAAATTTAGTAATGTAAAAAAAAAACAATTATTAAAACATTTTTACCACAGTAAAGTTCACACTTCAGCATTAACCGTCTAATTATTTAGGTACCTATGTGATTTATATGCAAAATCACTTTTAATAAATAATTCTAAATAATTTATAAAACGATATAAATTGGCTTGTTTTTGAGCCTAATACTCGTCCTCGTCCTTTCAAATAGGCAACAAATGTACCGTTACTGATATGCAGACTTTAGCCGGCAATGACGACACGGAATCGATGGCAGAAAACAACGATGTATACATCTGATGTATACTTAAAAACGATGCGCATCAATGACAAAATTTAACGAAAACGCCCATCTCTAGTACTGGGAGAGTGCGGCGTATGAAGCGACGGTCGGGCGCATCACACGGCGGGTGTGTGCCTTCCTCAGCCCCCGATTCCTCGGAGCTGGCACTCGCTATAAACTATCTGATAAATTTTCACGAAGAAATCACTAAAAAATTTAAAAAAATCTTCACCTTCGTGTGACCAGCTGACGTGTTATCTACCTTATGAACAGCTTACTATTTTTTTTTCTTCAAGATAGTATGCTAGCTATTGGATAAATTTTCAGTCATGAAAAAATATATATTACGCGTTTGGTCGGTTACGACTCCTCAACTAACCCTCGGAGCCGCAGCTGACATTCAAAACGCTGCATGCTACTGTCATCAAACTCAGTCGGCAGGGATTTAGTCATCAAAATCTGTCGCTGACCATTTTAACTGAGTGCCCCCCCACGCCAGTACTGAACAGGTATTCTTGCCGCTCGCAATCCCGAAAGCCCCCATAGAAACATTATCCAGGCTGACTTACCTGGATGCATTAGAATGTGTTTCTTGTTGCACCGCGAACCTTTGAAGCAGGTCTTATCCGGCCCGCCTTTGTAGTGCTTGCATATCTCTGCTTCGTCGCGGTTGCGATAACCCTGTTAAATATGATACAATACAAATAATCTTTATTCGTACACCACAAAAAAAAAACGGGTTGCACTCCGGTAGTGCCGGCAGAAGTGAAAACTTGAACATTAACGTTGTGCACTTTTGATATTTTGGATTGGTTAGGGAATAGTTTCGCACGAATTGCTTTTATTATCAGTATTATTTTTCATCTAGTATTTTCAGTAGGTTTTCATCTAGTATTTTTTTAAAGTACTCACTCATTTTCTTTCACTATTTCTTCGTCACTTTTTTCATTAATAGATGCACTTAGTTCAATGTCCATATTTTAAATACATGCTTGATATAAACGAATTTTACAAGTATAGACAGTCGAGCCGTCATCAGCTGTCACGCCTCCGCCTTACGAATATTCGATCAGGCCCCGTGTCCTGATGCGAGTTTAACATTTTTTACCCATCCCAAAAAAATAACACAACGCCGATAAAGAAGTTTTCACTTCAAAAAACACTAAAATAGAATAACAACACAAAATAATAAAACAGTGGTGACCAAAAGGTGGTCTTATCGCTAAAGCAGCGATCTCTTCCAGACAACCTTTGGGTAGATTACATGGTTATAGAGAAATTAGAAGGGTAGGGGGTATACAGATGTATAGTAATAGCAAGTTTATAATATACTAGTGGATCCCGCAGACGTTGTCCTGCCTTAAAAGTTTTGTAAGAGGATTAGTTTCTTTATCATCTCAAAGGGTTTTTATGTTACTGTCAAATAAAAAATTAAAAACGAACAGTGACAGATGAACTGTTATTCAGACTATGTCAAACTTTTGGACGATGGCGCGAAGAACCAATGTTTGACAATTACTGTTTATATAGGGAAAAAAAAAATTACTATTAATTTCGCAATGCTCCCAAATTTTCTTACCGTTTAAACCTTCCCTGGACTTCTACTAATATTTCAAGACCAAAATTAGCCATATCGGTTCAGACGTTCTTGAGTTTTAGCGAGACTAACAAACAGCAATTCATTTATAGAGTATAGAATAGAGTTCATTGTATATAAAGATTCGAAGAACATTATATTCATTTATTATTTAAAAATAACAATTTATAATAACTATAATATAAAAAAAAACATGAATACGCCAAAGAGAATACTATACTTTATTAATCTATGAAATGAAATAAGAAACATACAATTTTTCTTTTCTTTTAATATTGAATGGCTAAAAGGATTTTTATACAATGCTGTAAAACGAATAAAAAAAATAAGAAACATAAAAGTCAACCGTGACAATTTTGATAGCTGCGTGAAAATATAAATAAACAAACACCGAAATTAAATAATTTTGTAAAGAAATAATAAAGGAAAAGTAAAGTATAAGAATAAAAAAATAGAATTTAAGTTATAAAATATGATAATGGACGTCAATGAAGTACAGTAAGTAATAACATGTAGTGTATTTACGTACACGGCGCATTTTATTCATTCCATTTGCTTCCCGTGGGAATGAGATATTTTCACGCGGCAAAAAGTAGCCTATGTTCTTTCTCGACGTCCTTTCTTTGTTTATGCCAAATTTCATCAAAATCGGTTCAGTGGTTTAAGCGTGAAAGAGTAGCAGACAGACAGACAGACTTTCGAATTTATAATATTAGTATGGATTAATAATATTAAGGTACTTTCATACAAATAAATATTTATATAATAGAATTGTTGTAGTAATATTGTTATTGTTGTTTTATCTCTCGAAAAACGTTATACCAATGTTGTGGACTTATGTGTATGTAAATAATGCTCTGTCTTTGTGTGTGTCACCTAAGAAGTGGACTGTTGGTTACTATAGTAACCTGACTGATCGCCTGGTGTGTCTGGCTGACTGACAACTTCTTTGGTAATGCACAAACATGGTTTCGCGTTTGGATTCCAGATTTCAATTGAATATGTTTTTAATGAAAATCAATATTTATGCATATCAATCATAAAGCATGCCTGTTAAAATCATTTTTAGGGGGTCATGTGAGCATTGTAGACTTTGAAGGAGAGCATTTTTTCTTAATAAAACCCATCCCATAGTCCACTGAAAATATTTTGGCTGGAACATTGTCCCACATGCTACACGCGTAGCACAAATGGGCAACGATCTCAGATGGTACCAATAGAATTTCAACTTTTGTTTCGAGGTACAATGGGCATCAATAAGTACAGACATTAATGTATTTACTTATACGAGACTGACTTTACAGTAAAAATATAGATACAATAAAAAAAATGCAGTTTTTTTTACATCCCACTGCTGGGCAAAGGTAGTGAACTCCAGAGGGATTTGGATCATAGTCCACCACACTACCCAAGTAGGAGTTGGTGAAAACATGCCTTCGGGAAATTTCTTACATTTGAAATATCACACAGTATTTTCCCTCAATGTGAAGCAGAAATAAACAAGCAGTTAACAAATTTCTTTGTCACAGGTGCTCGTCGCGGGTTTGTACTCAGTATATGTGTATTGGAAACCACATTCTTAAAATGAACCCTATTTAATGAACATTATAAATACTTACAGTAACAGCCTCCAGCGGATCGTCATACTCTGGTCCCTTCGTAATATCCAGGGCTTCGTCCAGTTCTGCTAAGTCAAGCGGACTCTGCCTTGGTTTGGCAGGTCTTTCATCATCAACTTCCTGTTTCATCACCTTCTCTGACTGGCTCTTATCAACTGGAAAGGATTTAATATGTAATAATATTTACAGCGAGTATGAGGTATGTCGTTAAAACAGCAGAGTGCTTAGTTATGTGAGAATAGTGTGGGGCGCTCTATGCCATATTTTTCGTATATCGAGATTCGAGCAAGCCACACTTTTTTTACAATAATACTAGTATTCTTTGTTCATTATTACTTTCTGCTTATATTAAGAATTATTTTTCACTTTTTTTTAGTTTGATGTGCTTCAAAAGAGTGTTTTTTAGTTTTTTACACTATATATTATTATTACCTTGTTGCCCGCGACTTCGTCCGCGTGGACTTTAGTTTTAGATTTTTTCTTAAACTGGTAGGTAGCTGATGTACTAAGAAGTAACCGTCCCGTCCCGTTAATATCGGTCCAGCCGATTCAGAGATTAGCCGTAACAAACAGACAGACAGGACAGACAGAAAAAAAATTACCAAATTATTTTGGTATATGTACCATATATACATCGTATGCTAGTAAAGAGCGGTTAGTTTAATATAATATGTATTACAAACAGACACTCCAATTTTATTTATTTGTATAGATAAATGCAAGTTGGACTGCATGCAAAAGAATGACTGCTGACTAAGTGTTATTCATAATATTATAAAGGCCTACTTTACGTCAAGGTACTTGTTTTTGCAAAATCTGAATTTTGATTCAGGAAGATACAGAACTATTTAAAGCCATTATTATTACCTGCAACAGCCAGTCCCTGTTTAACTATGATGTCATTGAGGGTATCTCCAGTAGGAAGAGTAACATATACGCCAAGAGATTCCGAAGTACTGAAAAAAAATTAAACTTAAAGTACAAAAATTGTAAAGGGAATTATTCCCTTCAGTACAGTCGAACACGAACTGTACAGTTTATTTGACAATATAAGAGTTTTAATTGTACATTTAAAACTGTGCACTTAGAAATGAAGGTCTGTAACAGCTCTTTTTTTTAACCTTTTTATGTCCCACTACTGGGCACAGGTCTCCTCTCATATGTGAGAGGGATTTAGGTCATAGTCCACCACGCTGGCCAAGTGCGGATTGGTGGACGTCATGCTTTCGAGAAATTATGAATTCCTCTCAGGCATGCACGGCGATGGAGAACATCGTAATCAATTAAATATCACGATTTTTTCCATCACCGTGGAGCAGCGATAAATGCGCACATTACAAATTTCTTTCTCAGAGGTGCGCGCCGAGGATTTGAACCCGGAATCGATCGCGTCGAAGACCGCGGATTTATACCACTCGGCCATCGCTGCTCATATCTATCATAGCAGCTTTTTTTTTCAACCTTTTTATGTCCCACTACTGGGCACAAGTCTCCTCTCATATGTGAGAGGGATTTAGGTATGGCCTATCCACCACGCTGGCCAAGTGCGGATTGGTGGACTAGTCATAACAAAACATAGCAGCTTTAATAGTCATTAATTCCAATATCAAACAAAATGACATCAGATTTTTTTATTTTTATTTGAATGGAGTAGCAGACGAACATGCAGGCACGTGGTGTTAAGTGGTCGCTGCAGGCCATGGACATCTACATACAACCTCAAGCAAGCATAAGTAAGTCTTGTCTGAGGTCGTATGCAGTTACGCTGCTACGCCGGAGGCTGGTGGACGCCTCATGTAAGTGTGGCCGGCAACTGCACTTTCCACCGAAATACAATAGAATTGGTTCACGTCAGAAGTGGGCGCAGCGGTGGTACTTCCCCGGGCGAACGATAACAGTTCTACCACCTACAATAGTATATTTCATTACAAGTGCGGAAAGTCTGTCATTGCAAGGAGTTCCGACAAATGTCTACCCGAACCGAGGCGCAGCCGAAGGTGAGGGTTGACAGTCGGAACTCCTTCCAATGACGGTTCCGCACGTGTACTGAACAATTATTTTTAATACAGTTGCGAAAAAATGAAGCAATTTAATAAAATAATAAAAACTCGCAAAGAACATTTTTGAAAAACCGTAAAAGAATACTTATACGCAGAGTTTTTTTTTTGTTTTCTTCACCCATTCTGGGTAGGCAAAGGGAGCTATGCCCATACAGCCAAGTCTTCAGTAGAATTTTTTTATTGATGTGAAATGAAAATGTTAATGAGATGAAATGAAATCTAACCCAACTCATTGAATCAAATAATTAAATCTGATATTGAAACAAATTAGTAGCTTCTTTTTAGAAATATTTGCATGAATCATAAAAACTTCTAAAACTTCGTAGTTGGTTTTTTTCTTTTTAATAGACATTATTTTGACAGTTGGGAAATAGAACGCACGAGTGCGGAAAAGTTAAAGAAAAAGCACGAGTGTGTAATAGCCCACCTCCCGCACGCTATACGTCCCTGCAATACGTCACTTTTTGAGCAACTGTATTAAAAAACATTTTTTAATACAGTTGCTCAAAAAGTGACGTATTGCAGGGACGTTTAGCGTGCGGGAAGTGGGCTATTACACACTCGTGCTTTTTCTTTTTCTTAAAAAACATTTTTTAATACAGTTGCTCAAAAAGTGACGTATTGCAGGGACGTTTAGCGTGCGGGAAGTGGGCTATTACACACTCGTGCTTTTTCTTTACCTTTTCCGCACTCGTGCGTTCTCTTTCCCAACTGTCAAAATAATGTCTATTAAAAAGAAAAAAAAAACCAACTACGAAGTTTTAGAAATTTTTATGGTTCATGCAAATATTTCTAAAAAGAAGCTACGAATTTGTTTCAATATCAGATTTAATGATTTGATTCAATGAGTTAGGTTAGGTTGCATTTCATTTCATCTCATTAACATTTTCATTTCATATCAATAAAAAAATTCTACTGAAGACTTGGCTGTATGGGCATAGAAGAAAACAAAAAAAATCTCTGCATATAGGTATTCTTTTACGGTTGGCGCCATTTTTCAAAAATGTTCTTTGCGAGTTTTTATTATTTTATTAAATTGCTTCATTTTTTCGCAACTGTATTAAAAATAGTCGTTCAGTACACGTGCGGAACCGTCATTGGAAGGAGTTCCGACTGTCAACCCTCGCCTGCGCCTCGGCTCGGGTAGACATTTTGTCGGAGCTCCTTGCAATGACAGCCTTTCCGCACTTGTAATGAAATATACTATATTCAATAAAACTCAAATGCCTCTTACTAATCGCAAAAATCTCCTTCTTTTACTTGAAACTAGTAAACTGCACTGTGAGACGAAAGAAAAAGTAAAACATGATAATGTTGTACTAAGAAGAAATGTATTTTAATCCATTAACAAAAAAAAAAATTTGAAAAGAGAGAAAAATCTTTGAAAAATCTTGAAAAAAGAGAGAGAGAAAGAGAGAAATTTGGTACATACTTGTCGTCCACTTCAATGCAGCAAACTGTGCCGATATATGATCTCATAAAGTTCTCTACTTCCTCCATCAGTTCTTTGTCTTGAAGATGTATTATATCTACCTGTGGAATATTTTAAGTTATAACAATAATGGAACCCGGGACCCCCGATTGGCAGTATGGCACGGTAACCGTTGCGCCACACGGGTCGTCACTATTATAATAATATAATAACTTAACTTATTTTCAATAACTTGACGATAAACATCCAAATAATTAAGTTACTTTTTTCCAGTCTTTTAAAATGGGCGTACCCAGGTTCTTGGTCAGGGGGGCAATTCTTGAGCAAGGGGGGACAATTCTTGGTTAAGGGTGACAGTTCTTGGTCAGCCCCCCGCCTGACTAAGAAGGGGGCAAATTTTTCGATTCTCAGTCAGGGGAGGGAGCATATTTTTTTAAAGCAGGCATATATTTTCCCTCCACGTTGCACGAAGACACGCTCACAAAATATTTACCTTAATATACAAAGGAAACAGCAGGAGGTAGCATATCTTGCTTATTCTTTGTAGGTTTATTTTTTCGTTTGGGAAATCTTTTGGGATCTGGACCTTGATACAGGAGGGCAGCATTTTTTTTAAAAGCGATTTTTATTACGTTCTAAATCAATAAAAATGAGTGCATTAACTATGAACGATAAGTGACGTCACAAATCATTTTCTCATACTAAATGTATGAGGACGTCACGTGTTGACAGCTCATTAAAATTACCTCAATTAATTTGGTAGTCCAAAATCGGATAGCTTTACGATAAAAGTGGATGCAGCACTGGTACATACTTCCCTCTAGAAGAACACTCTATAACTTGATTTCAAAAAGTTGTATAAACCTTTACTTAATAATAATAACTAAACAATTTTTTTTGTTCTTTTAGCGCTAATGATAACATGTCAATGACATGTAAAGCTTATATAGCACTGTTAAGATTTTTAACGATAGGATAATGAAGTAAAAGTTTTAAAAGTAGTCCTTGAAATTTAAAACTTACCCCCGCCAGATGACAGCAGCGCGCGTATGGAGGTTTGACGCAAAAAGCGGGAATCAGGGGCTGAATCGTGGTTATAGGCGCTGATCGCAGCTCGCCTGTATCTACCAGGAACAGCTCTGCAACGCTCATGTCCTCCTGGTAAAATATCATATGTAAAACTAAGAGACAGCATAATAAATCTCGCTTGTGTAAGAGACAACATAATAAATCTCGCTTGTGCAAATTATTATCAAAAGATTGAACCAAATAAATTATGATATACAATAATAGCCCCACTGGGATTCCCGGTGTCTTGGATAGTATCCACAATGAAAACGAAATACATTAATACAATTTGATTTTGATTTTAATTTAATTTACAATTTTATATGAGAATTATATTCATGAATTAAATGAATTATTATTATTATTAATAATTATTATAATACAATAAAAATACACAAATACATGGATACAAACACCCAGACCCATTTTGTGCTTTGCTGGGAATCAAAACTGTAAACCTTTGATTAGCAAGCGATTTACGCAGCTAAGCAAAATGGGCGCGGTTGGAAATGAGATGGGTGACCGCTACTGGCAAAAAAAAAACATGCACGTTTCCGTGCTTCGGAGGGCTTGTTAAGCCGTCGGTCCTGGTAGTTGTCGATAGATAACAGTCGTTAAACCTTGTCGGAGACCTTATGGGCGTTTTGAAAACATCCGACAGCGGGAGTCTTGAAAATATGCAATAGCTTGGCCACTGACCTGAATCTCCACCAAGCTGCTCCAATGTGGTACGCATCTCCACTCCTCCCTCTCATTGGAGCTTTGTGGAGTAAACTCCAGGCCTCCCCTATAATGAAGAGCACCCGTGCCCAGTAGTGGTACGCAAAAAAGAGTTACAGCCAAACTGTCTTACCTCACTTAGTCTGAAGAAGAGTCCTCTGTAGTAACAGTCGCTATCGTCGTCATAATATGCACAATAGTTATTATTGAGTCGTGTCACTTGGTCAAGGGTCATTTCCACTGGATTCTTCTTATAGTAGTCAGTCATTTCCGTCATTAAACTGAAAATAAAGTATTAATTCAAAAGAAAAGCCTAAAATGCTTGAAACACATATAAACAAATATTTGTCTTGTAATCAAATTATATAAAAGATTGACGGGTTGTATTTTTTTAAGTTGCTTATCGACTTCGCACGAGCCAATGATCGATGATTAGCCGCGGGTAGTTGATACGCGCCTTTATGTACTAGCATTCCGCCAGCGGCTTCGCCCGCGTGTACCCGTTTAGTGGGTCCCCACAGGATAAAATTAGCCTATGTGCTATTCCAGGCTTCATTGCTATATTAAGGTGTTTAGCCAGTTGCTTCAACCGCGTTGACCCTATTACCTGTTTTCACATAGAAATGAAGCATTTTCCCGCCCTTAATTGCCCTGATTGCCCACAATCCCTGTGGCAATGAATGACAACCGCATGGAGTAATGATTACCATGCCAAACGGCTAATCAAGATGCCCGGGTTTAATTCCCGGCAAAACAGAAATTTGAACTCTCGAGTTTTAATTTCTATTCTTGGTCTGGGTGTTCATGTTCCTGTCTTTGTATGTGTCCATGGTACACACGACACAGGGTATTAAGTACCTTACTGTGGGGCTATAAGTGTGTAGCATTAATATTTTATTTAAACGAATTTTCATACACATAAGATGTAATACTTACTTGTAGACATCATCCACATTGTCAGTGATGATCCAGAAAGAGGAACCGTCAATATGCATAATTGTTGCAGTATATGCACTGTCAATAGGGACTACTGATTGCGCAGGAAGGACACAGGGCTCTGGCAAATTTGGTGTTGGTGAATCTGAAATGCAAAAGTTGTTGTAAATGTATTCATTCAGTTTTAGTAATTGACATAATTGTAATGGTCCTAGTGACATTAGAGCTAAAGGTTCTTGTACAGTAAATTTTTCAATTCTTGGATAAAACTATTTATCGATTCAAACTTTGTTCGTTTTGGAACATCAATATCGAAATAAAATAACGGTATAATATTGTTATAGCTAAGCAACGTTGCCAGCTTGTTTCTTCCAATTTTGTTTCTTTTTTGTTCATTCGATCTATTTTTAATTAAAATCCGCTGCTATAAAAAACACACACGAGTATGCACAATTTGGAACGTCGCGCTCAGCAGTCTGTTATCCCCCGTAAATATAACGTTATATAGGTCGATAATTTATAAGTAGCGTTTACTGATATAGCATTATTGTGATAGTTTTTACCTAGCTTAGATGTAAAACGTTGTTTCTTGAAACGGTATCGACACAAATAGTCAATAACATTATAATTTTATAGCGTTATTTGAAGCTCTGTGTGTCCATGGTACCCACCACACAGAGTATATCATATTGTGGGGCTATGAAAGAGAATCATTATTTATTTATTTATATAAAAAGTATAGTCTTTCTCTATCCAACAAATAATATCAACTGTCTAATAATATGGAAATTCAAAAATCCCTTAGTGCCAAAGCAGAAAGGCTAAGATGTGGAACATAGATGGCGAGAGGCGGAGTAAAATTTTATTATTTGACATTTTGAGATTGTTAGTGGCCAACCCACTGTTGGATGTTTTCAAACCGCTCATAAGGCCTCCGACAAGGTTTAACAACTGTTATCAATCAACAATAACTGAGACAGACGGCTTGACGTGCCCGCCGAAGCATGGAAACGTGCATTAAATTTTTAGGCACTAGCAGTCAACCATCTCCTACTCGACCACGCCCGTTTGGCTAAATTGTATAGATCGTTTGCGTTTAGACGCTAACCGGCGGGCCATGCGCGATTCAATCTTCCAAAAATTACTTTACACAATATCTGGAGTACTACAATAAAGAAAATAACATAATACCTTCATTTGTCACATCACCTCTTTCTGGTATTTGGCATTGTATTTCTTTTTCATCTGTGGCAGTTTTCGTCATTTGTATGCTTTCAGCGGAGCATGAAGAGCTTGAAAATGATATTAGCAGTTGGTCTTCTTTTGGCACTTTCTTCCTCAGAGGCTTCTCAGATGGACACCGGTTGTGGCAAGCCTTGGAAGTAGACGGGATGGGCTCACTTAAGGCATCAATCAAATTGAAGGAACTAGCAGAAGGTGGGGGCAATATTGCTCTGTTCTTTATATCTTGCACTGGAGTGATTTCCGCATTACTTGTTTCATCTAGAAATAAGTAGATATCTGTATTGTTAAAGTGAAGCAATGCATTGATAATGAAATAAAACATTCTGAATGGGGACTTACAATTGAGATGGTTTAGGCAATAAGCAGTTGGAAAATGTTTAAGTTCTTGAAACAAATCAGAGTAAAAATGATATCTAAGCATTTTCATCAACTTGCACACAAAATGAAAATGTAAAATTAGTAAGTAAAATACATACAATACTACATAAAATAAAAGCAGGCAATGAGTTTAAAAAGGAACTTATAACATATTTACTGGAAAAGGCGTAATACTCAGTCACTAATTTTTTAAACAATAAAGCGGCATAAAGGAATTCTACAAAAACCTTGGAGGTTTTTTTCTGCCCGCTTTTTTTCCTCTCAATGTACAAAAACCCTGCAATTGGGGTACCCAAAGCTGACCATTGGATCGGAGACGAAAAATAATATAAAAATAAATAAAATCAATCAATTAAAAGGTACAATATGGGTACAAATATAAATATAATCAATAAAACTTTTTCAAAGTACATTTTTATATTTATAATTAGTTAAGTTTTAAATTATTGTAATATTTGCATACCTCATGAAGGTAAATATGGCAAACCAAATGTATAAAAACACCTTTTGTAAATACCCATATTTGTGCAAACAAAAGCCCGTCTTTGTAAAAAATAATAATATAAAGCTTACCTAGCTTCTCCAATGCAAGATTGAAGTCAGTGATAAGATAAGTGAACTCATCCAATTGCTTCATGCAGTTCAGAAACCGATCTTTCAATTCAGATGGTTCACATTTCAATTGTTCCACAAATCCCTGGGCCTGGAATGGTATTTTTTTATTGAAAACTTTAATCATAAAATACTGTCATTACTCTTATACAAGGAAACTCCAACTTTTAATCGCAGAACAATTCTAGGTTTTGCAACAAGTTACTATCGCTCGCTATACACAGATCAAACAAAGTTAGTGTTAACCTCTAAAGGATCTACTCAAGAGAATGTAACAGCAGATATGGAAGATATAGCAGAAATATTGCCATCGGAAGTACAAAACGCAATAAAAAGCCAAAAGATGGAAAAAGCTCCGGGTCCAGATAAAATCACAAATGAACTCCTACGTGGAACAATAGACAAAATAAGTCCAATACTAACGCGGATATTCAATGAGTGTTTAATTACTGGAAGCATCCCCAAAAAATGGGGTGAATCACACATTATACTTTTATACAAAAAAGGTCCTAGGGACAACATTGCCAACTACAGACCAATATCTCTAATTTCTAATGTATATAAGGTCTTTGCAAAAGTTATTTTGGACAGAATATCTACAAGACTCGATGAAAACCAACCAGTAGAACAGGCGGGATTTAGGAAAAACTTCAGCACAATTGATCATATACACACAATTAAACAGATTATACAAAAATACAATGAATACAATAAACCTATCTACCTGGCTTTCATAGACTACTCCAAAGCTTTTGACAGTCTTAAACAGGAATCTGTATGGCAAAGTCTTACAGAACAAGGGATCCAAAGTACCTACGTTAACATAATCAAAAACATCTATAGTCATAGCAAAGCTAGTATCAGGCTGGAGTCTATAGGAGAAGCTTTTGAAATGAACAGAGGAGTAAGACAGGGTGATCCACTCTCACTGCTCCATAAGCTGTTTTCAGCAGCGCTGGAACAAACTTTTAGGAAATCGGAATGGGACCACTTAGGGCTTAATATGAATGGTTCGCGATTAAATCACCTAAGATTTGCTGATGACCTGGTTGTAATGGAAGAGGACCCAAAAAAACTAGAATGCATGGTGCAGAAGCTGGAGGACAAAAGCAGAGAAATAGGTTTAGAAATGAACTCTAGTAAGACAAAACTGATGACAAACTCAGTAAACGTAGATATTATAGTCAATGGAAATAAACTTGAATATGTTAAGGAATATGTATATCTAGGCCAGATAATATCCCCTAGTGATCAAATGTCAAAAGAAATAGATAAAAGGATTGCCATAGGATGGAAAAAGTACTGGGCATTGAAAGAAATTATGAAAAACAAGGAAGTAGGAATAAAGATCAAGAAGAAGACATTTGATACATGCATTCTCCCAAGCATTACATATGGCTGTGAAACCTGGGCCTTAACACAATTCCATAGAGAAAAACTTGCGAGATGTCAGAGATCCATGGAGAGGAGCATACTAGGACTGACATTAAAGGAAAGAGTAAGAAGTTCAGACATCAGAAACAGAACAAAACTAACTGACATACTAACACATATAGATCAACTTAAATGGAGATGGACTGGACATATGATGCGTTGCAAGGAAGAAAAATGGAGCAAACAGGTAACAGTTTGGTACCCAAGGGATGGCTTTAAGAGCAGAGGACGGAAACTAAGAAGATGGGAGGACGACCTGAAAATGACTTTAGGTCCCTGTTGGCTAAGAGTGGCAACAGACAGAACACAGTGGAAGGCATTGGAGGAGGCCTATGCCTTACGGCACACTGAACGAAGAGATATTCTGTAAAGTGAATTGTAAAGCTAAATATCAATTGATTTTATGTAAATTGTAGATGTCTTATGTCGTTCAGAAATAAAGGCTTTATTATTATTATTATAACATGCATGTAAACTGAAAAACATGACTCTCCCTGATGTGTATTAGCGGGTCATATATATATTTTTTAATATTGGGAGCTACTTCAGTTGATGGTGTTGTTAAAAGTTAAAGAAAATCAATTTTTATATAAGCAATGCTTGGTCATCCGGGCCCTAAATCTATAAATGTGAAATTGTTCAAGCTGCCCTGGCAGACTGTGGATGTGAGAGCAACTTGAGCTTAAGGCTCTCTCACATCTAAGAGGCATTTAAGTTTGCATAGTTGTGGCACAATACAAAGAAGAACAAGCAGTACAGTAACTTTATAATATTGCCAGAATTGTGAAGTTTATTTAAGTTACTGAACTGCTTGTTTTTCTTTGTGTTTTGCCGCAACCCCTTAAAACAACATCGAAATCAGTTCATAATTTTACTACCCTCTTACATAAACAAATTAATAATATCGTCGAGTCTTTAATAAAGTTATTTTAACTTTTCGTATATCGGTAACTCACCTTCAATCGTAAATTTAATACATTTTGTATAGAAGCGTCACATTTTTTCAAAAAATCCACTATCCTTGCCTCCATTTCATGTCGTCTGTGAACGGCTACCGTAGCCAAATCCACAAAACTCCTGTAAAATGTTTACTTAGCAAATTTATAACACGTAAAATAGATACATAGGTGCATAAAATAAAATATACTTTACATTGTATTGTGGAGTCGAAAATTACTATTTCTCAATAAATGCGATTTTCAAATGTAAGACGGGCAAAAACGCTATAATGGTTTTGATGTAAAGGAAATCTTTCACAATCTTGACGATTATGAGGCTTGTAGAAATTGGCCTTTAACCTAGATAAGTAACTACCTACAATTTTAAAAACATATTTTCACATTCACAGGCCCCACAGCAACTTTTATTTTAATTTAACCTTTTTCCAGCAAGAGAGCTAACTAACAGGAAAAACGTGACGTACCTACTGACAAATACTGACAATATGACTTTTTTTTTTTTTTTTTTTTTTATTCATTAATTTTACGGCATTGGATAAAATCCTTGCAGCCACTCAATATTTTCGTTTCATTATTAAGTAATGGCATCGCACTGTGTGCATATTGCCAGTGTCAAGTATAATTTCTGCGTCATAGAATAAATCAGTAAGTCGTCAGGTATCAGTCAGTCTAGTCAGTCAGATGTTCAAGTAAAGCGATGGCTACTTTACGAGAACATGTCCGAAGGAGTTTTGGAGGCAAGCCGAAAAAACATGTTTTCGCACTGTTATTCTATTTCACAACACTCGTGCACTGTCATTAACCTATATCGAAAAAAATGCCATCAACTTTATCCGATATAACTCAAAAATACACTAAGAAAATGAAAATAAAACAAGAGCACAACTTGTTCCTTCAGACTTCCCGCCAAAACTCCGACAATATGACTATTAGTGACAATGACAATAATTGACAATACAATTATTTTTTTCTTCAATTATGGCATCGCAAACTCTGCATATTGCCAGCGTCAAGTATAATTTTTGCATCACGTTTTTGCCACTTTCGGTGAAACGGGACAAGTAATAACAATAATAGGTAAAGTCAATAAGTCGTCAGTAATCAGTCAGTCACACATTCAAGTAAAGCGATGGCTTGTTTTGTTTACCAGAAGTCAGAACATAACCAATGGAATTTTGGAGGCAAGCCGAAAAAACATATTTTCGCAATTCGCACTGATATTTTAATTCACAACACTCGTGCACTATAATTAACCCATATAGAAGAAAATGCCACAATAGTTGTGTATAACTAGAAGGCACATTGTGCATGCACGTTGGGACGAGGGGTTCCCCCGTAAAAGCCACTCCTCTCTGACGGGTGTCATACCTGTCATACCTTGATGCTCTAAGGACTAAGGTTTCAATATACAGTACATACATAATATTGTTTCAGTCACTTCCTTTCTTGATTAATTTTTTTTACGATTAAACACAAACAAACTCTGCAGCTGCACTCCCTAAGTCATAATTTGATTGAGTCATAATTTCAGTCTAAATTTGATTGAGGGTTTTTTTTTTTCTATGAAGTGACGCTTCTTCTCCCCGTGGAGTATAGTATTCTTTGCCCTAAGTCCTAAGTCCCTACTCCCTAGTAAATTAAAAAAAAAACGACATGTTGGTTGGAGGGAGTCGACGTTTTGGAGTCACTGATTTAGTTTTGTTGTTTTGGTTTCTTTTTAGTTTTATTTCATAGTATTGTCTGTATTCCTTTTACATTTTTTATGTAGCAACTTTAGTGAGAACTGTCTGTTTTGCCTCGCCGCCCAACCCCCCGGACGGCCATATTCTCTTGGAACTGCCGCTCGCGGCGTCAACGCGTGTGTTATTACGATCGTGTGCAAATCGAGCCAGGCGGGACGTTTAACTTAATTTGAGGTAATATTCCTGGACAGATAGTTACGCTGATCGATGCTAATAGCTTTTATTGATATATTCTAGGTGTTATAGTTTACTGGGCCTAGTTATCTTGTGGTAGTTAGACGTCGTAATTTACGTTAATATCTCCATTTGATGCAGTCGTGAGGCCAACAAATTGCGGGTTGTTGTATATTTTGAATTATTTGATAATATCTAGGCACTTACTGAGGTTTTATAGTGTAAGAAACGTAATTGCGAAAGTTTTGTTCGGTTTTTCACGATCTGTCATTTGTCGAGGCAGCTGACGAGTGCGTAGAAGTTAGGTTAGGTTTTGAGGTTACTGAATATAACTTTTAATACGGTAAGTGCAATGATAGAATTAAATAAACTTATTAAGAGCACATCTTTTCATATATACCTATATATTTTAAAATATATATCATCTGGTTGTGTAATATGAAAAATGTTAAGTATTAGTGTTTGTCATGTATTGTATTCAGACTTCAGACCATGCGCTTGTATTGTTGTACCTAGGTAGAATAGTTCCTCAATGATTAACTTGGCACGTATTTCATATTAGGTGCAGGCACCTTATATTGTAAAAGTTTTAGAATTTTCACACCATTACAATAATATTGTTTAGTAATTTATAAATATAAAGCAGTATTTCCTATGAATCCAAACACCAATGTCACTACATTGTAATTAGACATCTGATCTAGATTTTCCTAGATTAATCTTACTTTGCTTTAAAGGTACTATAGGTACCTGTGATACTAAGTTTCCATTTTCTGTATGTATGGTGCTTCAGTACTACAGTATTACAGTATGATACTTATTGGTGCCGACTTTGTGTTTGTTTTAGATATAGGCAAAATGTGTTATATTTTCCAACAATTTTATATAATAAAGTTTGCAGGGTTTTTTGGGGGGCAATCAATCAATCTAGCCAGGTTTCATTTTTAGTCAATATCGTTTAATCCACATTTTCAGCAAGAATCAACTTAAGAATAATTTGCAAAATATGTATGTATGTATGTATATATTTATATATCTATGTATCAATATATTATGTATGTATATGTATATATGTAGACAATAATTCATATGTATGTATTGCAGCTCAAATTTTATTTACCATATTTACATTTACTTTTGTGCACTGATGCCCTACGTTTAACATTACTCAACCATTCACTACCCTAAGGCAGTCTGGAAGAAATCGCTATCAGCGATAAGGCCGCCTTTTGTCTACACTGTATTGTTCAATATGTTTAATGCTGTATTTCTGAATTTGTGTGTACAATAAAGCAGATTTGTATTTGTATTGTATGACTATATTATACTGACATCTATAAGAAAATATTTAATTCAATTTTTTTTAAATCGGGAGCTGAAGTAGATGGTGTTGTTAACTAAGCAGTGGGTTCTAAAGAAAAAAAATCCGAATAATGCTTAGTTATCCAGGGACTTTCCATTTATAACAGGTTTTCTGTCACACAACATTGTATTACAAGTCCAGTTGTATTCCAGCTTGGTGGTCCATGATCTGTGCCCACTAGTGGCCATTATTAGGACATTAAATGAAATGAGGGATTAAGAGTTATGCCTATCAGTCATCAAGAAGGGTTGAATCTCAGATCAAATAAAAAAGTATAGATCAAATGCTGAGAAGTGAGGCCAGCTTAAACTGTACCTTGATGTGTGCAACGACACAATGATGTGGATACATGTACTACATGCATCTTGCTTTGCCAGCTCGAACAACACATTGTCCCAACAATTTTCATCGAATTTAGTGCCCAGGGTTTTGGGTGTGATAGATTGATCCAGCTAGGTTTCATTTTTAGAAATTATTGTTATATTCATATTTTAAATGATAATCTTCTTAAATATAAACTGCATTAACTGTAGTTTTTTTCTTGAGCAGTATTTTTGTAGGTATGAATCTAAACTTATATCAACACACTCTACTTTCAAAGATGCATCCTTTCCAAAATTTACAAATAACATAATTGAACAGGAAATTTAGTTGGTACTTTCTTCATACAACTCATTATGGATGCCAATGATTTTTATTAATAAATTGGTATAACCTCTATGCACCATGTATACCTTATTTTTCTATTAATTTGAAATCTATTTTGATTTTTATAGTTATTGTTCTTTTAATTGTGCCTTTCAAAATGAGCCTTATAAAAAACTGAACTCTATGGCCGTACTCAAGAACTCTTGCTTAAGTTAGCAGGCAACGCTATGCAAAAGGCTATTTGTTGTGCGTTTGTTATGTCAAGCCATATAGTAGTAGGCTTCACTGAAGTTGTCTGTTAATTCGTTTAGACTTTAGATGAGCCTAAGCGTTAGCGAGCACAATGAGACCTCATACTATTGATTATGTATGCAGTTAGTCTATATTAAAAAAAAATTAGAGAGTAAAAATCTTTCTCATTGAGATTGTAAAATATCTTTCAAATTGGTTTTGTTTTGGGGTAGCCTATATGCTAAGTCTGCGATGGCCGAGAGGTGAAAAACCACGGTCTTCGACGCGACCGATCCCGGGTTCAAATCCTCGGCGCACACCTCTGACAAAGAAATTTGTAATGTGCGCATTTATCGCTGCTCCACGGTGATGGAAAATATCGTAATATTTAATTGATTATGATGTTCTCCATCGCCGTACATGCCTGAGAGAAATTCATTATTTCTCGAAAGCATGACGTCCACCAATCCACACTTGTGAGAAGGAGACCTGTGCCCAGCAGTGGGATACAAAAAAAAAGGTTGAAAAAAAATATATGCTAAGTCTATGGCATATATAGCATTTATAAAGGCATAGCAATTTTATTATTATTCACATAGCTACTTGTTTTAAAAAAACTCAGCCTGATTTGCCTCTAATGGCAGGAAAATGTTAATTGTATCCTTTTTTTAATATCATTAGAAATATTATTAAATTGTGCATTAAATCCTTATACTGTTGTCACTGGCATATAAGTAATCTTTAATGAAAACTTTATTTGGCATCTGTCTTATTCAAATAATTTTGATCCAAATCAAGAAATTCAGTGGTCAAAAAATAATATAAAATCTAGTACACAAAACAATCAAGCAATCATTTCTATAATACAGGTAATATTTTGCTATTTATTTTTAAATCTTCTTTAGTTGTAAATAAAATAGGTACCCAAATAAAGTTAGGACTAAATTATGTAGTAAAGGCTATCTCTTACTTAGGTATGTTTCGTTGTTTATTTCAATCCATACTTACTAATATTATTATATTATTAATATTATAAATTAGAAAGTAACTCAGTCTGTCTGCTACGCTTTCCCGCTTATGCTACTGAAACGATTTTAATGAAATTTGACACACAGATAGAGTGGTCCTTGGGGAAGGACATAGGATGGTTTTTATCCTACGGGAACCTTTAAAACGGTTTCACGCGGGCGATGCCGCTGGCGGAAGACTAATTTATTAGTGCGAATCTCGAATTTGAATTTGTAAAGGGATTTTATAAACAAAAAAATACCAAGCCATTAATAATATAGTGTGTAATTCTATATCAATTATGTTTTCAGTAGTATAGAAGAAGCTAAATTAAAGTTTAGATCAGTATAAGTTTGTTAGGCTGGATCAATCTTTTTTATTTGTGGAAGAAATTGCATGGTTTGACTACAGAATAACTTACTGCATGTTTATCTGTGGCGAATTGCTACAAATCGATTGTTTCAGTAGGAAGGTGCAATCGCCTGCCTGAATTATGAGACAACTTCAGACTTCAGGCTTAGGCATCAAATGTTCTATATGCAAAACATTCTAGTAACAGAACTTCCTATTCGGAAAACATTTCATTAAGTTACAAAATGTCCCATTTTTGATATGTCTGTGGGCTACAAAATGTATCACAGCATCTCTATTAATTTGTCTCTTCAATACTAGATGGCGCTGTGTGCAACATGAGCCTTTATTTTCTTATTTATTCGTTTCCTATTTCCTATTTATTCGTTTTATAAAATCTGATAGAATAGTGCATTCCTTTTCATTTGTGTATACTGATTGTTTTTATGTTTGTCCTTTGAATAAATTTGTATTGTGTCTCCATACTTTCGGTTTATGTTCTTAGAATTTAAATCTTTGTTAGATTGTTTCCAGCCTATTATTTTTACAATCTTGTAATATGACAATAACTTATGCTGCGTAGAAAAATGTGTTTTCCAGTTTAGCAACTAGGTTCTTGAGTGCCTCCGAGGGACATGATGCTCATGGTTATAGGGCTGTAACTTCAAACATTTGGAGATGCAATTTGTGAAGAGCCTATACGTTTTGTTTTTTGACCTGTTAGTCTGTTAAGAAATTGAATTAATTGCTCGTGTGTGTATTTTGACCTATTAGTGTCTGTTTAAAAGTTGTTTCTGGGAGTGTTGAGAAGCCTTTACAAGTAAGCCTTTTGTTTTGAATAGGTTTTCATTTCTCATAATGGATGCGTCTGTCCTCTTTTAGTACAGAATGTATTTTACTGGGAATCCATTTTTTGATATCCCAAATCGTATTTTTAAGTTGTGAACTTTCATGGTTCGAAGTAATTCTATTGTGTTTCGGTGGAAAGGTGCATATATGGGAGGCGACTATCATCCTCCGGAGCAGCAGCGCAATTTAGGCATCAAACAAGACTCAGACTTGGGCTGCAGAAAGTAATTTGCTCCACGTAGCCTGTAGGTCTACTGCCCCATTTAAATTTAAAAAATCCTTAGTTATCCTGTGTCGTGATTACACTGGCAACCCTGAGTCATGGTTGTCGGTGCGTACTCTGTAATTATTATCCACATTCAGCTGTTTTGCCCGTGGCCCGTAATTAAAACATAGTTAGAGGAACCAGCGCGGACGCCTCCGTCGGACAGATTAATGCCTTAATAGAAATGTAACAGTTGATTACATTAATGAAGAACAGGGAATTATCGCGTTTTTACACACCATCGTACACGGCTTGATAGCTGATTGATGACATCATTTGTACCTGCGATTGTCCGATCTTTATTTTGATTGCTCTGTTTTCAGGGTTCCGTTTTCCGTTTTCCGTACTCAGTATCAAGTACTTACCATGTTCTTTGATAAATAGTTTCAAAGGGGATTTTATTACTTTACTTCCGTTTCCGTGCACATCAGGCACACTAACTTTAGAATTGTTAGTGTTTAAGAATAAAAATACATATACAGTAGAACTCCAATTATCCGAATTAATGGGGACCGGGACCCATTCGGATAATCAAATATTCGGATAATCGGATTTTTTTAAAAAAAATTGCCATTGGAGAGAATAAAAGCTACGTTTTGATATTGCACTATTTTTTATTGAATTAAATGAAAGAAACATAAAATTTTCACATGTTTTAAATATAAATAAAATGTACTTATGTACAAGTTTAGAAATAAAAATCATTGTTTTTAAACATCTCCGTTAATGTAAGCTGTTTTGCGGTCTTCAACCGTTTTCGGGCAGCCAGGTCACGCATTCGCTTGACGGTGAGCAGTTGCAAGTGGTCACACTCGGGCTGACGCTCCATCCACTTCAAAGCAGTCTCGAGGCCGGCAAATGCTTCACTAGCTGATGGTCCAGCGTCTACTTCAACATCAGCAGAAAGTTCTTCTTCCACTTCCACTTCAACATCTTCCAGCGTCCTCGAGCAAGGTCAATAGCACACTGACTAATCAAAACAAACAATGACAGGTGCGCCGTGACTGCAATGCTCCGGAACTTGTCTTAACTTGTCGTTGTGCCTACACTGACTTTTGTGATTCGGATAATCGGCGATTCGGATAGTCGGAGTTCGGATAATTGGAGTTCTACTGTATCTAAAAAAAAGGTCCAAACAAAAAGCTAATAGTTTTCGGTGTCCTTTGGTTTATCTATGATTTAATAGGTTGAGTCCCTTTAGAAAGAAGATCATGGAACTGAGCCGCTGTTCAATGTTTCTCATAGTTTCTTCCTTGGCTGAAATACGTTTCTCTTCCAGGGTGAATTTTTTTAAACATTTAAAATGTTAGTCACTCCTGACATACAGGAGATCCCGACACTTAATGATCACTACTACAAAAAGGGCGGCAGAATATCTACAATAACCTTTATCTGACATATTGACAAAAACGACAAAAAAAAAGTTTTTGATTGATTCACTAGTCTACTCTAACTCTGACGTATTAGGTGACACTGTAATGCAAAATTAGATGGAATATATTAATAAATAAATAAAATGTGTAAACCCTCCGAAGCTTCACTGATGTAACTAACGGTTTTGTAAGAATGGATCGTATTATCAGGTGTTGACTTATCTGAGATCGTTGAAGCGTTTTAATATAATAAACGTTCGCACGTTCTAATAAGTATTGATTGCCTCTATTCTTTGTAATGATTTTTAAATTAGATTTTTTGTCGAAAACGATTTGCGGTATGAATTAATCGACATAATAATCCCTATTTAATTTAATACCCAAACTGAAATGAACGTTGTAGTATGTCTGTTATTTATCTTTTGATTCTTGACAAATGCCTTTCTAATCCTGGCTGTAGTCGTGTTTGGAGCTACCGTACAACTGGTCACCTTTTGCTGGTTTGGATGTGTACACGATGGAGGATAGTGCACTCAGTAAATCGCAGCCTCTATTGAGTTGGCACGTTTTTTCAGTAGTTTCCATACAATATAGCGAAAGGCGATATTAAGTCAAGTGTTAACAACGAAGCGAAACAATGGAGCTTTGTCCGCAGCGTTGGAAGCCAACTTGTTCGCCTCCCTCGACATGTTTACAGCCTCGCAACGACATGTTGATAAAGTCGTTGGGCCTCCATCGCCCCGCCCATTGTGTGTGAACATCTTCATACTCGATTGGATATTGGCTAGGGTTCGTGGCTTTTGTGTGACACCACAAAAGTGTTTGTGATTTTTTTATAGATTTGCAACTAATTTTTCATCAGTTCGATAATCTTTATGAGGTATAGTGTTTTAGCGTTAAGTCCGGAAAGTCAAAAATATTCTTGTTTGTCATTATTCCCGTGTTTTTTTTATTGCCTTTTTTACAAATTCCCTTTCCAAGTTCATTAACACTGGCCCCAGTGTTTGATAAGATAACTTTTATGAGGTGTACGTCATGTCTGGTTAGTCTAAAAATATTGTTTGTATTTCCGTGATATTACCTTCTTGCAAATTCACATTTACACTGACCCCAGTGTTCGCTAATGTGCGATTCGACACTAAGCTTGTTGGATACACAATGGAGACAGAGGATAGCTCACTTCTAAGACTTCATTGAGATTTCGCTTTTTCAGTAGTTTCACTCAGTTATTCAGTAGTTCCAATATAGCGAAGGGCGATAGTAAGTCAAGTGTTAACAACAAAGGAAAACAATGGAGCTTTATCAGCAACGCTGGAAGCCAACTTGTTCGCTTCTCCACATGTTTACAGCCTTGACATGTTGATAAAGCCATCGCCCCGCCCTTTGTGTGAATGTCTTCGTACTTCAGCGATTGGATATTGGCTAGGGTTGGTAGCTTTTGTGAATTTTTGATAGAGTTGCAACTTCTTTTTTTGCTGAAATCAGTTCGATAATCTTTATGAGGTGTGATGTTTGAGGGTTGTGACCAGTTAATCCAAAAATATTTATTGTTCAAACAACAATATTACCTTCTTGCATATTGTCCTTTCAAGTTTATTTACACACTGGCCCCAGTATTGTTACAAGCTACTGAGCGATTCGTGATTTTTAGCTCGTTGGATACAAGTTAGGAGATGGAGGATAGCTCACTTCTTACCATTTTTTGAGCTTGCAAGTTTTTTTAGTAGTTTCCATACAATATAGCGAAATGCGGTGGTCAGTCAAGTGTTAACAACGAAGCGAAACAAGGGAGTTTTGTTCGCTGCGCTGGAAGCCAACTTGTTCGCTCTCTCCCTCGACATGTTTACAGCCCCGCAACAAAATGTTGATAAAGTCGTTGTGCCTCCATCACCCCCGCCGATTGTAGAACGTCTTCATACTTGAACGAATGGATATCCACTAGGGTTGACCGTTGAGGGCTTTTGTGGTGTCCTTTGTGGATTATTGATAAAGTTGCAATTACTTTTGTGTTGATAAAATCTTTTAGTTAATGGTCAGCATTATTTTGAAGAGTCGTTTAAGAAACAGAATAGACATGGAACTGTGCTCTGTTTTTATTATTTACTTCATAAAAACGGTCACGTCTATTCTCTTTCTGAACAGAATATAGAATTTACGACGTTACTTTTAGTATTAAAGTTTTTGTGGAGTTACAGAATTTTTCATTAACTTGCATCTACTTTTGTGTTGCTAAAATCTTTGCTTTTATCTAGATATTGTTTTCACCTTTCCTTTAAGAATACTTTATTGCAAAATGTTAGGCCAATATTGCCAGTAGGCACTTCCGGTCAGTGTGTCGTCTCTTTTTGTTTAGATACACTATGAAGAATAGTGCACATAACAACCTTGGTTTATTTTGGGGAAGTTGTGAACTTAGATGAAAGTCTATTGGATTTTGTGTTGCTCAACAAATATAGATTTTTGTTTCGCTTATATAGTCAGTTTAATTTGAGTTTTGTATCTGCTTCACATAACCTTGGTTTATTTTGGGGAAGTTGTGAACTTAGATGAAAGTCTATTGGATTTTGTGTTGCTCAACAAATATAGATTTTTGTTTCGCTTATATAGTCAGTTTAATTTGAGTTTTGTATCTGCTTCACATAATTATAAAGAATTAAAGATTATTTAGTTGCTATTTCTTAAAATATTTACTTTTACTAGGTATTACAATTTTTTATAAACAAACATATCCACAATCATGACGCAGTACTCGAAGGTGGCAATACAGACCAGACCGTTCACAAACTGTCTCTATTTCTGCGCCCATTGTTCATGCACAATAATAGTGAAACAAATTGACGGGCATTACGAACTGTCAGTGTTGTCAGGAGCGCTAAATTAATATGGGAACGGCCAACTTGTGATCGACATTCAAATAAAAAGATGTAGAGACTCCATGATCTTGTATATTTTTATGGTTTTAACCAAACGTGAAACAATGAAAATTTCCTTGCCGACTTTCCTTGGCACATGACGCTCTTGTCCTCATATTAAACGCGTTAGCTCCTTCCCGTCTTTTGCACACTACATCAAGATATTTGAGGGACAATACCTAATTTTTTTTAATTTATAATGATATTGGTTTTAATGATCTTTATTTTATTCCCAGGTTCCATAAATCTCCACAATGCAGATCTTCGTAAAGACCCTAACGGGTAAGACTATCACACTCGAGGTCGAGGCCTCCGACACCATCGAGAATGTGAAGGCTAAGATTCAGGATAAGGAGGGTATCCCTCCTGACCAACAGCGTCTGATCTTCGCCGGCAAGCAGCTGGAAGACGGTCGCACTCTGTCAGACTACAACATCCAGAAGGAGTCGACGCTCCACTTGGTGCTGCGTCTGCGTGGTGGTACCATCGAGCCCTCGCTCCGTATCTTGGCCATGAAGTACAACTGCGAGAAGATGATCTGCCGCAAATGCTACGCTCGTCTCCACCCTCGTGCCACCAACTGCCGCAAAACCAAGTGTGGACACACCAACAACCTCCGCCCCAAGAAGAAGCTTAAGGATTAGATATTATTATTTTTTTCATCTTAAATTCATATGTAAAACATCTGAATAAAGGCTTGGTTTTGTAACTTATTTTTGTTTTGTTTTAATCTTGTTGCCTTAACTTCGATACAAGTAGGTAAATTGTGTTCCGAATGGGAGTAGGCTTGGAATTGGGGCTGTTTGGTGTTTTGTCTTTCATAGTTTCATCTTTTATAGGCCCCAAAACAGTTAGTGTTGATTTTGATTTTTTTTCTGAATATGACTGATTATGAGTAATTACAGTAAAGTATACTTACAATTTTGACACCAAAATAAGTTCATAACATAAATAGAGCCCTAAAATTAGGGACCAGTCTTTATAATATTAGGATTGCCATGTTCGTATGCCGTAATATGCTAACTATCTTGTCAAACTAACACCTTCAGTAAAATTAGAGCAAAGTGGCATACATCTACAGTATTGAGGAACGAAGGATGCGTCTGCGTGCGCTTTCAGTCGCAGTACCTTTTATCCTTAAGGCAAGGCTGTCCGACCCCAGGCCCGCGATTTTTCAGAAAATTTATTTTTAAACTAGCGGCCGCCCGCGACTTCGTCCACGTGGACTTTCATATTAGTCATAGCATGATGTTATATATCCTTCCCCAATAAATCGACAATTCAACATAAAAATATTTTTTTAATTAGAACCAGTAGTTCCTGAGATTAGCGCGTTCAAACAAACTCTTCAGCTTCATACATTAGTACCTATAGATAATTTAGTTCTATTATGCCAGTACCTAGTTTATCAAATTTAATCGAGTAGCTTTGGCGTGCCAATGGATTCAATCGGCAAACACACGTTTATAGCCTGCTTACCCTTTTACCCTGTCTTTGCAGTAAATAAAAGAAAATTTGATGAGCTTTAAGGTTTTTTATAGAAAGCTGCAGATATCCTTTGGCTTACAACACCACATTATTCCAATGCGGATAGGTGACGATGCGGGCTAGTGCCAACTGATGTGGACAAACAGTCCATAAGACTGCGTTTCCACCATATATGTGCGAGGATGATGCATAGCGAGGCATGTATTTGTAAACAACCAATAGAATTGCTTCTATAAGCTGCACTAAGCGAGGCTAGGTACATAAGTAAGTCCCTGTAGCTTCGGGATTAAGAATAGAGCTACGGTATCCCCTGTCTGAACGTAAGAGGCGACTAAAAGGGGCCTTCCGGGGTTGTGGACGGTGTGAGACGCTCGATCCGTCCAACCAGCAGCTCCGGGAAGGGCGGCGATGTGTGCGTGGCCGCATGTCGCCGTGAGCATCGGAAGGTGCTGGAGAGCACATATGCTCTCCCGAAGATGGGCCCGTTCTGGGGCGTCGCGCGTGGAGGACACCGGTGCGTTCCGCCGGAGATCCCGGAGTCCTCTCCAAGCGCAGTGGCAGCCACCGAGTGGGTTTTAGTGCGGTCAAATCCCACATAACCCGGTACCCTCTCCCATGGTGCCGGGTACCTTTTGAAGGTTTCCCCCCCGAAAACAAAAAATAAACAAAAAAAGGTACATAGGTAAATGACAAAACGCGTCCTCGCATATCTCTGGTGGAAACGCAGCCAGCCCTTCGACATGGTTTAACGACTTACATGCCGTAAAATGTTCCTACTTTGCTCCTATGAGGTTAATTATGCTCCAATTTTCTTAAAAGTTTTATCGCTTAATATTCCCAAATCAGAGCAACATTTCATTTAATTGTGAATGCACTGGAAACATTTAACTTATAAGTGACAACAATGAACCGGTAAATTTTACATCAGCCATATTTTTCTTATGTCAGGTGCAGCTGAAGTGTAAGTCGTTAAAAGTATACCTATTTTTTTTGTCTTCGAAAAAGTCACTTCCATCTTAAAATCAGCATAGCACATTAAGGTAATTATGTTCTAATGTCATTATGTATATAATCAGGTAAACGAATCCGTAAATATTTAATTGAATTGCTGAGTTGGTCTTAATCTGACCTCACTTATTTGGCGTGTTTATGTTTTCTTTTGTACGATGGGGTAACTTTGCTTTGTTATTTGTTGTTAGAAAAGATGCCAAGAAATTTTAAAACACGTTTAGGGTCGAGAAATTATAAAAAAAGGACGTCGCAGGATAATACACATTACACCTTGAAAAAGTGTAACTGCAGAATTAAGCACACTTTTGGATGATAAAGAAATTGAAGAGTTGGCTCAGCCGTTCATTTCAAAGCAACCACATCGCCGTAGATCCAGCACTAAAAGCTATCTTCCGATCTTGGATCTATTGGAGATTTAGAAAATCTTGAAACTAACTCTATACAGTGGCCGAAATTTGTAATGAAAATTGCAATTTCAAACCAATTGTGAAGGCGGCTGGGCAATATGTAGATTTCGCGTATGAGGAGGAAATTTTTCCTGGTAAAATTATAAAAATAACTAAACAAAGGCCGTATTCTTTTTTTCTTTACGTAAAATGGAATGAAACAAAGTAATTTTGTAACTCAATTTAAGAATATAACATTATTTCTTAAAAACACGGTTTATTTAAAATTTTATCCATTTTTTGACCGAAAATACTATCAAAAATCATAAAGCGTAATATCACTTGAGCATAGTTTGATTATGGAAAGCATAACTTTGCTCAAAAAGCTTCCACAATGGAAATTGCTTGTGGAATATACCCAGGAGCAAAGTTACCCACGACCATGGGTAACTTTGCTCCTTATTCATAATTTTATATATATTATGAAATATGTAATTAAGTTAATTTAACGTTAAAAATATGTTAGATAACATGACATTCTTTAAATTTTTACATGTGAGTATATTTCATAATTAATAGTTTAAACAATATTCATAATTCCCTTTTTTGGAGCAAATATTAGAGCAAAGTAGGACCATTCTACGGTGTATCTACAACAAACCAGACCGACGGCTCATCGTGCCCACATAAACGCCTATGAAATTGACCACTAGAGCGGTCACCCATCTGACGCCCGACCGCGTCCGTTTCGATTATCTGCATAGATTGCGTTCAACGCTAGCCGCTGGGCCATGCGCGCTTTAGGGAGTTTTAAACAGAATTTCAATTTCTTTATGGAATAGATACGCCCATTTAATTTTAGCAGTGCGGATAATAATTATATAATAAGTGTGCACAATTTCATCCTCTGTCTAAGATTGTGAGATGAAGTCATTTCATAGGTATGATTAGTCCAATAGTGCATGCATCTTTGTGAAATCTATTCTCATTCAATCTAATGGACCGTTTAACCGCTAAGTACTTATACCGTAATAAAATATAAAATCACATTTGCCACAAAGTGGCTCGCATCTCAATTCACACACGCAACCATTTAAGTCGGCAGTGGTAAGAGAAAACGTGGTACACACATCAAGCAACCCTGTCGCAGACAAATCTTCCGGACCCTATTAACAAGTTATGAGCTTAGAGCAACGCCGGATGCCAGCAGCGGCCCCGGTACTTGAAGGTGGAAGAAAGCTGTATTGCTCTCTAGATCCGGCTCGGAATTTCGAGGCCAGTCGCGCATGAAGAACGCTTGGCTTTCCATTGGAGATCCCGGAGTCCTCTTCAAGCGCCTGGGGCAATAATATAAAAAATATCATATCAATATACAGAAAATGACATCCTTCTCATTTTGTGTGCATTTGTAGCGACTGAAAGAAATGGTGTCAGTGTGTGAAAAAATTAAAATGTGTGTGTTCCTTTTCCCGCACATTGAATCGAAGCGGGGCTCAAACGCTACTCTATTGATGGATGTCTATCTATACCGTCGTTGCTCTAAGGTCGTGAGTGAACGAGCAACTGAGCGCAGGCGCATCTTTCTCACGAACAACAACTTACTCAAATAGCTTTAATTCAACTTTAATGATCCGTTCGCGTGAATAAAATTGATTTGATGGCATTATGTTTTGACTTTCCTCACTTGTAAGCGATGAGGTTTGAGCGCGACATCTGATCTGATCTTATTCAAGTTATGTAGGTACTTTTTCGAACGCAAATTGCCGACGTGATTATGACTATCTGGTTATAGTGATCGCGTAAATGTGATCGTTTCAACCTCACGATTGCAAGGAGGAAGTTATTAGCGGCAACGATTGTGGGGTACAACTATTTCATTATTTTGAATGATAGTTTACGCGCCAGCAGTAGAATATTGTCTACGAGGTAGAGTTCATAGGCACTAATAAATAAACTTAAAATAATAAAACTATGTATTGTACCTACTGCATATATATTGGTAAAATTTTACATCTATAGGGATCCCGGATTAGGGTAGGTAGGTCTACCCGGGATTCTGCAGGCGTACGACTAGGTAAATAAATAAATGGAACAACAATAATTGCATTAATAATGATACCTAAGTAGTTTAAAAATTATCATCATATCCACATACCGTACCGAAAAGCAAGAATGAGCTCTAGCTTTGTCCTTATCAGAAAAAAGAGAAAAGTGCCTTCAGGTAAATATTAGCAATAACGCAAGAATTAAATTTTAAGGCAAACGTTAAAGGAAGAAAGTAATAAAATAGTTTGTTAGAGAAAATGTTAACATTACCATAAAGTTATATTGCTTTGCACATACAAGTTTGATCAAGAACATCTTATTGATCAGCTATTTATTAGTAAATAGGCTTTTTAATTGTTAAACTATATACTTAGTACAAATCCTATTACAAGAAATTAACAACCTTTTGGGGTAACTTTGAGCCGCAGTACAATTTTTGCACATCGTTTATTAGTTAAAAAGACACGGATACGTCCAGAAGGGGACAAAAAGCTATCATTAGGGAGGTACTCAGTGCTTGTGGAGTGGAAATGACTCAATCTCCAGCGCTGGGCAGGTGGTGAGCGTTTGCATGTAATTAGATCGAAACAGGGCTGCCAGTGTTGAAACAATTAACGCCGATTAAAGTTAGGTACATGGGCGTACCCAGGTTTTTAGTCAGGGGGGCAAGAACTTTGTCGTCAAGTTCTTAGTCGGGGTGGGAGGAGCAAATTTTTAGGTTTATGGCCTGGGGGGGGGGGTTTATTTTTTTTCAAACTGGGTACCGTGCGTAAATTTACCTTCTACATTACACGAAGACACGTCCACAAAATATTTAATACTAAATGGACTATTTAACACAAAAATATTTTTTCAATTTTGAACCTTCCTGTGATTCGTGCATGTTCAAAAAACAAACAAGCCAAACTCTTCAGCTTTATATATTAGTATAGATCTATACAAAGGAAACATCAGGAGGTAGCATATCTAGCTTATTCTTCATAGGTTTCTTTTTCGTTTAGGAGATCTTTTGAGATTTTTGACTGGACCTTGGATCCACTGACTGCCCACCCCTCGGTACGCCCATGTTAGGTATGTCTGTAAAATCCCCGATAAAGTACATGCCTGAGAGAAACTCATAATTTCTCAGAGGCATGTTGTCCACCAATCAGCACTTAGCTAGCGTGTGCTATGGCTAAAATCCTCTCACTTGTGAAAGGACACCTGTGCCCGTAAAATGATTAGTTTTTGTATTTATATTTAAATATCCAGTTGGGTGTACTGTACTCAATATTTTCTTATTACTGAGCTGTACCCTGCTGTCGTACCAACTCAGAAACCTTTGTGGGCTCATGCACAACACTTTGTTGGAGATCATCAATTGCATAGTTTACGATTCTATAAAGGACATACAGACAAACATTCATTTTTTTATATATAGGTAAGTGCCTATTCTTAATTCGACCCCTTCCTACGATAACGACAGTTCAACTTTCATAATACTTATTACAATAGGTAAGTTTTTTGACACGGGATGAGTGGGAGGGGGGAGGGAATGTTCAGGAGGATCGCATATGAAACTAACATACATACAACATTTTAGTACAGAAAATGAAATTAATTCTCAAAAATCACTCTTCTTAATCTTTATAGCGCTGAGTAGTGCCTTCTTGTACTGGTACATATTAATTAACTTAGATCATGAGTACCTACAATTATGTAAGTACAGATAGGAAGCTGGGATCAAAGTTCTGAAATTCTATTGTGCTATCATATTTAATCTTGTTTAAAAAAAAATATTTCGACTTCTATGGTCAGGTGACTATTTAAAAGAGGTGAATCATTGACGATTGGTCTGTGTGTGAAATAAGAAAACTTCATTCTTGCAGTATTTACATCTATACTAAGCTGAAGAGTTTGTTTGATTGTTTGTTGAATGCGCTAACCTCAGGAACTACTGGTTCGAATTGATTTTTTTTGTGTTGATTAGTCCATTTATTGAGGGAGACTTTAGGGGCAAAAAACTAAAGTCCACGCGGACTAAGTCGCGGGCAGCCGCTAGTACCTAATAACACTGTAGTTCCTTATACTTAAAAACTATAAAAGGTATATGACAATTTTTAATCTTCGTAATAAACATTATTTCTTTATTATTCATAAGTTGCCAACCATAAGACAGGGCGTCGGCGCAGGCGTCAAGTGGTTAAAAACGCATTAGCGCAGTGATAACGCCCTAGACGGCTTTATTTGAGAGTAAATGCGTTTTTACTTACATAGGCTATTTATTTTTCTAGACGCCTTTTATAATTAAAAATCGTTTTTTATTCCAATCTTTCCTATATAAGTATAACTTAAGTGCCTGCATTGGGCTGTTGTGGTTGTGCATCCACAGTAATCCACACATGGATGTATATGGCATAAAAGGCTGACTGAATAATACATATTTAAAATTTAGTAGAAATGAGAATATACTGTAGTTAATAAGTACGAGTTTGAAATCTTTATAAGGATATTTGATTTTCTTCGTTTCTGGTATCTTAACTAGATGGCGCTACATGATTCGTAATTGACGTGAAGGACTTGACTATGATTGCGTTTTGGTTTCGACATGTACCAAATTTATTTTTTACCTTTATAAGTTATAAGTAATACCAAACCATTGTAAATAGTTTATAACTGATCCTTTGGATAGAAATCGATTTATACAAAAAAAAAATTGAGTGAAAAATGTAACGTCAGTGCACATGCCAAAAAGTTAATTAGTGAGTTGTTCGTAAAGTAACTTTTATTTATTTTACTCGTGTACCTACCGAGTAATATCTATTTTCTATAATATATTCACGATCTCTTTGGCTGAGATATCGTTGCAAATTCCTGTCCAGCGCTAACATTCTTTGACGACTAGTATTGCGTTGTGGTCACTACGCTGGTGTGCCTTTTTTTGTTTTCTTGAACCTTCAAAAGGTACCCGGCACCTTAGGAGACCGTACCGGGTTATGTGGGATTTGACCGCACTAAAACCCCCTCGGTGGCTGCCACTGCACTTGGGGAGGACTCCGGGATCTCCGGCGGAACGCACCTGTGCCGGTGTCCTCCACGCGCGACGCCCCAGAACGGGCCCATCTTCGGGAGAGCATATGTGCTCTCCTGCACCTTCCGATGCTCACGGCGATATGCGGCCACGCACACATCGCCGCCCTTCCCGGGGCTGCTGGTTGGACCGATCGAGCTCCCACTCACACCGTCCACAACGCCGGAAGCCCCCTTTTCGTCGCCTCTTACGATCAGGCAGGGGATACCGTAGCTCTATTCTTAATCCCGAAGCTACAGGGACTACGCTGGTGTGCCCTGCAAGCTGTAAGAAGTCTTGGCTTTGATTCCCGGCAGAGGAGATATCTAAATGCTGAACTGAGAGGTCTTTCCTCGGTCTGGGTGTCTGAGTCTGTGTGAGGTGCCTCGTCTTTGTGCGAGTCCATGGCACCTAGGACATATTCTACTGTGGAACCACAGAATGCTAGCTATGTGGAACCATGAATGTGAAGTGTTATTTTTGTTTGAGGTCTCACTTTAATCTGAGATAGGTAGAACCATCTTTACTGTTTCGAGTTAACAGTGTCATACTCTCTTAAAGCATCAAGATATGACAGGTATGACACCTCTCAGAGTAGTGGCCTTTACGGGCGAACCCCTTGTCCCAACGTGCATGGACAATGTGCCTTCTAGTTATACAACTAGTGTGTGTGTGTGTGTGTGTGTCGGTGTCAGTGTTGACGGTGCATAGAAAATGACGTTGTTAATTGAAATTGACATATTTAGAAATGTATGCGTCTGTAGCGATGAAAGGATATTTGTGAATGTGTGACAAAATTAAAATGTGTGCGTTCTTTCCCCGCACCAGATTTGGCACAAAAATTATGTATCGAAGGAAGGCGCTATGCCGTCTCTCCTGAAGGGTGAGTCAGTAACTTTGATGCTCTAAGCATACTCTACGTATATTGGTATACGTAGTCGTATACGTAGTCTGGCCATAAATACTGTTACCATTAAAAATAAACAAAATATTACTTTTGAATTTGGAATCTGTCATTTTTATACGATTGTTCATCGTGTTTTCTTATCTTCGCGCAATTCAACATATTGTACTCGTAAAATAAACCCAATCGCTGTGATTGCATTTCGGGTTCACCTTTGACAAACCTACCGGATGCTACCCGGATGCGTTCAAAGCAAATGCGGATTGCAAAGTCGTGCACTGTTGCTAACAATATTTCATTGGGGGGCAAAAACTGAAACCCTAGATCCGCCACTGACATCAACCAATATTACGAGAGCACTTCACTAGTTAAACACCCTTATTTGTGCAAATAAAAGTTTTTGTTTTTGCCACTACTCTATGTATATTATGAGCCAGGTTGATAAGGAAATGTAGGAAGGGTATGAGGAGGTACCTAGACAAACCCATGTGTGTGCGATGATAACCTATGGATGGAGATGTACTTAGATATATTTTGAGATAATGTCCGTATTATTGTGTACAATACGTAGCGATATAAATGTATAAGTAACATGACTTAGGTGGGTGTTACTGAATCAGTTTTTTTTATAGTTAAATTAAACTTAAAAGGAAAACCCCGTAATGTTTATTTAACGACATTGCAATAAGCACATGGTAACAACCTACTGATTTAAAATCTATTCTCCGGAACCATTTAACTCGCTGGCAACAATTGGATAATAAAATTAGAATAAAACCATCGAACTCTAGCTTTGAATTTTCAAATTTGGAACGAGCGCTGCCATCTTCTAAATTGCCGCCATAAATGCGATAATTGGATAATCTCATGGCCAGTAGCTAACTGAAAACGGTTTTATTGGTTGCTTTAATGTTATTTACCCAACTTTTACAACTTCATTCAAAGAGAGACGTTATGGCATAAGGTTATGGGTACAATTTTACTGACTCTCGTGAAATAGGTAACCTAGGTATATCATATCTAGTCCCTGTAGCTTCGGGATTAAGAATAGAGCTACGGTATCCCCTGCCTGATCGTAAGAGGCGACTAAAAGGGGACTTCCGGGGTTGCGGACGGGGAGAGTCGGAGCTCGATCCGTCCAGCCAGCAGCCCCGGGAAGGACGGCGGTGTGCGTGTGGCCGCATGCCGCCGTAAACATCGGAAGGTGCAGGAGAGCACATCTAACCTCCGAAGATGGGCCCATTCTGGGCTCCACGCGTGGAGAACACCGGTGCGTTCCTTAGGAGATCCCGGAGTCCTCCCCAAGCGCAGAGGCAGGCTACCGAGGGGGTTTTAGTGCGGTCAAATCCCACATAACCCGGTATCGTCTCCCTAGGTGCCGGGTACCTTTTGAAGGTTTCCCCCCCGACACCAAAAAAAAAAAAAGGTATATCATATCTACCGCCTATTTGAATATTTGTTCATTTTTGGGTAGATTTTCTGCTTTTTGTCCCATTGCTGGGCACGAGTCTCTGCCCATTATTGGGGAGACCTGGAGCTTCTTCACCAGGCGTTATCTAATGCGGGTTGGTGGAGGTCGACTTGTATTGATTATACATTAATGATTTTTATGCATAAAATTAATTTTACGTATTATGTAGGTATTCTGCGTTTGCAAAAAAAAAGAGACTGGTTAGTAGGAGAATTTCAATTTTTACATTATCGTCTTAGGATAACGTTGGTACTACAAGTTAGAAGGTATCAATACCTAAGTATTCTGATGTTTAATTAAAAGGTTTCCCAATAAGGACTTAAAACGCAAAAATAATCATACCATGATTTAAAAGTAAAATGAGTTATTAATCAGTTTATTGTTATTCATGCCCACCTAACTTAATCACCTTAAATAAATCCACACGACTGATACGGCCATTAATTTGTCAGATGTCTACATAAGGAATTTTAAATACCTTACCTATTTAAAATACTTCCCAATTTATCCAGTTATATTTTTAAGTAATCAATATTACTATACTGCACATTGCTCTCCCGAAGATGGGCCCATATGGGGCGCCGCGCGTTCCACTGGAGATCCCGGAGTCCTCACCAAAGGCAGAGGCAGGCAAAAAAAAATCTCCTAATTAAACCCTTTTTTTTTGTTATCGGATGATGAGCACCGTTAAAATGTACCCGGCAGCTTGTGAGAAATATTGAGTTATGTAGGATTTGTACCGCACTAAAACCACTTCGGTCGGTCAACGCTTGGGGAAAACTCCTGGCACAACGTCATTGACCACCTTTCCGGGACAGCTATCATTTCGCGGTCCGAACTTCCACTTTCGCCGCCCGCATTAGCCGCCTACCTTGTGATAAACAAAAATCTTCTTAATTATCCCGAACTGACCTACAGGAACCAGCTAAGTGAAACCTATACCTAGGAACATCAGTTAACAAATACTAACTTGAACTATATAGCCTAATTGGTAGAGTTTTCAATCAATTTTAATTTTCAATCAATGGCTTCGTTTTGAAACTTCCGTTTGTTTTACATAACTTATTATCGGCCCAACTTTTATTACACAAAAAGGCGTTTAAAAGTGATTTCAAAGGTGATATCAAAAATGAAATAAAAAGAATACAAAATCTATTCTCGCTTCTCAGTTAAAACGGCAATAAATTATAACACTGGCTGCGACAGAGCTCATTTCAGCCTGTATAGGCGAAAGGTTCGAAAAAATGGAGCGTTCGAAATTTAATTTATTCAAAATTGAAACGTCATGGCGTACAAAGGCACGCACACAATGGCGGTCGGCCGGTGAGTGTTAACACGAAAATTAAATGCTGATATCACAATTAATCAAGGGCCATATTAATAATTGGCTATTCAGTACGGCGAGGTGTCAAATTATATAGCTCAATTAACCGCCGTGGAATAGAATAGGGCGTGTTTTGCTTTGTTTATAAATAAATACACGTAACTTTAAAAGATTTTGTAGTTTGGAATTTTTTCTAAAGAAAAATGACTATCGCTACAATAATATTAGCGTACTTGCAAATGCTGTACTCGTTAACTTGATGAGTTATTATAAATGATTTAATTGTAATTCAGTTGGGATATTACTATCTTCCTACTATACATTTGTATCTTTATTTATAATTATAATGGCGTAGGTACCGATTCAGGAGTCCCTGTAGCTTCGGGATTAATAATAGAGCTACGGTATCCCCTGCCTGATCGTAAGAGGCGACTAAAAGGGGCTTTCGGGGTTGCGGACAGTGAGAGTGGGAGCTTGACCCGTCCAGCCAGCAGCCCCGGGAAGGACGGTGGTGTGTGCGTGGCCGCATGCCGCCTTAAACATTTGAAGGTGCAGGAGAGCACATCTGCTCTCCCGAAGATGGGCCCGTTCTGGGGCGCCGCGCGTGGAGGACACCGGTGCGTTCCTATGGAGATACCGGAGTCCTCCCAAGCGCAGAGGCAGGCCACCAAGGGGGTTTTAGTGCGGTCAAATCCCACATAACCCGGTAACCTCTCCCAAGGTGCTGGGTACCTTTTGAAGGTTTCCTCCCGATACCAAAAAAAGGTACCGATGCAGGAACGCAGTAATGGAATATTTTATTAAAATTGCTCCAAAGTATTATTGCGCTGAATTATTCAATGCTGGACTGTTTTAGCTATTCTAAAAAAACACATAGGTATTGTGTCTTCGTCAGAACGATACTTTTTCAAACGGCAAATGTATTTCAGTATTATAATAATCCACAACACTGCAGATGTTATTAAATATTTGTAATCTAACTGTAGTGATTGGCCAACTACAAAATGAAACATAGAAGATAAAGATAGTTATTTTTATTGCATACTTACAATATCTACAAGAAAGTACTATCATTCATAAGTTCTCATGTTATAAGAGTCATGAGTTCACGACACAAAAGACTTCGTCATAAAATTGTTTAAGAACGACACCGCCGTAAATGCTGACAATAAAAAAATATTTTATTATCAAACTAATACCTTATTAAGCCAAGTTTTTTAATCTTCACAAATGTCTTTTACTTATCGATGTTTTTGAATCTATTATTACGTTAGGGATGGGACGCTGTATCCGACATGTTAATATTTGAAAGTCATTTCTTTATTAAACGAAAAGCTAATGTGACTAAGACAAAATACGAATTTATACGAAAAATGTGTCAATGTTCTCTTTTTAAACCGACTCTGTCTTGTCTCTGTCAATTCTTTAGCGTCCCACAGCTGCGTGTGGGTCCCTCTCCGTAATAGGGAACATACATGATTTTTTCATTGTAACAATCGATCCTATTTGGTATAGGGATCAAGTGTTTTTAAAGTACCACATCGATTGGAGCACTTCTAAAGCCAGAAATATGAGAAAAGGTTAAACATCACCGCGCAGCGTTGAAAACGGCCCATACTAACGAAGCGAAAAATATGACGTCACCGTCCGCGAACGCAGTACCAAATAAATACCATGGAAAAACAAGTCATTGCAATTTTAACCATTAGAAACTGCGTTTAAGTACCTATATGTTTCACGTTTCAAACTCATAGCCCCACAATAGGGTAGACATACCCTATGTCGTGAGAACCACGGACACGTACAAAAACAGAAACGTAAACATCCAGAAACCTCATCATTCAATTTTTTTTCGACGGGAATCGAACCCGGAACCCTCTGATTGGCAGTCCGGCATGGTAACCATTGGGCCACACGGGTCGTCAGATAATTTTTTCTTGCTAAGTTGTAATGTTTCTGAAAAAAATTAAAACATTATTGGATGAAATAATATTTCTCATTACCATAGTACCTAGTACTAGTCCCTATTGTGGAGGCATACGTGTAAAGTAACGTAACAATGTGTCAATGCGGGTTGGTGAAGATACGGGTTAGTGGCCAACCAACTGACACATTTTTCAAACACAACGACCACTCATCGTACCGCGTAGATTTGCCTAAGAAGTCGCCTGCGTTCTACGCTAGTCACAGAGCAACGCGCGCTTGAAACAAATTTGTTTAGTTACGCCCTAATTTTCTTGAAGTACCTACCTATTTTAAAGATACTGTGCCCGAGTATCGTGAACAGTGTGAAAACAAGGCTTTCCAGGTTGTTTCCATAACTCCCACGGAAATGTATTTGTAAAGTAGCTATCGCTTTACTGGAATAACTGTTTTCTTTTGCTAACTACTGTTGAAGTGACTCAAATTGAGTACTTACAGGAGATACTTAACTCTAGAGATATGAATAAATCGTTCGAAATCGCAATTATAGGTAGGTACTTATTATTACCCTTTTGTTTTTCCAAAGGAACTCGTATGTAAATAACTCCTTTGTGTAAAATATACGTACCTAAACTAGTTAAAAGCCAACCTCATCTCAACTCAACTCAAAATATAAGGACTAATAATACTGTAAATATTTAGTAGCGAATATTCTAGTACCTAAATATTAATATCCAAAACACGAGATTATCGTCATCCACATCGATAAAAGAAAATTCATGTTACATTGTACATCCCTATCGTAGGTTTGGACAGTCGGCGATACAAGTGAATATTTATGGTCGATATATTTTCGGGATTAGTGAGAAAATTATTTCACACCAAACCAGCTTAACTGCGCTGAGGTGAGCAAGGTGATCGTTTGACAAGGAAACTCATTTGTTTTCTGTTAATCTTAAGGAAATTTCTCGTGTTCGCTTGTTTTTAAGGAGTTGTTAAAAATATTTTCTTCTTTTTCGAAAGATACACCTTTTTTTTGTATCGGGGGTACACGGCACCTTGGGAATGAGGATACCGGGTTATGTGAGATTTGTACCGCACTTATATATATACATATATACCCCCCTCGGTGGTCTGCCAAATACGCCTAATGTCCTAAAGGTAGTCCATGCAAGCTCTATGTGTCCTTTTTTTAGGTATCGGCGAAACTTTCAAAATGTACCCGGCACCTTGGGAGAGGATACCGGGTTATATGGAGTTTTTACCGCACTAAAACCCCCTCAGTGGTCTGCCTCTGCGCTTGGGGAGGACTCCGGTATCTCCAGTGGAACGCACCGGTGATCTCCGCGCGCGGCGCCCCTTACGGGCCCATCTCTGGGAGAGCAAATATGCTCTCCTGCACCTTCAGATGCTTACGGCGGCACGCGGCCACGCACACACCCCCGTCCTTCCCGGGTCCGCTGGCTGGACGGATCGAGCTCCCACTCTCACCGCCCGCAACGCCGGAAGCCCCCTTTTAGTGGCCTCTTACGATCAGGCAGGGGATACCGTAACTCTATTCTTAATCCCGAAGCTACTTCTGCCGTGAAACAATTCTGTAGCTTTTCGGTGCAAAACTTTAGTTGCCGGCCAGAAGTATACGAAGCGATCATCAGCTTTCGGAATAGCAGCGCAACTGCATTCGACTACAGGAGGAACATAGGCTTGCTTGGTAGATATCCATGGGCAGCATCGACCACTTAACACCACGTGCCCTGCATACTGGTCTGCTACTTCATTAAAATAAAATAAAAATAATAAAACGAATGGGGCCACGGCGTTTGACCATTTTGCCCATCTTGTCAATGTTATTTGTATCCAGCTTTGGAGCTGTTTCGTGAAAACCGGGCAGAAAGAAAGAAAAAAAATATTTATTTCATATTAGGAATACAAAGTATTAAATAACTAAATGACTAAACTAAATGAATGCAATTTTTTCCCGGTCATCGGCTTTAGCTGGTTTTGGGCTAGATTTTGAGCTGAGAGAAAAAAGGCGGCGGAAAAAGATTCCTAAAAGCACTCTTAAAAAATAATGTAGTTTAAAAAACTAAAAAACACGCTTTTGAGAAAATACGAACTAAAAACTAAAAAAATAAGAAGAAAATGTATATTACTGTAAATAAAGCGTGGGGTGCATGGTGTCAATAGTATCTTAAAAACCACCCCACGCTTTATTTACAGTAATATACATTTTCTTCTTATTTTTTTAGTTTTTAGTTCGTATTTTCTCAAAAGCGTGTTTTTTAGTTTTTTAAACTACATTATTTATTTTTAATTTTTTAGTTGGATTTTTATTCTCATATTATTGCATTGTTATCGGCCCTTGACCCCTATGCAAATTTTCCAGTTAACCAGAAAATTATATAAATTAACAAAAATCATATTTTGCAAATTGAAAAATGGAATAATTTTATCAAATTAGTATATTGTCATCGGTCCTCAATAAGTCTACAAAGTTTGAACGAAATCTGGCCGTTTAAAGTGGGTCAAAATCGCGCCCAAAGAAGTCGGTTACAAACATACAGGTGAAGCTAATAAAAAGCGTGTAAAAAAAGTACATTTACTTAGAATAATTATTAATTACATTATAGAAACCAAGTTGGCGCGCCCAAATTGAAGCATTTTAATTGGTGCCATTAATGGCACCAAACGCTGGGCCGTCGGCCGCTTCGTGGTCAACCCGAAGAGCCACGTTTTCGCACTGTTATTCCATAACAATCGGTTACTGTAATTAACTAAATGATGCCACCAACTTTATCCAGTAAAACTCGAAACTACATCAAGGAAATTATTACTCCACCAGAATATTTCCACGTAAAATGCTGCCAACGAAAAAGATATCAGATCTTATGTAGAGTCAAGGTCCTGAATCTACACCCTTTGACTAACTCTACATCTCAGTTAAAATGTGTGACTTCAATCTCAATGGTTCCGAGATTTAACCGACGTAATTTTAAGAAAGTTTGTATTTTGGTCTTTTTATTAGTAGTACCTGGACGACCGAGCGCTGCTCGGACAAAAACAAATTATTTTCTTGGTTTAATTTCAAACGAAACACTCATTTGCTTAATGTTACTTAACAACGCCATTTGAAATAGAAAAAAAAAATACAAAAAAAAATATGAACGCAATATGGTTTTGTTTACTGAGGTTTGAACCCGGGTCTCTATTTCCGCAGTTAGCCCATGTGACCGTTCGGCCAAGGTAGCTTTAATCCATTAATTATACGAAATTTTTATAGAGCTCTTTTAAATCAACATTGTCATTTCTTTGAACGTCAGATTGGCGGGTGGCGTTTAATGGCCTTCTACGCCTACTCTCCAACAGATGTCAAGAAGAGTCGAATGTTTCAGTTGGTTTATATTTAAGTTAATTACAGCTGAAAATACTTTTTTATACTTTAAAATTTAATTTAAATATAAAACCTACCTAGATCGATTTATCACCCCCGAAATCAGCGTACAAAATTTCATTAAAATCGTTGGAGCCGTTAACGAGATTAAAAAAATATATATATAAGAATTGCTCGTTTAAAGTTATTAGATATATGTAATAATGTATCAGTATGTGATAAAAAATAGACGTAATTGTATATGCATCTCTATATACATACGAAAGTCAAAGTTGATTGACTGCTGTATCAACACACAGGCCAAACCCTTATGGCTAGAAACTTAAAATTTCGCACACGTGTTCTTCTTATGACGTACATAGGTGAGCCTAATGAATTATTATTTATTATTATTATTTGAGTTGGTGGGGAAGGGTACAACCCTAAGGCCACTGCGACCAGTAAATGATCTATTGTAGCATAATGAAAGATTTTTTGAAATTCAACCGTCAAGGGGTTGGTTGGTTTCGATAGGAGATAAGAATTTGTATGAAACTTTTTATTCCTTGGACATATTTGCATGAAATTCCGTATGAATAGGGTAAAATAGGGGATATTTTTTTTATAAAAATGGCCGAACTATTGAGATTGGAAATTTCGCACCCATATTCCTCTTATCAGATATGTATATACCTCTTATAACAGCTAGTCTACTAATAAATAAATAACTTGCATAGAAATCATTTATAGTCAAGTATATTTAATAGATCATCCGATCATTGACACACATGCCGTGGCCAATTTTAAGACCTCCTTAATCACTGCAACTTTTAAAGGTTCTCCAAGAAGTATACAAATATGTAGTGAATTGACTGGGGTCAACTCTGTCCCAAAACGGTCTATTAAATAGAAAAATCTTATTCGATTTGTTATTGCTATATTAAAGCGTTTCCGGCAACAATTCGGAACGAAAAATATTGCTATCGGCGTGGATAAAGTTATTAATTAATCGAAAATTCGATATTATGGACTCGTTATGAATTTTAACGCGCCCAGTAATGAGTTCCAACGCGTGCTCATATATCTTCGTTAGTTGACACTGCATTAGATAATTAAAATTATATGGAATTTTATTGTTTTACTTCACATTTGCGTTGCATTAATAAATACGACCGAATATTGTGTTGCTCTCTTGTTAAATAAATGTAATTTTTTTCCTATCTATTTTATGTCCCACTGCTGGGCACATGTCTCTTATTACAAGTGAGAGGGATTTAGGCCACAGTCCACCATGCAATAGGCCAATGGCCAAGTGCGGATTGGCAGCTCTCGATATCAGTCTCGAAGGTTTCGGAGTCGGTGTTTCATATGTGTAATATTTGATGCTTTTAGCATTAAACCCAAGGTACCCAATAAATAAACTCGAAAACCAATTTGACCATATCTTGTATTCATTAAATTTACAGTGATTAAAATAATATTTCCATTTTTAAACGTCGATTTCGTATCTCATTATCATTTTTGTGACGTTTTTCCAATCAATTCGAAACCTTGGTCGATCGATGAAAAATGCGAGATTCCAAGCCTAAGTAATTTAGTGTCTATTCTACTTCCATCAATATCATTTGTCTTTTTGTGTGTAGAAATACAGATTGCTAAAGGAATTTTACATATAAAATATAATTTATGTCTTTGCCATTCTTTTTGTTCATAATAATTTATGATTTGTTATCCCAATTATATTGTAGATTAGTGTAGATATTATTAATATTGTAGTATTTTCTAAGCTTTCCATTTCTCTCTTTATTAAAATTTGTATTTATTAGATAAAAAGTTAAACTTAAAAGTTAAAATTTAATTAGATCCTGTAGAAAGTATCTGCCAATCGTAAACTAGATAGATGAGAGGAAACATCTGTATTTAAGAGACATTAATGGAAAAAAACAACCCGCATTGGAGCAGCGTGGTGGAGTAAGTAACCCGTGCCCAGCAGTGGGACGTAAAAAGGGTTGCAGCCAATGGAAAAAACAAAATGATTTACAGTAATAATAACTCCAGTAAAATATTGGTTCAAAAGAAGTAAACATTACAGTTATAAGAGTTTTTGTTTGTTTTGTACACGCATTACGCAAAAACATTCAACATCTTGCACTAGCAAGATGGTGGCTAGAGGTATAAATTAAAAATATAGTCTCAAGTATACTCGCAAAATTATCTCATGCGACTGTATTAAATTTAACAGAAGAAGAATAAATTTGAATGTTACATAGTTGCTCTGTATACTTACTATTAAAAACAATAATTAAACATATTACAACTAATTACCTTTACTAGTTACCTCTGGCATAAGTTCAATACGCTAATGATCCTTTATAACGAGGGTAAAACTATAGGACACAGGCAGTATGTAAGTATTGCAACTGATGATAAATAAATATAGTAAAAAAACTAAAACGTGAAAAATAATCCTTAATATAAGCAGAAAATAATAATGAAAAAAAAACTACTATTTCATAATAAAAAAAATACTAATACTTCACAATAATGAAAAAAGTATGGGTTGATCAATATACGAAAAATATGACACAGAGTGCCCCCCACGATTCTTTCACAATAATACCAGTATAGTTTTGTTCATTATTATTTTTTGCTTATAGTAGGTAGGTACCCTGACTTTAGTGAAGAAAATCATAAAAATTATCTTGGTTAATGTTAAGTTCGAATATGAACATACAGACAAACAAATGTCTAAATATATTAGTCAAGAGACGTGTTACTTCCTAAACGTCGATCCAAAAAGTGTTAATTCAGTTACCTATTTGTTTAAATACATGATAAATTATGGAGGTCCGTATAGGCCTCTGAATAAATATTAATTCGGCCATCGGCGTGTCGGCCCAATGGGACCAGTTTTTAGTCGTAGGCTATAAATCTTACTTGTTGTCCTCTAGCATTTGAACTCAAATATATCGTATTTAATTTAAAAACCTTAATCCTATTGGTATATGGAAATTAAAATGGTAAAAAATTGTTGTCATTTTTGTAAGCGCGCACGGTATGGATAATTGTGTGAAATATCTTATTCCCTTTACCTCGTTATTTCCTTTTTTCAACTTGTAAATCATAGACATAAACCTCCTTTCGGAATTGAGAGAAAATTAGGCCGTAGTGCACAATGCTTGGGAAATTGTGAAATTACAGGTTGGTGTAATTATTTTCCTTACAGACGTTTTTTTTAAATGGAATGCAAACGAAAATGGGGGTCTACGGTATTACGAGTAGTATACACTCAATGTTATGATAATATAGTCTTATTAGTAGTAGTTGTAGTCGTAATAATTTAATAAGCCTTTTTGTGCAGCTCTATCAACCTATGAAAATTAATTATAAATTGACACCTTTTGGACGAAGACAAATTATGATAAAAGTGAAGCAAAGCTCTTCAATATTGAAAGAATCGATAGACTATTCAATACTATGGATTAATATTGGTATTGAAAAGCTAATTTCTAATTTATTTCTTTTTTACTATTACTATTTATGTCCAACTGCTGGGCTGAGTATATTTGTACTTATCTATTCTCAAGAAAAAAAATCATAATCACAATCAGTAATGCTGCTATTCTAATCTTGAAGCGTGAAGAAGAAGCGCACATGGCCCGGCGGTTAGCTTAGAACGCAAACGATCTATGCAACTAAGCCAAACGGGCGCGGTCGGGTGTGAGATGGGTGACCGCTAGTGTCAAAAAATAATTCATGCGCGTTTCCGTGCTTCGGAGGGCACGTTAAGCCGTCGGTCCCGGTTGTTGTCGATAGATAACAGTCGTTAAACCTTGTCGGAGGCCTTATGGGCGGTTTGTAAACATCCGACAGCGGGTTGGCCACTAACCCGCATCTTCAACAACCCGCATTGGAGCAGCGTGGTGGAGTAAGCTCACGGCCTTACCAATAATAGGGAGAGACCCGTGCCCAGCAGTGGGACGCAAAAAGGGTTGCGTCCAATGCTGCTATTCAAGAGGTATCACCTTCATCAAATCACATCGCCATCACAAATGTGGGAGAAAGCCAAACCTGCCGACTGAAACAAATAAGAATTACTCTGCTGCAGAAATTTGTGCAGTGCTAGATACTTCCTGAGTCAAATTAAGTAATCTTTACGTCCACTCAAAACGAGCATAAATTAAATATCGGTTTAATTTCAGAGTCCGTTGCTCGTCTTATTTTTTGTGTCTAATTTTCACAGGTAATATTTATTCTACTTTCTATTCACGCAATAATACATAGAGGTGGTTCAGTTTGAGCCAAGATGGGTGACTTACTCGTGTCTCTACCAATCTGCATTGGAGTAAGCTTCAGACTCCAATTATGGGCAGACAACTGTGTTCAGCACTGGGACGGACGCATAGAAGGGATTGCGAAATGACTTTCTAAATAGTGTACATACGTAATATACCTATCAAATATTAAATAGCAAAACAGGTGGAGCTTCACCGAGAATCTCGGAGAAAGATACGAAATCGCTGCCTGGTTTTTTTACAGCCGTTACCATACAGATCTTATTCACAGGCCACGCTCATTCTTATATTTATAAAGCTGTCAATTTCGAGCCATTTCGGGCTAAAGGAGCGCAGATGTACCGGCGATCGTAACTCAGGAAAAAACGTTGAGGCGGCGGCCGAGAAAGGGCCGACTCGCATTAAATTATTATGATTTATGTGTTTTAGTGTAGCCAACTCGCCTCCTTAATTATATATGAAGGTTTAACGAACAATGCGTGATGGCTGGTTAGGAGCGGCTCAGATAACCTTCTGTTGCACAATCGTTATTTAGCTACCGATCTTTGTAGCGTTACAATTGTATATTTAACGTTTGGGATGGTAACTGCTTGTGAAATTGATAATATTACACTTTATATTAAATCTCCTAAGTGTTCACGAGTTTTTTTTTATTTATTTTTGATTGAGGATGTACTTTTTTTTGGTATAGGGGGAGGGGAGCTTCAAAAGTTACCCGGCGACCCGGGAGAGGGGATACCGGGTTATGTGGGATTTGCACCGCATTAAAACCCCCACGGTGGCATGCCTCTGCGCTTGAGGAGTACTCCGTGATCTCCTAGATCTATTCTTATTTTAATTCTATTGTGTTTCAGTGGTAAGTGGTGGTTTTGGGCCAAACCTACCATCCGTTTCGGAATAGCAGTAGAATTGCATACGATCTGAGATTATTTCGAGAGGTAACTGGTAGTGACCAGGACGTGACGACAAGTGGGTATATAAAATTAGAACACACTCAAGGCTGTCAAGATGTAAGAATTTCCTCAAATTAGGAACCAAGTTATTTGACAGTACACAAAGGGCGTAAACGCCTTCCTCATTTTTAATTCACTTTAAATTTGCATTATATTTAATTTTATGAAATAAAGAGATGTTCCGTGCTAACTGCAACATAAATAGGGATTTTGGGGTTGCGGACTACAAGAGCTTAAACCATACAATCACTAGCCCGAAAAAGATCGGGGGTATGTGTGTTGGATACAAATTGTACTCGTACACATTGTACTCAGCTTTGGACGACTACTACATCCAAAGCTAAGGAGCTCTATCTGTTGGTAATCCCAGCAGATTTCACAGGAGCTAAAGGAGTCACTTAAGGAATTTTATTGAGGTAAAATTACCACTATTTGCCACAGACGATTACGCAGACCACTTGTTGCTAAGTGGTCGCTGTGGCCCCCGGACAGGACACACCATTTCAGGTAAGCCTCATTGCTTTGCTCGCTTGTATTGCTTGAAGTCGAATTCAGTTGCGCTGCTACTCAGGAGAGGCTGATGATCGTCTCATGTAAGTCTATTCGGCATTTTACACTGAATCACAAAAAATGCTTTACGGCAGAAATGGGGACATCGGTGTAAATTCCGCGGCCAAACCAAGAAAGTTCTACCTGGTTAAGAGGCCGTATACGAAATTTTGTCGATTTCGCTGATTTACCTGATTTAGCACAGGAGATTTTGCAGTTAAAATATTCATATTTCCATAAGTTTTATTGCACAATATAACTGATCATTTCAATAATAATCGAATATGGCTGCAACCCTTTTTGCGTCCCACTGCTGGGCACGGGTCTCTCCCCATTAATGGGGAGGCCTGGAGCTTACTCCACCACGCTGCTCCAATGCGGGTTGGTGGAGATGCGGGTTAGTGGCCAACCCGCTGTCGGATCAATCGAATATATTAGCCGCTTTTTTAGCTTGTGTCAAGAATTATAATGCGAGTTTTAGGTTATTTTAAAAGATTTTTAATGCCAAATTTTCATAAATAATTTGATTTTTTTTCAGGAAACAGATTGATTATGAACTGAAGTGTATTTATGACTTATGTATTTTATGAAAGATTATTCCAATTAGCCGAAATCATATACAATTTCTGGCCCATTTTCTCTCAAAATTGACTAAGTTCAATGTTTTTTTATTACTGATATTTATGTATGAGAGTAGCAAAACGTGACTGATACGTACTTTATATGCGGTTTTCAGAGCAATACGTAGCATTTTTTCGATCTGTTTAGGTTTTAAAATGATCCGGGAATATCTAATATTAATATTAAATAAATAGTAATAATAAATATCTTTGGACAATTCACAATTCACACAACACCATCTGATTCCAAACTAAGCAGAGCTTGTACTATAGTAATCAGAAAGCTGATAAGCATACTTATATAATTCTAAATACATACTTAAAAAGATAAATTAACACCCAGACACAGAACAAATAGTTATGTTCATCACACAAATATTTGTCCTGGGTGGGGATCGAACCCACGACCACGTTTCATCACGCTTCACAGTCGGCTCATCACCCACTACGCCACGGAGGCTGTCATATCTTATTCTATACCTATTACAGTAAAATTCACAAAACAGACCCCGGCTTCAGGTCTATTAAGGAAAACAACGTAATAAAAATGAAAAAGTGGGAAATTGAATAGTTTATTATTGAAATGATGAGTCATATTGCGCAATGAAACTTTCTTAATATGTGGCTGGCTGCAACCCTTTTTACGTCCCACTGCTGGGCACGGGTCTCTCCCCATTATTGGGGAGGCCTTACTCCACCACGCTGCTCCAATGCGGGTTGGTGGAGATGCGGGTTATTTATTTATTTATTTATTTATTTCTGTTAGTTAGTGGCCAACCCGCTGTCGGATGTTTTCAAACCGCCCATAAGGCCTCCGACAAGGTTTAACGACTGTTATCCATCGACAACAACCGGGACCGACGGCTTAACGTGCCCTCCGAAGCACGGAAAAGCACATGAAATTTTTTTGCCACTAGCGGTCTCCCATCTCACACCCGACCGCGCCCGTTTTGCTTAGTTGCATAGATTGTTTGCGTTCTATGCTAACCGCCGGGCCATGCGCGCTTCAATATAATATGTAAAATATAATAATAATATGTAAAATTAGCTAAATCAGCGAATTCGACAAAATTTCATATACGGCTTCTTAATAACCCAGTATCTCTCCCAAGCACGTTTTTAGAAAACTAAGCATAGGAAAAAAAGAAATTGAATTGAAACTGAAGAAGTGATAAAAAATATAATCAGTACAAATGTCAATTGTTTCTTTTATACCATTTGCGAACTGTCAATCAACTAGGTAATTTGAGCGTAGTCCGCACCGTGACCGCGTACTTATTTTATTTGACCGGTGACCAGTGACCCATTTTTGGACCATACCAAATTGCCTATTAGAGTATTTGTAGCGTGTAAAATGTTTCAATTGTAGTTGACATGTAGAGCTTATAAAAAAGAAGCGATTGTAACTATTCCGTACGTAAATAAATATACATAGTATTACTATAGCAGATTTTTAGGAATCTGTACCTCAAAAGGAACACAAATTTGTTATTTCTCCGTCTGTCATGACTGCATTTCTTAAAAACATACAGGTATTTAGTTAAAATTTATTTAAACTATCTATAAAATTAAACACGTAATCGGTATACTGTTTAGTTAGGTACTTACAAGGTTTTACGGAACCAAGGCTTAGATTACGTTTTCTTTGATCGTAGCCTTAAGGCAAGGATTGCTTCAAAAATAGCTAAAATTCGATTTAAAAATATATATTATTAAGTTTTTTGTAAACTCTATATAGTTTTAGAATCTCTAGACCTTTGTACCGTGACTATACTGGCTGCAACTCATTTTACATCCCACTGCTGGGCATGGGTCTCCCCATTATTAGGAAGGCCTGAAGCTTACTCCACCACGCTGCTCCAATGCGGGTTGGTGGATATGCGGGTTGGTGGATATGCGGGTTAGTGGCCAACCCGCATATCGCATATAGTTTGACTTTGAAAACATCCGACAATGTTTTCAAAGTCAAACTACCCATAAGGCCTCCGACAAGGTTTAACTACTGTTATCTATCGACAACAACCGGGACCGACGGCTTAACATGCCCTCCGAACGGAGCACGCAAACGCGCATAAAAATTTTGGCCACTAGCGGTCACCCATCTCACACCCGACCGCGCCCGTTTGGCTTAGTTGCATGAATGCAAGCAAGCGATCTGCTTGCATTCTACGCTAACCGCCGGGCCATGCGCGCCTCGACTCTACTGACCTGTAACAAACCTGTGCCTTTACTTATAAGATCATGGTCAATCTAATAAGAGTCTGATTGGATTTTCTAATAGCTAATACTGCGTTTTAGAATTGCACAACGTTGAAAAATTAAAAACTTGAGTCTCGTGTCAATCGCTCCCTTCACACTGACAGAAATTACATCGCGTTACTATATGTAAATGCATGTACTCTAAGTAAAATGTGATAATAATAACCTTCTTACCTGTCAATCCGATTCGCTACGCCACAATCACGTGGAAATTCTGAATAGACAACCATCTACTGCGTATGTGACCGACAGAAAAGGGACTCAAACTTGTGCCGCTCAAAATTTACTTTTCAACGGATTGTCTCTGTCACACTCGGTGCTAACTTCTACTCTATTGACATCGACATAAGGTAGCTAATAGAAAGCCGAAACGAGTGAAGTTAGATAGGAATCTCTCCGAGGCGCTGACCGCGGTTATAATGACGATGTCGGCAAAGAAGTCATTATTCATTTTTTTAATACAGTGTTTTGTTGAAACGACATTTTCACTATCGTAATCACGATTTGTACAGGCAATATATCAAGGTAATAAAAGCCAAGTTATTACTGCGCGGTAAGTGCACTGATGATTTTCAATTTGATGTCTTCATCGAAGCGTTGTTTTACTTTACAGTCGATTTAGTTAAGAATGTGCCTTCATATCAGTATTAACGCTGACTGGTCATTAGCTATGTACCTACGTAATGTACGCTTTTTGATGTAAACTCGGTTTTTACGCGGGAGAACTAAGTTTTTTACGTATTCTCATCTAGTTGATTAATTTACAGTATAGGTTATATTTCTCATACGGGTTCAGCCTTGCTTATTAGTTTCTTATAAGCCCGCTATATGGGTTCTTAAGAGTATAATCAGGTAGGCCGTCACCTCATTTTCAAGAGGTTTTTTGTGAAAGTGATGATAATGATTAAGAGGTGATTAATAAAGTATATTTAACACGGTTTATTTCACCTTATAAAGCTATAAGCGATGAGCATTTATTGTAATTACTAACTATACTGTAATTAGTCTTTATCAACATTACCAAACCAAATTTTATATTAATAACTATTAGTCACAAATATCTCCACCTACCCGCATTGGAGCAGCGTAGTGGGGTAAGCTCCAGGCCTCCCCAATAATGGGGAGAGACCCGTGCCCAGCAGTGGGACGCAAAAAGGGTTGCAGCGAGTCACAAATAACCTAATTATAGGTCGAGATGTGAGGGTAGGTTGGAATGTGGAGGCGAGTAGAGTGGGTACTCGAGCCGTCCACGACGTCGCAGGAGGCAGCTTGATCAGGAACAGGAAGCGTGTACATGGTGCGCTGCGATGAACCTGATGAGCTGGTGAAGTGATGCTGCAGTCCATCCAGGGAGTGAAGGTGCGACTGATGAAGGTCAGAAGGGACGTATTCTTGTCCGGGGTCACCAGTTTGGCAAAGGGAGATCTCCCGCCGGGCGAGGTGGTCATGCCTACATCACCATTCCATGATTATACCACCCGACGAAGGTTAAAGTACCATCGGCACCATCTGGACTCGTGGCGGTCCTTTACAGTCGGCTTTGCACGCTCCTATTTACCACGGACGTGTAGGTTATGGGACAAGATTCCAGCTGAGGCATTCCCAGTGGACTGTAACATGGGGTTGTTAAAAAAAGCTGTAAAAAAGTTCTCCTCCAAAGCCGGCAATGGTGGCTCTCCTGGGGTTGCCCATGTCCATAGGCGACGGTGATCGCTTAACACCACGCGGCCCGTCTGCCTTTTTGTTCGGTTTACTTATAAAAAAAACAATAAGTCAAAGCATTCTCAGTGTATAAATAATCTAATAAACCTAATAATATACTCACATTATTATATTCACAACAAAGCCTAAAAGGGAGCTATTAAAATAAAAACCAATTTTCTTATTCCAATAACACGTAAACTTTCTCATACCATAAACAAAAACTGAAAGCTTTTAACTTACAATACAATGTATTTGAACCGCAACAAATAATAGTTTCCGACCGTGCGTTTGAGTTACGACAACATACTTCAGTTCTACAATGTTACTTTTACAGTTCAAATATAAAAAGACGTTTAATCTAAACCTTATATCTTTGCAAATAAGAGCTGAGGATACTTGCGTAGATTGTTTTTTAAAGTCGTAGAGTGCGTAAAGCAGCTAAAATTGCGCTAGTGATGGCTCAATCACAAGCAGACGGTTGTGGGTGTCAGACGTATAGAACAGACATGCAGCGAAAACAATTTATTTCGGTTCAAATGCCTTTAGAGCTATCCTTTATTAGCTTTATTTTAAAGTATTTAACGTATACATGTAACTAAGCAATTCCAACGCGGTCAGGCATAAGGTCACTCACCTCACCACTAATGGTAAATTGTTTGTCAGCCGGTGTCGATTCATCGATTGCTATTGACAGATAACAGGTTCTATGTCATGCTGAAGCGAGCGAAACCGACAGAGGGTTGGTCATCACTAACTTAATTCAGTATTCCATATTATTATATAAAAGTATTCCAGATTATTTCAGGCCTCCCCAATTCTAACTCGTGCCCAGTAGTGAAACATGAACCTAGAAAGTAACTTTATAAAAAACGAAATAAATTACAATCAGATTTATTGTGTTCGTTACGAGTATCGGTTTCATTTGCTTTATCTTTTATTTTTAAACTCATCAAAAATGGTACATATTTCCAAAAAATCATATTACTGAAGATATTTAGAAGTTTAATTTTAATGTCTACGCACAAAATTCTTTGTCTACGAATCTAGTGTCGTCTACGAGTCTAGTGTACAATATTATTATGACTCTACATAAGCAACGTAGACGTCTATTGACATACTCGTAGAATGTTCTAAAAGACTTTATCTTCGGATCGATTTTACATATTATTCATATTAATCGATTCTATTTTAATCTCCCCACCTTCCAACGTTTAATTAATATGTAACTGTTTTCATGTAGGAATGAAGCATTTTCTCGCGGTAAAAAGTAGCCTATGTTACTCAGGCTGAATGTAGCTTTCTAATGTTGAAAGAATTTTTGAAATTTGACTGGCAGGGTTGACTGGCAGAGAATGCCATTAGGCATTAAGTCTTACCCTGTACCCTTATTTTAAGGTGATACAAATAAATAAATAAATAAAATAAATACAAAAATACAAATCTTTCCTCTTTATAATATTAGTATTATAAATAAAAAATACACCAAGATGATTATAAAAGAGCTCATCACGAATCTGCCAAGCTTCTGCTAAAACTGCTCCACCACCTATTCATGTTTAACATTTAACCTTTAAGGTTTTTAAATCACCGCTTTTATATCTGTTAGCATAAAAATCAAATATTTTTCAAAGATAACACATCTAGATAAAAATTTAAATTACTGTGTTAAAACACAAATCTATAGGCGTGATAGTTTTTCAGTAAAGTGTACCACAAAAATGCTCAGGTTAAAGGGATAGTGTTGATCATAGCTTATATTTATTAGTCGTGAGCTTTGAACACGGACCTATTTTAATTAAGGTTATACTACATAGTAGCTCAATAAAAAGCTAATAAAGGCCTTTTACCAGAGGTTGAGATTGTATGATTTTAAGGACGCAACTGCATAATATATTTCTGTCGTGAAGCAATTATTTGATCTTTTTGTAGGAAAGTGTGATTGTCCGTAACATGAATCTGTATCGTAAAGAATTAAAATATAACTAAGTGTAACATTTTTTTTAAAGTAGGGAATGCTATTACGCACCGTCTCGACCTCTGTCGAGGGGACAGAGGGAGGTGTGTGGGACTCCCCCCTGCCGTTACGAGGCAGGGGTATACCCACTAAACCCTACTGCGCTCCTCCATCGCCATCGTGACGATGTCGTGGGAAATCGGCAAAGCCTTTGCTTCCACAACATCGTCGGCGACTGCCTGCCTATCTTGGCAAGCCCTACACGCTCCCCTTATGGGGAGGCTACAGGAATGACCGGGAGCGCCGGGTCATTCCTGTCAATCAGTGATGGCCTGTGCAATGCAGGTGGAGGCACCCCCGTACCTCCACTAAGTGTAACATAGCATAACATGTGCTAACTCTGACAAGACTTAAATGTTTGCGTTAAATCGAGCTTGCGCTACAAAAATCACTTAATTAGACGATTAAATAGAAAAATAGTTAAGAAGCATATTTTATATTTATGAAGCATATAACTAAAACGCAGTAGATATCGCAAGCAAGTGTTAAAGCGGGACTATAGCGCGGGCACGTGATTATAGTTAATGGAGATCGCGGCGGAGACGACTCACTCGCCGGTAGGGTGAGAGCACCAGTTAGTTATTTCTGTACCTTTTCTATTTAAAATGATGTCTGTTTGCATAACTCTATTATAATATTATAAAGCTGAATAGTTTCTTTGTTTGAAAGCACTAATTTCAGGAACTACTTGTTGCAGTTGAAATATTTCTTGTGTTGGATTTTCCAATTAAGAGAAACGCTATATAACATCACGCTATATGGCGAGTAATATATATATATATATATATATATATATATATATATATATATATATATATATATATATATATTATATATTTTAAAACATTATGTTTAATATTAGATTGTATTATTTGTAGCTTTGAAATACTATTCCTTTTTTTATTTTATTTATGTACACACAAATGGTCACAGTAGAATGAACAAATAATGTTTGTACAAGGGCACTACTTATTCCACACTGAAATATCTCTGGTAAAGCGAACTTAGTGCGTACCAATAATTAATATATTAATAAAAGCGATACAGAAATTAGATACACACACACACACACACACATATATATATATATTATATATATATATACAGTAATAATAATACATAATAATAACTAATTAGAAACCATACATATAAAATTATAAATAAATAAATAGCTTAAGTACATGTAGCTAAATAGTGCTCAAAAATACGTTTTTTAAATATGGAGATAGTTTCAGACTCTCTTAATTTAGGCGGGAGTGAATTCCAAAGCCTAACAGCGTGAACAGAAAAGGAGTTGGAGTAAAAATTAGTTTTGTGGGAAGGAAAATCAAGAAGGAATTTAACGTTTGATCTACAAGGGATATCGAGGGGGCGAGAGAAGGAAAACCGGTTTTTTAGATAAGCAGGGGATACAGGGTTATGGAGTATATTAAAAAGAGTGCATAATATCCGAGTATTCCTGCGAAGCCGGATTGGGAGCCACTTGAGATCCTTACGAAACTGAGATACTCTGTCATATTTATTAAGACCGAAGATAAAACGAATCGACAAATTCTGTAAGCGCTCAAGCTTATTTAACTGCTCCTCTGTAGCATCCAGAGAGCACACATCAGCGTAGTCTAAAATAGGTGTGATTAAGGTGTTGGCAAGCGAGATTTTGGTTTTTAAAGGTAATGCATTCTGTAAGCATTTCAAGGCGTGTAGTGAGTAATGGACTTTCCGGCTGACTTCGTTAATATGAGCCGTCCATGATAAATTTTGATCAAATATGACGCCCAGATTTTTAGCGGATTCCTTCTTTAATAACAACTATGTTTTCACTAGGGAGGTTTTTTTTCAACCTTTTTTAAGTCCCACGCTGGGCACAGGTCTCCTACTCACAAGTGAGAGGGGTTTTAGGCCAAAGTCCACCACGCTGGCCAAGTGCGGATTGATGGACGTCATGCTTTCGAGAAATTATGAATTTCTTTCAGGCATATACGGCGATGGAGAACATCGTAATCAATTAAATATCACGATATTTTCCATCACCGTGGAGCAACGATAAATGCGCACATTACAAATTTCTTTGTCAGAGGTGCGCGCCGAGGATTTGAACCCGGACTCGGTCGCGTCGATGACCGCGGTTTCTTACCACTCGGCCATCGCTGCTCTTCTCTACCTATTTGTCTTATTTTATAACGTTACCCTATAGGTCTGTAAAACAAAGGGAGTAGTGATAAGTGTAGAAGCCATAAGGTACAACTTTTGATAATTCTACGAGCATACCTACAACAAATCCAATATCAGTCTAGAAACAGTCTCAATTACCCGGACATTCCTCTCTCAGCGGGGTGCGCTTGCGCCGCGGGTCGTCTCGTTATTAGCACCTCGCGGTTCAAAGCAGACCGCACTCCCCCTCCCCCACCGGCCCCGCTCTCAGACACGCAATCTGTCAGTCTGTCAAACCGAATTAGGTAAGTGAAATAATTTTAATTATGATCAAAGAATCCTTTTTGTGGCCGCCTCAGGTGTACGAAATTGCTTACAAAGAATAAGGAAAACTAAAAGGCCGAAATTAAATTGATTCTCACAATTTTTGTTTTTGTTTGGTTTTATTACCTTTACGATCGGTTTTGATTTCTGTTATTCTTCATAAGCTGTAAAAAATGAGAATAAATTATTATTATGTATTTTTACTGGTCATTTAGAGAATTTTGTTAATACTTCAAATTAATATAGGTATTAAATTTAATAAATCTTTTATTTAAAGTTTAAATATTTTTTGCAGGTGAATTGTGATATTATACTGAATATATAATTATGAATTAAATATATCCATGAATGTTATTATAAAAACCTGTAAACAGACTTGACCAGTCTGAAATAGGCTGTTGGCAAAAAAAGTTAAAAGGCAAAACATATTTTTATAATCAAAATTGGAATAAAATGGTTTAACCGTAGGTAGGCCAATATTTCTGTAGTCTTTTTCCAAGAAAAAATTAATTACGTAGAAAGTCTTTCACTACTCGAAATTAAACTCTGAACATTAGCTAACCGCTGCGCAGACGCATCCTCGTTGCGAGAGCACCTCTGATTGGTCGGCGCTCCGCCCAGCGGGCGTGGGGAACAATGGCTTACCGTTAATTGAGATTAACTACGATACAGATAACAAAAAGTGTGAGGTGTGATGTAGTTTGGATTGCCTTGTGTTAAGCTGGTAGTGATTACATGTTTTGGAAATGATATTCATATTTTATTATTAAACGAAGCATGGTCCAGTGGTTAGCATGGAACGCATGCGATCTACTCAGCTAAGCTAAATGGGTGCGGTCAGGTGTGCGATAGGTTACAGATAGTGGCAATATGTTTAACTTTGCGTGCTATAGACATCTCGCTAAGCCGTCGGTATATCAGTCGTTAAACCTTGTCGGAAGCCTTATGGCTGGTTTAATATCCAACAGACCACTCGCCGCATTGGAGCAGTGTGGTGGTCTGGTGGAGTAAGCTCCAAGTCTTCCTATTAATGGAGAGTGATGTATGAGATGTATAATGGGGGACCTGTACTGTACCAGGTCAAAAGGGGTTGCAATTATTAAACGAATTTTGAATGCAGTGTTTTATAAATATTATTAGTTATACTTAGGGCCTCCTTCACCACCTTGAAGTAAAGTGATAAGTACGCTAATTGACGGTTAAAGTCACCCGTAGCTTCAATTTCTTGATGTTCGAGTAGCACTAATCATATGATAAACTGACCCGTACTCATAGCTTTTATTTCCCAATTAACTTTACTTGGGACGTAACTAATTAACGCTTTACTTGGAGATGGTGAACGAGGCCCTTAGAGAATTTATTTTTGTACAAAAACACTCGACATGCAACTTGACAGGATATTCTACACTTTTGACGTACTGTACGTGTTAAGACAACATACAGTAAATTAATTTAAACATGTTCAGGTAATAACTTAATAGTGAATAATAAATAGCTTGAAAGGATGCGTGTCTGTAAGTGGTGATTCTTTCTTACCCAGTGGTACTTGTAGCTGAATTAACGCTATTAAGTACTTTAAAATAAAGAGGTAATTGTAGAAGTTGCGTTTCTTGTTTGGTTGCGAGTTTAGACTTGAAGGTTTAGGGTTCCTTGTGTAAATAATGATAATATTAACAGATCAGCAAATCAGCTGTCCAACGCATTGTTGGTTCGTATGTCAATAAGTGTTCGTATGCTCATGAAAATATAAATATATAAAATTTGATGCCTACCCACTAAAAGTAGAAATTTTAGGTGGCAGTACCACCACCAGTAGAGTAGCAGACGAACATGCAGGCCACGAGGTCTTAAGTGGTCGCTGCAGCCCATGGACATCTGTACACAACCTCAAGCAAGCATAGGTAAGTCTTGTCTGAGGTCGTATGCAGTTGCGCTGCTACTCCGGAGGCTGGTGGTCGCCTCATGTAAGTGTGGCTGGCAACTGCACCTTTCCACCGAAACACAATAGAATTGCTCACGGCAGAAGTGGGTGCAGCAGTGGTACTTCCCCGGGCGAACGATAATAGTTCTACCACCTACCAAATTCCGTTCAAAGACGTTATAAGTATTCAACTTCGGTTTTGTTGTAAAACAACATGTTCCCGCCAGTTTGCATGCAAACGAACAACTAGCCGGCGTTTAGTGTCAAACTGTACCTCGGGAGATTATTTAGCGGCTAATAATATAGCCATCGTTCCCAACGACAGATTCACACCTTCGGACGACAGTCAACTGGCTATTATTTATTTTTTACGTTTAAAACAGTTATTAAATGTCTGCTATGGTTTATCAATTGAGGAACTTTAGGCCTAAGGGCCTAAGATACAATGTAAAAAGTATATCAGTAGGTAGCAAACCTTTTTTTTTGGTGTCCGGGGGGAAACCTTCAAAAGGTACCCGGCACCTTGGGAGAGGGTTATGTGGGATTTGACCGTACTGAAACCCCGTCGGTGTCTGCCTATGCGCTTGGGGAGGACTCCGGGATCTCCAGCGGAACGCACTGGACGCGTGGAGGACACGCGCGATGCCCCAGAACGGGTCCATCTTCGGGAGAGCAGATGTACTCTCCTGCTCCTTCCGATGCTTACGGTGACATGCGGTCACGGACTCACACCGTCTACAACCCTGGAAGCCCCCTTTTAGTCGCCTCTTACGTTCAGGCAGGGGAAACCGTAGCTCTATTCTTAATCCCGAAGCTACAGGGACTAAGTAGGTAGCAAACATAGGTAGATGGTTGGCCGTTTCTTGAATTAAGTTCCAAAACTTTTATTTCACTTGTATAAACACACAATCAATTCTTTCATAATTTGATGTTCCTCTGTTTGTTTAAGTACCTGTACCTCACGATACAATTTTTACTTAATTGAAAAGTCTTCAAATGCTCTAGGATATTATAACTTTATTCCGTTAATAACGGTGGGATCATTCATTACGTCAGTATTACCTTTAAATGCATGTTATGCGTTTATGTCAGAACCTATAAAATTTTGCTCCATATAATATGTCATATTAACATATGTAACATAACATTTTGCAAGATATAGTATCTTTACCTTTATTTCTATGATGTTTATTACAAAAATATTCAGGTATGTTGATAGCATGATAGTATGTTGTTTATTTCTCTATTATACTTTATATTATTTCATGTATAACAATATACATGTATATACGCATTAATGTATTGACATAAAATTGATATAAATGTACATTTTTATAATACATAGTGTCATTTTTTATCTTTGTATTTATTTGCATGTCCCTTGAATGTAAATATGACATACCCGTATTTGTGCAAATAATAGTTTTTGTCTTTGTTGACATCGCAACAGGCGAAGGAAAGATAATAGGTTGGATTATTAAAGCCGTAATGGAAAATATATTAATATATTTTAAACACAGATTTTTATATAGATAAACTTAATAAATTGAATGCATTTTCTTTAAATTCTGTATTGGAGGACCTCCAGATCCTAATTCAACATTTTAGTGACATTGGACTCCTTCTAAATTTTAACAAATGTGAATTATTTTTTTCGGACCACCTTACGGTTGACCAAATTTCAAATTTATCAGAAAAATTCAATAAAACTACACCTAACATAAAAATTGTCAAGAAAGAAAATTTAACATTACTAGGTGCTCCAATATTTGATGATGCAATTTCTCCCATAGTAAATTCTAAATTAGAAACATTTAATTCAATTTCGGATCGCTTATTTAATATGCAACCTCACATGGCAATCTACATTTTACGCCTATGCTTATTCGCTCCAAAATTCTTGTACATGCTAAGATGCTGTCCTCTTTGAAAATTTCCTTTGGTAACAACAATATTAGATAATTCTTTAAAAAATTGTGTTTCGAAAATTCTAAATTTAAAATTCGACGATCACTCATGGATGCAGGCAACTCTTCCTATTAGGTTTGGTGGTTTAGGAGTCCGCACGACGGAAGCGTTGGCGCTTCCGGCGTTCTTGGCCTCTTGTCATAGTACGTGCACCCTCATCACAGAGATATTAAATAAAAATTTAGATGATGTTCGGGTGCCGCACATGGCGGAGGCCTTGGATACCTGGAGTGCTTCCTTTCCATCTGAAGACATTTTAACTTTATTGAAGGAAAAGCAGTACTCATGGGACTTACCAAACATAAAATCTGTTTTTGCCTGCCTCCTTCAGCGATGTTCAGACAGCACTGATAGGGCCCGTTTACTTGCAGTTGCTCAGAGTGAATCGGGACATTGGCTACATGCGCTGCCATCATCAAACATAGGCATCGTGCTGGATCCTGCAACTTTACGCATTCCAGTAGGGCTCCGGCTCGGTGTCGAGATGTGTGAGCCTCATATTTGCCCGTGTGGGCAGGGGGTCGACAGGTTTGGGTGACATGGCCTATCCTGTATCAAAAGCGCCGGCAGACTTTTTCGCCACGGTGCCCTTAATGATTTAATCCGTCGGGCTCTTGCCACCGCTTCAATACCAGCTACACTAGAACCACCTGGTTTATCTAGAAGCGATGGTAAGAGACCGGATGGGATTACTTTAGTACCGTGGAGTCTGGGCCGGCCTCTGGTATGGGATGTGACCTGTGTGGACACCTTAGCGCCATCACACACGAGGATGTCCGCAGAAAAGGCTGGAGCCGCGGCCGATCAGGCCCAAAGTCTCAAGCGTCGTAAATATCATCAAACATAGGCATCGTGCTGGATCCTGCAACTTTACGCATTCCAGTAGGGCTCCGGCTCGGTGTCGAGATGTGTGAGCCTCATATTTGCCCGTGTGGGCAGGGGGTCGACAGGTTTGGGTGACATGGCCTATCCTGTATCAAAAGCGCCGGCAGACTTTTTCGCCACGGTGCCCTTAATGATTTAATCCGTCGGGCTCTTGCCACCGCTTCAATACCAGCTACACTAGAACCACCTGGTTTATCTAGAAGCGATGGTAAGAGACCGGATGGGATTACTTTAGTACCGTGGAGTCTGGGCCGGCCTCTGGTATGGGATGTGACCTGTGTGGACACCTTAGCGCCATCACACACGAGGATGTCCGCAGAAAAGGCTGGAGCCGCGGCCGATCAGGCCCAAAGTCTCAAGCGTCGTAAATATAGTAATCTATCTGACAATTACATATTTGCGGCGCTTGCAGTAGAGACGTTTGGGCCGTGGTCTTCTGACATGAATAAATTCATGTCAGAAATGTCGCACAAACTTGTACTGGCTTGTGGTGACCTAAGAGCTGGCGGCTACTTTGCCCAAAGGTTGAGCCTCGCGATTCAACGTGGCAATGCCGCCAGTGTCTTGGGTACTATGCCACACACGGGCGCTTTAGATGAGTTATTTTATTTGTAAAACTTTTATATTTTTATATATATTTTTTGTATAATATTGTATATAGTTAGTTATAATTTTCGTTTTAATTTTTTTTGTTTTAGTGTAAAAATTGTAAATAATATAGAATTGCTCGTTTAAAGGTATTGAAATCAAAAATATTTTTTTTTCTTTTATATTTCTTGGTTTCTTCTCGGAGAGGATACAATAATATAGAAATGAATTTAAATATCATAAGTAGTAGTTTTTCATCATTTTTGAAATTATTTAATAATCTTATTATTTACTAGTGGCCGCCCGCGTCTTCGTCCGCGTGGACTTTGGTATTAATCATTTATATTTTCATTTATGTTATTTAGCCTTTAGGCTATATAACATCATGCTATGAGTATGATAGACTTTAGCCTTCCTCGACATATGGATTATCCGACACAAAAATAATTTTTCAATTCGAACCAGTAGTTCCTAAGATTAGCGCGTTGAAAACTTCAAACAAACAAACAAGCAAACTCGTCAGCTTCATATAGGTATTAGTATAGATTTATGTATTATCTACGTCTCCGCCGCAATGCCACTGCGACCGGCGGGAGCTCCTGAAGAAGGTCGTCGGTTAGGACCGAAACATGTCGGGGATGCGACAAACATTAACGAGAGTACAGTACACAACTACAATGTTAGTGCACAGTCACGATTCGTTCAATAATAGTATAAAATTCTATATTAATGAGATTATATATTTATATTAATGACGCTATATTTATATATATAAATGAGAACAGTGATGGCCGCGTCCTTACCGCGTGGTAAAGACCGCGGTCTCCGATACGGGAGATACCGTGTCCAAATCCTCGGCGCGCACCTCTGACAAAGAAAGTAATGGGCGTGCGTATTTGTCGCTGCTAAACGTTGATTGAAAATATTGTGATATTTCATTAACTGCGATTTTATCCACTAACATGCATGCCGAGAGAAATTCATAATTTCTAGAAGGCATAATATCCACCAATCCGCACTTGGCCAGCGTGGTAAACTATAGCCAACATCCCTTTCACTTCTGAGAAGAGATCTGTGCCCAGTGGGACATATAAAAAAGTTTAAAAAAGTATTTGGGCTTAAGCTATGACTAGTCCATACTAAGTATGGACTAGTATATATTATATATTATTATGTCCATAATAAGTCTTATTGCTATTAAATTGCAACAATATATTTAATTTGTGCTTAACGTCAATAGGTGAATGGTTTTAGATACCGACCTACTGAATACTAAAATATCGTGAACATATATTAGACCAGCGTAAACACAGAATTATATTCATAATTATCTTTCCCCGATTTTCGATCACAACAAAATATCAAGTATCATCTTCAATTTGTGTTGTAACAAAAAAGTCGACTAAAGCGGCTCGGTTTCAAACAAGCCCAAATCGACTTATTGTTAATATTTCGGTCCTCGTTTTGTTAACCTTTTGTATAGAAATAACAATAGTGCGATGGTGATGGTTGTAAACGATCTGTTGTCGAAAAATATTGGACAACTTTATTAAAACATTGAGGTATCGGATCGGAGTTTAAGATGTTTATAGATTCGTGAGATATTAAATTTTTGAAGTGAAAACTTCTTTAGCGGCGTTGTGCACTTTTTATGGGACGGGTAAAAAATGTTAAACTCGCGTCAGGACACGTGGCCTGATCGAATATTCGTAAGACGGTGGGGTGACAGCTGATGGCTTGACTGTCTATACTTGTAAAATTCGTTTATATCAAGTATTTAAAATATGAACATTGAACAAAGTGCATCTATTAATGAAAAAAGTGACGAAGAAATAGTGAAAGAAAATGAGTGAGTACTTTATAAAAATACTAGATGAAAACCTACTGAAAATACTAGATGAAAACCTACTGAAAATATTAGATGAAAAATAATACTGATAATGAAAGCAATTCGTGCGAAATTATTCCCTAACCAAAATATCAAAAATGCACAACGTTAATGTTCAAGTTTTCACTTCTGCCGGCACTACCGGAGTGCAACCCGTTATTTTTAAGGATTCTGATGATGAATGATGAATTCTTTCTGAATGTCTGATAGACAAGCATGCAGGCCACGTGGTGTTAAGTGGTCGCTGCAGCTCACAGACATGGACACGCAATCTGAAGCAAGCATAGTTAGTTATATTTATTAAATAAATAAAATTAATTAAAAGATGCAATACGGGTACAAATAATAATAAAAATAATATGAATATAATACAATAAATAAACTATTTTAATGTACATCTTTATAATTATTGTAATATGTATTTTCAAACCTGATGAAGGTAAATATAGCGGTCCAAATGTATAAAAACACCTTTTGTAAACACCTTAGAGCATCAAGGTATGACAGGTATGAAACCCGTCAGAGGAGTGGACTTTACTTTACACGATGTGCCTTCTTGTTATACAACTAGTGTGTCTGTGTGTGTCGGTGTCAGTGTTGACGGTGCATAGAAAATGACGTTGTTAATTGAAATTGACATAATTATTTAGAACAGCTGTTTAAACTCTTCATTTAAATTTCTGCTTTGCTGGGAATCGAACCCAGGACCCTCCGATCAGCAGTCCGGCATAGTAACCATTGCGCCAAACATATTAAATTTGAACTTGAAAGCGTACATGGCGGTGGATTGGATTAGATGAATGACTACTATATACCTAATAGCAAATTTCATGCGCGTGGCATTTTAAATTGTCCCCCTTTTTATCGTTATATAGCAGTTGTTAAACCTTGTCGGACGCTTTACGGGCGGTCTGAAATAAAAACACCTAGCTGACCAGTAGCTTGAATCTCTACCCACTACTACCAAGTAGATTATGCTTTTGGCCTCCCTTATATTGAGGAGAGACTAGGGTTGTCAATAGCACTATAATATATAGTATTGTACTATATTTCAGGACTTAGTACTACATACTGTTAAAGAAATATATAGAACACAAAAATACTAAGTATATTTCTGTACAATAGATCAATGTTTATATTGTTGCAAAATATAAAACTAATAAAATAAGATACATCCCTCAATTTTTGATTTATCTATCATTTAATCTATCATTCAACATAATATGCGTGTGCGTTAACGCCGTTAACCGATAGCGTACCTGTCAAACTCGTATTAGCACGAAAAATGCGAAAAAGGCAAAAATAACGTTTTTTTTACAAAATAAATGAGTAAAAAATATAAATAACTTAGTCAATTTTTTATTCTTCTATATTAAAATAAAATACTATGTTTTTAAAGCGTAATATATTTTCATGGCTTTTATAAATAAATAATATGCAATGGGACGTACAAAGAGTTGTGGCCATATTTAACTTAATTAATTAATTAAAAAACAATATATCAATAATTAGTAAAAAGAACGCCACCATGACAAAAGAGTCAAAGAACGACGCGTTTAAATGCTATGGCATTGGCAGTTTTGTCATAAGTTTTATTTTGTTTTGTTCACACAACATTGTATATTCGACTTAATTACTATCATCCATTTTAAATATATGTAATAAATAATATCGTAGACGGCTCATATCTGTCGTATGTCGATATTTAACTGTACAGAATATTAAAAAACAGATACCTACAAAGAAGTAATGTCACTATTAAAGTTGACAAAGTTTGATAAAATTATTCTTAAAATTTACTCACCTCGGTATATTCTTCAATTATCGATTAATCTATTCGGATCGATATTCATTCTGTTTTACGTAAAACACACTTTTTAAAGCAAATAAAATTGCTTTTGAAAGGCAATTTCAGATGTTGCAGGAAGAATAGCAAATTAAGAATTGACTAATCCAATTACTATCTTGACAGTTTGCAATTTGTATGTATGGAATTTTTGTAGTTAATAGTATAGACTTTCGAGTTTAAAATTGAATCCATTCTAATTAAAAATTTCATTAGAACAACGCTACAATGTAGCGATATAAGTGGTCAATTGACTTCTTTTTGTTGCACCACGATAATTTACTAGGAAATTGGTTTAAGCTGTTTAATGATAAAAGGAATTAAAGTTTTAAAAATGGGCTAATTTTGGGCGCACTGTCGTGAAGGTGCAAATTAAATGATATATGTTTGAAATAACAAGGACAGGAAACATTCCAATGCAGAACAATTAGTTTGTCAAACTTTATATAATTTAAGATAATAACTTCTAGTACTAATAATTGGTAATTCCAATGGTCAACAAAATTTAATATTACATTTTATGACTCAGTTTAAATATTTATTTAGTAATTGAAACATTTTCTTTGTACTGAGACTCTCAGAGAGAGAATAATTCCAGTATAATTTTGGTATAACGTAGAAGGTGACGCGTTGATGTCTTTTACATGGAAAGGAAATACCTGCGTGATGGGTATAAGACATTATGTTATGTTATACAACATGTAACATTAGTTGCTTTTGAAAATGGCTATAGTTTTAAGTACTTTATATTTTCGTTCGTCCTCATTTCTTTATTGGCTGCAACCCTTTTTGCGTCCCACTGCTGGGCACGGGTCTCTCCCCATTAATGGGGAGGCCTGGAGCTCACTCCACCACGCTGCTCCAATGCGGGTTGGTGGAGATGCGGGTTAGTGGCCAACCCGCTGTCGGATGTTTTCAAACCGCCCATAAGGCCTCCGACAAGGTTTAACGACTGTTATCTATCGACAACAACCGGGACCGACGGCTTAACGTGCCCTCCGAAGCACGGAAACGCGCATGAATTTTTTTTTTTGCCACTAGCGGTCACCCATCTCACACCCGACCGCGCCCGTTTGGCTTAGTTGCATAGACCGTTTGCGTTCTACGCTAACCGCCGGGCCATGCGCGCTTTCTTTATTACCATATAAATTAAACTTAAAAAGTTTATTAGCAAATTAAGTTAGCGTAAAATTACTCATTAGTCGAATTATTTGGGATAGATCGTAATGTAATATAAAGTATTGTTTTGTACTTTATACAAAAAAAAATATATATAAATTAAACGTATATTTTTTTTCTTTTTCAACCTTTTTTATGTCCCACTGCTGGGCACAGGTCTCCTCTCACAAGTGAGAGGGATTTAGGCCATAGTCCACCACGCTGGCCAAGTACGGATTGATGGCCGTCATGCTTTAGAGAAATTATATTATGAATTTCTCTCAGGCATGCACGGCGACGGAGAACATTCTAATGGTCATTGTGTGTCTCCATGGCAACCACAACACAGGGTATAACTACCCTACCACAATACAGGGAGGAGCGCTTGCCTTTCTAGACAGTAGCGTAACTCAGCCCGATTTTTAAAATTTGAACAAATGACTGCGCGTTGTGCTAGGGTTGGTGCCTACAAAATGATGGGTTGCTTATTTTTTATACAATATACACCCAACACCTATATCAATGAAAGTGACTAACTTGCAGAATACCATACGGTATGGTGTCAAATCGCGTACCTAGTAGATTACAACTATCCATAAAAACAATTAAAATCCGATCAAGTTCAATTTGCCATTACCACACAATGTCAGATAGCTCTTTTTTATAACATAACTCAAAAATATATCAAGGAAATTATAATAAAACCTTAAAAAATAAATAAATAAAAACAGGTCAATAACAAATAAATAATTCTACGGCTGGTCTATATATACCTTTAAAAAATCATAAATCATCCATTTTACTACTAAATAACACGACATAATAATATTCATAAAAAAGCTCTCCTTCACAGGCAGCAATGCTCAGATGACTCCCCTGTAGTTGCCCGTAGGCTGCGGTGATCGCTTCATCGCCTTTATTCATCAGTCTAATAATAATAGTCTGGTAATAGTATAATAATAATAATTCATCAGTCTAATAATAATGGTGATAAAAGACTACCTATTGTAAAAAAACGGCACTTGAAAATTTAAGAAAAAACAGGTCTCAAGGTACACCCGGAAGGAACGAAGTTTTATTTTTTTAATTTCTGCGCTTAGTAATGTTTTTTTCTTCTTTCTGCATTAGTTTTAGGTTTGGGTGTCAACAAAGCTAAGCAATGTCGAGTGCGGTCAAAAGTAGGATGGGTGGCCAATAGTGGCCACTAAGCAACATCAAGTGCGGTCAAAAGTAGGATCGGTGGCAATAAATCTGAGCAATGTCGAGTGCGGTCATAAGTAGGATGGGTGGCCATTAAACAACATCTAGAGCGGTTATAAAAAGGATGGTTGTCAACAAAGTTAAGCAATGTCAAGTGCGGTCAAAAGTAGGATGGGTGGCCAATAGTGGCCATTCAGCAAAATCTAGTGCGGTCATAAGGATGGGTGTCAACAAAGCTAAGCAATGTCGAGTGTGGTCAAAAGTAGGATGGGTGGCCAATAGTGGCCACTAAACAACATCAAGTGCGGTCATAAGAAAGATAGGAGTCAACAAAGTAAAGCAATGTCGAGTGCGGTTGCTATAGTTGTAAACCGCACTTCTTACAACTATAGCAAAAAGTGTCGTTACAACTTTTCGTCTTAATTTTTTCCGTCTAGCCCCCTTTCGCAACGCGTGATAAGGAACTTCGTTCCAAAAGATGAATTTATGAAACTCGATTTTCAGTCCATAGCGCAATGTGGCACTGCGTACTATTAGCTTACTTAGTTTACTTAGCGGCCGTGTAAATGACAGTTGTCTTTGTGCGTGTGTCAATTCGGCCGATAGTATGAAGTTACTTTACTGTATACTTATATCTATATTGTGACCCTACTGTGGGGCTATGAGTGTGAAACGTTATTTAAAAAAATTGGAGCAGCTTGGTGCAGTACCTACTCGTAATTTCTAGGCCTTTTCGCAAAAAGAGTTGCAACTTGCAGCCAATCTGAGTCTGTCACCCGTATTCATAAACAATACTTTGAGGTCTCATAGCGCTCGCCAACGCATAGGGTCATCTAAACGAATATAAGACGATACAATATAAAAAAGGAAAAAATAATAAGAGATATACAAGACGAACATATTATGTAAGAGTTTGATGTGGAGTAAATTCTGACACAATGGCTCAGTTACTTTTCGCTTGTCTTTCCCATCGGTGGAGGTACTACAACGAAAACATGACAACGAAAATAAGTAATTAGCAATAAATTAAATATTCAATTACTAGTTTCAGTTAATTAAGTGGTCGGTGGAGGCAAAGGCTAATTTAATTACAATATCTGTCAGTTGCCGCGAGTGCGCGGGCGCATAATTCTGTCTTAAGTTATTAAAACGTTCACTTTTAATTTTCTGTCTGATTATAATTAAAAATTACGTGTTATAATGGAGTTGTTATAAATTCACGTAATGAAATTTGGTAGGTGTAATAAGTAGGTAGTGTAATCTTACCACTAATCTAGTTTGAGAAATACGTGCCGTCATAATTTAGTACAACTAGACGTCCACTGTTGTGTTACGAATGTTAGGTTGTTTTTAAAACAATAGAGAAAACTTTTTGCCATATCTTTACCTGAAGTATCCTATAATGGTATGGTCATCAGTATTAAGTAGTAGTATCGGTGTATTTCACAAAAAATAAGAAGCACTAAGTGTTTCTGAAGATGGTAACATCCAGGTATCCAGGCAAGACAGGCAGGTAAAATTAAGTATTATCGATTACATTACATGATTAAAAGGACTTGGCTTATTGTCTAACATTATAGTTATAGTTCAAATAAACAAGTAAAAAAATATCATTTCAGAAATGTCGTACAAACTTGTATTGGCCTGGGGAGGATTCCGGGATCTCCAGTGGAAAGCACACGCGCGGCGCCCTGAACGGGCCCATCTTCGGGAGAGCGGATGTGTTCTCCTGGACCTTCCGATGTTTACAGCAGCATGACCGCCGGAGCTTCCTTCCCGGGGCTGCTGGTTGGGCTGATCAGCCCATAACCCGGAAGCCCCCATTTAGTCACCTCTTACGATCAAGCAGGGGATACCGTAGCTCTATTCTTAATCCCGAAGCTACAGGGACTTGGCTTGTGGTAACCTAAGAGCGACTACTTTGCCTAAAGGTTGTGCCTTGCGATTCAATGTGGCAATGCAACCAGTGTATTGGGTGCCATGCCTCACACGGGCTCATTTACTTTCATAAGTTTTGTTTTAGTATATAGATTCTACACAGTTGTGATTAAAATAAACCCATGCCCAGCAGTAGGGACGTATAGAGGGTTGCAGCCAAACTGTGTGCATATTGCCAGCGTCCAGTATAATTTTTGCTAAGTCGTCAGTAATCAGTCAGTCAAGTCAGTCAGATATTCGAGTAAAGCGCTGGCTACTTTACCAGAACATGATCGATGGAAATCTGGAGGCAAGCTGAAAAAACATATTTTCGCACTGTTATTCTATTCTATATTCACTTCTGCACTATAATTTACCTATATCGAACAAAATTCCACCAAATTTATCCGACATAACTCAAAAATACACCAAGAAAATGAAAATATAATAATACAATATGTCTTCGATTTCCCACAAAAAACCCTGAAAATAAATAATAACTGACCATGATATGACCCAATGATTAGTTTACAATTGGATTGGTTTTAAAAATAAAAGCATCAGAAGCAAAAATTCTCGTTGTTTCAAGTGCTCTTAAATTTAAATATTCCTAAAAATGAGATTATCGCCACGATACAAAAAGCAAAGGTACTCTTCACATAGGTACCTAGTGTAAGTAAACAGTGAACTCATTACGTTCACATGTGTTTATTCTCAAAGTTGCAAACAATGACATGTGTCTATCTATTGTTCCTTTTGTTGCAGCTCTGACATGCAAATATATGGGGAAACGTTAAACTACGTCGTAAATTCTTTGTAATGCGATTTTTTTAGAAAAAGTTGCGTCGTCGTAGTGTTCCTTCACTGGGGTTATTCTTACACAAAGTAGAGATATATTCTGAAACAAAGTACTATGGACTAATAATCTGAATGTATCATAGAGAAAACAGAATTGATATTATAAATAGCTATATTTACCTTTTAAATTGAATTTTATACAGAACTTGACATGCCTCGAAGATAGCTTTTTCTTAATTTGTTCGTAATAAAAACAAATCGAGGAGGTTCTCAGACCTATATTTTTAATGTTAAGTCCCCTATTATTTTGTAGAGGATTGGCCGATTTTTATATTTTTTTTTGTTGGAAACAAAAATAATAACACCAAAAAGTCTGAAATAAGTTAAAAGTTATAAGTCTTCTTTATAGGTCCATGGTACCTACGGCATTTTCCTAAGGGCACGACCCGATTACAGTTTTTTTATCATTCACAAGAAAAATTGCTGTGAATTTTATACAGAACTAGATCTAAAATCCTAGAACTAGAATCCTAGCCTAAATAAAACCTTCCTCGATAAGAAGACAATCCAACATAAAAAATGGGGCTCTCCTGGGGTTTCCCGTGTCCATAGGCGACGGTGATCGCATAACACCACGCGGCCCATCTGCCTTTTAAAAATTAAGGTCTCAATAAAATATCGACTCCAAAACAGTTTTAAGTGTCACTACCATTAGCAAGGAAAAGAATTAAATGTGAAGTACTGAACAATATTATTTTTTACCATTTGTAGGCGAGAATGAACAAACCTGTAGATAAATTTGGTAGTTGAGCTTGAGATAAAATCATTAGCGCCAATATTAGCCTTTAAAAAATTAAGTCTCAATAAAATATCGACTCCGAAACAGTTTTAAGAGTCACTACCATTAGGAAGGAAAAGTATTAAATGCGAAGTACTGAACAATATTATTTTTTATCATTTGTAGGCGGTTTTTTTTTGTTAAAAAGTTATATAATGTATAATTGTATGCCTTGTTGGTTATCCAATAAATTAATATGTTCATTAGCAGATATGACATTGTTAATGTAGTTAAGAAATTATATTTGTTTGTGTTTAGGCATCTGGGACGACGATATCTTCGACCAGCGACAAAATCCCTTCTTTAAAAAAAAAACATTAATTTTGAAATATTGAATGTTATTCCAATGAAAAATTGGAAACCTTTGCAATTATTAAGGACTTCCAACGTTTAATTAATAAGAAGGTACTAATTACTTATTAAAAATAAAGTTTTATTGTGCTATTGTTCGCACTGATCCGACGCATTATTGCACAACCTGCAACAAAGTAGCTTCTAAAAGCTGCCATTGCATATGCAATATCAGTTCTTAAAGTTGGTATAGTAAATGTGCTTTTGGGGTGTATAATTTGATGTGTACGATAGGTTTTCTTGGTTACTTCGTGCCGAGGCTAAGGCACGTTCGATGGTAATCGTAAAAATACTTGCCACGCCTTTCTGGACTTCATACTGCTCGGAACTTAAATATTTAAATATGTATTTAAGTTACTTTAACTTAATAAAATAATACATTGTACACAGTGTAAATTATGATCTAAAGCTGTTAGTGTGAAATACTAATGATTGAAGCTGTTCTATAAAATTATAAAATAAAAAGCTAAGTTATAATAAATATAGTAAATAAAAATTTAAAAATACATGCTTCTGAGGCACATGTAACTAAAAATGTGAAAAATGTTCCATTATAATGTATAAGATGAAAATAATAATGAACAAAAAGTAAATAATATAATAAAAAAAATTTGTCTGATGTGCTTCAAAAGCGTGTTTTTTTTTGTAAACGTTTCCGCGCTTTGCAGAGTACGATCAGCAAGCAGCAATTTACTTTAAGCTATTGTTCTTTTTTAGTTCGATTTATTGTTAAAATTTTTTTTTGAAGAAGAGTTATAAGCAAGCTCACAAACTACAGTTACAAACAAATATACAGGTGAAGCTAATATAAGCATGTTAAAAATCGAAAACAACAGCAACGATCTTGATGTGTTGATATGTATCACCTATAGATTTCATTATTTTTATTTTTCTCATCCTTATAATATATATACAGTACTTGACCAGTTTAGGAACATTTTTGCTCGGTGTGCGATTTGAGAGCTGGCTAATTATATAAAGCATTTCATTTGCAAAGTGTTATTGTGTGACCCCGTCCGATACCATCGCGAACGGGTCAAAAGGGGCTTGTTCCACTTCGTATCTTGACTAATATTCTGCCATTTATTTATTTACTTACTAATTTTTATGTACCAAAATACAGGGGTTATTTACTTAGGCTTTTCTATTAAGTAAAAAGTAAGTAAAAAAGTAAAATAAGATTCCCACAAAACACAAAATGTTAAATAACAAACATAAAAAAGCACATAATAATATACAATTTTAACATAGGTATAGATATTTTGGCAAAAGGGAGCGACTCAGCTTGTGCTGCCTCAAAAAATATCCTGGGCAGCGCTGATTTTCAGCCGTCCCTACTCCCTACTCCATGTTAGCATTGGCTGCAAGCTGCAACTTTTTTGCGTCCTTGCTGATCGTACTCTGCAAAGCGCGGAAACGTTTACAAAATTTGGCATTAGCGGTCACCCATCACGCGCGTTTTAGAAGTTATAAAGTTAAAATGGAGGAGATTCTCTTGTAGAGCCATATACATACTTATTTTATATTTAGTCCCACATTACTTTTAAGAGGGCTGTCCGATTTTTATAATTATTTTTTTATTGGATACGAGTAGAAATAAATAGTAATAGAGATGAAATGATTTAGAAATTGTACGTCTTTTTTATAGGTTCATGGTACCTTCGCCATTTTCCGAAAGACGACCCGAAAATAGTTTTTTACCATTCGCAAGAAATAACAGCGTTGTGAATAAACTTTTAATTTTTTTACTTATAAAATACAATAAGTTATACAGTCGTAAGTGGAATACGAAGGGCTTACACCGAGATAAGATTCGATCCTGTGCGTATGGCGTATTAATTAATGGACGTCATTATTCTTGCGATCTTTCCGATTTAATCCTAGCTCTTTAGTATTGTTTCGTTTTGTTTTGAGATGCTATCGCACAAAGTAGATAGAAAAATAAAGGAGTCGTGGGAATTATTGGATTGGCTTCAGTTATTGATATGGTTTTAAAATCCTTAGTTATTTTTTTTTCTCTTTTCTACTCTTTTTAACGAGCCTATACTAGGTTAAACATGTCGGAATTGAGATATGTTTGGGGTAATCAATAGTAATATAAAAATACGAAAGTAACGCTGTCTGTGTGTTTTTTTAATAAAATTCGGTACACAGATAAAGTGGAACTAGGGAAAGGACATAGGATAGTTTTTTTTGCGAAATATAGACATGGCTGCAAACTTTTTTGCGTCCCACCACTGGGCACGGGTCTCCCCCCATTATTAGGGAGTGGGCCTGGAGCTTACTCCACCACGCTGCTCTAATGCGGGTTGGTGGAGAATATAGATATAAAATATAGACATAAAAGGGTTAAAATAAGGGATGAAAAGTTGTATGAACAGTTGTCAGCCTCTAAGATAAAAACAGGAAACTTTGTATTCAGGCACTGGATAGGAAGTATTTAAATATTTGTATAAAAGTTCTTGACTTCTGGAACTATGCGGGGAAGAAATAGGAGATCAAAATCGTATGGAATGATAAGCGAATTCCACGCCGGCGAAACCGCGGGTAGAAGCTAAAGCTAGTAGGTAGTTGATAAGTTACTTGATAACCCAAAAGCGTTTGGTAGAGTTGTTTATGCTGGATGGCATATTTAATGTACAGGGGCGGATTTAGAAATTTGCCGTCAATAGGCTATTCAATTTTTGCACCCTTCCCCTACTACTAACCTCTGAAATTCGAAAAAAACATTTTCTATAAGAAATTTTAAAAAGTTCACATTGAAGGTCTTTTTTACGCAGTCAGTTGTTTAATTTTAATAATTTTGGCCAAATTTGCCGCCCCCCAAAATCTGGCGCCCTAGCCTACTCAGCCTTTTGGTAAATCCAGCACCGTTAATGTAGATGTAGTGAACGGACGTACAGTTAATTATTAAGAAGTCAGATTTACTGGATTGACCATCATTCCAGTAGCCATTAGAGTGTTATACGCAGGCCTCTTCTACTTTCACCAGTCGGGTCCTGTGCCTTCTGTCATCAAGGGTTTCACGCGGTCTTCTTAAGGTCATCAGATCACCTGGTTGGAAGTCAGCCTGGGCTTCTTTTAGCAAGCCATTTCCATCAAATGTATGAAAAATAAAATTAAAGATATCAACATGAAGTAATCAATTTCAAAACAAATTACGAGCGTCATATTTACGTGCTATTAGCACTCGAATCGCATGCGAGTTTTAATAATATTTTGTAAGAAATGCTATAATATGCCTGTCGACTTATGAGAATAATTCCCTCTGTCCGTCAGTTGGAACGAAAAAACCATTAACTGACAGTAATGATCGACGCACACTGACGAGATGATAAGCCTGTCAGGTTTTTGAACGCGGACTTTTAAATTACGACCCGCGTGGCGTAATGGTTACCATGCCGGACTGCCGATCGGAGGATCCCGGGTTCGGTTCCCGACGATGCAGAAATTTTAATGATGTGTTTAAAATTTCTGTTTTCGGTCTGGGAGTTTGAGTTTTTGTTATTGTGTGTATCCATGCCACTCACGGCACAGGGTATGACTACCCTACTGTGGGGTGATGAGTGTGAAACGTTAAAAAACACTTTTAGGAGAGATCAATAATTCATACTGTTTAGGAGAGTGCACACCACAGAACATTATTAACAGAAGTTAGAATGGAAATGTGGGCGGGGCAGACGTCGCCAAGGAATTTTGAGCAAACGCTCAAAATTCCAAAATCTCTACAGAAACACGCGATCGTGCTACAATATGCGTGCTTGTGTGCGTGCTTGGGTGTGATTCGTTCATTTGAAATCGCGTGATTGTGCGGCGCTAAGATTGGCTAGAATTGAAATTGCAAATATGTGCGTAAGCTTCGTATTTATTTAAGTACAGATGTAATGGAGGTGAAAGGCGGGGCTTAATCGGCGACACCAGTCTTCATACAAACGGCGTATTATTGCCGTTCTACCTCTTTTAATAATGTTCTGTGGTGCACACATACTGTTTAGGAGATTCTTATTAAGATTTTTTTTTACTATCGAACGGAAATGATCATGTAAACACTTTTCAATTATGGTCAGTTGTATAAAAATATGAAACGGTTATCCAGGGGAAGACAGCTGCACACAGCTGCACCCAATTCTGCCGTGAATCAATTGTGTATATTGTGTTCCAGCGGAAAGTTGCAGCTGCTGGTAACACTTACATGAGCCGCCCTCAGCCTCCGGAGTAGCAGCGCAACTGTATACGACCTCAGACAAGACTTACCTATGCTTGCTTGAGGTTGTGAATGGGCTGCAACGACCACTTAACAGCACATGCACATGCTCATTTGCTCAATTAATTAATTAATGATTTCGTTATATATTTTCATATTATTTTTAAAAATGACAATTAAACTTCCTGCATGCGAATAAATGTATATATAATTCCTTGATTATAATTAATTGATTGTAAACTTAATAAAATAATTTGCACGCTGTTATCACGGCAAATGTGAGATACTATCATAATAATGTATTTTTAAACAACAAATCACCACATTTATGCAAATAAATCATTTCATTTCATTTCATTTCATTTCATTTCATTTCATTACAAAAAATTCAAATAAAAAAATGGTTAATATGAATGTATTAAATGTTAAATAAACCTATTTCTATGCTGAAAATGTATAAGGAAAAGTATTATACTAAAGGGTAATTCTTAACTTTCCATGGCAAAGCGTTATCACAAATTAATAGCTCTGGTCTCCTATAAATTACATTAAAATCATGTATTTTGTGCGATAATGACAGCAGAATGTAGGTGTACATATAACGAGTATTTAAATGACATAAATTATCCAGTATATTTAATTATGATCTCATTTCCCTATGTTTGTAACGGCACGTCCAAATTAGACAGGCAAAAGATGTCACTGTTTAAGTACAAAATATCTTACCTGCCACTGCACCTCGCGCTATGACATTACCGTAACTGTACTGTTGGCAAAAAAAGTTTTGAAAAAATATGTTGTCTGTAAAGGTAAGTATTTTTTCTGTATATTTCTTTTGAAATATTCGGCTACTTTGAGGAGCATGGCGCGGAGTAGCGGGAGAGAGGATTAATTCTAATTGCATAAATAACTCATCCGAGGTGTGAGTCAATGTGCGTTCACCTTTATAGCTATAAAACCAAAATTAACACTCCGAAGCTGTCAGGGCCTTAAATACCATTGTTTTCTGACGTCTGTATTTCTGTGGGATCATAATTTACGTTATGCATTAACAATTCCACATAACAGACATAAATAGATCTCTGTAGTTATAAATAATAATCGTTATTATTATTATATCACTCTTACTATATAGCGCAAAGTCTGGTAATAGGTGATATACTGTGTTTATCAGAAACTAGCTTTCCGCCAGCGGCTTCGCCCGCGTGGACCAGTTTTAAAGGTTCCCGTAGGATAAAAACCATCCTATGTCCTTTCCCAAGGTCCACTTTCTCACACGGTCACAATCTGTGTTCCAAATTTCATTAAAATTGGTTCAGTAGTTTAAACGGGAAAGCGTAGCAGACAGACAGACAGAGTTACTTTCGAATTTATATTAGTATGGATTGAAATATTTGAGCGTCTATATAAATATAATTAATGATTTAATTTTTCAGTCTATATTATTTTTCCTTCTAGTAACATTAAAAACACTGTAATATGATATAGCTGCTAAAAATAGCTTTATGAAATCTGGCACATGACACATTTTATTTTAGTGAAATGTATGAAATGCAGCATAAGCGTCTATGTTATTTTGCATTCCAGTGACATTACAAAAATGGTGCAGATAGCAATTCTCTAGCAGCCCAATATGTGTTCTTTGAAATCTGGCACATAACACGATTGCACTCTTTCAAACGCTTTAGCTTCTTCGACATCTTGCTTGACGTGCACACACAGCACATTTCATCGAGTTAGAATTAAAATTACGTCAAAAACTCCGAAATCGCACAAAATACATCTTGTAAAATCCTCTATCACTGGGGGATCTATCGTGGCGAATAAAAAAATCCCCTGGTACGGCCGGTGATTTGGTGAGGAATGAACGAGACATTCGAGGCACAGGCACAGGTTCCGAACTGAAATTTCATACCATGTGATTGTGTATACTGATAGACGTATAAACACTTATATGACGGTGTGAGTTTTGAAAAGCTGAGTTGACAACTTTGAAGGATCTTTGATATAATAATATACCTACATATGTATATTTTCCTCCTCGGCATTATCTTAATTTACGCAAAGCTTGGTAACCCTATTTTAACTCAACCTTATTTTAACACTTAAAAAGGTTAACAACTCTCTAGCAACTATGTTGATGAAATAAACGGCAAATGTTTAGTTCAGCACCGGAAACAAGCACTTTGACGTTTACAGAATTTTCCTCTGCTTTATTAAAATAGTAGTTGCATTGTACGTACAAAAGATCGAAGTATCGTGCACTATTTACTAGGGTGTAATAATATTTTCGCCGCTATTCGGAACCCGAAACGAGTTATAAGCTAGCTTAGCTATAAATACATATATAAAAATTAGCTTACTTTCCGCCCGTGGCTCCGCCCGCGTGGAATTCGGTTATATTCCATACGAATTTTTATCTCCTGTTTCTTCCCCATGTAGGTAGAAATGTCAAAATCTCTAGTCTATCTATCTATCTATCTATCTATGTATATATTTAATGACTTCCTATTACTGAATAGGAATAGAAATAAGTCATTAGGCACTGGCCTAAATACAAAGTTTCATGTTTTTATTGTATGTATGTATTGTTTTTGTATTGTATGTTTTTGTTGTATTTCAACCTCTTTAAGCCTCTTTTTTCATAATAATAAGTCATATTTCCATTCCCAAGGTCCGCTCTATCTGTGTACCAATTTTCATTAAAATTGGTACCTACCGTAGTTTAGCTGAGGAAAGTAACAGACACACACACCTACATAGAGTTACTTCCGAATTTGTATTATTATACTATAGATATAACAAAAATATATTTGAATCTTCAAAATAAATATCCTTGTACGTCCCACTGCTGGAGCTTACTCCACCACGCTGTACGTTGTCATCCAACAGAAGATTGCCCACTAAGTAACGCGAATTAGAGTAAGCTCGTGCCCAGCAGTGGGTTGCAAAAAAGGATTACAGCCTAGGTCGATTGTTGAAGTGAAAACTTCTTTGCGGCGTTGTGCACGTTTTTTGGGATAAAAAACTCGCGTCAGGACACGTGACCTGATATAATATTCGTAAGACGAAGGGGTGACAGCTGATGGCTTGACTGTCTATACTTGTAAAATTCGTTTATATCAAGTATTTAAAATATGGACATTGAAAAAAGTGCATCTATTAATGAAAAAAGTGACGAAGAAATAGTGAAAGAAAATGAGTGAGTACTTTATAAAAAGTACTAGATGAAAACCTACTGAAAAATACTAGATGGAAAACAATACTGATAATAAAAGCAATTCATGCGAAATTATTCACTAACTATTCCAAAATATCAAAAATGCACAACGTTAATGTTCAAGTTTTTACTTCTGCCGGCATTACCGGAGTGCAACCCGTTGTTTTTTGTAAAATCTGATGTCATACACTGCTCCTACTCAAGCCTAATTAATAGTTTCTTCAAATGGCTGTTTTAGATCGATTGCAAAATACAAGCTGAACTAAAAAATCATTTAGCAACAATTTTCTCATGGCGGGCAGCACAAATGGCTGGGCGTTGCGATGGTCGATAGCGCCCAGCCCGCGAACTGCATTCATTTTACCGCCACTTCGATATTAATAACTATTCACTTCTCACGAACTTGAGGATAGATTGTTTTAATACGAAACATCGATTGTAGAACTTTAAGGCAATGAATATTGCATAGAATTAATACAACCAAAGCAGTGATAAATCAGCCTAAGAAGCTTTAGATTTCGTGATTTTTATATGTTTAATTTTATGGTCTTTTATTTCTAAAATATTAATTATTTTATTTGTTTTCAATTTGTTCATTGTCCATTCAGAATACATAAACAATAAAAAATATTTTGTATTGCAGTATATTTTGTGTGGTTTACCTACTCGTAATTTTCCCTTAAAATCGGGGTATTTTCAGAAAAAGTACAAATAATCAAATATCTCTGAAAATACTGAAAATCGGACAGGGTGTATCATGACTTATGACAAATGATCCATACTTTCATCCCTTAAAAGGAATTACACCTATTATAAATCACCCTTTATATCTTAGTATGTAGTGCAGAAATGGCAATGTAGCAACGGTAGTCGACATCGTTCTCTTTGTAAGATACGACGGTACTATCACAATACAAAGAGCACCTTTTTACTCACAATAGATAGATTTTTTTCTAATCACTCAGGCCTCCGCAAAATAAGATCAAACCTAAATTACGAGTAATTAAGTTTTTAACGAAAAAACCAACTTCAAACTGTAAAGAATAAAATTGTTCTGTTCAGTAATTGAAATTAATATACAGTAATTTTCCGGCATATTGTAATGAGTCTAAAATTATTTAGGAGTGTTCATTCAGGACAAAAGTACCACATTTTACCAAGGGTCTGACTCCAAAAATAGTTTTAAGAGTCACATTATCGACATGTCTCACCAAGCATCAAGTGAATCATCGTTTTTTATTGATTTTTTATTGCAATTAGCTATATAAAAAAGTAAAAAAGGCGGACTTTATGCCAAGAGGCATTATTTGCATGTCAACCCGTGACGTTAGTGTGAACGTGTGTCTATTATACCTGTGTTTCTACTTAGTCTTAATTCACAATAATGAGTCTAATACTAATAATAATAATCAAATCGTAATTTGGTAGGTGGTAAGGCTTTAATTGTTCTACCGGGGAATTACTACCACTGTACCTTTTTTTAACTAGTATCGGAGGGGAATCCTTCATAAGTTACCAGGCACCTTGGGAGAGGATATCGGGTTATGTGGGACTTGTACCGCACTAAAACAACCTCGGTGGTATGCCCCTGCGCTTGGGGAGGACTCCGGGATCTCCAGTGGAATGCACCGGTGTACTCCGCGCGCGACGCCCAGTACGGAGCCATCTTCGTGAGAGCAAATGTGCTCTCCTGCACCTTCCGATGATTACGGCGGCATGGGGCTACGCACACACCGCCGTCCTTCTCGGGGCTGCTGGCTCGACGGATCGAGCTCCCACTTTCACCGCCCGCAAACCCCGGAAGCCCCCTTTTAGGCACTTCTTATATACGATCAGGCAGGGGTTACCGTAGTTATATTCTTAATCCCCAAGCTACAGAGACTAGCCCCGGAGGACGTTATCTACGTCCGCCCCGGCGGCTCCTTCGCCGAGCGGGATCTGCACGCTCCAGAGCTCGCTCGGCTTCCTCCTTTGTGCACATGACAGTATCGCAGAAGGAGGTCACCGAATTCCACGCGTTCTTGCAGTGCACCATCGCTGCAACGACGGCCGCCGGGGACATCTTTAGTAATACTGGACCTTTCTGAGGTAGCCTTTGTAGGCATCGGACGGTATAGGATCTTAAGCTGGATCCGTATTGAGCGTTGCGCATGAGCGCTTTGATGCACCTCCATCATGTCACAGGAGGGGTTTGTCTTAGGGAAGTCAAATTTAACATCTCTTCTTCAGGCTCTTTTTTGAATGAGATTACGGGCTTTGTAGAAAGATTTCTTCTAATTAAAGCAACGGTACATGTTGACCAACTTCTTAATTCCACAACACACGAGGTGCCAATAAATCGGCTTCTCCCGCGGGTATTTATCCACGATGCATTTGCAATTTATAACGAGCAATAACAATGTGTGCAGTATCTGAGGGGTCATTTCTCAACCACGCACCTCTTGCTATCTTACGAATTAAATAGCCGCTTCGTTCGTCCGTCCATCGGTGAGTTAGGGTGACCAGGCAATAAGGAGGATAAGTCGGTGGCCCTGTAGCTCGGTACTAGAATTGAAGCTACGGTATCTCTTGCCTTTCGTAAGAAGAAAGTTAATAAGGAGGCCTCAGGGCTTTTTCTTTTTATTTAATAAGTCCGACTGCTGATCCCAGTACTCCTCTTGGAATTAATTAAGATAATTTAGGTCATATCAACCTTACTGGCCCGGTGCGGGTTTATACCCACAGATCCCAGAACTCCTCTCGGAATTAAGAGAATGAAGGTCATATCAACCTTGCTGGCCAGGTGCGGGTTTATACAAATAGCTAACTCAATATGAGCCCGTATTGGGCGGTTGCGCAAGGAAAGGACCAGTGCGTTCTACAGAAAATTTTATGTTTTTCATTATCGATGGGGTATGACAGTATTCATTACCAGTACATATCCAGCAATATCTTAATGCCACGATACTAGATGACAATGATCCGGCTTCTAGCGAAAACAGTGACACTTTAAAACTTACTTTACCAAATTAACCCCATATTATCTATATTAACGCATGGTATACGCACCAGTATCTTAGGAAATAAAGAAGAAATCGCAAGTTTAGTATTTATTATCACGATTTTTAACTGTAGCATTTACTAAAAACTTTTTTAGTTAAATAGATCTTGGACTCCAATTTACATGGGAGGAAAAAACTAACGAATAAGAAGACCTTTAAAAGCTCCCAGGATTAATTAAGTAACTTTACACTCAATGTAATGACCATATGCCATTCTAGTTAAATCCGTTCTACTTCCCTTTTGAAGTAGCTTGGATTTTTTAAGTTATAATGCTCTAGTTCTGAAGTCGCCCTATCCTTGTGCACTTTATAACGAGTAATAACAATGTGTGCTGTATGTGAGCGGCAATTTCTCAAACACGCCTCGCCCAGCGGCGGCTGTCTTACGAATTAAATAGCGCTACGTTCGGCGACTGTCGGTCAGTTAGGGTGACCAGGTGATGAGTCAGTCCCTATAACAGGATAGGTATCCCTGTGTCGTGAGTACCACGGACACACACATAGACAAAAATACAAACACCATGTCCGAGAACAAAAACTTAATTAAACTCATTATGACGACCCGCGTGGCATAATGGTTACCATGCCGGACTGCCGATCAGAGGGTACCGGGTTCGATTCCCGGCGAAGCAGAAATTTGAATGATGAGTATAAATTTCTGTTCACGATCTGGGTGTTTGTGTTTCTGTCTTTGTGTATATCCATGGTACCCACGACACAGGGTAGGTATATCTACCCTACTGTGGGGCTATGAGTGTGAAGCGTTATTAAAAAAAAAACAATCTCTGATTCCCTCCATTTAGCAGTCCGGCAGTTGCAGTTGTTAACCGTTGTACCACACGGGTCGCCCAAGTCCGTATAGTCGGAATTAAAGTAATGGTGTCCCCATAACATTTCTAAAAGGCGTATAATAGGAAGAAATGTGTTCCGTTGAATACAATAGATAAAGTAGGAAAATCATATGACAAACATTCATACTTAAGATAAGCCCTTATTGAGCGTTCTGCAAGGAGAGCATCGGAAATTGCACAGTTAAGGTGTCCTTGGCCTGTCGTAAGAGGCAAGTAGCCTCTGGGTCGTGCGGCTGCTGTTGGAGGTCAGACCCAACCTTGAAGGCCACGGGAAGAATGAAGAGATGCTGTCCGCATTGGGTATTTTTTATTTGAATGAAGTAGTAGACGAGCATGCAGGCCACATGGTGTTAAGTGGTCGCTGCAGCCCATGGAACACAACCTCAAGCAAGACTTAGGCGTCTTAATGAACCGTCTTAACTGTGGTCGTGTGCAAATGCGCTACTACTCCGAAGGCCGGTGGTCGCCTCAAGCAAGTTTGGCCGGTAACTTAACTGTACGGAAAAACAATTCAATTTTTGCATAAATTCATTAACCATATGTATAATGTAATTGTAAAAAATGAATTGTTCTCTATAAATTTGCATACCCCTTTAGGTTAGAATGGCTGGCTGCAACCCTTTCTATGTCCCACTGCTGGGCACGGGTCTCCATTATTGGAGAGGCCTGGAGCTTACTCCATCACGCTGCTCCAATGCGGGTTGGTGGAGATTCGGGCTAGTGACCAACCCGCTGTCGGATGTTTTCAAACCGCCCATATAAGGCCTCCGACAAGGTTTAACGACTGTTATCTATCGATAACAACCGAGACCGACGGCTTAACGTGCCCTCCGAAGCACGGAAACGCGTATGAATTTTTTTTGCAACTAGCGGCCACCCATCTCACACCCGACCGCGCCCGGCTTAGTCGCATAGGTCGCTTGCAGTCTACGCTAACCACCGGGCCAAACGCGTTTCAGGATAGGATAAGAGTCCTGTATTTACTACCATTAAAGTACTACGGTTTTCGATGCAACAATTTCAAGCCCCGGTAAGCACCTATGACTAAGAAATCCACAAACCAATTGTACTTGACTAGCGTGGTGGTGCACTATCTCTCTTAACCTTGGCCATTGGCATTAGCCTACATCCCTGTCTTTTTCGAGAGAAGATTTTTACCCAGTGTGTGATATTAACAATGGCAATGGCAATTGCTAGTGAGACGTATACCATCTGTCCGTAGCAATGCTACTGGATGACGACCACGACCGCTCTGAGTGTTACGACATAGAAGTGATATTAAAATCGGTGGAAATGTTAAAGCATGTAATAATACTCGTATCTTTAAGTTTTCTGGCCACCCTAGCTGTTGGAACAATCGCAGTAGGTGCCCTTATTACGACGCGCCATCGCGAGCTGCATCGCACGAGGTGTATAAACGGATATTGTTCCAAACAATTACGCTGAGTTATCGCTTTTATGCGATTTCGGTTACTGAACTTGCCTGGATGCGTGAGTTTATTAATAATGAGTGAAAAACGAAACGCCCGTGGAATGCTGGATGTGCTTGTAGAATCTATGTGATGAATACAGGTAAGTAAAATATGCGCTGACGGCAGTAAGATACGAGTATGTAATTTTATAAAGCTTTCTACACTTAGCAGGCTATTCTATCTTTGATTTATATATATGTTATACCGAATTTACTTATCGTGTGCGCTCCTAGGAGCTATAAAAATTGATACCAATGTCATCATTTCGCTATTATATCTCCGGACGAAGATTAAAATATACAATCTGGACTAGTCTTCCACGGTTCCACATGCTTTATACACTCTTTTTTTATTAAGGATATCCTTCCAGCTGAAACATTTCCAGGTAAGCTTTTGTGTTTTAGTGTCATGAGATTTTTCCAAACGTATGCACTGAATCGTCTCCACCAACCCGCATTGGAGCAGCGTGGTGGAGTAAGCTCCAGGCCTCCCCAATAATGGGGAGAGACCCGTGCCCAGCAGTGGGACGCAAAAAGGGTTGCGGCCATGCACTGAATACAAAATCCACTATCAATGGGGTTCAAGAAAGATGTAATAAAAGCTCTCCTTGAAACGAACGAAACTTGAAATTATAATTTCCACCGGTACAATCTGGTCTAGTGGGAGTTTTCCTCAGTCCGCTTCACACGCTCCTTTTTACCACGAATAACCTTTTGGAGGACTATGACATGGGGTTCAAGAAAGCTGTAAAGCTCTCCCTCAAATCTGATGGTCCTCTGGTTTACTTTTTTATTATGGATACTTGAAAAAGTAAATTAAATACTTAAGGAAACATTATAAATTCATCGTTAAAGAAATCAATTAATTCAAGCCATACTTCGATGCCTACAATGATGTTATTCGGCCATTCCTAATCGAATACAGTTATTTTAATTTGTTTTGCACGTTTTTGTGTGAATAATGTTTCCCAAGGTGCCGCGAAATCGGCGCATAAGTGATTTAATTACGACCCAAATCAATTTCGAGGGTCTGGGAATTTAATTAACAGATAACAGGAAAACAAATGTCAAAACGGCATAATAAAAAGATAGAGATATTAAGGTCTATACCTGCGAGGCAAAACCATGCACCTTGTGGCAAATTGAAAAGAACGCGCTTGCTCTGGAAGGTAATAATAAATTCTCAAATAATAATAATTCATAAATAATAATCGTGAAGGAACCAAAATAAAAATATTCACGTCGAAATAATAAAGGATTCACCGTGGACTCGGACTACACGGGGTGGCTTGATAAGTGGGGGGCGGGACAAGGCAGTAACTTCTGTTGCTATTAGAATATCAATGAAGGCAATTAGTATAGATATTTTCTATTTTATTTATGGCCTTCCAAGCTAGGAACGGGGGGAATAGATGCCTATTAGGCTGTAATGTAACACCTTTTCTTTATTGTGTAATAAATAAGATTTGTGAGCAAAAATTGCAGGCTATTTTAAAGAATTGCTTATTGTAAAGTTTTTATAAACATTCAGTACCCACGAAGTTGAATAATAAGTTGTAGTGATTGTTGTGTTGTTGTAGTTGAGATGATAACGAATTCTGATCAGCTGTGTAGAGTTTGATATGTCACAGCGAAGGCTGTCCTAATATACCGCAGACCTCATACCACTATGCTACTCTTATCCCACTTCTCTTCCTACTTTTTCAAAGTATGTGGAAGTTTATTACAATCATCTAAAAGTGGAAGCTTCTGTATTATTAATGTCACGAGATTTCCCCAAAGGTACGAGTATGCATTGAGTACAAAATCCACTATCCATTAGCAACCGTGTTCACTAGAATTGTTTTCTAAATTCTACTTGTTATGCATACTAAGTAAGACAAGTTCATAAATTGTGTCGTTTTTAATAATCTACTACACATCATAATTTTAATCATAATACCTAATATCATATTTTTAAAACTCAATTTTCATAAAAAATATTAGAACAGATAAAATCGATAAAAACTGAGTGAGTGTAGTTTCACTGCTTTTCCCTAAATCCGTGTAATTTTAATCCTTTCCACACGCGCACAAATTCTTTTTTGTTTTTGACCTTTTTCAGCGGAGATATGAAATGTCTTCAATGTTTTAAAATCTCAAAAATGGTCCCGTGTGAGCCGCGCTGCGCCACATAAAATTGTTTTTTCGAGCAACAGCTATAATTAGGCGATACGTTACGTTTTTGTTTGGCCCACATTTCCCGATCCTCTAATTTTTGTGTTTTTTGCCGCTCCTTTTGTAGTCGTTAATATGATTACACCGTTGGGATGATGGCTTCATACGTGTTTTAGGTTATAACTTAATTTGCTCGGGTTACTTATTTGTTTTTTTATTGTTGTCCGACTTCCTGAGAGTCTGTCGAGAAGGTTTTTTGTTGCAGGTCGTTAGGTGGAAGATGACTGAATGTGTCGGGCGAATCTCCGATAGCGTCACGTACGTTCGTGTGGACTCTTGTACTCGTAAATCGGCCCGTAATCAGTTAGCGGTTTTTTTAGTAGGTGTCTGATACAATGCGGTTTGCGTGGCACGTAGGCGTTGGAGGCAGTAGTAATGTGTGAATTAATTTGTAATGACGATTGTCGGGTTGTTCGTTGATTTACCGCGTTAGGGCGGCGGCTTCGTGATGGTGTAATGAGCCTGGAAAGTTGGTGTTTTTGGAAAAAAGTTTTATATATAGTATTTAAAGAAATTGCCACCCATCCAACTTCAGACCGCACTAAGCGTGCCTGTTTTAAAACACATAAAGACTCCTATCCTACTTTTTACCGTATTTGAGGAAGCGTCGGCATATTACAATCAGGCAGAAACACACGCGCAGTTCAAAAGCTCATAGGCGTTATGCGCCGCATTATTCACCGACACGACATACTATTTTTATCGTGGTTACTAATGTGTGAATGAATATACATCGGCGTTAAGGCGGAGGAATTTTGTGGGTACCCCTTGACTTACACGAGAGACGGGGAGCGATGCGAAGTGGTACATCTTAGAGAGGAGAAATGTGAACGTACAACCGTTTGTGAACCGCTTTGATCATCCTATTTATCAGTCTTCTGCTGAACATAGGCCTATCCTAAGTCGTACCATTAAGTTCAATCTTCCGCATCTAGTTACTTCACATGACTTGGCGCAGATAGTCGCGCCACCTCATATGGGGAGTCCTACAATTCATTTGCCTAAACACGGTCACCATTAAGCCGTCTTACTTACTCCGTTTGTTTTTTTTAATTGAATGGAGTAGCAGACGAGCATGCAGGCTACGGGGTGTTATGTTGTCGCTGCAGCCCATGGACATCTACATACAACCTCAAGCAAGCATAGGCAAGTCTTGTCGGAGGTCGTATGGAGTTGCGCTGCTACTCCGGAGGCTGGTGGTAGCTTCATGTAAGTGTGGTCGGAAACTGCACCTTTCCACCGAAACACAATAGAATTGCTCATGGCAGAAGTGGGTGCAGCGGTAGTACTTCCCCGGGCGAACCATAATATGTAGATCCACCAACTACAAAAGCTGACAAAGGGCTACTGATAGCGGCCTGACAAGCGAATCGCACCAAATCTCTTACGATTCATGGAAAAAATAATAATTGAATGATCCCTTTCGAATGTACCAGTTTTTGGTATACCTGTCGCATCTATCTGATTAAATCAGTTTCTCAATTAAAAGACTAGCCCGTTAATTAAACGCCGGCATTAAATTGAATGCCTAGGCCAATAGTTGATTGAACTAGCGCCAGTCAACTCAACTAGTCGGCTTATTGTACGCTAGCCCTTTGAAGATGGCTGACGTGAAGTCAGGCAGGTGATTAAAATTTAATTCATTTTATTTTCACTGTGGCGCTAGTATTCATCAAAACAAATATGGCGTCAGATTGCACACAAAACAAACAATTTTGTATTTTTTAACTTATAGTGTGATTATTGATAAAAAATGTGTGACATAAGCCTAAGATTACGCAGTCGGCTACAAGTTTTCAAGTACAAAATTAAAAAGTTTTAATTTAATTTATATTCAAATTAAGTTTTTGCCTTTTTATATCAAGTAATCTTTTAAGTTGCGTACACGCATCACTAGATAGGTCACGCTAGCTAGCCAAACATTACAAGTCGCCTATATTCCATTTAACAAAGCGGTTAAGTGACGTTTAGCCAAGTCGTTGGACGTCATCGCGTCATATTTAGCGACTTTATTAAAAGCCGGCGTTTAATCACCGGGCTAGCCTAGCTTGCCAATTGAGTGGCTGATTTAACCAGGCGGCTGCGACATGTCGATGAGCTCTACAATTTGACAGAAATATTAAGTAACTGATGATTAAGTAATTTGGATCTATTACATGTTCCTATGTGTAATTACCCAAGATACTATAACCACAGAACACTAACGTACTTTAACTAAGTTTAATTCCTTACAACCAGCAAGCACCACTGTACACATTCAACAATGTTAATACCTAATATTTAAATATCTCAGTGCTATCTATCGGTCAGTGACCACAGTCACTGATCCATCTTTTAACCAAGCCCGACATTTCTAAGCTACGTTTCCGTTCTACACGAAACGGCCAACCAATCCGAAGCATCAATTTTTTTCAATTAATACGAAATGATGCCGCTTTAGAAGTTATATATTACCTAACAACTTGTTATTAGCGCTCAATAACGATCGAATTCACGACTTCCGTGTCTAGAATGCGAAGGTATTAAAAGCCTACGTACTAATTAACCAAGATTTGTGGGCAGTACGTAATTATTTACGAAGCTATTCAATTATCTAAACTGGCAGTTTTGATGACTTAATCGCACTGCACGAATAAGTGGCAAGACTGATTAGTTTTGTAACTCTAACGGGCTACAATTGTCGTAAAATAAGTATTTATGACCACCAGTGGCAAATTTCAGGACCATTTCCGTGCTCAGGAGGGCACGTTAAGCTGTTTCCAGTTTTAATCGAGTAGTCAATAACCTTGTAGCAGCGCAACAACCTTATTGAAGGTCTTAGGCGAAATAATCTTAGGTGAAATAAGCTTCCGGTTTTCATGAATTTGGGAGGACATTCGTACCTGGTAGGACACTGGTGGGACACTTATTCACCAACCCGCATTGTTGCAGCGTGTACTGTACTCACCAGGGACGTAAAAACGTTTGGAGCTGTTGGGATGCTGGTATAGTTACTGCCAGGTATTAGGCAAAATATTAGTATCTGTTTCCTGATTTGGAAGCAAGTAGCCTCGCTTCTGTTTATGGACATTTACACCCGACCGCACGTAAAATCGAATTTTGTGTAGCCGTCTCTTGTTGCGTTACTATTTCCGAGGCTGTTTTCTTTACTGGCAACCGGCTTTGGGCACATCATTTGTAAATTCGTGGTCAAAGGACAATCAATAAGAAACCTCCTTCCAACTTGTTCGATTCCTGGCTGAGATCGACGAAGTAGGTATTCGACATTTATTTAGAACTATTGCTGTTATCCAAAGGGGTCCTCCAAAACAAAAGAAGCTTTCGTGGCAGAAGTAGAGTCAATGATAGTACCCATTACTACCCATCGCCCTGGTAGAACAAACCAAGTCCTACCTCTCCATTTAAAAAGTAATAGTCCTTTTCAATGATCGTACCCGGCAATTTTGTGAGCACATAAGTACCACATCCTGATTGCACTGATCGGCTCGGTGAATCTAAATCAATTTTATTGGTCCTCGTATAACGCCGTTCTTGTTAAGTAATTAGACCTGGACCACTTTGAACTGACATTCCCCTCCCCGCGGTTAACGTGAAAAAAAGACGAAACCGGGTCGTCGTCGCTTGGTACGAGGTTCCCATAAATCTGGTTGGCAGCGGTCGAGTTTGTATTATAATTTCTGGCGTTACGTACATTTTTTTTATGAACCCTAGTAGAGATATTTCAACATTTATTTTGTCATCTAACGTAGGTTTTGAAGGGATAGATAGTACTGATACGTGCATTCGATAGATGCGTAATAATTTTATTAGTTGTAGGTTGAAGAACTTTAATAGTACGTCCTGGAAAGTACCATCGCTGCACCCATTTGACGACTCGTGTAGCGCAATGGTTACCATGCCGGACTGCCAATCGAAGGGTCCCGGGTTCGATTCCCGGCGAGGCAGAAATATGAATGATGAGTTTAAATTTCTGTTCTCGGTCTGGGTGTTTGTGTTTCTATCTTTGTCAGGGAATCCTAGTGCAGGGCTATGAGTGTGTAGCGTTTATTATTATAACTGATGTCAATAAAAAATGTTATCGAGTTGTAGTGGATAGGTGCGGTTATTGTCCAAGCTTAAATTAGGCATTTTTAATGAGTCTCCTCCAGTCTCCAACTGTTGACTCTTGACTACTTTTGAGTCAGTTGAATTTTTAAGAGTAGGTATATATAAAATTTAAGAAATTGTTGTTAAGAGGCCGTATACGAAATTATGCCGATTTCGCTGATTTAGCTCATCTTATACCCCTTTCGCACCTGAGTAACACGATCGTGAGTTACAAAGTTAAAAAATTCTAAAACCGCGCGAAATCTGTTTTGTGGAACGAAACCGAGATCACTTGATCGTGAGTTTATTAAACTAACCAATCAGGAATCGTTTTCGGCTCAACACAGCTTAGTTACCACGTGCAGGCTGAAAAGATGGCGGCGTACGCGGATCCTCTGACAAGACTTACTAAATATTACTGTTTTATTTTTATTTTTCTAGGTATTTCAATTATATTTTCGTTTTGTTTCATAGTTTAAACGTTATACTAATATACAAAAGAAAAAAAATAACCATTAAACAACTAAACTCGGAGTTATGGCTTTGAAAATTAGTAATAGTACGATCGTGAGCTCTGGGTTGCAATTGTACTTACGCACGATAGTGATTATATTTTATTTTTACTTAAAGGGGGTATTAAAGATGACAGAACTTAAAGGTTCAGCCGGGGTGGTACCACAGCTGTACCCCCCTTTTTACCGTGAAGCAATTCTATTGTGTTTCGGTGGAAAGGTGCAGTTGCCGGCCAGAATTATGTATTTCAGGCGACCATCAGCCTCTGGAGTAGCAGCGTAACCGCTTACGATTTCAGGCAAAACTCAGCCTTGCTTGAACTTGTGTGCAGCTGTCCATGGTCTGCAGTGACCATTTAACAATACATGGCCTGCATGCCTACTTCATTAAAATAAGAAAAATAAGAAAAATTGATTCCTAATTGGTTAGTTTAATTTTAAAGTTACCGTTAATAGATAAACTCTTGTTAAGCCTGCTGGAGGATGGAAATTGTTCTGACTAAACGGCCTTAATGAGGTATTCCGGGTTTTGAAAATTCTCAATTTTCATCAACAAACTACGCCCTGTGGGCCTTGAAAAATGTGTACTACTACTACTTGCTGTCACCTCTAGCGAAGGGCTTACTTACTTTTTATATAAATAAACTGAACAAAAAGGCAGACGGTGGTGATGTTAAGGGATCACCGTCATCTATGGATACGGACAACCCCAGGAAAGCCACCCGAGCATTGCCGGCTTTGGAGGAGAACCTTTTTTTACAGCTTTCTTGAGGTTGTCCCATAACCTACATCTACGTGGACCGCCACGAGTACAGGTGCTGGTGGAACTTTAATCTTCGTCTGGTGGTATAATCATGGTATGGTGGTGTAGGCATCAATTTGAAAAGTTCATCGGAGCACTCAAAATTTTATCCTAACAATCCTGCTTTTTCAAATCAACTTGGGTTAGGAACTGCCGTAGTTCTTCGCCTTATCCAGAGTGTTTCTGTGTTCCTTAAGCTGTGTTTTTGACAGATATTTTACCTCTATTCCATTATTGGACAAATTTGAGACGTAGATATCATGGAACAGATCCGATCATGGTAAATCGCATTCCAGAGAGGCAACAGTAAAGTTTGAAAGATGACAAAAATGCGAGGAGGAGACATTGACCACAGAGTATCCAACGACATAGTTTTAGTCAAATGGAAAGAAAGTGGAACGGGAGCAGATAAAGTCCAACGTTAGGAGAAAAAGGAAAAATGCTACATTGGGAGAGTGTACCGGATTATGTGGGATTTGACCGCACTAAAACCCCTTCGGCGGCCTGCCTCTGCGCTTGGAGAGGACTCTGGGATCTCCAGTGGAAGGCACCGGTGTCGGTGAAGGCGCGGCGCCCAGAATGGGCCTTCGGAAGAGCAGATGTGCTCTCCTGCACCTTCCGATGCTTATGACGACATGCGGCCTTGCACACACCACCGTCCTTCCCGGGGCTGCTGGCTGGACGGATCGAGCTCCCACTCCCACACATAACCCTTCAATAGGGAAAAGATATGACGGGTATGACCACTTGTCGACGAATAATGTCTTAATTATGAATATTTAGCTTAAATAACTATGAAGTCACTATCGTGCGTTGGTAGAGTAGTGACCCGAAACTCACGTCCGTGATATGTGCTTTAAAGTAATTCGGTAATTACAAGATTTTTTAAATTATTTTTTTCATGAAATAGGCCACCTACTTTCACATAAATGATAAGTATTTATTTGATCGAAGAGAAAAAAAATCTCAGGTCTGAAAGGGTTAAAGGAGATTTTGCAGTTAAAATACAGTATTTCCATAAGTTTTATTGCACAATATGACTAATCATTTCAATAATAAACTATTAAATGAGCCACTTTTTAATTTTTATTTCGTTATTTTGCTTAATAGACCTGAAGCCGGTGATAGTTTTGTAAATTTTACTGTAATGGGTATAGAATATCACATATTTCTGAATCATTTTAAAATTTAAACAGATCGAAAAAAATGCTATGTATTACTGTAAAAATCACATACATAGTGTATGAGCCACTTTTTGCCACTCTCATACAAAAAATATTAGTAAAAAAACAATGAACTTAGTCAATTTTGAGAGAAAATGGGCCAGAAATTGCATTTGATTGCGGAAAAATGGAATAATCTTTCGTAAAATTTATTTGACATAAATACTCTTCAGTTTATAATCAATCCGTTCCCTGAAAAAAATAATCTTATTAATAATGATGATTCGGCATTGAACATCTTTTAAAGTAACCTAAATCTCGCATTATAATTCTTGACGCAAGCTATAAAAGTGTCTAATCTAATGTATTAGATTATTAATGAAATGAAAATTTATATTGTGCAATGATACTTGTAGAAGTACTGTAATTTATCTGTAAAATCTCATATGTTAAATCGGGTAAATAAGCAAAATCGGCAAAATTTCGTATACGGCCCCTTAATACTCGTAGCTTGAAGCGCGCATGGCCCGGCGGCCGGCGGTTAGCTTAGAACGCAAACGATCTATGCAACTAAGCCAAACGGGCGCGGTCGGGTGTGAGATGGGTGACCGCTAGTGGCAAAAAATTTCATGCTTATTTCCGTGCTTCGGAGGGCACGTTAAGCCGTCGGTCCCGGTTGTTGTCGATAGATAACAGTCGTTAAACCGTGTCGGAGGCCTTATGGGCGTTTTGAAAACATCCGACAGCGGGTTGGCCACTAACCCGCATCTTCACCAACCCGAAATTGGAGAAGCGTGGTGGAGTAAGCTCTAGGCCTTCCCAATAATGGGGAGAGACCCGTGCCCAGCAGTGAGATGCAAAAAAGGTTACAGCCAACTCGTAGGTATATTGTAGAGTCCACTCGGGTTCTACTTACAGTCGTATTAATTTACATTGCAGACAGACTTTAAAGTCCACACTCTACAAAATTTTTAAAATTAACTTTTTTAAAATTTTGTTAAAATTAACTTTTTTTAAATTTTGTTAAAATTAACTTTTTTAAAATTTTGTTGTTTTCTTCCCAAAAACTAAAATCTTTTAAATCAGCTTCATTTTAACGATCTGAGTGGTGCAATAGTTCATGACAGACAGTTCGAAGGGTCCAGGTTTCGATTTCGAACGAGGTAAAAATTTTATGTTAATGTTAGTACTCGGTCTGTGTGTTTATTTCTTGTCTTTGTTGTGTATGGGTCCATGGTACCCAAGACACGTGGAATCCTAGTGTAGGGCTCTGGGAGTGTAGATTTTTTTAATGTTCTCTACAAGTCACATAGTAGTCGAAGTAAACAAAATTACACTTGTGAAAATGCCAATACAAATTTAATTCGAACAGTACGGAACTTTGGTAAGAATTTGGGCTCGTTACTGGCCACATTTTTTAAGCCGACCTTTGCGATGAAAAATTGATTTCGGCTGATACGCTTTTGATTACATGGTTGGCAGTCGTTAGATACAATTATTTGGATACTCGGACTGGTTTGGACGGCGATTAAGTTATGATCTTTTCTACAACTCGAGGTGTTATTAGGGCCGTGATTTGTAATAGAGATATTCTGTTTTTGTGGGCGAGAACGCTGATTGAAAAGTTAAAACTGTGTATCTTGGGCTATAGGCTACACTAATGTTATGGATGTGAAAGAGATTTTTTGTTGTTTCGCTTCGTTTAAATTACAAGTAGGTACTGTACGGTTTTTGTGTCTCTAATACGGACATAAAGATAAAATTACGACTATTTTGATGAAAATTTTAATCTAGAAAACAATTGTCAAGGTATGCTTTCACAACAGTATTTTTTTATTGGAATCATTACCCGGAAGGTACCCGGCACCTTGGGAGAGGATACCGGGTTGTGTGGGATTTGACCGCACTAAAATCCCCTCGGTGGCTGTCTCCGTGCTTGGGGAGGACTCCGGGTTCTCCAGAAGAACGGACTGGTGTCTTCCAAGCGTGACGCCCCAGAACGGGCCCATCTTGGAGAGAGTAAATGAGCTCTCCTGCACCTTTCGATGCTTACGGCGGCATGCGACCACGCACACACCACCACCCTTCCTGGAGCTGCTGGTTGGACGGATCGAGCTCCCACTCTCACCGCCTACAACCCCGGAAGCCTCCTTTTAGTCGCCTCTTACGATCAGGCAGGAGATACCGTAGATATATTCTTAGTACTTTTATCGGAAAGTTCTATTATATTTATCTAGAAAATGTGTTGCTATCCATAATCCAATTTTCTTCTCGTATGTCCATAACCAGTATTTATTTATTTACCCTTTATTGTTTAGTAACGATGGGCGGACTTAATACCTGATGGTGTTCTCTACCAGTCAACCCTTAGCGATGGTGAAAAATTGTGGAATGGAGTATCATAGTTAAGAAAGTGGATGAATAAACACGTTGGTATAAATAAAGATGTTGGTAAATACAAACACTTCTAATATAGCTGGTATTTGCTCTATTGTTTTACGATGACAGAAAACAATTTTTAATGGTCATATATTAAAATATCAAATTGATTATGCATACTTATGCAATATGCATACTTGACAGTTTTTCAAAATTTATCTTATTTATATCATGACCCAGCTCGTGGATAGTTGTGTGGAACATGGCCTTCTTGCATCGGACAGGAGTGTTATGCCTATATATGGAACGTTTAAACAGTTACAGAAACAAAAAAAACTTTATTCCACATAATTCAAAAATTTATTCAAAAAATTAAATATTACGGTCCGTCCAACGTCCATCCAAACCAACTGTTGCAGTCTGTTTTAAAATCGAACGGAAAGTTATCGTTTTAGGCATTAAATTTTTAATACAGATAGCAATAAAATGGTGAATAAATAACAATAAACATATACAGCTATCTGGGGCTACGCCAGATGCCGCCCACGGCCCTCGTCATAACGATCGTGTAAAATTGTAAAACCAATCGCCGGTTATTAGTTTTACTGCACCAATTTATTAAATAAATCATGGCACATAATATTAACATAACACATGTATTGTGTATATAACATGCTAGATTTGTAACTGTCTTTAAAAACATGGCAAACTCATGCATCTAATTTTTTTGTGTGAAATGTTACTTGACGTAGGAACATCAACATCATACACAGCAACGTACTTAAAGAATAAATTGATTGAATGAAAAAAAAAATATTAGAATAAAAACAGTGAAAAGTCCTGGCTATTTTGTGAAGAAGTCTAAAATTCCTTGTAAAATAGAAATTGAGGGGAGAAACGTCAAAGAGCGGACCAATCCTATGCTTATTTTTCATTTTTTTTTTAAAAATCTACCTTTTACTAACGTAACAACTATCTCAATTCTACTCTAGAGATATCTATTTAATTATCCACATAAGCCTCAGAATATACTTATTTATTTATTTGTAGCAGCTTAAACTAAGGGTTACAGAGTAAGACTTAATGCCTAATGACATTCTCTGCCAGTCAACCCTGGGTGGTAGTTAGAGTTTACGGTAGGCAGGAAAATGTCTAATTAAAAGGTTTTTAATTAAAAGAAAAACACTAAGATATATTAACATTTATAAAATATATATACCTAAATACATACATGTATAATATACAAGATTTATTCATATACTGTTTACCTTATTGGTAGAATAAATCTGAGAGAGTGTTTGCTTCACAGGTCTAAAGACACACACACATACACAGCAATTAACCAACATTAACCGAAAGAAAAATAGATGGAGTAGGTGTAGCAAAATGGGCATTTCTGGTCATAAAACTACCTGTCTAATCCTACTTAGACCTAAGTTGTAAACATCAAATTCTCTACATCTCGTCTACTGCGCAAGCAGTATTGAAGTTGAAATCTAAGCACAGTTTTCATTAATTTAGGCCATTAATTACGCGACCAGCAACCACTTTACGGCACGTTAAAGTCCTCGCGGCGTTGGTAGCGTAATCACTTCATTATTCACCACCACACTACCCTCGCGATGGTAGGGGGCTCATGATTTAAGTAAGATTTATGGGATTTAAAAAGACGTGAAAAGTGAAAAAAAATTGACTACAAAGATGTGAAAAGAGGTAAATATTTGTCTTTAATAGTAAGTAGTACATTGGCAAAGGGAAAGAAAGAAAGAAAGAAAGAATGTGGAGGCTAGTAATGGCTACTCAAGCCGTCCAAGTCCTTGGAATCAGCTGTATCGGGAACAGGAAGCGTGTACATGGTGCGCTGCGATGATCCTGACGAGCTGGTGAAGTGATGTTGCAATCCATCCAGGGAGTGAAAAGGTCAGAAGGGACGTATTCTTATCCAGGGACACCAGTTTGGCTAATGGAGATATCTCGCCGGGCGAAATGGTCATGCCCGGGGAGCTCCAACTGACTCAATTCGGAGCTTGTATATATGGTAGTAGTTGTCCACCAATCCGCACCTGGCCAGCGTGGTGGACTATGGCCTAGATCCCTCTCACTTGTGAGAAGGAGACCTGTGCCCAGCAGTGGGACATAAAAAAGGTTGAAAAAAAATATATGGTAGGATATTACGAAAACTTCGATAGCGTGATTCAGGAATACCCGTGGCGCCAACTCTTGATGAGTAGCGGAAGGTCGCTACACACGTTTTTTCCCATAGCAACGATATATTTTCCCGGAAATATGGAGCCTCTGTCACTCTCCGGTCCCTCAACTATCTCCATAAAAATCAAGTCAATTTGTTACTGTTCAGAAGTAGAAACAAAGAGGGTGAAGCGAAGAGTGGAGATGCTCTCTATCCACGGTGAGTCGGGATGCGAGGGTAGGATGTGGAGGCTAATGGTTACTCAAGCCGTCCATGAAGTCCTTGGAGACAGCTGTGTCAGGAACAGGAAGCGTGTACATGGTGCGCTGCGATGCACCTGACGAGCTGGTGAAGTGATGCTGCACGTGTATTTTACACGAGCGTAGCCGCGGAAGGCTAGTATATGATAAAATCAGTTGTATGTATCTCTTTTACTAAATTACGGCCAGGGTAACTATAGGTAAAAACAATAATCACCTATAAACAAAATTATGGTTACCATACGGTCAGTAGCAGGCAGTGAAAGAATGAAAATATTAAAAATTACTCCTTGTTAGGTGAGCGCTATCGCGGATTCATTTCTTTAATAATTTTTAAGCATTCCTTGGAACTACTTTTTAATACTTAAAGGTGGTTGTTTCAAATGCAACCACATGCTAGTTCGTTTATTTATAGCCATTTGCATTAATAATGAAAAAGCTTTGTGAAATACACTTTATACATGTATAACTATACTGAGCTGACTGATTTCATAGCTTTTATTTTCTCTCGCCCAGCAATCTCACCTTTCGGCATTACTAGAGCTCGTCTGCTACACCAATGAAATAAAAAAATCTCTCCCTTGTTAACGTTAATCTGTCATTCTCTTGTTGAAGTTTCACACTCATAGTAATAGTTATTATTCTGTGCTCATAGTCACACAGTAGGGTAGAGATAGGTATACCATGGTTGACACACAAAGACAGAATCACAATAGATTTTTTATAAATACTAAAGTCATATTAAATCTATGATAAACACGAACACACAGATGAAGAACAAAAACTGAAACTCGTCAGTTAGTACGAGTATAACCTTCATTTTATTGTTCGTTAAAAGCAAAACAATGTCACTTATTCTAGACTTTCAAATCTGATTATATTTTTTCTTGTGATATCTGATTTTAATTTCCTGTTGTAAACTCTAATTAGGTGAGTTACGACACTTTTGCACGAAAGCGTAATTGACGAACTTACGAAGTCACAATTTTTTCACAATGTTACAAAACTTTTCGAACTTTAGCCCTTCAGGCGACGATAGGAGTTATGTTTTCGACTTGGTGAAAATAATGTGATATTTCCCTTCTTTTTGACATAAAGGGACATAAAATATAGGAACGTTTTGGAGTATTTTGCTGACTTTGACTTAAGCGTAAGTAGCTTAGCATAGATAAGCTTTGCAGCCAATAGACAGATAGACAGATAAATTCTATATTGTTGGTTGATACACGTGTCCGTAGGTGGAAGAACAATTATGGTTCTCCCGGAGAAGTTCCACCGTTGCACCCACTTCTGCCGTGAACCAATTCTATTGTGTTTCGGTGGAAAGGTGCAGTTGCCGGCCACACTTATATGAGGCGACCACCAGAAACTACAAATACAAAATTTATACAATTGTTTTCTAAACAAATTGATTCCTGTTTAGTGCTTATTCGTACATTTGACGACCTGCGTGGCGCAATGGTTACCATGCCGGACTGCCATTCGAAGGGTCCCGGGTTCGATTCCCGTTGAAACAGAAATTTGAATGAAGAGTATAAATTTCTGTTCTCGGTCTGGGTGTTTGTGTTTCTATCGTTTTGTGTGTTCATGGTACCCACGACACAGGGTATAGTACCCTACTGTGGGGTTATGAGTGTGAATAGTTATTTATTTATTTATTTTATTTATTTGCTTATTCCTCCTTTACCTTTGCCTCTTGAAGTTTTCTACCTACGTACCTATGAGAAAGTTCACAATAGGCATGATGACATATTTTTAAATACCTTTCCTTATTGTAGGTAGGTAGTTTTTTCCGCCGGCTTTTTCTCTCTCATTGACCCAGTGGTGGGTAGGCATCAAAAGCCGATGATCCGTTAAGAATATTCTTAGCGGATCTTAAAATAAAACTATTTGACTACTTAGCTATTTAATTTTAATTAGTAATATAATATTGTATGCCAGAGCATGGTAGACTGTTTAAACTCTTATAATAATTTTAAACATCTAACTGTATGTATGTAAACAGTCAACAATAAAGTATTTTCATTTCATGTAGGTACACGTCTCCTAGTTACGAAAAAAAGTGTATTTCAGCAATAAAATTAAGTTTTAACGTAAATTAATGTATTTTATGCTATGTAATTTGAATTAACCGCGAAAACGCTCGTAACGTTGACATTTACTGAGATGTGACGTCATTCCTTTTGATTGGCGTTTCAGATAACATGGCCGATTGCTGTATTTAATACTTTTATTTTATTGAAAATAATTAAAACGGGATCATATTTTTTAGCATATATTTTTCTGTAAAACCGTTTATTCTCTGATTCTTTAATAGTGTCATCATGCCTATTATGTTTATAATACATAATGCTCATAATATCTTCTGAATGAAAATAATAAGATAATAATCACAAGTATTTTATTTAATATAAACTTGAATGTAAGACTCCGTAAGCTAAAAATAGCTTCATCCGCCTCAAAGTCGCAACATGTTCGGATTAGGTATAAATTACAGGTTAGAGAGCGACAGACGGACAACGGACACCTATCATTATGGGCGAACTCTATTCAATTTGGGAACGATGAATGTTAACCAATTTTAAATTATAGTAAGCCTGCCTGTTTACCTAGTTTTGTAAATATGTTCTTTACAATCAAGAAGGCCTTTACTTTTTTAAAAAATTGTAGGGTTATGTATTTTATAGTATTTTTGTGTTAGGGTTTATCGTCGTAAATGCTTTCAAAAGCTGTGTTGTTCAAATGTACCTAATATTGGTTTAATGGTTTTCTAAATGATCGGAAGCTCTACAAGCGCTGAGAAGCACACCGACAGAAAACTATTTAATACTATAATAATATAATTAAGGTTAAAATCGTATAACTCATTTACCCCCGAATTACTGGGCCACTTCATAGATTTAAAAAATATCTTAATTCAATTCAAACAACAAATAGTATTATGTCGCTACCATTTAAGGCAACTTATGCGTTAGTTGAGATTATAGTTCATTTCTAGTATATGCATAAACTGTGTGTTCTGCCTTCCTATGTAGTAAATTTTTTTAGACGTGAAATGGTACAAATTGGTGATTAAGATAGAAAATGTAATTGAAAAGGGGCCGTATACCTACAGTCTTTCTTGAAACAGTAAGTGGCTTTAATCTTGATAAGCCAATGTCTTTCTTAACGTTCTTATACGAGTATTATGGTACTTCAATTTTATTAAAACGGTACAAACAATCTAAAATATTTTAGGAACGAACATTAGAAGTAACTCTATTTCTCCTAATGCATTTGACGTTTAACGTAGTATTCAAATCAGATAAGAACAAGCACACATAACTGCGGAAAGCTAAAGACCCGATCCCGCAATTATAAACGAATTAGGCCAAAAATTGTGCCTTCAATGGCCACAAATTGATATAATAAAAAGTAGTAGGCGTTGCTCTAGGGTTGGCGTGGTAAGAAACACAAGATTACTTAATCCATACTCCATGCTTAAAAAATTTAGTACACAGATAGAGTGGACCTTGAATATATAGACATAAGATAGTTTTTTGTCCTGGAAGAATGTACTGTTTGAGAGGGATACAATTTAAAATAATCATATATACTCTGTTAAAATAATAAAACCAATAGTATAAACAACTCAAAGAAGTTTTGATTTATGATTCCAAAGTTATAAGGTGGATAGCTAACAAACATACTTAATTATTAAAATTAATAAACTAAAATAAATATAAAAAAATGTAGGTTACACAAATAATATAAGAAGACTAGTGGATCCCGCAGACGTTGTCCTGCCTTAAAAGTATTGAAAGAGGATTTGTTTTCTTATTATCTTAAAGAGATTTCATGTTACTGTCAAAAAAAATATAAAACAAATAATGACATACGAACTGTCCAGTTATTCTGACTGTGTCAAAGTTTAGAACGACACGGCACGAAATACAAAACGTTTGACAGACAGGAACAATTTATATGGGAAAACTAAATAAGTAAAAAAGTAATTAAAAAACATTTCCAGTGGCCCAAATTGTGAATCTAAACCATTCTCGAATCTCCACGAACACACACAATAAATTTCATCATAATCCGTCCAGTCGTTTAGGAGGAGTTCAGTCACATACACACGCACAGAAGAAATATATATATTAAGATAATTATTTATTTGCTAAAAAAAAGTTTTTTAGAACGGCATGGAAATTCCATTTCCGTTCCCATAAGACTCACAGACTTCAGGTTGAGGGTCAGAGACACCAGATACATATATCATGAAAAAGATATTCATATTTTTAAAACCTCACTTTGACAGCCCTGTAGAACGATTTTAAGGTGTCGCCGCATAATTAAGTGATTACGTTAGGACGCGTGTCGGCCCGATTTGTATCAATGTTTGGGCCAGCCATTAGCGTGATGTGGAATTACCCTTATACTTGTCCCGGCGGACGAGCGATTGGACAGAAATAGAAATGCTCATAAACATTAGAAAATTGGCTGCGGTTTGTGTTTTAATTTTATTTCTTTTTTAACACTTTCATATAAAATTGAGTAGGTAGCAGACGAGTGCATAGACTAAGAAAGAGATAAAATATGGTGATTTATGGAATCTTCGTTCGACAACTGCCGGAGCTCTTGCCGTATTAACTGAAGCTGTTTGTTCGATTCTCGCTTTAAATTTCCAAAGATAGATAAAGCGCATATATAGACACCGACATATTTAATGGGACATTTTTTAGAGCGGCTCCAAGGAATCTACACCTTTTTGTAAGTTAGATTTTAGTCAATACTTTTATTTATTTATAATATAATATTTGCATACCTTACTAAACATGGCGGAATATTAAATGTATAAAACAACTTTTGTAATACCCATATTTGCGCAAATAAATCATTATCACAAAGTCTTTGTATTTGCTTTTAACATAAATAATCGATCAAAAACATAAAGGACCCTTTCACTGAACTTCAATGCGAGTTTGTGGAGTTGCGGGTTATATTGCTAACTCGTTGTTGCATGTTTCATAGACCATAAGACCTACGAGAAGGCTTAAAAGCTGATATCTACCGATAAAACCCATGATAGACGGTTTTATTAGCAGTACTTAGCAATGAATATCAACTGCGGCTGTTTTCCTTAGCTGTACAAATAACTTCTAACGAATGCTTCGTAGAGTATTTATTACCTCATAATAACCCCATCATTTACAATAATTAAACAATGAACAAAGAGCTAAATGTAAATTTGGCGCAACAGATTCAATAATTTTGAAATGAATACACTAATTTGCATACAACTACAATTAACTTGTAATTCATTCCTCATTCAACTCGCTTGGTTGCCTGCTTGACTTATGAGTGTCTAGTTACTGTAATGGAAATAGTAATTTTGTATGCTTTATGGCTTTTTAAAGCTTGCCGAACTAAAATTAATAATAGTGACCACTGTTAATTATATTTTCTTATATAAGCATCTCTGCCAACCAGCGTTGGAGGCGCATGGTGGAACAAGTAACAGGCCCCCCCAATAATGAGCCAATGAGCCAAAAAGTTACAGTCAATTAATCTCTTTATGTAGAAGGTGGTAAAATTTTAATGGTTCGACCGGGGAAGTACCACCGCTGCTCCCACTTCTGCCGTGAAGAAATACTATTGTTTTGGTTAAGACTTACATGAGGCCATCATCAGACTTGGGAGCAGCAACTGCATACGACCACAGGCAAGATTTAGGCTTACTTGAGTTTAGTCCCCGTAACTTCGGGATTAAGAATAGAGCTACGGTATCCCCTGCCTGATCGTAAGAGGTAAAAGGGCTTCCGGGGCTGCGGGCGGTCAGAGTGGGAGCTCGGTACGTTGCTACGTCAGCCAGCGGCCCCAGGAAGGACGGCGGTGTGTGCGTGGCCGCTTGCCGCCGTAAGCATCTGAAGGTGTAGGAGAGCATGTTGCTCTCCCGAAGATGGGCTCGTACCGGGCGCCGTGGGCGGAGGTAACCGTTGCGTTCCATTGGAGATCTCGGAGTACCTCCCCAAGCGCAGAGGTAGGCCACCGAGGGGGTTTTAGTACAAATCCCACACAACCCGGTATCTCCTATCCCAAGGTGTTGGATACGTTTTCAAGATTTCCCCACGTTAAAATAAGCTTTCTTGAGTTTGTACGTATGTGACCTGCATCCTCGTTTGCTAGTCCATTAAAATTAAAAAAATAAATAAAAACAGAAGTGGTATCCTTATAGCGCTTTCAAAACTAGTGGCCGCCCGCTACTTCATCCGCGTGGACTTGGATATTACTCATAGTATGATGTTATATAACCTAATAACCTTCCCCAATAAATGGACTATTCAGCACATAAATAATTTTTCAATTTAAACTAGTAGTCCCTGAGATTAGCGTGTTCAAACAAACAAACCAGACTCTTCAGCTTTATATATTAATAGTATTGATGTCCGTGTATTCTATGGATAGGTGGATCTAAATATATAGATATATTCTTTATCTATCTATACAATAAAGCAGCTATCAGCAGCAAATATGTTTATCCAATGTATCGCCTTGAGACTCAACCTGTTGGTAAATCCGCCACAAGAAAGAATTTTGAGCATACTAGTTAGGGTTCCATAGCCAAATGGCAAAAAACGGAACCCTTATGGATTCGTGATGTCTGTCTGTCTGTTTGTTGTATGTGAAACTCGGTACGTAGATTTATTCTGTGAACCACATTAAGATTTTTATACAAAAATAGAAAAAAGCAATAAATTTTGAGGGTTCCCCATACTTAGAACTGAAACTCAAATTTTTTTTTCATCAAACCCATATGTGTGGGGTATCTATGGATAGGTCTTCAAAAATGATATTGAGGTTTTTAGTATCATTCATTTTTTTCTAAACTGAATAGTTTGCGCGAGAGACACTTCCAAAGTGGTAAAATGTGTCCTCCCCCCCCTGTAACTTCTAAAATAAGAGAATGATAAAACTAAAAAAACATATCATGTACATTACGATGCAAACTTCCACCGAAAATTAGTTTGAACGAGATCTAGTAAGTAGTTTTTTTTTCAATAGGTCATAAATCGTAAACCACATTAATAATTTACCTTTCATTCAATCTTAATGCATGATTTCTATGGATAATCAAAGGCAATGATGTATTTCTGTTGCCGCTATTGTTATACAAATACTAAAAATAGAATAAAATAAATATTTAAGGGGGGCTCTCATACAATAAACGTAATTTTTTTATAGATATCGGTACGGAACCCTTCGTGCGTGAGTCCGACTCGCACTTGGCCGCATTTTTTATTGATTTTCCGCTAAAGTCAACATAAACATTTTATTTTTGCAATATTATCGTAGATTGAACCTACATATACCTATTTGCATACCTTAAAGTACCTACTAACGTAACCTTATAACGAAATTAATATGAGAAACCAGCGTTGTACGCAACAGCGGGTTAACGATGATGAAGGGGCATTACTCATCGGTGATGGCGTTAGAAAGTGGAACTTCACTCGGGGAATGTGCCTATAGATTATTATATCATTGGAGAAGTACAAGCGTTGATAGCTTTATATGACTTGCTATTGCCCACATATTCACAATAATAGGTAGAAAATAAATCCGAACAAGTTGAAACCGCGCAATGAGCCTTACATACGTATCACCCTTAAAGCATCAAGGTATGACAGGTATGACACCCGTCAGAGGAGTGGCCTTTACGGGCGAACCCCTCGTCCCATCGTGCATGCACAATGTGCCTTCTAGTTATACAACTAGTGTGTTTGTGTGTGTCGGTGTCAGTGTTGACGGTGCATAGAAAATGACGTTGTTAATTGAAATTGACATATTTAGAAATGTATGCGTCTGTAGCGATGAAAGAATATTTGTGAATGTGTGACAAAATTAAAGTGTGTGCGTTCTTTCCCCGCATCAGATTTGGCACAAAAATTATGTATCGAAGCGAGGCGCTATGCCGTCTCTCCTGAAGGGTGAATCAGTAACTTTGATGCTCTAAGATATCACCATAAGCCATAAGACAAAAGCCATTTTTATATCTTATTGACTTAAAGCATCAAGGTATGACACCTGTCAGTGAGTCAGTAACTTTGATGCCCTAAGGCTTAGAGTCTAAGCATATTGAGGCTTTTCAGACAATTCCCTTTACTTGTGTTATAAAAGCATTATTTGTCATCAACTACGCATCTACGTCAACGGGAAGTTGGTTACTATGTAGGTATAGAAAATAAATAAATAAAGTTTTAATTTAGATAAAAAGCGCACAAGTAACGGCTCTTTTAAATAACAAGACTTTAATCGACTTTTTATATAATTATATGTTTTATAACAGAAGAGTTACAAACAATGACTGGCTTAATCTCGTTGATTTATTTTTATTTATTAAAAACTTCTCTCCTCTACAAAGAAGATTAAGGACTTGTTTCTCTTCTTTACTACCTTCTGTTCTTCGTTGGTCTCCTCGACTATTCTCCTCTTCTTTTCTTGCCTCTTCCCAGTTGACCACCTCTCCAATCTTATAAAATGTATATGTGCAGCCTTTGAATCCTTTTCATTCGGTGGACTTGGAAGTATGAATTTTTTCTAAAGATACAATTTTATTTTATTTTTTTCAATAAAGGCATCGCAAACTATGTGGATATTGCCAACGTCAAGAATAATTTTTGCATCACTTAGTAGTCATAGAAAAAAAACAGTAAGTCGTCAGTAATCAGTCAGTCTAGTCAGTCAGATGATAAAGTAAGGCGATGGCTACTTTCCCAGAACGTGTCCAAAGGAGTGTTGGAGGCAAGCTGAAATAACATGTTTTCGCACTTTTATTTTATTTCACACTCGTGAACCAATAAATAAATCTATATCGAACAAAACTTCATCAACTTTATCTGATGTAACTCAAAAATACAACAAGAAAATAAAATAAGAGCCCAACATTCCCGCCAAAACATCACCCAAAGCACTTTAGTGTTAGACACAGACATTAGAAGTAAAAAATACGTATATAGGGAATATGCATGAAAATTTGTTTTACAACTATCCTCCGAACCTCTAAACGCATTATTTTCCGGCCGAGCAATTTAGGTAAATGCAGCCATTTTAATATGAGATTTTCGAGCAGCTACAACCTTAGAGCATCAAAGGTGTGTGGTAATTTACTTATCCTTTATGTCATACCTGTCAATTTTGATACTCTAAGGTTACAACATATCTTCACCATATTCTATTCTACCTATTCTATTATATATATATATAAGAGATTTCCACCCATATATTGACTCATCACGATATCTCTGGAACTATAAGACCTACCGACTTCAAATTTGGTAGGAATATTCCTTTCGCCGAGTAGAGGTCAGCTAAGAACGGATTTTACGAAATTCCACCCGGAAGGGGGGGTATTTCCACCCATATATTGACTCATCACGATATCTCTGGAACTATAAGACCTACCGACTTCAAATTTGGTAGGAATATTCCTTTCGCCGAGTAGAGGTCAGCTAAGAACGGATTTTACGAAATTCCACCCGGAAGGGGGGGTTGCGGGGTGTTAAGTAATGTTTGTATATATGACCGATTATTATGAAAATTGGTATGTACATGTATTTTTTCACGGAGAAGGTTTATATGCTATCCATTATTATTATTATTTAATATTTAAACGCGATACGGAGTTCGCGGGGTCAGCTAGTCCTAGTATATTTCGCTATGATCTACACCTCTACACCTTTTTACTTTAAACATCACTGCTTGGACCCGTTTTTTCTTTCTTTGACGTTGTCATTTTTAAGGTTCCGTAGCCAAAATGGCAAAAAAACGGAACCCTTATAGATTCGGCATGTCTGTCTGTCTGTCTGTCTGTCCGTCCGTATGTCACAGCCACTTCATTCCAAAACTATTAGGACTTCAAAGTTGAAACTTGGTAGGTAGATGTAATCTCTGAACCGCTTTACGATTTTTATACAAAAATAAAAATAAAATATTAATAAGGGGGGGCTCTCCATACATGGAACTCAAACAAAATTTTTTTTTTCATCAAACCTATTCGTGTAGGGTGTCTATAGATAGGTCTTTTAAAATGACATTGAGGTTTCTAAAATCATTTTTTCTCAAAGTTAATCGTTCGAAAGATAGATATAGACAGATAGTAAAATGTGTGTCCCCCCCCCCCCCATCTAACTTTTAAAGTAAGAAAGTGAAAAATCTATTAAAAATATATGTTGTAGATCTCAATAAAAACTTTCAACGTACGTACGCAGTTTTTGAGATATAGCAAATTTTTAAAAGCCGCAAATATAACTTTGTCGTTCATACAAACACTATGAAAAACAAAGTTATTTTTGCTGACAAAAAATAATAATGCTTGCTGCTACGGAATCTTCATGGGCGAATCCGACTCGCACTTGGCCACTTTTTTAATACTTGCATCAGAGTTGCATCAGAGAAAAACAAAACATATAGCCATGGCCGGCAATTTAATTTTTTACTTTGAAACATGTTATTTACAGTAGGTAAGTTGAAACTTTTGCAGCTTTACGATATGCAAAACAGTTTAAATTAATAAGGCCGGAGAGTTGCATAGTTGATCAGTTTCCTATTACTTAAAAGCTCTATTTAATAAAATTATAGATTCGTTACAGTCGTGCAAATTCTCACTTAATAATAAGGTTCCGTTATCCAGTGCTAAGTAGATGGAATTTAGTTGGGCTTATTTTATCATTTCGTATACAATCAATCAGCAAATTACATAGAAGTAGGTAACCATCTACTTAAAACCACTTTTGAGAGCTAGTAATTTCAAAGAAATCAAGATAAGTGAATGTTGCGTATAACATTGCGCTTAAGTGTAATGAATGTATTGAAAATTTATTTTACCTAGATGTACCTACAAAACCTTCTAAGCTGATTTTCCACATTTTTTTATTACACCAGCAATTTTTTGTCCAATCTTTTTGTGTCCCACTGCTGAGCACAGGTCTCTTCTAACAAGTGAGAAGTATTTAGGCCATAGTCCACCACGCTGGCCTAGTGCTTATTGGTGGACCTCATACCTTTGAGAAATTATGAGTTTCTCTCAGTAAACAATTAAATATCATAATATTTTCCGTCACCGTGGAGCAGCAATAAAATGCGCACATCACAATTTTCTTTTGTCAGACGTGCGCGCCGAGGATTTGAAACCCGGCATCTCCCGGATCGGAGACTGCGGTCCTTACCACTCGGCACTAAAAATTTATTTACGCTCAACGATAACGATTATAAACGCAGCGATTACTTTTTGCAAATGATATATGTATGTCTTAAAAGTGACATGTAATACTAAATTTATAAATTTTAATTTTACAATGTATATGTGTGCGCGTTACACATTTGTACACTCAATGTGGCAGAATAAGTGCACTATGTATGCTATAATGACTGTTCATCCAACTGTTAACCTTATTCTACAAATAAATAAATTGAATTGAATTGAAGAGAACAATGCCTGGCGGTCATGGACTACGCACAGCTGAAACCCTTTTTTGGGGAGACCTAGAACTTATATCACGCTGCTCCAATACGGGCTGGTGAAGATGAGGGTCAGAGGCCAAACCGCTCTCGGATGTTTACCAACCGCCCATAAGGTCTTCGACAAGGTTTAAAGGGAGCGTCCCCTCCGAAGTATGGAAACAATTTTTTTGCCATTATATCGTAACTTAGCTTTGGGGTAGGTATACGTTACTACAAGAAGGCTCAAGAAGTTACTTATGTGGGCCTGAAGAATCCCTGTAGCTTAGGATCAGAATACGAGCTAAGCACAGAACATAATTAAACAATAGCTTAGCATATACGGTGACTGATTTGGGTCTTTCGTCGTTGCGTGCGGCAAAATTGCAAACTCAAACCGTCCACTAAAAAGAAAGAAATAAGAGTTATTTGAAGAGACCTATTTGAAGATCTGTTCCTAAGTCTAGAACAAAATTCACTTCGAACTCGTTTTTCAATCGTTGTTTGGCTGCATACAACAAGGAGCCATGTCGACCCCTTTTGCACAAAAATTTCTAAATTTAAAAAGCAAATATTTGAAATATTATTTAAAACAATCTGATACACTACTATAAATATAAAAATACTATTTTATAACATTATGATAGTCCTTTCTTTCTCTTTGCATAGTTTCAATGCACTTTGTACAACTTTGTATTACAATGTACATATTAGCTAAGCTGTCCTTCTGTAGATGTATTATTGTACATGCATAAATATTTTTTGGCACTCAAAGTCTACAACACACATGTATATGTTTTCATAGATTTTATTGTATTAAATGACTGTCTGTGTCCAGAATAAAATAAAATAAAAAGATTTGGTGCCACTCCAGTAAAAAAGCATAGATCCTCAAAAGACTCATGCACTCCCAAGTTATTAGAGTTACCTTTAGAAGGTTTCCCTTTCGTCACAAAAAATCTAAGTAAGTGCAACGTTCTTTCCAAAAACCGCAGTAAATGAGTACAAAAATATTTAAATGCGGTTTATTGCAAGAAAGTCCTTCATTTAGAGCTCCGTCGCACGCCGTTTCACAGTTTCAAGCAAATCGGCCACGGATATCGTATATCAAAGCGTTTCTTTCCGACATACATTTGGCGAATAATTTGGGCACATTTAAAATTATTAACGTGTTCTTACTCGCCCATTCGTCGCGGGTACGGTACGGTCAGGCACAATAAAACTATACCGTTTTGAAATATTTATTTGTATTGTAACAAGGAGAATTCTCAAACTCGAAAGTGAGTCGATTTTGCCTATTTTAAACCAGGAAATCCTCCGTATGATAATTTAACAAATAATAACAAAAGAATTCAAATGAATTATTGAATATAAATTAAAGTTCAAAATAAATAATGTAGTTTAAAAAACTAAAAAGAACGCTTTTGTAAAAATACGAACTAAACAGTAAAAAAAAAGAAAATGTATTTTTTAATACAGTTGCTCAAAAAGTGGCATATTGCAGGGACGTATAGCGTTCGGGAAGTGGGCTATTACACACTCGTGTTTTTTCTTTACCTTTTCTGAACTCGTGCATTTTCTTTCCCAACTGTCAAAATAATGTCTATTAAAAAGAAAAAAAAACCAACCACGAAGTTTTAGAAGTTTTTATGATTCATGAAAATATTTCTAAAAAGAAGCTACTAATTTGTTTCAATATCAGATTTAATGATTTGATTCAATGAGTTAGGTTAGGTTTCATTTCATTTCATCTCATCTCATTAACATTTTCATTTCATATCAATAAAAAAATTCTACTGAAGACTTGGCTGTAAGTATGGGCATAGTTCCCTTTGCCTACCCAGAATGGGTGAAAAAAACAAAAAAATTCTCTGCTTATATTCTTTTACGGTTGGTGCCATTTTTCAAAAATGTTCTTTGCGAGTTTAGATGATTAGTTAGTTGAGTGTATTGTGATTTTATTATTTTATTAAATTGCTTCATTTTTTCGCAACTGTATTAAAAATAGTCGTTCAGTACACGTGCGGAACCGTCATTGGAAGGAGTTCAGACTGTCAACCCTCACCTTCGGCTGCGCCTCGGCTCGGGTAGACATTTGTCGGAACTCCTTGCAATGACAGCCTTTCCGCACTTGTAATGAAATATACTATTACTGTAAAAAAATGCGTGGGGTGCATAGTGTCAATAAGTAGTATCTAAAAAAGCAGCCCACGCTTCTTAGAGATTCAAGATAAGAGCTTGATCCAGAAACCAACAACGATGTTATTTGCAAAAACTACAGTCACTCTAATTGTTGTCATTATCGGCATATCATGTAAGTTTCAAGACAATAGAATACCTACTTGTGGTATAGCTTTTTTAAATGTGAAAAATATTAAACTCACTGAGAAGCAAAATGATTAATATGAGTCCTGAGAATTTAGAATTTGTAATAATAAAGCAATCTTTATCGAGATTATTTTAATTTTTACAGTATCACCGGACGGGAGCCCAACAGGATTAGCGTATGCGAAGCCTTTATCGAACACAGCGTTCAAGGATTGGTTAAATGCTGAAAAATTGGGGAAACCACTAAAGGAAGCTGAAAATCCTAGTGTTAATGATTCTGATGATGATTATGATGATGATAACAGAAAGTGGTTTAGTGATTTAGTGATTTGACCACGTTGATGATATCATTAACTTCGGACTGAGTCCGTCGGTCAAATTTATATACATTTCCATTCTTCCATTTCCATTCATTTGTTTCGGATACACTACACTACACTCGGATTTTCAGCTTCCTTTAGTGGTTTCCCCAATTTTTCAGCATTTAACCAATCCTTAAACGCTGTGTTCGATAAAGGTAATGTATTTTACTGTAAAAAAGCGTGGGGTGCATGTTGTCAATAGTATCTTAAAAACCACCCCACGCTTTTTTGTGCAGTAAAATACATTTCACAAAATATTTTGGTATTTTCACAAAAGCGTGTTTTTTAGTTTTTTAAACTACATTATTTATTTAGTAGGATTTTTATTCTCATATTATTGCATTGTCATCGGCCCTTGACCCCTGTGTAAATTTTCAAGTTAATCAGACGCTTAGAAGTAAGTGAAAATGATGTTCAAAGATTCCATTACATACATACAGGTCAAGTTAATAAAAGTGTGTTAAAAAACCGGCCAAGTGCGAGTCGGACAGGGTTCCGTAATATCCATACTAATATTATAAATTTGAAAGTAACTCTGTCTGTCTGTCTGCTACTCGATGGTGTCTCACACGATCAGCTGTCACGTGTGACCATTATCGACCCATAGCCATTCTGTTATCTCAAATATATTATTATGTACTGTTTTTAAAAGAGTGCTGGGAGTTTTTTTCCGCCGCCTTTTTTCTCTCAGCTCAACATCTAGCCCAAACGGGCACTTAAAGGCGATGACCGGGAAAAAATGACATTCATTAAGCGAATATTTTGTATTCCTAATATGAAATAAATATTTTTTCTTTCTCTCTTTCACTCTTTCACGCTTAAACCACTGAACCGATTTTGAAAAAATTTGGCATAAACATAGAAAGGACGTTGAGAAAGAACATAGGCTACTTTTTACCGCGGGAAAATATCTCATTCCCACGGGAAGCAAATGAAATAATGAAATGCGCCGTGCAGTGTTATAAATACACTACATGTTATTACTTACTTCATTCACGTCGATTATCATATTTTATAACTTATATCCGTTTGTTTTATTCTTATTCTATGCTTTTCCTTTATTATTTCTTTACAAAATAATTTAATTTCTGTGTTTGTTTAAATACATTTTGACGCAACTATCAAAATTGTCATGTCTGTCTTTTATGTTTCTTATTTTTTTAATTCGTTTTACGGCATTGAATAAAAATCCTTTTAGCCATTCAATATTCAAAGAAAAGAAAAATTGTGTGTTTCTTATTTCATTTCATAGATTATTATAGTATATCTAGTATTGTCTTTGGCTTAGTTATGTTTTTTTATATTAGCCCGTTAATCAATATTTTAATCTATACATAAAGCTGAAGAGTTCGTTCGTTCGTTTGTATGTTTGTTTGAACGAACTAATCTCAGGAACTACTGGTTCCAATTGAAAAAATATTTTTGTGTTGGATAGTCCATTTATCGGGGAAGCCTTTTTTTAAAGGCACACGGGCCGCGTGGTGTAAGCTATCACCGTCGCCTATGGACACGGGCAACCCCACGGGAGCCACAAGAGGGCTTTAGGCTATTTAACATCAGGCTATGACTAATACCAAAGTCCACGCGGACGAAGTCGCGGGCGGCCACTAGTTATCTATAAAAAATCATGTTCATTGTATGGGAGCCCCCTTAAATATTTATTATATTCTATTTTTAGTATCTATTTGTTGTTATATCGGCAACAGAAATACATCATATGTGAAAATGTCTAATACATATCTAGCCATCACGGTTCTTGAGATACAGCCTGATGACAGGCAGACGGACGGACAGCAGAGGCTTAGTAATAGGATCCCGTTGGCAGGTACGGAACCCTGAAAAGTACCACCGCTGCACCCACTTGTGCTGACATGACTGTTATGACCTTTCATGAGCACACCACATATGTACTAAGAACAGATAAGAATGCTTCGAGCGTGCAGGAGATAATAACCCTGATTTTACATGTACTGCAATGACATCTTAATACCACGTAGCCTGAACGTTTGTCGTTGTTGCTTCTCAATATAAATGAAAAATCCTAGAAATAGCAAGGGAAAAGAAAACACTTAATGATTTTAATAGTGTTATATTTTGATTCAATAAGTTACTAACATAACATACTTTTTACACCTTACACAGTGTGATATTCAATTTACAAATATTCGGTTATCACGTCTCTTCTATAAATATAAATAAACTTAATTATTTTGTACCTAATGTATTGTTTCGGTCTACAAAATGTACAATTACAGATATTTTTATTTTATGCTCTAAATGATTAACATCTATTTCTATTATTTCTGTGATTTATATTATTGCAGATACAAGATGTATTTTTGTTTTCACATAGAATACAGAATGATTTAGAAATAATATACACACATAGTTTGGTTCTTACTCACGCCTAAGATAATTAAAATTTGAACAATTTTAGTTTTAAAGAGATCAATAGAAACGGTCTCTTCATTTATTATGGCTCGATTTTTCAATACCGAGATAAAGTAATGAGTCACTTAATATTATCGCTATCACCATATTTCATATGTCACAAGAATAACAATAACAGCACTAACATTGATTCCACGAATAATTTGACTACCCGTTTGGCGCAATGGTTAACATGCTGGACTGCCGATAGGAGGGTACGCGGGTTCGATTCCCGGCGAGGCAGAAATTTGAATGATAAGTTTAAATTTCTGGGTGTTTGTTATTCTGTCTTTATGTGTGTCCATGGTACCCACGACACACGGAATCCTAATGTGGGGCAATGAGTGTGTAGCGTTTATTTATTTATATATTATTATATCCGGGCATTGAAAAGTCGAATTAACAAAATAATAAATAAATAAAGATATATAAAATATATAAAGACAAAAAAAGGTAGGTAATTCATGTCATTTTTGTGTTCAGCCTTTTGATGTGTCAGTGACAAAATGTTTGTCAATGTTTAATACGTATGTCAATGGCCACACACAGCATTTGAAGAAACACTGTATTAACTATTAGGTAGGACCTTTAAATTATTACAATTTTCACTGGAAAAAAAATTATCAGATTTGGGAATACGCGTAAACTAAAAATACCGAGAAGCAGCATCAAAAAATATTATTTGTAATTCAAATTATACATAGTAGAAATTATGAAAAAAAATGGGATAAACTTCCGAAAAGTAGATACCGAATTTTGTCACCAAATTTTGCACAGACGTTCCATTGGACTGTCTAACAGTCCCCTTAAAAGGATTTTTGGCGACGCGCAATATTTTTCGAAATATTGAATTTTTTAAGTACGCTCTTTAGCACGCAAAGAGTCCCCTTAAAAGGATTTTTGACGACGCGCAATATTTTTCGAAATATTGCCTGATAATAAAGGCCTTGTTGCCTGATAATAAAGAATTTATTATTATTATTATTATTATTATTGAATTTTTTAAGTACGCTCTTTAGCACGCTCTAATATATCTATATCTTCAAAGGTTTGGATAATGTAATAAAACAAGTGGCTCTGTGACATCTCCGGCGCTGCGGGAAGATCACTCCCTCCGCCCCAGCGTAAGAAAGCTCGGCATCTGCGCTTGCCTTCGCAGCTTCGGCTTTTCGGTCGCTTTCGGCGACCAGCCTCAGCCGCTACGGCTCTCTTGATGCCTGCTCTTTCCTACGGCGGGCGGGGAGTGGTCTCCCTCCGCGCCTCCGGCTTTTTATATACACTCTAGGGGTGGTACAGACAAGACCACGTGGATAGTGGGGTGCTCTGATTCGGTTTGGGTATTTTTCGAATATAAATAATTATAGTGTTAAAAGTAGGATGGGTGGCCATAGGTACATATGTACATAGGTATATGTACATATCATATGTACATATATAGGTACATGTACATATCTATGTACATATCATATGTACATATATAGGTACATGTACATATCTATGTACATAAGTAACGCCTGTAACGCAACGACAAGTATATAATCTAATAGATATACCAGAGCGTGCTTAAGAGCGTACTCAAAAAAATCAATATTTCGAAAAATATTGCGCGTCGCCAAAAACCCTTTTAAGGAGACTGTTAGATAGTCCAATGGAACGTCTGTGCAAAATTTGGTGACAAAATTCGGTATCTACTTTTCGGAAGTGCACCCAAAAAATGTTATTGATACCTTTCTGATGTATTCATTTTTAAAAATAATCTGTTGCATAATCTCACCGTTATAATATTCTAAACTGTATAATGTCCTGATTGTATTTTTATTTCAAATCAATACCTACGCATTATTTACACAACCATAAATTAAGTACCACGCTTTAGCCATACAATATTTACGAGTATGTCGATGAATTGATTTTGGTCATAATAATGTGATTAACAGCTAGGATATAACTACTGTAAAATTTACAACCAAAAGATATAAATCTAAATAAAAAAATAAAAACACAATGTTGTATAAAGAAATGTTTTTTTTGTGTTCATTAAATTTTATTTTATTAGAAAAGATACGATGTATAAGTATATACGATGAGTATGAAATTTGTAAGATTTTTCATTAAAGATACTTCTGCTAATATAATGAAATGGTTAACAATATTCATTCTTTCTCAACAGAATATATACCTACCAACACGTGTATTAATATTGCGGCTATTTTCCAGATTTTTTTTGTAAATCCAATTCGATAGGTAACTAAGGCGCAAACATATAACATTGAAAAATATTTTACCACTATTTCTTATGATTATGAAACTGCAGGTTTATACTACATTTTATATACCTATATTTTGCAAAAAGGCAGAAGGGCAATATTGATGTCACCATTGAAGCACTATTTTATTTTCGAGGTCACCTAATGTTAATAAGTTTTTTTTAACATTCTTTGGGATTGAAAAGCTGTATTTATTTAACGCTTTTGAAAAAATTGAACGCAGCTTAAATTAAAACCGCCAATAGCACGCAGTCGCCATATTGTTTCTCTAATTGGCTCAGTTATCGTTTCGCGTTGTACACTCAATAATTGTTGGTTTACGACGCAAGATTGTATTTCTCCAGCCAATTGTAATTGTATTTGCGTTGCCATTTTAAATAATAACTATTTCAATATATTTCCATGCGCTTAATTATCGATTTTTATTACTTTAGAGTCGATAACAGTGAGCACAGTTTCTATAAACAAGTTTAAACAAAATGGACGCCCTGCTGATGATTTGTTGTGAATGCAATTTTCAGTGGTTGACTTAATTAAAAATTAATGTTATCATTAAAGTAGCAGTCGCCATATTGATTCTCTAATTGGCTGGAAATCATTATTTATTGTGTAATCATTTATAGACCATAGCAGACACAAAAACAGTCTGGACTTCAGATCTCGAAAATTTGCGCAACTCTGATATAAAGTTAAAACGCTTTATTTAGCAATTCCAAGTGACATACGTAATCGGTGTAATTATGCTAATGTTAAAAGTTACCCAGTTATGACATTTATGCACGTATGGGGAACTCATATTGTCAACCTTTTCGGGTTAGTTGGGCTATTAATATAAGTTGCCAAAATGAAAGTTTAAATTAACATTGAAAAGAAAAATGTTTTGGAAAACAATATTTTTTTTCGTAAATTAAATCGTCACACTACTTTTACGTAAATTAACGTAAAAGTAGTGTGACGATAATATTGTGAAGTATTTTTCGGCTGTGATTTACCACTGTAATGCTTCTACACATATTTCTTTTCTTATTCTTTCTTTACATATTTTGCTAAAAATGTGTGGATCGTGTAAAATAACTGATTATAAATACCGACGTCAACTTGCTTAGATTAATTACAAAATATGTAATGATTTGAGAAAGTACGTATATACCTATGTATAATAGAAACAAAGAGGTAAGGTATACAAAAATAAAATTTACAGAACTGTAATTAATTAAAATATAATAATAAATAAAATGTTTAACAATTAGTATAATTTTTATGTTATTGCCCCATATTGAAAAAATATATTAAAATTTAAGAAGAAATAAATATTGTAGAGCTATTTACACTACGATCTATATATTACAACACCTACAAACTAATATTCACATTGGATATGTTAAGTGGTACCTATAAGTCTTTATACCGAAGCTGATACAACTAGTGATAATAACATGTTACACTAAGCAAAGAAACCATCCAGAAATTATATCATGCCTTTTAATATAAACCGTCAATAACAACACCGTAACAATACCGTGATGTCATAATAACGCTTAGATAATATTAAATTGAATCCTAAAAGATTGGACAAAACTTAATGACAGTAGCAATAGCTTAAAGAAACGGAAGTTTAGAAATGACAAAATTAATGTAAATAGCGCCCGCGGTATTACTTATTTGAATACTAGCTTTCCGCCAGCGGCTTCACCTGCGTGTACCTGTTTTATAGTTTCCTATTGGAAAAAAACCATCCTATGTCCTTTCCCAAGGTCCACTCTATCTGTGTTCCAAATTTCGTTAAGATTGGTTCAGTAGTTTAAGCGAGAAAGCGTAACAAACAGACAGACGAGAGTTACTTTCAAATTTATAATATTAGTAAGGATTGAACTGCTCACATTTCAGCACAAGTTTCCGTTAAAATCTTTCTTTCTTACCTATAACATAATTTATGGATGGTCCCCAAGGAACATTTTACAAAATGCCTGCATTGAGTCAATTATCGGAGAGCCTCTATAGCGACGTGTCTAGGAGAGTGACAATCGAACATGCAATCCAAACGACAGTCAGTTGTACAATACCGCTACATAAATTCGTCCGGGTTGCAAACACATTGCCACATAAGATGTACAAGTCCGCTTTTCATAAAAATGGCATAAGTAGTAAACAAGCGGAAAATCACAAATTTTCATATCACATTCAAATTGTCCAGAAACAGTTTTATTTACGCCACATTCTCTTTCTCATTATACTTTGGCTGTTTTTGAATATGAACAAATTTGAACCCTTTTTGAACCACAAAAATTTAAAAAAAATATTTGACCGACTGATAGTTTGGACGTATGTTATTTATTCAATCATTTACTACTTATGACAATTAAAAAAAGGACTTTAGATAACCATATCCATCAGTCACTGGCTTTCACATCGGTTCAAATCTGAAACCTAAAAATTATCGGTGTATTATCATTAGGTCTTCACGGACACTACCAGTAATCCAGTAATCTAAAGTCTATTTCTAGTAATTTTCACGTGTTAAGCAGCGATTCTATACTGAACGGATTGTGTTTCCTTGTTCCCCCGTTTTTTGATAGGTCCTGTTCGGTGGCGGTGCCCCCGCCGCTGAGATCTAAGGACACGGCTCTGCCGGAATCAAAGTCGAATTTATCGAAGTTGGAACCGGCAGCGGCGAAGTGTTTGAAGAAGGAGGGTTGCGGGTCCGGGAGCGGGCTGAAGTTTCTTCCGGAATGCGCGTCCGAGGTGGAGCTATCGGAATTGTTGATAACGTCCCCGCCAGAGGGAGCGCGCAGTCGACCGGTCAGTGAGAAGTCTTCGGGCCCGGAATCGTGGCAGGAGTCTCCCCCTACTACGTCTATCATACACTCTTCACCCTCCCCGTCTCCATCAGAGTCGGAGTACAGACCGCTGTTCCTATGCTGCGCCAGGTACTCGGCTTTCAACGCCTCCAAGTCCACTGCGATGCCTTTCGCGCGGAGCTTGCGAGCCTGCCGATCCAGTGCCTTTGCCAGCTTCTTTCTTCTTCTAGCCCTGTTGAAAAATAGGGCCTAATTAGTATAGAACCTACTTTTATTGCGAATCAATTGTTAAACGCCTACGTAAGGTAAAAGTAGGTAAGCGAAGAAATACATTATATGACGACCTGCGTGGCGCAATGGTTACCATGCTGGACTGCCAATCGAAGGATCCCGGGTTCGATTCCCGGCGAAACAGAAATTTGAATGATGAGTTTAAATTTCTGTACTCGGTCTGGGTGTTTATGTTTCTGTCTTTGTGTGTGTCCATGGTACCCACGATACCACACCCTACTGTGGAGCTATGATTCTGAAGCATTATTAATATTTTATTACATAGATATTACAAATACTAAGATCAGACTATCAGAAAACTATTTCACGATAACACGAGTGTCCAGTGACACATTGAAAGAAACCCATATCGTACGGTCAAATAGGTCACTCGTGAAGCCCGCAATTATTCGATTGAGTCGTTCGGTATTCCTTCGTGTCACAGATCTGATATTGTCAGCATTGAGTGATCCCTCCTGTCTTGTCCTACTAGGTACATATTGCCGCGTACCCCGCTGTTTCAATCCACTATAGACATTTTTATCCCACCGAAAATATTTTCATGTAAAATGTTGCCAAGAAGAGTCCTTCCGAGGGAAAAAATCTTTTAAATCTACACTCTCTGACTCTACGAGCCATTCATCTCAGTGAAATTGTATAACTTCGCCGTTTAACTACCGTCACCAATACGTTCGTCACATTTTTAAATGCAAATATCTATTTTCTGAATTACGGCTTTACAAAGTATTTTGACTGTGAATGTGTGATTGCATACCAGCCTGATTGGAAAGTTTCAGTAGTCGTCTTGTATCTGGAATATGAATGGTCTTGCGCATCTTCCTTTTAACCTCTAAACTAGCATATATGGGATGACATGAGTCTACCACTGATGTACTCGAACCTCTGGAGATGGGTGAGAACTCTTATACACCTCTGTTAAAGCTACATTGATGTCAACAGTTTTGGTTTGACGGAAACTTACATTTTTGGGTCACAAAAAACATCAGAACAAGTTTTTCGCATCGGGAGGATTCGATGGGACTGCATCCTCTAAATTTGGAATCTCTGGCATATCTACTTATAAGGTCAACAGTTTGGTTTGACAGCGGCTCACCTCTCGCGGGCTCGCAGTTCGTGCGGTGGGATGGGCTCCCCGGAACAAGACTGGGGGTGTGCGTTGTGGGCCGGTCGACCCGGGCCCTTCTTCGTATGCTCCTTCTTGCGCCATTTCGCTCGACGGTTCTGGAACCATACCTGGAGGCAAAGGAAATGGATTAAATTGTGGAACCGTATCTATTAGTTTTGTACTGTACAGTAAATTTTAATATTTTATTATTTGAACTGTTGAAGACAAAAGACGCTCGCAAGATGGTGCATATAAAACGTTTGTTATATCCACTGATGTTATTGGGTTTGCCTTTTAAACCTAACATGAGAACTAATATTGTTTTTTTTTTTCAAGATATATACAAGATAAATTTTCTTTCTTTTATCTCACTCTATCTCACACGATCAGTTGTCAGTGCCGAATATCGACCCATAGTTATTATGTTATCTCAAATACTTACATAAAATATGAATTTTTAAAAAGAATGCTGGTGAGGTTTTTTTCGAAGCCTTTTTCTCTCAACATCTAGCCCAAACGGGCACTTAAAAATCGAGGAAAAATACATTCATTTAACGAATAAACATGAAATAAATATTTTTTCTTTCTTTACTTGTCTACAATATACTTAGGGTTGTGGGCAAAAGCAAGACATATAACAAAAGTCATAAATTAAGGACGTTCGTTTCCAAAACTGTTTTAAAAATTCTAATTTAAATTTCGTAATATTACCACGAACAAACACATAAAATGATGTTAGCATTTGGAACAGGTAATGATGAATTCTAGTCTACCAATAACGAGTTAAATAAAGTCAGCAGAAATAAACTAACTAGACCGTTTTGCTAGTTAGCAACACATCGCTAACGACTTGAAGACAAATTGAATTATTATGCATGCAAGGAACAAATAAATCAGACTAGTGTCAAATATAAGTGTTTGGAACATAAATAGTTTACAGGTTAGCATGTTTCATACTTTTTATTTTGCAAAAGTAGAAAAAGAAGACATCTGATACTGTTTATCAACATTGTGATGCGTTCAATTCAAAAATTGCAGTTCAAAAATAATGTATCTATAATTCGATATTCCAATACAAGTAGTAGATTATTATTTATGACTTAGGTATGTAGTGCACGAATCGATGAACTAATTAGCAGGGAAGATTGAATTTAATTAAGAAATTAATAAAATAAAAACAACTCTACAATATGCGATTATTTCGCGTATTTGCTCCTACTATTATGTATTAAATGTTTTATGGAAGTCGCGCATTTCGTGTAGCTACTTATCGCTTCTTCGCTTCTTATATTATAAATTCGAAAGTAACTCTGTCTGTCTGTCTGCTACGCTTTCCCGCTTAAACTACTGAACGAATTTTAATGAAATTTGGAACACAAATAGAGTATACCTTGGGAAAGGACATAGGATGCTTTTTATCCTACGGGAACCTATAAAACGGGTCCACGCAGGCGAAGCCGCTGGCGGAAACCTAGTATATAATAAAGGCTTAAATATAGGTTTGTGTACGCCTAGTAGTTAAGTGTTTGCGTTTTATGTTACTTGAATACTTCATAGCTTTGTACAATAGATGGAATTAGGTACTATTATATTATATTATAAATAAAAATATTATATAAACACAACAAAAAGCTGTGTTGTGCGACAGCATTCGCATGTTTTATAATTCTTTAAGTATTATATTCGTTCTGTATGTATGCATTAATTACTGTCCAATAAAAGTAAGTCAAGAAGGTCCAGTCGTCTGTCGCAACACAAGGGCGCGACAAACAGCTCACGTACCACATTAGTATGTAAATGCGCCTGCGCATTGAAATTTAACGTCTCAATTCAGCCCTCGCGTCGGCCACTTTGCATACTGCAAGATGCATCTGTACTTACAAGTTTATTGTGATTACGATAATATTCGCCAACTCCGTAATTATAATAAAAGGATGAGTTTTACTGTATATCTATGGATATACACGCAGATTATAAGAAGATAGAGAATTACAGAAGATAGAGTCTGTTCAGAAAGAGAATGGGCAAGAAGCATGACGCATTGGTGTTTGACGTTTAATTTTTGAAGTGGGTAAAAAATGTTAAACTCGCGTCAGGACATGTGGCCTGATCGAATATTCGAAAGACGGAGTCCCCCACCCTGTTCCTATGCGGGTTGGTGGAGATGAGAATTTTTGAAATCGGAACAGTAGTTTTTGAGTTTGTTCATTACAAACATAAAAAAATAGAAATCTTTCCTCTTTATGATATTATTAGTATATTAGTATAGATTAAATATTACGTGTTGTACGGTTTTTGCAAAAAAGCAATTAATTGCTTTGCACGATTTCCATTTTCCTCCATTAATTGTCATTGAACCTTTTATTAAATATTCTACTAAGGCTTTATAGGGACTTAAGTGTCAGTTTATGATCCCGCATAGTCCAGTCACGTAATTACCTACTATTAAGGATATGATACCGTTTATCTGCCCTTAAATTACCATGTTTTACTGATTAACGTACCTACGAGTATATATATCACTATTTCAAGCACATAGGTAAGTATTTGTTGTAAATATATATAACTTTAGCTTTAGGTGCCCTGTATTGCATTACCGTTAAGATACGAATATATCAAGTAAGCAGGTACCTAATGAAGGTAAATAAATATATGTCCACTAATGTCCAACCATGTCTTTTTTATCAATCGAGATATTATATGCATAAAATATGCATTTGCTGTGTCACTATAGATGTGCGATACGTAAAGTTACGGTGTATCGATTCAAATTGAAATTTTGCCCATCTCTAGATGCCACTCTGAAAGCTGATTCGAATTCTGTAGGTACCACAACTGAATTGCTTCAAGTAAAGTGGTGTAGCAGTGAAAATTTAAAAGTTTAACCACGCATAAATCATCGTTTATTTATAATAAGAATGTTAGATAGAACGTTTACCTAGTATTTCGCGCCATTTTCACATAGCTTTTTCAAGTTACTTTTGCACTAGCCATGAAAGTAAGTAAAAGTTGAACAAAACAAAAAGTTACACAAATACCTCATTTAAAATATTTTGGGTGTTAAATAAATAAAACAGGGTTAGGTAACCCATTTCTTAATTGAAAATGAAGTACGAGATACACAAAATATATCAATTTAAGGTGGGTAACTTATAACTTTCAAACACAGTGTTGTACATTAAATATATTTTGTTTAATTACTCGTATATTACTAAGCCTCAGCGTTGCGCATCTGTTCAGATATTCATATTAAAACCACCCCATATGGCCGAGACGACTTTGTCTGACCTTCGCAACCATTAGACCAAGACCAGCCCCTAACGATAACACTGTTAACCTTGAATCACCTGTCCTTGTCATATTGTATGAAAACAATGGAATAGGAGATAGGCTCCATTTATTTGGTTCAATTAGGCGAAAACAATATGAATTCAAATTGGTTATCAAATTTTCGCATATTGTTTGTGCCGTTAGTGCCTTCTATTGTAATGCCAGCAGCATTACGGCAACACATGGGCAATGGAACATCGTATGGTAGATTTTATTATGTCTGTCCAGCGTGTAGGGGATCTACCACGTGACCTTTTTCCTTCTACCTGTCCCTGAACTACAAGCCGTAAGTACTATAAAGTTTTCGTCTCTACAAATGTGACCGAAATATTTTAATATACGTATCTGGATGGTCACAGTCACAGATAGTCTTTCTTTAATATTTAGCTCTTTCAAGATCGAATTGTTGGTACGGTGAGCGGTCCAGGGAATTCGGAGTAACCGTCTCCAACATCACATCTCTAGGGCATCGATTTTACGGCGATCTTGCATCCGAATCGTCCACGATAGGAAAAATACTTAGACTTTTTATAAGTCTAGTCTTGGTGTTCTTAGTGATATCGCGGTTCATCCAGATCTTGTCTACCCTACCAACAGCAGATCTCGTTAGAGCGCAAACTGTAAATTCTACCCTCTCTTAAAGGATATTGTAACTTCCCTGACAGATGCACTGTCCTGACAACTGCACAGTCTCCCTGAAAATCTCATAGTCCCTATTCCAGACGATACTGTCTTAAACACAACATACCTAATACTCTCATTTCTTATTTCAGATACCAGGGACCCGGTCTCGCTTAGCGACCGACCCTTTCATTTAATGGCGAAGTATATTTAACGACCTCAGACCCGGCATCCGGATTAATTTAATGAAATTAAATAAAACTCCATTTTACACAAACCGTCCTAAAACATAATTGTACTGGGCTACCATAAGCGTTAATGTCTTATTAAATAATGACCGTCATAAGTGTCAATTATAATTTAATTTGTATGCAACAAATGCAAAATAGACCCGTTTTACTTATACGCATTTAGAACTGTTGATAAGTTTTTATGCGTTTTAGTAATTGCATAAAATGTATGTGCTGCTGCAAGTACGTTACATTCACAGGTTATGTTATATGTATAGCGATGTAAAAATGTATGAATAGTGATTATTGAAATGAAAATCATACCAGTGTGCGGCTTTGGGCCTTGTTTGAGATAATAATAAGTTTAGTACTAAGTTGGACGGGAATTTTAGAAAAACCAAATAGAAAAATTTCATTGAAAATATCTTAATAAAAAGGCGGCCGGTTGCAGAGAGTACCTACCTACCTGCTAAGATGGCATGGAAAATTAGGTATCGTTCTCTTAAATAAGTAGGCTATTTAATATTTTGTACTTTTTGCAAAACCCTATCGATTTTGCTCAAAGCACAATGTTTTCCCTTAATTTCCATGTGGAAATGGAAGGTTACACAATGATGGGGGAAGACAACGATGGCCGAGCAGTAAATACCACGGTCTTCTACACGGAGATACCGGGTTTAAACCCTCGGCGCGCACTTCTGACAAAGTAATGTGCGTATTTATCGCTGCTTCACTGTGATAGAAAATATTGCGATAAACGTTTAATAAATTATACGTTGTTTTCCGTCACACACGCCTGAGAGAAGTTCATAATTTCTCGAAGGCATGATGTCCGCCAATCCGCACTTGGACAGCGTGGTGGATTATGGCCTAAATTCCTCTCACTTGTGTGTGTCTCACTGTGCCCAGCAGTAGGACATAAAAAAGGTTGGAAAAATGGGGAAGTACGGGCTCGCTGGCTGCTTTTCATAATCACTTTATCATTACGATATTGCTCACTTCGTCACTCTTCACGATACACGTGTAAAGTTAAAACGATTAACTCCAAAACAATTGCGCAGTTAACCAAAATGCATGACCATAACAAATCAACAATAGCTTTAATTACAATAATTATTAACTAATATTTATTTATACTTCGCTTTGACGTTTTAATGGATTTCTCGCTCTACTTGCAATTTACGATTTCTTATGTTTAACTACAGATTCTTAAGGTTATTGTTTATGTAGGACAATAAATGTTTTGTTACTCAGTAAGAGTTTTTTAAAATTAGTTTAACATTTTATTAATTTAAATAGCATTTAAATTTTACCATTTTTAATTTCGCCCGTTTGACGCATACGCTTTCTGTACTTATACGAGTATTATTATCATGTTTGCTCTGTGGTCACCCGGTTATGTGAATAAATTTACTGATATTGGTCTTACGCTTAAAAATACAAATTAAAAAAGTGTAAATTTTGAAATGTATCATAAAAATAAATTTTGTTGTTTTATGAACTGACACATTTTCCGATTGATTATTGCTTAAGCTTTCTCAATTGTATATTTTTGGGTTTTTCTTTCTTTTTCATATACATAATTTCATAAAAGAAATTAACGTTCAACTGAAAAGACTAAACTATAAACAACTGTAGACCCCTAAAAGTAATTCTCATGTGGTCTACAAAAGAAATTACCATCGACAAACGAACTCTGATCGAAACACATTGATTACGAAATAGAATCGGAATTGGCGTTGTAATGTGTTTCGGTGGCCCTTCCCCGTCTTAATGAGGCTCGCACCCCCTTACCCCCTCCTCGGTGGGGGTGTTACTTATGTGCCATTCGAGGAATACTGGGAAGTAAGAGAATTAGACCTAAGAAAAAGGAAAATAAGAAATAATATAACAAAACTGAAAATAGTATTTCGGCAAAACGAAAGAAAAAGAAAAATTGAAAGTTTTAGACTCAGAAATTAGTAACACTAAAATGAAGAAGAACTAATTTTAGAATAATGTTATAAGAAGAAAGAAAAGGCAATCATTTTTGCTTTAAGACAGCAAAAATACCAATAAAAGCAGTGAAATACATTTTTTTAGAAAAACTTTTAACTATCCTTGTCGATCGTTTTAATGTTTCTCCACTAGCCACAGTTCTCCTTTCGGACTTGACAGGGATAGGGATAGGTCCACCAATTAAATTACATTAAATTTTCTCTATATAATTAAAATCTCATGTTACAGTGTTTAACTAAGCAATAAAGTATTCATTTATTTATATACAACATAGTTTCACTTAAAATATGCCAAGCCTCTTGTAACGGCTAACTGTTACAGTGTTAGTTGTCATACTCCTCCGAACATTTTGACCGATTTTCATGATACTTTATATGAAATGAAATGAAATAGTTTGAAATGAAATAGTTTATTAACATTCTGGGTAATAATATACACTTGATGTTTGTCATTGTTGTACGGCCATCAGCTGACCGTCATCCGCTTTGGGTGCGCTAAGGCATATATGGGCTAGGAGAAAAAAGCGGGCGGAAAAAAACTCCAGCCCTGTTTTAAATAAATTTTCAGGTACAATGGGTATTTATTATGCAGCATGACTGTGGGGCGTATGTACCTATATTTAGAAGGTCTCAGAATCGGTTGTAACCTATATTTCAAACCGCTAGGAGCTAGGAGGATATTGGGAAAAATTGGGGTGCCCTAAGGAAGAGCGAACGAAGTCGCTGACGGTTAGCTAGTTAGTCTATAAACAAGTGTTAGGCGAGGTAATGATTAACTTCAATAATAGATATTGTAGTTTTTTAAGAAATTATCTATATTATTGAGCACACATTTTGATTATAAAATTGACAGTGAAAAAAACAAAGATATTTTAAATAAAATTGACAATTAAACGAAAAACTAAAAAGATCAAAATAAACAAAAGCGTATTATCTTCTACAGAGGCCACAACACGTGTTAAATATACATTTGTAACAAAAACTTTTTTACTTTGTCCCTTTTAGTAGAAATCTACCATTTTTTTAATATACTTTCACCTACCCTTATTCATATAAAGCCTTTAATAGGCGCCTGTACTACCTAAACCCATAAGAATAATAAATAAAAAACGGGTTGCATTCCGGTAGTGCCGAAAGAAGTGAAAACTTGAACATTAACCTTGTGAATATTTGATATTTTGGAATGGTTAGGGAAGAATTTCGCACGAATTGCTTTTATTATCAGTATTATTTTTTATCTAGTATTTTCAGCAGGTTTCCATCTGGTATTTTTATAAAGTACTCTCTCATTTTCTTTACTATTTCTTCGTCACTTTTTTCATTAATAGATGCTCTTTGTTCAATGTCCATTTTTTAAATACTTGATATAAACGAATACAAGTTAGACAGTCAAGCCGTCATCAGCTGTCACCCCTCCGTCTTACGAATTTTCGATCAGGCCACGTGTCCTAACGCGAGATTAACATTTTTTATCCATCCCAAAAAAAGTGCACAACGCCGCTAAAGAAGTTTTCACTTCAATAATAATTTATACTTATGCTAAACCTTTAATTAACTGTGTTGCAGTGGCTAATCGAAATACATTGATTACGGAATAGAATCGGAATGTCCGGTGTAATGGGCGGCGAGGGTTCCTAATGACCCGGTCTTCCCCACCCACCCCGAGTTAGAAAATAAACACATACACGTAATTTAGGTAAAGAAGAGATCGTACCAATAATTATAGTAGGACCGAGAAAGTACTGAATCGCTGAACTTATTTATGCCGTGAAGCAACCATTTAGTTTTTTTTTTACATAAAGGCGTAGTTGCTGGCTACATCTACACGAGGCGACCATCAGACTCCGCAGTAGCAGAGCTACTGGAAACTGTTCACGTATGTAAGTAGATATGCATGACTACTTAACACTTTTACTGCAAGCTCATTTACTACTCCATTTTAGTGTCAAAAAACCAGCTTTAAAGTTGGCAGACCGGCATGGTAACCACTATGCCGTACGGATCGTCAAACTATACCTACCACAAATTGGCTAACTATCGATATTCCATTTCTACGTTATCATTTATTTGGAAAACCAAACGCTAATCCCCCAACTTACAACCGACTTAAAAAGAAAAACTTATAGCGAAATTTATACGAACCATTTGTGAAAATCGTATTGTGACCGCAATCATCCCCTAAGTTCGGCCTACTTGGTGTAAATAAGGCGATCCGAGCCGAAACATTGACTTTTATTTAGCCAGTACATACGATTCCCCTTCGAGGGGAGATTTCCCATTTTCCTCTTTGTATCCCCGCATCTTATGGAGTTTGCGCCTTTTGTGGGGCAATTTGGGGAAATCGGAATTTAAGTTATGTTTAAACTGAGGCTTTTGAGAAATGATGGTACGTTAAAGGTGTTAAATAAAACAGTGAATTCAAATCAAGCATGGAAGTAACTGTCATTCTAAGCTGTCATTATTAGGTAAGTGTTATAGAAAATGTGTGCTCTAAAAATCCTACTAATATTGTAAATGCAAAAGTAAGTTTGTTACTCTTTCACGCGAAAACTACTCAACCGATCATCATGAAACTTTGTACATAGGTATATTCTTGGAGTTATCAGAAGTAAAATAGGATACTTTAAAAAAAATTAACGCGGGTGAAACCGCGGGGCACAGCTAGTGGTAAATAAATCCAAAGGGGCTTATTTTTTACTGAGGGATTTAAGCAGTTAAATGGGAAAGGAATACGTGAACTTCCTTTTTTATACGACCTACTACCGTTTGATAGTCCGGCAGTGGATGGGCGGGCGCGTAATTATGACCCAAGCCCACTGTTTGCATAGTACAACACAATCAATTATTGTAGCCAACATAATATAGTCAAAAGCTTACTTACGGAATTCTTGAATCGAAGCCACCTCTCCTATATCCAATCACAGGATCCTGGACGTTCTTCCAGACTGCAGTCTGTCGCTTCAAGGTTCCGCTTGTAGTTTTTGATGGGTTTTAGATTAGTACTTAAGAATATTGTCGAACATAACCAAAGAACGTTAGTCGACGTGAGTACCGTATGTATGCAACCGCGCACGCCGCCATACTGGGGCAGGCGTAGATAATATTCTATTTTTATTTTTTTCTAATCATAGACAAAGATTATGGCCTATGATACTGTTCTCCTTCATCCAATATGAAAGGAGTTCGGTAAACTGCGAATCAGAAACCGATAAGCACTCCTGAAAACATTATGCTGGCAAGCTAGCAATAATTGAGTGTTTTATATAGATATTAAACCTATGAAAAATGAAAGTAACATTATAATAACAAATCGCCTAACCAGGCAGGTAACGTAAAGGTCATGTAAAAAAGGAAGTTCCCGTATACCTTTTCCCATTTAACTGTTTAAAGCCCTCTGTAACAAATAAGTCCCTTTGGATTTATTTACCTACCATTTTTATTTACCACTACCCCGAGTTTCATTTCACCAGGGCACAACAGTCTTTGTATGTTTTATAGTACACAAGATAAAGGGAGTACCTAAGGCAATGGTGCTAAGAACGTGAAGCATTTCTAATCGGTGGCAGAACTATTATGGTTCGCCCGGGGAAGTACCACCGCTGCACCCACTTCTGCAATTGTGTTTCGGTGGAAAGGTGCAGTTGCCGGCCACACTTACATGAGGCGACCATCAACATCCGGAGTAGCAGCGCAACTGCATACGACCTCAGACAACTATGCTTGCTTGAGGTTGTATGTAGATGTCCATGGGCTGCAGCGACCACTTAACACCACGTGGCCTGCATGCTATCTGCTACTCCATTCAAATAAAAAAAAGACAATATGGCTGAATGCAATATGAGAATAAGAACAATATCAAATTTATTTTTAAAATAATTTATTGGCATGGCATGAGCATGGGTAAGGAGGAAAGTAAGATATGAAATATGAAATATGAAATATGAAATGAAATGAAATATGAAATAGTTTATTAACATCCTGGGTAATAATATACACTTGATGTTTGTCATTGTTCTACGGTCATCAGCTGACCGTCATCCGCTTTGGGTGCGCTAAGGCTTATATGGGCTAGGAGAAAAAAGCGGGCGGAAAAAAACTCCAGCCCTGTTTTAAATAAATTTTCAGGTACAATGGGTATTTATTATGCAGCATGACTGTGGGGCGACAAGGAGCACACGAGACAGCTATCGTGTGTGTCAATGCTATCACACTGCCATCCGCTCACAAATTTTTTAAAAATGTTAAAATTATTACATGGTATGTAGAAACAGCCTTATGTGAGTTAAGTTTAATCCCAAGCCTTTTTATCATTTAAATAGTCCTTGGTTTCATAATAGGCCTTGCGGCATAGGACTTGCTTAATAGTTTTCTTAAATTTGTGTAAAGGCAAGGATTGCACTTTTTCTGGAATTTTATTATAGATCCTAACAGACATCCCAATAAAAGAGTGACTTTTTTTACGAAGCCGACACTTTGGGAATGCAAGCTTATGGCCGTTCCTGGTCGAAGCACAGTTCGAACTATGTAAATCCTTAAATGTGGTAAATGTCGGTTTATTCTTATATACGTACATTATGTTTTCATAAATATACTGCGATGCAAGTGTAAGAATATTTATCTCTTTAAATTTCTCTCTGAGAGATTCTCTACAGCTAAAATTATAAATAGCGCGAATAGCCCTCTTCTGCATGGTAAATATTATGCCAATATCAGCAGCATTTCCCCACAGCAAGATACCATAGGACATTATACTATGAAAGTAGCTGAAATACACTAATCTAGCTGTATCGACATCAGTAAGTGAGCGAATTTTTTTAATGGCAAAAACAGCAGAGCTAAGTCTATTCGCTAACCGGGAAATGTGGGGTCCCCACTGAAGTTTTGAATTAATAGTTATTCCAAGAAATACAGCTGTGTCAACAAAATTGATTTCCTCACCATTTAACTGCGGTTTTACATCAATATGTTTTACATTTGGTGGTGAAAATTTAATACAATTAGTTTTTTTATTATTTAGCAATAAATTGTTTACATCGAACCAACTAACAACCTTAGAGAGAGCATTATTCACTTCGTCATAATTATACGCTTGTCTGGCAACTTTAAATATCAAAGAAGTATCATCTGCGAATAATACTATCTCATGACCATTTTGTACCATATAAGGAAGGTCGTTAATGTAAATTAAAAATAGGAACGGTCCTAATATCAAGCCCTGTGGGACCCCCATCTCCACTTTTGACCCGGACGACCTTTTACCATTTACTTCGATTCTCTGAGTCCTATCACTGAGATAAGATCTCAGAAGCCGAAGGGCGGTATCTTTAATGCCATAGTGACTGAGTTTCCTGATTAAAGTTTCATGTTGGACACAATCAAATGCCTTAGAAAGGTCACAAAATACGCCTATGGCATTCTGTGAGTCCTCCCAAGCATCTACAATATCCTTAAAGAGCTCTACACCCGCATCAATCGTAGAGCGACCCCTTATAAAACCAAATTGATTATTATGTATAAGGTTGTTAAGTGTAAAATGTGCTAAGAGCTGCTCGAGTATTATTTTTTCATATATTTTGCTACATGTAGGCAGTATAGATATCGGTCTAAAATTGGAGGGGTCTGTGTTACTGCCAGATTTGAATAGGGGAACAACTTTGCTATGTTTCATTAAATCAGGAAATTCGCCACTTTTTACACAATTATTAAAAATTAATGCTAAGTGGGGCGCTATTACATCTATTATTGCATTTAAAATTCTTACAGATATACCCCACAAATCTGTGCTATTCTTAATATCTAGGGTTTTAAATACTTTTACAATGTTTCGGGCGTCACCGGGTTTAAATTTAAAATTACACTTGCAACCGCTTACATTCTCTTTTAGCAGTGCTTCAGCGACGTCGGGGGAAGACCTAAGCGATTTTGTAGTCGAAATTGGAATGTCAGCAAAGTATTTCTCAAAAGTTTGCGCAATCATATCATCAGATTCAACGAGTATACCGTCTACTAGAAGACTGTAGACGTGATTGCGGTCTCTGGCCCTTCCAGTCTCGGCATTTATTATGTTCCAAGTCATTTGTATCTTATTTTTACTTGATTTAATTTGATTTCTAATATGCAATGACTTGGCCGCTATACATACTTGTTTAAAGATTTTAGAATAATTTCTTACATGTTCACAAAAGGATTCACTTCTATTATATGATCTCTCATAGTACAGATCATATAGTTTTTGTCTACTTTTGTAAATTCCCAAAGTCGCCCAGTCACTGAATGTTTTACACTGCTTTGGAGAGATTTTTTTTGCAGTAAATACAGCATTAAAGGCTCTATTAATCTGAGAACATAGTATACTATACTGTTTATTAACATGGGCATGTGATGGAACAAACAACCCATTTACAATAGAGTATCTGAATCTCTCCAAACGTTTTTGGTTTACAGGAACGACCATCTTGCTTAAATTCTTACCAACCCGTTTATCTATTTTATAGTCAAAGCTTACAAATTGACCACAGTGATCAGAGCTTAAATTATTGATAATAATTGAATTGACTGGTGTCCCATCCGTAAAAATATTATCGATGCAAGTAGCTGATAGATTTGTGATTCTTGTTGGCTCTAAAAACAGATTAGTGAGATTACAGCATTTCATTAAAGACAAAAACTTTTGAGTTGTGGAAGAGTCCTCCAATAAGTTTATATTGAAATCGCCACAAATAATAATGTCCTTACTTTTTTTACTGCACAATTTGCCCAATAAATTTTCTAAAACTGACTCAAACTGATCATACAATGCATTTGGAGGTCTGTAAATACATACAATAATACAGTGTGATGACTCAACACAGGCTATCTCTATAGTTCGTTCAATGGAAAGGCTCACTATATCTTGACGGTCCTTACATTTCAGGGCCTTATTTGCGATTATTAACGAGCCTCCTCGAATTGCTGTCTTCCTACTGAACGAACTGACAACTTGGTGCTTATCAAAATTAAAGACTATTTGGCAATCTTTCAGCCAATGTTCTGTAATGCACATGACACTTATGTTATATTCATTCAAAAACAGTTCTAACTCTAGTTCTTTGCCTGACAGGCCTTGCATGTTTTGATGCACCAAGCCTAAACATTTATTATATTTTAAAATACTATTTGACAGTGTACTAGTTGATTTCACATTAATGCCAGAGACATGAGCCTCTGTTGTCTTGTTATTTAATTTAAAGAGTTTTGGATTATATCCAAACCCGTCGATATAGTAGTACAGTAAGTATTACTATCCTGTGTTACTAAATTAAACTGCTCAATAGAAGCAGTGGTATCTTTAGCTAAACATTTAGCTGGTTTTGAAAATAACTTAAAAGATAGCAAATATGCTATCTGTCTATTTAAAAAATTTGATAGAGTGAAACTATCATTTGTCAATAAGAACTTATTCCTAAATATATTATTAATGTCAATCATTTCAATTACACTACAATTATATCCAATTGTCAAATTATTGTTATTATATGCATTATAAAGATACATATTCAATTTATATCGTTGGTTGATAATAAGATCATACGCATTAAAAAAAGTAAAAATTATTTATCAAGGCAGCAAGGCAGGGAACACTACTCTGATAATATACCTAACGAACATTTTTTTATTAATGATTTACGAAATCCTATTTATTTTGCTGTTCCATTCTGTCATAGGTACAAACTTTCTTGTTTTGTTTGTTTCTTTACCTAACTTTGTATGTATTTACTCGTAACTAAAGAAAACCTTTTACTGTTGATCAAAACAAAGGCCCTTGCATGTGCGATGGAGACCGTAATTTTCACACTCCCGCGTAGCTTCTAGTTAACTCAGCGAGTTTGTAGGGATGTCACCGATAGCTCTATTTAAAAAAATGCGCACTTTTTCCATATTTGGAATATATTCGTAACGTTTTTTTAATTTAAGATGTCTATAAGAAGTTACACACATGATTTGAGACTTGAAAAAATTTGAAAACATCAGAAACTTGAAATGTTAGCCGTCACAAGTGGATTGGTATATTTATTTAAGGTGAAACTATTAAAATATTTTGCTCAGATAATATGCATTAAAAGGATAACTGATAAAAGTAAATAAATATTGATCTATAAAATACAAAAGTGGTACTTAAAACAAGTAAAATTAATGTTTGTAATATATATTGTTCTCATTTTGTCTCTTTGAATTGTTCTTTTTTATAACAGAATCAATGGAATTCAAACTGTGTTTAAGGCTCAAAAAAAATGCATTCGAGCAATATGTCAATTACAACAAACGGATACTTGTAGGCCACATTTTCAAAATTTAAAAATAATGACGCTCCCTTCCTTATACATTTACGAGATCTCTTTAATGGTCAAAACAGAAATCACAAAATATGAAACCCTTAAATCAAAAAGACATAACAGTAAATTATGTTCAACCGCTTCCAAAACAAAACAATATCATAACAGTGTCTTTTGCATGGGACCAAAAATATATAACGGTCTACCGGAATTCCTCAAAATTAAAACGGGCAACGAATTTAAAAAAGGACTTAAAACGTATTTACTGAAAAAGGCGTATTACTCAGTCACTGATTTCATAAACGATAAAACGGCATAAAGGAATTCCATAAAAACCTGGGAGGTTTTTTTTCCGCCGGCTTTTTTTCCTCTCAGTGTACAAACACCCTGTGATATGGGTACCCAAAGCTGACGATCGGAACCGATCCGAAATATAAATAAATAAATATTTTTATTTATAAAAGGCGCAATATGGGACAAATAAAAATAATATTAAAATAGATGTAAATGTACATTTCGTAATTGTATTATAGTTTAGTTTTTTTCCTTATAAATTTTTATCATTGTATATTTGCATACCTCATGGAAGGTAAATATGGCGAACTAAATATATATAAACAACTTTGTAAACACCCATATTTGTGCAAATAAATGTCTTTGTCTTTGTCAAAATGCGATGTACCAGGTACCTTTACTTCTAGCCAACCTTTTCCTGTTAATCAAAACAAAGGCCTAGCATGTGCCATAGAGACCGTCATTTTCACACTCCAGCGTAGCTTCTGGTTAACTCAGCAAATTTGCAGGGCTGCCAACATTAGCTTTTCTATAATTGATTTTTTAATTATGAAATAGCAGGAATATGTTAAGTGCTTAGAATAATATAGAATGAGTGTCTTCATCCAAGCGCACTGTCAAAATTGAAGCACTAAATAGATTCACACAGATGACACAGATGTCACATCTGACATACAAAATATTTTTATTTTCACCAAATTAACTATAAAATACTACTGAACTGAATATTGAAAAATTAAATGTGAAAAGTTATGTTATTAGATTTCTTTTGTTTTTCAAAAGTGTTGTGATAGATATTTTAACCTTAAATACTACGAAGCGGCCGGCGGCGGCCCGGTGCCATTAAAATGGCACCAATTAAAATGCTTCAACTTGGGCGCGCGAACTTGGTTTCTATAGTGTAATTATTCTAAGGTCAAGCGTTCTTACTGAAATATATAGTGGCAATGCAGGCTAGAAGAATTTTCGGGAAAAGGTATACCTATTTGAATATGCAAGTAGTCGCAGGACGCTTAGCAAATGTGATTATGTAAAAAAGCATAGATGTTAAAGAAATGTACATAGTTCAATTGAAAACGAATATGTAGTTAAAATGATTGGAGTAGGTAATTGGATACATTCTATCTTTTTATCCTTGTACGTGAGTTCTCTTTTATGCGTAATACAAACTAAATGCGCTAAAAATTTTGGTACAAACATAACTTTTCTGAGTTCCTATTGACTCTTTAAATGATTGACCTCTTTTGTTTGTTTTCTATATTGATAAGTTACTTTTAAAGTTTGCAAAAAAATGTTCTCAGAGCCACTTCATGTCTGTGTTTTCAAATAACTAGAATTTTATCCATAATAATGTTAAAAAAATACGTATTCAATCTGTATAATAGTTGTGATAGAAAGCATAATATTTTATCATTATGTTTCTCCTTCCCCGTGCATGGCTGACTTTGTATGACTAACATACAAAATTCTAAAATCATGTCACCTCCACCAACCAACACTAAATAGCGTGGTTAACTATGGCCTAAATTTATTACTAGTTGAAAGAATAACTACATATTAAGGTATAATTATACCTAGTTAAGTCACCGTATGTTTTTACATATTCCGTTCCTATTTAGTCCAAATTAATAAGATATCCATGTACCATATCAACGTAAACAAGCACTTAGGTCTGGCTATGTACGGTAAATATATCCCGAATAATTTGTCAAAACATACCCGTTATTTAGATTAGCTATCATTAGCAACACTCATTACATTAAATCACTCCAAGCGGTCTCACTGCGGCGAGAAAATGATTCGTGGGCCATAACTCACAGGCAACAACCCTGCGCTGTTTCATGTCTATCTTTTACCGCTAAGCCTAGGGCGGTAAAGGCGGCTCATGTTTGATAGCTACGTGCCGACGGAGAAAACAATACGGAAACCTCCGAGAGAGATAAGGACGGAAATACTCCTTAAATTTTATATTCTATCCGCATTTTGTCGCCTAAGCGTTCCATTTAGTGTGCCATATTTAAACCTCGCGCTTTTCTTTTTTCTCTCCACCCGAGCGGAGAGTGTTGCCATTTTCCCGTTTTTTTTCTTTTTTTACTTTCAGGGGTGTACGCCGGATGTGCGGCGCATACTGATGTGTGCGTGCGACCGCCGACGCCCTGTTAGGGAATGAAATTGGCATATAAATGTAAATTTTATGCTATGAATTTTAAAATGAAGTCGATACTTCCTCGCTTACGTAGCGGGTGAGCCATTTTCGCAAGTTTTACGTCTACCAGGGATGAAATTAGATTAGAATACGCTACTTTCGGTAAAGTACGGGCTTTTAACGGCTTCACGGAACCCTCATGTAACGTAAGACTGTGATTACTTTGTGTCTCGGAATTTCGTAACGAAAACGTTTTCATAATGCTGCATTATACATGATTGATAGTGTCGATTCTAAAAATGAATTCTCATATTCTAGACTGGAAGAATCCTATAAATTACATGGAAGCACTGCGGTATTCAATTCCATTACAAAAAATCCAATATCACGGAACCGCTCCGGGAATAAACGATGAAACCTGAACGAGCATAGAGAAATTGAGGAAAATCGACAAGAAAAAATCCACTTTACAGACGCAAACAAGTCACTTTAACTTTATTGAGCTGTAATCGAATTGTGACGTCCCTGGGAGTTCCGCGTGGAAGTCGAAGCAGCGGGCTGTGTAGCCATCCTTATCCCGCCGATTTAAATCTATGCTATTCAATCGTGCCGTCTCGCTCGCGTCCCAGGGGTGCCGCCGAGATTGCAATCTTTTGATTTATACCAACTATTAGGAGTGGTGTAGGACGCTCTGTCTTTTGGAACAAGATTCGTACGATAAACGTCGGATACAATCGACGCAACTGATTATGAACATGGTTTTATTTTGAGTCCCTATTGATATGAATGGACCAAATTAGAAATACTTAAGTGGATTATAAAAAAAATAATTACCTAAATTAAAAACGTTGAATAAAAAACCTCATCCTATTAAAATTTTATACAATAAGCTCAGAAAGCATTATTTAGTAACATCGTTCTTTAATTTTTATGATATAATACATAGGTATTCACTTAAAGGTACTCATTTTATTGATCGTATGCTTAAACATTTTAAAATCAGAACTCGTATGTAAATAAAATAAAAAGTTACAAGTAATGATATTCATTGCATTATTATTCTAGTGCTGTTCACATAGCATCATCTAAGTATAAGGAATAATGACCTATTGTCAAAAGTAAAACAGTATACATATATTCTAAATTAAAAGCGATCCAATCGATTTGGTGGCTTACTAAACCCCTAAAGGTCAGTAACTGTATGTTATTTCGCTTAATTTCGAGCAAAAAGCTCACTGCTCCCTAAGGCCCACTTAGACCTGTTTGGGCCAATGTAGGAAGCTGTTCTCTTATACTTGATGAGATCCTTCCACTTTAATGATATTCTATGTCAGATAGGTGAAATAACATTCATGGCTTAACCGAGAAGCACGACCGCTGCACACTTACATGAGGCGATTTTATCAGTCTATGGAGAAGCAGATGCACTTCTGTCTGCGACGCGACCGATACCGGGTTCAAATCCTCGGCGCGCACCTCTGACGAAGAAATTTGTAATGTGCGCATTTATCGCTGCTCCACGGTGATGGAAAATATCGTTATATTTAATTGACTACGATGTTCTCTATCGCCGTGCATGCCTGAGAGAAATACATAATTTCTCGAAAGCATCACGTCCACCAATCCGCACTTGGCCTGCGTGGTGGGCTATGGCCTAAATCCCTCTCACTTGTGAGAAGAGACCTGTGCCCAGCAATGGGACAAAAGAAGGTTGAAAAAAAATGGAAGCAGATCCCTCGATCCAGATTAAATCTCTCTCACTTGTGACAGGAGACCAGTGCCCAGCAGTGGGACATAAAAAAAGGTTGAAAATAATACTTAATAATGGAGAAGCATAGCGACCTTCGTATAAACGACCTCTGGCAAGACTCAGTTTTACTTGAGATTGTATTGTGCGTTAATCTTAGATTAAGATGTTTTAAGCATTCCTACATTCTTTTTACGATTTATTTTAATATTTACCGGCTGTGAACAAGTAATTGTAAAACTTTTGTCCACTTGAAACCATTTAAATTTCATAAAAAAGTAAGTCTTCTTAGTTTGGTATAATATGGTATAAGTAGTATGACTTCCTTTGTAGGTATATAAGTTCCAAAGCTATTTAAATTAGTAAATCAAATGAATATATAAAAATGAAGGTTTTTTATACCTACTTTAAACAACTTATCACATTATATTAGTCATCAAAGTTACTGACTCACCCTTCAGTAGAGAAAGCATAGCGCCTCGCTTCGATACATAATTTTTGTGCCAAATCTGGTGCGGGGGGAAGGACGCACACATTTTAATTTTGTCACACATTCACAAATATTCTTTCATCGCTACAGACACATACATTTCTAAATATGTCAATTTCAATTAACAACGTCATTTTCTATGCATCGACAACACTGACACCGACACACACAGACATACTAGTTGTATAACTAGAAGGCACATTGTGCTTGCACGTTGATACGAGGGGTTCGCCCGTAAAGGCCACTCCTCTGACGGGTGTCATACCTATCATTCCTTGATGCTCTAAGCATTCAATGAACGATACAGAGCAAAAGATTCGTTCAAAATAAGTGCGGCCAGCTTCACTCACCGTCCCTTCCCGGGCTAAGCGGCCCTAAGGGAACGGTCAGCTTTTTGCCCAAAACAAATAACGTAGAGCACACTAAGTCATCTTGAAGGAATATAATGTAACGTGTAAAAGATATACATAGCGAAGCGGAATGGACGCGAACGGAAGCGAGATAGGTGACCACTAGTGGCAAATGTTATGTGCGTTCCCGTGAACTTCGGCCGCGAAGTTCACGTTAAGCTTAAGGGAGTCCTAACGCGCGATTTGAAAACATTGAGTTGGCCTCTATTCCATATCTATGTTACGGGTAATACCCGAAGTGCGGCTACACTCAGTTCTACCCGGCTAAATCTAGGTGAAGCCGGTAGCAGGTTGTAAAACCTAGGTATAACAGATTTAATATGAACGGTACCAATCAAAGAATCTATCAAACAAACCAATACACCAAACCAAAATACTTTATATTCTCATTACAACATAGTAACGACTAAGTAATACATACATACATACATAGAAAAACATTGTAGCATAATGTAAACTACCTGGTAATGAAGAAGCAGCTGCAATAAAGACGTGTTCACACCTCCTTCTGTTTATGTGTCTGCCGTAAAGCGCCATTAGTCGCGGAGGAAGTTAAAACGCCGGCGTCGCGTGAACTGCCGCCAATATGTTCTAAATATAATTAATAACACGCACAGACCGATAGACAAAGTGTTGTAATTCCTTTAACTGCTGTGTGAAAATTCTAAATTCTAAATTATGCTGCTTTTCAAAAATAAACAAGATACTACTTACTACGGGAAAGTTAGAAAATTAGTGTTAGTAATACAGTTATAATAAGTACAGGGAATTACAATAATAATAATTACAGGGAATCCTAGTGTAGAGAGTAGAATCCCTCACATTGGATTATTGATCATTGATATTATTTCAATCATTAATAATATGTAGCTTATGTATGTAACAAAAATTGTATAATAGTTCATAAGTATTAACTATATTGTATACCTGTGAAGCGCGCATGGCCCGGCGGTTAGCATAGAACGCAAGCGATCTATGCGACTAAGCCAAACGGACGCGGTCGGGTGTAAGATGTGTCGGGTGTGACCGCAATTGGCAAAAAAAAATTCATGCGCATTTCCGTGCTTCGGAGGGCACGTTAAACTGTCAGTCCCGGTTGTTGTCTTTAGATAACAGTCGTTAAACCTTGTCGGAGGCCTTATGGGCGGTTTGAAAACATCCGACAGCGGTTTGGCCACTTACCCGCATCTCCACCAACCCGCATTGGAGCAGCGTGGTGGAGTAAGCTCCAGGCCTTCCCAATAATGGGGAAAAACCCGTGCCCAGCAGTGGGACGTAAAAAAAGGGTTGCAGCCATATTGTATATCTGTAGGTGAAATATTGTACTTTGTTTTTTCTGTTTTTTATAAAATAAAAGTTATTATGTATTATTAAAATATTTTTGATATCGACATATCAGTGAAGAGTCAGATTCGGTTAGGATATGTTATTGAGATAAACTCATTTGTGCCAAAACAAAACTTAATATCCTTATTTACGAACAGTTTTTTTTTATAATTGCTTATTTTTTTATTGGGTATGTTATTCAAAGTTGTTTCAAATTATTACGAAAAATAAACAATATTTGTTTAGAACTGAGAGAGGTACATAATAATATGTATTTTCAAATTCGTTCGTTTTAATTGTAAATCGTTTTAATTGTATTTTAATGAGTGTTATGTATTACTTTGTTGTAATATTATGTTATATGTGTATTTGTTTCTATGGGCCTAAGAAGCCTGAAATAAATAAATAAATAAAAATTGGAGCTTAGTTGGCAACCGTGGTATAGGGTAAGGCAGACTTTTTAGTTTAGGTACATTCTCATGACTCAGGATAACACAGCAGGACAGACATAATAATATACAGACGGCACGGTAGATATTGACTTCTTTAGGTATGGAAGCAGCTGCAATAAAGCCGTGTTCACACCTCCTTCCGTTTATGCGTCTGCCGTAAAGCGTCATTAGTCGCGGAGGAAGTTAACGCATCGCGCGAACTGCCGCCGCTATGTGCTAAATATATGTAATAACACGCACAGAGAGACGGACAAAGGGTTGTAATTCGTTTAACTGTTATGTCTAAATGCTAAATTCATTGGCATAGGTCAAAGTGCTAAATGCACCAGCATAGATACTGCATATAAAATACTAATAAAACCTTGAGCGCAGTGAAAGATGTTAGGTCTGTGAATAAAACTCTATTGAAATTTGTCAAAAGCGCACACAGGCACGTAATATTTTCATTTATTTAAAAAAAGTTATCAGAACGTCAAATACGTATTAATTTTTTTTCTATCTAGGTATATTAAAATTAGCGTTGATCAATAAGGTAATTGAGTGAGGCAGAGAGCTTTTAGTAAGTACTCTCTACTACTACTAATACCATAAGAATAAATAATAATTACATATTTATTCTTATGCTAATACTATTCTAGTAATAGTCTTATTAATATTTAGTTTAATCTAAGTTTTCTTTAAATACTACTAAATAATAAAAGTTCAGATTAAGAATGAATTTAGTTTGGAAAGAATAATAAAGCAACAATATTAATTAGATTAATTAGCTTTGACGACCCGTGTGGCGTAATGGTTAATATGCCGGACTGCCGATAGGGGGATCCCGGATTCGATTCCCGGCGTGGCAGAAATTTGATTGAAGATTTTAAATTTTTGTTCTCGGTCTGGGTGTTTGTGTTTCTGTCTTTGTATATGTCCATGGTACCCACGACACAGGGTATAATCTACCCTAATCTGGGGATGAGACCTTATGTGTAAGGTAATTTTTACTTTATTTTTTAATTCTAATGAAAACGAATTTGAAATTAGTTTTTAACTGTACGGTTTTTTTACAAACTCTTACTAAAAGTTATTTACGGCTTTAGGTACGGTAAAAGTCCAAAAAGTCGAAGGCGTACTAGTAGGCATTCCATAGAACAAGGGCCAAAGGTACACTTTTTCTATGTATGACGAATACTGGGACACTGACAAAAACTGACGATATACGAACGAGGTACGAACGTTACCTTTTTTAGAAACTAACATAACATAACCTAACATTTTTACGCATTATGAGCTGATAGGCAGATAGAAAATAACGTCAGCGCGATGTTTTTTAAATAAGGAATAGGTATTATATACTATTATCAGCTTGAATACAGAGTAGCTATCGTATGTGTATGTGTGGTGGTAATGTAGTCCCACAGCCGTTATTTAAATCTATCACATTAATTATAGAAACTGCCTCGTGGAACAACAAATGAAATCCAAGATTTGTTGTCATTTAAATCCCTATCCCTACTTCCCTACTATCCCTACTAATATAATAAATTCGAAAGTAACTCTGTCTGTCTGTCTGTCTGCTACTCTTTCCCGCTTAAACTACTGAACCAATTTTAATGAAGGCGAAGCCGCTGGCGGAAGGCTAGTAATATTATAAATTCGAAAGTAACTCTGTCTTTCTGTCTGCTACTCTTTCCCGCTTAAACTACTGAATCAATTTTATTGAAATTTGGAACACAGATAGAGTGGACCTTGGGAAAGGACATAGGATAAAACGGTTCCACGAGGGCGAAGTCGCTTATAGACCTTGCATAACCTTGCAAGGGATTGATCATTTCCTGGGATTGTAATTATAGGTACATTCTGATCGTAATCCCTATAAAAGATACTTAGCTGACACTTAGGAAATGCAAGTGGGTGAAGTGAGGCCATTCTATATGACTTGGGAACAACAAATCAAGCTTATATCAAGCGGTAATTTAATTTTGAACCTAGAAAAATATTGCCATGTATTCCTTGCTTTTAACGTTGGAAATAGTTAGTAACTATACTTACTTTCTACGTCCCTACATATACTCTAAATAACGTTTGGGAAATTAAGTCATAAAAGTTAAAAGCTATTAACGGCTAAATATATTTAATAACCGATGAAACAGCAGACAAAGGGTTATAATTCGTTTAACAACCGTGTCAGCGCTCAACGCGAGAACAGACTTCTTATTCCATTTTGATATGAACTTCCTGTCTGTGGATTAGTTACGTTTGACGCAAACCCTCAAAACAGTAATGAATGGTTACTTATAAAGCGATTGTATCCGCTTCCTTTTATGTCTGACGCTTTTTTGACAGTAATTACTTAATTATCGATTAAGAATTGCTATCCAATTATTTAATAGATTAAACTTAGTTTTTTAACACCCTTATATTAGCTTGACCTGTGTGTATACAATGTATGGATGTGTGTAACGGAATCTTTTAAACTAAACTAAAAAACACGCTTTTCTGAAAATACGCTTTTGTGAAAAAGTAAAAAATAAGAAGAAAATGTATTTTACTGTAAAAATAAAAGCGTGGAGTTCTTTTTGAGATACTATTGACACCATGCACCCCACGCTTTTTTTACAGTAAAATACATTTTCTTCTTATTTTATTTTTTTACTTTGTAGTACGTATTTTTACAAAAAATATTTTTTAGTTTTTTAAATTTTTATCATCGTTTACTGTGCGTTTTCTTTTTCTTTAATGAGAAATATCTTAATTAGGATAATAATAAAATATTAAAGGTCTAACCTTTAATATTTTGTAATTGTCTATGTGATTTCATTTTATGTAATTCCAAGAAGAATCCTGAAAATATCCTGGTCACGATTTGCAAGGGGATTGCAGCATATCATTATTCATAAAAAGTTTAAAATTCTTTAGATTTTACTTCATCTAAATCAATAGTTTTCGACTTTTCTCTATTGTGCGTTAAGTCATTCTTCTTTTCATGAGTCTAGATCAAAGAGAAGCGGGGTTTGATTGGCTTACCTATTTATTTTTGTAATAAAAATCGCTTTTGAGAAACGAATGTAGTTATAGATGTTATATAAGTTAAGTCTGTTCTGCTATGAATGTTAAGAGGCGTGCATATTATGTACATGTGTTCTATAACCAGAGCTTCATAACGTTATAAAAAATATCAAAATATAATGTTATATAACGTTATACGTATTTCGTTTCGTTATTATTTTGACATTACTAACGAAAAGACGAATAGCGGTATTAAAAGAATAACGTTATGAAATATCAAAATCGAAATAAATAACGTTATAATATCGTTATTGCTAAGCGATATTGCCGCGTTGCTAGTTCGCTGCATATGATAATTATTATTCCCCGTAAATATAACGTTATTTATATCGTTATTTTCTAAATAGCGTTTACTGATATAGCGTTATTTTGACGTGTAAATAACGTTTAGTTGAAAAAAGGTTTTGTTTTTTATAACGATATGGGCTCAAGTAGATAATAACGTTATGATTTTATAGCGGTGTTTGAAGCTACCTCGACACCGCTCAGTGTAGGTAGAGTAACGTCAGCATTCAGTCAACGTTAGCAGAGTTGACGTGAGTAAGGTAATTTTTTTTATCACGCTTATATTAGCTTGACCTGTATGTATGTACATATATATGTAACGGAATATTTTAACTTCATTTTCATCTACTTCTAAGCGTCTGATTAACTTGAAAATTTGCACAGGGGTCAAGAGCCGATGACAATGCAATAATATGAAGAAAACTAAAAATTAAAAATAAATAATGTAGTTTAAAAAACTAAAAAACACGCATTTTTGAAAATACGAACATAAAAAGAAAAAATTAAGAAGATTATAATATTTTACTGTGAAAAAAGCGTGGGGTGCTTTTAAGATATTATTGAAACCATGCACCCCACGCTTTCAGGAATTTTGAATTTACAATTTCTTCTTATTTTTTACTTTTTAGTTCATCATGAAACTTTGTACATTGTATATATTCTTGGAATTATCAGAACTAAAATAGGATAATTTAAAAAAAAATTACGCAGGTGAAACCGCGGGGCACAGCTAGTAAATAAATAAATAAAAGATGGCGAAATAATCCTAAGAGTTGCTTTTTTTCTTTAAAAGCCCAAAAACTACATACATAGAATATAGGTACGTACCGCCACTCTGCTTTCCTTGAGGTCGAGCCTCATAGCGAGGGCTTCTCTCATGAACACATCGGGGTAGTGGGACGCTAGGAACGCCCGCTCCAGCTCCTCCAGCTGCCAGGAGTTGAAGTTGGTCCGCGACCGTCTCCGCTTGCCGCTGTCACCGTCGTCGTCACCAACACCACCTGTTAAACGCATAAATCATTTACAATCATCATCATAAATGGCAGGAAGACAAGGGTTACTAAATGTAGCTTTGGTAGACGTTAGAGCTTTAATGGTTCGATTCCCTGTACCTTCGGGATTACGAATAGAGCTACGGTATACCCTGCCTGATCGTAAGAGGCGGCTAAAAGGGGGCTTCCGGGGTTGCGGGCGGTGAGAGTGGGAGCTTGATCCGTCCAGCCAGCGGCCCCGGGAAGGACGGCGGTATGTGCGTGGCCGCATACCGCCGCAAGTATCGGAAGGTACAGGAGAGCATATCTGCTCTCCCAAAGATGGGAGTCAGGGCGCCGCGTGGAGGACAGCGGTGCATTCCACTGGAGATCCCGGAGTCCTCCCCAAGCGCAGAGGCAGGCCACCGAGGGGGTTTTAGTCTGTAACGGAAGGCCTTCAAAATATAGGCTGACTTGTGAATGATGTGAATTTTCAATCAGGTAATGTTGAGATAGAAGAAATTAAATTTCTCTGATATATCTAAATAAATTGTAGGGACTTCACAAGCTTTTGCGAATATTAAACCTTAGCTGAACATGTAGGTAATAATAATATCAAATATGTAAACAAAATTTATCCCCGATATCATCGAATGTGTAACAAATGAAAATTAACTAAGTTTGTATCTTTTTGTTGCCTTCGTTGTTTCCTGGTGTCACAAATACCACCAAAATTTGGTCCTAATAATACCAAATTCCTGTCAATATTACAATAAAGTACCTGGACGGCCGGGCGTTGCTCGGATAAAAACGATTTATTGTCTTGGTTTGATTACAAACAAACACTCATTTCCTTAACAACGCCAAATAAAAAAAATAAAAAAATAAACGCAATATGGTTTTGATTGAGGTTTGAACCCGAGTCTCTAGTTCTGCAGTCAACTAACCATTCGGCCAAGAAAGCTTTAATTCAATGAACGAAATTTTTGTAAAGCTCTTTCAAATCGACATTGTCATCTCTTTGAACGTCGGATTGACGGATGGCGTTTGACGACGTTCTACGCCACAATATTATTAATACTCGCCAATAGATGTCAGGAAGAGTCGTATTTTTCAGTTGATATTTAAGTTGATTATTCAAATTTCTAAAAATAAAACCATCCAGCTAGGATCGATTTATCACCCCCGAAACCAGGGTACCTACTAAATTTCATCAAATTCTTTGGAGCCGTTTCCGATATTCAAAATATATTTAGATATACTTATACAAGAAATGCTAGTTTAAAGGTACTAGATAATCGAACACAACATTACAATAACATTGTTTCATTGGTGACTTATTGTTTAAACGGACATTGGGGTAACATTGATACATTGAACTTTTCCAAAAGTTTGCCAAAGAAGTACCTAATAACATAAAAAAATATAATATTTGACATAAACATCTTCATCTTCTTTCTTCTTCATCAAACTGTAAATGAGTTTCACCGCTTGTTTCTTTACATTCATTTACAGAAAATACCCCAATGTTCACGATAAACATCTTCATGTAACATTATAACATCTTTAGATAATAACAGTGCTAAGCATCGTAAAATACATATCAGAGACTACGCCATATAATTTAAAATCTTTATTCGACATTAATGAGTATAAAGGCCTTTTTAATAAGCGTGACACGACTCAGCTCCGGTCGGCCTGATATTTCAATAATTGAAAACGATAAACTCAGGACTTATACTGCCGACTACAGTCAATACCTATTACAGAGTACCATCACTAAAGCGAAAATATTTCCAATCATCAAGCCACGGGATTGAAATGAATAAGACATAACCATAAAAGACACCGGCAGGTTTAACATTGTCCATTTAGACAATCCTTCGGCCGTTAAAATGAACTTGCGACCGGGGGCTCATAAAAAAGAGATAATCTTCCACAAAGCGTCAGAACAAGTTTCTGAAAATAGAATATAATTTCTAATTTTCTCCCGGTTTAATTAAAAATGGTCCCGGGAGAGCGAGACGGGTGTACCGCGGGACTAGGGGCGGGAGAGGGACATCTATAAATTACTCTGGTCCGACTTCGGAGCTAAATAAATTAGAAGTGATTAAGAGGTACGCGCTTCTGTTCTGTTGTCCGCGGAACACGTCGTTATGGCGGGATTTAATTAACGAAATTGCTGCAATGATTACGTTATAGGTATCGAATTTAATGTAAGTACGTACGTAGTGGGATATGACTTAATCAATGATTATGTATAAAGATTGACTAATGATTTGCACTATACTTAATTTTAGTAGGTAAAGTAAGTACTTAATAATTATCATTTAAATTTAGGTATCTACATTTACATAAAAAGTTAAATTGAACTAGGTATAATAAGAATAACATAAAATCCTGAAAAGTTAAAGTGCATTTTGATCGAATAAATTAACACAAACACAATCCAAAAAACAAATGCCATAATTCTAACCGATACACACTGTCGCCAGAGGACCAAAATTACGCGTGAGCGAACGTGACAGCAACACATCCTTAATTGGAGGAGTGAAAGAGATGACTATGGTTTATTGTATTAAAACAAACGACCGCCTTGGGCCCAGAGACAACAGTTTTGGCGCGCTTTAATTTAGTCTGGCTCAATGTTTTAATGTCACCAGGGAGGGAGGGGGGACTTACTAAGTATCTATTTGAGGGTTGTATAAACTCGGTTAATAAATTCGCGTAGTTAATAATTCTACTTTACTTTGTTTTGTTTCAGTGAATAATGATTTAGATAAGTGGCGGGCTTTGAATGTTTGACTTTATGTTACTGTTTATTTTTTATCTAATTGGGAAAATGAAGTAATATATTTTGTTACGTAAATTTAAGCAAATGAAAATTAATATCCTTTGTTGAAATATAATCAAAAAGATAGGGGCTAGTTAAAATAATACATATAGAGTCCGTAATAAACGTTTTAAATTTAACTAAGTAGGTATAGTCTGTGTAGAACGTGATTGACAAAAGTATTAAAATTGGTTTATAATAGTTATCAATAAATAAATAAATAAACGTTTCACAGTTTGTCATAACTTCCTAATAACACCTTTATCTTAATAGAAAAATCAAAATATATTTTGCTGAATAATAGACTTAACTCATAAAGATTATATCTGCCGGAATATGGCAATAAATAACGAATATTCGGAAGGAATTGCCATCCTCAGTGTATCAATTCCCCCTTATACTGTTTGTAATAGAAATATAATAAAAGGCATCGTGAATAAAGTCGCTTTTATTGAATCGTAGCATTTAATTCTTGTGGGATGTCGTGCAACGATAGTATCACTAGGAATAAAATAAAAATATTAGACGTTCGCCATTAAGGGAATAGCGCATTCATGCGATACTTTCTTTATATTCTGTATTCTGTTAGTATAGATAATATATGTAAGTAATACTTTGGGTATATAGGTACTTGCAGTCGATCGTGGTAAAAGTTTTCAGACTGAACCTAATAAAATCCAGTCATATTAATTCATTAATTTAATATTTTGGAAGTTTAACATATATTTTTACAACTTGTTAACATGAGACAGCTAATTGAAAAGCATTCGAGTTTGATACGCCTGATGTTATGTGTTACGATTTACTATTATATATTGTATTAATAACTAAATAAATACATACTTGAAGAAATAAAATTTAAATTTTCAAAATGCGCAATATGGGATCAAATAAAAATAGAAATAAAATTGATAATAATGTACATTTTTATAAATTGTGTTATTATTAAGTTTTTTCTTTTATCTATGTAATATTTGCATACCTACCTCATGAAGGTAAATATGGCGTACTAAATATGTATTAACAACTTTTGTAAACACCCATATTTGTGCAAATAAAGTTCTTTGTCTTTGTCTTTGTCTTTGATTTTAGCAAGGTCTTTGATTGTGTTGAATAGAATAACTTTTATAGAATACCTTTGTAGTTTTAGATGGACTCGCGGCACCTCAACACCTGATAGCCTAGCTCCTGACACTGCACATTAATACACAGGCTACTGCGAATTGATACTCGTAATATCCAAATAAAATAATTTAAACTTGGGTATATCTTTTTTGTATGGGGAGAAACCTTCACCTTGGGAGAGGATGCCGGGTTATGTGCAATTTGTACCGCACTAAAATTCTACGCTTGGTGAGGACTCCGGTTACTCCAGTGGAACGCACCGGGCACCGGTGTCCTCCGCGCACCTCCTCTCCTCGTCCTCTCCTGCACCTTCCGATGCTTACGGTAGCATGCGGCCACGCACACACCGCCATCCCCCTCTCACCGCCCAAAACCCCGGAAGCCCCCTTTTAGTCACCTGTTGCGATCAGGCATACAATACAAATACAATACAAATCTGCTATATTGTACAACACAAATTCAAGAATACAGCATTAAACATATTGATAGCGTAGCTCTATTCTTAATCCCGAAGCTATATGGACTAAAACTTGGGTATTATATCCCATTCTGTTCAACGTGTACGGCTTGTTAATCCCTAGATCAAAAGAATTACAATAATGTAGTTTAATAATGTCACCCGAACTGACACAAAGCAATAAGACTGACTGAGTGCTTTACAATCAAGAAAAAATTGAATTTGACTAGCTCTACAAATTCTACATATACAGTAGTGAAGCAAACAAATAAATAATAAAAAAATTCGTTGTCTGTAAAGTCGGTTTACGGACGATAGTTTAACGTGACAACGTCATTACAAAACATTGAAAACTACAGTAACTTTTCACTTCACTTTATGAACAGACGATGAACGGCGCAAGCCATACGCTCAAGTCTCAACGTAACGTTACAAGCATAACGTTACAATGAGCGTAACGTTACAATGGGTCATCCTTATTCGTGCGTGCAGCCGGCGTTCATAAATTTATTAGACGTTGTCACGTCAAAATTATGAAAAGTTTACAATACAATAACACTAAACTATATGAAAGGGATTTTTGGCGGGAAGTCGAAAAAGACATATTGTGCTCTTGTTTTATTTTTACTTTCTTGGTGTATTTTTGAGTTATATCGGATAAATTTGATGGCATTTTGTTCGATATAGGTTAACTAAAGTGCACGAATGTTGTGAATTAAAATAACAGTGCGAAAATATGTTTTTTCGGCTTGCCTCCAAAATTCCATTGGTCACGTTCTTGTAAAGAAGCCATCGGTTTACTTGAATGTCTGACTGACTTGACGCTGGCAATATGCAGAGTTTGCGATGCCATAATTAAAAAAAACTATACAAAACTAGAATTATTATTTTACTGAATAATATAAAACAATTGCAGCAGCGCAAATTACTTGAAAAGGTCAAATATGTAAGTGGCCTGTTATATCCTTGTAATATCGAAACGAATCTGAAATTTGGCCATACCAACCTTTCGCGTGCTGGAGGCCTTATAACATTAAAGTGTGGCATTAGGGCATTTCGAGTATTAATGGTATTATTACATAGTTTAGGATCTAAGTGGAACTTGCTCAGGGCGGTAATATCAGATTCGTGTGAGTGATAGAGCAAAGGGTTGGGTTTCTAATGTTGAGTAATTTATTAACGCCATTCTCTTACACAAGTTATTAAATATTAAACCTTATTTTATTATAATAAGGTATATTTTAGTGTTAAGTTCTTCGGGCGTGACTTTTCCTATAATTTATATTGAAACTCCAATACACGTTTCCCCGCTAGGATCAAATTTCATTTAAACATAAACATCTAGTAATAGCTCTTAACTAGTACGTTCTATTATAAAAACCTTTTTCAGCGTTTCGTACCCGGAGTTTGCCAACGGGACCATATATGCCTATTACTAAGCCTCCGCTGTCCGTACGTCAGTCTGTCCGTCTGACTGACATCAGGCCGTATCTCATGAATCATGATGGCTAGACATCAGAAATTGTCACAAATGCTGTTTTTCTGTTGATGCTACTATACACTACTAAAATAGAATAAAATAAATATTTAAGGGGACTCCGATATAATAAACGTGATTTTTTATAGATAATGGTACGGAACCCATCGCGCGTGAGTCCGATTCGCACGTGGCCGGTATTCTAGAAACAACAAATACCAACATTTACTTGTTATTGATTTTAGACGGATTTGATTGGATTGGATATTTATTACTATAGGATTGGATCGGTTATTTCCTTGCTTGTAATTTGGATTCATGTCTTTTGATTAAATCGACATTAAGTAGTCTTAGTAGTAGAAGAATATTGATTACCTTTTTCTAACAAGACGTTACTGCCTTGTCCTCTACCTTCTTTTCAAATTTTTCCTATAATCCCACTGCTGGGTACAGATATTCTCTTAGAATTGAGAGAGATTTAAACCATATTCCTCCACACACACTGGCCAATTTATAAAATTTTGTTTATTTTGTTTGTTTTCAAATATTACAATGGTTTCCCTCGACATGGAGTAGTTATAATACACACACACCCACACATCATATTACAACCAATTTCTAAGTGAAAGGTGCATGGCAGGATTTGAACCGGGGACCTCCGTGCCGGCGACAGGTTTCTTTACCACTCGACTTTTATTTCTCACATACTTAGTTCCCGATAAATTTCATCCATTTTTTCAAATCGGTCTCACTGAAGTATTCGTAAAAACACTTTATTATGAAATACAGCGGCAAAGTTCCAATGAATATATTGTTATTATTATTAAAAAAGTGTATTAAGATTTTTATAAGGGTATAATTGTATCGACTATCGATACTTATCCATATAAAAAATTAACATTGACGGGAAAAAATTGCTCATTAAAAAATCTGCGTACTCAGAATCAAAATTGTGCCTTTTAAAATGAAAAAGGCTACCATTCAGATCGATAACAACTCAATCGAGGTGCATTTCTTTTGTAATTTTATTATACCAAGAATCAATTGATCGACAAGGCGGGTCGGTTGTAGGCTCTGTACCTTCTAGTGATGTACCCAGCGAATATTCATATTCAGTATCGTTCTCGCGAATATTCCAAATTCTAAATGCAGGTATTATTCGAATATTAAAGCCAGAAAATTATATTTCAGCAGAACCTGAATCTGTTTAGATTAGCATCGTAAAGGACATAATTAGTGAAGAAATTAAACTGATGATAAAATTGACCGTAATTCCTACCTACGATTACTATGCATTGTACGCTTTAAACAATCAAAGAGGTTTTTGATATGTGTACCGCTGCAATTCTTTTGAGAATAAATGTCTTTTAATAGCTAATAAATGACGCCACATTTGATAACAAAAAATTCGCAGAAGTAAGTACGCAGTCCGAATAAATGTTCTAATTGAATGTAAACACATTCACAAATACAAACACATCCATAAATATTACCTACATACTAAAATTCGGACAAAATATACGTTAAGTATCTGATATTTAAATTCTTGATCTGCAAATTAACACACGATAATGTTTACTTCATAGCACTGAAAAGAATTACAATCATTGGTATGAAAAAATCTCGTTTTGTTTTAATAGAAATCAGAAGCTGAAACAATGCCAGCAACAGTGTCATATAAAAATAAAGAGAATCTTGAAGTGGCAAAAAATATTTCCGATAGTTCATCCTTTTATTGTTAACTGTATCCTAATTTCATCTTTTCAATTTCATTTTCATCATTTCATTCTTTGTGACTCACGACAACCCTCGTCCTAAGCCCGGTATTCGTTACGTTACATCACTAGTTTGTACACCGGCGTAATGTTACCGTTGTAACGACATAATGGGTCTACAGCGGACTGTAACCGATCATTCACGATCGAATGTTCACACTCTCGAAAAGTTGATATTTCGCAAGAAACAATTAAAATAGTCGTGTAATATATTGGGTGCAAATTGTAGACCGTTGCTCCAAATTGTATAATACTACCGTATTATTTCTGATCAAAATTCGTGTGAAAGTGTACCCAAATTGTCAAGGGGTTCACACGTACGAGACACTCCTCGGTAGAGTTTTACTTGCAGTGTATTTTTAATATGCGCTGTAGCAATATTGTTTTTTCAGCTTTCACTGTGATTTGATGCCACTTGGCCATAATCATTTTACTCAAGTTTATTATGACTGAGTAAAGAAAACAAAGTAACTAGATACCTACCTATTAACTTATGGTATAAACGTAAGTAAGCAGTTAGTCTAAAATTCAACTATTGTTAAACAAGTTTTTTTCAAACTGCGTATTTATTTACCGATATTTTATAAGTATGTAGAATAGTAGTTGAGCAGCAATAGCCGAATGGTAGGTAGATGCCGGGCTAAAATCCTCAAATATTTATGATTTTTACCATCGCCATGCATACTTGAGAGAAGCTCATAATTTGTCGAAGATATGATGTCTACCAGTCCGCACTAGGCCGGCCTGGTGGATTATGGTCTAAATCCCTCTCACTTGTAAGAGGAGACCTGTGCCTAGCAGTAGGTCATAAAAAGGTTGGAAAAAAAGAATACTAATACTAAGAATACCTATGTCCGTAGATATTACTGAGTACATGAGTACCTATATGTTTCTAATTTTTCGTAAAAATCAAACTTGGCAATATCACCTATGCCTTGATGCACTGTAGTGTTAAGTGTTGTTTAAAAAAAGCTTTTACAAACCACGAATTACCCAAACATGATGACCTTATTTCAATACTGGCACACTACTACCTTACTTACCTTCTCAACGTTGTTGAAGCACTGACTGATATTGATGCGAAATTATACCTCCATTGCCAAAATACACATAAAAATTCCGCAGAGGGAGTTGCCGTCGCGCGCTGCCCGCAATTTCGTCCCGATCCCGGGAAATTAATTTTCAAAATCACCGCCAATAATAAAGTCATAACTTTGGACCAAAATAGGCACCTACACGCTCCGACTGACACGCCCGCCAGGCAGGTATTCACGACACATTTTAATTGCGGGACGATTATAATTTTGTGGTGTTTTGTTGAGTATTGCTCGGTCAAATTTTGTTAAAGAAATCTTTTTATATGTATCCCATTTTTAAATATTGGGCAATATAAAAGCACAGGCTACGAGTACCTCTTGGAACGGAGATATTGTGATTATTGCATTATTCTATAACAAATAGTTCCAATGCTATATCTCTATTCGTTCATGCCAGGATTTGAATTCGGCTATCACTCTTATCGCTCTTTCAACTTAATTCATTAAGATAAGCTACTTTTAAGCCGAAAAAAAATATTATAAAAAAGCATACTTATTTATTTAATATAAGACAGAGTTACTGGTCAGATAAAGAATAGGACGCTGCTTGATGTTTCTATCTTTCCTTTCGTTTCTGTCTCTCCGATTGATAGTTTCGCCATTAACTTTATATGGATTTTTAGTTCTTTTATTTAATCTACACCTATTCGCTCTAATGTGTTAAATGTTTTGTAAAAAATAATAAATAAAATAAATTTTAAATCGTAAGTGTTTAAAGATGACCTACAAAACAACTTATTTCCGCTGAATACATCCCTGTTTATCGAGATGAAGACATCGGTATAAAAGTGGTTCCATTAAGAATAGCGGCCTAAACGATTCTCCGAAGCCAGCTCAGCTTGGCATTAATTGAATTTGTGTAATGTGTCGGCGTAAATGCGCGAGAGGCGATTGAATAAGAAAATGGTGGAAATTTTTGCTGTTACGTAAGCATTGTGTTAGTAATTCTTTACTTTTATAAATGGTTGAACGCGCTTAAAGATTATGTAATTACAAAACTCTACCAAAACAAAAATGTGGAAACATAAGTAAGTAGGAATTTTGGTAGAAAATTGAAAGAGACATGCTTTAGACTTTTATGAGAGACGTAGTTTATGAGAACTTGATGGCAGTTTGTTTGATACACCTAGGTTAAAAGATAACATAACAGTGCGATCAATTAAAATTTCGCGCGAATTTAAATTTATTTTGGGCTGTCTCCAAAATTCCATCAGATCTGATACGTTCTGATAAAGTCTGCTCTGCTCTCCCTTTCTGGGGCACCGCGCGTGGAGGACACCGGTGCGTTGCAATGGAGATCCCGAAGTCCTCCCCAAGTGCAGAGTTTTTAATATTAATGGTACTAATAGAATTTAGTGCGAAACAAATCCCACATAACCCGGTATCATCTCCCAAGGTGCCTTCTTTCTTCCTTTTGAAGAAAAAAATGGTATGTACTAAACACAGGCGCGGTCCCAGAGGGGGGGTCACAGGGGGTATGACCACCCCCCCCCCGCGCACCGCGATAGTGTTAACACGTATTTATACGACCTCTCAGCTTTAAAATTTAAAACAGTGAAATAATGGAAGCAAAAATGTCCAGTGACGTGCTTAAATTGATTCAAGATGCCGTCCTACCTTTGGAGCTTAAAATTAATATGGTTCTTGAAACCGTTCGATCCTTGGAGGCCAAAATCGACAAACTTTCTGCAAAACAAGGGTCCGGCATAACGGAAGATTCAACATCACAGCCACCGATGTTAGCCCTTAAGCCACCCAATACCGAGCCGACCTCAGCAGCTAAAGGGACCAACCAACAATTAGAACGCACTGTGATCAACACTCGTCGACAGAAAGCGAGGGCAGCTAGCGGCATCATCGCTCCTATTGGTGAAATGCAAAACGGACCGCATCGACATTCGCCCACTACTGACGCTTCCACTGCACTGCGCACGCGCACTCCGACATCCAAGACAACGTCTGCTCCTCAGGTGGCCATGCAGCAAGCGGATATTACGACGCGCGATCATGACGCAGGTAACACACAAATTACCATCGATCAACCCGAAATCCCAGAGAATGGCTGGAAACAAGTTTCTTCGCGTCGTAAAGAATGGAGGCGCCGTAGAAACATTGTCCAGGCAACTGGGACTACGGATGCAGAACTTTTAATCGCTGAACACATTAAATATGTCCACGCTTGGAACTTTAAGGAAACTATGAGGGAACACAATATTATTGCGTACCTCAATCGCAAAAAACCTGGGGTGACTTTCTCGGTAAAAAAACCAGAACCAGCACATGAAAGTCATAACTGTTTTATTATTGGGGCACCAGCCGAGCACCACGATTTCTTGCTCTCTCCTGACAGCTGGCCGGCTGGGACTTCACTCCAAACATGGCACTCAGTACGGAAACGTAGATTTCGCTCATACTCGCAGCAGGAGCAATAAAAAGTCAACATTAGAAATCTACTACCAAAATGTGAGAGGTATTAAAGGAAAAACTAATATGGTACTAAACGCAACCAGCGAGTTTAGTGGCCACATAATAGCCCTAACAGAAACCCGGCTTGACAATAGCGTACATGACAGCGAGCTCTTTACGTCCGACTACACTGTATTACGGCGCGATCGACCCGGGGGAAGGGGCGGCGGGGTGCTGCTCGCCACTCGACGGCCGCTTACACTTAAATATCTTAATTGCGCGTACGCAGACGACGACGAGATAATAGTTGGACTAATCACTAAAGGAGCTCTGCGTTTTATATGCTGTGTCCTATACCTGCCGCCAAACATTCCTGACAACAGATACTTTTCTATCTTTAACTGTATCCAGAACATTATTTGTACGGCAAACTTACCTATTGTTGTATTAGGAGATTTTAATTTATACTCTACGTCACATTCTGTTAGAACTGAATTTAACTCTTTTTTGTCTGCATGCAACTTACGTCAATGTAATACTGTTGCCAACGGTCTAGGCCGTATCTTGGATCTAGTGTTGCTTCAATGCGAACAACATTCGCCTTCTGTTTCCGAATCCCTTTGGGGTCTAGTCGACACCGAAGTGCACCATCCTCCGTTAGACATAACATTGTCATTAGATACGAACTGTCCGCTGATAAATAAGCCTATATACATGCATTCGGGTGATACTTATACTAGCCGTAATTTCCGTAAAGTGGACTATCGCGTATTGTACAACCACATAGCTAATATAGATTGGCAGCCGGTGTACGCTGCGCCCACTTGTGAGGAAGCCGTGGCTTGTATGTATTCTGTTTTGAATGAAATATTTGACGAATTAGTGCCATTAAAAAAATTCCCGCCCCACCGCTGGAATTACCCTCAGTGGTTTGACAAAAATATAATAAATTGTATAAATTTAAAAAAATATTACCATTTATCTTATAAAATATCAAATAATCAATTATTCCAATCCCTATTTATTTATTTTCGCAAATTATCAAAGTTTCTTATTGCAAATAGCATGGATAATTATCATCACACACTTGAAACAAAATTGAAACTTAATCCATCTGAGTTCTGGGAAAACGTTAGAAAAAGGCAGCAATCCAATGACCCAGTGACCTTTAACATGACTTGTCACCAAGAGGTCGCAAACGCCTTTGCCTCTTATTTTGAAAGTGTGTTTTTAAAACGTATCCCTTCGCTAGACCGTGCCGCGCTCACCGTACCAACGACTGCCGGCATCGACACGAACACTACTGTTTGCATTAGGCGACTGACTGACTCAGAAGTCCGCGCTGCCTTAAATAAACTAAGCGGCAAACAAACACAAGGGCCAGACGGTGTTCCACAATTTATTGTAAAAGATTGCCGTGACATTTTCATTAACCCTTTGCTTTGGATTTTTAATAAGGCTTTGGACCAGCACGTTTACCCATCACAGTGGAAAATCTCCCGTGTGACTCCCATCCATAAAAGCGGCCCAAAGGGCGTAGTGAGCAACTATCGTCCGATAGCTGTATTAAATTGCTTCGCAAAAGTGTTTGAATACGCTTTACAAGCCCAAATACTAATACAACTGAAACACTGGTTCTGTGCTGAACAACACGGTTTCTTACCGGGTCGCTCAACTTCAACTAATCTTATTAATATATCCACTATAATTTCAAACGAACTAGATGCCAAAAAACAAGTCGACGTAGCTTATTTCGACTACCAAAAGGCATTTGACAAAGTAGATTGTGACATCCTTCTAATGAAAATGGGTACTTTATTTTCTAATAGCTTATCGCAATTTTTTGCTTCTTATCTGTCTAACCGTAATCAATATGTTCTTTTCAATGGTTACAAGTCCTACACCTATAATGTCACTTCCGGAATAGGGCAAGGCAGTAGCCTCGGCCCTCTCCTATTTCTCATCCTTATAAATGATCTCCCTCAAGCTCTTAAACACTCATACTGCCTCATGTTTGCAGACGATGTTAAACTTGCCAAGACTATATCGTCTACTGTCGATACGAATTTACTCCAAGCCGATATACACAATGTCCACATGTGGGGATCGCGCAATGGACTTCAACTTAACGTAGACAAGTGTGCTGTTATATCATATGCACGCAAACGTGATCCCATCTACACTAACTACAACATTGCTGGGAATCATTTAAAGCGAGTCACTTCAATAAGGGATCTCGGTACCATCTTTGATAACCAGCTGACTTTCCGCACGCATATCGATACATTAGCAAAGGCCGGACGAAGGAACCTTGGGTTTGTACTTCGACACGCTAAATGTTTCAAGCAACCATCTACACTCCATCTTTTATATAATGCCTTAGTAAGAAGCACACTTGAAACAAATTCAATAATTTGGAATCCCCATGAAGCTATCTATAAGCTCAACATAGAGAAAGTGCAAAAGGTATTTGTACGGTACGTGTATATGAGAGCATACGGCTATTACCCTTACTTGTATCCCACTACTTTTATCCTAGGAATGGTCGGGACACAGATGTTGGAAGTACGCCGCAATATTTCACTGGTCCTTTACTTTTTCCGGCTAGTGCGAGGAATGACATGCAATCCAGAGCTTCTATCACAAGTGCGGTTCGCGATTCCCACCCGCGGCGCCGCCCGTGCCGCTCGCCGCAATGTGTTTGCACTACCTCAGTCGCGTACCGCGTCGCACCGGTGGGCTCCACTCCAAAGGGCGTTACGACTCCTTAATGAAATATCTAGGGAGAATGCAGACTTGGATATTTTTACATGTACCTTAAATCAGCTGCGCAAAGCTGCGACGCATTATCTTGAGGGTCTCACTGCTGGCAGCAGTATTACAACCACATAGTTTTAGTTAGTTATTTTTAATCTTAATACCATTAATTTTAAATTGAATTAATCCACTCTTGTGTTTGGTTCTAACTGTAAGCAAGATGTTGACAGCTTTAATAAATAAATAAATAAAATAAAAAACCCCCCACCCCCCAAATCCATTAGTCATGCGTAGATGGAAGGCGAAGCCAATTTAGGACACCTCTTCGCCCCTTCTTCCTGCTTAATTTCTAAGTAACCCCCAAAATTTCTTGGCGACACCCCTCTCCAAACTTGAAGGCTGCGACCGCGCCTGACATTTTGTTTCAGTAAAAACCTGAATTTTATCTCCATTAGTTCCGACATTTCGATCCCGAAATTATTATAGTCAGTGAATATTATCGCTATCCTTGTCATAATGTTTTATGAGTAACGATGACAGCATTAACATATATTCGTCGAATACTTTTATCCGGGGATTGAAAAATTTATAGTTATTAAACTACCCAGAATATTATAATCTTCTCATTATAAAATTACACTTCTATTGTTCTTGTCATGTCATTGCCTTTTGCTGATAAAACGTTCAAAAATACATGGATAAGAGGGCTTCATGGTGTTAACAATATGCGATCGACAGCGGCTTAGAGCCCGCGTTTATTTTATAAGTAGTTAACGTTGTTACAGGTTAATAAGTCGTTAAACCTTGCTCGAGAACCTAAGATGAGGTTTAACGATCTCTGTTGCAGAGCTTTTGAAAAGAAACTTTAAAACATAAACCAGTCTTCTCCGGAATGTGGTTGATTTTTCTATGTACGTTACGAAAACTGGATACAGTTAGCAAAGTGCTAATTGATAACAAATACTGTAATAGATTTTTTTTCAACCCTGTTTTATGCCCCATTTCTGGGTACAGGTCTCCTTTGGCGTGGTCGCTGGCCAAGGCAGATTAGTGGTCATCATACCTTCGAGAAATAGGGTCTTGGACACTGTGCACGGAAAAATTCAAATTAAATACCTTAAAAAGATGGCACTAAGCAACGCTTGGAAACCGGGATAATTGTTTTATTTTTATTTTATTTTATTATTTGAATGGTGTAGCAGACGAGAATGCAGGCCACGTGGTGTTAAGTGGTCGCTGCAGCCCATGGACATCTGCACGCAACCTCAAGCAAACATAGGTAAGTCTTGTTTGAGGTCGTATGCAGTTGTGCTGCTACTCCGGGGGCTGGTGGTCGCCTCATGTAAGTGTAGCCGGCAACTGCACCTTTCCATCGATACACAATAGAATTGGTTCACGGCAGAAGTGGGTGCAGCGGTGGTACTTCCCCGGGCGAACCAGAATAGTTTTACCACCTACTAACCACAATCGTTCTAACATCTACTAAATAACAATAATAATACAGTACAGAGGACATAGTAAAGTAGGTACGATCATACATTGTGAATATGGAGTAATGTGGACACACAGGATACATTTTTAAAGTTATTTAAGCCTTTTTTGAAGTTGCTCATAGTGCAACACAAGATAATGGAAACCCGATAGAGATATAGGAGCTAACATAGATTAACACCACACAGAGAAAGCCGAAACACAATAATGTAGCGGCAATAATTGGGTCACTGAGAAATTTGGGGAAAGAGGTGTCCCAAATTGGCTTGTTTCGCCTTCCATTTACGCATTACTGATGGATTTTGAGGGATTCATGTCATCCTGAGAAACAGTGATGAAAAAGTTTTAAAAGGGTCCAAAAAGCTAGTATACTGATAAGATGTTATGAACATACAAGGAGTCAACCATAACCGTGCATAGATTGGGGCGCCGTGAGTTATTGCCCCTCGGGACTTCTCCAGATAACGCGCCTGGAGTGCCATCTGTGTAGTAACAGAGTAGTAAGACTCACTTTTATAGAACTATTCTGATTTACTTCGGGAAATGACAAAACGTCAGTATAGTGTAAGTATAAGAATCTTTGTGCTCATGAGAGATGTTGACAGAATTTGTACAAATATACTTATAAAATATTTTTATACTAGCGGCTGCCCGCGACTTCATCCGCGTGGACTTTGATATTATATAAATGAACTATCCAACACCAAAATAATTTTTCAATTCGAACCTGAGGTTAGCGCGTTCAAACAAACAAACTCTTCAGCTTTATATATATAAATATATAGTATAGATAAAAACCTCATTGTTTAGGTAAGTCAAAATGTGACATAGTGACAAGATGACGACAGAGCTTTGGCGGGAACTAAAAAGAGTCCTGTTGTAGTATTGTTTTTTTTTCTGTCTTGATTTTATAAATTAAATATTGATAATCGAATAAAGTCTTGTGGTGTAAATGGCTTTTCAGGTGGAGGTTTACGATAGATTAAATTTGCTGGCCTCATCTCATACATAATAATTGGGGAGGTGTCGAGCTTATTCCACAATGGTACTCCAATACGTACATATGGAGGAGATTTTTGGAAATTACCCACTTCTATCCCTTTTAAGAAGGGATCCAAGTTTCTATGAAATATTTAATAAAACTTCACATAATGCTCATTTTAATTATCCCTTCTTAACGCGGGTAAAATCGTAGGGCACAGCTAGTGTCTCAATATTCATTACAAACTATTAACATTCGAAATGATTTGCAAAATGTTTCATAGAAAAATATTTTCCTCGCGAATCCGCAATTAACTACTGCAATCTCTCAATTGTACAACGACTAGTAAAAAAATATTTTATACACTGTACCTATGGCTGATTTAACGCGGTTAAAATCTCATGGCGCACAGATAAAGACAAATTCAATCTAACCACAAATATGAATGGCAGTCGTATAAAGTCAAGACTGCTTAGACTACGAGGGTTAGATGCAGGAGCAGGAAATGACCGAACACCGGCTGATGTATGAGGCCCGGGGACCGCGAGTACGCACTGTTAGCGTGTCAACAATAGATTAGCGCTTTCGTTAGAGTATCATTTTCTATGATTGTATGCGCAGAGCCAGGGCACAGGACACTTTCAAATATCAACATGATATGTCGTCCCGGGTTCGATTCCCGGCGAAGCAGAAATTTGATATTTCTCACTCGCTCTCTCTCTCATGAGTTTATATTTCTGGTCTCGGTGTGGGTGTTTGTGTTTCTGTCTTTGTTTGTGTTCATGGTACCCACGATACAGGGTTTATCTATACTACTGTGGGACTATGTATGTGAAACATATATTTATTTATCAACAAACAAGTAAATCGGTGAACTTACATATTTATTCTGCTTCTTCTGCTAAGTATAACTTCTTGCGATATAAAATTTACTAATTACCGCACCGGGGTTATTTTTAAGCCTAGGTATTTAGAATTTTATTGAACAAATTTTTTGTGCAATATTTCTAAAAAATTAAAAATAGATTTTTCTACAACAAATTGAATTCAGAAAGGATTTTTCAAACTTATGTACGACCGTATTTAACGCGGTTAAATTCTCATACATTAAGATAAATTCATTTTCACCACAAATATGAACGACGGTTGTTTAAAGTTAAGACTACGAGGGTTAGAGGCAGGAGCAGCAAATGACCGAACCCCGGCTGATGTATGAGGCCCGGGGGACCGCGAGTACGCACTGTCAGTGTGTCAACAATAGATTACTAGCTCTCTCGTTAGATGCAATCATTTTGTGTCCAATTAAAAATCTTTAAAATACGCTTCTTAGGGTTCCAAAAAAGAAGAAGAGACGAGGGATTCTGTTCTTCACTTTGTTAGTTATGGAACCCTATATTTAATTTCAATCACTTCGTTATTCTATTCATCTGCTTGTAGTAAATAAATAGTAACAAACAAGGTAAACTTCCATAATGTCGTCAGCGTACTAGTGCTCATCATCCATAGCAAAACGGCCAAATGTTGTAGGTACTTTTTCTATGAATTACGAACACTGGGACACTGACGAAAGCTGACGATAAATACGGACAACCGTCCGAACACCTTACCAAGTTCTATTTATCTCCGAAGGAAAAAGGGAGTATACATTTGTTATGGGTATGAAAATACAATATATGTATATATATACTTGTCCGTAAATTTGTTTTTTGGGGCTAAGGAAATAACCAATATAATAATAATACCCAATATTAAAAAAAAAGTAGCCGTATTTCTATTAGCTCAGATCAAGTAAATAATAACTTTTTTATTTGATCTCAGCGTATCTCTAACGACTGGTTAGATGTTGTTTATAAACTAAAGCATATGTGAATAAACTATTTTTGATAGAGTTTAAAGCTATGATTATACAGATAACATGCAAGAAAATGTTTGTAAAGCTGTAAAAATATCTACTTTGATCTGTTCAGAAAGAGAAGAGACGTAGCGATTTTGTTAACTTATTTAAAACTCATAAAAACTAATTAAATTAAACATAAAAGTCAGAAAGATTAAGACTAGAAGCAATTATAAGAAACTTTAAACAACTCTTGCACTTTCCTGCTTTTTTATTTCTGCATTGTGAATTTAAATAAAGGTAAGAAAATTATGTTCTTACTGATTTTTAGGGTTCCATAGCCAAATGGCAAAAAACGGAACCCTTATGGATTCGTGATGTCTGTCTGTCTGTCCGTCCGTATGTCACAGCCACTTTTTTTCGAAACTATAAGAACTATACTGTTGAAACTCGGTACGTAGATGTATTCTGTGAACCACATTAAGATTTTTATACAAAAATAGAAAAAAGCAATAAATTTTGAGGGTTCCCCATACTTAGAACTGAAACTCAAAAATTTTTTTTCATCAAACCCATACGTGTGGAGGATGGATATATCGATATAGATATCTATGGATAGGTCTTCAAAAATGATATTGAGGTTTCTACTCTCATTTTTTTCTAAACTGAATAGTTTGCGCGAGAGACACTTCCAAAGTGGTAAAATGTGTCCCCCCCCTGTAACTTCTAGAGTTCTAGAATGATAAAACTAAAAAAAATATATGATGTACATTACGATGCAAACTTCCACCGAAAATTAGTTTGAACGAGATCTAGTTAGTAGTTTTTTTAATACGTCATAAATCGTATACCACAATTTACATTTCATTCAATCTTAATGTAATGATTTCTATGGATATTCAAAGGCAATGATGTATTTCTGTTGCCGCTATTGTCATACAAATACTAAAAATAGAATAAAATAAATATTTAAGGGGGCTCCCATACAATAAACGTGATTTTTTATAGATAATGGTACGGAACCCTTCGTGCGTGAGTCCGACTCGCACTTGGCTGGTTGTTTTAAAAACTAACTTTATACTAAATTACTAAATTTATACTTTATACGAGTACTTACACACTTAGATACTTACCTACCGCTGCTTCTTTTGATAAGTAGGTACTTATTGCAAGTTCCAATTTTTAATTAATATATTATATTTTTAAGCATAGCCTCAGCAGAATTAAATTTATAATGCTTAATAAATTTAATTCTGCTGAGGTGATTGTGAAAAACGATAACCTAGCCTAGAAATAGAATATCTCTACAACAGACTTTTGTAAGAGCCTACTCGACAAAAAATAAAGACTACTTTCACACTTGAACTTCGATCACAAAATGTATATCGAAACAGTAATCGTAAGCCAACTGTATCGTTATAAATTAATTAGACTGACTTTCCTACACAAGAACACAGAGGCCGCATTATCTTATAGCGCAAGTTTGACAGATTTATGGCGGTCATTATCGCCAGCCCTTCGAAGATAGTACGAAATAATTAAGTTTAATTTGATATTTGCGCAAAGTAAAGATGTCACAGAACGCTGATTTCGATAAAGTTGAAATCGTAAACTAATAAAGGACAATGCTTACAAAGTATGAAAAACTAGCCTCCGCCCGCGGCTCCGTCCGCGCTGTCCAACTCTTTTTTCCTCTAGGAATTAGATATTATCCCCGGCTAAAAACCCTATGTCACTCCTACCTACCTTAATACAAAAAAACCGGCCAAGTGCGAGTCGGACTCACGCACGAAGGGTTCCGTACCATTATCTATAATAAAATCACGTTTATTGTATGGGAGCCCCCTTATATATGTATTTTATTCTATTTTCAGTACCTATTTGTATTTGTATTTTGCGTAAATAGCGGCAACACAAATACATCATTGCCTTTGATTATCCATAGAAATCATTGCATTAAGATTGAATGAAAGTTAAATTGTGGTTTACGATTTATGACGTATTAAAAAAAAACTACTTACTAGATCTCATTGAAACCAATTTTCGGTGGAAGTTTGCATCGTAATGTACATCATATATTTTTTTTAGTTTTATCATTCTCATATATATATTCTTTATCATATCTTCTATATTTTAGAAGTTACAGGGGGGACACACTTTTTACCACTTTGGAAGTGTCTCTCGCGCAAACTATTCAGTTTACAAAAAAATTATATTAGAAACCTCAATATCATTTTTGAAGACCTATCCATAGATACCCCACACGTATGGGTTTGATGAAAAAAATGTTTTTTGAGTTTCAGTTCTAACTTCTAAGTATGGGGAACCCTCAAAATTTATTGCTTTTTTTCTATTTTTGTGTGAAAATCTTAATGTGGTTGACAGAATACATCTACGTACCGAGTTTCAACAGTATAGTTCTTAGTTTCGGAAAAAAGTGGATGTGACATACGGACGGACAGACAGACAGACAGACATCACAAATCCATAAGGGTTCCGTTTTTTTTTCCATTTGGCTACGGAACCCTAAAAAGCTGGTCAATCCGTAGCTTCGTTGCCACGTGAAGAACAAGCAAACAAGTAAAATTTACTTTAGTCCAGCTGTAGGTAAGAATGACATATTAAATACTGCATAGCGGGCACCATCGAAATTGTTGACTAAGGGCCTCGTACACCATCTCCAAGTAAAGTGTTGATTAGTTACGTCCCAAGTAAAATTAATTGGCAAGTAAAAGCTATGAGTACGGGTCAGTTTATCATATGATTAGTGCTAATCGAACATCGTGCAATTAAAATTAAATTAGCGTACTTGTCACTTTACTTGAAGGTGGTAAAAAGGCCCTAAGTGGATAAAATAAGGGATGAAAGTTAGTATGGAGAAACTTTTTAAGTTCCGCCAACTTGCTGTAAACTTGGGTTACAGATTCCTTTAAAAAGAAATAACAGGTCACTTTTGTTTTTTGTCACGGTCACGAGCATTTGGAATATCAAAAAGGCTGTAAAATAAGTAAATCGGTGGAAGATAAAAAGTTTCCCGATACTAACTTACATCCTTTAAATACTTAAGAAGTAATTTCTTCTTTCGCTTCTGCTTTATCAAATTGTTCTATGCCTTTAGAGATAGTCGCAGTTATAATGTGACATAATTCACGCAATAAGTAGTTTCTGGAATTTGTTTCCATCTATGTAGCGGCTTTCATCTATACTAATTTTATAAATGTGAAAGTTTGGTTGTTTGGAAAGATGTTTGTTTGTTGTGCAAGTACGCAAGAGCGGCTGCATGGATCAGAATGAATTTTGGCACAAAGATAGATTATAGTCTGGAATAGTACATGGCTACTTTTTATCTCGAAAAATGTACGTACTATTTCCGTGGGATTGAGTGATATCTTTTATATATATATAATTCTTCTGTACGGGTGTTGACAGTGAACTCCTCCTAAATGGCTGGACCGATTTTAATGATTTTTTGTGTGTGTTCGTTCAAGTGGATTCGAGGATGATTTAGATATACAATTCGGTCCACTGGAAAATGTTTTTTTTTAATTATTTTTTTATTTACTTAGTTTTCCCATATAAATTGTTCCTACTTGTCAAACGTTTGTATTTGTGCCGTGTCGTTCTAAACTTTGACACAGTCAGAATAACAGGACAGTTCGTACGTCATTATTTGTTTTATATATTTGTTTGACAGTAACATGAAATCTCTTTAAGATAATAAGAAAACAAATCCTCTTTCAATACTTTTAAGGCAGGACAACGTCTGCAGGGCCCACTAGTATTCATATTATTATAAACTCAAATCAGCCGACCGAAGCCGGAAGATCACTAGCACTTGTTAGTTAGTAGCCGGAACAGTAGTTGATAAAGGATTGTTTGATTTTATATTGGTACTACGTACTATATCTTCTTACTATTTATTTTTGGAAAACACCTTAAACTAGGAGTTACAAAAGGCTGAACTTAATGCCTTATGGCATTGTCTTCCATTCGACCCTGGGTGAAGGTGAGAATGGTGAGAATTTTTGCTGTATAGTAAACGATAAAATCATAACTCTTTTCCTGTGTTTGTGAGCTTGCATGTAGGGATGCCGAAGGATCCTCGTCCTGGACAATGCCGATAATAAGCGCCGGTCAAGCCGAAGTAGGTAGCTACATTTTAATCCAACTCATGTTAGTATTAAATTGTCATACCTGACTGTATGACAAAACCTACGAACCTAACACTTCAAAACGCAATTTGGTCCATTATTCCCCAACAATTGCATTACCTTTATGGGCAAAAATAACACGGTACATTTAGAGTGGAGCAAAAAGTGACCAAGCCCCAAATTTCTCCTTACGACGTCGTGCTTAAAACATTGCGCGCACCGGGCGTGTCGCGCGGGTTAATTTTATGCTACATTAATACTGAAGGGTTGGAGCCACTTTTTAATAGGGTTAGTTATGGCGCGAGGTCTCGCGGACCCCTCTCGCATTCTCAGGGTTAACAATGCGTTATGGTCGGATTTGGCGGGATTATACTGTTGTTGGCAAGTCCCTTGTTTGTTTGCTGTGATAATAGTTGTTTGTGTCTGTTGTTCTAATTGTTGGATGAATCGACTTAACTTTTCGTTTTAGGAAAATATTTTTATCAATAAAATGTTATTCAGTTATACCTAAATCAAAAGACATCTTAAAAAACTTTTGTTTTTTTTTTAAATTGGAAGTAAATTTTTGTTATCTTCAATATCTAATGTCCATCAAAAAATATAGGCACCGTGCTGGATCCCAGCACTTTTCGTATCGTGGTAGGACTCCGGCTCGGTGCTAAAATATGCGAGCCTCACTTATGTCCGTGTGGGCAGCCGGTGGACAGGTTTGGTCGACATGGCTTGTCCTGTACCAGGAGCGCTGGCAGATTATATCGCCACGGTACGCTTAATGATTTAGTTCGTCGGGCTCTTGTCACCGCTTCTTTGCCAGCTACGTTAGAACCGTCTGGCTTATCAAGAAGCGATGGCAAGAGACCTGATGGAATAACTTTAGTACCGTGGCATCTGGGGCGTCCCCTGGTATGGGATGTTACTTGTGTGGATACCTTGGCCCCATCGCATATCTGCGACACTGCGGAGAGGGCCGGGTCCGCCGCCGATCAGGCCCAGCTCCTCAAGCGCCGTAAATACAGCAATTTATCTGACAATTACTTGTTTGCGGCGCTTGCTGTGGAGACCTTGGGCCCATGGTCTTCTGACATGAAAAAATTCATGTCAGAAATGTCGTCCAAACTTGTTCTAGCTTGTGGCGACCCAAGAGCTGGTGAGTATTTCGCCCAAAGACTTAGCCTCGCTGTACAACGGGGAAATGCTGCCAGCGTCTTGGGTGCCATGCCGAACACAGACATTTTAGAAGAAGTTTTTTATTTATAATTTTTTTATTTGTAATTTCCTTTAATGTACAGTTTTTTTTACTTGTAAATAGTTAGTTATATATTTTTATTATTATTGTACATATGCATAGATGTAATATTTTTGTTTAAATAATAAAGATAATGTCCACATCAATCCAATTGTAACTAGATATGTATTATAATTATTATACACATTGAAGCAACATACAGTAGGTACAATACCTACGTTTATTTAAGTAATCCAAGTTCAACTTTGTGTTCACGGTATAAAAATATACACTTATTAGTTACCTACCTACCTCTATCTAATTGTACATTTTTCTTATCTCAGATTTATATTACTTTTAACAACATTAAGCATATCATTTATTTAATCGACAGTTTCATACTTACAAAAAATGTGTAATTCCAAGAAATTTACAAACAAAATTTAAATAAATTGTAAACTTTCAAATAACTTTAAATAATATTTACCTCTTTAAATACTAATATTACTGTAAGCTCGGTACAATATAAAAAAACATTGATCAAATAAAAATAAAACAAGGCAGGGATTTTTTTTCTTTAGCGAGGGGACTTTTTGCGATGAAATCTCAATAGTTGGGTGAGGAGGAAAAAAAGAAAAAACTGCTTTGCATAATTAATATATTAATTAGCAGTAATAATTTATTTGTACGACATACGATAGCGTGAAATAAGTTTTTTTTTAATTACAAAAAACGTGGGTCGCATTTTTTATAAGTCTCCCACGGTGCAGAGATTTTTGACCAAATTAATCGATTAGTTTCGTTTGACATGAAATAATATTTAAATTGAATTAATTGGTATTTTAGGCGTCGCATAAATTTATTTAAATATTATTGAATGATGAAGTATATATCCTCGGTTTAAGTATACATTCCGCGGCCGCTTACCATGTCTGTCGAATGATTATTGATTATTATTACCGATATTAATATTACTTGTACGTATACCGCGTACCTACGTGTGATTAACTAAAATTATAAATGTCAAGTCATTGGATTTCAGGGTTTTTGTATACTAAACAACTAAATTACAGACAATTATTTATGAATATAGACAGAACGTTAGTTTAACTCTTTTGCAATATTTGCATACGTACTTTATGTAGATATGTAGGTACTTAGTAAATATGGCGAACTAAAAGATGAAACAGTATCAACATAATTTTTACCCATATTTCTGCGATTGGAACGTTAACACCTATTATAAAAATTTAAATTGAAGTGCACACGGCCCGGCGGCGGTTAGCGTAGAACGCAAGCGATCTATGTGACTAATCCAAACGGGCGCGGTCGGGTGTGAAATGGGTGACCGCTAGTGTCAAAAAATTTCATGCGTGCTTCCGTGCTTTGGAGGGCACGTGAAGCCGTCGGTCCCATTTGTTGTCGATAGATAATAGTCGTTAAACTTTGTCGGAGGGTTAATGGCCGGTTTGAAAACATCCGACAGCGGGTTGGCCACTAGCCCGCATCTCCACCAACCCGTATTGGAGCAACGTGGTGGAGTAAGCTCCAGGCCTCCCCAATAATGGGAAGAGGCCCGTGCCCAGCAGTGGGACTTAAAAAGGGTTGCAGCCATAAAAAATATCATCATTCTCATTAAAAGTATTACCTACTCACTACCTATTCAACACCTAAATAAATTGCGTTAATGAGTACGGAAAAATAAGTAGAATTTCTTCATAGTTTTCTTTAAAATGAATATAATAATTTTGACTATAATAATATAAAAGACGTCATATTTTTTAATCGTATAGAAAATGTATGAATATTTTGATAACTTACTAACAAGCTAATATATTTTGTCTTATATCTGTGAGTAGATCAAAATTGATACCTTCTCTACATTTGATGTGATCTATCATGTAGAGAAGGTATCAATAAAAATGGGGTTGTGGATTATATTTGTGTGTCACGGGTACAATTGGGAAGTAGATTAAAATTTCTTTCGGACCAATCTAACCTCTTTTATGACGTTCTACGTTTCAAAAGGAGAAAGAGAGAGAGCAATAGAGTGAAATGAAATGAAATAAAAATGAAATGAAAATATTTTATTTGCACAAAAATGGATGAAAAAAACGTTTTAACGTTTTATAAAATATTTAGAATTCCATAATTACCCCTTATTGTGTACACATTTTAATTTAATTTAATAAACTAATTAATTTTAATGACTTAATTCAAACTTAAATTCTTAAAATGACTATTAAATAAGGGTACTACATAGTATATAATAAAATCCTGTTTTGCTAGAATTAGTATAACCAGTATAAATAGTATGGTTAATACAGCATGGTTAATAATAAGTAAGATAATAATATGGTTAATCCTATCGCGTATAGGAAAAATTTATCCTAAAATCGGGTTTGGGCGGTAACAGATATATTAGTGTACACATTAGGTACAATCTCGGATTTAGCTCTCTTAGCTGTAAGATGATTAATACACGTATCTCTGTGGGTAGAGTACATTCGTTGAAGGTGTCATAAACAAATCACCAAATAATCCACATGGGCGTCACAAACCAATTTGAGCAACTATTCGATAGCCCATAGCTAGGTTAGACCCAAGAGACACATTAAGATTCGACAACATCCAATATCCTAAAACTATTGGTGATATTGGGCCAATATTAAGGGTCTCTGTTGACCTATTTATGATGAAGGCAAATACAAAACAAAAAAAAATAGTCAAATGATTTAATTTGAAAGTCCAAAATAATTATGCATAAATAGCCTTCCGCCAGCGGCTTCGCCCGCGTGGACCCGATAAAAACCATCCTATGTCCTTTTCCAAGGCCCACCCTACCTGTGTTCTTTTCATTAAAATTGATTCAGTAGTTTAAGCGGGAAAGCGTAGCAGACAGACAGACCGACAGAGTTACTTTCGAATTCATAATATTAGTAGGGATATAATGACACTATCCAATATGGGTACATTGAATAGTGTCGGAGTCTAAACTATTGAAAAATAAAACAATAAAAAAATGCGGCTAGGTTTCTGTTTACACGTAGGCTTACAAATACAATACTACTACCCCTAAAGATATGGGGATGCAAAATGAAATTGGTTTGAAAAGCCGTCGAAAACTTTTGAAGCCAGTTACATAAAAAAATATAAGTATACTTAATTATACATTTTTTATTTATATAATTATATATTTTCGTAAAAGAAAGGAAGTAGTAGTAATAGTAAAGGAAGAAAAATAATGAAAAATAAAATGAAATTACGTAGCAATTACTTGATGCTAAAATAACATTATTATTATTTTATAACTTTACTTACGCATAATATTAATGTTGTGATAAAATTACTTATTACGGAATTGCCTAAATTTATTTTTTGTACACTAAATTACCTACCTACGCAATCAGTGCTTTATATAATATTATGGTCTATAATAAATTTGATAGATATAATATTATGGTCTAGTATAAATTTGATAGATATAATATTATGGTCTAGTATAAATTTGATAGACATAATATTATGATCTAGTATAAATTTGATAGATATAAAACTAATGAGTAATTTTAGGATAACTTCAACTGCTACTTAAATGTTATTAAAGAGTATCTCCACTTGCACATCTCTTCTTTTATTTAGCACAAAAATAAAAGTAGAAAAGCAAATATTTCTTAATTGCAAAGTATGTAGGTAATTGCAAAGTATATTTAATAATATTTTATATATTATTATATATTAATAATAATATTTAATAATTTAGTTATATTTAATACCATAAGACATATCGGTTATTTAACGACAACCTCACAAAACTGTTACCACTTAAGAGAAGAGCCAAAGCCCAGGAGTGCCATCAAGCTGGTAAGTTACCAATAACCGCTAAATTGAAGGACATATTGGCGCGAAATCACACAACTCTCCCGTGACCAATTCTGGGAAAGGGTGAGAGGGGAACTATGAACTATGAAAAGTAAACACCCAAAAAAACCGTTTCAAATTTGACAAATGCGTGTTTTTGACACGCGGCAGCAGATTCGACGCGGTCGGCGCGTGCGCAAGATGTGAGCCCAATTGTGCTATTATAGAGGTCGTGAACAAACAGATTTTGAACTTACTGCTTTTTTACTTTGCATAGAATGTGATAGTTCCACTACGATGGGTGAGTCATGTTTATATTAGATATTTATATCGAAGGTGAAGTAATGAGTTCACCAGGATTGCTAAACTCTGCATCAGGTTTTGGTTTTTGACCTTAGAGCATCAAAGTTACTGACTCACTGACGGGTGTCATAACTGTCATACCTTGATGCTTTAAGTTTTTGACACAGAAATAAAACAAAAAAATCTGTCGTGGATAAACAGATTTTGAATTACATCGATTTTACTATAAGTAGAATGTGATGATTTTACTAATAATACTAAATAATAGCAATAAAATGAAAATGGTGAAAAATTACTACTCTTAAAAATACGAGTACGTGCAATAGCTCATTCTGTCCAGAATAATTTCTACAGAAATGTTTCGGAAGCGTTTATCAGCACACAACAATTTCTTTTAGAAATAAGCAGTACCCTATACACATTCTCATCTTTTGACGTGTTTTTTTTTTTGTTTTTGTGTACTAAATAAATAAATAAAAAAATGCAAAAGTTATTAACAAATTAAGTCTAAAAAGGTATTTCGTTTTTTTGTTAATAACTTCGAAACGATAGATATTTAAGAAAATTTAAATAGTTTAATAGCGTGACAACGATAACTATGTATAGGAAGATATATATGAAAAGGGCTCCATGTAGCGAAAGATGTTTACGACATTTTTAAATGTCATATTTTACTTAATATTTCTATCTCTTTACCTTCAAATATAGTAATTACCGAGTGACAAATACGAAGCCGGTAATAAGGGTGATTGCTCAAATCTGCAAGGTGCGACCGTCGACTCAATTTCAAGGGTCATTTCCTCGCTGCGGGCTCCTAAATAAAATAATGCAATTGTAACCGCATCGTCTCTACTCGTATGTTAGGGTGTGTATTTTGTTACATTTGTTTTTTATACAGAGTGTTTTTTATTTAGGTCTCAATGAGGAAATCAGAAGGTAGATCAGATATTTACAGTGAAGCTTTATATATTTTTTAATTTAAGGTTCCGTTCGCTACGTTAAAATTATTAACAAAAATATCAAATTCATGAAGGTATAGAAAGGTATATGTCGAACTAAAGCGTTATGAAAAACTTTTGTAAACAAATGTAAGTATTTGTAAAAATAAAAGTCTTTGTATTTGACTTTAAAAAGTCAAAGCAAAGTTAGAAACTTAATTAAGCAATTAAGTTCGTAACTTTTTAAACTAAATCGCTGTGCCTAATCATGATGAATGACAAATATACGTACATATCTAGAAGGCTAAGTGTACTGGGATATCGACCCGATTGAAACGAATGTGAATTTACCTATGCCCTTTAAATATGTCTTAAATATTCTTATCTATTGAAATGACTTCTGTTTTAGTTCAAAATAATTCTCAAAACTCTGTTATAAAATATTCACACGATATAATTTTAAAACCAATATTAAACAAAAAATATATGAAAAAGTTCTGTTTATATTCCATAATTTTCCAAAAGCGCTGGTGAATTAAATTAAAACTAATACTTAGTAATATTTACGACTAAGGGCCTCTTTCACCACCTTCAAGTAAGTGACAAGTACGCTAATTGTCGGTTAAAGTCACCTGTAACTTTAATTTCAATTTCACGATGTTCGAGTAGCACTAATTCATATGATAATCTGACCCGTACTCATAGCTTTTACTTTTGCAATTGCAATTAACTTTACTTGGGACTTAACTAATCAATAGTTTACTCAGATGGTGAGAGACCCTAAACCTTTTTATCAGTGTTTAACAAAAATATTAAACGGAACGTAATAACTTCCAAACGCCATAGACAAAATCTAAATAGACGGAATCCAAGTAAATCACGATGTAATTTACAGATTGCGAAATGATTCCATTTTAAAGCTCGAGGGGAGCTTGGGGTAACGTGGATTTATTTGTTGTTCCATCCCAGCCCGCTCCCCTTGCTGGCCCTTTATTGATGCGCTTTTGACTAGTTGTGATTTCTGTTTATTAGCCCATTTAGCATTGTTTGTCTCCTTGTTAAATTAGGAGGATTTGTTTTGATTTTTGCTTGTAATCGTAAGTGCTTGTTTATTTTTTCTGTTACAATTTACAATATTATAAGTGACTTTAGCTTTCTGTTTTGTTTGAATAGAGTGGCTGACGAGTATCCAGGCCATGTGGTGTTAAGTGGTCCCTGGAGCCAATGGACATCTACACACAACCTTAGCAAGCGTAAGAAAAAGAAAGAAAGAAAAAAAAAACATATTATAAATACATAATGATATTCAATAAGCGGATATTTTGTATTCCTAATATGAAATAAATACTTTTTTCTTTCTTTCTTTTCAAGAAAATAATCTCTTCTGTTTCTCGACCGGTTTTTTGTCTTTCCTTTTTTTCAAAATGTTAAAGCTTTTTTAATTTTATGTGTTTATAGTAGTATTAATAGAATTTTCGCGTATAAAACATTGATCTAATCCAAAAAGATCAAGAGTATCAGGAAACAAAACAAAGACGCGGAATCTACTCGTAATCCATTGAGTAAAAAACAATAAAAATTTTCGACCATAGACAGCCTTCGTACCGTTTTAAAGTCAAAAACAATTCAGGCATACTTTTTCAGTTCACCGGCCGCCAGTGAAGAATGAAATTGATTTGATTTGCTCGCAGACTGACAGTTCATTCGCTTGTTCCAATTGTTTTTATTCACGCAGAACTTGTTAGAAAAATGAAATAATATGAAATGCTTTGACAATGTCCATTGTAATTTTAGTAAGAAGAATTCGGTCGTTATTTGATAACGATATCTTTATATACCTGCCTAATATATAAAAATAGACAACGGTTATTTTATGTATGTAGTGATGTATGCCACATAAGTATAGGTATACTTACTCCGTTACTTTGAAGATAGTGCTGTGGTTATATGGTAAACAATTATAGTAGGTGGGTCGGTACTTTATTATGGAAACACATAACATTAAAAGTAAATGGCAATCATATAGTTTTAATATTAGCTGTCCTAAATTCTTTTTCATTTGTTTATTTATTTTAAATTTATATTTCATGTATAAAACTCACAAAATTGTTTGTCGAAACAATCTTAAAAGGAATAACAATGTATAATAAAAACAGATTTCTATAATATTATAGGTAATATTTTGTCAATTATTTATTATACTATATTATTTTTAAATATTCTACCAAGACTATGTTTACCAAAGAAGATGTTACTTAAGTAGAAAATCTACGAAATATAGTTAAAAAAATTATATTAATTTATTTCGACAATGAAGAAAAATATGAATTAACCTATATAGTTATATAACCTATATGGTTTTATATAAAATACAGATTTAGTACATAATATGTATATGTAGCGAATTATCGGTACCGTTTGAAATGTACAGTTTGATAGTAACGATTTCTCGTAGCATATAATATATAATAGCACGTAATATATAATACCATTATCCTACATATTTATAATATTTATTAATTTCATTAACATTAAGGTCAATTTATTTGGTTGATGAATAGAAGAAGAGTTTTAATAAAATTGAGAAAATAATGTGGTTATCGCAATTATATTGAATATTTCTGCAACACACACGTCAAACGCAAATCTACACAAGTCCCAACTTACCACGCACGCGAACCTAACAACAAACTACACGAGCAAAAAGTTGTAAATCAAAGCGGCAGCAAATTAAATCATTACTGATTAATTCCCGTGTTTACAAGCGGCGGCCATCTTTATCTGCCGTTAGCGGTATCAGAACAATTAGCGCTTTTATCGCTACCCATAAAATATGTCGCCGGTACCAGTGTGTCAACGACCTTATGATTTAAGACGGTGTAACTTTATTGGTATTTGATGACATTTGCGACTAGAATTTCTGCTGTAACATTTACAGTTCCGTTTCTCAAAAGGAATAACGAAAAAATTTTGAGGACCAAAAGGGTACTCAAGGTTGTAAAGTTTAAATTAATACAAAATATATAACTACCTACTTAGGGCTCATAACCCAATATACTGTGTTTAAATAAAACATAAAACAATTTTAGCAAACGACATGATATGTAGATAAAATCATTTTTTCCTGATGTCCCGCTGCAGGGTACAAGCCTCCTCTCGGAATCTAGAGGACTTAAGGCTGCAACCCTTTTTTGCGTCCCACTGCCGGGCAGGGGTCTCCCTATTATAGGAGAGGCGCTTACTCCACCACGCTGCTCCATTGCGGGTAAGTGACCTCCTAAGTAGGAGTAAGTGACTCCGCTCTCTAAGGTTTAACTATTGTATATATGGAGCAGCGACTCGTGACTAACTTGACTAGGGACTCCCGGGTGTCGGTGTCTTAGCCACTTGGCTATCGCTGTTCAATATGCAATAGCGTCTACATACAAACTACACATGCACTTTAATGTTAGGTGGTAAGAATACAGTACCCATAAATACTTCATTCCCTAATTTCCTATTGTTAAGGAAAAAAGAAAAAAGCCTATCGTGAAAACAATTTTCAAATCGGTATAAAAAAGGAGGTTCAGAGATAACAAACACATAATATACAATCAAATTTCTTGATGATGATAAAAAAAAAGGGAATGACTACGTTCTACGGCTCCGACTACGACATGACTACGCCACTACATTGCTACGAATTAATACTTACCTATAACATTGCTAAAAAAATTGTAGTCTGTAAAGTCGTTTGACGGACAATAGTTTAACGTGACAAGGTCATAACAAAACGATGAAACCATATTAACCAAAGTAAAATATAAAAAAATATTAACTATTCACTTTATAAACAGTCGACGCTAAGCTAAGCTAAGCCTTAACGTTACGTTACAAGCGTAACGTTACAATGAGTCATCCTTTTTCGTGCGTCCAGCCGGCGTTCAACGATTTATTTGACGTTGTCACGACAAAATCGGAACTGTACTTTTTTATAGTTTTTTTTTATTTGAATGACCATCCATGACCATCTACACGCAACCTCAAGCAAGCCAAGTCTTGCCTGCAAAGTGGTCATATGCAATACGTACGCTGCCTTTTGCCTGTGCTTGCCGAAGGTCGCCTCAGCTAAGTCTGGCCGGCATGTGCACCTTTCCTCCGAAATACAATAGAACTTCTACAATTCTGCAGTGAAGATAAAAAAAAAACTCCACTCTCCGTCTCTCTGTCCTTCCTCCTCCTGTGTCATAACTGTCATAAGACATGTTCTTCTAGCCCCAAAAGTAATAAGTGTACGTAAACTTAAAAGAATTACATACATACATCTAATAAAGCGGTAAAAATATTAAACAATTCAGTTTTCTTCTACCGCTTTTAGTTTTACTAGTAATTTGCAATAAATAGGTACTTTGATACTACATACATATAAATTTTCACAATATTTTTATTTTACATCTTACAACATATAAGTAGGTACATGTAGGTACAACAAAAATTGTTGCAATATGTAAAATACTATTGTAGGTATGCTTTTAATAATCGAACAAAAACAACCTTTAATAATTGCTTAGTCAAAACTTTAAACTATCTGATAATATGCATGTAGAGCACAACTTATAAATGTAAATGCCTACATATGTGTTCGCATATTAAATAGCAATTTTACGAGTTAAGAAACTAAGTATTTGTATTTATCTTTAAGTATTGGCCGCAACCCTTTTTGCGTTCCACTGATGGGCACCGGTCTCTCCCCATTATTGGGAAGGCCTGGAGCTTACTCCACCACGCTGCTCCAATACGGGTTGGTGGAGATGCGGGTTAGTGGTCAACCCGCTGTCGGATGTTTTCAAACCGCCCATAAGGCCTCCGACAAGGTTTAACGACTGTTATCTATAGACAACAACCGGGACAGACGGCTTAACGTGCCCTCCGAAGCACGGAAACGCGCATGATTTTTTTTTGCTACTAGCGGTCACCCATCTCACACCCGACCGCGCCCTTTTGGCTTAGTTGCATAGATCGTTTGCGTTCTACGCTAACCGCCGGGCCATGCGCGATTCAAGTATAATCGAATATGCGCGACCATGCGCGAATCAAATATAATCTTTAAGTATTAATTATACAAAACAAGCTAACATCTTAAACCTAACAATTCAACCAAACATAAGCCTTACAATCAAAGATGTTCCAAACCGAATACATAAATCAAGTCAAAAAACTATTGATATTTCTATTATGCTCCGATAAAAAATGAATAGTCGAAAATCACAAAGCGGGGTGGTCATACGTCATCCACAAAACATTTAACATCCTAATTTCGTGGGTAACACCTCAGCGCTAGGGCCGACAAAGAGTCGATAAAATCTTACGTATCTATCGACATCGGAAAGCGACGCGCGCGCAGCAGGAGGCCTCGACCGACAACTAATAACTTACATTTGGATTACGCTCGTTAGCCTCTTCGCACCTTGCCCGCCGTTTATTTTTTATTAATACAAAATTTATTCAAGCCGCGGCCGGGCCGAATTTCGGGAATAATGCCTCAATATTAAGATGATAACTTATGACTAGGATAAGTGTGTCGCGATCGCGACAAACGAACCCCGGCCAGTTATTCATTTCGTAATATGATTATTTATTTAGATATCTCAAAACCTCGGGCTAAGTCAACATGCTTGCTGTAACAGTTTTATTATTGGATTAGAATCGATCTAACAGCATGAATACTGTAGCCTTGATGGTTGATTAAGACATTGTAAAGGCAAGCCGAGATTGAAAAGCTTTCAGAGCTTTATAGATTCTGACAGCGGTCACGCGCAAAATAATTCAAATGGTGCAACGCTACGACGGCGAATTATTTAATAATATAATATCAAATGCAGACTTGGCAGAATCGGTAGTTGATTATTCGGCCAGAATACAGCGACCAATGATCTTAATTACGATATCTATTGATGGAAATTAAAATTGTCATTGCATATGATAAAGGAGTGAGTTGTCAATGTTGCGAAATTTAAATTAATACCGGGAATTTAAGTTTGAAATTATTTTATTTCGCATAAGTAACGATGTGAAAGAATGAAGTAAAAATTTGTTTGAAACCGCTTTTATAGGTAGATAGCTTAAGAACAGTCCAAATCTATTTTGTATCGACGTTTAATTGTTCGTCAGCATATTAAGCGTCATTTCGCATTCGTTTCCCATTTTCTGATATGATCTCGAATTGCGCGTAATATAACAATCAATTAAAACTCATTCGTGATACAGGGCTACTGGAAATTGACTTCGGATAAAGATTTTGATAACTCGTTTAATATAGAGGTCACGCAACGAGTTTTTGGATTTCAATCATTCTGAATTATAATTTCCTTTATTATTTTTTTCCTTTAATTTTATAATAACATTATTTTAATATGTTGCTCATGTAACTATTAAGTCACACAATACAAGGTACTTAGGTACATCTTTCCTAGCATCTTACAGACTTAAATAACAGACACTTTCAGAAAAATCAGTAGTCTTCTTGCTGGTAAAATTAATTTGTTTTTACGTTTTTTGCTCAAGGTTTAAGATAATTATACCTACTATTTGGAATTTTGATTTTATTATATTTCTTTTGTATAGTAAGAACATATTTTTCTAAAAAATACCTTTAATAGACCACAACATCACATTTTTCATGTTAATTACTATTATAAAGGGGCAAATAAATTTATGTTTGGTCATCAGATTCGACTTTTTATGAAGTAATTTACAAATTACTCAAAAATTTATTGACATAACATGTTGTCAATAAATTACAATTTGTTTGTGACAACTCTCAATTATCATCAATACAAGAAACTAATTATATTTTATAGCGAAGATCTCATATCCCTGAGGCGTTGGCAATCAACCACTAACGAAATGTCAAGTTAAGCAACATCAGGCGCGGTCGGCCTGAGTTGGTAACCGTTACGAGCAGTTTTTTTGTAAACTTTCCGACCTGAGATACCTATAAGTAAGTGTATTTTGAAGTCAAGTTGTGTTGTGCGTTGAAAATGGTGGCCATTAATATTTTCTTAGCTTAAAAGAATATTATTAATAACAAATTTATATAGTTAATTACTTAATGATTTACTTGTATTACATTTAAGGATAAATAAAACTAAAAAATACATGGCAGCAAGATTATAAATGCAAAACAACACGTTGAAAAACCTATTGCTGGGCACGGGTCAAGTCTTTGAATTTAATAAAGAGGTACACATTACTATTTTAATAGGTAAGCAAAAAACAGGCTGTACTGTAGTTTCTTAGATTGGCCATAAAGCAGCTAATGTTCCGAACATTAAATAAAATGTTTTGTTTGTATAAATAATTAGTCCCTACCTAAATATCACAATTTTATATTACGAGTACCTTTTGTTATTACTTCATTACTTATTATTGTTATTACCCACATACATATTTGATTGCGCTACAATATTTGTGCTAGGATATTTATATCTACCAACGTAAATTGTTTTTAAAAACTCAATTAAAGGATTATGTAAATTCAATCACTAACACATTATTATAATGAAGAATAGATATTTATTATTAAGTATAAATATTCACAACTTTAACTCAAGCATTACTTATACAGTATTTCTTAAACAATTACCTACCTATGTAGGTATACCTTACAAACAAGAACTACCCTTAGTAATTTTTGATTTTACTGAATGTGTTCTAAGGATTCAAAATTATTCATTTTGAAAAAAGTTTAAAGTTACAATAATTTATTTTAATAACACATTGTAACTTTGAACACAATAAGATCACACAAAGGCATTTTATAATTCATTCACAACAATTTTTAAACGTGCTTTAACACCATCTAATTGTTTTTAACATTTTCATAATATTTTTAAAGATTTTAAAAACGGAATCGTATCTTTATAAAGCATGTTTAGATATTGAGTCAATCATTTGACGGATCAAAAAAATCGTGACATTTCTAAGTAACATTTACCTATAGCAATATTTTTTTGTGTTTTAATAAAAAAATCCGAATAAGTAGGTATACTTAGGTTGTTCTTGTTTTAGGTGTCGACACTATCATTAAATTTAAATAATTAATATCTTTATCCTAGCTAGATTATGTTATGTTAGCATGAAAATCATACGATGAATGAATGAATAAAGTATAATGAATAAATTAAACTATATAAAACATTTATTCTTGATTTTCGTTTGGTTTCAAAAACTAAAATTTCACTACTCTCTGATTGGTGACTTTGCTGGTAGAAAGTTTCCTTGCATATTTAACATAAATTAATTTTATAACATCATCAAGTATATGCCTACAGTGTATGCCTATATAAACAAATTTTCTAAAAGTTAAGTAGTAAATAAGTAGGCAATTCACAGAAATTCTTGCACTCATATATTTAAGTGAATTATTAAAAGCATTAAATTAGATAGAAATTATAAATTTGAGAGAACCAAAGCTCTAGATGTGAGTATTAAATTGTAGAAACCTACCTAAGTACATAGGTATCTACAGATATTGTGTGATATTAAGATTATTTTTTGATACAAATATTGCGTACGCATAAAATATGATTAATTTAATTTGTTTCTATCGATTGAAATTAAATTCAGTAAAGTAAAGTTAAATTAAAGTATTTTCCTGGATTTTAATCTAAAAATAGCGCCATATTAAAATAATGCAAGGGAGGCATTTCATGTCTAATAAGACTTTCTATCATAAGAATTATCAAGAAAGGTCTTCCTATAAGACTCAAGTCTGATCCTTAATATAGTAATCACAGTCAGTGGCGGGTTTAGAAATTTGTCAGTAGGCTATTCATTTTTGAACCCCCTTCCCCTTCGAGCTAGCAACAAGCTTTAACAAGTTCATGTTGAGCTTTTTATTAAGCAGTCAGGTTTATTTTTGTCCTATAATTTTGTGAAACAAAATTTTTTTTTCCTAAATTAGTCGCCCCCCAAATCTGTGCCCTAGGCTCCAGCCTACTCAGCCTTTTGGTAAATCCAGCACTGATCACAGTAACTATTTATTATTTAGATTCTAACTGTTAAAGTCTAGCTTTCTCTATGGCTGCAACCCTTTTTGCGTCCCACTGCTGGGCACGGGGCTCTCCCCATTATTGGAGAGGCCTGGAGCTTACTCCACCACACTGCTCCAATGTGGGTTGGTGGAGATGCGGGTTAGTGGCCAACCCGCTGTCGGATGTTTTCAAACCGCCCATTAGGCCTCCGACATGGTTTGAATAGTGTTATCTAACGACAACAACCGGACCGATGGTTTAACGTGCCCTCTGAAGGAGGAGGAGGAGGATGCACGGAAACGCACATGAAATTGTTTGCCACTAGCGGTCACCCATCTCATACCCGACCGCGCCCGTTTGGCTTAGCTGCATAGATCGCTTGCGTTCTACGGTATCCGCCGCCGGCCGAGCTTTCTCTTTAATTCTTTAAAAAAGCGTTTCCGCGTCCAATTGTCAAATTAAAGGTTCCAACTTTCTCGCTAAAACAATAGATATAACCGTTTTGCTTTCCTGTTTGCGAATTATTTTGGTTGCGATTACGTTTTCGTTAGCAAGAAGCTAAGAAACGGCTTTGATAAGACATTCTTAAAAACATTTCGTTTGCTTTTAGTTGTTTCTTAATTGAGGCTTATTTTATGCCTCAGAAACGTTCTTCGTTTATTGTTAAAATATCAATTTTTTTATATTATAAGACCTGTGAATTCAGATTTAAATTAGCATTTGTAGCTACCAATTTGTTTTTAATTATTATTGGTTAAAATTGATATTACTACTATTACTACTACTACTCAACCATCTATTTACTGTTATATTTTTATTTGCATTACGTTTTGACATGTTTCTTTTTAATGACAAAATTTTTTGCTTGTTTTAATACGGAAAAATTATTGCAGTCCTTACATTTCCTTCTTTCACAGATGATAAAATATATAAATACATAAGTAACAATATTGTGAGGCCTAATTGTTTGTATGTATCCCATGTAGCACCTATATGTTTAGAATGCAACTGTATACTATCACACTGCTAGGCATGGATATCTCCCCATTATTGGGAAAACCGTGAGCCTACTCCACCACGCTGTTCCAGTGTGCTTCATATAAGATTCTATTTGACAACTACATGTCTAGATGCCCACCTATGCGATAATAAAAATAGGTAGTATGGGATTTGTAAGTTTAATTTTTATTAGATAACAATTTTATTCATTATTTATAGCCCTCCCACATCCAAAAAATGGATACCTTCGGGTGTATCATTGACATTTACTTAATGATTTGTTAATTGGATTAGTTTTATTATGTTTCTTGAAACACATTTAAGATACACTAATCTTGGCCCATGGCTTTATTTTTCTGTATTATAAATAAAACATTTCTTTTATTATTTTTTATAGGTACATAATATTACTTTTTAATGATGAAAAAATAACGGCGCTGTAGTAAAATAAAATCTTTCCCTTTTATAATTTACAGTACGGTGTATGAAATTATGTATTTTAAACTTAATGTCCTACCTTTACTGCTGCCACCATCCTCATTGGAGTCCTCACTGGGCGGTCCATGAGGCGCGCGCGTCGGCATGGGGTGCGGCAGCCGGGGCCTCGCCAGGAACGGCGGCGGGACCCCGAAGAAGGGCAGAAAGGGAGGCCACGCTGGCCGTGGGGCCAGGCCGGCCGCCGCCGCCGCGTACAGCTGCAGCGGCGCCGGCAACCCGCCCTCCAACACCATGCTGCGACTCGATATCTTGGCTATCGATACAAACTATCGATGGTAACTCCGCGCAACACTAGCGAAATAGGCCGAGCGCTCGCTCATTCTGAAGTACAGTCCGACACCAAAAAATCTTTACAAAACTATTTTTTATTTGTTTTTAAGTCAAATGTCACAATCACAACTCGTAGTTCCACACGCGTCGCGGCGCTCCCGGGAGGTGTGCTCGCGCAGTCCGTCAGGCCCGGCACTGAGATGGCGCGGCGCCGCAGGGCGGAGCCTCCACCCCCCTTCCCCCCACCAACACACAAATTAATTCCCCGCCTCTTTCATATTATAGATTTATTCCTCCGACAGTACAACGTACAACTACGCTAAACAATATTAAACCTTATGTCTCGCGGTTACAGATGGGTATTGAATAGAGGGTTATAAATTAAGGTTCGCCATGCGAGTGACGATCGGTGTTGTAGGTGACGGGTGCGTGCGAGCTGAAATAGACTTTGTTGGATGGTGTTAGCGTTGTTATTCGTTTGTAGAATGGTTGTAGTTAGGTGTTTTTGGGTTGCTCAGTATTTCCACGGGGGTCGTCATAATCTTTTTTAGCCGCATGGCGCGCCGGAGACATATAGAGAGAATCGGTAAGAAGTTATGTTATAGATTGTTACGGGCGATGCGTTTCGTAAACCCCGTTTGTTACCTACGGCAATAACATCAGTAATGTCCGTAAATTGACGACTCTATTATTGAAATAGATTTTAGAGCTAAGGTTTGTTTGTGCAGGAAGTAAATGTGAAAAGCAATTTATTTGAAATGAACAGTGTTTTCATATTAATTTTATTAACTACACAGTTAATAAAATTAATGTTGGTTACTGTTCCAATATTTATATCGTAAATGAAAAAAAATATTTTTTTCATTATTAGCCCTCATTGATTTAAAAATCTTTAAAGCAGACTTTACTTTTTCATAATTTAAAATCATGAGATGACAGTTACTTATTTTTAAACTTTAGCAATGAGAGTTTTTATAAATATTATAAATAGTCTTATATTTAAATTTAACAGAAAAAATATTTAGCTAGATTTTCCTGTTAGGAATCGACTTTAATTAAATCGAAAATATTATGAGCCGGCGTGATGAATAGAACAATACAACAATTTCGTTATCGTTAATTTGACAGGTAATCAGCGGGCGATCTAACGGCTCTAGATAGAGCGATGATTACACACAATAGAGCATTGCGTAAAACTAGATTATACCCGCCTAATGACGGACAAACAATCAATCATACAAAATTAACACGTTTCAGATTATATTTTTGACAGTGATGAATCATAAGCGACCGAAAGGCAATCAATTTCACAACCGATTCCTTATTCCATTAAACAAAAAAGGTAATAACCTAATTGACATAAATAATAATAAAATATGTCAAGACAGCGTAACGACCCGTCGGACGCGACGTGACAGCTCTATCAGAAATCTCGCACTGACTGTACCTCGCCCGCCCCCGGCTCTGTGGACGCCGCTGCGAGCTGCGATTGGTCCGTTAGGAGAGAGGGGGTAGGGGGCGGGGCTTACAAGGGGTGTTCGGAAAGCTTAGTGTTGCATGAATTTAATTAGTGCGAGGAGCACCTCAGGCGCATTAGGAGCTGCGATGGGCGAAGCAATAAAAGATATAAAGGAATGAGTATAAATTAAAAGTTAAATAGAACGCGTGGGAGGGAGAGAGCGGTTCCCGTACAACTCTGTGCGGGACTCCGTATAGCGTTATCTCGCTCTGGCTTCGGATAATCTCGTAATTGTTTGACGATCTTATTAGTATCAGTTAAATGTCGCGCTCTCTTTTTCTCGGCGAATTTAATTACGTTTTAATTAGGACTCGCTTAATGACTTTCAGGATTGACTTTTGTGCTTCGCGCGAGTTTGCGACTCATTGATTGTTACGCTTTATTGGTTTTCAGAGTTTTCTCGCAAAAAGATTCTCACAGTCATTTTTATAGGCCGGTGAGGTGGTATTATTAAAGAACTGTTCACAAATAAAATACGCGTGCAAGTAGGCGCGCGTTTTGTTTCTCATAGTGTCGTCTTTTTTTATTTTCGGTTTACTTTAGTCTACAAAAACTATCCTCTGATTTAAAAATGTACTAGTTAAAGATACCGAGGTAAGTATAATGTAGAGACACAGATAGACTTTTTTTTCGATATTCATCGTCACATCGAAGCTCTACCTACGAACTCTACATTTTTATTTTAGTACTTTACGTTTATTATTTAGTAATAAAAACATGGTCTGGATTTTTCTTACAATATCTCTTAGTCTTGTAATATTTTTCTCGACAAATTTAATAACATTTTGATTAGAACTCGCTTAATGAATTTCAAGATTTACTTTTGTGAGAGTTTGCGACTTACTGATAACGCTTTATTATTGACTTTTACAGTCCTGAAATCTTGATCTTTTACTTTCTGCCCGACTGCCTAGAAATATTGTTTTTCGCCTGTCACTGTATTCTTTTCAAGCTTATAACTTTTCAGACTTTGCTTTGTGAAAATTGCAGCTTGTATTTTATACCATTGCCCTCACTCACACAGGTGCTTTTACTTTACAATAATATCATTGTCTTTTTCATGATGCTAAATTATAAATAATAACTAAAAATACTGGCGTTTCGAATGGCCCTTGTGGGATGTCATCAAGGGACATTATCACTTTTTAACGTTTATATGAACTCCGTACCGCCTTTTAACGTATGGACCTCCCTTACAATTTAGGGGTATGAAAAATAGATATTTCTAAAATCTACCCGTTATGCCTAAAAATTTCATGTAAATGAAGAGTTTGACAAGAAAGACTGCGATACGAGAATTTTATATAAGTATTAGATGGTGGTATAACTTTCATAGTTCTACCGGTGAACACATTTCTGCTATGGCCTACAGCGACCACATAACATCACGTGAACTACTTGATCATCTACCACTCCAATAAAATAAAATAAAGCAATATATTAGAGATGAAGATGTTGACGTTTTGTAAAATTTTACATGCGTTTGTCGTCGTACAAATTTTAATACACTGAAAACGGAAATAACCGCAGAAATGGTAATCTAATCTCTGCGTGGCTTTTATAACCGCTTCTATACCTTTTAGCTGAAATACAATAATGATATTATATTAACAAAACTAAAATAAATAATTCGCAACCTTGTACCTATAAAATAATATGTCCTTTGTGTAATCTACTTTGAATCTTTTTCAATTTAAATACTTACATACTTATCTACTTCACCTTCTTGTAAACTTAAACTAGTATTTATAAAAGTTAAAATTATAAATTTTTGTATACTTATACATTTCGAGATTAATGACAAAAAGAATAAACATTGATAAAATTAGGTTTTTAAATAAAGTAGCGTTAATAGCTCTACTTCATTATAAATTAATGTGTTTGCAAGACTTGAAGATAGGACTAAACATCTGTATAAACATGATACATCTTTGAAATGGGTTTGTGACAAAATATAGGTAACACCTGTAAAATGTTAAAAAAAAGGTTTATAAAGAATGTAGAGTCAACAGCGCTGCATTGTAATCATTACATTTCATTATGTTGCTTAAACTCTATCAAAATATTAGCCAAAATAGTTTGAGAATTAATAGGTAGGTACTTAATTGCCTGTTAATTCCATTTCTAATTTAAGTTGATTGTTGATGTAATTTGAGCCAATCCATTAAATGTGTAGTGCTTTTACTGTACTCTCTTCACATGCCATGTAAGTATACATGTTACATAAGTGTCGTAGACAGGTTAGAGAGATATTATAGACATACATATTTCTATTTATCTATTGCGATAAATGACAGCTACGCGGACGAAAACTCGTAATATTAAAAGCCAGCAATGATACAGCATCAATAAAACAACTAAAGCGCCCATTCTCGGCACAATACCGTCTCGACGTTCGTAAGCTCGTCGTAATGAGAAGTAACGGTCGGAGCGTGCATAGCCCGCCTAATGTACGTGACTGAGACATCGATACTATCCCCATAAGTTAGAAAGAGAGAAGAGATAGTATCTAAGCTGAATTTGAGATGGATGCGCGCTGCTCGCAAGCCTAAACTAACCGTGATTGGTTACTGGCTTGTTATAAATGAAATTTATTTTTGGAATTCCTTCTGTTTACTAAAAGTACCTACCTACTTACTTACCTTGGTTGCAACCCTTTGAAGCACTGTCCTACTATATCTTTCAGTTTAGGAGTAAGACTCAAGTGTATAATGTTATTTGCGAGTAGTACGACCAAAGGAACGAGAAGAATATAGACATCCCTCATTAGTTCATTAAACCTGAATAGATGCAACTAACGAGTAACCTACGGTATGGTAGAAGAAAGTATCTAGGGAGAACAAAATATTAATTTAATGTTCAATGCAGCATAGAAACATTTAATAACATTATAATGAACACTGACTGATAAAAGACTTTTATTTTATCAGTAGCAACTGTGATTTCTGTACCAATACTTAATTGTACAATAATTGAGTGTGATAGTTTCTCATTAACATATATCGTTATCATTAAAATGACTAACGAGTAATGAGTACCTATAAGTACGAGTATGATAGGTACTAGAACAGGACCTTCTTTTAGCTATCGGGGGGAACCTTCAAAAGGTACCCGGCACATTGGGAGAGGATACCGGGTTATGTGGGATTTGTACCGCACTTAAACCCCCTCGGTGGCCCACCTCTGCGCTTGGGGAGGACTCCGGGATCTCCAGTGGAAAGCACCGGAATCCTCCACGCGCGGTGTCCAGTACGGGCCCAACTTCGGGAGAGCAAACGTGCTCTCCTCCACCTTCCGATGCTTACGGCGACATGCGGCCACGCACACACCGCATTCCTTCCCGGGGCCGCTGGCTCTACGGATCGAGCTCCCACTCTCACCGCCCACAACCCCGGAAGCCCCTTTTAAGTAGCTCTATTCTTAATCCCGAAGCTACAGGGACTACTAGAACAGGACCTAGCCTATAAAAATATCTCTTAAGGTCAGATTCGACCAGTAAAGTGGTCGAATCTGACCTTAATAGATATTTTTATGTGCCAGTTCTCAAAATTTTCATCTTAAGCAACCGTACTCCGTATTATATATATATATCCGTATGCGTATATTGCTAAAATTAAGGTACCTTTATACTCTAAAAGTGAAAACATGCGAATGTAGAAATTTTCCAAAACGAATGTATAAGTGCAATAAGCAGGGGTCGAGCGTGATTGATGGTCCCCTGTCGTCGCTGACGGTGTGTTTACGAAAACGCCGTCGTCACAGACCATAAACTATGGTGAATTGGTTCACTATTATGCAACGGTTGACAGACTTGGATTTGCACCTATAAACCCTTAGAAAAATGGGTCATATATATAAAGTAAACTTTTGACGACTCGCGTGGCACAATGGTTACCATACCGGACTGCCAATCGAGGGGTCCCGGGTTCGATTCCCGGCGAAACAGAAATTTGAATGATCAGTTTAAATTTCTGTTCTCGGTCTGGGTGTTTGTGTTCTGTCTTTGTGTCCATGGTACCCACGACACAGGGTATTAATAACCTTACTGTGGGGCTACGAGAGTGTAACGTTTATTATAATAATATATACCTATATCATCCTATAAAGGTAATTAATTTTTTAATAAAAAATAGAACTGACTTTAAACGGTAAAAAAAATGTTCAGTACCTACTTCTTCTTGCATATGGTAATGAAAACTATTTTGGGGTCGGTGCCCATTTAGAACGAAAGGTACGTCATTTTACTAAGGGCCCAGCATTTTACTAAGGGCCCATTGGCAATGTGTGTGCCTATAAAGTTTAATGTTTCCCTAGATTTCCCTATCATCCAATCATCAGATTTTGACATGGTGACAGTTGGAGCACCTAAGGAGTACCTATAAGTTTTTGAATAAAAAAGATATATTGAAAGAATTTGCTCTCAATTCCTAAGCATCGTAGTACCTTCCATCATAAGCTCAGCAACATGATATAGTGATAATTATACACAAATGTCTGTTTTGCTTTAGTAACTATATGAAAATCAAATAAAATTTGAATGTTCCCCTCGATTTCTCTGGGATCCCATCATCAGATCCTGACTTGGTGACAATGGGACCACGTCGGGAGTATAAGCATACAAACAAAAAAAGAATTTTTAAAATCCGTCCACAAATGGCGGAGTAATCGGTGAACATACCTAAAAAAATATATACAGCTGAATACAGTACCTCCTCCTTTTGGAAGTCGGTAATAATATCAGTCTTCTCCTTCTTACGAATGGTGTCTCGGTCATTTGACCATTTTGCCAATGTCAAGTGAAAATTTGTATTCTGTTTTTCCCCATTTCGTTGAAACTAAGTGATCTTTTTTAGTTCGTCCAAATCAAATCAGTTAGTAAAGCGCCTACATACGAGTAGGTACTTTACAACAAGAATGTGTTCAATTGAGTTTTAGAGGCCAGACTTACAGTCAAGCATATTTTCGCACTGTTATTTTATTTCATTACACTCGTGCACTGTAATTAAATAACAAAATGCCATCAACTTTGTCCGGTATAAAAAGGAAAATTATACAAAATAAAAAAAGGGCACTATTACATATTTTTCAACCTTCCGTCATAGAATAAAAAACGGAAACATATTTTATCACATCAGAAAGTGACATCCACAACAGTAGAAAAGTACGAGTACTAGCTATAAAAATGACTAAGTAACTATCTGTGCTATTATACAGTCAAGCTTTGCTGAAAACATTTACATTTAGCTGCAATAAATAGATGCCACTATTTAAAAAAAATTAAAAACCACAGGCATACCTACGGATTTATTCCTCTTCAGTTAAAAATATCATTTTAAAAATAGAATTTTCCTGTTGACTTAAAATAAATCTACACTAACGAAAAGTGCCAGTAATTATTTACTTTTCTTTTGTTATAAACACTTCCAATTTCAAATATCTAAGCCCCTCATTCTAAAAACCATAGAGCATGACTTTATTACCGGTTTAAATTAAATAGTAAATACCGGTATAAATAAAACACGATATTTTTTGTTACATTTTTCTCTTTTTAACTTGGTTACAAACTACAATTTACAAATAGGTACTCGTACATTTAAGTCACAAAACTTGTCTTTACAATTTATCCTTAACACTTTCTCACAAACTTTTAATTTCCTCCGCTGTCAAATCCAGAGATTCTAATGTTTGTTTTTTATTGATAACGCAAGATGGATTATGGACACGCGCGGCGCCAATTGATTTAAAATTAAAATAGAACGTCGCCATGATTGATATGACGGTGCGTCGTCACGCACCGGTTGGAAAACGATAGGGTTAAATGCTTCTATTATAAGTTTTATTATTTATTTAGCCTTACACCAACCTAATTAATTTCTTTGAGAATACGTCTAATACATTGAAATGCCTGCGTTCGTCATCGCTTCCTAAATATGTATTGAGATTTCTTGAAGCTTACTACTGCGCTGCTACGATTGCTGACTGTTGTCTTTGAAAACGTTGTATTTAAACACTGTTGGGATCCACGGATGGGATCGGTACATGTCTAAATAAATATATACATACCTAACGGAAGTTACATAGGTACAATATGATTTACATATATACTTGAAATAGTGTTCAGTTATTCTTTTGTCCTGTTTTTTTCTCTGGTTTTCCTGTCTTTTAGACTATACACACAAACACAAACATAATTGCGACATGATACCTTAATATATGAATATTATAGATACACAGGTTGCCTGATAAAAGATTGTTTAAAATCTCAATTTTCAACAATTTTTCAATAAATTTTTCAGTCATGGTCCATTTGCTGTAAAATCCTTAGAACGAATACGTATAGAATGAGTGTCTTCATACAAGCGCGCTGTCAAAATTGAAGCACTAAATAGATTCCTACAGCTGTCACATATGACAAACAAAATATTTTATTTTGACCAAATCTTTAATATATATAATTCTTCTGTGAGTGTGTATGTCACTGAACTCCTCCTTAACGGCTGGACAGATTTTAATGAAATTTTTTGTGTGTATTCAAATGGATTCGAGGATGGTTTAGATTCACAATTTGGGCCACTGGAAATGTTTTTTAATTATTTTATTTATTTATAAGTAGTTTTCCCATATAAATTGTTCCTATCTGTCAAACGTTTGTATTTCGTGCCGTGCCGTTCTAAACTTTGACACATTCAGAATAACAGGACAGTTCGTATGTCATTATTTGTTTTATATTTTTGTTTGATAGTAACATGAAGTCTCTTTAAGATAATAAGAAAACAAATCCTCTTTTATTACTTTTAAGGCAGGACGACGTCTGCGGGGTCCACTAGTTAACTATAAAATACTACAAAATATTGAAAAAATTGTGCAAAGTTATTTTATTAGACTCCTTTTGTTTTTAAAAAGTGATAAAATTTAAGCTTAATTTTTACGGAGCGGCCGAGCGTTTTGTGCTATTAATGCAATAAACATGCATTAATTTGGGCGCGCGAACTTGGTTTCTATAAAATCAGATTTTTTTAAAATAGAAGATCACCAAAAATCTTCAAAAACTGTGCTATTTATAGCAGCAGTATTGCTGTAACGTAATATTCTTTTACAAATTACATCTTGGCGTTTCAACAAACTAAACATAGGTAGGTACTTACTACTAAAATAAATATTTTTAATAGGAGCTCTATTGTAGAGTCATAATAAGCGTGCAATATGGTTATTGATGAAAATATTTAAAATTTTATATAAATTTATTATTTCCACTTTGTTTCCGAATTAAAATTCTATTAAAAAGAAAATACCGTGTGTCGTCACGCGCCAGTTTTCGTTAATGCGATGGGGAGGATGGGGTTAAACGGTTCCCGGTGCCAAATCGTCGCTAGCGGCTAAACGGGTATAAGATTGATTGTTTTTTTAATCGGGATAAATGTTTGTAGATTTTATAAAAGCAAATTTATGTTGCATTTTACAGAATTGGTCGAATGTACTATAATGTAAGCGCCTACCATACTTATTTCAGATTTCAGTATTTTATCAAAGTTAGACTGCATCTTCGCTAAAAGTATGCGAGTGAACTATGAATGCATTCACTAATCCTGCCATGCAAAAAGCCTCACCACTCAGGCACTTACGCTGCTGTCGTTAGATACATTTCATTTCATAGGATGGGTCATAGCATGAAACCCTATAAGGGCATGTAAGGTTGTAGCAATATTTTTCTTTACATCATATACTATACAAAGTGTGAAAACTAATTTTAATTAATTTTAATTATATTATTATTTTTAAACAAAGATTTAAATAAAATGAAATTAGCAGCAAATAACTTTCTGTGGGTATTTGCTGCTAATTTCATTTTATTAAAATCTTTGTTAATACCCACAGAAGGTCCGTAAAAATATGCCTTTGATATACTTTATTTCAACAATTCTCAATTCGAACCATAATAATAATGAAACGTTAATAGGGAAGTAGAGTGTATGAATAGATAGATCTAGCTGGTCCTGTTTTGACTAAGCCTAAAAGTTCATCGCTCAAAGCTTACATCCCTGATTTTAAAAAGTTTGCATACTTCAAATTTCAAGATTAGTAGAATTTTCGAAGAAGGAAAATTAGAAGGAAAATTACCTATGTTTAAAAATTAAATAAATTATTTCAAAGGCAACTAACAACTTATGTACAGTTTGGAGCTAGATGACTATTCATACCTATTTATTTTGTGCTATCGACTTGATGCATTTAAGATACTTATTTACTTTCTTTATCCTTTAAAAATTGGGTAGGTTCTTATCTATATATATATCCATCCATCCATCAGCCTTTTATTGTCCACTGCTGGACATAGGCCTCCCCTAACGTTCGCCACTCCTCCCGGTCCTGGGCCTTCTGAATCCAGCGACTACCCGCTAGACATGGGCGTTTTCGTTTTTTCACGAAAACCGTTACGCAACCGTTATACAGTTTTTATATCGATATCAAAAACCGTTTTTAGATATCGATATCGGTAGCACGGTATGCTAGTTAGTTACTATCAGGTATGGTTGGCAAACGAATATCAAACGCAACCGGAGTACGCACACACGCAATTATCGAGTTATTGATATCATTAGGTTATAGAAAACGTAATACTTGACGGTTGCTTAGTTAATAATTTGTTATGGCGATTTTCCTTCATATCATGCTTTATTAGGCTTAGGACTCCTAAGCCTAATAAAGCATGATATTATATTATTACCATATTAAGTAATTACCTATCATGTTAAGTATAGGTATTACCTATACATATAATATAATATATAAATGACGTATACAATATACTATATATACATATAAATAATACATATTATTATAATAAATATATATGTACATATATATATTATTATGTACAATTCACTTAAGTATCTATAATTTACACTAACACTTTCTTCACAAGTTCTTTTTTACAATAAACGCATACAGCGCAACAAACGAATAATAATTTTGCAAACAAACTCAACCGGCACGTGTCGCCAAGGTCAAATGCGCATCAAAACTATTTTTTACAAAAAAGTCAAAAACTAGGCTAACTAACGTAAACAAAATTATTACGCTTATGTGTACCGTAAAAACACTTATCCCTACAAAAACAAAAATTGACACAAACCCTAAATCAAAACTAAACCGTATTCTTATATGCTATGATTCTGTTTTCAAATGTAAGTTTCTCGCAACATAGTAGCGAAATATCTTTGATTATTAACCAAGCACAGTCGGCAACCATTTCATCTCTTTTACACCGTCTAATGTACGCTTAGTAAGAAAGGGAAGGAGCGAATATGGATACTCCTTAGGTTATCGTTCGGTTTTCGTTGTGCCGTTGCATTACGTTTTGCTAAGTTTTGGGTTTCGTATCATATCAAGCACACGCCAATTTTTAGTTTTTGTGATATCGGTTATGTGGTTATGGGATATCGATATGGTATGATATCTAACCCATAACGGTTATTAGTTACGTTTTGATATATCGGTCTCATGTCTACTACCCGCTGTCTTCTTCAGGTCGTCAGTCCACCTGGTTGGAGAAATTTAAGCGAGGGGTAGGTATCAAATAAATAGATTAACGGACCCATTCATAGATCGACTTTGACTAGATATTCCACAATCCGAACACATTATTGCGATTTCATGTGCAATAATCCAGCGGCCAGTGCCCAGATCGTATCACAACTGGCCCAGATCCAACGTCGATAATGATAGACAGACGTGTCGGACCACATCCATTCTACATAGCTCATGGTTTCCTGGTAACGTGTGACAAAGCCTTGTATGTATATAGTATCAAAGACCAATGTAATGGTTACTGGAAGGCCGGTCGAGTATCTCGGGTTCGATTCTCGACGAGGCTGATTTTAATAGGTAATGAATGAGTTTAAATTTCTGTTCTCGGTATTGCTGGAGTTGAAGCGTACGCCACTACTCAGTACCAATGTTTTGGAAGTTTATTAACTATCTATCTGTTGCATTCTACGAAGATTTTAGAATAATATCTACCTACCGACAATAATAATTGAGATCGACGGATTAACGTGTTCTTCGAAATTTGTTCTTCTTTGTCTTCTCTTTGTCTTGGCTGCAACCCTTTTTACATCCCACTGCTGGGCACGGGTCTGACCCCATTATTGGGGAGGCCTGGAGCTTACTCCACCACGCTGCTCCAATGCGGGTTGATGGAGATGCGGGTCAGTGGCCAACCCGCTTTCGGATGTTTTCAAACTGCCCATAAGGCCTCCGACAAGGTTTAACGACTGTTATCTATCGACAACAGCCGAGACCGACGCTTAACGTGCCCTCCGGAGCACGGAAACTCGCTTGAATTTCTTTTGCCACCAGTGGTCACTCATCTCACACCTGACCGCACTCGTTTGGCTTAGCTGCATAGACCGCTTGCGTTCTACGCTAGCCGCCGAGCCATGCGCGCTTCTGTCTTTTTCTTAACTCATGCAAATTATGCAAATGCCATAATGGGACACTAAAACTCGCTATACCTATTTAATCTATTTTATAACACCTGCTCCAAAGATCCTTTTATTAAAATGTCCTTCATAGATAATATTTTAAATTAGGATTTTTTTTTCTTCTATTTTGATACAGATTTATACATGGATATGTGCACTAACGCATTAATGTAAAAAAGATAAATGTTAACTCTATTGATAAGCGATACCACGCTCACAAACCCAACGGAAGTTCGTAGCCAACACAAAGATTACTTCGAAAACAGTCAATGTAGATAAAGTCCCAATATAATATACCCCTTATTTTGAAAGATGAGTCAGTTAGAAATAACTTATAAATACATAGTTAAAATAGATTCTTTGCGGTATCTGAGGGTTCCTATATTCGCACCACCAGCAGACATTTTACAAAGCGATCATCCCAAAATAGAGGATAAAATACATATAAATCGTAAATGACTCTTATGACTCTTTCTTTATATGATGTTTATTTCATTGCCTTATGATGAATAATGAATAAATTGAATAATCATAGGTACGAAAAGTATGGAAATTTTGACAGCCGTTGAAAGGGATTTTCAATGAATGAATAATAAATTGTTAAGTATTTTTGAATTTATTATTAAGAAACCTATCGAGAAAGGCAAGCTAACCTAAATTTTATGAACAAAGCTTCAAACATTACAAAAACAATTCACTCCTTACAAAGCAGAAAAACGATAAAGAATTAAACCACACTTACGCTAATAGGCCGGCGAACTAACTAAAACTAAGTGGATAAATATAAAAAGGACAAAGAAAAAATAATTAGGATTCCATCCGAGGCGAGAGCTACCATACCCGTGGTGGGGGTACACCCGCCACCCCACCCGGGGAGGGAGAAGCTATTAAGCCAAGCCAAAACTAATTTAAATTAAATCCTAGTGAATTACCAGAGGAGGAAATTGTCGAGCGCACCCTCGGTCCTCTCAGAGAAGTACAATCGTTTAGAAAGTGGCGTCATTTTCAAATTTATTATATACCCGTTTATTTGTAGAAATAAAGTTAAAATTACAACGATGATCGGTTTAACAGATACAATATGTGTGTAATTATATGTACCTTATTGCAATTTATATGTTTGAAAATATTTACTATGGGCGATAATACTTTGCGCGATAAACTTGATTAGAAAAGACTACAGCTTGCTTGAGGTTGGATGTAAGCAGATAATAAATAAATAAGTAACCTTTCACACTCATAGCCCCACAGTAGGGTACATATACCATGTGTCGTGGGTACCATGGACACACACAAAGACAGAAACACAAACACCCAGACCGAGAACAGAAATAAACTCATCATTCAAATTTCAGCTTCGTGTGGGATCGCAACCGGGACCCTCCGATCGGCAGTCCGGCATGGTAACCGCTACACGGGTCGTCTTACCCGTGTGCCACGGGATATCCATGAATGAATGCTCGTGTACTTCTTCATTGCATTGTTAGTTGTCAGTTACTGTTACAATTTTAGCTACAAGCAATACCTCAGTAAATAGGTTGGTTTCAGACTAGCGTATGTCTATGGAAGTGCGTAAGTACTAGACTACTAGTACGAGAGCAATAGTACGGGCCTTTGCTATAAATATAAATACAACTGATAACATGTAACGAGCGAAAACGCAAGAATCAGCCATTGGTAGGTACCTTCGCGCGTATGGTTTTATGAGACCCAAAAAGGAACACGCGTATTAGTGCGTATACCGAAACGAATGACAGAAAAATACGCTAGTCCGAATCTGCTATTAGCGCTTACATTCTCTATATAATAATAAAAAATCTACTTCCATTAAAGCAGAATAAGTAAAAGAACTGAAACACGCAATCGTCTTATATAAAACAGAAGTTCTCCACGGAATTCAATTCAGCGACAACTAGCACGTAATATCGTCGGATATTGCGACAGTTACGACCGATATATCACGTTTATTCGCCAGCACTTTTCGCTGCGACTGTACTATCTACATTGGTTGCGGCCTGGGGACCGCCGTTATATGTACCATTTGAATATTATCTAACCCCCCTCCTCCCACAAGTTTAGACACAACGGTGAGGCTTCCTCGCCTTAATTAATGCAAATTTGAGTGCTAACAAGATTATGAATCCGACCGCTTTTTGAGTATACACTTAAGCAACGTGTAACTTAAGTGGCCGTATCTGCATATTAAGGGTGTAAAAAGTTGAATAATTTTGCGAGGCGTGCCCGAACTGTATTTACGTGGGAAGGTGTAAGTACTTGTTGTAACTTGTTTTAGCCGGTGTACTTTACAGCTATAGAGTTCTGTAAGCGCTGTTTAAATAGGTTGTTTGTTGTTCTGTTTAGAGTAATTTAGCGTTACTGTGTCGTATGTTTGAAACAGAGGTGGCAACTGATTTTGTTGCTATGTATTAAACAGATTACATCAGGTAGTGTCTTAATAGAGGCATGTAGAGACTTAAGCGTAATTACTACAGCATACTCGTTGCTAAAAAAATGATGGAATGTAGAATTTACTTAAAAATTATAACTTATTATTTGAAAGTTTTATATGTACGAACACTTAGATAAACGTTTAAATCAATCAAAATCCTTTTAAAAACTAACTCGGCTTTGATCATAGCCCGATATAGAACACATGTCTATACTTCTGTGACATGTGGCTTAAAATAATTTAGATTTTCGAATCTTATTTAACAACTATTGTTCTATCCTACTAATATTATAAATGCGAAAATAAGTTTGTTTGTTACTCTTTCACGCGAAAACTACTCAATCGATCATCATGAAACTTTGTGCATATATTCTTGGAGTTATCAGAAGTAAAATAGGATACATTAAAAAAATTAACGCGGGTGAAATCGCGGGGAACAGCTAGTACACAATAATTTTCTAAAAGATATCGCTACATATAGTTATACTAACAACGAGTTTAGTAAGATTAATTCAACTAACTGCCTGTTTCGTAGTAATAACGCATTTTATAGACACTTAAATCATATCTGTGTCATTCGCAATGACTAGAAATGCAATAAATTATTTATTAAGTACTTTCTAGATTATAGCTAGATAGCTTGTATTGTAAAAACAGCAAAATTTTGTAAAATATATTTTACTTACAGAACGGAACTATATCATATCTACCTAGGGCCAATTTTTCCATGATAAAATTATTCGTCGAATAAATGTTAACGCTGTCATCGTTACTCCTGACGTATTAAAAAAAATAGCGATAATATTAACTGACTAATAACTTTATCTGGGGATTGAAAAATCTGAGGATTGAAGGATCTGTGTTCCAAATTTCATTAAAATTTGTTCGGTAGTTTAAGCGGGAAAGCGTTAAAAAAAGACAGACAGAGTTACTATCGAATTTATAATACTAAGTATGGTAATCCATAGAAGTTGTAGTAGTAGAAATTTATTCGAATTCAATTACATATAAAAAAGTAACACTTCACATTCATAGCTTCATAGTAGGGTAGATATACCCTGTGTCGTGGGTACCATGGACACACATAAAGACAGAAACACAAACACCCAGACCGAGAACAGAAATTTAAACTCATCATTCAAATTTCTATTTCGCCGGGAATCGAACCCGGGACCCTTCAATTGGCAGTCCGGCATGGTAACCATTACGCCACGCAGGTCGTCGTATAAGTAGTAATTTATAAGTACGAGTGTTGTGAAATAAAATAACAATGCGAAAATATGTTTATCAGCTTGCCTCGTAAAGTCTATTGGACACTTTTTGGTAAACGTGATAGGTTACTAACGACTGATTTAACTGTAACTAATAATAGATAGGTTGAAATATTATTAAAATAATACCTATGTGTTTCCCGGTTTTAACGAAACAGGTTCGGCAATATGCAAAAATGCGAAGACAAAATTCCGAAGAACCTTTGCTGACTGTCGATACCGGGTTATGTGAAAATTCAACTTTAACTCCACTTTTTTTCAAAGGAACCGTGATCTTCTGAACGCACCTGTGCCCTGCTTGCTATTTAACCAGAAAACAAAACAAAAATAATAAATTTTCTTACTAAAAAGCTGAGTTCAGCATTGGAACATTAAGAAGAGATGAATAAAATATATTTTTTAGCAAAGTTCAGCCGAGCACAGATGCAGTGGCGTCCCGCGGTCCGCCCGGGAGCGTCTCTCCAGAGAGCGATAGATCTCGGCGCAGTTATGTTTTATTGACTAGCTTATTGCACTGCTTGCCTGGACGCAGTTACTTAAAATCTGTAACGGTACGAAAAAATACTGCTGCGTGCACGCCTCGTGATACCGCAGGTGTATATAAATGGTAGCCGCAGCTCATGGACGTCTAAACAAAATGTCAAGAAAGCCTCAGTTTTGCCAAAGTTGCCTTTACACCGAAACATAAGGTAAACGTGCATAATATCGACAGCGTACTAGTATTCGTCATTCCATAGAAAAGCGCCCAAAAGTTAGACTTTTTCAATAGATGACAAAAACCGATACTTTGACAAAAATAGAAGATAGTACGAACGTTTACCTTACCTAACAGAATTATTTTATGGCAGTAATTTGGTTCAGGATACTTCCTCGTTCGCAAATTTTACCAGTAGAGCCTCTTTTGATATCATAGAGGAAATCTTTAACACTTTAATCTTTGGTGAGATACTGGGTTATTTGGGATATTTACAACACTGAAGCTCTATTGGTGACAATATTCAATAATTGTAAAGGGCTCCGTGATATGCTGAGAACGCAACAATGGTTTTTCTAACTAATTAAATAAGTATTAATCATTTAATTAGCTTTAAAGATACGTAATTCTCTTCATACTCCGTTTGACATTTTACAGACAGATTCAGCGACCACAAGAATTTAAACCTAAAAGAAACTCAAAATGATAAATCAACCCGTACTTAATTTGAGCAAAGAACATCATTATAATACAAACATTGCAAAAAAACGGCGCGATGAAAGGCTTAATTATCTTATAAAAATGAGCCATATCGGGGCTCATATCAGCGGAACTTAATTTAGGAAATGAACTCGGCGGCCATTACTGTTTTACGAGCCATCCGTCAAACGATATCGCGTCGCTTCAATGCGTAACCCTTAAATGCTTTCGATAAAATAATGTTGACATAAACATAAGGAGCTACTTTCGGTGTACATTGTTATTACCGTCATTGAAATAAATAAGGGTTTTGTTGTGGGTTTTTTTAATATTTACCTAAAATGTAAATATTTTTTGATGCTAAGTCCGACCAAATCCAAACGTTTTCCCCAACATTAGATCCAACGCCACTTGTCCAACGTGTGGAACTAGATTATGACATTGGTAGATATGGTAATGTTAGACGTAAGTATTAAACAAAAAAATAAAAAACTTCAATAAAAAAATATATTGTTAACAAGCGCCAGCGTCTTGGGACTAGTTGGGACCAACGTGTGGACCTGGTAATACATGCTGAGTACCTTGGTAATTATATCCTTAATTATATATATTGGGATAACTTTTCATTAAAAAGTATAACTAACAGTAACATAAGTATTTTCAATTGATTCTGCTATTATAATACAAAAGAAAGCGATTATTTTTTCCTTTGGAGGCAAGTTGCTTTATATTACCGACTTCTTTTAGTTGTACGTTGCAGTTTTTCGCGCATGTATACGTATATTTGGTAAAAGTCCATATTAATATTGACGAGTACTAGTACTCGTCATTCAATACAAAAACGGCCAAAATGTACACTTTTTCTGTGAATGACGAGTACCGGGACACTAACAAAAAGTGACGATAATACGGACGTTTACCTTACAATAAAATGCTATAAAATATTTTGTAGAGGTATATCATTCTAAAATATTAGCTAAAGTAGTTCTAACTTTCGTTGCATATATAGCAATATTAGTATCATTTTCGTCACTTTCCAACTTTGTTATTCATTATGCAATTCAAAGAAAAAGCGTAAAAGCAAATGTGAGACAATTTGAATGACAGGTGTCGAGTTAACAGTTTTTATTGGTCGGTATAAAGATAACGGCAAACTGAAGTGAGCTGGCGGACGAGTGAGTGATGACAACGGCAAAGCGACCGCGACACATGTTTCAATTATTGTTATCGGTTATCTTTATTTCGGTAACATTTGCCCTTTATCTCAACTAAATATAGACAAAAGAAGGTTGGATTTCTATCGAGGTTTAATACAAATATAATATATGCAGTCGGCTATAATTTTGTGCCTAATGGAAGGGAAAACACAAAAGTTAAAAGTATCAATGACAATTACGAATATTTGTTACAATAAATACACTAATATAAATGAAAAGTACTCGTTACTTGTTTACAAAAGCTAAGTTTTTTATATGGTTTTAAAGTTTATGAGTTAATGGGAACTATCATGCTATTCACGGACAGCCTCCGTGGCGTAGTGGTAGATGAGCCGACTGCGAAACGCGAGGTCGTGGGTTCGATTCCACCCAGAACAAATATTTGCGTGAGGGGTGTTAATTTATCTATTTAGGTATGTATTTAGAATTATATAAGTATGTTTATCAGCTTGCAACAAGCTTGTACAAGCTCTGCTTAGTTTGGAATCAGATGGTGTTGTGTGAATTGTCCAAAGATATTTATTATTATTTATTTATTACTCTATTGTACATATGCTATAAAAAGCAAAAAACCTATAAATGTGAAACATGGACCAATGTTAAGGTATCAGTATAGGTAAGGTACCTACATATGTTAAATTGAATAAATTGGATTGAAAATTGAATGTAGGCTTAGAATAAATACGTAAAGAATGAGTGTCTTCATACAAGCGCGCTGTCAAAATTGAAACACTAAATAGATTCCTACAGCTGTCACATTTGACAAACAAAATATTTTTATTTTGACCAAATTAACTATAAAATATTGAAAACACTGTGAAAATTATTTTATTAGATTTCTTTTGTTTTTAAAAAGTGTTGTGATGAAATTTAACCTTAAGTCTTACGGAGCGGCCCGGCGTATAGTGCCATTAATGGCACCAATCAACATGCTTCAATTTGGGCGCACGTGGTTTCTATAATGTAATTGTAATTATTCTAAGAATGTAGGTAAGTACTTTTGCTTAAACTATCATTATACTTAATGGTTTATTTTTTTAATTAAAGCTTCTTCTATTCCTCTTGTAATTTTACACCGCAAAAATTACTATTTGATAAACAAATTAAAATCTCCACACATTACCTTATCATTCTAAATTATCTCTCGCACAAGTCGCACATAATTTAATCTTCTTTTGTAAAGCAATGTTGTCGAAAGAAACTTATTGTGAATCATTTAAAACATTATCTGTGCCCATTCAGCCGCAATCGAAACCGACTTTTGTTGTAATTGTCCCATCTGCCACAACTCGGGCTCCCCATAAGTGTCAATGAGGGGTCGTTTTGACACCAATGCAAGTCAAGGGTTGAAATTAAAATTCTGTGATTTATACAACTTTGTTAAAGAAGTTTGAGATTCATTCAGATCACATTTTTTTATTTAAACGCCTCAGCGGAGTACAATGGCGGTTCCAGGATTTCAGTTTGGGGGAGCTCGATTTTAATTTGGGCAAGCACGGGCTGAAATTTTGGAGCAGGTCAAAAAATTTGTCAACGGGGGAGGCGGGGTGTACTCTTGCATGACGTATACTCGGACCAGGCCTGGTTTGGGGAGCTTAATAATTTTAGTTTTGGGTCTGGTGGCTATCCGCTAGTGGTAGAGTATGTAGTGCAGGCCACAAAGAGTAATTAGTTATTCGCTGCTGCCCATGAATGTACAATAACCTCATTCAAGCGATCCTAAGTTTTTCCTGAGGTGGTATGCAGATACGCTGCCAAACTGGAAGCTAATGATCGCCTCATACGATTCTGGTCGTAACCACAACTCTTTACTGAAATACAATAGTATTGCTTCAGATTTGAACTTATACTTATAACCACACACACACACACACACACACACAAACACAAAGTTATGCTTCATAACTTTTTGGTTGCATCCAACATTTTAGGGTATGGATGGAGGAGTTTATTGTACCTCGCTACTCTAATAGGGGCTAAAGTAGGTACTATAATGTAAACGAGTCAATGTCCAACATGCTGTTCAGTTCAATGTTTTCAAACTGCCTCTAGGGCCTCTAAACCAGAACCGAGACCGACGGCTTAGCGAGCCCTTGTAAGTATAAAATTTGTCAATAGCCCACTAGTCACCTAACTTATTTCTTACCTCAAACGTTTCGCTTAGCAGTTTGTTTGCTTTCCACGCCAACTGCAAGACTTGCCTGTGCCTTGTTTTTTTCACCAATTAAGCATGTTTATAAAAATATATGGCCGAAAAAGTCTATCTACCGAAGCCTTTTAAAGAACGGCAAGATCGAAAGGCGAGAAAAAAATAATATATGGCGGAGAAAAACGCGCGAAAATGATGAAATATGGCCGCTCGGCCGATTCGCGCCCCGTCCATCCGGTGTCATTAGTGGTCGAAAATTTATCGGCCGTTTGGAAAAAAGTGCGCTTCTTCTTTTTATAAAAGGCAAAATCTGTAGAAAACTTTTGTTTTAGTGCTAGGAAAATTTTGTTGGTTATTTCACTAAAATATAGACCACAAAAACCAATAAAATAGATATTTTCATTTATTTATTTCAAAAAGCTGGCGGTGGACTCATCAGCAAGCAAAGTAAGCTACTTAAAAAACGTAGGGCATATAAAAAACAGTGCCTACGCAAAAGAACCTGAACAAGTCCTTTTAGTCTCGCAATGGATAGAGAAGCGTAACATAAACACTATGCTAAATATTAGTATCGAAGTGACACTATAAAATATTTTTTGCTATATTATATATGGCCTATAGGCCAAATATATTATTGTAAAGTAGCGTGCTGCTAATACTCACATTATCCACGCTCAAAGTGTGTAGTGTACCTAATTAACAAGACTGATTTGCATCATTATATTATTTTTTGAAGCTTAATTCTCGCAAAACTCGATGAAATTGATAATACGTTATTAAAAACTCTTAAAGGTGGACCACATAATAGTGGAAAACTAGTCTGGCGAATCTGGCGATCCTAATAAAAATAAGTTATGTTAGTATGTATGTACGAACAATAACACTCCTCAATATTCAAAACAAGTCGTCACTAAGTAGGTTTTCATTTTCCCCGCAGCGCTTCCAGCCTTCATCGTTATTTATTTTTCATTGCTCGAGGGCGCGCGGGCGGCGTGATATTATATCGGCCATTTTGTTTATTTTTATTGTGATTTATACCTTGCGCCTATAAATATTTTTTAACTGTGCCAGTGAGGGTGTGATAAAATTTGCTTCAATTAGTACAATTATCGGTGCCCATTCAGAGTGAAAGGTACGCCATTTTACTAAGGGCTTGGGTCGGTCGGGCACCGACTCCAAAAAAGTTTTAAGAGTCACTAAGAGTTAGGAAGGAAAAGTATCATATGCCAATTTGAAGTCTGTTTAATTTTTTTGTTAAAAACATATAATTATAATAAAACAATACGCTCGCTTCCGTGAATGTTAATTTTACTTTTTTTCAACCTACTTTTTTCTGTCCCACTGATGGGCGCAGGTCTTCTCTTCAAGGTGAGAGGGACGTGGCCATAGTCCATTACACTGACCAAGTGCGGATTGGTGGATATGATCCTTTCGAGAAATCATGAGTACCTACAGAACTCTCGGGCTCTCAAGTGAGACACTCGGTCTCACACTCTCGGTGATGAAAAACAAAGTACCTAATTAAATACCTATTCAAGCTGAATTAAATACGTAAGCTATCCAAATTTTGTTCCCTCACCGTGGAGCAGCGATAATTACGTATTACGGACGTAATAAATTTCTTTGTAGTTGCGCGTCGAGATTTTAAAACGATATCTCCGCGGGGACCGCGGTCCTTCCCGATCGGTCAGCGCTGCTATTTTTTTAGCTATCGAAATCTTTAAGGCATATTGGCAAGCATAGCACACACAATATATATGTGCAACATAGTGACCATACTTACTACTATTGTATAGTTTCCACAGGTTCGATGGGGCATACATATTATGTTGCAGTCGGATCGTATAATCCGCCGTATAACATTACAGCTAGCCGGTTCCTAAAAACAGGGCCGTTCTGTATTGTGGCGGGTCCACGATTAGCCTGATTGTTATTGCGAAACGTTCTACAATATGGCGGCTCACGTTTAGCCTCATTGTAATGCAGCCTCGTAGCCACCCACCCTACTTATGATTATGACCGCACTCGACATTGCTGAGTTTTATTGACACCCATCCTGCTTATGACCGCACTAGATGTTGCTGAATGGCCACCCATCCTACTTTTGACCGCACTCGACATTGCTTAGCTTTGTTGACACCCATCCTTCTTATGACCGCACCTGGGTGACCATTCAGCTAAGCAATATCGAGTGCGATCAAAAGTAGCATGAGTGGTCATTAACCAACATGTTGTGCAGTCATAAGAAGTATGGGTGTTAATAACGCTAAGCAGTATCGTGTGCGGTCAAAGGCAGGATGGGTGGCCATTAAGAAACATCTAGTGCGGTCAAAAGTAGGATGGGTGACTTGGCAACAACTTACGCGGTCATAAAAAGGATGGGCGTCAATAAAGCTAAGCAATGCTGAGTGCTGTCAAAAGTAGGATGGGTGGATATTAAGCAACATCTAATACGGCCGTAAGAAGAATAGGTGTCATTGATCTAAGCAATGTCCCTGAAACACATTTTCACTATAATTATTTATATTCGAAAATACCCAAACCGAATCAGAGCACCTCACTATCCACGTGGTCTTGTCTGTACTACCCCTAGAGTGTATATAAAAAGCTGGAGGCGCGGAGGGAGTGGTATTCCCGCAGCGCCGGAGATGTCACAGAGCCACTTGTTTTATTACATTATCCAAGCCTTGGAAGATATTATATAAAATAGCTTGTTAATGTGATTAATTCATTGTCAATTATCACTTTATCTAAATTGAGCAGATATTATAAATAATGGATTATAGATAGACTAGATAATATACATATTATATCCGGATTTATTACTTTGGCTGTAATGTAACTTAAAGACAATTAGGCGGCACGATATTACGCCGCTTTGACGAATGCGAAGAGCTCATACAATACAACGTTCGCTAATTTAGCTAAATTGCAATCCGGCTAAACGAAAGTGCGCCGCATTACAATACAGCCCTGTTTTAGGAAATAGCTAGCCGGAATGTAATACGGTGGAATATACAATCCGACTGCGACACATACACGTTGTAGAGTCAGCGCGGGTCATAAAACAGAATTGAATCGACTGGTTCCGCTGCTATGTTGTTTACTGTTGTATGCTGCAGATTTAAGAGGCAGTATACGAAATTTTGCCGATTTCACTGATTTACTTGATTTTACACATGAGATTTTGCAGTTAAGATACAGTATTTCCATAAGTTTGATTGCACAATATAACTGATCGTTTCAATAAAAATCTATTGTATTAGCTACTTTTTAGGGTTCCGTAGCCAAATGGCAAAAATCGGAACTATTATAGATTCGTCATGTCTGTCTGTCTGTCTGTCCGTCCGGCCCATTTTCTCTTAAAATTGTTAAGTAAGTTAAGTAAGTAAGTTCAATATTTTTTACTATTTATTTTTGTATGAGAGTGGTAAAACGTGTCAAATGTCAAATTGTATAGGCGATTTTCACAACAATACATAGCATTTTTTCAATCTATTTAGGTTTCAAAATTATCCGGAAATCTAAAATATTCTATACCTATTACAGGAAAAGTCACAAAACTGTCACCGTCTTCAGGTCTAAGTATTAAGCAAAACAAACTAATAAAAAAAGTGGCTAATTTAATAGATTACTATTGAAACGTTCAGTTATATTGTGCAATCAAACTAATAGAAATGCTGTATTTTAACTGCAAAATCTCATGAGATTTTGCCTAAATCAGCGAAATCGGCAAAATTTCGTATACGGCCCCTTTTGGTGATCCAATAGTATGTGCTTGACTTCCTTTTTAAACAGAAGAACCTCATTTTTTTTTTGTGATATAAAACACCTTATAGGCACTTTATATTGATTACAATCTAGTCTATCTATATGACTAATAAGTAATTTTACGCTAACTTAAATTGCTACTTAGAGATACTATTATTGAAGCGAGCGCCCACTGACACTGCACTTCTTAGTTCTAAGACATAAAGGTTCAGACACACTGTTCTTGTGTTCTTGAAGTCACTATTTTACTATCACTGCACTACACTATAACACTAATTCAAACGGTTTTTTACGTTTGAGTCTTCGCACTAGGTCCGTGGTGTCGAGGAGCTGGATAGCCTCAACATTCACGTGATGGTGAAGTCTTTGTTGGTGAGCTTCTGCGCAGTCTTTAATAACGTTTTTAACGAAGTCTATTTTTAGGTCCCGATGTAGATCTTCGTTTCTTACGTACCATGGTGCATTTGCAATTCCCCTTAGTACTTTGTTTTGGAATCTTTGAATGATCTCTATGTTGCTCGATTTGGTACAGCCCCAAAGCTGGATACCATAGGTCCATACGGGCATAAGGACCTGCTTATACAGTAATATTTTGTTCTCAGTAGACAGCGAGGAATATCTTCCAAGCAGCCACTCCATAGCTCTGTACTTGAGCTCCAACTCTTCCCTTTTCTTTTTAATATGATGCTTCCAGCGCAGCTTCACATCGAGGGTCATGCCTAAATATTTGGCTGTGTTGGCATACGGGATCGCTGTGTTATTTATACAAACAGGATGATAAATTTTATTTTTGTTAGTAAAGTCTATGTGTACTGACTTACTTTCGTTAAGTTTTATGCGCCACTTTTTTGTCCAAGCGTGTAGATTATTAACAGCTCTTTGACACTGTTCCGTTGCCTCCTCATGTTTGTTGCCTACGGCTAATATGGCTGTATCATCAGCAAAAGTCGCAAAATAGCTGTTTTCTGTTCAGAACCTCATGGAACAAAAATTTCTATGTTAAGATGATCGTTTCTTAAAACTATATTATGCTAAATTAGTCGTTTTATTAGGCCTATTCCTGTGATTGACGTTTTTTTAATATCGCATCATTCCACCAAAACACAACTGATTTGCTTATGTTAAATATGAATGATGGTATCCAGCGGCGGCATTATGCGTCGAACAATTCAAATTAAGTACCATTATGTAATTATCTATACTAATATACAAAAGCTGAAGAGTATGTTTGTTTGATTGAATGCGCTAATCTCAGTAACTACTGGTTCGAATTGAAAAAATATTTTGTGTTGAGTAGTCCATTTATTTGGGAAGGCTATATAACATTATGCTATGACTAATACTGCTAATACAAAAGTCCCGCGGAAGAAGTGGCGGGCGGCCGCTCAAGTATTATAATAGGTACTCGTATATCTACCATTGATTTACCAAAACCATAAATACCGTGTTTATAACAACATAACCCTGATTAGCAACCTGCCCTCTGAGTTCTAAATAAACTTAAGTATAGCACTTCAAAAGGTATACTTTCAAGAAATTTCTCATGTATCCCCGAACTATAAAACGTAAATTACGTGGGTTACAGCACCGTAGTCAGCCCGAGACGTAAAACAAAATTGCATCGGCGCGCGGCGGGTTCCGCTGAGCCATCGCTGCGTTGTTGTGGATTTGATAGTGTTAAATTACCTATACAATGTATTTCTTTCCTACTTTCCTACATAACACTACATACTACTTCTTTACGTTTTCGTCATCCGTGCTTTTAAAAGTAAGCTGGACATTGGCTTCCCCTAATGGTCGCCACTAAGTTCTGCACCCTCCAAATCAGCGGCTGACCGTTGCCTTTTCAGCTCATCAGTTCACCTGGTTGAAGGGCGGTTGGTGCTCCACTTTTAGAGACGTGGTCACCATTGGAAGACCTTCCCCATCGGTAAACAGTTCTCCTAACAATATGGCCAACAAGTCGTTCATACACAACCGAAAATGTAACAAAATTTATTTGTAAGGGCATTTAAAGACCTGAGAAAAAGACATTATAAAACAAGCTATTATATTATACAATCGACTAATCCTTTGTCTGATTTATGACCGACGAGTACAACCATATCAATCGGATCAATCAGTAATTAAAACCCAACGTACAGGCGCGAGGCAAAGTGCTAATCCCGGTAAATCTCCGAGGACAAACACAGAGACAAACAATGCTTCGTGGCAGCCACGAGCCGCCACGACCCGCCACGCGTCGCCACGTGCCGACCCATTACATACACATTAAGGAGATATTTCCTCTATTACTGGCCAGTTATCCTGTTATCACCGCCATCGGTTCATCCCGGATTAAAGATGGCTCTGGGAACAAATGGTCAGATAGAATTGCCGATTATGGGAAGTTTCCTTGTTATCTTTTCTAAAGAACTGATATTGAATGTGTACAAATTTGTCGCCTCACACAACAAAAGGTATTTTATAAATACATAGTTAGCTGTTAGATACGTAAAGATTTTAAAGTAACTTCAAACTCGGATTATGCATCTACACAATTTTAGAAATACATTATCGTAACGATGATTATTTTTTTTATCCCATGTGTCTCATCAAAAAAATATACTTAAGTTGAAATATTATAACCCAAACGCGATAAACAAAAGTTGATCAAATCGTACAGCAAGAACGACATTATAAAAATCACCTTAATATGATTTTGAAAAATAAACGAACAACATTCGGACAGCAATAAAACAAAAGTCACAACATCACTTTAATAAGAAACATTGCTTTCAAACCCTGACACCATCAAATTACAACAGACGAAGGGGAGGACTCACTTAAATATGAATCATTTCATTATAATGCCGTATTCAATCCGAGTAAACCTCACTTCATGTTGTTATTACAACAAGGGGAGCGTACAAACATAAAAATGTATTATACGGGCTTTAAGCCCCGTGGAGACGATAACTGACACTTAATACCATAGAGCGTGACCGCATTACTCTGTGATCTATGGTCCACGAGACTGCGTGCGCAATTTTATCTATGAATCGCTTCTGTATCTGTCAAAAATTGGAGGGAAGTGCAAGCTTTTCGTGCAAAAGTATACTTGGTTGTGGACGGTTGGAATGCGAACTGTATAGAGTTGATACTACGGTACGAATTTTGTTGAAAAGCAAGTTTATTGCTTTGTATAGTTATAACGAAAGACGGTTTCAAATATAGAGTATACAGGGCTGAATATGGCGTGCACCGGCATTGTGCATTTCAGTTTGTGAGGGGAGGGAGAGGTTTATGGGAAAAGCAAATTCGGCACGTGCCAACCGATGGAATTAGTCCTAATACTTGCATTAATAAAGTGTGAAATTGGCACCGGTGGGCCATGTTTGTTATAATTCCTTATTAGCTTTTTTAGCGGTTTTCCCCCTGTCGACGGAAGTGGAATGAGATTGCTCTTACTTTAACTGCGACGGATCAGAAACAAAATAACTATAAATGAGCGTTTTTATATGTTGCTTTGATTTGATCATATTTTTTGCCGTATAGGTACGTTGTAAAATATTGTTAGCATTAGGTATGAAAAGTATAGAAAATATAGGAAACTGATATCTTATAAAAATTAATACTAGAAAATATATTTTCATGTGTATGAGTAAAGTAGTAAGTAGGTACGTAAAGAAGAAAGAAGCTTTCTTTGTATTGTGGTACAGATCAGGAATAGATAAGTAATAAGAACAAAGGAGCATAAATCCAAATTAATATATCATTGAATCACCGTTTGCTGGAAATGTGCGTTTGCCGGCAACACTTACTCGTACATAAGGCGCCATGCAGTCTCCGGAGTAGCAGCTCAATTGCAGACCACGTCATGCGATTAGTAAGGAAACTAGCATAAAACTTGGATTGAGTTACGTTTTGATTGAGTTTTTATTATTTCGACAAATGGGAAAGTTTTCAGACAGATATTTTTACATACATACCCACTATACCCATACAATGTTTGCTTATTTGAATACGTTCTCGCAACGGTGCTATGGATTGACCTGACTTATCGTATGGAGATAGCCTGGAGAGTGACAGGCTACTTTTTACTCGTGGAACCATGTCACACTTCATATTCTTCACATTCTTATGGGAAGAAACGTCTTACCCACGCGGGTGGGGCTACGGGCGGAAAGCTAGTAAGAAAATAAAGAGTTGGCAGTTATCTTACGTACATAACAAATAATTACACCGCAAGTGCCGTGGAGCGTGTCGTTCAGTTGGGCACAGGTAACTACGGTAAGGAGAGAAACAAACTGTCGGTTCGCTTACGGGTCATTAGTTGCGCTACGTACTCTACCAAACAGCATTGGAGCTGCCCTGAAGACTCTGGCTTCACCAATTATGGGCATAGACACTCAACCAAGGATTAAGAATAATTAAATAACGTTTCACACTCATATCCCCACAGTAGATATACCCTGTGTCGTGGGTACCATGGACACACACAGAGACAGAAACACAAACACCCAGACCGAGAACAAAAATTTAAACTCATCATACAAATTTCTGCCTCGCCGGGAATCGAACCCGGGACCCTCCGTTTGGCAGTCCGGCATGGTAACCATTGCGCCACATGGGTATATGTAAGTTGCTCGATATACGAAAAATATGGCACAGAGCCACAGAATACATAATAGTACAGACAGAGCGCCCCACGTTTTTTTCACAATAATACTACTATTTTTTGTTCATCTAGACACGCGGCAGCGTGTCAAGCCAATTTCAAGCAAAGGAACTGGCTAACCAGCGCCAAGAGTCAAAAGTGGCACCAAGTGGTTCGTGTAAGTAAGTTTTCATTACATTAGTCATTTTATAAAGTTATTCAACATAATATATTATATATATTAATTCTGATAAAAACTGGCCAAGTCAAAGCTAACCTACTTTAAGATTTCACATTTTTAAATAACAGCAATTGTTACAGGTATCCAATAAAGCAAAGAAATAGAGTTTAATACTTGTTCATAATGTTGTTTCATTCCTATAAATACATATTTGGATTTTGCATAGAACTTGGCACTCATTTAGATCTCGATGCTTTTTGCGGCGAAGCCCACAGCCAAGCATAATTTTTGTATTGAACTTGGCTCTCCTTTTTTACATTTGTTTTTGGTGGGATTATTATTTTCTGCTTATATTTAGGATTATTTTTTACTTTTTTAGTTTTTAATATTCTTTAAACACGTGTTTTTTTAGTTTTTTTAAACTATAAGTAGGTATATATTTTTCATTTTTAGTTCGATATATTGATAAAAATATTTTTTTCAAGTTCTCGGAATTAGGTAAACTCATGAAATTATTGTATTGCCATTGATTCTTGATAAGTGTCCAAAACTTGAATTAAATCTGTCCGTTGAAAGTGGGTCAAAATCGAGTCCAAAAGATAGTTACAAACAAGCTCACAAACTCACAGTTACAGACATGTTTGTGAAGGTGAAGCTAATATAAGCGTGTTAAAAATAAAACGAAAGGAAATAGATTAAAGGTTCAGATAGTATGTGGATCTTCCTGAACCAAAAAAACCCTTACTTCATCCGTCACACCCAATAACCTTTTGGCTGCGTTCAAATTTTGTTTCTAGCTTCAAAGGTACATGCCGTATTTAATTCCAGCGTGGTTTTACGGTCACAGAGTTTTATTGATTGCCCCGGCCAGTGAGCCGCAACGCACCAGACTGGATAAACAAGGGCTAAAAAATAAAAATAAAGATGGCGGCCGGGCCCCGCCTCCCGCTGCGACGCGGCTACCGTTTCCAAATGTCATTCTCCACTGTCCTAACATAACTGTGATGTAAGCAGTAATGAGGCGGCAATATCGATGTCGATACAATCAATTAGTGGCGTTTGATATCGTGTAAATTTGGCACTTTACTATCTTAAATTAAACATATATGTCATCTCTATCATAATAATTTAACATATATCTGTTCAGAAGGAGAATTGACATAATATAATTGGAGCCATCATAATATTTTCTTTTCTCACATACCGTTTATTGTTTCACATAGAGTTTTCGTTACTTTACACACCAAATAAAAATTTGACTGACGACTTGTTTTTATTGTGAACAGGTTCTACAACAATGTTTCAAATGTGAACAACTTGATTTGAATCAAAGTGATAGCACTTTTAATCTTACAACCATTGCAATGAAAATTAGAGAATAACTCGCGTACTAATTTCAAAAGTAATGTAAGATTGAAGTACTCTACAATGATCACAAACCCTCCATTGTCCTTAGCATATTATTGTAGTAAAGCGTTATTTTTAGTAGAGTACTCTAATATTTATTAAAATTATCGATAAATTGATCACGCCGTCACTAGAGCCCTTCAATTTTTCACAGCTAGGAATCGAAGCTAACCGGAGCATTGAATCGTAAGAACTTTTTTCAGTCAATCGTCTTTCAATTCGATCTTTGGTGATATCGTATCGCATCGAGTTATTCAATTTCGTTAGCTATTCTCATCAGTCGTGGTGCGATCATTTCCGTTGGAAGTTTTTTGAATCATTTCTACTTTTCGACACCACGACCGATTGGTTACGCGCATTCCTAGCGTTTTCATAGAAATTATCGCTTATAGACAGTGGCGGATTTACCAGCAGGCTGAGTAGGCTTGAGCCTAGGGCGGCAGATTTTCGGGGCGGCAAATTTGGGGACCCATTTTTTTACCTCATAGAAATCAAAAATATTTTTGCATAACGGTTTTCCGATGTCTTAGAGATAGAAGTCTGCAACAAATTTTGCTGATGACTTTCCTCTCTCACTTGTCATTGCACATTCCGAGAGTAGCAAACTTCCATATTCTTGAGTAAAACAGCTAGTTCGCCGCCCCCCAACCAGTAATCGGCCTCTGCGCCCTCTGCCCACACTTTGTATGGGCTATATGTATATATATATATGCTAAATGTATTTCCCTCTTCCCACTATCAACCCATATATGCCAGTCCTACTACTGGTTGGAAACTGCGAACTGGATGGTTTGTATATAATTTTGTGAGTTTAATTCGAATATTTTTACCGATTTCAATCTTATGTATCGACTATTATGTGTTGAACATGCACTAACTTTAGAAAATTCAATTAAAATTGTGAAAAGACCTTGAATGGTAAAAGCATAATAGTCCCTAAGTCAAATAAATATTTTTCCCCGCATGCGGTATTTTTTTAACGCTACAATGTTATCAAATAAAATCACATTTCTCAAGGAAGAACTCAAAAGGAGGTGGTACTTGTATTTATATTAAAAAATCTTTGAATTATAATAAATTAGATTGGCTTGTGGAAATGTAAATAGAGAGGAGTTTTGAATGCTGTGGAATTTATTTACCTGATCTTGAGTACACAATAATATGTATGTATAGACCTCCTAAGAGTAATATCCAGTTGTTTTTCTATAAACTCGACATAATTTTGCAAAAACTTACTAGGAAATCTCGAAAATTTAGGAAAAAAATTGTACTTCTAGGTGACTTTAATATAGACTTGTTAAGTGAAAACAGTAGCACCAAAGAGTTTGTGGAGTTGTTAAATACCTACAAAATGCATTTTACTATAACAGAGCCAACACGGGTAACTTGCCACTCTCAAACATGCATTGACAATATAATAACTAATCTAAAGTCCTTCACAACACAAGTATTACACAATGGATTATCAGATCACTCAGGACAGGTCATAAAATCCCATGTAAATTAAACATTGATATAAAACATTGGTACGTGTACAAAAGGGAAGTAGATAAAAATTTGCCTATTTTATTAAAGTACATGTCTCAAGTTAGTTTTGCAGAAGTATATAAAACTAGCCTTCCGCCAGCGGCTTCGCCCGCGTGGACCCGTTTTATAGGTTCCCGTAGGATAAAAACCATCCTATGTCCTTTCCCAAGGTCCACTCTATCTGTGTTCCAAATTTCATTAAAATTGGTTCATTAGTTTAAGCGAGAAAGCGTAACAGACAGACAGACAGAGTTACTTTCGAATTTATAATATTAGTAGGGATATTGAAGCAGTCTTAAATAATACATCATTTATTTTGATAAGGGTTAATACCAAGGTACAAATAAAGAGCTTTTTGTAGCGGTGGTATTTTAATTTCTTTTTTTCAATAAAAAAACGCTTATTGTGACATGACTGTAATAGTTAGAGATATGCTGCCGCTGATTTTTTGTAGATAATGGTGTGTTCTAAAAAAATGTAGTATATCATTTTGTTCTATCATCAATAGTTTTCGCAGAGCACGCGATGTAAGGTAGTTTTTTGATATTTTTTTCACACCTTGGATTACGTTATCGTAATTTTAGTAAGGATGCCTATTTTTTTTTGAAAATGAAATATAGCCTATGTCACTCAGGAATGATGTAGCTTTCCAACAGTGAAAGAATTTTTCAAATCTGCCAAGTAGTTTCGGAGCCTATTCAATTCATACAAACAAACAAACAAACAAAAAATCAAACCTTTCCTCTTTATAATATTAGTATAGAAAACAGAAGCTAGCGCCGCCTACATGACGTTTCTTAATATTTTTAAAACCATATTTGATTGTTGCATACCGATTAAAAGGGTAAGGGTGACTGTTTCTAAAAAGTCTAATTGGAAATCAAAAGGCATTAGAAGGTCAAGTAAGAAAAAGAGACAGCTTTATTTGAACTTAATAAAGAATAGGTCGAGTAGGTCTGAGTCTTACTATAAATCATATAAGAAAATTTTAAAATCTGTAATAAGATATTCTAAAAGGCTGTCTAATTCTAGATACTTAAGTAATAGCTCTAATAAAACTAAAGCTACATGGGGACTCATTAAATACTTAACCAAACCATGCAACCAACTAAGAGAAACAATAAAAGATATAAAAATCGGTACATTAAAAATTACGGACGCTTTATAGATAGTACAGCAGTTCAATAATCTCTACATAACACAAAATATTAATAACTCATTTAAAGATACATATGTCCCTCAGTTTGATAGTTCTTGTAAAAGTATGTATCTGAAACCTGTTGATGAATGGGAAGTAATTACTATAGTTAAGCAACTAAAAAATAAAAAAAGTTGTGGTTACGATGGTATCTCCACACAAGTAATTAAGTCTTGTATAAATGAAATTGTCAAACCTCTAGTGTATATTATCAACCTAATGCTGGAAACCGGTAGCTTTCCAGATGATCTTAAGGTTACATTAATTAAACCCCTTCACAAAAAAGGTCCTAAAGATATAATTAATAATTACAGACCAATAGCGTTATTGCCTAGCTTCTCAAAGATTTTCGAAAAAGTAATTTTTAGTAGACTAGTTAACTATATGAACAAAAATAACATACTTAGTGATTTTCAATTTGGATTCAGGCAAAATAGATCTACCTCTTGCGCTATATACAGGATGCTTAAACAGGTTTGGAGTCATATTAATAATAAAGTAAAATGTGCTGCTCTGTTTGTTGATATGACCAGGGCGTTTGACTGTGTTGTGCATAACATACTTTTACGACAGTTAGAAAGAATAGGTGTTCGCGGTATTGCATACAAGTTATTACAGTCTTACCTAAATAATAGAAAGCAAGCGACGGTACTAACAACATTTAACAAATTGAACAATACATTAGAAGAGATACAATCAAAATTCGCAATTTGTAAAATTGGTGTACCTCAAGGTAGTGTTCTTGGTCCACTGTTATTTTTAATGTATATAAATGAACTACCCGCCATAGCTAAATACCCATGTGTAATGTTCGCTGATGATGCTACAATTTTATTTTGCAACGATAGTATTTCAGTTGAGGATTATAGGCATGAAATAAGAAGTACACTATTAACTATAAAAACTTGGCTAGACACAATGAACCTCACGGTCAATTTAAACAAAACTAAAATTATGCAATTTAAAAATTATAAACAGAATTTAGAAAATCTACATATACAACTAGATTCAGTTGAAATAGAAGAAGTAGAGCAAACTAATTTCCTAGGAGTGTCCTTAGATACTCACTTAAACTGGAAAAGTCACATTGATAAAATTAATAATAAAATATCTGCCAATTGTTATGCGCTTTCAGTATTAGTGGATGCGTCAACTCTTGAAGTAGCTAAAAGTTTTTATTATGCAAATATTTACCCCCTTCTAACTTATGGCATTATATACTGGGGAAACTCTGTCAATGTTAGTAGAACATTTATATTGCAAAAACGCAGTCTTAGAATAATGTATGGTAAAGCGAGCGATGAATCTATTCGCTCTTTGTTTTCCGAAGAGAGATTTCTTACATTAACTAGTCTATACATATTGGAGATTTGTACTTTCGTTTTTAATAACATAAATTCATTTGAAAAGCAAATAAACATGCGCATAAGAGATGTACCCATGAGGCAGAAAGATAGTGACGCTTTATATTTACCTCGAGTGAAATGTCAGATTTTCAAAAATAGTACATACATATTTGCTATTAGAATATTCAATAAATTACCCAGACATTTCAAACAATTATCAGGTAATAAATTTAAAAGAGAACTAAAGCAATGGCTTATAAAAAAAGTATACTATAGTATAAACGAGTTTTTTGATGACGTGCATTAAAATGGTTTGGGGAGCTCCCGCGTAAAATATAAACTCTAAACAATGCCTGAGAGTTTTTTTTCCGCCGGCTTTTTTTCTCTCATTGACCCAGTGGTGGGTAGGCATCAAAAGCCGATGATCCGTTAAGAATATTCTTAGCGGATCTTAAAATAAAACTATTTTATACATTAATTTAAATTAGTAATAAGTATAATATTGTATGCCAGAGCATGGTAGACTGTTTAAACTCTTATAATAATTTTAAACATCTAACTGTATGTATGTTAACAGTCAACAATAAAGTATTTTCATTTCATTTCATTTCATGACGTCAATGTTGCACGTTTACGTGGTGAGGCCCATTCTCCATTCCAATAACTGTGTGGGTTACCCCGGTTATCCAGACAAATCGAAAAAACGAAAACGACATCGGAACAAAAGAAAATAAGGCACAAAACTACAAAACCACAAGTTTTAACCTTGCCCTTGCAAAAAATGAAAAAAAATCCGTCGTGATTCGAGCGAGACACTCTCTGTACTATGTAGTGTGGAGTCAGTAAATGCGAACGCAAATTTACGAAACATTACATAAACATCATTGTAATCAAATTCCCCATATTCAAATTTGGAGTAGGAGTGTTGCGATTTTTATCGGCACCTCGAAAACCAGCTGCAACTAAAGCAAACTGTGATGTCGCGAATTTTAATAGGCAAGACCTCGGATGGTAGCGTCCTGCTATAATAGCATAACGAATTGATATTGCCACAGAACACAAGAAAGAGATAGAAGTCGTAAGTGGGCGGAACCCGCGTGCCACTCATATGAGTGAACACTCATATTCAGTCCGTTTAACGATTTGACACTTCTCAGTCGTTCACGTACTATCGAACTGTGAGTTTGCGGGATATTACATAACCTGCAAGAAGCAAAGCAAAACATCCAATGTTACTCGTGGAAACATTTCTTTTCATCGGTAAGTTCGTATTTATTGTTTAATTAGTAAAAAGTGAAAAAATATCAACTTGGTCTGAGGTGTAGGTAGGTAATTTGTAGGTAATGTACCTACATACGTAAGTAACCTATATGTGTTATTATAATAATACAAATTATTTAATAAAGACATGCCTTTTAATTTTTACTCCACGAATTTCGGCAGCCGTAAAGTCTTTACTTTTAATAAAATATTGCGCCACTATTAAATTATCCACTCTTGGCAGATTGTCTGACTGGCCTTTCTGATACCTATCCTACTTCTATGGCGTAAAATCAAGGGTAAAGAGTTTTGGGAGGCAAATTTTACTGGGCACCAAATTTGGTCCAAACACACTGCACACCGGGCGTGTTCACAAAGGTCGTGTCAACTCGTGTCTAATGTGATTGGAATATTGGAAATAACCAATTTAGTTAACTTACAAATTTTTGTATAGTGTTTATTTTTTTAATTTCTGATTTAATTGTATATTGAATTTAAATTTTGGAAATGATTGTTTATATTGTAATATGTTATTTGTTGTTTTATTTTTATGACATGAAATGAAACTTTATGAGACTATTGTTTGTAATTTATAAATTGACGTATAATTTGTCATTTAATTATTATCTAATGATATTTTTAATGTAGATTTAGGTTTTTTATTTTTGTATTGAGTTTTTTGCTCAACATCTAGCCCAAACGGGCACCTGAAGGCGATGACCGGGAAAAAATTACATTCATTAAGCGAATATTTTCTATTCCTAATATGAAATAAATATTTTTTCTTTCTTTCTTTCTTTTCTTTCTTTAGTCGACATAGAATATGATTAAATAATGGAATATAATAATAATACACTTAATCTACGCTAATACATTAGGTCAGCCTGTAATGTTAGCTGTAATGTGCATATAAATAAATAAATTAATTAATTAAATAAATTTATTTATTAAATAATAACATTTAAGTGTGACAAAAATGAAATTAAAAAAAAAGAAGAAAAATTAAATCAGAACCCGACTGCATAAAAGGAGGTTAGTAGGGGCGGCAATAACTGAATAGCCTACTGGCAGCAATTTTGTAAATCCGCCACTGCTTATAGAATTTCCTTGTAGTGCTTCGTCAGGTGCAACAGTCATCCAATAGAGTTTAGAGGAGTGGAATCCACTTTTTGTTGATATACAAGTGGAATACGTTAGTTTTTTAATTAATTTGAAATTGAATGGGAGTTGTGAATGACAATCAGATTTGGAAGGCAGATTTGGAAGAGGTCCTTTACATTGTAGAGTGTGATGGAAAACTAAGGCTTACAAAGGAAGGAACAGTTTGAAGTTTCTAAGTCTTTGCTTAAATTTCATGTCTGTTGTCACATTTTTTTCATAGAAATGAACGTTTTTTAATTTACTTCTCTTCAGATGTTTCTAAAATTGCCACATGTCTTTAGATTAACTTGCTGTCTTAGCGCCGGTACCAATATTCGATCTTAATCCTTTGCCCATCTCTCATAGAAATATTTTACACAAAAATAAAAAATAAAACTACCTACTTTAAAAGTGAAAAAAAAACTGTTTTGCAGGTAACTGTTTTACAAATTTGCAAAAACTTCAGATGGAGTCGTGCCCTTAAATCATATTTTAACTTTCGAGAAATGGGCACCGACCCCAAATTAAGTTTTATTAATAAGAAGGAGTACTTAGTACTTAGTACCTATCTCATTCAAGTAAGTTTTAATTTTCAGTATTTGAAGACGGTTTTTTATTGTTTGTTTAATACATTAATAGCTTGAAAAATGTTATATTTATTCTAATTCGTCACTTCGTCAGGTGCAGTCGATCTTTGAATATTTGAAATGAAATGAACTAGAATCCTCTTTTTGCTGTTCCTAGTAGGGCACTTAACAAATTATTACCTATTACACGTGCAAAAACAGATTTGCACATGTGATATTGGCTATTAAAGCCATAGATACTTTTTTGTGAACTTCCTTTATTTAAGAACAAAACTTACATTGGTTAAGGGTGAAGGTTACGCCTCAACTCTTTGTTTTCTATTTGAATGGATTAGCAGGCAAAATTATCCTATAATGTAAATGCTGATGTACTTATAATGTTTGTGTACTTATAATGTCTTCATAACGGTTCTTATATTTGTAAACTTGGAGATAGATGGGCCTTATAGTATATTTAGATACTCTTATACGTCAACTTATAAGTAATATTTACAACTATGAGGTCGTTATTGGTCAAAGTGGTTCACCAAGTGTGCAGTAATCGCACTAGATGTGTGGAGTGGACTGTATATGTTGATGTAGAAGACATGTCCAAAATCCTGCTAAGCTAATAAGTATTGTTTAAACCACCAACTTTAACCTCCAAGTCAATCTGGAGCTGGTTGGGTGCGTACGATGCACTTTTATTGTTTATCCGGCATGACTGATTGGTCTTGAACACTTTTGGACACCGGAAATAGCACGGCTGAATCACGATACCACTCTCGGTCAAAAAACTAGATGGATTTTTCGAAGGCAAGCAAGGCTTAACTTCTAGGCTACCGAATAGGTAGGTAGGAGTTTCACGAAAGACTGATGCGATTTTCACGATTGACATTGGATGTCAATGTCGATGGAATTCTTCTTTATAATTACTTACCTGCCAGTCGCAAGGATTGAACACCAAGACTACTATAGAAATAATAGCTAGAATACGCGTACATATAAAGTGGGCCCTTTTCCGTGTTTATAATTGCTTACTAGTTATTAACTTATTTTTCTAAGAAATTGTGGTAGCAGGGACAATTACTTGACTACATTTTGCTGCTTGGGCGTGGTGTTGAGTAGGCAGTCACTCCAACTCATGACATCTACACACAACCTCAAGCAAGTTTTCCTATGATCGTATGCAGTTGCGCTGCTATTCCGAAGGCAGATGGTCCACTCATGTAAGTCTAGCCGGCCTCATCTTTCTACAGAAACAAAATGGAATGACTTCACAGCAAAGCAAAAGTGGGAGCGGGTAGCGGAGGAACATTCCCAGTCGCCATACTTTCTGTACGTGTTTTTCATGTCTTTCCTTTCCTACTAATAAAATAGGAACATCACACCCTTGATTGCGTAGAACTCAATTCATTAAGTTTGTCTTAACTTTTACATAAGTATTGAATTGCATTTATCTCTGTCCCTGTTTTTGTTCATAATCCAAGTAGCAAGTTAATGTCTCTTATTGACAGCTTTTTGCCATTTACAGTACATTCAAGTTACCTTTGGTCTGGTCCCTAACCGTAGACGGAAAAAACTGTTAATTAACAAGATGTCTCAAGCTGTTCTTAAAGGTTTATTAATGTTAACAATTAGGCCATTCGGCAGCACTCCGAGGGTTCTAACTATTTAGTTGCGTCATCAGTGTCGCTGATTGAGAGTGACGCCCCGCGGAGCTGGGTTCTAACGCGGTGGATTTAACCTGATGTCCTTATGTAGAGGGCCTATAAAGTTTGAAAGAAAAAACGGACAAAATATGTATTTGTGTTTAGGATATGTACAATCGTTTTTGTATCCCATTGCCGGGGATGAGTTTCTCCTAATGACAACTTAATAAGCCGAGGAATCTCCTCCACCACGTTGCTCATATTAGGTGGAGATACAACTTTGTACTTTTAAATGTTTCTCAGCTTCAGAGTTAGATAAGTAACAATACAATCGTTCTACAATCGTAAACGCTATAGGATAAAAGTGCAACGAAGTAACATAAGCCAACGGAATGTACCTATATCGTTGGCTAAATGTCAATTCCATACATTTTAAATTTTAATCTACAAGCGTTAACGATACTAACTAGAATGCTACTTGTCTAGCCAACCTCCATCCATCCTCTATCCTCCGTCCAGAATGGCACAAGATTTCTGTTTATTGGTGATAAACCTGGGCCTACGTTTTGCCTTATTGACGGTTTAAAAATATTTGCCAGCGGGTTACAATTACATAGTTACATTATATGTTGCATACATAACAATAACCCTAAGAGGGTGTTGCAATTGTGTTGTTTACGCAGGTCAACCGATTTATTTTGTTCTTAAAATGCTACCTAACTATTTTATTGGTTTGACACAATTATATTTATTTTAATTTATTATATTTTATTATTTACTATATATACTGAATAAACGTTTTAAATGTCACGGTGTTTATATTTACATCAAATGTTTTATTACTTTTTAATTTTGTTTGTAGTCTAAGAATTATTTTAGTATGTAAAAACATTTATCTATCAAAAAAAAAATTAAACCGTAGAAAATATTTTTGGATTTTTTTCGTTGTTAATTTTTAGTGGTAGGTTGTTAAATATATTTACCACCGAAAATAGCGTTTGGACAGTCTCTTTGCATTTTTAATTATGATATTGGATCTTTAAGTTTGTGTATGTATAAAGTTTTTAGTTTATTGCGTCTTAGTTCGTCAATAGTTTTTTTTTAAGAAATGTGGGTATTGCATGACAAACTTTTTTCAGGAATATAGATTGATATAGATTGATGTGAATGTAAATATACTGTTTTTAATTAAATGTGGGTTGCAACTTTCCGGTTCTTTAATATTTACTATTATACGGATGCATTTTTTGGCAGATATGTGTTGTGCGTCTCTACGCTATTTAGCTAGCCGCTGTTTTTTGCTCTATCAACCTGCATTAGAGCAACCAGCAACGTGAAATAAAATTCAGGCTTCCTTAGTTACGGAATAGCCTAGTAGTTATTGTACATTCTAAAGAAATAGAATTGTATATTCTATAGTATAGTACATATAGTCTGTCCTCACAATATTATAAGAATAGTGGTCACCCCACACATCGTTTTCAACACAATGACACGTCTTTTCCGAATTCAACAAATTGATTCTAAATTCATTTAAGCGTATCAAATTTTGCCTTGTGATTGATCTTAAAAGCAATTCTAGCTTTGAATGATAAGAATTAGTTTGGTATTTTAAATATATAAGCCGGAATCTCTACACAATATCTAAGTAAGTACATATTATATAGAAGGTAAAACTTTTATTGATTGACCTGGAAGATCTCTTGTGTTTCAATACAAAAGTGCAGTTGCCAATCAGACTTATAAAATATGGCAACTACTAACCTCCGGAGACCTTAAAAGGTGACCATAAGCCTCCTGAGTAACAGCACAATCGAACTCAGGCAAGACCTCAGCCTTGCTTGAGGTTCTGTGTAGATGTCGATTGTTCGGTTTTCCAAGCAAAACAGTATGTTTTAATTTGTAAGGAACGAAAAACTTTGGAGTAAATATACCTATCTACATATTGTCGCCTACCTATATGTATAAAACCTGTTTGCCTTATCATTGCATTGAACTTTAGTCATTAGGTATAAGAAAATAAACTTAAACCCATTCAATGAATGAATCGGTGCATACAAAGGGCACACCGAGCAGTCAGTAGAACGGAAGTTGCTCAGGTCGCGACATTATGCTAAATAGGGCATCTAATAGATAAACAATCACTTACTTATTGATGCGACTGCATTATCCTTCTCACAATGTAGTAAGGCAGATAGTGCCGTAATTAATAGCAACAATAAATTCGCCGCGGTTCCTTTAGGTGCGATAGTTCGCGTATCAATGGAGTTATGAGTGTTGTGACTGTTTCGACTGTACCGCAAATACGTGGTGGATTTTTAACTTTGATCGAACGCAAGTAGGACGATTGTAAGTGGCATTTTCCATTTAACGTATGTAATTAATATTGGCATAACCTTTTTTTGGTGTCGCGGTGGAAACCTTCAAAAGGTACCCGCCATCTTGGAATACCGAGGGGATACCGAGTTATGTGAGATTTGACCGCACTAAAACCCCTTCGGTGGCCTGTCTCTGCGCTTGGGGAGGACTCCGGGATCTCCAGTGGAACGCACCGGAGTACTCCACGCGCGGCGCCCCAGAGTGGGCCCATCTTTCGGATTTGGGGAGCAGATGTGCTCTCCTGCACCTTCTGATACTTACGGCGACATGCGGCCACGCACACGCCGCCGTCCTACCCGTGGCTGCTGGCTGGACTGATCGAGCTCCCACTCTCACCGCCCTTAACCCCGGAACCCCTTTTAGTCGCCTTTTACGATCAGGCAGGGGACACCGCAGCTCTATTCTTAATCCTGAAGCTACAGGGACAATATTGGCATACCTACCTAACCTACATGAAATACTTGCGAATCTATTATTGAAGGCAAAAGTTAGTAGCTTTACGTTTTTAGGAGTAGCTTCATGTCTATCATGGATTATCGAATTTTCGAAGAAGTTCAATGTATAGTCAAACAAATATGTATGATCTTTTAAAATATTTTATTTTATTTTTGCTTTTTCAAGATTATTGTTTTTAATAACTTCAATATCCAGAAAAAGGAATGAAAACAGGAAAAAAGGAATGTAAGTGATTGCTGCAGAACAGAGACAACTAGGTACCTACATAAAGACTAGAGTTGGATTTCGTTACGGTTATACCTATTTACTTAAAAGTTTTCTTCTCTTTAAGTCTGTATAAATTACGCAGTGGCCGTCAAGTGTGAAGCAGTTTTTCTACTTCGAGATCACTTAACTTATTAACCTAGACAACACTAACAACTTGAAATTAGCACACACTTTTGTCTCTACAGCTTCTGAACCGATCATCGATAAACTTGATCGATAATCTGTATCGATTTTATCTCGAAAAAGTTATGGTCGGTAGCGGCTATCATTAATCAATCGTTAATTAACGCGCGCGTAAAACACATTCGCACTCCCTCTCAATTAACGAGAAGATCTATAAAGATAATAATATGCAGATTTTAAGGCCACGGCCATCTTTTATCTTCATCAAGCCTCTCTTTCTTACGCTCAGACCTTGCATAGTGCCGTCGCGCTCAACAACAAAATATCTTTGACAGTGGCCTATAACCAATTTAGCTTGTTTTGACTCGAGTTCCATCTCTTTTGCGCCTAAATAAAAAATATATTTTCCGTCTACTTTTCAATGAATTAAGGCGCGATAAATAAATAAATTAAGACATTTCTCAGTTATTTATTCATCGAGAACATACCGTTGTTATTTTGGCGGGAATTAATCGAATTGCACTTTTTCTTTTTTGTCGTAGAATTATGAAAGGGCAGTGCGTTATTAACTGCCAGGTAGTATGTAATTGTTTCATTATTTAACACTTCGAAGCTTGTTAATGAAAATGCTTCGTATATAGCCTTGGGTCCTTTAACAAGATTCATTTTATCTTTCTTTTCAATGCACTATTGAAAAGGCAAAAGGGGATATTTATGATTGTGTGATTATCATCATTTATTTTATGAAAGTTATCGGTTAGTTATTTCTTACCTCTTATTGGGAAACGCAATAACAACTGAACATTTATTATTAAAGCAAGCTCGTGTTAATTAAAAAGTGTTGTATAAGTACCTAATTCGTTGTTAATTACTGATTGACGACCCGGTGGCGCAATGGTTACCATGCCAGACTGCCAATCATGGGGTCCCGGGTTCGATTCCCGGCGAAACAGAAATTTGAATGATGGGTTTAAATTTCTGTTCTCGGTCTGGGTGTTCGTGTTTCTATCACTGTGTGTGTCCATGGTACCCACGACACAGAGTATATCTACCCTACTGTGGGGCTATGAGTGTGAAACGTTATTTATTATATTTTTTTCAGTAAAATCGTGAGCATTGCTTACGTTTACAACGGCCAGCCCATGCTTCGTTATGCAATGCTTTACATAAATATCTAATAATAAATTTGTTATGATCATAATGTGAATGGGCCAAGTGTTTCAATGGACGATAGCCTATCTGCGTATTCAATGAGCACCAATAATAATTAATGCTATCTGTATCACAGCGATCGTTGGCTTTATTGTCCAATTAAATTTGTTGGGATGGCGGCATGCAACAATGTTGATCAAAGGTGGTAAAAACTCTTATACATAGAAGTACGGTACGACAAGGATGCCACTGTTGCACCAATTTCAACAGTGACGATCCCTTTTGTATTTCATTAGAAATGTGTAGTGGGGGGTTACGCCTACCGACTGCTGCTTTAATTTCTGAACCAATCATTAACCTCTGGTGTACCTATAAGCGTAAGTTCAGTGGCGTGGCGAGATAAAAATAAAGTGTGGGCAAGTTACATTTGGCAAGACTAGAGTTGCCATCCGTCCGGGTTTCCCCGGATATGTCCTAGTGTAGAGGGCGTCCGGGGAGCGTCCGGGCCGGACTTCATTGGTAGTCCGGGTTTAAAAATAATCAAGTCTTGGGCCGCCCGCGACACACGCACTGTGCCCGCACGCCGCGATCAACCGACGAACCGACTCACTAAATTCACTGTCCCTCCACTGTTGACATGTCCGGGTTTTGGGCTCTAAAATCCGGGGTTTTAACGCGTCTTGTCCTGGTTGACAGATTTTAGAGATGGCAACCGTAGGCAAGACCCTCTGATGAGCAGTGTTGATTTTAGCTTGAGGGTGTACATATAAAAATCTTAAAGGGATTTGGCTAGAATGTACTAAAATTAGTTCGAGCTAGAGAATCCCTTCAATTCACTACTGAAGCTCTATGCATTGCGAGGTCTTGGGTAATGGCCAACATCGTCCACGCCTTGCGCGGCCTATAAACGGTCTTCAAGAGACCAGAGAGTGTATACGGAAACTTCACCGACCACTTCATTTTAAGCTAAAATAACTCGTAAAAAACATTATAACCCCATAAATTCATAAATACAAAATGATATTCTCCATTTACCTACGATTAAAATCTACTGTGCTCATGGCAGAATCTTGGCAAAAATGTTTTAAAGACTTTCGACTTCTTAACTTCCTCAGTAGCCCCTGACCACATATCTGTGATTCCTTCTTGTTCCTTCTTTATCTACTCGTATAACAAACTTTATCCACACTCAATGAATCTTTCTCATACATTACCACCAATCGCTAAAATTTGTAATTTTAAAACATGATAAAATATGTAAAAAGTTTTTGAGGATAGACAATTAATGATCATTGAACATATACCTAATATTCGTTTACTAATTGGTGTATGTTTTTTTAATAGTTTTTCAATAGAAACTAAGTAAGTAGTGCCAAGATTGTTTCACCCCTAACAAAAACGGAACATAGCAACATATTATTACAATTTGTAACGCAATCTTGCTTGTTCATCGCAGTGTAAGTAAGTAGTTCTGGCGGTTCGTTATCATAATTAGTACTATAGTGTTCGCAATGCATAGGTTATCACTGCTTCCATGCGCGCCGCCATTCTGATTGATACATCCGTCCACGATCATAATGTTCATAGTTTTAAGTAATAATATAATTTTAATAGATAATATTGAATGTCGAAACGCACTGGACTCGGCGGTAAAACGCCAGCGATCAATGCAGCAATAAGCTAAACGGGCGCGGGGATGACCGCTAATGGAAAAAAAATCATGTGCGTTTCCGTTCTTCGGAGGGCACGTAAAGTTTGGTCTCGATGTTATCGATAGATACAGTCGTTAAACTTTAGCCTTAAGGCCTGACAAAACCCTTAAGGGCGGTTTGAAAAAATCCGACTGCGGGCTCTCACTAACCCACATCACCACCAATCCGCATTGGCAAGCTCCAGGCAATCCCATTAATGGGGAGATGCCCGTGCTCATCAGTGGGACGCAACTAGGGTTGCAGCCAGACTCATCTTTGCATATTCTGTTAATTTCTGCTGGTAACAAAAGTTATTTGTCTTGAGCGTAGCACAATTCTATGTCTATGTTTTCAAATACAAAATTAAACTCTTTAAAGTTTTATTTTCTATGTGTGTTTTGTAATTTTCAAAATTTAATAGATAATATTTCCACTAATTCCTATCGGTTTTTGATACTTTTGTTCATATCATAATAAGCTTGAATAAATTTATGATTGTGACAAAGTGGCATCAAATCGCAGCGAACACTGAAAATTCAAAATTGCTGCAGCTGAATCTCTGGAGGGGAAAACTCAATTTGATTCCATTATTTAAATGTAATTCTCAGCTATAAATTCAACACCGGAAATTTATTTCCGATACAGACAATTGTAGTGTACCTTTTTTGTATCGGGGGGAAACCTTCAAAAGGTACTCGGCTCCTTGGGAGAGGATACCGGGTTATGTGGTATTATAATAATAAAAATAATAATAAATATCTTTGGACAATTCACACAACACCATCTGATTCCAAACTAAGCAGAGCTTGTACTATGGTTATCAGAAAGCTGATATAATTCTAAATACATACTTAAATAGATAATTAACACCCAGACGCAGAACAAATAGTCGTGTTCATCACACAAATATTTGTCCTGGGTGGGAATCGAACCCACGACCTCACGTTTCGCAGTCGGCTCATCACCCACTACGCCACGGAGGCTGTCAAATTTTTTACCGCACTAAAGCCTTGGCCTGCCCCTACACTAGGGGAGGACTCCGGGATCTCCAGTGGAACGCGGTGTCCTCCGCGCACAACGCCCAGTACGAGCCTATCTTCGGGAGAGCAAATGTGCTCTTCTGTACCTTCAGATTCTTACGTCGGCATGCAGCCACGTACAAAACGCCGTCCTTCCTGGGGCCGCTGGCTGGACGGATCGAGCTCCCACTCTCACCGCCCGCAAGTCCGTGCTTCCGTTGGGCTTTTAGTTGCCTCTTACGATCAGGCAGGGGATGCCGTAGCTCTATTCTTAATCCCGAAGCTACAGATGTATCGAGAACACTGTGAAGCCTTTCATTGGTTTGGTTAAAAGGCGGTTTTCCAATGAGGTGAAGCGATCATCTGTTTTTCGCAGCACTCTTTTATCGTCAGGTTGCTGGCCACACTTGCAGAAGACCACTTACAGGAGGAACAACACAATTGCATACAACTTCGGACAGGATCTAGTCGTATTTGAGTTAATGAGTGAAATAGCTCGTTCGGATAAATTCTGATGCTAGAATTAACGGATCACTTATTAGGTAATGCTTGTGATTGTTTGATTGGAAATGATTACTATCAACTAAGCCGTCTTTACGTAAAAAAAAGCTATAAGCTGTTTTTACTACATAATATATTTCTCACAATTGAGGAGGTAAATAAGTAATAACGTAACGTAACGTTTTCACACTCATGGCCCACAGTAGGGTAGATATTCCCTATGTCGCGGGTACCATGGATACATATGTACAAAGACCGAAGCAGACAGAGAACGAAAACTCATCATTAAATTTTTTGCCTCGCCGGGAATCGAACCCGGGACCTTTCGATTGGCAGTCCGGCATGGTAACCTTGCGCCACACGGGTCGTCAATTTTCAATGTTAGTCAAATTCACTTCATGGCAAATTGAGAATAAATGAGTTTTGTATACCGTCTCATATTATGTATTTATTTACTTCACTGTAATGCTTAGAATAGTAATTACTTATATAATTATTGTGGAGTACAGGGGCCATTGAAAAACGGTTATTTTTTATATATAAAAGTTAATGCTTGTATTTGCGGAGTAAAACGCAAGTACATATATGCATATTATATTCCTATTTCACGCTCGATAAATTTGGATTTGAACACTTTTGAAAATTACTTCCTGTAATATGGTTAAACGAGTTTTGCTTTGACGAATCGCTATAAAGTCAATATGTCCGTCATTATGTTTCACTCGAGCGGTATTTCGGACTATCTGTGGTGTATAAATCCTGTGTCCAATATTCGCCTGGAGCGCTTTTTGATCTGGCGCAGCGCTTAAGTTATGTGTCACTGGGGACAACGCTCTCCTCCAATACATGTGTTTGTTACCTTTGTGTTCACTGAACAATATTTAATGTTACCTTACTACGTTACGCTTTTAACCTAAGCAACCACCTATAAATTTGGTGGTGAATGCATGCATAGCTAAGAAATAGTACCAAATAATATAATTAATAGAATCAGGCGTTACTTTGCGGAACTCCATTGTTATAAAGTTAGGTAAAAACACGGACGAGTAAAAAAAGTAAAAACTACTTTGCAACAATCCGCAATCAGAACGTATGATGGTGTATACTTTTTCATGCAACAGCACCTCCCTTCTTCTCACATTGGATACATGTACAGAAAAAAAGGAAGAAAAAATATTTATTTCATATTAGGAATACAAAATATTTGCTTAATGAACTCAATTTAAATACAACATAAAAATAAAATTAAATACAAAATCGGTAATAAAGCTTACAAAATTTTATTAATGTCAGCAAACTTTTACTTAACAGCAAATTTTTACTTACGAGACTAAATTATAAAATATATTATAAGAAATATAAAATTTGTATGGTAAAAAAGAATAACTTCATTATTATGGTGACATACGAGTAGATCCATTACTCGACAGACTTCACCTACCTGGCATTTCTCTTGTAACTTTTCATATTTATTATTTGTATTTTGTGCTGTCTTCTTGTTGTTGGATTTGTTAGTATGCTGTGTGTTTTGAGATTTCGTTATGAGTTTTGCAATAAATTATTTGATGATAATTAGTTATCCTCGGTATTCTCGTTATCGGTATAGCAGTAACTGTGAACGTGTCACATTTCTTAATCGTTCTGCTTCAATTCTGGAACTATAATGTAATAGTCTTATTATTGGACTTATAATTGGTAAACGGTTGTATTTGTCATAATGTCATGTACTTGAAGAACCTACTTATTTAAACGTACCCATTTCAGTCACAGTACAAAGAAGAAGGACTTCTTTTCAGTGATAGCGCTAAAAATTTGAATCTCCGCTATAATGTTTCACTCGAGCGGCTATTCGCACTATTTGGTTAGTGTATAAATCGTGCGTGCATGGGCCGCCTGGAGCGCTTTTTGATTTGGTGCAGCGCTTTAGTTATAAGTATGTCCCTGGAGACTGTGCCCTCTTACGATACACGTGTTGTGTACTTACTGAACTGAACAATATTTAACCTTTCAGTAGCGAATGGAGTAATCGAACGAAGTGCTTTTATAATCATGCTAATCTTACCATAATAAGCTGGTATGTTAATTTAGACTAACTTTAACGCCGTAAAGTGAAAATATTTATGACGTATGATTATGTATGGAGTTAATGACACTAGATCAATGATTTTTAACTAAAAAAGGTATTACTTTGTATTTTTGATTAATTGTTTTATTATTATCAACGCTGCTTACTTTATTATAAATCTTTCAATGTCGCCATTAAATCGCACTAATTTAAATGGCATTCATTATAACGTAAATGTTCACAGCTGTGATCTTACCTATTTAAGCTGATATGCCAAAGGGCCCTCCTTAAAGTAGATACTTTATCTATCGAGTTGATCTCGGGATGTAGTAATGTTAAAAAAGTGAACCAGTGAGCGCACAACACTTGTATCGGAGGAGAGCGCAGTCCCCAGGGACGCATAACTTAAGCGCTGTGCCAGATCAAAAAGCGCTTCAGGCGAATGTTGGACGGACGGCACGATTTATATACGATACCAGCCAGACACTGCGAATTCCCGCTCGAGTGAAACATAATGACGTACAAATCTACTTTATGATGGTGTCCAGAGAATTTGCCTATTTAAATAAATAAGGAACGGGAACAGTTACAATTACACTTTAAAAGTTTTCCATAACTAATATAAATATTTAGGCATAAAAAAGCTGAGCTGACGTCATAATTACTGGCGCAAAATTTGTTGAAAAACAATTATCAGTACAAGTAAAGAAAAAGGAAGAAAAGGATACATTTCCACTTGCAAGAGAAATTTATTTTTCTGCTATGTGCGGTTTATTTTAGCACAGCCGTCACCTTCTGTGTGTGACTTCAACTAGCATTAAGCCAGTTTATCGATTCTCATTTTTGTAATTCGACTGGCTCTTTAATTTCTGATTTAGTTCTAACTAAGGAACTAAGTAACATAGTCTATTCACCACCGAATTCATAGGAAGTACTTAACGCAAAACCTTCACTAGTAAAGCAATGTTAAATATTGTTCAGTGAGCACACAACACATGTATCGGAGGAGGGCGCAGTCCCCAGGGACTCATAACTTGAGCTGTGCGCCAGATCAAAAAGCGCTCCAAGCAGAAAATGGACGGCACAATTTATAAACCAGCCAGATAGTGCGAATTCCCGCTCGAGTGAAATATAATCCCGGACTCATCTACCTTATGATGGTGCTTTGGGAATGTACAATGTCAAAAAATTGGAAACGTATTTTTTTTGTCTTATTACCTGGAGTTACTCTAAATTTTCCAATGCACTTGGCATTAACTATTTAGTGTACATTGACTAAAATGCAAGTAATGGCGTGCTTCCTAATTTTATCGCACATTTTTTTTTCTAACATTTTAACTTTAAACAAGGAATTTACTAACATAAATACCTATAATATACATATTATATTAATGCTTATCCAAATTCAAAGATAAAATTCAATCCACATAATATACATTTCATTAGGGTTCTTTTCATTCACGTTTTCACTGGAGGTATACCCGACAGTTCGTCGGACCTTACAACCGTTTTGCGCAGCGTTAATTAAGAATCGAAAAGGTAACCAAAAAGTTACAATGAGTAGAACCATTAATTTTATAATTAAAGTACAACGAACTGGTAAATACAGATAATAAAAGACTACAAGACAAAAGTTGTAGTTACCTCAGAGCAGCAGACTACAGACTCCACGCAGCAAACATCACGAGTTGTCGAAAAGTGCCAGCAAAACGTCCCATAAAGATGAGCCATTGCTCTGTATGCTCAGAAATTCCAGCCAATTCTGGTTCTGAACAGGTTACGCTTACGATAAATCAGACCGAATAAAACTCTATAAAAATTAATAAAAATAAAATTATAACATTTGCAATCGCACTTCACTTAGAGCAGCAGACTGCACATAGTCTGCCGCGTGAGCGAGGTGCTGTAATTCACGAGTAGCCGAAATGTGTTTCCTGAAAGGTAATTCATTACAATTGTTGAACTGTAATTGTGACCATCACATTTTTTTAATATTCTTGTCATTTTCTGTAACTTTAAAAACTTTAGAGACAGTCTGCCCAGAAAAACAAGTTATGAAACTAGGAACCCTATTCGTCTTTCTTCATAGTTATTTTTTCTGTTATTCACAAATCCATCACGCCTGAACAAACTATCCATACAAATTCTCAGTTTGGATGATCCTCAGAAACTTGGCTGCAACCCTTTTTGCCCACTGCTGGGCTCGGGTCTCTCCCCATTATTGGGGAGGCCTGGAGCTTACTCCACCACGCTGCTCCAATGCGGGTTGGTGGAAATGCAGGTTGGTGGCCAACCCGCTGCCGGATGTTATCAAACCGCCCATAAGGCCTCCGACAAGGTTTAACGATTTTCTTATTGAACGAATCGTGAGTGTACACTAACATTGTAGTACCTACCTAATATATGATATGACCGACGATTTACGTGAGTACAGTCGTATAATATATTACTACAAGGTTTAACGACTGTTATCTATCGACGAAAACCGGGACCGACGGCTTAACGTGCCCTCCGAAGCTCGGAAACGCGCATGTTTTTTTTCCACTAGCGGTCACCCATCTCACACCCGACCGCGACCGTTTGGCTTAGTTGCATAGATCGATAGATAATGCCATTAGACATTAAGCTCGCCTATTGTACCACGATGTATTGGGGTCAATAAAGTTTTAAATAAATCGTTTGTGTTCTACGCTAACCGCTGGGCCATGCGCTCAGAAACTTAGTTGATACATTATAAAAGATCACAAGACAATAGCCGTAGTTCATTCCAGTTGCCGAAATGTGCCTCTGAATGGGCCATAAAGATGATTCATTGCGCTGAAATACACCAATAGCTTAACGTAAGTATTATTTTAGCAAATACTCAACTCGGAAAATAAGATTTTATTGTATTTAAGAGATTTTCATTGTATTTTTCACATAACAAATGTATTATAGAGATAATTTAAATTATTCGCTGTATAAAAAATGCATAGTAAAATTTAAGAATGTTTATTATGTAGTTTTGGCGGGAAAGTGTAGTCGGAAAGTGACATTTTATTTCCTTCTATTTTTGAAGTATATCGAGTAAAATTGAGGGACTTTTCGTAGACATAAATTAATTACTGTTGTGGAATAAAATACCCGTACGAAAAAATGGCTTTACGAGTTGCCTCCAAAATTCTATCAGAAGCGTTCTGGTAAGGTAGCCATTGCTTTACTTGTTTACTAGGAAATCCGACTGACTTGACAAATAGAATTATTGATTTTGACTATTATTATATCGCCCGATTTCAACGAAATGGGTAATAATTGTATTCTAACGTTTTTCTTGATACCATATTGGCTATTTGATCGATCGTGCAATGCTATTATAATATTATGTAAGTATATGTATGATGATAGTACGGTAATTTCTGTCTCCATTCGTTCCAATATCATAAATGTGCTCAGTATTTCGGATATGGAACGATTTATTTAATTTACTATGGCCAATTGATGCAAATATGTTTTGGCTGCGGAATGCTCTTGGCGCCGCCAGACACGATTTTTAATCTATGTTTGAAATGTTAAAATGAGACATATTTTTAAACAATCAAATTATCTTTAAAATAACTATATGCTTTGGGATTTACGTTTATTTTTAATGGCAACTTGTTATCTTGCGGGTAATGAGACTCTTAACTGAACTTTCTTTCTTGGCACATTGTGTAATAGATTGCATCATGCACCTTTTTTAATTCGGGGTTTAAAGTATGAGTATGATTTCCTTCCATGATTAAAATTATACTGCTATTTCTCGCAATACTAGCTCTTGTTTAGTTTTATTTTGTGCTGTGGTACTTCAGTGATGCTATTGTAAGTTACTTGAAGCGCGCATGGCCCGGCGGTTAGCGTAGAATGCAAACGATCTATGCAACTAAGCTAAACGGGCGCGGTCGGGTGTGAGATGGGTGACCGCTAGTGGCAAAAAAACTATGCGCGTTTTCGTGATTCGTAGAGCATGTTAAGCCGTCGGTCCCGGTTGTTGTCAATAGATAACAGTCGTTAAACCTTGTCGGAGGCTTTATGGGCGGTTTAAAAACAACCGACAGCGGATTGGACACTAACCCGCAACTCCACCAACCCGCATTGGAGCAGCATGATGGAGTAAGCTCCAGGACTCCCCAATAATGGGGAGAGACCCGTGCCCAGCAGTGGGACGCAAAAAGGGTTGCAGCCATTGTATGTTACTCACATTAAAACTTTGCGAATTGATATTCCTCACTCTAATACTTCCAAGCAGTCGTTTTGCGTTGTGTGGTGCTTTTTAATTTTGTGTAATTACTTCGCAATAAATTGCTTCACGTTGTTTATTCTCGTTATGCTATTTCAAGTCGTGATATTGTTAGTGTGTAACGTGTAGTAGCTGTATTATGTAGTTAGTTTTTGGCGTTGTATTTCTTCGCTCTCTTTGGCCTTCGAATTTGTCGCGCTCATCATTTCCTCTTTCGCGATATCTCCCAATAATTGCAAATTGTGAAGATTCTAGGATCATATTCAAACGCACAAACGCTGTGATAAGTAGCTAATTATCAAACTATTAAATAAAGACACATGATCTCTTCTATCATGTTCAGCAAAGAATTGTTTACTATCATTTTTCCTTATTATTCTAATGAAATATTCTTTTTCTCATAAATAGCCAACGATGGGCTATATCATTACTGATAACATGTATCTAAACAGTTATTTTAATTCTTCTGAGAAATACGTCGGTGCTTTGATGTAAAGATAACCGGATACTTGGTATCTAAGTATGTTAATTGTTTTAAGTAAACAATATTATAGTAAGATTCTAAATTAATTATAAAATATATACCATGTTACTTACAACACTTATCGGTAAAAAATTCTGCGCTATGTCTAAATGCCTGTTAATAATTCTGAAAAAGTTAATGTAATTATAATACTGCATGCTGGAGATTGGTGACACTTAAAGTTTGTGTCTTCGTGATAGATGTAAGTTTTGATTCTCATCCCTCTGATTTCAATGTTTACAAATTTGGATAAATCCTAAATATTTAAGATTGCTCAATTTTCCTTAAATTGTAAAAAAAATATATGATGACCTACCCAATGTACGTTGATCTTAATAATCAAGGAAAAAAACTCAGAGAGGAAAAAAATCAAAATCTTCTCAATTAGATCATCACAGGTCCGAAAGCGATTTTTCCTCAAACAAATCAATAATGAATATCAAGGCGTTATATTTATAAATAAATGTGAACAGAAGAAAAAACGCGATAAAATAACATCGTGTACCATTACTGTGACAACCAAAACATGCCAGGGTCAGAGGTCCGCAGATAAAAGACATGTATTAATTTGCTTGACGCTTTGTGGATGACGGATCGACAAATTTAAACAGATTGCTTGATATTTAGCAGTGTAAGTTTTTTGAACTTTAATAATGGTTTCGGCATTACTTTGCGTTAAATTTCTACGTCATAGGCACGACTCCATGTTATTTAATGGAATTACTGCTTTATTACTTTACTAGCTATGGCTGGAAGCTATACCTTTGTTGGAAAAAATCAGTGCCTGCTTAATTTTATTTATTTTATCTCTATTTTTGAACCTTCACAAAAACGTCTAAATGTATAACGCAAAATCAGCTACGATATTTTAGATGTTACACATTTTAGGTGCATCAGGGCTGCTGACTCGTCAGGCCTAGCTAGTGTTGCCATCGCTGCAACAATACACAACAGAATTACTTTACGCTAGAAATGGGTGCAGCAGTGGTAGGTATCTTTCCGTTCAAACCATAAAAACCCTACCACCGTTTTCGTCGAGGGTTCCAAAAAATTTCGGTGCTTAATCGGAAACTTAGGCTTTATCATATTCGACCAATTTTAACTGAAGCCGAAAATTTTTTCAGACTATTTCTGTTTCATTTTAATTCGCTAAATCCATACTTAATATTAAAAATTCGAAAGTAACTCTGTCTGTCTGTCTGCTACGCTTTCCCGCTTAAACAACTGAACCAATTTTAATGAAATTTGGAACATAGATAGAGTGGACCTTGGGAAAGGACATAGGATGGTTTTATCCTACGGGAACCTTTAAAACGGGTCCACGCGGGCGGTGCCGCTGGCGGAAGACTAGTTATTCTATAAAATTGTGTTATACACTAAAACGGTCGGTCCCAAGATAGAAAAGGTTATCAAAATATGTACCCAATAAATTATTACTGTGCTTCTTTATGTTTTTAACTAACCGCCACTGATAATTATGTTTATTGAATATTAATATTGCTTTCGACGCAATTAAAAATGAGGTTGAACACTTTTTGGTCGATGATACGGGTTTTATTTTTGTATCTGTAGAAGTTTTTACAGCTTCAATTTATCTTTTGCTCATGACTTCTTATTGAGTACTTACGTTACTTTTCTTATAAAAAGTATTGTAAGAAGCTTAAAGGGTTTCAAAGATTTATTTGTGTAGGTCTTAGAATATAATACAATTACATTACTGAAAACAAATTCACGCGCCCAAATTGAAGTATGTTGATTGGTGCCATTAATGCAAGGAGCATTTATTTGTCCTGCTCCGTGCAGCCGCGCCGGGCCGCTCCGTAAGACTTAAGGTTAAAGTTAATCAGAACACTTTATAAAAACAAAAAAATTCTACTTAATAAAATAACTTTTCCCAGTGTTTGCAATATTTTGTAGTATTTTATAGTTAATTTGGTCAAAATAAAAATATTTTGTTTGTCAGATGTGACAGCTGTAGGAATCTATTTAGTGCTTCAATTTTGATAGCACGCTTGTATGAAGACACTCATTCTATACGTATTCTAAGGTGTAGGTACTAGAAAACAAACACTATTGGTCTAGAAAGGCAGGCGCTCTTTGTATTCTGCTATTGGTATTAATAATTATCATGAGGCAGCGGCTATAGCCGGTACCTATAGTTAGTAGGATATTTATATGTTGTACACCATAACTGCGATGGTTCATTATGGTAATTAAAGTTTACTCGTGAAAAGTTATAATACTATTTTACAAAAAACAACAAAAGTTAACGTTATAACGTTAGGTATTTGTAAGAACGATATTAGAAGGATCTAAATATACAAAACTAGAGAGCTACGTCCCTAATAGAAGACTCAAATTCGTCGTCTCGATTTTAAATTACCTAATATTAGATACGAATTCTAAAACCAACGTTTGGCAAAACTCGACGAATTAGCGACATATCCAAATGATATTTCGTTTGTAGATAAAATTGAGCTAATTAATAAATTAAAAACGTTCTTAAATTAAATTAATTAAATTAAAAAATATATGTTCCCAAAATTATAACCCTTTTATAATTTTTGGGCATATTATTAGTAGCTAGTCATGAATGTATGGTACGTATAAATATGTATTATTATTAAATTTATAATAGACGACCCGCGTGGCACAATGGTTACCATGCCGGACTGCCAATCGAGGGGTCCCGGGTTCGATTCCCGGCGAAACATAAATTTGAATGATGAGTTTAAATTTCTGTTCTCGGTCTGGGTGTTTGTGTTCCTTTCTTTGTATGTGTCCGTGGTACCCACTACACAGGGTATTAATTACCTTACTGTGGGGCTATGAGTGAGTAACGTTTATTATTATTATTATTATGTAAAATTAGGTTCTTAGCTCTACATAAAGCTCAACATCTTTGCTGAATCCATAGCGTTTTCTGAACTCTTCCTCGTTATAAAATTCCAGAGGATTTTGCGAATCCCGTATTACTTTTCTGACACTTTCTAACATTCTTCACGTATTCTATCATTAATATAGACATCAAATTCTTCTTCACTGATGTAATCCATATTACTTTTTAGAATAATAACCTTTAATCCCCGTACACTTCAATGTGACTCTATGCGCTTCTTAAAATAACTCGGGAGCTGTTTTACGTATGCATCAATTTCGACAAACGCATAGTAGCAGGTTTCACTCTAAGTGCATCAAGTTTGACACCCGTCAGAGAGAAGTGGCCTTTACGGCAAACCCCTCGTCCCAATGTCCATGCACAATGTGCCTTCTAGTTCTAAAACTATTGTGTTTGTGTGTGCCCAGCGTCAGTGTTGACGGTGCATAGAAAATGACATTGTTAATCAAATCAATCAAATCAATCAATCAAATAGCTTTATTTGCTTGAATAAGGTTTTACATAAGGTCTTATAGTCTAAACATATTTCCAGCTTATTCTACCGGTCAGCGGCATGCAAATTTATACTTAAAAACAATTATAATTATATCATGAAAATTAAAATTATTCGTCTATTTATTTAAATGTCACAATTTAAAATTATCAAAATTACCTATCGAAAATTTAAATATTCATTTATGCTATAAAAGCAGTTTTTTTGCAACCATTCTGTTAAATTTTGTTTAAATTTATCATATTTGTAATTCTTTAGTATATTTGGTAACTTATTGTAAATGTTAATGGCCATGCAATAAACATTTTTCTTAAAACTTTAAGCTTACAATTAGGTATAACAAGCATATGTTTATGCCTTGTCACTCTACTCACGTCATCAACTTTTTTCTTAAAATATTCAGGGTACCTATGGACAAATAAGCATATCTCTCTTATGTACTTTGCTGGTACAGTTAAAATGTTATACTTCATGAATATTGGTCTACAGCTGTCCATAAAGTATAAGTTGCATATCGCTCGTAGGCATTTTTTTTTTGTATTTTGAATGCTCTGATAGAGTCTGATGAGTTTCCCCAAATTATAATCCCGTAGTTAAGTACTGACGCGACATAACCGTGGTATGCACACCATGCCGCTTCTTCCGACACCGTGTATCTAATGCGTCGAAGTGCAAAAACAAACCGGTCTAGCTTACTACAGATGGAATCAATATGTTCTTTCCATTTGAGTTGTTTGTCTATTACGAGGCCTAGGAAAGTGGTAAATGGTGCTTCGTTAACTTTTTCATTGTTATATTTGATGTCTAGTTGTTGAGATATTTTGTTATTTACATTAAAATTAACAATTTTTGTTTTTGCTACGTTAATTTTTAAGTTATTATACTTAAGCCATTTATCCACGTTATTTAAAGACTTTACTATTTTTGACTTTAGGGTACTAACGTCTTTGTCATCTATAAGTAATGTAGTATCGTCAGCAAATAATATGCATTTACTTGTAATAGAGTTCGGAAGATCATTTATATAGATTAAAAACAATAACGGCCCAATTATACTTCCCTGTGGTATTCCATACGAATTATTTTGTCGGAATTTAGATCTAAAAATAATTTTAGTCCCCTGGCCGTTAGCTAGTGAAATTCTACTTATTTCCGTACATTGTTTACGATTTTCTAAATAACTTTTTATTAATTGATATGCGTTACCTCGAACACCATATTTTTCTAATTTTTTTAAAAGTTTTTCATGCACTACAAAATCATATGCCTTAGTCATATCAAGGAAAACTCCTGCAATATGCGTCTTATTATTTAAACCTTCTGAAATTATTTTTACAAGATTAAATGTAGCGACAGTTGTAGAAAGGTTTTTTCTAAAACCAAACTGTTCTGGTCTTAAAATGTGGTGGTCATTAAAAAAGTTTATAAATCGTATATTAATGGCCTTTTCTATAATTTTGGAGAAAATTTAAATTAGGGTAATGGGTCTATAGTTATTTAGAGCCTCTCTGTCACCTTTTTTGTGTAGAGGCTTTACAACGGACCTTTTAAGTTTGGTTGGAAAACAGCCTTGTGAAAAAGCGAGGTTTATAATATGACACAACGGTTTACATATATAATTTGAGCAAGTCTTAATACTTTTCGTATTAACTCCGTCAAATCCTACAGATTTACACTTTTTTAAACCCATAATAATTTTTAATACTTCTAAGGGACTAATTGGAGCAAGAAATATTGTGTTGGGATTATTTATGATTTTTTCTTTATAATTCGTTTTGTGAACATTATTCGATGTCATGTCAATAAAAAATCATTAAAAATTTCAGCAATAATGTTAGAGTCAAAATATGTCTTGTTGTTAAATGTAATAGAGTGTATGTCATTGTTTAAAATTTTGCACTGAGTCTTTTCTTTTATCGTTGCCCATGTTGCTCTACACTTGTTGTCACTATTTCGAATATATTTTGCGTTGCTTATTTGTTGTGATTTTAGTACCCATTTTTTAAATAATTGATTATATTTCTTGTATGTGGTTGTATTTTTCTTTTTATTTATAGTGCTAAATCTGGAATTTAAGTATAGGCGTCGTTTAATTATACTTGATACCTTTAAGCCTTTTGTTAACCACCTTTGTTTGTTATTTATTTGTGATGTCTTGACCTTAATAAACGGAAAACATAAATTGTAAAAAAGAGTAAATAAGTCGTGGAAATAGTTAAAAGATTCATCTGTATCTTTCATGTTATACAATTCTGAAAATGACAATGAAGCAATGCAATCTATAATTTTTTTTGTATTCTCCTTATTAAAGTCTTGCTTGTATTCAAACCAATGCGTGAAACTATGACATTTTGTAATCTTTATATGTATAGTCTGTGCCGTTTCGTGGTCAGATAAACCTAGATAATGAATGCTGGAATTAATATCGTCAAAATTACTTACTATCAGGTCAAGGCATGCTCTTTGTCTTGTTGGACGCGTAACATTAATTGAAATTGACATACCTATTTAGAAATGTGTGCGTTCTTCCCCCGCACCAGGTTTGGCACAATAATTATGTACCGAAGCGAGGCGCTATGCCGTCTCTACTAAAGGCTGAGTCAGTAACTTTGATGCTTTAAGGTTTCACTCAAATATCGTCTATAAATTCGTTTAGATGACCATATGCGTTGGTGAGTACTATGAGATCTCATATGATTGCTTATGAATACGGGTGTATAAGAGCTAACTACTACACGTCTGTCGTCATAAAATCCAATTTCCTTGCACCGATTTCCTCTATACCCACTGTTTTATATGGCATGCTAAAGTGAGATGAAAATCAGAATCTGATTATGAACATGATCAGTTCATTTCACACCTACTTTTACTGCACTTACACTTGATCGATTGCGGGTGAATGAAGACATCCGTGTAGGAAATTGAGTACCTATATTACCTGGTATATTTATTAAAGTTACATCTGACTAACAATAAAATATAATACAAAACATAAACGTAAATAAAACTACTTTTGTAACAATATTATATGATGAGCAGCGACGGACGAGTGGTAAAAAGCCGCGGACTTCGACGCGACCGATCCCGGGTTCAAATAATCGGCGCGCACCTCTGAAAAAAGGAATTTGTAATGTGCGCATTTATCATTGTTCCATGGTGATGGAAAATATCGTGATATTTAATTGATTACGATGTTCCCCATCGCCGTACATGCCTAAGAGAAATTAATAATTTCCACACCAATTCGCAATTGGCCAGCATGGTAGACTATAGCCTAAATCACTCTCACTTGTGAGAGAAGACAGCAGTGGGACATAAAAAAAAGTTTGAAAAACAAATTATATGATATAATTTAACTAATTATTATGGGTAAACAGTGTCTACCAAACTTGTGCCCAGCACAGGATAATAAAAATGGTTTAAAGACAAAAAATGAACATAAGGTATCTTAATCTATATTTTTCCCTTAAATGTTTTATGAAAAAAAAAACATCCATTCACCTACACAAATAAAATCAAAATATAGATTACTATGCAATTATATCAGATTGTATTTTTGTTTTGGTTCAAGTACCTACCTACTTAATTATTAGTTAATTAGAAAGACAAGACTTCAAAAATGAGTTTGTGGTTATTTATGATGATTTTGAAAATGTACTTATGTATATGTAAGAATGTATGATAATTGATAGCTCATTAAATGAATTCGTTAAAAACCAAAGTGATTTGATTTTAAATTTAACTTTAAATGTAACCAAAGTAAAAATATACTCCTTTTCAGCTCGAAGTTGTGTCGCGCGATTTTAAACAAGATGTCTTCGCGCGTTCTGTCTGCGTGATTTGTAGCTTTTGTTACCACATTCAACTGCATTGTGCCGCTGACAGTCACTGCTGGAATGAATAATTTAAGAACTATCTAACTTAATAATGCTGGGACTTCCGTACAATACATACAATACAAAAAGAAAAACGGGTTGCACTCCGGTAGTGCCGGCAGTAGTGAAAACTTGAACATTAACTTTGTGCATTTTTGATATTTTGGAATGGCAGTCATTCCGGGTAACTTTGAATTGACGTTTAACTTTGAACAAAGTTGGAAAAAAGATTTAACAATTTATTACATCGAAATTTTTGATATTTCAATATAATAACTGTGTTAAATGGATTGCCAAAATGTTTTTGTACCAAATGAAAATTAAAGAAATAAACTGTCAATGCCATAATTCTGAAAATTCCCGCCTTTTCCGTGGTTAACTTTCTGGAAGTTTTTGAGCTCTGATTTGAAATCGTAAACTAGTCCACTTTGATTCATATGGCAAAACCAAGCTATTTGTTACTTTTTTACGTCAGTGTAGATGTCATTTTTATAGATAAGGTTTTTAAATTTAATAATACCTTCTTTTTGTTTTACGTTAACCTTAAAATATTATGGTTTTTTACATTCTAAAAAAATTATTCAAAGTTACCCAAAACTCATGATAACTATGAATTCGACTTTTAGGGTAAATTATGGGTAGTTTTGTTGTTTTTTCCGCAAATTTATTTTGTTAGACAGAAAAACCAACTCAAAAGGACACTATTCATTCAATAAAATAAAGGTGTCATAAATTGAAATCATTTTTAATAATAAAAATAACGTAAAAAACGTTCAAAGTTACCCGAATTGTACGTAGGGAATAATTTCGCACGAATTGCTTTTATTATCTCAGTATTATTTTTCATCTAGTATTTTCAGTAGGTTTTCATCTAGCATTTTTATAAAGTACTCACTCATTTTATTTTACTATTTCTTCGTCACTTTTTTCATTAATAGATGAACTTTGTTCAATGTCGATATGTTAAATACTTGATATAAACTAATTTTACAAGTATACACAGTCGAGCCGTCATCAGCTGTCACCCCTCCGTCTTAGGAATTTTCGATCAGGTCACGTGTAGTTGACGCGAGTTTAACATTTTTTACCCATCCCAAGAAAAGTTCACAAAGAATTTTCACTTCAAGAATCGCAATATCTATTAGTTTGTATGTAGGAACTTTACTTTAAACTTTAAACCTATAGCAAAAGCTCAAGAAGAAAATTCTGCGGGCTGAGCTAAGGGGTTCGAATTGCGCCTTTAAATTTTCAATTAAAGATAAAAATAAATTGATGTAGTCTAGTAGACTTATAAGAGCCTGTTCAGATAGTGAAAAAATGTGAAAATGTGGAGATTTGGTAAATCAATAGAATCCCCTTACAAAACTAAAGACAAAACTATGAAAAGCGTCACACAGCGCCCGCAATACCTAGTCTGTTCGCTTTCTTAACAGAATTTACTCAACAATTAAGTTCTAGTTTCGATTTTAACAAAGTCAAAAATTTCAGTAAAATAGTTTCACATTTGGCAAAGGAAGATCTCCCGACGGGCGAGGTGGTTATGCCCGGGGAGCGGCCGAGGTCCAACCAACTGACTCAATTTGGAACTTATTAATGTGGTCGGATATTCAGAAAACTTTGATAGCGTGATTCAGAAAAATAATTTCGTTTCAAGATAATTTACATTGCTACGTAGCTACTTTAATAATATGAACCCAACCTTAAAATAAACGGTAGCGCAAAATCTCAATATACACCTTTTCAACTGTGTTGTCTCGTGCGATTTTAAACAAAATGTCTTCCCACCTTGAGCCACCTCCTGCGTGATTTGTAGCTTTTGTTGCCACATTCAACTGCATTGTGCCGCAGACAGTCACTGCTGAAATGAAGAACTTAAGAAATAACCTAACAATGATGGGACTTTTGTAAAGAATATAATATCTAAAATTCTACTAGTGACAAAATTAGAAAAAAAAATAGATAATGTTTTTATAGCACACCCTAAGCAGAAAATTCAAAGAGCTGAGAACCATTTAATGCACAAATGAAAATCATGTATAAGTACTAATATTAGTATTAGTTTGAACGTGCTAATCTCAGGAACTTCTGGTTTGAATTGAAAAAATATTTTTGTGTTGGATAGTCCATTTATCGAGGAAGGCTTTAGGCTATATTACATTACGATGCGACCAATAGGAGCGAAGCATCAGTGGAAAATGTTGCAAAAACGAGGAAAATCTATACTAAATATGTTTGTTTAAAAGCGCTAATCCCTTCCTTTGCACAGATTTAAAAAGAAAGTCAAACAAGTCCTGTGCCGCAAGGCTTATTACGATCTTAAGGACTATTTAATTGATAAAAAGCTTGGGATTGAGCTGTAGTCTCACAAGGCTGTTTCTATAACTGATGTAATAGATTTAAATCAATCAAACTGCCAATGTTAACAGATGGCTGTGGGACGGCAATGACACATGCGGTAGCTGTCACGTATGTTCCTTATCTGCCCATAGCTACTCTGTAAGAAAGCTTATTATTGTATACCTCATATTTTAAAACAGGGCTGAAGTTTTTCTCCGTCTGCTCTTTTCTTCAGCTCAGCATTGCCTAAGCGCACCCAGAGCAGACAGAACAAAAAAATAACGTTCACTAAGAGTTTGTAAATGAGCCGTACAGTGAATAAAGAATATTTCATTTCATTTCATATTTCATTTCATTTCAATCTCAGGAACTACTGGTTAGAATTAAAAATTATTTTTGTTTTGAATAGGCCATTTATTGAGGAAGGCTATAGGCTATATAACATCAAGCTATGACTAATACCAAAGTCCACGCGGACGAAATCGCGGGCGGCCACGAATATAAAATAGAAAGAAAACTGTGAGACTGTCAAACAGAATCCCACAGAAGGCAGGTAGCAATTATGGCATGGCATGCATGTTATGTACATAAGCAAGCGTCCTAGAACACAAAATGGTACAAAAATAGTCACAATACAACTGGCACGGTAGAGAAGGCCGATAGGTTATGCGTCGGCAGATAAAAATAAATCAGCGCTGATTTATTCCCACAACGCCGTTCCGACTGGCTGCTGACACCCGGCTGATGTTTACAGCCTCCTCGCATTGTGCTTCGATTTACTACGACCAGGTACCCGGCTACAAATGTTTTTGCGTCCCACTGCTGGGCACATGTCGCAGGCGTTATTGCATTATATTTAATACCTGGCGCTTACTCGCCACACTGCTCCATTGCGGATTGGTAGAGGTGAGGGTTAGTGGACAACCCTCTATCGGTTGTTTTAAAGGTTTTAAAGGTTGGCCTCGGAAAAGTTTCAACAACTTAATCAAAAGGATATCAAACCACAACGACTGAAACTGAGGGCCCACTCTGTACGTCCGTATCCGAAACTTGGTGAATTATCGGGCCAAATTTTTGAATAAGACTGAAGAAATTCTAGCAATATTATTCAATCAGTAGCTTAACGTCATCAATGATAACACTTAACTTATTAATTCGTGAAAAAAAAACCGATCTGAATATGCCAAAAAAGGATTCCGAAAATGTTAGAACTTACGGACGGATGCTTACAGAGTGACACCTCTGATGCCGAGTGCCCTCCGAAACACCGAAACGCGCATGAAATTTGCCACTAGAGCGGTCCCCCATCTCACACACTTGTTTCGCTTAGCTGCCTGAATAGCTTAAATTAATGAATACTCTGATTTTTAAAGAAACCTGCTAGTAATAATCAAACCAATAAGAAAACATTAATCAGTCTTACAAAAATTATAATTTTCGCTCACACATAAACCTCACTCACCTCATAAACAAAGAATGACGTACGTATATGCACAAAGAAATAAAAATAAATCAAAGGTGATTTATTTGCAACGTTTTCCAGCACGCTGCTTCGAGTGACAGCTTAAAGCTTCTCTTGCATATGCTAGCATACATGATGCAATATGGCAGAGGAGAGGAAACTTCATGCATCGTTCTCCAATGTGAGGCCTATTATTTTTATTAGCTACCTTCGAAATTCGACAGCTTTTTTACTGATCTGCTACTTATATTGAAATCTTTTACGATAAAGACGTACGTTTCCTTAACTCTGATAACTTGAATTCTTGTTTTGTGATTAATAGAATCAGGCGTTACTTTGTGGAACTCCAGTGTTATATTATAAAGTCAGATAAAACTACTTTGCAACAATCCGCAATCAAAACGTATGATGGTGTATACTTTTTTCATGCAATAGCACCCCCCTCCCTCCCACATAGGACACATGCACATGCAACAATAAAAAATATACACCAGCATACGTACCACCACCAACACGTGTTTCGCCCCAAATACAGCGCATCATCAGGGTTATTTACTCTACGACGATTTCTTGCAATCTCGCAAAGTCGAGTAGGGAGGTGCTATTGCATGAAAAAGTAGTATACACAATCATACGTTCTGAATGCGGATTGTTGCAAAGTAGTTTTAACCTAACTTCTTGCAATGTTTAATAAGGATTAAACACCATTCTGCGATACAATCCTATGTAGAATTAATGTTATAAAACTCTTTAAAATTTATTTAAATTTAAAATCTGTAATGTGATAATTAAAAAAATAAATTTAGTTTAGATGTTAAAAGAATCTCGTAGAATGGATATGTAAAAATCTTCCGCGACAGTGTAGTAGATGTACATTTAAACATACAACTTTTTTAAGATTTCGTCTAACCAGTTAGAATATTTAACTTGTTATTTATTTATCCGTCATAGTTTTGCAGAGCACGTTTCGGAAACCTGCATAGTAAATTGTGACTTCCTCGGAGAAAAAAATAAATAAATCAGTGGTGATTTATTTCCACTCTTCACTGCCTCGGCTTTCGCGATTCCTCATTTCTGCTGCACACGAGTTACATACATGCAATGCCGCAGAGACAGATATCTTACACTATTTAGTAGCAACTCTTTTTACAATATCAATAAAAAAGTGTTTTTATGTACCTATGGAATGTATTAAATACAGATTTATTATATACCATAGATTTAGCAAATAGTATATCATATACTTAGCAAATTAGTATAGTATAGTATTTCAGTATAGTATTCCATAGACTTCGCAAATGCTTACGTAATACCTTAGAGCATCAAAGTTACTGATGGGTGTCATACCTGTCATACCTTGATGCTCTAAGTGTAATACAGACCTATATCACGATTCAATAAGGTCGTTGACTGCCAAATCATTGAGAACTTTTAATGAGTTGACAAAACGTGACATTTTGTATAAGAAAACTATTTATGACGTCACAAGATGGTATTGATTTAATTATTATTGATTAAAAATTAAATAAAAATCATTAACAAAAAATTAAAAACAATTATCCTGGTTTCCAAGCGTACTTTTTTGCAACCTTTTTGAGGTGCATTTAGAATTTTTCTATACATAGTGTCAACTACCAAATTGTAGTTTTTTTCTACCAACAACAACCCAAAACCATGTTTTCATTCTGTCACCACTCTCGGGAACCTCTATCAAACAATATGCTATCAAATTTATTCGACAAAACTCAAAAATGCTCCAATAAAATGAAAATAAATCAAGTTCCGTCACAACTTTAGTTTTTTTACGTATACATAATATTATGCGTATTATATGTATAAAGATAATTCTCTCAGTATCACTTTTAAAACAATATCCCGAAAAGTCAACTCAGCGATGACGGATCAAAATTCAAATGGCGTCACGGCTCCCGGAAATTGAACTCCGGGCCCGCTTGACCCGGATCGGCCTAACTGACAGCTGTCAAAACGACAGCCGCCATTTTGACCCGCGCGATGGTATAGATTTCGCTATCCATTACCGTTATGTTATGACTGAAATTTATGGAGTACTGGCAAGTTCTATGCAGTTGTAGAGTATGAATGATTTTGCCCTATGGCCTGCAATAACTTATTTAAAGAGATCGGAGAAAAGCTTAGAGCATCAAAGGTACTGACTCACCCGACCTGTGATGCTCTAAGGAGAATAGTTATAAATATTTGTAAAATAGACGTAAAATGACAAAAAAGGTAAGGAGTTCTCAACTAAGGTAAAATGAAGGTAACATAATAAACCTTTATGTAAATTAGTATCAACGTCACTTGGAGGTAAGTTTCAGTAAGTTTTCATTAGTATTTTTATAAAGTACTCACTCATTTTCTTTTACAAGTTCTTCGTCACTTTTTTCATTAATAGATTTTTAGTCATACTTTGTTCAATGTCCATATTTTATATAAACTTATACTTGATATAAACGAATTTTACAAGTATAGAGCCATTAGCTGTCACCCCTCCGTCTTACGAATATTCGATATTCGTAATATTATAGTCTATCTTATTTTTTAATACATAACTAAGAATATTCAAAACATTGTACTTTTACAACGACCCCACAAACAGAGCAACTAGAGCCCATTATAACAGTCACGATAAAAATCGACCGGCTATCCGAGCGCATGAGAATATTTAATTTTATTACCTACATCTTATAAAATCTATAAGGAATTCTCGTGGCTAAAGACGTCAATTTCGAAATACCCGAGGCTCGATCGCAGTATCGCTATCGCCGATCTGATAGCAGAGGGGTATGCGCGCGCGCACCAATAATGACTCAATTATCCGCTTAGAGAGGGCGGGGCTCAGTACAGTATGTCTTCATTACAAGAAACGTGATCGCTAAGTATGGAACTGGTTTGCGTTTGAGAATCACTGTGTTCGGTGCTAATGCTGATTGTAGCTTTGAATTCTTAAACGTCTAATTGCAGGGTTTAAAGCCGCAGACTCATTGTGGTGTTCAGTTTATTTTTAATACAACTGTAAGATAAAAACAATGTAGTTAATGTTAGTGTTAATATGGTGAAGCAATAATATTTTGTTTCGGTGAAAAAATGCAATTGAGCTTTCAGGAGGTGTCCACCAAGCTTCAGAATAGCAGTGCAAATGCATACGATCTCACTCAAGACTCAGGATAGCTTGAGGTTGTGTATAGATCCAGTGCTGCTTGCTTCCAGCAGCTTGAGGTTGTATATAGTGAAGACTACAACAACTCTTAACACTACGTAGCTCGCATGCTTGGCTGCTACCCCATTAAAATTAAGAAAAGAGGTAATGCGGGCTGAGAAATATTTGAAAAACTAACATTTTGAAATGATATAGGTCCCTGCATACATATAGCCCCTCTGCAAACACATGGTTGTGGTGAAAACTAATTTAGATCACATGGCATCCCATCCATCCATCAGCCTTTAGAAGTCCCTTACTGGACATAGGCTTTCCCTAATATACACCACTCCATCTGGTCCTGTGCACTTAGAATCCGGCATCTTCACGTTGTCTGCTTCAGGTCGTTAGCCCAGGTGGTTGGAGGGCGGCCTGTGCTCCCTTTGCCAAGTAGAGGACTTTACATCCCCATCGGTTGACAAAGAGTACGTGGCATAACTTAAGTAAATTCATCCCAGTTCGAGGTGAGGCTCTCATTTGTTCCCTTCTCCAAAACGAAATCAATTCATAAGATAATTGACAAAGAGTATGAAATGGACTTGGATGCGCGCATGGCCTGGCGGCTAGCGTAGAGCGCAAGCGATCTATGCAGCTGAGCCAAACGGGCGCGGTCGGGTGTGAGATGGGTGACCGCTAGTGGCAAAAAATTTCATGCGCGTTTCCGTGCTTCGGAGGGTACGTTAAGCCGTCGGTCCCGGTTGTTGTGGATAGATAACAGTCGTCAAACCTTGTCGGAGACCTTATGGGCGGTTTGTAATCATCCGACAGCGGGTTGGCCACTAACCCGCATCTCCACCAACCCGCATTGGAGCAGCGTGGTGGAGTAAGCTCCAGGCCTCCCCAATAAGGGGGAGAGACCCGTGCCCAGCAGTGGGACGAAAAAAGGGTTGCAACCAAACCATGAAATGGACTTTAACCGCCTACAAACGGCTGTATGTTTCCGATTTATGAAAAATACTTACCTATATTTATTTAGTTTTCGTAAAATTTGTACTCTTCACTGCGTCTTTGATACAGCCGTCTGTCTAAAAGGTTTTATTATCTTAGCAAATCTTTTTCAAACATTCATTACCTACATATTATTTGTGTAAAATTTTATTTTTGTGCAAGCATGTGGTTATAGACAACAGTTTACACATTCGTTAGTCAGAGTTGCTGCATTTCTGTTGGCTGTTTTATTAACTACAAACATTTTTGCTTTTGGTTTGAACTTACTCTCAGAAATCTAAACTAACCCAGCCTTTAGCACACGCGGTTCTTTGATAACGTTAAAACTCTTCTACATTTCTATCTATAAGCTATCTCTTAGCGCATTTCTATGAGAATCATGTTCGAGAATTGATTTTAAATTTTTAACATCAGATCATTCGTAAAAAAGCTATTATTTTCTATTATTAAGGTTTCATCATGTATTTTGTAGGTCACCCATTAACTTGGAATGCTCCTTTACCTTCTTTGTGTGTAGTTGATCTAGCTAGAGAGTGTGTTTAAGACAAAAAAAATATATTACAGGCGGTACTCACATACAAGTCAAGCATTTTATTTTTTACCTGTTGCTTGTTTTGTAAATAATACAAAATTTATACTGTATTCTTTAAGAAGTTTCATACAATCTGTATTAACCCAGCTTCAGCACAACTGGCTCTTTGATTACGTTTAAACTCTTGTACATTTCCAACAGATATAAATCCATACTTATCTAGCCTTCGGCGCGTACGCAGCGGTACGCCTTATCTACGGTCGGGGAAACAACGAATTTATTGGCAACATCGGGACGTCGTGATGGACGCCACGATACATCGGCTAACTGCGGCTAAGCTATCTCTTAGCGCATCTCTGTGAGAATCATGTTCGAGAATTGATTTTTAAATTGTAAGTTCTCTTCCTAGATCGTTATTACGTAAACTTTGTTTCTTCGTGAGATAGTGTTGGGATGGTGTGCCATAGTTTCGCTGGAGAAGTATCATCGTTGCACCCATATCTGCAGTAAAATAATTTTATAGTGTTTCGTTTGAAAGATGTAGTTTCACTTATTATAATTTGTGAGCCTCAAAATGCTTATTTTATTTGAACTTTTTTGATAAAAATTAAAAAAAATAATGACATGAAAAATAGAAATAACTTAGTCCGCTGTCATTATTACAGAACTAACTTAACTTTCAGAGAAAACAGTACAGTTGAGAAACTTTCTTTATATTTTTAATGTAAAATTGGTTAAAATGCATGGCGAAGACGACGAATACATTGCTTACAGGCACGACAAATACCTTCACGCAAGTGGAGATTCAAAACTAGAAGATGAATTTCCCGAGGACGAAGGACTTAAAGATTTCAAATGGAACAAACTGGTTTATGACTACAGCTCTGTAGCTTCTTCGGATGTATCCCTTAAACGGGTGAAAAGACAAGATGAGGAGGAACCAGAACCCCCACCCCCACCACCCCCAGAAGCGCCCCCAGCTACTGGAGAAGACAAAGTTGATCAAGAAGAGCCGGAGAATTTCACAACCCCCATCATAGGCATAACGGTGTTTTTTGCTGTCATTTTGATTGTTGGCCCGTTTTTAGTGAAAAAGGGTCCTAATAGAGGGTAAGTTGGAAGGAGGGTAAAAGACCTTGAACCTCACTGGTTTCTTTTTTATTATGTATTAGCTAGCGTTTCGAATAACGGTAACTTATTTTATAAATGTTAGATAGTAAACATATGGATAAGGTACTCAAAAAATGCTGATATCTATTTCAAGTTTGGCTGCAACCCTTTTTGCGTCCCACTGCTGGGCGCGGGTAAGAGACCCATTATTGGGGAGGCCTGGAACTTACTTCACTACTCTGCTCCAATGCGAGTTGGTGAAGACGCGGGTTAGTGGCCAACCCGCTGTCGGATGTTTACAATCGACAACAATCGGTACCGACGGCTTAACGTGCCCTCCAAAGCACAAAACATGCATGATTTTTTTTGCCTGTAGCGGTCACCCATCTTACAACCGACCGCGCCCGTTTGGTTTAGTTGCATAGATCGTTTGCGTTCTACGCTAACCGCCGGGCCATGCGCGCTTCATTATACATTTAAAGTTTAATCACATGTAAATATGTATGTATTCGTTTCAGGATCGTCCAAAGCAGTATCATGCTGTCTGCCTTTTGCATGTGGATTTTGTAAGTATAGACCGAACAGTATAATTTCAATCATCATGTGATTATTATGACCGCATTTACTCACGCTGCATATTCGGGGAAGCCTTGCTAGTATCGGATCTACTCGTAAATGAGGATCTTTTTGTGGCTACTCCGAAGTCGCTCAAAATGCATCATGAAGCAGAGCCGGTAGACAAAGCTGGTTATAATAATCAATTAAAGCTACACTCTTGAATCGCTGTCACAGGTAAGGTATGTAGGTATACTTAATACTTAATACTGTCCTTAGATAGTTTAATTTTACAAACAATTTAAAATTTTAATTACAAGCCTATTAAACCATGTATTGCATGCTGCAGTGATAGTAAATTTTTTTCAACCTTTTTTTATGTCCCACTGCTGGGCACAGGTCTCCTCTCACTAGTGAGAGGGATTTAGGCCATAGTCCACCACGCTGACCAAGTGCGGATTGGTGGACGTCATGCTTTCGAGAAATTATGAATTCCTCTCAGGCATGCACGGCGATGGAGAACATCGTAATCAATTAAATATCACGATATTTTCCATCACCGCGGAGCAGCGATAAATGCGCACATTACAAATCTCTTTGTCAGAGGTGCGCGCCGAGGATTTGAACCCGGAATCGATCGCGTCGAAGACCGCGGATTCATACCACTCGGCCATCGCTGCTCGTAATTGAATCTCATTATTTTACAAAATATTGTTACAGCTGGGTGACAGTGTACATTGGGCAAATGAATCCACTGATGGGTCCAAGGTTGGAGAACACAACTGTAGCCTGGATTGCGCTTAAACTGGTATGATAACTCTTTGTGTAGATAAATCCTTACCAACTAAGTAGATTTTTATGTACATTGCGGTACACTTAATTTAAAATGAATTATTTTGAAACTATTATCAACAACTCTTTTAATAACGCTACACACTCATAGCCCCACACTAGGATTCCCTGTGTCGTGGGTACCATGGACACACACAAAGACAGAAACACAAACACCCAGACCAAGTACAGAAATTAAAACTCATCATTTCAATTTCTGCCACGCCGGGAATCGGACCCGGGACTCTCCGATCGGCAGTCCGTCATGGTAACCATTGCGCCACATGGGTCGTCAAATCTCTCATGACATCATACATCCTCCTTGTAGCGACGCTGCAACCAAGCAGATTGGTTTAGTAACATTATGTAAAAAGGTTGGAATTATTGGAAGTGACCCATTCAGTTGGCAAACCATGTTACATATTTTTTGCTTTTGGGTGTATTTTTATTCAAAATTTCTTATCTTCTCGGAGATGATTTTCATTTGAATTCTTATTTAAAATTCGGAGGCTACCTGGAATAGTTTCCTTACTAGACTAAAAAAGGCATATAAAATTTATGAGACGTCTCACCTGCTGGAAGAAATCGAACCAAGGACCACTGTGGGTTATTGCAAGTCGTCTCTGTATCGGTAAATGTTTCTTTCATTTTCAGGGCAATCCAGTGAAACCAGTCGAAAATCCGGCGGATTAAAACTAGCAATTAATATTCGGACGAAACTATGTAATTTTATGATATGTTATGGTTTGTTTATTGTTATAAATAAATTGGGCTTTCTGTACATTAATTGTCATTTTATTTGGTAACAAGAAAGAGCCCTCCTTTTATTTCTTACTTACTTTCTAAAAATTTTTAATATTGATCTCTACATCTGCTTGGACACGATATATTTTTATAAACATTTAAGAAACACAGTAAGAAAGAATGGAGGGTCTTTTGGAAATCTGTTAAAACTACGAGTATGATAAGCTACCTATTAAGTACGTCACATAATTTGCTTCGACCCCAGCAGGCAACACGACGCAATCAAAAGTCTCACCAAACGAATTGCATCGCGCACGCCCCAAACAAATCCGGCGGTATCGCTAAACGTTGAAATAACATTTGTACCGAAATCATTCAGCAGCGATCCTCATTCCGTACTCCGCCCGCGCTTCACTTGTTTTAAAGGGGAGGCTAGAGAGATGGGAGGAGCGGGTGGCCCTTTGTAGTTGGCCATTTAGTGTATGAAAATTTTTCAAAATGCGTCTTATCCATTATTTACAGCATAATAATATTATAATTTGTGAAAAACGGTTGAAAATTTATTATGGACACTTGTATAAAGCACTTGTGTAAAAAATAGCCATGCCCATTTTGTGACCTTATATAACACAAATGAAACTTAATAAAAATGAGGAAAGCCCAACAGGGGCACCATTTCTAAACCTTGTTCTCTTTTAAACACACACTGTCCAGATTTATAAAAAATATTAAAATTTTGCGAACAGAGCTGATTGCTATGGTTATTCAAATACATAACTGTACGTAATTTTTAAAAAATACTATGAAGAATTGTAACCATTTTCATGTAGTTAGGTACATTTCATATCCCTTTACGGTCATGATATTTTTAAAGTAGATGAAACCGGTAACCAAATTAGGATATTACTTACAACTAAGAGAATATTAAAACGGAATAGGCGCCTAAAACCAAAAAACAATATTAAAGCAGACAGTCATGCAAGCATCTACTTTTAGAACGAAATCAATCACTAATCGCTGTCACTTGGCTCTTCACTATAATCCAGCCCTTAGCCCTATAGAGAGAGGAAAACTAATGTGTTTCAGGGGAATCGAATCTTTGTGGGGAGATTGTCATTAATACTCGTTGGTGACGACGTTTAGATTAAAATTTAATATTCGTATTAAATCGCGTCGTGCCACTTGATATGATTGTTCATCCAGATGGCAATAATTGGGTAACTTAGTTATTTATTTTAATGGAATACCAGGCATTCCATTAAAATAAATATTCGTATATGAGGACTGTGTCTAAGTGTCTCACGTCCTGATGAATATTAAATGGGTAGGTGTAGTTAAAGGATTACATATATTTAAGGGGACGATATTAATAGATTTTAGTTAGTTAGTATAGTTTTCTATTTACACCGTACGGCGTACACCCGTACAGCCTGATTCAAAAACGATATAAACGCCATCTGTCGAAAAGAAAAAAATATATACTTAGTTAAAAAAACTAAAAAACACGCTTTTAAAACACATCAAACTAAAAAGTGAAAAACTATCCTTAATATAAGCAGAAAATTATAATGAAAAAACAATACTAATAGTAGTATTGTGAAAAAAGTGTGGGCTGATCGAAATACGAAAAATATGGCACAGAAATTTTTCACTTTTTAGTTTGATGTGATTTAAAAGCGTGTTTTTTATTATTATATTTATTATATGACATACAAACCATCCAGCCAACTCCTCCAGATCCAACCAGCGATCCATAAAATACTCAATGAGCAAAAGCATTAGAAAGGGTTGTAAAAAGTGTTTGTACCAAATACTGATTCAAATAAAATAACATTAACCATGAAGCAGAAACAAATAAAAAGCGCACCTGACAAAGCGTAGAACGCAAGCAATCAATTGAAGCTGATTATTTGAAGCACAAGAAACCCTACGCAAAAGATAATTACCTACTAACTAAAAAGGGAATTTAGTGTGTTTGAAGTTGCATGTAGGTTTTCATGGATTGCAGCGACTACTTAACAACACGTGCGTTGTATACTCAATTGCTACAAAATTGCTATTCCATTTAAATAAAACATAGAACATACAATAGGTACACTCAACATTCCTTCTCAAAACAGGAATAAACGAAGTAAGTATCTAAAAACTCGGGTATTTCGGTTTAGGTATATCTAAACATCCCTCCGAACAAAAGGCTCTCGTGTTCTAATAAAATAGGTGCAATTTCTAAAACCCCACAAAATCACGCATCAGAGGTCATCCCTTACCGTAACTCAATTGTCACGTTTGCTCTTTCCCGATCTATTTTTTGCCCGACACCGAATTCGCGCCATATTGCAGGACACCCCATCTAAATGATAATTCGAGGGCCCTTCTTACAATAAAAATTATTGCGGCCAGTTTATTTTATTACACTTTGTATTGTATTCAAATATCTACACACGGACAGACCCCTGAAATATAAACCTTATTTGCAGGGAAGGAAAAAATATATCGGAAATCGAGGTGTTTGTCAATAGTTGGGCGGATTTGCACCCTTTCTTTTCAGCTGAATGTAGTGATTTCATCGTTTTTTATTTGCACCAATTTCCTTAACATTTTTCTTATTTGTTTCCGAAAGGTTTTTCGATTTGTTCCTTATATTAAATTCGGTACTCTGGGATCAGAGGGATATAGGTATTGGATTAGGACTATAGCTACCTACTTTCTAATATTTTTGCTCTCTATTACTGTGAAACATCGAATGCGGCGGGTCACACCGATTTTCAGCGTGGCGACGTGCCTTCTCAAAACACAAACACTTACACTAGGTAACACAAAACCAAAGGGTTTTTTTATACTTTTTTTTGATCCTTATTTATTTCCTTTTATTTAAATATCCAGTCTTGCATATTATCTGCACAATAAATAGATATTTCAGTAAGAAAATCCGTCCCGCAACCGTTCACATTTTACTAATGGTTTTCCACGTTTATTTTGCGTCTAGCGAGTGAAAAATAAAACTTGCGATTAAAAACCAAAAAGGAACATAAAGTCTAAATAAGGAAATGTTGGAACAGAATACTTATGCGGCATCCTGCAAATATTATTTGGATTTAATAAAAAATAAATAAACGAGGAACCACTTGTTTTAGCGGTATTTATGTCATATTCATAATTATTAGCTGTCAGCACCGCAATAACATACAGAACGCGTCACAATGGCAAATGATTATAATTACCAAGCAGATGCTATTTATTTTCCTACCAACGGTAGTCATCAGGCAAGACAAAGCTAGCAACCCCATTCTTATCTCCCTTTCAGATCGCAATCAGTGCCGCCGCCATGTTTGATGCCATTATGAATCAAATTCCCGCCTTTTTACTTTTTTCCATTCGCTAGGCACTGGCGTCAGATCTCACAGCCGATAAGTTCTTTATTATCCTGGATGATTTTTTAATCTGTGGTCCTACTGTTGTACTCGTGTTTCACATTAACACGACGCTTTTTGTATTGTATTACGAGTAAAGGGATATTAACGGAAACTGCCATTTTCTGAGAACAATGGCTTTATTTACTAGTGACTTAGGGCATTATGAAATGCCTGAAAGTAACGTTAATGGCTTTTAAATGTGTAGGTACGTGAGAATAAATAGGTAACAAGACAGATTAGGTCTAGCAAACTAACTTTAAGAAATAGTATTTTAATATTATGTACAAAGATGTATTTTATTATTCATTGCTATAAATTAGTTTGTAGTATCATGTGGATTGGACAATAATTTTGATTTTAAAAACTATCTTCAATCGCAATGGAAAGAGAGTTTAAGGGAGTGGTCCTAAAGTAAGATCAACTTTCCAATTATGGGACGAAAGAGAAGCCCATGCCCAACAGTGGGACGCAAAAAGAATCGCTGCTAAATCTTTCTGCACTCTAAAATTACCTGTAACAACTTACCTAGGCATGATTGATTAGGGCGGTTTTTATTTCTTTAGATGAAAAGAAAAATAAACTTTATGTCAAATTAAGTTTGCTAACTGTAGATCAGCTATTGCATTTGTTAACAGGCGAAGTTAGAAGTACGTTAACTATTAGATAAGAAACGATACGTTGCGGAGAGCGTAGAGTTGTGAAGAGGAGGTAATTGGAAAAACAAAAAGTGTTAGGTTCGAGTCGTGTTTGTACATTAAGTTCTGTAGTAGGCTCATTTCAACCTGCATTTGATCCACCCACACCTCTATTATACATAATATGTATAACTGCTTCCAATAACTTCTAAAAAACTAAGTTTAAACTAAGTTAGATTATGATCTTTTAGGATGCGTCAAACAAGGAAAAATATTTGTTACTTTTTTTACCCGGCAATAACAATAACAATGTTAGCGTTATTCAGAAACAATTATCGTGAAATATAGCTTACAATCCTTTGTAAATTTAAATTTATTGAACCATATTTGTCTTCCATCAACTATACTGCAAAATGATTCCGTTGTCATTTGTTGTCATTTTAATCTACCAGGCGTTCTGCGACGACTTATTTTTTTATCTGTAACAATGTGAATACAGGGAGGCATACAGTTTTTTTTCTCAGCCCTTTTTATGTCCCACTGCTGGGCACAAGTCTCCTCTCACAAGTGAGAGGGATTTAGGCCATACTCCAAAACGCTGGCCAAGTGCTTTGGTGGACAGTGTGAGTTGGTGAACAAAGTTGGTGTTCTGGTATCGGGGGAGAAACCTTAAAGGGTACCCGGCACCTTGGGAGAGGATACCTGGTTATGTGGGATTTTTAGTATTTGTACCGCACTAAAACCCCCTCGTGGCATCTCCAGTGGAATGCACCGGTGTCCTCCAGAACGTGCACATCCTCGGGAGAGCAGATGTGCTCCTGCACCTTCCGATGCTTACGGCGGTATGCGGCCACGCGCACACTGCTGTCCTTCCCGGGGCAAGACTTAGGTACCTATGCTTGCTTGTCGTTGTGTGTGGATATCCATACGTTGCAGCCACCACTTAACACCACGTGGCTTGCATGATCGTCTGCTTTCTATTCTATTCAAATAAAAAAATAAGTTAATACCACATAAAAACAAACCACAACACACTGATTAACTTCGTTCAATATGACGACCTGCGTGGCGGAATGGTTACAATGCCGAACTGCCAGTCGAAGGGTCCCGGGTTCGATTACCGGCGAAACGGAAATTTTAGTGATGAGTTTAAATTTCTGTTCTTGGTCTGGGTGTTTGTGTTTCTGTCTTTGTGTATGTCCATGGTACCCACGACACAGGGTATATGTACCCTACTGTGGAGCTGAGTGTGAATCGTTTTTATTATTAGGTAGGTATTATTATCCAACAAAATCGAAGGGGTTTCTTCTCCTAATCGAGAGACCCCTAAAAATCCCGGAAAGTTAGTCTCTAAGTAGCTTTTCCAATTTGAAACTCGTTACAGTCGGGGCAGCTCCCACTCTTTTTCACTTTAACTCCGTCCACGATTTATTGGTGAACTTTTCACTTCTGGTTGAAGACGGATGGAATCTGTAAGCGAATTTTATTTACGGTCCACTGCACCCTAAGCACATTACATTGTTATAAAAATATTATTGACTATCTATGCCCCGCAGTTTCATCAGTTTTAGAAAGAATCATCAGCATGAAGTAAATGTTATTAAATTATATATTAAATATGTGGAATACATAAACAAGTGCTAGAAACCATATTGTTTATGTAGTAAGAGATAGTTGTTTAAATCTTTTATTTTAACGTAAATTTGCCAAAAACAAATAACAGACGAAAATCGATTTTGGAATCAAGCTGTGCCATGTTGCCTTACCCCAATTGATTTCTTTATTAAATATCTTGTATTATGTAAAAATTATCAAAAAAATATAAGTACGTAATGTTTGTCAAAATTAACAACTGCACAAGAAAAGAGGGATATTTAATTAAGTCACAAGTTAGGGAGAAAGAGGTATTTAGGCCATAGTCCACCACACTGGCCAAGTACGGATTAGGCATGCAAGGCGATGGAGAACACCATAAACAATTAAATATCACGATATCCATCACCATGGAGCAGCGATAAATGCGCACATTACAAATTTCTTTGTCAGATGTGCGCGCCAAGGATTTGAACCCGAGATCGGTCGCGTACATAAAAACCGCGGTTTTTTAACCACTCGGCCATCGTTGCTCGATGAAACGATGATTGATACCATTTTATTCACGAAAGCCAACCCCATATAACCTATTTTGTATCGATATTATATCTCCTTTTCCAAAACTGATCTCTATTGCAAAATAAACACATCACCACTAAAGTAATTATTTGAGCATCACTAGCGGGTTAATGGCGTCGCATCCGGTCCCGTCGCCATTAGTGGCTATTTCCTGCTCACTTCCGGCGTTCGCCGCGCCGCATTACGGCCATTTTCGGCAACTGTTATATAAAAAGCTTTCGATTATGTACCGCTTAGCTATAAAAATAAATCCGTAATTTTAGTGTTTTCTAAAGTTGTCCGGATCTATTTTTTGTTCAAAGATATACCCGATTGATTCATAATCGCGGTGGTCTACATTTTTGTCACGTCTTAGAAATTAAAAGGGTTTTAATAATGGCACCACCCTTAATTTATAACATAAACTGGAATTGGTCATCTCGTAAATATTTCTCTCCTTTTACGTATTTTAATCAACTTGGTAATCTTTCATCTTCTGTTGTGAATTGATTCATCTTATTCTAAGTACCTATTTGAAAAATAAAAGAATAACTTACGCTTCAAAATTTTATGTTTAGAATCTTTCAGTCTTGAGTGTTTTAGTTCACTATTTTTAAAAATTCGCCGCCTAGGAAAGAACCATAGACCAATAATCCTCAAGACGGCGGGTCGGTGTAACCATTATGTTGGCTTCTCTTTTTCGCAGCCAGTGTTACCCACTTATCATATTTTCCCCCAAATTTGGTAATCTACAATATCAAGCAAGTACCTATGCTATAAACATTGGCATACCAAACTGTGAAAGGATTTATATGCTTGTGCATTATGGTTGATTGTTTGTGAGTTTAGATTGGTTGACTAGCATAAAGTTAATTGGGTCAGCAAATTACAGGACATACATATAGGAGAAAATAAAAGACAAATACAAAGATTTTTATTTGCACAAATATGCTGTTAATACATATTTAGTACGTCATATTTACCTTAATGAGGTATGCAAATATTACAAAGATAAAAGTAAACAGTTATAACGCAATTTATAAAAATGTACATTTATTTCAATTTTATTATTTTTATTTATCTTCTCTTTATCCTTTTGGTCATTTCAAAATGGACCGGACAAATTGGGGATTATATTGATGGTTGCCAGTCAGTACGTCCAGTGGCCTGAATCCATTTATTTTCGGCTAGAGCGTCAATTGGAAAACTGAAAAAAATATGACAGCAACATGAGATGCAATTCGTCTGGTAAATTTCTCATAATGTCTAATACAAAATGTATGGAGTACCTTTTTATAGTCTGTCCCCCCCCCCCTCCAAAATCCATCAGTCATGCGTAGATGGAACGTGAAACAAGCCAATTCGAGACACCTCTTCCCCCAAATTTCTTAGTGACCCCCCCCCTCAAAATTTCTTAGCGACCCTCCCCTCAAAATTGAAGGCTGCGACCGAGCCTGGTGCACCCAGCATATAACATTTTACTGGTCTCCACTTAAATAGTTATATATAAACAGGTAGGATTTGAGCCTCCCGCTTGAAATGTAACTAACTACTAATGAGGTAACACATAATCTTTTATATTATTATTTATGGTCACTGTTTTTGTTAAAAATAATTATATTTCAATAAGATGGTTTTTTAGTAATAATAACAATTTTTTAGTAATACGGGCAGGATATTTTGATTCGAGATCTGACAACACAATTTCGAATTTGACAATGTTTGAAATGAACAAATATAAGTTTATTTTCACGAATTTCACTATATTTACGTTGAATGACTAGTAATAAGACAAAAGTAATTAAATATCTATATATAAACAATACATATTTAGTACATTTTTAAAGAGAAGTATTTAACTTACGCGTAAAATGTAATGCCTTCCGGCAGCCTTCCTGTTTACGCTCACTGCGGCTCTTACAACCTAAAATACTGCAGCTCACCATATTATGAAACTCGAAAAATGTTATTTGCTTTTAATACAACACAATTTACAGCTGTGGGAATCGATTTTAACACAGAAATATTATAAAACAACAATGTCACCCCGACTTCCACTGTTTGTCTGCCACTTATTTAAAGGGCAGTGTCAAAATATGTGGTTACACCGAAAAGGACAGAAAATCTCGCTCCCATCTCTTTCAACAAGTTCATCCAGTATATTTCGATCTCGCTTTAGCATGCCGTAATGAAAAATATGCCTCTGTCTATAGTACGTAAGTACATTATTCTTAGTTTAAGGAAAGAACGAACGAAAGAAAAGTAATTTATAGTAAAAAAAAAATTCATATAATGTATACTAAGAGCTTAGACTAAGAATAATGTACATTTAGAGCAAAGACCAATAATCCTAAAGACAGCGGGTCGGTGTAACCACTTTGTTGGCATCTCTTTTTCGCAGCCAGTGTTACCCACTTATCATCTTTTCCCCCAAATTTGGTAATCTACAATATCAAGCAAGTAAACTATAAACATTGGCAGACCAAACTGTGAAAGGATTTATATGCTTGTGCATTATGGTTGGTTGTTTCTGAGTTTAGATTGGTTGACTGGCATAAAGTTAATTGGGTCAGCAAATTACAGGACATACATATAGGAGAAAATAAAAGACAAATACAAAGATTTTTAATGGCACCAATATGGGTGTTTACAAAAGCTGTTAATACATATTTAGTACGTCATATTTACCTTAATGAGCTATGCAAATATTACAAAGATAAAAGTAAACACTTAGTTATAACGCAATATATAAAAAAGTACATTTGTATCAATTTTATTATTATTTTTCTTCTCTTTATCCTTTTGGTCAATAAATGGCTTTCAAAATAGACCGAACAAATTCGGAATTATATTGATGGTTGCCAGTCAATACGTCCAGTGGCCTGAATCCATTTATTTTCGGCAAGAGCGTCAGTTGGAAAACTGAAAAAAATATGACAGCAACATGAGATGAAATTCGTCTGGTAAACTTCTCATAATGTCTAATACCAAATACCAAATGTATGGAGTACCTTTTTATAGTCTGTCTGAGTGAAATTTAATATGTCGGGAAAATGCTCATAATGACCACCCAGCCTATAACATTTTACTGGTCTCCACTTAAATAGTTATATATAAACAGGTGGGATTTGAGCCTCCCGCTTGAAATGTAACTAACTACTAATGAGGTAACACATAATCTTTGATTTTATTATTTATGGTCACTGTTTTTGTTAAAAATTATTATATTTCAATAAGATGGTTAATTTTTTAGTAATACGGGCAGGATATTTTGATTCGAGATCTGACAACACAATTTCGAATTTGACAATGTTTGAAATGAACAAATATAAGTTTATTTTCACGAATTTCACTATATTTACGTTGAATGACTAGTAATAAGACAAAAGTAATTAAATATCTATATATAAACAATACATATTTAGTACATGTTTAAAAAGAAATATTGAACTTACGCGTAAATTGTAATGCCTTCCGGCAGCCTTCCTGTTTACGCTCACTGCGGCTCTTACAACCTAAAATACTACAGCTCACCATATTGTGAAACACGAAAAATGTTATTTGCTTTTAATACAACACGATTTACAGCAGAGAGAATCGATTTTAACACATAAATATGATATAACAACAATGTCACCCCGACTTCCACAGTTTGTCTGCCACTTAATTAAAGGGCAATGTCAAAAAAACTGGTTACACCGAAAAAGACAGAAAATCTCGCTCCCATCTCTTTCTAACAAGTTCATTAAGTGTATTTCGATCTCGCTTTAGCGTGCCGTAATGAAAAATAGGACTCTGTCTATAGTACATTATTCTTAGTCTAAGATTTAGAGCATCAACATTGACAGGTATGACACCCGTCACAGTGAGTCAATGCCTCTGAATTATTTATTCTTATGCCTCTGATGCTCTAAGAATGTATATGTTTTTTTTTTCTTCAATTATGGCATCGCTTTTTGCATCAAGTTTTTGCCAGTTTCGGTGAAACTGGACGGGTAATAATAGGTAAAGTCAGTAAGTCGTCAGTAATCAGTCAGTTAAGTCAGTCAGACATTCAAGTAAAGCGGTGGCTTCTTTAACAGAACGTGACCAATGGAATTTTGGAAGCAAGCCGAAAAAACATATTTTCGCACTGATATTTTAATGTCGCATGATATTGGTGGCCAATTACACGGCCAAAACGAGAGATAATTTGCTCACCAAATTCATTGCTTAAAACGACCATTATTTCACGTGCTGTGTGGCATTTGGCGCCGCCTTGCTGAAAGTTGATGGTTTAATGTCCAATAAAGCAAATTTGGTACGAAACTTGGTAACAACACCTCTAATTGTGGTTTCACTAGGTCGATTATGACCACCATAAAATGGCCATAACAGGCGTAACAGATGTGTTTACAGAACATGAATTTTGGTAATAAACTTCTACAAAATAAATGGTCAGGTACCTACAATCTTCGAGCATCGAAGGTATCGACTGGGTTAAAAACTTAAAATGTTAAATGCTTTAAGGATAGGTACAATATAATGCAAACGAAGGTGCTATAAATAGAATGATATAGTTTAATGAAATAATAAATTAAACATAGTTCATTTTCATACCAATAATTTATTAAAAATGGTCCTCATAAATTTTTTTTAATTACTTCATTCTATAAATTTTATTCGAAGTGTCAGAAAGTGTATGATAAGATATAATCTACGTAAGTACCCCCAGTAGTCATTCTTCTAATACACTTAAGTACGCCATTATTGTGATTCGATTTCCAAGTCGATTTATAAGAAGGAAGACAAATATGAATACCAGTCTACAAGAAATAAAATAGCAACCTGTATGTATTGACATCGATAAATCATTCTCGATTCTGATCGGGTGTCATTCGGAGAGCGGTCCACAAACAAATAACGTTAAGTGGCGGAAGCACTCGATTGCCACGTGACTCGATCGATTGACACTCGATGACTCGCAAATGGACATCAATATCGATTTTGAATTAACAATAATTATATTATCACGAGCGTAAAGATGCGTGATCAAAGTCAGAAGTTTTGATTATTCTTAGGTACAACCAGTCACTTTTGGCCATTAAAGGTTTTTTCACCAATGACATCTCAAAATCTCTCTATACTTAATAAATAGTTACACTTTTATACAACAAATGAAATTAGATATTTTCGCCTTTATCACTGAAACTGAGCGAAGCAGTATTAGTCAACGTCAGTAAGTCGATCAGAAGTCGTCGAGTCGACGAATAACTTTTACGTTAATACCTATTATAGTTATTATTATTTATTATTATTTATTACTAAAATGCACATTTTTTTAAATTATACTTATGCCAAGACATAAGTCTTGGCATAAATATAATGTGTATAATAAGCATAAGCTTATCGTCTTTATCCGTCTCTCATAAACATAAAAAAGACAAATTTTCTAAACAAAATCTATGATTTAGATAGGTACTTATTGAAAATTGTTTACGAAAAATTAGGTTCTTTTGTTCAACCGAGAACGCGAAGACACACACACAAAGTATTAAAAATACAAAGGAAACAGCAGGAGGTAGCATATGTACATATCGTAGCTTATTCTTTATAGGTTTCTTTTTTCGTTTGGGAGATGTTTTGGGATTCTTAAATCCCTGAATCTAGATCTTGATCCATGGGGAGACAGCCGCCCTATGCGCCCTCCCCTCGGTACGCCCATGGAGTTACCTATCTTATGTAAGCAATTAGAATTAAAGAATTTATTGGCTATTGTATTAGCTACAATTGATGAGCGGAACTAAGTATATCGCTGACCTTAAGACAAGCCATTACATAATTGAAATTAGATAGGTAGGTAGAAAATTGATATTATAAAGTATTTTTACGCTTTATAACGTAAAACATTTCGTTGGCAAAGATTTAATCAGCTTTTCTTTAATGTGCATTTAGGGTGTAGATAATAAAGTAGGAATTAAATATAAAAATACACGCTTAGTGTAAACTAAAACCTAAACTACAGTATAATTTAGATTAGATACCCTTACTTTCTTATTTGCAGAGACTCGATCTGTATCAACCCAAGGTACTGCAATGTTTGTAGATTGTTTGTACGCAATTATCACCGTTGATCATGCGTCTGAATTATGTCGCAAAATTGACTCATGCTGTTCGTATCCGCTAGATTCAGTGCCGGGTTATAATACTTAGAAAATTTCTTAGGGAATCGCCCTAGGACTCAGCCCTAGGATAAGTATATCCTCTTTCAAGGGTGCAAGCTACAATTCAACAAGCTTTCCGTTTACAGGTTACAGTATGGACTATTGCTTAACATACACTTACAATATAGCACACAGTAGTAGTTTATTTAGTCCTCGCATCTTATGTCCTCAGGTACTCTCGACTCTAAAATGTGACTCGCAAGATAGAATAAAAAACAAAATTTTCGCACGGATACACAATTTTTTATATGTATAAATTTTTCTCCTCTTTGGATTGTAAAGTTATGGACCTAGTCGTTAATTCACCATGATTGTAATAGAGGCAATTAATTCCCGTACATAGCACAGGGGAGCAAAGTACACAAAGCTTACTCGTATGCTATACGAAATCCGATAAGATTTTCCGATGCGGTTATTTTTCACGTTTACCAGGCCTGCAAAATAAAAACAAAATGGGTGCCGCCAGGAGCAATCACCCGAAGGATTGGCGGCACCCGGATGGAATTTTAAAAGGTTCCCGGCGTTATTTTTGTTATATTAGCCCTCTTGTTTGAAGCATGATTTGTAGGGAATCATTCATAAGCCTCATAAAGATGGCTTCATTGAACGCGACGCTTGATTTTTATGAGCTCTTATTTTTATGTAGGTATATTTTTTCTTTTAATATAATATTTTTTAATATAGATTTTCTTGCCTGGTTTCATATAAATCAACCATTCATCATTAAAAAAAAACGACGGGTTGCACTCCGGGAGTGCCGGCAGAAGTGAAAACTTGAATATTAACGTCTTTGTCTTTGTCTTTGTCTTTGTGCATTTTTGATATTTTGGAATGGTTGGGAAATAATTTTGCACGAATTGCTTTAATTATCGGTATTATTTTTCATCGAATATTTTCAGTAGGTTTTCATCTAGTATTTTGATAAAGTAGGTACTCACTCATTTTCTTTCACTATTTCTTCGTCACTTTTTTCATTAATGGATGCACTTTGTTCAATATTTTAAATACTTGATATAAACGAATTTTAAGATAAAATTATACTTGACGCTGGCAATATGCAGAGTTTGCGATTCCATAATTGAAGAAAAAAAAGTATAGACAGCCGTCAGACGAGCCGTCATCAGCTGTCACCCCTCCGTCTTGGTCTAAGAGCCGGTGAAGATATTCACTCGTTCGGTTATTACAAGAGTGAAGGTGATATGAAAGAAAATTGATTAAAATTAATTAAATTAAAAATAGCTATGGACACTTTTCGATAGTCAAGTTATCATAGGCATATATGTTTATAAATTATATTTGGTAAAAAATATGTCTCATCGAATTATCAGATCGGTGAAGGTCGATCTTCCACGTCTCCTCTACTATCTTACGAAATTTTTCGATCAGCACACGTGACCTCGCGCGAGTTTCACAGTTTTTACCCATCCCACAAAAGTGCTCAACGCCGCTAAAGAAGTTTTCACTTCAAAAATTGATATTTTTATTCTAGTTACGTCAATGGGCAGAGGGCATATTCTACCAACAATAAAAGACTTTCGCTGAAGGGTAAACCGACGAAATCTATGTACATAATATGAAAACGCTTCTGAATGTTGTTATGTAGGTACTCTATCTGAAACATACAAAAATGTAATTCCATGATTTTTAAATACTTACCTGAATTCAGGAATTTTTAAAATCTACCTTCATGTATTAGGTACTAGGTACCTATAAATATCATAATTTTTATTGAGGGTAAATATATTAGGTACAAACGCGCACCTAACTATGATTAGTAAAAATAACTGGAGTCTAATCGATTTTATTCAAACGTTTGACATAATAGTTTAGTGAGAAAAGAAAAAAAAACATCGGTTGGCGAACGAATTGGGCGAACCGTTTAATATAAACTTAGAATATAAAGAACATACCTACTCCCCTTTAATAATAAAATTATTCAAATTTACAGTCGCAGTGATATTAATTGACATTATTCAATCGCAGTCAAGATGCGTACTAATTATTACAAGCACTGTTAATTGTCGGCCATAAGTAACAATAAACAAGGCACGATAATATTTTAAAAACATAGTCATACTTATCTAGGTACTTAATTTGCGCAATTATTAACACTCTATCAACATAAACACGTTGCATTATTAGTTGCACTTGATTGATAAATGAATACCGAGCTAAAGTAAACAACGTAATGACAACATTCATTACAGTGCCTGTTAAGCTCGCTCAATGACGTTAAATGAGCAAAACCACAAAATGCTAAAATGGCGTTGGCCGCCTCACCATTATATTGATTTCGACGCCATTAAAACGGACCGGAAATTAAAAAGAAATAAAAACATATTGCTTTCCCGCGCGCTCCGAACTTCACCCAATTTGTACATGTTCCGTTTTCGAACATCACCTTTTCCAAAATGGAAAACATCCCAATAGCGCCCACAGAGATTCAAAATTCGAACTTTACGTCGAAAGTTTAAAGTCGTTTTTGTTTTTATCTATGTCGCTGTAAAGATCGTATAAGCGTTGAGCGGAACGTGGAGCATAGGGTAGGTAGGTAGATTTTATTTGGCATGCCATTATTGTCAGCGTGATATGATTATTATATTATCGGACGATAAACGCGCATAAAAAAGATATATCGCGGCAAGGCAATCATCTCGACCGGGGATTATGACGTTATTACACTGTTTCGTGTGGATTTATCGGGAATGCTCGCAGCTAATTAGATTTCTGACGTGTGTAGGGAGTCCATAAATCATGACTCCGTTTGGAAGCTTAGGAATTGAACTGGTAATGGGATTCCGTGCTCTGCTATTCGTAGCCATTGAGTCGATAGCATTTATTCTATTTTGTCGTTTGTAATTTCCACCTTCATTTGCAACGTGAATGCATTTAATAGGAAGATGACGTGTATGGATACGAAGAGAGCTATTTTCTTGTAACTTTCATTGCTTTATTCTATGGCGAAGTTTTTTGTATTAAAGTAATAGTAGAAACCTTTGATTCGAGTCTTGTAGGATATGAAGATTTTATCAAAACTAGGAGCTTATGACGTTTTATGCAAGAAAGCAAAAAAGACTCACATTGATGTTACCAACACCTTAATGATGGATGACGAAATTTTAGATTTTTTTTAAAATTGACATTTAACATGCGGTTAAAAAGTAGCATCTCTTCTACCTTTGCCCACTTTGCCAAATCAATATGCAGTTGCCGTCGCCATGAGACCATCATCCATCCATGAATCCATCAATCACGCTCCGAAGTAGCAACACAATACGACCTCAGGTAAGACTGTTTGTGCTTGAGCTTGTTTGTTAGTTCCTAGGGTCTCCAAGCGACCTCGTAACACCACGTGGCGTGCATGCTCGCGTGCTACTCTATACTAAATAAATAAAGTAGTTTAAAAAACTAAAAAACACGCTTTTGTGAAAATACGAACTAAAAAGTAAAAAATATAAAAGAAATTGTAGATTTTACTGTAAAAAAAGCGTGGGGTGCATGGTATCTTAAAAAACACCCCACGCTTTTTTTTACAGTAAAATTCATAGTTTCACAAAAGCGTGTTCTTTAGTTTTTTAAACTACATTATTTATTTTTAATTTTTTAGTTGGATTTTTATTCTCATATTATTGCATTGTCATCGGCCCTTGACCCCTATGCAAATTTTCAAGTTAATCAGACGCTTAGACGTGTTAAAATTAATATAAAACTTTATATTTGTTTCATTAAGTACCTTAGGCCACGAACTTATGAGCCGCCCCTCATATATATATTTTTTTATCCTGATGATCCTGGTTAGCACTTTAATATAAAGTTATAAGATTATTGTATTGTCATTGGCCCTTGACCCCTGTGCAAATTTTCAAGTTAATCAGACTCCTAGAAGTAAGTGAAAATGAAGTTAAAAGATTTCGTTACATACATACAGGTCAAGCTAATAAAAAAAGCGTGTTAAAAAATCAGTCAGTCAGTCAGTCAAATGTCCGATTTGCCAATCGCCGACGTTTCGAAGGGACGAAAGCCCACAACATTTTGTTTAACATCCGCACTGCGTGATTGCGACAATTTAGTGTAATATGAATACCTATATAAGGAGAATTTTTTTCAGAACGCAAATAGGCGACATTTTTTTGATCTAATAAATAACTGATATAAAGCAAAAAACGAAACTAAGAAAACGGCCACAACGGCGCATCTCCTATGCATTATTCTTGTTATTTATATACTTTTATACCTGGTCTATCACCTATACCATAATACTAGCTGTCCGCCCTCGACCATACCCTACCCTACGTGATATGGTGTGTGAATGTGATATTTAACGTGGATTTAAGCAGCTTATGTCACTCTCTAGCCATCAACTACATTCACACAAAAAGTTAGGTAAATCCGTAGCCCATTTCCACGTGAAGAACAAATGGACAAACAAACACAAGTAAGATAAATTAATGCAGATTTAAAAAAAGTAAAGTTCTTTCAGCGGCCATCCCCCCCACACTTACTGTGGACATGTGCAATATCAGGGGACTACATTCCAACCTGAATGCTGTCCACCAACACCTAGAGACAGCAAAGCCGGCTTTACTTTTCTTCACGGAGACACAAATTGCACCACCTGACGCTACATCGTACCTGCACTATCCCGGCTACATTTATGTATGTACGTCAGGGAGGATGTCTGTTGTCGCCGTCTAAGCTGCCTTGAAGACAAGGACCTATCGGTGCTTTGGGCACGTGTAGACGCTGGGGCTAGAACCCGAATCTACGCGTGCCTCTATAGGTCCTATAGCGGAGACGCGGAGACGACTCGATTATTTGAGCACGTCCAAAAGACTTCCGACAGAGTGCTGCAACAGTGTCCCTCGGCTGAGCTGGTGATTCTGGGTGACTTCAACGCTCACTACACCGAATGGTTGGGATCCAGAATCACCGACTTTGCTGGCAGGGCCGCTTACAACTTCTCCTTGGCATATGGGTTGACGCAGGTGGTACACACTTTCACCAGAGTACCAGATATTGAGACCCATACTGCCTCTCTGCTGGACCTTCTGCTGACCACCCATCCATCTGACTACCGGGTGACGGTTGGGGCCCCACTTGGGACTTCTGACCATTGCCTGGTAAGTTCTGCCGTACCATTGCCGCCCCCAGAAGGTTCTCGACCCAATGGGAAGCGTCAAGTCTGGCATTACAGGTCAGCGGACTGGGATGGACTCCGGGAATTCCTGGCTTCCTACCCCTGGAGGCAGCTGTGCTTCACCTCGGGTGATCCTAGCACGTGTGCGGAATCGATAGCCGATGTGATACGACAGGGCATGATTAGTTTTATCCCCAACTCTGTAGTATCCATTGGCGGGCGAAACAAGCCCTGGTTTAATGGTTCTTGCGCTAAGGCTTCTAGCCTTAAGCAAGAAGCTTTTAAAACCTGGGCTGATGCGCACACGCGCAAGGACCCCGAAACGTCTAAGCTTCGGAAAAAATTCAACGCTGCCTCCCGTTCGGCAAAGAAGCAAATAGCCAAGGCGAAGTTTAGGCACGTCGGCAGAATTGGCCAGCGTCTATCAAGCTACCCTTGCGGGAGTCGAGCTTTTTGGTCGCTTGCCAAGGCTGTCGAAGGTAACTTCTGTCGGTCGTCTCTACCATCTTTACGCAAACCGGACGATACTCTGGCTCACACGGCAAAAGGGAAAGCCGATCTCCTGGGTACCCTGTTTGCCTCAAACTCGACTCTGGACGATGGAGGTGCCACACCGCCGACCATCGAGCAGTGTGAGAGCTCGATGAAGGACGTGCGTTTCACTCAAAAGGCCGTCAGACGAGCTCTACTAGCCCTCGATGTCAAGAAGTCGAGCGGGCCGGATGATATCCCCGCGATCGTATTAAAGACGTGCGCTCCCGAGTTGGCTCCTGTCTTAACGCGCTTATTCTCGCTTTCCTACACCACTAGTAAAGTACCGTCTTCGTGGAAGGTAGCCCTAGTACACCCAATCCCGAAAAAGGGTGACCGCAGTGACCCGTCCAACTACAGGCCCATTGCAATAACCTCCCTGCTCTCTAAGGTGATGGAGCGTGTTATAAATACGCAGCTCCTTAGGTACCTCGAGAAGCACCGGTTGATCAGCGATCGTCAGTATGGCTTTCGCCAGGGCCGGTCGGCCGGTGATCTCTTGGTATACCTCACACACCGCTGGGCTGAAGCCGTCGAGGGCAACGGGGAGGCTCTGGCAGTCAGCCTGGATATTGCAAAGGCCTTTGACCGGGTCTGGCACAGGGCCCTTCTCGCGAAGCTTCCATCTTACGGTCTTCCCTTGAGGCTATGTAACTGGGTGGCCAGCTTTTTGTCTGAGCGGCAGATTAAGGTCGTTGTTGACGGATGCTGCTCAGATATGAAGCCCATTAATGCCGGTGTTCCCCAAGGCTCAGTGCTGTCCCCTACACTATTCATTCTGCATATCAATGACATGCTGCAACAATCACGTAGTATACATTGCTATGCAGATGATAGTACGGTGGACGCACTATACACCTGTCGAGCCAATGCCTCTAGGTCACAAGTGGAGGAAAGCAGAATCGAACTTGTGTCTGAAGTCGAGAACTCTCTGGAGCGGGTCTCGGAATGGGGTCGACTTAACCTTGTCGAGTTTAACCTCACGAAGACACAAGTTTGCGCGTTTACCGCTAAAAAAAACCCCATTTGTTATAGCGCCCAAGTTCCAGGGTACCGCGCTCACCGTCGGTGAAAGTGTCGGTATCTTGGGAGTTGACATTACGAGTAAAGTGCAGTACCGGAGTCATTTGGAGCACAAAGCCAAATTGGCGTCCAAAAAGCTTGGTGTCCTCAATAGGGCGAGGCAGTACTTCACTGCGGGGCAACTCCTGACGCTGTACAAGGCCCAGGTCAGACCCCACATGGAGTACTGCTCTCATCTCTGGGCAGGAGCACCAAAATACCAGCTACACCCATTTGACTCCGTTGAAAAGCGCGCAGTCCGAATCGTCAACGACCCAAGATTGACTGACAGGCTAGAACCGCTCAGCTTGCGAAGAGACATAGGCTCGCTCTGCGTGTTCTACCGACTTTACTATGGTGAGTGCTCCGAGGAACTTTTCAAACTCATGCCTACATCACCATTCCATGATTATACCACCAGACGAAGGTTAAAGTTCCACAGGCACCATCTGGACTCGTGGCGGTCCTCCACAGTCCGCTTTGCACGCTCCTTTTTACCACGGACGTGTAGGTTATGGGACAACCTTCCAGCTGAGGCATTCCCAGTGGACTATAACATGGGGTTCTTCAAGAAAGCTGTAAAAAAAGCTCTCCTTCAAAGCCGGCAATGCTCGGGTGGCTCCCCTGGGGTTGCCCGTGTCCATAGGCGACGGTGATCGCTTAACACCACGCGGCCCGTCTGCCTTTTTGTTCGGTTTACATATAAAAAAAAAAAATGGTAATATACTTCGGTTAAACTAAAAAGAAGTCAAACTATATTAACATTAGGTAGTGTGTTTCTAGCTTTAGAACACTGTAAAGCATTTGTGAACGAATTTATTTCTATCATTAAAAATTATCTCTATTAAATGTAACAACATAAAAACAGTCCCAAAAGGCGGCTTAGCCAGCTTTTAGCAAATGCTTAGCGGTAGTAAATTATTCACGATTATCTTTACAAGGCGCACTTAACGCTATCAATTCATGTGTGGACAAATATTTGTTATCCATTACGCATTATCGGCTAATGTGTTTCGCGTGTAGCCCTGAATTATGCCAATATACAAAACAATATGTCTGATTCAGTTGACAAAGCTCTTGGATTGTCCTGCTTAGCGCTGATAAGGCATTTGTAACGTTTTTAATGTAGATTTATAAATAAAAAAAAAATTTAAATGGAAAAAATGTAAGCATGTTACGGGACGCCAGGCAGATTTATTTGTTTATTCAGAAACGGCATCGCATCTGCGCATAGCATACTGCCAAGTCAAGTCAAGTGTACACTTGTATCCTCTCCTCCTATAAAAGATCATGCCCGTTTCGTTGAAACCGGGTGACAAAACAGTAGTCAAATCAGTAGTCAGTAATGAATCAGCCAAATCACACAAATATTGAAGTAATGCGATGGCTACTTTACCAGAATATTTCCGATGGAATTTTGGATGCAAGCTGAAAAAACATATTTTCTCATTGTTATTTTATTTCAAAACACTCGTGCACTGTAATTAACCTATATCGATCGAACAACTTTATCCGAAATAACTCAAAAATACATCAAGAAAATGAAAATTCAAACTCTAGTAGGTACATGGTAGTAGTATGTAACGCCTAAGATTTGAATCATCTTCATTAATTATAAGGATAAAGGATAGTTTGAGAAAGAACGTAATATTTTTCTTATTATTTTACTTTTACGGGTTTTTATTTTGAATGGAAAAATTCAAAATAAAACGCGTGGTTAGGAAAATAACATTAATTAAAACTTTTTATTAAAAAGATAAAATATCTTTTTAATAATTAAGAAGAATATAAATTCAAGTTCAGTCCAGAAATAAAAGTAACAACTTAAATGGCTTCAACACTGAAAAAACTTAAGGACGTATACCACCTTTACAGCCGGAATCCATTACTAGGTAGTATCTAGATAACAAGTAGAAAACCTTTTAAACAACGTTTAAAAACGTCTTCAAACCAGAAGAAACAAACTGCACGTTATTATCTTCATTATAGAACCAAAATAGAAAATATGGATACCTACACAACACAATACATTTGAAAGGAAAAACTTATAATTTTCTTTTGAATCGACCACCGCCGAAATTGCTTTGACAATATTATTTCGCTTATAGTTTCGTGACCATATTAAATTGAGGTTTATATCTGTAGTGAATAGGAAACACTAGTTTTATTTATGGCAGTAAATGCTATTGTTGCATTTTAACAATCTGTGCCAATGCCAACAGTGATGCAAATAATAAATATTTGCATCTGCTTACAAAAAGCAAATTTCTTGTATAGGTAATATATACTAATATTATAAAGAGGAAAGATTTGTATATTATTTTTTTTGTATTTTTGTATGTTTGCAATGAATAAACTCATAAACTACTATTTCAATTTCATTCACCTTGAGTAACATAGGCTACTTTTTACCGCGGGAAAATGCTTCATACCTACGTAAAAACGGGTAATAGGGTCAACGTGGTTGAAGCAACTGGCTAAACGCCTATGAATTTAATATAGCAATGAAGCCTGGAAAAGCACATTTTTTTATTCTACGGGGACCCATTAACCGGGTCCACCCGGGGAAAACCGCTAGCGGAAGGCTAGTATATTATATGTATGTAGGTACTACATATCTATGAGTACCGATGTAACATTATTCGGAAATATGATGAATTCTCGTATTGAACGTCTCTTTTTGCGATCATCAGCTCTAGATGCCCTTATTCAGCGAATATTCGCTATTTCTGTTATTATTATTTATTTTAAATTTCTATTTTTTTACAACTTTTTTTTATGTCCCACTGCTGGGCACAGGTCTCCTTCTCACACAATTGAGAGGAATTTAGGCCATAGTCCACCACGCTGGCCAAGTGCGGATTGGTGGACGTCATGCTTTCGAGAAATTATGAATTTCTCTCAGGCATGAACGGCCGATATCTCAATAAATATCATGATATTTTCCATCACCGTGGAGCAGCGATAAATTCTCACATTACAAATTTCTTTGTCAGAGGTGCGAGCCGAGGATTTGAATCTGGGATCGGTCGCGTCGAAGACCGCGGTTTTTTACCACTCGGCCATCTCTGCTCCATTATTATTCGCTGCTTTCTATTATTATTCGTCAAACTATTGCGAATGTGTTTATACTTTCATAAACAAGAAAAATGTTTCATTGTAAGAACCGCATACACACGTATCTTAACAATCGCTTGCACTGATATTTTGATTTTATTCAATTAAGTACTTACCTATATAATTATTTAATCTTTGGGTTAAAATGTCAATTTTTCTACTCTTTTTTATCTTGCATGAACAGAAGTTATCCCAATACTCAATACTCAATATTTTATTGTATCATAATGGTACATCAATATAGGTTTACAAATGATAATGAAGGAACAGATTATGAACCCTATTAGGGTACTGCAACAGAGTGAGAGCGTACCAATCTTTTTTATAAATTTATTTATGTTATATTATTGATTAATTTATCCCAGGTCATTTCTGCATTACACCCGGGCAAATACAAAAGAAGAAAATAATGATTTTATTTTATTCTTTTCTCTTACATTTGATTTCAATGTCTGGAATGATTCTCAAAATCTAAGCAAATGCTGTTATAATGCTTTGGTGCTTCATGTAAACGTTATGCTTAACTTCTAGTCAGACATTTTGGAAAAATAATAATTACTTTAATATTTTTCATGTCTTAAAAAGCTTTACTTTTTAGGCTTTTTGAGATAAAACATAAGAAAAAGTATAAATCTTTCTTCTATAGCCGTGGTATGGATAAAGATTACTTACTTTCTATGATGTCGCTGAAAAAGGCACCAGAAATGGTTATTCGTCGATAACTGCAAAATGTTGCATACAATTTAATTTTATTGGAAGGAATTATTTGTTCCAACCAGCACTCAGCAATTTATGTTAATTAATCATAGAATTTGATTCTAGGATGGTGCGACGTTTGCGACACAAAATCACGTGGTTTTCCAGAATGAGCAAATAGTATAAGTACCACCAACCCGCATTGGAGCAGCGTGGTAAGCTCCAGGCCTCCCCACTAATGGGGAGAGACCCGTGCCCAGTAGTGGGACGCAAAAAGGGTTGCAGCTAGCCAGTCAGTCATCGTCATCAGGTATCAGTCAGTCTAGTCATTCAGATGTTAAAGTATAATGATTGCTTGGCTATTATACCAGAACGTGTCCGATGGAGTTTTGGAGGTAAGTTGAAAAAACATGTTTTCGCACTGTTATTTTATTTCACAACACTCGTGCACTGTCATTAAACTATATCGAACAAAATGCCATCAACTTTATCCGATAGTACTCAAAAATATACAAAGAAAATGAAAATAAAACAACAGCACAACCTTGTCCCTTCAGACTTCCCGCCAAAACTCAAATTATTTTCATATTCTTTTTTTTCTTCAATTATGGCATCGCAAACTCTGTATATTTCCAGCGACTGATACCTGACGACTTACTGATTTATTCTATGATGCAGAAATTATACTTGACACTGGCAATATGCACAGAGTGCGATGCCATTATTGAAATATGAAATAAATTTTAAGAGTTTTGGCGGGAAGTCTAAAAAGACATATTGTGCTCTTGTTTTATTTTTACTTTCTTCGTGTATTTTTTAGTTATATCGGATAAATTTGATGGCATTTTGTTCGATATAGGTTAATTATAGTGCACGAGTGTTGTGAATTAAAATAACAGTGCGAAAATATGTTTTTTCGTCTTGCCTCCAAAATTCCATTGGTCACGTTCTAGTAAAGAAGCCATCGCTTTACTTGAATGTCGGACTGACACGACTTACTGATTACCAACGACTTACTGACGTTACCTATTATTACTCGTCCAGTTTCACCGAAACTGGCAGAAACCCAATGCAAAAATTATACTTGACACTGGCAATATGCAGAGTTTGCGATGCCATAATTGAAGAAAAAAAATGTATTAATGCCTAATGTGCTCTACAAACAATCACAGACAGACTACTAGCTACTAGGCAATACGTATTTTCATGATCTTGATATATTTTTGAGTAATATGGGATAAAATCTTGATAAAATTGATGACATTAAAAGTGTTCATGTAGAAAATGAAATAACAATCAGAAAAAAACACTTGGAATTTCATGTGGCCTCGAAAACTGCTAAGGAGAAATCCAAATAAATTAATAATCATTGCATAATTGGATTAAATGACTGACCGGGACAACAATATACACAAATCATGCGAACCCATAACTAAAATAAGAATATTAGGTAGACCCCTCTGATTTTGTAATTCTGAAAGAAATTATTTCATTTAATTTGATTGAAATAATTTCTGTCAGAATTAAAAATCAGCTAATCATTACATTATTCTTAGTCTAAGCAGCCAATAGTGGGCTGATTTTGTTCAATTTTAATTTTAATAATGGCGTCGCAAACTCTGTGCATATTGCTAGCGTCAAGTATAATTTTTGCATCACTGTAGTCGTAGAAAAAAGTCAGTTAGTCGTAAAGGTCTGATTACATTGGCCAGCCTGCAGGGGCCGACCCGGCATACATTGCTGGTTATCTGAGTACATTGTAATAAAATACTCAAGATAACCAGCAATGTATGCCAAATTGGACCCTGCAAGTTGGTCAATGTAATCAGCCCTTATGGTATCAGTCAGTCTAGTCAGTCAAATGTTCAAGTAAAGTGATGGCTACTTTAACAGAACATGTCCGATAGAATTTTGAAGGCAAGCCGAAAAAACATGTTTTCGCACTGTTATTTTATTTCACAACACTCGTGCACTATCATTGACCTATATCGAGCAAAATGCCATCAACTTTATCCTATATAATTTAAAAATACACTAAGAAAATGAAAATAAAACAACTTGTTCCTTCAGACTCCCCGCCAAAACTCGGCTGATTTTGTTATTCTGAAAGAAATTATTTCAATCAAAGTGAATGAAATAATCTTTCAGAATTAAAAATCACCCAATAGTGGGCTGATTTTGTTATATTCTGTCTTGTGAAAATCAGGGGGCAAGTTTTTTTTTTCAATTATGGCATCGCAAACTAAAAGATTCCCCGTGGTCCAACTAGTTGGACCAACGGTTGGTCCACGGGGAACGCGCGAACTCTGTGCATACTGCCAGCGTCAAGTATAATTTTTGCATCAATTTTTTGCCATTTTCAATGAAACTGGACTAAGTAATAACAAAGTCAGTAAGTAAGTCGTCTGTAATCAGTCAGTCTAGTCAGTCCAACATTCAAGTAAAGCGATGGCTACTTTACTAGAACGTGTCCGATGGAATTTTGGAGGCAAGCAGAAAAAACATATTTTAGCACTGTTATTCTATTTCACAAACACTCGTGCACTGTAATTAACCTATATCAAACAAAATGCCATCAACTTTATCCGATATAACTCAAAAATACACCAAGAAAATGAAAATAAAACAAGACCACAATATGTCTTTTTCGACTTCCCGCCAAAACCGATCGGGCAGTAGACATGGGCGTTTTCGTTTTTTCACGAAAACCGTTACGCAACCGTTATACAGTTTTTATATCGATATCAAAAACCGTTTTTAGATATCGATATCGGTAGCACGGTATGCTAGTTAGTTACTATCAGGTATGGTTGGCAAACGAATATCAAACGCAACCGGAGTACGCACACACGCAATTATCGAGTTATTGATATCATTAGGTTATAGAAAACGTAATACTTGACGGTTGCTTAGTTAATAATTTGTTATGGCGATTTTCCTTCATATCATGCTTTATTAGGCTTAGGACTCCTAAGCCTAATAAAGCATGATATTATATTATTACCATATTAAGTAATTACCTATCATGTTAAGTATAGGTATTACCTATACATATAATATAATATATAAATGACGTATACAATATACTATATATACATATAAATAATACATATTATTATAATAAATATATATGTACATATATATATTATTATGTACAATTCACTTAAGTATCTATAATTTACACTAACACTTTCTTCACAAGTTCTTTTTTACAATAAACGCATACAGCGCAACAAACGAATAATAATTTTGCAAACAAACTCAACCGGCACGTGTCGCCAAGGTCAAATGCGCATCAAAACTATTTTTTACAAAAAAGTCAAAAACTAGGCTAACTAACGTAAACAAAATTATTACGCTTATGTGTACCGTAAAAACACTTATCCCTACAAAAACAAAAATTGACACAAACCCTAAATCAAAACTAAACCGTATTCTTATATGCTATGATTCTGTTTTCAAATGTAAGTTTCTCGCAACATAGTAGCGAAATATCTTTGATTATTAACCAAGCACAGTCGGCAACCATTTCATCTCTTTTACACCGTCTAATGTACGCTTAGTAAGAAAGGGAAGGAGCGAATATGGATACTCCTTAGGTTATCGTTCGGTTTTCGTTGTGCCGTTGCATTACGTTTTGCTAAGTTTTGGGTTTCGTATCATATCAAGCACACGCCAATTTTTAGTTTTTGTGATATCGGTTATGTGGTTATGGGATATCGATATGGTATGATATCTAACCCATAACGGTTATTAGTTACGTTTTGATATATCGGTCTCATGTCTATCGGGCAGGTATTCTAACATTTGAGTTTTTTTATGGATTTTTCCAAATTTGCATTCTTTTTAATATCTAGGTACCTACTTTTCAGAAATAACTTAGATTTATTAGGTAGATTCTCAGAACTAATTATAAAATCATTATAGAATATCTTATATCTGAAAGGTCTGAAAGTTTTAGGTATCTACTTAGATCCAGGTATTTGTATTTCCCAAGACATTTATTTTCATACTAAGTAGTCTTCCGCCAGCGGCTTCGCCCGCGTGGACCCGTTTTAAAGGTTCCCGTTGGATAAAAACCATCCTATGTTCTTTCCTAAGGTCCACTCTATCTGTATCTGAATTGTTACTTACGGGATATATACGTTATATACTTTTGAGCTCCCGATATTTCGGCGCAGTTGCATGCACCATGATCACGGATGAACTGGATATTGCGGGTGGATGTAAAAAAGTCTAAGGACAGCCGTAACGGTCTAAACTCTTCCTCACTCGTTTGCTACGGCTACTACCGGTACTCGAACATAAGTCACGACAAAACACACTCACAGTATCACTGCGTATGGTTTTTTCATATTTTGGACGCATATTGTTTTTAAGACACACTAACACTCCACGCACTAGAAAGTTGGAAACCATCCTCTCGATTGAAGTTTTTACATTTCACGATTTCTATGGCTTCCTTTACTATTCTAGGTATGTAATGACGTTCCGTCGAAAGAATTTGTGGATTATAGAGTTCTATCCAATGGTTAGGAGTTCAGAAGATGTTTAGCTATGGCAGATTTCTGTGTCCTGTTGTTTTTAACCGCCTTTATGTGTTCTTTGATACGGCATGAGATGGTACGTTTTGTTTGTCCAATATGCCAATATATGAGTTCCCACTACTTCCCACAACTACAATAATTGACTTTATATACCCCAGGATGTTGAAACGGAATCTTATCTTTAGGTGAACGCAAGCTTTGCCCAATATTCTTATGAGGTGTGAAAATGGTTTTAATGCAATACTTATCCAGTATTCGACTTATTTTATCTGTGACCCCTTTCATATATGGCAAAAATGTAGGCTGCGTTCTACCTTCGGTATAATCCTTTTTTCCCTTGTCCCATCCTTCTTTGCTGTTATTAAGACGTCCAGGAATGGTAGCGATCGGTCTTTCTCAATTTCTGCTGTAAATTGCATAGCTGGGTGGATGCTATTCAGATGTTCCAAACACTTATTTATTTCTGTTTGGTTGCCCTTGAGTACGCAAAAAATGTCATCTACATACCTCTTCCAATACTTAATTACGACAGGACAGCTAGATAAGGCTTGTTCCTCAAAGTGTTCTATCCACAGATTAGCAACAACTGGTGCCACTGGACTTCCCATTGCTACTCCATCGATCTGCAGGTAAAACTGTCCTTTATGTAGTAAGTAGTTGGAGGTCAAGCAATGTTCAAGCAGTTTTTCAAATTCACTGGGGATGTTGTTCTCAGTCAATTTCTTTTTTATAACTTCCAAGCACTCTAGTATTGGCACTTTGGTGAACAAAGATTCAACGTCGAAACTTACCATTATCTCATCAGTTTCGATCCTGGCTTGCTTCAAAAGTCCCACTAAATGCCTAGAGTATTTAACGTAACGTTTGAAGCGCGCATGGCCTGGCGGCTAGCGTAGAACGCAAGCGATCTATGCAGCTGAGCCAAACGGGCGCGGTCGGGTGTGAGATGGGTGACCGCTAGTGGCAAAAATAATTTCATGCGCGTTTCCGTGCTTCGGAGGGCACGTTAAGCCGTCGGACCCGGTTGTTGTCAATAGATAACAGTCGTCAAACCTTGTCGGAGGCCTTATGGGCGGTTTGATAACATCCGACAGCGGGTTGGCCACTAACCCGCATCTCCACCAACCCGCATTGGAGCAGCGTGGTGGAGTAAGCTCCAGGATTCCCCAATAAGTGGGAGAGACCCGTGCCCAGCAGTGGGACGCAAAAAGGGTTGCAGCATTTAACGTATGATGAAGTCTGACCCACCAGTCCCTGGAGTATGCGTGAAACCTTAGGTGCCAAGTCTGTCCCGTAAGTAACAATTCAGATATAGTGAACAACCAAGCGAACGTTTCAAACAGTGTTTAACTCTATCTGTGTTCCGAATTTCATTAAAATCGGTTCTGCTGTCACTCGCTGACCCGAGTCACGGCAGGCGCTCCTTGTTTTGTGCCCGAGTCCTGCATAATTTGTATTTAGTAGCGTCATCTCGTGCAGAACTAAAAACTGAGTGATAATGCTTTAAATTGTTAACAGCTGGCGCTCTGCGTTACGCTGTTTGTTCTTGCGTTACCCACGTAGAACTATACTACTTAAGGAACAGTTATTGAAGGTGTGCAGCAGATGGCGCTCGAACCAATTTTAGTAAGGTCATTGAATCGTGTATCCGACTACGCTACGCTGTTGATTTTTTTCCTTTAGAAGCAGACGCTCGCTCGCAAGCGCAGAGTTGTCGACAGTCAGCTGAGTAAATTAATTTACAATATTTTAACGTGTTCGTCGTCGATAAAAGTGTCAAGAATTAACTGTAACTTTTTTGTCTTGCTAATATCATACTAACAGTGCGGTGATTTGTGTTGTTAAGCTTTGTGTAGTTTGCTCGTGTAAAAGTAGTGTAAAACCAAGTATTTGGACGTATTGAGGTGTAAACTGTGACAAAACAGCTTTCTCGTAATAGCAATTTCTCGGTGTTTGATAAAATTTGGCGAAAATGAGTTGAATAAGGCAGTGGACAGGTGATTCAGAACATTGCATGAACTAAGTTAATTTCGAGAAAATGACTACGGATCGATTTCACAAGTAAGTAACCTACCTATAGGTTTTCCGGATGGTTATCTGACCAACTGCAATGATTAGATTACTTAGATAACATTGTTCAGGTACGCTGTATATGACCATTATTATTTCAATATCTTTAATTTTACTAATTCCATTATTACAATTTATAATAATAATAATGTAAGTAGGTATGTAATTGATAATGTTCTTACATTCCCAAAGTAACAACAATGTTCAAACTATCCTTTTTTTTTTTTGGTATCGGGGGGGAAACCTTCAAAAGGTACCCGACACCTTGGGAGAGGATACCGGGTTATGTGGGATTTGACCGCACTAAAACCCCCTCGGTGGCCTGCCTCTGCGTTTGTGACTCCGGGATCTCCATAGGAACGCACCGGTGTCCTCCACGCGCGGCGCCCCAAAACGGGCCCATCTTCGGGAGAGCAGATGTGCTCTCCTGCACCTTCAGGTGTTCACGGCGGCATGCGGCCACGCATACACCGCCGTCCCTCCCGGGGCTGCTAGCTGGACGGGTCAAGCTCCCACTCTTACCGTCCGCATCCCCGGAAGTCCCCTTTTAGTCGCCTCTTACGATCAGGCAGGGGATACCGTAGCTCTATTCTTAATCCCGAAGCTACAGGGACTATGCACAATATCTAACGGCAACTCAAACGGATGAAGATCTACCCATGAATCAGTTATTATGGAGGCACCAATATTTCAGGCCACGTGTAGTTCAGTGGTCACAGTACTGGGCAGCCGAAAGACTACAACCAAACTCTTACTTCTGACGCATTGTGACTCTTGTGAGACAGGATCCCGAGGACTGATACGCGGAAGAATCTCTTATCGAAACTTAAGAGTAGGTGATTGGCACAGCAAAATTCGAAGCAAACCTTCCTACGATAAAAATTCGAGTACCTACCTAGTCATAGTCCTACTTTTCTGTATCATAAGCCCAAACCTCAAGCCTTATTTCTCACTTTTATGGACGAAGTAAGTACCAGGGACGCTCAGAGGCAGGGAGAGGGTGGAAATTGGAAAATCTTGTCAAGCCCTCTATGCATGGAGTTGCTGCCATTCCAGCTTTTTTCATAAAATTGATGAGGCTGTCAAACTTAAAATATCAATATTTTAAAATCTTATAGGTATCCATCCATCGAATTATTCTGCGAAAACACTAGAATCTCCTGCTTCTTCTTCCATCTTATACCTACATGCACCTTACTTGTCTTTACTACACGTAAAAATATACAAGTTTGTGAACGATTAGGCAAATCTTTATCAAAAAATCTTGATTATCGAAACCTTATATATCCCCAAATTTGATCGCTATAAAAATAATTTTAATTGGTCGTAGGGTCAGTTCGCCAGTTCGCCGACCGCCGCCAGTTTTCGACTTTTTCGTCGACCTGTTTGATTAATCGACATAAAATAGAAATAATAGATACAGTAGAAACTTTAAAAAAATACTATGGCAACCCCTAAGAGTTTAGTTGTATTCCTACATAGGCAAAATGGCTAATTGTCTAAAGAGTATGGAACAAAAAAATACACAATATGCGGATCGCAACGGTCGTGTCAGGACGCGTGCTTTATTACGTAAAAAATAGTGAGGAGCCCCACATTTCATGATGAGTTGTTAAATGTTGTTATATGTTTTTAATTTGTTTTTTACTTGTATTGATAGACAATGAGTTGAAGTATTTACTAAAAATAATTGTTACGCTTAATTTCTTTGGAAAAAGTATAATATTGAATAGTCGGTAATTGGCTACGGCGTTTTCGTAGAATACCTACTTCTCGACGGTGCGGTCGAAAACTGGTGTGACAGAGTCCAGTAAGGTTGCATCTTTTTTGATATATTATCAAATAGAACTATTGATTCTAATTTCAAAATTGAATCTTATTTAGACCAAGATTATGTCAGCCAATTTTCGACCGGATTATTTCAAATGTCTTAAAAATACCCATGTCATAAAACTTACTTGGTCGAAAATGAGATTATGTCATCACAGTAAGCCATATTCCGACTACCATATTCGAATTATTATACATTTTTACAGTTAAATTATATCTTTTTGTACATTAAATTACACACACGATGTACACACGATGTACCATCATCATCAACCTTTATCAGTCCACAGCTGGACAGAGGCCTCTCCCAAGGCGTGCCACTGAGCCCTATCTTCGGCTCTACGCATCCAGTTACCTCTCGCCACCAGGCGCAGATCGTCGCCCCACTTTGCAGGGAGCGTCCTACACTACGTTTTCCTAAACGTGGTCTCCACTCTAAGAGCCGTCTTGTCCACTGATTGTCAGCTCTACGACAGATGTGTCCAGCCCACTGCTACTTCAGCTTGCTAGCTCTTTAAGCTGTCGGTGACCTTAGTCCGTCTCCGGATTTCTTGATTTAGAATCTTATCTCGGAGGGACACACCGAGCATAGCCCTCTCCATTGCTCGCTGCGCGACCTTTGGGTTGTGGACCAGTCCCACCGTCAGTGTCCACGTTTCGGCTCCGTAGGTCATAACGGGTAGGACGCACTGATCGAAGACTTTCGTCTTGAAGCTCTGCGGTATAGATGATGAGAGTATGTGACGGAGCTTCCCGAATGCAGCCCAGCCCAACTGAATCCTTCTATCGGTATCCTTCTCGAAGCTGTTTCTATGAAGCTGGATGGACTGCTTCTATTGTCGTACCTTCGACGATGATGGGGGTAGGAATAATGTGTACATTGAACATGACCTTGATCTTGTCCACGTTCATTCCTAGCCCCACTCGTCGGGAGGCTTCATTTAGGTCGGACAACATTTCCTGCAACTCCTACAGCGTTTCTGTCATAAGGACTATGCCATTGTCAAAATGCAAATACGAGAGATATTAGCGATATCTGTGCGTATGCCACATCCTTTCCAGTCCAATAACTTGAAGACATCTTCCAGTGCACAGGGTTTTGGTGACAAAATATCAGCTTGTATCACACCTCTGTGCAGCTGGATAGGTTTTGTTTAGGAATTCTGAATTTGGACGGACATAGTGGCTGAGTTAAGCTTCTCAACACATCGATGTATCGATAGTCAACTTGGCACCGCTGCAGGGATTCCAGAACAGCCCAGGTTTCAATCAAGTCAAAAGCTTTTTTACAGTCCACAAACGCTAGACACAAGGGCTGATTGTACTCGTGAGTCTTTTGTATAATCTGCCTCACTGTGAGAATGTGGTCTATGGTGCTAAAATCTCGTCGGAACCCGGCCTGCTCCGGTGGCTGGAATTCGTCTAGTCGTCTAGTTATGATCCTCGAAAACAACTTATAGACGTGGTTCAGGAGCGAGATTGGGCAGTAGTTTTTCAGCAGAGTTTTGTCCCCCTTTTTATGGAACATAACTACAATGCTCCAGTTCCACGCCTGCGGAGTTCTCCCTGTTTGCAAGACTGAATTAAATATTTGGGCTAGTCTTGTGAGGATCACTGTGCCGCCGGCTTTAAGAAGTTCTGTTGCTATTCCGTCCGAACCAGGGGCTTTTCCGTTTTTAAGTTGTTTGAGAGCCAACGCAATCTCCTCACGACTGACTTCGGGAAGGAATCTGTGGCTTGGCTATCAGGTTGTGGTACACGTGAGGCATATAATCGGCTGTAGAAGTCCTCAATCTAGTAGAGTACCTCTGGATTAGAAGCGACCGTTTTTCCGTTCTGCGTCTGGAGTTTAGAGTCAGTGTTTTTGCCCCTATTAAAGCATATTGGAAAAAAAACTGTACGAAACTTTCTTTCAAGACCAGAAAATTCAAATTCACATTCATAAATTACAGACTAATTTTATGCTACCTTTGAGGTATTATTTAGACTAAGTGCCAAGTGTAAGTGTGTGTTGCCAGTGATGACCTACGGTGCTGAGACGTGGTCCTTTACAGTTAGCCTTTTCCAAAAGCTCAAGATCGCTCAGCGAGCGATGGAGAGGGCTATGCTTGGTATTTCTCTACGCGACAGAATCCGTAACGATGAAATCCGTAGAAGAACGAAGGTTACCGACATAGCTCTCAAAATATGCAAGCTGAAGTGGCAGTGGGCAGGCCATATAGTAAGGAGGACCGACAACCGATGGGGAAGAAAGGTCCTCGAATGGCAACCACTTCTCGGCAAAAGGAGTACAGGCCGCCCTCCAACCAGGTGGACTGATGACCTGAAGAAGATAGCGGGTAGTCGCTGGATTCAGAAGGCCCAGGACCGGGAGGAGTGTCGAACGTTAGAGGCCTATGTCCAGTAGTGGACTATAAAATGATGGATGGACTGTTAAGTCACATTAAAATTAGTCATGTTCTAGGCAAAAAATTATAATATTTCTGTACTCTAATCTAAATAATGTTAATCGATAAAAAGTGTGATTTTATTTCTATGACTAAAAACATGATTAAATCAAAAATTGATCTAGTTATGTGTTTTATTTTGTTGTATTAAGGTTTTATACACTTTATATTTGAACAAAATATGGGTTTTTATTCAATAATAAATGAATATTATTGAGTACTTTAAGTATTTGTCTTAATAATCCAATAGTCGAGAACTGGAGAAAATAAAGTCGGAAAGTGGAAATTTCGGTCGAAAACTAGGAAAACGGGCATTTTCGGCTTTAATGTTTTTTATTTAAATATTCTTTGGTTTTATTTAAAAATAAACAACATTCAATGAAAGTAGACTTATATGACAATGTGTGTTATTTTTTTCCATTACTTAATTATATAAATTATATTTATTTCTTCGTTCTGAACTTGACAACTCCACTAATCGGTCGAGAACTGGCGAAACCACCCTAATTGATTTTAAGATCGACGTACACGTTTACCCAAGAACTTTAACACGATTTCTAAAACCAGAATATTCTATTTTACTGACCTACTATATTCGTTACTACGTTACCTAATCCGCTTTCTTTTGAAACGATCTGATTTTTTTTATAAATAAATAAACCGAACAAAAAGGCAGACGGGCCGCGTGGTGTTATGCGATCACCGTCGCATATAGACACGGGCAACCCCAGGGGAGCCACCTGAGCATTGCCGGCTTTGGAGGAGAGCATTTCAACTGAGAAAGCCTCAGCTGGAAGGTTGTCCCATAACCTACAGGTCCGTGGTAAAAAGGAGCGTGCAAAGCGGACTGTGGAGGACCGCCACGAGTCCAAATGGTGCCGGTGGAATTTTAACCTTCGTCTGGTGGTATAATGGAATGGTGATGTGATATTTATTGGCTTTTTTCTTTGGTCCATTACATAAATTATGCGATACCTATGTTATACAATAATATCTTCTTTGTTCATCAACCATTTCATTCAATTCACCCGTATCTCTCCAATCTTCTGGAGGTGTCTGGATACCTCTTTTGCCATTTTAAAATTCAGTTATGGTCACGTAATTGGAATTGGTTGCAGATTGTTCCAAAAATTCTACTCAGTTATCTATTAGAGTTATCTATTAGACTTTTGGGCAAGCCACGACAAAACAGCGCGTTATTTACATTGGTCTTTGAAAACCTTTCAAATATGAACTGTTTACTGAATTATAACGATATTAGGTAGAACTTTCGGAATAAAATTTTGTTGTTGGAACTGTTTATAAACAACTAGCCTTCCGCCAGCGGCTTCGCCTACGTGGACTCGTTTTATAGGTAGGTTTCCGTAGGATAAAAACCATCCTATGTCCTTTCCCAAGGTTCACTCTATCTGTGTTCCAAATTTCAGTAAAATTCGTTCTGTGGTTTAAGCGGGAAAGCGTAGCAGACAGACAGACAGAGTTACTTTCGAATTTGTAATATTAGTAGGGAAGTAGGGATAAATAAATAACGCTTCACACTCATAGCCCCACAGTAGGGTAGATATACCGTGTCGTGGGTGCCATGGACACACACAAAGACAGAACCCTGACCGAGAACAGAAATTTTAAACTGCTTCGCCGGGAATCGAACCCGGGACCCTTCGATCGGCATTCCGGCATGGTCCGACGTGGGTCGTCCAGGTTTTACAGTAAACCAAATAGATTTTGCAATTAACATGCCGTTCTCAAAAGGCCTTAACTGATAATCGGATATTGCCCTAGCCTCTACTAGGCATGCAGAAATCGATATCCGACTAACGTGTGTACCAATATCATTGACCTAATAGTCATATTCATAGGTTTTTTTTTTAATAAAGTAGCGTTCGAGCAAGGAAGTCAGAGCGTAGATAATTTCGGTTTTGACGAAATAATAGTCAAAGATTTAACTTGGCATTAGTAAAAGGAAAGGATTTTTCCTTCCCTAGAAAAGCTTAATAGTCTAGGAAATAGATTTTTTTTAAATTTCTATATCTTTTTGATCATCCGTTAATCGAATCTAAAACTATTTCTTGTTAACAAGGTGCCAAGGTCTTTGTTTCAAAAAAAATATTTTTTCGGAGAGCCTCAGATTTTTTTATTTTATCTGAGCGGATCAGATTTTGCACGCAGTGGTCACACGAATTCGACTTGACCACGCATGGTTTTGCATAGGTGATAGGACGTTGAACTATTTTGGTGGTACACCAACCGTGTCTCCTCGCTTCCGTGCGTGATGTGGACGTAGCAATGGCATTGAAACAGGGCTGTTTTCACTTCGTTTACATTGTTAATAATTACATATTATCAGTACGAACATTTTTGCCATCATTCGTCTAGACGTACAGGGAAAAAGAGACGGAAAAATCTTATTGCGAAATGATGCTCTTCCTAAGCTGAAGAATTTTTACTCTGTAAAGAACATATAATCAGCCCTATGTTATAATTTTTAACGTACTGGCCAACATGGACCTTTTATAAATACACTACATGTTAATACTTACTTTATTCATGTCCATTATCATTTTTTATAACTTATATCCTTTTGTTCTATTATTGGCTGCAACCCTGTTAGTGTCCTACTGCTGGGCACGGGTCTCTCCCAATTATTGGGGAGGCCTGGAGCTTACTCCACCACGCTGCTCGGTGCTTGGTGGAGATACGGGTTATTGGCCAACCCGCTGTCGGATGTCTTCAAGCAAGGATGTGCCCTCCGAAGCACGGAAATGCGCATGAAATTTTTTGCCACTAGCGGTCACCCATCTCACACCCGACCGCGCCCGTTTGGCTTAGTTGCATAAATCGCTTACGATCTACGCTAACCGCCGGGCCCTGCGCGTTCTTTTAGGTATTACATATAACATTACTTTTCCTTGCGTATTTCTTTCCTTGCTTATTTCAATAATAGAACAAAGGGATATAAGTTATAAAAAATGATAATGGACGTGAATAAAGTAAGTACTAACATGTAATGTATTAATAACACTAGTCTCCATAGATGGAGACTCCCGCAAGGCTCCGACAAATAGAACAAAACCTTGATGTCAATAAACATGTAAATTCCAAATCCAACCTAGTAAGCAATAGTGCAACCTAAAGAAACAGAAAATATCTTGAAAATAAAACGAAATTAATATCGTTTAAAAACTAACCATTTGCATTTCGTAGTATGTATTTCGTACTAACACCATCCCGTATGGACTTCGCGCTCGAGTGACTTGTAGGGGCTCAAAAATGTTCTTGATTTCAAAATGCACTCAAATTGTCTGTTAATAAGGATGGTTTTCGACAAAATAAGGCTGTTATCAGTTTATCGATTGTATGGTAATACTAATAAGCAGGTGTTGGGTAACCCTGGTGATCGACTGTTGCGTAATGAAAAACAAAATACGGTAGGTACTAGGTACCGACACACGAGGAAATATCTAGTCTGTTTAGAAGGAACAGTCTTTGAAGTTTCTCATACCTAATTTCTCCTTTTTAACAGAATTTTCATTTATTCACTAAACAGCCGTGTTTTTTACATATATTTAAAACAAATTTTATCTGAGCTAGAATAATTAAAAATAGTTTCATTAAATCCTATGTCCATCCGTCAGTCATTTTAGAGGTCCACTTCTGAATGGTTTAGCCTTACCCTCAAACCTATTTACGATAGGTATACTTCATTCAATTATATAATTGTGGTTCCTTAGGTTGCCATTAATTCAGAAGATTTTCTTTCTGACAGGTATTACCAACGCTATAAAAACAATTTATTTTCAAAATATTATATTTTTCAATCAAAAGTAGTAACATACTCGTAATTCCTATGAGTCTCATTTAACGAGCTGATAATGCGTACTAAAAAACACGTAGGTCGACTATCAAGATCTCAAAGATAAAATCAATCGGTAACATCAACTTCGGCTTTTTATTCATGATCAGTATCAGAGAATGTCTACTAAATATTAGAAATAAACTAAGAAGAAACGAATACTGACTGCTTAATTTTTCAAAATATCTGTTTTTATATCGGTTCGTTTATCATAACAGTTGAATTTACGAATACTAACGCCCTCCTCCCGTATTTGAAAAGCAGATATTCCAAAGCGCTTGTATCGTATTCATATATTTTTTTAAATATGATATTCATTTCATCACAAGTTCGTATCTACTAAAGATCTGTTCAATATTGAATTGCAGAAAAGTAAAAAAAATCTATTGAAGGAATTTTCATCTGATTCACACTGGCCACATATATGTATACCTACCTACCTATGTACTATAATTATGATGTTTCTTTTACAACAGATTTGAAACCTATTATGATAGCGGAAATGTAACGATAATATCGGTAAAGATAAAATTATGTTTTGTGATAAAATGATAAACGTCACACTAAAAGGAATGTAACACAATCAGTTATTCATGAGTCCTAAGATTGGGCCAACGTATTTGCAAAGAGGTTAGCTGTTATCTTGGGCACTTGGGCGAAAAATAACGATAACGATAGAAAAAAATATGTTTTAAAAGTAAACATTACAAATGAAAAATGCGTAGACATATTCCTTACTTTAAATAAAACTGTAGACAAGAATAAGGCATTTTCTTTCGACAACTAACTGCGCTTCGAACGCTTGACTATCAGCGCAATATTCGATTCTTTAAGTTGCAATATATGTTATTTTATGGCATTTTTAGAAAGGCTATATGAAGGGTACAGGCAAAGATAAGGGACACCACATTTTTTTCTTTTTTAATTTTTGTACCGAAAGGATATCCTACTACTATTATAAAGGCGAAAGTTTGTAAGTATGGATGTATGGATGTTTGTTACTCTTTCACGTAAAAACTACTGAATGGATTTGAATGAAACTTTACCACAATATAGCTTATACATCAGAATAACATATAGGCTACAATTTATAAATATATTGTGTGAATTGTCCAAAATATGACGATAAGTGTCAAGTAAGTAGGAAAAAATCTACCATCTGCGAGCTATTCTGGCATGCGCCGCCAAAACCGCTAGAGGTACACCTATGTAATGTATGATGTTAATGTTTATCTTATATAGTCCTACAAAAAAGCCGGTCCACGGTACTTCAGAAGGGACTTCACTTTATGCTATTGATCCTCTCTAACGCGGGTGAAACCGCGGGGCACAGCTAGTTTGTCTATACTATTACCATTCTCAATCACTAGTTTTTACCGCAACTTAATTTTGAACCATTTGAACTTGATTATAATAATATTTTCTGATCATTTAAGGCAGGACTGCTGGTTTCGCTAGTATGCGACAAATTGTGTCTAGGGACTATAATTTTAATCTTGTGCTTAAGCTTAGGTCCACAGTTGGTAGCAAGCAAACTTCGATGTTACAAAAACACGTAATTATTGTGACGCAATCGTTCACACGCACATTTGCCAATCCCGAGTAAAAGACACGATTTGCTTGTTTAAATTGTAACTACAATAGGAATGAAGACATGTTCTGAAACGTCTGTAGTGGTTCGCTAGGTTTAGCGGCTTAAGGTGGCTTTCCGCTGTCTTCTTCAAATCGTCAACCCTGGATGCTCGGCCCATTTTGCCTCGCCATTTTAGAACCTATCTTCCCCATCGGTTTTCTATCTAACTAACAATATGGATTGATCACTGCCACTTCATCTTGCAGATTTTCATGGCTTTCATTAATCTTCGTAGTCAATGTCATCGTTTCGGATTTTGTCGAAATACTAAACACAGCTTTTCGATACTCAATGAGTGACTTTGAATTTGAAACAAAGGAGAAGGAAAACGTAATCACTGTGTAAAATATAGCCTATACATAGATTTATTATTACTGACTAAAAATATATATATGATAGTCGATGATAAACAAGATTTTAAATGAATAGTAGATTTTTTATTGAATTGTCCAGTTTTTAATTTAATTTTTGTAATGGTAACTATATTAAAAACAAACGAAATCGTAATTTCGCTCCTTATTTTATTAGTTTAAATAAGTTTCACCATTTTCACGACACCTTATTTCCTAGCATCCGGCCACAAGCGCGACCAATTCACACCACACCAATTGCCACAGGGAAAGTCATTGCTCCAATGTAAATGAACACCATGCTTTACTTCCGCGATCATCATTCAATGAATAACATTGTTCTGAAATGAAAGCGGTATTTGATCATGCCATTTTATTGGGGATTCACCATGTAATCTCTGACTGTGCACACATAAAATAATTATGATATACCATTTTTTAAACTTAAGATTCTACAGTTATTCCAATAATAATCAAAACATTATTTGCGAATAACCAAACTTAGCTCGAGACCAACCTTAACACCTCTCTTCTCGAGGCAAATGCATATATCACTTCAGGCAGAACTCCTCCATCCATCCATCATTATTACCGACTAGAATAGAAGTTTACTGCTCTATTTTTTTAAAGTAAAAAAACTATTTCAATCATTGCCGAACAATAAAACCCGCGGCCGCTGACAGGGAGATACGAAGTTCAAACCACCGGCGCGCGCGCCTCTGACGAAACAAATTTGTATGGTGCGTATTTATAGCGGCTCCAGGGTGAGGGAATATATTGTGATTTAATTAATTCCAACACCATGCATGCCTTAGAGAAACTCATAACTTCTCGAAAGCATGATGTCCATCAATCCGCACTTGACCAACGTGCTGGACTATGGCCTAAACACCTCTCACTTCTAAGAAGAGACGTGTGGCCAGCAGTGGGACACAAAAAGAGGTTGGGAAAAAATATTTTTCTTTCACTATGTCCCTTTAAAAATCTGGACACACCATAGCTGGATTAGTATTACCAATCAATTCAATGGGTGCGTCAATCGATTTATTAGGTAGTCAAAAGTCGTTTTGCTTTAAAACTCAATTGTTCTTATAATCCGGCTTACAGTATTCACTTTTATATCTTTTCAGGGCTGCCAAAGATGGCCTCCTGGACGTGTTACGGGAGGCGACACGGAAGGAATGCAATAACAAGGATGAATCAGGCATGACACCCACGCTATGGGCAGCTTTCGAGGGTCACATAGAGGCTCTACGGCTGCTGTGCGGGAGAGGGTAAGAATACTTCTTTCTTAATGGAGTAGCAAACGAATATCTGGCCACGTGGTGTTAATTGGTTGCTGTAGCCCATGGACACAAAACCTCAAGCGAGCATAGGTAAGTCTTATCTCAGGTCGTATACAGACAGTCGTGCTGCTACTCCAGAGGCTGATGTTCGCCTCGTGTAACCCCGAAGTTAAGGACACCGAGGAAGTTTCAGTGCGGTAAAAAATCTGCAGAAACCTGTACTTCTCCCAAGGTACGGTAACGCTTTTTGTTGGTGAGTTACCATTGAAGTTACCTTTTATAGCGCATAGTTTGCATCCAAAAAGGCATGCTTGAGGCAATACGCCTTGTCAAGCATGCCTTTTGTCATGATGACGATGTTCATAGTATAGTAATAAATAGTAATAAAGGAATACGGTTATCGCCATTATTTTCAATTGATTGATAGTGACGTCACTTTATGGTTGCTTTAAAACTTCTTAACATTTATACAGTAAAGATATACGAGTATAATAATAATATATTATTACTATACGCCAATTTACTTATAACAATAAACTATATGATGATCTATAGTTAATTGTTATTAGAGGCTACGCCCAAAGGTGCGTCTACCGGCCAAACTTGAAGCGACCATCAGCTTCCGTAAAAGCAGCGTAACTGCATACTACTTTAGGCAGAACTCAAGCTTGCTTGAGCTTACATGCCTGTCTGTTACTAAACCTATTTAAAAAAGGATCAACTGGTGTCGCACCACCGGTGGAAATACCACTAGTTGGGTTGATTTGCTCGCCATCCTTGAATTTGGCCCCTTCGATCATCGTCTAATGGGAATCCAATTCGAACTGACTTTTAAAGTTGTAAACCCATCCTTGCCTCTGTCAAGATGTGCTCACAATTCCTGGACCTCTTTGTACTAACATCACACCTACAATTTTGTTTCTTCTCAAAATTCTGATCCCAATTCGCATCGTCTTTAGACATTAGACATAAACTCCTCTCCACAATCACCTATAACACCGATGACTTCACCGCGTTATTAACCTGCTACATATCACGCTCTTACTTTCACACGCATTGTACTAATTCGTCGCTTAATTGAGTTCACTTCATTCGCAGCAGTAATTTTACTATTACCTCACTTATTGTTAGCACTTGTAATGTTGTTCTTACTTTTTGTCTGCGATTGTTTATGTATGCACGCGGAATGACTTCGTGCATGATGCATGATGCTCGAAGTTTTCTCTTACTTTCGTTATTAGATCATGTTTCTAGCAAGTTCTTCAGCAAGACCTTTTAGAAGGGTGCATATAATAAAACGTAAAATTTTATTCATTATAATATTACATTGCATCTCAGCAATATTCTTTAAATATTACCACCTTTTTGGAGTTCGGTTATTGTCGCTAACTTTTTAACTTATATTTTTTTTTTTATTGAAATGGAGTAGCACGTCACGTGATTTTAAGTGGTCGCTGCAGCCCATCGACACCTCGAGCAAGCCTGTGTCTTGACCGTGGCTTGCTTTAACAGTATCGGAGCTTGGAGTAGCACAGCAACAACGTATCTGTTTATGTAAAAGGTTGATGTCGCCTCATGTAAGTCTGGCCGGCAACTGTAGGTACCTTTTCATCGAAACAATAGAATTACTTGGCAGAAGTGAGTGGTGGGCCACCTTTCGAGTATTATTTACTCTTTTGACAAGCGTTATGTTCATGTAGACGTGAACTGACTGAACACAATTTTCAAACCACTACCTGGGCCCAACCTGGTGGGTCTTCCGGGAACTAAGAGTATATCAATTTGGAGGGTTTGCCCTAATTACCACGTTGGGCAAACGTGAAGCCTGATGATATAGTACTGAGACACTATGATGTTAGGGCTCAATCGTTTCAAATACAGATAAAAAACCGAGTAAATCTGAAGTGGTACTACATATACAACTCTTCAATAATATCAATCACAATTTTCTCTTTTCTTGCAGAGGCGAGCCCGACAAAGCCGACTACTTCGGCAACACTGCCCTCCACTTGGCAGCAGCGAGAGGCCACAAGGAGTGCGTGACCTTCCTCGTCAACTTCGGTGCCAACGTGTACGCCATGGATGTAGACGGTCACACAGCCCAGGATCTAGCCGGGATTAACGGCAGAGAAGATATCTTGAGGTTCCTGGATCAGGCGATGGGGAAAATAGAAAATAATGATAGGTTAGTTATTTGATATTTCGCCATTTCGGTTGAAATTGCACGCTTAGCATCTAACATTTAATAAGGATTCAAACTTTAATTAAATGTATAATATTAAGCCACATGTATCCATAGTTAATATTATAAGTGTGAATGGTATTTGTTTGTTTGTCCTTCTTTCACATCGCGATAGTGATCTTAAGGAATGATTAATTATTGTTTGTTGACATAATAATGAGTCAAGCCTCATTATTATGTTCTTTGAGTTTCATAATACTGTTTTTACCGCGGTAAAACATCTAGTTCCCTTGGAAAGATCAATTACAATATACATATTTGACCCTTTCTAATGCGGTTGAAACAGTGGTTGTGTCGCACAGCTAGTAATAAATAATTTCAGAAATTCCCTAAAGCATACCTACCTACATACCTTGTAAAGCATTTTATGTTGGTCTCCTATTTTACGATGATTGAAAATTAAATAATAGTACAATCGTTAAAAATACGGATTTCATTTCAATTCATTTTTATTTGCAGGAAAAAGGCCAAAGCATTGAAAGAGAAAGCCAAAAAAGACCACGAAAAGTCACAGAAACAGTACCAGAAGAGGATAAGTAAAGCGGAGGTACTGGCAGAGAAGGAGTTGAAGAAGTTAGCGAAAGAGTGGGAGCAGGCGAGTGGAGAGGAAGTGTCCACGATGCCGCATAGGCCCAGTAATGTGCTGTTAGCGCTCAAGCAACGTATGGTGCGATCGACTAGTCAAGGTGAGTTTATTGATCGTGACAAAGTATATGCTTAGATCAAATCATATTTTTTTGTAAATGTGAAAATATTCTCGTTCAAATTGCTATGCTGAGTTATTAAGTATATAGCAGAATCGCTGAGAGATTGAAGTAAAAAGCAAGTTAAAAATGAAATTAAAATTTATTTATTTTCTTCATTATTGTAGCAAGGGTCTCTTAAAGCTTTAAGGACAGGGCTGTTGATAAATATGATAGGTAGAAATTATGTTTAAGAAACAGTAAATTTCGAAAAATTAAGATTAAAATGATACATAATTTTTTTTACATTTTCCAGGAAACCTCTTAGCAGAGGAACAGCCCCGGCCCACATACAGTGCCTTAGTAGGCACTGTAAACTCTGGAGTCCGAGGGCGCGGTGCCGTTTACAAGAAGGCCCTCGCCAGCAAACTACGCAACGGCACTGTCGGCCGGAACGGACCCACGGACGACTTCAAGGTAACGTTAGTTAGACCGCGTGTCCACCGCCGCCGTCACCGTCACGTCACCGCCACCGTCAGAACGAAAACGTTTGAACTTGTCCAGACAATGCCGTCGCACTTTAGTTATTATTTTGTCGATGATAAAATAAATAAATATAAATATCTTTGGACAATTCACACAACACTATCTGATTCCAAACTAAGCAGAGCTTGTACTATGGTAATCAGAAAGCTGATAAACATACATATATAATTCTAAATACATACTTAGATAGATAAATTAACACCCAGACACAGAACAAATAGTCATGTTCATCACACAAATATTTGTCCTGGGTGGGAATCGAACCCACGACCTCACGTTTCGCAGTCGGCTCATCACCCACTACGCCACGAAGGCTGTCAATAAAATTATCATAACATTGTTTGTAATAAAAATGGTCAAGAAATTGAAATGCGATATTTATTCATCAATAGAAGTTTGCATCGCCTACTGCGCCTTCGAAGGTACAAAAGCAGCATAAGTTGTCGCCGGTTCAAGCTAGACTTCTTCGAAAATGCGATTCCCACGCGTGACAGTTGAAACAAACTAAACCAACGAGATCGATCGCAGTGGATGTCACGTCATCTTAAAATCAGTACGAAATAAACTCGTTCTCGTTGACGGTCTGGTGACCGGCGGCTTATATTATATCGATGCCGGCGGTGGCCTAACGCTCGTGTTGAAAAATCTTAGGCCCGTATTGGTAAATTTCTTTCGCTTCTAGGTGCGATTTTATGTTCGTGTACTAATACATAAATAAGTTAAGGCCGCTGAACGAAAGCGCACTCACTTAAAATTATCACAACGCTTGATTAATAAATCGAAACCAGCACTCAACTAGCACACTAAGCTGCCGTCGGAGATGTCTACAACTGTTTGAAGTCGGATCTTGACTTAAGATAATGTTTACGTTGTACTGCGAAAATAAATACAATAAATTAAGTTTTTAACAAAAAAATAGAACCGACTTCAAACGGTAAAAAATAAAATTGTTCAGTACCTACTTCTTCTTGCTTATGGTAATGACTTTTAAAACTATTTTTGAAGTCGGGCCCTTACTAAAATGTCGTACCATTCGTTCTAAATGGGCACCGACAGTACAGACAGTGGGACAGTACCTACTTCTTCTTGATTATGGTAATGACTGTTAAAACTATATTGGAGTCGGTGCCCATTCAGAACGAAAGGTACACTATATTTACTAAGACAGGACATTTTACTAAGCGCCCGACTTCAAAAATAGTTTTAAGAGTCATTACCATAAGCAAGAAGAAGTAGGTACTGAACAATTTTATTTTTTACCGTTTGAAGTCGGTTCTATTTTTTTGTTAAAAACTTAATTTATTTCACTCTTTTTAGTAATTTTAATAATTCTGCACATATGTATAAGCATAATTAGATTTTTTCAGTTAATTTCTAAACGTTAAAGAGAAACCTTTTATAATCATGTTTATCTAATAGCCATCTTATGCCCTGATAGAATACTACTATAAGTCCACCTGAACGTATAAATTAATGAAAGAATTTGCTCTCAGCTCCTAACCGTTGAGGAGTTGTACCTTCAATCATCAGCTTAGCAACATGAGGTGATAATTACCGGACACAAATATTTGTATTATGTTAAAAAATATGACTAAAAGAATGTGTGTGCCTATTAAGCTTCAGTGTTTCCCTCGATTTCCCTAGTATCACATCATCAGATTTTGCCATGGTGACAGTTGGACCACCTCAGAAATGTAAGATTTCCAACAAAAAACCATTTATTGAAAGAATTTACTCTCAACTCCTAACCGTCATAGTACCTTCCATCATCAGCTCTGCAACATGATATGATGACAATTATACAAAACTGCCTGTTTTGCTTTAGTAAAAATATGAAAATCATTTGTTGTGCTATAAAATTTGAATGTCCCCTTCGATTTCTCTGGGATCCCCTCATCAGACTTTGACTTGGTGACAGTTGGAACACCTCAGGAATGTAAGATTTGGAATAAAAAACTATTTATTCAAAGAATTTGCTTTCAACTCCTCACTGTTGCAGTACCTTCCATTATCAGCTCAGCAACATGAGATGATGATTACTATGCACAAATATCTCTTATGCTTCAGAAAGTATAAGAAAATCAATGTGTGTGCCTATAAAATTTGAGAGTTCCCCTCGATTTCCCTGGGATCCCATCATCAGATCCTGATTTGGTGACAATGGGACCACCTCGGAAGTATAAGCATACGAACAAAAAAAGAATTTTGAAAATCGGTCCACAAACGGCGGAATAATCGGTGAACATATATAAAAAAAAAAATACATACAGCCGAATACAGTACCTCCTTCTTTTGGAAGTCGGTAAAAATATTTTTCAACATTTTGTGAATGTTTGATAGTATATAAATCTGTATTTTGGTTTAAAACTCTCAGCTGTTTTTTTCTTCAAATGTACATTGTATATTATTATATTATGGTTTTACCATGTTACTACCATAGCATAATAATATTACCATAATGTTTACTGTGAAAACATGAAAACAGTCAATATAGCGCCAGATTATTTTTGATTGTAATAAAACTTAAAAAAGGTTTATTAGATTACACTCAAGCTTTTTTAAAGATTTAATTGCAATTCAATCCTAAAAAAATGTATTTATATCTCAAAACAATGACATTCAAGGCTGTGGGAACTAGGTATTTGTACCCGCCTTTTCGATAAACCTGCTTTTTATCTGTATCAATAATTAACTTAAGTCACATTTGAATGTAGAATTGTAGAATCCTGCACTCAGGATGAGTGTTTTGTTTTGCACTGAAAAGTGATTCAAATGTCTGTAACACTATAATAGAGAGTTTTGGGCAGTTTTGGTGGGAAGTCTGAAGGGACAAGTTGTGCTCTTGTTTTATTTTCGTTTTCTTAGTGTATTTTTGAGTTATATCAAAGACAAAGACAAAGACAAAGACAAAGACAAATGATTTATTTGCACAAATATGGGTATTACAAAAGTTGTTTTATACATTTAATAATCCGCCATATTTACCTCAGTAAGGTATGCAAATATTATATTATAGCTATATTATTAATAAATAAAAGTACTGACTAAAATCTAACTTAGAAATTTTAATTTATTTAAGTATTTAATTAACTAATCATATTGATTTATATTTATCCCATATTTGCGTTTTTTTTAATTGTTTTGGTAATTATTTATACGGTATTTTATTGGCGTCATCGGCTTTGGGCACCCAATTACCTGGGTTTTTATACACTGAGAGGAAAAAAAAGCCGGCGGAAAAAAAAACCTCCCAGGTTTTTAATCCCGTATTCCCTCACGAAGTTAAAGTTCATCGTTTAGAAATTCAGAAACCGAGTAGTACGCTTTTGTAAATAAGAACGTTTTAAGTGCTCGTTTAAAATCACAATTTGTTTTAGATTTGAGGGATTCAGGTAAATTATTATATATTTTTGGTCCCATGCAAAAGACGCTTTTATGGTATTGTTTTGTTTTTGACGCAATCGAACACAATTTTCTATTATATCTTTTTGATTTTAGGGTTTCATATTTATTTATATCTTTTTTTACCATTAAGGATATTTCATAAATGTACAGAGATGGGAGTGTCATTATTTTTAAATCTTGAAAGTGCGGCTTACAAGAATCTATCTGATTAAGTTGACACATAGAACGAATGCATTTCTTTTGAGCTTTAAAAACCGTTTGGATTCCCGTTGCGTTACCCCAGAATATGAGTCCGTATCTAAGAGTTGCACCCACATATGCATGATATGCACTAAGGACAGCTGTTTTGTTTACTATTTTTGATAATTTATATAATGCAAATGAAAATTTATTTAATTGTTTGCAAACATGTTCCATATGGGACTGCCATGTTAATTTATTATCTATGTATAGACCTAAGAATTTAGTTGTGTCCGTTTCAGATACCGTCTTTCCTTTATAGTTTATATTTATAGGTTGACCGTATGATACTCTATTTTTAAAAGTCGGATAAAGTTGATGGCATTTTGCTCGATATAGGTTAATGACAGTCCACGAGTGTTGTGAAATAAAATAACATTGCGAAAACATGTTTTTTCGGCTTGCCTCCAAAACTCCATCGGGCATGTTCTGGTAAAGTAGCCATCACTTTACTTGAACATTTGACTAACTGATACCTGACGACTAACAGATTTTTAGCAACGACTACAAAGTGATGCAAAAATTTTACTTGACGCTGGCAATATGCACAGTTTGCAACGCCATTATTAATATTGAATAAATAACACTATAATATTATTTGTTATTCCGCAGGTAGGCGAAGTGGAGACGACGGGTCGCCGCTCGGTGACGTCATTGTCAGGTCTGCGGCGAGATTCGGAAGTATTGTACGTGGGCACGTTCAGCGCGGGGCCCGCGCAGCGCGGCGCTGTCGAACATGTCTTCACTGAACAGGAGCCTAAGAAGAGCCTCACCAGGTAAGCTAGCTTTCATAGGAGACAACAGGCCACCGGCACGAAACAGATAGGTAAAGAAGATGTTGTGGCGCTGTTGAACATGTCTTCACTGAACAGGAGCCTAAGAAGAGCCTCACCAGGTAAGCTAGCTCTCATAGGAGGAGACAACAGGCCACTGGCACGAAACAGATAGGTACAGAAGATGTTGTGGCGCTGTTGAACATGTCTTCACTGAACAGGAGCCTAACAAGAGCCTCACCAGGTAAGCTAGCTCTCATAGGAGGAGACAACAGGCCACCGGCACGAAACAGATAGGTACAGATGTTGTGGCGCTGTTGAACATGTCTTCACCGAGTCTTATTGCTGTGAACGACGCATCGCCACGGCATACGTCGTCACGCTTTATAACAGTGTGAAACACGTTGGCTAGGTGCGGATTGGTGGAAGTCAAGCCTTCGAGAACTCTCAGGTGTAAAAGGAATAGAAATCAAAAATGTACCTTGCTACTTATTTTATTTCTATTCCCACTTATTTATAAATTGATCCATGTACCAATCCAATTATTCTGATTGTTTCAAAGTTTAGAACGACGCGACACGAAATACAAACGTTTGACAGGTAGGAATAATTTATATGGGAAAACCACTTATAAATAAACAAAACAGGTATTTGAAAATACATTTACCATTCTCATATTCCCTTGAAAACACAAAAAAAATCATCACACACATTCACACGCACGCAAGAAATATATATTGATGTGAAAAATGTGTGCATAAAATCGCAGTTCTCCGTCCGCCTACCTAAAGTTCTCTCCAACACCCGGGGTTGACTGGCAGAGAATGCCATTAGGCATTAAGTCTTCCTTGTAGCTCCTGGTTTAAGGTGGTTCTAAATAATAAATAAATCTATAGGTGCGGGTAAACCGCATTGTTGGTGCGGCGACGTGGCGATGTGGCGACGCTTGCCTAGCATGGCGACGGGTCGCCACGCTATATTAGGATATATATACAGTATTTAGAAAATAGAGTGTATTGCACATTTTTTATGGCGTCTACGACGGATTATTGAAGCGAACAATCTGTGTTGAATCAAATAATTGTCAATGAAATAAACGAACTGTTATAACCCAATTTAATATGAAAGTTCTGCAGAAGTAAGCAAAACGGAACTTTCCACAATGATTACTAGCTAGATCATCATTTTCATATTATTCACAATTTCTTTTAGTATTTTAAATCAGTTAGTCCCTGATCGCCGTCGCGTAAAGTCATTTTCTGGATAACGTCGCGATTCCTAGACCGCGTATAGTCGAAATTAGGAAATCATAAGTAATTCTTTGCTTTATTTTTGTGGTGAACAATAAATTAGATTTCAGTGGTAAAAAGTAGTTTTTTTTAAAAAGACTGTTGGAGAAGGCCCCATAACAACTGGTGTCAGAAGTGGGATACCAGAGAAGGTCTAACGACGCGAGAGTCAGATAGACGCTGGTATCCGAATCCCGGCCTCCACAACCACAGTCTCTGGCCGACAATAAACCTTGCCCATAGGACAAGTCTGCGCCAGCTACCAGGACGACGGTAAGCCTCATCATCAGCGTGAGCCCGCTCCAGCCACTCAGGACGACGGTAAGCCTCATCATCAGCGTGAGCCCGCTCCTGCCACATAGACGACGGTCAGCCTCAGCAGAAGCCTGAACCTCCAGACAAGACAGCGACTGAAGGCATATAAAGGACTAACTCACAAAATCTTCAAACTCCGAAATCAAGCTCAAACTCCTAAATCTTCAAGTTCTAAATCAAAATTATTCAAAATCTACTTCAAGGCCTACACCACCTAAAATCATCATCATCATCAAACGGCGAAGCATTGCAGTCAAGCGGTTCCCACAACTTCCAAGGCCAACCACCAAGTCACGAAGCTGCTCCAATTTCTGCTGCCGCGCGCACAACGACGCAGCAACAGTCCCGCAACGAGACACCGAGTCCCACGGCCATGAACAAAGTCGTCGGATTACTGTGAGTTTTCAGTGAAATTTTACTCTATCTCTATTCAAATTTCGTGAAATTTTTCGTGTGTGTTTTTAATTGTGCATTAGTCCAAAATCTTAAACTTTCAATTTCGTGTTCAATTTTTCTATTCAAAAGACTTTATTTCGTGAATTACTTTCTCTATAATATTTTTTCCTATATTTTTGTGTGTATTTTTATTGTTTTGTATATTTTTACAATTTTAGCAGCATTCTAATGTCACTTAAAGGCGAACCTTCAGAATCTAAAAGCACAATGGCAGAGAAAATCACATTATCCTTTCTTACTAAATTCATTAAAACTTATAATGGTGACAGGGAATCACTCCCCGCCTTTTTAACAAATTGCGATAACGCTATGGGCTTAGCCAGCCCAGAACAGCAAATTATCTTATGCAAGTTCATAATTTCACAATTAGAGGGAAAAGCACAAACAGCCTGCAGTTTGAAAACATTTTCTAAGTGGCCAGAACTCAAATTATTTTTAAGGTCAACATTTGGTGAGAAAAAACACGCCACACATTTATTGTCAGACTTGCAGCATGCCAAACAGTTACCCAGCGAAGATGTTACAAAATACTCGCTCCGAATAGAGGGTATACTGACACGTATTCATTCAGATATTCATTATAGTTGCAAGGATCAAAATGAACTTCCCGGTAGAATAGCCGCAATGGAAGAACTTGCTCTGAATTCTTTCTTATTAGGCTTAAATCCTTCTATTTCGACTATTGTCCGCTGTAAGAATCCTTTGACACTCAGTGATGCTGTTCAATACGCCACTGATGAAGAAAAGTTATTTAATTTATCTAAAAATTATTCTAAGTCTCAAAAGCAATGTTCTATTTGTAATAAAGTCGGTCATAGTTCTTCTGAATGTTATAAAAATAAAAAGCTTAATCATAGTTCTCAAAAATCATATCACATCTCGCCTAAACCTAATTCTTCGAATAATAAAAACAATTTTAATACAAAATCTTGTAATTATTGCAAACGCCAGGGCCACACGATAGAAGAATGTCGTAAGCGCCAATATAATAATCAACGCCGTAATAGTAATCATTTTCAGCCTAATTCTTATTCTAATTCGTCTCGCGTTGAGTCTAATAAACCGTCAATACATATGAGTCAATGTCAATCTAATGACGGAAATAATTATAAAGATGATGATAATAATTTAAACTAAATAAGATTTCGGTGCCGTGTCTGCCGAAATCTCGTCATAAAAATGACACGAATAAAGCTACTAATTCTACTAATTCCAACTTCTATTCTACTAACTCAATATCGAAATCTCAACTGCCCAACAGGGTCAGTCCTAACTCTATATCTCAACCTATAACGTTGAGTCCTAAATCTTCTAAATCACAACTGCCCAATAGGGACAGTCCTAAATCAATTAAATTTCAGCTGCCCAGCAAGGTCAGTCTGAATCCTAAATCTATGCCTCTACCTAAAAAGGAGAGTCCTAAATCTATTACTCAGCCAAAAATGGCGAGTCCTAAATCTATAACTCAACATAAAATTGTGAGTTCCAAATCTATATCTCAGCCGAAATCGGCGGGTCCTAAATCTATATCTCTACCTAACAAGGTGAGTCCTAAGTCCACAACTCAACATAAAATGATGAGTTCTAAATCTTTATCTCAGCCACATAGCACGGTCGGCATGAGTCATACAAAATCTTTATCTCAGCCGCACTATACAGTCGGCATGAGTCCAACAAAATCTACATCTCAGCTACTCAACGAGGTACAACGGAGTCCTTATTCTAATTCTTATCCTAAATCTTATACTAACTCTTACGCTAAATCTAATACTAAATCTAACACTAACTCTTACACTAATTCGTATACTAAATGTAAGTCGTGTATTTGCTCAAATAATAATACAAACTCTTGTACTAATTCTTATAATAAGCTTCGTCAAAGCGAGAGCTTCAATTCTAACACTACTTATAAAAATACTTACCAAAGTAACTTACCTTTAAAGGGTCCCGTAGAAAATTTACCTATGAACTTTAAAAATCAAGTTCTTAATCCATTACCTATGTTTGAAATTAATACATGTAAACATAAAATATCATTGCCTTATACAAACATACTTACTAAGCATTAAATAAAAAGTCTAAGTTTCCTCATTGATACAGGCGCAAGCATCAGTATCGTAAAATTATCTAGCTTACAAGATAAGCCGGAGCTTCACTCCGATACAATTGAAATTAAAGGCATAAATGATAACGAAACGTCTTGCTCAACTTTGGGATCTTTATATTTACAATTTCTTTTAAATAACAAAATCTTTTCTCATAAATTTTTCGTAGTAGATGATAATGTTAATCTTAAATATGATGGCATTATAGGCTCTGACCTTCTGCAAATTTCTAATGCTAACATAGATTATAATTCAAAAATAATGACCTTCTACGGTTACGAAATCCCAATTCTTTTTTATCAGCCTACTTATATCATTCCCGCACGCTCCGAAGCTGTTATCGAGTGCGCTATATCAAATTACTCTCCCGAGTCTTATCAAAACAATGAAGCTCTAGTGTTAGATCATACCTTAAGTGAAGGGGTATATGTTGCAAATTGCATTGTCTTAATAAAACCTAATAAAAAGATCAATGTCACCGTATTAAACACGACTGAAAATAATATCGAAATCAAAGATTATCACGTTAATTTAACGCCTTTTGAGCAAAGTGATAATTCTAACTCTTATCAAAACATTAATCATATGTCTACTAACTCTCTAACTTCATCTTCTAAATCTCGTGTTGATCAAGTTCTAAATCTAATTCGCTACTCTCATCTAAATGATGAAGAGAAAAAAGCTCTCTTAAATTGCTGCACTGAATACGCAGACATCTTTTATATTGAAGGCGATCCTTTATCTTGTAGTAACGCTATTGAACATACTATTAACACAGGAGACGCCCCTCCTATTCATGTTAAGTCTTACCGATTTCCGGAATGTCATAAGGAGGAGGTCGAAACTCAAATTCGTAAAATGCTAAAGCAAAACATAATTCGTCCCTCTGTGTCTCCTTGGAGTGCCCCAGTATGGGTAGTTCCGAAAAAATTAGATGCCTCCGGTAAAAGAAAGTGGAGGATAGTCATCGATTATCGTCGCCTCAATGACGTCACTGTTTCCGAAGTTTATCCATTGCCGCTTATCACAGATATTCTAGATCAACTTGGTCACTCTAAATATTTTAGCACACTTGATCTAGCAAGTGGCTTTCATCAGATAAAAATGTCCGAAAAGGATGCGCCAAAAACTGGCTTTACTATAAGTACTAATTCAAGCATATCTGGACATTACGAATTCACCAGAATGCCTTTCGGTTTAAAAAATGCTCCGTCAACTTTCCAACGCCTTATGAACACCGTATTATCCGGGTTACAAGGTTTACATTGCTATATCTATCTCGACGACTGCATAATCTATTCTCAAAATCTACAAGATCATATCGAAAAATTAAAATTAGTATTCGACAAATTTCGTCAATTTAATTTAAAGTTACAGCCAGATAAGTGTGAATTCCTTAGACGCGAAGTCTCTTATCTAGGTCATATTATCACCGATAAGGGTGTCTCTCCAAATCCTGAAAAAGTAAAAGCTGTATCCGAATTTCGAGTTCCTCAAAATCCGAAGGAAATAAAATCCTTCTTAGGTCTTATAGGCTATTATCGCCGCTTTATCGACAATTTTTCCAAACTCACAAAGCCTCTAACTTCACTTCTAAAGAAAAACGCAGTATTTAGCTGGACTTCAGAACAGCAAACTGCATTCGAAATCCTGAAAGAAAAATTAATTACAGCGCCACTTCTTCAATATCCCGATTTTTCGCAGCCATTCGTAGTAACTACAGATGCGAGTAATTATGCTGTAGGTGCCGTTTTGTCTCAAGGCCCTATAGGCAAAGATAAGCCGATCGCATACGCATCGCGTACACTAAATCGTCCTGAAGGAAATTATTCTACGACTGAAAAAGAATTGTTAGCCATTCTATTTGCTGTGAAAACTTTTCGTCCCTATCTCTATGGCAACAAGTTCAAAATCGTAACCGACCACAGACCTCTTGTGTGGTTATTCAATGTCAAAGATCCAGGCAGTAGACTTATTCGCTGGCGTCTCAAACTCGAGGAATACGACTACGAAATCGTATATAAACAAGGTCGTCTTAATTCTAATGCCGACGCGTTATCACGCTGTCCTGTTAATATTGTCAATATAAATAATTTAAATAATCTTTCTTATGAACAATATTTCAAAAATCAATTCCTAAAAAAAATTCCTACTCCTAATACTAATATCGAAGAATGTACTCAAAGTTTGCATTTATCAAAATTAAAAACAATCGCATGTCCAGTCTCTTTAGACTTCGATTATTCTATTCCTTATTGCGAAGAAATCTTATCTCAATTAGATAACACAGACGAAATCCTTAGTTCAGAACGCGAACCCTTTACAATATTTCAAGTCAATGATAAAAATAAAAATTTCTATTTCTTATTTACCAAGGTTCATCATTATGAGCAAACGCAATTTAGAGACGTTTATAATTTATTAATGAAACTAAGAAACTTGTTAATCGAACATTCAGATATTACAGATCTTGCAATCTCCGATTTCTCTGATCCTTTCTCTAAATTAGCGTATACGAAAATTTATAACATGATATCCTATATTTTTCATAATACTAATATTAAAATACATATTTACAAAAATCAATTAATTTATCCAACTCCTCTCGAAGTTCCTAAAATCTTAAAAGAAAATCATGATTCGGTTATTGCCGGTCACCCAGGTTCACAAAGAATGTATAAACGTATTAAATGTAGTTATTACTGGAAAGGAATGCGCTCTGATATCGAAGACTATGTCAAAAAATGTAAATTGTGCCAAATTAATAAACCTCTTAGAAAGTCAAATAAAGCTCCAATGGAGATCACGTCTACTTCTACTAGGCCTTTCGAAAGACTAGCTCTGGACATCGTAGGTCCATTACCTGAATCAGGTTTCCAACAATTTAAATTTATATTAACTTTGCAAGATGACTTAACGAAATTCACTAGCGCTTATCCCATGGTCACAGCAACCAGCGAGGAGATAGCCCGAAATCTAGTTCATTTTATGTCACTCTTTGGTTTTCCTAAGACTATTTTAACAGATCTAGGCACATGTTTTACGTCAGATCTATTTAAACAATTAACTGAGATATTAAAAGTTAAAGCTATCTTTACTACTCCTTATCATCCTCAAACTAATGGTGCCCTTGAGCGCGCACATGCGACATTAAAAGAATATTTAAAATCATTTGTAAACGAAAATCAAAATGATTGGCACTGTTACTTATTTACTGCAATTCTTTCTTACAATACTACTCCTCATTGTACTACTAATTACACTCCACATGAATTATTGTATGGTTATAAACCAAGTATTCCAAATTCTTTATACGAAACGTCAAGTAATACCACTTATAACGAATATATCCGCGCATTACAATATAGAATGCGTTATAGTCGCGAAAAAGCTATTCAGAATATTATTAACAGCAAAGAAAAATCTAAACAATATTATGATACTAATTCTCGCGAAACAACGTATAAAACAGGAGATCTGGTCTATCTCAAGCTTCATCACAGACTCCGTAAAGCGTTGTCACCCATATGGAAAGGTCCATATAAAATAATTCAAATTCATAATAAACATAACGTGACCTTACAAATAGGCCGTAAGAAAATCAAATATCATACTAACGAAATCAAACCCGCTACATCTTAATTACTAACTCTATTACTAACTCTTTACTAATTCTATAATCAAACTCTATTATCTAACTCAAATATCTAATTCAAGCTTATTTAAATACCTAATTCTAACGCGTACAAATTTCCTATCTTTTCAGATTAATATGGTATGCCATGATACCATGCGAATGCGCTGAATCGAGCATAATTCCTATTTCGCATAGTCCTGGGATATATTATGAGCCCACGACATATGTACATTTTTATAATGATTACTGGAAAGTAATTACGCATATCGACTTATTTTCTCTAGATCCTTATCTTAATAAAATCGAAAATCTATTACGTGACACTTTAAAATTGTGTAACACGATCCAGTCAAAAGACTTAAGTTCTTGTGATGATATGATTCATCCTATCGAAGTTCTAATTCAATCTAGTAACATTAAACTAACTTCTTTATCTCATATTATAAATGAAAAATCGATTAAAGCCAAGCGTTCTTTAGAATTTGGTGGCGAAATCTTAAAATTCTTTTTCGGTACATTAGATGCCGACGATGCAAGAAAATATGACGCTGCAATTGAGTCATGTAAAAAGAGTGAGAATGAAATATTTCACTTAATGAAAGATAATATTCAAATCGTTAAATCTACGATAAATAATTTTAATTCTACTATCTACAAACTCAATCAAAACGAAATCAAATTAAATGCCCAAATAAGTGGTCTAAATCAAATATTTTCTCAAATCTCGAAAACCGAGAATTTATTATTATATACAACTAAGTTAAATAACTTACTAAATCTTATCGAAGGATCCTTACTTTCTATTTCTAATCTACTAGATACTACGCTAAGTTCTATTCTATTTTCTAAACTTAATATTCTACATCCTAGCGTAATTAGTCCTCTAAGTCTTTATAATGAATTATCTAAGCATAGTAATCAAATAAATAAGAAATATGATTTTCCGGTACCATTGAGTATCCGAAATATACATTCAATTATAGATGTATCTAGTTTAAGTTCTTATTACTATAACAATAAGGTCATTTTTATTTTGCAAATTCCTCTTATATCAGCTGATAGGTACATGGTTTATAAAGTGCTACCTCTGCCAACGCCACATGATGACTCATTCAAAACTTTCGCTCTAATTCAACCTTCTAATTCCTATATCGCTTTAAGTGATGATAGAATGCATTATACAATGTTAGACACTTTAGATAAGTGTAGAATTATTGATAGTAATTATTCAATTTGTGAATTGATAACTATATATTCTTGTTTAAGCAGCCCAAATTGCGAATCGAAAATTCTTACTGAAGTCACGCTCTCGCTACCTTCTGAATGTAATGCCAAAATTTTATATGGTCAAATCGACATATGGCAAAAGTTAAGAAATAATAAATGGATTTTTGTCCAGTCAATGCCAAACAAGCTCACTATTCGTTGTGATGAAAATATTGTCGATCACTCTATTATTGGTACAGGCATTGTAAAGCTAACTCCTAATTGTATGGGTTATTCAAAAACTATTCAACTAAATCCGAGCAATTCTCATGTATTTTTAATGAAATCGCCTCTAGATGTTTCTTTTGATATAACAGCTGACGATTGCTGTAAAAGGGACACGTTTAATAAAAGTCTACCATATCTAACTCCTATTTCTTTAAGTAAAATCAATCTAGATACTTTAAAATACACTAATCATCAAATGAATAACTTAGAACAAGAGTTAAATAATATAGAAAAGGAGTCCCATTTTATTAAATATGGCCCTTACTATTCAACATTTACTTATATCCTAATCGTATTCCTATTTTTGTTCCTAGCATATAAGATTTATAATTATTTTAAGAATAGACATTCTAATTCTGCATGTTGTGTCCAAATCTTTAATCAATGTTATAATAAGAAATCTAATAAATCAAAATCAAGGATATCCAATTCAATTGAAATGACAGAGATATCCTCATCTTCTAATGACGAATCAAAATCTGTTCAATCTTTTCCTATTGATAAACATAATTATAAACAATCTCATAGAGTTCATATGTCTAGCAGAAGTCTTAATTTTTAACTAATTCTATTTTCAATTTCCTTTATGTTTGTTTAATAAATATTAATTAAGTATATAAGAACTACTTTTATATGCAATGACTATAATGTTCATGTTTTGTTCGAAATCTATGAAATCTTTCTATTTTGAATATAATTAAATGATTTATTACAATTTCATAATTATTAAAAAAATAAACATTTTATTTCTAATTCTTATATACAAGTTAATTGTGTTGTATACAAAATCTACTATTTTCCTAATAAAAAATGTGTTTTAATAATGAATGACTAGGAAATCAAATTTTCATGTTCTTGTGTTAATTACTATGTGTACTTATTTTCTTTATTGTCTTAAAATAATATATGTTTCAAATGTGAATGATTTCCTAAGTTCTACTAATTCAATTCGTTTTACTAAATCAAGTCAATTCAATTCTTCTAATTCAATTCAATTCGTTTCACTGAATCAATTTAATTATTTAACAATTTCAATTTAATTGAAGTCGATTTCTATTATCTTATTAATTAAAATTTATTTTCATTTTTAATCGACTTCGCTATATCTTAAAAAGATAAAGCTTCGTCAAAAAGGGGGAGCTGTTATAACCCAATTTAATATGAAAGTTCTGCAGAAGTAAGCAAAACGGAACTTTCCACAATGATTACTAGCTAGATCATCATTTTCATATTATTCACAATTTCTTTTAGTATTTTAAATCAGTTAGTCCCTGATCGCCGTCGCGTAAAGTCATTTTCTGGATAACGTCGCGATTCCTAGACCGCGTATAGTCGAAATTAGGAAATCATAAGTAATTCTTTGCTTTATTTTTGTGGTGAACAATAAATTAGATTTCAGTGGTAAAAAGTAGTTTTTTTTAAAAAAACTGTTGGAGAAGGCCCCATAACAGAACGGACGAATATTCGTAAGACGATAAATTCGAATGATCGAATATTCGTAAGACGGAGGGGTGACAGTTGATGACGGCTAGACTGTCTATACTTCTAAAATTCGTTTAGGTCAATATTTCAAATATGGACATTGAACAAAGTGCATCTATTAATGAAAAAAGTGACGAAGAAATTGTGAAAGAAAATGAGTGAGTACTTTATAAAAATACTAGATGAAAACCTACTGAAAATACTAGATGAAAAATAATACTGATAATAAAAGCAATTCGTGCGAAATTATTCCCTAACCATTCCAAAATATCAAAAATGCATAACGTTTATGTTCAAGTTTTCACTTCCGCCGGCACTACTGGATTGCAACCCGTTGTTTTTTGATGTGAAACATCTATAGGAGCATATAAACCGGATTGTTGATGTGGCGACGTACAGATAATCAAGTACGCAACAAATAACCTTCCCTTGCAGATCAGCAAGTCAGCCCGACTTCATGGCCGCTCAGGGCGAGGACAGCGGCATCGGGCAGGAGGTGCTCCTGCAGGAACCGGCCAGCATATTCGACAGGCCCGGCTTTGGAAGCGTGGCATTTCGGTAACAATCTCGTTTAACCTCTTGATTTATCGTAATATGAGCCAGGGCTTCGCCCAAAAACTTTTGAGGGGAGTCACTATTGCATGAATTATGGATTTGGGGGGGGGGGGGTCAAGTCCACCGTGACGTGATGTCCCCCTATTCTTAATCCCGAAGCTAAAGGGACACTATTAAAGTACCTACTGTTCCTTGTACGAAATAAATAAATCGTGTGTTTACCCAGGCGATCAATAACCGCTACGCTAAGCGCCCTTCCAACGGGAGCGGCAGGAGAAGACCTCTCCATCGGCTCCGCGGGCTCTCTCGCCGCCAGGCACGCGTACCAGCCCAACGAGTGGAATTCTACACAGTCAGGTAACGACTTGCTTTTTTGTTTCCTTTAAAGAAAATTAACTTCTTTAATGATCCTGTAACATTCCATTAATTAAAATTCCAAGTAACTTAACGTGCTTACACGGGCGGGTCCTACATCTAAATACATATATTGGTAAGGATTAAGGCCACATCCCTCTTACGTTTTACGAGCGTGGCGTCTCTACAACGTTGTCGCTGCGCAAACGCCGTTTAAAGAATGCGCAAAGCAGGCGCGGTCCCGGGGGGGAGTCACAGTTCCTGTAGCTTCGAGATTGAGAATGCCTGCCTGATCGTAAGAGGCGACTAAAAAGAGCTTCCGGGGTTGCGAACGGTGAGAGTGGGAGCTTGACCCGTCCAGCCAGCAGTCCCGGGAAGGACGGTGTTGTGTGCGTGGCCGCATGCCGCCGTAAACACCTGAAGGTGCAGGAGAGCACATCTGCTCTCCCGAAGATGGGCCCGTTCTGGGGCGCCGCGCGTGGAGGACACCGGTGCGTTCCAATGGAGATCCCGGAGTCCTCCCAAGCGCAGAGGCAGGCCACTGAGGGCATTTTAGTGCAGTCAAATCCCACATAACCCGGTAACCTCTCCCAAGGTGCTGGGTACCTTTTGAAGGTACTCCTTAGTGGTATGGTAAGGTATTTCTTAGTGACCCCCAAAATTTCTTGTCGTTGTCTCCCCATTATGGGGGAGACCTGGAGCTTATTCCACCACGCTGCTCCAATCATTGCGGGTTGGTGGAGATGCGGGTTAGTGGCCAAACCGCTGTAGGATGTTTTCATTGCGCCCATAAGGCCTCCGACAAGGTTTAACGACTGTTATCTATCCACAACAACCGGGACCGACGGTTTAACGTGCCTTCCGAAGCACAGAAACGCCCATGATTTTTTTTTTGCCACTAGCGGTCACCCATCTCACATCCGACCGCGCCCGTTTGGCCAATAAATAACATACCAAAACCAAATTATATTTATTGTGTAATATAATGTATAATATAATGTATAAGTACAAGCTATAATTACATCACATATTTTTGTTAGCAAAATCTTTAATTTACACTTTAAACATACATCTAACTATTAGCATAACATACTACATCTGGATTATTTAGCATCCTATTTTCTATCTACAGGCAGTTCAACACTAACATCGGACGAGGAAAACGAAGCGGAAGAATCAGGCTACGCATCACTCGAGCGGTTCCTGACGGCGTGGGGCCTGTCCCAGTACGTGCAGAAGTTCAAAGACGAGCAGATAGACCTCGACGCGCTGATGCTGCTCACTGAGAGTGACATGAAGTCGCTAGGGCTCCCGCTGGGGCCCTACAGGAAACTTGTGACAGCGGTGCAAGAGAGAAAACAAGCTTTATCGCGTCCGGGGCCCATAGTTGACTCCGCTCTGTAAAGTGTTTTAATTAGTAAAGTGTCTCGTGTGTCATTTTGTAGTGAAGCTAATAACCTAATGGTGAAGTCACGTGAATTATAATATTCTTAGATAACAACATTGAAATCTAAACATAAGAAGATCGACCTCGACGCACTCATGCTGCTCACTGAGAGCGACGTGAAGTCGCTGGGTCTTCCGCGGGGCCCTACTGTGTCATTTTTTATCGAAGCTAATAACCGAATAGAGAATTTACGTGACTTATAATATTCTATGACAATAACTTGGCTCGTAAATTTAAAGAAAAAGCGGAATAATGTTAAAATTATTTTTTTATACTTTTAATCTTGAAACCTATACATTAGAAGATCGACCTCGACACGCTCATGTTGCTCACTGAGAGCGACATGAAGTGGCTGGGGCCCCCGTTGGGGCCCTACAGGAAACTTGTGACAGTGGTGCAAGAGAAAAAGCAGGCTTTATCTTGCCCGGGGCCGATTGTTGACTCCGCTCTGTGAAGTGTTCAGTTTAGTAAAGTGCCTAGTGTGTCATTTTGTAGCGAATCTATTAACCTAAAGAGAAGTAACGCAATTTTTAATGTTCTATAAGAAAAACGCCGTCCGTAAATACATGAAAATATTGGATTATTTTTGAAGTCGCTGAGACCGTAATAAAAATCGATTAACTACTCTTAGCCACAGGCCTCGCGGTTTGGCGATTAGGGAAGCGAGATAATAAATTAATCCTTCTAAATCTTGAAAAACTTGATATACATTTTTCTGAAGGTGCCTCATGTCGGTTGTCATGTTTCGTTATTTATCTTTATTATTCTGTATTATTAAAGTACTGCTCAGTAATCCGACCTAAATATCGTTGTAAAGATTTTACAAACCGAACAACAGCATAATGCACCAGTAAAGTTGTGTCTTAAGATTTTGTAAACTGTAATGAAAATCACGTAATAGGCAATAATCTTTTAGTTTCAACTGTGTTAACGTCACTGAGTGCTTCATCCATGCCTCTTCTCAGTCTGAACTAAGTCTACGCCATTCGATTTATTGTGTTACGTTACAAGTACATTACTTCTCTTTGGGTCAAATTTTTGGAGTTTTGTAACTAAATATTTATGTACAGTATTTTAGCACCACTCTACGGTGTTTTTTGTGTATTCATTAGCCTTTCCCATGAACAATATTTATGGTATAACCATAGGACTAGTTTTTCAAAAGTACCCTACGTAAGTTTGAGGGTACCTGCATTTGTCACAACGGATTTATGAAGCCAGCAGCAACAAACAACTGCGCATGTATGTACTGCAGTGCGGAAAATTGTTTTGTTTGGTTTACATTTTTTGGTTCTGCGCAGCTATTTGCTGCAAACTTCACGAAGATAAAGATCCGTTCTGACAGCTGTACCTACTCAGAAGAGATGATTCTGCATGATCAAAAAAAATGTTTTGACATTGTGTATTTATCATGTTGATTTTAAATATTTTATATCTTTAATAGTGTACGTAGGTTCAAAGTGTAAACTTTTGCTTACTTTAAAATCAGTATTTTTACGCAGTCATTCCGACATTGCCACATGAAATGTGATAAGTGTAAAGTGTAAACCATTCCATCCATTATCGCCATATATTATTAAATAATATTTTGTACAAATAAAATAAACACGTTTTATAATTTTTTCATAGGACTTTTTTATTTCTTTTGCCTTGACCTTGATTTGACCTATTGTTAGTTCCTAACACTCATTTCTATGAATGAAACGCCATATTTTTTTCTATACTAAACTTATATAGGTTTGTTTCACACGTACCACGACCACGTCATCGCAAAATGACCCGGGACTTCATCCTCGTTGATTTCGGTTTTACAAGAATATTGCCCGTGGTACAATCTAGTGGTACCACGAACAATGCGCAGTGAGGGTGTGGTACATGGGAAACATGCCTAATGAAAGGAAAGAGGAATAAGAAATAAAAGGAAAGATTTTAAATTTTACGACGGCTGAAGCAATACTAAGAGAAATGTCTGTGTTAGCGTGACAACTGTTTGTTCAAGTCAGATCAATTTCAGTTATAATACTGTCCCTATCCCTGAAATTGCTCTGAACGCAGTTGTGCGACGAGCAAAATTTATTAACGAAACGATTTTCCGTGCCACTATACTCACTCGTTTGACAGTAGTGGAACCGAGTCATTTTGCGCTTTTAGGGGTGACTTCGGCTTTGGGGTTTTTGATAACGATGTGATTGCTTAAATTAATAAAAATAAAAAAAACAAAACATATTTTTCGATTTTTATTTTCCAAATTTAAATACAAATTCATGTGACAAATTATTCTATAAATCTCCAATATCGTACTTTGATAAACCTAAATTGATTAATTTACAGTGCCGCTACCTAACTAATTGTTGGAATATTTATTTACTAATTGACTTAAAGAATACAATAAAATACACATTGAATACATTGAAAATTAGTGTACTTCGGATATAAGGACGGGTTCTTACTATCAGTCATATTTATACATCAAAATTGAGCTTAAAAGCAAGAACAATATCAAAATATTTTACAAAACAGCATTGTGATACTTCTGTAGTACATACCTTGCATTGGTCGAAACAATTATTTCACATAATAGTTGATAGGACCTTAGCTAACTACATTAACGATATGTTTATTCTAATTCATATTAAAGTATGTATAATGAGCATTTGTTTAGAAGGCACTAATAGACCAATCTATTCCACAGTCACCCACCATTGACGTTCAAAGAAAAATTACATCATGAGGGTACTACGCTAACATTTGTCGCGAAACGCTATGGCGGAGTCGTGGATGTCGACTTAATTCTAAATTAAGTTTTGATTGCCCAGAAAAGCGGAGTCGCTAGGTACGTGATTGCCGTCAGTTTGGATCAAAGGCCGCTTTATATAATTTAGTTCGTTTGTGACGGAAACACTTTTCTGGGATCAAATCTTAAGGTGAAATCACACGGCACCGCTCATCACTTAAATATTTTCCTCTTTTTTTAATCATCTATTAAACTGTAGTAGCCTCAATATTTTTCCGAAATATAGAATTAAACGCTATCCTAGCTTTTTTAAGTTGTATGCTACTTGTAAAAGTATTTTCTATTTGGTGATTGAACTGATAGGTTTGGATTTAAAATCTCTACTCACTAAAGCGCGCGGTGCCGTGTGTTCTCTTGCTTAAATTACACCGCTACACGATAATATTAACTAAATTCGTAACGGAGATTTGTTCGAAATGAAACGTCGCGAATTGAAGTCTCGCAGAGGCCTGTGGTGTCAGAGTTTCGTAAAGCCGTGCTCAGGTATCGGTGCGTGGAAATCGTCTTTACTTTTTAATAACATCTGATAGTATAAGATCCGACCACCTATTTCTTTTCACAATAATTTATGTAAACGTTGACTAACTTCTACAATTTTGATTTTACTGAAAATCAGCGGTTTATTCTGTTCTCATTTTTTTAGTTTTATCCAAATGGCCGTATTTATGTAGACAAAAAGTAAACTTGGTTTTATAATTATAACATCTACACGGATTTTTTACCTGCTTGTTTATGATATGCATATAAGTATATTTAAAGATTAATGGTTGTTATCGAAATAGGTACGTTATTAGCGTTATGGCAATATTTCTATACATAAATGTTAGAAATTACAACAATGTTTCAGTCACACAGTATAAAAATCAAAGTTAACATTAAGCGATCGGATCTTACACTACAAAACGATCCAACGAACCGACAATAAAACGTGCCAATAAGTAAATCGTTCAACCAGATTCGGGCCACCCATTCAGAAGGCGTCGTGATTTCGAGGGTAAGAAATTTAACAGAGCAAATGGGCTGTGGCGTCAACGGCATTGGGTCGAAACTCGTCACCATTACGTGATCCCTCGCAACCTAATACATGAACGCTAAAAACAAATTGTTCTTCGACTGCCTCCGCGTGCCCTTCGTGCTCCACTTGTACCTGTTCAGCCCGCAGCCATCGTCGTGGTAGTAGGTGTACTCCGGGTAGGGGATGTAGGCCCCGGTCGCGGGGTCCACGGGGACCATGATCGGGAGGTCCGTCATCGAGGCCGGGGGGTCGTAGGACGAGTTGGAATCGTAGCCCCGCGGCTCGGGGTACTGCGGACTGGTGCTCTCGACCTGGTTCTCGAGGTCGTAGCTCTGGTTGCAGACCGGGACGCTGCGGCTCGTGTCGGCCGAGATGTTGGACCGAGAGCGCAGGATGGGCCGCGTGGACGAGAAGTCTGATACCTGCATGCTGCCGGACGCCTGGTGCAGGTCAGAGGCGGACTTGACGGGCCTCAGCTGGGGCAGCTCATCGATGCGGGAAAGCGTGTGCCTGCGGACGGGGCGGTACACCCTGCGGTCGCCGAGCTTAGGGCGCTTGATCCTGCTGTGCGAGTTGTAGGTATCGAGGGCGGGGGCGGGGGCGGAGTCGCGGGGGGGCGGGTTGCGGGCGGGCGCCTGCGGGGCCGCCACGAGGTCCCTCATCTGGTCGCGTGCTCAGTAGTTGTAGGGCCCGTACTGCGAGCCGTGGTAGTAGGGGCCGGGGTAGGCCTGCGGCGGCGGGTAGCCCGGGTACGCGTACTGCTGCTTCTGGGGGTACACTGGAACACATAATACGAGTATTAGGATCAGGTTTTACTTACCGTTTCTCGGTCGGTAACATCCACCGATCCGAACTCTGTCAACGTGGTGACAACCACTAAAGCCTAAATTCCTCTCAATTCCAGGCCTATGCCCAACAGTGTAAATTTAAAAAATAGATAAAAGGGGATTGAAAAGAGTATCCAAGGTTTTATTTTTTGAATTTGTCATTTTATTCCAATTTATCGCTAATCAACTTAAATATGTATATACTTGGAAATATGACTCTTACTGACATCTATTGGAGACTATTAATATTATAATATTGTGGCATAGAACGCCGTCAAACGCCATCCGCCAATCCGCCGTTCAAACAATTAATGACAATGTCGATTTGAAAGAGCTATATAAAAATTTCGTTCATTGAATTAAAGCTTCCTTGGCCTAGGGTTGCCATCCGTCCGGGTTTCCCCGGATTTGTCCTAGTTTAGAGAGCGTGCGGGGAGCGTCCGGGCCGGACTTCATGGGTAGTCCGGGTATAAAAAGAATAAAGCCTTGGGCCGCCCGCGACACACGCACTGTGCCCGCACCCCGCGGTCAACCGACGAACCGACTCGCTAAATTCACCGTCCCCCCGCTGTTGACATGTCCGAGTTTTGGGCTCTAAAATCCGGGGTTTTAACGCGTCTTGTCCGGGTTGACAAATTTTAAAGATGGCAACCTTGGCCGAATAGTTACGTGGGCTGACTGCGGAGCAGAGACCCAAATTCAAAAGCATATTGTTTTTTTTATATTTTTTGACAAAATTTTTTTTTATTTCTGGCAGATGGCGTTATTAAGCAAAATTTTGCCAATGACTGTTTCGTTTAAAATTAAAACAAGAAAATCAATTGTTTTTATCCGAGCAACGCTCGGTCGTCCAGGTACTAAAACTGCAATGACTAACCTGATAGAAGGCTGACTCTAAACCTGTATTTACTTACATACCACACACAATAATTGAAAATAAATATCATTACTATAATCGCAAAAATCTTACCTAAAATAAAAAAGTATGTTGCAACCTATAAAATACTTTTTAAGCATGTTAACCCACACACCCTTCAAGCAAGGTTATAATACCTTCCCATTGAAAATGCTTATTTACAAAAGACTTGTAAAATAAATTCAACATTTAGGTACCTAATGTCTAAAAGTTAGAACAACTTTCAGTTCAGTTCAGGAACTTGACCTTTAATCTCAAATTGAGAAAACGTGAACAAAATTTGCAGTCACAGCTTCGGCTAAAATTAGCATTACAAGGTCTATTAATGAGTACCTAGATATTAAATCTTTAGGAAATCTTCAAGGTTAAATTATAGTAATACAGTTCGGACTTACCTTATTTTGATATGTATAAACGGTAGACTGATAATAATTAAAGTAATGAACAAATAGAACAATTTTTACCTGATAAGTTCAACCAACCTTCCCATTGTTTGAGGATAAATCTCGCTACTCAGTCTCAGAGAAAACAATTGAAAGTGTGATGACTTTGAAGGGCGGTTATTTTGTGTGAGGGTTGCCAAAATTTTTAATGACAAGGCGTCATTGTTAAGGGCACTCACAATCTTAACTAGCTCTGTAGGCTCTGCTGGACTACTCACAGCGTTGCTGGAGTACTGTATGACTCTGCTGGAGTACCTACTGCATGACGCTACTGGAGTACTATGTGAAACGACCCGGCAAGGCCGATAGCAGCGCCAGTCCCACTAAGGGGCGCTTACGATATTAGCTCTCAGTTACCAGGCATGAGGTACTGCATGTTGAGGGACTCTTCGTGCAGGCAAATGGCGGCGGCGGAGAACAGCACGGCCGACAGCAGCGCCAGCCCCACTGGGGCTTACTGTAGTGTTACTAAGGCAAGTCAGTTACCAGGCATGAGGTACTGCATGTTGAGGGACTCTTCGTGCAGGCAAATGGCGGCGGCGAAGAACAGCACGGGCGACAGCAGCGCCAGCCTCACTAAGGGACGCTTACCGTAGTGTTACTTAGGCAAGTCAGTTACCAGGCATGAGGTACTGCATGTTGAGCGCCTCCTCACGTTCGCGCTCGCCGCGCAGGCAGATGGCGGCGGCGGAGAACAGCACGGCCGACAGCAGCGAGAGCCCCACGCCGCACCACGCCACCATGTACGACCAGTCGTACCACACTCGCGAGTTATTACGCAATATCTGGTTTATACCGGTTAATTTCGAGTGTGCGGATTGGTTGTGGGTGATTGAGTAGTGTGTGAGAGAGAGGATTGAGTGTGTGATATATTGAGTTTAGTGCGTGAGCGAGAGGATTGAGTGTTGTTGTTGTTGAGTTGATAGTGTGTGATATTGAGTAAATGTGTGAATGGAAGGTTTGAGTTCGTGTAAAATTGAATTAAGTGTGTAAGAAAGTGAATTAATTTGTGTACAAAAGGATTGATATCGTCAACGGTTTAATTAGGTGTGTCAAAAGTTGAGTTGAGTGGTTTGTGTTATTGTTAAGATTGAGTTAAGTGTGTGAGGGTAACGTTGATTTAGGTGGGTCACGTTGGTAGTAAAGAAACCAAATGGATATTGATTGAATGTTGAATTGTGTTATGTTTAAAAAAGGTTGTGTCAGTGTATACCGCGTTTGTTAAGTATTAAGTGTGGTACAGGATTTTAAATAGATGATGGTGTTATGATAATACCATTTCCATTAAGTTGTGTTCGATTTTATATGGCAATTTAAGAAATATTTAGAAATGAGAGTAGTTGTCAGATCACGAATATCAATAATTTTGTTTTTTTTTTTCAGTTAAATAATTTTGTCGATGTGTATAAGTGCATTGCGATGCACAAATTAGCAAATTTTGGATATATGAAGAGATTTGGTGATGTTTATTATATAAATTGTGGAAGTAAGTCGATATTTGTAACGATATTTGTAAGTTGTTGTTTAAAAGTAAGTTAAGTGTATTCGTTCGTTACCGGATGCGTAATACGAGCAAGTATTTCACAAGAGATTATGTATTCAGTTCAGAGATGAAAATGTATGGAGATATATGCAAGATGATGATTAAACATTGAGTCCAAATGTATGAAACGTGTGATTTGTACAATCGAGTTTTTGGTTATGTTTATGTACATTATAGTTGCGTTAATGTAAGCGTTAGTTGCGTTGGCGTAAACCAGATATTATTTGTTTGATAGCGAATTAGGTTTAATGCGTTAACCGTCGCCAACCGCCGCAGTAGCCACGTTTCAAAGAAACATGAAAAGAAAGAAAAAAGCGTTTTGTTAGTATGATGTAGGTACTCACATGACTTCTTCATAGTTTGGAAATAATACATAAATAGATAATAGTCGCCGATGATTAAACAGCGAAATTATTTATAATATTTCTGGTTTAATTAAAATCTAAAGAACAAAAAATAAATAAATAGTAAATAATATAATATTTCAAAATAACACGTAGGTAGGGTATAAACGGCGATATAAGAATGCTACTACCTACATTACCAAGGATTTTTGAAAGTTTATACCGAATTTAAGTCGCGCCGCGATACTAGCAAGTGAAGCAACATTTATGCTGTAAATGTGTGCGTTACGGGGATACCAGTTCGCACAGATATTTTCCCCATCATTGTGTGCTTGAGATAGCAGGTGTTAGTCTTCAAATGGTACTGGTTTATGCTCGTGAACAATGTGCGTAATTTTGAAGTAATGTGCCTTTTAAACACCATGGTTAAAATTAAAAGAAAGTGAGCCGCCAACCTGATATCAAAATGGCTATATAAATTACATACCTATAATTCTACTGGTTGGGTTTCAGTATCTTTGTTTTGTCTGAATGAAAAAGTACTTACGAATTTTATTACTTTGCTTGTTTGCTATTGATGTTTTATAATTAAGGAAGTAGATTTCATAGAAATAAATACTATGTGCGATTGAGTGATTTATTTGCAAAGTAAATACACGTGAAAATGACCACGTAAGTAAGGTCACTTTCCATCACAAAAGAAAATACTAAAATGTTTTATTTTATTTATAATATGGATAATATAATAATATGGATTATTATATAATGTATTTTTTACGTAACCGTATAAAATTTCAACTAGGTAGTAAAGAAATTAAATACTTATTAAACAGGACAGAACATACACTACAAAATTTCACGAATTACAGATTACTCAATACTTCTGGTGCTGCTGTGCTGTACAGCTTGTACGTACAGACGACTCAGTAATCATTTATTTTAAATGAAATTACATCGTAAGCGCCGCGTTAAGACAGATGATCTCCACTAACGGCACATTCAGGGCTACCGCGCAAACAACATGGGTAAAGGCTTCATTTGGCAGTTGATTGACCATATATGGTCATTTTAGGCTTCAACTGTCAAAAGAAGCCTAATGGTGCCCCGTTCACGAGCTTGACGCATGAACCAGACATCCCTTAGCTCATGGATGAGATCCAATATTCTTGACCTTTACAGTTCCTTATTATTCATATCCAGTCATTTTTCCATGCTTCAAGGAAACCTACAAATAAAATGAAGACAATATGACCAATTAAAATAAACTAAAAATTTTAAAATTTAAATTAAGTTACAATTGTAATTAATTTAGTAAATAAATAACTTTAGTTTAATTAAGTGATTATTGGATGCCTGAGTAAGGTAGAATGTTTAAATACTATTGTTAAACGCAAACACCAAATTTTTTTGTAAATAGTCATCAGTAAACGTATTTCATTTCAATTATTCAAACACAACATTATCTACTAAGAACGTTATGGATTAGGTTACCCGATCTTTCGGGTAAAGTCCCTATTTATATCCTGGCCACACTGACTGTTACGGTCAAGGGCAAATCACGTGTAGTGGAGGTTTTGTGTTTCAAATATTGTTATTTATTTGTATTTGAAAAAAGCAGAAAATAATGTAATAAGATCTCGTTTACCTGTGAAAAGTTATCCCTTGGCACTTTTTTTGTAGTGTGGTATTATTTTTACACCATTTAACTACACACGACGGCATTATTTCGATTTTTGATGCGCCAAAAAATTGCACTGCCACAAGCGATGGTTGAAAGCGTAATGGCGGTCGATCGGCTTATCTTTATGTGAGTGTGTGCGTGTCGGTTCATATTTACACGTAGCTGGCTTATCTTGGGTGCTTCATATTTTATGTAGGTGACGCGGAGTCCTTACTTTTTTTACTCGTCCGTGGTCTATACTTGTTGGTTAATTAGCTACTGGGACAGTAAAATCAACTAAGTACCCTATCCTACAGCACGTTACAGCAATATAAATACTTGATAACAATAAATATAAATTATATATTATATATAAAAGATATCAGTGAGTACATAAAATTAATTGAAGGCATTCATAATGTACAGAAGATCCTCGGCACCTGAAACGAGCAAAAGGACCATACCGCCAAGCGTTAACTGTCACCGCGTCGACAAGATGGCGGACGCGCACAAAATGGCGGCTAACCTGGCATTATGTACTGCACATTATTCTGTTGCTCCCGCCGCTTCTCCTTGCTGAGACAAATGGCGGCCGAGAAGAAGAGAATGGAGCTCCCGAATGACACACCGACGGACAACCACGCCAAGATGTACGACCAGTCGTACCAAATTGACGAGTTGTTTTTTAACACCTGTTTCGTTTCAGTTGGGTTTAATACTACAGTAGTAATTTTTGTAAGTTAAGGGTTAGAAGTTTGCCATTCCTATTCTTTGAATAGCTATTAGAATAAAGACATTTAATTTTTATTGAGTATTTTATCATAAATGGCCTGCTACGGCAGTTATGATGTTGTGGGTTCGTCCTTGTAATTCTGTTGTTTAATAAAATTTCCCATTACATTATGTGCCCCAACAACAAACTTTTAAAGAAAGGCCTCGAAAGCAAATTTAAGCTATGATAAATTCTTATGGAATTAAATTAGTCTTTCATTTAATGCACCTTCGATAATTTCAAAATTAAAATATGTATTGTATATGTCCCGCTTGACAATAAAGTTTATAACCTCTAGTCTGTAATGCAATCCCTAAACTTATAATGAACTATTCTAACTTAATGAATAATAATCCCAATGAAGTTAAAATTAAAGGAACTTACGTTCGGCCACTGCTGGTAGTATTCTTCACCAACAACCTTCTCCTTTTCATAAAACTCCACTCCGTGCCATAATGCCATAGCACCCGCTGCTAGTAGGCCTGGAAAATCATAAAGGGCTAGTTTAACAATTAGTTTAAATTATATACGAGTTCACGAAATATTCTTATCACATTTAATGTCTTACGACTGTGATTTTGTGATGACGATCAAGCAACGTAATTCTTCAACTATTTATGCATCCTGTTTTTTAAGTTATAATGTGATTTTGCGTGATCCAAAGATTTAAAAAAAAATTATCCAATTAAAACCACTGTCATAATCACTGCAAATTAATTTGTCTGTGTACAATTACCAAGAAAATTCTTATTTTGGTCATTTTAACGCTCAGATATCGTGAGACTAGAGAAAGCCATACTTGGTAGAGAAAAATCTAGATATAATAAATATTCTACGTAGTCTTGTCCACAGTTTCAATAATTCTATCAAATCCACTGTCACATCTCAACTCTGGCTAGGCCTTCATAGTCCTACTTTTAATATCCATTTCCTAATGAATCTAATCTAATCGATCTTAAAAGGAACCATTTTTTATTTGTGTTGATGTAGATCGGGCTTTGTCAGCCCAGGGCATTTCAACCTATGCAGATTGTTTGTACCCGCAGCCAAGTTACATTAGGTACAGCACCGTCCAACCCAATAGCCTTGGAAAAGGCCAACATTTTATGACATCGATCTGTTTCACGTCATCTGGCAGCAGTACCTCCGTGCCTCCGTCCCTAGATGAATCCTTCGTTAGTGAATAAGTGCATCACAATTTAAAAGCAGTTGGTATTCTATCTCGCTCTATTCACCACAGTATCTGCATGAAAAAAAGGAACCATACAAAATATAACACTCACAAGTGACCAGCATGAGAATGGCGGTGGCAGTGATGTTCCCGGGACTGCGCTTCCAACAGCCGACCACGCCCGTCCAGAACGCGATGAACAGGGACAGGAAGGCCACCATGAACAACGCTACCGTGGACCGAGCCATGTGCAGCCTGCAATAGAAACGGTTCATTGTATAGTTACAAAATTGAATAATATTGATAAGACTAGCGTAAGTTGTTCCGGAAGCTGCAGGGAGCTTCCGGATTAAGAATAGAGTTACGATATCCCCCGCCTGGTCGAAAGAGGCGACTAAAAAGGGGCTTCCAGTGCTGTGGGCGGTGAGAGTGGGAGCTCGATCCGTCCAGCCAGCAGCCCCGTGAAGGGCGGCGGTGTGTGCGTGGCCGCATGCCACTGTAAGCATCGGAAGGTGCAGGAGAGCACATCTGCTCTCCCGAAGATGGGCCCGTTCTGGGGCATTGCTCGTGGAGGACACCGGTGCGTTCCACTGAAGATCCCAGAGTCCTCCACAGAGGCAGCCACCGAGGGGGTTTTAGTGCGGTCAAATCCCACATAACCCGGTACCCTCTCCCAAGGTGCCGGGTACCTTTTGAAGTTTTATACCCCGATACCAAAAAAAAAGACTAGCGTAGACCGCAAGCGATTTAGGTAAGCAAAACCGATGCAGGTAGGTTTAAGATCGGTTACTGCTAGTGAAAAATTTAATATACGTGCTTCGCAGATCACATGAACGGTCGGTCTCGGTTGATTTCGATAGGTGCCGAAGACCTCATGTGCGGTTTGAAAGCGTCCGAGGGTTCGCTACTAATGCGCATCCTCACCACGCTGTTCCAATACGAGTTACATTGGAGAAGCGTAGTGGAGTAAGCTTTATCCTGCCCAATCTGGAGAGATCGGTGCCCAGCTGTGAGGTAGTCTTTTTACGATGCACTTCGAGAAACGCTCCATAGCTTATTAGTTCGACCACGAACAAAACCTGCCCATCCATGCAATTTTATTTTAGTCGAGTAGGGCTTCGCCTCGATACTCACGTTCTCCTCGACATCTCGTGGTTTAAACACGTTAAACTACTTGAAACTAGACTGAAACACGTAAGCAAGGAACCTTGAGTTGTTTCGAAAATTATGAAGCCTCTGCAGGAGGCTCAGCAAAACACTCAGTAGTGATATCGAGTCAATTAAAAAAACTACAATCGATAATTCTACAAACTGCAGCCCAAGCAATGACGCTATTTTAAAAGTTTAGTTTACTTCTACGCGGACAAGGTCTCAAACTAAATTACTAGCCCTAACCAACGTCTAACGTCTTAGATGCCTTACGATATCAACCACAGAACTATCTAATAATAAATAGATCCGTTAATCCTGGCCGTTTGTTGTATGACCCAGTGCCAGTCGATCGCAAGGCCTTGCGCGCGCTTTTCACAACCAGTTTGCAACAATGACTGTATCAGATTTTTTAAACACCCAAACCAGATTCGCATTAGAATACTGTGTATACAAACAGTCTGTATAATAAGACTAAATATTATTAGCCCACGACATTTACATAGGTACTCATACGTACGTATTAATTTATAAGCCAATCAATCTAAACGACTTTGGTATTTAATTTGTACTCAGTACCATATCGTTTTAGGAAGATTAATGATTAAGTATAAAAATGTTCAATATTATTTTTTCTTGCGAGCATACAAAGTCTTAAATTTGAAACCATTTATTAATTTTACCAAATTGAGAAGGATTCAGGCCATTTGGCCACGATGGCCAAATGCGGGTTGATGGACAATACATTTGAGAAATTTTGTATTATTCTGGCATGTAAGGTGATGAAAAACATTCTGTTGAAACATAATAATTAATCACTGTGTAGCAACAATAAATAAGCACATACTACACAGCGGGGTTTGAACCGGGGACCTCCGCGTTAAATTCAGGTGTCTTAACCGCACAGCGATCACGGCTCATTTAGCTAGTTCTAGTTATAAGGAATAGTGTTATAAGTAATTATTTAAAAAAAAAAGGTTATAATACCTGTTCATCGCATCGTCTGAGAGGCCTTTGGTCTCGTTGTTCTCGTCCGGGATGAAGTAGTCCACATTGCTGCAGTGAGTCTCCACTGGCGATAGGTAGATCTCCACTGGAAAGATGGAAAAACTTCCATTATTATATAGCTTAACGTTTACTTACCTACTAATTTCATCAGTATGGAAATGAAATAGGTTGTATAATTGTTATTCTTCCCAATAAAAAAATATATTTTTTCACAAAAAAAGAAATATGGTTCTGATTAAGGTTTGAACCTTTGAACCCGGGTCTCTAGTTCCGCAGTCAGCCCACGTAACCTTCCGGCCAAGGAAGCTTTAATACGATATAATGAACGATTTTTTTATAGTACCTATTATATAATATCTCTTTAAAATCGACATTGTCATTTCTTTGAACGTCGGATTGGCGGATGGCGTTTGACAGCTTTCTACTCCACAATATTATATTAACACTCTAAAATGTAAGTACATTATTCTTAGTCTAAGTCTAAAATAGATGTCAGGAAGAGTCATATTTTTCAGTTTTGCTGAAAATATTTTTATATAATTTAAAATTTCTAAAAATAAAACCTAGCCGACCCCCGAAACCAGGTTACTAAATTTCATCAAAATCGTTGGAGCCGTTTCCGAGATTCAAAAATATATTAAGGTTTATACAAGAATTGCACGTTTAAAGGTATTAGATATATATTTATTACGAATACAGAAACCATTTAATACATTAATAACAATATTATGCGAGATTCGACAGTTCATAGTCTTAGCAGCGAATAGTAATATTATTACAACTAAAATGCCAGGATATTGAGTCATCTTGGTATGCGGGCAACTTATTCTAAGTGACTAACTTATTTTGCAGAAATACAACCAGATATTTTACGAAATTACGTATTATCACTTGCTTGAATACATTGTAAAACACTTTTTAGAATTTTAAATTGACTAATGGGTTGAGTCCGATTCATATGTATGTGCAGGTACGCAGTAATAGTAATATTTATTGTACAGTTGTACAATAAGTTGTACGTACGCGCCCGTACTAATAAATATTAGAACGGGCACGGTCGGGTGTGAGATGGGTGACCTCTAGTGGCAAAACTTTATGCGCGTTTCCGTGCTTCGCAAGACACCGTCGCCGGCGCCGCGGCGGTCCCGGTTGTTATCGATAGATAACAGTCGTTAAACCTTGTCGAAGGTCTTATAAGTACACTTAATTACCTAATTTTATTCACTGACCTTTGGAGAGTATCCTTGATATGATAACTCACTTCCGAAAGATGTAAAAATAAATTAAAATATCATTTACAATAGTTATTTGCCAAGGTTAAGTAAGAGTTTAGCTATTTTTATAAAAGGTATATTAAAATATCATTTACAATAGCTGTTTGCCAAGGTTAAGTAAGAAGAGTTTACCTATTTTTATAAAAGGTATATTAAAATATCATTTACAATAGTTGTTTGCCAAGGTTAAGTAAGAGTTTACCTATTTTTATAAAAGGTATATTAAAATATCATTTACAATAGTTGTTTGCCAAGGTTAAGTAAGAGTTTACCTATTTTTATAAAAGGTATATTAAAATATCATTTACAATAGTTGTTTGCCAAGGTTAAGTAAGAGTTTACCTATTTTTATAAAAGGTATCTATCTAAGTAGGTAGTACTTAGGTACTAACCATGTACTAACCATTAATGGACAAAAAACTGAGAGCTGTTCAAATGATTCTTATGACTACCTGTGTGGCACTATGGTTATCATGCTGGACTGACAATCATCGGTCCCGGGTTTAAATCCCGGCGAAGCAGAAATTGTAATGATAAGTTTCAATTTCTCTTCTCGGTCTGTGTGTTTATGTCCATGTCTTTGTGTATGTCCATGGTACCCATGACACAAGGACTCCTAATGTGTAGCGTTATTATTTATTTAAACGTAAATACACACATTTGGTACTTCGAACCAGTGTTTGACTGCAAAACTCTACCTCCGAACAACGCTTTTCAACTTGTTTCACTGCCCTAAATCAAGTATGTCCATTACTCAGCAAAACGGTGATCTACGTGCGGTATGGGTATGGTTAAACCCGCTATGTATTTGCATATGAAATTAAATATGGACCGGTTTTCTCTCGACTCATTTGCTTTTGTCAGATAATGGTGCGCCTTCGACTTTGGATCAATAGATGATACTAGTAACACAATAATATCTACATGTAAATAAATGTATTCCATTGCTAAATTTAAGTCCAGAAATAGTAAAGACGTTTAGTGTTTTTTCTTCTCATTATTCGCCCTCTTTACTGTCCCTCTGTTGAATATACATAGGCAGAGTTGAGATCACTGGTTGAGCGCTATTCAATAGAAATTACATGGGAAATTTAAATATACGCCATCCCGCAAGGAAGTGTAATTGGGTGTATTTTATTTTGTTTTGTACATATATAAACATTTGTCTAACTCTCAAGTAAGCATGATACAAATCATAATGAATTTTATTATAGTGATGTACCTCAGAGTGAACCTACGTGCGTATTTATATCAAATTTCTTAGATTGAGATGTGCGTCATGATTTTAAAACGGTATCTACTGCGTTGTCATTGTAATGATCACTTGCGTATCGCTGCTCTATGAATTTTTGAGTTAACAAAAACTCCATATTTTTGACTTAAAACACGAAATTACGAACGTCTTTAAAAGCCCAATCAGATCATAGACCTCAGATGCATGCCTATGAGGCCTATTATTAATTCGATAAAATCTTTTTAATTAATGAAGACTGTAGGTAGAACTTAGATGGTTCGACCGGGGAAGTACCACCGCTGCACCCACTTTTGCCGCGTTTACCGCGTTTAAGTGTTTAGGTGGAAAGGTGCAGCTGCCGGTCAGACTATCAGCCTTCAAAGTAGCAGCGCAGTTACATGCGACCACAGACAAGACTTAGGCTTGCTTGGGGTTGCGTATAGATGTCCATGGGCTGCAGCGATAACGCGGTGAGGCGGGATGCGCGCGAGGCTATGGTCCAACTGTGGAGGGAGGACCTAGCCTCCGCGCAGTTTGGACGCCGCACTCTCGACGCCCTCGGTCCTGTGATCGAGGAGTGGGAGGAGCGGCCGCACGGATTCCTCACCTTCCGCCTGGTGCAGGTACTTTCCGGACACGGATGTTTCGGCAATTACCTGTACCGAATCGGAAGGGAGGAGTCCCCGTCGTGCCACCATTGCGGTGCGGCGGAAGACTCGGCGCAGCACAGCCTTGAGAGTTGCCAGGGCTGGGATGAACAGCGCCGAGTCTTGTGCACCATTGTCGGCCGGGACCTTTCGCTGCCGAGCATCGTTAGGGCCATGCTCGGAAGCGAAAGAGGCTGGAAAGCCGTTGCTTCCTTTTGCGAGGAAGTTATCTCGCAGAAGGAGGCGGCGGAGCGGGAGAGAGAGGACGATCCGTCCCAACCCCCGCTCCGCAAACGAAGAAGGGGAAGGAGAAGGCGGCAATACGACCGTTCTCTCCCTCCCCCCGGTGGTGGCCTGTAGGTTGGAGGTACGGGGGTGCCTCCACCTGCATTGCACAGGCCATCACCGATGGACAGGAATGACCGGGCGCTCCTGGTCATTCCTGTAGCCTCCCCATAAGGGGAGCGTGTAGGGCCTGCCAAGATAGGCAGGCAGTCGCCGACGATGTTGTGGAAGCAAAGGCTCTGCCGATTTCCCACGACATCGTCACGATGGCGATGGAGGAGCGCAGTAGGGTTTAGTGGGTATACCCCTGCCTCGTAACGGCAGGGGGAGTCCCACACACCTCCCTCTGTCCCCCCGACAGAGGTCGAGACGGTGCGTAAATGCATTCCCTACTTAAAAAAAAAAAAAAAAAAAAAAAAAAAAATGGGCTGCAGCGACCATTTATTTATTTATTGTTAACCGATGTTAACCGGTGATACATGATACACGCTCGGCAGCTACTCCATTCAAATAAAAGGAAAAAAATGTTTTTCGATATTACAAATACGTCAAAGGTACTATTAGAGAGTATTTTAGAGAAGAAGATATTTGTATACATACTTCCGATTACTATGTGAAATTTCGTCTCAAAAACAAAGCTACCAAATACATCTACACTAATATTATAAAGAGCAAAGATTTGATTGTTTGTTTGTATTGAAAAGGCTCCGAAACTACTGGACCGATTTAAAAAACTTTTTAACCATTAGAAGCCGACATTATCCCTGATGAACATAGAATACTTTTTACAGCGGGAAAATGCTTCATTCCTACCGGAAAACGGGTAATAGGGTCCACGCGGTTGAAGCAACTGGCTAATCGCCTATGATTTTAATAGAGCAATATATCGTCTTACGTCGTAATTCAAATGGATGCAAGAAAGTTAGAGATATATCCAAGAGATATAGCCAAAGAGCACATAGGCTATTTTTTTTTCATAAAACGGGTCCACGCGGGCGTAGCCGCTGGCGGAAGGCTAGTACATGATAAAAGGCTTTTACAAACATCAAAATATATAAAGAGCGTTGTTTTTAGTTGTTGTAAATCTAGGTTCAGTGCTGTAACCTAAGTGAAAGATGTAGAACTTACTTACATGTAATGTAATCAAGTAATCACTAACACCGTGTGAGTGTGAACTAAGCTTGCCGACGGAAAATGTCGATTGAGCCAACTTTATGGTGCAACTCATGTGTAATCGTATCTTTCATAAAAATATTTGTGATTGATTGAGCGCTTTGCTTTTTTAGGAAATCATTAGGTTGTTCTAGATGCAATGCAATGACTGAGTCAGTATGAGCGATGTGAGAAATGTAAATATTTCTAATGGTACGCATTTACAATCTGTACTAATATCGCATTTACATATATATGCGAATGTTGGTACGTTTAGAAGGATATTTCTTGCTGAATTACGCAAGAATGGCTGAACGGATTGTGATAAAATTTGGCACAAAAATACCTAAAGTGAGATTTCAAAACAATTTATGTGGTACTCCTGTATCAATTTAAACAAATCGTGTATGTTTGAAATTATCTGCATTTTATTTGAACTTAATATATTTTGAATTCACAATGCCTTCGAAGAAAAGTTTGCAAAGAAAGCAATAAATTATTGAATACCTAGCTAGAGGTACTTAAAACGTGTTTCAACTGTACCTCTTTCAAATTCTCTACATTTTGAGTGTACGCTTGGATTTCTTTTTAAATACATGTATCTAATATATACATTTAGAAAAAAAGTTCGAACAGAGTATTTTGTCAGGAACCTGGAAACTACACTCTATGAACATTAAAATGGTTTAAGTTTAATAATTTTAAATCCTCTTACAATAAGCATCACGGCCTGATCTGGTTAGTCAGGAAGATCAGTAATCCGATGGGCTCTAGCACCCGCAAAGGTTTGCAATCCATTGTAAAGCACTTACTGGATTCAATCCACTTACTATTATTACCTTAACGCAACTGAGTGTAACCTTTTAACCTTTAAGTTCATTATGGGTTTAAAGTTCAACTTATGCGGCGTATGGAAACTTTCGATGTGCTTCACCATTCGCAATGTTAGTATATCATAAAATGCTGCTACAACAATTTATTTTACCTTCATAGGACTTGCATAGATTAGCCGAAAAAGTGCCAGCGCATCACCCATTTCTGCCGTGAAGCAATACATACCAGTACCATTACTTTTTTACGCGGTTATGGTGACATGAATCATACATCAGCATCCGCAGTAACAAGACATAAAACCTTAAAAAAAATCGAACCTTGCTTGCGTTTGCAGGTATCCATTGGCTGCAGAGACTACTGAACACCATAAGACCTACATCACATCAAAATACAGAAAGTTTCTTCTTGTTCTTCTTTTTATTGTACCTGCATGTTTGTCTATGTCATTTAAACAATTATAGACAGCATAAAATCTGTCTATGCTATAAAAATTGCAAAATTTTCACACGCACTTCGTAAAATAGCGTATTTCCAATTAAGTTCTATAATATCAGTTTAGCGTAGGTTGTTTAAATATTGCCTTAATTATATGGCAACGCCCATAATGACAATGCACTGGTAATAAACATATCACTTAGATAGAATTGTTCGCGCTTCTGAGACATGTTACGTGCTGCTGTAATGAATAATGAAGCTATAAGCTATCTACTATTTACTAATTATAAACGTTACACTTTACACACTCATAGCCACACAGTAGGGTAATTAATACCCTGTGTCGTGGGTACAATGGACACATACAAAGACAGGAACACAAACACCCAGACCGAGAACAGAAATTTAAACTCATCATTCAAATTTCTGTTTCGCCGGGCATCGAACCCGGGACCCCTCGTTTGGGAGTCCGGCATGTTAACCATTGCGCCACGTCACGGTTGGTGTTCATGGTCAATTGATGATTCTCTTCTATTTATTCCTAACGGAATATCTAAGGTATACTCAAAGTCGAATTGTTTCGAGCAGTATGTTGAAAGTGAAGATCTATAGAGCTGCGGGCGGCAGGGTCTTTCATCATCAGTCTTCTTTTCAGAAATCGCGAAAATAGCATGTTGCTCTTTGCGATAAAACCAGTAACGATAAAATCCATTGACAAACACTGACAAGTGGATGGCCCTCAGAATGTATTAGCTTAGGCTATGGACAAGAGAGATTCTCGAATGGCGACCACGTTTCGGAAAAAGGGGCGCACGGGCAGCCAACAGCCATCCCACGGATAAAGTGACGACCCAAAAAGGCCGTTGGATTCATAGGGCGCAGGACATTTCTAGTCAGTCCAGATTCTCGTTATCACCTGTCATTGTTAAAAAATCAAGGAGACACCCTTGTCCAAAGATTTCTAAGTTGTATTCTGTTTCTTGGCAAAATAAATAATTATTTAATATTAATGCCATATAAAAGTCTTTCTACGAAACAGCTACGTTTAATTTTGTAGCTTCAATTTCTGAAGAGTATAATTTTATACTCTTAATTGGGTTCTCTGCTGCATGAGAAATAACATGTAATGTAATCTGTATTCTTGAGAGTCTGTCAAACCGACCTCTGAAAGGTGAAGAGGAGATAGAATAGCACAGACATTGCGGAAGATGGTGGATATATTTAAATGTAACTAAAGAGTACCCACCTATACACATACTACAAAAAAGCTTTATGAAATTACGATGTCTTGCTTACTACGAATATAGACCCGCCAAAACCGAATAATGGCGACGAATACTAATTGTGGAGTAGATGTCGTACAATTATCATAATCGATGAATATTCAATAAGCCTTACAAGCCTCATATTGTTCTACCCACATTCACTGGTATGTGTCACTAGTCTCCAAGTACCAGTTGTTTCACAACTTATGCGCGAAATAGTTTGTAATTAGCACTTTATACGTCATTCTGTTCAGAATTACAGTACTAGTTAGAATTTTTAGGATCAACTTTAGCAAATTTTTATCAAGAAATAATAACTTACGAGTATCTTATGCCATACTCAAAATATGGGGATGCTCAGCACAAACGTTCATATTTCGATGATTTGCATTATTCTTGATCAAATATTTCAATCATTACGGATTTGTACTCGTAGATTAGTGTTATGAAGAAAGCTGTTACATTAGATACTTGTGTAATTACAATATACCCAAGGCACCTTAGCCCTCACTTAGCCCTATTAAGTTCGACAGAAACAAATATTTATAAAGACAACGACTAAGCTTAATGATAAGTACAGACAGAGTAAGGCTACCTTATAGTTAGATTTGGATCCAAGGCTACTATTAACTATTATTAATAAAACACGTCATGATGTTAATAAAAGATTAGGTAGAAGATAAGCGATCTTGATACAAAAAAATCTTGCTATTATAATTGAGTTGTTTGAGGAAGCCAATAATACAGGGGATCATTTTAATTACCTTCTTAATAGAAAGGAAAATACTGACCAAGTTACAAATATCTGTAAACCTAATATTAATACGCCTTAAGAAAATTACATAACTATCATCATAAATCTTACACACCTCTCTATTTATATCTTAACGGCCAATTAAATAAGGAGAGCCTCCACAAGGAATGCCAACAGCTAACAAGTGTTTAACAATCTTACCAATGGCATGCTCGCAAACAGGCGATCCTTTCCAGCGGTGAAAGCTAATTTCTACCATGCATTACGCACTTATTTGCATACGGGTCAACTGACGACCTGTAAAGATGCCACCTGCAGTGATGATTGCCACAAAGTGTGTACTTTGTAGAAAATTTGCAAGACATCTGCCTGAAGTTAAAAACTGCTTTCATTGAAGCAAAGCCACATCTTTTGCATTTGAATTACTGCTTTCACCGAAGCTGCATTTATAAGGCTTAAAATATAAATTTCATGAAACGTGATGTGAATGTCATTAAATTTCGAAAGAGCGCCAAGTTACTGCAACTGCTGCTAATAATTTTGTAATTTCGTAAGATTCTATTTCTTTTGTATTGTCTTTCCTTTTCGAATAAATCGTAAAGGTTTTTATTTCTAATACATTAGGTACATTATTTGGTTTTAAGATTTACGTTATGTACATTATTTAGTGTTAGGACTTTTAGGTTTTCAAAATTGTTATTTTTTTTCATAACTTGTTTATAACGGTAATTATTACTATGTTGATAGGTTCTGTAACAGTTCCATCGCCTCAATTTTCTCATGCAATTCAAATTCAAACATTTGACCCATTTTCAATTGTTTCTTTGCAACTTAAAATTGCAAATTGATTCTCAAGGCAGACATGATTAATACATCAACACTGCTTTCTACACAATGAGATAATGAACACCTGTGTGTCGACTGACAGAGAATTGCTTATACCATTCGAAGTCGGATTACAGGCTGGGTCCAAATATGACAAGTGGGCCTGCAAATAGGTGACCTGGTCTGAACGACATTTCAGATCGGTGGGCGCTAGAGAAAGTTGTGAATTGACGTCCTTGTTCTGTTGTGTCGAGACTAGCAATGAGGCGATTAGCGGCTATCTGTGTTGTGACCTTGGCTACGAAACTGGCAGAGTATGTATGTAGTTATAGAACTAACGCACTCTTCAAAAAGTTCGATATTGTTATTTGGATTCCTGCGGCTGTCCTGATTAGAGTTGTGGTCTAAATATTAGTACCTATTAAAATTTCACTTTTCTTGAGTATCGTCACCTGTATTGTCCAATAGAGTGTCCAATATAGTAGTATTCAACTTGTTGTTTATACAGTTATAAATAGCAAACTATTGATTGCTTACGTGGTTATAACAGGAAAAATTACGAAGTTCATATTTCTTCATATGTGGCAGTTATAACATTCTGAGACCTGTAATGACCTTCTACTTGAGCGTGAAGTCCGAACTTTGCACGTATAATAATTATAATTTTTATCTTTATTGTACCCAATTTTTATCCTTGTTTTGTCGGGCCACATGATAGTAAGCAGACATTTTCGTCATTTCAACCAACACTTTTCTTACATCTGCATCGTATTTAAATTAATTTTTTTTCAGTATAGCTGTATATGTATATTATCCTCTTTAATTTTTAGATGACGCCACTTTTGCTTTAGTACTTACTTGAACCATGTTTGCTTCTAAGAACAGAACACAGCCCTAGTTGCCTAACCAAGTCGAAATGCACTTAAATGTTCAGTTTATACGATCCAAAAGTAATTTTACAATGTCAACTTAGGATATTCTTTATTCCCCATCGTTGGATTCAGAAGAAATGTCACTGATGGATTTTTAATGGATCCAGATGGTATATACGGGATTTAAACCTCTATCAGAATGTATGAAAAGAGAACTTGACGACGATTAAACACTATCAAATAACCTGTTACATCGACGTACAAGTGAAATTATGTAAAAGTACATAGATCCTACATAAGGCAGGTAGACATTAACTATTTCCTTATTGCAAAATCTTACTGGTCAATTGTGGTGTATCGAAGCAGAACCCCCATAAAGTTGCTTAACTAACAACATGTATTCGGAATACAAACGCCAGGACAATTTTATTTAACCACGGGTTACGGATCGGTCAAGTAGAACTGAAATTGCAATAGTACATTCAAATGCACTGTGTAGGTAGGCCGACTTGACAATATTGTCGAACTCATTGAATGCAACCTAACAATTCTATAGCTATTCTACTATATAGGTACCTATAGTTATATATTGGTTATATATAATTTGAATCTCGGGAACGGCTCCAACGTTTCATGAATTTTAGTGCCCAGGGTTTCGTGGGTGACAGATGGATCAGCTAGGTTTCATTTTTAGAAATTGTCGTTTTATTCGAATTTTCAGCAATTATCAACTTAAATATAAACTGAAAAATATGACTTACTGACATCTTTTGGAGAATATTACCTAATAATATTTTGTCGTAGAACCAGGTTCTTCATTTTTTTTTATAAATTAACTGTTGTAATTATTTCGTTTATAAATGAACTGGAATAAGAGAATCAAAATTTCACCGCCATGGCATTATTTATGGCCATTTTAATAATTACTTAAATTTAAAAATCAAATGACATCAGCGAGCCTCATGCATACGACATGCTATAAAGTAACTATAAATTAATTACAAGATTTGCCACCTTTTGTAGATCAGGTATCGACTTCGACCGTAGCACAGGAGTTGTGACCGTAGGTATGGAAAAACAATTCATACTATTATAAGAAATACATAATAGGTACCTTTAAAACGCAAAAGCGACAATAATTATGTAGTATGATACCCAAATGGAACACAGGAATAGGTCAAGAACCTACTTGTATACTATGTAAATTATACTTCTAATGCCAATTAATAAACCAGTACCTGGACGACCGAGCGTTACTCGGATAAAAACAATTTATTTTCTTGGTTTAGTTTCAAACGAAACACTCATTACGCCATCTGAAATAGCTCCTAATAAAAAAAGTTATTTTCATAAAAATTAAAAATAGACTCAATATGGTTTTGATTGAGGTTTGAACCCGGGTCTCAAGTTCCGCAGTCAGCTCACGCAACCACTCAGCCAAGGAAGCTTTAATTTTATGAACGAAATTTTCATAGAGCTCTTTCTAATCGACATTGTCATTTCTTTGAACGTCGGATTGACGGATGGTAGTAGGGGAGCCCAAGAGGGGAATTTTGGATTTACTCGAGCGCGTCAGATTAAGATATACGGTACACCTTGCTTCCTATTGAGTACTGCCACGATTAAAAAATACCTTCTATGTAGGTACAGTTTTTTTTATCAAGAATAACCCGTTACTGTTGAACTATGAATTTTAAATAATAAAAATTCGAACTCTTCTGAGTTTGCCAAAATGCCGTTTTTTTATTTTGCTGTTTTGTATACATTCAAACTAAAATCATCAGATTACTGAAATATGACTTACCTACCTTGCATTTAAATTACTGAAATATGACTTAGCATGCATTTAATTTATTCTACTATTTTACCGGTACCTTTCGTATAAAATTTTTGAAAACCTATAGGCGCTCTCTCCACCGGTTAAACGCAAAACGTCATATCTTTTGATCTTCCTACCACCCAACATATAAAAAGCACAAGGTCCTGATGACGCTTGAGGAAATCCACAATGAGCCTCGTGGGCTCCCCCGTTTGACAGCGTTTGCGCCACAATATTATTAATACTCTCCAATAGATGTCAGGAAGAGTCGTATTTTTCAGTTTATATTTAAATTGATTATCATTGAAAATATTTTTATACAGTTAAAAATTTCTGACAATAAAAATTATGTGGATCGATTTATCACCCCCGAAACCAGGGTACTAAATTTCATCAAAATATTTGGAGCCGTTTCCGAGATTCAAAAAATATATTTAGATACATACAAGAATTGCTCGTTTAAAGGTATTAGATTTGTTATTTTCCTATATAAACCGCAATTGTAGAATTCCAATAATTCCGCGTATGATTTAAGCCGTAAACACCACATAACGCATCACTGGAAATAACTTGCGTATAATTATGTTTACCTGTTAAGAATACATTGTACTTAATTTAATCATCGTTATAATTGTACACGTAGAATATTTTTAAACCAATAAACTTAATTACCATGACTTAAAGTACACTGATCTTGTAGGTAGTATAAGTTATTTAACCTGCTATATGAAACTAGCAGATACGCCAACGGATGGTAAGACAAAGTCTATGTGGTCAAAGTGACATTTGCTATTCATTGAATGCCTAAATGTGTTGCTGACTACAGAGATACGATGGAGCTGCTTCGCCAATTTCAACATCTTGTGGCATTGTGACGACCCGCGTGGCGCAATGGTTAATACCATGCCGGACTGCAAATCGAGGGGTCCCGGGTTCGATTCCCGGCGAAACAGAAATTTGAACGATGATATTAAATTTGTGTTCTCGGTCTGGGTGTTTGTGTTCCTGTCTTTGTATGTGTCCATGGTACCCACGACACAGGGTATTAATTACCTTCCTGTGGGGCTATGAGTGTGTAACGTTTATTTATTTATTATTTATAGTAGTAGGTACTCGTAGATGAATAATTCTTCCACAGCTCGCAACATAGACAGACGAGTAATCGGAGTAAAGGATCTGTTACTAAAAGGAGAAGAAGAGTCGATACTTTATCGATGATTCGAATCTTTATCGAAGATTCGATTGTTCGTCTTAACGTTCGCTTCGAAGCACGGAAACGGATATAAAATTCGCTACTAACAATCATCCATCTTACACCAGTTCCTATAGACCTATAGTCAGTTTCTACGCCAGTTTGAGGGTAATGCGCGCTCCATGAGTGTAACATAACTTATTTGTAATATCGTTGCACAATTAGAAATTACAGCGCAAGTAAAAGCACGATTAATTAAAATAATCTAGATGAGATCACACGATTAAAATTGTTAGTTGACAGGAAAGAAAATTCAAAAGGCGAGCGCGTCACTTTTCCCGCCAATTACGTGTGACCAGCGACCAGTTCACTTTCACGATACATTTCTAACATAATCTTATAAGGCGCCTGTTAATTACGATGCTTGGCTTGGAATAGGTACCTTATTTTAAAATAATCATGACTAAGTTCTGTTGAACAGATTTTATGCACTTATGAAGTGCCTTTATAACACAATATGCAAACTTTCCATAAGGTATAATAGAAAACCTTACTAATTCATAGCTGGATGATAAAGGACAATATTATGTTCATTATTGTTCATTGATTACTGGGTATCAAAACATGTGAAGCGGCAAGAAACAATTTTTAAAGCTCCCCAAAAAGGAATGTTTACTTAAAAATGGTTAACCGAAAACTTTTTTTGATACAAATCTTATCGGAAAGTATAGCAACCGATTTAAAATTTACTCATTGCGAACAATGTGTGAAACTCAGTTTTTGTAAAAGTAGAAATGTATTAAAAAATTTAGCAACTTTTCCTTACAAAAGCTATCCCTTCGCTCATCGTCGTTATAAACACATCAACACTGTCTAGGGATATTTCGTTTAGAGTTCTTTAATTCAAAAAATACTGGCTGGATTTTAAATCTTTTTTACAAGCATATTTTTTAGGTCATTTTGAACGATTCCAAATTTGAATTTACGAAAATTAATTTAAAACAAAAGATATGCGCGGCAAACCTAGTGTAAGAGTCAAAAGGTTAAATTTATGAATCATGGTTTTTGATAATTTTTTGTGAAAAATTAAAGTTCTATCACGAAAAAGTGATTAATTTTAAATTTATTAGCACTGTATGCATAATGCAGCGCCGCCATTTGACGAGAGACTAAATGTTAAGGGCAGTAGGCATGCTCCAAGCTGGAGCGACTCAACAGAGAACTGCTGATGAGATTGGGACAAAGCAAAACGTCATATCGAGGTTGTGGTCACGATATCGTGCTACCGGTGAAGTGGATGAAAGAACCCCAGGCGGTAAGCGCAAGACCACCCAACGACAAGACCGATTTTTGCAAGTTGCTGCAAGAAGGCAATCAAATGTTACGGCCATTCTGTTGGTTCAAAGGCTTTAGTCTGAACATCAGTTGCTGGTTAGTGACCAAACTGTGAGGAGAAGACTGCATGAAGCAAACCTTTATGCTCGCAGACAACTTCGTACTCCAACACTACGCCGAGGAAATCGCGGAATAAGATTGCAGTGAGCTCGTGAACATTTGTTGTGGGAAGATAACCAGTGGTCTGAAGTGCTGTTTACTGATGGGTCCAGATTCGGTTTCCATCCTGATTCACGAAGAGTACGCGTATGTCGAGTTCCTGGCCGTGAAAGCCGTCTGCAACACCCTCAGGGAGTCCATTCATACCATGGCGGCACAATTATGGTCTGGGCGGGAATACGTGCTGGTGGACGAACGGATCTCGTTTGGATCAGAAACACCATGACGGCTGAAAAATACCGTGACCAGGTGCTAGCACCAATAATCTACCCCCATCGAGTGCAAATTGGCCAAAGATTCACGCTCATGCATGATAAGGCCCGTCCGCACACAGCGCAAGTGGTGACCAGGTGGCTGCAGCAGCACGACATATCGGTTTAAGACTGGCCTGCGCAATCGCTGGACCTAAACCCCATAGAGCATGCGTGGGACATGCTCCAAAGAAGGGCTATGAAGAATTTTCCTGCAAACCTTGCTACTGAAGAGCAACTTTTTTTGCATCTTAGCAGGACCTGGGAAAATATCCCACAGCATGACTTTGACAACCTGATTCATAGCATGAAAAACCGTTGCAGGACGGTTGTTAATGTCATGGGTGGTTTAACTGACTATTGATTTTTTTGCATAATTGCAAAAAGAATGGAATTTTCTCCTTTATTTTCACTTTTTTTTTAAAAACACATTTATGGTTACTTTTGCTCTTAATTCACTTTTTGTATTTATATGAATAAAATTTTATTTTCACATAAAAAATCTTTTTGTTGTATTCTAAACTATAGTCTGATAAATAGGCTTCATAAAAATATATACATGTTGCAGGCTCTTCACAAAGAATTTTGATAAAATTGAGAAAATTCGAAATATCCCTAGACAGTGTTGATGTGTGTATATAAGTAGGAAAATGTTAATAAAACCTTTAATAAAGTTAAAAATATATCCAATACATACACATAAGTCTATCTGTTCACCTACACTTACAATCGTGATCTCAAATAGTTTACACGTGATCGTCAGTAAAACAAGTGAGTCGTGGTTTAGTAATTCGTGGACTTCGGTGAGGCTGAGTACGCGTCACGCATTCATTGATACGTAATCGGTTAGCCTGTCGTGACGGACTTACGGCTTAAGCACAATTATCTACAGGGCACGACACGACAGGCGCAAGATGCTAGTTCCGACGCTATGTTTGTACTTATTGATAATACGATATACATATTTTCAAAACGGAGAAGATACTACCTATAAGTTAACTGGAAGTGGAAGTAAAGATCTCAGCGACATGGGTAGCAAAATTTTCGCTGGTAGTAAAAAGCTAGGGGACTATGTTTTATATTAAATAAGGCATGTAACAGAAGTCAACTCAAAACACTACATACACTTTCCACAACAGAATATTGTATCATGTGATTCTTCACATCACACGATATTCTGTTACATACGATAACATCAGTGATGTTGTCAAGACATGGTTTAAGCTTAATCGCATAATTGGGAATCATAATGTGACTGGTAAATATTCTTCATTTTATGGTAATAAAGAGAAATTCGAAAGCTGATTGTAATTTGTAACGTGTAACCGCAGATCAGCAATGAAATAATATTGCCAGCTTAACATAAAATCTTGAACATCAATGATGAAAGTTTGATTTACATTATTATTCATCGCAAATCCGATCATTCGAAGAAACTTAAAAGGAGAAAATATGTTCAAGTTGTGTATGCAAAGGCAATTTAAATGTTAATGAAACATTATGAAAGTAAGGTAGTAAATCCCGTAACAAAAAAGCCGTGATGAAAATAATGTGTAAAGTTAACATTTATGTTTTGCTTTTCGTCGTCTTATCACATAACCTCTTTACTTTCCAACTAAATCAAGCAAATACGTTGTTGTAAACAAATATGAGTATCTCTGTTAACTCAGTCAAGATAGCAGCGCGTGCGCGGTCAAGCAACGGGATTGAATAGTACGCTTCAAGCGATGTAATCGGTAACTACTGCTGGCGTATGCTCATTTGAATGGATTATATTCCTTTATTTACCATTATAGATATCATCTCTGTCTTCGTGGTCAAAGAAATCCATTTTGAACTATCAGTTCTAGCTGTTGATGTCAGTGTTCCTTAAACTCGATGGCGCTATTTACCACCAAAGTAAAACATAAGATCCCAGAATACTCCCATTCTCCACTATAACTACGATATATTCCTATAACAACTTGGCTATCTATTATACATACATGTTTCAGTTTTTCTGATAGATCCTCATAAAGAACCAAATTGCCGAAGCAAAAAAATGTCAGAGGCTTTAAAACTACAATAACACTATGGCAACTTAGGCCAATCTATGAGAAAAATATTAGAACATGAATATTTTAAAAAAACGCATTCATGATTGTGGTCAATTTATTTACAGCCATTAGAAGGCACGTAGACTTAATTAATTGCGACATACCTACATGAGGATGAACATATAAAACTATAATCATCTATAATATTTTATTATTACAACAACAATAGACCCGACCTTAGGGACCTTCGATGACTATAGATGTAAGATAATAATGAAGTCACCCAGGTATTATGAGTCTTATTTGGCCATGAACGATGCATACTGGGGCCAAGATTTTCCTGAACGGGATTGCAAAAGGAGTCAGAGGCGCCTTTAATAAAAACGCAAGTATTCATCCAAAGAATAGTAATAAAATATAACGATTGCACTATTGCACTTACAATTTTTTTTAAATACCTTAAAGTTTTAACATAGGTACGAGTCGCATCGTAATGCATGCAAATCGGGCCGATATTAGTATGAAGGTAGGTTTATAGACATTTATTCTCAAAAAGACACAGGTCACTTACATGAGAATACATATTTACAGTAAATAAAAATAACATTCGCGTTCGTCTTAAAGTACCCATTTAATGCATTGTTTTTTTTTTTTAAATTAAATTTTCTGAAATATATTTAGTTAGGTTTGTTTTAAATGCATTAAATGAGTGTACATTTTTTATGTGTGCGGGTATTTTATTGTAAAGCCGTGCTCCTTCATGTGTTAGGGATTTTTTACCATATGAAGTCCTAGTTTTTGGTAAGACAAGAAAGCTGGCTCGTCGGCTGCTACGCTTACAATGATCTTTTATTTTGGAAAAGGTTATATTTGAGTGAATGGTTTTGTTTATAATTTTGCGGATTAATATACATGTACTATATATATAAAGTTGTCGAATATTCATTATTTTGGTTTCAGTATAAATTTTTGTAGTTGGTGTTCGAAATGGGTAACGGAAAAGAATTTTTACTATTTTATTTTGTGCAATTTGTAGTTTATCCAGTCTTGTCTTAGTGGCACTTCCCCAAACTTCAATAAGATATAGCAAATGTGGTTTGACTAGAGTGTTATAGATGGTATAACGCAGCTCGCGTGGGATACATCATAAGACACAAAAACTAACAAAAACCCTACTCGTAAACGTTCAAAAATTTTATAATTATGGCCCCACGTTGATTTTAGCACAAATGCTAGGAAATATCATGATGACAGAAATTATGTTAAGTAAATGTGCTGCTGTATTAATTACACCCTTAATTATTAGTGCATGCTACTTTTGCATATTATGTACATTATATTTAATTTATTAGATACGCAATATAATAGTACTATTCCCACGTAATATAAGCTGGTGAAATAAACCTCTACTACATATTTCTCTTTTACCTTCAAACTTTGACTTTTTCTTTAGATCATCAATATCTAACTTAATGTTAATCCGATAATCTACTCATATTTTCCCAAGGATATGTTTGTTGAACTGTCTTAACCTCAAACCTAAACTAAACGAGGACTCTACTCGTTAGGATGCGCCTAACACATGAGGCGGACAGCATTCCTTCACGGTACGTTAGGTCTTACAAAACGCCAGATATGAGTTTAGATTCGCCAGCGGAGGCCAGCCGTTTGCGAAACCTCGACGATAAACGTTGCAGCAAGTAACATTTCTCTTCTGTAGTCCCTTTTAGAAATATAAACTTATTGAAAGTTTGTAAAGAAAAATCTATATGGTTTTTTATACTTATACTACGGGAATAAAACCGACTTGTGGATAGTCGGATTTGAAGATAAGCTTTTTTCAGCTCTCTTGAAGAACCGTGTGACCATTATGGAAAATTAGTCCATGTGGAAACTTGAAGTTCATTTTCAGCTAGAAGGTTTTATTTGTTACGGTAAAAAGCAGGGTGAACAGGATCGCCACGAGTACAGATTACTACAGATGGTGTATTTCAAGTATTTTAACATAATTGATATATGTAAGGATACAACGGATCAGTAGAGTAAAAATCATTGATATTGTAATAAAATAAGGTTATGTTACCGTTTTAAATCATAACAAAATAAACATTACAGTATGTCACTACTAAACCAGTAAACTAAGCAAACGTGCGTAATTGCACAGTTGCGTAATACCAGAAGTAAATGAGCATACTGGAATGCAAATACCGCTATCTAAAAGCGAGTGACATAATATGCAGCATTTTCATTACTCACGGAAGCACCTTATAAGAATAAGATTTGCAACAATTACTATTATAATGAGGTTCCAAAAATCAACCCGTGGTAAAAAAATAGATTTAGTAGAAGTTACGGTAACAAATGAAGATACGTGGTTCTAGGAACCACTTGAAAGAAAGTTACTTCCCGGATGAATACGTTGTGAGATGTTTCAATCTACATTAGTGTGTACGTGGGAAACAATGCAACAACCGTACAGACAAGTCATCCCATGAAAAACGTAGAAATCACAGACTGACAATATTGTGAGTTGTGACACAGCCTTCAGTGTCATTAAAGGCAATGTGAATTTATTTCAATCAAAGCCAGAAAGTAGACATAGACTGAATGTAAAAGCAATACTGCAAATTATGTGCTTCTAAGATTTAAGACGACAAACGTTGAAGCATTTGAGTACATTTAAAGCAAATTCTAAAAATACGCATTGCTAAATCACAAAAACCCTTAACGTCCCATTAAACCCAAAACAAAAAGAGTTGAAACAAAGGCAAACATAAACACGCTTGTCTTACAAGACTCCTAATCAACGGAAATAAGAAAATAGCTGAGATCATATCAATTACATTATCTTTTATATTGTTAAGGTTATGAATGGTTCTATGCTTCTTTGCATCAATCGGCCTTGTTGATGATTATTTTGTTTTAGCAACTTTTAAAATCATACTCGTACGCTGATGAAATATAAAAAATTTATTAAGATACTTTTTATACTCAATTTCTACATCGTACATAGATTGATTGATTGAAAGAAAGAAATTAAAAATGATATAGTTAATTGGCGATAATATTAGCGAATATGTTTCACGATACTCTTTACAAAAAATATCACTTTCAAATGTGTTTACAATATAACATCATAGATACTAGTAACGTACTTATTTGCTACGTGCATTAAAAGAATGTGTAGCTAATGTTGGATGCACACGTTTTATAAAGACAGAGTATAACGATGGAAGATACCTACATAAGATTTTTAAAGGAATTCTTTATTTTTATTATCATCTATTTTATAGCACTTGCCATCACGAAATACCATGACCAAACAAATATAATAATAGCATGACATCATTGCTTTATGAGCTTAACGATGTGATTAACCAGTACTTTTAGCTGGCAATGTTTGATCCTTCTGACCTTGTAAAACAGCTTAGGTGATCAGGTCAGTTATTAACAACGTGAAAGAAAACAAATTTAGATGAAGGTAAAAATGATAAGGGCCCTACTTTACTAGCTGTCATAATGTAACTATTTTGATTCTTTGTCAGGGTGGCCAAGAGAAACGAGTAAGGAAAGGAAGGATAATGATCTAAAGGAATCAAAAGCAACTAGCACAATGATCGTGACTAAACAAACAATTACAAGGCGATATTATGAAAGTTATTTTTATATATCAGTACACAGCTAACGTCTATTTATATGCAAAAGCCAAATTATCTTGTATAGAACAATATAAGATCCTTGACGTAGCAGGAAATCTTCAAGGCGCTGCGGTAAACAGCCGTCAATTCTCACGACACCACTATTTAGCTAATGGGTGTATCGTTAAAAGGTTTGACAACATTCAGTTCGTCATTTATGCATCAAGGTATCTTATGAAGTGTACGACACGAAATTACTTGATGCTTAGAACATGAGATTTGCTCTAACGACTTCCGCAATAACAATATCATATTGTATGGTATCGCAGGAAGCTATGGAGGTCGTTTTTATAAATTACTTAATAATTTATCCATTTATGTTTTATATTAATATTGTGTCAAAAATGAGAACCATATTTTGTAAAAATTGAATTTCCAATCGTGGCTGACCCATTTTCCTAAACAAGTGAGAGTACTACTATAACATAACTTAGTCTTCATATTCTACCTTTTTATGTCTCACTGCTGGGTACATAATAATATCTCCTCTCGCACAAGTGAGAAAGATTTAGACTGTAGTCTACCACACTGGCCGAATGCAATTGGTGGACATCATACCTTCGAAAAATTATGAATTACTCTCAGGCATGCACAGCGATGGAAAACATCGTAATCAATTAAAAATCACAATATTTTCCTGATTTGAACCCGGATCCCCAAGTCAGAGACCGCGGACCTTACGACTCAGCCATCGCTGCTCATTCATTCTTACGTTTACTTGCAATAATTATTTATTTATATATGTGAAAAACACCTTAAGCAATTATTCACAAAGGGTTTAACCCTAATAATATGTTTTAATGCCGCGCTAATTATAGGTGGTTCAATTTATAAATTATATTCAGTGTCATCTATGCCATCTACGGGGACGGTATTGAACACAATGTAGTTATGAATAATTTATCTTAATTTATTATGAAAACAAAGGCCGCAAGAGATTATACTCCATTGCTCTATAATATACGGTGATACACGCAAAGTCATGCATCACCTTACAAATGTTTTAACTCATATATCTAAAATTGTAATTTGAAAAGGAACAGTCATAACTATATAAAATAAAGGATTTTTTTATTCACAATTCAAAGATTAAGTCAAAAGTAGCTGTTTTTATCCTCATCAGTATATGCGATATCTGCTGTACTCATATTGTAAAGAGGAAAGATATGATTGTTAGTTTACATTGAATAGGCTCCGAAACTACCGGATCGATTCGAATTTTTTTTTACTACTATATTCCTAGATCATCCCTTATTAACATAGGCGATAGAATATTCAAAAACGTTAGGGATCCTTTTGAAAACTCTAATAATGTGGATAAACCTATAGGTAATGTTTAGTTCATGCTACTGATTACTGATCCTTTCTAACGCGGGTGAAACCGCGGTCGGTCCTCTAGTTTCACATAAGAAAACAGTTGGAATGTGTGTCTAGGTTTGTCTGTTTGTAGATAAATGTGATTCATCGCACCTGCAAAGAAACTAATTGTTACTCATTTCAAAATTGTTACACGGGAGTTGAGAAATTTTCAGATTCCCACAAATATGAGAAAACCAATGCTCGAATTCTTATACTTTTGTTGGCAGTGAAAACGGGAAATTTTAAAATGTAAGGAAAAAGAGACAGCTAAAAGCAGATTTTAGAGCTGCTATAACATTACATCACACATTTGTACTTTATAACATCACTAGTGGACCCCGCAGACGTTGTGCTGCCTTAAAAGTTTTCTAAGATCATTAGGTTATCATCTCAAAGAGTTTTTTATGTTACTGTCAAATAAAACATTAAAAACGAATAGTGACAGATGAATTGTTATTCAGACTATGTCAAACTTTTGGACGATGGCGCGAAGAACCAATGTTTGACAATTACTGTTACTAACAGTTTATATAGGAAAATAAAATAAGTTCTTTTAGCAATGCTCCCAAATTTTCTCACCGTTTAAACCTTCCCTGGACTTCTACTAATATTTCAAGACCAAAATTAGCCACATCGGTTCAGAAGATTAGAAGAACATTATATTAATTTATTATTTAAATATAACAATTTATAATAATTATAATATGATAAAACATGAATAAGCCAAAGAAAATACTATACTTTATTAATCTATGAAATTAAATAAGAAACATAGAATTTTTCTTTTCATTTAATATTGAATGGGTAAAAGGATTTTTAAACAATGCCGTAAAATTAATAAAAAAAATAAGAAACAAAAAAGGCAGACATGACAATTTTGATAGCTGCGTCAAAATATAAATAAACAAACACAGAAAGTAAGAATAAGAATAAGAATAATTTATTTGCGGAATGCACACATACAAATTTTTGGATAGAACATGATATATATCCTATACTAAATGTTTAAAATGAAAATCGGTATGCGTGCACGACACAAAAGGGATCCTGCTCAGCATTAAGCTGGAAGCTGAGGGCAACCAGCGCTGGTCTTCCGCAGAATCCTTTAAGTGAAGTCACGGCAAGATACAAGTACTACATAATAGTCAATTACAAAATAAACAACAGAAAAAAAAACCAACGGGCAAACACATCAGAGTACTTAACCTAATGCAGATATGCATAAAATTGTAGCACAAATATTCATTATGTGAATGGACAGATATATTACTGTTTTTATTTATAATTTCACACATAACCATTTGAATTCCTTTTAAATAATACTCGTGTCATGTTTTAAGGTTTCTTGGCTCTTTTGGTGTTCAAAAAGAAATTTTCTTAATTGAATTCTAAAACTGTAAATACGTGGCAGGTTCCTTATTGGCGGTGGGATATTGTTCCAGCATTTCGATGAAGCATAGCGAAAAGAGCCTTTGAAAGCGGCCGTTTTGTGCTTTGGCTTGTGAGTTGTTTCGCGCATTGTCGAGAACCACACTGTCTCTGACTTGACACCCAACTGAACTTTTCAAATAGATATCCGGGAGTTTTAAACTTAAGGACTCCAAATAAAAGACTTGCTAAATGAAGCTTTCTACGATGCTTCATTTTCAAAATAGAGCGCTTGTTCAGGTACGGTGTCACATGAGCTCTAAACGGGATATCGAAACAAAAGCGAGCACACGCATTTTGGAGTCTTTGTATTAGTTTTTGAGATCTTGCTAGCAGACGGGGACCGAAAATAATGTCCATGTAATTTAATTTTGACAAAACTAACGACTCGGTAAGCTGTATACGTAGTTCTTCTGATAAAAATGGCCTTACTTTGTACAGTATCTTCAATTTGTAAAAACAATGCTTTGTACAGTATCTTCAATTTGTAAAAACAATGAAAGTAAATAATTTTGTAAAGAAATAATAAAGCAAAAACAAAGTATAAGAATAAAACAAAGAATATAAGTTATAAAATATGATAATGGACGTGAATGAAGTAAGTACCTAATAACATCTAGTGTATGTATAACACTACACGGCGCATTTCATTCATTTCATTTGCTTCCCGTGGGAATGAGATATTTTCACGCGGCAAAAAGTAGCCTATGTTCTATCTCAACGTCCTTTCTATGTTCATGCCAAATTTCATCAAAATCGGTTCAGTGGTTTAAGCGTGAAAGAGTAGCAGACAGACAGACAGACAGAGTTACTTTCGAATTTATAATATTAATATATAGTATGGATTGCCTATTGTCTAAGAAGATATTCTCCATAATAACAGCATTGTCATGAATACCTTCTTTGATGAGATAACGTCTGGGCAATGTACCTTAAATTGTTTTGTAATTACTAGACCTCTGAGTACCTTTATCTGAATGGCGAGTCATACATACCACAGATATAAACAATAGACAAAGATAAAACACTAAGCGGATACCGTAACCTAAAACCATTAATCCTAGTAAAGTTCTTGAAACAGGAGGTATTTTTTTTAATCTTATGAAACGTTTTGAGAAAACAGACTAGAAACATTTAATACAAGTACTTGGGTGTATAGGTAAACTATCAATGGTAGTGATCATACGTTAGAGTTACTTAAAATTACACTGAATATAACAGATAGCCATTTATTTATTATTAATATTAATGGTAATATAAGGTAGGTATATGAAAAATCAAATATTATATCAGATATAAGTGAACTTGAAACTGAAACTTGATATAAACACGAGACAAGGCAGCTGTCAAACAATATGAGCATCGTGTTACATGATTGAATGACAGACTGCAGCAAATGAACTAACAACATGATTTCTGCCAGTACTAATTTGAACTGCCCTTACAATGTGAGGAGAAAACGTATAATTTGTCTGCTTGAATCAATTTTAGCAATGTTAGCTACGTGAGGTCATTGATGACGATAATATGATTTCAAACTCATGATAGTCATGATCAAGCATTTAAAAGAAATTGATAACAGAAAGAAAGAATGACAGGAAAAAATATTTTTACATTAACAATACAAAATGTTCACATAATGAACATTTACCTTTTAAGGTAATTATATTGAAATTATGGTTTTCACCACATCAAACGATTTAAGGTTGAACTATTAGGGATCTATTAGTTAGCTATCAACGAAAAATAACCGGACATGTTATCAATGTTCAAGAAGGTTGAGATTTTTCCACAGCTCCATTTTGTACAGTGCAACACTTCATTAATGAGTTTTAAATAGTGTGAAGAAATTTGGAAGGTTTTTTTATTTATTTGGTTGGAAAAACAGATGAGTATGTAGGCCATAAGGACAAATAGTTAAATAGGCGCTGTATAGACGCTGCTATACCGCTACTCCGGAAGCTGATGGTATCACATGGCAGAAATGGGTGCATCAGTGGTACTTCCGCGATCAAACCATACAAGATCCACTGCCTTCCATTGAAGAATTAAATAAAAAGACAAACCAGTCGAAAAGAAAATAATTATATGAGTCGCTAGCTGAAAATTAATTCATCTCTTACACTTTTTTAGAAAAGCTTGCCACAACCTCAGATACGTACCATAAAAATGTGTACAATGCGTCTACAACGAATATGTTTTGGTTCGGATTCGCTTTCAAAACGGAAAGACTAAATACCGTATAGCTTATCGCGATATCTCATCCCATCCAAACCGGTCCCGCGTTCACATCTTTCACTTGACGTACAGATAAGATATAGACACTTGAGTGTAAAGCTTCGGGTTTCAAGTTTACTCTCGGGTAGATTACTTTACCTTTACTTGAAAAAAATGCATGCATGCATGGGAATCGTGACGTTTAAGCACATATGATCTCCTTAAAGTAAGAATACCTTACGGTTAAAAAATTGATGTAGGTACCTACATGTTAGATATGACGACATACATTAAAATTTTCTCCGTATAATAATATCCAAAATCAAAGAAATCAATTAGTCAGCCATGGTGAGATATTTTATACGTCAGCGCGAAACATACCAAAAAATGATATTATCAAGTTTTATTAAAGCCTACCAAAAAACCTTATTGCAACTTAACCACCTTCGTCTAGTTGATATACTTTTGATAAAAAAGACTAACGTAGTGCCATTAAGTTTTAATATAATTCAAATACTTTAACAGAGCTTCTGTTCCAATGTTTTTCCATTAGTTTATTGCAAAGCAATAATAAAGAATTCTATAAACCAGCTAGATGCTAGTTCTTTACAAAATGAGCACATGCAAGCGCATCTCCAGTTTGTTACCACTTATATCTCTGAGAACCGGTCTACAATCGGTGGCGTTTCACCTGCAATGCCACCGAGGCACCTTATTGCGATGCGGTTACTACTCGCATCAGTTAAAGGATGCACCTATTTTGTTTCGATGAAAAATGTAGGCTTGAATATAATCTCTAAAAGGAAAAGAACATCGCCTCAGTTTCCATCTAAATCCATTCGTTACTTCGACGTGGCAAAATTAAATCTAGTGGAGAATTTTTGGTGAGAACTTATAAGTGGCATGTCGAGGTTTTGTTTAAATTTTCAATTTCTTGAAATTTTAATACTTTAGATAAATTTTATATTTCAAGAAAAGAATGTTACAAAGTAAAACAAAGTAAGTAAGTATAAGTATGAAATCAAGTTTCTGATGTTTCTCTAAATCGATCGAGGTAATGGTGAAACTCTTATTTACATGCTTAGAACCAATCGGTAGCAAAACGATTATGATCGAATCTTCATTCATCGAGAAAGTAATCTGAATCATGCCGATTCACTGTGATTGCATCGGTTTCGTATGATGGCTATATTTTGCGAGAATAGCTTTTTGCAGTAACAGTGTACGTAAATTGAACGCGTGCATACAGTTCCTTCGTAATATCTCGAAGATATTTATTAAATTGTCTGGAAGCCGATGAGATCCTTTAAGACGCCTTGAGCTTTCAACTGTGTACTACAAGTCCATAAAGATAATTTTATGTTAAGCGGACTTCAATAGCAAAGAAACTTCAAATTTACGGTCCCTGCAGCCGGATCATCCGCAACCGCAAAGAGAAAACGTTATACTCGTAAACGCCTTGATATAAGTAGAAAACTGCAACTTTAATATCATTTAACCTAATTACTCAAGCAAAACCAAAGAGAGACTTACAACTTCACCAGCATCAAACGTGACTTGAAATAAATGTCTCACTGAATTACTAGAATAAATTTTATTGGTGAATTTAGATATGCACTAAACTGATGATGGAAAAGTCATACGGTAACGCGGTAACGGTATTCGGTAACGGTTGAATATCTTTATCGACTTTAAATTGATACTTGATTCATTATTTACCTTTTGTCCCATATTCTTTAATACAAGATCTTTGTCCATGCATTGTGATCCAAAGCTTTTCCAACTCCAAGAAACGGAGTTTGGCAAATTTTTTATGTACGTTGACAACACTTTTAGTCCCTTATAAATTAATAGGAGACGAAAACTTAGCAGTGACTTAATAAAAAACTTTTCTGGTAACTTAGTGTGTTTTAATTTCTGTGTCAATTGCATGTTTTGCTGATATTAATTTTTACTAATGAGCACCTAATCGTTTCGTTGCTTAATTAACCGACTACACGAGTTGTGTTGTGTCGTCGTTACGAACTCAATCATGTTACTGGTTTGCTCAAGTTTGGCAATGCCAATTATTTTAACTTGCGTTCGATTTGAATTTAACTACTTAATATTAAGTAAGAATAAATAAGTCTTGACATTTATGACAGAAATCTTCATAACGTTGTAACTGCTTGGGAACGGTACGGCATGATTTATCGAACGTCGTGATTGAATGAAAATAGCGGAATAGTATTAAGATTTTCTTTCTATTGGATATGTATATCTTATTGGATTGCATAGCAAGTTGTGCCTTGAAATGGCTGATGAATAAAAAAAAGTAAACACAATATGATTTTCCGTATGTACAATACTGCACCTTTCGTTTAAAGCAAACACTTTTTTCATTTGTGCTAATGAATTATATTTTCCAACACCAACATGTAATAAATAATAGCCATACAACATGAAAAAACATAAATAATAATGCTTTATTGTGGCTTTGGCATTGACGGTTTTTTTATAAGTATTAAGTAAGAATTATTATTGATTGAATTTTTATTAACCTTAGAAACAGAAACATGTCTTGTAAAACATATTTATGTTTTAAATTGTAATAATAGATATACTATATATTATATATTTAATAGCATGATGATAACTAACAACCCATTCAAGTTATAATATTTGAACGTAAGTTATAGTTCAAATAAAACCGAGTAGAATTTTCTTTTGGATGCTGATGAAAAACCGAACACTAATTATTTACAAACAATTACCTAACAGCTTTCGAATACTTGACGTGTGCTAACAGACAGCAGTATGTTTCAATAATTAATTCACAAATACTATTAACAGTACAATCACTAATCAACTGATCTAGATTCAATAAATCTTTTGATATCTTATGCAATCAATTTTATTTTAAGGTTGTCTTGCTGTTTGATATGCTCTGATTTATAATATTTAACCTACTTTAATTGTTTGTATAAGATCCTATCTAAAAGTGTTGACCATAGGAAGAAATAAGATAAACCTCTATAAATAATATATATTCATTCTAAACATAATTATTTATATTATTAACCGACTTAACTCACGTGACAATTATTCTAACATATTATTATATAATTAATCCCCGAATTGATATTTGATTAGGATATTTTATTAACCTAGTTGAAAATGTTGATAACTATTTATAAAATATATCTAAAATGAAAGGGCTGGCAGTTATTTTATTCAAAGAAATCAGTTCTGATACAGTGGGGTAACGCTGCCAGCGCGCGTTCTGGGCACAATGTCACTGGTTTATGGCTGCAACCCCTTTTTTGCGTCCCACTGCTGGGCACGGGTCTCTTCCCATTATTGGGGAGGCCTTGGGGAGCTTACTCCACCACGCTGATCCAATGCGGGTTGGTGGAGTCTGGTTTATATAGTGTATTATCTATGGCAACATGTCACAGGTCACAGGCGGTTTGTTATTTACATTTATTACTTCCTTTTTTACTAAGTTTTATATTCTTATACTACTTATGCCAAATAAACTTTTGACTCAAATAAAAGGCCTTGCGAGAAAGACGAAGAAAACAATCGCGTGGTTAAGGTTGCGACCTCGTGAATTGAAAAGTGGGCGCCGGCCTCAGATTCACCATTGTTGTTAACAGTTAGGCGTATTCCTTATTAAGCTGTTATGTCATTGCATTGTTCTAGCAGAAGTGGTAATTGGGAAAAAATACAGGAAACAGGCATGATTAAGATGAAATAGGTAATAAGGTCACAGATAACGGATCTGACTTTGCTTTTGCCTAAACATTTCCAAGTTTCCAACAATTGACCCTTTGTTGCTTGATTTCACGATGGCCGTCAGCGTTAGGGGAGACCGAGGAGAGTTGTGACAGAGGAGAGTTGTGACACAGTCGATTTCTCGGAACTTACAACTGCCAGCGAGCTCGCAGCAGCATACGTTTGTTTTTTTTTGAGACTCACTATGTGACCCAGTACGCGAAAACGGTTCACGGGAAGCAGCTTTGAGTGTACAACATTCGTACACAAAAAAGTGCAAAAAGTAAGTTTATTATCAAAATTTTGATTGCATATATATCGTTACGTATTATGTTTGCATTGTTATGATATTTTTTCTAACATGCTTTGGTCTTTCAAGTTTCTAGTCCAGTATTATTATTTTTGTATTGACATCTTATTTTGGAATTAAAAATTATTATTGTAACCTACTCACGATTTTTTACACCTAGGCGAGTTGTGACAGCATGTCACAACTCTCCTACTATTGTTAGTATTTGTAGCAAGATTATGTTATTCGCTCATACTGCATAGTAAATTGTTATTGTTTTAGTTTCAGAATGCCAAATAAATACAAACGAAAGACTGATAGGGGTATGAATTAGCGTTTGAAGAAGTCATATTGAGAGGTAAAAGTTTTTGAGATGCCGCATCTTCTTACAACCTCAACTATATGTCCTTGCAAAGATATATTAATTAATTATTTAAGATATATTTAATTATGTTCCTCAACATTGCACCCACAAGCTACAACCAATGGATCGTGCTATCTTTGGGCCTGTAAAGAAAGCTATTAATACTGCTTGTGAGTATTGGATGCGCTCAAATGCTAGGAAAGTTATCAGCGTTTATGATAGGTACTCCATCTATAACTAAATCAGCATTTGACGTGGCGATCACTGCAAAAAATATTAGTGCTGGTTTGTTAATAGATACAAATATCTTTGGAGAAGGTGATTTTCTGCCTAGTCAAGTCACTGATCGTATTTTGCCCAATCCAGAAACGGAGCAATCATTAAGTGTTCTACAAATCACAGGAGGCTCAGACGAAAGAACTTTTAACCCAACTATCGGTACAGCTAAAAACGAAGGTATTTCTATCAGTGAATATAATACAAGCGTAAGGACCGTTGCTCCAAGTCTCTCTACAGATCAAAACATGACATCTTCCAGCAGATCATGTACGATATTATCAGCAGTAACGTCAAAGAGCCCGTTGCCTCCACATCTACAGCTCGTAGTCCTCTTGCCACTACTCTTAACGTGTTTTCACCATAGTCACTTAGGCCACTGCCCAAAACTCCACCAAGAAAAAAAACCAACCGAATTGACGCAAGATCAAATCTGATGTGCTAACTGACACACCTACCAAGGACGAAATTGCTGCCATAGAAGCGAGTAAAAAGATCAAAAATTTAAAAAACGTGTTCTTAGCGAAAATAAGAAGAAGCCTAAAACATTGAAGAGGACTAATAAACAGAGTAAAATTGATAATGAATAGGTTGAATCCGAAGAAGATTCGGAAAATGATTTTTATTATTATCTTATTGTTTTTGTTGCCTTGAGACCTTTTCCAATAGCAAATCCAAAGAAAAGTGGGTTCAGTGCCTTGAATGCAAAGGCTGGGCTCACGAAGCTTGCACTGCGGGCGAGCTTCAATACGACAGCCATAATTGTTTATCAAATTAAATTCTATTTTTATGACTAAGTAATTATTATGTTATTTTAATACGTCCAAGTATGCCAAATAATAATTATAGTGTTTTGTGCGAAAGGAATGAGTTATTTATTCATATATAAGATAATAGAATTATTTTTTACCACCAAATAGTTTAAAAACATGGATGTCACAACTTACCTCGGTGTCTGTCACAACTTACCTCGGTATTAGGAGAGTTGTGACACGGGGAGTAGTCTCCATTTTTTTTAATTTTCTTAGAAACCTTAATTCTTTCATTAATTTTGACCATTATTTCTAAAAGATCATGGATTAAGCTACATTAAGTCATACAACTGATAGACTTAGAATGTTTCTTGACTGAGATATAATAATTAAAGTAAAAATTGTCACAACTCTCCTCGGTCTCCCCTACTTTAAAAGAGATTAAAAACAATACGTTAGGCAAATTATCGATAAAATTATAGCAGGAAGCCAACATTCAATAAAGATGTTGAATCGGATTAATCGAAGATGAGTCTTTGGTTTGCCTTAAATATTGTAAAAATAAACAGTTTATAAATAACAGCTATAAAACCTAAAATCACTTAGAACAATATTTAGCACCGGAAAATTTGCATCTACATGTTATTATATTCTATAAGGTTATAAATACCAATGAACACGTCAACAAAAACTATTTTGAGCCCATGTTTGGCTATTTATTATTAACGGACTGTATGAATGGTGAACGTAAGGCTAACCATGACACAGAAAGAATGCTGACTGCAAGTTATGACTAGGAGCATGAAAATTTAATGGCACACGTAAACTATTTTTTATGCGACCTTTGCTTGCGTTAGTAGGTACGTCCATTTAAACTGTCATTATTTTTCAATATGCAAGTAATTAAGATGTTATCTACTAAAGAAGTAAACGTTAATTCGCCTGTTTTAAAAATTTGAGTAGTGATAGTTTCAGCAAGTTTGTATGTTTTGAAAGGTCCCTAATATCGATCTAACGATTGAATTTGATCGAAATTTGATTGGGTCCGGGCCCGTTCTCCACCTGGGTGAAGCACTCTTGCTTCACCGGGTGTCCGTAAGTTAGTTTTAACTAAATAAATCAATTATGTAATCGATTTACGTAACACCTTTAACAAAAACAAAATTTCTTTGACATTAAATTAAACTTAAATAAATAAATATCTTTGGACAATTCACACAACACCATCTGATTCCAAACTAAGCAGAGCTTGTACTATGGTAATCAGAAAGCTTATAAACAAATTAACACCCAGACACAGAACAAATAGTCATGTTCATCACAGAAATATTTGTCCTGGATGGGAATCGAACCCACGACCTCACGCTTCGCAGTCGGCTCATCACTCACTACGCCTCGGAGGCTGTCAAGTAGTAAACCCTTACCATATATTTTATTCTACCTAACAAACCTCTTCTAGAAAAGTCAAGCAAAATGTCTGTTTCCGGATTAAATGTTTCTTCGCCATAATTTATCCCGGTATGTGGTGATCGATGAAGCGTTTCTCATGCATATTAGCTGCAGGCGGGTCATGCTTCTCATGCCATACACTATTAATTTCTAGTCCGATCGTACGTGATCGGCGTCCGGTCTAGTTAGGTCCACCAAGGCTACCACATTCGCTGATAAATCACGTTTAATTTGTCACAACGACGCTGTAAACATTAGACTCGCTGTTATTTACAAGGAAAATCTTATTTTTAGCCTCGTTATCAATTCGCCTTCAAAGTATTTAATAACAAAGTAAAGTAAAATTGTATTTGTACAAAAATTTTTCGAAACGACTGCTGACTTGAACCATACATTAATATTTATTACGTATCACAAATCGAGTAAATATACAAGCGACAAGGCACAAGCAAATCGTCACAGAATTCCAATCACAACAAAATTTATCTGCTCAAAGCACGTACAACCAAAACCTACGACGAAGTCATCAACTATTCATATTCGTTCGTCCCAAATAGCTCGACCAAAGTTAGTGAAGCCACACCTCGAACAGAAATACGGACTGAATATACGATTCGTAATTGAGGCCTTGATGACTTTCGAATGAACAGAACCAGCAGACAGAGTCAGGACGAAAATATGAGTAACAGAAAACAGTGTAAAGGCCATCAACCGAGTAGTAAAAGAAATTATCAACACAGCCCACGCTACTTTCGCTCTTATAAGAAACCCTGAAGACCTGCATTGGCGTGCTGCCCAGTTTCACTAAGTATCAGTTGGTCAATGTCAAAGGAATGTTCAACCCGAGGAGAGTGAAATCAATCATAATTATACTGGAAACACATTACCTATTCGTGGTGCGTAATTTTCTAGGCTAAGAAGTCAACTACGACGCAGGTTTGAATGCTCGTTTGCTCGTGCCCAATAACGAACTCCTTTCACACCGGTTTGCTAAGGAGAAATTTTGCATGACCACACGAAACATATCGTCTAATAAATGCACAGCTAAAAGAACCTAATTGAAGTATTTAATTAAAGGATTATAAATGTTTACAAGTAAAGGTAAATAATTTTTTGAAGAATTACGTTTCTCAAGAATTAGAAGCCATTATAGAAGTGTAACAAGTTCAGTCTCTGATACTTGTTTCTGTACTTTTATCATCCACCCACACTGATGCAACCGCTGTGTTCGCTGAATTCCCCGAGCTCATTATGCGATCTCGGAAAATCCTACTCATTAGAGGTTGATGATGATTAAACTATGGTGACTATGATGATTTAAACAACTTTTAAGTCGATTTTAATTTAAAAATCGAGGCTTATTTATTATTATTATTAAGTAGGAGATGTTATACGTAAATAATGATTTAGGCTAGATTTCATAAAATATTAGTGTTCTAATAATTTGAAAAATTCTTTTACCATGAGAATCCTTCATTATCCCTGCTGAAGATAGGCCGTAAAATATATTCAAAAACGTTAGGGATCTTCTGAAAACTTCTATAATGTAACCCAACATGTGAAAATAATACCGATATAAAACATTATATGTAAGGGACACCAAAGGGGGTAAATGAGGGAACAACAGTTTGGGTCCAATGAAACCTATGGGGAATATTAATTTTATTCTACCGATTCTTTCTAACGCGAGTGAAAACTCGGGCATCAGCTAGTTACTAATAAAAATATACCTTTAATAAAATGAACATATATACCAAACGCATTTAAAGTCTTACATGGCATAATAAAAAGAAAGATAAAATGCTATTTAATAATGAAAAAATAACCGCCAAAAATCAAAAAATAATAAAATATTGTAATACTTGGCATGATACTTTTTCTTGCTAGTGGTAATGACTCTTAAAACTAATAAATTTGATTCAGAACTAAAGGTACGCCAATAAAATATACCCGTCGACTTGAGAACCTCATCCGTTTTTTTCGTTGGTTAAAAATCAACTTAGAAGAAAAATATTTTCAACTTAAAATCTTGAAAAAAAAGAATGAATGAAGGTTCGTATAGAAAATTATCGCAGAAGTAAGGTGGCTATTCAGTTAATTTTGTTACGAGTGAATCGATAAAATAAGCGGAACTGATTAAGTAAGCCCATTCGGAAATGAAAAAATCATTCTAAACGTTAGAAAGTTTAACGCTTACTAATTAGCAACATTCATTAATAGCTTATTATTTCTATTAAATACAATTTTTGCATTATTAAATTATCATACAGTGTAAAGTGTTAACAATGTAACAGCAGTCGATTATAGACATAATGTGAAATCAGATAGATAATCTGATTTCACAAAAGTAGAAAAAAATATTAGTCAGATTTGGTATTGAAAAATTTGAGCCTAATTAAAAAATAATCATCAATTAGAACCCCTTGAACGCTTGTTTTTAATGATAATTATGGATACAGGTATTACCTATTACGGTTACTGTAAATGTGTCACTGTTATTATTCCGGTTTTGCCAGATATCGTTCCGAAACTGGACCATTTGTAATATTTCGCAAGTATTGAATCATAGTGTAGTAGTGTGCGTAAATATCATACTTCTAAATCGAAAAATTGGGCTTATACAAAATGTAAGTGTAATGTAAAGCAGTATTATACCTACATTACACAGTGAATAAGACTAACGACACATATAGATAAAATGTTCTTAGCTTAAAAGTCATTCTAACAAAGCATAAGATTTCAAAAATGACCTTCTGATATTACCTAACATAAAATCAAAGAGCAGTAGGTATTTATTGTAACCGAGAATATGGTTAGATGGAGAATATTATGTTAATGGCTGCGATAAGTCTCAAGATGTCACTTAACACGATAAAGCATTACTAACACTATTGCTATTATTCTTCGCAATTTGCAACAGTTAGGCACCTGCTGAATACCGTACCACTGTTCCACTGACCACAGGCTCATTTCACCGCAATTTATCACTTATTACATAAGGCATTAAGCTCAAAGTATTGTGGCGGTGTTTCACGCAACATGCTGCTTTGCTCCAATAGTCTGAAGTAATCATTACCATGAAGTACGCTCAATTAGAGACACTATGATTAGTATTTCAGTTATTTGTGAACCGTATTGCGGACTGATTTTTTGCGTCAATATTTACCTAGTTACGACAAATTGGCAAACAACGTGGACTTTTTACATTACTTACAGCCTTTAATGATATCTCCAGATTTCTCTTAATTTACAAGAAATGGTTTTAAAAGGGAAAATCGTTTAGTCATTTACTTGATTCGATTGCAGTGACCCTGTGCACTGTTGCTTTTACACCCATTATTCATAAATAAAAAATGTCAAATTTCCCAAGATTTCTTGATCCAGAACAAATAAATTTGAGCAGGTCTTTCATCAAATATTAGCTTTTCAATTAATTTTGTTTATATAGCTATAAAATGATATGTAATCTATCGATCACGTTTGACCTGTATGTTGCAGTTTTCAAATCAAATCAGTCATTCATTGCAGACATAAAACAGGCATGACTACATGTATTAACTATTCATCAGAACACCCCACCGTGAGATATTGCAAAAAATCTAAACTTAATTAAAGCTGCACTTGCAAAAACAGCTCGATCGCCTTACTTTTTGTGTTCACGGTTGGCTTCACTTTGATCTTCATATTGACTATATCCTATTTCGTTTCTTCGTCTGTTTATTGATAAATGTGTCGTTTTTGGTACTCTTTGATAATAATAATCTTCAGAAACTGTATAAAGGCAGTAAGCTCAGTTGGATGTATAAAAAATATTAAAGATATAATCTCCGTCCGTGACTTTAGTAATCCCTCCTTCTCACTAATTTTTTTATTGAATACAAATACAATACAAATTTAACAAAAGGAAAACAAAGTGTCAAACAATCAGCTTTTTTTATAGGAATTAAAAATACACAATTTTATTACTTGTGTGAGATATGAAGAAGAAGAGCTGCTCAGAAATAAATTACCATAATTTACTTAAAAGAATGTTCCAAATCCCAGCCCTTAATAACTTGGAAACAAATGGCAATTAACAAAAAACTAAATTTCATTTTCATCTACAACAAACATTGCAAACGTTTACTTATTCCAAACATTAAAATTTCTTTCCAACGCCATGGGATATATTCATCGGATTCCTTCTGTGAATCACCATCAGCTTTTGTTGCTACTCAGCTTACCTGTCGGAGGTCTTTCTTTGGGATAGCAGATCCTGAACAGGCCCCTCGTTCTCGTATAGAAGTAGTATTTGCTGTTCAGACTCTCCAGAATCGCCTGTGAGTTCGAGTTCACGTCCGTGTTCTCCGTTACTTGGTTCTGGAAAAAAGGACAAAATACGCTTTATCTAAACATAATCATCATAATTTCTAACACATTACGAGTATGTTACGACGTAATTAAAATTCTTATATTTCAGAAAAACATTTTCGTAATTTATTGAAACATAATCACTTTCGTCGTCATTGTCCCTTTTTATTTATTTTTATTTAGGTTACATTTTTTGATGATTTGCTAAGTATAAGATAACCTGAATATAGTAATCTGATTTTTATAAATCTGAGAAAAGAAATTTTACATTTTAGGTTTAGGGATATAAATTTTGATACAAAAGCTGAGATAAGAAAAAAAGGTTTCACAGGTAAAAAAGATTGAAATTTTATCTTTCAATTCAATACATTTTTTGTGCAGCGCCAGTCATTTGGAAGTAATATAATTTTACTATCAACCATCCATCCCACCACCGACACAACTGCATCATCAGTGCAATTGTAAATATGTATTTGTTTCTAGAACAATTAAACTAATTTCAATATTACCATATGATCAATTCCAAAATTATAAAGTCATTGTTATTCCAGCTGGACCTATCAGCATCAGTAGACACAATGCAGATACTAAACTACCAAGCACAAAGGATAATTACTACAACCGGATCTATTTCGGCATTCTTATGAGTAGGACTAGAGCAGATCTCTCGAGACGTTGAGCTATAATCGACTCAACGAATCGAAGCTGTCAAGTTTGGAACATCTCACAAGAAAAAAAATTATGATTGTCGTAAGTAAAGCGTATTTGAAAATTACACTAAAACTTGAAGAGATCAGAATATTTATATGCACACTTTCGGACCTTACTCCTTAATTAAATATTTCTATGAAAATAATATTTTTTATTTCTTTCTTAAATTGTAATAAATATTATTAGCAAGCTACCGAATTTTTATATTACTATATCTACGGAGGATAAAATAATACTTTATCTATCTTGTGCGCTTCAGTAAAAATGTTTTTCTTGACTTTTCTTCACATACGTAACTTCAGTTATGTGGTCATATATTTTGTATAGTAATTCATTACTATATTATTTCGCTTTTTATCTTTTTTAGTCATTTACTATATCGCTAATTTTAACGTTTCTCTTTACTACCAATTCCTATTTACCTTATTTCGTGCAATGTAATAGTTGTTATTCCGGTTAACGTTAATGTTATCTGACTGTTAATGCACGTGTACGTTTAAAATACATTGAATTCAGAAGTGGCGAAATATTACATTAGGAATTCGTAATGGCTTTAACATTGAATGCAGACTGTTTTGTCGAATATGCATCTTGCATCATGCAAACGCAACGAGCATTGTCCTGCTTCGTGTGGAAACGTAATGCTTCCTATAAGTACTTATGTAGGTACATACGAGTACTTATTAACAAATTGTATAATTCAACTCCAAAGAATTAAGTAAGCATTTAGGTACATAACAAATACAAAAAAAATAATTCACAATGTTAAAAGTGAAGCTACCTACACTTTAGACCCAGACAGTTGGCTTATTACCCAGACCATTACGCTGACATATCTTTTAGAAGATAGTATGTATTTGAAAGATTTGTTTGTAAATATCACGGGGAATAATGAAGTAATGATTAGACATTTCTTATTAACATATCTAGAATTTTCTAATAAGTAAAGGAAAGCAGTTTCACAATTAAAAATACAATTTTATAATACGTTTTTTACAGTTTTTACGTTTATCTACGCACTATTCTCACGGTCCACGCGAGAAAACGTTGCGTTCTATGAATTCTCTTAACAAAGGTAACCGAGGAAACATAGACTATCTTTATAGGCTAACAATGAATGTAAAATTTCTCCCTATTGTCTTTTATGTCATAAGAAATGCTAGAAATGCAGCTATAATATTATTTTTAAGTAGAAACTGTAAAGCTGCAGAAGCTTACGTCACTGTTGCCTAAATCTTCATTTCTTTTGCCCAGTCAGTGAGTTAAAAATCTATTCTGGCTTAGAGCGTAGAAGACGTCAAAGATAAATGTAAAATATTAAAGGCACTGTAAACCCTGATAGGAGGTAGAAGACAGCATTTTTTTTGATTTGAAATTAGTCCAGTGATCAATCCGAGGAAACAGAACCGATATATAAGGAATGGAACGCCTGAAACAGAAATGTAAAACTCAGTAGCACAGTTTTGAGTATCAGAGAAGAAAAAGATTTTCAAGGAATTCGCTTAAGTTGTACAGGTTGCTAAGAATTTTCATTATAATTCCCCAAGATGACGTTTACCAACATTGTTTAACATACTCCAACGAAACATTAAAAAAAATGTTGTTCTGCGCAACCACAAATATCATCTCTCTGGTTTCGCTATCACTCGATTGTCCATGCACAATTACTTATTGTCACGAACGCTGTAAGCATACCCGTCAAAATTATGTATGCCCCGACTTTACATGAAAAAGAAAGTAGTGTATCATGCAGGCAAACAGGTCCGGTCCAGGTGATGCGATATTCAGGTATTCATTTTATTTGATTTAGGTATTCATATTCATATTCATTTATTTATTGCAATCCATGTTATTGGGAATAGATGGTACATATTATGTTTCCCTGAGTTATACATGGACCCTGTTGGGCACAGCAATTTGGAAAGAAGCGAGGAGAGCAGGGTAGGTATTCTTACTATGATTTTATTTTTATATTTTCAAATGAGATAGCTGTGTTTTGTCTTTCTGATATAAATGTCAAATAATAGAAAATTTATCCTTAAGCCAATAAGTAGATAAAATAATTACTAATTTAACTTACAAAATTTATGCAGTTTATATAAAATATACGTTAAATATAAAATTATCATGAAAATTTATAAAAATGAATAAATAAATAAATAAAAATGAATAATTTTGAAAGTAAAGTCGATGGACGTAAGAAATGAAAAAAGATCAGATAACTGTTAGTTTATTAGGATGGATTCAATTTGTTTGTATTCAGATGTTCAGCGAATCAAAAGTTTCCTTAAGAAATTCTGACGACACATGTAGACGATGTCGACGCTTTAAAGAAAGTGAATTGGATTTCTAGAATCAAGCACGTTCATTAAACTAACTGCTAATATTAGCGCCACTTCATAAAGTTATACAACACGAAATAAAAATTCCTAAGACGAAACAACGATTATGAAAGCACGTCTAAAAATCACTTAATTCATCATAGCCATTGACTTCACTGCTAGAGCTCTCAACAATGGTTATATCACGCAAGATGTTCACAATCTAAGGCGCACCTATACGGAAACCGGTTTCAGTGGCTTGATGACTTCCCAGAGAGGAAGGGTACAGGTACTTGAGGTTGGCGTCACTCGTCTAGCGTCTACGCAAAAAGGCCAGGGAGATAGAAGTATTATGTATATAACGAAGTTTTTTATCAGATTAACGTCCAGACGTGGCAGGCAGATTTTGCATGAAATATAAACTATACATTTTCCTATGTTAGAAGTCATTTAAGCATCTATGGTATGTATTGCATAATCCTAATCTATACTTTTAATGGCGCCTTATATACTTTGATCATAAAGATTTAGGCCAAAGTATTGCCAGTGCTTTAGTGCAAAGTATTCGCACGGGTGATATTAAAGTAAGGTTAAAATGACTATGTATCATGGAAATGTGAATCTTGCATCTGAAATTTAACAGATTATTTAAAATGCCATACAAAAGTTTTATTGCAAAAGTCATAACGGCTGACGCAATTATGCTGTGGACAAAATTTTGAAGAAATAAAAATGATTTTGTAACAAAGTCAAAACATAACCAAACATCAAGTTCTCGTCACTCATCTGTCTTGGTATAATTTGGTAACAAAATACAATCGCTAGATATCAAATTCGACCCCGCGACGGGTGAAAAGGATGCACCATGAAACTAAGCCCGGGGTGTTTTGTTTCATCTCTCGTGTCAGATTCGCCAGCTGGGCTGCATCATTGCATAATCTAATCGTTCGCCAAAGAAATGAGTAATCAAGAAATAGAAATCAATAGTAATCATAATGCTCAGTACAAGTACTTACTATTTATCCATACTCCATATCCATATACTACTATTGATAAATTCCAAAGTAACTCTGTCTTGTCTGTCTGTAACGCTTTCCCGCTTAAACTAGTAAACCAATTTTTATGAAATTTGGAACACACATAGATTGGACCTTGGGAAAGGACATAGGATGGGTTTTTATCCTACGGGAACCTATAAAACGGTCCACGCGGGGGAAGCCGCTGGCGGAAGACTATTTAACTATAATACATATATAAAAAGTCTCAAAATGAAATCTATCCATTAGACCTCAAAATATCTATATGTGTTTCAAATTCTATTTAATTTTACACAAAACGTAGGAAATTTAATAGACGAATAAAGATGATATATACGAGTATCTATAGAATTGTTCCCGTTTATTTATCACAAAAAAGTTTACAGCGCAAGTTGAAAATTACACGCGGACTTGGGTGTTCTGATTCAAAAAAAACTTTCCAACACATGTTTCAAGCACAATAACTTAATTACTGGAGCTGGAAACCAATTTCGACATGCCATACTCCACTTTTTGTTTCCAAAGACAAATCCTATCGTATTCCCACGTACACCAGTCGCACGGTTTAATCGTGATTTTGCGCTAGTGTAAGCCAATGAAGCTACTACAAATCCTTGTCAGTTGTATTTTTTTCCTATTTATCTAGAATTGAAGCAAGTCGACAGCTATCCACCGGAGCGAGACGTTCCTTCAACTCGAGTTCATCGCTCGTCGTTTTTATCGATTCAACTATCAATTGCAATAATCGATGGGAAAGCTAAAGAAAGCGTGTTACAATTGTTTATGTGTAATAATGCACATCGGATTGAGGATGTGGATGATGATGACTGTTTGTTATTTACTCTTGGCGCACCATAAACACTGTCATAATAGTTTCTACATAAAGAACAGTTATTGCTTTACTGCAAGCATGATAGCTTTTAAACAGCTACTTCTTAATGTTGGTAGTAAAACCTCTAGTAATAATTTGTAACGTTTAAAAGCTTTTCTAGTACTGTAGTGATATTCTTGGAACATGCAGATAATTTACTAGGCTCTTATAACTGTGATATTCCCAAGCATTTAGTATAACAGTTAAATTCCACATACATGTCTAAGCGGTGAGGTAACATGCGACGGTCTAAATATCTGCTATTACGCTATTTCTCACAAAAACTCGCCCCATGTCGTGTGGTGTCGCGACTAACGAGCAATATGAGGCAACGAGAAGATTACGTAGGACTTAATGAAGCATTCCTGGTTTATCTTTAAGTCTAACATTGTTTTGATAAGTCCAAAATCCGCGTACTCATAATATAAGAACTGTCCCTGTTTGTTGATCAACTTTCTGAAGTGAAGCTTAACGGCAGTCCAAAAGTATAATTTAATATAAAATAACAATTATATGAATGAATGTAATACAAATGCACACGAATGGCACAAAATTCTACCAGGCAAAGGGCAAACTGACAACTTTAAGAAGGTAGCAAGAAGCTGGATGGAATGAAGCATATCACCAGCAGAAAACTTGTAAAGACTAACAGATACATACTACATACTAATGGAATACCCCCGAAATATTTTGGGGTAACTAAGATTCTATAATGATTTGTATATAATATCTATATTGTTATCGTAAAAAGATTATTCAAATATAATCAAAGCTTATGTAAAACCTATTACTTACATTAACTTTTCTTAAACATTCAAGGCCCAACAAGACCAGTGTCGATAATTTTTGAGACCAAAAAAAATTATAGTACAATGAAACCTATTGGAAAAGGTAGATAATATAACAAAAATAAAAGGAAAAATAAATTAGAGCCGATCTGAGGTCGGGAAGGGAGAGGGGGGAAGCTTTAAAGGGTAAAAAACGGTTTATCTCGATTTCCGGCAAAACTACAGGTCCTATGAAAAAAAATTAAATGGCAAAGATGTAGTTAATAAAAAGATCTACAACTTTTATATTTACACTTTTTTCACATAACCTCAAAATTTAAGTGAAATATTCAAATAACCATGTTTTTGGTTTTTTATTTGTATCTTATAAAAATAAAATTATTTTTTCACAAAATTTAGTGAAAACTTACCTTTTTATGTCCCAGATATACAGTATTTTTTTCGGTTCAAAATATTTATTTTTTTCACCTGATTTTGACTTAATATCGAAAAAGCAGCCTAGTTTTCAATTGAAAATTCTCACGTCAAAATAACTGCTTTTTTAAAAAAGTTGGTGTGCTTTTAGTACGTTGAAATCTCTTCTTTCTGATGGTATAAAAAATATACCTACATTACTATAGTAAATGTACTCAGAAAATGCACCTCAGATCGCCCCTAATTTATTTTTCCTTTTATTTTTGTTATATTCTCTACCTTTTTCAATAGGTTTCATTCTACTATTTTTTTTTTCACTTTTTACCATTTTCAACATGATCGACACTGGTCTAAACTGTGCGCTTGTTATGTAGAAGTCATTGCCTAGCGACTTTCGCTAAGCGCTTCCGCTCATCTTCCGTTAATACCACAATGTACTAAAATATTGTTGGGGTTTGAAGACTGACGTTATGAAGTGAAGTTTATGACTACAATGACCATTCACTTATGGTTTATGCTTGAAACGCTAGGATTGATTGTCTGACAGCTATTTCTTTATTCATGCTCGGTTTTGTTTTCTTACGTTGGGCTGCACTAAGTAATTGTAATTATGGCGATGATCGTTCGATAACATAACAGGATTTATTTTCCATCTGCGACACAGATTATTGCAAAATATTTAACACAAAAACGCAATAAATGCCAGTCAAATGGAACTTAATGACCAGTAGCGGTTAAACGACGTGTGCGGTTATACGAAAGTCTTACCAAAAACACAAAGCTTTTAGTTTTAATGCAGAAATGAATAAGAAGATTAATGTGATTAGGTTCTTTAGCAACAATTCCAAAAGTTATCATTTTAATACCGCTCTAGCGCCCGTTGATATCTTTTGTAACGAACGATCGATTTATTCCAGTTAAAATAGGTAGTGAAATGAATTCCAAAGTTCCTTTCATATTTTCATTTATAACGTGACGTCATTACTGTACTTTATTGCCGTTTGGTTTGTGTGTTATTTATGAGAGTCATAAAGGTTCGTATGACTTTCGTACATCCAACAAAGAAATCCTGTTGCTCATAATGTTTTTCGTCAAAATCTATTCATAAGGTATTTTCTTAGAAAATAAGTAAGATGACCACAGTTCATTTCTTCATAAGGCTAGCTTACCATAAAGATAAAGTGTGCAACATATTGGCTAAGTAAAGGAACACACAAAATTCCAGTTTGCAGATCGTGCTGCAAGTAAGTACGCAATAACTACGCGCAAAGTAACCGAGCAATCATTAAAGTGACCGTAATTTATGACTAGGCACGCTCGGAATGCTGACTAGATGTCTATTGTATACGCTTTTATATAAGCCTTCTCTTATGCTAAAAGGGTTATGCTATAACGAAGGTAACAATACGAATGCGGAAACAATTTGGTTTTTTCATTGAAGAAACATCTTAATTTTTAAGTAAGTACTTCACAATCGCGTCATTATTAATTTAACTCAGATTTCAATGTAAAGAAAGATATATCTTGCTGTACACATGCCATTATTGTATTATATCTTGATTTACAGAAGCCAATCTGACTACATATTTCCTTCTCTTGGACAGGTTATCTGGAAGAGACCGCCGTTTTCTTTCCTATATTTTGTATATCCGTAATATGTATTTTTTCATATTAGTGTGCCAAAAGAGTATTGTATTACAGTTATTCTAATTGTGTGTTATTCGTGAGTAATCGTGAGTCATAAAGGTTCCACGGTATGACTTTCGGACATCAATTCCAAAAAAAACCCTGTTGCCCATAATCTCCGTTTCTCTGTAAAACAGCCTATTCAAGATTTCTCCGTTTACAATATTTTATTTGCAAAATTTTAATTAGAAATCAAGTTGAACTCTCTTTGGAAGAAGCGCGCTGTCTAGTCCCTGTAGCTTCGGGATTAAGAATAGCTACGGTATCCCCTGCCTGCCAGAGTGGGAGCTTGACCCGTCCAGCCAGCAGCCCCGGAAAGGACGGTGGTGTGTCCGTAGCCGCATGCCGCCGCGCCGTAAACACCTGAAGGTGCAGGAGAGCACATCTGCCTGCTCGGAAGAGATTCGGAGCTTCGGAAGAAGATGGGCCCGTTCTGGGGCGCCGCGCGTGGAGGACACCGGTGCGTTCCTATGGAGATCCCGGAGTGGACCCGGAGTCCTTCCAAGCGCAGAGGCAGGCCACCGAGGGGGTTTTAGTGCGGTCAAAACCCACATAACCCCGTAACTTCTCCCAAGGTGCTGGGTACCTTTTGAAGGTTTCTCCCCCGATACCAAAAAAAAAGTACGCTCATGTCAGAACTTCGTGAATTTATTTGCCTCATTTTTGGATAAGTCTAACGAAATTCTAGCAATATTATTTATCCAGTAGATAATTCCGAAAATGAACTTACGGACTGATGCATACAGACGACAGAATAGGTCCTCACTTTCAGAGCAGCACAATGGCGAGGGCGGCATGAACGAGTAACTCGTCCTGTTCGCCTTGCAATGCCGACTGCTCGAACATCACTTACTCTTACGTGTGTGTGAGTTGGATAGGACTATGTATATGCTATAACGAGTACAGGGCTTTTGGTTCTGCAATATCTTTTAAGATTAACAAGTAGAACTTGGACCGTTTTGGAGGGTAGATATTTAACACTGGTCCAAACTTACGTGCCTCTGTTTTGGTAGAAAGGTGCAAAGGTGCAGGTGAAAGAAAATCAATTTAAAAAAATTGGTCTATATCTGAACTCAGCCTAGTTAAGACTCTTTCGCATCATCATAACACATAAGAAATTTAACCTGCTTTCTGACTGCACTCGAAGGGAAACTGAACTTGCGTCTTGCATAAAGCGTCACGGCGAGGTCGTTAACGCGGGACTCGTCCTGAGCTAAGATGTTTTTAAAAGTTAGTCCTGCCAGCCTTGCAATGCCGACTGCACATCAAAAATGATATGATATTCATACGTCTACGTCACCTTAGTCGATTATTACAATCGATTCCATAGCGTTTCCACCATCGGTTTCTAAGCGATTGATTTAGCGATAATTGTGTTGATTTTTAATCGATTTCATATTTATATACTGACATTAATCGATTTTTAACCTAGAAAGAGTATGGCTTATGGTTCAATCTGCTATATCTTTCAAGATTAACAGGTGAAACTTGCATTGTTTGGGAAGTATGTACCACTGTTCCTACAATTTCTGCCGTATACATAATTGTTAAAGTAATTCCATTATGTTTATAACTTCATAAAGGCAGGCCACTTCATACATAAAAGAAACGAATGTGATGATGATGATACTGTTGATGAGTTTGTGCTTTTTATTAATAAAATAAGAATATACCTAGCTTTTCTAATGTGGCATAAATTAAAAATAAAATCAATTTTCGTTAAAAAATAGCAGTTATGAGCTTTTTATTTAGATTACTGTCTGTCCCTTCTAAGAAAACCGAAGCTTTACTAACATGTATTTTGTACTGTGAATTGTGATACAGACAATTGACGTCACGATCCTGTATGACCTTCTCTGTCTAATGTTCAATTTGAAACGTTTGTATCTTGTGTATATTTTTTAAGTAATTAAAAATTTCATTTTTCTGTACTAATATAAAAGTATGATATAAAAATGGATCGATTGCAATAATCGCAAAATTTTAGTAAGTGTCCCTATAAATAGATTAGAGTGGTCGTTATAGTCTACGTTAAAGTCCTACGCATCTACATACAAAAGAAATTTAATCCGTTTCCTGACTACACCCAAAGGGAAACTGAACTTGCATACAACGTCACGGTGAGGTCGTGAACGCGGCACTCGTCCTGCCAGCCTTGCAATGCCGACTGCACGCGCGTCACGTACGTCCCGTGCTGTATAGGCTCTATAGGCTATAGCGACTATAGGGCTTTTGGTTAACACAATCTTCCATGTCATCTCAACTGGCGGATGATATCTTATTTTTGACAAAAGCCTACCGTTTATACCGAAGCCTAATTTCTCGATGTCTAATCTACTCGTATTGTCTCGTATCGAATTTTGGTTTTTATCAACATTTGTAATTATGTAATTTCTTTTCGATACCATTGTATTTTTTCTTCTGTAAATCGATTTCACTATCCATTTCCACTATCAAGTAAATCAAATAGTGCAATGGATTCCACAGCCAATAGTAATAGTGCAATGGATTCCACCAACTACATATTTTCAAACTATTTATTTATGTAGCGATTATTGTGTTGATTTTTACCAGATTTCATATTTGTACACTTTTTTTTAATTAATTCAGTCTTTTAATCGACATTCTATAGATTGCGATGCATATTTTTCAACATGATAAGATTGTTTTATTATTTGATACGTTCAAAAGATGATGCAAAGTATGCTTCACCTAACACACGCACAAGTGCCACAAGTGCGTACGTGCTTCTCGCTGGACGCATACCTGCGCATGGATGTACAGGTAAAGGGAAACAATAACACGGACAATAAGGCCATGTTATAAGCCAAGAATAGAGAAGGAAAAAAACTTTAACTGTGACAAAAAAAATACTTAGGCGGTTTAAGCTCGCTTTGCTTAAACAAAGTTTGGGAGAAAAATACTAGCTATAAATTGTGGCTTAATAAGTTTTTATTATCATTGTATAAAGTGTATAAAGTTCTTAGGTTTAATTATTAACATAATATTACTTTATAAATCTTTCTTTAAATACTTCGTAGCGAAGGTGGTAATGTTCTTAGCCTTTCAGATTTATAAGTAACTAGGTAGATGTACCCTGCGCGCGTTGCTACGCTACTTGGTCGGACCAACTCAGAAAACTTTGTGGGCTCATGTACAACACTGCTGAAGATCATGACATGATCAAATGCATAGTTTACGATTCAATAAAGAACATACAGACGAACATTCATTTTTTATATATATAGATATGATTATAGAATTATCTAAGAACCTAAGAACTTTATACAGAAATGGGTGAAGGCTCGCTCTGCGTGTTCTACCGACTTTACTATGGTGAGTGCTCCGAGGAACTCTTCAAATTGATGCCTACATCGCCATTCCATGATTACACCACCAGACGAAGGTTAAAGTTCCACCGGCACCATCTGGACTCGTGGCGGTCCTCCACAGTCCGCTTTGCACGCTCCTTTTTACCACGGACGTGTAGGTTATGGGACAACCTTCCAGCTGAGGCATTCCCAGTGGACTATAACATGGGGTTCTTCAAGAAAGCTGTAAAAAAGCTCTCCTCCAAAGCCGGCAATGCTCGGGCGGCTCCCCTAGGGTTGCCCGTGTCCATAGGCGACGGTGATCGCTTAACATCACGCGGCCCGTCTGCCTTATTGTTAGGTTTATTTATATTAAAAAAAAAAGCGACGCCAACTGCATGCTTAAATTTGAACGCAGTTCTGTTCAGGCTGTTCCGTTTTTTGTTTTTTAATGTTGTTAACAGTGGATCATGTACATGTGCAGATAATAAATTACGATCATTCAAACTGAAAAATGATTTGAGAAAATCTTTTTAATTCATTAGTTGCATCTTTCTTTATAGTCACAGAATACATAATAGTACAGGTAATATACCTATACATATGAAGCGTGCATGGCCTGGCGGCTAGCGTAGAACGCAAGCGATCTATGCAGCTGAGCCAAACGGGCGCGGTCGGTTGTGAGATGGGTGACCGCTAGTGGCAAAAAATTTCATGCGCGTTTCCGTGCTTCGGAGGGCACGTTAAGCCGTCGGTCCCGGTTGTTGTCGATAGATAACAGTCGTCAAACCTTGTCGGAGGCCTTATGGGCGGTTTGAAAACATCCGACAGCGGGTTGGCCACTAACCCGCATCTCCACCAACCCGCATTGGAGCAGCGTGGTGGAGTAAGCTCCAGGCTTCCCCTATAAGTGGGAGAGACCCGTGCCCAGCAGTGGGACGCAAAAAAGGGTTGCAGCCATATGGCACGCGATTGTCACCATTCCGATTGTTCCAATTCATGTGTAATGTGTAAACGTAGGAATCGCTTAGTACCTACATGCTATGCTAATAATATCCATTGAAAAGTTCTTTCAACATGAAATTAAGTACTACAAGTGTTAACATTATAATCGTGCCTTTACTCCACGCAGATGGATAATTCAGCCTCCGAGCGGTCCGCCCTCACCAAGGTAGTTCGAAAACCTTCTTCAAGGCTACGCTCATTTTGTATTCAGCTTAATATAATTATATATTATGTTGCGAAAATACTGTAGTTTTTGTAACTTATACACATTGTTTGTGAAATGCAGTACATGCTTGGTACAGGCGCGGTCGCGCCTTCAATTTGGGGGGAAGGGGGTCACTAAGAAATTTGGGGGAAAAGGTGTCCCAAATTGGCTTGTTTCGCCTTCCATCTACGCATGATTGATGGATTTTGGGACCGCGCCTGGCTTGGTAAAACTCTGAAATTAAAATCACAATAAGATACTTATAAAAAAAGATTGCTATGCTGATTACCCGATATTTTGAAAAAAAATGCATGAAGGTTTTCATCTGAAATACTCCGAATAATACCTGTGACTATAATAGAAGGCATTTGGATTCACGTAGCAGAACGTACATATTTCACAAGATGTTTGACGAAAATAATATAGGTACTAAGACGCATTAGTATTACTACATCACGAAAAACGTAATGAAATTACTGATAGATTGGTCTTGGATTCCACGTTTGAAAGATTATGTCTTCGTCGTGATGAATCCAGGATGATAGAAATTAAATTGACTTTTGACTTGACTTGCGTTTTTCCTAATAAATCTCAAAATTTATTGTTTTTTTTACTAGTAACTCTCCTAACCTTTTACAACTCCCTATACAAGCTTCCCGACTTCCCAAGGCAACCCACAGGATAAAAAAAACACTGCTCTACATAGACCTTTTCTTCCATTCACTATGTTGGAAGTTGGAAGAGAAGACCCTGTTTAATTTTATTTACACCTATAAACCATTAGTAATGATGTAATGAATAGGTACCAAAGTATGATTTAGTTTCCCTTTTCAGTCTTGTCTTAATTTTAAGATGTTTTTATACATATTATTGCCTTATTAGCGGATCAATATCACATACAAAGTAATAACCGTGATCCAAGATCAAATTAGTTTGTTTACTGATAAAAAAGTGTTATTTAACTGAAGTTACTTTGAATGTCCTTTGAATATACATAATATAGTAAAATAGTCAAGTCAAATTAGACCAAAAGATAGGAGTGATGTTACAAAAATTCCCACTTGGCTGAAAATTGGTAGGATTGTTCAATTAAAATAAGTAAATGAAATGTGATTTAAGGATTTTCCCACAGTCGGATTTAAATTAATGCGGATACGAAATCTTGGGGATAAAATTAATGTTTAATAATAAAATATTTAAAAAAATTCAGCAACTGGGCTATCTTGCTTATCTAGCTGTCACAGTATCACTTGCAATTTCTGTTGCGAAAGCAAATCTCGAAATGGCACAAGCGAACAATAATGAGAGAACGATGTGTGAAGACAAAGACGAGGTTTGGAAACGTACCGTTAGGTCATGTCGTTTAATTTGTGAAATGTGAATTCATAGTTGTTACACTAAAGTTTTTGTTAATTATATTTAACTTGGTAGTAATAGAACAACTCGTTATGAATACAGAAGGTAAGTAATCTTATGATGAGTGAAAAAGTATAAGGGACTTTAGGGAACTGGATTTTATGGTTAACCCCAGTTACTAGCTACAGAAAAATATAAAGAATTGTTTATTTTCTCACTCCTCTTTATTTTAATAATAATAAAAAACTATTCTTTTTCAGCAAGCGACGTTATCAATGTTTCATGAAAATTTTAAAGCATAGAAAGAAATTTTAAAGAGCAAAGTTTGCAATATAGATACATTTTCAATGCTGTAACATCTCGTGTTCAGTGGTAATTGGAAATTTCTTCTTATCACATACACATGTGAAATGTTTGCAACACATTACATTTTCTTACTTAACTAAGTTCATCAAGGTGTGGTGAAAGTACGGAAAACCATAACTTGGTTGTGCAGAACAGTCGTGAAAGGCAATAATAATGATCGACGGACTAAGGTAGATTAGCCACACTTTCCAAGCTTTTAAATATCTATTTGTTTTATGACGATTTTGAGTGAGCTTGACAAACACAAGCTGTTACGTAAATTACATAATTCGAAGTAACGATTGATCATATTCAATGAAAAGAGGGCAGTAGCAAAATGTGCATTTTCAGTCAGCAAAATTTGAATTGGGTTACTGACAACATCTGTGTTGGTCTGTGGTGTTGGTATTTCATCAGTTTTTGGCTATAGGTTAATTAAAACTATCGGTAAAATCATAACGATCACGTTTACGGAACTGGCTTGTTTCATGGATTCGAACTGTTAATGAATCCATCGATGCTTGACGGTGCAATATCCGCGCATACGAAGTTGCATGTTGCACCGGCGACTGAAACCGAAGATATTTACACTTCCGATTGTTGTATGATAATTTGGTTATAATACTTTATTATCCTTCTATTAAATGTGAAGGTTACTTTAATATCCTTTAAAGGGTTATGATTTGAGAGGTTAACACAATGTATTTTTCCGCCACTTGTAAACCCATTATCAAAATTATTTTTTTGTTCGAAAGGTGTTTTTAGTGTTCCCGATGTGTTCCCATTGTCGACATGTCAAAATCTGATAATGCCATCACTAAAAACATCGTAACTAAATAGATCTTTTTCATATCACATGCATTGAAACAGCGAGTTTTGATCTCTGTTTTGTTTGCCAGTCGAAATAAGACAATTTCAAACCAATGTGAATGTGTCAGTCAGAAACAATGGCCTAGGACCTTCCCCTAGGGCAGAAACAACGTTGTTTCTACCCGGCATCTTCATTTATTTATTATTTACGTCTTTATTTCAAGTCTGTCAGAATCGCATTGACAACTGTCAAATCGTTGTCAAAAGATATTAATGCGCTATTTGTCTGACTGAAATAGTCTTACTTCGACTGAAAGCAGATATCAAAACTCGTTGTTTCAGTAAAATACAGTGTGTGGCTCGGGCTGAAACAAAGACGATTTCAGACCAGGGCGATGACAGCCCGAGCGAAGCCCTCTTCACAAGTGGTCTTGTTTCACCCCTTGCTACACAATATACTATGTATTAAATTATCAAAATTGCAGGTTAGTATTCGATTATAGGCAGCGTCAGAACGAAAGCGGAATAGAATAAACTGGTTTAGTCGGAAGTCGTGAGAAGTGGGTGGTGCTTACTACGAAAGCGGGTTTCCTCGGCATAATCGTGCATTGTTGTCGACATGTTGACAGAATATCGCTTAGCAAGAAATTTAAGTAAATTCTCTTTAGCACGTTCGAAGCACGTACGATACGCCCGTACAGACGATCACGCTTGCAGTTTTTAAATAAAGGTTTCTTTGAGCCTCAGCTCCAAATATTTCAGATTTATTTAAATTTATTTCAAAAAAAAATCGCAACTTTTTATTAAAACAATATTTACTTCCTTGGGCACAGGCCTGCTGTGGCAGATCTAGGATTTCAGTTTGTTGGGGGCTGGGGGGGGGACTTGATATTTTATTTTAGGCCGTATTACAGGTGTGTCAAGGATAAACCCGAATGGTTGGGACTTGGTATTTTATTTTGGGCCGTATTACAGGATTAATGCTATTGTCCACCACGCTGGCCAAAGGTGGTTTGGTAGACATCAATGGAATTTCCATCGCCGTGAACACCTTAGTTCCATCATGGAAAACATCGTAATAATCGGATACTGCTGTTCTACTGTATCTTTATAGTACTTAAAATAGATATAAATGGCATGACAATTTCGCAGTAGACGCAGCAAATACTGTTGCAGTTCTGATTTCATCTAGCATTCTAAATTCCTTTGCCACTCATCCAGGTAACTGTTAATTCTAAATGGAAACTCGAACATCCAAACGCGTTTTCTCAAAATGTCCTTGATCACACTTGTTCCTGGAACTGGTTTTGGAAGGAATAAGAAGACATGACATTATACGCTACAACGCGTGCGCTTAAAGATGAAATTTGTGTAAAAAAAATCGAGTCACATAACTGAGCGTCTTGTGAACTTTTGTTTATATAGGTGCGCTTTTTCGAATGTCTCTTTCACCAGCGGCTTAATGCGTTGTTTATTGGAAGATAAACATCACATCCGGTGGTTGGTCAGGTAGAACAAGAATAAAGTTTCGATCGCTGACTTCCTGTGTCCTTTGATGTTGGTGACAAATTGGGAATGCTTATAGAAAAAGTTAACATATTGACAATGTTGTAAAGCAGACAATTTACAAAAAAGGTTTAAACGGGACTTACGGGACTTACTTCCAATGAATGATTTTCTAGTTATTATATTTTACGGTTTAGTGTTCTACTTAGTAATACACCTAAAAGTAGAAATTAACTTCCCACAGTATTGCATTTTGAGGCAAGTCACACTGATTGATTATTTGTTTAAGAGTTCACTTACTCATCAATACCAACAAAAGCAAACACAACATGCGTCTAATAAGAAACAATTCTTAAGCAGATAAACCAAACATTGCTGCATTGTATCGAAAGCAATACTTCACGAAAGTACATTTATAAAATTGTTTGAATGTTTCCTCTAAAAGTTCTAAACGATTACGTATGGGCTAGATGTTTAGAATTGTGTAACAGTATTGTCACTAAGCTGCGCCAAGTTCAGAGTATTCTCACACATTTCGACGCTTTCACGATCGATTTCTCCGCTTTCCACTGTCACTGCCCAAATGCAAATTTAGATAGATTGAATCAACACTAGAATATAGTTGCCTGTGTAGAATACGGTCTCTAAATAGTGTGTCTTTTGACCCTTAGGGTCAAAATTAATAGGCCTATTAAACTAGGTTCTCTGTTCACATAGTATAAAAATAATAGTTTTCGGATTATCTTATTTATTCTGTTTTTTATCGTAATAATATTAAGAATAAGTCCTTCTGAGAAGTAGTAGGATCAAAACGGTTCCCAAAATCCGACGAAACCTCAAAAAGGTGAGGCAAGAACAGGTAAAATTATTATTCGCCAGGTAGAAAAGATTAGTTTTCATCAAACTCTAAATTTTGGAATAGTATATTTTTTTACAAAGACATTTTTAACTTCAACGTATGTAAGTACAGTTAATCTTAAATTCAATAAGCGTCAAGAATTAGAACTAGTCTTACAATAAAAATGAATTTGATTTCAAAGCGATGGTACAAAAACTACGGGATACGTAATTATTAAATTAAGCGTGAAATGCGCAGTTTTTGCGCAATACATATTTTGCGAATATTTATTGGAAAATGTTAGGTATCAAACGTACTCTATGAATATTGGCGCAGTGGTTTTTACACCATTGCGTATTTAATTATTTGAATCATAGTATGGAGAATAATTTGAAATATAGGTTTTAATATAAAATGAGTTTTTTTAAACTGAAAAAGATAAAACATTAAGTATTTGTACCAGCCGGCAGCCTTACAGTTCTTATTTTTAGTTACCGATATCAAAACAAAACCTAATAGCAACATTAAATTCTAAGAAAATGCATATAGCTAAAAGAGTTTCACAAAATTATTCAGCCTTATACGACGACCTACACAATTTGTTGTTTAATAACTATGTAGGAAACTTTTGAAATAATTCTAGCTTTATTTCAGTCAAGAAGAGTGGATACTACGAAAAAACCTCGTGCAAATGAATAAAAAATCATTAAGTATGATTAATTTGTTCGTTAAATAGTTGCTTCGTTAAATGTGCTCTCTATTATAATCGTTATTTTATACAGAGTGCTTCAACTTGGAAAAACTGCGGTGAGCTGATAAATCTGAAGTCTCATCAAGTTTCTTTTGGAAGCAAGTAGGGTCGACCTAGTTTCAAATGCTACCAGAAACTGCTTCGTTGCTGGACGAAATATTTGACATTGAGAATGAAGGAATGATAAATAGCATTGGCTTCGGCCTTATTTTTGTTTCTGTGACCATTCATTTCGTGAGGTGATTTCGGCAAAATTTCGAGAAATAATCTGGTATGATGTCGAGAATTTATTTAGATTTTCACCCTTCACCAGTAATCTCACAAGAGATTGTTCGAAATAAGTTTCTTAGTTTAACATGTGCTCGATTGTTTTGAATATACATAAATTTTACCTTAACTTTATTTAATCAATTTCACAGCAATGATAACCGATCTTTTTGGAAAAAATACGTGTTTAGTATGTCCAAGCCTGCCACTCACCTAATGGAGATTGGGTGAAAATTGTCTATACCGTCTCCCTTTCAAAATACCCTATTTTTTACGGATGCCTCCTAATCCGGCATGCGTAACATGGAGTCGTGGTTCTCGATAACTTTATCAGAGCGGTTGGTTGTTTATCTGCACGAATGGGTGCGCAGGAGTCGCTCACGGTACAGTACAGTTAGCCACACATTTGTTCGTGCCATTAATACGTGCATATTTATGCGTGCCGTGTCTGTCCTAACGGTGCAAGCCAAGGACTCGAAAGAATACGATGAAATGCACTGCTCGTAAATAATTTTGAAAGGTTTATTTTGATTGGTCCCTTATTTCAGATTACTATTAGATAGGTATTCCAAAACCAAAAGGTATTATGACTTTTTAAAATCTAACAACTGTATGAATCTCCGAGAAATTGAATTTCAGAGAAAATACTCGTTTTTAATCAAGCTCGCCAATACCTATACTGTGGCCTGTGGTAGGAATAACAGGACGAAACGAAACGTCTGTTATAATATAAGTCAAAATTAAAAGGCGCATGGTTGAACCAAACATTCATTACATATTTATAATACGACCAAAATTTCACAAAATTGTATACCTACCTCGGACAAATTAATACTTGTTTTGATTTACATACAATGTGTAAACACGAGGGTACTTTATTTATGTGAAGAGACCAAGTACCCTCAAATTTGGGATTTGAAAAGAAGCCATAGTTATCTACTTGTAATTGTCAGTACCTTCTTCGTCAGTACTTCAGTCGAGTCGAGTGGGTGTGTAGTACTGACATAGAGAGTACCTTTTAGCAATTTTGTTGTATTACAGTAAGGTACATCGTTTTGAATGAAAGGAAATGTTGCAAATTGAAGATTATCCATTGTTTATAAGGTTGTTCTGGTTTGTAAGCGCGATACGAAGCACAACAATCGACGATAAGCGCTGAAAGGAAGACGTTAGATGGGTTCGATACGATAAAAACTAACAACGTGACGTCATGGCATATGTGTACGTGCCTTACTGTAGTAGGTACATTTTTTGAAAGGAATTTTAAATAAGCAAATATTACCTACTAAACACATTGTACCTATGTTATTGTAAAACTTACCTAAGAAACTTCGTGCTTCTCGTAAAATTCGTGCTTCTCTGCTCAGATAAAAAAAAAATCTGAGCTTCTCTGTCGCGTTAATGTCATTTTTCAAATAATTTTCCGTTACCCACTACCCACCGTCAAATTTTGCAAAATAAAATTTTTCATAGGCAATAATTTTAATTTTAAAAAATGTTACTAAAACTACCTACATGAAAAAAGTTTAGAAAAAAACTACCTACTAATAATTTATTCGCTTGTAAAATCGAAAGCAGGTCATCGTCGAAAGCATAATTACAAGCAACTATAACTACCACTACGGTTGGTTTTATAATCGTTAGAAAATTAATTAAAAAAATTACCTGTATGCTGCTGCGTTTTACTTCAATATACAACCAGTTATCTGTTGAAAACGCTATTGCCATTAGAGCAGCGGCGACGATCGCCGTAATGGTTGCTATAGACAAAGTTACCGCTGAGCAAGGCATTTTTAAAACCTTCAAGAAACAGCAAGGAAGAAGAAATAGTAAGTTACAATCACTAGCACAACACTGTTCTAAAGTTCACCTATACAGCATTTTCGTAAACACTTAACGGAACGGAGAACACGACAGCACTCTCACAATATAATAAAAACTCATATGAATGCGGTCATCGCCTGCAGCGTACCGAGTTCGCGCGCGAGACTTCTTTGCCTACTTCGGTCTGCCTTGCCTTGTCTCACCGCTCTCTTACGGATGTGAAACTTTCGAAAGCGATACAATCAACCAACTCCTCCAAGTGGCGGGAATGCAAATTAAAAAACCGGTTTAGTGATGCCACACTTAAAAATATTTTAGAGTTTGGTAGAAATTTAGTTACTGGTTAAAAGAACAATCGCAATTCTCCATACTTAAAATTGTCTGTAATTAAATTAAAGCATACCGTATTAAAAAATATGCTTAAGATTCGGCGATTCTATTGGAGTCTACAGGCTAGTTTATTTTTATTCGGGAAGGCCGGAAAAAAAACATATCGGAGTTTCAAATACTTTAACGTAACTAACTAACTACTAACGTAACTTTTAGGTTTTGAATAAACATAGAACATGACTGTTATCGTATGACTCATTAATATTACGCATATATTGCAGTTTCACACGCGGCAAATTAATCAGTCCATAAAAAGTCCAGGTCGAGTAGAAATAAATAGAAAACCGAATAAATGCCCAAAACATAACCGAAACGATAAACGCATATTTTGTATTCTGTATAGCACACATAACTGTCAAGTATCAAGTTGTCTACTAGAATGCCGGTCTTTCTAGTGTTAATGCAATCAATTTAATCAACTGCCCTTCTCTTATCTTCAACTGAACCCTCAACTTCCATGATCTGAAGTTTCTCAAGCGAACTGTGTTGATTAGGGCCCTCATAATTGCAACCAATTTAGCAGCTTTCTTTGTCCCGCGCTTGTTTCTTAATTTTGAATGTACCAGTCCGAATGTCGAGAATAACCTTTCAATTACTATGGAAGAAGCAGTTGCAGTAAATAACTGACACGTTATGTCGAGAATCCCTGGATACACTTTATTACTCAGTGATTTCCACCACACAGACACATGCGTTTTCATTAAAAGATCTTTTTTAAACATTTTATTTATTTATTTATTTATTTCTGTGAAACACCTTAAAATAAGAGTCACAAAGGGTAAAACTTAATGCCAATTGGCATTGTCTACCAGTCCACCCTGGGTGATGTTGAGAATGCGAGGTAGGCTTTAGTAGTCAACAGGCTATTACAAAGAAAAAATGTTTTGAATTTATAATAAAGTCATAAAAATACATGTATACTTATATACTTTGTCAATACATATAAATATATATATATATATACATATAAAATACATACATATACTATAATATATACATATACATAATACGTATAATAAGATACAGATAGGTGATTACTCTTAATGACACAATATTAAATGGTAGTAGTGATACTCAACAAACACTCCCTGACCAATTTTTGAAAGCCAATTTACTAGGTGCCTTCCTGATATCTTCGGGTAGGGCGTTCCAGAGCTGTATAGCCTTAACTGTGAAGGAGTGATTGAAAAATCCACTATTATGTGGCGGAAGTAAGATGCTAAGGTTTTTGGAAGAACGTAATCCTCTGTTATGGGCAGAGCAGAGGTACTGAAAGTTTTCCTTAAGGTACATAGGAGAGGATGGGTCATGCAAGACAGAGTACAAACCCATTAAAATTCTAGAGTTACGCCTTTGTCGAATGGTAAGCCATTTGATCTGGCTTCTAAATTTGGAAATATGATCGTATTTGCGTAAATTGAAAATAAACCGAATGCAGTTGTTGAGAAGGCGCTCTAGCTTATTTAGAAAATTTTCGCTGAGATCAGGGTAGGACACATTTGCGTAATCAATTATGGGCAAAACAAGTGTATGTACCAGTGCATGTTTTGTGTGCTGCGGTAGGAAGTTTTTAAACCGACATAAAGCTTGAAGAGTTGCATTAACCTTTCGGGTAACTTCCGTAATCTGCGGTTGCCAATTTAAGCAGTTGTCTATAAGTATGCCGAGTTTTCTAACAGTTTTGTTAAGCTGCACAACATTGCTATGGTAGACAATGGAGTGTAGGTCTGACCACTCAACTTTAGCCAGTAATCTAGAGCTGCCCACAATAATTCCCTGACACTTCAGGGGGTTGACTGCAACGCCATAACGAGAAGACCACACCTTTACAGCCTCCAGGTTACGGTTAATCGCACCAATGGCACCATTTATATCCTCAACATTTGAGTGTACATATAATTGGAGGTCATCAGCGTACAGATGGTACGAACAGTCGATAACGGAAACAATTGAGTTGATAAACAACGAAGATAATAAGGGAGAGAGTATACCGCCTTGTGGAACGCCAGCATTAAGGTCCATCCACTCAGAACATTTTTGCTCGAGTCGAACTGACTGCTGACGATCACGAAGATAAAAAGAAAACCACTGAAGGGTAGTTGGTGCGAAATTATAATAGGAAAGTATAGAAAGGAGGATTTCGTGGTCAACTGTGTTAAATGCATTTGAAAAGTCAATCAGCACCACTATTGTAATTTGCCTCTTATCCATAGCATTCCGGATATCATCTGTAACTTTTATTAAGGCACTAGCTGACCCCGCGAACTCCGTATCGCGTTTAAATATTAAATAATAATAATAATGGATAGCATATAAACCTTCTCCGTGCAAAAATACATGTACATACCAATTTTCATAATAATCGGTCGAATAGTTTCTGAGTTTTGCGATGTCATATATACAAACATTACTTAACACCCCCGCAACCCCCCCTTCCGGGTGGAATTTCGTAAAATCCGTTCTTAGCTGACCTCTACTCGGCGAAAGGAATATTCCTACCAAATTTGAAGTCGGTAGGTCTTATAGTTCCAGAGATATCGTGATGAGTCAATATATGGGTGGAAATAACCCCCCTTCCGGGTGGAATTTCGTAAAATCCGTTCTTAGCTGACCTCTACTCGGCGAAAGGAATATTCCTACCAAATTTGAAGTCGGTAGGTCTTATAGTTCCAGAGATATCGTGATGAGTCAATATATGGGTGGAAATAACCCCCTTCCGGGTGGAATTTCGTAAAATCCGTTCTTAGCTGACCTCTACTCGGCGAAAGGAATATTCCTACCAAATTTGAAGTCGGTAGGTCTTATAGTTCCAGAGATATCGTGATGAGTCAATATATGGGTGGAAATCTCTTATATATATATATATATATAGATTAGTAGTGCTATGACCAGGACGGAACCCAGACTGATGTACACTCAGTAGGTTATGCGTACAAATGAAGGAGGAGACTTGTTCATGCACATAGGCTTCCATGACTTTAGATAGGAAAGGAAGAATTGAGATAGGACGAAAATGACTAGGAAGTGTGGGTTTTGAGATTTTAGGAAGAGGTAGGACAAATGCTCGCTTCCAATTTTTGGGATATTGGCCCGTTAGCAGAGAGCAGTTTATGATGTCTGTTAATGATGGTAAAAGGATCTCCACTATTGGGACTATCATAGACCTGCCAATGGTATCGCACCCAACCGCCCTCGACTTAATTTTAGAGATTACCTTCCTTACTTTCTCCTGGCTCACGGTTGAAAACCTGAAAGCAGGGGTGGAAGGTGATTGCAATAATGCAATAGAATTCAAAGTGTGGGATCTGATTGCAGGGTCTAAGGGAGAAGTAGAGACAAAGTGTTTATTAATGGAGTCAAGAGAAATGGAGAAACTGCAATCATACGATAGTGGTTTAGTAATTCCCATGAACTTTAAAAACTTCCACACTTCAGCGGGAGAAGAATTGACAATATTTTCATGAATATAACGGCGTTTTGCAGCTTGAACCATCTGATTACACCGATTCCTCGCCACCTTAAAAGCTGACCAATTTATTTCCGAACGGTCTTTTTTAAAGTTACGGAAGGCCTTGTTCCGTTTCCTCATCGCCATCATGACTAACCTAGTAAGTCAAGGAGCCGGAGGACACTTTAGGCGAACTTTGTGGACCGGAGCATGGGTGTCAAACAGTTTCAGTATAATATTGTTGAGAAGTGAAACTTTACTATCTACTGTAGATGCCCCTAGCACTGAGGAATAATCAGCAACATGTATTCTATAAAAGGATAACTCCTCGCGCGGTACGCCAGGACTTCTTTCATGGCATGTATCTAAAAACTCCATGCCTATTGTGTCCTCCTATAATTGGGGTCTAATAAGCAGAGAAATGTGCAGGTGTCATTGCGGCTTTAAATCTTGCTTAAAGTTTGTCTGCTTTTTCTGGCAACCAGTCCGATGAGAGTATAGAATCTTTCCATATACGCGTATAATCACTTAGAACGCACATGTATTTCTGAATGAGATCGAGAGCTCTGGCTATTTTTTTCAGCTTTTTGTGATAGTACTCATCATTTTCTTTGAACTCATCATCTTAGACGTTCCTTACGATTGTTAAATCTAATGCAGACAGTTGCCATTTGTTGACGTAGAATTCGAGACAATCTGCTAATGTATTCCAGCGTACATCTTGAGAAAAAACACTTAAAAAAAAGTTCGTGTTCACATTTCACATTTGGCATCGATTTCGTTCGGCTTTCATTCTATCTAGCTGAGCAAAAGCAAGCCGTGATTTCCCCGCGTTTTACGAACATTCGCAGCATTACCGCTTTATTGTCAGTTAGGAGAATCCCATCTAGTAATATCGAAGTCGAACTCTTTGGTAAAAGACGTACCATAAAATGAGTTTTACAAGAAACTCATTTTATGGTACGTAAAAAAGTATAATCTATTTTTTATGTGTTTTAAACATTTTTCAAACAAATTGTTTTTAATTGTGTTTTAAACTTGATATATATTTTTGTATTGTTTTAAACATTGCCAACCCTAAGCACAATACAGGCAGCCATCCTGAGTAACGCAAACATGGATAGCAGTGTTATTACAAAGTGAGATGAATTTCAAAACTTTTTAAAATTTTAAATCACTTATACCGTTAAAAAATATCTGTTCTCTTCATATTAGTACTACATAATAGTATTATTTTTTCATAACAGTAATAATAACAGTTAATTTAAACTTACTGTTGAATTTGTTGAATAAAATTGTAAGCGTAAGTAATTGTATGTCATCATTTTAATCAACATAGTCTTATTGTAATACTGTTTGTTATTTTTTTATGAATAAAAAACAGGTTAAAGAACTCAACAAAATTCTATTAAAATTAAAGTTTTTCTAAATTAAAGCTGCCAAAGTTTGTATTGTCTAATAGTAGTTTTTTATTCAGAGCATGACAACATTAATAAACAGCTGTGCAGCTGTCTGTCTTCAGCTGTCTTTAATGACATAAGCTGTCAATGTCAAACGCATTTTTTTACAGTAATAGCATCGCATTTGTGCATATAGCCAATGTCAAGTGACTACTACTACATACTAAAATTGTCCAGTTTCAACGAAACTGGCAAATGTAATGCAAACTTATACTAGAGCTCGCGATACTAATAATGAAAGAACAAAAAATGTTACTCACACATTTTGTTACGTACTAGGTACATTCAGTATGTCGTGTGTGCATTGTGTCAGTACTGTCAGTCTGTTTGTCATTGCTGACAGTGACAAGCATTCTGACATTCACATTAAACAACAAAACAAAGATCCGTCCGATCCGGGAGTTTTGGCGGGAAGTCTGAAGGAACAAGTTGTGCTCTTGTTTTATTTTCATTTTCTTAGTGTATTTTTGAGTTATATCGGATAAAGTTGATGGCATTTTGCTCGATATAGGTTAATTACAGAGCACAGTGTTTGTGAAATAGAATAACAGTGCTAAAATATGTTTTTTTCTGCTTGCCTCCAAAATTCCATTGGACACGTTCAAGTAAAGTAGCCATCGCTTTACTTGAATGTTGGACTGACTAGACTGACTGATTACTGACCACTTACTTACTGACTTTGTTATTACTTCGCCCAGTTTCATTGAAACTGGCAAAAAATTGATGCAAAAATTATACTTGATGCTGGCAGTATGCACAGTTTGCGATGCCTTAATTGAAAAAAAAGAAAAAAAAAAGTCGCGATATTTGATTGATATTTTGATAAGCTTCAAATTATCATAAACAAATGTACTCTGTGGGCCAACCTTAATATTGTGCTTCAAATATTATAAATAAAGCTCAGAGAAATAAAGTTAAACGTTTTTGTTTGTTTACGATTGAATAATATTGCATTGAGGAAATTAACTTAAATAATCTATAATTATGGCAGATTCGCAAGACATAGAAAAATACGACAAACTATTAGAAACCATACTAGTTAACGAAAAATCCATTCTCGGTTTTCTTTCAAGTATATTCAACTTTCTTGCTAGACGGTATGTAAATAGTACAGAATATTTTTGATAAAGTGTAAAATATTCTGTTAATCGTATTATTAACTTAAAGTAATTTAAACTGATATTGTTACAGCACGGATTTCTACTATGTACCAGATGGACAATACGAAAATATGGGCTTCCCACCGGGTGTAGCTGAGGAACTAGTTATAAAGGTGTTACGGAATTGTGACCCGAAGAACTGGAATGCACCGAATGGGGCTTCTAAGCCAGTAGATATGAACAATGAAATTATGTGCTCCACAGTTGCCCAAGAAGTAGAAATCGTAGCTGAAGAGGACAAAATAGAGTCAGATGAATCTTCAAAGAACGAAGTTGAAAATATTACAGAGACTTTAGAGAGTCAGTCTGTTTCTAGTACAGCATCGGCTAAGTCAACCTTTCCAGAGGACTATGAGCCTCCAGTAATACCCACACAGAAAAACAGTATATCTTACAATGGAGCCATCAGGGACAACTATGCCTGGTCTCAAACAATAATGGAACTTGGTTGGTGAGACATATATAGCTATCAATTTGTTAAGTTTTTGCAACTTTTTATATTTCATTGTCAAAATCATTGCTGGATCTAAGTACCTAGTATAAGTTCACCAGAACCTAAAAACAGACTCAACCATCTAAAAAGTTTTTTCAGATGTCTAATGACTATAGTTATTGTATATATAGCCTTCCGCCAGTAGCTTTGCCCGCGTGGACCCGTATAATAGATTTCCATAGGATAAAAACCATCCTATGTTCTTTCCCAAGGTCCACTCTATCTGAGTTCCAAATTTCAATGAAATTGGTTCAGTAGTTTAAACGGGAAAGCGTAGGAGACAGACAGACACATTTATAATATTAAAAGGGATGGGGCATGGAAATTGTGTATTACCATACTCAGATTTTCTTGGGAGTAAGTTGTGGTCAACAACTAGACCACTCTTTTTATTGAAACATGAATATGAAAAATAACAAATAATGGTAGAATAGCAAAAATAATATAGTAAAGCCTTTATTTCTGAACTAATGAAACATCTACATTTTACACAAAATTTAATGATAGTTAACTCTATGATTCACTTTATAGAATGTCTCTCCATTCAGTGTGCCTTAAGGCATGGGCCTCCTCCAATACTTTCCACGGTATTCTGTCTGTTGCCACTCTTAGACATCAGGGACCTAAAGTCCTTTTCAGGTTGTCCTCCCATCTTCTAATTCTCCGTCCTCTGCTCTTAAAGCCATTGCTTGGATACTAAACTGTTACCTGTTTGCTCCATTTTTCTTCCTTGCAGTGCAGCATATTATTATGTCCAGTCCATCTCCATTTAAGTATATCTATACATGTTAATATGTCAGTTAGTTTTGTTCTGTTTCTGATGTCTGAACTTCTTACTCTTTCCATTAATATCAGTCCTAGTATGCTCCTCTCTTAGAGCATCAAGGTATTGACAGGTATGACACCCGTCAGAGGAGTGGCCTTTACGGGTGAATCCCTCGTCCCAACGTCCATGCACAATGTGCCTTCTAGTTATACAACTAGTGTGTCTGTGTGTGTTGGTGTCAGTGTTGTTGGTGCATAGAAAATGAAGAAGTTAATTGAAATTGACATATTTAGAAATGTATGTGTCTGTAGTGATGAAAGAATATTGGTGAATGTGTGGCAAAATTAAAATGTGTGCATTGTTCCCCCCACACCAGATTTGGTACAAAAAATATGTATCCAAGCAAGGCGCAATGCCCTCTCCCCTGAAGGGTGAGTCAGTACCTTTGATGCTCTAAGGCTCTTCTCCATGAATCTCTAACATCTCACAAGTTTTACTGTATGGAATTTTGTTAAGGCTCAGGTGTCACAGCCATAAGTAATGCTTGGTAGTAAAAATAATAGTAGGAAGGAAATTATTTCAAGTATTAAATAAACATTTGTTCTCATTGTAAATAATGTTTAGTTGTATACTAATTATAATATTTGTAAATTAAAAAAAAATCTTAGACATGAAATTTAAATGTATTTGTTCAAATGATCTATGAATAAAAATTGAAGTATGTATAAATCTCATGAAGATTTAAATAAATGTATCACATGTACAATTGGTATTGGTACAATGATTATAGCAAAACAGCAATAACCATTACCCCATTTTTCAGATGTGACTATTCAGCTTCCTCCTGGCATCAAATCATCAAAGGATCTTAAAGTAACAATAAACCCTGGTGACATTTGTGTGCAATGTCGCAATGGTGACATCATCATAAAAGACTTGCTTCCGTATAAAATCAAAACAATGGACAGCTTCTGGAGTCTGAGTGAAGGAAATCTGCTGATTCACTTAGGTATAGCCATGCTTACAAGGATAACTCTTTTTGAATTCCACCTTGAAGAAATCTAAAGCTTATTACTTTTTTTTTAAACAATTCACATTCATAGCCCCACAGTAGGGTAATTAATATACCCTGTGTCGTGGGTGCCATGGACACACACAAAGACAGAAACACAAACACCCAGACCGAGAACAAAAATTTAAACTCATCATTCAAATTTCTGCTTCGCCGGGAATCAAACCAGATTGGCAGTCCGGCATGGTAACTATTACACCACGCGGGTAGTCAAACATTACAAGCTTTTTTTCACTGCACTGCTTCAATCAATGCAGATTTTGGAGATACTAGTGGCCAGTGATTGATTTTTTAAACCAGCCTTAACATCTCAATGACGCATGCGGTGCAATGGTTACAATGCCAGACTGCCGATCTGAAGGACCTGGGTTTGATTCCTGACGGAGCAGAAATTTGAATGATGAGATTAAATTTCTGTTCTCAGTCTGGGTGTGTATTTCCATGGTAGCCACAACTATCTACACGACTGTTACGTCTGAAACATTCTGTAGCATATTAATATTATATTTATCTTATTTATTTCTAGAGAAACTCAAGGAACGCTGGTGGGACAGACTTTTGGAGAAGGAGGAGCCAATTGATCTGAACAAAATAGATTGTTCAAGACCTTTGGATGAGCTCCCTGAAGATCACATTGCTAAGGTAAGCGAAGCACATGTATGTCAAATATACTTATGAATCATTCTTTGCCCACATGCACAGTTCAACTAGCAAAGTACCATTTCTGCATTGCAGCAATTCTGTTAGTTTCGTTGTGTTTCTGTTTGTTCTTAAACAGAAACACAACGAAACTGAAGTAAGGCAATCATTTAAGATCACACAGGCTGCATGGTCTGCTATTCCATTTAAATAATAAAAAAACATTTTTGTCTCAAACTCTGAACCATTGAAGGTATTAAATGATAATGTAGCCTGCCTTCTTGCTTGCTGCTGTAAAAATGATAAATCCCAACTTTACACGCATTATTTTCTTACCATTCTTTATTTTTGAGTAATACACATTTTTTAACCGTGATTTACCTTTTTAGGTCAGAGAATTGCAATGGAACCAAGAACAGAAAATGAGAGGTCTACCTACTAGTGATGAAATACGAAATATTGAAATATTGAAAAAGGCATGGAATGCTGAAGGATCTCCATTCAAGGGCCAAGAATTTGACCCGAGTGTGCTTCGTAGAAATTAATGAAACAATTTCTGCATTGTAATTTATTTTATTAAATATATTGAGTATTCATAACTTTGATTTTTTATCAGTTTGTGACAAACATTACTTAATATTTTGAAATATTAAAAATCAGATAGAACCAATTTACCAATGTGGCGTTTTTCTTCCATGATTCTATGAGCTTCCCTTAAGTTCGCAGCGTTAATAGGTGAAATGACTCTGGACAGGGTCGTTTTTAATTCCCCCTTTTCCAACATCTTAGAGATGTCCCTTAAAATTTCCTGAATTCTGTATTTATCTTCTGTATCATATTTGATCCTTGTAGACATCATTTCAGAAACCAATGTAACACTTTTGTCTTTTAACGGCTTCAAGTCAACCAAGCCAGAGCTGTCAACTATGAGGCAAATTTTCCCTTGAGGCTTAATAGCTTGCATCATAGTATTCCAATATGGGTACGGGTCATAGTTTGTAAGAATAAAATCGACACCTTTGCTAAAACCCTGAGCTTCTAACTGTGGCAGTAGGTCGATTGAATGGTTTAGCACAATATTAGCACCATGTTCTAGAGAAAATTGTACTGATTCAGGTCGGGACCCTGTACCAATAACGTTTAACCCCAAATTTTTTGCCATCTGAGATGCGACAGAGCCCACACCCCCAGCGCTATTGATAATAAGCAGAGTCTTTCCTCTATCCTTCTCTGACAACAGTAAACGGTCATATAGTGACTCGTAAGCTGTGACAGAAGTAAGAGGCATCGCTGCAGCCTCCTTAAAATTCAGATTACTGGGTTTGGGTGCGACTAATATCTCATCTAAGGCTACGTACTCAGCATTTGATCCATTGCGCGTTATGTCACCAACAAAAAACACTTCATCGCCAATCTTGAAGGACTTTGAATCTTCTCCCAGGCCAACCACGACGCCGGCTCCGTCCCAACCCAAAATCTTTGGCGCAGACTCCACTATTGGTTTTGGAGCTCTAATCTTGGTGTCTATAGGATTAATTGCAATAGCTTTTACCTTTACGAGCACATCTTTTTTTCTTAATGTCGGTAAGCTGACCTCCAAGTCTACCAAGCTATTAATATCAGAAATAGGCAAATATTTGTAAAGACCCACCGCGCGCATAGTTTTTGGTAAACTCGCCATTTCGGTAGGATCCGCGTTTAATTCTGACGCGTATAAAAGTATTATCGTTAAAAGACTGCGAAATGTCATTATTATAGAGACCGATATTTACTTATCTCAAAGATTACACAACTGTGTGTGGATACTTTGTGAAGTATTTTTATATGCGAGAATTGAATGGCCTTGGAGTGGTAACAAAACATGTTTTTGATTTAAAATTCGGCGGCAACAGACGGTACGATCTTATTATTAGGCACCAATCTTGAAAATATGACTGCAAAAACTATACAATGTAGGTAAGTAGGTATGTTCGTGGTATGTTCAGTGTAGCGGCTAAATTTAAAGAGTGACTTTTATAGTCTTCTATTTTATAATACTAATACTAACACGACGTTGAGGAAAAAACCTGAGTTTTTTTAAAAATAAGACGAGTTTTTATACATGGAATCACAAACATGTTAATATTTTTTTTCAGCCTTATTTATGTCCCACTGCTGAGCGCAGGTCTCCTATCGGAAGTGACAGGGATGTAGAATGTAGGTACGTAGACCATAACCCACCACGCTGGCCAAGTGTGGGTCGGTGGACATCATTTCTTCGAGAAATAAATAACGTTTCACACTCCCCACAGTAGTGTAGATATACCCTGTGTCGTGGATATGGAAACCGTGGACACACACAAAGACAGAAACACAAACACCCAGACCGTGAACAGAAATTTAAACTCATCATTCAAATTTCTGCTTCGCTGGGAATCGAACCCAAAATCCTCCGATAGTCAGTCCAGCATGTGCCACACGGGTGGTCCGAAATTATGAGTAACTCTTAGGCATGTACGGTGATGGAAAACATGGTACATATTTAAATATCTCAATGTCATTGCATCGTGGAGCGGGATAAATACGCATAACACATTCCTTTGCCAGAGGTGCGCGCCGGGTTTTGAACTCAGTATATCCGTGTCGGAGATGTGGTCTTTCCTGCTTGGGTATCGCTTCTCCCTTTTTTATATATATAACTCATTGATTGTAAGCACATACCTAATTTGAGGAGGCGCTTGAGGAGGACTCCGGGATCTCCAGTGGAACGCACCGGCGTCCTCCACGCGCGGCGCCCAGAATGGGCCCATATTCGGGAGAGCAGATGTGCTCTCATGCACCTTCCGATGCTTACGGCGGCATGCAGCCACGGACACACCGCTGCCTTTCCCGGGGCTGCTGGCTGGGCGGATCGAGCTCCCACTCACACCGTCCACAACCCCGGAAGCCCCCTTTTATTCGCCTCTTACGATCAGGCAGGGGATACCGGGCTCTATTCTTAATCCCAAAGCTACAGGGACTATGAAAAGTTGCCCTAGCGCCCCAATATTCAGGTGTGTCGCTTAATAAGTAGGTACATCCAGCCAGAGTAAAACATTCCACGGGAAATTTTTGGCATGGCGTAAATGATAATATATAGGTATACTAAAGAAAAATGTTTAAAAAGTCTGTCTACTTACTTACCTACGTGTCTTACAACGGGAATATACGTACGGTACTTATAGGTATGTAGGTACCTACCTAATTATATACATAAGTGCACTTATGTTGTGATACGAGCTTAGAAGAACTACCTAGATACGAGTGTTTAAAATTCCTTTTCCTAAATTGCGGTGAAAAGAAATAAAAAGCAAGTTGAAATGTTCGTCATTTTATTCTAAACATGTAGATATGCTATACTATGTCCGTCCACATAGGTAGATACGTTAAAATGTCTTTATTCCATTCCATTATCATAATTCCGTAGGTACATAAACTAGTAATTAACATTTACAAGCAGATCAATATATATCACAGAAATGCGTAACAATTCACAATATGCAAGATAATATTAATAATATATAAAATCAATCATTACATAGTTAATTAATAAGTCGCAAGTGATATAATAAGTTATGACTTATGACCTATTATATCACTATATGAACGAACTATCTCGACACGAGGCAGCGTGTCAAGCTTACTTTCTTCTACATTATCTCGGAGTAAAATCAACCAACTCTTTTTACGTCCCACTGATGGGCACGGTGTCTTACCCATAATTGGGAACTTAATTAACAATTATAAATTGCAAACCATACATTTTTTTTCTTTTTAAGTGCGTATTTATGTACTTAAATCCGTACTTAAAATATCTTAAACACAAAAACTATTCTAATGAAAGTAAAAAAGTAGCAATGTAAAAGGTCATAGCTTAAACTATTTTCAACGTAAATAGTAAAACGGAATGATTATATTTGGTAAATAGCAGTTTTTTTATTGAATTATGTAGCAATTGAGCATCAGCCCGTGGCTATCTATACCTTAATCAAGAAAGCTGATTCCTATGTAAGGTCTCGTGCAGTTATGCTGCTTCGAAAGATCAAAGAGATGATAGTTGATAAAAATAAATTTCGATGATATATAACGACTTTATATATCTAATACCTTTAAACGAGCCATTCTTGTATATACCTATATATGTAATAGCGTTAAAGGTGCAATTCTTGTATATACCTACCTATATTATATAATCTGAATGTCGGAAACGGCTCCAACGATTTTCATGAAATTTAGTATGCAGGGGTTTTCGGGAGCAATAAATCGATCTAGCTAGGTTTCATTTTTAGAAAATATCGTTTTACCAGCGATAATTAACTTAAACAGAAACTAATATATTAAAAATACTATTTTTAATTGGGAGCTTCTTTAGTAGTATGTACATGGCGTTTCTAAGTAACGCTAATCAAATGAGTCTCTGAAACAAGTCAATTGTTTTTATCCGAGCAACACTCGGTCATTTATCTGAATTTCGGAAACGGCTCCAACGATTTCGATGAAATTTAGTATGCAGGGGGCTTAGGAGGCCAACGACATCCATTAAATTCATAATGCAGGGGGTATAAGATCGATCTATTTAGGTTTCATCTGTGTTTTTATCGGTAATCAACTTAAACATAAACTGAATAATATGACACTTCCAGACATCTATCAAATTGACGAGTAGTAATAAGCACTATGTATTATTATCTTTAATTGGGAGTTACTTCAGTAGATGGCGTTAAGCGAATGAGTGTTTAGCTTGAAGTTAGACGAACAAAATCAATTGTTTTTATCAGAGCAAAGTTCGGTCATCCGGTACTACTTATTACGGCTTATTATAGGTAAGCATAACATTGGCAGTTAGCGAAATCAAGTCCGGATCTAGAGGTGGCAAGCCGGGGCGCTTCCCCAGGCGGCGCTTTTACGGGGGCGCCAAAATAAGTTAGCAAGAAATATATTTTTCGGCAAAGCGTAAATGTAGTTAAGAAATTATTTACATCGTGTAAATAAGAAAATGTTATTAAGACAATGTAAAGATGGTTTTGCTGTGTGTGTTCCTCTTGCCAATATTTTAGTAAGTACCTAGTTCTTTATTTAATAACAACATCTCCTTACCCCTAAAATGATTTTCGATAACAATACAGCGTCAATGTAAATATATTATATTCTATGCAGGTACGTGATTATTTTATTTAAACTAACGCGTATATCAGGTAAATATTAAGTATACATATTTTACATTTATACTTCATACTTTCATAGTAAATAATGTTAGTGACGACGTCTCTTCCATCAAAGATACATTCGAACACTTAATTAATATACTTAATGTATGTGTTACTCTATTAATATGTGACTAGAACACATCGTATGCAGTTTTTCGTGATATGTCCCCTAACGATGATAAGTGTAAAACAAGGACATTAATTTATCTTTAATTATTAATTTATCTTTTCGATATTAATACTGTAATTTTTTTGTACTTAAAAATAGGTATTTCCAATACGTTCTTGTCGACTTAATTAGGTATAAGAAATAAATACGTTATTTAAAATACATACCTAATAAACAACTGTTGATGGCTTATCTTTTGTTATGCTTTTCCTCAGCAACCTCCTAAACTTGACATTTTAAAAATCAATTATTATAAAATAGATAAAATCAATTATTTTACACTTATCGATTAAAAACTTAAAACTACCTTTGGTGTGGTATGACAACGTACATAAAATACAAAATTCGCTAAAATTACAAAGTGGATAACAATTAGGTATTTCTATACTGTTATCTTCAGCGATCATAATTTAATATTAATTATGTTTTATCTACGTATTCCATCATTACAAAATTTATGCTGCGATCTGTTTTCAAAATGTCAACAACTCTATCTTTTGACTCACAGAACATTATTAAAAGAATGTTCAGTGTTTTGACTCATATCATAATCAAGCTCATCTTGTCTTATAGGTAACGTGTCTTAATGGGTAAGATAATTTGCTGTCTTTTCGCTACTCAAAAACACAAGTCTAGTAAAATGTAATATAAATATTAACATCGACAACAATAATGGTGAAGGCTTCGATATCCATAACTGTACCTACTACATAACATTGAATATTGAATACGCGTCTAAATCAAATATGTACTAAACAAATACTTGGCGGTATCTACAATATATAGGTCACCAGAGCTGTAGCTAGGGTCTTGAGCGCCCCTGGCAAGATTTATAACTTTGCATTTCCCTCAAATAACTAAGTTATAAATTATATTATAAATAAAATACTGCTTTCCATGAGACGAAAATTCCCAACATTGGCGTAAACACCTTCCATTTCCCTAAATCATTTAACTTCAGTAGGTAGTAGAACTATTATCGTTCGCCCGGGGAAGTACCACCGCTGCATCCACTTCTGCCGTGAACCAATTCTGTTGTGTTTCGGTGGAAAGGTGCAGTTGCGGCCACACTTACATGAGGCGACCACCAGCCTCCGGAGTAGCAGCGCAACTGCATACGACCTCAGACAAGGCTTACTTATGCTTGCTTGAGGTTGTATGTAGATGTCCATGGGCTGCAGCGACCATTTAACACCAATGGCCTGCATGCTCGTCTGCTACTCCATTCAAATAAATAAATAAAAACTTCAGCCTCAGTGCACGTCCTAGCTACGGCGCTGTAACAGATCACGTTAACACTATTCCCAATCAGATCTTAATTTGGACCTATTTACGCTAACCGGAACCAATCCACACTCATGCCGAAATTGAGTTAAGTACACAAAAAAGCTTAAAATTCCACCTTCTATCGACCCTGTAAAGATCAAAATGATCTATTTTGACAGAACAAAACATTTTCATGACATGTTTACCAATCCTCATTCACATTAAACAGCTTTTTCTCAAAACTATCATCATCATCATCATGTGTGGGTTGGTTCCGGTTTGCATAAATAGGTCCATTTTACAATTTGCCTGTAGAGTTACTGTACAACATACGGGCATAGATCGTGGTCGCCATTGCACTCCACGCTGGGGCGGTGCGTGGAGTCCCACATGCCGGGCCCGCAGCGCTGGCACATGCCCGCCAGCGTGCACGGGATGCGCACTAGCTGCCGGAACTGGTGGAGCAGACCGCGCGCTTTGCGTAGAATGAGCCGCCCGTCCATGTACATGGCTGGAAGCGAAACATTCATTATGATTAGAATTAATTGGGGAAAAGAGGAATAAATTTTAGGGAGTACAAATTTTCGCTGCGGGAGAAACAATAAGCGCCGTTTATTGCCTTAAAATTCATTTTTCAAATATACACTATGCTTAATTACTGGCAAAAAAAAATTATAATTTGAAATAATATAGAAAGCATAAGAATATGCGGGTTCTGCTATGAAACTGCAACTCTCTGGTCGAATGACGCATTTACCAGCAGTTAGCCTACTGTAGACCTACGAGTAAGTGGCAAATTTTAGTGGTTATTAAAAAGCCTTCCTACGAAAATAAAAAATATCGAAACAAAATCTATAGCCCATATTTCAGAAATGTGTAAACCCATCACATATTTGGATAAAGGGCGCCATTACGAAGATTCTAACCATTTCAAAAATTGTTATACATAATATGCAAAAATTAAAAGGTAATAAAATACACGAGGAGATTTTCTCCCACAGTATGATTTATCAAAGACCTCACCCAAGGAGCTAAAGTGCAGCAACATCTCGTCGGTGTTGAGGTCCTGTGCTATGACGTCATCAGCATAGACTGCAATGATGGCAAGGCACAGGAACAGGTGGAAGTAGTCAGTCTGGTAGTTCGCCCAACACGCCTCCCACATGCGCAGCGCCACTGCCTCCGTGAATTCTCGCTTGAAACATCTGTTGCGTAAGACGTTGAACAAATCAGTGGTGGTATAACGCTTCACGCTTCACACACATCCCCACAGTAGGGTTTACATATCCTGTGTCGTGGGTAGGTACCATGGACACATACAAAGACAAACACAAACACCCAGACCAAGAACAGAAATTTAAACTCATTATTCAAAAATCTGTTTCGCCAGCAATCAAACCCACCGCACCCGTCGATTGGCAGTCCGGCATGGTAACCATTGCGCTACGCGAGTCGTTTAATTTTCATAGTTCAAGTTGGGAAATACCGCCGCAGCCAGGGCCGTAGCTAGGGGGCGGTCTGAGAGGCTGTCAGGGGAGAAGACCTAAGGAGTGCACTTTTTACCGACCTACGACTTACGGGCCGCAGAGCTTACAAAATTAAATGGTTCAAAATGGCGTATTTACGGCTCCATTTTATTTTAGATTGTATCGTCTGTTTTAAGTAAACCTGTAAATTGGATTACATGATTTTACTTGACACTGAAAGGCACAGATGAAACCACCGAAATGAAAAGTGTACATTTATTGGATTCTCAAGATGAAAGAGATTAAATTACTTACAGTAAAATCCAGCGATGGCAGAACAGTAACTCCATGGCATCGACATGCTTCTCCAGATGCTTGTAGAAGTGAGGCAGCATTAACCTTATCAGTTCGCGTAAGTAGCTCTGAAAGGGTAGAGGCCAATGTTTACACGCTAACGTCATGTAAGTATGCGTAAATAATCCAGTTAGTCCGCCATTTTATACTCGTGTTTAGTTTTATAAATCATTCTTACAACATGACTACCACGAGTGGGAATGACAGAAACTCTAAGAGGTTAAAAATATAAAATTATCTTTGTTTTCATCCACTCCATTCCGAAGCAAACTACACACACCGGCAGTGACCGGCACAATTAGCGGAACACACTAAGAAGGTTGTTTTTTTAAAGCTATTGAATATAATGAAATGTAGCATTTATTATTGTGTAAGTACACTCTTAAAAATTAATTTATGTTACAGGTTGTACAGTTTTATTTTTAATTTTCGTCATATGTACTTAGAGTTTTAATTGTATAGGATAAGAACTTCGTAGTCCCTGTAGCTTCGGGATTAAGAGCTACGGTAGAGCTACGGCATCCCCTGCCTGATCGTAAGAGGCGACTAAAAGAGGGCTTCCGGGGTTCTGGGCGGTGAGAGTAGGAGCTCAATCCGTTCAGCCAGCGGCCCCGGGAAGAACGGCGGTGTGTGCGTGGCCGCATGCTGCCAAGCATCGGAGGGTGTAGGAGAGCACATCTGCTCCCCAGAGGATAGACCCGTTCTGGGGCGCCGCGCGTGTAGTACACCGGTGCGTTCCACTGGAGATCCCGGAGTCCTCCCTAAGCGCATAGGAAGGCCACCGAAGGGGTTTTAGTGCGGTAACAAACCTCACATAACCCGGTAACACCTCTCCCACGGTGAACAACCTTTTGAAGGATCAAATATACCAAAAAAATTATAAGAACTTCATAGGAGGCTGGGTATCGAGATTTCCGATAATTTGGCTAGTGGTTTTCAATGATGCGTGTTGTTCAGACAAGGAATGAGTGATATGTCTGTAACTTTAGTGGCTAGGGCAGTGAGCCAGTAACCATGATCGAGGAGGGAAAACCCTATTACTCAGACAATCGCGTATTGGATTATTGGATATATCAAAGTTGGCAATTCGTCGCGTAGTTTAACGCTATGGGGAGACTGGACTTTACGTGAAGAGACGAGTACAAGGCAGAAATCGGTCACTCAGCGCCATAAATAATCGTTTAATCGTCTTGCAGGCTTTAAGGAATTGCAAACAAACTGCTGTAAAGCCTCCTATGAAGTTTTTATTGTAAACATTTAAAACACTTCTTATGACGAAATTCGGAAAAGAACCATAATACCGGTCAAAATAAAATAAGGTAAAACTTTTACATAAATTATTTTTTAAGAGGTTATTTAGCAAGTATAAAAGCTACTTATCAAAATATTGAAAAGTTTTTAAAAATATCAACCTTTTTAGTGTGTTCCGCTAATTGTGGCGGTGTGTACTGTGACTGTGTACACAATGTAAAAATCTGTAAGAAATAATTATACAGTGTCTAGTATTATTCCTATATTTATTTATTTCCATTTATGTTATTTAAATTACAACATAAACAATCAATGCATTTAAATGCATGTAAGCTTTAATTACATGCTATACGATCGCCTTTGATCTGATTCGTCAGCAAACGTAACTTAATGATAGTTAATAGAAGGTGTGACCCTTTTTTGCTATTGTTGCTAACAGCTATGTAAAGCGTGCGTGACTCTGCATCTGGTATAGAACGCAAGCGATTTGCTAAGCTAAACAAGCGCGGTCGGGTGTCAGATGGGTGGCATACATTTCATGTGCGTTTTCCGTGCTTCGTAGAACAAATTAAGCCGTCGGTCCCGGTTGTTGTCGATAGATAGCAGTCGTTAAACATTGTCGAAGGCCTTATGGGCGGTTTGAAAACATCCGACAGCGGGTTTTCCACTGACCCGCATCTCCACCTACCCGCATTGGAGCAGCGTGATGGAGGCCTCCAGGCCTGTCTAATAATGGGATACCCTTGCCCAGCAGTGTACAAACCATCGCTCTATTAGGTAATTGCTGATATTAGGTACATATAGAATAATTTGTATTTAACTTACTAGGTTATTATCCATGTCGTTGTCAGTAGGCGTACAAACAAAGATGGCTCGCTGCATCAGCCCCACGAAGCACCAGAAAGCCTCAGCTTCGCATTTGATCTCGCAGAGTACTGGCGCTAACAAATCGCTCATACCCTGCGTGTAACTGTAAATATAAATTGTAAATTTAGAGTGTTGTGATGATGATCACGTAGATATGCAATTATTCTTGGTTAAATTTGAATGGAATAATTATTGCAAATCATTTTAAACAATGATATCTACATCAATAAATATTGTAATCTGCAATAACGATAAAGCGCCCTGTGATTCATGTTTTTATTTGGAAAAGAAAACATTGATAAAGACAACTTTCATACGTATCAATAAAATAAGAAACGTGTCAATGAACTACGATTAGGCAATAAAAAGGTTTACCCTAAAATTGGGTTGTAAACAGCATAATTGAGTAGAATATTTTTCATGATCTCAATATTGTAATTGTTTTCACCAGCGAAGAATGGATTTCCTCTGTCCGTTCGAACAACATCCTTCTCAATCACACACTGGACATTCTTCCTGAAAATGGCATGCTGTTCCGGCGTCATTTTCTCTAAACGCTTTCTGGATATTTCCTCATACTCCCTCGTCCTTATTTGTAGGATAATTTCACGCTCGTCATACGTAGAATTATACGGGTAACAGTGAAGGAGGAACGGCCACATTTCCCTCCTAAGCTCTCTATCGAGACCGCCAAAGAAGACGCATTTTCGCAGGAATAGATCATCTTCAATCATGCCTTTGCTGTTCATGATCTTCCCGTAAAACAGTTCTGGAGTAATCTTCGGTACTTTCCCTTCTTCGGGATGTTGTTCTGACTTTTGAACTTCTGGACGGCAAACCATGAAATGACGATAGGGCAGGTTGGGTTCTTCTGAACCTATAACCAAGAGAGATAGTAAATATCTAATCTATCTGTAATTACAATTAAGACATAAAATCTACAAAATACATACATGAATTTCATTTATATAACATCGAACTAATTTCCACGTGCACTGATGTAGGTAATCACAATAGTAATGGAACCCTAACGGACCTGTTTGAAACAGACGTTCACGTGGTACATATTGATTGTATAACTACTTCTTTGTACTTACAGCAAAATAAATTAAAGAATATTTTAAACCTTGTTTATTTATGTCAACGACTTTAACTCACGCTAAATTTAGAAGAATCCCGACTAATAGATTTTTGGGCCGTACAGAGGATACTAGATTTTGAGACATTGACTTAATGAAAGACTTCGGTTTGGTCCGAAAATGATTTGTAGTTTGTCTCCTAATTAAGCGTGAGTTTAAACCATTGACTTATTAATTATGCTCAAATATCCTCAGAACGTTTTATAATTTTAAACCTTGACACTATAATTACCTGGTGTCAGCTTAATGTTATGAAGGATCGAGTGCCACCTATGCAGTACTTGCGCCAAGTGGTCGAGGCCTCCATGATGGAAATGAAGAATCTTGTACTGCGACTCTCTAGACGCGACCACCAGCTGCCCACAGGTGCAGTTGTCGTCGTTGAAAAAGAGACGCAGGGAGCGCATCTGACTTAGGTCCACGGAAAATCTGTTAAAAGTAGACCATAGAGTTTCAATTTCTTATTTAAAATAAGTAACAGACGACCATGCAGGCCAGTTAAACCACTTAACTGGCCTGCATGGTCGTCTGTTACTTATTAGTACCAGCTCGGCTTAGTTTGGAATCAGATGGTGTTGTGTGAATTGTCCAAAGATATATATACATATATCGAAGTCGGATCGTATAATCCGCCGTATAACATTACAGCTAGCCGGTTCCTAAAACAGGGCCATTCTGTATTGTGGCGGGTCCACGTTTAGCCTCATTGTTATGAAGCCTCGTAGGTTCGTACCCAACCTACTTATGATTATGACCGCACTCGACATTGCTGAGCTTTATTGACACCCATCCTGCTTATGACCGCACTAGATGTTGCCTAAGTCACCCATCCTACTTTTGAACGCACTAGATGTTTCTTAATGGCCACCCATCGCAGCCACCCATAAGTAGTTTTGAGTGCGGTCAAAGGTACCGCACTCAAAACTGCTTAGCTTTATTAACACCCATACTTCTTATGACTGCACAACATATTGGTTAATGACCACCCATCCTACTTTTGACCGCAGGTGTCATTGAGCTAAGCAATGTCCCTGAAGCACATTTTCACTATAACTATGTATTTATATTCGAAAAATACCCAAACCGATACCCAAACCGACTTAGCGGTCCCCCGACGCGACGCGACGCCGCTTGGAAAATAAAAATACTTGAACTCACATTAACATATTATGTGACGATGATAATTATAATAGGTTTAAAATATTATTTGTTAGTTTTTAGAGTTTATTTTTTTGTAGGAAATAGCTAACGGCGGCGGAATATGCAATCCGACTGCGACATATATATATATATACATATATATAAAGTAATTTTTATTATACTCGTATGCAACAAAATAGAAAGATGAAGCCTAAACCTAATTAGTCAAGGCTCCCTAATTATATACCTGCAGCTTCTGAAAATGTCAAGTGGGTACCTATTCTTTTCTTCTTATAAATGACTTATATTATATAGAGCCTTAGAAATAGAGCCGTTTTTATCTCAGTACAATACCGTTGTTTTTCGCTCGTAAGAAAAGTATTTTGTAACACATTCTTATAAATTACTGGTATACGTAGTACCTACTTTCTAAATTATGATAGACGCGTAAATGAGGAACAAACAAAAAAAATATTACATGTTACATTTTTTGTAAGGTTCTGTTTTATTTTCTTATGATTTCAAAAAAAAGACAAGTTATAAATCTTAATAAGTGTCATTATAGAAATAAATACTTTTTCATTTGATCTTATAATATACAATGAAGAGAAATTCCAACAAACTTGAGAAATAACCTTAAAGCATCAAAGGTGTCACCCGGGTGTCATACCTGTGATGCTCTAAGGAAATAATAGGCGTGCTTTGTTGTGTCAAATCTAAATCTTTCTTGTGAACGATTTACAGTAGCTAGGCTACCTTTCGTCCACCAGGATCACCTAACCCAATCCCCCAGGGGATCCCCGCGAACTCATCTGTTCAAGTAGTAGGCTAGAATTTAGGTCTATTTTAGTAGTTATAAAACAACTCCTCCCCTTGCTCTCCTAAACAAAATATGTAGTAGGTAAATCAACAGCCTATACATTTGAAATCTATTAACCCTGTTTTGAGAGATGTTTTAAAGATGAATGCAAGCAAGCTATGCTAGCAAAAATTCATAACTGGCACCACAGTTATGAATTTTTGCTCCGATTCTAAAATTCGTTGATCCGGGGCTGGTAAGAAAAGAGAGTTTTGTTTTACGTACCTTACGTATAAAAAAATACGTTCCACACTCATAGCCCCACAGCATGGTAGATATACCCTGTGTCGTGGGTACCATGGACACACACAAAGACAAAAACACAAACACTCAGACCGAGAACAGAAATTTAAACTCATCATTCAAATTTCTGTTTCGCCGGGAATCGAACCCGGGACCCTTCGATTGACAGTCCGGCATGGTAACCATTGCGCCCACCGATCGTCAAACAGAACGTATTTCCTCTTTTTTAATAAAAGATATTATAAAACTTTCATTGTAATTCTCGGCGTACGAGTATGTATGGTTTTAATTAATTGCTTTGTATTCCAAAGACCTTCCTAAGACAATAAGAACCGCTGGGCGTAATAATAGCATTCCTGTGGGTGTGAGAGGCTTTCAGGAACGTGCAAATACCTAATGCTTTCTGAAATTACATGATACCTGACATGTGGAGATTAGACAGATATTTCTTATATCAATTTTGATGTGATAACGTCTTTAAAATCGTTTTAGTCGGGTGACATGTTCAGAAACTTGTGTCACACCAAAACCTCACGAGCGCGATCGCAGGTTTAACCCCTCAACTGCCCGCACGACACCTACGGTCTGCGGCGTAATATTCAGTCAAGCGCCCGCATGTACGCTCGTGTCTGCCTGCACTCAAGTGGCTCAAATTACAGTGTTGTATTTTAAAACTTTGAGCTCTGTCACTTATCGGAATTAAGAAAAAACATAATGCTACAGATAAGGAAGGAATAAAATGCGTCAACAGACTTGCCACCTTGATATTTTTTTTTGTAATTCGATATATTCTCGGCCGCATTCCATCGACAAACTTTAGTTTAATGTTCCCATACATTTCCTGTTAAAAAAGTATATGTAGGCCTCATATTTGAAATAAACCCATTGTAAAACGACGATCTTGTCTTGAAAATTCAAGTATTGTTTCTTTTAAATATAAGAATGATTATTAGATGTAGGTATATTAAAAAAAAACCTCAAAAGTTACAATCGACCCACTTTAGGCAAAGATTGTCGAAATCTCGATGACTCAATTGTTTATATTATTCAACAATGAGTTAGCTTGTTTCAATAGGAACTTGTAGGTATAAGTAACATGTGTTGATGTTAGGCACTTCTGAGAAGCGGCTCGTAATGTAACCCGAGACAAAAAACGGCGCGAATCGCGGGCGGGCCGTGGCACTTGACGTCTGTTTGACATTTTTGCGTTAGAGTAATTGTGTTCTGTGTTTTTGACACGGTACGCGTGAGGGGCGAGAGAGAGACGGACCGATCTCCCGTCTCATCTCGAGCGCTGCCAGTCATTCCGTGAAACTTGTCACGCGGAATCCTCACGAGCGGAGGCTGGCATAGCGTTCGAGTGAGTGGACCGATCTTCCGTCTCTCTCACTCTAGCGGCATACAAACGAATGGAGATTTTCTCGTGCGGACGTTATCACGTAAACATCTCGATCGTAAACCTACTTTACAAACAATTTGCCGTTTCTTTTTGTTAAAATTGCGTTAGAAAATGTCTCTAAATAAAATATCCAATTGAACCAATATCGAATCCGCTGCTGAATGCCTAAGTAAATTTATTTTTAAACTAGTAATACGATTAGTAACACGATAGGTATATTGGTTTCGGAAAATTATGTTTTGTAATGAATGACTGACACTTTTTAGCAGGCATTTTAAAAATGCTATGAATTGATTGTTTTAGTCATGAAAAATATTAAGTGATGCTGTTAAAAATTATGTTGTTTATTAAGTATTTGTTATGTTAATGTTTGTACTTAAAACATTACAATTAGGTAATTATCGTAATAATTTAACTGCTGTATTAAGATAAATAATTAGTTTGCTAAGTTAATTATTACGAACAAAATGTACCGGGCAAGAGTATGAAGTTTGGTTAAATTATAATGGCGCCTCTTGCGAAGAAGAAGAAGACAGGAAGGACCACGAATGTAGGGCGGATTTTAGAATTTCTGACGTACACTTTTTGTTTTCGAAATTGAATAGGTAGGTTATGTTGTGGGTGGTGGTGAAGGTGGTAAAAGCTTTTCAAATAACACCGGGTGTTGATGCCGGGTGTTGATGATGACGACGAAGAAGAGGGCATGGAAGTAGTTGTAGCTTTGTGAAACATAATTTTGGCACTCGTCTTTAAGTGCCCCGGCTTGCCTCTAGGTACCCCTAGATCTGGGCCGGATTTGGGCTGAATTAAGAGCTTCGTTATTTTTTTAAACTTAGAAACTGCAGACAAATTGCTCCTCATAAAGTTCTTATCGTAGGCTCCAATGTATTGGCTTCCGGTAACAATAATTGGGAGTTATCGGTTAGCCGGCAGCAGTAGCGTATATTTGTATATCTAATACCTTTAAACGAGCAATTCTTGTATGTATCTGAATATATTTTTTGAATATCGGAAACGGCTCCAAAGATTTTGATGTTATTTAGTACCCTGGTTTTGCGGATGATAAATCGATCCACAAAATTTTTATTGATGGAAATTTTTAGCTGTATAAAAATATTTTCAATGAAAATCAATTTAAATATAAACTGAAAAATACGACTCTTCCTGAAATCTATTGGAGAGTATTAATAATATTGTGGCGTAAACGCTGTCAAACTGGGGAGCCCACAAGGTTCATTGTGGATTTCCTCAAGCTCCATCAGGACCTTGTGATTTTTATAGGTTGGGTGTGGTAGTAAGATTAAAATATTATATTATTTAATATTATTATACTTCATGACGTTTTGCGTTTAACCGGTGAAGAGAGCGCCTATAGGTTTTAAAAAAAATTATACGTAAGGTCCAGGTAAAATAGTAGAATAAATTAAATGCATGCTAAGTCATATTTCAGTAACTTAAATGCATGGTAAATGGTAAGTCATATTTCAGTAATCTGAAGATTTTAGTATGAATGTATACAAAACAGCGAAATAAAAAAACTGCATTTTGGCAAACTCTGAAGAGTTCGAATTTTTATTATTTAAAATTCATGGCTCATCGGTAACGGGGTTTTCTAATCTGACCATTTTGACATCCGGAAGTAAGAAAAAAAAACTGTACCTACATAGAAGGTCTTTTTTAATCGTGGCAGCACTGAACAGGATGCAAGGTGTACCCCATATCTTAATCTGACGCGCTCGAGTAAATCCGTAAATCCCCTCTTGGGCTCCCCTATTAACATAATACGCCAATCCGACGTTCAAAGAAATGACAATGTCAGTTTGAAAGAGCTCTATGAAAATTTCGTCCATTGAATAAAAGCTTTCGTGGTCGAATGGTTGCGTGAGTTGACTGCGGAACTAGAGACCCGGGTTAAAACCTCAATCAAAACCATATTGTGTATTTTTTATTTTTATGAAAGTAACTATTTTTATTAGGAGCTATTTCAGATGGCGTTGTTAAGTAACACTAAGCAAATCAGTGTTTCGTTTGAAACTAAACCAAGAAAATAAATTGTTTTTATCCGAGCAACGCTCGGTCGTTCAGGTACTATACATTATTTATGTAAATGTCGATTTCGACTACCTACCACTATTGTCACTAACCAATGTCAGGCAAAAGAACGTAAGTAATTGTATTTTTTAGCATTAAGAACGGCGAAATTAGCTGCGAAGTTGAAGGCAAAAAAAGGATATTGTCCCCAGTTATGTAGTGAGTGAGTACTCTTGTAGGTGGTACAACTATTATGGTTCGCCCGGGAAAGTACCACTGCTGCACCTACTTCTGCCGTGAACCAACTCTGTTGTGTTTCGTTGGAAAGGTGCAGTTGCCGGCCACACTTACATGAGGCGACCACCAGCCTCCGGAGTAGCAGCGCAACTGCATACGACCTCAGACAAGAAATACTTAGGTACCTATGCTTACTTGAGGTTATATGTAGATGTCCATGGGCTGCAGCGATCACTTAACACCACGTGGCCTGCATGCTCATCTGCTACTCCATTCAAATAATAAATCCAATTATAAATATTATGACATCCATCCATCCATCCATCAGCCTTTTATAGTCCACTGCTGGACATAGGCCTCCCCTAACGTTCGCCACTCCTCCCGGTCCTGGGCCTTCTGAATCCAGCGGCTACCCGCTGTCTTCTTCAGGTCATCAGTCCACCTGGTTGGAGGGCGGCCTGTACTCCTTTTGCCGATACGTGGTCGCCATTCGAGAACCTTTCTTCCCCATCGGTTGTCGGTTCTTCTAACTATATGGCCTGCCCATTGCCACTTCAGCTTGCAAATTTTGAGAGCTATGTCGGTAACTTTCGTTCGTCTACGGATTTCATCGTTACGAATTCTGTCGCGTAGAGAAATACCAAGCATAGCCCTCTCCATCGCGCGCTGAGCGACCTTGAGCTTATGGAAAAGGCCAACTGTAAAAGACCACGTCTCAGCGCCGTAGGTCATCACTGGCAACACACACTGCTCGAAAACTTTCGACTTCAGGCACTGAGGTATTCTGGACGAGAAGACACTTTGTAATTTCCCGAACGCTGCCCAACCGAGTTGGATTCTACGAGTTACCTCTCTCTCGAAGCTGGACTTACCCATACGGATCGCTTGTCCCAGGTAAATGTACTCGTCGACAACTTCGAGAGTAGCGCCATCAACAACGACCGGTATAGGTGTGACATGGACGTTAGACATGATCTTCGTCTTGTCCATGTTCATCTTAAGACCCACCCTTTGTGAGGCGCTATGGAGGTCACCTAGCATAGTGCTGAGCTCTTCCAGGTTCTCCGCCAAGATTACTATATCATCGGCAAATCGAAGGTGTGTGAGGTGTTCGCCATTGATGTTAATACCCAGCCCGTTCCACTCCATCAGCTTGAACACGTCTTCCAAAGCAGCGGTAAACAGCTTCGGGGATATAACATCCCCTTGTCGTACTCCGCGCTGCAGTGGAATAGGTCCAGTGCTTCCGTCGTGAACTCGGACTGTCATAGTTGCGGCTTTGTACAAACACTTCAACACCTCGATGTACCGATAGTCAATCTGGCATCGCTGGAGAGACTCTAGCACCGCCCAGGTCTCGATAGAATCAAAGGCTTTCTCATAGTCCACATACGCAATACATAGCGGCAGGTTATACTCCTCGGTCTTTTGTATAACCTGTCGCAGCGTGTGTATGTGGTCCATGGTACTATAGCCTTTTCGGAATCCGGCTTGTTCGGGAGGCTGGAAGTCGTCTAGCCTGCGCGCAATACGATTAGTAAGAACCCTTGAAAACAGCTTATAGACGTGGCTCAGAAGCGCGATGGGTCTATAGTTCTTCAAAAGGGCTCTGTCACCCTTTTTGAAGAACAAAACTACCACGCTTCTGCTCCACGCCTCCGGGACAGTTCCGCTACTGATGACGGTATCGAACAATTTTTGGAGCGCCACTAGGAGGGGTTTCCCTCCAGCCTTCAGCAGCTCTGATGTGATACCGTCATCTCCCGGTGCTTTGTTGTTTTTAAGCTGATTAAGGGCCCTTCTAATTTCGTACAGGCTGACGTCCGGGATATCTTCGGTATAGTGTCGGGTCAATTTGGCTCTCTTATCGTTTACCACATCGGTAACGGGAGCTTTTGAGGAGCTGTACAACCGTCCGTAGTACCTCTCAATTTCTCTCTGAACTTCAGGCTTAGACGAAACTACAGCGCCAGACTCAGTCCTCAACCTCGTTAACTGGCTTTGCCCTACACTCAGATCTCTTGTGAACACTTTTGTGCCTTGGTTGCGCTCAATAGTGTTTTTGACGCGCTGTGTGTTGTGAGTACGCAGATCGCGTCGTCTGCAGCAAGAGATCTGTTTGTTGAGCTGCCTGTATTTCGACATTGAAGACGGAGACCGGATGCATAGTTCACGCCTTTCCTTTATAAGACCGAGGATTTGTTCAGAGAGCACTTGGGGTCTACTACTGGAGGGGGTCTTAAAGAACTTGGACCCTACCTCGTGGACGGTTTGTACCATCCTGGTGTTGTATTCGTCCACAGACTCGCATTTTTCTAGGCCCGCGAAACGATTTCGCAACTCAAGCTGAAAGTTCTCGGAGCCCTGGATTTGGACAGGTGTTGGTCGAAGCGCAGACTTCATTAGGCGTGACCGTTCCAGCTTGATGTTGATATTTAATGTGCCTCGTACCATTCGGTGATCACTTCCGGTTTTAAACCTGTTGATCACGGAGACATCATTAAATATGTGCCGTTTGTCTGCCAAAATGAAGTCTATCTCGCTTTTCGTGGAACCGTTGGGACTTATCCAAGTCCACTTGCGATGAGGCTTCTTCTTGAAGAAGGAGTTCATCATAAAGAGGTTCTCCTTCTCCAAGAAGTTAGCAAGCAAGTGGCCTCGGTGGTTCCGTTGACCAAATCCAAAGGGCCCTACCTTCTGCTCGTCGCCGTCTCGCGTGCCCAGTCTTGCATTGAAATCCCCCATCACCACCGTGAAATGAGTCTTAGAGGCATGTATGGCTCTACTGACGTCCTCATACATAGCCTCAACTTCATCGTCTGGGTGTGTCGCGGTCGGTGCGTATACCTGTATGACCTTCAACGAATACCGTTTTGATATTCTGAGTATAAGGTACGCTACCCTTGCTGACACACTTTCGACTTTCGTCACGTTGTTGACGAGGGACCTGTGGACGAGAAACCCGACACCACCTTGGGACAGATGTTCGCCCTCCCGGTGATAGAATAAGTTACCGGATTTAAGGATTACCGTGTCCTCCCCCTCTCTTCGGACTTCGGATAATCCTATGATACTCCAGCGTAACTTATCTATCTCTGCTTCCAGCTCATGTATCTTCTCGTCGGTTCTCAGTGTCCTGGTGTTGTATGTTGCCAGGTGCAGAGGTCGTTTTCTTTTGTGACAGCCGAATCTCTGCCGGAGATTCTTAGCACCCCCTGCCCCGCCGTTACCATGGCCGCTGTCGTAACCAGGGATAGCGGGGCCGCCGGGGACTGGGGGCCGAGGTTTAATTGTGACTGCCATAGGGGGTTTTTGCCATAGTCACCACGCTTGGCATTGCGGGTTGGTGACCGCAGTAGATGATACGTTACTCAGGAAGATGCTGCTGCCCATCTCCTGGAATGTGTCCCTTGGTCGCCTCCTACGACCTCCTGGGAAGAATCGGAGTGGTGCTACTCTAGCCGGACACCACACGGCATAATTATGACATACATACATAAAATTATAACATAAAAGTAAAACATTACATTCAGATCAAGCAAATATTCATAAAAACTTCACTGCAGGTAAAGTTTAAAATAATCTATGAATGAAAAAAATCACGACTGGGTGTTTGTGTTTCTGTTTTTGTGTGTCTATGGTACCCACGACACAGGGCATATATACCCTACTGTGAAGCTATGAATGTGAAGCGTTTATATATTTATACTGAATATATTAAATAGTACCTAAATAAAATATTAAACATAAAAATACATATAAGTATTACAAACAGAACAGGCTAAATTGTATAACAATGGGTGTCATACCTGTCAATACCTTGGTGCTCTAAGATAACAATACAAGCGTAGAGTGTAAAGTAACATGTTCAAGTTCCAAAGTACACAAACTTAGTATGTACGGAAAATCCATAAGCGACATAGTACCTACATACTTACTATAGCATAGCAAGCCCAAGGTTGAACCTACTTCATTGAGATTAAGAATAACTTATAATGCAAATCAAAGCGCTCACCTTCGACATTTTAAGGGAGCTCGCCTCTGCGGCACGGGAGAACTGTTCACGCTATCCGGAAAAACTAAATTGTGCTTCAAAGCCAGAAACTCCGGCGTGCTCATCCAATTAGGGTTGCCCTCGTCGCATGAGCTCATTGACAGTGACCTGACGAACCGGTCGCCCGACACCGAGTCGGGGGTCAGGTCGACGTTCTCTATGTTAGGATTCGATATCGTTATGTTAACAGATGTCATCGACTGTGAACGCACATGTTTTTCGAACTCGAATATGTTTTGATCCTTGGACTCATTCTTTTCCAACGGCGTAAACACACTCTCCTTGGCTGAATCTGCGGACTTGACCGTCGGCTTGGAACTACTGGACAATTCCTCTTGCGTTGTATCATTTTGCGTAAACCTCGTATCACTCGATTTAATGCTTTGCTTATCAGAATTAGAGTTAAGACTTGTTGTGTCCGAGGAATCGTAGAAGGCATTTTCATTATGTGCGTCGATTTTTTCAGGCTTTTCGTGTGGTTTCTGACTAGGAATATCTCTGGGCTTGGTCGGCTTGCTCACGCAAATTAGTTCGTCACTCGGGCTGCTCTCCACCGCAGACGGACACTTCCGTAGAGTGGAATTGGGTATCCAATTAAGGAAGAGAGTCGGACGCTTAGCATTGTTGTGCTGGTCAGTAAACACCTTAGTCGTAACTGTTAAGTAACCGGGGTGGTGTACAATGTCCAATTCGTGTCTAGCGATCGTCGGGGGATGTACGCAAACATTGTTCTTGCAAAACAAAATTTCATTGTCGACGTAATCGGTCGGTTCCTCGTTGTCGTCGAACTCTAAGCCGAGGAAGTAGCTCGAAGCTCTTTTTATGAGGTCAGGCAGCGGCATGTTGGTTCACATTTCCTCAATTAACACGACATTAGGAACTGCGACTGTGTTATCACTCGCGACGTGCTCCCGCAAGCTCAGTTGGCGTACTACGCGCATATAAACACCCACACAGATGTCTTGATAACGCGGTATTGATCGGCCAGAATAGCGCCACTCGCATCAACGTCAGCTGTATGACATATTTTAGCTGTATAAAGAAATATAAGGAAAATTGTAGTTCAAGCACCTTTATTTACGAATAGAGTCTTCACTTAAGCAATTATGCTAAAACAACAACACTTGTTTGAAGTGAGTTTGCTAAAATACCTATGTTGTATTTTTTTAATATTTTTTCAACCTTTATTATGTTCCATTGCTAGGCACAGACTCCTCTCGCAAGTGAGAGGGATTTAGATCATAGTCCACCACGCTGGCCAAGATAATATTAATAGAAGTTATTAACCACCGGCACCGTGAGGTTATCGATACAATGACAATACAACTAAGTCCTTGTTAGGTCTATATTAGTCTATAGTTCATTTATCTAATTCTATATTAATAATCTTTATATTATTAGAATTAGAAGAGTTTGATTGTTTGAACGTGCTTATCTCAGGAACTACTGTTCGAAATGAAAAAAATATTTTTGTGAAGAACAGTCCATTTTTTGAGGAAGGCTATAGGGGCAAAGTCCACACGGACGAAGCCGCGGGCAGCCCCTATAAATTGATAAGTTTGAAAAAGGGCTTTACCTACTTTTTAAAAGACAGGCTTAACATATCGATATATGGTAAGTACAGTATATATAATCGATGCCTAAACATAATTTATAATTCTTATATTTTTCTATTCTTACAACTGTATGCGTTATTTAAAATTATATTAAAACCACGCGCCGCCGCCGATACGTTATTTGTGTTAAAACCGAAGAAGCGTAGAATGGGCATGATGACAGATTTTCAAATACCTTTCCTTATTGTAGGTACATACACGTCTCCTAGTTGCGAAAAAAAGGTTATTTCAGCAATAAACTCAACTTTTAACGTAAATTAATGTATTTTCTGCTATCTAATTTGAATTAAGCGCGAAAACGCACGTAGGTGTCATGGCGTCGGCTTGCTCGTCAAACTTCAAGCAACACGATGACACTAACTAAGACGTAACGTCATTCCTTTTGATTGGCGTTTCAGATAACATGGCCGACTGCTGTATTTAATACTTTTATTTTATTGAAAATCTTATTAATCTTAATGTTTATATTAAAACGGGATCATATTTTAGAACTTTTTTAGCATATTATATTTTTCTTTAAAACCGTTTAATCTCTGATTCTTTAATAGTGTCATCATGCCTAATTTTATGTTACATAGTATATTTTTATCACATATTTATTGTACTTTAGTTATTGTACTTTTAATTCAAGTTAGTATCTGTGTTAGGTGGGATTTAGGCCGGCACGGATATAACGATATTTTTCTTCACCATGGAGATGGAGCAGCGATAAATACGCACTTAACAAATTTCATTGTCGTGCTGGTCGCGCTGTCGGGGGTTTGAACTGGCTCCGTGTTGGAGACCGCGGCTTTTATCACTGTAACAAGTACTAGCACCTTCATTTAAAAAAAAATCCTAGACACCGTTGTGCGAGATTTTTAAATAGCATATCGCACTTAAAGAACTAAAACCTCTTCCTCAATGCTTTATGTAGGACTGCAGAATCTGCAGAATTTTCGATGGCTTACCATAGACACCATAGTTACCATACGAAAGACTTATGTAAGTCTCTCCTAACAGAAACTTATGTCTTTTATCTCTAAACTCTTCTGCCTTGCCAAAAGTTTTACAGCGCTGTTAAGCGCACTATTTGGACGGCCACTCCTGTTTTTTTTACAGTCGCCTCTTATGATAAGCAAAGGATAGCTGTAACTTGTAGTTTGGTCCAAGGACTAAGATCCCTGTTACTGTTGACCTGGAAAACGAAATTTTGGCCTTTACTTTTAAAAAAAGCTATATGTAGTCATTTTTTCTCGCGAAACATTCATCTGAGCACAAATCTGAGCGCTAAACAAATATGTTATTAAACGAATCTGCATAGGTGTGCAACACCTATAAGAATAATAATAATTATTTTGTGCAGGCTGCCTACACAAAATAAATTATTAATTAATATACATATATTATTTAATATTAATTATTAATAATCTATTCTTTTTTGGTAGTTTTGTGAGCCATACCTGTGGCCATACGCGTATTCTCGTCTATTTTATGTCTTGTTTTATTTTCATTTTTTGGAGTATTATGGAGATAGGTAGGTATATGTTATATCACCCGATTTCATAGTAACGGGCAAAAACTGGATATAAATGTTCACTCAATATTGGCAAAAGGGTCTCACGACCGGGAGTCACGAGCAAAAAAAAACATCTTTTGCCAAATAGATGCAATGGGGTGTCGGTTTTTTGGCGGGAAGTCTGAAGGGACCAGTTGTGTTGTGGTCTTGTTTTATTTTCATTTTCTTTGTGTATTTTTGAGTTATATCGGATAAAGTTGATGGCATTTTGCTCGATATAGGTTAATGACAGTGCACGAGTGTTGTGCAATAAAATAACAGTGCGAAAACATGTTTTTTCGGCTTGTCTCCAAATCTCCATCGGACATGTTCTAGTAAAATAGCCATCACTTTACTTGAACGTTTGACTGACTAGACTGACTGATACCTGACGACTAATAACTGATTTTTTTCTACGACTACAAAGTGATGCAAAAATTTTACTTGACGCTGGCAATATGCACAGAGTTTGCGACGCCATTATTAAAATTGAAAAGGGGGTGTCACATGGGTTTTTGGCGGGAAGTCGAAAAAGACATATTGTGCTCTTGTTTTACTTTTACTTTCTTGGTGTATTTTTGAGTTATATCGGATAAATTTGATGGAATTTTGGTCGATATAGGCTAATAATTATAGTGCACGAGTGTTGTGAAATAAAATAACAGTGCGAATAAATAAACTGTAATAAATGCGAAAAATAAATGTGGCTTCAAATGAGTAGCAATCAGTAATTTCTGATTTAGTATGTTAATGCTTCTTTCATACTGATAAGTAGACTATATTTTATGGCGCAATTTGATTTTCATTATAGTAATAGGTCGCGCTTAACCCTATTTTTGAAGTGAAAACTTCTTTAGCGGCGTTGAGCATTTTTGTGGGATGGGTAAAAATTGTGAAACTCGCGTCAAGTCACGTGTGCTGATCGAAAAACCGTAAGACGGTTGGAGAGTAGTGTTGTAACATCGAAATCGATTAATCGAACAATCGATTGTTTATTTTTTAATCGATTGTAAGGGTTTCGATTAATTAAAAAAATCGATTTTTAAAAAATCTATTTTCATAAAAAATGGGTTAATAAAATTTTTTTTTCAAAGTATGAAAAAAAAATTGAAAAGAATTAGCAAATGAAATATAAATTGTAATGTTTGTGTACGATAGCACAATAAATAAATATTGTATTCTACGACATAAATAATAGTACTTTTATATTGATAATAAAAGCAATTCGTTCAAACTTATTCCCTAACTATTCCAATAAATCAAAAATGCACAACGTTAATAATCAAGTTTTCACTTCTGCCGGCACTCCCGGAGTGCAACCCGTAATTTTTTTTATTTCAGTGGAGTAGCAGACGAGCATGCAGTCCACGTGTTCTGGTAAAGTAGCCATCACCATAAGAATAAATAATACTACGTAGAACGGAAACTCCCGCTCAAAACGGGCTCAAGGTCACGATATTAGCCTACACTTTAATTTCGGCTAAACCGACTACTGAGGACGGGCTGTCTCGGACGGGCGCGTCAATTACAATAACGGCGCCAAGTTAATGTGGTGTGTTTGGTTGTACAAACAATTCTAAAACAATGCCAAACTTAAGTTTTTTAGTTTGCCCAAAGATGATGCGACATAAGTAATATTTTTTAAATATTATTCCTTTTCCGTACCTAATAAAATTTATCAAAAGGATGTGACCAGTTCTTTTTGTGTAGCCAATTGTTTCACTTTCACTCAATTATAAAAAAAATGTTAGATAACTACAGCATTTTAACATGTCGCCAAAATATTTTTTAATAGCCCCCGCCATCGGTCATTGAACCTTTCTCGATTGTTTTGCCTCGCGATTGCGGCGCCGCGGCACTGGCGCACGCACGTTATACTTAATTAATTAAGTACTTACACCTATGTAGGTAAGTAATACTTACTTAAATGGCTTCATTTGGTGTGGTACTTATAACTTATTAAGTAATATTATTTATAAGTATTTATAGAGTAGGTAAGTATTTATCATTCTCATAATTTTGTAATACTAAACTAAAATAATGATTTTTAAGTAAAGAAAAACTTATATTTTTGCGATATTATCTTTAGACATAAGCATTACTAACAGTTCACAGCCCTGGCAGCACGCCTGGGCGACAGAGGGGCGTAACGGGGTGAAGAGGGAAGTAGGTATATAAATTGCGGCATATCGATGGCGGTCAAAGGAGATTCCGTTCTATGTAGTATTATTTATTCTTATGCCATCACTTTACTTGAATATCCGACTGACTAGATCTTAGAGCATCAAAAATACTGACTCACCCTTCAGGAGAGACGGCATAGCGCCTCGCTTCGATACATAATTTTTGTGCCAAATCTGGTGCGGGGAAAGAACGCACACATTTTAATTTTGTCACACATTCACAAAAAATATTCTTTGTTAAAAAAAGATCTGCCTCAGATGGTAATTTTTTGCAAATTTTTGTATAAAAGTTGTACTCAGTAGCGGAACTAGGAGTTCTGTTTGGGCGGCTTGATTTAAATTGGACCTATTTACGCAAATCGGAACCAATCCACACTCATGCCGAAATTGAGTTAAGGACACAGAAAAGCTTAAAATTACACCTTCTATCGACCCTGTAAAAATCAAAATGATCTGACAATTTTGACAGAACAATACATTTTCATGACATGTTTACCAATCCACAAAATATCAGTTGTCTAATACATTAAACAGCTTTTTCTCAAAACTATCATCATCATCATCATGTGTGGGTTGGTTCCGGTTTGCATAAATAGGTCCAATTATAGCAGTATTAATTTTATTAATAAACAAAACTACTTCGTATCATTAAACAACAATCAACATTGTGTAAGTCTGACATTGGGATAACAGTTATTTATTATATAAGACAAAAAAAGAGTGTGTGTACCGTAGAGAGTCAAAATTGACAGGTATGACAGACGTAAAGGGTGAGTCAGTACCTTTTTTGCTCTAAGGTGTGTACTTATCGTACACACGTTAGAAGTTATACTTCTTTGGCGTATGAAAAAAGTTTAAAATAACTCAAACGCAGTAGTGATCGACTATAAATATCAAAATCAGTCAAAAAGATTTTATTTAAATAAATAAAAGTCTTACTAACGTAATAATTATTTTAAATTAATATTCAAAATTAATTATTCTTAACACTGGCGTGACTGGCTTATGAATATCTATCTAATGAATAGTATGGACAAAGCACTGTACTTAACTATATTCAGTGTTGATATTATTTCTATTCTGTGGCTAACTTCATCATGATAATCCTGCGCGCGCGAGCTCACAAATTCACTCTCATCCAAACGCGCCAAAAGAAGTATAACCTTATGGTATAACTTCGAAAATCTGACAATGTCGCCATCATGTCGGTGTCAGTTCCGCCGATAATTGACCTCGGAGCAGACAATGTTATATGTAGATTTTATAGTTTTGTTTTATAATTTCTTATTGTATGTATTTTATTATATTATATGGAAGACCGCATATGAGGGTTTCAATACCTTTGATGCTCTAAGATGCTAATATTATACCATAGACTTAGCATATATCCATAGACCAAATCCTAAAGACGGCGGGGCGGCGTAAAGGTCTGATTACATTGGCCAACCTGCAGGGGCCGATCCGGCATACATTGCTGGTTATCTAAGTACATTGTAATAAAATACTCAAGATAACCAGCAATGTATGCCAAATTAGACCCCCCCCCCCCCCCCCCGACCAAAAACCTGGGTACGCCCATGTGTACATTGATATCAATTTTATTATTATTTTTATTTATCTTCTCTTTATCCTTTTGGTCAATAAATGGCTTTCAAAATGGACCGAACAAATTCGGAATTATATTTATTTATTTATTTATTTAATTTTTGTAGCACATTAACTAAGTGTTACAGGGTTAAACTTAATGCCTAATGGCATTCTCTGCCAGTCAACCCTGGGTGACGGTGAGAAACTTAAGGTAGGCAGGAATACTACGAGAAGGTATTTTAAGTGAAAGTAACTAACAATTCTAATAATTTAGTCAAACATTTTGGTAAGTATATGTACATGTATACATACCAACATATATAAATACATACATACACACATACAAATATACATACATACATACATACATACATATTCTGTCTACGAAAATTCGATCATATTTCTATTCATCGTCGCCGTCTTAAATGGCTTCCTATTCGTCAACGTAGACAGTTTCGCCTATTATCCACTCTTTTTACTGTACTTTTCGATCCACATTCTCCGGAGTACTTGAAAAGTAAATTTCAGTATCTTCGCGACTCTCACGAGCGACAGCTTCGTTCTTCTGACTCATTGGCTTTGTCTTTTCCTATTCACTACTCAGGATTTTTATCCAATTCCTTCACGGTCCAAGCGACGCGCCTCTGGAATGCTCTTCCTGAACACCTTAGAAAAATGTGCTCTAAGCCCTCATTCAAAAAGGGTGTTTTTACTCATTACTTGGAGCTTTGCTCATAATTTAGGATGACTAAGTATTATATCAATTATATTATCTGTCTTACAATATTTTCATCTCATTACCTGTACCTTTGCTTATAATTTTGGAAGATTAAGTATTATATCAATTATTTTCTCTGTCTTATAATATTAGTATCTCTTCCTGTATAACGCACATAGGTATTATTCGCTTTTATTTATCATATTTTTACTTCTTTTTTCTTTCATCTAATCCTTCTTTCAAGTAATTTTTCTTTATTCTTATTGCACCGCCTTTATGTTTTCTGCACTTCTTGAAGGTTAGCTGGTAGAAAATGCCAATAGGCATTAAGCTCGCCTTTTGTTCAAATTGTAAATTTGGCAATAAAGAATAAATAAAAAAAAAATACATACATACATACATACATGACTAGATAAAGACACTCGTTTATAATACCAAAAGGTGGCGGACAGAAAGCGTATTTACACTGACTCATCATTTAGTCGCTAATAGGTATTTACGTAACATACCCTTAAATGCAGTCCTTGTTCGCGCCTTTCTGATATTTTCGGGCAAGGCGTTCCAGAGCAGTATAGCCTGAACATTAAATGAGAATCGGAAAAAATCACTATTATGTGGAGGAATACAAAGCTTAAGGTTATTAAAGGAACGAAGACCTTTGTCGTGTGTTGAACACAGGTACTGAAATTTTTCCTTTAAATATTGTGGAGATGTTGGTTCTTGTAGGATAGAATACAGAACCAAAAGAATTCTAGAGTCACGCCTCTGACGAATAGTAAGCCATTTAAGATAACTTGAGATGTGATCATACTTGCGTAGATTGAAAATAAATCGGATACAGCTGTTTAGAAAGCGCTCTAGCTTATTTAATAGTTCTTCACTCAGGTCTGGGTAACACACATCAGCGTAGTCTATAATGGGTAGAACAAGACTGTGGATTAATGGTCAATATATTGATGGTTGCCAGTCAATACGTCCAGTGGCTCAGGCCACTAATGGATTCAGATCCATTTATTTTCGGCAATAGCGTCAATTGGAAAACTGAAATAGTATATTTCATTACAAGTGCGGAAAGGCTGTCATTGCAAGGAGTTCCGACAAATGTCTACCCGAGCCGAGGCGCAGCCGAAGGTGAGGGTTGACAGTTGGAACTCCTTCCAATGACGGTTCCGCACGTGTACTGAACGACTATTTTTAATACAGTTGCGAAAAAATGAAGCAATTTAATAAAATAATAAAAACTCGCAAAGAACATTTTTGAAAAATGGCGCCAACCGTAAAAGAATACCTATATGCAGAGATTATTTTGTTTTCTTCACCCATTCTGGGTAGGCACAGGGAACTATACCCATACAGCCAAGTCTTCAGTAGAATTTTTTTATTGATATGAAATGAAAATGTTAATGAGATGAAATGAAATAAAACCTAACCTAAGTCATTGAATCAAATCATTAAATCTGATATTGAAACAAATAAGTAGCTTCTTTTTAGAAATATTTGCATGAATCATAAAAACTTCTAACGGAGTTTTGGCGGGAAGTCGAAAAAGACATATTGTGCTCTTGTTTTATTTTCATTTTCTTGGTGTACTTTTGAGTTATATTGAATAAAGTTGATGGCATTTTGTTTGATAGAGGTTAATTACAGTGCACGAGTGTTTATGAAATAGAATAACAGTGCTAAAAGTGTTTTTTCTGCTTGCCTCCAAAATTCCATCGGACATGTTCTAGTAAAGTAGCCATCGCTTTACTTGAATGTTGGACTGACTAGACTGACTGATTACTGACGACTTACTTACTGACTTTGTTATTTCTTCGTCCAGTTTCATTGAAACTGGCAAAAAATTGATGCAAAAATAATACTTGACGCTGGCAGTATGCACAGAGTTTGCGATGCCATATTGAAAAAAAAAACTTCTAACACTTCGTGGTTGGTTTTTTTCTTTTTAATATACATTATTTTGACAGTTGGGAAAGAGAACGCACGAGTGCGGAAAAGGTAAAGAAAAAGCACGAGTGTGTAATAGCCCACTTCCCGCACGCTAAACGTCCCTGTAATACGTCACTTTTTGAGCAACTGTATTAAAAAAATATGACAGCAACATGAGATGAAATTCGTCTGGTAAATTTCTCATAATGTCTAACACAAAATGTATGGAGTACCTTTTTATAGTCTGTCTGAGTGAAATTTTATATGTCGGGAAAATGCTCATATGTGCACCCAGCCTATAATATTTTACTGGTCTCCACTTAAATAGATATAAACAGGTGGGATTTGAGCCTCCCGCTTGAAATGTAACTAACTACTAATGATGTAACACATAATCTTTGATTTTATTATTTATGGTCACTATTTTTGTTAAAAAATATTATATTTCAATATGATGGTTAATTTTTTAGTAATACGGGCAGGATATTTTGATTCGAGATCTGACAATACAATTTCGAATTTGACAATGTTTGAAATGAACAAAAATAAGTTTATTTTCACGAATTTCACTATATTTACGTTGAATGACTAGTAATAAGACAAAAGTAATTAAATATCTATATATAAACAATACATATTTAGTACATTTTTTAAAAGAAGTATTGAACTTACGCGTAAAATGTAATACCTTCCGGCAGCCTTCCTGTTACGCTCATGCTCGCTGCGCGGTTCTTACAACCTAAAATACTACAGCTCACCATATTATGAAACTCGAAAAATGTTATTTGCTTTTAATACAACACAATTTACAGCTATGAGTATCGATTTTAACACATAAATATTATAAAACAACAATGTCACCCCGACTTCCACAGTTCGTCTGCCACACAGAACACTAATACTCCTACCGGAGCACTTATTTAAAGGTCATTGTCAAAATATGTGGTTACACTGAAAAGGACAGAAAATCTCGCTCCCATCTCTTTCTAACAAGTTCATTAAGTATATTTCGATCTCGCTTTAGCATGACGTAATGAAAAATAGGACTCTGTCTATAGTACGTAAGTACATTATTCTTAGTCTAAGCATAAATTCCCTTAGATATATCTCACAGATATCCCAAGTCTATCTTAGAGCATCACAGGTAGTATCACACCGTACCTTTGATGCTTTTAGAAGTCTATGTATTATCTGACAGGTGTCATACCTGTCAATTGGCTCCAGTACATGTTGGCCCAACGCGCTCGGCGAATGCGTTCGGCCAACGTGTACTGGGCCGTTTTGTGTGTATTTGGCGTTTGCGGCAAACGTTCGCCGACGATCCGATTAGTGTAGGTTTTTCGTGCACAAATCAAAGGAAGTTGGCGCCAGCCACAAACTGCGTTCACACGTTGGCCGAGTGCTCATTTCATTGTTACGCATCGGAATAGACTGAAGTGTCGCGCTTAGTTCTTCAACTATTGTTTTATGAATACATCATGGAGTAATGAGGAAATATTTCGGTTCATTGATTTTTATCGGAATGAATCCATTACATGGAACCCCAAATATGAGCAACATAAAGTAACTTACCTAACAATGTAATTTAGGTAACATTAAAAGCAATACATGTTGAGTTGCGATTTCAAAGTAATAATTTTAAATATTTAATTAATTTTGATTTTATAAATTCGTTCGTAAAAAAAGCGACCCGCCCCGGCTTCGCACGGGTGATAGATTAGGTATATGACTATATTTTATTAGGCAATCGTCCTGACGTCCATCTTTATCTATCGACCAACGCAGAATGAAATGAAACACGCCAAGTCGCCAACATGTGAACACTGGAACAGGTACCACGAAAATTTGCCGAGTGCATTTATTTATTTATTTTTTAACATTCGTACCACCTTAAATTAAGGGCTACAGGGTTGAACCTAATGCCTAATAGCATTCTCTGCCAGTCAACCCTGGGCGATGGTGAGAGCTATATGGTGATGGTGAGTGCATTCGTCGAGCGCGTTGGGCCAACGTGTACTGTACTGAAGCCATGGTGCTCTAAGATTATACCTTTTGACCGCAGTAAAAATAATCGATATTACTACAAATTTATCGATTGAATCGAATAATCAGTCTGTTGCTTTATAAAAATCATAATAATTTATTTACCTTTCCAATTAGTACTGATTCAATAGGTAAATTATATAATTTATATTATTGTGTTACGTAGATAGAGAAATTAAAATTATAACGGATCTTTATTAACCGTAATGTTGAATAGTTATGTGAAAAACGGAACGTAATATTAATTTTTTGCATGAAATCCCGCACGATGGCGTTTCCGTTGCATAATTAATTGACGCATGCGCCACACATTGCAATCAGCTGTCAGAAAGAACATAATCACGTAAAAAACAAAATTATTTGTGTCTTTAGATAATTCCCGTCAATATGGCGGGGCAAAATCCTGGATCCCCAACGGACTTTCAATATTTTTATGAGGATGAAGTGTATAAAATCAACAACCGCGGTCAAGTGGTCTTCGGCCTCGTACTCGAGAACTACGAAGCTAACTCCAGCGATCAGGAGAGCGACATTGAAACACCTATTCAAAAAGGCGAAATTCGAGTTGTGTGGCATCCTTCAGGCACCGAGCGCGTATTATCCGAGAAATCGGTGAGTAAAGATATTAGGTGGGCCGCTTACGGCACACCCTTGACGCCTTGTTGCGATTTGACTTACAATATAATCGTTATTTCAATCGACGAACAATAAAAATTATATTATACTTAGGATCTGCGCGTTATCGCATTTTATCCACTTTATTTCAACTTTTGAAATTGAGGGTAAGACAGTAATTTGAACAAATATTTTTAAGGTAATGGTTACTTACCCTCATTACATGCCTTATTTGCCATTGATGGGCTGACTACCGTTCAGTCGTTTTAATAATGTAACTGAAACATAAAATTGCCTAGTCTTATGCTCATCTTCATATAAAATAAATATTGACACTAACCATAATAATAGCTGAGAACACTACATTTATTAAAATGTTGATTTTCTTAAATATCCTTTACTTCCACAGTGTATAATCTATTATCCTTATTTAATCATAGATTTATTTGTTACTCATGACAATTAATTATACTAAAACCATCAAACTTATTATTATTATATTATTATGGGAAATTTGTAGTTATGGCTCAGGCACAGATTAATAATAATAACAATAACGCTTCACACTCATAGCCCCACAGTAGGGTAGATATACCCTGTGTTGTGGGTGTCACCCTAACTATTACTAACATAAAAAAGTGACACTCACCTTCCTCCGCCAATTGGTTGCACCTCAGTTTGGTACTGCAGTCTGTCAGTAATAGTCACACAAGCTGTTAGTTGGTCAGTGCTCGGAGTGTTCAATAATCCAAAATGGTTTGTTATTGTTTGTACAGATTTTTAGACAACATTTATAAATAAGTATAAGAATCAGAGGTCTTTTAGATTCCTCCTGATGAACAAAGATAAGATTTGCTCATATTACTTTCGCAACAAACTTAACCTACAACCTTAAGTCCATTATTGTTTATATTACTCTGTCACCAAGAGCCCCAAAATTAAATTTTTCAAATCCCTTTTACATCATCAAACAAATTACTGTCACTAAACATATGTTATTGTGTGTGCACACACAATGACAGACCTGTCAATGACAGCAACTCTAGTTTGGCAGTTTGTTTAATTTGGCTGGCGAGTGCTCCAGGGAGAAGTGTCAGGCATGTGAGTGTCTCCCACGAGAGTTTCTGCCAAAAGTATTGTATTTCTTTACTTGTTTTTATACTTTTTGGTATTTAGACTACTCTACAGTGTTAAGTGATTTTATGTAACGTTTTCTTGCATTTCGTATATCTAAATATAATCTGTAGAAACTGAACATTAGTCAGGCTTACACTATGTGGCTGTGCCTGTAATCCTGCTATAATACTGCATCACAAATCTTATTTGTATATAAAATTATCGTGTCACAATATTAGTTACCATACTCCTCGGAAAGGGCTCGACCGATTCTCATGAAATTTTGTGTGCATATCGGGTAGGTCTGAGAATCTGTCAACATCTATTTTTCAACCCCCTAAGTGATAAGGGTGGCCTACCCCAAACATTTTAACATGGTACGGAGTTTGCGGAGTCAGCTAGTAAATATATAATACTGTGCTCTTAGCAGAAATCCAAAGATTTTACATGTAAAATTTTTATACTGAAATACTCTGGGTAGAACTGGGTCTAGAAGTGTATTCTTAATTTTTTCAGTAGTTAGTTTGGTAAACAATTTTATGTTACTTTTTGTTGAAATCTAGTAAAAGGAAATTTGTTTTAGCATTTAATGACCATTTGACCACATTTCTGTTTTTGTATTTAATGACCATTTGACCACATTTCCTCAAACATTTTGTTTTGTTTCTATTTATACTGTTGAATCACATTTTTTCATGAAAGAGTATGATAACTATATATTTTTTTAAATATTGTTACGACTTTGAGTACCTATATCTCGAGAACAAAGCGTCGTACAGCAAAACCCCAAAAACGCATAAACAGGTATTAGGTCTACTATCGAACAGTGAAGAAAGTTCTCGAAAAATCAGTCATAAGAAAAACATCGATTTCTTCGAGTAAACAAATTCGGGATCCGCAGCGAGTACGTACCTATATATAGCGTACATGTATAGGTTGTTTACATCGCGGGTCGCGGCTATTGTTTATGACTACATAAGCTGTACATAGGTGCGTAATAACATAAAGGAAGGTTCGGGACGGGTCTATTGTATTTGGTGGTTCGGGAAATTTCTAGAGAACCATGGGTGGCCGTATATAAGGCACGCGCCGAGCCGCGACTGGACAGTTTATTTTCGGAAGTGAAACCGAAGCGATCTCTACCAAGCGACAAGGAAGGAATATTTCGACGACTCAAGCGAAGATATTGGACTATAGTGATTGTGCATTGTGATTCGGACTCTGTGAAGTGGATTTTTGTGGAAGCTGACAATAAACGCCTTCTACGTTACCAACGGCATTTTCATTACCCATAGCGCGTAACAATTGGTGTCAGAAGCGGAATGCCGTTAGTACAACGAGACGAAGAGGGGCGCACTCCGAGGACCAGGAGACAGGTCGGTATGGATGCTGCGCGACAACTTGCGGCTGAAGGGGAGGACGAGACCGCTGCGCCGGGGTCGTCGTCAGAGGCAACCGCAGCACCGGCTCCTGCAATGGATATGACAGCGATACTGTCCGCAATACAGGGTATGCAGGAAAAGATGCAAGCTGAACTAAAAGCCTACCGCCGCGAACAGGAAGCCAGCCGCCGCGAGATCCAGGAACAGATCCAGGCCAGTCAGGAAGCCAGCCGCCGCGAACAAGAGGCCAGCCGTCGAGAGATCATAGAGAAAATCGACAGTGGACTTACTGGCCTTGGCGAGAAACTTAAAGTAGTGGAGCATGAGGTTAAGGGAGTTACGCTCAGAACTGACCACCTGGAAGAGCGCGTTGAAGAATTAAGCAAGGAGGTCGTGAAACTGAAGATACGAGAACCGATAGCAGCATCTCCTGCGACATCGGCTAGACTCGACCTTCCACACTTCGATGGAAGTTCTTCCTGGGCGGCTTTCAGATACCAGTTCGAGACGCTTGCGAAAGCAAATGCTTGGGGACAGGATTACTCCTTTACCGCTTTAACCTTGGCCTTAAGAGGGGACGCCTTAATGACAATCGAAAACCTACCGAAGGAAGGCAGGACGCTGGAAACTCTAATGGAAGCGTTAGAAACTCGCTATGGCGAGAAACACCTCGAGTATGTGTACCGAGCTCAGCTTCGAGAGAGAACACAGAAGCCCAACGAGAGCCTCCAGCAGTGGGCAACAGAGGCTGAAAGACTTGTAAGGCGTGCCTACTCTTCGACATCAGGGAATATCGAAGTGTACTTACTGCAGGCATTTGTCGACGGGATACGAGACCTAGAGGTCAGGGCTGCTGTGCGTCTGGGCCATCACCAGACTCTGAAGAGTGCTTTGGCCCATGCCCTGGAAGTCGAAGCCGTGAGACAAGATACAAAGTACCATAAAGTAAGGGAAGTGGTAACGGAGGAAAAGAAACCACGTTATGGGCCCACTTGCTACGGTTGCGGCGAAAAGGGGCATATTCGCTTGGAGTGTCCAAAGAAAGAAAGAAGATGGGTTTCTTACTACGGGACCCATGCTGAAAAGATGGAACGCAAACCTGCCTCAGCAGAGAAGGTGTTCGGTGCCGCCAAGCCCGTGGATACGGCGTCAAAGGACCGCGCGATAGAAGAGCGTTTGCGAAAGCAGGCAGTTGAGTCCTGGCGCGATACTGGGAGGTGCAGGAATGGCGACACCGGGGAGCGACGTGGGGGCAAGGATTGCGGGAAGGACACGCGCACTTACAACAAAGAGAGGCCTAAGATATACCAGCATCAACGACCCATGACGCGAGAGGCTGCAGTTCAAACAGAAGGTGCTAATGGAGTATCCTCAGGTAGAAAAGGACATAGCAGTGCCGACTGTCAGAAACAAGAAACCACCGGACATGTGAAATTAATAAGGACGCAAGGTTACGACGATGAATGGACTAACGAAAACATGAAGAAGGCTCAAGAAGAAGATGATGATCTACGGTTAATACTGGACTGGAAGCTAAGTGAGAACAAACCCAGCTGGAATGATGTGTCAGCATGTAGCCCAGTCACTAAAAGCTATTGGGCTCAATGGGACAGCTTAGTCTTGGAAAATGATGTCTTATATAGAAGATGGGAGTCTAACACCGGAAAGGAAGTAACCCTACAGATCGTAGTACCAAGAAGTATGGTGTCGTCCGTCCTAAGGCACATTCATGATGGAGCTTCTGGTGGGCACCTTGGCGTGAAGAAAACACTAGTAAAGCTGCGAAAAAGATTCTATTGGGTACATTGTCGCGAAGATGTGGAAGACTGGTGCCGAAAATGTACAGCTTGCGCTTCAGTCAGAGGTCCCCAAACAAGAAGTAAAGGCAAATTAAAGTTGTATAACGTTGGAGCACCTTGGGAGCGTATAGCTATTGACGTAGCTGGGCCATTTCCAGTAACCGAAGATGGAAACCGATACATCGTAGTTGTACAGGACTATTTCACCAAGTGGCCTGAGGTATTTGCCACTCCCAATCAAGAAGCACACACCGTGGCTAAACAGCTCGTGCAAGAAGTAGTCTGCCGATATGGTGTACCTATGGAAATCCATTCGGACCAAGGACGTAATTTCGAGTCGGGGCTATTCCAAGAAATGTGTAGTTTGCTGGGCATGCATAAGACGCGCACGACTCCTGCTCATCCACAGTCAGACGGTATGGTCGAGAGATTCAACCAAACGTTGGAAAATCACTTGGCTAAGGTAGTGGATGAACATCAAAAAGATTGGGACCAATACATACCTTTGTTCCTTATGTCGTATCGTTCGGCAATCCACGACAGTACAGGATTTACGCCAGCAAAGGTAAACTTTGGAAGAGAAATGAGGCTTCCGATAGACGCCATTACTGGAACTCCACCGGATGGTCCCAAGATTGTGACGGAGTACGTAAGTGATCTTCAATACCAGCTAAATGAGGTTCACAAGTTGGTTCGGGAGAACAGCTTGAAAACCAGCACAAGCATGAAAACCCGATACGACAGGAAAGCCAATTCCAAGGGATTTGAAGAAGGAGCTCTAGTGTGGTTTTACAATCCGCAGAGGAAAAAGGGGAAGTCCCCGAAATTACAACCTCGCTGGGAAGGACCTTACACTGTTGTCACAAAGATTAACGACATCACGTACCGGATTAAGAAGGGGCCCCGCGGCAAGCTAAAAGTAGTACATGTAGACCGACTAGCAAAATACCACGGCAAGAATCATGCTCGGGACGAGCATGACTAAGGAGGGGGTAATGTTACGACTTTGAGTACCTATATCTCGAGAACAAAGCGTCGTACAGCAAAACCCCAAAAACGCATAAACAGGTATTAGGTCTACTATCGAACAGTGAAGAAAGTTCTCGAAAAATCAGTCATAAGAAAAACATCGATTTCTTCGAGTAAACAAATTCGGGATCCGCAGCGAGTACGTACCTATATATAGCGTACATGTATAGGTTGTTTACATCGCGGGTCGCGGCTATTGTTTATGACTACATAAGCTGTACATAGGTGCGTAATAACATAAAGGAAGGTTCGGGACGGGTCTATTGTATTTGGTGGTTCGGGAAATTTCTAGAGAACCATGGGTGGCCGTATATAAGGCACGCGCCGAGCCGCGACTGGACAGTTTATTTTCGGAAGTGAAACCGAAGCGATCTCTACCAAGCGACAAGGAAGGAATATTTCGACGACTCAAGCGAAGATATTGGACTATAGTGATTGTGCATTGTGATTCGGACTCTGTGAAGTGGATTTTTGTGGAAGCTGACAATAAACGCCTTCTACGTTACCAACGGCATTTTCATTACCCATAGCGCGTAACAATATTTTAACTTTCCTTAATAGTCAAGATCATCTCTTGTTTTATAACCATCAACCAAACTGATGATGCTTTTGACATGGTTATAAAACAATTTTTTAATTTCATTTATAAATTTATGGAATTGTGTGCCACACACCCAAATTTCAATCTCCTGTACAATTCCTTGAATTTGTGTCCCTATTACATACCTAGAGCTATGGAACATTATACATTCAATTTTTTTTTTTCTGGATAACTGTGACAAGCTTTTCCAGCTTATACAGTTTAGTGACTGGATAACCGAGCTTTGCTTGGATAAAAACAGTTGATTTTCGTCAAAAAGGAACTTTAAGAAAAAAGAGAAAAATATAAAAAGTCGGGTTGGACTCGAACCAGGTCTTTAGGTTTTGAGACCGTCCATTTCCCACCTTAGCTATTATAACCTTTGTAGATGGTGATCACTGATCATATTTCTAATAATAATGACATTCCATCACTTCTTCACAGTTCAGGCCATACAGCTCTGTAACACCCTACCCGAAAATATAAGAAAGGCACCCAGCAAACTGGCATTCAAGAAATTGGTCCAAGAGCATTTCTTGAGCATCCCTACCTCAGCCTAGTATTTTTTTACCAACAAGAGTCCTATTTATATTATATATGTAGTCATTATATCCTTCCAGTATGTGTAGGTATGTATGAATGTATGTATTCATGTATGTATGTATGTTTGTATGTAAGTATTTATATTTATTAGTGTACGTATTTCATTATGTATGTTGTTATTACATATTGTTATTTTATTTCTTTGTTCTTTTAGCCTGTTTATTTTTTGAAGCCTACCTCACATTCTCAACATCACCCAGGGTCGACCGGTAGACAATGCCAAGAAGCATTAGGTTTAACCCTTTGCGAAACTTAGTTTAAGGTGTTTTCACATAAAATAAAAAAATTAAAGTAAAATACTCTATAACTCGAATTTAAAAAAGGAGACTCCGTAAGTCGTAGTTAGTAAAATACATATAATGACGTCTTATTTGGAATTCCCCAATATAATAGCAATAAAATCCAAAATGAATGTTCGGGTTCGGGGCTTTCTCTAATCTCTAACCTATTGTTTTTCTCTTTACACGTGCAATGAATGAATACATTCATAAAACTTTCTAAGTAACACAGCTGTGAACGTTATGTTTGTTACTAGTCGTCACAGGACATTATTACTTTTAGCGGCGCTTGTCACATTAAAGAAATTTTTAGCATTTCCCTTGACATTCGAGTTATCGAGATTCCACTGTATATACAAGAATTGCTTCTTTAAAGGTACATATTAAATTAGTAAGAGGATAAGAACTAAAAGAAAGAAATTTAACAAGAATGTTACTTCTGTTGTTCATAGGTTGGTCTGGCAGACCGCTCTCTTATGCCAGGCGATGTGGTGCGTCGCCTCATCGCCGGCAAGGACACCCAGCGGGGCTACTGCAGGGACATCATCATGACGGCGGCCCTACAGATTGTCGGCACCAAGCACGTCATACCAAACGTGGCCAGCGAGAGACTCCAGCCCTTGGAGGAGTTCACACCAGATCTGGCTGTATGTCTCGACTCCTGGGTTGGCACTTCGAAGGTGAGTGGACACTTGAAAATAAGCAGATTATTTCCGGCCTATTATATCTTTGTTACATGTTTATGCATTGTATTAACCTTGATAGTATTATGCAAGACAACACATAACATAACTATACTTTCGAAGTGAAAATAACTCAATCATTTTATTACTTGTTTGTTGACTGTCTTTACTTATATTAGTGTAAAAATGTACGATGCCTCACGATTCTTGCAGTACTTAAGTACTGTTTTTTTGCTACACCTCAATTACACACAGATACTTAAACATTGCTGTGAAGGTTTGCTGTAGATCCAATTAAACATTGTTCATAGTATACTCCTATAACTCAAACATCTGGCATATTTTGATGATTTTCATAAAATTTCAATAATAATAATGCATCCTACTAGTGTGAACCCTCTCCCACATATTCCATTGCAAATAGGGCCTCTGACAGGGTTTACAATTTGCTGTCTATGGATAACTACTAGGACAGACGACCCCGAATCATATAAAATATGATTCACACGACAAAACACGCACTTTAAAACCGCGAGTTTAAAGCTCGTACGTCTGTCACTCCCCTAAGACTATAAATAATAGCAGAACACAAAGAAGCTGTACATTTCCACTTTTACAATACTCTAGAACAAGTTATTAAAATTTGCTAGGTAACATTGTATTAATCCTTGTAGCTTGGGGATGAAGAATAGTGTTACGGTATCCCCTGCCTGATCGTAAGACACATCTGGTCTCGCGAAGATGGGCCCGTTCTGGGGCGTCGCGCGTGGACGACACCGGTGCGTTCCACTGGAGGACTCCGGGTCCTTCCCAAGCGCAGAGGCAGCCACCGAAGGAGTTTTAGTGCGGTCAAATCCCATATAACCCGGTATCCTCTCCCAAGGCGCCGGATACCTTTTGAAGGTTTCCCCCCCGATACAAAAAAAAGATAACATTGTATTATGCAACACAATTAGTTTCTCAGAGCGCAAGCAATGATTTGAATTACCGTGTATAGGTGGAAGATCCATCATAACTGTACTGGAGAAATGTCACAGCCATAATTTCTGCATTGTGTTACTTTTATTGTGACGGAAGTAGGTGATACGATTTTCTTCCAACAAGACTCAAGCCTTATCATACATTTAATATTATTAGAGAATACAATAGGCAGCCTCATCGCTAAGGCCGTGATCTCTTCTAGGCAACCAATGCTTGGAATAATATGATGGATAGAGGGATAGAGAAAAGTGTAGGGTGTGCACACTTCATAATAAATAAATAAGCAACTGAAAAAATAATTAAGTTATAGGTATGTTTAACAGTTCACTACTGCTTATTATAGTTCATGAAAAGGAATTACAGGGAACTTAGAGGTTTAAACAATAAGCTTTTAATTGATTATAAAATGAATCATCGGATTCTATATTACAACATTATAATATAACTGACTCAATAGAATATAATCCTTGTATACTACACAAAAGTAGCGATGGCCAAGTGGAAAAAACCGACGCCACTCATCCCGATTTCAGATCCTCGGCACGCAACTCTGATAAAGAAATTTGTAATGTGTGAATTTATCTCTGCTCCATGGTGATGGAAAATATCGTGCAATTTAATTGATTACGATTTTTACGATGTTCTCCATCGCCGTACTTGCCTGAGAGAAATACATAATTTCTCGAAAGTTTGACGTTCACCACTCCGCACTTAGCCAGCGTGGTGGACTAAGGCCTAAATCCCTCTTACTTGTGAGACCTGTGCCCAGCAGTGGGACATAAAAAAGGTTAAAAAAAATACTACATATGTAGCTAGTCCTGCCATTAATAGTTATTTTGTATGTACCCAACAGGCAGTCCACAGTAAACTCCGCCTCGTATCCGCGGACGGGTCGCGGCTCGAGTATCCAGACCTCGACACCTGTCCACTGGAGGACTACTCGATGCGTCGTCGCCGCTCCACTCCGTACTCGTCCTCGGAGTTCTACCCCGGCCAGGTGGTGTACGGGCCCCTCGGCTCCCTGGACACCGGCGCTAACTGGCTCCACGTCACCAAGGAGATGAAAGCAGCCAGGAAACACAAGATGCATGATCACAAGGTAAGTGAAGAAAAGGATAAAATACTCTGTTCGCTGAGCTGCTCTTCTTTAAATACTTTGCTCTGATAGATGTCATTGTCAGCCTTTGAAAATCGTTAGTAATAACAATAATATTAATTGTAAATTTTGAACAAGATTTACTTATCTAAAAAGACTGTCAGCCTCTTAAGTAGATCAACGTGAACTGCATGCGTATCTACAACTCCATTTAAGTAAATTAAAAAATAATTGAACATTGATGTGCGCTCTATCTTGTGCCCACTAAATCCAGCAGTTGGAGGGCTGTGCTTCTTTGCCTAGACGTGGTCGCCATTCAAGGACTTTTCTTCTTCTTTGATTGTCAGTCATAGCCTGCCCATTGCCACTTCAGCCTGCAGATTTTGAGAGCTGTCAGTAACCTTCTTTCGTCTACGGATTTTGTCGTACAGAGAAATACCAAGCATAGCTCTCTCCATCGCTCGAAAGCTATGGAGTTAAAAGGCCATGTCTCTACGCCGTAGGTCATCACTGATAATACCTAATACCGCTTTCCCACTGATGTTTTACAAGCGTTGGCGTTTCTCCAACGTTATTGTTACGCAAACGCGACGTCGACGTCGCGCCAATTCGACGTTTACGTTGCGTTTATAGCTTGTGAAACGTTAACTAACTCATTCTGCTATTGGATGTTGCTAGGGCCAGCGCTCCCTCTCATACAGAGCGGGAAGGCGTGATTTTTTACCAGTTTTCTAACAAACGAAACATTGACATCACGTAGACGCGACGTTAATGTCGCGTTTGCGCAGTGTCAACCCCAATGCCGTTAAAGCGCCGGTGAGATAGCGGCCTAATTTGCATCACTTGGAATCATCCTCAAAATTGAAATGTTGATTTTATTTTTAATGATAAAATTATCGTAACATTAATAGCTGTCTAATTTCCAGTTCACTGTGGAAGCGGTGGTGACGGAGAGCGTTAGCGTGCACTGGCAGTGCCGTGCGCAATGCACGCTCCCCAACGAGAGCGCCGCTCCCCAACAGCCAAAGTTCCTCGTCGAAGGTACTGTAGATCTTCGTACGTATATATAGCAAGGTACACGCTCCCGAACGAGAGCGTCGCACCACACCCAACCCCAACCCAAGCCAAACTTCCGTCGTAGATGTATGTCGATATACACCTCCCATTATCATAATCGTTACCATGAAGACACAGTCTACTAATACTATTGTATTCGCGGACTGCGCTATTGCGCAGTGCATACTCCTGGATGAGAGCGCCGCCCCCCAACAACCAAAGTTCCTCTTCGTTGGTACAGTGTGATTGGTAGATGTTTGTCGATGTAGACCTTGCTTTACAGTAGGTGAAGTTCATAAACATGAAGGTTCAGTCTGATCTTCTAATACGCTCTTATTATTTGGTTTTGATACAAGTGCGCAATGCACGCTTCCCAAACCAAAGCGCCGCGCCCAAAGCAAAGTAGTTTGTCGAAGGTTCATTAAAAGGTGTAACTGTGATGAAAGTTTGTCGATTAAGGTTTGTTTGTTTAATAGTTTAAACTGTCATTCTTATATTGTCACATAAACTGTACTGTTCGACTTTAAAGTTACAGATAAAACTAAATATATTATTATGTAGCGGGCATTAGGTTTACACAGTTAATACTTTGAGAGATAGACGCTATGCAATGCTTTACGATATTGATAATACAAAAAACACAGGGATAAATGGACTGAAAGTAAAATTTCGGATTTCCAGTGATTTATTTTATGTTAAAGACTTAAAATAAAAAATATAGTTAAAAAATCGGATACACGCTTTTATTGGAATCCAAATGAAGAATGATAATTTTTCAAATAGAAATACTTTGTTCTGTAAAGGCCACTTGTAGACATGATTTTGCTGTAAAAAAAAGTTTGGGGTTCTAAAAATGATGTACCAAGATTCGATAAATCATTCCACTGCAAAAACAGACACCACATAACACAAAAATCACTTACTATTACATCAAACGAACACGCTTCGTTAGATATAAGCTGTTCAATCTGCTTAAGGCATGTAAAAGCCAAGGCATCTAATGTAGGTTACCCCTGCTAAACTACTACCCTTCTTTTATTGTTTTCTATGGTGTATTGTGTTCTACTAAAGGTCAATTTTGGATGAGCCTTCCACGCTTTTATGCGAAACACTAGAATTTTGTATACACGTTTAGTTTGGATGACAATATACGATAAGCTGTGTCACGTCATTCTACGTCCAATATGGTGGACCATCCAAGATGGCAGAATAGTTATTTTTAATGCACTTCTACAATATGGATCAAATGAAAGGGCTTGTTGAGAGTAACACGAAAAATAATGTGACGTCATTATAAATCCAATATGGTGGAATAGTTATTTCTTATGCACTTCTACAATATGGGTATCAAATTAAAGGGAATATTGAGAGTAGATCGAAAAATAATGTGACGTCATTTTAAATCCAATATGGCGGAACATCCAAGATGGCGGAATAGTTATTTGTATGCACTTCTGCAATATGGGTAGTAAATGAAAGGGCATGCCGAGAATAATTTAGAATAACTGAAAAGTAAAATAGTATATTTCATTACAAGTGCGGAAAGGCTGTCATTGCAAGGAGTTCCGACAAATGTCTACCCGAGCCGAGGCGCAGCCGAAGGTGAGGGTTGACAGTCTGAACTCCTTCCAATGACGGTTCCGCACGTGTACTGAACGACTATTTTTAATACAGTTGCGAAAAAATGAAGCAATTTAATAAAATAATAAAATCACAATACACTCAACTAACTAATCATATAAACTCTCAAAGAACATTTTTGAAAAATGGCGCCAAGCGTATAAGAATATAAGCAGAGATTTTTTTTGTTTTCTTCACCCATTCTGGGTAGGCAAAGGGAACTATGTCCATACAGCCAAGTCTTCAGTAGAATTTTTTATTGATATGAAATGAAAATGTTAATGAGGTGAAATGAAATGAAACCTAACCTAACTCATTGAATCAAATCATTAAATCTGATATTGAAACAAATTAGTAGCTTCTTTTTAGAAATATTTTCATTAATCATAAAAACTTCTAAAACTTCGTGGTTGGTTTTTTTTCTTTTTAATAGACATTATTTTGACAGTTGGGAAAGAAAATGCACGAGTTCGGAAAAGGTAAAGAAAAAAACACGAGTGTGTAATAGCCCACTTCCCGAACGCTATACGTCCCTGCAATATGCCACTTTTTGAGCAACTGTATTAAAAAATTAATTGAAAGCAACGAAACCTTTAAAAAAGCTTTTATTAAAATGCTCTAAAAAGAAGAAAATAAAACTTTCCTTTAAAGTTTTAATTATCAATTTATAACCACAATATACACAATTTAAATGATATGATCATAAAAGCTTGTAGCGCGATTTCATTTTAATTAAATACTTATAGGCACTTATAGAAACCTCGCGGCAAGCTTTTATGATCATAATTGTGTATAATGAGGTTATTAGTTGATAGTTAAAATTTTAGAGGAAAATTTTATTTTCTTCTTTTTAGGGTATTTTTTTTTCAACCTTTTTTATGTCCCACTGCTGGGCACAGGTCTCCTTCGCACAAGTGAGAGGGATTTAGGCCATAGTCCACCGTACTGGCCAAGTGCGGATTGGTGGACGTCATGCTTTCGAGAAATTATGAATTTTTCTCAGGCATGCACGGCGATGAAGAACATCGTAATCAATTAAATATCACGATATTTTCCATCACCGTGGAGCAGCGATAAATGCGCACATTAAAAATTTCTTTGTCAGAGGTGCGCGCCGAGTATTTGAAGTCGGGGTCGGTCGCGTAGAAGACCGCGGCTTTTACCACTCGGGCATCGCTGCTCACTCGGGCATCGCTGCTCTTAGGGCATTTACTCGTAAATAAAAACTAAAAAAAAAAAGGTTTTTTGCTTTTAAATTATTCTTTCATGAATGAGAAATAAAATGTCAAATAAATTGATAAGTGATACAGTTGAACTGGTTCAATGATTCTTGGGAAATCTCTGGTGGGTGGTGGGACTAACCTCCATTAGAATGGGAAGTTTTGTATGAAAGAAAAGTTAAAGCAATATTTAATTTTACTTCGTGTTTATTTTTGCTAGTGTTATTTATTATTACTTTATCTTCATGATTTTAAATTTTATTTTAGTACTTTTTGCATTTATTGGTGATGGGACTAGCAAAGAATGTTAAATTAGTTATTTATAATAATTAAATAATATTATTCTATGGTTGTACTATGTATAAAAATACAGAAGGTGAATATTAAATTCTAAATATTACCTACTGCTTGTGAAAAGTGCATGCTAAATTGTATGTAATATAGTTGGTACTGAGTTGAGGCCGATTACCGACAGCTGGCATGCTGATACCCAAACTATTGCATTTTTGTATTGTGTGTTGTATGATGGTTGCTTTACATACAGACTTTACACATTCGCAATTGTACATGCTAGATCTAAATCTATTATGATCTTAGAACCAATCACATTGTGAATATAAAAGAACAATGTTCATATTCTTTTAAGCTAAAAAGCGTTTAAAAATAAATTATTACATGGGCTTTAACCTCAACCAGATATAAATACAACAGAAATAGATTGAAAAATCAATTTATTGCCCTGCAGGTGAGGATTTAAAGAGACTAAAGTTGCTGAACGTTTTCGAACCGTGCACCCTGCAAGTCGGCGACCGCAACTTCCTCACCATCGGCGCGGAAGACACGTTCGTCAGTAAAAAGCAATGGAGGAAACAGCAGAGTAAGTCATATCAAAATTGTTGCGAAGTATGACTTGCATGAATATTATTACATGTTGTAATTTAACTTTAAACATTTAGCGACACTGATTGCTGTGTGGTAGACAGGTCTCCGACGTGGAGGTCCTCGTTACGTGCGCGTTTGTTGCAACTTTACGGAAAACATTGTTATAATTTAACTACGATGTTATCAACAAGTTTTATTCTGAGAGTTAAATAAAATTCCTCGAAGACATACTGTTCGCCAGTCCGGACTTGACCAGCGTGGTGGACTGTGGCTTTATTCCCTGTTAATTACGACAGGAAATTTGTGTACAGTAGTGGGATACAAAAAATGGTTCTAAAACATTACATAAGGAGATCTTACAATAATGCCGAAAAGCATTGAATTATGAAAAAAAAAACTTAAATCTGAATTTTATTTTAGCCGCCATTATTCCTGCCTAAGGTAAATTAAATTCTCTCGGAAAATGATCAGTGTCTTGCTGCACTTTTCCCAGAATTTGGGATGTCATTTAATTTTTAAAAAGATAAAAGATGTGTCTTTCCAGGAAAGTTTAGAAGGTTGATAACTATAGTGACTACATTTGACAGGTAAATACTACCGCAACATTCGTAAACAAAGCCGTCCACCGCCGAAGAAGTCGTCGAAGACTGAATCGCACCCGCCCGAGCACGTGCCCTCCAGACCCAAGAAACGCGCCTCCCTGCATCGCAAGCTACGCTCCGCCGACGTAACCCATCTTTTTATTTATTACTGATTTATTATTGACTGCCTGTGGCTTCAATAGCTTTTCCTTAGAAAACTCAATTTATTCAAATATCATCTTAGGACTATGATAAATATATTTGGCCCTATTTTCGGACTAAATATGCACATAAAATTAAATAAGAATCGGTCAAGCTGTTTCAGAGAAGTTTTTTCACAAATTATTTTATTTTTACATGATAATTTTATTTTTTAGATACCTTTCAGTATATGAGCATATTACTTTCTATGCATGTTGCCAGTGTCATGTAACATTTGAATATAAAGTTTCCTTGAAACCAGATGAAATAATAATTGTCAAAATTTATGTGTCGTCAGTAATCAGTTACTTAAAGTACCTAAGAATCAGTCAGAAATAATAGTTTTCAACAGAATAAATAATAAATAAGAATAATTTTCAACAGTTTACTTAAGTTACCAGCAGATATAGTAATCCGCTGATATCTATAATAAGCTGACCGGCCAATCGGCTATTAGTCATTGATTTACCTCTTAGAATGCGCACAGAGCCTGGTATTAACCGTGTTTGCAAGATGAAAGAGCTATACATAGGTTGAATTAATGTCATACAAATACATGTTTGTTCTAAACATAAATAAAGTCATATTTTGTTATGACAGAAGACTGATTTTTTCGTTTCTTTGCAGACTGAGATGGAGGTGGACATCACTGAAGAAAAGTTGGAGTCGTTAGATGAAGCTCTAAAGGCAGATGCAAACTGTCCCAGCATCAAGATAGAGCCAAGCGGTGATGTATCGTTGCCCATCGCCAGTAGCCTCGAGGATACTGCTACAGAAGAAAAGAATGACTCTGGCATTAGGTATGAACTAAACCTTAGGATACTGTAAGACCTTGTGAGTTTTAATGCCATGAGTAAGTATAATAAAATTAAGGGTCTAATAGTTTGTATTTTTAATGCCACACCATGTAAAAATTACCAAAAAAATTTGTCCAAATAAATGAAAAATTTTTTTTAGGGTGAGCCACCCTTAGGGTATAAACTGTTATAAAAATATATATAACAGTTTATACCTATTAATAAATTGTTATAAACCTATTCTCATACCTATTGAATATTCATATTAAATTTCATCAAAATCGGTCAAGCCGATTCGGAGGAGTATAAAACTAAAACTGTGACAGAAGAATTATATACAGTTGTGGACATATAATTAGAAACACATGACACTAATAAGTTGTTTATAAATGTATCCAACTTTTATATGACAATTACTTATGGTTGAATATTATTTGTTATGCTATAATGAACGTATGTGTATCTAGTTGTCATAATAAACATTCAAAGAAAAATAAATTACCTATGCGTGACAATAAAAAAATAATTAAATGACGTCCTACTTTTAGTGCTGGCAGTCTCTGGACAAATAATTAGAAACAGAAAGGTAATTCAAAACCTGTTAGAAGTCCGCCTAATATTTTTTTCATTTTGTGATATTCCCGCCATTTTTAAAACGTTCTGTGAACTATTTGTGTTGGCTTATTCAAAAATGGGTAAAAACAACAGTTGTGATGCATCGACTAGAAAAATGATTGTAAACTTACATTTAAATCGAAATTGGAGTTACAGAAAGATTGCAAATCATTTGGAGTGCTCTGTAAAGAAGGTATTTAATGCCATATCATACTACCGAAAACATAATACTACTGATAAAGTGCCTAGAAAAAATCGACCAAGGAAGACCACGGTTCGTGAGGACATGCATATGATTCGTTTAGCAAAACTAGATCCTTTTTTAAGGCTCAAATGTGATACGAAAATAAGTTTTTCCCGAAGACGACCCACGTAATATATCCGCACGATTAGTTTGCAGGCGCTTAGTGGAGGCAAAATTGTTTGGGAGACTCGCCAGGAAAGTACCACTTCTTACCAGACAGCACAGAGAACAACGATTAGCTTTTGCTAAAAAATATTGTAGCTGGACTGTCCGTCAGTGGAGAAAAGTTTTATTTTCCGATGAAACCAAAATTAATTTAATAAATTCGGACGGAAAACGGTATGTGCGTCGTCCAGTTAACTGCTTTAGTTAGCGTTCAGCTGCTGCTCGCTGCTGCTGCTAGGCTTTAAATAATAAATACACAAAAAAATCAGTTAAGCACGGCGGGGGCAACACTAAAGTATGGGGATGTTTTTCGGGATATGGTGTTGGTCCCGTTAAAAAAATTGATGGTATAATGGATCAGTTTCAGTACAGAAGTATTTTAGAAGAAACTATGATTCCGTACTCTGAGGAAAAACTACCAGTAACATGGATTTTTCAGCATGATAATGATCCGAAACACACAGCGAAGTCGGTAAAAACATTTCTTAGTGAACAGTCTGTGTCAGTATTAGATTGGCCTGCAAATAGTCCGGATTTAAATCCAATCGAAAATTTATGGCATATGGTTAAAAAAATCACTATCTGAGAAACTTATCACAAACATCATTGAGCTTTTTGACTCGTTTGTAAAAGTATGGAGTAGTATTCCCCTGGAGATGTGTGAAAAATTAATTGAATCTATGCCCCGACGTTGTAAAGCTGTAATCGATAACCATGGCTTTCCAACTAAATATTGATTGATTGTTTATTACTATTTTTACTATTTAGTTAGCATTACTTTATAGTTTTGTATAAATATCTCATATTTTTAACCATTTACTTTTTTGTTTCTAATTTGCTGTCCACCCTTGAGCATAGCTTTGAGTTATCTTATCTTTTTAAATAATAATATTTCTCTCCAAAAACGCTGTGTTTTATTTCCAAAATCGTCATTCAGTATACTGAATAATATGTACTTCTCACAAAAATAAGTATGAGTATCCTTTGATAAGCGAGGTATTAATTATAATGTTATGTAGTATTTGAAATATAACTTTTTGATAGTGTTTCTAATTATATGTCCACAACTGTATATTAGATTAAGTGATGTGGGGAAAAGTTGTTGAACTCTGAGTAGATCTGTAACTTTTTTTTTATTTGAACGAAGTACCAGATAGCATGTAGGCGACTTGGTGTCATTTGGTTTCTGCAGCACATGGACATCCACTTCAAGCTAGTCTTAACACCCGTATTCATAAACAATACTGTGAGGTCTCATAGCGCTCGCCGACGCATAGGGCCATCTAAACGAATATATGTATATGTGTGTACTCGTAAGTCGGTACTTGAGTGAAGCCTGCTACTATGCGTTTGTCAAAATCGACATGTATCGATGGCTTGCTATAACGAACGCACGTCATATAGCGCTCTTTGCATAGCATTGCCTCCTTACTAAAGCAAGTATGCTTCTCGAACACAGCTGTAAGTCTTGTGTGTGGTCTTATACAGTCAGGCCGGCAACTGCACATTTCGATTACAATAGAATTGATTCACGGCAGAAGTGGGTGCAGCGGTGGTACTTCCCCGGTCGAATCATTCTATCATTCATCAAGTTCTCGAGCTCTTACAAAAATATTTATGTGAACAGATTATTTCTTTTTTTTTCTGCATTTCTTATAGTAATATGCTTCTAAAACTTTGTCTGTCTATATTAAACATCTTTTGTTCACAGTCCAGAGCCAACCAAAGAAGACAGTGCGTTACTCAACGGTGACAGTCGAATGTCAGAGTCTGGCCTGAACGACGATGACTCCGACAACTGGGAGAATACGAGTAGCGATGGCAGTGACACTGATAGGTTTGAATATTATATCGAATTAATAATTTAATTCTTTTATCGGATGTTTTTTTTATTTACTAGACTTCCGCCAGCGGTTTCGCCCGCGTGGACCCGTTTATAGGTGCCCATAGGATAAAAAAACATTCTATGTCCTTTACCAAGGTTGACTCTATCTGTGTTCCAAATTTCATTAAAATTGGTTCAGTAGTTTAAGCGGAAAAGCGTAGCAGACACAGACAAACAAAGCTACTTTCGAATTTCTAATACATATTATAAATTCTGGATTGCGATTTATTCTTGCAAACACCTTAAACTAGGAGTTACAAAGGGTTAAACCTAATGCCTAAAGGCATTTGTCTTCTAGTTCAATGTTGTGAGTAAGTGCACATAACCTAAGAAGCTTTGTCAACTTGTTTTGTCATTACTTTGTCAACGTACATACCTCTTAGTTACTATAGTGACCTGGCTGCTTTAGTAAGACAAACTTATTGATGACTGATGAAATAATGTACATGAACTGGCATTCGTGAGATAATGATCTTTTTAGGGTTCCGTAGCCAAATGGCAAAAAACGAAACCCTTATGGATTCGTGATGTCTGTCTGTCTGTCCGTCCGTATGTCACAGCCACTTTTTTCCGAAACTATAAGAACTATACTATTGAAACTCGGTACGTAGATGTATTATGTGAACCACATTAAGATTTTCACACAAAAATAGAAAAAAAGCAATAAATTTTGAGGGTTCCCCATACTTAGAACTGAAACTCAATTTTTTTCATTAAACCCATACGTGTGGGGTATCTATGGGTAGGTCTTCAAAAATGATATTGAGGTTTCTAATATAATTTTTTTCTAAACTGAATAGTTTGCACGAGAGACACTTCCAAAGTGGTAAAATGTCTCCCACCCCGTAACTTCTAAAATAAGAGAATGATAAAACTAAAAAAAATATATAATGTACATTACGATGCAAACTTCCACCGAAAATTGGTTTGTACGAAATCTAGTAAGTAGTTTTTTTTTAATACGTCATAAATCGTAAACCACAATTTACCTTTCATTCAATCTTAATGCAATGATTTCTATGGATAATCAAAGGCAATGATGTATTCTGCCGCTATTGTTATACAAATATTAAAAATGGAATAAAATAAATATTTAAGGGGGCTCCCATACAAAAGACGTGATTTTTTTTTTATAATGGTACGGAACCCTTCGTGCGTGAGTTCGACTCGCACTTGGCAGGTTTTTTTAGTATTAAGTAAATTCAATTGAGCTCATCGTAGTTTAAGGCAAATTTTTTTCATGTAATTAGCTATACTTATATAGCTGAAGAGTTTCTTGGTTTAAAGTGCAAATCACGGGAAGTACTGGTATGAAATAAATATTTTGTGTTGGATTGTACATTTATCAATAAAGGTTTTAGGATGTCAAACGTCACGTTATAATGTGAGTAAAACTGCGGGCCATGTTTAGTTTTATATATTGCTATTATGGCGACTGGTTTCCGATTGAAGAAAATCTCAGTGGTAAATGTGTTTTTTGTTTCCTTATCGTATCGTGTTCTTGTCGGTCAGCAATCTGGTATGGTAATCATTCTCCGGGTTAGTGGTCAGCAATATGCGCTTAATACATAAGATTAATCTCAATGCTAACACTCGTATGTCGTTCTACAGCGGTGCAACATGGTCGTCCCGTTGCTCCTCTGCCGCTTCGGGGTCCGGTCGCGGGAAGCGCTCGCCGCAACTGGCAGTGCGCCTACTTCGTGGCAAGCGGCTGAAGCGCGCCCCCCGCCGCGCCCCTCCCGCGCCCCCGCCGCGCAGGAACGAGCGCGTCGTGGTCGAGACGCTGCACACTACCAGTCATGCTAATGTTGTGTGGCAGGTACGTATGAAACTACCGCCAGTAGCTTAATACCAGGATACGTTCACCTATAGTGTTGTGGTAGGTTGGCTGCAACCCTTTTTGCGTCCCACTGTTGGGCACGGGTCTCTCCCCAATATTGGCTTACTCCACCTCGCTGCTCCAATGCGGGTTGGTGGAGATGCGGGTTAGTGGACAACCCGCTGTCGGATGTTTTCAAACCGCCCATAAGGCCTCCTACAAGGTTTATCGACTGTTAGCTATCGACAACAACCGGGACCGACGGCGTAACGTGCGCTTCGAAGCACGGAAACGCGCATGAAATTTTGGCCACTAGCGGTCACCCATTTCAGATCTGACCGCGCCCGTTTGGCTTAGCTACATAGACCGCTTGCGTTCTACGCTAGCCGCCAAGCCATGCGCGCTTCTTCATGTGGTAGGTTAATTAAATGAAATATTCTTTATTCACTGTACGGTTCTTTTACAAACTCTTAGTGATCGTAATTTTTTTCATTCTGTCTGCTTTGGGTCCGCTTAGACAATGCTGAGCTAAAGAAAAGAGTAGATGGAGAAAAACTCCAGCCCAGTTTTAAAATAAGGTGTTACATACAATAATTAGCTTTCTTACAGAGTAGCTATGGGCCGATAAAGAAAATACGTGACAGGTACCGCATGCGTCAATGTCGTCCCACAGCCATCTGCTAACATTTTCAGTTTGATTAATTTAGGTCTATTGAATCAGTTATAGAAACAGACTTGTGGGTTTACAACTGAATCCTAATATAAATCCAGTCGCTGTAGCTTGGGACTAGAATTAAAACCTACAGATGCCTACAGCATGTTCTAAATGTCAAGCAGCTCAAGCTTTTTGTCAGATTTAAGCTCCTATTTTCGAAGCCAGTAAACCCAGTGAGAAACCTTGCAATTACAAATTAAATAAGGCCCTTAATGACATGCTATTCTTTAAAATGCTTTACTTATAATATGTTTTTTCCAGGATGGCACGATAGAAATGGGCATACCTTCAACCCAGCTCTATCCCATACATCACCTAGATGGTCAAGAGTGTTTTCCCGGAGACTTTGTGGTCAGTGGTGCTGCCAACATTGAAGATGGACAGCAGGTCAGTGAAACATCCTTTTGGTTTTGGTTGTTACAGTGACACTAGAAAACACTACTTGTATAAATTGAATATGTAAACACCATCTTACTACATATTTATGGTATTATCCTGTTTTTATGGCATATCTGTGGTAGATAGACTCATAAGGGCTAGTTCACTTTTTGGCTTTACGATTCGAATGCTATTTCGTTTCGAATGACTAAACGTAATAAAATTGTGTTATCTGTTTGTCCAGCTCAACCACCGCGAGTACGGCGTTGTTCAACGCGTGGACCACCACGGGCGTACCGCCATCGTGCATTGGTATCGCACCTATACTAGCGCGGAGGAGCCTGTGTAAGTTATACAAACACACCACATTCGTAGCCCCACACATTAACGGTTACGCAGTCTTAGCCGCTCTAGGCGTACGCTGTGTAGTCGCCCCAAAGCCGTCCCTCTAAACTACGTTAGGTGATTTCATGAACAACTCTGCACATTGTTGCCATAATGAGCGCGAGCTTTTAAAATATAAGGTCCTTTTATTGCAATGTGGATCAGACAAATTTAAACAAGGTTATATTAAGCTTTGAGTTACTTCTTGTCATTATCAGTTAGTAAAATTTTAACCAGAATTGACTGACTCTAAAATCTGCCCAGTGCCCTTTGGGCCTACAGCAGTGCTTACTACTGCTGTGTCACATGTTTTCATTGTTCACCGACACACGTCTACACCCCATAATGCCATGTTATTTACGTAAAAACTTGTCTTCAAAAGAGTTCTGCTTAGAGGTTTTCCTTCGGCTGTTGCATTACAAATTTATTTGATCTTAAATTAATATGAAAATAAAAAAATATCTAAAAATAGATTTCATTTGTTTAAGAAACTTTCACTTAGAAAATGAACAGAAAGATTTACTTTTCTTGAATGAATATTATTTAAAAATGTCGTACTATGTGAAAGACTATTCAGGTGAGAGCCGAGAGGGCTTTGTTTTAAAGGCGAGCGATAAGAACTCTAGCACCCTGAGGCAAAACAAGCTGTTATTAATATTCTGCCACTCTACTTATCCATTAATCTTTTGAAAGATTACACGCTTCAGCAAACCTTAAGACAAAGTTTTTTGAATTGAAGAAACAAATTGTATATGAAAAATCTGTTTCTTTTCATCCCACAGTCCTCAAATGTTGCACGAGAGCGAAGTGAGCGTGTACGATCTGAAGGACCACCCCGACTTCCAGTACCGGCCGGGCACTGTCGTCATCAGAGTCGCCAACTTTACCGGGGAGGATGCCAATTGTACTGCTGGACAGGTACGTTCAAATATTTTTATCTTTTATGGGAAAATATATTGTGATCAAACTTCTGAGCCAAGAGTTACGCACGTCTGTTTAATCTCCCATCTTGACCAGCATAGTGTTAATGTTGTTTATGTTTTAATTAAAGGTAATTGACAACTTCCCATCGGGTCGTGTGAAGGTCTGGTGGGTAGACGGACACACAAGTATGTGCTGGCCACAGGATCTGTACAAGGTAATTAATTAGTTTTTTTTGTAGTTCTCTTGTATGTAGTTATTTTTGTTATCTAATGTTGATCTTTTGAATTAATTTGATGACATAGGTATTTAATTTGTATGCGATAATTTTTAATTGAGTTATTTTTAGAACTTTCATTAAGCCTTTTGAGTAAGAAAAATTGTGTATTTAAACATTACACAATGTTTACAAATTGTTTTTGTGTGCGTTATCTAAGAAGCTGTAAATCAGTAATCAGTTATTATGTACCACAGAACTATTATCAACTATAGATATCATGTTACCATAGCTATCATCGTAACATAATTATCAGTAGGTCACTATAGTAACTTGACTAGACGCTAGAGTGACACTACCTAAGAGTAGGGCACACAGTTTTAAGTTGGTATTCGTGAGAAGTATATCACTTAAAGAAAAAAATAATTGTTTGTAAAGTCGATTTACAGACGATATTTTTTCGTGATAACGTTATAAAGAAAGATTGATGATTTTTTTTATGATGAATTGAATTGAATTTGATTTGAATTTTTTGATGAAAAAATATTTAGAGTACCTACTTGTTCGCTTGTTAATTTTAAACTTCCAATTGACAAGGTGGGCGAATACGACTCGGACGACGGCGAGCTGTGGGCGTCGGACGCGTCGGGGTCGGAGGACTCGTGGGAGACGCAGAGCTCCCTGCACGACCCCGAGCCGCGCACGCCCGACGACGCTCCGCCCATCGCGCCCAACATCACCGTCCTGCGGGGCCTCCCCGCGCAGGCCACGGCTCCAGATAGGCCTCCCAGCCCCTTCGGACTGCAAGGTATGTTCATCCATATATCCATCAACCGTATTTCTTGTTGCTTGGACTTATGCCTTCGGAGGCACTTGATAGTGTAGGAGAGTTACACTGCTCTTTCAAGAGTGCCTGTTAGATGAGGATACTGGTGTGTTCTTCTGGAGTCCCACCCCTAGCGAAGAGCCCGCCCACTTAGGGGATTTAGTGCGCTACAAATCCCACATAATCTGGTATATATCTCAGATGTGTCAGCTACATTAGGAGATTACCCTGATACCGAAAAAAGGCCTTTTGTTACATTTCGGCAGCCTTTCCATTGTTCAATTGTTTTTTCGTCATTGTTAGCACCTAGAAGTGTGAAAAAGCTACCAAGAGAGCCCATTGAAGTGCTGTCTGCTAGAGATTCCGGAAACCTCTCCAAGTGCTAAGGCAGTTAGTGTGGTATAAATTCCATGTAACCCAATATATCTCCCAATGTTCAGGCTACATTTTGAAGGTTCACCCCTCTCCCTATGCCAAAAATGAGGTATTTTCTAACATTTAATTACATCTTCCGTCATCGTTCGCCATCTTCTTTTGACTACTATCGCCTTTTACAACGGAGATTTGTGTTTTTTTTTTTGCCAAGGCGTATTCACTGTTAAACATTTTTTTTCTGTAGATATATACATAAATATAGTTATCCTATGAAATATTTCAAATAGAATCACTATGTTACTAGTTAAGTTTCGATTGAGGATTTAAATAGTTGTTTAGATTAGAGTAACTCATATAAAATAAGACGTGTTAGGTACATCAATCATTCATACGAATTATCAAAGAAGAAGCAGATCTCTTTGCACTATCAGAGCGCACGACATGTCGAATTATTTTTATAGGTAATGTGGTACAATATTGTTAAATTAAGGCGCTTTTTAGGGTTCCGTAGCCAAAATGGCCAAAAAATGGAACCCGAATAGATTTGACATGTCTGTCTGTCTGTCTGTCCGTCTGTATGTCAAAGCCACTTCATTCTAAAACTATTAGGACTTCAAAGTTGAAACTTGGTAGGTAGATGTAATCTCTGAACCGCTTTACGATTTTTATACAATAAAAATTAAAAATAACTCAAACAAAATTTTTTTTTCATCAAACCTATTCCTGTAGGGTGTCTATAGATAGGTCTTTTAAAATGACATTGAGGTTCCTAAATTCATTTTTTCTCAAAGTTAATCGTTTGAAAGATAGACACTTCCAAAGTGGTAAAATGTGTGTCGCCTATAATAATGCTTGCTACTACGGAACCCTTCATGGGCGAGACCGACTCGCACTTGGCCACTTTTTAATAGTTGAAAACTTCAAACTGAGTCATTATGCACTTGGTTAGACCTAAAAGGTTATAAGAAAGTAAGAAAGTCTATAAGGAAACAGACTAACGAACAAATAACGATAGTAAAATAGATTTATTTTGAAAGGTAATATAATTCTTAATTACAAAGTCCACAAAAGTATGTTTAGTGTGTTACATTTAGGTTAGTGTTATTAATTTTATCACGCATATAAAAGAATTAAAGTATAAGTTTGAGCTTTTAAAAATAAAATAAAAAATAAACGTGTCTTCAAGAACACATGTGGCAGCAAAATGATACGTCGTTTTGAGTATTACTTCGTGTAATTATAGATCTTTACAAATTGATGCAGCTAGGACGCTGACGAGAGACGGAAAGGAATTTGACATAATTGACAATTTACAATCTCTTTTCTATTGGCGCGCATACTTCATATGCGCCTGAACAAAATGGTTTTGAAAAAAAGTTTTAAGTTTCTTATTTGTTTATATTATTTAGTGTTCACAATATTTTTGACTTAGATTGTTATGTATAAAATAAGTTTTTTTGTTAATAATTTACCAGAGTTAATTAATTTAATATGTATGCATTGTTTTATTCAGTGTTATAATTAAGTTAACTAAAAGCAAAGTAGTTTTTATGGTTAAATTATTGTTAAAGTTAATATTATATTATTATATTTTCAACACATTCTTTGTTACGTTGAAGAATATTCTTACTTTCATTACTTATATATATATGAGTAAAATTAGCTGTTATTAAGAATTGATGTAAATTTATACAATTTAAAGATGGAACATTTTATAAGTCATGAAGTGATAAACACTTCCTTTGTTTCATTGTTTCATTCATAGACGTTCCTGACGCTAACTTGAGCGATGGCACAGGACAACATAATTCACGTTGATGTTTTTAATAATGTGAAGTTAAACGCCACGGTTCAAAGATAAATTATTTTCCGTAATATTTTACACACATACACCACCACATATACACAGCTTACGGTCATGTCATGCGAGTAATGCGTGGACACTATTCATTCATTTTAACATTATGCTGCTAACGGCGTCAGCTATGCTTTCACGTCATAAATACTGCACAGATAAAGATCAAACTTTGCAGAAAACCTAAAAGCACAGGACACGCATGGGCAAGTGTTTATGTCATAATATTTATTATCAATTCAGGTACACAAAAATAGGCGTGGCACTTAACTATCGTCAAATTGTGGAGGAATGGTCTGAATTTCTCTTATGCTGACATCGGTCGGCCAGAGTAATAATAATATGAAGAGAACCAAAACGTAAAAATGTCTTATATTAAGTAATCAAGACTGACGTCAAAGTAGGAGTAATAGGGAACATGCATGAAACAATATTTAATTGGAGATAATTGCAAATTATAATGACAAAAAGGATAAAGCTCTAGGAAATATGGGGGAAATTTTCAATTATTATTTATTTCATACAAATATTTTTTCGGAATTCTTATAATTAACCAAGAAAAAAAAACGACTAAATTGACGCAGTTTTTAGCGGTTAAAATCACAAATCACTCGTTTTTCCCACAATATTTGGTACTGCGTTCACGGGATATGACGTCATATTCCTCGCTTCGTTAGTATGGGCCGTTTCTAACACTACGCGGTGAGATTTAACTTTGGCTCGCATTTCTGTCTTTAGTGGTGCTCCCATCGTTGTGGTCCTTTAAGAACACTTGATCCCTTTGCCAAATAGGATCGATTGATGAAATAAAAATTCATGCATGTTCCCTATTGATGACTGATTAGGCCGTCGTTTCCCAGCGACTCTCTCAGGCGCACTGGAGCAGGTGATGAGCGGGGCCGGGCGAGTGGCTACCGTGCTCGGGTTCGCACAGGCAAAAGGAAATGAGTGGACCATAGCACAGCCCTCCGGACAGGGGAAGGAGTGGAGCGTCACGCGACGCTCGGGCTCGATACGGATCGAAGATATGTGTTAGTGGCCAAAAAAGTAAAATAAAAATTTCCTACCTTGTAAGGTACTCCTTAAATCAGAGGCATGATTCTCGTTTGTGTCAACGTAATGTCGTATTCGTCTTTATACGTTTGAAGGCCCGTGATGGACTAACACTGTCTATTTTAAACCAATCAAAGATGTTCAATTGCACGGATTCAAATTTCGACGTTTCAAACACCGCGAGAATCGAGCTTCGGTGGATGATTTCTGAAATACAGGCTTCAAATATGTTCATGTCATCATCTTAGAGGAGAGATATCACGATTTATTTACAGTTACATGCTTGGTAGTCTTTATTGTAGTTTTAATGCATTCTGCTTCGCTGGGCGGATAGAAAGTTTTGCGAAAAACTATGTATATGTTGATTTCGTTTGTATTACAGCATTATTTGAGATCTTTTGGTGAAAAATTTGCAAACGGATATAAAAAAAATAGATTTTCTGCATAACTTTCTAAATGCCTATATAGACAGAAAAAATAAGAATTAAAAAAACCCTTTTAAAGATTAGAGCATTGCAGTACAAACTTCATATGCCACAAAGTGTCAATTTTAATGTTTCTCTTTAGAGATGTCTCACATCAATCTAAGTAATATTTGAGAACATTTATTTATTTACTGTTCATTTCTCATTTACATAATCATGCACCCTAATGCTTCTGCAAATAATTCAAAAGAATTTCATTCATGTTCGTTCATAATCAACATTCTTTCGGTCCTTACACTTTTACCTTCCAAACCAAAGAGCTTTAGTTAAAAGATAAATGTCAATGTCAGAATGGTGTTGCCTTAAAGGATTTGTTTATAAAATATCTAGTTATTTCATATTGCTGTTAGGACATTTTTATAAAGGAAGAGTAAATTAAGTAAAAAATATGTCTGTTTTAGGTGTGTTATATAATGTTACTGTATTATTTAAGTTTGCTTATTGGCACTATGGCACAAAGTACGTTTAAATATTCTGCATGATTGTTATAGGTTGAATGTATGCGTGTAGTTATTTTTTTAATAATATTCGTTGTTCGATTCGATGTATTGAAATCTTAGCTATTTTTTGTAATTGAGCTTCTATGATTTCTCTTTGTTTCATTTCTGTTATGTAATTTATGTCTGTTTTGTTAATGTTTTTTTACTGTATGTCGTCAATCTTGTGAAGATTGTTAAATTGAATAAGATAGTGTATAAGCAAACTATTATACCTGAATATCCTTAATAGCATTAACATTAAGTTGTGTAGTAGTTTCTTTCTTTCTAGTAAGGTCTTTTATATAAAAACATTTTAAAATATTGGCCCATTTTGATTTAAAAAAAAAACTGTTCAGACCAAGGACTGGGACAGAATTGTGATGAAATATTACTTGCAATATGATAAGTACAATATGTAAATTTGCGCTAAAAGTAATGTCGTTTTAGTCCCACCAGTATCCCATATTTATCGTAGACCTCCTGGTCTTTACTTCTCTTAATTGCCTTATTGACTCATCTTAAATTTATTTGTGCAGCGAGTATAACGAACGCGTTGGAGGAGGCGACCAACGGGCAGGGCACGGTGTCGAGCGTGGTGGTGGCGGAGGGCGTGACGGTGCCCAAGCTGCTGGAGCCGCGGGTGGCCGCGCACATCGAGCGGGGCCGCCTCGCCATGCGCCGCCTCGAGGAGATCTTCGCGAGGCACCCCACGCTGCAGAGTCAGGAGGTGAGGGTTGTAGAGCGTATTGGTGCTGTTGGTGGTGGAGGGCGTGACCCTGCCCAAGCTTCTAGAGGAGGCGAGGTTTGGGGTTTCCGAGGCAGACAAGCTTGGCGGCCAGCACGTACATTTGTGTTGCTTGCTGAAGCAGTTTCATGCGACCGTCAGGCAGCGTGTTCCAGCAAGAGGCATTTTCCTCATTTAGAACAAGATATCGTCCGTGATAGTGAAAAAAAGTGATTTTCATTGATTCGCAACTGAGCTGTCTCTTTGTCCGACATTTCGCTAACAATCGGAAAAATCACTTTGTTTGACCACGAACATGGACGATTTTAGGAGCAATGCTTCATCAACGGCAAACATCTAGCTCAGACAGAACTGCTATTTGAATGAGTGCGTCAGTACTTCTAACGCACTCATTCTATTCCACAAAAATTTTGGCAAACTTCAGTTTGGATGCGATATTTATAGATATATCGATTAACTATTGATGTCAACATGCTGGTTTCTAAAACACTTATCTATATTTTATTGCGCTTATAACTTTTATTTAACTCATAGACTACAAGATAATGAAATAATTATCATGCGTTTATTTACTTACAGATTATGCGAAAACTGCTCAATTTGTACAAAGACTGCCGTTTCCTTGATCGATTGATGAATACGTCATTCTTTCACGAGGATATCTTTCTGGTAAGTAGTTATTACTTTATTTTATTTCAATAAAATTCGAACATTTTACAAAAATATAAAGTCTGAGAATACCTTCTGATTATTAACTAAAATTATATTGGCTCGGAAGAAATGTGTTACGACACTAGTTTATGAAAAAACAATTTATAGAGAAAATGACCTAGAATTTGTATCTGCAGTTTCATATTAGTGTCACAAAAAATCCATGAATACTGAAGCAGCAGTGTTCTAGTCTGACTCTCACATGTCCGATTTTATCCAGTTTAGATATTTTTACTTCTCACCATCTTAGAGATTTATATTTTGACAACTTTTGAAATAACAGAAAACACTGAATATCTGAACTGTGTCTTTAATGAGCTAATTACAATATTCTCATTATAATATCAATCTTATAAGGTAGGGTCTCTACACAGTGTGCTAAAATTATATTTGGAATCTTTTATCTTTTTCTTTCAGGGTCTACTAGAGCGTGTCCGCGAGCGCGGCGCAAGCACGCCGTGCGCGGGCGAACGTCGCGTGCACGAGCAGCTCGCTAGGCTGTTCGGGTCCGACGAGCCGGCGCCGGAGACCGGCGACTCCGCCCTCGTCGACATCACCGAGGAGCCCCCGCGGGATGACGAGCGCTCTGTGGGACGCTTCCTCGTCTCCAACGTCGACTTCGACCCGAAGCTCAGTGAGGAGGAGCCCATGGATGTTACTAACGTGAGTTGTGCTTGTGTTACTTTTTCCCTGTCTACCAATTTTTTTTTACCTTTTTTTCATGTCACACTGCTGGGCACAGGTCTCCTATCTGAAATGAGAGGGATTCGGGCCATAGTGCGGATTGGTGGACGTTATGCTTTCGAGAAATTATGAATTTCTCTGAGGCATGCACGGCGATGGAGAACATCTTAAGCAAATAAATGCATATCACGATATTTTCCATCACCGTGGTCAACCGATTTAAGAAAGAAAATTACCCCCTCACTTTGCAAACTTCATAAGGCAAATATGTAAAAAAAAACAATAGATAGAAAGAAAAATTACTTGGTTTTCGTGATCGGTTTTGTTTGGATAATTAAGCCATTAAATTTTATTTATAATAAAAGTAATGATAAACATGATCGTCCTATAATTCTGTAAAACAGTGTTATTCATAAAAATCCGAAAGTCTTGCTTGACTGACCCGCAACATTTCTTACGACTGCCTCTCACTTTTTCTTTATTTGAGTAAATTCCGTTTAAATTAAAAAATAAAAACGAATAACGGCCCTGCAAAACTTATAAAAACTGTTGATTTATACGAACAAACACAAAACGGTACTTACACATTGGTACATTTAAAATAAAATAAAAAGTTAAATTGTTGCATTTGACTAAAATATTATTTCAATATAAATCTATTAACCCAGATAGAGCATATATTTTGATTTACCTATTGTAGTTTTATTTTTGTGTCCATTTCAGTTGGAGGATACTAGGACGCCTGGAATGCCTTTGATCCTCAATGCCTCTACCGGGTTTAAGCCGCCTGTTCAAAAAATGGGACAGGACACTCAGCCTTCAAGTCAACGAGGCAATCAGAACAGTTAGTATTTTCTAAAATTATTATTTACTTTTCCCAGTGTCTAATAAAATGAACGCACGATTAATCCTATTAAATTTCTGAAAAAATCTCTAAAACTTTAACAAAATAATCGTTTCACAAAAAACATAAGTGCGTACTTTTTTCGTGGATAGTTTTTTCCAATATACCTGTCTTTTAGTAAAATTGGAAGAGTATAGTAAATAAATTAAATTGATTTAATGACAAAAATGGTAATCAATAATTTCCTTTTACTACATAACTGCTTACACTGCACTAAAATGAAAATAAAACGCGCAAATTTATAAATTTATATTTCAATTAAAAGTAGTGCTATGTTTGTTTACCACTATCCCTCAAAAGAAAACAAAGTTACACATACTAAAACATATGGACGCTCACAACATTCATAGCCGACATTCATAGACTTTGTGACAGAGAACATTTATAACAAGATTTGAAGATTAAGGAAGTAAATATTCCATGTCCAGCGGCTACAGAAGGAGAGGCCTCCCTGCAGGACCTGCACTCGCGCAACGTGTGCCACCGGCTGTGCTCGCTCATACACCAGCAACTGATCAAGGCGCACGCTGAGGTCAACAGGTACGTTTGTCATATCTACTTGTTAACAGCACACGAAGTTTTAAATGCAGCTAAGTGTATTGCTACGAGAAGGTGTGAATTCAAAAGTATTTCTTTTAGCTTTCGAATTCGGAATTATCATGGCTGTGGGGTTTTATGCACTAGTGCATTGTCTCTTTGTGTGTTAACCAAGAAACTGTCAGTCAATCAGTCATCCAAGCGGCAAGTCAGGTTACTATAGTTACACGCATGTAACTAATAATCTTATTAGTTACTCTGCGTTGCTTGCGGGTAACTATACTGATACTGACTGGTAGCTTAGCTACGGACAGCTTAGGAATGGCACAACGAGACAATGTGCGCGTACTCTGATGTATGTAACATGATTATTAATTAAATATGAAATATGACAGCAAATAGGATTTTTTAAAATATTTTCGAAAAAAAAATATAAAACTACTTAAGTAAGGTTTAGAATATTAACAGCTTTTCGTTGTGGTGAATTTTCCTAACTGATTTAAATCAAATTTTTCGCTATGCATGCAATGCATGTTCAAGACAATGCGTTTTTGGAGTGATTCTGTGGATTTGTTTCGGAGAAAAAAATATTATGGCAGATAGATCTTGCTGTTAACCATGATTGCAGAAAATTTACTTTAAATATATGAGCGAGCAATAGAAAAGCAACCAGATTGTCACCTTTTATACTTGCATTCAAGGATTTTTGTGCAGACTGTTCAGGCAGCTTAAACAATTTACATATTTTTTTATCCTTAACTTAATTGCTGGCGTGTCTTGGCATTACAAAATTTGGACTTGGGAAATAAGACTAATCTTTACCCGCTGCTACTGCAATGTATGTATATCAACATCCGGCTGAATCCGTTTCGCTAAATTTAATCTTAAACCAGTCTAGATCATTCTGGGATTATTGCCGTTTGAATGAACTGGTTTGGGCACATCGGTTAGATGGTGTATAAGGTCTATAATATAACGGAAATCTATGTAAAATTTCTTTTTGTGATTCTACTCCAATTATTAAGACAGTTAATAAATAGGCAAATGCAACATTACTTGAGCAGTGCATGACAGGTTGCTTTAGTGATCCGAAAGTTTAAGTACCAACAAATGTTAGATAACAAATTCTGCTAAAATAAACGTTCTAAAAGTAATATAAAATTATGATAATTATTGATTTTTCTTATTTTATTTCTTTTTCTACTCAACATGAAAAGAAGTAAATAATTAGCTTAAAATTTTATTAAATTGATTCGTCAATTTCGCGTTGAGTGTCGATTTTACTAAATCGATTGTAGGGTGGTATGGTGGTGGATGATAGGTATTTACAGTCTGTCATTTATTTTTCGCAGGAGAAGGCCCATAGAGCTGGCCGCATTCCTTAACGGCATAATGAAAGAGCAAAGTTCGAGTGACGAGAAGTTACCCTACCACTTTACAGTGTGAGCTTACATTTATTTAATTTTTTGTTTAACCCCTCCCTTTTGTATGTATCCCGTATTCTTCCTATCCTCGAAGATTGGGCATGGAACCGTCTTATAAAATAATAATGAAGGCTATTGATTTAAAGCACTGAATTTTTGCTGGTAGTAATTAGCTGTTTTATACCTAAGTTCTGTGTGAACACTTTAAATGATTGTGATAAATCCCGGACATAACTAAATGTTTCGTTTAAAATATAGCGACAGGCTGAATCTGAAATGTTTGTTTAATATTGGTTCCAATGCACAAACTTCTTGAAACGTTTCCTTGTGTAAATTATGTTGTCTCCGTTTTACGTATTCTATCTATGTTATTTTGTACATTCCTTTTGTATCACAAACCTTCAAATAGTTACTTTCGTACTTATATATAATTTGGCCCTCATTGAATGCCCTTATGTGTTGACGCTTTTTTATTTTAAGTTTTGCTGTAATATTGTATGTTATGGCCACTTTCGTTTCAAAATGGTGAAGAACCCATGCTATAACGCCTGCTTACAATTTTGCTATTAAATCGCATCACTTATATTAAACAAAAAGTTTATGACAATAAAAACTAAAAATAACACTATCATTAATCAATACGAGTCATCTGTTAATAAAACATAATATATATTTATTTATTAATTAAATAATACTAAATATACTATAGAAAATAACACTTAATTAGTTATCGACTCGATTTATAATAAGAATTGATACACTACATACTTAATACATATGATAAATATTAAAATAATCACATTTTATAATATTAAGCTGAGTAAGATTCATTTTTAAATTATTTCATGACATGTGTTTGAAATGTTGAAATGTTTTGTTCTAGCTACGTACATATTTACACTATTATTTACTATCACTTTTATTTCACTATCATCACATTTATTTACAAAATTGTGCATCTTTTCCTAAAATTGAAGGATTGCACAGGCTACCCTCATTTCAAAGCCCAAACTATTTGCTTAGTATATTTATTAATATTTACTAGTGAAGATTTACATTGCAACATATTAATTCACAGTTCACATTAATAAGGGCATTCGAAAATGAGGACATTCAAAGCACCCATTTTGTGTGCTCTATAATGACGCACATTCATTTTGATTTGTAACTTTTTATTCATTTATGTATTAATTTGACTGTTTTGCTAGTAGATGACTCTGTAAAAAGTGGTATTTTAATTTCTCATCTGTCCGAATGTTTCAATTGGTCTTTAATGAATTAATAGTTACATCGACTATTTATCTTGATACTGTTTATATTGTTTAATGTAAGTAATGCGTGACAGACTATTTGTACGAAACCGAATCTTTATTGTTGTGTGCATGAATATTCATTATTTACTATTGAATGTATTACGTATTGGTGTTTTATGAACACAAAATTTACATTTTTATTGTGTGGCTCTTTTATATCATGAGTACCCCTTTGATATGATTGAACGGGTCTACACATGTGTACATTGTCTCCGTGTTCGTTATCTAAGATGTCATTCGGTCACTAGTTACTTTAGTAACCAGCAAGTTACTAAAGCGACTGGCGAACAGCCGGTGACAGATTCTTTAGTATCTCACATAGAGGCAATCGTGAGATAAAAGAGGCATAAAATAAATTCGACACCTATGAAAGAAATAGTTACTTTTTTTAAACTAACATTATTAACTGTGTTTCATGAGTTTTTTTGATAGATTCTAATATCCGTGAAAGTAAATTAAATATTCTGAGAAACTCTAAAAGCTATGCGGGGTTATTTATGATTGAACATATTATTAATAATGTTGCTAACGTAGGCAATACGGTTCCCTGGTGGTGACCATGGCGAACAAAGACGAGAAGGAAGAGGACAAGGCCACTGGCACTGAGGAGGTGAAGGATGCCATCTCGGACGTCATAGCCGCCGCTGAAGCGAGCGGTGAGTTGATATTTCATTTTTACGTTACCCACTTATAGCCCCACTGGGTATCATGGGCACACTTAGAGATAGAAACACAAACACCCAGACCGAGAATAAATTTAAACTCGTCATTCAAATTTCATTCATTCAATCAAACCCGGAACTTTTCGATTGGCAGTCCGACATGATAACGTTTGCGCCACGCGGGTCGTATTACATTTTTATTTCTTAGTTGTATTGTTTATTCAAAGCTTGAAGTCGAAGGGAATGTAAACTGTAAGACCGTATGTATTGATCTAAAAAACCTAAAAAGTATCATATCTGAATAACTAGTCAGGTTACTATAGTTACAATAACTGTGGTTATTTGCTTATAACCATATTCACTATTGTAAGTATAGTAGAATTAGTAACTAAGGGCTGAATGATAGCTTTTTAGGTACATGTATGCGGAGAAAATGTGCGTGCAAACACTCACAAATGTATGACTATTTTCTTGCACATAATAAATTCTTGTGAAAATTATCTGTCCATTAAATTCGATTTGGAACATACACCATATATAGACTGCAGGTGGTACAACTTTAATGGTTCGACCGAAGAAGTACCATCGCTGCACCCACTTCTGCCGTAAAGCAATTCCATTGCCTCTCGTTGGAAATGTGCAATTGTCGGCCAGACCAACACGAGGCTACCATCGGCCTTCCGTGTAGCAGCGCAACAAGATACAAACACAGGCAAGACTTAGACTTGTTTGAGGTTGTTTTTTGACCTTTTTTTCTGTTTTTGTTGCTTATCACAAGATGTGTTACATTTATCCTTAAAATTGTTGAGTCTGTTTTTCGGCGATGCTTTCCTTTTATCGGCATTTAAAATAACTACACTTCATTACAGTCCCAATGGCAAGCGAAACGGCCCCTCTAGCGACGGCGGAAGGCGCGGACATGGAGGCGGACTCCGCCCCCGTGGCGCCGCCGCAGCCGGTCCCCGAGCCGTCCGCCGGCGAGGGCTTCGTCATGCTGGAGTCCCCGCCCGCCGCGCACCGCTTCCGCCTCTCAATACTGCAGCCCTCCGACCCCAGGACCTTCTACTCGGCGGTCAAGAGGGAAATCAAGTTGCTGAAGAGCGACTTGCCTCCTGGTGTAAGTAATCATTGCGTATGATTCGAGATTATATATACATGTTTCCGCTACGAATTATTAGGAGATTTGGCAAGTCTTTAACCACATTACAGACGCATTTGTTAGACTCTCCATGTGTACTACACACTTCACCATTTTAAAATTGGGATTTGTACTGCCATAAAACCCCCATAAATGCTACATGGATACTTGGTGGTCCCAAAACGGGCCCATTTTATAGGAGAGCGATGGTGTCGGAAACTTCTCGTACGTGGCCGCATGTTCGTTGGGGCCGCTGGCTGGTCTGTTTAAGCTCACACTCTAGCCGCTCTCAATCTGGGAAGCTCCGTTTTAGTCATCTTTACGATTGGGTTAATCCCGGGCTGCAGTGACTAAAAGTACATACAAACTACATACAAAACCAATATAAAAAAATATTATACGAATTAAAAATTTCCTTCTCTGTTCCGCAGGTGTGGGTCCGCGGCTACGAGGAGCGCATCGATCTGCTATCGGTGATGATCGCCGGTCCTTCCCGTACGCCATACGAAGGCGGACTGTTCGTGTTCGACGTGCAATTGGGCGGGGAGTACCCGCGCGCACCGCCTCTTTGCCACTACCACTCGCACTGCTCCGACCGCCTCAACCCCAACCTGTACGAGGACGGCAAGGTGAATAAATATCAATTAATTAATCATAACTAGTGGATCGCCCACAAAATAATGGCGTTTATTCTATAAAAATATTTAAAAGCATGTAATGACATCCCAACTTTGACATTGGCAAAATGGTCAAAAGACCGACACGCCACTCGAAAAAAAGTAACGACAGATGCCTCTTGTAATACTTCATACTTCCGTCACATTTTTGAATGAGGAATGAACAAGAAATATTTGACAGGTCTTAATCATTGTTTTTTATGGATTAAATTGATTTACTATTAAAATGTTTATTTTTCTATAATATCTATGACTGGAGCTATTTAAAATGAGAACAACCGTTTTTTTATGTGTAGCTATCGACCCGTAAACACTGGGACAAAAATCGGCTTGCGCTATTAATATATAGGATTGTGGAACTAGCTGATCCGACAGACTAGACGTTGTCCTGTTTTAAAGGATATTCAGTTTTTTTTTACATCCTCTTTGACGATATTTGCAGCACGCATTCTTTCTATGTTATTTCAAACGCCATAAGGTTACGTTAGAAAATTTAATATAAGTAGTGGTTAAGTATTCTCAATTTTTCTGGTTTTCCGTGCAATTTTCTTAATTTTTCTTTCACACTAAACTTCTGACAATAAACAACAAAAAGAGAATTACTGAAATCGGTCCAGCGAACACGTGATGCCGTGACCAAGGAAAATTTTGATTAATCCTTACTAATATTATAAATTCGAAAGTAAATCTGTCTGTCTGTCTGTCTGCTACACTTTCCCGCTTAAACTACTGAACCAATTTTAATGAAATTTGGAACACAGATAGAGTGGACCTTGGGAAAGGACATAAGATTGGTTTTATCCTACGGGAACCTATAAAACGGATCCACGCGTGCGAAGCCGCTGGTGGAATGCTAGTTTTTATATAAATACTAGCTGACCCCGCGAACTACGGACCGCGTTTAAATGTTAGAGGTGGACAACCCTTATCTTATCACTTAAGGGGTTAGAAAAATAGATAGTAGCCGATTCTCACACCTACTGAATATGCATATAAAATTTCATAAAATTTGGTCAAACCGTTTCGGAGCAGTATGGTAACTAACATTGTGACACGAGAATTTTATATATAAGATATATCAGTATACATAAAGAGTGTAAAGGTACGATTACATAAGAGGGCTGTGGAAAGTAACTAATAAGATGAGATGACTTCTTCTTTCCTCAAAATTGGTTACCTGAACAAGGTGTTTCTGAAACTGTAATGCGAACTTACAGACCGGCGTTTTGCACGCGAATGCAAGTTAACAATGGTTATTCGCATATGCACGCGCTTATTGTCTCCCATCCGACAATCCCACCTAAGTTTCCATTTCGGTTACTAAAGTTACTAATAGGTAACTATAGCAAATGATGACCCATTCGACAGCTTTGGTAGCACACACAGACACAATGGGCACGTGAAGCAAAAGATCTAAACGAGTATAACTTATTCCAGGTGTGTGAATCCCCAAATCTTTATACTCGTAGAGTTCGCTTAAGGACTTTCTTCTTGATAGCGTAAGCTTCAGGCCTCCGCAATAAAGAGCAGAGACCTGTGCCCAGCAAAAAGGGTCGTAGCCAAGCACGCAAATAAGTTCAAAACATAAAAAGTGTGTGTTTTGTTATGTTATTTTTACTGAAATATCCATTAATATTGCCATTAGGGCCGCATACACATACATATATTTGTATGTTAATATCAAACTTTTCTTCGACGTCCATTTACGTATTGCAATATACGACGTCCGCATACATCAAATGGGTTGGCGACACAAATATAATTATTAAAAAAAACATATGGCATAACATTACGTCCATTCAATGTATAATATTGTTCCAGGTGTGCGTATCCCTTTTGGGTACGTGGTCAGGCCGCGGCGTGGAGGTGTGGGGCAAGGACAGCTCGCTGCTGCAGGTCATCGTGTCGCTGCAGGGGCTGATCCTCAACGCGGAGCCCTACTTTAACGAGGCCGGCTACGAGAAGCAAAAGGGTGAGTGACTAACTTTGTGTGATTTCGTCTTATCCAGATCGTTCATCAATACACATAGAATACTAATATCATCCTGTGGTCAATAAACCTTATATAAAAAATCTTACAGCCTACAACCAAGCCACTAGTTACTTTTAGCATCGGGAATCGGTGATATTGTCGCTTTTTAGAAGATAAACGCAGTGACCGAATGTCGGTTAGTTTAAAGTATGTGCGTGTTCTTCAATACCTCACTATGCTCATTAACTTGCTACTAGTTTTTCATTTTTTTATTTCCAGGCACCCAGCAAGGCAAGGAGAACTCGCGCATGTACAACGAGATGGTTCTCCTGAAGCTGGTGCAGTCGATGACGAAGATGCTCATGAACCCGCCGGAGCCGTTCCGCGAGGAGATCCTGCAGCACCTGCGCTCCTCCGCGGCCGCTCTCTGCACCCGTTTGGAGGGCCTGGTGGCGCTGTCCAACGGGGAGAACCCCCCCGGGGTCTCCGCCCCCGACTACCCGCTGATCCCGGCGTCGCGCGGCTTCTGCCTCACGCTGCGCTCCTCGCTGGACTCCTTCCGCAAGGCGCTGCGCCGCAACGACATCTGCGTGCCCGACTCCGCCTTATAGCCGCTATAGGTACCCCCTTAGCTTCTCATGTAACGCGCGAACGACGCGGCCGCTGCGCTCCTTCCGCCAAAAACTCTAGTACCGAAGCGGGCGGCCCTTCGCAGCTGCCGCCGCGTTCGCGCGCCCTAGTACCTCTCCCCCCTCCTCCCCTATTTGTGTATAACTGTATGTACTCCTCTGGGGGAATGAATATAATGTAACGAATGTCTCAAACGATCTCTCTACGTCTCATCCTTTTCACTCCGTTCTGTCGCGTCTCAAGCTCCTGTCTGAATCGTCTCATACAAAAAAATTACACTCGTAGTTATAGTATTTATTGTGATGTACTTTTTCGATTATAGGAATATTATATTAAATGTTCGGGGCGGGCGATAGGATCTAGTTATTGTTGACCACTCGGTTTCTCTCGCGAATTAAATTGTATCTCGTTAGAGTATCGTCGGGTGTGTGCGTGCGAAGAATTTGTTGTTCATATTGCTCGGTAATATGAAAGAAACCGGTTCCCTCTCAGATGTATTCATTAAATGAAATTCTAATGGAAACGTTGGATCTTATGCGAATAAATACTATTGTTATAATTAACGATAGTTTGTAATGTTATTTATTTTAAAAGTAATGATTACTTTAATTGGATACATTGCGTTATAAAATTAGGTTACTATAACAAGTACTTACGGATATATTAAAATCGACACAGGAGATGAGGCTTTTGCTATGTTAATATAAAAATAAAAATGAATAAAGACAGCATGTTGTACGAACGCGCCTTAATGCGTTTTAATCGAATTCCATTAACAAAATTATTTTATTCAATTGAAATATTTATAGTTTTTATTGATGTATGCATGGATAGTACGTGTATTTAATGTATGTTTCTTTTGAATGTATGCTGCGAATGTTCACTCATTGTATGTATAGTGTTTATTTTTTCTTCGTTTTATACAATATGGAAATGAAAATAATTGTTTATATTGTAATGTAATTCTAATGTTGTATGTATAAATTCGGTTATTCTGGCGCCGTCGAAAATACACATTCATATTTTTATGGTTCCTTCCTCCTAGTTACCAATATTTTCAAATTCAGTAGAAAAATATTTCATACTAAATATATTTAGATCTGTAGGGGGAAAACGTAACTATAGCCATCTTCAAATTAATAAGGGTGCAAAGAAAATAATTTATTGTAATACTTTTTAATTGCAAGTACATTGTATTGTAGTGATATAAAAATAAATTGAGTCTAACTATATGAAATGATCCAATAAAATATCTTTTTTGTAAAATAAATGCCTCTTTATGGTCTCTCTGTTATGGTTTCAAAAATTACCTAACATTATATTTTTGTAGGACTATCTTTAAAAATATCGGTTATGTAACAGATGTCCTAAAACAAAGGCTAAATTTTAATAATGTGGGAAATAGATTTTTTTAAATAACATTTAAGTAGATGGTTTTGGGCCCTATATGAAATAACACGACTAGCTAATGGCCTCTATTTAAACCTTCACCATTAGATTTAAATAATCCCTAACATGTTCTAATGATACATATTCAGACTGGAACTAAAACTATAGGCAATGAAAACCCGGAAATATCATATACATATAGTTACTGTTACGGTCCAATGAAAAAAACATACAGTAATTATATTTTCTGCATTTATTAATTGGATCCACTAATTCTGGTAAAATAACTTTAACCTTTAATTTGAGCAGTGTCAAACAACCTTTTATTTTGTTTCTATAAAAATAATTTAGCATAGCAAAAAACAGCGAGACCATAATGTTGGCACTAAATAACATTTCACACAAGTGCTTTTAACTCATTAATAGGAAAATGCAAATTACATGTTTGGAAAAATGCTGCTTTCCCAGTGATTTTAGGACCTTTTTTGGTGCATACAAACTTGAACATTTCCTTGATACCTTATTATGTTAGTAAAAACAGTAGTTACAGGTCAGTTATTGAGATTAAACACAATATAATATAGATTTTTAACCAGTGAAACCATATCCAAAAAATATTTTTTGAATTTAAATAATTGTAATGAGATAGTTTTCAAAATAAAAGTGGTACAAATTGAAACTGCTCCAAAACGGTTTATAATTTCTTGTTATAGATAAATCCCTTACTAAACCCATAATTTAAAAAATCTATTTTGTTAATTTAGATATTCAACGTTTCGATAGCCAATTAAAATTTTAATTTCATTTTATTTCAAAGCTGTAAAAGATCAGCTGTCCTCACATTTAACTACATACTCACATTGGATTAATGTTCCAGTCTGTATGCAGCTGCTGCGTCATCAAATATGCGTCATTGTATTGAAAACGAATAACTTGTTACTTGGTTAATCTCATAGTGCTTGTAGGTTCGTTGAGTCGCCGAGGGCGGCCGCACAAAACGATGTAACTTCATGCCAAAGTCAATTGAGCTATGAAAGCTTTTCTGTCGCTTGTGTACGCGATAAGTGACAAATATGTGTAATGATGATAAAATAAATAATTCTTCAACCTTTTATATTGTTTTATTTTCATTTCTACAAAACCCGGTTGCACTAGGTTTGAAATCAATTTATAAAATGTATTAGCCTTCCGCCACCGCTTCGCCCGCGTGGATCCGTTTTATAGGTTCCCGTAAGATAAAAACCATCCGATATCCTTTCACCAAGATCCACTCTGTTCGAGTTCCAAATTTCATTAAAATCGGTTCAGTAGTTTAAGCGGGAAAGCATAGCAGACAGACAGAAGAGTTACTTTCGAATTTATAATATTCAGTAGGGAAGTACAACAAACAAATACGTCGTATAAGTCTTGACTTGTACAACCTAAAGTTGGATAGCAGTCTTACAATGGTAATGATATGACTACCAGGTCCTATACACGTTTTTAATGTAACTAATTAGTCGTGCGACGAATATGTCATAGTAAACTGGTCTTAGCAACGTTGGAGTGACTAAACTATATGACGTTATATTACTTCTTAGCTAAAACGTTTGTGCAACAACGCAATAGTCATACTAACGTTATAGTCCGATAAATGTTTTGAACTGATCAAATTATGTCTTTGGAAAACCTTTATATGACATTTATATAACGTGCATATTGTATAGACGTTTTCACAGAGACGTATAACAATCACTATCTTGTTTTACAGCGGTCAATTCAAGACTCTTAAATGACTTGGTTGTTTATTGACGACTCAAATATAACCTTTATATTACATGATGTCCGTTTAATGTCATGTCCTGACTTTAATGAAACTTGCAGTCGCATTTAAATCAGGTTTTGACTTTATAATGACTAAGCGGCCATTTTACGAACTTTTGATGAAATTTTGTTACGAAAATGGAATCAAAAAAATCGTGGAGACGTTAACGAGAATTAGATTAACGAGAATTTTGGTGAATATTGACAATATGAAAAGGGGTTTTTATGTTTCTTGAGGAACCCTAATAGCTAGCTGTCATGGCGACCATTATCATCATGTCATCAGGTCGTACAGAGATAAGTTTGCGACAAAAGCAACATGTCGGACATTTTTAGAAAAAAACCTATTTTTATTAATAAAAATCTATTGATTTAAACACAAAATTACGAGGGGGCGTGAAAATCTTAATAGTATTCACATAGGTATATTATCATAAAACTTCAGTTCCCAGTCGAACTAATAGCATGAGAGACAGATAAAGTAAGATATGAAAATGACATAAACTCAGCTAGCATTTATTTCCTTGTAATTATTTATTTTACACTAAAATCTTGAAACGAAACCACAAACACGCGTTGCCACGTACAAGAATACGAATAATTCTTACAGGTATTGTCTCTTGACTCAAATAAAACGTTTTAGTCATTCAGTAACACCTGTACAACCACAATACAATAAAGCGACGAAAGTTATGGTTATCACTTATCTCATAACATTTGTACGACTTTTGAATGACGTTAACGAAGTTGGCTCGAGACTTCTGTATGACCATTATACGACCATTGAGGTCGTATAACTGGGGCCATTTTCGCGTTTAGTAAACGTTATCATAACGTAAGTATGACTTAACTATTGCGATGTATGGTATTCAGATAACGTTTACTAAACCTTTATACGACGTTAAATTGTTACTTGGGGGGATACCAGGGATTTCTTACCTACTCGTACGTTATAGATATTTTACAACAGTAAAATTAGAAATTCGAGCATTCTACCCTACGGAAAAGACGAAGGTATTAGAATAAGAGTTGTCTTTACTAGGTAATAGGTTAATGATTATTAATGAGGTAAATTAAATGAAAACACAGAGTGAACACAAAATAGTCTTTTATTACATGTAAAAATAATTTTCTATAAAATTAATATTTCAGTCAATATGTTTACAATACTTATAGTTATAACCTATATAAGTAATAATCAAATGGTTTTCTATCACAGAAAATTAGCTAAGGATTTGAATGCAATATTTATAACTTACAGTAACTAGTTACTCTGAGGTTTGACAATGTATTCAATTTTTAATACAAGTTCACAAATAACTAAGCTGTTGACCCTTGGGCCTTGACTTCCACTACTCACTTTATGATTGTTATAAAAATAGCCCATAATGATTCATTTCCATAATCATATTAAGTTCAATAAAATTAATTTGAGATTTATCTAAGGCCCTACGTTTTTATTAAATTGATATTTTGTAAATCTGCTGCCAATCTTCACAGCCGTCATATAGGTAATTGAAAATATCTTAAAATGTACAGAGAGCATTGAATTGTTAAAAAATATACACAAATGGAGTCGCTATTATACATTATACAAACTTGTTTAATTTTAAAGTCTATCGCGCCTTCTGTCACATTTCAGATGTGGGATAGTGAATATCAAAATAATAGTGAAAGATAACAAGCAAAGGAGAATTTGTTTTTCTCTATCAAAAACCCATTGCCCTCGCCATTGTTCAGACTCAAAAGGTCGCAAATTAAGCAATGTCAATGTCTACGGGTTCTGTCGAATCAAGGGGAGTTGAAAATCGTAAATGGCTGACTCTACCTATTTATATCAGTACGAAGGCCTACATGGAGAAGCAGTGCAACAAATGGAGGGAAGTCAAAGTACGCAACCATTTGAAGAGAGGAAGCGCCGCCTCGATATTTGAACTTTGTAAGTACAAGAGAGCAGCGATGGCCGAGTGGTAAAAGCCGCGGTCTTCTACGCGACCGATCCCGGGTTCAAATCCTCGGCGCGCACCTCTGACAAAGAAATTTGTAATGTGCACATTTATCACTGCTCCACGGTGATGGATAATATCGTGATATTTAATTGATTACGATGTTCTCCATCGTCGTGAATGCCTGAGAGAAAATCATAATTTCTCGAAAGCATGACGTCCACCAATCAGCACTTGGCCAGCGTGGTGGACTATGGCATAAATCCCTCTCACTTGTGAGAAGGAGACCTGTGCCCAGCAGTGGGGCATAAAAAAAAGGTTGAAAAAAAAAGTACAAGAGGCCTGTTACTTCGAATGTCACTATATATATAGATATACAGCTTAGTTATTTGTAGGCTTGTAACACAAGAGATTTTGTTGTAGTTGCTTTAGAAACAGTTTTAATACATTGATAATTTAAAACATGAAAAATGAAAAACATGACAGGATTTTGATTTAAAATAGACTTATTGAATAGACATAAAATGCTCTATGACTCAAACCTTAAAAGAAATTTTGCCAAATTGTTTTTATTTCAAAGCTATCTCATTGTCATGATAACTAACCTAGATATATTATGTATTTATACAAATGCCCCACGCAATACATTTTCGCCGCCAAACGTAAATTTCTGATTTTAAATTATAATGAAAAAATTGAAATCCTGTTAATAGAACAGACACATAAATGTAAGTAAATACAACAATGTCTTGGAATTGCAGAAAAACAAAAAATCTTTATAAGGTTTGCCAGCCGATACAGAAAACAAAAAAGATAAACCGGACCGGCAAAAAAGTCGTTGAACCGTTGCTTATGACAATTATTGAAAAGCACATGAATTTTTAGTGTAACGAGGGAAGTGTCCCATATAATATACCTGTTACAGATAACAGAGTTCTCTGAAAATTTAATTAATTTTGGAAATAATCAAAACTACTATCAGAGATTTTTGATAATAATATATGTTTGCAATACACGAAAAGCGAACGGGCTAAAATTCAAAGAAACAACGTTATTCTCTCTCTCTTATACAAACTTTGTGGTGAATCCATACCATGGGAAGGCCATAAAATCTTGTTATTTTGAATAGAGAAAAAAAAACGGCAAATTGTTTGTAAAGTAGGTTTACGGTCGAGATGTTTACGTGATAACGTCCGCACGAGAAAATCTCCATTCGTTTGTATGCCGCTAGAGTGAGAGAGACGGAAGATCGGTCCACTCACTCGAACGCTATGCCAGCCTCCGCTCGATTCCGCGTGACAAGTTTCACGGAATGAGCGCTCGAGATGAGACGGGAGATCGGTCCGTCTCTCTCTCGTTATACCTGCGATCGCGCAGAATCGCGCTCGTGAGGTTTTGGTGTGACACAAGTTTCTGAACATGTCACCCGACTAAAACGATTTTAAAGACGTTATCACGTCAAAAACGAGTATGAATCTAGCGAGTATAAAGAGTATAAAACTAAGTTAGTTGTTTGAAATGAGCCTCATTTTGAAGATGACTCTCCAGCCCATGACAGCAGAGACACCATTAACAAACAATAATAAATAAACGATACACACTCATAGCCCCACAGTAAAGTAATCATTACCCTGTGTCGTGGGTACCATGGACACATACAAAGACAGGAACACAAACACCCAGACCGTGAACAGAAATTGAAACTCATAATTCAAATTTCTGATTTGCCGGGAATCGAACCCGGTACCCCTCGATTGGCAGTCCGGCATGGTAACCATTGCGCCACGCGGGTCGACAATTACCATTATCTTAACTATTTCAATACCAATAATCATAATTAAGGTAGATGGGAAGACATAGCGACGTTTTGACTCAGAATAAGTACCTTAACCCTAATAATTAAGATAATAAGGGAAAATTACAATTTGTTTCCATTACCTGACTGACTGACTGCAACCCTTTTTGCGTCCCACTGCTGGGCACGGGTCTCTACCCATTATTGGGGAGGCCTGGAGCTTACTCTACCACGCTGCTCCAAAGCGGGTTGGCGGGGATGCGTGTTAGTGGCCAACCCGCTGTCGGATGTTTTCAAACCGCCCATAAGACCTCCGACAAGTTTTAACGACTGTAATCTATGGACAACAACCGGGACCGACGGCATAACGTGCCCTCCGAAGCACGGAAACGCGCATGAAGTTTTTTACCACTAGCGGTCACCCATCTCACACCCGACCGCGCCCGTTTAGCTTAGTTGCATATATCGTTTACGTTCTACGCTAACCGCCGGGCCACGCGCGCTTCATTCCATTATCTACTTTGATTCATTCATGCAATATGCATTCATAGTTATTTAAAGAACATCTGAGCGCAATAATCTGTTATATATAACAGGAACAATATCATATTGTTCCTTGTATTGTTCGCTTGTGGGATCTTACGATCGATTCCGCAAAGGAAGAGCCAAGATCGAGTCGGTCTCGGCTATTATGTCATCAGATATAGTCATTAAATCGCCGTCTTTTATCACTCCTTTGATCTAGGAAACTTCCGTTTCAAATTAAGTTTGGATAGTGCTTCCCTCACCTGCTATATTTAAAATGTTATGCAAGTTATCCGAATATAATATCGATTGTTGACATCAAAAAAGAAATAACTAAACAGTTCCAGAACCTGAGTAGGTATAAGTTTTGCATAATGATGTCAAGCAAACAGATTTTGTATCTTAAAAATAAGGGAATAAGTATTAGCAAGGAATGTTAACATTTTATGCACCGAAAGTAAAAAAAACAATTCGGGCTTTTTCCAACATGGGAACAATAAAATGTCATTATAATAAATAAATATAAATAAGCTACGTAGCAATCTTCTTATTTATATACCTAAATCTTATTAACAACTGTCTATCAAAGCCTTTAATTAATATTTTTTATTGTCAATTCCACCATTAAGTAGTTATCTTCACTATTTTTATTTATAAATATTTTTCTTTACCTATGGAACAGCATATAAATTTATATCATATATTAGAGATACTTTTACAAGCATAATAATATAATGTGCTTGAGTATAGTTATTACGAGGTATTAGTTCCGTATTCTTTTAGAGATTACTGATGTCAAGATTTCTTCTCAAAGATATTAACTGATACGAGTATAATGCACATTATGGACCATAGTAATACGAAAATTGCCCATAAAATATTGGAGAAGGGGCTCTTATACTTATTAACGACACCTAAACCTAAAAGATTAGTGCAATGTCGTCTGGCAGATATAACTAAGAATGTAGGCATGAAATACTGTATGCCCGTTCCAGCGTACGAACCAGTAAATTTTATGAGGATGCTAATATCTTCTAGAAAGTACGTCAACAACAGGGGAGGTGCTACGGTCATAACGGGAAACAAAAGTTTCCTAAGTACAAAATTATAGGACTCCAAGCGCGTCGTATCTAGGAAAAGACTTTGGAGATTGTTTCTCAACGTAATGGCAATGATGGGGAAGCTGGTAGAGAGCGTGAAGACGGGAAAAAGAGCGAGGAAGTACTCGACCACCTCGAGGAATATGTTCTCGTTGTCGGTCGGCACGAAGTTCAGGGTGTAGAGGTCGTTGAGGTTGGCAAAGGCGAAGGCACCGGTGAAGGCTAGAAGGAGATAGAAGACGCTTATGAGGCCGTAGTCTAGAGCGAGATGGAGGCCCAGGTGAGTCTTGCCTCGGATGGGGCTGATGAGGCCGGGCAGGGAATGGTGGCACATGAAGGAGTAGACGCAGGCGCCGAAGAGCGTGGGCAGGCCGGTGAAGTCGAAGGCCGGCGGGGTGCCCTGCGGCCCGCGCCCTATCAGAAGGTGGATCGCCATGGATATCATGATGGCGAACGCTGAAACAAGAGCAACAGAATAAATTTTTAGTAATTTGATAACTGCACCTACCTCTATCGTTAGTGAGTTTAGAACATGACAGTTTTTAAAGCCAAAAATTTAAAATAAATGAATGAATAAAAAAGTTAAAAGTTGTCTATAGGTCAAATAGGCATCGACAGGTGGCGCGGTGACACAACTCACACAAATACATTTTTATATTGTGACGTCGCGCTTAATACGTGCGTGCGTGCGTGCGTGCCTGTGTCTGTGTGTGTGTGTTGTGTAAGGCGCACTTCACAAATTGTATACTCTTGCAATGGGCATGATGACACTATTAAAGAATCAGAGAATAAATGGTTTTACAGAAAAATATATGCTAAAAAAGTTCTAAAATATGATCCCGTTTTAATATAAACATTAAGATTAATAAGATTTTCAATAAAATAAAAGTATTAAATACAGCAATCGGCCATGTTATCTGAAACGCCAAACAAAAGGAATGACGTCACGCCTAAGGAAAAGTCATCGTGTTGCTTGAAGTTTGACGAGCAAGCCGACGCCATGACACCTACGAGCGTTTTTGCGCTTAATTCAAGTTACATAGCAGAAAATACATTAATTTACGTTAAAACTTAAGTTTATTGCTGAAATAAACTTTTTTTCGCAACTAGGAGACGTGTACCTACAATAAGGAAAGGTATTTAAAAATCTGTCATCATGCCTATTGTAAACGTATTTATTACACATGCCAGCTATCAGTAATGGACATACCTATAGAAAGTAAAATTGTTCTTTTTCCCTATCTAGATCAAAGTGTGTTTTTACTGAATATAATAAATATTTTCTAGAATGTCGTCAACTATAGAACTAAGTATATGGTTTGTTAACTGAAATAAAAACGCAACAAAAATTACTACTTCTACATACTCATATAAACGTATAAATATTTAATTAGCAAATTCTTAAATTTAAACAAAATGCGATTTAGAAATTTTATTGCGCTGTCTCGTAAAGGTTACTAGAATTAACATCCAGTTAGCTAATCATCATCAGGCACCTTAAAGGGGTGACAGACGTGCGAGTAAGTACGCATATTTGCGGCACAATACAAAGAAGAACCAGCAGTATAGTAACTTCATAATAATATCAACTTCACATTCGGGCGATAATATCAAGTGACTGCACTGCACATTCTTCTTTGTACTGTGCTACAAGTACGCGTACTTTTTTTTTCAATTATGGCATCGCAAACTCTGTGCATACTGCCAGCGTCAAGTATAATTTTTGCATCAATTTTTTGCCAGATTCAATGAAACTGGACGAAGTAATAACAAAATCAGTAAGTAAGTCGTCAGTAACTAATCAGTCAGTCTAGTCAGTCCAACATTCAAGTAAAGCGATGGCTACTTTACTAGAACGTGTCCGATAGAATTTTGGAGGCAAGCAGAAAAAACATATTTTAGCACTGTTATTCTATTTCACAAACACTCGTGCACTGTAATTAACCTATATCAAACAAAATGCCATCAACTTTATCCGATATAACTGAAAATACACCAAGAAAATGAAAATAAAACAAGAGCGCAATATGTCTTTTTCGACTTCCCGCCAAAAAAACGTACGCGTACTTACTCGCATGTCTATCAACCCTTTAAGAGCATCAAGGTATGACAGGTATGACACCCGTCAGAGAGGAGTGGCCTTTACGGGCGAACCCCTCGTCCCATGTACATGCACAATGTGACTTCTAGTTATACAACTAGTGTGTCTGTGTGTGTCGGTGTCAGTGTTGTGCATAGAAAATGACGTTGTTAATTGAAATTGACATATGTATTTAGAAATGTATGCGTCTGTAGCGATGAAAGAATATTTGTGAATGTGTGACAAAATTAAAATGTGTGCGTTCTTCCCCCGCTTATGTAGCGAGGCGCTATGTGAAGGGTGAGTCATTAACTTTGATGCTCTAAGTCAGGCACTCACCAAGCCACCGCATGCCGGATGTGAAGAACTGCAGATACTTGGTCTTCTGCACATTGAAAAACACGAAGGGTCCGGTGGCAGCGAAGAACGTGAGCAGCGCCACGCGGTAGCAATCGAAACGGGTGTATGCAGCGGGGTCGTGATCAGAGCTGGTGAAACATGGGAGGGCGTCCCAGTCTGAACTATTTGTCATGTTGGCGGGGATTGAGGAGCTGTTGACATAGGAAGAAATTATTTATTTTATTATATTGTGGAAGCGCGCATGGCCCGGTAGAACCCCGTAGAACACAAGCGAACTATGCAGCTAAGCCAAACGGGCGCGGTTGGGTGTAAGATGGGTGACCGCTAGTGACAAAAAATTCATGCGCGTTTCCGTGCTTCGGAGGGCACACTAAGCCGTCGGTCCCGGTTGTTGTCGATAGGTAACAATCGTTTAACTTTGTCGTAAACCTTGAAAACATCCGACAGCGGGTTGTCCACTTAGCCGCATCTCCACCAAACCGCATTGGAGCGTGGTGGAGTAAGCTCCAGGTCTCTCCATTAATGGAGAGAGACCCGTTCCAAACAGTGGGACGCAAAAAAGATTGCAGTCATTGTAATGTGGCAACCTTCCGTAACTGAACAATAGATGGTTGATGGTGGTTTACAAAAAATAAAATAAATAAATAAATGAGTATCCTGAATCACGCTATCGAAGTTTTGTAAACTCCTCGCATATATTGAACCTCCGAAATCTGACGATTGGAGCATGGCTGGTAAGACTGTACACGATAGCGCCATCTACGAGTGATATAGACATGAAACGCATCTGCTTATATGTTTTTCACCACTTTAATTTTTTAAGGATCCATATTTATTTCCATTCATTAACTACATAGCTTAATCTGTGCTAAAATATTTACATTTTTCACATATGCCAGGCCTCTCGCCACACCTCAGACTTCATTACAGGTTCCAAACATAGATAGGCATAGCGTCTATACGTCATTGTATGCCATTCATTACGATATTTTTATAACAAAAAGTTAACTTAGAGGTTGATTTAAAATTTATTTTTTATAAATTAATGCAGAACATGAAACAGAACAGAAATACTTTCTCGATAATAATTTATTTACAATAAAATTAAATTTTATTGACAACTAAAAATTGTGAGCGATAACAAGTGACTGATAAAATAAAATCCCGTCATTGCACTTTTACATTCATATAGGTCGGTATTAGTTCTTTTCGCAGTTATCGTGAATGGACACAGTATGGTGTCGTACGATGACCTCTGTTCGACATCTCATTGTTTAAAAGGTTTGGATAGTGTCTCACACGATCAGCTGTCACGTGTGCCCATTATCAACCCATAACCATTCTGTTATCCCAAATATATAAAGTACTTTTTAACACGCTTTTATTAGTTTCACCTGTAAGTATGTAACGGAATCTTTTAACTTCATTTTCACTAACTTCAAGGAGTCTGATTAACTTGAAAATTTGTACAGGGGTCAAGGGCCGATGACAATACAGTTTTTTAAACTACATTATTTTTGTTAAAAAAGTGCTGCTGGGAGTTTTTTCCGCCGCCTTTTTTCTCTCAGCTCAACATCTAGCCCAAACATGCATCTAAAAGCGATGCTCGCGAAAAAATTACATTCATTTTAAGAGTATTTTTTCTGGAATTATTAAAGTTAACTGCCGTATTCTCGAGCAGGAATTTCAATAAAACACACATAGGAACACAAAATTAAAAGGCTCAGATATTAGATGCCAAGTATTGTTTTTATAAATTAATTAGTTATTTGCGAAATTTTATATGTTGCTAGAGGCGTTCAAGAGCCTAGTTACGGCTCTGTCTCCCCTATAGGGAAGGTAGGGAAGGCATGGAATTTACTACACCACACTTTTAACTTGCTGCGATTTTCGCTGCTCCGGTGAGAATCAGTTTAGGTTAATGACCAGCCCTATGTCAAATGATTTTCAAATGGCCCCCATCGACACGGTTTCACAATTACCATCAACGGATAACAGCGGAGCACAGGCGCGGTCGCAGCCTTCATTTTTGGGGTCAGCAAGATATTTGGGAAAAAGTGTCCCAAACAAGCGAGCTTCGCCTTCCATCTACGCATGACTGATGGATTTGAGGGGGGGGGGGTCATGTCACCTGTGACCCCTGGGACCGCGCCTGGCGGAGAATTAAGAGTTCGTGTAACATATTTCTATGTAGTGTAAACAGTAAATGGTTACTAGTGGTTACCCATTCCACTTCTGACCGCGCTCAATATTAATTGCATTAGATATACATACAACTTAGTAAGTTCTAATTTCAAAGAAAAGACCAGTGACTTAATGACAATATAATCTCATATTATAATACTTTTGTACTTCTATGTTATTGTAACAATATCATACAAAGTATCATTATCATATCATAGAAAGGTAACAAATCATACAAAGACATGAAATACGTAATAATAATATAATTATTGTTGGCATAAGCCTGGTTATGGTAACAAGTGCAAGGTTATACGCACGGCTGAACTAATATTATCTTGGGCTTCTCAGAGTAGACAGTAGACTAGTAACAAAGAAGCCTGTTGGTCGTTAAAAGATATACGATAATATACTTACGACTATTTACAGTCCATTGCTTAAAATATAATTTTACCTTAAAATAAAACAAAAATAGCGGAAGCAGCATTGAAGGTATTGACTTTGGGTTAAATGCTCTAAGCTTTTAGCGCGTGTCGCCTACTTTCACTCAGTCGCAATCGTCGAGAGGCATTTTGCAGAGCGAGATAGATAATTACGATAACATAATGTGTGACAAATTAAGTAAGCTTTTTGGCAGGACCAGATTTAAAAAACACGATCATGCACACGTCAGTAGCACGCTTGACTCGCTCTCGCTCACGCTATCGTGAATAATTCGAATACAATATTAAATAATTCGTTAGGCTAGAAGAATATTTAGAAAAGAAGGCGTTGTCAGATAGATCAGCAACTAGTTCATCATCCTTAAAGCCAGGAACATCCTATGGCCGTTATCCCACTGACGTTTTGCGAGCGTCGGCGTTTCTCCAAAGTAATCGCTGCGTAAACGCGACACTAAGTTGCGGTTTTTAGCAAGTTATCTCAATCACACCAGCTACTTTGTCTTAAGTTTTAACTCAAGAAAATACTAAGTTCAACCAGATTAAGCCTTATGTACAAAATTTGAGCTCCTCCGGCTCCTCACATAAAAATCATTTAGAACAACCTGTTTTATATGAGGTACATTAACAAAACAAAAGATTTAACAATAACACTCACCAAACAACATCCATAATAGATTTTGCGACTGCAGCTGAATAAATAGAGAGGTCGCCGTACAGGTACACACACAGAGTACAGTAGAACATGGTTCTGCCTGTGTTGCTCAGGAACAAGTTTGCCATTTCTCCAAGCTCCACACGCTTGTCCAGACTGTAGTATCTGGAAGGTATGGAGTCCCCGCACACCAAGGGATCTTCGAGATCCCCATGAGACTGGTGGGATGTTGAGGGTTCTTCGTCTGAATCATGCTCCTCGATCTGTAATCAATGATAAGTTACACAATTGATTTTACAATGAGAATTGTTTTAATTTATATTATGAAATTCTGATACAAAATATGTTATCTTTCCATCAACGATAGGATAGTGCCATGTCAGATGTTTTTAAGCTTATTATAAAGGAAAAGTTGAAGACAGATTAAAGCATATTAATGCAACTATTAAATTGTCTATTTAAATTCTGAGGGATAATAAATTTTCTCTCATAAACAGGTTAGCGCCCTTACTATTTTAACAAGTGCAACACACTATATCAAAACCATAAACATATGTATGTATGTAGGTACCTTTCTGTTTTTCTGTCTTTATAAATTCATACACGCTATCTTGCTTTTTCAGTGTCACTATACTAGATGAACACCCATTTTTATGGTAGCTCATAGCTGTCATATTCAATTGGGTTCATAATGTCAGACATGGAATTATAGAGGTTTCATTAAATATTTATACTGTTTGAGCTTGGATGTAGATGTAGGCTATAGTGACCACTTAAGAAATAGCTTGATGGCTTTTTAACCCCTAATTCAAACAGTGGTAGGTTATAAGCTTGAAGACTGTGTATCAGTAGATTTTGACTTATTGTAGCTACCAAATAGATGAACCGAATCTAGTTTTTGATGAAGCTGTTTGCTGCAATAATGCTTATTTTCGACAATGACAAATTGCAATTGTTTTCTTTTTCACCAATTTAAAAATAAGCAGTCGTTGATGATATGGAGCTTTACTGAACTGAATTAATCAATAAATACTGAACTGAATAAATCTATAAAATCTAATTTAGAATTGCATATAAAAACAAGCACACATAATTTGAGAAATAAAAACAAAATTGAATTACCTAAGATGAGATCAAATTACGGCAGGAAAACGATATTATTTGAAGGAAGAGGAGAAGGAGCTTTAATATAAATTGTGCTTGTAATATAAATGTATACAAAAATAAGTTAAAAAACATCTATTAACCTTTACGAGACCAGGCCGCGCCGCTTACGCGCCTAAACGCTTTCGACCAGGGGTCTAGAGATTTTTTGCCGCGATACGCACTACGAGTGTTATTTATGTTCGTGCGACCAGATGTTTACACTTACAACGACTCCAGTTACATTTCTCGGAATGGAATGAAACAAGCTTACACCTTATAGCTATTTAGTACTTCTACAGTGTGTTTTGTTTTTATAATCATCGTTCAAAGCCAAACAAAGAGTCCGCATGTTTAGATTGTTGTTCCGCTTGGTATAAAACGAATGTAACATATAATCAAAGAAAAAATGTGGCACATTATTTATATATTCAGAATCTACATGAAAAGACCTTTCTAATAAAGTATAATACAAGTATGTGTTCATACAAAAAATTTAACAAATTTGAGGTTGAAGTTACGTAATGTTTTTTTCGCGCGCCGTTATAAATTGCACATGACGGTGTATTGAAAATTTAATTGCAATGATAGTATTAGTCGTATTCATTTAGTTATTCCTTTATTCTTTAGGTAAAGTATCTCGAAACGTTGTATATTTTTTTCAGGTTCATTGAAAGAAAAACATAATTCGTAGAAGATGAAAAACGAAAAGTCGGAAAAAATAGGAAAAAAATTCGAGGTCACGTTAAAATTCATTTAACGAATTTTATAATTAATCTAATTAAAATCAAGGGGCACACTCATAAAGAATAAGAAATTGCCTTTCCTGCAATATAATTTTCATTGACACTTTTCATACACAAATAGACGTAAAAATGCCAAGAAAAGTAATTAAAATTTTTTTCATTACTTTTCAAATCACGCAAGCAAACACGCAAGCAACAGAGTTTGTCAGTGCGCACTTATCGTAAAATGAACCTTATTGCGAACTCCATAAGGCGTCGACGGATGCACGGTAAAGTCTGTATTCGTTTGATTTTATATTCAAATTATGAAGAAAACTAATTACTAATCGAATAATATAAATAAAATATAGATTCCCTGATAAATTATCTTTATACTATTAGTGATTGTCATGGTTTTGTAACGTAATAATAGCAGAAAAAAATATAACTTCAATGCGCAAAATTCACACACAGAATTGATCTTGATTCATTTGTATAACAATGATAAAATATAGCAAAAGATACAGAAACGGATTCCTTATAAAATAACCTTTCTACATATGTATGGCAGTAATGGTTTTTAACCACTAAATTGTGTAATAATTGAGCTAAAACCAAAACAGCGCCATTGTTGTGGCCCCGCGCAATTCCACTTCATTTTGAAAACCTTTTATACCAAAAAATATGACGCGCATCAAACTTCTGGATATTTGTTATTACTAAAAACACTATAAATGAAATAATTATAACACTTTACTTACGTTTTCAGTAGAAAAATCCACATAAATCAGGAAAAAACCGGCACTAGCACAAACTGTCACTGAGTATTACCAAGCAAATTTGACGACTGAAGGAGTGTCGCTTTTGCAACAGAGATTTCTTTTTATTTCACTACCAACCTACAGATGTTAAATGACCCAATGAACGGAGAATTTATTCCTCTATGAATTTAAAAATACGCCAGACTAAATAGAAACTTATTTTTAAAACTATAGAGCCGAAAACAGCGGGAGGTCGAGATGGCACAATATTGTGTCACTGGTCGTTGGCGGTAATTTTTATGACGGCACAAATTTGTGACACTGGTCTTTTAAAGGTTAACGATGTAATTGTAATGTATAATTCTCTTGTATTTGACATTAATCAATCCTAATTCATATTGACATTGCACTAATTGTAATAACTTTATTTTATTTAATTTACATTAGCGTAATTTGTATATTATTTCTGCATTGTAAAATAATTATTAACTGTTTTATATGTTTCAATGTAACATGCTCCAGAGGCAAATTATTATTGTTGACATGAAGAAAGCTATTTTATCTCATAAATGAAACTATGTTATAGGCATATAATAATAATTGTTATTTTTATATTCTTACTAAAGTTATTATTATTATTATTTATTTCAGGCTAATTTTGCCAATATAATATGTTAGTAACAATCTTCTTACAACTAAGGGTTAGTGAAATACACATTACACCAACACAAAACATGCCCCCAAGAACGACTCTATTCTGCTTGTAGCCTAATACAGTACCCCAGGAAAGGCGAGTCCCATCTGTCCATCAGTGTGCCTAGAATACTGTTGGTGCTGTCGCATAGGCAGTTCAGTAGTGACAAACATTGCTTTCTAATGATGGCGTGAAAGCCATGAGGCTCATATGCCTCAGCGAACATCTCTGATGCACTACAAAAGCGCGTTAGCCCCAACAGCATTCTAAACCTGTTATTATACTGCACTTGTAGGGCATTGTACCCCCTCAGCGTATAGCTCACCCACAGGCTGCACATGTTAAAAGACTGGCAGTAAGCAGAGAGAGTGGGGCTACACTACAACAAACTAATATGAATAACACACTCAGAATCAGAACTCACACTGTTCCTCTTAATAAACTGCAGCCTCTTCCATTTGAAGACAGCATTGGCACAAGCCATGGTCTCGATCACATATGTGGCATTCATGAAACTCATGAAGGCCAAGAAGACCAGGGATATGGTGCTGAGGCCCCATCCTGCACGGGCAAAGGCTGCTGGAAGGGTTAGTGCTCCTGTCCCAACTATCAAGTTGAAGATGTACACAAGGCCCACCTGTGGAAAACAAGTACAATTTTACTAAACAAGAAAGTGCATGGCCTGGCAGCTGGAGTAGGATCTATGCACCTAAGCCACAAGGGTATGAGATGATTCTAGTGGCAAATATTTGACACTTGCCTTCCGCTAGCGGCTTCATCCATGTGGACCTGTTTAATAGGTTCCCCTAGGATAAAAACCATCCTATGTCCTTTCCCAAGGTCCACTCTATCTGTGTTCCAAATTTCATTAAAATTGGTTCAGTAGTTTAAGTGGGAAAGCGTGGCAGACAGACAGAAAGACAGAGTTACTTTTGAATTTATAATATTAAGTAGGGAAGTAGGAATACACTTGTTTGTATATTATATACATTTTTTTGTTAAAAATCTCTTTAAAACATACTTTTGCAATCAAACATAAATTTGCTTTGAAGGCTTGGCTTTAGTCTAATAGATTCGATATCGATTAATACAAGTAAAAATAAAACAATAATACATTTCTCATAGATTACTACCATATGGTTCGTGTCTAGAACTTTTTTGACTTGTAAATTGTATTAACTAGCAGCGATTATTGATAACTTACCCATACAGAATATTGATCCCCCGCGTCGGCTTGAGGCATCCTGACTAATCGTCTTACACTCCAAACGCGACGCATTTCACTGATTTAATGCTCGACTCGACATCGCAGCTTCAAACGTTACCTACTGCGAATTCATTGACCACTCTAAATTACTGATAAGGATAACAAATTCAACGTATAAACACGTCTCAATTTATCGATCATGTAGATAATATCCTTACTAAAATTCTACTCATTGACGATTATTTGTTATTTATTTATTCTTTACTGTGATTTGATAAGTACTACCTAATTTGTTAAAAATTTGATGTAATAATACATAGAGGTAGGACTAGGAATAAAACATAGAGGGGCCCTATTCTACTATAGGAACAGCAGGTATACAAATATCTGTTTAATCGACACAAACATGACAAATATCATGCTGTCTCTTTTTAACTAATGGATGGCTGCATAAGAAAATAAAGATAATAAAAGATTAGTGGTAACTAATTTTGGCAACAACGTCATGTTAAGGCACCATCGTGCCACGGCAGCCATTTTATGTTCCCAGTATTTACAAGTGTACTCTGTGTATGTGTGCGTTTGTTTTGTAGTGGTAGGTCTGCTGTCTAGGGGTATCCATTAAAGAATATATTGATATTTATATTCAATGTAAAATATCGGATCCCCATATCGATGTTTTTTCAGGTTTATGACTGAGTATTATGAGTGCGAAAATATCTTGTATTTGCTCCTGATATAACTTGGTTATATACCAATAAATTAAAGATTTTTAAAGATGGTGAAAAATGTTTTATTGTAAATTTAGACACGGAACAGAAGAATTTAAATGTGACATGAGATTATAAAAAATAAACATACTTAAAAATAAAATGTTAAAAACTCCTTTCTAACACTCCTCCTTAATCTCATGCACATCATCTCAAATCATGCTTTCAATCAGACTCTCACACCCATCCTTGATACACACCAATCAAACTTCCCTCTCAAAAGTGACTTTGTTAAGGCATCTGCAACCATTTGTGATGTTTCAATATAACTCACTTTAACTTCACCATTATCTATTGCATCCCTTATAAAATGGTATCTAACATCGATGTGTTTAGTCCTTGTGTGTGTGTGGTGAACAGGATTCCTTGCAATAGCAATAGCTGATTGGCTATCACTCTTAATTGTGATGATCTGATTTCCACAAGCTTTTGTTTTTATTTCTGTCAAAAGTTTCTTCAGAAAAATTGCCTCTCTGGTAGCTTCTGACAAAGCAACATACTCGGCTTCAGCAGTTGACAGGGCAACAGTCCTTTGCTTTTTACTTTCCCAAGATATGGCTCCTCTTTGAGCTACAAATACATAGCCTGTATAGGATTTTCTATCCAGATTATCGGCGTGACTTGCATCTGCATAGCCTTCAATGAAAGTATCTTGCTTTCCTCTGAAATAATTAAGGCCAAAATTAGCTGTTCCTTTAAGATAGCGCAAAACTCTTTTGGCAGCTATCCAATGCCCCTCATCATAACAACTGTTAAATTGGCTTAAGTAACTCACTATGTGTGAAATGTCAGGTCTTGTACACACACTGAGATACATTAGGCAACCTATTAAATTTTGAAAAGGAATTCTCTCATCAGGCTTATGCTCAGGTCCTGGTTTTTCCAGTTTAAGTCCAGCAACTGACGGTGTCTTTGCAATCTTGCAATCTTCCATACCAAACAACTTTAATATTTTCTCTATATATTTTGTTTGATCCACCTTTATAATATCACTATTCTGAGTGATCCTCATACCTAGTATAAGACCTGCTTTACCTAAATCCTTCATTTCAAATTTCGACATAAGATCCCTCTTTACTTTTTTCATCTCTTCAAGATCGTTCCACAAAATTAGCATATCATCAACATATACCGCTAATATGACAATTTTCCCATCTGTACGTCTGACATACACACAAGGTTCATTTTTCTACCTCTCAAAGTTCATTTTTTCTAGCTCTGCGTTTAACTTCATATTCCAAGCACGCGGGGCTTGCTTAAGACCATATAAAGACCTCTTAAGTAGACAAACATGATCCTCCTTACCTTTCTCTTCAAACCCTTCTGGTTGTGTCATATAAACAGGCTCCTTTAAATCACCATTTAAGAATGCTGTTTTTACATCCATGTGATCTATGTTTAAATGCATCTCAGCTGCTATAGCTAGCAACACTCTAAGTGAGCTGTGTCTCACTACTGGCGAAAATGTTTCCTCATAATCTATACCGCGTCTCTGGCTAAAACCTCGTGCAACTAGTCGTGCTTTATATCTCTGCTTATTCCCCTCCTCTTCTTTGATTCTAAATAACCATTTAGAATCAACGATATTGCATCGCTTCGGAGGTTTTACTAGAACCCAAGTCTATTTTTATGTAGAGCATTTAACTCCTCCTGTATTGCTGCTCTCCATTTATCTCCATCATTTCGAGATAAAGCTTCATTTACAGTTAAGGGATCTGTAACTGTTTGGTACAAAATATGATCAGGAAATTGTTTAGGTTTCCTATCCCTTAGCGGATACCGCCTTGTATTCCTCTATATGAACATCATCTTCAGTTCTTGAAGTTTCATCGTTCTCATTACACTCATAGAATGTTTCACCATCATCAATATTTCTATCTTCAGGCTGATTATACTCTGGTGATACTTCCTCTATTAATTCTGGTTCACCCTCAACCACTACATCATTATTGGTAAAGAAAGAAAGAAAAGAAAGAAAAAATATTTATTTCATATTAGGAATACAAAATATTCGCTTAATGAATGTCATTTTTTCCCGGTTGTAACGGATAAACTTGGTTCTTCGGAAGAAAACGTGAGATTTTTTGGTAGAACTTTATTAAGAATAAAACAAGAGTCGAAAAACAGAAAAATATGTACAAGCTACGAACGACTAAACAAAAGACTCAGACAACGTCACCATAGAAAAACTTAAAACCGAAAAGTTTATACATAATTTAATGTGTCGCCTACATTCCCCACCCTAGTGTTGCCCTGGCAACACTCATCAGCCACTGGTATTCTGGCGACACGAGTAGCCGATCGCTTAAGTATCCCGGATGCCGTGCGCACTGCAACAACCCGCACCCGTCCATCTTTTCCGGGAAATGTAGCTTCGACGATTCCACGAGGCCAAACACCGCGAGGAGCCTCTGGGTCGGCAATGAAGACTAAATCACCCACAGCTAGGGATGAATCGATATTACCGAGTACTCATGGGTATCGATACTTCTCATTCGATACTACTACTAGCATCGAACAACATCAACATTCGATACCGAGTATTAGTATCGAACGAAAACAATGGTATTGGTATCGTATCGTCGACCGTCATCACACCCGCCCGGGTAGCGTTGCCAGGCGTCCGGATAAAGCCGGACATAGGTAGGCTTTTTGATTGCGTGTCCGGCCAAAATAAATGGTGTCCGGCATGTCCGGCTTTTGTTAGGCTTTTACGCTAAAGAGCGAGCGCCGAGCGTGGCCCAGCGCAGGCGAGTCGGCTGTCGGTAGGTCCCTCTAAAGACTGATATGGCATTGGATTTTTTTTTAACAAAATTTATGAGAACAATAAAAAAAGCTTGATTTTACATACAATTTTTTTGACGTACCTATTAATAGGACACTTAGACACAAAATCCTCAATAATGTAGGGTGTCCGGCTTTTCTATCCAAATGGCTGGCTGGTCTGTCCGGCTATTAGGTTTGGCGACCTGGCAACCCTACGCCCGGGCTTGTCGGTTGAGTAGATTGATTGACCAAATAGAATACCGACGGTGGTGCACGGGTACGCACGACGCAGGTGTTGTGTGTGGAGGAGTATTAGTGTTCTGTGGTGTGTGGTAATCTCAGTGTATACATACTCTTTTGATATCTTGGTTTATATATTATAATATTTGAATATTTAAAATTTGGAATGTTAGATAGAATTGTGTCATATTTGTTTATTTCGTGACAATCTTTTGAAACATAATTTTCCTATTTTATAATAATAGGTTTTACAATAAGTAAATTCTAAAATGTTTAAGTTCAAATAAATAGTTTGCTTAAGAATCCTTAAGTGTCTTTTTTGGTTTGAAAGTGATCCCCTTAGCCACACACATCTACTATTTAAGAGCAGGTGCGTGCGGGGAGGACGCGCTGGCTGCTGGCAACTGTATTTTTTTTTTGTTGAATTTGTTGGCAGTAGTGTTGCAACAATTGAACAAAAATTTCGATTGTTCATAATCGATTATAATTAAATATATAATAATATTGATTTAGTCAATTAATCGTTTAAAAATAGTCAAATCGTTTATTTTATAAAGAATAAACGATTTTTCGAAAACAACATGAAGAATTTTTTGATTAAATTTAAGTATATATATTTAATACAAAATAAAGCATTAATTTAACTACTTTTTCATTTTGTTCTGCTCTGCTTATATCTGGCATTATCATAAATTAATTAAAAATTTATATATTTTTGAAAATTGATTGAGTACTCACAAGTATCGATACTTCACTATAGTATTGAATACGGTATCGATACTTTGATTTGATACTATTTTCCAGTACTAGTATCGAACAAAGAGTGGTATCGTTTCATCCCTACCCACAGCTAAGGGCCGCTGCTGTTCGATTGGCCACTTTTTACGAGGCAGCATATCTGGCAAAATCTCTACTACCCATCGTCTCCAATACATATCTGCCAATGCTTGGTGTAGGCGACACATTAAATTATGTATAAACTTTTCGGTTTTAAGTTTTTCTATGGTGACGTTGTCTAAGTCTTTTGTTTTAGTCGTTCGTAGCTTGTACATATTTTTCTGTTTTCGATTCTAGTTTTTATTCGTATTAAAGTTCTACCATTAAATCTCACGTTTTCATTCCGAAGAACCAAGTTTATCCGGTACAAAGTGGTCTTCGAGCGCCGGATAATTATAATGTTACACACGCCGCGTACTATGGTGAAAACAAGGGGATTTCTTCGGCGAGAACGTGAACAAAATGAGGTAGAGAACCAGATGGAACAGCTTCCAAATCAAAGTTTAGAGCTAAATACAGAACTGAAAGGGCAGAAAAGTGATGAGAAGATGAAAAATATTCGTGAAATATTTATAAACGGCGATCCGAAATTTAAAACGGTTCCGCTGTCACCAAGGGCTTCTTGTCATCAATCTGTAAAGGCAAAATCCAACAAAACGATATCGTCTTCATCTGTATCAGCACTAAGGGCTAAACTGGAATTGGAAGCGGCCGAAGCTAAAGCTCGAATCGAGACGGAACTTATAGATAAAAGGCTTGCCGTGGAACTTGCCTTTTTAGACGAGGGATGCAGTATAAAATCAGACAAGCGTACTGACAGTGAAGTGCATAAATGGTTGGATCGTAGCCACCAAGAACTGACTACACAGCCCGCCCCCGATTATGGTCAGACTTCGGGCGTGCCGTGTCTGCCGCTGAAAAATAATCGCGGCACCGAAGGTGAAACAGTTCGTATACTGGCTAGTGCACTTAAGGACCTTACTACTGCGTCCACGAATAACGGACCTAACGCACGCTTGCTAAGCCGCATATGCACCCCAAGCGACTTACCTTCATTCGCAGGGGACCCGATGGAGTGGCTGCAATTTAAACAAGCGTACGAAGAATCCTCACAAGTATGTAGCTTTAGCCAAAAAGAAAACCTTTGGCGTCTACGAAAGTGTCTCCGTGGTCCTGCACGTGAAGCTGTGTCAGCCTTATTAATAAGCGCTACAACACCCGAAATGGTGATGGAGACCCTGGAACTTCAATTTGGTAACCCAGACGTCATATTGTCAAAGATAATGTTGGACATCAAAAAGCTACATCCAGTGTCGCATGATTACTTCAAAGACATCGTGTCATTCTCCGTGAAAATTCTGAACTACGTAGCTGCAGTGAGTGTGATAGGTCGAGATGAGTACTTAGTCGCCACTAACTTGATAACAAATGTGTTAACTAAATTACCTACAGTCCTACTATCGAAGTGGGCCGACTACTGTCAGCCACTCATCACACAAGGTAAGAGACCTACACTGCAAACATTAGCTCAGTTTTTGCACGAAGAAGCTGTGAAAATTAGTTCTTTGGCTTTATTGAACACACATAATAATATGTTTGACATACACAAAAGAAAATCTTCAGAATCCACTCGTTTTCATTCAGTCTTAATAAATAAGGACGAAAATACAGATAAGAAATTATGTCGGTACTGCCGTATATCAAGTCACAAGCTTACTGATTGCAAAAAGTTTAAAAAATCATTACGTAAAGATAGATTGGCATATGTTAAGAAGAATAGACTCAGTTACAAATGTTTACTATCGACGCTCGGCAGGGATACCTGCGCGGCTGCTGTGTGCGATGTGGATAACTGCGGACTACAACATCATCGCTTGCTGCATTACAATTATAGTAGAAGTAATGATATTTCTGAGCGCAATGCGAATCAACGAGAATCTGTTGAATTCAGAGACAAGTTGTAAAGTATTATTGAAAATAGTGCGCGTTTACCTTCACGGACCCAACGGAACTATTAGTACCTACGCATTACTCGATGACGGGTCCACCGTCACTCTTGTCAGTGCCGATCTGACGTTACGGTTAGGTCTGCGCGGCCGACGAGATACATTGCGCCTGCGCGTTTGTGGTGCATGGTACAAAGATGCAATAGTTTGTGATACCAATGTAGTACGGCTTCAGATGTCAACCTGTAAGGGTAGCGAATATGAACTTTATGCACGTAGTGTTAAGGAACTTAATTTGCCAAGTCAAAGTCTATGTTCTGTAAATTGTGACATTTATAGTCATTTAAAGAATTTGAAGTTAGATTTTTGTAATGAAAATGTTAAACCTGAATTACTTATTGGGCAAGATAATTATCATTTATTAATTCCACTTAAGTACAGGATAGGTAAAGTAAACGAACCCTGTGCAACACTTACCCCACTTGGTTGGTGTATCCATGGAAGATTGCCGGTGACGTCAGTGCCTCTGCAGCATACCGCGCTCGTGATGGCGAACGATGATATCCAGGTAGCCCAGGATGAGGAACGACGCATACTGCAGGAGCTACACGATCAGGTACGCGAGTCATTTACTATTGAGTCGATGGGTATATCAAGTAGGCCTCGCCAAAACTTCGAAGATGTAAAGGCTATAGAACATTTGGAGAAAACTGCTTGTTTGATCGATGATAGATGGCACGTTGGTCTGCCCTGGCGTGATCCTAACTGCAAGATGCACGATTCCATGCCGAATGCACTAACTAGGTTTAAAGGTGTGGAAAGAAAAATGAGGTTGAATAGTGAATTCGCAAGTAGGTATAGAGAGCGAATTGACCATCTGTTTGAAAACAATTTCGCTGAAAAAGCAACAGACGAAAACACAACAAATAAAAGATGGTACTTACCTCATTTTGCAGTGGACAATCCAAACAAAAAGAAGCTTCGTCTTGTATTTGACGCGGCTGCTAAAACGAAAGATTTGTCTTTAAATGATTACTTACTTAAAGGTCCAGACCTGCTTACTTCATTGTATGGCATAATGTTAAGGTTTCGCGAATATAAGGTTGCTGTCGCAGGAGACATAAAAGATATGTTTTTAAGAATAAAAATATTGCCTGAGGATCAAGACGCGCTTAGATTTTTATGGCGAAATGATGTGAATTGTCCTGTAAGTACATATAAAATGACATCGTTAATATTCGGTGCAAACTGTTCTCCATTTATCGCTCAATTCATAAGAAACAAAAACGCGCATCGTTTTAGTTCAGATATGCCTGCGGCCGTAGAAGCGATAAGTAAGCAACATTACATGGATGATTACATTGATAGTCAGCCTGACGAGGCGTCTTGCATTCGGTTAGCAAAAAATATTAGTGACATTCATAGCAAGGGTGGCTTCTTAGTATGTAACTGGCTGAGTAACAGCACTCAAGTATTAGATAGCTTTTCAAAAGAATTGCTCGCAACGAATGCTTTTAAATTGAAAATAGGTCAACAACAAGCTGGTGAACGGGCCCTAGGACTTATATGGTACCTTGTCGATGACACCCTAGGTTTTGATGTGTCGTTCAAACGAATCTCTTCGGAGATCTTAGAGGGAAAGCGACCTACTAAAAGAGAAGCATTGCGAGTAATTATGTCAATATTTGATGTGTACGGATTTTTGTCGCCATTTACAATCAATGGAAAAATAATATTGCAACAAACATGGAAATCCAATATAGGTTGGGACGAGGTTTTGAATGACGAATTGTACGAAAAATGGTTGAAATGGTTAAATATTTTAAAATCTATCGGTGACATACGCTTGCCAAGATGTTACCAAAGCACTGGAGCGCGGGCGGCTCAATGCCTACCTGCTCGTGCACAAACGCAATGCGACACGAGTTATTACAATTTAGAGCTGCATCTATTCAGTGATGCGTCGTCACAGGCTATGTGCGCTGTTGCGTACTGGCGTTGGATAGCGGATGGCCAAATAAATGTTGCATTTGTGTCAAGTAAATGCCGCGTAGCACCAGTAAAGCCTACAACAATACCTAGATTAGAGTTACAGGCAGCTCTGATGGCTGCTAGACTGGCGAATACTATACAAACGGAGCATAGAATAAAAACTACGCGTCGTATATTTTGGTGTGATTCTACAACAGTAATACAGTGGATACGCGATGTTAATAGAAACTATGAAGTATTTGTCGCAAATCGGTTAGGTGAAATCGATGAATTAACAAAATCAAATGAATGGAGATACATACCTACTTGTTTAAATGTTTCAGACATTGCGACCAGGGAGTCGTACGATGCTACAGTCTTCCAAAAGGAATGGTTTAGCGGACCGGAGTTTCTTTATTGTGAGGAAACGTTGTGGCCACTTGATGTGATGCATGGAGAACCTGGGACTGTGAGTTGTAATGCTGTATGTACATCTATACAAACGGTGAGTGAAAACTTACCTATACCTGATCCTAGTAGATTTTCATCGTGGTTACGCCTGTTAAAAAGTACTGCTGCAGTGTTAAAGTTTATAGATAAATGCAGACATGTACTTACCAGCGAATGTGCCTTGCTAACTCGGGCAGAACACAGTCTCATACGGTACTCACAGTGTCAATCTTTTGGTGAAGATATAAAAGAAGTAACAAAATATAAACAAGTAAAGAAAAATAGTAGGTTACTTACCTTATCACCGTTCCTGGATGAACATGGGTTGCTCCGCGTTGGTGGCCGTATCGACGTCGTCGCTGCCGTGCCTCTCGACCTGAAACAACTTGTAATACTAGATGGAAAAAACTATATTGCTAGGTTAATTGTTCAACATTACCATGCGAGGGAAGCCAAGAATTAGTTGTAAATGAACTGAAACAAAAATATTGGTTAATAAAATTAAGACCTACAGTAAAGTATATTATTTCCACGTGTATGTTGTGTAAAATTAGAAAAGTAAAACCTGAGGTACCCAGAATGGGTAACTTACCTGCTGGGAGGGTGGCTCATCACCAGAGGCCATTTACACATTGTGGTGTTGACCTGTTTGGACCAATGGACGTGACCGTTGCCAGGCATCGACAAAAGAGGTATGGTGTCCTATTTACTTGTCTTACACTGAGAGCAGTGCATGTGGAAGTAGTGCACTCTCTAACAACCGACTCCTTACTGATGGCGCTTCGCAGAATGGCGTCCAGACGAGGCTGGCCTGGTTATCTGTACTCTGATAACGGAACCAATTTACGAGGTGCTGATGCCGAAATAAGGAAGTCCATACACGAGCTAGATGAGGAAAAACTTAAAACTACGGCCAGTAATTATGGCACTCAATGGACGTTTATTCCTCCTGTAAGTCCGCATTGGGGTGGGGCGTGGGAACGCCTAATTAGAAGCGTCAAGACGACACTGAAGACGGTTTTGAAGGAAAGGGCGCCACGTGATGAAGTTTTACTTACTTTGCTTGCTGAAGTCGAAAATATAGTGAACAGCAGGCCACTAGGTCACGTGTCAGTTGAGGCTGGTAGCAAAGAAGCTCTGACGCCCAATCATTTTTTGTTAGGAACATCTTCAAATCTGCCTGTACTGGGAATTTTCAACAGCACTGATTTTTACCTGCGGAAGCAATGGCGTATATCCCAAGCATTGGCAGATATGTATTGGAGACGATGGGTAGTAGAGATTTTGCCAGATATGCTGCCTCGTAAAAAGTGGCCAATCGAATAGCAGCGGCCCTTAGCTGTGGGTGATTTAGTCTTCATTGCCGACCCAGAGGCTCCTCGCAGTGTTTGGCCTCGTGGAATCGTCGAAGTTACATTTCCCGGAAAAGATGGACGGGTGCGGGTTGTTGCAGTGCGCACGGCGTCCGGGACACTTAAGCGATCGGCTAGTCGTGTCGCCAGAATACCAGTGGCTGATGAGTGTTGCCAGGGCAACACTAGGGTGGGGAATGTAGGCGACACATTAAATTATGTATAAACTTTTCGGTTTTAAGTTTTTCTATGGTGACGTTGTCTAAGTCTTTTGTTTTAGTCGTTCGTAGCTTGTACATATTTTTCTGTTTTCGATTCTAGTTTTTATTCGTATTAAAGTTCTACCATTAAATCTCACGTTTTCATTCCGAAGAACCAAGTATATCTGTTACACTTGGGATATACGCCATTGCTTCCGCAGGTAAAAATCAGTGCTGTTGAAAATTCCCAGTACAGGCAGATTTGAAGATGTTCCTAACAAAAAATGATTGGGCGTCAGAGCTTCTTTGCTACCAGCCTCAACTGACACGTGACCTAGTGGCCTGCTGTTCACTATATTTTCGACTTCAGCAAGCAAAGTAAGTAAAACTTCATCACGTGGCGCCCTTTCCTTCAAAACCGTCTTCAGTGTCGTCTTGACGCTTCTAATTAAGCGTTCCCACGCCCCACCCCAATGTGGACTTACAGGAGGAATAAACGTCCATTGAGTGCCATAATTACTGGCCGTAGTTTTAAGTTTTTCCTCATCTAGCTCCTGTATGGACTTCCTTATTTCGGCATCAGCCCCTCGTAAATTGGTTCCGTTATCAGAGTACAGATAACCAGGCCAGCCTCGTCTGGACGCCATTCTGCGAAGCGCCATCAGTAAGGAGTCGGTTGTTAGAGAGTGCACTACTTCCACATGCACTGCTCTCACTGTAAGACAAGTAAATACGACACCATACCTCTTTTGTCGATGCCTGGCAACGGTCACCTCCATTGGTCCAAACAGGTCAACACCACAATGTGTAAATGGCCTCTGGTGGTGAGCCACCCTCCCAGCAGGTAAGTTACCCATTCTGGGTACCTCAGGTTTTACTTTTCTAATTTTACACAACATACACGTGGAAATAATATACTTTACTGTAGGTCTTAATTTTATTAACCAATATTTTTGTTTCAGTTCATTTACAACTAATTCTTGGCTTCCGTGACCTGCCCTCGCATGGTAATGTTGAACAATTAACCTAGCAATGTAGTTTTTTCCATCTAGTATTACAGGTTGTTTCAGGTCGAGAGGCACGGCAGCGGCGACGTCGACACGGCCACCAACGCGGAGCAACCCTTGTTCATCCAGGAACGGTGATAAGGTAAGTAACCTACTATTTTTCTTTACTTGTTTATATTTTGTTACTTCTTTTATATCTTCACCAAAAGATTGACACTGTGAGTACCGTATGAGAAGGTGTTCTGCCCGAGTCAGCAAATCACATTCGCTGGTAAGTACATGTCTGCATTTATCTATAAACTTTAACACTGCAGCAGTACTTTTTAACAGGCGTAACCACGATGAAAATCTACTAGGATCAGGTATAGGTAAGTTGTCACTCACCGTTTGTATAGATGTACATACAGCATTACAACTCACAGTCCCAGGTTCTCCATGCATCACATCAAGTGGCCACAACGTTTCCTCACAATAAAGAAACTCCGGTCCGCTAAACCATTCTTTTTGGAAGACTGTAGCATCGTACGACTCCCTGGTCGCAATGTCTGAAACATTTAAACAAGTAGGTATGTATCTCCATTCATTTGATTTTGTTAATTCATCGATTTCACCTAACCTATTAGCGACAAATACTTCATAGTTTCTATTAACATCGCGTATCCACTGTATTACTGTTGTAGAATCACACCAAAATATACAACGCGTAGTTTTTATTCTATGCTCAGTTTGTATAGTATTCGCCAGTCTAGCAGCCATCAGAGCTGCCTGTAACTCTAATCTAGGTATTGTTGTGGGCTTTACTGGTGCTACGCGGCATTTACTTGACACAAATGCAACATTTATTTGGCCATCCGCTATCCAACGCCAGTATGCAACAGCGCACATAGCCTGTGACGACGCATCACTGAATAGATGCAGCTCTAAATTGCTATAACTCGTGTCGCATTGCGTTTGTGCACTTGCAGGTAGGCATTGAGCCGCCCGCGCTCCAGTGCTTTGGTAACATCTTGGCAAGCGTATGTCACCGATAGATTTTAAAATATTTAACCATTTCAACCATTTTTCGTATAATTCGTCATTCAAAACCTCGTCCCAACCTATATTGGATTTCCATGTTTGTTGCAATATTATTTTTCCATTGATTGTAAATGGCGACAAAAATCCGTACACATCAAATATTGACATAATTACTCGCAATGCTTCTCTTTTAGTAGGTCGCTTTCCCTCTAAGATCTCCGAAGAGATTCGTTTGAACGACACATCAAAACCTAGGGTGTCATCGACAAGGTACCATATAAGTCCTAGGGCCCGTTCACCATCTTGTTGTTGACCTATTTTCAATTTAAAAGCATTCGTTGCGAGCAATTCTTTTGAAAAGCTATCTAATACTTGAGTGCTGTTACTCAGCCAGTTACATACTAAGAAGCCACCCTTGCTATGAATGTCACTAATATTTTTTGCTAACCGAATGCAAGACGCCTCGTCAGGCTGACTATCAATGTAATCATCCATGTAATGTTGCTTACTTATCGCTTCTACGGCCGCAGGCATATCTGAACTAAAACGATGCGCGTTTTTGTTTCTTATGAATTGAGCGATAAATGGAGAACAGTTTGCACCGAATATTAACGATGTCATTTTATATGTACTTACAGGACAATTCACATCATCTCGCCATAAAAATCTAAGCGCGTCTTGATCCTCAGGTAATATTTTTATTCTTAAAAACATATCTTTAATGTCTCCTGCGACAGCAACCTTATATTCCCGAAACCTTAACATTATACCATACAATGAAGTAAGCAGGTCTGGACCTATAAGTAAATAATCATTTAAAGACAAATCTTTCGTTTTAGCAGCCGCGTCAAATACAAGACGAAGCTTCTTTTTGTTTGGATTGTCCACTGCAAAATGAGGTAAGTACCATCTTTTATTTGTGTTTCCGTCTGTTGCTTTTTCAGCGAAGTTGTTTTCAAACAGATGGTCAATTCGTTCTCTATACCTACTTGCGAATTCACTATTCAACCTCATTTTTCTTTCCACACCTTTAAACCTAGTTAGTGCATTCGGCATGGAATCATGCATCTTGCAGTTAGGATCACGCCAGGGCAGACCAACGTGCCATCTACCATCGATTAAACAAGCAGTTTTCTCCAAATGTTCTATAGCCTTTACATCTTCGAAGTTTTGGCGAGGCCTACTTGATATACCCATCGACTCAATAGTAAATGACTCGCGTACCTGATCATGTAGCTCCTGCAGCATGCGTCGTTCCTCATCCTGTGCTACCTGGATATCATCGTTCGCCATCACGAGTGCGGTATGCTGCAGAGGCACTGACGTCACCGGCAATCTCCCATGGATACACCAACCAAGTGGGGTAAGTGTTGCACAGGGTTCGTTTACTTTCCCTATCCTGTACTTAAGTGGAATTAACAAATGATAATTATCTTGCCCAATAAGTAATTCAGGTTTAACATTTTCATTACAAAAATCTAACTTCAAATTCTTTAAATGACTATAAATGTCACAATTTACAGAACATAGACTTTGACTTGGCAAATTAAGTTCCTTAACACTACGAGCATAAAGTTCATATTCGCTACCCTCGCAGGTTGACATCTGAAGCCGTACTACATTGGTATCACAAACTATTGCATCTTTGTCCCATGCACCACAAACGTGCAATGTATCTCGTCGGCCGTGCAGACCTAACCGTAACGTCAGATCGGCACTGACAAGAGTGACGGTGGACCCGTCATCGAGTAATGCGTAGGTACTAATAATTCCGTTAGGTCCGTGAAGGTAAACGCGCACTATTTTCAATAATACTTTACAACTTGTCTCTGAATTTATGTTTACACTTTCAGGTGGAGGAGGTTCAGGCAGGACTGGAACATTACACACCTCACGTTCAACAGATTCTCGTTGATTCGCATTGCGCTCAGTAATATCATTACTTCTACCATAATTGTAATGCAGCAAGCGATGATGTTGTAGTCCGCAGTTATCCACATCGCACACAGCAGCCACGCAGGTATCCCTGCCGTGCGTCGATAGTAAACATTTGTAACAGAGTCTATTCTTCTTAACATATGCCCATCTATCTTTACGTAATAATTTTTTAAACTTTTTGCAATCAGTAAGCTTGTGACTTGATATATGGCAGTACCGACATAATTTCTTATCTGTATTTTCCTCCTTATTTATTAATACCGAATGTGAGCGAGTGGATTCTGAATATTTTCTTTTGTGTATTTCCAACGTATTATTATGTGTGTTCATTAAAGCCAAAGAACTAATTTTTACAGCTTCTTCGTGCAAAAACTGAGCTAATGTTTGCAGTGTAGGTCTCTTACCTTGTGTGATGAGTGGCTGACAGTAGTCGGCCCACTTCGATAGTAGGACTGTAGGTAATTTAGTTAACACATTTGTTATCAAGTTAGTGGCGACTAAGTACTCATCTCGACCTATCACACTCACTGCAGCTACGTAGTTCCGAATTTTCACGGAGAATGACACGATGTCTTTGAAGTAATCATGCGACACTGGATGTAGCTTTTTGATGTCCAACATTATCCTCGACAATATGACGTCTGGGTTACCAAATTGAAGTTCCAGGGTCTCCATCACCATTTCGGGTGTTGTAGCACTTATCAATAAGGCTGACACAGCTTCACGTGCAGGACCACGGAGACACTTTCGTAGACGCCAAAGGTTTTCTTTTGGGCTAAAGCTGCATACTTGTGAGGACTCTTCGTACGCTTGTTTAAATTGCAGCCACTCCATTGGGTCCCCTGCGAATGAAGGTAAGTCGCTTGGGGTGCATATGCGGCTTAGCAAGCGTGCGTTAGGTTCGTTATTCGTGGAAGCAGTAGTAAGGTCCTTAAGTGCACTAGCCAGTATACGAACTGTTTCACCTTCGGTGCCGCGATTATTATCCAGCGGCAGACACGGCGCGCCCGAATTCTGACCATAATCGGGGGCGGGCTGTGTAGTCAGTTCTTGGTGGCTACGATTCAACCATTTATGCACTTCACTGTCAGTACGCTTGTCTGATTTTATACTGCATCCCTCGTCTAAAAAGGCAAGTTCCACGGCAAGCCTTTTATCTATAAGTTCCGTCTCGATTCGAGCTTTAGCTTCGGCTGCTTCCAATTCCAGTTTAGCCCTTTGTGCTGCTACAGATGAAGACGACATCGTTTTATTGGATTTCGCCTTTACAGATAGATGACAAGAAGCCCTTGGTGACAGCGGAACCGTTTTAAATTTCGGATCGCCGTCTATAAATATTTCACGAATATTTTTCATTTTCTCATCACTTTTCTGCCCTTTCAGTTCTGTATTTAGCTCTAAACTTTGATTTGGAAGCTGTTCCATCTGGTTCTCGATCTCATTTTGTTCACGTTCTCGCCGAAGAAATCCCCTTGTTTTTACCATAGTACGCGGCGTGTGTAACATTATAATTATCCGGCGCTCGAAGACCACTTTGTAACGGATAAACTTGGTTCTTCGGAAGAAAACGTGAGATTTTTTGGTAGAACTTTATTAAGAATAAAACAAGAGTCGAAAAACAGAAAAATATGTACAAGCTACGAACGACTAAACAAAAGACTCAGACAACGTCACCATAGAAAAACTTAAAACCGAAAAGTTTATACATAATTTAATGTGTCGCCTACACCGGTCATCGCCTTTAAGTGCCCGTTTGGGCTAGATGTTGAGCTGAGAGAAAAAAGGCGGCGGAAAAAAAACTCCCAGCACTCTTTTTAAAAAAAACAGTACATATATAATTGAGATAACAGTATGGCTATGGGTCCATAATGGGCACACGTGACAGCTGATCGTATGAGACACTATAAACCCACTTCCAGCTGCTCACAGTTGCGAGTAATTACTAAAACTATATATTACATTTCATTTAGAAATAGCTTTGTGTGGGCGAGATTCATTCCCACGCTCTTTTATCATTAAGATAGTCCTTAGTGTTGTAGTAAGCCTTGCGGCAGAGGACTTGTTTGACTGTCTTCTTAAAAGGTTTTAAAGGCAGGGATTGAATCTTTATTGGGATTTTATTATATATCCTAATGGATATCCCAATAAAAGAAGAGCTTTTTTTATGGAGCCGGCATTTCGGAAATGCCAGCTTGTGGCCGTTCCTAGTTGAGACACAGTTAGGACTATGCAAGTCCAATATGGTTGTGAATTTCTCTTTATTTTTGCGTACATACATTATGTTTTCGTAGATATATTGCGAAGCAAATGTAAGAATATTGATCTCTTTAAATTTTTCTCTAAGTGATTCTCTAACACCTAAGTTATAAATTGCGCGAATAGCCCTTTTCTGCAAAATAAAAATTGATTCAATATCAGCCGCATTACCCCACAGTAAAATGCCATATGACATTAAACTATGGAAGTAACTGAAATAAACTAATCTGGCTGTTTCAATGTCTGTGAGGGAACGAATTTTCTTTATCGCAAAAACTGCAGAACTAAGTCTATTCGCCAACTGAGAGATGTGGGGTCCCCACTGTAATTTCGAGTCTATTGTAATTCCCAGAAAAGGAGCTGCTTCAACAATGGCAAGATCCTCACCATTTAATTGAGGATTAACATTTTCTTTCCTAACATTTGGGGGTGAAAACCTTATGCAATTAGTTTTTTTGTTGTTTAATAGTAAATTATTTACATTGAACCACTGAACTACCTTAGAGAGAGCATTGTTCACATCGTCATAATTGGAAATTCGTCTATCGATTTTAAATAACAAAGAAGTATCATCTGCGAACAATACAATCTCATGACTGTTTTCAACCATGAAAGGAAGATCGTTTATATACAACAGAAACAGAAAAGGTCCTAAAATGGAACCTTGCGGGACCCCCATCTCTACAGGTGACCCAGACGACCTTTTACCATTCACTTCAACTCTCTGAGTCCTATCCCTCAAATAGGATGACAGGAGTTTGAGCGCGGTACCTTTAATGCCATAGTGGTTGAGTTTCCTGATAAGGGTTTCATGCTGAACGCAGTCAAATGCCTTAGATAGGTCACAGAATACACCCAGGGCATCCTGTGATCTCTCCCAAGCCTCTATAATAACTGTGTAAAGCTCAACACCTGCATCGGTTGTTGAACGACCCTTAGTGAAGCCAAATTGGTTCTTATGTAAGAGTCTGTTAATTGTGAAGTAAGACAATAGCTGGTTAAGAAGAATTTTTTCGAATACTTTGCTACACGTGGGGAGAACAGAAATTGGTCTATAATTCATGGGGTCAGTAGTACTGCCCGATTTGTACAAAGGAATCACTTTACTATGTTTCATTAAGTCAGGAAATTCACCACTTTTTATACAATTATTAAATATTAGGGCTAAGTGTGGAGCAACTAAGTCTATTATGGAATTAAGAATCTTTACAGAAATACCCCAAAGATCAGTAGTATTCTTAACATCTAATGTCCTGAATATTTTTACAATATGATTGGCGTCTATGGGTCTGAATTTAAAGTTACATTTGCATTCACTCACATTTTCTTTGAGCAACAATTCAGCAACATCGGGGGAAGAGTTAAGCGATTTAGTTGTCGAAACTGGAATGTCACTAAAAAAATTCTCAAATATAGTAGCTACATTCTCATCTTGTTTGACCACAGTATTATCCGCAATAAGTTTAAAATCATGGTTACGGTCCTTGCCTCTTCCAGTTTCGGCATTAATGATGTTCCAAGTCGTCTTTATTTTATTGTTACTGAATTTAATCTGATTTTTAATATGCAATGACTTGGCCGCGATACAGACTTTCTTAAAAACTTTTGAGTAATTTTTTACATGGTTACAAAAGGACTCACTATGGTTATAGGACCTCTCATGATAAAGGTCATATAATTTTTGCCTACTTCGGTGTAGTCCCAATGTTGCCCAATCATTGAATGACTTACATATCTTTGGAGAGATTGTCTTTGGGGTAAATACATTATTATATGCTTTGTTGATGTGATCGGATAGTATACCATATTGTTTATTTACACTGCCATGGAAAGGAACTGACAATCCATTTACAAACTTACTTCTAAATCTCTCCATTCGTTTATTACTCACCGGAACGACCACTTTATTCTTATCAACCCGTTTAGCAATTTCATATTTAAAACATGCGAGTTGACCACAGTGATCTGAACTTAGATTACTGATAATCGTTGAATGAGCTGGTGTGCAATCAGTAAAGATATTGTCAATGCAAGTTGCTGTGGAATCAGTAATTCTGGTAGGTTCTAAAAACAGGTTAGTAAGATTACAACATTTCATTATCGATAAAAACATTTTGCTAACTGATGATTCCTCCAAGAGATTAATATTAAAATCACCACAAATAATAATGTCCTTCTTCTTCTTGGTACATAATTTAAGAAATAATTCATCAAGAACTGACGCGAAAGTATCAAACAATGCATTTGGAGGTTTATAAATACAAACAATTACACAATAAGGTAGCTCCACACAAGCTATTTCTACAGTTCGCTCAATAGAAAGGCTCACTATATCTTTACGGACCTTAAATTTCAGGTCGTTTTTTAAAATAATTAATGAGCCACCGCGAATAGCTGTCGTTCTACTAAACGAACTGGCAACTTGGTGCTTATCAAAGTTAAACACAACTTGGCAATCTTTCAGCCAATGTTCGGTAATGCAAATAACATCTATATTGTAATATTTTAAAAATAAGTCCAATTCAAGCTCTTTATTTTGTAAGCCTTGCATATTTTGATGCACCAAATTTAGACAATTACCTTCCACTTCTTCACTATCAATGTAAACATCTCTAAGAAAAACTCCTTCTGAGTTCTGACTTGATGCATCTACATTAGATTTATCATATTTTCGGTTTTCGAAAAATACGACATCACGCGCCTTGTTTAGTTTGTATAGTTAAGTCTACCATCTTTCCAGTCCACGCTTCTTCAGGTGTCATGCTTTTGACAGCTAGCGTTGGTGACCTATTTTTTAAATAAACTGCATGATGAACCGCTTCGGCCCAGAACTTTTTATCTAATTCTGCATCTTCCAACATGCTTCGCGCTTTCTCAACTATAGTGCGGTTCGCTCTCTCAGCCACACCATTTTGCTCAGGTGTGTAAGCGACTGACAACTGATGTTGAATGCCATGGATTCTCAAAAAATTACTCCTCTTTTTGCTTACATACTCCTTGGCATTATCTGACCTTAAAATTTTTATTCGTTTTCCTGTTTGATTTTCAACAAGCGCCTTAAAATCCCTAAATTTATCAAAAACTTCGCTTTTCTCTTTTAATAAATAAATAAAAGTTTTTCTGCTAAAATCATCAATAAATGTCAAAAAATATCGAAAACCAGAAAACAATTTGATGCTCATAGGTCCACAAATATCAGTATGAATTAAACCTAATAATTCCTTACTCCTTGTACCTCCATTCTTATTAAAAGGAAGTCTTGTCTGTTTCCCTTTAAGACAAGGTACACACTCAATAGTATAAGAATTATTCGGAAAACTTACCCCTTTTGCGAAGTTATCTCTGAGTATTATCAAATTTCTCTTACCAAGATGTGCCATCCTCCGATGCCACAATTGCATGTCATTGCTATCAGTTGTATTAAACGCTGTGCCCTGTAAACAGTCCTTTATTTTGTAAATACCTCTTTCCAAAATCCCTTTCATCACTAGCTTACCTCGTACTAAACAGTCATCCTTATTATAAATATTGCATCCATCCTCTGAAAAGATCACAATATTGCCATTTCTAACTATAGAACTCACACTCAACAAATTGGTTTTTAATTTTGGGACATACATCACGTTGTTAATAGACAAACCCAGACGCTTACAGACAACCTTACCTTTTCCAACACCATACACCTTATTTCCATCAGCACACTTAACATCTACACATTCACTCTTTTCATATTCCTGAAACCAATCCCTACGGAAAGTCATATGATTAGAAGCGCCAGAATCTAATATCCATTCGACATCATCATTTTTCTTCGAAATTATCATCGCGGATGAATAGGACATTTCTTTCTTTTCGCTTTTCTTTCTCGTATTTTCAGGGCATATGCGAGCTTTGTGTGGCCCTCCACGAATGAAACATCTCAGTTTTTTCTTCTCATAACTATTGTTTCCTTGTTTTTTGATGTTACGTTTCATTATCAGTGCTGTAGGATTATTACTTGAACCCGCTGTGTAGGTATCTTCCATTTGGTATAATTTTAATTTCACCATGTCTGTTGTAAGTGTCGTATTACTATTTTCCATCGCTAATCTCAAAGGCTGAAATTCTGTGGTTAGGCCTTGTAAGATTAATGCGGCTAGTAGTTCATCATCTACTTCTTTGCCTATATCTCTGAGTTCTTGGGACGCTGTAATTACGGTAGTGACATAATCTCGGACTGTATGAAATTGTTCCAATTTCAGGCTCACCAGTTTGGACAACAGCCTGCACCTATTATTCAGGCCCTTATCTTCAAAAGCTTTTTGTAGTGCTGTCCAAGCCTCTTTCGCTGTCTTAGTGTTCCGCACATGAATTAAGCATTCAGGTTTTATCATTAAGCAAATCTTTGCCCTTGCTTTTTGGTCTGTCTTCTTACCAATATCATCACTTTCAGCTGGTTCATTTTGTGTATATTCCCACAATTCATCATGAGCTAAATAAAGTTCCATTAGGAATTTCCATGTGTTGTAGTTTGACCCTCCATCCAGCTTCTCAATAGACGGCAAACTCATGGACTCTTGAGTATACATCCTACCTTCACGAAAGTCTCCTCTTTCTGAAGTCATTTTTATTTAGCTGCACCTGGAAATCTCGAATTCCAGAAATGCCTGAACTGGGAATACTTGAATGCCAGGGATGCCTGGACTGGGCCCATAACCTGATATAACTTGGTTAAATACCAATAAATTAAAGATTTTTAAAGATGGTGAAAAATGTTTTATTGTAGATTTAGACACGGAACAGAAGAATTTAAATGTGACATGAGATTATAAAAAATAAACATACTTAAAAATAAAATGTTAAAAACTCCTTTCTAACAGCTCCACAACACGGAACACAATACTGATCATCGTTTGATGGTAATTAAGTCAATTATTAAGATCTGCGATTCTGACAGCATTCAAAAAACTTAGTGAACAAATAAATTTCTTATAAAAACTATTATAATAAACTAGTTTTTTTTTCTGCAATGAACAAATAAAAATTGTTACTCAGAAACTTGTTTTATTCTCGTTCATTAATCAATATCAATAGCAAATAAATTTAAAATCTATTTACATACTTCTATTATAAATTCTAAAGTATGTGAGGATGTATGTATGTAGGTATTTATGATTGTTTGTTCTGTTCAGTATTATAATATCATGGGTTTGTCAGCTTCGGCATTTAATGCAGGTTAAAATTGACAAACTGTGTGAATTAAATAAAAAAAGATATGATTCATTCAAATTTTTGAAAAGTAGATTTATGATAGTACAAAATAAAGTTAGTAGTATTCATATTTTCTTTGACACTAATTTAAAGTTTACACATGATTTTAAATTTTGTTTTTAAGTTTTTATAAAAAAACCTAAATAAATGCATCCTTTAATAATACGAAACAAAAATATCGATAACAGCTACATGTGTTGTTCTGAAACGCACAACCCTATTAAGAAGCAGCCATTTTATGTTACAACTTTAATTACTTTAGGTAGTCACGCAAATTTCGTAGGTAGGGCCGGTCCATAGGTTTATGTCTATGATTGTAATTACTAATTTGTCATCTGACACTTGACATTGACACTCTTTTTTTTTTCAATTATGGCATCGCAAACTCTGTGCATACTGCCAGCGTCAAGTTAATTTTTGCATCAATTTTTGCCAGTTTCAATGAAACTGGACGAAGTAATAACAAAGTCAGTAAGTAACTCGTCAGTAATCAGTCAGTCAAGTCAGTCCAACATTCAAGTAAAGCAATGGCTACTTTACTAGAACGTGTCCGATGGAATTTTGGAGGCAAGCAGAAATAACATATTTTAGCACTGTTATTCTATTTCACAAACACTCGTGCACTGTAGTTAACCTATATCAAACAAAATGCCATCAACTTATCCGATATAACTCAAAAATACACCAAGAAACAAGAGCACAATATGTCTTTTTCGATTTCCCGCCAAAACTCTCATTGACACTCTTTGGCCTGAAGGAAGCACAATACAAACAAAGAGAGCTTCTTTGGGTCATTGCAGAACATTATCTATATAAAGCTTTAGATATTATTCTGATTCTGAGGTCTGAAGCAACAAAAGTTGAAGCGTAGTGAAGGAACAAACAAGTTGCCATCACAGATTGCGGGTTATCTTGAGTATTTTATTACAATGTACTCAGATAACCAGCAATGTATGCTGGGTCGGCCCCTGCAGGTTGGCCAATGTAATCAGACCTTAAAATAATCCTCATTAGTCTATGTCTATGCGAAATTGCGAACAAGAGAAATTGAGTTTTTTGGCGGGAAGTCTGAAGGGACAAGTTGTGCTCTTGTTTTATTTTCATTTTCTTGGTGTATTTTTGAGTTATATCGGATAAAGTTGATGGCATTTTTTTCGATATAGGTTAATGACAGTGCACGAGTGTTGTGAAATAGAATAACAGTGCGAAAACCACTGAGTTATTATTACTACGTATAGAGTGGACGTCTCTACTAGATTTCTTGTTACACGTGTTAGAGCCAATCAGCATAAACGCGCTCAGTCAGTGTCGGACGTTTGAGGCTGTTCAACGCATTGGAATGTAAAGTGTAACGTCAAATATGCCTTCTTGCGTATTGTACCTTATTACCAATTGACAGAGGTATTTATTGGTTGGCACATTTGTCTGGTTATTTGGTTCATTACACATTTCGCAATGCATGATGAGCGCACTGATTTTGTTCAGAATGTCGTCTCTATACGTAGTAATATAACTCAATGGCGAAAACATGTTTTTTCTGCTTGCCTCCAGAACTTCTACGGACATGTTCTCGTAAAGTAGCCATGCTTTACTTGAACATCTGACTGACTAGACTGATTGATACCTGACAACTTACTGATTTATTCTATGACGCAGAAATTATACTTGACACTGGCGATGTGCACAGAGTGCGATGCCATTATTTAATAATGAAACGAAAATATTGAATGGCTGCAAGGATTTTATCCAATGCTGTAAAATGAATAAAAAAAAAACAAGAGAAATTCGAATTATAAAGTTGGCCACATGGAGTTTTGGCGGGAAGTCGAAAAAGTCATATTGTGCTCTTTTTTTATTTTTACTTACTTGGTGTATTTTAGAGTTATATCGGATGAATTCAAATTCATATTATTCTTATGCCATCGCTTTACTTGAATGTCTGACTGACTTGTCTGACTGATTACTAACGACTTTTACTCGTCCAGTTTCACCGAAACTGGCAAAAACGTGATGCAAAATTATACTTGACGCTGGCAATATGCAGAGTTTGCGTTTGTTTCTGATAAAGGTAAATCGATCCAGCTAGGTTTTATTTTTTATTATAAAAAATATTTTCAACGATACTCAACTTATAAACTGAATAATACAAATAAGTACAATAATCTTAGTCTAAGAAATAATACGACTCTTCCTGACATCTAGAGTATTAATAATATTGTGGCGTAGAACGCCAAACGCCATTCGCCAATCCGTCGTTCAAACAAATTACATTACGGTTTGAAAGAGCTCTATAAAAAATTTTGTTAGTTATGATGCCACTTGGTTGTTCTCGACCTCGTACATATCGTGCTCTGTTATTAATGTAACCTGGTCACTCATAAATCCGCTCCAAATCCGTCCGCGAAGTACCCAGATCATAAACCGATAATTACATCAATCATAATAAACGAAGATCCCTACCATTTTTCATTGTTGACTCTTTTGATTTTGTCAAAAATCGATGTACGATGGTCGGACCACTTCCCCTTGGTTGTTGAGTGTAATATAAAAATATAGTAATTTTGAAAACACCAGTTGCAATCACATCTACTACTTAGTGTGGTTAACTGGTGAGAGAGAAATCAGAAGCAGGTCATGGCATACCAGAGGGAATGTGACAAAAGGCTAAGACTAATAGTCTTCCCACATGAGGTTCTTGATTGCTGTAGTCGTACGTGTGGGAATCTAAGGCATAGGGAAGTTATTACTGAGATGTATGATATGCGATACGGGAATCCTCCGTGGTGGGTCGGGAGAGTAGGAAATGTGTCAGAAAGAAGCCAGTGATGGGGTGGAATAAGCACGTCGCTGAGGCTCACGGGGAGGAAATGTGTGAAGCTAGAAGAGTTTTTAAATCTTGTTTAAGATGGTGTCAAAACCACCAAGACCAAATTAAAATGGACATCTTAGCTTCACATCATTCGAATAACAACTTTCGGGGATTTTGGAAGGCCACCAATAGACTGAATAACAGGCCGTCTCTTCCCGTGAGTGTCGGTGGTGTGTTTGAGCCTAGCGCAATTTCTAACCTATTTAAGGAACACTTTCTTGTTAAAGCACCGCGGAGACCGTCTACCCCGGTGATTAATGCTGAGGCTAACAGGGAGCTGAGGACTTGGTTTAACTCGAGAGATATTGAGTTTACAATTAGCCATATGACGAGAGGTAAGTCCCCAGGTCATGATGGTCTCAGCATTGAACATCTGCAATTTACAGTTCAAACAAACTCTTCAGCTTCGCTCCTATTGGTCGCAGCGTAATGTTATCTCTCTCTGTTAACTCTTCAGCTTTATATATTGTTATATAGTATAAATAAAATTTAGAGTAGGTATCTTTATGAAAACAGAAGACAAAAGTCAAACAGCGGCCCTATAAATGAACCTATTCTTCTTATGAACACATAATGATCTTCTCAATCTCATATAAATTTAAAAATTTAAAAACCCCCTGACCAAAAAAATTAACTCTAAAAACTAACAAATAATATTTTAAACCTATTATAATATCATCGTCACATATATTATGTGAGTTCAAGTATTTTTATTTTCCAAGCGGCTAAGTGAGAAAAACAGGTGTAGTCACAGATTGCAACAAAAGAATTTACTCCGAAAAATTCGCAAAATCGACTCAACCGTTGACGACGTTTGCCCTCACGTTAGCGGTCCCCCAACGCGACGACGACGCTTGAAAAATAAAAATACTTGAACTCACATAATATATGTGACGATGATAATTATAATAGGTTTAAAATATTATTTGTTAGTTTTTAGAGTATTTTTTTTTGGTCGGGGGTTTTTAAATTTTTAAATTTAATTTTATTTCAAGCTTTTTAAACGGAACTAATCTACCACAAAACATTATATGTTCTGTGTAATCTACTGTACATAAGTTACAAGGAACCACAGTTGAAAAGGCTGTAGTATATTTGGGCAAAAAAACTTTTGCAAAGGCCAAGCCTACGTGACTTTAAGCCGCGTAAAAAGTTTAGATGGGGTCGCTATATGCGATCTCGACCAAAGGAAGCTGTTTAACAATACTCATGCATGACAAACTGGCTCTGGGAGAATTGCACAGATTGAGAAACAATAAAGATTAAACTTTGGTCCTTCTAGATTTTCAGCAAAAATATAAATCGGTTTATCCGTTTCATTTCGGCATTCCGGGGTTTCATCCACCACATCTCATTTCCAGCATCAGGTCCTCGTCAATTAGAAACATAAAGAGAACTAGTTAAGACAAATCCAACGAACCCAAACTCGATGGGTTTACTAAAAGGCAGTCCAGGATTACGTCTCCTATCTTCGAGCCCTAACAGCAGACCAGCTCAGTGGTTCCAGAAGACATTAGTGTTTCAAATGTCAGATCCCACATATGCTTGCAAGTAAACTGAGCGTGTAACATTCCTATCAGACCTTACAAACGACCTGATGACCTTGAAGACCTGAACCGATTTCCACCAAACATAGCTAAGAACAATCTCGACTGATATACCTTTTAATTAAAAAAAACCGCATTAAAATCGGATCATCCGTTTGGGAGCTACGAAGCCACAAACAAACACGGACACATACACATTTACATACACACACTCAAACTTATAACACCCCGTCGTTTTTGCGTCGGGGGTTAAAAATAATAATTTCGAATATATATATATATTAAAAATATATTTATAAGGGGCTATGTAGTTAAACATAATAAAAAACCTTAAAATCGATCACAATAGCAATATCTGCAGCTCTATATGGGCTCGGTAGAGTCTGAGGAAAACAATGGAGTCCAACCACCCTGTTACATATACTATGCATAAAATCACTTCGACTTCCAATATTCTGTCGCTAAGCTGAATATTTGCGACGCAAAATGGTTTTGCGCATGTCCGATTACGCCCAACCACATACGACACTCACACTTATAACTCGGCTGTAGTGTGGAGCCTGCGACCTATAGGTTGTATATAAATTATTTATTACCTTCTGTGCAATTTATATCTTACGACCAACAATAACTCTACTATAACTAAGAGATTTATTTTTGCCAAAGACTCCCGAATTGACTCCCGCATACTGGCATGACTGCAAGCAACCCTTTTTGCGTCCCGCTGATGGGCTTTGACCATTTTTGGGGAGGCCTGGCGCTTACTCTGCGTTGTTCCAATGCTGGTTAGCGTCCAACCCGCTATCGCATGTCGATATGCTCAATGAGAGAAAAACATCAAACTTATTTTACTGAGCGGCAACCTGAAACTAGGCTGTAACTAAATGTTACTTTTAACACGCTTCTAGTAAGTTGGCTATAACCATAAGTTATAAAAACCCGAAGGTGGGCGACGCAATCCTGAGTTTATTATTAGTACGTACATAGGTAGGTAAATCCATGGAGTTAAGACTAGTTAGATTCAGTTACTGAACTGGAAGCGGTAATTTTTCAGGTGGTAGTGGTGATCACTTTCAGTTTGCACCCATCCCGTAACGTAAATGTGCTGTTTGCTTGTAATACTATTGTCCCTGTAAAGAGCACAATTGATGAATTAAGAAGCATAGATCTTGTTTACGCTCTCAACTCTTACGCTCCTGCTCTATCGTACTAACTATGGCAAAATACTGTTTTGTGTCACAGGAAATGTGTGTAACACCGCAGTCCATCCAACCCTCACACAGAATAATGCACATGACTAAAATGATAATGCTGAAAGCCCATCTCAGCATTAGGGGGTTACATAGGAGGTGTTACACTACCTAATTAAATGACTGGATGAGAAACGAACATATTAGTGGAGTTTACGATTCGCACTATTGAATAAAAACGGATGGAGACACGGCTCAGACGGTATGGAGTTTTTTTGTGAAGACCTGAGGAACACGTAACTAGCCCCATTCTACAGATGAAAAGGAAGGTAGAGAAGGGGTCCAACTGAATTTGCGGTCAGAGTAGGCGTACATCAAGAGGTAGATTTTAAGTTTAAGCTCTCGACTCTTCAACATTGTCATGCCTAGTTAATCATACTGGGTGGATGAATTGTCGGCAGCTCTGGCGTATTGTACGATAGCAGAATACCGATTCGCGTTAGTTGAAATGAATGTAAAACCGCGGTCCATCCAGCCTTCATATACAGAGGATACTGGGCAGGAGTTGTTACTCGTCGTGTTATTAGACGATAGGGTGAGAAACGAACATATTAGTGGAAATTTTAGAATGTGGCCACCTCATCTCAAAATTGTGTATTGCAGAAATTTTGATATTGAAGAAAAACATGGACAGATACCTCTACAGATATCTCATGAGAGGAACTGAGGATCACATGACTAGCTTCGTTCTACACATGAAAAAGGAGGTAGACACCTTCTAACTTGGATGACCGCCTTGGATCACCTTCTAATTTATCGAAAAAATTAGGTATGAGGAGAGCCGACCCACAATGAGATGTCGAAATGGCTAGGCAAAGAGAGAGTCTTGTATTTTTGCACATCTAATACCTTTAAACGATCATATACTTGTATACGTACCTAAAATATATATTTCGAATCTCGGAAACGGCTCCTACGATTTTCATGAAATTTAGTGTGCAGGGATTTTCGAGGGCACTAAACCGGTCTAGCTAGGTTTCATTTTTAGAAAATACCGTTTAATCTCCGTGTTTACAACTCAAACATAGACTGAAAAATATGACTCTTCCTGCTCCACCTACCGGCGAGTATATGGTTTTGTAATTCTATTTGTTTTAAATTGGGAGCTGAAGTAGATGGAGTTGTTAATCAAGCCAATGAATTTCTGAAAAATGAATTGTTTTAATTTGTTTTTATCCGAGCAACTCTCGGTCATCCGGGTACTTTGATTTATTTAAGATGCTTCTTCTCGTGTCTGTAATGGCTGTTCATAAGACCAATATTTTTACTAAATACCTAAGTTCAAGTCATGTTACGCTACATTGTTATTTTTTTATTACTCCTTCGTATAGAGCAAAGAACTTCAATACATAATGCAACTCAACCATAGCTCTTGTACATTTATATCCCTCTCTTTTATATTATTCACTTTTTATATGCAACTGAAGCTTGATCACAGAGTACTTTATAAGGGGTAGGTAGCTAAGATCAATCAAAGAATGAGTACGGTCGTAAGTCCATAGTCGCAACGCAGGTCGTAAGATCTAAATCGATCAAACCAGTTTCCGAGCTGGCAGCAGACAGCTCGTAAACCTCCACATTGTATGTCGTGCTTTATCAAATGCCTCAAATAAACCCTCAGGTTGCCACCGAGCCATTCTTACAGTCTTTAACATTTTTGGAATAACCGATAATGCTGAGTGTTATAACTGTGTTTGTACTCACGAAACGTTTTAGTCTTCCGACCCATATTGATCAGTGCTTTCGATAAATATGTAATAAAAACCTATCGGTGTAAAGTGTTTGTGAACTGCTACTCTCTAAAGCACAGAAATAAGCACATGTGTACCTAATATTAAGGTGAGTAAATAGTATCTACCTTTAATTCAAATGTCATTGTATGTACCACTATATTTAGGAGCAAAACAAAACACTTCAGAAACTAAGAGCGTTCTTGTTGTAATGTTTCTATAAAAACGCCTCCGGTACCTAAGTTTATGTGGCTGAACCGTTATTTGCGTCCCACTGCCGGACACGGGTCTCTCCCCTTTATTATTGGGAAGGCCTGGAGCTTACTCCAGCACGCTGCTCCAATGCGGGTTGGTGGAGTTGCGAGTTAATGGCCAACCCGCTGTCGGACGTTTTCAAACCGCCCATAAGGCCTCCGACAAGGTTTAACGACTGTTATCTATCGACTACAACCGGGACCGACGGCTTAACGTACCCTCCGAAGCACGGAAACGCGCATGAAATTTTTGCCACTAGCGGTTATCCATTTCACACCTAACCGCGCCCGTTTGGCTTAACTGTGTAGATCGCTTGCGTTCTACGCTAGCCGCCGAGCCATACGCGCTTAAGTGTATGTGTCGAATACAAATTACTATGAGACAGTTTCTTACTTAGGTATTTTCTTAATTTATGACAGGTAATGGCTTATTTTAATTAGGTAGGTACTCCATTTAAATCAATCACGTCGTATGTCGGATCAATTTCCAAAATATTGCACATAATGATTAAAAAAAATTGGGATTCGAGTTTTCATTATTTGCATTTTCTGAGCACATTTACAGAAGTAATGTATATTTTTTTTATACCATCAGAAAGAAGAGATTTCAACGTACAAAAAACATACCGACTTTTAAAAAAAACAGTTATTTTGACGTGAGAATTAACTAGGCTGCCCCCCCCTCCCCCTTCCCGACCTCAGATCGCCTCTAATTTATTTTTCCTTTTATTTTTGTTATATTCTCTACCTTTTCCAATACTTTTCATTCTACTATATTTTTTTTCACTTTTTACCATTTTTAACATTATCGACACTGGTCTAATTATGTTTGAGGGTTAAAAATATATCATGTTCCTCTATTCCATGTATCATTTAAGTAAGTCTATTATTAATAAGTATTATTAATTATAAATATGTATATAATTACTTACCTCAGATAATTACTAATTAAATGTAGAAAGAATTAAATCTACGGATAGTAAACAATTTGGTGGATTTCATAAGTTGAGAACCACAGACGCCGCGTCTTTCAATTCAACGTAGGTTGTTTTGGTATAACATTAGTAACATAGACATAGTGTATATTTCTCTATGGTTGTGATAGGTACTTGCTGTGGTACCTAAACATGTAGATACTTATTAAAGTTAGAACATTAGAACTTGGTTGGAATGAACTATTTTAGGCACGTAAAAATAAATACCTGCAATCTTCCTTAAATTAAAATAATCTAAGCACTATAGGAACTTACGCTTACGTATAGGCACTAACTTATTAAATAAAATCATCATGTTCCTATCTCTATGTAACTATGTATGTCCATGTGTAACTTAACTATGTACCTATCTGTGAAGATACCTACGTAACACAAAAGCAATGTGTTTCAATCCAAATATTCCAATCCGTTTTTCGATTTCCAATTTTTTTTATAGCAAGAAAGATTAGTAACGCTAAATATATTCTCATCATAAAATTCTTGTGGTGGCAATCACTACTTATGTACCTCAAGTCCTAAACATAATAAACGAACGTATACCTATGTAGTGTAGTTGCGTACGGTATTTATGTATAGTTCTGTGCTATAACAGCCAGCTATATACATGTAGCAAATTGGTATAACCCGACTATGATAAAAAGGCATAAACCAGAACGTATTCTGGTGTAAACTAACGTCCATCTTGAATTGGTAGTATTTCGTAACACTTCGTGCGAACCCCGACGACGAAATCATTCCATCCAGCCGTCGAAGCCGTATTCTCGGGGGTTTGGGATTGTGATTTTGTATAAATCTACATAGTTTTTGTGCCAACAATTATACAAAACGAAGGTATGTTGTAGAGAAGTTAATTCCTAGCAATTGTGGTTAAAAATTGTCGTCGAACGACTTTAGCATTTATGGCATCGCTTTCTCAGGCGTATCTTTTGTCTCTTTTCAACAAACGGAATGTCAGGTTTGCATTTAATTTTCTATCTCATTCTATCTAGTAATATAACACCGTTGTGCTCGTTCGTGTCACGTAAGAGATTTTTGTATTTCTTTAGTAAATTTTACATTACCTTGCAATGTTCGGTATTTATTGGCTTTATTAAGTGTTAATTTATGTTTGTAAATGTTTTTGCACGAAATATTGACTCGTTTTGTTCGATAATAGGTCGTGCTAACTTTCACTCTAGGTATAGATAGGTACTGTAGATAAATATACATAGCACAGATAGATGTATACGATTCTGTAGATATTCAACGAGTCTCAAGGCCGAAATACACAAATACTAATGTATCTACATGATATCTGCTACGAAAAGAATAATTTCATTCCATGGATTTAGCAAAAATGTAATCGAGTGATTGATATTTTTGTAATGTGAAAACAGTGGAAGTGTGGCCGTAAGTACAAGACAGACGACAGTACATATTTTTGTGTGGTAAAGTGTCGCGAAGTTCTTTCATATCGTAATTTATTGAACGTTATCGCGTACACCTGCTACGCAAAAATTGTGCGGATTTTATAATAATTGCAAGTCTCAGACTTGCTTGGTATCTCCGTATTGTCCACATACGTCGTAGTCCTTGAGGTAACCTCAAAGTTCGTAATGCTTTTTACATCGATCGTTGTTGCCAGCGAAGATTATTCCTAATAATTATAATAGTTGGTTGATAGGTATGGTTTTCTCATACAGAAGTTTGTGACAACGTGAACAAGTTGAAATAGAGTTTTTCTTCTCCAGATAAAGTTACGAGCGAACTGCAAAGCTGCTCCAAAGGATCTGCCGAGCCCGCATTATCTGTGATATACAGCTCAGCCTCACGTCCGTCCTATAAGGTATGTTACTAATTTGAATGTTTTTGTTTTTTTAATCATTTACAATTAAGCACTTTCCAACTAGATACCAACAATAATTTGCAAGTCATTAAATGGTGTCTACAATTTTACTTAAAATTATATGGGTTTAGTTTATAGTAGTTTATTGAGTTTACTAGCTGTAATATGAGGGAAGTTATTCCCTTGTGGTGATACAATGATATTGTTCGTAGGGCTGGGCCACTCGGGGCTAGAGGCGAGTCCGCAGCAGCTTCCAGCGGTGATCTCACCCTGCCCTCTGCCACAGAGGCACTAAACACTGCTACCTGCTTAATTGACTGCATCACTACGAACCATTGTTACTTAGTCTTTAATTGAAACAATGCAATCTGTGAAAATAAGTATAATGCTAGGTGGATATTGTAGAAAATTATTCTATTTATAAATAATTGTCTGATGTCTAATGTTTCTGTAATATTATGTGTTCCATATCTAATTAAGTATAATTGTTACTCCAATATTAATACTGTTACCGAACCAATGCAATGTAATTACTCCACCTCAATGTTGGTGGTGAACACAAATAAATTTGGTGCTTTTAAGCGAGTTGAAGAGAAGAATGAAAGTCAGCGAGTTAGTGTAAAAATGGTAGATAATAATAATATTTATAATGTAGAGTTTGTTGATAGTATCCAACAAAACCAAATGATTGGCGATACGCCTAACTACTGCATTCCTTTAATGATTAACGCCATAACAGTCCAGGGTATCTCATACAGTGACCCGTATTTCAGTAGCTTTAACTTAAACTATAAGATGGCGTTTGGAGCGCCAGAGTATATGAACAAGTCTGATTACGCTTTTAAATCCTCAGTTTGTATTATGCGAGATGAGCCTAGCACGGATAAGACGCAACTACTAAATGAAAAGTCTGCTCATGATATATGCAAAACGAAAACTCGAATGAATACTTATGACAAGAAGTCTGCTAAAACATGCCATGACAATAAAATTTTGAATGCTGATAATTTGAAATCAGCCTCTGAGAAACCAGTGGTGAAAACTTTTGAAAACGGCGATCTCACGTTTGACATGATGATAGAATTACTTCGGAAGGAAAATGAGATTCTGAAGGATATGAAGTCTGAAGAGAGGGACAGTTGGGGTGTGCCTCTGAGACTGCGTCTCCGAGGAGGAGGCGAGAGCTCCCTCAATGCAGCTTCTGGCTGGGGCAGTCCGCCTGCTTCAAACAATGGTAATTTCCTACTTGTTATTTGAATTAAATTATTTCTTAATAGAATTTTGCTCAAATTGCTCTTCAAAAATTGTAGTTTCCAAAAATACAAAATGTTTCAGAGTTTAGTCCAATGTTGTTTTAAAATATAAAATTTTGTTTATTTTTATTATTAATGGCTGATGAAAAAATTATATTTACATTTTACACACTTAACTTCAAAAAGTAATAATGTTTTTATGTACATGAATATTCAGAAAATTTTGCAAATATTGACTAACTACACTTTAAACTCTACATTCATTTAGGAATGCTAAGTATAAAAAATACAACTGCAAAGATAAATAAATAAACACCCATACTTACCAAGAACAGAAATTTAAACTCATCATTCAAATTTCTGTTTCGCCGGGAATCGAACTCGGGACCCCTCGATTGGCAGTCAAGCATGATAACCATTGCGCCACGCGGGTCGTCAAGATAAATAAATGATTTACTTTTAATTAGAGATTCTTCATACTGTTATCACAAAATGTGTGATGTATCAACTACCGCATGAAGTATGTCTTGATCAGATAAGATGAATTTATTTTTGGCATTAAAAGTACATCAATTTGTCTATCTAGTAAAGTTATACTTTGTTGCATGTGAGTACTTCACCTTGTGAGGTTGGTAAGCAGGAGCAAATATGCTTTATCTTAAATGTTAATAGTACCATTAAATTCATGCAACACAACCATTTTTAATTTCAGTCCCAAAAAAAAATGCAAAATATTCTGAATAGTGTAGTTTACGTCGTTGTATTATTACTATTATTATCATTTCGGAATTTACGTTTGAATGATCAAGCATTCGCGATGACAATGGGTATAACTTCTTAAACGTACATAAACAATTCTTTTTATTATTGCCAGCTGGGAATTGGGGCGGCAATACTAGTGGCCAAACAAGTAATGGTACAAACAATACTCAACAATGGAATAACACTCAGCGGCCGCCGACTTCCCAAGCGGATAGTAAGTTATAAAAGACCTATTCGGATCGCTAGCTAACGATGATTGACGCTTATTCTACTGCCGCGCAATACTTGATACTGGCAATGCTTAATACTTGTTAAAATCTCTTGCAGTGAACAGCAATAAGGGGAATGGGAATCAAATGCCGCCTACGAGTGCGGCCTCCCAAAATTGGCAGACATCCCCGCCAAACATGCCAAATACACAGCCCAACAACAACGGTGCACCCGCGAGTAATGGTAAGAATTTACATTAATTAATTTATCAATGAGTTTATCATGATTGATGACAGTTTTTTTGGAGTATTACAAACATTTTTGCTTCTCCAAGGCACAAACAACGCTGGAAATGGAAACAACGTGCCTCCCAATAACCCTCCGAATGCGACTGCGAATTCTAACGGACCGACCGCTGGGAACGGGAACAACGGCAATAACACCAACAGTACTTCCTCAGCCAAGATAGAGCAGCTGAACTCCATGAGGGAAGCCTTATTTAGCCAAGACGGCTGGGGTGGCGTAAGTATCGAGACATTTCATACGTTTAAAATAGCTGCTAAAACATTTCACCTGAATTAATGTTAAGACCTCATTTAAAGTCCAAATTATGTGACATTTTGGCATGTAAACATATGTGCAACTGAAATATCGCTGAAGTAATAATTTGTTATTACTTAATTGTGTTTTTGTTTTCAGCAACATGTTAATCAAGATACAAACTGGGATGTTCCTGGATCGCCTGAACCGGGATCTAAGGTGGAGCCAGCTGCTGGCGGGCCACCCGCTTGGAAACCGAATGTTAATAATGGTGCATTTCTCGGAACCGATCTCTGGGAGGCTAACTTGAGGAATGGTGGTCAGCCGCCACCTCAACCAGCTTCTAAGACCCCTTGGGGCCACACTCCTACCACTAATATCGGCGGTACTTGGGGCGAAGACGACGACGCCGCCGAGTCGGCGAACGTATGGAACGGACCTCCGCCTCAACAGCAATGGAATTCCGGACCACCACAGCCCAACCAACAGTGGGGTGTGCCCAAGAAGGACGACTGGAACGCCTGGGGCGAACCACACAGGGCCTCCGATCCCCGACTCGACCCCCACCGCTCGCAGGATCCTCGTCAACAGGCTTCCGATCTGCGACACGATATTCGCGGGGGAATCTCCGGCCGCCTCAACGGCGACATGTGGAACCAACATCACCAGCACGCCGGGGCTCCGAACAAGATGATGCCATCTGGAGGGGCCAACCAGTGGGGCGCACAGGTAAATTGGAGTGGATATCTAAGTTTTTAGTTTATAACAGTTAATATAAGTCGACCTGATTCCGTTCTATCTGTAAAGGGTCCCAAGGATTCGATCAAGGCGTCCGGATGGGAGGAGCCATCTCCGCCCGCCGCGCGTCGTGTGGCCGGCGGGTTCGACGACGGCACGTCTCTATGGGCGCAGCGCGGCATGGGCGGCATGTCCCGCGGGGCGCCGCAGGGACCCCCCGCGCCGCAGAGGATTCCCCCCACCCCGACCAAGCCCGATGCCGTCTGGGGAGCTCATGGACAGCGAAACGGCTCCTGGGAGGAGCCTCATACGCCGGGATGGCCGGATCGCGATGTTCCTGGCTGGGGTGACTCATCGGGCCCTGGATTGTGGCCCGTGCCTAAGCCCAAGCCGGCCGGACCTGCCGGCGGATGGCCCGATGATATTGGAGAATGGGGCGGTCCGAAACCACCACAGGGTGGTCCATTGGGCAAGCAGCTACCAAAAGAGATGGTCTGGAACAGCAAGCAGTTCCGGTGAGTTAAACTCGCATGTAGATCTGCTTAATTCACTATCAATAATGATACAATATTAATTTTATCAAATAGCTGCTTGACTTAACACTGACGTTTATCTACTAAGGTACCTGGTTGAGATGGGCTACAAGAAGGAAGAAGCCGAGGCTGCGTTGCGTAGTCGCGATATGAACGCAGAAGAAGCACTAGAGCTATTGGCCGCGACGCGTGGTGATGGCTGGCGGCGAGACGAGCACTTCCATCACGGACCCTTCCAACAGCAGCCCTCAGTCCCAGCTGTGTCCCCAGCAGTGGTGCAGAAGCTACTTAACCAACCACCCCCACCCACTGTACAACACCATCCTTCGTACAACCCCAATAGGTATGTACTGTTTTTTTCTTCAATTTCTTTATTTATTTAAAACAGGGCTGGAGGTTTTTTCTTCTCGCTTTTTTCTCCTAGCCCATATAAGCCTTAGCGCACCCAAACGGTCAGCCGATGGCCATACAACAAAAACAAACATCAAGTGTATATTATTACCCAGGATGTTAATAAACTATTTCATTTCATAAACTATTTCATTTCATTTCATGGATTTAATCTGTGCAGATAGGGCGTGATCATTATTATAATATACTAAAAATCTATTAGAAAGATAAATGTGCAAAGGAAACTGTTAGTATTACATATTATTGTTTATTATTTATTTAAAAATTGATGCAACAATTTTTGTGCTGAAGTGTCCAAACATTATGAGAAATAAACTATTGAACATTTTGCAACATACACATTACAATTGTAAGTAGACATTTTGCTTAATAATCTTGGCCACCATTTGAAGTAAATATGTATTAAACATTGCTTACAAATAAAAATACATTAGAAGAATATTTAAACAACAGTATTCTTCACAATATAACTTGAACCTTTTGGTACAGCCATACAGTTTTTGTGGTGTGCTGTGATTAATATTTCATCACTGTTAGTTTCTGCGCGGAAATCTTATGTTACTAACCAATAATAACTATTTACTCGTTTTATTGAAGCGCACATGGCCCGGCGATTAGCGTAGAACGCAAACGATCTATGCAACTAAGCCAAACGGTCGCGGTCGGGTGGGAGATGGGTGACCGCTAGTGGCAAAAATTTCATGCGCGTTTCCGTGCTTCGGAGGGCACGTTAAGCCGTCGGTCCCGGTTGTTGTCGATAGATAACAGTCGTTAAACCTTGTCGGAGGCCTTATGGGCGGTTTGAAAACATCCGACAGCGGGTTGGTAGTGGCCAACCCGCATCTCCACCATCCCGCATTGGAGCAGCGTGGTGGAGTAAGCTCCAGGCCTCCCCATTAATGGGGAGAGACCCGTGCCCAGCAGTGGGACGCAAAAAGGGTTGCAGCCAACTCGTTTTAGTGACACTACAGCTAACTTGGTGATTTAGGTGCTAATCATAAATGTATTGTCTATGTACATGAATAATTTTCTACTGGTAAGGTAGCTGGGTAATTCTAGGATGCTATAATTATATTAATTAATATAATAATTATATATCTGTGAAAAATATATAACACTATATTATCCAAAAAGTAATTCAATTAAAACCTAAACTGGACCAATTTAGGTGTTGAGAGTAAAGGCGCGTATATAAACTCTTGTGGTTTAGATGTGGTTGTAAATGCCTTGTGAACTCAAGTGTGAATGATTGATATGATCTGATGTGGTCCACTTGAGTTTCAGAAAATAGTTTATATAGTTTCACACTTACTGATTGATGTGTTTAGATACCTGCATTAAACAGACAACTGGTGCTATCTTAATTGTTTTTTTTCTTTTATTTTTCTTTTTTAATATACAAACACATAATCATATTTTATTTGTTTAAAAGTTGAGTACAACAAGGTCTTGACATTATAGATGAACAGTCAGTCAACTTTAACCAAAATTTAGTATGCAAATATAAAATTATTTAAAACCTGTCTAAAATCTATCCTTTACATTTTTAACAAGTTTACTATGCCATTGTATATGATATTATAACATATAAATATGATTTTGTAGCTGGTAGAACTATTATGGTTCGCCCGGGGAAGTACCACCGCTGCATCCACTTCTGCCGTGAACCAATTCTATTGTGTTTCGGTGGAAAGGTGCAGTTGCCGGCCACACTTACATGAGGCGACCACCAGTCCGGAGTAGCAGCGCAACTGCATAAGAACTCAGACAAGACTTACCTATGCTTGCTTGAGGTTGTATGTAGATGTCCATGGGCTGCAGCGACCTCTTAACACCACGTGGCCATTCAAATAAAAAATAATAATAATATGATATTAGATACTTGGCTTTCACAGTTAGATATGATGTGACTTGTGAAATTTCATCGGCCACTCAGCTCAATAGTATATTTTATTTAAAGTATCTAACAGCATTCTTGACAATTGCAACTCAAGTTTGTTTGCAGCTATTCTCTGTACAAAATGGTTCCCATATGGATATTAATATTACAAGTGTGGCTCGCCTTTAGTTAATATTGCCGCCTTGTGGCCCTTGCCTGCAAAATGTTGCTGACTGCTACGATATCCTATTTGGTCTATAAAGGACATATATTTTGAATTTAATTAAAAGAGTTGTCGGATATTCCTCATAAGTCCATATATAAATGTATTGACTGAATACATTATAGGCATACAATCTTAGACAAATGTATAGGACACACAATGCCAAACCTAAAAAGTTGTTTCCCTTACAGCGGCACAGGAAATAGTGGACAGCCAAGCACAGCACAGCTCAGGATGCTGGTCCAACAGATCCAGATGGCAGTGTCCGCTGGTTACCTCAACCACCAGATCCTGAACCAACCTCTTGCGCCACAGACTCTTGTGTACTTAAATCAGTTGTTGCAACAGGTATGTCCTTGTAATCTTAATATATATTTCTTTTGTTTGTGTGTATGTCACTGAACTCCTAAACAACTGGAGGGATTATGATGAAATTTTTTGTGTGTTCAAGGGGATTTGAGTATGGTTTTGGTTCACAATTTAGTCCACTGGGAAATGTTTTTTAATTATTTTTTTATTTATAAATAGTTTTCCCATATAAATTGTTCCTACCTGTCTAATGTTTGATATTTTGTGCAGTGTCCTTCTAAATCTAAACTTTGACACAGTCAGAATAACAGGACAGTTTGTTTGTCATTATATTTTTTGTTTTCTATTTTTGTTTGACAGTAACATGAAATCTCTTAAAGATAGTAAAAAATTAAATCCTCTTTCAATGCTTCTAAGGCAGGACAATGTCTGCACCCAGGCAGAGCTGGGCAAGACAACTAGTTTATTATAATTTGTTTGAATTGAGTAGCAGATGAGTTATGGACTTCTACACATACAGTTGTGTTGCTGCTCCAAAGGTTGATGATCACCTCATGTATGTCAGGCCAGCAACAGCACCTTTCCACCAAAACAATTGATTTTTTTCATAGCAGAAATGGGTGCAATGGTTCTACCACCTATAAAATAATTCATGAAACTTTCTAAAATTATAGTGTTTGTACTATAGTTACTCCTTGACAAAGAAAGTATTGCTACTGCATACATTTCCCCTGTGAAATGTCGAAGTTCTGTTCATAAGGTGAACATCTGACTTTCGAGTGTCAGGTAGTCTGAGAATTCCAGACAAGACCCCAAACTTGCTTAAACGACTATAGATGCAAATGGGCTGCAGGGACCACTTAACAAAACATGACCTCTGTATGTTGATTTTATATGTAAAAAAAGTTTGTTTTGGCTGGGTCAGTTATAAAAAGCGAAATAATTAAGCCAGGGCTGTCTTGTTTAGGCATTAATGTTTTACAATTGATAAAAGTAAAGAAAAAACACTGATATTTGCTCATAAGAGCTCAAACTATCTTTAACTTCAGAATAATTATATTGATACATGCTCAACAGTTAAATTTCTTTATTATGTTAAAATTGTGAATTTATTACAGCATGTATTTTAAGTTTTCAAATTTATATAATATTTGCAATAATGTTTTTACTAAAATGAACATAGAAAATCAACAAAAAATCATTTTATTTGAAGATCTTAATTTTCATCTTAATAATAATAAAAATCTTTCGTGACTATAAATTTTGGAACTTTCCATTTGTCTAGATCAAAGTCCTGCAGCAGCTCGTTCAGCAGCACACTCTTGCCATTTCGAAGGCCAACTCTTCTCTTGCCCTTCAATACTCAGTGCAGATCACCAAAGCCAAGCAGCAGATTACAGCTCTACAGGTAAGAAGATAAAATCTCAACAGCAATAGCTGCAAAATATTGTTAGTTACATCGTTTTGATTTTGACTTCAATAATCAAAGATTTCTGGAACATTGGGTTTACATTTTATTGCTACATATTGTTTCGATACTCTAGTGTTTAGAATTTGTATAGAATCCAACAGGTGACTCCTACAATCAAGAAGGTTTGCACTAAACTACAGCAATGCCACTTTAAGCTATGTAAAGAATTGAAAACTATGTTGTGGAGAGTTTTCAAAGCGTATTTTTCAGGGCGTTCGCGCGTCTTTTGTTCTTTGTAGCGCGTGTACGCGCGAATCGGCGAGATATATGACATTTTCCGGAACAATAATAAATTAGCGCGCGTGTAAGTGCTTTTCCGAAATGACGGTATATAAGTATAAGTTTGAAACCGCTTTTCAGGCGAAATGCCGGTTACGAAGCATTTCACGACGTTTTCAAAGATATAATTGTTTTCACTAACGGCCAATCCACACTAGTCACTTTTAGCATCGCGGCATCGGCGATAGGCGATTTACGTGTGGATCGTGGCGTCGGAATCGCGCATCTTGGATGCTGAATCACTGCGTCTAGCGACTTAATCGCCGATCGCCGATGCTAAAAGGAGCTAGTGCGGCTTGTCTCTAATGCATAATCATGCATTATCAACTTAATAAGCTTGAGCAAATTCAAAACCTTTTATATGGTTTATTTACGGTCTTCGTAAATATGACCACCTTTCCGCTTATCGTACAAGGCTCAAGTGGGTCCTAATTCGCCTTCGTAGAAATGCTCATACACTTTCTGCTTTATACTGTGTACTGTTCAACTCATCTCGTCCAAATTATTTAAAAGAACATTTTAAATTTACTGGGTCATAATCTTCCCATAATTTGACTCTTTGTTCCACGACCAACAGCATATTTAGTATTTCTGCCCACTCCTCTGCATACTGTAGAAAATCCTTTACCGTGTACTCAGTCAAATTATAGAACTGTACCTAATCCCATCAGACGTGTTCAATCATTGGGTTTGTTAAGAAATTTGGTTAAAGATCACTTTCTTTCTTTATAAGTTTTTATCTCTTTCCTCTTTTCTCTCCTTTTGCTTAGTCTCTCCACACCTGTACATTTACTTCTCCTTTCCTTTTCCGCTGTCAGCTGTATTATTGGTTGTCTCTGTTAAATTTTGCTGCTTCTATCTACTGTTTTGAATGTATACAGTACCTATTTTGCTTAATGCAAAATCCTCTAATTTCTAATTGTCTTTTATATATTTCCTTCTTGGTTCTCTGGAATATTTGAAGCAATAAGACCACCTTTTTTCATTTTTTATGTATCTTTGTAATGTATGTATTCCTTGTATTGCTGTGCAATAAAGAGTTTATATTGTATTGCAATCTCACACACACATGCACACTTCATGCACCAAAAGTGCTACAATTAAGTGTTTGAGCGGTGATTATGTTTGTCCAGAATCAAATAGCGACACAGCAAGCGATATACATGAAGCAACAAGCGGGCGGCGCGGATCTCTTCAAGCAGAACCACGACCCGCTGGCGCCGCTGCAGAACAGCTTCACCGAGTTGAACATTACCAAGGATACACCGCCTGTAAGTATTACATTTTATAACGCGCGTGTAAATATAATTAATGTTACTAATTACTAAAACCCTATTTGAACATTGTGTGTATCCAAATATTGCTTAGTCAATATTTTTCAATATAAAATATATATTTATTTATTATTTTATTTATTCTTGGAACTAGGTATTCTAGGGACACAGCTCCATACAAGTGGTGATTGTGTCCCATATGCTATATTTTTTCTTGTTATATGTTGTTTCGGCAAGATACATCCTAAAACGCTATTAAACTGTATAATTAATTCCATCTCTAGACCTATACTTGTTTATACAATTTGGAAAAAATAGCAATCTAATTGAATATTTTACAAACTAATCTTCAAATATAATCTCATTCAGTTTTTATTTTAGCACTCTTTGCCATCAGGCACCTTTGATTTTTCCACTCCCACTCTAAAACAGCAAAGCCTCCTACAATCAATTACCAACCTAACCAACTAAAACAGGATACTAGTCTGCCTTTTACCATTTCTAATGCCAACTAACATTATTGTTTTCATGATGATAAAGTTTGACCTTTCGCAGTACGGAGCGAACGGACAGCAGTCGCGCCTAAACCAGTGGAAGCTGCCGTCGTTGGAGAAGGACGGTGAGGGGTCCGAGTTCAGCCGAGCGCCTGGAACAGCCAAGTCTGCCACCAGCCCTCAGCTCAACCAGTTGGGACTGCAGCCAGACTCGTAAGTTAATCTTCTATATTTGAGTATGCAGTTTTTTTCTCTTTATGTTCCACTTCTGGGCACAGGTCCCCTCTAACAAGTAAGAGGGATTTAGGCCATAGTCCACCACACTAGCCTAGTGCGGATTGCTGGACATAATACTTTCGAGAAATAACGAGTTTCTCTCAGGCATGCACAGCGATTATAATAATGGAACTACTGGTGTAGAATACAAGAAGTCTACAATATTAAGCAACAGGGGCGTGGTCAGGAAACAGTGGCGTTAAACTAATTTCCTAAATGTTGTAGTGTGGTACCATAAACCTTGGTTGTGATAGATAGTAGTCACTAAATTTTGTTTAATGCCTTATGGACTTTTTTATCATATAGCAGCTAAGTAACACACATGTATATCTAGTTGATTGTGATCACATTGTGATTTTCAAACACTTTGAAAATATTGTGTCAAGTATGGTTTCATTGAATGATGTAATTTTAAATTTGTAATTTTTTTCAGAACATGGGGTGTAGGCCGCGGTTCCGAAGGCTGGGGCGACTCTGCCGCGGACGTGACCGACGGCAAGGACGCGTGGCCCACGCATCCCTCCCACCAACCAGTGTACGACCTGGTGCCTGAGTTCGAGCCTGGCAAGCCATGGAAGGTTTGACACTTGTTCATTATTCAAAATAACACTTATAAATTATTATTACAAACACTAAGGTCATATTTCAAGAGTCAATGGCAAATGAAAGGCTGAGGCATTATTTAGTAAAAAATAAAATCCATTTTAGCTAATAGATTTTCACTATCAATAATAATGATTCAGTAACGAATATTTGGTCTTTTAAAAACATTAATGTTCTGAACAGTTTTTTTGAAAACAAAGTGTTCTTCAGATTCGTAAACACGAGTTTAAAAAATGTATATCAAATAATAATATATCATATCAGCAACAGAAGTATTTATAGATATATTGATATAATTTACATGTGAGTCAACAACAACCACATAAAATGATATGATTCTGATAAACAATATGTACTTATTTATTTGCATTGCAATAAAAATATACTTGATACTCACCATCATTTCAGCTAACTTCACTTGTCAGCTAAGAATAACATGGACTATTTAATGGAATGTTGTTTACCTTTACCCTAAGGTTTGATATTTCAACTCTTTTTAATGTCCTACTGCCGTAGACAAAAAATCCTCTCTGAAATCGGAGGGATTTAGGCCATATTTCACCATGCTGGCTGATTGTGGTGTAGGCATGTTTATGAGAAAGGCATGGCATCAAATACTGCAATGTTTTCCCTTGTTTTGGTGGTGGAGTAACAATGAATAAGAATAACAATTTTTTTATGAGATGTGTGAACTGGGTTCGACCTGAGGACCACATTGTTAATTATGTTCCTCTGGCTGGATGTCTTAAGTGATATGAATCAACATAATCTTAGGGCAACCAACTGAAGAACGTAGAAGACGATCCCGCGATGACTCCCGGCTCGGTGGTGCGGTCCCCGCTGTCGCTGGCCGCGATCAAGGACACCGACATGCTAGGAGGGAAGACTTCGCCTCCTGGCGGCGAGCGGTCCCTATCGTCGTCGACGTGGAGCTACGCCCCTCCCGCGACCAGCGCTGGAGCCCTGAAGCAGCAGGACGCGTGGGCCGCCAAGCCCCGCCCTGCGCCCCCGGGTCTCAAGTGGCCGCAACACCATGTCAACGCCAGGGCTGTGCCCTCGTGGCAGTCGTCCACGTGGCTCTTACTGAAGAATCTTACCGCTCAGGTTTGTTGGGACTGAAATGTTTTATTAATTTCTCACTGTCTAAAAATAAAAAGTTATAAAATAATTTATTCAGTAATGCTAATATTTACAGCCGTCATTGTTTCCTATTCTAGGAGAGTTTATAATGATTTTGTCCCCGTAGATCGATGGTTCGACCCTGAAGACGCTGTGCCTGCAGCATGGTCCCCTGCAGAACTTCCACCTGTACCTGAACCAGGGACTCGCGCTCGCACGTTATTCTACTCGCGAAGAGGCAGCTAAGGTAAGATCATCGTCATCAAGATGTCTTAGCGTTGCAAGGAATTTTGTTTGTTATAGGACTACTCCCACCCACTGTCCCACCAGCAGTGATGTAGTTTTCTTTTCAGTTGAAAGTTTCATTTGCCTTGAAAATGTTTCATATAGCAATACAATCTTGCTTAAGTTTATAATCATCAATCTTCCACAATTACCTGCAGGCTAGTTAGTTTAGCTATTCCTATTTACATTATATTGAACAGTGGACTGCAGGATAGCTTCCCTATTCTAATTTACATTTAGATAAATGAAACCAAATTACCATTATAAATCATATATACCATTATTACTGAATAACACCAACACTGATTCGTGGGCATTATAATGTTTCGCGTATATTTTAACATTAAGCTAATTTTACAAATTCGTCCCTGTAGTTATGTACCAGCTACCATGTTAATGAAAGTGTACACTTTCATTCAGTTCACTTGCATTTCATTTCAGTCAATAATACTTATGTTATTGCTCAGGCTCAAATGGCGCTGAACAACTGCGTGTTGAGCAACACGACGATCTTCGCTGAGTCGCCGGCCGAGTCGGAGGTGCAGATGATCCTGCAGCACCTCGGCTCCGGCTCCGGCGGCGCCTGGCGCGCCTCCACCGCCCCCGCTACCGCTAAGGTGAGGACACAGACTCTGGCTGACTTACCAACAGAACTTTACAAGGCCCATTAAGCGTTAATTTACCAACTATATTTTTGGTTTGAACGGATATTATGACTATTATAATATTTTTGAACAAACACTTTGAGTTTTGTTTAGTCAGTGTTTTCAAAAATATTATAAAAATTACTATCATCTTTGGTCATATTGTTTATTTTTAAATGCTTTTGTCATGTTAATGTGCCAGCTTAAGTCATTCAATTGATTTTGACCAATTTTGTAAGTATTACAACAAATCCGTTCGCTCTGCAGGACGGATGGGGCGGTTTCCCGGGCCTGTGGCCAGACCAGCACGAGCAGCGCGCCACGCCCTCCTCGCTTAACTCGTTCCTGCCACCGGACCTGCTCGGCGGGGAGTCCATCTAAACGCCATTCGATTCGCCCTACCATCGACGATCGCCGGTTTTGTCGCTAAGTTAGATAAACTCTTTCGATGCAGTGACTGATAGCTGAAGAACAAACTGGAATCGATGTTACGTGATTAAGGGAGCGCGATGCAAAATTGTTGATCGTCGAAGGTGTCGGGGGCGCCATGTCCCCGACGCCGCGGAAGCGCCTTAGGTGTCTAGTTGTAATTACGCTTCGCCGACCCTCCTCCGGGGCCGGACTATTTTATTCGCCTAGTCAGAACGCGCCGGATTCCGCGTCCGGCATCCAACTGTCCACAACTATTATCTACTGTGTCGTAAGTGTTCATGTAGATTATTTAGTGTACATAAGAATTATACATATACAACGGCAGACATTAAATGTAGCGGTTAGGGCCGGGTGCGGCGGGTCAGACCCGCGCCGCCGCCAGGGAGCCCCCGCGATCTACCAAATAATGTAAGCTATCGGATAGAGTAGTTGCGTCGCGGGCTACCTCAGTCACTCGTCCCGTGGCCTTATTTTAGTCTGTATTTATTTTGTTGCGCCCCCGGGTCGTTGCTGTTTCTCCCGGTGGGCTGTTGCGTTCCGTGTTTCTTTCGTGTTTTTAATTTTTTAAATAATTATTATTCTTGTTTTATGCGTACCATATCGTATTTTTAAATTATTTATTCCGTTTCGAATTCTCGCTCCGCGGGAGCCCTCGTTTTCCAGTAGTGATATTTTTATCAGCAATAAACGTTAAGTGCATTTCGCCGAATAACAAACGTTTTACGATTAGTTTGTAATTTTTATGAGAGTAACTATAACAAAATTGTAAATGTATGAGATTGGACGTGCATTCTGGTAGCGTTATTCCTTTAAGCCGCATAGTCTGACGGACGCGGGCGGGGCCCCGGAGGCGCTTCGCCCCGGCCCGCTCGATTTCCCCAAATTTTTTCCAGTATTTGTGATTCAAGTGCCACTTTATGTTTAATATATGAAACGATTATTTAGATTATACGATTAATGTAAGGGTAACCTAATATATTAAATTGAAAATTGTTTTATCATTTTATATAACGTACATTTGTGAAAAGTGTTATAGAGTACTATAATTGACAGTAATTTAAATATTACACTTTTGTGTATAGGTAAGGATAAAGTTCTAACTTAAATTTAGCCATATCAATATCTATTTAATAAAAGATTTGTGGTATTTTCTATAGGCTCAATTTGAAGTTTCAAAGTGACATATGCTTTAGATATTCTGTTAATAATATACTTGTAGTCGTAGGTCTCTCGGTATTAAAACGTGTAGATGTAAGCCTAATGTTAAGTCCTATGGTAGGTTTCTATAAGCATACTATTGATATTTTACGTCAACGATCGCACGTGTAAATGTTCGTTATGATGAAAGTTTATTTACATTTTTATTTACTTTTTTAATTTATTGATGGTGTGCCACAGAGATACTCTGCCAAAATATATCTTTACCAAGTGCGGGAAGCGCGGAGCCAACGCGCGATCCTCGATCCCACTCAGAAAGCGAATGACTATGATAATAACTTACATGTATCTATATTATATTTCAAGCCTCTTCCAGTGATCTTACATTTAAACATACGATTGTAGCGGTAAGTTAGGTGTGTAAGTATTCGCTGTACCTAGTCGGGCCCGCGCCCGGCGCCCTTCACAAATTAAGAGTTAAGTGATGACCTCGGGTGATCGCAGTGTTAAAGTATTCGTGCGTTTGAATCTTCGATCGCTTCGCACGTGTTAGATTAGTGTTAAATGTTTCGCTGTACGATGTGTTCATTTATAGACAAAATTAGCATTTCTCATATTTAAACGCCTCGTTGGAGGGACCGACGACCGGTGTCGAATGATCCACCTATCGGTTGCATAATCTGTTGCCTTTTTTCGAATCGTTTTAGAGTAATGAAAATTTTTATCGGATTCGTTTGCCGAGTGATGTTGTCGTTCTGAGCCCCGTCGCCTTCTTACTTAGTTATAGGATAATGATCTGGACTGTTCGGTAAGTGTACGGAGGCACGGTACGCAAACAATCAGAAAATTTATTTTAGCCTAAACGGGGGCCATAGTCGACCGTCATGACGTTATATTGTTAGGTGCCAAAGAGTGAGTATCAAAGATATGAGCCGGTGTCTGTAACGAAAGCGATCGGATCTTTGCTTTTATACATATCTTCCAAATTAATTTGAAATTAGTTTGTGGTACGGGTTTTAATTGATCTTGATGTTCCTATAAGCCATTCGCGCGACGTCTACGCAACAATAGTGCGGTGCAACAGGCCAATGTCAATTCTATTGTTGTCGAGCTCAATTTAAGTGAGGGTGTTTCTTTTTATCGATTTCGATATAATTATTGAAAAAGTACATTTTTTTATCTGGTGTTGTCTGTCCATTTGTAAACCTACAGTCTAAAAATTCCTCATTCGCATTGCCTACTCGGACGATAAGTGAATTTAAATACAGCAATAAAGTCGTATTTAATTTTTATAAAAATTTTCCATTTTTAAATGTAGACAAACCGAATAACGGAAGTATAATCCAGTGCCCTGTAGAATGTACTATGTCCAATAGAATAAAGACGTTAAGAGTCATGCCTTGAAAAATTTAGTCAGTTAATGTATAATCAGTACTTAAATAATGAGTATATTATTATTGTAAAGAGACATAATATAGGCGTTGTGGTGTGAGTGCCGGCGGCGCAGGCAGGTTGTGACGCCGAATCTCCTCTCGGTCAAGCTGCGTCGCCCCGCTGCACGCGGACGCCACGTGCAATTTACTCTGTGTTATTATTATGTTGTTGTATATTTATATCTTACCTATACTCTTAATATGTATATATTGTGAAATTATATTATTCTTAAAAGATTTTAATACGCTTCACGCTTTCACTTCTTAACATTTTTTCGTAACTCGTTTTTGTTATCTAGAATAAATTTACGTACCTAAAAGTAATTATAATAATAATTATTATCATAGATATTAAATGTAAGCGATGATAAAAAAAAATAAAAAAAAACAAAAAAAGGGAAAAAAAGAAAAGCAAGGAAAAGAAAGTAAACCAATGATTGTGCCTCAATGAACTGTGGTACGTTACCGTAACCGATGGCAGGTGAAATCGTTTCTTTCAGATGTTTATAAGGTTAAATGAATTGTGCGCTCGGCCGTCGGGCCCGCGCCTGCCTTGTGTAATCATTAATGAGCTTAGCTACATTTTATTTTTATTGTAAGTGTTATGTCATCAATCAACATTATATATACATGTCCGAGTGTACATATTTTTATCTATTTATTTGGTTTTTTCATAAAGTTTACCCGAATTATAATGTGTAGTGACTTATGTAGCTTCATCCGAAATGTAGGTTTTCGCCCCGAAGCCTCCGATTTTCGTCCACATCGAATTCGACGACTTTAAAGGCCCATGATTGGCTAGCGATGTCGACACACGACGCTTTCGGCCGATCATAGACGTTGAATAGTTAAAGTTCGAATTTCGACACAATCTTTGCGGTTCGAGAATTGCCCCCAGTCCATAACACTTGAATGCCAAAGTCGATGTCTAATGCCATGAAAGAGCACACAATCTCCTAAGATATTCCACGTGGATCTCTGACATCACAACAAACTATTGATCGTACAAATGAGAGCCATTTATTTTTGCGGCCGCCGCCGGGGCCGCCGACTATCCAAGCTGCTCTGGTGTATTTTAGCTCAAGTATTCACTAGTAGTTTGCTCATAATGTTGTTATTTTTTATTATTTTTTCTCTATATATTATATACATATATATTTAACTAACACTACTCCTTAGTGCGGGATTAAAATTAAATCATTCTATATCTCCAATGATTAGCTTTTATTTTTTAAAATTTAAATGGACCATTGCTAAGTATTGCATCGCGTTCGCATATAATCGTATACCGCCTTTATTGCATGTCGTTTTATTTAAATTTAATCTCCTTATATTTAATTATTTTTTAAAGTTGTCGCTACTCGTTCGGTGATAGATTGCGGAGGCGTTGGCTGTGAGACAGCACGCCGCGCAAGGTCGCGTCGCGCTCGCGGCGATGGGCGACAGCCGGCGCTCCATTCCTTGGTACACTCGTGTGGGGACCAATATCGTATCGTGAACCGGATATTTTGCTTCAACGTCCATCGCTCCCGACGCACCCGATGCATACAAAAAGACATTCTCGTTTCCATTTAAAAACGCATAAATGATAGCGACGCATTCGCCCGGGCGACGTCGTTATTTAGTGATAGTGATACAATATTCTGGAGGGCCTTTTAATTTGATAAGATAGAAAGTTTCGCTTGTTGTCTTTGTTTATATATATTTTTGTACGTTGACGTTACGTCCTAATTACAATAGTGACATGTTAGGTGATATCTACAAAGAAACTAGTCTTCCTTATTTACGAGGGATCGCGGCGGAGGACGGCGACGTCGGCACAAGAGGCAATCACTCCTCTAGTCTTGTTACGTGGTGCGATTAAGAGAATACCAAATATAAAATAACGAAGGCTTTGACGTAGTGTGTAGAGGTATCGATAGGCGATAGATCGGTAGATGGCCCGAGCAGCTTGGACCCTGTGAAATATTACAAGGTAATGGATGGGTAGTATTATTATAATGCATTTATTTCTCTTTTTGTCATAGTCACTCAAGAATATATTTAATTAATTGAGCTAATGCCTAATTGGAATATCAGAGTTTATTTAGGATTTCATATTTTACATTTTAGTGTTTAAATATCTGAAATTTACCTTAATTATAGTGAATGGATTTTTGTATTATTGGTATATAGCTGTAAGTCAAAGGGTGTTCTTGATAAACACAACTGAATAATACAAAATAATAAAAAAAAATGTACTGAGTGACTTTACGTGTAAACAGAGGGCCATTGAATTAAAATGTCGTACTAAGCTAAATTCTCTATGTGGTAATTTAAATAAATGTGATCGCTAAAATATTTTTAACTGCTATATGTATAGTTATCATAGATCAGTAAGTCCGGATAGAACCGTTAGTTTTGTGAGCAGTTAGTAACGGTACATACGTTACGTATGTACGTACGGTACGTGCATACGCGGTCACGAACGCGTTCGTTTGCTACAGTTGGACGCATCTACGACTCGTCGCCATGTTTTAGTCATAAAGTCGCGTGACGCGTGGTAAATACTGTTTATCGCGGCCTTAAAGCATAATACCGTGTTTGAGTGCGGTTTTAAACAACGAAAAACGATAAACATTAACGACTTGTCGTCTGGTGCGGCCGTCCCGAACAAGTACCTCGTGTTTTCATGGCACGTCACTGTCGTTAAACATACCTTTTGGAACGAAAATATTACAAACACAAGTTGCATTTGATTCGTTCTCACGAGTATATAGAGTTTTATGTATGTGTATGTATGTATGTGTATCAAGGCCAACCCCCACCAACAGTTAATTGATGCAGTAGACTCCAGTTACTGCTCGCTAACTACACAAGACATGCTTCTCTAGTCTCTCTCGCATTCGAACATCGCTTTAAAAGAGCTTTTGTTGTCGAGCATAATTTATAATCATATCCTAATATGAACCCTAGTTATTATTCGTATTATTCTTTCATTAGATCTCTGTTGTACCTGTGTTAGATATTCAATGTTCATATGTACTGTAAGAGAACTGACTCGGTCTCGACGTCTTCTTGCTTGATATACGTAATAACGTAGATCCAAACGACCAAACTTTTGATGTTCCACTAAACTTAACTATATGTAACAACCTCTCAGTATGTCGATATTCTTTACATTGACGTCAAACCAATACTCTGCGGTCTTAAATTAGTCACTTGTGTACCTTGATTGTACTTTTACTTGAATAAATATTGACCTATATAAGGAACGATAAATTCAATTCTGAAATATACTTAATTTAAATTTTGACAGACTGATAGCTGTGATTAAGAAAATATTTTTAATATTATCCAGTGAGTCGGATGAGAATATTTATTTTGTTAGAGGTTTCCTACTGCCAACGCCGCATATGTATGCGACGAGACATTGCCGCTTCGCGTATTTTTTAACTTAGTATGTATCGTAACGATTGTTACAGTTAGGAGGCGCGTTAAATTGTAACGGCTGTTGTACAAATACACGAACAATTTATATTAGTTATTCGAGCCCACCATGTTCAAATGTATATGCAGACGCTTCTCCCGACCCGAAACAAACCAACGACATGACATCATGACCATCTGTACGAACAGAGACTGATAAAATTTACTAGCGTACCATACCACCGATGTCATCTGAAATTTTTATTTACTAAACATTGATCTTAAACGTTGCATATCGACTAACATTTCTAATTCGAATGATTTTTTTCTATTCATATCCGTAATTCCGGTTATTGCATTAGGTTTGTGGTATTTATTAAAAAAACTTAAGTTATCATAATATGTAATAATAATAATAATAATTGTGGACTTAATCGATGCCTATAGTATTGTAGTGAGTTACATCTCTCTAAAGTAATAAACGATTGGCGCTGTTTTATAAATAATAAAATATATTTTTCGGTACCACCTTTGAGTTAAAGTACAACGTAGTTTATAAAAGCGTGTTTCAGTGACTATAAATTGTAACGATGTCAGGATAATGCTAATCGATAAGTAAGTATAGGTATAAGCTGTCTCGTCTCATATTACACCAATTTATTGTTAACTCTCCTTGATATTCTTATTGGACCTGTATTGTAATAGGAAAATACTAAATACTAAATTTTTCATAATGATATCAATAGGCTAAATTTAATAAAAAGATTTTTTCTGTGTCAACCACTGTGATGGGAAAATTTAATTCTAAAAAAACGTAGTATTAACTGTCAATGGAACAGGTACCATTATTATATTTCTGGCGCGTCGAACCTTCTTATGGACTGCTGAAATAAAAAATTCTCATGATTAATTCTCAAACGCGCAAGAAGGCAATCTCCATTTATAAGTAGAAACGCGTACCTGTTTCATTGTAAAATAAAAAGTTGAACTTTTCTGTCTTTGCGCGCAAAGGGTTGTGTATTAATTTTTATGTAGTACAAATGTGTTCGCAATTTGATTGCTGCTGTAGTGTTCCTTATGTTCTTGTGTATTCGGCATTTATTTGAAACTCGTATATTAACAATCTCTAAATCTGTGTAAACGTGAAATGTCATCAAGAGTGTTCGCGTGTAAATTTTGTAAGCATCAGTGAGCCATTCGTTAACGTATGTTCTGTGTTTGATTCGGTTCGTTGAAACATACTCGCGGGTCTCGAGTGCGGCGATGCCAGGGTGTCTACAGGCTGGGACTTTAGTATGATGTGGTAGTGCATTTTTGGAAGCGCTGGCACCGTCGCCGGGACCGCCCAGCCTCGCGTACCAAATAAGAGCAGCAGGAGTGGCGCGCGCGGCCGCAAGCGCCGGCAGACCGCTCTCCGGCCGCGCGACGCGACGCATTTCACGTTCTTATCTATAATTACCTCGTACAGTAACCTCACTTTATAATCAGACTATTTATCGCCTATCCGTACTTATCAAACGCACTGCACTGTTATTTGGTACACCCACCTGTACTATTAACGTTTCTTTAAGTTATTTTTAAGATATATCATGAATTATATCGGCGTATCGAATAGTTGATATATTTTATTGTTATTTTTCTGAAACTACAAAAAAGCAATGTATTTTACAAACAAAGCAGGAGAACAATAATTATTATGTAAGTGTAACAGTTAGTGAATTTAAGTGTGCTATTTTCCATTCCAGAACTCAACGATATCAATGTTCTTGTAATACTTATGTTCGGGTTTTAAAAAGATGTTATTATTGTATAATTAAACTAAACCTTATGTGATTGAAATGCAATGTTTAGAAGTATTTTATTCATTATTTTTTACCATTAATAATAGTTAGTAGAGATCTATTTGAGAGTCTAATGTATCAATTATTTGTAAAGTTGGCTGTAACTAATTAGAGAGTTACAATAAGTAGAAATATTTTAATATAAAACATTTGGAACAGATTTTATGTAGATGACAAATAGTTGTTTTGATCATTATGTGAAGTGTTGTATTGTATAGTATATCTTATAGTAAGAGTATCGTATGGAGTACAGTACATGGGTACGTTAGCGCAATGTGTACGCACAACGGTGAGGCGGGTCGGGAGGCGAGCGTGCCATACCGTGCGCCATGCGCCGCGCTATGCCATGCGTCATGCGTTATGCGCCATGCGCCATGCCCTGAGCGCCACGCGCGAGAGCCATGCGCCGGCCGTCACTCTCGACCGTACACCCTCGACTCTCACTGCACAGCACTGCTAGGCTAATTCAGTTATCGCGTAAGGATATTTTTCTTACATTTCATAAGTAATGTTTATAGTATAGGCAATAAATAATGTTTAACAAAAAGTCCCTATGTAATCGAACTGATGACAGAAACATATGTTATATTTGTGGCCTCTTTATGAATAAGATCTAAGTTACATGTTTAAAGAAAATTAATTTTGCTATGCACAGAAATGATACTCAATTAATTGCCAAAAAGTTATATGTATATTCATAGTTCAACAATATTTCTTTTGGGCATATTTACTTTGAATTTATGCAAAACTTAGATTATGAGTAAGTAGGTTGTAGATTATATGTAGAGTGAATGCATATATAATATATCTATATATTTAAACTAAGGTGAATTTGCGATGTATCAATTTCTTGTATTGTTCATAAGTTTAGATAATAAATGGGTTTAGCCATACTTCGGCTGGTTTGATATGTATGTTATCTGATTAATTGTAAAAAAATAAAAAAAATCATTAATTCGGTGTTTTATTTTAAATCCCATATCCCATTCCTGGCTTTATTATGGTATTTTTTATTTTTATTTGAACGGAGTAGCAGACGAGCATGCAGGCCACGTGGTGTTAAGTGTTCGCTGCAGCCCATGGACATCTACACACAACCTCAAGCAAGCAAAGTCTTGTCTGAAGTCGTATGTAGTTGCGCTGCTACTCTGGAGGCTGGCGGTCGCCTCATGTAAGCATGCACCTTTTCACCGAAACACTGCAGAATTGGTTCACGGCAGAAGTGGGCGCAGCGGTGTACTTCCCCGGGCGAACCATAATAAATAGTTCTACCACCTACAAACATAATTACAAATATAAATCGCGTCTTTAGAATGAAACCGGCTTAACTCAAAAAATCGTAAAATTGAGTTAATATCACCGATCGACTCTACACACCGTATTCTATCGCTTAGTTAATCAGAAACTGTCTCAAGTTGAGACAGTTGAGACTCTCAACTGTGTTAGAAGAGTACGAATGCACTAATTCTGTCGCTTTGTTATTGGGCGCGGAGGGGTCCCGGGTCGGAGCGTAAACGCCCCATTTAGTTTTATTCCCGCAGCCGCAAGCTCATCGCGTTAACCGAATGAAAGTAAAGTGACCAGTTAGTGCTTGAGTCGTTTTAATTCCGAAAAACGGTAAGAATTAAATTTCCATTTTTGTAATCAATATGACCCAATAGGTCTTATGTCGATACTCTTCCGAATATTGACATAATATTCACGACTTATTCGTGCTTATGGTACTTTATTACTAAAAACTGTTTTGTACGTCATGACTGAACAACAAATAAGTCACTTTTCCATAAAACTTGTTGCCATTATCTATGTTCTATTATGAATTAAATCGCTTTTATATTAAAACAGTTATTGGTAATAAAGTCTTTTTGGGTTTTGAGTCGATTTTATTGTAACAATAGCTTACGCTTTTTATTTTAGGTCATTGGATTTTATTTTTAATACGTGAAAGATGAAAAGGCGAACGCTTTATGATTTTGGAAAATGCTAAAAAATGAAAGCGGACGAATAGTAGAATAAATAAAAGCAGCAGGTAAGAATATTTCGTTTTATAAGTTGTCAAAATACTCAAGTTTTTGACCAGATTATCATTAATATTACATAGATATTTTTGATTCCAAGAAATACTCGTTTTAGAGAAATGGTTATGTGTTTTATTCCCTTTGCTGATATAAAGCATATAATCTGTATTAATGATTTTTTGATAATAATACTTTTGTCCGTTTGCTACAAAAAATGCTGGAAGAAATGCCGATACGTGATATGTTAGCGTGGGTAGCGTATTTATCTGACAGCCTCCGTGGCGTAGAGGGTGATGAGCTGACAGTGAAGCGTGAGGTCGTGGGTTCGATTCCCACTCAAGACTAATATTTTTGTGATGAACATGACTATTTGTTCTGTGTCTGGGTGTTAATTTATCTATTTAAGTATTTATTTAGGATTATATAAGTATTTTTATCAGCTTTCTAATTACCATAGCACAAGCTCTGCTTAGTTTGGAATCAGATGGCGTTGTGTGAATTGTTAAATATATTTATTTATCTATAACATTTACAAATTATATAGCATAATATTTATAAACACATATTTTTTCGTTTTGCTTTGCTACTTTTGATGATATTATGAGCTTTATTTGTTTGCTTTTTAAGGAAACACAATTTAATAGAGAAAAGTTGAAAACATTTTCTCGAATGTGTCGTTCATTGAAGACACGCCAGATCGTGAAAATCATGAAGAACCTAATTATTATTGTTTGAATCTGATTAAGGCTGTAAGTAAAGTATTCTTTTTTCCCAAAGCGTTATCATAAAATTATTAGGTATGTCTCATAGTACCAACAAATTTAAACTGTTATTTTCAGAATCGAAGATCAATATCCTCCCCTATGAAAATTATAGATGAAGAATCAGAGACTGAATGCAGTTATTCACTTGTACCACAAGTAAAAGTCCGGAGCAGTAGCGTTTCTTCATCATCTTCTAGTTCGTCAAGTAGTAGCTCATCATCATCATCCAGCTCTAACACTTCGTGGAGTTCTTCAGATATAGAAAGTAATAATGAAAACACTTTGTCAATTATTACAACAAACGAGAAAATAATACCCTGTAATAGACTGGCAAAGACGTCACGCTTTCGAGAAATTATGAATTTCTCTCAGGCATGCACGGCGATGGGGTATATCGTAATCAATTAAATATCATGATATTTTCCGTCACCATGGAGCAGCGCTAAATGCGCTCCTATCGTGTATCACCTATCAATGAGCTTAAAAGCGACCTCTTGCTCTTAGCGATGATGACACTACATTTGAGGTAATTAAAAGTAGCACTTTTCGAAGTTTCTCTTTCTTGAACTTAGTCGACTCTCCAGCTACAGAAGTACCACCACTTCATACCTAAGTAATTCCTAAGCGGACCAAGAACCTCAACATTTAGCGCAACAAAAACATCATACTACTATCGTTTTCGTGGCGATAAGACACAAGACAAAAGAGGCTCCAGCAAGATTGGGTCATGTGCTTAGTATTACATAAAAAATCTCAGTGAAAAATCGTCGGATCAAGATATATCACATGTCACCTTTTATTCAAAAAAGTGCTCTGGGCAGAATAAAAATAAATATATTACATCCCTTTATTCGTATATGGTGGCTAAACTGTCAAACACTGGGTCAATAATCCATAAATTTCTAATTACTACTACTTATATGAAAATATTCACTTTCTCATTGAAAAAGAAATAAAAAAGCCTTAAATCGGGCACTATTTATTCGCCACATAAATATATTAGTTTAATTAAAAGCGCAAAAAAGCTGGAAGAAATAGTTAACAAAAAAGTTTTTCGACAAAAACTGAAGTTATCGGAAAACACAAGAAAAGGTCTTAAGGACCTATTAAGAAAAAAAAATGATATCTAATTATTATGTAGATTACTATCAAAGTCTTGTATCAGAATATAGGTATTATGAAGACTGTTGTCCTTCTGAAATGTTCCTAACTATATACATAGATCGCATAATAATATTATCTAAGTATTTTTTGTTAACGATTACAAATCGTGTGTTTTCAAGGTAAAATGTTTATTTTATTATTTTATTTCCGAAGAATTTTAAACTTTTTTTAAAGTTTATTTTGATTTAAATATTACTGTTATAATAAGGCTATTTTATAAGTATTAAAGATTACCAATCTTGTAATTTCAGAGTAGAAGTGTTACCGTGTTTTTTATTCCAGAAGAGTTTTTAAGTAAATAAATAAATACCTTTGAATCCACACAACACCATCTAATTCCAAACTAAGCAGAGCTTGTACTATGGTAATCAGAAAGCTGATAAACATACTCATATAATTCTAAATATATACTTAAATAGATAAATTAACACCCAGACACAGAACAAATAAACATGTTCATCAGACAAATATTAGTCCTGGGTGGGAATTGAACCCACGACCTCACGCTTCGCAGTTGGCTCATCACCCACTAGGCCACGGAGTCTGTCAATTATTTTTAAAGTTTATTTTGATAAGAATTGTGACTGTTATAAATTTACAATAAGTTTAGAAGAATATAAATTGATTTTTATAGAAATATGTGCAGGCAGATCTCTGAAAAACTTCAATTTAAAAAAATATACATGTTATACAGTCATTACGGGTAACTTTGAATTGACGTTTAACTTTGAACAAAGTTGGAAAAAAGATTTAACACCGAAACTTTTTGGTATTTCAATATAATAACTGTGTTAAATGGATTGCCAAAATCTTTTTGTACCAAATGTAAATTAAAGAAATAAACTATCAATGCCATAATTCTGAAAATTCCCGCCTTTTCCGTGGTTAAGTTGCTGGAAGTTTTTGAGCGCTGATTTATAATCGTAAACTAGTCCACTTTGATTCATATGGCAAAACCAAGCTATTTGTTACTTTTTTACGTCAGTGTAGATGTTATTTTTATAGATAAGGTTTTTAAATTTAATTATACCTTCTTTGATGTTTTACCTAAACCTTAAAATATTAAGGTTTTTACATTCAAAAAAAAAATATTCAAAGTTACCCAAAATTCATGATTGATGAAAATTCGAGTTTTAGGGGAAATTATGGGTAGTTCTGTTGTTTCTTCCGCAAATTTATTTTGTTAAACAGAAAAAAACAACTCAAAAGGACACTATTCATTTAATAAAATAAAGGTGTCATAAATAGAAATCAGTTTTAATAATAAAAATAATGTAAAAAACGTTCAAAGTTACCCGAACTGTACGTACTCCGAATCCATTAAAACCTTGAACGTAACTTTGTGTTTTATTACTAAAAAATTTAAGTCAAAGTGGCTTATTAGTAAACATAACTTAATCTTATTTTAATACGAAAATGACTTAAGACTCAAATAATAAATAATAATAATAATAATAAATATTTTTGGACAATTCACACGACACCATCTGATTCCAAACTAAGCAGAGCTTGTACTATGGTAATCAGAAAGCTGATAAACATACTTATATAATTCTAAATATATACTTAAATAGATAATTAAATAACACCCAGACACAGAACAAATAGTCATGTTCATCACACAAATATTTGTCCTGGGTGGGAATCGAACCCACGACCTCACGTTTCGCAGTCGGCTCATCACCCACTACGCCACGGAGGCTGTCTGGCGTCATACATCAATATTAAGTTATTAAAACAAAACTGACCTAATTCATATTAATTCAAACGATTATATAGAAGTTTGGTCAAAAAGTGACCTAATAGTGACTAGTTTTTGTAAATCGTTATTTTAAAATATTATTTATCATTAATGCAGCTAAGCCAAACGGGCGCGGTCAGGTGTGAGATGGGTGACCGCTAGTGGCAAAAATTTCATGCGCGTTTCCGTGCTTCGGAGGGCACGTTAAGCCGTCGGTCCCGGTTGTTGTCGATAGATAACAGTCGTTAAACCTTGTCGGAGGCCTTATGGGCGGTTTGAAAACATCCGACAGCGGGTTGGCCACTAACCCGCATCTCCACCAACCCGCATTGGAGCAGCGTGGTGGAGTAAGCTCCAGGCCTCCCCAATATTGGGGAGAGACCCGTGCCCAGCAGTGGGACGCAAAAAGGGTTGCAGCCATTTATCAAAATAATCTAATAAAGTGAAAATGATTATCAAGTCTAATAGTTAATTAAAACATATAAACAATCAAAGGCTTATTAGCTTGCTTAGTTTTGGAGATATATTTAAACTAATGCAAAAATACTAAATATGAAATCTTATTTTGCGATTTCCCAAAAAGTTTAGATTTTGAATTAAGTCACTTTCGTTCTAAAGCAGCGAAATGTTCTGTTGAGCTGAAATTGATGTGAATGATATTATATACTCCGAGGGTACCTACCGAAGATCTCTAGTCATTCAATAACTTGAGAATATGAGGTAAAATTGTGAAATCATAAAGTTTATTAATGTTATGAAAATTATTTCGATATTTACAAATTAATTATTTTGTGTATAATTTATATCATTTCAAACATTCCGCCCATAGATTATTTTTTCATACATCAAGATTATGAAATAGGGGTACAAATTACGTATCGGCGGCGGCGCGCCGATAGGGGGTAATAGTGGGGTGAAAGCTTTTTATATGTATTATAAAGGCCAAATATAAAAACGGGAGTTATAGCGCGACGGGAACATAAAGAAGCATGTGGGGGACTGACTGATATAGCCGACCGACTCACTGACTGATTATCAATATGCCGCCCAGCTTTAATGAAACTGGCAAAAATCGGATTCAATTCAAATATTTTTCCTTGACTTGTGCACAGATCGCGCGATAACAATATTACCACGGAGAGAGAATAAAATAGGTAACACCCCTTGAGAGTCAATAGGTACCTTCGATGCTTTAAGAACACCCCCCAATGCGATCCCGAAAAAAAAGACGGGGTAAGACACTGCTAATGATTATAGAAATTCTACGCAGATTCATTTAATTATTAAGGATAACTTATTCTATTGTAAATAAGTAGACATCTAGTGCAAAATTACATAATAATATTAGATAGACCAGGTACTTAACTATTTTATTATTAACATCGCCATAAAAAGTATATTATTACCTATATGAAGTGTATAAATTGATGTGTCCAACAAACATAGCAAAATTACAATAAAATCTAGTAGGTACAAATCGTAAAACTATGATTTAATTTTACAACTTAGAAAGTTTTTACTATACGAACTTATAAAGTAGGTACCTATGCTTAAATATTTACAGAAATTATTGAACAGATTTAAAAAGTACCGTGCCGGGTACCTTGGGACTACTTGGGAGAGGATACCGGGTTATGTGGGATTTGATAACATTAAGACCCCCTTGGTGGCCTGTCTTTTACGCTTGGGGAGGACTCCGGGATCTCCGGGAACGCACCGGTGTCCTCCACGCGCGGCGCCATGGAACGGGTCGTTCTTTGAGAGAGCAGATGTGCTCTCCTGCACCTTCAGATGCTTATGGCGGCATGCAGCCACGCACACACCGCCGTCCATCCCGGGAAGGACGGCGGTGTGCTGCTGGCAGGACGAATCGAGATCCAACTCTCACCACCCGCAACCCCGGAAGCCCCCTTTTAGTCGCCTCTTACGATTAGGCGGAAATACTGTAGCTCTATTCTATTCTTAATCCCGAAGCTACAGGGTCTAGATCTAAATGTCTAGGGACTTATTATTGTACAACATAATAATAAAATATTTATTTATGACATATTGGATAAGTATAGATTGTAACATAATAATATATAAAAGCTTAGTTAAATACTAAATAGAGTTAAAATAAAATTGAAAAAAAAAACCCGCGAAAATAAACATCGTTACTCATGTATTTGTCTACAGAACACCCCAAAGAACAACTGAAGTCCTGAAAGAAATCGGTATGTAAATCCCTCGTCAACTTACGTCACTGAACCCTCTTCACGCGCTAGTACAACTCGCACTTGTCCGGTTAAAAAAAAACAGTAACTCAAAATATATGAAGTGCTCCATATCCAAATTAGTAACGACGCAGGTATCCGCGGATCTATTTTTGTTAAAGATTCGGCATATCAGTAGTTTAACCAATAAAAAATATGACATTGTTTTAATGTTTGCCGTGCCAGTTCGCTAACATAACAGTCTGCAATGCTGAGTTTTACCTCTACATTAATAGGATAATTAATTAGTTTGTTGCCCGAGGTATCTGGTAGACCTACGAGTAATAGTATTACTTTTGATAAATAAACCTTAGCAACAGCCATGTAAAAAAAGGCTTTTTCAATGATAGCTTGATGTCATGATTTTTTAAAAATATATTACTTTTCTAACAGATTACATACTCTTTGGCTTTGGCAATTAAGCCTCGGCTTTATTACATAAGGTCGCTATCCCACTGGTGTTTTAGTAGCATTGGCGTTTCTCTAACGTAGCGCAAACGCGACGTTGACGTCACGATAACGACAAGCGCTCACGCTGCGACTTCTATACTTTGACGTCGCGTCAACGCAGCCTTGACGTTGCGTTTTTTAATAAACTGCTAAAATCACGCCACCCCACTCTATGCTTATGAGCAGCATGAGCGCAACGTTAACGTCGCGTCTGTGCAGTGTTGTTGCTGTGCAAACGTTGGAGAGTTGTCAAAGCTTGCAAAACGCCAGTGGGATAGCGGCTTAAGTAGGGACCTAATTTTAAAGGGATTTCGTTACATAATATGACCTAATATTTGGCGTTTACTGGCCTACGAGTATATTACACAGGGATGCTACTGCCGTTATCTCAACTCCTCAGGCGGGTCCAGGGCGCTAAACATGTGCTTGTACCAGAAGTCTACCGTCTTGTTCCAAGCGGCGAGACTCGCCGAATCTAAGTGCAGTACTTCGATAAACATGGTTACTAACACTTGCTTGAGATCCTGTGAACAAAAAAATATTAATTTAGATTTAATTACTATGGGACCGACCAGGGGACCGGAGGGTAGTAAGTAACATTATAAAAAAATATAGCTAGATCATAGAATAGAAAGTCCCTGTAGCTTCGGGATTAAGAATAAGGCTACGGTATCCCCTGCCTGATGGTAAGAGGCGGCTAAAAGGCTTCCGGGGTTGCGGGCGGTGAGAGTGGGAGCTCGATCCGTCCAGCCAGCAGCCACGGGAAGGGCGGCGGTGTGTGCGTGGCCGCACGTCGCCGCAGGCATCTGAAGGTGCCGGAGAGCACATCTGCTCTCCCGAAGATGGAACCTTTCTGGGGCGTCGGGCGTGGAGGACATCGGTGCGTTCCACGTGCGTTATAAGATCTTATATTAGGACTGTATGAAAGAGGCTATTTCTACAATTTTTGAAGAGTCATATTTTCTGATCTAATTAGTTGATTGAAAAAAACAAAACATAGGGGCATAGCTTTAGCAGACTTAGATATTGTCACAAAAAATCATTCCTCTAGACTAGGGAGAATACATTTGTATGCTTCTTTTAGCCGCTCTAATATTGAAGCATAGTATTCTCCGGTTATAGAAACACCTTTTTCTTAATAATCGATCAATAATATTCCTTCCGAGTCCGAAAAGATCGTTGCTATGAGTTTTCCAGCTGATTGTGACACCTTAAATTTCTTGGGAGGTGCTGTGCCCTTTTTATGTCACTGCATGGAGTCTTGTTTCTCAGGAGTCAGGTTTATAACGATGAATTTCGTCTCCAATAAGAATTTGACTTAATACACCATCCTTGTCTTCATTACAGAGCTCCAAGAATGCACGTGAACACTCGAACAAGAGTCGTCGTAAACCAATGACCATGGTTCCCAAAATTCCCGTGTAAATTGATTTACATACATCTAACCGTTACTAATAATTTCAGACTTTTTCAGCAGAAGTGCTACTACTCATTAAATATTTCAAACGGGATTGTATCATCGCTGCATCAATTTCTCTCTTAAGCAATATTTTTGTGCTTTGGTTGACAGCGGCGGTTGCTGTAAATTATGCAAAACATGACCTGTGACAAGATGCGTGCTTGGTTTTGGCTTAGTGACTACATAAACGTTAAGATATTATGTCCATGAATTTTGGTACCTTTTTCTTTGGGATCGGGGGAAAACCTTCAAAAGTTACCCAGCACCTTGGGATAGGATACCGGGTTATGTGGGATTTGTACCGCACTAAAACCTCCTCGGTGGCCTACCTCTGCGCTTGGGGGAGGACTCCGGGATCTCCATTGTAACACGCGGCGCCCCAGTGCTGAACCATCTGCGTGAGAGCATGCGTGCATGCGTGAGGGCACGCACACACCGCCGACCCTCCCGGGGCTGCTAGCGGCTAGTATGTGGCTAGTAGTAGTAGCCACAGAGTACATTTGTATATACTGAAACTGCTAGCTGAATGGGTCGAGCTCCCACTCTCACCGTCCACAACGGAAGCCCCCTTTTAGTCGCCTCTTACGATCAGGCAGGGGATACCGTAGCTCTATTCTTAATCCTGAAGCTACAAGGACTGAATTTTATTACCTACTATGCATGCATGCTCGTCTGCTATAATGTTTTTCATCTTAATATATATAATTCTTCTGTGAGTGTGTATCACTGAACTCCTCCTTAACGGCTGGACAGATTTTAATGAATTTTTTTGTGTGTATTCAAATGGATTCACAATTTGGGCCACTGGAAATGTTTTTTAATTACTTTTTTACTTATTTAGTTTTCCCATATAAATTGTTCCTGCCTGTCAAACGTTTTGTATTTCGTGCCGTGTCGTTCTAAACTTTGACACAGTCAGAATAACTGGACAGTTCGTATGTCATTATTTGTTTTATATTTTTGTTTGATAGTAACATGAAGTCTCTTTAAGATAATAAGAAAACAAATCCTCTTTTATTACTTTTAAGGCAGGACAACGTCTGCGGGGTCCACTAGATTAATATAAAAAATATAAAGACATACAAGCAAGGGTAGCTTCGACGCTAGTCTCGAGAAAATTACTCCGAAGATGGCTGGCCTAATTACACCCCATATTATTCTACGTACGTTCATGTTAATGAGTTTTCCGGGGCGGGTGCCTCGCAGGTAGTCGTGGCTCTACATGCCTTAGTAATATGTCTCTATAAAGTACGTGACAGACGTTCGAGTTTCTTTTATTTTTTCTATTCGGAAACGACATCGCACGTAATCGCACATAATATATCACCTGTTTCAAGTAAAAAAATTGTATTCAAAAGTAAATATTACTCAAAAGCTCAAAAGTACGTAAAAATCAAAAGTGCTCCTTGCCGTGTACCTACATACACATGGAACGCACACAGTACAATGAAGTTTTGCCGGTCGAATATCGTGCAGCATCGAGCAAAACGACGTCAAATTTTTTAAAACATTTCGAATTGTGTTGTAAAATAAAAGCGTGCTATGAATAATAAATAATAATGATAATAATGGGGTAATTTAAATGATTGTCGCAACAACGGCCCATGTACACTTGCTTACAAAACCAGCATCACCTTGTTGTTCGTAGATTTAAATCTTTAATTCTTTATTTGATTTGAGATTTAAAGCTCGTACGTCTGTCACCAGCTTAACTGCCACGTTATATCAACCTAAGAAATCTTTATTTTATACGGGCTCAGTAAAAGAAAATGATCAGAGTATTTTCGTTTCATTTAATACTAATAAAATTGACTTTAAGTTGGCATTCATATGTACCTACATAAATTGATATACAAAGGCAAATAAGTTGTTGGATACTCCTACTAGCCCATAGAGTGGAATGACATTGAGCTAGCGTAGAATGCTACAGTATCTTCGGAAGATGAGATGAGTGATTGATCATGCGCGTTTCTGGGAGGGCCCGTCAAGCCATCAGTCCCCATTGTTATCCATATATAGTAATCGGTAAACCTAGTCAGATTGAAAAATGGGTGATTTGAAAAACCAGAAAATCGGTACTGGTGCAGTGTGGCGGAATAAGCTTCCCTAATAAGGATTAGAACCGTTCCCAGCAGTGCGGCAAAAAAGTGTTACAGCCAATCTAGTAAAAATGGTGATAAAACTTACAAGAAATTGCTGCTGTTTAATCTTTCGCTTGTGATGCGACTGTCCGATCTTGTTCATGATTACGGCGACCACTTCCGGTTGGTTCAGGTTGGTGACCGCCGAGTTGAGGGCGGTCATCAGATTGATCACATGCGCTTTGAACTGCGTGTTGGCTGCGTACTCCTCTTCGGATATCTTCCGCACCATTGTGAAGAATTCTTTGGTTTCTGGATATGTTCGGAATAACCTTAAACAAAAAGAGATGTCAATGAAGTGGCCTGATAGTTTAATGTCATGTGAAATTTCTTGTCTTTCTTCGTTATTCTTTGTCTTCAAAGCAACTGTTTAAATATGTAAATATTTTTTACCAGTGAACCAGGTAGACGTTGACCTGCCTTAAAGTATCAGAAATAAAATAATATTGCGACTATAAATTGAGATGTAAGCCATACTATCTATCAACTTGTATCAAACTGCACACCGTGTGCAAATTTTATTAAAATCGGTTAAGTAGTTTAGGAATCCATCGCGGACAAACAACGTGACACGTATTAAGATATTCACTAGCTACGCTCCGCAGGTTTTCCCGGGTTAGCAAGGATTATTACCATAAAAAATATCTTCGTCGCCGGTTTCACCATAAGTTTTCATTCTTTATTTTATACCCTTAGTAGAGTTTAGTTTTCAAAATACCATCAAACAGGTTACTCATCCATATACGAGCAGGCGCGGTCCCAGGGGGGGGGGGGGTCACAGGGGACATGACCCCCCCCCCAAAATCCATCAGTCATGCGTAGACGGAAGGCGAAACAAGCCAATTTGGGACACCTCTTCCCCCAAATTTCTTAGTGACCCCCCAAAATTTCTTGGCGACCCAAAATTGAAGGCTGCGACCGCTCATGTATACGAGTATGTAGACCAATTTAAAAGAAATGGGTGAGACTTTAAATGTTTTGCCATTTTTGACTTCAGTTTGTTACGCAATTTTCATTTTTCAATCATGAATCAAGCAAGCAGTCAGTTAATTAGATTATGATTTTCTAAGTATAGATTAACTCAACATAAGAACATCTAAATGGTGGTCATATTTTTTAGTTGCCCTTTTGTTTGTTTACTAAATATCTCCAGTATTCTCCAGCAGATATAAATTACAATACGTCACCAGTAGCGGACTTACCTCGGTTATTTCTTTAACTAGCGGCCGCCCGCGATTTCGTCCGCGTGGACTTTGGTGTTAGTCCTAACATGAAGTTATATAAATGGACTTTTCAACACAAAAACAATTTTTCAATTCGAACCAGTACTTCCTGAGATTCGTTCGAAAGAACAAACAGACTCTTCAGCTTTATATATTGGTACCTATAGATTTACTAGGCCGTTCAAAAAGTAATGAGAATAGCTATGTTAGAAAACGAATTAATTTAATATTATTTTATTTTTCCACGTAATCACCCTTTAGGTCAATACATTTATCGCTTTTCCAGGATTTCGTGACGTAATTTTTTTATTTGTTCGGAGTAGACATTTCCTGTGATAGTGGCTCCATGTTCAAGGTATTCAATCATTATCAACCCCTGGCTGTACCAAAAAACTGAGCCCATGATCTTGCCGGCAGATGGTTGAGTCTTGAACTTCTTTGGTGTTGGAGATGATGGTCTTTTCCAGGACATTGATTGTTGTTTCGTTTCTGGATCATAATGGTGAAGCCATGTTTCATCCATTGTTACGAATCGAGCCAAAAAAAGATCAGGATCTCGTTGAAACAGTTCCAATGAGCTCTTTGAAATGTTGAGTCGCGTTTGCTTTTGTGCGTCCGTTAGCATTCTCGGGACCCAACGCGCGGATACCGTTTTCATTCCTAAGTGATCTTGCAAAATGCTATGCACACTACCAGTTGAAATCTTCAACTCTTCAGCTATAAAACGAACTTTTACACGGCGATCATCCAGAACAAGTCTTTCAACTTTTTCGACCATTTCCTGAGTGACTGACGTCGAAGGGCGGCCTGAGCGTGGGTCATCTTTAACCGATGTTCTACCACGTTTAAACTTTGCACATCACCGAGCCACTGTGGAATATGGAGGAGCAGACTCCCCTCATGTCTCACGTAAATCTTAAAAAATTTGTTCCTTAATAAAAAATTTCAAGCAAAAGTATTTTATCACCGCACGGATTTCAATTTTATCCATTTTTTGCGAGAGTTATCGACACGTCACAAACAAATAATTAATACAACTGACACAGACAAGATAGAAAGCTAATAATTTGAGGGTATTATGATAAAGCCCTAATCTTTCCGTGATAATAATTGTTTTTTTCAAACGTCGACAAAAATTACTACGTCATTCTCAGTACTTTTTGAACACCCTGATAAATAGGAATGTGCAGGTTGGTATAAAGTGATAAGCGTGCTAATTTGTTTCTTGTTTATTTTTAAAAATAAGTATCTATGTATATTTCAAGGTCTAAAATACTAAGAATGTCCCCAAAGGTCATGTAAGTCGTGATCCAACTCACAATCGAATACAAGCTATCGTATGTAATGCAGGAAGTTCTTTCACGGTGAAGATGTTATTGTGCATTAACTTGAAGGTCACTTAAATACCATTTATGTATATGAAAATACTTCACTAATAAACAGTACGCTTCTAAACGTATATTACATACTAAGTAATGCTAAAGCTTTCGATTAAAGATATCTTGAAAAATTAAAGATATTGATAAGATTGAAAAATTAAAGATATCTTAAAGATATCTCAATTGTTCATGATTCCGGTAAGTTTTCATACTTTCTTTAGGAGTCAGAAATGTCAGAATACGAAATAAGGGACCAGAATATGAGCTACTTATTGCACCTTATCGTAACAGTGATTAAAGTAAGGCCTTTGGAGTTTGGCGTATAGAGATGATTTTGTGACTTCTGTAGGGGGGCTGTTGTAAGCAGTGGAATAGTGTCCTACATGTTCTAATAGCACATACATATGATATTGGAACAAAGGTTCACTCTTTTCAGAAAGAACGTTGAAGATTTTCCGTTCTTAAGGGTAGTTTTGCGAATTGAGGGCAACGATACATTTCACCGAATGTTCCAGTATTTCACTGAGTATTACTCGCATAGGCGCATCAAGTAAGCATAAGTACTTTGGAAGTCCACTAATGACTCCATCTGTTCCACCTTCTAGGTAAATCTAGCGACCGCTATAATCCTGGAATACTACTAACCCTGGAATAATTACCCTACTGATTTTACCGTTTGAGTAGTTCAGTGCCATTGGCCACGGAGTCCGCGTACACCGGGGCCCAGGTTTTCTGGACCGCGTACACCTCGCGTCGGGTTAGCCCCGAGAAGGGGTCCGCTACGTCGGGGTCGCCGCCCCACAGCAGGTAGCTAATCCAACCACCCATAGTTATCTGGAAAATAAATGTATTTATATTAAACGCGCTTATAATTAATTAACGTTTTACTCTGTTAGCCCATACTAGGGAACCTGAGTCGTGGGTACCATGGACAGTGCAGCTTTTAGGCTTACTTATAGGGCAGCATTATTGTCCACCAACCCGCATTGGAGCAGCGTGTTGGAGTCCAAGCCAAGTCCAAGCCTCCCCAACAATGGGGAGAGACCCGTGCCCAGCAGTGGGATGCAAAAAAAAGGGTTGTAGCCATAGGGCAGAAAAATAGCTAATGTTTGGGAAGTTACGACTTGTAGAGTTAGAGCGTGTAGAGCTAGAAGCTTGGCTCTAAATAAAATCTGATAACTTTTTAATGTCCCCTTTTTAATGTCCCCTTTTTAATGTCCCCTTTTTAATGTCCACTTTTTAATGTCCCCTATTATAGATGTTATGTATTAAATAAATCCAATCGGTTATCGATTATGGATTTGTAATTTGTAAGTTTTTAATTATTATAATATTTGCATACCTCATGAAGGTATATGGCGATGAAGGCGAACCAAATGTATAAAAACACCTTTTGTAAACACCCTTATATGTGCAAATAAAAGTCTTTGTCTTTTTTCTATGTCTTTGTTATGCTTATGAATGTCGTGACGCGTGCACATGCACATTGTTTTAATGTACGTAGCCCCGAGAGCGCCCAGTGTCGAGTAACGTTAGCATGACAACTAAACGTAGAAGAGTTGTAAGGAACCATTTTTAAATAATAATAATAATAAACTTTACACACTATGGCCATGCCCTACAGTAAGGTAATTAATACCCTGTGTCGTGGGTACCTTGGACACATACAAAAACAGGTACACAAACACCCAGACAGAGAACAGAAATTTAAACTCATCAGTCAAATTTCTGTTTCGCAGGGTATCGAACCCGGGACCCCTCGATTGGCAGTCCGGCATGGTAACCATTGCGCCACGCGGGTCGTCAAATATACCTATGTATATTTGTTTGTGACATTGATGTTCAGATTCCTTTGCTAAAGCTTCAAAAGCTTACGCACACAAGTGCGCGTCAGTACATATCATTAGTACAAACAGCCATTCCGACTTCGTGAAATAGATTAAGTTAGTAAGTACTGCTGATCCTTTTTAACACACGGAAATCTGCAGAGCACATCTAATTTATATTTCAATCATACTTATTGTTGTTTTGTATAACAAGCACCATCGTAGATTTGCATTAACAACAGGCGAGAAACATTTCGATGCGTTATTCGCGCGTCTTTTGTTCGTATTTTTGAAGCGCGTGCAGCCGGGGGATTCGTTACTCATTGGTGCAGCCACGTAACATCGAGATTTGACATTTTCCGGTACAAAATGTAGCGCGCGACCATACGTAGTATGTATTATGTACGCGTAGGGTTGCCAACTTGTTTACAAGAATTAAAGTATATTTAGGTCTAATAATGAAAATAAACAGTATTTTACAAATATGAACAGTATTTAATTTTTTAAAGACAAATTTTAAGTGCTTCGCGCGCAACTTATCAAATTAGTCATTTTTAAATGCTTCATAAGCCTTACTTACCACAATCAAAACTATAATTAAAAATTGTATGGGCCTTGATGCCTGAATTAAAGGATATTATTATTATTATTATTATTATTATAAATAAGTAGCTCAATTTTTATTAAATTAATTGAAGCTAATGTTAGGTACTATTTGACAGATTCGTTCTGAAACGCTCGATTGTATTTGCGCTGCACTAACTTAGTGATCGTCCGAGATGTCGATACTGAAAACAGTATTTTGTATACTTTATTTTTGTTCAACAGTAAAAAGTGTAATGTAGTGAAAACAGCATAATACTGTTTTTCACAGTATGGTTGGCAACCCTACGTACGCGCCGTAAAATACGCTGGTTTGAAACCGCTCTTGGCTGCAACTCTTTTTACGTCCCACTGCTGGGTACGGGTCTCTCCCTATTATTGGGGAGTTGATGTTTTCAAACCGCTCATAAGAGGAAATGCGGGTTCAGCTGAATTTGAAAAATAGGTATTTTGGAATAACTATTGCTATCGCGCTGCGCCCTGCGCTATCCGCCGCGGGCGATAGAGACAGATGCAGCTCAGACCGATTATACCTACAAACTTTCTTACTAAATCGAGGTTTCGTATTCTCCTCTTCCTTCCTTCAAAATTGAGTTTATTAAATATATTTTTTCACAAATATCAAGAAATAGAATAAGTCTATGCCCCTATGTTTTTATTTGGTCGTAAAAACCTTTCAAATTTGTTTTGCAGTTGTTGGATTACGGCTGTATGAAAGAGGCATTTTCTACGATTTTTGATGAGTCATATTTTCTTATCTAATTAGTTGATTGAAAAAAAAAAAACATAGGGGCATAGCTTTAGCAGACTTAGATATTGTCACAAAAAATCATTCCTCTAGAATAGATATGAGCGCCGATGGGTGGGAGGTCGGCGGCGCCGGCGGCGCGCCGACTTTTTGGAGTCGGCGGCGGCGGCGTTTTCGGCGGCGTGACCTCCAAAGGATTTTTTGATGTTGGCAGATAAAAAACACGTTGTTTATCGATAAAAATATTTATATTTATTAAAACTTAAAAATAAACAAATTACGGTTCAGGAAAGTGTAACATTTTGACACTTAGCAATTAGAACAACGTAATTATACAATTTTGAATAACAGTTTGCCGATATTGCAGGTCGGTGTGTGACAGGATAGTTTTTTTTATATACATATAAATAAACCGTACAAAAAGGCAGAAGCCGCGTGGTGTTAAGCGATCACCGTCGTCTATGGACACGGGTAACCCCAGAGGAGTCACTCAAGCTTTGCCGGCTTTGGAGGAGAGCTTTTTTACAGCTTTCTTGAAGAACCTCATTTCATAGTCCACTGGAAATGTCTCAGCTGGAAGGTTGTCCCATAACTTACACGTCCGTGGTAAGAAAGAGCGTGCAAAGCGGACTGTGGAGGATCGCCACGAGTCCAGATGGTGTCGGTGAAACTTTAACCTTCGTCTGGTGGTATATTCATGAAATGGTGACGTAGGCATCATTTTAAAAAGTTCCTTGGAGCCCTCACCACAGTAAAGTCGATAGAATGCGCAGAGCGAGCCTCTTCGCAAGCTTAGCGGTTCTAGACTGTCAGTCAAGCTTGGGTCGTTGATGATTCGGACTGCGCGCTTTTGAACGGAGTCAAATGAATGTAGTGGTGTAGCTGGTATTTTGGTGCTCCTCTCGTATAATCTGCAGCTATGTATTGTGTATGTGGACTATGAGAAAGCCTTGGATTCTATTGAGATCTGGGCGGTGCTAGAGTCTCTCCAGCGATGCCAGATTGACTATCGGTACATCGAGGTGTTGAAGTGTTTGTATAAAGCCGCAACCATGACAGTCCGAGTCCACGACGGAAGCACTGGACCTATTCCACTGCAGCGCGGAGTACAAGGCACAAGGTTCATATCCCCGAAGCTGTTTACCGCTGCACTGGAAGACGTGTTCAAGCTGATAGAGTGGAACGAGCTCGGTATTGACATCAATGGCGAACACCTCACACAACTTCGATTTGCCGATGATATAGTAATCTTGGCGGAGAACCTGGAAGAGTTCAGCACTATATTATGTGACCTCCATAGCGCCTCACAAAGGGTGGATCTTAAGATGAACATGGACAAGACGAAGATCATGTTCAACGTCCATGTCAAACCTATACCGGTTGTTGTTGATGGCACTACTCTCGAAGTTGTCGACGAGTACATATACCTGCGATCCGTATGGGTAAGTCCAGCTTCGAGAGAGAGGTAACTCGTAGAATCCAACTCGGTTGGGCAGCGTTCGGGAAGTTACAAAGTGTCTTCTCGTCCAGAATACCTCAGTGCGTAGAGAATGTAGTGCATGAATGTAGTAGTGCGTAGAGAAATACCAATTTCTCTACGCGATAAAATTCGAACTCGTATCGATGAAATCCGTAGACGAACGAAAGTTACAGACATAGCTCTCAAAATTTGCAAGCTGAAGTGGCAATGGGCAGGCCATATAGTTAGGAGAACCGACAACCGATGGGGAAGAAAGGTTCTCGAATGGCGACCACGTCTCGGCAAAAGGAGTACAGGCCGCCCTCCAACCAGGTGGACTGATGACCTAAAGAAGACAGCGGGAAACCGCTGGATTCAGTAGGCGCAGGACCAGGAGGAATGGCGAACGTTAGGGGAGGCCTACTTCCAGCAGTGGACTACTAAAGGCTGAAAAGAAGAAGAAGAACTGCTTAAAGCGGCCTACGGCAACAACGAGCACGTTCAAACTATTTGACTAGTGACCGATTCAATTATCTCTCTCGCTCACTCGGCGCGCCGTTACCTTTTCGCGGCGGCGGCGGCGCGGCGAAATCTGCGGCGGCGGCGGCGCGCTGGCGCGGCGCTCATATCTACTCTAGAAGCATTATCCAGGGAGGAAATAGGAGAATGAATTTGTATGGGAATACGGCGTTTCCTCTTAAGTACCAGAAAGGTCTTATGGGCGGTTTGATAACGATTAACAGCGGGTTGGCCACTAACCCGAATCTTCACCAACCCGCTTTGGAGCAGCGTGGTGAAGTAAGCTCCAGGCTTGCTAAATAATGGGAAGAGACCCGTGTCCAGCTGTGGGATGCAAAAAAGGGTTGCGGGCGCGGTGAGCTGTCGTCAAACTCTAATCAATGCCCCCCAAACTACATATAATTCTAGGTACCCCAAGCAGAGTCCCTGTAGCTTCGTGATTAAGAATAGAGTTACGGTATCCTCTGCCTGATCATAAGAGGCGACTAAAAGGAGGCTTCCGGGGTTGTGAACGGTTTGAGTGGGAGCTCCATCCGTCCAACCAGCAGCACCGGGAAGGGCGGTGATGTGTGCGTGGCCGCATGTCGCCGTAAACATCGGAAGGTGCAGGAGAGCACATCTGCTCTCCCGAAGATGGGCCCGTTCTGGGGCGTCGCGCGTGGAGGACACCGGTGCGTTCCGCTGGATATACCGGAGTCCTCCCCAAGCGCAGAGGCAGCCACCGAGGGGGTTTTAGTGCGGTCAAATCCCACAGAACCCGGTACCCTCTCCCAAGGTGCCGGGTACCTTTTGAAGGTTTCCCCCCCGATACCAAAAAAAGGTACCCGTTTGAGGTACCCCCAGCAGACGTTTCAGCGTTTATGAAAATTCCATCTCTAAGGGAGTAATGATACGATAAGTATGTCATGACATGATACAGATTTGTTGACAAATAAACTATTAATACTCGTGAAACGTACACAGTATTTGTATAATGACTTCATGGTGATGATCCTTTCTAACACAGTCAAATCCACTGCACACAGCTAACTTGTATGTTAATCATACTTATTGTTATTTTGTATATGTACAATCGTTACTGAGTGATTTACAACTTACGATTAGACTTGCATTAATTAACGACAAGCGAGAAACACTTCTAGGTAGCTTAGTACAAAGATTACAAGCACATTAATTATTGGATGATTTAAGTAATGGAAATTAAATGTTACATAACTGTTTATAGAGACTACAGAGAATATGAAAAATATTTTATTTGCTTTTAGTTACAATCTACTTACGTCTCTTTAAAACAGATTTTTACACGCTTTATATTAGCTTCACCTGTATGTTTGTAACCGACTTCTTTGGGCGCGATTTTGACCCACTTTAAACGGCCAGATTTCGTTCAAACTTTGTAGATTTATTGAGGACCGATGACAATACAATAATCTCATAACTTTATGTTAAAGTCGTAACTAGGATCATCAGGATAAAATAAAATATACGAGGGGCGGCTGATAAGTTCGTGGCCTAAGGTACTTTAACACGTCTAAGCGTCTGGTTAACTTGAAAATTTGCATAGGGGTCAAGGGCCGATGATAATGCAATAATTTGAGAATAAAAATCCAACTAAAAAATTAAAAATAAATAATGTAGTTTAAAAAACTAAAAACACGCTTTTGTGAAAATACGAACTAAAAAGTAAAAAAATAAGAAGAAAATGTATTTTACTGTAAAAAAAAGCGGGGGGTGGTTTTTACCACTGTTACTGTTGACACCATGCACCCCACGCTTTTTTTTACAGTAAAATACATTTTCTTCTTATTTTTTTACTTTTTAGTTCGTATTTTCACAAAAGCGTGTTTTTAGTTTTTTAAACTACATTATTTTTTATCCTCTTCTATGATTCCTTACTGGCCACAGGTCTTCATCCAGAATTGAGACAGTTTTGGCCTTACCCATACACGGTTGGATTGTAATACGTATTTTTATATACTTATATTAAATAAACCGAACAAAAAGGCAGACGGGCCGCGTGGTGTTAAGCGATCACTGTCGCCTATGGACACGGGCAGCCCCAGTTATGCCACCCGCGCATTTCCGGCTTTGGAGGAGAGCTTTTTTGCAGCTTTCTGAAAGAAGCCCATGTTACAGTCCACTGGAAATGCCTCAGCTGGAAGGTTGTCTCATAACTTACAATCCGCGATAAAAAGAAACATACAGGCAGACTGTGTGGAGGACCGCCACGAGTCCAGATGGTGCCGGTGGAACTTAAACCTTCGTCTGGTGGTATAATCATGAAATGGTGACGTAGTTATCAATTTAAAAAGTTCCTCGGAGCATTCAACATAGCAGAGACGGCAACAGAACAGAGCCTATGACTCTTCGCAAGCTAAGCGGTTCTAGTCTGTCAGTCAATCTTGGGTCGTTGACGATTCGGACTTCGCGCTTTTCAACGGAGTCAAATGGATGTACCTAGCTGGTATTTAGGAGCTCCTGCCCAGAGATGGGAGCAGTACTCCAGGTTAGATCTGACCTAGGCCTTGCACAGCGTCAGGGGATGCCCCACAGTGAAGTACTGCCTCGCCATGTTGAGGAAATCTAGCTTTCTGTATGCCAATTTAGCCTTGTTCTCCAAACGACTCCGATACTGCACTTGGTTGCGATACTGAGATGCTTTTTACAAATTTTATATATTTATCCATCATAAATTGGTTGGCTGGCGGCTAAGACAAACGTGTGCGGTCGGATCAAGTCGGGTGTGAGCACGGTTGGTTCGGAGGACAAGTTATGTACGTCTGTCAATCCCAGTTTTTATCGATATATTGCAGTCGTTAAACCTTGTCGAAGACCTTATAGGTGGTTTGAAAACGTCTTACAGCGGTTTAGTAACTAACCAGCATCTCTGCATTGTAGCAGCGTGGTGGAGTAAGCTCCAGGCCTTCTAATAATGAAAAGAGACCCATCCATGCCCAGTAGTTGGACAAAAAAAGGTTGCAGCCAGTACGGTATTTGACTACCAAATCAATTGACATACTTTTAATGTGCTGTCAATCTTCATAATAATAGGAGCATATTGCGTATGAGCGGCATAGCAGTCAGAAGCAGGTAAAGTCAAATGACTAAATTATCTGATACCTTTAAATTAAACGAGCAGTTCTGTTATATAGGTACCTAAATATATTTTTAGAATCTCGGAAACGGCTCCAACGATTTTTATGAAATTTTGTACCCTGGTTTCGGGGGGTGATAAATCGATCTTGCGCAACGCAACGGTGTTTTTACGGTTAAAGATCATTTATTCCTCATAAGATTTACAATCACTTATTGAGAAACACATTATAGTTAAAACATTATCATTGAGCGTACTTACAGACGTTTATAAAAAGTAATAAGTAACAAGAATACATCATTTTTATAACATGTTGACTATAATCACACTAAGAGAGGGTAGTTTTAAATTAGTTCGGTAACGGAGACAGTACAGTAATCCGAATCAGAAATTAAAGTGCGACGGCCAGTTACACCATAGATTATGCGAGTGGTTACTTAATCATCGGTTACATTTTATTTACAAGAAGAAGTGATAAATTAAAGAAAGAATAAAATTATACGAGTACATATATAAGTAGCGCAAATATATATTTCATTATAGTTAGATTAAAGAACAAATAAAATTATACGAGTATATAAGTATCTTAAATTTTTTTTTAAAAGGTTATTTCGGTTAGTATTTTTTTTAAAAAGTTAGCGTATAATTTTTTTCATTTTTTTTTAATACATATTATTTTTATTAAATTAAGTATTAAGTTACTAGAATATATTTGTACTAATATATTCGTATTAATATGCATATTTCAATCAATATAAATTTCCAATAATTCGTGTAAATCTTGCGGAATTTCTAAATAGTTTTATTACATGTTCCTATTTTGCAATTTTTTTTTTGTTTTTTTTTTTGTTTTTTGTTTATTATTTTTTTTTGTTTTTCTTCCTTTTTTTTTGTTTATTTTTTATACATTTATATTATTACATTTATTTGATTGTTTTAAATAATTATTAAATAAATATTATACAAATATATTTTATGACTTTCAATAATTGTACAGTATAATATTACGTTATCATTTATAATATTTATTTAATCATTTGAATTTATTCGTTATAACAGTATATTAGTAATAGGAAGACATAGCGTTTAACAAATGTTGTTTAAGGGATTTTTTAAACATGTGCATAGACTTGGAATCTTTTATGTCTTTTGGCAATTTGTTGTACAGCTCCGCGCCTTCGAATAAAATAGTTGTTCTACCATATTTGGTCCTTGGCGCACGTAGGATTATATTGTTAGCACTGCGAGTTGTTATCTTTTGTATTTGCTGTTTTTTTGTGAATGTAATGCGACAGTGTATATCTTGGGTAATTATTTTCCTGATCATTATACAGGTGTTATAAATGTAGTTTTGCTTTATGTTTAACAATTTGGTGTCCTTGTAAATTTTTTTCGTTGATGTTAGAAAATGGTAGTTAAATAATATTTTAAGTAGTTTATTTTGCGCGGTTTGTAAAGGCCGTAGGTTAGTTTTAGGGGCTGACCCCCATATATTAATGAGATAATCTAGGTGCGACTTAACAAGGGAGTTATAAATGGTGTAACGTGTTTTAGTTGGAAGACATCGAATAATGTTTTTTAACATTCCAGTTAATGACGTTAATTTAGAGCGTACTTTTTGTATGTGAGGTTTCCAAGTTAGTTTATCATCTAAAATTAGACCTAGATATTTTTCTTGATTTGATCTTTGGAGCATAACATTATTTAAAGTCAAAGGAGGGTGGTTGTTTATCTTTTTGTTTATTGCCGAAAAAATCATATACTTGGTTTTTGATTCATTTATTGTTAATAAGTTGCTTTGGAACCATTTTTGCAGAGTATTTAGATCATATTGAGCCTGATTTATTAATGTATCTATAGAAGGTCCAAAGTAGAACAGACAAGTATCATCAGCATATAGTATTATGCGACCATGTAGATTTGCTTCATGTATGTTGTTAATATAGATTAAGAATAAAGTTGGTCCCAGCAATGATCCCTGCGGTATTCCATAGGTAATTAATTTCATGTTGCTTTTGTATTGCCCTATCTTGACAACTTGATACCGATTTGCTAGGTATGACCTGAATAGGTCTAAAGCTGTTCCAGATATCCCAGCCTGTTTGTTTAGTTTTTCGAGAAGATGATTATGGCTAACGGTGTCAAACGCCTTTTTTAAATCAATAAAGATTCCTAGAGCAATGTTTTTTTCATCAATACTAACTTTTATATCAGTAATAAGGTCTATTGCAGCTGTTAAAGTATTTGATTTGGGTCTGAAACCATACTGTCCCTTGTAAAGAAAATTGATTGAGTCGAGATGCTTAATTAGTCTAATATTGATAACCTTTTCAAAAATTTTAGAAACAACTGGAAGAACTGATATTGGTCGATAATTGCTGGGATCGAACTTATCACCTGATTTAAAAATAGGAGTTACCTTCGCAATTTTTAAATTATCAGGAAAGATACCATCTGTTAAACATTTATTTATGCATTTACTAAGGGGTTCAGCTAATACGTCTTTTATACATTTTATTATTTTTGCACTAATACCGTCTATGCCTGAACTAGTGTTTGATTTAAGATAGGTAATAATTTTTAGGATTTCATTAGTAGATGTAGGTTCGAGTTGAGATAGTTTTGTTGTGTTAGTATCTTGAATAGGGTTAGCTGTATGGTATTCTTTGGGTATTTTACTAGCTAAAATATAACCAATAGAAGAGAAGAAATCATTAAAAAGTTCACATACTTTATGCTCGTCTGTTATAAGTTCTGATTCGGCTTTGAGTGTCGGTGATGTACGTTTGTCCCTTATTTTGTTAACAGATAGCTCATTAATAAGATTCCACATTTTTAATGGTTTACCACTGCACTCTTTGAACGCTTTGCAATAGTAATTACTTTTAGCTGTTTGTATTTCTTGAAATGTCTTTCTTCTAAGTAATAAAAATTAATTCTTTATTTTCTCATTATCTGGCTCTTTCTTAGTTTCTATCCATTTGATGTTTCTCTGTTGTATTGACTTAATAATTTCTTTATTAATCCAATCAGATTTAGGTGGATTTAGTATTTTTACCTTTCTGGTTTTGTTCATATTTATTATATTTATTAAGGTTGTTTCGAGTTTATTGTAGTCATGGTTTATTGTTTGCAGATTAGCACATTTGATAGATTTATACAGTGATATATAGTCTATTTTCTCATAGCACTCTCTCTGCACTGTTACAGGAGGTGACCTTAGCAGTTCGAGGTAAATTTGTTTGTGATCGGACATAGCACTTTCTACTATAGCTAGGTGGTAATATTGACTACTTAGATTAGAGAGAACATGATCTAAGATTGATTTACAGTCTGCTGTCTCTCTTGTACAAAATTGTTTATCAATTTTGTTAAGTATGTTATAACCATGACATCGTAGTGTTTGTTTATACTCTTTTGTACTTTTCTTCCTCTCTAGTAAGTTATAATTAAAGTCTCCCATTATTATTGCTCTTTTCTTTTGTCGTAGCTGCTCCGAAAATACTTCCAAAAAGTGTTCTGAATTGGTTCTTTCTGGTTTGTATACAACTCCAACATCTATACAGAACTTTTCCACGTGTACCCATAAATAATGATTGTCGTTCTTGCATAGGTTTTCAATTAGGCTATGTCTGATATTGTTGTGGATGTATAAGGACACACCTCCTCCTCGACTGTCCGTGCGGAAATTAAAATAATGTTTATAGTTTGGTATATTCAGGTAGTTCCCTTCAGATTCTGATTTTATCCACGTTTCAGTAACTGCAACTATATGAATAATGTCAAGTGCTTGTAATATGCATTTCAGTTCATCCAATTTTCCTGGTTTTACAAGGCTTCTTGCGTTGAGGTACAGGAATTTTAACGCCTTCCTATGTGTCATGATCTTGTTGTAGCTATCTACAGCTTGGTGTGTTATTGGTTCGGTTTCATTTTCCTCATTTCGGCGTATTTTGGTAGTTTCTTCTAGTTTTTTGGCTCCTGTTCGACAATTTTAGGAACACCTTTTATATATTTAATCGTAATATTATGTTCACCATTGTTTAATCTTGCTTTCAGCTGATCCTTTACAATGTTTTAGTATTTTTGTTGCTGTGGGGTTTTATCTGAAAATATTTTAATATCTCCTTTTACATTTGATCTGTTTTTAAGGATACTTTTGACATCATCTGAGGTGGAAAATACAGCCTTTATAGATCTTGAAGTACCTTGTTTGTATTTACCTAGACGATAACATTGTATTGGAGTACTGTTTACATTGGTCATATTTATGATTTTTAATACCTCACTCATATCATGGTGGATCCTTTCATTTGGTTTGGTGGAAATTAATTCAGGGATGCCTGTTATAATAATATTCCTTTCTCTAAGGGTACGTTCTCGAAATTCAGATAAAACATCTTCACAGCGATCAACGAGTTCTAATTGGTTAGATGTAGTATTTGACGATGCCATTTTCAACTGCTTTATTTCGTTTTCCAGTGATTCTATTTTTAGTTCAGCGTTGTTATATCTATTTTTTAATTCAGAAATTTCGTTTTTAAGTTTATTTTGTTCTTGCAATATACTATCGGTTTTTTGTTCTATGATCTGAGTTTGCTGCTTAATTGATGTTATATCCTCTGAGATTTTGTTTAAATTATGGGATTGGGAAGTTGTGAACTCATGTAGTATCGATAAAATTTCTTTTTTAAAATCACACAATTTTTGCGCTGTATCATTATCATCATCAGGTTTCTTTCTTTTTCGGTGTGTGACTTGTTGTGCCTCGGAGTCGTAGTTAAAATCTGGCTCTTTTATTCGATCACTTATGCCTCCTGGTGTGCCCGGCGGGCTTCGGCGGACACTCATAACGATTTATATTTAGTTATGCGTTAACCGGCGATTAAACCACTGGTGAAACTGGCCTATGTGCTCGAATGACTCACAGCTTCGTTCGAGGTTACCAGGGTTGCACGGTTTGAATAAGTCTTATTGTACTGTTTCCGAGTCGTACAAAATTTATTTATAACTTTATGCAAATAAGGTGGTTATTTCACTGACACTTCGGCAAGTAATTTTAAAAATATTTAATAAACACGTCCGCTTCGTACGCTCGTTGCGCGCTTCCTTAATTACGAATGATATCTTTTGTTAATATTCTTAAGTTTTAGTACACATCTGCTTAAAGTATTCTACACCTTTATATAAAAAGATTTTTGCGTGGAAAGTAATGAAAACTACGGAAGGCAATAAAAAAAATAAAAATACATTTTTCATTCACTTTATAAACAAACTACATATTATATTGTTATAATAACATTTTTAATTTTATCAAATTCATATATTACTATACTCGTCCATTATCAAGATGAGGTGAGATCTGAAAAAAAATCATATTATTAGACAAATATTTTTTATAAGTCATTTTTACTGCCATACCCAACAGAGATTTGATTTTCAATTTAATGTAATTGAAAATTCGTACATATTTGAATCATTAATTTATTACATTCATATTTATTATTTGCAATTTTATTATACAAATAATAAATTTAATAATAATCTCCATAGCCGTCGGAATAGCGTGGGGCAGTAAGCTCCAAACCACACCAATAATGTGAAGAGATCCGTACCCAGAAGTGGAACGCAAAAGTTTGCAGTCATTTTAATAATTTCTTTATACATACATACACAATAAACTATGAAAATGCCATTATAATACGAGTAAGACACATATGTATGTACATACCTTTATCAATTTTATCTAATCCTTGTTTGTATTCATTGCTCCTTTTTTATTGCAATCTATTGCATAATAATTCACATTATTTATTGTACTCTTTATTATTTATTTTTTCGTTTGTATTCAATGATCTTGCGATTGCAGTGTATTGTTTATTATTTTTCAAATTATTTATTTTACTTTAGCATAACTTGGCTGTATATTTTTCTGACATAGGGCATTAACTTTAAAAATCTTCTGCCCTTTAACTTTTTTTGTTACAACGACGGACGAAAGAAGAAGAAAAATCGTGCTCAAATAGACGAAGAATACCATATTTGCACCGAGAGGTTTGCGTTCCGAATAACAAAATAATACTGAAGAATTAATTATTTCGGCGTAGCTTTTGTACCTCAGAGCTGTTTAACTGAGAGACAACCTGACAGAACAGAAACAAATATTGTAGATAGTTATCACCTGATTGTAATTACTCATCTTAGAATAATAATGTTATTATTCTAAGTTACTCATGCTATTGTCAGACTCTCTACACATTTCCTATTGAGTTCAAGATAACATGCAAATCTTACGATAGCTTCTGGGGCGATGTGAGCTGTGACTCATGTATCGGGGATGAAGAAACCAAAGACTAGGACGTAATTGATTAATTAAATTTACATGGTTTTTTTTATTTGAATGGAGTAGCAGACGAGCATGCAGGCCACGTGGTGTTAAGAGGTCGCTCCAGGCCATGAACATCTACATACAACCTCAAGCAAACATAGGTAAGTCTTGTCTGAAGTCATATGTAGTTCCACTGTTACTCCGGAGGCTGGTGGTCGCCTCATGTATGTATGTTTGGCCGGCAACTGCACCTTTCCACCGAAACACAATAGAATTACTCACGGCAGAGTGGGGTAGTACTTCCCCGAGCGAACCATAATAGTGTTACGCGCTATGGGTAATGAAAATGCCGTTTGTATCGTAGAAGGCGTTTATTGTCAGCTTCCACAGAAATCCACTTAACAGAGTCATTCACACTTGGGGTCACTTGTAGTCACATTTGGGGTTTTGCTAAACGACGCTTTGTTTACGAGATATCGGTACTCAAAGTCGTAACAATAGTTCTACCACCTACAAATTGAATAGAGTAGCAGACGTGCATGCAGGCCTCTTGGTGTTAAGTGGTCGCTGCAGCCCATAGACATCTACACACAACCTCCGGCAAGTCTAAGTCTTGCCTGTGGTCGTATGCTGTTGCGCAGTAGCAGTGCGGTGCAGTAACTCCAAAGATTCATGGTCGCCTCGTGTAAGTCTGGCCGGTAGATTCACCTTTCAACAGAAATGCAATATTATTGCTTCACGGCAGATGTGGGTAGAGCGGTGGTACTTTCCCGAACCATTAAAGTTCGTCCTCCTCAATTATGGGAGCAACCGCGTCAAATCCTCCGCGTGCGGCGCCCAGCACGGGCCTATCTTCCGGAGACCAACTGTGCTCTCCTGCACCTTCAGATGCTTACGGCGGTATGCAGCCAGGCACACACCATCGTCGTTTCTGGGGCCGCTGGCTGGACGGATCGAGCTCCTACTCTCACCTTCCGCAACCCCGGAAGCCCCCTTTTAGTCGCCTCTAGTGTTCAGGCAGGGGATACCGTAGCTCTTTTCTTAATTCCGAAGCTACAGGGACTGCTTATAATTTTGTCTCAATGTAGACGCAGAAGATTTTATTCGACTACTTTTTTCTTAAGTTCATCATTGCCTAATTGTGGCAAGAGCAGCCGAAACTTTAAAAAATAAAGAATCAGTTCAATTGACGAATTATACCGAGTTCAATTTCAATTTTAACGTCGTTATTGACATTTACAATTAGTTCTTTAAGAAAACAAATACATACTAGGGACGTTGATTAAATAAAGACGAACGGGCATCTCATACTTTATCGAGATAACTAACTTGAATGGGTCAGGTAAATAGTGTGGGAAAATTACTAGTTGCAGTGTATTGTGTTACAGTAGAGGCGATAAACTCTGCAAATATTAGTTAATTGAAAGTATGACTGTGTCACGTGCAACGGCATGCTATGATGCTGCACGCGCTAAGGCTGCCAACTATCGACTTACTAATACATAGTAGGTACCTGTTTTCACTTACTGATGCATAACATTATGGGACACGAAAAAATAGGGTTTAGTACTTGTAGCTATGCCAAAAGCAAAAGTTGTTAGAAAAAAAGTGTAATGGCAAGAAGTTAAAAATATCGTGGGCATACTCTTTTTGTTTTCATTTTCTGCGGAAATTTTTGATTTATATTGGATAAAGTTGCTGTCGTTTTGTTTGTTGTAGGTTAATTACATTGGTTGTGAAATAAAATAACAGTGCGAAAACATTTTTCGGGTTGCCCCCAAAATGCCAACGTTCTGGTAAAGTAGCCATCGCTTTATTAGGATGTCTGTCTGACTTTACTAATTGATTACTGAAGACTTTTTACTTGTAGCATAATAATAATTCTTATGCTCGTAGTTATAACAAACAAAATTATTAGGTTGCCAAAATTTGATTCAATTGTTTTTTACTTTACCGATGCTATTACAGACACTACTTACTATTCAATGACACCATAAATAATAATTGATTTAATTCAAACGCTCCTATTCTTCGGTTTATTATGATAAATGTGATAATCAAAACCTACGTAATAATATGTTTTAGAAATAGAATATGAGATGCCAATAAAATATTCAAATATGCTGACATAAGAAAATATTTGTACATTAAAGTGAATAATTTGAACGCAAGGAATGGCAAAATACACAGAGAAGCATGATGTACGCCACCTTTTGACATGTGTGTGTTGTAAGCAAAGAGATCGGTTTATTCGTAGTAAAATTTTATCTATACATATTAAACTAAGGATGTATATACAGTGTTATATATTCTACTAATACCGATATAAACATCTAAATAATTTTGTACTATAGTGTCAGTGCGTAAAGAATAGTTTAGGAAAGGAAAAAGAAAAGGTATGATAAATATGGGTTAATAAAAGTATTTTCTTAATAAATCAAGCCAACTGAATGGCGATCTACCGGTTTCTAAATCAGTTATCGATGTTGCATAATGTAAAAAAATGTTGAAGACTTTTGAAAGATACAAGTATGTGTATGCAATAAATACGGCGTAACCCATCCGCTTAAATGAAACTATACTAGTGAGATATTAAAATGACTAAAATTTCGGCCATTGACCACACATTTGGCGTCGGCGACATTTTTTTGAAATTTCAACATTTTAATAAAATATTAGTTTTTGATTTATTTTCACAAAACGAAAAAAAAAAAACGTTTGAAAAGAGCTGAATTTAAAACCCTTAATAGTACAATCCAATTATGTAATTTATTTTGAATGGAATCAAAAAAAATATAACATTAAAACGAATAGATACCTCATTGCTGCTCAAAAATGGCCCCTTTAATGTAGGCACTGAACCTGTCTCTTTTCAGCTGCTTACATGTAAACATGCTGGAGCTTAACGATTTGCTTTGACATGTAACCGCCGTTCCAAGGATAGCTGTTGTCATTCGTATAACCGGTTAATGTGATTTTACTTCTAATTGGAATGAAAACGGTTTTGTGAGATGAAGTGAGATCCGTAAATAAAAACCGGACAAGTGGGAGTCAGACTCTCAATGAAGGTTCCATGCAGTTTTATTTTCACACCTAAAGCACAGAAGACTACCTATTACCTACTAACAGCTAAAGTAATGGCATCACAAGATCTGCATATTTTGGTTGTGTCAAGTAAAAGCAAAACATTTATTTTGGACTAGCGGCAGTCCGCGATTTAGTCCGCGTGAACTTTTGTTTTAGAATTAAAGAAATCAGTGAATAAGCGATGGTAAGTAACCATCGCTTTGGCTGTAGGCCGCAACCCATTTTGCATCCCACTGCTGGGCTCTTCCTTTGCTCCTTTGTTGCTCCAATGCGGGTTGGTGTAGTAGATGCGGGTTTTCAAACCGCCCATAAGGCCTCCAACAAGATTTAAGTTATCTATCGACAACAACCGGGACCGACGGCTTAATATGCCCTCTGAAGCACGGATACGCGCATGAATTTTTTTTCGTTGCTTCGCATCCAACAACCGCATTCGCAACCATCGCTTTACTATACTTTTCATGAGGTTTCCTAAACACAATTACGATAAAAATTGTTTTTACGTTCTCATGATAAGTGAATTTATGTATAATTCTTAGTGAGAATAAAACCAATACTTAAAGGTTTTGGTGAAAATACAATTTTCACATTTTCAAATTTCACACTATTAGTTTATTACATTACTGTTATTACCCGTTACTGTTATTATGGTGTATTGAAAATGCCTTTAACTGTATGCGACATTACCACAATACAAAGAGAGCTTACATTACCTACTTCGCAAAAATACGTCAAGAAAATGCAAACAAAACAAGAATACGAATTGCCTTCTTCAAAAAACTTCTCATACTAACTTGTATTATAAAATATGTTTATTACATATTGTACAAACATTTCTATACGTTGGTTTTCCATCACCATAACTCTCACTCAGGCATGACGTGAGAGTTAGGTATATAAAATTTCTCACAAACATCTCGTTCATCAACCCGTATGTAGCCAATGTGATCTATGTCCCAATATTTTTGTGAAACTTATAAAATATGCGGCATGATCAACCAATCTTTCAGAGCAAACAACGAGATGATCCTCTATAGTTTATTTTCGTTTAAGACGCGGAACTCCTAACTCAAGCCATACATAATGGAATCTTAATATTTGTAACTAATTTTAGCCACAAAAACCCTGAAACAATGCTGGTAATTTAAACGTATCAAGATTACACACAGTTGTCAGGGAAATAATGGAAAACCGGAAAATGTCAATCAAGAAACAAAACAATGCTGGCAAAAAACATGCAAAAAATGTTTTCAAATATAGTCATCGTTCGGGATTAAAAGAATATAAGTAGGTATCTCCTGCCTGAACGTAAGAGGCGACTTAAGAGGACTTCTGGGGTTGCGGGCGACGAGTGTGAGGTCAAACCGTCCATTCAGCAGCCCCGGGAACGCCGAAGGAGTGTACATGTCTGAGGATGCAATGTGCAATGCAATGACGGCTACATCGCTCTTCTAAGAGGCACCGCGCCTGGTGGACACCGGAGTGTTCCACTGGAAATTCTCTGAGGTCTTCCCTAACTGCTGAGGCAGGTCTACCGAAGGAGTTTTAGTGCGGTAGAAATCCCACATAACCCGGTATTTTGCCCTATCTGCCGGGTATCTTTTGAAAGTTTCCCCCCACATAATCGTAAACATTTGTGTAACTATTTTTGATCAATTGCATTAGACAAAAGTAAAAAAAAAAAAACGTAGACAGGTTGCAAAACATAAGCGTCGCACTCAATAAATCCGAAAACGTTAATTTTTGTACTTTTAATAAAAAATAGTATATTTCATTACAAGTGCGGAAAGGCTGTCATTGCAAGGAGTTCCAACAAATGTCTACCCGAGCCGAGGCGCAGCCGAAGGTGAGGGTTGACAGTCGGAACTCCTTCCAATGACGGTTCCGCACGTGTACTGAACAACTTTTTTTAAAACAGTTGCGAAAAAATGAAGCAATTTATAAAACAATAAAAACTCGCAAAGAACATTTTTGAAAAATGGCGCCAGCAGTAAAAGATTTTTTTAAAATTCATTTTACGGAATTGGATAAAATCCTTGCAGCCATTCAATATTTCCGTTTCAATATTAAATAATGGCATCGCGCTCTGTGCATATTGCCAGTGTCAAATATAATTTCTGCATCTATTATTCTATATAAAACAGTAAGTCGTCTGGTATCAGTCAGTCTAGTCAGACAGATGTACAAGTAAAGCGATGGCTACTTTACGAGAACATGTCCGAAGGAGTTTTGAAGGCAAGCCGAAAAAACATGTTTTCGCACTGTTATTCTATTTCACAACACTCGTGCACTGTTTTTAACCTATATCGAAAAAAACGCCATCAACTTTATCCGATATAACTCAAAAATACACCAAGAAAATGAAAATAAAACAAGAGCACAACTTGTCCCTTCAGACTTCCCGCCAAAACTCCAAGCCGTAAAAGAATACCTATATGCAGAGATTTTTTTTGTTTTCTTCACCCATTCTGGGTAGGCAAAAGGGAACTATGCCCATACAGCCAAGTCTTCAGTAGAATTTTTTTATTGATATGAAATGAAAATGTTAATGAGATGAAATGAAATAAAACCTAACCTAACTCATTGAATCAAATCATTAAATCTGATATTAAAACATATTAGTAGCTTCTTTTTAGAAATATTTGCATGAATCATAAAAACTTCTAAAACTTCGTGGTTGTTTTTTTTTAATAGACATAATTTTGACAGTTGGGAAAGAGAACGCACGAGTTCGGAAAAGGTAAAGAAAACGCACGAGTGTGTAATAGCCCACTTCCCGAACGCTATACGTCCCTGCAATACGCCACTTTTTGAGCAACTGTATTAAAAAAATATATACATGCATGGGCGTTCCCAGGTTCTTGATCAGGGGTTGCAGATTCTTGGTCAGGGGGAGGGCAAGTTCTTAGTCGGATATTTTTTATGTTATATAATATTATATACCTTCACATTCTAGAATTTACAAGGTTCACCCGGGGCAGTTCAAACACTGAACCCCGAAGAACTGTAAAAAAAAATATACTTTCGGTAGAAAGGTGCGGTTGCCGGGCAGACTTACTTGAGGCAACCATCATCCGCTGTCGGATGTTTTCAAACCGCCCATAAGGCCTCCGTCAAGGTTTAACGACTGTTATCTCTCGACAACAACCGGGACCAACGGCTTAACGTGCCTTCCGAAGCACGGCAAATATGCCTAACATTATTATAATAATATGCCTAACATTATTTTATTAGAGTAACCGTAAGGTAGAGTTTGATGCTTCACATCAACCTCTATGGTTATTACTGGTTACTTATAAAAGTTATTAAGAAGATATTATTTTTAAATATGAATTAGAATAGAATAGAATAGAAATAGAATAGAATATCTATCTATCTATCTATATCTATATCTATCTGTTTGACACGTAAGTACATTATTCTTTAGCTCCCATTAAAATAATACTTAAAAATCCTCGGCAGTTATCCTTCGATAGCTTCCCCGCAGTATAGTACATACTGTACATACTCGTCCGTTCTAAAATAATAGCATCAGCGCAGTTACAAGTTTGTCATCGATTTAGTTGACCTCAGCCGTTCTATGTAGTGATTTATATTCCACATTTATTGTGTTTGAATATTTTAGCATAAGTGGAAGATCTAAAAATATCAATGTAGGTTTGTGTTTTTTGTCGTCAAACGTTCCTTAAAATGCGTGGACGATTGCTGGAAAAACTTCGATTTAATTTAATTACAAGGTACAAACCAAGGGGTACCAATGGCACACAATTAAAAAACCGGACAAGTTTTAGTTAAAATCGCGTGCAGAGGGTTCCGACGAGGGAGTTATACTTATTTATTTTATTTCCATTACATCTTTTACTCGTATTTCTCCACCAAACCGCATTGGAGCAGCGTAGTGGAGTAAGCTTCAGGCCTCCCCAATAATGGGGAGAGAACCGTGCCCAGCTGTGGGATGCAAAAAGGGTTGCAGCCAACATCTAGTATAATTACAGGTTTCCATCTATTAAACCAGAGTCATGCCTGCAGTTGTACTGATACTCACAAGTAGGGTTGCCATCTCTAAAATTTGTTAACCAGGACAAGACGCGATAAAACCCCGGATTTTAGAGCCCAAAACCCGGACATGTCAACAGCGGGGGGACGGCGAATTTAGCGGGTCGGCTCGTCGGTTGATCGCGACACGGGCACAGTGCGTGTGTCGCGGGCGGCCCAAGACCTTATTTTTTTTAAACCCGGACTACAAATGAAGTACGGTCCGGACGCTCCCCGGACGCCCTCTAAACTAGGACAAATCCGGGGAAACCCGGACGGAAGGCAACCCTACTCACAAGGCAGGATAACCTCCTAATGTAAATCTGGTCAGCAACTAACTGCACCTTTTCACCGAAACACATCAGAATTAATTTACGGCAGAAGTGGATACAGCGGTTGTACTTCCTGGTCATAAGGAAACAAACCGCCCAAGTGCGATTCAGACTCGCGTTCCGTAATATTTTTAATATATGACGTAACTAAAAATTTACGGTTTTCACAATTTTTTCCTTATCTGTGCTATAAGACGTCGCTTCGTACCAAATTTCAAGTTTCTCAGATTACGGGAAGTACCCTGTAGGCTTTGATTCCCTTGCGAGTGTCGAAAATATGCGGGATAAACGGCTGTATCTTTTGATTGCGCTGGCTTAGAAGTTGATTTTTTCACAGCTCCAAGGGACAGTAGACCTGAGTATTTGATATAAACTTCAGCTTGATACCTCCACGCGTTCCTGAGAAAATGAGTATTTACAGACAGACGGACGGACATCAAAGCGATATAAGGTTTTGGGTTTTTCTTTTCGAGGTATGGAACCCTAAAAGTGATCATACCACACAATTATTATAATATTTAATTATGATTAAAGAACGATAATAATAATTAATACCACATAGTTTTTCTGCCGTCTCAGAATTTAGCTCTGCTCTATATTAAGAAGCTTCCACGTTAGAAATAACTTCCATAATAACGCCATTGAACTCAAATGAATTTACAGAACGTGTTTGCAATCCAAATACTAAACCGGTCACTGGACAAAACTTATTAGCATTGACAATATTTGATCGGGCAGAAATAGATTTCATACTGCTACGAATGGTCTTCAAAAATTAGAACTTACTGTATAATTATAATGGAAATTTCTTACGCTATTGTCAACATTCATTACATCGAATTTGCAGAACTTGCACAAATAGGATGTATGTAAAGTTTTCAGTATGTAAAGGCATCGCGCTGACCATAGTCACCTGACTTTGGTATCACATGATTTGTGCATATTATGCAGGTATTGCTGACGAACGGACGGACAAACTTTTCAGCTTCATGTATAGATTAAAATATTGATTAATTATTGTCGACGTGTGGGAACTGTACGAAAAAGCGTGAACCCTATTTCGTACAGTTTACCAGATTATTGCCAGCTTATTTTATGTTAGTTTTCTTTTCTATGTATTATCTATTTTTCTTTTCATTTATAAGTTTCATGTTATCATTTAAGGGACTGTAAATTATAAAACTTCAATACATTAACTGAAGTTTTCGATAAATCAACAACGATACTCCCAAACAGTGATCGATAAATTCTTGAAATGGACGTAACTTTCTTATTTGTGAACCGATATAAATAAAACAAACGCTAAATGTTAATCCAAAAAAATACCAATATATCAGTGAAAGCTGCATCCTTCTACGTTAAGTCGTGCCTGAGATTAGCGCGCACAAACGAACAGACAAACAGAAAAACAGACAATAATAGGCATGATGACACTATTAAAGAATCAGAGAATAAACGGTTTTACAGAAAAATATGTGCTAAAAAAGTTCTAAAATATGATCCTGTTTTAATATAAACATTAAGATTAATAAGATTTTTAATAAAATAAAAGTATTAAATACAGCAATCGGCCATGTTATCTGAAACGCCAATCAAAAGGAATGACGTCACGTCTCAGTTAATGTCATCGTGTTGCTTGAAGTTTGACGAGCAAGCCGACGCCATGACACCTACGAGCGTTTTTGCGCTTAATTCTAATTACATAGCAAAAAATACTATTAATTTACGTTAAAAGTTGAGTTTATTGCTGAAATAAACTTTTTTTCGAAACTAGGAGATGTGTACCTACAATAAGGAAAGGTATTTGAAAATCTGTCATCATGCCCATTCTAAAAATCATTGTTTTGGGTTCTATTACGCTAATAAATAGCGCTAGTGATAGTTTTTCTCAAATATCTTCAATGTACAGAAAACGACTTGTTACAGCTTTATTATATGTATAGATAGATATAGATAACAATGTAGTTTAAGCAACTCACGACACGAATACAGAATCAAATAAAATTGATTGAGTTGCAATTGCATAAGTTTTTGTCACCAATTCAGATTCAGATACAAATGAATTGATCGCACATCTTTAGTATTGAGGTTATTAATGTAAGTTAACGTTACGCCTCCGCATTCGAGGTCATTCCATCAATTGATCGTTATTTGAATTAACGACCTATTAGTATTGTATTACCAGACTAGTGTGATGTGGTTTGTGTTTACGACGTAAATATGTATTAAGCTGGTGATTCCTTGAGCTACTGATTTTTTTTTCAATAATGGCATCGCAAACTCTGTGCATATTGCCAGTGTCAAGAATAATTTTTGCATCGCTTAGTAGTCATAGAAAATATCAGTAAGTCGTCAGTTATCAGTCAGTCTAGTCAGTCACAAGTAAAGCGATGACTACTTCACCAGAACGTGTCCGATGGAGATTTGGGGACAAGCTGAAAAAACATGTATTCCCACTGTTATTTTATTTCACAACACTGGTGCACTGTCATTAACCCACCTATATCGAACTAAATGCCATCAACTTATCCGATATAACTAAAAAACACACCAATAAATTAAAAGTGAAACAAGAGTACAACATGTCCTTTCCGACTTCCCGCAAAAACTCGCTGTATAATTTATGAGGTTCTCATCCGCTCCTGCAAATTTTTGTATTGGTATTGTCATTTGAACTCATTTATTTTCCATTGTAAAGGCATCGCACGATCGGTTTATATTGCCAATGTTAAGTAAGAACATATTAATCCAATTATTACCTGTTTCGTTGAAATCCATCAATAAAATTTTAGTCAGTCGTCAATAATTATAATAGTACTCGTTAGAGTAAAGCAATGGCTACCTGACCAAACTTGTCAGCATGGAGTTTATTAACATTTTTTGTTACAACTCAAATATACATAAAGAAAATGTAAATAAAACAAGGCTGGCAGGACATTATGGCCCCACGTTCAACTACCTAAATACACTAAAATATGAAATTAGATAATTTCATGAATAATTTTTGTCAAATTTAACGTACCTAGTAAAAGTTGTAATATCTACTTGAGTACATATAATTTTATTAGAAACTTTAAAAAATCTATGACAAAATACTTTTATAATTCGTTTGAAGCGTTATTGGAATTAATTACATTGCATAGTAGTTAGCCAAATGTATGTATTGGTAAGTATGTATTTGATATGGGTCCATATGTTAAGGCAGGGACTACTTATATAATATATATACTTATAACGTAGTGTTTAATTTCTCTATGTTAATACTCTCCAATAGATGTCAGGAAGAGTCGTATTTTTTAGTTTATACTTAATTATCGCTGAAAATATTTTTTTTATAATTTAAAATTTCTATAAATACCTAGCTGGATCGATTTATCACCCCCGAAAGCAGGGCACTAAACATCAAAATCTTTGGAGCCGTTTGGAGATTAAAAATATATATTTAGGTATATACAAGAATTGCTCGTTTTAAGGTATTAGATTTGTCCCATTTATAAGAGCAAGAAGAAAATTGTCCACCATCCACCCTGGCCAAGGGCTGCTTTACCGCATAGCCAATATTCAGTGATCACTTGAATTCATTATTCGAAAAATTTAGCTCAGTTGATATAACGTGGCGTCGTGGTTCGATTTATTTGACGCCGCGTTGACGCCCATCAACTCCAATTGAATATAAACGAGTACAAGTGACGGACAATCAACAAAGCTGCTTTTTTGTATTCAATTTGTATGTGTTGAACGGTCAAGAGCTTTTTGGGTTCAGTGTTAAGTACTTGACATATGCTTTTCTTGGTAATACGAGTTAAATAAAATAATACTCTTAAAACTAGATTGGAGTTTGGCCCTTAGTGAAATCATATTATGTGGTAAAATATCGTAGCGTTGAATTTCATTCTGAATGGGAAACGACTCCTTAATAGTTGTAACAGTCCTTGCAATTAAAAAGAAAACCTACCATTAAATATGTCAAGTAGGTACATAACAATTTTGATTTTTTCGACTTTTTGACCTTATTGTAAGGTTGTTCATTTTAATAATTCAAACTGAATGGTGCTACACCATTCAGACAGAAAAAAATGACAATGGTGATTTGAAAGAGCTCTATGAAAATTTCGTTCATTGAATTAATGCTTACTTGGCTGAATTGATGAATTGTTACGTGAGCCGACTGCGGAAGGATACCCCAATCAAAACCATATAGCGTTTATATTTTATTTTTTGTGAAAATATTTTTTATTCGGCTAAACAAATGGGTGTTTCGTTTGAAATTAAACCAAGAAAATAACGAATGGTCGTCTGTGAAATGTTATATGACTGTTTCTGTCAGTGTTATGTCTTGTTGTCTTCTTTCTATTGTTAAGAAAAATTCTAGGTGCTGTTCTAGTGTTTGGATGACGCTAACGATGTTACTGAGTAGTTTGACAACACAAGTTGCCATTATTACCTACATTAAATACCGAGGCTGTCCTTCAGCTAGGTGAACTCTTATTTGAACGGAGTAGCAGACGAGCATGTAGGCCACGTGCTGTTTAATAGTCCCTGCAGCCAGTGACGGATCTAGGAATTCAGTTTGGGGGGTCTGATGACAGTTTTGGAGGAATTATTGGCTTGTCAACGGTGAACCCGAATGGTTGGGGGAGGAGGGCGCTTGAGAGAATGGCAGCAGCTCATGGAAATCTACACACAACCTCAAGCAAGCCCGAGACCCTGAGTATTGTATTGAAGGCTGATGGTCGCCTAATGTAAGCCATCTTTCTAACGAAACACAATAGAATTGCTTCACGGCAGATGTGAATGCAGTGGCAGTTCCTCGAATCGGTTCAACCATTACGTTCTACATTCGGATTTTTGGATTTACTCGCGCGCGTCAGATTAAGATATGGGGTACACCCTAAACCCTGTTGAGTATTGCCACGACTAAAAAAACCTTCTATATAGTTACAGTACTTTTTTATTGTTAATCTTTCTTGCGGAGGTCGGAATAATTAGATTAGAAAACCCGTTACCGTTGAACCATGGCTTTTTTTAATGAAAAACTTTCCCGAGATTGCCACGCTCTAATTCATAATTGAATCATTTGATTTCTGAAATATGACTTATCATGCATTTAAATTATTATACTATTGCTCGATATTTATCGATATGTTACCTGTGCCTTTCGTATAAGATTTTTGAAAACCTGTAGGTGCTCGACCCATCAGTCAAACGGAATACTTTTTAATCTTCCTACCATCCATCCTATAAAATGCACAAGGTCCTGATAACGCTTGAGTGTATCTACAATTAGCATCGTGGGCTACCCTACTGTACCCACTTTAACTGAATGACAAAACGAACTCAGTGAAGGCAGTGAGGTGTCGTAGAAACAGGGCCGAAAGTATGTAATGACCAAAGTTAGGCTTACGTTTAGACGTTGACTGTAAGCATTGATGGATGATTGGTACAAATTACTTTGTAGAGTTGTAGAGTCACAACAAAGTTGTTAATCAATAATCTTTTACCGGAACAGGTAGAATACAACATTATTTCATTTAAAAGATTATTTTGGGAAGAATAAATTGAGACAACACGCAACACTCAATGGTGTACACAAAGTATTTAGAAGAAAATCTTCCAATGCAAATAATTTACCTTTTTTTATATCGTAGGGGAAACCTTCAAAAGGTACCAACCCAAAGGTATCCACGCGCGGCGTCCCAGAATGGGCCCATCATCGGGAGAGCTGTACCGTAATTCTAAGTAACTATTATAGCCTTGTAGCAAATAAAAGATTCTGATTTTAATCATTGTATTCTTGAATTTAATAAAAAAATAACGAATTCGCTCAATTCCAATATTAATATCGGAATTCCGATATCGGAACTCAAAACCTTCCGATATTACATGCCCTAGAGAGCAGATGTGCTCTCCTACACCTTCCGATGCCTACGACGGCATGTGGCCACGCATGCACCGCTATCGTTTCCGGGGCTGCTGACTGGACTGATCGAACTTCCACTCTTACCGCCTGCAACTCCGGAAGCACCATTTAGCCATCATCATCATCTTACGATCAGGCAGGGGATACCGTAGCTCTATTTTTAATCCCGAAGCTACAAGGACTGCAAATAATATATACCTACGTAACAGTAAATAGCTGAACCTTTTCTTTTTCGCGAAACTAAAAGCATATTAGAAAAATAAGTAAGTAGGCACTAAATCTCGAACTTATATAGGTAATAACAGTATCTGTAGGAACTATTATGGTTCGCCCGGGGAAGTACCACCGCAGCACCCACTTCTACCGTGAACCAATTCTGTTGTGTTTCGGTGGAAAGGTGCAGTTGCCGGCCACACTTACATGAGGCGACCACCAGCCTCCGGAGTAGCAGCGCAACTGCATACGACCTCAGACAAGACTTACCTGTGCTTGCTTGAGGTTGTATGTAGATGTCCATGGGCTACAGCGACCACTTAACACCACGTGGCCTGTATGCTCGTCTGCTACTCCATTCAAATAAATAAAAAATACAAGCTTAATTTTTTTTTGTTTTAACGGTATATTTATTTTTTAATGACATTCCAAGCATATAATGCAGTGACGAAATCAACTCTTTATTTTACATCGCAGGTTTTGCTGCAATACTAAAGTCATATTCTGTAACCTAGTTTCGATTTCCACATTGTTGGATCTATTATGATATTGTTAGTTAAACGAGCTTCCATTTCCACTAAGAATTCTTGTTACATTTAAAATTTTACAAGATTTATGCAGAATCAAATAAAAAAAAATGTAAAAATAAATAATAAGAATGAGAAATTAATAAAATGCTTATCATGTAGATAGTTGAAACGAAAAGTGTGTTACTGGAAACATTTAATTAAGAAAAATATTAAAAATAAGAACAAAAATAATGGAAGTAACATAAAGTGCAAATTGAAAAAACTAATAAAAAAACCTAAGTTAGAATGCACAATAGGTATGACGTCTTATGATTATGACCCAATAACGTCTTTTATTACAAGTATGATTAGTCAACTTACAAATCTTTGATAATGGCACAAATACAAAGAGCGCCTGTGATAATGGGTTGTGTAATTTATATAATAGTATGTAAGTAAATAGTCCCTGTAGCTTCGGGATTAAGAATAGAGCAACGGTATCCCCTGCCTGATCGTAAGACGCGACTAAAAGGGGGCTTCCGAGGCTGCGGGCGGTGAGAGTGGGAACTCGACCCGTCCAGCCAGCAGCACCGGGAAGGACGGCGGTGTGTGCGTGGCCGCATGCCGCCGTAAGCATCGGAAGGTGAAGGAGAGCACATCTGCTCTCCCAAAGATGGGCCCGTTCCAGGGCGTCGCGTATGGAGGACACCGGTGCGTTCCACGGGAGATCCCGGAGTCCTCCCCAAACACAGAGGAAGGCCACCGAGGGGTTTTTAGTTAGGTTCAAATCCCACATAACCCGGTGTCCTCTCCCAAGGTGCTGGGTACCTTTTGAAGGTTTCCCCCTCGATACCAAAAAAAAGGTATGTAAGTAAATAAAGGTTATGTAGATGTCAAAATTCTTCACAAGTGGAAACGTCTTACCTTCGTGTCGTGCCGAAGACTGCATCAAACGAGTACACTTATTAACTGATCTTTCTGGGAATTTTATTGTAGACTAATGAAACAAAACAATAGTTGATTGATTATTAAATCCATAAACATAATATACCTGTTTAAATATATGTAATCCTAAATTTATTGGGTTGGCGATTAATTTCTATGCCTATTTTTATTTATTTATTTATTTATTCTTTATTGCACGTAAATAAGGTACAAAGGGCGGACTTAATGCCTAGTGGCATTCTCTGCCAGTCAACCCGTGGCGTTGGTGTGAAGCTGTGGTAAGTGCGTTAAAATAGTGTAGGTATAAATTTGTATATTTTTGCAATATTCACTCCTAAGGAATATAAATAGAAATGCTTAGGACATCAAAGACATAGTTTTAAATGTATGATTAAAAGCAAGTCGGCGACATAGCCCCACAGTAGGGTGTATATATCCTGTGTCGTGGGTACCATGGACACATACAAAGATACAAACACAATATTGAGCTTTTCTTTGACAAATTAAATAACCTATTAAATAAATTTTGTTATAAAAACAAACAAATAGTAGTCTGTGGGGATTTTAACATAGATATACTAAAACGAAATAAAATAACATTTGAATTTGAAGAAATATTGCACTCATTTAATCTTAAATTGTCCATTAAAACACCAACAAGATTATGCAGTAAAACTTGTATAGATAATTTTGCTCATAACATACGAAACTGTAAATCCCATGTAATTGAACTTGCATTGTCAGACCATATGTAGCCGGTTTCCCGGGAGAGAGAGTAGAGAAAATAAAAAAAAGTTTTTAAAGTTGAAGCGTTTATTTATTAACACAATAAAAATTTGGGTTCTATAAAGGAAAAAATTCTAAAGAAAAAAATATGGGGGGGTTGTTGGCTTGTTTGACCGGTCCTAAAATATAACCTGAACGCTAGTCAAAACAAAAAAAAATAATTAAATAAACAGGACGCTCTTCAAAAAAAGAAAAGAAATTAATTAATTAAATAAAGAGGACGCTCCTCACGCGCCTCCCCACCAAAACTTGCAGCGCCTCCCCATTTGGACTCCTCGCATCTTCCCCTCAGAAGCGAACGCCCACATGGAGAAGTGTCTATAGGAAACCCCGGTCAAACGGCCTTCCAGAGTCTCCACAAAAACTTGCAGTCTCCCAGTACGGAGAAAAAAACACCCACTGTCCCTTCAGGACAGAACAGCCACAGTCCCCTCAGGATAAAAACACCTCCTACGAGTACAGAAAACAGGTCTTACACAATACAGCTTACACAATTCTTAAACAGGCCCTAATCTGTGAGTAAGATTAAGTTTAAATTGAGAGATTACATCTTTAAATTAAATTAATTGCAACATTAAATATATTTGTAGCAGTCTAAACAGCTCGGTAAAGAGAACAGATTCTATCCTAATAATTCTATTTCTGTTACAACGGTAACATAGTCTAATTACAGTCTAATACAGAACTACAGGGTCTAACAAACAAAATAAGAAACATCAGGCTTAATGCACAGCGTACACTTGCTATAAACTAATTAGGTAATTAACAGTACTATACATCCACTGGCATTTTAAGAGAATGTTTATGAACATAACAAATAAATGCAAGGGACGCCCGCACGGCGGCACGCTTACAGGCCACTATTCTCACTAACCCTTCAGACAAAACTTTACTAAGAATTTAGTTATCACAGCAGAAAAGTGAATGAGGTTAATGCATACCTTGTAAGGGAGGTGTTGCAAATCAAGCGCACAGCACAAAACCACAATCGGCCAGCACGCCAATCGAGCCTCAAACCCTGCATAGAACATTCGGATTACAACCACGAAAATTCAACAAATCACTGATTCCGTCACATAACGAAATAAATAAACTCACCAGGCAAGGACAAACAGCACACGCGACCAACGCGTGGTCTGCAGAAAACTTCCAGAAACGCCCTGCAAATAACCACCCATATTAAAGGAAACGATTATGGAATTATCACAATATCCAGTGGGAAATCCACTAAAAATCCACAAAACTCACCAAATGAATCCTTTGGACCACCAGGATATCCAGACAGACAGTTTCAGACAGCCAAAAATAACAACAGGTCACCGACCGGGTTCGGTCGATGAACGCCCAGCCATCAAAATGGCCTCTTCCAAGTAGGGATGGCGATCTGAGATCGATTAATCGAAGAATCGATTTTTCAAGCCAAAAAGATCGATTTTTTAGATCGATATGTAGTACTGAATCGATTCAGTGAATCGATATTTCACCTTGAAAATCGAAATTCGATATTTTCTGTTTTGGTATAAACCACAAAATTATTTACAATAAGTTGAATGTACCCGTATTATATTATAAGAGTGTTCCTGTTAAAGGGCTAATTACTCAAAAACTCGCTAGATGGCTGTGTGTTTAGTTTCCTTAGACTCTCTTTGATAGAAAAAACATTACGTTTGTATATGAGTATCGTAGGATCATCTGTTCCTTGTGAGCGACTTTTTTCAATTGCCGGAAATATCACAAGTGATGAGTGGAACCTCATGGATCCCAGTAGACTTAACAGACTATTGTTTTTAAAATTATCTGTTTTATAAACTTTTAAATGTAACCAATACATTTAGAAAATAAATGTCTTGTTTTATACCTGATCTGATATGGTAATAGAAATAATTTTTATTTTTGAATTCCCTGATTTTACTAATAAGACATCGTTTAATTACAATATTTTACTTGTATTAAATGCGAAGTACTGAACAATATTATTTTTTACCGTTTAAAGGCGGTTTCGTTTTTGTTATAAAGTTATATAATTTCACTCTTTTTAGTACTTTTAATTTAATAATTCTGTATTGTTTTAACATAATTAGCGATAGTTCCACATTATTATGTGGGGCTATAAAATTTGAGAGTTCCCCTCGATTTCCTTGGGATCCCATCATCAGATCTTGACTTGGTGACAAAAGGACCACCTCGAAAGTATAAGCTTTCAAAAAAATCAAAAAAGAATCATCAAAATCGGTTCATAAACGACAAAGTTATCCGCGAACAAACATAAAAAAGCATACGGTCGAATTGAGTGAACTCCTCCTTTTTTGAAGTCGGTTAAAAAAAGATCGATTTTTTGGAAATCGATCTTTTAGACCTCGATTTTTTTGTGAATCGATTCATTAGATCACGATTCGAATCGATTCAAAAATCGATCTTTTTCGGAAAGAATCGCCATCCCTACTTCCAAGCTACCAAAGTCGCAGGTCACCAGAAAACGGAACAGGGTTCACACAAAGAATAGCTTCCGGAATCAGTGTTCGGAAACCATACATAATATCCGAGACCTTCCAAACTTCCCAACAATTTCAATCAAATAAACTCTTCCAATAAAACTCAGGAGGCCAGCAACTTACAAATATTCAACCAGCAGTTAGTCCAATATTTTTGACTTTAATATCTTATTTATTTTGAAAACAATTATGAAATAATAATTTACATTAAATACACGATACAGCTACATTCATTCAGAACGCACCCTTCAAGTACAAACCATTCCATTCTACGGTTTAGAATTTACTCCACAACAAATTAAGAAAATATACCTAATTTAAATATTTTATAGATCCAGCTGAAACAATTCTACAGACTCTAATAAGTTAAGTAGCCCAATAATATCACTCCAGAAACCTAAAAAGAACAATATACTAAAAGATCTGGTTACTTAAATATCGAAAGTTCAGCAAGCCATAGATTACAACACACGCGAGTGCGAAACGGAACGAAGTTTCCGATAAGTTAGTTGATCTGTCAATTGTCAATTCTACAGAAACGTCAACGTCAGCCGGGTCCATATAACCTACATTTGATTGTTTTTACTTCCAATATTTAGTTTGTATTTAAGTGAATTAAGACAGAAAAGGTTAAATTTGTTGTAAATGCAACGTAATAAGAATGTAAATATGAATGCGAGGCCTCAACATACGAGTTTGAAGGCATTTAGAATGAAAACAGGATAAATTTTAACAGTAAGTAAGTGTTACTTTCAGCTTCCCAAAAAAAAGTGTTACACATACAGCACAGATATTGCAATGTCCGGTAAAAACAAATTGCCTTATTACGCACTGGTACATCTATAGACGTGATTATAGTGTTGAAAATATTAAGAAATTTTACGATTGTATTAAAAACTTGACATTTCATGAAGTTTATTTATGTACTGATCCAAACGATGCTTTTAATATATTCCATGAATTGTTTCTCCTTTTTTTATAATCTTTGTTTCCCTGTTATAAAAGTGAAAATACTGACGAAAAAACGACCAACATGGATTTCAAAAGGTATAAAAAGGTGCTTTAAAATTAAAAGGGGTTTGCTTTGGGGATATAGGATATCTCGCAGCACTCAGGCAAAATACAAGTTTAAGAACTATTCAAAGAGATTAAAAAGAATAATAAAACTTACCCAGAAATCTCAAAATGACTATTTTATTAAAAACGCTCACAATAAATCCAAAGCTGTTTGGAAAGTAATTAATAATAACACTGTAAATGTACCTAAACAAGATATTTATGAAATCAAAGTAGGAAACCACGTTGAAACAGATCCAAAAGTTATTGCTAAAGAGTTTAATGACTTCTTTTTAGATCAAGTTGAAGATAATTGTAATATAAATATGGATAGTAATACGCATAAAATTAATTTTAACCATCAAAACTCATTTTTCTTAGGACCAACCTCATCTGAAGAAATTATAACTATAATAAATAATCTTAAAAATACAAATAGTACAGGGTACGACGGTATATGCAAAAATATAGTTAAACGGATATCAAAAATCATTGCTCCATTATTAGCTTACAACATTAATTTAAGTATTGAAACCGGCATATTTCCGGAGAAACTGAAAGTAACCATTATAAAACCAGTATTTAAGAAACAAGATAGACATGACATGGGATGTTACAGACCCATTGCATTAATACCAATTTTTTCCAAAATATTCGAAAAAGTACTACATAACAGATTGTATTATTACTTCGAAAAGTTCTCTATCTGCGCTAACGAACAGGTAGGGTTTAGAAAGAACAAATCAATAAACATTGCAATTTACAATTTTTTACAAATAGTAATGACAAGTTTAAATAATAAGAAACAGGTGATCGGGCTCTATATGGATATGACAAGGGCATTCGAATATGTAGATCATAAATTGTTGATTGTTAAGTTAGAGAAATACGGAGTCAGAGGTAATGCATTAAACTTAATCAACTCCTACTTAACTGACAGACAGCACATTACAGAAATAGCAAAAATTAATGAAATCACAAAAACTCAAGAGAAACATCTTTCTAACCCTAGGAAAGTACTGTATGGCGTGCCTCAGGGAAGTATTTTAGGCCCTTTACTCTTTTTAATTTAAATAAATGATTTTCCTAAAGTCATAAAACAACCGATGATACTATTTGCTGACGATAGTACAGTAATATTTACAAAAGAAAACACAGACTCTTTCGAAAGAAGTATAAATAATGCTCTTGAATCCCTAATAGATTGGTTAGACAGTAATAATCTTAAAATTAATCTCGATAAGACAAATATAATGTCATTTAAAAACAGAGTATCATACGGGCAAACAATAAATATTGACTATAAAGGAAAGTTGATATCAGAAATAGAAACAACAAAATTTTTAGGACTATACATAGATAGCAAACTAACATGGCAGTCACATAAAGAGCACGTCTGTAAACAGTTAAATAAGTTTTCTTTTGCTTTATATAAATTAACAAAAGTTGTAAGCAAAACGGCGGTTCTGGACGCATACCATGCGTACGTTGGTGCCACATTAAGATACGGAATAATATTTTGGGGTAACGCGACGGGAATACAAACCATATTTAAGGCCCAAAAAAAGTGCATTCGAGCCATATGTCAGCTAAAGGAAACTGATACTTGTAGGCCACACTTTCAAAATTTAAAAATATTGACTTTTCCTTCTTTATATATTTACGAAATCTCTTTATTGGTCAAAAATGAAATAGCTAAATATGAAACCCTTAAATCAAAAAGGCATCCTAATAAATTATGTTCAATTGCTTCTAAAACGAAACAATACCATAATAGTGTCTTTTGCATGGGACCAAAAATATATAACGGTCTACCGGAATTCCTCAAAATCAAAACGGGCAACGAGTTTAAAAAAGAACTTAAAACTTATTTACTGAAAAAGGCGTATTACTCAGTCACTGATTTCTTAAACGACAAAACGGCATAAAGGAATTCCATAAAAACCTGGGAGGTTTTTTTTCCGCCGGCTTTTTTTCCTCTTAGTGTACAAAAACCCTGCAATATGGGTACCCAAAGCCGACGATCGGATTCGATCCGAAGTACAAATAAATATGAATAAATAATTAAATAAACAAACAACTAAATAAATACATACTTGAAGAAATAAAATTTAAAAAATTTAATTTTCAAAATGCGCAATATGGGATCAAATAAAAATAAAATTGATATGATAATAATGTACATTTTTATAAATTGTGTTATTATTAAGTTTTTTTCTTTTATCTTTGTAATATTTGCATACCTCATGAAGGTAAATATGGCGTACTAAATATGTATTAACAACTTTTGTAAACACCCATATTTGTGCAAATAAAGTTCTTTGTCTTTGAAAATGTTTTAAACGTTAAAATGGATATGGACAGGACATATGTTAAGAGAAAAAATAGATAAATGGACAAGAATAATAACAGATTGGCATCCGCGGGATGGGAAAAGAAGCAAAGGCAGACAAACAAAGCGTTGATAAGACGAACTAAAACGTATGGCCGGTCCGCAGAGAAGCAAAAGAGAGAGAGAGAGAGGGCTTTTGTCGAAGGACAAGCTGGAGAGAACAACACCGACCGATCGTTAATTAAACAAAAAAAGTTTTAATAATACTGTATCAGCAATAAAGGCTTATTTTATTTTATTTATTTTTTTATTTCAAATATTATTATATTAAAAATATAAGTGTTATGACATCGATGCATGCATTAGTTTCAGTCCATGTAAAAACGCCTAAATTAGGTAGGTACTCAATAAAAAAAAATAGCAAACCTATTTAGAAAATTAACAAAACGCAGTTTTGTATAACTACTACTTTTTCCTCAACCTTTTTACATCCCGCTGCTGGACATACTGGTAGGTCTCCTTCTCACAAATGAGAGGGATTTAGGCCATAGTCCTCCACGCAGACCAACTGCAGATTGGTGGTCATCATGCTTTCGGTGGCGATGGAGAACATCGTAATCAATTAAATGTCTCGATTTTTTCCATCACCGTGGAGCAGCGATAAATGCGCACATTACAAATTTCTTTGTCAGAGGTGCGCGCCGAGGGTTTGAATCCGGGATCGGTCGCGTCGAAGACTGCGGTTGACCGAGTGTCACAACGTTGCTCCAACTACTACTTATAGAGAGTTTAATTTTAATAATACAGGGTAAACTGCGATAGCCTGGTTGGTGCTACAGGAATTACCAGCATCGATGTTCGCAGTTTATACTATCCCTACTATGTAACAGAAATAAAATTATGAATTCTGAAAAAGAACATATTTGGAACCCAGTTAGGGTTTGACATGACTTTGACATGACGTTTGTTTACAAAATAACTCAGGCGGTTTATAAATGGAGCTTACAAATCATAATGCGCTGTTAAAAAACACATAATTGGCCGGTATTAGTTCGGAGGATTTATATTTGTTATGTTGTTACTATGTTTTTGTTATTTCATTGCATGGCAGATTTGCTTTATTTGCGCAGTGACAGACAAATACAAGTTTTTGTGGCCTCACTTACGTCCGTTGGGTTCGTTTGGGTGTGTCTTTCATTCACCCAAAAAAATATCTACGCAAAATATCTTTTTTTTTTCATCAAAGTATACGTCATTTAAAAACAGGTAGTGTTGGCATAGTATAGTTGTACGTGTAAAATTAATACATGCTAGTGAAAATGGGTTTGTTATACAATTTAAAAACACCTTGGTGTTTACTTGTTTGCTTATTTTCTTTTTGTTATTTTGTATGCTTTATAATCAACTAGTCATCCGCCAGGGGCTTCGCCCGCGTGGACCCGTTTAAAAGGTTCCCGTAGAATGAAAATGAAAAATGAAAAATTTGTTTATTTTCTCAAAATAGTATGACAATTTTGTTTACACAGTGGAGGCATCCTTTTAAGTAAAGAAATACCTGTGTCAGGATGCCCCGCTAATAAAAACCATCCTTTGTCCTTTCCCAAGGTCCACTCTATCTGTGTTCCAAATTTCATTAAAATCGGTTCAGTAGTTTAAGCGGGAAAGCGTAGCAGACAGACAGACCGAGTTACTTTCGAATTTATAATATTAGTATGGATAATATCACTAAATTTTGCACACACATTGTCAACTTGGCCTCTCTAACAGTTAGTTTTCAACTCTATATTCAAGGCCTCCCACAATTTGTATGGGTAAATAAACTTTAACGACTGGTAGATACTAGTAAATAAACTTGGAGCGATGGTGTGCCGAAACAATAACGTACAGCCATTGAACTGCTGACCGCGCCGACAGGCCTTCTATTAGGGGGGGGGGGGGGTCGCCAAGAAATTTGAGGGGGGGGTCACTAAGGAATTTGGGGGAAGAGGTGTCCCAAATTGGCTTGTTTCGGCTTCTATCTACGCATGACTGATGGCTGGATTAAGTGGGGGGGGGGGGGGGGGTCACAGGGGACATGACCCCCCCCCCCTTGGGAACGCGCCTGCGCGCCGAAGAGAGTCTGCGTTGTAGATCGCTTGCTTCTAAAGTCAACAGTCAAGTCTTTAACATCAGTTCAAAAGTCTTTAACATTTCATAAAATATATTAAAATAATCTATAACAAATAACGTCGTAGTTGTAGGATATGCGTAACAAATTACGCGATTAAATCACGGAAATTAGTTTCTATTTTAATCATGTTAGATCTAAATTCGGGATCCGGATATACCTTAACTATCATTTTTATATTGTGCGATGTTTACGCGTAAACACACATTCATCATAGGGAATACATAGGTACGTTTTTTTTATTTTAATGGAGTAGCAGACAGCTGCAGCCCATGGACATCTACATACAACCTCAAGCAAGCCTAGGTAAGTCTTGTCTGAGGCCGTATGCAGTTGCGCTGCTACTTCGGAGGCTGGTGGTCGCCTCATGTAAGTGTGGCCGGCAACTGCACCTTTCCACCAAATACAGTTGGTTCACAATAGAGCGAACCATGATAGTTCTACCACCTACAAAATTGTCAGTCGATGCTTTTGGTATAGGTACCTATGTATGTCTCAGCTAATTGACAGTGACGAATTGCAATTAATTTGAGTTTTATGAACTCCTAATTTGTTTTAATTTTTTGTTAGATCTTACTGACCATTTTAATATTATAAAATACACACTTGTATTATAAAATACATTTCCCACTTATTTTTTACTTTTTAGTTCGTATTTTCACAAAAGCGTGTTTATTGGTTTTTTAAATTATATTATTTATTTGTCATAGATTTTGTTATAAATTTTGAACGGCTGGAGAGATATTTGTGCAAACTAAAATTGTCATATTCATAACTTACCTTTTTTTTGGTATTGGGAAACCTTCTAAAGGTACCCAGTACCTTGGGAGAGGATACCGGGTTATGTGGGATTTGAACGCACTAAAACCCCTCGATGGCTGCCTCTGCGCTTGGGGAGGACTCCGGGATCTCCAGTGGAACGCACCGGTGCCATCCATGCGTGACGCCCCAGAATGGCTCCATCTTCGGGAGAGCAGATGAGATCTCCTGTACCTTCGGATGCTCATAGCGGCGTGCGGCCACGCATACACCGCCGTCCTTCCCGAGGCTGCTGGCTGGATGGATCGAGCTCCCACTCTCAGCGCTCACAACCCCGGAAGCCCATTTTTAGTCGCCTCTTATGATCAGTTAGGGGATACCGTAGCTCTATTCTTAATCCCGAAGCTACAGCGACTACTTAATAACATACCTAGGTACTCGTAAATAAGGCGCAATTGTATTTTGTTTATTATCGTATATGAATCACATTTAGAATTATGTAAATTATGCAGATAAACTTTAATAGAAAATTGGCTTGTATCTACGACTAACAATTGGTATAAAATTACTAAATTATATAAAACCTGTTGTATTTTCCAAGTAACTTGCGGTTTACATTGCGTAAATTGAATGAATAACAGTCATTTGTGAATAAAAAATATTATTTAAAAATCATTAAGTAGTGTCTACGGTACGGCTAAAATGATTGTAGATTATTAATTTTTTAAAGGGCAATAAAATGGTTGTAGAGTACTTATGTTTGTTTTATAGAGCCGCGGGAGAATTCTAAAGCTTTTGTTAATCGTAAATCTTTGTTCCTCACAAGAGAAGTGAGCGAAAAACGGAAGCGGTATGATTTAACGTCGTAGAATATTTACTAACATATTTTTGCAGAATAACAGTTTTTGAAAATTAACATAATTATAAAAAGGTAATAAGAAAAAAAATAGGTTTAGTTAGTACCCATATATTTAATTTCTTCGTGTTTTAATTCTGTTATTTTTATTTTGGTTAATGAAAACTTAAAAAAATAAACAGGCTAATACCAACTAAGGTCGATCAAAAATTATTTCTTTTATTTATGACTGCCATTGTCAATCAATATGGGAGTTTATTTTCGCCGCCTTTTTCTCTCAGCTCAGGTTCTAGCATTAAGCGAATAATTTGTATTCCTAATATGAATTTTTTTTTTCTTTCATTAAAATTCACATCATTAGAGAATCCGCTCTTGCGTTGCAAATGTTTTAACATTCTAGTCATGTTACGCTAATGGATTATAAAGTAAAAACACATCAATAAAGAAATGTTATAACTATGGAAGTGGGAACGGTGAAAGGTGTGCCAAGTTAACTGCACTTCGGTGGCAAATTTTAGATTTTTAATTTAATTTTAGATTTAGGTGGTAGAAAACTTGTATATTTGTTCCATAGGATATTCTACAGAATACCCACTCCCTGCCGCAACAAATAATTGACGACCCGCGTGGCGTAATGGTTACCATACCGGACTGCCGATAGTTTAAAATTTTTGTTCTCGGTCTGGGTGTTTGTATTTCTGTCTTTGTGTATGTCCATGGTACCCACGACACAGGGTATGACTACCCTACTGTGGGGCTATAAGTGTGATACGTTAATTATTTATTCATTAAATAATGGGCGCGCTTCTAAGACTACAGAAAAAGTGTGTGCATATTAATTTTATCACTGCTCCAGAGCTGAAAGATAACGATACAATTAATTATTTCATCGTGGCTTTTTCTCACCGTTCACTGACAATTTTACAAAATTTCTCAAGGAAGTGTCATTGCAACCCGCATCTAGCGAGGTGGACTGTGACCTAAAGCCTTCTTAATTCTGAGTGATTGTTGACTCATACGACGTACTGGTTACCGTACTTCCGGTCGAATGAGTTCGATTGGTCGTCAGCACGGAGTTCCAATTTTCGCTGTGGTCCTCAGGCTCAAATTAGATGCATAAGTTTTTGACGACCTGCGTGGCGTAATGGTTACCATGCCGGACTCCCAATAGAAGGGTCTCGAGTTCGATTCCCGGCGAAATAGAAATTTGAATGATGAGTTTAAATTTCTGTTCTCGGTCTGGGTGTTTGTGTTTCTGTCTTTGTGTGTGTCCATGGTACCCACGACACAGGGTATATCTACCCTACTGTGGGGCTATGAGTGTGAAGCGATATTTATAAAAAAAAGTTCTATTCTGAATATGGGTAATACCTAACTAGTTGTACGTTTTAAGGATCTCTGATGCAGTGTATTCATTAACTGTATATCATCTGTTAAGAACAAAAAGTTGAAGCGCGCCATATTTGCACTGGCGTAGAACGCAAGCGATCTGCGCAGCTAAGCTAAATGAGCGCGGTCGGATGTGAGATGGGTGGCGGTTACCTGGGTATTAGCAAAATTTTTGCAAAGTCGAGTAGCAATTCGTCGAGCAAATAGTTGAGAATTATTGTTCATTTTATCCGACCTGAATACACTAGGGCGTTGAATATCTCCTCGCTCGCAGCACAAAATGCAAAGTTAGGAATGAACTCTCCATTTGTATAAGTTACTCTGTGGTACGAACCGACTCCAGAGGCCTTAGTGTAAGTTTGTACACGCGAAAACGGTACTAACGCTAAGAATATAATTATCGACCTTATTCCTTTCAGTTTAAGATCTATCTGTACAATTTTAACTCTGACGCAGTAGTAACTTTTGCATGTTTATACATACTTCAACTCAGTTGTGCGCGCGGCGCTATGTGTGCGTGGGCTAGTAATTATGCAGCTTTAATTTGTGTGACAGTGACGCGGCCGTGATTTTCCGAACAACTTCACTGTACCTCTTGTCACGCACACAAAGTCACTGTGTATATACAGGTTTACCCACACATAGCGCCGCGCGCACAACTGAGTTGAAGTATCTATACAAACTTAGACTAAGGGCTCTGAAGGTGTTGAACTTAATACAAATGTAAAAGTCTCGCGCCGGGACATCACTTTATTCATCTGCAGGCACTTTTCTCTTACAAATATTTACTGAAAGCAAAAATGGCGACGAAGTCGAGTACGGTACGGGCTTGCATTAATTTTTGATGCTTTTCAGACGTGAAGTTATTAGAATATTTGAGGGCTTATAATATTTTTGTATTTTCTTAAAGAAAGAAAAAAAAATACTTATTTCATAATAGGAATACAAAATATTCGCTTAATGAATGTAATTTTTGCCCGGTCATCATCTTTAGGTGCCCGTTAGGTTAGGTTATCTTGAGCTAAAAGAAAAAAGGCGGCGGAAAGAATGAGATGCATCTACCGTAAAATAGAGGTATAGTAGGAGATATAGTCACTTTTTTAAGTATGGGAGTATTCAACAGAGGCAAGGTACACCCTACATCTTTATCTGACGCGCTCGAGTAAATCCCCTCTTGGGCTCCTCTACTAATACGCGTTTCCGTGCTGTGGAGAGCACGTTAAGCCGTCGGTGCCATCTGTTATCGATAGATAACAATTGTCGGACGTATTATGGCCGGTTCGAAAACATCCGACAGCGGGTTGGCCACTAGCCCGCATCTTCACTAACCCGCATTGGAGCAGCGTGGTGGAGTAAGCTCTAAACCTCATTAATTTAGAGAGACCCATATTTAGCAGTGGGACGATAAAGGGGTGCAGCTAGATTCATGTTCTGTGTAGTTTTGATGCAGTTTCATATACACAAATATTACAAAGAGGAAAGATTTGTTTGTTTTTTTTTTGTATTAAATAGGCTCTGAAACTACTGGTTTAATTAGAAAAATTCTCTTATCATTAGAAACCATTTTTATGCATCCCACTGCTGGGCACGGGTCTCTCCCCCTTAATGGGGAGCCGAGCCATGCGCTTAGAAGCCGACATTATCCCTGATGAACGTAGCCTACTTTTTACCGCGGGAAAGTGCGGAATATTTCAAATGGATGGAAGAAAGTTAGAGTAGGTATAGCCTGGAATAGCACATAGGCAATTTTTTATCCAATGGGGACCCATAAAACGGGTCCAAGCGGGTGAAGCCGCTGGCCGAATGCTAGTTAAATTATTTTTTGTTTTGTTTTAAGTTATTTTTAAGATACTTAAATAGTGCTCTATTTCAATCAACGATAAAGTCGCGTGGTGAAGTCGAGTTATCTATAAATTGAATTAGCTAAAGAGTAACGAACCCACACACTGTAGGTGTGAATTTAATCCATTAAAAACCACACCCCTCATGGACAACTCCCCGATATTTTGTTATTAAATTGTCACGTAAGCGTCGGTCAACAGTGTTGGTATTTGTATATTTTATTATTACTTCAACACTTTACTTGTAATAAAGTAAGTATACAATGTAGCAATGTAACGAAAAAACAAGTGTGTAGTATTGATCTGGAGGAAAAAATTAGGAGTTTCTCTCGATATCTATAAAATAGAGTTTCACTCTATATCTATTAAATTCTCAAACTTTTTTTTTCTTACTCGCACATAACCTTTTTTAATAACGCGGTTTATTAGTTACATCTGTATGCAACGAAACTTTTGCACAAAGTTTTCAGTGATCACGATGTCCAAATGGTTTAAAATCTTGCATCTGCCTGAATAGCCGTAAAATTCACTTACATTTATGATAATATCATGTAATAACGAGAATTGTTAAGATGCACTAACTGCGTCTCAAAGTAATTATCATGTAGTTACTAAAAATGATCTGTGCTTTTTATCGTTTTTGCAACTGTTTGGCGTATTTTATCTAATATATTCTTACAACACAAAGGTGTGTCATAAATAAATCAATTTGACGACTCGCACAGCGCGCAGCGTAATGATCACAATGCCGGTCTGCCACTCAAGGGTCTCAGGTTCGACTCCCGGCTAGGCAGAAAATTGATGATGAGTTTTATATTCTGTTCTCGCTCTGCTTTGTTATGTTCTTTTTTGTGTTATGGTACCTAAGACTCAACAAGCCTAGTGTGAAGTGTGAAGTGCTATGTTTTTATCAGTGGATGACAAGACGATGTATACACAGACACTTTGACGACCTGTGTGGCGCAATGTTTGCCATGCCAGACTGCCGATCGGAGTGTCCTGTGTTCGATTCATGGCGAAGCAGAAATTAGAATGATATGTTTAAATTTCTGTTCTCGATCTGGGTGTTTGTGTTTCTGTCTGTCTCTGTCGTGTGTGTTCATGGTACTCACGGTACCCTGTGTCGTGGGTACCAAGCAAATAAATATTTATATTTAAGTTTTGACATTTCGACCTACATGGGGAAGAATAAGGCTGTGGAATAAGGATATAAAAATTCGTGTGGAATCATAACCGAATTCCACGCAAGTGATGCTGGGAGCGGAAAACTGGTAACAAATAAGTTAAAGATAAAAGAAAGTTTAATAATATTTATTGTCAATTTTGTGCAAATTTATAATGGTCATATTTTTTGTAAAGAAATCCTCAACAAGGAAAATATTGCAAAGTTCTCGTAAATATTTTTAAGCATGTTATGTCACAATTTCACATTTTGGTAAAAGTCTTTTGGCATTTTTTATTGGACTGTAATAATAAACACGACATATAATCAGTTCATTAGGATTCAAAACAGCAGTTTATAATTCCTATTAGAAGTCATTTTTTGCCAATTGACTGAAGGTCGGCTGTTTCGATCATAAATTATCATGCAACACGTTGAGGTATTCCGTAATTGGATTCATTGACTTGTTTTTATCGTGTCGTTACTACGACTATGGCGTAGTAGGAATTATTGATTGTGTTTGAGTTAAGAATCTTAATATCATTTTTAGAACCACGACCAACACGAAGAGAGTGATCTCTCCAAGTTAAAACTGCTGCTCAATAGATTTTTTCAGCCCTTCCTTATGTCCCACTGCTGAGCATATGTATCTTCTTAGAGCTGAGAAGAATGTTAATATTGAAAATGTGATAGTGTTTTTTTTATACGCATGAAATAGCAAAGGATGTATGTACATCTACGTGACGTCTGCACACAATCTCTGTAAAACATTAGAATTAATACACGGCAGAGGATGCAGCGGTCCCCGGTCGAAACATAAAGTTCTACCAACTACAACCCTTGTTTGTTTGTCCTTCTTTCACCTCACAACAGTACCATCGATTGACCTGAGTTAGTAAACGGAGATTGGGGAGTTGGAGAGTGACATAGGATACTTTTTACCCGGGCAAATATCTCACTCCTATGGAAAAAACGCGAAAACTATGAGGGTGGAGCCGCACGCAATGAAATAGTCACGGCCATGTTAATTTCCCTTGAGCTTCTTTCAGTAATTTAATCGCACAATCTTTGCGTATTACCGGTGTTAAGGTGGCTGCTGGCTGGAATCCTTACGCATTCCACTGGACAAGGATCTTTCCCCATTATAGGAAGGCATTATTCAGGCCTTCAAAAGGTACCCAGCACCTTGGGAGAGGATACCGGGTTATGTGGGATTTGTATCGCACTAAAACCCCCTCGGTGGCCTGCCTCTGCGCTTGGGGAGGACTCCGGGATCTCTAGTGGAACGCACAGGTGTCCTCCACGCGCGGCGCCTACAACGGGCCCATCTTCGGGAGAGCAGATGCGCTCTTCTGCCCCCCTGAGGCGCTCACGGCGGCGTACGGCCACGCAAACACCGCCGTCCTTCCCAGGGCTGCTGGCTGGACGGGTCAAGCTCCCTCTCTCACAGTCCGCAATCCCGGAAGCCCCCTTTTAGTCGCCTCTTACGATCAGGCAGGGGATACCGTAGCTCTATTCTTAATCCCGAAGCTTACTCCATCACGTTTCTTCAATTCGGGCTGGTGGAGATGCAGATGAGTGGCCAACGCGCTGTCGGATGTTTTCACATCGCCGATAAGGCCTTCCAGAATATTTAACGATTGTTATCTATCGATAACAACTGACGGCTTGCCCTCTGAAGTACGGAAACGAGCATGAAATTTTTGCTACTAGCGGTCACCCATTTCACACGCGATGGTGCCTATTTGGTTTAGCTGCTTCGACCGCTTGCTTTCTACACCAGCCCATATTTAAACCACTATTCGATAACTATTACCTACCATTGCTCTAAATACGCAATGTTTAGTACTTATTAATACGTAGCCAAAACCACGTTCAATGGTTGTGAGCTTTGGAAATAAACTGTTATTAACTTGTAAACTCGGTTAGACAAACACGTTTCGTTTTATTAATAAATTGTCGCCAATAGCTGTGTCGCGTCTACGAAATGCTGGAAGGATTCCAACACGAATCAATAAAGGCGGCAGAGTTCGATGCAATATTGTGTTATGAGGTACGTTTGGCCGTTGTTACTGTAAGGAAACTTAATATTGAGAACTTTCGTACATGCTTTCATGTACAGAGACTTAAAGCTCTGCGTTCAATATCTTTCGGTCTATGCTTCTATGCGTCTTTTCGGTTTAAATTAAATCATTAGGATTACTGTTTATATCTTAAAATGAATACAAGTAAATTAAAACTGAATGTAAGAAGAAATACTTAAAATAATAATAAAAAAGCTGCTGTTTTTTAAGTATAGAATAATTCTATACTTAAAAAACAGCAGTTGTCAATTTTATCCTTGGTTTATCACGATAGAACAGTATTTATTTTAATCCAAAAACATATTAAAAGCTTCTTTTTCCCTATTATATTAAATCCTAGATGAGAAGAATTTCGAGTATGTAGACATAACATAAGGTGTCTTTATTTATGATTTAGAGCTATTAAAATAGGATGTAGTAATGTTTCTAAACTCCCTATATACAGACTTAACAGCCATTAACTTAATAGTAATAATGACTTAATAGCCATTCCCTATAAACAGCTTGAATAAAAGTAAAAGTGGTCTGTTTGTAATGTTTGTAAAATTGATTGTAAAATTATTGTTTTAGTTATGAAATCAAATCAATTAGTCCTCATGTAGGCCTCATATTTACGTATGGTAGTATCCAATTTTACTTATGATCCTTCTTTAAAAAAACGGCAAATTGTTTGTAATGTAGGTTTACGATCGAGATGTTTACGTGATAACGTCGGCACGAGAAAATCTCCATACGTTTGTATGCCGCTAGAGTGAGAGAGACGGAAGATCGGTCCACTCACTCGAACGCTATGCCAGCCTCCGCTCGTGAGGATTCCGCGTGACAAGTTTCACGGAATGACTGGCAGCGCTCGAGATGAGACGGGAGATCGGTCCGTCTCTCTCTCGTTATACCTGCGATCGCGCTCGTGAGGTTTTGGTGTGACACAAGTTTCTGAACATGTCACCCGACTAAAACGATTTTAAAGACGTTATCACGTCAAAATATTGATAATTTTAAAATTAACTCCCTTGTCTTGAGCACACGCATTTACTCGATAAAGACGTAGGCATAGGTTTCTTGTAACAAAACTTAATAACAAACAGTTTTTTGCGTTATCAAATCTAAATTGATTAAATACTCATGCATAAATAGCATCAACAAAGTCCATTATACGATGCAAATTTATTACACATGCGTGAAATTATTATCGCTTGAATTCATGTACACTTAAATTTTACAGCAAAATACTGACCATTTATTGCTGTTTAGACAAAATATTTGTAAGTCTTGAAAGATTTTCCAATAGACTTTTGTGCAGGACTATGTTAATATTTACCACTGCTGTATAATTTAAAAAAATCTTCCAAGTTTTGTATAGTTTCGATCTTTTGCAATATTTCCTGTAAGCCTGTCGAGCAATTTCCCAGGAGATAGGAAAATTTATGACCTCTGTGCGAAAGTGACCTAAGAGTGAATCTCCTTAAAGACGAATAGGATTTTAGGGCATTTTTAAACGAAAAAAAAAAACGTTATATTTTATGTTACGTTTGACCTTACGTAACTTTTTGAGACAAAGTAACGAGATTTTGATTTTTTTGAAAACTGTGTACAGATACTTCAACTCAGTTGTGCGCGCGGCGCTATGTGTGGGTAAACCTGTATATACACAGTGACTTTGTGTGCGTGACAAGAGGTACAGTGAAGTTGCTCGGACGATCACGGCCGCGTTACTGTCACACAAATTAAAACTGCATAATTACTAGTCCACGCACACATAGCGCCGCGCGCACAACTGAGTTGAAGTATCTTTACCCCGAAGTTGATCGTATAAAAATAAAAAAATTTAAGTGACAAAAATTCAAGTCTTATAATTGCACGCCTCATAAGCGAAGCGTTGAGGTGGGTACTACTGTCATTTCACGCAAAACATCTGATTTTTCAAACTTAAAATGTCTCTATGTATCATATATTGCACTTGTAAGATAATATATACACACACATATCAAGAAAACACACTATTTTTAACACTAATGATATTTTTGATGCCATTTTTGTTATTTAAATTAGTTAAAAAACAGTTTAAAAAAGTTCTGTCTTAGACGTCCGTGTGTCTGTATGTGCGGAAGCTTTTCTTGTTAACACGATAACTACCGAAATAATTTACTAATCGAGTCGTTTTTTTTCTCTTACGCTTCGTTATACTTAGGAATAGAACCCTTTCACTTTTCAGGGTCTGATTCGATGTGGTTTAATTGTTATTAAATAAACAAAAAAAAATCGACTGTTCTTCATAGTTTTAGTATATCTATATTTACAGCGAAACTATTTTTGTTGGGATTTTAAATTTACATGTTGCTTCTTTATACTTCACTATAATTGTCATTTGGATCTCCTTAACTCCTTTTATTAATGTTTAAATTTTCAATTTAAATTATCATCCAATTCAACAGTAGTGACACCTTGGAAGATGATCTTGAGACAGTACAAGAGCTTTGGCACATGAGAAATGAAATGAAATGAAATGAAATGAAATGAAATGAAATGAAATGAAATGAAATGAAATGAAATGAAAATACTTTATTGTTGACTGTTTACACACATAAAATAAGATGTTTAAAATTATAATTGGAGTTTTAAACAGTCTACCATGTTCTGGCATACAATATTATTAATTAAAATTAACTAAAAAATATTTTGTTTTAAGATCCGATAAGAATAATCTTAACGGATCATCGGCTTTTGATGCCTACCCACCGCTGGGTCAATGAGAGAAAAAAAGCCGGCGGAAAAAAAACTCTCAGGCATTGTTTAGAGTTACACTTATTTTATAATGTATTTTACGCGGAAGCTCCCCAAACTATTTTTATTGCACGTATTACGATGTCTTATCTTCAAAAAATTCGTTTATATTGTAATATGCTTTTTTTATAAGCCAATGTTTTAATTGTTTTTTAAATTTAGTATTTGGTAACTGTTTTATATCTATGGGTAATTTATTATATATTCTAATAGCAAATATGTATGTACTATTTCTGAAAATCTGACATTTTACTCGAGGTAAATACAAAGCGTCAATATCTTTTAGTCTCGTGGGCACATCTCTTATGCGCATGTTTATTTGCTTTTCAAACAAGTTTTTATTATTAAAAACGAAAGTACAAATCTCTAATATATATATTCCAGTTAATGTAAGGAATTTCTTTTCTGAAAATAGTGAGCGAATAGATTCGTCACCCGCTTTACCATACAATATTCTGAGACTACGTTTTTGCAATATAAATGTTCTACTAACATTAACAGAATTTCCCCAGTATATAATGCCATATGTTAGAAGGGGGTAAATATTGGCATAGTAAAAACTTTTAGCTACTTCAAGAGTTGACGCATCTACTAATACTGAAAGAGCATAACAATTAGCCGATATTTTATTATTAATTTTATCAATATGACTTTTCCAATTTAAGTGGGTATCTAAGGAAACCCCTAAGAAATTCGTTTGCTCTACTTCTTCTATTTCAACTGCATTTAAATGAATATTTAGATTTTCTAAGTTCTGTTTATAATTTTTAAATTGCATTATTTTAGTTTTATTTAAGTTGACCTTGAGGTTCAGTGTGTCTAGCCATGTTTTTATAGTTACTAGTGTACTTCTTATTTCATTCCTATAATCCTCAGCTGAAATGTTTTCATTGTAAAATAAAATTGTTGCATCATCAGCGAACATAACACATGGATATTTTGCTATAGTGGGTAGTTCATTTATATACATTAAAAATAATAATGGACCAAGAACACTACCCTGAGGAACACCTATTTTACAAATCTCGAATCGAACGAGTGTATCTACATACTTATATTATATACACCTTTATAAATAATCAATTTTTGTGAAGGATGAGATTATGAGGCGTGCACTTTATATTTTCCAAACATTTAACAATATTTAATATTTTGTTAACTGTATATTTTTTATTTCCCGCCAGTCTGTGAAAAAAATCAGTGAGGAGTAAAGCATCGATCGAAAATGCTACATATCGTGACAAATAAGACACTTAATTTATTTATCTGGTGACCGTGTACAAAAATAATGAATGAACTTTTGTTCACACTCATATTTAAGCAAATAAAAGTCTTAACCTTTGTCTTTGAAATTTTGTATCAGCAACATTCAATAACATAAAATAAACGTTATTTACCGACTTTCAAAAGAATGAGTATATACTGTATTCGGCTGTATGTATTTTTTTTGTTCCTTTTCTCAAATTTTTTCCTATCTAATAGACTATCAGGTGTTATTTGTCATAAGAAAATAAAACATTGGATGTTACTGGTGACCCAAAGCGTAACCCGTATGACATCCGAAGTGGGCGTTAACCCGGATATTGCTCAATAAACTCAATAAAATCAAACTTCGTTATTCGCTTTATGGGCCGTAAGTGGGTCAAGTTCACGAACGTGGACATACGTGACAATGCGATTATGTGAGGGTTTTATAGTTTTTTTATTTATTTCAATAGATTTGTCGACGTACTTCCAGGCTGCGCTGCCTGTTTTAAGTGGTCGTTACAGACCGTGGACATCTACATACAACTTCAAGCAGCACAGATAAGTCTAGTCTTGATAGTAGACAGTAAGTCTTGCCTGAGGTCGTGTGAAGTTGCACTGCTCTGTAACTGTGGCCGGCAACTGCGCCTTTACACTGGAACACAATTAAATTAACCCACGGGAGAAATGCCTGCAACGGTCGTACTTCCCAGGGCGGATAATAATAGCTGTGCCAGTGAATAAATAAATTAAAAAAAGGCTATACTCGGTAAATTCCAAAATTACTAATTTCCTTTTACCGACTTTATTCGGCTGTATGTATTTTTTCTAATATATTTTAATGTTTGATTTATTTTGTAGATAAACACAGATCAATGTCATGTTTGATTTCGCTTATGTATTAGTCGCTTACCTACTGTACAAATATACCCTTGGCAGCTCTGCCACTGTAATTGATTTTGCATGTTGTCCAATTTTTTGGTAGTTTTAAATTATATCGAGTAATGTTGATAGAGTTTACTTCGACACTTAAAATTACTTGTAAATCCATACTAATATTATAATTTCGAAAGTAACTCTGTCTGTCTGTCTGCTACGCTTTCCCGCTTAAACTACTGGACCGATTTTAATAAAATTTGAAACACAGATAGAGTGGGCCTTGGGCAAGGACATAGGATGGTTTTTATCCTACGGGAACCTTTACAGCGGAACCACGCGAGCGAAGCCGCTGGCGGAAGACTAATATAAAATGTTCTGTTAACGTGGCTAACGTATATTATGTTATCTGTGGTGCATGAAAAGGATGTGAAGGCTTGTGGCGGAGTTTTGGCGGGAAGTCGAAAAATACATAATATATTGTGCTCATGTTTTATTTTCATTTTCTTGGTGCATTTTTTGAGTTATATAGAATAAAGTAGATGGCAGTGCACTAGTGTCGTGAAATAAAATATCAGCGCGACAACATGTTTTTTCAGCTTGCCTCCAAAAATCCATCGGACACGTTCTGGTAAAGTAGCCATCGCTTAGCTTTAGCTTAGTAGCCATGGATTAGTATAATTCACAAATTACCTACCCGCCCAACGCCAGTCTATAATATATTTAAATATGACCATATTACGTATTCTTTTCATTATATCATTGACGACCTGCGTGGCGCAATGGTTACCATACCGGACTGCCAACCGAGGGGTCCCGGGTTCGATTCCCGGCGAAACAGAAATTTGAATGAAGAGTTTAAATTTCTGTTCTCGGTCTGGGCGTTTGTGTTTCTGTCTTTGTATGTGTCCATGGTACCCACGACACAGGGTATTAATTACCTTACTGTGACTATGAGTGGGGGCTATGAGTGTGTTACGTTTATAAAAAAATGAAGTTTATTATTTATTATACTTTAGTAGTTGCTCGAATTACTTCTTACATATACCGCGGTTAAGTGTGACATTTTATACACCAGCGCTAAGTTTTTATAACAATATGTCAATATAGAATTCTCATCATAGAAGCCTCAGCACAAAAATGTAACGTGGTAACAAGTTTTTTTAAGGTTAGTTATTTTTATCTAAGTAGGTACTTGAGCTTTAATTGGTTGACATAACTAACAAGTTTAGTGTTATATCAGTCTATTCTAATTATTTCAAATAAATATCTATGTAAAAATTATGTCGTTCCTTTCACGGCCAGAAAAATGAATTTAGAAAAATATTAAGTTAAGTTTTAAGATTTAACAAAAAATCCAAAATCCTAATATAATTATTTTAATTGTAATGAAGACGCAAATTTTTGTTTACTATTATTCAATTAACATCCAACAATATAGCAAATGTTTTCTCTTCCATAATACCTAATATCAGAACTACTACAGATAAACTTAATAAGTAACAATTACTATCGATAGCGATTGATTGATCTTGATAACGTCCAATAGATATTACAAATATACTTACTTCAACTACATCCAAGGAACTAACTCTTCAAGAATTTATTTTTCCCATGCGTTTTCTCATAAAACTGATTAAACAGCGTTTAATGTTCTCGACACTTGCCGGTAAAGCACTCGGCCTTATTACGGACAGAGGGCCGTAAAAGGGCAATAACTTCGCTCGTGTTCACTTTATACTATACTGTTTGAAGGCATTTATTAATAACGTGATTGTAAAGTTTTTCCCGCGTTACTTTACGAGGTTGGTTGAGGAAAACACGCACTGTTCGATCCAAGTGTGGCGCCATACTGAGACTGACAATTTTCAGTTGTTTACCACTGCTGCCGCCCCGCCCGCCCTCCGGCACGACTCTCGACAATGCCTGTGAGGCTTTCAGCTGGTACTTAGCCGGTCTTATGACTCTTGCAGTCGAACAAGAGTTCTCTTTCATTTGGCTAATCACTGACAAGGATCGAGAATATTACTGGTTTTTTTGTCTAACGTAATAGTGCCTTAATAAATGTTTCAAACAGATTTCTTTTACTGGAGCAGCCGATAGGGATGTAGGCCATTTGTCATCCTATAAAAATATGCAAAAAGCAAACAAAAAATAATTCCAAGTCAACATCAACCCCATGTACTTACTGCTGATGTATACAGGTCTCATCTCAAACTGAGAAGTATTAAATACTAGATGTGCCCCTCGGTTTTACCCGCGTTAGAGAGGATCGTTAGCACAAAGTGAAGCCCCTTCTGAAACGCCGCTGAACGGCTTTTTTGTAGGACTATTTAAGACTATTTAACATTTCAATCATACATTACATATGTGTAACTCTAGCGGTTTTGGCAGCGCACGCCAAAATGGCTCGCAGATGGTAGATTTTTCCTACTTACTTGACAGTTATTGTCATATTTTGGATAATTCACACAATATCTTTTTAAATTGTAGCCTATGTGTTATCCTGATTCACCCAGTTCTGCCGTGAACCAGAGCTATTGTTTTTCAGTGGGAAGATGCAGTTGCCAGCCACACATACATGAGGCGACCACCAGCCTCCGGAGTAGCAGCGCAACTGCATACGACCTCAGACAAGACTTACCTATGCTTGCTTGAGGTTGTATGTAGATGTCCATGGGCTACAGCGACCACTTAACACCACGTGGCCTGAATGCTCGTCTGCTACTCCATTCAAATAAAAAAAAACTGATGTACAAGCTATATTAGTGTAAAGTATCATTAAAATACATTCAGTAGTTTTTACGTGAAAGAGTAACAAACATCCACTTACAAACTTTCGCGTTTATAATATTAGTACCTACTAATATTTTTTAATCAAATCAAAGGATCAAATCACATCACGTTGTCGTACCTAGTGCAGATTTACTTGACCAGCGTGGGGGACGGTTTTAGTATAGTATACCTAGTATAGGTACAGGCATGTACAGGTTTCATCACAATGTCTACCTCCATCGAAAAGGAAGTGATTAATATGTACTTGCCGATTTGAATCCCACCCTACCATACCATCTTGTGTGTGGGAATGTTCGGTTATAATTAATTCAAACTTACTAACTAAACCGCTTCACTCGTAGGATGTTTCCGGGAAAGCTCGAATAACTTCGGTCTTAGTCGAGGTCTTAACCAAAGCCCCTGCGATAAGCCACAGAGGTTGCTGTCATAATTATTTTGTAATATAAGTCCCTGTAACTTCGGGATTAAGGATCTATGGTATCCCCTGCCTGATCGTAAGCGACTAAAAGGGGGTTCTTCATTGAATATACATCTTAGAGAGGCTGTGCATTCCGACCTAAATACGGGAACAAAATATCATATTTTCATTTTTATAAATCAGTTATTATTTTAAATTTTAAACCACACAGAGTCGGATAAAACTGAATGGATCATTCGTAATATCAAAGCGTACTATTGAAATATTTAGAACGTAAATTTTTAAGACGATCGTAATTTTTTTATTTGGGATCGTTGTTACTTTGTATCTGAACATAAAAATTTATAAAACACGTAGCGATGTTATGTTTGCTTAAAGATGTATGTAATATGTGTAGTGGTTTTGGGTAATATTGTTAAATAAGCGGTTTTTCGAACTGGCTTGATCTCCAATATGGAAATTGGTTCGGAAATTTAGATTCTCATCAAACACATCTTCTTGTAAAATGTTGCAAAGAAGTATGTGACCTTACCCTATGTAAAAGATATGAGATTTCATGTACATCCAATCTCCTGAATCTACACGCCCTGACTCTACTAGCCCTAACTTCATCATCTCTATGAGCTGATACGTCAAGGCGTTCGTTACTGTATTTTATTAGTGATTTTTCAATTCAATTCAATTCAATATATTTATTTGTTTTAGTACACGTAAAAAGATGTTACATTAAAATCAAAAGTAGGTAATCCTATGTACTTGTCAATTATTGACATACAAATATTACATGAAAATTATGACAATTTTTTGCACAAACTAAGTATGTATATCCTAAACCCACAATAAAAATAACAATCATAATGTCAATAGCACACATTGTTGAAAAAAGAGAATATAATAACATAATGTTCATGTCCAAATTATATAAATGTCGAAAATATTATGGTGATGTCAATATATAAATCAAATTACATTTAATTCAAATGTTATTACCAGAAAATAATATTTTTTCCCGGATTATTATATATAGGTAGTTTTAATGATGCGTGAACGTGTCCAAATATTCTTTGACTGAGTAAAAACATTTATCTAACAGCCATAGTTTGAAATTATATTTAATTTTTTTACAAGACAAGTTTTTTATTTCAATAGGAACAGCATTAAATATTTTTATGCACATAGCTGTACAATTTTTGTGGTACAAAACTGTCCTATACTGTTCAAAAAAATATTTAATTACTTAGACAAACATTCTCGGATAGCTGACGGATTTTAACAATTATATACCTACTCCTATTTTGTTGGCCGGTTTAAACGAAACGTGAGGATGTAATTACTTTTAGAAAAAACCATTTATTTTCGCACAATCTGTGTGTGGCATGGTACCCAAGACACTGGCGGCATTGCCACGTTGAATTGTAAGGCTTAGCCTTTGGGCAAAATAACCGCCAGCTCTTAGGTCACCGCAGGCCAGTACAAGTTTATATACATATAAACTTATACTCATTATATTATTATACTTATTATACTCATATTACCAGTGTGAAATATATAGATACTAGTGAACCAGGCAGACGTTGTCCTACCTTCAAGTATCAGAACTAATCTTAAGTTTAAGATACAAGCTATCCTATCTTTCAATTTGGATGAAATTGCACGCGGTGTGCAAATTTTATTAAAATCGGTTAAGTAGTTTAGGAGGCTATCGCGGAAAAACAACGTGACATGTAATTTATATATATTAAGATATTATGTAAATATAAAAAGTTATTTTATGCTTCTCTGTTCTGCAAAAGAAGTTCCGATTTGTGGAAAGTAACTATAATCTGGACATGAAGAATTATTTGCGAGAGAGATAAAAATAATTTAGCCATAAAATAAATGTTAATTTCGTAGCGTTAAATCTGTAATCCCCGTGGATGTAATCTATAAACACTTGTCATAAGTTGGCGTTGATTTGACGGCCATATCGATATGTGAAATCGATTTATGATGGTTTTTACGTTAGAGATTTTGATAGGAGAATATTTTATCGAAAAAGAAATAAATAATATTACGGTTTTGTTAAATAGTATTATTATAAAGTATAGAAATTAATAAATGAGCAGCGATGGCCGAGTGGTAAGAAACCGCGGTCTAATACGCGACCGATACCGGGCTCAAATCCTCGGCGGGCACTTCTGAAAAAGAAATTCGTAATGTGCGCATTTATCGTTGGTCCATGTTGATGGAAAATATCGTGATATTTAATTGATTACGATGTTTTCCGTCGCCATGCAAGCCTGAGAGAAACTCATAATATCTCGAAGGCATGATGTCCACCGATCCGTACTTGGCCAGCGTGGTGGACTATGGCCTAAATCCCTCTCAATTATTATTGTGAGAGGAGACATGTGCCCAGCAGTGGGACATAAAAAAGGTTGAAAAAAATTAAAAATTAAAGTCCACCTGAATTTAAAAAGTTTACAATTTTACTTAGGGACTATGAATAGGTTCAGAAGATTTTATTAAAGTTTTTTATATATTATTTGCGATGTTTTCCATCAACGTAGGTACATGCCTGAGAATAAGTAACTCATATTTCTCGAAGGTATAATCCAATCCGCACTTTGGATTAAGAGTTGGATACCGCAAGAGGTTGGGCCTTAAATATGCATGGGTTTAATAATGCATTCGGGAAACTTGGACGTGGGGTTTGCAATATTTATTATAGACTGTTAGGCAGAGATTGAAGGCGATGTTTTTTGCATGTTGTGTGAAGTTATTTTTTTATATATTTTTTTACATTAGCAGTAATTTTTGCATGACTCAGTAGTCAATACTCAGTCACTCGTTCTCGCGAGATCTCGCGATCGAGAGTGCATTCCCTATCAGTAGTGATAGAAAAAAATTGTAAGTCGTCAGTAATCCGCCAGTTTAGTCAATCAGGTGGTCAAGTAAAGCTATTGGAACGTGTCTGGTGAAGTTTTGGAGGCAAGCTGAAAAAACATGTTTTCGCACTGTTATTTTTTTTCACAACACTCTTGCACTGTAAACAACCTATATCAAATAAAACGCCATCATCTTTATCCGATATAACTCAAAAATACACTAATAAAATTGATATACATATAAAACAAGAGCACAACATGTGTTTTCCGACTTGTGTGAAGTCATTCATCATGTTAGACAAATGACAGACCAGATATCATTGTAGTGGCCAAGAACATTTACACTTAACGTCAAGATAGCTCTAAAATTGGTAATAGCTGCGACTAAGTAAGTATATGCTAAGTCTATCTATGGCTGCGACGTAGCTCATAAGTATATTCTTTTTCCACAAATGTACTCCCTCGGTTTTCATTCGGTTGTAATTTAATTCAGTTTGACCCAGTAGTTTTTTATGACCATTTTTGTTAACTTGGACAATGTAATTTTTACGATACGTTGTTTTCATAAATACCATTTTTTTCGATAACTGCGAGCCGATCTAAAAAAAATTGAAAGCTTATACTTTTACGGTAGTTTCATTTACACCTTCCCATCCTTCCCATAGTCAATAAAATCACAAAACTATTTTGGAGTCTGTGTCTCAGAACTAATGACAGGCCATTTTACTAAGAGCACGACTCCTAAAGTCTCTCAAAGCACCTTGAGAGAGAATACCGGGTTATATGGGATTTAACCTCATTAAAACCCCCACGGTGGCGTGCCGCTGCGCTTGGTTCTTGTTCTTCTCTAGTGGAACGCACCGGTGTCCTCCACACGCGGCGTCCCAGAACAGGCCCATCTTCGGAGAGCAGATGTGCTCTCCTGCACCTTCCGATGTTAACACACGCCGCCGTCCTTCCCACTCTAAGTGGCTAACGCGGCGCGTCTCCTTGATTTTCAATGGAACGCACCGCACCTTGCGTTAATAGCTGCAACTAATGGATATTTACACAACCTCAAGACGTCGTATGCAGGTCATGTGCAGCTGCGGTACTATTCTGGAGTTAGGCTGACTTCATATGCCTGAATGCTCGCCAACCTACAAAGGAGTACACTCCATATATGCCAACCTACAAAGCCAACGTACAAAAGAGTACACTCCATATCGTGGGAGTTACATTCCTTAACGCGCTCATAAAACGCATTTTATTGCACAATGCGCATGCACTAGCCCTAACCGCACTTTAAGGTACAAAACAATCGCTAATTGAATTCCACTTGCATTTGCCGTAATTGGCTAATCGTCGATAAGGATCCGTAACTACCCATTGTCATCGAGACCATTGTGTGTTACTAAAACGGTGTTCGCTATCGGAATAGTAATGCCGGGATTAATACAATATGACACCTAAGTTGAAAGATTGATTGGATGTCAGCTACTGTCCGTAACGACGTTCAGAGGTATTTTTTTTAATGAATTGTTTTTTTTTAAATAATACCGATAAAACAATATATTAGTCACAGATGAGCGCCTGGACTAAAAAGCGGTCCCCATAAGAGTCTCTTCTCTTGTAAGTGATTTTTTATCAGAAGATCTAGAAGATTAATAAATTTTTAAATTAAATTTGAGGACCTGCGTGGTGCAATGGTTACCCACTATGCCGGATTGCCAATAGAAGAATCCCGGGTTCGATTCCCGGCGAAACAGAAATTTTAATTTGAATGAGTTTAAATTTCTGTTCTCGGTCTGGGTGATTGTGTTTGTCTTTGTGTGTATATGTACCCTACTGTGGGGCTTGGAGTGTGAATCGTTATTTATTTATTTTAAATATGTGCTATAGATGTATATGGTCACGGAAGTCACTCAAATAAAATAGTAGATCAGCTATTGGCTAAAACAATTAACTTTGGCAAAGGGAGATCTCCCGCCGGGCGAGGTGGTCATGCCCGGGGAGCGGCCGCGCTCCAACTGACTCAATTCGGAGCTTGTATATATGGTAGGATATTCCAAAAACTTCGATAGCGTGATTCAGGAATACCCGTGGTGCCATCTCTTGATGAGTAGCGGAAGGTTGCTACATCTGAAGTGAAGCGAAGAGTGGAGATGCCCTCTATCCACGGTGAGTCGGGATGTGAGGGTAGGATGTGGAGGCGAGTAATAGCTACTCAAGCCGTCCATGTAGTCCTTGGAGGCAGCTGTGTCAGGAACAGGAAGCGTGTACATGGTGCGCTGCGATGAACCTGACGAGCTGGTGAAGTGATGCTGCAGTCCATCCAGGGTGTGAAGGTGCGACTGATGAAGTTCAGAAGGGACGTATTCTTGTCCGGGGTCACCAGTTTGGCAAAGGGAGATCTCCCGCCGGGCGAGGTGGTCATGCCCGGGGAGCGACCGCGCTCCAACTGACTCAATTCGGAGCTTGTATTATGGTAGGATATTCCAAAACTTCGATAGCGTGATTCAGGAATACCCGTGGTGCCATCTCTTGATGAGTAGCGGAAGGTCGCTACATAACTTTAATTTTAGTCTTACTTTGACGGTTACCTACTGTGTACAGGGTATTTAAATAAAAAATCCATGAACTTTATAAAAACTTTATTAATAACATTATTACATGTATTTACAAATTCGCATTTATTCGCATAAATGTAGAGTCCGTTTATGCATTATTAATATTATTATTATGTGTTAATCTTAATTGGATATCAGTAAAAAATGTCTAGAGCAAATGTGCCGAAAAACAAGTCTTCAAACACTTCAAGAAGACTTCAGAGGAACCAAGAGACAAGGTTACGGTTTTCATCCCAAATAGAGCCAATTATGTATTTAGGAGCAATTTCTGTATAAAGTAGTCTGTGTGGCAAGTGGACATCTACGTACAACTTTATTAAAGAAAGCTGTAAAAAAGCTCTCCTTCAAAGCTGGCAATGCTCAGGTTGCCCCTGGAGTTGCTCGTGTCCATAGGCTACGGTGATCGCTTAACATTACACGGTCCGTCTGCCTTTTTGTTCGTTTTATGTTTAAAAATCTCACTAATAATGTTCGTATGATATTATAGGAGGAAATGGCGGGATGGCACAACCACATCAAAACAAAAATAAACATGAGCCGAATACAGCCACATGACCACGGGTAAAAAGGAATTTTACTTAACTTTTTACAAGTTAGGTATTTGTCACAAAAAATGTATGAATAAATTTCAAGATAGTGTTAGTGTTATTTCGGCCCTTTTTACAAGTTTCAAATATTTCGTATATCGTCCCCGTAGTTGGAAAATTAAATAACTCTGATTTTGTAGTTCTGAGATAAACGCGATTTAGTGATTTTTTTTCAGTTAATATACATTTGTTAAAAAATGTGAGACAATTTTAGTGTCGGTAATTTGATATTTTGTGGACCTGATTACCTTTTACATTATCTTTAACAAACTTAACTCAATGTTTAACTACATATAACTAAATAACACATAAAAAATTAAGTTGTTTAATTTTGCCACTACTGTTATTTATAACGTACTACAATTATCTACTTATTTCGGCTATTTATTTAGTTTTCCTACAAACTAAATACATTTGGTACAGTTAAATTTGGTGAAATAAATGCAGTTATTGAATTTATGAAACTCGAAATAAAGTACGTTATATCAGAATTCTGAATAGCAGAATTAAATAAATAGAGATATTTAGTTTTCCTAGAACTTAGTTAGTTTTGTGAAAGAATTTTGAAGTTGAGGAAAAATTCAACAACTCATGTTATTTAATTTATTTGACATTCAACTTATCATTGACCACAGTTATTGATTTATTTACTTATTGATTTATTTAGTTATTTATTTTTCCTTTAAAAAAATAGTGTTTGTCTGAATTTATTAATTATTCCATCTGTCCGACAAAAATGGCTATATTTTTGGAACGGAATAAGATACGAAAACCCCTGTAAGGCTCAAATATGCGGCATGTTTTAGGTGTTTTGAAAATAGGGAAAATATAGCGCCTAGTGCCAGTGCGGTTCCCCGCTCTCCTTCGCAAGCCTGTAGGCGCTCCGCGCGTCTCCGCCGTCGCAACGCTGAAGCAGTGTTGCCAACTGCACCGTAATTACGGTAAAAACACCGTAATCAGCATAGATCTACCACCTACGGTAGGAATATAATTACGGTAGCAAAAAACACCGTAATACACATTGAAAATCGTAATCGATTAAACATTTTGTAGATATGATATAATTTCAAATATTTTTCCAAATTTGAATGTGGAAATGTGTTTATGTTGGGCATTTTATCTCTACCACACTCGAATGCTGAGGATTCAATGACATTAAAACAAAAAACAAAATCTATCAAACGAAATCTTTTATCGCAGCAGGCCATACAGCGACAGGGAAACATGAAACCGATTACAACGTTTACAGAACAACGTTTTGCACTCCGGGAGTGCCGGCAGAAGTGAAAACTTGAACGTAAAGTTGTGTATTTTTGATATTTTGGAATGATTAGGGAATAATTTCGCACGAATTGTTTTAATTATAATACTAGATGAAAAATAATACTGATAATTATCAGTATTATTTTTCATCTAGTATTTTCAGTAGGTTTTCATCTACTATTTTTATGAGGTCTCTACTACTCATGATACTCACTCATTTTCTTTCACTATTAGGTACTTCGTCACTTTTTTCATTAATAGATGCACTTTGTTCAATGTCCATATTTTAAATACTTGATATAAACGAATTTTACAAGTATAGACAGTCGAGCCGTCATCAGCTGTCACCCCTCTGTCTTACTAATTATCGATCAGGCCACGTGTCCTGACGCGCGTTTGACATTTGTTACCCATCTCAAAAAAGTGCACAACGCCGTTATAGAAGATTTCACTTCAAAAACTGCGTTGATTTTAATCCCAGTGACGCTATGCATCAAAAACATAATATATATTATATATATATAATATTGAATCTATTATATTGTCTGATTCTGATTAAAAATATAGTTTATTTTCACAACTCTGATCTATAATTTGCTGCTAAATAAACAAGGTAATTTTACCGTAATTACAAATGACGATTGCAACGTAATTTTGTAAAATTTACCGTATTTTTAGAGGAATTCTACCATCCGCTAGATTTCAGAGTTGGCAACACTGCGCTGAAGGCGCTTGATCAAAAAAGAGAGTTCCGTAGATCCGCCCGAGACGAGCGCACGTACGCGCAGAGCGCGTACTCGTAATATAAAATATTTAAAGTTGTTTTTGACTAACTGTATTTTAACACTATCTTAGTATTTTAAACCGTCTGTGCTTGTTATTTTTCTTGTAGAAAACTATATTGTAACAGTTATTAGTCTAAATTCATTAAACTTTCATATTGAACAATAATAGTTTCTTTTCCATGCACTATAACTGGCAGCCTAACGTGGAGCGAATTTAAAATTGTGTGCATGAAAAGCAGTGGAATTTAGTGACAATAGTTTTGTGTCTTGTGAACAGTTCCATAACATTTCTATAAGTTTCGTACGCATTCATTGCGCGTCCGACTTTGCGTTTGTGAACTTATGCCCTAATTAGGAGCGCTCGCGCGAGGTTCGTGAAGTATATTCGTCACATGGCTCGTGTCCGCGAACGCCCCGCCTCGCGTGGTTTTGTGCCCAAATAAGGAGCGCTCGAGCGAGGTTCGTGAAGTATATTCGTCACATGGCTCGTGTTCCGCGAACGCCCCGCCTCGCGTGGTTTAATGCCCAAATAAGGAGCGCTCGCACGAGGTTCGTGAAGACAAGCTCGTGTCGGGTGAGCGCCTCGCCCCGCCCAGTGGGAGGTGGTGTTGTGATATAGTGTACGCTGCGCGTGTTCTTGGACACAGTTGATTGTTGAACTTTATAATTTGACGAACACGTATCTCAGTTAACTCAGTTGAACTTTATAATTTGACGAACACGTATCTCAGTCGAATTTTATAACTTGATGAAAACATATCTCGGTCGGATTATTTTTCTACGAACTCAAAACTTTTACGTAAATATTATAAGGTTTTCTGGAGTGTAAATGACTGATATTCACGGTTTTTTTTTGAACTTTTATAAACTTAGCAGGCACGTGTTTAGTGCGTAATATTCTGTACCTAAGTGTCTAGATTGTCTAGGTATTTAGTGATTACGAACAGTGTCTGGACTAGGATTCAAATTATTTCGTGATGGTGCTTACACGTTCGCGTGCTGCGAGCCCGGCTTCTGCCGGCGCCCCGTCTCTAGACGCGGCGCCGCCCTCAGCGCCCGCGCCGGATTCAGATCCGCGCGGCGTTGCCGCTGCCGCCGCTGCTGGCGCCACGCTGGCGGCCAGCGCGGATTTACTGCAACCTGCCGCTGCTGCTGCCGCTGCAGCTCCGGTCGTCATGACGACTGATCAGCTGTTACTGCTGATAAACAGGCTTACGTTAAGTAGCAGCGCCCCTGTAAGTACACCTGCACCTATTTGTTCTGGCAATTTCGCCAAGTGTACGGCACGATTTGATGGAGAGAAGTCGAGAGACGTCGAAGCTTTTATCGACGCCGTGGAGACATATAAAGAGTGTGTCCAAGTTGACGACAACAACGCAATGAGGGGACTCTCCATGTTGCTGACGGGAATGGCCGCGACGTGGTGGCAGGGTGTCAAGGACACCACCCCGACTTGGAGAGCCGCCATCGATTCATTAAAACAGACTTTTGGGCCTCAAATACCTCCGCATAAAATATATAGGAACATATTCGAACGCGAACAACGAGCGGACGAATCGACGGATTTATTTGTTTGCCGCATTCGAGCGATGTTCGCGCAGCTCCCGCCGTCGTCGCTCACGGAAACTGTGCAACTAGACATGACCTATGGATTATTGCACCGACGACTTCGCGAAAAGGTTCCGCGTTCCAGTTTCGCTACTTTCGCGGAACTCTTGGCAGAGACGCGCCGCACTGAAGATATCCTAGATGAAACACGGCCGCGGGCTACTGTTGGTAGTAAGCCTATTCTACCCACAGCCACTACGCCTGCGCGCCCGATGTCCACTCCTTCTACGCATAAGTCGCGACCACAGTGTCATTACTGCAAACAGTACGGCCACCTGAAGGAGAACTGTCAGCGACTTACGAAACCGAATGCAACCTCTACGGCTAGGGAAAGCCCAGCCGAAGGAGAACAGCGGTCAACGGTGGTCACGTGTTTCGGATGCGGAGCGCCTGGCGTCATACGGTCGAACTGTCCCGCGTGCAAAGAAAAGAAGCCAACCGTGTCGCCGGTTACGTCTTTTCAGTCTGTGTCCGCGGTTTGTGAAAGTGTAAATTCGCGTAATCGACCCGTGCTCGAAGTGTCTATTTATAACGAGATAGGAAATATTTTGGTGGACACTGGTGCTAAACATTGTATAGGCAGTGTTAGTTTAAGAGCACATTTAGTTACGAATGGTCATGAGTTCCAAAATGTTTATATGGAACTAAAGTACGCGGATGGGCACTCTAGTGCCCAATACGTAGATGTAGCGCATGTTGATGTTACGGTGCGGGGAGTCGCTCTGGCCGTTAGTTTTATAATGCTACCTAATGCTACGGAGAGTTTATTAGGAATGAATTTCATTGAGGACGTTGGCATGGTGTTAGACTTTGTTCATGGTGTATGGTTTGTGAGGCACGATCGGACGCCTCAAATGATTGTTTACGAGAAAAGGTTATCGCAGCCTCTTACTTGTTCATCTGTGGGCCTTCGCGAGGACGAAGGATCCCATCATGATCCGGATGAAAAGGAACAGCTGAATGAGCTCCTGAAAATCCACGAGGATATTTTTGCTCCAGGGGGAGAACCTACTCAGTTCGCCATGCATCGTATCGATACGGGAGATGCAGCACCCGTCGCAAGTCCACCTTATAGAGTTTCGCCTGCCAAAAAGGAGATAATAAGGAAAGAAATAGACAAGATGCTGGAAGAAAATATTATTGAGGAAGCCGATTCGGAATGGGCCTCGCCCGTGGTTCTAGTGCCAAAGAAAAACGGCGAGATCAGGTTTTGCGTAGACTATCGCAAACTGAATAGCGTCACGAGGACAGATAAGTACCCGCTTCCCACAATAGATGAGTTACTACAGAGTACAAAGCCGAACTGCGTCATGTCGACAATAGATCTGAAAGCTGGATACTGGCAGACTATGGTAGCGCCTGAAGATCGTCATAAAACGGCCTTCACCACGCCTTTCGGAACCTTCTCCTTTAGACGTATGCCATTTGGGCTTAAAAATAGTGGTGCGACGTTCCAAAGGATGATTGACCGCATGAGAGCTGGTCTAAAGGATGTGTGTGTTCTGGCATACCTCGATGACCTTCTGGTCATTTCGCCAAATCTAGATCAGTATCTGAAAGATCTACAGCAAGTTTTTGATCGTCTTCGTACATTTAACTTAAGGGCTAACAGGAAGAAGTGTGTTTTTGCCAGGGAAAGAGTTACATACCTGGGACACGTCATTTCATCAAAGGGCATTGAACCCGACCCGTCTAAGGTTGAAGCTGTGATGAATATGAAACCGCCTACTAACGTGAAAGAGCTAAAGACGTTCCTGCAGACCTGCGCGTGGTTCCGTAAGTTCATTCCACAGTTTTCAGATGTTGCGCGCTCATTGACGGATCTCACGAAGAAAGATCGACGCTGGCGATGGGGGGAGACAGAGCTCGGTGCCTTTGAAGAGCTGAAATTGCGACTCTCCACTAGTCCCATTCTTCGACAACCGAACTTCGATGAACCGTTTATTTTACGAACAGATGCCAGCGCGTACGCTGTTGGAGCAGTTTTAATGCAGGGAACGACGCAGGCCGAAGAGAGGCCTATTGAATACGCCAGCCGCCTTTTAACGTCGGCCGAACGAAACTATCATACCACCGAGCGTGAAGCTTTGGCGGTAGTCTGGGCGTTAGAAAAGTTTAGGGGATACATTGAGGGAGTACGTGTGACTGTAGCTACTGATCATCAACCGTTGAAGTGGCTGTTGTCGCTGAAGACGCCCAGTGGTCGATTGGCACATTGGGCAATGAAGATCCAATCTTTTGATCTGGATATAGGTTACACTCCCGGACGTGTCAACGTAGTAGCGGATACACTGAGTCGCCCGGTCAATGACATGGCTGAGGTCACGGACACAGGCCCTTGCGCCGTTTGCCCTGTAGTCGTTGACTTGCCACATCGAAACCCAGAAGAAGTTCGTGACGCCCAACTCAATGATCCTGAAATCAGTAGAATCATAACTGATTTTGAAAATGCGAATGACCCTCTAGCAGCGGATCGTTGGACTGATAGAGGATACTATCTTTCGCAAGGTGTTTTGTACCGCTGTGATCCGGATGGAGAATCCGAAGAACCCCAACTGGTGGTGCCAGATGCGTTACGAGCCGAGCTCATGAAGGAACTTCATGACGCGCCCACTGCTGGACACCTGGGTTTAGAGCGAACACTAAGGAAGATTAAGGAAAGATATTATTTTAAGAACATGAGATCTTATGTGGCTCAATATCTCAAGTCCTGTGATGCATGTCAATTATATAAAGCCACCAATTTAAAACCAGCCGGTCTGCTCCAAACCCCAGTGCTCCAGCAGAGATTCGAAGTACTGGCAATGGACCTATTCGGACCGCTTCCTGAGGGGGATAATAGAGAGAAATGGATCCTGCTCGTCGAAGATACCGCAAGTCGTTGGATAGAGTTATTCGCTTTGACGGACGCGACTGCGGAATCTTGCGCCAAGGTACTTATTGAAGAAGTTTTCCTTCGTTATGGTTTCCCGCGGCGAGTGATATCGGACAACGGTAGTCAATTCGTTTCAGCTGTCATGCAGAAAGCTATGTTGGTATTTGGGATCCAACAATCTTTGATTCCCGTATACCACCCGGAAGCGAATCCTGCGGAACGGAAAAATCGAGAACTCAAGCAGATGTTGGCTATACTAGTTGGCTCCGAACATCGACGATGGCCAACCGTACTGGCAACAGTACGGTTCGCGCTTAACAGCGCCTACAATGAGGGAACTGGAAAGTCTGCAGCTTATCTAACGTTTGCTCGCGAGTTACGGTCGCCTCTGTCAGTGGACACGGATATGCGAGCGATCGTACATCAGCAAAACTTTGTCCCCCAGATAACGCCTTATCTAACTGATTTCGTTCACGTCCTCCAGGACGTTAGACAACGTGTGGAACAACAACAGGATGTACGTAAGAAGGTTGGAGACCGACTTCGGCGTAACGTTGTGCCATTCAATGAGGGAGATTTAGTTCTCGTGGAGACCCACCTACCTAGTAACGCGTCTAAAGGTTTTACAAGTAAGTTTGCACCGAGGCGGGAAGGTCCTTATCGTGTCTCACAAGTAATTGGTCCGACGTCTTTTGTGGTCGTAGATAGTGAGGGGGTAGTAAAAGGAAAATACCATGCCAGCGCTCTTACTCCTTACGTAGGATCCTCTCCGGCAGTTGTTCATCAGCGTCGCCGTGGTAGACCAGCCAAGTCCAAGTCGAGTCGTACTTGTGACTTGGAGGGGGAGGTTATAGCGCCTAGTGCCAGTGCGGTTCCCCGCTCTCCTTCGCAAGCCTGTAGGCGCTCCGCGCGTCTCCGCCGTCGCAACGCTGAAGGCGCTTGATCAAAAAAGAGAGTTCCGTAGATCCGCCCGAGACGAGCGCACGTACGCGCAGAGCGCGTACTCGTAATATAAAATATTTAAAGTTGTTTTTGACTAACTGTATTTTAACACTATCTTAGTATTTTAAACCGTCTGTGCTTGTTATTTTTCTTGTAGAAAACTATATTGTAACAGTTATTAGTCTAAATTCATTAAACTTTCATATTGAACAATAATAGTTTCTTTTCCATGCACTATAAAAAGTCAATATCGCCAAAATCGGACTTATTTAATTTTCCAACTACGGGGACGATATTTTCATACTTTTTTAATAATACATAATTAAATTTCGAATATAATAAAGAGTACCCTAGGTACCTACGATACAGAATACCTAACAACTCCTAAGAAGATACTTATTACTTAAAATACCTACCTACGCTATTATTTTAATAACAATCATTATTCTAAATTGTTTTTCAGCTAGTTTCGTTGCTATCTTTCATGGACTCAAATATATGTTTGTACCAAAAGTCGACAGTTTTGCTCCAGGCGTTGAGGGTTTCACCGTCTAGGTTTAGAACTTCGATGAACATTTGGACAATCACTTCTTTTAGATCCTGTTAGGAAAAAATACTTAATTATTCAGTATTTTTAATCAATGTAAATATAAAGTTAACTTTATCATGTTTTCAAAACAATCTTTAATAATTTAGATCTACTAGAGTCAAAGAAAAAGTGTTAATAATTATAAATAAGTATTTTCCTTTCATTGTCAGAATGCCATATTTTGAATCCCTGCACAAATTGAGAATAGTTATTGCATAAAGGCTGCGAAAAATCTATAGCTTATCATGAAAATCGTGTAAGCCCCTTGCTTTTAATACCGGGCATGCATTTTCAAAATGTTTAAAATACTTTTTACCGAAAATGGAGAAATCTAGAGTGATTTTACTATAGTTATTTACCCTAGTAGATTTAACCCTTTTATTTTTATTATTGAGGCAAAAATTGCAAAAATCTGAGGTTTCCTTACATGGAAATTCTGCTGCGGGATTTTCCTCCGATGATGTGACTCTCCGAGCTTGTTCATAATAACAGCTACCACCTCAGGCTGGTTTAGATTGTCGATTGCTAGAGTCAAGGAAGACATAAGGTTCACAACGTGTGCTTTAAACTGAATGTTGTTCGCGTATTCGTCTTCTGGAATGTTTCTGATCATTTTGAAGAATTCCTTGGTTTGTGGATAGGCGCGGAAGAATCTGGAAAGTGTATATGAATTTTTATATTTACTTTACTAACTACTGCACTTCCTAGTATGTAGGATAAGTATTATTAACTTCTACTAAACTACAATCCATACTATGAAGAATATACCGATATCATAAATGCGAAAGTAACTGAATTTTGGTACACAGATAGAGTAGACATTGGGAATGGACATAGATGAGTTTTTATCACGAAAATAGACTTGAAATAGGTAATGAAAATTTGTCATCGTCGATGAGAAAAACTTGTAACTTTGTATTTAGGCACTGGATAGGAAGTGGATAAATATGTATACTGGAGTTTTTGTTATTTCGACCTACATGGGGTAGCAACAAGAGATGAATGTGTTTGTATGAAATGATAACAGAATTCCACGCAGGCAAAGCCGCGGATGGAATGCTAGTAAATAAATATTTATAGGTAAAATATATGAAGAAATTTAAAAATAGTTTGACTGAGAAAGTACCTACAACGGGGGCACTTATTTCATGAATATAATAAAGTGGAGGCGTGAGGTGGTGTGTTTGGTTATAATAAAATATAATTTAAAAAAATATTTCTTCTAGGTAAATTTTAGAAGGTAAATTTTAGACAAAATTGTAGATAAATTTTTCGTTGCTTCATTTACCACTCCAGGTAGACTGGTAGAGAATGCGTTTAGCATTAAGTCCGCTTATGTACATAGGTAATGTTTATATTTTGGTACATGAAGAATAAATAAATAAATAAAAAAATTACAGTGCCCGAGAGTAGTGGAAAAAAAACTGTTCCTGCAATGCAACCAAAAAGTACATTCATCATGTCTTTATTTTATACACCGTTCACATCGTTATAACATCCATTTACTTCACTGAGACTGAGTGAGACTAAAGTGAACATCTCAATGACTAATAAACAGGTACATACTGTACAAAACATATGAATGTATTGAAATTTTCGTAAACCGTCTTTCTTTAACTACATCTTAAGCTCATTTAAATCACTTTAAACACTTAAATCCAGTTTAATGGCTTACAAATCTGGTTTTGATCTCGCAACAGTAAATTGGCGGGCGACAAATGGACCATTAATTTTTAGCGAGTTTTATCACCGATTGAATAGTTTCACGATTTTACGACGCTCTTGAAATAGGAGAGCAGAAGCGATGAAATTATGTTATTGTTATCTTAAGATTTAATGGACGACTTTCTTATAGACTAGAAAATCGCTAATAGTAAGTAGTAAAGAAAGATGTAGATGTAAATAGCATCAGGCGAAAATGATGTTCGGCTGTTAGAGTCCACAAATATTTATTTATTTATTTATCACACATCACCAGCCAACTGTTTTACGGAATTCTGCAGGTGACGAATAAAAAACGTCCAAATTTGGATTCGAAGATAGTGCACCATTAAGCAATGTCATTGCCCGAACTAGTGGTGATTGTCGCATCAATACTAATCTGCAGCAAGGAACTGAAAATAGTTCGCGTCCAACGATACCACAGATAGTACCGAAGGATTAAAAACTGTATAATGCATTAACCTACATCCAAAATTCAAGAACGCTTAAATCTTATTTGAGGTCACGTGCTAGAAGCAGGCATGCTTGAGGTGCCTGTAGCAAGTCTGACAGGTTGGTGCTCTGGTGAGGGAAGTCTGCTAGGGGCGTAGTCCTAAGTGAGCGCATTTTGCCAACCCAGCTTACGGCTCGCTGGGAAACGGGCACATAAAATTATATGGCTAAAGTACTGTAAGGTAAGGTAGGTAACGTGGCGTGTTTACGCCTCCCCCTCCCCTCTGTACGGGATTAGGTGCTTTATATCACGGGAAGCAGTATTCTGAAAATAAAAACCTCACAGTAATTTAAAGGAGGATAGGGATGCAAAATTAAGCCACTGTAGCTTCGGGACTTAGAAAAGGGCTACGGTATACTCTGCCTGATCTTATGAGGCGACTAAAAGTGGGCTTGCATTTGAAAGCAAATTGAATTACTCGGATCTATTGTGCGGTTACGAGCCATTGTATTGGATGGTGAAAGAGATGTAGTCCATTGAGATTTACTTTACAGCTATTGATATCTACACAGGAATTTTTATTTACTCGCTGAAGGCCGAAAATATTGAGATATATTTATACCGAGAGTTATTCGTGATTAAACGGAGGTTCGTGGCGTATCTCCGAACATGAAAATGGGTATTAAAGTTTTTCAGAATAATACTATAATAGTATTTTTTGTTCATTATTATATTCTGCTTATACTAAGGATTATTTTTCAATTTTTTCGTTTCAATATATTAAAAAAATATTTAAATTATAATATACATATTTCCGAAAACTTGAAAATAATTAGCTTATTGATAATTATTTGCAAGTTCTGCAAATTAGATAAACTCAAGAAGTTATAGTATTGCCATCGATTCCTGATAAGTGTCGAAAGTTTGAATTAAATCTGTCCGTTGAAAGTGGGTCTAAAACGAGTGCAAAGGAGAGTTACAAACAAACTCACTAACTCACAAACATACGGGTGAATCTAAAAGCTTGTTAAAAATCCATAGCCCAAGTAATTAATAATACTATCATCATTATCAGTATCATTCACATTACTGTGCACAGTTGCAAGTTTTGTAGGTGGTATTTAATGATTTTGTAAAAAACCAGCCAAGTGCGAGTCGAACTCATGCACGAAGGGTTCCGTACCATTATCTATAAAAATTCACGTTTATTGTATGGGAGCCCCTTAAATATTTATTTTATTCTATTTTTAATATTTGTATAACAATAGCGGCAACAGAAATATATCATTGCCTTTGATTATCCATAGAATACATTGCATTAAGATTGAATGAAAGGTAAATTGTAGTTTACGATTTATGACGTATTAAAAAAAACTACCTACTTACTAGATCTCGTTCAAACCAACTTTTGGTGGAAGTTTGTATCGTAATGTACATCATATATTTTTTTTAGTTTTATCATTCTCTTATTTTAGAAGTTACAGGGGGGGGACCAACATTTTACCACTTTGGAAGTGTCTCTCGCGCAAACTATTCAGTTTGGAAAAAAATGATATTAGTAACCTCAATATAGACACCCGACACGTATGGGTTTGATGAAAAAAAAATTTTTGAGTTTCAGTTCCAAGTATGGGGAACCCTCAAAATTTATTGCTTTTTTCTATTTTTGTGTGAAAATCTTAATGCGGTTCACAGAATACATCTACGTACCGAGTTTTAACAGTATAGTTCTTATAGTTTCAGAAAAAAGTGGCTGTGACATACGGACGGACAGACAGATATCACGAATCCATAAGGGTTCCGTTTTTTGCTATTTGGCTAAGGAAACCTAAAAACGGGTATAGTTACATTAGGTATCCTATTTTAGAGGTGTGCTACTCGATCCGATTCAGTAAATACGTAACGTTATATCGTGGAATGTAATGAATAATGATGGTATTGTAATTGCTGCACTCATAACAGTGACGAATGTAACAGGAGTCGTCGAAATACCTTGTGGTGTTTGTAAACAAATACCTATGAACAGACTGCCTGATAGGTATAATAATATTATGCCACAACTTACTATGTCAAACACTATTATTTAACTCGCATATTTTTTTCTGTATTCGTGTTAATCTCTGTAAATACATCTTTCTTATATATAAAATTCTCGTGTCACAATGTTCGTTCCCGTACTCCTCCGAAACGGCTCGACCGATTCTCATGAAATTTTGTGAGCATATTGAGTAGGTCTGAGAATCGGCCAACATCTATTTTTCATCCCCCTAAGTAATAAGGGTGGCCCACCCCAAACATTTGAACGCGGTACGGAGTTCGCGGGGTCAGCTACTAGCTGATATTTATAATAAGTAAAAATGGGTAGCAAATTTTTATTAGTATTTTATCGCCCCACCATTCACATCCCTGAAGTAAACGTACGTTGGAAAATCATCTGTCTTTGCCTATAATGTGTAACCCGGAATCCCGCTACATATTGTTATTTATTGTTGGACAGGGTGTGTCATAAAATAAATTATGCTAAGGTTAAAAAATATTGTAAATCCGTAGCAGTAACTCGAGAAAAAAAACAAAAAATGTTTAACCGATGTACCGTTTAAGTAGCTCAGTGCCGTTGGCAACAGCGTCGGCGTTGACTGGCGCCCAGGACTTCTGAACGGCGCGGATTTCTCGTAAGGTCAGCCCCGACACTGGGTTCACCGCATCGGGGTCCCCGCCCCACAGTAGGTGACTCATCCAGCCGCCCATCTCACCCTGAAAAATGAGGGAAATTGCTTGTTAATAAATGACATTAATATGGAACGGCGGGCGGTTAGCGTAGAACGCAAACGATCTATGCAACTAAGCCAAACGAGCGCGGTCGGGTGTGAGATGGGTGACCGCTACTGGAAAAAAATTACATGCGCTTTTCGGTGCTTCGGAAGGCACGTTTAGCCGTCGGTCCCGGTTGTTGTCGATCGATAACAGCCGTTAAACCTTGTTGTTGTTGTTGGGTTGATCACTAACCCGCATCTCCACCAAAAAAGAAAGAAAGAAAGCTCCAGGCTCCCAATAATGTGGAGATACCCTTGCCCAGCAGCGGGATGCAATAAGGGTTGCAGCCAAATGACACTAAATGCACAAATTTTATTACGGTGATAGGCGGTAGAGCTGCCGTGTAGCAATTCTAATGTGTTCATCTCAGTTCATCAGACATCGGAGTAATTGATAATTATCTTCACTAATTAACTAAATTAACTAATTCATTAAGTGGCTCATTTAATAGTTTATTATTGAAATTATCAGTCTTATCAGTCAGCAATAAAACTTATGGAAATACTGTATTTTAACTGCAAAATCTCCTATGTAAAATCAGCTAAATCAGCGAAAGGGGCAAAATTTCGTATACGGCCTTTAAGTCGCTCTCAGGTTTTTTTCGTTATCTGAAATAGGCGCTGATCAGAGCATACCGATTCCTATCCATCAGCCTTTAAAAGTCCACTCCTGGACATAGGTCTCCCCTATATAAGCCAGTCCGTCCGGTCCTGCGCCCTCTGAATCCAGCGGCTTCCCGCTGTCTTCTTCACTTTGTCAACTTGGAGGTGGGAGGGCGGCGTATGCTCTTTTTGCCAGTACAACAAAGACAATAATTCCTATAGAGTATTTATATTTTAATATAATTTAGGGATTATTTAGTAGCCACAGCGATCAAAAATGTTGTTAGTTACAGTAAAAGAGAAGAGCTTGAGGAATACGAACAAATACCTTGGTTTATATCCACTGGTTCGAGTTTATATAGCAACTTAAGTTAAAGGTTATCTGTTGAGGTTGTAAGAAGTTTGTGTCTAAAGATCGTTTCTCTCTAAATCGTAAGTATATATCTGATAACTTAATCAACCAAATGGTAGAGTTTTGAGTTCCAAGTATTACTATAGAAAATATAGGTTTGTATTTTTAGAAGATAGTTGTAAAGTTTTGACAAAATAGTTATGTAGTAAATGGTCATATTTTTGAGTTACATCTTGTATTGCTGCTTGTTGGTACCGTGGGGAACAAACATTGGGGATTGGGGATTTAACGGTCTTTTGGACAAATAGTTTTGACCCACGATAGTTAATTAAGTTTCTGGCAAAACAGTATTTGGAAGTTGAATTATGTGTTCTGTGCAATGGAAAAAAATAATACCTTTTATTTTCTTTTACAAATCCTATCTAAAATAAATCAAAAAGGACAAAGTTGTCTGACAAGATCTTTAATGTAAAGGTCATTTTATTAAAGATCACATAAATAAATTATTAACACTAAAATACTACTGTGTACAGTAGCACAAATGTACAATTTCCATTTACGTTTTAAGTATACAATGAACCATAACACGACAAACTACGCAAATATTTACTCGTACGAAGTTTGTCGTTAGAAACAAAGTAAGAATTATTTATTATGTATTTCGTAAAACTTCTACATATAAAATAACAAAAGTCGCAATTGCCTAAGTTAGTTCGTTATATAAATTAATGTTTCATTTCAGGATTACATAAGCAATGTGATGTGACATTTTATTCATTGTTCCTATCATTGTAATATTGCAAAAAATTGCAAAAAACATCAACTGCAACAGTAAAATTAATCTATATTAATACTAGTGGTGCGGCCCAGCTCCGCCCGCGTGCAGACGTGCGGACGTGACAAGATGAATTGTTTTCCTTTTATCTTAAAGATATTTCATGTTACTGTCTAACAAAAAAAAAAAAAAAAACTACCGGAGAAGTGAAAACATTAACGTGGTGCATTTTTGATGTCTTGGAATCGTTAGGGAATAATTCCGCACGAATTGCTTGAATTAACAGATTAACAGTATTAATTTCTACCTAGTATTGTTATAAAGTACTCACTCATTTTCTTTCACTATTTCTTCGTCACTTTTTCTATTATTAGATGCACTTTGTTCAATGTCCATATTTTAAATACTTGATATAAACGAATTTTACAAGTATATACAGTCGAGCCGTCATCAGCTGTCACCCGTCCGTGTCACTCCGTCTTACGGTTTTTCGATCAGCACACGTGACCTGACGCGAGTTTCACAGTTTTTACCCATCCCACAAAAGTGCTCAACGCCGCTAAAGAAGTTTTCACTTCAATAATATATAATATAGTGGACCCCGCAGACGTTGTCCTGCCTTAAAAGTAATAAAAGAGGATTTGTTTTCTTATTATCTTAAAGAGACTTCATGTTACTATCAAACAAAAATATAAAACAAATAATGACATACGATTTGTCCTGTTATTCTGAATGTGTCAAAGTTTAGAACGGCACGGCACGAAATACAAACGTTTGACAGATAGGAACAATTTATATGGGAAAACTACTTATAAATAAAAAAAAAATTAAAAAACATTTCCAGTGGCCCAAATTGTGAATCTAAACCATCCTCGAATCCATTTGAATACACACAAAAAAAATCATTAAAATCTGTCCAGCCGTTAAGGAGGAGTTCAGTGACATACACACTCACAGAAGAATTATATATATTAAGATATAAAACTAATTATGACATACGAACTTCCCCGTTATTCAGACTGTATCAAAGTTTAGAACGACACGGAATGAAATACAAACGTTTAATAGGTAGGAACAATTTATATGGGACGACTACTTTTACATAAAAAAAAATTAAAAAAACAATACAGTTGAACAAATTGTGTATCTAAACTATTCTCAAATCCCCTTGAACACACACAAAAATTCATCATAATCCGTACAGTCGTTTATTAGGAGTTCAGTGACATACACTAGAACACAAGAAATAAGTATATATATTAAGATTATAAAGCCGAAGTGTTAATTTGTATTTTTGAAAACTCTTATTTCAGGAACTACTGGTTGGAATTGAAAAATTCCTTTGGCTATCTGACTGTCCATTTATCGAGGAGCTATCTTTGATTTACAAATCTCATCCACGCGGACGATTTCGCGGGCACAGCTACTGTTAATTAAATTATTAATTATGTTACTTACTGATAAAAAATCTCGAAATCTACAGCGCTCTTCGACCAAATTCGACTCTTGGACCAGTTGTAATACTTGTAATGGAGAGCCGCACTGGTATAATTTAGTGCACATTCTTTGTTTTTTACCGTTGTAAGGGACGCAATTTTTTTATTTTTTATACCGGTCGACACGCGAGATATGTCTTAGTCAATTATGTTTATTACGCAGCTTTGAACATAAACTTTAGTACTGTTTTGTGAGAGCTGTGAGATAGATATATACAAATTCTACTTACTATCATTCGCAAATTTTAACCGTTAGTAAATTACTTTTAATTTATCGTGTTCTTATTTATGTTCTATTTCTAACTGAAAAATAATCCATCTTATATTTCAATATCTGGTAGGTAACTTTTTAACTTTAAGTTAAGTATTAATAGTAACTTTATTACTTTTTATACTTAACCAGAGATGTAGGTAATGTTGATAAAATAGACTGTAGTTACGTTGTATAACAACTGAACTACTTACCAAAAAGCTATTGGATATAAACTCCTGAAAATAATTCCTGTAATCTCCCGCGCTGGTTGCTCAATAATGCTCAGTGAAAAGACGCGCGCGCTTCCTCAAAGATAGCATTCGACTGATATTTCTGTAGTATACCACACAGACATATTCTTATCACTATCAAAATATAGTTCGGATAAGTTCACGTGTTATACAAACAATGCCAATTTATATAGGTATTTGTCATAACTGACTATTATATATCCACCGAAACCGAGTGTAATCAATAACTTTATTTTGAACCGGTTCATTGACCGTGGCATTTTTAAGTGGTCGCTGCAGCCCATGGACATCTACACAAAACCTCAAACAAGCGTGAGTTGTCTGAGTTCGTATGCCCTTGCACTGATACTCAGAAGACAGTCTCCGCCGCGATGCCACAGCGACCGGCGGGAGCTCCTAAAGAAGGTCCTCGGTCAGGACCGAAACATTTCGGCATCCCCGATAAATGAGTATAGTCGTGTAATATAATAACTACAACTCAGAAGACTGATGATCGCCTCACGTAAAACTGGCCGGCAAGTGCAACTTTCACCGAAACACAATAGAACTTTCACGCCAGAAGTGGGTGCAGCGGTGGTACTTCCTCGGGTGAACCATAAAAATTCTACCACCTACAATACTCTTGTACCAATACTCGTCTTTGGTTAACAATAATAAACGTTCTTACCAATGTACCGGCCTTAGTTCCAGCAATTGGTAGATATTTTCAATTATCAGGTGATAATGTCCAATTTATTGTGAACTAGCCTTCCGCCAGCGGCTTCGCCCGCATGGACCCGTTTTATATGTTCCCATAGGATAAAAACCATCCTATGTTCTTTCCCAAGGTCCACTCTATATGTGTTCTAAATTGCATTAAAATTGGTTCAGTAGTTTAAGCGGGAAAGCGTAGCAGACAGAGTTACTTTCGAATTTGTAATATTAAAGTAGGGATTGTGTATCTTTATTTTATTTTTATTGTGACGTTAACAGATAGCTGCGTGGCCCCGCCAAAGTCGACGTCGTTCATATTCACGCGACTGAGACCGTAGATTATAATGGATAAACTTTTTGAATCTCTTCATAAACATAAAAAATAACGTTTCGCACTCAAAGACCCACAATAGGGTAGAACCTGGTACTGTGTCGTGGGTACAATGCACAGAACATATTAAAAGAGGTGGAACGGCAATAATGTGCCGTTAGTATGAAAATTGGTGTCGCCGATCAAGCTCCACCTTTCACCTCCATTACATCTGTACTTAAATAAATATGAAGCTTACACACATATTTGCAATTTCAAATCTAGCCAATCTTAGCGCCGCACAATCACGCGATTTCAAATGAACGAATCACACCCAAGCACGCACACAAGCACGCATATCGTAGCACGATCGCGTGTTTCTGTAGAGATACGAGCGTTTGCTCAAAACCTTGGCGCGTCTGCCTCACCCACATTTCCATCCTCTTTTAATATGTTCTGTGGTACCATGCATTGATAATTATATCGTCCCATTTTTACCCACGGTCAAAAACCTTGGTCTCCACATTGACGCCACCCTTAGCTGGACGGCTCAGGTAAATGAAGTTAGTCGGTCAGTCTTTGCAACGTTGCGCTCGCTCAATAGACTACGGAACTTTTTACCGATAACAACCAAAAAATATTTAATTCAAACACTTGTTCTGCCGTTGATTGATTATGCAGATGTGTGTTACTTCGATCTGAATGAGAATCTTTTAAACAAGCTAGAACGACTTATTAATTACTCCATTCGCTTCATCTTCTGTCTGCGTAAATTCGACCACATATCTTCCTATCGTCGCCAACTTAGATGGCTCCCCATTCGTCAACGCAGGCAGGTTAGACTACTTAATACACTGTTTACCATTCTTTTTGATTCGCCTTCTCCAGAGTACTTGAAGTGTAAATTTCAGTACCTCTGTGACTCCCACGAACGTCATCTGCGTTCCTCCGACTCTCTTCTTCTAACAATTCCTCTTCACCGCTCCGGTTTTATTTCTAACTCTTTTTCACTTCAATCGGTTCGGCTTTGGAACGCTCTGCCCGCTGATATCAGGAAATCACACTCCAAGCTTTCCTTTAAAAAAAGTGTAAAGGCTCACTTTCTCAAAGAATATGTTTTATAATCCTACTTCTATTCAATTTCATTTTTATACATATATATGTATTTATGGATATATGTGCTTATTTTTATGCAATATATATTTACTTTGTCTTTTTTTTATTTATCTACATACAATTTTATCACTCATATTGTATCTATTTCTCTTCTCTTGTCTCTTCCTTAACCGCCTTTGAATTTCTCTGCACTCCCTTGGGTAAGCTGGTAGATAATGCCACCTGGCATTAAGCTCGCCTATTGTACCACATTTTATGGGTTCAATAAAGTTTTAAATAAATAAATAAATGCATGCATAAACACAAATACATGAACACAAACCAGACCCAGACAGACCGAGAACAGAAGCTGAAAGTGCTGAAACTAATATTATTAAAGGTCGACATGGACTAAGTAGGTTATAGGTATACAATGTGATTAATTGAGCTGGGATAGTGAGCGGAATTCTGAACATGCAACACCATAACAGCAGATTTTCAATATGTACGACTATATCTTTCCATTCCTATTTTTCATCATACATTCAGTCAGAAAAGTATCGGGAATGGATGATTTGTTTACGGTTTCAAATTCAAAATTTTATTTTTTTGTTGTTGTTAGATTGGCACAACTGTTTTCCATTTTGGCGCGGAGTTTGAGTTGCATCTGTTATTTATATTAAATACAGTGTTGTTTTAGTTATATCATATCTAGTGTAAATATTGTGAATTCATAATGGACAAAAACAATCGAACAAAGAATTTGTCTTAAATGCATCGCCAATGGAATTTCGTATTCGGAGTCACTGAAAATGTTACAGAATGCTTACGGTGAATCGTCTTTATCAAAAACACGTGCTTATGAGTGATGCAAAGCGTTCAAAATCGGTCGAGATGTGATGAAAGATTTGCCTCGCTCTGGTACTCGTATATATGGCCATCAACATCTGCAACTGAAGTTAACATCGCAAAAGTGAAGGAAATAGTGAGAAATCCTCATTCAACTTTGAGAGACATAGCCGCTGAACTTTCTGTATATTCTCACGAGTCGATCCGTACCGTTTTAACCAGTAATTTGGGAATGAACTTGGTATGAAACATGTTACCACTCGGCTCGTCCCAAAAGACCTGAATTTTCTCCAAAAACTCAATTGCATGAGAGTCGCTGAGGACATGCTAGAACGAGTCAATTCCGACTCAACATTCATGAAACGCATTGTTACTGGTGTGGAGACGTTGGTTTACGAGTTACGAGCCATATATCGTATCATTAGTCACTGTTTCTGGTTAGTAAAAAATAAAATATGTTTATCAAAACATTTCTAGTTTCCTTATTTATTTATTTATTTACCCTTTATTGTTTAATAACAATGGGCGGACTTAATGCCTGATGGCATTCTCTACCAGTCCTTTCTTTCTTTCTTTCTTCCTTTCTTTCCTTCTATGTCGGTTAAAATTATCTTTTGCTTGTTTTACTCTCAGATTGAAGTTTGAATTCCTATAAAAGGGTTAATGTCTTGGAAAATGAAAATAGTGCAATTGTATACTTCAGTTCTTTCACACAGTTTTCCACCCTTTTTCAGTTCATCTCACACAGGACCGCTTTGCTTAGCTACGTAGATCGCTTGCGTTGCACGCTGTCATGCGCATTTGATACGACTACGATATTTAAAATCGGCATCGGAATTTTTCGGTACCTACATATTTTCTTACTTATATATCTAAAGGGAGTAAACGTCTTTACTGACAAATAAATGATTACGATTATAAATTTGCATGTCATTACTTCTAATGAATTTCAAAATTGTTTTATTAAATGAAAACGCAGTAATAATTACTGTTTTATTAAGGAAGAGTATACGCGGAAAAGGTCAGTTGCTGACTTTAGATAAATGCAGCTCCATCTCAGACTCGCATATCCCGTGATCTGCATTACGTGTGTGGTTTTTATCTCTTAATAAACATAGATAACACCGTTTGTCTAGAAATACTACGATATGAATAACTACTATCAATTATTGTAGAGGCTTATGCGGGGTACTAAAAATTGTAGATTTTTTTTTCATTTATTTATATAACAAAAACATTTTTTACAATTTATAATTGATCAGCATGCAAAAACTATTTCAGTTAGTCCGCATGCTGGTTTAATAAATGTAAAGGTAAATTTAACAAACCAAAAATTTATCGTATGCTAAATTAACAATATGTAGGTACGTATACCTATATACTTACTTAATAAACAAAAACAGTAAGTAATTGAGTGGCAATCAAGACAATGTTTTAAGTTATTGTAAAGAAAAAGCAAATTGCCGAAGATATTGTTCTTGTTATTTATGATATTTTGCAATAAAATAAAAACAAAAGTAGCTTTATAATTGTGTGTACCAAAACTATGAAAAATTGAATTAGATTAGGCCTACGTACAGAGTACGTTTAAGTTACTTATAATATTAGCAAGTATAGGCTTATTACAACGAACCTTATGATTTATTTATAGCTTTATTTCATTCACTAAGAAAGTATTCTGTTATTTTTTTAACAAAAAAGTGTCCTGCCGGCTAGCCTCAACTCTTTTGAGACACTTAGTTGTTTGTGATCTCGTGATGATAAAGAAGGAACTAGTTAGGGTCACTAATATGTACACCTAATGTAACGTTATGTAACGTATCATCATAGCACGCTTTTCTGCTATAAAATAACCGACCATCTGGTGTAGCAGCGCAAGACTCACCCAAGTTTGCTAGAGGTTGGCATGGACTTTGACAGAAACCGTGCGGCCCTTAGAGCATCGAAGGTGTTGACTCAATTGTCGTGCAGCCTGATAAACTGTTCGCTAATATAACAATATAAAAAAGCGCGGGTATACAAAGATAGATTCACGGTAGACAAAAAGAACTGTTAGAACCTTCCTTAAATATTATTTTATACTACGAGCATATTAGTTGTAAACAGCATTAATTGGCGATAGACAAGAAGATAAATACCTACCGAGTTCAAACCTCCGCCGCGCACCTCTGACAAATAATTTTGTTAAGTACGTATTTATCGCTACTTCACTGTGAGGAAAAATATTGCGAAATTTTATTAAATACTATGTTTTCCATCACCGTGCTTTCCTTTCCACTAATCCGCACTTAGCGTGGTGGACTATCCTTCTGAGATGAGACCAGTGCCCAGCAGTGTAACCTAAAAAGGTTAAAAATGCACTCCTTGTTTAAATTTATCTATTTCTTGTAATGTAGAAAAAATTCTAAAAGTTAACTCGTCTGGTGAACGAACGTAAGTTATACTGCAAAACTCAGACAAAACTACAAATCACAACTTTAGAGTTTCAACAAGCGTACGTTTTGTCGATCTGTGAGTTCCGCAGCGTAAATAATTCATCGCAACTCGTGGATAATTCATGTATTTGCTCGGCACGGGATACACGCCAGTGGAATGAAATGTTTTATTGAATCTCAGTAAGGGTAAGATATCATAGAAACATTTATTGAGGTACCAACATGATTCGTATTGGGTTCCCTAGGAGCTGCCCTGGGCACCACTTAATAAATAATTTATGTTTAGAACACAGAATGATTTTGTGCTTAGAATCAACGAACTTTCGAATATTTCAAAGTAGCGTCTGTTCACAAAGACTTCACATTTATAGATTACTAGCTGCGCCCCGCGGTTTCACCCGCGTTAATTTTTTTAAAGTATCCTATTTTACTTCTGATAACTCCAAGAATTTATGTATAATATATTCAGTACAAGGTTTCATGATGATCGGTTGAGTAGTTTTCGCGTAAAAGAATAACAAACAAACTTACTTACGCATTTATAATATTAGTAGGATTGGAAAGTCCACGTAAAATATGCAAATAAACTTATCTATACTTACAATATAAAGCTGAAGAATTTGTTAGTTTGTTTGATCGCACTAATCTCAGGTTGGTACGAAATGAAAAAATAGATTTGTATTGAATAGTCCATTATTGAGGAAGGCTATAGGGGCAAAAAACTAAAGTCCAAGCGGAGGTAGTTGCGGGCGGCCGCAAGTATTCTAATAGAAGAGGAACTTTAGATAAAAAAGGAACTTATTTTGTAATTGATAATTTACTCCAAGTTTCTATGTAGAGTTGCAGAGCCATTACCGTAGCTAGGCAATGGATAGTTATTATAATTACTTATCTAGTACCTTAGGCCACTTCGCTGATTCTATCCGTTTTAGAATCGGTTAAAAATGGAATTTTAAGTGTGGTTATTGTTACGCTGTGTACCGGCTACAACTTTAGCCTACACAATAAAATCTAGAGTCCCTCAAAAATCTTTACTTTAAAATCAGATTTTTTTAAATACCTCATTTACTACATTAATTAGTTGTCACGTGAAGCCGTCGTAAATAGGTTTCAGTTTCTGTTTGCTATTCGAAGATTGTAAATAATTTCAAATATTTAAACAGTTTTAACAATGAGTGGTCACGAGCTTGTTTTCATATTGTATCACGTTACAGAACTTTGTAAATATTGATTTTCATATTTACCCGTATCTAGTTGAAAATGTATTTAATTTTGTACGCGTGGTTACCCAAGAGGTATCTTTTACATAAAGTCACGCTTTTTACTATTAGTCATCGCTTTATGATATTACATAGGTAAGTACTTATTAAACACAAGAGGTCCCGAAGTTTTACCCCCGTTAGAAGGGTCAGTAAATTATATATTTATATTTTTTAACACGCTTATATTAGCTTGACCTGTATGTATGTAATAAATTATCAATTTCTATTGTAGTTATGGTTCACTATTTTGGCTATAATGGCTTACACATAAGATATAGATATATACTATGCCGGGCTTTTTTGTAGGACTATTTAAGATAAACATTTCCATCATACATTAGGTACATACATAATAATATGTGTAACTCTAGCGGTTTTGGCAGCACACGCCAGAATAGCTCGTAGATGGTAGATTTTTTTCGACTTACTTGACACTTATCGTCATATTATGGACAATTCACACAATATTTTTATAAATTGTAGCCTATGTGTTATTCTAATGTATAAGCTATATTACCGTAAAGTTTCATTAAAATCCATTCAGTAGTTTTTACGTGAAAGAGTAACAAACATCTATACTTACAAACTTTCCCGTTTATAATATTAGTATGATGATATGATAAGTGTTATCTAAGTAATTTAGTTCTTATATTTCTTGCTGGATTATTAGTAAGAGTAAGGAAATAGAATAGAAATAATAGCAAAAAGCATGAGACAGTGGTTTTTCTTTCTTGTAACGAGGGATAAAACTTCGAAAGGTGCCTGAGCACACACTGAGCAGTTCTTTCCTGTGGGGGTAGCTAGGTATATCGAATTAACAACTGCTTTTTAATATTATTTTATTGGCTGCAGCCCTTTTTGCGGCCCACTGCTGGACACGGGTCTCTCCCCCTTATTGGGGAGGCCTGGAGCTTACTCCATCACGCTGCTTCAATGCGGGTTGGTGGAGATGCGCGTTAGTGGCCAACCCGCTGTCGGATGTTTTCAAACCGCCCAAAAGGCATCCGAGAAGGTTTAATGACTGTTATCTATCGACGTGCTCTTCGAAGCAAGGAAACGCGCATGAAATTTTTTGCCACTAGCGGTCACCCATCTCACACCTGACCGCGCCGGTTTTGCTTAGTTGCATAGATCGTTTGCGTTCTACGATCTATGCAACTACCGCCGGGCCATGCGCGCTTCCATGTTACAACTATTATGCATTAATCTCTTTCTTTAGAGTATGTACAGTATAATGACTAATTGAGGCATGCTTATCTATTTGTGCATCGTGCATGCAAAGATGTTGCTTATGACTAATAAAACATGCTTGCCCATGCACATGTAAAAAAGTTGACCTTCCAATAAAATGTTTATTCCAATGCTTCCAATTTGTTCTTTTAGCCTGTTTATTTTTAGAAGCCTACCTCGCATTCTCAATATCACTCAGGGTCGACCGGCAGACAATGCCAAGAGGCATTGTCTGCTGCTGTCTAGCTGCATTTTGCTTGCGTTCTACGCTAGCCGCCGAGCTATGCGCGCGAATGCAAATTATTTTATTAAAATATCGCTGTTCTTCTGCAAACGCAGGAAGGAGTTCCGACTGTCAACCCTCACCTTCGGCTGCGCCTCGGCTCGGGTGGACATTTGTCGGAACTCCTTGCAATGACAGCCTTTCCGCACTTGTAATGAAATATACTATTTTCGGCTTGCCTCCAAAACTCCATCGGACACGTTGTAAAGTAGGTAGCCATCACTTTACTTGAACATCTTACCTTAGAGCATCAAGGTATGACAGGTATGACACCCGTCAGAGAGGAGTGGCCTAAGGGCGAACCCCTCGTCCCAAAGGGCATGCACAATGTGCCTTCTAGTTATACAACTAGTGTGTCTGTGTGTGTCGGTGTCAGTGTTGACGGTGCATTGAAAATGACGTTGTTAATTGAAATTGACATACTTAGAAATGTATGCTTCTGTAGAGATGAAAGAATATTTATGAATGTGTGACAAAATTAAAATGTGTGCTTTCTTCCCCCGCACCAGATTTGGCACAAAAAATATGTATCGAAGCGAGGCGCTATGCCGTCTCTACTGAAAGGTGAGTCAGTCAACTTTTATACTCTAAGCATCTGACTGACTAGAATAACTGATACCTGACGACTTACTGGTTTTTTCTACGACTGCTAAGTGATGCAAAAATTATACTTGATGCTGGAAATATGCACAGACTTTGCGAAGCCATTATTAAAAATGAAAAAAAAAGTCACTCACCCGTCAGTTATGTCAATTTCGGAGTGTCAGTCAATGTCACTGTCACGTCATTTTCATTCGAAAATATTGCAGCCAGTCTTCTAGGAGTTGTACACCACGTTTTTCTAATATTTCTTACAATTGTGTAGTTTTTAAAATAAAAATATGGCAAACATTAGCGAGACGGTAATAAAGAACATCGGCAAAGTGCTTAACGATCCTTCTAGGCCCATGAAAGAGCGTTTTCGCGCGTTGTTCACGCTTCGGAACTTGGGTGGTGAAACATCGATACAATGCATAAGTGAGTGCTTTGTGGATGAGTCAGTGCTGTTAAAACATGAGCTGGCCTACTGCCTGGGGCAGATGCAGGACAAGAGAGCCATTCCTATACTGAGAAGCGTGTTGGAGGACAAAAATCAGGACCCCATAGTTCGACATGAAGCCGGTAAGTTCTAAAGCCTTATCAACCTGTAAGGGAACTCACGTACACGATAATACCTGATAAGGGCGCTCTTCACCTAAAAGTGTACGTTTAAGTACTTTGTTTACTATTAATAAGTAATTTTCTTGAAATTCAGATGTTTAAGTAGTTATTTACCTAAACAATTTAAATTAAATGTATTTTACTGTAGTCAGAATCAAATTTATTAGAATTCTTATTATATAAATAAGTTCTACACGATTAACCTACTGCTGGAAGGTTTTTCTCAATGCAAGAAAAGTGTTATAGTGTTAATGACTACAAAATTATTGCTGTAAAACTGGGACGGTTATTAGAGCTAATTTCGTTGATTACTAGGATGCAATGCATAATTGTTGTCTATAGGTAGTAGCTGTTAAACCTTGTTCCAACAAGATCTTATGGGTGCTTTGGATACATACACTAGGGGTTGGCCACTAGTCCCTGTAGCTTTGGGATTAAGAATAGAGGTTGAGAGAGTTGTGAGAGGAGAGAGTGCCAGCTGGACCCGTCTAGTCAGCAGCTCCGGGAAGAGTGGCAGTGTGAGTGGCTGCATGCTGCTGTAAGTATTGGAAGGTGCAGGACAGCATATCTGCTCTCTAAGATGGGCCCGTTCTGGGGCTTCGCATGTGGAGGACTCTGGTGCGTTCTACTGGAGATCATGGAGTCCTCCCCAAGCGTAGGGGCAGCCACCAAGGGTGTTTTGGTGTGGTCAAATCCCACATAACCCGGTATCCTCTCCCAAGGTGCCGGGTACTGTTTGAAGGTGTCCCCCCAATACTAAAAAAAGGGGGTTGGCCACTAACCAGTATCTCCAGTGTAATAGAGTAAGTTCCAGGCCTCCTGAATAATTGGAAGAGACCAGTGCCCAGAAGTAAAATGCAAAAAATTGCAACTATTTGTTCTGCCTGCAGATCAATATAGTTAAATAATTATTTCATAATAAATAATTGCTTTTATTTTTTAAGCTATGCTACAGATCTACCCGAGTTACATTCTTTTACAGTATTATTGTAGTAAATCGTATTTGTAGTAATTGTAGTACAAAAATCTTTTTTTGTGCAAATTTCAGGTGAAGCCTTAGGTGCCATTGGAGACCCCAACCTCAGAGAAATCCTAGAGAAATACCAGAATGATCCAGCCATTGAAGTAGCGGAGACGTGCCAGATTGCTCTGCAGAGGCTAAAGTGGGTTGAAGAAGAGAGCACAAGGGAATCCAATTTGTCTCAAAGTCGCTACTCCTCTATTGACCCGGCACCTCCAAGCAATGAGAATGACGTACAAATACTCAAGGATGTTATGATGGATGAGAAGAAGCCATTGTTTGAGAGATATAGGGCTATGTTCAGTTTGAGAAATCTGGGCACTACTGAGAGTATTAATGCATTGGGTGAAGGTAAATTAGAAATATTTATTTAAATTAAACACATACATGTGATATAGATGCTTGTCCTAAAAGATTACACATGCTTAAAAAGTGTTGACATGTATTTCCAAATTTGTTTGGCTGCAACCTTTGTTGGGTTGCAGCAAATTTGTTTACATTATCAAAAAAGAGGTGAGTGTTAGGTCTCTGAGCATATAACCAATTGATAAAGGCTAGATGATGTCCACCAATCTGTACTAGGCCAGCGTTGACTATGGCCTAAATCCCTCACATTTGTTAGAGGAGACTTGAGCTTTGTTAGAGGAGTTCTGTAGGTGGTAGAACTATTATCGTTCGCCCGGGGAAGTACTACCGCTGCACCCACTTCTGCCGTGAACCAATTCTATTGTATTTCGGTGGAAAGATGCAGTTGCCAGCCACACTTACATGAGGCAACCACCAGCCTTCGGAGTAGCAGCGCAACTGCATACAACCTCAGACAAGACTTACCTATGCTTGCTTGAGGTTGTACATAGATGTCCATGGGCTGCAGTGACCACTTAACACCACGTGGCCTGCATGCTGGTCTGCTACTCCATTCAAATAAAATAAAAAATGGCATATTATTATGTTAAAATACAGCAACAAACATTGCCATTTAGTTGGACCTACACTCAACCTCAATTTATATACTCACTAGGGATCCCAGCAGTCAGGTTTAAAGAATGTACTTAAAGACAGACATAAGCAAAAAACCTTTAATAAAAATAATAATAAAATCAAGAATCACATTGCAGATTCATAGCCAGATCCAGTTACTTAAACCATTTATTTAGGAAATTCTTAAAGTTTTTTTTACCATTCTTATGAGTTTTTATATTATTGTCAAAAAATATTTAAGATTAAGTTATGACACCACAACTTTGACATTGTCCAAGTGGTGAAGAGACTAAGATGTGATTTACAAGCAAAATGAAATTCAAGACAGTCTTACTTCTTTATTTTCTTCAATTATGGCTAATTCTGTATATTGCCAGCATCAAGTATAATTTTTGCATCACGTTTTAGACATTTTTGTTGAAACTGGACGACTAATAATAGCTAGTCATCAGTCAATCAAGTCAGTCAGACATTTAAGTAAAGCAATGGCTTTTTAACCAGAACGTGATTAGTTGAATTTTGGAGGCAAGCTGATAAAACATATTTTTGCACTGTTAAATAATTTCACAACACTAAGGCATTGTAATTAACCTATATCAAATAAAATGTCATCCCGCCAAAACTCTATGTCTCACTCATACTTTTGAATGAATGAATTTTGAATGAAAGCATGAATAACAAATGATTGACTGATCATTTATATTTGGAAAAAAATGTTTAAATATTAATAAAATTGAGTTTTATCATATTTTCATACTTATTATCGTATTCTGGTAGAAGACAAATCCAAAAACGCAAAAATTATAACCAACACTTTGTTTAATGTATATAGATTTATTGCTCAACCAAACTCAAGTCCTGCCTTAGATCTTATAAAGTTGTGTTACTATTCAAAAAGCTGGTAGACACCTCATGTTCAGAACAGTTTGATAGCCTGATTCAGGAATATCTGTGGTGCCATCTCTTGATGAGTTGTGGAAGGGTGCCTCAATTTTTTTTCCAAATTGTGGTAATGTTGTGATTGATAATAATTTACTTGAATCATGGGTTGGTTCTTACCTGAATTCATATGTGGCTACCCAATTTTATCTTACCTTAGGTTTTATTTATTATTATAACATTCCAATGTTTTTGTATCCACATTGGTCACAATCTTAATAAAAAAAATTAATTACCAATTTCAGGGTTCAAAGCCAACAGTGCACTATTCCGACACGAGGTAGCTTTCATATTTGGACAGATGCAGGATGAACGCAGTGTGCCTTTCTTGAAGAAGACTTTGGAAGACACATCAGAGCATGAAATGGTGAGGCATGAGGCGGCTGAGGCGCTAGGATCCATTGCCACTGATGAGTGCACAGAGGTTCTGAAAAGGTATTTATTTAGGTTAATAATGCAAATGTATTTCTATTTAGTTGACTTAATGATGATTTCTGTATTTCCTTAAATATCGAATTCATATCATTAACATTATAGAACATACCTTGGGAAAGATCCCTACTTAATATTATAAATTCGAAAGTAACTCTGTCTGTCTGCTGCGCTTTCCCGCTTAAACTACTAAACCAATTTTGATGAAATTTGGGACATTTCACGTGAAGCGGACAGGGAAAAAAAGTGAGGTTCTGAAAATCGACCACATTCGGCCCATTTGTACTTCTAGTAGGTATGAATGTGTACGCAAAATAATTTTTTTTGTATAGTGTATATTTACCAAGTTATAGGTTTCAAAAGAATTGTCGTTGATTGGTACTACAATTTTTCGAAAGTAATTTTTCGAATATAACAAATCTACTATAAAATATTTTACATAGCGATACATATTAAAAATATACTGTTCTTTTTGACAGTAAAAAAAATTTAAAAATTAAAAAAAAATTAATGGCCAAAACCGGAAGTAAACTTTTCAAACCAGAATTACAGTCACTTCGACCAATTTTTTATTTTTTTTTCTTTCAAAATATAGCTTAAATGATAATGAAAGTACAAATGGGATCTCTATTAGTTTAGGAGATACGTTGAATAATTTACACCCGCGTCGCAAGGGGCGTCATATGTAGCGCTTGCAAGGTTGAGCAGTTTGCGCGATATTGCAACTTTATTAATATTTTATATCGTTTTAGCGTATATTTAACTTCATTTAATGATATGAAATAAGTTTTATTAATATAATATAAATATAACTACATAATACAAATATAAGTTAATAATATAAAGAAAAAACGTTTTTGGAGCAGTAGAAAAGTTTTATTATTTGCGAAACGTGACTAATAGCGCCATCTGTTAGTAACGTGTAGTACTTTTTTGTCTCAGATAGAGTCAAACGGTCAAACCAAGAAAGAGATAGAAATATGACGCCTAGCGGTTTCGTAACTTAAACTTTTTTAGTGTTGCTTTAACCGCTCAGCGACTTGTGCACGTTTTAATCTGTGACAGTTGTTATTATTAATGGCGCCGTACGGTGATCGATGTTTTAACCCATTTCACTTGGTACTTCATCAAAAATTTAAGGAAAGTTTCTTTTTCTTTCTTCTTTCTTGTTCATTATCTGCCCACAGCTACTCTGTAAGAAAGCTAATTATTGTATAACCCATATTTTAAAACAGGGCTGAAGTTTTTCTCCGTCTGCTCATTTCTTCAGCTCAGCATTGCCAGAGCAGACAGAACAAAAAAAAAGTTTATTAAGAGTTTGTAAAGGAACCATACAGTGAATAAAGAATATTTCATTACATTTCAATATTTCATTTCATTTAATTTCTCTTGTTTACTTGTTGAGGGTGCCATATTTTTTTTTTATTTTTTTTTTATAAATAAACCTAACAATAAGGCAGACGGGCCGCGTGATGTTAAGCGATCACCGTCGCCTATGGACACGGGCAACCCTAGGGGAGCCGCCCGAGCATTGCCGGCTTTGGAGGAGAGCTTTTTTTACAGCTTTCTTGAAGAACCCCATGTTATAGTCCACTGGGAATGCCTCAGCTGGAAGGTTGTCCCATAACCTACACGTCCGTGGTAAAAAGGAGCGTGCAAAGCGGACTAATACTAATTTCCTTACATTATAAGGGTCACCTTTAGACAAAAGTTTTCATTGCATGAAAAAGTAACGTTTGTTTCTAATTTCATTGCAGGTACCTTAGTGATCCCCGTCCAGTCGTCAGAGAGAGCTGCGAAGTAGCCTTGGATATGTCCGAGTATGAGAACAGCCCGGAATTTCAATATGCTAACACATTGCTCTCAGTTGAAGTGTGACATGACATTACGTGATAGTTTAGATGCATTATTGTTTGTAAATTTTTATACATAAATTATAGCTGAAATATTTATAATGTACTGACACGAACTTCAACATAATTGTGAACTTCATACAATCGATTTTATGATTTTAGTAGCAACAGAAATTATTAAGTTTACTAAGAAGTAGCGCGTGCAACACATTCACTCATGCATGTGTTGCACAAATATACAACACACGTTCAAAGGCATGACATCGCCACCTGTCGCCACATGAAAATGCATTTGTGTTGTGTCAACACACCATCTTTCGCTATTTATTTATTTTTAATTAAACGGAGTAGCAGATAAACATGCTGGCCAAGTAGTGTTAAGTGGTCTCTGCAAGTTATGGACATAAGTATGCAACCTCGAGCATGCGTCAGTATTTCTTGAGGTCGTACTAGATGCACCGCTACCATAAGAATAAATAATACTACGTAGAACGGAAACTCCCGCTCCGAACGGGCTCAAGGTCACGATATTAGCCTACACGTTAATTTCGGCTAAACCGACTACTGAAGACGGGCTGTCTCGGACGGGCGCGTCAATTACAATAACGGCGCCAAGTTAATGTGGTGTCAGTGGTGTGTTTGTTTGTACAAACAATTCTAAAACAATGCCAAACTTAAGTTTTTTTAGTTTGCCCAAAGATGATGCGAGATAAGTAATATTTTATAAATATTATTCCTTTTCCGTACCTAATTTATCAAAAGGATATGACCAGTTCTTTTTGTGTAGCCAATTGTTTCACTTTCACTCAATTATAAAAAAAAACGTTAGATAACTACAGCATTTTAACATGTCGCCAAAATATTTTTAATAGCCCCCGCCATCGGTCATTGAACCTTTCTCGATTGTTTTGCTTCGCGATTGCGGCGCCGCGGCACTGGCGCACGCACGTTATACTTCGTTTACTTTAAACCTACACTACGTAAGTACTTACACCTATGTAGGTAAGTAATATTTACTTAAATGGCTTCATTTGGTATGGTACATAGAACTTATTAAGTAATATTATTTATAAGTATTTATAGAGTAGGTAAGTATTTATCATTCTTATATTTTGTAATACTAAACTAAAATAATGATTTTTAAGTAAAGAAAAACTTATATTTTTGCGATATTATCTTTAGACATAAGCATTACTAACAGTTCACAACCCTGGCAACACGCCTGGGCGACAGAGGGGCGTAACGGGGTGAAGAGGGAAGTAGGTATATAAATTGCGGCATATCGATGGCGGTCAAAGGAGATTCCGTTCTATGTAGTATTATTTATTCTTATGCCGCTACTTCGGAGACGGGTGCCTATAAGTATTTTGTCTGTTCTTTAATAAATATTTGTAAATTGAAATATATCTGTCAATGTACTATTCCATGTATATAAAAAGAGTTATCGGAAGGACAAAAAGAAATAGACGTAATTCAGAAATATGTTTAATTTTCATTGTATTTTTTTGTCAAAACTGTTTATTTTCTAATTAAAACACAGTTTTTTATTTTGATTATGAGTTTAATTCGAGTTTAAAAATTGCAGTATTGTAAATAAATTGTTTATTACAAAAATCTTTTTCTTCTTCGTAAATTGTGTCGTCAATTACATGGGACAACTTATAAGGGACCTTGTCAAAGTAAATCGAAAATGATAGTTTTCAGGCAGGGACCTTCTGAATACGGACAAGGCACGTTTAGTCAGGTGAGGTCGCAGCCTTCACTTGGGGGAGGAGGGGTGTTGTCACTACCAAGTGTGCAGTGTGCACGGTACACCGTTCGGCCGCCACATTTAGCTTCTAAAAAGCGACAAATTTTGGGTGTAGATTTCTTTCTCGTATATTTTATAGCTGCTTTGTCAGCAAGACGCCAGAAAGAGATGTTTAGCAAATCTTTTATAGTATTAGCTACATAAAAATAATAAACATAAACATCAAAAACAAATCGCGAGTTTGACGACCCTGGCTGGCCTTTGTCTCAGTTCCATAAGGTAGCATCCCATTATCAGCGCGCGCGGAATATGCGCAGTCTCGACATTCGTTACGTTGGTGTAGCGACTGAAATCGGTCGGTAACCCGATAACGATACTCATTACGATAGAGGCCACGTGGAGTTACGTGCTGGCCGCTGTATATAGACATCTACACACAACTGTTGCCTTAGGTTGTATGCCGTTGCAGCCGTAGGACCCATAATAAGTAGCAAAATCTATTCGCTTGGTTTACAATGTAGCTGTAATTAGTGCACCTGGGCACAAGTCTCCTCATTATTGGGGTGGCCTGGAGTATGCTCCAACACGCTGCTCCATACGGGTTGGCTGCCAATCCGATGGCGAATGTTTTCAAATCGCTCATAAGTCAACCGACAAGGTTTACCGACTATTATCTATCGATAACAACTGTGACAACGGCTTACCGTGCCCTCCCTCCAGCACGGAAATGCGCATCAAATTTTTGTCATCAGAAATGAAACGGACAGAGCTTCTGCATTTTTTTTATTGACAAGCAGAATGACATAGAATAATGGCTGGCAATGGCTTATATAGAGACGACTCCCTTCTTATTGGCTAGGGCTTGGCTTGGCTTAAGGGAGACGTCATGGCGGCATGGCTCTGATTGGCTAGCTGGCTGACACGTTCGTTACATTCGGCCATCCTGGAACAATTGCTCCCGCAATGGGAACAAACAGTAATGGTTAGCATCTGGCACAACAGATCATTATGTCGCTAGAAGGTTCGTGCAGTCTCGCGGCGCCGCGCTGCCCCTCTTTGCATTCAAATAACTATGAACTATGTAATCACACAGATAAGATCCAAAATTCGTTCAAAATGATTTTTAATATTTTGCCTCAAGAAGCCGCTGCGCGCCGCTGCTCTTTCAGTGGGAATTGACCCTCACACACCCGACCGCGCTCGTTTGGCTTAGCTGCGTAGATCGCTTGCGTTTTACGCCACCCGCCGTACCATGCGCGCTTTGCTCCTGCAATACTTAATAATAATTTAGGTGCGTTCCAATGGAGATCCCGAATTCCTCACAAACGCAGAGGCAGGCCACCGAGGGGGTTTTAGTGCGGTCAAATCTCACATAACCCGGTATCCTCTCCCAAGGTGTCGGGCACTGTCGGGTACCTTTTGAAGGTTTCCCCCCCGATACCAAAAAAAAGGTATGTATAAAAACGGATTCTGTCCCAATAGTCAGACTATTCTGGCCAAAATAACATTATGTTATGCTCTATGAAAATGAATTAAACTTTTTATAGTTCAGTTTTATATTTTTTATTTATGGTTTGGTATGTTATGTATGGTTTTATTAAAACGTTGCGTAACCATTCCGTCACAAAGTCATAAAATAACGAAACAACTTTTCGTTTTGAATTGTTTGTATAAAATGAAAATATCTATTGTACAATGAAAGTGCATATAAAACGAAATGATACTTATACACCGGTACTCGAAAATGTATTGAAACCAATTATTTGTTTGTAATGCAAATGAGGCAAAATTTTCATTATGGCTGCATATTTGTAGCTCTTATAATTATTCCGGTTGTGGTAAGTCGATGCGATGGTATTTATCAGTTTATTTTGTTCGTCGTTTCCATTATACCTAAATGTAGCAAGTCATTTATTGATTAAACACTTTTGCTAATAACGGCTAATAATAAACACAAAACGCTTGTGCTAATGAGTCTATGGTTGGCCGTAGTGCCATCTATATTATATGTAAGTACTTATTTATACTAGCGTATATTATAAGTCTATGCCCTGTTCTCACTTACATTATAAGCTGCTAGTCAACTCAGTTAGTTTCTATGTGATTTCAGTTGATTTGAGACATCAGAGAAATAAAAAAAAAAAACATATTTAAATCTGTAGAACTTTAAGCGTTGTTTTGGATCCCCATTTATGGATATCATCTGAGAATAATTACAATTACATTATAGAAACCAAATTCGCGCGCCCAAATTGAAGCATGTTGATTACGGGCCGCACTTAAGGTTAAATTTTATCACAACACTTTAAAAACAAAAGAAGTCTAATAAACTAACTTTTCACAGTGTTTTCAATATTTTGTAGTATTTTATAGTTAATTTGGTCAAAATAAAAATATTTTGTTTGTCAGATGTGACAGCTGTAGGAATCTATTTCGTGCTTCAATTTTGACAGCGCGCTTGTATGTAAACCCTCATTCTATACGTATTTATTCTAAGGGTATTATGTTCTAAAATTGTAGTTGGTGTTACAAACTATTTATTGAGACTAGCATCTCAAAATTTTATATTATAAATTGTATCTTAGGACTGTGTCAACTAGTATTTTAGGTGGTAGAACTATGGAGGTGGGCGAATTATGGTTCGCCCGGGGAAGTACCACCGCTGCACCCACTTCTGGCGTGAACCAATTCTGTTGTGTTTCGGTGGAAAGGTGCAGTTGCCGGCCACACTTACATGAGGCGACCACCAGCCTCCGGAGTAGCAGCGCAACTGCATACGACCTCAGACAAGACTTACCTATGCTTGCTTCAGGTTGTATGTAGATGTCCATGGGCTGCAGCGACCACTTAACACCACGTAGCCTGCATGCTCGTCTGCTACTCCATTGAAATAAAATAATACAAATACAATAGTTTTTATGAAGTTTTCAGATATGTTAGAATTGGAGCAGAATTCCTTTTTCGGCTTAACGCATGAGGTGGCACTAAGCACCAGCACGCTGGAGTTGGTGCAACAGCTGGAGATAGAGACGTGGAAGCATGCGAGAGGTGATCGCCACGTGCGACGATACTTTCACTCTTATGATACGCCATTTGTCGGACCTGACGGGCGGGGAATAAACGAATGAACTTATAACTCAATAGATAGGCTGTAACTATAATAAAGAAATTTAGGAAAAAACAAACTTATTTACTTCCAATACAAGAAGTAATCAGTCTCGGACCGAGTATAGATGGGCGATACGTATTGATACTATTGCGTATCGATATTTTTATTCGATACACTGACATGCAGTACGCAGCGATACGTAACGTATCGTACTTATTCCTCGTCGTATCACATATAACTATGAAGTAAAAATATTAAATACTAATGCGCTCTTCTGACATATGTGCGGATGCTTCGAATAGTAAAAATAATAAATAATTTTCTTTTTCTTTTTATTAACCATGTTTGCACTTCTGTTCGTTAGTTACTTAGTTTAAAAAATAGTTTAAGAGTACCTACTAGTTACAACAATCACGAAACACATTATTATTAATAAAAAATTGTTGTTTATTTCGTTATACCTACTCTTAATATAATATATTATTTATATCGTATCGATATGCCATGATTCGATTCGTTTTGATACGATGTATCGATGCAAATCGTTTTCTTCCACCTCTCTGACTCTGATGTATATTCGCCAAAAAAGCCTGAAATGAAACATCTTTTTTTCTATTATAGCATTGCTATCTCTGTGCATATACCTAGCCAGAGTCAAGTATAATTCTCACATCTCTTTTTTGCCTCTTTCGTTGAAACTGGACGAGTAATAATAATAGATAAATTCAGTAAGTCGTCTGTAATCAGTCAGTCAATTCAGTCAGATATCTGTTAAGCGCGCCCTTAGTGATCTGTCACTTTGTGTCGTTGTTGGTAATCACTCGTTGGTAATCAGTCGTCAGTCAAGTCAGTCAGACATTACATTCAATTAAAGCGATGATTTACATTACATTCAAGTAAAACGATGGCTACTTTACCAGAATGTGACCGATGGAATTTTGGAAGCAAGCAGAAAAATCATATTTTAACACAGTTATTTTATTTCACAACACTCGTGGACCGTTGGACCCGGCAGAGGTGGGGAATGAATGAATTATATACCGTACAAGGATAGACAATAACATTAAAGAAATTAAGGTATAGAGAATTATTTTACAACAGAATCAGTATCATGGCTAAAAAGGCGCCTGAAATAAAACACCCATTTTGGCGCCAATAATAAATGTCACTCAAAAGTGACAGTTCGAGTTTTGGCGGAAAGTCGAAAAAGACTATTGTGGTCTTGTTTTATCACGTTTCTTGGTGTATTTTTGAGTTATATCGCATATATTTGATGGCATTTTGTTCGGTATATTAATTATAGTACACGAGTGTTGTGAATTAAAATAACAGTGCGAAAATATGTTTCTTCGGCTTGCCTCCAAAATTCCATTGGTCACGTTCTGGTAGAGAAGCCATCGCTTTACTTGAATGTAATGTAAATCATCGCTTTAATTGAATGTAATGTCTGACTGACTTGACTGACGACTGATTACCAACGAGTGATTACCAACAACGACACAAAGTGACAGATCACTAAGGGCGCGCTTAACAGATCTCTCTTCGGAGTCTATTGAACCAATTACCGTACAATTTTCTCCATCGTGTACTCTCTCTACGACTTGAAGTTGGCGAAATTGCGAAAACGCAGATAGTCATATTAAAAAAAACTTTTAAAATGGATCTTTAATTTATTTTGGCGAAAAAACAAACCATAATAAACTAAAGAACACTTATAGAGTTTGTTTGGCTGCAAACCTTTTTGCGTCTCTGCTGGGTATGGGTCTCTCCCCATTATTGAGGAGGCCTGGAGCTTACTCCACCAAGCTGCTCCAATGCGGGTTGGTGGAGATAGAGTTTGTTTACAAAGAGAGTAAGGTCTGGTCATTTTGTAAACTAATGAAAAGTTTGTAAAAAATAAACTAAACAATAAGAAACGTTAAAAAAATCCTCTTGCGCGAAGCTTATTTATTATAAAATTAAGTATGTTATACGATGTGTGTAACAGCCATTCTGCTACTCCTCGTACGAGTACATAATAATATTGCTTTTAATAATTTTAAAACCTCAGCTTAAAACAAAGCTCACAGATTTAATAAAGTTTATGCGGAAAATTCTAATAATGACGTCTTGGCTTAGACCAATTACGTTAAAGTAATTATTCTAAGCGTCTTGGCTTTTTAATATTTTTCAGTAAAGACACAAAATATGTAGCTCTTTTTCCGCACACATTTTACGGACGCTTGGACGTATTCAAGTCTAAGTACTTTAAAACAAATAGGTCCAACTCAAATACGCACGTCACATTCATACTCAGTTTACTCAATTATTTTATTTATTTGTAGAAACAGTATATAAAATGTAAAGACGATGGTGTTGAAATAGAACACTTTTTAATATGTAGCTTTGCAATGTACGAGTAGGTACTAATGCTTGTTCGAGTGGAATCTTGCAATAAAATTTTGAAGCGGAAGTCTTCAATCGTATGAGCTGAAATTTTGTATCGGTAATAGTCTAGATGACAATGCAAGTTTATAAACTTAGTACTGTCACAATGCAAAGAGCTCTTTATGTCTATTGTGGTACTGTTGTAACTCCAAAATGGTCACCGCAACAAAATGGCGGATTACATATTTTTGTACGCCTTAACCATTATGGGTATCTGTCGTCGTCGTCTTATTATTATATAAATATTATGTGTAAGTTTGGAGGAAAAATATACTACTTAATATGAAAGATACAATTACGTTACATATAGAAATCGAATTGGCTACATCTAATACCTTTAAACGAGCAATTCTTGTATATATCTAAATATATTTTTTGAATCTCGGAAACGGCTCCAAAGATTTTGATGAAATTTAATGGTCAACATTTGACAATCCACCTTTCAAACAAATGACAATGTCGATAATTATGAAAGACCTCAATAAAAATTTCGTCAGGGAATTAAAGCTTTCTTGGTCGAATGGTTACGAAAGCCGACTACGGAGCTAGAGACCCGGGTTCAAATCTCAAGTAGGCAAATTGCGTTTTTTATTTTTTTGTGACAATTTTTTTTTTAATTGTGAGCTAGGTATTTCAAAAGGATTTGTAAAGTAACACTAAGTCAATGAATGCTTTGCTTAAAAATAAACCAAGTAAATAATTTGTTTTTATCCAAGCAACGCTCGGGCGTCCAGGTAGGTACTACATATTAACTTAAATCAGCCATAACGTTATGTTATTATAATGTGGCTACGGGTGAGATGAGGAGACTGCCTACCTGTTGCAGTCAGGTAAGCAGCCGTGAAGACGGTTGACAGCGCGGAAATTAAGATTATCCAATATGGCGTCTGTCTTTCCGAGGGATGTGAGTTATCTTCTCGTTTGCTCTGTTATTTCTTTGATAGCTGCAGTGACTTGAAAGTTTGAAACCATAGACTTAGCTACATGAGTCTATAGTCATATAGTCTGGTTTCAAACCATAGATTTTTGAAGTGAAAACTCAATGAAAACTTCTTTAGCGGCGTTGTGCACTTTTTTTGGGATGGGTAAAAAATGTTAAACTCGCGTCAGGACAAGAGGCCTGATCGAATATTCGTAAGACGGAGGGGTGACAGCTGATGACGGCTCGACTAGTATTTAAAATATGGACATTGAACAAAGTGTCAATTAATGAAAAAAGTGTCGAAGAAATATTGAAATAAAATGAGTGAGTACTTTATAAAAATATTGGATGAAAACCTACTAAAAATACTAGATGAAAAATAATACTGATAATAAAAGCAATTCGTGCGAAATTATACCCAAAATATCAAAAATGCACAACGTTAATGTTCAAGTTTTCACTTCTGCCGGCACTACCGGAGTGCAACCCGTTTTTATTTATTTATACTACGTAGGTAGTCAAAGACTTAAAAAACCTATGCTTGAAACATGTACACAATACACAGTTACATGTACAGGTACACAATTTAAATAATTTATGATAATAAACATACATAAATTACCTATATGAAAAATAAGTAATGGAGATGTTGGAGATCTATGAATAGCTATGCCCGCGATGTCATCCGCTTGGATAGGGACTTAAATCAGATATATATGAATACTTTCCTGTTAATCGTAATATATGTATGATGCCTAAAACTATCATCGATAAATGGACTATCCAACACAAAAAATATGTTTTCAATTCGAACCATTCGTTTCTAAGACTAGCACTTTCTGACCAACAAACTATGCAGCTTTTTTAAAAGCTTTTAATTAATTGCCCTAAAAAGAAGAAAATAAAAAAATCCTTTAAAATCTTAATTATCAACTTATAACCGCATTATACACAATTTATATGACCATAAAAGCTTATTGCGTGATTTCAGTTTAATAAAATACTTACGCAAATCTCGCGACAAGCTTTTATTAATTATGATCATAATATAAATTGTGTATAATGACTAATCTTTATATATATAATTCTTCTGTGAGTGTGTATGTCACTGAACTTCTCTCAAACGACTGGACGGATTTTGATGAAATTTTTTGTGTGTGTTCAAGGGGATCTGGGAATGGTTTAGATTCACAATTTGGGCCACTGGAAATGTTTTTTTTTTATTTTTTATTTATACTTAAGTAGTTTTCCCATATGAGTTGTTCCTACCTATCAAACGTTTGTATTTCGTGCCGTGCCGTTCTAAACTTTGACACAGTCAGAATAACAGGACAATTCGTGTGTCATTATTTGTTTTATATTTTTGTTTGACAGTAACATGTAATCTTATTAAGATAATAAAAAAAAACAAATCCTCTTTGGACAACGTCTGCACCCGGGCGGAGCTGGGCGGGACCACTAGTGAGGTTATAAGTTGATAGTTAAAATTTTTAAGAAAAATTTTATTTTCTTCTTTTTAGAGCATTTAAATAAAAGCTTTTTTTAAAAGTTTTTTTTTTACTTTTAATTTAAAATATTCAATATACATAGATATTTTATAGTTTAAATAGCTTAGTAGATGAGCAAGTTGGTAACGTGTGGTCAAGTGGTCGCGGCAGTCAACAAGTCGATGGACATCTATACACTGTAGTGTACTGATGCCCTACTATTACGTATATTGATGGTTGCCTCGTGTAAGTATGTCCGGCAATTTTTCACACGGCAATCTTTCCACTGGTTTTACGGAAGAAATGAGCGCAGTCAAAGATATTGGAATTTTCGATTTCTATTCAAGACAGGCCGCGTGGCGCAATGGTTATCATGCCGGACTGCTAATCGAAGGATCCCAGGTTCGGTTCCCGTCGAAACAGAAAGAATTCTGTTCTCGGTCTGGGTGTTTGTGTTTCTGTCTTTGTATGTGTCCATGGTACTCATGACACAGGGTATATCTACCCTATTGTGGGGCTATGAGTGTGAAACGTTATTATTATTATTACTATGGGTGCAGCGGTGGTACTTCTTCGGTCAAATGATACGCAGTAGGTACTATACGTATGAATGATACGCAGCGTTACAAATACTTACGCAGTTTTTCATAATATAAAAATGATATAACTTTTATTATTAAACATAGTAGATACCTACCTATAATGCATATTTCTTATACCTACTCTCTAGACGCGATGAACCCAATTTCATTTATTTTCACAACGCAACATAATTTAGGTATAAAATGTTTGCAAAATACGGCACATAGAAATCTTACACAGGTTCAAACAGACTATTATTTTAGTCTAGGTATTGTGGGAACCGTTTTGTAGTACGCAATTTAATTAAGATGTAACAAAGACAGCTGTTACAATGGACTCCTAATTATAATAACTGTACCTTCCAAGGATATTAGTATATTACATCTGTATGCTTCTTATTAATTTCGACACGCTCTCTCTATACGGGAAAACGTGACGAAGATTATGTCTTGTTAATTATAATTAAATATGAAGTCAGTTACCTGTGCAGACTATGTTACACAGTGTTCCGAAAATTGCAAAACCCGTAAGGGTGTTTCGAATCAGTGACGTCATTAAGAATACATTTCTAGATAGAAGTAACATTTCAATGTAGAAATTAGGAGTTTTTCCTCAAGCAAATTAGTTTTAAACACGTGTGTTAATTTAAGTACTGTGACGTTAGTTCCGATTTTGGTCACGTGTCAAAGGAGCCTGTTTTGGGGATAAGGGGGATTCGTTCCTCATTGTTACTCATTGGTTTTGACACCTGGTTGTTTTGACATTTGGATTGTCGGGTAGACAAGGCAGGGAGTTTAAATTAAAAGATCAACACGATTTGACTAAAAAAAGAAAGTGTTGCTACATCATAAAACATTTGCTAATCGCTGAAAAGTACTTTACATACAGCGGGTTTCTCTTTTTTTAATCAGTGAAAAATACCGCACATCAATGACCTGCAAGATTCTTTACACAGAAGGGCATAAGACAAAGAATTGCTGCAAAGCTGATTCTCATTACTTCCGCAAGTTTCAGGAATTGAGTAATTACTTAAGCGTTTGTGACTTGCTAGGAAGCTGTACAGTACTTAAACCGGAAAATAAAACCATCTTGTTACATCTTTTCATGAGAAAGTTAAAGTAAGCGTTTTTACAATATAGCAGAAATCAAGAAAACCTTGCAATTTTTAACATTTATGATATCAGGATTTTTTTACATATTATTATAAGGATCGTTTCTGTGCTTTTAGCTGTTTAGATTTCCATTTTTAGCCTACAGTTACCTACTTACATATGATTAATTAATCTATATCTACATTGAAGTACTGTACATTGAAGATATTTGAGAAAAACTGTCACTACGGCTATTTATTAGCGTAATAGAACCCAAAACAATGATTTTTAGAATTATTGTCTGTTTGTCTGTTCGTTTGTGCTCGCTAATCTCAGGAACGACTTAACGTAGAAGGATGCAGTTTTCACTGATATATTGGTATTTTTTTGGATTAACATTTTAGTGTTTGTTTTATTTAAATCGGTTCACAAATAAAAAAGTTACGTCCATTTCAAGAATATATCGATCAGTGTTTGGAAGTATCGTTGTTGATTTATCGAAAACTTCAGTCAATGTATTGAAGTTTTTATAATTTACAGTCCCTTAAATGATAACATGAAACTTATAAATAAAAAGAAAAATAGATAATACATAGAAAAAAAAACCAACATAAGATGAGCTGGCAATAATATGGTAAACTGTACGAAATAGGGTTTTTCGTACAGTTCCCCACACGTCGAAAAAGTTAAAGCTAAAGAGTTTGTTCGTTTGTAAGTTTGTTTAAAATCACTAATCTCAGGAACTACTAGTTCCAATTGAAATTTTTTTTTGCGTTGGATAGTTGGATAGATATCGGGGAAGGCTTTTTTTTATAAATAAACCGAACAAAAAGGCAGACGGGCCGCGTGGTCTTAAGCGATCACCGTCGCCTATGGACACGGGCAATCCCAGGGGAGCCACCCGAGGGCTTTAGGCTTTATAACATCATGCTATGACTAATACCGAAGTCCACGCGGACGAAGTCGCGGGCGGCCATTATTTGACAAATAAAAATAATTGTGTTATCTCAATAGCTTTAATATTTTGCGTCACATTTTTGTTAAGTTAGACTTCGTTTTATTAAGATGACTATAGAAGTTTGATAGTGTTTTTTTTTTATTATAAATGAAAAAATGAATTATCAATTACATCCACTGCTTGAAAACGATTTTGCATACATTAAGTTTTTCTTTTATACACCGCGTGTCAATGACCCCTCCAGACTACACAGACTACATACATACAAGTCGAAAACTCATTACTTCCTCAAGGTTCAGTTATTAGGCAATTACTTAATCGTTTGCGGCTTCCAAGAAGCCATTCATTTGCCAAGAACTGGGTGCTAAACTTAGACTAAGAATAATGTGCTAAATAATATTTCTCATTTTTAATAATGGCGTAGCAAACTCTATGCATATTGCCAGCGTCAAGTACAACCTTTGCATCACTTAGTAATCGTAGAAAAAATCAGTCAGTCGTCAGGTTCAGTCAGTCTAGTCATTCAAATGTTCAAGTAAAGTGATGGCTACTTTACCAGAACATGTCCTATGGAGTTTTGGAGGCAAGCCGAAAAAACATGTTTTCGCATTGTCATTTTATTTCACAACACTCGTGCACTGTCATTAACCTATATCGAGCAAAATGCCATCAACTTTATTCGATACTAGCTGACCCCGCGAACTCCGTATCGCGTTTAAATATTAAATAATAATAATAATAATGGATAGCATATAAACCTTCTCCGTGAAAAAATACATGTACATACCAATTTTTATAATAATCGGTCGAATAGTTTCTGAGTTTTGCGATGTCATATATACAAACATCCTCTTTTATATGTATATAAGAATAACTTAAAAATACACTGAGAAAATGAAAATAAAACAAGAGCACAACTTGTCCCTTCAGACTTCCCGCCAAAACTCTAAATAATATTTTGCTGCGTCTTTTTAAAGAGAAAAGTTAAGTAATTGTGATTTTAAATTATTCTAGAAGATTGAAAAATCGAAAGGCATAAAAAGACTGTTCCTGTAGTTACCTTTCCCCTTTTTAGCTCTGTAGTTATCTTAATCATGACAATGTGTTTAATACTTTTAATGTTTTAAGCGCAACGGGTTGACTGGCAGAGAATGCCACTAGGCATTAAGCCCGCCATTTGTACTTTTTTTTATATAAGTGCAATAAATCTAATACAGTACTTTTACCTCACGAAGCGACGTGCACTTTACTTGTGGTATCCAAGTGTAGAAACACGCTAAGAATGTGTGCGTGAAAATGAGTACCGTCAGCATATAAACTGTTGGGAAACAGGTATTTTATTTTTAAATATAATTTTGAATATGTTTATTTTTTCTTTATATTTGTATAAATAAAAATTACATATTTATAAAAACAATAATATACACTTTGTATTTACTTGTGAAAAGAAAATAAACTACAAATAATCCTAACTTTCTAACTATAATATTATAAGTGCGAAAGTGAGTTTCTTTTTTTGTTTTTTACGCCTTCACACTCTAAGTATTACACCAATCGTCATAAAATTTTGCATACACATTGTCTGGGGTACAGAGAAGGACATGAACTACATTTCATCCCGGAAAAAGGAGTGTTTCCGGGGATGGATATTAACGCGGGCGGAGGAGTAATAAAATAAAATAAAACAAGCTAGGTACATTTGTTCTCTTTATTAATATCAATCAAAATCGTCGGAATTGTAGAACCACAATAAAAGCTTAAAACCCTAGAAGGAAGAAGAATCAGAATCAATCGAATTATCCGTATCAGTTTCATCAGAATCATCTTGTAAATTTATGATCATTTCAAAATCGCTATCAAAATACTTCATGTATTCTTGCTCTTTCCTTTCTACACTTTCGTCTCGGACGGTACTGAGAGCTCCCGCGCCTCCCGCGCTTACGCACACATTCACAGCGTGTTTGTGAACTTCGTTAACACAAGTAAAGAGCGCGTCGCTTCATGAGATAATAGTACTATACCTTTAAACGAGCAATTCTTGTATATATCTTTATATATATAATTCTTGTGTGAGTGTGTATGTCACTGAACTCCTCCTTAACGGCTGGACAGATTTTAATGATTTTTTTTGTGTGTATTCAAATGGATTCGAGGATGGTTTAGATTCACAATTTGGGCCACTGGAAATGTTTTTTAATTACTTTTTTACTTATTTAGTTTTCCCATATAAATTGTTCCTGCCTGTCAAACGTTTTGTATTTCGTGCCGTGTCGTTCTAAACTTTGACACAGTCAGAATAACTGGAAAGTTCGTATGTCATTATTTGTTTTATATTTTTGTTTGATAGTAACATGAAGTCTCTTTAAGATAATAAGAAAACAAATCCTCTTTTATTACTTTTAAGGCAGGACAACGTCTGCGGGGTCCACTAGTCTAAATATATTTTTTGAATCTCGGAAACGGCTCCAAAGATTTTGATGAAATTTAGTGCACTGGTTGCGGGGCTAATAAATCGATCGACAAATTTTTATTGATAGAATTTGTCGTTTTTTTTAAATGTTTATGCAGTTAAATATAAAATTACTCTTACTGACATCTATTGGAAAATATTAATAATATTTTGTGGCGTAGAAAGCCGTCAAATGGTCAATTTGACAATCCACCCTTCAAACAAATGACAATGTCGATAATTATGAAAGACCTCTATAAAAATTTCGTCAACGAAATTAGAGCTTTCTTGGTCGAATGGTTACGAAAGCCGACTACGTAGCTAGAGACCCGGGTTCAAATTTCAAGTAGGCAAGTTGCGTTTAATATTTTTTGTGAGAATTTTTTTTAATTGGAGCTAGGTATTTCAAAAGGATTTGAAAAGTAACACTAAGTCAATGAATGTTTTGCTTAAAAATAAACCAAATAAATAAATTGTTTTTATCCGAGCAACGCTCGGGCGTCCAGGTACTCATTATATAATTATTATTATCATTATATATAATAAAACTAAGTTGATAAAATGTGCGTGCCGATAAAACTTAAAAGGGAGTCCGGGCATGATAAAGGGGCTTATATAGTGTGATAGCCCTTTATCCCCCCTCGAACAAGAAAGTTCCCGTTTTAACCTAAAGGGCGTGTTTTTAAAGATATAAGGGCTTTTACAACCCTTCAACTTGGAAATTAAATGTAGTGGCGCCATCTGTTGTCGAGTATTTGAACTTCATTCAGAATAACGATTTTATTTGGGTTCATGGACGTACCCGGGTTCTTGGCCAGGGGAGGCAAATGCTTGGCCAGGGGGGGGGGGCAATTTCTTGGTCACGGGGGGAAGGGGTGAATATTTTAAGGTTCTTATATTAGGGGTTTCAAGCTGGGTACCGCAATAACGTACCGCTGTAAATTTGCTTTCCACGTTACGCGATGACACGCATACAAAATCCAAAGTCCACGCGGACGAAGTAAAGGTCGGCCGCTAGTATTAAATAAATACTATGATTTTAGGTAGCTAACCTTTACGGACACCAAGATGATGTATATTCTAAAAGTACTGGTATTTTATTAGTCCTTAAAAGCGACTACTCACTCAGACATGGTTATGATTGTTGTACTAGGTAGGATGACTTTCAAGTCTACAAATTTTAATAGTATTCGTTATAATAATATAATAAAAAAAATGTAGTCTAATGACGGGCTTTTATAAATAAATAACGTTTCACACTCAAAGCCCCAAAGTAGGGTACAAATATCTTGTGTCGTGGGTACCATGGACACATACAAAGATAGCAACATGAACACCCAGAGCGAGTACAGAAATTTAAACTCATAATTCAAATTTCTGTTTCACCGGGAATCGAACCCGGGACCCTCCGATTGGCAGTCTGGCATGGTCACTTAGGCTTTTTAGACTTACTTTTTTAATAAACTATAAAAAATTGAGTATGTAGCTATCTCTGCTAGTTTATTAGCATCTGCTGCTTGGAAACTCTTGCATACAGTGAGTTTCATTTGTCTGAATCCTAATAAATTGCGTGTCAGTAACTCACAACAGATTTTATACAGATCCATACTAATATTATAAATTCGAAAGTTACTCTGTCTGTCTGTCCATCTGTCTGTCTGTTACGCTTTCCCGCTTAAATTACTGAAGCTAGAAAAAAACCAAGATTTTTGTAAAGGTGGGACGAAATGTTATTAAGTATCCGGTCTTTGATAAATGTACATATACATATATGTAGCATTACTTTGCAGACCGCAGTCGAAATTAATTAAATTAAATAATTGTCTAATAAAACTGATCCTTGTGGATATAATAAATTACAAAAACGCTTGTTCTTTCTTTAACTTCTTCTTCATGTTTATAAAACGTTGCAAATTTTAGCGTCTTTAAAAAACTTAAGGCTTTCTGCAAGCTTTAGACGAGTAAGTAATTGCCTAATATAATAACTGAACCTTGCTGATGTAATGAGATTCTCACACTTCTTTATAAAGTACTAGCCTTCCGCCAGCAGCTTCGTCCGCGTGGATCCGTTTTATAGGTTCCTGTAGGAAAAAAGAAACATCCTATGTCCACTCTATCTGTGTTCCAAATTTCATTAAAATTGGTTCAGTGGTTTAAGCGGGTAAGGGTAGCAGACAAACAGACAGAGAGACAGACAGACTTACTTTCGAATTTATAATATTAGTAGGGATTATCTTCTAGGATTGCGTATGACCAAATAAAATGGAGCCTTTCAGGTTACTTGAATGAGATGGACACAGCGAGGGTTAAAATAAAGAAAAAGCGGAAACTCATTACTTGCGCAAGGTTCGGTAATTAGGCAATTACTTTAGCGTCTGCGGCTTAAAAGGGAGCTTACAAAACTGTCTGAATACTTGTTGCCGTTAGAGAAAGAAAAAAATACAACCTTCTGCTAGAAAATTTTGTAATATCTTTTAAGGGTGGTGTAAATATAGAAAAAGGAGCATGTAAAGTCAGTTGTATGAGCTTTTGCACATTCAGTCAAAGAAAAGCGAATACTTATTAGTCCCGCAAGATTGCGTACTAAACCATTACTTAGGAGTCCTGCGGTTTTTTATAAAACAGCCCTGCAGTTCTGCTACAGACATACGGATAGACGGACAATAGAGACAAAATGATAGGAAATTCTGTAGATGTTTTGTAAATCCTACTTCCTACTATAATATTATAAATGCGAAAGTAAGTTTGGTTGTTACTCTTTCACGCGAAAACTACTCAACCGATCATCATGAAACTTTGTACATATATTCTTGGAGTTATCAGAAGTAAAATGAGGTACTTTAAAAAAAGTCGGGTGAAACCACGGGGCACAGCTAGTAAATGATATAATACGAAGGAAGCTTTGCTTAAAAAAAGGGTTTTATAATTTATCAGTAAGTTTTTGCACTAGACTGTACACCGAGCGCACAATACAAAAAAGTTTTTGTTTTTTAAACGAGAGAGTTAAATCTTAAGCTTTACCTCAGTTAAGTATAAAAAGTTATGGATAAACAAGAAAAAGTCATTATTTCCACAAGGTTCAGTAATTAGGCAATTATGAAAGCGTCTGTGACTTGGGTGAATAATTTCATCTATACTAATATTATAAATACGAACATTTGAATATATTTTTTGATGTTTTAATGGACTAAATTTGGCACAGAGATGCATGGTATAGCACATAACTAAATCATCCTAGCGGGGTCAGGCCGGAACACTAGTATTTTCTGTCTTTTTAGAGCTATTAAAATATGTAAACATCTTATTTTGACGACCCGCGTGGCGCAGTGGTTACCATGCCGGACTGCCAATTGAAGAGTCCCGGGTTCGATTCCCGGCGAAGCAATTTGAATGATGGTTTTAAATTTCTGTTCTCACAAACACCTAGATGTTTGTGTTTCTGTCTCTGTGTGTGTCCATGGTACCCACGACATAGGGTATAGCTACCTTGCTGTAGGGCTATATGTGTGAATCGTTATTTATTTAATTGTTAAACGAATAAATGTTTAAACGTGTACAATGTTAAAAGCTTCAAATCAGTATACTTGTGATGGTTCAGTGCAGTCTAACAATTTCTTAATACATATCTTTTTTCGAAGCGCTTCGTCATTTTTGTGAACACCCCTAACTTTGATTTCGAATATACGCCAATAGTGGACTTATTAAAAACAAAATTTACCTAAGTTTTAAATCACAAAGTTTCACTTACATAACTTCGATACTTTCCTTTTTATTGATATCCAAAATAATCAGATTTCGTCTCTGACACGCTCATGATTAAATAAATCGTAACGGTATTTCATGCAGTGCTAGAAAGCCGAAATTTGATACGTTAGTTAGTACATAAACTTATCACTTTTGCCCGCCAATTCCCAAACTCACACATTTTGATTGAGATATAGCGTTGGTGAAGTTAGGGGTGGTAGAGTTAAGTGTAGATTAAGGAACTTTAATTTACTTCTTAATAAGGAATTTTATACAAGATCTGATATTCTTTTTCACGGAGTATATGCTCCAGTCTTGGCAACATTTTAAAGGAAAATGTTTTGGTTGGTTATACTCGTATTTACGGTTAAAACAAAGAAAAAGTTATTGCTTCCACAATGTTCAGTAATTAAGCATTTACTTAATCGTCGGTGGCTTGGATGAAGATTTTAATAAAACTGTTGGAAGAAGGTCTTTAAAGCTACCAGAAAACTTTAACTTCTTATTATCATTCCAGAAATAAATCTCTAAACGTATGATATTAAAAGTTCTATTTCAGTATGCCTTACAGGGAACGGAAGAGCTGTTCAATATAAATCAAGTATCAAGACTGTTGAAAGCACGTCGCCAATATATTGCGAGTGAGAATCGCTATGCACAGTAACCTTCTTAGCTATAAATATGTTCACATCCTTTGACGGTTCGATGCAGTCTAACGATTTCGTCAAGACATATGGGTAAATAATTTCGACGTTTAGTAGCCAAAGGTTCGCTACTAAGGTCAAGCAAGATGTTATTTTTGTTACATATTATCAATAAATCAAACGTGTATGATGATAATTAATTTTGTATAAATATTTCTTACATCCCCCCAGACAAGATGCCATCAGGCTATATTACTACGAGTACTATATATACTATACAGAGTTCTTCACTACAGCTAATTTTTAAATTTGGAGTTTGCTAAAGGAATACGTGAATGAATAAAGGAACGAACGAGAGAGAGAGAGAGAGAGAGAGAGAGAGAAAGAAAGAAAGAAGAAAGAGACATTTATGTTTGTCCATGGCCGGTTCACGGTACACTTTCCGCATCTTCTCTTGCCAAGGGTTTCCCCTGCGGTATTTATCTCTTCTTTTACATAATAGGTCTTCTTTGATGATGAGTCGCAGCACCACCCTTCAGTGCTGCGGTGAAGCTGGCCAGTATCCGCTGTGGAAAAGGATATATTTTTATTTATATGATACATTTGTATTGTAAATATTTAATTGTATTACCTATATATATAAAAGTGTAAACATATTTTTAATAAATGTGTGTGTGTTATAAACAAGTTTTTCTTAAAAACATCGATCGGGTGGAAATTCTGGCGCCAAGGCAGACCGTATAGGTAACCGTATAGTTTTGGCGGTCTCGTCTGAAAGTGGCTACCGTATGTTTTCATCCGCACGCCTGTTGTTCCAAGCCGCTGAGCAGCAGTAACGGGAGGCGCACTATACGTCGTTATGCACTCATCTGATACTGTACGCAACAACTCACATACGTATAGATTTATTTACTATCCTTTATCAAACCAACGAGACCTATAATTTAATAAAGATAAATATCGCAGTAGGGCAACACTTTAAGAGACTAACTAACTGTGGAATTGGGAGACTGCAGGAAACGTAACAAATATTATTGTATCAAAATAAGTTGAGCGGAAATTCTAGTAAAATTGCGTTTCGAATATATCGAGGTCAATCGAATAAGAGATTACTTAGATTTAAGTAACTAAGCAGTAAGATAAAGATTTTTATTTGCAAAAATATGAGTGAATACAAAAGTTGTTGTTGTATAATATTCTTACCTACGAATATTACCATATTTACCTTCATGAGGTATGTAAATATTACAATGACTATAAACTTAATAAAATTTCAGGTATAAAATTAGAATTAATGAATATTAGTGTATGTTTTTTTAATATTAATATGACGATTAGCCATTGTTCTGGAAGTTTAAATTTATTTTTGTTACTATTGACTAATATTTATGTTTTTCACGATTGTAATTAATAAATACAAATAAAAAGTACGAAATTATCTGAGCAAAGTCAATTTTGCAAGAATTGTATTATGTATTGATATACGATATGGCAACACTGGATCCGACTTCTTGCCATTAAACAAAATGAACCTTATTAATGGTTGCCGCGGTTGGATCACGTCCCTGATACATTTTTCGTGAATTTTCAATTTACCGTGGTATTTAATGAATGTACGTTTCGGAAGATTGATGTACTATTCCTTCATTTCCGTGCCCAAGCCACACTAACTACTTTTAGCACCGGCGAACGGCGATTTTTTCGCTAAATGCAGCTACCAAATGCTGCAAAGACAAAGACAAAGACTTTTATTTGCACAAATATGTTTGTTTACAAAAGGTGTTCTTACACATTTGGTTCGCCATATTTACCTTCATGAGGTAGGTATGCAAATATTACAATAATTAAAACTTAACTAATTACACTACTTATTATTATATATACTTATTATATACTTATACAATATTTATATGTATATTGAAACATATTTCTTTATTATATTACACGTATATGATTAATATTATTATTTGTACCCATATTGCACCCTTTTATTGATTAATTTTTATATATTAATTTATTTATATTTTTCGGATCGGATCCGTTTGTCGGCTTTGGGCAGAGTTTTTGTACATTAGGAAAAAAGCCGGCGCACCGTGCACACTTACATACACACACACCAATTATGTAATATGTAACAGTAGAATCCAATGTTCAGATTTTTTTATTCATTTATTTTCATGTGAAAACACCTTAAACTAAGTTTCACAAAGGGTTAAACTTAATGCCTCTTGGCATTGTCTACCGGTCGACCCTGACTGATGATGAGAATGCGAGGTAGGCTTCTAAAAATAAAGAGGCTAAAAGAACAAATAATTAAAAATAACAATAATAACTACGTACATAATAAAATACATACACTAATAAATATACATATTTACATATATACACACATACATACTACAAACACATATTGGAAGGATATAATAACAATTAATGTTAGTGTTTAAGGTTTATTGATGCAAACTGTGTATTTTTGTCTCAGTGGATGAGCGGGGAACCTGTAACACAGATCTAACCAAGTACAGGGCCCTTGCGACTTGTAAATGTAAACGCATTTGTATCAATAAGTCATCATTTTTTATAATAAATTTATATTTGAAACGAATGCACGATTCGCTAACGTGTTCGAGTTTAGGTAGTCACGTAATTGCTATGTAGAGTCCTTAAAGTCGCTAAAATGTGCGATTACGTTGCCGCAAGCAAGTTGACAAAACGCACCGCATCGATGTACACGCAAAATCGCCGATGCTTAAAGTAGGTAGTGTGGCCTGGCCGTCTTGTAGTAACTTATTTAGACTTATGTGCTCGCGGTTAAAGCCTGTTGGTATCAAAAGTATGTACAATCCCCTAGCAGTGTTGCTTATATTATGTCAAACGATCATCTCACATCCGATCGCGTTCTATGCCAGCCGTAGGGGCATGCACGCTATACGGGCGTTTTCCTATAACGAATGTATTTCTTAGGTAGATTAGGGGAGACCGAGGAGAGTTGAAACAATTTTTACGTTTTGCTTTATATAAAGAATATTATAATCATGAATTGTTTGGGTTTAGTGTCAATCGATAGCTCATTTCATATACTTTAAAGTACCAAGGGCAAAAGATACATAAATGTTAATTTCATGGCGAGATATCAAATTAAACATAAAAAGAAATTTTGTTTCAACTCCCCTCATACTGAGGTAAGTTGAAGCAGAGGTTGAGGTAAGTTGAAACAATTCATAATCTAGTTAATAAATCAAAAAATCGAAGTTAAATAAAAATGTGCTTATCAAAATAACACAATTTGATATGAAGTTTTACATTCTTCACATCGATTTGATAAAAAACCGAGAAAATTCTAAGAATAATATTGTAGTAGAATCCGTCCAGCACATAGCTCTTTCTCTTGAACAAAAAAATAATTAAAGGTGTAGTTTAAGTTTCTAAATGATTGGTTCTGTGGATTCTCTAATGAATGTTGCTAAAAATTTAAAGTATTGGAGGAGGACCTCATTAAAAGCTTGGTTATTTTTTGTATTTACCACCTTATATTAAATACACACAAAAAAGAGACATCAGAAAATATATTAATAATGACCACAATAAGATTAAATAAAAAAAATGTTAAGAATTAATGTGGACACCCAACCAACGATCATGTTTAAAACTTGTATTGCATTGTATGCTTGTAGACAAAAACTTGCAATTTTGTAAATATTATACGATAATACGGAACCATATATGCAAATGAGACTTGCATGCACTAAGTATTTTTTTTACTATTAGTGAGCTTAATGGAATAAAATCAGAAAACAATCATAAGTCTGACCTCCCAAAATAAGTTAATTTGTCATATGAAATCAAAATGAGGAGAGTTGAAACAACCTGTTTCAATTCTCCTCGCTGAAAAAAATCCTCCCAATTTTTCAAATACTGACACAAAGTATCAAGCAGCAACGTAATAAACGGAGTTAGCATTGTGATTACAATATGGTACTAATAAGTTTTTGAAAGGTATAAGTTTCAAGCCAAAATACTAACGCTTTGGCAAAATATTGGTATCTACATTATACGTTAAAAATTTACTTTTAACATTTTTTTTGACGTGGGAGCTAGATCTGCCAAACCACTTCTCACATGGGCTCAGACGCCTCTGTGGGTTCTGCGGATGACGATGAGTAGATTATGTTCGATGTTGACATGTCTCTAAGAGTTTCGTATTCCTTAAAATTAGCATTGTTTCAACTCACCTCTGTTTCAACTCTCCTCGGTCTCCCCTACCTTTTTTTTGGTATCGGGGGAAAACCTTCAAAATGACCCAGCACCTTGGAAGAGGATACCGGGTTATGTGGGATTCGTACCGCACTAAAATCCCCTCGGGGCCTGCCTCTGTACTTGAGGAGGATCCCTAGATCTCCATTGGAATGCACTGGTGTCCTCCACGCGTGCCGTCCCAGAACGGGCCCATCTTCGGGAGAGCAGATGCGCTCTTCTGCACTCTCAGGCGCTCACAGCGGCATGCGGCCACGCCCACACCGCCGTCCTTCCCGGGGCTGCTGATTGGACGGGTCGAGCTCCCACTCTCACCGTCCGCAACGCCGGAAGCCCCCTTTTAGTCGCCTCTTACGATTAGGTAGGGGATACCGTAGCTCTATTCTTAATTCCGAAGCTACATGGGCTTTAGTTAGATTACCCACCGTACTCTAAAAGCATTCTAAAACAGTATAATATTTCTTGGTAATTTGTAACATCAATGCATAAATTAAATTTGTAAAAGTAACTAAGATTAACATTATTATGGAACTAGAACACTACCAGATTAATGTTGTTGAAGCAGATACTAAAGTAGAACAGTTTAAGTCCTGTAAATATAATAACGTTTATCTCTAACCCAAAATTTGAGGGTAAGTGCTTTGTAAACGCATTATTAGGTACCCATTAAGTTATCTTACGAAACCATCTCAATAATACCTAAACCTTCTATACACAAACCATTAAACATTATTCAAAGTAAATGTTTCAGAAAATTAGAGACTGCCGTTCAGACATGGTAATCTTTTGTTGAATTTAGTCTCGCTTACGTTAATTCAAATTACTGGAATTCATTTTGATCATCCACGACCTTTTCGACAAAACTGTCCGAACTGTAAATTCGGATCCCTTAAAATTGAATTCGGATGATATTGAAAACAAGAAAGGAGCATTATTCGGGCCGAATAGGTTTAATCAGTACACAATTTATTTCTAATTCATGATATCGTTTTGGAAGTAAAGGCGATTTTATACGGTATTATCTGAGCGTACCTTTTAAGGAACAGGTCCTAAAAGTTTAAGTAATACGATCTTTTATTTATATGTACCCTGAACAAGGCTGCGCGGAACTTTGTATCAAGTGGTGTATGGGAAATGTGGCATTGCATTACTAAGTCGATACACTCTAAAGTAAATGTGAGGTAGATCATGTAGTTAGATGTGATCTAGGCAGCCACTCAATGTCGGAAACGATCGGGCACTAGCTGGGTTACCTCATGTGAAATTTCATGCAATTTCTGTGCTTAGAAGTGCACGTTTAGCCTACAGTTCCGGTTATAATCGATCAGTTACTCAGGACTCCGTCATTTTTCAACAGATTTTTATCACATAATTTTGGTTTCTAGACTTTACCACCATCACGTGTTTTTCCCCAAAGTAAGGCATTACATTACATACATACATTAGATTACATATATTAGAATAAAGTATTATTTATTCTTATGGCATTACCTTCGGTATACTCTACGCGATGAATACTCGCAAAATTCCAACGTATTTATAAGACACTCCCTAATATTTGTAGTACAATCTTATACTCCCAGAGACTCTTTTGTTGATCTCTCCGAAGGGGTGTCCTAAGACAAATATTTTCCTTTGTACTCTCATTGTCGTATTATGCAGTCAACGACCCTTTTATATCTTAGTGTTCGCCTTTTATTTTCCTTAATATGTTTTGCTATGCGTATAATCTTCATACTTTTGCTTCTTCCGCTGTCAGTCTTGTAAGTTATTTGAATATGTTTTTATTGTATTTGATACGAGTATTTAGAGACAGAACTAAAACCAGATGTTACTGTGGTTTTTCTTGCCTGCGAATGCGAATTTACTTGTCTGCGAATGTCCGAGGTCCTATTTTGTTGCGCTGCTGCTGTTAAAGCTGATTTATATAGTTTCATAAAAGTAGAACAAGAAATTTTACGACATTATGAGCAGCCCTAATCATTTGTTGGTAGTCAAGTTTGGATTTACAGTATGCCCTTCCATTAAGTTTTATTTATTGTGGTATATAAGATGAAGAGATGTCTTAAGAAGTTACAGATCGCTTTTATCCCGATACAAATGTTCTCAGGGACAGGGATCGACTGATATTAAGGCTCGACTTTAATTACAGAGATAGGGTCGCGAAATTTATGAACTCTCTGATGCCTATCTGTACATACGAGCATTATTGTACCGTTAAACAAGATAACAGCACTTAAGGGCACTTTCGTACGAGTATGTAATGTAGTTATGGACCTTTGACTAAGGTCATTAAAGATAATTTAAGCATATGTACATACATTCATAACCATGGAACTACAAATAGAAAAAAGTTAGTTTTATTCACAAAAAAGCCTTAATAAATACTTTGTAATTTTGTACTTAATCAATAAACTCGAATTGAATCGAATTTTATTTTTTTTTTGTATAAAAAAACAACAAATATTTTACAAAATTCGTTCTAAATATGGTAACGTTTCGGTATCCTAAATAAAGTCACCATTTACGTCTTTTATATAATGAGCATTCGTGAGCATTTGGCCAAGTTTAAATATGTTTATTATTAATTAATTAATTAATATAATCTTATAGCATTACCTACATTAAAATAAGGAACTCAAGGGCGTGCTTAATAGCATTAGGCATTAGCCTAATGGCACTCTCTGTCAGCCAACCCTGGGTGACGAGTAGAGCATGTGGTAGGCGCATACTAAGTTAATATAGAACTGAATATTTCTATTTAAATACACATTCAAACTAAAAAACTTAATATATACTCTCATATATAAATACTTATACCCACAGCACCTAATAAATAAATAAATACATACTTAAGCCCCATACAAATGATTTAAGGGAGAGGCTCAACTGAAATTAAAAGCCCGGCCTTAATGACATAGATGGGGTCGCGAAATTTATTAACTCTCCCATGCCTATCTGTTAGATTACATACATTTGAGCGTTATTGTAACGTTCAGCAAGATCACGAGTAGACAATTAAGGTTTTTATTAGTCTATGAAGCAGTCCAGCCTTTTCGTTTGTAAACATTTTTTTACCCTAGATTTCATTTTTATCAAAAAGTTTTCAAGAATTCGTATAAGGATTCGAGTTATTTTGGAGAAACTTACAACACTGACAGCCTCCGTGGCGCAGTGGGTGAGACGTGAGGTCGTGGGTTCGATTCCCACCCAGGACAAATATTTGTGTGATTAACATGACTATTTGTTCTGTGTCTGGGTGTTCATTTATCTATTTAAGTATGTATTTAGAATTATATAAGTACTAGCTATGATACCCAGCTTCGCTCGGGAGATGATATGAGATTACGTGGTAGTTAATATAAAAAGTTTACTTTTTTATATCACGTACGTGACGTAAAAAGTAAAAAAATATCTTTTACGTCTAGGCATTGTATTCTGTAAAATATAAATATATATATTGTGCTATAAAATTTGAATGTTCCCTTCAATTTCTCTGGGATCCCATCATCAGACTTTGACTTGGTGACAGTTGGACCACCTCGGGGACATAAGTTTTAGAGCAAAAAAACATTTAATTTTATTGAAAGAATTTTCTCTCAACTCCTAACTATTGTAGTACCTTCCATCATCAGCTCAGCAACATGATATAATGATATTTATACACAAATGCCTGTTTTGCTTTAATAAAAATATGAAAATCAATTGTGCTATAAAATTTGTATGTTCCCTTCGATTTCTCTGGGATCCCATCATCAGACTTTGACTTTGTGAAAGCTGGACCACCTCAGAAATGTAAAATTTCGAACAAAAACCCATTTATTGAAAGAATTTGCTCTCAACTCCTAACCGTCGCAGTACCTTCCATCATCAGCTCAGCAACATGAGATGATGATTACTATGCACACATATCTCTTATGCTTCAGAAAGTATTAGAAAATCCATGTGTGTGCCTATAAAATTTGAGAGTTCCCTTCGATTTCCCTGGCATCCCATCATCAGATCCTGATTCAATGGGACCACCTCGGGAGTATAAGCATACGAACAAAAAAAGAATTTTGAAAATCGGTCCACAAATGGCGGAGTAATCGGTGAACATATATAAAAAAAATACATACATCCGAATACAGTACCTCCTCCTTTTGGAAGTCGGTAAAAATACTCACACGTGATATTTCAAAATAAAGGCTCACAGATAACTTATTTATTTTTCGTTTCGAAATCGCTTGTTTCGCTGTTCAAATCGAACCTCTGGCGGACGACACCGGGCTCTTATATATTCAGAGAGCTAGGCTCCAAGATATTCGAGAGAGTTTGAGAATATTTTCTTTCTCACACCTTCTAGAATGTTCTCGACAATGCTGCAATTGCTCGCAGTGCCTTTCGAAATTCAACCCAAATAATCGTTGTTCTGAATGAAGTTCAAATACTCCACAACAGATGGCGCCACTGCACTTAATTTCCAAGTTGAAGGGTTGGAAAAGCCCATAAATCTTTAAAAATACGCCCTTCAGGTTAAAACGGGAACTTTCTTGTTCGAGGGGGGATAAAGGGCTATCAAACTATATAAGCCCCTTTATCGTGCCCGGGCTCCTTTTTAAGTTTTATCGGCACGCACATTTTATCAACTTAGTTTTATTATATATAATGATGTTTATCAGCTTTCTGATTACCATAGTACAAGCTTTGCTTAGTTTGGAATCATATGGTGTTGTGTGAATTGTCCAAAGATATTTATTTATTATTTATTTATTTATTTACTGGTTGAGTTTTTTTTTGTTTTTCTAATTATGTTTCTGATTATACAAACTGACTGAAAAAAATCATGAATCTAGGCACTAAATATTGTAATCTTTACATTTTTTATTTATTTATGCATTATACATGCTTGCAATACAACATTAATATAAAAGAAACATAAATTTAAACACAATAGCATTATAAAATAATATGGAATGGAATAATAGTAGTAGTAATAGAAAAGTTACTAGATTAAAATAAAAACCGTCCAAGTGCGAGTCGAACTCACGCACGAAGGGTTCCGTACCATTATCTATAAAAACTCACGTTCATTGTATGGGAGCCCCCTTAAATATTTATTTTATTCTATTTTTAGTATTTGTATAATAATAGCGGCAACAGAAATACATCATTGCCTTTGATTATCCATAGAAAGAAAGGTAAATTGTGATTTATGACGTATTAAAAAAAACTACTTACTAGATCTCGTTTAAACCAATTTTCGGTGGAAGTTTGCATCGTAATGTACATCATATATTTTCTTTGGTTTTATTATTCTCTTATTTTAGAAGTTACGGGGGGGGGGGGGGGGATCAACATTTTACCACTTTGGAAGTGTCTTTCGTACCGAGTTTTAACAGTATAGTTGTTATAGTTTCGGAAAAAATTGCTGTGACATACGGACGGACAGACGGACAGACAGACAGACAGACATCACGAATCTATAAGGTTTCCGTTTTTTGCCTTAGGCTACGGAACCCTAAAAAACGGGTTGCACTCCGGTGGTGCCGGCAGAAGTGAAAACTTGAACATTAACGTTGTGCATTTTTCATATTTTGGAATGGTGGAATTGCTTTTATTATGAGTATTATTTTTCATATAGTATTTTCAGTAGGTTTTCATCTAGTATTTTTATAAAGTACTCACTCATTTTCTTTCACTATTTCTTCGTTACTTTGTTCATTAATAGATGTCCTTTTATTCAATGTCCATATTTTAAATACTTGATATAAACACATTTCACAAGTATAGACAGTCGAGCCGTCATTAGCTGTCACCCCTCCGTCTTGGTCTAAGAGCCGGTGAAGATCGACCTTCACCGATCCGATAACTCGATGAGACATAATATAATTTTATAAGTTAAAAACTATCAATTGATTATTTATTATTATTGTTATTATTAATTAAAAATAACTATGAACACTTTTCGATACGCAAGATAATATAGGATATATGTTTATAAATAATATTTGATAAAAAATATGTTTCATCGAGTTATCAGATCGGTGAAGGTCGATCTTCACGTCTCCTCTACTATCTTACGAATTTTCGATCAGGCCACGTGTCCTGACGCGAGTTTAACATTTTTTACCCATCTCAAACAAGTGCACAACTCCGCTAAAGAAGTTTTCACTTCAAAAATATTAAAAGTAAAGTGACGAATACACAAAGAAATAAATTGAGAAACAGACATAGAATCTATGTCGACGTCTGGTTCCTGGAGCAATCAGATTTAATAAGATTGACAGCTGATTGAGATATAAAAGTTTATTAAATAATAACAATGTAAAATAATTTAAATTTATGATTTTACAATTTCAATTCATTTATTAAACTTTATTAAAATAAAAATGTTTGCACTTAAATATTTTTGTAAAACCTTCTGTACCTACTCATATTAGTGCAAACAAAACATTTTCTGTGCTTATTTTTTCTTTGGTTTATAGGCTATATAGATTACCAAGATGATTTTACTTTGTGCCTTGCCACAAAGTTTTATTTATTGTGGTATTTAATATAAAGAGATGTCTTAAGTCTACGTTTCGTTCATAAGACTAACGTTCGAAGGGGCAAGACTCGACAGATATTAAGGCCCGGCTTTAATTACAAAGATAGGGTCGCGAAATTTATTTACTCTCCGATGCCTATCTGTACATATGAGCGTTATTGTATCGTTCAACAAGATTACATCACTCAAGGGCTATGTACATTACTCGTGAAATTTTTAGCAAAGGATCCTTTGCTCACGAAAATTGGTCATTAAAGTCAATTTAGCGTTTGATGGAAACGTTATTGGAACTTGTGTCTACATTCATAAATATGAAATCAAAGATAAGAAATAGCTTGGTTTATTTTGTTTTTCTGTTTAAGGGTAAACTATAAAATTGTCAAGTATCATTGCAAGTATTTTAGTTTTATAAAAAGACGAATTAATATCGTCTTTTTATAAAACTAAAATAAAGAGTTCTACGATACTTATTTTAAATATCCTTAGTATATTGAAATTAACTTTACATTGAGTCCTATTTGATGAGCCATCCTAAACAGTTGATATTAGCCAAGATTGGCTATACTTTATACCTTACTAACTACTACCTTACTAATGATGAAGGTACAGTGAGAGACTGATATTAAGGCCCGGCTTTAATTACAGGAATAGGGCCGCAAAGTTTATTAACTCTCAGATGCCAATCTGTATATATGAGCGTTATTGTACCGTTCAACAATTACATCAATCAAGTTCTATATTAGTCTACTTAGTGTCATTTAATTACACCTTAGAATGGACACTAAAATTGGCAAAAACGTTACGGAAAATTCATTTTTTCATAAAATTTTGTTTGAAATGCAGTATGAGTAGAAATATTTACGCCACATTAAAAGTCAGTCACTTTTGGTCATTCCTAGATTTAAATCTAAAAATATTATAATACGCGAAGATTTGCACTCAAAGCACTGAGCCTCGTAGACTTTCTTGGTTCGTCCGTGTTCTAACGCGGCGTCCATTTCTGCTTCATAAACCCAATGTTCGGAATGGTTTATATAGACATAAACCGACAAGTATCTAGAACTTTAATATAGAATGAACTCATTTTCACAGCCCTGAACGGTATATATTGGCTTAGCTATCAAAAGTGAAAGGTTCATTGGAGACATTTTGTGTAATTATTGCTGCATTACTTTATACGACCAAGCTTTCAAAAGTTATGTGGGTGCCTTAATGTAGCAATATCGTGTTAAAATTCAGTTTTATTGCCCCATTTTGACTGTATGAGGATTTATGGCTTGTAATATTTGAGGCTATGATACTTTTTGAACTATATCTGTGTCTATCTATGTCTTTCCAATGCTAAATCTTTCATTTTTATAGCTGTTTCGTAAATTTTGAGTGTTTTATTATTAATTTAATAATATTAAAGGTTTCTACCTACCTACCTTTTAGGTATCCTTCTAGAATACTTACTAGATTTATTGTTATGTTACATAAAAACATATAATTAATGTTAATGGATTATTAAATTGATTATTTAAGTAAGTAATACTTATTTGAAATGAAATGAAATATTCTTTATTCACTGTACGGTTCCTTTACAAACTCTTAGTGAATGTTATTTTTTCTGTTCAACTCTGGGTGCGTTTAGGCAATGCTGAGCTGAAGAAAAGAGCAGATGGAGAAAAACTTGAGCCCTGTTTTAAAATATGGGGTATACAATAATAAGCTTTCTTTCAGAGTAGCTTGGGCCGATAAGGAACATACGTGACAGCTACCGCATGTGTCAATGTCGTCCTACAGCAATATTAATATACATAGATTTAACCAAACAAAATCAATCGCCAAGATTTTATTCTAAACGAATTGAAACTTTGAAACGATCCGCATAAGAATACGATGACTTGTTAAAACAGAAACATAAGAGGAAAAAACAATTGGAAAACAATATGCGAGTAAAAAGTTGATCTTTCGTCTGTACGAGAATTTCGAGTCAAATTTTATGCCGAGATGTAACTTCGAGGGTTCGAAATTGTTTTGAAGAAATACAATATTTATATTGCTTTCTTATAGAAGACATTTCAGCTGAGTGGAGGGAGATTTTTTTATGAAATAACTTTGTAGGATGACTTCAACTGTGTGTAGTTTCACAAATTAAGGGGTTTCAAGAGACCCATACCGTATATAATACCATAAAAATTAATGAATGAAAAGAAAAATCTTTTCCATTATACAAATGCTTTTTCTCCTAAGCCTTTTATCTAATGTAAAAACAAAACTTTCTATTTACTGATGTCTAAAGCGCTGACACTACTCACACAATTTTTTGTTTGAAACGTCTGAAGTCGTATGCAGTTGTGTTGCTGATAAGGAGGCTGATATTTGCTTCATCTAAATTCTAGACAGCACATCGTCGGTATAATGGAAGAACTAAATAACTCCGATTTTGGCCAAATTGACCTTTTACCTTTTTCGTGACTCCTAAAATTTTGGCTTTTGAATCTTTTGGCCTAACAAACATTCCCATATCTTAACTCAATCCAAATATAAAGCAATTTCCGTGATTCAATTGTAGAAATAGATATGTTTAAATGAACACAAAATATAAGTGGAAAAAATTACTAACTCTATTAATAAATGAAAAACTGTGACTTCTGATCACTTGAGTATGAAAAGAATTAGCTAAAATGATTTATTTAGTTCTTCCACGAACGAAAATATTCTAATGAAACTGGGAAGTCAAGTCAAGGAGAACTCAATAAGTGTACTTAGTTGACTCAAATTCGTGTATTCTACGTCCATCTTATGTGAGAAAACTGAATAAGTACCATAAAGATTTAGCTAACTACAGTATGTTTGCAATATCTTGGTGTGGCAGAATTGGATAACTTGGTTTTTGATTTTTATTCTTTTTTAGGTTCCTGAAGGAAATTAGTTTTATTAAGCATAGAATTGAGAGCAAACATGTATTAAGCCTATAAAATTTTTAATTTTAAATGTTCTCCATTTTGTTAATAATGTCAAAAAAGTGTCAAAAAAACAGTAAATCGCGAAACTTGAAATTTTGAGTTATTCAGTTCTCCCATTACACCGACGATATTTATGTTTATGTTACAACAAGCGACGATTTTTCGCTTAATGGACCTGTGCAATGTGTGCTTCACAGATAATCTCAAACTTACAAATTTATTTATTTATATATTATTGCAAACACCTTAAACTAGGGTTACAAAGGGTTAAACCACTAGGCATTAGCCTATAGGCATTGTCTTCCAGTCAACCCTGGGTGATGATGAAAATGTGGGGTAGGCTTTGGTAATGAAAAATTAATACGAAATGAAAAGCAATGAGAGGGGGAATTCAAAATATGAATCATACATATACATATGTATATACATATACATACAAAACATACTTAGTTGTATTTGTGTACATATAAACATACATAAGTTTTTTTTGCATAAAATACTATTTAAAGATATGAATTTTATTTATTTATGTGAGCTATTAACTAATCGTCGCGTAAATAACAAGACGCCGGTCTTACGCTTGGCTGCAACCCTTTTTGCGTCCCACTGCTGGGCACGGGTCTCTCCCCATTATTGGGGAGGCCTGGAGCTTACTCCACCATGCTGCTCCAATGCGGGTTGGTGGACATGCGGGTTAGTGGCCAACCCGCTGTCGGATGTTTTCAAACCGCCCATAAGGCCTCCTACTAGGTTTAACGACTGTTATCTATCGACAACAACCGGGACCGACGGCTTAACGTGCCCTCCGAAGCACGGAAACGCGCATGAAATTTTTTGCCACTAGCGGTCACCCATCCCACACCCGACCGCTCCCGTTTGGCTTAGCTGCATAGACCGCTTGCGTTCTACGCTAGCCGCCGAGCCACGCGCGCTTCTTCGTCGTTCGCTTCATACTGATGATACCATTATGTATGATAGCACTATTCTACCCGTAACAGACGCATCCTATTTATAATGTCTGGTATTTTTATCGCAAACCAGCGGACCGTACGCTTTTCTTCTCTTTTTTCTTAATTGAAACTTTGCTACACTGATAGATCGCCACTCCATGACGCGGCACTATATTGCGAACCAAAACATATTTCCTTTCGGAACATATTCTTGATAACTATTCTTTCGGGATATTCTTGATAATGCTATTAATTCTTTGTATAGTCCATGACCTATAATGACAACGTCAAAATGTTTTTTTTCTTTCCAGTGTTATCTAGGTATACTAATATTATAAAGAGGAAAGATTTGTATTTTTGTATGTTTGAAATGAATACACTCCAAAACTACTGGTCCGATTTCAAAATTCTTTCACCATTAGAAAGCTACATTCACTTTGAGTAACATAGGCTACTTCTTACTGCGGGAAAATGCTTCATTCCTACGTGAAAACGGCTAATAGGGTCAACGCGGTTAAAGCAACTGGCTAAACGCCTATGATTTTATTAAAGCCATGAAGCCTGGAATAGTCCATAAGGCTATTTTTTATTCCACGCGGACCCATTAAACAGGTCCACGCGGGCGAAGCCGCTGGCGAAAGGCTATTAAATAATAAATAAATAAATAAATAAATAAATAACGCTTCACACTCACAATATACCCTGTATCGTGGGTACCATGGACACATACAAAGACAGAAACACAAACACCCAGACCGAGAACAGAAATTAAAACTCATCATTCAAACTGTTTCGTCGGGAATCTAACCCGGGACCCCTCGATTGGCAGTCCAGCATGGTAACCATTGCGCCACGCAGGTCGTGGCTTTCTATCCTCAGCCAGTCACATTATGTGAAAAGCTGTGCCCGCACTCTTATCCGCAATAGGTAGTATTTCTGTCAAATTTCAAGTATAAAACATAAAATATGAAGGAATTTCTTACAAACATATGAAAGCCCTTAAATCTCCTTAATTCGGCCCGTCGTAAAAACCGTTCATAGCAGACACCTACTTACTCTAAAGCAACTTTCTATCAAATTTTATATTTGTTTGTCAATCGGCTTTCGATATGCTAATGAGTCGCTTTTCGATTTTATATATTTAGATTAAAAACTTTGTATAAGCCGGTTTTCAAAAGTGTTCTGAAACTACTCGCTTATGTGAATTTAAATCTGAGCAGCGATGGCCGAGTGGTAAAAGCCGCGGTCTTCTACGCGACCGATCCCGGGTTCAAATCCTCGGCGCGCACCTCTGACAAAGAAGTTTGTAATGTGCGCATTTATCGCTGCTCCACGGTGATGAAAAATATCGTGATATTTAATTGATTACGATGTTCTCCATCGCCGTGCATGCACGGATGAGAGAAATTCATAATTTCTCGAAAGCATGACGTCCACCAATCCGCACTTGGCCAGCGTGGTGGACTATGGCACAAATCCCTCTCACTTGTGAGAAGGAGACCGGGCACAGGTCTCAGCAGTGGGACATAAAAAAATTAAAAGGTTGAAAAAAAAACTGAAAATGAAAATGAAATATAACGACATGCGGCGATTTCACGCTTAATGGACGTAAGGTTTGTAATGTAACAATACATACATACAAATGTGAATGTATTACACGTGGTCGCTTACAGCAATAGATTAAATGATAATCGTTTTTCTTCCCTTTTTCTTAATTGTAACTTTGCTACACGGACAGATCGTTGCTCCATGATGCGGCACAATACCTGCTGGCCCTGCTGCGAACCGAAAGTTGTTTTTTGGGAACGTATTCTTGATGACTCTATTATTTTCTTGTACGTTTCTTTCATTTTCTTATATGATGAAAAAAAATCTTAAATTCCCCTAAAATTCCTAAATGTCACGTTCAGGGTTACAAAAAGTTGGAAAAACAAGTGGTTGCAACACATACATATACCGTATTCTGTGTTTGTACGTGTTCACGTTGAAAAATGAATTTAAAACGGGGTTTTAACACACAATTTGAATGTGCCAAAAACAACAAATTTAATCTTATTTTATATTTACCCATACCGGGTGTGTTTTACAAAAATATCGACGACGATTCATTTGACACCCATAATATGAGGGTTGTACAAAAATATATTATTACTAGCTGACCCCGCGAACTCCGTACCGCGTTTAAATGTTTTGGTGGGCCACCCTTATCACTTAAGGTTATGAAAAATAGATAGCCGATTCTCAGACCTACGGAATATGCATATAAAGTTTCATAAAAATCGGTCAATCCGTTTCGGAGGAGTATGGTAACTAATATTGTGACACGAGAATTTTATATATAAGATTATGTAGTCTGATTTTGTTGCGGTATCCATTTATGCATTTAAAACTATAGTGACTGAGTATAATTGCATATCACACAAAGTTCCAAAGTTAACGCGATTACTTAATTTCAGCTCAGTCGGTGGAAGATGTATCTGTTTCAATATCGGATTGCAAGATTCCATCCGAACAAACATTATTATATTGCAAGTTTGTAAATACCCTGTAAAAAAGCGAATTCATTAGTACCATAATTCTCGAGCTGCTCTTAAATCATGATTTGCGAGTTTCAATACGGATGAAGTTGTAATTTAGATCCTTGGAAACTTAATTTGTTGGCAGAGGCTTCTCAAAGGCTGCGATTTTCTGTATACTGTTGATTCAACGTTTTAATATTTTTTCCCGTTTCTTATGCAAATAGACTACATGTAGAGGTTTTGGGTGTATCGGTTTTTATTCAAATGTATGTATGTGGCTCGAAAAAGATTTCATTAAATTTTGTCTATCTCTTTTGTCTAATAATATATAGTTGTATATTGGCTGCAACCCTTTTTGCGTCCCACTGCTGGGAATGGGCTACTCCCCATTATTGGGAGGCCTGGAGCTTACTACACCACGCTGCTCCAATGCGGGTTGATGGAGACACCAACCCGCATTGGAGCACAAACAGTTGTATATTATGTCGGTATTTTGTTCTAGCTATACCAACTGATTTGTTTTGACTTTAATATTTTGTCCGAATGGTAATGGAAGCCATTTAAATGAATGAGATCACATGCATCACAGATAAGTAAATACTACAACTTGCTACGCAAATGCAATTAGCTACGTAGCAACGTAGCAATTTGTGTGTCTACGACGATGACTGCCATTGAGTGTCTACGAAGCGTAGCAATACAAAACTAAATCTTTACGCAATCGAATGAAGCCATTTTTGCGTCCCACTGCTGGAGGTTGCTCGACTATGCAGCTGCTTAAATTTTTTTGCCTGTTATTTCAATTATATTTATGTTTGAAAAGAGTGCTTAGAACGGGGGGGAAGGGGATGGTAACTCTCAATAGAGTTTTTTCCCGCCAACATTTTTATATGAAGCCCAAAAGATCACTTAAAGGCGACGACCGGATATAATTTAATTCACCTTAAATTATTATGACGATATACGTGCTTCTTTTTGAATAAGTCAGTGTTCGAAGAAACTAATGTCGAGAAAATCTAATTTAAGCTTTTGAACATACTGACAATAAAATTGATATTTTAATACGTAGTGAAAATATGTGGTCACTATTTCATATTAGGAGTACGTGGGAAATTTCGGTCAGAAGGAGGATAAGTGCTGAGTCGTTGAGGGTTTCAGGTTGTAGCGGCGCGATACCTACAGCAACATGACCCGCGCCTCTACGTCACACGCGTCATACTGAACTGGCCAATCAGAAGACGTATCCTGAATCACGCTATCGAAGTTTCTTGGATTCTCAGTATATATACAAACGGTCCGAAGTTAGCATTCGGACCGCGGTCCCCAGGCAGTGACATCGCCTGGTGGGAGATCTCCCCTTTTCCTACAAAAGGTTTTGGGTCTAAATTATGTTTTGGTCGGAAATTGGTAGTGGGGAACGGTAGCATGGACTCAATTTACAGGGTTCCGCTTCTCAAAAGGAAAAACTGCCTGTAACTAAATTGAATAAATAAATAAAAAGTATTACAAGTTATTGACGACCGCACGAAGTTATTGAAGGCGCAATGGTTACCATGCTGGACTGCCGATCGGAAGGTCCCGGGTTCTATTCCCGGCGAAGCAGAAATTTGAATGATGAGTTTAAATTTTTGTTCTCGGTCTGGGTGTTTCTGTTTCTGTATTTGTGTGTGTCTGTAGTACCCACGACATAGGGACTGTGGGGCTATCAGTGTGAAACGTTATTTATTTATTTATTATAAAACATTAGAATTATTAGTAATGTGGCTACATCAAATTTAATAAGCTACGCAGCAATATAGGAATTTGAGCGTCTACAACTTCGACCACCATCCACCATTACCACCATTGATTGTCTAGCAAGCGTAGCTCCTCAAAATGTATCACTCATCAAAAATATTGGTATTTTTTTATTAGTATTTCTGGGAGTTTTATTTTCCACACATTTTTAAATAACACCAAAAGAAGATGACCGGAAAAATGACATTCAAGGAGAATATTTTTTATTGGATGGATTTTAAGGTATAATTTCATATTACGAGTACGTGCGCAATTTCAGCCAGAAGTAGGGCAGGGGCTGATTCGATTAGGGTTTCAGGTTTTGGCTCTAAATCTAGTTTCGGTCGGACATTAAGCAACGTCGAGTATGGCGTAGTGGGGAATGATAGAATGGATTTAATTTTACAGGGTTCCGCTTCTCAAAAGGAATAACTGCCAGTAAATATATTGAATAAATAAATAGAAAAAGTTACAAGTTATTATAAAACATCAAAATTACTAGTATAGTAGCTGCATACATTTTAATAAGCTGCGCAGCAATATAACAATTTGAGCGTCTACGCTACACTACCATTGAATGTCTACCAAGCGTACTCATAGCTCCTCGAAATGTATAATCACTTATTAAAAATATTGGTATTTATTTATTAGTATTTCTGGGAGTTTTACTTCCCACACATTTTTATCTTATACCTAAAGACCGGAAAAATGACATTCAAAGAGGATATTTTTTATTGGATGGATTTCAAGGTATAATTTCATATTAAGAGCATGTGCGCATTTTTCTTTGCATTATCATAAAGATATGTGTCCAAATTAGAGTCCAGAAAAAATGTAATCACTAATTAGTATTTCTAATTAATATCATATATAGCTATAAAATTTATACTCAAAGTATTTTTAAGTTACGAGTACATGCGCAATTTCGCCCAGAAGCAGGGCAGGGGCTGATTCGATTAGGGTTTCAGGTTTCGGCTCTAAATCAAGTTTTGGTCGGACATTAAGCAACGTAGAGCTATCGTAGAGGTGAATGATAGAATGGACTTAAAACTCACCCTCAAAAGGAAAAACTCTCTGTTACCACATTTAATAAATAAAAGACCCTACACAGGATTTTAAGCTGTTATCGCATATTACAATAGGGTCTAGGACACTATGCACAAAAAAAATTCAAAATGCATTCTAAAAAAGATTTCACTAAACCACGCTTGGAATGGAGGATTATTACACGATTTTTACACGATTTTTATTATCTTTCAAATCAATAAAAAAATTGTCAATTGACTATGAACGATAAGTCAACAAGTTAACATACTAAAAGTATGAGAACATCATGTTTTGATCTTAGAGCATCAAAGGTACTGACTCACCGTGTCATACCTGTCAAATTCTTGATGCTCTAAGGTTTTGACAGCTCATTAAAAGTATCTCAATTGATTTGGTAGTCCAAGACCGGATTGGCTGCAACCCTTTTTGCGTCCCACTGCTGGGAACGGGTCTCTCCCCATTATTGGGGAGGCCTGGAGCTGGCGGAGAAAGCTCCAATGCGGGTTGGTGGAGATGAGGGTTAGTGGCTAACCCGCTGTCGGATGTTTTCCAACCCATAAGGCCTCCGACAAATAATCTATGCAACTAAGCCGAACGGGTGCGGTCGGGTGTGAGATTGGTGACCGCTAGTGGTAAAAAAAATTCAGACCGGATTACTACTAAACAATGTGACTGATCAAATAAGCTTCGCAACAACGTAGTAATACTTTCGTCCAACTGCTGGAGCTTACTTCAGGAACCTCGCTTGTTTGCCAAACGTTGGAGCGTGGTGCTGCTCCAACGTTTGGCAAACAATGCCGTATATTTTATGACGCCCTTTTTTTCTCAGCTTAACACATTAAGTCCAAAAAGGCAACTTAAAGCGATGGCAAAAAACATTCATGATTCATGAGATCATTTGTATTCATAATGTAATCGATGTATTTCCTCTCTTTCTTTCTTTGATTTTCTCTTTGCATTATCGTAAAGATGTGTAAAAATAAGAGTCCATAGAAAATGTAATTAAAGTATTTCAAATCAATATCGTATATCGTTATAAAATTTATACTCAAATTACTTTTTAAGCTACGGTTACATATTATGAGTACGTGAGCAATTTCGGCCAGAAGCAGGGCATGAGCTGATTCAATTTGGGTATCAAGTTTTGGCTTTAGATCTAGTTTCGGTGCTACATTAAGCAACGTCGAGGGTAGCGCATAAATTAAATAAAAGATTGAATGGATTAAATTTGTTTGGGCGCTCCAAAGAAAAAATACACTGTAATGATAATTAGTTGTTGTACGAAATTGATATTTGTCCTCTAATAAATTTTTATGATTTCTATCTTATCGTTAAGATCTTGCTTCAGATGGTCATTTATTTGCTTTGAATTAACAGACAAACTGACCAAGTTTAACGTATAGTTTTTATTTATTTATTTATTTTATAAATTACTAGTCTTCCGCCAGCGGCTTCGCTCGCGTGGATCCGTTTTAAAGGTTCCCGTAAGATAAAAACCATCCTATGTCCTTTCCCAAAGTCCATTCTATCTGTGTTCCAAATTTCATTAAAATCGGTTCAGTACTTTAAGCGGGAAAGCGTATCAGACAGACAGACAGACAAGTTACTTTCGAATTTATAATATTAATCCTAACTAAATTAAATATCATAAATATAATAAATAAAACTTACTAATAAAATATATAATATAAAGCAACTACGAGTAAATCTATAGTAATATAATACTTGTATATAAATCTGAAGAGTTTGTTTGTTTGAACGCGCTAATCTCAGGAACTACTGGTTCGAACAGAAAAATTCTTTATGTGTTGGATATTCCATTTGTCGAGGAAGGCTATAAGCTATATTACATTACGCTGCGACTAATAGGAGCATGCATCAGTGATAAATGTTGCAAGAACGGGGAAAATCTATACAGTTTGTTTGTTTGAACGCGCAAATCTCAGGAACTACTAGTTCGAATTGAAAAATTATTTTTGTGTTGGATAGTCCATTTATCGAAGAAGGCTTTAAGCTATATTACATTACGCTGCGACCAATAGGAGCAAACATCAGTGATAAATGTTGCAAAAACGGGGAAAATCTATACAGTTTGTTTGTTTGAACGCGCAAATCTCAGGAACTACTAGTTCAAATTTAAAAAATATTTTTGTGTTGGATAGTCCATTTATCGAAGAAGGCTTTAGGCTATATTACATTACGCTACGACCAATAGGAGCATGCATCAGTGATAAATGTTGCAAAAACGGGGAAAATCTATTACAGAGTTTGTTTATTTGAACGCGCAAATCTCAGGAACTACTGGTTCGAATCAAAAAATTCTTTTTGTGTTGAATAGTCCATTTATTGGGGAAGGCTATAGGCTATATTACATCACGCTGCGACCAATAGGAGCATGCATCAGTGAAAAATGTTGCAAAAACGGGGAAATTCTATTATAGAGTTTGTTTATTTCAACGCGCAAATCTCAAGATCTACTGGTTCGAATCAAAAAAATCTTTTTGTGTTGAATAGTCCATTTATTGGGGAAGGCCAAAATCCACGCGGACGAAGTCGCGGGTGGCTAGTTATACAATAAATACTTAGGCTTACAAAAATAGGATTATCACTGCCGTTGAAATGAAATGAAAATATTTTATTTGCACAAATATGGGTAGCAAAAAAGGTTTTACAAAAATATTTAGATCGCCATATTTACCCTTTAGGGTGTACCCGTTGGGCTGCTCCTTCGAATAGGTTTTTGCAGAAGCAGCTACAATAAATCTAACACCTTTAAACGAGCAATTTTTGTAAATACCTTTTATAATTTGAATCCCGGAAACGGTTCCAATTATTTTCATGAAATTTAGTGCCCAGGTTTTCTGGGGTGATAGATTGATCCAGCTAGGTTTTATTTTTAGAATTTATCATTTTATTGGAATTTTCAGCGATGATCAACTTAAATATAATCTGAAAAATTTGTGTCTTACTGCCATGGAGTATATTGATAATATTTTGGCGTAGAACGCCGTCAAACGTCATCCGCCAATCCGCCGTTCAAACAAATAACAATGTGATTTGAAAGAGCTCTATAAAAAATCGTTGATGTAATTATAGCTTCCATGGTCGAATGGTTACGTAGGCTGACTGCGGAGCTAGAGAATCGGGTTCAAACCTCAATCAAAAATGTTGCCTTTTATATTTTTTTTGACAATATTTATTTTAATTGGGAGTTATTTCAGATGGCGTTGTTAAGTAACACTAAGTTACTTGTTAGCCAATGAGTGTTTTGGTTACAATTATACCAATAAAATCAATTGTTTTTATCAGAGCAACGCTCGGTCGTCCAGTTATGATAATTATATTCGAATTTTGCTCTCAACAAATCCTTACCAATGTTCATGTAATCGATCAAACTGAAATTAACACAATTATCTCCCGACGCAGTACGCATTCTCTGATTCACATCTCATTAAAGTTATTGTGAATTTTCCTTTGAAAAATTACAATGAAAATGAAATTGGAAATACGAGTACTCATATCAAATTAATTTTACAATCATTGCTGTGCTGAAAATTCTATTATGAACTAAATTACAAAAATCTGTTTTATCTTCTTTACATATACAAAGTCAAAGAAACAAATTATTTCGTAGGGCTTAATGCCGTTACTTTATTTCTCTAAGTAATTGATAAAAGATAACTAGTTCTAACGGCAAGGACTTCTCGTTGATTCAGTTTCTTGAATAAGAAAATTAAAATGTATTAGCAAATGAGATAGTTTACTTATTTAGTTATTAAAATTAGAATCGCTTTTTTAAGACGATAAACGTTAAAGGTATGCAAAGAGTATTTAACTCATATTGTTAAAAGTACCATAATAATAATGGTTACCATGCCGGCCGGACTGCCTATCGGAGGGTCCCGGGATCGATTCCCGGCGAGGCAGAAATTGAAATGATGAGTTTTAATTTCTGTACTTGGTCTGGGTGTTTGTGTTTCTGCTGTGTGTTTTTATGGCACCCACAACACAGGTAATCCTAGTCTGGCGTTATTTATTAGCGTTATTTATTTATTTATTTATTTATTTATTTATTTATACTATATAATATATAAAGGCTAAATGTACAAACCAACAAAATAAAATCAAAGTTTGGCTTCTTTTATTTTTGCGCTTCACTACTAAGTACAGGTTGCTCCCTTTAATAAGGTATTTCTGGATATATCCTCTAATACAGGTAAGGAAATAAGTGTCCAACACGTTGTCCGATGTTGATAAGCCGTTCGTCAGACCTCTTACAAGGCTAATAACTGCCAGCGAGAGCAACCGAGACTGACAATTTAGCCCCCCCCCGCCCCCGTACTCCGAAAACGCGCATGAAATTGATCGGTCATCCAATCTCCGTTTTTTTATCACGCTTATATTAATTTCACCTGTATGTTTGCAATTGTGCCTTTGGACTCAGTTTTAATCCACTTTCAATGGATATAATATTTAATTAAAACTTTGGACACTTATTATGAGATAGAGATATCTAAGATCGGTGTAAAACAATAATTTCAGGAGTTTATCTAAATCCAATAACAATAAATCGAACTAAAAATGAAAAATAATCCTTAATATAAGCAGAAAATAATAATGAACAAAAACTGGGGAATTTTATAGAAGCGTGGGGCGCTCTGTGCCATATTTTTCGTATATAGAGCAATCTACACTTTTAATTTTTATTTTTTTTGTTAAGTTTGCTGTGTATATCGCTTACATTTCAGTAGCCACATACTTGTGTTATATACATTTGAATTAACATACAGAATAAAAGGATATCCACATTAATTATGTATGTAACGGAATCTTTGAACGTGATTTTGACCGACTTTGAAACGTCGGATTATTTTGAAACTTTACATAATGACAATTGCAATGCAAATAAAACTACTAAAAAATTAAAAATAAATAATGTCGTCTAAAAAACTAAAAAGTAAAAAATAAGAAGAAATTGAACCTACTTTATTGTAAAAAAAACGTGCGGTGCTTTTTGAGATATCAAAATGATAATGCTTCACTAATATATAACTATTGACACTATGCACCCCACGTTTTTTTACAATAAAATAGGTACATTTTCTTATTTTTTACTTTTTAGTTAATTTTTCACAAAAGAGTTTTGTGAAAAATTAACTAAAAAGTAAAAAAATATTTAATTTTTCACAAAAGGGTGTTTATCAGTTTTTTAAACCACATTATTTTTTTTATAGAAAAAGTGAAAAATTAACTAATTTTTTTACTTTTTAGTTAATTTTTCACAAAGGAGTTTTGTGAAAAATTAACTAAAAAGTAAAAAAATTAGTTAATTTTTCACAAAAGGGTGTTTATCAGTTTTTTAAACCACATTATTTTTTAGTCCTTATTTTACATAGCAACCGAGCGATCTAAGGGTATAATTTTTATGTGTCATAACAGTTAAGAAGACTGGAGACATATGACATAATATGTACTTTTTACTGCGGTAAGACATATAATTTCCTTCTTAACACGGGTGAGGCATAGCTAGTAGTATATATTAGTAAAATATACAGAGTGGTAGACAGGATGAGGACGCATTTCGCTGAAGTGATTGAAAATTCACGCCGTTACAAGTCCTTGGTGGAAGGGTCGCGTATACCTTGAGGCTTGTTAACTGTAACCACATTTTGTTGCTATTTGATTTGCGAATAACGTGTGGGGTACTGTGAATACAACTTTCTTCCCGCATAGGGTATTAAGAAACAACAAAATTTAGGATTTCGATTGAATTTTTTTAAAGGCCAGTTACAGTTTCAAACATAAGATAACCTGGACTATGGCCTAAATCTCTCTCTTGTGAAAGGAGACTTGTGCCCAGCAGTGGGATATAAAAAGGGTTGAAAAAGTAGGTACGAGTACATTTTTATTACATGACTACGCAGACTCTCAAAAACATAATTTGGAGTAGTAATGCCTGTATATTCGGCTTAACTGTCAACATTTTGATATCGGTTAATGTATAAGATTATTATTGAAATGATCAGTTTTATAGCACAATAAAACTTAAGGAAACATTGTATTTTAACTGCAAAATCTCACGTGTAAAATCAGGTAAATCAGCGAAATTGGCAAAATTCCGTATTCGGCCTCTTAATTAGTTCGGATTGAGTTGACATTAAGCATGTTTCATTCAGTTCATTGAAAATTAACGCAGTTACAAACCCTCCGCAGGCTATGTTAATGTCCCCTTAGTTTCTATTTGTTCAGCAACGACTTCCGTGTGATGCTAAGAATAGAAACCACAGAACCTTTAGAATAGTAATAGGGTACAAGAAAACTTAAGGGTTTCGATTGTACTGGTAACTGGTAACAATCAAATATCCGAATATATGAATGGTCCATGAATATATGATCTAACAATACCAAGATAAGTAATGTAATAATAGTCTTTTTGAAATCATTGTATTAAAGTGATTTTGAACGTTACGTCACAACAGCGACACAAGATGAAAACTGACTCCTTAAATGTACCTACCGAAGTACTTTTGGCGTACTTAAAAATTGAATCATACCTATTTAAAACAATTGATTGAATTATCTATTTACAGTGATCGACATTTTTATCAAAATTACACATATCTTAATAATTGTTCAAAATGCTCACCTCCTTGTGTAATATGAACACAGTTAGCACGTTTTTGCACTGTTGCTTTACACTGAGTACACTATCACATGGTATCATCACATAGGGCGTTGGATTCTTCTATTGGGGAAGGATTCGCGGTCCAAACGTATAGCATCTCGGACACTGTCATTCGTACGAGCAATACGAGCATGCACGAACCATCTCCTACTATTCGTCATTAGAAAATGACATTGTTGTTATTGAAATGACACCGTGCAATCGAGTGCCTAAGCACGTATAAAAAATGACCGGCGCGTGCACTTTGCAAAACAAAACAACCTGTGTAAGGGTAGCAAGGACAAACGAGGCGTGCGGGGGACGCTGCGCCGTGTCGCTCGATCAGCTAAAGTGCGGCGTTATTTACCTACCAATAAACGTAGGAACTGCTCACACCGCATGCGTCCACAATTAATGAATTTACTGGATATTTATCTCAAATTTTAAGCACCTATTTTTTAAATATTTAGAACCAGTATCGACTACTGAGTGACCTCTATCAATATCTCAAGTGTTCAACCAGTCACCCTATATAATGGAGACGCGTGCCCAGCAGTGAGACCCAAAAATGTTGCAGCCTGTTCGCTGGTCTATTCCGAAATTAGTTTGGTATTGACAGTAATCTGAAATAGCATTTATTGTAAAGATTTCTTCTAAAATCAGATATGCATAGATACTAAATCGCAATCTTGATCTTTTAAGATAAAACCAATTGAATTTTTAGATTGGATGTTGGCATACATCGAACACAAATGAGATTGTTTGTTTGTACAGAGATTCGCAAAAATTGATCCTACTCGAATATTGGTTTCGGTCTTAAGAAGCTTGTGTCTTAAATCCTTTTGTTTCTGTCAACTTGTAACAATGGAAATGTAATTTGTACGTTCTGAAGAATGCAGAACGTTTTCTCATAACGAGAAAATTAGTGCTTTATTTGAGTACCTATTATAATATAAGCTTTCGAAAACAATACAAAGAAATATGTTCAATAGTACTGATAGCCTGTAGCTTCGAGATTAAGAATATAGCTACGGTATCCCCTGCCTGATAGAGGCGACTAAAAGGGGCTTCCGGGGTTGCGGACGGTGAGAGTGGGAGTTTGACCCGTCGAACCAGCAGCCCCGGGAAGGACGGAGGTGTGGCCGCATGCCGCCGTAAACACCTGAAGGTGCAGGAGAGCACATCTGCTCTTCCGAAGATGGGCCCGTTCTGGGGCGCCGCGCGTGGAGGACACCGGTGCGTTCCTATGGAGATCCCGGAGTCCTCCCAAGCGCAGAGGCAGGCCACCGAGGGGTATAAGTGCGGTCAAATCCCACATAACCCGGTAACCTCTCCCAAGGTGCTTTGTGCCTTTTGAAGGTTTCCCCCCGATACCAAAAAAAGGTCTATAAAATTAATAAAGTCACATAAAACATACTTGTAACTTAGGATACTAAATTAATATGCTAATAAACAGGTTATAGAGTGAAGAACATAATATGTACTACCAGTATGAAATATTTGTTCAGGAATTATTCGACTAGTCTTTGCTTAAAATAATAAGAAAAAAAAAACTATGCGCTTAATATATTGTGCTTGTCGTGATTTTATCAGATAAGCCATTTTAATTGATAAATGCGGAAACAAATGGTGTAAATATAATTATTTAGTTAATAGCAAAATTGTCATATCACTGTATGTTTTCGAAATAAAGTAAAATAAAATATCCATAATCTGCTATGTCGTACAAAAATATGTGAACCGTATTGGGTGGGTTGTACAGAAATATGTGATTCGCTATTTTGGATGTATAACAATACTTAGTATAACTAATTACTGTTCTTATACTTTAGTTCGGAAGAAACCCAAAGTTAAAGAGACCCATGAGACCCATTATATTTATTGGGAATTACGAAGACTTTCTAAATTGACAAAATCTATTTTAAGTGACAGTGACACCCCTCGGTCACAACAGAGGTAAAGAGTAAGTCCTCAAATCCTAATACAATTAATTTTCGTGTCACTGACAGATCTACCCTTGGTGCCATTTTAGATCTGCAAACTAGAATTATTAATGAAATTATATTGAATTATAGCAAGCGGCATTTCTATTAATAACATTGTCTAGACAGTTGTTGATTTAGTACAGAAAGACTTCGAGAAAGATGATTGAATTATATTTTAACTTTTAGAATTGACTAATAAAAGTTGAGAACACAAATGATATTAACATATTTTTTTGTTTAATACTTTGTGTACTCCTGTGCATATAAAGCATGGAGGTTTCTTCACTACACTGTTCCAAATGACGGAGTAACGGGTTAGGCCACAGAACAATGAATATTTTCACAAACACCTGCGCGGTCGTTGCGCGGAGGCTTTGTGATTTTTGTGCGTATGCGTATAAATATTTTAAAATATGTTTTATGTAACTATAATTAAACTCAAATAGCAATATGAAAAAACGCAGTAAAAAGGCGCCGAATCTGCGTACGCGCCCTTACAGGATGTTTTCAAACCACCATTAAGACTTCGATCGTGGTCTAATAGCAACTGGGGACATTGAGTCTCCGTGGAATGTGACTGTAATGCGCATAAAAATATAATAATTATTATTATCGGTTATCAATCCAACACCCGACTCCCATGGAATTGCTTAATAAGCAAAATAATATAATAGGTAAGCTAATATATTAATGTCGTCCAGGCTTGTTCTTTCTTGCATGTGGCGACCTGAGAGCTGGTGAGTATTTCGCCCAAAGGCTCAGCCTCGCTATTCAACGAGGAAATGCGGCCAGCGTCTTATGCGCCATGCCGAACACGGACATTTTAAAGGAAGTTTTTTATTTGTAATTTTATTTTTGTTTTATTTTTGTAATTACAATATTTTTATACAGTTTTTTTACTCTTATTCGTTTAGTTAAGTCTTTTTGAATATAAATTGTAAAAATAAAGTAGCTTTAATATTTTGTAAATAAATAAAGCAATTCCTATAAGCTTATACAGATTATTTACATTTTACACCAGCCAATTAGCTATTTAGCACGCTCCGTTAAGAATTGATATTATAATATAAATCAAATTTTGTTTTAATAGATGATTATTTAAAATTGTTTCTGAAATATATTTTCCCGGAATACCCCAATCAACAATATTAAAAATATTTTTCGCCATATTTTTGTTATTTTAAACCGGCGCCAACAATCCGTATGGCACAATGTTTACCATTACGGAGGGTCGTTCGCGCGGTCCCGGTTTCAATTCCAAAAACATGAATGAGTTTATATTTCTGTTTGCAGTGTGGATGTTTGTATTCTAAATTATTGTATGATCACAACTATTACTGTCATGTAAATGCATAATCAGTGTTATTAGGGCTGATATAGAAGTTCTAACCAGTAATGGTAGACGGCTTAGGTCAAGCGGCTAAGTGCCGGGCGGCTAAGCTAGCAACGGCGCGGCGGCGGCTACGTTGGGTGTTCTTAGCTTGGCTTATCTCGGATCGGCTAGCGGCTAGGCATGGCGACATGGCCAGTGACGTCGCCAACTAGTTCTTATTGAGATGTATGACGGCTAACTCTCTTGGCGACCGATAGGCGACGTTGCCAAGTAGCCAGCGTAGCCAGAGTCGACCGCTCCGCATGCGGCGACTGGCGACGCTGGCTACCTGGCGACGTCACCAGTTGTTTGCACGTGTTTGTATGCTCCGTCACTCTCAGTGGCCACAGCAACTAGTCACCGCGTTGAACGCACGTCGTATTGAGAGCAAAATGAAATTGAAATTCGGCCGTGTTAATGGAACAACGCATTGAAAGAGTACTCTGACCGCAACTTGAAAATTAAATGTTGGGATGAAATGGTGAAGATTTTTAAAGAAAGAGAATAGAAGAACTTTTCTTTTTTCGTTTAATCTTTTTGCGACACTGGTAATAATATAATAACAGTGCAGTAATTTCCACGTCCATTCCTGACTGTGTCGAGACAGAAATGAATGCATTGGCGACGCGATTTGGCGACTCAGTCTGGCGACGCAGGGACGCCAGACGTAGCCATGGCAACGTCGCTGGCCACGTCGCCATGACATCTCGGTGGGATATGGCCCTAATATTTCCCAAAAATGGTTATTTAAAGATTTTGTTTTGAAATTGAAATGCCTTGTACACAACAGCTCTTCTCACCTCGATTTATTTTTCGAAATATGCCAGCAAATGGAGGGAATATAAAACGACGTAACGTACGTAAGCCGTTGGTAATACAAATCCCAGCTAATGACTTTGCTAGTTTGCTACCAATCAACAATGTTAAAATCTATTTTTGTTTTTGAATGGTAGCTTTTTCCGACTATTTTTTTAATTAATGTCAAATGAAGTAATAAAAATTATGTAATGACAGGTGTCTTTTTAGGGTTCCGTAGTCAAAATGGCAAAAAACGGAACCCTTATAGATTCGGCATGTCTGTCTGTCTGTCCATCCGTATGTCACAGCCACTTCATTCCAAAATTAGGACTTCAAAGTTGAAACTTTGTAGGTAGATGTCTCTGAACCACTTTACGATTTATATATAAAATAAAAAATAAAAATATCAATAGGGAGGGCTCTCCATACATAGAACTCAAACAAAAAAAATTTTTTTTCATCAAACCTATTCGTGTAGGGTGTCTATAGATAGGTCTTTTAAAATGACATTGAGGTTCCTAAAATATTTTTTTCTCAAAGTTAATCGTTTGAAAGGTAGACACTTCCAAAGTGGTAAAATGTTGGTCCCCCCCCCCTCTAACTTTTAAAGTAAGAAAGTGAAAAATCTATCAAAAATATAATGTTGTAGATCTCAATAAAAACACTCAACGAAAATTAGTTTGAACGAGATACATTACGCAGTTTATGAGATATAATAAATTTTTAAAAACCGCAAATATAACTTTGTTCGTTCATACAAACACTAAGAAAAACAAAGTTATTTTTGCTGACAAAAATAATAATGCTTGTTAGTACGGAACCCTTCATGGGCGAGTCCGACTCGCACTTGGCCACTTTTTAATATTAGGTTCTTACCTTAGAGCAACAAGGTATTGACAGGTATTGACACTACTTTGATGCTTTAAGGTCCTTACGTAATATCAAATAGGGTCTTGGACACTATGCACAAAAAAATCAAAATCCTTACCTTAAAAAGTTTGCACTAAATCACGCTTGGAAATCAATATAATTGTTAATTCTTTTTTATACATGATTTTTGTTACTGCTTAAATCAATAATAATGAAGTCAATTGACTATATATGATAAGTGACGTCACTTTTCATTTTCTCATACAAAATGTATGGGGATGTCACGTTTTGACAGCTCATTAAAAGTATCTCAATTGACTTGGTAGTCCAAGACCGGATTGCCGATACTCAATACTGGCAACTTTAAAATCAAATATCTTAAGTTTGATTAGAAATTCCAAATTCAAATTTATTTCGAAATAAAGCCAGTTTAAGCAGTTAAAAATCTCGAAAAGTGTGAACCACACGAATTGTCTGAGGCAAACCCACGTCGTCAATCGACTAAACACGTGTTGCTTTCTGTGTTTCTTTGTTCAATAGTTACAATAATGAGATGATTTTGAACCGTATCGTGACTTGTGATAAGAAATGGATCCTGTACGACAATTGGAATCGATCATCACAATGGCTTAACCCTGGAGAACCGGCAAAACTTTGCCCCAAGCGAAAACTGACCAAAAAGAAGTTTCTGGTAAGTGTTCGGTTGACCAGTGCTGATGCTATCTACTACTTGCTTGTTGAGATCAGGCCAGACGATTACAGTAGACTTGTTTGCCAACAATTGCAAACAATGATGAAAAAGATCGCCATTAAATAACCGAGACTGGTGAATTGCTCTAGCCCATTCTCCTTCAGGATAACGCTAGACCACACACTGCACATCAAAAGGTAGATAGATTTTGCCCCGACCGATTACTACTTTTTTCAAAATTTGGATAACTTTTTGCAAGGAGAACAAAAAAACAAATCTGATGAGGCACAAAACCGCCTTGGAACAGAACAGAACAGAACAGATCAACTCTCGCTTCCTGGATTTTTTCCCAAAGGGATCAATGATCTGCCTATAAAATGACGGCAGTGTATCGATAACAACGGTATAACGATATTGTTTTGATACTGAACTCCAATTTCATGTGTAAGAACATTATAATCCCTTCTAATATTATAAATAAAATAACCATGTCTGTCTGTCTGCTAAGCTTAAAGTACTGAACCAATTTTAATGAAATTTGGAACACAGATAGAGTGGACTTTGGGAAAGGACAAAGGATGGTTTTTATCCTACGGGAATCTATAAAACGGGTCCACGCGGGCGAAGTCGCTAGCGGAAGGCTAGTTCATTATATTATGTATCAATTTTTTCCATGAAGGCCCAATAAACAAAATATGATTTATGGGTAGGAATGTTTATATGGGAAAATTAAATTTATTAATAAAATTGAGATTTTTTAACATATTTTAATACATATTGTGTTAATCAGGACAAATACATAAAAAAATAATTAAAATCATAAAAAAATATCTAGCAGTATTGACTTATAAATGGTGTAACTAACACAAAGTTTTATAAAAATGTTATCTTATTAATTTAGGTGAGGAGCTCTCTATAAACATAATAAAGTTACTAGTCAGATAGCCTAACAAACTGCATTTTTTAAACAAAGCGACGTATTTATGAATTGGCTTTGGATAAAATACCTGGATTTAAGTTCAATCCCGATCAATATAAAACTGTCATTTCAATAAAAGCACAATGGATGGGTTACATCACTATTATTTTAGCTTTTAAACATTTTGCGAACACATTCACGGACTTGGATTAATATTTTACACGAAATAGTTAAGCTGTTTGGGGATTTTTAGAATTTCAAATGCATTGCCTAGTATGCTTTGTTATAAAAAATAAAACTTGCATGTATATAAATAATAAAATTTACACGCATTTAATGTTAAAATGTTGAGTGTAGGTACGAAGTTATAAAGCTCGCAGGTTTAAATGAAATAAATAATGTAGTTTAAAAAAGAACACAAAGACAAAAAAGCATGTTTTTTAGTTTTTAAAACTACATTATTAATTTTTAGTTTTTTAGTTGGATTTTTTTTCATATTATTGCATTGTCATCGGCCCTTGACCCCTGTGCAAATTTTCAAATTAATCAGACGCTTAGAATTAGGTGAAAATGAAGTTAAAAGATTCCGTTAGATACATATATACATACATACATAAAGATCAAGCTAATATAAGCGTGTTAAAAACCGCCCACAAGGACAAGGTCTGACGACGACGAAGGATATTGTAGAGGTTCGCAGCAGATGCTTTAAATTACATAATTATTTTAAGCTTCATTATATTTTTATCTTCAAAACTAAAGCATGAATAACATTTAATGGTGGAGTAAGCTCCAACACTACCTTTTTATTGGTACCAAGGGGAAATCTTCAAAAGTTACCCGGCAACTTGGGGGTGGATAAAACCCCCTCGGTGGCCTGCCTTCGCTTGGGGAGGACTCCGGGATCTCAAATGGAACGCACCGGTGTCTTCCACGCGCGACGCCCCAGAACGGGCCCATCTTCGGGAGAGCAGCTTTGCTCTCCTGCACCTTCCGATGCTTACGGCGACATGCGGCCACGCACACATCGCCGCCCTTCCCGGGGCTGCTGGCTGGACGGATCGAACTCCCACTCCGGAAGTCCTCTTTTTGTCGCCTCTTACTATGAAGCTGGGGGTTTTGGCAGCGCACGCCAGAATAGCTCGCAGATGATTTTTTCCTTCTTACTTGACACTTATCGTCATATTTTGGACAATTCACACAATATCTTTATAAATTGTAGCCTATTTATTTATTTATATGTTATTGTGATGAATAAGCTATATTGTAAAGTTTCATTAAAATCCATTAAGTAGTTTTTACGTGAAAGAGTTACAAACATCCATCCATCTATACTTACAAACTTTCGCGTTTATAACATTAGTATGATTTCATTTAGAAAAAACATCAACAAAGCAATCAATCAGTCCTCTCATCAGCAAAGTACAACTAATAAATAAATGTATCTATCATACAAAAGCCACCAATCTCATTACAAGGGATTTGCCGTAACTCATCGAATACGATCACATGAAGGACCTCATTTGGACAACTCGATCGAATCGAATACGAAATGTAATCGAAGTAATGCATAGCGTTTTGCGTTAGTACTGCAATGCAAAATTTAATCCTCATTTCCAACAGATTACAGATGTTTAAGGGATTACACCTACTTGTTTATTCCTAATATTTTATCAGCTAATCTGCTACTTTATTTTTTACCATAATTTTGTTACATTTAATTCTGTCTAATTGATTTAGTATGAATCTAACCGAATTACGGATTCGGTAAAGTAGCAGATTAGCTGATAAAATATTAGGAATATTGTGGAATTATGTAACTATGTAACAGATATACAATTCTACGTTTTCCTAATTTGTTAGCCATTATGCTTTATAATTATGCGTTTGTAGACCTGTAGCTAAACGCAATCGATATATACTCAGATGTTTAAGGGATTACACCTACTTATTTATTCGGTTAAATTCAAACTAAATCGATTAGCAGAATTAGATGTAACGAAATTATGGTAAAATTGAAAGTAGCAGATTAGCTGATAAAATATTAGGAATATTATGTAACTATGTGACAGTGTCTCTGTTACATACGAATAGTAACATTTGACGTTTTCCTAATTTGTTAGCCATTATGCTTTATTTGCAGTTTCCGTTCTTGGTTTAATTGTTATGTTCACGTCTTTGTGTGTGCCAATGGTAATAACGACATAAGAAACCCTAAAAGAGTGAAGAGTTACGAGTGTGTAGCGTTATAAAATATATTTATTGATTTAGCTTCTATCAATTAAAATATTTTAGCGACCACGGACCTCCCTGTGGTAGTAAAAATATTAATCGTAAAATTATTCAAATTATTCAATAACAACGAGAATAGTACATTATTCCGGGATAAACACTAAACTACATCTTTTCCTAAGATCCATTCTATCGGTGTACAAAATCACACTAAATTTGGTTCAGTAGTTTAGGCATGAAACACACACACAGTGCTACTTTGGTATTTTTAATATTAGTATGGACGTACGGATCAGACACAGATTAAGCCGAATCCTTGCTGTAGAATGAGGAGCGACTCTACGATATCTCGTTATCGCAAGAAAAAAGCGACAGCGAACAAGTTGAAACAGATTTCAGATTTAAGTAACAGCTCCGTTGCTCTATTAAATTTTCTCGTGGCTTTATTGAATTGGAACGTCTACTTTACAGCACAAAAACATTATATTAATAGCTTCGTTGTATTAATATATAGAGTGGCGTTCCCACAGTGATATTTTTTATAGAGTAGCGAAATAGCATGCATAATATGGTGCTCGCAAATTAATTGTTAGGTTTTAGAACAGTTGCGAGAATAATATTTTTTTTACGATTTCAAAGCCACCATCACGGTGTAATGTTTTCTCATTACGTTTTTATTTTATTTTCGTGATATTGTTTTAGTAAAGAACAGAACTCTATTTTGTCTGTTAGTATTTTTATCAAGATGTTTTTACTGCAATCTTTAAATATTTGGGAAGAAGCTATGTCAAGTAAAGAAAATAATACGAAAATGGCGAAACTGTAGTATCGTTACAAAGGATGTACTCGCATGTTATATTTTTAGGCGTTTAAATTTTTGTGATATTTAATGGTATACTGACGACACATTACACAACACGCGTTAGACGACCCGTGTGGTAAAACGGTTACCTTGCCAGACTGCCAATCGGGGGTCCCGGGTTCGCTTGCCGGCGAAGCAGAGATTGAAATGATGAGTTTCAGCTTCTGTTCCCGGTCTAGGTGTTTTTGTTCTTGTCTTTGTGTGTGGCGATGGTACCCACGACAAAGCATAATATACCTTTTTTGTATGGGGGAAAACCTTCAAAAGGTACCCGGCACATTGGGAGAGGATGCCGGGTTATGTGGGTTATGCACTGGAACGATCCCATCTTTGGGAGAGCATATGTGCTCTCCTGCACCTTCCATTGCTTACGACGGCATGCGCCCACATCTACACCAACGTCCTTCCCGGGGCTGCTGGCTGGACGGATCGATCTCCAACTATCACCATCCGCAACTCCGGAAGCCCCCTTTTAGTCGCCTCTCACGATCAGGCAGGGAATACCATAGCTATTCCCTGCTTGATTCTTAATCCCGAAGCATATAAGCACAATATGCCTACCCTACTCTGGGGCTATGAATGTGAAACATTATTTATTTATTTTGTTTATACGTGCGTATGCGTTTATAGCGTTTAGCGTTGTATGTATATTCGTTTAGTCGCTCGTAGCAACATGAAATTGTATTTTGGTGACTTTTATCAGTGCGCTGCCATTCGATGGTCAGCCTATACAGAACTCTCTGCGTGTAGTTTCGACTCGCACTTGACCATTTTTAAGGTCCATTGAAACCCCTCAGCGAAAACTTGTAGTAGAAAATCCCGGTTCATTTTGCATAAATAATTAAAGCGGAACATTTCTCCTTGAGTTATTAATCCTTAATGATGCGGTTTTCGATGTTCGTTGTTGAAATTTATTTTCCCCTTTCCTAAATTTCCACGATCCAGCGGTGAAATCGTGAACATTACCGTATTTTACGTTGACAAGAAGTAAATGAGGTTTAACCTAGCCCCGTAGTGGGACTTTCAAGTAGGACGCTTCTACGACATTAGGGAGATTTCATGACTCAGTTTGATGACGTCGGTGCCGGTTGTTATCGGTAGATAGCATTCGTTTATTTTGTTAAGATCAAATTGGCGGTTAAAAATATCAGGTCGAGTAAGCTCGAGATCTCCTCAATCATGGGGCCGGCTCGTGCCCAGCAGTGGGTCGGAAACATTGTTGCAGCAAGAGCATAATCCATTACACTAGCAAGAAAAACTGGTGGTGTTTTTTTCAACCTTTTTATGTCCCGCTGATGGACACAGGAGAGCAGCGATGGCCAAGTATAAAAACGCGGTCTTTGTCGCGACCGATCCCGGGTTTAAATCCTCTGTGCGCACCTCTGACAAAGAAATTTGTGATGTGGGCATTTATTGTTGCTCCACGGTCATGGAAAATATCGTGATATTTATTTCATTACGATGATCTCCATCACCATGCACGCCTGAGAGAAATTCATAATTTCTCGAAAGCGTGACGTCCACCACCGTGGTGGACTATGGCCTAAATACTCTCACTTGTGGTGGAATGCTCGGTATTATATTGAAGAAATTGAAATTGAAGTTTGGGGGGAAGAGGTGTCCCAAATTGGCTTGTTTTGCCTTCCATACACGCATGACGGATAGATTTGGGTTTATGTTCCCTGCAACCTTCCTGAAAGTGGTCTTTGGGTTCTACAGTGGCGTACCTTACAGGCCTGTTATTACATACCCTAATAACTCTATTATGCCTTCTAATACTTGCTATGGCGTGTATCCTACAACTCCATTTTCTGGACGTTTCAAACGCCTACTTCAATCTGCATCTTCCTTTTAGTCACCTCTTTCGACTACTAGAAGATACTGTATAACTTAAGTGCATATGACATTCCTGCCCCATAGCGAATACGCTGTAAAAACAACCTTTGTGCTGGGTTATTGAATCACAGAATAACTAAGGCGAGAGCGTCATATAATCCTGTAAGAAAATTGCCAAGAAATGTCAGATCGTTACTTGCGTTGGATAATGGACTCTTCATTGTTGCGTGGAGCCTCGGAGTCGTTTCAAGGTATAAAAATAAACGTGTTATGGCCCACCAAAGCACCTTTAAAGTAATTTTCAACCAGTAGACTATTTCGTTGGATAACAAACAGAATTTGCTAACGGTTTTCCAGAATTATTTATTTAAAGTGTTTGTCTAAACTCCTGCATTTTTGCCTTATCTTTCAATTTAACTTGCGTCTTAAAGTCTAAAGTTGTTCGTTTGAATTCAAGTCTGATTTGCATATTACGTCTGCTTAAAGGACTTGATCCAAAGCGGGAAAATATTATTATGAAAATTAAAAGGGACGTCAAGGACGATTTATTTATCTCACTGTACGTATATTTTATTAAAAAAATGTACTGACTACAGAAATGGGAAGATCACAGGTTAATCATTTTTTACTGGCTGGCTGCAACCCTTTTAGCGTCCCACTGCTGGGCATGGCTGATACCCTTTTTTGCGTCCCACAGCTGGGCACGGGTCTCTCCCCATTATTGGGGGAGGGGTCCTGGCCCCCTTACTCCACCACGATGCTCCAATACGGGTTGGTGGAGGTGCGGGTTAGTTGCCAACCTGCCTTCGGATGTTTTCAAACCGCCCAAAAAGCCTCCGACTATTGTTTAACGACTGCTACCGGGACCGACGGCTTAGCGTGTCCTCCGAAGCACGGAAATGCGCAAGAAATTTTTGCCACTAGCGGTCACCCATCTCACATCCGATCGCGCCCGCTTGTCTTAGCTGCGTAGATCGCTAGCGTTCTACGCTCGCCGCCGCGCCATGCGCGCTCAATCTTTGTATAAATGTCCTTAATTAGCTTAGGAACTGGTTCAATCCGGTATACTGGTATAAATCGGCTATCCATTTCCTTTCATACTAATGTTATAAATGCGAAAGTAAGTCAGTATGTGTATGTATCTAAACTAAACAGTTAGCCACCGAATATGATGTTAAGTGTGGACTAAATGCGCGTCTGCTGGCTGGCTGCAACCCTTTTTGCGTCCCACTGCTGGGCACGGGTCTCTCCCCATTATTGGGGAGGCCTGGAGCTTACTCCACCACGCTGCTCCAATGCGGGTTGGTGGAGATGCGGGCTAGTGGCCAACCCGCTGTCGGATGTTCTCAAACCGCCCATAAGGCCTCCGACAAGGTTTAACGACTGTTATCGATCGACAACAACCGGGACCGACGGCTTAACGTGCCCTCCGAAGCACGGAAACGCGCATGAAATTTTTTGCCACTAGCGGTCACCCATCTCACACCCGACCGCGCCCGTTTGGCTTAGTTGCATAGATCTAATCTAATGCGCGTCTGCTACAACCATTTAATAAAGATAAAAATAGAACTTAAAAAATAATTGCATTTCAAAAAGCAAGCAACTAATACCTATTAACTGACCAACCCAAATACGTTTGGCGTATTGGGTATTTGATTAAAATTACCCCTGATTTACAGGAAATTTAGCCCTGATTGGAGTTGCGAATCTTCCCGTGTAATTCCGGACAGAAGGGATGGCAATTCCGCTTTGATCGTACCTTAAATTGGAATTAGCATTGTGAAGCCTCGGATTTTAGACATCAAACGAAAGTTGGTCGCGTCCGGAAACTTGTGACGTCGGAGAGACAGCTGAATGTCAGATGTCAATAGTTAGTGTATTTATATTGATTGTAATTTTCATAATTAATGATATTATAAATGCAAATAGGTATTGGCATTGTTTCTTTATTTACTTCTGTATCGATAAAGACATTTTTTGATAAACCGATGTCCCCTATTTTCAACGTGGATTATGCTAAATAGCGTTAATTAAATTATGATCGCAAAACGTGCGTACATAGATTGATATTGCCATGGTTTTTTTTTCAGTTATGGCATCGCAAACTCTGCATATTGCCAGTGTCAAGTTTAATCTTTGCATCTCATTTTTGCCAGTTTCGGTGAAACTGAACGAGTAATAATAGGTAAAGTCGTCAGTAATCAGCCAGACATTCAAGTAAAGCGATGGCTTCTTTACCAGAACATGACCAATGGAATTTTGGAGGGAATCCGAAAAAAACCTATTTTCGCACTGTTATTTTAATAATTCACAACACTCGTGCACTAACCTATTGCAATTAACCTATATCGAACAAAATGCCATCAAGTTTATCCGATATAACTCAAAAATACAAGAAGAAAGTAAAAATAAAACAAGAGCACAATATGTCTGTTTCAACTTCCCGCCAAAATTCTTTGCCATGGTTATGAATACTTGCTTGTATTTTTTTCTTTATTTTTTCCAGCTGTCAAATGAATTTGATTAATGGGAAAAAAAAACCCGTTGGTCTGACTAGTCTGACTACCAATCCAACCACTGGGAATAACCCAATATCTTCCAAGTTTTTCACTGAAAAAAATTGAAAGTGGTTAATAATTAACGACCCGTGTGGCGCAATGGTTACAATACCGGACTGCCAATCGGAGGGTCCCGGGTTAGATTCTCGGCGAAACAGAAATTGAATAATGAGTTTAAATTTCTGTTCTCCCAGAGTGTTTGTGTTTCTGTCTTTGTATGTGTCCATAGTACCCACGACACAGAGAATATTCACCCTACTGTGGGGCTATGAGTGTGAATCGTATTAAATAAAATAAATAAAAATAATTGTCCGTCTAGCTAACTAAAAGCGAGCAGTGCGATTCGTCACAGTGCCAAAACGAGCAATGAAAGTCGAAAAAAATTGTTCGGATATTGTAGATTTCGAATACTCGATTCGGATAAACGGGATTTACTGTACTGTACCTACTTATGTATACATACATATGTAAAGAGTAGATCGAAGCTTTAATCTATAGTACACCACGGAATAAACTTTAAAGTTTCATAATTTCATAGAAGCCAGCTTCATACTTGTAAAATCATAATTATTATTATACATTCGTTCAATTCGCTGCAAAGTTTCTGCTCTGCTACTCCCGTTGTTACATATTGCAATGAGTCTTCGTTTCGCCATTAACCATTAATTCTACTTCAGATACACTCTTCGAACGCGAATAGTATAGAATAGTTAACTAGGTTATGAATCATAAACTTACTTCTACATTCTTGGATTGATTTAGTTTAGACAATCCATTTTTAAAATACTAAAATATTTATATTTTTATCTTTTTACTTCCATAGTAAACAAGTGCAACCATGCGGGTATGTTTTGTATATTATTATGTCCTCTATGAGATTTTTTATTACGGTGTAGTCAATAAAAAATATTTTTGTGCTATTTCGATTTAACAATTTTATTGGGAATATTATTTTTGTTACTATCCTACGAGAAAATCGGGCAAAAACTGATTTCTATTCGTACAAGCATACAATTTCCATTCGTTTGATTTCCTATAAAGTTTCTTATCTCATCTTGTTAAAAACAACATATTAAAATCATCCATTCCTTAGGTACTTGATTTATAAATTTAGTTTTTTAAGTCTAAAACTATTTCAGGATATAACATGCTAAATACAAAAGAATCTATAATGTATATGCTTAATTTTATTGTTTTTAATTTGTTTTTATCATAAGTTCTAGATGGAAATCGGTAAGTGGGAACATAAGGTTTAAAGTTTCATGATTCACGATTCAACGCTAGCATGATACTCGTACAAGAATACAATTTTCCTTCTTTCGATTTCTTGTAATGTTTCTGCTCTCATCTTGTTACATTATGTAAGTTTCACTTCATTGAGTCGCTAACTAAATTAACACTACTTCTGAAGCACTCTTCAACCGTGAACAGTTAACAAGGAAAATCTTGAACTTAGTTTGAAAGGAATATAGAATATTCCTCCAAGTAAACTAATAAAGTTCTCATGAATGCCCATGTAAACTATATTTTAATGAATAGTACCCGGACGCCTGAGCGTTGCTCGGATAAAAGGAACTTATTAAATTGGTTTATTTTTAAGCAAATCTTTCATTGACTTAGTGTTACTTAACAAAGCATTTTGAAATACCTAGCTCCCAATTTAAAAAAAAATTGTCACAAAAAATAAAAAACGCCACTTGCCTACTTGAGGTTTGAACCCGGGTCTCTAACTCCGTAGTCAGCTTTCGTAACCATTCGACCAAGAAAGCTTTAATTCAATTGACCAAATTTTTATAGAGGTCTTTCATATCGACATTGTCATTTGTTTGAAGGGCGGATTGACGGTCGACATTTGACGGATTTCTACGCCACAATATTATTAATATTCTCCAATAGATGTCATTAAGAGTAATTTTATATTTAACGGCATAAACATTAAATAAAACGACAATTTCTATTAATAAAAAATAGCTGGATCCCCCGAAACCAGGGTACTAAATTTCATTAAAATCTTTGGAGCCGTTTCCGAGATTCAAAAAATTTATTTAGATATAATATACAAGAATTGCTAGTTTAAAGGTATTATGCCGTACTCTAATAAAGTAAATTCAATTTGTGAGGTTATTTTTCGCCTAAACACTACGACACAGATTTTATTTTTGCAGTGGATTATGATTAATAAATTGTGTTTTGCTTTATTATGTTCAATAAAATGTTTAAAATCTTTGAAGAAAAAAACATACAAAAATTTATTTATTTATTTATAACATCACGCCTACAGAAGACACAATACATTAGAAACAAATCCTACATACAGTTTATGTAGCAGGCAAGTGTGTATGCCAATTACAGGCGTGAATTGCTTAGTTGACACTATCAATGAACATTAAGAGGAAAAATTTTGATACGTTTCATAGTTTTTGAAAGTACAAAATAGGACCATTGATAACCAGGATTAAATTATGATCACAAAGTATACAAAGTATTGATTTTCATTGTAAACTTTGAATTTCATTGTAAAACTCGGTTAGTAAAGTTATATTTATGGAACCTAGCATTATAATATACTCGTAAAGCATACAAGATCCATTCGTTCTTCCTATATAGTTTCTGATCTCGTTTTGTTACATATTGCAGTTTAACTTCATTGAGTCACTAACTGAATCAAGAGGAAAGATTGTTTGTTTTTTTATATCCAAAACTACCGGACCGATTTGAAAAATCTTTTACCATAAGAAACCGACATTATCCCTGATAAACATAGGATACTTTAATTCCTTCGCGCTTCATTCCTACGGGAAAACGAGTAATAGGATCTACGAGGTCGAAGCAACTGGCTAAACGCCTTTGATTTTAATATGGCAATATATCGTCTTACGTCGTATCTCAAATGGATGGAAGAAAGTCAGGATCCTACGGAAATCATAAAGCGGGTGAAACCGCAGGCGGAATGCTAGTTTATTTATAAATCGAAGTAGCAGAACAGTGCAGAAAATGTTAAGTACGCGCTGCAGCCAATGGACATCATGTACACATCCTCAAGTATGTTTTTGTTCGCGGTTTTATGCGATTACTATTTCGAAGGGTGATGGTTGCTACGAGCGACAGTACATCCGATTATTACCGATACTCAATTTTATTAATTTCCTCAGCCCATAGGCGATGTTTACATTCAATAGCTCCAGTAGTGGGTGCAATACGAGTGGATGTTGCCTCCTGCACAGCATTTACTGATATAGGCCGATATAGGATACGGCGGTGGAGCATCTATTAATTTATACATAACTATTTTTTTAGTTAGAGGTGCACCCTGGGCTCTGAACCGGTAATATCCGCTTCGAAGACCAATGCCCTAACTACTTGGCTATCACTTCCATTACTTTCCAAAATACAATGTAATTATATCTATTGGTGTTGATCTGAAGTTATCTATCGACGTTGTTTTAATCATACAAACTTATAAGCCGGTACAAAATAGTGTCAAAACATTCTCACAATAAACTAATATCCAATCAATAAAACCAAATGGCATCAAATGACCTGTATAATACTCCATTTGATTCTATCACTATGCGCAAGCTTAGGTAATATTAATTAAAATAATAGCAATTTGAAGCATCACTGGGTAATATTGCAATCCGATAATGATGCCATTATGAGATTATTGACCCTTTTAGCGGGGAAGCCTAAGAGGGGCTATCTGGATTTGCTCGAGCAATTCAATATTTAAGAGGAAACGCGGGTTCAGCCGAATTAGAAAAATAGGTATTTTGGCCCTGCGCTATCCGCCGCGTGCAATAGGGACAGATGCAGCTCAGACCGATTATACCTACAAACTTTTTGACTAAATCGAGGTTTCGTATTCTCCTGTTTCCTCCTTCAGAATTGAGTTTATTAAAAAAAATCACAAATATCAAGAAATTGAATAAGTCTGTGCCTCTATGTTTTTATTTGTTTGTAAAAACCTTTCAAATTTGTTTTGCAGTTGTTGGATTAGGGCTGTATGAAAGAGGCAATTTTTACAATTTTTGAAGAGTCATATTTTCTGATCTAATTAGTTGATTGAAAAAAAACAAAACATAGGGGTATAGCTTTAGCAGACTTACATATTGTCACAAAAAAATCATTCCTCTAGAAGCATTATCCAGGGAGGCAATAGGAGAATGCGTTTGTATGGGAATACGGCGCTAGCGTTTCCTCTCAATAATAATATAATTATTAGAATAGAATGCATTTTTCCATGCACGCCCAACTTCACTTTTCCAATTACTTAAAAGTTCTTAGCTCAATTGTTCAGATTTGAAATACTCATTTCTGATACTGTAGTTGAATATTTGAGGTCAAATTTTTCATGTCCTTTTTTTGAGAACAATACGCGAAACTTATTTTTCAGATAAGTATGACCAGTTGTTTGCTTAACGACACTCGAAGACTGGCGATACACGGTGGGAATCGAAATGGAGAGTTACATGTAATATAACTATTAACGTACAGGCTAATGAAATATTGGTGAAATATAAAATAAATAATAAAATATTTTTAATTTTTTTTTCAATTGTAGGTATATATTAAAATATTAAATATTTATGAGCACCAGTAAAAATAATGATGAATAGGTAAATATCATATGCACTACTTTTCTACAATCTAATTTGCAACAGGCATATTAGGACTCCACGCTGCTCGAGTAAATCAACATTTTGGTTCTTAGGCTCCCCAAGTACTTGTTGTTCGAGTTTGTAACGCTCTATTTAGTAATCAGTTTAAAAGGTTCATATCCTGTGTGTTGTGTATCGAAACTAAAGTTAACAACTTGTGACAAGCATAATAAGGTCAACATAACATTGCAAACATCTAAAGTTACAGAATACACATGTTTTCACGTCCGTGAAACAATCGTTCAAAGTGTTATCAATTTAGCTATAGAATGTTTTAAAACCATTTCATTAGACGAGCCGCATTTTAACACCCTTCATAGCTTAAGCAATTATTTAATGTAATTGCCATAATATGTTATCATAATACTTATTAGCTGTAGTGTGAAGTTATGTTATGCGCTAAGAAAAGTCACAGCGTATTTTGACGGATACTTTTATTTTTATTGTTTTTTTTTGTAAATAATTAAATACACTAATCCTTAGAACAAAACGGTAAAATTTAAAATAAAACATAGCATTATTTGATAGTGTAACCAAGAAAATTCTTTAAGGTATTGTCAAGTAGTACCTAATATCTCTCGAGTAGAGATATTATGCTCGTAATTTGTGTGTTGCTATAATGGGCATGATGACAGATTTTTAAATACCTTTCCTTATTGTAGGTACACATCCCCTAGTTTCGAAAAAAAGTTTATTTCAGCAATAAACTCAACTTTTAACGTAAATTAATGTATTTTCTGCTATGTAATTTGAATTAAGAGCGAAAACGCTCGTAGGTGTCATGGCGTCGGTTTGCTCGTCAAACTTCAAGCAACACGATGACATTAACTGAGACGTGACGTCATTCCTTTTGATTGGCGTTTCAGATAACATGGCCGATTGCTGTATTTAATACTTTTATTTTATTGAAAATCTTATTAATCTTAATGTTTATATTAAAACGGGATCATATTTTAGAACTTTTTTAGCACATATTTTTCTATAAAACCGTTTATTCTCTGATTCTTTAATAGTGTCATCATGCCTATTGTGTTCAAATTTGAACTAAAGATCTACTCAAAGATCTCATTTTATTTCTTGCCTTGAGTATTACCTATAACTCAAAAGGCACAGACAAGGCCACAAAAGTACGGTAGGTTAAAATTTACTGTTAACCGGATTTTTTCGGTCGATCTCCGCTATTTTATTAAGGACACGCATAAAATAAATGAGAGACGCAGGTGGTCTAAAATCCCGCCGGATCCATACAAGTTGATTGAGCGTGCCCCGGGCAAATAAAAACTTTTACACTGAGTGGGTTCATAGTAGATTCTCGAGGCTTTTTCTTGCTACATCATTTTCATCAATTGCCAGTTGGTAAGCTTGTATTTCTGTTGGTAGGGTATGAAAATCAGAACACAAATGTAAAGTAAGAAATTTGTAGATATCCTAAATTTTTTTTGGATAAATTCCAAGTAGCCCATGTCTCGAATTGATGTACATTTTATTACATACACGTATGATTATGAATTTATGAAGATACCATGGTCATAAAACATAATTTAAATCGATTAAACGATTTGTATCCACCAAACCACATTGAAGCAGCGCGATGGAGTAAGGTCCACGCCTCTCTAATAATCGGAAGAAGCCTGAGCCAAGCAGTGGGACGTTAAAAGAGCTGCAGCCACGGAGTTTTCTCTGTGTTAGGTTTTTAATTTTGTGTTAGGTTTTAATTTCGTTAAATTAAATTTTAGAAATAAATTATAGCTTGCCAGCTGCTTACTCGTATATAAAAACCTTTATTTGTAAAACTTTCTGAGTGGTTTAGTACTTTAGCGTTAGTCATAACGATTTAGTAATAAAGTTACGAAATACAAACATACAGATACAGTTCCTGAAGCGAAACAGTGGACTAGGTTTTAGTTAATTGAATCAATTAAATCACGCGATATCTTGCGAAATTCCGTTATTATAAAGTTAGGTTAGAATAGGGCTGCCATCCGTCCGGAATTCCCCAGATTTGTCCTAGTTTGAAGATCTGGACAATTTTGTTGTCAAAGGAAATTCATTTTTTTAAAATAGATAAGCGATAAATTGAAATAAATCTTAATTAAAAATCCATCCATAATAACCCGCATTCATGAAGGCTCGGCAATATAGTCAACGATCGAATGGAATAAGAAATTTATAACGATGTTTTTATTTTTCTTGCAAAAAATAATTTTTCAGAGATGTTAGGGGAAAAAACCATATTTCGCCCAAATGTCCAGAATTTTTGCCGTGTTTATCCGGCGTCGGCAATTTAGGTGATGGCAACCCTAGGTTAGAACTACTTTGCAACAATCCGCAATCAACTGCATGCAACTAAACTGAATGCTACTGCTGCATGCATGCTGCATGAAAAATTAGTCACCATCATACGTTTTGAATTGGGGATTGTTGCAAAGTATAGCTATTCTATTGCACGACGTCCAATTTGCTCCTGTTGTATTAGTGACGTATACTGACAACCACACTTGTGTGCTTAAACTTTTAAGCGTTAGCTAAGAAATTTGAGTATGCCTGTCATGAATAAAAATATTTTAAAAATATTACCTTACTCACACAACTATTCTTCGTTTCGTTGTCATGCTAACGTAACTCGACACTGAGCGCTCTCGTGGTTACGCACACTATAACAATGTGCATATGCACGCCTCACAACATCCATAGTTCTACGGAATTATTGAAGTTTATATTTGGAACAAATATGTAACATTAACGTATAGTAGCATAAATAGAACATAAACACTAATGATGTAACGAGCAACGAGCCTCTGAGGGACACAAGTTGGCAAAGTTTGACGGTTGGGTTTAGTACAAGTGGTTTCGGTTCGAACTTGGCTGCGGCACACCCTAGGGACCTTTTGAATCCGCACCACTGCGATCAAGCGTGTATGCTTCAAGCTGGAAACGTTTGTATGTTGACAGAAACCAGTAAGTTCAGTTATCATCCGCTAGAATTATTTAAAGAACATGAAAATTCCATTTTCTGTGGAAATATTTTCAAGCTTACTAAGGTATATTTTGTAAAAAGAACGTTGGATTACGGTAGTATATTATGATTTTTATTTTAATAAACGATTAAAATAAATATGATCAGATTCTATTATCAAATAGAAACTCATATCTAAAAACTGATTAATAATAAAATAATTACTTATATGGACTTTACGAGCTATCGTAGCCGGTAAGGGGCACATTAGCAAAGTTCTACGATCGAGTTTAGTACAGTGGTTTCTGTTCCAACTTGGCTTGGCTTGGCAATCAAGCGTGTATAATGCTTCAAGCTGAATATACATACATACAAATCAACTTGGTTAGTAAGTTATCAATGATATACTCTTCTTTATCTGTGAGTATCTTCCGCTGCGAGTTGCCAGTAACATATTCGTAGGCTAATAATAATGATTCAATCTTCACCAATCCGCATTGGAGCAGCGTGGTAGAGTAAGCTTCAGGCCTCCCCAATGACAATGATGAGTGACCTGTGCCCAGCAGTAGGTCACAAAAAGAGTTTCAGCCAATAATAATAAGTTCACCGATGGTCACAAGATGCAAAATAAAATAGTCCCTTTTTACCGACTTTCAAAAGGAGGAGGTAGGTACTGTATTCGGCTGTATGTATTTTTTTATATATGTTCACCGATTACTCCGCCTTTCATTATGACTCCAAAAAAGTTTTAACAGTCATTAGTCATTATCATAAGCAAGAAGAAGTAGGTACTGAACAATTTATTTTTTACCGTTTGAAGTCGGTTCTATTTTTTTTGTTAAAAACTTAATTAATAATAGCTTGATGATTTCAAATCAATTCAAAAGGAGAAAAAGGTTTTAATATAATTCGAGGTATTTCTGTATATACATGTTAACATAAACTACAATAGTATTGCTATTTTATTGCATTTTTTATGAAAGTTCTAGAGTTATGAAAGAACAGTTATGAAAGTGAGAGTTAACAACAATTTATAAACAAGTAACAAAATAACCTATAACATCATAATTATCTTACATAGAGCAATAAACTCAGGCGTTGTACGTATGTTAACACTAATGGCATTACGAGCTAACGTAGTCCCAGAGGAAAACAAGATGGGAAAGCCCTGCGGTCGGTTTTATTAGAAGTGGTTTCCGTTCTAACTTAGCTACGGCAATCTCGGGGGAACTTTTGCATCCGCCAGACTGCTATTAAGCATATATAAGCTGGGTAACTTTAATGTCGGGACTTGAATAGTAATTTTGTTTGTATGTTCACAGAGTAATCCCGTACAAACAATTAACCGTTTCATAGAGTATCTTCAAAGGACATGGAAACTCAGTTTTTGGAATGGTTGTCAAGCATCATCTATATATAATACCTTTAAACGAGCAATTCTTGTATATATCTAAATATATATTTTGAATCTCGGAAACGGCTCCAAAGATTTTGATGAAATTTAGTTCCTCGGTTTCGGGGATGATAAATTGATAAAGAATATTTTTATTGATAGAAATTGTCGTTTTATTTAATGTTTATGCCATTAAATATAAAATTAATCTTACAGACATCTATTGGAGAATATTAATAATATTATCGCGTAGAAAGCCGTCAAATGTCGACCGTCAATCCGCCCTTCAAACAAATGACAATGTCGATATAAAATACCTCTATAATAATTTCGTGAATGGCTTTAAAGCTTTCTTGGTCGAATGGTTACGAAAGCTGACTACGGAGCTAGAGACCCGGGTTTAAACCTCAAGTAGGCAAGTTGCGTTTTTTATTTTTTACGACAGTTTTTTTAAAATTGGGAGCTAGGTATTTCAAAAGGCTTTGTTAAATAACACTAAGACAATGAAAGTTTTGCTTAAAAATATACCAAGAAAAACAATTGTTTTTATCCGAGCAACGCTTGGGCGTCCAGGTACTAATCATAATATATTTATTGCCTAAAAATGGTATCACATAAGATCTTCATTATTAGTATTCTTCCATTAATAAAGTTGAAGAAATCAATTCAAATTTTATTTATTCAACAAATTAACATAAAAAATAAAAAAGGTGAACATTAAAATGATTAATAAACTAATACTAAATAATAATAATAAACAACACCTAAAAATAAAAGTATAAACTAATTAATGTAAAAAACCGCATCCAAATTACTGTCCTGAGGATGTGTGCCCAGAATGCTGGCAACATTACCTCTTTGAATAACCAAAGCTATTCTTTGACCGAGGTAAGTGCCAGCCTTCTGGTCAACTGTTGCCGTGATCAATCGTCTGGATAAATGCTTAATAAAAACTTTAGCATCTGAGCCCCATGGTCCTATCGTTTCAACGCCAAAGGGCAGAAATATGCATTTTTTTAAGAAACATAAAATAACAAGAATTATACCAACTTAACAAACATTCATGTCACATTTATAATAGAATGTCTGGTTAGGCGATTTGTTATTATAATGTTACTTTAATTTTTCATAGGTTTAATCCATACTAATTATAAATTCGAAAGTCTGTCTGTCTGTCTGCTACTCTTTCACGCTTAAACCACTGAACCGATTTTGATGAAATTTGGCAGAAACATAGAAAGGACGTTGAGAAAGAACATAGGCTACTTTTTGCCGCGTGAAAATATCTCATTCCCACGGGAATAAATGGAATGAATGAAATGCGCCGTGTACTGTTATAAATACACTACATGTTACTACTTAGGTACTTCATTGACGTCCATTATCATATTTTATAACTTATATTCTATTGTTTTATTCTTATACTTTACTTTTCCTATAGTATTTCTTTACAAAATTATTTAATTTCGGTGTTTGTTTATTTATATTTTCACGCAGCTATCAAAATTGTCACGTCTGACTTTTTTGTTACTTATTTTTTTTAATTCATTTTAAGGCATTGTATAAAAATCCTTTTAGCCATTCAGTATTAAATGAAAAGAAAATTTTTATGTTTCTTATTTCATTTCATAGATTAATAAAGTTATAGTATTGTCTTTGGCTTTGTCATGTTTTTTATAGTATAATTATTATAAATTATTATTTTTAAATAATAAATGAATATAATGTTCTTCGAATCTTTATATATATATATATATATATTATACCTATAAATGAATTGCTGTTCGTTAGTCTCGCTAAAACTCAAGTGAACCGATATGGCTAATTTTGGTCTTGAAATAAACGTTTAAACGTTTCACACTCATAGCCCCACTGTAGGGTGTATATACTCTGTGTCGTCGGTACCATGGACACATACAAAGACAGATACACAAACACCCAGACCGAGAACAGAAATTTAAACTCATCATTCAAATTTCTGTTTCGCCGGGAATCGAACCCGGGACCCTTCAATTAGCAGTCCGGCATGGTAACCATTGGGCCACACGGGTCGTCAAATCAAATATTAGTAGTTAAATTAAAGTCCATTGGTTCTTCGCGCCATCGTCCAAAAGTTTGACATAGTCTGAATAACAGTTCATCTGTCACTGTTCGTTTTTATTTTTTTATTTGACAGTAACATAAAAACCCCTTGAGATGATAAAGAAACTAATCCTCTTACAAAACTTTTAAGGCAGGACAACGTCTGCGGGATCCACTAGTATCTATATAAAACACTCTCAATTATTGCTAGCTTGCCGGCATAATGTTTTCAGGAGTGCTTATCGGTTTCTGATTCGCAGTTTACCGAACTCCTTTCATATTGGATGAAGGAGAAGAGTATCATAGGCATCTTTGTCTATGATTAGTAAAAAAATAAAAATAGAATATTATCTACGACTGCCAGTATGGCGGCGGTTGCATACGAACGGTACTTACGTCGACTAGCGTTCTTTGGCTATGTTCGAAAATATTCTTAAGTACTAATCTAAAATCCATCAAAAACTACAAGCGGAACCTTGAAGCGGCAGACTGCAGTCTAGAAGAACGTCCAGGATCCTGTGATTGGATATAGGAGAGGTGGCTTCGATTCAAGAATTCCGTAAGTACATCCAATGTCAATAAAATAGAATTACTTAAATTATCAATTTTGGGTAGTAATTTAACTTCAATGTTCAAATTTCACAAACAATAATAAACGTTCATGTCTCATCTATCTTCTTCTCTAAATATATATAAGAGATTTCCACCCATATATTGACTCATCACGATATCTCTGGAACTATAAGACCTACCGACTTCAAATTTGGTAGGAATATTCCTTTCGCCGAGTAGAGGTCAGCTAAGAACGGATTTTACGAAATTCCACCCGGAAGGGGGGGTATTTCCACCCATATATTGACTCATCACGATATCTCTGGAACTATAAGACCTACCGACTTCAAATTTGGTAGGAATATTCCTTTCGCCGAGTAGAGGTCAGCTAAGAACGGATTTTACGAAATTCCACCCGGAAGGGGGGGTATTTCCACCCATATATTGACTCATCACGATATCTCTGGAACTATAAGACCTACCGACTTCAAATTTGGTAGGAATATTCCTTTCGCCGAGTAGAGGTCAGCTAAGAACGGATTTTACGAAATTCCACCCGGAAGGGGGGGTATTTCCACCCATATATTGACTCATCACGATATCTCTGGAACTATAAGACCTACCGACTTCAAATTTGGTAGGAATATTCCTTTCGCCGAGTAGAGGTCAGCTAAGAACGGATTTTACGAAATTCCACCCGGAAGGGGGGGTTGCGGGTGTGTTAAGTAATGACTCAGAAACTATTCGACCGATTATTATGAAAATTGGTATGTACATGTATTTTTTCACGGAGAAGGTTTATATGCTATCCATTATTATTATTATTTAATATTTAAACGCGATACGGAGTTCGCGGGGTCAGCTAGTCAATAATAAAATGTCAATATTATTTTGTTACTTTTTCCAAGTCATAAATTCACAACGGAATAAAAACAATGTCAATAACCAATTGTACATTTTTTCTTAAATATCAAGAAACTTGCACTGGAGTACCGTGGCAGTAAAAGCTTCAGGCCTCGGCAATAACGAGGAGAGACCCGTGTCCGATAGGGGGATGCGAAAAGGTTTGCCAAGCCATAATATCAAGTATCCTGCGTTCTCGTTTGTTAAAACAATATCTTCAGAAGCTGAGCCAGCACACTAACGCGACACGTAGTGGTCGTTAGCGTTAGAATCACTTCCTGCCTCGCCGGGCGACAGGAAACCTCGGGAAATAGGTAACTGCTAGCCGTTTAAGTAATAATATTTCTTTCAAACCGCATGTGAGGCCTTCGACAAGGTGTAACAACTATCTATCTAAAACAACGGTGACCGGAGTCTTAACGTGCCCACCAATGCACGCGCACGAAATCTGCCACTATCGGTGACCCATCTCACACCCGTCCGCGTCTATTTAATTAAAGTGTAGATCAATTGTGTTTGTGCCATCCGCTGGCCGATGTGCATTTCAGTAAGTAATGCTTGCTTAAATAAGTTACAAATTACTCCGTTGTAAAGCGCGCAGTGAGCAGCGATGGCCGAGTGGTAAAAGCCGCGGTCTTCTACGCGACCGATTCCGGGTTCAAATCCTCGGCGCGCACCTCTGACAAAGAAATTTGTAATGTGCGCATTTTGTCGCTGCTCCACGGTGATGGAAAATATCGTGATATTTAATTGATTACGATGTTTTTCATGGCCGTGCATGCCTGAGAGAAATTCATAATTTCTCGAAAGCATGACGTCCACCAATCCGCACTTGGCCAGTGTGGTGGACTATGGCCTAAAATCCCTCTCACTTGTGAGAAGGAGACCTGTGCCCAGCAGTGGGATATAAAAAAGGTTGAAATGAAAAGCGCGCAGTTGGATTCGAACTTGATTCGTACTGTTCGAATCATCAACGACCCAAGATTGACTGACAGGCTAGAACCTCTTAACTTGCGAAGAGACATAAGCTCGCTGTGCGTCTTCTACCGACTTTACTATGGTGAGTGGTCCGAGGAATTCTTTAAATTGATGCCTACATCACCATTCCATGATTATACCACCAAAGGAAGGTTAAAGTTCCACCGGCACCATCTGGACTCGAGGCGGTCCTCCACAGTCCGCTTTACACGCTCCTATTTACCACGGACGTGTAGGTAATGGGAAAACCTTCCAGCTGAGGTATTCCCAGTGGACTATAACATGGGGATCTTCAAGAAAGCTGTAAAAAAAGCTCTCCTCCAAAGCCGGCAATGCTCAGGTGGCTCCCCTGGGGTGTCCATAGGCGACGGTGATAGCTTAACACCATGCGGCCCGTCTGCCCCTTATACATATTTGAATAGTATACCTAATTGAAGACATGTATGGAGTGTAACCACATGGGCTAAGCAGAACTGAATATGATTATTGACTAAATAAAATACTATTATCAGACAGCCTACAATACCAGCTCTCATATTTACCGGTACGGCATTTAATAATTCATGCAAGAATTGGTACTACGGCAGTATGGCTGCTTAAAAAGTGAGCGCTTATCGATCTATCTGAACTCAGAATATTCCAGTCATAAATTGATTCCCTTTGTGGGTATCGAGTAGGTGTATTATATTCACGAGTGCCTGGTGGGCTCATGAATGTAAATAGGGCTTAAAAGTTTTTATTATTAGAGAAAATTTGTTGGGAGCCTATATAGGTGATTAAGTTCTTGTTTGTTCTACTTTCGCTCGTTGAAATGTTTTGTTTACCTTCTAATATATCTAGCAGTAGGTACTATCAGTAGGTATATATACCTGCGAGCGAAAACAGAACCACCATACCTTTTACCATAACCTTTATCAATATATATCTTTTTTAAAATAAGTAGTAAAATGCTTCTACAGATTCTACTACAGTTATTTAACTGTAGTAGTAAACTTCATTATAACTTAACTTTAACATTTCTTTATCCAATTAATTATACAGGGAAACCAAACGAGGCGTGGTCTCAAAGCAACCACCACATTCACCAGATATGGCTCCAGCTAAACTCAAATTACCACTTCGTGGCACCCGTTTTCTATCGGTAGAAGACATAAAGCGCTTAAAAAATGTTATTGCGCTAAAGGAAACAGCGCTTAAAATGTTTTGATAATTGGATTATTCGTTGGCGTAAGTGTATCGTTTTTAAAGGAGCATACATTGAAGGTGATAAATTTGGATGAATTTTTTTTTGTATTAATGATCTTTTCCCGATACTTTCTTGACAGAGTAGTATTTATTTTTATATTCTATTTCACGAAGTCCGATCGGCTCTGGTTATAATAGTGATGTGACTGAACATCTATACGTATTTGCATTTTCCACCATACGATATTCATCCGGTAACGCCACGACATTTCGTGGTGATATAATATACTTATATTTTAACTAAAAGATTAGTTTTATTCAGCAGCAAATAATTTCAACACAAGTTGAAATGTTTAAAAGCGTAAAAGCGCTTAAACGGATGCTTTTAGGTGTTGCATAATGGACTATCTCTATTATTTCTGCCTTTATTCTGCATTATCTTTTATATAAATGGTAACAACATTTTATTTTCAAGGATAAAGATTTTTTTACAAACATGTTACTCTTTGAGATGCGTAACTAACTAAAGATCATTATGATTTACTCCGTTATGTAACATTACCTCTTAGTATTGATAAATGAAATGAAATGAAAATATTTTATTTGCACAAATATGGGTGAAAAAAAAAAGGTTTTACAAAATATTTAGAACTCCACATTTACCCCTTAGGGTGTACAAATTTTAATTTTATTTGATAAACTAATTAAACTTAACAGCTTTTTTATTGAAACGGAGTAGCGGAAAAACACGCAGATCACTTGATGTTGAATGACCGACTACTCCGTGAAAATCTATAAACATTTACGAGAATTCTGGAGTGTTCAGGAGACTGATAACTGACTTAAACCACAGCTTTCCACCAAAACAAACGGTTGTGGTCGAACGTTGAATAACGAATGGATCTAGGTAACCATCCAAAAGTTTGAAGTTAGCTTTCTTTTTCAGTTTTTGCAATTCAAAATGGCCTGAAAATTCATACTATAATACTTAGTAAATTCACTCATGATTATAATTTGTGTACTCAGGAACATATATTTTAAATAATTTTTACATACCCAAACTAATTTATTCTGATAATGCGCTTCGTGGCTTCATAATTGGCTTGTTATGAATTATCACTGAAAAAAGTCCTGCCTTACAATCCATTGTCTATTGACAGTTCAGTGGACAATAGGTAACTAGTATGATTTTGAAGTGAAAACTTCTTTAGCGGCGTTGTGCACTTTTTTTTGGATTGGTAAAATTTTTTTAACTCTCGTCAGGACACGTGGCCTGATCGAAAATTCGTAAGACGAAGGGGTGACAGCTGATGACAGCTCGACTGTCTATACTTGTAAAATTCGTTTATATCAAGTATGTATTTAAAATATGGACATTGAACAAAGTGCATCTATTAATGAAAAGGGTGACGAAGAAGTAGTGAAAGAAAATGAGTGAGTACTTTATAAAAACACTGGATGTAAACCTACTGTAAATACTAGATGAAAAATAATACTTATAATGAAAGCAATTCTACCGAAACTATTCCCTAACCATTCCAAAATATCAAAAACGCACAACGTTAACGTTCAAGTTTTCACTTCCGCCGGCACTACCGGTGTGCAACCCGTTGTTTTTTTTATGGTATGAAATGAAATGAAATGAAATATTCTTTATTCACTGTACGGTTCATTTACAAACTCTTAGTGAACGTTATTTTTTGTTCTGTCTTCTCTGGGTGCGCTTAGGCAATGCTGAGCTGAAGAAAAGAGCAGACGGAGAAAAACTTCAGCCCTGTTTTAAAATATGAGGTATACAATAATAAGCTTTCTTATAAATCCATCGTATTTGGCATAGGGATCAAGTGTTTTAAAGGAGCACGTCGATTGGAGCACTATGAAAGACAAAATGTGAGCCAAAGTTAAAACTCACCGCGTAGCGTTGAAAACGGCCTATACTAACGAAGTGACAAATATGACGTCATGGTCCTCGAACGCAGTACCAAATAATATAGAAAAAACAAGTAATTTGCAATTAACCGTGTAATTCACATTTAAGTATATAGTTGTCATATTTTTTTTCTATTTATTTTATTATAAGGATTCCGAAAAAATATTAAAATAATTATTGGAGGAAATAAAAAATAAAAAATAACGTTATTCACATTTCCATATTTCCTAGAGAGTTTTTTTCTATTTTGTCATTATTATTTGCAATTAAATATATAGTACCTGGACGCCCGAGCGTTGCTGGGTTAAAAACAATTGATTTTCTTGGTTTATTTTTAAGCATGACTTAATGTTACTTAACAAAGCCTTTTGAAATACCTAGCTCCCAATTTAAAAAAAAAATCACAATAAATGAAAAACGCAACATACCTACTCAAGGTTTGAATCCGGATCTCTAGCTCCGTAGTCAGCTTTCGTAACCGTTCGACCAAGAAAACTTTAATTCCATTGACGAAATTTTTATAGAGGTCTTTCAGGTCATAGACGACTTTCTACGCCACAATATTGTTAATATTCTCCGATAGATGTCAGTAAGAGTAATTTTATATTTAACGGCATAAACATTAAATAAAACGACAATTTATATCAATAAAATTTTGCTGGATCGATTTATCATCCCCGAAACCAGGGTACTAAATTTCATCAAAATCTTTGGAGCCGTTTCTGAGATTCAAAAAATATATTTAGATATATACAAGAATTGCTCGTTTAAAGGTATTAGATAATTAACGTTAAAATAAAATTTATGCATAATCTCTAGTAGGCTCGACAATAATTATTATTATGTATATCTGGATACTACGAAAGCCACACTGCTACGCTCATTTGTTGTAGTCCTCGTAGTTAAAATACTGTTACGACTTTGAGTATCTATATCTCGAGAACAAAGCGTCGTACAGCAAAACCCCAAAAACGCATAAACAGGTATTAGGTGTACTATCGAACAGTGAAGAAAGTTCTCGAAAAATCGGTCATAAGAAAAACATCTATTTCTACCAGTAAACAAATTCGGGGTCCGCGGCGAGTACGTACCTATATATAGCGTACATGTATAGGTTGTTTACATCGCGGGTCGCGGCTATTGTTTATGACTACATAAGCTGTACATAGGTGCGTAATAATTTAAAGGAAGGTTCGGGACGGGTCTATTGTATTTGGTGGTTCGGGAAATTTCTAGAGAACCATGGCCGTATATAAGGCACGCGCCGAGCCGCGACTGGGCAGTTTATTTCCGGAAGTGAAACCGAAGCGATCTCTACCAAGCGACAAGGAAGGAATATTTCGACGACTCAAGCGAAGATATTGGACTATAGTGATTGTGCTTTACGATTTGGACTCAGTTAAGTGGATTTTTGTGGAAGCTGACAATAAACGTCTTCTACGTTACGAACGGCATTTTCAGCTCGTAACAATACAAATTCTACCGGGACTACTGCGACACCGTAGATGGCGTAATTCTGTAGACACGAGTATGTCTACGACGTATTACCCGTTCTCTTTTTAAAATATTTTTAGTTTATAATGTCTGTACAAACCTACCCTATTTCTTTATCTGACTACCATGTTTTATTACCCAAAGGTTGTCTGGAAGAAATCGCTGCTTTAGCGATAAGACCGCCTTTTGGTCACCACTGCTGTCTTATTATTATTTTCATTAATTCTTAATTGCATTGTATGTGGTGTACAAATAAAGAGTATTTTATTATTATTATTATGTTACTAGTGGCCGCCCGCCACTTCATCCGCCTGGACTTTAGAATTTTTCTAAAATAAAAGTAGCCTAAGTTACTCCTTATTACATCAGCTACCTGCCAGTGAAAACCAGTCAAAATTGGTCCAGCCTTTTCAGATATTAGCCGGAACAAACAGATAGACAAAAATTGTAAAAAATGCTATTTTGGTATATGTATCGCGTATACATTCATATGCATGTAATAAAAAGCGGTTATTTTAATGTTAAAAACAGAGATTCCAATTTTATTTATTTGTATAGATGTTATAGGTCATTTTTTCAATCCCCGGACAAAACCGTTCACCAAATAAATTCCAGATAAAGTTATAATGATAAATTCCAGATAAACTCAGTTTATATTATGAGTTGACAGCGCTTACATGTATTTGATAAATGGTTTCAATGTCTGAATTGAAGAATCAAGTAATTTATATCAATTTAACAGTGTTGACAGAATGATATATATAATACCAATATTCAATGTTTCATGCTGGTATTTACGACATATATTAAACTAGCGGGCTGCCGCGACTTCATCCGCGTGGAATTTGGTATTAGTCATAGCATGATGTTATGTAGCCTTAAGCCTTCCCCGATAAATGGACTATCCAACAGAAAAATAATTTTTCAATTCGAACTAGTAGTTCCTGAGATTAGCGCGTTCAACCAAACAAACTCTTCAGCTTTATATATTAGTAGGTATAGATAAAAAAATTGTTTTATCTTTTGGAAGTAACTACGAGTATCAAATACTGTATTTATTATTTGCGTGTTCATGATAGTAACAACGGGAAGCAGCAAATACTTACATTAAGAATGTAAACAAACAGTACCTAGCTTAGCGGTGAACAATGCGAACAATTCAGAACAATCGCACCTATTTTCGACTCTATCGCTCGACACATAAGAGCCATTTTAGTATTAAGTGAAGTTAGAAATATTTATTTCAGAGGACGACAAGATTGCAAACCGGAGCAAACGGACAGCGCTACTCAGATACAGTGTAACGAGACAATACAAATATTTAGAAACACTTCTAATTTTGCTGTATTGCAATAGTATAAAGTATGACATTTTTAGCCCTATCTTTTTTAAAGTCCCTTTACTGGGCATAGTGTGGCTTCGGGATTAAGAATAGAACTATGGTTTCCCCTGCCTGATCGTAAGAGGCGACTAAAATGGGGGCTTCCGGGGTTGTGGGCGGTGAGAGTGGGAGCTCGATCCGTCCAGCCAGCAGCCCCGGGAAGGAAGGCGGTGTGTGCGTACCGCATGCCGCCGTAAGCATTGGAAGGTGCTGGAGAGCACATCTGCTCACCCGAAGATGGGCCCGTTCTGAGGCGTCGCGCATGGCGAACACCGGTGCGTTCCACTGAAAATCTGGGAGTCCTCTCCAAACGCAGTCCACCCCCCTCGGTTATAGTGCGGTGCAAATCCCACATAACACGGCATCCTCTCCCAAGGTGTCGGGTACCTTTTGAAGGGTCCCTCCCCTCCCCCCGATATCAAAAGTATCATCTCAGAATTAAGAGAAATTGAGGCCATGGTCAAATGCGGGTTTGAGAAAATATTAATAAATAATATATACTCGTATGCAATAGTTTAGATGTTTGGATCATTGTGTCTTACTCAATTACTCAAAACAGCTGAGCGAAAGGAATGAAATTTGGTACAGAGACGGATTATGGTCTAGAGAATGTCTATTCAGGGCTAATTTATATGCTTTTCCAGTATGATGGTAAGTATAATCGTGAAATCAAACTGCCTGAGCGAAACCGGGTCAGACCGTATATTGAAGCAGGCGTATATTGAAACCATTTAATGAAGTATTTTTCGTCTACCGTGGACCGTGGAGCAACAAGTACTCTTAAGTGCGGAGCGGGTTTTGAATCGGGGATCTCCGGAGACCAGGGGCCCTACTCTAAGCGCGATCATCCGAAGTATCGTGTATTTTCGAGTGATTTTTGGAAAACGTTTGAAGAATTTTAAAGGGTATTACACTTTTAACAGTACCATAATCTCGATTTCTTTACTATAGTGTTATATATCTAGAAAGAAAAAGATCAGAACAGGGTCGAAATGTGCTGAAAATACTCGATATATCGATTATCGATTTTACGAGTAGCCGAGTAGCCTTCCTGTATCCGATCCGATTAGCTATCTCTGCTAGTAATTACTTACAACTATGCAATTTTCAACCTACTTGCCGCAACTATTCATATAAATCTTGATTTGAAATCCCAGTGTAAATTTTTTGCTAAATAACTAATCATTAAATTCAAATATATACATTAGAATCCCTTATTACGCCATACTCGCAGTTAGTCTACCATATTCTGTTTGAAATTACATTAACAATGTGTGAGATATCATCTCAGAGATACAAATTTCAAGCAAGGTTCTAGTTACAAGATAACCGCAGGCGGATTTCCAGGCTAAAACAAAGTTTACGTTCGTTATAAGGCCTTGCGCCTATTTTATGCCTCAATACCTTAGAGCATCAAGGTATGACAGTTATGACACCCGTCAGAGAGGAGTGGCCTTTACGGGCGAACCCCTTGTCCTAACGTCTATGCACAATGTGCCTGTGTGTGTCGGTATCAGTGTTGGCGGTGCATAGAAAATAACGTTGTTAATTGAAATTGATATATTTAGAAATGTTTACGTCTGTAGCGATGAAAGAATATTTGTGAATGTGTGACAAAATTAAAATGTGCGCGTTCTTCCCCCGCACCAGATTTGGCACAAAAATTACGTAACTAAGCGAGGCGCTATGCCGTCTCTTCTAAAAGGTGAGTGAGTAACTTTGATGCTCTAAGCTCAATACGCATATTACGAGTATCTAGGGCAGCTTTTATTTTGTTTGTAAGTCACACATTTATGTAAATAAAGTAATGACGTCGATACATTTAAGAACGAAGTACTTGAGTCTGTATGTTTTAAAAGCAAGTAAAGAAGGCTAATAAGTGTCCTTTGTCTGTCTGTCTCTAAAGACTGTCTTGAGAACGGTCGGAGGTTTTCCATTAAGTAAATTTTATACTATAAACTAGCTTTTCGTAGCGTAGAGTACACGTTGTCCCCGTAGGAATGAGATATTTGTAAGAAGTAACCTATGTCACTTTGCAGCTCCCCCAAGTATCTCTGAACAAAAAATCATATCAGTAAAAATTGTTGCGACGTAAAATAAGGACAAACAAACAAACACACTTTTACATATATTACAAATAAATAAAATTGGAGTGTGTGTTTGTAATATTAAAATAACCGTTTTTTACTCCATGCATATAAAAACGTTAAACGTTACACACTCATAGCCCCATAGTAAGGTAATTAATACCCTGTGTCGTGGGTACCATGGACACATACAAAGACAGGAACACCCAGACTGAGAACAAAAATTTAAACTCATCATTCAAATTTCTGTTTCGCCGGGAATCGAACCCGGGACCCTTCGATTAGCAGTCTGGCATGGTAACCATTGTGCCACGCGGATTGTCAAATATGAATGTAATGTAATGTAAATAAATAAAATGTAATGTAGCTTTGTCACAAAATCCGTTCTTAGCGGATGTCTGGCTTCCTGCTATACTTTTTGCGCCCCACTGCTGGGCACTGAACATTAGTAATAGTTAGTTTTCCATGGCACGAGTATCTCACCATTATTTGGGAGGCCTGGGGCTTACTCCACTACGCTGCTCCAATGCGGGTTGGTGTATGGTGTGATACGGGTTAGTGGACAACCCACTGGCAGATGTTTTCAACCCGCACTTAAGGCCTCCGACAAGGTTTAGTTTAGGATAGGTACGATTGCTATCTATCGATAAAAACCAAGACCGATAGCTTATTTAAGGGGGGATCCTTTAGCACCGAAAAGCGCATGTTTGTTTTGCTTAGTTTGGAATCAGATGGTGTTGTGTGAATTGTCCAAAGATATTTATTTTATTATTTTATTCTTTCGCTTTTTATATTTAGATGTTATTTTATAGGTAATTTGTGCACCCTTTCTTTTACAATGTAAGCCTAACCATAAAATGTAGGTACAGTTTTACTAGGAAATCGTTTTAGGACGTAATTTGCTACAACTTACTCCCTTCTTACTTGAGTATTCAGGGCAGTAAATCAAGTTTCCCAGGACCGCCCCAGGCCAGCAAACGTAACAAGTTTTGCAATGTATGAAATGAACACTTATGTAAATGTTGGCTCTTGAGGAATTACTCAAGAACTTAAAAATAGTCCATCTATGTATAGCCTTACAATGTAGGTAAGTCGACCTAGATCATAGAGAACAGATATATACGAGTAAACAGGACCTAGATCGAAGATCGATCGAGACGAAACACTTAATCATTTTGTATAAAAATCGTCAATCTTTTGCCTTTTGTCCATTTATTTCGTAATCTGAACCTCTATTTTTTAATTTTACAATTTTTGTATAGAAGACAATTTAAATTATTATTAGTAGACATAAAAATATCACGGTAAAGATACAAAGTTTCAGCGTAAAAATTTTCTCGCACGATTGATGAACATAACTTTTATAAATAATAGGTCTCATAGAGCTCGCCAACGCATAGGGTCATCTAAACGAATTCATAGACGATACATGAATGAAGCCTGCTACATGCCTGCTACTATGCGTTTGTCAAACTCCACATGAATCGATGGCTTGACATAACTAGGGTTGCCATCTCTAAAATTTGTAAACCAGGACAAGACACGTTAAAACCCCGGATCTTAGAGCCCAATACCCGGACATTTCAACAGCGGGGGGACGGTGAATTTACCGAGTCGGTTCGTCGGTTGATCGCGATGTGCGGGCACAGTGCGTGTGACATTTTTTTTAAACCCGGACTACAAATGAAGTCCGGCCCGGACGCTCCCCGGACGGATGGCAACCCTAGACATGGCACGCTCGTTGAACCTAGGGAGATTTTTTTTTCAAAAGCTCTTAGTGAGTTTTTCTTGTCACCTTACGCGGACGTAAGAATATGAAAGCACAGTTGAAATTCACATGGAGGAGGAGTGCAGAATGCTTCTTTTTTCTAATATTTTTTAAAAGTAGATTAATTAGGAATACTCATATACTCTCCGCTCTGTACAACATTCTGTTTAACCCAAACACTCCATTTTATCTTCGGAACAAATTTGAATTTCTTGATCAGTCTCACAGCCGTTTGCTTCGCTCATCGAACAACATGATCTTAAATGTTCCAGTACACTTTACATCCTTTTTCGATAAATCTTTTACCATATCAGCTATCCGCTTGTGGAACTCCTTACCAGTGACGGTACGAAAAGCACCAAATCTCGCTTCCTTTAAAAACTTGGTTAAGGAGCATTACCTTGCTACTCTGTGAATACTATCATAAAATTGCAGGTGTGTGTATTCAAGTTATTATAATAATTATTGTATTTTATTTTAATGTTACTTGTAATGTTGCATTACCTGTTTTTTAATACATTGTTCTTTTGCTTTTTAGGGTTGCCTGGAAGAAATCGCTTTTAAGCGATAAGGCCGCCCATTGTTTGTTTAAATGTTATTTTGTATTTTTATTTTATGTCATAATGATTGTTGTGCATTACAAACAATAAAGAGTTTATCTATCTATCTATCTATCTATCTATCTATCTAATTGATAAAATAAAAATTTCACACACAAGAAATACAAATCGACAGTTTCGACCACACTACCTAACCATGCATTTAATATGACATGTAATTAATTATCTGTCATAAATGGATGCTTATATTATAAGTACCTATACCACGATACAAAGAGAGCTTCTTTCTATACCATTTTTTGTTTCAGTAATCATCGCAATATTTTATCCGTAATTTGAAAGAAAGAAAGAAAGATAACTTTATTTGTCATAAAGGCATGCGGTATAGGTACATAATTAATAAAAAAATTAACATACTCAATAAAACTAAGTAAATTATACATAAAAAGAAAACAGACCATTCCTGTGACAAAAGGGAATTCACTTAGCATATAATACAGTTGGGACTGCAGTGCTGATTTTCAGTGAACCCCGAAAGATGGTATTCGGACGTCAACGAAATAGGTACCTAACTTTATAACAACTATGTTACACAAAAATTAAAAAAAATCATAACGTTTACGTATATATTTTCAAGTTAATATAACAATACTAACATAACCAAAATTATTATCCGACTGCTTCCTATAGAACATCAATATAGTTATATTATATCGATGATTACATCCAATTTTACAAGAAATTAAAATAGGATTTTTTATGTTGATCGAAATTCGACAATGACCGACCACTACGATTATTTTCATCGGTGTTTAAAGAGCTGAACAATATTTTAGAGTGCCTAAACCATTATATCCAGTTGCTAACGACTGTTTCAATATACGGTAGCGTGTAATGTACTCATTAGTATTTTCCACTGGAAACTGCACGTTATTTTAGCTCAGGTGTCCACACAGAACAATGATAAATGAATGTGTACAAGTACACATTATTTCTTATGTGACAATTTTTTAGCTCTATTTGATTTAGGTTTTGAGAAAGATTTTTTTTATCTATTAATTTGAAAACTTTATTGAACCTAAAAAAGTGGTACAAATAGTACCACTTTTTATTTACTGTAACTGTAATCTACCAACTTACCTAAGGGAGTACAGAATTTTTTAAATCCATGTGTAATGATTTCACAATGTCTTTTTTGTAATTGATATGAATTAATTCAGTAAAATGTATTTTATTTATTCGTTTTTAATTGTCTCTGGCAGTATAGTTTGGATATTGTAATGTTAGCGCCATTGAGTAGGATGGCGCACCATTTGAAAATGGAATGCATGAAAATATATTTAAAAAAATCGTCAGCAATCAACATAATATACACAATTATGTTGATTGCTGACGATTTTTTGATTTATATTGCAATATTGATATTATTGAAACTAATTGTCATCAAAAGTAAAATGCGAAATCCTAATAAATGTGCCAGATTTTTTTAAAGATAGAAGATTGTACTTGAACACATTAAATTTTAAATTTTATCTAAGATGTTTGATTTCATCCTTATAATAATTACAATTACATTATAGAAACCAAGTTCGCGCGCCCCAATTGAAGCATGTTGATTGAAACGCCGGGCCGCTCCGTAATTATCACACTTTTTAAAAACAAAATAAGTATAATAAAATAACTTTTCACAGTGTTTTCAATATTTTGTAGTATTTTATAGTTAACTAGTGGACCCCGCAGACGTTGTCCTGCCTTAAAAGTAATAAAAGAGGATTTGTTTTCTTATTATCTTAAAGAGACTTCATGTTACTATTAAACAAAAATATAAAATAAATAATGACATACGAACTGTCCAGTTATTCTGACTGTGTCAAAGTTTAGAACGACACGGCACGAAATACAAAACGTTTGACAGGCAGGAACAATTTATATGGGAAAACTAAATAAGTAAACAAGTAATTAAAAAACATTTCCAGTGGCCCAAATTGTGAATCTAAACCATCCTCGAATCCATTTGAATACACACAAAAAAATTCATTAAAATCTGTCCAGCCGTTAAGGAGGAGTTCAGTGACATACACACTCACACAAGAATTATATATTAAGATTTGGTCAAAATAAAAATATTTTGTTTGTCAGATGTGACAGCTGTAGGAATCTATTTAGTGCTTCAATTTTGACAGCGCGCTTGTATGAAGACACTCATTCTATACGTATTTATTCTAAGGATTTCATCACATATATATATATGTCACCGGAAAATAACAAAAACCGCAAATTTATAAATTTTCTAGTAAATTTATAAACCTTCGTAGGATTCTAAACGAGATATAAATTGTATTATTTTACGCTCATATTTTCGCAAATTTATAAACTTACCGAACACACGCGTAAAATAATAAGTAAGCAACCAAATGCCATGTGCGCTCTGATTGGTTGAATATGTCACGTGTTCCTTCCTCTCCACCGCCACTGTTTGCCACGAAATAATAAACAAACCGGTTGCTAGTGTTTTTATAAACTTTGAAACTGTTATTGTGAATTCGCCTGAGACCTACGATTTTTTAGGAAATTAAATTTTAAAATTTTTGGCAATAGGCCGGGTTTTATGTTTTGTGATTGCTTTTTCCTAAGTCTATGGACACAAGCATTGCCACTGTGAACATCGACCAATCAGAGAGCAGTGTGTTATTTGCCGATTTTAAAGAAGCGTATAATTAAAAGCTCTTCTGTGATTGGTCGAACCGTTTAGAATCTTACGAATGAATATCCGTTAGTTTATAAATTTACCACGAGACGTCGCAAATTGATAAATTTGCGAAAACGTGCCCGTAAAATAATACAATTTATCTCTCGTTTAGAATCCTACGAAAGTTTATAAATTTCCTAGGAAATTTATAAACTTGCGGATCTTATTATCTTCCGGTGACATATATATATCACATTTATTTTTAAGAAAATAGAATTGGTTATATCTTACCTTAATTTAACTTTGTAACTGTAATGAAGTCCTTAAGCCCTTATTATATTCTAATAGTGAATATTATATTTGCACCATTCCTAGATGAGGAAAAAAGTCAGAAGCGGCACAATGTTGATATGTATTAAGGCACAAATAGATTTCCTTTATTAATAGGTGTTTGGACTGGATCCAAACCCGTTATTTTCTCAGAGCTATAGAAAGGAGGTGATCCGCCGATGCGTGCGGCGAATTGCTCGTTACTTCTTCCTGTGTCTGACTGAGAACGGGGAGCTATAGGATCTTGAATAGGCTGCAATTTTGCGTTAAAACCGCACAGGTCTCTTCCGATTATTGGGAGTCGGCGACTTTAAGCCGTCGCTCCCGGTTTTCATCGGTATGTCGCAGCCATTTGATTAAATCAGCCACTCAATAAAGGCTAGCCCATTCATTAAACTCCTGTTTTCAATGAACTGGCTAAGTGACAAATCGCCAAGCTCCCGAATGCAACGACCAACGACTTGGCCGAATTTCAGTAAGCCGTTTTGTTAAATTGAATATAGGCGGCTTTGTAATGTTTGGCTAAATTGACCATGAGTACGCAACATAATTGAGAAATTTACTTAAAAAAACTAATTATTTAAGTATGTCTCATACGTCTGTGTATGTAAAAGTATTTTAATTTAATTTTTTAATTTTATGAGATATGATTTATTTAATAAATTAAATAACTTTAAATAAAATTTAAATTTAAAACTATTAGTCGGCGGCGTAATATTAGGCAGGCACATTCAATTTTTCACACTGCAAATTTAAGACACACAAAAACATACCAGCGCTGCAGTGAGAAAAAAATGAACTTAATTTAAATGACTTGCCTAATTTAACCAGATGCAACAGATAGATGACAATCGTTAAACCTTGTTGGAGGTCTTATGAATGTCGGTGGTTTGAAAACATCAAACAGCGGGTTGGCCACTAACCTGCGTCTTCTCCGCATTGGGGCAGCGTGGTGGAGTAAGTTCCAGGAGTTTCCTACATTAATAGGAACAATACAATGCCCAGCAGTGGGGCGCAAAAAGGGATGCAGCCAAGAAACAACATATACAACGATCTTATTGAACTGGTTTCTGAACTGGGTATCACATGCTGGTGAATACTGAACCAGTTATATTTTGATCGCTCACATTCAGTTTCTTTATTACGGGCATCTATACATATACTTATAATATATATCAAGAAACCACATTATTATTATTCAGATCGGGCCTCCTCTAACTTTTTCCCTCATTGTGTACCACCAAATTACTTAAGACGACCCGCCCGTTCGGGGTTCAGTATATTTTTTGCCTATCCGACAAAGTTTCGAGTCATTAGGCTGTGGAAAACGTTTTAAAAGTTTGCTCTGGTTTCTAAAGGCACTGTTACGGAATTGTGGAACTGACTGATATGTGTATAATGTTCTTTATTTAAATATTCTGGAAGAGAAATAAAGGTCTACAATTCTTTGGCTTTAGGGAAGGAAATTGTTTTATACTGATTTATACCACACTGCGCCAGAAGGAGGGCTATGTTTTTCGCGAGTAGGTATGTATGAGCAATTCTTGTATGTTATTTAAATATATTTTTTTAAATCTCGGAAACGGCTCCAACGATTTTGATGAAATTTAGTACACTGGTTTGGGGGGTGATAAATCGATCCAGCTAGGTTTTATTTTCAGAAATTTTAAATTATTAAAAATTATTTTCAACGATGTTCAACTTATACATAAACTGTGAATACGACTCTTCCTGACATCTATAGGAGAGTATTAATAATATTGTGGCGTAGAACGCCGTCAAACGCCATCCGCCAATCCGACGTTCAAAGAAAGGACAATCGATTTGAAAGAGCTGTATAAAAATTCGTTCATTGAATTAAAGCTTCCTTGGCCGAATGATTACGTGGGCTGAATGCGGAACCAGAGACCCGGGTTCAAACCTCAATCAAAATATGATTGTGTTTAATATTATTTTTTATTGAAAGCTACTTCAGATGGAGTTATTAAGTAAAACTACCCAAATGAGTGTTTCGTTTGAAATTAAACCAAGAAAATATTTCTTCCTATCCGAGCAACGCTCGGTCGTCCAGGTACTCTATAATTGTTTGGCATGCTGTCATGGGGTCCCGACTGCAACAATTTGTCTTGTATTTAAAAATATTTTAATAAATGACTTTCTTGTTTTTTAGGTTTTTTCGTTTCCAAATTACACAGATTATCACTTTTTTACCTACCGTTTTTTATTACTGTCTCGTTTCTCAGTTTTTTTATTATTGTCAGGCATTATCTTTTCTTGTAGACGTTTTGTGCTGGATTTTTTGGTGATTTCTTTTTATCTTTTTTGTCATCTGTCACGTACAATATTTTATTTGCTGTTTTGACGTGATAACGTCTTTAAAATCGTTTTAGTCGGGTGACATGTTCAGAAACTTGTGTCACACCAAAACCTCACGAGCGCGATCGCAGGTATAACGAGAGAGAGACGGACCGATCTCCCGTCTCATCTCGAGCGCTGCCAGTCATTCCGTGAAACTTGTCACGCGGAATCCTCACGAGCGGAGGCTGGCATAGCGTTCGAGTGAGTGGACCGATCTTCCGTCTCTCTCACTCTAGCGGCATACAAACGAATGGAGATTTTCTCGTGCGGACGTAAACATCTCGATCGTAAACCTATTTTTTTGAGTTTTAGTTTCCTTGCACAAACATTGATTTTATTAAAAGGGTGTTCAAATTATGTATGTCCACCGCATTATTTACAATATTAGGAATTTATTTTAATGTAATCAAATTTAATATTATATATAATGTATAATTTTCAAATTTGGTACCTATTTTAGCCCAATATTGCAATTTTTTAATTTCATTTATTGAAATCTAGACTCAGATTTGTTTACTGGTTTCATTAAGTTTATTTAAACTAAATATTATTATAATTATAATATTATTTTAGCTATAGTGGTTTCCAATACTATGAAACGGTACTTCAATAGGATGGTGACTTTCCGAGTATTTCTAATTAGCAGAACGGCATTGCGGAATTCGTGTTATTTTGTGTCAAAACTTAGTTTAGAATAGCGACACATAAACTTATGTTATTCTGTAAAACAACATAACATGTCACGAATTATTAATCTTAATCACGGCTCAAGTTTCACAAGTTTCAGAGAAAAGACGAAAGTTTTGACGTACGGATGATACTTAGAGAAACAAAGAAAATATTACGGGTAAACTTAGCAACAATAATTTGTTACACTACTGTTTTATTTTTTTATCCCCAACTGTGTGCTCACTGAATATATAGACCTATGCTCCGTTTACCAGGTTTTTTAACGTGTTTTATAATGTACCTATAACCTTCCTCAATAAATAGAGTATACAATCTAATGGAATAGTTTGACGACCCGTGTGACGCAATGGTTAACACGCCGGACTGCCTGCCGATCAGAAGGTCCCGGGTTCGATTGCCGGCCAAGCGGAAATTTGAATGATGAGTTTAAAATTTCTGTTCACGGTCTGGGTGTTTGAGTTTTTGTCTTTGTATGTATACGGCATCCACGGCATCCACGACACAGGTTATGTGTACTTTATTGTTTATTGTGAGTGTGAAACGTTATTATTATTATAGTTATTATAATTATCTCATTCAAACAAACAAACTAAATCTTTACATATTAAGTACTAGCTGTTGTACCCGACGTCGCCCGCCGTCCGCGTTGATTTCTTTTCCTATTAGTCTAAACGTACTGTTTTCCTGCCTTAATCATTCATCGATAAATATACTATCCAATACAAATATAATTTATCAATTCGAACCAGAAAATTCTGAAATTAGGTCATTCAACAAGCAAGCAAAGTCTACAGCTTTATAATATTAATATAGGTATTAGGTATAGAATATAAAGCTGCGTGGTTGGCGAGATATAATAAACGCAAGCGTTGAAGTTTGGAGGTGAAGTGTGCAGAGGCCATAGTGTAAATCTGCACACGCGAAAACGTTACTAACGCGTTTGCGTTACAATTTAATTATATCGACCTTATTCCTTTCAGGTTAAGATCTATCTGTCCAATTTTAACTCGGACGCAGTAGTAACGTTTGCGCGTTTACAAACTTACACTAAGGGCTCAGGTAGGCTGTATATTACATCGCAAATATTCTTTAATATTTTTTAACAGTATTTGAATTTATGCGACCACAGGGCAACTTCTTATTTTTTCTCTCATAAAAACCACATACTAAATATTCAATATAACCTAAATGCCTAACTGCACAATAAAAAAAACTATATATTTTTTCAACCTTTTTTATGTCCCACTGCTGGGTACAGGTCTCCTCTAACAAGTGAGAGGGATTTTAGCCAGAGTCCACCACGGTAGCCTAGTGCGGATTGGTAGAAATTATGAGTTTCTCTCAGGCATGCACGGCAATATTTTCCATCACCGTGGAGCAACGATGAAATGCGCACATTACAAATTTTTTGCCAGAGCAGTTAAAAAAATTTAAATACTACTAATTAAAAAGTACTAAGCTACGCATAAAGCACGCCAGAATTTATCAATCTTCATCAAGCTCACGTCTTTACTTTTTCTTTACTTTACTTTAACTTTACTCGAAATATTCCGAATTATATAAGAGACATGGCGAGTTACAGGAAAATATTACGAGTAAACTTAGCAACAACAACTTGCTCAACGACAGTTTTATTTGTTTTATCCCCAACTTGCTCGTGCTCACTGAATGTATAAAATCATTGAAGCGAAGCGAGACATAAACATGATTAGCGGCGACGTTACTAAGTGAGGTTTTCAGGTGGTAAGGAATATTGAATCAAAATAACGAAGAGCACGAGGCCCCATGGCAAGAGTAGGATAGAATGCAATCTACGTGATTAAGCAAGACTGGTATGGTTGGTTGTAAAATGACTGACCGCTAGAGAAAACTTTCTTAAGCGTTTCAGGGCACGCAATGAACGACGGAAAACATGTCAAAAATTATTAATCTGCATCAAACGACGAAATTTTCGGAGCGAAGAACACTTGGCGAATTACAAGAAAATACAACGATTAAACTTTCAATGACAAAGACTTTAATTTGCACTAATATGGGTGTTAACAAAAGGCGTTTTTATACATTTGGTTCGCCATATTTACCTTCATGAGGTATGCAAATATTACAATAATTAAATCTTAACTAATTATTAATATTAAAATGTACATATAAAAACAGATTTCTTTATTATATTACACTTATATTATTGTTATCATTATTTGTACCCATATTGTGCCTTTTGACGTGATAACGTCTTTAAAATCGTTTTAGTCGGGTGACATGTTCAGAAACATGTGTCACACCAAAACCTCACGAGCGCGATCGCAGGTATAACGAGAGAGAGACGGACCGATCTCCCGTCTCATCTCGAGCGCTGCCAGTCATTCCGTGAAACTTGTGTGAAACGCGGAATCCTCACGAGCGGAGGCTGGCATAGCGTTCGAGTGAGTGGACCGATCTTCCGTCTCTCTCACTCTAGCGGCATACAAACGAATGGAGATTTTCTCGTGCGGACGTTATCACGTAAACATCTCGATCGTAAACCTACTTTACAAACAATTTGCCGTTTTTTTATTGATTAATTTATTTTTATTTTTCGGATCGGATCCGTTCGTCGGCTTGGGCACGCTTTGGGCACTTAGCAACCCAACTTAGCAACAGCAATTGGTTTAACGAATGTTTTGTTAAACAGCATGTTAGGAATCAACGTCGGTAGTTGAATAAAAAATGTGAAAAAGTAGGAGAAAACGCCTATAAAAGCGAGGCCTCCTCTAAGGGAGGATTATTAGTGCTGTAATCGTAATAACGGCAGTTACTCTGTCCGATTGCGTACCGAAATTCTGTATCTGTGCTTACTTATTATTTAATTGTTGTGTTGTATAAGGAAATGTTAATTAGAAACCTTAATCGTTACCTGTAAATTGTATCAAAGGCTTTGTGAATTAAATGGTGATCTATATATTCTGCTTCTGGTTTTCATTTCTAAAATCAGAAGTGGGATCTCCTCGCGTCCCACATTTAACGTTGCATCCTGAACAAATGCAGGAATCAGTACGCACGGTTTTTTTTACATTCTTCGTGTATCGATTAAACAATCTGTACCAGTTCAGTGATAATGATAACTCGAAGTAATTGATTTGAGTGAGACTTATACTCGTATTTGAAAACGTTGGGTAAGGTCAGAAACCGTAAGTAAAAAAAAATCTTTTAAGAAAATATTTATTTGCTCGAATGTGGTATAGTTTTATGTTTCATGCTAAATTAGGTATTTCAATTAATTTTCATTACAAGGACATTTGCTTATTTTAGTTGTCATAGATTTTATTATTAATTATGCAAATATATGTAATTTTTCGTATAATTTTATAATTTATGTCGATAAGTATCAAATTTTTGTTAACCCATTAATTAGTAAATAATTGGTTTTTAAATTTTACCATAGTGAAGCTTTAAATATTTGTCGGTAATTTATTGTTAATTTTGACGCACATGTGGTAGCAATTTTTTTACCTTATAGCTGACTAGGTTATTGGCAGGCACCAATCAGGAAAACAAGTAAGAAATTTACAATATTCATCTTTCCTTGTAAATAAAAAGTTGTGTCTTTACAATTAAACGGGCCTCATATATGTACAGACAGGGCACACTTAATATTTTAAACCTTTTAAAGAGAGGCTCTCAGCTTGTTAATGGAGTGGTATTAGCTATAGCGCGAATACATCTCTTTTGTGCTATAAACGCTTTATTGAAATCTCTAGTTTCCCCAGAGTAGTATTCTGTATCTAAGATTCGACGATGGATACGTCTATCCATGATAAAATTTTAATGCTACATTTGTTACTTATTAGTTTTGCGAATCCAAGTGAAAAAGCAATTTTTTTTTGTTACTTTAAAAATACTCTGCTTATCCTTTACTTTTGAGATAAGTTTATGTATGAAGAAAATGAGTACCTAGTTCTTACAGTCTGTTACTTTTACCTTTTCAAAAGTATTTATTTGTACCCAACGAGTACAGTACCGTCACTGGGAAGTAATGGCAACATTTTTGTTAAATATTTCCGAATCGAGAGTGCACGCAATTATTTCCGTGAAACAGTGTTTTTGAATATTTGTAGTCATTTCAAAGCAAGAAGTCGATTTATAAACTTGGTATCTGATATTTTTCTGAATACCTACAAATATAAGACATTAAACAAAGACGTTTAATCTTTACTTTAAAAATTGAATTGGTTGGTCTGTACCAAAAGTAAATTTTGGCAAACTTGCATAACCGAATACAATCTTAAAGTTAAAAGTGACCGTTGATATTTTATATAGATTGCATATGTTATGAGTATTCGTATAATTAACTATCAAAGTTGTTGGCTGAGAGTTACGAGTATCTATCAATTTTTATTCAAGTAACATGGGACAAAACCTTGAGATTTTTCTTGAGTTTTCAGACTACTTCCTCTAATGAAGGAAGCAAGTTGAGAATGGGTGCTGCAAGCTTAAAAACGACACTCTAGATCAGTGGTTGAAGTAGTGTTCACAACCAAGAATAACAGTACTAAAAAGATAGTTGCTCTTTACCTATTACTTACTTTTTATGGTTAATGAATTTTTAAGGTAAATAAGTGACATTAAGCAAGCTCAATTATAAACCAACGGTATAATGTGATATAACCGTTTTGTTTGTCAGATTTAATTGATATCTAGTGCATTTACAGACAAGGGTTATACTGGATACTATTGTTCTTTTTTGACTACCTACCTACTTTGTTAATCATTTTGTTAACGCACAAATTGCTAAACCATTTTCAGATGAAATAGGTACAGGGAGTTTTTTTTTTCGACTACCTACATACCTTTACCGCTGACCAATTAGAACATTTGTTACTGACTGCGATTAGTAAAGATTTCATCAGAAGCGGTTTTGTAAGTTGTAACAGAGTAATGTCAGGTAGGCCGAGCGTCAACCTGTGTACCTTTACTACGGGAGAACACGAGGACATGTGATTTGGTCAGTTCTGACTGTGCACATTGTTATTCTAGCTGGTAGCAATAGTGAACCGACAGTGAGTTACATAAATCTTTTCGTAATAACAAATTACTTTTCCTATATAAGTTTGTTCATAAAATTTCATTTTCTTAATGTTACGCTTGTGTTTCAATGTGCAAATACGTCTTTTTTTCGCGTGATACTAAACTTGTCATTAAGTCTGCTATCGAATTTTTATTTTGGTAGATGACAGTGTCGTCTGTTGGCCAAGACTGTGTAATGCCTGGGTATTACTAGTGATGACAGCGTGACTATATTGGTATATTTTTGTTAGTTTTATTGGACCTAAAAGTTCTTCGAAGTACGTTGATCCTAATTTATGCACAAATATATTAATTTTCTTTACATGTCATTTTTGAAACTGTTATCATAAAATGAAACCTGATTCATATTTTTTTTTGATATAGTTAAGTGTTCTAAACGATTGCCTTTCGAACAATTAATAAGTCTAATACATTCTCTGCAATATCGGCTGCGCATTTAATGTTACCTATAAAGAGTGCCTGTGAACAACATAATATGTACAACAGTAATCTATGAACACTGTTTTTACAGATTGAAATGCAGTGATACAAGACTAGTGTGATCCTATATAAACATCTAGTTGAAGCCGTGTTATTGTTAACAGGAATCCGTGATGAACACTGTTGTTACAGATTGCAATGCGGTGATACAAGACTAGTGGGATCCTATATAAACATCTAGTTGAAGCAGTGTTATTGTTGACAGAAATCCGTGATGAACACTGTTGTTACAGATTGCAATGCGGTGATACACGACTAGTGTGATATTGTACGAACATCACCTAGGTCAAGCCGTGTTTAAGTTTGGGCTACTCAAGTTCACATGCAAGCCGGTATTGTAAGAAGTCATAAAAATTTAAGAAAAATATAAGGTTTTAACAGGACTTGTTTCATTTTGCAGTTCTTGCATCAGACCCACACGATCGAGGACGAACGTGTAAGCAGGACGGCCGGAAGTTATCGTTAAAAAGGAGCTCAGTTGATATGTTAAACTTTTGAACTAGATGGCGCTACGAGTACATTAATTTTAAAAAAAAGCAACAACCTGTTAATTATTATTCTATTTATAGCCATTTATTTTATTTATTTTACTGTGTTCTTTTACCTTTCGCTTCAAAGTTCAATTACTATTTTTGTTTTAATTCTGAAGCTTAGTTTTAATGACTGTCCCAAAACTTTAATTGCAGTTAAGTCACTAGAACATCTCATGCTTTATGATTCAAAACCTAATTGCTAGATTTATTACAAAAAAAACTTTAAATTTCAAAAAGTGCTGCAGACGACAGGCCGATCTTTAAGTTTGGTATTTAGTTTGATTTGTTCTCATTTGCAGAAGCTAATTCTTGTGATGTCAACATGCGTTCGAAGGCTGCTGCCTCCGCCACTGTACGGTACGTGGCGCTCTCGTGTGCTTCTACGTGGCACCGGGCGCTCAAGAGCTTCAGTACACTGCTACTTAAGTGTAAGGCATTGAAGGACCTTCACCGCCTGGCGGGGACGCCAGGATGTCAGGAGAGGCCGTGTTAGGAATCAACGTCGGTAGTTGAATAAAAAATGTGAAAAAGTAGGAGAAAACGCCTATAAAAGCGAGGCCTCCTCTAAGGGAGGATTATTAGTGCTGTAATCGTAATAACGGCAGTTACTCTGTCCGATTGCGTACCGAAATTCTGTATCTGTGCTTACTTATTATTTAATTGTTGTGTTGTATAAGGAAATGTTAATTAGAAACCTTAATCGTTACCTGTAAATTGTATCAAAGGCTTTGTGAATTAAATGGTGATCTAAATATTCTGCTTCTGGTTTTCATTTCTAAAAAGCATTCGGGTCTTTTTTATAGTGTGATTCTAAGACAATATCCACTCGCATGTGTGAATGTGTTGAAAGTGATAGCTTTCAGAAATCGACTAATACCTAGAAAAATAAACTATTGTACAAACATTACAATATGTTACAAAGTACCACGCAATGCACAAAACATGCCAAAAATTATCAATCTACATCAAGCTCACGTCTCTTTACTTCGCACGTAATATGCGGAAGAAATATTACACTTGGTGAATTCCAGGAAAATATTACGAGTAAACTTAACAACAACAACTTGCTCAACGATTGTTTTATTTGTTTTATTCCCAACTTGCTCGTACTCACTGAATGTTGAAAATCATTGACGCGAAACGAGACATCAACGTGACAGTGGCGGTGTTTCTAATGGTGGGGTCCCACGGCCCGCCAGGCGACAGGCCGCGCCAGACGTCGCCCCGCCTGAGTAGGCCTGTCACGGCCCGTACTGAGCATTCCCATGGCGTGTGCCGGCCTGGTGCGTCCTGTTGACTGACATATCAACATGTTAAGTGATACGGATTTCTGTAAGTCTGTAGACATTAAATTTTCTTTTTTCTTTTTAACTCCGTGATAGGGACAGTTCCATCTTTTAAATTACCTAATTTTTAGGCGTAACCATGCATCATGGACATCGTCCTTGTTTTATGTTGAGGCGACGAACTATTCCAAAGCGCTGGTAATTTTCATAAAGAGTTAAAAACTCGAATATGAGCTCATTCGTCCACTCCATCATGTGCGTGTGTGTACGCGCAGGCGCTGCTGCAGGTGAAATTAACGATTATAACCGACGCGCCTTTGAAATTACCACCCGGCAACCTCACTTAAGCTGGGGTCCCACGACCTGCTTTCTCACAGGTCAGACCGCGCCAGGCCAGGCCAACAGGCCGTGGGAACCGACGCATCCGATGAGGCCTGTGGTGGCCTGTTGTCGCCCGTCCGATCCATCGGGAGTCGGTAAGTTCAAAGGCGCGTCGGTTATAATCGTTAATTTCACCTGCAGCAGCGCCTGCGCGTACACACACGCACATGATGGAGTGGACGAATGAGCTCATATTCGAGTTTTTAACTCTTTATGAAAATTACCAGCGCTTTGGAATAGTTCGTCGCCTCAACATAAAACAAGGACGATGTCCATGATGCATGGTTACGCCTAAAAATTAGGTAATTTAAAAGATGGAACTGTCCCTATCACGGAGTTAAAAAGAAAAAAGAAAATTTAATGTCTACAGACTTACAGAAATCCGTATCACTTAACATGTTGATATGTCAGTCAACAGGCCGCACCAGGCCGGCACATGCCATGGGAATGCTCAGTACGGGCCGTGACAGGCCTACTCAGGCGGGGCGACGTCTGGCGCGGCCTGTCGCCTGGCGGGCCGTGGGACCCCACCATTAGACGTCCTGTGTGGCGCAATGGTTACCATGCTGGTCTAACGATCGCAGGCTTCCGGATTCCACTCCTGGCGAGGCAGAAAATTTAATAATGAGTTTAAATTTATGTTCTTGGTATGGGTGTTCGAGAACAAAAATTTAAACTCATCATTTAAATTTCTACTTCGCCGGGGATCGAACCCGGGACCTTATGATTGGCAGTCCGGTATGGTAACCATTGCGCCACGCGGGTCGATAAGATCATTGAAATACCTAAGAACTTCAATAAAGTTGCCTGAAGCTTCGGTAGATAGTACATAAAAATCACTGGTTCTTGCCCTATATGAAACACGATCTTTACTTAGATGTGGGCGATACAAATATTTGTACGTTTTGTGACGAAAATAGAAAGAAGAAAGCATATTATTTGATTAATAGTAGAATCTACCAGCAACATTAGGTATAAGTGCTTTATTATTGCACGTTTATTAATGTTACCTACATTTATAATGGCCGTTTTGTTACTTCGAATTTTTCTTTTGATTTTTGCATAACGTAAAAATAACTAACGCCTTGTCGAAATAATGAAGCCTGAAACTGTTATATAGAATTGGTGAAGTAATCGCAAGAGGCGACTAAAAGGGGACTTCCGGGGTTGCGGACGGGGAGAGTCGGAGCTCGATCCGTCCAGCCAGCAGCCCCCGGAAGGACGGCGGTGTGTGCGCGTGGCCGCATGCCGCCGCAAACATCGGAAGTTGCAGGGGGTTTTAGTGCGGTCAAATCCCACATAACCCGGTATCCTCTCCCTAGGTGCCGGGTACCTTTTGAAGGTTTCCCCCCCGACACCAAAAAATAATATTTTAATTTTATATTAGATATTTGTAAACAATACAACCCATGCGGAATAGTCAGCAAATAGTTATCAAAGCTTAAGCAAAGTTTATTTAGCAGCGGATTCCGAGCTCGATGGCCGTAACGCCGTAAATATTCCGAATTTGCTGATTTTGCGAAAAAATGACAGGGAAATACAAATACATGAAAGCTATATCATTGTCACAAAAATATAAATAAAGCCGTGATATTGAGAATTATAGGCTTAGAATAATTACCTATAGAATGAGTGTCTTCATATAAGTGCACTGTCAAAATTGAAGCACTAAATAGATTCACACTGATGCCACATCTAACTAACAAAATATTTTTATTTTCACCAAATTAACTATAAAATACTACAAAATATTGAAAACTTGACTGTGAAAAGTTATGTTATTAGACTTCTTTGTTTTTCAAGAGTGTTGTGACAATTTAACAGCACACCCGATGTTTGGTGCCATTAATGGCACCAATTAAAATGCTTCAATTTGGACGGGCGAACTTGAACTTTCTATAATGTAATTATTCTAAGATGATTGGTTTATTTCATTTTCTTTTGTCTGAAGAACTAATGTATCGATAGTTCGTCAAAAAATCATATGTTATTATTATTCATAAACAAGAAAAGAAATTGAAGTTTTTTGATTTATTTAATGTTCAAAATAATAGTATTTCATTGCCATAACAATATAATGTACAATTTTCTAAAGTTAAATAAATGAATAACGCCATAAACTCCGTCTCACACCTAAGATACCCTGTGTCGTGGGTAAGATACGAACATAAACACCCAGACTGATAACAGAAATTGAAACTAATCATTCCAATTTCTGTTTCGCCGGGAATTGAACCCGGGACTCTTGATTTGCAGTTCGGCATGGTAACCATTGAGCTACATGGATTGCCTTACCAAAGAACACTAAACACGTAGAAAATGTTTAATCTTAGTCGTATTACAGTTGCTTTGAACGAATTGTGGGACAGTTTTGAGGTATACATCGCTGGTCTGTGGAACTAATTAATAATTGACCTCCGAATTACATTTAGATTTGGAAGCCTGCTTTTCTTCTAAACCAATGTATGTGTTACTATATCCCGACGTTATTCACAATAACAAATATAGTGATTACAATGGTATAGGCGTCGTCTATTTGTACTTTCTTGTCAATACATCCGCAAAGTCAGCAAACTCGGAGAATTTACGGGCATCGAATTCGGTCGCGTGGGTTGTATTGTTTGCAAATATTTGAACTTAGTCGCATTCCACTTTCTGTGAGCTAATATATACTTAATAATATAAAGATGAAGTATTTGTTTGGCGCCAATCTCAGGAACTACTGGTTCGAATTGAAAAAATCTTTTTTGTTGAATAGTCCATTTATTGAGGAAGCCTCATCGGCAAATATTAAAGTTCACGCGGACGAAGTCGCGGTTGGCCGCTCGTAGTAGAATAAGAGTGCAAATGAATATTGTTGGTCAACAATCATTTGATTTATTAGGTTAAATATATATTTTTTTAATTTAAGTTACAGAGTATTTCGAAATGAAGCCATTTGTTTGATTTTCATACATTAGCTTGTTGTTAATGACTTAAAATACTCTTATTTTATCAAAATGAAGTATTTATACTTCAATTTAAATGTAATGAATTGTGGAATACATTACAATATTTATATTTCCTACAGTGTCGATGTGTCATTGCATTGCCCATTTGTAATCGTTACGTAATTTGTGTTTTCCCTTTCACTTCATCCGCAAAGTCAGCAAACTCTGAATATTTACGGGCATTGAGTTCAGGACTTGCTGTATAAATTGCTTTATTAACTATTTGTCGACTATTTCGCAGTGGGTTGTATTGTTTACAAATATTTGAACTGAGTCGCATTCCACTTGATTTGAGTCAATAATGGGTCAGTTGAGATAGTTTTAGTGTAAGCGACTCTTGCTGGTGAAGTTTCTAATTGCCTGCAGTTTGTTTCTCTATTGGAAAGCCTACTTTTGTTATGCATCACTGTTTGAATTCCTTCACATTAAAAGCATTTTCGTATTCTTAAACAGTTTGGTAGCTTTGTAAGTAATAAAAAAGTAGTATTAAGCCTTAGAATCAATAACCGTTTTTTTCTTAGGTTAAATACCTAGGTTTACATTTATTTGATTTTATATATGACAAAGTATCTCGTCACCAGACTGCCTCGTGCGGTTCTACTTTTTGCAACAGACTGCTTTGTGTGCGACACTTAACCTCCGTATTTATAGCAAAAAGCTGAGTGGGGAAATAAAGCTATCAATTTACTTATTATTTTTAAAACATTAACAAGTGATAATCTAACTAAATAACTAAGTTTAACGGTGCTGCGCCGATATATATTTTTGTTAATGATTAATTTATTATTTATGTCATAGTTGTTAATGACTTAAAATACTCTAATATCAATGAATTAATACTCTTCAGTTTAAGTATAATAAACCATGGTTAATACATTACAATATCGTTTTTTATCTGTGCCTACGGTGTCAATGTGCAATTACCCATTGGCACCAATCTACGTTATTTGTGTTTCCCCTTCACTACATTCGCAAAGTCAGCAAACCCAGAATATTTACGGGCCTCGCTATATAAATTGCTTTTGCTATTTGTCGACTATTTCACGTGGGTTGTACTACTTGTACTGTTCGCGTATATTTGAACTTAGTCGCATTCCACTTCCTTTGAGTCAATAGTGGATCTGTTGAGACAGTTTTAGTATAAACTAGCCTTCCGCCAGCGGCTTCGCCCGCGTGGACCCGTTTTATAGGTTCCCGTAGGATAAAAACCATCCTATGTCCTTTCTCAAGGTCCACTCTATCTGTGTTCCAAATTTCATTAAAATTGGTTCATTAGTTTAAGCGAGAAAGCGTAACAGACAGACAGACAGAGTTACTTTCGAATTTATAATATTATTAGGGATAGCGGCCGCCCACGACTTCGTCCGCGTGGATGTTTGATTGTTTGAACACGCTAATCTCAGAAACTACTGGTTCGAATTGAAAAAATATTTTTGTGTTGAATAGTCCAGTTATTAGGGAAGGCTATAAGCTATTATAACATCATGCTATGCGACATTAAACTCCTCCAACGATGTATTCTGTGCTCCAACGCACACACGCACACTGTTTTGATAGATATGATCTTTGACGTTAGGAACACACCTACATTGCTTAGACAACAGTGAGTGCTTGTAATTTAATATGAACTTTATACAATAGCAATAAAGCTCAAATTGACTACGTTTTAGCTAGAAAACATTTGTATGGGAAAAAGAAAAGGGCTGTTTTTATGGTTTTTCCGAATTTTTCTCGCTGTAAAAACCATCCTTGAACTTCAACGAACATTAAAAAAAAACAATTGGCCAAATTGGTCTAGGCGTTGTTGAGTTATGCGCTTACCAACACATTTTGCGATTCATTTTTATATTATAGATGACTCTTGTCGTTGAAGCTGCTAATCCGGTCTTGGACTACCAAGTCAATTGAGATACTTTTAATGAGCTGTCAAAACGTGACATCCCCATATATTTTGTATGAGAAAATAATAAGTGACGTCACTTATCATATATAGTCAATTGACTTCATTATTATTGATTTATTCGGTATTAAAAATCATGTATAAAAAAGAATTAACAATTATATCGCTTTCTAAGCGTGATTTAGTGCAACCTTTTTAAGGTAAGCTTTTTGAATTTTTTTGTTCATAGTGTCCAAGACCCTATTGTCTGCAGTTTATATTCTATATTTGAAGGATAATTTTTCTTAAGTGACGCAACTTGAATTCCTCTACGTCAAATCCTCTATTCTATATACGTACGTATACGTTTTGATGACCCATGTCACCCATGTGGCACAAACGTGTGATAGCTGGGCACACGCAAAGAGAGAAATACAGATAAGGTACACGTCTGTATTATTGTCAGTTTCTGTATCGGGTTACTCGTCATTCGTAGAAAAAGTACATCTTTTGTCCCCTTCTTCTATGAAATGACGAGTAGGTACTAGTACGCTGACGACATTATGTACCTTTTACCGTACAAAGAACTCGTTATTCAAATTTCAGCCTAGCTGGGAATAGAACCCGGGACCCTTCGATCGGTAGTCTGGTATGGTAACATTTGCGCCACACGGGTCGTCAATAGATTTTTTAAATAACTCTACATACTCATAGCCCCGCACTAAGATTCCCTGTGCCCCTGTGAACGTTCCGTTTCCATTAACACTTACTTTCATTAATTGACAAGGATCGAAATATCTTGCTTTAGCTACCGTCTATTTCACAAGAGCATAAGAGTGGAATATCGTAAATAAAATGAATGTTATGTGTTAAATCGTTTTGTTTTATCTAATTACTAGCCTTCCGCCAGCGGCTTCGCCTGCTCAAGAACGGTCAAGTCAGTAGCAATAGGTAGATCGATACATTATGAATTTGCTGCATTTGAGTCGTTCTGCTATTTTTAATGAATAATTAGTACATAGTAGTAGAGTCTGCTACGGACATCTACAATAACTATTGACATTATTGGGATAGTATCTCTTATTTGGTGGCGTATCCAGATAGTGGCTCTTAAGTGCTGTATTGAGACAGTAAACAAATTTATATGGGGCCTATCGGAGGTAACACCTTTTCAAGAATATCATCGGAATCGGATAAAGTTTATCCTATTAAATCGGTAAACATACACACAAAACAAGAACGTAGATCCGAAACTATAACGTAGATAACCTCCTTTTGTTAAAGTCGCCTAAAAAGTAAGCGGCACTTGAACATACAGACCCAAAGATATTGGAAAAGACAAATAAATCGTCAATGCAGCCCATGGACAATCTACATTTAACCTCAAGGAAGATAACAACAATATAATGAAACTGTGGCCAGAACTAAAAATGGATAGGTGGATACCTAGACATAAAATGCTTGCTTAAAGCTTATACATTAAATTACAGACTAAAAAAATACCGAAAAAAGTCACAGCTCGTGAGGGATTTGAACCCTCGACCACCAGGCCAATTGAAATAATCCGGCGCTCTTACCACTGAGCTAACGAGCCGACACAATCGCTACGAAAATTTGGGCTTCGTTTGTAAATATAGCGTCGCTGTGTCGATTCAACGATGAGTCATGAGTGTCATGACGAATGACTCATGGACTGCTTTTGGCATACTAAAAATAAAACAGAAACCCGGTTTAAAGTAGATACCTACCTAGTCGAAATCTGTACACGCCAAAACGTTACTATCGCGTTTGCGTTAAGAATTTAATTATCGACCTTATTCCTTTCAGGTTAAGATCTATCAGTCCAATGTTAACTCTGACGTAGTAGTAACGTTTGCGCGTTTACAAACTTACACTAAGGCCTCTGTTTGTCAATACACCACAAATTATAATAACGATGTATTATAATTGGTCATGAGGATAAAAATAAATTTTATTCAATGCTTCTACAGCTAATGGAAAACATAACCGTCAAAGAAACTATTTGTTTTAAGAGCTTGTTTTTCAACCTTTTTATGTCCCGTTGCTGGGCACATGTCTCCTCTAACAACTGAAAGGGATTTACGCCATAGTCTACCACGCTGGCCTTGTGCGGATTAGTGGTTAGTGGACATCATACCTCCGAGAAATTATGAGTTTCTTTCAGGCATGGAAAACATCGTAATCAATTAAATATCAAAATATTTTTCATCACCGTGGAGCAGCGATGAAATGCGCACATTACAAATTTTTTTCTTATGAGTTTCTTTCAGGCATGGAAAACATCGTAATCAATTAAATATCAAAATATTTTTCATCACCGTGGAGCAGCGATGAAATGCGCACATTACAAATTTTTTTCGTCAGAGGTGCGCGTCGAGGATTTAAATTGGTACCTATAGGAGAACGGAGGTGCAGGTGGACGGAGTAGCTATGGGTTCTCCTATTGCTCCGGTGGTAGCCAATATTTTTATGGAATGGTTTGAGAACATGGCACACAGTGGAAGAAGAGAAGGAAGAAAATTATCCATTCTTGGATGTTTTAGTCTGCCGGGAACCAAATGGTAGGTTGTCACATACGGTGTACCGGAAACCGACACACACCGACCAGTACCTGCAAGCTAATTCACATCACCATCCAAGCCACCTCTCTTTGGTGCCCTCACTCATCAACCGGACTTAATCGTTACCATGCCGGACTGCCGATCGGAGGGTCCCGAGTTCGATTCCCGGCGAAGCAGAAATTTGAGTTTAAAATTTCTGTTGGGCTGGGTGTTTGTGTTTCTATGTTTGTGTGTGTTCATGGCACCCACGACACAGGGTATATCTACCCTACTGTGGGGCTATGAGTGTGAAGCGTTATTTATTTATGATTGCTTGAGATTTCTATGGGCTGCAGTGACCAGCATGTCTGTCTGCTACTTCATTTAAATATAAAACGAAAATAAAACAAAAATACGAGCATCACATGATAGGCTGGCTGTAATGCAACCCTTTTTGTATCCCACTGCTGGGCACGGGTCTCTTCAACCCACCAACCAAGTAAGTAGTGGCCAACCCACAATCAATCGGATGTTTACAAACCGCCCATAAGGCTTTCGACAGGGTTTCACGACTGTTATCCATTGATAACAACCGGGACCGACGGCTTAACGTGCCGTTCGAAGCACGAAAGCGCGCATGAAATTTTTGTCACTAGCGGTTACCCATCTCACACCCGACCGCCCCCGTTTGGCTAAGCTGCTAAGATCGCTTGCGTGCTACGTTAGCCGTCAAGTCATGCGCGCTTTAAACCAAAACAATTACTAAAGCAAAATCCTTCCTCAGAATCGAGTGACATTTTGTCAGAACCAATTCGGAGTTCGAAATACATAAATCACGAGAAATGGCAAATGGCTCCCGCTATCCGTTGTTATCAGTACATCGGAATTGTTAAGCCGTGTCGGATACCCTCCAGCTTGAGAACTTCCGGCATTTCGCATTTAAAACCCTTCTACAAACAGTGTAAGTTTAGCTGTTTTTAGGATTACTCAAAAACTATTTGTAAATCAATAGTAAGAAATAAACAATCACAAATACTGGGAGTTGCGAGGAAGAAATTAAAAGACGGTGTGCCATGACACGATCAGCCGTGGAAAAGCTCACAAAGATATGGAAAGATCGCCGTATAACCATAAACACCAAAGTTCGCTTAATGAGATGCCTAATATTTCCAATTTTCCTCTATGGAGCTGAAACTTGGACGATCCAGCAAAAGTATCGCAAAAAGATTGACGCCCTTGAGATGTGGTGCTGGAGGCGTATGTTGAGGATAAAATGGACTGCTCACCGCACTAACGTTTTTAGTCTGAAAGAGCTTCGGGTCAAACAAAGACTTTCGTCGATTGTGCAAATGCGAATTTTTAAAATGTTTGGACATATCATCCGCAACGAAAGCTCTTTGGAACGGTTAGTGGTACAGGGTGTGGTAGTAGGTCAACGTTCTCGCGGTCGATCCCCCACCAGATGGACAGACCTCATCAGAACATCATCGAAGCAATCCCTTACTGAATGCACACGAAATGCCTCTAACAGAGAGGGAAATGGAGAAGTCTCGCAAAATACGCTTCCAACATAAAAGGCGATCCATGACCACGACCACTCCGTCAGTCGTACACTGAGAAGAAGTAAGAAATAAATAAATATTTTTTGCGCAAAGAAGGGTATTACAAAAAGTTGTTTTATGTATGTATGCTGTAAAAAGAATTCGCTCACTAACTAATGTCGATGCTGCAAGATTAGCATATTTTTGTTACTTTCACAGTATTATGACCTTTTTTTTTTGGTTTCGCTGGGGGAAATGCTTTACGCATCCCCTCCCGCAGAGGGGTATGTGGGACTCCCCAGGAGCAATACCCCCTGGTATACCCACTAAAACCCCCAGCGGCACTCCGGCTTCGCCTCCTGGAAGGGGCCTGGGAATCGGCAGAGCCTTTACATCCAGTCCCCCTCCGGCGAGCCCCGCCTATATGGCGAGCCCTTCGACAGTATTATAACCTACGTTATCTTACTGTGGGGAAATACTGCTGATATCAACGTAATTTTTACATTGCAGGAAAGGGCTGTTCGCGAAATTTATAATTTGAATGTAGAGAACTACTTAGAGAAAGCTTTAAACAGATTACATACTTACATTGCATCGCAGTATATTTATGAAAACGTATTTATAAAAATAAAGATACTACATTGATAAATTTGCACAGTTTGAACTTGTTTCGACTTGGAACGGCCATAAACTTTCCCTCCCTATGTTTCAGCTTCATAAAAAGTACATCATTTATTAGGATATCCGTCAAGATTGTTGACGGATATCCCAGTCGGACGTTGACGACCCGCGTGGCGCAATGGTTATTACGCCGGACTGCCAATCGGAGGGTTCCGGGTTCGATTCCCGGCGTAGCAGAAATTTTAATGATGAGTTTCAATTTCTGTTCTGGGTCTGGGCGTTTGTGTTTCTGTCTTTGTGTGTGTCCATGACAGCCACGACACAAAGTATTATCTACCTTACTGTGGGGCTGTGAATGTGCAATGTTATTAGATTGTTCGTTAGATTCCTGTAGAGTCAAGCTTCTAACTCTACAGGCCCTCACCGCATAATCTCTACAGTCTACAGCTTTAGCTTTATTAAAAACTAGTGGCCGCCCGCGACTTCATCCGCGTGGACTTCGGTATTAGTCATAGCATGATGTTATTTAGCCTAAAGCCCTCGGGTGGCTCCCCTGCGGTTGCCCGTGTCCATAGGCGACGGTGATCGCTTAACACCACGCGGCCCGTCTGCCTTTTTGTTCGGTTTATTTATAAAAAAAAGCCTTCCCCGATAAATGGACTATCCAACACAAAAACGATTTATTCTATTAGAACCAGTAGTTCCTGAGATTAGTGCGTTCAAACAAAGTTACAAACGAACGAACGAACAAACTCTTCAGCTTTATTTATTATTTATTTTATTTCAGATTAAATATTAATTAATTATTGTCGACGTGTGGGAACTGTACAATGAGCGTCAACCATATTTCGTACAGTTTACCATATTATTGCCAGCTCATCTTATTTATAAGTTTCATGTTATCATTTAAGGGACTGTAAATTATAAAACTTCAATACATTAACTGAAGTTTTCAGTATCAACAACGATACTTCCAAACACTGATCGATAAATTCTTGAAATGGACGTAACTTTTTTATTTGTGAACTGATTTAAATAAAGCAAACACTAAATGTTAATCCAAAAAAAATACCAATACATCAGTAAAAACCGCATTTACGCACGTTAAGCCGTTCCTGAGATTAGAGCGAACAAACGAACAGACAAACAGACAAACAGATAAACAGACAAACAGAAAAACATACAATAATTCTAAAAATCATTGTTTTGGGTTCTATTACGCTAATAAATAGCCCTAGTGACAGTTTTTCTCAAATATCTTCAATGTACAGAAACCGACTTGTTACAGATTTATTATAGTAATAGAATAGATAGATAGATAGACAGAATAGATAGAAGAAGATAGATAAATAGATAGAAGATAGATAGATGTAGATAGAAGATATAGAAGATAGATAGAAGACTAGCCTTCCGCCAGCGGCTTCGCCCGCGTGAACCCGTTTAATGGGTCCCCGTAGGAAAAAAATATCCTATGTGCTATTCCAGGCTTCATTGCTATATTAAAATCATAGGCGTTTAGCCAGTTGCTTCAACCGCGTTGACCCTATTACCCATTTTCACGTAGGAATGAAGCATTTTCCTGCGGTAAAAAGTAGCTCATTCACTCAGAGTGAATGTAGCTTTATAATGGTGAAAGAATTTTTGAATCGGAATAGTAGTTTTAGAGTTTATTCATTACAAACATACAAAAATACAAATCTTTCCTCTTTATAATATTAGTATAGATCCGTGACTAATCCTAAGATAAAGTTTCCTTATCTTAATTTTAAGATACGTAGAACTAATATTGTTGAAAAAAATACAATAAATTATTTCAGAATAAAACGTGCCAAACAAAGCGTTCTAAGCATTTGTTTTTCTTTTCAATCATTAATTTTATGTCCTTTTTTTTCAGTTGGAAAATAATTTAATTTTAATCAAATTAGCTTTCACCAGATTACTGCAGCGATTTAAAAGTTGGGATATGGCTTAGATAGATTAGCTAATAATAAAATTGCGGAAAATCATTCCCTTTTTAGTTTGAACACTATACATGGTACCAGTAGCAGAAAGTTCAACGTGATAAATCTAACGATTATGCCGAGTTTGGAAATGCGGTCGTGACGCTGATATATGGCTGTTTCGCAAATTTATTGCCAAACTATTACAAAATGAATGTTAATTCTGCTAAAAAAGTTTTATACTATTGATATATTAGCCTTTTCAGTATTGATATCGAACTTTATATAGATATGGGTCATCAACAGCTTATTTCATGCACATCGGCTAGGCACAAGGCTTCTCTCACAATTGAAAGACATCAGGCCACATATGCCTGTGAGAAATTTTTGTATTTATAAATCTCAGGCATGCAAGGTGATAGAAAACATTCTAATGAAATATTACACTGTTTTTCCGCAACAGCAGCAATAAATACGAACATTACACATTTCATTCTCTGAGGTATTTAAACTTCTCGAATCTCTAGGGTCGGATACCGATGTTCTTACCACTCGTAAATGACTGATCTATAAATAATTAAATAGTTTTAGGGTTTAATGTTTATAATTTGAGTACGGGACCTCCGCATGGGAGAGAGATGTTTTTACCACTATTGCTCATGAATGATTAAATAGGGAAATACTATAAAACAAATATATAAGTACGACCTTTTGACAAAACATTGTATGTTTCACTCAACTTTAAGCAGAAAACTTTTTTCAAAAATAGCAATCGAGAATATTTTTTCATCGACTCTGTAGAACTCAAACGTACTTACACGATTAAATCATGCGAGTCAAATCGAGTACGGTATGAAGGCCTACTTGTACCTTTTTACTATCAGTTCATTTGATTTGAATCAATGCTCGATTGCGAAGGCGTCCAGTCAGTAATTGGCCTATCGGATTGATAAAGTGCTTAGTACGACGTTTTGTAGTTAATGGTATGGCAAATCAATGCTACTTTATTATTATTATTATTATTATATGTGTGACTAGGCTGCCGCACAGTATCCGTCTCGTGCTATGGGTGAGTGCGACACAGTCGCAGAGGATGTGTGTACCGGATTCCTCTTCGCCATAGCAGACGTCTTAGTGTAAGTCTGCATACACGAAAACGTTACTAACGCGTTTGCGTTAAGAATTTAATTATCGACCTTATTCCTTTCAGGTTAAGATCTATGTCTCCAATTTTAACTCGGACGCAGTAGTAACGTTTGCGCGTTTACAAACTTATACTAAGGACTCTGAATGACACGCAGACGAACGGACAGAAGAATGAAATTCTTTGTTAGTAGGTACGAGTAGAAATAAAGAGGGAAACCCCAATTAACGGCGGTCGGACGTTTATCCCGAGGCGAGATATATTGCGTTAACCTGCAAAGATAAATGTAATACTAACAATCGCATTGGCCAGCGTTAATTAACTTTGGAACAGTTTGTCTATTATTTTACTTCAGAATTCACTTATTCCTATTCGAATAACCTTTAATTTTAAATGTGTAAATATAAATACTTCAAAACCAAAATTATCCATATCTTTTAAGACTTTGTCTGGTCGACATCGACGTCTCTGTGGTCAAGACGTTATCGAGTTTTAGCGAGATGAGCCTTATATATCCTCATAAGTAATATTTATATGGGTAGATGTAAGAAATTAAGGTTAGATATTCAAAATATTATTAGAAAACTATTTTTGTGAAAAATGAGACCCGTTACATACATATTTACTATCGGAATGGAGTCATCATCGAAATCATATTATTATCAAAGTAGCATAAATTTGCAAAGCCATTAATCATATGAAGTGGTCATATGTTTAAAACGTCATGCTGGCCACTTTGTCAATCCGATATGCCAATTACTGACTGTACAGGCCGCTCAATCAGTACTCAATCAAATGAACTGACCAAACAGATGTCATTTGATCATGCCATATTCGATTTTGCTTTTCCAAAAACAGTGTGGTGCTTGAAGTTGGGAAAAACATATTATTATTATGATAAAATTCAAAATATGATATTTTTATAAAAGATTTATATGATAGAACTCTATTAAATCATTCATAACATAGTGAATATATCATTGTTGTCAGAGTTTTTCCTATTTTCTCTTTATTATTTTGTTTAAAGTAAGAACTGTTAAGATCGTAGTTTAACAGTAATAGCTAAAACTTAAAAAATACACCTAACTTTTCTGAAAGGCAGAACTGGTTCGATTTTTCAATTTTGTTAGAAAGCTTGTTTACTTGAAAAAATGAGGGCCATTACGTATTTACTATTGGAATGGAGTCATCATCGAAATCATATTATTAACTAAGTAGCCTTAATTTGCAAAATTATTAATCATTTGAATTGATCATGCGCTTAAAAAGTCATGCTAGGCACTTTATCAATCCGACAGTAGCTGGAACCCTTTTTATGTCCCAATGCTGGGCACGGGTCTCTATAGGTTGGTGGAGATATGTGGAAGTACTGTGGAAGATTTGTATGTGTGGTTAAAGCTTGCTTACTAAAAAAAACCATTAGGTATTGACTGCCGAAATTATGAAGTGATCAAACGCTTCAAAAGTCATGCTCGGCACTTTATCAATCAAAAAGCCAATTACAGACTGGACGACTGCTCAATCAGTGCTTAATCAAATGAACTGACAAACAGATAGGCCCTCATGCCGTACTCGATTTACCTCGCGTGATTTGATCGTGTAAGTACGATTGAATTTTTATAAAACAGTTTGCTGCTTGAAGTATAAAGTTATTTCAAAACTAAAATGTTTATTATAACTCTCTCTTTAATCATTCATATTATTATTTGACCGTTTTATTTCGAACTGCTGTCAGATTTTCTTCTTGTCTCTCTTTCTGTGTCTTCTTCTTCTTGAGAATTCACACAATTACGTAGTTACTATCAGAATCGAATCATCATCGAATTAATACTTAATTAAAGTTAAAATAGTATACGAAAATGATTTTCATGTAAGTACTATTTTTTTAAAACATGTAAAAAATTACATTTAACATTACTGTAAAGGTACTGATTCTATTTTTACACTGTAAGAAAGCTTTTTCACTAAAAAAATAACACTCATAACGCATTAGCCATCGGAATCGAATCGAAATCATAATAACTAAGTAGCATTTATCAAAACTGATTCAAATTAAACCTAAGTTCCACTGCTATATCTGCATATAGCAGTCCGTCAGAAGATTGTGATTCTTTAACTGTGACATCTACATACAGTCTTCATAAAAACTCTTTTAAATTTCTTTCGGTAAATATCTTTCTAATCAATATTTAAGTAATTGATTAATTAATCTATAAATAATATTTATAAGTGTCAAAGTCGGAGTTTTGGCGGGAAGTCAGAAAATACTTATTGTGGTCTTGTTTTATTTTCATTTTCTTGGTTTATTTTTGCGTTATATCGGGAAAAAATTGATGATTTTGTTCTTTAATAATAACAATTCTGAGTTAAGTGAAATAAAATGACTGTGCGAAAACATTTTTTTTCCTTTAACTCCAAAACTCCACCGGACATGATCTGAAAAAGTAGCTATTACTTTACTGAGATATATGACTGAGTTGACTAATTGATTCACTAATCTATCAGTTAACCAACGACTGATTTAACTTTGACTATTATTATATCGCTCGGATTCAACGAGACGGGGAAAAACTGCAGACAAATGTTCTCTTGACATTGGCAAAATGGTCAAACGACTGAGACGCCATTCGTGAAGAAGAAGTAAAGTAGTTCAGCTTATCCTCCTACGCTCATCTCTGAATAGCTACGATTTATGAAGGGCCGATACAATTAGAATTATTCCGTTTATCTTAGAAGACTTCCCGAAATATATCTCATCTCGGGATGAAGTCCGGCTGCTAATTGCGACTATTCTTCTTTAATACTACTTTTACGTTACTAGCCTTCCGCCAGCGGCTTCGCTTCGCTGGATTTGTTTTATGGGTCCCCCTGTAGAATAAAAAATAGCTTTTATGCTATTTAAGTCCATATCTCTAACTTTCATCCATTCATTTGAAATATACGGCCCAAATGATAAGTTCCTCTTGAGAGTAATTATCGACACATTGATTCAAATCTGATTATCGAGGGCCGATACGAATTAAATTAATCCATTTGTCTAAAAAGTTTCACCACAGTCTTATTGATAATCAAGTGCTATCTGTTTTTTTTTTCAATTGTTTTATATCCTACTGTTCGACACAGGTCTCCTCTCACAAGTGAGAGGTATTAAGGCTGCATCCACCACGCTGGCCAAGTGCGGATTGGTGGACATCATGCCTTTGAAAAATTATGAGTTTCTTTCAGGCATGCACGGTTATGGAAAATATCGCAATGAATTAAGTGTCACAATATTTTCAACCACCGTGGAGAAGCGATAAATACGCACATTACAAATTTTTTGTCAGAGGTGCGTGCTGAGGATTTGAACCCGGTACTTCTGTGTCGGATACCGAGGTCTTTACCACTTGGCCATCGCTGCTGCCTACACCTTATCTGTTACCTAACCGGTAATCAATACTTTTAATCGACAGTCTGAACTCCTTCCAATGACGGTTCCGCACGTGTACTGAACGACTATTTTTAATACAGTTGCGAAAAAATGAAGCAATTTAATAAAATAATAAAATCACAATACACTCAACTACTCATCTAAACTAGCAAAGAACATTTTTGAAAAATGGCGCCAACCGTAAAAGAATATAAGCAGAGATTTTTTTTGTTTTCTTCACCCATTCTGGGTAGGCAAAGGGAACTATGTCAAGCCAAGTCTTCAGTAGATTTTTTTTATTGATATGAAATGAAAATGTTAATGAGATGAAATGAAATGAAACCTAACCTAACTCATTGAATCAAATCATTAAATCTGATATTGAAACAAATTAGTAGCTTCTTTTTAGAAATATTTTCATGAATCATAAAAACTTCTAAAACTTCGTGGTTGGTTTTTTTCTTTTTAATAGACATTATTTTGACAGTTGGGAAAGAAAATGCACGAGTTCGGAAAAGGTAAAGAAAAAACACGAGTGTGTAATGGCCCACTTTCCGAACGCTATACGTCCCTGCAATATGCCACTTTTTGAGCAACTGTATTAAAAAAATATATAATCCGCATATTTTGCTTTACAGACAGACAACAGAGCTATTACCGATGGGTATCACAGCTAGCTAGTCCGTAAAAGAAGCACAAGCCGGGACCCAACTATATAAATAGTCTCTAAAAAAGTTACGCGTGCAATATTCACTATCAGTAAACCAGGTTTGTTCTAAATAAACTGATTGTATGAGACCCAAACAAATAACAATCGACTTCCAAAATCTCATCAATCGTCAAGCTTTGCAGCCAATGCGGAAAATCCATGTGAACTCCTTTGTGTACAGTCAACGTGATAAATGAAAAGCGAAGTACAGTTCTTTATCAAACTTAGTAGGTTTGATCTATATGAAAGAACTGGATATTTTACTCTATGGCTACAACCCTTTTTCGTCCCACTGCTGAGCACGGATCTCTCCCCATTATTGGGGAGGCTTGGAGGCTTACTCCACCACGCTGCTCCAATGCGGATTGGAGATGCGAGTTAGTGGCCAAACCACTGTTGGATGTTTTCAAACCAAAGGCCTCCGAAAGTTCGACAGTTGTCGATAAAAACATCTATCGATAACAACCAAAACTGTTGGCTTAATGTGCCCTCCGAAGCACAGAAACGCGCATAATTTAGACCCCAACCATGTTGGATTTTGAATTATTTATGAATAAAAACCGACTACCATACCACTATATAGAGAGACATTATGCGACTATCAAGTCGCCTCATGTAAGTCTGGTCGACAACTGCCTCTTTCCATCGAAACACAATAGAATTGCTTCGCGGAGTTCTACAATAATAGTATATAGTGTTGTGTGGCAAGGGGTGAAACAAGATGATTTCTGACGAGGGCGAGAGGTGACTGCCCGAGCGAAGCGAGCCCTGGTCTGAAACCGTGTTTCATCCCGTGCCACACACTGTATTTTTCATATCACATGTAATGAAACAACGAGTTTTGATTTCTGTAGCCAGTCGAAGTAAGACTATTTCAGACGAATAGCGCAGTAATATCTTTTGACAACGATCTGACGACAGTTGTCTGTTGACTGACAGACTTGAAATAAAGACGTAAATAATAAATAAATGAGCGTACCGGGTAGAAACAACGTTGTTTCTGACTGACACATTCGCATTGGTTTGAAATTGTCTTATTTCGACTGGCAAAATAGAGATCAAAACTCGCTGTTTCAATGCATGTGATATGAAAAAAAACATATTCTTTAAAACAATTCTGATACAAGTTATTCTCGACTGTACAGTTTTGAAATTGAAGGCACCGTTCACAATAATAAAAGATCCCGAAACAAAAGATATACGTCGGTATTACGTAACGCAATAAAAACCTTTATGTACCTATATATTTTGCTTCTTATTTCGGGCGATAACGAGAGATTATTTATCGTACCGCTATTTGACCCTTGCATTCTGATAGGGGCTGTAGTAAATCACATTACCGGCTTCTTTTATTTGTTCTGAGGCAATTCCTCATGTTGAAGTGCCACAATTGAATACCAAGTTGGACCCTTTGCTTAAATGTGTAATGGTATCGGTCATAATGTATGGGTCTGTTTTCTGTTTTGCTTAATTCTGTTTGATATATTTGATGGCTCGGCGGCTAGCGTAGAACGCAAGCGGTCTATGCAGCTAAGCCAAACAGGTGCGGTCGGGTGTGTGATGGGTGACCGCTAGTGGAAAAAAAATTCAAGCGCATTTCCGTGCTTCGGAGGGCTCGTTAAGCCGTCGGTCCAAGTTTTTATCGATAGATAACAGTCGTTAAACCTTGTAGGAGGCCTTATGGGCGGTTTGAAAACAACCGACAGTGGGTTTGCCACTAACCCAGATCTCCACCAACGCCGCGCATTGGAGCAGCATGGTGGAGTAAGGTCCAGGCCTCCCCACTAAGGAGGAGAGACCCGAGAATATTTTAAACAGAAGGTTTTTGATATCCGACTTTGTGGTGAACTTTGTCGACGTATGTGAAACGAAAATAGAGAAAATGTAGATTAACTATTGCTTTACTTAGGAAAAAAAAAATACTTTTGAAATTTTTAACCATCTGTTTACAAATCTGGGGGCGTGGTAGTGCCTCCGCCAAGGCCTAAAATTTATTGGTGAACCCACCCCCCTCAAAATTGAAGGCAGCGACCGACAGCTCTCTATTTTGTTGTAAAAACGACTTCTGTCTTTTATCGCGGTGCTAGACTCTAGTCTTCCAATAAATGTCATTGTTTGATCTACGACTAACAAGCACATACAATACTCAATACCTATACAATATATAGGTAGGAAACCCATAGTCGATACAAATGGATTTACGATCACAGAGCGGCCTGCAAAAGCATTAGTCGACCAGCGTAGAACAAAGGCAACGTTGACGAGGATCATTTTTCGAAAAAAATCTCGCGGTGACAATTAATTTTGGCGCGTACAAAGGGTCACATCACTGCTGTCACACACAGGGACAAATCAACAAATTATAGCTATTGATGCCGTCCCGCCCTATACCTACCCTTCATGGAAGACTGCGTGGATTATAAGTGTTTTCCTATATTTTATGTCTATAATTTATTATCAGTGTTATAATAATAGAGAAATCTTGTTGTTACGAGTACTTTACCTACTGCTGAAGGAATTGTCCATTCAATGGAATCTTTGTATATTTTTGCATGTATATTTGACAATTATTATTAAAAAAGAAATCGAAATCGATTCCTCCAGGCTCGAACTGGAAGCTACACATCGTATAACGATGTCTTGAATACTCTGGCATAGGTTTTCTTTAGTATCTTGGCTGCAACCCTTTTTGCGTCCCACTGCTGGGCACGGGTCTCTCCTCCTAATTGGGGAGGCCTGGAGCTTACTCCACCACGCTGCACCAATGCGGGTTGGTGGAAATGCGGGTTAGTGGCCAACCCACTGTCGGGTGTTTTTAAACCACCCTTAAGGCCTCCGACAAGGTTTAACGACTGTTATCTATCGACAACAATCGGTACCGATGGATTAACGTGCCGTCCAAAGTTCTGAAACGCGCATAATTTTTGTTGCCACTAGCGGTCACCCATCTTACACCCGATCGCGCCCGTTTGGCTTAGCTGCATAGACCGCTTGCGTTCTACGCTAGCCGCCGAGCCATTTAGTATATTAGTTTGTTTTTATTTAAATAGATTAATTTATGATTATTTATTATTTTTAATAGATGTTAATAATGTTATTTTTATTTTGTTAAGGAATACGAAACTGTGAGCAGTGCAACCTCTTTTATATTCGTACCATAAGCAACTATTTTATTGTTTCGTCTCACACTCTGTCACTAAGATTGTCATGTTGGCTATCTGACTAAAAGTATCATGCATCATACTTACTTTAAAATGCGCGTTATTATTAACATCCCTTCGTATTTGCTCATTGTATTTGACTTGCTTATTGTATTTCTTAGATGTTATAATATAATATTTGTAAGCCCAATGTGGCAAAATAAGCGCACTGTATATGCAGTAATAATCTGTCCAAGTTTTTACCTTATTTTACAAATAAACTATTTGTATTGAATTGAATAGTACTCGTAGTACTCGTATCACTAGTGCGCAGCGGGTACAAATCTGAATAACAAAACGTTAAAATCGATGTCGTCGCATTTGAAATACAAAATTACGAAAGAGATTTAAATTATGAAGAGACAGAGCGATTTATTCAAACACAAACACATGCATGCGTACACACACGCACTGACACACACCCTCAATTATGTATTATGTAACAATAGAAACCAATACTCCAAACTAATGTTAATGTTTAAAATTTATTGATGTAAACTGTATAATTTTTTTTGTCTATGAGCGGGGTGCCTGTAACACAGGTTTAAAACCAAATACAGGGCCCTTGCGACTTGTATGTATGGATGGCTGGCTGGCTGCAACCCTTTTTGCGTCCCACTGCTGGGCACGGGTCTCTCCCCCTTATTGGGGAGACCTGGAGCTTACTCCACCACGCTGCTCCAATGCGGGTTGGTGGAGATGCGGGTTAGTGGCCAACCCGCTGTCGGATGTTTTCAAACCGCCCATAAGGCCTCCGACAAGGTTTGACGGCTGTTATCTATCGCCAATAACCGGGACCGACGGCTTAACGTGCCCTTCGAAGCACGGAAACGCAAATGAAATTTTTTGCCACTAGCGGTCACGCATCTCACACCCGACCGCGCCCTTTTGGCTTAGCTGCATAGATCGCTTGCGTTCTACGCTAGCCGCCAGGCCATGCGCGCTTCTTATGCGCGCTCTTGTATGTATATTATTATGCAAACGTGTTTATATAATTATTTTAAAAATTGTGATTTCGGTCAATTTATGCAAATTTTTAGGTACTATTCAGATGAACAGCGGAACCATAAATCTGTAACTTTTCCATTATGTCATCCAGGCCTGCTGGAACTTTCTCCACCTTACTGCTCTGATGCGGGTGATGCGGGATAGTGGCAAACCCACTGTTGGATGTTTTCAAACTGCCTATAAGGCCTCCGACAAGGTTTAACGACTATTATCTATCGATAACAACCGGGACCGCCCTCATTGTACATAGCTGCGTAGATAACTTGCATCCATCACTATACCTACTATATCGATGCCTGCATCCCTTTGCATTCGCATTAATCCATGCAATATAAATTATATTTATAATTTTTAATTCATCATTTTCCTTGCGCTCGGAGCATGTCAGGAAAATTTAATTTCGTCAGCTCATGAATGAGGAGCACTCGTAAAAGCGAACTAGGTAATAAATTGCTTAATATCATTTTCACTAAAGTTACGGCTGTGATAATAATATTTGTTTTATATCTCGTCTAAATTTAACTAAGAGATGAAAACGCTACATTGATGTTTGGAAATATGAAAATTTTATGAAAGAAACTAGCCTTTCGCCAGCGGCTTCGCACGTGTGGACCCGTTCAATGGATCGCCGTAGGACAAAAATAGCCTATTATAGGTTGGCCACTAACCCGCATGTCCCCCAACCCGCATTGGAGCAGCGTGGTGGAGTAAGCTTCAGGCCTCCCCAATAATGAGGAGAGACCCGTGCCCAGCAGTGGCACGCAAAAAGGGTTGCAGCCACTTACAAAATAAATCACGCTATTTTACGGCCTCAAGAGAACGAAATAAGTATTTATAAACAGTTTACCTTGGCCTACTTTAATTTTAGCTGTAATTATGTTTACCGAAAGGTACAATGAGCGCAAGCCGGAAGCGCCACAGATTGTTAGTGGCGGCCATTTTGAAAACTAACTCGTAATTATGTCAAATATGGTGAGTTCTAAATATGAAAGTAGAAATTAAATTTTTTTCAGAAGCAGTAGTACATTGCCTTAGTACGTTAATTATAAAGCAGAAAGTTTTATTTAAAAAAATGAAAAAAAAATCTGTCTCTGCTTCTGATGACAGGAATATCACACGTTGTCTTATATCTTGAGTAAAATATGAGTAAATGGGTGTAAAATAAATGGAGCACACTAAAATAATTTTAAGCAAAAACGTTGCCAAGACGTTTGCATAAGGCCTACTAGTACTACTACTACTTTTGGAAGACAATAAAAATAACTATCCAAAAATTACATAGAGATACATTAAGGTTCCATTACTTTGCTTTGAAACTTCTAAATGGAAATTATAAATTTAATATTAATTTGTCACAAGCGACCGGACAAGTTCTGTAGCGTCACAAAATTGGCTAATTTGCACCAAATTGCATCAAATTGGCTAGCGTTGAACAGCGTGATTATTGAAATATGAAACACAAACTGACACATATTTTATCGAGCTGAGATTAATTATAAAATATTAATATTTAAAGGACAATATCAATTACGATTTGATGATGCATTTATTATTTTAAGTACCAGTATTGAAATATTATTATGATGGCTACAACTATTTATGCAGAAAAATATTGATGTACATATGACTTTGTGAAAGGTACTGGAGTGACAAGTTGTCAAGAGAAATGGACTGTGGATTGTAAATATAGTGCACATATTATCTAGAAACAGTTTAAAACAAGTCAATAAGAAGCAATAATACCGAAACACTAACATAAATAAAGTCGTTACAAACCAACGTAATAATAGAAAAACTTTTGTGGGAATGCATACATACATGCTTTAAGAAAACGCCAATCCAAGTGTGTGTTATACATGAATATATAATTTGTAAATATTTTACCTATATAATAATTAATTTTAAGGTAATCTTTTTTTTCTTACTTGTGTAAATATGTATTTTAGTTACTATAGTTTTATTATTATTTTAAATTTAATATTTGTATGTTTTTGTAGGTGTATATACATATTATTACATGTCTTTTACGGACAATAATAGTGTTTCATTGTTACGATGCCCCATCTGTGCAAACAGTAGGTTATTCAAAGGAGAGAGAGGTTTAAGGATCCACTGCAGTCGAATCCACGTCCCTCGGATCGGTGCAGTGGATCAGTTGGAACTCCCCTCCTTCGATGACCGTGCAGATGGGGTTCGTAACGATGAACCTATACACGAGAGGCTCGCATTCCTCAAAAACAATGTTAGGCTGGTGAAGCGGGTACCAAAGGGAGCTCGTTTGACTGTCGCCCGCTGCCTTACAAAGTGCGTAGCCAGAGTAGTCTCTGAAAATTCTTGTAGTGCTTGGTATGAGCTCTTGCTCTTCGCATACAAAACCTTGCACATTGAAAAAAGATCCCCAAAAACTTCACTAGCTAATTTAATAAAAGAAAACACTAATACATATCTAATCCCTTTACCAACTGTCCGTATACAACATACATCTAATAAGTTAAAGCTAATTGAAAATAAACTTTCAGACGGCGACGTAAAAGGAGCAGCAAAAAATTTGTTTTCAGAAGACTCCATAGCTACGCACTCACCCGACACACTAGAGGCTCTGCGCGAAAAACATCCCACGTCACCTGCAGCCTCATATACACCTAGTCAATGTACTGACCCGGGACTTCTTCCTCTTAGAGTAAGCGAGGAAGCCACCCGAAACGCCATTCATTCATTTCCGAACGGATCTGCGGGTGGCTTAGACGGCATCAGTCCACAGCTTTTAAAAGATCTTACTGATCCATTCTTAGGAGATGTAAGTAAGGACCTATTGAGGGAGCTCACTAGCCTCATTAATCTAATGTTGGCTGGGCGAGTTCCCTCAGATATAACATCAATCCTTTATGGAGCCAATCTCGTTGCTCTGAGGAAGAAGGATGGTGGTGTTCGTCCCATTGCCGTGGGCTGTACATTCAGACGTTTGGCTTCAAAGTTATGCTGTCGTGAATACCGTGAGCGGATAACGCAAACACTTAAACCTCGGCAGCTGGGCTTTGGAGTCAAAGGTGGATGTGAGGCAGCAGTTCATTCGGCTAGATCATTTCTGATGAAACAAAATTTTGACATCTTTGTTAAAATCGATGTAAAAAATGCTTTCAATTCGGTAGATAGGGGTGCAATTCTATCTGTAATTCAAAAAGAAGTACCAGAAATTTTAGACTATATTCGGCAATGTTATGGCACCCCCTCAAAATTAATGTATGGTAATACCGTTATAGAGTCTTGCGTGGGATGTCAGCAAGGCGACCCTCTTGGCCCCGTAATTTTTAGTTTGGTGATTCAGCCAATAATTAATCAACTAAATTCTGAATTTAATGTATGGTACCTTGATGATGGTTCCTTGGGAGGAACTGCATCAACTGTATTGGAGGACTTAGAAACTATTATTCGACGCTTTAATGAAATTGGTCTTTGTATAAACTTTAGCAAATGTGAACTGTTTTTTTCGGATAATTTAACAGATGAACAAATTTCTACACTATCACAGAAAATCAAAATTATAACCCCAGATATATATATTTCAAAAAAAAATAATTTATCCTTGCTAGGTGCTCCAATATTTGTTGATGCTTTTGTTCCCATCATAAATTCAAAATTAGATAAATTTAATATGATTTCAGATCGCCTTTTCGACATAAAACCTCACATGGCTACTTACATTTTACGCCTTTGCCTATTCGCGCCAAAATTTTTGTACTTACTTAGATGCTGTCCTTTTTGGAAATTTCCGTTAGTAACAAAAAGTTTAGATTTAACATTACAAAATTGTTTATCCAAAATTCTAAATTTGAACTTCGACGATCGCTCCTGGACGCAAGCAACACTGCCAGTTAAGTTTGGTGGTTTAGGCATCCGCACGACGGAAGGTTTGGCTCTTCCAGCTTTCCTGGCCTCTTGTCATAGTACGCTATTCCTCATCACAGAAATATTAAATACAAATTTTGATGATGTTTGGGTCGCGTACATGACAGAGGCTATGGGGGTATGGAGTACCACCTTTCCGTCTGAGGACATCCCAAGTGTATCTAAAGATAGACAGTCTACTTGGGATATGCCAGCATTAAAGGCTTCTTATGCCAGCCTCCTCGAGCAATGCTCTGACAGCACAGATAGGGCTCGATTATTGGCAGTAGCCCAAAGTGAGTCGGGGCAATGGTTGCACGCTCTCCCGTCTAAAAACATTGGCACCGTGCTGGATCCTGTAGCTCTGCGTATTGCAGTAGGTCTCCGGCTCGGTGTGAGGGTGTGCGAGCCTCATGTTTGTCCGTGTGGGCAAAGGGTGGACAGCTTTGGTCGACATGGCCTGTCCTGTATCAGGAGTGCCGGTAGACTTTTCCGCCACGGTACCTTAAATGACTTGGTTCGCCGGGCTCTTGCCACCGCTTCTATTCCAGCAACATTGGAACCATCTGGATTATCTAGAAACGATGGCAAGAGGCCTGATGGCGTTACTCTGGTGCCGTGGAATCTAGGACGGCCACTGGTATGGGACGTGACATGTGTGGATACCTTAGCCCCATCGCACATAAGCGATACTGCAGAGAGGGTGGGGTCCGCGGCCGACCATGCACAGTCTCTCAAGCGCCGCAAATATAGTAATTTGTCGGATAATTATCTATTTGCGGCGCTAGCGGTAGAGACTATGGGACCATGGTCTTCTGACATGAAGAAATTCATGTCAGAAATGTCGACCAAACTTGTCCTTGCCTGTGGTGACCTAAGAGCTGGCGGCTATTTTGCCCAACGGCTCAGTCTAGCCATACAAAGGGGCAATGCCGCCAGTGTCTTGGGAACCATGCCTCACACGGACTTTTTAGATGAAATATTTTATTTATAAGCCTTTTATGTTTTATATGTTTTTATTTATATTTTAAGTTATGTATATAGTTAATTAAGATTAGTGTTAAGTTGTTTTGTATTTAATATAACATATATGTTGTAAATAAAAAAAATAAACACAATCTAAACATTTTGTCGTATAAACGTTGTATTACTGTATTCACTCGTCCACAAGAAGATCATAAACATATTTAATCAAACGAACCTAGTTCTAGTACCATGTGGGCTAAAATGTTGGACCGATTTTAAACAATATTCCTACAAGAGAAAGATAAATAAATCAGGAAATACGCTAAAATCATCGCTATTTATATATGTATTACATATTCAATATAAATAGTGGTCTGTGGTTATTGGTATTGTAATATTAAACATTATCCATTTAAATGTTTTCATAAATTTGTTTGCATAAAGTAGATACATTTACATAGGGGTGTACTTCCGTTTAGAACATACATATGTACCTCCGATCGATCTGGAATTTGGTACACTTATGTATTTTGACGCGCTGATCAAGAATATCATACGCCCGCAAATTTGATCTTCAAGGTCAAACGAACAAAAAATCTAATTTTCGACTCGCATGTATTGCGATAAATATAGATTTTGGAGAAAACTGTTTCAATAAAAAGTTATAGGGCAGAAGAAAAACGTAATTTTTTGTTCTATACATTTACTGTAATACACCTAAAATTCTACACACTGAGAGTCCTTGTAGACACACGTATTCTTGGCGTAAAAGTCAGTGTTGTATGGCGTTCTATGCGAGCATGTACACGGTGCCGGATATTTTCACGTTTTCACCGTGCCATTACTCCGTTGTCAGTGTTTTATGGCGTTCTATGCGAGCATGTACACGGTGCCGGATATTTTCACGTTTTCACCGTGCCATTACTCCGCCGCGGCCGTCAACAAGCTCCCTCAATGGAAAACCAATTCTGGAAACTGGTTTCCAAACAATACTGACAACCGCGCTTGGCTGCAACCCTTTTTGCATCCCACTGCTGGGTACGGGTCTCTCCCCATTATTGGGGAGGCTTGGAGCTTACTCCACCACGCTGCTCCAATGCGGATTGGTGGAGATGCCGGTTAGCGGTCAACCCGCTGTCGGATGCTTTCAAACCGCCCGTAAGGCCTCCGGCAAGGTTTAACGACTGTTATCTATCGACAACTACCGGGGCCGACGGCTTAACGTGCCCTCCGAACACAGCCTCCGAATTACGGAAACGCACATCAAATTTTTAGCCACTAGCGGTCACCCATCTTACACCCGATCGCGTTCGTTTGGCTTAGTTGCATAGATCGTTTGCGTTCTACGCTAACCGCAGGGCCATGCCAAATTTATTTTTATTTTATTTTGTATACCAATATCCGCTCGATTAATCTTAATCTTTTGTAGTCACTGCCTCTTTTGGGCAATGTGGTAAAGTGCATAAAATTATATGAGTCAACTATAAGCCAAGTGACAGCTACAAACTTTCATTGCTCAAATAGTACCTACTTTCTGAAAATGTCGACTCTTTAAAATGTCTTGAAAGATTTAAAAAAATATATTTAGAGACCATTTTTCTTAAGTTTGAAAGGTCACTTTATATTTTAAACCAATACTAGGTAATTCAAGAATATGACCGTTCCAGCACCTAAAACAAACCGTTCCTAAAACAAAGCTAACCGAAGATGAACTGTCATGCAGTAATTGAAAACATAACAGGCACGACGTTGAAGCGTACGTCAGAGAATTCCGAGGCTATTCAGTAGCGCAGCTAATTTAGCTAATTTGCACGTAATTTTGGCTAGTTTGGACAACGTGAATATTTGTGGGATACCGACCAACTAAGCATGCACATGTTACTAGAGAATTATGTTCACTTGCACAATGATGTGGTGTTCTTTTGACTGCGGAGATACTACAACACATTATAATAAAATGATATAATATTTGACAGCCTCCGTGGCGTAGTGGGTGATGAGCCGTCTTGGATTCGATTCCCACCCAGGACAAATATTTGTGTGATGAACATGACTATTTGTTCTGTTTCTGAGTATTAATTTATCTATTTAAGTATGTATTTAGAATTATATAAGTATGTTTATCAGCTTTCTGATTACCATAGTACAAGCTCTGCTTAGTTTGGAATCAGATGGTGTTGTGTGAATTGTCCAAAGATATTTATTTTATTTATATTTATTATATTTTGGAAGTAAAGCAATTAGTCAGTCGTGCACTATAGAAAGCATAAATCCTTTTCAACGATGGCTACCAGAGCCCATCGGAAACTGAAATGTGACGTGAAATACAATGTATTTCATCGAACCAATCCTTTGCTAACAAAACTGCGTAAATAAGTACTATCAAAGCGATATACGTTCTGCGATATATCGCAGGTTTTACACAGAATTTAGAATTTCCTGGAGTTAAGGCCAATTTTCCAGCCTATATAGTGTTTGGATAATGTCGGTTTCTGCCAGTTTACTGTCTTTCTCTATTTAAACCCTGTAAGAAGCGCGTATGGCCCGGAGGCTAGCGCAGAACGCAAGCGATGAGTGACTACTAGTGGCAAATTATTTCATGCGCGTTTCCGTGTTTCGGAGGGCACGTTAAGCCCTCGGTCCCGGTTGTTGTCGATAGATAAAAGTTATTGAACCTTGTCGGAGGGTGAAAACATCCGACAGCAGGTTAGCCATTAAACCCGCATTCGAGCAGCGTTGCAGAGTAAGCTCCAGGCCTCCCAATAATGGTGAGAGACCCGTACCCAGCAGTGGAACGCAACAACAACAAGGGTTCCAGTCATAAAGGGGGAACATTTCTTAAAGCTTTGCATAGTAGACAGAGGTAGATGAATGGATCACAGTTACCACATAAAACCATGAAAGTGATATTATTTTGCTCTTTTTCTGCTGAATTGCGAGTAGGACTCCGTACGAAGAGTTCCTATCAATTATCTATAAAAAGGACAAAAATATTGTTTGTTGTATGCCACCCCCTAAAATATTTTTTTCCATTCTGGTGACAGACAAACGGACGGACGGAAAACAAAGGGTACAGAACCCTAAAAACTTACAGAACCGTAGCCGATAAATGCGAACCTCTCTTATACGGATATACAGCCTATATAGTGTTTGGAAAATGTCGGTTGCTGCCAGTTTACTTTTCTTTCTCTTTTTACATCCTGCTAAAGGGGAGAAATTTCGTAAAGCCTTGGTTAAAATAGGGAAGCCCGTAAGGCTAAATGTGAATTTACTCGAGCATCATGTAGTCCTAGTGCATTCTACAGATTGGACGGTAGGAAAAAATGGTTATACAAGATAGCGCCTACAGGTTTCAAACATTTTATAAAAAGGGCAAGGTTAAAATTTCGCGCAAGGCAAATTAAGGTCGAATAAAGTACCTATGGTGATTTTTATATGAATAAGAGGGTGGATAGTGCCTACACAAACCCGCGAAAAAAAATTCGACATTCTCGGACGAAGTAGAATGCTTATTATTATGCTGTTTATTTAAAAGTAAAGCCAAACCATAATATGAAATTCCAATCTGACAGTTTTGACAACTGGAAGCGAGAAACAATATAAAAAAAAAAAGAAAAAAAAAGATTTCAGAGGGGTTATTTTAATTCTGGGAGTACTCAACAGAGTGCAAATTATGCCACAAATACAAATATAATTTATTAATCTGACGCGTTCGAGAAAATTAAAAAATAACCACTTGGGCTCCCCGACTATTAGTAGAGGCTAAACGGAATTTTTGATTTAAGGTCGAAAGCGAGGCTCTCGTTTCCTCGCGCACAAAACTAATTGCTGAAAATTGCTTTAATAGCTGGGTATATTTTGATTTTAGGCATCGCATTAAGATTTCTGATCTTGCATGTAGATGGAGTTTTGATATTAATTAATTCTATTCAACGCGGTCGCAGTCTTAAATTGGGGGGGTCACCAAGAAATATGAGGGTCACTAAGAAATTGGGGGTAAAGGTATCCCAAATTGGCTTGTTTCGCCTTCCATCTACGCATGACTGATGGATTTGGGGGGGGGGGGGGGGGTGTCATGTTCCCTGTGACCCCCATCCGCTGGGACCGCGCCTGATCCTATTTCTGAACAGAATCCCAATGCACTGATTGTTTATTGATTGGTTGATTATATCCATATTTTGAAAAGCTATTAATAAAAAAACACTCTAAACGTATAAAATTGAGGTTACTATTTTCTCCTAAACAATCCAAATTGCTTAAAATTGCTACAACTTATTTAAATACAGTTTAAATTTTGGTTGTAACTCTCATTGTTACCTACACTGCCGTCATAAGAAAAAAGGACGCATCTTACATTTTTTCCAAAAATGAGTTAAATATACCATTCGATTCAGAAAGAAAAGACGCATCTGCTCATATTTTTTAATTTTCAAAAAAATCAAAATTGTAGAAAGTTCGTAAGCTAATTAGACGTAACTGTAGATTAGAAATATATTTTTTTTACGAAAAAAAGACGTTTTTGAAATCAACATAATAGAAAAGACTTAATTAACCAGTTGCTACATTATTTTCAATAATATTTGCATCTTTTACTAAAATGAAAAAACGCAAAAGCATCACTTTAAAGTTTAAAGACGCTTTTGGTTACTTACGTCTAATATTCTTAGTAACCTTAACAATAAAAATAAATTGTTTGGCCGCAAATGACGTAGCGCCTTTTTATTTAATATCATTTAAAAAAAATCATAGTTGAAAAGACACAAGTTATCAATTGCGTCTTTTTAATATAGATTTCGTATACGTCGAAGAGGGGTAAAGGGGGAAATGCAGTAGTGTTTCTCTTTAGTTGCGTCCGAGTGGTTAGACTCTAACGGTCGCGCGGTAAGAACGTTATTATTTTTTAATCGCTGGAAATTATTTTCAAAATTAGTTATGTTACATTATAAATTTTGTAAATTCATGCTCTAAAATAGTTCGATTTAATTAAAATAATTTAATCAATTTAAGATTATGGTAAATGTATGAGACTTTAAGTATTATTATGTTAAATGAATGTATGATTTACGTATAATTAATATAGATTAAGTATACGTAAATCATACATTAATTTACTAAACATGATGTCCGTTTACCTAGTATGTATACACTATGTATCAGTATATAGTAATAGGTAGGTAGGTACCTAATTCCCCTGATTCGGGATGTACAAACTAAACATTGACAGGACTAAACTAAAATTACACGACCTATCCTTTTCTGATTGTATAAAAATAGAAAGGGACGGTTTAGTTTAGTTTAGTCCTGGCAAATTAGTTTGTCGGTACATCCCGAATCGGAGGAATTATTTTAAAATTTTAGGAGTAAAGCTAGAATGAACAACTTTTGTTCCGCTTTGCTAATAAAACCACAACAAAAAATTAACCTTCCCATACGATTTTGTGTTTTGAACAAATTGTGAAGAAACCCACCTGAAAGTTTACATCATCCTTCTGTTACTTTTTAATTAAATTAAATCTGCTTCTGAAAGTATGTCTGGGGACATAGTCTGAACAATTTTTGAATGAAATGAAATGAAATGAACAAATTTATAAAACAAAACACTTCAACGGCACGACCAATGAGACACAAAAAAAGGTGAAAAAAAAAACTTAATAGAGAAAAGATTGTATCTTATTTTCTTATGGAGAGTGTTGGAGCTTAATATCAAGTATGTAAGACATTATTTTTGGAAACCTTAGGATTTAACAGAAAAAATGATAAAGCAGTGAGAAATGCCTTAAAAATGAAAGAAGGAGAAGTAGATAAAAGAGGCTCGAATCCAAACCCAAAGAAAATTAACAACGAAAATATTGTACAACATATCGAATCCTTTAATCCTACAATATCGCACTTTTTGTTTTAAGAATAAATATTCGTAGAAAGCATTGATCAAAAAAAATTTCGATTTTTTACTAGGGTTTCATTATGTAATAGTTTGTTCTAAATTTCCATCCATCCATCCATCCATCAGCCTTTTAGAGTCCACTTTATGTCTACTGCTGGACATAGGCCTCCCCTAATGTTCGCCATTCCGTCCGGTCCTGCGCCCCCTGAATCCAGCGGTTTCCCGCTATCTTCTTCAGGTCGTCAGTCCACCTGGTTGGAGGGCGGCCTGTGCTCCTTTTACCGAGACGTGGTCGCCATTCGAGGACCTTTCTTCCCCACCGGTTGTCAGTCCTCCTAACTATGTGGCCTGCCCATTGCCACTTCAGCTTGCAGATTTTGAGAGCTATGTCGGTAACCATCGTTCGTCTACGGATTTCATCGTTACGGATTCTGTCGCGTAGAGAAATACCAAGCATAGCCCTCTCCATCGCTCGCTGAGCGACCTTGAGCCTGTGGAAAAGGCTAACTGTAAAAGACCACGTCTCAGCGCCGTAGGTCATCACTGGCAACACACACTGCTCGAAATCTTTCGACTTCAGGCACTGCGGTATTCTGGACGAGACTTTGTAATTTCCCGAACGCTGCCCAACCGAGTTGGATTCTACGAGTTACCTCTCTCTCGAAGTTGGACTTACCCATACGGATCGCTTGACCCAGGTAAATATACTCGTCGACAACTTCGAGAGTAGCGCTATCAACAACGACCGGTATGGGTGTGACATGGACATTAGACATGATCTTCGTCTTGTCCATTTTCATCTTAAGACCCACCCGTTGGGAGGCGCTATGGAGGTCACCTAGCATTGTGCTGAGTTCTTCCAGGAACTCCGCCAAGATGACTATATCATCGGCAAATCGAAGGTGTGTGAGGAGTTCGCCATTGATGTTAATACCAAGCCCTTTCCACTCCATCAGGTTCAACACGTCTTCCAGTGCAGCGGTAAACAGTTTCGGGGATATAACATCCCCTTGTCGTACTCCGCGCTGCAAAGGAATAGGTTTAGTGCTTCCGTCGTTTACTCGGACTGATGTCGTTGCGGCTTTGTATAAACACTTCAACACCTCGATGTACCGATAGTCTATCTGGCACCGTTGGAGAGACTCTAGCACCGCCCAGGTCTCAATAGAATCGAAGGCTTTCTCATAGTCCACATACGCAACACATAGCGGCAGATTATACTCCTTTTTATTTTTTACATTTGTCGGAACTCCTTGCAATGACAGCCTTTCCGCACTTGTAATGAAATATACTATAATATTCAGATAAAGGTTTATGCCCAATTATAAGTTTTGCTGTATTTAGTGTCCATTAAAATTATTATCAATTTTTTTTATTACTCGCCAAGATTTTTAGATACTAGGAAGAAAAGTAGCAAATGACCAATACCGCCCTTTCAACTTAAAATTATCTTAACAACATAAATTGAAAATGTAAAATAAATGGCAGTATTATTATTTACTAGATTGTAAAGACGCAAATGGTTATATGCGTCTTTTCTTTGAAATTTTCGGGATGGCGGAATATTTTTTTCACTAAGATGAAAAGAAAAATCGTTATGTTTTTAAATAAAAAAATAAATTTTTGAAAACCCATGTGAGTATTTAAAATCCTCATGTTTTAAACTATTGATTTCAATTTTTATATCATTATATTTTAAAATACTTTAGAGACAGCAAGGTCTGAAAGAAAAATTCCACTTTTTAATTTTTATCTCAATTTTACTTTTTTGTAAGTTGCGTCCTTCTTCATTATGACGGCAGTACAGCTGAGCATGGGTCATCACCATGTTGGGCATGGTGGCATGGTGGTATCATCTTATAATAAAGGATTACGTACAAACCACAGGTTTCTCCCTATTATTGGGAAGGCCTGGATTTTACTCCGCTGCTCCAATGCGGGTTCGTGGAGGATGGATATTTATATGACACCTATACAAATCTTTTATTTCTACTGTGGAGGCTAATTATTGATAAAAATACATTAAAATGAGGAGGTTTTTTTCCGCTAGCTTTTTTTCCTCTCAGTGTACAAAAACCCATCCTGGTGGGTGCCCCAAGCTGATGACGGCAAACCTCGTATGGTTCAAATAAAATAAATCATTATAAAAAGCACAAAATTGGGTTTACGTCTAATTAATTAAAACTATACAAAATTAATACATACTTTAATGTTTCTTATGTATTTTTTAATAGTAATTTTAGAACTTAAGTTTAAATTAAGACATTAAATTTAATTAGTTTATCAAATTAAATTAAAATTTTTACACCCTAAGGGGTAAATGTGGAGTTCTAAATATTTTGTAAAACCTTTTTTTCACCCATATTTGTGCAAATAAAATATTTTCATTTCATTTCAAATAAGTTTAGGTCAATAAGGTTTTTAAATAACAATGATATCCTAGTTTTATTAGACCTGCTTTTACCTTATTAGTGGAGATTCAAATTGCTGAAACCTTGTATTAACCGACGTTCCAATTATCTACTTTCCACACATATCGTACTATAAAATAAGGCAACTTTTCCGATAAACCTGGAAAAATTATTTCGGTTGGCAAAGGCTTAGCACGACGTATTTTTAAGCAAACGTCGAAAATCCCATGGCTTCCAAAAATGCCAAACAGAATTTTTAATTCAGTGTGCGACACAGAGAAGGTTGTAGTGATGTAACCCAGTAAAAGATATGCCCGAAAAAATCATTTGTTTGCACCTTTTTTGTGTAGGGGCCCGGGAACCTTCAAAAGATACCCGGTACCTAGGGGGAGGATACTGCCTCTGCGCTTGGGGAGGACTCCGGGATCACCAGTGGAACGCATCGGTGTCTTCATCGGCATCTATGGGAGAGCAGCTCTCCTGAACCTACCGATGCTTACGGTGGCATGCGGCCACGCAGACACCGCCGTCCTTCCCGGGGCTGCTGGCTGGACGGATCGAGCTCCCACTCTCATCGCCCGAAACCCCGGAAGCCCTTTTAGTCGCCTGTTACGATTAGGCAGGGGATTTCGTAGCTCTATTCTTAATCTGGCAGCTACAGGGACTACAGCTACAGGTACTTCGTACTAACTTTTATTTGCATAATTATGCCATTTATGTGATCATTGTACGATATAACAAATAGCTGTGACGCAAATAGAAACTTATTCATGTTTTTTTTAAATAAAAAATTAAAAACCCTATAATTTTAATAACGATAAACTTTTGTTTTTGTTTATTTAAACAGGCCACATGAAAATTAACGCTTTAAGTTTTATAATAGATTAAGTAGCTAATAATAACGTCATCATAGTTTTTTTAAATAAAAGTTGGCGGACGTGCTTTAAATTTGTAAGAGAAGATTTGTTTTGCTGATGAAGTCATTTTAATATAATATAAAAATATAGTATATATTATATAGTTAAAATATAATATAGTATATATTATCATTTTAATATAACCTATGAGACTGATCTGTGATAAGAAAGATCATAGTATGAAATATATTTAGTCAAAATGGAAAATAATGGTCGTACGTCTATGTGTCTGTATGGTTTCTTAACACTTTTCTTATTTAGTTTGAGCTTGAAAACGCTATTTTTGTTGCAACTATTTTTTACGTTCCAATGCTGGGCAAGGGTCTCTTTTCATTACTGGAGAGGCAAGGAGATTGCTCCACCACGTTGCTCTAATGCGGGTTGATAGAGATGCGGGTTAGTGGCCAACTGATCCGACAGTGGGATGTTTTCAAAACTCCGAAATAAGGCCTTTGACCTGATTCCATGCGAGCCATGTGATCTTCGAGCTTTTAGCAAATCGCAATTGTGGTAAGGCATTGTTTGCGGTTTATTCATGGTTGAACAGAATTCATATTAAATCCTCGTCATAATTGTGTGAAAGGAGAGTTGACGGAAGCGAGATCACTCATCCCCTCATAAAGCATCAAGATATGATATGTATGACACCCGTCAGAGGAGTGGCCTTTACGGGCGAACCCCTCGTCCCGACGTGCATGCACAATGTGCCTTCAAGTTATACAACTATTGTGTTTGTGTGTCGGTGTCAGTGATGACGGTGCATAGAAAATGACGTTGTTAATTGAAATTGACATATTTAGAAATGTATGCATCTGCAGCGATGAAAGAATATTTGTGAATGTGTGACAAAATTAAAATGTGTGCGTTCTTTCCCCGCACCAGATTTGACACAAAAATTATGTATCGAAGCGAGGCGCTATGCCGTCTCTCTGCCTCACTCCTTCAATTTGTCATTCAATAAATTGTCAACGTTTCAGCTAGCGAAAACATTTTCTGAAAATTTCAGTTACAAGCTGGAAGTAAAATAAAATTGTAGACATTTCATGATATACCTATGTAATAACTATAATATAGAGAAAATAAGCGCGTATTGTACGGAAAATATTTTTATTTTCTTTTTCAATCTCACGCACGCATCGCATTACTGAAATCGGTAAATAAAGTTACAGTAAAGTGAGAGCTTAAAATCCAATGGGTGTTTTGCTCTGGCCATTTTTAACAAATGATCAATGTAAGATTGTAGATTTTGTTGATTCCTTGCAATCTAATGGGTAATCGTTATTAAATAGTCCATAGTCCATTTTCTCCCGTGCCCCGAGTTCTCTCCGCTCTTAACGCTTTCCTGGATGCCAACCCTGAATGCGATCTGTTTGTGGATGAGTGGAAGGATATATTGTCAGAATGTCTCAGGTTCTGTGAGCGTGATGTATGATAGTTAGTTCCTAATTAATGTAATTGGTTTATGTAACCGTTTTAATTAAGGTAAATAAAAAAAATAATAGTCGTTAAGTGCCTTATGCTCTTATCATGTCTTGCGTTAAATTACCAGTTGCACTACAATTTCACAAAATTTAAGTAATTCATTGCATGAAACAAGAGTGGCAGGAAGCGAGGAAGCTCATTCCTCACTCCTCCAATTTGTCGCGCACTAAATTGTCAACGTTTTAGCTTGTGAAAGCCTTTTCCCACAATTTCAGTTACCAGCTGGAAGATATTGAGATTTATACTTTATAGCGGTAGCTGGAGTTCTTTTGGGTTGATTTTTTATTCGAGTAATAAATTCTTTATTGTAAATTCCTTAAATGAATTCTCAATTGGAACTTCATAATATTTATTATAATACATAAGTTTATATATTGCAGCATTTCAGCTGCAAACCGGAAGCTATAATACATATTTTCTATAGCACTAGCCTTCCGCCAGCGGCTTCGCCCGCGTGGACCCGTTTAATGGGTCCTCGTAGGATAAAAAATAGCTATGTGCTATTCCTAACTTCATTGTTATATTAAAATCATTAGCTTTTAGCCAGTTGCTTCAACCGCGTTGACCCTATTACCCGTTTTCACGTAGGAATGAAGAATTTTCCGACGGTAAAAATTAGCCTATGTTACTCAGTAAATGTAGCTTTCTAATGGTGAAAGGAATTTTGAAATCGGAACAGTAGTTTTTGAGTTTATTCATTACAAACATACAAAAATACAAAATTTTCCTCTTTATAATATTAGTATAGATAGATAAAGAGTTTCTTGCGTAAAATTTTCAGTTATTCACACTTTATTATTAGGTAAATCCTTTCAGAAATTTCCAGATGTGTTTAATAGTTTATTACATGAGACTTTATAGCTATATATAGCGAGCGCTAGTGAAGTTTCACTAGTCTAAGCTCAGCTGCTTATTTTGTGCATAGCTTTTATCAAGTATGCGTAGTTTCTAATTGATACAAAGTTTAATAACTATACAACTAAGTAATAGATAACTTACGAGAACGACATAACCTTAACAATTATGGTAAAATTTCGGTCGGAAAATCCTACTTTCTACTACTCCTATTAATATTATAAATGCGAAAGTATGTTTGTTTGTTAATCTTTCACGCGAAAACTACTTAACTGATCATTATGAAACTTTGTACATATGTTCTTGGAGTTATCAAAAGTAGTTATCAATAAGATACTTTAAAAAATAATTAACGCGGGTGAAACCGCGGGGCACAGCTAGTATTGTATAATCAGTAATCACACTTGTCCGATTTGTCGCGCTCTAAATTGTTAACGTTTTTGCTAGCGAAAGCCTTTTTCCCGGATTTCAGTTACAAGCTAGAAGATATTAAGATTCATATTTTATAGCGACAACGGCAGTTACATTGAGTTTTTTTCTAAAAAATGATTTATTGAAAATTCTTTAATTTTACAATATCAGCTGGAGTTTCTTTGGTTAGCGTTGAGTATCTATATTTTGCGTGCGTCATATTGGTGAAAATTAAGTGAAGTTTCTTAATACTTACTTGCCAGTAAAGTTAATAAATTTTTGCATACCGGTTACAATCTGGATGTTATAAAGTTATATATATTTGAGTATCTAAATCTTGCGTGCGTCTTTTTGGTGAAAATTAAGCGAAATTTCTTATTATTTAGTTGCCAGTAAAGTTAATAAATTTCAACATACCGGTTACAATATTTTATACAAAGTTTTATATTTTATGAAGTAGAGTGTCTTAGATTGAATTTTTTTGTTTTAGTAAAAAAATCTTTATTATGAATTCCTTTGAGAAATTTCCACGTGTCTGGAATAAATGATTACATGACACTTTTCATCTAAAATGTAGCAAGTGCCAATGTAGATTTGCTTCGTTGCGTAGATTTCTTGTTTTAAACGTGAGCCGCATGGTTTATTACCTATATACTAGTCTTCCGCCAGCGGCTTCGCCCGCGAGGACCCGTTTTAGTGGTTCCCTTAGGATAAAAACCAGTCCTTTCCCAAGGTCCATTCTATCTATGTAACAAATTTCATTAAAATCGATTCAGTAGTTTAAGCGGGAAAGCGTTGCAGACAGACAGACAGACCGACAGAGTTACTTTTGAATTTATAATATTAGTATGGATGGATAGTTACAGCCACGGTTAAGGCAAATTTTCAGTCGCAAAGTAACTGTATACATATTTATTTATTCCTCCTTATTATTTTGTAAAGAGTTGCTGGAAGCGAGGAAGCTCTTTTCATTCCGCCATTTAGTAATTTTCAAAGTTGTCATCATTTTTAGCTAGCGAAAGCCTTTTCCAGCATTTAAGTTTAAAATTTGGAAGTTATTAAGTTTTATATTTTATGAGTAGCAGCTCGACTTTCTTTGGATGAAACTTTTATTACTGTAATAAAGTCTTTAATGTAAATTTATATAAGAAATTTCCCGGTACTGGTATTAACTTATTGGAGGCGAAATTTAGGTTTTGGGTAGTGGCTAAAATTAAGCTCGATACGCCATTATAATTTAGCCTTTTCAGTTAAAATGACAAATAGACACAAGATATATAAAAATCAATTGTTTTGAGTAAGTCCACAACATTGGAAAAGAAAAACCTAACTCGGTAGAGATGTTGCGCGTATTTGATTTTAATTTTATTTCTCCAGTTTGATATCAGAATATTATTTATGAAATTCTATCCATACAAACCTAATCTGTAAAATTTATTGGCGGGCATGTTCTTTAAGAACGAAATCGTAGAAATACCCTTGGAATATGGAATGAACAATGATAAGATAGTGCTAAAAAGATGTTGAATAAGTGGCAGACCGTCGATTATGATCCTTCAGTCTTTCTCTAAGGCACAATCTTATAAGATTGAGTAAATATCTATTTGCAATCTTAAGACATTACAAACAGTACCCGGATGATCGAGCGTTGCTCAGATAAACACGACTGATTTTCTTGGTCTTACCTCAAACCAAATCTCATCGTCTTAGTGTTACTTAAGTAGCTCTAATTTGTAAAAAATAATAGAAAAGAATAGAATAGAAATTATTTATTTCACCTTGAATAGAAAAAGAAATTACAAAAATACAATAAAGAAATAAACACAATTTATTAGCCAGTAACAGAAACAAGCAAGTAGATACTAAATAATTTAGGAAAAACAAATAATTGGCATTAAAACTATGTAGATTATCATATTAATATATATAAACCAACGGTGAAAAAGGTCACCCTCAGCCTGTACCATAACAGAAAACCGTTAAGGCTGCTGATTTTCAGGGTACTAGGTATGTAATAGTACCTATATAGTACAAGTAATAGGTATGTAATAGTACCTATTACATACCTATTACTCGTTAATCTTAGAGCATAATAGGTATTCACTTTGATTTAATGCTGTAAGCCGTTAATAGAGGAAGAGTCATAGGTATTTTTCAGTTAACGTTTAAGTTGATTGTCGCTGAAAAAACTGATAAAACGTTATTTTCTAAAAATCTATCCTAGCTAGATATATATCGCCCCTGAAACCCCCTGCATACAATTTCAGATTTTTTTGGACCCGTTTCCGAGATTTAAATCCATACTAATTTATTAAGCTGAAGAGTTTGTTTGTTTGAACGTGCTAATCTCAAGAAATACTGGTTTGGATCGAAAAAATCTTTTTGTGTTGGATAGACCATTTGTCGAAGACTATGACAAATATCAAAGTCCACGCGGACGAAGTCGCGGGCGGCCACTAGTTATATATATGCCGAGGAATATGCAAGAAGTGCTCGTTTACAGTTTTTAGTCAATATAATAATAATTGTTTAGTAGGTAAAACTTTCATGCTGACCGGAAAAGTACTGAACCCATTTCAGCTGTGACGTATTTTTATTGATGTTTCGATGAAAAGATGCGGTTGCCAGCCAGACTTAGATGACAGACCATCAGCCTCCAAAGTGTGCATGTGCACTGCTGGGTACGGGTCTCTCCCCATTATTGGGGAGGCCTGGAGCTTATTTCACCACGCTGCTCCAATGCGGGTTGCGGGTTAGTGGCCAACCCGCTGTCGGGTGTTTTCAAACCGCCCATAAGGCCTCCAACAGGGTTTAATGACTGTTATCTATAGAAAACAACCGGGACTGACGACTTAACGTGCCCTCCGAAGCACCGAAACGTGCATGATTTTTTTTCCACTAGCGGTCACCCATCTAACACCCGACCGCGCCCGTTTGGCTTAATACCATAGATTGTTTGCGTTCTATGCTAACCACCGGGCGCTTCGTTTGAGTTCAATAAACATTTCTCGAGGCATTATAATAATATAATAATGATGAATGCGAGATGCCAATGATGACATTATACCTAAAGATAATATTTGATATCTACCAACAATTTTTCCAATTGTGAGAGGAGACCAGCTGTGCCAACTTGTGGAACATTAAAAAGGGTAAAAACAAAATATGGCCATACTCACTTTGGATGTCGTTATCGAATCTTCAGCGTATGTTTATGCGTAACGTACAGTATATTTTAATTACATTAAACAAAAACTCGCCTAGTAAAAAAAAAACAAAGTATATCTTACCGAACATTACCTCCCTACTGTGTTATTACATTTTTAAAAAGTATTCTATATTCTAAGATTTGCTGTATCATTGCGTGGTTGAGGACAAAAATTGTCGCAATGCAATGTTTTTCTCCGTTGAAAATACGAGCTTTAACATACATTTATGCAAAGTTATCCGATTTAATCTGATAGGAGCCTGCATTTAAAATGTAGATTAGGTTGAGTGTACACTCCAAATTAAGCGGTTATCTTTAAAACTCGAAATCTCAGCTCGTGTAGTAATTACGAACACTCGTAGAACTCAAGTTCGTGTTTAAAGATAATGAATAGAGGAAAATGGCGTCTTCATTTCAATTAATTATAAGAGGGTTTGTGGCTGGAGTGGCGTAGTGAGGGAGTTCTAAGTTATTGTTCTCCGTTTATGAAATTATTAATGATTGTGCTTTGTGGGAAATGTTACCTAATGTTTTAATGGCCCCATAGTATAGGAAATGTATAAGTACATTTATTAATTCTAATGACTAGTACAGTCATGAGCATAAGTATGATTCTACGAGTTTATAAACCTCAGGAATATTCTACATTATTAAAATAAACTTTTTTATTTCTTATTGTTGGGTACAGCTCTCTTATCACAAGTAAGAGGAATTTAGGCCATAGTCCACCACGCTGGCCAAGTGCGGATTGGTGGAGGTCATGCTTTCGAGAAATTATGAATTTCTCTCAAGCATGCATTGCGATGGAGAACATTGTAATCAAAATATCACGATATTTTCCATCACCGTGGAGCAGCGATAAATGCGCACATTACGAGGGGAGCGCCGAGGATTTGAATCAGAGTCGCGTGGAGAACCGCGGTTTTTAAAAATCACTGCCGATTAACATAAATTGCAAAACGTTAAATTTTTTGTCTCTATAATTATGTGTATCACAGATTTTCTTACAGTAAGATAATTAAAACCTTGGTATTTTGTGTAATAACATAGCTTTTATTTTGGAAAGTTGGTACAAGTGGTCGCTACATCCCGTGGATATATCTATGAATGTTCAGCATGACTCCAGTCTTAAGGTAATATGACACAGACGCGCTTCAAAGACCGCAAATATAACCACACCTATTACATACACAACATAATGGCACTATATAGTAGAAATCAGCGATTCCCTGTTTGTTCACTGAGTGAACCAAGCAATATTTAATTAAAATATATTTGAAATAAGAGAACAGGCAAGCCATTCTGTAAAGAAATGAAAAGCAATATTAAACACAATACAAAATTACGCGAACCGTCAAAATTCGATACAAATAAATTGTTTTCTTAATATACTCTAACTTTAAACTAAAGGACTGTGAATAATGGTACAGATAAATCGCTATGTACGTCTACATATGTTATATAAAGCTGTACAGTTTCGTCCCATTTTTTAAGAATGTTAAGCTGAACGGAACAGTACGAAAATCGGGTGTCGCAGTTCGGGTGGAGGTACGCACGCGCATGGCTTCATAAACTGATCACGAATGGCTAGAACAATTAATTGAGTTAAATAATGCCAGTCGTTTGGAAACATCATTAATTCCGCCAACAAATTGACATGAGAATGAACTCTTCTTTAGCCAATCTGATGCATACAGATGCTACGATTTTTCAGCTTCACTTTTTTCCATATTATTCCAACAACAGCTAAAATGTCGTCAGTCGAAGCCATCGCTGGCACGTGTGCGTCGGAAACACACAACATATTAAAGAGGTTAGAATGGAATTGGGGCGGGGCAGACGCGCCAAGGATATGAGCAACGCTCATATCTCTACAGAAACACGTGTTCGCGCTGCGATATGCGTGCTTGGGTGTGATTCGTTTATTTGAAATCGCGTGATTGTGCGGCGCTAAGATTGCTTAGATTTGAAATTGCAAATATGTGCGTAAGCTTCATATTTATTTAAGTACCTACGGGGTGAAAGGTGGGGCGGAACGACACCAGTTTTTATACGAACGGCGCGTTATTGTAATGTGATCTGTGGTCGGCACCGTTTATTGTACTGTCTGATCGTAACGATTTCTCGTAGCCTATTTAGCCTGAATGCCATGTACGATAAACTGTTCCGTTCGAAGTGAACAACTCGATAGTAACGATTTTTCGTATATATGGCCACCATAACATTTTGTTTTCGTAAAAATATGTAATTTACAACAACAAGTTTTCTAGGAGTAAAACCTTGAATAAATTCAAGTCTGTATAATGTAATATCATTGTAATTGACAAGAACAAGACAAAACACATTTTAGTTGAAATAGGCTAATAGCACTGTTGCAATTTTAGTTCATAAATGTAGTGCAGGCAAAATTTTAAACTCATTAACGTTGATTCTGATTTTTCGAAATTAAATTGGCCTGTCCTTTTTGTGAAGAAATGAATAAATCCATACAAAATAAAAAACCAAACTATGAAAAATGCCTTCGTTCTTTCTAAGTAGTCTTTAGATTATAAAGTAGAATCAATTACAGTTTTGTTTTTCAATGTTTTTCAACCATGTTACTGTCCCACAGCGGGGCTAAAGTTAACTGTATTTACATTAATCCTGTGTAGTTTATTCACCATAACATGCCCGTAAAAATGTAACTCTCAGCTATAGTTACCACGCTTCACCAATCGGGGGTAATCGGGGGATAAAAATTTTACCAATACACAGAGAGGTTCATAAGATTCTTTAAGAGAGTTAAAAATCTTTTATCTGCAATATCGTACAGGAAAACAAGTGCTTTACGAGTAGGTAGGTAACAATAAAACAAAGATACAACCCACCTGACTTCTGACCATCATTTTGTTTTTATTTTATGAGCGCAATAAAGCAAAACTACATAAAGAGTTTACCTCTGTACCATTTCTTAGATTGACGGCTTATGAGACTATATTGCCTTATTATTTATGAACTTGTCTTCTGTTCCCAAGGTTTCATGTATTATTTGTAGGTTAGAGAAAATAGAAAACTACCAATAATGTAAGCGAACCTATACATTACTTACTATCAACACCTAAGCTACTTAAATAATGAATATATATACCTTTTGTACCCTAACTTGGATTTGTACCGCATTAAAACCCCCTCGGTGGCCTGTCCTTGCGCTTGGGGAGGACTCCGTGATCGCCAGTGGAACGCACAGGTGTTCTTCACGCGCGGCGCCCCAGAACCGGCCCATCGTCGGGAAAGCAGATGTCCTCTCCTGCACCTTCCGATGACTGCGGCGGCATGCGGTCAGGCACACACCGTCGTCCTTTCCGGGGCTGCTGGCTGGATGTTTTTATTTATTTGAATGGAGTAGCAGATAAGCATGCAGGCTACGTGGTGTCAAGTGGTCGCTGCAGCCCATGGACATCTACATACAACCTCAAGCAAGCATAGGTAAGTCTTGTCTGAGGTCGTATGTAGTTGCGCTGCAACTCCGAAAGTTGGTGGTCGCCTCATGTAAGTGTGGCTGGCAACTGCACCTTTCCACCTAAACACAACAGAATTAGTTCATGGCAGAAGTGGGTGCAGCGGTGGTACATCCCCGGGCGAAACATAATAGTTCTACCACCTACAAAATCGAAGGCCTTTATATTTGAATTTCAAAATTCACTCAATATAAGACGATTAAGATATTTGTTAAATCGTAGCATCTTTGTTAGACGTTTAGCTGTACATAAAAAGATTTTGAACGTCTGACATACTATATATGTGACTCCACCATTTTAAAAATAGATTTCTTAATGGAATCAATCTAAATTGTATTGTATTGTTATACCTATTGTTAAAGAGACATTACATTTGTGATCTGTGGCAGGCCCCCGACACTCCATATAAATCAATAAGATACAATAAATACGTGCATACATATATATGTACGAGAACGTAATAATGAAATTAATACTTTACAAAGTAGGTAGATTTTTGAGTACTCTACCAACCCCACCAAACCATATTAGAACAGTGCGGTGGAATAAATTCCAATCCTCCCCAACAATGGGGAGAGACCTGTGCCCAGCAGTGGGACGCAAAAACATTTGCATTTTTTCAATAAGAAAAACTAAAGTATATTTTAACACGCTTATATTAGCTTGACCTGTATGTATGTATGTATGTAACGGAATCTTTTAACTTCATTTTCACCTACTACTAAGCGTATGATTAACTTGAAAATTTGCACAGGGGTCAAAGGCCGATGACAATTCAATAAAATGAAAAAAAAATCCAACTATAAAAATAAAAATAAATAATGTAAGTAGTTTATTTTTTTCTTTTTAGTTCGTATTTTCACAAAAGCGTGTTTTTAGTTTTATTAAACTACTTACATTATTTCTTACGTAATATGAGCAAGTCTTATCTCTGTTCATCGGAAGAAAATCTTATAAACCTCTGATTCTTAACAACCAATAAAAACCATTTTTACCGACTTCCAAAAGGAGTAGGTACTGTATTCGGCTGTATGTATTTTTTTTTATATATATGTTCACCGATTACTCCGCCGTTTGTGGACCGATTTTCAAAATTCTTTTTTTGTTCGTATGCTTATACTCCCGAGGTGGTCCCATTGTCACCAAATCAGGATCTGATGATGGGATCCCAGGGAAATCGAGGGGAACTCTCAAATTTTATAGGCACACACATTGATTTTCTTATACTTTGTGAAGCATAAGAGATATTTGTGCATAGTAATTATCATCTCATGTTGCTGAGCTGATGATGGAAGGTACTGCAACAGTGGGGAGTTGAAAGCAAATTCTTTCAATAAATAGTCTGTTATTCCAAATCTTACATTCCTGAGGTGGTCCAACTGTCACCAAGTCAAAGTCTGATGAGGGGATCCCGGAGAAATCGAAGGGAACATTCAAATTTTACAGCACAACAAATGATTTTCATGTTTTTACTAAAGCAAAACAGGCATTTTTGTATAATTATCATCATATCATGTTGCTGAGCTGATGATGGAAGGTACTACGAAGGTTAGGAGTTGAGAGCAAATTCTTTCAATAAATGTTTTTTTGTTGGAAATCTTACATTCCTGAGGTGGTTCAACTGTCACCAAGTCAAAGTCTGATGATGGTATCCCAGAGAAATCGAAGGGAACATTCAAATTTTATAGCACAACAAATGATTTTCATATTTTTACTAAAGCAAAATAGGTATTTGTGTATAATTATCATCATATCATGTTGCTGAGCTGATGATGGAAGGTACTATAACGGTTAGGAGTTGAGAGCAAATTCTTCCAATAAATGGTTTTTTGTTGGAAATCTTACATTCCTGAGGTGGTCCAACTGTCACCATGGCAAAATTTGATGATGTGATACTAGGGAAATCGAGGGAAACACTGAAACTTAATAGGCACACACATTCTTTTAGTCATATTTTTTAACAAAATACAAATATTTATGTCCGGTAATTATCACCTCATGTTGCTAAGCTGATGATTGAAGGTACAACTCCTCAACGGTTAGGAGCTGAGAGCAAATTCTTTCATTAATTTATATGTTCAGGTGGACCGATAGTAGTATTCTTTCAGGCTATAAGATGGCTATTAGATAAACATGATTATAAAAGGTATCTCTTTAACGTTTAGAAGTTAAGTGAAAAAATTTCCAATTATGCTTATACATATGTGAAGAATTATTAAAATTACTAAAAAGAGTGAAATAAATTAAGTTTTTAACAAAAAAAAATAGAACCGACTTCAAACGGTAAAAAATAAAATTGTTCAGTACCTACTTCTTCTTGCTTATGGTAATGACTCTTAAAACTATTTTTGGAGTCGGGCCCTTAGTAAAATGTTCTGTCTTTGTAAATATAGTGTACCTTTCGTTCTGAATGGACACCAACTCCAATATAGTTTTAACAGTCATAACCATAAGCAAAAAGAAGTAGGTACCGTCCCACTGCCTGTACTGTCGGTGCCCATTTAGAGGGAATGGTACGACATTTTAGTAGGGGCCCGACTCCAAAAATAGTTTTAAGAGTCATTACCATAAGCAAGAAGAAGTAGGTACTGAACAATTTTATTTTTTACCGTTTGAAGTCGGTTCTATTTTTTTGTTAAAAACTTAATTTATATCTTACTGTATTAGCAATAATTATAATAAATAATATGACCTAAACATGTTAGCTTTTATTTATTTATGAAGAATATTGTATTAGTTCATTTCGTATTATTATGATATTTTTGGTAGCAGTAATACGATTGTTCCGATAACGACACCTTCGCCATCTTGTTTCTGTCAGTTTAGTTAATCAGAGCCAACTTCGAATTGTCATTATTTTCTCCGACCAAGCTAGAAGCATTCGGGTCGGAAGCACTGAGGGATCGAGACGTGGCTAATGATAAGCATTAGAAAGTATAAAGTATTAAGTGAAACAAGTACAGGATTGAAGGAATAATAGTTAGGTTAATATGTAAGTATGTACTCCATTTTGTTCTGTTGACCGTTAATTCGTTCTTAAAACATTTAGGTAGGTATGTGATTTGTGTACTGCATAGCTACGAAATATACCTACGTGCTATTTATAAAGTGTTTGATCTTTTATTTTAACGAAATCCCGCATTCTGAGCTGAGAGCCATCAAACATGAACTACACGCAAACGCACTGACAATCTGACAACTCCGTGACCATGAGTGTAGCCAGCCAGGGGCTCAGGGTGGGGCAGCAGTCTAATATAATATGTATCTTGCAAACTATACCCGCGGTCTTACTCTGGTTAATTTGTCATACAAAAAGTTACACCTTATACTCGTGCACCCTATATCTGTGGGTACACGGAAAAAAGTAAACAGTTGAGTCTTCTATTCTACGTGGACGTTGTAATTATAATAAGTAAATGATGTCCCGTTATATAATAATTATAGTAGACACAACCAAAAATTATGGTTTTATACAAACACATGGTCGACTAACGACTGTCGAGTGTGAATTTTCTTATGGATATTAAGTATTGTAGATAGTATCTAGATAATTTAGTTTTTTAGGTTTGGTTAGGTATCTTACAGGAGTCACAGGTCAGAGCCAGGGTGGGGCAAGCGCCCCATTCTGCCCCACCGTGGCTACGCCCATGTCCGTGACTTTTACTGCCAGAATGCATTGCGGTCGAGGAATTGGTGGGGGGAGGTGAGTGTCGCTTCTTTACCTCAGTAATAGTATTCTGTTTCTGTTCGTAAGAAGGGCGAGTAAGATCTCATTTACACTATATATTACAAGAATTAGTCTAATGTACACTGTTTTGATAATAAACACTAACAATCTTGTATAATATTCTGTCAAATTTGTTTTCGTCGAGTGCACTGAAAAGGAAATAGTGAATCTTTTATAAGCACTAAATCCCACAATCTGCCTTATTCCCAGAGCAGCAGCTATAAAAGTTTATCTTGAGACACGCTGAGGGTTTTCTGTACTTATGTATCTGTAATATTTTACTCTTCCGTGCACTCTACAAGTTAAAATTGTTACAAAGTTTATTACATTACATACATTAACTCTATTTATTTATACAACTTTATATATAAAAAATTACCATATATATGTATATGTACGCAGTTAATATAATGTATATGTATGCAGTTAATATATACAGTTACATACACGTACTAAAATAATACTGCTTAGATGACGAAAGCCTAAACACAAATAGATGGATGGATAAAATGTTGCATAACTTGTGCGTTCCGTTGACGAAGTACTGTTATTTTTACTGTAAAACTATTTTATAGATAGACCTATGACCATTTATTTATTTATGTACACACAGGTGACAGGAAAGAAATACAAAAAAAATAATGCACAAGAAAGTTTGTACAAAGGTACTACTTATTTCCATTAGAAATCTCTTCCAGTAGCCCTGAGATTGGAAATTGGTTAAGTTAAAGGTAGAGCGTGTACACATAAAAAGTAACAACTTAAAGGTAGACACAAATAGATAATCCATTTATGACACCTATTTATAAGTAGTTTATAATAAGACAGAAATATTAAATTTCTATTAATTAATCGACATACAAACCGTGCTTTACAAGTTTCATATTAAATTACTTACTTACATTAAATTTGTCTTCGTGCACTAAAACGAAACAGTTAATTTTTATAAGCACAAAATCCCGAGATATCCCTTATTCCCAGAGCAGCTGTAAAGTTTAACGATCAAGTTTATGACGTGAGCCGCTTTCGATCGCTTGTCATAATAGGTAAGCTGTTTTGTGAGTTGTAAAATACGTAGCAAAATATTTGTTAGTGATGGTGTGGTAATATACCTATGTAAAAAAATGTTTAGCGACCAACTATTATTGAAAATTAGAAAAGTAGGTACCTGACTTGTGATTGTATGTGACATCAAGAAGGTACCGGCAAAATCATTTATGCCATCAAGAAATTACAAACTAGAAACCTCACATTTACGAGATAAAATCAAAATGGCTACATTTTCATGTGTTATATTTTTTTTATATAAATAAACCGAACAAAAATGCAGACGGGCCGCGTGGTGTTAAGCGATCAACTTCGCCTATGGACACGGGCAACCCCAGGGAAGCCACCGGCTCCCCCAGGGGAGCATTGCCGGCTTTGAAGGAGAGCTTTTTTTTACAGCTTTCTTGAAGAACCCCACGTTATAGTCCACTGGGAATGCCTAAGCTGGAAAGTTCTCTCATAATCTACACGTCCGTGGTAAAAGGAGTGGTATAATACTTAAATAAAATTTCTTACTATAGCAACTCAACATTATTTAATTTTGAGAATTAATTTTGTTTAAGTGTGCTTATACATAATTATTCTGAGATATCTCTTATTCCCAAAGCAGATGTAAAGTTTAATATTAAGTTTATGACGTGAGCCGCTTACGTTTGCTTGTCATTATGACTAAAACTGGTTTGTGATTTTAAGAAGGTAAAATGTACAACACCTTAGTGTAAGCGTCTTTATTGGGTTTGTAGACGTTTTGGTTACATACGTACTTAAGAGTGTAAATAACTATACGCCATATAAAGAAATGGACAAGATAACAACATACTTTTTTTTTTCAACCTTTTTTTATGTCCCACTGCTGGGCACAGGTCTCCTTCTCACACAATTGAGAGGGATTTAGGCCATAGTCCACCACGCTGGCCAAGTGCGGATTGGTGGACGTCATGCTTTCGAGAAATTATGAATTTCTCTCAGGCATGCACGGCAATGGAGAACATCGTAATCAATGAATTATCACGATATTTTCCATTACCGTGGAGCAGCGATAAATTCGCACATAACAAATTTCTTTGTCAGAGGTACGAGCCGAGGATTTGAACCTGGGATCGGTCGCGTCGAAGACCCCGGTTTTCTACCACTCGGCCATCGCTGCTCTTCCACTCGGCCATCGCTGCTCTTGCAAAAATATATATATGAAATTGTTTGTTTTTTCTAAAAGCAACAATAGTTTTGCCTTTTTACTACCAAGTTGCAATTATTTCTGTATTGTTGATTTCTGTTCTTCTTTGGTGGAAGGCTGTGTTTGCCAGACACTATACGTACATTATAATATATTTTGGATATTATTATGGGTTATAATCCTCTTACACGCTATCTTATTTGACTTACGTCGACAAGGAATACAGATACAGGTATATAATATCCTAGTCTTTACTTTACCTATGTTCTAAATTAAATTATTAGCAAATTATCAACACCGACTTCAATCTTTTACAAAATTATACTGGGTTTTAAAAGCACAAAGTCTTGAGATCTCCTTTATTCCCAGAGCAGCTGCCGTTTAAGTTTATGACGTGAGCCGCTTATGTCCGCTTGTCATAAGACTGTTTGAGCGCCGTACGAGGTAAAATGTACGGACAACTTAGCTGAGCTATGTATTGTCTATGCCATGTTTGTATACAATTTGGGCACATTACAAAGAGCTCCTTTTGAGTCTTAAGTATGCCTGGATAATGCCTGTATCAAGAAAACTTTTGAATAAATACTTCTGTCATGTTAAATTTACATTTAGACGATGGATTTTATTTCTGGAAAACATTTAAACCTACGGTTAAGTCATGTTTTTTATTTTCATGATGTTATTGCTAAAAGACAATGCTTTTTTGAGACCTTAAATCTGGGACAACTATAAAGGACCTTTCTTTACTCTACGGTTTCAAGTTTTTGCTGAAACAAATACAATTAACTTAATTTAAACGTTATTCATAATTAATTTTAAGATTCGTGCACTTATTTTTTATTTTTATGTAAGATACAATTCAAGTTATTGGTCATAATAAATGTATAACAGCTATTTTCTTTCGTAACACTCATGCACTGTAATAAACCCATATTTAACTAATATCCATTTTCACTAATCATAGGCCTAAATCAGATGCCTAAATATTTAGGAGTTGATTAGAGGAAAAACCCTTAAGTCACGACTGAATACCTTAGGCATAACCTAAAGTTACAACACCGATTTGGGATGGGGCAGGCGTAGTGATAAAGGTGCCCCTAAACTGACACATAATAATATGACAGTCGCTCAAATTGATAATAGATTCACGAACAAAACCATATACATTAACTTACTTACGACTCTCGTTGCGTAATGGTTACCATGCCGGACTGCCAATCGGAGGGTCCCGGGTTCGATTCCCGGTGAAGCAGAAATTTGAGCGATGAGTTTAAATTTCTGTTATCGGTCTGGGTGTTGGTGTTTCTGTCTTTGTGTGTGTCCATAGCACCCACGACACAGGATATATCTACCCTACTGTGGGGCTATGAGTGTGAAGCGTTATTTATTTATTATTATTTATAACTTTATTTATTTATACAACTTTATATACAAAATTACCATATATATATATGTATATAATATATGCAGTTAATATATACAGTTACATGTATTATTACTAAAATAATACTGCTTAGATGACGAAAGCCTAAAAACAAATAGATGGATGGATAAAATGTTGCATAACTTGTGCGTTCCGTTGACGAAGTACTGTTATTATTTACTGTAAAACTATCTTATTGATAGACCTATGACCATCTATGACACCTATTTATAATTTATAGTAAGACAGAAATAGTAAATGTCTATTAATTTATCGACATACAAACCGTGCTTTACAAGTTTCATATTAAATTACTTACTTACATTAAATTTGTCTTCGTGCACTAAAACGAAACAGTTAATTTTTATAAGCACAAAATCCCGAGATATCCCTTATTCCCAGAGCAGCTGTAAAGTTTAACGATCAAGTTTATGACGTGAGCCGCTTTCGATCGCTTGTCAAAATAGGTAAGCTGTTTTGTGAGTTGTAAAATACGTAGCAAAATATTTGTTAGTGATGGTGTGGTAATATACACTTATGTAAAAAAAATGTTTAGGGACCAACTATTATTGAAAATTGGAAAAGTGCCTGACATGTTAAAATAGTATGTGACATCAAGAAGGTACCGGCAAAATCATTTAATTTTATGCCATCAAAAAATTACAAACTAGAAACCTCACATTTCCGAGATAAAATCTAAATGGCTTCATTTTCATGTGTTATATTTTTTTATATAAATAAACTGAACAAAAAGACAGACGGGCCGCGTGGTGCTAAGTGATTACCGTCGCCTATGGATACGGGCAACCCCAGGGGAGCCACCCGAGCATTGCCGTCTTTGAAAGATAGCTTTTTTTTACAGCTTTCTTGAAGAACCCCACTGGGAATGCCTCAGCTGGAAGGTTGTCTCGTAATCTATACGCCCGTTGTAAAAAGGAGTGGTATAATATTTAAATAAAATTTCTTACAATGGCAACTCAACATTATTTAATTTTGAGAATTAATTTTGTTTAAGTGTGCTTATACATAATTATCCTGAGATATCTCTTATTCCCAAATCATCTGTAAAGTTTAATATTAAGTTTATGACGTGAGCCGTACGTTTGCTTGTCATTATGCTAAATCTGGTTTGTGATATTAACAAGGTAAAATGTATGACAATTTAGTGTCATTATTGGGTTTGTACACGTTTACGTACGTACTTAAGATGTACTTATGAAATTGTTTATTTTATCTATAAGTAACTAGTATATAGTTTTGCCTTTTTACTACCAAGTTGTAACTATTTCTGTATTGTTGATTTTTGTTCTTCTTTGGTGGAAGGCTGTGTTTGCCAGACACTATATGCACATTATAATATATTTTGCATATGATTATAGGTAATAATTATAGTCCTCTTACATGCTATGCCTTTATCCTAGTCTTTATTTAACTTATATTCCAAATGATTTTTTTAGTAAATTATCAACACAGACTTCAATCTTTTACAAAATTATACTGGGTTTTATAAGCACAAAGTCTTGAGATCTCCTTTATTCCCAGAGCAGCTGCCGTTTAAGTTTATGACGTGAGCCGCTTATGTCCGCTTGTCATAAGACTGTTTGAGCGCCGTACGAGGTAAAATGTACGGACAACTTAGCTGAGCTATGTATTGTCTATGCCATGTTTGTATACGAATTGGGCACATTACAAAGAGCTCCTTTAGAGTCTTAAGTATGCCTGGATAATACCTGTACCAAGAAAACTTTTGAATAAATACTTCTGTCATGTTAAATTTACATTTAGACGATGGATTTTATTTCTGGAAAACATTTAAACCTACGGTAAAGTCATGTTTTTTATTTTTATGAAGTTACTAAAAGACAATGCTTTTTTGAGACCTTAAACCTCGGACAATTATAAAGGACCTTTCTTTACCCTACAATTTACAATTAACTTAATTTAAACGTTATTTATAAGTTATTTTAAGATTTGTGCACTTATTTATTTTTAATTTTTATGCAAGATACAATTCAAGCTATTGGTCAAAATAAATTTATAACAGCTATTTTCTTTCGTAACCATTTCGTAACACTCGGGCACTGTAATAAACCCATATTTAACTTATACCCATTTTCACTAATCATAGGCCTTAATCAGATGCCTAAATATTTAGGAGTTGATTAGAGGAAAAACCCTTAAGTCACGACTAAATACGTTAGGCATAACCTAAAGATATAACACCGATTTAAGATGGGGCGGGTGTAGTGATAAGGTGCCCCTAAACTGACACATGTGACAGTCGCTCAAATTGATAATAGATTCACGAACAAAACCATGGACAATTGTTAAAAAACTGGTCTACTCATAAGATGGGACCAACCTAATTACTTGGTGAAACGGAACCTTATGCTTTTCCATGGTCGTCGCTAGTAATCAAGAATTCACCAAGAAAATGAAAATAAGACAAAACCATAACATGTAATTCTCAACGTCCCGCCAAAAATACAAATGAAGAATTTCTGTTTTAATTTGGACGGAAACACTATTTCTGAAAAACTCTTTTACAGGGTTGTACAAAAAATATTCAGTTTTAATTATTGCGAAATTAGAAAAATTATTATGAAAGGGCCTTTTAATTGTGATTCTCTGAATAAATAAATCAAAACAATTTGGAAGCAAAGAGAATAATCCCAAATTTAATATTCTGCAAAGACTAAACGGCACCGATCTCAAAATTTTAACATTGAAATATTCGAAATTCAAAAAGGATAATACATTTTTATAATTCTCTTAACTCAGCTTTTGAATGTAATAGTAAGTAGGTAGTATGCCTTTTGTAAAATTATTAAATTTGTACTGCAAATCATATTTTATGAGTTATACTGACGAATTGATTTTTTTCGAGGGCACTTGGCTAGTCCCTTTTTTGATGGCATCGGTTTTTTTGATGAACCTAGTGTCCAGTAGCGCCATGTCACGGTGCAACGATGTATACTGGGTGTTGACGGTCGTTGGCTGCAATCCTTTTTGCGTCCCACTCCTGGGCACACGTCTTTCCCTATTATTGGGGAAGGCTGGAGCTTACTTCACCACGCTGCTCCAATGCGGGTGGAGTGGAGTGGTGGACGGTCGTTGACTTTCGTTGCTCTAAGGAGGTTAAAAACAAGTACCAATAGACACTTCTCACTAAACTAATGACAGTAAATTAAACCTGAACTTTACATTTTCACTGATTTACCAAATAGGTAATAGTAGGTATGTAGCTAATAATAGCTAAAGGTGGGTAACTGCACACACATAGCCCTACACACAAAATACCAGGAACACGAACACTCAGAGCACGATACAAAGAGCTCCGTACCCAAACCGAGAACAGACATTAAAACTCATCATTCCAATTTTTGCCTGGCCGGGTATCGAACCTAAGAGCCATGATTGGCAACTTAGCATGGTAGCCATAGCGCTACGTGGGTCCTCAGATGGATAGGTAGTAAAAATACAGAAAATGTCGATAAAGCGTTTGGAAAATTTATTTTGCTGAACTGAGAAAGATTTAGGCCACAGTCCACCAAGCTTATCAACCTATGTTATCAACTGTGGATTGGTGGATATGACATGTCTTTGAGAAATTATGTTACTGTGTATCTTTCAGGCATGCATGAAGACGGGAAATATCGTATCAAAATGTCACAATGTGTTTTATTACTTATTCAATGAGCGATAATTGCAGCTTATAACTAACTGGCGGTCGCCCGCGACTTTCCCAATAAATGGACTGTTCAACACAAAATATTTATTCAATTCGAACCAGTAGTTCCTGAGATTAGCGCGTTCAAAAACAAACTCTTCAGCTTTATAACGAGTATTAGTATAGATTTATAAAGCCTGGGTTTAAATTAGGAACCTCCGTGTAGGGTGGTGTAGGAAACCGGTGTTCTAACAACTCTGCTATTGCTGCTTGTAGTCGCTTTTCCTAACGAAATAAGTTGTAATAAAAAAACTTTTATGAAAACTTAATTTTATTTCAATGCGTTATAGTGTATCGTAATGTACACTCCACTACAATTACAATTCTTAAATGTTATTTCACTAGGTCAATTAATTAAGAAACGAAAGTCACATTAATTGGTCCTTGTTTAGTTTCGCGCAATATTCTCCCCGTAGCTTTGAAACCCTATCCATCGTTAAAGCATCGTTAAAACTTTGTCTTACAATTTTATTTTGTTTGTACCGTGACGTAATGACTGTAATAAATCTTGGTAGATCTTGTAAGTGTTTTGTAATAAAAAAATGTATTTAAGACATTTAAGTGAATGAGATTGGCTGAGTGGGCTTTTAATTTATACCAATCTTTGAATATAAAACTTGAAATTGTTTGCTTAATAAATTAGACTATTAAAGAAAGTAATATTATATATTTTTATTGCTGTTTTTTACTGTTGATACCATACACCAAATAATAAGTAATACTAGACTTGCTTTTTCAGTTTTGTATTTTGAGACACTAATTCGGTCGGTTTTTATGGATTGCAGAGCTTCGTGGTTGTAGGTAAGACAGGGAATCAGTGTAAAACAGGAAGATTGATGATTGACTAGTCAGAACTATTGACTGATTGGAAGGTCAAGGTAATGGCAATGCTGTTTGTTACCAGCAGGTTACCGTGATTAGTAACTAGTAAAACCGTATAAGGTTTATACCGTATGATTTTTTTTCCGCCAGCTTTTTTCCTCTCAGTGAACAAAAACCCTGCAATATGGGTGCCCAAAGCCGACGATAGGATCCGATCCGAAACTCACTCTCTCACTCACTCTGATGAGTGATTAGTCCACTGCTGGACATAGGGTTCTCCTAAGGCGTGCCACTGAGCCTGATCTTCGGCTCTACGCATCCAGTTATTTTCCGCCACCCGGTGCAGATCGTCGCGCCACCTCGGAGAGGGCGTCCTACATTACGTTTACCTGAACGCGGTCTCCACTCCAAAAGCCGTCTCGTCCAACGATTGTCGGCTCTTCGGCAGATGTGACCAGCACACTGCCACTGCTTACTGGCTATTAGAGCTATGTAGCTGACTTTAGTCCTCCTCCGGATTTTCTGGTTTCGGATGTTGTCTTGAAGAGACACACCGAACATAGTTCTCTCCATTGCTCGCTGCGTGACTTTGAGCTTGTGAGCCAGTCCCATCGTCAGTGTCCACGTTTCGGCTCCGTAGCTCATAACGGGTAGGACGCACTGGTCGAAGACTTTCGCTTGGGGCTTTGTGGTATCGATGACGAGAATATGTGACGGAGCTTCCCGAATGCTGCCCGGCCCAACTGAATCCTCCTATCGGTTTCCTTCTCGAAGCTGTTTCTGTCATGATGGACCGCCCAAGGTAATCGTATTCTTCAATAGCTTCGAGTGTCGTACCTTCGACGCTAATTGGGGTAGGAATTATGTGTGCGTTGAACATAACCTTGGTCTTGTTCAAGTTAATTCCTGGTCCCATTCGTCGAGAGGCTTCATTTAGGCTTGAAAGCATTTCCTGCAACTCCTGCAGCGATTCTGTGTGTAAATTTGGCTCAGTAGCAAGATGGGGCGATAGGTTTTTTGTAGTTTTGTCTCCCTTCTTATGGAACAAAACGACGATGCCCCTGTTCCACGCCTGTGGAGTCCAAAAAATAAAACTAAACAAATAAATAATAATTAATTAATAAAAAGTCGCAATAATATATAAAAACACCTTTTGTAAACACCCAAATAAAAGGATTTGTCTTTGTCTATAAATAATAATAAAAAACGCAAAATATGGGATAAATATAAATCAATAATATGGATCGTAAATCTAATAAGTAATTAAATTGGTTAGTTAGATTTTAGTCAGTAGTTTTATTTCTGTTAACAATGTTTGCATACCTTACTGAGGTAAATATGGCGGACTATTAAATATATAAAACAACTTTTGTAATAGGTACCCATATGTGCGCAAATAAATAATTTTGTCTTTTGTCTATTGGATTACTAAAGCTATAGGGAAGATTAGACAGCTAGTGCTATCTGTTTATCGGGACTTAGACCGCAAGGGTCTCATCGGATTGATCTGCTATCTGCTACCTGTTGTGACTGACTGTCGACTTGATAGGTGACACCCACAAAGTCTACAATTTGTATGTACACTTGTACGATACAACGTAAAGTAAAGTAAAATAAAGTAGTTATTACTCGATTAATAATATCTAGTCAAGTAAGAAAGTAAAGTCAGTCGACTTTCTGACTAATTACTGACTTTTCCTATTATTGTCATGCCCCATTTATTATTAAAATAATTTCACTGAATTAAGCTTGTACGTAAATTAATAGTGCTGCATACTGCCAATATGCAGATGTGATGCCACTATCAAACAAAAAACAAAGTCTAAGACCGACATTCGTTTTTAGAACTTTTTACAAAAAGGTGCGCGCTTGTTAGCGCGTTTTCCGAAATGAGAGTACACACGCCCAATAATACGCTATTTTGAAACCGTTCTAAATCAACACAAGTAAATTCACTAACGTATTCTAGTATTTCGTAAATACGAAATACTAGAATACGTTTATACTTACTATACTTTGAATAATAATTCAAAGCGTCAAATTATAAATTCAGATGTTCCGCGAAAACTCTTCTAACGAGTCTGAATTGTTTAACTCAAATAACTTGTTGAAGAACTTACTTCGGTGAATAGAAATAGTTTGTTTAATGTTAATTTTGGCTCTTGTATGAGTTTCAGAGCAGCGGTAGCTGAGTGATTATAACACTAAGGAAGTCCCGGTTTCAAATCATGGCGTGCTTGACTTAGTGACCCTGCCGAAGAAATTTGTTATGTATTGTATATTGCTGCTTCAAGTTGAAAAATAGGTTCTTAAACTTCATTACGATGTTTTCCATTACCAGCATCTCGGAGAGTTGTCATATTACTGCGCAGCTAAGCCAAACGGTGCGGTTGGGTAATGAGATGGGTGACCGCTAGTGGCAAAAAGTTTCGTTCTTCAAGGGCACGCTAAATCGTCGGTCTCAGTTGTGATCGATAAATAACAGTCGTTGCATTTTGTCGGATGTCTTATGCGCAGTTTGGTAACATCCAACAGAGAGTGGGTCACATTAGTGATCGCATCTCCATCTACTCACATTGGAGCAGCTTGGTGAAATAAGATCCAGGCCAAGATCAATAATAAAGGAGAGACCCATGGCCAGCAGTGGTATGAAAAAAGGGTTGCATCCATATATCAACCAACCCGCATCAGGCCAGCGTGGTGTTTCCTAATACCCTCTATGGCAGTAGCCAACTAGCATACAGGCGCACAGGAAATATCAAACGGACCAGCAATATAAGGATATAAAAATATGCACGGGAATCGTATAAAACCTAAAAAGAAGACGAGGTCACAATTAATAAGAACGTTAAGGCATGTCCTTCCAAGTAAAATATTAAAAGTGATTTATGTATTAAAATATCTTGTCACTTTATTTTGATACTTAACTTATAAACAAAAGTATTATAGAAGGAGCAGAAATAAAACGAGTTAAGTGTATTTAATAGGAAAAAATATTATGCGAGTTTCTGTACTTAATGATCTTTACCATAGATTGGAGTAAAGTTAGAAATGGCCTTAAATTTAAATAATTATTAGTTAAAAATATTTCGTTAAGACTTCTGAACTAGAATGTTTTATACAAATAAAGTGTGATGGGACGCCTGAAGTATTATATATACATATTCAGTCTTTTTTAAGATATAAAAATAAGACTAGCATAAGAAAAACCTGACACAGTTCATTTATGAATACTCGTTTACACTAACACTGCTAAAGCAAGGCACGAGAACAAGGCTAATGTAAGCCAAGTATTTTTCATTTATGAAACGGTTACAGTTAAAAAAAGTGCTTACTTGTCCAATTATGAAATGAAATGAAAATGTTTTTTCTTTCACATATCGAGCATCGTAGGTATTAACTTACCCCAGGTCCTTAGCCTAGGTACCCGATCAATAGATCGGTTCCCTGGGCAGCTGAAAAGTCAGTTAGCTATTGCTAACTGAGTTGTCAGCAATCTGGGCGGCACTTCTCTGCGTGCCCTGTTGGGACTAAACTTACTGAGATAATGCGGTTGCAAATTATACCTAAGCATATCTGAGACTTAAAATTGCTTTAGCTTGCTATCGTCAATTATTAGTTTAGATTGCTTGTAATCTTGCTATTTAGGTACTCCTGAATATTCCTTGGAGTTATGGTAAAAGCATCAAGTAAGCCTATCTCAACAACTAAGCTATAATTAACTAAGTCTTAATATATTATTGACAATAATATAATTTTAGGAAGATTATGCTGGTACTCGCGATGTCTTTTGCGTGGATGAATATTTATAGCCTAAATCTTTCCTTTATAAAAGGACTATCCAATAAAAAAATAAATTAGCAATTCAAACCTGAGATTAGCGCTTTCAAACAACAAAAACCTATTAAGCTTTATATAAAGTGCATAGCGGGTCACCATTTTACGCAGGTAGTGAACAGATTTATGTACCTATAAATATGGTTGGCAATTAAAATATGCCAGGAGTATTAAAGTATTTTTCAGGTACAACAAATTGGTAAATCATTCTTAACCATTAAATTTCAACCACGCTTTTTACCTAAATATATTTTTGCGAATAAAAGTAGGCATGTCTAAACGGCAAGCAATCTATGGTAATCACAGTGGTGTTCATTAGATCAGAAAGTAAGTGCTTATTCATTGACCTAACTTTTTACTTTATTCATTTTTAAACCAGTAGTTTAATTAATGACTGTCTTAACTTTAAAAACAATTTTATTGATGAAGTTGTTTGAATTTGGTTTAACTATAAATGGTTAATTTGTTTTTGACTACTACTGTTAATCGGTTTTAAGTGCAGCAATCTTACAACTACACTGACGGCCACCTAAACGTGATTTTTATTGTCAGTTTTTGAAGTGAAAACTTCTTTAGCGGCGTTGTGCACTTTTTTTGGGATGGGTAAAAAATGTTAAACTCGCGTCAGGACACGTGGCCTGATCGAATATTCGCAAGACGGAGGGGTGACAGCTGATGACGGCTCGACTGTCTATACTTGTAAAATTAGTTTATATCAAGTATTTAAAATATGGACATTGAACAAAGTGCATCAATTAATGAAAAAAGTGACCAAGAAATAGTGAAAGGAAATGAGTGAGTACTTTATAAAAATACCAGATGAAAACTGACTGAAAATACTAGATGAAAAATAATATTGATAATAAAAGCAATTCTTGCGAAATTATTCCCTAACCATTCCAAAATATCAAAAATGCACAGTGTTAATGTTCAAGTTTTCACTTCTGCCGGCACTACCAGAGTGCTGAGAGTTTTTTTTAAATGTTATGATGAGGCAGACCTGCATGCAGGGCACGTTCTACGTACTCATAGGCTCATTAGGATTTCATGTGACGTGGGTATCACACAAAGATATTAACACAAACATCCAGACCGAGAATAGAAATTGAAATTGAATTGAACAGATTTATGATTCGCCAGGAATCGAACCTGTGACCCTTGATTAGCACTTTGCATGGTAACCGTTGTGCCACATAAGTCATCATAAGCAGCCTATGTGCTCCTGCATTTTATACACTGTGAGTCTGGCTAGCAACCGCAACTTTCAACCGAAGTACTGTGGAATTTCTATTGTTGAAGAAACGGCAGAAGCAGCGGTGTAACCTGCAAGTAACAGGTTTAATTTTTATTACTTTATACTATTTTATTATGAGAATGAATATTTAATATATTTATGAATATAAACAATGAAATATGCACATGCGCTGCTAGAAGAGTGCAATATTAGCAGGTACTTCTTGAGGAATGAACGCACCATGCGAGTACCTACTACATGACATATCTTCTAAACTACATAATATTGAGCTTTAATCCATACTAATAATATTATAAATTCGAAAGTAACTCTGCCTGTCTGTTACGCTTTCCCGCTTAAACTACTAAACGAATGTTAATGAAATTTGGAACACAGATAGAGTGGACCTTGGGAAAGGACATAGAATGGTTCTTATCCTACGGGTACCTATAAAACCTGTGGACTATGTGGGCGAAGCGAAAATATTTTGTTTTATTTGTAGTGATCCTTTCTAATTTTGCATTAAAATTTTAATCTCCAGCAATGGGAATGGGAAACATTCCCAGTCCCATTGCTGGAGTAAGTGCTCTATAGCTCCTATCCCACGCTGACCAATAACGCAGGTTAGTGAACATGGAATTTTACTATTAACGCAGATGTCTAGTATAACTTTAAATAAATATATCTTTGGACAATTCACACAACACCATCTGATTCCAAACTAAGCAGAGCTTGTACTATGGTAATCAGAAGCTGATAAACATACTTATATAATTCTAAATACATACTTAAATAGATAAATTAACACCCAGACACAGAACAAATGGTCATGTTCATCACACAAATATTTGTCCTGGGTGGGAATCGAACCCACGACCTCACGCTTCGCAGTCGGCTCATCACCCACTACGCCACGAAGGCTGTCCAAGTAAACTTTACTGTAATACTGAATTTAGTTTGTAACTGAAATGGGTGCAGTAAGAACGTACGTAGCAGAAATTCTAAGAAGCGATAAATTTGCAATAAATTTTATGGGCCCCTTAAAATTAAACCATTAAATTTCCATTAAAACGAATTTTCGCTGAAGTTCTTACGACAAAGTTCGGAATTAGGTATTGATATTCCGTTTATAATGGTCACGTGCGCGTAAACTTAATAAATACTTAAGCTTTAGGAAATGTCTCATTCTATGATATCAAATATATTATAGCTTGTAAAAGAAAGCATTTCCCCCCGTGGGTTACACATTTTTTTCCATAAGAATGAGATATTTTTCCCGGATAAAACAGTAGCCTCCAACCCTTCATCTTCATACAAAAAATCTGACCAATCCGTTGCACCGTTTTGACGTGAAAGAAGAACCAGCAAACAAAGAAACAAACACACTTTCACAGTTACAATATTAGCATGGAAATAGATTAGTAATTAACGTTCGCATGACCCGGCGGTTAGCGTAGAACGCAAATGATCTATTCAACTAAGCCAAACGGGCGCGGTTGGGTGTGAGATGGGTGCAGATGGGCGTTGCTTTGGAGGGCACGTTAAGTCCCGGTCCCGGTGTTTGTCGATAGATAACAGTCGTTAAACCTTTTAATTGTCACAAATTTTAATTGATAGAAATTGTCGTTTTATTTATGGTTTATGCCGTTAATTAAAAAAATACTCTTACTGAGATCTATTGGAAAATATTAATAATATTGTGGCGTAGAAAGCCGTCAAATGTCAATAGTCAATCGGCCCTTCAAAAAAAAATTACAATGTCGATATGAAAGACCTCTATAAAAATTTCGTCAATGGGATTAAAAGCTTTCTTGGTCGAATGGTTACGAAAGCTGACTACGGAACTAAAGACCCGTGTTCACATCTCAAGTAGACAAGTAGCGTTTTTTTTAATTTATTTAATTGAGAGCATTGTATTTCAAAAGGCTTTGTTAAGTAACACTAAGTCGATGAATGTTTTGCTTGAAAATAAACTAAGAAAATCAATTGTCTTTTTCCGAGCAACGCTCGGGCGTCCAGGTACTAATTTATGATACAGTTATTAATAGCATGATCGCTAAAGATCTGGCAATGGGTTAAATCTAGCGATGAGATTAGAATAAAATATTATTAATTGATTCCACCGCGGATTTCCGCCTGGCGGAGTGGATAAATTTTAATATTCAGATAAGCTCATTTTCATGGAGCTTTGTTTCCAAACTTTGTAATTTCAGTGGCTTAGGTACCTGTAGATACCACATTAGATATCCATTAGATGTATCTACTTCTGGTCCCTGTAGCTTCGGGATTAAGAATAGAGCTACGGTATCCCCTACCTGTTCGTAAGAGGCGACTAAAATGGGTTTCCGGGGTTGTGGGCGTTGAGAATGGGAGCTCGATCTGTCCAGCCATCGCCCCGGGAAGGATGGCGGTGTGTGCGTGGCCGCATGCCGCCGTAAGCATCGGTAGGTGCACATCTGATCTCCCGATGATGGGCCCGTTCTGGGGCGCCGCGCGTGGAGGTCATCGGTGCGTTCCACTGGAGATCCCGGAGTCCTCCCCAAGCGCAGAGGTCACCGAGTGGGTTTTAGTGCGGCATAAACCACAAATAACCCCGTATCCTCTCCCAAGGTGCCGGGTACCTTTTGAAGGTTTCCCCCCGACACTAAAAAAGCTATATCTACTTCTAATCTTAGTACTCGAAAAATCTATATTGTTTTTTGTAATGCATAATGCACTCAAAAAATTGCACTGCTATTTTCGTCGGCATAAGTTTGCCTTATACATACTTTATGTAGATATACATGGATGCAACATACGCTTCGGGGACATAAATATTACTGTAGGACAGTCAATGTGGGTCGCTTGTCATACTTGTTGGTACCCAACTCACTATCAATTGTTCACAAACCAACACTATACACAGCATCCCTTTCACAACAATAATTATAGATCATAAGTAACCAAAATAATTAGAACAGCCAATGATCATGCAATAGAAATTGTCAACTAACATTAGAATACTTATTATTAGTACTAGAGAGAAGAGTGGTTATTAAGATACTCGTAACACGCAATGCAGCGATGCTATGGCTCAATTCTTAGACAGTACAGTCAATTCTTAGAGCATCAAAGTTACTGACTCACCCTTCAGTAGAGACGGCATAGCGCCTCGCTTCAATACATATTTTTGTGCCAAATCTTGTGCGGGGGAAGAACGCACACATTTTAATTTTGTCACACATTCACAAATATTATTTCATCGCTACAGACGCATACATTTCTAAATATGTCCATTTCAATTAACAACGTCATTTTATATTTTTTTATTTTATTTTTATTTTACTTTATTTAGAAAACATACAGTGTTATGACAATTTTGCTATTAACTAAATACATATCTTTACACCAATTATTCGTTTCCGCATGCATGCATTCCGTTTGCACCGACAACACTGACACCGACACACACAGACACACTAGTTGTTTATCTAGAAGTAGCTAGAAACCGTTGTAATCAAATGGTACGAACAGCTAAACGCCGATATATCCATGAAAACATTATTAATAGTTCTCCCGCTACCGGAAATTTATTCGTTCTCTCGGACTATGTAAACCACCCGAACAAGCACAGGATTTCAGTCTCACACTAGATTCTTTAAACAGTTTCTTTGTGTCCTCTTTGCCTGTAGATCCAATTATAAAAAGCCAAACAATAAACCTGATCGTCAGCATGCAGCCACCACCTATACCCGCCTTTCAACTTTCATCGGTTACGCAGAAGGAAGTTAGTGAAACCCTCTTGAAAATTAATTCCAAAGCAGTAGGTAATGATCAAATACGTAGGGCGATGATATTGCCGATAGTCGAGATTCTATTGCCTACAATCACACACATTATTAACTTTTCTCTGCTATCGGGGCAATATCCGTCTACTTGGAAAAAGGCGCATGTGCGACCGCTCCCAAAAGTTTCTGATCCTTTTTTTTTTTTTTTTTTTTTTTTTTTTTTTTTTTTCGGCGGGAAACCTTCAAAAGGTACCCAGCACCTTGGGAGAGGACACCGGGTTATGTGGGATTTGAACCTCACTAAAACCCCCTCGGTGGCCTCCTCTGCGTTTGGGGAGGCCTTCCGATGCTTACGGCGGCATGCGGCCACACACACCGCCGTCCTTCCCGGGGCTGCTGGCTGGACGGGTCAAGCTCCCACTCTCACCGCCCGCAGCCCCGGAAGCCCCCTTTTAGTCGCCTCTTACGATCAGGCAGGGGATACCGTAGCTCTATTCTTACTCCCGAAGCTACAGGGACTAAAAAGTTTCTGATCCTGTGCTTCCCAATCACTACCGCCCGATCTCAATTCTTCCTTTCCTCTCAAAGATTCTGGAAGCATGTGTGCATAAGCAACTCTCCTCTTTCATTTTTAAACATAACCTACTGAGTGACTATCAGTCAGGTTTTAGATCTGGTCATAGTACCACTACTGCTCTAGTTAAAGTCATTGACGATGTTAAACGGGGTATGGACGACAGACTGGTTACAGTGGTGGTACTTATTGACTTTTCAAACGCTTTCAACACAGTCGACCATGATATTCTCCTCTCCTTACTTTCCCATCACTATAATTTCTCTCCTAATGCTCTAGTGTGGTTTACATCTTATCTTCGCGATCGTCAGCAGTCAGTTCACATGGGACAGAAATGCTCCAAATGGGCTGACCTCCAAACTGGCGTTCCGCAAGGCGGTATTCTTTCTCCATTGTTGTTTTCGTTGTTTATCAACTCTATCACTTCCGTTATTGATTGTTCGTACCATCTCTATGCCGATGACTTACAACTGTATGTTCAATCTACAATCGAAGATCTTCACGGTGCAATAACCTCTATTAACCGCAATCTTAATGCTATTAAACTGTGGTCGACTGCACACGGTATAAGTGTTAATCCGATGAAATGCCAGGGGATATTGATGGGCAGCTCAAGACTACTGTCTAAAATTGACACCCAGGCCCTTTCAGCTATAGTATATGACAATGTTGTAATACCTTTTAACAACACTGCGAAAAACCTTGGCTTATAACTAGATAGCGGTATGGGCTGGCAGGCACAAGTTAATGAAATCTGGAGAAAGGTCAACGGTTGCCTGCAGTCTTTTTATCGTTTAAAGAATTTTTTACCTTACAAAACAAAGCTGATGCTTATGCATAGCCTTATTCTCCCCATGATTGATTATGGTGATGTGTCGTACCCGGACCTAAATGAAAAACTTCTGGATAAACTAGATCGCCTCCTTAATAACTGTATCCGATTTGTCTTCAATCTTCGTAAATACGATCATATTTCTAGTTACCGAAGCCAGCTTAAATGGCTCACTATTCGACAGAGGCGCAACTCTAGAATTCTCTTGGCTCTGTATTCCATTTTACATGATCCAACTTCTCCTCAGTATCTAAAGGAAAACTTTCATTACCTCTGTTCTACTCATGACAGGGGTCTACGTTCTTCTAATAATCTTAAGCTCGTAATTCCTCCACATAAAAGTGATTTTTTCCGATACTCCTTTACAGTTCAGGCTATACTACTATGGAACACCCTACCTGAGACCATCCGAAAAGCTAAAAGCAAAACGGTGTTCAAGAGACTTGTTCGCAATCACCTTTTAAGTGGTTCTACTACTGCCATCTGAATTTATTATTTTCTGATCTGTTTTTATATACATATAACAACTCTCGTTTGGCATATAGTTATATATATTTATGTATATATATTATGTATATATATTATAATATGTATTTATTTATTATTATGTATGTAATAACGGGTTGGCCACTAACCCGCATCTCCACCAACCCGCATTGGAGCAGCGTGGTGGAGTAAGCTCCAGGCCTCCCCAATATTAGGGAGAGACCCGTGCCCAGCAGTGGGACGCAAAAAGGGTTGCAGCCATGTAATAAGTATTTTTATATCTACGTATTATTTAGGTATTTAAGTTTAAGTATGATAAGTGAATTTATTGAATTACGCATAACGAGTTCTCTTTGATTTTCATTATTTTTGACTTAGTATGCGCCTACCTCAAGCTCTACTCGTCACCCAGGGTTGGCTGGTAGAGAATGCCATTTAGGCATTAAGCACGCCCTTGTGTTCCTTATTTTTAAGGTAATACTGTAAGTTAAAATAAATAAATAAATACATAAAGGCACATTGTGCATGGACGTTGGGACGAAGGGTTCGCTCGTAAAGGCCACTCCTCTGACGGTTGTCTGATGCTCTAAGAGTCAATTCCATCTTTCGATAGATGATGATTTGTATTTTTGTAAAAATGTTTGTTTGCCTGTAAGCCCGAAGTGTCAGCCTCTAGACTTATTTTAGAAATTAAATAAATCATAGCGTGGGATGTTTAATTATATTTTTGTCTACAACACTATAAATAAAATTGTTACATTAGGTAAAATTTGTTAACAAAATTAAAATTATAAAAAACCGTTTTCTTACACCAAATATTGTTAAGAAACCTTTTAATACTAAGTATTATGTTAAAAAGCAATTTGGAGATCCAAGTAAATAAACCCAAAATGGTTTCTTTACTGAAGCCTCGGAGTTCATTTGAAGGCAAAGCGAGATAATTAATTAAGACGTGAATCCGCGTCGTGTAAGCTTTGGCTGTTCAACTTGTTAACATTATTTAGCTAAGAAACTTATTGACATTATTTAGCTAAAAATGTCTTATGTTTTCCTTGGAAGTGATTTTGGAAGTAATTTGTTTCATCTGGTTAGAGTGAAACAAACACGATTGTAATTTACACCGATTTCCAAAAGAAGGAGGTCACAGATACTATAATACACAGAACATATTAAAAGAAGTTAGAATGGAAATGTGGGCGGGGCAGACGCGCCAAGGAATTTTGAGCAAACGCTTATAATTCCAAAATCTCTACAGAAACACGCGATCGTGCTACGATATGCGTGCTTGTGGGCGTGCTTGGGTGTGATTCGTACATTTGAAATCGCGTGATTGTGCGGCGCTAAGATTGGCTAGATTTGAAATTGCAAATACATATGTGCGTAAGCTTCGTATTTATTTAAGTACAGATGTAATGAAGGTGAAAGGCAGGGCTTGATCGGCGACACCAGTCTTCATACGAACGGCGCATTATTGCCGTTCTACCTCTCTTAATAATGTTATGTGCTATAATTCAACTAGTGGTCCGGCTCAGCTACGCCCGGGTGCAGACGGTGTCTGGCCTTATAAAAATTTAAAGAAGATTCGTTTATTTTACTATCTTAAACCGATTTCATGTTACTGTCAATCAAAAATATAAAACAAATAATGACATACCTACTGTTATTCTGTCCTGTTATGGCACGAAATACAAACGTTTAACAGGTAGGAACAATTTATATGGAAAAAACTACTTATAAATAAAGAAGCAATAGAATAATAATGAAAAAATGAAATAATAAATTAAGTTTTTAACAAAAAAATAGAACCGACTTGTAGTGAAATAAAAGGGAGTTCAGGGATAAATTGGGTTTATTTAATAACCTAGTGGTTACAGAGAATATACTACACTAAGCGTATAACTAATTTTAAAACTAGCACACTTAATGTCCCTAAGACACTCGCGGAACGATAGTAAGATTATTAGAAGGTACCTCCTTTAGTGGATGGTCCAGTGCACGTCCAGAATCTTCAGTTCTTTATTAGAATAGAATTCCACATTCGACAAATCCAGGCAATATTGTAGATATCACCAAGAGTCCAGTATCCGCTCGCATAGGTAGGTATAGGTAGTATAAAGTTAGATAGGTTTAGATAACTTTCACTTGAAAATACTTCCAGAAAGACTAGCAGGATATGTTGTAGAACCAAGAGTAAGAGCTCAAAGAAAGAACCAGAAAAACAGAGAACCTCGTGTTCGGCCGTCCGGCCCTTATATATCAAAATCATTCAAATTTGAATTTACTTCTTCCATGGATTTCCTTTATGCATATTCTTGCATTCGACCAGCAGGTTATCCAAAGAGTTTCCAGTATCCATAATTTCAGCGAGTGTCGTAAATTAATTTGAAATGATAAATAATACAAAACTAAATTAGACAAACATTATATAATTTTATTATTTGAAAATAAAAATTATAATATAAAAAACATGTAGCAGCCAAAGACAATATTAAAATGTGTTTATCTATGAAATTAAATAAGAAACATAAATGACAGACAAGACAATTTTGATAGGTAAACAAACATTGTATTAAAGTAATGAAGAAATAAGCAACGAAAAGTAAATATAATAATAGGACAAAAGGATATAAGTTATAAAAAATGATAATGGAAGTGAATGAAGTAAGTAATAACATGTAGTGTATTAATAACACTACATATTTCCCCCACCCAAGTTAAAATTTTTTTGGCTGTCACAAAAAAATTTGAGGTTGAAAACAATAGTGAATACCTTACACAATCATACATCATGATCATACTTCTCTAGCATACATCTATCATCCAAAAGAAGGGGCTAGGGTTCACATTCAATGACGCCTACTCCAAAGGTAACACTAGATGCATGACATAGGCTTATTTTTAGTGAGTTGTCGTCCGCTCACGTAGAAAACCCAATGACAAAGGCTTATTTAAAGAGTTGTCGGCCGCTCTAATAGAAAACCCCACGACAAAGGCTTATTTTTAGTGAGTTGTCAACCGCTCACAACACAGGCTTATTTTTAGTGAGTTGTTAGCCGCTCACGACAAAGGCTTATTTTTAGAGAGTTGTCAGCCGCTCTCATAAGAAATCCCCAAGCAGCGATAAGAAGCTGAAGCCCATAAGGCAAAAGGCTTAGAGCACCCACAAAAGTAAGTAAGAGCGTTTAGAGCGCCCATAAAGCAAAGTAGGAGCGTTTAGAGCGCCCATAAAGTAAGTATAAGCGTTTAGAGCGCCCATATAGGAAAGTATGAGCGTTTAGAGCGCCCATAAAGTAAAAAAGAGAGGCTAAAAGTGCCCACAAGAAAAAAAAAGTAGGAACTAAACCTAGTCATTTAGTTCAATAATAAAAATTTGTTACTTTAATTCCAGGAAGAAGAATACATTTGAAACTAAGCTAGGAAGAAGATTAGAATTATATACAAGAAAGGATAAAAGAAAATAAAATAAAATAAATGAAATTATTATTTAAGTTTTAATATCTTTAATATGCCATTTAGATCTAGAGCCATCAGCATCTTCTAGTATATACTAAAGGCGAAATTTTTGCAACCACTTTACTTTTTATATATTTTGGTGCTAATTTCGCACTAAAGTATGACCCAGCATTACTGATAGCAAAATTTTTACGCCACACCATATTACCGACTTCAAATTCTTTAAAAGAATGTCGGAGATTATAGCCAACAGAGTTCTTAGTATGAGCAGCATGTAATGCGAATTGGACCTTATCGAAGACACTAGCTAAAAGTCCAAGATTATTTGCATAAATATCTCGAGGAAGAAATGTTACCTCATCTAAGTCCTGTAACGTAGAGTATAACGAACCACAAGGAATAATCTCTCGGCCAAAGACTAAGTAAGAAGGCGAGAAACCAGTAGTCGTGTTAACAGAATTATTTATAGCAAATTGAATTCTCGGTAGAAATATATCCCATGATCTATGATCTTCCCCAACTAAAGAAGACAAAGCTGTGATAATTGTTCTATTATATCTTTCGGTAGGATTGACCTGAGGACAGTACACCGGAGAGTAAAATATAAATGGAATATTATAACGCTGAAGAAAATTATTAAATTCTCGAGATTGAAATTGAGTGCCGTTATCCATTATTATAGTTTGTGGTATCCCATGAACTAGAAAGACAAAATTTTCTAAGTTCGATATAATATTAATAGCTGTTGCTCTTCTTAACGGAAAAATTAAAGAATATTTTGTGAATAAACAATTAACTACTAGAATAAATTGATTACGTCGTCTGGTCATGGGAAGTGGACCCATCAGATCTAAAGAGATAGATTGAAAAGGTCTAGAACAAATCTTAGGTTTACCCATAATTCCGTAAGGAGAATGATTAGCATGTTTATAGGACAAACATAACTCACATGTCGATATCATTTTAGCAATATGCTTAAACATGTTAGGCCAATAGTATCTAAGAGAAACCTTTTTGTAAGTTTTAAATATTCCTAAATGAGGATCTTGAAGGGAACCATGATTATCTCTGATGATACGATCTCTATCTTGAGGTAAAGGTACCTCTTTCCAAATAAAATCATTAGTAATATTATAAGGTGACTGAACATAGCGATATAATTTATTATCTTTGATGGAATAATTAGGATAAGATTCAGGATTATTCTGACAGCCTAAGAAAATTTTATTGTAAAATTCCAATTCAGCATCATAATTAATTGGATTACAGGATTGAGAAATAGCGCTAGGTTTAGAACGTGATAAAAAATCAGGAACTATATTATCTTTTCCTTTTTTATGTTTAAGAATAAAATTGAAACATGATAATCTAAGAGCCCAACGGGCCAATCTCCCAGAGGGATTAGATAAATTTAAAAACCATTTTAAAGCCGCATGATCAGTATAGACATAAAACTGTTTGCCATTATCGATATAACAGCGCCAGTGTTCTAACGCCGTAATAACTGCTAAAGTCTCACGTTCAGTTGTAGAATAATTTTGTTCATGTTTATTAAGAGATCTGCTCATGTAAGCTATAACTACCTCTTTGCCATCATGTTCTTGAGTTAACATAGCGCCGACGCCAAGGTTAGAAGCATCACAATGAACAGAAAAAGGTAATTCAAAGTCGGGACAAGCAAGGACTGGTGTAGTGACAAGAGCTTCTTTAAGTTTAGTAAAAGCTAAATGACATTCATGATTCCAGGAGAATTTGGGAGCATTTTTACCAGATGAAGTTAGTCTGTTTAACGGAGCAGCTATTGTGCTAAAATTAGGAATAAATCTGCGAAACCAACTACATGTACCAAGAAATCTTCTTACTTCTTTACGAGAAGAGGGTATAGGATATTCTAAAATAGCTTGTATTTTTGAAGAATCTGCCATAAGCCCGTGTTCATTAACCACGTAACCCAAATATTTTAATTCATTCCTAAAGAATTTACTTTTTTCAAAATTTATTGTTAATTTCGCAAATTTTAATTTTTCCAGAACTCTAAGTAGAAGTGATATATGTTGTTCGAAACTCTCTGATATAACTATTATATCATCGAGATAACAAAACACTTTGTTGTCAAATTCCGGAGTAAATAGAGTGTCCATAAGTCTTTGTTGAGTCGCAGGACTGTTTGTGAGACCAAATGGCATTACGACGAAACGATACATTCCTTTACCAGGGACGTAAAATGCCGTTTTGTCTTTATCCGCTGGGTTTAAAGGAATCTCCCAAAAAGCCTTAGCAATGTCAATACTAGAAAGAAATTTAGCATTTTTAAGATTATCAATTATATCATTGATAAAAGGAAGATTATAAGCATCACGACGAGTAACAGAATTAAGTTTCCTACTATCAATACAGAATCGCCATGAACCATCTTTCTTAGGAGTAATAAGCACAGGAGAAAGCCAAGGACTTTCACATTTTTCAATGACCTGCCACTGTAACATTTTATCCACTTCATTAATAAGAGCACGTTGTTTCACAGGGGATAAACGATAACAACGTTGTTTAATAGGAGGAGTATCACCAGTATCAATGTGATGACAAATTAGATCAGTACGACCTAACTGACCCCTTTCTTCAAATGAAATGTTTTTAAAGCGAATAATAATGTCATTGGCAATCAATTTTTGTGACTCAGATAAATGATCAAAAGAAAGTATCTTGTTAGTAGATATAGGATTCATAGTATTACATGAATCTGGGTTAAAAATAGAAGATAAGATATGAGGAAATAAATTAAATTTCTTCCAAAAATCAACACCTAAAATTAAGGAAGGTGATACGTCTGGAAGAACATGAGCTTTTATAACATGGGATTGTTTGTCAAAATAAATAGGTAATTCAAAATATCCAATAGATTTCAATCTATGTTTACTAGCTGTAGAAATAGTAACAATTTCGGACTTCGATAATTGAAAACCAAGTTTTAAAATTTCTAAATATGAATTGTTGCCTAAAATTGTAATAGAGCTACCACTATCTAGTAGACCATTGAAAGTAGTACCATTTATAACAATAGGTATAAAAGGTCTGTTGCCATCTTTTTCATTATCAAAAAGAATAGACGTAATTTTATAATAGTGAAAGAAATTCCGAAGTGTTTTCAACCAACTTTGCCAATCTGCAAGATTATGTTTATTATCGAAGTCCAAATTCAGTTTTTTGAACCATCAGATGAGGAAGGTTTGTTAGAATTTGAAATGTTAGAACAATTAGGACAATCACTAAACTTAACATTTTTGCGACCGCATTTAAAGCAAATTAAAAAGCGAGGCTGAGGACAATTATTAAGAGAGTGATCATTAGATCGACAACGAGGACAAAATTTGTCACGTGAAGCAACATCGAATTGTTTAAAGTTAGGATTATATTTATAAGCTCTAGAATGAAAAGTCTTTGAAGAAGATCTCTGATTCTGATTGTTAACTGGTTTTTGAAAATAGGTATAAGAACCAGAGTTTGAACTAACCGACGATTTACTAATAGAAGATTTCGAGTTAAACTCTGCAAAAAGAGAGTTAGAATCAAACTTCGGTTCTTTAAAGTTTCGATTCTTGTCCAATATTCCTTCATAATTATGGCAAGCTGAAATAAGTACATCAATTGTTGTAATATCTTTTAATGCAATAAAAACAGAATAACAAGGACGGATGTTCCTAAGCAGAATTTCTAGTTGTCCAGATTCACTAAGAGGCTTAGACAATCTAGAAAACATTCCACCCATAATAGACACATAAACTACAATAGATTCACTTTCAGCTTGAGTGCGATCCTTAATTGCTGAAAGCAGTTTATAATCATAATCAAATTGTCCAAAATCTCGAATCAATAAATTGCAAATTTCATCCCATGAAATATTTGGATTCCGAGATTTTAGAAATCGAAACCAATGAAGAGCATTATCAGTAAAAATTTCATAACCACACGACAATAATATTCCTTTATCAATATTTCTTGAAATCCGAAATTCTTCTACCCTAACTAAGAAAGATCTCGGACATGTTTTACCATTAAAAGATATCTTACGCAAATCTGATAATATGTTATGAGATATTATCAATTCGGGGTTTGAAGGGCCTGGAGAAGGGTTAGTACTAGGAATGAAATCAGTAGGTTGCTCGCCATTAGACAACACAACCTCCTCACAAGGTTGAAATTGTTCTACAGTATCAGAACACGCATCCAAACGTTCAAAAATAGTTTTTATTCTGGATTTAGCTTCCTTATATAATGAATTTGATTCTGGTAATAGATCAATATCAATTCGTTCTAATCGATGATATAAATGATTTGCTGTAGTAATGATCTTGTGAAGATACCTATTATTTCCTGATTCTATTTGTTGTACCTTATGTTCTAGATACTCAAGAGTTTTAAGAGCCTGTTCCAAATCTTGACATGGTTCTAAAGGAGAATCAATAATACTCTCTGAAGGAGAGGCAATTTTTTCTATTTGTTTCTTGAGTTTAATAAAATTAGAATCAGGCTCTTGTAACCGAATCAAAACTTCATATTCTAGTTCAGCTTTATTCAACAAATTAAATTTGACTTCTCTAGCCATTTTACAAACAATATTCAGAAATACAAGTAAGAAATAATAAAGATTCTTTAAGTTAATTAAATTGTACCCACAAGTCAAGAAATAAACCCAATTGAATAGATCTCAGGGTCGCAAAAGCACTACAATAAATTAAGATAGAAGAGAGAAAGTAAGAGGTGCAGTGTGAATATGTTGTCGAGTAGATGATATATGAAGCGCGCATGGCCCGGCGGTTAGCGTAGAACGCAAACGATCTATGCAACTAAGCTAAACGGGCGCGGTCGGGTGTGAGATGGGTGACCGCTAGTGGCAAAAAATTTCATGCGCGTTTCCGTGCTTCGGAGGGCACGTTAAGCCGTCGGTCCCGGTTGTTGTCGATAGATAACAGTCGTTAAACCTTGTCGGAGGCCATAAGGGCGGTTTGAAAACATCCGACAGCGGGTTGGCCACTAACCCGCATCTCCACCAACCCGCATTGGAGCAGCGTGGTGGAGTAAGCTCCAGGCCTCCCCAATAAAGGGGAGAGACCCGTGCCCAGCAGTGGGACGCAAAAAGGGTTGCAGCCCAAGATGATATAAGTTCCCAACCCAAATCAACTGACTCAAAGAATGAGTAGAGATCTGGACGTCAGCGTATTCCACTGAGTAGGAATATATACATAAACTATAATAATAAAATATAATTCCCGACCCAAACTTACACGAGGAAGTCTGGACGTCAGCGTATTCCACTGAGTAGGAATTAATATATACATATATAGGAATACTTGTATTGTATAGTGTAAAGAATAGGAAGTTAAAAGAAATCTGCCAAAATGTTGAGCCAAAGATAATTACGTGTACACATATACTTGAGGAAGTATAGTTTTAGAATTTAGAAAGAAATGAGTAATAATTTCCGTTGGGCGCCAATTGTAGTGAAATAAAAGGGAGTTTAGGGATAAATTGGGTTTATTTAATAACCTAGTGGTTACAGAGAATATACTACACTAAGCGTATAACTAATTTTAAAACTAGCACACTTAATGTCCCTAAGACACTCGCGGAACGATAGTAAGATTATTAGAAGGTACCTCCTTTAGTGGATGGTCCAGTGCACGTCCAGAATCTTCAGTTCTTTATTAGAATAGAATTCCACATTCGACAAATCCAGGCAATATTGTAGATATCACCAAGAGTCCAGTATCCGCTCGCATAGGTAGGTATAGGTAGTATAAAGTTAGATAGGTTTAGATAACTTTCACTTGAAAATACTTCCAGAAAGACTAGCAGGATATGTTGTAGAACCAAGAGTAAGAGCTCAAAGAAAGAACCAGAAAAACAGAGAACCTCGTGTTCGGCCGTCCGGCCCTTATATATCAAAATCATTCAAATTTGAATTTACTTCTTCCATGGATTTCCTTTATGCATATTCTTGCATTCGACCAGCAGGTTATCCAAAGAGTTTCCAGTATCCATAATTTCAGCGAGTGTCGTAAATTAATTTGAAATGATAAATAATACAAAACTAAATTAGACAAACATTATATAATTTTATTCTTTGAAAATAAAAATTATATTATAAAAAACATGTAGCAGCCAAAGACAATATTAAAATGTGTTTATCTATGAAATTAAATAAGAAACATAAATGACAGACAAGACAATTTTGATAGGTAAACAAACATTGTATTAAAGTAATGAAGAAATAAGCAACGAAAAGTAAATATAATAACAGAACAAAAGGATATAAGTTATAAAAAATGATAATGGAAGTGAATGAAGTAAGTAATAACATGTAGTGTATTAATAACACTACAGACTTCAAACGGTAAAAAATAAAATTGTTCAGTACCTACTTCTTCTTGCTTATGGTAATGACTCTTAAAACTATTTCTGGAGTCGGGCCCTTAGTAAATGTCGTACTATTCGTTCTAAATTGGCATCGACAGTACAGACAGTGCGACAGTACCTACTTCTTCTTGCTTATGGTAATGACTGTTAAAACTATATTGGAGTCGGTGCCCATTCAAAACGAAAGGTACACTATATTTACTATGACAGGACATTTCACTAAGGGCCCGACTTCAAAAATAGTTTTAAGAGTCATTACCATAAGCAAGAAGAAGTAGGTACTGAACAATTTTATTTTTTACCGTTTGAAGTCGGTTCTATTTTTTTGTTAAAAACTTAATTTATTTCACTCTTTTTAGTAATTTTAATAATTCTGTATGTATTAGCATAATTGGAAAAATTTTCACTTAACTTCTAAACTTTAAACAGATTTACCTTTTATAATCATGTTTATCTAATAGCCATCTAAAAGTCTGAAAGACATACTATCAGTCCACCTGAACGTATAAATTAAAGAAAGAATTTGCTCTCAGCTCCTAAACGTTGAGGAGTTGTACCTTCAATCATCAGTTAAGCAACAGCAGGTGATAATTACCAGACATAAATATTTGTATTATGTTAAAAATATGACTAAAAGCATGTGTGTGCCTATTAAGTTTCAGTGTTTCCCTCGATTTCCCTAATATCACATCATCAGATTTTGACATGGTGATGGTGACAGTTGGACCACCTCAGGAATGTAAGATTTCGAACAAAAAACCATTTATTGAAAGAATTTGCTCTCAACTCCTAACCGTCGTAGTACCTTCCATCATCAGTTCAGCAACATGATATGACGATAATTATACACAAATGTCTGTTTTGCTTTGTAAAAATATGAATCATTTGTTGTGCTATAAAATTTGAATGTTCCCTTCGATTTCTCTGGGATCCCCTCATCAGACTTTGACTTGGTGACAGTTGGACCATCTCGGGAATGTAAGATTTCGAATAAAAAACTATTTATTGAAAGAATTTGCTCTCAACTCCTCACTGTCGCAGTACCTTCCATCATCAGCTCAGCAACATGAGATGATGATTTCTATGCGTAAATATCTCTTATGCTTCAGAAAGTATAAGAAAATAAATGTGTGTGCCTATAAAATTTGAGAGTTCCCCTCGATTTCCCTGGGATCCCATCATCAGATCCTGATTTGGTGACAATGGGACCACCTCGGGAGTATAAGCATACGAACAAAAAAAGAATTTTGAAAATCGGCCCACAAACGGCGGAGTAATCGGTGAACATATATAAAAAAAAAAATACATACAGCCGAATACAGTACCTCCTTCTTTTGGAAGTCGGTAAAAATACGACTGGAATTATAAATCTCGTTGGAATGTTCATATTTTCATCAATCAAAGTAGGTAAAAAATATTTTAATATTTATTGACAGAATAAGAATTATACCAATTATATAAAAAATAACTTTTTTATGTCGAGTATTAACTAGGTACCTTTTAACACTGCGTATTATCCTAAAAAGTAATTTGAAGACCTAAGTAAATAAGCACAAAATAGTTTCTTTACTTAAGCATCGGAGTTCATATTTAGGCAAAAGTGAGATAATTGACTAATAAAGCGTTTTGGCATTAATCTCGCCTTTTTTGCATATTTTAAAATTTGGTCAATAAATAATAAATAAATAAATAGGCTAAGACGTGATATCTAAGTCATGTGAGCTTTGACTGTTAAACTTGTTGACATTATTTAGCTAAGAAAAGTCCTAATTTGTCTTTGATATGATTTTTTAAATCATAATGTAAGTACATCTTTTGACAGCCACCGTGGCGTAGTGGGTGATGAGCCGACTGCGAAACGTGAGGTCGTGGGTTCGATTCCCACCCAGGGCAAATATTTTGTGTGATGAACATGACTATTTGTTCTGTGTCTGGGTTTTAATTTATCTATTTAAGTATGTATTTAGAATTATATAAGTATGTTTATAAGCTTTCTGATTACCATAGCACAAGCACTGCTTAGTTTGGAATCAGATGGCGTTGTGTGAGTTGTCCAAAAATATTTATTTATTTATTTATCTGTATATATGTATTACAAGTAAAGCAGTAAAAAAATCTCCTTCAAAGCCGCCAATGCTCGGGTGGCTCCTCTAGGGTTGCCCGTGTCCATAGGTGACGGTGATCGCTTAATACCACGCGGCCCGTCTGCCTTTTTGTTCGGTTAATTTATAAAAAAAATCACTCATTCACTCATCAGCCCATATTAGTCCACTGCTGGACATAGGCCTTTCTCAAGGAGTGCCACTGAGTCCGATTTTCGGCTCTACGCATCCAGTTACTACATAAATACATATACATAATTATAATGTATAATTAGTAAATAAATATTATTTTACTGGTAAATGTTGACGTGATTCACCTTGAAAACTATGCCTATAAATATTATTTCCGGAATAAATAATAAATATCACTTTTATGTAGTCAAGAAAAATCCGTCATGTCAGAGAAATCTTAAGAAAAGTCAACCACATCTTATTCCCAGCTTTTCAATACTTTTTACCAGTTCCGCAAGGAAAAAACCAAGCACGCCTTCTTTCAAGAAAAATCGAAAATACAGACATTGGCTTCAGGCTCTTTCAATATTATTTCTAAGTAAATTAGAGCAAGATTTTTTTATTGGTGAGGTAAAGAGCAAAAAATTTGTCTTATCTTGGCTGCAACCCTTTTTGCGTCCCACTGCTGGGCACGGGTCTCTCCCCATTAATGGGGAGGCCTGGAGCTTACTCCACCACGCTGCTCCAATGCGGGTTGGTGGAGATGCGGGTTAGTGGCCAACCCGCTGTCGGATGTTTTCAAACCGCCCATAAGGCCTCCGACAAGGTTTAACGACTGTTATCTATCGACAACAACCGGGACCGACGGCTTAACGTGCCCTCCGAAGCACGGAAACGCGCATGAAATTTTTTGCCACTAGCGGTCACCCATCTCACACCCGACCGCGCCCGTTTGGCTTAGTTGCATATATCGTTTGCGTTCTACGCTAACCGCCGGGCCATGCGCGCTTCTTTCCAGTCTTATCTATCCGGAGTCTATTTTGATTTATGTGCTTTAGTTTTTTATGGTGATTTATATTATTAGAAAAAAGATCTTTCATTTAAACTCATGTTAATTCATTTAATTAATAATTCATTCAAATACTAATAAAGAGTTTTACAGGAATGAATTTTCAAAACACGTCTTAACGTCGAAGAGCCAACGATAAGGGAAACGTAGTTAAAAACATAAACATATGAAACTCTTGACAACTCTTTACATTTTAGAACAACTCTTTTTAAACTCCAGATTTAATATGGTTTGTACCAAATCTATACAAATAAATAAAATTGGAGTAGACACTCCAATTTGTAATATTATAAGAACTGCTTTTTACTACATGCATATGAATTTATATACGGTACATAATGTTATTTTGGTATAACATTTTTACAATTTTTATCTGTCTGTCTGTTTGTTCCAGCTAATCTCTGAAACAGCTAGACCGATTTTGACGGGACTTTCATTGGCAAGTAGCTAATGTAATAAGGCGTAATTTAGGCTACTTTTATTTTAGAGAAATTCTAAAATTTTAAGTCCACGCGGACTAGTGGAATCATAATATGTTTCTTAAATCCTAATAGTATAAGAATGATCTTTGACTAAAATCGTATTACTAAACCCTTGTTATTCCAAAAACCTTTCCACGATTTAATTCATCGCCTCGACATCGCCATTGGTTAGCCTCCTAAGAAAGAATTTCTAGCTCTTGCCACTTTTTCAAACCCGATTTGTCAAGATGTCTGCTAAAAATGTGGATGAAATTTTTATGTTCCTTTTTCTAGAGCGGTTCAAGGAAGGCTCTCAATTCCAAGAGAAATGGTTATATAGATATATCTCAATAACATGGCTTTACCAATATTATTCGGTGCTGTCTTAGATTAAAATAAAATAGTGGAAGATTTACGATACTCATACGATATCTTTATAACTTTCAACTGAAAATGTGGATGATACACAACTACAACAGAGTTATCGCTCTTTCGCTACGCTGAAGATTTATTATAACGTTTTACGATTTTGAAGGATAGAGACAAACCAATTTGTTTTGACGATAGCGTGAGCGAGACAAGCAAGTTACTGACGTGTGCGTCATAGTAGGTATACTTTGAGTCGGGCGACAGGAACCCAATTTAAGGGGATCGACGAGCTAAAGAATACTCACCTATCTTCCGTATTTTTTTTATGGTTGCAGTATTACTTATAATATTGAATGTCGTTTAACCCATTTTACTTCGTCCTATTAAATCTTGTCACGGCTTGTTTCATCTTTTTATTACTAGTCAAGACAGAAAAGGGTTGAGAAAAATGCTGTGCAATAATAAAGAATTTAAACTTTATAATGAGAACAGCTGACAAAGAAAGCTGGTAAAGAAGAAAAAACAGTTGCAAAAATGCTAGAAAAAGGCATATAAAGGTGTTGGAGTTATTGTTTTGAATGTGTTTTTAAGTCACTTCTAACTCAAACGCAATTAGGTACTACTTATTCAACATTATCATAAGTAGGTATATTAATGTATCTACGTACCTAAGTGTTTTTAACCAACTTAAAAAAATAAGGATTGTTTTCAAAAAGGGACGCTAAGTATTGCTCTTAATTTGTTTTTATGTTACCATCGAATCGGTATCGGTAAGTATCGGGGGGGGGGGGGGAAACCTTCAAAAGTTACCCAGCACCATAGGAGAGGATACCGGGTTATGTGCGATTTGTACCGCACTAAAACCCCCTCGGTGGCCTGCCTCTGCGCTTGGGGAGGACTCCGGGATCTCCATTGGAACGCACCGTTGTCTTCCACGCGCGGCGCCCCAGAACGGGCCCATCTTCGGGAGAGCCGATGTGCTTTCCTGCACCTTCAGGTGTTCACGGCAGCATGCGGCCACGCACACACAGCCGTCTCTCCCGGGGCTGCTGGGTGGACGGGTTAAGCTCCCGCTTACACCGTCCGCAACACCGGAAACCCCCTTTAGTTGCCTCTTACGATCAGGCATACTGTAGTGTATTGATGTCTATGGGTTTCAGCATTTCAACTACAAGTGCACGCCTGTATGCTCGTCTGTTACTGTATTAAATTTAGAAAAAAATACATAGATATCTAGTATTAGTTAAATTAAATATCAGTAAGGATGAAATAATAAAACTGCAACTATACGGAAACTTTGAAAAAGCAACGAGCCGTTTTGCAGATACAACTGATGTTTAAAAAGTGTTCCAAAAACGTTTTTTATAAAATGTTGGAAACGTTAACGGAAACGTTCGTTTTAATGAATACGCGTGAAGCCATCGCACGTCATTAGTGCGGAAAATAGCGCGGAATTAAAACATTGCGGGATAGCGGAATTTCAGCCGCCATGTTTTTTCAATGGCTTTATAGAGTGTACTGTAATATTATACTAGTTTTGTGACTCGCGTTTATGCTATTTTTTCATATTAATTAGGACCAGTAGTTTAGTTTTTCAGTTATCCATCTACCAGCCATTGGGAGTCATATGCTGGACATAGGCCTTCCTTAATTTTTAATATCTGTCCGGTCTTTTACCCTCTTAAAGATAAATAAATAAATATCTTTGGATAATTCACACAACGCCATCTGATTCCAAACTAAGCAAAGCTTGTACTATGGTGATCAGAAAGCTGATAAACATACTTATATAATTCTAAATACATACTTAAATAGATAAATTTACACCCAGACAGAGAACAATAAATAGTCATGTTCATCACACAAATATTTGTCCTGGGTGGGAATCGAACCCACGACCTCACGCTTCGCAGTCGGCTCATCACCCACTACGCCACGGAGGCTGTCGAAGAAGAATACGATGAAGAAGTAGCTTCTTGCTGTCTTCTTCTGGTTGTCAGTCAACCTGATTTGAAGGCGGCCTTTTGCCGAAGCCAAAATCTTTTTGCCGAAGTCGAGCGAGACTTGTCATGTAGCCATGTGAGAAGTAATTTTTTTTTTTAATTCTAAATGCTTAAATATATTTCACTAGCCTTCTGTCAGCGGCATCGCCCCAGTTATAGCGTTTTATAGGTTCCCGTTATATAAAAACCATCCTATGTCCTTTCCCAAAGTCCACTCTGTCTGTGTTCCAAATTTCATTAAAATTGGTTCAGTAGTTTAAGCTGGAAAGCGTAGCAGACAGACAGACAGAGTTACTTTCGAATTTACAATATTAGTAGGGATTATTTTGTTCCAGAAATAAAAGCAAAAATTAATAAATCGCAGATTACAAAACACCTAAAGATATTACTGGTATATTACTGGGAAGCAAAATTCCAGTTCCATTCTACAATCCGAATGGATTTTGTTCGCTCGCATTTTAATTTTAAGCTCGAGGTTAACTACACTTTTTTATGTTGATCGTGTCCTTATTGTGTTCTGTAATGTACTCTATATTCTTTAACACGGCCAGATTTATGGTTCAGTATATCATGAATAATTATTAATTAAAAAAAATTAAAACCACCTCCAAGGAGCCTATGACATATATTATGAAAGATAGCAAAATTTAAACGAGCAGTCTCCAAAAAGTTCTAATTAAAATTGTTTTACTATTTTCGGATACTTTAAATTCATTTTTAGGGTTCCGTAGATCGAAAAGGAAAAACGGGACCTTTATAGAATTACTTCGTTGTCCGTCTGTCTGTTAAGACCCTTTTCTTCAGTGGTAGTGGAGGAGGTGAGGAACGCGTAGAGGTTCAAGCTGGAATTTATATCAAATAATTAGGTCTATTGTCCCTTGGAGCTTTGAAAAAAATCAAACTTCTATGTCAGCGCAATCAAAAGATACAGTCATAAATGCCGCAAATTTCCGCAAATTTTCGACACTCGCAAGGGAATCAAAACCTACAGGGTACTTACTTCTCGTGAACTCAGAATCTTGAAATTCGGTATGAAGCAACGTCTTATAGCACAGATAAAGAAAACTTGCGAAAACCGTAAATTTTTATTTAAATCATATATTAGAAATATTTCACGGGACCCTCGGTGCGCGAGTCCGACTCGAGCTTGGCCGGTTTTTTTTTAATTTTTAACTATTTCTTAATTTTTAGTTGATATTAGAAGAAAGTGCTTTAAAACTACAAATATTTATAAAAGATAGGGTCTTGACATTTTTACTATTAATCCATTATCTTCAAAATTATTTAAAAAATCATTGAAAAAGTAAACTTTTCTTGTGACAGTTTTAGTAATGAGTAAAAATTTAATAAATCGCAGATAACGGCATGACAAGATTTTACTGGCGCTGAAAAGCAAAATTCAAATTCCATTCCATTCGGGATGCACCGAATGCATTTTACTCGCAATTTTTAATATCAAGCTTGGATGTTGTTAATACACATTTTATTTTTATTCTAGCCCCGTCCTTAATGACTGTTCTGTTATAATTTAAATTCTTTTGCATGCTTAGATTGAGGGTTTAGTTTATTATAAAAAAAATACCGCCTAAATAGTGGTAATTAGATGGTAAGTAGAACTTGCGGTTGCAGTGGTAGACTGGTTGATTGTCACTGTATTTGACCAATAATAATTACGACTGATGTAAGCAATGAGATAACAATTTATTTAGTCATTACTTTAGAAATTAGTAAAATTTAGTAAAGCAAAGATAACAACGAGACTTTATGTCAATGATGTTAAACGCGGACGCTAAACGCTAAAAAGCAAAATTTCAATTCCATTCTGCATTCCGAATGCATATTTCATCCGCAATTTTTAATATAAAGCTCGAGGTTAACTACATCTCTGTTATGTAATATACTTAAAAAAATTTTTTGTTTAATAAGAGGCATTGCTCTCTTATCAATTTAACTAGATATGTATTAGTATAAGAATTATATTACAGAGCGACATTGCCTATAAAGGTAAAGCTCTCTAAATAAAGAATAAAAAAAATTAAAAAAACTGTGGAGGTGGTAGAGTTTTGATTGTTCGCTACGAACTATGACTAACTCCCAGAGGGAGAGATCAAGGCATAGTTCATCACGTTGGACAATGGAAAACATAGTATTTAATTAAATATGATAACATTTTCCCTCGCCGTAGCGATAAATACTCAATAAATTTCTTTTGTCACAGCAGCGACCCCGGGTTAGAACTCCGTGTCGGAGACCACAGACACCACTGTCTCACACTCGGCCATCGCTGCTCAAAGTCTATAAGAACAAATTCCCAAATGACGGTGAACCACCTACGGTTCAAATAAAATAAAATAAATTTGTACAAAAAGCACAAAATAGGGTTAAATTTAATTTAAGCAACTAAAGTAATTTACAGAATTATTTAAGTCTACTGTATTTTAGTGTTTATTGTAAATAATTAGTTTATAATTTAAATTTAATTTTAACTTGTAATATATAACTTTTACAATAAAATTTGTACACCCTAAAGGGTAAATATGGCGATCTTAATATTTTTGTAAAAACTTTTTTATAACCCATATTTGTGCAAATAAAATATTTTATTTTCTTTCTTTCCCAGAAGTACCACCGTTATATCCATTTCTGAGTAAAGAGCAAAAATTTAATAAAGAGTAGATAACTGCACCTTACTTAGAGATACTACTAGTGCTGAAAAGCAAAATTCCAATTCCAATCTACATTCCGAATGAATTTTTTCGCCAGCATTTTTAATATCAACTAGACTTTTTATTATTTTTGCTATGCTGTTGGCATCCTTATTAACTATGTTCTGTTGCGTAGTCTACACTTTTTCACACGGTCAGTGGTTAAAATATGGTTTAATCAAAATTTTATTTCTTGTGTCAGATACGTTTTTTAACTAATAAGGAGGAAAACAAGCGAAAACTGTTGAAATAAAAAAAATCGGTTAGGCTAACCTAACCGATCTAAATCTTAGAGTATCAAGGTATAACAGGTATGACACCCGTCAGAGGAGTGGCCTTTATGGGTGAACCCCTCGTCCCAACGTCCATGCACAATGTGCCTTCTAGTTATACAACTAGTGTGTGTGTCGGTGTCAGTGTTGTTGGGGTAGAAAATGACGTTGTTAATTGAAATTGACATATTTAGAAATGTATGCGTCTGTAGCGATGAAAGAATATTTGTGAATGTGTGACAGAATTAAAATGTGTGCGTTCTTCACCCCGCACCAGATTTGGCACAGAAATTATGTATCGAAGCGAAGCGCTATGCCGTCTCTACTGAAGGGTGAGTCAGTAACTTTGATGCGGATAAGGGTTAGGTTAACATTTCATTTTACTTGCCATCGAGTTGACTCGATGTGAAATGGCTCAAATACACATCGAAGAAAAACAGGACAAAAAATTATTATTGTTAGACAAGTGATAAATATGGACGTAATAGCTAACGTAACGTATGTATGTATTTTAAAGCAATGCGTTGATCAAAATTAAACCTTATTGTAAACAAATACGTCCGCCGTTGTGTCGTAGAACTTGCGGTAAAAATAGCATAAATAAGTGTAACGACGCATTTGACATTCTGCTGGTAGAAGATATGTAGGTACTTCGGAGAGCGTGCGCCTAATAGCCTTACAATCTGAGCTATTCAGAACAATTGCTCCATTTCCCGGCCTTGAAAATAATAAACTGGTGCCGAGTTGCATTCTCTTTCAATTTCAGGAACCATCTGGCCACGCCCGTAAACTACGCGAGATTCTGTTGACTGGATATCCTGAGTGTAACGGTGTGTAAATCTAAAGGTGAAATTAATCCTTGAAACAGTTAAAATAGTATTATTGCTTACATTGTCTTCTATAAAATATAATCGTTTATAAAATATATTAATAGTCTAATATAACAATCCATACTTAATATTATAAATTTGAAAGTAACTCTGTCTGTCTGTCTGCTACGCTTTCTTGCTTAAACTATTTTTTTTTCAACCCCTTTTTATGTCCCACTGCTGGGCACAGGTCTCCTCTCACAAGTGAAAGGGATTTAGGCCATAGTCCACCACGCTGGCCAAGTGCGGGTTGGTGGACGTCATGCTTTCGAGAAATTTTGAATTACTCTCAGGCATGCACGGCGATGGAGAACATCGTAATCAATCTAATATCACGATATTTTCCATCACCGCGGAGCAGCGTTAAACTACTAAACCAATCTTAATAAAAGGAACACAGATAGAGTGGTTTTTATCCTACGGGAACCTAAAACGGGTCCACGTGCGCGAAGCCGCTGGCGGAAGGCTAGTATCTTTATAATTTTCAACAGAAAATGGGGATGACACACAACTACAACACAGACCTCGCATTTTACGCTACGCTGAAGATTTATTATAACGTTTTGCGATATTTAAGGATAGAGACAAAACAATTTGTTTTGACGATAGCGTGAGCGAGACAAGCAAGCTACTGACATACTGACTAATCTGTAATGTCGTTTATAAAATGTTATAATACAGAAGTCCGCTGGATGCGATTTCTGCTCTTTGCTAGTACCTATTATGCTCCAAAGCTTATACCACAAAGCTGCTTCAATGCGAGTTGGTAACACTGGATAGTGGCGAACGCCTTGCCTAATGTTTTCAAACAAATGTATTCTCCGGTACCTGCGACTTTCCGTGCCTTTCAAACCACAGTAACATGTATGAGATTTTCGACAAGCAGTCACCTATTTTACTTTCGACCGCGTCCATAAAGCTTACGATCTCGTTTGCGTTTCTCAAACGTCAAGACGTTGACGTCGCCAGTCTCTAACCTAAAGAATTTACGCTGCGCCTTGCGTTGCAACATCGACGTTGCTTTTTTTATGAGTCCTTATAAAATCGCGTGATAGCTAGCGGCTTTACACTTTGACAAACCCTAGACAAATCTACACTACATTTCTATTACTTTCCGACAAATAGGTCATTAATGTAATTGATGGAGTTAAGTTTCACATATTATTTCAATAGCGCAGCCATTCACTAGCGAATTGGAAAGCCATAATTGGATTGAAGTCATATTAGATGATGTAAATACGACAGGCGATAGGAAGTCCAATATTGACTGCGAATGTTTGCTTCGTATCGGGCTCGATGAGGCTCTCCACGCGGGGTCAATGACTGCTTCAGGACTGATTATCTTGCAAATATATACTGTTTACATAACTAGATACTCAGCTTATAGCTCTCTTCTTCTATGCCTTAGGTTTAAGTTGCCTTACGAAGCAAGAAAATAGACAGTTGAAATTTTCACAGATTCTGTTGCCGTTATAACAACAAATACAAAACTTCGTCCGACGGACCTTAGTTTTGGAATTTTTCTAAAATATAAGTATCCTAAGTTACACAATATCCCGTCAAAATCGGTCCAGCAGTTTCAGAGATTAGCCGGAACAAACAGACAGACAGACAGACAAAAAATGAATATACATATGTACCGTATGTACATACATTCATATGCATGTAGTAAAATGCGGTTATTTTAATATTAAAAACGGACACTCCAATTTTATTTATTTGTTTAGATGTATGGATTTACACTGATTCATTCCATTAGAGATCGGAGCGTCCGGAGTCTTCCTCAAGCACCGAGGCAAGCCACCGAGGTGTTTTTACTGCGGTACAAATTACCTTTTGAAGGCTTCCCCCGATACAAGAAAGGTACACTAATTTCAACATAGGAAGAAATGTAAATATCATTCAAAGCTGTTAAATCTAATACCTTTAAACGAGCAATTCTTGTATACTGTTCAGTACATGAACAGAAAATTAAAGAATTGTATAAATTAACTTAAGCATATTAAATATATTAAAATTGCAATTGTATTAAATTAATTTAAATTGTTAAATATAAGAGTATTTGGTCAAAGTCGTCACAAACAGATAAAATATGAAGAAAATTAACTTCTCACAGATAATAAATTGTATTCATCAGTATAGTCTAAAAATATCATAATGGCAACAATGTTTTTGTCTAGTTTAAAGTTTTGCTTATGGCAATTTTTCCTTCTTCTCTCTTCAGCCGTCATCACGTTAGCTGTACTAAAAATTGTGTCCGCAGAAATTTATTGTAAACGTTCAATAAACGTGTCAAGAAAGTCAAACGCATGTTTTACTTAACATATACCTACATCTAAATATATTTTTATGAATCTTGGAAACGGCTCCAAAGATTTTGATGAAATTTAGTACCCTGGTTTCGGGGATGATAAATGGATTCAGCAAATTTTTATTGATAGAAATTGTCGTTTTACTTAATATTTATGCCGTTAAATATAAAATTATTCGTACTGACATCTATTGGAGGATATTAATAATATTGTGGCGTAGAAAGCCGTCAAATGTCGACCGTCAATCCGCCCTTCAAACAAATAACAATGTCGATATAAACCTCTATAAAAAATTCGTCAATGGAATTAAAGCTTTCTTGGTCGTATGGTTACGAAAGCTTACTACGTAGCTAGAAACCGAGGTTCAAACCTCAAGTAGGAAAGTTGCGTTTTTTAATTTTTTGTGACATTTTTTTTTAAATTGCGAGCTAGGTATTTCAAAAGGCTTTGCTTAGTAACACTACGTTCATGAATGTTTTGCTTAAAAATAAACCAAGAAACACAATTGTTTTTATCCGAGCAACGCTCGGGCGTCCAGGTACTATTTTTTAAATTCACCTGCGCAATGCCCAACGGTCGACGCTAACTTAAAGCATTCGTTGGGATTGGATTTTTTTTGTTTGAAGTAAACTAATTTTAATCTTATTGAAAGTTATTCAGTTATTATGTGGAGTGATATTCACCTGCGCAATGCTCAACGGTCGACACTAACTTAAAGCATTCGTTGGGACTGGATTTTTTTTTGTTTGAAATAAACAAATTTTTATCTTATTGAAAGTTATTAAGTTATTATGTGGAGTGATATTCACCTGCGCAATGCCAAACGGTCGACGCTAACTTAAAGCATTCGTTGGGACTGGATTTTTTGGTTTGAAATAAACTAATTTTTATCTTATTGAAAGTTATTAAGTTATTATGTGGAGTGATATTCACCTGCGCCATGCCCAACGGTCGACGCTTACTTAAGGCATTCGTTGGGACTGGATTTTTTTGTTTGAAATAAACTAATTTTTATCTTATTGAAAGTTATTAAGTTATTATGTGGAGTGATATTCACCTGCGCAATGCCAAACGGTCGACGCTAACTTAAAGCATTCGTTGGGACTGGATTTTTTGGTTTGAAATAAACTAATTTTTATCTTATTGAAAGTTATTAAGTTATTATGTGGAGTGATATTCACCTGCGCAATGCCAAACGGTCGACGCTAACTTAAAGCATTCGTTGGGACTGGTTTTTTTATTTGAAATAAACTAATTATTATCTTATTGAAAGTTATTAAGTTATTATGTGGAGTGATATTCCCCTGCGCAATGCCAAACGGTCGACGCTAACTTAAAGCATTCGTTGGGACTGGATTTTTTTATTTGAAATAAACTAATTTTTATCTTATTGAAAGTTATTAAGTTATTATTTGGAGTGATATTCACCTGCGCAATGCCCAACGGTCGACACTAACTTAAAGCATTCGTTGGGACTGTTTTTTTTTGTTTTAAATAAGCTAATTTCTATCTTATTGAAAGTTATCAAGTTATTTTTAAAATTATTCATTATGTTGCATATTTTAAAACATTACATTAGCAAAGAGTAGAATGATAATGTTTAATTAATATTGCAAGCGTACATCATAATATTAAAATGCAAAATACGAGTATACGGTAAGCAAGAGCAAGCACAAAGCAATACTTTAGATAGTGTGGCATTTTAAAAAGAGATAATTATTTTAAATATTACTTTTTTCTCGCATAGAGCAACGTTCTGAAATTAAATATAAAACCCGTGTATATATTTATATACATATAAACTAGCGGCCGCCCGCGATTTCGTCCACGTGGACTTTAGCTGTAGATTTTTCCTAAAATAAAAGTTAAGTAAGTTACTCCTAAGTTACTCCTCATTACATCAGCTACCTGCCAGTGAAAATCCCGTCAAAATCGGTCCAGCCGTTTCAGAGATTAGCCGGAACAAACAGACAGACAGACCGACAGACAGACAGACAAAAATTGTAAAAAATGTTATACTGGTACATAATATATGTACTATATAGACACTCATATGGATGTAGTAAAAAGCGGTTATTTTAATATTACAAACAAACACTTTTATTTATTTGTATAGATATATTATACATAATGTATGTATATTTTTGTTATTTAATCGGAGTATCCAACAACCCGCATTGGAGCAGCGTGGTGGATTAAGCTCCAAGCCTTCCCAATAATGGGGAGAGACCCGTGCCCAGCAGTGGGATGCTAAAAGGGTTGCAGCCAAACGGAGTAACAGACGAGCAGGTAGGCATATATAAGTGATCGCTATATCCCATGCTATAGTTGCTCGTAGTATCTGTAACTATATCAAGCAATCTTGAATCTTGAACCGCATTCAGTTGTTCTAAGATTTTGGGGATAATGGTCGCGTCATTCAAGTCTTCGACAGGCTTGAATGTGATACAGATCATTAATTTTATCATGGTTCTGAAAGAAAGTTACCGCTAAATTCTTCAACACGGGTCGAGTTCTAAACCTGTCGCGCATCTTTAATAACGACATTTTGTCACGTGCTTATTTATTGCTGCTCTACTGTGAGAGAAAATATTGAGATATTTAATTACAATGTTTTTCATCACGGAAAAATCTAATATCTTTCTTTAAACAAGCAATTCTTGTATATACCTAAATATATTTTTTGAATCTCGGAAACGGCTCCAACGATTTTGATGACACTTAGTACCCTGGTTTCGGGGGTTATAAATCGATCCAGCTAGGTTTTATTGTTAGAAATTTTAAATTATAAAAAATATTTTTAGCGATAATCAACTTAAATAAAAACTGAAAAATACGGCTCTTCCTGACATCTATTGGAGAGTATAATAATATTGTGGCGTTGAACGCCGTCATACGCCATCCGCCAATCCGACGTTCAAAGAAATGACTAATGTAGATTCGTTCATTGAATTAAAGCTTCCTTGGCCGAATACTTACGTGGGCTGACTGCGGAACTAGAGACCCGCGTTCAAACCTCATTCAAAACCATATTGCGTTTATTTTTTGTGAATATAAGTTAAGTAACACTAAGCAAATGAGTGTTTCGTTTGAAATTAAACCAAGAAAATAAATCGTTTTTATCCGAGCAACGCTGGATCGTCCAGGTATTTCTAATAATTTCTTGAAGACATTTTTTTTTCAACCTTTTTTATGTCCCACTGCTGGGCACAGGTCTCCTCTCACAAGTGAGAGGGATTTAGGCCATAGTCCACCACACTGGCCAAGTGCGGGTTGGTGGACTTCATGCTTTCGAGAAATTATGAATTCCTCTCAGGCATGCACGGCGATGGAGAACATCGTAATCAATTAAATATCACGATATTTTCCATCGCCGTGGAGCAGCGATAAATGCGCACATTACAAATATCTTTGTCAGAGGTGCGCGCCAAGGATTTGAACCCGGGATCGATCGCGTCGAAGACCTCGGCCACTCGGACCACTCGGCCATCGCTGCTCATCATCGCCGCTCTTGAAGACATGATGTCCACCAATCCCATGTACCCACTTGGCCAGTGTTGTGGATTACAGCCTGAACCTTCCCTGTGTGAGATCCTGTGTACCCATCTGTGGGACATAATTTGGTTGAAAAAAAAAACAATCCCCAAATAAAAGTATAATAAGTATTTGAAGTTGCCTTGCTTATAAGTTAATGTAGTAAAGTTTAGAACTCTGAAACTTTATCAACTAAGGTACAAACAAGTTGTCTGTAAGTAAGTTGTTATCTGATTCATACATACTTACAGTCGTTATTTATTAATTTATAATGTCTCACTCAACTCATTAAATTATAATGTCTAGTCTATACGAATAAAACTAACGACATTCTGAACGAAAATTTGTATTTTTCTATTCGTAAATGGTGCATAGTCAAACTTTTATCGCATGCCCTGGTTTTCTTATAATCGAAGTTAATTTCGTTCGGCGATTCAACTTGATAGAATTCTAAAGAAGTTTCCATTTGGTACAATGCGAATAATATCGTGAATTTTAAATTTCAAATTCAGTTAAGCAACTTGGGTGTCAAAGAACAACTCAAATTTCAGAATTGGGTCACGAAAACTATTTTTAGAACTTTTGTCAAAAATGAAAAAGTAAAGTTATGAAAGTAGATTTCATAGAAATACTCTTTGAAATAAAATATTCAAAAATTGGTGAAATTTAAATAATCGTAACCATATAGATATATTGTTTTTACCCAAAATAAAAAACCTAAATATTAACACTCTTTTATTAGCTTGACCTGTATGTATGTATGTATGTATGTATGTATGTATCGGAATCTTTTAACTTCATTTTCACTTACTTCTAGGAGTCTGATTAACTTGAAAATTTGCACAGGGGTCAAGGGCTGATTACAATACAATAATCTCATAACTTTATATCAAAGTCCTAACTAGGTCTATGGCCTATATCCCTCTCACTTGTGAGAAGGAGACCTGTGCCCAGCAGTGGCAGTGGGACATAAAAAAGGTTGAAAAAAAAAGTAGTTTAAAAAACTAAAAAACACGCTTTTGTTTTTTAGTTTTTTAAACTACATTATTTTTTCATATTAGGACTACAAAATATTCTTATATTTAATGAATGTAATGTTTCCCCGGTCATCGCCTTTAGGTGTCCGTTTGAGCTAGATAAGGCTGAGAAAAAAATGGCGGTGTAAAAACTCCCAGCAGCACTCTTTCAAAAAAAGTACATAATCTATAATATAAAAATGAATCGCAAAATGTGTTGGTAAGCGCATAACTCAACAACGCCTAGACCAATTTGGCCAATTGTTTTTTTTAAATGTTCGTTGAAGTTCAAGGATGGTTTGTACGGCGAGAAAAATTCGAATAATTGCCGGAAAAACCATAAAAACAGCCCTTTTCTTTTTCCCATACAAATGTTTTCTAACTAAAACGTAGTCAATTTGAGCTTTATTGCTATTGTATAAAGTTCATATTAAATTACAAGCACTCACTGTTGTCTAAGCAATGTAGGTGTGTTCCTAACGTCAAAGATCATATCTATCAAAACAGTGTGCGTGTGTGCGTTGGAGCACAGAATACATCGTTGGAGGAGTTTAATGTCGCATAGCATGATGTTATATAGGTTATAGCCTTCCCTAATAACTGGACTATTCAACACAAAAATAATTTTTCAGTAGTTCCTGAGATTAGCGTGTTCAAACAATCAAACATCCACGCGGACGAAGTCGCGGGCGGCCTCTATTCCTACTAATATTATAAATTCGAAAGTAACTGTCTGTCTGTTACGCTTTCTCGCTTAAACTAATGAACCAATTTTAATGAAATTTGGAACACAGATAGAGTGGACCTTGGGAAAGGACATAGGATGGTTTTTATCCTACGGGAACCTATAAAATGGGTCCAAGCGGGCGAAGCCGCTGGCGGAAGGCTAGTATATTATATATTTGAGATAATAGTATGGCTATGGGTCGATACGTGCATGTGACAGCTGATCGTATGTGACACTATGCTATACCTACTTACGCCGCATTACGGATAAATGTTCTTTTAGTCGAGTTTTACTTATAACTATAACGATTTGCACCCTGTTCTACACTAGGATTCGCTGTGTCATGGGTACCATGGATAGTGTCATTAGATGCACACAAATACAGAAGCATAAACACCCAAACCGAGAATAGAAATTTAAACTCATCATTCAATTTTCTAATTCGCCAGGAACCCAGGACCCGAACCCGGGACACTTCAAACGGCAGTCCAGCATTTTTTTAATTATTATAGAGTAGCAGACGAGCATGCAGGCCACGTGGTGTTAAGTGGTCGTTGCAGCCCATTGACATCTACATACAGCCTCAAGTAAGCATAGGTAAGTCTTGTCTGAGGTCGTATGCAGTTGCGCTGCCACTCCGGAGGCTGGTGGTCGCCTTATTTTTTATTTTATTTATTGTTAATTAGAACGATACATGTACCACTTACACTAATTAACACAAGCAACTTCTACCAATAGCAATAATACACATACAAATTAATTCAATGTCATAACAAGAAAATAATAATAATAATGATAATTTAACAATACTTTATAATAGTCGAAATAGATAAAATTTTTAATAACATAATATTAAATGGCATATCATTAATATAGTTTAATAGAAAACATATTATTATTACATAGAGAATAACTCACAGAAACATAAACAAATATTTAATAACGTTTCCCATTTGTCCGCAAATAAGTCGGTATTAGGGTAAGTTTCTAAAACAGCGTTCAATGCAGACAGCATGCGTGGTATGGGAGAGTTACGTCGTGCTACTGTTCGGCTAAAAGGTACTGCGAGAAGTTGGTGCTTCCGACACCGAAGGTAGTTGTTTGGAGTGTAAAATTGGGCCATATGTAAGTGTGGCCGGCAACTGCACTTTTCCACCGAAATACAATAGAATTGGTTCACGGCAGAAGTGGGTGCAGCGGTGGTACTTCCCCGGGCGAACGATAATAGTTCTACCACCTACAAATGCATGATGACCACTGCTCTATAGGGGTGGTCGTTACAATTTTTTTATCATTTAGGAAAGCCCCGACCGTGATGACTCACGAGGAAAGACCTCGTTCAGATCCGAAACTTATCTATTCCCAAAAATGTACCGTGAGTAAAGACTGCTGAATGAAGATGAATAAATAATCATATTTAGTTACGGTGACGTTTCGTAAGCATCCATGGATGTACTTGTTTCGTATTATGTACTTTACTACAGTTGAAATACGGAAAAACTCGACTTCCTCTAACTTTATATACAAATGAGCAACATGAGGGCGTTTTTGTGGCTAATTAGTTCGATGCACGAGCTCGTTTGTCATTTATTTCAGTTCCGCGAACTTTCCACTGCCTTATCTCACACTGTATGCACATTACCGTACTTGTTATAGAACAAAATTAATATGAACCCATCACTTTTACCTTAATCATTCCTTTTTTACTCAGAATATACACGATGTTACACTTGCATAGTGTGACCGGGAATCACCGCTATCTTAAGGAACTTCAATGATTTTAAAAACCTTTTTTTGTTATTTCAAAAACTTACGTAATCATAATATACATGGTATGGCCATGACCCATGTGGCGCAATGGATACCACGGCGGACTGCCAATCGAAAAGTCCCGGGTTCGATTCCCGGCGAAGCAGAAATTTGAATGATTCTCGGTCTGGGTGTTTGTGTTTCTGTCTCTGTGTGTGTCCATGGTACCCACGACACAGGCTATATCTACCCTACTGTAAGGCTATGAATGTGAAACGTTTATTTATTAAAATCATCAGCCCAGAACCAGCATTTTCTTACCTATAATATTTATTTCAACAACACTAGAATAATTTAATTTATTGATAACGATGCTAAAACGATATTGACTTGCTATAGTCGTACTTTATGAATGAAGGAAACAGCCAAAACAGCGATGCAATGAAGCTTAATTTTCATTAAATCTGTAAAAATAGCCACGGATGAATTTTTTATGGATTGTGCATTTCCCAACAATGATGTATGGAATATTCGACTTTCTCTAACTTTTTATGTAAAATAGCAACATAAAGGTGTTTATATAGCAACGTTTATTCGAGCCTAAGCTCGTTTGTTTTTCATATTTTTGTAACGGTTCGTTTTTATTTTCTTTAAATTTATCTTATGTTTTTGTATTTATACTAACTATGTTTCTTTTATTTTTATACGAGAGTTCGATACTTTTTATTTAAACCTCTATAGGTTTCATTATGTTTTGTTTTTTATTTTTCTATTTGTTAAAATTACTCTTACATCGAATGACAAGACGTCATTATACATTTGTTTATCCTGTTACTTGTTTTCTGAGGAAAATAAAAACTTACTTAGTTATTTCTTTGGTCTATATATAAAGTAATATAATATAGGTAAAGTAAATAAAGAATAGTAATAATTTAACTATGATATTTTACATAAATGTAGTTTCTTTTGCATGTCTTGTGTACCAACTAGGAAACTGACTGCCGCATCCTAGGTGCTATTAATTGCACCAGGTCACACTTGGTTCTTGCATTCCTTCGTATGTCTAACGATGACGCAGTCAAAAAGAATTCTCGACTCAGATATACAAATTTAGTCGAATTTCATGGATCGCCTGCACCCTTCTTTATTCGACCATATACTCTGAGAAGAGCACTACCCTCGGGGCTCCAGAGTGAGCATATCGGCCGCCTGCGTCGGATATCGAATATTCTGAGGCTTCTCCCCGAGGACAACGACTGTGACTCTTGTCCACGCTGCATACTCGTGTCTCCGACGACTTCAATCAGCTCAACAACAAGGCCAGTGTTATTTATTTATTTATACCAACAGCATTGTATACAAAACATTTAAAAGAACAATAAATACGTTAGAAGCATATTATCAGGTATACATGCCAATTATAGGTACGTATAGGTACGTACGTACATGTTATCCCTCGGATGTAACCCTGACCCTTTAATTTTCGATCTTAATTTACTAGCTCTATTTTCTTTGTTTTTCTTGATTTATAAGTATAAATTTTCTATTTCTCAATTACATTTATTTTTACCTTTTCTTTGTCTTTATTAAGTAGGACAATTTAAAGTGTTACATTTTTATTATTAAAAATCAGGATAACGAAGGAACATTTTTATGTTAACTATTTCTCTTCTTTTTGTAGAATTTCCGTAATACACCACTGCTGCACTCATTTGTGCCGTGAAGTCTGTGTATTAGTTTAACGATGCCAACCGCATCAAGCAGACTTGCTTGAGGCAATCATTACTCTCTGAAGTATCAGCGCAACTGCATACGACCTTAAAAAACCAGCCAAGTGCGAGTCAGACTCATGCACGAAGGGTTCCGTACCATTATCTATAAAAAAACGTTTATTATTTTATGGGAACTATTTATTTATCACCTGTGAAAATTTCTAAGGTCTATCCATCACAGTTCATGAGATGACAGTAGGACAGCGCTAAGCATGCGCTGTCCTACTAATAGGGTCCCTTTGACATCCTTCGGTCCTTCCTTTTACCCTGTTTCGACGTAAGACTGAAGCAACCCATTAACCATATAGACTAGATATGTGTTACTTCTTCGAATTTATTTCCTCCCCGAAGCTCCCCAAACTATTTTTACTGCACGTATCACGATGTCTTATCTTCAAAAAATTCGTTTATATTGTAATGTGCTTTTTTATATGCCAAATAAAAAATATGTTTTTTAAATTTAGTATTATGGGTAATTTATTATATATTCTAATGCAGCGATGCAGCATCGATGCACTCGTAGGATCGCTGATCGCCGATGTCAGAAGTAGCTAGTGTGGCTTGATCGTAAAGAAAACAATCAGAAAGGTAAAAAGAGATTCAATTGGATTCACAGCATCCTACAACATATAATTGTAAGGAGCGTGAATCAGTCAACGTTGCAAACCCGACACTGAATTGTTAAAGTCGTATGTTTTGAATTCAGAAAACAGCCAAAGCAGCGATGCAATGGAGCGTTTCATTAAAGAAATGAAACTACCCGAATATGAACATTTTTATGGATAGTGTACTCTACAATGAAAATACTCGACTTTCTATAACTTTGTATGTAAATAAGCAACATGAGGGGTTTTTGTGGCTTAGTTCGTAGCGTGAGCTCGGTTGTTATTAACGTTTATTTCAGAGTTCATGTAGACTTTCCATATTGTTTTTTTTACATTTTTATGCACATATACAATACAAATATGTACACACATACGAATTGTTAAGGTTTTGAATGCAGAAAACAACCAATGTAGCAATGCAGTGGGGCGTTTTATGAAAGCAGTAAAAAGAACCTGAGGACGAACTTTTATAGAATGTGCTCTATGATGTTGATGTATGAAAATACTCTACTTTCTCTGGCTTTATATATGTACAAATGAGCAACATGCGGGCATTTTTGTGGCAAAGTAGTTCCCAGCGTAAGCTCATATTTGTCATTTGTTTGACAGTCGCGAACGTTCCATTGTTTTATGCATATTTTTAAACCATGCAAATTATTCCTTGTTTTAAAGCATAATTATGTGTCTTTAATTTTTATTTGAGTCATTCCTTGTAAACTCGACTTTTCTACATGGTAGAACTTTCATTTGACCGGAAAAATACCTTAGCCATTAATTCTTGCAGATTTTAGTGGAAAGAAGTGGTTGCCGTGGAGGCTAACATAAGGCGATTATAGGTCTCGAAAGTAGAAGCGCAAAGAGCTGCAGGCGTCCTTATACTTATATTAGTAGAAGTATTAAATTAGGTTTTAGCTACCATCTAACACCATTATGCCTACATGCACGTGTGCTGCGTCATCATGTTTATTAAACAAAAAGTTACGAAGCCGTAATTAAACAATTAATTTTTTAAAGATATTTCATTAAATTCCTAGTATCTTCCACAATTTAATTTAAACGGAACGTGAATTAATGACGTATTAAGAACGATACAAACATGAAACTGAATTCGCATCTTGTGAATGCAGAAACAGCTAAAACAGCGATGCAATGTGTGGCGTTTCATTAAAGTACTAAAAAGTTGCCACGGATGAATGTTTTTATGGATTGTGTGTTGAGCACACGTAGGTGTATGGAAATACTCGACTTTCAGTTACTTTGTATGTAAATGTAATATGAGGGCGTTTTGCGGCAAATTAGTTCGAAGCGTAAGCTCGTATGTCATTTTCGTTTATTTTAAGTTTTCAGGAACTTCCATATTTTATGCACGTTTCTGTATATTTTATTTATCAATATCTTTTGTATTCTTCACAATATAAGTACGTGTTTTCCTTAGTTATAATTTTATATTTATATCAACATGTACCTACACATTTATACCTAGATCAAGTATCATGGGCTATAGTAAATCAGAATCAATCTAGAGAGAGTCTGTTAAATGTTATATGTGTCGGCAACTGACGATTCATACTCTTGTAACTGTATGCTATTATGAGTACAATGTGAACCTGTGTAAAACCATTTTCTGTACATGTTATTTTGTGGAAATAATAAAATAATAAATAAAATAATAATAATATATATATATATATATATATATATATATATATATATATTATTATTTTCCAATAGTTTGACTGTTACTACAGAGCATAATTATGATTCTGAGATAGTTGCTGTGTTTTTTACGTGTCACTCACAAAATCGTAGATGGCTGTTATTGTATTATTGTAAATTATTATGGATAAGTACTTTACTTTTGTCTGAAATATAATTGATTTCAAGTTTCAATTACAAAAATTCATTGTCAACCAACAAACCTACTTATATTTGCGATCTCTACTAATTATTTTTCAAAACCGTTCCATTTTTAAATAGCAAAAAAGGTCCACAACCTTTTTTATGTATGGCAAAATTAAGTAGCAACACTTTTGTGTTTTCGCGACAAATTAGTTCGCAGTAAGCTCGCTTGTTATTCTCGTTCGTTCCGGAGTTTTCGAGAACTTTCCATATTTTTAACTTGTTATCAAACCAAACATGATGTATGGTGTTCAACTTCAGTATGCAGCCATGTAACGGTTCCGTAGCTACTGTAAGTACAGTGATTTATTGAGTACGGTACGATCACTGAGAGAATTCTGAAACTATAAGATAAATATTAAATTGTTTTAAGGAACCCTGATAGCGATTTTGTTAAGAATAACTTCATTTCTTAGAATAAATAGGTATAGAATGAGTGTCTTCATACAAGCGCGCTGTCATAATTCCTACAGCTGTCACATCTGACAAACAAAATATTTTTATTTTGACCAAATTAACAATTAATTACTACAAAATATTGAAAACACTGAAAAGTTATTTTATTAGATTTCTTTTGTTTTTAAAAAGTATTGTGATAAAATTTAACCTTAAGTTTTACGGAGCGGCCCGACGTTTGGTGCCATTAATGACACCAATCAACATGCTTCTATTTAGGCGCGCGAACTTGGTTTCTTAATGAAATTGTAATTTATTCTAAGCTTCATTTATAAATATTAAAAAATATTGCGTTTGAGTAGAATGGTATGGTAGCCGGCCAAACTGACATGAGGCAACCAGACTCCAGATTACCAGAGCTCTTACAACTCCTCAGGTAACGTAGGAAATACGAGCACGATATTCAGATTCGTTCGGGGTTTCTTCTTTTCAAGTTGCTGCAAATGTGCCCACTAGACCTGTTGCTGCCCCCTAGCAACGGCGCTGGCAGCACATGCCATATGGCTTCAGACAATTCTTCGACCTTGCTTGGGTTGTGTGGTCCATGGCCTGCAACCACCACTTAACATCACATCAGCTCCTCTTCCCTAGTTTGCTAATATTTTGCCTATGAAATAAAATGCGACGTATATTGGTACTTCGTCGATTTTATCGAAACAAGTTTGAATTAAATAAACTGATTAATTCGAAACATGATTTCTAACAAAACAGTATCATTAAATCATTATTGATGGTAAATTCTAAACATGGATTTTGATATTTTTCAAATATTAGGTATAACGAGTGTCTATTAATCATTTTGCCTTAATTACCTTTATCTTCAATGAATCAAAGTATGCAAGAAAGAAAACCAAAAATAGACACGAGTAAAAGCAATAAAAACATTTTTATTTGACCTTTTTATATCTGATACATTATTCAATTTCAATGTATCTAAGAAGAATAATAGAATGCAAGAACTAGATCTCAAAAATAGTAATCGACCGATGACAGAGTAGGAAATGAGGCCCTCAACGGCAACCAAGTCAAAAAATCCCCGGCTGCCCTCCAATAAGGTGCAAATGACTGACGCTAGATTTACAGGAGGCATATTTAAAACAGTTAGGGGGAGGTGGGGCACCTTGATAGGATTTTTACTTAGACCCAATAATAGACGATCTATTGACAGTAACATCCAATTTAATAATTATAATATATTCAACTAACTTGTTAAATTCATATTAACCGTTAAATTTAATGACAAAAAGTATGAGAGCCTATTTACTAAAAAATGAAATTTGTATCAATGTACCCCACACTCGGGGTACATTGATACATATACTGGGGCACTTTGATTCATAGAAATGTTTCTACAAATTAAACAAGTTTTATTGATTTTTATGACATTTATTTATAAATTGCTTATTTTTTTACTTTTTGGTAAATTATGTGCACTGTACTAATTGAAATAAAATACTTTTTGCAGTCTTTATATAAAAATAGAACAAGTATATCTAAACAATAAATTACGCCATGAAAAATATTTAAACAAAAAGACATAATCATTCTTTATTTGGCCTAATAAGTCATCACTAGTTTTTATGAATTAAATTAGCTTACATTGAAATGTTAATAGGTGACAAATTAATCTTAAAATCGAGTAGAGAAGCTGTTCTACTAGTTCCTTTTTTACTATAGGATCTGGTAATTTCATCACAATATCAGAAATATTAACCGAAGCTCCGTCTTTTATATCAGGAAACACAAAAGTTAAAGTCGGTTAAGCTTTAAAAAGGAGACTAGAAAGTCGCTAAGGCTATTCGGGTATCTTGCTTGACACTATTTTACCACAAAATGCTTATAAAGTTGCTTCTTTCCTGCGTTAATTACCTTTGTTATAACATAGTCAGATATCGCAGAAGCCACAGAAATTTCATCGATGAAAGTTCTCTTCGTTTTGCGTTTAAATGTTGGAACCATTTTTCTATAAAGAAAATAAAAATATATTAAGTCTTACATACTCATACATACATTTAACAAAACATCGGGGTACATTGATACGTATCAATGCGCCCCGAGAGCACTTGCATCAATGTGCTCCTGCCTAATACCATCAAAATAAATATTTTATAAAAATTAAAGCAATAAAAAATCAAAAAATTTAAATCTATGTAATGTAATGACAGATATGTACTTACCAAATGTCTTAATATAACACAGGTAACATAAAATAAATTAGAAGAATTACATCCGAAAGAAAACTACGAACATCTGTGTCGGATGGCTCGTCTAACGCGTTTTGTTTTCGATGAATATTGACTGTATCTATGTGCCCCATGTATCAATGTACCACATCTCCCCCTACCTAAGTGTGATTATGGACGGATTTAAAACTAAAAATTCATGTTTTTTGAAGTTATACTTCTTTTGGCGCGTTTGGATGAGAATGAATTTGTGAGCTGCGCGCGCAGGAACGACACGATGAAGTTAGCCATAGAATAGAAATAATATCAACACTGAATATAGTTACAGTACTTAGTGTTCATACTAGATAGTAGATAGATATTCATAAGCCAGTCAAGTCAGTGTTGTGAAATATAGTTTTCATATGAATAATTAATTTTGAATATTAATTTAAAATAATTAATACGTTTATAAAACGTTTTTTATTTACACAAAATCATTGTTTTTTATATTAATCGTCGATTAATTAATAGGCGTTTGAGTTATTTTAAACTTTTTTCATATTCCAAAGAAGTATAACTTCTTACGCGTGTACATAATAAGTACATACGCACTTTTTTCATTTGAATAGCACCACGAGGTCTGCAGATGAGCATGCAGGACTCGTGGTCTTAAGTGGTTCTTAACCATAATACTTATCTGATCATTCCCTTCATACTACATTACTACTTGTCAGATGAAGGTTACATTAAATTTGATTGTTCTGATTTCGTAAGTTATTTTTACCATATTCCTTCGAAGCAAATCTGATATTGATTTCATCTTGATCAATGTTCTTGAATTCCTAAGTTTCGAAGACAGATAAGAAAATGATCTCTTGAGAGTTATTTTTATTTCTTTTAGATCTGAAGTACCTCAAAGTAGTATTAACATTTGCATGAAGTACACCTTCATTACAAATATATCAAGTTTTCAGCTCTCATCCGAAAAGTATCCGGGAATTCCGCCGTTACATATTCAGCATTCTACGAAGCACTCAGCTCTAGACCGAAGCATTTGGATGCGGGGAGGAGCACCGGCTCTGCGTGAGATTGCATAATGGTCATCTATCTGTTGTTTTTGTAGTTTTTCGATACATTTTTGTATAATATATTTTAGCATATTGGAATGTATAAATAAAAAACCTTGGAACGGTGCTGAAGATATCGGTAGATTTTACTAAAATTTCTAGAGCTTCTTGCATGAGTTAGGACCGTTTTAAAACACGCTAGTCCTCTGAATTATGAAATAGAATAGTGATGCTTTATCTTACTGTCTTATCTTACACTATGTCTGGATTAAAAAATTGGCCCTAAGTTAACTACCAAGAATAAAAGTTCAAGTGTTTTAATTATATATTTATTTACTTTATTCAATTTTCACTATATTTTCTGAAAGAACAATTGAGTTAATGATTCTTAAAGAATTTTCCTTTAAAAAGTACGCCGTAGTTGTTCAGGTGGAATTTCTATTTGTTCTTTTATCGCATTAGTAACGCCGCGTTAACACCGCATTTCTGTAATTGAAAAGGTACAATCTGGGTAAAATGTTCTAAGGAAATAAGAAATGGTGTCAAAATCATGCAGTAGCATTATACGTACAATCTGAGTAAAAATCTGTAAAGATAAATAAATTACAACGATATTACGGAAAATGACAAACGCGTTCCTTTTAGCGCCTTAGCACTACGATTCTTTAAAAATATAAGTGTTTGCTGCGAGTTCGGGGACATCATACATTTGAGATTTTTTTAGTTACTTTCAGGAGTGTACGGTGATGGAATCATGAACGCCGGAATTTTAACTTAAGGCCCTGTGTCGGACATTGGTGTTTTAACTTTTATCGCTGCTCCAAATCAAGTTACTTGTACTCAATTTTACAATATTTATAAACAAAATTCATATGTTCCATAACTATAATGTTTTCTATACAAAAGAACAGTGAGTTTGTAATTCTTGAGGAATTTTGCTTGAAAGACGCGTTGTACACACTTAGTTGAAATTTCTGTTTGTTCTTATATCACAGTTAACACCACATTCTTGTAATTGAAAAGGATACAATCTGGATAAAATGTTTTGAGAAAATAAGAAATGGTGCGAAATTCATGTAGATTAGACATAAGCAGTTGTTTATGTAATTAAAAAGATACAATAATAATTTAAACAAAATCCAAGCGCTATGATTCTTAAAAAAATATGTTTTCTAGCCAACTGTGGGGTAAAGGATAAGTTAAGGATTCTTTTTTGATGTTTTTTTTTTCGAAAAATTGCCAGTGTCAGAATTTATAAAGGATACTCTGCCTTTGACATCATTTTTTTTTGAGTTTCAGATGACATTTCGTTGATGATTCAAATGAATCTTTATTTTATTGAACGCAAGTAGATTCAATTTTCACAATCTTTTCCTTATAAATAGAATTTTTCTTCAATAGCGTATTTTGCTCTCTCAGATGGAAATTTCTATTTGTTCTTATAACGCATGAGTGACGCCACATCAACTCCGCATTCTTGTAATTGAAAAGGAATGCGGTGTTAATATGGGCTTATAATCTTGGTAAAATATATTAAGTAAATATAATAAATCATGAAAATTGGAGGAAATCCGGATCGACAAGGACCAGATTTGATGGGTAAAGGGGGGACCTCCGGTTCGCTATGACCAAAAATGGTGGAATAAAGGGTGGAAAGGAGGGTGGTCCCCCACTGCGGGTGTAGGAATTGTGGACTGTATGTTGCGGTTTGAATTAAAGGTGGAAAACGAGAAGGATTGATAAAGGGAGCAAGTGCACTAACCTTATCACAGGGGCTGGAGCAGATGGTATGCTCGTGTGCTGCTGAAGTCTTCTTCAATCTTCTCTTGCCCGGGAACTGGTGTTGTCCTTCACACTTATTTATCACTTGAAGTCAGTTAAATCACTTGAACTATTAACAGCGGTGATGGTGGCGATGCGGCGAGTCTGATGACCACGTGTTAGGTGGCTTGCGGTGCGGTTGTCACTAGAGGACTTGCATACGCGTCGGCGGCGTGCGCGTCGGCGGCGGGACGAAGGCAGACTGCTTTGATAGATCTTCCTGATCCATATTATGTAATAGTGCGCTTGCGGGGAAGAGAGGGAGGGTGAAGGGGAGGGAGGTGAAATGACTTAATTGGCGCGAACATCCCCCCGGCCTTGAGGTCTCCTCAAATAGCGAATTAAAAAAAAATAAACATAAATATATACAGCGGAGTTAATATCATATAGAAAAAACTATATATGCGGTGAACAGAGGCGATGCGATGAATATAATTAGTAAATTAATAAAAATATTATAATAGCGGGATAAGAATTTATACTTAAACTATAACTTATAAAATATAAACTACATAGGCATATAGAAATATTATTGCGTTGGTAGAGGGCAAAGTCTAACAATGGGCCGCTGCAAAGTGGAGCTCTTAGTCTTCACTTGTGCAACGCGCACCACACCATCCCTACCAGGAAACAGTTCAGTGACGACGCCTAGCGGCCACTGAAGAGGCGGAGCGTTATCCATATCGATAAGAACAACGGTTCCTACAGAAATGGAATTAATAGAATGTTTATTCCACTTTTCTCTTGCTTGTAGTGTATGTAAGTATTCTGATCTAAAGCGCTTCCAGAATGACTGAACTATCGAATCAAGCAATGAAAAACGTGATAAAAGATTAATGCGTTCCTTACTAAGATCAGCGGCGGGTAAACATCCAAGTGGATTAACAGCGAGGAAATGCGCGGGCGTAAGTGCAGTAGGTTCCGCCGGATCGCTACTTAACACGTAAAGCGGTCGTGAATTTAATATGCGTTCGACCTGAGTGAGGACAGTAAGCAATTCCTCGTACGTGAGGATTTGCTTACCTATGACGCGAAATAAATGATACTTTACTATCTTTATATTTGACTCCCAAAGCCCACCAAAATGTGGAGCGTTTGGAGGGTTAAGTTTCCATGTGATGCGGTTATCAGAAAGGACCTGATTAAATACTTTATAATATTCGTCTGAACGTAAAAAGGAATGAAGTTCCTTCAAGTATGAACGCGAAGCAATAAAATTAGTAGCGTTATCACTATAGATAAACTTGCATGGACCTCTACGAGATATAAACCTCTTGAATGCGTCTAAAAAGCTGGCAGAACTTAGATCCGAGGCCAGCTCTAAATGAACTGCTTTAGTGACGAGACATATAAATAAGCATAAGTATGCTTTTTGACTGCGAACGCCGCGCCTACGTGTCAACGTGATGTTAAGAGGGCCAGCGTAGTCTACCCCCGTGTGAGTGAATGCGTTGCACTGCTCGAGTCGGCAAGCAGGCAGCGCGGACATCATCGGGTGCGCTGCTTTAGGTTTATGTCTAAAACAAACATTGCATTTATGGACGCGATAGCGTACTATGCGTCGTGCAGATAATATCCAATACTTCTCACGCAACGCGGCGAGTAAATATTGCGGCCCAGCGTGAAAGTTTTTATAGTGATAATAATCTATTAAAAGATCTATTATATGTCCACCTTTTGGTAATAATATTGGATGTTTTTGCGACTCTGGTAAAGACGAATATTGAAGACGTCCACCCACATGAAGCAGATCGTCTGCGATAAACGGAGTTAACTTGCGTAAGGCAGAAGAGCAAGGACGCCCCTTTTGAATTTTAGTCAAATCCTCCGCGAAAGCGTTAGATTGTACCACTTTAATAATAGTTTTCTCTGCGTATTCTAAGTCAGAAGCGGTTATAGTTTTATTACGCGGTAATTTTTTTATAAATTTTAGTACATAAGCTACGGATCTGAGATATTTATTCCATTTTGAAAATTTCAAACTAAGGGTGATAAATGGATGCTCTGGACTATTACTAACGGTACATGTTACAGTTTTTTGTTCCGGTAGATCGGTGGTAGATAGTGAAGATGATTGTATTGGCCACTCACTCCTCGGTGAGGACAACCAAGCGGGACCGTGTAGCCACAGATCACAATTTATTATTTGTGACGGCAATAAACCGCGAGAAATATAATCGGCGGGATTTTCAAAACCAGCCACGTGAAATAAATTATCAGGAGATAAAGAAGACTGTATTTGCGAAATGCGGTTAGCCACAAATGTGTTAAACCTGTGGGGCGAGGAGCGGGCCCAACAAAGGGCGACTTCAGAGTCCGAAAATGCATAAATGTTACTAACAGGATGCCTAGCGGATAGCGTGTCATGTACGGTACGCAATAAATTAGCGAGTAATACTAAGGCGCATAACTCGAGCCGAGCTAACGAAATAGTTTTTAGCGGAGATACTCTTGACTTAGAACAAATCAGCGTTACCACTGGTGAGTCATCATCATTAACGATGTGCGAATAAATCACGCAGCCATACGCCTTTTCACTGGCGTCGGCGAACGCGACTAGCGAGACTTGGGAATTTTTATTTATACCCATATGGCGAGGAAACCTTAATTTCGATATCAAAGGTAACTCTGAAATATATTGTTGCCATGCAGTGACAACGTGAGCGGGCGGAGCCTGGTCCCAGTCAAGTTTGAGAACCCATAAGGTTTTAATGAGAAGCTTACAGAAAAGAATTACTGGACCCACGAGCCCCAGAACATCATACAAGCGAGCGGTTGCGGACAAAATAGAACGCTTGGTACAAGCGAGCGGCGGCGGCGAAACTAGAAAAGAAAAACAATCAGTTGCGGGGTGCCAACGAAGACCCAATACCTTAAAAATACTTTGGTCGTCGAATGAGACCTCGTCAAGCTGACGGTGCGTTGCGGGGATGTGCTGTAAAAGCTCTGAACTGTTACTAGTCCACTTAACCAATTCAAATCCTCCACGCTGAAACATTTGAATTAGTTCAGTGGCTACGTCAACGGCGCTGTTGACGCAGGGCGCGCAGGACGCGATATCGTCCATATAAATATCTCGTTCGACCACCGAAGCAGCCAAAGGATAGGACTCCCTCTCCTCGGAAGCCAACTGACGTAGTGTGCGTAGCGCAAGAAAAGGAGAAGAGCGTAAACCAAAAGTCACACGATTAAATTCGTATGTTTGTATGTCTTCCTCATTAGAAAAGCGATAAAGAATGCGTTGAAACGCGCGGTGCGATTTTTGTACTTCAATGCATAAATACATTTGCCTAACGTCGGCAAAGAAGGCGATGCGATAAACTCGTACGTTTATTAAAATATTAAAAATATCAGACTGTAAATTTTGCCCACTATGTAAAATATCATTTAATGAAATATCATTATCTGACTTAGCGCTTGCGTCGAGTACTATTCGCAATTTAGTTGTACTTTTATCATTACGTATGACAGGGTGGTGCGGGAGATAAAAGCAAGGTTCCGTAGAATTATTTGAAGCAACCAATGATAAATAACCTTTGTTGATGTATTCTTGAATAACTTCATTGTAGCGGGAGCGAAGATCGGGACATTTATTAAAACGTCTCTCTAGGAGCGAGAAGCGTTTTTTAGCGGTTATAAAAGAATCACCTAATTTATCAGGCGTGTCCTTGAAGGGCAGGGCGACAACATATCGTCCGTTCAAATTGCGACGAGTAGTGGAAGTATAAATATTCTCACATTCCTGTTCATCAGGACTCAAATAAGTCTTTTGCGGCAGCTCCTCTAACTTCCAAAATTTTTCGAGCAAATGCGTGAGCGACGTTTGACTATTATCAATACGAGTAGGATAAGAAACTAATGAACGCGGCATGCATGTAGGAAAGTCGATATCTGCGTCTCCCATTATTATGTATCCTAGTGACGTTTCTATGGCACTCGGCGATTGCGAATTAATTATTTTATCAGTTAACAAAATTTGTAAATAAGTATTAACCCCTAATAAAACGTCAATGTCACCTGGTGTATGGAATTGATCGTCAGCTAAACGTAAATTATTTATATAACTAATTTTCGAAACGTCTATTAACGACTCGGGTAATTGTCCAGTTATAGTGGGAACGACTAACGGTTCAATATGATAAAGTTTATTTTCATCAAAGCGGGAGCTAAACTGCAAAGAAGTAACACCTAAAATCTTCTGCGATATTCCACCGATTCCTTGCGCCTCTTTAACTGGTGTTTTATTTGAGATCGGTAGGTATAAACGTTTGCAACACTGTTTCGTGATGTAATCACATTGCGAGCCAGGGTCCACTAAACAACGCAACAAATATTGGTGTCCGTATTTAGTACAAACTTTAATCTTCGCAGTTCCCAATAATGTAGTGCGGTGCGGCGCATTACCACAATCGCGCGAAACGTTACATGACGTGGATGCATTTTTTTCTCCTGGACCTTGTTCTACCGAAGGCTGATCGACCTTATTCCTACTACTAACAAAATGAAGTAGCGTATGGTGCGAGCGGGAGCAATACCTACATCTACGCTGCGACTTACAAAATGGAGTGGCGTGTTTATTACTTAAACAATTAGTGCAACAATTATTTCGTTTTACAAAATTGTACCTGTCCTGTGCATTTATTTTTAAAAAATGCGGACAGACAAATAGGTGTTCGTGATCACCCGATTCACAGAAAATACATGACCGATTCGAATCTGTATTAATAAAAGTTTTGCTTATATTTTTAGCGGGAGCGGGAACAAAATTACCTTTAATTTTATGGTTGTTAGACGTATGCGAAGTATTTATTGTATGGCACAAAGCCCTATTCTGGTCATGTAAAAACTGAACCAAAGCGGAATATTTCGGTATGTTTACGTTGCGACATGACATTTCAAACGACTTTACGGTATCGTTATCTAATTTTCTAAGCGCGATATTTAGAAATAGAAAATCAGATATGTCATCAACATTAAGTTGCTTAAGAGCGTTAATAGAAGCATCAAATTTATCCATAAATATTTGATAACCAGCGGATGTGTTAGTGTTTACGTTCTTCAGTTCTAACAGCTGACTGACGTAGGTAGTCGCGAGCGCACGCTCGTCGTTATATCTACGTATGAGCGCGTTCCATATCACAGAATAGTTTTCAGCTGTAGGCATTAAGCCTGAGCAGATTGATAATGCCTTATCACTAAGTTTACTAACAAGATAATAAACGCGTTCAGCATCTGTTAATTGCTGATTATCATGAACTAATGTTTTAAATTGTTGGTAGAACATAGACCAGTGTCGTATGTCACCATTAAAAGAAAGTAATTCTATGGGCGGAAGCGATGGAATAATTTTTGTAGGTAAACTATTCTGTGATTTACTTGAAGATGAAGATGGAGCGTTTAATTTGGACACTTGACTTTTAATACGACTATATAGATCATGAAAAGATTTCCACGATCCGAAATCGACTTGCGCGTTTGGATTTAATTTTAAATTTGTAACATTATAAGATTCTAACGTGTCCTTGAACTCAGTACGCAAGTATTCAAGGTCAGATGCCGTGTCAAGAAATGTGTCCTGTTCGTCTGACGAACTTAATGCACTTATAGATAAATCATAAATTTGTTGTAAACGTTCGTAAATAGAATTTCGTTTTGCAATTAATATTTTCAATCTAATTTCGTCATTTGAAAGCGTTTCAGATTCAATTTTGCCTTTAGTAGACATTTTGTCGTGAACAAGATAAATCAGTTAAAACAGTTGAAATTATAAAAATTATGTATGGCGTAATGAATGAATACGTAGGTAGTTACTAGCGAAACAACGATCGCCGGTCGCGTCGGCTCCGGCAACCACAAATATGGCGGACTTCAATTAATGAAAAATAGAATGCGTACCTATGAGGTGTAATTTCGATTACAAATATAGGTAAATAATGGTGCGAATGGTGCGGTGCGTTGCAAAAATAATAATATACCTACGTGAGCGGTGCGTTATTAATATGCGGGATATAAAATAATCGTAGATATAATACTTATTTGCAAAAATAAATAGCGGATGGTGCGGTGTGTTTTGCAAAAAGAATAATATACCTACGTGAGCGGTGCGTTATTAATATGCGGGATATAAAATAATCGTAGATATAATACTTATTTGCAAAAATAAATATGAATAGGCACTTATAATATATTACATGAAATACATATGTATGCGTATTTATGAGATTAAATAATTAACCCGGGTGATGTGACCAAACTATTGGCTCGAAATGCGGCTCGACTGGACCAAAAAAATTGGAGGAAATCCGGATCGACAAGGACCAGATTTGATGGGTAAAGGGGGGACCTCCGGTTCGCTATGACCAAAAATGGTGGAATAAAGGGTGGAAAGGAGGGTGGTCCCCCACTGCGGGTGTAGGAATTGTGGACTGTATGTTGCGGTTTGAATTAAAGGTGGAAAACGAGAAGGATTGATAAAGGGAGCAAGTGCACTAACCTTATCACAGGGGCTGGAGCAGATGGTATGCTCGTGTGCTGCTGAAGTCTTCTTCAATCTTCTCTTGCCCGGGAACTGGTGTTGTCCTTCACACTTATTTATCACTTGAAGTCAGTTAAATCACTTGAACTATTAACAGCGGTGATGGTGGCGATGCGGCGAGTCTGATGACCACGTGTTAGGTGGCTTGCGGTGCGGTTGTCACTAGAGGACTTGCATACGCGTCGGCGGCGTGCGCGTTGGCGGCGGGACGAAGGCAGACTGCTTTGATAGATCTTCCTGATCCATATTATGTAATAGTGCGCTTGCGGGGAAGAGAGGGAGGGTGAAGGGGAGGGAGGTGAAATGACTTAATTGGCGCGAACAAAAATTTCGAAATACGGTAAGCGTTGCGTCACAATTTAGTGCTAAAATACAAACTTAAGAATTGCTGTTTTAACCGATGTAATAGCGCCTCACAACGGGTGGGTCTTAAGATGAAAATATGGACATTGGACAAGACAAAGATCATGTTTAACGTCCATGTCACACCTATACCAGTCGTTGTACCTGGGACAAGTAATACGTAGGGGTAAGTCCAGCTTTGAGAGAGACGTAACTCGTAGAATCCAACTCGGTTGGGCAGCGTTCGGGAATTTTTTATTTATTTATTTCGTAACAAAAATAATAATACACATTGTTTATATATAAAGTATTAATTAAACCTACAAAGGTTTGTCTTGGATACTGAGATTACAAAGTGTCTTCTCTTCCAGAATACCTCAGTGCCTGAAGTCAAAAGTTTTCGAGCAGTGTGTATTGCCAGTGATGACCTACGGCGTTGAGACATGGTCTTTTACAGTCAGCCTTTTCCATAAGATCAGGTTCGCTTAGCGAGCGCTGGAGTGGGCTATGCCTGGTATTTCTCTACGCGACAGAATCCGTAACGATGAAATCCGTAGAGAACGAAGGTTAGCGACATAGCTCTTAAATCTAAAAAATCTTAAATCTACAAGCTGAAGTGGTAATGGGCAGGCCATATAGTTAGGAGGACCGACAACCTACGCAGAATAAAGGTTCATGAATAGGGTCGCTATTCAGCGTCTCGGTAAAAGCAATACAGACCACCCTCCAAGCAGGTGGACTGATGACCTGAAGTAGACAGTGAGTCGACGCTGGATTCAGGAGCGGGAGGAGTGGCGAACGTTAAGGGAGGCCTATGTCCAGCAGTGAACTATTAAAGGCTGCTGGATGGATGGATCGTAAACTCTTAATACCATTAGTTTGTGACGCCGACCTTCTAGCACATCCTAATTCTTGATGATGTAGTTATAAAACTAGCATATTATATTATAAACTTATTATGTACTAATATAGATGATAGGGAGAGGTAAACGTAAAAACATAAAATTTCTAGAGCTTCTTACAATATAACTGTGTTGGTTGACTATTAATAATAAAGTTTAAAGTATTAAATTGTAGACATTATACCTACTTACATTAAACTTTTCACAATCTTAATAATGAAACTAGGGAATAAAGGATTCTTGGAGAATTTTCTTTTAGCAGCGCTTTGATCTTGCTGAGATGAAATTTCTGTTTGTTTTTTATCGCATTGGTGACGCAGCGTTTATCGCGCATTCCTGTAATTGAAAATTATATCTGAGTAAAAAGCGCACATGGCTCGGCGGCGAGCGTAGAACGCAAGCGATCTAAGCAACTAAGCCAAACGGGCGCGGTCGTGTGTGAGATGGGTGACCGCTGGTGGCAAAATTTTCATGCGCGTTTCCGTGGTTCGGAGCACGTTCTTCGAGGGCAGGTTGTTGTCGATAGATAACAGTCGTTAAACCTTGTCGGAGGTCTTATGGGCGGTTTGAAAACATCCGACTGCGGGTTTGCCACTAACCCGCATCTCCAACAACCCGCATTGGAGCAGGGTGGAGTAAGCTCTAGGCCTCCCCAATAAGGGGGAGAGACCCGTGCCCAGCAGTGAGAAGTAAAAAGCTGGCTGCAACCAATCTGGGTAAACTACTCTGAGGAAATAAAAACCACCACGAGTACAGTACAGACAGTAGCTGGTAACCGTTGCATTAGCTTTTAGTGCTCTGAAGAACCTACTAGGAAATAAAGTGCTAAGATTTCTTTTCTTAGAATGATTATTTTAAAAAATAGAGAGTTAATAGTTCTTGGATAATTTTCTTTAAGCGCGTGTTGAGCTCGCTTACTTGGAAATTTTGTTTGTGCATATAACGCATTAGTGACGCCACGCTTACACCGCATTTCCGTAATCAAAAAAGCACAAAGTAAATTGTTTTGAGGAAATAGAAATAACCACGAGTACATAGTAATGGTAACACGGGTAAATGGTATTATTGTGTTAACTTTTAGGGCTGACATGTAGATTAAAGTTTAGTACTACTAACTACTAAAATGTAAGTGTTTGCTATTTTACCCGCGATCCATTAACTCTTAACGCCGTTAATTTATTTTGCTACTGTACATTTGCATTTGAAAATAAATGAAAATTCATGCACTGGAGCTAGCTGTATGATATTTATGATGAGGAATAGAATAACAAAGGTATGATTGCTAATCGCATGTTAGCTACCGTGTTCTGCATGGAATCCATTTTGCGGGCCACTGCTGGGTAACGGGTCCCTTTCCTCAATTGCGGAGGCCTGGAGCTTACTCCACCACGCTGCTCTATTGTGGTTTGGTAACCAAACAAGCATACGGGCCATGTTATGTTAATGGTAAAAGACAAAAATATGTTTAATTAATAGAATCAGGCGTTACTTTGCGGAACTCCATTGTTATTTTAGGTAAGAATAGCACCTCCTGTCTCCCACATAGGAGGTGCTATTGCTTGAAATAAGTATACAACATCATACGTTCTGATTGCGGATTGTTGCAAAGTAGTTTTTACCTAACTTTATAAATAAAAAATTCTAGCCAAAAATAAGGCTTGCAGTGTTACGTCCTCGGCCAAAAATACAGTTTAACCTCCTGCAACATGCTGGATGCATTAGCATTCGGAGCCTCTAAAATATTTTTTAAATTTGCCTTCAAACACATTGAATTTGCGCTCGACATCTGATAAACTCCTTGTTTAAGAAGATTGTAAAGTCTACGTGCAATCAGTTCGGTTCGCAGTGTAACGCGGTCAATAGGACAGTTTGCAACTTTGCGTGCTGCTTGCCAAGTTTGGTGATTTAATAGGAGAACTCTGTTAGAATAAACGATTTTAACCCGGCGAGCATGACCCAGGGTATCTCACACCCTGTTACATTTTTAAAGTCGTGTAATTTTTAAGTTATTCGTGCGGCATCACCAGCGCGCTCAGTAGCTGGAAGGAGGGACGCGCGGGGCAGTATAGTGGCGTGATCGCAGTGTGGCGCGGCACGCCGGCCGGGATAATCGTGCGCAAACGCGTTGAGGGTATGTCAGACCCTGCCTCATTTTTGACGTATTTTTTTTTCGTAAATATTTAATTATACATCATTATTATTTTAACTGATTTTATATTGTTTTTTCAGTTCTATGGAGTGATCTGTGTTTGCGAATCCGTTTTTTATTCATTAATTTGAGCTTTTTTATTGTTTTTCGTTAAAATGGACAACGAAAGGCATGAGGAATGGATCCGTACTATGTTAGAGGCTGATTCTTCGGGTGATGAATCCAGTTCAGAGCAGGAAACTGACCATTGTAGTGAACACGAAGTGGGTCAGGTTTGTCCTTACAAGAAGGACAGAAAAACCAAATACTCCTGCAAAGCTTGTAACAAGCCCTTATGTCTGGAGCATGCAAAATTCATGTGCGAATATTGTGCTAATTTTGACACTAGTGATTAGTACATCTTTTAGCAAAAAAAAATAACTCATATTGTTTTTAAGAAGAAGATCTCATTATTTTTTAATTTTAAGTTGATAACATTCCAAAGAATAAAGATTTTTTGTTAAATTCATATAATTTGTAACTTCATAAAGATTTGTTGCTGTGATTTCATCATTATGTGAAACTAGAATAATTAATAATTAATGTATAACTCTGAACTTGTTTTAATTCATTTTACACTACAAAAACATAATTTTACACAATATAATCAACAAAGTATAGAAAATAATAATAAATACTAAATTATGCTACATTATCTTAAGGGTATGTCATACCCTGCCTCATGCTTGATGTAACTTTATTACACCTCATGCTCGCCGGGTTAATTTGTATGTTCAAAGTAAAACTCGTTAAGGTCTTGATTGTGGTCATCATTTAAAATATCGTTTAACCTTGATATACGCAAGGATAATTCACTATTTTGGAGGGGGGAGAAGCCTTCAAAGGCACCCGGCACCTTGGGAGAGGATACCGGGTTATATGGGACACACCACCATCCTTTCCGGAGCTGCTGGCTGGACGGATTGAGCTTCCACTTTCACCGCCCGCAACCCCGGAAGCCCCCTTTTAGTCACCTCTTACGATCAGGCAGGCGATACCGTAGGGGTACCTTTTGAAGGTTTCCCTCTCCCGATCCAAAAAAGGTCAAACCATGCTGTTTCAGGTTTTAGAACGGTTTGATCTAGGTGCCTCTGCGTTCGGAGCTCCGGAAAAATATTTTTCAAATTAGCCTTCAAATAAATTCAATTTACGCACGGCATTTTCATACATTTCTCGGTTAAACTAAAGAATGCAAATTCTACGTGCAATCAGTTTGGTTCAAAGTGTAACTCGGTCAATAGGACAGTTTGCAACTTTGCGTACTGCTTGCCAAGTTTACTGATTCAATAGAAGAAGTATTCTTGGGTAGATTCTTGTTATAAGTGATTTTTGTGTGCAAAGAAAATGTTTTGTAAAAACATCTAATTTGAATTGATGAAACAAAAATAAATTTAAACAAAAAAATATATAAAATTGTGACAATGATTAACGTTATTAACGTTACACACTCATAGTCCCACAGTAAGCTAATTATTACCTTGTGTCGTGGATACCATGGACACATACAAAGACAGGAACACAAACACCCAGACCGAGAATAGAAATTTAAACTCATCATTCAAATTTCTGTTTCGCCGGGAATTGAACCCGAACCCCTCGATTGGCAGTCCGGCATGTTAACCATTGCGCCACGCGGGTCGTCAATGAATAGAACAAGTTTAGCAAACTCGTTAAAGTTAGCCATTCAAGTAATCATTTTTATTTATTTGTATAACTTATAGGTTCCGGCTGGGTCGATATATCAACGGTCTACCTCCTCTTTCAAAACTTGCAAAAACCAAGATTCAATTCATTTCAATACAATTCTGATAAATTATGGAAAATTTTGTCAACCTCCCATTAAAACACCTTTTTGTAAAGCAATGAACTTAACAACATTGCTTTCTTACAAGACTCGTATGACGCACATTGGGTTGCGTTTTGGGTAAACAGCGAAACGCGGAAGTAGAATCCGCTGTGGCGCTTATTGCATAGATTGTTATAATTATTAAGAGGAAATGCGGGTTCAGTCGAATTTGAAAAATGGGTATTTTGGAATAACTATTGCTATCGCGCTGCGCCCTGCGCTATCCGCCGCGTGCGATAGGGACAGATGCAGCTCAGACCGATTATACCTATAAACTTTCTGAGTAAATCCGCGAGTTCCCCGTGGACCAACCGTTGGTTCAAATCGATGTTTCGTATTCTCCTGTTTCCTCCTTCAAAATTAAGTTTTTTTTTTAAAAAATCACGAATATCAAGAAATAGAATAAGTCTATGCCTCTATGTTTTTATTTGGTTGTAAAAACTTTTCAAATTTGTTTTGCAGTTGTTGGATTAGGGCTGTATGAAAGAGGCCTTTTTTACGATTTTTGGAGAGTCATATTTTCTTATTTAATTGGTTGATTGAAAAAAACAAAACATAAGGACATAGCTTTAGCAGACTTAGATATTGTCACAAAAAAACATTCCTCTAGAAGCATTATCCAGGGAGAAAATAGACGAATGCATTTGTATGGGAATACGGCGCTAGCGTTTCCTCTTAAATCTGTATATATAAAAATGAATCCCATTTTCCCTTGGTCACGACATCACGCGTGAACGGCTGGACCGATTTCGCTAATTCTTCTTTTGTTGTGTTTGTAATTGGCAGAAGAAGGTACTTATGTAATAAAACATTAAGGAAATATCACGAAAACTTAGAAAATTAAAAAACTATTTTCCAATTCGAATGCAACATTAACATTTAAGACAAGACAGCGTCCTTCAAAAATGTGACTCACATGAAATATTCAGATAGCTAAGCAATGAAAACTTGCAACCATTTTCTAATATTTTGTTTTAATTACGTCACATCAGCTAAATTTCTTAGTGTTTGAAATCCATGATGAACTGTTGCACGGTATTAAAAAATTAAGCGTTGATCATCAGTTATGGAAAAGATTTTGATTTTTTATATGAAAACTCTTGAACTTGCAAAATGTTAGTTACTATTTTTATCGACTTTCATACGTGATACACCGAGTTACAAGTTTTGCATGACTGAATACTGTGAAACTTATCATTAATAATTGACTGCTTGCTTCTTCTTATTTTTTATGGTTTTAGAAAAGTTACTGCAGTAAATATTTATTTTTAAATTGAGGTAAGTACCTTCTACGCCAAACGTTAAAAAATCCTGCTGACTGACAAAAATATTTCTATGCTCCACCAATTTGACGGAATATAAAAAAATTGCTAGGTATTTGAAAATGTTTGTACTTTTTTGTCGCTTTCTCTCGAAATAGCTCTCAGAATTAAACGTTAAAACGAGATCTGTCATTATTTTATTTTCTTCCATGACAGTTTATTGGACAGTAACCTAAAAACTTCATAGATAATATAATATGAATACTTAAAAAATACTCTTCATACATTTGTTGTAGGTTTCTGTAAAATGTAGGTAGTTTCTTCAAGAAGCTAAACTGGCTAGCTCGGGATTGCTCTCCGTAGGTGGAAGTTATGAATATGAGCTACAATAAGACTAGATACAGTAAGAACAGATCAGCTACCTAATCGTAAGAGGCGAATAAATGTGAACTTCTGGAGTTGTGGGCGGCGATTTGGAGCACCGCGCATGGAGTCCTCTGAACGAGTGTTCAGCAGGCCACTGAGGAGGTTTTAGTGCTGTATAAATCCCACATAACCCGGTATCACTTTTCAATCTGACACGTACCTTGCGAAGATTCCGTCCCGAAAACATAAAAGTTACCTCGGCATTAACAATATGAAATATGGTGTCCTCCACGTAATCATAAAAAGCGACTAAGTAGAGGCTTTCACGGCTATACTAGGAGTCGGACCAACAGCCACGGGTAAAACGACGGCGTATTCGGCCGCACGACTCTTGGCAGAGTTACCTACATTGCTCACCCAAGAGCCCATTTGTAACGCCGCGCCACAGAGTACATCGCTGCGCATGGAAGACATTGGTAGGTTTCGCTGAAAATCCTATTCATTGGGTTTTAGTGTGGTTGAAATGTTAAATAATTAACTCGCTGTCTCTCTCGGGCGTAGCCTCAGATACCGTAAGAAGGTAGATTTAAGTGAAAATAATTAATTGTTGAATAAAGTTATTAGGTAAATCAGGAGCTGGCTCTGCAACACGATACTAGATTTAAACTAACTCCTACGAGAGTGAAATAGGAGAGTGAAGTTTACATGGAATTTTCTCATTTCTGGACCTACTCTATATATATATATATATATACCTACTCTACTTATACTTCTAATAAGTAGAGTAGGTAATATACATACGAGTATGTGATTGATTACAATTTAAAATGATTTGTGCAGGTGAAATGGATAAACTTCCGCCTAAAAGGGTAAAAAGACGGGGTAAGGGTTAAGTAAAATGTATAGAAATTAATTATCATCTCATTTCTGAACTTAGCAATATAAACATTGGTTTGGTAGGGCCTGACTTTCTTATTTCTTAAAAATATAATAATGACAACCTTTATAATATAAAGCTGGTGTTAAAATGACCAAGTTATTTGGTGCACTAACCCGCTAGCAAGCCACATAAACCAGACCGTGAGAAAAACAGCCCCCTTTTTAAATTAGTCCGACGAAATAATATTTCAAATAATATTATTTCGTCGTATTATTTATTTGAATTAATATTTCAAATAATATTTCGTCGGACTAATTAATATTATAATTTAATGTTTTTCTCACGGTCTGGTTTATGTGGCTTGCTAGCGGGTTAGTGCACCAAATAACTTGGTCATTTTAACACCAGCTTCAAAACGAAGTAGGTACTGTATTAACCTGTTACCTATCTTTTATAGCAGTACCTACTTGCAGACGCAGAACAGATACGTATGACACAATTATAACGGGGTTATTTTAAACTGTGTCCTGATAACTAAAGTACACGCGGAAGAAGTCGCGGGCATAACATTTCTCTAACTGAATTCCTATTTCCCTTGGTCTCGGCCTCACGCGTGAACGGTTAGACCGATTTCGATAATTCTTTTTTGTTGTGTTTGTTATTATCAGGAGAAGGTTCTTATGAAAAAAATTAAGAAAATTGATAATTAATATATATAATTTTTTTTACAAATTCGATTTTAATATCCATAGTTTAGACAGGAAAACGTCTGTCGGGTCAGCTAGTGTATCTATATTTGTGTTCGCGTAGTGGTCTTAATTCGGGAAATATTAATAAAAAACGGCTTTTTAATTCAAATCATTCAAATCAATCATTATAAAGTAAAATGCGCGCTTCTAGCTTGGAATGAGAACAATTACTATTGTCAGCATATTCTTACGCTCCCTAATCCGCCACCACTATACGGCTATTACACAGCGCGCACCCAAAGTTTTGCTTAAAATATTTTGTATGTTTTAATAGGGGACATTGTCTTTCTCAATAAAAAGTAGGCATTCCTATTTTTAATTCTCTTATTTTAATTCAAACATAGCCGAATAGCTGAGCAGCGATGGCCGAGTGGTAAAAAACCGCGGTCTTCGACGCGACCGATCCCAGGTTCAAATCCTCGGCTCGCACCTCTGACAAAGAGATTTGTAATGTGCGAATTTATCGCTGCTCCACGGTGATGGAAAATATCGTGATATTTTATTGATTACGATCTTCTCCATCGCCGTGCATGCCTGAGAGAAATTCATAATTTCTCGAAGGCATGACGTCCACCAATCCGCAATTGGCCAGCGTGATGGACTATGGCCTAAATCCCTCTCAATTATGTGAGAAGGAGACCTGTGCCCAGGAGTGGGACATAAAAAAGGTTGATTTTAATACAAACATAATTATGAAAGTCCCTCAAGCATTTTACGCCTTTCTATTCCATGGAACACGATGCCTATATATACACTGTATTCATAAGGTAAGGCAACGGTGTATTATCTTTCGATAAATCAAAATTTCTATCAAATTGACAAGTCAATTAAACTATGAGGAGACATTTTGTTAATAACAACTTTTGTAACCTTAACAAGAAGACAAGAAGTCTACATACATACAACTTCAACCTTGCACTAAGTGGCAACATCAATAATTACTTCAGAACTAAGCTCTTAAAACAAATACTTTCTTTGATGACGTTGCCAGCTCAGATAAAGGCAATTTTTTTTTCAACCTTTTTTATATGTCCCACTGCTGGGCACAGGTCTCCTCTCACAAGTGAGAGGGATTTAGGCCATAGTCCACCACGCTGGCCAAGTGCGGGTTGGTGGACGTCATGCTTTCGGGAAATTATGAATTCCTCTCAGGCATGCACGGCGATGGAGAACATCGTAATCAATTAAATATCACGATATTTTCCATCCGTGGAGCAGCGATAAAATGCGCACATTACAAATATCTTTGTCAGAGGTGCGCGCCAAGGATTTGAACCCAGGATAGATCGCGTCGAAGACCGCGGATTTATACCACTCGGCCATCGCTGCTGCAAAGGCTATTAAGCCAAATGAAGTAGCGGTCCTTTTCGAGCGATTTCGAGCGAACACTGAACCTGTGGGTAACTTCTTTTTTGTAAATATTTTAGTTGTTTTATTTTGCAACAGATACTTAATGATGCCAATTAACCATCATAATTTTTTAGCTTGCTAGCTAGTGTTGTTTAGCTTGTTCGCTTATTCTTACGCACCGTCCATTATACGCTTACTACTAAGGACACACCCAGTAGTGCTAAAAATATTTTGTATGTTTAACAGGAATCTTTCCTTTCTGAATAAAAAAGTAGATATTTCCTTATAAAACTCAAACGTAATTGAGAAAGTACCTCAAGCGTTTTATGCCTTTCTGTTCCATGGAGCATGATGTCTAAATATATTTGTTCGTAGCTGAGACACTGTGTCTTCGGCTCTTCGCTAATAAGATTATTTGATTCAATAAGACTTACTCGCTACGTGAGACGGATCCCTTTTGTTTTTAACGTTTTTGTGCCTGCTTTAGTTCCCAAATCTTTTCCTATTTGTTTCCAGCCTTTTTATTTCCCACTGCTGGGCACAGGTCCACGAAAGTGAGAGGGATGTTCACCGCGCTGGCCAAGTACGGAATGGTGGACATTATGTTATGCAAGGTTATGGAAAACATCGTAAATACCACAATATTACCTCACTGTGGAGCAGCGGTATACACGCACATAACAAATTTCTTTGTCAAAAGTGCGCGCCGGGGTTTGAACTTGTCGGAGACCTCATTTTTTCTACTACTCAGTTATCTACTTATAAATATTTAATTATTCCTTGAACTTATTCATAATAGAAATTATTGTAGTCAGTGACATTAGAAATAAAAAATACGTAGATAGCTTATATACCTATGAGTGCATGCTTGATTATAAAGGTATAATTGTTTAGTTTTTAGAGTGAAAAAGCTGGTTATCTTTTGTAAGGAATAAAAACAAAAAAGACACGTATACTTATTGTCATTCACTACACTTTTGGGAAACAGTTTTAGAGCAAGTTTATCTTCATAATTTAACCTTATATTATCTTTGGTTGCAGTACAAGTATGTATACCATTTAAAATACCTTGTTGAATGTTTGTCTTCTGTTTGGTGTAATTTATGTCGAGTGTCGACAGCTTAACTCGACAGTGACAGTAATAACATGGCCTAAATCCTGCAACATCCAATTTGTGGCCATATCTGACGTTGCTTAACTTTGAGGTATTAAATAATGGACTGAATGTGCGTAACAAGGAGAATTGTATAATATTTTTTGTACATACATTACGCGTGGGATATTGACGGACAATGCTGTTTTTTTTTTCAATTTAAGTAACGTAATACCTTAGAGCATCACAGGTACTTACTGACAGGTATGACACCCGTCAGAGGAGTGGCCTTTACCAGCGAACCCCTCGTCTCAACGTGCATGAACAATGTGCCTTCTAGTTCTATACAACTAGTGTGTGTGTGTGCCGGTGTCAGTGTTGTCGGTGCATAGTAAATGACGTTGTTAATTGAAATTGACATATTTAGAAATGTATGCGTCTGTAGCGATAAAAGAATATTTGTGATCGGTGTCAAAATTAAAATGTGTGCATTCTTCCCCCCGCACCAGATTTGGCACAAAAATTATGTATCGAAGCGAGGCGCAATGCCCTCTCCACTAACGGGTGAGTCAGTACCTTTGATGCTTTAAGCGTAATACAGACAGAAAACTACTCGACAGATATAATTTAAATTGAAATGATATCACCTGAAGGTTATTTTGCTTTACTAATCACCACCAGAAATGAAAACACAATCATAAAATTTGATTTACTGTATCAAAAGTAATAAGGTATTATAAATAAAAAATACAGCCGAGTTGGTTCTTATCTCCTCCTTTTTTGAAGTCTGATAAAATGTAAATAAAGTCCGATAATAAATTATACGAGAATCTATACTAATCATTATGCAAAAAAGTGTTGGTTTTTTGGACTTCTTTCAAGTCTTGATGGAGAAATTTTATGGAATTTATGTGCGTGGAGATAGGATGCTGGATATTGACTTAGCTACGTTTAACATGATACAAATCATTCCAATAGAGAGATAGAGTATTGATCCTTCCTAACGCAGTTGAAACATGGGAGTATAAATATATGAAAATGGCTTTACTTACTACTTTAACCATGTTCTTCTCCTTCTTATTGTTTAAAATCCCTAAAGGCAGTAAGACACGGAGACGAGACGGGACGTGAGACAACACGGGGTTGTGTGTTCAGACCCAGTAGATGTGTCAGACAAATATAGGCCTTAATTCTTGAGAAAAGGGGATATAAACTCTAATAAATCGGGTTTTCGGATCAAGTTACCATCTCAACCTACGTAATGTTGAGTCGCTGCAGCTCATGGATATCTCACAAGCAAGGTTCGAGTCTCTTCTGAAGTAGAAGTGTGTGTATGTGTTTCTCTCGAGCGCAGTTGCGTTGCGCTAGAAACAAACACATGAGTTAACTTATGGTCAATATGTGTAAATTTTCCAGTCGCGCCATTAATATTGAACCTCCGGAGAGTTTGGTTTACTGCAAATCCACCATTTCCATTATCCATTTGATTGGAGGTCAAAAAATAAAAATGTGAATAAAACCACGTATAATTTTTGTTTGCGTTAACTTGAAAAATTAATTATAATAAGTCTAATTCATTTCAATTTTCAGAGAAAGGATATTGAGATGGATCATGAGGTGATGCTAAAATGTTAATGTTCCAGAGCCGTTCAGGCTACACGGCTCTGGAACTCCTTACCCACTGACATAAGGAACTCTCCGACTAAGAATTCGTTCAAGAGTCAAGTCCGGCAACACTTTCTTAAGCAAAACGCATAGTTGACGTTAGGTATGCATTATTTTTATTTAAAGCAACTGTATATAAGTATTTTATTATTATTCTTATTATATCACTTTTAATTTATATATCATTTATATGTTAATATAAGTAAGTAAGTATTTATGTATTGAGCAGGTACGATTTCCTTTTTGTTTTATATACTTAATATAATTACTATTCTTTATTATACATTATAATTATTTTAAAGTCTGTATTATATATTTCTTTTACTTTCATAATAGGTACAGTTCTTTTTATGCACCTACCACAGCTTCACACCAACGCCATGGGTTGACTGGCAGAGAATGCCATTAGGCATTAAGTCCGCCCTTTGTACTTTTCGTTAATGAGTGCAATAAAGTATAAATAAATAAATAATTTATCCTTTTGAGGTGAGGAACTTCTTTAACCAAAAGCGTAATGACTTAACCTTATTTACCTTAGAGATTAGGGTATAGAGAGATTCAAAGCAATGAGAAATTTAAGCTTCTTAAGAACGTTAATGCTAAGAACCCTCCGTGCTTGTTTGTTTAGGCGTTCTGGTATCACTGCGTAGTTTGTTCGCTTACCGTAGTTGTTTACCTCAACGAAGGAGTTAGTTGTTGTTCAATCTAGATACGTGAGAATGAGTTTCAGCTCAGTTAAGTAGAGTGATCAAACTTTTGTTATATAGATGTTCTACGTCATGAAATCCGCTTGGTATGAGTGTTGTGACGTGTGCATGCATATTGTTTTAGTGTGCGTAACCTTGAGAGTGCTCGGTATCGAGTAACGACAGCATGATAACTAAACGTTAAATAGTTGGTCGTAGTGAGAATATTATTTATTACACTTTTCAGAGATAAAAACCTAGTATAACCAAACTCAATCTCACATATCTAGATTGAACAACAACTAACTCCTTCGTCGAGATAACCATTTATGGTAAGCCAACAAACAGTCCTTTCCTAAGGACCACTCTATCTGTGGACCAAATTTAACTAAACGCACACACGCACACACACACACACACACACACACACACACACAGACAGAGTAGTATGTTTGTTAACCTTACTTATCTCTTTAATTAACCTTGTATACCGAATATCTTTTTACAATCTTAATAAGAACGTTAATGCTAGAACCCTCCGTGCTTGTATGTTTAGGCGTTCTGTTAACACTGCGTAGTTTGTTGGCTTACCGTAAATGGTTATCTCGACGAAGGAGTTAGTTGTTGTTCAATCTAGATACGTGAGATTGAGTTTGGTTATACTAGATTTTAGCGGCGAATAGATTAAGTTAGAAAGATAGAAAAAAATATGCTATACATTGTCCTTAAAAGCGATATATACAGTTGAAATAAAAAAAACACTCTTTTTGCAGAGCCGATCTTTAAGATTACTTTTTCGTCATAAAATAAATAGAAAATGTGTCTGCCTATCTGTCTGTTTTATTTTTGCTCGATATTAATAATATAAGGTATCTATATTCACTATAAAGAAATAATTAAATTAAAAGGGAGACTCCCATCCAGCCAACGTGATTTTTTCCCGTTTTTTATAGATAATGGTACGGAATCCTTCGTGCGTCAGTCCGGCTTGCACTTGGCCGGTTTTTTATTTATAAAGATAGATTTTCGCACTGCCTCACGTCGTCTCTTTGCCTCTATGTCGCTTTATGACATTGCCTAAGAGCAACACAATATTTATCGAATCTTATTTATTTGGTTCATCTCTCCTTGCCTCAGGCATTAAGATCTATATTTACTTGACACAGCTGCTACGCCTGAACAAACAGCTTGTTATCTTACGTGCGAGCCTGTTGTGAGACACCTTACTGCAGGTAAAATTAACGCCTTTTTTACCTTGTATTCCTTGATTATAAATGTATCGTGTTATATCAAATTTAGATTTTTTGTTGTCAAAGAAAGCACATTTACACGCCTTTATTGTATTCAAACAGCCCATAAGGTCGTCAAAAACTGTAGTATTTCGGTAATAACAAGAATGACGTGCCCTTCATAGCACGAAAAAGCGCTAGAAATTTGCCATTATCAAACAGTCTTAATTCTAATCGCCCTCGATGTTGCTTAGCTCCGCTTTCGTTCTATACTACATAGCTTTCGTTTTCCGAAAATAACTACCGTAAGACATAATAAGAGTAAGAAAATACGTTGAATGGTAGTGTGAAGGGGTTCTAAGGTACTAATGCAACTTTACTGATATAACTTCCGTTCGCTTCTAAACTAACGGTGCATGTTTTCATACCGTATTGAGTTGTATCTCTACCAACGTTTATTACGCCCACTGATTTAAGGCTAATTAACTTTAGAAAAATAACACTGCCTAACCGTAGGGCATAATGAGAATTGCAGCATACTTTAAACATAAACGTAAAGGAGTTTTAAGGCTACAAACTTTACTGATATAACTTGTTTGAGCCTAAACTAACGGTGCATGTTGTCGTAACGTAATGAGTTTGTATCTCACTGACGTTTATTATTATTTACTTGGGTAAGCCAAGGGTGTAATGAAAGTTAATGTATAAGCCATTAACGGCTACAGCACACTAGCAAATTTTAGCATCGACCATCGACGATTTGCATGTACACCGATGCTGCATCACGTATTGTTTTTTACGCGGCAGGTAAAAACCAGCAGCCCTGAGGGCATTGGAATCTGCGTTTTAGATGCTGAATCGATGCGTTTAGCGACCTAATCGCCAATCACTGTAGCTAGCGTGTGGCGTGGCGGTAAAACTTTACATTGTAAGCGAAGTTTTCCGTAAAGAAACAATTTTGTAATGTCAAACGGTAACTAGCTTGTACCTAGCCGATCCTTATTGTTTCTACTGATTCCGGTCTTCCTAATTTAAGTAACATCACTCAGTCTAGCTGTACGGAGTAACAAGATTTGCGAAGTACGTTGAATGTTGGAAGTTAGAAGTTCTATGGAACAAAGACAATATACTTTACTGACATAACATCCGTTTGCGCCTAAACTAACGGTGCATGTTGTCATAACGTAATGAGTTGTACAAAAGTTGTTCTACAAAAGTTTAGAGACTGATGTGTATAAGTATCTTTAGGAAGATAGAACCCGCGGTCTCAAATGCGGATATGGCTGCAACCCTTTTTACGTCCCACTGCTGGGCACGGGTCTCTCCCAACTATTGGGGAGGTCTGGAGCTTACTCCACCACGCTGCTCCAATGCGGTTTCGTAGAGATGCGGATATAATAAATTCAAATCCCCGGCACAACTGACAAACTGTTCACCGGTGATAAAATTTTGTAACATACGATAGTTACTATGGAATGATGGAAAATAATGAAAGGTGATAGAAAACAATGAAAGGTGATAGCATGACCGAGAGAAACTCATAATTTTCCAAAAGCATGATGCATTCTAATCCGCATTTGGCCCGCGTGGTGGACTATGGCCTAAATCCCCCTCACTTCAGAGAGGAAACATGTGACCAGCAGTGGGACATAAAAAAGAGCGAAAAAACTTAATAAATTAACTCAGCATAACCATAGGGCATAATGAGAGTTACTAACCTCTAAAGCATGTAGTAAAAGAAAGGAATGTAAGACCTCTAAGGCACCAAGAACTTTGCCGTGATGTAACTTCCGTTTGCGCCTAAACAAACAGTGCATGTTGTCTCACTGTAACGAGTTTGCATCTAATCGATGTATTCTATTTGAATTGATTGAAGCATATTTAATTTTATGATTTGCCTAGCTTTGGGAAATAATTACAGCCAATATGCCAGATATAATGTCAAATATCAGTGTAAAGGTGCTATCGAAAATTGGCTCATAGGACCACAGCTTTAAATTTTTTTCGCTACGCAAACCTATATCTATGCTTAGGACATGGGCCTCGTTCACCATCTCCAAGTAAAGTGTTGATTAGTTACGTCCCAAGTAATTGGCAAGTAAAAGCTATGAGTACGGGTCAGTTTATCATATGCTTAGTGCTACTCGAACATCGTGAAATTAAAATTGAAGTTACGGGTGACTATAACCGACAATTAGCGTACTTGTCACTTTACTTGAAGGTGGTGAAAAAGGCCCTTAATGGCCCATTTCTTTCCAGATAAAGCGATTAGTCGGATAATATTATCGCTATTCTTTTCATACCTACGTTACACGAGTGATGTTGATAACGCTAACATTTAGCTATGACAACTAACTTTGCCGTGACACACCTGCCCTAAACAAACAATGGGAATGAATTTGTATCTCACTGACACTTACTATTTCTACTGATTTGGGCTTCTCTAATTATAAGGATAGTAGCAGCAAACGTCTAACGTTACGTTGGGTGTGGCAGCGAATTTGTTTATCTGAAAGCCTCAGAACATTTAAGGCATTTTATTCAACCTTTTTTTGGCCTATTGCTGCACTCAGGTCTTCTCTCACAAGTGAGGAAGATTTTGGGCCATAGTCCACCACGTTGGCCAAGTGCCTATGACTACGTACTACTACGTAGGCGTAGGTACATTACAAATATCCTGGCTTTGCGCGCCGGGGTTTGAAATTGGTATCTCCTTATCGGAGACCGCGGTCTTTCCTGCTCGGCCATCACTGTTCTTAGAATTACCAAGACATTAAGTTAAGATAAATAAATTCGCTGTGACACAACTACTGCGCGCCTAAACAAATAGTGCATGTTGTCACAACGTAACGAGTTTGCATCCTACAGATGAATGCTAAAGATCGCAAAATGTGATGATTTGTGTAGAAGTTTTATAAGCCAACTGCGCAACAATATCTGCAAAAAATAGTTAAACAAACGACGTACTCGTATGAATACATAAGCACACATGCACGCTACTTTCACGGTGCGTTGCTGTTTTATTATATGTATGTGTAGTAAGTAGACTTATATTTTATTGAAGTGAAAACTTCTTTAGCGGCGTTGTACACTTTTTTTGAGATGGGTAAAAAATGTTAAACTCGTGTCAGGACACGTGGCCTGATCGAATATTCGTAAGACGGAGGGGTGACAGCTGATGACGGCTCGACTGTCTATACTTGTAAAATTCGTTTAGATCACAAGTATTTAAAATATGGACATTGAACAAAGTGCATCTATTAATGAAAAAAGTGACCAAGAAATAGTGAAAAAAAATGAGTGACTTTATAAAAATAATAGATTAAAACCTACTGAAAATACTAGATGAAAAATAATACTGACAATAAAAGCAATTCGTGCGAAATAATTCCCTAACCATTCCAAAATGTCAAAAATGGACAACGTTAATGTTTAAGTTTTCACTTCTGCCAGCACTACCGGAGTGCAACCCGTTTTTTAACCTTTTTTTAAGCCTCTCTGCTGGGTACATGTTTCATGTCACATGTGAGAGAGATTTAGACCATAGTCCACCACGCTGGCCAAGTGCAGATTGGTGGACTTCAGGCATTCGAGACATAATGAATTTCTCTCAGGCAGGCACGGCAATGGAGCACATCGTTATCAATTAAATATCTTGATATTTTCCATCACCGTGGAGCAACAGTAAAATGCACACATTACAAATTTCTTTATCAGAGGATCGCCGAAGATTTGAACCCGGTGTCTATCGCGTCGCAGGCCGCCGTTTTTTGTCACTCAGCCATCGCTGCTAGCAGGAGGTAAAATATCTAGCTTAATCTTTATAGGTTTCTTTTTACGTTTGGGAGATATTTTGGGATTCTTGAAATAATGAAAATGGGATTCATGGGGGAGGGGGGGTTGGGGTAAGTCCATGTCCGTTACTAATAGTTCTGTTACACGACTTACTTCTAATAGGATGAAGGCTAGTAAAAGCTATTAAATTGCGTGTTTATACCTTTTTTTTGGTATCGGAGGGAAAACCTTCAAAAGGTACCCAGCACCTTGGGAGAGGATACCCGGTAAAGTGGGATTTGTATTAAAACCCCCTCGGTGGTCTGCCTCTGCGCTTGGGGAGGACTCCGGGATCTCCATTGGAACGCACCGTTGACCTCCACGCGCGGCACCCTAGAACGGGCCCATCTTCGGGAGAGCAGCTGCAAGCCCCCTTTTAGTTGCCTCTTACGATCAGGCAGGGGATACCATAGCTCTATTCTTAATCCCGGAGCTGCGTGTTTATACCTAGCTTGTTTAGAATGTAATAACAAATAGGACTACAATTATAATTAGGGCCTCTTTCACTACCTTCAAGTAAAGTGACAAGTACGGTAATTGTCGGTTAAAGTCAATCGTAACTTTAATTTCAATTTCACGATGTTCGAGTAGCACTAATCATATGATAAACTTACCCGTACTCATTACTTTTACTTACCAATTAACTTTACTTGGGACGTAACTAATCAAGACTTGGAGATGGTGAATGAGGCCCTTAGTATCTATTATACTGATATGGTTAAATGTCACTTCTGTTTTTTGGATCTACATAAAATTCTACTAAGCTTGGGTTTTTTTTCTTCAATTATGGCATCGCAAGCTCTGAATATTACCAGCGTCAAGTATAATTTTTGCATCATGTTTTTGCCAGTTTCGGCTGGACGAGTAATAGCAGGTAAAGTCAGTAAGTCGTTAGTAATCAGTCAGTCACGTCATTCAGACATTCAAGTAAAGCGATGGCTTCTTTACAAGAACGTGACCAGTGGAATTTTGGAGGCAAGCCGAAAAAACATATTTTGGCACTGATATTTTAATTCACAACACTCGTGCACTATAAATAACCTATATCGAACAAAATGCCATCAAATTTATCCGATATAACTCCAAAATACACAAAGAAAGTTAAAATAAAGCAAGAGCACAATATGTATTTTCGACTTCTCGCCAAAACTCTAGCTTGAGTTTTGTCTGACGAAGATCACGAAGATGTGTCGCCACTCCGGGAGATGATGGACGCCAAGTGAGGCTGAAAACAAAACCTTGCCGCTAAATCAAAACAGAATTATTATTTCAGGATAGAATTGGATGCAGAAGTGTGTGCTGCCGCCTTGCATGTTATAATAACATTGCACTCCGGAACTTTAAGATTAAAAGCTTTTCATAAAGCGACCTCTCAACTCTCATTTTATTTTTATTACCTGCTTTATGACATGGAAAATAAGGAACTAAAAACTTCATCTAATATATTAAAGGAACTTAATACTAAATTTACTTTGTAAGAAGAATAACAATCTTGTATTATACTCCGTCCAACATAGCTCCAGGATTTTGGCGAGGTGTGACATTACACTCTTACTAGTGTCACTGCTAAACCCATAACGAGAATGTCGCTCTTTCTATTGTTACCGAGGATAACTAATTATCATGAAATTCGAGCAGCATGGCGCAGTAAGGATGTTTGTTACCACAGCAATCGATCGAACGTCGATGGACGGCTTCTATTAACGTCGATCGAACTTGGAATACAGGTCTGTTACCTTTAATTGATTGACGATACCGTTCGACTAACCAATCGATCGACCATCGGTCGACGTTAATCGATTAACCCCGGCGCGTCTATTCAAACAGCTTGATCGACGTCGACTAATCTATTCTATCATCGATCGATGCCGTCTATCGACGATCAATCGCTCCGCGAATCGATCAATACTCCGCCACGCTGCTTGAATGCAACCCGCTTTGACGGAGATGTGAGTTAGTGGCCATCCCGCTTCCGGTACAAACCGCTCAAAAATTAACCGGACTCCACCAACCCGCATTGGAGCAGCGTGGTGGAGTAAGCTCCAGGCCTTCGCAATAAGGGGGAGAGACCCGTGCCCAGCAGTGGGACGCAAAAAGAGTTGCAGCCAAAAAATGAACCGCTAAAATTGATAGACTCCAGAATTCACGACTTAACGAGCCCTGCAAAGCACGTAAACTCACCCATCTCACATCCGATCGCAACCGTTTCGCTTAGCTGTGTAGATCGTTTGTGTTCCACAATGCTTGCCCTCAGCTACAATGTTTACAAGTCTTACGGCTAACAAATATGCTTGTTCAATCTACAAAAAGCCAACTTCAACAAACGTTCAAGTTTACTTGAAATATCTAACTATATAGCGTACATAAACGTTTTCTCGTACTACATTGTTACTATTATTTTTTTGTTCCATTCCATGTATATTCCGAAATGTAACAATTAAAGATTGCTGAATATTCATTGCTTTGCTGGAGGTGTTAAGGTTTCCATCTACGTGATGGGGATTTTGAAATAGATTGCTTCATGACAGTGTTTCAAACCAAATCTGAAATTTAGAAATGCTGCTGGATTCGACAGAGTGATATCATCTGATTTAAACAGTACCTACTAATAGTAAATAAATTTATAATACTCTACTAAAGATACCGATAGTTATCAAAAAACCGGGATTTAAGTTTTTGTGAAGTGAAAACTCTATAGAAGCCTTAACTTTTTTAACCTTTTTTTGTATTTATGTATCGGGGGGGGGGGGGAGGGGGGACATTTAAAAGGTATCCGGCACCTTGGGAGAGGATTATGTGGGACTCGATCGCACTAAAACCCTCTCGGTAGACATCTTTTTGTTCACTATATTAATTGTAAAAAAACTGTATGTGATCATCTTACTGTTATGGTGTGCAATATAGCATATAAATAAATAATAAATAGGTAAATATATTTAGAGCTTAGCTAAAAGCTATAGCTATACCTTTATTTCACGAAATACATACGTTTGATTGCTTTTGTTTTGAGTTGTAAAATAGCTTCATGCGGAAAGACGTATAAATCCCCACAGAACGCTAAGAGGGGTATACATCACAGTGCTGTCACGTGATCTAGGGCTGTGTGCTACACCACTATGTTGTTGACATGCGGCGAAATACTACATAATTAATTGCACAATATATTACCTACAAGATTTACATATTAGGTTTGTACAATTCAAATTAATTGTTCTTTTAATTATGACACGGAAGATGGAGTAAGTACGCTCGGATGGTCATTTCAATTTTTTCTCTCTCTCGTTTTTGACTAGGTCGTATTTATCACTAAATCCTACTTATAAAAAACAGAATCACTAAACCCGTCCTTACTAATATTGTAATGTTTAGTGTTGGATAGAACTTGAGGAAGATTTAAGCAATTGGGAACGCAGTAATATAGCTCTGATTTACAAGTCTCTATTCACGCGGCAGATGTCGCGGGCACCAGGTAGTAATAAGCATGAGTTTTTTTTCCCAACCTTTTTTATGTCCCACTGCTGGGCACAGGTCTCCTTCTCACAAGTGAGAGGGATTTAGGCCATAGTCCACCACGCTGGCCAAGTGCGGATTGGTGGACGTCATGCTTTCGAGAAATTATGAATTTCTCTCAGGCATACACGGCGATGGAGAACATCGTAATCAATTAAATATCACGATATTTTCCATCACCGTGGAGCAGCGATAAATGCGCACATTACAAATTTCTTCGTCAGAGGTGCGCGCCGAGGATTTAAACCCGGGATCGGTCGCGTAGAAGACCGCGGCTTTTACCACTCGGCCATCGCTGCTCGCATGCAATGCAAGCATGAGTATTTTAGGTATAACTTATGTATTAGTAAATAGCTAGTTCAATTGTAAATTTGATTGAAATTAAATTGTATTTAATTACGGTTTGTAAACGGAAACCTAATAAATTAAGCTCTACCAATTGTCAAAGCATTGTAATGGAACCATAATATAACGATCAAAACACCTTCAAAGATCAAAGAAAATTCACAACAATAATAATTAAATTCTAGGAGAAATTACGAAACGACTGAAGACCGTTGTATTTAAAAGACGTTCATTTGTGCTGACTCCTGTTTTTAAGTTCTACTTGTATTGTTATTAACTGGCTTTCTTTAGTATTTTACAAGACAAAATAGTTTTATTGAACAGTCAGTTATTTAAAGAGTCACGTTACTCTTTCATAGCTATTTAATTTAAAAAATACCGATTCTTGTTATTACATTTTTTCAACCTTTTTTATGACCCACTGTTGGGCACAGGTCTCCACGTACGTGTAAGTTATGGGACAAACTTCCAGCTGAGGCGTTTCCAGTAGACTATAACATGGGGTTGTTCAAGAAAGCTGTAAAAAACCTCTCCTCCAAAGCTGGCAATGTTCGCGTAGCTCGTCTGGGGTTGCCAGTGTCCATAAGCAACGGTGATCGCTTAACACCACACGGCTTGTCTGCCTTTTTTCGGTTTATCTTAATACATATATATAAATTTCGTGTCACGTTGTTGATCCGCGTTGGACTCCTAAACTACTCAACCGATTTTAATAAAATTAGCACACCGTGTGCAGTTTGATCCAACTTGAAAGATAGGATAGCTTACATCTCAATTTATAGTCGCCATATTATTTTATTTCTGATACTTTAAGGCAGGACAATGTCTGCCGGGTTAGCTAGTGTAAATTATTAATAAATTAAAGTATTACTATTATATACTGTATTACTACCAAGTTTTTTTTGATAGCGGGGGGAAACCTTCAAACGGTACCCGGCACCTTTGGAGATGGTGGGATTGTTACCGCACTAAAACCCCCTCGGTGGCCTACCGCTGCGCTTGGGGTAGACTCTGGTATCTCCAGTGGAACGCACTGGTGTCCTCTACGCGCGGCGCCTCAGAATGGGCCCATCCTCTGGAGAGCAGATGTGCTCTCCTGCACCCTTCGATGCTTACAGCGGCATGCGGCCACGCACACACCACCGTCCTTCCCGGGGCCGCTGGCTGAACGGATTGAGCTCCCAATCTCACCGCTCACAACGCCGGAAGCCCCTTTTTAGTCACCTCTTACGATCAGGCAGGGGATACCAAAGCTTTATTCTTAATCACGAAGCTACAGGGACTGTTGTATTACTACCAACTTTTGGATAAAAACTAGGGCTTGAAGAGGCTCGTTTATCGTGACTAAAGGCCACCATCGAATAGCTAAGCATTAGAATGTAGAGAATAGCCATATGTTCAAGGCATCACGTAGTTCGAGGCTGATGGATTCCATACTAGTTACTTTACTTTCTGTTTTTCTAAGGAACATTCTTTCTTTGTAGGATTTATTTACCCTCTGAGTGTACGATTGAAGCTAAACAAGGAATTAAAATATATTTATAATCTGTTCAGGACAATAGGATCATTAAAACTTTAGGTACTCTATAAAATAGATCCGTGATCTTTACCGCCTATTAAACGCTCGTTCAAAATGTAAAGAGCAGAACATTAGCATTTCAATTCGGCCATTAAAGAGAGAACACGAGATGCGACTATCTGAAGAATTGTCCATTACAGCCGAGAATTTATGAATAGAAAATGAAGGACGCGGTCGTAAATGTTTTTTCTTATTTCAGCGAATGATCACTTTTATTGATTTTATCACTGCGATCGTTAAATTATTGTGATTTCTTAAAATGAATTGTTAACACCAGCATTTATTTATTTGTTAAATAGGTTCACCAACAGTTTTAACATGGTTTAAAATACTTATCACTAACATTTATCATTTTGCTACATGAAAAAACCAAGTACAGGTAAACGCAGCTTACTCCAAAAATAATGCGTAGGTATTTGCGCAGTTTGATATAAGTACAATGGTCTATAAAAGTTCTCTCGTCTTGTGGTGTCTCTTCAATTCGGCCATTAAAGAGAGAACACGAGATGCGACAACATATCTGTAGAGCGTTTCAGACGGGAATTTTTGAATGAAAATAGATGGATGCGATAACAAATTTAAATATGTTTGTTTTAACGATTATTATTTTACTTAATAGTCCCAATTTTTATCTATTGAAAGCGGACGTTGAACCTAGTATGGCTTTTTATTCGACAGAAAATATCTGACAGCGAGTAAGCATCTTTGTCAACCCGCAATGGAGCAGCGGGGTGAGTAAAATCCAGGCCTCTCCTATAATAAAGAGGAGAGACACGTGCCAGGGGGTGGTACCCAAAAATTCAAAGACGCAAAGTTGCAGCCAGAGTGATGATTGCGGAGTGATGATTTATAAAAAATATTTCAAAACAATTAAGTTTCAATGTTTTTAGCCGTTTTCAAAAAAGGAGATCACGAAATGCAATGGACAAACCAATAATGTATATACATTTCACATGTAATGTGACATGTGTCAATGAACGTAAGTAATTGGTGCGACCACACTGTTTGCCAATGTGACATTTAATATTACTCTCATTAAAAATTTATTAATATTACGTAGCTTTAACTGCAGCGGAATGCAAAATCTCCCTGTAAACGTCAAAATCTTAATATTTTTGCGTTTTCAAAGCGAGAAATAAAAAAACAAAAATCGACTTTTTTGAACAACGTGTAGCGACCTTCCGCTACTCATCAAGAGATGGCGCCACGGGTATTCCTGAATCACGCTATCGAAGTTTTCGGATTATCCTACCATATATACAAGCTCCGAATTGAGTCGGTTGGAGTGCGGCCGCTCCCCGGGCATGACCACCTCGCCCGGCGGGAGACCCCTTTGCCAAACTGGTAAGCCCGGACAAGAATAGGTCCCTTCTGACCTTCATCAGTCACACCTTCACTCCCTGGATGGACTGCAGCATCACTTCACCAGCTCGTCAGGGTCATCGCAGCGCATCGTGATAACGCTTACTAATCCTGATCCAGCTACCTCCTGCGACGTCGTGGACGGCTCGTGTACCCACTCTACTCGCCTCCACATTCCAACCTTCCCTCACATCTCGACTCACCGAAGATAGAGGGCATCTCCACACTTCGCTACACCCTCACATCCCGACTCACCGTGGACAGAGGGCGACACAAGGTCTGCACCCTCACATCTCGACTCACCGCAGATAGAGGGCATTCAAGGCGCTTGTAAGCGAATATTACTCAAGCATGGATAGAAGTTATCGACCTCCGGTCTGAGCAGGGGGCGATGTAGCGACCTTCCGCTACTCATCAAGAGATGGCGCTACGCATATTCCAGAATCACGCTATCGAAGTTTTCGGAATATCCTACCATATATACAAGCTCCGAATTGAGTCAGTTGGAGCGCGGCCGCTCCCCGGGCATCACCACCTCGCCCGGCGGGAGATCTCCCTTTGCCAAAAACGCAAGGAAAAAAAATTTTCATCATCTCACTCTTGTAGGTATATAAATAAATATAATACTAATAATATTTTATATAATAATATTTATATGTTCATAAATTATATTTGATAAAAATATGTCTCATCGAGTTATCAGATCGGTGAAGGTCGATTTTCCACGTCTCCTCTACAATCTTACAAATTTTCGATCAGGCCACGTATCCTGACGAGAGTTTAACATTTTTTACCCATCGCAAAAAGTGCACAACGTCGCTAAAGAAGTTTTCACTTCAAAAATTGAATATTTATATTTTTCACCTGTATCAACCAACTTTAATAGGCGTTACGGCTTTAGGCGTGAACTCTGATGAATTAATTTATCAATACAAAGGGTTACGTACCCGTAGCTTTAAGTAAATGAGGCAATATGCTGCATTTTATTTTATTTTAACTTTATAAATGGCCTTTTTTTTTGGTATCGGGGAGGAAACCTTCAAAAGGTACCCAGCACCTTGGGAGAGGACACCGGGTTATGTGGGATTTGAACCTCACTAAAACCCCCTCGGTGGCCTTCCTCTGCGTTTGGGGAGGACTCCGGGATCTCCCATGGAACGCACCGGTGTCCTCCATACGCGACGCCCTGGAACGGGCCCATCTTTGGGAGAGCAGATGTGATCTCCTGCACCTTCTGATGCTTACGGCGGCATGCGGCCACGCACACACCGCCGTCCTTCCCGGGGCTGCTGGCTGGACGGGTCGATCTCCCACTCTCACCGCCCGCAGCCCCGGAAGCCCCCTTTTAGTCGTCTCTTACGATCAGGCAGGGGATACCGTAGCTCTATTCTTAATCCCGAAGCTACAGGGACTTTTATAAATGGCCTATTGAAAACTCGAAATTAACTTCTAATGAATTCCTGTATTGTGTTGGTTAATTGGTTGATGGTAAAGTAAGTTAAGTGTAAAAAAAGTAAAGTGTTCATAATTACTATTACAATTTTTAAAATTTTCTTACTTGCAGTATTCAAGAGCCTTCACTTTATTTAATACATTTAAACGAGCAATTCTTGTATATACCTAAATATATATTATAGATCTCGGAATCGGCTCCAACGATTATGATGAAATTTACTACCCTGGTTTCGGGTGTGATAAATCGATTCAGCTAGGTTATATTATTTACATTATTTAGGGCATACTGTTAATCCTTTTACACTTGCAGCCTGTGGTATACCAAGAGGGCATATAGCGTCCTGCGTGTTCAGTATAACAACGCGTTTAGGGCGTTGTTGGGGCTCCCGCGACACTGCAGTGCCTCGGGGATGTTTGCAGGGGAGCGCATAGATGGCTTTCAAGCTATTATGTGTAAGCGTGTGGCATCCCTGTGGCAGCGGATGCGCGGGAGTACCAATGGCATCCTGCGTACTGTGGCAGACCGGTTTGACGGTCCCATAATAAAGCACTGGACCACCATGCATGTGATGCAGTCAGACCGTGCTGCCAAATAATTAGACGTTAATTTTATGTATTTTTTTTTCTTTTCTTTTGTGTTATACTACTAACATTAGTATATAAGTTTCAATTTACTAACACATATGGATGTATGTCCGAAATAAAATAAATTATTATTATTATATTTTGAGAAAATTTAAATTATTAAAATTGTTTTCATTGATAAGCAACTTCTGAAAAATACAACTCTTCCTGACATCTATTGAAAGTATTAAAAATATTGTGGCGTAGAACGCCGTCAGACGCCATCTGCCTATCCGAATTCCCGGAATGAGTGCGTGAATTTTCAGTCGAAAATTGTGGTATGTATGTATAATTAGTGCAACCACGGCAAACAACCATTGTAAAATTAAATACAGCTCTCGTTAACAATTAACAAGTATAACATTACGTGGCTTTAACTAAATGCGGATATTTTCCAGTTGAAAATTCAATAATATTACATATTCATTAATTCCAGTTTAATAGTTAATGTTTAATGTTAATACCCGATAATTAGTTTTTAGTCGTTCAAAAATATCTTGAAAATATTTTTTTTGTGTAAAATATATTGTGTTGTTTTGAAGTATGAAAAGTAGAAAATAGTGAATCTGTACCGATAGGACCTTTTTTTGGTATAGGGGGGGAGAGGAAGGAGGTGTACATTCAAAAGTACCCGACACCTTGGGAGAGGATATCGGGTTGTGTGGGATTTGTCCGGGATCTTCAGTGAAATTCACCTTAACTCTATTCTTAATCCCGAAGCTACACGGACTAAATTTGTACAACCTACAATCTTAACGATGCTTTATTATTTTAACTTGTTACAAAACCGTCACAGCGGAATCGTTTACGTCTAAGTTGCGGTGTTATCAAGTGACCACACTGTTTGCCAATAGGCATGATGACAGATTTTTAAATACCTTTCCTTATTGTAGGTACACGTCTCCTAGTTGCGAAAAAAAGTTTATTTCAGAAATAAACTTAGGTTTTAACGTAAATTAATGTATTTTCGGCTATGTAACTTGAATTAAGCGCAAAACGCTCATAGGTGTCATGGCGTCGGCTTGCTCGTCAAACTTCAAGCAACACGATGACTTTTACTGAGGCGTGACGTCATTCCTTTTGATTGGCGTTTCAGATAACATGGCCGATTGCTGTATTTAATACTTTTATTTAATAGAAAATCTTATTAATCTTAATGTTTATATTAAAACGGAATCATATTTTAGAACTTTTTTAGCATATATTTTTCTGTAAAACCATTTATTCTCTGATTCTTTAATAGTGTCATCATGCCCATTGTACAATTGAATTCCACTACCATGAACTATTTAACAATACAACGTTGCGTAGCTTTAACTGGTTAATTGGTAAGAACCGCAAGTGGGTAGTTTAAAATTGTTTGTGCACATTCAATTGGCGATTTGCGATTGGCGATTACAATAAATAATTAAATAACGTGTTACACCCACCTACTCTACTATAGGTGTACCCTGTGTCGTGGGTACCATGGACACACACATACACATAAACACAAACACCCAGACCGATAACAGAAGCTGAAACTCATCATTTCAATATTTGCTGGAAATCACAAGACTCCTTTCATTTCATTTGTTATATATGAAAATGTTCTGTATGCTCACTTTATATAAATTCTCACATGTAAGTTCTCATCAAGTGAAATGTAACAATTTCTTTTGAGAATAAATATCTTTAACCAGAAAATAATTAAAACTCAATCCTACCTACTGGATTACCATTAAATATGCTTTATATTCATCAACAGATTCCGTAGCTTCACTAAAATGTGGTAATGGCGCGGCAAATGGCAGTTGAAATGCGACATTCACGATTCATGGATTCGTATCCTGCGTCCGTTGGAATGGAACTTTATTTTTTACTGATCTTAATTCACACGTTTATTTGCAAAATGGACTATCGACGCTTTAAAAGAACAAGCGGGCGAAGTAAAAAAAAACTTTTTAAAGAAACTACTATTCATATGCGCTAAGAAGAATATCTTCTATCGTATTCTTTTAGTCAGGTCCTTATCTCTAATAGCCGTAATAATATTGGGTGTGTTGTATAAAAACATGTACTTAAACTACACTTTTGTTGTACCGGCCATTTGGAATTTACAAAAATACTTAGAACATATAACTGAATTGTCATTAAACTAAATGTGCGTATGTCGCAGCCATCTGGTTAAATCAGCCACTCAATTAAAAGGCTAGGCTCCCAATCAACGTTTAACTAGTTGGATTGTTGTAAGCTAGCCCTTTGAAGATGGCTGACGTAAAATTAAGCATGAGATTTAAATTTGGTTAATTTTTTTCACAGCAGCGCTTCATCAAAACAAACATGGCGTCAGTAAGTTCGCAATTAAGCAAGCAGTTTTTGAGTTTCTTAAAATTTGAGTGTAATTATTGATAAAATAAAGTATGATAACATGGATGTGCTTAATATTACGACGTCGGCTACAAGTTTTAAGTACTTACCTACTTAGTTTTTCGTTGAAATTCTCTCAAATTAATTTTTTATTAAAGTTTTTTGCCTTGTTAAATAAATTGAATCTTAAATAATAAGTTTCCTTTTTTACATCAAGTTTATTGTTTAAGTTTATTTAAGTTGCTGTACTTATGGTCACCCTAGCCAAACATTACAAAGTTGTCTATATTCCATTTAACAAAACGGCTAAGTAACGTTCAGCCAAGTCGTTGTACGTTACATTAAACATGTTGTCAATTAGTCACTTCATTGAATGCCGCGGTTTAATAAACGGGTTTGCCTTTTAATTGAGTGCCTGATTTAACCAGATGCCTGTGACATATACAAAATTTCAACTTGATTGGTTAAATATTTCAGCTTCAAAACTGTATTGCAAGATTCTACCCTTACAAACATACTCTTACATACACATCAGCATTTTACAGTATGCATAAGTATTTATGTATTTACTTGCATTTATTAAAGTTTTGAAACCAATTTTTCCTTTCAATTGCTTCTTTCTAGCAAACAAGCACAGACATAAGTACCTGTAAATGTGTTATGTAGACTTGTTTGTTTTTTATGAAATACATATGTTTTGTATGAACTTTGATGAAGCTATTAAATTATTGAATAGAAATTCAAAGAAAAAGTTCTTTCAGTTTTGTGATCGCGTCTGCAATGGAAAAAATCCTTTCAATAGTCGAGTCCCATGTTCGCTTTTTAATAGCCGGCTACTCCACATTTTGAACGAGTGTTCTTCAATCGTCTGCCACATAGTAACATAATTATAATGAGATAAATAATGTTTTCATGAGGTTTAATTACTTTAGTCTCTTGAGTTCCTACCCTCCCACAGTTTTAAAATCACTCAGCAGCGGTTACGGTAGCGGAAGAGAGATATACTTGCTGTTTTATTGCTTGCACGATAAAATCCGTCGACGAACGAAAATCATGCTGCGGTGTACTTCTGCTGAAATGACAATGGCAAGGTTCAGAAGATCTGACAACCGTTGGAAGGATGGATGCTGTTAAATTACTGAAGAATAATTCAAAGAAAAAAATATTTTATTATAAAGTCGTGATCACAGCAATTGTGGAAAAATTCACCTCCACAGTAGAGTCCCAAGTCTAGTCGCTAATTAACAGCCAAATTGAAATGCTAATGTTTGGCTTCTCCACATTTTGAACGACGGTTTAATAGTCGATCAAAATAATTGATTCTGCATGAATTTCGGCGAAGTGTTCTTCAATTATTTGCCAATCATAGCTGCATATTTGCGAGTCTAATATTCAAAGTGCTTGATTGCCTTTTTAATAGCATGTGAACGACGGTTTATAACGAATTTATAGTTTTGTGTATCACGTAAGATATTTGATAGTGAATTTATTCGATTGATTTGAAATTTTGGAATTTATTTGTCTACAGGTTTTGCAAAAATATCGCGGTGCTTTAGCCATTGCAGTGTAAGCCACTCCATTAATTTGATTGTTTCCAACACTTTTAATTTTTCAGATCAATCGTTTTTGAGCAACATAAAGAGAGAATTCCTGAAAAAATATTCGTCACTAACTTCATCTTGCGTTACACAAAAGTCGATTTTCTTACATACTTTTGTCGCCGCTTGCGTTAAAATAAAGATAGTACTGTAGTACATAGAAATGAAATGAAATATTTTATTTGCACAAATATGGGTGAAAGAAGGTTTTACAAAAAATATTTAGAGCTCCATATTTACCCCTAAGGGTGTACAAATTTTAATTTAATTGAATAAACTAATTCAATTTAATGACTTAATTTACACTTAAATTCTTAAAATTACTATTGAACAAGGGCACACAAGAAACATTAAAGTATGTAGTTTTATATTTATAAAGTTTTAATTAATTGGACTTAAACCCAGTTTTGTGCTTTTTATAATATATAATTTATTTTATTTGAACCATACGAGGTTCGCCGTCATCAGCTTTGGGCACACACCATGATGGGTTTTTGTACGCTGTATAATACCTATAGTAATAAGTGATACGTTTTTTAAATAATAATATAGAGTCTTAAAATAATACCAACGCAGGACCAGTGTTCTTTGGCTGCAACCCTTTTTGCGTTCCACTGCTGGGCAACGATCTCTCCCCATTATTGGGGAGGGCTGAAGCTTACTTCACCACGCTGCTCCAATGCGGGTTGGTGTAGTAGAGTTATTTAATCTTCAATAAAATTAAATTTCATGTATTGATTTTTTCTCATAAAATTATCGGATAAAAATCATCTACTTAATCAAGTATCCGGTAAGACAAGACCAAGACAAGGATTCGTTGAAACATATACGTTTGATGTCCCTTATGCAAGTGCTTCACTTATTACAGTATTCAAGAAACACCAAATTAAGGAAGTGCCCTCTTAAGAAAGAGACGTACTAATAAAGTGCCACAGATACAGAACATCAAACTTGTAACACCCCTCTGTTTGCTTCGGGGACTAAAAATACTTCAATTAGATGAATAAAGAAATGTCATCGTCCGTATTCAAAGGATCTTTTGAGACGATCTCATGTTCTCTCTAATGACCGAATTCAAATGCTAATGATATTCCATTTTATATTTGAACGATCTTTTAAATAGACGAATATCATTGTTTCTTTGCAGATTTTCCGGGATATTATATCGGAATCGTTGAATTCATTACAAACAACTTGGTCGTAGTCGTTATGTCGAAAATAACATTTCATAATATAAATAAAAATAATTTTATTTAAATGTAAAATAATTTTGTATAATGTCATTGATACGAAGTGATATTTCATTATTAACAGAGAAGAGAGAGATATACATGTAAGTAAGGCAAAATACATGTTTCATTATAATTTTATCTCTATATACCTAACTACAATAAGTGTACTTATCATGACAATATTAATTTATTTTGACGTTTTCCATTCAATAATTTCCAATTTATATTCATTGCATGATAAACATGAATATTAAGTAGTTATCAAATTTTCGAATGACAGTGACGGGAATACTTCAGATAGAACTAAAATGTCACTCCAAAATATTCCGAAATCTGATGGAAACATTGCATGAAAATGCAATTTCCTGAAATATTTTTCCGTCCAATGCTAGACATGGTCTTTTACCATTATAAGAGATTCCTGGAGCTTACTGTACCATATAGATTTCTGGAGATGCGGGTTAGTGGCAAATACACTGTCGGATCCTTTCCAACGACTCATGAAGCCTTCCACAGGATGTAAAATCCTACCATATGCTCTCCAGCTGGTTGCATCCATGCTTTTGTTCCACAGCTAGATTCGAATCCCCATTATTGCCGAGGCTTAGAGCTTACTCCATTATGCTGCTCCGAATCGGGCTGGTGGAGATGCGGTATGACAAAGTATGACGAATGACATTTCAGTGATTAAACAATCAGTACCAATGCGCATGGTTTTTGCTACTTTTAGGTCACCTTTTTTTGGTATCAGGGGGAAGCCTTTAAAAGGTACCCGGCACCTTGGGAGAGGATACCGGGTTATGTGGGATTTGACCGCATTATAACCGCCTCGGTGGCCTGCCTCTGCGCTGGGGAGGACTTCGGGATCTCCAGTGGAACGCACCGGTATCCATGCGCAGCACCTAGAATGGGCCCAACTTCGGGATGTGCTTTCCTGCACCTTCCGATGCTTACGGTGGCATGCGGCCACCGCCGTCCTTCTCGGGGATGCTGGCTGGGTGGATCGAGCTCCCACTCACACAGCCCCAGAAGCCCCCTTTTAGTCGCCTATTAAGATCAGGCAAGGGATACCAGCGTGCCAGCGTAACCATAATGCCAGTGTGATGCTTATTTTTTCTATTTGAATTGGGATGTAAGTACAAAAATAAAAAGCTTGCCACGCGCGCTCGAAACTTTACTTTACGGCTTTGAATGTGCCCTGAACGGCCCTAGTGCGTAATGAGAGGATAGTAGCCTTAAATATGTACGTTTATAAAAAATCATCGTACTTAAACACTGCAAGGTGTACTAGGTACACAAGCTGAACAAATGAGCCGGACACGAACCCAAACCAAAACTAATGTTTGCCGACGCACAACCATTTGTCTTGGCTACGGGGAATACCTAGCCCTGATTTATGGGAAATTTGGCCTTGTGTTTGAAATTTGACATGCCAAGCAATAATACAATTAAATATTGGTCGATACACCGACATATAGATTAGTAAATTTTGGTTGCACTTTCATTTTAAGCATGAAACGACGCAGAATACGTATATTTGAAAAATCACTGCATTATTGAAAACTGCAGACACACATACCATAAGCTGGAAGTAACGAAATGATATGTTTTTTAAATCTACTCAATCTAATAAAATTATATGATGTAACTGGCTGTCATATAAATCTTACATTCTTTCTTAAATTTAGAATGCATTTCGATGGTGGCGCCTCACTAACAGTTGGCTGCTTACTTAGAGCTTACGGTGCGGAATCCAATGAATACCACGTGGCCTGCATGCTCGTCTGCTACTCCATTCCAATAATAAAAAAAGCTATCAATGTAAAGGAGAAATAGTTCGATAGATAGATTTACATATACTTGTGTTTAGCTGAATGCTTAACGTGTTGCAGCTAACACACAGTACGTTACATTTTCTATTCAAACGATTTTGCAAACCGCTACGGTTATATTAAAGTGAGCTAAATTTAAATGCAATTAATTCTCGCAAATCTACAGACGCTGAGACGTGAGGAATGCGAATACAGATGAATGCTTGCAGCTGTTGGATTTAGCGTAAGCGCTTGAAGCTGTTCTGTACAAATTAAACGTTCGTTATAGTGAATGAGATACGTCTATCTAACAAGGTTATGCTTTCAGCCAGACTTCCTACAGCATGATAAGATTTTTAATAATAATTGAAACTTATTTGATGTATTTTTTTTATTAAATAACTACTGATTACTTATTTATCGTTATCGACTGGTCGTCAACAAATTTTTATTAAAAAAATTGTGCTACATCCATCTCTGCCCTATTGAGAAATTTAAAAAACTTATCTAACTTTGAAATAAATAAATTATTTTTATTTACAGAACAGAATGAATCGCTGATACATTAAGGCACAGTCGTAGCAAAAAATATTATTTCCTTGATTACCATTTAAAAACTCTTTAATTACGTTCTTAACTGCGATTGAAACTAATAAATAAAATAAAAGAGCTTTTAAAATAAAATGAATCGCTCAAACAGTTACAGTGACCGAATTACCCCAAAAACCTTTACCCTTCAAATACCTTTTAAAAACTACTTACCTACATTTTCGTAATCTCTTTTCGATCTAAATCGGAGCCTAAGCTCCTATAGATATTTTCAAAGAATGTTCCACTTTGAGATAACTCGATAGACTAAAACCTGTGATGTGAGACAAAACGATTGAAGTTTTAACGATACTCATAGTTTCAGTTGGTTATTGTATTGTGGAAAGTCACTTTTTACCGACAAATAATACGGAGGAGGTTCTCAAGTCGACTAGAGTATTTTTTTATAAAATAATATTTTTTTATGCATAACTTTTTACAGGGTACTCCGATTTCGAATTCGTCTTTTGTTTTAAAGGGTAGTACCTCGTAGTTGGTCCCATATAAATTTGGAAAGATAAATTCCACCTCAGGGTTGGTAGGAAAACCAGGTATGATTATTTAATTTTGTTACTCACTGATGGTAATGCGTGATCACGCATACTTTTTTACAGTAAGATGACTGTGAAAAATGTATGCGTGCGTCTTAAATTTGTACCCATAAAAGTTAAAAAGAAAAACAATGGGTTGCACTCCGGTAGTGCTGGCAGAAGTGAAAACTTGAACATTAACGTTGTGCATTTTCGATATTTAGTAATGGTTAGAGAATAATTTCGCACGAATTGATTTTAGTATCAGTATTATTTTTCATCTAAAGTTTTCAGTAGGTTTTCATCTAGTGAATATAATAATTTACTAGATGATACATAATTTATATAATATATTAATTTATATAATATAATAATTTATATATATTTATATAGATAGATACATAATTTCATCTTATAAAGTACTCACTCATCTTCTTTGTCACTTTTTTCATTAATAGATGACTTTGTTCAGTATCCATATTTTAAATACTTGATATAAACGAGTCACCCATCCGTCTTACGAATATTCGATTAGGCCACGTGTCCTGACGCGAGTTTAACATTTTTTACCCATCCCAAAAAAGTGCACAACGCCGCTAAATAAGTTTTCACTTCAAAAATTCTTACCCTAAGCGTGGGAAAATTCACTAACAGATTTTAAAGCTTAAATCTTCTGTGTTTCTCAGTTGTGAGCTTAAACTATAAAACATACCCAAACAGTTCCATTCACTAGCCTTAAGAAGTCCACTGCTGGACATAGATTCCTCCTAATATTCACCACTCCGTCTGGTCCTGCACCATTTGAATCCAGCGAGTAAAAAAACCGAATTATTCTCACTACTTCCCTTCTTCGCAATCACATACCCGATCTCAATCAGAACCAAAACTCCCTTATAAGGCCGTGTTACCCAAAAATTCTTCAAAAAGCAAAGATATATTCAATTATTTACCTAACCCGGACTGCCTTGTTTAGTTAACTATACTTGTCTAGTATTAATCCAAAACAAGATAAAGAAAACAAAGTAACAAAGAAATGAAATGAAATGAAATGAAATATTCTTTATTCACTGTATGGTTCATTTACAAACTCTTAGTGAACGTTTTTTTTTGTTCTGTCTGCTCTGGGTGCGCTTAGGCAATGCTGAGCTGAAGAAAAGAGCAGACGGAGAAAAACTTCAGCCCTGTTTTAAAATATGAGGTATACAATAATAAGCTTTCTTACAGAGTAGCTATGGGCAGATAAGGAACATACGTGACAGCTACCGCATGTGTCAATGTCGTCCCACAGCTATCTGTTAACATTGGCAGTTTGATTGATTTAAATCTATTACATCAGTTATAGAAACAGCCTTGTGGGACTACAGCTCAATCCCAAGCTTTTTTATCAATTAAATAGTCCTTAAGATCGTAATAAGCCTTGCGGCTAGCGCATGCAAACCGGTATTCGATAATCGGTAATTTATCGATAATCGTCTCATATTTTTCAGCGATAATTATCGAAAATTTTGATAAAAAATACCGATAAACGATAAATTAATAAAAAAAATCCAATGACCCATCATCGCTCCCGCGAGCGAGACATGTTTTGAAATTCGCGCCCGCAAGCGAGTGTGAGTTTGGGTTTCGGGATTCCCGAGTATATTCCGTTTCCGGGAATCGAGATTGTTTTTGGAAACTTCCCAGGGATTCCCAGGAATCGGGAATTTGAACATTTTGTTAAAATTGGTGTCTGGCTTCAATATTTTAAAGAAAAAGACAGCCTTAAGTAACCAGTATTATAATTATTTACGTTTATTTAATTACAGTTTCTTTTAATACCAGTTTTGTTTCAAAACTTCTTTTTGGTTTACAACATTGAGATCATTATAATTAAGATAATGTAACAATAATAAGCAACATTATTTTGGACATGCACGATAAAAACAAACAAAGTGACAAGATTTCAAGATGTTTACAACATAAATTTTGTCGTTTCTAAGACATAAATTATATTCAAAGTTTTTTTTTCGTTACTTTTAGGAAGATCAATGCATTAAGTGATTTATCACTTAGGCTGCTACAAATTTTCGTGGCAAAGTTTCCAGCTACCGAAAATGCACGCTCGCTGTCAGTAGAAGTAGGCTGGGTACTCAAAAGAGCTATGTACAAAACTTCCAGATTAGGCGTGTGCTTCATCGTGGTTTCATAAAGTTCACAAGGAACTAGCCTATCGGTGCTTTGGGCACGTGTAGACGCTGGCGCTAGAACCCGAATATATGCGTGCCTCTATAGGTCCTATAGCGGAGACGCGGAGACGACTCGATTATTTGAGCACGTCCAAAAGACGTCCGACAGAGTGCTGGAACTGTGTCCTTCGGCTGAGCTGGTGGTTCTGGGTGACTTCAACGACCACCACACCGAATGGCTGGGATCAAGAACCACCGACTTTGCTGGCAGGGCCGCTTATAATTTCTCCTTGGCATATGCGTTGACGCAGGTGGTACAGAGTTTCACCAGGGTACCAGATATTGAGACCCATACTGCGTCTCTGCTGGACCTACTGCTGACCACCCATCCATCCGACTACCGGGTGACGGTTGGGGCCCCACTTGGGACTTCTGACCATTGCCTGGTAAGTTCTGCCGTACCATTGCCGCCCCCAGAAGGTTCTCGACCCAATGGGAAGCGTCAAGTCTGGCATTACGGGTCAGCGGACTGTGATGGACTCCGGGAATCCTGGCTTCCTACCCCTGGAGGCAGCTGTGCTTCACCTCGGGTGATCCTAGCACGTGTGCGGAATCGATAGCCGATGTGATACGACAGGGCATGATTGTTTTTATTCCCAACTCTGTAGTATCCATTGGCGGGCGAAACAAGCCCTGGTTTAATGGTTCTTGCGCTAAGGCTTCTAGACTTAAGCAAGAAGCTTTTAAAACCTGGGCTGATGCGCACGCGCGTAAGTACCCCGAAACGTCTAAGCTTCGGAAAAAAATCAACGCTGCCTCCCGTTCGACAAAGAAGCAAATAGCCAAGGCGAAGTTTAGACACGTCGGCAGAATTGGCCAGCGTCTATCAAGCTACCCTTGCGGGAGTTGAGCTTTTTGGTCGCTTGCCAAGGCTGTCGAAGGTAACTTCTGTCGGTCGTCTCTACCATCTTTACGCAAACCGGACGATACTCTGGCTCACACGGCAAAAGGGAAAGCCGATCTCCTGGGTACCCTGTTTGCCTCAAACTCGACTCTGGACGACAGAGGTGCCACACCGCTGACCGTCAAGCAGTGTGAGAGCTCGATGAAGGACGTGCGTTTCACTCAAAAGGCCGTCAGACGAGCTCTGCTAACCCTCGATGTCAAGAAGTCGAGCGGGCCGGATGATATCCCCATGATCGTATTAAAGACGTGCGCTCCCGAGTTGGCTCCCGTCTTAACGCGCCTATTCTCGCTTTCCTACACCACTAGTAAAGTACCGTCTTCGTGGAAGGTAGCCCTAGTACACCCAATACCGAAAAAGGGTGACCGCAGTGACCCGTCCAATTACAGGCCCATTGCGATAACCTCCCTGCTCTCTAAGGTGATGGAGCGTGTTATAAACACGCAGCTCCTTAGGTATCTTGAGAAGCACCGGTTGATCAGCGATCGTCAGTATGGCTTTCGCCAGGGCCGGTCGGCCGGTGATCTCTTGGTATACCTCACACACCGATGGGCTGAAGCCGTCGAGGGCAACGGGGAGGCTCTGGCAGTCAGCCTGGATATTGCAAAGGCCTTTGACCGGGTCTGGCACAAGGCCCTTCTCGCGAAGCTTGCATCTTACGGTCTTCCCCTGAGGCTATGTAAATGGGTGGCAAAGTTTCTGTCTGAGCGGCAGATTAAGGTCATTGTTGACGGATGCTGCTCAGATATGAAGCCCATTAACGCCGGTGTTCCCCAAGGCTCAGTACTGTCTCCTACACTATTCATTCTGCATATCAATGACATGCTGCAACAATCACGCAGTATACATTGCTATGCAGATGATAGTACGGTGGACACACTATACACCTGTCGAGCCAATGCCTCTCGGTCACAAGTGGAGGAAAGCAGAATCAACTTGTGTCTGAAGTCGAGAACTCTCTGGAGCGGGTCTCGGAATGGGGTCGACTTAACCTTGTCGAGTTTAACCTCACGAAGACACAAGTTTGCGCGTTTACCGCTAAAAAACCCATTTGTTATAGCGCCCAAGTTCCAGGGTATCGCGCTCACCGTCGGTGAAAGTGTTGGTATCTTGGGAGTTGACATTACGAGTAAAGTGCAGTACCGGAGTCATTTGGAGCACAAAGCCAAATTGGCGTCCAAAAAACTTGGTGTCCTCAATAGGGCGAGGCAGTACTTCACCGCGGGGTAACTCCTGACACTGTACAAGGCACAGGTCAGACCCCACATGGAGTAATGCTCTCACCTCTGGGCAGGAGCACCAAAATACCAGCTACACCCATTTGACTCAGTAAAATACATTTTCTTCTTATTTTTAACTTTTTAGTTCGTATTTTCACAAAAGCGTGTTTTTTAGTTCTTTTAACTACATTATTTATTTGTTTCACAGGAAAATTTTTATGTTTTGTTTTCAAATAAATGTTTTAAATAAAACTTGATTTGTTATTTTAATTTGTAGTTTTAGTTCATATAAAACCACAGTTTAACGTAAAACAATATCCTTGTAGAAATAATGTCGATTTTTAGGAAATTTAAGAGTCTTATATAAATGTTGAACAAAGAATTCAAGTATTTTTCTTGTTATAATAACGTAATACAAAACCGGAAATTATCGGTTTTTATCGACAAAAAAATCGATAAAAATCGGAGTATCGTTTATCGAAAAATTTCGATAATTGCACGCACTACTTGCGGCACAGGACTTGTTTGACTTTCTTTTTAAATCTGTGCAAAGGAAGGGATTGAACACTTTCCGGGATTTTATTATATATTCTGATAGACATCCCGATAAAAGAGTGGCTCTTTTTGCGGAGCCTACACTTGCGGAATGCAAGTTTGTGGCCATTCCTTGTCGAAACACAGTTCGAACTATGTAAATCCAAAAGGGTCATGAATTCGTGTTTATTTTTACGAACATACATTATATTTTCATAAATATATTGCGATGCAAATGTCAGTATATTAGTTTCCTTAAATTTTTCTCTCAGAGACTCTCTAGAATTTAATTTATAAATTGCGCGAATAGCCCTCTTCTGCAAAATAAATATTGTGTCGATATTAGCAGCATTTCCCCACAGTAAAATACCATACGACATTATACTATGGAAATAACTAAAATAGACCAGTCTGGCTGTATCGACATTTGTAAGTGATCTTATTTTTTTTATTGCAAAGACGGCAGAGCTTAGTCTATTCGCTAACCGAGAGATATGGGGTCCCCATTGAAGCCTAGAATCTACAGTTATTCCAAGAAATACAGCTTCATCAACAAAGCTCATTTCCTCGCCATTCAATTGTGGTTTTACAATAATTTCTTTAACATTAGGTGGTGAAAACTTAATACAATTGGTCTTTTTATTATTGAGTAGTAAGTTATTTACATTAAACCAATTTACCACCTCAGAGAGAGCATTGTTCACATCGTCATAATCATCAGTATGTCTATTAGTTTTGAAAATTAAGGAAGTATCATCTGCAAACAATACTATCTCGTGATTATTCTCCACCATATATGGCAGATCGTTAATATATATTAAAAATAAGAAGGGGCCGAGGATTGAGCCCTGTGGGACCCCCAAATGAACTACAGACCCGTTTGACCTTTTACCGTTCACTTCAACCTTCTGGATCCTATCACTCAGATAAGACTCCAGAAGCCTGAGCGCGGTTTCTTTTATGCCATAGTGATTGAGTTTCCTGATCAATGTTTCATGGTGTACACAGTCAAATGCCTTAGATAAGTCACAAAAGATACCTAAAGCATCCCGTGACGTCTCCCAAGCATCCACTATGGTCTTAAAAAGCTCTACACCGGCATCTGTGGTTGATCGACCCCTCGTAAAACCGAATTGATTTTTATGTATAAGTCTATTATTAGTAAAGTGTTTTAGAAGTTGTTCTAAAATTATTTTCTCAAAGATTTTACTAATGGAGGGCAGAATTGAAATAGGTCTAAAGTTGGAGGGATCTGAAGTACTGCCCGACTTAAATAAAGGTATCACTTTACCATGTTTCATTAGATCAGGAAAGTCACCACTTTTAATACAGTTATTGAATATTATAGCTAAGTGGGGTGCTATTAAGTCAATTATTGAACTAAGAATTTTTACAGAGATACCCCAAAGATCAGTAGTGTTCTTAATTTCTAAAGTCTTAAATATATTTACAATGTGTTTAGCGTCTACGGGCCTGAAAGTAAACTTACATTTGCATTCGCTTACATTTTTCTTAAGCAATGATTCAGCGGCTTCAGGGGAAGACCTAAGCGATTTAGTCGTCGAGACTGGAATGTCAGCAAAGTATTTTTCAAATGTTTTTGCTACATGTTCGTCTGATTCAATGACGGTACCAACCATAATAAGTTTATAGACACGATGACGGTCATTGACTCTTCCAGTCTCGGCGTTTATAATGTTCCAAGTCGTTTTAATTTTATTCTTACTAGATTTAATTTGGTTACCAATATGCAATGACTTGGCCGCGATACAAACTTGCTTAAACAATTTCGAATAATTTCTAACGTGTGCGCAAAAGGACTCGTCTCGATTATACGATCTCTCTTCATAGAGGTCATATAATTTTTGTCTGCTTTTATGTATCCCTAAAGTCGCCCAATCACTGAATGATTTACAATTTTTTGGAGAGATTATTTTTGATATAAAAACAGTATTATACATTTTGTGTATATGAGAACATAATGTCCCATAATGCTTATTTACATTTTTATGGGCTGGAATAGGAAACCCATTTTCAATAGCACATCTAAATCTCTCCATGCGTTTTTTAGTCACTGGAATGACCACCTTGCTCTTACTAACCTGTCTGTCCATCCTGTAATTAAAGCAAACTAATTGGCCACAATGATCAGAGCTTAAGTTGTTTCTTATCATAGATTGCGCTGGTGACCCATCTGTAAAAATATTATCTATACAAGTTGCTGTGGATTGTGTAATCCTAGTTGGTTGTGAGAACACGTTAGTAAGATTACAGCATTTTAAGACAGACAAAAACTTTTTGCTTATGGCTGAATCCTCCAATATATTTATGTTAAAATCACCACAAACAACTATGTCCTTCTTCTTTTTAGTTTGGTTGCACAATTTATCCAATCCAAAGAAAAAGTAAAACCACAAAGCCAAAATGGGTAACTGTAACAGAGAAAATAAAAAGGCACTATAAACATTACAATCTCAAGATCTAAATCGGAACCTAAACTCCCTTACCAAGCTACCCCAAAATGCTCGTTAAAGCAAAGATACTTTCAAACATGTAAACCAGCCTGCCTTGTTTCACATTGAGATAGGATCGTAATGGACTCAAACATTGTAATGCGGGATAAAGTAGTCACGATTTTTACTATTGCACTTTTTAATTTTAATTTTTTAGAAATGTACCATATTTTATCATACCATTATATTTTCCGTGCTTCGGAGGGCATGTCAAGCCGTCGGTCCGTGTTGTTGTCTATAGATAACAGTCGTTAAACCTTGTCGGAAGCCTTATGGGCAGTTTGAAAACATCCGACAGAGGGTTGGTTAACCCGCATCTCCACCAACCCGCATTGGAGCTGAGTGGTGGAGTAAGCTCTAGGCCTCCCATCGATATAATATAAGTAGGAGGCCTCCCTAATAATGGGGAGAGACCCGTGCCCAGCAGTGGGACGTAAAAAGGGTTGGAAAAATTGTGAGCAAATAAAAATTTCTAACAAAATAAAGACACAGAACATTAGATATCTTGTCCAACGCCATAATCCCTTCCTGAACAAACTCTACCTGGGAGTATGCATATAAACATAACGATGGGTCCTATGTATAAGGGCCAATGTGCAAATTGACCACTTTTCAATAGAGGCTCCCAAAGTTTCAATTTGATATATTTTTTAGATGCTTCAACTGATGTTTGTGAAACTTTACATAGTTACTATGAAACATATTTTCGTTATTCTAGATACATCGATTTATTTGTATATATATTAGTTTTTTAAATAATGTAGTTAAGCCTATATACGTCATTTTTTATTTTAATTATACTGAAAAAAAAAACTAGTAAAAAGGCCAAAGTGTCACTTTAGACGATTTACTTGGCACAAGCTACTTTTGAAAAAAAACGTGTATTTTAATATTTTTGAATAATCCATTATTTAAGAAAATATTTAAAATAAAGAAATAACTTAAACAAACAATAATAATATAATTATTTTATGACATAATTCACATTGACACATATACGTTATCTTACTTGGTGACGTAATATTCTCAAACCTCAGTTAGGTCACAAAATTAAACACAATTATAAAATAATTTGAGTTCTTTATTTGTTTTCTAATGAATTATTGAAGTTTTTGTAATAGAAAGGCAGTCAAATAATCAATATTTAATGTTAAAAACCTCCCGAAATCACATTGGACTTAAGATCAATCAGCTTTTTATTGTAGATACCTCAACCTGGGTTAGTAATTAAAGTTTAAAAAACAACAACAAATTAAACTTTATTTATAAAATCAAAACTTAGAAAACATAATTAAAGATTCTTAGAATATGATCTGAGAGAAAAAATTAATAAAATAAAAATTAACGAATTGGTTAACAAAAAAAACATTATTGAAAACAAAACAAAATCACTCATTTTCATCATTATCACTAGTAATAATCATTGAATTTTCATTAGATGCTACCAAATTTTCGTAATACTCATGATAAACTGGTGGAATAATATTTTTGCGACATAAATCAATTAAGTCTTTTTTTTGGATGGGTGTATTGGTAACAACTGATTGTAACATAGTTTTAAGGGTATTTCCGTAGATCTATCAGCCATTTGTCTTCTTGTTCTAACAGAAAGATCAGAAATGTTAATGTGGTTTTCGAAAGCATCTTCAGATAGATCTAATTTATAAAACAGAATGTATGGTTCATGTTTACTGACACGAACTTGTTTGATTTTAGACCAAGGCACTTTTTGTCCCTCTGAATTTTTAGTCCAGTTAAAACAAGCACTCGCTTGCATCTTTTTGAAGTCGAAAACTATATTTTGAGATACATCTATAACGTTATAAGGAGCTCCTTTTACTTTAGACCATCTAATTAATGAACTCCACTCGGACGGTGTATAAATATTCTTATGTCTTGAAGCTTTCTCAATTGTAGCATGTATGGAATCACCCTCATTTTGTGTATGTCCTGTTTCAAGGAAAGTATGTTAATATTAATACTAAGCTGTTTAGTTGCATAAAGGTACATAAAAACACTATCCTATTTCTATTTTGGCCAGTACAATTATCTGACCAAAATCTAAAGTCATCACAGCCTTCTTTAGTCTTAAGGGGTCGTATACGAAATTTTGCCGATTTTGCTTATTTACCCGATTTAACACATGAGATTTAGCAGATAAATTACAGTACTTCTACAAGTATCATTGCACAATATAACTTTTCATTTCATTAATAATCTAATAAATTAGACACTTTTATAGCTTGCGTCAAGAATTATAATGCGAGATTTAGGTTACTTTAAAAGATGTTTAATGCCGAATCATCATTATTAATAAGATTTTTTTTTCAGGAAACGGATTGATTATAAGCTGAAGAGTATTTATGTCAAATAAATTTTACAAAAGATTATTCCATTTTGCCGAAATCAAATGCAATTTCTGGCCCATTTTCTCTCGAAATTGACTAAGTTCAATGTTTTTTTACTAATATATTTTGTATCTGAGTGGCAAAAAGTGGCTCATACACTTTGTATGTGATTTTTACAGCAATACATGGCATTTTTTCCGATCTGTTTAGACTTTAAAATCATCCAGAAATATGTGATATTCTGTACCTATTATAGTAATATTTACAAAACTATCACCGGCTTCAGGTCTATTAAGCAAAATAACGAAATAAAAATAAAAAGTGGCTCATTTAATAGTTTATTATTGAAATGATCAGTCATATTGTGCAATAAAACTTATGGAAATACTGTATTTTAACTGCAAAATCTCCTGTATAAAATGAGCTAAATCAGCGAAATCGGGAAAATTTCGTATACGGCCTCTTAAGTTTGATAATATCGTACACACAGCTAGCTATTTCGTTTGAGCCCTTCATAGCTATTTGTTCATTCCACAAGTAGCAGGTACCAACACTACCAACCAAATTTCTTTCAAATATTATCACAGCGCGACATCGTTCCGTGTGACGTACAAGTGCTCAACTGACCAATTAGCCGTTGCAGTAAACAAAGACGCGGGATCTCCCCGCGTACAAGTCTCTAATAAGCGTTTGGCCTTTATACGTTTAAAATTGTGCCATATAGGCCCTTTTACTGTAACAAAAAATAGTATTTTCACTTATAAAATGTGTATATTTTTTAGCGCACGTTATCAACTACAGTAAAAGGAAGCATTTAATACAAAAAAGTGAAAATGCTCAAAATGTTGCATTGGCCCTGTACTGTTCGTACATTGGGATACCACAGATACTCACTCACTGGGCACTATTATATCGGCTCCCTGCCATACTCTCACCGCACGCGTCCTTCTTACCTCCTAGCATCAGCTAACTAACTCACTCGAGGGAGCGTTCCTCTCCCCGCTCCCCGCGCTGTGCTATACAGTACGGCGTGTACGCATGAGACGACAAGCTTCACTTCATTCACATATACTACATCTCTTCCTTATTTTAATAAGACAAAATAAAATTGAAAGGTATCTTGTACTTCTCTCAAATATCAATTTGCAATAAGAACTTCAACGAATATCACTCAATGACATCAACATGTTATATTATTATGTAATGTCAATAAATTGAATATTCCACAATGAGTACACTAATAACTCTACCTTAAAATCTTCATCATCAAATATCTTCCTTTAATTCTCTTTATACGTCTTTCACTTCCTTTTCTATTACATCTTACTTGTATTTAGTGACAAGTATTTTTAAACTTCATTTACTTCCGTTTCTATTACTTAAACTTGTATTTAGTGACAAGTATAATTCAACTTCATTTACTTCCCTTTCTGTCACATATACTTGTATTTAGTGACAAGTACAATTAAACTTCATTTACTTCCTTTTCTATTACATTTACTTGTATTTAGTGACAAGTATATTTAAACTTCATTTACTTCCGTTTCTATTACATACACTTGTATTTAGTGACAAGTATAAATTTACTGGTCATAGCCCTCATACATGAGAGGGAGACCTGAATTTACAAGTATATTTAAACAACTCTCAATTATTTCTAGCTTCCCCTCATCATCCTCCTTTCCTTTTTTTTTGAAAATATTATGATTTCCTAATTCAATATAAATATTATAATCATTGTATAACATTTTCTATTTTAAGTACTTCTGAAAATCAACTTAAAAATGTAAAAACTTTGTTGTTGACAACTTAAGTTTCATTCTACCATATTTTACCATACAATGTATTATTTATGAAAAATAAGTTAAAACTTGGCTGGTTTTATATTAAGTATTTTATTAGACATGTCAACTATGCACGACAAGTGTACTTGCTTATTTTCCAATTTCAACTTGCACACCTCTTTTCTATTAAACTTAGCTTAATAATTGTACTTATGTATTGTATTTTTCTGAAGTTCTTTTTTTTTTTTTTTTTTTTTTTTACTATGACATGGCCAGTTTTATATTATGTTTTTGCTAATATAAAAAGATTTAAATGTTGACTATCCCGTTGTTTTTTTCACTATCAAACATTAAGAAAACAGGGAAATCAAGTCTCCTGAAATTTATCTTAATAACTTGATCTCATCATGACAGGAGAGTCAGATCATCCTGGTGTCTTTGGAGATCAATTTCATATCTTGTCATGTTTTTTTTTTTTTTTTTTTTTTTTTTTTTTAACTTAGCCAAGTGCTGCGCTAACTCGTTGAATGGCGCGGGTCGTATAAGCTGTGTTAGGTTCTTTACATGGTCAACATTTGCAATATTGTTCTTTTGAGGGTAGTACATTACTTTGTATTGATAAACCAAAGCATCCATTCTCTCACAGTTTCTACTTCAGACTAAAGCTTGTAATCAGTTACTACATCAATTATTTGTCTTGTAATTATCTTATAGTGAGCACATTAGTAACGCTTCACTCTCACGTCCCCAGAGTGTGATAAGTATTAAACTTGTCATTCAAATTTCTGCTTCGCCGGGAACCGAACCCGGGACCCTCCGACCGGCAGTCCGGCATGGCAACCACTTCGTGACAAGGGTCGTCACATTATAAAAAAAAGTTTGTTTCGTAAGAACTCTGCCTCACATGTCGTATTTACAAAAATGTCTTGCATTTGTTTGAGGCAGCAATTATTATGCTGTAGTAGGCCATGTAGGCAGGCGATGATTTTCACATAAAATGGCCAAGTATGTCTGCTGCATTGCTTCATATCTATGCAGAGGCCAAAATTTACACTGTCTTTTAGGATAAGAACTCTAGGTTAAGTCCAGGCTAATCCACCCTTTAAATAATCTATAATCTTTTGAATAATTGTTAATTAAATTAATTCTTATTTTAGTGTAACTTTTCCTGTAAAAGTTAACTTCTGTATGGTTGTATAATAACTTTAACTTTAAATACTATTATTTTTCCAGAGAGACAAAGTTGTACTCTTTCCAAATAGGTTCTATATTTACTTTCCCAATTCCATATCATATAATTCTTTTGTCTTACATTTCCCAAGCTTTACTTTAGACTTAAAGGTTCAGATAGTATTTTAGGCTAACATACTTTCATATGTATAAGTTTTTGTTTTATAACAGTCCATATGCTCCAGTATCATCTTTATCTACTTACATTGACTTACATATCAATGTTACAAGCATCCTGCCCTTTTTATGATATCGACATATCCTTATATATATTTACTATTTATATGTATATCTATATATATGATATTAATATGTATATTACCAGAATCACATTGGAGCGGTATATTTTAAGAATAAATATTTGTGCATGTGTTATTCCAGACTAAGGTCTCTTTCAAAATTTCATCGTGATCTGTTCAGCCCTTCTTGTGTGTTTGAGCAACAAATATCCATTCCCAACAGCGAAATTTTCAATATATTCACTACTTCATAATATATATATTATGTATTGTTTGTCTACTATGGACTCCTAAATCAATTTTAACTAACTTAAATGTGCAGTTTGATATAACTTGAAAGTTAGGATAGCTTATATCTTATCATTATTATTATTTCCTGATACTTTTAGACAGGACAATATCTACCAGGTTGCCTAGTATTAGTTTAGATTATACTGTTCCGTTTCTTCTTTAAAGGAATTGCACAGTACTTCCATTTGTCAGACATTTCTCGTCAAATTCCATTATTATTTCAAATCAACATATTTAAAAATTGTTTTGAACTTTTCAGGTAATTTTTTTTTCTTTTTCTCCTTGTTTATCTCTTGATATCTTCTATCCGTATATTACTTCTCAGACATTATTATTATTATTATTATTTTTTTTACAAAATCCTGTTAAAAGTTCCGTATAAGCACTGCAACCAACAACGTGGCAAGAATTTTATTTATTACACAATCTATGACACGATTTAATATATTTCATTTATAAATAAATAAAGTTCCTTGTCCCAATGTGTTGTGGAAAAGGTTTGTTCTCTTATCGCAAAGTGTGATAAGCTCTGTAGCCATTATATTAATATCTCAGCTTCTTTTACACTTTCCCATTTCACACACTGATGCTACATCCCCTTCCTATTCGCATCCCTTACTTATGATAATATTTGCTATTGTATTCTATACAACAAGGTACAAAGAAAAATCTGATCAAGAAACATTTAAGTACCAACCATTAAATGACACTTTTTTTTCAATATGCAGATATTAATAAAACTGGCATCATCCGTTACAAAATGACTTTTTTCTTCAATATGCAGATATTAAATGAAACTGGCATCATCCGTTTCAAAGTGACTTTTTCAACATGCAGATATTAATGAAACTGGCATCATTCGTTTCAAAATGACTAATTTTTTCCAATATGCAGATATTAATGAAACTGACATCATATGTTTCAAAGTGACTTTTTCAAAATGCAGATATTAATGAAACTGACATCATCCGTTTCAAAATTACTAGTTTTTTCCAATATGCAGATATTAATGAAACTGGCATCATCCGTTTCAAAGTGACTTTTTCAACATGCAGATATTAATGAAACTGGCATCATCCGTTTCAAAATGACTAGTTTTTTCCAATATGCAGATATTAATGAAACTGGCATCATCCGTTTCAAAGTGACTTTTTCAACATGCAGATATTAATGAAACTGGCATCATCCGTTTCAAAATGACTAGTTTTTTTCCAATATGCAGATATTAATGAAACTGGCATCATCCGTTTCAAAATAACTCTTCTTTCAACATGCAGATATTAATGAAATTGGCATCATCCATTTCAATAGAGAAAAACATTTTGGTCAAGAAACGGGTATTATTCGTAAAATGACATTTTCCCTCTTTTTTTCCAATCAGGCTTCACTCCATCTATGGCCTGTTTTGTACTCTTTAACTACAGTCCATTCAATCTAATAGGCACCTTGTGACGTTTCATATATTTAGAAGAACTGAGACTACTACTACTACGTAGTAATGTATGACTGAGCGTTGCTCCGATAAAAACAAATCTTTTTTATTTTACTTAAGAACACCATCTATTGAAGTAGCTCTCAATCAAAATAGTATAACATATACTATCTACTAGATGTCAGGAGGTTCAGATTACTTATAATTAGGTATATACATTAGGAATTGCCTGTTTTAAAGGTATTGGATTAAACAACTTTTTTTTTTCAATTTTACTTTGGAACTGACAGTGTCAATCTGTACTTCTCAGACAAAATGGACTATAAAGCACTAATATCAATGAAACAGGTTTCATCTGTATCAAAAATTACTTCTGGCATCTATAATACTATTATAAATGAAACAGGCTTCATCCGTTTCATAAGTTACTTCTAACATCCATATATATACTATTTTGTTATTCATATAACATATCCATTTATTTAGTTGTATATTGTCTGGTAATATCACATTTCAATTGAAACACCATATCAACTGAGACAACCCCCAACGAGCAGTCAAAATGCAACATTACCAGACCTTCCATAAGAGGATGACATCTGTGGCGTCCCTTGTTGTACAGTTGGTTACCTGACAAAATAAATAGATCCAAAAGGCAAAAGAATCCGGTTCAGAACTGAATAAATATTTACCCAAACCTCAAGGGCAGCTCAATGAAACCCTTCTTTCCAATATATTTTATTGGAAAAGTATTTATTTATTTAACACTTTATTACACCACATAAAAATGGTATAAAAGGCGGACTTAATGCGAAAAGTAGGTGGCAGAATACCCATATATCAGCTGGAAAACAGAATCACTTCATCTCTCTCGATTATAACTTAGCAGTGACTTACATGCATTTTCCTGTACAAAGTTCAACATTCTATACTTGCGGTTCTAATGGAACTTGTATAAATAACAGTTAAACACTTGTGTATTGGTTTCCTTGCTCAAAGTTTAAGGTAGGTACTTAATTAGTTATATGGTAACTATTTCCATTTTCAATTAAATTTAGGGCATCGTAATAAGTAAATTCCATATTTAATACATTTACCTAATATCTTCTGGAGTTATAAATTTCAAATTTAATAATACTTTTATTTAACGAGAAATAAATCGTAAATAAATTGTATATCCAGTTGTCAAAATCGATACGCTTAACGCCATCTAGCGTTGGCGTCTACAGAATAGATCTTAAAAGAAGCTTGCGCTTGCTACAATAATAATTTCCATTTACATTTCATAGTTTACTATTCGAATGGCTATTTCTTAAGTAATTATTATAAGTCCCTATTTGAAAATAGGTAATAAAACAATTACATGCTTTTTTTTTTTTTTTTTTGACCATAGCAAAAAAGAGTAAGCAAAGCAGCCATCATTATGATGCCGTAAAATGGCCGTAAAGAATGCCAAAACTGATAATTATGCATTCCAAGCAAGAATCTTGCTAGTCCATCGAAACCAACTGAACTATTCTGCCCCCGATAGTTAAAAAGACGTATCTAACAAAAAGTAAAAACGGAGAAATAAATGTTTTAACGAATGAAACGGGAAATCGTTTGCTGTCTTCGAGTGAATTAAAATATTTACATACTGGAAGTTGAAAATAATGCCCACAAAATAAGGCTTTAACTTGGTTTAGTAATAATATGAATTTATTAAATTATTATAATAAAAATAATGAAAAAACAGATTCATCTTAGCATAAAAAATAAAGAAAAATATTACATACTTAATTGAATAGGCGTAAATGGCTAGATGCGTCCTTTAAATTTCAAACACTTTTGGCTGTACTTTTATCTAGTATATGATTGTAACAGAAATGGGCGCATGTAGGTATATCCGCCTTTTTTCTTAAGAATTAGAAAGTATGTAGATAACCCTTGGCTTAGATAAAATGTTTTTAAAATTATTTAATAATCCTTTTGTCTAAGGTAGTATATCTGAAATACAGTAGGTTCGTGGTTATCTTATTTTAATAAATTATTATTATTTGTAAATGAAACACTATTTGTTAAAGTAAAGTATTTATTTTAAAATCTTTTGACCCACATAAACAAAAATTAAAAAATTAAATTGACGACCCGTGTGGCGCAAAGGTTACCATGCCAGACTGCTGATTGGAGGGTCCCGAGGTCGATTCCCGGCGAGGCAGAAATTGAAATGATGAGTTTTAATTTCTGTACTTGGTCTGGGTGTTTGTGTTTCTGTCTTTGTGTGTGTCCATGGTACCCACGACACAGGGAATCCTAGTGTAGGGCTATGAGTGTGTAGCGTTATTTTAAATTTCAAATTTTATTACTATCCATAGCACAGTAAATTATAATGAAAATCAGAACTATGTTATTATTAACTTGAGCAAAGTTCAGCTTAATCAGTCTTATTATATAGATATAGATCTGTTATAATTATCTCTTATATCTTTATTGTTACAAACCGTCTTAAAAAAATAACATTCTTTGACTAATAATCATATAAAACTCTCTTCTCTTCATGGCTTATTTGGTAAGGGTATTGGTCGATAATTAAGGGGCCGTATACGAAATTTTGCTGATTCCGTTGATTTACCTGATTTAACACATGAGATTTAGCAGTTAAATTACAGTATCTCCATAAGTTTTCTTGCACATTTCATTAATAATCGAATACATTAACCACTTTTTTAGCTTGCGTCAAGAATTATAATGCGAGATTTAGGTTATTTTAAAAGATTTTTAATGCCAAATTTTCATTATTAATTTGATTTATTTTTCAGAAAACGGATTGATTATGAACTATATTAATGTAAAATAAATTTTATGAAAGATTGTTTCAGTTATCTGAAATCAAATGCAATTTCAGACCCATTTTATCTCAAAATTGAATAAGTTCAATATTTATTAATAATATTTTATTTGTTTTTTAATAATATTTTTGTATGAGAGTGGCAAAAAGTGGCTCATACACTATGTATTTGATTTTTACAGCAATACATGGCGTTTTTTCCAGAAATATGTGATATTCTATACCTATTACAGTAAAATTTACAAAACTATCACCGGCTTCAGGTCTATTAAGCAAAATAACGAAATAAAAATTAAAAAGTGGCTCATTTAATAGTTTATTATTGAAATGATCAGTCATATTGTGCAATAAATTTTATGGAAATACTGTATTTTAACTGCAAAATCTCCTGTGTAAAATAGCTAAATCAGCGAAATCGGCAAAATTTCGTATACATACGGACTCTTAAGGGATACCGTGAAATTAGCTCCAGGTATTTTCTACAGCAGTACTATTTGTTCTTTCCGTACTTGTGGAAGCTAAAGCAAGCTTTTAGTAAGTAACTAAAGCATCGACCTTTTTCATTTTAGTTTTACCTGTAACAACAGTTAATAGTGTAAGAATGCACTAAAAAGCGTTATAAAGCACGTTAAGTGTTTGCAAGTGATATAACGTACATCAAACTTTACTTTTATTAAACGAAAATTAAATATGATCACAAAAAACACACACAATTCAATGATATTAACTCAATAAAAGCTTTTTTGCACACATAAACAACACACTTTTCAAATAAAATATACTTACTTTGTTACGACGAATCACGCTGCGAAAAATTGCGACTGCGACACGTCGGTGCTCCTACAACCTAATCGGGCGCAACTGACAGAAACTAGTCAGGTGCCGTACTAAACATCCCCCTTCCGACCCTCGCTTGATTCACAATTCTAGAAAAAAAGGACGTTTCTGCACACTTGCGCCTTTTCCATTAAGTATCAAATTGTATTTTTTTATTCAACGTGAAGTATTAAGACGCATAAGGCAAATGCGCCTATGCTAAAATAATTTTTCGAAGAAAATAGGGCGCAAGTGGTCAGATGTGGCCTTTATTTCTTAATGTGAAACCAGATTTTTAATAGCGCGTTAGACGCAAATGCTCATTTGCATCTTATTAACTTCCACTTAGAAATAGGGACAAATATGTGCCTTTTATATTACTGAACTAACAAATAAACTATAGGTAAAGTATAAGGACATTATCTACGTAAATGCGACTTTTTAATTAAGTTTCACATAAATTCGTCTTTTCATCTTCAATCGGGTGTGAAAAAATTAACAGAAGCGCCCTATTTTGTTGTGCTAAAACCGGACTGGAGGAAGTTAGAAAAATATTAAAAATACATGCAGATGCGCCTTTTTTTTCTGATTCCGGCAATGTATATAACTCAAATTTGGAAAAAATGTTAGATACGTCTTTTTAACTATCGGGGGCAGTATTATGCCTAGCAAATGTGTTTTTTATTTTTTTTTATTGTGAATGCACAAAGCAAATGCCCTCTTTTTGCGATAATAAAGTAACCAATGCATTATTGACACTCTTCCATCTTTAATTATAAAATAATAACGCTTCAAATATAAAATAATAACAGTACTTACAGATTCGTCGCCAAAATTATGTACTGTTCGTACATTGGGATACCACAGATACTCACTCACTGGGCACTATTATATCGGCTCCCTGCCATACACTCACCGCACGCGTCCTTCTTACCTCCTAGCACCAGCTAACTAACTCACTCGAGGGAGCGTTCCTCTCCCCGCTCCCCGCGCTGTGCTATACAGTACGGCGTGTACGCATGAGACGACAAGCTTCACTTCATTCACATATACTACAGGCCCTTATACGTAGGACCCATCGATAAAGAGGTGAGTTCGTTTTACTATTCCATGGTATTTTACTAATGTACAACACGAATAAGCATCTATAACTTTATTAAGAAAATATAAGATTTTAGTTTTCAATTTAGTAACAATATCGAAAAGTAATACAAACTTGTTTCCAAATTATATAAGTTTTTAACAAAAAAATAAAACCGACTTCAAACGGTAAAAAAAACATGTATATGTATACTTATGTATATGTATTAAATACCTAAACAATAAATAACATTTCACACTCATAGAACTGCTGTGGGATACATATACCCTGTGTCATGGGTGTAATGGACACACACAAAGACTGAATCATAAATACACAGATCGAGAACAGACATTTTAAACTCATCATTCAAATTTCTTCTTTGCCGGGAATCGAACCTGGGATCCTTCGATCGGTAGTCCGACTTGGTAACTATTACGCTACGCAGGTCGTCATTAAGTAGTATATTTTGTGTTTATATAATTATATTAATAATCAAATATATTAATAATCAAAAACCGGCCAAGTGCGAGTCGGACTCACGCACGTACCATTATCTATAAAAAATCACGTTTATTGCATGGGAGCCCCCTTAAATATTTATTTTATTCTATTTTTAGTATTTGTATAACAATAGCGGCAACAGAAATACATCATTGCCTTTGATTATCCATCGAAATCATTGCATTAAGATTCAATGAAAGGTAAATTGTGGTTTACGATTTATGACGTATTAAAAAAAACTACTTACTAGATCTCGTTCAAACCAATTTTCGGTGGAAGTTTGCATCGTAATGTACATCATATATTATTTTTTAGTTTTATCATTATCTTATTTTAGAAGTTACGGACACACATTTTACCACTTTGGAAGTGTCTCTCGCGCAAACTATTCAGTTTAGAAAAAAATTATATTAAAAACCTCAATATCATTTTTGAATACCTATCCATAGATACCCCACAAATTTGAAATTGAAATTAAAATTGATGAAAAAAAATTTGAGTTTCAGTTCTAAGTATGGGGAACCCTCAAAATTTATTGCTTTTTTCTATTTTTGTGTGAAAATCTTAATGTGGTTTACAGAATACATCTACATACCGAGATTCAACAGTATAGTTCTTACAGTTTCGGAAAATGGTGGCTGCGACATACGGACGGACAGACAGACAGACAGACAGCCATCACGAATCCATAAGGGTTCCGTTTTTTGCCATTTGGCTACGGAACACTAAAAAGGAAGAATCGATGAAAATAAATTTGTGTCTATATCACACTTTAAAAAGTAATCTTCTTAAAATCTTTGATGATCAACAGTAAGAATAAAAAGTAACGCAAGAATAAAAGTAACTCAAATCACTTAAACAGTAGCGATTACTGAATTAGCCTAAAAACATTTTCTACTGAATTTAATTTTGAAAACTACTTTCCTCCACCCAATCACGTTTTACGATCTACATCGAAACCTAAACTCCCTTTCGAAGCACTTTAACCCCAATATTGGTTAAAGTAAAAATATTTTCAAACATTTACTTAACTCGGGTAACCTTGTCCCGTGTTGAGATAGGAGAACGGTGGATTCAAGCATTTTAATGTAGGATAAAGTATAAAATCTATATCGTGTAGGAAGCCAAATCCATACTTCCATACTTAATATTATAAATTCGAAAGTTACTCTGTCTGTCTGTCTGTCTGCTACGCTTTCCCGCTAAAACTACTGAACCAATTTTCATGAAATTTGGAGCACAGATAGAGTGGACCTTGGGAAAGGACATAGTATGGTTTTTATCCTACGGGAACCTTTAAAATAAATCCACGTGGGCGAAGCCGCTGGCGGAAGGCTAGTTACTTTAATAAAGTTATGCTTCACTGCTGGGCATGGCTCTCATTCCATTATTAGGAAAGCCTGAAGCTTACTCCGCCACGCTGCTCCAATGTGGGTTAGTGGAGATGATGGTTAATAGTCAACCCGCTGTCGGATATTTCAAAACAGGGTTCAAAGCACGCATGGCCCGGCGGTTAGCGTAGAACGCAAACAATCTATGCAATTAAGCCAAACGGGCGCGGTCGGGTGTGAGATGGGTGACCGCTAGTGGCAAAAAAATTCATGCGCGTTTCCGTGCTTCGGAGGGCACGTTAAGCCGTCAGTCCCGGTTGTTGTCGTTAGATGACAGTCGTTAAACCTTGTCGGAGGCCTTATGGGCGGTTTGAAAACATCCGACAGCGGGTTGGCCACTAACCCGCATCTCCACCAACCCGCATTGGAGCAGCGTACTGGGGTAAGCTCCAGGCCTCCCCAATAATGGGGAGAGACCCGTGCCCAGCAGTGGGTCGTAAAAGCAAAATTAGCGCGCTCAAACAAACCAACAAACTCTTTAGCTTTATATACATAGTATAGATGTAATAGCAAATAAGCACTATGGGCATATCAGAGGTGTTCTGTGCCATATAAATAAATAATAATAAACTCCGAAGGCTTTGGTTGCCTTATGCAAGTCTGGCCCGCCACTGCACCTTTCTTCCATCCATCCATCCATCCAATGCAAATTTTGAGAGCTATGTCGGTAATCTTCGTTCGTCTACGGATTTCATCGTTACGGATTCTGTCGCGTAGAGAAATACCAAGCATAGCCCTCTCTATCGCTCGCTGAGCGACCTTGAGCCTGTGGAAAAGGCTAACTGTAAAAGACCACGTCTCAGCGCCGTAGGTCATCACTGGCAACACACACTGCTCGAAAACTTTCGACTTCAGGCACTGCGGTATTCTGGACGAGAAGACACTTTGTAATTTCCCGAACGCTGCCCAATCGAGTTGGATTCTACGAGTTACCTCTCTCTCGAAGTTGGACTTACCCATACGGATCGCTTGACCCAGGTAAATATACTCGTCGACAACTTCGAGAGTAGCACCATCAACAACGACCGGTATAGGTGTGACATGGACATTAGACATGATCTTCGTCTTGTCCATGTTCATCTTAAGACCCACCCTTTGGGAGGCGCTATGGAGGTCACCTAGCATTGTGCTGAGTTCTTCCAGGGACTCCGCCAAGATGACTATATCATCGGCAAATCGAAGCTGTGTAAGGTGTTCGCCATTGATGTTAATACCAAGCCATTTCCACTCCATCAGCTTAAACACGTCTTCCAGTGCAGCGGTAAACAGTTTCGGGGATATAACATCCCCTTGTCGCACTCCGCGCTACAGTGGAATAGGTTCAGTGCTTCCGTCGTGGACTCGGACTGTCATGGTTGCGGCTTTGTATAAACACTTCAACACCTCGATGTACCGATAGTCTATCTGGCACCGTTGGAGAGACTCTAGCACCGCCCAGGTCTCGATAGAATCGAAGGCTTTCTCATAGTCCACATACGCAACACATAGCGGCAGATTATACTCCTCGGTCTTTTGTATAACCTGTCGCAGCGTATGTATGTGGTCTATGGTACTGTAGCCTTTTCGGAATCCGGCTTGTTCGGGAGGCTGGAAGTCGTCGAGCCTGCGCGCAATACAATTAGTAAGGACCCTTGAGAACAGCTTATAGACGTGGCTCAGAAGCGCGATGGGTCTATAGTTCTTCAAAAGGGCTCTATCACCCTTCTTGAAGAACAGAACCACCACGCTTCTGCTCCACGCATCCGGGGTAGTTCCGTTTCTGATGACGGTATCGAACAGTCTTTGGAGCGCCACTAGGAGGGGTTTGCCTCCAGCTTTTAGTAGCTCTGATGTGATACCGTCATCTCCCGGTGCTTTGTTGTTTTTTAGCTGACATAGGGCCCCTCTAATTTGGTACAGGCTGACGTCCGGGATATCTTCGGTTTAGTGTCGGGTTAATTTGGCTCTCTTGTCGTTTGCCATATTAGGAACGGGAGCCTGTGAGGAGGTGTACAGCCGTCCGTAGAAACTCTCAATTTCTCTCTGAACTTCAGGCTTAGACGTAACCATAGCGCCAGACTCCGTCTTCAATATCGTCAACTGGCTTCGCCCAATAATCAAATCCCTTGCGAACACTTTGAAGCCTTGGTTCCGCTCAATAGTGTTTTTGACGCGCTGTGTGTTGTGAGCACGCAGATCACGTCGTCTGCAGCAAGAGATCTGTTTATTTAGCTGCCTGTATTTCGACATTGAAGCCGGGGACCGGACACATAGTTCACGCCTTTCCTTCATGAGACCGAGGGTATGTTCAGAGAGCACTTGAGGTTTACTACTGGAGGGGGTCTTAAAGAACTTTGACCCTACCTCGTGGACGGTTTGTACCATCCTGGTGTTAATTTCGTCCACAGATTCCCATTCTTCTAGGCCCGCGAAACGATTTCGCAACTCCAGCTGAAAGTTTTCGGAGCCCTGGATTTGGACAGGTGTTGGTCGGAGCGTAGACTTCATTAGGCGTGACCTTTCCAGCTTAATGTTGATATTTAATGTGCCTCGTACCATTCGGTGATCACTTCCGGTTTTCACCCTGTTGATCACGGAGACATCATTAAATATGTGCCGTTTGTCGGCCAAAATGAAGTCTATCTCGCTTTTTGTGGAACCATTTGGACTTATCCAAGTCCACTTGCGCTGTGGCTTCTTCTTGAAGAAGGAGTTCATCATGAAGAAGTTCTCCTTCTCCAAGAAGTTAGCGAGCAAGCGGCCTCGGTGGTTCCGTTGTCCAAACCCAAAGGGCCCTACTTTCTGCTCGTCGCCGTCTCGCGTGCCCAGTCTAGCGTTGAAGTCCCCCATCACCACCGTGAAATGAGTCTTTGAGGCATGTATGGCTCTACTGACGTCCTCATACATAGCCTCAACCTCTTCGTCTGGGTGTGTTGCGGACGGTGCGTATACCTGTATGACCTTCAGCGAATACCGTTTAGATATTCTGAGTATAAGGTACGCTACCCTTGCTGACACACTTTCGACTTGCGTCACGTTGTTGACGAGCGTCCTGTGTACGAGAAACCCGACACCACCTTGGGACAGATGTTCGCCCTCCCGGTGATAGAACAAGTTGCCGGATTTGAGGATTACCGTGTCCTCGCCCTGTCTTCGGACTTCAGATAATCCTATGATGCTCCAGTTTAACTTGTCTATCTCTTCTTCCAGCTCCTGTATCTTCTCGTCTGTTCGCAGTGTCCTGGTGTTATATGTTGCCAGGTGCAGAGGTCGTCGTTTGCGACAGCCGTATCTCTGCCGGAGATTCCTAGCACCCCCTGCCCCGCCGTGACCGTGGCCGCTGTCATAGCCAGGAATAGCGGGGCCGCCGGGGACTGGGGGCCGGGGTATATGTGTACTCATCATGGGGGTTATTGCCATAGTCACCGCGCTTGGCATTGCGTGTTGGTGACCGCAGTAGATGGTATGTTACTCAGGAAGACGCTGCTGCCCATCTCCTGGTATTTGTCCCTCGGTCGCCTCCTACGACCTCCCGTGGGAAGAGTGGGAGTGGTGCTATTCTAACGCCGGACACCACACGGCAAACACACCTTTCTACCGAGGCACAATAGAATTGCTTCCCGGCAGAAGTAATATTTCCGCTATTACGATTAAAGTTCTACCATCTACTTTTTACTACCTACAGAATACTACGAGTACATTAATTGAGTTTTTTACCGCTATATCGTTAACTATATCGAAACCACGAGACCACAGATAGTATGAAATATATTTGGCATCATATTGAAATCAAGACAAATTGGAAACTTAATAAAAATTAAACGAAAAATTGAATAAACAGTAATAATCACTGACACGGATGGAATAAAATGAACCTTTCAACATTAAATCGAAGTTAAATTTAAGAGCAGTAATTATCGATATTGATACTAATTATGTCGGGGCTTGCATAAACTCTGGTTTATTATTTAAAATCCATGGCATTGCCAAAATTGAAATAAGGTTCAATTTCACTGATAATTCAATATAACATTGCTTTCATATAACTATTTTATACAGCGAATATTTCATCTGAAATATAAATATCGAGCAAATAAACTTTATAATATACAAAATTTTATCAATATTACATTTGCCTCTATAATTAAAACTTCATTCATCTATTATTGGATCTAGATTAACTTATTATCCTTATTTCAAGAGACAAGCGAAGAAAAATTGCAAACATTTCTGAAATACTACAGTCAGACCCAAAGCCAGAGGTTTAGCGTAAATGTGAAAATTAATTGACAAGTCATGCTGATTTTGAAACTAGCGTGTTAGCTTAGTCATTTATAAATTATACTAAAATACTGATATCTTGATACCTTTAATCTGTATAATACTATTAATATCAACGCAACATCCATGCTATCCATACTAATAAGTAATAATAAGTAAATATGTACCTATAATATAATAATTATAAGTGTGTTAGTTTGTCCTTCTTTCACGTTGAAACCGTGCAATGAGTTGACCTGTTTTTTTTATGGAAGTAGTTTGGGGTATGAAGAGTGACGTAGGCTACGTTTTACCAGGGTGAAATATCTTATTCCTAAGAGATAAAACATGTAGTCCAGGCAGGCGTTTGCTGTGTGCGGAAAGATAGTTATTATCTAATTTATTAAGAGTATTTGCACAGTATCATTTTGACTTTCGTTTCACTTGGTTTTTTTCATATTATTATTTGCATGATTGACCATCGTTAAACTTGTCGCTGTTTAATATTTCGAAATACAATTTTAGGTTTCAGGAAGAAAGACAAAATTAAGTCACTTTTTACGCTAGTGAAATCCAGTTGCAAGACGGGAAACCGTTTCTTTACTTCAAATGTGACATAATATTAAAATACCAGCCCTTGAAAAGTACTTGCAGTTTCTTGTCGCTCGTCTCTCGGACTAACACGGATGTTTATAGTGATTACACAGGCGTATCCTTATTGTCAACAATTTAATTAGTTGGTGCCGTACTTGTATGGAATTATTAATATAATTCGAATTTAATTGCAGGTTAGGGATCTAATTATTATGTCAACTGCTATGACAACCGACACAGAAATTATGCAATTCAATATGGTACACACAACGTAGTATGGCTTGTGGCTCCAAAGCATGCAGACGGGCATGAAATTTTTGTCATAGCGGTGAGCTAGCTACGTAGATCCGCTTGCACCTTAGTTTTTATACGTACGAGTACATGCTTGCATTCTACGCCAGCCGCCGGGCACTTCTCTCATACGCACATGCACAGCTTCATATTTTGCCTATATGACTTGTCTTAATGAATCAGCTCGTACATATCATCAGCGTGTTTAAAAAGTCCCGGCTTACCTCGCATCATGGCTCATGATGAAGGTCCGTGTAGGTACGGACCGTGCGGTCGCTAGGTGGCCTCGGCGAAGACTGTAAGAAGAAGTAAGCCGGTACTATATAAACATGTTTACATATCCTCACGAGACGTTAATATCATAAGCGTTTTTAATTTTCTACGTACTTGATTGTCTTTGGAAATGATAGGCACAAAATAACTGTCTGCACCCTATCTATGTTGATGTAGGAAAAAAACAGGTTCTACTTAATTATAATCTTGAATTCATTTTGATATATATAATGCTTATAATTATTTTAATCATAATATTTCAATATGAAAAGCAAAAATTCAATCATAGTCCTATAAAATCACAAATAGGTGGACATACCCTCTGTAATATGATTTCTAAAGATATTTTTATGAATACTAATGTATTATCACGTCCGTTGGAATTGAATGGAATTTTTTATTAATAAAATTTGTCTTTATTAATGTCCGCAATATTTTCCAAATAATATACTTAGATATGGTATATAAAAACATGTTATTAAGGTATATTAATATTTCACGACATCAGAATTTTCAATTGTTGTATTATTTCGTGTTTCCATAAATGTTTAATTTAACTTTGGAACATTATTACCTACATCATACCAAATGTAAGTAATAATGTTCCAAGCCTCCCCAATTAAAGCTTTTGAATATGCAAATAAAATATAAAGCTGTATAATTTCATATCAAATTAAAAAATGGAATAATAATTCAATGGCTTTTTTCAAGTCATCGGCTTACCTTCTTAGAAGACGATCTACGCTTCTTAGCATTATTTCACTATCCTGAGGCATTCTTATATACATACATACTATATTATAAATGTGAAAGTTACGTTATTTTATTTTAATTTTTAAGAACTGCGTAGAGCGACTCAACGCACTGGCTACGAGAAACAGAGTCTTTTTATATGGGTTCCAGGACACTCATCCATACAAGGAAACGAGGAAGCTGACGTCCTGGCACGTGAGGGTGCAAAAGGGACTCAGCTCGGTCCTGAACCATTCTGTGGTATTTCCAAAACTACATTCCGACAAAAAATTCTCACTCAGTGCAGGGAGGAGGCGATGAGGGACTGGACTGAAGGACCAGGGCACAACCACTCCAAAGCTCTGATACGAGGATTTGATCGGAGTTATGCTGAAGAGCTATTAAAGCTCAACAGAACAAACATACGCACGGTAACCAGAGTCCTTACTGGACACTGTAAGCTCGGAAGACATATGTCGCTTTTAGGACTAAGTCCAACCACGTGCAGATATTGTGGGGAGGAGAGCGAGACACCACGCCACCTCCTTTTAAATTGTGGTGCGCTAAACCACAAGCGTAGCATTAATCTTGGGAGGAACGTGCTGCTGCCAGATGAAGCCAAACAAATCACCGTCCATAAAATCCTAGCCTTTATCAAGGCTATAAAGTTGGACGGTGATCTGTAACCTGGCTACGGGTACAAACAATCTTTATAGGTTGAAGTACCCTGGGCTGATACAGCCCGAGCCCATTTATTCAAATAAAAAAAACTCTATTTTAGTTGATATTATTTATCTTAATTTGTATATTATTTATGTGTGGTAATTGTTAATTATTTTTTATGTTTTAATCTTGTATTTTCCGGAGGCCAAATATTTACGGGAAGAAAGTTATTTAGCTCATTTTATTTAATACTAGCCTTCCGCCAACGGATTCGCCCGCGTGGACCCGTTTAATGGGTTCCCGTAGGATAAAAAATAACCTATCTGCTATTCCAGGTTTCATTGCTATATTAAAGTCATAGGCGTTTAGCCAGTTGCTTCAAACGCGTTGACCCTATAGCCCGTTTTCGTAAGCTCCAGTCCTCCCCAATAATGGGGAGAGTCCCGTGACCAGCAGTGGGACGCAAAAAGGGTTGTAGCCTAATCTTTCTAACACGAGTGAAACCGCTTCAGCTACTTCGTTTATATTATAAACATCACGATAGTCAAACTGTGGTTGGTTATTGTTAGCGTGATTGAAATCCGGGTAAAACGCCATCTTGATTAATAATGTTACTAAAGAGAACACGGGTACAATGTATAGATAGAAAAATGTGGTTTCTTTTCACATTTTTATTTTTGACTAGACTCCCGCCAGCGGCTTCGCCCGCATTGACCTGTTTTATGGGTCCCCGTAGGATAAAAAAATAATCTTCCTATGTGCTATTCCAGGCTACATCTCCAAGTTCCTTCTATCCATTTGAAATACGACGTAAGACGACATATTACTATGTTAAAATCATAAATAAGCGTTTAGCCAGTTGCTTCAACCGCGTGGACCCTAATACCCGTTTTCTCGTAGTAATGAAGCATTCTCACTGTAAAAAATAGCCTATGTTCATCAGGTATAATGTCGGCTTCTAATGGTGAAATATTTTTTTAAATCAGTCCATTAGTTTCGGAGCCTATTCAACACAAACTACCAAAGAAACAATCACATCTCTCTTCTTTATAATGTTAGTACAGATATAAGTGCGCGGTTTCATCCGCTTCTGAGCGTGACGTTATATAGCGTAAAATCTTTATCTATAAATGATCAGTACAATAAAATTGTAACCTTTCAATTCCAACTAGTAGTTCCTGATATAAGTACTTTTAAAAACCCTTTTATAAATTTATATTTCATTATTTTATGTATTCGTATATTATCTGTTTGAAATAGTATAGATTTTTCGAATCTAGCAAGCATCACGGGCTCATATCATAATACATTTGTTACATGCCTAAATTCGTAGATAAAATATTTGTTTGTAAAAACAAGTTGAAAAATAATCCAATATTAGTTCTATAAAATACAATTGTTGGGTATTCTTGACCCGCAGATCTACAATTACATAAACCAAAATTGAGCAGCTTTCTGTTATCGGGTAGATCGCGTTTTCATGATCTCATTTGGCAACCCTACTTCGATCGTAAAAGTCCTTAGAGCATCAAAGTTACTGACTCACTCTTCAGTAGACGCCTCGCTTCGATACATAATTTTTGTGCAAAATCTGGTGCGGGGGAAGAACGCACACATTTTAATTTAGTCACACATTCACAAATATTCTTTCATCGCTACAGGCGCATACATTTCTAAATATGTCAATTTCAATTATTAACAACGCCATTTTCTATGCACCGACAACACTGACACTGACACACACATACACACTAGTATTATAACTAGAAGGCACATTGTGCATGGACGTTGGGACGAGGGGTTTGCCCGTAAAGGCCACTCCTCTCTGATGGGTGTCTTACCTGTCATACCTAGATGCTCTATGTAAAAGTCCTAAAACTTTGTACAAATAAAGGGTGCCTGTATATAACGTATCAGGTACAATCGCATGAAAAGTCCAGATGTAAAATGACCGTCAAAATATAATTTTAATAGTAGTATTGAACTCGAGTAGATCTCTACTTTCATTATCAGTGTAATGTTATAAATTACGGTTAGAGTCCTTGTAGACACACTTTTATTTGGCATAAAACTCTATGGTAAATTCGTACGTAGGAACAGTTCTATACAAGAGGCCTTAGAAAGAATTATTTTTTTCCCAACAATCATCAAAAGCACACGTCTAAATGTTTTCATTTGAGCTACGTCTATTTTCCAACTTAATTTTATTTAAGAATACAACGATATTAACGTGTATATACGTTTCACACTCTATCCATCTCAGTAGGGTAGATATACCCTGTGCTGTGGGTAGATATACCCACCACACAGGGTATATCTATCATACAATCAAGACAGAAACACAAACACCCAGACCGAGAACAGAAATATAAACTCATCATTAGAATTTCTGCCTCGGCGGTAATTGAACCCGGGTTCCGATCGACAATCGGGCATGATAACTATTAAGCCGCACGGGTCGCGATATTTATTTTTTGCTTATTTAACCTTTCTTTCCAATTTTTTTAATTTCTAAAAGTCCCGACATCTGCGGACAAACAAACAAAGAAAAGTTTTATTTTTATACCAGCCTTCCATAAGAACCATCCTACTCGTATGTCCTTTCCCAACGTCCACTCTATCTGTGTTCCGAATTTCATTAAAATTGGTTCAGTATTTTAATCGGAAAAGCGTAGCAGACAGACAGATAGATAGACAGAGTTACTTTCGAATTTATAATGTTAGCAGGGATAGGTACAATTTAAAGGATTTTACTGGTGTTGCATCCCAACTTACCTAAACTTAATAGCTTTTGGTAATTTAAAAAATCTGCTTCCAGAATATACTTATGCGACTCAGAAGTGCCAACATAACCTAAAAAAAATTTTAGAAAAACTATCGACTAAACACCTGTATTAACACCAGCGTGGTGGAGTAAGCTCCAGGCCTACTCAATAATGGAGAGAGACCGGTGCCCAGTTCAAAAAGTATATGCAGCAAAAATAATTTCGACGTAAACCTTCCTCCCAAATTTCCAACTACAACAACTGATTACCGGTCTCCCATCACATAAACCAAAAAACTGAGCGACATAATGTTGTTATCGGGCAGATCCCGTTTTCATGATCCCATTTTGCGACCCTACGTATGAAGGTCGTAAAAGTCCCAACGACTGGATACAAACAGGTCGGTATGAACATTTGTATGAATATCGGGTTGAGAAATTTACTTAGGAGTAAAATGAAATTAAATGAATGGCGTTTTAATCCTTACTTTTAAAGTTCATAGTAAAATGATAAATTAGTAAAAAACCGAAAGAATACCTAATTGGTAACAGTTAAAAGATGGGCTTTGGTATCTAAACTAAAGTACCTAGACGAACGAGCGTTGCTCGTATAGAAACAGTTTATTTTCTTGGTTAAATTTATAACGAAACACTCATTTGCTTAGTGTTACTTACGAGTAACAACGCCATTTGAAATTGCTCCCATTAAAAAAAATCACATTATGGTTTTGATTGAGGTTTGAACCCGAGTCTCTAGTTGCGCTGTTAGCTCAAGGATGCTTTAATTCAAAGAAAGAAATTTTTATAGAGCTCTTTCAAATCGACATTGTTATTTCTTTAAACGTCGGATTGGCAGGTGGCGTTTGACGGCGTTCTACGTCACAATATATTAATACTCTTCATTAGATGTCAGCAAGAGTCGTATTTTTCAGTTTATATTTAAGTTGAGTATCGCTGAAAATATTTTCTTATAATTTAAAATTTCTAAAAATAAAACCTACCTGGATCGATTTATCATCCCCGAAACCAGCGTACAAAATTTAATTAAAATCTTTAGAGCCGTTTGCGAGAATCGTAGAATATATTTTGACCATATATATTTGACGACCCGCGTGGCGTAATGGTTACCATGCCGGACTGCCGATCGGAGGGTCCCGGGTTCGATTCCCGGCGAAGCAGAAATTTGAATGATGAGTTTAAATTTCTGTTCTCGGTCTGGGTGTTTGTGTTTATGTCTTTATGTGTGTCCATGGTACCCACGACACAGGGTATAACTACCCTACTGTGGGGCTATGAGTGTGAAACGTTATTTATTTATATTTAGGTATATACAAGAATTGCTCGTTTAAAGGTATTAGATAAAAATAATAATTCGGAAAAACGATTGTTTAAAAAAATTTTTAGCCCATCTTCCTTCCAAATTTCCACTTCTAAAACTGATTACGTTACGACAGCTCAGCGACCGAAATCGGTCGTAAACTCGATAGCGATAGCCATATTTTTCAGTTTATGTTTAAGTTGAAAAACGGATTAAATGATATTTTCTGAAAATGAAACCTAGTTGGATCTAATTATTGCCACCGAAAACTGCACACTAAATTTCATGAAAATCGTAGGAAGCGTTTCCGAAATTCAAATTATATATTTTAGGTATACACAACGATTGCTCGTTTCAAGGTCAATGAATAAGACGACAGCGGTTTAATGCGGGTAACACAATATGTGAAAATTGAATCGACAAACCTATGAAACTGACAGGTTATTCGGACACATAATATCTTCTGAAACATGTTACGCCTGAACAAAATATTGGTAAGCTGTAAATGATTATTATGTTATTTTTCCAAGCAGTCCGAATCGTCAACGACCCAAGATTGACTGACAGGCTAGAACCGCTCAGCTTGCGAAGAGACATAGGCTCGCTCTGCGTGTTCTACCGACTTTACTATGGTGAGTGCTCCGAGGAACTTTTCAGACTAATGCCTACATCACCATTCCATGATTATACCACCAGACGAAGGTTAAAGTTCCACAGGCACCATCTGGACTCGTGGCGGTCCTCCACAGTCCGCTTTGCACGCTCCTTTTTACCACGGACGTGTAGGTTATGGGACAACCTTCCAGCTGAGGCATTCCCAGTGGACTATAACATGGGGTTCTTCAAGAAAGCTGTAAAAAAAGCACTCCTCCAAAGCCGGCAATGCTCGGGTGGCTCCCCTGGGGTTGCCCGTGTCCATAGGCGACGGTGATCGCTTAACATCACGCGGCCCGTCTGCCTTTTTGTTCGGTTTACATATAAAAAAAAAAAAAAAAAAAAAAACAAAATAAAATCAACAATTTGACGACCCCTACTGATGGAGATTCCCGAATTTGATTCTAAAAGAAACTGAACTTTAGAAAATGGCGTTAATTTTTGTTTTTTTTTTTTGACAATTCTTTTTTTTTTTGGACAATTCACACAACACCATCTGATTCCAAACTAAGCAGAGCTTGTACTATGGTAATCAGAAAGCTGATAAACATACTTATATAATTCTAAATACATACTCAAATAGATAAATTAACACCCAGACACAGAACAAATAGTCATGTTCATCACACAAATATTTGTCCTGGGTGGGAATCGAACCCACGACCTTGCGCTTCGCAGTCGGCTCATCGCCCACTACGCCACGGAGGCTGTGTTTTTATAGTATGGAAACAGAATTTATAGTGTAGGCATGTGAAACCATAAAAATTAAAATAAAGTGGTAGTAAACTATGGTTTTTCCGGCGCTGTACCACCGCGACACTCACATCTGCTGTCAAATCAATTCAATTCTGTTGGATTCAGTGGAAAGGTACAGTTGCCGGCCAGATAACATAAGGTGACGAGCCTCCGGAGTAACAGCGCAACTACATACGACCTCAGACATGACTTTCCTATGCTTGATTAAGTTTTTATTTATTAAATTAAACAAAATACTGAAAATATCTCCAACATAATCACAGCCTGTTTTTACTTTTTTATTTCTAACTATCTTAATTTATCGTCGCAATATTATTTTATTGCAAATTTTAATCATTTATAATTAAAGAATCAGGAACTCCATTGTTAAAAAATTAAGTAAAAACTACTTTGCAACAATCCGTAATCAGAAATTATGATGGTATATACTTTTTTCATACAATAGCACACACTCCCACATAGGATACATGCACATGGGTTATAACTCTGATGATGCTCTGTTTTGAGGCGAAATACGTGTTGGTGGTGGTACGTATGATGGTGTATGTTTTTAGGGTTCCGTAGCCAAATGGCAAAAAACGGAATCCTTATGGATTCCTGATGTCTGTCTGTCTGTCCGTCCGTATGTCACAGCCACATTTTTCCGAAAATATAAGAACTATACTGTTGAAACTCGGTACGTAGATGTATTCTGTGAACCACATTAAGATTCTCACACAAAAATAGAAAAAAAACAATAAATTTTGAGGGTACCCTATACTCAGAACTGAAACTCAAAAATGTTTTTTTTCAAACCCGTGTTGGGTATTTATGGATAGGTCTTCAAAAATGATATTGAGGTTTCTAATATCATTTTTTTCTAAACTGAATAGTTTGCGCGAGAGACACTTCCAAACTGGTAAAATGTGTGTTCCCCCCTGTAACTTCTAAAATAAGAGAATGATAAAACTAAAAAAAAATATGATCTACATTACGATGCAAACTTCCACTGGAAATTGGTTTGAACGAGATCTAGTAAGTAGTTTTTTTTAATACATCATAAATCGTAAACCACAATTTACCTTTCATTCAATCTTAATGCAATGATTTCTATAGCTAATCAAATACAATGATGTATTTCTGTTACCGCTATTGTTATAAAAATATGTACTAAAAATAGAATAAAATAAATATTATTTTTTTATTTCCATACAATAAACATATTTTTTTATAGATAATGGTACCCGTCGTGCGTGAGTCTGACTCGCACTTGGCCGGTTTTTTTTTGTTGCATGTGTTCTATGTGGGAGGGAGGTGCTATTGTACGGTAAAAGTATACACCATCATACGTTCTGATTGCGGATTGATGAAAAGTAATGTTTACCTAACTTTATAATTTTAATCATATAAAGTCAAATAACTTAAACGAAGCTGGGCCAGATCGCTATTATTTACTAGGTACTTCATGGCTCGAGTACTCCACTGACAAACATGACATTTTACGTAAGTATAATAATTATCAGGAGTACAGGATAGTGAGAAGTAAAGTTTTTGGGTAGTAGATTTATTCGTTCGTTTCGGTGGAAAGGTGCCGTTGTCGGCCAGACTTCGGAACAGTAGCGCAACCCCATACGACCACTAAAGACTAAGGCTTAATTGAGGTCCATGAGCTGCAGTGACTACATACCATCACGGAACCTTTTTTTCTAGCTGGAGGTGGAAACCTTCAAAAGGTACCCGGCTCCTTGGGATAGGATACCGGGCTATCTGGAATTTGTACCGCACTAAACCCCCTCGGTGGCCTGCCTCTGCGCTTGGGACGGACTCCGAGATCTCCAGTGGAACGCACCGGTATCCTCCACTCGCAGCGCTCCAGAATGTGTCCATCCTCGGGAGAGCAGATATGCTCTCCTGCACCTTCTGATGCTTACGGCGGCATGCAGCCACGCACACACCGCCGTCCTTGCCGGGCCTGCAAGCTGGACGGATCGAGCCTCCATTCTCACCGCCCACAACCCCGCAGCCTCCTTTTAGTCTTCTCTTACAATCAGGCAGGGGATACCGTAGGTCTATTCTTAGTCCCGAAGCTACAGTGACATCACAGGACCTGCGTGCTCGTCTACTGTTCCATTCAAATAAAAAAGATCTTAACATACGTAATGATGTGTCAGGAAACTAGTTGTACAAACCTAATACAACTGAAATATAATTGTAGATACGCTATTGTCCATACATCCTTTCAAAATTCTTTGTATTTTTATTTTGCTAGGATTAATTTAGCCACATTTACTAACGTATTCAAATTGTCCTTCACACTAGAATGATTTTACAGGCAAATGTTTATTTGCCTGTATGATATGGAATTTTTATGCAATAAAGGATCAACTTTATATTCTATTGTTTTATTTCAAAAAGACGCAAAAAAGATAGAAAGGTACATTAGTGTGTTTAGTTTACTACGGAATCTCTATCTTGAATTGTAATATTTACAAAGTAGAAATTGTAAAATTTCGTCTACTCACGAAATTTGATCGTCGAGACGAACGCATTTTGATACCTATATGTTTATTATTATAAATGCAAGTATTAAGTACCCTAATTTAAATGAGGTCCCAAGGGCAAGTTTTTCATTTAATTTTTTAAATGAGACATACTTAGGCAAAGTAAAATTTTGTAATATCTGTTTCATCTCATGGACGTGAATAAAAAAGTACTTTGCGGTAGTTAACGATATCTAACTGATTTATCGCCAATACAACATGACATTTTATCCTATCTATTATTTTTTAGCGTATCTATTATAAAAAATGTCATATTCTAAGAACATAATAATAAGTAGGAAATAAAAAAAAATAATATGAATTAAAAATGGCTCGCTGATAAAGATCATAAAAAGAAAGTTTTAAAACAATAAAGTGAAAATAACATTTTGAGTTCTTGGCTCCGTCGTGCATAAGCGCGCACGATTTAGAAGACATAGCAAACTTCAAAGTAATTCGTAGACATCCACTTCCATTGTACAATTTCCTACTGGATTCGTGTATAACCATGCATTCATTTGTTATAGTTTTGGGTGAATAGTCACGTTTTACGATTTATGGACGATCGTGACTGTTATGATTCTATTGATCCAAATCAGAATTTGCTTAGTGCCTTGGGCTTAAATAGAATTAGGTGACACGAAATATGAAGTGATTAATATGTCTTATATTCCGTTTTTTTTTTTTTTTGAAGAAAAATCTGCTTTGTTAAAGATGGTTATTCACAAAAAAAAATCATCCTGCCAGTAATATGCAGTCGGGATTTTGTAGCACAATACTATATTATATTACCTACTTAGTATTTTATAATCTCTTCTCTTCTTAGATTAAATAGTAACTCTTTTCAAATTTATTCAATTTCCTTTAGTATGTTAACGAAGAGGCTATTAAGTAATATTTAAGTAAAGTTACCTCGTTTTGGAGATACTTTTGTTGCTCACATACGCAATGTATATATGGCTGCAACCCTTTTTGCGTCCCACTGCTGGGCACGGGTCTCTCCCCAATATTCTCCAAAACGAGGTAACTTTACTTAAATATTACTTAATAGCCTCTTCGTTAACATACTAAAGGAAATTGAATAAATTTGAAAAGAGTTACTATTTAATCTAAGAAGAGAAGAGATTATAAAATACTAAGTAGGTAATATAATATAGTATTGTGCTACAAAATCCCGACTGCATATTACTGGCAGGATGATTTTTTTTTGTGAATAACCATCTTTAACTAAGCAGATTTTTCTTCAAAAAAAAAGAACAACGGAATATAAGACATATTAATCACTTCATATTTCGTGTCACCTAATTCTATTTAAGCCCAAGGCACTAAGCAAATTCTGATTTGGATCAATAGAATCATAACAGTCACGATCGTCCATAAATCGTAAAACGTGACTATTCACCCAAAACTATAACAAATGAATGCATGGTTATACACGAATCCAGTAGGAAATTGTACAATGGAAGTGGATGTCTACGAATTACTTTGAAGTTTGCTATGTCTTCTAAATCGTGCGCGCTTATGCACGACGGAGCCAAGAACTCAAAATGTTATTTTCACTTTATTGTTTTAAAACTTTCTTTTTATGATCATTATCAGCGAGCCATTTTTAATTCATATTATTTTTTTTTATTTCCTACTTATTATTATGTTCTTAGAATATGACATTTTTTATAATAGATACGCTAAAAAATAATAGATAGGATAAAATGTCATGTTGTATTGGCGATAAATCAGTTAGATATCGTTAACTACCGCAAAGTACTTTTTTATTCACGTCCATGAGATGAAACAGATATTACAAAATTTTACTTTGCCTAAGTATGTCTCATTTAAAAAATTAAATGAAAAACTTGCCCTTGGGACCTCATTTAAATTAGGGTACTTAATACTTGCATTTATAATAATAAACATATAGGTATCAAAATGCGTTCGTCTCGACGATCAAATTTCGTGAGTAGACGAAATTTTACAATTTCTACTTTGTAAATATTACAATTCAAGATAGAGATTCCGTAGTAAACTAAACACACTAATGTACCTTTCTATCTTTTTTGCGTCTTTTTGAAATAAAACAATAGAATATAAAGTTGATCCTTTATTGCATAAAAATTCCATATCATACAGGCAAATAAACATTTGCCTGTAAAATCATTCTAGTGTGAAGGACAATTTGAATACGTTAGTAAATGTGGCTAAATTAATCCTAGCAAAATAAAAATACAAAGAATTTTGAAAGGATGTATGGACAATAGCGTATCTACAATTATATTTCAGTTGTATTAGGTTTGTACAACTAGTTTCCTGACACATCATTACGTATGTTAAGATCTTTTTTATTTGAATGGAACAGTAGACGAGCACGCAGGTCCTGTGATGTCACTGTAGCTTCGGGACTAAGAATAGACCTACGGTATCCCCTGCCTGATTGTAAGAGAAGACTAAAAGGAGGCTGCGGGGTTGTGGGCGGTGAGAATGGAGGCTCGATCCGTCCAGCTTGCAGGCCCGGCAAGGACGGCGGTGTGTGCGTGGCTGCATGCCGCCGTAAGCATCAGAAGGTGCAGGAGAGCATATCTGCTCTCCCGAGGATGGACACATTCTGGAGCGCTGCGAGTGGAGGATACCGGTGCGTTCCACTGGAGATCTCGGAGTCCGTCCCAAGCGCAGAGGCAGGCCACCGAGGGGGTTTAGTGCGGTACAAATTCCAGATAGCCCGGTATCCTATCCCAAGGAGCCGGGTACCTTTTGAAGGTTTCCACCTCCAGCTAGAAAAAAAGGTTCCGTGATGGTATGTAGTCACTGCAGCTCATGGACCTCAATTAAGCCTTAGTCTTTAGTGGTCGTATGGGGTTGCGCTACTGTTCCGAAGTCTGGCCGACAACGGCACCTTTCCACCGAAACGAACGAATAAATCTACTACCCAAAAACTTTACTTCTCACTATCCTGTACTCCTGATAATTATTATACTTACGTAAAATGTCATGTTTGTCAGTGGAGTACTCGAGCCATGAAGTACCTAGTAAATAATAGCGATCTGGCCCAGCTTCGTTTAAGTTATTTGACTTTATATGATTAAAATTATAAAGTTAGGTAAACATTACTTTTCATCAATCCGCAATCAGAACGTATGATGGTGTATACTTTTACCGTACAATAGCACCTCCCTCCCACATAGAACACATGCAACAAAAAAAAAACCGGCCAAGTGCGAGTCAGACTCACGCACGACGGGTACCATTATCTATAAAAAAATATGTTTATTGTATGGAAATAAAAAAATAATATTTATTTTATTCTATTTTTAGTACATATTTTTATAACAATAGCGGTAACAGAAATACATCATTGTATTTGATTAGCTATAGAAATCATTGCATTAAGATTGAATGAAAGGTAAATTGTGGTTTACGATTTATGATGTATTAAAAAAAACTACTTACTAGATCTCGTTCAAACCAATTTCCAGTGGAAGTTTGCATCGTAATGTAGATCATATTTTTTTTTTAGTTTTATCATTCTCTTATTTTAGAAGATTTTGTAGCACAATACTATATTATATTACCTACTTAGTATTTTATAATCTCTTCTCTTCTTAGATTAAATAGTAACTCTTTTCAAATTTATTCAATTTCCTTTAGTATGTTAACGAAGAGGCTATTAAGTAATATTTAAGTAAAGTTACCTCGTTTTGGAGATACTTTTGTTGCTCACATACGCAATGTATATATGGCTGCAACCCTTTTTGCGTCCCACTGCTGGGCACGGGTCTCTCCCCAATATTGGGGAGGCCTGGAGCTTACTCCACCACGCTGCTCCAATGCGGGTTGGTGGAGATGCGGGTTAGTGGCCAACCCGCTGTCGGATGTTTTCAAACCGCCCATAAGGCCTCCGACAAGGTTTAACGACCGTTATCTATCGACAACAACCGGGACCGACGGCTTAACGTGCCCTCCGAAGCACGGAAACGCGCATGAAATTTTTGCCACTAGAGGTCACCCATCTCACACCTGACCGCGCCCGTTTGGCTTAGCTGCATAGATCGCTTGCGTTCAACGCTCGCCGCCGAGCCATGCGCGCTTCAGCCATGCGCGCTTCTAAAATGTATATATACATATATATAAATTAAATGTGTATTGGTAAAGTTTGTTTCGATATGCAAAAATAGTAGCAAATCTGCGCTCGGTGACTATTATCAAACGATTTAGCTGAAAGGGGTATACGTTACCAATAAAAAAGTTATTTTGTCGAAAAATATTCAGCGTTCAAACATTTAATCTGACGCAAAAACTTTGAGCCCGCGCGAACTTTGGCAATATGACGTTCGACAAAATTGTGGAACAATTTTAATAATCCGCGAATTACGCTTTGGAAATTTTATCATAGCTTTGTCGGAAGCTCACGCGTCTAACTTGCCGGATGACTGTCATTTTTATGATATTAGCTGCATAAATCTATGTTTACAGTGTAATATTTTTTTGAGCGCTTTTTTAGTTTTTTTTTATACCAAACTTAGGTGCTAGATGATCTCTTAGAGAAAATTTTAAAGAGATACAAATTCTTACATTTGCTTCGCAATATATCTACGAAAACATAATGTATGTACGCAAAAAGAAAGAGAATTTGGAAATTCCATATTGGAATTGCATAGTCCTAACTGTGTCTCAACTAGGAAAGGCCACAAGCTGGCATTTTCGAAATGCCGGCTCCATAAAAAAGCTCTTCTTTTATTGGAATGTCCATCAGGATATATAATAAAATCCCAATAAAGATTCAATCCCTTCCTTTAAGAACCTTTTAAGAAGGCAGTCAAACAAGTCCTCTGCCGCAAGGCTTACTATAACTCTAAGGACTATCTTAATGATATAGGAGCGTGGGAATGAATCTCGCTCACACAAGGCTACTTCTAAATTAAATGTAATACATAGTTTTAGTAATTACTCGCATCTATGAGCAGGTGGAAGTGGGTTTATTGTGTCTCATACGATCAGCTATCACGTGTGCCGATTATGGACCATTATGGACCATAGACCAGCCATACTGTTATCTCAATTATATATCTATATACTTTTCCTTAAAAGAATGCTGCTGGGAGTATTTTTCCGTCGCCTTTTTTCTCTCAGCTCAACTTCTAGCCCAAACGGGCACCTAAAGGCGATGATCGGAAAAATGACAATATGAAATAAATATTTTATTTTTATTTTTATTTTGAGCCGTAGTTTCAATCTGAGGGTAGGTGTTTAAACATACCTATCTTTCCTTACTGAAAAATATCGATTTTTACAAGCCGCAGAGAATCCGTTGCGACGTTGTATTGGTACTTCGTCAACAGTGTAAACAACATATCTAAAGAGAATATTATTTTCATATCACATGCATTGAAACAGCGAGTTTTGATCTTTGTTTTGCCTGTCGAAATAAGACAATTTCAAACCAATGCGAATGTGTCAGTCAGAAACAACGTTGTTTCTGCCCTAGGGGAGAAACAACGTTGTTTCCACCCGGCACCTTCATTTATTTATTATTTACGTCTTTATTTCAAGTCTGTCAGAATGGCATTGACAACCGTTGTCAAATCGTTGTCAAAAGATATAACTGCGCTGTTTGTCTGAAATACATTACTTCGTCTGGCTGCAGAAATCAAAACTCGTTGTTTCATTACATGTGATATGAAAAATACAGTGTGTGGCACGGGATGAAACACGATTTCAGACCAGGGCGATGACAGCCCTTGCTTCGCTCCGGCAGTCACCTCTCCCCCTCGTCAGAAATCGTCTTGTTTCACCCCTTGCCACACAATATACTATTCTTATTTGTCAGAAATATTTCTCAGCTGCTAAAGTTCTGTAAAAGTTAAACCATTTTTTTTAAATAACTAGCACTAGTTTTGTTTAGACTCTATGTTATATTTATTTAGTATGGTCGCATGGTCAATCGAGGACATAATTCATTTATTGCACTGGAGTAGTTGAGTCCGCAGTCCGCCACCACCCATTAGGCCGTGTCCTCAATTTCGGCGAAGAGCATTCGAACGGATAATGCCTTTAGCGCTGCTCTGATAGCGGATGCAGTTCTTATGGTCTGGTAAACTTAACTTTGAAACCAAAACTACCGAAGTAAAAGTAGTGGTAGTGATGTTTTTATGTCCTTAAATTCTCACTTATTCAATGATATACAGAAATGACCTTATTTTATATCCGGTAACATAACCCATTTTACAATGGAAAATTATAAAATAGAACATGAAACGAAATTAATTTCTAAATCAGCTATGTTTTTATAATAAAAAATAATATTTCACACTCATAGCCCCACAGTAAGGTAATAAATACCCTGTGTCGTGGGTACCATGGACACATACAAAGATAGAAACGCAAACACCCAGACCGAGAACAGACTCATCATTCAAATTTCTGTTTCGCCGGGAATCGAACCCGGGACCCTCCGATTGGCAGACCGGCATCGGTAACCATTGCGCCACACGGGTCGTCTTTTCATTGCGCAATATGTAATTTCGTACCAGTTACCACCTTAAACATGTATTTGTATTTCATATCTAAAATTCTTTCCTTTATCCATACTAATATTATAATATTTAAAGTAACTTAGTCTGTCTATCTGTCTGCTTCGCTTTCCCGCTTAAACTATTTTAATGATGAACACAGATAGAGTGGACCTTGGGAAAGGACACAAGATGGTTTTTATCCTACGGTAACCTCTAAAACGAGTGCAAGCAGGCGAAGGCGCTGTCGCAAGGCTAGTTGTAGATAAAAGCTTTTTATTCAATAAATCGCTGTGAACGTTTGATCTCTACGGTCATTACTCATGCAGTGTCGAGTTCGCGTCCTATTAGGCTGAGTCTACACAGTGCAATCGGACGGACGGAGTAGCAAACACCATTTGTGTGTTGCACCTGCGGTATGCAATCCTACAGAAACATTGGGAACTCCGTGTCGGGATTTATTAATTTATCTTGGTTTTAGACAGAAATGCATGTATCATATCTATCCGTACTGTAGTATAGATACCTTACTTACTGTAGTATAGATATCTTCTAGTATGTTTGAGAATAAAACGGGGAAGGACCAATGATTTATTGAATTCTGATCTAAGGCAATTCTTTTGTGTTTCGATTACTACAAGTGATCTCACTGATGACGTTCTGTTAATGAGTAGTCTCGAGTTAGATTGAAGACTGATTTATATATTATATATTCGACGACCCGCGTGGCGCAATAGTTATCATCAGTACTGCCAATCGAGGGGTCTCGGGTTCGATTCCCTGTGAAACAGAAATTTGAATGATGAGTTTGAATTTCTGTTCTCTGTCTAAGTCTTTGTGTTCCTATCTTTGTATGTGTCCATGGTACCCACGACACAGGGTATTTCTTATCTTACTGTGGGGCTATGAGTGTGAAACGTTTATTTATTATTTAGATGTCTATGGACTGTAGTGATCATTTAATGCCCGTAAATACGTCTTCATAAAATTCTTTTTTCTTATGACAATAAAAATAAGAATAATTTTTGATCCTCTAAACATTTAGGTACATATCTGTTTGCATTAAAAACACATGCAGCGTCAAATTTGAGTCTTATTAGGTTGGGTCCACACAGCGCAGTCAGACGAATGGAGGACGCAAACATCATTTACGTATTGCATCTGTTGTAAACAAAATCTGAATCAGACGCTACACGTGAAATATCGCATCGGGATACGGCCGCATAACTTTACTATGTCAACAAAATCTAGTAGTACAGTTTCGTTACTATTTTTACTGTACTTCTTGTACGATTATAGACATAGACAGAAACGAACAGAATTTGATATTATTACCAAACCCAAATGAAGACTGTTGTAAAGCAATCAGTTCTTCTCTTACAAAATTAATCAGTGTAAATAACAGTCTTAGTAGATAAATTAATTTACTAGCTAGAAGATAGAACGAGTATCGGGACGTAGCTTATTCTAGGAGTAAGCTGTAGACAGTTTTTTTATGTATTGTAGGTACAAGATGAAAAACCTTTTTTTTTAATGGAGTGGCAGACGAGCAATTAGGCCCCGTGGTGTTAAGTGGTCGCTGCAGCCCACAGACATCTACACACAACCTCAAGCAAGTATATGTAAGACTTGTCTGTGGTCGTATGCATTTGCACTGCTACTCCGGAGGCTGGTGGTCGCCTCATGTAAGTGTGGCCTGCAACTGCACCTTTCCACCGAAACACAACAGAATTGATTCGCGGCAGAAGTGGGTGCAGCGGTGGTACTTCCCCGGGCGAACCATAATAGTTCTACCAACTACAAAACCAATTTGGATATATTTACCAATTTATTTATAAATTATATTTAATATACCTACCACACGAGGCGAACATAATGCTACAAGCAATCTATGTAATTCATGCTTTGATAGTATTAGGTAGAAACTGAATTTTTTGCATTACTTTTTTTACTTAATTTATTATGAGTTCCACTTCGAATTAAATTATCCGCCTTTACTACGCTTTTAACCACTAACATTTTTTTCATGGACCGTTATTTATCGTTAGTGTTCGCAAAACCGAGTCATCGTTGGATCAAACTGAAACACGCTTGAAACATGATATTGAAAAATTAAGCTGCTCTTAGCTTTTTATTTTCGACTTTTCTCAACTTGTTTTATATTATTTATTATATTTTTTGCTTTTAATTTGTAAAAAAAATTGGTTAATGTAATTAAGAAAAATTTCAATAAGGTATTTTTAAGAATGAAAACCAGAAACGGGACGCTAAGACTACGTAGTCGCTGCTGACCCCGCCCACACAAACTCAAGCAAGCTTAAGGTCTTATACAGTGGCGCTGTTACTCCGAAGGCTATGGTCGCCTCATGTTACCTACATGAGGTTGGCCGGCAACTGCACCTTTCGACCGAAACATAATATAATTGCAGAAGTAAGTGCAATGGTGGTACTTATAACTATTATTATTTGGTTTGATGGTGAAGGGTATAACCCTTAGGCCACTGCGACCAGTAGATGATTTATTGTAACCTTTTTTTGTATCGGGGGGAGGGGGTTTTCAAAAGGTACCCGGTGCTTTGGGAGAGGATACCGGGTAATGTCGGATTTGTACCACACTAAAACCCTCTCAGTGGCCTGCATCTGTGGGTTATGGCTGCCTGTGTGTGTGTGTCTTGGGGAGAACTGCGAGATCTCCGGTGCGTTTTACCGCTGTTCTCCACGCGTGACACCCATCCTTCTTATGACCACATTAGATATTGCATCTTTCGACAACACAATAGAACTGCAGAAGTAGGCGCAGAGGTGGGTGGGGCTTCCTCGGCTGAAACATTAAAGTTCTACCAGAACGTGTGAGATATATTATTATTATTATTAAATTGTGTAATGACATCATGACATCATAAACATGACATCATAAATAAATTGACAATTAAAATCCACATTGGAGCATTGGAGTAAGATCCAGGCCTCCTGAATAGTGGTGAGAGACCCGTGCCCAGCAAACGGAAAATTTTCACGTTGTTTCATCTCGTTTTACGATACTTTGCGAAAATTTAATAAAAACCAAATAATATCGCAAACAAAATATATAAGAAAATAATACATATAACCAAAGCCAAAGGGTAGTCACGTAGGGGCTGTCTCTAAATAGCGGAGGCAGTGATACTAATTGCGATAAAGCGACACTCCGGTATCTGCTATACGATCACTGACCGTACTGGAACGTGACTTGCTATAAAATATGGATATATGATGAAAATCCAATGACTTTATACATTAAAAAATATTTTTATTTCAATGGAGTAGCAGACGAGCATGCAGGCCACGTGGTGTTAAGTGGTCGCTACAGCTCATATAGACATTTACATACAACCTCAAAGGCAAAGGTAAGTCTAGTCTGAGGTCGTATGCAGTTGCACTGCTACTCCGGAGGCTGGTAGTAGCCTCATGTAAGTATGGCCGGCAACTGCACCTTTCCACCGAAACACAACAGAATTGGTTCACGTTTTTTTTGGTATCGGGGGGGAAACCTTCAAAAGGTACCCAGCAGCTTGGGAGAGGACACCGGGTTATGTGGGATTTGAACCTCACTAAAACCCCCTCGGTAGCCTTCCTCTGCGTTTGGGGAGGACTCCGGGATCTCCCATGGAACGCACCGGTGTCCTCCATACGCGACGCCCTGGAACGGGCCCATCTTTGGGAGAGCAGATGTGATCTCCTGCACCTTCCGATATTTACGGCGGCATGCGGCCACGCACACACCGCCGTCCTTCCCGGGGCTGCTGGCTGGACGGGTCTAGCTCCCACTCTCACCGCCCGCAGCCCCGGAAGCCCCCTTTTAGTCGCCTCTTACGATCAGGCACCGGCCATGCGTATCTCTATTAGTACTCTACTCTATTAGTACTCTACTCTATTAGTACTCTACTCTATTAGTACTCTATTAGTAGTTATCACCGTAGCTCTATTAGTACCCACCCAATATACTATACTAAAACCAAATATTTATGCTCTGTTTAACCTAAAGGTTAACCCGTTTTCTTCTTGAACACCAAGAAATTCAACAAAATGTGACATCAAAAATGATATAAGTGTAACAAGAAGTTTCTACGTTGGTTCTAAAGCCTTCAAAATTACAGCAAAAGTTACAAAAGTCCATAATTATATAAAAAGGTGTTGTAAGCCGTCAGCATACCAACGATTACGTAATTATTCTCGGCCCCACTTTCGGAGACTTGTAATGTTAGAAAGTCCTGAAGTAAAATAAGACTGACTTTGTTTGCTATTCTTTAGGCACTTTTGTGTTCGGCGGTTTCGCCCACGTTACCAAGTGATATGGATGTACTTTTTATTTTAGCTATTTATTTGAATGGAGAAGCAGAAGAGCATACAGGCCACGTGGTGTTAAGTGGTCGCTGCAGCCCATGGACTTCTACACACAACCTCAAGCAAGCATAGGTAAGTCTTGTCTGAGGTCGTAAACAGTTGCGCTGCTACTCCGGAAGCTGGTGGTCGCCTTATGTAAGTGTGGCTGGCAACTGCACCTTTCCTTTGTGGGTGCAGCGGTGGTACTTCCTCGGGCGAACTATAATAGTTCTACCACCTATGATTGAAGTACGCATGGCCCGGCGGCAGTCGTAGAACACACGCGATCTACGCAGCTCATCCTACCGAACGCATCCTACCAAATAACTAAGGAATCTAATCAAAGTTGATTTACGCAAGTGTTTATTCATTAACTCTTTTCTTTATGAGAGGCAATGCTTTGCACTCCATCTGACGACCCGTGTGGCGCATTGGTTACAATGCCAGACTGCCGATTGAAGGGTCCTGGGTTCGATTCCCGGCGCGGCCGTCTGGGTGTTTGTGTTTCTGTCTTTGTGTGTGTCCACGGTACCCACGTATATCTACCCTAATGTGGGGCTATGAGCGTGAAACGTTATTATTGTTATTATTATCTGGCCCTTTAAAATTTGAATTTATTACTAATTAATTAATTTTTAATGAATTTATCCTCATACGAATTATCCGGTCTTAGTTTTAGCTTTTAGTTGATTTTTAAGGAATTATTAATTTATAATACGTATGGGATATAGAGTACTTGATATGTGTGTAATATTTTTTTATGGCTTTAGCCTTTGTACCCAAAAATCTGAAACTCTGCATCCAATAATGCACAGATACTAAAAATGATACAGCTTCCGTAGGAAAACATTTATTTATAAGATATTTTTTGTCAATCTCCTTATGCTAAGATTAAATCCCAGAACTTAAAGAAAGAATCTTAAAAAGCTTAATTAAAATAATACTTAGAATAAAATCTGGAGTTGTCTTTTCTTTGAAGACACAATTACATTGTTTGAAATTGTACTAGAAAAAGCGTAGGTACTAAAATGGAGATAACACAAAAGGTCAAGTACTCAGTGTTCCGCCGGAAGAATAAAATCGAATTTCCCGCATTTTAAACTCCAAACACTGAACCGTTTCTTCCCGTAAATGGCGCCCAATTAGTTTTAACGATACCGCGTGACGACGTTCACGAGATCAATTAAAGACAGAGCTGAAGGTTGCGAGGGGCTGCGAGAGCATTTAGGCTTCTCCGACACTCTGTAGCCTTAAGAGAACATTATTCCTAGTTTATTTCCGATCGATTGGGAAATTTTTCTGATGGTAATGAGGATCTGCGTTCACATTTTCATAGGTTTTTGTCTGCGCTAAATGATTAAATCCATACTAATATTATAAATTCGAAAGTAACTCTGTCTGTCCGTCTGTCTGGAAAATGTCTCATTCCCACGGGAAGCAAATGAAATGAATGAAATGCGCCGTGTAGTGTTATAAATACACTACATGTTATTACTTACTTCATTCACGTCCATTATCATATTTTATAACTTATATCCTTTTGTTTTATTCTTATACTTTCCTTTTCCTTTATTATTTCTTTACAAAATTATTTAATTTCTGTGTTTGTTTATTTACATTTTGACGCAGCTATAAAAATTGTCATGTCTGTCTTTTATGTTTCTTGTTTTTTTATTCGTTTTACGACAGTGTATAAAAATCCTTTTAGCCATTCTATATAAATTAAAAGAAAAGTTTTGTTTTTTATTTCATTTCATAGATTAATAAAGTATAGTATTGTCTTTGGCTTATTCATGTTTTTTTTATATTAGCCCGAGCTGAAGAGTTTGTTCGTTCTTTCTTTTATATGTTTGTTTGAACGCAATAATCTCAGGAATTACTGGTTCCAATTGAAAAAAATCTTTTTGTGTTGGAAAGTCCATTTACCGGGGAATTCTTTTTTTTAAAGGCAGACGGGCAACGTTGTGTTAAGCGATCACCGTCGCCTATGGACACGGGCAATCCCAGGGGAGCCACCCGAGGGCTTTAGGTTATATAACATCATGCTATGACTAATACCAAAGTCCACGCGGACGAAGTCGCGGGCGGCCACTAGTTTTGAATAAGTAATTTAGCCATTACGATTTAAGCCCTGAGTATGAAGAATCCCTTAAATTTTAATGTTGTCATTATATCATTTCACGTTAAATAAGGACTTTTTAAGAATTTAATTAATATACCTACCTTATAGTTTTACAGTCGACATAATTTCTGATTAAGTCAATTTTAAAGAAAAATACATAACATCGATAAACAAATTAATTTTTAAAATGACCCATTTCTTCTCGTATTGGCGGTCAATTAGTTTTAACGATACCGCGTGACGAAGTTCACAAGATCAATTAAATACAGAGCACAGGACAGCGAGGGCCTGCTCTGTGCTGAAACTCTGTAGGAGAACGTTATTCGTAGTTTATTCTGTACTAATACTGCTAGGGTTGCCAATCGATCGGAAAGTTCTTCTGACGAGGTTTTACGTTCACAATTTCACTGTTTTTTGTCTGCTGCTGTATGATGGTTTCTTTAACTTCAATTTGAATGAGTAATTTAAAACGCTTTTATTAGCTTCATCTGTACGTTTGTTTGTAACTGTGAGTTTGTGAGCTTGTTTGTAACTCTCCTTTGGACTCGATTTTGAGCCACTTTCAACGGACAGTTACATTTTAATGAAATTTGGAAAACTGATAGAGTGGATCTTGGGAAAGGACATGGGATAGTTTTATCCTACGGGAACCTATATAATGGGACCACGCGGACGAAGCCGCTATCGGAAGACTATTCCTTAATATAAGCAGAAAATAATAATGAACAAAAATACTAGTATAATTGTGAAACAAGCGTGGGGCACTCTGTGACATATTTTTCGTATATCGTGCAACCCACATTTTTTTCACAATAATACTATTTTCTTTATTCATTGTTATTTTCTGCTTTTTATTAAGAATCACTTTTCACTTTTTTAGATGGGCTTCTAAAGCATGTTTTTTAGTTTTTTTAACTACATGTATATTATTATTCTTTAAATTGGTATGTAAATATCGCTTCTAACATTGAATAGAGAACTATTTTACACTCTGCCAACAATAATATTGGTTTCTTAAGTCAATTTCAATGAAACACTAGTTATAGTATAACGACGATGACATTGTTTCGACATTTTTTGTAAATATAGAATGATTCTTAAATGAAAGGAATAGGTTAACGATCAAAATGTTACTATTTTAATTTTGTTTGTTAGGAAGCACAAAGGTTAAATTGAAGATACCTAATGGGAAACAACAACATTGTTTTAAAGTATAAAAAAGATTTGGTACTAAAAAGAGATGTTCCGCCGGAAGAATAAAATTTTCAACTTCGAACGCCTTTGAACCATTTCGTCCCATTAATGGCGTTCAATTAGTTTTAATTATAGACAGAGCAGAGGATAACGAAGGCCTGCTATTGCGTGTACTCGTTACTGACACGTTGTAAGTCTACACTCATGAATATTGGGCTGCAACCCTTTTTATGTCTCACTGCTGGGTACGGGTCTCTCAAAATTATTGGAGTGGCCTGATGCTTACTACACCAGGTTGCTCCAAAGCTTGTTGGTGGGGATCTAATCATTATATTGTCTAGAATAACTGTCGCTTGAGGAATTCCGATCTATTGAGGCAACTTTTAGACATTACGACGACCCGCGTGGTGTAACAGTTACCATGCCGGACTGCCGATCGGATGGTCCCGGGTTCGATTCCCGGCGAAGCAGAAATTTGGATGATGAGTTTAAATTTCTGTTCTTGGTCTGGGTGTTTGTGTTTCTATCTTTGTATGTGTACATGGTACCCACGACACAGGGTATATCTACCCTACTGTGGGGCTATGAGTATTAATCGTTATTTATTTATTATTATTACGATAAAATAAAGTTTTATTACATTCATGGCAAACTTTTACAATTGGAAATTTATTTTATGCTTGCTGGGATATACTTTTTATTTTATGCACTAGAATCTTTAAATAAAATTAGCAAAGTATCCCACGAGGTCGAAAGAGGGTAGTGCCAGTTTTCCTGATATAGCACGTTACAAAGACAGAATCGCCGATAGTAATAGTTAGCATTCTGTGGTGAGGGTCTATGTTATACTTTTGGCAAAGGGAGATCTCCCGCCGGGCGAGGTGGTCATGCCCGGGGAGCGGTCGCGCTCCAACTGACTCAATTCGGAGCTTGTATATATGGTAGGATATTCCGAAAACTTCGATAGCGTGATTCAGGAATACCCGTGGCGCCATCTCTTGATGAGTAGCGGAAGGTCGCTACATCACCCCCTGCTCAGACCGGAGGTCGATATCTTCAATCCATGCTTGAGTAATCTTCGCTTACAAGTGCCTTGAATGCCCTCTATCTGCGGTGAGTCGAGATGTGAGGGTGCAGACCTTGTGTCGCCCTCTGTCTACGTTGAGTCGGGATGTGAGGGTGTAGCGAAGTGTGGAGATGCCCTCTATCTTCGGTGAGTCGAGATGTGAGGGTAGGTTGGAATGTGGAGGCGAGTAGAGTGGGTACTCGAGCCGTCCACGAGGTCGCAGGAGGTAGAGGCTGGATCAGGATCAGGAAGCGTTATCACGATGCGCTGCGATGACCCTGACGAGCTGGTGAAGTGATGCTGCAGTCCATCCAGGGAGTGAAGGTGCAACTGATGAAGGTCAGAAGGGACGTATTCTTGTCCGGGGTCACCAGTTTGGCAAAGGGAGATCTCCCGCCGGGCGAGGTGGTCATGCCCGGGGAGCGGTCGCGCTCCAACTGACTCAATTCGGAGCTTGTATATGTATATGGTAGGATATTCCGAAAACTTCGATAGCGTGATTCAGGAATACCCGTGGCGCCATCTCTCGATGAGTAGCGGAAGGTCGCTACAGACTTCCCATATTTTACGAGCTTCATTTGATTGCTTATCCGGCCATTTTCTGCCGGGTTCGATTTCGATGAGGCAAAAATTGGAACCATGAATTTTTATTTTAGTTCCCGGTCTGGGTGCTTTTGTCACTGTCATCTTAAGTATAATAGCTACGATACAAAGAAACCATGGGTGATGAGAGTGTAGCGTTAATTTTATTCAGTCCGTTTTAATGTCCCATAGCTGGTTACATTTTCCACTTAGAATTCGGAATTAAGAGTGGTTTTTGTGTGGATTTATGGACATGTCATGCCTTTGGGATATTTTGAGTTACTCGAATATGCGCGATGATGGAAAATATCGTAATGAACCGCCGCAGGGGTATTGATCGTTCGAGAAGGCTTTCTCATGCTAATAACAATCGAACAGACGATAAGCCCCTAACGTCTACTGCAGCATTTAGGTTTCTAGACACTGTGCAGGCTTCGGGAAACATAATTCCTATTTTATCCAGAAGTAATGGGCACTCGGGGATTTCAATTCAATCGACCAATGAGGATTTCTGATGTTAATGACGATCTGAGCTCTCATTATTGCTATCTACGATCGAGCGTAATAATCACGATCATTTTCCTCGTTCAAGTTTCAGTAATTTTGAATTTTCGCAATGCTCGTCATTATTGTTATTCGAGTTAAACTTTTTACATGACCTGTGAATGTTCAGAAAATGCCAGAAATTTTCCTTTAGAACAATTTTGTGAAAACTTGCGTAGGTGGCAGACTTATGATCCCGATAGACAAATATTATTTTACTTTTCAAATTGGTTTGTCAGGTATTCTGACTTTTTGATTCTATTTTTTACTACTATTCCGCCCGCGGCTATACGGACGTAGAATTTTATCTCCTACTTACTTCCCTATAAGTACCTGACGCCATATAGTTATTTAGATTTTTTAGTTACAGTTATCAATCTTCATTAACATCCCTGATAAATTAATCCATTATTGATAAATTAATGCATTACTTATAAATTAATAAATTATTGACGACCCGCCTGGCGCAATGGTTACCATGACAGACCGCCAATCGAAGGGTCCTGGGTGCGATTCCCGGCGAAATAGAAATTTGAATGATGAGTTTAACTTTCTGTTCTCGGTCTGGGTGTTTGTGTTCTTGTCTTTGTATGTGTCCATGGTGGTACCATGTCGTGGGTACACGACACAGGGTATTAATTACCTTACTATGGTGCTATGATTGTGTATGAGTGTGAGTGTGTGTGTAATTATTCGGATTACCTTGCAATCGTTATTGAAGTCAGAATTTCAAATCAATTTTTCGGACGTTTTGAGTAACTCTTCTGATGTATTGTTTATGTTTTCAAGCGTGAAACATCAACAAGAACTAATCGAGTGTGATGGGCCAATTCCACATCAACATCTATATTCCTTAGTTCCATACATTTTGACTGGGTTCAATTGAGCGTTCCTAATGCGGAAGTAATGTACTCAAAGGCAATTTTCTGGGCAATGCTATGTTGTTTTGGATCCGTTTGTATTTTGTAATCGTTCTAATTTTTGGAAAGATTGAATGCTTATAACACACATCGATTTGGAGCATGAAGAAGAATATTTATATAGGTATGTATATGTAACTGGCTGTAGAAACAATACGTCTAAATTGCCACAACAATTAGAAATAAGCCCTAATGAATGTTTGTGACGATTAATACAGCTCAATTGCCGGTTGAGCGTTTCGTTTGAATTTCTACGGAATCGTCTGTAGAAATCATGCTAAAAATACAATAGTACAAAAACATTTTTCATACAAGTTTCATGACACATGCTGTCACGTATGTTCCTTATCGGCCCATAGCTACTCTGTAAGAAAGCTAATTATTGTAATCCCCATAATTTTAAAACAGGGTTGAAGTTTATCTCCGTCAGCTCTTTTCTTTAGCTCAGCATTGCCTAAGCACACCCAGAGCAGACAGAACAAATAAAAAACGTTCACTAAGGGTTTGTAAAGGAACCGTACAGTGAATAAAGAATAGTTCATTTCGTTTCACATTATTTCATTTTGTCTCGTTTCGTTTCATTTCGTTTATTATACTACTATTACTAATACTTATTACTTATTTTGAACCAAAGGATAAATGCAGTCTTTAAATATTATCAATTTACATTATGTAGTCCTTGATTATTATTAATCAATAATTTGTCATAAATGTAAAGGGGAATATTTAATCTCATTTGAAACTTTTTTTTAAGTTTACACAATTCACAGTCAGAGGGAGATAATTTTGTTCCAACAATTGTTGGAAGTTCCAACAGATTAAATTGTTTAATAGTGTAAAAAACGAATATAGACCTATCCAAGTAAAAAACTTGTAACTATTAACTGCATTTTTTTGCATTCCACTGCTGCAACCGGTCTCTCCCTATGAATGGGGAGACCTGAAGTTACACCTCTACCGGTGCTACAATGCGGGTTGTTGAATACGCTTGTTAGTGGCCAAGCTACTGTCTGATGTTTCCAAATCGCCCATAAGGCCCCCGAAGTGGCTTTAACAACTACTATCTGTCGATAACAATCGGGACCGATGACGACTTCACGTGCTCTTTGAAGTATGAAAATGGATAGGTACCTACAAAATTTGTGTTGCCACCCATTTCACACCTGACCGCACTGGGCCATGGACGCTTCGCTTGTCACGAATAATACAGCTGAAATGCCGGTTATATGTAAACAAATCATGCTGAAGATGTAATCCGGTCTTGGACTACCAAGTCAATTGAGATACTTTTAATGAGCTGTCAAAACGTGACATCCCTATACATTTTGTATGAGAAAATGAAAAGTGACGTCACTTATCATATATAGTCAATTGGCCGCAACCCTTTTTGCGTCCCACTGCTGGGCACGGGTCTCTCCCCATCATTGGGGAGGCCTGGAGCTTACTCCACCACGCTGCTCCAATGCGGGTTGGTGGAGATGCGGGTTAAGTGGCCAACCCACTGTCGGATGTTTTCAAACCGCCCATAAGGCCTCCGACAAGGTTTAACGACTGTTATCTATCGACAACAACCGGGACCGACGGCTTAACGTGCCCTCCGAAGCACGGAAACGCGCATGAATTTTTTTGCCACTAGCGGTCACCCATCTCACACCCGACCGCGCCCGTATGGCTTAGTTGCATAGATCGTTTGCGTTCTACGCTAACCGCCGGGCCATGCGCGCTTCGAGTTTTAGTCAATTGACTTCATTATTATTGATTTAAGCGGTAATAAAAATCATGTATAAAAAGAATTAACAATTATATTTCTTTTCAAGCGTGATTTAGTTAAACCTTTTTAAGGTAAGGATTTAAAAATTTTTTGTTCACAGTGTCCAAGACCCTATTTTGTACATATACATTATTCAAAGAACTTCAGAGTAGAACAGACTGCGAGTAATTTTGGATAAATTATTATCCAGCCGAGTGTGGCCAGATGAAAATCCAGATTTTTTTGTAGCTGTTCTTTCGCGAATGGAGAAGAAAAATATTGTACTGAAATTAAGTACTTTTGCAAGCTAAAAAAGCTTATTTTTTAAAGGATATGTTTCAAAATGTATGGACGTTTGGCCAGGTATTTGTAATATATATAAGTATATAAGAAAATTGCAAATATAATATTGAGCTGTTTTTTACTAAGCATTTTTTATAATCGATTGGGGTTATTGGTACAAAACAAGAATTTTAAGTTAGAATTGCAACACAATGTACTAAAAAAACATAATGGCGGTAATATGTCATTTTGACAACTGAAATTAATAATCGGTGACAACCACTTGACAGTGAAATCAGTTGTACCACCATATTGAAAAATGTTGAAAATAGTTGATTTAAATCGTTTTGTACCGAAAAAGTACATGTTTTAACTAATTTTAAGTATTTTTTTCGGTTTCATGAGTTTTTTCTCGAATTTTTGAGATGGTGTACAATATCTAGCCAAGATTGAAACATCTCCTTTATAGAGCTTATACTTTTCAAGATTCGTCTTTTTACTTTAAAGGATTCCCAAGTGGTTATTGCTTAGTTTTGTTCAAGAAAATATTCTAAAAGTTTTTAAAATTGTAAAGTACTAGTAACCTGTAACCCATTATATTTTTTAACTAAATAGTAGGTAATAAAAAACCGGCCAAGTGCGAGTCGGACTCAAGCACGAAGGTTTCCGTATCATTATCTATAAGAAATCACGTTTATTGTATGGGAGCTCCCTTAAATACTTATTTTATTCTATTTTTAGTATTTGTATAGCAATAGAGGGAACAGAAATACATCATTGCCTTTGATTATCCATAATTTACCATTCATTCAATCTTAATGCAATGTATTCTATTAAGATTGAATGAATGGTAAATTATGGTTTGCGATTTATGAAGTATTAAAAAAAATACTTACTAGATCTCATTCTAACCAATTTTTGGTGGAAGTTTGCATCGTTATGTACATCATATATTTTTTTTAGTTTTATCATTCTCTTATTTTAGAAGTTACACATTTTACTACTTTGAAAGTGTCTCTCGCGCAAACTATTCAGTGTAGAAAAAAATTATATTAAAAACCTCAATATCATTTTTGAAGACCTATCTATAGATACCCCACACACACAGGGTTTGGTGAAAAACAATTTTTGAGTTTTAGTTCCGAGTATGGGGAACCCTCAAAATTTATTGCTTTTTTCTATTTTTGTGTGAAAATCTTAATATGGTTCACAGAAAACATCTACGTACCGAGTTTCAAGAGTATAATTCTTATAGTTTCGGAAAAAAGTGGCTGTGACATACGGACGGACAATCAGACAGACATCACGAATCCATAAGGGTTCCGTTTTTTGCCATTTGGCTACGGAACCCTAAAAATAGCTAAAAATTTGGGTGGATATACCGCCACCTACATATAATGCCAGTTTAAAATTGAAAAATTTAACATTTAACTGAGCCAAAAAATTCAGACGAAAAGTAATATACAAATCACAGAACAACGAAATCAAGGAATAGAAGTTAAAAATGCAATTGCAAATAAACATTATTCATACAGGTATCCAGTACAATTGGGAGTAATTTTGGGGTAAATTATCCAACCGAGTGTAGCTAAGTACCGGATAAAAATTCAGATTTTGTTGCAGCTGTTCTTTACGTTGGTGTTGTATGATTTAAGTGACTCGCGAGTGTTTTAAACAATGCCGTTACGAAATGAGGATGGAAAATAAAAATATATTCATATTTTGTGCTTTCAGAACATTTTATTGTACAGAAATGTGGTAATTATGTAGGCTTACAATGGTGCTTATTTTTTTCAAGGAGATTTTTGTGTACATTGCAATCATTGAATTTTCTTTTTGAAAAATTGCCCATTTGCAATAATATTTTCTAAACATACGGCTATGACATCCATTCATACAGTACCCTTCAAAAGTATAAAAATGAAAGATAAATTGTCGTTATTGAGTCATGTTTTGACAAATATTCTGTACAATACATACGTACATTATTTTACAATATTTTATTTTTGACCACTAATTAATCAGTATCATATAATATAAATTATATTAAATGAAAGCAGAAGCTAATTGTTTTAGAATTTTCTTACTTCCTCCAAGAAGTCGTTAAAATACATTCGCATGCAACCTTTATTCTTACAGCTACCTACGGGTCAGGGAAGGTCGGGTAAGGAATTATCCAACCGAGTGTGACTAAGTGTCGGATAAAAATTCAGATTTAGTTGCAACTATTCTTTCCGTTGAGTTGTGTATTTAAAGTGACGGCATGTGAGTTACGGCATTCTTTAAAGTGTTTTAAAGAATGCCGTAACGTTCATATTTTGTGCTTTAAGAAGCCTTTATTGTTCTGAAATATGCTAATTGTGTGGGCTGACAATAGAGCTTATATATTTCAAGGAGACCTTAGAGTGAAATCAAAGACATTGAAGGCGACAAATAAGTTAGAGATATCCTATCAACATTAGCAAAGAATTGAAGCTCAAAATATAATTTCTCAAACATTATTCATATATAGTGCAACAGAATGAGAGTAATTTTGCGGAAAATTATGCAGTCGAGTGTGGCTAAGTATCGGGTAAAAATTCAGATATGCTTGCAGCTGTTTTTTTCGTTAGGTTGTGTATTTTAAGTGACTCGCGAGTACTTTAAACAATGCCGTCATGAAATGAGGATGGAAATTAAACATATATTCATATTATGTGCTTTCAGAAGCCTGTATTGTTCTGAGTATGGTAATTTTGTAGGCTTTTGATAGCGGGGTTCATTCTGCCCGTAGAGCTTTATGTGCAATATGAATAGCTTTAGATTGTAAAAAAAGATATACCATAAATATGCTATCTTCTCTCAATTCCTAATTTTTTATACATTATTCATAATATGAAATTTCGTGTCTACAAAAATTAGCTATCATTCTCTCTCCCAAACATGGGTCCGTTCCAGGACGCCGCGCGTGTAGGACACCGGTGCGTTCCACTGGAAATCCCGGAGTCCTCCCCAAGCGCTGAGACAGGCTACCGAGGGGGTTTTAGTACGGCAAATCCCACATAACCCGGTATCCTCTCCCAAGGTGCCGGGTACCTTTGGAAGGTTCCCCTCGATACAAAAAAAGGTCGAGAAGAAGGTACCTAATATTTTTTTTTATTAAATGGACTAACAGACAAGCATACAAATCACGTGGTGTATAGACGTCTACACACAACAGCAAGAATCATGAATTTGCCGAAATAAAATAGACCTGTTTGTCGAACCTTCCAATTTCTACGAAATCATAATTTTTAATAAGTATTTTAATAATCACGAGCCTGAATCCTAAAATTTGAAAGAAGGGTTATTTGTTTGAGTGATAATATCATCACTTGCATCTCCATCTCCATGCATATGAGCACGAGAATTGATATTTCTTAAAAAAGTAAATAATATCTGAAATACATCTAGATCTAAGCTAACTTTACGCGAGAAATCAAATTAATCACATCTAGTCAACTCGGGTCATACAACTAGTTATAACAAAGTTCTAATAGTTCTATAGTTCTGATCCGATCTTTGAGATCCCCGTATATTAAGTTTAGATAATTATATTGTTTTTAATATGCAAAACGGATCTATTATTTGCTACACAAATAATGGTAGGTATGTTAATACATAATACGTTAAAGTTTTCCCGTCGCCATCTCTGGGCTGGAGCTCCTAAATACCAGCTAGGTACACCCATTTGACTCCGTCGAAAAGCTCGCAGTCCGAATCGTTTACGACCCAAGATTGACTGACGGGCTAGAACCGCTTGACAGGCTTAGCTTACAAAGAGATCTAGGCTTGCTTTGTGTGTTCTGCCGACTTTACTATAGTGAGGAACTTTTCATTTTGATTTCACATTACCACTAGATGAAGGTTAAAGTTCCACCGGCACCATCTGAACTTGTGGTGGACATCCACAGTCCACTTTGCACGTTCCTTTTTAGATTTTTAGATTTAATTTATATTATGGTACAACCTTCCAGCTGAGGCATTTCCAGTGGACTATAACATGGGATTCTTTAAGAAAGCTATAAAATAAGCTCTCCTTCAAAGCCGACAATTCTCAAGTGACTCCCCTGTAGTTGCCTTTATCCATAGGCGATGATGTCGATAGCCAGCATCAAGCAAGCCTGCATCTTTCCTGAGCTTACATGTTGTTGACGCAACTACTCTGGAGGAAATCATTTAAGTGCAACCGCACCGAAATTGATGCTGAAATAATACTTACCCTACCACCTATAATATTTAAGCATCTGCGCACGCTCATCCTTAATCTTTGCATAAAATGAAATGTCAGTAAATTCATCGTACACTTCTACCATACAATTTACTGTATTCTCTTCAATTGCATCTCCTTCTAATGAGTTCACAGACTTAACTGGTTATCTTTGAAACTTTCTTGCAACTGACAGCCGTTGATCAAGTTTGCTCTTCGAGATACGTCGGGCACAAGTTCTTGCATTGAATAACGAGGAGCATTCACTAAGTTTGAATAAAGATACAAACACGATATATGCTAGATTCTACTATGATAAATGTGTAACATTGACGGTTAAAAAATTAAAATGTAACAAGGCTGCAACCCGTTGTGCGACAACCTGTTGGACATGTGACTGCGCCCATTATTGGGGAGGCCTTTGTTTTTATCGGGCGGAATCCTTCAAAACGTACACGACACCTTGGGAGAGGATACCGGGTTATGTGGAATATGATCGCACTAAAACCCCCACGGTGGCCTGCCTCTGCGCTTGGGGAGGACTCCGGGATTTCCAGTGGACCGCACCGGTGACATCCACGCGTGGCGCCCATAATGGGCCCATCATCGGGAGAACAGATATGCTCTCCAGCACTTTCCGATGCTTACGGCGGCATGCGACGTACGGCCACGCAATTACCACCTCCTTCCCGAGGCTACCGGCTGGGTGGATCAAGCTCTCGCTCACACCGTCCACAACCCCGGAAGCCCCCTTTTGTCGCCTCTTACGATCAGGCAGGGATACCGTAGCTCTATCCTTAATTCCGAAGCTAAAGGGGGAGCTTACTCCACCACGTGGCTCCAATGCAGGTTGGTGAAGATGCGGGTTAGTGGTTAGCCTTCAAACTGTGCATAAGGCCTACAACAAGCTTTGAAGACTGTTATCTATCGATAAAAACGAGGATCGGAGGTTTACCCATGATTTTTTTGTCAATAGCGGTCACCCATCTTCACCATGTCTCGCCCTGATAGTGGGCAAGAATTGGAGCAATACTTTATACAATTATTTATAAAGAGAAATAGTCGTTGCGGGAAAGAAATTTTCTACTAAAAGGTCGAGTTCACTAACATACGATAAGTGAATGTCAACGCTATGGTGCGTATGAAATCTAACGTTAATCGATTATGAACTTACCAATATTTTTACATAATATTGGTCGTATAACAAAACTCGAGCGCTAAAGAAAACTAATTTTACTTTTGATCGAATTTCATCCGACACTACCGTTTAAAATAAAGTGAAATACTTCAATTGCATAGCGTATAACTTCAGAGACTGACTCAGCTTCCACTGTACAATTGTCTTCAGTAACCACTTCCTCTCTTAATGAGTTCACCGAATTAAACTAGTTTATCGTTAAAACTTTTGTAGATCAAGTTTGTATTTTCGAATGTTCTCCTGAATTTTACCTTGCACTGTTTAAAGAGGTTCAAAAAATAATAGGTATTAAACTACCGCCAAAAATATGATCTAAAATGTTTTTATAGTCATTTTCTTTAAACCTATTCCTTTCAAAACGAAGAGGGTTTAGGCCATTATCTACCACGGCAGTTGGATGGACGGATCATGGATAAGATGGGAGACTTCTAGTGATAAAAATTTAATGCGCTTTTAAGCTAACTAATTTAAGCTGTCCAAGCTCCACCAACCCGCATTGGCGCAGCGTGGTGGAGTAAGCTCCTGGCCTCCCCAATAATGGAGAGAGATCCGTGCCCAGCAGTAGGACGCAAAAAATAGTTGCGGCCAATTTAAGCTGTACCCGGTTGTTATCGATAGATAGCAGAATTATCTTTCTTTTCGTTTGTTTTGTCTTGTTGTTTTCGTTTTCTTTTGTTAGATTTCCGGTTATATATGTAATATATATATATATGACACTCATAAACGTCCGAAGTAGCAACGCACCTCATACTTGAGTAAAATTCTTCATAAGCCACGACCATTGAAGACTTTGTGATATTTAAAATGATTTCATACACAAAGTTCCAGACAAGCAATTTATTTTAGTTTTTTTAACACTATAATTATTTAAAAAAATATTGAAATACTTTCAACAAATATTCACTAACCAACATTTATTTACCGACAATAGGCAAAGTTATACTAAAAGGTATATTATATTATATTTTATACTGCTCTTAGAATTTAGAATTCACATTGTAGCAAATACGTTGTGATCAAATATGTAGAAGTTTGAAGTGAAACTTCTTTGGCAGCGATACGATAATAATAAAATTCGACGCCAAAATTCCATGTAGTAGGATGTAATAACTCACAATTTTTATTAAATTGGCAAATGTCGGCAAACATTTTGTCATTATATCGGCTGACAATAATATTCCAAGTATGTTTTTTTTACCGTCTCGGTCGGTAACTCTAATCTAGGCGTTTTCGCGGGTTTTAACATTTTGGGACAGTATTTTATCCAATACCTAAATATTTAATTGACAAATGTTGAAAGCTCTGGAAAACTATCTCAATATAAATATTAGCTGATATTAGCCATTGTTTAAACATTTGCCTATTATTTGTCTGTTTAACGGTTAAATCCCCAATGTTATTAATTTCTAGTACCCAACTTCGTTAATGGACACAGGTTAAAAATTAAATGAATTAAAACTAATTACTTACAACTTTGGTTACATGTTAATTGGTTTTCTGATGTACTTACTCGTAGCAAGATTTGTTTAACGAACTAAATTTATACTAATAAATAGAGCTGAAGAGTTTGTTTGTTTGAATGCGTTAATGTCAGGAATTACTGGTTCAATTTGAAAAATTCTTTTTGTGTTTAATAGTCTATTTATTGGAGAAGTCTATAGGCTATATAACATTATGTTATAACTAATACCAAAGTACCTAAGTTATAACTAATACCACGGACGAAGTCGCGGGCGGACGCTAGTTATAAATAAAAAGATTTCATTTAAAATATCCTGTTATTAGAATTGGTACATGGATGTTTTATAGGGTAAGGAAGCTCTATCTGAGCAACAAGTCTAGTCTCAAAAATTTTACAGAAAAATAAAAAAAAAACATATTTCTTTCAGAGTCATTTGCAAAGAAAATCCTAAGGAGGTAAATAATTAACGAAAGTTTGTGTTGAAATTTGGTCCCATGAAATCTATGGAGAATATTTACTTTTAGAAATGAAAAACCAGAAGCGGAATATTATTTAATTCACAAAGTCTTATTCGAACGATTTGAAGTTTCTAATTAACATTTCCTTATACAACTACAACTATAAAATTATAGGTAAGCACAAATACAGAATTTCAGTACGCAAACGGGCAGAGTAACTGCCCCTACAACTTTTAGACTAATAATGGTCGCTCCTTAGAGGAGGCCTGGCTTTTATGGGCGTTTCCCCCTACATCGTCATATTTTTTAATCAACTACCGACGTTGATTCCTAACATTACTTTATGAGAACATCCTCGAGGAGCAGCTAGTATAAAATAAGCAGCATAATATGTCAAGCCATAGCAATTCGGAGTCCTCCCATCGGTCACTCTGTTGAAAATATTATGTTACATGTCGTGATTTTGCTTACATATAGTCGAGATGGAAAATACCTGCAAAAATCCTTTTTGAAAAGTTGAGCGCAAAACGAAATCGCCGCAAGGGATGATAGCTCTTTAGATAGAACATCGAAGAGTTGCGATCGTAAGTCAGTAGAATGGTTTCCTTTGCCCTTTTCTCGATAGTATAAAACTTTTTACTCTGGGTATTTAATTCTCTGTAGGTATTATAGATAAACTATATTAAAAAATTACTCTTAAGTTTAAAATGGCTTATTTGGATTGAAATTAATCAGACTATGAAATAAATTGACTAAAAGCAGTGTTTATGTATTTATTTATAGAGTAGCAGATGAGCATTCAGGCCAGGATTAAATGGTCACTGTAAACCCTGGACATCTACACAAAACCTCAACCTAGTCTCACCTCATTTAAGTCTGGCAGGCAATCGAATAGAATCCGATCTTGGGTTACCCAATCAAATGATATACTTTTAATGAGTTGTAAAAACGTGACATCTTCATAAATCTATACCAATATTATAAAGAGGAAAGATTTGTATTTTTGTATGTTTGTAATGAATAAACTCAAAAACTGCTGTTTCGATTTCAAAAATTCTTTCGCCATTAGAAAGCTACATTCACCCTGAGTAACATAGGCTAATTAATACCGCGGGAAAATGCTTCAATTCTACGTGAGGTAATAGGGTCAACGCGGTTGAAGCAACTGGCTAAACACCTACCTATGGTTTTAATATAGCAATGAAGCCTGGAATAGCACTTCCGCTAGCGGAAGGCTAGTTTTATATGAAAAAATGAGTTGTAACATCATGACTCATTTATAGTCAATTGACTTAAATTTTGTTGATCTAAAAGATAATAAAAATCATGTAAAAATTAATTAATAATTAGGTATCCTGCTTTCCATTTTTCTGTGCAAAGTGTCCAAGACCCTATTGCTTTACGGCTGAAGTAGGTGCAGCAATGGTACTTCTCCAAGTGAACTGAAAGAAAAAGAAGTGAAAGTTCTAACTAGAATTTCTACCATCTATTAGGGTTCCGTACCCGAAGGTTGCCGAAGGGACCCTATTACTAAGCCTCCGCTGTCAGTCCGTCTGTCTACCATCAGGCTTTATCTCATGAACCGTGATGGCTAGATAATATTAGAAATTTTCACAAATGGTGTATTTCTGTTGCCGCTATAATAAAAAATATATAAATAAACATATATTTTTTTAGATAATGGGCTGTATTTCATGAACCGTGATGGAAAATGGAACCGAAATGGAAATTTCTATTGTACCTATAGAGGTACAATAGAAATTTTTACATATGATGTATTTCTGTTGCTGCTATAACAAGAAATCCTAAAAATAAAACAAAATAAATATTTTAGGGGGCTCTCATACGATAAACGTGATTTCTTAGATAATGGTACGGAACCCTACGTGCACTAGTCCGCACTTGGTATAGCGTGTCGCAATTTTTAGAAACTGCAAGAATTACTATGGTTTAGCAGCATCTTTATAGCTTTTTAATAGTGTTTTGACGTAAATATTTTTTCATGTGTAAATTCATAAAATTAATAATTATGTAAAAAAACAAAGGGTTGCACTCCGGTAGTGCCGGTAGAAATAAAAAAAAATAACATTAACGTTGTGCATTTTTGATGTTTTGGAATGGTTAGGGAATAATTTCGCACGAATTGCTTTTATAATCAGTATTATTTTTCATCTAGTATTTTCAGTAGGTTTTCATCTAGTATTTTTATAAAGTACTCACTCATTTTCTTTCACTATTTCTTCGTCACTTATTTCCTTAATAGATGCACTTTGTTCAATGTCCATATTTTAAATACTTGATATTAACGAATTTTACAAGTACAGACAGTCAAGCCGTCATCAGCTGTCACCCGAATTTTCGATCAGGCCACGTGTCCTGACGCGAGTTTAACATTTTTTACCCATACCAAAATAAGTGCACAACTCCGCTAAAGAAGTTTTCACTTCAAAAATATCATCTTCAAAACCAATCCCATTTCGTATTCCTCATTAAAATTCTGAGACATGAACGGAAGGGACGATAGTACTCGTAACTTAGTGAAATTATCGAATGTTAACGAACGAACGATAAGAGGAACGATTATCATTTTTCCGCGTCAGTTCAGAGACGGTAATCATGTGAGCGCAGATCGTCATTAGCATCAGAAAGACGTCGATAGAGCTCATTCTGTCGAATCATTTCTGACATTTAATATTCACCTTTTGTAGTACCTATAGACACAATATAAAGAACTCCTTCCTTAGATAGTAGGGTAACTCTAAATTTTGAAATTTGAACAAATCACTTCGCGGGCTGCTAGTGTTAGCGCCTACAAAAAGGAAAGCATGTGATGAGGCGTACCTACCTATGATTCGCGATCAGTTAGCATGATGAGCCTTCATTAATAGATGCACTTTGTTCAATGTCCATATTTTAAATAGTTAATATAAACAAATTTTAGAAGTATAGACAGTCGAGCCTTCATCAGTTGTCACCCCTCCGTCTTGGTCTAAGAGCCGGTGAAGATCGACCTTCACCGATCTGATTATTTATGTTTATAAATTATATTTCATCGAGTATCAGATCGGTGAAAGTCGACCTTCCACGTCTCCTCTACTATTTTACGAATTTTTCGATCAGGCCACGTGGTTCTGACACGAGTTTAACATTTTTACCCATCCCAAAAAAAGTGCACAACGCCGCTAAAGCAGTTTTCACTTCAAAAATCCTTAATCATACCCAAAACGCCCAAATCATATTTTTTAGAAAAAATACTTGTTCTATTCAGCGACAAAGAATAAATAAATAGTTCTGTGCCAGATTAAAGAATTGAGAGAGAGAGAAAGAGATCTTGAGAGCGCAGAATGTTGTTAGCATTAAAAAAACCACATCTTTGTGAATCTGAATAACGTGAAATAATGGAAAATACCATGTTACTCTATTTCATTGTTATGCCTATAAATAATTTTCATGCATATGAATAATTTTCATATTAGAGATAATGATTACAAGAGTATAAATCTTCATTTGCATCAAAAAGCCTCCTGAATCAATTTGAACTCCCCGAGCGGTCATTAGTACTGAATAAAACGTGAATAATGTTCCTGAAACCTGCACAGTCTCAGAAAAGCCTGGATGCTGCAACAACCCCTTGCTATCCTCTACTCCATCTTTAATTGATCTCGTAACATCATGCGGCATCATTATTACTAATTAGGCGTCATTAGCGGGAAGTGGCGGTTAGACTTCGTCAAGGCTTCAAATTTAAGGAAAAGTAAGTAGGCCTTACTTTAGTCGTATTTTTACTTCTCTCATTTTATTTGGGTTACTTACCTCAGAACAATCTGATTTCCAATACGCTTTACATAATATGAAGTTCTTCGTGTGAGTCATGGGTATATTTTGTTTTTTTTTAGCCTTTGTTTGGCTGTTAACTGAAACCGAAAACCGAAAAAAAATTGCAACGAACATGCAATGTAATCTTATTACATTCAAAAGCCTAAAAATACTATCCCATGAAATATCAAAGATAGTAATCAAGAGAAGTGAGATCGTCATTAGCATCTGAAAGCCTCGATCGATTAGAATTCCCCGAGAAACCATTGGTGCTGAATAAAACGGGAATAATGTTTCCGAAGCCTGCACAGTGTCGGAGAAGCCTTGATGCTGCAACAACCCTCTATCTTTCGTTGATATCGTATCATCACGTGGTATAATTAAAAGTAATTGGGGATCATTAAGGGAAGAGATTGTTTGACTTTCTAAGGGGTACTTTGTTTATTTTGAAAGAAAGCTTCGGGTATCCTAAGAACCCTGTCTTAATAAAACACAAAATATGAATTGACAACTCGTATGGCACAGTGGTTGTAACGTGATGTCGAGGTGTCATGCAACAAGTCTGGGTACGAGTCCCAGCGGAGGAGATATCTTAATGAAGATTTTTGAGGCGAAGTTTGTCCTTTTTGTGTTAAAAAGTTACACGAGAATGAAATCTTACTTTATTACATTGAAAAGCCTAAAAGCGCACTAATCATGCTGATAAATCATGATATATGATAAATCATACCCGGAGCGGGATACCTCGTTATTACGCCAATTACTTATGTACCTACATTAAACTTCCACTCCCGAGCATATACGACTCTGGATGGCCAATTAAGGGAAGCCAGAAGTGGGAACCTGTTCCTATAGGTTATCACTCCTACTCTGAGACTGGAGACGAGGAACAGGGGGACTTCCCCGGGAGAACTCAGGTCCGTGGTGTCCTTTCTCACCAACGGCTCGCCACAAGCCGCAGTGCGTGGTTATTATTACTGCTATTATCGTCTTCGCTATCTATTGTTAACAACTGGGATCGAAGTACTAACGTGCCCTCCGAAGCACGGAAATCCATTAGACACTCGACCGCTCTGGTTTTGCTTATCTGCGTAGATTGCTTGCATTCTACGCTAGATGAAAGGCCATGCGCGCTTTCTAGAAACCCTCGCTATTCTCAGCTCCTTTAATTGATCTCGTGAACTTCGTCACGCGGCATCATTAAAACTAATTGGGCGTCATTAACGGGAAGAAAAGGTTCGGCTTAACTTGAAGTTTAAAATTCCAGTCGCCTAAATTTATGCTTGTTACCCCAAAACTCCGTTATTTAGGAACTGCTCTGGATTTTTTTTTTACCGACTTCTAAAAGGAGGAGGTACTGTATTCGGCTGTATGTATTTTTTTTTATATATGTTCACCGATTACTACGCCGTTTGTGGACCGATTTTCAAAATTCTTTTATTGTTCGTATGCTTATACTCCCGAGGTGGTCCCATTGTCACCAAATCAGGATCTGATGATGGGATCCCAGGGAAATCGAGGGGAACTCTCAAATTTTATAGGCACACACATTGATTTTCTTATACTTTCTGAAGCATAAGAGATATTTGTGCATAGTAATCATCATCTCATGTTGCTGAGCTGATGATGGAAGGTACTGCAACAGTGAGGAGTTGAAAGCAAATTATTTCAATAAATAGTTTTTTATTCCAAATCTTACATTCCTGAGGTGTTCCAACTGTCACCAAGTCAAAGTCTGATGAAGAGATCCCAGAGAAATCGAAGGGAACATTCAAATTTTATAGCACAACAAATGATTTTCATATTTTTACTAAAGCAAAACAGGCATGTTTGTATAATTATCATCATAGCATGTTGCTGAGCTGATGATGGAAGGTACTACGAAGGTTAGGAGTTGAGAGCAAATTCTTTCAATAAATGGTTTTTTGTTCGAAATCTTACATTTCTGAGGTAGTCCAACTATCACCAAGTCAAAGTCTGATGATGGCATCCCAGAGAAATCGAAGGGAACATTCAAATTTTATAGCACAACAAATGATTTTCATATTTTTACTAAAGCAAAACAGGTATTTGTGTATAATTATCATCATATCATGTTGCTGAGCTGATGATGGAAGGTACTATGACGGTTAGGAGTTGAGAGCAAATTCTTTCAATAAATGTTTTTTTGTTGGAAATCTTACATTTCTGAGGTGGTCCAACTGTCACCATGGCAAAATCTGATGATGTGATACTAGGGAAATCGAGGGAAACACTGAAACTTAATATGCACACACATTCTTTTAGTCATATTTTTTAACATAATACAAATATTTGTGTCCGGTAATTATCTCCTCATGTTGCTAAGCTGATGATTGAAGGTACAACTCCTCAACGGTTAGGAGCTGAGAGCAAATTCTTTCATTAATTTATACGTTCAGGTGGACTTATAGTAGTATTCTTTCAGGGTATAAGATGGCTATTAGATAAACATGATTATAAAAGGTATCTCTTTAACGTTTAGAAATTAACTGAAAAAAATTCCAATTATACTTATACATATGTGCAGAATTGTTAAAATTACTAAAAAGAGTGAAATAAATTAAGTTTTTAACAAAAAAAATAGAACCGACTTCAAACGGTAAAAAATAAAATTGTTCAGTAAGTACCTACTTCTTCTTGCTTATTGTAATGACTCTTAAAACTATTTTTGAAGTCGGGCCCTTAGTAAAATGTCCTGTCTTAGTAAATATAGTGTACCTTTCGTTCTGAATGGGCACCGACTCCAATATAGTTTTAACAGTCATTACCATAATCAAGAATAAGTAGGTACTGTCCCACTGTCTGTACTGTCGGTGCCCATTTAGAACGAATGGTACGACATTTTAGTAAGGGCCCGACTCCAAAAATAGTTTTAAGAGTCATTACCATAAGCAAGAAGAAGTAGGTACTTACTGAACAATTTTATTTTTTACCGTTTGAAGTCGTTTCTATTTTTTTTTTGTTAAAAACTTAATTTATTGTAATTTTTAATTATTATTTTATCGGAAAACCGAACCGTTAATTTGGAATTGCTGCAAACCCAAAATAGGGGTTGTAATTAAAATAGCAAAACTCATTTTTTTATTTGAATGGAGTAGCAGACGAGCAGGCCACGTGGTGTTAAGTGGTCGCTGCAGCTCATGGACATTTACATACAACCTCAAGCAAGCATAGATAAGTCTTGTCTGAGGTCGAATGCAGTTGCGCTGCTACTTCGGAGGGTGGTGGTCGCCTCATTTAATGTGGCCGGCAACTGCACCTTTCCACCGAAACACAATAGAATTGGTTCACCGCAGAAGTGGGTTCAGCGGTTATACTTCCCCGGGAGAACCATGATAGTTCTACCACCTACAAAATACTAAAAATTTAATATTTTTTTATGAACTGTCAGCTACGCGCATAAATGGAATAGTTTTTTATAGTGGTTTTAATTTTCACTTCAAACTCGTTTACATAGGTAAGAATGGTAGAATCTATTTGAATAAATGATACTTTATTCTAATAACCATGAATGTCTTGGCCTCCGAAACTTTTGTTAGCCACTTTCCACCAACCTGCATTGGCTCCACCAACCCGCTTTGGAGCAGCGTGGTGGAGTAAGCTCCAGGCTTCCCCAATAATGGGGAGACATCCGTGCCCAGCAGTCAGACGTAAAAAGAGTTGCAGCCAAGGTTTAAGCAGTTTGTACTTCTTATTTAATTGTTTCTATCCATTACAAAATATTAAAAGAAACAGTACTTTCCCGTTTATAACGTCAACAAAATTAGCAATATCAAAAACTTTGTCGTGACAAAAACTTTCTACATTAGCCCAAGCCCTTCAAAATTACAGCGAAAGTTACAAAAGTCCGTAATTATATTAAAAAGGTGTTGTAAGCCGCCGGCATACAAACGATAACGTAATTACGCTAAGCTCCGCTTCCGGAGGCTTGTGGCTTGTGACGTCACGATGTCTTGTAGTTAAATAAAATGGGCTTATGGCGAGCGCCATTCTTTAGCGACAATTTATAGGTACAAGACAATTTATAAGCACATTAGGGGAAAATGCAGAGTCCCTGTAACTTCGGGATTAAGAATAGAGCTACGGTATCCTCTGGCTGATCGTAAGATTCGACTAAATGGGGGCTTCCGGGGTTGTGGGCGGTGTGAGTGGAAGCTTGATCCACCCAGCCTACAGCCCCGGAAAGGACAGTGGTATGTGCGTGGCCGCATGACGCGCTGCTCCAATGCGGGTTGGTTGAGATGTGGGTCAGTTTGCCAACCCGCTGTCGGATGTTTTCAAACCGCCCATAATTACAGGTTTAACGACTATTATCTGTCGACAACAACCGGGACCGATGGCTTAACATGCCCTCCGAAGCACGGAAACGCGCATGAATTTTTTTGCCACTAGCGGTCACCCATCTCACACCCGACCGCGACCGTTTGGCTTAGCTGCATAGACCGCTTGCGTCGCACAAATTGCTTTTATTATCAGTATTATTTTTCATCTAGTATTTTCAGTAGGTTTTAATCTAGTATTTTTATAACGTACTAACTCATTTTCTTTCACTATTTCTTCGTCACTTTTTTCATTAATAGATGCACTTTGTTCAATGTCCATATTTTAAATATTTGATATAAACGAATTTTACAAGTATAGACAGTCGAGCCGTCATCAGCCCCTCTCTCTTACGAATATTCGATCAGTTCACGTGTCCTGACGCGAGTTTAAAATTTTTTTACCCATCTCAAAAAAAGTGCACAGAAAAGTAAAGAAGTTTTCTCTTCAATAAAAGTTTTGATTGTGTTTCGGAAATTTGTAGTTGCCGATCAGCCTTACATAAGGCGACCATCATCGCGTTTGGAGAAGCAGCGCAGCGGCATACGACCACATACAAGACTAAGGCTTGCCTAAGGTTGTGCGTAAATGTCCATGAGCTGTGAGATTGTATGTAGATGTCTATGGCCTGCATGTTTTCCTGGTACTCCATTTAAATTGTAATTCAAAAGGAGTTCTGCAGATCATAAACTATGTGATCGGTCCTGCCTCCTCTGAGTCCAACGACTGGTCACTGTCTTCTACAATACACACACACTATCTTTATAAAAGCTTTTTACTATTAAAGGTAGAAATAATGATGGAGCGATAACTATAAATAAAAAAAAATCCCTACTAATATTATAAATTCGAAAGTAACTCTGTCTGTCTGTCCGTCTGTCTGTCTGATACGCTTTCCCGCTTAAACTAATTTTAAGGTTTGGAACACAGATAGAGTGGACTTTGGGAAAGGACATAGGGTGGTTTTTATCCTACGGGAACCTATAAAACGGGTCCACGCGGGTGAAGCCGCCGGTGGAAGGCTAGTAATAAATAATTTTACGTACTAATTTAAATGCTCTTATGGCTTTCTTTATTACCCATGACTTAATAAAATGAACCGTATTTTGGAGTACTAGCCCATTAAACTATAGAGTAAATTTTACCCCAGGGTATACACATTACTACGGGGTAAATTTTAACGCTGTAAATAGTTCGGATATTGCGCGAAGCACTACATTATTTACCTTAGGTCGGTCTCAGGTGCGGTGCCCTTAAACACCAGTTAGAGGCCTGTGCGAAATTTACGTGTATACGAAGGCTACTTATCAAAATTGTGGTTAACTGTAAATTTTATTGCATCCCTGAGGGTTTGTGGCAAAAATAAGACATTTACAATACTGACCAAGAAGAAGAAGCAGCGCGCGTAGCGTGGTGGTCTAGAAAGTAATCGATCTACGAAGCTAAACGAAACAAGTCGGTCGTGAGATAGATATTTGCTTCAAATTACTGGGCAAAGGTCACATTTCACATTTCCAATTATTGTGAAGGTGTGAAGCTTATTTTACGGTGCTACTCCAATGTGAGCTGGTGGAGATCCGAGTTAGTGGTCTACCCGGCGTAGGATGTTTTCAAATCGTCTTTTTTTTGGTATCGGGGGGAAACCTTCAAAAGGTACCCGGCACCTTGGGAGTGGGTACCGGGTAATGTGGGATTTGACCGCACTAAAACCCCCTCGGTGGCTGCCTCTGCGCTTGGGGAGTACTCCGGGATCTCCAGCGGAACGCACTGATGTCCTCCACGCGCGACGCTCCAGAACGGGCCCATCTTCGAGAGAGCAAATGTGCTGTCCTACACCTTCCGATGCTTACGGCGACATGCGGCCACGCACACAGCGCCGCCCTTCCCGGGGCTGCTGGTTGGACGGATCGAGCTCCCACTCACACCATCCACAACCCCGGAAGCCCCCTTTTAGTCGCCTCTTACAATCAGGCAGGGGATATCGTAGCTCTATTCTTAATCCCGAAGCTACAGGGACTTTTAAACCGCCTACGGTTGCCTTAAGTTTTTTTTTGCTTACCTTATAGGTAATAACTAGGACGACGACTTGCCCTCCGTAGCATGGAAACACTCATGAGATTGATTCGCATAACTGCGTTCATCGCTTGCATTATTTGGGCGATGTGCGCTTCAAATATGTATATCAATACAATGTTTCTTATCAAAATTCAAAATCTCAAACCTCTTAAATCTCGTCTTGAGAACTTGAGACTTTATCTTTTTCGGATATGCAAGTTCAGTAACAACTCAAGCTTGAATTCTCATTTTAATTTTAGTTAAAGCTTGTTTTCTAAAATTATTTTGTGATAGGTTATCTGGAACAATAAATTCTCTCTAATTGCGTCTGTTTTATTTGAAATCGCGGTTCTTACTATGGCGTCACAAAAGACGTAAGATCGAAAATCGTTCAACAACGAGGTCTTTGTCTGATATAATAACTTGGTATTTTACTTTCTGTGTCGCATTTTTTTTATGCTTTCTTTAACATTTTCTTTAACTTTAACATTTCGTTACTGTTTCTTTGTTACCGCCTTCATTGATCTCCCACTACCTTAAGGTTGACTGGTAGAGAATGCTCTAAGCATTAAGTCCGCCTTCTATCCGATGCTTTTGTACGGTAGAAAAGTTTAAATAAATAAATAAATAAATAACTTTGTACTGGAAGGATGAAACTAGAAATGTGTTCTGTCATTGAAGATTGTAAGGTTTTTGCAATGGAGTAATATCCTCGCTTGGCTTCAGCCTTTGTTAATAAATATAATTGATTATTAGAAAGAATCTGTTACAACTTACCGTAGTCGTGATTTTACTAAGAATATAACGAATATAGCGGGTTTCATTTATTGCCTATTAGCTGTGCCCCGTGGTTTCACCCGCGTTATTTTTTTTAAGTATCCTATTTTACTTCTGATAACTCCAAGAATATAGTTAAAAGTTTCATAATGATCGGTTGAGTAGTTTTCGCGTGATAGAGTAACAAACAAACTTACTTTCGCATTTATAATATTAGTATGGATTTTGAGAAAAAGTTTTAACTCACCGTATTGGCGGATTGCATATTAGTTTATTACTAAGAATAGGTATACTTAATCTAAGTATATTTAATCACGGTTATTCAATTAATTCATATTTTTGTATGCGACTGTTAAGGAAGATTTATGCTTTTTGTGCCTATCCTTATGTGTAATATTATTTGCTATTAATGGAAATGTGGAATGGAATGAAGCGCGCAATGCTCGGCGGTTAGCGTAGAACGCAAACGATCTATGAAGCAAAACGGGCGCGTTCGGGTGTGAGATGGATGACCGCTAGTGGCAAAAAAAATTCATGCGCGTTTCCGTGCTTCGGAGGGCAAGTTAAGCCGTCAGTCCCGGTTGTTGTCGACGGATAACAGTCGTTAAACCTTGTCGGAGGCCTTATGGGCGGTTTGAAAACATCCGACAGCGGGTTGGCCACTAACCCGCATCTCCACTAACCCGCATTGGAGCAGCGTGGTGGAGTAAGCTCCAGGCCTCCCCAATAATGGGGAGAGACCCGTGCCCAGCAGTGGGACGCAAAAAGGGTTGCAGCCAATGGGAATGTAAATTATAACTGTAATACTAAAAAATACGGATAAATAGCCAGATGAATGAGTTATTACGAGTACCGCCTTAATTTATGATGTAAGCAAAATTAAATATACTGAATTTTAGTGTGAAAATGCGGTTTCTGTTCACACCCATAACGACCTTCGTAGAAGCAGCGCAACTTTAAACATCGTTAGATATGACGTGAAACTTAGTTCGGGTTCGGGTTGTATCGATAATGTATGTATGTATGTATGTATATGTATAAAAATCTACTCTTGTTGTGTCCCACTACAGGGGACAGGTCTCCTCACGGAAGTGAGAGGGAAGTGGACAGTGGCGTAACTATAAGGTGGCAGGGTTGGCAAAATGCCACGGGCCCGCGACCCGAAGGGGCCCCGGCCCAAGAGGCCGCTAGCTCAGATTTTTGAACATTGAGAACATTGTACCTGAGTATTTTAATTTACTTGAAAAGTTTTTTAAAGTTCTGCTTAAAGTCCATGAAGGTGAGACAACTAAAGACTATAGTAAAATTTCAATTTAATCGTTAATTAAGCATTTCAACACATCTTAACTAAGATCAGAAGATTACAAGATACAACGTGACGATATTTACACATAGGGCCCCAACAAAAGAATTTGCCACGGGCCCCAGATGGTATAGTTACGGCACTGAAAGTGAACCATGCTGGTCAATTGCGAATTAATGGATACCATGACTTCGAGAAATTATGAATCACATACCTATATTCCATCATCAGGTATGCGCGGTAATGGAAAACGTCGTAATTAGATATCAAAATATTTTCCCTCAGTGTCGAGTAGCGATAAATACGCATATAATCAATTTATTTGTTAATAGTGCGCGTCGGGGTTTGAACTCCGTATCTTCGTGTCGAAAACCGCAATCTTTGCCACACGGCCATCGCCGCTTCGTTAAAAATAAATAGGTACAATTCCCTAAGCTCACCGTTCGGGGTAATTCAGTATTTATTTTATTTGTCTTTCTTCAAAGGATAGATATATAAATTTTCCATCTGATATTCCCGAACGTTTATTAATGGGGTCGTTGACATTGACATAAACACCTAAAGTAAAACGAATTTCGCTCTACACCACAATTCTTTTAGTAAAAAATAAAACTCCTTTTTAAATCCTATTTTTACACGTAAGGGGTGTTATTTAGAAACCGCGGAACAGTTAACAGCACCCCAGGGGCAAATGTACCTCAAACGTTTAGAGTTTATTGGTAATGATAACAGTCGAATTGTGAAATCACTCTGTGTTTCAAGGGGTTATTGCGGGGTTATATACCTTCGCTTAAATATTTGCACGATATTTGAATGGAGTAGCAGACGAACATGCAGGCCACGTGGTGTTAAGTGATCGCTGCAGCCCATGGACATCTGCACACAACCTCAAGCAAGCATAGGTAAGTCTTGTCGTATGCAGTTGCGCTGCTACTGCGGAGGATTTTTATTATATTATTGGAACGAAGTTCCTTATCGCGCGTTGCGAAAGGGGGCTAGACGGAAAAATTAAGACGAAGAGTTGTAACGACACTTTTTGCAATGCCGTGCGGCGTGCGCGTGTTTCTCTGTCTGTCTCTCTCTATCTCATAGAAAGCAAGCCAGTTATTTTCGTTTCGTCTTTTTATTTCGCAGAACAGTGTGGTGTCGCGACGATTTATTATTATAAATCATTATAAATAAAATAACCTTTATTTTAAGTTAAGATAATTTTGTAAAATAGTTTCTTTGCTTTTTATGGATAAAAAAATCATAATTAAAAAAAAATTACCCGAATAATTATTTTCTTTATACCTTAAAACTTAGAACTTCAAATTCATATTTTTATAATAAGTAACTTCGTTCCTATCCGGTGTCCCACCACATGACTTTATTTTTATAAATCATTGTTAATAAAATAAAGGTGTTAAGATAATTTTGTAAAGTAGTTTCTTGTCTTTTTAACGATTAAAAACCATAATAAAAAATATAGAACCGAATAATTATTTTCTTTATACCTCGAATAGAAATAAAAATTAATATTTTGATAATAAGCAACTTTGTAGCTATCCGGTGTCCCACGACACTACTATAGTTTTTATTTTCAAATAAAATCTATCTGTTTCTATCAAATTTATTTTAAGTTTGGATTAGTGATATTCAAATAATATTCCTAATCCTAAAGTAAAAGTTTCACCAATATTGATCTAGCTGTTTCGAAAATGGTAAATTGGCAAAACAAAAGTCAATTTTTTATGATGAATTTGTAATAATTTTTAGGTCTGACAGCTGACTAACTATTATGCAACAATTTTTTTTAAAGAAACCTTCACCGATAAACCTGTTGTTATACGTAAAAAGAACGTTATTTAGAACAAACCGCGGAACAGATAACAGCACCTCAGGGATGTACCCCAGTTTAGCATTTTAATGGTAATGATAACAGTCGAATGTTAAAATCACTCTGTTTCGAGGGTTAACTGTGGGGTTATGAATGGTTAAATATTTGTTTAAGTGTTAAACGATTCATATCTGTCTTATTGTTTCGATGTACACGCAAAATGGCCGATCGCCGAATCTGAAGGTAGCAGGCGTGACTTGTATTATGCCTATGTAAATAATTTAAAAAATATTTTATAATAATTTTATAAAATTGTTATTGTTTTGAAGCAGCAAAATAAAATGCTGATAGACTTGAACTTTAATAATTTATTTTGTTGGCAGGTCCTATTGAGAAATCCTTGTATAATTATTATTGAATTATGAAAATTATCTAACAGCTTAATCAGTACCTTTATTATTCTCTTTATAACTTCTTCTTGACTGTTCTTGTTCTTGACTTGACTTCAAACGTGCACTGACCCTTCTTAATGGGGTTCTAGAGTTTGACCAAAGTCTCGATTTGTTCTTTTCTGCACCTGATGTATTTCGCAAAACGACCGGGAGATACCTTGAAAAATTGTAAACGCCTTAGATTTTAAATCTGTAATGTTTACATTTTAAGATTATACATAAATAAATAAATAAATAAATAACGAACGCTAACGAAAACTTGATGTGTTTTACAAAATAAAACTTTACATTAAGCCTATTTCTAAATAAGCAATGTTATTTTTTTTATTTGAATGGAGTAGCAGACGAGAATGTGGCCGGCAACTGCACCTTTCTACCGAAAAACAATAGAATTGCTTCACGGCAGAAGTGGGTGCAGCGGTGGTACTTCATCGGGCGAACCATAATAGTATTACCACCTTCCCAAAATTATTATTATTTAGAACAAACGTAAGGCTAAAAGCACCCCAAGGACAACTTTATGACTAGCGGGTATCGGTAATGAAATGGTAATAGCCGTTTGTAAAAATCGGCCAAGTGCGAGTCGGACTCACTCACTAAAATCAAGTTTTGTATTGGAGCCCCCTTAAATATTTATTTTATTTTATTTTTAGTAGTTGTAATAGCAGCAACAGAAACACATCATCTGTGAAATAATGACTAACTATTATGGTTCACGAGATACAGACTGATGCAGACAGACGGTCAGAAAGACGAACGGATAGTGGAGGCTTAGTAATATGGCCCTGTTGGCACCCTTCGGGTACGGAATCCCAAAAATCACTCTCTTCCGAAGGATACCTGGTTATGTACGGTTTAATATTTTCACGAAGTTGTTTAGTCCCTGTAGCTTCGTGATTAAGAATAGAGCTACGGTATCCCCTGCCTGATCGTAAGAGGCGACTAAAAGGGGGCTTCCGGGGTTGTGGACTGTGTGAGTAGGAGCTCGATCCGTCCAACCAGCAGCCCCGGGAAAGCATCGGAAGGTGCAGGAGAGCACATCTGCTTTCCCGAAGATGGACCCGTTTTGGGGCGTCGCACGTGGAGGAAAAAAAAGGTAAGTGTTGAAATGGCTGACTGGTTGCAACCCTTTTTGGGTCCGACTGATGGGCACGGGTCCCTCTCCATTATTGGGAAGGCATTGAGCTTAGGGCCTCGTTCACCATCTCCAAGTAAAGTGTCGATTAGTTACGTCTCAAATAAAGTTAATTGGCAAGTAAAAGCTATGAGTACGGGTCAGCTTATCATATGATTAGTGCCAACAATAATCGTACTTGTCACTTTACTTGAAGGTGGTGAAAGAGGCCCTTATTCAAACATAACTTCGATTTTTGACACTAACGGTTGCCCATTTCACACCGGACCAAGTCCGTTTGGCTTAGCTGCGAAGATCGCTTGCATTCTATTGTGTTTCAATGGCAACATGCAGATGCTAGCCAGACTTATATGAGGCGATCATTAGCCTCCCGACTGGCTCAAGATCCTACTAATATTATAAACGCGAAAGTTTGTAAGTATGGATGTTTGTTACTCTTTCACGTAAATACTACTGAATCGTTTTTAAGAAACCTTACAATAATATAGCTTATACATTAAAATAACACATAGGCTAAAATTTATTTCACCTCATGCTAAAAATCTTATCTAACGCGGGTGAAACCGCGGGGCACTGCCATGTCTGTCTATAAAAAATGGAGTAGCACACTGGTCTGCTCCTCCATTTAAATAATACACATAAAAAACTCTATAAAAATCATTTTCGATTCCTTGTGCTTCGACTTTTGGCGCGCGGTAATATTGTTGGCTTTTATAAAATTAGCCTCACACCCATTTTCACTCACCATAGAATACGCCTAAATCAGATGCCTAAATATTTAGGAGTTGTTTAGAGGAAAAACACGTTTCACTAATCCTTATGTCACGACTAACGACGTTAGGCATAACCTAAAGTGTGACACATGACACACAAAACAAAACCATGGACAACTGATAAAAAAGTAGACTACTCATAAGATAGGACCAACTTATTATACATAGATTGGTGAAATGGAACTTTACTTTATGCTAAGCATACCCCTATATTAGGAGTTAATTAGTAAGGCGTTCCCTTGTTCATCGTTAGTGAAAATAGGCATCTTTGTTCTTGTGTCTAAATTTATAAAAAAAGGCAAAGGAGATATAATTTACAATTTATATATTTACAACACGTACTCGTACTTACCTTTTCTTATTTAATGTGCCCTAAGTTTTAATCGCCCTCACAATTTCTTACGAAATTACTATCAAGTGTAAGGAATTTTGTAGTAACTACGAAACCTTAACTACTTCGTAGACCTGTATAACAGTTTAAGGGTAAGTGCCTTGAGCTTCCCTGTCCTCTCACCTCTCTAATTAATCCCAAGGTAGAAACAGTTGGACAAACAAAGATACGCTCTATATGATAAAACTAACAAGGCTGCATTATCTGTTCATACATAGACGATAAAGCAATAACATATTTTAAGCTTTTATTTTCCAACATATGGACTACGTTTGAGATTGTTATAGAGTCATAATCATCATGACCAAAAACAATTTTTAATGTTCCAACCCAGTGCAAGGGGTTCTTTTACGATTGAGAGGAATAAAAGCCTTAATTTACGTTTCTGTGCTTCGGGAGGCACGTCAAGCCGTTGATCTCGGTTAGTATCAGTGGATAACAATTGTCAAATCTTGTTGGAGGCCTTATGGGCGATTTTAAAACATCTGACAGCGTGTTGGCCACTAACCCGCATTGGGAAAGCATGATGGAATAAGCTCCAGGCTTTCCCAATATTAGGCAGTGACCCATGCCTATCAGTGGGACGCAAAAATCGGATGCACGGACTAACGCACTCTGTAATAAAAAGTATTTACTTAGAACAATGAAGGCATTGACAGCTTTAAGCAGAATCACCACCAAACGCCGGGCCGCTTCGTAAGACTTAGGTTAAATTTTATCACAACACTTTTTAAAAACAAAAGAAATCTAATAAAATCGGTCAAGAAATGTTCTACAGTTTAAATCATGACTATCACATCTAAAGTACGCAAAGCTATTTTATCTCTTACCTATTCTATTTGGTTGCATGATCATAGGTATTGTTTCAAGAAACTATTTTTTGTTCGTGAAACTAAAATGTTATTTATGTTTGTCGTAAACGTGTCTAAGATAGAGATCAGGCATTAACTATTTACACCGTCTACACTAGCTATCAAAAAACTTTCAAATATCGATTTCTTTGTCCTTCACTTGAGGACATATAAACAATACGTCCTCAGGTGAAGGACACCACATTAGTGAATAAATATACTTAATTTTTAAGTAGGTATATGCCACTGCAAATAAATTCATGACAGTTTTCGTACTTCAGAGGGTTCATTATTCTTAAGAGTCCCGACTTTTTGTCTACAACCTAGCTGTGCTCCGTGGTTTCAGCTCAGGTGGAAAGGTTAAAATCTGTTGTTTATTTGTAAAGACCTTTAATAGTAGGATAAGAAAGAGAGAAAATAGTTGTTGTAGTGTAGAAAACACTTGAGCAACTATCTATTATGTTTTGGGGCAAGCGTAAACTGTTACAGCACAGTTAATTAATTAGCTATTTTAGTTGTTTACGATCACACACATTTTCTTTCGTTCTTGCCTACTATTATCAGTTTGTTTAGGTCGTCCGGTTATCGACGGCCAATTACCAAAATACTTTGGGTACATCAATCATGAAATAAAATAAATAAATAAATATTAATAGCTTCACTCGGCTTCACAGTGAAAATAGATTTTTAGTAGATTGACCTTTAACTTTCGAGATGTACCAGTAAAACTGGACGCATTGATCGCACCACCTATGTACATGGTACATGTATGACCGTTAATCCCCTGACTTGGCACGAATTGATAACATTAATCACAAAGGATTGCGCGAGCTTAGCATTGGTTTATGATTGAGTGCGCTGTAACTAGTTCGGGTATTTTTTTATGTAAGAATAGGAACGAATAACGCGAGATGACTCGCGTGGCGTAATGGTTACCATGCCGGACTACCGTACGAAGGGTCCCGAGTTCGATTTCCGGCGAAGCAGATATTGGAATGAAGAGTTTAAGTTTCTGTCTTTGTGTGTATCCATGGCACCCACGACACAAGGTATAACTACCCTACAGTGGGGCTATGAGAGTGCAACGTTATTTATTATTATTTATTTATAATATCTCTATAGGTACAGGTTTCTGCTAGATTCAATAAATTTGATGTTTCGACGATAAATTGCGGTTACCGGCAACACGTAATTAATAGGTGATCATCAGTTTCATCCTCGTTATTGATTTAAGGATTACCAAATAGATTGAAGTAGCACTTATGACAGGAGAAGTTGCATGCCATTTGGTGCACATTTAAACACCATGGTTCGAGTATTTTTTTATGTAAGAATAGGAACGAATATCTCTATAGGTACTCGTTTCTGCTAGATGCAATAAATTTGATGTTTCGACGATAAGTTGCGGTTACCGGCAACACGTAATTAATAGGTGATCATCAGTCTCATCCTCGTTATTGATTTAATGATTACTAAATAGATTGAAATAGCACTTATGAGAGGAGAAGTTGCATGCAATTTGGTGCACATTTAAACACCATGGTTCGAGTATTTTGTTATGTAAGAATAGGAACGAATATCTTTATAGGTACTCGTTTCTGCTAGATGCAACAAATTTGATGTTTCAATGGTAAGTTGCGGTTACCGGCAACACGTTATTAATAGGTGATCATCAGTCTCATCCTCGTTATTGATTTAAAGATTACTAAATAGATTGAAATAGCACTTATGAGAGGAGAAGTTGCATGCAATTTGGTGCACATTTAAACACCATGGTTCGAGTATTTTGTTATGTAAGAATAGGAACGAATATCTTTATAGGTACTCGTTTCTGCTAGATGCAACAAATTTGATGTTTCAATGGTAAGTTGCGGTTACCGGCAACACGTTATTAATAGGTGATCATCAGTCTCATCCTCGTTATTGATTTAAAGATTACTAAATGCCCTTTGTACAACCTTTTTTATACAACCCAAAATAAATGGGTTGAAGTGGCACTTATGAGAGACACATTTAAACACCATGGTGTTGAATGGTCGCTGATTCGTCGCTGATCAGTGGTAAGCGACATCAACTCTTCACGACGGCACGAATTGATAACATTAAATACAATGGATTGCGCGAGCTTAGCATTAGTTTATGATTGAGTGCTCTGTAATTAAAGACAAAGACAAAGACTTTTATTTGCACAAATATGGGTGTTTACAAAAGGTGTTTTTATACATTTGGTTCGAAAAATTTACCTTCATGAGGTATGCAAATATTACAATAATTAAAAACTTAACTAATTACAAATATAAAAATGTACATTGAAATAGTGTTATTAATTTTATTATATTTATATTACTTTTATCATAATTTGTATTGCGTCTTTTAATTGACAAATTTTGTCTTGTTTTAGAAGCTATTGAACAAAGTTTATTGTTATGTTAACTAGTTAGAGTATTACATAACATGTAAGGATAGGAACAAATATCACTATATTCGTTTCAGAGGTTATATTCAATAAATTCGATGTTTCGGTGGGTAGCGAATGTAGAACTTATTGGTTCGCCGGGGCAAGTATTACCACTGCACCCACTTCTGCCGTGAAGCAAATCTGTTATGATCAGTGGAAAAGTGCAATTGCCGGCCATACTAACATGAATAGGCTTTTAGCCTATGGAGTAACAGCGCAAATACATGGCTTTTTTTGAGAAATAAAATATTAATTTGTACAAGTATGGGTGAAAAAAGATTTAACAAAATATTTAGACCTCCCAAGTAGGGCGTACAAATTTTAATTTAATTAAAGCAATACTTAGGTTATCTTTGAGGTTGTCTTAAGAAGATCGTAGATTACAACAACAACCTAAAACCACAGGGCTGCTAGTCGTTTTGAAAAAAAAATCTTCATTATTACTTACATATGCAAAAACATATTATATAGGTAGGTACAAAAACTTACTTAAATTTTGGTTCATATTTCTATAGATACATACTATATATACTACATAAATAGATTAACTGCTGTAATATTACGTTACTATATACAAGTGTGACAATATCACAGTGACTACCTGTTTTAACGCTGCGATAATGATGTTACAATCAACGATATAGAATAACAGGAAATATTCTCGCGATACGATATTATTGAACATTGATGTAAAGCGTTGAATTTTATGCGTTATTTCGACATTTTACGTAACAGATACTGCGTACTCTGTAAAAAGAGAATTTCTATCAAGATATTTCTTTACGTCATATTCACCAAACATAGTAAGATTTGCAAAGTTAAAAAGATACTACGAACAATGCAAGAAGTACCTAAATTTGGTACGAGGTGAGAACAATCACCACAGTTTTTAATTTCTTTCGTATAGAAATTCTATAGTCCTATAAAATAAGTCTATCTACAATACATTACACTGCATGAGCAACTACGCCGCAGGGGTTGCCATGCTTACCGCCGCGGTAATGATGTTACAGTCAACGATATTGAATAACGGGAAATATTCCCGTGATACATTATTGGTGAGTTGCTATGTGGGGCGTTAAATTAGATGCGTTGTTGCGATAGGTTACTACATAACAGGAACAACATTTCTGATAGACAGCGAGCTTTCTCCACCGAGAAGTTTCACGTCATACAGATCACGTCTTGAATCGGCAAAATTATTCAACAACGAACAATATTCATAATGTTGCGCTTCAACTTTTGTTTACATCCCACTGCTGAGCACAGGTCCCTCTCTATTATTGCAGGAATAAGCACTCTACCATGCCATGCCGCTCCAATGGGGTTTGAAGCAGATGCGGGTTAGTGGCCAACCCGCTGTTGGATATTTTTGAACCACCATAAGACTCCCGAAGCGCATTGAAGCGCGCATCGGTGGTTAGCGTAGAACGCAAGCGATCTATACAAATAAGCCAAACGAGCGCGGCCTACCGTGCCCGTTTATTTACCCTAGTGTAAGATGATGGGTAACCGCTAGTGGCAAAAAAATTCATGCGCGTTTCCGTGCACCAACCCGCATTGGAGCAGCGTGGAAAAGAAAGCTCCAAACCTCCCCACTAATGGGGAGAGAACCGTGCCCAGCAGTGGGACGTAAATGGATTGCAGCCATAAGACTCCCAGCAAAGGTTAATAGCTGTCATCTATCGATATCTCCAAAGTACGAAAACGCACATGAAATTAGTCATTAGCAGCCACTCATCTCACACCACACCGCGGCCATTTTGCTTAGCTGCGTAGATCGCTTCTACGCTAGCCACAGAGCCAGACGCGCTTCAAGGGTGCACTTAAAAATTTAAAATAATACTGTTCATATAACGCCTCCCGCCTAACTAATCATGAATACATATTAACAGACACGCACACATTATATTGCGAGACATATTAAGAGCGCTACAAGTAATATAATAGTTAGGCACTAACATTTAGTAAACTTGTGGAGAACGTCCTTCATAAAGCTTTCCTTACACATAAATTACTACCAACTACAAATACATACTTTGAATACCTGTCTTCTATATAAATAAAAATGAATTGCTGTTCGTCAGTCTCGCTAAAACTCAACAACGGCTGAACGGATGTAACTAATTTTGGTCTTGAAATATGAGTAGAAGTCCAGTGAAGGTTTAAACGGTGAGAAAATATGAAAAAATTGCGAAATTAATAGCAAAAAACTCATTTTATTTTCCTAAATAAACTGTTAGTAACTGTCAAACATTGGTTCTTCGCGCCATCGTGCGTCCAGAAGTTTGACATAGTCTGAATAGCAATTCGTCTGTCACTATTTGTTTTATACATTTTTTGTTTGACAGTAACATGAAAACTCTTTGATATGATAAAGGAACTAACCCTCTTTCAATAATTTTAAGGCAGGACAGCGTCTGCGGGGTCTACTAGTCTCGTATAATTACTAAGTGCCTGAAACTAGATAGTTGTCTAGATAGGCAAGTCGTTGTAGACAGATTAACAACCGTGTCTGCGTTTAAGATTGTTCGTAATTATTCAAGTACTTCTCTGGAAGTTTCTTATCAATATTACTTTTGGTAAACTTCAAACTAAAGTAAAATTTAGTATTTTAAATTCATAACCTCTAAAGGAAACCTATACTAACATATTAAATATTCGAAAGTGTGTTTGTTTATTTGTTTGATTGACCTTCGTTGTGCGTGGAGATAGTTAGCAGTCACTCTCCAGAGTGACTACGCTAGTTTTTACCGCGGTAAAATATATTTTTCCTATGGGAAGATTAATTTACCGGCTTTACTATGGTGAGGGCTCCGAGGAACTTTTCAAATTGATGCCTATGTCACCAATTCATAACTATACCACCAGACGAAGGTTAAAGTTCCACCGGCACCATATGGACTCGTAACGGTCCTCCACAGTCCGCTTTGCACGCTCCATTTTACCACGGGCGTGTAGGATATGGGACAACCTTCCAGCTGAGGCATTCTAAGTAAAATAACATGAATAACATGGGGTTCTTCAAGAATGCTGTAAAAAAGCTCTCCTCCAAAGCCGGCAATGCTCGGGTGGCTCCCCTAGTGTCACCGTAGGGTACACCGCGGCCCGTCTGCCTTTATGTTCGGTTTATTTATAAAATAAATAATAATGTATTTGATTCTTTCTAACGCGGGAAAAACCGCGGTGTAAAGCTTGTTACAGTATTATTTAAGTTTGAATAGCTTTTTGTAATTGAGACACTTCAACGAGCATGGAGGTTGCCTATCTAACCTTAGACGTTCAAAGTCTTCTGTTTAATATTTATCAATTTATTTAAGTTTAATGAAAATTCTGACGAGAAAGAGAGAGCAAAGTACAAATAATATTAATAAGAAAGTCTTTTCGTAAACATTTTTAGTAACTTTTAATGAGCTTTTTTGTTTTCTACGACATATTCATTCTATTAGTACACAGATTCCTATTGATAAAACTTTAAATTGTTTAGTTACTAATGAGATTGTATATGTGAGCAATTCTACCTGCCCTGCCCAATTTAAAATTTAAATTTTAAATACTGTAAACATTAAGAGGCTATGGTCTCGGTCTATTGGCTGCAACCCTTTTTGTGTTCCACTACTGGGCATGGGTCTATCCCCATTATTGGGGAAGCCTGGAGATTACTCGACTACGCTGCTCCAATGTGGGTTGGTGGGTCATTTCAATAATAAACTATTAAATTGGACATTTTTTTAATTTTAATTACGTTGTTTTGCTTAATGAAGACGGTCACAGTTTTGTAAAATTTTACTGTAATAGGTATAGAATATTTCATATTTCCGGATCATTTTAAAACCTAAACGGACATGCTGTAAAAAGACGGTATTGCTGTAAAAGTCGCATATAGTATAGTAGTTAGCCACTTTTTGTAACTCTCGTACAAAAAAAAATGGAAAAATCTATCAAACATTGAATTTAGTCACTTTTGAGAAAAACTGGGCCAGAAATTGCATTTGATTTCGGCAATTAGGTATAATCTTTCATAAAATTTCTTATACATAAACAAATTTCAGTTCATAATCAATTCGTATCGTGCAAAAAAAAAAAATTAATAACAATTTGGCATTAAAAATCTTTTAAAGTAACCTAAAACTCTAATTCTTGACGCAAGCTAAAAAAGTGGCTAATGTACTAGATTATTATTGAAATGATTAGTTATATTGCGCAATTAAACTTACGAAAATACTGTATTTTAACTGCAAAATCTCATGTGTTAAATCAGGTAAATCAGCGTAAATTTTTCCTACCTGTCAAACATTTCGTTCGTGCCGTGTCGTTATAAACTTTGCCACATTCAGAATAACAGGACAGTTCGTATGTCATTATTTGTTAACACGCTTTTATTAACTTGACCTGTGTGTATGTATGTATGTATGTAACGGAATCTTTTAACTTCTTTTTCACCTACTTCTAGGAGTCTGGTTAAGTTGAAATTTTGCACAGGGGTCAAAGACCGATGACAATACAATAATCTCATAAACTTTATATATAAACTCCTAACTAGGATCATCAGGATAAAAAAAATATATACGAGGGGCGGCTGATAAGTTCGCGGCCTAAGGTACTTAATGAAACAAATATAAAGTTTTATATTTTTAACGCGTCAATAATGGCTGCAACCCTTTTTGCGTCCCACTGTTGGGCACGGGTCTCTCCCCATTATTGGGGAGGCCTGGAGCTTACTCCACCACGCTGCTCCAATGCGTGTTGGTGGAGAGATGCATGTTGGTGAAGCGTCAATAATATGAGAATAAAAATCCAACAAAAAAATTAAAAATAAATAATGAAGTTTAAAAAACTAAAAACAGCGTGTTTTTAGTTTTTTTAACTACATTATTTTATATTTTTGTTTGACAGTAACATTAAATCTTTTTAAGATAATAAAAAAAATCCTTTTCAATACTTTTAAGGCAGGACAACGTCTGCACGCGAGCGGAGCTGGGCCGGAGTACTAGTGTACCTATAGATTCTCATGGATTGCAGCGATCAGTTTACATGTGAACTGTATGGTCGTTTGCCACTCCGTTTTTAATAAAAATAAAACTTTTATAAATTGGTGACTTCTTACGAGTAGGTATTACAAAAATTACCAGTATGATTCGAAAACTCACACCACAAAATACCTCTTAGTTTTCTTTTATGATACATTTACAATCTCAAGTTCTTGTATTCGCAGAATATAAATAAGAATATAAAGTTGAAGACTACGTTAAATCTGTACTTTTAGATGCTGTTGTGATACTTTTGTCGTTATTAAAAATACTAAGCATAATTTTAAAAATAATACTTTAGCTACTTAAATACCGTCATCTCATTCCAGCTTTGAATAAAATTATAAAAACTTTCCAAGTGTCCGTTCCATTTTTAAATTGAATTTCCTAATCTTTTAAAATATTACGTTTATCCATTTTTAAATTAAAAAACTTTTGCGAGTTCCGAATGTTTTGCTACAGCATTTTCAATTCAGAACCACTACCGTAATTCGCGTATAATCCTTCCAAAGTTTTCAAGAATAATCCCTCGAAACTAAATACTTTTCAGAATTCAGCGCTAGAAAAGTTTGCTTTAAATACTTTTAAACATTATTAAGTCATCCGTGTTCAGATAATATATTTATTGACTCAGTTAAATAAAGATTTTAGCGCAAGTTTTAAGGGGATAATGTCATTGAACTTTTATACGAAAAGAAAAACAACTAAACGTTTGATTTTGATTTTTGATCCGTAGTTTATAGATATCATTCATTGCTTCGTTTAGATAAGGGACAGATAATTATAATTGTAATTATTATTTTAATTTATTAGATGAAATATAATCATTTACATAATTGATGCATTGATGCAGCATTGATGAACGGATAAACGGACATTTAAACAGTCAGTCAGACGAAAGATAGAGATGGAAGTGATCCCATAAGAATGCCTTCATTTTTTGCATCATAACCCTAAACAGAAGCCTTACAGGATACCCTCATTTCAAATAGCTATCCCTCCTTTCAAATTATCCATTACACTCATTAAAGATCCTTTTAATGTCTTTCTTAATTGAAGCTTCAGAAACAATCTTAATTAAACCACAAGTCGAAGCAATAAGCAGTGATCCAATGAAAGATTTGACAAAAAAGGTATTCTATTTAGTAATTATTTTATTGCAAATAATTTAAAACAAAGAGGCCTTACTACTGTGAAATCGACATTATTATGACCGTTCCACAATAGTGCTCAGTGAACTGGCGTGAACGTAAATGTAGATGATTTTCACGGGCTTCACGAGCTTTCACACTTGTTCTCCGGTGAAAGTCGGTATTAAATGAAATGAAATTAAATATTCTTTATTTACTGTATGGTTCCTTTACAAACTCTTAGTGAACGTTATTTTTTTGTTCTGTCTGCTCTGGGTGCGCTTAGGCAATGCTGAACTGAAGAAAAGAGCAGACGGAGAAAAACTTCAGCCCTGTTTTAAAATATGGGATATACAATAGCTCTTATCTTGCGACAAATCCGCGCGATGTCAAGCGTCACGTTCACATTCTCGGTATAAAATGGCATGCGTGCCTTTTACGTATTATTTTCGGTTACGATGTATTTCAGTCATCAACCATTAGAATCTTCTTCGCCTACGAGGCTCTCAGATTTTCTTATTTTGGAAGTACAAATAGTTATTATGTGGCCATAGTAAACAAAGTAGTTGGAGCATCAACTTCCACGTCCATTTCGTGGCAGGTTTAAGTCACGAATGTGTTAGCCAGTGAATGCAGAGGGGACGATTTTTGCCGTGAATTCACATACCCCAAAATTGGCAATAGCGGTTCCACATTAAGAGCTGCCATTGCCAATTTTCTTTTAATTGCGGTGGCAATTTATGGGGTGAACTCATGTTATGAGAAAAACTTCAAAAATAGTAACGCTATTTTTTATTTCACTTTTTAAACTACTCCTAAATTTTTACTAACTTTAAAAGTATTAACATCAGTGACTTTCATTTGGTGCCGGTGCTTTTCATCATCCCTTAGCTCGGATTTTTATTCATTTTTTTTCTAATAAAAATGTATAATTAATTCTGTAAAAATACTTTACTTGAGAAGAAATTTAATTGCAAAAACACTCAGCCGTGTAGGGTCTTCCTGAAGGCTGACTGAGTTTTATGAATGGAGTAAATCCAAACATAAGACTCCTTTACCCAACATTGACAATCCTTATGAAATATCTTGAATGAAATGAGGTAACGCATAATTTTGTTAACTGTAATGAATAAAAATGAGTGCAAGCCGAAACAGTGTTTGACTCTTCATATAATAAAGTGTAAATTTCTTTTCATTCCTTAATATTAACCTTTATCATTTTACTAGGTATATTATCGCCCGCGGCCTCTTTATTACTAGTTTTTTTCCAATAGGGATAGTAAATATCTTATCCCTATTGGAATGATTGATGTAATAACACCGGGTAATAAGTGGCATATGTCAGTCTTCAGCCAGACCTCTATATTCTTATGCCTCTATCTCCATATCTAAACAGGCCTCTGTAGCACTCTTGTAGAGTAAAAGAAGGATAAACAAAAAAAAAAAACAAACCAAGAAATAAACCAGCACTCTTCCATATTCATAATTTATTAATTTATTTTCATCATTTAGTACGGATTGTTCCAATTCTAAATATTAACACATTATCACACACATAAAGTTAATTATTCACAATATAAATTTATAATACAACATAATTATACTGACATATATTTATAAAAAACTAGCTGTGCCCGCGAACTCCGTACCGCCCTTAAATGTTCGGGGTGGGCCACCTTTATCAGTTTGGGGGGGGGGGGGATCAAAAATAGATGTTGGTCGATTCTCAGACCTACTCGATATGCTCACAAAATTTCATGAGAATCGGTCAAGCCGTTTCGGAGGAGTATGGCAACGAAAACTGTGACACGAGAATTTTATATATTAGATAATATTTAATTAAATATAACTTAATTACAAAAGGAAATTGATAATTGTTTATTTGCAAATAATGTACAATAGATGGTCATATTAATTCTAAATCCATATAATGCCTATACAGTTATGCAAATGATATAGGTATTTGTGTCATTTTTAAATTTTTCATCATATAAATTATTAAATTTAGTTTGGCTTAGGTGCATAGATCGCTTGCGTTCTACACTAGCCGCCAGGCTATGCACGCTATAAAATACACGCTAGATGAATACGCTACACTACTCATCATAATATAAATAATATATATCCTGACATGCAAAGAGACGGTCCCATTTCAGAAATCCCAAGGTACCTACCTATGTTGGTACGAAGTTAAATCGCGTCTTACTCAAGTTTCAAGTTACAGGCATGATCGCCAGTTGTGACGGTTTTGTGCAAGTTTGGAGCACTGTGGAGATTAGCGCCGGAAGGCTAGAGAATGTTTCGAGGAGAGGATTTGGGGCATCAACACGCTGACGTCTTACTCTGAGCTAATAAATACTTTTTGTTTCAGGTTTATAGCTGTTTCCGTTAGAGGATACACTGATACAAATTAAACTATTGGATTCAAATTGAGCGATGAAAATTACAGAAAGCCTATGTTATGAGAAAAAACTCAAAAATAGTAACGTAGTATGGCTTAAGTTTAGGTTTAAATTACTTATGTCGTTATAATTGATTAAAATTAATAATAATTAGTTTATTAAATTTAATTAAAATTTGTACACCCTAAGGGGTAAATAAAGAGTTCTAAATATTTTGTAAAACCTTTTTTACCCATATTTTTGCAAATAAAACATATTCATTTAATTTCATTTTATTTCATTTCACCTTATCTCATCCCACCCCATCCCATTCCATTCCATTCCATTCCATTCCATTCCATTCCATTCCATTCCATTCCATTCCATTCCAATCCAATCCAATCCATTCCATTCCATCCCATCGCATTCCATCCCATCTCATCTCATCCCATTCCATTCCATCTCATCCCATCTGATCCCATCTCATCTCATCTCATTTCAATTCTACTCTTTTTACGCACTAGTACTTCTGGTGCGGTGGATCTTATGCATGCACACAAAGACAAGTCATCTAAATTAACCATTTAGATTGCTACCCAACGTGAATCAAAATGTTAAGTAAGTTCTTAGTTAGTTGACTCAAAAAAATCTTAATATATTTACCGAAATAATCCATTGTCACCACATTAGTATCCAATATAATATTTCAAAATAATTATATATTCACAGAAATATTCAAACAAATAGTTTATTTGCTAAAATGTGGTCACAAAAGATGAAATATTTTTATATTGTAGGGTCTCACATTTACCATATTTGGTATGCAAATTGTAATTATAGCTATTTAATTATATTACAATAAATTTAATTTAACAATAATATCATTATTTCAAAACTTAATAATGTCAATTACATATTATGTCATTTCTATTAGAATAAAAAAGGAATTAAATTTTACAGGAGTCATTAATGTCAATTTAATTATTACGCTGTCATGTCATAAAATTTCTTTAGACTATAAAAACATTTTTCAATAAGCCATTCACTCAGGTGCTTTTTGAATTGAGATAGTGTTAATTTTTTTAGATTTTCAGGTAATTTGTTATATATTTTAACACACATGTGAGGAGAATTTCTTGACCTATTAACTGTTTTTGACAATGGCAATACTAGTTGTTCAGGATTTCTAGTGTAAAATTGACGGTGATCTCTTTTCATTTCAAATAGGTACATATTTTTTTAACAAAAATACATATTTCATAGATGTACAAACTAGTTAATGTTAGTAGTTTTAGATTCTTAAATAGAGGCCTGCAGCTTGTTTCAGGGGAAACACTACACAACGCACGAATACATCTTTTTTGCACCAAAAATGCTTTACTTATATCCACCGAATTACCCCAAAGTATAATTCCGTATCTTAAATTAGATACAACAAAGCCATGATAAGCTTGAAGAGCTGCTGATAGTGTAGTAATTTTTTCAGAAGGTTAGAAGCTTCTCTGAAAACTTAGAAAGTTAGAAATGGAATAATATCTCATCTTAGTTCAACTCAAATGATACTGAACATTGTTTCCAACTAACGGTAGCGGAGAGGTAAAGGTTATAACGGCATTTGGAGATACCACAAAGTTCGCCGGATCGCCGTAATCATCTCGTCGAAACTTTATAGACCGGAAATATTTGGAAAGTTATGTTTGCATTGAATATACTTTACTTACAACAATTTAGTATTGTGAACACGTCACTTTTTGAATATGCAATTGTTTTCCTTCTGTAGGTACAGTCGAAAACAAAACTGCGGCACAATATTTCTTTCTTACAACTGCGGGGATAGACAAATGCATTCTACTATCGTAAACGCTTGAGAATAGAATGAAAAATGTATGGGTTTTGACGTGAGATAACGAAATGTCACGTGATCTCTATCGTTAGCTAACTGTCAAATGGCTAAATTAGTTTGGATATTAAACTTAAGTAGTTTTAGACTGCACTGTACAAGTAAATGGAACTTAGCAAACAACAAAGTGAGAACTAAACGTTTTACTGGCACTTGAGATACCACAAAGTTCTTCAGATTACCTAAATCATAGTATACCATCGAAACTTAATAGGTTTCATAGGTGAGAAAATATTATAAGTTACAATTTTTTACTTTTTATTTTAGAACTAGCTGACGAATTGGTATACCTAAGCATCTGTTTTAAAAACGATATTCAGTTATTTCAGTTTTTTTACTCTCCCTCTTTGACGATAATAATATTTGCAGCACGCAGTTTTACAATATTCTGGCAAATACCGCAAGGTAACATTAAAAAATACATTGTCAAAAGCGCTAAGATTACATTAGAAAATCTAAAAGTAAGTATTCTTAAATTTTATAATATTTCGCGCAATTTTCTTAATTTTACTTTCATAAGAACCTTCTCTTCACAATAACAAGCATAACAAAAAAAATTTTTATTGAAATCGATCTGGCCGTTCACGCGTGGTGTCGCGAACATGGAAAATGGGGATTCATATTAATTATGTAAGTATACATAGATTAAATGTAACCAAGTGAAATCAAACCTGTATTAATATGAAGACGCAAACCTTTTTGTTGTAACAATTTCCAACTACTTATATGTATCACGTGTCTGAATATAAGTTGAGTTTATTATAGTGAATGAAACGGAGTCATGTAAAAACTGTTATCTACGATTCACCTTTGTTTTAAAACAAAATTTTGAGGTGTACTTATTCTGTGTATGCATAAATAGAAATAAATAAATAAAAAATAAATCAAGTGTCCTGAACACCGATTTTGTTGCAGTGAATTTGGTGTTTATTGTAATGATGTAGTTGTAGTTGAGAAGTAAAAATTAATATACCTTAGAATATTTTTATCATAAAATGAATAACTTATACGTCTGCATTTTTCCCGTATGTATCTTCAGAATAAATCTTTAGTTTTATGAACTAACACACTGATTTTCTACCTCACAAGTTTTTCAGAATTAATATAAAATATGAAACTAAAGCGAGGCCAAATAGTACTTTACGAACTAACGGTACATTATGGCAGCAGAGCTAAAAGTTAAAACTTTGATACACCGCAATGTTCTCCAAATTGCCTTTATCATACTGAAAATACATGCAGTGGAATTATTGGCGACATTATTTTTGTACTTAACTTAATCTGAAGCGCGCATGACCCGGCGGCGAGTGTCAAACGCAAGCGATCTACACAGCTTGGCTAAACAGGCGCGCCCGGGTGTGAGATGGGTGACCGTGTAGTAGCAAAAATTTCATGCACGTTTCTGTGCTTTGTAGAATACTAAGCCGCTTATGATATCGGTCCCGGTTGTTATCAATAGATAACAGTCGTTAAACCTAGTCGGAGGCCTTATGGGCGGTTTAAAAAGTCCCAGGCATGTAACTAATCTATGTTTGGAGCGTGTGTAATTAATTTCACGCACCTTACCCACTAGCGGTCATCCAATTAACTCTCGATCGCACCCGAAATAAATTGGCTTTTGCTGCTCATTTACTTATTAATATTTTAATTATTGTGGTTTCTCCCATTGCGTAACATTAATTGTCACCTGCATATTTTTAAATCTACAATCTCGTCTTTTGTATTATCAGCTTAGTAGTAATATGTTATATAATAATATGTATGTATAGAATTTAATTGTTTGTTTGTATGTCAATATTGAAATTTTATTTGTCGGCGGCACGACGGTACAACGGTGGTGCTAGGGTCGAGAGTGACCATAGAGTGTCTCTAGCGGAGACATGGTGGTCGGTTTGCTCACTACGTAACCAACGAATCGCTGTTGATCCAAGCAATCCCGAGTGACATCTATGTGTTAGTTAGAAAAGTTGCTGAATATTAATCTTGTGTAAGTTAATTTTCGAAATAATAATGAAAATTGTAATTTTTCGTCAACTGTCGTATAATTGTCAATTTCCTCGCTCACATGAATAACTCTGATGAATGGCCACCGCTCGCCAACACATTTAATACTTGTTGTTTACAATATTGCGTACAATATTCAACTTTTAAGGCAACTGCGCGTCATCCATCCGAACTGCACGAAAATGTGGTTCACGCTGAAAATCAGTGGCCATAGCCCTACGGCATAGGCTGAGTGGGGACCCGTTACGCTATGGCTGCAACCCTTTTTACGTCCCACTGCTGGGCACGGGCCTCTCCCCTTTATAAGGGAGGCCTGGAGCTTACTCCATCACGCTGCTCCAATGCGGGTTGGTGGAGATGCAGGTTACTGGCCAACCCGATATCCGATGTTTTCAAACCACCCATAAGGCCTCCGACAAGGTTTAACGTATGTTGTCTATCGGTGGTTTAACGTGTCCGCCTAAGCACGGAAATGCGCATGTTTTTTTTGCCTCTAGCGGTCACCCATCACACGCCCAACCGCGCCCGTTTGGCTTCGTTGCATAGACCGCTTGTGTTCTACGCTAATCACCGGGATATGCGCGCTTCACGTTTTTCTTCACGTCACTCATCGTTTCGCTATAAAAATTATTTATTATCATGAAAAAATTGACATTTGTGTGTTTCGTGGTGTAATTTGGGTAACGTAATAAAATTTCTTCTAATCAATTATATTCAATTCTATCCTACATTGTAGTTTAAAGACTAGTTGGGTTGTATAAAAATATATTGAGAAAAATCTTAACTACAATCATGTTGTGACTTGCTTGCTCCAGACTTGTTTGCACTGCAAGATAGTAGACAAACATGGTTTCGTGTTACGGATGTTAGTGTTACGTTGGTTTAGAGACATACATTTTTACACGCTTTTTTATAGCTTCACCTGTATGTTTGTATGTTTGTAACCGACTTCTTTGGGCGCGATTTTGACCCACTTTAAACGGCCAGATTTCGTTCAAACTTTGTAGATTTATTGAGGACCGATGACAATACAATAATCTCATAACTTTATGTTAAAGTCGTAACTAGGATCATCAGGATAAAATAAAATATACGAGGGGCGGCTGATAAGTTCGTGGCCTAAGGTACTTTAACACGTCTAAGCGTCTGGTTAACTTGAAAATTTGCATAAGGGTCAAGGGCCGATGATAATGCAATAATTTGAGAATAAAAATCCAACTAAAAAATTAAAAATAAATAATGTAGTTTAAAAAACTAAAAACACGCTTTTGTGAAAATACGAACTAAAAAGTAAAAAAATAAGAAGAAAATGTATTTTACTGTAAAAAAAGCGGGGGGTGGTTTTTACCACTGTTACTGTTGACACCATGCACCCCACGCTTTTTTTTACAGTAAAATACATTTTCTTCTTATTTTTTTACTTTTTAGTTCGTATTTTCACAAAAGCGTGTTTTTAGTTTTTTAAACTACATTATTTATTTCTCTTGTTTTCTTTATGCCTTAAATATAAATTATGGCTAGATGTTCCACTGGGACGGAAAAGTCCTCCTATTTATAGTTTTATTTATATTTTAACTCTACACATTCATTGCCCCAGCCTAGGATTCCTTGTGCCAGTCCCTGCAACTTCGGAATTAAGAAAAGAGCTACGGTATCCCCTACCTGATCGTAAGAGGCGACTAAAAGAGGGCATGCGGAGTTGCGGGTGGTGAGAGTGGGAGCTCGATCCATCCAGCCAGCGGCTCCGGGAAAAACGGCGTTGTGTGCGTGGCTGCATGCCGTTGTAAGCATCTGAAGGTGCAGTAGAGCACATTTGCTCTAACGAAGATGGGCCCGTATTGCGCGCCGCGCGTAGATGACAACGTTGCGTTCTACTGGAGATCCCGGAGTCCTCAGCAAGTGCAGAGGCAGGCCACCGAGGTGCGAGGGTTTTAGTGCGGTACAAATCCTCCATACCCCGGAATCTTGTGCCTTTTGACACACACAAAGACTTAAAAACAAACAACCGGACCGAGAACAGAAAATAACCAACATTTTATTTGCCAGAAATCGAACCGGGGATCCGTCGATCAGGAGTCCGGCACGGTGACCATACCAAACCGTTCGTTGTTCTTATAAAAGTTTGACTATAGTTACTTCTTTTAGATTTAGCTATGTTTATGTAGTTTATTTAAGACTTAAAATGACTTAACGATTTTTGATCAAGCTTTTTGATAATATATTATTTTGTATAATATGATGATGACGACCTGCGTGGCGTAATGGTTACCATGCCGGACTGCCGATCGAAGGGTCTCGGGTTCGATTTACGGTGAAGCAGAAATTTGAATAATGAGTTTAAATTTCTGATATCGGTCTGGGTGTTTCTCTGTCTTTGTGTGTGTCCATGGCACCCACGACACAGGGTATAACCACCCTACTGTGGGGCTATGAATATGAAACGTTATTTATTTATTTAAATATGAAGGAAAATGTGCTAATCGGTAAAAAGGAGCTCTACAAGTTTCTTCAACTCATTTTTAATGTTCCACTTCTAGGTTTTCTTCTGGGTCTTCTAGGTCTTCTCTTCGAATAGGCGAGAAAGGAAGAACTTTATATGGTAAGACCAACAATAAATCAAACTGAAATAATACTACTGATATGTCTATGTAATTTAAAAAAAAATTATAAAAAAATTTAAAAATTTAAAAAATACGTAGATAGGTATATCACCAGTAAGATAATAAAATATAATGGGGAGTTTTGGTGGGAATTCAGAAACATAAGTTTTGCTCTTGTTTTGTTTTGATTTCCTTGGTATATTTTTGAGTTATATCGCTAAAAGTAGATGGCGTTTCGTTCGATATAGGTTATTTACGGTGAACGAGTGTTGTGAAATAAAATAACGATACGTTCTACGAGTGGTAAAGTAGCCAACGCTTTACTTGAATACCTGATTGACTAGACTGACTGATTACTGACGACTTTTTTATGACTTTTGAGTGATGTAAAAATTATACTTGACGCTGGCAATATGCACAGAGTTTGCGATGCTAATATTGAAAAAATATATATAATGCATAATATCATTGCTCATAACTCATCTCTTAGTCAGAGGGTTCTACATAAATATCATAGATCATTTGAATTTACGTACGTACATTATTCTTAGTCTAAGTTTGAATTGATCTTAAAAGGACAACGGAAAGGAACCCGGTCCTGTCATATTCAGAGAGGGACCGGATGAAAAGCAAATTAGGGAAGACCTAAATCAAACAAGTAGGTATTACTCGTACCAAACAGGAATTCCTTTAAGTTACTAGAATAGTAATAATAATATAAACCGGATTTTTTAACTAACCGTTACTTTATATTGGATGTTGAAACATCTGATTTTAATATAAAATATTATATAATATAAAACAGAATACCATTATCAATTATCATATAAAGAACAAGTGAAAATAGGACTGGTGAAAACAAAGGTGGCTGGGAAATATTAGCAAAATAAAAAATGAGTAAAATCTCTTTTTAACCGACATTTTTTTAACTTTAAAATTAAACCACAATGTTAATATTAACAAAGAATTTCTTCGTACAATCTTTCTCCTACGAAAATCTGCAGTCAAGAAGTGAACTAGTTAAACCCTTTTTATGTCTTTAATGATATTAAAAAAGACGATGTTTATGATAGCCGCACAGAAATTGGCAAATGTCAAATTACGCCTCATGAACTTGTCCGTGCTCTCGCTGACTTATAGTTACCATGTTCTTGCAATCAAGGGACAATAATCAATCGGAATTTTCATACTGGTGACATGCCTTAGTATTTTTTTTAAATTTTATACTGTTGTAGCTGAATACATAATCTAAATAAATTAAATAAATTTTCTTTTACTAAATAAATAATAAAGCATCCAGTGTCCCACTGTCTTCTTCACGCCCTTAATCAACCTACGTAGTTTGAACCTGTACTCCTTTTGTCGAGACTGGTCGCCATTTGAGGACCTTTCCTTGTTGCTCCTCCTAAAAATTTTAAAATAATTGACCTTAGTTTTGAAGCACGTATAGCTCGGCGGCTAACGTAGAACACAAGCGGTCTATGCAGCTAAGCCAAATGGACGCGGTCGGGTGTGAGATGGGTGAACGCTAGAGGCAAAAAAAAGGCTTCGGAAGGCAAGTTAAACCGTCGGTCCCGGTTGTTGTTGATAGATAACAGTCGTGAAACCTCCTCGGAGGCCTTATTTATTTGTCTATTTATTTATTTTATTTTAACATCTACATGTAATAAACAGGCTTAACCTAAAACATCACATGTAACTTAAAAACTGTTTACATATAATTATATCTTCTATATATATTTACAAAATTTATCATAAAACAGATCTGTTTCAGGTCTCTGAGAAAGCAGTTTATTGATTAGAAGTATTATAAGATTATTAGTTTGCTCCAGGCCTCCCCAATAAGGGAGACCTGGACCCCAAGACCTGTGCCCAGCAGTGGAACGCAAAAAGGGTTGCAGCCAGGACCTTAGTTTTAACTGCACCACACAAACCGTATATCGTTCATCGGTTCAATGTCCCCATTACTTAGCAGTAAAATCCGTTAATGTGTGTGCGGTACAGTAAAACGTTTACGATCTCGTGATTACGTTTGGTGACTGTTCCGCTGGGATCAGGAAGTGATGGAGACTTTGTTTATTCCTGACTGACCCACTCTCGAACTAGGACGATACATTTACGTTGGCTGAAAACCAATTATTCTAGAAACCATTTACGTTTATTTATACTGTGGCTGATTGATTAATAGATGTTTAATATGAATTAAATTTGAAGTGCAATATATTAATTTATTATTTTTAACGCATTCAATTTGATATCATTATTAAAAACTTCAATATAACAAGTATTTTATGTTAGTAATTGTGTGTCTATACAGTAGATCAATGGATAGTACTTATAAATGCAGAAAAACTTCGAAATAAATGTGGCTGAAAATTTTATCTCTAAATGACTGACAGCAATAAAAACATATTAATATTTAAATTAAATTCTCAAACCACTTAAGTATTCCCCCCTGTAAGCGGTCTCAATCTTATATGACACTCTAATTTTCTAATGATTTTATATCTGGAACCCGTAAACAATTGATTCATTCCGTTATTTGATCGATAATCATTGTTAATATACGTAAATAATACTACTGTACTCACGTAATTTTATTCGGGTACACCCGACTAGTTGATCGATAATACTTATTTTAACTGTATCTCAGAAAACGATATTCAAACCGGAAATAGTCCCACTTATAAGCAGTAAAAGCCGTTTTATGATATGTGAGGATATTTCCGTTTTATGATAGAGACAATAATCTATGTATGTGCGGTGCAGAAAAACGTTTACGATCTCGTGATTACGTTTGGTGACTGTTCCTCCGGGCTCAGGAAGTGACGAAGACTTAGTTTATTTCTGACTGACCCACTCACTAACTGGGACGATCTGTTTACGTCGGTTGTAATTGTAAACCAATTATTCTCGAAACCGAATCGTTTAGTTGTATCAAGGCAGATGGATCGCTAGATGTTTATTTAATGGAACTTGAGAGTGCATTATGTATGATTATATTTAAACGGTTTTATATTAGACATTAGCTGTGCCCACCGGCTTTTCTCTTGTTACTTAGTTTTGATTATTATTGTTGTGATTCTTTTAATTTTGTATATATTTTAATCTATCTGAAATGAAATAAAATATTCTTTATTCACTGTACGGTTCTTTAACAAACAACGTTTTTTTTTCTTCTGTCTTCTCTGGGTGCGCTTAGGCAATGCTGAGCTGAAGAAAAGAGGAGACGGAGAATAAGTTCAGCCCTGTTTTAAAATATGGGGTATACAATAATAAGCTTTCTTACAGAGTAGCTATGGGCAGATAAGGAACTCACGTGATAGCTACCGCATCTGTCAATGTCGTCCCACAGCCATCTGCTAACATTGGCAGTTTGAACATCTGCAGCTAAAGACCCAAAAAGTATATGTTTTTCGTGCCTATCTTCGTATTTAAATTTCGTCGATTTCCACAATTTAGATTTTATAAGATACGTCATAGCTGCCCAATTGTTTTTAGATGAATATAATCACGCGTAAAGTTTTGTGCTTAGACGTGATTATTTAGTTCGTGATATAATTTTAGTCGAGATGAAAATTTTTGTTTCTAAACGGCGAAATATGTTATTAAAAATTAAATTTTGGGTGCACTTCCGAAAAGTAGATACCGAATTTTGTCACCAAATTTTAGGCCAGGCAGTGTTCGCTTAATTTGGTAAGTAAATTGGTACGTATCAACACTTTCCGAGACCTAAATCAATCAAAATCAATCAATCAAATTCTTTTTTTCATGTAATTAAAATATGTACAAAATGAAGTAGAGAAATATCTGCCTTTTACGGTAGTTTTCACTGAATTTTTACAATTTAATAATATCATTACATATTTATTTATAAAGGAAATGCCGTTTATAGTTTTAAAATTTTAAAGGCACAAAAAGAAAAATGACAGATTTAATGTTAATACAAACAAAACATTAAATAATACTATTCGATTAGATATAGTAAATTAAGAACTAGAACACTATATCATCGAAATATAACTCGAAAAACGTGAAATAGAATACAATTCGAGTCAAAGATCAACAAATCTATTTTAAGATGGAAAAAACAAAAGAAAACGTTCTAGCTCTCTGGTTGAGCACGAAACCATTCCCCGCGGAAATACTGAATTCAGCTAACCTCAGTGTTCCAACCGGCCATAAAAGAAATATCATAACTCGAAAAACGTGAAATAGAATATATCCAAGTCAGAGATCAGCAAATCTATTTTAAGATGGAAAAAACAAAAGAAAACGTTCTAGCTCTCTGGTTGAGCACGAAACCATTCCCCGCGGAAATGCTGAATTCAGCTTACCTCAGTGTTCCAACCGGCCATAAAATAAAAGTAACCTAGATTTATTTCCACATTCAAAGTACATAAAACCGTTGTTTGTAGTATCTCTTGTTCAAAAAGTGATTAGTAAATGTGGTCGCTAGATTTATTTACGGCGTATACTATTGAAATCTTATAATTTAAACTATATTTCAATATTATACGCCGATATATAAAGGTTGTTATGACAGTAATTATCAATGCGAGTATGCTGGGTTCAACCCCAGAGTGTCACCATAACCACACGTGTCTGTATCTGTTTAATAAGTTTTATATAAGGTCTGGTGAGGGCAGACGACGTTAACGGTTATGTAATTTTAAAGTAGGTATAAATATTAGGAAAGTATTTAGAAGGTAGTTGAGTTAGTAACTTAGTTAGGTATAAATATTTTTCAAGGTTTTAGATTTTTAGATTTCATATCGTTAGTTAATACACCCCATGCTCCTTTAGTACAGTGTACATTATTCTACTATTCAAGACTTTTCATTTTATATCCATATTGAGTGATTTGTTAAAAAATATATGTATATTGTGCCATTTTGTGGCGGCGGCCATCTTGGACCGATTTTCATCAAACATAGCTAAGAACACTCCCGACTAATTTACCTTTCAACAAAAAAAAACAAAATCAAAAAAATTAAGTTTTTAACAAAAAAATAGAACCGACTTCAAACGGTAAAAAATAAAATATTCAGTACCTACTTCTTCTTGCTTATGGTAATGACTCTTAAAAGTATTTCTGGAGTCGGGCCCTTACTAAAATGTCGTACCTACCATTTGTTCTAAATGGGCACCGACAGTACAGACAGTGGGGCAGTACCTACTTCTTCTTGCTTATGGTAATGACTGATAATCTTTTTTGGAGTCGGTGCCCATTCAGAACGAAAGGTGCACTATATTTACTAAGACAGGACATTTTACTAAGGGCCCGACTCCAAAAATAGTTTTAAGAGTCATTACCATAAGCAAGAAGAAGTAGGCACTGAATATTTTATTTTTTACCGTTTGAAGTCGGTTCTATTTTTTTGTTAAAAACTTAATTTATTTCACTCTTTTTAGTAATTTTAATAATTCTGTAAATATGTGTAAATATGTGTAAATATGACCTTTTTAATCTAATAGCCATCTAATAGCCTGAAAGAATACTACTATCAGTCCACCTGAACGTATAAATTATTGAAAGAATTTGCTCTCAGCTCCTAGCCGTTGAGGAGTTGTACCTTCAATCATGAGCTTAGCAACATCAGGTGATAATTACCGGGCATAAATATTTGTATTATGTTAAAAAATATGACCTAAAAATGTGTATGCCTATTAAGTTTCACTGTTTCCCTCGATTTCTCTAGTATCACATCATCCGATTATGACATGGTGACAGTTGGAACACCTTAGAAGTTTAAGTTTTAGAACAAAAAAATATATATTGAAAGAATTTGCTCTCAACTCCTAACCGTCGTAGTACCTTCCATCATCAGCTCAGCAACATCACATGATGATAATTAAATACAAATGTCTTTTTTGCTTTAGTAAGAATATAAAAATCAATTGATGTTCTATAAACTTTAAATGTTCCCATCGATTTCTCTGGGATCCTGTCATCAGACGTTGACTTGGTGACAGTTGGACCACCTTAGAAATTTAAGATTTCGATCAAAAAACCATTTATTGAAAGAATTTGCTCTCAACTCCTAATCGTCGTAGTACCTTCCAACATCAGCTCAGCAACATATGATGATAATTATACACAAATGCCTGCTTTGCTTTAATAAGAATATGAAATTTCAATTGTTGTGTCATAAAATTCGCATGTTCCCCTCGATTTCTCTGGGATCCCATCATCAGACTTTGACTTGGTGACAGTTGGACCACCTTAGGAATGTAAAATTTCGATCAAAAAACCATTTATTGAAAGAATTTGCTCTCAACTCCTCACCGTCGCAATACCTTCCATCATCAGCTCAGCAACATAAGATGATGATTACTATGCACAAATATCTCTTAAGCTTCAGAAAGTATAAGAAAATCAATGTGTGTGCCTATAAAATTTGAGAGTTACCCTCGATTTCCCTGGGATCCCATCATCAGATCCTGATTTGGTGACAATGGGACCACCTCGGGAGTATAAGCATACGAACAAAAAAAGAATTTTGAAAATCGGTCCACAAACGGCGGAGTAATCGGTGAACATATATAAAAAAAAAATACATACAGCCGAATACAGTACCTCCTTCTTTTGGAAGTCGGTAATCAGTTCATCCGTTCGAGAGCTCCAATGCCACAAATAGCCACAGACACCCACACACACACACACAGACACGTCAAACTTATAAAACCCCGTCGTTTTTGCATCACAGGTTAAAAAAATTCTAATATTTTATCACAATATTTTCCATTACTTTGCATCTGCATGCCTGAGAATTACACAAAATGTCCCAAAGTCATAATGTTCTAATTGCTTAATTTTTCTTTATATCGAAAGGAAATTAATGACATTAAAAAGGTTGAAAAATACTGTTAGTAATACTGAAATCACCCAAAGCAAGAAAGTAGCTGAAACTAACCTAAAAGTGAATGGTTGTCGTTGGTAACTTAACAGTTACCCATGGCATGTGAGGTTCACTGACCTACAATTGACCAAGGTGGTGGACCATGGATTAAATCCTTCTCATGTAGAAAATCATATTTCACATTAATTTTTTTATAGATATTGTTCAATCCTTGCAACTGGCTGATAAGTAATTATAAAAAGAATTCCATCGACATTGACATCCAACGTCAATCGTAAAAAGGTGGTGTATAATGAAGACCATGGTGCCGTGCACTAAATATATTCAGCCGTGCTGAAGTCTTCTATTCTCCTATCGTGACCCATCGGCCGTGCCGAGCAATAAGAGAAGAACGCCGTGCGCTCTCTATCAAGAGTATCAAGATAGTGTTCAAGACCCATCGGCCGTGCCGGACAAACAATAAAAGTGCGCCGTGCGCACCCACCAGCTGCAGATCGACTTGGAGGTTAAGGTTGGTGGTTTAGAATTATTTATCAAAGCAGCAAGAAATTGAACATATCTCCTACGCATAGGTACATACATATTACATACAGTCCACTCTATATCTAGTGCGATTACCGCACAGATATAATTTCATGAATGCTTTCGAAATGTATTCTTTTCGAGAAAATTTTAATTTTATCTTTTCCTAGTACTTAAAATTTGCAATAATATATCTTGTAGGATATGTTTCACTACAGGCGATAAACGTTTATTAAGTAATAATATATTTAGATAATTGTATTTAGATAAGGGTATTTTTTATATGACATTCTCGTATAATTTGACATATGTTTGTTTTAATTTTTATTTTATTTTAATGTGTTTATTATGTAATTGATATGATTTTTAAATTTCATTATCGGTATTTTGTAAATGTAAATTGTACGCCCAATGGGTATTTACAGAAGCACTTGAATAATTATTATGTAACACCACCTGTAAAATGCAATTAAATATGAATAAATGAAAAAAAATGATACCCTAATCCCACATTACGTTTTCTGGTATCGAATGTATTAAGTGCGTCCTTAATACAAATAAAAAAACACTCACAGGCTGAGAACGGAAACTAAGGCACTGCGCAGACTTTTTGTTTCCGACACGGCACACCATGGAAATCGTAAAGTTCCGGTGTTCTGCAGCGGTGAACAGTCAGAGTTGTTAGTAGCTACACCTAGTTACTGTGAAGTACACCGAAGTTTTTTATTTTTTATTTATTTGAATGGAGTAACAGACGAGCATGCCGGCCACATGGTGTTAAGTGGTCGCTGCAGCCCGGACATCTACACACAGCATCAAGCAAGCATAGGTAAGCCTTGTCTGAGGTCGCATGCAGTTGCGCTGCTAACCGGAGGCTGGTGGTCGCCTCATGTAGGTGTGGCCGGCAACTGCACCTTTCCACCGAAACACAACAGAATTGGTTCACGGCAGAAGTGGGTGCAGCGGTAGTACTTCCCCGGGCGAACCATAATAGTTCTACCACCTATAAATACCACCTATAAGTGAAACATAACACAGAGGTCTCCAAGGAAACTGTAAAAACCTCTTTTTTAAATCTGGATTCACCAGTCACCACCATCACCTTGTTCTCCACCATCTTTTTGTCCAGCCCAATGAATAAACAACTGACTGCGGTTACACGAATTTGAATAAGTAGGCTAAGGGCCTCTTTCACCACCTCCAAGTAAAGTGAAAAGTACGCTAATTATCGGTTAAAGTCACCCGTAACTTCAATTTAAATTTTACTATGTTCGAGTAGCACTAATCATATCATAAACTGACCCGTATTCATAGCGTTAACTTGCCAATTAACTTTACTTGGGACTTAACTAATCAACACTTTACTTGGAGATGGTGAACAAGGCCCTAAATATAATAGTTTAGATTAACCATCGCATGTGTATTGGAGTACCGTAGTGGAGTTCGCACCAAGCCTCCTCTTTTCAGAGCGTAACGCAAGAAGTTAACCACATATAATCATTGTTTTCTAAGAAATAGCGTATCGTTTATTGTCAGTCAAGTGATTAATGTCCCAGTTTTTCACAAAACCACTTGATGTACTCAAAATTTTAATGAAAAATTTATAAATGATTTCTCGCCTTATTTTTTAAATTTAAATTCTGAAGTGTATTCCTATTATATAATGTCTGAACGAATTTTAATATTCTGTGATAAGTAATACAATCTCCAAGTGGTCGTTAATCTTATCTTATTGCGATGTGTGCAATAAAATGTAATTTGTATTCAATATGGCAACAAAGCTCCACTGATTAAGCTTAGTAAATAATATAGTTATGAGCAAGAATAGATACCAGTGGAATTAAGTAATAAAGATTCACACTTATAGCCGCCCGCTTTTTCCGCCCGCTTTTTTTTCTTAGCCCATACTCGTATAAGCATAAGCGCACCCAAAGCGGATGACGATCATCCGATGGCCGTACAACAGTGACAAACATCAAGTGTATATTGTTACCCAGGATGTTAATAAAGTATTTCATTCTATTTCATTAGCCCCACAGTAGGGTACACATACCCGGTGTTGTAGGTACCATTGACACATACAAAGACAGAAACACAAACACCCAGACCGAGAACAGAAATTGAAACTCATTTTTTTTTTAGTTTCGCCGGAAATCGAATCCGGGACCGTCTGATTGGCAGTCCCGCATGGTAACCATTGCGTCACACGGGTCGTCAAAACTAAACCAATGCAAATAAATAAAATTGGAGTGTCTGTTTGTAATATTAAAATAACCGCTTTTTGCTACATGCATATAAATGTATATACGGTACATATTAGGGTGGGCCGTTTTTACTGTTTTTTACTTTTCTCGGGGGCTTATCGCGGAAAGGGTGCCAGACCACTTAAAATGAATGTATACAAAATATTTTTTCTTTTTGATAAGTATTTCTGTCTCCGGACTGTAGTCAAAGTTTTGAAATTTTGCTGATTTCGACATAATTTGCGACATTCATATTAGGTACTTAAAATCAAGTGATAGGTACTTTTTTGCCTAATTTAGATGAGAATTATATTGTTCACAATAAATACAGACATAATTTGTAACTACCTCGCACGCAACTCACATGTAGGGGGGCGGGGAGGAAGGTCAAAAACGGCGCGTCGCGACACGCTCGCGCACGTTTCAGTAGCGCTGTGGCTTCTTTAGGGAACAGTCTTATCGCACTACTTCGCGCATTTCAAGATGGAAAATACTCGTGATAAGTGGAAAAGTCCCTTGTTTGGTGATCCATGTGAATTAAAAGACAATATATTGCCAACCTACGCAGATGTGATGAAGTACTATGAGTGGGTTCGTCGCAAAATAAAATTGGAGCGAAACACGAAGAAAGAGCCTTCTTATAAGGAAATTGAACCTATTGTTGTCACTAAGGTGGCAAATATATGGAATAAAGCCTCTATTCCAACAATCCAAATTAAAGGAATAAATGTCATGTTAAAAGCATATCATTTAAAATGCAAAAATATCCTAAAATCTCATCCAAAAATACCCCAAAACAAATTAGAAGAGTTTCGCCGCTCCAGTAGAGTTTTGTTTGACATTTCGTCTTGCAAATGTACCGACATCTTTAAATGTACTTGTCCTAAAGAGAAAAAAGTACCTACACGAGAGCAAAGGTTTCTCATCGACCAGCGATCGACAAGGAAAATGTTTATTGGGGGCATTGATACAGTTACAACGAGAAAACTAACAAACACATTGAAAAGGAAGTTTTCTAAGGCAAAACATCAGTTACGGGCTCAAAAAGACAGCACAAGACAGCTCAAAGGTTGTGTTTTATCGGAAACGGAAAGCAGTACAAGTACGACTGACCAAGACCATAATTTCATGCCACAAAACCAAGTTCAAACGACGGTAACTCCAACCAAAACGTTATCTACTGAAAGCATAGACTATGACTTACTTTCAAAGACTTGTGATAGATTTGGTGTCTCAGACAGAGCTGCGGCAGCCATTACCTCAGCAGTTCTACATTCTTCTACCGGAGAAGTTATCGATAAAAATCGAATGCGACGAAAACGTGACCAGCTGCGGAAATCGGCCGTATTGCGAGCAAAGATCTCCGAGGTGCCGGCTTTATACTTTGACAGAAGGAAAGATAATACTTTGATTGTAACCAAAAAAGATGGGAAAACGTATAGAGAGACAATTCTTGAAGAACATAAATCGTTGATTAAGGAACCGGAAACGAAGTTCTTGGGATATATTGCACCGGATACTGGCACTTCAAAATGCATTGAAAAATGTATCAGCGACTTCTTCCTAGAAGAAAATCTTCCAATGGACTCTTTGTTAGCAGTAGGGTGCGACGGAACGAATGTAAATACTGGCAAGTATTTACATTCAACTCGTATCTGCCACTAGATACTTACCTGCAAAACTGAAAGCCATAGTCGATCCTGTAATTCAAAGAAACAGTTATTTCGCCCACCCTGAAAACCTTTTGCTGGCAATGCTTACTGATCCACAACAGCACATCCGGGAACTGGCCGCACGTCGCATTTTGAAGGCTCGCAGAAACAAAAGTAATGGGCTTCGACTCTTCCAAGTTCCTTCTTTAAACTTCAATGCATCATCTTACACAGATCTTATTGAATGGAAAGAAAATATTACAGAACCACCAATATTAAAGTTGATACCCGACGAAGACTTTCAAATCTTCATCGAACAAAAAGGAGATGGTGACTTGCCTCTCCTACGTCTGCCTTGCCACTCTCAAGCTGTTGAAAGGGCAGTGAAGACCGTAACTGAGGCCTCAGCCAAGCTGAGCAATAAAAGTGCGAGAGACGGCTTCATAAAAGCCCAAATTGAGTCTAGAAAGGCAATGCCAAAGTTCGAAAGTAAGAAGGATTTTCGTGCTAATTAAAGCCATTTTCTGTTAATTAAGACCTCGTTATTTTTTCATATTATGTTCTTTAGTGCCATTTTTTTCTTGTAATACACAATTCAACTAATAAATACGTGTTTTATTACGCAAAACATACAATCAAACCATTTTTACATACCAATATTAATTTACAGAAAATTCAGTTTTTTTTTCATATTTTACGATTTTTTAAGCCAATCCGGAGGCTGAAGATGCAATCCAATCGTAACCATATTTTATACTTGGTCGAAATACACCATAAGGCACCTTTTTTGCAATAAGCTTGAAAGAAATAGTAACATTTTTTTCCCCATACAAGAACGGCCCACCCTAGTACATATACCAAAACAACAGTTTTTACAATTTTTGTCTGTCTGTCTGTCTGTTTGTTCCGGCTAATCTCTGAAATGGATAGATCGATTTTGACGGGGCTTTCGCTGACAGGTAGCTGATATAATAAAGAGTAATTTAGGCTACTTTTATTTAAGAAAGATTCTAAAACCAAAGCCCACGCTGATGAAGTCGCGGGCGGCCGCTATTATAAATAAAAACATGAAAACTCATTAGGAATAAACAGAATGGGAAAGCCTGTTTAGATAATTCTGTAGTTTCTTTTTACTCATGGGTTCATCTCTCACCGGATTCCATTATCAGACTATCTCAATGGTATTTTAATATTGTACTATCACGAAATATTTGTATGATTTCCAAAAAATAAATGATAAAAGAATAAAGACGACAGCCTCCGTGGCGTAGTGTGTAATGAGCTGACTGCAAAACGTGAGGTCGTGGGTTCGATTCCCACCCAGGACAAATATTTGTGTGATGAACATGTCTATTTGTTCTGTGTCTGGATGTTAATTACCTACTTAAATATGTATGTATTTAGAATTATATAAGTATGTTTATCAGCTTTCTGATTACCATAGTACAAGCTCTGCTTAGTTTGGAATCAGATGGTGTTTGTGAATTGTCAAAAAAAAGAGTAGGTGAAATTGAGTTTATTCATCTTTATTACCTACATTTCATTACTACACTACAAAATGTTGCGACCGGCGCAGAGAGATATACCATCATAGAGTGTCACTATAGTAATAACATTCAGCATTGCACAGGGTACAGAAGCCCTTTTTCGTTATCGGGAGGAAACCTTCAAAAACTAAGGTACCTGACAGTTTAGGAGATACCGCACCGATTTTATGAACTGATTAGTACTAAACTAAAATCTTTTCATGTCCTACCTCAGTGCTTAGAGAGAATTCCAGGATCTCCAGTGGAACGCACCGTTGTCCTTTATGAGTGATGCCCAAATGGGTCCATCGGAGAGGGATACAGATCTGCTAAGCCCTCTGGTGCTTTCTACGGCTTGCAGCAACGCACACATCGCTGTCTTTCCCGGGGCTGCTAACTGGACGTCTTGCCACCCGCAATCCGAGAAGCCTCTTTTAGTCGCCTCTTACGACCAGGCATGAGATACCATAGTTGATTTCAACCCTATTATCATCTCACTACTGCGCACGGTTCTATCTCCATGATTGGTGGAGATGCGGTTTCGCTTACTCGTTGTCGGATGTTTTCAAACCACCCACAAGGCGTGCGATGAGGTTGAACGACTGTTTTCTATCGATAATAACCGGGACCGACGTCTGAACGTGCCTTTCGAAGCACGAAAACTCGCATGAATATTTTTTCCCATGGGTGTCACCTATCTCACACTAGACCGTGCCCGTTTGGTTTACCTGCACATCGCTTTCATTCTAGTCGCTGGGCCATGCGCGCTTCGATACCGTAGCCGATAGGTATGTATATGTTTAATCACAATTTAACCTTACAGAACCCCAAACCCCAACGCATGACGTTTTTTATTGGAAGTAAATATTTGATTACAAAGTTTAGCAATTCCGTTGTCACGCGTGTTCGCTGAATGGCGTATTTTGTATGCAATATGAAATGCTCTGTTAGTTTTCATGGGCCTGACAAAATGTAAAATTTTATTGATGTTGTTATACCTATCTGTTTTCGTTTCTCTTTATGGTTAAATGCTTTGCACACAATTTTTTACGAATGATTTAATACGTGCGCATGGTGTGGGATCAAATCTATACACATGAATAAAATTGGAGTGTCTGTTTGTTATATTAAAATATGCGCTTTTACTATATTTATATGAATATATATACGGTACAGATATCAACATATTTTTAACAATTTTTGTCTGTCTGTCTGTTTGTTTGTTCCGACTAATCTCTGAAACGGTTGGACCGAATTTGACGGGACTTTCACTGGCAGGTAGCTGATGTAATGAGGAGTAACTTGGGCTACTTTTATTTCAAAAAATCTAAAACTAAAGTCCACGCGAACGAAGCCACAGGTGGCAGCTAGTTTGTACATTTGTTGTTACACAACTACCTAAATTATAGGTTATAGAATTTTGATAGTTCGACCTAGGAAGTAAGGAAGTAAGGTAAATTTCATTCCAATTAAATAAAACGAAGCTTGAGATATTATAGGTGTTCATTATATAGATTGTATAAAGGTTGTGGGCGGTGAGAGTGGGAGCTCGATCAGTCCAGCCAGCAGCCCCGAGAAGGGCGGCGGTGTGGCCGCATGCCGCAGTAAGCGTCGGAAGGTGCAGGAGAGCACATCTGCTTTCCCGAAGATGGACCCGTTCTGAAGCATCGCGCGTGGTGGACACCAGTGCTTTCACTGGAGATCCTGGAGTCCTCCCCAAGCTCAGAGGCAGGCCACCGAGAGGGTTTTAGTGCAGTCAAATCCCACCTATCTCGGTATCCTCTCCCAAGTCATCCTCTCTCGCCGGGTACCTTTTGAGGGCCCCCCCCCCCCCCCCCGATACAAAAAAAGGCTACAGCCACTAAATAAAGAAAAAAAAAATTGTTATTAAACAATTTTATAGGTAATAAAAGTTTATTGGTGGGGTAGTACCACCGTGGTACCGTCTTCTGCCGGTAATTCTACTGTAGTCCGGTAAAAACGTGCAGTCGCTGGCCAGACCTTCATGATGCGACCATCAGCCTTCAGAGTAGAGCATTTTAACTGCTTACGACTACAGGCCAGATATGCTTGCTCGAGGTTACATGTATGTCCATGGGCTGCAGTGACCATTTTACACAACGTTGTCTGCAAGCTTGGTTGCTACTCCATTCAAATAAAAAAATCCGTAACAGTGATGCTTAAAAAATCTCAATAATATGCTCCTAAGGTCATATAAAGCCAATTATAACAATAATTAATATTCTACATACATAGTAACAGTTAACTCCATCCAATAAATTTCAATTCTCTGAACTCAGAGGGCCCACTCTGTACGCCCGTATCTGAATCTTAGTGAATTTTCGGGCCTCGTTTTTGGATAAAGCATTCAGTAGCTTAATGTCATCAGTGACAACGCTTATTAGACCAGTGTCGTTCATGTTGAAAATGCTAAAAAGTGAAAAAAAATTATAGTAGAATGAAACCTATTGAAAAAGGTAGAGAATATAACAAAAATAAAAGGAAAAATAAATTAGAGGCGATCTGAGGTCGGGAAGGGGGAGGGGGGAGCTTTAAAGGGTAAAAAACGGTTTATCTCGATTTCCGGCAAAACTACAGGTCCTATGAAAAAAAGTTGAGAAGGTCCTATGAGAAAACGTCGAAATCTCTTATTTCTGATGGTGTAAAAAATATACATTACTATTGTAAATATCCTCAGAAAATGCATATTATAAAAACTCGAATACGAATTTTTTTGAATAATTATGTACAATTTTGAGCTTTTTACTAAAAAATACACTTTAATTACAAAAGTAATGTATATTTTTTATATCATCAGAAATAAGAGATTTCGACGTACAAAAAGCATACCGACTTTTTTAAAAAAGTAGATATTTTGACGTGAGAATTTTCGATTGAAAACTAGGCTACTTTTACGATATTAAGTCAAAATGAGGTGAAAAAAATAAATATTTTAAATCGAAAAAAATACTGTATATCTGGGACATAAAAAGGTAAGTTTTCACCAAATTTTGTGAAAAAATAATTTTATTTGTATAACATAAAAATAAAAAACCAAAAACATGGTTATTTGAATATTTAACTTAAATTTTGAGGTTATGTGAAAAAAGTGTAAAATATAAAAGTTGTAGATCTTTTTATTAACTACATCTTTGCCATTTAACTTTTTTTTATAGGACCTGTAGTTTTGCCGGAAATCGAGATAAACCGTTTCTTACCCTTTAAAGCTCCCCCCCCCCTCCCCCTTCCCGACCTCAGATCGCCTCTAATTTATTTTTCCTTTTATTTTTGTTATATTCTCTACCTTTTCCAATAGGTTTCATTCTACTATAATTTTTTTTGGTCTCAAAAATTATCGACACTGGTCTATATCTTATTAATTCATAAACAAAAATACGATCTGAGTATGCCAAAAATGATTTCGAAAATGCTAGAACTTACGGACGGATGCGTACAGAGTAGACCCTCAGTTTCGAGCATCGGATATAAACGTTTAACTTCGGCTTGCTCAGATATTGGTAACAAGTAACTTGATTAAAACCGCAAGCTTTGCAAAAAGCTCAGCCACGTTATTGCAGCGCTTCTTTTCTATAGAAATGACCAAGATAATTATTGTTTTAAGCTAAGTGAAACGGGTGCGCTCGTGTGGTCAGCTGTTAGATGGGTGACCGCTCTAGTGGCTGCAATGGCTGGCTGCAACCCTTTTTGCATCCCACTGCTGGGCACGGGTCTCTCCCCATTATTTGGGAGGCCTGCAGCTTACTCCATCACGCTGCTCCAATGTGGGTTGGTGGAGATGCGGGTTAGTGGCCAACCCGCTGTCAGATGTTTTCAAGCCGCCCATAAGGCCTCCAACAAGGTTTAACGACTGTTATCTATCGACAACAACCGGGAGCGACGGCTTAACGTGCCCTCCGAAGCACGGAAACGCGCATGAAATTTTTTGCCACTAGTGGTCACCCATCTCACACCCGACCGCGCCCGTTTGATTTAGCTGCATAGATCGTTTGCATTCTGTGCTAACCGCCGGGCCATGTGCGTTTCAGTGGCTAAGATTTTTATGCGCCTTTTCGTGATTTGGAGGGCACGTTAAGCCGCCGGGTGGCTTATGGGCGGTTTGAAAACGGTTTAGCCACCAACTCATATCACCACGTACCCGCAGGAGGACGTACTACCAGGAGCATCGTGGTGGAGTAAGCTCCAAGGATCCCCAATATTTTTCCCGACAGCGTGGAACGAAAAAGGATATTTTTGTGTAGCAAAATCTAAAAAGATAAAAGAATACCCGCTTCAAAATATCGTATTCCTCAAATGTGTTTTATTTCAACCTTCAATAAACAATTAAAGAATTAATCATAATCATCGTAGTTAATCATAGTTCGTAGGTAGTAGAACTACTTATAATGGTTCGCCCGGGGAAGTACCACCGCTGCACCCACTTCTGCCGTGAACCAATTCTGTTATTTTTCGGTGGAAAGGTGCAGTTGCCGGCCACACTTACATGAGGCGACCACCAGCTTCCGGAGTAGCAGCGCAACTGCATACGATCTCAGACAAGACTTACCTATGCTTGCTTGAGGTTTTATGTAGATGTCCATGGGCTGCAGCGACCACTTAACATCATGTGGCATGAATGCTGGTCTGCTACTCCATTCAAATAAAAAAAACATAGTTAATCCTTTACATCATGCCTGGAGTAGAAATTTTAAGCCAAATGTGCCATGGGCACACACCAAGACGAAAACACAAAATCTAGACTGAGATATTGGATTACAGTCTGGTTAATTGTTATTATACTACAATACAGACTAAGAACTGAAATGAAACGCTATATCTCACTGGGAATCGAATCCGTCCCTGGCTCAATCCATATTCTGAGCCCTTAGTGTGAGTTTGTAAACGCGCAAACGCTACTATTGCGTCAGAGTTAAAATTGGACAGGTAGATCTTAATCTGAAAGGAATAAGGTCGATAATTAAATTCTTTACGTAAACGCGATAGTAACGTTTTCGCGTGTGCACACTTACACTAAGGCCTCTGAGCCCTTAGTGTGAGTTTGTAAACGCGCGAACGTTACTACTGCGTCAGAGTTAAAATTGGACAGATAGATCTTAACCTGCAAGGAATAAGGTCGATAATTAAATTCTTAACGCAAACGCGATAGTAACGTTTTCGCGTGTGCAGACTCACACTAAGGCCTCTGGTCATACTTAGTTAACACACCGTTATCTACTCGTATTACACCATCCGAGTCGCCTTATTTATACAATACTAGCTGTGCCCGCGGTTTCACCCGAGTTTTTTTCAAAAGTATCCTTTTTTACTTCTGATAACTCCAAGAATATATGTACAAAGTTTCATGATGATCGGTTGAGTAGTTTTCGCGTGAAAGAGTAACAAACAAACTTACTTTCGCATTTATAATACTATTAGTAGGATAGGATTAACATAGTCCCTGTAGCTTCGGGATTAAGAATAGAGCTACGGTATCCCCTGCCTGATCGTAAGAGGCGACTAAAAGGGGGCTTCCGGGGTTGTGAATGGTGTGAGTGGGCGCTCGATCTGTCCAACCAGCAGCCCCGGGAAGGGCGGCGATGTGTGCGTGGCCGCATGTCGCCGTGAGCATCGGAAGGTGCAGGAGAGCACATATGCTCTCCCGAAGATGGGCCCGTTCTGAGGCGTCGCGCGTGGAGGACACCGGTGCGTTCCGCCGGAGATCCCGGAGTCCTCCCCAAGCGCAGTGGCAGCCACCGAGGGGGTTTTAGCGCGGACAAATCCCACATAACCCGGTACCATCTCCCAAGGTGCCGGGTACCTTTTGAAGGTTTCCCCCCCGAAAACAAAAAAAAAAGCATAGGATTTACATAAAAATAATACATAATATTTACGTTTGGCTCAAAATTAAATAAAGTCCCTTTGTATAATTTTCCTTTATGTATTTTAAATGTCATTAATATTTTACGTGCGTCAAATTTATGAAAATAACATGAATTTTGCGAATAATTGTTTATGTTCGGTAAAATTTACGCTACTAACTTATTTTTTTTATTTGTCTAATGTTACAAAACTTCTCTTATACTGTTGGCTGCAGCACTAATTGCGTCCAATTTCTTGTATGGGTTTATGGGTAAACCCATAAAAGAAATTGCGGAGGCCGGGAGCACACCACGCTGATCGAATACGAATCGCTTGATCGGCGACACCAGTCTTCATACAAACGGCGCATTATTGCCGTTCTACCTCTCTTAAAATAATGTTCTATGGTGGTGGCCATTTATGTATCCTTCATTTTAAATCCAAAAAATAATTGCTTAGCAACAATTACATTAGTAACAATTATATCAAAATTCGAATTTAATCACGCGAAAAAATGTAAATTAATTTCGCCTGAAGTCTAATACTGTTCTGTTCTGTTTGTTCAAACCAGATAGTAATTTGCAAAGATTTCAATTAACCATAGGCACCGAGTATCGGTGTCGGGCTGAGTTAACGCTATATCTATAGTATCAAGTAATTAAATCACCACACAAAGCCAGTATTCAGCCTTCAGATTATAAGGCAGTTGTCTTATCAATATTTGTTAACGATCAACCGGTTACGATTTGCTCTATACTAGGATCTACACACTGTTTCAGTACTACAAATCCCATCAAAACATTGTATAATTGGTTCAGTGGTGATGAAATAATTGTTTTTTTTTTGTATTTTCTGAAAACTTATTGCCGAAATATGTTTGCAATCGTTTTTGTGTCCCACTACTGGGTATGTGACTTTTCCCAATATTGAGTAGCTGTAGAGCCCTGGAGCATACTCCACCACAATGGGTCTGTGCGGATTTGTGATGATGCTAGTTAATGGCTAATCTGAACGAGAATCTAAAGAAGACTATAGAAGAAAATAAGAACCGAGACCAACGGCTTAAAGTGCCCGTATTATAACGCCCGTATTGTATATTTTAGATTAGATTTGTTCTTCTTTCTTCGTATGTAGTAGAGCAAGTGCTTTATTCAGGCATAGTGCGACTTAAAACTTTTTACCGATGATGCTAGCTTAATTTGTACCTTTAAATTATGTTAGCAATTTTAAATAATGTTACAACGAAGTACTCGTACATTACTCTCAATTCTAATTCATTTAAATGAAACTGTTAAAGTAGAACTATACACAAATCCAAAGGCCATATTCTACGGCCAAAATTTAAGCTTGCTGCGGAGTCATTATGTTAATGTAAATACCTAAGTAGAGTTATTAATAATTATTAATAAGAGTAAGATTTGACGACCTGCGTGGAGTAATGGCTCCCATGCCGGACTGCCAATCGAAGGGTCACGGCTTCGATTCCCGGCGAAACAGAAATTTGATCGATGAGTTTAAATTTCTGTTCTCGGTCTGGGTGTTTGTGTTTCTGTCATTGTTTATGAACAAACAATGACACGTAAGGAAAGACAGTGAATCTAACTGTTAAAAAGCCCGCAGAACTTCAAGTCTAAAATAGTATCAACACATAACAAAATAATTTATTGAATTCAGGAGCACTACTAAACCCATTCGGGAAAGTTCTGACTTAAGAAAAGGTAAGGAATCATAACTTAGGGAAGCGGTTGATCTTTTGTTAGTATCAATAAAGTAGTTTTGCTTTTTTGCAGATTAACTACCATTCTGCTGACTAGAGCCACGTCTGATTGGATTGAAATAGGAATAGGTAAAGCTTGCAACACATTCAAATCAATTTGTAATGTGTATTTTATGTGAAGCACAGTGTACATATGGCAACATTAAATTGCGGTTCTACGACCTTGCGATTAAATCAGCCAATGTATCTAATACCTCTGAATGAGCAATTCTTGTATATACCTAAATTTATTTTTTTAATCTCGGAAACGGCTCCAAAGATTTTGATGAAATTTAGTACCCTGGTTTCGGGGGTGATAAATCGATCCAGCTGGGTTTTATTTTTAGAAATTTCAAATTATAAAAAAATATTTCAGCGATAATCAAATATAAACTGAAAAATACGACTCTTCCTGACATCTATTGGCGAGTATTAATAATATTGTGGCGTAGAACGCCGTCAAACGCCATCCGTCAATCCGACGTTCAAAGAGATGACAATGACGATTAGAAAGAGCTCATTATATTAAAGCTTCCTTAGCCGAATGGTTACGTGGGCTGACTGCGGAACTAGGGGCTAGTTCAAACCTCAATCAAAACCATATTGCGTTTTTTATTATTATTTTATTTGTGTTTTTTTTTATTAGGATCTATTTCAGATGGCGTTATTAAGTAACACTAAGCAAATGAGTGTTTTGTTTGAAATTAAACAAAGAAAATAAATTGTTTTTATTTGAGCAACGCTCGGTCGTCCAGGTACTTTGTATCTTATACTCGCTGGTAATGAAACACCAACCCTAAACCGATACGGAACTAGGCTTAAAACTTTGTCCCTCGATGCTACTTTAGCAAGCAGTTAACCCTTTACTGACTAACGTGGCATCGTAGAAAACTATAAATTGCGATTTCACTGCGACTTTGTCCTTAGTGAAATTTACTTGAACTTTGTTTTTAATTTGTATAAAGTTTGTGTTTTGTGGAATTGCTCCTTTTTGTTATGATGCAAGTTTTCGTCAGTTTGTTTAATTAAATTTCGCAGCGCTAGTTGGAATGCTCATAAAATAGCCCTTTCTTCTTTCTTTTATCTTTTAATTTTGCTCAAAAATTTACGATTATGGATAGATCAGTTTACTACTCTTGAAATACTGCCTGAAATCGAGCTCATTTTGGGGCTACTAATTCAAGATAAAATAATCTTGAAAGAAAATCATGAGCTGGTGATAACCATCAATATGAATCTATCAAATAAGAAAATTTCTTGGTGATAATCATCTTATAACATTTTTACAACTTTGTTTACGGCGTAAGGGTCGATTGCGATGTTTTCATCATGTCTCAATATACGAGTATCTTGAGTATGTATACTTGATAAATATTAGGAAAGAAAATACCGGTATCCCTTAATAATGTCCCGTATCAACAGTTTCGTCAATATAGTCAAAAAATATATAAGTATCTAAACGATATTATCGAAATACGCCCAATATTATCCGTTTTAGATTATTTGGATTCGCAATGCCTTATCGATACGTGTTTGAATAGTATCGACTTCGTTATTGGAGACCTCATATCACGTATCAAGCATGTGGCTATATTATATACGAGTAGTATATAAAACATTGTATAGTAGGTACGTAGTACGTGTACGGTTATGTTTAATGTTATATTGTATGCTGGGTAAGGTCACGACCCGTCTTCTGAGTAGTTCTGAGAAACACATTTGACATTGTTCTGTGGAAGTAACTAAGAAATAAGGAATACTAGGAAGTTAAAATCAAAGTAAATTTTCTACCGCTAGTTAGATGGTTATTCCATTAATATTTTTGAAGTGAAAACTTCTTTAGCGGCGTTGTGCACTTTTTATGGGATGGGTAAAAAATGTTAAACTTGCGTCAGGACACGTGGCCTATCGAATATTCGTAAGACGGAGAGGTGACAGCTGAATCAGCTTTCATACCGACATTGTCAAGCCATCAGCTGAGCTGATGGCTTGACAGTGTATACTTGTAAAATTCGTTAAAGTATATTAAGTATTTAAAATATGGACATTGAAAAAAGTGACGAAGAAATAGTGAAAGAAAATGAGTGAGTACTTTATAAAAATACTAGATGAAAACCTACTGAAAATACTAGATGAAAAATAATACTGATATTAAAAGCAATTCGTGCGAAATTATTCCCTAACCATTCCAAAATATGAAAAATGCACAACGTTAATGTTCAAGTTTTCACTTCTGCCGGCACTACCGAGTGCAACCCGTTGTTTTTTTGATGTGCTAATGCCACAGTAAATGATAATATTATTAAAGAAATAATATTAAAGAAAAAATGGCGATTCTCTGTTTAAGTTAAATTGAGAGCAATAACTTGTTTCATTCTTCACTGCTGACGTCTTAGTGAAAGGGCTACGATGTTACGTCACGAGGTTTTTTTAACCATAGGAAAATTTATGAAATCATACACATTACAAAATATTTATTCACTGTGCACTTCATCTAACCTAGACCATCGTAGTTGAATACCGGGGTCTTAACTTCAGGGCAATAGCTGTATCGCATCGTGACTTACCAACTCAATAGAGTTGACTGGTAGAGAATGCCTCTCAGCAATCTCAGCATTATGTTACTGTAGGTGGTAGAACTATTATGGTTCGCTCGGGGAAGTACCACCGCTGCACCCACCTCTACCGTGAACCAATTCTATTGTGTTTCGGTGGAAAGGTGCAGTTGCCGGCCATACATACATGAGGCGAACACCAGCCTCCGGAGTAGCAGCGTAACTGCTTACGACCCCAGACAAGACTTACCTATGCTTGCTTGAGGTTGCGTGCAGATTTCCATGGGCTGCAGAGACCACTTAACACCACGTGGCCTGCATGGTCGTCTGCTACTCCATACAAATAAAAAAATTAAGTCCACCCTTTAAACATTTTTTTAAGCTGTAACAATAAATAAAAAAGAAGTAAATAAATATGACAAGGATTCTCTTTTCCTAGTTATAATATTATCTATCAACAATTTCGATAATAACATCATAGGTATTCATACAAAATAATATTTATCCTAGATTTTTGAATTCGCAGAGTCCTATTTCGATACACGTTTATGAATAGTATATTTGGTTTAGACTTATTTATTGAGGCGTTCATATTACGTACCGAGCCGTAACGTGGATATATTGTATCACAAGTTGTTCGTGTATGGATACCGACTGCTATATTGTGATTGTTGGTTATGTAAGAAACTCATTTAGCGTTGTGTGTAAAATTAAATAAATAAATAAATAAACGTTTCCACACTCATAGCCCCACAGTAGGACAGATATACCATGTGTCGTGCGTACCATGGACAAACACAGAGACAGAAACACAAGCACTCAGACCGAGAACAGAAATTTAAACCCATCATTCAAATTTCTGCTTCGCCGGTTAATTCCTTGACGCTTCGATTGGCAGTTAAGCATGGTAACCATTGCGCCACGCGGGTCGCCAGTCATTAATGATTTTTATTTAAAAAAAAGTCTGGGTGATTATTTCTCAAAAGTAAATAAACTTCTTGAGAAGTAATGCGAGATAGTTAAACATTATTTTACAGTATTCATAACGTTGAAATCACCATTTTGTTGATGGCGGAAAGGATATCTACATTTTTTAAACAAGTTTTAAAAGAAGTGACAATATCTAAATATTTTCTTTAACTTTTGCCTAAATTATAATTTTTACTATCGTTTTCAGTCCAAAAATCTAAATCAATCGAAAGAATACCAAAACAAAGTTGCTCACACACATTACACCAGATCTAAAACAGCTAAAAGGCAATTCAAATCGATATCAGCTAATATTTATAATAAAATTAATGAAATCATTGCAATTTACAGAATACACACATACACTCAGATGACATGCATGGAATTTATTGATTTTTTTATTGTTTAATTCTTTGTTGTAGCTAATAATCCTTTGTTGTTGTTGATTTAGTACAACAAGTCTTATTAAGAAATGGAAGTACGGGGCCGCCTGCTACAAGCATATTGCATATTGCATATAAGCATATTGCATATGCTTGATAGGTGGACCCAGCCACAGATTAACTTGTATTGTTTTTTTTTATGAGACAAATATAGATTTTTGTATTTGTATTTTTGTTGAATCAAATCAATTTCACAACATTTACCTTGAAAGTACCTAATCGAAATTGCGAATTGATAAGCATAATATTTGTCAAGAAATACCGGTTTCTCGTAATAACGTCCCGTATCAACAATTTCGTCAATGCAAACATAGTCAAACAAAATAGGTAGTATCAAATACACGATATTATCAAGGTTCTCCCAATATTATTCGTTCTAGATTATTTGAATTCGCAAATCCCTATCAAAATAGGCATATACTCGTTTCAAAATATACGCTTGTGAATTGGATGGTTTCGACTTTGTTATTGTGTAATATGCTAGTACCTGGACGCCCGAGCGTTGCTCGGATAAAAACAATTATTTACTTGGTTTATTTTTAAGCAAAGCATTCATTGACTTAGACAAATTCTTTCGAAATACCTAACTCCCAATTAAAAAAAAATTGTCACAAAAAAATAAAAAACGCAACTTGCCTACTTGAGATTTGAACCCGGGTCTCTAGCTACGTAGTCTGCTTTCGTAACCATTCGACCAAGAAAGCTTTAATTCCTTTGACGAAATTTTTATAGAGGTCTTTCACAATTATCGACATTGTCATTTGTTTGAAGGGTGGATTGTCAAATGTTGACCATTTTGATGGCTTTCTACGCCACAATATTATTATTATTTTCCAATAGATGTCGGTAAGAGTAATTTTATATTTAACTGCATAAACATTTAAAAAAACGCCAAATTTTATCAATAAAAATTTGTGGATCGATTTATCATCCCCGCAACCAGTGTACTAAATTTCATCAAAATCTTTGGAGCCGTTTCCCAGATTCCAAAAATATATTTAGATACATACAAGAATTGCTCGTTTAAAAGTATTAGATACTGTGTTAGGAATTAACGCCGGTAGTTAAATAAAAATGTGACAAAGTAGGAGAAAACGCTATAAAAGCGAGGCCTCCTCTAAGTGGGGATTATTAGTGTTCTGATCGTGGTAAGGGCATTAACTCTGCCTGATTGCGTACTGAAATTCTGTATTTGTGCTTACTGATTATTTAATAAAATTGTGGTTGTATAAGGAAATATTAATTAGAAACCTTAAGGGGGTACCGAGCATTTTACATGAAATTTGTGTTTTTTTGATCCCTTGCTGTGTCGTTATTACTAAAGCTATAGCTATGTATTTTTAACATAAGAAATTTAAGGATATACTCTAATAATCATGGCTTTCAGAAACACGATTACTTGTAGTTTCCTCGATAGAAAATAAATCCAAACTAAGCTCTTAAAAGCTTCTTAGCATGGCGTAAATACTTCACGGAAGGATATCAGTTTTTAAATAATAACAAAACGATATGTTTACTAAAACGTATACTGCGTGCACTTTCAAAATGTTTACTTGTTTGATAATAAGAAGGAAATAACTAAAATAGCGCACGTTCGGCCCATTCTAGGCAGAGCCGCCGCGCTTCCCCCATGTCCGCTTATCTCGCTTCGGCCGTTAGACGGGGAGGTTGTGTCGCTTGCGCTTACGCACAGTTTTAAATACGTAACGACAAATAAATTGTATTCTCAATGGGGAACAAGACACTGGGTAAATGTATCCAATGACTCGATGCGAGAAGAACAATTACAGTCGGAAATTTACAAAGACAGCGAGAATACCACCCAGAGTATGCAGACGACCCGCGTGGCGTAATGGTTAACACTCGAGGGGTCCCGAAACAGAAATTTGAATGATAAGTTTAAATTTCTGTTCTTAGTCTAGGTGTTTGTGTTTCTGTCTTTGTGTGTGTCCATGGTACCCACGACACAGTGTATATATACCCTACTGTGGGGCTATGAGTGTGAAGCGTTATTAATTTATTTAAGTATTCCATTACCTACCATTTACCTACTACTAACATAGCTACCTACGAATATTTACTATTTTTCAACTATTATTGTCCTACTAAAGGGTATAGTCGCAAAAATGAAATTAACTATGGAATTTTCTATTTATAGGGTAAATGTACCAGTTGTTAGCATTTCACTGCAAAATAAATTTTAATTATTTTGATGACGTGAAATAGGATGTAAAAACAGTACAATAAAATATTACCATTTTTCAATTTATAGGGTCTTGGACAACACCGATTTAACCGTTTCTAAAGCGGAAAGCTTAAATTAAATAAATATAAATATTTTTGGACAATTCACCACCATCTGATTCCAAACTAAGCAGAGCTTGTACTATGGTAATTAAGGTACTTAAATTATCTATTTAAGTATGTATTTAGAATTATATAAGTATGTTTATTAGCTTTCTGATTACCAGACACAGAACAAATTGTCATGTTCATCAAACAAATATTTGTCCTGGGAATCGAACCCACGACCTCACGTTTCGCAGTCGGCTCATCACCCACTACGCCACGGAGACTGTCTGTCTGATGATTTATAAATAAACTAATAATGTCCGGTTTTATTTTTATTATCAAATTTACAAAGTGCCAATTACACCGCAACTAAATTCTTATCTCATAGTGGATGAAGAAATAGACAAGACTTCCTCACAGACCAAAAATGATTTAAGTAAGTTGGATATGGTTTATTACTGTTCTAAAATAAAATAAATAAAACAGTAATCAAATAAAATAATAATAATCCTTAGAAAAATATTTATTGATAACATAAATCGTGTTCTTTTTTCCATTTTAGAGTTCCGTTCGTTCAAATATTTACAAAAATTACAGAGGCTTGCTGCTGTAACTAAAACGCAAGATAATTCCAATGTAAGTTGTAAAATTATTAATTTATCTAGATATCTTGAAATTTTGGGTAGTAAGTAATATGTGCGATTATTTGATTTGATTTCGTCATTTGTTTACCTTTTAGCTTTCTTCACATCATTCACCATCTGATTTGGATCAAGAAGAGGAGTTTATAATAAAACCAGAAGAAAAATTGAAAGAGATCAGAATTAGTGGAAATAGAGTTGTAGATTTCATGTATTTATTCGTACAGTTGCGTATTCGTACAGATGGATTTAACGCTGCTCCTATGCAGATTGTTGAAGATTCATTCTGAATTCTTTTGTGATTAAAAATACGAATATATGTTTTTTAATCTGCGTTTTTTATTAATTTTCTACACAAAAGAAAGCCTTTACTGATCGTATTCACACACTAGATCTAGTTAGAAGGACGCAGATGTGTCAAATTGAGTTTACAATACTTTCCTTTCAAAGCTATGGAAATTCCCGCGTTAGATTACAAAGTTGGAGCATCGATCACAATAAATTAGATATAGCAAGCTTCGCTCCACTGAAAACTGTATCCTTATATATTTCGTAAAATTCCTTCTGAAAACATGACGTAAGCACTTAAAAATTAAATCTTTCTAAATTCGAATCGCGTGTAGTTTTGAATCTAGAACTCCTGAGAGAGTCGAGGCTCTCACCACTGGTCTGATTTTGGGTTTCGTAAGGCTATTTGAAGGTTTATTTGAAGCCCACGTGGCCCATTCGTAGAATGCAAGCCATTTACGCAGTCAGATGTAAGATGGATTACTATTTCTGCCTTCCTTCGGAGGGCCTGTAAAGGTGTCGGTGTCGGTCGTTTTCGAAAAATCATTAAATTTCGCGACATAGTCGAAGACCTTATGCGCGGTTTGAAAATATTCGATAGCGGGTTGTCTGATAACTTGCATTTTCGCCAACCCGCATTGGAGCAGAGTGGTGGAGTAAACTCCAGACCTCCCTTATAATGGGGAGAGGATACCTTTTCGAGTCACGAAATCACGATGTATCTTATTTTGTATCGGAGGGGAAACCTTCAAAAGGTACCCGGCTCCTTGGGAGAGGATACCGGGTTATGTGGGATGTGACCGCACTAAAACCCCCTCGGTGGCCTGCCTCTGCGCTTGAGAAGGACTCCGGGATCTCCAGTGGAATGCCCCGGTATCTTCCACGCGCGGCGCCCTGGAACGGGCCCATCTTTGGGGGAGCAGATGTGCTCTCCTGCACCTTCCTATACTTACGGTTATACTTAGCATAGCTGACACTCTCACCGCCCACAACCCCTTAAGCCCCCTTTTAGTCGCCTCTTACGATCAGGCAGGGGATACCGTAGCTCTATTCCTAATCCCGAAGCTACAAGGACGGGGAGATCCCTGAGACGATTATATCCATGAACATACTTGTACTATTTGGGTTTTGTGTTCCTGTCGTTATGTGTCCATGGTGCTCACGACACAGGGATTCCTAGTTTGAGCCTATGAGAGTGTGGCGATATTTATTTATTTATATGATGTCCGTATTTAGGTTTATATGAAAAAAATAATAATTGTCTGCTCTTTTCTTGAGCTCAACATTGCCTAAGCGCACCTAGAGCAGAAAAAACACATAGAATAACGTTCTCTAAGAGTTTGTAAAAGAACCTTACAGTGAATAAAATATTTTCTTTTGGCAGCTGTATCCATGTTCTATGATCAATGGTCCATACTACAGAGCTCACGTGCGGTCGTACCTGGAGAAATGAAGTTGACTATTGCTACCGACGTGAACGTACGAATCAACCTTTTGCTAAACTTTGTATTCCTATTTTTAGTTTTCATTTGTTATTTGAGAATTGGTCTGACGACCCGTGTGACGTAATGGTCCATGCCAGACTGCCAATCAAAGGTCCCGGGTTCGATTTCCGGCGAAACAGAAATTGGTGATGAGTTTTAATTTCTATTCTAATCGAATAATAAACTATAACTAAAATAATAACTAAAATAATAAACGAGAAATTCACAACCATATTGGACTTGCATAGTCCTAACTGTGTCTCAACTAGGAACGGCCACAAGCTGGCATTTCCGAAATGCCGACTCCATAAAAAAAGCTCTTCTTTTATTGGGATGTCCATTAGGATATATAATAAAATCCCAATAAAGATTCAATCCCTGCCTTTAAAACCTTTTAAGAAGACAGTCAAACAAGTCCTCTGCCGCAAAGCTTACTACAACACTAAGGACTATCTTAATGATAAAAGAGCGTGGGAATGAATCTCGCCCACACAAAGCTATTTCTAAATTAAATGTAATATATAGTTTTAGTAATTACTCGCAACTGTGAGCAGCTGGAAGTGGGTTTATAGTGTCTCATACGATCAGCTGTCACGTGTGCCCATTATGGACCCATAGCCATACTGTTATCTCAATTATATATGTACTGTTTTTTTTTAAAAGAGTGCTGGGAGTTTTTTTCCACCGCCTTTTTTCTCTCAGCTCAACATCTAGCCCAAACGGGCACTTAAAGGCGATGACCGGGAAAAAATGACATTCATTAAGCGAATATTTTGTATTCCTAATATGAAATAAATATTTTTTCTTTCTTTCTTTCAATCTGGGTGTTTGTATTCACATCTTTGTGTGTGTCAATGGTACCCACGACCTAGTGTGATTATTTATTTAATCTTACTCGAACTTCAATAAGCTGATTAAACTGAAAAGTCTTCTATAGCTCATAGTAACTAAACTAAGTTTATGTGCGTACCTATTTTATATCTATAACAATATATATTATGGAAAGTAATAAGTGAAGCGCGCATGGCCCGGCGGTTAGCGTAGAATGAAAGCGATCTATGCAACTAAGCCAAACGGGTGCGGTCGGGTGTGAGATGGGTGACCGCTAGTGGCAAATAATTTCATGAGCGTTTCCGTGCTTCGGAGGGCACTTTAAGCTGTCGGTCCCGGTTGTTGTCGATGGATAACAGTCGTTAAACCTTGTCGGAGGCCTTATGGGCTATTTGAGAACATCCGACAGCGGGTTGGCCACTAACCCGCATCTCCACCAACGCGCATTGGAGCAACGTGGTGGAGTAAGCTTCAGGCCTCCCCAATAATGGAGTGAGACCCGTGCCCAGCAGTGGGACGTAAAAAGGGTTGCAGCCAATAAGTTATATTATCTGAAGACAATCAAAGGTATTGAATTTGAATAAGTTTTCACAACAAAGAAGTGTTATTCTCCTGACAATCCTAAGCATTAGTCTATTGTAGAAAAATTGATCTGCGTCCTTCCATTCACAAAGCCCGCGGTAAGATAACCATTGTCGACATTGTCTATAAAGTATTACTTATAATTATACAAGTTTACGTTGAAAGAAAAGTATACTATTACCATATTATGTATTTTGTGCTATTACTTATTACTTAAAGTCACTGAGTTATTATTACTACGTATAGAGTGAACGTCTCTACTAGATTTCTTGTTACACGTGTTAGAGCCAATCAGCATCAACGCGCTCAGTCAGTGTCGGACGTCTGAGGCTGTTCAACGCATTGGAATGTAAAGTGTAACGTCAAATATGCCTTCTTGCGTATTGTACCTTATTACCAATTGACAGAGGTCTTTATTGGTTGGCACATTTGTCTGGTTATTTGGTTCATTACACATTTCGCAATGCATGATGAGCGCACTGATTTTGTTCAGAATGTCGTCTCTATACGTAGTAATATAACTCAATGCTTAAAGTAAGCATATTAGGCAGGCAAGTAATCACAACTATGTTATATCTTCTGTGCACTGAACTGAACAGAATACCGTAGTCCGCCACGCTGTCAGAGTGCAAGTTATTAAAAATGACATATATGTATATGAGATACTTTTCTAATCTCTCCATGTAAAATGAACGAAAACTCTTATTTATTTACTAGCTGTGCCCGCGACGTCGTCCGCGTGTATAAAGACTTTTATAAAATGGATTGATTAAAAATTAAAGATTATTTATTTGCATTGAATAAGTAGTAGGTAGATTATTATTACATTATAGTGAAATCACTTATAATACAATGTTCATATGTTCAGAAGAAACCTAATGTATTTTGTCTAAATCCTTCAGCCCTAAAACAGTAAGGAATGCTTACTGTACTGATCTTACTATCCACTTTTCTCACGTTTCGCTTTTCTCGCGCAATCAGATTCTCTTTACAAATATGTACCTCGTTCGTTTATTAAAGTTAAGAGATACTGCTGTACCCGTGGCTTCATCTATGTTAAAAATAGTATCTTTAGTAAATTGGGTGAATTTATACTGCAAAGAATGTATAGACTCATTCTATATACATAGCTTTAACCTACTGCAGAAAAGAGGTGCACTATACAACTACTTGTAGTTGGGAGATAAAATTTCTAAACATACACGTGCTTAGGAATAAACAATCGGAAAAATAATTGTAATGTCAATTAATAAACTATAGGTTTAAAACTTGCGGACAGCAGTTTGGTCATAAGTCATAACTCATATAACATTGTGAAAACTAAAGCAGAAGGCAGGGTCTCTACACAGTGTGCTATCTATATTTGGAAATAAAGAATATTTTTATAAAGAATCTTTAAAGAATCCTCAATATCTCCATCAATCAACGTGTGTGGATGAGCCCTCAGCCCGTACGCAATAAAGAGACGCAAAAAATTAGTTAAGTTATCATTGGTCCAATTAACAATGTTCAGCATCATACGTATACCTACCCAACGATGGGACAACCCGCGTGGCGCAATGTTTACCATGCCAGACTGCTAATCGAACTGTCCCGGGTTAGAATCCGGGCGAAGCAGAAATTTCAATGATGAGTTTAAACTGTTCTCGGTCTGGGTGGTTGTGTTTCTGTCTCTATGTGTGTTCATGGCACCCACGACACAGGGTATATCTAGCCTAATGTGAGGCTATACGTGTGAAATGTTATTTTTTATTTTTTTTTACACTATGTACTTACTTTTATTAGACTTAAGGCTTTTATTTGAAATTATCTCCATCGAATCACTTTGGAGAAGAAATGAATATTGCTCAATAACGCCATCTACCGTATGACATGTAAACTTTGTGGTTGATAAATCGAATGTCAAATTACCAAATAGGTAGATATTGAGATTAACAGTTGGTTCACTAAAAGTTTAACTATTCGTCACCTAGATGTCTGCAGTAGTCTCGTTTTGTTAAGGCTTTGTACATTCTGTATGAAGGTTTAGATTCCGTATCTTACAACCTTAATGCTGGATGCATTGAGATTGTAAGATTTGGATTTCGGTTCATCGGAGCTAGAGGCCTCCTCAATATTGGGAGAGCTCCATGCTCAGCAGTGGAATGCTAAAAAGGTTGCAGCTTGATATAATGTAGCGATAATAATCGTTTCAGCTGCAGCCTGTTCATAATCTTCCACCCCAAAAGAAGACTAATAAGCTGAGCAACTAACTCAATGGAGCCTGTGATGTAAGGTTCGGCGGCGGTAAGGCTCGCGATGCGCTTATTAGGTACCTAGTCTAGCCATTCTCGGCCAACGAAAGAAAATACAGTAAGCTGATCTAAGTATATTAAATGTAGTCGACAATATTAGTGAGAGTTCAAAATAATTTTAGGTACTTAAATTTAAACTTTTATTTATGGTTTTAAATGGGCTGTTACCGAAACTTTCATACAAATTCCCCAAAGTGCCTTTTAAGTTTATGTCGCGTATTGTGTAAATGAACATATTTTTTTTGTTTATCACCCGATTGATATGAAATACACACTAATGTTACGGAAATTCATTCAACAATATATCAGTAAGCACAACATTCAAAGAAGGGAAAAGAATTTGAGACTGAAATATTAAGTTAAGGTTAATTATTGTACGCTTGAGATACCAACTTTCGAATCCATTTTATTTGCTATTGAGGGGTAGTTTTGAAAAAAGCTTAAATAGAATTCTTACTATGTTAGTAAAGATTACAAATACAAAATTATAAGTATATTACTCTGCACAAAAATATTCTGTACATCAAGTTTCGACACTCAATTTTCAAAGAGTTTCAAAGAAAATTGACATTTAAAGGGTGAATTTCGGGAAATGCTGAAACACGTATTCTTTTATTTTGGTTAGAAAATATTTATACCAAATTTCAAGAAAATCTATTGAAAAAATCCAAGTTTTCCATACAAATTTTCATCGCTCATTTCACACCCTTAAAGGGTGATTTTTAAAATTATCTATAGCTTAAATGTTAGCGAGGACCAATATATATAAAACAAAAAAGTTTCATCAAAATCCGTCCAGTAGTTTATGCGTGAAAAGCTAACAACAGACAGACAGACAGACAGACAGACAGACAGACAGACAGACAGACAATAATTTCAAAACTTATATTTTTAGCTTCTGTTACTTATAAAAAGACCCCTAGAAGTATTTTTTTAAATTTATATGCAATGTACAGAATTGACCCTGCTTACAGTTTTATTATATGTATAGATATACACATGATCACAAGATCGTTAAAATGATATAACATATTTAACTGTCTAGTTACCCACCAATCCGCATTGGAGCAGCGTGGTGGACTAAGCTCCAGGCCTCCCCAATAGCTGGAATAGACCGGTGTCCAAATGTGGTATAAATAAAAAGGGTTGCAGCAACGCAATACATTGGTAGGAGTCTCCGCATATAAAACAAGTTTTTATGCACAGAGGCGTGCGCCGGAGTTTCATTACGGGATTACCCGCCTTGGGATCCTGGTGGCCAAACCACTTGGCCGTTAGTGCCCTCCCTGGACGGGACCGGGACGCCATGGCCACGTCGCCGGCTACGTATCCAAACAATTAGTATTCACACTAATTGTTTGGCACCTCACTCACTTGGCAACGGTTTGGCAACGTCGCCAATTTGGAAGCGTAGCCACGACCAGAGGCGGCTCGTCCTAAAGAGCGCTGGTGCAGTGCACCCCCAAAAAATTACATAGTATATTATATTAATTATTACCTATATCTACGCGTACATTTAGCGTCAAGATGTAACGAGTGGAGCGCCAGCGATTGCGCTCCTATGAAACGAAGTTTAGTACGATTCCTAGCGCTGTATTCAATGAGTGCGAAAGAGAAACATCGACACAGGCCGACGCGTGAAACAAAAGATTTCGTATGAGAAATTAACCTAATCTGGAGCGCCGCTCACGCGCGACGTTGCCAAACCGTGGGTTCGGCCGTGACGGCCTGCTTATGCGATGTTGCCGTTCTTATGTATACAAACAAACGTGTCGTCGTCTTTGTCAGTTATTTCGTAGTTTTTCTTTTAAATGAATATTTAAAGAAATAGTTTATGCGCGACATTTTGTGTTAAAAATGGAACAATACAGTGTATCTTTTATCATTTGTATCTTTTAGTAAGCAGTGTGAAAAAAACTTTCGAAATACGCCTTGAACTGAAAGCAAAAATGTAGTACGAAAACTAAATCTTTTACGCGTGTTTTTAAATCTGAACAATATTTCAAAACACATTGGTTGTGTGCATGTGAAGAAAGCAATAAATTAATTTGTTTTCCGTGTCTTGTGGTTATCAACTGGAACTGACACCAACAGTGGTGGTGAATCTGCTTGGATGGCAACGATGGTAAAATATTTTTTTTGTTTTTTTTTTGTGAACCCCCATCGAAAAATGTCACTAGCCGCCACTGGCCACGACCGACGATCACTTGGGTGGAGACTGGATACTTGGCAGCCTGGCAAAGTCGCCAACAAAATGTATACGAGCAAGTTGCGTCTCACTCACTCGGTAGCCAACGTTCCGCCAAGCAAGACGTTGGTACCAAACCAAATTCGCGCTCATTGTGATAGATGATATTTGTAGGATATTTTTTCAAATCTTCGTATAGTTTACCGAGAAAACTGACTGGCCACTCCCTTGGCTACTCTATTTGGCATCCGAAAGAAGCCAGAGGTAGCCATGGCTACGTAGCCGCGACGTAGCCATGGCGTCCCGGTGAGGTAGGGCACTTACTTTTATTATTCAGTGTTGACACAATATGACTCGACTCCTCTTGTACGTGGATGACAACTTTAAAAACTCTATGCTCTATGTAGTGATAACGGGAACTAGCCTTCATGAGCATTTATTGCTCAGTTTCTTACATCAGACTCATTCTTACAACAGTATATCAATTCGTTTAAAGCTTAGATGCGCGCGGTGGATTACACAGTTATGAAAACGCGATCTGATACGGAGATATGCAGTTGAGTTTTGCTATCAGCACATTCACAAAAACCCTTTTTATATTGTTACTATACGTTTATTTATATATGTACGAATGCTTTAATAAAGAATGTGAATACGCACGCTAGACTACCCGCTTATGAAGCGTTTGATCTGAAGAAATAAAGCCAATTATACATATTTTGATGCTCATTCTTACAACTGTACATACATCAATTCGTTTAAAGGCCAGATGCGAGAGGTGGATTACACAGTTATGAAAACGCGATATGATACGAAGATATGAAGTTGAGTTTTGCTATCAGCACATTCACAAAAACCCATTGTATATTGCTATTATACGTTTATTTATATACGAAAGCTTTAATAAAAAATGTGAACGCGCGCTAAATTACTCACTTATCAAGCGTTTGATCTGAAGAAATAAAGCCAATTATACACATTTTGCTCCAACCACATTAGTATCAACCCGTGGTATATTGCTGTTATTCGTGTATTTAAATACAGAAGCAAAAGTTTATTACAAGAGCTGAACTAATATACGTTCAAGTCGGGTAATATTTTTTTTATAAAACAATAGGGATTCGAGCGCTGGATTACACAGTTATGAAGTCGCGCGTATGTTATGAAAAAATGAATCAGAGTATTGCTTGCAGCTCATTCGTATCAACCCATCGTATATTGCTGTTGTACGTCTATTTTTATCAGGTCTATATGAGCATTTTTTGCGTTTAGTAGAGTGATTCCGATTCTTTTGTAATCATAAGATGATTTGTCGTAAACATTGCACTTTAGAGCTGCTTATATGCATAACATACATTTTTCTGTATTATAAACGTAATGTCATCCAATTGGAACATTATATTACTAATCACAATATAAAGTTGTCAGCATTCTTACTAGGTAGTCATGAACGCTATCTATTCCGCCCTAGTTCCCACCATAAAGATAAGAGGGGTCGGCAAGACCTCGGTAACGCAGGACTTGTGAGGGCAAAGGGCGAGTGTCTATGGGTTCTAAATATAGAGTTTTATGGAGTTGATATAACCATGGTAAAGTCGTAATGGTAATAATGTGACATCAAGCTATGAATACATATTATCCTGAATTCAATTCGTATTCAGTATTCCATACATTTTGAATATTGTGTTAGTATATTTTTGTATGTCATAAAATTGTATCAAAGTGTGCAGTATCAAAATTACAAGATTTAAAAACGATAAACATAACTGAGTCTTTCGAACATGTTCTGTATTTCTGCTTTTATTATTAGGTATATTGACCAAATGTAAAGACTTACTAAACTTACATAATAGTTTCTATACTTTTGTATCCAAAAGGAAACTTGACGTATTTCTGTTATCAAAATTATATTGAGAAATGAATGGACTTATGAAATCTTATTATTTTTCCGTTTTTAAAAACTAATGTTTTTTATTAAGCCTAAAAGTGGTAATACTTTTTCTTACCCATACGCGTAAGGCAATAATCCAAATTTATAATTATTATGGCAAGCATCTTATGAGTATTCAGTACAATAATATACTTAAGTTGCCAGCATACCCGCCAGGCAGCAATGAATCATATCTATTCTGCCCTAGTACCCATTATAAAGATAAGATAGGTCGACAAAGACTGGGTAACGCAGGACTTGCTAGGGCAAAGGGCGAGGGATTCCGAATATAGATTTTTATGGACCTAATATAACTGTGGTAAGTGAAAGACCGCAACGGTAATAATGTAACATTGAATATGAATACATATCATGATATTGAATTGAATTTGAAGGGGATTTTTTGCCATCTTAATTTCCATAAAATTTGAGCCTTTTCTCCACAGGCTTTGGAGTATAGAAATTGACAACAATTCGAACTGTAAAAAGAAAATCATACGGTTTCTTGCTTGATACGGTTGAAATTATTGTTAATTGTTTGATTAAGACTGTTAATATCGGATGTTAAATTATGATGTTAGTTGCTGCACCAGACATAGTGGAGATAGTCCACCAGTCAGCGCCTTCGATCGAAATAAAGTGAAAAGAAAATCCATTAAAAATCTTCCGCACTACAAAGTTTTGACTAATAGGTCCTGCCGTAAGTTGCAGAGCCACATACATCACTTCTTCTTCCGGTTAAATTTCATCTGAAAGCTTTACGCCATCTTCTCCCCTATTAGTCACACTTAAGGAGTATTTTTCTTCAGCACATTACTCGTAAATCACAAACGTTGGAGTTAACGCAGACCTGCGCTCGGAGAAAATACAAAATTTGCAATATTGAATAGTTTACATAAAAAGGAAAAACGAAAAATTCCAAAATAAAATTCAATGAAAATCACCTGAAACTGTTTACGCTTGAAATCTTTATAAAAATACTTTGAAAAGAAGCTTTTAATAATGATAAATTTTTGGTGGCACATGAGTTTACCTATGCAATCTCCGTCCGCCTTTTCATGATTAAGTGACTATGGCTGTTGAAATAAAGGGGTTGGTGATAGGTGGGTGAAAATGAAGGATTGTATTACCACAGAATAAAAAAATGTACCAAAAATTTAAAAAAATATTGTTTTTTGGCCACCCGCATAATATATATGTATATATATATATATATATACTAATATACTAGTAGACCCCGCAGACGTTATCCTACCTTTAAAGTATCGAAAGAGGGTTAGTTAAATATCATTTCAAAGAGTTTCTAGGTTACTGTTTAATAAAAAATATAAAACAAACAGTGACAGATAAATTGTTATTCAGACTATGTGAAACTTCTGGATGATGGCGCGAAGAACCAATGTTTGACAGTTACTAACAGTTTATACAGGAAAGTAAAATACGTTGTTTTACTATTAATTTCGCAATTTTTCTATATTTTCTCACCACTTAAACCTTCCCTGGACTTCTACTAATATTTCAAGATTAGTCACATCCGTTCAGCCGTTCTTAAAATTAAATTTTAGCGAGACTTAACGAGACGAGAAAATTTGGCCAATCAGTGTCGGAGGAGTACGACAACTATCACTGTGACACGAGATATTTACGTACCTATAAGTATAGAGAAAAAGAAGAAGAAGTAGGGCACGAGTTTGCAACATTCCATGTTTCAAATGAATTAGATAAAAAATCTCAAGCAAGTCTAGACTTGTTTGTGGTTGTATGCACTAATATTCTTAATGCTGATAGTCGTCAAGTGTAGCCGGCAGTTGCAGCTTTTAATAGGATTGTTTAACGGTAGAGATGGCCGCAGCGGTAAAATGTCTTCGGCCATACAATATCATATGATTATTAAAAATAAATGACAGAACTAAAGTCGTAAACAAAATTATTGCACCAGTGTGTTATAAGACTAAATGTAGCTTAATTTGTTATTAAAAACTCTTCTGCAATACAAAATTATTACTAATATAATGGGTCCATAAGTTGCGGCGTTGCATACATCTCTGCTTCCACAGGGTAATTCTCTCCTAAAGGTTCACACCGTTTTCTCGCCTATAACTCAAGTTTAAGAAGCATTCTTCCTTAGCACATTACCCAGAATTTATTCCGTTTTATAATATCTCTCGCGATGTTGTCGTAAATCACAAACGTCGGAGAAAACGCAGAACTTTGCTCCTGAGGAAAGACAGAATTTGCAATATTGGAATTGGTCTGTTATCAAAAGGTGAAAGAATTATGAGGCGAAATATTGAAAATAAGTGCTACAAAAATTGTTTTACTTACGGATTAAAATGTTTTACTACTTTGCTGCACATATGTTTTTACAGAAATTTTGTTGGGCTGTTGATTAGTAACACTATCCCTGTATTTGTATGTAGGGATAACTTACCTGGGATATTCTGGGGAACTTAGCGCTGCCGGACCCTAGTTTAATAATATTAAACGAGTTTATAATGCTTGGACGAGGTATTGGAAAGTGGTTAATATCGCGGTATAACGGTTTTTATTAATACTAAGCCCTAGGAAACAGCGGTTAATTATTCCTAAGTTACAAAGAAAACCGAGTAAGGTCCCACAAGCCTTGAGCCTTGTCAAAGTTCTCTGAGCTGAGTAAGTTCAAAAGCGTTCGAACGGTAAATTGGTCACAAATTCGTGTCACCTTCTCCTTGTATACGAGAAGTTTAATTTTAACTGGTCTCGGCCAGATTAAAAAGAGATCCCATCACAGTTAAAAATTAAAAGGAAATGACGTACAACCATACTAACAAACCCGTAAGCAAAATTAATTTAAATTCATATTCAAGTTTCGTATTAAATAAAGCATTTCTCGCGTCAATTTCAACATGCATCGTCTGTCATTATCATTAAATTCCTTCCAAAAGCATTTCCAGCGGCAAAATTAGACCTCTTTGAAAACGAGGAGCAAATTTAATAACGAACCTTGCACTTTCCTTTCAGAGTCATTTGCTTGCGTCCAAGGTTTTTGCTGTGAATAAATAAGTTTTTTTCCATACATTTTCTTTGTTTTGCAAGCTATTTTAATCAATCAAAATAAGACAATCTAAGATACAATTTTGGTTTATGATGCAACTTGCATCCTTTTTCCAGAGAAATACTACCGTTACCATTTCTGACGCAAAGAACTTGCTGTGTGTTTAGGTCGAATGTAAACTTGACGGTGACCAACAGCTTTCGAAGTACCAGGCCATCGCATTTACTCCCGGGTATAACCTGGGCAAGCTTGAGATTGTGTGAGGGTATCCATGAACAATGCGCCTTTAAACATGTTTTTTTTTTCTAGTACCTACTTTCTTTAAATATTCTAAATATTCGCCTAAAAATATCAATTTTTGGAAATATTTGTACCTATACGTATAGAATTACACGTTGGCCTTTGCGCCAGCGACCAAAAATTTAAGCATACAAATATTAACATTTTATTATGATGTGTTGATAGGATTTAGTATTAAGATTTCCGATTATTTCCCAATCGATTTTTTCAACATTTTTTTTAAATACATCATTAAATACTAAAGTTGGAATGTGCTTTATACATTTTTATCCAAAGTAACACCGTTAAAACCCCATCTAACTTTCTCATATACCTAGATATATGACTGCAGTCAAATAAAATAATTTTAAACGATTTTAAATAATTATCAAAATCATAAGCGTGACTAAATTGTCAACATCGATTTTTTCAACATTTTTTTTAAATACATCATTAAATACTAAAGTTGGAATGTGCTTTATACATTTTTATCCAAAGTAACACCGTTAAAACCCCATCTAACTTTTTCATATACCTAGATATATGACTGCAGTCAAATAAAATAATTTTAAACGATTTTAAATAATTATCAAAATCATAAGCGTGACTAAAATGTCAACATACTAACCCACATATTTATTCTACAAGAACCCATTATAATAGTAATGTGAGCTACATAGTGTGTGTATAAATGTTTACACAGAAGTGATCCATCTCAGCTGGTTATGTTGGCAGCATTTCATTTCCGTAGATTATTTATTAATATGCCTTACCGTACTTCCGTAGGCTTTTTTTACAGCTTTCTTCAAGAACCCCATGTTATAGTCCACTGGGAATGCCTCAGCTGGAAGGTTGTCCCATAACCTACACGTCCGTGGTAAAAAGGAGCGTGCTAAGCGGACTGTGGAGGACCGCCACGAGTCCAGATGGTGCCGGTGGAACTTTAACCTTCGTCTGGTGGTATAGTCATGGAATGGTGATGAAGGCATGAGTTTGAAAAGTTCCTCGGAGCACTCACCATAGTAAAGTCGGTAGAACACGCAGAGCGAGCCTATGCCTCTTCGCAAGCTGAGCGGTTCTAGCCTGTCTGTCAATCTTATAGTACGTTACCCCTCATAACTCGTTACCCCTCACAAGGTGCCGGGTACTTTTTAAAGATTTTACCCGATACCAATAAAACGGTAGATTTATTGGCCGAGACAATGTTCATTGTTTTAAAACTGCATAATAAGTCTACAAGGTTTGGCTACATCTATCATTAACAGCCGAAGATCTTAATGTCATTGATGTGCTACGACAACATTGCTCCTTTAAGTGTTTTTATATAAATTCTTCCACCAAGTACCGAAATATTAGTCTTGGTATAATACTTCTTGATATTAATAATACGTGAAGTAATCCATCTCACGCGGCTATTTCATCTCGCTACATTATTTATTAATATCTCGGCTCGTTAGGATTATGACAATGTAGATAATGAAAATGATATAATTATGAAGTTAAAATAGCTTTCTTCTACAGAGATTGTGACTTTTCCTCTAATATTGCACGAACGTAAGGGGGAAAATCATAATATTTCGGTACGATATTTCCTATCACTTGAACCTTGCTTGAGGTTCTCTGATCTCGGGATTTTCTGGTCATGTAGATTTCCGTGGGCTGTAGCAACCACTGAAAACCATGTATTTATCATCACCTTCTTATTCTTCTTTCTATACCTATAAAGAAAACAACGCCAGCCATAGGATATGCCTCCGTAAAATTGTAAAAACTGTATAAAATATTCAGTGTTCCTTTATAGAAGATTAAAATTTAAACAGCGCTACAGGTTAAGCGATATATTTTCGAAAACATCAACGACCATTTACTTTAAATATTTATACTTTCATCATTTTCACCAGTTTTTACCTTTGACACTAAAAATAAACTTAAAATTCAGAGGACCATTGGTCCAGAATCTAGGATGCACTGAAAACGAAATGGGTTAACTGTGATGGTGTATGAATATGAATGTCAGTTGGTCCGTACATTTTAATTTGTTACATTTAAATGCACTTGCCCTAGTTACAGTTGATTTTATGTAGGGCCGCAGTAGTATATTACAAAAGTACGATCAACATGTAAATATTGCGGACATTTGTTAAAACATTACTTCACTAAGAGGATAGGATTCGAATCAGAAGTGCAACGCGCACACATCCTGATTTACATCAGTGCAAATAGTACATCAGTACAATTAGTAAATCAGTGTAAATAGTAAATTCTAGTCAGAGGTAACCAAATCTTCTACCGATATCGTTGCGCTTCTACTGCACAATCTGATTGTGCCTAGTTATTTCGTGCTGTTAATCTGCATGGACCAGTAACCGCAACTTTTCCCTAGAACACAACAATATCTAGACACGCGGCAGCGTGTCTTGACAGTGACAGCGTGTCGTGTCTAATAGATATTGAACTTGGCTTGCAAGTTCAATCAAAAGAACTGGCGACTCAGCACCGTTTGTATATTTGTACGAACCATTTCGACCGACTTTTGTCCCCTCCATAACTCAAAGCCTATTCAACAGAAACACATCAAATTACGTATATTTATTTATATCCACAAGGACAACTAGAACCCAAAACAACATTAAAAAGCTAGTAGCGAAATGAAAGATGAATTATTATTGAAAATTGAATTCAATTTGTATTGTCATATTTTTAATGAACAGACATTGTTGTAGTTGATAGTGACAGAACAAGAAAAAGAGTTGCATACTTGCTTATTTATAATGATTATTTTGTTCCCTGAAATATTTTTCGGGATTTTCTGTAGAACTTGGCGCTCATTTAGATCTCAATACAATTTTCGGCGAAATCCACAACAAAACATATTCTTATTATTGAACTTGGCTATCATTTAACGACCCGCGTGGCGCAATGGATACCATGCCGGAATGCCAATCGAGGGGTTTCGGGTTTAATTCCCGGTGAAACAGAAATTTGAATGATGAGTTTAAATTTCTGTTCTCGGTCTGGGTGTTCGTGTTCCTGTCTTTGTATGTGTCCATTGTAACCAACCCACGGCACAGGGAATTAATTACCTTACTATGAGTATGTAACGTTTATAGTTTATTATTTATTTTTCACATTTGTATTTTTGGTGGGATTTGCTTCACTGCATAAATTAGTGCAGAGTGGGGCAATGACGTCGAAACCATTTTAGGTGTATTACAACGTTTCACTATCATTTATGATACTAAAATGGCTTTTAATTTTTACTGATTACTAGTGAATGTCCAGTTTATATAACCCTAAATCATGACGGAAGCCATTATTAACGCTCCCATGGTAATTTGGGATGCGCTTCACAACGTATTCGATGTGCGTCGGTATCCCGGAGGGGCTTTGCGCAGTGGGCTGTAAGAGATTAAATTGACTTGTTTCGTGCATACTATCTTCATAGTACTAGTTCGAAAGATGTATATTTTATAATATAGTGAATTATATGAATAATAAATTAATTCCGAGTATAAATGAAGAAGTAAAATGTTAAAGATATTAAGGTAAGTATTCGTAAAATATTTGCTATCACAGAATATGATATTTACAATAAAATAATGATTGTTGAGTGGTTATCGGGTGCCTTTGTGAAATGATGCGGTTGCAGGCTTACCAAACTTACTCGAGGCGATTATCAGCCTCCGGAACAGCAGCGCAACTTAGTCAAACTGAGGCTTACCCGAGAAGTACCAAGTAGCAATATGCGGTGCACTCCACGTTCGATCCGGGTCTAAGGTCTTAAGGGAAAAATACTGGATGTTCTAAATTTTTTTATTATTTTGTTAATCATTGAAAGGTGTGTCGTATTTATCAAAATATCTTTTCACAGGGCGGTCTCCAGGTTTTTGCAAAAATACCAAAGATTCCAAAAATATTACGATTGCTTCTGTGCTGGGGCTGTAATTAAAATGAATTTAAGTAGAACTGTTATTTAATTTAAATTGACGAACCCTATGGCACTGCAATGTGCGATCACTTCACTGGTGTTCTGTGTAATGGATCCTCAGTTGGATGTTTGATTGCGGGGAATATATCGAAATTACGAATCTAGAGGACAATCACGATGGGGTTATGAATGTGCTGCCCACATTAAAAACTCTATACCTACTTATTTATTATTTAATTTCGAACCCAAAACCTTATGCTCGGCACACACTGGTCGTTAGGGGTCATTATATTATTTTAGGAGCACTTTTTAACTAAAAAAGAATAACAAAAACTCAACTTACCTTATTTGCACAACCTTCATGTGTTCTAAAAATTTGAATCCATTATCATCTGCTAGCGCACTTACTGTCCTCATCGTAGCCTAAAAAAATAGTGAAAACCTTAGTAATATTTTTTATTTATTTTTATTTTATTTAAAAACTTTATTGAACCCCAAATATTGTGGTACAATAGGCTAGCTAGATAATACCTTAGGATAAAGTTATCCTAGGCGAGATAATCAAACATATTCAACAATTCCTACCATCAGTAAAACCAAGCAGAGTTTTATGATTTCTAATAACATTTTCTGCATTTCTACTATTGTAATAACTGTTTTATTTCCCTACCTTTGTTATAACTTACCAGTTATTGATGTGGCCGTGATTTTATTGTTATTTTATGACTGTTTGTCACAAAACTAGCGTTGTTACATTTTATCTGGGAATAACAAGTTGATAACTTTGATGGAGGTATAGTTATAGTCCGGCGTGACTATTGATGTTTGCTGTTGGATGTGAACAAAAGCTCGCATTTTTCTGAAACATCTATACAAAGATATGACAGATTCACTTTCAGAAAAAATATTGTCGTTATTGGCCTGCCTCTGCGTTTGTGAGGACTGCGGGATCTTCATTGAAACGCACCGGTGTCCTCCACGCGCGGCCCAGAACGGGAGAGCTGATGTGCTCTCCTGCACATACAGATGTTTATGGCGGCATGCGGCCACGCATACACCGCCTCCCGGGGTTGCTGGCTGGACGGGTCAAGCTCCCACTCTCACTGCCCGCATCCCCGAAAGCCCCCTTTTAGTCGCCTCTTACGATCAGGCAGGGGATACCGTAGCTCTATTCTTAATCCCGAAACTACAGGGACTTCATTTTTTCAACCTACCATCACATTGTAACTGACGACCAAGCTTCTGAGAATTTTTAAAATATCTGTGGCAAACATGTATCGTGTTCGTCTTCGTTTCACAGTAACACTTCGTAACACAGATATACGAGTACCAAGCATATTCATATCTGAGAGAAAGATTAATTCGAATTTTCTATCATGAGTACAGCTTTTCTTATAATTTCTAAAAAAAAGGCAAACTTAATGTAACTACCAATTCCTGAAAAAAAATATAACGAAACCGCCATGCCACTTTCTAAATTATAATAACTGCTTTTATGAAACCGCATTCATCTTAAATATGTTATAAATATAAGAAAATAGCAGAAAACATAATTTCTACAACTTTTTCTGTTTTGCATACTAGTTTTCGGCCTCTCCTGAAAAATCGCTATTTGGCGGTTATATTAGGTAATTCATATTATATTAAGGGACGATATATTACGCTTCTCAAAAAACCGTCAATAAAGAAATAAAGAACAATTACGAAAGAAACATTATCTACCTATTATTCTTTCCTTCACGGAAGTATTGTTTTTCCATTATCTACTCGGCTGTCCTGTCTCAGCGTCCACTAACACGAGTGCTTGTCATTACGGGAAAGTGAGAAAATTTTATGTACGATGAAAATGTTCAATCGACGACCCATGGCGCAATGGTAAATATACCGAACAGGAGATTGAGGCCCCAGGTTCGATATCCGCTGTAGGAAAATTTGGGTCATAGGTTTTAATTTTCTGGTAACAGGGTGTTTGTGTGCCTGTCTGTGTTTGTTCATAGTACCGCGAAGCGAAGATATGAGTGTAAACCGAACTATTATTATTATTGTTATTATTATCTTACTTATATTAGCTGAGTTCATAATTGCAAAAGTAAGTGGTAAATTGCTTGCAAAAGAATATTCAGGAGCTACAAGTACAAAAATATTGGTTACTAAATTAACACTATATTATAATGGGTTGGCAGCTTAGAGCAACACAGGTACTGACAGGTATGACACCCGTCGGAGGAGTGGCCTTTACGGGCGAACCCCTCATCCCAACGTGCATGCACAATGTGTCTACTAGTTATATACAACTAATGCGTGTGTGTGTCGCTGTCAATATTGTCGGTGCATAGAAAATGACGTTGTCAATTGAAATTGACATATTTAGAAATGTATGCGTCTGTAGCGATGAAAGAATATTTGTGAATGTGTGATAAAATTAAAATGTGTGCGTTCTTCCCCCCGCACCAGATTTGGAACAAAAATTATGTATCGAAGCGAGGCGCAATGCCCTCTCCACTGACGGGTGAGTCAGTACCTTTGATGTTTTAAGGTCGGCAGCGAAACATTCGTTGTAGATTTTATTGTGATTTCATTTCATTGTGAACTGTATGAAAGAATAAGAATTTGTTTCTATGAAAATTTCAAAGTCAAATAACAGCATATTATGTAATTTCAGTTAGAATTGGAGTTTGTCCATAACAATGTACTTTACTTATTTAATTTTGTAAGATGTCACGTACGAATTTTTTATAAGAGTACTATAGTTAAATAAAATATGAAAACCCCCAATAAAATATGAATAACACTCCAACTTTGACATTGGCAAAATGATCAAAAGACCGAGACGCCATTCGAAATAAAGAAATGACAGCTTGTCATATTTCAACCTTGTTATATTTTTGAATGAGGAATGCACTGACAACAAAATTATTTGACAGGTCGGGACAATTATATGAAAAATAAAATTGTTGTTTTTATTAATAAAATTGATTTTATAACATAATAACGTTTCACACTCATAGCCCCACAGTAGGGTAGTTACCTATACCCCGTATCGTGGGTGCCATGGGCACACACAAAAATAGAAACAAAAACACCCAGACCGAGAATAGATATTTAAACTCATCATTCAAATTTGTGTTCCGGCGGGATTTGAACCTGGTACCCTCCGATCGGCAGTCTGACATGGTAACGATTACGCTACGCAGGTCGTCTTGGAAATCTTTAAAATGAGGCCATAACCGATTTTTTATGAGCAGCCATCGTCCCGTAACCACTAGGACACGTATCATTACTACCTCCAGGATTAACGTTAAGGAATATAGCTGAATAGCTAATGAACTAAAACACTGTTTACGCGAAAAACCTACATACACAGGCACATAAGTGCAATTCTAAAAGAAAATTACCTACCCATCTTTTACCTTTTATGAAAGTACTCGCTCGTATTACATATTTTTCCATTATCCACTCGACTGTCGCTCTGTCTCAGTGTCCAATATCACGAGTGCCTGTCATAGCAGGGAAGTGGGAAATTTTAGTGTACGACGAAAATACTCAATCGAATACTGGACTGGAGATTTGAGGTTCTATTTCCGGCGAGTAAAATATTGTATGAAGAGTTTTTTCTGGTGCCTGGGTGTTGTTTTTTTTTTGTCTTCGTCTATCCCTGGTATCCACGATATGGGGAATCCTAATTATTGTTTGCTAATTACTTTCACGGATAACAAAGTACCAACATTTTTTTTCCCACCAGTGGGAGGGATTTAGATCCATATTTCTTTCTGACGCCATATTTGTTTTGGTTGCTAGCACTGCAGTGAAAAAATTAACTATATATAAATCACCTGCCTGTGCTTTTTAAGAAAAGTATATTCAATGATTAACTTTTATACGTAAACTAGTGGACCCCGCAGACGTCGTCCTGCGAAAATAAGTTGCTTTTATTAATTTCGCAATTTTTCTATATTTTCTCACCGTTTAAACCTTCCTTGAACTTCTACTAATATATCAAGACACATCAAAATAAGTCACATCGGTTCAGCCGTTCTCGCGTTTTAGCGAGCCTAACGAACAGCAATTCATTTTTATATATAGAGATGAAATGAAATAAGAAACATACTTAGAGCATCAAAGTTACTGACTCACCCTGGTGTCATACCTGTCATACCTTGATGCTCTAAGGAAACATAAAAATTTTCTTTTCATTTAATATTGAATGGCTAAAAGGGTTTTTATACAATGCCGTTAAACGAATTAAAAAAATAAGAAACATAAAAGACAGACATGACAATTTTGATAGATGGGTCAAAATGTAAATAAATAAACACAGAAAGTAAATAATTTTGTAAAGAAATAATAAAGGAAAAGCAAAGTTTAAGAATAAAACAAAAGGATATAAGTTATAAAATATAATAATGGACGTGAATGAAGTAAGTAATAACATGTAGTTTGTTTATAACACTACACGACGCATTTCCTTCATTTCATTTGCTTCCCGTGGGAATGAGATATTTTCACGCGGTAAAAAGTAGCCTATGTTCTTTCTCAACGTCCTTTCTATGTTTATGCCAAAATTCATCAAAATCGGTTTTGTGGTTTAAGCGTGAAAAAGTAGCAGACAGACAGACAGACTTTCAAATTTATAATATTAGTATGGATAACTAAAAGAGGTTTTAAAAAAGAAAAAGCCTTATATAACATTTGTTAGGTAAAAAAAATCTTAAAGGAAATGGACCCCGTTCTCAGAAATAATTCCATTACTTGATTGTCAACGTAATAGACGGACACGAACCCTGTTTTTTATGGATTGGGCCTTTTCGTTAAACGCCTTAGCGTTTTGAAAGCAAATAGAAATCTTGAGGCTATATTGAACACAACATACTGAGTATAAAAACCTGAAGGAAATGAAACTAATGCTTCTCGGAAATGTTCCCATTACCCGGTTGTTAACATATCGGATGGACAGAGACCCAGTCAGAGACCCAGTCGATAGATTGGGATTTCTTTGTAAACGTCTCCTTATCGTTCCTTGTAATAAAAAGGAAACAACGGAGTCTTTTAAAGTAGCACTCATGTCCGTTGTGTACGTCCGTTTATTTGTCACAGATAATTTGCTTCGTAACTATTGGAGCAAATGTACATATTTTTCATGGTCCAAAGACGAAGGCATACCGTAAGCAGAAGAATATCGCAACAGTTCTGTTATCTGTATTGGGTGTATAAAGAAATATTTCTTTGTAGAGATATCAAAACACATTTTGTTATAAAGGTATTAAAGAAATAAGACGATAAAAATATATTTACCCTCCCTCTCCATGAGGCCAGAATTTTGAAAACCTTAGTTCCTTAGTAGAAGTTGTCTATCTATTATTCTTTTGTTTTATTTTGTTTCCGAGTTCCAAGCCGAGTGGTGTCCGGCGTAGAATAGCACCACTCCCACTCTTCCCACGGGAGGTCGTAGGAGGCGACCGAGGGACAAATACCAGGAGATGGGCAGCAGCGTCTTCCTGAGTAACATACCATCTACTGCGGTCACCAACACGCAATGCCAAGCGCGGTGACTATGGCAATAACCCCCATGATGAGTACACATATACCCCGGCCCCCAGTCCCCGGCGGCCCCGCTATTCCTGGCTATGACAGCGGCCACGGTCACGGCGGGGCAGGGGGTGCTAGGAATCTCCGGCAGAGATCCGGCTGTCGCAAACGACGACCTCTGCACCTGGCAACATATAACACCAGGACACTGCGAACAGACGAGAAGATACAGGAGCTGGAAGAAGAGATAGACAAGTTAAACTGGAGCATCATAGGATTATCCGAAGTCCGAAGACAGGGCGAGGACACGGTAATCCTCAAATCCGGCAACTTGTTCTATCACCGGGAGGGCGAACATCTGTCCCAAGGTGATGTCGGGTTTCTCGTACACAGGTCCCTCGTCAACAACGTGACGCAAGTCGAAAGTGTGTCAGCAAGGGTAGCGTACCTTATACTCAGAATATCTAAACGGTATTCGCTGAAGGTCATACAGGTATACGCACCGACCGCAACACACCCAGACGAAGAGGTTGAGGCTATGTATGAGGACGTCAGTAGAGCCATACATGCCTCAAAGACTCATTTCACGGTGGTGATGGGGGACTTCAACGCTAGACTGGGCACGCGAGACGGCGACGAGCAGAAAGTAGGGCCCTTTGGGTTTGGACAACGGAACCACCGAGGCCGCTTGCTCGCTAACTTCTTGGAAAAGGAGAACTTCTTCATGATGAACTCCTTCTTCAAGAAGAAGCCACAGCGCAAGTGGACTTGGATAAGTCCAAATGGTTCCACAAAAAGCGAGATAGACTTCATTTTGGCCGACAAACGGCACATATTTAATGATGTCTCCGTGATCAACAGGGTGAAAACCGGAAGTGATCACCGAATGGTACGAGGCACATTAAATATCAACATTAAGCTGGAAAGGTCACGCCTAATGAAGTCTACGCTCCGACCAACACCTGTCCAAATCCAGGGCTCCGAAAACTTTCAGCTGGAGTTGCGAAATCGTTTCACGGGCCTAGAAGAATGCGAATCTGTGGACGAAATTAACACCAGGATGGTACAAACCGTCCACGAGGTAGGGTCAAAGTTCTTTAAGACCCCCTCCAGTAGTAAACCTCAAGTGCTCTCTGAACATACCCTCGGTCTCATGAAGGAAAGGCGTGAACTATGTGTCCAGTCCCCGGCTTCAATGTCGAAATACAGGCAGCTAAATAAACAGATCTCTTGCTGCAGACGACGTGATCTGCGTGCTCACAACACACAGCGCGTCAAAAACACTATTGAGCGGAACCAAGGCTCCAAAGTGTTCGCAAGGGATCTGATTATTGGGCGAAGCCAGTTGACGAGATTGAAGACGGAGTCTGGCGCTATGGTTACGTCTAAGCCTGAAGTTCAGAGAGAAATTGAGAGGTACTACGGACGGTTGTACACCTCCTCACAGGCTCCCGTTCCCAATATGGCGAACGACAAGAGAGCCAAATTGACCCGACACTATACCGAAGATATCCCGGACGTCAGCCTGTACGAAATTAGAGGGGCCCTAAGTCAGCTAAAAAACAACAAAGCACCGGGAGATGACGGTATCACATCAGAGCTGCTAAAGGCTGGAGGCAAACCCCTCCTAGTGGCGCTCCAAAAACTGTTCGATACCGTCATCAGAAACGGAACTACCCCGGAGGCGTGGAGCAGAAGCGTGGTGGTTCTGTTCTTCAAGAAGGGTGATAGAGCCCTTTTGAAGAACTATAGACCCATCGCGCTTCTGAGCCACGTCTATAAGCTGTTCTCAAGGGTCCTTACTAATCGTATTGCGCGCAGGCTCGACGACTTCCAGCCTCCCGAACAAGCCGGATTCCGAAAAGGCTACAGTACCATAGACCACATACATACGCTGCGACAGGTTATACAAAAGACCGAGGAGTATAATCTGCCGCTATGTGTTGCGTATGTGGACTATGAGAAAGCCTTCGATTCTATCGAGACCTGGGCGGTGCTAGAGTCTCTCCAACGGTGCCAGATAGACTATCGGTACATCGAGGTGTTGAAGTGTTTATACAAAGCCGCAACCATGACAGTCTGAGTCCACGACGGAAGCACTGAACCTATTCCACTGCAGCGCGGAGTGCGACAAGGGGATGTTATGTCCCCGAAACTGTTTACCGCTGCACTGGAAGACGTGTTTAAGCTGATGGAGTGGAAAGGGCTTGGTATTAACATCAATGGCGAACACCTCACACACCTTCGATTTGCCGATGATATAGTCATCTTGGCGGAGTCCCTGGAAGAACTCAGCACAATGCTGGGTGACCTCCATAGCGCCTCTCAACGGGTGGGTCTTAAGATGAACATGGACAAGACGAAGATCATGTCTAATGTCCATGTCACACCCATACCGGTCGTTGTTGATGGCGTTACTCTCGAAGTTGTCGACGAGTATATTTACCTGGGTCAAGCGATCCGTATGGGTAAGTCCAACTTCGAGAGAGAGGTAACTCGTAGAATCCAACTCGGTTGGGCAGCGTTCGGGAAATTACAAAGTGTCTTCTCGTCCAGAATACCGCAGTGCCTGAAGTCGAAAGTTTTCGAGCAGTGTGTGTTGCCAGTGATGACCTACGGCGCTGAGACGTGGTCTTTTACAGTTAGCCTTTTCCACAGGCTTAAGGTCGCTCAGCGAGCGATGGAGAGGGCTATGCTTGGTATTTCTCTACGCGACAGAATCCGTAACGATGAAATCCGTAGACGAACGAAGATTACCGACATAGCTCTCAAAATTTGCAAGCTGAAGTGGCAATGGGCAGGCCACATAGTTAGGAGGACTGACAACCGATGGGGAAGAAAGGTCCTCGAATGGCGACCACGTCTCGGCAAAAGGAGCACAGGCCGCCCTCCAACCAGGTGGACTGACGACCTGAAGAAGATAGCGGGAAACCGCTGGATTCAGAGGGCGCAGGACCGGACGGAGTGGCGAACATTAGGGGAGGCCTATGTCCAGCAGTGGACTTTAAAAGGCTGATGGATGGATGGATGGATGGATGGATTTTGTTTCATTTTATTTGTATATTTTTCTTTTTATTGTGTTACTAGCTGCCCCGACAGACGTTTTCCTGTCTTAACTACGAATATTGAAATCGAATTTGTGAAAAAAAAAAGTGGTTAAGTATTCTTAAATTTTATAGTTTTCCATGCAATTTTCTTAATTATTTTATTGATAAGAATCTTTTCCTGATAATAACAAACATAACAAAAAATAATTATCGAAATCGGTCTAACCGTTCACGCGTGATGCCGAGACCAAGGAAAAAATAGGGATTCATTTTTATACATATAGAGATAGAGATAGGTTTTGCCAGTGACTTCTTCCACATGTAATTTAGTTATCAGGGCACAGTTTTAATTAACACTCGTTATAATTGTGACATACGTACAAATGGGCTCTTGGGTGAGCAATGTAGGCAGCTCTGCCAAGAGTCGCGTGGCCGAACACGCCGTCGTTTTTCCCGTGGCTGTTGGTGCGAGCTTCTACTATAGCCGTGTACACCCTCGAAAGCCTGTACTTAGTCGCCTTTTATGCTTACGTGGGGGACACCATATCTCATATTGTTAATGCCGAGGTGACTTTTATGTTTTCGGGGCGAAATCTTCGCAAGGTACGTGTCAGAATGAGGAGTGATACCGGGTTATGTCGGATTTATACTGCACTAAAACCTCCTCAGTAGCCTGCCTCAGCGCTTAGAGGACTCCGATGTCTCCAATAAAACGTGCTGAAGTACTCCATGCGCAGTGCTCCATACCGCTGCCCACAACTCCAGAAGTTTACATTTAATCGCCGCTTACGATTAGGCAGCTGATCTGTTCTTACTGTATCGAGTCTCACTGTAGCTCATATTTATTACTTCCACCTACGGAGATCAATTCCGAGCTAGCCAGCTAAGTTTCTTGGAGAAACTACCTACATGGTACAGAAACCTACAACAAATGTATGAAGAGTATTTTTAAGTATTTTATCTATGAAGTTTTTAGGTTACTGTCTAATAAACTGTAATGGAAGAAAATAAAATAATGACAGATATCGTTTTAACGTTTGATTCCGAGAGCTATTTCGAGAGGTAAGCGACGAAATGACAAAACGGAATGCAAAATTTTTCAAAAAGCTATTTTTTTATATTCTGTCAAAATGGTGGAGTTTAGAAATATTTTTTGTCAGTCAGCAGGATTTCTTAAAGTTTGGGCACTTACCTCAATTTAAAAAATAAATATTCACTGCAATTACTTTTCTAAAACCATAAAAAAATAAGAAGCAAGCAGTATGTCAATTATTGATAAGTTTCACAGTCTTCAGTCATGCAAAACTTGTAACTCGGTGTATCACATAATATGAAAGTCGTTTAAAATAGTAACTAAAATTTTGCAAGTTCAAGAGTTTTCATATAAAAAAATCATTCACACCTTTACCATTCCTTAAATATTTCCATAACCGATGATCAACGCTTATTTTTTAAAATACCTGATCACATCAGCTTATTAGAAAATGGTTGCAAGTTTTCATTGCTTAAATCTCTGAAAATTTCATGTGTGTCAAATTTTTGAAGGACAGGGCGAGTCGCACCAACTGTTGACAAATACGACAGACGTTATGAATATTGCATTCGAATTGGATGTTGGATAAGTATTTTTAGATTTTCTAATTTTTCGTGCAATTTCCTTAATGTTTTCTTACCTACGAACCGTCTTCTGCCAATAACAAACACAACAAAAGAAGAATTAGCGAAATCGGTCCAGCCATTCACGCTTGATGTCGTGACCAAGGGATAATGGGATTCATTTTAATATATAGAGATGTATTAGTTTGTTTTAATGTTATAATAAGGAAAGATAAGGAATAAGGAAGGAAGATGCTAGCGACATCTTCGTTGCATCTCCACTGGGATATTCTCCTTCTCTATGGCAAAGATGTATTCAAAGTGTGTACCGTTATAAGAACATTAAGTAACAAGTAAATTTTAATTAAAAATGGAATTCTCGCTAAGGATAAATTAAAATCGTTACTGATTAATAAGTCTCTTTGGTCTAGTGTTCCTGCAACTGATATGAGTATTCACCAAAACCTAAATATGTTATATATTGAATTCATGTTATGAATTTTATACATACAATACACACAAAATTTCTTTAATAATGTGGCTTCGCATAGTTTCATAATTACATCATAGTCTTCCATTAAACTCTTCGCGCTATAATCATGCCGTTGTTTAATATGCACTTCATTATTTCCGAAGTTGCTTACAAAACCCAGGATAGTCAATATTGTTGCAGTAATGGAATACTTAACCAGGGAAGTGTGGAAATTATTTGAGCGGAACAGAAACGTTGAGAGAAGCTCTAAATTTTTAAGCCGTTACTAGATTAACAGAAATTGTAGCCGCATTGTTTGATGTAACTACGGGTTAAGTTATTATCAGAACGAAGCGATATTCAGACTCTGAATTTCAGAGTACAAGTTACAATGAGAAAAGTTATAGCAATTAAGTGCAACTGACAGAGAAATGAATATTTTATTTGACCTTAACGACCTAAGATTTACCTAGGATTTCTTCGAACGCGATTACGTTCGATGAAATCTTAGGTTCGATTTCCAGCGGGATACCAATTTAAATAATGAATTTAAATTTCTGTTTCCTGTCAAGGTGTTTCTGCCCCTGTTTTTTGTCTCCATGTTCCAAACGTCGCAGGAAATTCTAGCGCGGACAGAGTGTAAGACGTTTGTATTAATTTCTACTAACCTAACCTAAACTAAAAACAGCAAAGCTGGAGCAGTGACACTTAACAAATTTGTTTTCGTGTTTATTTTCATTTCATAATAATTATGCTTGTTTACGAAGTGCTGTTGTTGACTTGATCAAGCTTTTTGTAATATTTCTGTTTTGACTCCTTCTCATTCTAGTTTTCCATTGTAATTATATATATATAACTAGCTGTGCCCCGCGGTTTCACCCGCGTTAGAGAGGATCATTAGCATAAAGTGAAGTCCCTTCTGAAGTGCCGTGGACCGGTTTTTTTGCAGGACTATTTAAGATAAACATTTTCATCATACATTACATGTATTACTCTAGCGGTTTTGGCAGCGCACACCAGAATAGCTCGCAGATGGTAGATTTTTTCCTCCTTACTTGACATTATCGTCATATTTTGGACAATTCACACAATTATAAAGTTAGGTAAAACCTACTTTGCTACAATCCGCAACCACAACGTATGATGGTGTATACCTTTTTCATGCAATAGCACCTCCCTCCCTCCCACATAGGACACATGCACATGCAACAACAAAAAGTATACACCAAAATACGTACCATCACCAACACGTGTTTCGCCCCAAAACAGAGCATTATCAGGGTTATTGACTCTACGACGGTCACCCGCAAAGTGAGGCAATGGCCGATCCAGCCCCCTTATATACGTTTTCAACTCCCCTCCATCGGAGTCGGTGAAGTGACGTTTGTGATACGTCAAAATGTATTATGTCAAATGTCAAGTTGATGTCACGCGAAACACTAAAAAGAATCGAGTGAGATCAACTGACTGATTGGTTGGTAAAAATATGCAATAGAGGAGAGTTGGAAACATCTATTTGTTCATTCAGCAGTGTAATGCCATGTCTGTACACAGCAATATGTTCGCGATATCCTATCAATGTCCTACCAGTTTGCCTCACTTTGCGGGTGACCGTCGTAGAGTCAATAACCCTGATGATGCTCTGTTTTGGGGCGAAACACGTGTTGGTGGTGGTACGTATTTTGGTGTATACTTTTTGTTGTTGCATGTGCATGTGTCCTATGTGGGAGGGAGGGAGGTGCTATTGCATGAAAAAGGTATACACCATCATACGTTGTGGTTGCGGATTGTTGCAAAGTAGTTTTTACCTAACTTTATAACAATGGAGTTCCGCAAAGTAACGCCTGATTCTATTAATTTTATAATTCACACAATATCTTTATAAATTGTAGCCTATGTGTTATTCTGATGTATAAGCTATATTATTGTAAAGTTTCATTTAAATCCATTCAGTAGTATTCACGTGAAATAGTAACAATCATCCATACTTACAAACTTTCGCGTTTATAATATGAGTAGGAAGTAGGATTCTCCAAATGATTCATTAAAATAAATTAAAATAGTTTGCAATTATTTAAAAAATCCAAATGATTCGAGAAGTTTCTGGAACTTTCTCGAACATCTATACATCTATACATATAATAAAACTGTAAGCAGGTTCAATTCTGTACATTGCATATATATTTAAAAAAATACTTCTAGGGGTCTTTTTATAAGTAACAGAAGCTAAAAATATAAGTTTTGAAATTTTTGTCTGTCTGTCTGTTGTTAGCTTTTCACGCAAAAACTACTGGACGGATTTTGATGAAACTTTTTTGTTTTATATATATTGGGCCTCGCTAACATTTAGGCTATAGAAAATTTTAAAAATCACCTTTATGGGTGTGAAATGAGGGATGAAAATTTGTATGGAAAAATTGTTTTTTTTTTCAATAGATTTTCTTGAAATTTGGTATAAATATTTCGTAACCGAAATAAAAGAATACGTGTTTCAGCATTTTCCGAAATTCATCCTTTAAATGTCAATTTTCTTTGAAACTCTTTGAAAATTGAGTGTCGATAATTGATGTACAGAATATTTTTGTGCAGAGTATTTTACTTATAATTTTGTATTTGTAATCTTTACTAACATAGTGAGAAACATGTTTAAGCTTTTTTCAAAACTACCCCTCAATAGCAAATAAAATGGATTCGAAAGTTTTTATCTCAAGCGTACAATAATTAACCTTAACTTAATATTTCATTTTCAAATTCGTTTCCCTTCTTTGAATGATGTGTTTACAGATATATTGTTGAATGAATTTCCGTAACATTAGTTTGTATTTCATATCAATCGGGTCATAAACAAAAAACGGCAAATTGTTTGTAAAGTAGGTTTACGATCGAGATGTTTACGTGATAACGTCCGCACGAGAAAATCTCCATTCGTTTGTATGCCGCTAGACGGAAGATCGGTCCACTCACTCGAACGCTATGCCAGCCTCCGCTTGTGAGGATTCCGCGTGACAAGTTTCACGGAATGACTGGCAGCGCTCGAGATGAGACGGGAGATCGGTCCGTCTCTCTCTCGTTATACCTGCGATCGCGCTCGTGAGGTTTTGGTGTGACGATTTTAAAGACGTTATCACGTCAAAAGTATACGCAACATAAACTTAAAAGGCACAAAAAGGAATTTAGATGAAAGTTTCGTTAACAGCCCTTTCAAAACTATAAATAAAAGTTTAAATTTAAGTAAAAATATTTTGAAGTCTTACTAATATTAGTGATTAATATGGTCGATCATATATGATCGACCATATTAAATATACTTTGATCAGTTTACTGCATTTCTTTCGTTGGCCGAGTATGGCTAGACTATAGGTACCTAAAAAGCGCATCGCGAGCCTCACCGCCGCCGAATTTTACGTCACAGGGCTCCATTGAGTTAGTTGCTCAGTTTATTAGTCTTCTTTTGGGGTGAAAGATTATGAACAGGCTGCAGATGAAACGACTGTTATCGCTACATTATATCAGGCTACAACCTTTTCAGCGTTGCACTGCTGGGCATGGAGCTCTCCCAATATTGAGGAGGCCTCAAGCTCCAACGAACCGAAATCCAAATCTTACAACCTCAATACATCCAGCATTAAGGTGGTAAGATACTGAATCTAAACCTTCATACAGAATGTACAAAGCCTTAATAAAACGAGACTACTGCAGACATATAGGTGACAAATAGTTAAACTTATAGTGAACCAACTGTTAATCTCAATATCTCTACCTATTTAGTAATTTGACATTCGATTTATCAACCACAAAGTTAACATGCAATACGGTAGATGGCGTTATTGAGAAATATTCATTTCTTCTACAAAGTGACTCGATGGAGATAATTTCAAATAAAAGCCTAAAGTCTAATAAAAGTAAGTACATAGTGTAAAAAAAATAACGTTTCACACTTATAGCCTCACAGTAGGGTAGATATACCCTGTGTCGTGGGTGCCATGAACACACATAGAGACAGAAACACAACCACCAAGACCGAAAACAGAAATTTAAACTCATCATTGAAAAAAGTAAGTACAATGTAAAAAAAATAACGTTACACACATATAGCCTCACAGTAGGGTAGATATACCCTGTGTCGTGGGTGTCATGAACACACACAGAGACGGAAAATCGACCACCCAGACCGAGAACAGAAATTTAAACTCATCATTGAAATTTCTGTTTCGCCGGGGTTCGAACACGGGACCCTTCGATTTGCAGTTCGGCATGGTAAACATTGCGCCACGCGGGTTGTCCCGTCGTTAGCAGTCCTTACTGTTTTTGGTTTGAAGGATTTAGAAACAATAAATTAGGTGTCTTCTGAACATTGTATTATAAGTGATTTCACTATAATGTAAGAATAATCTACCTACTACTTATTCAATGAAAATAAATAATATTTTATCTGTAATCAATCCCTTTTATGCAAGTCTTTATTCACGCGGACGACGTCGCGGGCACAGCTAGTTCTCAATAAAATTAAAATTATAATAGTTTGCTAGATCATCGTTATTGGTTAGAAAAGGGACCACCCACCGCCACCAAACTCCCTTATTATCATCTACGTACGGTATTTACCACCCCAACGGGAAGTTGATTAGAGTTAATTGTAATAGAGAAAACCGTGTCCTTACGTACAAAACCCTTTACTTTATATATATAATATATATTAAGATTTAAGATTAAGATTATAATTAAGTTGCAAACGAACCTGAAGCTAATGTGGTGTAATGTAATATGGTAGTAACAGTTACAGATCACGGAAATGATTAGTGGAGCGGTGGTTTAAAATAACGCTGGGATTACTGATAGAGACATGCACTTTTACTTTGCGTGTAACGCGCGTAGAGTCAATAATCTTGTCGATGTCCAGGGGCGCTACTCGATATGCTAGATATCTTTACTATATTTTCTTTTTGAGGATACATGGCTTATGTATCCACAAAAAGAAATGTCAGAACGGGGTCAAAAATGTGGTGAAAAATTCACGATTATATCTATTATCGATTTCAAGAGAAGACGTCCTGTTTTGGTGTGAAACCCTTAGTGGTGGTGGTGGTACATATGTTGGTGAATATTTCTTTATTGAATGCGCATATTTCCTATTTGGGAGGGAAGGAAGTGCTATGACATATAAAAGATACAATATGCATACAGTTTTTAATGCGAAATGTAGCAAAGTACTTTTAATCTAACTTAATAACAATGGCGTTCCGCAAAGTAACGCCTGACTTATAAAATAATAAGTGCATAACCTTTTAAGGCAGAATGCATAAACAATAGTGTTTAAAAAATAACAGAATTTTGAAATTTATGTTTTAGTGTGCTGTTACAAAGTAATCGCTTTATTAAAAGCATATATAAAGTGAGATTTTGTCTGATGGATGATATAGGTACATATCTAACGATCCACATTCAATAGTTTACACAGATGTGGGACTGCAGAATTTGCTCCTTATACTGTCCTACGGGTCGGGGCACAAAGGGGTTTCAAACATTTTTTATAGAATTGCCGGGAGACACTGAAATGGATTTTATTTAAAAGGTTCGGGCAATCTATTTAATTTCTGAGTAATTTTTAAAGAAAAGTAACTAATAAGAAATGACGGTTTCCAAGTGCTTCTCTTGATTTTTTAACCCTTTTTTTGTTAAAAAAGTTAAGTTGTAAAAGTTACACAAGTTAAAAAACTCAGTATCGGCAAGATGTTTTGTTATATTCTTTCGAGAGATGTACACTTAGAGCAACGAGAAACCTAGACAATTGTTTTTATTACAATATGTTATATTACAATACAATACTAATAATAATACTTGTTTATATTACAATACAATACTTACCTACAATATGTTTTATTTTTGAATGTTTAGTTTTTATTGCGTAATGTTGCAAAGTATCTAGTTTAATCCTAACCTTATAGCAATGGGGTTATGCAAAGTAACGCGTGTTTCAATTATTTATACTTTAACCACACTAAAACCTTTATTTTTAACATGTGTTCTTTTTTTTTCCTGTGTGGGTAGTTGTAGTGTAAAAACGTAAAACCAGATTGCGCTATATTTTAATTAGTTAAAATTATTTTATTCATTGAGAAGTATATGTAATATATGTAAAATTAACAACTAAAACCACCTCAATTCACTGTTATTAAGTTTTCCTTTTATTGGGCACTTATTCACCAATAAACACAACACAACATGGATACCTTGCTTGCTGACCAAATGGAGAAACTAGAAACACTTTTTGAGTCCCGGGTTCAAAGTTTTGAAGATAAACTAGAAAAGGCCACTTCTGGAGAATCTTCTACCAATTTACAAGACATCACAACTGTAGCACGTGAGTTTTCAGAGTTTAAATCTCTAATTTGGCAAACTCTATCCAATATCAAGTCTCAAATAGAACTGCTTACAATCGGCTTGGATAGGCATGAGACAGCCATGAGGAGAAAGATTCTACTGTTTCATGGTGTGCCTGAAAAACAAAATGAGAAAATTCATGATGTGGTTCACCGCATTATAACCAACAAATTAAAGATGTCAGATATAAAGCCAGAAAACCTAGAAGTATGTCACCGTCTCGGTACTCCAAAGGATAAAGCGTGGCCAATTCTAGTTAGATTTCATAGCCTGGAAGATAGGCAGGCAGTCTGGGATGAAAAGACTAGTCTGAAGGGCTCCGGTACAACTATTTCCGAGTTTCTCACAAAGTCTAGGCACAAAGTTTTTATGGCAGCTCGTGAGCATTTTAGCGTAAAACAGTGCTGGACTGTGCAGGGCAAGATCACAGTTCTCCTTCCAGACAAATCCAAATGCAAAATTGAAACCATGAAGGAGCTGCAGTCACTAATATTACAATTTCCATCATCCTCTCAGTCCTCTGGTAGTGCCGAAGCTCAATCTTCTCCTTCTCCCGCGAAGCCAGCCCCGCAGGAGCCTAGAAGGACTCGTCGACGCAACTGAGGTTTCTTTCAAGTCTATTTACAGTTTTATTTACAATGGAATCCTTGGTATGCCAACTATTACAAATATTTTCCCGTCTTCGTAAACTTGTAGCATAGCTTTCGTAAATATATTGTAAGCGTAGGTAGTTTGTAATATTTTAAACAATCTTTTTCATTTTTGCTATCATTAGTTTTATAATGGCTTGGTACTGGATATGTTTTTATTAAAACTTGATCTTTAGATACACTTTAGAATATCAAGACATTGTTGATTCATTTTCATTGATTGACATCACTTATATCATTCATATGTCATTGTCAGTAATGTTAGTTTTCTTTTAATTATAAAGCACAGAGTGCATGCATACTGCCAATGTCACACGATAGAAATGGTATAATTATCTTACTTAATACCAGTTTTGTCATATAAATTATATCTACCGATTGGTAATTACTTTTTGTAATGTTCTTTTAGTATCACGAAACCCTTTAAACGTAAAATACCTATCTACTACATTGCTCTTCATGATTTTTATTATGTTGGGAAGTGTGTGTATTATTTGTGTTAGTTTAAAAAAAAATGTATATCTGGCTTTTTATGTGTAAACATAATGCGTATTATTAGCAAGCATCTTAATTATAATTGTTTGTAGTGACATAAGTATTATTACCTTAAGTGTTTTGTTTATTTTAATTTATAGTTATAAGTCTCTTTCTTAAGCCTAGTGAGAGGTGGGTTTGGGAATTTGTTAAGTGTGTGTACATTATATAATTTTGTTATATTTAAACCTTATAATTAGAAGTATTTAATATATTTAGATATAAATATTATAATTATTTTATATATAATTATGCATAGCCCAACAAACTTCGATGATAGTTTTTTTTCTTGCTCTTCTTCTTGTAGCTTCGTTAGTGCGGATAGTGATGGTGAGTACATTGGTTCTCCAACTCTGCATGACCAAATTGCTTCTTTTTGTACTCCTTATCCTAACAACTTTAACGTTGCGCACATAAATATCCAAAGTGTTCCACGGCATTACTCAGATCTTCTTGCATCTATTGACAGTAACCATCTTGACGCTCTTCTAATTTCTGAGTCATTTCTCAAGCCCTCACTTCCATCTACGCAATACGCATTACCCGGCTTTGTCTTAATTCGCAATGACCGAATAGGTAAAGGTTGTGGTGGCGTCGCGATCTACCTACGTAACAATATTTCTCATAAAGTCGTCAGTGTATCTCCCTCTGAATATTCTGAAACAGCAGAACACCTTTTCTTAGAAGTTTCTCTACTCCATAGAAAAGTTCTGCTAGGGGTCTTTTACAGCCCCAATCTTACTATCGATTACTTTGAAAGTCTCGACGAAATTCTATCTGATCTCTGTCCGATATATGATAATATTATTTTCTCTTTTAGATTTGATGATAGTTTCATGTCCCGGCAGTGTTGTTTCTCATGGGCAAATTACTGCTTGTTTTTCCTATCATGTCTTAGTCTACCTGTCTTATCGTGTCCGTCCTCCAAAACAAAAGTCACAATTTCTTCTTCTACGTAGTTATAAGGGCATAGACTTGGAGGCATTGCGGCGCGATGCTGATGCCGTCAACTGGTCTCCAGTCATCAGTTGCAATAATATCGACGGTAAAGTTAGTCGATTCTCAGAGATTGTCATAAAGATTTATGACAGACATGCTCCCCTACGACGAGTCAAAGTTAAGCGCAATCCTACGCCATGGCTTACTGATGATATCAAAGATCTCATGGCGCGCAGGGATAAAGCTAAAAGACGGTATAAACGTTGTCCCTCCGAGCAAAATCTGAAACTGTTTAAAGAATTGCGTAATCGCTGCAATCGTGTGTGTAAAGATGCTAAGAGACGCCATTTCCACGATTCCCTCCTCAACCGCAATTCTTCAGATGTATGGCGTTTCCTTAAGTCTGTTGGTATCGGAAAGTCGCCTACGGCAACCAATACCAACGTCAATGTTAACGAACTTAACCAGCATTTCTCACGTTTGCCTACTACCATAGACCCTCTTATCAAATTAAAGACTTTACGTTCATTAGCCGATTTGCCGAAACCAGCATATAATACTTTTTCTCTAACGCCTATATCTGAAGATATTGTTAAAAAATCTATACTTGCCATTACTTCAACTTCTGTTGGCCATGATAACTTGTGCTCGAAAATGATAGTGTTAATCCTTCCATCGATCCTTCCAATTCTCACTCATATATTCCAATTTTCTTTATCCACATGTACTTTCCCATCCGTTTGGAAACAAGCATATATTATTCCTTTACCTAAAGTTTCCAATCCCACCCAACTGTCTCATTTCCGTCCTATTTCCATTTTACCATTTTTGTCAAAAGTGATCGAGCATATTGTTCATGGCCAACTATCTAACTTTTTATTTTCTAATTCTATTTTAAGTAACTTTCAATCTGGCTTTCGTCCTGGCCACAGTACTGTTACTGCTCTTGTAAAAGTTACAGATGATATTCGCTGTGCCATGGAGAACAAAAAATGTACATTGCTAGTCTTACTTGATTTCAGCAACGCTTTCTTATCTGTCGATTTTGATGTTTTTCTCGGAGTGCTTAAATCCTTAAATGTATCTAGTTCCACCATTTCTTGGTTCGATTCATATCTTCGGGGCCGCTCGCAACGTGTTCGGATTGAAAACACTTGTTCAGATACATGTGACTTATCTGCGGGCGTGCCTCAGGGTGGCGTTCTCTCTCCATTATTGTTTTCTGTTTTTATCAACACTGTTACACCTCTTATATCTTCTAACTTCCATCTTTATGCAGACGACTTGCAGCTCTACTGTCATTTTTCACCAGCTGATGCTGATGCAGCGATAGCAGCGATGAATGACGATTTAAGTCGCATTGATTCTTGGGCTAAATCTTTTGGACTACTGGTTAATGCCAATAAATCGCAGGCTATAATTATAGGCAGTAGATACGCACATAAAAGTCTAAACATTAAGGAATTGAGACCTGTAACCTTAGGTAATGTTATTATACCGTATTCGGATAAGGTGAAAAATCTCGGAATAATTCTGAATACTAATCTTACCTGGACCGACCAAGTCTGCGAAGTTAGTCGTAAAGTGCACTTTACCATACATTCGCTTAAATGTCTCCAAGGTTTCTTGCCCTTTAAAACTAAACTTTCTCTCGTCCAAACACTCATTCTACCATTAATAGATTATGCTGACGCCTGTTATTTAGATGCAACAGAGGAGCTCTTAAATAAACTTGAGCGCTTGCAAAATGTATGCATTCGTTTTATCTTCGGAATTCGAAAATTCGATCATATTTCCCATCTTCGCAAGGATCTCAAGTGGCTCCCAATTCGTTTTCGCAGAAACACTAGGATATTATGTTTGCTATTCAACATCCTACGAAATAATAACTACCCGTCTTACTTGCGTGAACGCTTTTCCTTTTCTCGTCCCTCCGGTGTTCCCTGCAGATCACTCCATAAAAGTTCACTCAATATCCCTTTATTCAGGTCCTTTGCTTACTCCAAGTCATTCACCGTTCACGCAGTAAGATTGTGGAACTCACAACCGTCTAACATCAGGAGTTGCAAGACCATAGCTACATTTAAAAAGCGTGTTAAAGATCACTACTTTTCCTTAGTGGTATAAAAACAACGTTTCTGAACTATGTATCCCTAATTTCATTGGGTATGTAATATGTATGTATATATTTTATATGTATTATATATATATATATTTATTTATATATATAGGTTGGTATGTATATTTGTATGTATGAATGTATGTATTTAAGTATTTTATCCATCTGTTTCTGCACTTAACTTGTTGTTTATTTGTACACGCTCTACCTTGTGCTTAACCAATTTCCAATCTCAGGTCTACTGGAAGAGATTTCCAATGGAAATAAGTAGTACCTTTGTACAAGCTTTCTTGTGTATTCTTTTCTCTTGTATTTTTCACTTAGTTTATGTGTACATAAATAAATAAATAAAATAAAAATGGTAATGGCAATTTTACACTTTGTTCTTGACTTTCTGTTTTCTCTTTAGGTACCTTTTAATATAAATTTAATAAAACTAAACATTTAATAAAACTAAAAATAGCACTGTAGCTTATTTGCAACGGTAGCAAAGAGGAATAAACTAAAACATAGTTTATGCATATTTAGAACAGCGACACTGCGCAGTTTCGTTTTTGTGATCTATTTCCAGTTTGTAGTTTGCAAGGATGAATGCCACGAAGGGCTGATACCGCTGTTGATTAACATTTATTTACCTTTTTCTTGATTTTCCGCTTTTCTTTACCTTTTAACTTTTAAATTATTCATTTTATCAAGCCAAAAATTACGTTGCAACTTATTTGCCACGGTAGCAAAGAGGAATGAACTAAAAACTCCACATTTAGAACAGTGACACTTCATAGTTTTGTTTTTGCGATCTATTTTCAGTTGGTCGAGATGCTTGTTTACACGAAGTACTGTTCTCGACTTGTTTACACTTTTAGCGTATTTACAATAACAAGTCAAAAACTCAGTATTGTAAGATGTTTTTTTATTGTTTGCCGAGAAAATAACTTAGAGCAAGGATAAATACCACCAAGGCCCGATACCGCTGTTGAATTTAGATTAATTTACCCTTTTCTCAATTTTGCACTTGTTCTTAACCTTGTAACTTTTAAATTATGCATTTTATCAAACCAAAAATTACGTTGCAACTTATTTGCAACGGTAGCAAAGAGAAATGAACTAAAAACTCCACATTTAGAACAGTGACACTTCATAGTTTTATTTTTGCGATCTATTTCCAGTTTGTCGAGATGCTTGTTTACACGAAGTGCTGTTCTCGACTTGTTTACACTTAATTTTAGAGTATTTGCAATAACATGTCAAGAACTCAGTATTGGTAAGATGTTTTGTTAATTTTTGCTGACAATATAAATTACAGTAAGGATTAATGTCACCTAGAGCCATTACCAATTAAACATTAATGTAGCCACTTTATGTTTTTATTTTTATGTACCTAACGTAGAGCTTTTATACAAGCAATATAAATATATCTTTATTTGTAGATACATTTTATTTGTAGATACATAACTGGTGTTCCTTTTCGAAACTGCAAATAACATCAAAGCTCATTTTCGAAGCAATAAAAATTAAAGCAAAAACGGCATATTCCGAGTAGTGACACTTTACAAGTTAGTTTTCACGATTTATTTCTAGTTATTCAGAGATTCGTGTACATTTCTCTCAACTTGTTTACACTTTTCATACTTTGCAATAAAAAGTTGAGAACTTTAGTATCAGTTCAAAGCTCTGAGTTTTTATTGCGATTCTCTACACACAGATGGAATGAAAAATATACATCTTCTCACTTTAAACTATAAGAAAGTTTGATAATAAGTTACAAAATGGTGCATTGGACGCCATATTTTTAAAACTCAACAAAAATTCACCTTACTTCTCCTTCCTTTTTTAAATCATAGGATTAATTACGTTACGATCACGCAATTTTTACATCATAGCATAATCTTGCACGTGACTATAAGGAATAGCTTTTATTATCACGAATAATTAATTTTTATAAAATTATTATCAAGATACTCATCGAAAGCTTTCAGCAAATTAGATTTTACTATTAAATTAAAAAATATTCTTGAATGTAGCGCAAATGGTACCTACATACATTAAAAAATATCATTCTATGCGGTTGGTGTATATTGGTTTTTTATTTCAACCTTTTTTATGTCCCACTGCTGAGCACAATTCTCCTTTTCACAAGTGATTTAGGCCATAGTCCACCACGCTGGCCAAGTGCGGAAGTTCGTTTACTCCCCAATATTTATGTGGCTGTCTTCGTGTTAACGTTGTCTTTTCCAATATCATTGTGGTAACGGCAGAAATGCTTGCAGATGCTTCACCGGTTAAAGCATATAGTTCTATCACGTATTTATGGTATACATAAAATGTTAGTTATGATGGAACATACATTATTATATCCCTAAAGTTATTACCATTATACGGATGCAATATTTTTTAGATTTTTAGGGTATTTACCCAGTCCAGTCACTTTTGCCGGCTATCCATCGTAATAAAATAAAATAACTTTTCAGAAGAAATGGATGCAGTGGTCGGTAGAACTTTCAGGGTAGAACTACAAAAGGTACACATATTTTGCCTGAACTTAGTCTACAGATAGAAACGTTCCCCAAAAGATCTTAAAATGATGGTTCTGCTGATGAAAACGAAAAAATGTTTGATATTATGCTGTATTGATGTGATTGTTAATAGGAAGTTAATGAAAGAATTCTGAAAACTATATGTGTGTGGTAGAGTAAGCTCCAGATCTCCACAATAATAAAACGGAAAGACCCGTGCCCAGCAGTGGGAGCCAACATGCTTTTAAAAAGACTTTAATTCTCTTTTGTGTGTTAAAAAAATATTTGCAACACTAATATGAGAAGAGGCAAACAACGGATTTAACTCAATAGTGAAACATCGCACGAGTAAAGGCGTATGAAACACTCGCATGAACGTACATCAAACCAACATTGTCCAGGTAATTTGAAAATTAATTTTGGAAAGAATATGATTAGTCTGGCCTAATCAAATTCTGACTCCAGAGTCATTTCTAAAAACTGCCAATTTAACATGCTCAATTGAAGCGAAATAAAGTAGTTAAAATGTTTTATTTTTTTATTGGATTTATTTATAAGTTTTTTAAAAATAATCAATTATGGAATTTGTTATGACTAAAAGCTTCATTATATTACAATTTGATCTTTAAACGTTTTCCCTATTCTACTTTCATAATACTCTATGCCCTTGTATTATAGAAGCGCCTACTCATCGGGTCTAGTGCCGCTTGAGTTTATAAAGTACTAAAATTAATAGAAAGCTTATTGCTCAACAAAAAAGTAAGTGTACAGCAACTTTCACGAAGAATGAGGGATTGACTGAGTAGCAGACTATAATTTATAACACTTCATGAACTGTCAGCCCATGAATTTTGGGCTGTTATTACTGCTGGAACCTTTAACGTAATAAAGAAGCCGACCAATCAAACTAAACTCAGTAAACTATTTCTGATGTGTATCTTCAATGCGTTGTCGCTCCTTAGATAGACAGGAATTTTGGCCGCAACACTTTTTGCGTCTCACTATTAGGTAGGCAGGCCTGTAATTGGGAAGGCCTGCAGCTTACTCCAAAACGCTCCAATGCAGATAGGGTTATTAGTTCAGTAGATGTGCTCCGCTGCCGGAAGCTTAAAACCGCCTGTTGGGCCTTTGATAAAGTTCAGCTACTGTATAACAACCAAGACCAGCGGCTCAACGTTGCGTTTCCAAAGTTTGGAAACGCACATGAAATTTGAAATTTGGCCTGCCTCTGCGCCCTGCGCTTGGTGAGAACTCCGGGATCTCCAGTGGAATGCACCGGTGTCCTCCTCGCGCGGTGCCCCAGAACGGGCCCATACTTTGGAGAGCAGATGTGCTCTCCTGCACCTTCCTATGCTTACCGGGATTCCTTCCTTATCCTTCCCGGGGCTGCTGGCTGGATGAATCAAGCTCCTACTCTCACCGTCCGCTACCTCAGAAGCCCCATTTTAGTCGCCTCTTACGATCAGGCAGGGGATACCGTAGCTCTATTCTTAATCCCGAAGCTACACTGCGTAGATCATTTGCATTCTATGACAGTCGTCCAGGCGCGCTTCAATAAAGAGTAAACGGGCATTTTAGTGTTACATTTTGTAGTCAAATACAGAGCGTAGATCCAAAATCGTTCCAGCACTAATACGGAAAGAGGTAAATAGCGGGCTAGATTCAATAGCCGTGGATTGAGTGAGTAGAGGGCAATTTGAAACCGGCATAAATGTAAAACGTACAGTGTAGGTGCGTTTGGGAAATTGATTATGAGTATGGTAAGTTTGCCAATAACCAATATAACGTATAATCTCAGATATTGTATTAAGCATGTTACAGATCATTGTTAACAAGATTCAATTAAAAGATATATCTTTCGACCTTAAAATAAATATTTGACGACCCGTGTGGCGCAATGGTTACCATGCCGGACTGTCAATCGTAGGGTCCCGGTTTCGAATCCCGGTGATACAGAAATTTTAATGATAAGTTTAAATTTCTGTCTTTGTATGTGTCCATGGTACCCACGACACAGGTTATATACCCTACTGTGGGGCTATGAGTGTGAAACGTTATTATATATTATGTTATTATTATCTTGTCTTATCTGTCTCGGCGATATTGGTTATAATGCCTACGAAACTAGCTTAACATTCGCCTGTGATATAATTCTACATTTTCCTTTCTTAGACTATTGAGCAAAATGGCCTAAATTCTCCTTACTTTGGCATAACGTGCTTAGCAGTAGGTCATAAATGTCATGAATGATTGTGATAGAAAAGGCTGCTTTCTAAGAGTACCTACGGAGTAATTTCTATTATTTCACAAATTTAATTTCTCATTTTATAAAAACAACGAAATGCTTTACGAAAGTGAAGGCACTTCCGCGCGAGTAGCATTCGATCAAAACCACTCGCATAAAATATTTAAAAGTTGAACACTAAATTCCATGTAATAGTAAAGTGTAGATACAAAATGATTGCAGCACTATTACGCAGACGAGGCAAATAGCAGGCTAGTTTCAATAGCGGTGGATCGAGCGAGTAGAGAACTATTTGAAGCACTCGCATTAACGTAGCATACGAGTGCGTATGCGTGTACGATTTTTTAACACTGGTTAATGTGCTGTGGTTAAGAACTTTTAAATAAGCTAGAGTGCCTTCTCTGCAACTGCATCCGTTACATTTTCAATCTACATAGGTATGATCATATTTAATTTTCAAGTTATCGAAGTCAGCTTAAATGGCTTACTATTCGTCAGAGGCGTAACTCTAGACTTCTTTTGGTTCTGTATTCAATATTACATAATCCAACTCCTCCAAATTATCTAAAGGAAAATTTTCAGTACCTGTGTTCAGTTCATGACAAAGGTCTTCGTTTCACTAATAACCTTTAGCTTTGTATACCTCCACACAACAGTGATTTTTTCCGATACTCATACTGCTCTGGAACGCCCTGCCCGAAACTATCAGAAAGGCGCGAACAGAATCTACATTTAAGGAGTTGATACGTAAACATCTGTTAGCAAGTAACTAATGAGTTATTATAAGTTGGCATCATGTTTGTCACCTTTTTGACATTGATAGTTGTATATTTATGCTTTGTATGTATGTATATATTTATGTATGTATGTATGTATGTTGTATGTATGTATTTATATAACTATTTATTTCTTTTCATTATTTTTATAGCAATAACTTATTAATTACATATTTTCCTGCCTACCGTAAGTTCTCACCATCACCCAGGGTTGACTGGCAGAGAATGCCATTAGGCATTAAGTCTTACCCTCTAACCCTTATTTTAAGGTGATACAAATAAATAAATAAATCAATAAATGTAGAAGTATACACATCAATAAATTGCTTAGTAGAATAGAAGACTTGTTGAAGAATTGCCCTCCTCGCTTTAGCATGACGTGCCGTCACGTGCCTAGCACTACGAAATAAAAAGGAGGTAGGTATTTTTGGTGGCATGCATAACTTAGGTTAAAAATCTTAGCAGCACTAATACGCAGATGGGTTGTAAGATATATTTTTTTGCAACCTTTTTTTATGTCCCACTGCTGGGCACAGGTCTCCTTCTCACAAGTGAGGGGATTTAGGCCATAGTCCACCACGCTGGCCAAGTGCGGATTGGTGGACGTCATGCTTTCAAGAAATTACGAATTTCTCTCAGGCATGCACGGCGATGGAGAACATCGTAATCAATTAAATATTACGATATTTTCCATCACCGTGGAGCAGCGATAAAAGCGCACATTAAGTACAAAGGAGATGTTTCAAAACGTATGGACGTTTGGCCAGGTATTTGTACACTATATAAGAAAATTGCAAATATAATATTGAGCTGTTTTTTACTAAGCATTTTGTTATAATCGACTGGGGTTATTGGTACAAAACAAGAATTTTAAGTTAGAATTGCAACACAATATACTAGAAATACATAATGGCAGTAATATGTCAATTTAACAACTGAAATTAATAATCGGTGACAACCACTTGACAGTGAAATCAGTTGTTCCACCATATTGAAAAATGTTGAAAATAGTTGATTTAAATCGTTTTGTACCGAAAAAGTACATATTATTATAACTAATTTTAAGTATTTTTTTCGGATTCATGAGTTTTTTCTCGAATTTTTGAGATGGTGTACAATATCTAGCCAAGATTGAAACATCTCCTTTCTTGGTCAGAGGTTTGCGGCAAGGTTTTGAAGCCGGGATAGGTCGCGTCGAAGACCGCGGTTAATTACCACTCGGCCATCGCTACTCGTAAGATGAATAGCGTAGTAGATTCATCGGACGATTTATGGGGTAAAATAATGTTGTTGTAATTTGGATTTAAAAAAAGCAGCTAATGTCATTGATGATGCAAACTGATATCATCACGACTTACGACATTACGTGACGACCCGCGTGGCGTAATGGTTACCATGCCGGACTGCCGATCGGAGCGTCCCGGGTTCGATTCCCGGCGAAGCAGAAATTTGAATGATGAGTTTAAAATTTCTGTTCTCGGTCTGGGTGTTTGTGTTTCTGTCTTTGTATGTGTCCATGGCACCCACGACATATATCTACCCTACTGTGGGGCTTTGAGTGTGAGTGTTATTTATTTATTTATTATGCAAAAGGGTTTTATCTGGTATAATCGTAATATACATATATGTGACAAAATATTGAATTTCTCCTTCCGTTAAGGAAAAAAATCAAAGTCCTTTACTTTCAGAACTAATATGTAGAAATTTCACGCGAGTAGCTTTCGATCTGAAATGCTCGTTGAAATTCAAACAGTGTAGATACAAAATGATTGCAGCACTAATAAGCAGACGATGCAAATAATGGACTACTTACAATAGCGGTGGATCGAGCGAGCAGATGACTATTTAAAGCACTCGCATGTGCGTTGCGTCCGAGCGCTTTTAAGTATGTATGAAGATAATTTGAACACTGTTTAAAGTGGAAGCGTACTCTACTGTTTAATAACATAATTGTGACTTTCTTCGAAGTTCATAAAAGTTTATCCTTGGCAAAAAAAAAAAACCTTAATACTTTTTTCAGTTACAATTCTCAGGTGCTATGGATTGACTTGAATTATTGTATGGAAATAATTTGGAATTGGATATTGACAAAGACTTTTACCAGGGAAAATGAAAAAAGGTCAAAACGGTGTTTTTTGCGAAACGGTCGAATGACCCTGATGACGAATGTCGTTGAATAGGAATTAAGCCAAATAGTGTTTTGTAAATGGTTTATTTTCGTATTTAAGACACGGTAAAATTTTATTTGAAAAATGTAAAAAAAAAAAAACATTAAGTCAATACGTCACCTTTATCTGTAAAGAGGAACAAAAAACTAATGTAATACCATTTTTATTCACCAAAGTGAATTACTTGTATAACTTGCATTATTTTTACTTAAAAAAAGATGTTAAAAACGATACATTAATAAAAGAGAAAACATGATTTTTAGGGTTCCGTAGCTAAATGGCAAAAAACGGAACCGTGATACGTAGATGACTCGGTACGTAGATGTATTTTGTGAACCACATTAAGATTTTCACACAAAAATAGTGTTACGCGCTATGGGTAAAAAAAATGCCGTTGGTAACGTAGAAGGCGTTTATTGTCAGCTTCCACAAAAATCCACTTCACAGAGTCCGAATCACAATGCACAATTACTATAGTCCAATATCTTCGCTTGAGTCGTCGAAATAATTCTTCCTTGTCGCTTGGTAGAGATCGCTTCGGTTTCACTTCCGGAAATAAACTGCCCAGTCGCGGCTCGGCGCGTGCCTTATATACGGCCATGGTTCTCTAGAAATTTCCCGAACCACCAAATACAATAGGCCCGTCCCGAACCTTCCTTTATGTTATTACGCACCTATGTACAGCTTATGTAGTCATAAACAATAGCCGCGGCCCGCGATGTAAACAACCTATACATGTACGCTATATATAGGTACGTACTCACCGCGGATCCCGAATTTGTTTACTTGTAGAAATCGATGTTTTTCTTATCACTGATTTTTGGAGAACTTTCTTTACTGTTCGATAGTAGACCAAATACCTGTTTATGCGTTTTTGGGGTTTTGCTGTACGACGCTTTGTTTTCGAGTTATAGCTACTCAAAGTCGTAACATTACCCCCTCCTTAGTCATGCTCGTCCCGAGCATGATTCTTTCCGTGGTATTTTGCTAGTCGGTCTACATGTACTACTTTTAGCTTGCCGCGGGGACCCTTCTTAATCCGGTACGTGATGTCGTTAATCTTTGTGACAATAGTGTAAGGTCCTTCCCAGCGAGGTTGTAATTTCGGAGACTTCCCCTTCTTCCTCTGCGGATTGTGAAACCACACTAGAGCTCCTTCTTCAAATCCCTTGGAATTGGCTTTCCTGTCATATCGGGTTTTCATGCTTGTGCTGGTTTTCAAACTGTTCTCCCGAACCATCTTGTGTATCTCATTTAGCTGGTATTGAAGATCACTTACGTACTCCGTCACAATCTTGGGACCATCCGGTGGAGTTCCAGTTATAGCGTCTATCGGAAGCCTGATTTCTCTGCCGAAGTTCACCTTTGCTGGAGTAAATCCTGTACTGTCGTGGAGTGCCGAACGATACGACATAAGAAACAGAGGTATGTATTGGTCCCAATCTTTTTGATGTTCATCCACTACCTTAGCCAAGTGATTTTCCAACGTTTGGTTGAATCTCTCGACCATACCGTCTGACTGTGGATGAGCAGGAGTCGTGCGTGTCTTATGCATGCCCAGCAAACTGCACATTTCTTGGAAAAGCCCCGACTCGAAATTACATCCTTGGTCCGAATGGATTTCCATAGGTACACCATATCGGCAGACTACTTCTTGCACGAGCTTTTTAGCCACGGTGTGTGCTTCTTGATTGGGAGTGGCAAACACTTCAGGCCACTTAGTGAAATAGTCCTGCACAACTACGATGTATCGATTTCCATCTTCAGTTACTGGAAATGGCCCAGCTACATCAATAGCTATACGCTCCCAAGGTGCTCCAACGTTATACAACTTTAATTTGCCTTTACTTCTTGTTTGGGGACCTCTGACTGAAGCGCAAGCTGTACATTTTCGGCACCAGTCTTCCACATCTTCGCGACAATGTACCCAATAAAATCTTTTTCGCAGCTTTACTAGTGTTTTCTTCACGCCAAGGTGCCCACCAGAAGTTCCATCATGAATGTGCCTTAGGACGGACGACACCATACTTCTTGGTACTACGATCTGTAGGGTTACTTCCTGTCCGGTGTTAGACTCCCATCTTCTATGTAAGACATCATTTTCCAAGACTAAGCTGTCCCATTGAGCCCAATAGCTTTTAGTGACTGGACTACATGCTGACACATCATTCCAGCTGGGTTTGTTCTCACTTCGTTTCCAGTCCAGTATTAACCGTAGATCATCATCTTCTTCTTGCGCTTTCTTCATGTTTTCGTTGGTCCATTCATCGTCTAAGCCTTGTGTCCTTATTAATTTAACATGTCCTATGGTTTCCTGTTTCTGACAGTGTTTGCAATCTTCAGGACACGGTCTTCGTGATAAGGCATCGGCGTTGCCGTGTCCTTTTCCACTTCGGTGTTCCGTAACAAAATGAAACTCTTGCAGTTGCTCGAGCCATCGTGCCACTTGACCTTCAGGATTTTTAAACTGCAGGAGCCATTGTAACGCTGCGTGATCTGTCCGTAGTGTGAACTGGCGACCAATAAGGTACTTCGAAAAATGTTGCAAGACCTTGACCACGGCAAGTAACTCTCTACGAGTAACGCAGTAATTTCTTTCTGGTTTCGAGAGTGATTTGCTGAAGTATGCTATTACTACCGTGTGCTTGCCTTGTATCTGTGATAAATAGCCGCCGATTCCAGTATTACTCGCGTCCGTATCCACGACGAACCTCCCGTCGCGACTTGGATATCCTAATATAGGCGTTTCACACAAACAACGTTTTAGCTCTCTGAAAGCATCTTCACAAGTGGAATCCCAGACAAAATCTCGTTTTTCTTCCGTAAGACGATGTAATGGCCTGGCTATATCTGAAAATTTCTTTATAAAACGTCTGTAATACGTACACAGACCCAGAAATGAACGTACTTCAGATTTGTTCCTCGGAGTAGGCCAGTCCTGCACAGCCTTAATCTTCTCTGGGTCGGTTTTAACTCCTTCCGGGGAAATTATGTGCCCAAGATAGCTCACTTCTTTCTTGAAGAGGGCACATTTCTTCGGGCTTAGCTTAAGGTTGGCGTTCCTAAGCCGTGTAAAGACCTTTTCCATATTCCGCAGGTGTTCCTTAAAAGTACGCCCCATGATGATAATGTCATCAAGGTAGACCAAACATACGTCTCCAAGAAGGCCCACCATTACCCTTTCCATGAGACGTTCGAAGGTTGCCGGTGCATTACATAAGCCGAATGGCATGACTTTAAATTGCCATAGACGGTTACCTATTCCTGTACTGAATGCTGTCTTTTCCTTATCTTTCGGATCTATCTCCACCTGCCAATATCCACTCTTCAAATCAATGGTAGAGAACCACTTCATACCACTGAGCATGTCCAGCGTGTCATCTATTCGAGGCAGGGGATAACTATCCTTTTCGGTAACGTTATTCAACATCCGGTAATCTACACAGAACCTTGTGCTGCCGTCCTTTTTCTTTACTAAGACAACTGGTGAAGACCACGGACTTTTAGAAGGTTCGATAATTCCGTTACAAGCCATGTCTTTGACGAGTTCAGTGACTTCTTTTTCTTTTGCCCATGGTATCCTTCGAGGTCTTTGTTTAATGGGCCTAGCGTCGCCGGTGTCGATTTGGTGCTTGACGAGTCCCGTTCGTCCGAAATCACAGTCCTTTGCAAAAATGTCTTTAAATTTTGATAGGAGTTCCCATGCCTGCTGTCGCTCGGAAGTAGATAAATTCTCCTTAGAAGCTTCGAGAAGTTGACAGACAATATCGGCGCTAATTTGTTTCTCTGGCTGTACTGCTTTGATATTTCCCAGCTGTCTAAGAAGTTTCACTTCCTCGCATCTTCCCATTAAGCTGTTCTTCTTTAAATGAACTTCCTCTTTACTCATATTGAGAACCCGAACCGTAGATACTCCTTTGGACATGAGTAAAGTTCTTGCAGTAATTAAGTTATGGTTACTTCCGGTATCCTCAACAATCACGCATCTTCTTACTTTAACCTTCGAGGGGAATTTCACTTTCACTAGAGACTCCGATCTGGGTGCCAGTACAGTGTCCTTCAAGCAGTAAAGATTGCATGGTTCAGATCCATTAAGACATACTTCTTGATCAGGGAACCTCAAAACCCCTTTCCGTACGTCAACAACGCACTGTTATTTCCTTAAGAAGTCCAGTCCCAATATGCAATCATCGGTGATACTGGCAATTAATACTGGATGTCGGTATATACGGTCACCAATCTTCAAATCAACGTCTATATTGCCGAGGACGGAAACTGCTTGGCCGGTTGCTGTTTGAAGACGGTATGCTGGCGATCGCTTGGTCCACTGAATGGTTCGCGGAAGTAGCTCAGGCTTCACAATTGAACAAGAGGCTCCAGTATCCACTTTCCTGGCTTCAGGGTCCTCTCTCGAAGCTGGGCTCGGTACACATATTCTAAATGTTTCTCGCCATAGCGAGTTTCTAGCGCCTCCATTAGACCTTCCAGTGTCCGGCCTTCCTTCGGTAGGTTATCTATAGTCATCAAGGCGTCTCCTCTTAAGGCCAGAGTTAGAGCAGTAAAAGAGTAATCATCCCCCCAGGCATTTGCTTTTGCGAGCGTCTCGAACTGGTATCGGAACGCCGACCAGGAAGAGCTTCCATCAAAATGTGGAAGGTCGAGCCTCGCCGATGATGATGACGGAACAACTACGGGCTCGCGAGTCTTTAGTTTAACGACCTCGTTGGTAAGCTGTTGTAGGCGGTTGCCATGGCCTTCGACTCGCTCCTCCAAATGATCCGTCCTCAGCGTAATTTCATTTACTTCCTGCTGCACCTCTTTGAGCTTTTCCCCAAGTCCAGTCAGCCCACTATTAATTTTGTCGATGACAGTTTCGCGGCTGGCCTGGATCTGCTCCTGGATTTCCCGACGGCTGGCTTCCTGTTCGCGGCGGCTGGTTTCTTGACTGGCCTGGATCTGTTCCTGAATTTCACGACGGCTGGCTTCCTGTTCGCGGCGGCTGGCTTCTTGACTGGCCTGGATCTGTTCCTGGATTTCGCGGCGGCTGATTTCCTGTTCGCGGCGGCTAGCTTCTAGTCGAGCCTCTAGATCGGCCTGCATCCCCTGTATGGCAGACAGTAGCGCTGCCATATCCATTGTCGGAGCCGGTGCTGCGGTTGCCCCTGACGACGACCCCGGCGCAGCGGTCTCGTCCTCCCCTTCAGCCGCAAGTTGTCGCGCAGCATCCATACCGACCTGTCTCCTGGTCCTCGGAGTGCGCCCCTCTTCGTCTCGTTGTACTAACGGCATTCCGCTTCTGACACCAATTGTTACGCGCTATGGGTAATAAAAATGCCGTTGGTAACGTAGAAGGCGTTTATTGTCAGCTTCCACAAAAATCCACTTCACAGAATCCGAATCACAATGCACAATCACTATAGTCCAATATCTTCGCTTGAGTCGTCGAAATAATTCTTCCTTGTCGCTTGGTAGAGATCGCTTCGGTTTCACTTCCGGAAATAAACTGCCCAGTCGCGGCTCGGCGCGTGCCTTATATACGGCCATGGTTCTCTAGAAATTTCACGAACCACCAAATACAATAGGCCCGTCCCGAACCTTCCTTTATGTTATTACGCACCTATGTACAGCTTATGTAGTCATAAACAATAGCCGCGGCCCGCGATGTAAACAACCTATACATGTACGCTATATTCACCGCGGTACGTACTCACCGCGGATCCCGAATTTGTTTACTTGTAGAAATCGATGTTTTTCTTATCACTGATTTTTGGAGAACTTTCTTCACTGTTCGATAGTAGACCAAATACCTGTTTATGCGTTTTTGGGGTTTTGCTGTACGACGCTTTGTTTTCGAGTTATAGCTACTCAAAGTCGTAACAATAGAAAAAAAGCAATAAATTTTGAGGGTTCCCCATACTTGGAACTGAAACTCAAAAATTTTTTTTTTCATCAAACCCATACGTGCGGGGTGTCTTAGGTCTTCAAAAATGATATTGAGGTTTCTAATATATTTTTTTTCTAAAATGAATAGTTTGAGCGAGAGACACTTCCAAAGTGGTAAAATGTGTGCCCCCCCCCCCCCTGTAACTTCTAAAATAAGAGAATGATAAAACAAAAAAAAATATGATGTACATTACGATGCAAACTTCCACCGAAAATTGGTTTGAACGAGATCTAGTAAGTAGTTTTTTTTAATACGTCATAAATCGTAAACCACAATTTACCTTTCATTCAATCTTAATGCAATGATTTCTATCAAATCAAAGGCAGTGATGTATTTCTGTTGCCGCTATTGTAATACAAATACTAAAAATAGATGAAAATAAATATTTAAGGGGGCTCCCATACAATAAACGTGATTTTTTATAGATAATGTTACAGAACCCTTCGTGCGTGAGTCCGACTCGCACTTGGCCGGTTTTTTTGTCAAAGGCCTTGCATATTAATTTAGAAAATACCTGTAACATTATTAAAGAATCCAAGCCACATAAGGCTATGTTGCAAATCCCTACTGATATTATAAATTCGAAAGTAACTATATCTGTCTGTCTATCTGTCTGTCTGCTACGCTTTTCCGCTAAAACTAATGAATCAATTTTAATGAAATTTGAAACACAGATCCACAGGTCCACTCTGACCTTGAAAAAGAACATAGGATGGTTTTTATCCTTCAGGAAACCATAAAACGGGTTCACGCGGGCGAAGCCGCTGGCGAAAGGATAGTAGTAAATGTCTCTTTAATATAACTTTTACTTACATCAATTCACCGTTACGAATGAAATTATATGTCTGGTTTTCATTACCCTGAAAGACATACAATGCCGATATTTAATACAGTGAATGTAAAAACCTTTTGTTGTGTTCTGGACTTGACCTCACAATATTAGCTCCCATTCCTTTGTTTAGAGAGTCACTTTTGTATAAAGGGAATAAAACTGACATCAAGCTAGCAGGAGGATCACATGGAATCAATGAATTTCAACAGGAAATACTGGGTATCAAACGGAATAGCTCTATAATACAACGTAGCAATTTGTATGTTGTATAACTAACATTGGGTGTACCTCACAAAACGATATTGTTTAGGATTAAAAAAAACTTAAAGTATGATAACGGCTTTTCTTAGGGCGGTTTTAGACCAGCATGTTTTATGCTCGTTATTTTTTTATTTGAAGCGTGTGTACGCGTGAAACGGCGAGATTTAATTTTTTCAGGTGCTTACTCTAATAAGGTACGACCTACGACGATCCATTCAATTTTGAGGATTTGAGTCTTGGCGAGAAATTAGAATGTTTTGAATCTTGGCGAGAAATTAGAATGATTCACTACTGTTTACATTAATTTCCTTGAAATCAGCTATTGAGGCTCTGGCTTAAAAAATCCAATAGTTTCAATAAGCACTTCCTTTGTTTAAACTAACGCTTCTGTATAAAAGGAATGAAATGTAAATTTCTCAGCTATAGAAAGATCACTTGGAATAAAAGGATTTCAATATTGGAATTAATGGAAAAGTGAAATGGCATGCACCGATCTCAGTCCATTTTGTTGCAGTCTTACCTACTTGCGTGTTTCGTCCATTTTGTACACGCTTATATTAGCTTCACCTGTATGTTTGTTTGTTGTGAGTGTGTAAGCCTGTTTGTTTATAATATAACTTTGAATTTGTGAGCTTATTTGTAACTCTCCTTTGGACTCGATTTTGACCCACTTTCAACGGACAGATTTAATTCAAACTTTGGACACTTATTAAAAATCGGCGGCAATACAATAATAACATGAGTTTATCTAATTCCCAGAACAATAAATAGAACTTAAAATTCTAAATAAATATAGTTAAAAAAATAAACACGCTTTTGAAGCAAATCAAACTAAAACAGTAAAAAATAATACTATAAGCAGAAAATAATAATGAACACTCTCTGTGCCATATTTTTCGTATATAGAGCAACCCCAAACCCACACTCTTCTCAATACTCTACACAATAGGACTTGTAGGTATATTTGTTCATTATTATTTTTGGCTTATTGGATTATTTTTCACTTTTTTAGTTTGATGTGCTTCAAAAGAGTGTTTTTTTAGTTTTTTAAACTATATTAAGTTATATCTAAATTGTTACTTACGGGATATATACCACGATTCACTTTGTTTTTTAAGATGAAACAAAGCGAATCGTGGTACATATCCTTTAAGTTACAATTCAGATATAGTGAACCCCGCGATAGTCTCAAACAGTGTTTTATATTGAGTTCTATGCCGCTATTTTCAAAGCTGCTTATTATTATTGGGGGAAGCTGAAAAAGGCGTGTCGTACTCTTGGTTTATTTTCATTTCTAGGTTTTTTTAGATGTACCTATCGGATAAAGTTCACGGTATTTTGTTTGCTATAAATTAATTATTAAGTACACGTGCTGTGAAGTATATTAGCTAATAGAAAACATAAAATCCGTTTTCCTCCAAAATTCTATGCGTCGGACACGTTCTGGTAAAGTAGGCATCGCTTTACTGGGATATCTGATTAATTACTGACCGCTGATTTGTCTTTGACTATTAATACCTATATCACCCCATCTTAACGAAACTTAGAAAGTGAAACTTAGAAGAATTTTATACTAGTAAAATTGTTAAATGACCGATACGCCTCTATCCTTTTAATAATGGAATTGTATAATTTGAAAATATTGCCAGAGTCAAGTAAAAATATTTGAATCTTATTTTAGAGATTTTACAAATTTACGTCGAAAATTAAAGGCTATGTCACAATACAAAGAGCGTCTTTTATGTCTATTGTGGCTATATTTCAAAGTTAAAAAAAGTTAAAGGGTGTCAGCGTGTCCTGACAGTTCCGCCGCGGCCCTGGTCTCGCCTCATATCTCGTCAAGACGCGCGTGCGACCAAGCAAGATGTGCTGATGACCTATAACTATGTATGTAGTTAAAAACCTACCTTCGCTGTCACCGACTCCAAACATAATAGTAATTGTACCTACATTATATGGTAAACACAAAAATAACAAACATAAAAAACAAACAAAAAAAAAATACAGTTGAATTGAGAACCTCCTCCTTTTTGATTGAAGTCGGTTGAAAAGTTTATGTGCCTAAACTACATTATATTATATGTTACAATTTCCAAGTTAAAAAAAGAACACAGAATATTTTATGCCGCTGAACAATATACGCCAGTGTCGCTGGTGAAATGTATAAATATTCAGATGAAGCTGTTCAGACACAATGTAAATGAGTGCTGCGGACTTAATAACTAAACTGCGCCAGACTTTGTGTCTTTCGTTAGGATATTACTGTTTTACATAGACTATTACTATATATAATATACATCTACATGTAATAAACATACTTAACCTAAAACATCACATGTTAGTACTTACTTAAAAACTATTTATATATATTTATAAATTGACATAATTTATCTGAACAGATCTGTTTCAAATTAGATAAGAATAGGGGCCACAATGAAAACTGTAAACAGTCGTGCAGGCCTCCTACTACCATACCCACCACGCATATGGACGCCGTTTGATTGAATATTAATTAATTTTAAATAAAAAACTACAAATGCCTCCAGAAGTGAGACATAAAATTGTTAATAGGAATGAATAATTTTATTTCTCACTTTTGGAGAATATGGAGATATAGGAATATGATAATATTTTTTCTTTCCATATCTACTTTATCGTTAAATACTAGAATAGAAATCGAATAGATTAAGAACGTTAGGTTAAGTTACTGTTATAAAACTATACTTACAATATACAAGTACAAAGTACAACTAAAGAAAGGACTGTGCATAAAAGGTAATTACAAAAAAAATCTTCTTTTCAAATGTCCGTGTTCGGCATGACACCCAAGACGTTGGCGGAATTTCCCCGTCGAACAGCGAGGCTCAGTCTTTGGGCGAAATACTCACGAGCTCTTGGGATATACTAGGGACATACTAGAACAAGTCTGGACGAAATCTCTGAAATAAATTTATAACATTTTTTTTTAGAATAGAATAAAATATTTATTTTGTCAAGCAAATTACAACGAGAAACATATTAATAAATACTTACAAGTGTTCCATAACACTGTACTCCAATTTTTTGAACATTAAGCGACAATTTAAAAATCGATTTCACAACACCTCCTTTACCTTTGTTGAACTGTTGAATACTCAAAGACGTCAAATACAAAGTCATGTCACTGCAACGCTGCACCCCTTTATGAAGTATGTACCTACGTACTAGTATGCCGACGGAGTATGGCCCAGAGGAGCCCTGATAGAATCACTCGTTTGCCACAGCCAACTTGTGAAACTCCTGGACCAAATAAGTATAAAAGTAAATAAAAAAATTAATGTAATATTTTAATTCAAAATAATATAGCTCAATATTGCAATACTTGCAAAGACAATTTTATTATAAATAATCATTGATGTTAATTATAATAATAATAATTTATTTATTTGTATAAACTTGTACAGTAAAAACATATGAAGTCTCTGGTCCCTGAATTAGTAAAAACTGTGTTTCAGAGACCAGTGTCTTCTCCCAATATTTTTATTGCTATAGTTATATAATCAGACGTCTGTATATTTTCAACATCAATTTTTATAAAAACAAAAAAATAATAATTACATGTGATGTGTGTGAATGAGTTTATGTGTATGTGTGTGTTTATGTGTGTATGTATATCGACGCTGGAAAGGAAAAATTATCCAAGCGACATCAGACTAACTTTACAGTAGAGCTGTTTAAAGTTTGTATTTTCAGAAATAAAATCGTGTAAATTCTTCTAATAGTCAAAAAAGCCTAATTCTTAGAAATTTCTTTGTTTATTTTTTTATCTACATTATACTATATGTAACTATTAGATAAAAATAATGCTTAGTTTTAAAAGTAGAGACGGGAAAAATTGACTAACCGACAAGCTTTGATTAAGGAAGCTACGGTAAAAAGGTAAACTATTTTTAGAATTTTTATCAGAGTAAAAGTTGCCTAACCAAAATAAAAATACATGTGGAAGTTGAGGCAAAATAACCTAAATATTAATTTAATATAATTTTATTATTTCATAATTTTGTCATAAACGACATTTTTACAGAAAACTGGTTAAATATTTTATTAAAGAATGTAAATAAAATGCACTTAAACTGTCTTGAGTTTTATTAATTTTAACAAAGCAACACTAAGGTACACAGTATTAGCATTAGTTAGGTATTATAAATCTACTAGTATATCACAATATACAATCAAAATACGTGTTTTAAGAACATTGAGATCACAAATTTAAGTAGTCCTATGAAGTATTATAATCAATATAAAATGTGAATATGTTTACAAAACTAGTAACATTTGACTCCTTGACCACGTTTTATTCGGTCCATTGTTCTGAAATAAATGTATACCATGTAGTAACGCGAAAACAGCATTAAAAAAGAAATTAATTTGTTAGTTTAACTTACAGTTTTCGTGGTTGTCATAAGATAAACGTAAGCGGTACCTCAGTTGAACACGGAATTGCAGCGTGCGGGTGTCTGCCAAGCGACGACCGGCCGAGCACTGAAGTATCTAAGTTACTTTGAAACTAACTTCAATGCATGCTCAAGCGACTGCTCACGCGTTATCCGTAGGTGTAACCGACGTTTTTTATATGAATTATTTTAACATTGGATAATCGTATACGTTCAAGTAAAAGTTGCCTAAATAACAAAATAACACTTGAAAACGGCAGCTAAAAATTTACTAACCGACTATCAGTTGCATTTTTAAGCAGGTAATATTTACTGAACCAGTTGAACATTCAAAAACGAAAACTGCCAATTTTAACTAAACGCCATGTAGGAAAAAAAAACAAATAAGTCAAAATTACCTAAGTGATAAAAGAACAAATATTTTCTGAGGAAAAAATATACTATGCGCCTAACACTATATTGCCAGATACTGGAAAAATTAACTAAGTGGAGTAATTACCGTACGAACAGAAATGTCAAACTTGATCAAAGGCAAATTTAGCATTTCACAATTACGACAACCACCAAATGTTCAAAAATGCTCGTTAATTTTGTCGGTTAGTAAGGAAAAAAAGTGAACTCTCGCGAACTTCAAAATGTCGAAGCGACATCAAAAGTCGTCGTAGAAGGACGTGAGTAAGACCAAACGACGCAGAAAAATCAGGCGATTCTAACAATAACTCAATATGGCCAAAAATGTCGCTTGGATAATTTTTCCTTTCCAACGTCGATTTGTTTATTTATCCTTCCTTCGTGTCACAATAGAGAGATATTATGGAATGATTTTTGTGTGTGGAGATTGTTAGAAGGCTAGCCTTCTAACAATCTCATCAAGTCTCTAGAGACTGACACAGAATTATTTTACCTTGAATTCTTTTAACATCTCAATCTAATGGATCCATTTTAAAGTAGGTATATAACCCGGCTAAAGCTAGTGATAACGCCGGGCATAGCTGTATCTCCTACTTCTCGTATTTCATAAGGGAATCAGGTAAAATACTTCTCGTTAAAACCGACTTGTGATATTTGGCAAGAAGAAAAAATTCGACAACCGTGATATTATATCGTAGTATCAAAACAATATTAGTATCTGTTCGCGCTTTCTGCTAGTTTTTTAAAAGACGACATGACTTGTAAAACTCACTTTTATGCTGTTATTTTTAAAAATCATGCATTATTATTATAAGTCATTTATAAACTCATGCAGGTAAATATGTATATCTATTTAAATAATTCTAATAGAACTAGAGATAATTAATATCGCGTATCTATAAATAAAAATAAAGTTGTACCACATCTTGTATTTCTTTTAATTTCAAGGTTATAAACTGTTAGACAATAGTGCTTCCAGTCGAATGGGAGCGATTTTTACTCATTCGTGATTCCATTGTGAGAGATATTGAGTAGGTTTTTCAAGCAGTTTGCAAAGCGCAGACTTTTGTTTCACGGAAGAAATTGATCTAGCGTTTGTACGTTTCCGGTCCAATAGATTTGTTTAAAAAATGGACAGTGTAAGTTATGAAACTTGAATTGGACAAAAGTAATATCAGATAAAGGTAACTACATATATTTTCAGGGTATTGAGATAGTACCACTATTGCACTTACACATACCATATAGGATTTCTATTGCATTTCAGCCGGTCACAATTACAGGAGGCAAAGATCAAATTCGCTGCAACCCTTGCATTATTGCAACAATTGCAATATACAAGGCGACCTGAGCCCTTAGTTTAAATAACTTATAAACACGCAAACGTTACTACTCCTGCGTCGGAGTTAATAAATAGATCTTAACCTGAAAGTATCGGAAAGGTCGATAGTGAAATTCTTAACTCAAACGCGTTAGTAACGTTTTGGCGTGTGCAGACTTACACTAAGGCCTCTGTTGAATCACTGCTTCGCAACGGTCTTTCTTCATCGTTGAGGACACATGGAGCATTACTCGTATTCCATCGCGCTGCCGCAATGCGGGTTGATTGAGATGCGAGAAAGTGGCCAACATGCTGTCGGGTGTTTTTAAATCACTCATATGACCTACTAAAAGCTTTGACAACTGATAATTACTGGGTTTCTGTTAAATTAATTTAGTTTTAATAACACGTGGCATTACATGACAACCTGAACAGACATCTCACAATATTTCCTTCCTAAGTTATTATATTATCCTAATTTTAATCGTGTCCATCGTGATGACGTATTCGATGACAAACGAGCAGAGTCACATGGTAGCGGTAGACAGCAGACGGCATTATTGCCGAGTAAAGGCTTTTGTCGCATGTGAGGCCGAATGACTTTTTAGGACCGCAATTTTCGTTATGAATAATGTGCGTATTCGTGGAGTTATAGTTTATTTAAGTAAGAGAAATGTGCAAATGACAACTTTATAGAAACCAAAAGGTTGCAATCTGTTGGGATTGCAACCATTTGGCGAAATGGTTACCATGCCGGACTGCCGATCGGAGGGTCCCGAGTCCCGGCGATGCAGAAATTTGATGATGACTTTAAAATTTCTGTTCTCGGTCTGGGTGTTTGTGTTTCTCTCTTTTTGTTTGTCCATGGTACCCACGACACAGGGTATATCTACCCTTTCGTAGGGCTATTAGTATGAAACTTTGTTTTTTTCTTATTATTTTTATCTAAAAATATTTTCTTCTTAGTTTATTATAGCTTAATTTCATTCCTGTCCATCGTGACGACATATTCGATGACAAATGAGCAAAGTGACAAGGATAGCGACGGGCAGGAGACGGCAATTTTGCCCCGTAAAGGCTTTCATCGTATGAGACCGCTCAATGGGCTTTTAGGGCCGCAATTTTCATTATTAATACTCTGCACTTTATATGACTTTAGTTAACCATCTCTTATCTATCTTTCATTCTATGTTTTGAAAACCTTTGCTTGATGTTTTAACAACTTTTTTATGCAACAAAGTAGTACATGGGGAAGTAGAAAAAGACATACCTACTGTGCTCTTGTTTTATTTTCTTTTTCTTGGTGTAATTTTGAGTTATATTGGATAAAGTTGTTGGCATTTTGTTTGATATTAGTTAATTACAGTGCACGAGTGTTTGTGAAATAGAATAACAGTGCTGAAATATGTTTTTTCTGCTTGCCTCCAAAATTCCATTGGACACGTTCTAGTAAAGAAGCCATCGCTTTACTTGAATGTTGGACTGACTAGACTGACTGATTACTGACGACTTACTTACTGACTTTGTTATTACTTCGTCCAGTTTCATTGAAACTGGCAAAAAATTATACTTGACGCTGGCAGTATGCACAGAGTTTGCGATACCATAATTGAAAAAAAAAGTAGTACTTAAACATAATTGTTTGTTACAATAACCACTTAATAACCACTTATTACCATGAAGACTCTTACTATTACATTATAACTCACTGAAGCCTGTAGATATCAAATCCTAACGTCATTCTAGATTAATTCTTTTATGTAACACAGACAGATTCTGATGCAATGTGCACCTACATATACCCGCACATTAGTAGTAAACTATATAAATTTTTCCTATTCCTTTTCTGAACAGACTTTACCTAGGTACCTCCCCATTACTTTCACACTCTCACACCATAACTTATACATCATTCACTGTGACAAAGCTCTAAAAGGAGGGTTGCATATTTGTTGTTCTTTATGTTAATGATAGTGAAATGACTTGCAAAACGCTGTTTGTTTGTGAGCAACTGAATAAAAACATATTTACACAATAAGGTCAAGTGAAGTCTTGTTAATATATAAGTTATTGACGACCTGCGTGGCGCAATGGTTTCCATGCCAGACTGATAAATCGAAGGGTATCGGGTTCGATTCCCAGCGAGGCAGAAATTTGAATGATGAGTTAAAATTTCTGTTCTCTGTCTGGGTGTTTGTGTTTCTGTCTTTGTGTGTTTCCATGGTACACACGACACAGGGAATCCTAGTGTGAAATGAAATTTTTGCCACTAGCGGTCACCCATCTCACACGAGACCGCGTTATTGGCTTAGCCACATAAATCGCTTTCATTGTACGTTAGTCGCGGGTACGCGCTCAATTAGTATTGACAGCCTCCGTGGCGTAGTGGGTGATGAGCCGACTGTGAAACGTGAGGTCGTGGGTTCGATTCCCACCCAGGACAATTATTTGTGTGATGAACATGACTATTTGTTGTGTCTGGGTGTTAATTATCTATTTAAGTATGTATTTAGAATTATATAAAGTATGTTTATCAGCTTTCTGATTACCATAGTACAAGCTCTGCTTAGTTTGGAATCAGATGGTGTTGTGTGAATTGTCCAAAAATATTTATTTATTTAGTATTACAAGCTTTATTTTAATATGCAATGTACGAATATATTTAATTGGGCGGAATCTTGCAATTCCATTTGAAGCAGATATTTTTAACTGATTGAGCTAAAATTTTGTAAATACATTTAGTTTGTTTACGTTTGTATAAGTTATAAGAATAATGTAAATTCAAGATGGCCGCTCCTATCCTACCAATATTATAAATGCGAAAGTAAGTTTGTTTGTTACTCTTTCACACGAAAACTACTCAACCGATCATCATGAAACATTGTACATAATAATATATTCTTGGAGTCATCAGAACTAAAATAGGATACTTTAAAAAAACTAACGCGGATGAAACCGCAGGGTACAGCTAGTAATGTATAAATTATACATAAACATTTTCAAATATATATTAATGTATATATATTTAATAGATTTATTCATAAAGTACCATATTTTACGTCGCATCGCAACTAAGGAAGCTACAAGAAGGCAACGGTCTTATCAAAATTGCATTCAGTGCTCAGATAGCCAGATCTTGTTCCAGGCTACAATTTCCATTACTTCCACTAAGCCTGTTTAAAAAAACAGTAAGCTCTTTTATGCAATTTCGTATTCTTTCGTTGTGAATTCCTCTTTTTAGAGATCTCTTGGACGAAGTAAACGACTATATAAACTTCTAAACCTTCTAAAGATTATAGTGAACTAGCCTTCCGCCAGCGGCTTCGCCCGCGTGGACCCGTTTTATAGGTTCCCGTAGGATAAAAACCATCCTATGTCCTTCCCCAAGGTCCACTCTATCTGTGTTCCAAATTTCATTAAAATTGGTTCAGTAGTTGAAGGGGGAAAGCGTAGCAGACAGACAGACAGAGTTTTTTTTAAACGTTTCACACTCATAGCCCCACAGTAGGGTGTATATATACCCTGTGTCGTGGGTACCAAGAACACACACAAAGACAGAAACACAAACACCCAGACCGAGAACAGAAATTTAAACTCATCATTCAAATCTCTGTTTCGCCGGGAATCGAACCCGGGACCCCTCGACCAGCAGTCCGGCACGGCAACCATTGCGCCACACGGGTCGTCAAGTTACTTTAGAATTTATAATATTAGTAGGGATATAGTATCGATAAGTATTACAGTTTTTTTTTATTTGAATGGAATAGCAGACGAGCATCCAGGCCACGTGGTGTTAAGTGGTCGCTGCAGCCCATGGACATCTACATACAATCTCAAGCAAGCCTTAAACTCAACACTTAACGTAACGTTACAAGCGTTACGTTACAATGAGCGTAACGTTACAATGAGTCATCCTTTTTCGTGCGTGCAGCTGGCGTTCGTATATTTATTAGACGTTGTCACGTCAAACAAATTATGTCGGTTCATCAAGAAATTCAATCTTTTATAAAAATTGTGATTTAGTGTCGGAAATGGGACTCAGAAATGTTGCAGACGTCAAAATTCGAGTTATCACTTTTGTATGTGAAACTTGACTGCTATTCATTAATGTGCTTGTTCCTTATTTAGTAATTCTGAATCTGTTCATGCATCGTAGTGGTTTTATAAAAGCAAACAATACCACAATGTTTGTTTTAAAAAACAAACAAACAAGTCAGAATAACTGCATTGAGCTTGTATCATATCGTACTGTAGCAAAAACACAAGTATAGAATCTCGGCACGTGCCCACGCAAAGTGGAGCTACGAAATACATAATTAAAAATCTTCGTTACCTACCTGTATATATAATGGGCATGATGACAGATTTTTAAATACCTTTCCTTATTGTAGGTACACGTCTCCTAGTTTCGAAAAAAAGTTTATTTTAGCAATAAACTTAAGTTTTAACGTAAATTAATGTATTTTCTGCAATGTAATTTGAATTAAGCGCGAAAACGCACGTAGGTGTCATGGCGTCGGCTTGCTCGTCAAACTTCAAGCAACACGATGACTTGTGTGAGTGAGACGTGACGTCATTCCTTTTGATTGGCGTTTCAGATAACATGGCCGATTGCTGTATTTAATACTTTTATTTTATTGAAAATCTTATTAATCTTAATGTTTATATTAAAACAAGATCATATTTAAGAACTTTTTTAGCATATATTTTTCTGTAAAACCATTTATTCTCTGATTCTTTAATAGTGTCATCATGCCTATTATACTTATCTGCTGATTTATGCATTGACATGTATTGAGTTGACTGGTGGAGGGCGTACATTTTTAAATACACTGCAAATTAATAAATTAGTTTAGTTTATTTATTATAAAAGTGTGTTTTTTTAAAACAGATATTATTTTTAAATATTTTTTTATTTATTTATACCATTATTAATTTTAAATGCTTAATAATTTTAACATCAATTCCTGCCTTATCGACTATAGATAAAAATTATATAAATTGACAAAAAGCTTATTTTGCAAATTGAATAACGGAATTATTTTATCAAATTAGTTTATTGTCATCGGTCCTCGATAAACCTACAAAGTTTGAATAAAATCCGGCCGTTCAAAGTGGGTCAAAATCGCACCCAAAGGTGTAAAATCTTACACTTGCAAAGCGTGTAAAATCTTGCACTTTTCCTATTCGGGTCACGCAACTAACAGGAGCAAAGTTATGTGGTATCATCTATTTATAATGATATCGAAAGAAAAAAGTGATTTTTGTAAAGTTCTCACTAACCTATTCGGGTCACGCTCAGAGAATCCGTCCCAGTTTCCTGTTACAACAACACTTACTGCAAGTTTTCTTTCTCATCTCGTATGTGGAGCAGACGAGATACAGCTGATCTTGTGTATTACAAGTAGGATTATAGTACGGAATGTATTTTCAAAACATTTTATAATAGAGAATAGCATAGTCTATACCTACTAAGTAGTACTATACAAGAGCAGCGATGGCCGAGTGGTAAAAATCCTCGGTCTTTGATGCGTCCGATCCCGGGTTCAAATCCTGGGCGCGCAACTCTGACAAAATAAATAATGTAGTTTGAAAAAACTAAAAAGCACGCTTTTGTGAAAATACGAACTAAAAACTAAAATAAATAAGAACAAAATGTATTTTACTGTAAAAAAATTCGTGGGGTGCATGGTGTCAATAGTATCTTAAAAACCACCCCACGCTTTTTTGTACAGTAAAATACATTTTGTTCTTATTTTTTTTAGTTTTTAGTTCGTATTTTCACAAAAGCATGTTTTTTAGTTTTCTCAAACTACCTACATTATTTATTTTTAATTTTTTAGTAGGATTTTTATTCTCATATTATTGCATTGTCATCGGCCCTTGACCCCTTTGTAAATTTTCAAGTTAATCAGACGCTTAGACGAGTTAAAAATATAAAACTTTATATTTGTTTCATTAAGTACCTTAGGCCACGAATTTATCAGCCGGCCGTCATATATTTTTTTATCCTGATGATCCTGGTTAGGACTTTGCTATAAAGATATGAGATTATTGTATTGTCATCGACCCTTGACCCCTGTGCAAATTTTCAAGTTAATCAGACTCCTAGAAGTAAGTGAAAATGAAGTTCAAAGATTCCATTACATAAATACATACATACATGCAGGTCAAGTTAAATAAATAATGTAGTTTAAAAAAAAGCGTGGGGTGGTTTTTTAGATACTATTGACACCATGCACCCCACGCTTTTTTTACAGTAAAATACATTTTCTTCTTATTTTTTTAGTTTTTAGTTCGTATTTTCACAAAAGCGTGTTCTTTAGTTTTTTAAACTACATTATTTATTTTTAATTTTTTAGTAGGATTTTTATACTCATATTATTGCATTGTCATCCGCCCTTGACCCTTGTGTAAATTTTCAAGTTAATCAGACGCTTAGACGTGTTAAAAATATAAAACTTCATATTTGTTTCATTAAGTACCTTAGGCCACGAACTTATCAGCCGCCCGTCATATATTTTATTTTATCCTGATGATTCTAGTTAGGACTTTAATATAAAGTTATGAGATTATTGTATTGTCATCGACCCTTGACCCCTGTGCAAATTTTCAAGTTAATCAGACTCCTAGAAGTAAGTGAAAATAAAGTTCAAAGATTCCATTACATACATACATACATACATACATACATACATACATACATACATACATACAGGTCAAGTTAATAAAAGCGTGTTAAAAAAGCGTGTTAAAAAATTGTAATGTGCGCTTTTATCGCTGCTCTACGGTGAAAGAAAATATCGAGATATTTAATTGATTACGATGTTCTCCATCGTGCTTGTTCGAAGCATGACGTCCAGCAATCCGCAATTACCACCGTGGTGGATTACGGCCCAAATCCCTTTCACTTGTGAGACCTGTGCCCTGCAGTGAGTTCATAAAAAAGGTTGAAAAAAATCGACTTATGTTATAAATGCGAAAGATTGGATGTGTGTTTGGATGAATAGGGATAAAATTTAGCACAGAGATAGATAGCCTGGGACAGTAAGTTGGCGAAAAAATTAATTAATCCCGTGGGATACATTAGAATTTGTAGGTGGTAGAACTAATATGGTTCGCCCGGGGAAACACCACCGCTGCACACACTTCTGTCGTGAACCAATTCTATTGTGTTTCGGTGGAAAGGTGCAGTTGCCGGCCACACTTATACGTACATGAGGCGACCACCAGCCTCCGGAGTAGCAGCGCAACTGCATAAGACCTCAGACAAGACTTACCTATGCTTGCTTGAGGTTGTATGTAGATGTCAATGGGCTGCAGCGACCACTTAACACCACGTGGCCTGCATGCTCGTCTGCTACTCCATTCAAATAAAAAAGAATAACACTCTTATGTGTAAAGGCTAGACAAAAACACGTTTTCATTTACTCGACCTGTGTTGCTACAAAAACATTTTAAACTTTTAGCGCAGACAAAATTATTTTAATGAACACGTCGCCGTCGCAGAGACCTCACAAATAATCTAAATGTTTTTATTTATTTTTCGTTACAAAAGGGACTTTTAAAATGTTTCTCTTTTTGTAAAGTTGTGTTTAAACTGCTTATATTCATTGTTATTATTGTGCTCGTGTGTAAACTTAGAGTGTATAAAAACTATAGAGTGAGTTGTGACAGTTTCACTGAAAAGATAAACCAAAGTAATGAATGGTGAAATTAAAAGAAAAACCCAACTCATAGCTATTAGTTCGTAACTTCGGGAAAATTTTAATGGTTATTAATGTTCCACACTTATAGCCCCACAGTAGGGTAGATATACTCTGTGTCGTGGGTACCATACACAGAAATACAGAAACACAAACACCCAGACCGAGATCAGAAATTTAAAATCTTCATTCAAATTTCTGCCTCGCCGGGAATGAAACCCGAACGGGTCGTTATTGTTTATTGATTTATTATTTAATTTATTTGTTACTTATTTAATGTTACTTACGCTGTAGCTCTTTTGCAAGTTTCATGTTATCAGAATAATTTTTTTTTGTAGTTTCAAATGTTCACACACTGTTGTAAAGGTAATAAAACATAAAAATATGAGCCATTACGGGATACTCGTCAGATGTCAGACACTTAAAATATTTTGCACAGTGGTATAATAAACAATGGGAAAATGTTTGAACGAAGTAAATATGGATCAATCAATATAGTCACTGGTTTATGAGATAAATGCAAACCTATCTATTACCTTGAACGCGTTTTTAGCAAATTTCTTTGTCGGTTCTTTGTCAGTTTGTCTCCTTGTCGAAGTCCGCGGGTTTTCATGATCGCGCTCTGGTATACAAATAAATAACGAATATAAACAACGCATTGTAACATTTTGATGCGATTCGAAGCCCGCAAGGCCCGGCGGCGAGCGTAGAATGCAAGCGATTTACGCAGCTAAGCCAAACAGGCGCGGTCGGGTGTGCGATGGGTGACCGCTAGTGGCAAAAATTTCATGCGCATTGCCGTGCTTCGGAGGGCACGCTAAGCCGTCGGTCCCGGTTGTTGTCGATAGATAACAGTCGTTAAACCTGGTCAGAGAGGTTTGAAAACACCCGACAGTGGGTTGGTCATAGAAAAATTGTTCTTTCACATTCAATGATGTTTTCAAATTGCGATTTTGTATCTTCATATGATATTTTTCGGGATGATAAAATTAAATTTCCTGCTCATATTTAAGAAATATATCTTTTAATATGACTTGCATAATAAAATTTAATGAATCCTTGTCATTTTGCGGTTAAATGGGACATATAAAATGATATTTCGCATAATCATTTATTTTAAGTGTCACTCAAGTAAATTTTTAATACTATTTACTCGTGAAATTTGTGTATGCGTATGTGTATTTAATACTATTTACTCGTGAAATTTGTGTAAACACAATGTCAGCCCTAAGTCTGACATTGTGTTTGTGTAAACCAATGCTTTCACTATACTTTTTAACAGAAAAATCCGTTTTATATGCTGTTTTTTGTACTTTTATTAATTGTACATTTATTGATGATTATGTTCTCTAAGCAATTTAGATACTCGCATATCTAATGTTGCTATACTTTAGGTTTTTTATTTTTTATTTTGAAAGGAGTAATGGACCACCTGGTCCAATTATTATTGTCAGTATTGTACTGACCATAGTTTGATTGAGAAAAAAGCCTCAGATTACACCTAAGCCTGCAGAAGTTATTTTGTTGTTAGAAAGGTGCATTGGCCGATCGCACTTAACTATATAAAGCGAACAGTCCCTGACATTTCATGGAATGAAAAAAGTCTACCAATAATACTCATTTACGGTATCTCACAGAAACTGTTCAAGCCTATTACATTAAGTTAGTTACGTTCATCTTCATATGCTACAAAGGATTTCAAAAAATATCAAATCACAATATTAGTACAAATCTGTACTAATTGCTTGCCACATCCGCTCCAATTTTGCGCTCCAGTTTGACAATAGTGGACAAGTGCGATTGATATGCAAATTATTTAAATTCTCTATCTAAATATCAGCTAATCGGTAAATGCCAATAAAACAGCAGTAAATAAACAATACCAAAAGCTAACATCAGCCATTACTGAAATCAGATCGTATGTTTGTGTGCGTTAATGATTCGTTAAATGCAATGTATACTAAATCCTTCGAAATGCAATAACAAACAACAGTTTATTGGAACCGAAAATCATTCTGAATTGGAACACGCAGCTACAATTGATGCGTCATGCGATGTATGTAATAGCATGTATTCACAAGCGTTGAGTTACCTTCAAATAGAGTTCGTAATATAAATTGAGGTATAGTAGTTGAATTTATACTGCAATGGCTGATGACCGTTTTAAAATTCTGGTACAACACTCGAGCGAAAAAAAAAACTGTCAAGTGGCATTATCTATCAGCTTACCTAAGGGGATGTAAGTAAATTGAAAAAACAAGGAAATAAAATAATATGTGAATTGCATAACTATATACGTAAAAATTAAACAAAAATAGATTTATAATAGATATTACTTGCAAAAGTGAGTGTTTAAACCTTTTAAAAGGAGAGCTTGGTGTGTGATTTCATTACATCAGCAGGCAGAGCATTCCGAGAATTCAGAAAAATTCGAGAGATGTAGAGATAAATATAGAACGAACATCAGGTTCATGAGAATCACAAAGCTTCTGAAATTTACAATTCAACATTTGCTAACAATATCTAATGTTTTGAACTGCACTTAAATATGTATTTGAAGTAAAATATTTGATTAGATGAATAGGCCTACCGTAACATTCGGCACTCCGTCCGGTCCTGTGCTCTCTGAATCCAACTATTTCCCGCTGTCTTCTTCAGGTCGTTAGTCCAGCTGGTTGGGGTTTCTTCGCCATCGGTTGTCAGTCCTCCTGACAAACTGAAAAGGCAATAGATAGACCAAATATTTGTCCTGCCTATTGCCACTTCAGCTTGCAGATTTTGAGTACTATGTCAGTAACCTTCGTTCCTTTACGGATTTCATCATTGTAGATTATGTCGCGTCGATAAATACCTGCATAGACCTCTCCATCCCTCACTGAGTGACCTGGAGCTTGTGGAAAATTTAAGGCTTACCGTAAAATACCATGTTACAGTGCCGTATGTCATCACTGGCACACACACTTCTCGAAAACTGTCGACTTCAACCACCGACGTTAACGGGACGAGAAGGCACTTAGATTAATAATAAATCAATTAAGTTTCGAATAATGCAATGTTTAACTATCTAATGTAAACCGCATAGGTTGCAGGTGCAAATAAGAGAAATGTTCGCAAATGACGACCGTCCGTGCTTTAATTGGTGATTTTGAATTGCAAATGATCATCCCATGTTACCAGAAGGATAGTTTCGAATTTATACATTAGTTGGAGAAGACCAATTTCAAATTTATACAACAGCTGAGTATAATTTATATATTAATCGACAGAGATCCAGACAACAGATCCAGATCTTGAACCTTTTGTTGAGCTACAGTGTAACTATCAAAATGATTGAAGAGTTCTAGACAATAATGTACTTACATCACTAGAATCGGTTTTATTTATAAAATAAATTAAGCAACACCGTGTAGTACACGAGTTGATAAGATGCCATTATCATAGTTCATGGATGTCAACAACTAATTAAAAATAAGAATTGTGAGTAAAACGTTAGTTTCGAATTAAATAAATCGAGCCGTTTATACATTTATTGGCAATTTGTCGGCGACATTTAATTCAATGCTTCAAAACTCTCTCCATAAATAGATCTAAAACAAATTACAACATTTACACAGATGTTTCTTACAAAAGATATGTACGCTATGTACCTAAACCTATTTTGTTCTGTTTCAGCAAAAATATGCAGTTATTGATTAATATAGGGCGATCATCAGCCTCAGAACAGCGACCACGTCCTAGTAAAACTGTATACTGTATACTCTCTAACTTATTGATGGATGGTGGACTGAATTCCTGAAGAAGACAGCGAAGCCATCGATTTAGAGGGCGAAATACCAGTTGGAATGGTGAGGGGGAGGCCTTTGTGCAACATTCGACTTGATTGGTGAAAGGTTGATATTAGGGTAGATATCGCTACTCCACGCCGAATGTATTCCACATTGTGATATTTTATTGCATCCACGCCTGGGGATACTGTAAATTAACTCGCACTTGGCCAGTGGTGGACTATAAATGAAATCCTTATCAATTATGGAAGGAGTCCTGATCTTGCACTGCCACATAAGAAAGCCCTTAAAGTTTATTTTTGGAAATGATCCAAAGCCAAGAAGCTTGCAGAATCATAGAGTAAAGGCCGATATTAAAATGGTGTAAAAAATTTCAGTCACCGCTGTACAGAACTGTGAAAATTATGTAATTAACACATGTTATATTAAATTGGAAAATTTTTCGCTTAATTCAATTCATTGGCCTTGATATTATGTTAAAAAGTCATTTACATACATTCGTTGACACAGTGTATCGAGAAGTAGCGAGCAAATATTGCAAATTATTTAAAGACTATTATTTACATTTTAGCGGCTGATGAATTAGCACTATTATTTCGTCCGTGAGTGGTTTTTATCTATGTATTATTTCTTATATTTTCTGAAACCTGGATATTACTTAAATTATAAGCAAGCACCGTTATTAATACTTAATCAGACATGCCTGACATTTATAAAAAAGGACAAGAATAGAACAAAACTTTTCACCAAATATATGCTATAATATAAGGTCATTTTTTTTACAGCTTTAACACATGCTGTTGCATGTGTGCAACAACTGTCAAAAATTAGAATTTATGTTTAACCGACTTAAAAGGAGAAGTTCCTAACTATGTTCTATTGAATATTTTATTTAATACTTTTGCTAATCTTTTTCATATTTTAGGGTCTATTTGCAAGGTAGAAGCTAATTTTTTTTTGCATATTTTTCGAAATAAAAGCCAAACGCTGTCTGATATCAAATCTTTCAGAATTCCATACTCAGAATCTGGCTTTCTTTTTGTAAAATATACAAAGAAAATTAATACCGAAAAATGGACTGTTTCTGCACTCTAAAAACTTTTTAAAATATTTTTTTTAATAATGGTTCTTGTTTTTCGTCGCTTCCCTCTCGAAGTAGACTTTAAAGACACATGTTAATAAAAATTATTCTTATTGGTTTATCACTCGTGGTGGCATTGCACTATTATTGCCTGATAGGTAGCATTTTCAATTTAACTTGTATTACCTATTTGATATAATATTCTGTACCAGTGGTGTTATGTAGTAAGGTTACATTGTTTTGTAAAAATGCATTGGTTAGTAGGTTCATTTGTTTCTTGTTTGTGTTTCTATTATTTTCATATCTGTAACACATGATATTAGACACAAATGCGTTGAACTGTTGTCTTAAGTCAATAGGGAACGACCGCGTTAAAGACCACTGTGTTGACTTGTTGGTTTCATTGTCCGCTTGCGGGAAGCAACATGCATATTGATGCATGTATATCGACCGAGTTATGGACCAATAAAACGAGCTCCAAAACTTCGGTATGCCGTGCAAGAGATTATCAGGTTCGATAACGAGTACCTACGGGAAACTTGTTCTGCAAAGTGAGTACGAGTAGTTCCCTCATACTGTCTGACCGTTGACTGTACGTTAACAGTCGGATACACAATAGATTTGGCAGAAATGCTAGCAGCTATGTCATTTCCCTGATCAAATCTATTCTACGTCTCGGTTTTCTTGGTCTAGTTTTTTGTTTCATTATCTGTCTTTTTGTGTGTCCATGACAGTTTTGACACCTTGAAATGAAATGAAATGAAATGAAATGAAATGAAATGAAATGAAAATATTTTATTTGCACAAATATGGGTGAAAAAGGTTTTACAAAATATTTAGAGCTCCATATTTACCCCTTAGGGTGTACAAATTTTATTATATTAAATAAAATAATTATTTTAATGACTTAACATAATGTAAACATAAATTCTTAAAATAACTATTACAGAAGGGTACATAAGAAACATTAAAGTAGTTTTATATTTTACAGTTTTAATTAATTAGACTTAAACCCAATTTTGTGCTTTTTATAATAATTTATTTTATTTGAACCATACGGGGTTCGCCGTCATCAGCTTTGGGCACCCACCAGGATGGGTTTTGTACACTGAGAGGAAAAAAAGCTGGCGAAAAAAAAACCTCCCAGGTTTTTATGCCGCGGACAAAATTATTTATTAGTCATTTTATTTATGTTATTTTATTTCTTATATTTTATTAATTTATTTATTTATCGTTAATAAACTCAGTGACCGAATAGTACGCTTTTTTAATTAGATGTGTTTTTAGTTCTCTTTTAAATTCGTTATAACTTTTGGTTTTAAGAAAGTCTGGTAAATTATTATATATTTTTGGTCCCATGCAAAAGACGCTATTGTGATATTGTTTAGTTTTAGAGGCTATTGCGCATAGTTTATTTTTATGTCTTTTTGAGTTTAACGTGTTGTATTTAGAAATGTCGTTTTTGACCATTACACATATTTCATAGATATATAACGAAGGGAGCGTCAATATATTTAAACTTTGGTAGTGTGGCTTGCATGTGTCTGTCTGTCGTAGTTGACACATTGACCGAATACATTTTTTTTGCGCTTTAAAAACTGTTTCAATACCCGTTGCATTACCCCAAAATACAAGACCATACCTAAGAGTTGCACCAACATACGCATGATACGCACTTAATACCGCTGATTTATTTACTATTTTTGACAATTTGTAAAGAGCGAAAGAGAATTTGTTAAGTTTTTTACATACATGTTCCATGTGTAGTCTCCATGTGAGCTTATTATCAATGTACAAGCCTAAAAATTTTATATTTTCGGTTTCACATATGGTTTTCCCTCTATAATTGATATTTACAGATCTCCCATAAGATATACGATTTTTAAATGTCATTACATTTGTCTTTATTGTCTCATTTGTCTTTAACCTTATCTTACTATAAAGCTATTGTAAGCGATTTTTTATGTATTTTTGTTTTATTTACAGCAATGTAAGCGGAGAATGTCCTAAACCAGTGGCTGGGCTAGCCGCAGAGACCTTTTCTGCAGCAATTAACTATGTTATAGCCGCGCAGTGCCTTATAACAGCTGACTGGCCACCAAACGCCTGTGTTCCTAGTAAGTTATAGTAGATAGAGACTTATTCCTATTTTTTTAAAGAAAAAAATCGTGAACGTTCAACAATTACATGCGCAAATGAGTAGCGCACGCGATACATTAATATTCAATTTCATTAGCCTTTATTTTTTTAAAATTATTAGTTCTATTAAATTAGTGTATTTTTTAATTTCACGCCTAATGTAAAGAGTGCAGCTTTTATGTTGTTATTTTGATTTGGTTATTTCAGATTTATCAACTTTTCATTTCATAATAGTTGGAGGGGGTTCCGCTGGTTGTGTATTAGCAAACAGATTAAGCGAGGTGCCCAGTTGGAATATTTTGTTACTTGAAGCTGGAAAATATCCGCCTGTCGAATCTACTGTAAGATATTACTTTTTATTATTTAATTGAATAAAAAATGATCATTCGGACCAAAAATTATAATGTGTTAAGATATCAATGCAGCCCGGAATATAAAGTCTATAAATTAGCTTTTATATCAATAAAAATAAAAAAAAACAATGAAACTGATTCATATTTTTTATGTTTATAATTTTTTTTTGTTCATAAAAATAAATTATTTAAATTTCTAACACAGATACCATACATGGCTACAGGATTGTATAAGTCTGAATATGATTATCAGTATTATACTTTCAACAATGGTAGAACAAACCAAGGCTTGGTTAACGGTTCATGCTATTGGCCGCGAGGAAAGATGCTAGGTGGTAGCTCTGAAATCAATTCAATGTATTACATACGAGGCAGCCGAGTTGACTACAATAACTGGGCAGCCGCTGGAAATCCAGGCTGGTCTTCAGATATCACAGATTGTTATTTCAAAAAACTAGAAAGTTTACAAGATGAAAAACTAGCAAGGAATCCATTCATCAAAGAATTTTATGGCTCCAAAGGCCCAATGGTTATAAACTCCTTTAACGACACCCATGAAAATATAACTGATACTGTTAATAGAGGTTGGGATGAAATCGGTATAAGAACAGTACCAGATTTAAATTTTGCTGGTCTTATAGGATCTGGAAAATCAAGAGTGACTGCTTTTAATGGAGAACGTGGAGGAACATCTCGGACCTATTTAATTCCTATACAAAAAAGAAGAAATCTAAAGATTTTAACTGAAGCTTTCGTCACAAAAATACTTATCAATGACCACTCGCAGGCATATGGAGTTGAAGTGAATATAAAAGGCAAAAAATGTACATATTTTGCTAGTCTTGAAATAATTATAAGTGCCGGCACTATAAATTCACCCCAACTCTTATTGTTGTCTGGAATAGGGTGTAAAGACCATTTGCAATCTAAAGATATACCATGTAAAGCGAATTTGCCTGCAGTTGGCAGAAATTTACAGGATCACCTTACTGTTCCTGTAATTATTTATGCAGATAAACCAGGCGATATTAACAAAAGTGAGCAATATTTAGATACTCTTATATATTTATTTAATCGGACTGGACATTTAGCTCAAACCGATGTCGGTAATAACCTTGCATTTTACTCTCGTTCTACAGATGCATCTTATCCCGAGTTTGAAAATCATTATAAAGTATTTTGGAAAAACTCATCATCTTTAGAAATGTTTTTGACACAAATCTTTAATTTAAAACCGATCATTGTTGATCATATTGTAAATGAAAACAAGAAGCACGCTGTTTATATATTTTTATTTAACTTATTACACCCTTATTCTAGAGGAACAATAACGTTAAAAACAAATTATCCATACGATCATCCTCTAATTGATGCAAACTATTTAGACGATGAAAGAGATATACAGGCTACTGTCGATGGTATTAAAATGTTGACTAAAATTGTTAATACAACCTCATTCAGATCAATAAATGCTTATTTGGGTAGACTTAATTGGCCTCCATGTGATAAATTTGGCCTTGACAGTGACTCTTACTGGAGATGCATTGCCGTTAACTGCTTGTGTACCATTTACCATCCCGTTGGCACTTGTAAAATGGGTCCCAATTTATTTGACTCAGTTGTAGACAGTCGATTAAAAGTATATTTGGTAAAAAAACTGCGCGTTGTTGACGGTAGTATAATGCCAACTATAACTAGTGGTAATGTGAATGGTCCAATCATGATGATAGCTGAAAGAGCTGCGGATTTTATAAAGGAAGATTATGGTGTTATAAAAACAAATGTATGTGAGAAAAAATAAAATAGTCGTTACTCTTGCTGATTTAATAAAAATAAATATTTTTTTAAACAAAAATCTTTTAATTTATCCCCTGTCCCACATGGGCACCGACTCCAATATAGTTTTAACAGTCATTACCATAAGCAAGAAGAAGTAGGTAATGTCCCACTGTCTGTACTGTCGGTGCCCATTTAGAACGAATAGTACGACATTTTATTAAGGGCCCGACTCCAAAAATAGTTTTAAGAGTCATTACCATAAGCAAGAAGAAGTAGGTACTTACTGAACAATTTTATTTTTTACCGTTTGAAGTCGGTTCTATTTTTTTGTTAATTTTAGTACTTTCAGTTTTCATTTCATACTAAAATGACCTAATAGACTTTTGATTTATTTTTTATTCCCCGGCTCGATATTTTACCCGGCCTTTTTAATAAATATATGAAAATTTATCAAAAGCTGTAGGAGATGTCCCACTGGTGAAACGGAAAACATTATATGACTTTTTTGTCTTTCCACCACCCAATCTGTAAATGATCCCATGACGCTCGAGTAAATCCACGTTAAGGAACGGCGATTTACTCGCCATACCCCGACTACAAACCATTTTTAGTAATATTTCCTAGAACGGTTTTAGCACCGAAGTGAGAGCAGCAATAAAATCTAACAGAATTAATTTAACCCGCCAAGAACAGAATCGTATTCATAATTATCTTCGGCTCAGGCCATCCTGTTTACTAAAGAGAGAGTTTAAAAGGCAGGAAATCAATTAATGATGCAGCAACGAGTACTGCAGAGCTGCTTATATGTATAAAATATTAATTAACTTCTTAATTAAAAGCCATTATTGCGTAATGACGTGGAATATATTCCACACCGATGGCGTCAAATTGATGGTATCTTTTTGTACGCTCGTTAAGGTAAACGTCCATAATGTCGACAGCGTACTAGTACTCGTCATTTTATAAAAAACGGCCAAAAGTTACACTTTTTTAACCGGGTTCCAAAAAAGAAGGAGGTTCTCAATTCAACTGTATATTTTTTTATGATTGTTACCTCAGAACTTTCAACTGGCTGAACAGATTTTGATGATTCTTTTTTTATTTGAAAGCTAATACTGTGTGGCCCCATTTCAATTTGGTCCAGTTTTGACAATGGCGCCCAGAAAAAAATCATATAAGTCTTAAATTCGCATTAAGTAGCTGCGCGAAAAATGTACGAATAATTCACGCCAACCGATTTCGATGTTTTTTTTTATTGGAAAGGATGTACTTCAAGGGTAGTTTAATTAGAGTTTGGTTAGGTTCTGATTATGGGATCCATGAAAAAAATAACTCTTAGGAGCAAATTAACGATTCTCCAAAAATAACAATCATTGTATCTACACTATATGGTAAACACAGACCCACATATTTATGAGTAGAAAATGTTAGTTGCCTTTTAAATTGTAGAAGAATACTTAGTTATTTTTTTCCCTTTTAGTGCATATTAATTTGTTTTGGAATAGTTTTCTTTTGAAGTCGGTTTTTTTGTTTAATATTTTGTTTATGTATATATGACGAGACCTGGGACACTGATAAAGTGATGACAGTACGGACGTTTACCTTATATACGAGCATGCAGGCTACGTGGTGTAAAATGGTCATCTACACACAACCTCAAGCAAGCCGTCTTGCCTGTGATCGTCAGCAGTTGTCTGTTTGTCATGTAAGTCTGGTCGGCCACTTTCCACCAAAACGCAATAGAATTGATTCACAGTCGAAGTGGGTACTGCTGAATTAATAGTAATTGTTTTTTCAACCATTTTGTGGCCCACTGTGCACAGGTCCCTCTCACATGCCATAGTTCACTGTGTCCACGCTGGCCAAATGTGTGATTGCTGGACATCCTTCCTTCCTCATTCTTTCGAAAAATTATGAGTAACTCTCAAGCATGCACGTAGACCGAAAACATCCAAAATTTTTTCCCTCGCCGTGGAGCAGTGATGAATACGCACATAAAAAATTTCTTTGTCAGAGGTGCGCGCTGGGGTCTCGGCAGCGTTCGTTCTTAGGACGTGTCAAAATATTTATTAAGGCTTTTGTGAAAGTATGAGTTTATAATTAAGCAAACACTCATTTGTACATACACCGCTCGTAATGGCGGCTCCACATTATCGCCCTGAAGCTCCGTGAACTGGCGTGAACGAAAATGTAGATGATATTCACGGTATTCACGCGCGTTCACGCCTGTTCTTTGATCAAAATTAGTGTGTTGATCAGGGAACAGGCAGAATGAAGTATTTCATAATACTTAGTTTTTTTTAAATTGTTATATTTATTATTGAATATATTTAAATTGTATATAGTTATTATTTATGTCTACAATATACCTATGTTTGTTTTTGTTTTATTTAATAAAATGAGATAGGTATAACAACTTTTATGAATATAACTTTTTTTAACATTTAAATTAAATTTAAATAGCGGTCATGAATAAAACTGCAAATATCTATCGATTGTTTTTAAAGACAATGTTGTTTAGAACCAACTTCAAAAGAGGTTTTAATTTTAGATTCAAACAACTATGTCGATATCTATGACACGTAACCAGATGTGACCGCGCGTTTCCCCTTCGCACCCTTTGGGGATTAAATTTCATTTCCGTAAAACATCAAAACAACTCTCAAACAGGCAACACCCTCCAGAATAAATATATTTTAACATAATCTTGACTTCATTCATGCATGTTATACTCGGATGATAATAGTATAAATATTATTTAATATTTTATTATATTAAGGACCTTGTTCACCATCTCCAAGTAAAGTGTTGATTAGTAAGTCCCAAGTAAAGTTAATAGGCAAGTAAAAGCTATGAGTACGGGTCAGTTTATCATATTATGATTAGTGCTGCTCGAACATCGTGAAATTGAATTGAAGTTACGGGTGACTTTAACCGACAATTAGCGTACTTGTCACTTTACTTGAAGGTGGTGAAAGAGGCCCTTATACTATTATCAATTGGTTTTATATCTTAGTATTGATATTATATTAGAAAGCAAGCGTTCTAAGCATCTAAGGTAGGCAAACGCCGACCTATATACTCGTAAGATGGTTGATCGTTAAGGTTAAATTTCATGCACCTTTCCAGTTATTTCTAGGCAGTTCGAAACTTCTCAAAGCTAATAATCCGCTTTCCACCGACTGGTATTGGAGTACCGTGGTGGAATAAGCTAGGCTCACCTTTTAATGAGAACAGATATGTATGTATGTACTGAGTAGTGGGATGCAGAGCTGCAGTCAAATACAATAACATAAACATCCCGTTCCATAAAAAAATGTAATACACCCATTGTTTTCCTATGTAATGTTTTTATTTGATCTTTTATGTGAATGTGAAAAAGAAAGATTTTTATTAATTTGGGCATGTCCTAAAATAAAGATTTATTAATATTATTATTATTAACCCTTGTTTTACGGCAAAAGTTATTTCAAGGGCAAATCAGAATTTATTTATTAATGTAAAGCGCTGCAGTGTAAGTTGCAACTGCAAAATCTGTTCGACAAATCTTGCTTCCCGCTTTGAGTAAACGGGTTCGAAACCGCATTTAATTTTATTGATTACGCCCCAGTAATTTGTACCTAGCTTTGCTTTTGATTTAATTTACGATAAAAAATTGATTTAGGTGTACTCAATACTCAATTATTTATTTCGTTCATGGTACATTTATGGTGTTACATTAAATGTTATTTACAGTTCATACATGAACCCTATTAGGGTATTGCAAAAATGTAGTGAGAGTAAGTAATCTGTAGTACTAACTCGTTAGTACTTTTTATTAAATTTGTCATACTTACCATGGATATACACTAATACAAGTACACAAAAGTCTAGATCGAGAACAGAAGTCCAAAGTCATTATTAAAATTTCATCCTCACAATATGAATCAAGTTACTGAATTAAAATATCAGTTATCATAGATTAATGTAAAGCACTGCAGTAAAAGTTAGAATTGCACAATCTGTTCGATAAATATAGCTTCTTACTTTGGTTCGAAACCGCATGCAATTGATTACGCGCCAGCAATCCGTACCTAGTTTGCTTCAACTGTTCAGAACTGTGTTATTGGAACATTTATTCCTTCAAAAAACATATATTTTATCGGCAAAGAAATTTTAGATTTCTTAAAATAAATGTTTATATAATTTAATACTTAACAGACATAATTTTAAATAACAAACACATTAAAATGGCAATATCAAATCAAATGTAATAAATAAATAATAGATGATTATTTTAATAGTTTTTGAACATAAAGCCGAAAACACAATCTACTTCTTTCCTACGATAGGTATACGCACAGAAAATGTTCGACAATTTTTGTGGAACTTACATAGAAATACACGCTTAATAATTATGATTGTCGAAAATGTGAACAAAATCCACAACTTGTTTTTCTTCCTCATTACATTTAAGTGGAAAAACAGTTTCAGGAACAGAGATCGACTTTAATTTATTGATGCAAAGCAATGCAGTGTAAGTTTGGAACTGCACAATCTGTTCGATAAATCTCCCTTCTTGCTTTGAGTAAACGGGTTTAAAACCACACGCAATTGATTACGTGCCAGCAATCTGCACCTAGCTTTTCTTTGACTGAATGAAACTACGTAATTAAATTTAGTGGTAATAGATTAAGATGATTTTGGTACTTGTTACAATAGAACCGATATTTCAACTTTATTTTTTCATGCAAAATTACACTTACACACACGCATAGGAATATATCATAATCAATATAAGAACAGTTTCAACATTATAAGACCAAAAAGTTTTGACAGTTTTTCTAACACTTACACAGTTTTACTCGTTTAATTACAATTATTTAAAAATTCGGTCAAAATCCCCATCGTGTTATTAATTCCTCTTTAAAGTTAACCGAAAAATCAGTCTTAAGACAGTGCCGTGTAAGTTGGAACTGCACAACCTGTTCAATAAATTTCGCTTCCCGCTTTGAGTGAACGGGTTCGAAACCACATGCGATTACGAGCCAGGAATCTTTTGGTACTTGGTTTTGGCTTTTTTTTGGTATGAGGGGGGGGGGGGGCTTTTATATGTGCCCGACACCTTGGGAGAGGCGAAACCGGGTTATGTGGGATTTGTATCGCACTAAAACCTCCTCGGTGGTCTGCCTCTGCGCTTGGGCAAGACTCCAGAGGAACGCATCGGTATCCCCCGCGCGCGGCGCCTAATACGGGCCCATCGGGAGAGCAGAATATGTGCTCTCTTGCATCTTCTGATGCTTACTGCAGCATGCGGCCACGCACATACCGCCGTCCTTCACAGGGCTGCTAGCTGGACGGATCGAGCTCCCACTCTCACCACCCACAACCCTGGAAGCCCCCTTTTATTCGCCTCGTACGATCAGGCAGGGGATACCGTAGTCCCTGTAGCTTCGGGATTAAGAATAGAGCTACGGTATCCCCTGCCTGATCGTAAGAGGCGACTAAAAGGGGGCTTCCGGGGATGCGGACGGTAAGAGTGGGAGCTTGACCCGTCCAGCTAGCAGCCCCGGGAGGGACGGCGGTGTATGCGTGGCCGCATGCCGCCGTGAACACCTGAAGGTGCAGGAGAGCACATCTGCTCTCCCGAAGATGGGCCCGTTTTGGGGCGCCGCGCGTGGAGGACACCGGTGCGTTCCTATGGAGATCCCGGAGTCCTCACAAACGCAGAGGCAGGCCACCGAGGGGGTTTTAGTGCGGTCAAATCCCACATAACCCGGTATCCTCTCCCAAGGTGTCGGGTACCTTTTGAAGGTTTCCCCCCCGATACCAAAAAAAAAAGGCAGGGGATACCGTAGTTCTATTCTTAATCCCGAAGCTACAGGGACTACAGTTCTACCACCTATGCGTGCCCGGATTTGAACCACACTTGGCCATCAGACTTCTTTTCTCTTAATTACTAGGCTAAAAGTGCCTTTTGTATTGTATTGTTTTTATAACGCGAAACAGAAATAAGAACATTTATTTCATAGTAGCCGTCAGTAGCTACATTCCATTTAAGTGACCTTTTGAACTTTATTTTATTTTTCTATTGAATTCTGCTCTCGAAGTTTGCAGTTGCGAAGATTTTATTGACCCGATTTACTTTTTATTGAATGTGCTTTAACTTGAAATAGTTCTAGATGCTGTATTCTAAAGAGCATCTAAAAGATCGGGTTACTTAGATGGATTTTAAATATTATAAAAATAAAACATATTAAATAATTTGTGTAAGATTCCTTACAGTGTGAAAGAAAATTGTAACCAGTATAGCTGTCCCTTAAATAGGTTTTTTTTAAAGTCATACAACGAATTTGAAAACGGTTCTAACTGTAGGGTAGCTTCGCCATAATAATATATGTAGAACGTTTTCGGACTGAATTTAATTATTACCTAAAGCCCATCCTACTTTTAAACACAATTTAAAGCTTAAAAAGTAAAATTTATGAATACATTTGATGTGTTAATAACAAAGCGTGTACTTATATCTTTATACGCTTAATTTTACAAAACAATGAACAAAGTTGAACATTTTCTTCCTTTCAATTTGCCGTAATATGAAAAACGTTCGTATTCTTCGGCAACTAGTTACATCTAATTAGTGACGTTTATGGGGGCCCGAAATCATCCCTATGTGGGTCGAATCACCAATTAACTAGAAATATTAGGGATGGTGTGGGTCCTACTATTTGGCAATGGACAACTAAGGCTTCAAACGCATGTGACAGGTTGAAAAAAAAACGCTAAATATATTATGTGCGATCTGTGGTAGTAAGTTGTGGACGAAGACAGCGAGACAGACGACATGATGTTAGATTATGGTGAGATGAAATGAAGGGGATTTGAAGAATGAGATGAACGATATAATTTTAGGACAGCAAGTCGAAGAGTTTGGAGCGGATGAGTTAAGACGTAGTAATATGTAAAGCAAGTAGTAGTAATTTGTAGGTGGAAGAACTATTATGGTTCGCCCGGGGAAGTACCATCGCTGCACCCACTTCTGCCGTGAAGCAATTCTAAGGTAATTAATTAATTCATAATTGTAATTAATTCATAGGTAAGTCTTGTCTGAGGTCGTATGTAGTTGCGCTGCTACTCCGGAGGCTGGTGGTCGCCTCATGTAAGTGTGCCGGCAACCGCACCTTTCCACCGAAACACAAAGGAATTGCTTCACGCAGGAATGTTTGTACCATATAAAACTTCTTAACGGTAGATATTGGTGCAGCGGTGGTATAATTGCACCGCCTGTGGTCTGCCACCTCTTTTTCCAGAAGTAGAACCTAATAGTTCTGCAACCTTTACTTTCAGAAAAAATAAACCACTTCTTCTTCAAGTGCCAGAAGCTGAATGTTCAGGAATGAGGTAGGCTACCTCTTCTTCTAAAATTTGGATCAATTCTTTTAAGTTTAGCAAAATCTGTTCCTCTGTATTTGGCCTTAAGCCGGCCACATGGCAATCTTGTGAAATTGTTCATCGGATTAGGCACGCTGCTCCTTCAGTTGCGATAAATAACAGATTACGTGCTATCTGATTAGACTTAGTGACGTCATTGATCTGAATTACGAAGTTTGTTTGAACTTTGTTGTTTACAAACATGACCTATGTGGTGAAATTACTACCATGCTGGACTGCCGACCAGAGGTGACTCTCCGATCCTGAATCCGAAACCTGAGGGGCTCGATTCAAGTGTTTGCTTGTTTGTAAAGTTTGTTTTTTCCTTCTTTCACGTTAAGATGCAGAGATAATAATTTGGCGACACTTTTGGCGCAATGATTACCGTACCAAGAGTCCCGGGTTCGATGCCCGGCGAGACAGAAGTTTGAGTGATGAGTTTAAATTTCTGCTCTAGGTCTGGGTGTTTGTGTTTCTGTCTTTGTATGTGTCCATCGTAACCACTGTTGAGGTTTTGAGTGCGTGGCGTTATATCAGTTTTTCGGATTTTAGAGGAGTTTAATTAAAAAAGTTCTGAAGTAACATACAGAAAAACAATACAGTTGAATTGATAGGTAATCTATTCCTTAATTGAAGTAATTTAAAAATTCAGAATGTTTTTACTTAAAAATTATACTATTGGATCAATAAATTCAGAAAAGATAACCATCGACCTTTTAAAGAATCACTCATGGTATAGATCAATACCTGGGAGCTTAATAATATCTTAGAATTTGTAAGTTGCATGCACAATGCATGTTGAACATGTTAACAGCTTACTTATGGATACTTATTTGATAGAATGTGGACGAACAAATAAGTCCAAATCTTATCCATACTTTGACTAAATTGTCAGAATTTAATAACCATACATATTGAATCCTGTACATACATACGGAACTCGACTTATATCTTACTCTTTACTAATATCATAAAGGGAAAAGATTTGCATATTTTGTAAGTATATTTGAATGTTTGCAAAAATTAAATATAAAATAACGCATTATTTGCAAATATAATATAATAATTAAAAAAATTGCCTTGCGCAGCATCAAATAATCAAACGATTACCTTAGAAGTTTTCTAAATTAAAAAAAAATAACTCCACGTCAAAGTTATAATGATTTTGATGCGGTAACGGGGGTAATGCCGGGGGCATTGCGAAATATTCGAATGATTCACACTTTAACTTCAAAGCACACAGTAGTAGGTTAAAGTATCGTTTGCTTCCTTTACTGTTGCCAAAAAATCGCAAACATAAAACTTAATCACCCGAGCTGATCCGAGATATTTATTTTTAAATAATGGTATAATCACCACTCTTTAAATTATTCAGACTTTAAAGTACCTAATTTAAAAAATTCTTCAAGCATCTTCAGATTACCTAATTGTTAATTCACATTACCTACATATGGCAACGCCCTTCTTGCGTCAGTCGGCGTACAGGTTACAATTTTGTAAATATTTTATTAATAAACAAATCCATTGGGAACCACAGACGTTTCAGTTATAATAAAACACCAACAACCACCGCTGCTCCCATTTTGATTGAACGTAATCCAGCAGTGAATATCAGGAAACCCCATCCAGCCAATATTTACAAAAACGGTGTACGATTAATTATCAACTTTCCGCCCAAATGGTCAAATGTATACCGAAACGTGACCTCGACCCGAATACGTTAAAAATCTCGTTATTTTTTTAAGCCTCAGCCTAACATATTTAAGGGTTAACCTTATTTACATATTATATTTAAGCGTGAACCCTGAATATGTTGCTTGGTTGAGCGTGAAGTGAAAATTGATAACCATTTTTAGGGGAAAATAAACACTCAATTATACAAAATTATTAGGTAAATAATTCTGTAACATTATACAATTCTACATTTTTAAATAATATCTCAGCTTGATGTTCATAAAATAAAAATGTTCACATAAGAAACACACAGTAAGTAGCACTCGGCACACACAAAGGGTTAAGCCCAATGGCATTGTCTACCAGTCGGCCCTGATATTATGCTTTGTTACTATTAATCTCATGTGTAAATGTAACCTTGTAGCATTTTTATTGAGTACTTCTTTTCTTCTTAATTAAAAAAAATATCATACGAGCATGCAAGACATGTGGCGTTTTTTAGTCGCAGCAGCCCACGGACATCTACAACCTGAAGCAAATCTGGCCTTAAGGCGCTGCTTCACCAGAATCGGATGGTCACCCATAGATGTTACAAGTGAACTGTAAGTCTGGCGGGTATATTGTGTTTTGATTGAATATAATTACTTCACGGCAGAAATCTATACATATAAAAATTTATGCTTGTCTGTATGTTATTTATAGAATCGCAAACTATGCATTTGATCATGTCACGATCTTCAGCAAAGTGTTGTGCATCAGCCCACTAAGGTTTCTGAGTTGGTGGTTTGTTTGTTCAGACTAATCTCCGAAACGGCTGGACCGATAGTGACGGGACTTTCACTGGCAGGTAGCTGATGTAATAAGAAGTAACTTAGGCTACTTTTATTACAGAAAAAAATCTAGTTACGGCCGCTAGTTACCTATAAATGTAGCTGAAATTAAGTAGTCTAATTCACGGTAAAATTTAAGGTACTTTGACCTCAAATTAACTAGGCACAATTTATTTTTAAAGTTAATAACTTCATTTCGTTGTAATGAACCCTAATTTCCCGACGGGCAGGCTCATACGATTAAAGTTAAGTGATAAAATATCTATACAGACGGTCATGCATGACAAAGCTTTACAATTTGTAAAACCATTTTTTTAAAGTGTGGGACGTAAAAAGACTTGATACTTTTTATGTCCCACATTACAGGTCACTTCTCGAAAGTGAGAGCCATTTATGAGTTACTATCAGGAATGCACGGTGATGAATACATCTTATTTAAATATTTAATTTTACGACCCGTATGAAACAATGGTTACCATACCGGACTTCCGATCGGAAGGTCCCGGGTTCGTTTCCCGGCGAAGCAGAAATTTGAGTGACGAGTTAAAATTTCTGTTCTCGGTTTGGGTGTTTGTGTTTCTGTCTCTGTATGTGTCCATGGTAGCCACGACACAGGGAATTTCCACCCTACAGTGGGGCTATTAGTGTGAAACGTTAAATATAACAATGTTTTCCCTCACCGTGGAGTAATAATAAACACGCTTATAACATTTTTTTCTCATGGGTGCGCGTCGGTTTGAACTCGGTATCCGGATGTTGGAGACCGCGAGGTCTCCACCGCTCGGCCATACAGTTTTTTTATCACGGCAATTACTAGTTCCTAATAACGTGAATTGATTGATTTATCATAATCATAATAAAATTTCAGCAGTCGAAAATTCATATTTAACACAAGATTCATAAGTTGTCGGAACGGTTGTTATTGACGTGACTGCTACTCGTTTAAGTAAGAAGTTCAATATATGCGTTTAACTTAAATAAGGTATTTGATGGAATCCGGTCTTGGACTACCAAGTCAATTGAGATACTTTTAATCAGCTGTCAAAACGTGATATCCCACATTTTGTATGAGAAAATGATAAGTGACGTCACTTATCATATATAGTCAATTGACTTCATTATTATTGATTTAAGCGGTTATAAAAATCATGTTTAAAAAAGAATTAACAATTATATTGCTTTCCAAGCGTGATTTAGTGCGACCTTTTTAAGGTAAGGATTGTGATTTTTTTTATGCATAGTGTCCAAGATCCTATTGTTTTCCTTGGCACTTAGTTATAGAGGAAAGACCGATATGCCATGTAAATTTCATGAGCATAGTATGAATTAAAAAAGCTAAAACTTACTAAATTGAACGATATTTTGTACTCGAGGAGTACCCACGGTTTCACCCGCGTTAGAAAGGGCCAGTAAATTACGAGTATCAATTTTTATTGTAGTTATGGTTCACTATTTTGGCTATAATGGCTTACATATAAGATATATAGGTAGATATATATTGTGCCGGGTTTTTTTGTAGGACTATTTGGCCGCAACCCTTTTTGCGTCCCACTGCTGGGCACGGGTCTCTCCACATTATTGGGAAGGCCTGGAGCTTACTCCACCACGCTGCTCCAATGCGGGTTGGTGGAGATGCGGGTTAGTGCCAGGGCCAATCCGCTGTCGGATGTTTTCAAACCGCCCATGAGGCCTCCGACAAGGTTTAACGACTGTTATCTATAGACAACAACCGGGACCGACGGCTTCACGTGCCCTCCGAAGCACGGAAACGCGCATGAATTTTTTTTTGCCACTAGCGGTCACCCATCTCACACCCGACCGCGCCCATTTGGCTTAGTTGCATAGATCGTTTGCGTTCTACGCTAACCGCCGGGCCATGCGCGCTTCTTGTAAGACTATTTAAGATAAACATTTCCATCATACATTACATATGTGTAACTGTAGCGGTTTTGGCAGCGCACGCCAGAATAGCTCACAGATACTAGATTTTTTCCTACTTACTTGACACTTATCGTCATATTTTGAACGATTCACACAATATCTGTATAAATAGTAGCCTATGTGTTATTCTGATGTATAAGCTATATTATTGTAAAGTTTCAATAAAATCTATTCTGTAGTTTTTACCTGAAAGAGTAACAAATATATATCCATATTTACAAACTTTCGCGTTTATAATATTAGTATAATGATTACTATTTAAATAGAACACACTATTCAAACACGAATTCCACTATGTATGAAATTCTTCTCGAGAATAAAAGGGAGTATTCAGGTAATCATACACTACACTATGTTATTCTGTTTTTCATGTCAACGACTCTTAAGACTGCTGGGTCAACAGCAAAATGCTAATTTTATATGAGAGAGATGCAAGGGAGAATTCTTTATCTAGATTAGGTTTTTAAGTTAATTTCAACATGTTTTTGTGAAGGATTTCTTATTACTATCTGAAGGCGTTGTGTTTTGCCGTTTTAAATATAAAGAGAATTGAAAAAATTCCAAACAAATTAATATATTTGAGATTTCTAAAAAGTGTATTATCTATTTTATTTGTAGATTTTGTTAAGCCTATTTTAATTATTAATCTATTATTTATAATAATGGTAGATTCAAATTCAATCTGAGTTTATCTTTTGTACCTAAGTTTGAGTTGAACTTGGATGTGGCTCAGTTTACTTGCTGTGAAATGTACGTAAATAAGAAATTAAATTTAAAACTTAAAAAACCCCTACGCAAAAATACTTATGGTTTAAGGAAAATCCCCTAAAAAGTAAAAAATAATTGTTCTTTATCATTCTTTAGAAACCAAATAAACAAATGTTTATCGAAATGGAAACTGAAAAATATTTAACAAGTCGTCTCCTAACATTATATTTTCTGATGAAACTTAACAATAAACTATGTACCTATATGCTCAATTTAACGATATTTTTTTCAACATATCCAAATATACAATATAGATTTTTTAGTAGTGGCACGGGGGAGGGGAGGATAAAATAATTTCATTTCAAAAAAATAATTTCATTTCATTTCAAGAAAACTGATCCTTAAAATAGGACAACACCTACATCATTTGATGTGATATGACTATATATTTTTTTGGATTTGTGGTTTCCTTGAACATTAAACATTGATCCCCACAAAATTTTATTATTTCTACGTAAATAGAAAACACGTTGTATTCTTTAACTTCCATATGGAATATTACGATGAAAACGCTAAGGATATTTTGATTCTATTTACATAATAGATAAGTATTTATCCAATGATTTTAAGTGTAAAGATACGGGATAGGCTCTCAGAAAATGGTCCTTAAAATCTGTCAAATTTGATAGTTGCTCTCATCTATACTAATATATAAAGCTGAAGAGTATGTTTGTTTATTTGTTTGACGCGCTAATCTCAGGAACTACTGGTTCGAATTGAAAAATATTTTTGTGTTGAATATTGCATTTATTGAGGAAGGCTATAGGCTATAAATATAACATCATGATAATATGCTTTAAAAATATTACCAAAGTCTACGCGGACAAAGTCGCGAGCGGCTGCTAGTAAATAATGAACATTAAAGTGAGAGAAACTGTCAACAATATGCGCACGTTCGAGGGACTTGTCAAACCTTATTCAAAAATTCGACAGAGAAAAGGTCCTCACACAGACAGCGTAGTGATCTGAACCAGTAAGTGAATCTATTTTCCATTTGAGGTACATAAGTCAAAAATACATAATCCGCGCACCAAAAGGCCCTAATATACTCATTACATTTTAGTGAGCTACTCCATCTCGGAGTAATGAAGTCGAATTTCCCGGCGGACGAGCCGCCAGCCGCCGCATGTAAAATTCAGGAAGTTTTGAAACGTCTGCAGTTTATATCTGTATGTAATATCATTTTCGCCGTTTTGTTTTTCCCATAATAAGACTCATGACAAGGTGTTTCAATAAAAACATTGATTTTATTTCTATCATAGGTATATTTTGTGGAATGCAAGAAAGAATAAAATGCAATCTTTTTTTTCTACCCTTATGTCCCACTGTTTGGTTTAGATATACATATAACTTTACTTTGTAAATTATCTTTGGAACTCTCAGTTATGCACGATAAAGGAAAACATCGTCTTGAAATATTACAGTTAGAAAAATGGGTTAGGTATAAGAATAAAAATGCCTTAACAATTAACTTACGGTAATGAGTTGATTTAGGTCTAGAAATGTAAGGCTAAAAAATTAATAAAAATTTCCATTCAAGTCTTACAATGTCTGAACATCCGTATTCAATACTATAAATAAGGAAGTGAGTTTTTTTGTTTGCCTTTCTTGACGTGAAACATCGTAACCGTTCCGATATTTTGTGTGGAGTTTGGGGGTAGTAAAATGACATAGGATAGTTTTTACCCAGGGAAAATATCTCATTAAAATAATAGTTTAAAAAAACTAAAAAACACGCTTTTTATAGAAAACCGAACTAAAAAATAGAAAATAAATTTTAATGAATTTAAATTAAGAAAATAGTGTTAAAAATTTCAATGAATATAAGTTAATAATAGTGTGAATAAAAAAAAATATTTTATTTTAAAAAAAGCGTGGGGTGCATGGTGTCAATAGTTATAAATATTTTATTGACAGATATGAGTAGAGTGATTATCATTTCGATAATATTTTAAAAAGCACCCCACGCTTTTTTTTAAATAAAATATTTTTTTTTATTCACACTATTATTAACTTATATTCATTGAAATTTTTAACACTATTTTCTTAATTTAAATTCATTAAAATTTATTTTCTATTTTTTAGTTCGGTTTTCTATAAAAAGCGTGTTTTTTAGTTTTTTTAAACTATTATTTATTTTCTACTTTTTAGTTTGGATTATTTATTCTTTCCATGATGTTTCCACGAGCAATGGACTGGTTACTGAGAACCTTCTTCTTTCTTTCAAAAATATCTTTATCTATCATTAGGCTTGTTACATAACAAGGTTACATATTTTTTTAATTTTTACGTTTTCATAAAATTTCAACTGTCTTACGACTTAACAAATTATTTATATTCTTTATATATCTCATACACGTTTTCGGTTACTGAGCACCAATAGTCTACTCCCCAGTGGTCTCGAACGTCAAAGAGCAGAATCGGTAGAGTTGCCAGCTAAAATCGGTATATTTGAACCCAAAATCGGTATTTGACAAAAAAAAAACAGTCAATTGTTTATTTATTGAAAAAAAATTACCGACTTATTTATAACAATCATACTTAAGTATAATTATTTTTATAGCAATATTCATTGGGCATAGCTGCGGCCATCTTCGAATGAATTTCAAAATCATAACAATTAGCTGTATTAAACAGACGTTTTCTATCAAATGGACCAGTGATTGATTCAGTAGACAGCCTATTTCGCTGTTTTGTTTTCAAAAGATTAATATGTATGTGAAAATATGCGTTCAACGTTAGCGGATGAATGGGGAGGTGATAAAATATTAAAGATGAAACAACAAACATTTAATTTTCATCGCCACGCTTTAGTAAACTTATTTGAAATGTTTTGATTTGTTCACAATTTCTTAAAATGCGCCACTCTGTAATAATTTCCTGGAAATCATTGCTTTTGATATATTAGAACTATCGAAGCAGTTTTGCAAATTTTAAAATTTTTTTGGATCAATTAGGTATGTCTAAACCTTTTATTGGATTATTTTTCAATAGTAACTGCGTGGTTATTTGGTTACAAGCTTCGACATAAAAATCTAGGCATCTTATTTTGTAGTCACTCTTTAGTTAAGTTACTCTCGTTTCAAAGGTAAGAAAATTAATAAACTCGAATTCCTATTTAGATAGGTAAATTCCCGAGCGAGAAGCCCCTTATAACATCAAGTTGTAGTAGAAAGGGTATTCCCGAAAATATATGGAACATTTAGCACTAAGTCCATCCACACTTATTATTGAGGGCTTTCCCCTAACATTAAACATAAATGAAAGGGTAACCAACTTAAAAGTGTAAAATCGGTAGAAAATCGTTATGTTTCGGTATTTCGGTAGAACAGAGCCCATATCGGTAGAAATACCGAAAAATCGGTAGGTTCGAGACCACTGCTACTCCCCTACATAAATATGAGCAACCCAAGCAGCAAAATAGTCGAATAGTAATTAGATTACTCAGCCTTTAATCGTATAAGAGCCGAGTAACCGTTCTTAAAACACCCATTTATCGTGTAATAGCGGTTATCTCGACTATTTGGCAATATTTGCTAATGTGTGCTTTAAGGACGTCGAATAAACGTTTACAGCACTATGTTTTAGCACTTTTACTCCACCTTTTAGCAGATGCTGAATTAAAGTGGCTAAAATACTCGTTATTAGATCGTTTGATCTATAACAGTCGTATAATAGCTGTAGCTCTATAAACGCAATCGAACAAAAATCATATTTTGCAAATTGAAAAATGGAATAATTTTATCAAATTAGTGTATTGTCATCGGTCCTCAATAAATCTACAAAGTTTGAACGAAATCTGGCCGTTTAAAGTGGGTCAAAATCGCGCCCAAAGAAGTCGGTTACAAACATACAAACATACAAACATACAAACATACAGGTGAAGCTAATAAAAAGCGTGTAAAAACGTGTGGCTCACGCAGACGGAGTCGCGAGCGGAAAGCTAGTGTGAAAGAGAAAACGGTTTTCAAAAATTGGTTTTCCTACGTTTTACGGATATTATATGTTATATACATACGTATGGTATAACATTTGATATTAAATCGAAAATTCCTGTGTTATTATGCGTGGGAATATTAGTAGGGCCTTCTACTGACCTTTTTGGTTCTAAAATTTTATGGTGTAACCATTCAATATAGGAACTATAAGTTGGGATGAAAGTAATATCATAATGTGAATAAGGACGCTATAATTTTTGCAGACTGATGGTATCGAACTTCATTTCACTTTGATATTTATACAAAAGACAGAGAGATCTTACTGAAAAAAGTTGTCATATTTGGACTACTATAAGGAAAGACCTTATATTATATCTATACATATATACACATAAATTGAATTGGAGTGTCTGTTTGTAATATTAAAATTACCACTTTTTACTATATCCATATGAATATATATACGGTACATATATCAAAATAACATTTTTTACAATTTTTGTCTGTCTGTTTCGCTGAAACGGCTGGACTGATTTTGACGGAAATTTCAGTGTTAGGTAGCTGATGACTGGTGACATATATACGTTTTTATTAACTAGCGACCGCCCGAAACTTCGTCCGCGTGGACTTTAGATTTAGATTTTTTCTAAAATAAAAGTAGCCTAAGTTACTCTTTATTACAAAGGCTACCTGTCAGTAAAAGTGCCGTCAAAATCAGGCCAGACGTTTCAGAGATTAGCCAGAACAAACAGACAGACAGATAGACAGACAAAACTTGTAAAAGATGCTGTTTTGGTATATGTACCATATAAACATTCATATGCATGTAGTAAAAAGCGGTTATTTCAATATTACAAACAGACACTCTTATTTTATTTATTTTTATAGATTGTAATATTTGCATAACTCATGAAGGTAAATATGGCAAACTAAATATTGTATACTAATTTTTTAATTTTTCTAGAATAAAAGTAGCCTAAGTTATTCATTATTACAATAGCTACCTGCCGTCAAAATCGGTCCAGCCGTTTCAAAGATTAGCCGGAACAAACAGACAGACAGACAAAAATTGTAAAAGATGCAGTTTAGGTATATGTACCCCATATACATTCATAGGCAATTAGTATAAAGCGGTTATTTTTATATTACAAACAGACACTCTAATTTTATTTATTTGTATGTACGTAAGTATGTATATGTTTAGATAAACAACTTTTGTAAACATCCATATTTGTAAATAAAAATCTTTGTTTTTGTCTTTGTCTAACAACGGAAAGTAAGAACAATAAAACTAGGAGCTGTATTATAAATTAAAATGAGGTATTAGATGTTCAAACAATTTCCTAAGCAGAATATTGTTTACACAGATAACTGGAAGGTGTGAGGAATAAATTATAGGGAGAACAGACGTAGACCTTTGAGGGTAGTCCGTATAATTTTCAGCTCACAATATCTCTGAATATTCCACTGGGTTAAAATTTAACAGATGAACTGATTTTAGGGAGTTAACATAAACGTATTTTAGAGAGATAACGTATTAAAGCTATCATGACACAACAACCCTTTTCTTCCAAGCCATACCACCGACTTTTACTAAAACACAATAAAGTTTATTTACGTCAGAAATCGGTGCAAAAGTCGTACTTACCAGGTCGAAACATGCAAGATCTATAACTGGGTAAACTTATTCCTACCAGATTTCTAAGTATATTTACCTTTTGATGATGATGTATTTATTTTGACGTGTGACGAAGCTCTGAGCTCAGACACACAGACCTCTAGCATCTTTCGTCATGCTCAATACTACCACCTACTGTTCTGGTAGAGCAACAACCGATGACAGACTATAAATTTTCCAAGCGTTTTTTTATGTTTATTTTCCCCGTAAAGGCTGCTCCATTGATGGATTCCTCATATAGTTTCGCTACTCTAATATTTATTTGAATAAATTTGAACATCAACATATTCCCCTTGTAGGTACTTTTAAATATGTACCACAAATTGTCTTGTTTATTGTATTTAAAAGTATAGTGAAGACTTTAGTATTTTATCAATTATTTAATAGCAAATATTGACTTTGGGATAACTGAAGATATGAGGAATAAATTACGAGGCAAATAATCGTTGACCGGCGAGTCCGGTAAGTCGTAGGATTAAATACGACCTTAATGTTCCCTACCACATTGAGAAGCTGCGTAGTATAAAATTTTGAAACAGAGTAAACAATGTATTCAAACTTAAATAATAGTACCTGGACGCCCGAGCGTTGCTCGGATAAAAATAATTAATTTTATTGGTTTAATTTTAAGTAAAACATTCATTGGCTTAGTGTCACTTAACAAAGCCATCTGAAATAGCTCCCAATTAAAAAAATATGGTAACAAAAAAAATAAAAAAAGCGCAACATGCTTGCTTGAGGCTTTCAAGCCTCTGGGTCAGCTCCGCAGTCAGCCTACGTAACCAGTCGACCAAGGAAGCTATAATTCAATTGACGAAAATTTTATAGAGCTCTTTCAAATCGACATTGTCATTTGTTTGAGCGGTGGATTGGCGGATGACGTTTGACGGCGTACTACGCCAAAATATTAATAATATTCTCCAATAGAGCAAGAGTCATATTACTCAGTTTATATTTAAGTTTATCATCGCTGAAATTTCGAATACAACGAAAATTACAAAAACTAAACCTAGCTGGATCAATCTATCACCCCGAAATCCTGGGCACTAAATTTCATGAAAATCGTTGGAGCCGTTTCCGAGATTCAAGTGATCTTATATGTATGATAGGTATATAGTATGGTACCTATTTAAAAGATTTGATCGTTTAAAGGGATTAGAAAAATTTCGTAATAAATTATATATGAAATATATTATATACCTACTATACTAATTATATATTAACTTTATATTTATATTTATACTTATATTAATTAAGTATTACTTTTTAAGTCATTTAAGTATTTGGTTTAGTTTTTTATCTCATTTTAGAAATAAATAAATAGTATTATTCTTCCTATTATTTTTTTCAAAATTTAAAAAAACAAGGTATCAGGAAATAGATTTCCTTTCAAATTGGTTTTCCAATTCTAAACACTTTGAGTCTGTAATCGTTTAACTAGGAAGCACAGGGCGCCTCTTGAAGATAACTAGCTTGGCTTTAGGAATAAATTGCTCAACCTCAATCGATTGCTTGCCGTAGTTAGATTCGTTTATCTCTAAAAAGTAACTGTCTAAAAAGTATTTTACTTATGCGATAGATTTCGCTGTACCAAGTGAAGGTTTTATTTAAATGCAGCTAAGATGTAATGCGAAAATCGAAGCGCGCATGGCCCGGCGGTTAGCGTAGAACGCAAACGATCTATACAACTAAGCCAAACGGGCGCGGTCTGGTGTGAGATGGGCGACCGCTAGTGGCAAAAAAAAATTCATGCTCGTTTCCGTGCTTCGGAGGGCACGTTAAGCCGTCGGTCCCGGTTGTTGTCGATAGATAACAGTCGTTAAACCTTGTCGGAGGCCTTATTGGTTTGAAAACATCCGACAGCGGGTTGGCCACTAACCCGCATCTCCAGCAACCTGCATTGGAGCAGCGTGGTGGAGTAAGCTCCAGGCCTTCCCAATAATGGGGAGAGACCCGTGCCCAGCAGTGGGACGCAAAAAGGGTTGCGGCTAAGATGTAATGATCATTTTTAAAGCAAGCGATTGGTGCCTCAGTAGAACAAAGCAAATATTGTACTTGTCGTAGAAGAGTTTAATTTTAGGGTACCTATTATATTTTAAAATTCAATAGTAAATTATCGTTGCCATAACCACTGTTATAGTGTTACAGCGATAGCAAATGAGCATATTATATGCATATGATCAGTCGAAGTGACCTCCGACGAAGTATGCTTGCTTGAGTTGATCATAATTTCTCTAGGGCATTATGTCCACCTAACTACAAAATTGGTTGTCAGTAAAGTCAGTCACCAACTAAAAAATTGGTTGTCAGTAAAGTCGGTTTACAGACGATATGATAGTTCAACGCGACGTCATAACAAAGCAATGAAAACCACATTAACTTTTCACTTCACTTTATAAAGAGTCAACGAACGGCGCAAGCCGAATGCTCAAGCCTCAACGTAATGTTACAAGCGTAATTTTACAATGAGTCAAACTTATTCGTCCGTGCAGCCGGCGTTCATCGATTTTTTAGACGTTGTCACATCAAACTGTTCCGACATTAAGGCCATTTTAAGGATAGCTAAGAAAAAATCTATTTATCGGTGTATTTCTTAAGCATTGTAACTGTAAAATTACATTCTAGGCTTTTTCCCCTGTTTGCATATTCAATAAAATTTTACTTGCAAAATGCATTACAAACTCTGGTGAAGCGAAACTTGTGCATTGTACCTACATTCACGGCTTGTCGCTTGAAACGCAATGTATGGCCAAAAATAGTGTTGCAAATTTCCTACGTATATTTGTAGTTAGCTTGTTCTGAACTTTCTTTGTAGCTTTATATTGATGCTAGACGAGAATTGTCCAATTTAATGTTACGTAGATCTATTGATTTTTTGTTTCCTTTTTCGTTTTCTTTCCTTAATTTCTTTATTAGTATAGTTACTTAGTATAGAACGTTATAGTACTTTTTATTGTTTTTCAAATTATTCACCACGTAGCCTTAAGTCAGGACTGTATGGAGGATGGTCAAGAATTTCTACTTTTTCCTGCTTCAAATACTTACTCAATCGTTTGACGAGCGCTGTGTGAGCTTGCGTTGCCGTGGTGCAGGATGATGCGTCGCTTTGAGTTAGATTTTCGAAGTTTGGCGTTGACTTGTGGTAAACAAACTATGGTATACCACTCTGCGTTAACCGTTCTACGACCTTAAAGTGCAATAGTCACAACATGACCGGTTTTTCCAACGAACGTGACCACCATCTTCTTTGAAGTGCGTCGAGAACGAACAACTTTAGTCGGCTTTGGCTCGTCTTGAAAGACCCAGATTGTAGATTGTAGTTTGGAATCAGGATCGTAGGTATAGATCCAAGATTCGTCGCCACTGGTGATATCGTAGACGTGATTTGACTCTCCTCTGTTGAACCTTTGCAGAGTTTTCTTACACCATCTGACGCGGGCCGCCTTGTGATCGTCGGAAAGCAGATGCGGTATCCAACAGTAAACTAGCTTTCTCACACCAAGCGCTTCATGCAAGATCTTCAGAATGGTTGTCCCTGAGATGCTTAATAGAGCCTCTATCTCTCGATACATCACATGACGATCTTCGAGAAGTATTTGTCTCACAGCAATGATGTTATCTTCAGTGAAGGCGGATTTTGAGCATCCTTCGCGAGATTTGTCACTAACAGTATGTCCACGCTGGAATTCTAAATACCAGCGTTCGACGGTCCGCAGACATGGGGCTTCATCACTGAACACAGATGTTAGCTCTTCAAAACACTGAAGCCGTGTCAGGCCCCTTCTAAAGTTGTAGAAAATTATTGCACGAACATTTTCCTTAGAAAGATTCATTTTCGTACGTTACCTGACAGATTCCAATCAATGCTGTGACTAAGCAATATCATTAATCCTAATACTTTCAACTGTTTTGAGATTTAAAATTTAAACACATTCGAATACAGAACAGTTCCAAATTCAAATTGCCGGGAAATATGGAAACGACAGAACTTAAAAGGCATGCCTAGTAGGACTTGGATGTGTCAACAAGTAAATGTACATAAAGGATATTCAACGGCTGATCACATAAAATCTAACTATTTAATAAAAAACGCAGTTAATAACCTTGGACTTTGCTTATCAGTGCTTTAAATATTTAATTACTTTTTATTGAAAAACAAGCAACTCCATCAAGACTTGGCTAGTTTTTTACAGGATGTTTTGGTGGGATAGGATAATTGCGTATTTGATTATCTTTAATTGCATTTATCGGTAACTGAAGTAACGGCTAAGTCACACATTCTCAATAAGATATAAAGTTGATGATGTTAGAGCTGGTAGGCTAAGGGCGTGTTTATTCTGGCGATAGCTGTATATCAGATCGGAAATCTTTTTCACAGAGTAAGCCATATGCACTCTTGGTAAAATTTACATAAAAATATCACTATACACTCATAGCTCTACGCTAGGATGCCCTGTGTCTGTGCCCTGTGCCTGGGTACCATGGACACACTTAAATACAGAAACACATACACCCAGACAGAGAACAGAACCTTAAACACATCATTCATATTTCTCCTTCACTTTTCAACGAACCCGGGTCCCTCCGATCGGCAGACCGGCACGGTAAACATTGCGCCACACTGATCGTGAAAATAGTGGGGCATTCACGCCTTGGCACTTGAAACACAATGACTCACAATGTAGTCGAAAATAGTGTTGCAAAATTCCTACATGTATTGAAGTTACCTCGTTCTGATGGTTCCACGTAGCAAAGTTACATTGCAATACGAGAATGTTTGATTTTATGTTACGTTTGTAACATTAAATTGTTAATTAACTTTGTTTATTTGATCTGATTTTATGATCAAAGCATTTGCTTTAACGGATTCAATGATAATAATATAACAATAAGTACACTACGAGCAATAAGTACGAACAATAAGTACGAAGCGCGCATGGCCTGGCGGCCAGCATAGAACGCAAGCGATCTATGCAGCTGAGCCAAACGGGCGCGGTCGGGTGTGAGATGGGTGACCGCTAGTGGCAAAAAAAATCATGCGCGTTTCCGTGCTTCGGAGGGCACGTTAAGCCGTCGGTCCCGGTTGTTGTCGATAGATAACAGTCGTTAAACCCAGTCGGAGGCCTTATGGGCGGTTTGAAAACATCCGACAGCGGGTTGGCCACTAACCCGCATTGGAGCAGCGTGGTGGAGTAAGCTCCAGGCCTCCCCAATAATGGGGAGAGACCCGTGCCCAGCAGTGGGACGCAAAAAGGGTTGCAGCCAAGTACACTATGATCTATCTCCTTGTTTTTCAATATCGTAAAGCGGTTTCGATATAGTGTTCCTGTGATATTTTGATAATTTCATGGGAAGTTTAACGTATGCTGGTGTAGCGAACTTCCGCTACTCATCAAGAGTTGGCGCCTCGGGTATTCCTGAATAACGCTATCAAAGTTTTATGAACATCCGACTATACATACAAGCTCCGAATCGAGTCTGTCGGAGCACGGCCGCACCCCGGCCTTGATCACTTCACCAGGTGGGAGATCTCACTTTGCAATACCATCAAAAGGTTTGTTAAACGCAAATTTTCGACTACATGAAAAAGACGCAATATGCGCTAAAAGGAAATGGGCATATTTATTTTTTGGGAAATATAGATAGCTGTTTTTAAGAAATATACCCTGTATTTGGATTGCCTGTACCTACGTGATTAGGACAGCTTACATTGAATTATGATCCGGTTCCTAAAATTACACTTATAAAATATAAGATATACGACTTTATAATGCCTGTGTATTGCAGCCATTATTTTTCGGCATCAAAGATAGCTCACTAGATACCAACTCAGTAAAATACAAGCGAGATTCAAAAGTTATTTCAAAATTCAAAAGGTCGAAGTAAAATCGAGTGAATAATTTAATCGGGGTCGACCGATCTCTTCTATTAGTTTTTGAGCTTTAAAATTCGAATAAAATCATCTAAATACCCGAATTTAAACTTAAACTCATCAGTAAATTTCATCCTTATCCAAATCCCGCAATGAACTCCGGTTTGGATTCAGTGACATCGTATTTTAACACAATGGAATCCCCGTTTCCTCTCCTATCGTTATAAGGCCTTGTCTCACCACAGCCAGATGAGCATCGAAAGATAAAATTTAAATAAATAATAACACTATTATATTGCCTCCGCAATACAGGTTTGTTGCTCAGAACTACTTTGAATATCTGTGTCCAGAAACAGAAAACTCTGCGTAAGAAACAGCTATTCCTGTTACAAACTCTGAATGCCATTATTCTCCCAAGATGGGTTCATCTTTCGATAAAAGATCTGATGTGCCCCACAATAGTAGTGTTAAAGATGGCCTCCGGGGCTTTCAGTGAGATCAAATATTATATTACCCATTTTTATGTGAAAATTGATCCTTCCTACATACTCAGATATCTTTTGTATTACTTTAGAAGTGGCTTTATTTACTTCCGAAAAGGAGTCGTCATACTCTTGTTGCTAAAGGTTATGTTATGACTTTAAAATATATTTTGGAATCATGCCCTATGTTCTGATCGGGTACTGATTCCATAAAAATTAAATTTAAAAAATTTAAAACCCCCCCCGGACAAAAAAATAAACTCTAAAAACTAACAAATAATATTTTAAACCTTTTATAATTATCAACGTCACATATATTATGTGAGTTCAAGTATTTTTATTTTCCAAGCGGCGTCGCGTCGGGGGACCGCTAAGTGAGAAAAACAGGTGTAGTCATACAAAATAATTTACTCCGAAAAATTCGCTCGAAAAACTCAACCGTTAACGTCGTCTGCCCTCACATTTAGCGGTCCCCCAACGCGACGACGCTTGGAAAATAAAAATACTTGAACTCACATAATATATGTGACGATGATAATTATAATAGGTTTAAAATATTATGTGTTAATTTTTAGAGTTTATTTTTTTGGTCGGGGAGTTTTAAAATTTTTAAATTTAATTTTTATTTCAAGCTTTTTAAACGGAACTGATCTACTGTAATAAGTTACAAGAAACCACAGTTGAAAAGGCTGTAGTATATTTGGGCAAAAAAACTTTTGCAAAAGGCCAAGCCTACGTGGCTTTAAGCCGCGTAAAAAGTTTAGATGGGGTCGCTATATGCGATCTCGACCAAAGGAAGCTGTTTAACAATACTCATGACAAACTGACTCTGGGAGAATTACACAGATTGAGAAACAATAAAGATTAAGCTTTGGTCCTGCTAGATTTTCAACAGAAATATAAATTGGTTTATCCGTTTCATTCCGGCATTCCAGGGTTTCATCCGCCACATCTTATTTCCAGCATCAGGTCCTCGTCAATTAAAAACATAAAGAGAACTAGTCAAGGCAAATTCAACGAGCCCTACTTCGAGCCCTAACAGCGGACCAGCTCAGTGGTTCCAGAAGACATTAGTGTTTCAAATGTAAGATCCCACATATACTTGCAAGTAAACTGAGCGTGTAACATTCCTATCACACCTAACAAACGACCTGATGACCTTGAAGACCTGAACCGATTTCCACCAAACATAGCTAAGAACACTTTCGACTGATATACCTTTCAATAAAAAAACCGCATTAAAATCGGACCATCCGTTTGGGAGCTACGCTGCCACAAACAAACACGGACACATACACATTTACACACACACACACACAGACACGTCAAACTTATAACACCCCGTCGTTTTTGCATCGGGGGTTAAAAATAGACTAAAATAGTCATAATTTTTAGCAAAAGAAGTAACATAATACGTTAGCATTAGCAACCCTTTTTGCATCCCACATCAGGGCACGGGTTTCTGCTCGCCAGTATAAGCTTTTGTTAATATTTGTTACTCGCTACTCGCCTGCGATAAAACAAGTAAGCGAAGTAATAAATTAAAGGTCTAATCCCGCGATTGTCGAGGCATCTCACTCAATGAATCAGTTGGTGCTTTGTCAACGTGGAAATATTTGCCTTCCCGGAAATGATATGCTGTCAGATCTGAAATGTTTAGGCTTTGTTGAATGATGGAAACATATTTAGTGCTTCATGAAGATCAATGGTGACGGGCTTTTTGCAACAAATATTTTATTAGGGATGTGAAAAATGTTTAGGTATTTTTAATAAAATGATATCTTAATGGACAGAGGCTTAAGGGGAACAGGCACTTATGATCTCGGAAATTTTATAATCCCACCAAAAACATAAATGTAAATATGTAGGCCAAGTTCTTGTACATAAAAAAAGAGTTGAAATCTAAACTACAGCCAAGTTAATAATAATCAGAACCGATATTAACCATTCCAACTTCAAGCCAAGTTCGAATAGCGTCAATACCATAGACAGAAGACAGAAAATATTACTAACCGCTTTTTTAGCCAAATTGAGTTATTAATACCGTTAGATTGTTGAATTATAATGTGCCTATTAATACGATTTCATAGCAATAATTCGTAAAACGACAAACCCGCATTGGATCAGCGTGGTGGAATAAGCTCCAGGCCTCCCCAATAATGGGGAGAGATCCGTGCCCATCAGTGGGACGCAAAAAGAGTTGAAGCCAATACGTAAAAATATCAAAATGAGTATAAATTCAGTAACAGAATTATTAATTAAGGTCATTGGAGTTATTATTTTATTAAAAAAACCGTTACATAAAATGTTACAGTTGCATATTATAATAATGTCGCTTTGTTATAATAAAAGATGGTATGTTAATTTATATTATTAAAGTCATCAAATTAAATGTGATTATTTTCTCCTATTGTTGTAGGTTAGGTTGTAATAATTTTCAATATCCACAATATCTTCATAACCGTTTGTCATTTTAATCATTTTGAACGCACTTCCAAGTGTCATGATTAATAACTCTGAACAGGGAGAGAACTTTGTAGAGACTTTTGTGGGATTAGTTCAGCAGTTGCTCTTGTTTATACTGTTATTAACACGCTTATTTTAGTTTGACATGTATTGTATGTATGTATGTAACGAAATCTTTTAACTTTATTTTCACCTACTTCTAAGCGTCTGATTAACTTGAAAATTTTCACAGGGGTCAAGAACCGATGACAATGCAATAATATGAAAAAAAAATTGAGCTGAAAAATAAAAAAAATTATGATATACATAATTTTAAAAACATTTTTTTTAGTTTTTTAAACTACATTATTTATTATTATTATTGTTTCAAAAAAGAAATCAGTAAGAGGAAAACACTCGAATACTGCAAATGTTCTATGAAGAATTGACTGTAACCTTTTTTGCGTCTTACAATAAGTGTATTTGAAAAAATGTTTGAAAAAAATCAAAGCTTAAAAGCTTGTTTTCATCTTCTGGCGGATAAGAAATTGAACACAATTATCTATAATAATAGAAAGAAGCTCGAAAGTTTGTTTGTTTGTTAATTTGAACGCGCTAATCTCAGAAACATGAGTGGAATTGGAACAGAAGCATGGTTGGAATTGAAAAAAATCTTTGTGTTGGATAGTCCATTTATCGGGGAAGGTTTTAGGCTATATAAAATCATGCTATGACTAATACCAAAGTACACGCGGAATAAGTCGCGGGCGGCCGCTCGTAGAACAATAAAACTGTGTAAGGAACAGTCAGCTACTCTTTGTTTATTACTCGTTATGTGCCCGAGAGAGTAATTTCTGAAATTCTGAGTTAAAATTATACTTGAAAGAAAAAACTTATCATTAACATTAACGATTGTGGCGTCTACAATCAAACTAGTTCAAACTGATAATACAATACAGAGATTTTGATACATGCACGTAAAAATTTACGAGCTTGAGGCGTCATTATTTATGTAGCGAATTGTTATTTAATATTTCTATAACATTTTGTATTGATGTATATTTAACGACCCGTGGCGCAATGGTTACCATGCCTGACTGCCAATCAGAGGGTCCCGGGTTCGATTCCCGGCGAAACATAAATTTGAATGATGAGTTTAAATTTCTATTCTCGGTCTGGGTGTTTGTTTTCCTGTCTGTATGTGTTCATGGTACCTATGACACACGGAACACCAACCCTTCTGTGGGGCTATGAGTGTGAAACGTTTATTATTATTATTATTTAGTCTACAGGATTTCCTCAATCGTGGACGCCACCCATTACACTTATTGTAGTATAAATCATTCCCAGGGACCCTATCTTCATAATGGCTCTTTGTTAGCGTAGTAAAGCAGCATGATTAATATCACTGAAAAGGTGAGACCTTTGTGCTTCTTCTTGTGTTGCATTGGCTTTAACTCTTTTAATACTTGCTCTATGAGAAAAATCGTTGTTTAAATTATCTTTATCTATCTGTCATTACCATCCTCTTATTTGCTAAAAGTAATACGTGTAAGAAAACTTTAAAATTACGATCTTAAGATAAACTGGTCTGAAACCGCTCTTATTCTACGCGTAAGACGAAGCTAAAAGTTTTTCTTCTTCTGACTAATGAGAATTTGGACACAATAAAAGAAAAAGTAAAACTATATAAGAAATAGTTAGATACCTACATTTCGTCTTATTCGTAATGTACCTTAAAAGTAAGTTCTTACCTTAAAAGTAAGTACTTTACTATGGTGAGTGCTCCGAGGATCTTTTCAAAATGACGTCACCATTTCATGATTATACACCAGATGAAGGTTAAAGTTCCACCGACACCATCTAGACTCGTGGCGGTCCCTCCACTGTCCGCTTTGCACGCTCATTTTTACCACTGACGTGTAAGTTATTATGGACAACCTTCCAGCTGTGGCATTTTCAGTGGACTATGACATGGGGTTCTTCAAGAAAGCTGTAAAGAATGCTCTCCTCTAAAGCCGGCAATGCTCGGGTGGCTCCCCTGGGGTTGCCCGTGTCCATAGACGACGGTGCTCGCTTAACACCACGCGGTCCGTCTGCCTTTTTGGACGGTTTATTTATAAATAAGAGCGATTAGAGCATCAAAGTTACTGACTCACCCTTCAGTATAGACGGCATAGCGCCTCGCTTCAATACATAATTTTTGTGCCAAATCTGGTGCGGGGGAAGAACACACAAATTTTAATTTTGTCACACATTTACAAATATTCTTTCATCGCTACAAACGCATACATTTCTAAATATGTCAAATTCAATTAACAACATCATTTTTTATGCACCGACAACACTGACACCGACACACACAGACACACTAGTTGTATAACTAGAAGGCACACTGTGCATGCATTGGGACGAGGGGTTCGCCCGTAAAGGCCACTTCTCTGACGGATGTCATACCTTGATGCTCTAAGGTTGAATACGATTGATTTTCTTGGTTTAATTTCAAACTGAAATCCTGGAACCCTGGAACAAAAAAAAGTGCGAGTGTAAGCGCGTTTCCAAAACGTTTTCCAAAATGTCGCTTTGTTAGCGAACTTCAAAGGTCCGCTGTGATTAATATCTCTGTAAAAAAAATATATAAGTTTATCTCACTAGAAACGTTTTGTTGGAGTTTTTAGTTACGCGCAAGAATTTAATGATATAGATACTTTTATAATCAGGCGTTACTTTGCGGAACCCCATTGTTATAAAGTTAGGTAAAAACTACTTTGCAACAATCCGCAATCAGAACGTATGATAGTTTATACTCTTTTGTTCTTTTTTTGCTATTGCATGAAAAAAGTATACACCATCTTACGTTCCGATTGCGGATATAGCGCCTAAATTTACGATAATTTGAAACGCCTGTAAAACATTTACTTGACTCTTTAAATTATGACGACTTTACGGGCTCTTGTACTGTTGTTTTAACTTATTTTGAAAAATGACTTCTTGAAAAATATTTATCTTACTATTAAATGTTATTCAAAATCGGTTCTTTACCATTATAAAATAAAAACTTATTACATTATTAAAACCTCAAATTGCATGTAATCCGGTGTTTATAAGGACGTCAGTTTTTGTGCTCTTCATTATTCTTCTCATTGTCACTCATAAATTATTTTCAATTTCCTTGTCCTCGTGACGGCCTTTTTATTTTTAGGGTGGAGAGCTGCCATGAATAATATCATGGAAGCGGCCAAGGTAGGTAACTTTTTAAGGAAATGATTAGGAAATGCATTGTGGGTTGTAAGTTAATGTTAAATTCTTATGATGTTGCTTATATAATTTTAACACTTAAAGTTTATCCACACTAATATTATAAATTCGAATGTAACTCTATCTATCTGTCTGTCTGTCTGTCTGATACGCTTTCCCGCTTAAACAAATAGAGTGGACCTTGGGAAAGGATATATGTAAGTTTTTATCCTACGGAAACCTTTAAAACGGGTCCACGCGGGCGAAGCCGCTGGCGGAAGACTACTTTTATTATAAGTTTATTTTCTATTTTAATAGGTATAAATATTATATATTTAATGGTAGCAGTTAACTTTCATGATTCAAACGAGGAATTTCCAGTTCCAGCGCTGTATCTATTTCTGCTACAAAGCAATTCTATTGTGTTTCGGTGGATAGCTGCAGATGCTAAGGTACTTGAGGTAACCATTAAATTCCAGAGTCGTAGCGCAACCAGGTTTTTTTTCTTTGGTTAAGTGGGGAAGGGTACAATCCTAAGGCCACTGTGACCAGTAAAATATCTATTGTAGCCTAACGGTACGATGGGCTTGGCGTCCAGCAGCTTGACATCCGATGTAACCAAGCTACCGCAAAGTAACCGACTTCTGCTGTGAGTGAGTGCAACACAGGCGTAGAGGAAGCGCAACTACATATGACCTCAACGACGGAGGCTCGCTTGTGTTTGAGTGTGCATGTGCTTGGGCGACTTCGAAGTATTCGAAATGTGAAATAGGGTTCTTTATTATTTCCCACAGCGATTAGGCTTCCAAACCCTCTATCATTACTCTTATTGTGCCATATAAATCATTTTCATAGTCCTTATCTCTATGACGGTGTCTTTTTGTTAGCGCAGTTCCGAGGGCCGGGGCCGGTATGATTAATATGTGACTAAATAGACCAAGGGACCGGGCTCTTTATGGGAGTTGTTCAGGAGGTATCCTTGTTTTTATTACTTGATGTACAATATTACGAACTAAAACGTTAATTTATACAAATTTTGTTTTACCCTCTGTATCATACTACTGCAGATCATGGCTGAGTTCTCTCAGAATTAAAGCGAATTAAGGTCATCGTCTACCACGACATTAAAACATTTTAATGAAATATTACAATGATTTTTAATACCTGCTTTTAATTTTGTTATATGAGGTTGGTATATGAAGTTAAGCCTTCGGCGTAAATGCGGTGTCTCGACTCTAACTACTATAGCCAGTCTTGGGCGTAGTTCGTAGCTAGTAATAAGTGACATATAATTCTTTGCAGTTGACAGAAGTCTGGCAATCGATTTTACGACTCAGTATAACTAGATATACACTGTTCTCGCCTTAAGTGAAATGACCTAAAATTTCCTTCATTCCTCTATCGGCTGTGCTATTGAAGATATCAATTAAATAGACAGCAATCTGTCTTGCAAAGAACTCAGAGTTTATACGCAGTTTTTTAGCGTCTATCGGCTATCTGCGGACTAAAACCAAAGGCGTAACTTTTGCTTCAAAGTAACAATTTTTTTAAATGTAACCTTTACTTGACTTTTGTCTAATTTTGATAAGCAGATAATGTACATTCTACCGCAATACGGTATAGTTTAAGTAAAACTATAGCTATAAGCGCGCATGGCCCGGCGGTTAAAGTAGAACGCTAACAATCTATGCAACTAAGCAAAACGGGCGCGGTTCGGTGTGACATGGGTGACCGCTAGTGGCAAAAAAAAATTCATGTGCGTTTCCGTGCTTCCGAGGGCACGTTAAGCGGTCGGTCCACCAACCCGCATTGGAGCAGCGTGGTGGAGTAAGCTCCAGGCCTCCCCAATAATGGGGAGAGACCCGTGCCCAACAGTGGGACGCAAAAAGGGTTGCAGCCAAGCCATAGCTATAAGCTGCCTTAGCGCTTGGGGAATCGGTGTCCTCCATGCGTAATATTCAAAAGGATCGTCATTTTCATTCTCAAGGGCGTCTTGGTAGATTATGATCTCGGCAATGTAGCTCTTATACACTCTCAGGTACCCTTGTTTGCGATAGCATGCGGCCACACACAATGGTCGTCCTTTCAGGGACTTGGCAGTTGACAGTTAGAGCTTCCACTCCGCCTCTTGCAACCCCAGAAGCCCCCTTGTACTTATCCGATTTTCCATACAGTGTTGTCATCTACAAGCGAGATCTTGGTTCAAAAATAATTGTTTATAGACGTAATGGTTTTGTAAATGGAATAGACGGGCGAGATATTATCTCACGACGTTTACTTGGAGAAGGAAGTTTCCTTAACCTTCAAAGATGCTTTAAGTAAATATACTTTCGAATCCTACTTTAAAAGGCCAAATCCTGAAATTATGCTCATTTTGAACGGTATAATCCCCCGTTTAGCGTAGCATTTTGCCGAGCGTTTACTCCGCGAGAATATTGGAATACAGTTATGAACATAGAACTTAAATGTAATAGAACAACCACTTAAGTAGGTAATAGAACTTTCATGGTTCATGAACACAGATGTTAGTTTATTTATTTATACTTTATGTACATACCATAAACTAGATGCACAAAGGTGGATTTAATGCAATGAGCATTCTCTGTTCGTCAACCTTCGAGTACTGAGAAAAGCAGCGATAGGTGGTGGTGGATTTTGTAAATATGAGAGAAAAGCGGCAAGTAAAATATTACTTGTCCTTGTTTTTCCTTATAATAATATATGATATTTGATTTTTCAAAATTTGTCAGCCCGTATCGCTTTTTTCAACCCTTTTTTATTTTCCCCCTGCTAGGCTTGAGCATGGTAATATTATCTACCGTGGCTTGAGCCTACTCATAATGGTAGTTTATGCCCATCATTGGATAAGTGCGAGTTGTTGAACATGCCTTGTGTGTACGGAAAATATTGTAATACTTTATAACGACTTTTCCGTCACCGTAGATCAGTGCGCTCAAAGCAAATCTAAAGCAGAAGTGCGCCGGGTTTCTTTTTTAAAACTCCCGGGTCGAAACCCGATGTATATATATTATGTACATACCACTTGGCTATCACCGCTCACTCATCGATGCTCTTTGGAACTTCTTTTAAATAATTTTAAAATGTTGTTAGCTCTATGGTCGTGAATTTCAAATGTTGCATGTTTTGCAATCTGAATGAATTTCAATTGTAAATATTACATAACTTGCTACTCACTCAATTCGCTTACAGCTTGTTTATTCGTCCAATTTACTAATGGGATTTACTTTTCAATAGGAAACATTTTAGTAGCGAGGACAACCCTCGCAATTGAGGATCATAATTCTGTTATGATTTGACTTGTCTGCGTTTTGCCACGTAACAATGTTCTACCTTTAATAAAGCGTAGTAGGAAGAATATGTTTTTGTAAATCTACTCCTAAGATTTACTATATCCAAATATCGTACGGACTTCTATTTGTGATTTGGTCTTTTTTGGAACACAATTTTGTAGGTCATGTGGTGTTAAGGTCGTCATTAAAAATCAGTACCTGCAGGAATCTAAATACAAAACCAATCTAGCTGAGAGTTCGAGGACGCGTTAAGTCACCTTTTTTTCTATTTTATTTATTTTCCTAATTCTTATCTATATCCTAAGGCTAAATGTTCGACTCATAATAAGTGGGACTAGCACACGAATATCCAAAAAGAAATCGACACAAAACAAATTAATATGCACTTAAAAGTAAAAAAAAATTGCGTGTTCTAAATGTTTCTACAATAATGTAGGTATAATTATTCCTATTTTTGAAGTCGGTGTCAGCCATAGGTGAGATGTGCTTGTCGCACGCGCGACTTGTCAAAGCGTGAGGCGAGAGCAGGGAGAGGGAGCTGTCAAGTGGACATGCTGACAGGGAGACGTCAATATAGTATGGCGGCATGGTTCCGACTGGCTAGCTGGCTGACGCGTTCGTTACATTAAGTTAGCTTTTATCAATTCCACGGGAATAGTACATTTTACGGAAGGGAAAGTAGCCTATGCCTTTTAGGCATGAAAACCAGAAGCAGAAGCAGAAGAAGGTTTTTTTTTGATAAATATTTTTATAATATATACCTACTTTTTTAATATATATAGGTATGTTTTTTTTCTCCCACACTTTCCTCTGGACAGCCTGGAGTCTTCTTACTTGGTCTTCTTCGTTGTAAGTGGCTTCACGTATGCTTCCCGCGACTAGACCTGAGCGAGCAAGTCGCACAGGAGAGCTTGGTGGTCAGGCGCGCGTGAAGAGGCGCCAGCTCGCGCAGATGCGCGAGGAGCGACGCGTCGGCACGCGCGAACATGTTTTGGGCTAGGCTGCTGACGAACTCATCCAGTGACTCAACCCGAAGGTCCCTCTGGATGGTAGAATTCCTCACGTAGCGCGGCGCGTTGGCCACCCTCCTCAGTGTCGCGCTTTGCACAGAGCGCAAGCGCTTGCGCTACGCTGCACTGGCGAGGGCGAACCAGGCCATCGCCGCGTACGTGAGGCGGGGCGGACGTAGCTCTTATAGATGGCCACTCTGGCCTACAGTGGGAGACTCGAGGTGAGCACAGGACGAAGCCCCTTCTACCCACACCCTGAAGCTCCTGTCCTGCAAGAAGCTGAAGATCACACTGATGATACGCCGGGGCGCCGACGACTGCAGTAACTTGTACAGCAAGCCGTCGTGCCAAACACGATCGAACGCCTTCTCCATGTCCAGGAATACTGCACACGCGCGTTCCTTTTTATTAAGGGCCGCAGTGACATGACACGCAGTACCCTCGACAGCTGGAGAGTCGCGCTGTGTTCCGGGCGGAATACAACTGCTCAGGACGAGGCGTAATGTGTGGTACAAGGTTTTTGAGCAGCAATGACTCAAACACCTTCGACAACGTGGGCAGCAAGGTGATCGGCCTATAGCTCGAGGGCTGCAGTATGTTTTTCCACTGCTTGGGCAACATAATAACGTGGTCAATTTTCCATATGTGCGGGAATTTACCCGTGCGCAGAATGCCGTTAAAGAGACGAGCAATCAAATAATCCTCCCTTAGAGGAGGCCTTCCTTTTATAGGCGTTTTCTGCTACTTCGTCACGTTTTTTATTCAACTACCGACGTTGATTCCTAACATGCCCTTTCCGGTTTACTAATATGCGTTCTAAATTGAATTAAAATTGATTCAGTAGTTTAGGCGTAATAACGTTACAGACATACACACATACACAAAAAGGTTTACTTTCGCATTTTATAACATTAAGTATAATTAAAACAGAAGCCTAAATTAATTAATAAATTATATATAATAAAACTAAGTTGATAAAATGTGCGTGCCGATAAAACTTAAAAAGGGGTCCCGGCACGATAAAGGGACTTATATAGTGTGATAGCCCTTTATGCCCCCTCGAACAAGAAAGTTCCCGTTTTAACCTAAAGGGCGTGTTTTTAAAGATATAAGGGCTTTTCCAACCCTTGAACTTGGAAATTAAGTGTAGTGGCGCCATCTGTTGTCGAGCATTTGAACTTCATTCAGAACAACGGCAACGATTATTTGGGTTACATTTCGAAAGGCGCTGCGAGCAATTGCAGCATTGTCGAGAACATTCTAGAAGGTGTGAGAATTTAGTTTAACAATTAACAAAGCGCAAAAGGGCAAACTTTAAAATAATGTGGCATCAACCTCAAAGAATCCTGCTTCTCTCTCTCTATGTAGCTTGCTCAAGAGTAGGAAATTCGAAAAATTTATATTATACTAGCTGTGCCCCGCGGTTTCACCCGCGTTAGAGAGGATCATTAGCATAAAGTGAAGTCCCTTCTGAAGTACCGTGGACCGGCTTTTTTGTAGGACTATATAAGATAAACATTAACATCATACATTACATAGGTGTACCTCTAGCGGTTTTGGCGGCGCATGCCAGAATAGCTCGCAGATGGTAGATTTTTTCCTACTTACTTGACACTTATCGTCATATTTTGGACAATTCACACAATATCTTTATAAATTGTAGCCTATATGTTATTCTGATGTATAAGCTATATTGTGGTAAAGTTTCATTCAAATCCATTCAGTAGTTTTTACGTGAAAGAGTAACAAACATCCATACATCCATACATCCATACATCCATACTTATGTATGAACTGTATCGGCAGATGTGGTAACTATCAAGTTCTCACGGAAATTATGTAATTGAGATAATGAAACTGAAATTGCTTCGACTGAATTGCTCATAAATATTTCTTTTAATGACACTTACATTCTATTTACTTTTTAAATGTAATCTGTGAACCTATGTGCATAAAAAAAATGCTGTCCGTTGGTCATAGACCGTTTAAACGACGATAAATGCGAAAAAAATAACGTGTTAAATATTTGCTATTTAATTATAAATTATATTATCAAAAGTAAAAAAAAAACTGCCATTTTCCGTAAAGTCGCAGACGAATCAGTCAATCCCCTAAAAGGCTTTTTTGTAGGACTATATAAGATAAACATTAACATCATACATTACATAGGTGTACCTCTAGCGGTTTTGGCGGCGCATGCCAGAATAGCTCGCAGATGGTAGATTTTTTCCTACTTACTTGACACTTATCGTCATATTTTGGACAATTCACACAATATCTTTATAAATTGTAGCCTATATGTTATTCTGATGTATAAGCTATATTGTGGTAAAAGTTTCATTTAAATCCATTCAGTAGTTTTTACGTGAAAGAGTAACAAACATCCATACATCCATACTTACAAACTTTCGCCTTTATAATAGTAGTAGGATACATACCCCGGACAATAAAATAAAAATTGTTGTTTATAAACAAGTAGTGTAAATAATGAGAATAAGTGTTCAATATTTTTTACTTCATATTTAATTTTTTTATTTCAACTACCACGTAATCTCATATCAAATCCCGAGCAAAGCCGGGTATCATAGCTAGTAAATTACTTAAGGTGATATTAAAATTCGGAAACTTTGATTTGATATTTGTACTTTTTTAAAAGTAAATTTTATCCGTGCTCCATTTACGTAATTTGTGAATACGCCAAACGAAACCATTTTATAAACAAAGGAATGCTTAGAGAATCGGATATCGTCAGTAAAAAGCATGGTATGATTTTAAAGTAATGTAAAAAAACCCGATCTGATCCGTTCCGATCTGTTTAAAATTACTCTTCTAAAGAATAATATAACAGAAAATAAATATTACAGTTTTAGACCTAAGATTAGTGAACACACGTAGTATTAAGTATGTCATGCACTTTTCAGTGCCTACGATGGTAAGTTTATTATATCAAAAATAATTTATTACCTGAAGCACGCGTGGTCTGGCGGTGAGCGTAAAACGCAAGCGATCTACGCAGCTAAGCCAAACGGGCGCGGTCGGGTGTGAGATGGGTGACCGCTAGTGGCAAAAATGTATGTCCATTTCCGTGCTTCAGAGGATAGAACGTATCCTCTATATCCAGCCGTCGGTCGGGTTTTATAGATATTTAAAAGTCATTTAACCTAGTCGTAGGCCTTATGGGCCAATCCACATTAGAGCAGCGTGGTGGAGTGTGGTAGAGTAAGCTCCAGAAATCCTCAAGAATGGGGAGATAATAAAAAGGGATACGAAATATCTTGAAGCGCTCATGAACCGGCAGTTGTGTTATGTTTTAGTGCAGTCAAATCCCACATAAACCGGTATCCTCTCCCAAAGTGCCGGGTACCTTTTGAAGCTTTCCCCCCGATACAAAAATGGTTGCAGCTAAGGCAAGCAAAATAGCAAATGTTGTAAAATGTAAATAGAATTATACATTCACTTATGATGAGAAATTAGAACTAATCATAAAACATTATTTAACATGAGCGTTTGCGTCACAGTACAGGAGATCCAAATTACCCTTAACTTATTTGAACATATTTGTACAAGAACAAAGTACGAGTAAGAAATAGTAGTTCATATCACTTATTTTATTGTACATTTATTTTTAGTTTAAGTATTCTGATAGCATTATTTACAATTTTTAATAATATTTTACAATAGTAATGTTTACACTTACTTACGTACTTGATATTAAATGTACAGTTATTGTACATATTCATATTTAAACATATTTTGAGGGCTGCCTTACCGCATTGAGACGCATTTATTAATCAACAACAGACTCGATCCGCCCAAACTCGTTCCGTCAATACATCCTGCTTTTTATTCGCCACTGAGTATAAACATCTGATAGATAATATTTTGATAAAAAAGTTTCTTTCTTAGTATTGGCATACTTCTTCTCTTCACTTGTTTTGCTTCAAGCAACAATTTATAGGTTCTCGGTTTTGCAAGTCAGTGCCAGGTACAAAAGCAAAGTAATTAGATAAAGTAAAAATTATTATTTTAGGTAATATTTTACTTAAACGGATGCCTCCCAAGTTAATAAAGGGGTGTACTTCCGTTTAGAACATACCTCCAATCGATCTGAAATTTGGTACACTTATGTATTTCGACGCGTTGATCAAGAATATCATACCCAAAATACCCGCAAATTTGATGTTCAAAGTCAAAGGGACAAAAAATTTTTTCGACGTTTTTCGGATGTATTGCGATAAATATAGATTTTAGAGAAAAATATTTCAAACAAAAATTAAAGGGCATGAGAAAAATGATATTTTTTGTTCTATACATTTTTCGTGTAGGACCAGTGGTTTCGGAGAAAAATGTTACCGAACGATCAAGAGCTTTGATGACTATTTCTCATATAGGCGAGGTTATTTCTATTTTTATTACATTCATTTTTGGGTTTTCATAGATTAGGGAAAGGGGGGTTTCGGGGGGAGGTGGGGGGCGAAGCCCCCCGCCAAAAAATACAAAAAGGACTCGTCATTTAAAATGAATGGGATCGGTTAGGTAAGGTTGGACTTTTTTTAATTAATATAAAGAAAGGAACCCCGCGCAGCGGGGTTCCGTCGACATGGTACCATTCAAAAAGCAAAAAAAAAAAAATTAAAAAAAACAAACAAAAAAAAACATGCACTTCTAAAACCAAACTCCAACCTTCCCGTGGTAACTGCGTGAGTAGATTATTATATCGAAACTAAAGGAGTTTTGGCGAAAACTAGCAATTTCGGATGACTTTAACATTTTTCTCCGAAACCACTGGTCCTACACGAAAAATTTATAGAACAAAAAATATCATTTTTCTCATGCCCTATAACTTTTGTTTGAAATATTTTTCTCTAAAATCTATATTGTTACGCGCTATGGGTAATAAAAATGCCGTTTGACACGTAGAAGACGTTTATTGTCAGCTTCCACAAAAATCCACTTAGCAGAGTCCAAATCACAATGCACAATCACTATAGTCCAATATCTTCGCTTGAGTAGTCGAAATAATTCTTCCTTGTCGCTTAGTAGAGATCGCTTCGGTTTCACTTCCGGAAATAAACTGCCCAGTCGCGGCTCGGCGCGTGCCTTATATACGGCTACCCATGGTTATCTAGAAATTTCCCGAACCACCAAATACAATAGGCCCGTCCCGAACCTTCCTTTATGTTATTACGCACCTATGTACAGCTTATGTAGTCATTAACAATAGCCGCGGCCCGCGATGTAAACAACCTATACATGTACGCTATATATATGTACGTACTCGCTGCGGATCCCGAATTTGTTTACTCGTAGAATTCGATGTTTTTCTTATGACTGATTTTTCGAGAACTTTCTTCACTGTTCGATAGTAGACCTAATACCTGTTTATGCGTTTTAGGGGTTTTGCTGTACGACGCTTTGTTTTCGAGATATAGGTACTCAAAGTCGTAACAATATTTATCGCAATACATGCGAAAACGTCGAAAAATTTTTTTGTCCGTTTGACCTTGAACATCAAATTTGCGGGTATTTTGGGTATGATATTCTTGATTAGTGCGTCAAAATACATAAGTGTACCAAATTTCAGGTCAATTGGAGGTATGTTCTAAACGGAAGTTTATCATAATAAAGTTGTATTTTATTGTAAAGGATTTCGATTTTTTCCGGGCCGATGTTGCATGAAAAAACCTGATGATGGCTTGTACACTTGTCCGTGTTTTTCCGGATGGTGCGGTGTAGATTCTAGGGTAGGTACTTACCCGTCACGCACCCGTAATAGGGAATATGCATAAAATTAACTTTAAGGTAATATGTATACATATATATTAACGTTATAAAATTGTAAATAATAATGATTAAATGGGAAAAACGTTATTTTTCTCAAAATAAAAAATATGGGAATGTGTAATATGAAAAAAAAAAATTTCATGTCTCGCTCGTCTTGTTATTGGCCGGGCCGTTTTCAACGCTACATATCTAAAGTGAAAGAGCGTACCTATAAATCTTTTACGTTAGAATTTTGCTGAAAGAAAAAACAGTTTCTCTTTGACTTTCTTCATGTTCAAGTCCGCGAGGACTTCTGAATTTTACAATGTTCTAAGATATTATTCTGCGCTGAAAACTTGGCATCACTTGCGAGAATTTATCTTAGGATACGAAATGTTGGATGGCGTATCAAAGTTGTATGTTCCGTCTTTTACAAAGCTAGTTCTCCTTTTTATTTAAAACAATAATAAGGCGTACAGGACGAGTTAAGAATTTATTTGAAACTAGAGTGTCTCTGGACCTTACGCAGAACTTGAGAGATATGTTATAGTAAGCGAATATGTTGTTATTCCTTAAAATTAAGGCTTATACACACAGACCTTTATATGGCGACACTGACAATATAAGCGTCAAGAAAGTTTGTATAAAATTTTGTAAAGTTGGCATAGATTCTGTATATTGCGTGCACGATTGACTATCATAGAAGTGGTCCCCTAAAGCCCCTATGGCAGACCAACCACCACGGCTAGTGCGTATTAACCTCAGGTGCCGACGAACTGTGCTCTTCTGATCATATTTTATTATTAGTACCTGGACGACCGAGCTTTGCTTATTAAACCAAGAAAATAAAAACAATTTATTTTCTTGGTTTAATTCAATTTGAATTTGGTTTGATTGCCACTTGAAAAAGCTCTCACTTATTATATCAATTGTATCACTTAATATATTAATTGAGGTTTGACCCTGGTCTCTAGTTCCGCAGCAGGCCACGTTACCATTCAGCCAAGGAAGCTTTAATAAAATGAACGAAATTTTTAAAGAGGTCTTTCAAATCGATATTGTCATATCTTTGAACGTCGAATTGGCGAATGGCGTTTGACGGCGTTCTACGCCACAATAGTATTAATACTCTCCAATAGATGTCAGGAAGAGTCGTATTTTTCGGTTTATATTTAAGTTGATTATCGCTGAAAATATTTTTTTTTACTTTAAAATTTCTAAAAATAAAACCTAATTGGATCGGTTTATCACCCCCGAAACCAGGGTACTAAATTTCATTTAAATCGTTGGAGCGGTTTACGAGATTCAAAAAATATATTTAGGTATATACATACAAGAATTGCTCATTTAAAGGTATTAGATAGATTATTTACAACATAAAAACTCATTTTTAATCCTGAAAACCAACGCATTTTGCCTGTGAATTTATCCTGTTTTTTTTAGCGACAAAGTGCGGTTGCGGACCAAACTTGCACCAGCTTTTAGCAGTGCTACTGAACACGACAGTTCCATCATCCAGCCTTTAAAAGTCCACTGCTGTACATAGGTCTCTCCTAATCGCCACTCCGTTGCCTCATGGTAGAAATTAATTTAAAAATACTGCAATTTTAGGTAAAAAAAAAACAGAGTGTAGGATTTCTTTTGCCATTTCCTTATTACGTTTTCATTAAAATTGTTATTCTAAGCCGGAAAAAAATGTAATTAATTTCTTTTAAAAGCTCCCTGAGCCACATCTCTTCAATACTTAATTAGTACGCTGATCTTAAAGATGTCCAAAGCAGCAATTCAAGTAAAATAAAGAATATATTTTCCCAGTCATACATTAAATTCTTACCTAATGCTTTCATCAAAAGTTAGGTCGCTGAACCGTATGATGCAATGGTTGCCATGTCGGACTGCAAATCAGAGATCCAAGAGTTGTTTCCCCGCGAGGACGAAATTTGAACGATGAGTTTGATATTTCTGTGCTTGGAAAAAGAAAAGATCATAAATGTGTATGATATTTGCGTTCCTTTCTTTTTGTTTTCTATGTACCCATAGCCTCTGTGTCACGGCTATTATAGATCGGCACTGCTACCGATCTATAATTTCAGTTTAGGAGAATTTTAATTTGTAGGAACTAGAAGTTTGTCAAGAGCAAAACCGAATAGGGTGGGGGGACGGAGGCTTGAGCCCCATAGCCCCGCTGAATCCGCTAGTGTATACTAGTGTGGGGCCATAAATTTAAGCAATGTTTTTTCTCTCATTGGGTAATAGTAGTTGTAAAAATTATCCACAATGCGAGCAATGTGGTGGAGTCCGATGGAGAGTCAGATGGGAAGCTCCTGGTCTCCACAATAACGGAGATAGATCCATGTCCAGTAGTGGGATATTAAAAGAGTTGCGGCTAACAAAACTTAATACAAATTCAGAAAAAATCCCTGTAAATTTTCTATGTTATCTCAAATATATAAATGTACTTTTTTTAAAACAGTGCTGCTGGGGGTTTTCACGCCGCCTTTTTTCTCTCAGCTCAACATCTAGCGCAAACGGGCACCTAAAGGCGATGACCGGGAAAAAATGACATTCATTAAGCGAATATTTTGTATTCCTAATATGAAATAAATATTTTTTCTTTCTTTCCTTTCTTTTCTGTCTTCAGAGATAGAGTACCTACATTCAGGCGAGAAATACTCTGTACACATTCTACCTACAATATTTTTTTGTACATTATTTATTACCTGCAAATGATCCGACCCGGTTTCGATTGGATGATTTAAGTTTATAATGATTATGATGACGACCTGCGAGCCGCACTGGTTACCATGCCGGTCTGCTAATGGAAGGGTCCCGGGTTCGATTTCGGCGAAACAGAAATTTGAATGGTGAGTTTAAATTTCTGTTCTCGGTCTGGGTATTTGTGTTTCTGTCTTTCTGTGTGTCCATGGTACCCACGACACAGGGTATTTGTACCCTACTATGGGGCTATGAGTGTGAATCTTTATGAGTGTGAATCGTTAGCTTCGATTAGGTGATTTAATCTACTATATAAAAATAAGTCGGGTTTTCCTTCCTGACGCTATAACTCCAGAGCGCACGAACCGATTTCCACGGTTTTGCATTCGTCGGAAAGGTCTCGGGCTGCGTGAGGTTTATAGTAAAGAAAATTCAGGAAAAATTTCATACCAAAGTTCACGCGGACGAAGTCGCGGGCGGCCGCTAGTTTATTATGATTATAGTCATGGGCGTACCCAGGGGGGGGCAGGGGGGGGGGCAGCTGCCCCCCCCTGGATCAAGGTCCACATTCAGGGATTCAAAAATCCCAAAAGATCTCCTAAACGAAAAAAGAAACCTATAAAGAGTATGCTAGATAATATGCTACCTCCTGTTGTTTCCTTTGTATATTTAATATTTTGTGTGCGTGTCCTCGTATAATAGACCAGGGTCGATAATTTTGAAAATGGTAAAAAGTGAAAAAAAAAATATAGTAAGATGAAAACCATATAAAATCTTATGTTTTTCGAGTAATTTAAGTATAAATTTTAATAAATAGGCCAAAATTGTACATAATGATTCAAAAGAAATTTGGATTCGAGTTTTCATTATTTGTATTTTCTGAGAACATTTACTGTAGTATTGTATACATATTTTTATACCATCAGAAATAAGAGATTTCATCGAACATAAAGCACACCGACCTTTTAAATTAAAAAACTAAAAAACACGCTTTTTGAAAATACGAACTAAAAAGTTAAAAAATAAGAAGAAAATGTATTTTACTGTAAAAAATTCGTGGGGTGGTTTTTAAGATACTATTGATACCGCATCCCACGCTTTTTTTACAGTAAAATACATTTTCTTCTTATTTTTTACTTTTTAGTTCGTATTTTCACAAAAGCGTGTTTTTTTTGTTTTTTAAAGTACATTATTTATTTTTAATTTTTTTGTTGATTTTTTTCCATATTATTGCATTGTCATCGGCCCTTGACCCCTGTGCAAATTTTCAAGTTAATCAGATGTTTAGAAGTAAGTGAAAATGAAGTTAAAAGATTCCGTTACATACATATATACAGGTCAAGCTAATATAAGCGTGTTAAAAATATAAAACTTTATATCGCACCTACGGTGCAATACCGTCACTTATGCAAATGATGTAATTTTTCAGGAGAAACGTTTGAAAATTCGACATCTTATTATAATGTATAGGTAATATTGATTAAAGAAATAGACTGGTTATATTTAAACTATAATATTAAACTTCATGCCAAAGTAAAAACAAACATCTTATAATTTTGTAATAAATAATTATGAACGTTTAAAATTTACAACCCTCCCAGAAGTGACGTTATGGCACTAGAAAACAATTAACTGGGCAATTGTGTCATATGAAAAAAAAACACCCGTAATTATACTTTTTATGAGTTTTATTAATTAAAGTAGCAAATAAATGTAATTAATAAAACTCATAAAAATTATACTTTTTATGAGTTTTATTAATTAAAGTAGCAAATAAGTGTATCAATATTTTATATTTCTACACAGAATTTACTCTTACTCTCACTCCATCACTTGTGTATGTAACTCATTACTTACACAAGTGACTGAGTTATTTCAAGAAACAAATGTCACAACTAACTTATGTGTCGTTATTGCTCCAAAAACATAAAAATAAATTGTCACAATTACATTTTTGACGTTATAGCTCCAGAAGACTGTTAGTTTTGCAGGGGGCCGCGCGCAACTGACCAATAAAACGTTGATTCTCCCAGTGACGGCTAGATTCGCGCCAAAACCTAACGACACAACTGCCCTCTCTCGGAAAGTATGATACACTACACATGCGACATTTACGCACCCAATAAAGAGGCATAATAGCTATTTTTTCGCATACTCAGATCAATTTTGACAAAAATTGCAGAAGTGACGTTTTTGCACCGTAGGTGCGATATTTGTTTCATTAAGGACCTTAGGCCGCGAACTTATCAGCCGCCCCTCATATATTTTTTTTATCCTGATGATCCTAGTTAGGACTTTAACATAAAGTTATGAGATTATTATATTGTCATCGGCCCTTGAACCCTGTGCAAATATTCAAGTTAATCAGACTCCTAGAAGTAAGTGAAAATGAAGTTAAAAGATTCCGTTACATACATACATACATACAGGTCAAGCTAATAAAAGCGTGTTAAAAAAGCAGATAATTTAACGTGATAATTTTCCATTGAAAACTAGGGTAATTTTTCAAAATGAGGTGAAAAAAATAAATATTTTAAACCGAAAAAATTACTGTGTGTTTGGTTCATAAAAAGGTAGGTTATCACCAAATTTAGTGAAAAAATATTTTTTTATTTACCCTTAAAAACTCACCCCCTCCCCCTTCTCGATCTCAGATCGCGCGTAAAAAATTTTCCTTTTACATAAATATTCTCTACCTTTTTCAATGGGTTCCATCCTAGTATAATTTTTTTTTGGTCTCAAAAATTATCGACACTGGTCTATAACGTAATAACGTGAAAGGCGGTATACGGTATACGCGGTATACGAGCGGGACCCAGCTTGAAAAAAATTGCCCCCCCCCCCCCATGACCAACAACCTAACCCCCCTTCGACCAAAATTTTGCCCCCCTGCCCCTCCTGGCCAAGACTTTGCCCCCCCCTGGCCAAGACTTTGCCCCCCCCTGACCAAGAACCTGGGTACGCCCATGATTATAGTAATCTATCCCACGGGTATAAAAATTTTTCGGGATAAAAACAAAAGCAGCCTATGTGATATTCCAGACTACAATTAATGTAATAGAGATGGTAGAACTTTTATGGTTCACCCAGGATAGCAGGATACCCAGGACAGGTACCACAGCTGCACCCACTTCTGCCGTGAATCAATTCTATTGTGTTCCAGTGAAAAGGTGCAGTTACCACCCATAACTTATATTTTTTATGTTAAAAAATTTAGCAAACTGGCATACGGGCTACCTGATGGTGAGTGGTCACCGTTGCCTATGGACTACTGCAACACCCGAGGAGTCGTCTATGCATTGCCAGCTTTTTTTTAAGGGCTCCCAGAAGAGTCGTCTATGCACTGCCAGCTTTGTGTTCAAGGGCTCTTATAGCGCCTTTAAAGAACCTCATGTCGTAGCCCAACTTGAAAACCTCAGAGGGAAGCTTATTCCACATTTTGCATGTTTCTTTACATGAGTCAACTATTAGCCTCCGGAGTAGCAGCGCAAATTTATAGCGCCTCTGATATGACTTACCTAATCTTGCTTGAGATTGTGTGTAGATGTCCATGGGCTGTAGCGACCACTTAACACCGCGAGGAGTGTATGGTCATTTGCTACATAAAAAAAATCTCTGTGCCAAATTTTATCCCAATCCATTCAGTTCAGAGCGTGATTGAGCAAAAAAATAACCACGCAAACATCCAAACTTTCGCATTATAATACACTAGCGGCCGCTCGCGACTTCGTCGGCGTGGAATTTGGTATTAGTCATAGCATGATATATAAAAAAAGCCTAAAGCCTTCCGCGCTGATTGGACTATCTAACACAAAAATATTTGTTCAATTCGAACCAGTAGTTCCTGAGATCAGTGACCGCGATGAAGATCGCGAGCAGCGATGGCCGAGTGGTATGAATCCGCGGTCTTCGACGCGATCGATCCCGGGTTCAAATCCTCGGCGCGCACCTCTGACAAAGAAATTTGTAATGTCCGCATTTACCGCTGCTCCACGGCGATGGAAAAAATCGTGATATTTAATTGATTACGATGTTCTCCATCGTCGTGCATGCCTGAGAGGAATTCATAATTTCTCGAAGGCGTGACGTCCACCAATCCGCACTTGGCCAGCGTGGTGGACTATGGCCTAAATCCCTCTCACTAGTGAGAAGAGACCTGTGCCCAGCAGTGGGACATAAATAAGGTTGAAAAAAAAAGTTTATTTATTTATTTAGATAAGGCATACCAACTAAGTACATACATTACATTAAAAACAAAAATCTTTTCATAGGCTTTTTACATATGCACTTAAATTACTGGTGCTTTAATAACAAAGTTCCAAAATAAAAATAGAAACATACCAACACAAAAAATGCATAGAAAAATATATATTATTATGTATATCTAAAATATAAATATATATTATATGAAATACATAAACTATGATAATAATAATCAATACAATCTATAGCGTAGAGTAAAGCTTTTTCTTAAACTGGCGTATATTATCAGCAAAGATGTCTATATCAACGTCTTTAAATATAGAGTTATAATTTTTTAACGCAAGGTTTAGTGGAGTGTGGCTTACGTATTTGGCCTTATTGTGATAGGTAAAAAAAGGTTTATAGCAGTTCAATCTTGCATTAAACCTGGGAACTTTTATGTTCACTCGTGACAAAAGAAATGGACAGTCTATCAAATTATTGCATATTTTAAATAAGAAAATTATCCCTAAAACATAATTTGGTTCCTGAGATTAGCGCGTATTTATATATTTTTTTGCAACATTTTTCACTGATGTTTCGCTCCTATTGATCGCAGCGTAATGTTGTATAGCCTATGGCCATCCTCGAAAAATGGTCTATCTAACACAAAAAAAAAAAACAATTCGAACCAGTAGTTCCTGAGATTAGCACGTTCAAACAAAAAAACTCTTCAGCCATTAGTATAGATGTATAAATTTTATGCAGTACATTTAGCAATTTAATTCCATGAAAAAGTTCATGAATATTCCCGTGCATATGATAATATTTAAACTTTTGCCGTTTAGAACGTGAAAACACAACTAAAATTGAACAGGAGCCATGTCCAGGCGATAAAAACTTTCTATTCTCTCACATATGACGCGACAACTTTGCGATATTGCCTCTGCAGTAAAAAGAACCTAAGCACATTGCACACTATTCATCTTTTTTTGTAACGTACCACACTCATAGCCTCACAGTAAGGTAGATATACTACCCTGTGTCGTGGGTACCACGGACACACATAGAGACAGAAACACAAACACCCAGACCGAGAACAGAAATTTAAGCTCATCATTCAAATTTCTGCTTCGCTGGGAATCAAACCCGGTACCCTTTGATTAGCAGTTCGGCGTGGTAACCATTGTGCCACACGGGTCGTCGTATTAACCTCTTGTTATTGTATAATTTTATGGAGTAGCAGACTTTTATGCAGGCCATGTAGTGTTAAGCCCACTGCTGGTGTTAAGCAGCCCACAGACAACACAAAACGTCAAGCCTAAGTCTTGCTTGAAGTAACAGTTGCGATGCTACTGCGAAGGCTGATGGTCACCTAAGGCAAGTCGGGCTAGCAACTGCACTTTTCAACCGAAATACAATAGAATTACTTCACGGGAGAAGTGATAATTTTATATTCCGCTAAAAAAGTGTTTTGCTTGATAGTTAATAAATTAAAAGCAAAAAAGCCTTTTAAAAAAACTTTTATTGAAATGCTCTGAAAAAAATAATTCCTTTCAAATTTTAACTATCAACTTGTACGAGTAACTTCATTATACACAATTTCAATGATCATTAAAGGTTGTCGCGAGATTTGTGTAAGTACCTATAAGGATTTAAATCGCGCGACAAGCTTTTATGATCATTTAAATTGTGTATGATGATGTTATTATATATGAAAATTATTTAGAGTTATTTTCTTCTTTTTAGATCATTTAAATAAAAGTTTTTTTAAAGATTTTTTAACTTTTAATTTAATTTTTAACTTTCTAGTTGTTTCTAATTATTCTCATTTGATACCCATATTTCAGAAGTGCATGATACATAACTATTTCGCCATCTTGGATAATCCGCCATATTGAATTTAGAATAACGTCACACAGCTAATAGTGTATTGTCATAATATTAAGCCAAACTTAACTTACTACAACTTTTCTTAACTATACTTAACTTAATACAAAATTTCAGCTCAATTGTTGAAGATGCTTCAAATTTGAGTAGAAAGATTCCACCCGAACAAACATACATACATGTGTACATTGCAAGTTAAATAAAAACTTTTAATAAAAACATCTAAAATAAATATGATCCTGCCGCTAGCTTTCGGAATGCAAGCGTTCTAAGCAGTTATGCGAAACGAGCGCGGCCGAGTGTAAGGTGATTTAGGTGATGGCTAGTTCCAAATTTTGTGCACGTTGCCTACTGCTTTGAGGCTTTGGAGGACACATTAAGCCGTTGGTCTCAGTTGTTATTAGTCGATAGGCTGTAGTCATTAAAACTTTTCGATAGCCTCATTGCAAACATCTAACAGCGGGTAAGACTTCTCCGTCGCGGGTAAGACAAGTCCTTATCCGTAGCCAAGTAGTACTCTACACCAACTCTCATTGGATCAGCATCGTGGAGTAAACTCTGAACCTTTCCTATCATAAAGAGACATCCGTGCTCTGTACTGAGACGCAAGAAAGAGTGCTACTATAAGAAAATTTACGATATACTTCCAAAGGGTTTTTTTATTGTCAGACTAAAAAGTATATTTAAAATGCATGGACATTGCGCACAGTACTTTACTTGAGCGGGACATTTATTCTTTCGTTTTGAATGGACATGGCAGGTGTCGGGAGTAACGTGTCACGTCGTAGTGGAAATGAAGGTAGTTTCGGGTCAAATATTTACAAACAGAATGCTGCTACAATATTCTCGTGAGAGTACGAGAGAAGATAGAGATACTTTTTTATATTAGCCTTTTTAGTGTTTCGTAATCTAATGGCAAAAAAAAATGCAATTATAGATTCGGCATATCTGTCCGTCAGAAATTGATATAAATTTAACATTTTTTGAAGTGAAAACTTCTTTAGCGGCGTTGTGCACTTTTTTGGGATGGGTAATAAATGTTAAACTCGAGTCAGGACACGTGGCCTGATCGAATATTCGTAAGACGGAGGGTTGACAGCTGATGACGGCGGAGCGGATGACTGTCTATACTTGTAAAATTCGTTTAATCAAGTATTTAAAATATGGACATTGAACAAAGTGCATCTATTAATGAAAAAAGTGACGAAGAAATTGTGGAATAAAATGAGTGTGTACTTTATAAAAATACTAGATGAAAATCTACTGAAAATACTAGATGAAAAATAATACTGATAATAAAAGCAATTCGTGCGAAATTATTCCCTAACCATTCCAAAATATCAAAAATGTACAACGTTAATGTTCAAGTTTTCACTTCTGCCAGTACTACCGGAGTGCAACCTTTTTTTTTAAATATAAAATCGATCGTTTGAAAGATAGACCCTAACCAAGTTTAAGTATAAATTGTGCTCCCCCTGACTATGAAAATTAGGGAATGAAAAATGTTATACAAAATACTAGTCAGTATTTCCGAACCTGTCCTTGCGATTCGAACATTTTCCATGCCAAGTCTTCAATCCCGAGATTGAAAATAAGGAGAATTATATTTCGTACATACATAAATACATATGTCAAACTCATTCGCTTACACAACCGGATATTACTCGTTTTACTTGTGGCAAAAACAACATTCGGAGCCCTGAGACAATTCGATGCACCATGATACACCGAGATAAATCGATACAGCATGATACACCGAGACCAATCGATAAAAACCATTTGCATCATCAGTGCATTAAAATGAAAGCTTGTTGTTTTTTAAACTTATTTTGAACTTATTTATTGTCGTCACCTTTTCTTAAAAATTTTCAAAATAATATACTTAACCAAAAATGTTTTTTTTAATATATTTTTGTATTTTTTGTCTACATTTCCGGGACTTTTCTGGGAGTATCGGATCCCGAGATAGAAAATAAGGCCCGGGATTATATTCCGTAGCTACGTCGAGCTCACTCGCTTATCCAGTCAGACGGCGTATTACGAGTAGTTGTGGGAACAATAACATTCGGATCCCCGAGACAAATCCATTGGAAATATTATAGGGGCATTCATGTTTGAACTCAATTTCAGAATATATTTTTTTTCAACTTATTAATAAGATTCTGTTAACAAACTAGTTTTGTTCTAGTAATTGAAATAAGTTGTTATTCGATTTCAGATTATTTAATTAATACAGTTTTTTAAAGCTGTTAATGGTTTAAATAATAAATCTTAGGGCCTCTTTCACCACCTTCAAGTAAAGTGTACGCTAATTGTCGGTTAAAGTCACCCGTAACTTCAATTTCAATTTCAAGATGTTCGAGTAGCACTAATCATATTATAAACTGACCCAATCTCATAGCTTTTACTTGCCAATTAACTTTACTTGGGTCGTAACAAATCAACACTTTACTTGGAGATGGTCAACGAGGCCCTTACAATGATAAGTTTACGTAGCTGCTCTTACATTTTATCTTATTACTTAGAACTTCGTCTTAAACAAATTGATAAATGTGAGATCACCAAAATAGTTGCAAAGAATAAATTATAGTCTTAAAAGAAGGTCGTTTGGTTACTAAAATATATCATACATACTTGATTTTTGGAAGATTTTTGTTACCGCTCTTAAAAAGTTTAAGAACAACGTCATAATTGTAGTTTTGGCGGTAAGTCTGAAGGGACAAGTTGTGCTCTTGATTTTTTTTCATTTACTTGGTGTATTTTTAAATTATATCGAATAAAGTTGATGGCGTTTTGTTCGAAACAGGTTAATGACAGTGCACGAGTGTTGTGAAATAAAATAACAGTGCGAAAACATGTTTTTTCGGCTTGCCTCCAAAACTCCATCGGACACGTTCGGTAAAGTAGCCGTCACTTTACTTAAAAATCTGACTGACTAGACTGACTGATACCTAACGACTTACTAATTTTTCTATGGCTTCTAAGTGATGCAAAAATTATACTTGATGCTGGCAATATGCACAGACTTTGCGATGCCATTATTAAAATTGAAAAAAAACCTTCATAATTTTTTTGGTATATTTTTTGTTCTTATCTGAATTCCCGGATCTGCCCACTCGATCTTGGGATTACTGGACTGGGTATACAATCCCGGATCCCAAGATATAATATAAAGTACCTAGTTATAATTCCGTAGTACGTCGAACTTACTGGTTTATCCAGCCGGGCAGCGCACTCGTATCTCTTGTGGGAACGATAACATTTTGGGCCCTAAGACAAATCCAGCGGTCATACTCGTATTATAGGGCCATTCATATAATATTTTTTTATAAAGTTAAGAGTATTATGTAACCTCACAATTACAAATGTGTAAAACTTCTATTAATATTTAATACAAAATAAAAAATGTTGAGATAAATAAAATAAAATATAGTCCCAGACGAAGATGATTTAATTTGAAGTCCTGGAAAATATTTTATATCGGACGTAATATACGTTTATTTAATACTGAAATATTTCAAAGAAAGTAAAAAAAAAAAACTTCAAAAATCTTTATGTGCCTGTTCGGACTAAATGTTGGACTGAGAGAAAAAAAGGTGGAGGAAAAAGACTCACAGCAGCACTCTTTTAAAAATTAATTTATAATTTAACTTCTTTGTTTGTCTTCTTCTTTGTCTTTAAAAAACCTTACAATTCTTAGTATAAATACCTTTACATATGATAGTATATTAGTTAAATCTGATTGTTCATTAAATTAAAAGTAAACCAAATATTAAGAAAAAAATACTATGTCTTACAAAGAATACAGCCCGACAGAAGCTGATTTCATCCGAAGACGTCGAAACTGTTTTATATCAGGCGTCAGTCCGGCGCCGGCGGAAGTCATCCTCCGAATATCTATCCATCGTAAATGATCGTAGTAACATTTTACAATAGCTTTCTTTTTAGTTACATACGATAACGAATAAAAAATAAAAAGAATATTTTTTTAGATAAATGGACTATAAGACTTAAATGAGTACTTAAGTCTGGCCGGCTGTATATGTAATTGTAGAAAATTAAATATTTTTAACGGATGCGATGTTAATATTCTGCAAGGAATTATGAACGTTATTCTATAATTTTATTGTATTCAATGTGAATTTTTCTTTCTTAAAATGCTATTTTTTCACATTAACACTTAAAATTTTAATCTTAATGCCTTTAATTTTATAGAGTTTTTCATTGGCTCGCAAAAAGGGTACTGCTATTTTTCATGTGGAAAAACTAGCACTATAAAAACAATTTATTTAGCTTAGTTTTACTACTGATTTAACCTACATACCTGCTCACACAATTTCCAAACGAAACGTTAAACTAAATATACCAGATACGTTTCACCATAGATGACCAAAAATTCGTTTTATTCTACAGTCTAAAAGTTTTAAACGAGTTTGAACCTTACACCAAAGCGAATAAAGACTGCATTTCTGTTTTCCGTTGGATACGGTACGATATAGTTTTTAGGGTTCGGGTTTCAAAGGAAATTCAAATGAAAAACGGAAAAATGAAAAAAAAAATATATCAAACTTCCAAATTACAAAATATTATCAGTGACACAGCCAAGTTCAATATTTGTTCAACGGTCAGAATCTTTAGAAAATAATAATTTGTAAAAAATAGCAGTTCCGATAATATTACACACAAACATATCAGATTGATATTGCCTTTTCTCAAACCTTGATTGGTCATTAAAATAATTAATATCAGCGAAAAGAACCGTAAACATGCTCGGCCTACTCGCACTTGACGCTTGAAAGAAGCTGTCGATGTTTCGAGGGCAATAAAGTAAATTTGTGTGGCATCAAAGTTCTGGGGGCTATTAAAGGGAATTTTGATTGCCCGACTTTAGTTCCGACTTGTATTGCCTATTAACCGTTATTCTGTTGCTTTTGTACGCGTAATAGCCACCATTCTCGAATGAGATGAAAATAAAACATACAAAGTTATTTCTAGCTCTGAAAGAGATTTATTGCAGAGGAGAGGGTATCATAACTTTATTCACAGCTTTGTGTTTTTATACGTGTAATATATCACTGTTTTAGATGTAAAGTCATACTCATCTCGTATTCACTACAGGCCCGGATTAGGTCTCGCAGTTTTGGGACCTTACGGCCCCTGCATATCCTAAGTGCTCACGTTCTTAATGGGTTAAGCTGTTACCTCAAACCGTTTGACAAACATTTTGTAGAATTTCCTCAACGTAATCAAATGTTTCTTCTTAAGGGAGAAATTGTTTTTGTAGAATATTGCTACTTAGCATTTCGCCGTTGGCTCTGCCCGCATGCTACATATTTTTTTCCATAAGAATGATATATTTTTCTAAGGTAAAAAGTAGCTTATCTTACTCTCAATCCCCAAAACTATCTCCATAAGAAAAACCTGATCAATCTATAGCACCGTTACGACGTAAAATAGGGAAAAACAAACAAACAAACGAACAAACACACTTACACTCTTACTTATACAAGTATTGTGGATGCGTTGGATTTTTGAGTTAACTTTGTTAGATTTGGAATAAGTTCAGTCAAAATTAAGGTCGGTGGTGGTAATCCCTTGCCGTGTTAGACCAGAGTACCACCACCCATTTTTGCCGCAAAGCAATTTATTAAACACCGTCCCAATAGAAAGAAGTGATTGTCGTTCACATTTAAATGACACGACCATCAACCTCTAAAGAAGTAACTACATACAAGGTCATACAGCCTAGGTCAGGTGGCGAAGCTTGCTTGAGGTTGTGTGAAAGTAATTGTCCCTTGGCTGTTGTGACTATTGGAGACGACGGATGAATTTGTATGAAAGAAATAACACTTATAAACTTATGTAGATCCAAATCCCCTCAATCGTCATCCTCCTTCTCAAGTCAAAATCTCTTAAACTCAGCATTGCCTAAGCGCACCCAGAGCAGACAAAACAAAAAAAAAAACGGTTCACTAAGAGTTTGTAAAGGATCCGTACAGTGAATAAAGAATATTTCATTTAATCTCATTTCATTTCACTCAATAATTATTTCTGTACGTCAATAAAAAGTTGCTACTACATTATGTAGTTTGATATACAATACTTACATACCAATTTTCACAATTCAATCACGGGACATTGCTGAAAATGGAATATTATGTACTTAATTGGAATTAAATGAGCCTGTCGTTTAATTTTATAAAACTTCGCTTACAGAAAAAATTGGTAAACGTTGCACAAATATTTACTAAGTTGGAAGCACACATTTCTATGTCACGTGAAAAATGTACGTTTTCAACTGTAAGGTGTTTTTTATAACACAGGAGTTAGTGCTGTAAGCGCTTTAAATAAAATGTAGCATTTAAAAAATGCGACTAAGCCAAACGGGGGCGGTCGGGTGTGAGATGGGTGACCGCTAGTGGCAAAAAAATTCACGCGCGTTTCTTGCTTCGGAGGGCACGTTAAACCGTCGTTCCCGGTTGTTGTCGATAGATAACAGTCGTTAAACCTTGTCGGAGGGCTTATGGGCGGTTTGAAAACATCCGACAGCGGGTTGGCCACTAACCCGCATATCCACCAACTCGCGTTAGAGCAGCGTGGTGGATTAAGCTCCAGGCCTCCCCAATCATGTGGACAGACCCGTACCCAGCTAAGGGACGCAAAAAGGGTTGCAGCCATTTAAAAATTTGTGGTATTTCCTAGACATATTATTATAATGTGTCATAGTGTCATGGTAAAACTTTTGTCACGGAATCCGTAGTGCGAGAGAAACTAAATGATTCTACTTAACAAGCTATGGTCTTGTTATAAAGATTCGAGTGCTCTCTAAGTGACAGTAGCACTTTTTAATTATTATTTTTTTCAACCTTTTTTTATGTCCCACTGCTGGGTACAGGTCTCCTTCTCACACAATTGAGAGGGATTTAGGCCATAGTCCACCACGCTGGCCAAGTGCGGATTGGTGGACGTCATGCTTTCGAGAAATTATGAATTTCTCTCAGGCATGCACGGCGATGGAGAACATCGTAATCAATGAAATATCACGATATTTTCCATCACCGTGGAGCAGCGATAAATTCGCACATTACAAATTTCTTTGTCAGAGGTGCGAGCCGAGGATTTGAACCTGGGATCGGTCGCGTCGAAGACCGCGGTTTTTCACCACTCGGCCATCGCTCTTTTTCATTTTAATAGGCTTCAACTTAAAAGCGAAGGTTATCAATTCGTAGAGATCTACGTTACATTTACGAGAAGTGTGTATGATCACCGATATCTTTAAGGGGTAAAACTTATTATTTTCGATTTCAATGATTTAAACTTAATTTAGAGTCGGCTACTCATCTTTAGAAAGTTAAGCTATCATAAAGTCAAATTCAGCATTTGGGAGTAGTTTATTATAAGTAAGAAACGCAGTCGTATTTATTATATGCGAATAAGTTGAACTTTTCACTTTTTGAAGATGGTTCTTAATTTCTTTGTTTAAAATTAATATTTTAAGCGATTGTTAGTCCTGTCCTGTGTCACTTAAGTGGTTAGTGATTGTGACTAAAACCGGAGGTTTTACGACAAAAAGCAACCAATAGGCAGCGGGCTTAGAATAACAACGGCTTTTGTGAAATGTTTTGATAGACAAATGAATGTACTGCCATTGTTGGATCGAAGTTCGGCGGCCTGCCAAGTTTGGCAAATTTTAATGATAGAGCCCGCGAATAATTTGCGAATTGCCCTTGACTCGGTAACTTGCCAGAACAAGCCAAATGAGTTTTCGATAGCTGAATAATGTTGGTATTAATGTACACTAGTTAGCAAAATTATGTATGTTTGGGCATCTTATTTTGTATTATTGGAATACGAATTACGTCTAAGTTGATACAGTTAACACCACCATCATGACAGCGTCATGTTGATAGAATGATGCGGGTGGCATTGTTAGAACTTAGGGCAAAACCACACTATCTACTTTAGGAGCGATTTCAGACCACAGAAAATATTAAAAGAAGTTAGAATGGAAATGTGGGCGGGCAGACGCGTTTTTGTTAATGTTTTAACATCTTTTGGTAATTTTGAAAATATTTATATGGTCACACTACGTGGTGCCACCGCGGCACATTTTCACCTGCGAAGTTTATTTTTTTTCCAAATTCTTATATTGTAAAATAAAGAGCTTTTAGAATGACTTATAGCGCATTTGATTACCAACTAATAGTACTATAAGCCAATCATACCTACCTAATAAACGATAGCTGCTATAGATTTTTCTCCACACCTAAAAGTTTACACAGAACCTCAAAATTTATCTTTTCCGCCAATCTCTTATGTCCAATTAATTGTGCCGTAAAGTTTCCAGTAAGTATCTATTTCAAAATTTGCCAAAAAATTGCAATTATATTAAAGAATGGAATGGTAAATAAACATTATGGCCCGTGGTATAATAAACGTGATTTTTTATAGATAATGGTACGGAACCCTTCGTGCGTGAGTCCGACTTGCACTTGGCCGGTTTTCACAGAGTAAGCCATATGCATTCTCCTTGACAATATTTTCATGAAAATATGTTACTGGGATTAATTATATTTGTTTTCCTTTTATACTTTCAAACGAAAGTAAAATCGTAGAGCGTTGAGCGATGAATGTAATCTAGTCTAAGTAAGAGATAAAATAACATAAAGAAAGCCTACTAACTACAAGGTTTGGTTCATGTAGGTACAAGATTATGTATCGTGAGTAATCACCATAACCATTTAGGTAGCTTTTATTATACGTTTCTAGGCCGCTTTTAGCAATTATTAGTGATTGCGGGCAAACAGAACATACCTACTAGAACTTTGTACGTGCCTACTTTTGAGCATCAAAGCTACTGACTCCCTTCAGTAGAGACGGCATAGCGCCTCGCTTGGATACATAATTTTTGTGCTAAATCTGGAGCGAGGGAAGAACGCACACATTTTAATTTTGTCACACATTCATAAGTAGGGGAGACCGGGGATGGTTGACCAACTTTTGACTTGAGCGATATTTCCGATGTTTAACATAATATAAAAAAAACAACAGTTGATACAGATAGAAGAACTATTCAGGTGCCTAAAATACTAATCCATAACCTATATATTTCTCGGTATTATACTTATTTAGTTGATTTTCTAAACCCCTGACTCTTGGTCAACCTACCCCGTATCCGGGGTAGGTTGACCATAAGCATGGGGTAGGTTGACCTAGGCAGTAATTAGTGTAAATAAGGAGGATTAGTATAAATTAAAACATTTAAATGTACTAAATGATAGAAAACTTTAAATTTAATTATTAACAAACTTAAATTTGAGATCCTTCTCAGTTAATAAGGAACTTTTATAAAGGTACCAATCTTCTTTGAACTATTGATAAAAAATCCTAAACTAAACCTAACTGAATACAACCTGTCTATGTTATCTAGTTTTACGAGGGGCGGTCAAAAGTTCGCGGAATGACAGGGACGGGTAATGAAATGAAACATTTAACTATTTTTACTTTTAATTTGAATACATTCTCCCTTTTTCCTAAAACATTTATCAGATCTGTCAAACAACAGTTAATACCGTCGAAAAAAAAAGATTTGTCTTGGTCGTCAAAATAGGCCCAAATTGCCGGCTTCACTTCATCATCGTCGCAATTTTTTTTCCACGCAGTTCTTTCTTCATTTTTGGAAGCAAATAATAATCGCTAGAGGCCAGATCTGGGATGTAGTGTGGGTGACGCAGTTGTTCAAAACCGCATCAGTAAATAGCAGCCGTCACAACATGGCTGGTGTGCACAGGCGTATTGTTGTGCAAAAGGAGCACACCTTTTGTAAGCTTTCCTCGCCTTTTTTTCCTTAACAGCTTCTTTTAATTGATCTAGTAAAGAAACATAGTATTCTCCAGTCACGGAGACACTAAGTTCTTTATAATCGATCAAAAGGACGCCTTCTGTATCCCAAAAGATCGTTGCCATGATCTGTCCGGCCGATTAAGACACGACACGACACGACACATGAGAGTGGGGGTGTGCCTCTTTTATGCCATTGCATCGACTCTTGCTTTGAGTCAGGTTCATAATTCATAATGGTGAACCCAAATTTCATCACCAGTAACAATTCGGGCCATAACTTCCTCCCTTTGCTCTCCACAGCGGTCCAAAAACTCGCGACAACTTTCTACCAGCTCGCGTTTTAGATGCGCAGAAAGCATTCTCGGGACCCATCTAGCACAGACTTTAGTCATGCCAAGATGTTGATGTAGAATGTTCAAAATGGTTGTTTCTGATACTCCAACTAATGCTAAGATAATGACCCGATTAGGCTTAACATTGGAAAATATACTTGATGTGGCGTTTATGTTCTTACTATCGAAGATTAGATTGTCATAACAAGCTCTTTCTAGGATATTTTTGATACATCACCCCTTTCAGATTTTCTTTTGTCATTTTCTGTAAAAATACAAAACTGTAACTTAGTATGTGAGAGAATACCATAATAGTGTTTATATTGATGATTTATTTATTCAACAATTTGGTAACCCACACAAGTCCTTAAAATAAGTAAAAAATGTTATACTTATATTAAAGGGGTTGGTTGACTAATTAGTCTACCTACCCCGAAAAATTTTTGTCAACCAACCCCTGGCGCCATTTTGAATTTTACCTCGGTATCGTAAGCAAACTCTGGCACTAACATGGATGCAATACTGTATAATATAGAATAAAACTATCATATTTATATTTGACATAGCAACAAAAGTGTTTCAAACTGGTCAATAGGCACAATAACAAAAAAATATACGAACAAAAAATTACTTACCGAGCCCAAAAATACAACATGTGATGCCACTCACGAACGCCGCGCGACTGCGGCGCCTCACTTCACACAAATTAACGGGCCGCGGGGGGGCATCGTCGCTCATCATTAGTTGATAAAAAACACGTGACAGTGGTGAGTTATTGTTGCCTAGTCCACCTGCCCCTATAGTCAACCATCCCCGGTCTCCTCTATTCTTTCATCGCTACAGACGCATACATTTCTCAATATGTCAATTTCAATTAACAAAGTCATTTTCTATGCACCGACAACACTGATACCGACACACACAGACACACTAGTTGTATAACTAGAAGGCACATTGTGCATGGACGTTGGGACGAGGGGTTCGCCCGCAAAGGCCACTCCTCTGACGGGTGCCATACCTTGATGCTCTAAGGTACCAATTTGCACTGTACCAATACGTACAAATTTGAGAACTAAACTTCTACAATAATAATAATAAAACAAAATCAAGTACGTCCTATTCAGCTATACGAAACAGGTGTATTTGAGTGTAGATTGGTGTTCGCTAGAGATAAATTTCCACAACATAACAAAAACACATCATAAATTTTCAATAAGTCAATCCACTGTTACAACCGGTTGTTATCGACAAATAGTTGTATAAATAAATAAATAATGTATTTTGTAAAATTCTTAATTCAGAAAGCTAGTGATGATAACACAAGTATTTTTTTTATAGTTACAAGATCGAACCCAGGTTTCAAGTTTTATACCTTGGTCCCTAGGCCATTAGTGCTGTTTTAAAGGAATTCCACCGTACTAAACCTCATCTGTTTCTTTCCTAATGTTGATCAATAATGTAAAGAAATATAATAATAATGTAATATACAGCATGTTACCATAAAGGTTCAATAAACAACTTAAACATTTATGCGTAACAATAAACGCTATTATCAGCAGTTTAAGATAATCCTTGAGAAACCCTTCTCAATACGAACCCTTACGAACTGAACATTAAAATTAACCATTATGCTAATTTACTCGGGAATTAGACGCTCTCGCATGAACGTACCGGTTAATAGACAATTTAAATTAGTTGAACCGCAAGTTGAATAGAGTTCATATCAAATTATTTAAATTAGGCCTTTAAGTTGGTAATTGGTAAGTTGTATTTAATTTGTTAGTCCAAAACAGCCTTTGTACTACACTCGGACTTTTGCGAGTGATGTTTTTGATCAGCGGGTCTAGAGCTTAAAGCATCAAAGGTACTCACCCGTCAGTGGAGAGGGCATTGCGCCTCGCTTCGATACATAATTTTTGTGCCAAATCTGGTGCGGGGGAAGAGCGCACACATTTTAATTTTGTTACACATCACAAATATTCTTTCATCGCTGCAGACGCATACATTTATAAATATGTCAATTTCAATTCACAACGTCATTAAAATTTTCTATGCACCGACAACACTGACACCGACGTGTGTATTGGTGTTGTTTACACTATTTGTATATAACTAGAAGGCACATTGTGCAAGCACGTTGAGATGAGGGGTTCGCCCGTAAAGGCCACTCCTCTGGCGGGTGTCATACCTGACAGTACCTGTGATGCTCTAAGGTCTAGACAAGTGGCATTTTACTATCTACGCTACTCGGAAATTACGAATTATTGTTAATGAAACAATATTTTAATACCACAGCAATGTTGCAGCGTCATTGAGATATGGTATATTATTCTGGGGAAGCTCTACAAATAAAGAACCGGTATTTATGAGGCCGTATACGAAATTTTGCCAAATTCGCTGATTTACCTGATTTAACTGTAATGTTTCATTAATAATTTGATTTTTTTCAGGAAACGGATTAATTACTAACTGCAGTGTATTATTTTCTAATCAATTTTATGAAAGACTAGCTGACCCCGCGAACTCCGTATCGCGTTTAAATATTAAATAATAATAATAATGGATAGCATATAAACCTTCTCCGTGAAAAAATACATATACATACCAATTTTCATAATAATCGGTCAAATAGTTTCTGAGTTTTGCGATGTCATATATACAAACATCCTCTTTTATATGTATAATAAAATAAGATTATTCAAATTTGCTCAAATTAAATGCAATTTCTGACCTATTTCCTCTCAAATTTGTTAAAGTTTAATGTTTTTTTACTAACATTTTTTTGTATGAGATTTGAACCATGGACAACCAACGACACATAGATTGTCTCCTATTTCTACCCGGCTCCACTGTAACACTAACACGGCAAGCTGTCCTAAATTATTCTCTTTCGTCAGCCAACTGCGGGTTTATTTGTTTCGCGGTAGATTTAAATAACTTCCGACATCTCGCGAGTCAGCCGACACCGGTCATAGGATCCTTCTCGGTTCGCTTTAAGTAAACACGACAAATGCATTTTGTACAATTTACAAAGGAAATATACCTACTGTAGAAATAAATAATAGTATAAAAAATAAAAAATACGCCTTTGTGAAAAAACTAACTGAAAAGTAAAAAATAAGAAACAAATTTATTATCCTCTCCACAAAAAACTCAGGACTTTAATTTATTTTACTTTACAGAACTTTATTATTCCGCTATCACTGCTCAAATTTTTTTTAATACCTACCTTCTTTCCTATAGATCACTAACTCAGTTTTGAATTTAGAGTTTAATAACATGAATTAAGTAAATAAATAACGACCCGCGTTGCGTAATGGTGGCCAGACCGCGCCGATCGCTGCTTCCCGGTTTTTCTTCTTGGTCTGAGTGTTTGTGTTTCTGTCTTTGTGTGTGTCCATAGCACCCACAATACAGGGTATATCTACCCTACTGTGGGGCTATGAGTGTGAAACGTTATTTATTTATTTATTTAATTTATAAATAATTCGTTATTTGTGCAAGTAATTAAATGCTTAAATGCCTATGCAAGTAAAAAATAATTTCCATTAATGTAAAATTGTAAAGGAGCAGCGACGGCCGAGTGGTAAAAAACCGCGGTCTACGACGCGACCGATCCCAGGTTCAAATCCTCGGCTCGCACCTCTGACAAAGAAATTTGTAATGTGCGAATTTATCGCTGCTCCACGGTGATGGAAAATATCGTGATATTTCATTAATTACGATGTTCTTTCTCCATTGCCGTGCATGCCTGAGAGAAATTCATAATTTCTCGAAAGCATGACGTCCACCAATCCGCACTTGGCCAGCGTAGTGGACTATGGCCTAAATCCCTCTCAATTGTATGAGACGGAGACTTGTGCCCAGCAGTGGGACATAAAAAAAAGGTTGAAAAAAAATTGTAAACTGTCCTCCGCAATCGAGTGATGGTCATAGTCATGATCTGATATCTGATTCTAACGCCTATGAATTTTCGGAGATGTGAAGTCTTCGAGGATTTATCGACAAAGTATAGAACCCATTATCGGCCATATTTTTGCCGGTACACAGCCTCAGTTGCTCCTTAAAGTGGTCGAAATTGAGCAAAATCCGTGGCTCTTATAGCGGCAAAAATGATATTCAACCAAATTGGTTTAAGAGTAGCTTTTAATTAAGTAAAAGTCATAGCCGGTATTACAACAGATATTTTGTTGAAATTTTATTATTTATATCTATTATTATTATATATTATCACATAAATTTTAATATAATATGAGAGACATCAGCTGGTTTTTAAATATATTACCCACGCAATAATAGAAATAAACCACCGAACTACATCAAAGAAACACGTAATATTGCTTCCTCATTCACACATATCGCAGAAATGAAATTATGATTACTGTTACTGAACCATCGTACTGAACCTATTTCGAGAGGTGACCAAAAAAAGTGAAAGTATTTTATAAAAGGTGATTTATTAAATATGATGTGACAATGATGATGAAGATCCTGTCGGTTCTCCTAACTACATAATTATATGGCCTACCCATTGCCACTTCTTCCATGCCAGCTTGCAAATTTTGAGAGCTATATCGGTAACCTTCATTCGTCTATGGATTTCATCGTTACGGATTTCGTCGCGTAGAGAAATACCAAGCATAGTTCTCTCCATTGCTCGCTGAGCGACCTTGAGCTTATGGAAAAGGCTAACTGTAAAAGACCATGTCTCAGCGTTGTAGGTCATCACTGGCAACACACACTGCTCAAAAACTTTCGATTTCAGAAACTGAGGTATTCTGGACGAGAAAACACTCTGTAATTTTCCGAACGCTGCCCAACCGAGTTGGATTCTACGAGTTACCTCTCTCTCGAAGCTGGACTTCCCGTACGGATTGCTTGTCCCAGGTAGATGTGCTCATCGACACTTTACACAACAACGACCGGTATAGGTGTGACATGGATATTAAACATAACCTTTAACTTATCCATGTTCATCTTAAGACCCACCCGTTTTGAGGTACTATGGAGGTCACCCAGCATAGTGCTTCTAGGGACTCCGTCAAGATAACTATATCATCCGCAAACCAAAGCTGTGTGAGGTGTTCGTCATTGGTACCACTCCATCAGCTTGAACAGATCTTTCAGTGCAGTGGTAAACAGCTTCGGGTATATAATATCTCCTTGTAGTACTCCGCGCTGTAGTGGAATAGGTCCAGTGCTTCGTCGAAATGGAATAGGTCGTGCATCGTGGACTCGGGCTGTCATGGTTGCGGCTTTGCACAAACACTTCAACACCTAGAATTCGTAATTATAATGGGGCACAGCAAACATTTTTTATTTATGTCCTGCTTGCCATTTCCATTCAAAATGTTGTGACAGCTTAAGCTGACAAAATGAAATCGCAAGTTATTACTCTTCCACACCAATATGACATTATTTGTAAAAATTACACACTTCATAAATTGCTTTGAATTTTTGATATCTGAAATCTCGATTCAAAGCTTGACGGTTATTGACCGAACGTTTGGAACGTTCTTTGATCACGTATTTTATCGAATTTTCCATCAGTTTACCGCTGTCTTGCAAAATACGGGTTCAACTGTGTATTGATCCGTCTCTTAAGCCGATTGGTGGGGGCTTGGCATTTGTTTTTAGGACGATGTGAAAACTTTTTTATAGTTATGAGCCATATCCGGAGAAATTCCGGACATTTTTTGCCGGACTATGGCAAGATGACTACTTACTAGGATGGATACTTATTAGGAATTCCTTTGTCAGTGTCAGACACCGCGGTCTTTACTGTTCGGTTATTGCTGCTCCGCTTAATGCTTTAAAGGGTTGTCACTAATTGGCATGCTAAAGTAGGCTCTTGATTTTCGCAATTATTTGGAGGGATGCATGCCAAACACAATGAAACACGCAAAAACGGTTACAACCAAATGCCACCAGTCCACGCACAGTTTTGTTACAGAGCATTAGACTTAAAAAAGCAATCATAATTAGTGCATCTCAATAAAAAAAACAGGCTTTCGAAGATATATTGACCTTTTCCCTTAGACATAATATAATCTTTTTTGATTATAACTTAGAAAATGCACGATTGTCGCGTCATAGCTCTGTAAAAGACCTCGGAGTACTGATGAAGGCAGACCTCAGCTTCAGTAACCATATCACATCAAATTGTAAGAAAGCCTACAGGGCATTAGGGTTCGTATTGCGACAATCTCAGCATCTTGGTATTTCTACTACTAAAATGCTATATAACAGCTTTGTTAGAAGTATTTTAGAAAAAAATGCAGTTATCTGGAGTCCGCATGAAGCTAAGTATAAGCTGATGCTGGAGAAACTCCAAAATAAATTTGCTAGACAATTATACTTACAGCAGTACGGTTACTTCGTGGGCTATCCGTATTTGTATCCCAGCCTTTTTCTGTTGGGTATGCTGGGCTATAATACACTTGAGCATAGACGTAGTATAGCTTTGTTGGAGTACTTTTTTCAACTAATTAGGGGCAGAGTACATAACCCATCAGTGCTGGAGCTGGTTGCTCTGAATGTCCCTGAAAAGTACATAAGAGCGCGGAGACACGATTTATTCGCAGTACCCATGTGTAGACTCCACTTAGTGAGGGAGTCACCGCTAGTCCGAGCACTTACAATGCTCAACGGTGTAGTAGCTTCGGATTCAGAAGTAGACATTTTTTTTTTCATCACCTGCTGTATTTCGCAGAGCGGCAGGTGAATTTGTCGAAAAGCTATGTAAACGCATTGGATAATTTATCTGTAATGTTTATTTTAAATAAATAAATAAATACGTTATGTACAGTGGCCGGACAATGAGAGTGGGAGCTCGACCCGTCCAGCCAGCAGGCCCGGGAAGGACGGCGGTGTGGGCATGGTCGCAGGCGTCCGTAAGCATCGGAAGGTGCAGGAGAGCACATCTATTCTCCGAAAAATGGGCCATTGATACAAGAAAATGTACAGTGGCCACCGTGGTGGATTATTACCATTATTATACCCATAAAAATATTAAAACCAAAACTCCCTCAAGCACCAAATGGAATTACAAGTAAAAATACATTTGCAGCTCATGTGCAATTTAAAATAATGTCATATATTTAGTTCTTTCTTTTTTGTTAAGAGGTAACAGTAGAAAATGTACTCTGATATCAAATTAGCGTCGTTTAGAACAAATGTTTGTGACCCCTGGTGAACGTGAGCGCTCCTGATTTGCGCCAATTCGTGCAGAAGTACCTCCAGAGAAACTGGGTCTCTCTAGATTGTTGGACCGTAAATACTGTCTTAGTAGGTATATTACGATTGTACTTTAGTCCTAGTCTAATGGAGTATTTAAAAATAATATTAAAAAGTTTGCAAATCTTCAAATAATCAGGGATTTAGAATTTAATGGAAACAAAATTTATGATAGATATAGACTTGTCAAAGGTGTATTCTATTGATGCGTGCATGGCCGGGTGGCTAGCGTACAACGGAAGCGATCTATGCAGCTGAGACAAAAGGATGCGGTCGAGTGTGAGATGGGTTTGCGTTCTTCAGAGGGCATGCTAAGCCGGTTTGAAGAACATCTGACAGCGGGTTGGCCACTAAACCGCATCTCCACTAACACGCTTTGGAACAGCGTTGTGGAGTAAGCTCTCCAATAATGAGGAGAGACTCAATGGGACAGAAAAAGGATTGCAACCAAAAAGTTGTATAGTATAGCATAGTACTCGTAGTAACGGTCACCGATATTTTACACGATCATCAAAATCTGAGACCTTAAAACGAACACGGAATCTTTAGACAAACTGACCGTGAATGGTTAAGTTTTAGTGTGAATGGGATGTAGGAAACACGTAAACTTTATTGGCGTATATTTTTAAATACAATGCAATGGTCGCTTCCTTTAAATAAGTTGTCTCTCAAGCCAATTATTTTAGTAACTGTGGCGACGACGATCTGACAGCTGATGAACCAAAGCTGTGTGTTATTAGGCTGTAATGAACACGTAAAACTGATTGCCGTCCTATATTAATGAAACAATAGATGAAATGAAATGAAATAGCTTATTAACATCGTGGGTAATAATATATACTTGATGTTTGTCATTGTTGTACAGCCAACGGCTGACCATCATCCGCTTTGGGTGCGCTTGGGCTAGGAGAAAAAGCGGGCAGAAAAAAAAACTCCAGCCCTGTTTTAAATAAATTTTTAGGTATAAAGGTATTTTAAATACAGTATGACTGTGGGACAACAAGGAGCACACGAGATGAGATGTTCGCTACATGTCAATAAGTATCCTCTAAAGGCAGTTACGATTGTAACTATAGAGTCGCCACGCCGAACATCGGTGTAACTTGCACGTGTAACTCGTTACATATATATTTCTTAACAAATATTTACTCATCGTCTTGAGAACCTCTTCTGTTTTTCATTAGTTAAGAACAGTAGCAACTCTGGTATTTTCTGGTCAAACCACGTCGGTACCTCTCGTCCTCCCGTCAATCGAAACACTTCGTAACTACATGTTCATTTGTTGGTATTACAGTCTGTTACAAAAAGTAATGTTATTTTTAGTTAATTCTTAAAAAGAAGTAGGTTCAAATTATTTGTCGACGTCAATGTATTTTACTCAGCAATATAAATTCACATCGGCAAATAAGTAATGTTCCATTTGGGTTAAGTGAAGCGGATCTTCCGGAACTCCCTAAAACAAATTGTTTGCGGTTTAATATGGATTGATATTCTGTTTTTAGCTATTGATATTCGTAGCTAGTATAACATTTAGAACTCATTACTGGAACAACTAAATAAACCGGTCACTATATTATAAATAGAAAAGACTTGTTTCTTTTTATACCGGGCTCCTAAACGCTACAATATTACTACGCCGTTTTTAATAAATTTTTTTACTACGAGAAAGTTGAAATAAGCTGAAGTTTATTTATATCTTAATTAATTTCTAAACGAAAAGTCCGTACGAATGATTTCAAGTCAAATGATTTAGATTTATCAAACCACTAGCTGACTTTGTAAAAAAAATATTATGGTGGTTAAGTATTCTTAAATTTTCTAGTTTTCCGCGCAATTTTCTCAATTTTTTCAATGAAAAGAACCTTCTCCTGATAATAACAAACACAACAAAAAATAATTATCAAAATCTGTTTAACCGTTCACGCGTGATGCCGTGACCAAGGGAAATAGGGATCCTTTTATATATATATATATATATATTTAAACCATTTAAACAGGTAAGGATCAATATTTATGATACCAATTTTCCGTTAAATTCACTATCGGATTCCATCTATGTTTATATAGAAAAAAATTAAGAAAAAGTGACCAGTGGTCAAATTTCACAGCACACGCCTTAACACTAAATCGGCAAAATAAGTTAGGTTACATAGGTTAACCATAGATTTACATAAATGCAGTTTTACTCGTACATTACAACTTTCCACTTGCTTCACCCACTTCTGCCGTGAAACAACTCTATTATGTTTCGGTGGAAAGGTGCAGTTGCCGGCCACACTTACATGACACAACCACCAGCCTCCAGAGTAGCAGCGTAAGTATGCTTGCTTGAGGTTGTATGTAAATGTCCATGGGCTGCAGCGACCATTTAACACCACATGGCCTGCTACTCCATTCAAATAAAAAATATATACAAACAAAACAATATTTTGTCTTTATAAATTTATTCCCGCGGCACCGCCCTTGTAAACTACACGTTTTTCCTAATGAGATATTAGATAAGGAGATAATTAGTTATTTTCCTCTGGTAAAAACAAACATATGTCACTCTGCAGCCCCCCGAAAATCTCTGTACAAAAAACAGACCATAGCTTTATAAAATATAAACACAAGGACAATCAAACAAACACACTTTAAGATTTATAATAATGTAATATGGATTAGTATTTACAAGTATAAGCATATAAAGGTAATACTTTTTGTATCATATAACACCAGGGTTACATGAACGGATGCGACTTTGTAGTCTTGGATGACACTACTTTTCTATTGTACGTGATATGACTAGAAACCACTGAAGAACTTGCTTCACATGCGATAATGGAATTGCTATGTAAGAAATTGTATTTAATATCTAGTGCTCCGAGGAAATTTTCAAATTGATGCTTACGTCACCATTTCACGAAGGTTAAAGTTCCACCGGCACCATCTGGACTCATGGCAGTCCTCCACAGTCCGCTTTGCACGCTCCTTTTTACCACGTACGTGTAGGTTATGGGACAACATTCTAGCTGAGGCATTTCCAGTAGACTAGACTGGGATTCTTCAAGGAAGCTGTAAAAAAGCTCTACTCCAAATCCGGCAGTGATCGGGTGGCTCCCCTGGGGTTGCTTGTGTCCATAGGCGACGGTGATCACCTAATACCACGCAGACCGTTTGCCTTTTTGTTATTTATTATTTATTTATATATTTAACAATTTATGTACACAACAACATATTAAAATAATGTATATTAGAAGAAAGATGGTACAAAGGTACTGCTTATTCCTAATAGAAATTTCTTCCAGCAGACCTGTGACTGGATATCTGGATCTGAATGGTTCAGTGTGTGTACGCAAAGATAATATAAAATATACATACATATCAGACACATATAATATATATATATATATTTATATTTATTTATAAATATAATATACAAATATCTATAAACAATATATACAAGTTGTTCAGTTTGTTTACAAAAAATGTTTGATTCATGAGCTATAGGTTTTCGTTTGTGTACAAAAGTCCGAAATCACATTTTTTATATTTTTTAAACTAAACTTTCTGGTGACTTAGTATAAAGATTAAGTTTTTAACAAAAAAATAGAACCGACTTCAAACGGTAAAAAATAAAATTGTTCAGTACCTACTTCTTCTTGCTTATGGTAATTACTCTTAAAACTATTTTTGGAGGCGGGCCCTTACTAAAATGTCGTACCATTCGTTCTAAATGGGCACCGACAGTACAGACAGTGTGACAGTACCTACATCTTCTTGCTCATGGTAATGACTGATAAAACTATATTGGAGTCGGTGCCCATTCAGAACGCAAGGTACACTATATTTACTATAACAGGACAGACAAAGAATTTTGAAGATCGGTCCACAAATGACGGAGTAATCGGTGAACATATATAAAAAAAATACATACAGCCGAATACAGTACCTCCTCCTTTTGGAAGTCGGTAAAAATAGGCATCATTTATAACAAGTCAATAATGTAGTACTATGTATTTATGTAAATCTCGTAGTGGCTGCAATCCTTTTTGCGTCTCAATGCTTGCACGGGTGTCTCCCCACTGGGGAGACCTGGAGCTTACTCCACCACGCTGCTCCAATGCGCTGTTAGTGCCCAATCCGCTGTCGGATTATTTCGGATAAGGCCTCCAACAGGTTTTAACGTCTAGTATCTGTCGATAACAACTGGGACTGACGGCTTAAAATACCCTCCGAAGCATGGGAACACTCATGAAATTATCGGCACTAGCGGTCATTCATAGTGCGGTTTCAAACGAGTATAGTGCGTTTCGGCGCGTTTATGCCCGTTTCGGTAAACGCGTTTACACGCTCGCTAATTTTTGTACCGGAAAATGTCAAATTTTGACGTTCCGCACTACCCGCGCTCGAAAAAAACAAAAGACGCGCGAACGCGCCGAAAACTACACTGGTGTGAAACCGCTCTAAATACGAAAATTTTGAAATTGGATTGCAACGAAATTCATCACTTTTAACATTGCATAGAGGTTCAGGCTACTTACCCAATGTATTTCCTAATGTTTATCGAAGAATTGCTTTTCCCAATTCAAGCGTCTAGTTCAAATATGAAAACATAGTTATAAAGGCTAATAAACTGCGTTTTAAGTTTAAAATCCTGAATTAATGATTGTATATATGAGTCCACTTGTCGACCAATATTGGTAATTTGGTATACAATATATAAGTGTTGAGATCATTTTATTAGACAAAAATAAGAAAGACAATAAGACAAGAATATAAAAGAATTAGGTATAAATAATGTAAAAAATATAAGTCATCGGGAGATACCTGGCAGATAAAAAAAGTCTTAATTAATTCCAACGCTATATTAATATGCGCAAAAGAATAGCTTATGAAAGGAAATAAATTGAAAGAAGCCATTAACGTCGCTGCTTCGTCTAGAATCGACTTAATCTGTCGCATCAGATGATCCACGTCAAAGACGTAACTTATTTCATAAAAAACTTTATTGTGATTTACCTAAACATGTATTTTATACGCAGTATTATTATATAGCAGCAAATGGTTTTATGGTGATGAATTCGCCATTCATCGCAATCATTTTAACAGATAAAAGCTAGGAAAATTTGTTTGAAAATATAAAAAAAATATCATAACATTAGTTTAGTACACACAGAAGGTTTTAAAATGGCTTACAGATTATATAAGTACAATGTTATATATTTTTATTATCATTTCCATCAATTGAAAGTAACGTTATAATTTTTCAAAGCATGGCATCAGCAGTCTAAACGAAGACTTAATAATGCCTTGCCGTGAAGAGATAGGAGATATTATTATGTGATCAGTAAATAGACTTTAAACAGCTAAAAAACATTTAAAATCTGGTAGGTGGTAGAACTATTATGGTTCGCCCGGGGAAGTACCACCGCTGCACCCACTTCTGCCGTGAGCAATTCTATTGTGTTTCGGTGGAAAGGTGCAGTTGCCGGCCACACTTACATGAAGCGACCACTAGCCTCCGGAGTAGCAGCGCAACTGCATACGACCTCAGACAAGACTTACCTATGCTTGCTTGAGGTTGTATGGTAGATGTTCATGGGCTGCAACGACCACTTAACACCACCTGGCCTGCATGCTCGTCCGCTACTCCATTCAAATAAAAAAAATCAAGATTGAGATTCGTTTTCTTTAAAGAGGTTTAACAGGAATTTAAGTATTTTGTAATTATTTGCATAGGACAGAGCTGCTTAAAGTTTTACAAAGCTATTTCGAAACAGTATCATTCCTATCATGGTGAGAATTTCAAAATCCAAATCTTAGGCTGTTATCCCACTGGCGTTTTACGAGCGTCGACGACCCTCCAACGTCTGAGAAGAGATAACGCTGTACACGCGCGACGTTAACGTCGCGCATGCTTGAACACAACGTAAGCGCTCATGCTGCGCTTGCAGGCTGCTAGTAACCTTGCTCCTACTCATATGTGGGATTGTACACCGCAACTTTGACAACACGTTGATGCGACTGTCAAATTGCGAAGTCATAGCGTGATGTATTTTTAAACAACAAATCACCACATTTATGCAAATAAATCATTTCAATTCATTTCATTTCAGAACGGTTGTCGTCAAAGACTCGGGACATAAACGTCGCGTTTGCGCAGCGACAACGTTGGAGAAACGCCAAAACTCGTGAAACGCCAGTAGGATAGCGGTCTTAGCTATCTTTTGTTAACTATGCAATAAGCTAAGTGACTTATTCAAGAATGCAGCTCGATGTTTTATTTCGCGATCCTTTGCAAATACCAGACGGTTCGCCATTTTGTTTTTATCTTCTCAGTTTAGTCTTGCTTCTGGAATAAAACTATTTTTGCGCCAAATACCATGAATTTTACTTAAGCAAGAAGGTATTTTCCGTAGGTAGTAATTAAATAAACTATTTGATTTTTTTGCTTAGTTCACAAGCTTTATTTAGTCCGAGTATTCGTTATAATCCAGGGCTTATTTGCCTTTGGAGAGTAGGTTAAATCCCCCGGCTTTTTCTTTCTTGTCAGAGGTGCGCTCGGGCAAAAAAATTTTTAAGTGTGTATTAATGAGGCACAATATAGCTTCGACCCTTTTTGTGTCCCACTGCTGGCACGGGTCTCTCCCTCTCATTGGGGAGGCCTGGAACCTGGTTGGTGGAGATGCGGGTTAGTGGCTAACCCGCTGCCAAGGTTGCAAGACTGACAAGGTTTAACGACTGTTATCTATCGACAACAACCGGCACCGACGGCTTAACGTGCCCTCCGAAGTACGGAAACGCGCATGATTTTTTGCCACTAGCGGCCACCCATCACACACCCGACCGCGCCCGTTTGGCTTAGCTGCATAGACCCCTTGCGTTCTACGCTAGCCGCCGAGCCATGCGCGAGGCACAATATAGTGATATTAAACTACTTGCCATGGTTTTCCACGATGCATGCCTGAGAGTAACACATAAGTTCTCGAAAGCATTATGTCCATCCATCCATCCATCCATCAGCCTTTTATAGTCCACTGCTGGACATAGGCCTCCCCTAACGTTCGCCACTCCTCCCGGTCCTGGGCCTTCTGAATCCAGCGGCTACCCGCTGTCTTCTTCAGGTCATCAGTCCACCTGGTTGGAGGGCGGCCTGTACTCCTTTTGCCGATACGTGGTCGCCATTCGAGAACCTTTCTTCCCCATCGGTTGTCGGTTCTTCTAACTATATGGCCTGCCCATTGCCACTTCAGCTTGCAAATTTTGAGAGCTATGTCGGTAACTTTCGTTCGTCTACGGATTTCATCGTTACGAATTCTGTCGCGTAGAGAAATACCAAGCATAGCCCTCTCCATCGCGCGCTGAGCGACCTTGAGCTTATGGAAAAGGCCAACTGTAAAAGACCACGTCTCAGCGCCGTAGGTCATCACTGGCAACACACACTGCTCGAAAACATTCGACTTCAGGAACTGAGGTATTCTGGACGAGAAGACACTTTGTAATTTCCCGAACGCTGCCCAACCGAGTTGGATTCTACGAGTTACCTCTCTCTCGAAGCTGGACTTACCCATACAGATCGCTTGTCCCAGGTAAATGTACTCGTCGACAACTTCGAGAGTAGCGCCATCAACAACGACCGGTATAGGTGTGACATGGACGTTAGACATGATCTTCGTCTTGTCCATGTTCATCTTAAGACCCACCCTTTGTGAGGCGCTATGGAGGTCACCTAGCATAGTGCTGAGCTCTTCCAGGTTCTCCGCCAAGATTACTATATCATCGGCAAATCGAAGGTGTGTGAGGTGTTCGCCATTGATGTTAATACCCAGCCCGTTCCACTCCATCAGCTTGAACACGTCTTCCAAAGCAGCGGTAAACAGCTTCGGGGATATAACATCCCCTTGTCGTACTCCGCGCTGCAGTGGAATAGGTCCAGTGCTTCCGTCGTGAACTCGGACTGTCATAGTTGCGGCTTTGTACAAACACTTCAACACCTCGATGTACCGATAGTCAATCTGGCATCGCTGGAGAGACTCTAGCACCGCCCAGGTCTCGATAGAATCAAAGGCTTTCTCATAGTCCACATACGCAATACATAGCGGCAGGTTATACTCCTTGGTCTTTTGTATAACCTGTCGCAGCGTGTGTATGTGGTCCATGGTACTATAGCGTTTTCGGAATCCGGCTTGTTCGGGAGGCTGGAAGTCGTCTAGCCTGCGCGCAATACGATTAGTAAGAACCCTTGAAAACAGCTTATAGACGTGGCTCAGAAGCGCGATGGGTCTATAGTTCTTCAAAAGGGCTCTGTCACCCTTTTTGAAGAACAAAACTACCACGCTTCTGCTCCACGCCTCCGGGACAGTTCCGCTACTGATGACGGTATCGAACAATTTTTGGAGCGCCACTAGGAGGGGTTTCCCTCCAGCCTTCAGCAGCTCTGATGTGATACCGTCATCTCCCGGTGCTTTGTTGTTTTTAAGCTGATTAAGGGCCCTTCTAATTTCGTACAGGCTGACGTCCGGGATATCTTCGGTATAGTGTCGGGTCAATTTGGCTCTCTTATCGTTTACCACATCGGTAACGGGAGCTTTTGAGGAGCTGTACAACCGTCCGTAGTACCTCTCAATTTCTCTCTGAACTTCAGGCTTAGACGAAACTACAGCGCCAGACTCAGTCCTCAACCTCGTTAACTGGCTTTGCCCTACACTCAGATCTCTTGTGAACACTTTTGTGCCTTGGTTGCGCTCAATAGTGTTTTTGACGCGCTGTGTGTTGTGAGCACGCAGATCGCGTCGTCTGCAGCAAGAGATCTGTTTGTTGAGCTGCCTGTATTTCGACATTGAAGACGGGGACCGAACGCATAGTTCACGCCTTTCCTTTATAAGACCGAGGGTTTGTTCAGAGAGCACTTGGGGTCTACTACTGGAGGGGGTCTTAAAGAACTTGGACCCTACCTCGTGGACGGTTTGTACCATCCTGGTGTTGTATTCGTCCACAGACTCGCATTTTTCTAGGCCCGCGAAACGATTTCGCAACTTTCTCTTCTTTTTTTCGCAACAAGCATTATGTCCACCAAACCACATTTGGCCAGCGTGGTGGAAAAAGGTGTACATTCTTCTCACTCCTCAGATGAGACCTGTGCTCAGCAGTGGGACATGGATAGTTGTTGAAAAAGCAGTCTCAATCTCAGTCATTCTCAGTTAGAATATTAAGTATTTAAAACCCCTTATATGTCGATATGAAGAAAATACGTAGTCCGTGTTATTTTATATGATGGAATCTAGGTCCCATTACAATAAAGAAAGGACTGCGTGAGTCTGGAAATTTCCACATTACTTACTACAAATCCGAGCGGCTGAAAACCAAATACAAACCATTTGCGATTTATATTGTATTCCAACAAAAATAAAGTTGCCTAACCTCGTTTATAACCAGAATATACGTGAGTAGATAGTATTTGCTTATACTCAATTTATTCACAATATATTCGTGGACTCTATTTACATGATATTTATTTAGTTCCCCGTCGTGAATTACAATTCAAGCAGATACGTATCAGACTAGGGACACATACTTTAGTGGTTTGTGACCTCAGCTATTATTAAACGCTAGCTTTCCGCCAGCGGCTTCGCCTGCCTGAAGTTCGTGTTTTTTTTATTTGAATGGAGTAGCAGACGAGCATGCAGGCCACGTGGTGTAAAGTGGACGCTGCAGCCCATGGACATCTACAACCTCAAGCAAGCTTAGGTAAGTCTTGTCTGAGGTCGTATTCAGTTGCGCTGCTACTCCGGAGGCTGGTGGTCGCCTCATGTAAGTGTGGCCGGCAACTGCACCTTTCCACCGAAAACAATAGAATTGCTTCAAGGCAGAAGTGGGTGCAGCGGGGGTACTTCCCCGGGCGAAGCATAATAGTTTTACCACCTACAAAATTAGTGTATTATTCCATATGAATTTTTATTTCCTTTTTTCCCCACGTAGGTCGACATGTCATTTGGGTTCGAAGGGTTCGATTCCGACTCGGCAGAAATTTTAAGGATGAGTTTAAATTTCTGTTCTTGTAGCGCGGGATTAATAATAGGAGTTACGGTGTTCCCTGCCTTATCGTAAGAGATTACTAAAAGTAGACTTCTGGGGTTGCAATCGGCGATAATAGGGTTTCAAACCCACAGAGCAACGAATATTCACGTCACTCGCGCGAGCGAGCGCCCGAGCGATATGAATATTCGTTGCTCTGTGCTCAAACCCATCAGCCAGTGGCCTCAGGAAGGCCGGCGGAGTGTGCGTAAACACACGCCGTTGTTAGGATGCGTCGGTAGCGCATGGAAGACACCGATGCGTGCGTTAATTTAAAAATAAATAAATAATAACGACGACCTGCACGAAGCAGAAATTTGAATGATTAGTTTAAATTTCTGTTCTCGGTCTGGGTGTTTGTGATTCTGTCTCTGTGTGTGTCCATGGTACCCACGACACAGGGTATATCTACCCTACTGTGGGGCTATGAGTGTGAAGCGTGAAGCGTTAATAAGCACGAAGCATAGGGAAAAACAGTGCATACGACTTCAGATACGACTTTAAATATTTAACCCTTATTAAGGAATGGGCCTTAAGTTCGTTTTCTACTTCATCCTCAAAATGTTTTTTCTTTTTCGGTTTTTGTGTTCTGTTTACTTGTTTATCGATTATTGAATCAAAAATTTTAACAAAATTATTAGCACATACACAAAAACCAGACTTCGAGGGCCTTTAAAAATTAACATGATTTCCTGTTATATTTAAAAGTATACGCATATTGACGTTAAAAAAACAAAGAGAGTAATACAGTAAAGAGACGTCAGAAGGTTTTACTACAAAGGAATGAACAATAAAATTTGCTAATTCTTAAAACTGTCGTTTTTAGGAAGCTAAGATAGGAATACTACATACTATTAAGTTGTGTCTTTTGCGCTTGTCAATTAGTGGTATGCACTACACAATAAAAAAATATTATAGATGCTGGTTTTTATATACCAAAATAAGTATTGCAATTCTATAAATACTGAATGTAATGGAGGTGAACCATCGTTAATTGTTGTGGTTGATTTTAATTATCACGGTAGCTCCGATCAAAAGTCGGTAGGCAAATAAATTGTCGCCATTTCATTAATTTATACAAGCAATTGAAAACGATTACAAATAATGATTGAAAAAATTTAAATGATAATTTTTTAAAGCTTTAAAAAGTTAATAAAATAAAGTAAAAAGTACTAACGATTTATTAACATTTGAAAAATTTCATATTAATACAAACGCTTATAGCATGATTCAAAACGCAATATTAGGTATTTTTTCACCGTGGTTCAAAAGATTGATACGATATCATGATCATCATCACCATTTCAGCCTTTCATAGTCCACTGCTGGACGTAGGCCTCCCCTAACGATCGCCACTCCTCCGGGTCCTGCGCCTTCTAAATCCAGCGGCTTCCCGCTGTCTTCTTTGGGTCATCAGTCCACCTGGTTGGAGGGCGGCCTGTACTCCTTTTGCCGAGACGTAGTCGCCATTCTAGGACTTTTCTTCCCCATTGGTTGTTGACCCTCCTAACTATATGGCCGGCCCATTAGCACATTAGCTTGCAAATTTTGAGAGCTAAGTATGTCGGTAACATTCGTTCGTCTGCGGATTTCATCGATGCGGATTCTGTCGCGTAGAGAACGATGATACGATATAGTCAAGATATTTATGTATGTATCTCTAGCAGTAAAAATAATAAAATAACGTAAAATAGCTCACGGTTAGTTCATAGTTAATTTATTGGTAAAAAGAAATTACATGTCAACATTTATAAAAACACATTTTTTTACATTAAATCTAAATTCCGAAGTTAGATTAAATAATAAAGTTGGTAAAATGTAAAAACACATAGACAAGGACACATATCCGGACTGGGATCAGAAATTTTAACTCACTATACCACGCTACCAGAAATTTAAACTTCTGCTTCGCCGGGGATTAAACGGGACCTCGATCTTCTGTCTGGTTTGTAACCATTGCGCCAAATGTGTCGTTGTAGTAGAGTTTAGAAGACTCAATCAGTTCAAATACTTTGATCAACCTAAATAGGTATTACGTACATCTACGAGTATATTTCCACAGAAAAGCCACTGAAAGGCGATTGGATGTAAGTCCAAGTAAAATGTGCTTATCGGAACTCATTCCGGTAGCTCTTTGTCCGACATGATCATCTTTATTGTCGATATAAGGTTCTAGTAGTTTCGGGAAATGTTATTTTGAAGACAAGAGAGTTGGGATTAGATATTATTATGTCCTTTTCACGCGTCCTGGAACTATACGGTTTTGGTATCGATTTATTATAATATCAAACTATGGAAGTTATTATCTATTGGCTGCAACCTTTTGTACGTCCCACTGCTGGGCACGGGTCTATCCCATTATATGGGAGGCCAGGCAGCTTACTCCTCCCACGCTGCTCCACGGTTGGTGGAGATGTGGGTTAGTGGCCAACCCGCTGCTGGATGTTTTCAAACTGCTCATAAGGCCTCCGACAAGGTTAAGTGACTGTTATCTATCGACAACAACCGGGACCGATGGCTTAACGTGCCCTCCGAAGCACGAAAACGTGCATAAATTTTTTGCCACTAGCGGTCACCCATCTCACACTCGACTGCGCCCGTTTGGCTGAGCTGCATAGATCGCTTGCATTTTAATTACCAGGCCATGCGCGCTTCGTCTATTACCTATTAGGTGTTGTAAAAAACAAGAGCATGCAAACTCAGATAAGACTCAGGTTTGCTTATGATCGTGTGTAAATATCCAAGAGTCCTAGCGAACATTTCGTGCAAACCGCAATCTCGTCTCCTATTCTATTATGAAATTACAACATGAAATAGGTCATAGAAGTTAGTGAAGTTTATAAAAATCTTTCGTTCTCAATTCATGAATGTATAGAGCATTAAGACATCTATATTTCCACCGCAGAGGCACTGAAAGCTGATGAAAATGGCGTGCAAAGCGCTTACTGGAACCCACTCCGACATCTCTTTGTCAGACACAATCATTGAGTAAATTATTGTCGAAATAAGTAACTCGTGATACAGAGTAATGTTTGGAGACAATCTAAAAGTACAAATGTATCTTATAGACAATCGTAGTTGGTATATAACCGTTTAAAACTTTAATTTTCTTTGTAAAACGAAGCGATTGGCGAGAATATAGAATTTTTATATCATTAAAGTCGAGAAGCAGACGTGCATGCAGGCCGCGTGGTGTTGGCAGAGGAAGTACTACCACAGTAGATATTTCTGCCTAAAGCAATTCTATTGTATTTCCGCAGTGTATTGAGATGTGGACAATGTGGATGTGTGGGTACCCGTAAACTTTCATGATACGACCAGTAGCCTCCAGAGTAGTGGCGCAACGTCATACGAAATCAGGACAGATTCAGACTTTCGTTATGTTCGAGTATGTGTCGTGTATTTATTATATATGTATGGAATATTATTAGCTCTCATAATGGTCAAATAAGTAACTATCTAAATTGATTACATTTTGCAAAGTGGGTAAACGGAAAAGCTGACGTCACGATCAGCTGTCAGTTTAGTGGTGGGATGTGGACAGAGTCTTTTTAAGGAGTCGACGAGCGGAGCGATCAGTTTTATTCGAGACACCAAGCAGTATGCACATGTAATACAATACTGTCGGTTTAATAAGAATTTCGTAATTGGAAGTGAAGTAGTAAATAGTGTACGCTACAGCTATAGCTAGCAGTAAATCAAGATGACGGCACAGCTTAGCCATCCCAACGCCGTCATAATGTAATTTCCTTTGTGTATTTGTCCACGGGCCGAAGTGAACGTTCAGAGCAAATTCTCCTACTCTGTTTATGAAGAACACCTAATAAAAACTACATCGTAGATACTACTAGAGTAGTAAAACACATTCGTCCACAATTGTTGGATCTACGGAGCATTATGACTGACATTTATATTTCCACCTGAGAGGCACTGAAAGGCGATGAGAAGGGCGTGTAAAACGCTTACCGGAACCCACTCCGACATCTCTTTGTCAGACATAATAATTGAGTACATTATTGTCGAAAAAATGTACTCGTAGTTCAGCTGGAGGTAATCTAGTATTAGAAACGCGTTTTTTTTTATAAAATCGGAGTTTGTGTTATGAGAAGACTATTTGAGAAAATTTTTAGGTACAATATTGTCGTGGTCCAGAGAAAATATTTACTGGAGGCAAATAAGAAATTTGTTTTATATAAAAACAGCTGGTCATATATTGCTATTATTAGTTGTATATCGAGTTGCATGGTGACACTTTCCTTATTATGTGCTGGCAACCTTTTTTGTGTATCATTGGAGAACGCGGGCCTCTCCATAAGCTCTGTACCACGCTGCTCCGATGCGATAGGTGGAGATGCAGGTTAGTGAATAACCTGTGTTCGAATGTATTTAACTGCCAATATGTTTTAGTTAGAGTTAATAGTCGTCGATCAGTAGATCAAGTAGCTTGAAAACGTAGCAGAGTGAGATAATCAACCCGATGGATTGATGGTGTAAAAGAGCTAAGAAACACCACACTTTACCATTGAATTTGAATAGAATCGTATGGAGTGGGAGTCATGAATAAACAGGATTGTTCTTGATGCGGTCACGAGCCTCACTCATTAGTATTCGACTAAGAAGAAGAAGAAGGGCTTCCGACAAGGTTTAACGACTGATGTATTGATAACCAGGACCAATAGCAGCTGCGTGATTCCCAATGGATTATCGTCTCCTCTGAAGTTTTACACCGAAGGGATTACTCTTCAATAAAATAATAGGAAAATAGTTTAGCTGTCCTTGTTCCTTTCGTGTTATTCGTCACCGTGACACAAATACGATCCTATTTAGCAAAGCGCCAATAAAACAATTTAGACATTTAGAAACATGACAGGCAGTAAAAGAGGATTAAGTTCCAAAAAGAAATAAAAAGGTTAAGAGAAAGATTTGTGAGCTGCTAGCCTGTCATGTCCGCTGCCACTGACTCAGTTGCTCGACTTCGGGACTTGTCCTTTTTCATGTCGTACGTGTGACATACGACCGGTTTTTTTATGTGAGACGTATGACACACAACAGTGAGTCTGATAACTATACAGTTTTGCAATAAAATTGTGTGTGTTGTGTCACTTGTGCTTGAACATGTCAAATATATTCATTATTGTTCCTTTTTCACTAAAAACACAATGATGAAATAACCCTATATGTAAAATTTTACAGATATACTCGTCTAATAAAATAACCCTAACTTTTTTTTATATTATCTATTTTTAAATTTGGATATATTTTATTTTGAAATATATTTTGAATATTATTATTTACCTATGAACCGTTATAGTATTAGTACTATAAATGTTAAAGACAGGTATTTTATTAAATATTTTGTTGTTTGTACATGACGATCTGAAATACAACCAAAAGTGAGCAGCAATCTTGATTATTTGTAGTGTGATAGCACGCACGTAAATTGGTCAATGCTAAAATGATGCGGAAGTACGCCTTATTCAGGTAGCGCTGCAAAGTCACGTAATCGCGTCCTTGATTAACGTCTGTTCTTTCACGTACATCATCTGTATATAAGGCTAGAGATATTGTCATTAGATCATCATTATAATAAGGAAGATTAAGGTTATTGTATATATGTACAGTGATAATAAAACATTCAAGATGTAGTCTTTGAATATCATTGTCTACACCCCTCGCGGGACTACCCTCCCGTGCACTCCCGACGCCTACACTCATCGACACCAACTCACGGCAGTCTCAACATCACATGGCGACCCAAGGCCCGGCGACTTGGACAGCGTTGGAAGTCCTACGAGAGCGTGACAACGAAGATGGAAGGTACTTCGTCAAAGGAAGAGGTCATCGCGCAGATGGTCAGTCACCAGTCTGTTCAAACGGGGCAACGATCATCGAGCAGCAAGTGTCGGTAACCACTATCTTATTATTATTCTTGCAATTTTATCAAGCTGGCTACCATCAGTCCCTCCAAGTACTGCGAACTGGCAACCTATTTGTGCAAGAAATATTAGAAGCCATCAGTTGGTCAGCGTACCGGCAAAAAGGGAGATCAAACGCGAACGCTGCCTCCAGCTATCTATATATCTATGAAGTCTAGTTTTCCGAGTGCATTAATGTATTACTGTGTATTTTGAGTTTACTAGAGTTAATTTATTTTTAATTTGCTTGTTTATGGGTATAAACTACACAATGTGTGCATAATTAAGTACCGTAATATTTTTGCCTGTAAGTTCCTCTTCGCTTAGGGTTTATTTATACAGTTAAAATGTTAATGAGTATATTGTTAGTTAGGCCTACATGATGGACTCTAGAATCATTTTTAGGTGTAAAAATAACTTTGCACGATTTTATTGCTCACAAATGAAATCAGCTGTTACGGACTCGCATCGGCAAATTAAGAATGCTAATTCATGGCATTCCGGTAGCATAAGTGGCCGTGACCCGAAAATAATGCACATAGCGTAGGTTTGAGCATGCATCGGACAACAGTAACGCAAGCGTAGCGTCTAATTCGCACAGTTAGTACAAATCAGTTTTGGGGTTTAGCGTATTTTATTATAGTGATACTCAACAAACTATAGAGTAATTAAAATGATTGAGTGTAGGGTGTCATTTACACCACGTATTAACTTGCAAACGATACGATATTATTATGTAATTCTTTACATACATATAAGTTCCATATCTTTGATGATCGGCATGCTAGGCTAAGATTTTCTGTCCTTCATATTTTATTCCATTTAGATTTCAGTGACAAATTGAATGTAAAGAAAACAATCTCGTGTTTGATTGCAGGAGAAATAAAAAATAGTAATACAATTTGATAGTTAAATTAAATGAATTGTCACGAAATTGAATAATTTTGTATTTTAAAACTGATTGCAGTTATTTGACATTATAGCAAGTCTAATCTGGCACATTTGAAAATTTATTTTCTAGTTAATTCTTTAATTTATCATTGTAAAATGATCTTGCCATAATACCTACGAGCTAAATGGGTTTATTAAAATAAATAAATAGAAATATTTACGGAAAAATTAATATGATTATAGAGATGAATGTCAATGATTTTGAAAAACTATGAAAAACATAAATATTTCATCCTATTTCGTAACAAATCGTAAATCAAAGTTCAATTTCAAACTAGCTGACACAGCGACACACCACACGGGGTATTGAGTTCCAACCAATTCAGGTTATCTTATGAGGGTTTTGCATTAAACAAGTCATTTTAGCTATACGAGATCATTAACTATACGAGATATATATCTACGTACTTATTGAATTATACAATTTTCTTGATTATTTTATTTAATTTATTTGTACTCGCTTAGTATACATTTTTAAAAACAAACAAGAATTTTACGGCACATTTAAATATTTTTACGCAATAATAATTTGAGTTCTTGCAAAAATCTTTATTCAGTTTATTTTATTTTATCCGTATACAATATTATATGTTTAGATATATATACAGATTTGATCATAAGCAACATTTTGGTTTACTTTAAAATGTTTATACTGTTTGATATACATTAACATAATATTATAATTACATGTAGGTATAGATACTATAGATATCTATCATATTACTAATAATCCTATATTTGAATATTAACATAATATTATTATCTCAGTAGATATTCAATAGATAGGCCATCTATTAAACTCCGTATTGTTGGAAAGATATTTATAAAGGCTGTACTATTAAAATCTTATTGATATTAGTTGTGCTTATGAAATAAATAAAAATTATTTAGTTATTATATAAACGTTTTTGGGTTGTAACGTAAGTTATATGGGAAGTATTTTTTAAAATCTTATTCTTATTTTATTTTCTTACTTAAAATATTATACTTAATGGTTATTTCGATATTTTTTCATAAAATCATATTAAAATTTATGTTATATTTGGTCCGATTAAAAAGAAAAACAAATTATAGGTAAATTGTTTAAATTATAAAGTCAAATTTTTCTTATCTAAAGACAGAATATTGTTACAAGAATATGATTAGAAAACGACTTCAGTAAACAAACAAATCGTGTCTTTGTTATAGTAAACAAAACCCACATGAATTTGCTAGTCACGCGGAAATTGAAAAATTGCGACATAAGATCGAATTGATTTAGGAAGAAAGAAATTAAATGACGTTCGTTACGTATTTACAAGGGAAAATGATATTTGAATGAAATTATTGTAGTTACTTAAATCAATGTATTAAAATTCAGGTAAACTACGGAAGTTAGTAAAAAAAAAAAGATAAACAACCCTTTACCAATGCCTACGATAAAGAAGTGTAAGCCACTTGGGCTGTATTAAAAATCTTTTTGTAACTTTTAGATTGCAATTAGGTACAGCAGTGGTTGAGTAAGGTGTCTGTGTTAAAATGATGTATGGAGTTGAGATGAAGATGTTATTTTTGAAAGAAAGGGAATCATACGGTTCATAAGGTTTCACATGCGAATGGACTGATCACCCAAGAGCGATGAAATTCTTATAAACCCTATATTCTATGGTGATTGAATGTATGTATTTCGGAAAGGTATAAGAGTGATTATTTGAACGGTACACACTGAATGAAAGGTACTTTAGGGACCAGATTCCTTCAGATTATCAAGGTGCGGACGAGTTTCCCTTTTGAATACTGTTGGAGACCAATAGAGTCTTAAATTCATGGCCCTATGAAAATATGATGAAAATGGTACAAAGGGGCAAATCCTTCAATCGATCATGGTGCGACCGAGGTCCTCTGTGAGATTAGTTGGAGTCCAAAAGAGGCTTAAAATATGAACCCCCCAAATAATAAGGTTGTGCGCACAACCCAAATGGCACAAAGTTGTCCATTTATAAATATTTTTATGAAGTCGACTATAAAAATGTTATATTATGTACCATTATAAAATGAATTAATATAAGCCGGCGCCGAGCGAATATTATGTTTACAAAGTACCTATGTCACTATGTAAGTATAGTGTGATGTGATGAAGTGTACCGATTATACTGTGATTGTTTTATGAAGTTTATGAAGAGCGAAGATTTTTAATGAGAAAGCTCGGATATCATGAAGTGGATATTATTGAAATGTTGTTGACCGAATAGTAATGGTGGAAAAAGAGTAGTAGTTTGATGGAAAAAATAATTGTTGAGTTATAATAAATTAACAGTATATAAACAGACGCAATATATAAACAGATGGAAGCGCGCATGGCCCGGCGGTTAGCGTAGAACGCTAACGATCTATGCAACTAAGCCAAACGGGCGCGGTCGGGTGTGAGATGGGTGACCGCTAGTGGCAAAAAAAATATTCATGCGCGTTTCCGTGCTTCGGAGGGCACGTTAAGCCGTCGGTCCCGGTTGTTGTCGATAGATAACAGTCGTTAAACCTTGTCGGAGGCCTTATGGGCGGTTTGAAAACATCCGACAGCGGGTTGGCCACTAACCCGCATCTCCACCAACCCGCATTGGAGCAGCGTGGTGGAGTAAGCTCCAGGCCTTCCCAATAATGGGGAGAGACCCGTGCCCAGCAGTGGGACGCAAAAAGGGTTGCGGCCAAACAGACGCAAGAACCTTATATGCTGATATATTAAGAGGTCCTTAATCTGTACGAGTATAGTATAGGCATGAGGGAAATGTACGGAAATGAATATGGGGAGTCATTTTCTCTATCTTTCGCCAAGTAGTTTTTACAGGAGAATATAATTATGGCAACATCATTAAAGTAACAAAAGCATAAAAATGTTTTTCTCATGAAGAAATGTGCAACATTAGATTTGGATGAATAAAAAGATTTAAGTAGCGTAAATGTAATAATTAGGGACAATACTATAAAATCATAATTTCAAATTATGCATCCTTTATTCTGCTCTAGCTATTTATGAAATAAGGGAACATAAAATTAAATTAAATTATTGTGTATTTAAATAATACATAAACTATGTTCGGTAAATAATTAAGCTAGCAAATAGGTGTTTTATTAACGAAAGTATGTAATGTAATTGAGTAATCACCAATGAATTGTTTGAGATAATTCGAAGGTATTCTACGCATAAGAAAACGGTGTCCGTAATGACGAGAGCACAGGTTAGACGTTTAGAAAACTCGGATATTCAGAATAAAGACTCTGCGGTTCGTAGGACGGGCCATCCTAAGATCGTGGAAGTTCTCAAGAAGCAAACAAATGACATTAGTAATACAATTTGATAGTTAAATTAAATGAATTGTCACGAAATTGAATAATTTTGTATTTTAAAACTGATTGCAGTTATTTGACATTATAGCAAGTCTAATCTGGCACATTTGAAAATTTATTTTCTAGTTAATTCTTTAATTTATCATTGTAAAATGATCTTGCCATAATACCTACGAGCTAAATGGGTTTATTAAAATAAATAAATAGAAATATTTACGGAAAAATTAAAATGATTATAGAGATGAATGTCAATGATTTTGAAAAACTATGAAAAACATAAATATTTCATCCTATTTCGTAACAAATCGTAAATCAAAGTTCAATTTCAAACTAGCTGACACAGCGACACACCACACGGGGTATTGAGTTCCAACCAATTCAGGTTATCTTATGAGGGTTTTGCATTAAACAAGTCATTTTAGCTATACGAGATCATTAACTATACGAGATATATATCTACGTACTTATTGAATTATACAATTTTCTTGATTATTTTATTTAATTTATTTGTACTCGCTTAGTATACATTTTTAAAAACAAACAAGAATTTTACGGCACATTTAAATATTTTTACGCAATAATAATTTGAGTTCTTGCAAAAATCTTTATTCAGTTTATTTTATTTTATCCGTATACAATATTATATGTTTAGATATATATACAGATTTGATCATAAGCAACATTTTGGTTTACTTTAAAATGTTTATACTGTTTGATATACATTAACATAATATTATAATTACATGTAGGTATAGATACTATAGATATCTATCATATTACTAATAATCCTATATTTGAATATTAACATAATATTATTATCTCAGTAGATATTCAATAGATAGGCCATCTATTAAACTCCGTATTGTTGGAAAGATATTTATAAAGGCTGTACTATTAAAATCTTATTGATATTAGTTGTGCTTATGAAATAAATAAAAATTATTTAGTTATTATATAAACGTTTTTGGGTTGTAACGTAAGTTATATGGGAAGTATTTTTTAAAATCTTATTCTTATTTTATTTTCTTACTTAAAATATTATACTTAATGGTTATTTCGATATTTTTTCATAAAATCATATTAAAATTTATGTTATATTTGGTCCGATTAAAAAGAAAAACAAATTATAGGTAAATTGTTTAAATTATAAAGTCAAATTTTTCTTATCTAAAGACAGAATATTGTTACAAGAATATGATTAGAAAACGACTTCAGTAAACAAACAAATCGTGTCTTTGTTATAGTAAACAAAACCCACATGAATTTGCTGGTCACGCGGAAATTGAAAAATTGCGACATAAGATCGAATTGATTTAGGAAGAAAGAAATTAAATGACGTTCGTTACGTATTTACAAGGGAAAATGATATTTGAATGAAATTATTGTAGTTACTTAAATCAATGTATTAAAATTCAGGTAAACTACGGAAGTTAGTAAAAAAAAAAAAGATAAACAACCCTTTACCAATGCCTACGATATAGAAGTGTAAGCCACTTGGGCTGTATTAAAAATCTTTTTGTAACTTTTAGATTGCAATTAGGTACAGCAGTGGTTGAGTAAGGTGTCTGTGTTAAAATGATGTATGGAGTTGAGATGAAGATGTTATTTTTGAAAGAAAGGGAATCATACGGTTCATAAGGTTTCACATGCGAATGGACTGATCACCCAAGAGCGATGAAATTCTTATAAACCCTATATTCTATGGTGATTGAATGTATGTATTTCGGAAAGGTATAAGAGTGATTATTTGAACGGTACACACTGAATGAAAGGTACTTTAGGGACCAGATTCCTTCAGATTATCAAGGTGCGGACGAGTTTCCCTTTTGAATACTGTTGGAGACCAATAGAGTCTTAAATTCATGGCCCTATGAAAATATGATGAAAATGGTACAAAGGGGCAAATCCTTCAATCGATCATGGTGCGACCGAGGTCCTCTGTGAGATTAGTTGGAGTCCAAAAGAGGCTTAAAATATGAACCCCCCAAATAATAAGGTTGTGCGCACAACCCAAATGGCACAAAGTTGTCCATTTATAAATATTTTTATGAAGTCGACTATAAAAATGTTATATTATGTACCATTATAAAATGAATTAATATAAGCCGGCGCCGAGCGAATATTATGTTTACAAAGTACCTATGTCACTATGTAAGTATAGTGTGATGTGATGAAGTGTACCGATTATACTGTGATTGTTTTATGAAGTTTATGAAGAGCGAAGATTTTTAATGAGAAAGCTCGGATATCATGAAGTGGATATTATTGAAATGTTGTTGACCGAATAGTAATGGTGGAAAAAGAGTAGTAGTTTGATGGAAAAAATAATTGTTGAGTTATAATAAATTAACAGTATATAAACAGACGCAAGAACCTTATATGCTGATATATTAAGAGGTCCTTAATCTGTACGAGTATAGTATAGGCATGAGGGAAATGTACGGAAATGAATATGGGGAGTCATTTTCTCTATCTTTCGCCAAGTAGTTTTTACAGGAGAATATAATTATGGCAACATCATTAAAGTAACAAAAGCATAAAAATGTTTTTCTCATGAAGAAATGTGCAACATTAGATTTGGATGAATAAAAAGATTTAAGTAGCGTAAATGTAATAATTAGGGACAATACTATAAAATCATAATTTCAAATTATGCATCCTTTATTCTGCTCTAGCTATTTATGAAATAAGGGAACATAAAATTAAATTAAATTATTGTGTATTTAAATAATACATAAACTATGTTCGGTAAATAATTAAGCTAGCAAATAGGTGTTTTATTAACGAAAGTATGTAATGTAATTGAGTAATCAGCAATGAATTGTTTGAGATAATTCGAAGGTATTCTACGCATAAGAAAACGGTGTCCGTAATGACGAGAGCACAGGTTAGACGTTTAGAAAACTCGGATATTCAGAATAAAGACTCTGCGGTTCGTAGGACGGGCCATCCTAAGATCGTGGAAGTTCTCAAGAAGCAAACAAATGACATTGAAGTACTTCTATTTGAGAAGGAAAAGTTGTTACGTAGCAAGAGTTGTAAGAAAAAATATTATCAATAGCGCGCAATGTAATGTATTTTTCAGGAAATTCGAGTATTTATCGAGTTGTCGAAAGATATAGTTACTTTTTGTATTGAAAATGGCATAAAAGAAGTAGTGTTTGTTTTGGAAAATCGTTATAACGTATGTCTTTTAAGACTTTTAGCTGTGTTATTGTTAATCAACGATGTTAATTAAAGCAGTCGTGTATTACATAAAGAATTATTGATTGTTTGTATGAAGATGAACCTTCACATATTGTTGTACTAAAGGGTGATTCACCGAGTGTAAATATTAAATTTAAGAATAAAATAGATATAGTTCATGTTGGAGCATTTAAATTCGCGCGCCGTGCGCATGCGCATGGTTCCAGCGAATCACGATAGATTTCGTCTGCGATGGTGATTGGCTGCAGGGGATGTGACGCCGGCTACTAACAACCAACCTACCTACAGCGAGAAGCTTAGATTTTTCGTTATTTTTTCATTACATTCGCAATTTTGAATTTAAATACGCAACACCTTTGTCTGTAACTTATCATAATTTCGAGTAAACGTCTTAATCACGAAAGAAGTCGAATTATTTTCAAATCCAAGCCTCATATACGCAACATATCTTGTGGTTCTTCATCGCCGGATGAAATACGCTTCAAGTTTGGACCAAAAATCAAATAAACGCAAAGGCTGAGGAGTAATTTGATTGAGAGATTCCGGATTCCAGAAGATTTGTTGGGGATCACAGTGCTTTTGGTAAGGTGTGCTAACCAGAATCCTTCAAACCTTTCCACTTCACTTGAGTAATTCTGTGCTTTTGTTCGGATTTCCAGTGCATTGCCTAGTCGCCCGTGAATACCTATAAAGGATATACGCTGCAGCTTGCCACATCATACAGTTGTAACTGTAAGTACTGCACTCTTTTTCCCTCACACACAATGGCTACATCAGAAAACAAATCAGATTTATCGATGAAAGATTTAAAGAAAAAACGCGCGTCTTTAAAGTGTCGGTTAACAAATTTTAAAAAGTATGTGAATTCATTCGAGGGTGTAGATTTGAATGCTCATCAGCGAGCAGAGCTTAAATTACGTGTTATAGGGTCACAGAGTCTTATGGATGATTTTAACCATGTTCAGACACAAATTGAGGACATAAGTCACGAATCTGACATGGAGGAACAGTTAGAAACGCGGGAAATATTTGAAAGAGAATACTATCTTATTTTAGCTTTAGCCGAGTGTTTAACTACTTGTGATCAGAGGTCTGAGGTTCCAGTTACAACTAATAACGCGATTAAATTGCCTACTGTATCTATCCCATGTTTCGACGGTTCATATGAACATTGGCTAGAGTTTCGCGATACCTTTGTCTCCTTAGTGCATAACTGTAGTACAATTCCACAAATTCAAAAATTTCATTATTTAAAATCGTCGTTAAAGGGTAACGCAAAATCCGTTATAGATTCTCTAGAATTTTCTGCCGACAACTATGACGTAGCTTGGGAGTTATTAATGAATCGTTTTGATAATACGAAGTTATTAGTGCACAACCATATAAAATCAATATTTTCTATTCAGCAGTTAAATAAAGAATCGCCAGCTCAGTTACGCAAACTGACAGACACTATTTTAAAGAATTTAAGGGCTTTAAAGCTGTTAGGTGAACCCACTGAACATTGGGATACCATAATTATTTATATTATTGTTACAAAACTAGATCCAATATCTGAACGCGAGTGGGAACAGTATAAATGCAGTGTAATTCATAAGAAGAGTAATTCGAACAATAACGTTAAATTAGACGATTTATTACAGTTTTTAAGAAACAGGGCTGATATTTTGGAGACGCTGATAGTATCGCATAGTAAACCTAGTACATTTAACGCCGGTGACACGAAAAAACATTCAAATAATCAAGGTCCTACGTCAAAGGTTCATTGTAATGTAACGACAAATAAATTTACTAATAATTCTTGTAATAAAACCACACGTACGAATAAGTCATGTTTTATGTGCAATGCATTACATCCGTTGTATTCGTGTCAAAAATTTCTCGAGCTTAGTGTTCATGACAGACTTAAGTTCGTGAAAGATAAAAAATTATGTACTAATTGTATGCGTTTCGGCCACTCTGTTGACGCGTGTCTATTTGGCCCGTGTAGGAAATGTGACCAGAAACATAACACGCTAATTTGTGACAATAATAATAATAACAAGTCCTCTGCTGTTACACTTACATCATGTGGTACAATTATAAACGTTGAAAACGGTTCGACTTCATATGACGCGCAAAATCATAACAATTCATTCAATACGCAATTAATTCACGCAAATAATAGCAAGGTAGATCAGGCGAGATCAGCTGTTTTACTGTCAACGGCTATCGTGCAGGTACGTAGCCGGTCGGGAGAATACCTACAAGCGCGCGCGGTACTCGACAGCGGCAGTGAACGGACGTTTATTACGCGATCTCTTTGTGAAAAATTAAATTCGCAGATTATACAGTCCACTCATAAAATTCACGGTGTAGGAAATTATATCACACAAAGTACGCAATCTTGTGATATAAAGTTAAAATCACGCATAAGCAATTACACCACAAGCGTTAGGTGTTTAGTTCTACCACAGTTAACGGCAAACTTACCCACAATCTCATTAAATGCAAAAGATTTTATCATACCTGAAAACATTATTCTAGCGGACCCGACATTTTACGACAGTCAACCGATTGACATGTTAATAGGCGCAGATTTGTTCTGGGAGTTAATCAGGGATGGTAAAATTCGCATTAAAAATGGACCTTATGTCCAAAATACGCATTTTGGTTGGGTAGTGTCAGGCTCCATTCAAAATAATAATTTTATGAATAAACGCAAGGAAGTCATAAGCTGTAATTTTTTACAATATAATAATAATGATACATGCTCATTGGACAATTTAATTCGAAAATTTTGGGAAATCGAGGAGCTGCTTCCGGGTTCGCATCAAACATGCAACGACGAAGGGCGTGCGTGCGAAGAGCATTTTATTCAAACGACCAGTCGGGACGCTGACGGTCGGTTCACAGTTCGATTCCCGTTCAAACAATCGCCAACGGTTTTAGGTGAAACTCGTACGTAAGCTGAACGTCGATTTTTTGCCTTAGAAAGAAAGTTACAAAATAATCCCACTTATAAAAAACTGTATTCTGATTTTATACATGAGTATATCGATTTAGGACACATGAGTCTTGTGCACACGTATAATACGCCCCATTATTTTTTACCGCACCATGGTGTGTTCCGCGAACACGCTACAACCACGAAGTTAAGGGTTGTGTTTGATGGCAGTATGGCTTCGAGTTCAGGGCTGTCCCTTAATGACATACAAATGGTGGGACCGGCCATACAAGGCGATTTAATCGCAATATTACTAAAGTTTCGGGAAAATCGATACGTAGCTTGTGCGGATATTCAACAAATGTATCGCCAAGTTTTAATAGAAGAAGATGAACGGGATCTTCAATTAATATTGTGGCGTGATACTCCATCAGAGCCATTACGAGTGTATCGATTGAATACGGTGACATACGGCACTGCGTCCGCACCTTTTTTAAGTTGCAGGTGTTTAAAAGAATTAGCTAATAAATGTGAGGTTCCGTACATTAAAGAAACTTTAAATAACAATTTTTACGTAGACGATTTAATTTGTGGAGCAAATAGCATTTCGGAATTAAATAAAATTTGCCAAGGTACAGACCAAGTATTAAAATCCGCATGTCTTATTTTACGCAAATGGGTTTTTAACTTTGAGTGCGCGAACCCTAACGATGAAAACAATGTTATCAGTTTCACAAAGCAGCTCGCGCTCGGCGAGAACGTACATAACAAAACGCTAGGAATTGGTTGGAATAATAAAGAGGACGAATTAATGTTTTATTCTCAAGTTAATCACGACTGTAGTAATAATGTAACAAAGCGTATTATTCTATCGAGTGCATCACAAATTTACGACCCGTTAGGCCTTCTTAGTCCGGTTATTACAACAGTTAAAACATTGTTTCAACGGTGCTGGTTATTAAAACTTGAATGGGATGAACCGGTGCCCTCTGATGTCGCGCAGGTCTGGTGTAAATTTATAAATGACATTTCTTCTCTTAGCAGTTTACGCGTTCCTCGCTATACGATATGCAATGATCCGACATGTATTGAGCTACACATATTTACGGACGCTTCACAAACAGCTTACGGCGCTTGCGCAAACATTCGTACGATTAACAATGAGTCGATGGTTATTGTACGCTTATTGTGCGCTAAGGGTAAGGTTGCACCAACGAAACCTACAACTATTCCGCGATTAGAATTATGCGGCGCTTTAATCGGTGCAAGGTTGTATGAAAAAATAAATCAGTCGTTACGTTCTAAATTTAATAAAGTTGTTTTCTGGACAGATTCTACCATCGTTTTGGGATGGTTAGGTATGCCCATTAATTTACTGAAACCGTATGTTCAAAATAGGATTTCAGAAATCCACAATTTAACTAATGAACACCCGTGGCGTCATGTACCGGGGAAACAGAACCCAGCTGACCTTGTTTCGCGAGGTGTAAGTTTAAATACGCTCGGTGCCTCATCACTGTGGTGGGAGGGCCTACAATTTTTACACAATCCACATTTTGAATTACCTTATTTATGCAAAGAAAACATTGCAAACATCGATTTGCCTGAGGTAAAAGCAACGGTTTCCTGTCACGTACTTAATCAAACGAGTGATAATATTCTTTTTCCGTTTTCCAGATTTTCTCAGTACAATAGGATGAAGCGTGCGGCGGCCTATGTACAACGTTTTGTACATAATATACGCAACCCGCTTAAAAAGCGTACGGGCTTACTAACGGTCGAAGAACTTAATAACGCAGAATTAACATTAGCTAGATTAAGTCAACGGGAATCCTTCGCTGATATATACGAATCATTTACTAACAAAAAAAATGTTAAATTGAATTCGCAATTATTAAAATTAAATTTATTTTTAGATAATAATAATTTAATACGCGTCGGAGGACGTATTCAGAATTCGCTTGAGTTTTCTTATGATAAATGTCATCCTATTTTAATTAATTCTAAGCATCATTTTACAGTTTTATTATTTCAGCACGAACATAAACGAACCTTACATGGTGCACCGCAGCTTCTTTTATACACGATTAGAGAGTTTTGGTGGCCTATGGGTGGTCGTGACCTTGCTAGAAAGGTATTTTACAATTGCGTGAAATGTTCTCGGCTGCGCGCGGCTACTGTCACTCCAATAATGGGAAACCTACCTAAGGAACGACTGCTTTCAGGTTTTCCGTTTTTGCGCTGCGGTGTGGACTACGCGGGTCCAATGTTAATTTTGAACCGTAAAGGCAGGGGAGCGAGATTACAGAAGGCGTATATATGTTTATTCGTGTGTTTTGTTTCACGCGCTGTTCATCTCGAACTAGTCTCCGACCTTTCATCTGATGCTTATCTATTAGCGCTTAAACGTTTTATTTCACGTCGTGGGAAACCTATAGAAATTTTCTCCGATAACGGGCGGAATTTTGTAGGCGTTATGAATGAATTCACACAGTTTTTAAAATCTTGTGCTGATGATATAAAAGAATACGCTTCATCGCAAAATATAACTTTTAAAATGATTCCATCTTATGCCAGCCATTTTGGGGGCTTATGGGAGGCAGGTGTTAAGAGCTGCAAGTACCATCTTAAGCGTATAGTAGGCAATGCACACTTGACATTCGAAGAATTTAGTACGGTACTTACTCAGGTTGAAGCTGTCCTAAACTCCCGACCTTTAACTACCTTGTCTACAAATCCCCATGACTACCTCCCTCTCACACCCGCTCACTTTCTGGTTGGTCGCCCTCTGACTGCACCTGTGTTCACCGACCTTCAAGACGTTCCAGCGAGTCGGCTCACCAGATACCAGAGGGTGGAACAATTACGACAGCATTTCTGGAATCGCTGGTCGAAAGAGTATGTCTCCGAGATGCAAACCAGAAGCAAATGGTATCAGCATAAAGAAGATCTCAAAGAAAATACGTTAGTCTTAATTAAGGACGATAACCACCCAAGTAACAATTAATCGTCGTATAAAGGTTTAGTAAACGTTATCTGAATACCATAAATCGCAATAGTTAAGTCATACTAACTTTATAATAACGTTTACTAAACGCGAAAATGGCCCCAGTTATACGACCTCAATGGCCGTATAATGGTCATACAGAAGTCTCGAGCCAACTTCGTTAACGTCATTCAAAAGTCGTACAAATATTATGGGATAACCATAACTTTCGTCGCTTTGTTGTATTGTGGTCGTACAGGTGTTACTGAATGACTAAAACGTTTTATTTGAGTCAAGAGACAATACCTGTGAGACTTATTCGTATTATGTTTGTGGTTTCGTTTCAAGATTTTAGTGTAAAATAAATAATTACAAGGAAATAAATGCTAGCTGAGTTTATGTCATTTTCATATCTTACTTACTTTATCTGTCTCTCATGCTATTTAGTTCGACTGGGAACTGTAGTTTTATGATAATATACCTATGTGAATACTATTAAGATTTTCATGCCCCCTCGTAATTTTGAGTTAAAATCAATAGATTTTTATTAATAAAAATAGGTTTTTTTCTAAAAATGGCCGACATGTTGCTTTTGTCGCAAACTTACCTCTATACGACCCGATGGTGATGATAATGGTCGCCATGACAGCTAGCTATTAGGGTTCCTCAAGAAACATAAAAAACCCTTTTCATATTGTGAATATTCACCAAAATTCTCGTTAATCTAATTCTCGTTAACGTCTCCACGATTTTTTTGATTCCATTTCCGTAACAAAATTTCATCAAAAGTTCGTAAATATGGCCGCCTAGTCATTATAAAGTCAAAACCTGATTTAAATGCGACTGCAAGTTTGATTAAAGTCAGGACATGACATTAAACGGACATCATGTAATATAAAGGTTATATTTGAGTCGTCAATAAACAACCAAGTCATTTAAGAGTATTTAATTGACCGCTGTAAAACAAGATAGTGATTGTTATATAAACGTCTCTGTGAAAACGTATATACAATATGCACGTTATATAAATGTCATATAAAGGTTTTCCAAAGACATAATTTGGTCAGTTCAAAACATTTATCGGACTATAACGTTAGTATGACTATTGCGTTGTCGTACAAACGTTTTAGCTAAGATGTAATATAACGTCATATAGTTTAGTGACCCAAACGTTGCTAAGACCAGTTTACTATGACCTATTCGACGCACGACTAATTAGTTACATTAAAAACGTATATAGGACCTGGTAGTTATATCATTACCATTGTAAGACTGCTATCCAACTTTAGGTCGTACAAGTCAAGACTTATACGACGTATTTGTTTGTTGGGCAGCCACCATTGAGATGGAGCTTAGGGAGAATCATCAAAACATATCCAGGAAGAGACGGCATATCACGCGTCGCCGACATTCGCAAAGCCGATGGCATTGTACGAAGGGCCTTTTCAAAAATTTGCCCACTTCCACTAAACGACGAATTTAAAAACGAACATACGAGTACGAAGGTGTAATACACGTGAGCTGCCGGTAGCCGATGCGTCATTTCAACTGTTGGAAGCTGCTGCTTCCAAGGCCGGGAGCATGTTGGAGCATTTAAATTCGCGCGCCGTGCGCATGCGCATGGTTCCAGCGAATCACGATAGATTTCGTCTGCGATGGTGATTGGCTGCAGGGGATGTGACGCCGGCTACTAACAACCAACCTACCTACAGCGAGAAGCTTAGATTTTTCGTTATTTTTTCATTACATTCGCAATTTTGAATTTAAATACGCAACACCTTTGTCTGTAACTTATCATAATTTCGAGTAAACGTCTTAATCACGAAAGAAGTCGAATTATTTTCAAATCCAAGCCTCATATACGCAACAGTTCATATGAATAGAAACCTGGCTTCATACTTTATTTCACTTTGATACAAATTATATTTAGGTATAAGTTATAATCAGAATTATAGTGTTATAACTAATTATGTTGTGATAGAATAATTAATAATTAATTATGTATTGTAATGAAATGTAGTATAATAGTTTGTTAAAATTAGTAGTGATACTCCTACCCTATTTACGACTAAGTCATCTTTAATTATCTTAAAACCTAATGTGTAAAAAAAAAACTACTCTTAATCGCCGAAATTGACGTACCCGTGTCTATCAACCATTATAGATATAGTTTATTAGTTTGTAAGAGTGTATAAAAGCTTGTTACAGTGATGTAGTGTGATATTTTGTTACAAAAAAAGAAAAACCTATGTTATTCTTTTTTTTCCTCTAGGAAAGATGATGTAGTGTGATAGCACGCACGTAAATTGGTCAATGCTAAAATGATGCGGAAGTACGCCTTATTCAGGTAGCGCTGCAAAGTCACGTAATCGCGTCCTTGATTAACGTCTGTTCTTTCACGTACATCATCTGTATATAAGGCTAGAGATATTGTCATTAGATCATTATAATAAGGAAGATTAAGGTTATTGTATATATGTACAGTGATAATAAAACATTCAAGATGTAGTCTTTGAATATCATTGTCTACACCCCTCGCGGGACTACCCTCCCGTGCACTCCCGACGCCTACACTCATCGACACCAACTCACGGCAGTCTCAACATCACAATTGATGCGATTTGAAATCGTTGTGGTTGGTGATCTGTAAAACCAGTAAAGGTTGAAAAGACAGCCGCCAATACACCGTTTTGTGGTGTAAATAAAAAAAGTATTTAATTCAATTGTATACCCAAGTTTGTAGGTGGTAGAACTATTATGGTTCGCCCGGGGAAGTACCACCGCTGCACCCACTTCTGCCGTGAACCATTTCTATTCGCACCCTACGTGGAATAAGTATGTAAGTTCACTTACGCGTTTTATTTTTTATTATTCCAAAAAATCAAGCGACAAATAATACACCTCCTCAAAATATTTCATAAAAATATCTTAAAAAATGAGAGAATAAAAGCAATAATTTTGAATTTCTGCAACAGAAGAAAATTGTACTATTCAACTGCAATAAATAAGTAAATGCATATACGTTTATTTAGTTTAAAAGTTTCCCGGTTAATAAAAGCTTATTTACAGTTACACAAACGTTTCACGAAGATTTATAAAAAAGTTTATACGTAAATAAACTTGAATGCCTATTCTAGGATCTGATCGAGAGAGAGGTGCCGTGCAAGTCTAGTTACTTACTTCTTCCACGCAACTTTGACGGACACTTTTTAGTGTAACTAATTTTATGTATTTATTCAAAACAAGGTTCTGAATGTTTGATGCGTAGTTACAGTTACTTCGTTATTTCACGAAATTTTTTATGCGACGTACTTCGTAACTATTAAAACTTACTTTTTCCAGAAAGTTAATTTGCTTTTTCGCGTTGCAATTGCACTATCGTACAAAATTAGAAGGCCTTAATGTTGTAACCAATAAAACTTATTTATAACAAACATAAAACTTTAAAATTAAATGATGTTATATTACTTATACGTAACAGGTACGGGGCAACCTGCATTGTATTCTTACTTGCCTCGCGACAACGTTCGCGGGGTGCGCGGGTGGGACGAATCGTCGCACGCGCGCTCCTGTCAGTTCAGTACGCCTCGCCCGCCTCTAGTCTGTAGTTTGCGCTAGCCAGGTGTACTGCGCGTGTTTTAAGTTAAATTGCATCTTGTGTTTTGAAACAATGGATGAACCGTATAAACAACGTCGGCCACTTTGTGTGAAAATAAAAAACGCACGGGTTAGGCGTATGCTTAACATGGACCTTGAAGACGGTGAGTTATTATATTAAATCTTATCTACTTGTAGCATTAAGCATAAAATACTATTTAATTTCAGCTAAATTAATATACCTGTTGTTCTATTTTGTAAGGGTTACACAGACACGAGCAGAGACTTGACGTAAGTTGGTTTGGTAAACTATGTGATGATAATGATAATTTATTTTTGCACTGCTTTATCAAGCACTGATCCCTTTTTTGTACGATTGCAAGTGGCGAGTGTTGCTTTGCTTTAAAACTAATACTATTTTTAAAGGTCTGGTAAAAATACTAACTTAGCTAAATGGGAGATTTTGTGTGTCGCTATCGGGTGCAAAATAGCTAAATTTGTTACATAAACAACAGTTGCTATCGACTGGACATACCTACATACCTACCTACCCAGGCTGGGGTTGGGCTCTGAGCCAAATGATACCTACCTAGCGAAAATTACGAATGCATTCATTAATTTATTATTTTTATTGCTTACTAGCTGATCCCCGCGGTTTCACCCGCGTTCCCGTGGGATCTTATGTTTTCCCGGGATAAAAAGTAGCCTATGTCCTTTCTCAGGGTCTAAAGATTGTTTGTGCCAAATTTCATCAAAATCCGTTGAGAGGTTTAAGCGGGAAAGCGTAACAGACAGACAGACAGAGTTACTTTCGCATTTATAATATTATAATATATAATATAGTAAGGAAGTAGGGATATATAGTAGGGATTATTTCGTCTCGTTGATGATTGTGGAAAAGAAAGTGTAGGTCTAGGTTGTGCACTTATAAATACCTTAAGTTCTTATCTTTCTCTTTTACTTATACTCAATCTTTACTCTTACTAATTACTAATTTAAGCATTACCTTTCTGTCCAAAAACGGTGTTTGTGGTAATACTAAATATTAAAAAGCTCTGTAAAAATTAATTCAACTAACATAAAACGAGCTTTTAAAACCATTTTTCAATCTGCCTTTCAATCTGCAGATCCCACTTCTATCACTCCATTATCAAGGGATTGGAAACGTAGCTCAACATCATCTGGTCAAAGTAAAAAGGAGGCTGTTTCTTATAAAGGTACAAATGGAACTTTGTGTTATTAGTACTTATAGACATTTTTTGAATTCTAGCTGAATCATTTAACAATATTTTAATTTTTATTATTTAAAATATTTAGGTTGGAACAGAATACAAGAAGAGCCATCTACTGGTTCTACAGCAATACAAATACAAAGTGATGGCGATGGCAAACGAAAAATTCTTAGAAGCAACTTAGTGTTGCCACCTGGCCAAAGTAAAAGGGAGACTGTTTCTCATAACGGTGCGTACCTAACTTACATAACTACATTCAGCGGAAAATTGGACCTATTTATGCAAACCGGAACCAACCCACACATGATGATGATGATGATAGTTTTGAGAAAAATCTGTTTAATGTATTAGACAACTGATGTTTTGTGGATTGGTAAACATATCATGAAAATGTATTGTTCTGTCAAAATTTTCAGATCATTTTGATCTTTATAGGGTCGATAGAAGGTGCAATTTTAAGCTTTTTTGTGTACTTAAATCAATTTCGGCATGAGTGTGGATTGGTTCCGGTTTGCGTAAATAGGTCCAATTAGAGGAAAGCAAAAAAAATCATGTACTTAACATTTTTTTACTTTTTTTTTCCTGGCCAAGCTTTAAGTATGCGTTATAAAATGCAAACTTTTTTTTGCGTTCCTCTAAATTTGCCACTGAGTGTATGAATAATGATGATTATTATGTTTGAACTCAAGCTGAATCATAAATTAATAAGTACTATTATTTTTAACTGACATTATTTGTATCTTATTCAATCAATATTTTGCCATTTACAGGTTGGATAGCAACAGAAGAAAAGCCGACTACAAGTTGTACGGCAGTACAAATAGAGGATGGTTGGATAAATCGTAATTTTTCAAATAACAGCATGCATGCAATCGAAATTAAAGGTGTATCATCAATGTATATGAATCAAGAGAACAACACGAAGAAATTTACAAATTTAACAAGAAGTATCGAAGTTTATGAAGACTTTGAGGAACCTTTTTCACCCGTAGTTTCCGAGTATATTCCCGAGTCAGATTCGTACGACTCCTCTCTCTCAGAAGAAAATCTTGAACGCAATAAAGCCTGTAAAAAAAATAGGAATCGTAAGAAACTAAATCATAACAATCTTCAACACGATCAAAGTACGCCATTATCAAAGAATATTCAGAGAACAGCTGAATCTGACGACGTATCATTGTCTCAAGTTGCAAGCAATCAAAAGACAGTTACTCCAAAATCAGCACGTCATGTAGCTAGCCCAGTAGTTACACCATGTTCATCACTGGTTCTTTTTAGAAAAGTGTCGACTCCTGATTCATTTAAAGAGATTTTAAGAGCTGTTCAAAATAAGTCTTTAAAAAACAACCTTGCTAACCCTGACAATACCGTTAGTGCTCAATATAAAGACCCACAACCAGTCAACTCTACGAATAAAATAGACAAAAACTACCTCATTCAAAAACACAAAAGCTATAAGAAGTTTTGCTTTGTAGCATCAACTTCTACAGTATACATCAAGGGCAATTCCAATGAAAATCACGCTGAACAAGATAACAGTCAGGTTATTTCTACTGATATTGATGTTATATCTATAGAAAATGTCGAAGAAGCGGCCAATATTGACAAGGAAGTTCCAACACAGTCACCTGTTACAAGTGCTTCAGAGAGACAATCCAGCTCTACAGAGATTGCTTTTATTGCATCACAGTTTACGGTACATATAAATAACGAAAATTTCACTGAAGCCATTGAACCAACATCTAAAGAAAGGCAGAGCCGTAAAAGAGTAAGAGATGAGAGCTCTTGGAGTACAAACAAAAATAAACTATTGAAAAACTCGGGCCAAAGGTATCATTCAAAAGCTACAAAGACAGAGAGAAGAGAAAAAGTAATGGGCGATCCATGTGCGTGTAAAAAAAAATGCAATGAAAAGATAGACAACTCTGAGAGAATGTTAGTATTTAAAAGTTACTGGCAATTAGCAAGTCACGAGCGTCAGTGGGATTATATCTTGAGGTATGTAAAAGGTAAACCTACACGTGTTGCGCTGTTAAATTCGAAAAGGCCCCGAACACAAACTTTAGTCTATTCATTGCCAAAATAAAAAAGACATATGTGATACTTGCAGTTTGTATGAACAGGCTGACACTGAAAGAAAAATACAGCTGAAAGAAGACTACGAGAAGCACGTAAAGAACAAAGAACTAGTAAGAAAAATTAAAGAACAGGAAAAAGAAACTTCAGACGCAAAAGTGAAAACAGTGGCATATTTTGATTTGGAGAAGGTATTGAGTCTACCACAATCGGAAGTTGGAGTATTTCATTATAAACGCAAGTACCCGGTTTATAATTTTACAATCTACAATATTTTGACTAAAAGTGGGCATTGTTACGTTTGGCACGCTCAAATCGCTAAAAGAGGTGCCAACGAAATAGCCAGTTGCTTATGGAGTTTCCTACAAGCTGAGTCTGAAAAAGGAATTACAGAAATTTCGTTCTATTCAGACAATTGCACAGGACAAAACAGGAACCGCTTTGTTTTTGCATTATATAATTACGCATCCAGACTTTTAAATATAAAAATTACGCACAGATTCTTACAAAAAGGTCATACTCAGAATGAGGGGGATTCGATGCATTCATGTATTGAAAAAAGTAAGAAAAATCATGTTCTCTATGTCCCGGAGGAAATTTACGCAATAATACGTAATGCCAAAGTACAGGGTCAAAAATACAACGTTAAGGAAATGGTTCAAGAAGATTTTTTTGATTTTAAAAAGCTAGTAACTTCTAATATGAATTGGGAAAAGGATGAGTCGGGAAAAAATGTTAATTGGACTAAAATAAAAGAAATTTCTGTAGATCCATTGTCTCCTGGCAAACTGCAAATAAAATATGAGCTAGATGACGAACAGCCTGTAATTTTAGACACAAACCGAAGTGGAAGAGTTGTGAGAAGAAAGAAAACAGGTGACAGTGGAAATACAGAAAGGCTCATTGGTTTGGTTCAATTATACAACGCGCCTCTACCAATCGCTGAAAATTTGTACAAAGATCTGATAAGTCTTTGTAAAGGGAATCATATACCGCCACATTATCATACATTTTATAAAAACTTACATCACCAATCTGCAATGAACGAGGCAAGTTCAGAAGTGGAAGATAATGATCCGTAACGTAACGAAATTTCCACCTAAAGTTTGTCTAGAATTATAGTAAGTACTTAGATACTGTTTTAAGTCGTGCATGAAACAAAATAAACGTTTAAATTAGTTTTAAAATGCTTTTTATTTTAATTGTTCCTTGAACACGGACTAGGCTCTCTTAGATACTTTGGCATTACAATGCATTCTGTCATTTCTCCCCAAGGTGCTACTATTCGATTATTACACTATATAATAGGTAAATATTTAGCTTATCGTTGTTATATGCTCTCATACAAATGTTCCTTTTCATTCTTTGTGCTTACATTTAGCGCCGAACTCTTTTATGATTTGAATTTTCATGATTACAATTTACAGTGTCAATATACGTAATTGTACATAATTTGCCTATACGGTGTAAGAAGTAGGTTTAGAGAAATACATAAATATAATTAATATTTTTCCTGAATAAAAACCCCGTATTTTCAGATACGCTGGCAAAGTTAAGCTAGTTTTTCATGGTTAAAGTATGTAAGTATTGATACACAAATGAAGTGCTCGTGGAATAACTACGTATCCTATACTTACATCTTTACACTAGACTGAGATCAGAGTGTGAATAAATGGGTAACTAAAGTTAAATCAGTTAACCACAGTGTATAAAAATTAGTAACAAATCAATAACCGTACTTACTCCAGCATTTAATTTTATGGCTTTGAGGAATATTGTGGTAACACTCTTTTTTACGTTTTTCTCGAAAAATATGAATAAGTTCAAGAATAAAATTATGTTCGGACGTAACGGCTACTCTTAGCTAACATTTGCAGTAGGTGAGGTATTTTTAGGACTTAAATTGAATTTATGGGATAGTTTTTTTACGCTTCTGAAAACTTGGTTGTTTTCACTTATTGCTTTCTTCCAGGAAGGGTGCGTATTGTATTTCGGTGGAAAGGTGCAGTCGCCCGCTACACTTACATAAGGCAACCACCAGCCTCCGGAGTAGCAGCGCAACTGCATACGACCTCAGGCAAGACTTGCTTGAGGTTGTATGTAGATGTTCATGGGCTGCAGCGACTACTTAACACCACGTGACCTGCATGCTCGTCTGCTACTCCATTTAAAAAAACCAAGTATTTCTATAGTAAATTGTACAATATGAGGCCAAATCCAGCCACAATCAGCTCGCAGAGTCGGCCGCGTTGCGATAATCTGCAATTCCCATTCTCGTCCCAGTCGCGATCCCAGCATGTATGTAAATTTTGTTCGCCCTACTTCTTTATGTGGCGGCATTGTCGAGATCATTTTTAATCTGTCTTTTTCTGTATCTGAATCAATATCATCTGGTTTCTTTAGGTTATTCAGATAAAGTAGTTATATTGTACTAAAAATCTGAAAAGAACAATATCTTTGTCACGGCTTTAGAGGCCGCGCTGGTGGAAGTTTTGAAATAAAACGGTAGACTTAAAAGAATTAAAATAATATATAATAACTTCCATATATAAAACATTTTTGTACATGAAAAAATTTGTAAGAGAATGACAGCGAAAAATAACAAAATATAATCGTTCTACACAACTAAAAAGAATAAACACAAATCGTAGCGGCCAGCACTGGGCCTAAACAATCTTGAGTAGAGTTTCTTCAAGAAGAGAATGAGCGTAACGTTTATCTCAACAAAACAAAGGATCAAGATACTCGCCCTATTTTAAATTGTGGTGTTATTGTCTGTGTTTTAATATTACAATTTTGCTAAAAGCATATTCTACTGTTAAAAGTGACATGCCGCAATTGAATGAAATTTTTTATATTTTTTTTTATAAATTAATAAAGCAAATACTTATCTAACAAATAGAAGTTTTTTACAGGTCTTTTTTTATAAATAAACCGAAAAAAAGGCAGACCCGTCGCCTATGGACACGGGCAACCCCATGGGAGCCACCCAAGCATTGCCGGCTTTGAAGGAGAGCGTTTTTTACAGCTTTCTTGAAGAACCCCATGTTTTTCTCCGTCTGCTCTTTTCTTCAGCTCAGCATTGCCTAAGCGCACCCAGAGCAGACAGAACAAAAAAATAACGTTCACTAAGAGTTTGTAAATGAACCGTACAGTGAATAAAGAATATTTCATTTCATTTCATTTCATTTCATTTCATTTCATTATAGTCCACTGGGAATGACTCAGCTGGAAGGTTGTCCCATACCTTACACATCCGTGCTAAAAAGGAGCGTGCAAAGCGGACTGTGGATTACCGCCACGAGACCAGATGGTGCCGGTGGAACTGTAAACTTCGTCTGGTGGTATAATCATGGAATGGTGATGTAGGCATCAATTTGAAAAGTTCCTCGGAGCACTCACCATAGTAAAGTCGAGGTCGATTATGTATGTGATTGCATATCATAACCATTTTTTTATAAATAAACCGTACAAAAAGCCAGACGGGCCGTGTGCTGACGATCACCGTCGCCTATGGACACGGGCAAGCCCAGGGGAGCTACCCGAGCATTACCGGCTTTGGGGAGAGCTTTTTTTACAGCTTTCTTACAGAACTGTTTATTAAAGTTGCATCCAAAAGTACACCATACAGTTCATGTTCGCGGCAGATATCCCGCGGCAATCAACTCGTAGAGGCGGCCGCGTTGCGATAATCTGCAATTCCCATTCTCGTTCCAGTCACGATGCCGACGTGTATGTAGATGATGTTCGTCTTACTTCATATTGCGACCTTACTGTCGACATAATTTTGAATCTGTATCTGTATCTGTTAATTGTATATTGCATTGTTGTTATATTTGGTTTTGGACTTTGGATATCATTATGTAAACAATTATAAAAAGAGCAATATTTTATTCACTTCCTAGTCTAAGATTGTGGCGCTACTGTCTATGTATTAATAGTAGATGGTAATATAACTACGCAAAAGCGTTATTTTGCTGACGGTAAAAATTGGAGAGGAAGTGACGAAAAATTAAATGACGCAACTGGTTTTACTTTTTATGTCTCTGTTATAGTTGTCAGTAATTTTATTACTGAAGTTATACTTCTTTTGGCGCATTTGGATGATAGTTAATTTACATTGTGTTCTGCGCGTGCAGGAACGACATGATGAACTTAGCCACAGAACAGATACAATAAAAACATATAATTTCAACACTGAATATAGTTACAGTACTTAGTGTCCATACTATATTGTAGATAGATATTCATAAACCAGTCAAGCCAGTGTTGTGAAATACATATAGTATTCATATAAATAATTATAATATTTTTTATTTTAACAAAATTTTTTGAATGATTTTGATATTTATCGCCAATTACTACTGCGATTGAGTTATTTTAAATTTTTTTCATACGCTGAAGAAGTATAACTTCCATCGCGTGTACATAAGTACACACACTGTTTTTTTAAATAGCAAGTAAATTAAAAAATTCTTGGATAGAAATTGGATTTAATGGAATTCTTTTTTTAAAACACACATTTAACAAGTGGTTTTATAAACTTGCATCCAAAATTACATCTTACAGTTGAGGCGAATATCGCAGAGACGCCGCGTTGCGGTAATCTGCAATTTCCATTCTCGTTCCAGTCACGATACTCACGATCCCGACATGTATGTATATGATGTTCGCCCTACTTCTTATTGCGACCTTACTGTCGATATGTTTGAATCTGTATCATGTATTGTTTAGGGTAATCCGGATAAAATAATGTAGAATATTATTTTCGTAAGGAAATAGGTATAGTTTTTTTTAAAAAGGCGCGCTTTTTCAAACGAATGAATAATTTTAATTGTAGCGGTGCTGACTATTATGTAAATAGTATAGTACATTCCTGATGTGGAGAGCGAGTGCCGAAAAGTGACAACAATTTTATTATTTTGACAATTTTTTATTGACAGTTAATTTTTATACTGTGGCGCAACTGACAGTAATTTTATTATTTAAAGTAACAAATTTAAAGTAACAATTAATAACAAAATAAAAGTTGTGTGTATCCCCTGACTGATCGTAAGAGGTGACTAAAAGGGGGCTTCCGGGGTTGTGGACGGTGTAAATGGGAGCTCGATCGGTCGAGCTCGTGGCCTCATGCTGCCGTAAGCATCGGAAGGTGCAGGAGAGCAAATTCAGAAGATGGGCCCATTCAAGGCGTTGCGCGTGGAGGACACCGGTGCGTTCCACTAGAGATCCCAGAGTCCTTCCCAAGCGCAGAAGCAGGCCGAGATGGTTTTATTACGGTCAAATCCCACATAGCCCGGTATCCTCTTCAAGGTACCAGGTACCTTTTGAAGGTTTCCCCCCGATACCAAAAAAAGGCTGATTGTTACACATAAACACCTTTGCGTGTTTCTATGAAGCATACAGATGTAGATCACAATTGGTTTCATATACTTGAATATACAGTTGAAGCGAAAATCTCGCCGCAATGAACCCTCAGAGGTCGGCGCGTTACATTAAACAGGTAGGTATTCTAATTTTCGTTTCTGTAACGATCCCGACATGTACGCAGATGATGTTCGCTCAACTACTTATTGCGATAGCAGTATCGATGTGTTTGAACCTGTATCTGTGTTTGTTTCATCTAGTTTGGGATAGCTACAACTTTATGTATACCGCTGCGCTGGTGCCTCCCTACAATTGAGGACTATCTATTGACAACGTCTTAATGTTTTAAAGCGAATAGCGATAACCTACATCAAATTCTTGTATCAAGATTGTTAGAGAAAAATAATCTTGAAGCTAATTTAAACCGAAATTCTTATTTTCTTTATTTTTTATTTTGTAATTATATTTTCACCTAATTCGACCTTTTAGTGGGTAGCATTTTTCTTTAAAATTTAACGAATTTATGTACTGCTGCGTACTGGTTTCTCCCTACAACTGGGGACTACCTATTGACAGCAACCAGAATGTCTTAACGTTATAAAGCGCAGAGTAAGTATGAAACGTTCAATAGCGATAACCTATATCAAGTTCTTCTATCAAGATTGTTAGAGAAAAATAATCTTGAAGCTGTTTTAAACTGAAATTCTTATTTTATTTTATTTTTTTGTAATTATATTTTCACCTAATTCGACCTTTTAGTATTTAATGAATTTATCCCCCTTTAAAAACAGGGAGGGAGTTTTATTTTCAGCCCTATTACTGAGGCTTTGAAATAAATAGAGTTGATTGCTTCTCTTGAAAGCATTTTCTTTGAAAAATTAGGTACTTTTTACTTTTAGTTTCAATAAATTGAATAATCAATTTTATTTTTTTCTCAACGGGAATTCGTGGATAAATAACCTTTTAATTGTGATATATAAAGCTGTATAATTTTATTGCATTTCAAGGAACAATTTAGTTCATAAATAGAGGAGTCTATATAATTTAATTATTAATGTTTCAGCTTTTAACACTATAGCCCTTAATGAATTAATCATTTTTGATACAAGACAGCCAAAGTATGTTGAGTCCATAAAAATGCTAAGTCCTACGCAACTACACTAAAGACACGCAAGCACACAAAACATCATTTGCAACCATCGTTTGCATCTTGTTTATAATAAGCATCATTCCTACACATCCACTTTGACGACCCGCGTGGCGTATTGGTTACCATGCTGGACTGCCAATCGAGGGGTCCCGGGTTCGATTCCCGGCGAAACAGAAATTTGAATAAAGAGTGTAAATTTCTGTTCTCGGTCTGGGTGTTTGTGTGCCTGTCTTTGTATGTGTCCATGATACCCACGACACAGGGTATAAATTTCCTTACTGTGGGGCTAGGGGTGTGTAACGTTTACTCTGCTTACACGGAAATACTACGTATTTCCAGAACATCGTCATTTGTTACTGGTCCCAAACGCAATAAAAAGATTCATTCCACACTCAAAGGAACTTTAATCAGATGCGTTTGATAAAATAGCCGCCATTCGTAACCGTCGCCGCAGAATGCGTGTTACGACACTTTTGTCCTCACTCTTGCGATACAAGGGAAACGGAAATGGAAATATTGCTACAGTTTGTAGGTTTAGAATAAAAACAACGACACTGAGAAAATATTGTCATCATTACTTGATACCTTTACTGTTATTGTTACTATGTTTCTACTAAATTCTTCTATCTACTAAATTTGGAAGATGGAAAAACTTTAATGGTTTTACCGGGTAGTGGTAATGGTAGTACCACTTCTGCCGTAATTTCTAATGTGTTTCGATGGAAATGTGTTTCTGCCAAAGATGGGTCCATATGGGGAGACGCGCGCGGGGGACACCGGTGCGTTCCAGTTGAGGTCCCGGAGTCCTCCCCAAGCGCAGAGGCAGGCCACCAAGGGGGTTTTGGTACAAATTACCCGGTATCCTCCCCCAAAGTGTCGGGTACTTTATGAAGTTCCCCGTAGATACAAAAAAAATCTTTCATATTTCGACCAAGGAAGTACCACAGCTGCACTTATTTCCGCCTTGAAGCAATTCTATTGTGTAGAGGCTACCATCAGCCTTCGAAATAGCAGTGCATTGACATGCGTGATGCGACCACAGGCAATATCTAGTCTTGCTTGATTGAGTTTGTGTGTTGTGGTGTGGGATGCAGCGACCACTTAACGCTACGTGGCATGCATGATCGCTTTCCACTCCATTAAAAAAAAGAATATCATAGAAGCTGTCACGTGTGTTCATTGTCAACCCATAGCCAGCCCGCCCATTAATATTTATGTAACAGCTGGCCTTAAAAGAGTGCTGCTGAGAGTTTTTCTCCTCATTCAAAAAAGTCACGTTCATCAAAAGAATAATAATATGTGTATTCCAAAAATGAATAAAATATTTTAAATTTGAATTTAAATTTGAACATCGTAATCATAGAGTAATGTAGCTTTTCGCCCGCGTGGGTTTCGCCACACGTTTTTTTCCTATAGGAATGTGATATTTTCCCCGGGTAGAAACTAACTAGCCCCAAAGGCCTCAAACTACTCGTATCTCCAAAAAAAAATCAGATCAAACAAATAAACATACTTTCACATTTATTATATTAGTATGAATTACAAAGCTATTTAGTGTTCTGAAGTAATGATTGTTTCATTGGTATCGTATGTATAACCTAAGAAGTAACCGAAAAGTAATTGCTATGTTTCGCCAAGTTGTAGAGTTGATGTATGTTACACCTTTCTATGAAGCGCGCATGGCCCTGCGGTTACTGTAGAACGCAAGCGATCTATGCGACTAAGCCAAACGGGCGCGGTGCCGTGTGAGATGGGTGATTGCTAGTAGCAAAAAAATTCATGCGCGTTTCCGTGCTTCGGAGGGCACGTTAAGCCGTGGGTCCCGGTTGTTGTCGATAGATATCGATTTCGTATGTTGTTAAACCTTGTCGGAGGCGGTTTGAAAACATCTGATAGCGGGTTGGTCACTAACCCGCATCTCCACCAACCCATATTGGGGCAGCGTGGTGGAGTAAGCTCCAAGCCTCCCAATAATGGCGAGAGACCCGTACCCAGCAGTGGGACGTAAAAAGGGTTGCAGCCACACCTTTATATTTTTTTTTGCTTCCTAAAAGGGTAGTTCCTCGAAATTGTTACCTACTTAATTAGTATTTCTATTCTTAGAATTTTAGTCAGGGCTAAGGTCCATGTAAGAGCCGTAATTACGTCCTCTTTTTCCTAAAAAAAGGGAAAAAACGTGAACTTGGAATTAGAATTATTAGTAGATTTTGGCTTCTTTTTTCCTGCTGATACAATAAAATTTGCCACCATTATTTAATGAAGATAAAGGAAAAACTACTGGCGTGAAATAGGCGACGTCGACGCTGTGAAAAAGACAAAATTATTAGAACTTTTTTTTCATAATATCGTCTTTTTTTGACATTTCTATAAATTCGTAAAAGCTATACGCTCATAATCATAGTCCACAGAAAAAACGACACTATTCGATCAATTTGAATATAAAATATCAATTTTTTAATTTATTTCTTTATAAGGTCTCATTGCTGGGCACAGTCTAGGTCCCGTTGCATAAGTGCAGATTGAAGGACACAACGTGTCTTCGATTGAAATTTTGTATTACTCTAAGGTATGTACGGTGATATATAACTTACTACCTTAAACACAATCGTCTTTTTTCATTTCCAACAAAACGTCAAATCCAAAACAGAAAAAGATGTGAATCGTTTGTTGACACGAATACAGAAAGAGAGCAGTATGCGAAGGTAAACCTTCAAACATTGAGTTTTAGAACTATCGTTACAACTAGCTTTGCTAATTGATAACATAACAAAACTGATAACATAACATAATTTTAATTAATTTTTAAAAAAGAAGAAAATATTTTTGCTCTTATGAAAGTGTTTTCGGTATTTTTCTGGGCTTTTCGTGTCTTTTAAGAAAATTCTAGTCTCTTATGAATGAATAAATTAATAAATTTATTTATTTATTTAAGCATGCGTACATATTTGGTGTTATAAACAAGGTTAACCGACATACTTTACTGGATACACCAGTGTTCAAATATTTTATGCCAAATTAAGAGATTTCGGAACTACCACACATTGAGTTCCAAGTATTTTTTATTAAATGAAGCAATAACAGTTACTATTCGCAACAAATAATAAACGATTCATAGAAATGTTATCAAAGTGAAAAATAAAAATGTTAAGCTGAACGCAGGAAAAGCTTAGATAAGGTCGTAACTGAGAAACGCTTCTTTACAAAGTGAAATGACGCAGATACAACGATATTATGCGATAAAAAAGTTTAAAAGTCGACTTTTCATAGCATCGTGTGAACGTGATGTACGGATTTGTCGTATAAAATTCAAAAAATCTAATGTTACTTATGTTCCATACAAGCTATTACAAGGTTACTCACCGTAGTAATGTTTAATTAAGGGTCTATGATTTTTATAGTATACTAGTGTTATAAAGTTAGGTAAAAACTACTTAGCAACAATAAAAATATACACCAACTTACGTACCAACAGGTGTTTTGACCCAAAACAAAGCATCATCAGTGTTATTAACTCTATGACGGTTACTCGCAAAGTCGTAGAATTCGTAGTTTTTATTGATGCACTGGGAGGGAGGTGCTAATGTATGTTAATGAATGGATTTTTTACCTAACTTTATAACAATGGAGTTCTGCAAAGTAACGCCTGATTCTATTAATAGTATACTAGTGATCCAGCCCGGCTTCGCTCTATTTGTGTTTCTATGACTATACTAATCTATCCTTAAGAGGCCGTATACGAAATTTTGCCGATTTTGCTAATTTACCTGATTTAATACATGAGATTTTGCAGTTAAATTACAGTATTTCCATAAGTTTCATTGTACAATATAACTGATCATTAATTTCATTAACAATCTAATTGAATTAGCCACTTATTTTAGCTTGCGTAAAGAAATATAATTCGAGATTTATGTTATTTTCAAAGATTTTAATGTCAAATTTTCATTAATATTTTTTTTTTCAGAAAATGAATTTATTATGAACTGAAGTTTATTTATATGAAATAAATATAAAAAAAATTTATTCCAATTTGCTGAAATCAAATGCTATTTCTGCCCCATTTCCTCTCAAAATTGACTAAGTTCAATATTTTTTTACTAATATTTTTGTATGAGAGTGGCAAAAAGTGACTCATTTACTATATATGCGATTATTACAGCAATACTTGCATTTTATTCGATCTGTTTAGATATTACAATGATCCGGAAATATGTAATATTCTATACCTCTTACAGTAAAATTTACAAAACTATCACCGTCTTCAGGTCTAGCAAAACACAGTAATAAAAAGGAAAAAAATATTTAATAGTTAATTATTGAAATGATCATGTGAAAAAAAAATGATATTGTGCAATAAAACTTATGAGAGTACTGTATTTTATAAGCAAAATCTCCTATGTAAAATCAGCTAAACCAACGAAATCGGCTAAATTTCGTAAACGGCCTCTTAAGAAACCTAATTATTGTATATCCCATATTTTAAAACAAGGCTGAAGTTTTTCTGCTCTCCGTCTGCTCTGTTCTTCAGCTCAGGATTGCCTAAGCGCACCCAGAGCAGACAGAACAAAAAAAATAACGTTCACTAAGAGTTTGTAAAGGAACCGTACAGTGAATAAAGAATATTTCATTTCATTTCAATTCATTTTAGGAAATGTAAAAAGAACATGATGAGAAAAGTACGTTTTATTGGGTTTAAAAGCTGCTGCTTATCTATATCCTATATTACTGTAAAAATTCATCCAAATCTAATCTATAGTTTTTGCATAAAATAATAATAAACATATTTTTTTTAAATTATTGATTAAAAACTGTTTTTATTCCACAAAGGAATTTATAGAATATTGTCATCTGGACACCTCAAACGCTTGGCTAATGAATTATAAATTTTTATTCAATTATTCAATAATGCAAATAATATTATCATTATTATTAGTATCTAATATTGTTATTAAATTATTATTGTAATTAATTTAAAAAAAAAACTTTTCTATAATGTAACAAATTGACATGTACCTTCGTGTATGAAATTACATTAATATCCTTAAATTACAACTGTTAAATTAAATACTGTTATCACTAAAGACACGATGACTTTGGATTATTAATAAATATTTGCCCACCGACTAGGTCGGTAAGCACGCAGGAACAATATCGTAAGATTTTTATCGTAAAATGTACCGTGTTTTATGCAAATAAATATTTCATTTCATTTCATTTATGTACATTCTTCATGTCACACAATCTTTCGCATTTATTTAAGTAGGATATTATGTAGTTCAAACTCCAAGTGAAAAATAAAAATGTTAAGCCGAAAGCAGGAAACACTTGTTTACAAAGTGAAATCGCAAGGAAACAACGATATTATGCGATACAAAAGTTTATAAGCCGACTTTTCGGAGCATTGTGTGAACGTGATTTACGGATTTGTCGTACAAAACTCGAAAATTTTTACGGTGACCTTGTTTCTACGTAAGCAAGCAACTATACACCTTAATTGTTTAAGAAAGAGTCTATGTTCTCACCGTGTTAAAATTGAAAAAAATATACTTATAAAGGTAATATATACCACGTTAGCTGTTAAAGAAAGGAGCAGTAATTTATAGTTCTTTTATATAAGGTATAAGAGATAAGTAAGGTCCCAATATTGTTTAAGACATAAATAAAAATCTTGGTTACAAGCAGGGAAAATTTAGTTTACGTAATAAGCGTTTGCTTATAAAGTGACTAGAGGTCCTCTCGCGGTTTCACCCGCGTAAGAAAAGGTCAGTAAATAATATTTTTTTATTGTAGTGATGGTTCACTATTTTGGCTATAATGGCTTACACATGAGATAATAGATATACTGTGGCAAGTTTTTTGTAGGAAAATTTAAGAGGGTACCGAGCATTTTACATGAAATTTGTGTTTTTTTGATCCCTTGCTGTGTTGTTATTACTAAAGCTATAGCTATGTATTTTTAACGTAAGAAATTTAAGGATATTCTCTAATAATCATAGCTTTCAGAAACACGATTACTTGTAGTTTCCTCGATAGAAAATAAATCCAAACTAAGCTCTTAAAAGTTAAATAAAGCCTTAGCATGGCGTAAATACTTCACGGAAGGATATCAGTTTTTAAATAATAACAAAACGATATGTTTTCTAAAACCTATACAGCGTGCACTTTCAAAATGTTTACTTGTTTGATAATAAGAAGGAAATATCTAAAATAGCGCACGTTCGGCCCATTCTAGGCAGAGCCGCCGCGCTTCCCCCGTGTCCGCTTTAATCTCGCTTCGGCCGTTAGACGGGGAGGTTGTGTCGCTTGCGCTTACGCACAGTTTTAAATACGTAACGAAAAATAAATTGTATTCTCAAAGGGGAACAAGACACTGGGTAAATGTATCCAATGACTCGATGCGAGAAGAACAATTACAGTCGGAAATTTTCATAGACAGCGAGAATACCACCCAGAGTATGCAGACGACCCGCGTGGCGTAATGGTTAACACTCGAGGGGTCCCGAAACAGAAATTTGAATGATAAGTTTAAATTTCTGATCTTGGTCTAGGTGTTTGTGTTTCTGTCTTTGTGTGTGTCCATGGCACCCACGACACAGTGTATATATACCCTACTGTGGGGCTATGAGTGTGAAGTGTTATTTATTTATTTAAGTATACCATTACCTACCATTTACCTACTCCTCACGTAGCTACCTACGAATATTTACTATTTTTCAACTATTATTGTCCTACTAAAGGGTATAATAGCAAAAATGAAATTTACTATGGAATTTTCTATTTATAGGGTAAATGTACCAGTTGTTAGCATTGCACTGCAAAATAAATTTTAATTATTTTGATGACGTGAAATAGGATGTGAAAACAGTACAATAAAATATTACCATTTTTCAATTTACAGGGTCTTGGACAACACCGATTTAACTGTTTCTAAAGCGGAAAGCCTACCTACGAATATTTACTATATTTCAACTATTATTGTCCTACTAAGGGTATAATCGCAAAAATGAAATTTACTATGGAATTTTCTATTTATAGGGTAAATGTACCAGTTGTTAGCATTGCACTGCAAAATAAATTTTAATTATTTTGATGACGTGAAATAGGATGTGAAAACAGTACAATAAAATATTACCATTTTTCAATTTACAGGGTCTTGGACAACACCGATTTAACCGTTTCTAAAGCGGAAAGCTTAAATTAAATAAATATAAATACTTAAATTAAATAAATATAAATATTTTTGGACAATTCACATAACACCATCTGATTCCAAACTAAGCAGAGCTTGTACTATGGTAATCAGAAAGCTAATAAACATACTTATATAATTCTAAATACTTAATATTAATATACTTAAATAGATAATTTAAGTATGTATTAAATAGATAATTTAAGTATGTATTTAGAATTATATAAGTATGTTTATTAGCTTTCTGATTACCAGACACAGAACAAATTGTCATGTTCATCACACAAATATTTGTCCTGGGTGGGAATCGAACCCACGACCTCACGTTTCGCAGTCGGCTCATCACCCACTACGCCACGGAGACTGTCTGTCTGATGATTTATAAATAAACTAATAATGTCCGGTTTTATTTTTATTATCAAATTTACAAAGTGCCAATTTTAACTAAAATTTTAGCTTTCTTCACATCATTCACCATCTGATTTGGATCAAGAAGAGGAGTTTATAATAAAACCAGAAGAAAAATTGAAAGAGATCAGAATTAGGGGAAATAGAGTTGTAGATTTCATGTATTTATTCGTATAGTTGCAAGAAACTTTACATCATTACTCTCCATTAGGTTGTAACACGTTAACGACCATGTTGGTATCTATACATCTATACAAATAAATGAAATTGGAGTGTCTGTTTGTAATATTAAAATAACCGCTTTATACAACCAATCTTGACGGCATTTTCACTGGCAGGTAGCTGATGTAATAAGGAGTAACTTAGGCTACTTTTATTATAGATTTTTTTAAACTAATTCACACGCACAAAGTCGCGGGCGGCCGCTATCATGTATAAAAAATAATTAGAACAATAATAATAATAAATAATTTAAAAAGGTTTAAGTCCATATCACGAAAACTACTGGACTGATTTAATGAAACTTTTACCATTCTCTAAGTTGAACAAAATGCAATCATACAAATAAAGAACCAATACGATTCATCAATTAGTTTCGGGGATATGCGAGGACAATCATATCTACATATATATTTTTATACATACTAGTGGGCCCTGTAGACGTTGTCCTGCCTTAAAAGTATTGAAAAAGGATTTGTTTTTTTATTATCTTGAAGAGATATCATGTTACTGTCAAATAAAAATATAAAACAAAGAATGACGTACAAACTGTCCTGTTATTTTGACTGTGTCAAAGTTTAGAACAACACGGCACGAAATACAAACGTTTGACAGGTAGGAACAATTTATAAGTATGGGAATACTACTTATAAATAAATAAAAAATAAAAACATTTTCCAGTGGACTAAATTGTGAATCTAAACTGTATATATATTTCTTCGATTCGGATTCGAGGATGAATCCACTTGAAGACACGCAAAAATCATTAAAATCGGTCCAGCCGTTTAGGAAAAGTTCACTGTCAACACACGTAAAGAAGAAATATATATACAAACATATGTAAAAATTGTGCAGTTCTGAGAGTATTACATACAAACATGCCGAATTGATAACTGAATAATTGAGTATTGAAGTATATTTTTTTCACGATAAAGGTATTTGATTCATTTTAAAACTGTTTTTCGGGTCTAACCACGATATGTACGTATACTTATTTCTCGATCATTCAGTGTGGTAAAATAACCTAGTCAATGAAAAACAACAACGCTAGAAATTTATAAAATAAATTCATCATTAGAATTTGGAAATAAAGGGTCCACTACTGGGATTTTACCCTATTACTCGTACTGTATACTTTTACTTTACATTATTGAGTTATCTTTATTATATTGTATCTACTTAGAATGATATGCTAAAAGTTCTTATTCGATTGCATTATATAATTGATTTGTAAATATTATATATAGGTACCTCCATCTCTTCCTAGTACCTACTACCTACCTTCCAATATTAATTTATAAATAAATAAAACGAGAAACCAGAAATAAGGCCAAAATAAAAATATTTCTATAGCTTTAGTTTTTTTATTTTGTAAATGTTACTGCACCCTCGCTGGCCTACTCGATCTCGACATACAAATGTACTCTGTGATCTCGACTCTAGCGGCGACAGGCGGGAGCGGCGCTCACGCACACATACACGGAGCGCGTGGATTACCTAAAATCAGTTCGCGCGAGAAGCTCGGTACCCCCTTAAGATAAACAATTGCATCATACATTACTTATGTGTAACTCTAACGGTTTTGGCAGCGCACGCCAGAATAGCTCGCAGATGGTAGATTTTTTCCTACTTACTTGACACTTATCGTCATATTTTGGACAATTCACGCAATATCTTTATAAATGAAAGCCTTTGTGTAAATCTGATGTATAAGCTATATTATTGTTAAGTTTCATTAAAATTCATTCTGTAGTTTTAACGTTAAAGAGTAGGTAATAAGCATCCATACTTACAAGTTTTCGCATTTATAATATTTGTATGATTAAAATACAACAAAGAGATGCAATGTGAAACTCTTAACGCTGCATCATTTTTTACCGTGAAGTGATTCTATTTTTTTTAATGTAAAAGTGTGGCTGCAGTCCAGTCTTCTATGAGGCGACTAGTAGCCTCTTAACATCGCTTTAAATTGTTCTTTACGCTCAATTAATTACGCTCAATTTTGAGACTGATTATTACAATAAATAAATACTTTGGACAATTTAATTTTTTTTTTGTTTTATTAACCTTTTTTTTTATTTTAAACTAATAGTGCAATTTGATACCATGTTAAATTATTAAAGCCGAAAGTACTTTTAAAGGGACTAACTATAAAATATGAAATAATTCCATTCATTTTAATAATTTTTCTAATATTTTAACGCTTTAATATAGGCACAATTAAGCCCACAACAAGCATTTAACATAATAGGTATATTATGCTTGTGACATCATCTTTTTTTCTGTGATTACCCTTTTAAAAAAATTAGGAATAGCTTAGTTGACTTTATAAACGTGAAACGCTTGTTTACGGGATGAACTGTCTCGTATTCAACAAAGAAGGCGATATGCGATGTGAAAATTAAAACGCTGGCTTTTAGGAGCTACATACGTGCTAACTTGATTTACTTGACATGGCCACCATTTCTGTCGACATTTCTATCGTTTTTATATCAGTGAGGATTAAATAATAATGATGATATATTATCATGTATGTAATACTTAATAGTACCTATTATCTTCATTAATAAGAAAAGGGGCCTCGATTTATGGTTTCAAGTGAATTTTACAGTTTTGCAATTACATCAGTTACAAAACTCTACAAAAATATGATCTGAGTGAAAAATAAAAGTTCTAAGCTAAGATAACTAAGAAACCAAATAATGAAGGAAAAATTCAGTACATCAAAAGCACAGTTTGTCGAAACTGTAAACAGTTTTTTACAAATTGAAGTGACACGGATACAACAAAGAGAGTGATGTGCGACGCAAAAGCTTAACCCTTGACATTTTGGAGCAACGTTTTAACTTGATTTACTTGACATGGCCCCCATTTCCGTTAATCGTTAAATATTGAACAAGATAGTTAAGTCTTGCCACTTAATCCTTTTATAGGTTGACTGTTTGCTTGTGTGCATTTTATGTAAAACATAAATTTAACAACACACGTGCATAAGCGTGAAGTTGCCGAATAATTTAGAAATGTGTTTATGCATATCATCGCGCCACCCTCTCAAGAAATCAGCTTATATACACTGAATACTTACGATACATTTATCATCCCTATTTGAAGACGCTTCGCAAAATATGAAACAATTTTTTCAGGCAATCCATCACAACAGGCAATCCAACACAAAAGACACATAGAAAGCCACGTTTTTTTGAACACGGAAAGTTTTAAAGAAATTGTTTCCCACTTCGCTACTTTTTCAACAACTTTTTGATTTTGTAAAAAGATGCACATTAATCTCCGCCATCATCATCTCCGCCAATCCGCATTGGAGCAGCGTGGTGGAGTAAGCTTCAGGTCTCCCCAATAATTAGGTGCCCGGCAGTGGGACGCAAAAAGGGTTGCAGCCAATATACCTATGTCTACCACTAGGCAAAATTGTCAATTGGAATTTAAATATTGCAAAAAAAAAACAACTGTAATGTACGCCTACGGTGCGACCAATTCTATCGTGAAACCATTATTGTGTTTTGGTGAAAAGCTGCGACCAGATTTACACGGAATGGAAATATTAGTAACATAACTGCGAAAAAACTCAGGTGCCAGTCGTTAAAAATAGGTAAAATGATTTTAAAATAATTTAATTAAGCCTGATAGGCGAAATAGTGAATAGCACTAAGATCCAAGTTGTGACAGTTCCTAAAAATAAATACCTACAGCATAGAAAGCAATACATCTTTAGCCCACAACGAGCATATAATATGATGGGTATATTATGCTTGATACATTATCCCTTTTTCTGAGATCTTCAAAGTCAAATGCTACGGAACATTTTAAAGAAATAATGTTTTCCGTTCTTAGCTATTTGTTGCAACCACAACTGGTGACTGTTTAAGATATTACCTGCAATATATCAAAGATCGTCTAAGAAGAACGTCATCGGTTCTACGGCGGATTTCAATTTGCTGACTCTGAGATGGTTTGGCGTATTTTATAGCCTTAGCAATAGCTTATAAGAAGACTAAACTTTCGCCAGCGGCTTCGCCCGCGTGGACCCGTTTAATGGGTCCTCGTCGGATAAAAAATAGCCTATGTGCTATTCCAGGCTTCATTGCTATATTAAAATCATAGGCGTTTAGCCAGTTGCTTCAACCGCGTTGACCCTATTACCCGTTTTCACGTAGGAATGAAGCATTTTCCCGCGGTAAAAAGTAGCCTATGTTACTCAAGGTGAACGTAGCTTTTTAATAGTGAAAGAATTTTAGAAATCGGAATAGTAGTTTTTTTGTTTATTCATTACAAACATACAAAAATATAAATCTTTTCTCTTTATAATATTAGTATGGACTAGTATAGATTAACAACAAAGAGATTACAATTTTAAGTATCTACTACAGTAGTAGGGACAGTGATACATATCTTTATATACATTCAACATACAACCATACAACCCGATACATACAACCCGCTTTAGAGCAGCGTGATGAAGTAAGCTCCAGGCCTCCATAATAATGGGGAGACCCGTGCCCAGCAATAAGATGGGCACGGGTTTATTAGATGCTGCCTTAATCTTGCAGATGTTGTAAATCTTCTACAAACCCAGTATGAAGTGTCTCCACCCTTTTTTCAAATTTTAGTAAACGTTTCGTATTATACATACAAGTCAAAAAGGACCGTCGTTTTAAAGCATTCGGGAGATTTTTCAGCGAATCGTTGTTTATAAAATCAATAATCCATTCAGTCATTCTCACACGAAAGATTTTGAAAGAAATGGTTTCCGTCCTTTGCGATTTGTCAAAATGTTTCCGGCAAACACAACGAGTGACTGTCCTGCGATATATCAAAGACGATCTCCTACGTCGTCGGTTCAACGACGATTATCTACCAAACATTGTAATTTATCAAATGCTGTCAATTTGCTAATATTGTAAAATTTCTTCTAACTCAAAAAATAATAAGGTATTCAGTCTGTTCTTTATTTTAGATTTTATAAAAATCTCTGTTTCGCCCAAAGGAAGACTGGCAGACAATGCTTTTAGCATTAAGTCCGCCTTTTATACCATTTTGTTAAGTAGTGTAATAAAGTTTTAAATAAATAAATAAAATCAATAAATTTTAGTGTTCGTCTTTCGAAAAGAAATTAAGAGTAACAAAACAGCACCGTTTTTGGATTATTATATAACTGTTTCAATAAATTATTCAATATAATATATACTCAAAAATGTTGTTCCAACAAGAAAGGTTTTAAAGGAATCGTGTTCCATCCTTAGTGATTTGTCGACATATTTCCTGCAAGCACAAGGAGTGACTGTTAAAGACATTACCTGCGATATATCACAGACGATCCCCTTCGTCGTCGGTTCAACTGCGAGTTTCAATTTGTTTATTTATTATTTATTTATTTATGTATTTATTTATTTATTATTTTGTCAATATATGTTCACAGTATATACCAAACACATATGTGAATTTCATTATACACTAAATTAATTGCAAAGTTAATAATAAATAATAATGATTAATAATAAATAACATTCAACAAAAAAAAGTTCAAGGTGCAATACTGCTGCTAATGACTGTACTTTCTATCAGGCGACTAGCAGCTATGCGAAAACAGCGGGGTTTGCATGCGAATAGGTCCAGATTAGGGTTGCTCTTAGTAATCGAGTTGATCAGTTTGTTGACGTATTTTGTAGGCAATTAATTTGTACCTACCAAGATTTTATACGCGGTTGCATTATTAAGCATCGTATCGTAATGTTTTTGTAATTTTTTTACTGCTGCTGCTGCTCTTCTTATTGCTGCTTAATTAACATCAGTAAACGATTTACTGTTTTAAAGAAATTGTTTTCCACCCGATTTTATTTGTTGGAACCACAACGGATTTAAGATATTTCCTGCGATATCAAAGACTTTCGTCGTCGGTTCTACGGCGAGATTTAAATTGATGACTCTGATATGGTTTGATGTGTTTTATGGTCAGATTTTTATCTAAGATTGTATGTGACATTGGAATTCAAAAGATTAAAATTAAAATTATAATCTACTAGCTTTCCGCCCGCGGCTTCGCCCGCGTGAAATTCGGTTATATCGCGCTTTTTAGATTTTCCCGTGGGAATGTGAAGTTCTCCCGCGGTAAAACATTTCTTTTCCAGGACTCAAACTACCTCCATACCAAATTTCATCAAAATCCGTTTAGCCGTTTAGGCGTGAAAGAACAACAGACAGACGGAGCATTTCGCATTACCATAAATATCATATACCATTAATAAAGCACAACTATAATAAAACTTCACATTCCCACGGGAAAATCTAAGAAGCGCGATATAACGCTGGATACGATGAGTTGTTAAACCAAAATTGAATGGTAAATTAAGTATATTAATGTTTTACTTTGGGGAGCAAAAACATACAGATTTTGGGCACTGGATACCTGGGAACACGCTACATAGAGCTGACCATGCGAAAAACAATGTTTTTCCAAGTGTATTCCAGCAATCCTTAGAGTTTGGCCTTGTGCTTTATTTATGGTCATTGCAAATGAAACCCTTATAGGAAATTGAAGTCTTTTAAATTGAAATGGGAGGTCTGTTGGAATAATCGGAATCCGAGGAATGAGTACACTTTCACCCTTTGCTGCGCCAGTTAAAATAGTTGCTGTAATAATATTCCGCCCAAGCTGAGTGACACGCAGCCTGGTACAATTACACAGTCTAGGGGCATCGAGATTACGCATGAGCATCACCGGAACCCCTACTTTTAATTTTAATTTATGAGAAGGCACCCCAGATAATTCCAAAGAATTCAAGAGCTCTACAGGATATGAGGTACTTTGTTCTGTTTCTATCACTGTGTCTACAGATAAATATACAGTAGTTTCTCCCATAACTTCATCCAAAATATTTTCATTATTCATATTTCATTTCATTTTTGATTATTCATTGACAAAGACAAAGACAAAGACAAATGATTTATTTGCACAAATATGGGTATTACAAAAGTTGTTTTATACATTTAATAATCCGCCATATTTACCTCAGTAAGGTATGCAAATATTATATTATAGGTATATTATTAATAAATAAAAGTACTGACTAAAATCTAACTTAGAAATTTTAATTTATTTAAGTATTAACTACTATTGATTTATATTTATCCCATATTTGCGTTTTTTTTGTTTATTGTTTTTGGTAATTATTTATACATAACTTTTGTTAACCCTCTGGAACAGGATAAAGGGTAGGTAAATAAGTACAGAAGTATTTGCTTAGCTGCAGTAAAAAAAATACTATATATTTGCTTAGCTGCAGTAAAGTACACAGAATAAGTAGATGTAAAAAACCAGTTTAGACGATAAACCAAATTGTACGTCATCCCTCGGGAATTCCTCATTTTCGGGGATTAATTATCGTATCATTTAGCTTCTAAGTTTACATGTGCATATTCGTTTGCATTATATTACCTTGTTTTAAACGACACACAGCGCCATCTATCACCGAACTGGTATGAAGCTAACAATATTTTTGTTTTCCCTCGGGAATATTTATAATATAGATATTTCAAAATTTTCCGGGATAAAAAGTACCCTATTATTTAATCCGGACTTCTAACTTTACGTCTGCAAAATTTCAAAGCAATCGGTTCAGTAGTTACGGCATGAAAGCGGAACAAACAAACAAACAAACTCACTTTCCGATTTATAATATTAGTAAGGATTAACTATTATTTTATCTATTACCTAGAATAGTGATATATATCTTCTTATATCTCTACTAACCCACATTTTAGCAGACTAGTGAAGGAAGCTACAGACCTCCACAATAAGAGGGAGAGAAATATGTCCATTAAGGGGGTACCGAGCTTCTCGCGCGAACTGATTTTAGGTAATCCACGCGCTCCGTGTATGTGTGCGTGAGCGCCGCTCCCGCCTGTCGCCGCTAGAGTCGAGATCACAGAGTACATTTGTATTTAGAAAATAAAACAACTAAAGCTATAGAAATATTTTTATTTTGGACTTATTTCAGGTTTCTCGTTTTATTTATTTTTAAATTACTATTGGAAGGTAGGTAGTAGGTACTAGGAAGAGATGGAGGTAGGTACCTATATAATATTTACAAATCAATTATATAATGCAATCGAATAAGAACTTTTAGCATATCATTCTAAGTAGATACAATATAATAAAGATAACTCAATAATGTAAAGTAAAAGTATACAGTACGAGTAATAGGGTAAAATCCCAGTAGTGGACCCTTTATTTCCAAATTCAAACGATGAATTTATTTTATAAATTTCTAGCGTTGTTGTTTTTCATTGACTAGGTTATTTTACCACACTGAATGATCGAGAAAGAAATATACGTACATATCGTGGTTAGACCCGAAAAACAGTTTTAAAATGAATCAAATACCTATATCGTGAAAAAATATACTTCTCAATTATTCAGTTATCAATTCGGCATGTTTGGATGTAATGCTCTCAGAACTGCACAATTTTTACATATGTTTGTATATATATTTCTTCATCATTTCATCATCATCATCAGATTCATCCTCGAATCCACTTGAAGACACGCAAAAATCATTATAATCGGTCCAGCCGTTTAGAAAAAGTTCACTGTCAACACACGTAAAGAAGAAATATAATATACAGTTTAGATTCACAATTTAGTCCACTGGAAAATGTTTTTAATAATTTTTTTTATTTATAAGTAGTATTCCCATATAAATTGTTCCTACCTGTCAAACGTTTGTATTTCGTGCCGTGTCGTTCTAAACTTTGACACAGTCAAAATAACAGGACAGTTTGTACGTCATTCTTTGTTTTATATTTTTATTTGACAGTAACATGACGTAACTCTTCAAGTAAAAAAAAAACAAATCCTTTTTCAATACTTTTAAGGCAGGACAACGTCTACAGGGCCCACTATGTATAATAATATATATGTAGATATGATTGTCCTCGCATATCCCCGAAACTAATTGATGAATCGTATTGGGTCTTTATTTGTATGTTTGCATTTTGTTCAACTTAGGGAATAGTAAAAGTTTTATTAAATCAGTACAGTAGTTTCCGTGATATGGACTTAAAACCTTTTTAAATTATTTTTTATTATTATTGTTCTAATTATTTTTTATACATGATAGCGGCCGCCAGCGACTTCGTGCGCGTGAATTAGTTTAAAAAAATCTATAATAAAAGTAGCCTAAGTTACTCCTTATTACATCAGCTACCTGCCAGTGAAAATGCCGTCAAGATTGGTTGTATAAAGCGGTTATTTTAATATTACAAACAGACACTCTAATTTTATTTATTTGTATAGATGTATAGATACCAACATGGTCGTTAACGTGTTACAACCTAATGGAGAGTAATGATGTAAAGTTTGTTGCAACTGTACGAATAAATACATGAAATCTACAACTCTATTTCCACTAATTCTGATCTCTTTCAATTTTTCTTCTGGTTTTATTATAAACTCCTCTTCTTGATCCAAATCAGATGGTGAATGATGTGAAGAAAGCTAAAAGGTAAACAAATGACGAAATCAAATCAAATAATCGCACATATTACTTACTACCCAAAATTGCAAGATATCTAGATAAATTAATAATTTTACAACTTACATTGGAATTATCTTGCGTTTTAGTTACAGCAGCAAGCCTCTGTAATTTTTGTATTTGAACGAACGGAACTCTAAAATGGAAAAAAGAACACGATTTATGTTATCAATAAATATTTTTCTAAGGATTATTATTTATTTAATTGATTACTGATTTATTTATTTTATTTTAGAACAGTAATAAACCATATCCAACTTACTTAAATCATTTTTGGTCTGTGAGGAAGTCTTGTCTATTTCTTCATCCACTATGAGATAAGAATTTAGTTGCGGTGTAATTGGCACTTTGTAAATTTGATAATAAAAATAAAACCGGACATTATTAGTTTATTTATAAATCATCAGACAGACAGTCTCCGTGGCGTAGTGGGTGATGAGCCGACTGCGAAACGTGAGGTCGTGGGTTCGATTCCCAGGACAAATATTTGTTTGATGAACATGACAATTTGTTCTGTGTCTGGTAATCAGAAAGCTAATAAACATACTTATATAATTCTAAATACATACTTAAATAGATAATTTAAGTACCTTTATTACCATAGTACAAGCTCTGCTTAGTTTGGAATCAGATGGTGGTGAATTGTCCAAAAATATTTATATTTATTTAATTTAAGCTTTCCGCTTTAGAAACGGTTAAATAGGTGTTGTGATGAAAGACCCTATAAATTGAAAAATGGTAATATTTTATTGTACTGTTTTTACATCCTATTTCACGTCATCAAAATAATTAAAATTTATTTTGCAGTGCAATGCTAACAATTGGTACATTTACCCTATAAATAGAAAATTCCATAGTAAATTTCATTTTTGCGATTATACCCTTTAGTAGGACAATAATAATTGAAAAATAGTAAATAATATTCGTAGGTAGCTATGTTAGTAGTAGGTAGGTAGGTAAATGGTAGGTAATGGAATACTTAAATAAATTAATAACGCTTCACACTCATAGCCCCACAGTAGGGTATATATACACTGTGTCGTGGGTACCATGGACACACACAAAGACAGAAACACAAACACCTAGACTAAGAACAGAAATTTAAACTTATCATTCAAATTTCTGTTTCGGGACCCCTCGAGTGTTAACCATTACGCCACGCGGGTCGTCTGCATACTCTGGGTGGTATTCTCGCTGTCTTTGTAAATTTCCGACTGTAATTGTTCTTCTCGCATCGAGTCATTGGATACATTTACCCAGTGTCTTGTTCCCCATTGAGAATACAATTTATTTGTCGTTACGTATTTAAAACTGTGCGTAAGCGCAAGCGACACAACCTCCCCGTCTAACGGCCGAAGCGAGATTAAAGCGGACATGGGGGAAGTGCGGCGGCTCTGCCTAGAATGGGCCGAACTTGCGCTATTTTAGTTATTTCCTTCTTATTATCAAACAAGTAAACATTTTGAAAGTGCACGCAGTATACGTTTTAGTAAACATATCGTTTTGTTATTATTTAAAAACTGATATCCTTCCGTGAAGTATTTACGCCATGCTAAGGCTTTATTTAACTTTTAAGAGCTTAGTTTGGATTTATTTTCTATCGAGGAAACTACAAGTAATCGTGTTTCTGAAAGCCATGATTATTAGAGTATATCCTTAAATTTCTTACGTTAAAAATACATAGCTATAGCTTTAGTAATAACGACATAGCAAGGGATCAAAAAAACACAAATTTCATGTAAAATGCTCGGTACCCTCTTAAAAGATGCAAAAAGGGTGTCAGCCATATCGTAAAGTTTTATTTGTTCTATCATAAGTACGTATTATATCATCGGATGCCGCTTAAAACTTATAAATGTTGTATAAGTACTACGGACCCATGACAAAATGTCTTCAGTATTTCTTTTTATCTTTCAGCATCTACGTTTCGTTAAGTACATACAATCAAAAAAAGACCGTCGTTTTTGCGTATTTACGCATAATATTCGAAAGTTTTTTAATCGTCTTGGAATCAATTAACCATATATTACAAAGCATTGAAAATATTACAAAGATGAAAAGAAATAGTTTTTCGTCCTTGACGAATTGTCAACATATTTTCTGTAACCACAACGGGTTTCTGTTTAAGATATTACCTGCGATATATCAAAGATACGTCGTCGGTTCAACCACAGGGTTCAACGGCAAGCTTCAATATGTTGACTCTGAGATGGTTTGACGTAATTTTGATTCAACGTTTTTATATACAATATTTTATGTGATGTCAGAATTTACTGCAGTGTTTTGAAATTTGAAGCTCTTTTAGTGCATGTGTTAAATGTAGGTTTTAAATACGATAGATATGTTTTGATAATTTTTTGATTAATGTATTTATTTAAATTTATAAAGTTGTTTTTTGCTTTGACTGATAAAATGCGTAAACAAACAAACCCATCAAATACCTATTAAATGAATATGAGAAACGTGTCACGCTAGCAACATTCATTTTATAAACTTCAAAAAAAATTTGAATTTAAAAAAATCATTTTAGGTCAAGTTATTAGTGTGCTTGTTTTTTGCCCTTCTTTCACGTTGCAAACGTGCTTCGGATTTCCCTGATTTTTCGTATGGTAATAGGTGAATGACCAGAGATTTGCTACTAATTACCAAGAGAAAATTCTCATTCCTATGGGAAAAAATATGCAGGGCGCAAATTCAGTACAAAAATATGTAATCCATCACTTTAATGCAGCTGCTATTCTGGATTTAAAAAATGACTGAGTATATTTTTTTATAAATTCCATTGTCATCCATAATAAAATTGGTTACTAAATTTCAGCACAATCAAGTTGATGATATCTACTTCAAAATTGAGTTGTAAAATTCTACCCGAATATCTATGCAATCTATCTTGATTGCAAGATAATAAAAGCTTGTAAAATATTATAAAAAAATTCAATTGTACAAAGAAAAATGTTTAAAAATTAAAGATTACTTAAAAAAGGTAAATAGAATTAAAGTTAAAATGGATGTTAGAGTGTGTGCGTGTTACGACGATATTATTCTGCGACTCGACAGGTTCGACACCCTCATTCAATTCGCTAACTCTACTGAGACAGTTTGATGAATTTCTTGCAATGATTTTATAGCAAAGATTTCATGTTCTTCAGCAGAGTAAAAAGTTTTAAATCGAATTCATTTCACCGTCGGTATTAAATACATATGTAGTTTTGAAAATGCTATAGATCTGTTTGCATAGTAAAATCTTTTCCTGTAACAAATATTTTTGTCATTTACTTACAACATTAAGATAACCTTACTGAATCAAGATACTAAGGCTAACGTTATAGCTAACTCTAAATTTCGTTAGCTAGGTAGATAAGAATGAGATGATCGCTGGCTCGGATACTATGGTTGGACTACGATTGCTTCATTTAGAATGAATGCCTCAAATTGAGTAAAAAAAGAATATATTATGTGTGGGAAAAAGAACAGATATCCGTCCCGGTTGTTGTCCTTCTTCTATTACGTACATACTGTATGGCTATAAGATTTTATAATAAACTACCAAACGAGATAAAGTGTTTAAAAAAAGATATTATTTTCTGTAAAAAAGTTAAGCAATTATTAATTTCAAAATGTTATTATAACTATGACGATTATTTAAATGAAAATTGGAATGAATGAATGTTTTTTTTGTACTTCAATTTTATAGACAAGTTAATAAGTTAATTTTATAAGACATATTCGATTATTATTTAGTGACATACTCGTATTAGATTTTTGCATGATTTTATTGTATAATCTTAATTTTTATTAGGTATGTATTTTCAAAACAATAATACATTTGCATTTTGACATTGTATTCTTGAAACGCCCTTACAGGCATTGTTATTTTTGGAGTACTGATTGTATTAATATATAAGGACCTGTTTGTTACCCAAAAATAATACCCAATAAAGGAATTATGAATTATTGCAAATTTGTTTTTATAATATATTAGCGGACCCAATGAACTCCGTACTGCGTTTAAATGTTTGGAGTGGGCCACCATTATCACTTATGGGGATGAAAAATAGATTACAACCTATTCTCAGATCTACCAAGTGTGAATATAAAATTTCATCAAAATCGATTCTACCATTTTGGAGCAGTATGGTAACAAATACTGTGACACGAAATTTTCATTTATATAGATAGTATTTGACCGCAGAAAAAGGCAGACGGACCGATGATGTCAAGCAATCACCCACGCACGGAAACGCGCATAAAATTTTTGCCATTAGCGGTCACCCATCTGACACCAGACAGCGCCCGTTTTGGCTTAGCTACATAAATCGCTTGCGTTCTACGCTCGCCTCCGGGACATGCATGCGTCGTTATTATTTTCGCTTATATAAAGGGTTATTTTTCTCTTTTTTAGTTTGATGTACTAGCGTGTTTTTTAGTTTTTAAAACTATATTAAATTTTCATTTTGTTAGTTCAATTTAGTATTAAAAGTAATTTTTTTCCAGTGAACGGAATTAGATAAACTCACGAATTTTTTTAATTCGTTTTGGTATTAAAAAAATTTTTTTCAAGTGAACGGAATAAGATAAAGTCATGAAATTATTGTACCTATTGCCACCGATTCTTGAGACACTTCACAGACAAGTGTCCAAAGTTTGAATTAAATCCCTTCGTTGAAAGTGGGTCAAAATCGAGTCCAAATGAGAGTTACAAACAAGCTCACAAACATACAGTTGAAACTAATAAAAGAAAAGAAAAGAAAAGAAAAGAAAAGAAAAGAAGAAAAGAAAATATTTTATTTGCACAAATATGGGTAACAAAAAAGGTTTTACAAAAATATTAAGATCGCCATATTTACCCTTTAGGGTGTACAAATTTTATTTTAAAAGTTATATAATAAAAGTTATATGTTTAAATTTAAATTATAAACTATTTTTTTACAATAAACACTTAAATACGCACGCACACACTAAAATAGAGTAGACTTAAATAATTCTACATTATATATCATTTTAGTTAGTTAAATGAAATTAAACCCAATTTTGTGCTTTTTGTGCAAATTTATTTTATTTTATTTGAACCCTACGTGGTTCACCGCATCAGCTTCGGGCACCCACCATGATGGGTATTTGTACGCTGAGAGGAAAAAAAGCTGGCGGATAAAAAACCTCCCAGGTTTTTATCCTTTGAAATATCTTATTTATTTTATTATTTATTAAAAGCTTGTTAAAAACAATTTATTTGCGCAAATATGGGCATTACCAAAGTTGTTAAAGTTATTTTGCTCTGTAATGATTCCATGAACCAAAACCGACACTTTTTATTAGATTTTTTGGGTTTCGTCTTTCCATTTGCGTACTCAGTCATAAAAGAAAAATCGAATTACACCCCACACCCTTCAAAAGCCGATAAATACGCCTAACTGCCTTTTATTGAGCAGTTCGCAAAAGGAATAACACTTTGCCACATGTCATGCTGGTGAAGTCGAAATGGGACCGTTGTTCTGGCATTTATTGCGTGATACGGGATATAGTGGCAGTTCGGATACGATGCAGTGGAGCCCCGAGTGGTATATAAACTCCTTTTAAGGCCTTTATGCCATTATTAGGATATCTATTGCTCACTGGGTTTATTACTTACCTACCTATTGAACTTTTAGGGGTTTCAAATCCTACAATGTTTTTCTCGGCTACAGTTCATCAAACGTTCATTAATTATTTATGATTAGAGGCAATGTGAAGCGCGTATGGCTCGGCGGCTAGCGTAGAACGCAAGCGATCTACGCAGTTAAGCCAAACGGGCGCGGTCAGGTGTGAGATGGGTGACTGCTAGTGGCAAAAAATTTCGTGCGCGTTCCCGTGCTTCGGAGGGTACGTTAAGCCGTTGGTCCCGGTTGTTGTCGATAGATAACAGTCGTTAAACCTTGTCGGAGGTCTTATGGGCGGTTTGAAAACATCCGAGAGCGGGTTGGCCACTACCCCGCAACTCCACAAACCCGCATTTGAGCAGCGTGATGGAGTAAGCTCCAGGCCTCCCCAATAATAAAGTGGAGAGACAAGTGCCCAGCAGTGGGACGCAAAAAAGGGTTGCAGCCAGAGGCAATGTCATTAATTTGCTATCGCGTACCAACTTGAAATGGAATTAATATTATGTGTGTGACATGTTAATTTATTTTGCGGAAATGATTTCTGATTCAAATCCTGCCAAACCTTACTATATATATGTACTAGTCTTCCACCAGCGGCTTCGCCCGCGTGGACCCGTTTTATAGGTTTCCGTAGGATAAAAACCATCCTATGTCCTTTCCCAAGGTCCCCTCTATCTCTGTTCCAAATTTCATTAAAATTGGTTCAGTGGTTTTAGCGGGAAAGTGTAGCAGACACACAGACAGAGTTACTTTTAAATTTATAATATTAGTAGGGATTTAGTACACAGTAACAATGACTTGAGACGTACTGACAGGAACTGGTCACCCGATAAGAAACGATTAAATTGACGTTCCATTTATAAGGCAACAACTTTTTTGAATTAATGAAATGAAATAGTTTATTAACATCCTGGGTAATAATATACACTTGATGTTTGTCATTGTTGTACGGCCATCAGCTGACCGTTATCCGCTTGGGGTGCGCTAAGGCTTATATGGGCTAGGAGAAAAAAGCGAGCGGAAAAAAAATCCATACATCCAGACAACTGCATTCGTAGATTTTCTGATATTCTCATAATGTCTTGGTCAGAATTGACCCTACCTACCATTTCTTATAAAAAAATGTTTGACGACTACTATCTTTAAATTACCTCCTAGCCAAATTCGTCCTAGCCAAGTTCTCTTATAGCTTCTTAGTTCCATTCTTGAAAGGTTAAATAAATATGAAAATCATAGAATGAAATTGAGTATGTAGGTACTAGTTAGTCCATGAGTAGACGAAAAGACGACGTAAGTGTTACAAATATGACTGATATACCACTGGGTGACTGAAGCGATATTTCTCACGCCAATTCGACATTCATAAATAAAACATTTATTACATTTATCATCAATCATGAAAGTCTAGACTAAATGCCTAGACTAGGAAAGTCTATACCTACTAACATAATAATAAATAAATATATATGGACAATTCACACAACGCCATCTGATTCCAAACTAAGCAGAGCTTGTACTTACTATGGATATCAGAAAGCTGATAAACATACACATATAATTATAAATAAATACTTAAATAGATAAATTAACAACCAAATACAGGACAAAATTAAATAGTCCATCACACAAATATTTTTCCTGGGTGGGAATCGAACCCACGACCTCACGCTTCGCAGTCGGCTCATCACCCACTACGCCACGGAGGCTGTCGAAAAAAATGCCATGAAACATGCAGACTTTTGTATGTGAGTCTGTCTTTGTAAAACCGTATTAACCGTATTTAAATTTGATGGACCAAACTTATTACATAGATGCAAAGTTTCACTGGTTTAAAATTTTCATTTTATTAAAATCATTACAGTTTGTTTATTTTTCATTTCACAAATTTACACTTTTTACGATGTTTTAGTACAACACAAATTACTGATAAATCGTAACATAATTATTAATTATTACTACCCATTAATTTAAAAATATATGAATTTAAGTAGGTAAATAAACCAGTTGATCTATCAAAAAAAATTAGGTCTTTGACATAATAATATGATTATTAATAATATGGGAACTGGTCATATATAGAAGACCTCACAGACCGAACGGTAATTTTCTAATCTGTATGTCGCATTTAATATACAGATACAGACCCGTAATTCATTCTCCTAACATCGTGATTTTTGAAGAAATTCGCGTGGTAATTCTATTATTTTCATATTTCATCTTGGTTAGATATTAAAACAGTATAATTGAAAAACATAAGCAATTTTCAATTTGCATTTAGCAAAAATGAACTACGAACGTTATTGTCTTGTTTTAGTTTTAATAATAATACATATTATTTTTTAAACTAAGTTCGGTCTGTGAGGTCTTCTATATATGACCAGTTCCCATATTATTAATAATCATTTTTATAATAAACTAGTGGCCGCCCGCGACTTCATCTGCGTGGCCTTTAGTTGTAGATTTTTCTAAAATAAAAGCAGCTTATGTTACTCTACTTTACATCAGCTACCTGCCAGTGAAAATCATGTTAAAGTCGGTCCAGTTGTTTCAGAGATTAGCCGAAACAAACAGACAGACAGACCGATAGACAGACAGATATATAGACAGACGGACATAAATTGTAAAAATGTTATTATTAAAAAGTGGTTATTTTAATGTTACAGACACTCCAATTTTATTTATTTGTATAAATTATTTTATTCATGAAACTAAGTGTACGCATATATTTTGACTAATAAAATAACCATATTTTTTTCTCAAACACATGTAAGCGCTAAAACTGTAGGTGAATACGTTAGTCATACCAATAAATACGTCTTCCATTGTAAATATATCAAATATCTGTGCCATTAGGCGGCTAAGGCAATATTTCTTACGCGAATCCGACATCCATAAATAAGCCATTTATTACATATTTTATCATCAATCACACACATCTAAGTTATTAAAACCACGTACGTCTTGTTAAAGCTCAAGAAAACAATATAATCATAATGATGGTTTTACCGGATAAGTAACACCTCTGCACCCACTTCTGCCGTGAAACAATTCTATTTTGTTTCGGAAGAAAGGTGCAGTCAAAATAACATGAGGTGATCATGAGTCTCCAGCACAGAACACATTAAAAGAGATAGAATGGCAATATGCGCCGTTCGTATAAACCGGTGTCGTCGATCCAGCCCTACCTTTCACCTCCACTGCATCACGGGCGGAAAAACTTAATAAAAGCTTTATTATTATAAATAAATTTATGTTTTTATGTGACTTACTAACTACACACTACACTAGCGGTCACCCATCTCACACCCGGCCGCGCCCATTTGGCTTAGTTGCATAGATCGTTTGTGTTCTTCGCTAACCGCCGAGCCGTGCACGCTTTACATATTGCATACGACCACGCTCAAGACCACGGGCAAGACAGGCTGCAGCGACCACTTAACTCTGCGTGGCATGAATGATCGACTGCCACTGCATTCAAATAAAAAAATTGCTCGATCAAAGTTTGTCTCTATTTAAAATTAAGTATTTTCGAATTTGAGAACAATTTTGATTTAGTTAATTTTACGGCATTTATTGCAAAATACTGCAGTTAAATTTGAAAGAAATAACTCATTAATTTAATAAACAAACTGAGCGTCTCTTCGTTAATTAGTTTTAATTTTATTTATGTTAGCCATTTATGCTGGAATTCGCCACTCAAAATCACGATATTTGTAAGTCTGTAACATGTATATGTCGCAGTCGGATCGTATAATCCGCCGTATAACATTACAGCTAGCCGGTTCCTAAAACAGGGCCGTTCTGTATTGTGGCGGGTCCACGATTAGCCGGATTGTTATTGCGATACGTTCTACAATATGGCGGCTCACGTTTAGCCTCATTGTAATGAAGCCTCGTAGGCACCCTGAAACACATTTTCACTATAATTATTTATTCGAAAAATACCTAAACCGAATCAGAGCACCCCACTATCCACGTGGTCTTGTCTGTACTACCCCTAGAGTGTATATAAAAAGCCGGAGGCGCGGAGGGAGACCACTCCCCGCCCGCCGTAGGTAAGCGCAGGCATGAAGAGAGCCGTAGCGGCTGAGGCTGGTCGCCGAAGGCGACCAAAAAGCCGAAGCTGCGAAGGCGAGCGCAAGTGCCGCGCTTTCTTACGCTGGGGCGGAGGGAGTGGTCTTCCCGCAGCGCCGGAGATGTCACAGAGCCACTTGTTTTATTACATTATCCAAGCCTTGGAAAGTGATTAATTCATTGTCAATTATCACTTTATCTAAATTGAGTAGATATTATAAATAATGGCTAGATAATATATAATATCCGGATTTATTACTTTGGCTGTAACATATATTATAGGCAATTGGGCGGCACGATATTACGCCGCTTTGACGAACGCGAAGAGCTCATACAATACAACGTTCGCTAATTTAGCCGAATTGCAATCCGGCTGAACGAGAGTGCGCCGCATTACAATACAGCCCTGTTTTAGGAAATAGCTAGCCGGAATGTAATACGGCGGATTATACGATCCGACTGCGACATATACACCTATAGAATTCAGCTTTATACGATATTTTACTAAATTAATACACAATTTAATATAATTGTTGTCAAATTACCATGCCATATTATTTTTATAATTCTGAAATTGTATATTGAGATATTATGAGATATTAGTTATACCATCGAATAAGTAAGCAAAATCTGAGTACAAGAAACATTAATATTATTGTTAGATATTTTTACCTTTAACCTACATTCACAAATAAACCATTTGTTACATTAATCATCAATCACAAAATCAAGGTCGTTGAACAGGATAAAAACATTTGCGGTTCACTGCGGACTCGCGTATGTAAATCTACATATCTTTGTCGTGAATTGACATTATTTCTGGATATTTTTGTAGTCAACGGTAAAAGAATTGATACACAAAAAAAGTTCATCATTTACAATTTTTTAAAGATAGCATCTTATCTTGGCTTAACTACCTGCTTAAGAAATTTAATATTTGTGAGAATCTGTTGGAAAATAACATTTTACAGTCTTTAACTTTTTAATGTAAATTGCTGCACTGGATTACAAATCACCATACATATGTAAATATATATAGGCGCTGAAAATTAAGTGGGATAAATAAATATCATACTAGGTATAATATAAATTCCTGAAATCTTAGTTTAACAAATTTTATAACATAAGAGATAAAATCGCTAATATCTCACGAGAGCCAAATATACATTAATACAAAATATATATTTAACAAAACTCAAGAACAATATTTGCGGTTCTGACGTCGCGTTTGTAAATCTGTCTCCGTTGTGAAACTAACGCCTCTGTCAACACACAAGATTGCCTTCTGTGTTTTTTACCGTTACGCATTTTATGGGAAAAGCTGGGTGTACAATTTTTGTGTAACAGCTATAAACACTATCTTGACACATGAAGACATTGAAAATTGTTTGGGGTTACATGATTGTTCATCTGTATTTCAAAATCGTTTCTCATAAATTGCAAGCTTTAAAGTTGATTTCAATATTATTGAAATATGGAATTGGGAGGCCTGGAGCTTACTTCACTACGCTACTTCAATGCGGGTTGGTGGAGATGCGAGTTAGTGACCAACCCACAGTCGAATGTTTTCAAACCGCCCATAGGGCCTCCGACAAGGTTTCGCGACTGTTATCGACGACAACAACCGGGACCGGCGGCTTGACGTGCCCTCCGAAGCACGGAAACGCGCACGAAATTTTTAGCCACTAGCGGTCACCCATCTCACACCCGACCGCGCCCGTTTAGCTTAGTTGCATAGATCGTTTGCGTTCTACGCTAACCGCCGGGCCATGCGCGCTTCAATATGTATATGCATGGTAGGGTTAAAATGTTTAAGTTTATAAAATTTGCTACTATTACTTTGATTGGCCAGTATTCGGATGCATTTTTTACATAAAATAAATAAGTTGTGTGAATTTGTACTATTTCCCCATAATATTACATCGTAGCTCAGCCAAGCGCCTATGCATAGTAAGCCGTGTAGCAGATTTAAGATCGGTTGATTTTTTGAGATCTCTCAGCGCGTATATATTACTATAAATTGTGACAATTTTGATTTAATTTGCTGGAATTGAATTTAAGTGCTATGATACTACTATTAAGATTATGACTATTATTTAGATCAACTTGCGTAGACTTGTGCTTCTACCTTCAAACCGCCATAATTTACAAACGTTTATTTTTTGGGTTTGGCAGCGTATGCTTCTCGTTTATTAATCTATTTTTAAGCAGCTGATAATACTTCGCGTCAATCAATTTACTCGTAGTAGTATTATTTTACCACGAAAAATGAAAATTAAAGATTGGTACGGCCTTTAAACGAATATAAATCTCTAAAGAAAAATATTCCGAGGGCAGTAATACATTACAGGTAAAAGTTAAGAGATGTGGAGGAAATGCAGATGTGTATTTTAACAAGGACATCGCTGTTGTGTTGTGCTCAGATTTTCTAGCAGCGAGAAGTCTAAAAGTACCTCGCAAAAAAGACAAAGAAAAGTCTTGTGATCTACATAAAACTCTCCCTATCTTTCGCAATCCACCCGATTATATATGTGAAATAAAAATGTGACTACAATTTTTCTCTGCACCAACTTGACGGTACAGAAAACATGTAAGTCCGGGGGTGATGGCCGTACTTTTTGTTAGACACTATAAAAATCATTGCCCTGTGGTTGCCGGCGTTAGAATAGCACCACTCCGATTCTTCCCAGGAGGTCGTAGGAGGCGACCAAGGGACATATTCCAGGAGACGGGCAGCAGCGTCTTCCTGTGTATAACAACATCCACTGCGGTCACCAACCCGCAATGCCAAGCGTGGTGACTATGGCAATAGACCCCCTTATGGCAGTCACAAGTAAACCTCGGCCCCCAGTCCCCGGCGGCCCCGCTATCCCTGGTTACGACAGCGGCCATGGTAACGGCGGTGCAGGGGGTGCTAAGAATATCCGGCAGAGATTCGGCTGTCACAAAAGAAAACGACCTCTGCACCTGGCAACATACAACACCAGGACACTGAGAACCGACGAGAAGATACATGAGCTGGAAGCAGAGATAGATAAGTTACGCTGGAGTATCATAGGATTATCCGAAGTTCGAAGAGAGGGGGAGGACACGGTAATCCTTAAATCCGGTAACTTATTCTATCACCGGGAGGGCGAACATCTGTCCCAAGGTGGTGTCGGGTTTCTCGTCCACAAGTCCCTCGTCAACAACGTGACGAAAGTCGAAAGTGTGTCAGCAAGGGTAGCGTACCTTATACTCAGAATATCAAAACGGTATTCGCTGAAGGTCATACAGGTATACGCACCGACCGCGACACACCCAGACGATGAGGTTGAGGCTTGTATGAGGACGTCAGTAGAGCCATACATGCCTCTAAGACTCATTTCACGGTGGTGATGGGGGATTTCAATGCAAGACTGGGCACGCGAGACGGCGACGAGCAGAGAGTAGGGCCCTTTGGGTTTGGACAACGGAACCACCGAGGCCACTTGCTTGCTAACTTCTTGGAGAAGGAGAGCCTCTTTATGATGAACTCCTTCTTCAAGAAGAAGCCACACCGGAAGTGGACTTGGATAAGCCCTAATGGTTCCACGAAAAGCGAGATAGACTTCATTTTGGCAGACAAACGGCACATATTTAATGATGTCTCCGTGATCAACAGGTTCAAAACCGGAAGTGATCACCGAATGGTACGAGGCACATTAAATATCAACATCAAGCTGGAACGGTCACGCCTGATGAAGTCTACGCTCCGACCAACACCTGTCCAAATTGAGGGCTCCGAGAACTTTCAGCTCGAGTTGCGAAATCGTTTCGCGGGCTTGGAAGAATGCGAGTCTGTGGACGAATACAACACCAGGATGGTACAAACCGTCCACGAGGTAGGGTCCAAGTTCTTTAAGGCCCCCTCCAGTGGTAGACCTCAAGTGCTCTCTGAACACACCCTCGGTCTTATAAAGGAAAGGCGTGAACTATGCATCCGGTCTCCGTCTTCAATGTTGAAATACAGGCAGCTTAATAAACAGATCTCTTGCAGCAGACGACGCGATCTGCGTGCTCATAACACAAAGCGCGTCAAAAACACTATAGAGCGGAACCAAGGCACTAAAGTGTTCTCAAGGGATCTGAGTATTGGGCAAAGCCAGTTGACAAGATTGAAGACGGAGTCTGGCGCTATAGTTTCGTCTAAGCCTGAAGTTCAGAGAGAAATTGAGGGGTACTACGGACGGTTGTACAGCTCCTCAAAAGCTCCCGTCACCAATGTGGTGAACGATAAGAGAGCCAAATTGACCCGACACTATACCGAAGATATCCCGGACGTCAGCCTGTACGAAATTAGAAGGGCCCTAAATCAGCTTAAAAACAACAAAGCACCGGGCGATGACGGTATCACATCTGAGCTGCTGAAAGCTGGAGGGAAACCCCTCCTAGTGGCGCTCCAAAAACTGTTCGATACCGTCATCAGTAGCGGAACTGTCCCGGAGGCGTGGAGCAGAAGCGTGGTGGTACTGTTCTACAAAAAGGGCGACAAAGCTCTTTTAAAGAACTATAGACCCATCGCGCTTCTGAGCCACGTCTATAAGCTGTTCTCAAGGGTTCTTACTAATCGCATTGCGCGCAGGCTAGACGACTTCCAGCCTCCCGAACAAGCCGGATTCCGAAAAGGCTATAGTACCATGGACCACATACACACGCTGCGACAGGTTATACAAAAGACCGAGGAGTATAATCTGCCGCTATGTATTGCGTATGTGGACTATGAGAAAGCCTTCGATTCTATCGAGACCTGGGCAGTGCTAGAGTCTCTCCAGCGATGCCAGATTGACTATCGGTACATCGAGGTGTTAAAGTGTTTGTACAAAGCCGCAACCATGACAGTCCGAGTCCACGACGGAAGCACTGGACCTATTCCAGTGCAGCGCGGAGTACGACAAGGGGATGTTATATCCCCGAAGCTGTTTACCGCTGCACTGGAAGACGTGTTCAAGCTGATGGAGTGGAACGGGCTGGGTATTAACATCAATGGCGAACACCTCACACACCTTCGATTTGCCGATGACATAGTAATCTTGGCGGAGAACCTGGAAGAGCTCAGCACTATGCTAGGTGACCTCCATAGCGCCTCACAAAGGGTGGGTCTTAAGATGAACATGGACAAGACGAAGATCATGTCTAACGTCCATGTCACACCTATACCGGTTGTTGTTGATGGCGCTACTCTCGAAGTTGTCGACGAGTACATCTACCTGGGACAAGCGATCCGTATGGGTAAGTCCAACTTCGAGAGAGAGGTAACTCGTAGAATCCAACTCGGTTGGGCAGCGTTCGGGAAATTACAAAGTGTCTTCTCGTCCAGAATACCTCAGTGCCTGAAGTCGAAAGTTTTCGAGCAGTGTGTGTTGCCAGTGATGACCTACGGCGCTGAGACGTGGTCTTTTACAGTTAGCCTTTTCCACAAGCTCAAGGTCGCTCAGCGAGCGATGGAGAGGGCTATGCTTGGTATTTCTCTACGCGACAGAATTCGTAATGATGAAATCCGTAGAAGAACTAAGGTTACCGACATAGCTCTCAAAATCTGCAAGCTGAAGTGGCAATGGGCAGGCCATATAGTTAGGAGGACCGACAACCGATGGGGAAGAAAGGTCCTTGAATGGAGACCACGTCTCGGCAAAAGGAGTACAGGCCGCCCTCCAACCAGGTGGACTGACGACCTGAAGAAGACAGCGGGTAGTCGCTGGATTCAGAAGGCCCAGGACCGGGAGGAGTGGCGAACGTTAGGGGAGGCCTATGTCCAGCAGTGGACAGTAAAAGGCTGATGGATGGATGGATGGATGGATAAAAATCAAACTTTTAATATTTTTTTAGAAACTTTTATTTCAAACCAGTCTTTATTTATTAACGTATAAAATAACACTAAGCAATCAACAAATTTAAATCAAATAAAATAAAAAAACAGAACATTACTAAAACTCTTGACTGGCCATCTCTCCCGAGGTGTCCGGGAGAGATGGCCATGGTAGTAAGGGGATGATGGTCAGTAGTTTACTCAACTTTTTTTAAGATTTCTACTCTTTTTTGGCCATATGTTGGAACATATATTTGGAATATATGTTGTTAAATTCGGTACAGTTTTCATTTTCAACCCAAAATAAACAAATGATACATTGCAACCAGTCAATAAATTGGGTACAGTAATAATTTTCCCCACACCCAGCACAAGCAAAATGAACAAGATGTTCATTTTTGGTATCATTATCTGAATTTCAGTGTATTAGTTCTTCTTCTCCCTCACTGCTTTCTAAGATATTTCGAACAGCCCTTCGCTTCCTGGTTGCCCATCACCTTCTCAGTATTATTCTCTTTTGTGCGATAAATATTCCCATTTTTAATTTTTATTTTCTCTTCTTTGGCATGTTTTTACTGTTATTTGCCTTTCCTTAACTTAATATGAGAATCAGATGTTAAAAGAACTGGACTTACTTTGTCCTTTTTCTAGCTTCAACAAATCTCTGAGGTATTGGTGAAATTTCTTTCAGAATTTTAAAGGGGTTTAAATTCTTTATCAAGTTTTTCCACACCCTCGTAGAAGCACTAAAAGTTATTTCATTCAAATTGCCATCTTTGGTAGTTAAAAGTATTAAAAAAAATTAAAAAGTGAAAATGTTTAATTTAAAATTAAATTTAAAATAAAATAATAAATAATCTTTACCGGACCGCGTATGGCCATCTCTCCTTATTTGACTGGGAGAGATGGCCATATCGGAATAAAAGTGAAGGACTCTGCATCACTAACAATTTTGATGTTAGAATGCAAAAAAACAATCATACTGAACTTTTTTAGGGTTTTACTAACTTTTTGATTTGATTTCACTTAAATTTTTCACGTATTGATAATGGCCTACGCTGGCAGAAGCGTACTATGTGTAAACTAGCGCCATATAGTTATTAGTTCCGAAAATAATTGAATTGGCCATCTCTCCCGTACGGCCATCTCCCCCGGACTTACCCTAATTAATTTTACTCCTAGTTCAATTCAAATTTTAATTTTAATCTGTAAAAATTTGCACGTCGAGTTACATCGGGAAAATATACGGGATAGTTATAATGTAATAAGTTATATGTACTCATATACATGCAAATAAATAAATTCCCGTTGGTTAGCGTAGAGCGCAAACGATCTATGCAACTAATCCAGACGGGCGCGGTCGGGTGTGAGATGGGTGACCGCTAGGGGAAAAATCATGCACGTTTCCGTGCTTCGGAGGGCACGTTAAGTCGTTGGTCCCGGTTGTTGTCGATAGATTACAGTCGTTAAACCTTGTCGGAGGCCTTATGGGCGGTTTGAAAACATCCGACAGCAGGTTGGCCACTAACCCGCATCTCCACCAATCCACATTGGAGCAGGGAGGTCAAGGCCTCCCCAATAAGGGGGAGAGACCCGTGCCAGGTAGTGGGACGCAAAAAGAATTGCAGTCAAATTAGTTCATTCATTCATTCAAAAGTATTAAATAAACCTACTAAGTGACGAGTTCTTATAGCAAATAACAATTAGTTGCCAACCGTCCTGTTTTCCCAGGATATGTCCTGCTTTCTAGGGTGTCCTGGGCTGTCCTGGATAGTTTATAAGCATCGTCCTGAGTTTTTAAAGAGTCGCTTAAATAATGCTGCTGCTCACCACAGTTGCGACGTTCTGCCCATAGAAGTAGAATTAATAATTGTAAAAAATTATAATCACTTTTCTACATAATAATATGTACATTGTTCGAACAGAAAAGCTACTGCAGTTTTGCATAGACGCTGGGATGGAATTTACTAACTCCAATTTTACTCTAAGACACGCTGGTTGAGCCTTTTTCCAGCAATTGAAAAACTTGAAACCTCTACAGTACATTTTTTTTTATACCTAATGAGTATGCAGAAGCTTACTTGTTCCTTGTCCACTCAGTAATGTCGGTTATTCACATGAATATTGAAAGAGTAGAAAGAAAAGACAAGAAAACAGCGTATACATATAAATTTGGTAATTACTGCATTATATAATAATATAGTCCTGTCTTAAAACCGAAATGTCCTGGTATTTCTATATTCAAATCCTAGATTTCTAATTTTGCAGATGGCAACTCAAAATTAGACGAGCCCTTTCCATGCGCAGCTAAAATGGACGTCTCACATAACGAGTGCCGACATACTCGAGGCAAAAAGTATACCTAAATTAAAAAGAAAGGCATACGAAGTAGCAGACCTACATTTGCTCTGACCTGTTCCAAGAGGAACGTATTTCCTAAAACAACACATTTTAGAACGAGTGAAGTTCCAAAAGGTTTTAGTGCAATCTTTGCTAATGAGAACGTACAAAATTGAAAAAACATATTATTATTATCAAAGGTATTATATCGGCTGCAACCATTTTTGCGTCTCACTGCTGGGCATGGGTCTCTCCCCCTTATTGGGGCGGCCTGGAGCTTACTCTACTCCAATGCGGGTTGGTTGAGATGCGGGTTAGTGGTCAACCCACTGTCGGATGTTTTCAAACCGCCCATAAGGCCTCCGACAAGGTATAACGACTCTTATCTATCGATAACAATCGGGACCAATGGCTTTGCGTGCCCTCCAAAGCACAGAAACGCGCACGAATTTTTGCCACTAGCGGTCACCCATCTCACACCTGACCGCACCCGTCTGGCTTAGCTGGGTTGATCGCTTGCGTTCTACGCTCGCCGCCGGTACATGCGCGCTTTGCGCCATATTGTCTTTACTATTCGGCTCTAGCACACTACTGGGAACAGGAAGTGTGACATAAAAAGGGTTTAAAAAATCGGAAAATCGCCACGCTAGCCAAGTGTAGATTTGTGCACATCGTCCCTGTAGCTTCAGGATTAAGCATAGAGCTACGGTATCCCCTGCCTGATTGTAAGAGGCGACTAAAAGGGGGCTTCCGGGGTTGTGAACGATGAGAGTGGGAGCTTGACCCGTCCAGCCAGCAGCCCCGGGAAGGACAGCGGTGTGAGTGTGGCTGCATGCCACCGTGAGTGCCTGAGGGTGCAGGAGAACGCATCAGCTCTCCCGAAGAACGGACCCATTATGGGGTGCCGCGCGTGGAGGACAACGATGCATCCCACTGGAGATCTCGAAGTCCTCCCCAAGCGCAGAGGCAGGCCACAGAGGTACGAATCCCACATAACCCGGTACCCTCTCCCAAGGTGCTGGGTACCTCTTGAAGGTTTGATTTGTGCACATTATGCCTTCGAGAAATTATGAGTTTCTTTCAGGCATGCACGGTGACGGAAAACATCGTAATTAATAAAATATCGCAATGCCTCCAGAGTTGAAACGGTGATGGTACTAGGTACACGGTATCACGTGCCTGATCCTAAGAGGCGACTAAAAGGGGGCTTCCGGGGATGCGGACGGTGAGAGTGGGAGCTTGACCCGTCCAACTAGCAGCCCCGGGGGTGACGGAGGTGTATGCGTGGCCGCATACCGCCGTGAACACCTGAAGGTGCCGGAGAGCACGTCTGCTCTCCCGAAGATGGGCCCGTTCTGGGGCGCGCGCGTAGAGTACACCGGTGCGTTCCTATGGAGATCCCGGAGTCCTCGAAAACGCAGAGGCAGGCCACCGAGGGGATTTTAGTGCGGTCAAATCCCACATAACCCGGTATCCTCTCCCAAGGTGTCGGGTACCTTTTTAAGGTTTCCCCCCGATACCAAAAAGGCACCTACACCTCGCGCCAAATACGCACTTAACAAAATATTTCTTTGTCTTTTTCTTCTATGCTCCGAGGGTTTGAACTTGGAATATTCGTTTCGAAGACTTCGAGTTTTATCGCTCGGCAATCGCTGCTCGCATGTGATACGAAAAGGACTAAAACGATCAATGTTTTAATATTCAATTTATGCTTAACCAAAGCGTGAAGCAGAATCTAGACCTGTCACACACATTACCAAATGGCGTGTCGTAATAATCACGCGCCATCAATTCCTTGTAGTGAGGTATGATATTCACCGCAACACACAGCCATAGGTCGATTGGACCAGACGGGTGACATAATTGGGACAGTTCAAATAACTAATGCGGATGACCACCATTGCATTATTGAATCTGCTCTGTATTTGTACTTTCGCAGAATTAGTTAGTCATTACTATTTATTTCGAGTTTTCTTTAAATATTTTGACCGTGAAAGGAAAATATACTTTCAGAATCGAGCGAATTATCGAATTATTTTTACTTACAGTACTACAGCCTTACACTAATTTTATGTCGATATGAATCTATACTAATATATGAAGCTGAAGAGTTTGTTTGTTTGAATCTCGAACTACTGGTTCGTATTTTTGTGTTGGATAGTCCATTTATCGAGGAAGGCTTTAGGCTATATAACATCATGCTATGACTAATATCTAAAACCACGCGGACGAATTCGCGGGCGACCGTAAGTGCCTTATACTGCGCCTAGAAAAAAAATGTTTCTTTTCAGATTAAAATTTTGATTTTATTTTATGTTATTTTGTTAATTTAATGAAGAAGCAAACGATACAGATCAGGTAGTAATTATCTGCTGTCATTGATGCTGCTGACCTCTATAAAAAACTAAAACAAGCCCGCGTGACGACCCACGTGGCGCAATTGTTACCATGCCGGACTGCCAATCGAGGGGTCCGGACAGAAATTTGAACGATGAGTTTAATAATAATAATAATAATAATAATAATAATAATAAACATTACACACTCATAGGCCCCTGTGATGGTGGTGAAATTTTTGTTCTCGGTCTGGGTGTTTGTGTCCCTGTTTTTGTATGTGTCCATGGTACCCTCGACACAGGGTATTAATTACCTTACTGTAGGGCTATGAGTGTGTAACTTTTGTTGGAGGCTGACCGGCAGCTGCACCTTTCCTTAGTGGCACTATACGAGTAAAATTGCATTTGGTCAAAAATAGGCCCAGAGGTGGTAATCATACATCCATTGATGACCCGTGGGGCGTAATGCTTACCATACAGGGCTACCCATCGAAGGATTATTTTGTTTTTATTACAGGGTATATATCCCGGGTTCGATTTCCGGCGAAACAGAAATTTGATTGATGAGTTTAAATTTCTGTTTTCGGTCTGGGTGTGACTTTGTGTGTGTCCATGGTACCCACGACACAGGGTATGTATATATGTATACCCTATAGCTATGAGTGTGAAACGTTCATTTATTTATTTATTGTTATCAGCCTTTCATATTACTTTGCTGTAGATAGACCTCCCCTGACGTTCATGGTGGTAGTACATGGTTGAAACTACCTCAGTCGTCAAACATGGTGTTTAAAAAACAGAAATTTAGAGTCATCATTCAAATTTCTGCCTCGCTGGAATTAAACCTGGGACTTTTGATAGCCAGTACAGCACGGTAATCATTGCGCCATATGGATCGTCAAAAATCAATAATATAAATAACATGATCAGAAAAAAAATCACGTCTCTTTATTTCCCTCATACTTTCTAGTAGCTCCTGACATTCGACCCATCTCAATATCGGCAGCCGTCCTGAATATTTGGCTTGCTTTATGCGAACAATTTGTACATTCGGAAAACGTTGCCAAGAGCTTGCTTACTTTCAAACGGCCCATATGTATGCACTTTATGTTGCGAGTTACGGTCAAACGTTTCACCAAAGTCTATAAAATTACGGAATTACCACAATCTCAGTTTGAATTTTCTAGCTGCAAATACGGATGCATGATGAAAGAGATTTGAAAGAGACATTGATAGTCTGTGTAATGGTATAGATAAATTCTAAGGTAAATTTTTTGATAGACTTTTGACGATTCCATAGAATTCTAAGTTTCAAAAAAAGAATAAACTATTAATTTAAATTGCAAATTAAGTTTCCTTTCTTTTTCCTTTTCTATAGCATCTAAAGTGCAATAGTAGAGGAGACGTGGAAGATCGTGTTATTAGATCGGTGATCTTCAGGCTCTAAGACCACTACTGAAAATTTATTTAAACTTGGAATTTACTGCTTTAAGAAATTGTTGATGGATGATTTTATGTTCCTAATTTGTATAAGGTCATTGCGGTGGATTACATCCTAAATAGTTTTACAGGCAACAAGGCACATCTGGATTACCATCCACATCAAAGAGTGCATAATTATGACCATGCCCTTTCTTTGAAGTATGAAGGGTATTCGCATTTCTGTAAATATACAATAACGGTTCACACTAGTGCCCAATAAAGAATCGTGAGAGTTTCGAACACGCACGACCACACTCTCTCCCTCGCGAAATCTAAAATCATGAGTTAGTCTTGGTGAAGTAAGCTCTAAGCTACCCCAATAATGGGAAAAGACCTGTGCTCAGTAGTGAGGTGATTTACATAATAGAACCAATTTTTTACTCAATCCATCACAAAAACACCAACAGATTAGATTAACCTTTTAGACGGTAAATGATATTCTGATATTCTCTACCTACGTATCTAAAGATTAATTGCGCCTGGCATCGACAACCTTTGATCAGGGTTCGAGCAGAGGTCGTCTGAAAACAACATGAACACCAAATATTTGCAGATTATAAATTTTGAATTACATTAACGGGCTCGTTAAATATCTCTTAAGCTATGTTATTTAACATTTTCGAATAACAAACACGAACTTTTAATTTAGAAGTGAATTTAAATTTTTGACTGGTAGTAAATACAACTATAGAATCGATCAAAACTTAGATCAGTTGGTAAAATGGCTGTGACCTACTCTCCAGATCGACACAGAGAATTCAAATAGTTCGAATTATAATGTAATGGTTTACAACTTTACGACGTAAAAGTGGCATCAGTGATACTTAGCCGCTGAAATAAAATGCTTCCAAATTTTGGGTACTAAACAGCAAACTTACGAAGTACGAAGCGAGCATGGCCCGGCGGTTAAGCGTAGAACGCAAAACGATCTATGCAACTAATAGGGCGATTACATTGGCCAACATGCAGGGCCCGATTTGGCATACATTGCTGGTTATCTTGAGTATATTATTACAATGTACTCAGATAACCAGCAGTGTATCCCAAATCGGGTCCGATAATTAGGGCCGTCTAATCGATCCTTAAGCTAAACGGGCGCGGTCGGGTGTGAGATGGGTGACCGCTAGTGGCACAAAATTTCATGCGCGTTTCCGTGCTTCGGAGGGCACGTTAAGCCGTCGGTCCCGGTTGTTGTCGATAGATAACAGTCTTTAAAATAATAACCTTGTCGGAGGCCTTATAAGCGGCTTAAAAGCGTCCGACAGTGGGTTGGCCACTAATCCGCATCTCCACCACCCCGCATTGGAGCAGCGTGATGGAGTAGTCTTAGCCAAAACAGGTACGCTCAAACCATCGAATCACCTAAGACAGTTCAGTTTTCATAACTTTATCGCATCCAGAACTCATCGCCCGTACAGATGGAATGATATCGCCAAATAACGTCATTAGACGGGTCAAAGCATCGCTGAAATAATTTTCTTTTGAAAGGACCGAGGTGAAGCTATTAGGCACATTATTCAGCATTACCACGAAAAGACTTGGCTTTTCTGTGATAAATAATTTCTTATATCGAATGTTCGGAACAAATGGAACGTTTTGTTATCGAAAGATATGATTGAATCACTCTTGGAAGGTAATATGTTACCTATGTTGGTTTGTTGCTTTATTTTCAATTTTATTGCTTAACTAACATACAACTAACAACTGAAGCCTACATTACATGTAAGGTGGGGACGGCTCGTGAACATCTGACAAATCCAACAATCCCCCGATTAATTAATCTGGTACTCTAAAGTTTTCGAATTAAATGACGACAAAAATAATTTTTGTCGTAAATTAATTCGAATTTGATATTTTTTTTCCACATATAAAAGTTAAGAAAAAAGTCTTGATACAGATAGAAATTTCCAAAATTTTCATTCAGTTTAAAATAATAGGTAATAAGGACAACAATAATTGTAAAACATTTTACTTTAGTACATGTACTCGTACCGTATATATATTCATATGCATGTAGTAAAAAGCGGTCATTTTAATATTACAAAGAGACACTCCAATTTTATAATTTTATTTATTTGTGTAGATATTTGTATAGATAACATTTAATTTCATTCCGAAATTCCAACACACTACTCGTATTTTTACTTGCTAAGCTTGCACAGAAATTCTTTTTGAATTCCACTCCTGTAAAAAGTATTCTTCTGAAGGCAGATCAAAGTAAATGTAGGTTTGTTACGTCATATGTCATTCTTTTTAATTTAAAATAAGCCGACACTCGTCATACGAGATGTTCTGGCTAGATACCTGTGTTTAAAAAGGGCACAACTGCTGGTCTTTTCTACAAGAATCAAATGCTCTGCTGTCTTTAATTGTTTTAATGAAATTTGATGAAATACGAACTAATTTCAAATAAGATTTTTTCTTGTCAAGTAATAAAGCTATGTAAGCAGTTTGAATCAGTAAGATCTGGACCACTTATTTAGGTATTCAAGTTTTTATTTACAAATGTATTTTTCTCATTTTTGTACTTATATTAAGAGAGCAATTTTTTTGTGACAAAGTGTTACGTTCATCCAGCATACAATTCTTTTATAGTATTGTTCCGTAGCACCTTTTTAGTTAACACTACGTTTTTGCAAAAATTGTCATTAGCAAAGCTAACACAAATACCTTTTTGAATTCTCTCGTTCCGAAGTAGAGTGTTATTGTAGAAAATACATTCCTTTTGGAGCAGGTCAGATTAAGTGTAGGTCGGCTGCTTCGTATGTCACTCTTTTGATTTACATCTCTTGCTTCGAGTTAGTCGTCATACAGATGTCCATAATAGCTAGACCCCTGCACTAAGCAAGGGCCCGTCTACTTGTTTTTTTAGACATTTAGAATCGACGCTTGTAAAGATTATGTGACATCTTTGTACATGTCATACAAAAAAAATTTTTTTTGATATATCGAATTTAAAATACCTAGATCGACTTCAAGAGAAATTTTGAGTATTTTGAAAGATTTGTTCGACAAAGTACCAAATTCTGTGCCCATTGCTCTTTATTGTTAGCAGATTGTACCTATAAAATACTTTTAAAAAAATCTTATTGTGTGTACATCCAAAATTATTATAGCAAAATGTTACGTTTGTCCAGCATACAATTCCTACATATTTTTTACGAAGCACATTTTAAGTAAACTATTTATGTTTTTGCAATTTTGTACGTTCTCATTAGCAAAGATTGCACTATAACTTTCTAAAATAAAATTCGTTCTACAATGTGTTGTTTTAGGAAATACTTTCTCTTTGGAGCAGTTCAGAGCAAATGTAGATCTGCCTATTTGTCATATTTAATTCTTTTTTATTTACACCTCTTACCTCGAGTTAAACGTGTAAAGCGGACTGTGGAGGACCGCAACGAGTCCAGATGGTGCCGGTGGAATTTTCGTCGTGTGATATAGTGATGAAATGGTATCGTTTTGAAAAGTTCCTCGGAGCACACACCATAGTAAAGTCGGTAGAACTGTAGAACACGCAGAGCGAGTTAAGCAGTTCTAGCATGTCAGTCAATCTTGGGTCATTGACGATTCTGACTGCGAGGTTTTGCATGGAGTCAAATGGGTGTAGCTGGTATTTATATTCATAATAATGTATAAACAAAATGTTTCTTGTTGTAATATGACCGGAGTGAAACACGGATTCTATACTTAATTTTACTTGACTATACTAAGTTTCAGTATAAGAAATGTTCATAGAAAAAATATCGCTTAAAATATTAGTCTGGAATACCACAATGGATCGCGCAGAAATAAGGTCACAAAATTTATTGCCTTTGCCTCGTTTGTGTCACAGATGTCACATATTCAGGCAACCCTTCGTAACAAGTTATAACAATGATGACATGTAACTATACATTAAAGTGTCCAGTCCTAACGTTATCAACTAGATAAGGTACGATGTTTTAATTTTGTAACTAAAATAATGTAGATTGGAATTTTACCGGAAATTTAAAAACACTTGTCGTCGTCGTGTTTCTTTTATGTTAGGTATAATATATCAAATTAAGTTAATAATATTTTATTCGATATAGATTCATTGAGCACACGAGTCTTATTAAATAAAGTAGCATTAAAAATGCATGGCATTTTGACTTAACTCCCAAACTTCCAGACACCTGTCTTGATTTTGAATACATGTTACTATGCGCTCGCTTCTCAAAAACAGGCAAAAATTTTAGATTCATCATTCAACACTTGAATTAAGCAAGAATCGCACGATTCCAGTCCCTTAAGTAAATGTCTATATATTTTTATAAAGAGACCTTGCAACTTGTTGCAGTAACTTAATACCTTTACATAATTACATTAGATAAAATTAACTACTTTAATCCGTAAAATGCTTTACTAATGAACTTTATATAACAGGGTATTATATATTTTGAAACTGTAAACTCCTCTTTCACAATTATTTGTATTTTCAACCAGTAGTAGGTATAATCGCTAACTACTATCTAAAAAACGTAGGTATATGATACAGTATTATAACACACAAAAGATAACACAAAAGCATAACCCTCCTAGACTTTTATCTTCAATAGAAGACTGAGACACCGTATTAGAATGGACTAAAATATAGGCCGACCATTATAAGAAGACACCTAGCCGTGAGACTGGGCGAAGCGCCTGAACGTACTGTGAGCCGACCTTATGTCACGTTTAAAGAAAATATGGTGTCATTATTTTTATTCTATTGCACCTTAATGCCACCGTTTTATTTTTTATGAAAAGTAATTCAAACAAAATAGGTATATAAATAAGCAGATCCTTCATATGTCTAAATATAACAACAGACAACTTAAAATAAATATGTTTCGCACATGTCATTTACTGGGCCTTTTACGTATTATATAAAAAGTAAGGTAATATTTGATTATATTATCTACCAAACAAGAAAGATTTTTCCAGACAAGTAGGGAGGAAAAGAATTATTAAATTATCGCAAAAGCAAACCTATTATCTTCTCCCTTTTCTAACACCTAAAGATTCTTAATATCATTTTAATAAATGCACTCATTAACATGACACCTGTGCCAAGTAATTTGGCAAAACGCCTGGACGTACACTAAACCAGCCTATTGTCACGACGTACAAAGAAAATACGACGTCACTTGTGACGTCACTTTGTTCCATTGAAACCCAACCAGTTGGGAACTAAAGCAATAGATTAAAAGATTACTGACTTTGTAATTTTATAGAAAAAGTTCAACTCGTATATCTACCAAACACGAATGATTTTACCAGACCAACAGGGAGGCATAATTCATAATTCTTTTTTGGCAAAGGGAGATCTCCCGCCGGGCGAGGTGGTCATGCCCGGGGAGCGGCCGCGCTCCAACTGACTCAATTCGGAGCTTGTATATATGGTAGGATATTCCGAAAACTTCGATAGCGTGATTCAGGAATACCCGTAGCGCCATCTCTTGATGAGTAGCGGAAGGTCGCTACATCACCCCCTGCTCAGACCGGAGGTCGATAGCTTCAGAAATCCAAGCTTGTGCAGTCTTCGCTTACAAGTGCCTTCAATGCCCTCTATCTTCAGTGAGTCGAGATGTGAAGGTGAGGCCTTGTGTTGCCCTCTATCCGCGGTGAGTCGGGATGTGAGGGTGAAGCGAGGTGTGGAGATACCCTCTGTCCACGGTGAGTCGGGATGTGAGGGTAGGTTGAAGTGTGGAGGCGAGTAGTGGGTTCTCGAGCCGTCCACGAAGTCGTTGGAGGTAGCTGGATCAGGATCAGGAAGCGTGATTCAGACGCGCTGCGATGAACCTGATGAGCTGCTGAAGTGATGCTGCAGTCCATCCAGGGTGTGAAGGTGCGACTGATGAAGGTCAGAAGGGACGTATTCTTGTCCGGGGTCACCAGTTTGGCAAAGGGAGATCTCCCGCCGGGCGAGGTGGTCATGCCCGGGGAGCGGCCGCGCTCCTACTGACTCAATTCGGAGCTTGTATATATGGTAGGATATTCCGAAAACTTCGATAGCGTGATTCAGGAATACCCGTAGCGCCATCTCTTGATGAGTAGCGGAAGGTCGCTACACTTTATTAGCATTTTTGGGTTACACTATTTCACTTACAATTCAATTTGTCGATCACACCATTCACACCACAAAAATACAATGCCGATTAAGGCTTTTAAAAGACATTGAATACAAAATAATTATATTGAACAACTTTTAAGAGTAACAATAAACGATTCGGAGATAACAATATTAATAATAATTTTATAATAATAATAATAACATGTCATGATAATTAATTAAATGTCAATGATTAATATAGGTACTTAATTGTCAAGTTTTATCATAATATTTCTTTGCCGTTTAAATAATCGTCACAAATGTAATAACATTTTGAAGTCAGTATTAGTTTAATTTTTTTGAAGAACATATTGTCTTCTTTTATTTCTTTTATTTCAGTTGGCAAGCATAGAATTATTAGCTATCTAAAAAGAAAACCTTTTCTCCCTTTTATAATATTTGAAAATGCGTAAAGACAGCATTTTTATAAATGAACTCATACATACGAGTAGATCGCCAATAACATGACACCTGTACCAAGAGATTAGGCAAAATGCCAGGACGTACACTAACCCAGCCTAATACGACGTCATTTTGTTCCGTTGAAACCCACCGAACTAAACCTATAGATTAAAAGATTATTTTAAGACTCCTTGGGGTTCCTTTTTTCGAATTGACACAGTCTTGAAGCCACTCTATTTTACTCAATAGGTCTCAATGAACGCTGTAACGGTCTCGATTTCTGTGAAAATTATAAGAAACAAACATCTCTAGGATTGTTTTAGTAAGATGTACACAAATAACTAGATTAATGTACCATAAGCTTGACAATAATATTTATTCTGTAATTATTCACTTTTGGATAAAAGAAAATTGATTTTTCGTATTGATATCGGGACCGATAATTACGACTCAATTTTATTATCATAATATCAAAATTATTACAATTTGCCTAATCAGCGTCATCTTTTATCTACTTGGATTTTTGAGACAATAATTATATGAATGGACATACGAGTACATCGTCCATTATACGTTGACACCTATGCTATTCATATTAGATGGTAATCACGAAATAGGACAGAGAATAGAGATTACCTATGTGTTTTATAAAGGTAACGAATGATACCTAATTTTAAAAAAAAGAAACCACAATCATAACCCCATGATACCCTGTCTTGTATGTACTATGGATATCCATAAAGAAAAGAACATACACTTTCAGACCAGGAAAATACATCTCTCCCGCTACTTATCGAACTCTTGCATGGCATTCCGGCGAAGTAACTATTGAGCCATGCGGGTGTAAAACAATTGTAAACTAATGATGTAAAAATAACATAAAATTATGACCCGATACAGTATTACGTATAGACCTAATATCCACAATACAAGTGCCATTCAGAAATTAATTAATCTCTCTTTACTGAAAATATCGAGGCCGAGATAAAGAAAGATATAAATTATTTACTTAAAATTTACAATCATCAGGTATAAATTACTGTCAAAACATAACCAAATATCGAATCAAACTTGGAACCGTTGCACCAAACAGTTCTATTTCGGTGGCAAGATGCGGTTTCTGGCACCACATAAGGCGATCAAATGTCGTCTCTAAATACCTTCCAACGAAGGAGAAACGAGGTTGATGGACGGCCGTTATCATTTCTTAACACTTCTATAAAAAAACTTCTCACTAAAATGGTTTATCCAATGGTTCTATAGCTTAAAATTTAGTATTTTTTTATTTGAATGGAAATGGATTTATTTGCGTTGCTATTCCGAAGGCTAATGGTCGCTCACCATGGGCGTAGCCAGGCCATGGACGCAGGGTGGGGCAGCAGTCTAAAATAATAATAATTATGTAATCAGCAAACTATACCCGCAGTATACCATATAAATATACCATGTGTCGTGGGTGCCATGGACACTCACAAACACCTAGAACGAGAACAAAAAAATTAAACTCATCATTCAAATTTCTGCTTCGCCGGGAATCGTACCCGGGACCCTGATCGGCAGTCCGGCGTGGTTACCATTGCGCCACACGGGTCTTCATATTATGTAAGTATATATTATATACACATATATATGTGTGTGTGTGTATGTATATCGGTAGAAATATAGTAAGTAATAAATTTCTTTGCTTTGAAAATATGTATTACAAACTAAAAAAATACAAGTGTACGAGGTACTTGCTTGCTTAAGTTTATTCGACTTTCTTAAGTTTCCTTCGCGCTCTACCATATTTTCCCTCTAGAATATGTCAAAGTTCTGGCATAAGAATAGAATATTCTAAAAGCTGTGATAAGTCAGCGGGATTTATTCAGTACTTTACACCCACGGCCCACATCTGCTCTAAATACAAAACTTTTAACGTAGAATTTATTTTCAAATAGTCTTATTATTCGTGTATTTATTCATAGTTTATGAAGATATTTTTGAAGTGAAAACTTCTTTAGCGGCGTTGTGTACTTTTTTGGGATGGGTAAAAAATGTTAAACTCGCGTCAACTACACGTGACCTGATCGAAAATTCGTAAGACGGAGGGGTGACCAGCTGTCACTTGACGGCTCGACTGTCTATACTTGTAAAATTCGTTTATATCCAGTAATCCAGTAAAAAAGTGACGAAGAAATTGTAAAAGAAAATGAGTGAGTACTTTATAAAAATGCTAGATGAAAACCTACTGAAAATACTAGATAAAAAATAATACTGATATAAAATATCAAAAATGAACAACGTTAATGTTCAAGTTTTCACTTCTGCCGGCACTACCGGAGTGCAAGTCGTTTTTTTTATGTTTTAATCATAGCTGTGAACCTTTTTTGATCTTATTATATATATACATAATATGAAGACCCGCGTGACGTAATGGTTACCATGCCGGACTGCTGACCGGAGGGTCCCGGGTTCGATTCCCGGCGAAGCAGAAATTTGAATGATGAGTTTAAAATTTCTGTTCTCGGTCTGGGTGTTCGTGTTTCCGTCTTTGTATGTGTCCATGGCACCCACGACACAGGGTATATCTACCCTACTGTGGGGCTATGAGTGTGAAGCGTTATTTATTTATTTATTATGTTCATAGTGTTCAAGACCTTATTCAGGAGGCCTAGAGCCTACTTCATCAAACTGCTCCAACACGGTTTGGTGGAGGTAAAGGTTACCTAGAAGTGAACCCGCTTTCAGATATTATAAAATCTACTATAAAACTCAAGTTAAGGTCAAATGATTATTAAATTTGTTAGTTTGGGTATGGTACATCTAATACCTTTAAACGAGCAATTCTTGTATATACCTAAATATATTTTTTGAATCTAGGAAACGGCTCCAAAGATTTTGATGAAATTTAGTACACTAGTTTCGGGGTGATAAATCGATCTTGGGCTGGGGATCTCGAAAATCTCCTACCATCCACCAATCCGACGTTCAAAGAAATGACCATGTTGATTTGAAAGACCTCTATGAAAATTTCTTTCATTGAATTAAAGCTTCTTCGGCCGAATGGTTGCGTGAGCTAACTACGAAACTAGAAACCCGGGTTCAAACCTCAATCAAAACCTTATTGTGTCTAATTTTTATTTTCTGTGTTTTTTTTATTAGGAGCTATATTAGATGGCGTTGTTAAGTAACACTAAGTAAATGAGTGTTTCGTGTAAAACTAAACCAAGAAAATAAATTGTTTTTATCCTAGCAACGCACGGTCGTTCAGGTACCAAGAAGTTTATCTGAGATAGTCGTGTTAGTTATAAAGCAATATTAAATTAACTAACGTTGCAATGTAGGCGAAATTGTATGAGCAACATTGTTTTAAAATGTCTATTTCTATGATATCTTTTTTAATAATAATAATAATAATAATAAATTTGTTTATTTCTCACCCACAATATAGCTTATAAATACTTAATTTTACATAGGTATTTATTGTCTTAATTATACATAAATGTTATCACTTATATTTAATAAACTAGTACATTCCAAAACTTAGACCTGAATATATAAATATTTATTTTTATCATTATAACTTTAAAAAAAATGAACAAAAAATCACAATCTTCTTATATTTTAACTTCAAATCAGTTTCTTAGTAATTATCTTAGTAATATCTTTAATAGTAAGAAATTGAAAGATGAGTCCTGGATTAGAAAAACTAACTGATGATTACATAAATTAATGTTGTAATGTTATTTTACTGTTTATGAGATACATCTAAACTTGTTACAATTGGGCCCAAAAAAGAAAAATGACTATTAATCTTTATTTATTTGTGCTTATGTACTACTGTGTGTAAGTATACTGTGGGAGACTGGTGCCTAAACTAAGCTTTGGGGCTTGTATTTCAGGACGTCTCCACCCCTCATCAGCTGCATCATTTATTAAAGTACTGTCATTTAGCTCATATTACAATTTATTTTAAACTTTACCAAGTAATATTAAACATAAAAGAGCAATAAAATATTTCACGTTATTGTTTAAAATACTCTCCCTTATTTCTAAAAATATTCTCTATGTAAATAACTTCAATACGGCAAGGCAACGACAAGGTATGCAAATACAGTGTAATTTACTTCTTTGAACTTGGTAAACTTTTAGTCCTTTTCATTTATTTTTGGCATTAATTTTCAAGTTTGTTTTTCAAGCTGCATGTGCATGTATCCTATGTGGGAGGAGGGTGGGGAGAGGGAGGGAGGTGCTATTGCATGAAAAAGTATACACCATCATAGGTACGTTCTGATTGCAGATTGTTGCAAAGTAGTTTTTACCTAACTATATAATCATAATCTTTATTGGATCTATTTTTGGGTTACAATTGCGGAACAACGAAGTTCCGCAAAGTGACGAATGATTCAATTAATTATATAAGACCTTAAATTAGAAAACGTTATATTCTTATAGGTTACCATGTTTTTCAAGGTTATTGTAGAAATAACCCATAATGGCATATCAATTTTAACACGCTTTTATTAACTTGACCTGTATGTATGTATGTAACAGAATCTTTTAACTTCATTTTCACTTACTTCTAGGAGTCTGATTAACTTGAAAATTTGCACAGGGGTCAAGGGCCGATGACAATACAATAATCTCATAACTTTATATTAAAGTCCTAACTTGGATCATCAGGATAAAAAAAACTAAAAAACACGCTTTTGTGAAAATACGAACTAAAAAGTTAAAAAATAAGAAGAAAATGAATTTTACTGTAAATAAATGCATGCATGGTGTCAATAGTATCTTAAAAACCTCCCCACGCTTTTTTACAGTAAAATTCATATTCTTCTTATTTTTTTTCTTTTTTGTTCGTATTTTCACAAAAGCGTGTTTTTTAGTTTTTTAAACTACATTATTTATTTCCTTTACAATTTGTTGTTCTTCTGAAATTCTCTTGAATAGAAAGTAACTTAAATATTATAAAAAGCGCGTATTGGTGTATGCTCGTAATTCACTCGAATTGAAGAGTAAATATAACTCGTACCTAAATTCATTTTATTTTGAAATAAATTGTTTTTCTCTTTTCTTACGAAAATATTATTTGTAATAGAATATTATTTCAATAAAGCGTCACGCTATGACAACGAAATATGTAAATGCTGTGCAGTCTACTTCGTTAAACTTGATAAACATTTGGTTCTGAAATATGACATGACAGTCGCATCGCTTATAATACGCCTGCCACACACTCGACGAGTGGCATGGGAAGTAACGAGAAAAGGAGGCAGAGACATAGTGTGGCAACATTACAAGTCATGCCACACGTCATGCTCCTCGTCCTGCCCACTGCTCCCTATTTTTTCGGTTTTTGCGCGCGAGTCAAAGGACCGGCAATACGAGTGCGAGTGGCTGGCCACATAATCGCGAGGTCGCAGTCCGCATCGAGCGCTCGCGCAAGATGTACGCGTATGCAAAATTGGAAATTATGTCGTCGCCAAGCGGGGAATGGTCAAATGAAAAAGTGTAGCGTTGGCGAGGACGACGACGACGATGTATATTTCTCTTTACTACATTAATATAATTAGCTATACTAAAAATGCATAGCGCGCACACTGCCACCGTTTCAACGTCCATTGTCTCACCAAGGCAAATGACAAGTGAGGAGCGTCGCGATTAATTGCGCGAGTAGAACAGTGTGTGGGCAGAGAGGGCAACATCGCGGCAAATCACGGCAGCGCGAGGAGCATAGCGATGAGCAGCGCAAGGAGCATAGTCTGGCAGGGGCATAACGCAACTGAGCAGACCTCTTGAAATTCTTGGCGATCTTTTATGAAAGTACGTGTCTCGCAAACAAATAGCGGGCCTATTCATGAGAGGCATGATTCCGTCTGACCTTTGACTCAAGATTTGGCAATAAAAGTGGAATCCAAGGTATAATTTAAATGTTTGCAGTCAGCTGACGTACCTAAATTCATTTTGCGGTTTTACGGGTAGTTGGGTTTGGAGATTTTTCAGGCTCGTTGGAAGCCATAAAGTAAATAACTGCCCGTGAATGGGCAATGGTACATGGGCACGTTGAGCCTTCGGACCCAGTTACAGGGTCCAGATAATATAGTTAGCAGATGAGCTGAGCAGCGATGGCCGAGTGGTAAAAAGCCGCGGCCTTCGACGCGACCGATCCCAGGTTCAAATCCTCGGCTCGCACCTCTGACAAAGAAATTTGTAATGTGCGAATCTATCGCTGCTCCACGGTGATGGAAAATATCGTGATTTCATTGATTACGATATTCTTCATCGCCGTGCATGCCAGAGAGAAATTATGAATTTCTCGAAAGAATGACGTCCACCAATCCGCACTTGGCCAGCGTGGTGGACTATGGCCTAAATCCCTCTCAATTGTGTGAGAAGGAGACCTGTGCCCAGCAGTGGGACATAAAAAAGGTTGAAAAAAAATATAGTTCACCTTGTCACATTGGTCATGATGGTCACACAGTGGTCTTATAGGTGGTTTAATAACACCCTACAGTGGGACGACCACTACCACTGCATCTATACCAACCCGTATTAGAGCAGCGCAGTGGTCAATGGCCCCAATAATGGCCAGAGACCCCAGCTAAATTATTTAAAATCTAAATTATTTAGTAACAGTGATCGGCGGTTGTAGAGGAATGCTGAGTCACGTTTTCAGTAACTATATCTAGAGCCTGACAGTGCTGATTGACGCAAGATTTTGTGAAAATTGGGAGCAGTAATCAATCACCATGACTCAGGTTTTATATGAGCTGAGTCTTTTTATAAATTAAAACCGGCGAAGTGCGAGTTGGACTCAGACACGAAGGGTTCTGTACCATTATCTATAAAAAATCACGTTTATTGTATGCGAGACCCCTTAAATATTTATCTAATTCTATTTTTAGTACATTTGTTGTTATAGCGGCAACAGAAATATGGCTCGCACCGAAGAAAGAAAGACAACTTATTAATATATAGGTATATATATAAATATGTGTCAAGTATTTGAAGACCCGCGTGGCGTAATGGTTACCATGCCGGACTGCCGATCGGAGGGTCCCGGGTTCAATTCCCGGCAAAACAGAAATTTGAATGATGAGTTTAAATGTCTGTTCTCGGTCTGGATGTTTGTGTTTCTGTCTCTGTGTGTGTCCATGGCACCCACGACACATGGTATATCTACCTTACTGCGGGGCTATGAGTGTGAAGCGTTATTTATTTATTTATTTATTATTTATTTATATAAATAATATATATAGAAAATTGAAATTGTCAACATTATTCCAAAAAAACGTTTCTATTTCAGTTACGGTAATAAAATCCAAAGCTTACGAAACATTGAACTAACGAGATGTAACCTTCGCAGCGACTTTGTTCCAAACAACAAAACATTTTTAGGGCCGCTGCACTTGTATACGGCTTTGCTACAGTTTGGCCTTTTTACGTTAAATAAGGTTAATAACAAGATATCTGGACTAATTTCAAAGTTGAAATGACAGGCTGCAACCCTTTTGGCGTCCCACTGATGGGCACGGGTCTCTTCCTACTATAAGGGAGGCCTGAAGCTCACTCCACTACACTGTTTTAATGCGGGTTGATGGAGATGCGAGTTAGTAGCTATGCGGCTGTCGGATGCTAAACTGCCTTTATGGCCTCCAACAAGGTTTAATAATTATTATACTTCGCATCTCATCCTCATGATCACTTTAATTACTTGTAGTCGTGCTTATCTGGACTACTACGCTGCACAAAGTTTAAAAATAAAAAGGAAAAAACCTCTTCACTCCAATGTCATCTGTCCACATAAACGTCATTGTGTTTTTTGTGCTCCTTCGCTGCAATACATTTAGCGAATTGCTTTTGTATATTTTGTGTTATAAATACAATATAACTCATTTTACATTTAAAATGGATAATAATCGAAGTACAAAACACCCGGGTTGAGTCGGAAAATTAAAGAAAAACTTAATGAACCGGCAAAGAAGTTGGTAAAATTACGAACAACACCGACGATCCCGGTAAGAAAAATGGATTATTTTATGTTGTTTCAATATTATGAAACAATCAGTCTCTGAATACGTTATGTAATAAATAATGTACATAACATACATTTACAATTCAACACGGGAGGTTAAATTGTAAGAATTTGTACCTTAATCTAATTTTTTACTCACATATGTACTTATATCGAAATCTAACTACAGAATTATTCTTGCCTCGACCCACTGGAGTCTTCATGAGAGGTTGACCTGGGTAAATAATTAACAAAACACGATAAGCATATATATATAAGTATCCTTTAGAGTCTTCACGAGAGGTTGACCATGGAGTATAAATTTGAAAAGTACGTATCTTAGAGTCTTCACGAGAGGTTGACCACGGAAAATTAACTTAATAAGAATGTATCCTACAGTCTTCATGAGAGGTTGACTGACCATGAAGTGTAAATTTGAGATGTGTGTATCTTAGAGTCTTCACGAGAGGTTGACCACAGCATATAAACTTGAGAAGAATGTATGCTAGAATCTTTACGAGAGGTTGAATGGCCATAAAGTATAAATTTGAGAATTATATATCCTCGAGTCTTCACGAGAGGTTGACCATGGAGTGTAAACTTGAGCATTATGTATTCTGGAGTCTTCACAAGAGGTTGTCCATGGAGTTTATATTTAAGAAGTATATATCCTAGAGTCTTCACGAGAGGCTGACCATGGAGCACTCACTAATCGCTATCCTTTTTTCTTGTTCATAAGTATGTACTTATGTACTTATCTCAGAGTCTTCATAAGAGGTTAATCATTTACAAGGACAAGTAGTTAGCTATTATATACATATATAAAACAGAAAAATACTTTCGTACATAAAGAGAACCCTGTTCTTTTCAAGAAAACTATGTACAAAATAAGCCAATCTTAAAAGAAACAGTGAAGTAAATAAAGAACAGGAAAATTATATCCAGTAACTATATTACACGACTAATTTTATTCTTTAAGATGGCTCAACAAATAATCCGGGATACTCTGATAATAAAAAGGTATCTGATTCCGAAAATCTGTACAGATTGAACACCTCCGTTAATAGATGATCTTATAAAATAAGTATTTAACGGTGCTGTCATAAATAAAGACATAAGAATCGAAGAGAAATAAATTTTTCAGCTGTGGGTACAACTATATAATATATAAACTGTTAAACTATAACTCGCAAGAGAACAAGGAAACTATTGAAACCTTAAGGCATAAGCGATTCTTACCCCTTGCTATGAGATGTTATTCTTTCAGACACAATTACTGGAAGATCTCTTATTGGATCAGTTCTACTAAAGATATAAAGAGTCGCTTTGGTAAGGTTCATATTACTGAATATGTTTGTTAATGAATTACGAGAGATAATTAAGGTCACCGCGGCAAAGGTTTTAAAAAAATATCTCACCCTATATCCCTTAGTAAAAGGCCAGTTGCTTTAAACTCAAGGGGGGGGGGGTTAATAGTGCAACCTTGTCCAAGTGGGCCTCCCTTCCGTCCTGCAGTACACCTACGCCGGCGCAGCCATTAACGCAGCAGTTAACAACAACAGAGACGTGGCTATATAGGCTGGCAGGCTTTCATTTTTTTTTCTTAATTAGTGAAAAGCTGTAGCCTGCGACCCTGAAATCCTGTTATTATGAGAAGTCCCATTTTCAACAATAATTTTCATTAATAAATTAATTCATTTAAAAGGAATCTTACATATTTTTTGAAGAAATTACATAAACTTTGGCTTTACAGGCCAAGCTTAGAGCTTGCAAATGCAATGCAGTGCAAGACAGTTTCTTTCTAGTTTTTTTCCTGGTTCCAAAACTAGCCTACTAAAAGGCTAATAGCCATAAAAATACCATTTTATTCCTACTAACTACTCTATTTTAAAGTCTATGTTAAAGGATGTTATGATAGATTTAAAATGATTAAGCCCTGGTGACGACCTGTGAGGCGCAATGGTTGCCATGCAGGACTGCCGATCGAAAAAAAAAATGGTTATTACGTGGCAAAATAGATTTAAAGAATGCATATTTTTAAATTTCTGTATCTAGCAAAAACAGAAAAATACTTCGTTTCCTCTTGCATAGAATATTTTATATTTATATGCATTAATCTGTTTACCTTTTGGGATAAACACAACCCCATTATAATATATTAATAAAATATGAAACCAGTAGTGTGTCACAATTATGTATTCGCGGGACTTTATTTTGTGCATCTACTTAGATGACATTGTCTAGGGGCTACCTGAAATCCAAGTCAAGATAACAGGTGTTTACTGAATGTGATATTCATTATGAATTTTATTAAAAGTTTGTTACAGGTATCGCAACAATGTCAGCATAGCCTTCCTTCCTTATAGCCTTCTCTACACAAATATGTTTGAAAGGTTTGAAATCAAACTAAGATAAAAATATTGGTAATATTGAAAGCCGTACGCAATAAACTATGTGTTTATTTGTACTTACCACCATAGTGAATTGTAGAAGAAAAGTGTTTTAAAAACAAACAATTCCATTCAAACGTTTTATTTTGCTGAAGATATTTACTCGAATGCATAAAATTTATATCAGGATGAACTTTTCTTTTTGAACAACCCAACTTTAATTAGGTAATTTATTAACTCTAGGTAGAGTTATTGGCCGCATCGTATGATTGCGTGATTTTAATCTTAATCAGAATTTATTGATATAACTATTGTAATTATGGCAACAAAATGGACGGTACTAGAATTCTACATTTACATGTAATTTAGCTTTAACTTATGGCAGGGTTCGAAACAAAAAATTTATGGGTTTATGCATTCCACATTCCATCGTAAGAAAACAAACGGAAAAGTCTAGATGTTCTTGTTCTGAAGTTAATTTAAAAGAAATTATCATATTATATTAATCAGTTTAGAGGAAAATATATTTGTCACCAAATCTAACTCAAAATGTACATTTTATCATACATTGTATCATGACATTCATGACATACGGACCCAGAAGCTAAATTTATATAGATACATTTAATATTCATTGGTCCAAGCATAACTATATTGCTTATTCCTCATTCGCACTTATTTTAAGCTAAAAGCCTCAAATAAGTTTGATGATGTGATAATGCACGAAAAATAATGGTTGTAACAGATTGACCATCTCGGCCATTGTACCTTTGGTTGTTTACATGATTAACTGAAAATAAAACCAAATACTCATTAATTACTTTCACTTTTCAGCAGTTTTATGTGGAAATCGCTAATTCGACAAGAATTGTAGAGCATGATTAAATGTAATATAAGCCTCAATTTCAGGAAAAACTGATACAATATATTTTTACAAAACTTTGGAATAAGTTTTATGGGAAGAAGGACGTCGAGGATCGGTTACTATAGTTATTATTGTTATTTCTTTTCACATTACTTTGCAATTATGAAAGTGATCTACGCCATAGGTCTCTTAAAAGATGTAGATTTGCCCTTAGATTAATATCAGGGCAATGATGACAGATTCAAACGTTTTTTTTTCAAGTATAAAGCAAAGTTGACGCCACGTGCTCCTAAATAATGATTTGGAATCGAACGAACGGTTTGAAAACCAATATTATTTTAAATTACCTTACTTCTGAGTTTCCAAATGAACGTCTGTCTTCAGTCACTTAAAAAAAAAACCTATCATCAATCGCTTTATGTACTGGCCCCTAAATTTAAACAATAGTTTTATTAGAAGTGTCAAATGTTGTTTAATATAACGAGATCATTATTTAAGTCGGATAGATATGAATTCGTTTCTTTAATATTCTTACCAAACTGTTATACATATGATAACAAACTAATGATTTGTTCAGCATTGTTCTTCAATAACATTCAAGTTACTGAACTTTCCAGGCGAAATAACGATACTTCTTATTTTAATGAGCCTTACCCCGCCGCTTTACCCAACACTATCAGCAGATGGATAAAGGATTTTTTGAAGCTTGCGGCGTTTATATTTCTATGTTTAGTTTACGGTTTAGTCACGGTACTACAGAGTAAGACGCGCCATGCGTGTGTATTATGAATATTTTTTCAGTGCAGAAATATTGCTATTATATAAGTATAAGAGTCAACCAGTTTTTACCACATAATTTGACCGCTTTTGCAAGTTTTTATAACAGACCCATAAAAACTAATATATTATATTTCCTCTTTAGCTATTCTTGACAATTACTAAATGATTAAATTAGACATTAACCTATTTTCTTTATTTATACTATTAACATTAACAAAAATAAGGCTTTTATATTTAATTAACATATTTTACATATGTTACTTTGTGTTATTCAGCAATTTTATAGTTTCTTTTAACATCCTACAAGTAATTAAAGTGATCATGAGGATGAGATGCGAAGTATAATGACAAGATCAGACGAGGTTACCTGTAACTGATGTCCGATCTTCATTATACGAGCATCTCATCCGAAGTGATCACTCCCTCAACCACCCATGATTCAATGCTAATATTATCATTATTTTTTCATCACCCTGTATAAAATTGCTGATGTCTTTGAACTAATGACGTTTATGTGGACAGATGACATTGGAGTGAAGAGGTTTTTTCCTTTTTATTTTTAAACTTTGTGCAGCGTAGTAGTCCAGATAAGCACGACTACAAGTAATTAAAGTGATCACTTCGGATGAGATGCTCGTATAATGAAGATCGGACATCAGTTACAGGTAACCTCGTCTGATCTTGTCATTATTTGTCGATTACAACCAGGACCGACGGTTTAACGTTCCCTCCGAAGAACGGAAACACGAGAAACTTTTAAAAGGTACCCGACACCAAGTGTAATTTTGCTATTTTACTGAACTAAACTCTCGGTGGCTTGCGTCAGCCCTTGGGGAGAATCCTGAGATCTCCACAGGTACGCACCGATGACCTCCACGCGCGGCGCCCTAAACGGGCCCATCATCCGAATAGCAATAGTGCTCTCCTGCACTTACCCGTGTAAGGATGACTTGGCTGCAACCCTTTTTGCGTCCCACTGTTGGACACGGGTTTCTCCCTATTATTGGGGAGGCCTGGAGCTTACTCCACCACGCTGGTCCAATGCAGATTGGTGGAGATGCGGGTTAGTGGCCAACCCGCTGTCGGATGTTTTCAAACCGCCCATAAGGCTTCCGTCAAGGTTTAAAGACTGTTATTTATCGACAACAACCGGGATCGAAGGCTTAACGTGCCCTCCGAAGGACTATCACTAGATCACTATTTAAAATCACTAATGCATTCTCGTAAAAATAAACTCTATTGCAAATTTAAAATTATGGTAGTTCAAGTACGGAAAAATTTTGTCACTTATACTAAAACTAATTTACAAACAAACAAAAGGCTGTCATTATCCCACATGCAAATAATTCCAATAAAGCCGGCAGCGGCTGAGTAAGTCAGGATATAAAACTTAAGTAATTCAGGATATAATACTTACACGTTTGCAGCTAGTAATATAAACGCAGTTTGGACCTTATACCTGAATGTTACGGTACCACCGCACGGCCAGCGTGACCGCTATTTACATATTAATATTTTATTGGACATCCCCGGTGTAAGAGACAGAAAATCTACCGGCAAGAAATCCCTTTTTCATATTACTGAATAGGTATTGGCTTTGAAAGTTATGAAGACTGCTCGATTAGGTAATCATTTCGGCCCTTGATTTCGGTCTATTCATACGAAATAAGGTTTGCCTAGGATACATATCACATTATTTTAAGGATGAAAATAGTAGACAAAATAATTTAATGAGACATTAAATGAAAAACAGATTAACGGTGCGTTTCCAAAATGAATTATTTATATTAAAACTGATTTGTACCAAAAGTCGAATGGCTGTCAACATTCAACATCCACGTAATTCCACATTACAATCTCAAGTAGGAAACACATGAAAAAAAATTGTTGTTCGCGACTTCTAATACTAACGCAATTTGGAGCTAATAGATGACTGTTGCGGTCTCACCGTACGTACGGCCAGCGTGACTGCTGTTTATTAATATTTAAAATAATTTTCCAACAAACAATCTAAATTTATTTAGTCAAAATCTCATATCCATGTAATTTCAATAGAGCATCCAGCGCTTAAGGAAGTAAGTATATGAAATAATTTACGCGTTCGTAACTTCGAATATCAACACGATTCCGAGATTTAACCTGAATAGCTATCGCGGTCCCGCCGTCCGGTTGACCGTGACCGTAATATTTATTAATCTTTATTGGATCCTTTTCCGGGAGAAGGAAACGCGAAAAATCATGTTATTGAATACCTAGTTATTGGGCTTCGAAAGTAATAGGGACTGATCCGTTAGGTAATCATTTTGGTCGTAAATCTATTGGTTTATTTATACTAAATTATTAAGGCCCAGTATACAAATATTCCACAGAATTTTATTTAGTACATTGTTAGTTTTTTTAACCCACTCTCAAGAAGAATGTTATTAAAGTTACAGGTCAGGTTAATAGAAACTATTCAGAAAGGAAATTGGCATAGAATAAGATATGCTATATGATGGGTCTCATAATTTTGTTTCTGTTTGTTCTATGAGTTTTTCATTTTCTTTTACAAAATAGCTAGCCCATAACATAAATGAAAGGACTATATTTTAAAAACTTTAACAATGTATCCTGGTTTCTCTAAGAAAGTAGTCAGCATATCATAGAAGGGATAAATCGACGTTTATTTATACTAATCAACGATCACAACAGTTAACATCCCCCAACCTTTTATATATATTGCGTCTTATCCTATAACCCGTAAGTATAAAAAATAATTTATATTTTCACACCCTCGAATATTACCACTATTAGGGATTTTTACCTGAATATTGCGGTACCGCCTTCGGTCAACTGTGGCCGTAATATTTATTAATCTTTATTGGGTTGTCCCTTTCTTGTCTAAACGGAGGAAAATTCAGCTGCAAGAAAACCCATACAATCGTGTTATTGAACAGTAATTGCGATTTAAAGTTACGGGAACTGCTCGGTTATGTAATCATTTTGATCCTTGGTATATTCACACTAAATGAGCTTTGTTAGACTTAGAATACACATATTATTATTAAGTAGAACTATTTAATATTTAAAACGTGGCAAGTAAGATTTTGTATTTAACCCGCTTATAATAAGAAGGTTATTTAAACTACAAGTATATAATAATTATATAATGTAATACAGACTGTTCAGAAAAAAGTGTCATAGAATTAGAGGCACTGCTCGACGAATCAAATGGTTTTGTTTGAGTTTTGAATAGTTCACAAAATGACCACGCCTATTCTATTTAAAATAAATTAATTTCAAAATGGCAACCTTTGTTGAAGGTACAGCCCTGTCTCAATAAAACCGAATTTCTAACATAAAAATTAAGTATTGTCAACATCTTACCACATTGTCATATTCCATAGTTGAGTAAGTAGTTAAGTACTTAAGAATTTAAAATACCTAATTCTTTGCACGTTCGCAACTTCGAATATCAACGTTTTTATTCTTCGAATAACAACCTACAATATATATTGCGGTCCCACCGTCCGTACGGTCAGCCGTGGCTGTCATATTTATTAATCTTTACTGGAGCCCTTCCTGGACTAAAGGACGGAAAATTCACCTGCAAGGAAACCCGTACAATCGTGTTATTGAACAGTTATTGGGATTTGAAAGTTATGGGGACTGTTCGGTTAGGTAATCATTTCGGTCCTCAGTGTGCGTCTATTCACACTCAATTGGATTTTCCTAGAATACAAATTTTACGCAAAATTATTATTCTGGGTAGGTACCCACAGGTGTGTGGGCGAGTTTATGAATATTTTTAATTAGCTATTCTGGGTGATCTTACAACTACCTATGGGTATAAATATAATAGAAACTTTATTGTGTTTTAAAGGAAAGTTGTGCTTGCCGGCCACTCTTAGCTATATGGCGGCCATCAGAGTACAATTTAACAGCGCCACAACGAACGATCTCAGGAATTATACTATAAGTTTTTAACAAACAAAAACCGATTTTAAACGCTAAATAACCTAATTGTTCAGTACTTGACCATGATACTTTTTCTTGCTAATGGTAATGACTCTTATCTATCTTGGAGTCCGTGCTCATCCAGAACGAAAGGTTTACGTAAATTTTACTAAGGGCCCAATTATCCATATTGAACGCCACATACTAGTCATCAGTTCCATTCAAATTTATTGAAAACTAGCTGTGTCCCGCGGTTTCACCCGCGTTAGAAACGATCATTAGCATGAAGTGAATATACTCCGCAGATTTCCTAATCCTCTACTCTACTCTACTCCGCAGATAAGTCCTAATCGAAACCCATACTTTTATTTTTTATTATCTTTGCCTACGCAGATCATTTTTATTTGTAATAGCTGTGCCCTGCGGTTTCACCTGCGTTAGAAAGGATCATTAGCATGAAGTGAATATACTCCGCAAATTTGTTCCTTATTTTATTTAAAATTATCTACAGCATTAATTACATATGAAGTCTTCGATCTACTAACAATAATATGCTGTACGTAACCGACGTGCTGCACTGCCGCAGTGTCGTTTTAACATAATGAGTACAATACCAGCCCCAGTTTCACTTCATTCTTAGCTCCCATTAAATAAGCTACTGAAACCCTCTGCTAATTAATAAAAGGAAAGCAGTTAAAATGTAACAAAATATCATTTATAAATTAAGATAAGAAGAACGGATCACTGTCAAACATAAAAGTATCATATAAGTGCCTCAAACTAATTTTTAAACGAAGTCGTTGAGACACAATCGTCAGGAATAGCCCGCTCGCGCGTTCAGTGCCCGCGCAACAGGCAGCCTTTGTGATATTGATTTGTTGGTGGGAGAAGAGTATAAAGGATAGCGGTAGTTTTAGAATGATCATAAAATAAAAATAGCATAAGTTATTCCTTATTACATCAACTACCTGCCAGTGAAAGTCACGTCAAAATCGGTCCAGCCGTTTCAGAGATTAGCTGGAACAAACAGACAGACAGACAAAACAAAAGCAGCCTGAGTTACTCCTTATTACATCAGCTACCTGCCAGTGAAAGTTCCGTCAAAATCGGTCTAGCCGTTTCAGGGATATACCGGAACAAACTGACAGACAGACAAAATAAAAGTAGCCTAAGTTACTCCTTATTACATCAGCTACCTGCCAGTAAAAGTCCCGTCAAAATCGGTCCAGCCGTTTCAGAGATTAGCCGGAACAAAGAGACAGGCAGACAGACAGACAGACAAAAAATGTTATTTTGGCATATGTACCGTATAAACATTCATATGCATGTAGTAAAAAGCGGTTATTTTAATATTACAAACAGACACTCCAAATTTATTTATGTGTATGTATTTTATAGATAGATTTTGGTTACTATTCATAGCATGTCACAGAAAATATAGCTGTAAATTTAATATTCGCTAAGATGTTGGAAATCGGTACTGTATTATTTTAAAGCAAGCAAACTCAAAATATTTCCTGTATTTTCCATACTTTGTTATCTTGTCACGTCCCGTCGCTTACAATAGCACACTTTGTATTTCTGCTGAAATGTGCTATATTATACAAAACCTAGGAACATAAGGTTTCAAATAATATGGATTAAGGGACTGTATGGTTATTTGTGTTTTAAAGGTACATTTTACTAGCTGTGCCCCGCCGTTTTATCCGTGTTAGAAAGGAACTTTTTTATTATAATGGACCTTCCCATTTTTTTATTAAACATTAATATTAAAGAGCTAAAATTATCAAGTCGCAATCACATACGACTACTTGAGTATTGTCTCAAGCCTTGCTTGAAGTTTTTGAACTACATACAGATACTTCAACTCAGTTGTGCGCGCGGCGCTATGTGTGGGTAAACCTGTATATACACAGTGACTTTGTGTGCGTGACAAGAGGTATAGTGAAGTTGCTCGGACGATCACGGCCGCGTCACTGTCACACAAATTAAAGCTGCATAATTACTAGCCCACGCACACATAGCGCCGCGCGCACAACTGAGTTGAAGAATCTGTACAAAAATGTCAGAACGTTATTACATAAGAAATCTGTCATACTTCATTATTAGCTAAATTTCACTTCCTACCGACATCTTCGCTTACTTTAATTTAAAATAATAAAAGCCCCAAAATGGGCCAAGGGGAGATAATAAGTACAAAGGATACAGAAATTGTTGGCGGTGTATAGCGGGCGGGAACAAAGGGGGTTTTAATTTTTCATACTCGGCTGACGTCGTAAATCAACCGGCATAGTCATCTTGATATATTGCCGCTAAGCTCGGCTCAAATTGCTACTAAGTGGAATCAATTGTTATGTTGCTAAATTTTATGCTGCCCAAATTTTTCTTATGTGACGTGCTGAAGAAAAATGAGTAAGTTTTTTATTTATTTATAAAAAAACTATTTAGCACGTTAATGACCCCACCAAGATGAGGCAAGCGAAGCGCAATGGTACTACTTACTTTGTACATTCCTTTTCACAATAAAACTCATGTGATCAATTTTATAATCAAAAGAATTGTTGATTTATCCTATATACATATTATAATTATACTACTTGAATAATATGCATACACTATAATGTCTTTAGGAAGTAAGTAATAATTAATTATGCCAGATCTTAACGAAGACCATTCTTTAATAAAAAGTCACATAGCGTCATGGGCGTGTAGAGGGGGAGGGGGGGGGGCAAGGGCAGCTGCTGGATCAAAGTCCAGATTCAGAAATTCAAGAATCCCAAAAGATCTCAAAAACAAAAAAAGAAACCTATAAAGAATAAGCTAGTTAATATTTTGTGCGCGTGTTTTCGTGTAACGTGGAAGGCTTTACCGCGCGCGGTACCCAACTTGAAAAAAAATTGCCCTCTAGGTCTCTTAGTGGCCCCTGTAGCTTTGAAATAAGAATTAGCTTCCGGGAATTCTTGCGGCGGAAGCGGCAAATCGCAAGTACTGTAAATTGTAGAGAGCAACATCATTCTACAGATGATGGGCCCATTTTGAAGCGATGCGCGTGGAGGACACCGGTTCTCAGATAAAAGGATTGGGCCCTTATAGTGCAGTAAAAGTCTCAGTAACTCGTATCTCTCCCAAGCTGGCGTCGGCTACCTTTTGAAAGGCTTCCTTCAAATACAAAAAATGGGTGACCAGCCGAAGACAGTTTTGTTTTGACTGAATAAATCATAACCATCACTGGTTAGTATTGGTAGATATTGACCAAGTTACCAAATTATTTACGATTAGAGAATGGTGATACAACAATGACCTTATTTGTGGTGAAGTGAACATTATTATGTACGCGTATGTATTCATATACGTATTTAATCTATATCACACCAATGTGTGCTAGTTACTCAAAAAATGTTAATGTTACACGTCAAATGAAACAGCTATTCGGTTTCAGCGCTATTTTATTTTTAATTTACCCTTCGTTATAATTAAATCCTGCCATCTAAATGTTTTCTCAGCAAACATAGGGTCACCAGTCGGCAGATTTTTTGTTATTTTTCATTGTTTTAACCTTTTTTGCTGGCTGCTGAGTTACGACGAAAGGACATGTGTTTTAATTTAAATATGTAGATGTCAGCGACTACTCTGCGTAACGAAGTGTGAAATTTTCACGTCTCTGGTTGCCGGCATAATTTATTTTAACGCCAACTTTGTGGGTTAAGGCAATGTTTTTATAAACACCTCCAATTATGCGCTTATTATTAAAATTTGGTATTGTAATAATAACAAAATGTTAGCAAGTGAACCTGTATTAAATATTAGCCTTCCGTCAGCGGCTTCGCAAGCCTGGACGTGGCATTTAATGGGTCCCCGTAGGATAAAAAATAGCCTATGTGCTATTCCAGGCTTCATTGCTATATTAAAATCATAAGCGTTTAGCCAGTTGCTTCAACCACGTTGACCCTATTACCCGTTTTTACGTAGAAATGAAGCATTTTCCCGCGGTAAAAAGTAGCCTATGTTGGCTGCAACCCTTTTGCGTCCCACTGCTGGGCACGGGTCTCTCCCCCTTATTGGGGAGGCCTGGAGCTTACTCCACCACGCTGCTCCAATGCGGGTTGGTGGAGCCTATGTTACTCAAGGTGAATGTGGCTTCCCCCCCTCCTCCCGACAAAAAGAAGGTGGTCTCGGTGAAGACGAGATTTTCATTTTTTCACGAGACGCTTCATAGTAAAATCTTTTTTTAATATTTTGTGGTAAATTTATTGTATCACTGTTGAGGTGAATCATATCGATATCAATTGTCTAGAATTAGCTGGACCCCGATAATTTTAGTTTTGTTTACAGTAAAATTGTAGAGTTATATTTTTTTTTACTTATTCAAATTATGATTTTGATTGTGCTAATCATCGAAACAAAATGTTTGAACCATTTTTATGTCAATTTCCCAATTTATACTTAACTATCCCAGTAGTATCGTTACCGAATCTGTAGCCCTATCCAGATAAACAAACAAAAACAACAATAACCATTAAAATAAAACGATAAAGAGTCCATAAAAGTTTCTATCCAGCATTCCACAATTAGCGTTCCAAGGGAGAGATAAAAACGCTTACGTGACTGCCGGACCCTGTACATTTTATTTAAGATATAAAACGGCAAACGATTTATGGTTATGTTATTATATTTATGGGTACGCCTTTCGAGAATTTCGGATTTTACGAATCAGTATCAATAGTATCAATCGGTATAGTTTTAATAGATTGTTTGTTATTTAATTTTGAATACCCATTGCACAGAGTGGTACGACTACGGAGTTCGAATCCCAGAAATAGTGGCTGGCTGACAGCAAACTTTGCAGCAGTGCTATACACGTATCCCTCTGTAATATTGATGATAGAACTTACAGGACCACGCTGCTCTAATGATTTTGGTGGAGTTACGGATTCAAGTTGAGATAGAGGTTCCGACAGGGTTCAAAGGGGTAGTCCCTGTAGGTTCGGGATTAATAATAGAGCTACGGTATTCCCTGCCTGATCGTAAGAGACGACTAAAAGGGGGCTTCCGGGGTTGTGGGCGGTGAGAAAGGGAGCTCGAGCGGGAGATCCAGTCCCGGGAAGGGCGGCGGTGTGTGCGTGGCTGCATGCCGCTGTAAGCATCGGAAGGTGTAGAAGAGCACATCTGCTCTCGCGAGGATGGGCCAGTTCTGTTGTTATGCGTCGCGCGTGGAGGACATCGGTGCGTTCCACTGGATATCCCGGAATCCTCCCCAAGCGCCGAGGCTGCCGCAGAGGGGGTTTTAGTGCGGTTTTGAACCTTTTGAAGCCCCCCCCCCCCCGACTCCAAAAAAGGGTTCAAAGGGCTTTTTTTCGATTTAAGGCGGGACTGATGCCTTGGCGTGCCCTCCAAACCAAAGTACGGAAATGCACATGACCTATGCAACCAGCGGTCACCGATCTTATAGCCTAGCCCATCTGTTTAGCTTAGCTGCGTAGAAAGCTTGCATTCTACGTCAAGGACCGTATAGATTTCCTGATGCATGCAGCATCTGGTATTGGATCACCATTGGCCCTAATGGCCGCTCCACATTAGTGCCGTGAAGCTCGAAAAACTGGCGTGAACGATAATTTGAATGGTTATCACGGGCTTCATACGCGATCACGCCTGTTCTCCGATCAAAGTCAGTATTTTGTCCCGCGACAAAGAGTTCGCGCGACGTTCAATGTTTTGACACGTGAATGTAGAGGGTACGTTGGTGCCGTGAATTCACGCCGTAAATACACGGCGATAATGTGGAGCCGCCATGACATCCTTCGACTCAATGTAAACATACTTAGCTTTTCCATTTACGGTCTCCACCACCCAGGGATAAAATTGCCTTCTGCGTGCTCGTTGTCCTGGTAATTCTTTTATCTGGTACGTAATCTATATAAACAAACATTTATATAATACGGTCAAGCTTTTTTATGGCTATGTAGCTACGTACCTATATATGTACGTGGCGTAAATAGCTCGGATATTACGATTTTTATCACTTCGTAAAGTTATGATCGTAGGTTCAAAATTCAATTCTGAAAATTGTGATTGTGCAGTTGCGTAACGACGTAGTGATCCTTCACTGCGTGTTGCTTTAGAAGGTTGGTGGGGCTTAATAGATGCTGATAAAATGAGGCCGTATAGAGTCGGGAGCTTACTCTATATGAGATATGATGTATTTTTACACAGTAAACCACCTGCATTATGTGAAACGTAATTATTACATTATTACTAAATGACCCCGCTGACTCCGTATCGTCTTTAAATATTTGGGAGGGACTTGGGGTTTTCAAAATAGATTACGACCGATTCTCAAACTTACCAAATATACACAAAAAAGAGATGATTATTTTTCATACATTATAGATAATATTTAGATTATAAATAGATAGCTGGCGCAGCTGAGCTGTTACGCCGTGCAAATAATAAGGACGACTTTAGCAAGCTGATTGCCAACCTTCACTAATTGGAGAGGCACCTTAAGAAGAAGAAGATTATAGATTTAATCTTTGTTATCAATATTTGATCACAACAAAAAAATAATTCTCTTATGATCATTATTTCAAAAAATATGTGTCGTGTGTGCGAAGAATATTTTTGTCTTGGAATTAATCCTATAAGTTTTCTTAGAAAAACAGCGCGAGTGATTCCTTTTTCCTGTAAGGGTTTTTAAGCAGTAAGTAACCATTATATTACATTCTTAAGAGGCATTTAGATCGACGTACGAGTAAGTCGAACTGCGGTCAAAATCTATCTATTTACTACGAAAAAACATTCCGGATCTACGAATAAAACACAAGAGTGTTTTCCTTATAATGCCAAACTATCTATATCTAAATGCTTGTTACATTATAGAAGACAAGTTATTAATTTTATTTTTATTTTTACTACGACGAATCGGGTAGCGCAATGGTTACCATTCTGGACTGTCTTACTGGGGACCCGGGTTGGATTCCCGGAAGGCAAAAATTGGAATGATGAGTTTAATTTTCTGTTCTCGGGCTACATTTTTCTGTGTTTATGTACATCCACTCAGGTACCTACGACACAAGGAATCCTATTGTGGAGCTAAAGTGTATGATTGTCATTTAAATTGATATTCCAATAATTTCGAGGTTACTTTTTAAATCATAAAGTTGCATATCTGTAGGAAATTAAACAGAGAATATACTGAGTGAGAGACATAGAATATACAGAATATATAGAGAGTAATGCAGAATAAAGTGTATGTCAAGTCCAAGCAAAGGAACTGGCTAGCCAGCGCCGAGTGTAATATTACACGAACCACTTGTTGCCACTTTTGACCCTTCTATAACTCAAAACCTCTTTAACGTAAACACATAAAATTACGTGTGTTTCATTATATACATAAGGACATCTAGTAGCCTAAATTTCATGAAGCTAGCTCAAGTGGTTATAAAGATATGAAGGTCAAAAATCGTAAATTTTAGCACTAAATGACTGACATATATATAGGACCTAAATCTAACCTACTTCCAGATGACCTAGAAGGATGAAATTTGGAATCCAGCTCGGCAATTGTGTGTAAACGTAACAAAAAATCTAAAAATAAAAAAGTTAAAAAATCCCACAAAAAAATTGTAGCGTTAAAAGAAAGAAAGAAAGAAAAATATTTATTTCATATTAGGAATACAAAATATTCGCTTATTGAATGTCATTTTTTCCCGTTCATCGCCTTTAAGTGCCCGTTTGGGCTATAAGTTGAACTGCGAGAAAAAAGGCGGCGGAAAAAAACTCCCAGCACTCTTTTTTTAAAAAAGTGCATAATAATATATATGAGATAACAGAATGTCTATGGGTTGTTAATGGTCACACGTGACAGCTGATCATGTGAGACACCATTGTTGGAATTCGTTGGAACCGTTACAAGCAGATATTTGGAACTATCTCAATAGTTCAGTCAATGAATGACTTAAAAGGGGGTGTAGAGTGCATGAGAGGGGACCTAAGCAATTTCTTCTGAAACTTGTTCAGGGTACTTAGGAAGTAAACATACTAAAAGTCCTGACGTCTCGGAGGTGAGCCGGAGTGGGGAGGGGGGGGGGGAAGGTACCACTTTTGGGTTTTTCGCTAATATCTCAGAATCGGTGCGTCATAGAAAAAAACATTCTTCTATTAAATTAAAGCTCATAAAATTATCTAAAACTTTGGTCATATTCACTTTTGCCGTATTCCTAACCGTTTCCGAGCCACACGCTCCGGAAAAGTTAATACAGAGTGTTGAGCCCGTCAATTGTACAAACGTTGAAATCAACGTTATCAAATACAAATTGATTGAATGTCCCTGACTTGAATTTTGGTTTAGCACAGTGGATTGCAGAGATTTCCCACTTTTGTGCTCCGTGATACGATGCACAGAAGCCCAAACTGGCAAGAAGGTGAATCAAGTGCTTCGAAGCGTACTTTCTGTACAGAAACAGGGAGAGGCTTCACAATAGGGGCGATAAGAAGCTCTTTGGTCTGATAATCGCAGAAATGACGTTTCCCAGTGCCACACATTTTCGTTTCGTTTCTTCTACTCTCTTTGTCTTCGCCAATATAAGGCCCTCAAGAAAAAACTTCAGAGACCGAGGCAGTGTGTCAGGTTTCTTCAAGAAGTCGTCGCTGGGCGGGTATGTTTCTTTGCTATATACTTCACTCTGGATGTCTTGCCGTATAATTTCCATAGCTTTTGCAATAATCCTTAACCTCTCCTTTTCTTCATTGTTGGCCCTGTTTTCTTACCACGCGTTGTTGATTATTTAGTTCCCACTAGAAGAAATTTGTAATGTGCGAATTTATCGCTGCTCCACGGTGATGGAAAATATCGTGATATTTAATTGATTACGATGTTCTTCATCGCCGTGCATGCCTGAGAGAAATTCATAATTTCTCGAAAGCATGACGTCCACCAATCCGCACTTGGCCAGCGTGGTGGACTATGGCCCAAATCCCTCTCAATTGTGTGAGAAGGAGACTCAGCAGTGGGACATAAAAAAGGTTGAAAAAATATATATACAAAACCTAGGAACATAAGGTTTCAAATATTATGGTTTAAGGAACTGTGTGGTTATTTGTGTTTTAAAGGTACGTTTTACTAGCTGTGCCCCGCCGTTTTATCCGTGTTAGAAAGGAATTTATTTATTATAATGGACCTTCTAATTTTTTTTTGTTTAAACATTAATATTAAAGAGCTAAAATTATCAAGTCGCAATCACATACGACTACTTGAGTATTGTCTCAAGCCTTGCTTGAAGTTTTTGAACTACATACAAAAATGTCAGAACGTTATTACATAAGAAATCTGTCATACTTCATTATTAGCTAAATTTCACTTCCTAGCGCCGCCTTCGCTTACACGGTTCTCTGTTCTTCTCCTTAATTTTAAAATAATAAAGGCCCAAAAATGGGCAAAGGGGAGATAATAAGTACCTACAAAGGATACTAAAATTGTTGGCGGTGTATAGCGGGCGGGAACAAAGGGGGTTTTAATTTTTCATACTCGGCTGACGTCGTAAATCAACCGGCATAGTCATCTTGATATATTGCCGTTAAGCTCGGCCTAAATTGGTACTAAGTGGAATCAATTGTTATGTTGCTAAATTCTATGCTGTCCAAATTTTTCTTGTGTGACGTGCTGAAGAAAAATTACCGAAAAATTAATTTATGTATAAAATTGTGTATTTAGGGCATGGTAGTGTATACGCCAAGACGAGCCAAGTGAAGCGCAAGGAAACTACGTATTTTTCAGGTGGAATGCAAGTGCAAACCATTTAATAAGTAAAAGGCGTGTTGACCCAATAATGTCTTTTTTACGATTGAATAATCCTACTTATTGCAATTATACTTACCACCATACAAAATCATGAACAATGTTTAACAAGATGTATTTTTATTTATGAATGCCATTTCTTCTATTGAACAATAGGGCTCATATACATACGAATATTTATTTTTGATGTAAACAAATAATAATATTTTATTACACACAAATGTTCAGCTCAAGTCTTGCTTGAAGTTGTTGAAGTACATTAGCGTGTGTATAGATGTTCACGGGGAACACGTTATAAATGTTGTAATTCTGTATCAAAATAATAGTTAAGAACTTAAGACTGTAAGAGTGATTGAGTAATTGATCTGTCATTCATACGTTCAAATAAAACTTCATTCGTCTGTTAACCGCATTACCGGCGTTTCATTTTAGGTTATGGGCCCAGGGTGCTTAAAAAAAACTAGTTCTTTTCTCGTGTAATATAGATACACAGATTGAGAAAAACTGAAAGTGGACACTGTGCTAGTGAAATCAAGTGAAATGGCTTCGAACTATATTGTTAGTGTGCCTAAATTAAAAGGGCGGGAAAACTACAGTGAGTGGGCATTCGCGGCGGAGAATTTTCTAGTTTTAGAAGGCATGTCGAAGTGTATCAAGACTGAGGCAGAAGCTAAAACCGTAGAAGCCGCAGATGACGCGAAGACACGTGCCAAGCTCATTTTAACAATAGACTCATCGTTGTATGTTCATATAAAAAACGTGAATTCTACTCGCGAACTATGGATGAAGCTTAAGAACATGTTCGACGATTCTGGATTTTCAAGACGAATCAGTTTGCTACGAAGTTTGATATCCATCCGTTTAGAAAATTGCTCTTCAATGACTACATATGTCACACAAATGATAGAAACAAGTCAAAAATTGAGCGGAACGGGTTTTCTCATTAACGACGAGTGGATTGCATCACTTTTGTTAGCTGGATTAACAGAAAAATATTCGCCTATGATAATGGCCATTGAGCATTGTGGAATTAAATTGACAGCAGACGCCATTAAAACTAAGTTACTGGATATGGAAGACAATAGTGATGTCCCCAGTACTTCCAGTGGTGCGTTTGCTAGTTTTAAGAAAAACCGGAACAGTAAGATCGCTAACGCTAGCAGTGGCACCAGAGACAACGGACAAATGTCAAAGTCAAAATCAAAAGTCATTAAATGCTATCGATGTAAGCAAATTGGACATTACCGCAACCAGTGCACATTATCGGATAAAAATTCGTCGGATTCGCAGATTAAAATACCAAAACAAAGTAATGCTTTTAGTGCTGTGTTCCTGTATGGCGATTTTTGCAAGAGTGATTGGTATATAGATTCGGGAGCGAGTGTTCATCTAACTGCAAACCGAGACTGGATGACGAACGTTTCGTATGATCACAATGTCAAGGAGATTGTTGTTGCGAACAAAGAAAAAGTGCACGTTTCATGCACAGGTGACGTGAATATTATGACACAAACTGATGACTGCCAGTACGATATAAATGTTGAAGGTGTCTTGTGTGTACCCAGTTTGACTACAAATTTGTTGTCAGTCAGTCAACTTATCGCAAAAGGCAATAGGGTGTCGTTCACGAATAAAGGTTGTAATATCTTCAATCAAGTTGGAAAATTGGTGGCTACAGCGTCATTAATTAATGGAGTATACAGATTAAACAAAATTACAACCGCTGCAGTGATGGTGTCTGGTGAAGTGTGGCATCGCCGACTCGGTCATGTAAACAGTAACTACATGAATAAAATGCAAGATGCGGTGAAAGGATTTACACTTGACAGAAAGACAGACATATCAAAGTCGTCTTGTGTAGTGTGCTGTGAGGGGAAACAAAGCCGATTGCCATTTCCACAGAATGGACAAAGAAGCTCAGTACCTTTGCAAGTTGTGCATACAGATTTGTGTGGCCCCATGGAGCATCAATCTCTTGGTGGATCGAAATATTTCATTATATTTGTTGATGATTATATTCGAATGACCTACATATATTTTTTAAAAACAAAATGTGAAGCTCTCCATTATTTTCAACAGTATAAGATGGAAGTTGAGAATCAATTGAACAGTAAAATAAAAATATTGCGCAGTGATAATGGTAAAGAGTTTTGCAACAAAGAATTTGATAAATTTTTAAGCAAAAATGGCATAATTCATCAGAAATCTAATCCTTACACACCCGAACAGAATGGGTTAGCAGAGCGCTTTAACAGGTCCATCATAGAAAAGGCAAAGTGTCTTTTATTTGATGCTGGGTTGGAAAAAATATTTTGGGCTGAAGCTGCTCATACCGCAGTGTACTTACAAAATAGAATTGTAGCGACTGCCCTAAATGGAAAAACCCCATTTGAGTTGTGGACAGGTGAGAAGCCTGATATAAATCACTTGCGTATTTTTGGAAGTACAGTAATGGTACACATCCCAAAAGAAAGGAGGCTGAAATGGGACAGGAAGTCTGAAAGATGCATACTAGTTGGATATCCTAGTGATGTAAAAAGTTACAGAATTTATAATCCAAGAACCCGAGTTATTACTACTAGTCGAGATGTGATTGTGATAGAAAACAGTGTTCCCAGACAAAGTGAAAAAGTGGAGCAGTGTGAGACTTCTATAAAGAAGGATATGAGTCTAGTTCCAGTAGGAGACATTCACAGAGATAATGTGGATCTTCAACCAGTAGGGGAGATTGAAGGTGTTAACACTGACTCATTTGGAACAATGGACAGTCCTAGTAGTTATTACAGTGATGAATCTTACGTACCTTATGAAGAGGACAGAACAAGCTCTACTTTAGAGAATACTGCTCTCACTTTAGACAGCGACAGTAGTGACACATTAACTGGTGATGTCAGTTATGTGAATATGGAGCGTGGAACAAGGCGTAGACAACAGCCAGACAGACATGGATATGCCAATGTTTGTACAGGAAGTGATACAATGGACACAGATGAACTTACCTTAGAGGAGGCATTAAATGGACCAGAACGGAAACAGTGGTTGAATGCTGTCAAGGACGAACTTCAGTGTTTCAAAGACAGTAATGCGTGGGAGATAGTGGACACACCAAGTGATGATAAAACTATAGTGAAGTGCAAATGGGTATTAAGAAAAAAACTTGATAGTGACAATAAAATTCGTTATCGTGCACGTTTAGTGGCTAAGGGATATATGCAAAAGCAAAATGTGGACTATATGGACACTTTCTCGCCTGTTGTAAGGTATTCCAGTTTAAGATTATTATTTGCTTTATCTGTAAAGCTTGATTTAAATATAACACATATTGATGTCACTACAGCATTCTTGAACGGGGATCTTGAGGAGACAATTTATATGCAAACCCCGGAATGTCTTTTAGATTCAAAAATAGCTAATAACAAAGTACTTAAATTGAATCGGGCAATTTATGGATTAAAATAGTCCTCAAGGGCCTGGTACAAGAGGGTTGAGGAATGTCTTGTTGGTATTGGCTATAAATGCTCCATATTAGAACCTTGTTTGTTTACAAAAATTCATGATAAGAAAATAACAGTGATTGCTTTATATGTAGATGATTTCTTCATATTTTCTAATGATGTTGCAGAATGTGATAATTTAAAATTTGTGTTAGCTTCTAAATTTAAAATAAAGGATTTAGGGCAGGTTAAGAATTGTTTAGGGATGAATGTTCATATTAATAAAAGTAATGGTACAGTAAGTTTAAGTCAGGAGCACTATATTGATAAATTACTAAATAGATTTAATATGTTAAATTGTAAAGTAGCACAAACCCCTATAGAAAGTAAATTAAATATTAATAATGTAAGTAAAAGTTGTGACAGTAATATTCCTTATCAGCAACTTATTGGTGGGCTTATGTATCTGGCAGTATTGACTAGGCCTGATATAGCTTTCTCAGTTAACTTTCTCAGTCAATTTAATAATTGTTATAATCAGGAGACTTGGTTATATGCAAAACGTATATTAAGATATCTTAAGAAAACTAGACATTTTGGATTAATTTATTCTAAAAATGGTGATTCAAAATTAAAGGGATTTGTTGATGCAGACTGGGGAAATAATATCGTAGACAGACGGTCTTATACAGGTTTATGTTTCAGTCTAGCTGGAGGTGTTATTTCTTGGGAGGCTAAAAAGCAGAAGACTGTGGCACTCTCTAGCACTGAGGCTGAATACATGGGTATAACTGAGGCATGTAGGGAAGCTATGTATTTGAGTAATTTGTTGAAGGAAATTACTGGGGAGTCATACACTATATCTTTGTTTAACGATAATCAGGGAGCAATTAAAAATGTCCTCTAATAATAGTTCTAGTAAAAGAACAAAGCATATTGATGTGCGACATCATTTTTGTAAGGAATGTGTCAATAGTAAAATTGTAGAGTTAAAGTATTTAGAAACTTCTGATATGCCAGCAGACTTGTTAACTAAAGGTTTAAGTAACACCAAACATTATTATTTTATGCAGCTGTTGGGCATACAGGATGTTAGAAATTAAGTTTTTTTTTTGTTAGTCTGTCTTAAACCAGATTTTTTTGTATGTCAAGTTTATTTTGATAAGTGGGGGTGTAATTCTGTATCAAAATAATAGTTAAGAACTTAAGACTGTAAGAGTGATTGAGTAATTGATCTGTCATTCATACGTTCAAATAAAACTTCATTCGTCTGTTAACCGCATTACCGGCGTTTCATTTTAAATGTTATAATGCAAAAAATGTAAACAATAATTTCAACTACAAATTACGTCATAGTTTATTCTTAGCAAAATTTCACTTCCGTGGCCCGTCTTCGCTTACACAGTTCTCTGTTGTTCTCCTTAAATTTAAAATGATAAAAGCCCCAAAACGGGCACAGGAGATATAATAAGTTGAACAAAGGATACAGAAATTGTTGGTGATGTAGGTACAGCGGGCGAGAACAAAGGGGTTTAATTTTTCATACTCGGCTGACGTCGTAAATCAACCGGCATAGTCATCTTGATATATTGCCGCTAAGCTCGGCTTAAATTGGTACTAAGTTGAATCAAATTGTTATGTTGCTAAATTATATGCTGCCCATTTTTTTCTTATGTGACGTACTGAAGTAAAATGACCGAAAAATTAATTTAAGTATAAAATTTTGTATATAGGACATGGTAGTATATGTATGTATAGTATAGTATGTGTATGTATACGCCAAGACGAGCCAAGTGAAGCACAAGGGAACTACGTATTTTTCAGATATAATGCAAGTGCGATCCACTTAATAAGTAAAAGGCGTGTTGACCCAATAATATTTTTATTACGATTGAGTAATCCTACTTATTGCTATTATTTACCTTTTTTTTACCACCATTCAAAATCATGAACAATGTTTAACAAAACATGATGTTTTTTTTTAATTTATTAATGTCATTTCTTCTATTTAACAATAGGACTCTTAAACATAGGAAATATTTATTTTTGAATTTAACAAATAATAATATTTTATTACACACAAATGTTCAGCTCAAGTCTTGCTTGAAGTTGTTGAAGTACATGAGCGTTGTACATGTTCATGTTCACGAGGGAACACGTTATAAATGTTATAATTCAATAAATGTTAAATATATTTTCAACTACAAATTGCGTCATACTTTATTCTTAGCAAAATTTCACTTCCGTGGTCCGTCTTCGCTTATACAGTTCTCTGTTGTTCTCCTTAAATTTAAAATAATAAAAGCCCCAAAATGGGCACAGGAGAGATAATAAGTTGTACAAAGGATTCTACTAACGTAAACGCTTGTAGAACGGACTGAAAAGTGTTTGGGATTGACCAATTAATGTCACGTGATCTCGATTCTATTCTAAAGCATTTACAATAATTGTAGATTGCCACTTGTCCAGGGCCGTTGGTTCCTTGTTTCGTTTTAAATGTAATTATTTACCAAACAGAAAGTCTATCGCTGTTGCTTGGCAGATTGTAATTAAAGACATGAATTTACATTTTTAACGTTTATTAAATTCTTTTGTTGATGTAAAATTATAATGAAAAGTTACAAGTATCGTCATGAAAGCTTTAGTTAAGTCAACGGCTTAAACCACGAATAAATTTGGGATAGTCCGACTATATTATTATGTCTCTATTCTCTTTGGCCCTGCACAAATTTCCTGTAGCTTTGAAATAAGAATTAGCTTCTGGGAATTTTTGCGGCGAAAGCGGGAAATCAACCTTCTATTTAGCTGGTTCAGAATATCGGCGGTCTATATGGCCGTATACCATACATGCATATCGCAAGCACTGTAAATTGTAGAGAGCTCCATCATTCTACAGATGATGGGCCCGTTTTGGAGCGCTGCGCGTGGAGGACACCGGTTCTTGGACCACCCAACCACTAAAAGGTAGTGCAGTAAAAATCTCAGTAACCCGTATCTCTCCAAAACTGGCATCGGGTACTTTTTGAAGGTCTTCCTTCAGATACAAAAAATGGGTGACCGGCCGAATACAGTTTTTTTTTGACTTAATAAATCATAACAATCGTTTTTATTATGCACTGGTTAGTATTGGTAGATATTGACCAAAGTACGAAATTATTTACGATTAAAGAATGATGATACAACAATGACCTTATTTATGGTGAAGTAAATATTATTATGTAGGCGTGTGTTATTGTATTCATTCAACCTATATCCCACCACTGTGAGTTTGTTACTCAAAAAAGGTAAAATCTGCGCGTCAAACGAAACAGCAATTCGGTTTCAGCGCTGTTTTACTTTTAATTTACCCTTCGTTATAATTAAATCCTGCCATCTAAATGTTTTCTCAGCAAACATAGGGTCACCAGTCGGCAGATTTTTTGTTATTTTTCATTGTTTTAACCTTTTTTGCCGGCTGCTGAGTTACGACGAAAGGACATGTGTTTTAATTTAAATATGTAGATGTCAGGGACTACTCTGCGTAACGAAGTGTGAAATTTTCACGTCTCTGGTTGCCGGCATAATTTATTTTAACGCCAACTTTGTGGGTTAAGGCAATGTTTTTATAAACACCTCTAACTATGCGCTTATTATTAAATATGGCCGCAACCCTTTATGCGTCCCACTGCTGGGCACGGGTCTCTCCCCATTATTGGGGAGGCCTGGAGCTTACTCCACCACGCTGCTCCAATGCGGGTTGGTGGAGATGCGGGTTAGTGGCCAACCCGCTGTCGGATGTTTTCAAACCGCCCATAAGGCCTCCGACAAGGTTTAACGACTGTTATATATCGACAACAACCGGGACCGACGGCTTAACGTGCCCTCCGAAGCACGGAAACGCGCATGAAATTTTTTGCCACTAGCGGTCACCCATCTCACATCCGACCGCGCCCGTTTGGCTTAGTTGCATAGATCGTTTGCGTTCTACGCTAACCGCCGGGCCATGCGCGCTTCGATTAAATATATTGGTATTGTAATAATAACAAAATGTAAGCAAGTGAACCTGTATTAAATATTAGCCTTCCGTCAGCGGCTTCGCCTGCGTGGACGTGGCGTTTAATGGGTCCCCGTAGGTTAAAAAATAGCCTATGTGCTATTCCAGGCTTCATTGCTATATTAAAATCATAGGCGTTTAGCCAGTTGCTTCAACCGCGTTGACCCTATTACCCGTTTTCACGTAGGAATGAAGCATTTTCCCGCGGTAAAAAGTAGCCTTTGTTACTCAAGGTGAATGTAGCTTTCTAATGGTGAAAGAATTATTGAAATTGGAACAGTATTTTTTGAGTTTATTCACTACAAACATACAAACATACTATTGACCAGTAGTAAAATTAAAAATAAGTGTAAGCCCAACTATGTCCAACTTTTTAATAAATGTAAAATACTACCTATAGATTGTAAATTTAAGCTACATATTATTAAAGAGAACTTTAACAGGACTGATTATCTGCAGAAACCCACCCGTCGCTGCCCAAACCGTAAAAGTAAAAATCATAAGTTTATAAAACCGAAAACTACAAATTATTTTGGAAAACGAACTCTTAAATACATCGTGCCTGATATTTGGAATAGTCTGCCATTGCTATCAGAGGCCACTAGTTATAATAAGGCTAAACGAAAAGTAAAAGAATTTTTTTTAGAAACAATTACTTAAAAAAATTTTTTTCCAATGGGTAACTGAACTTATATGTACGCTTGATAGATATCTATATATATGTATACTTCTGCTAGTTATAGTTAATTAGTAGCACGTAAAAAAAACTAAATTTAATGTCACTGAGAGCATGTTTCTCCGCCTACAAACTGCACTCGCAGTTTGGCGGATTACAAAATATTGTAATAGTTTTTAAATGTGTTTATCAAATAAATAAAAAAAAAAAAAAAAAAAATATACAAATCTTTCCTCTTTATAATATTAGTATAGATATTAATTTTTAAACTGGAACGTTTATTTATTAAACATTAGGTATAACATATCAAAGTCTCGGTGTTACCTCACGGATAATTTCAGGGACACCCAACATGTTTCGGACCGTACCGAGGTTCTTAATCATAACCCAACGCGTGCGGTTGCTAGGTGGTCTCGGTGAAGTCCCTGTAGCTTCGGGATTAAGAATAGAGCTACGGTATCCTCTGCCTGATCGTAAGAGGCGACTAAAAGGGAACTTCCGGGGTTGCGGACGGGAAGAGTCGGAGCTCGATCCGTGCAGCCAGCAGCCCCGGGAAAGACGGCGGTGTGTGCGTATGGCCGTATGCCGCCGTAAACATCGGAAGGTGCAGGAGAGCACATCTAACCTCCGAAGATGGGCCCATTCTGGACTCCGCTCGTGGAGAACACCGGTGCGTTCCTTAGGAGATCCCGGAGTCCTCCCCAAGCGCAGAGGCAGGCCACCGAGGGGGTTTTAGTGCGGTCAAATCCCACATAACCCGGTATCCTCTCCCTAGGTGCCGCGTACCTTTTGAAGGTTTCCCCCCCAGACAAAAAAAAGGTGGTCTCGGTGAAGACGAGATTTTCATTTTTTCACGAGACGCTTCATAGTAAAATCTTTTTATAATATTTTGTGGTAAATTGATTGTATCACTGTTGAGGTGAATCATATCGATATCAATTGTCTAGAATTAGCTGGACAACGATTATTTTAGTTCCGTTTACAGTAAAATTGTAGAGTTATATTATTTTTTTTACTCATTCAAATTATGATTTTGATTGTGCTAATCATCGAACCATTTTTATGTCAATATCCCAATTTATACTTAACTATCCCAGTAGTATCGTTACCGAATCTGTAGCCCTAGCCAGATAAACAAACAAAAACAACAATAACCATTAAAATAAAACGATAAAGAGTCCATAAAAGTTTCTATCCAGCATTCCACAATTAGCGTTCCAAGGGAGAGATAAAAACGCTTACGTGACTGCCGGACCCTGTACATTTTATTTAAGATATAAAACGGCAAAGGATTTATGGTTATGTTATTATATTTATGGGTACGCCTTTCGAGAATTTCGAATTTTACTTATCAGTATCAATAGTATCAATCGGTATAGTTTTAATAGATTGTTTGTTATTTAATTTTGAATACCCATTGCACAGAGTGGTACAACTACGGAGTTCGATTCCCAGAAATAGTGGCTGGCTGACAGCAAACTTTGCAGCACTGCTGTACACGTACCCCTCTGTAATATTAATGAGCCCTAGAACTTACAGGACCACGCTGCTCTAATGATTTTGGTGGAGTTACGGATTCAAGTTGAGATAGAGGTTCCGACAGGGTTCAAAGGGCTAGTCCTTGTAGGTTCGGGATTAAGAATAGAGCTACGGTATCCCCTGCCTGATCGTAAGAGGCGACTAAAAGGGGGCTTCCGAGGTTGTGGGCGGTGAGAAAGGGAGCTCGAGCGGGAGATCCAGCCCCGGGAAAGGCGGCGGTGTGTGCGTGGCTGCATGCCGCTGTAAGCATCGGAAGGTGCAGAAGAGCACATCTGCTCTCGCGAATATGGGCCCATTCTGTCGTTATGCGTCGTGCGTGGAGGACATCGGTGCGTTCCACTGGATATCCCGGAATCCTCCCCAAGCGCCGAGGCTGCCACCGAGGGGGTTTTAGTGCGGTTTTGAACCTTTTGAAGCTCCCGCCCCCCTGATACCAAAAAAAAAGGGTTCAAAGGGCTTTTTTTCGATTTAAAGCGGGACTGATGCCTTGGCGTGCCCTCCAAACCAAAGTACGGAAATGCACATGACCTTTGCAACCAGCGGTCACCGATCTTATAGCCTAGCCCATCTGTTTAGCTTAGCTGCGTAGAAAGCTTGCATTCTACGTCAAGGACCGTATAGATTTCCTGATGCGTGCAGCATCTGGTATTGGATCACCATTGGCCCTAATGGCCGCTCCACATTAGTGCCGTGAAGCTCGAAAAACTGGCATGAACGATAATCTGGATGGTTATCACGGGCTTCATGCGCGATCACGCCTGTTCTCCGATCAACGTCAGTATTTTGTCCCGCGACAAAGAGTTTGCGCGACGTTCAATGTTTTGACACGTGAATGTAGATACCCTCTACATTCACTTGTCAACTCTACATTGGTGCCGTGAATTCACGCCGTAAATACACGGCGATAATGTGGAGCCGCCATGACATCCTTCGACTCAATGTAAACATACTTAGCTTTTCCATTTACGGTCTCCACCACCCAGCGATAAAATTGTCTTCTGCGTGCTCGTTGTCCTGGTAATTCTTTTATCTAGTACGTAATCTATATAAACAAACATTTATATAATACGGTCAAGCTTTTTTATGGCTATGTAGCTACGTATCTATATATATGTACGTAGCGTAAATAGCTCGGATATTACGATTTTTTATCAATTCGTAAAGTTATGATCGTAGGTTCAAAATTCAATTCTGAAAATTGTGATTGTGCAGTTGCGTAACGACGTAGTGATCCTTCACTGCGTGTTGCTTTAGAAGGTTGGTGGAGCTTAATAGATGCTGATAAAATGAGGCCGTATAGAGTCGGGAGCTTTCTCTATATGAGATATGATATATTTTTACACAGTAAACCACCTGCATTATGTGAAACGTAATTATTACATTATTACTAAATGACCCCGCTGACTCCGTATCGTCTTTAAATATTTGGGAGGGACTTGGGGTTTTCAAAATAGATTACGACCGATTCTCAAACTTACCAAATATACACAAAAAAGAGATGATTATTTTTCATACATTATAGATAATATTTAGATTATAAATAGATAGCTGGCGCAGCTGAGCTGTTACGCCGTGCAAATAATAAGGACGACTTTAGCAAGCTGATTGCCAACCTTCACTAATTGGAGAGGCACCTTAAGAAGAAGAAGATTATAGATTAAATCTTTGTTATCAATATTTGATCACAACAAAAAAATAATTCTCTTATGATCATTATTTCAAAAAATATGTGTCGTGTGTGCGAAGAATATTTTTGTCTTGGAATTAATCCTATAAGTTTTCTTAGAAAAACAGCGCGAGTGATTCCTTTTTCCTGTAAGGGGTTTTAAGCAGTAAGTAACCATTATATTACATTCTTATGAGGCATTTAGATCGACGTACGAGTAAGTCGAACTGCGGTCAAAATCTATCTATTTACTACGAAAAAACATTCCGGATCTACGAATAAAACACAAGAGTGTTTTCCTTATAATGCCAAACTATCTATAACTAAATGCTTGTTACATTATAGAAGATAAGTTATTATTTTTTATTTTTATTTTTATTTTTATTTTTATTTTTATGTTTATTTTTATTTTTATTTATACTACGACGAATCGGGTAGCGCAAATCTGGACTGTCTTACTGGGGACCCGGGTTGGATTCCCGGAAGGCAAAAATTGGAATGATGAGTTTAATTTTCTGTTCTCGGGCTACATTTTTCTGTGTTTATGTACATCCACTCAGGTACCTACGACACAAGGAATCCTATTGTGGAGCTAAATTGTATGATTGTTATTTAAATTGATATTCCAATAATATCGAGGTTACTTTTTAAATCATAAAGTTGCATATCTGTAGGAAATTTAACAGAGAATATACTGAGTGAGAGACATAGAATATACAGAATATATAGAGAGTAATGCAGAATAAAGTGTATGTCAAGCCAAGTCCAAGCAAAGGAACTGGCTAGCCAGCGCCGAGTGTAATATTACACGAACCACTTGGTGCCACTTTTGACCCTTCTATAACTCAAAACCTCTTTAACGTAAACACATAAAATTACGTGTGTTTCATTATATCCATAAGGACATCTAGTAGCCTAAATTTCATGAAGCTAGCTCAAGCGGTTATAAAGATATGAAGGTCAAAAATCGTAAATTTTAGCACTGAATGACTGACATTATATATAGGACCTAAATCTAACCTACTTCCAGATGACCTAGAAGGATGAAATTTGGAATCCAGCTCGGCAATTGTGTGTAAACGTAACAAAAAATCTAAAAATAAAAAAAGTTAAAAAATCCCATACAAAAAAAATTGTAGCGTTGAAAGAAAGAAAGAAAGAAAAATATTTATTTCATATTAGGAATACAAAATATTCGCTTAATGAATGTCATTTTTTCCCGGTCATCGCCATTAAGTGCCCGTTTGGGCTATAAGTTGAGCTGAGAGAAAAAAGGCAGCGGAAAAAAACTCCCAGCACTCTTTTAAAAAAAAGTACATAATAATATATTTGAGATAACAGAATGGCTATGGGTTGTTAATGGTCACACGTGACAGCTGATCGTGTGAGACACCATTGTTGGAATTCGTTGGAACCGTTACAAGCAGATATTTGGAACTATCTCAATATATGTATAAAACTTTTAGCTCTCCTTTTTTACATTTACGTTTTATTATTTTTTTTTATTTTTTTTTATTTATTTAAGTATAACCTTATTGTAAGGATACAAGGGTGTGCTTAATGCCTAATGGCATTCTCTCCCAGCCAACCCTGGGTGTTATGGAAAACTTGTGGTAGGCGCATACTTACTACATTATAAACTATATAATAATATAATTATACTACATAAGCTATATATATATACAAATATATTCTATCATACATATTATATATATATATATATATATATATATATATATATATATATATATATAAACATACATAAATAAACTTTATGTCAAACAAAGAAAATATATTGAGATTGAGAGAAAAACAAATTTTTAAATGATTCAGTCAGTACTCAAGAGATGGTCTCGAACAAGTGAACACACTTTTACTTGGAGCTTTACGAACGGTCTCAGGTAGGGTGTTCCACAGTAGTATAGCCTGAATTGTAAAAGAGTATCGGAAGAAGTCACTTTTATGTGAAGGAATGTCGAGCTTTAGATTATTGGAAGAACGTAAGCCTCTGTCATGAGACGAACAGAGGTAGCGAAAGTTTTCCTTTAAATATTAAGGAGAAGTTGGATCATGTAAAATAGAATACAGAACCAAGAGAATTCTAGAATTACGCCTCTGTCGAATAGTAAGCCATCTAAGCTGCTTTCGGTAACTGGAGATGTGATCGTATTTACGAAGATTGAAAACAAATCGGATACAGTTGTTAAGGAGGCGATCTAGTTTGTCCAGAAGTATTTCATTAAGGTCCGGATATGACACATCACCATAATCAATTATCGGTAAAATTAGGCTATGTATAAGCATGTATGTTTTGAACGGTAGAAAGTTCTTTAGTCGATATAAGGACTGCAGGGAACCGTTGACTTTACGGCTGATTTCGGCTATTTGTGCCCGCCAGCTCAAACCGCTGTCAAGCTGTAGACCAAGGTTTTTTACAGTATTGGTAAAAGGTATCTTTACATTGTCGTACAATATTGCAGGGAGTTCCAGAATGTCGAATTTGGCAAGTAATCTTGAGCTGCCCATCAATATCGCCTGGCATTTCAAGGGATTGACATTTATGCCGTGCGCAACCGACCAAAGTTTAATAGAATTAAGGTTGCGGTTTATAGTATTGATTGCTATATCGAGATCTTCAATTTTTGAGTGGACATACAACTGTAAGTCATCAGCATACAGATGGTACGAACAATCAATGATGGAAGTGATAGAGTTGATAAACAACGAAAACAACAGTGGAGAAAGAATACCGCCTTGGGGAACGCCAGTATAGAGATCAGCCCAATTGGAACACTTCTGTCCCAGGTGTACTGACTGCTGGCGACCGCGAAGATACGATGCAAACCACGTTAAGGCAGTTGGCGTGAATCTATTGTGTTTGGAAAGTATGGAGAGGAGTATATCGTGGTCAACTGTGTTGAAAGCATTTGAAAAGTCAATAAGCACCACCACTGTGACCTGTCTGTCATCCATTCCCCGTCTGACATCATCGATGACTTTGACAAGAGCAGTAGTGGTACTATGACCAGATCTAAAACCCGACTGATAATCACTCAGTAGGTTATGTTTACAGACAAATGAGGAGAGCTGCTTATGCACACAAGCTTCCAGAACTTTAGAAAGGAATGGAAGAATTGAGATAGGGCGATAATGACTGGGGAGTGCAGGGTGAGAAACTTTGGGAAGAGGACACACATGCGCCTTTTTCCAGCTGGATGGATATTGGCCAGATAGGAGAGAGAAATTGATTACGTGCGTAATTGTAGGTAAGAGATACTCAACTATCGGCAATATCATCGATCTACTTATATTGTCACAGCCAACTGCCTTGGAACTTATTTTTAAAATGTTTGCCCTAACTTCCTTCTGTGAAACAGAAGAAAGTTGAAAAGAGGTAATAGTTGGTGACTGCAAGCTCGCTATCGAGTCTAGAGTTTGGCGTTTTATTACTGGGTCTAAGGGAGCAGACGAAGCAAAGAAGCTATTTATAGAATCAAGCGTGATACCAAGGTCCAGTTCCTGTTGTGGTGGTTTACATACTCCGAGAGAACGAATAAATTTCCACGCATTAGCAGGAGAGCTATTAATAAGATTGTCATGGATATATCGGCGTTTAGCTATTCGTACCATCTGATTGCAACGATTTCGGGCTGCTTTGAATGTTATCCAATTCTCCTCCGAACGATCTTTTTTAAAGGCACGGAAAGCTCGGTCACGCCTTCTCATTGCCATTCGAACACCTTCAGACATCCACGGAGCAGGTACACGTTTTAGTTTAACACTGTGCACGGGAGCGTGGGCATCGTACAAGTCAAGAATAGCTTTATTAAGCAGACGAACTTTAGAGTCTATTGTAGATGCCTCCACTACCGGGCACAGGTTAATACGAGATGCATCTTTCTTCAGCTTTGTGGTCGATATTCTATTGAAGTTTCTTATATTTAGGACGCAGGTACTATGCTTTGGCGGTCTCAGTTTATACGCAGCATAAATAAGATCGTGGCGAGAGAAGCCAGGAGCTGGGATCTGGCCATGTGTGCGTATACGCTCGGGAGAATTGTATAACATTACATCTAGCCATGTAGGCTCAGTGTCGATATTTTGATGTGTTGCAGTTAAAGGTAAGATGTTCAAGTTCACTGAATCTACAATTGATCGCAGCTTCTGCGCTCTGGAAGAGTCCTTTAAGAGGTCCGTGTTGAGATCCCCCATGATAAGGTAATGAGCATAATCCGACCCTAACGAGTCAAGCACCCGCTCTAATTCGTTAAAATATTCAATAGAAGGAGGACAGTATACTACACCTAGTAACACTCTTCCACCATTCATGCCAAGCTCCAGGAACAAGTACTCAGCAGAAGCAGAGTAACAAGATGGAGATGCGGCTATAATTTTGTATGGAATGGCTGCCCGTAAATAAATACCAACACCACCTCCACCCTTCTCTGTCCGGTCGTTTCGTATAAGTGTAAAACCCGATAAAGGGTACAGAGAAGAATGAAGGGATGGTTTTAACCATGTTTCGGAGACAAGTATTGCATGAATGTAGTCACAAGATAACGTGGATTCTAGCTCAGCGTAGTGGCTCGGTATGCTCTGTGCGTTGATGTGACATACATTCAAGCACTTCTTGTTACTTGCAAAAATCGTCTCTAATTGATTTTTCAGGGAAAGAGTGCTCGAGAGCTCGTCACAGGACTCAAATATAGTATCTGAATCATTCGCAGAATAAAAAGATTCATTATCTGACATAAAAGTATTTTATAAATAAATTAAGCTAAATATATAATATAATTAATAAATAAACGTAAATAAATAATAAATGTAAAATATATATTTATATAATATTACGTATGAACTAATAAAGATATTAAAAAAAATGTATATCATAATTATACCACACACCAACCCACCAATTGGCTGATAGAAAACAAAATACTTATTGTACAATTAAGTACTTATTTATACAATTAAGTGACAATATTACACTACTACATCAACTACAGCAAGCAAGCCAAAATCAGATATTTAGCAAAAGAAACAAGATACAAATTACAAACAATTTACCGTAACATAACAATAAGCAACATAAAACTATAATTTACTACATAATTATTTGCTACTAGAAAATAAACTGATACAAAAGACTACACTCAGGTGACGCAACTTTGAATTAGCATGACTATTATTGTAGTAGGCACAGTATGAAAAAAATCGCAAATTTACAGCTCAGCTCGGTAAATAACAACTATTCAAAGTTACCCACGCTCATTGTAGAAATATGACAGAACAAGAACCATAGACAAGTCTGTGACAAAAACTAAACAATTATTTGGCTGTCCTAATCTGCAGGAATCAACGCCACAAAAGAAAAAGAAAAAAAAATTGACATTTTGTTCTACGACATTGACATATTATGGAATTATGATATGAATGGAGATTACAATTACAAAATAATAAACAATCTACCTACTGTATAAAAAATCTACAATGTTTACGGTAAAAAGCGGATAACATGAACATAGGCATCTAGTTACAGGAAGGTCGAACGGATGAAGATGAACTAAACTAACAGAGTGCAGCCATGCAATAATGTATGTAGGGATACCTCGGATCTACTTCTTAGAAGCTGGACGCTTGGATCTTTTTGTGTCGTCACCCTTGGCCGGTTTACGACGGGTGCTACGCTGCTGGCGATTTGTGTTGGACTCACTGTTCTTTTTCGGAGATTCGTCGTCAGTTGAAGCATCAGACGATTGTTCAGCCGGAGGATGTTTTTCAATCAAACGATCAAGCTCCTCTTGAGTAGAGAGTTTCACTCGCGCCCCGCCCGGCGGCTTAATGTAAATTACGCCATTTAGTGGGATTTAAGTTTCATTAAACATTCCTCCAAGGCAACCTTCGTTAAAAAATCTAAAAACGTGTACAAGAATATTTCTAAACCCTAATATTTTGACCCATCCACTAAAGGCCGACTACGTGACATCGGAGTACATTTCATTTAAGATTTGATACAGCGAAAAGCAATTTATGACTACGCATGGCCCAGGATATTCCGATTTTATAGTGCCGCAGTGCGTCGCGGCAAATATAACGGAATATGGCGTTACAGCCACCGAGCTTTAGTTAAATAAATTTGTTCGAAGTTGTTATTGAAGTATTTTTAAAAATAAAAATACTAAGTACACAGGATAAGTAGATGTAAAAAACCAGTTTAGACGATAAACCAAATTGTACGTCATCCCTCGGGAATACCTCATTTTCGGGGATTAATTATCGTATCATTTAGCTTCTAAGTTTACATGTGCATATTCTCTTGCAATATAGGTATTACCTTGTTTTAAACGCCACACAGCACCATCTATCACCGAACTGGTATGAAGCTAACAATATTTTTGTTTTCCCGCCGAGCTTCAGGTAGTCATATCAATTTGTTCGACGTTGTTATGTGTGTAGACGATGTGTATAAATCCTAATAGTTTTTAATATTGGACTGCTGATCTGAGGTCTTGGCTTATATGCCTAGAGAAACAATAATTTATATTTTTCCACATTTAATTATTTTTGGTCATGCGTGAATTATGCATATTAATTTATGAAATGCGTTCTCGTATAAAATTCAGTACCTGGACAACCGAGCGTTGCTTGGATAAAAACAATTTACTTTCTAGGTTTAATTTCAATTTGCCTAGTGTTACTTAACAACGCCATCTGAAATAGCTCCTAATAAAAATATTATCACAAAAAAAGAAAAACAAACGCAATACGGTTTTGATTGAGGTTTGAACCCGGGTCTCTAGTTCCGCAGTCAGCCCACGTAACCATTTGGCCAAGGAAGCTTTAATCCAATGAACGAAATTTTTATAAAGCTCTTTCAAATCGACATTGTCATTTCTTTGAACGTCGGATTACCTACAATATTATTAATTCTCTTCAATATATGACAGGAAGATTCGTATTTTTCAGTTTATATTTAAGTTGATTATCGCTGAAAGAATTTTTTCTTTAATTTAAAATTTCTAAACATAAAACCTAGCGGAAAAACGGATCAATTTATCACCCCCGAAACCTGGGTACCTACCTACTAAATTTCATCAAATTCGTTGAAGCCGTTTCCGAGATTCAAAAAATGTATTTAGGTATAAAAAAGAATTGCTCGTTTAAAGGCAGAGATTTAGAAATATTTTCTGTTGTTTCCGGTTGAAGTTCTTCAAAAGAACAATAAAGTGGTTACAATACCACATTTTAACTGTTGTTCACCGTGTTGGTCTTTTTCTTGCTGTGCTTCTCATTATCTGATGTATCCATGATGTATCATCAACACCGTGCAAACGTGTTAAGTATTATTTATTTATTAGGTATTTTTAGTATTGTAATAATAACATCTGACACTCATAGGCCTCATAGCCCAATAGTAGATTTATCAGGTAGATTTACCCTGTGTCGTGGGTACCTTGGACTCACAGACAGAAACACATACACCCAGACCGAGAACATAAATTTAAACGCATCATTCAAATTTCTGCTTCGCCGGGAATCCAACCCGGGAACCGTTCGTCAGTTCAAGTCAGCGATTCACTTATTAGGTATTTGTAGAAGAATGGATTATGGAAAAATAATCTGCAGCTACACATGACTTCAGGATTTTTATTTTATATTGGTGCAGTGCGTCGCGGGAAATATACCTAACGGAATATGGCACTGCGGTTACCGAGCTGAAATAAATTTGCTCGACATCGTTATACGAGTATCCCTCGTTTCTCTATCGATATGTGTACTGATTTTTGTTTTACGAAACTTCGATCTGAAGATTTTTTTTAATTTGAAAATAAAGATGTACCTATATTTAAGTACTATTTTCCATTTGGACAAATTCTTGGTGGATTATCTTGTATTCAAATATTCAAGAAACTCATCGCCAATGGGAAAATTATTCTACTATTTATATTAGGTATTATCTAATATCTTTAAGCGAGCAATGCTTGTTAATACTTGTATATGTATATAATTTGAAGTTCGGAAACGGCTTCAACGATTTTCATGAAATTTAGTGCCCAGGGCTTCGGGGATGATAAATTGATCCAGCTAGGTTTTATTTTTACAAATTGTCGTTTTATTCGAATTTTCAGCGATAATCAGCTTAAATATTATAAATAAAGAAATATGACTGTTACTGAAATCTATTGGAGAATTTTAATAATATTGTGGCGAAGAACGCCGTCAAACGTCATCCGCCAAACCGCCGTTCAAAATGATAATATCTATTTGAAAAAGCTCTATAAAAATTTCGTCAGTTTCCTTGGTCGAATGGTTACGTAGGCTGACTGCGGAGCTAGAGACCCGGGTTCAAACCTCAAGCAAAGCATGTTGCATTATTTCTTGTGCGTTGTTAAGTAATAGTAAGCCAATGAGTGTTTCGTTAAAAATTAAACCAAAAAAATCAATTCTTTTCAATTCAATTCGAGCAATACTCGGTCGTCTGAGTGCTTACACTTTGTAATATTACTTACTTAAACTTAACACACTTACTTACTTGGTTATATAGGTAGATGTAAGTATATTTTGATTTCTTTAATATAAAATAATATATATTTTTTTAATTTCTTTAAAAATATTTGCATACCTTACTGGCGGACTTTAAATATATAAAACAACTTCTGTAATACCCATATTTGCGCAAATAAATCATTTTTCTTTTCTTTCTAATTATTGTCCATCACCTAGCATATCTCAGAGTTATTCAAAAAGTTCTGAAAGGTAAGACTAAGACCTATCATGGGATGAAACCTATTCCCCACAGTGCCATATTAATAAGGTAGAAAAAACTATAATAGCCATATCAAGTTTACTCTACTCATCTCTTAGTTGTAAGATGTTAATTGTGTTGCGCGATGCTTAATAATATTATAACGTTACAAAATTTCATCTATTCATGTTTCATTTGAGACACGCTTATGTATTATTTGATTATATTACGTGATTTCCTTTTATGTGCAGATACGAGTAAGGATATAACTTTATACGCTCATGTCATGTCGTTCACAGGGCCTAAGGCGCTGCGCAAACACAGCCACTCGACTCTCATATAGAACGACTGTTGTTTGACGTTTCTAGTGTATTCCTGTCATATTATTTTCTATCTTTCAGGAAGTTTATGACATCTGGTACCTACTACTATGACGGCTGATGTTATCAACAAACGCGTTATTACCTCTATATATTTTTATTTATGTATTCAAAACAGAATAAGGTCGCTTCTTGGAAAAACCGGTTGTCTCTAACTAATTTTGACAGCCTCCGTGGCGTAGTGGGTGATGAGCCGACTGCGAAACGTGAGGTCGTGGGTTCGATTCTTACCCAGGACAAATATTTTTGTGATGAACATGACTATTTGTTCTGTGCCTGGGTGTTAATTTATCTATTTAAGTATGTATTTAGAATTATATAAGTTTGTTTATCAGCTTTCTCATTACCATTGTACAAGGTCTGCTTAGTTTGGAATCAGATGGTGTTGTGTGAATTGTCAAAAAAAATTAAGTTGTAATTTTATGCGTAAGTAAATTGTACGCAGGGCAATGTACGAAGCGCGTCTGACCTGACGGCTAGCGCAGAATGCAAGTGATCTACGCGGCTTAGCCAAACGGGCGCGGTCGGGTGTGAGGTGGGTCACTGCTAATGGCAAAAAAATTCATGCGCGTTTTCGTGCTTCAGAGGGGTTAACGTGCCCTTAAGCCGTCGTAATCGGTTGCTACTAACGAGCATCTCCACCAACCTGCAATGGAGCAGCGTATTGGAGTAAGCTCCGGTTTCGGCCGGGGAGGGATCCGTGCCCTGCAGTGGGACGTAAAAAGGGTTGCAACCAGCAAATATCTAAATGACGAAATCTTTCTCGCCTCCAAAACTAATAAAGTATACGGTGGCTTATATGTCACAAATAGCACTAAAGTATTCAAGTTTCCACAGCGCCTAAAATTGCGGACGATACTGCCAAAATGATGTTCAAGTTCTCATGGGTTTTCTAGGACAACGTCTTCCAAGTTCGCCTTTCAGTTATTTTCTTGTTCGTTTCATAAATCTCTTTATGTCTCATATTATTCATCTTCATAAATTATTGTTTCATTTGTTATATGATTTGGGGTTTTCTGGCAAATGCTAATAAAACATTTGAAGAGGGACAGTTACGAACAAATTACAGTCCTTTTTTTAGGGCAGTAGTAAAATAATATATTTATTCTGTAACTCTTAAACCTTTTGTGATAATTTATTTGTTTATCTATTGAAAGTTGACCTCTAGCGTCGTCAATTTTCAGGAACAACCAATGTCTTAATCACATTATTCTTACCCTATTAGTCCAAATCAACTATGATTTCCTTTACTATCTACAGGCTTCCTTTTTAATGTCCAATATGAAGTCTCCAAATATTTTATTTTTTAGGTTTCAAAAGAAAATTGCCTCAATTCCGGTTCGAGACCAATCGGCCCCAGATCCAATTGGAAATCAGAAAATGGTTCAAAGTAACAATGTGTCTTTCCGATTATTCGATAACATAATAGCTGTAACGTGCCAAGGCTTGCCAGCTTCATGCCAAGTTTAAAACTTAAAAGAGTAAGGAACAACACCAACACAAATTGGTTCGAAAACATCGCCAAAGTCCATGCGAAATTAGTTCGTACAGTAGAAGGTTATTTTTATGTAGTTTTCTCGTTGGTTGCACCTTTTCGTTGTTTCAATAACTACCATTCTGTTCTGGAGTTTTTTGTGCTGCAGAAAGAATAACCAAAACAATATTAGTACGAAGCTGACTCTGTCACTAAAAGTTAAAAGTGTAATTTACTTGCAGTTTCTACAGGTTTTTTTATTTTATTTGAATGGAGTATGGTAGACGAGACGACGTGGTGTTAAGTGGTCGCTACAGCCCATGGACATCTACATACAACGTCATACAAGCATAGGTAAGTCTTGTCTGAGGTCGTATGCAGTTGCGCTGCTACTCCGGAGGCTGGTGATCGCCTCATGAAAGTGTGGCAGGCAACTGCACCTTTCCACCGAAACACAACAAAATTGCTTCATGGCAGAAGTGGGTGCAGCGTTGGTACTTCCCCGGGCGAACCAAAATAGTTCTACCACCTACAACTGGATGGTAGATGAACTGTTATGGTTCGACCAGACCAGTAATAAAATTGCGTAATCGTAAATATAATAGTGTTTCCAAGAATGAGAGAATCCTCATCATGGAGAAATGATAGAGAGATCAGTATCCCGAGATGCCTTTGTAGTAGCAGCTTAACTTGGTTACGATCTCAGGCAAGACTCTATGTGATCTTCTGCTACTTTATTTTTTTTAACTTTCTCAGGAATTTAATATGAGTATTTCTTGTGATAATGTTCTGTTCATGCCTACCTAAAGAAGTTGACAAAGAGGGCAATAAGTAAATCCTTATAGAATTTATATTACTATGATAAAATAAGTGTCGGAAGGAATCCTGTGCCTGTTCTTTGGTAAATCACTGACGGATTATTAAGTAAATTTGCATAAATATTACAATATATTCCAATCTTCTTTACATCAACAAGTTAAATATAATGGTGAAGCTGAGGTGGTTTCAAAAGAAAAATATGAGGTAGGAATTCCCAAATCATTACTGAGGGCCGGAGGCATGGGCTTGTCAAAACATTTGTCTTATTACCTTTCTTCGTGTTATCGCGACCTATAGATCAGTATTTCGTTTGATTTCTGTTTTGTTTACCTTTTACTGCTTCTGGTGAAAAGAAATAAAGCTGATGGATTTATGAATCTCGCTTGAAAACCAATTTTAATTTCAGATGTATTGGTAGAGATTAAAACTCATTTTCCTAAAGCAAGTTTGTTTGGTTTTTTCCTTGATTCGTTTCTGATAAAATTTTGTTTGTAATCATTTTAAACTAATGTACAATGACCTGATTTGGTGTGATTACATTGTAGATTTCATTAACATTTTTTCCATCACCGTCCCTGAGAGTGTTTCCGACATCCACAAAACATTTGATATCAAGGTGGCCACTAAACCACATCTCCACCAACCAACTTGCTTTAATACGAGCAGCGTGGTGGATAAGCTTCAGGGCTCATTAATAACCCATTATTGATCCGTGAGAGCGTCAGTTGTAAACAACTATTCAGATAATTCAGAAATGATGAGGGTAATGAATATAAATACATAATTTGTGCAATTATTTTAATGTAAATCGATGTACGACATAAAAATTTAATCTGTACACTGTTGTATTTATTACTTAAAGTACTAGCCAAGGTCATTTGGATGTTGGAGTCAGTCGTTTGAAAACATTGGTATTATTTTTTATATTACAGTACCTATACTTAAAACTATACATTATTAGGCATACTGTTGTAACCGCCTGGCGTTATTATATTAAGCACCTAAAGATATTGCGAAAGCTAAAAAAACACAGTAGTAATGACCTTAAATATTAAAAATATACTGAGTGGCAAATGTCACGTGATCTTCTAATGTCAATCACATACATTTTTCATTCCATTCTACAATTTCTACAAGCGTTACGATAGTCAAATGCCACTTATATAACCCGTTATAAAAATGAGTATTCAATTCGACATGACACTTTCTACTCACATAAAAATTGTTTTAAACACTTAGTAAGTAACGAAAAAAGCGTTTTTAAATTTTGATATAGTGCGCGATACACGTCAAATTATTTAGAGCGCTGACGCGTTCTTTGGAGGGGTTCTATATCACAGGAACATTTTCAAAAAACAGATATGCATTACATTGACCAAAATATGCTTTGCAATATCCGTAGATGCTTACATACGTTCAAAACTATACATACTAGACTCATAATTCTTTCTTCTTCCCTATTATTTAATTTACACAGTAGAATTACAAAACTAAGAAGAATTTGTACAAAACCCAGTTTCAACTATAGCTCTAAAATTTAGTTTAACAGTTAAGTATAAATTATTTTTAATCAATAACTTTCGTAAGTTTTCAAATAAAAGGCCTTTTACACTCATATTCTGTCACGTTGCTTAGAACACAATATAATAAAAAAAATTTTTCGTTTTTGTATTCCATGTGGCTCTAAATATCTTCTTTTACTTAAAATTAAGTGCAAGCAATCTGAAAATTTCATGAACGTATTAGGATCCGTCTGGAATTTGAATTAAAAATTTCTAAGCTATTCAATACGCGTTACGTATTAGTAAGGAAAATAATGGGAAAATATAATTAAATAATACAGTAAAATACATTTTACTTAAAGTTACGCGAAAACTAATTTATTTAGTACAATACTACATATATATAATAATTTTTTAGTTATACAAACTAAAAAATTATTAATTTTCAGCAAAGTGGCAGAATATTTTGTAATATGCCTAAGGCACTAGAAACACACTGTGTTTGAAATAGGTACTTGATACCTTAACACAGGTGATGTTATCAAACAATTTACTATAAAAGGCTTGTACAATGTAAAGTTTGAACTGCTGAAAGCAACACTTTAGTAGGTTCAAGCAAACTGGTGCTTAACGTGAGTGACGGAAGTGACGAAGTAGTAATTGATGTTTGTTCTTGACTTCGTGTAGCTTTGAGATTAAGAATAGAGCTACGGTTTCCTCTGCCTGACCAAAAGAGGCGACTAAAAGGGGGCTTCGGAGTTGTGGGCGGTGAGAGTAGGAGCTCGATCCGTCCAGCCCCGGGAAGGACGGCGCTATGTGCGTGGCCGAATGCCGCCGTAAGCATCGGAAGGTGCAGGAGAGCACATCTCCCGTGGATGAGCCCATTCTGGGGTGCCGCGTTTGGAGGACTCCGGTGCGTTCCACTGGAGATCCCGGAGTCCTTCCCAAGCGCAGAAGCAGGCCACCAAGGGGGTTTTAGCGCGTTACAAATCCCACATAACCTGGTATTCTCTTCCAAGGTGCCGGGTAACTTTAAAAATAAAATAAAGAACACTATGTAAGTGTCCTACTTACGTTCGGGTTTCTGTCGTAAGAGGCGACTAAAAGAGGCTTCCGGGATTGCGAGTGGCTAGAGTGTAAGATCTGACCGTCCAGCCAGCGACCCTGTGAAGGGTATCGGTATATGTGACCGCCGTAGAAAGCCTGAGGCGTGTTGAAGAACCATAACTCCCACGATCGGCCTGTTTTGTATAGAAAAACACGAGTGCGTTCTATAGGATGTCCTCGGGCACACCATAAGTACTGAGAAAGACTACCGGATGGTTCAATGAAGTAAAATCCCACATAACCCAGTGTCCCACTCAAGGTCCCTTTTAATACTTCCCCATTAAATAAATGTTGTTCCCAGTCTTCTTTGATATTCTTGTAACGAATTCAAGATGGATTTTTCTTACCTTTATATTTATATAAAAACCTTAAAACACAATCGCTTTACAAATACAGAGTCCGCCCTTTTCATGTAAAAGCCTTTAAACATCAAATACACAATCATAACAATAATAATCCTACCAATAGATATGTTTATATTAGCTACCCTACGAAATTATATTAATTTACAACCATACATTTTTCATAGTTTAAAATGTTACCATAGCGATATAAATAACAAAGTTTGAGGTTGTAGCTATTGAAGACAAAGAGATATACCTATTTTTTTGTTACAATTTTATTTAACAGCAAAGAAAATACATACATAAATTGTTATAAAATTAATAACATTGATTTATAACAAGTACAATTTGTATGAAAAGAGAAAGAAAATTTTTTTGACGTTTTTTAAAACAATTATCTACATAGGTCGATTACTGAAAGATTGCACGTGCAACACATTGACATTTGCGAGTGTGTTTTGTATGTGAAGCATACTTTACACAACACGTGCATCGCAACAAGATGAGGGTATATTTAGACAGAACGAAAAAAACGGAATAATTGTATGAATATTGAAACAGTGGCATCGTGTATGCTCGCGACTCGGACGCATGCTTACTTGTGCCCGCTCGAGAGTCTTCGAGACCTTGCGAGTACATAGGTTCTGACTTGCTCACGTGCCGCCGACTGCATTTTTAGCGTCGTTTCTAAAATCCCCGCCCGGGCGCTAGCTCGAACCTGAGGGCCTGCACTGTACGCTCGTGTCCGAAGCTGCGCGAAATTTTTAGGCCTCTTTTTGGATGGGATTATAGAAATTTTAGCAATATTATTCATTCACTAGCGTAATGTTATAAATGACTACGCTAATCTTATAAGTTGATAAAAAACTTAGAAATCGGAGTAAAAGTCAAAAATAATTCTGAAAACGTTAAAAATTATAAATTATGTCACTGTCTCCAAGCGCATTGTCATTCTCACTGTGTTAATTGATGCCAAAGGAAGCTTGAGCGCGCGGAGATTTCCGTTCTGTCTGAAGTGACCCTAATGCATTTAGGTGTGTTATGTCAGCACGTCCCTTTCAATAATATAATCGGGCTATATTAGTAGTTAAGTTAAATAAAGCCTTGAACTATTTTATAGAATAGTAGAAAATTTTCACAAAGGTAAGTCATTTTAATTGGTTCTAAATGTTACTGTTTAGAAAATAACCTCAATCTATTTGATAATCAATGCAATCTAGAGAAAGTATCATAAAACACTTAAGTAAATCCTTCTTCAAACAATGTCTCTCAATTTTATAATAAATTCCAGTTTGGAGGTATTAAATGTTGGCAATACTATTTAAATATCATAAATACAAAAGCCATTTTTCTCACGACATAAAAAACCAATCAACATAATTTAATTAAATGTCTCCTTCGTAATACGAAGATTCGTCTTTGATTAAAATACTGTTTACAAAGCTGTACACTGATACTAAAATACTTTCTTGCATACAATGTCATGAAAAAAAAACGTAAAATAAATACAATAGTCGACCACTTTCCCGCGTGAATTTAAAGAAGCACTTCACGAACAAAAATCCATAACGGCATCCATTGACAATGAAACACAGTGCGTTTCTGTATCTACGCTTTGAAAACAGTTTGCAGTACAATAGGAGAGTTTCAATTAATATCACAGTTTCTGTATTTAAAAGTAGGACAATACAAAGTTTCTTTCACTACACAATCTACTAGAAACAGTAAGTCCTCGATACGTCCGAACACTGGCCGCTCTCGTGTTGTCACCCGAAGTAGTACTGTGCATTGGAATATCGATATAAACTCCTGGTGTTAGGGTCGTTCTCAGGTTGCATTTGGACTCTGGGAAGGGTTTTCACCGCAACCCCGCGGCCTAACGTGCCATGTGGCATAGTTCTGAGAGGCATTTCTATAGGGAATTCGGCAACCTGACCGTACATATTGCTGCTCACATGAGGATATGTGTTGGGTACGGGTCGTCCTACGTATCGATTGATTTTGGGACTGAGCGCTACGTTTGTGAATTGCATTTCTGGCTTCAGCCCTGAATCTACGGTATCAACAGGTCCGGAAAGACTCGTTATATTAATATCGTTGTCGACTTCAGATATGCTGTCGTTGAAACCGTTTGGTATTTCCGTGGTAGCAGATACATCTGGTCCTTTTGGTTGGTCCGAATTTTGTTTGTAGAGCACACATCGAATGACGCCGAGTATGACGCAGAGAACAAACGCCAATGCCACTCCAGCAATGATGTAGACGTACATGATGTCGAATTGATCTGTTGGAGAAAAAAAATCATTACTGAAGAGATGATTTTATTATTTTGATACTGGATTGATGGTAATATTGTTAGTAAAACTTCTCGGCCAGTTTGGATTTGATTTGCTAACAAGAATAAAGTTTGCAGAAATCAAGGTCAAAACAAGAATTTTTGTTGTTTTCGCAGTGCCGGGGAAAAGTTATTTACAAACAGACATGAAACTTAAATGCTCAGCCGAATCGTCTAAGTTGATGAGACGAATCGTTTTCATGTCACCCAAAACAACTAATAACCAACTCCCTTGCTTAAGTACGTAACTTGTGGCTTACTCAAGTTTCCCGTTTCCTAATAAATATTATCAACAGACCCGTGAGGTAATTTATAGCTCTTGTGAGTGTGCTGGGTAACTTTATCAGTAAACTATTGTTTATAGTGGTATAGGATGTTGGAGGATGTATGTAACTTTCAACATTGGCTGCTTGTGTCCATAAAGTCATTAAACTCTGATATTACTTTATTTAGTATTACAATATACGATAGGTGTTAAAATAAAGTCAATCTTACTAAGAGTATACACGAGACATCCTTTTCCCATTCTAACGTACCTATCATTTTATTTCTATATTCACATTAATATCCCTATTATTAGCCTTATGTATTTTATAATTATTGCTCTACTATAGTCCACCGAGTAGCCATAGAGTAGCGCGCATGGCTCGGCGGCGAGCGTAGAACGCAAGCGATCTATGCAGCTGAATCAAACGGGCGCGGTCAGGTGTGAGATGGGTGACCGCTAGTGGCAAAAATTTCATGCGCGTTTCCGTGCTTCGGAGGGCACGTTAAGCCGTCGGTCCCGGTTGTTGTCGATAGATAACAGTCGTTAAACCTTGTCGGAGGCCTTATGGGCGGTTTGAAAACATCCGACAGCGGGTTGGCCACTAACCCGCATCTCCACCAACCCGCATTGGAGCAGCGCGGTGGTGTAAGCTCCAGGCCTCCCCAATAATGGGGAGAGACCCGTGCCTAGCAGTGGGACGCAAAAAGGGTTGCAGCCATAGTCCACCACGCTGGCCTAGTGTGGATTTGTGCACATCATACCATTGAGAAATTATGAGCTTCTCTCAGGCATGTATGGCGATGAAAAACATTGTAATTAATTATATATCACAATATTTTCCATCACAGTGGAGCAGCGATGGAATGCGCACATAACAAATTTATTTTGTCAGACGCGCGTGGTGCGCGTCGAGAATTTGAACCCGGCATCTGCAGCGTCGAAGACCGCGATCCTTACCACTCGACCCGATGCAGCGATCTGCATACTTGGCCATCATAGTGGGCTGTAAATCTGTAACCTAAAGTCAAATCAATTCCGAGGGAACCTTCGGATCTCAGTGAGGCATAGGTCTTCATTTATTCTCAGCAGTTTCAAATTAAAAAGAATTGAATAATAAACGTTTCCGGGACAATGATCAGGAGTTTTGAAATATTGAAATAAAAGAAAACAAAAAACAACGCCCTGTACATTCGGCAGTAGCGTGGTCAGGCGGAACTTATTTGTTTTGTTTACAGTCGAAAAGTCTCAGAAATGTCACGAGGATTGAACCAAAACCATTCGAGTGAAATTCGATATGACCAGAGGCGGCTCGTCCTAAAGAGCGCTGGTGCAGTGCACTCCCAAAAAAATTACAAAGGTAATCTATATCCCTTCATAATACATACTATCCTTACATTACATTCATTCTATTCTAACATACCTATACATAGTATATTATATTAATTATTACCTATATCTACGCGTACATTTAGCGTCAAGATGTAACGAGTGGAGCGCCAGCGATTGCGCTCCTATGAAACGAAGTTTAGTACGATTCCTAGCGCTGTATTCAATGAGTGCGAAAGAGAAACATCGACACAGGCCGGCGCGTGAAACAAAAGATTTCTTATGAGAAATTAACCTAATCTGGAGCGCCGCTCACGCGCGACGTTGCCAAACCGTGGGTTCAACCTGCCTATGCGATGTTGCCGTTCTTATGTATACAAACAAACGTGTCGTCGTCTTTGTCAGTTATTTAGTAGTTTTTCTTTTAAATGAATATTTAAAGAAATAGTTTATACGCGACATTTTGTGTTAAAAATGGAACAATACAGTGTTTCTTTTATCATTTGTATCTTTTAGTAAGCGGTGTGAAAAAAAACTTTCGAAATACGCCTTGAACTGAAAGCAAAAATATAGTACGAAAACTAAATCTTTTACGCGTGTTTTTAAATCTGAACAATATTTTAAAATACATTGGTTGTGTGGATATGAAGAAAGCAATAAATTAATTTGTTTTCCGTGTCTTGTGGTTATCAACTGGAACTGACACCGACAGTGGTGGTGAATCTGCTTGGATGGCAACGGGTGGTAAAATATTTTTTTTGTTTTTTTTTTTGTGAACCCCCATCGAAAAATGTCACTAGCCGCCACTGGATATGACAGTTTTAGATTTTGTACAAGTAACAAGAAGTATAAGAACAAGCGTTACTTGTATAAAATGTTATTCACACAGAATATATTAAAGAGGTTAGAATGGAATTGTGGGCGGGGCAGACGCGTCATGGATTTGAGCAACGCTCATATCTCTACAGAAACACGCAATCGCGCTGTGATATGCGTGCTTGTGTGAGTGCTTGGGTGTGATTCGTTCATTTGAAATCGCGTGATTGTGCGGCGCTAAGATTGGTTAGATTTTAAATTGCAAATAATGTGCGTAAGTTTCATATATTTTATTTGAGTACAAATGTAGTGGAGGTGGTGGGGGCTGGATCGACGACACCGGTTTTTATACGAACGGCTCATTATTTTCAATTCTACCTCTATTATTATGTTCTGTGGTTATTCATCTACTCCTAAAACTATGGATATATCGAGTTTGAAGGCCTTATGGGCAGTTTGTTACGGGAGGCCTTTATCCAGCAGTGGACTATGAATGAAGGGCTGATGGATGGATGGATAGACGGTTTGAATCCGACAGCGGGTTAGTTACTAACACGCATCTCCGTGGTAGGGTGAGCTCCAGGCTTCTTCAATAATAGGGAGAGACCCGTGCCCAGCGATGGGACGCAAAATGGGTTTCACCCAACAAGATGCGAAAGCAGAGTGGTTAAGATACCACGTAGTACCCAGTTATAACCCCAGCATACACCTCTGTCTATATATAGCCTATATGCGTATTTGTCATGGCTGCTGAGAGCTACACATTTGTCAAAGGCATGTCATGTCGAGCGACTCAACCTTGGCTGGATTATGGAAACAGGAAAAAAATGTACTTTTTAAAACATTAATAACGTGCTTAAAAGTATAGTTACTGACAATTAAATTCATGGGATGGATAGTTTACCCGAATAAAAATAAATGGTGGAACAACCTTCCAGCTGAGGCATTCCCAGTGGAGTATAACATGGGGTTCTTCAAGAAAGCTGTAAAAAAAGCTCTCCTCCAAAGCCGGCAATGCTCGGGCGGCTCCCCTAGGGTTGCCCGTGTCCATAGGCGACGGTGATCGCTTAACATCACGCGGCCCGTCTGCCTTATTGTTAGGTTTATTTATTTAAAAAAAATGGTATAAGATATTATGCAACAAAAACCTAAGAATTTTTTTATGAATAGAAAATTAATTAAAAGCAAAGCATCCGAGGTTGTCGGCTCATTACCGTCTTTTACACTAATTTGAATTTTTCTTGTATATTTTTGTATCTGCAAGAGAGCTTCTTACAAAATTATGTTGTTTGTTTACAGACGTGAATATAGTGATAAAAAATAAAGTAATGAGCTAAAGTTTTGTTTTGCCGTTTGAAACTTTTGTAAGTAAAACTATGAACGGTAAATGTTTATTTGTTACTAATAGAAAAACTACGTTATAACTGAAGAATTTTTTTCACACATTCTTTAAATGCTATTATAACCAATGAAATGAAATAAGTCAGGATAAGTAAAAAAAAACCGGCCAAGTGCGCCGGACTCGCGCACCGAGGGTTCCGTAAAATAATTTTAAAATATTTTATGGTTTTCGCATTTTTTCCTTTACTGTGCTATAAGACGGTACTTCTTACCAAATTTCAAGATTCTGATGTCACGGGAAATACCCTGTAGGTTTTGATTTCCTTTCGAGTGTCGAAAATTTTAGGAAATTAGCGGCTCATTAGGTAATCTTTTCATTACGCTGGCTTAGAAGTTTGTATTTATCACAATTCCAAGGGACAGCATACCTGAGTATTTTATATGAATTCCAGCTTCTTGACCGACAGACAGACGGACGGACAACAAAATGATCCTATAAGGGTTCAGTTTTTCCCTTTCGAGGTACGGAACCCTAAGAATAAGCGAGGTCAAACGTCACAATGTGGAATTCTCTTAATAGTGTAGGTATATCAAAAGTTCCTTTGTTTATTTTACAAATTAAGCTAATTAGTAATACTAATTTAGGTACGCGATGAAACAGTAGTCTTACTTGGATAATGTTCTTTCATTGAACTTGCTTTATATACTTAACTTAGTCCAACTTCCAACATTAAACTTTATGAGTATTATTTTCCCAACGCTTTCTAAATAAAAGTTTCAATGAGGCCTAAATAAATATTAAATCAGTGATATGCTGTAGAACAGTGATAAATTGAAAAGTCTAAACGGTAAATTCTTTATAAAAATTTAAAAAGAGATTAATTTTATTGTTACAAAACAATTGCTTGGTATATAAAATTAATTTAAGAAAGCAATAAATAAATCAATATTAATATAATTTATGAAATGAATGAATGATACATTAATATATAATGAATGTAAGTGTGCTTTTATTGTTCTTCTTTCAGCAACGGTGCTACGGACTGATTTGATTTTTGACGTCTTATAAATCAACTAGCCTTCCACCAGCGGCTACGCCCGCACGGACCCGTTTTATAGGTTCCCGTAGGATAAAAACTATCCTATGTCCTTTCCCAAGGTCCACTCTAACTGTGTTCCAAATTTCATTAAAATTGGTTCAGTAGTTTAAGCGGGAAAGCGTAGCAGACAGACAGACAAACAGACAGAGTTACCTTCAAATTTATAATATTAAGTAGGGAATAGGGATGAACACCGACTGCACGCACGAAAATGTGTCACGTTCCGCCTGAGCCTCAGCGAGCGCAAGCGAGAGCGCGGAATTCGATAAAAAGGCACTATCGGCCCAAGCGTCGGCTTGTGATACACTTATCTCTCTTCTCGCGTGACATCATAAATGTTATTTTTATGGGAAAAAATGTAATTTTCAGTAAAGTTCTTCTTCGTATTATACAAAATAATGCTAATTTCACTGAATAACTTCAATGTATTCAATTCAATACATAAAAGTATGCAATTATTCAACAATGTTTTTTTATGACGTTATCACGTAAAACTATCGTCCGTATATCGACCACCCATATATCCATAAGAATATTAATATTTGTATAAATATTAATATTGAGCCGCAGGCGAAAAGCTAGTCTAGCATAAAACAAATTATAAGCTTAGGCAAAACATTGTGTTACTGTTAAGTATTTATTTATGTTATTTACTGTAAAAATGTACATATTTTGTAGCTTATCATAAACTGCTGTAGAGGATTTATCCATTTTTATCATGGTAAAGATTTTTTCTTTACATTTTTGTGTTTGTTTGTTGTCTTTTTCTTTACATTTTTGTCCTCAGAACATATATTTTCATTGGTGTTTGAATATTAAAGCTGATTTATAACAATTGGAAATAACTTTAAATATACGCAGAAAATGTCTTCTGTTTTAATTTTGTTTTTTATCGAGTTTTATTCACGTCGATTCTGTGCTTACCACAATGCCTGCAGATATAAATGGAAATGCAAATTTAAAGTAAGGAAAAACTGCATACTTTAAAACAACTGCAGCGAAAAAAATAAGTTGGTTGTAAACTTTCCTCTTGTTCTCTTTTTGACTTGCTTTTGAATATTATAATTTGGTCGGATTGTTTTGATACCAACTGTGTAATTTAGTATGGATCCTTTTATATTGTTTTATGAAGAATAGTAAAATTTATTTTTCTTCTCTTGTTATTAAAATTATGTGTTTATTTTGCAATTAATCAATGAATTCATCGCGAGCGAATATAGAGGATAATGTTGATCAAGTTACGTTTTTGCTCCAATAAATAGAAGCATCTTGTTAATTTTCGTAAAGGACTCGTATGAAAACATTAGATTGATGCGAAGTTGATAATTATAATATAAATGAGAAATTAGGAAAGATTGACTGTCCAGCTGTGGATTTTTAAAGGCTGATAGATGGATGAATGAAATAAGAAAGAGCCAGCTAGTGAACATAAAAGAAAGGCAGAGAAAGAAACAAAAGGTCATTATAATTATCATATTGGACTGACCATCATTGGTTAACTGATGTCTTGGGGGTGAGACCGAGGGTTCTTCTCTACTGGTGACATTGATAGTGGATATTGAAGGTCTTTGAGGAGGCACTGCAGCTACTGCTGGCGCTGGTGGTACTGCTGACTCTCCCCACCACCTATCATTGGATTCATCTGTAACAAAGACAAACGTTATAGCCAAAGAAATATGAGTCACAAATAAATGATTTATATGCATTTGGAACGAAATGAAAAATATTTATTTCTAATACAGGAATTTGGATAGTTAAATTGTCTATAAAAATACTAGTTGTGCCTCGTAGTTCCACAAACGTAAAGGAGGATCAAATATAATAAAATGGATCTTGCCAAGAGAATGAGATGTTTTACCGTAGTAAAAGGTAAGCCTATATTACTCCCAAGTCTCCAACCTCCTAACTATCTCCACGCACAAAAATCAAAGAAAAAATAAAGAAACACACATTTTCATGTACAATATTAGTATAGATATGTTAAAATTAACAATCAAATCATTTTCATTGTAAAGCTCCCATATAAATATGAGTACTCGTATCTTATTTTTCTGTAATTCGCTACAAAAATACGTTTGTGTTACAAACAAAATTACGTACAAAAATACCTTTGTATTTTTGTAACAAAAATTCAGTTTCACGCTATGATAATAAGAGAATATTAATAAAAATAAAAATGGCCACGACTGAAATATTTCGAACAAACGTGTTACTGATGAGACCATAGAAAATAATTGAACAAATATGCCTGGCTAGACTCGCGCCAACAAAAGCATTACTGAAGCTTAACATAATAAATGTCTGTCGAATAAAGGAAAATGTTTGGAGAGGACATAATACTAATAACGTCACTAATAGCCTTGAAGTTTGAGATCCCACAAACGGCAAACTCAAGGAACATCTTATCCCGTAAGCCATTTTTGTACCGACATAGAACTGACGTAATATAATTAATAACAATAATAATACTTAAGACAAATCTGCAAGAATTTTACAAATCCAAGCCTTAAGAGATTCACGCAAACAAATTAAAATGTTCTTCAATGTAAAGCGCTGTAGATGAAAATTTAATGTAAATATGTACAAGTGAAAAGTGACTTACTCACTCGTCACGAAACATCGAAAACCGCTTAACGTTTAAAGATTAAATTTGGTAGGGAAGTAATTTATAGTAAGCCCGGAAAAAGAGTTTTTGCACCAGGGCCGGATTAAAGGGATCTAAGAGCTCTCGCAAGTCTGAATGAAAGTCTTTAAATTTTTTGCTACTTGAAATAAAATATTTAATAGACGTCCGTAAGAAAGAATTTTGCGACAGGACTGGATTAAGAAGAGCTAAGCACTCTTGTGAATTTGTATAAAAGTTTTGTTTGTTGTACTACTGACCGGAAATTTAAGCTTTACAAGTACAGAAAATTTACAGAAAATAAATTTGAGAAAATTAATGGAAATCTCTTATCACTATCCCGACAATTAATGGACAATGTTGAAAGAAAGAAGTAACTTAAATTTATCTATGTTATTTTGAAAATTTTGGGTTGAAATTGTTAACATTTCACCAAAATATTTACAATTTCAAAACTAAAACCACATTTCTATCACGCTTATCTGGTTTCGTCATTAATTTTGATAAGCTTGCTTTATTTCGTGGTTCCGAATGAGTTCATTAACATTTTCAATTTCTAAAACATGGCATATTACTAATTAGTGTACTGATTGGGATAATTAAAATTTTAACCTTTGTTTCTATTTTATATTTACTTTTCTTGGAAATACCAACATTTTGGTTTTGACATATAATTTTCATAATGTTTATTACTGGAAATGATGTTTGACTAATTTTCATGTAAATATTTCGTACAGTTTTTTTATTTATTATTGTTTCAGTCCTTTCTTTTATATCATTTTCGAATTCAAAATTAAATGTTCTCTATATAAAATTGACTACCATCAGCAATTTTTATTCTATCTCTTCTCCTTATGCCTAAAAATTCGATAATTCTGGATTTTATGTTAAAGGCAGGTCACTAAAGTAAGATTTAAAGTGGCTGTCCAAACGATTTAAACGGTGCAAAGTATCGCTATTTAATTATCATAAAATAAATAGGTAATTCGTTTAATCGTTCGGTGCTTCGCTCCGTTGCTTTTCAATTTATCCAAATAGGTAACATCTTGGAACCAATCAATGGGAAGCCATTTCATTTCCCGTATTCAATTTTAAAGTTCAATGGTGCTGATCAAATTAAACGATAAAAGTGAAGAGCGCAGAAAAGTCGATACTTCTAATCTATTTACGTAATCGATTCTAGATGCTGTTGGCTTATGACAGTGATGTCTAAGTAGCGAGATTAAAGATAACTAAGCAGAATTCACGGGATTCGACCTTAAAGATATGCTCCTTTATTATAAGCACAGTTTACTTACGTATAATAACTACATGTTTTGGCTTGCCTTGGCGTGATTTTGTGTTTGAACGCGTTCGATTAAATTACTATAACCACCTTGTACGAGGTTAATTAGTAAGTAGGTTAATATGTACCTATGTATTTCAAAGGGCAAAATTACTATTTTCACGGCTGACCTAATAAAATTTCGTGCTTAATAATAATGTGGGTAAAAATTGTACCTATAACTTTTATTTTAAATGGAATCCAGATAACTAAAGCCTCGTAATAAAATTTATATTTAACTATTTACTGAGTTCTATGGTTATTAAAAACAAAATAATTTCGATTCCATCGATGGGATAATAATGTTATTTTTCGTCAACATATTTATTAATAAATTTTTAAACGTGGGGAGATTTACGTAAGCTGAGTGTTAAAACTGAAATCAATTTTGAAACTTTTGGTGCTTTATCCACAAAATATGATTTAAGCTTACAATACAGGGCGATGTTCGTGTTTTTCACGCTGCGCTAATTTCTTTTGTGATTCACCGTCAAATGTGTCAAGTATCAGCTATCATCATGTTGAAAAGCTTTCAGTAGGAACTGACGCGAAAATTTATTGACGACATTATTGGCTCAATGGCCTTGTTTCGAAAAGGCTAAAATATTTTCGTCGCTTCAGTCCTTCAGATACAAAACTAATGCCATCAAATAATTTGAGTTTATATGATAAAAAGGATGTTCTCAAGGTCGGCTACGGAATCTTGAAAACGTCTTTTTTATCATATAAGCTTCGGGATCGTAAACATCGGGACTCTTAGAAATACATCATGTCTGTACAGTTTTTATCATAGTCACTCGAAACTATAAGGACTTAACTATTGGAAATTGGCAGATAGATTGGTGAAACCATTTTACGACCCAACGTATTTAAACTATTTGCTACTTTAATGAGCTATTAATTAATAGTGCTTTTAATTTATACTAAAGTAGTGATTCGACCCGCCTTTGCTCGAATGATTTGAGTTTATATGATTAAATAAATGGAGGGTTGCAGCCATTCTACGGGACACGACATTTTTCCGAAATAAAAAGTCCAGCCTCATCCAGAGCTGAAACTATTTCTGTGCCAAATTTCATCCCGATCCGTTGAATGATGATGATTTTTCGACCGGGAAAGTACTACCGCAGCACTCATTTCTGCCGCTGAATCTGTGAAAAGGTTGGCGTGAAAGGCTGGGTTCGGGTCTCTCCCTATAATTGTAGAGATCTGCCGATTATTATCGGAGGAGGCTTCAAGAAGTTTAGTCAACCACACTACTCCAATGTGAGTCAGTGGCCAATCCGATATCGGAACGACTATTATCTATTGAAACAAGCAAGACTGATGCCTTAACGTACCCTCCAAAGCATGGGAACACGCATGTAATTTGCTACTGGAGGTTACCTATCTCATATCCGACGTTCCATACGGTCTTACACTGGTACCATCTCAGTGGGACCTTTCGTCTTGTCTCCCCAATTTATTGCAACTAAAACACCTTTGTAACCGCACAATAAAACTTTCTGCGCCCTAAAACGATTCGCTGGATTACTTCGAGAACCATTATTGGCTCCAATAGAATCCCTTAACGACCCTAAGTTTGTTAACTCTTTGCTAGGGTTCGGTACCGTCTTTTGTAAGTGCTGTAAGTACTTTGAAGTGTTATACTTTTGTACATCATTTGGTTGCAACGTTGTTACCTATAGGTTTCTCTTCTAGACAAAGGCTTATTTTTCAGTAATCATGGCACGATCAGAACATATTGGTAGTGTCAAGTAAAAGTTTTTAAATCCAATTTTCGCCTGTTTTTACCGAACAGTCGAATTTAAAATTACCGAATCGTAAATAAATAGTCAGTCAAGTAAGATATACGAGTAAAGCGATGGCAATACTTTACTTTATTTTGAGGGAATTTTTGAGGTACCTAATTGAAAAGCCACATGTTCACACAGTTATATTTCTTATTTACTGGTAATTAACCTGTATAGAATAAACTGCTACATGCTTTTTATAACTGCAAATACGCCGTAAAATTAATTTTAAAAAACTGATCACGATATGCCTCTTTCAAGTTTCCTCCAAAATCCGAAATTCCTCTAAATAATTAAAGAGCACTAGCGATGGCCGAGCGGTAAGGACCGCGGTGTCTGACACGGAGATACCGGGTTCAAATCCTCGGCGCGAGCTCAAAAAAAGAAATTTGTAATGTGAGCATTTTATCGTTGATCCACGGTGATGGAAATGTTGTGATATTCAATAGATTACGATGTCCTCCATCGTCTTGCATGACCAAGAGAATCTCATAATTTCTGGAATCCATGCTATCCATCAATCCGCACTTAGGGCCCAAATCCATCTCCCTTGAGGGAAGAGACATGTGCCCAGCAGTGGGACATAAAAAGGTTGAAAAAATCTAAAAAAAATTAGAGGCATAGAACATAAGCACTTTACGACAATAATTTAATGCAAATTTACTGGCATGTAAGCTTTTTAGTGAAATACTAAGAATCTTTTTACAAAATGTTGACATCACATTTCCGTCCATTAGGTGGTATCCGCAATGTAAATAGGTTGTTTGTGACGCTCTTTAGGAATTTGTTCCTTGAATACGCAGTGCAAACTCTATTTCGACATCCGCAATGCGTAAACACGAAGCACATCATAGGAAAATTATTTAAGTTTTTTTTTTTATAAATAAACCCAGACGGGCCGCGTGATGTTAAGCGATCACCGTCGCCTATGGACACGGGCAACCCTAGGGGAGCCGCCCGAGCATTGCCGGCTTTGGAGGAGAGCTTTTTTTTACAGCTTTCTTCAAGAACCCCATGTTATAGTCCACTGGGAATGCCTCAGCTGGAAGGTTGTCCCATAACCTACACGTCCGTGGTAAAAAGGAGCGTGCAAAGCGGACTGTGGAGGACCGCCACGAGTCCAGATGGTGCCGGTGGAACTTTAACCTTCGTTTGGTGGTATAATCATCATGGAATGGTGATGTAGGCATCAATTTGAAGAGTTCCTCGGAGCACTCACCATAGTAAAGTCGGTAGAACACGCAGAGCGAGCCTATGTCTCTTCGCAAGCTAAGCGGTTCTAGCCTGTCAGTCAATCTTGGGTCGTTGACGATTCGGACTGCACGCTTTTCAACGGAGTCAAATGGGTGTAGCTGGTACTTCGGTGCTCCTGCCCAGAGATGGGAGCAGTACTCCATGTGGGGTCTGACCTGGGCCTTATACAGCGTCAGGAGTTGCCCCGCAGTGAAGTACTGCCTCGCTCTGTTGAGGACACCAAGCTTTTTTGATGCCAATTTGGCTTTGTACTCCAAATGACTCCGGTACTGCACTTTACTCGTAATGTCAACTCCCAAGATACCGACACTTTCACCGATGGTGAGCGCGGTGCCCTTGAACTGGGGCGCTATAACAAATGGGGCTTTTTTAGCGGTAAACGCGCAAACTTGTGTCTTCGTGAGGTTAAACTCGACAAGGTTAAGTCGACCCCATTTCGAGACCCGCTCCAGAGAGTTCTCGACTTCAGACACAAGTTTGATTCTGCTTTCCTCCACTTGTGACCTAGAGGCATTGGCTCGACAGGTGTATAGTGCGTCCACCGTACTATCATCTGCATAGCAATGTATACTGCGTGATTGTTGCAGCATGTCATTGACATGCAGAATGAATAGTGTAGGGGACAGCACTGAGCCTTGGGGAACACCGGCGTTAATGGGCTTCATATCTGAGCAGCATCCGTCAACAACGACCTTAATCTGCCGCTCAGATAAAAAGCTAGCCACCCAGTTGCATAGCCTCAATGGAAGACAGTAAGATGGAAGCTTCGCGAGAAGGGCCTTGTGCCAGACCCGGTCAAAGGCCTTTGCGATATCCAGGCTGACTGCCAAAGCCTCTCCGTTACCCTCGATGGCTTCAGCCCAGTGGTGTGTGAGGTACACCAAGAGATCACCGGCCGACCGGCCCTGGCGAAAGCCATACTGACGATCGCTGATCAACCGATGTCTCTCGAGGTACCTAAGGAGCTGTGTGTTTATAACACGCTCCATCACCTAAGAGAGCAGGGAGGTTATCGCAATAGGCCTGTAATTGGACGGGTCACTGCGGTCACCCTTTTTCGGAATTGGGTGTACTAAGGCTACCTTCCACGAAGACGGTACTTTACTTGTGGTGTAGGAAAGCGAGAATAAGCGCGTTAAGACGGGAGCCAACTCGAAAGCGCACGTCTTTAGCACGATCGCGGGGATATCATCCGGCCCGCTCGACTTCTTGACATCGAGGGCTTGCAGAGCTCGTCTGACGGCATTTTGAGTGAAACGCACGTCCTTCATCGAGCTCTCACACTGCCTGATGGTCGGCGGTGCGGCACCTCCGTCGTCCAGAGTCGAGTTTGAGGCAAACAGGGTACCCAGGATTTTATTTTTGTGGTTGAAAATTATCCTCAAAATACGTCAGTCTAGCTACACATTTGCCGATCGCGTCCGCATGGATAAAGATATTCTAGATAAGGAATGGACATTGGAATATCCTGTATCGTAAAGTCTTATGTCCTTATGTTTAGCAGACACCAAAGTCATTGTTCTTAAGCATTGTAGTCCTTGCTCCACTCCACGGTACGGATTGATGTACCTCCGAATAATAAAAACATGCGCGTTTATTACGAACGGTCATTTATTCATGCCCAACCACACGCGATATAGTAGCCCTGTTAAGGGAGTAGAATCAATGAGTAAACTCTGATTTTTACGTGATTGTAAGAATATAATTCAATTTTGGTTGACATGTAACTTATCTAGTGAAATACTAAGGAACTTTTCACAAATATTGACATCACATTTCCGTATATTAGGTCGTATCCGCAATGTAAATAGGTTGTTTGTGACACTCTTTAGAAATTCGTTCCTTGAATACGCAGTGTAAACTCTATTTCGATATCCGCAATGCGTAAACATGCGACGGACTTGAGAGAAAATTTACTTAATTGATGAAAAATATTTTTAATGTTGTGGTTAAAATTAGATTTAATTGAAAAAAAATGTTTTAGTATTTAATCAATTAAGCAATTATGAAAAAATATCCAATAATTATATCTAACTAAAAAACCTGTCATGTTTCTAACAAACTACTTTTAAAGTTAATTGAATGAAAAAAATATTAAAGAATTCATTTAATATTAAAATTATTATTGCATTACAGAAAGTGTATATGATATATTAAAGAAACTTAGTGTAGGCTCTGCGCCACATCAAATAAAATGTACTTGAAAGTGTAGAATATGTTATGTAGAGTTTTAGTAAGTACTTTTAATAATGTTAAATGTATTGTAATATTATTGTCATATCTATAACTGTGTGTAAAGAAATAAATCTTATCTTATATTACGGTTATGTTTCCTACGTCGATGTGATTGACGTTAAATAAAACAATTTATTGCTTTAAAGTGAAAAAGTTATCCCTTTACATGTCTATAAACAATAATTAATTATGTAACAAATAAAGTTTCTGTTGTAACAGATTAAGATAAAAAGCTAAAGCTTACATCAAACAAATAATTTGTGGACAGTAAATAAAATTATACAAAATCCGCATTATGTCAACATCAGCGATAATCTAATAGCGGACAACCACAAATCAACAGTTATGTCATTTGCTTATGAAATAATCAGTGAGTAATGCTAAATTTAACTAATCTTTTTAACCTATACAAGTTGATATGAATTATATAACATATTCAAATAGCGTGTATTGCAAATGCAAGTTCTATCAAGAACGTATAACTTGATTCTTTTAGTTTATTATTTATGTTTATTGAAGGCAAATGCGATACGCATCATCAAAATTTGCGGGATATCAATACCGCATAATATTAAAATTATCAGGAAAATCCACTCAAAAACAAAAATGATTATAGATTATGCTACTTTCCCTTTTCTGATTCAATGTCATCAATCATAAAAGTTTCAGCCTTGTCAGAAGTTCAAGAGAGCGCAGTCGCTACAATGGTCCAAAACAAAAAAACTGAATGTTATCTTCTCCATTTCGTAGTACGTAATAAACAAAATGGTTTGGCGACATTGCCACTCCAATAGAATTAGGATAATTTTCCGTCCTACATTTTGATGGTACTGTTACAGATGGTCTATGCACCCCTTTGTGCTGACTCCGTATCTATTCTTGCACCCTCAGCATTCTGTCTCATTCCTCTCCGCTCAGCCTTCCAGCCCAGTCAGTCTCAGTCCATCCTCCACACCAATCGGTCGCGTCTTGAAATTATTCGAAATCTTTTTTTTAAAAACCCTCCGACCCTGAGGCTCGTAACATTTTGGTGGCAGCGTAAAGGGATACAAAATCAGGTATCCCCGGGTTCGTCTCCGCGTGTGCAAAGTGACCAAAAGTTTTAGTTAAGTGTGTGTGACTTAAATAAAAGTGCCAGTAACCCTGCTATTTCGGACACAAGAGCTTACTCAAAGTCACGCTGTTCCCCTGAAAAGAAAGAAACTGGTCGATGTTCCCGCTGTTTCCCTGAAAAAGAAAGAAAGTCGTCGATATTCCCGCTGTTTCCCTGAAAAGAAAGAAAGTCGTCGAAGTTCCCGCTGTTTCCCTGAAAAGAAAGAAAGTCGTCGATGTTCCCGCTGTTTCCCTGAAAAGAAAGAAACTCGTCGATGTTCCCGCTGTTTCCCTGAAAAAGAAAGAAAGTTGTCGATGTTTCCGCTGTTTCCCTGAAAAGAAAGAAAACCATCGCTGTTTCCGCTATTTCCCTGAAAAAGAAAGAAACTCATCGCTGTTCCCGCTGTTTCCCTGGAAATGGTCATTCTGTTCGCTCTCTTGTAAGTGATTCTAAATTTTCAAATCCTTTGTGTCATTGCATTTTTTTTTCTGTGTGTTATTGTTTACGTGTATTTACGATAGGATAATTACAGTAATATGTCAACTACATCAAAAGCTGACATCCTGAGTAGATTACAACTTCCGGAAGGATTAGAAATACAACCTTCACCTGTTGCATCCCCTGTAGATAGATCCACAGGCGCAAAATCTGTGATGGAGCTCAACACTCTGTTTAAATTTATTAAAAGCTATGATGGTTCTAGGGAAAAACTTAACTCATTTTTAATTAATTGCGACAATGCAATAGATCTAGCCTCAGAAACTCAGGTTCCTATATTGTTTAAATACATCCTAAGCCAACTCGAAGGCAAAGCCGAGACTGCCTGTTCGATTAAAGAATTTTATAATTGGCCTCAATTAAAACAATTTTTGAAAAATCAATTTTCTGTCAGAAAACATTATTCACATTTGCTTACCGAGCTTCAAGAGACCAAACAAGGTCAATTTGAAACAGTTAGTCAATTTGCTTTAAGAATAGAGACCTGTCTCTCACATCTACTGACAGAGATCTCTTTAGCAAACTACACTTCTTCAGAAATAGCAGGTCGTACAGCTGCTATGGAAGACCTGGCGCTTCATCATTTTACCACTGGCCTTAAGCCAAACTTATCACTCATAGTCAGATGTAAATCACCAAAAGTTTTGAATGAAGCGGTAAACATTGCTATTTCTGAAGAACGAATTTTACAGACTGTTCACCGTAGAGCACAACCCGATAGATTTGTTAAACCAAGTGATCAACACAATAATCGATCATCGATCAATAATAATCAAAACCGAGTCGTACAACGCAACTTCTTAACCCTTTGTAAGGTCGTGGCACAAACTTTGCCACCAACTTAAATCGATTTTTGCAGCTATCTTTATAAACGCCTCTTCTATTTTTATTTTTATAAATGGTAACCCAACAAAAGTAAGAAAAAATAAAAAAGTCAAATACATATTTGACGTCTTAGTTTGACAGCTCATCCCTTTGGTTTCTGTGGCGGACGTGGTTTTTGAGTGTCTGATAGTAATCCAGCGAAATCTCGAAAAACTTTCAGCAAAATGGTAAGATTTTGAATAATTTCCTTTTATTTGTGTTCCTTCTATTGCCTAACATTGATATTTGGTTCAAAACTTTCAAAATGTCCAGAAAATTTCTTCAAAATATTGGTGGCAAAATATTGACCACTGCCCGTTACTAGTATTTTCTTTGGTGGCAAAGTTTATGCCACTGCCCTTATGTTGCAGGTACGGCATGTACGGCCGTTGTCAGAAAAAGAGATTGAAAAAGAACTGGAGGCGTTATTCGGTCTAGATAACCCAGAAAATTCAGAAGATGACTTTGAAGAAGACGACCACTGTGATTCTACTGATTTATTACATGTTCTTGAGCCAATAAATGAAAATTCCCCACCAGTAGTGAATTCTGGAATCAAACTCAACACCGCTGGCAGTACGTCATCTCATTCTGGTTGCACAAAGTCATCTCGTCCTCCTCCGTCTGACCGTACGTCATCTCGGCCTCCTCTGTCTGACCGTACATCATCAGTTCTGTCAGACTGTACGTCATCTCTGCATCCTACGTCTAGCCAAACGTCATGTCAGTCTCCATCAGCCCGTGTGTCAACTCAGCCTTCTCAGTCTGGACAGACATCACCTCAGCCTTCACCATCCGAACATGCATCGCCTCAACCTTCTGCATCTAGACTTACATCAGCTCAGCCTTCTACGTTTGGACATACATCACCTCAGCCTTCACCATCAAAAGATGGCAATGCGCCTCAACTTTCTACATCTAGACATACATCACCTGAGCCTTCACCATCAGGACATACGTCACCTGACCCTTCATCTGACTCTGAACCATTATCCATATTGAGAAACCAGTTGCGAAACCAGGCACCTTCAGAATCAGAGCTGGGTGATTCTAATGAAGAATCTGATGACGATGAAAACGAATGGAAAAAAGTAATGTGGACTGAAGAAAGACCAGATCCTGAAAGCTTTGATGAGGTACCATTACAGGCGTCTGTATTTTTCCCAAGTAGAACCAGTCCACTTGCATATTTTAGCAGATATTTTTGTGATGATGTTATTAATTTGATAGTAGAACAAACAAACTTATATGCTGCTCAAGTAAATTCAAGAAATTGGGAGCCGGTGACTACCACAGATATAAAAGTATTATTGGGTATGATAATACTAATGGGAATTCATGATTTACCAAATTGTGATTTATACTGGTCGACTGACCCGTTTTTTAGAGTAGACGAGATAGCACAAGCCATGACTTGCAAAAGATATAAAAAAATCATGGAAAATCTCCATCTTAACGATAACAAACAAATGCCTACACGGGATAATCCAAATTACGATAAACTCTACAAGGTGCGTCCTTTGTTAGATCTGATCAATACTGCATGCGGTCGGGAAGCAAAGCAAAGTACTTCCCAAAGTATAGACGAAGCTATGATAAAATTCAAAGGCAGATCGACTTTGAAACAATATATGCCGCTAAAGCCAATAAAACGAGGCTTCAAGGTATGGGTAAGAGCGGATAGTACTACTGGATATGCATACCAATTTGATATATACACTGGCAAAGACAATAACTCTCCTCAGACAGGTTTAGGTACGAAAGTGGTAAAATTATTGACACAATCTCTTATAGAAAAGCAAATTAGAGCTCACATCTCTTTCGACAACTTTTTTACATCATATGAAATCATGCAGTACCTATATGATAATGGTTTGCACTCGACTGCAACAGTAAATAGCAACAGGGCTGATTTGCCAAGTCTAATAAAAGATAAAAATAAAGCAAAATCCATTCAAAAACTTGATCGAGGTGAATACAAATGGCGTATAAAGAATGATGTCGCTTTCATTGTCTGGAAAGATACCAAACCTGTTTCAGTTCTTACAAATGCGTTTCATCCCTCGTTGCAGGCAGTATGCAAAAGAACAATGAAAGATGGCTCTAGTAAAGAGATAACATGCCCTGAAGCCCTCCGACAGTATTCAAAACGGATGGGTGGCGTTGATCGCTTTGATCAAAAAAGAGGGACATATGCAGTTGGCCGCAGAAGTAAGAAATGGTGGCGCAGAATTTTTTATTTCCTTATTGATTTATCAATTACAAATGCGTATTTGCTGTACCACAACAGCCTCAGAGTACCAAACCCAATGTCAAACTTAGAGTTCCGGTTAGCTCTAGGAAGAGGACTCATCAGTAATTTTTCTACTAGAAAAAGAAAAATTGAATCCTTGCCTAATTACGCGGCAAAAAAGAAGAAAGTTACTCCATCACAGAACTACCAAAAAGTTATTGGAGTTCCAGATGACATTAGATTTTCTAATGTGGGCTGCCACATGCCACATGAAATCGAAGGCTACCGAAGGTGCCGCTTGTGCAGCACTAAGGTGAAAAACGTACGCACAAAAATAATGTGCAGCATGTGTTTAGTACCACTTTGTGTATTCCCATGCTTTTCTGCATTTCACTGTGCATAGGGTATTAGGTACAGTAAATAAACTCTTATAGTTCATTAAAAATTGATTTTAAGTTTGTTTCTATGTTTTATTTCTTGATAACAATAAATTCAATAATAATAATAAGCATATAACCCCCCTATTACAATCAAATTCATAAATATTCTTTGTTAACTTGGCAGATTTTGTGTAGTCCTAGTAAGGCAGTGGCAAGTACATTGCCACCAATTTTTTTTCCTATTTTCCTTTGATTTTCCGCCCCAATTAATTTTCTAAAAAATATAGAAAAATATTACCTTCCACATATATAAACTGTTTTTTTAAAAATATTTCTGGATTTCACGGCCTTAAAAAGGGTTAAATACACCGATTCCCATTAAAAACTCGAACATATGTAGGTATTGCAAAGCACCTGGGCATTCTCTAGAACAATGCCGTAAACGAATGTTTAATAATAGCCGATACAAAAATTACAATCAGAGTCAAAATGTTCATATTCCTGTTAGAAATATTAATTTTGTATCCGAAAATCAAAATGATGAATATACTGAAAATTGGGAAGTTGAAGAAGGTCACGATGTTGTAGATGTAGCAAAAAACGAGTAAATGTCTCGTCCCCGTGCCGTACGGGACTTCATAAGTTAAAATTCGGCACATCAAATTCTAGGTCGATTCCGCTACATGGAACTCAAGCTACTAAACCGTCAATGGCGTCGCTACATGATTTGCCATATTCTTCTATGTCCGTGCAGCAACGTCTGCCAAATTCTTCTATGTCCGTGCAGCAATGTCTGCCAAATTCTTCTATATCCGTGCAGCAACGACGAAGCGTTGGTCTGTCACAATCCGTATGCGCTGAATCCAATAAACCCGCTGTATCCTCTGTATCCGTGCCCGATGTGCACCACGAACCTGAAAATAAATTAATTAATAAATTAAACATTAAAGCTAATATAAAAAATAAAAGACTTACCAAATCCTCTGAACCTGAAATAAAAAATAATGTTATATCTTCTGTATCCACAAATAATTACGAAAATAAAATATTCGAAATTACTGCAGATCCTGCTAAAGTCCTCCTTCCTCATGTCCTTGTTAGATCTGAAATATCGGATATTCCTTTATGTTTACTTGTAGACTCTGGTTCGGCAATTAGTCTTATTAAATCTTCTTCTATTCAAAAACCTATTGAATTAATTAAAGAACAAATAGAATTAAAAGGCATCGAACCCGCACAAAGCTCTACAAAAACGTGTGGCCATTTTACTTTAAAAATGCAGTTATCTGACTCAAATAAAAAATTTATAGCCCACAAATTTCACGTTATTAAAGAAATACATCTTCCTTATGATGGTATCATAGGGACAGACATGCTAAATCTATTCAGCTGTAATATCAATTACACGTCAAGTAAACTTGAAATTAATAAAATTCAAGTTCCAATGTATTTTAATGAACCTGTCTACACTATCCCTGCTAGATCCGAAATGATAATCGAGTGCTCTGTTTCGAATCCCGAAATGAAAGAAGGTCTCATATTAGACCAAACTCAATTTAAGGACATTTTAATAGCGAATTGTTTAGTTAAAGTAAAAAATAACAACAGAATAAATATATCTGTCGTAAATATCTCTGAATCATCTAAATCTCTAAATTCCAATTTACTTTTAACCTTGATTCCAGTGGACTCCGCAAACAGTACTGTCTCTAAAAATAAATCCCTAGAATATCCAATCAATACTATACAATCCCATGACTCAATAAAACGAACTCAAGAGGTCTTAAACCAACTCAGAGCTTCACACTTAAATAGTGAAGAAGCCAATGCCCTGTACGAAATTTGCTCAAACTATTCTGATATATTTTACTTACCTGGAGATCCTCTAACATTCACTAAAACTTTAGAGCATGAAATTAATACTACAACTGATCAGCCAATTCACGTAAAATCATATAGGTTTCCGGAGTGCCATAAACAAGAGGTCCAAAACCAAGTTAACAAAATGCTAAAAGATGGAATAATTAAACCATCTATGTCTCCATGGTCTGCTCCCATTTGGGTTGTCCCGAAGAAGTTAGACGCTTCCGGACAGCGAAAATGGAGAGTTGTAATTGATTATAGGCGGCTTAATGACATCACTATTGGAGATTCATACCCAATTCCCAACATTAACGAAATACTGGACCAGCTTGGTAAGTCAAAATATTTTTCAACTCTCGACTTGGCCTCCGGATTCCACCAAATTAAAATGGCATCGAAAGATGCGGCAAAAACTGCTTTTAATATTCCTCAAGGACATTTCGAATTCAAACGCATGCCCTTCGGGCTCAAAAATGCTCCTTCCACATTTCAAAGGCTGATGAACACGGTGCTCACAGGTCTACAAGGCACGAGATGTTTTGTGTACCTCGATGATATCGTTATTTATTCATATGATCTCCAATCACACATAAATAATCTCAAATTAATATTTGATCGACTTAGAGAACATAACCTTAAATTACAGCCCGATAAATGCGAATTCCTTCGCAAAGAAGTGTCCTACCTCGGTCATCTTATTACAGATGAAGGTGTAAAACCTGACCCCGAGAAAATTAAGGCTGTATCCGATTTTCCAATTCCAAAATGTCTCAAAGACGTTAAATCGTTTCTAGGCCTTATGTCCTATTACAGAAAATTTGTACCTGACTTTTCAAAAACAGCAAAACCCTTAACCTCTCTTTTAAAGAAAGATGTTTCCTTTATTTGGCAGAATGAACACCAACTAGCTTTCGAAACGTTAAAATCACGCCTTATCTCACCTCCGCTTCTTATTTACCCAGATTTTACAAAACAGTTCTTACTCACTTGTGACGCTTCGAATTATGCTATCAGTGCAATTCTCTCTCAAGGAGATCCTGGCAAGGAGCAGCCGATAGCATATGCATCTCGAACCCTAAATAAAAACGAAGTCAATTATAACACAACCGAAAAAGAGTTGCTAGCCATTTTATTCGGATGCAAAACTTTTCGCCCTTACCTTTATGGCCGCAAATTTCAGATAATTACAGACCATAGACCTTTGAAATGGTTATTTAATCATAAAGATCCAGGCAGCAAACTTCAACGATGGCGGCTAAAATTAGAGGAATTCGATTACGATATTCAATATCGCAAAGGCAAGCTGAACTCTGCTGCAGATGCTCTTTCTAGGTATCCTGTGAATCCTGTATATCCTGAAAATAATGATTCAAATCCTGCGCAAATGCAACAAAATTTAAACTCACCTGATGACATAAATGATTTGCAAAGTCTCCTGGTATCTCCACCTTCAAGTGTTGAAGCTGGTCTCCTAAATCCTGAAATTGAAAATGAAGTATTAGATTATCTAAGTTCTATGAATGATGAAACTCCTATCCAAACTCAGTCTGAACCGCAACCTTCAACTAGCTGGCAAAGTCCTGAAACCTTACCTGTGCCGACTCAACATAATCCTGAAAAATTAACAACTAAAAACTTACCTTTATCCGAAGAAAACTCACCTGTATTTGATACTCTCGATCCTGTGTCCTCGAGACCTGAAAATGACTTACCGTTACTCTCTGACTCCAGTCCGCAGCTGACTCCACGTTCTGAAAATCAAAACAGATCTTCTGACGACTCCTACAGTAAATTCCTAAAATCTCCTACAAAATCATATAATACTTCAATTATAGAACATAATGAAAATTTACTTAAAAGTACACAAAAATTAATTGTCATACCTACCTCCATAGACCTGGACGAATCTATGCCCTACGTTCAGGAAATACTTGATAACTGCCCGAACCCTAATCGCGATGAATTTTTAAAATTAGAAAGACATTTATATACTACATTACCCCTCACAATTGAAAATAAACATTACTTATTTTTATTCACAAAAGTACATCATTTTGATGACTTTTCTTATCCAGATATTTATAAATCTCTAAAGTACGCGCGAGATCAAATAATAATGTCTTATCCGACTATAAACGACGTCAGCATATCAGACTTTAAAAATCCTTTCGATAAACATTCCTTTATAAAGATCTATAACATGTTAGCTTATTTATTCGACGGGACCAATATCACGATTCATATTTATCACAATAACATAATATATCCTTCTCTTAGTGAAATCCCGAAAATCCTGAAAGAGAATCATGATATCCCAATAGCGGGTCATCTAGGAAATCTAAGAATGTATAACCGTATTCGTGAACGCTTTTATTGGAAAAATATGCGAAGCGATGTCGAAAATTATGTCAAAAAATGTCAATCCTGTCAAGCAAACAAAGCCCTGCGCAGAATAAATAGAGCGCCCATGATAATAACCTCGACTTCAACAAGTCCCTTCGAAAAATTATCAATTGATATTGTTGGTCCTTTGCCCGAAGCCGGTACAGCAAAGCTTAGATTTATTTTAACAATGCAGGACGACCTCACAAAGTTTTCATTAGCATACCCTATCCGGTGCAACACAGCAGAAGAATCAAGCGAATGCCTTGTTCATTTTATATCTTTATTCGGCATTCCTAAACATATACTCACAGACCAAGGTACTAACTTTACAGCAGAACTGTTTAAAAGGACCTGCGAGTTTCTCAGAATTAAACAACTATGGTCCTCTCCTTATCACCCACAGACGCAAGGTGCATTAGAAAGGTCACACTCTACTCTCAAAGAATATTTAAAAACATATGTCAACGAGAATCAAGACAACTGGCCTCGTTATGTATATACGGCGATGTTAGCATACAATACCTCAGTACATTCTACAACACATTACTCTCCTTATGAACTTTTATTTGGACATAAACCGCGTATTCCAGATTCTGTATATAACGAAAACTCTACAGCTACATATCCGGAATATGTTAAAATGCTTCAACATAGAATGAAGCACGCGCGTGATAAAGCCTTAGAATACATCTATAATTCTAAAATAAGATCTAAAAACTATTATGATTCCCACAGTCGCCCAGCTAAATACAAAGTAGGTGACTTTGTTATGCTTAAGAATCATCTCAGGTTACGAAAGGCCTTATCACCTCTATGGAAAGGTCCATACAAAGTAGTAAAAATACACGGTAACCATACCCTGTCTCTACTGATAAATCGACGACATGTTCGTCATCACTACGACGAGGTTAAGCACGTAGATACTGATAAATCAGGATAGTCCTGGTTTCATTATTTTATTTCATTAATGTAAACTATATATGTTTAAAACTGTTTTAGTATTTATCTATGATACTTCTCTCATTACAGCGTTTTGGCCCCAGGCCACGGTCAAGATTATGTTCAGCAAATCAACTCGAGTCCTGGCATTTATTTTGATCCTGTCGGTGAACTTCAAATTAATACAGGTCATTTAGACGTTGTAACTGCTTTAGATATTTCTTATATTGAACCGCACATTAAAAATATTAATTCTGTCTTAGGCACAACACGTCATTTGTGTAATAAAATTCAGTTTGAAATTTCAAATAACTTAGAGTGTAATAATGTCTTAGATCCGCTTTCAATTCGATATAATGATATGGTTTCTGAATATTCTTCTTTTGCCCATTTAGTTAATAAACGAATCAAAAGAGCGTGGATAGGTGGTGTAGGCACCCTGGCAAAAACCATTTTTGGTACTCTCGATGAAAATGACGCTATTAAATACGATAATGCAATTCAAAATATCCAGGATAATGAAAGAAGAATAGCATCCTTAGTTAAGCAAAATGTTTTAGTTACTGCTTCTACTTTAAGTGAATTTAATATTACTTTACATAAAATTAAGCTAAATGAACTTAGCCTTAATGAAGCTATCGACACGTTCTCTGCATCTTTAAAGAACTTAACTATTATTTCTAATGAGTTGAGTATAAAAAATAAGATTAATTCTGTCCTGAATGTTTTAGAAGCATCCATGCTCACCCTATCATTCCAACTGCAAGATGTAACAAATGCTATACTCCTTAGCAGTCAAAACATTATGCATCCAGCGATTTTGCGTCCCACGCAACTATACCAGGAACTTGTCGATAACTATAGATACTTACCTGTAGATTATAAGCTTCCTGTAAACCTAGCTTTAAGCGAAATTTATTTACTTATGAATATTTCCAATGTTATAAGTTATAGTATAAATAACAAAATTGTTTTTGTATTACGATTACCGCTAGTCTCTCCTAAAGAATTCAATTTGTTTCATACAATTGCATTACCAATTCCTCATAAGAGCAGGGAACCCAACTCTTTTAGTTATATTGTCCCTAATTCGAAATATATAGCAATGACCAAGGATAAATCCGAATATTGTAACATAGAATCACTACAAGAATGCAAAGCGATAAATCGGCGGAATTTTATCTGTGACGTGTTAAGTGTATTCCCCACAAGTGCAAAACCCAGTTGCGAAAGTGAAATTATGTCCAGTGTGATAAGTGCTCTCCCTAAACAGTGCAAAACAGACTTTATTTTCGGTGATATCGATCTATGGAAACCTATTAGCAATAATAAGTATATATTTGTACAATCTAAGAATAATAAAGTATTTATTGAATGTCCTACTAAAAACATGATTGAATTAAATATTTTAGGAACAGGTATTCTATATATACCTACTAACTGCAAAGCAAATTGTAAAAACACAAAATTAATTCCAAAATTAAATAACTTTATTATTAATGTAACAACTGTAAAATCAGACTTTAATATTATTAATGACTCCTGCTGTTCTTTTGATAATTTTAAATATAAAATAAACCATGAGTCTCCTATTAAATTACATAATATAGATCTAGATATATTCTCGAAAAATACAATATCCAAATTAAATTCAATTTCCGTTGAAGCGGATAAAATATTAAATCAGCATCCTATAATTCAATATGGGACTCATTATTCGATACTTTTACTAGTTATAACTTTTATCATTCTTGTATTTTGTATTTCGAAATTCTACTTTTTTATTAAATCGCGAGGCCGATTATCCTTTCAATTTCCTAGAAATTCGACAGCTCCTAGAGTTTCTCCTCCAGAGGACATACCAATACCCGAAATTGTTATTCCTGTCAATGCCAATGAATGTCCTTCAAAATCTAAAGTAATTCCAGCTCCCAGTTTGAGAACAAATATATGATTTTTCTTTTCCCAAACATCGTTTCAACCCCGATGTTTAGTCTTCCGCAGGGGGCTGTTACAGATGGTCTATGCACCCCTTTGTGCTGACTCCGTATCTATTCTTGCACCCTCAGCATTCTGTCTCATTCCTCTCCGCTCAGCCTTCCAGCCCAGTCAGTCTCAGTCCATCCTCCACACCAATCGGTCGCGTCTTGAAATTATTCGAAATCTTTTTTTTAAAAACCCTCCGACCCTGAGGCTCGTAACAGTACGCTGTGTCAGAATTATAAGATGTTATACAAAATTGCTTCCTCTTGGTTATGATAAGATTGGGAGTGATAATTGACCCAGGAGAATTGTGAGACGGTTATAAAAAGAAAAGAAAAAACATGTTATGATTTTTGAAATAAGGAAAACGTGTAAAGAGGAGAACTTGAATAGAGAATAATTTAACTTTATCTTTATATTCAAGTCTATTCTTTTGTGTTGATAAAATAATGATTCACGAATGTGTAGCAATAACTATTCACGCTTCATGCTCATAACATAACATTGATATTTTCAGTGTAATAGATACCATGGACTTAAACAATGTTAAAATAAACACCCAGACCAAGAACAGAAATTTAAACTAATCATTTCTGCCTCGCTATAAATCGAACTCTCTGAACGGAAATCGGCCATAATAAGGTATGTGCCTAAACTATTTGAGAAGTTTTTAATTATTTTCGGTAGGTTGCCTCTACCATCGATACAGCTTTGCACTAGTCGTACACTTAAATAAATGGCTTGAAGTACATATTCCTTATTTAATACCATTTCACATTGAACACGCTTTCATACCGACAAAGTAGTGCCAGTAAGTTTCACTGGCAGCTGTTTAAATTGTTAAGACATCTTGTTTCGGACCAACTGAAGCTTCTAAGTTTACATTTCCGAAGAGTATTTTTAAGTTTTTTTGAAAGCACTTACCGACATCTTCGTGTTCAAGATCGGACACGTCGTGAGCGACCTCATCCTCTTCTGGTGCACTTTCGTATCTTTCCTTCAGGACTGTCCTTGGCACTGTAACCAAAATTCCACTTTAGTTTGATAACATAAGATTTCTTTTTGCTTGAGACTCCTCAAGTGGTCTACTCTGTGCCTTATTACGATGAACGTAAAGAGGCATGTTAATTTTAGATTTTGGGGCGATTCGGTTTTTTGAGTGCTCTTTTCTGAAGAGCCACTACTTATATTTATTTTTAAACAAGCTTCAACTTGAGAGCGGACGTGACTCCGCTTAAGCCCTCCAAGCAGTACTGATGCAAAATTAGGTTACCTTGTACGAACATTTTATTAATGTCGAAATGAAAGTAAATCGAATTTAATATTTATTTTTTTAATCCAGAGGCAATTTTAAACTCAATAAATTGCTCCTACACTATGTTCTAAGATTGTCAATCAATTTATGCAAATTCGATAAACTACTACGAATATAAACCTTGTCAGTAGTCGGTATGAAGCCATATGTTAAAAGGGTATGTGTTGAAAATATAGAGCTTGAAGCTCTATATTTTCAACACATTTCATGTTTCTAACTTTTAGATGTTGAATACAAATTAGACAATATTAAACACGTTACTTGAAACGGATTCGAACTGTTGAACATAGAGCGCATATAAAACTATAAAACCAGTCTGTTTCATTTTACATCTAAACTACAAAACCAATTTTAATAAAATTTAGTACACAGAAAGCGTGAAACTTGAATATGGGAAAAATGTACCTACTGTTTCCGTGAGAGGGATTTGTATTATCATATTTTAAAAAATCAGCCGAGCGACGCCGGGCTAGATACGAGTAGATTACTAGTAAAACTTCATTTTATTGTAATATTATAGCAATCACCTCAAAAATTCTCGATAGAAGATTATTATTTAATATTTACAATATCTCCATAAACCGCCGCCTCAAGCATTTTATTAACATCCGAACTTCTTCCAATCAGTTCTCAATCAACTCACAAGTTAAAGTAGTAGGTACTATAACTGTGTGTGTGTCTGTTACATACGATAGTAACATCTAATATCATTGCATTTTTACATCTAAACTACTTAGCAAAATTTTCATTAAATTCGTCACACAGGTAGAGTAGACCTTGGGAAGGGACATAGAGTATTTTTTATCTCAGAAAAAATAATTACTCTATCTGTTATCGTGGAGTAGATTCCATAGTAATATTATAAACTCTCTCTCTCTCTCTCTGTGTGTGTCTCTCTCTCTCTCTCTCTCTGTGTGTGTGTTTTGTGTCTGTTACATTTTCACATCTGAACTAATAAACCAATTTTGATGAAATTTGGTTCACAGATAGAGTGGGCCTTAGAAACGGATATAGGATAGTTTTTATCTCAGGAAAATGTACAATTCCCTTGAGATAGATTATTATAATAATATAAACTCCAATCACCTGAACGAATGTGAGCCGGATCACTTGTAAAAATATATTAGCGATCACTTGAAACTTCTCGATAGAAGAATTTCATATTCACAATAACTCCGCATAAACTGTCGCCTCGAGCGATCTACGCTTCGATGTCATTCATAAGTGAACTTCTTCCACTCAGTTCGGAGACGCGCGATTGAATCGTATACATACATATTTATAGACTACGATGAGTCATTGCCCAAAAATAATTTCATATTTTTGAAAGAAACTTAAAACATGACTGTTCAACATATGAGTGAAATGTTTAATGATAAGGGTTTAATTATGTATATATATGCAGACGTTTATAAGTTTACTTTATTATTATAAAAAACATGGTATATAGCTGTGGCAAGATTGACGTTTATTTTAAAAAAAGTTACAGGGCATACATAGATTAAACCACGGTGTGGAAATTTTATCAAAATTTAGACTTGAAGAAAATTTAGATTGATGATTGATTAATAAGAAAGTTAACGATAAATAATGTTACGATGACAAAAACCCAGTTTTTTTTAGGGTTCCGTAGCCAAATGGTAAAAAACGGAAACCTTATGGATTCGTGATGTCCGTCTGTCTGTCATTTTTTTCTAAACTGAATAGTTTGCGCGATAGACACTTCCAAAGTGGTAAAATTTGTGTCCCCCTCCCCCTTGTAACTTCTAAAATAAGAGAATGATAAAACTAAAAAAAAATATATGATGTACATTACGATGCAAAATTCCACCGAAAACTGGTTTGAACGAGATCTAGTAAGTATTTTTTTTTAATACGTCATAAATCGTAAACCACAATTTACCTTTCATTCAATCTTAATGCAATGATTTCTATGGATAATCAAAGGCAATTATGTGTTTCTGTTGCCGCCATTGTTATACAAATACTTAAAATAGAATAAAATAAATATTTAAGGGGGCTCCCATAAAATAAACGTGATTTTTATAGATAATGGTATGGAACCCTTCGTGCGTGAGTCCGACTCGCACTTGGCGGGTTTTGGTCTGTAGTGTAAGCCTAATTTGAAATTAGAGCATTAAAAGTTGTGCATTTGATTAAAATTGATAACTATAATTTGATATCTATAATACACATTTCAGAATAAGTCACAGAAATGTGACCGACTGTCACATTTCTGTGACTTATTCTGAAAAAAATTGACAGTCGGTCAAGTGCGAGTCGGACTCACGCACGAAGGGTTCCATACCATTATCTATAAAAAATCACGTTTATTGTATGGGAGCCCCCTTAAATATTAATTTTATTCTATTTTTACTATTTGTGTAACAATAGCGGCTATAATACACATTTCAGACTAAGTCACAGAAATGTGACCGACTGTCACTTTTATGTGATGATGTGACGTTTATGTGACTTATTCTGAAAAAAATTGACAGTCGGTCACATTTCTGTGACTTATTTTGAAATGTGTATTATAGATAGGGATCTCACTAGATCAACGTTATTTGCAAGCATTCTTTCTTCTTTTAGGTCTACTGGTAAACCAGAACCAATATTGGTTGGTTGCTTCAAAGCCGCATTGGAGCAGCGTGGTGGATAAAGCCTTAAATAGATGCCAGTACTATGTATGGAGGCAGGTCTCGTGCCCAACAGTGAAATGAAATGAAATAGTTCATTAACATCCTGGGTAATAATATACACTTGATGTTTGTCATTGTTCTACGGTCATCAGCTGACCGTCATCCGCTTTGGGTGCGCTAAGGCTTATATGGGCTAGGAGAAAAAAGCGGGCGTAAAAAAACTCCAGCCCTGTTTTAAATAAATTTTCAGGTACAATGGGTATTTATTTATTATGCAGCATGACTGTGGGGCGACAAGGAGCACACGAGACAGCTATCGTGTGTGTCAATGATATCACACTGCCATCCGCTCACAAATTTTAAAAATGTTAAAATTATTACATGGTGTATAGAAACAGCCTTATGTGAGTTAAGTTTAATCCCAAGCCTTTTTATCATTTAAATAGTCCTTGGTTTCATAATAGACCTTGCGGCATAGGACTTGCTTAACAGTTTTCTTAAACTTGTGTAAAGTTGCCCAACAGTGAGAAGACAAAACGTTTAACTGTCAAAAAACTAGTGTCTACTGAAAAATCGAATATTACAAGTTAAACGTTAACTTTACAAACCTCTCACTAGTGATAATGATTTTATGAACGCATAATTAAGGAAGGTCTACAAAATACGAAAAATATAAAATGTGAAGTAAGTCTCATACATTCATAATCAAAGCCTATTGTTTGAGTTGCTCTCTGAAAGAGCTTAGATTTTTCTTTAAGCCTTAACTTTGTTATCGGTCAAAGAACGACTTGAATTTTTAACGCTCGTACCAAATTTTAATAGCACAATGAATTATATTTAAAAAGTAAGGTTTAACTTATACAATGATATTACTATATGTATAGTGCATAGATAGATCTGTTGAAATTTGTTTAGAGATTAATATTGCTTATATTAGAGGAGAAAAAATAAAATGGAAGAATAAAATCTATACTAAAATCAAACACATTGAGCTGGTCGCCAAAATAGCGCTGTTTACGGCTAGCAAACAAAGTGAATGAGGCTATATTGCATCTGAAAACAATATTGAAAATCTTTCGACAGTCATAACATCTTCATATTAAAAATATTGCATATATTTTGACATTAAATTTAAATATTAAAAATAACGAGAGTAAACAAAAAAAGTAACGTTAAAAATTGTAGCACTGTTAACGTCATCAAAGTAACTAAATTGAACTACAGTAAAGCTTAGTTTTAGGTTGAAAGTCGTTTGACGATGAAAACAATTTCAAATAAAAAATATTGACTTTTTATAAGATAAAACATGAAATAAATACGGGTGTATTTATTCTACATCTTGCTTAGTTGTTCAAAATTAAATGAGCTTAGCTACAAGAGTTGTGGCCAAAAATATTGGAAGACAGGTTGTAGCAGTGAGCGGACGGAAATAATTTCAATATTTAATCATTGTCCAAGGCTTAAAATTGTTTTAACAAGCATATTATTTGATTACCTATTAATTAGATTATTTTTTAAATTGAATTATTTAATTATATGACGTGGGTCCACTCTTCTGACTGGCAGCATACCTTCTGCATGCAAAAACGCGCTGTGAGGTCTACGGCTCGAAGTATAAGAAGCATGACCACACTGGACCAATGTGGAAAGGGTGAACAATCAAATGGACCATCCATTGGCTAGCGTAGAACGCAAGCGATCTATGCAGCTAAGCCAAACGGGCTTGGTCGGGTGTGAGATGGGTAACCACTAGTGGCAAAGAAGGGCGGAAGGGCACGTTAATAGTCATTAAACCTTCTTGAAGTCTTCAGTCTTTTTCAAAGTATTTTACTTATTGAGCTACAAATCTGAAACTTCAGTTAGTAACGGATTTTACAACATGGCTGATTTTATAATATCCGGGATTGACGTACTTGTATCTCAATCATGGAAACGCGCATAAAATTGCCGATCACCAATCCAATTCCCGATAAGTGCCTTGTTGGGCACATCTAGAATCGTAATATTTAACATATTTGCATAAAAAACTTGGACTCTACAATGGTCTCCCTCCAAACGCCTTCTTCATCTTAAAATTGATTTCAAACTAATAATTAAAACCTATGAAATATTGGCATTTTCCTCATTTCATGGTAATAATTCCTTCTTAACGATGATAAAACTGTACGCTAGCAAAAATTACTCAAACTGGCACAAGTTTGAGCTTTTCACAGAAAGGTTATTGACCCGTTCAGAAATATAAACGCCCAGTCAGTAAGCTTTTAGTGCAGTTTATTCTCAACATGCAAAGTGAATTGGCATACATTTAAACTTATTTTACGGTGGAAATCGTTTGAAAATCAAAGCTATTCGATATCGAAAGTATTTCCCGTATTCTACAAATAAAAATAAATTCTATGCATAGAAAAAGGCTACCCAGTCCTTCAGAATCAAAAGCGCTAAGACCGAAAGTTGTAGTGTTATTTATGGCTTAGAGAAGAAGTGAATTGAACTTTATTGTTATAAATTCAAGGTTCATAGTTGTTTTATTTCAAATATTGCCTATACTCTACGATAAAACTAATAAAAAAGTCAAATCAATACACGACGATTAAACAGTCAAAATAACTTAAAGTTTAATAACATAATTTCAAGGTTGATAGTCGTTTGGCAGTGAATAATATTGTATTATTATAATATTCTACGATTAAAAATACTGAAATTAATGCAAGGCTGTTGAAGTTTTAAACATCAACATCGATTGCAGCACTGTTTAGTCAATATACAAAGGAAAATAGACTATATATACCTCCGTTCAAGGTTGAAAATCATTTGAAAATCAGAACTACTTCATTTAAGATATATAGCCAGTATTTTGCAATAAAAATTCAGTGTCTATTTCAAATCGTACAAATTCAGAAACTTTAGTTAATAGTTGTAAAGCGGTATTTGGTCAGCAAACAAACTATGCTAAACTATGTATATATTGAAAGTATTACCAATTAATCACCTCAGTTCTTACATGATTTCCTATCGAAAACATTTTCACGAAAAATGTTGCCAAACGAGTGCATATATGTTGGCTGCAACCCCTTTTTGCGTCCCATTGCTGGGCACGGGTCTCTCCCCATTATTGGGGAAGCCTGGAGCTTACTCCACCACGCTGCTCCAATGCGGGTTGGTGGAGATGCGGGTTAGTGGCCAACCCGCTTTCGGATGTTTTCAAACAGCCCATAAGGCCTCCGACAAGGTTGAACGACTGTTATCTATCGACAACAACCGGGACCGACGGCTTAACGTTCGCTCCGAAGCACGGAAACGCAAATTAATTTTTTTGCCACTAGCAGTCACCCATCTCACACCCAACCGCGCCCAACCGCGCCCGTTTGGCTTTGATCGTTTGCGTTCTACGCTAACCGCTGGGCCATGATCGCTTTAATATAGGTACCTACAGGTTAATGTGTGAAAAAGATACCAGATTTCATGTGAAGCCAAGCCTAATAATCCCTAAGGATGCCTTTACTTCATCAACTCAACATTTCAGTCACAATTTGTGGCTTCGTCGTTTAGCCACTGAAAAGACTTCAAGACAATTTAATAAACAAGACAAAAGTATTTACTTAATACTTTAATGTTAAGAAATTCAATAGATTTCAGCAACATCAGACAAAACTTTGACGAAATAACAAAGTAATTTATGTATTTTCTAAGGAAAACGAAATTCCTTTTAAAAACATCATTCATTCACCGTAACTCCATTAAACTTTACTAGATAACTGAAGACCACTATAAAAACCTAACTAAAATTCTTTATTATTCGAAACTGCAAAAGAAATGAACACAGAAAAGCTGTTAAAGTTTCCACTACGAGTAACTTCTATACGGATGGACATGGAAATAAGAATTTTTCTAGAAAGAATATAAAATGAAAATAGATCAAGTGCGCATGGCCCGCAGCTATCTGGGCGAAACGGGCGCGATCGGATGTGAGATGGTTGACCGATTGTAAGAAAAAATGTGCGTTTCCGTGCTTCGGAGGGCAGGTTAGGCCGTCGGTTAATTTTATCGGAGGCTTTATGAATGGTTTGAAAATTTCCGATAGCGAAGCTCATGCCGCATCTCCACCAACCCACATCGGAGCAGCGTGGTTGAGGAAGCTCTAGGCCTTCCCAATAATGGTGAGAGAAACGTGCCCAGCAGTAAGAGGAAAAAGGATTGCAGACAGTCAGATGAAGGATTCAGTTCCCTGTATTCAGTAAAATTTAGGCATTAAAAGGTTGAATTTAATTCTTATTGTAAATCACAAAGGATGGTATCTACGAGTACAATAGAGCAATATCTCATAGGACAATCTAGGACTTGAACGAAGTGGCGATATAATCCCAGATGAACTACATAGTCAATGTGAGGATCCTAACTTTGATCTCGCTACTATGCCTACATACCACATATACATATGCATTGTATATTGTCCTGTAAGATTAGCATATTGTTCAATCAAGAATGCTATTGAAACTACGCCATCTTGCGTCTCCATTTGATTTTATAGAAACTTGAGCGGTTTGAAACTAACGTATTTTTCTTTTGCTATAGCCTATTATTGTATTCGACGACCTGTGAGGCGCAATGGTTGCCGGACTGCCAATCGGAGGGTCCCGGGTTCGATTCTCGGCGAAACAGAAATTTGAATGATGAGTTTAACTTTTTGTTCTCGATCTGGGTGTTTGTGTTTCTGTCTTTGTATGTGTCCATGGTACCCATGACACAGGGTATATCTATCCTACTGTGGGGATATGAGTGTGAAACATTATGTTATTAATGTATGTGGATATGTTGAAGACAGATCATGGACTCTGACAATTTACAATACGAGAATTTATTTAGGAGATTGTGTAATCCATGCCGGCCACGGTTTAATAAAAGTTCATAATATAATTGAAATAATTCATAATGTCCTTAAACAAATTTAATAATTATTATAAAACGTTTAATATTGGGTAATTTTGAATATTAGGTCATTGACATAAACTGTTTTCTGAACAACTTTGCCTCTGCTACATGGGACAGTTTGCAAAGTTTTAGAAATCGTTATAATACAGTTATAGCAACTTTATTTATGTTGTCTTTGACTGAAGAGTTCATCACTTTTAGGTATGTTATCTTATAGCAATTGGTCGTAATCGACCGCGACGAGGGTACCTCCACCAAATATACAACACAAATATATTTTACTAATACAATGGATGCTTTCTTCAGTATTTATGTCGGACCCATTTTGCGAACAGTTTCTACAATGTCGATTGTATTGGTGATTTCTTGTCGTTTTGATTTGTGTCGCCTTATAATTTTTCTTTACTCACATATAAAAAGATAAGATTTGTTAGTTTCCCGATATTATTTTACTTAGTCTTTGAATTCATTTCAATAATTTTATTTATTAGGTATTTGGCTATAAAACAATTATAAATTGAAATTTGCAACGATAAGTAATTTAGGCCATATAGTTAGGAGGACTGGTGGGGAAGATAGGTCCTCGAATGGCGACCACGTCTCGGCAAAAGGAGCACAGGCCACCTTCCAACTAGTTCAGTTCACTGACGACCTGAAGAAGATAGTGGGAAACCGCTGAATTCAGAGGGTGCAGGACCGGACGGAGTGGCGAACATTAGGGGAGGCCTATGTCCAGCAGGAGACTTTAAAAGGCTGATGGATGGATGGAAGTAATTTATATAGAAATTTAAATTATACCTACATAATACCTAAATACAATATAAAATTAGTGTAAGTATATTTATTTTATAACAATTTTCTATAGTATTTACACAACTGCCTATGATTATAGCTAACCCATTATATTGCATAAAAGGTTTTATATAAGTAGGCAGAATTGTTTCAACTTATCTAAATGTATTTTCATTAAAAGGTCAATAGATATAACCAGATAACAGAAAAAACATGCATAGTAAGTTTGTCACAAAAACATGATCTACAAAATAGAATAAACACAAATATAAATCAAGACGCCAAGGAACATAATATATCAATGTAACTTAGCATCGCTCATCCTATAAAACATAACATTTCCTCAATTTGACAAAAGAGCAATACATTGTTCTCAAATTGTGTCAATATATTTGTATTACAAAAAAAATGAATGACGTAAGTTACGAGTGCAAATAATAAACAATCACAGCAAACATCAATCAAATCATACATAAAATAAGCAGGAAACAAAAATGAAAATAAAACACAAAGTGGATATGCTAAATCTAAAAGAAATGTTTCAGCGCTTGACCTCGATACAAATGTTGAGGAGGAAAACATGGCTGAACAAAACAACATAGTAAAAAACAAAAAGAATAAAACGTGGTAAAGTTTTGACTGATCGGACGCAAATTTTTCCAATAGAAATCGGATGAAAAATTGTACGAGGCTGCAGAGTTAGACGAAAACAATAATAGATTGCGTTGGATCCTTCGTAATAAAATCAGAGCGATAAATTGTATATTCACAAAAGTACTATCTATGTACTTAATATTAATCATAACTAATCCGTTTTTATAATAAATACAATACGATTATGATGTACTGAACAGTTTATTTTATATCTATCTATCTATTTATCAGCCTTTTAAAGTCCACTGCTGGACATAGGCCTCCCCTAATGTTCGCCACTCCGTCCGTTCCTGCGCCCTCTGAATCCAGCGATTTCCCGCTATCTTCTTCAGGTCGTCAATCCATCTGGTTAGAGGGTGGCCTGTGCTCCTTATGCCGAGACGTGGTCGCCATTCGAGGACCTTACTTCCCCATCGGTTGTCAGTCCTAACTATATGGCCTGCCCATTACCACTTCAGCTTGCAAATTTTGAGAGCTATGTCGGTAACCTTCGTTCGTCTACGGATTTCATCGTTACGGATTCTGTCGCGTAGAGAAATACCAAGCATAGCCCTCTCCATCGCTAGCTGAGCGACCTTGAGCCTATGGAAAAGTTAACTGTGAAAGACCACGTCTCAGCGCCGTAGGTCATCACTGGCAACACACACTGCTCGAAAACTTTCAACTTCAGGCACTGAGGTATTGTCGACGAGAAGACACTTCGTAGTTTCCCGAACGCTGCCCAACCGAGTTGGATTCTACGACTTACCTCTCTCTCTTATTTCATATAGTAATTAATCATAATGCTGCTTGTTGATATTAACGTAAGAAGCGAGTGTTAAGACCGATACTACTGAAGTTGAACTCGTTCTGAATATTTTAATCGTAGGTTTTATTTCTATTAAAATTTCACAATACTTTTTGTTTGTTTAAATATATCTAAAATAAAGTTATAAAACAATAAAATCTTAAATCTGTTACTAAGTTCAAGTAAAACACATTTTTATTCATACTAATATTATAAATGTGAAACTATATGTTTTATGTTTGTTTATTTATTTGTTTGCTTGTTTGTTTCTCCCTCTTTCACAGTACAGTTTTTCAACTACGCTTCGATAGTTTGGGAGATGAAGTTGGAATATCTCATTCTTGTAGAAAAATCAAAGCCCACCCGAGCGGAGCCGCGGGCGGAGAGATAGTACGTAATAATTGAGCGTAACACAAGAACAATATACGCCGCATTCCACACTTTGCTCGTTCAGTTCTGTTCGAAACACGGCTATTATCGCGACCTAAATTCTATTTACCTGCTGACTTTTGTTTGAAATACAATCCACATTTTATAAAAACGTCATGTGCACTATGAGTTATTAAAATTATATTTTACTATATATTTTATTATTCATGTACATCATTGAACAATTTATGGGTATTACAGTTTTACAATATACCATACAAATGGCGGTCTTATCGCTAAACAGTGATTTCTTCCAGACAACCATAGTGAAAGAAGTTAGGATAGAGATACGAGTAACGAATACAAAGGTAGGGTGTACAGGCTGGCTTAAAAAATAATAACATGACTCATACCAAAGTCTACGCTTGAGTTATTTTTTCCAGTGCTATTCCAGATTATAATCTATCTTTTTGACAAATTTACCCCGATCTTCAGCCGTTCCTGCTATCACGCAGAGCAACAAACATACATCGAAATATCCAATCATGGCTGCAACTCTTTTGCGTTCCATTGCTGGGCACGGGTCTCTCCCCATTATTGGGGAGGCCTTGGGGAGTTAGTAGCCAACCCACTGTCAAATATGTTTTCAGACCTCCGATTGGATTTTATTTATTTATGCTGCTCATGAAATTTAACATAAACGTGGATTGCTAATGAGAAAAATATAATTACCATTTTTAAACAATACATCTCAAATTAACTACACTAACGATAACTATTATATGAAAAACAAATGAACGTGGTACAAATACAACATGCGCCGTATACCTGCACTTACAGACTTCGCTTGTTCAGTTTTGTTCGAAATGCAGCTCTATTATCGCAACCTAATTCTGCTTAGCTGCATTCCAGTTGATATGTCGCAGCTATCTGGTTAAATCAGCCACTTAATTGAAAGGCTAGCCCGTTCATTAATCCTTAGCATTCAATTGAATGCCTAGGCCAATTATCAACTGAACTATGAACAAACGAGTATTTGAATCTTTTTTTGCAGGCTATAGTTAGTGAAAATACTTGTTAATAGCGGTCTTATAGGACTTGTATAAGATCTGTGTAATCCATACTAGCATACTGATATTATAAAATGTAAAGATGTGATTGTTTGTTCGTCCTTATTTCACGTCGCATTCAGGATTGACCTGATTTATATATGTAGAGTCGGGGTTATGTGGAGTGTTACAGGCTAAATTTTACACAGGTAGGTTTATACATTTATACCAATAGTCAATTTCTGCTACAACATACCCCAAATTAGTCACGAAGAATATGGGCACAACTTTTATGTCACACATTTCAAAGTGGAAAAAGTCCTGTATGTGCCGTATACCTGCACTTACAGACTTTGCTCGTTTAGAGCAGTTCGAAGTACGACTATTATCGTGACCTAAATTCTGGTTAGCTACTGAATTCCAGTTGATATACAACGTGTATTTGAAAATTGAATTGAAAATTCCTTTTAAAGATAGTAAAAATGTTTGTTGATAATGGTCCTAAAAGTGTAAAATCTGTGTAATAAAGTAATTTAGTAACTTTTTATTTTTGTGTTCATTTGCGTTAATTTTTAGACTATTGTCAGCAAACTAATGGTTACTGCGTGTGTATTTCTCAATCGGAATGATTAAAGACTTATTATGCTTATTATATAAATATTTACGTACTCAAATTTTTATTTTACATGTGGCAGTATGTTTCGGAATACATTTTTACCAATACTCAATTAGTGTTACTTATTCAAATAATGAAATAATTCAAATTAATAATACAAAAACTTATCAAGACTTCCAAACACCACATCATGAATTAATAACAAAAAAAAAAAGATGGGAACAACTTTAATGTCAAACAGTTCAAAGCGGAACAAACACAATATGTACTGTATACCTGTACTTACAGACTTTGCTCGTTTAGTTCAGTTTGAAGTACGACTATCATCGTGACCTAAATTCTGTTTAGCTGATGAATTATGGCTGAAGCACAATCAACATTTGAAAATGTTTTTGCGTCTGATAAAATTCCGTGTACCTATGTAATATTAACTTAAGTTTTGTATTGGTACTCATGGTTTGTATAAGAATTTACAAAGCAATTATTTCCCGTTGTTTTTAGATTAACATCAGAATTAATTATGTTTACTAATGAGTGCCCCCGTTTTCACTGAACACGAATGCTTAGATATAATGTTTTACAAAGCTATATAGAAAATTGAGAATATTGGTGTGGCGCAATACCTCATAATTGTTGTAGTCAAGTAAGTTAGTAGTCAATCTTTCAAAACTCGTGTCACAGCTCACTATTTTAGTTTAATCACATATATATTCTTTATGTACATTTTCTTTTGAAACGTGTTAGCCGCCTACAACAATCTCTGCTTCGCCCAAAGGTAGACTAGCAGAGAATGATTGAAGCATTAAGTCCGCCTTTTATACCATTTTGTTAAATGATGTAATGAAGTTTTAAATAAATAAAAGAAATAAATGATATTTATTTACACCTATAGTAACACAGATTCAGTTCCAGATTATTAAAGTAAAATATAATCAAGACTTACAAGCAACACATTCTAAATGATAAACGACGAAGTTGGGAACAACTTTGATGTCAAACAATTAAAAGCGGAACAAGTGCAATATGTGCCGTATACCTGCACTTACAAACTTTGCTCGCTCAGTTCAGTTCGAAGTACTACTATTATCGTGACCTAATTTGTGTTTAGCTGCTGAATTCCAGTTTTCATGCAACACGTAATTCATTTTTTTATAGTTAATGAAAATGCATGTCGATTATGGTCTTATAGAAGTTGTATAAAATATATGTAATAAGGAAAAGCAGTTACGTTTTGACTTTTTTTATCCTATAGTTTGCGTTACTTTTCAGATTATTTGCAGCTTTGTAATATTTATTGCTGACTACAGGTGTTTTTTCTGAACAGAAATGGTTAAAATCTATATTTTACAAAGCTGGCTACGTATGAATTGACAGATTTATTATGATTTTGAGAAAAAATAATTAGTCAAATATGCATTTTATACTAAACTTACATGTAGTAATAAAGATTCAGTAAATGTATATTTTACGAAAAGTCAATAGCTGATTTTAATCCAACGATTAAATACAAATTAAAACGAAGAACGGGAAACCTCAAAACTAAGAAGAAGATGGGAACAACTTTGATATCAAACAATTAAAAGTGGAACAAGTACAACATGTGCCGTATACTTGCACTTACAAACTTTGATAGTTTAGTTAAGTTCGAATACAACTTTTATCGTGACATAAATTCTGATTAGCTGCTGAATTATAGTTCACATGAAACCTGCATTGGAAAATATTTTCAAGCGTAGTATGCATATGATTAGTGAAACCATATTTTATTGCCACAAGAAAATTTTTCATTGAATACCAAAGTTAAAGTAGCGTAGATAATATTATTGCTTTTTAAAATTATATTGAACTAGTGGATTATTTAAATTTTTATTATAATACTAATGAAACCTATAAGAAAAGTACATTTTTCCGGGAAAAGAGGTGCTTGCTGTTCGAGACTATAATCTATCTCTGTGCCAAATTTCATCCCGATCCTTTCAGCCGTTGCTGAGTGAACAATAAACATCCATCCAAACATCACCAAATAAAAAGGAATACCTCACGTTTCACACTCGTAGCCCCACAGTAGGGTAGTTATACCCTGTGTCGTGGGTACCATGGACACATACAAAGACAGAAACACAAACACCCAGACCGAGAACAGAAAGTTAAACTCATCATTCAAATTTCTATTTCGCTATCTCGATAAAAAAATCTAACTATATTTCTGCTTCAGCTTAATGTACTGGTCTACTCGTAGGTTAATGGTGAATGGACAAGAACCCTTATGCGGGAACGGCCTACGAACGGTTCATTGTTATGCAAAGCTCTTCACAATATGACTTGGGCAAGCCCTTGTACTGACAGCGAAATACACTTCCTCAAATTCGTTGATAAAATTCTTGTGGATTTCTAAAATTAATAAATTGTAACTGACCAGATGATTCAACTAGCGTTTGAAATACTAAAATCGATTTTGTTATCGATTAATGACAATAACAACAGCAACGTCAGCAAAGCCAATATCAGATTTACCAATCGAATCCCGACCGCGCCCAACATTTTGTAGATACCTTGTTCAGTTTCTTTATACCATCAAGGTTTGATTTATATACAATATTATTATAATGATAATACTTTTTGTGACCAACTCCGGCGTACGGTTATATCTCTATTAGTAGGCCTGGATCCGCCATGCAGCTCCCGTGCAGATTGAGATGCGGGCGAGTAAGCTCCAGGCTGCAACCCTTCTTGCGTCCCACTGCTGGGCACCGGGTCTCTCCCACTTATTGCAGAGGCCTGGAGCTTACTCCACTACGCTGCTCCAATGTGGGTTAGTGGCCAACCCGCTGTCGGATATTTCAAACTGCCCGTAAGGCCTCCGACAAGGTTTAACAATTGTTATCTATCGACAATCACCGGGACCGACGTCTTAACGTGCCCTCCGAAGCACGGACACGCGCATGAAATTTTTGCCACTAGCGGTCACCCATCTCACACCCGCCCGCATCCGTTTCGCTCAGCTGCGAAGATCACTTGCGTTCTACGCTCGCCGCCATGCGCGCTTCCTCGCCGCCGGGCCATGCGCGCTTCACTCCAGCCCTCCGCAATAATGAAGAGAGACCCGTGCCCGGAAGTGGGGCGCAAAAAGAGTTGTAGCTCTTTGTCGAAAACAACCGAGCGCAACTTAACGTGCCCTCCGAAACACGGAAATTGAATACAACCAAACATTATTTCAGAGATACATAGTTTAACGGTTCAGTAAAACACAAAGACCTTTAGAAGGAAACAGCGATCGCTTTCTAGATCATTGTTATGCAAAATCTTCAGAATATGACTTGGGCAAACCCTTGTAGCAAAATTTACTTCTTCCGACTTGTTGGCAATTTATAACGGAACGTGGGCGAGTTTGTTGTAAATCATTGTTAAAGTTTTTACAAAGTTCATTTTTGAGTAAATTTATATTAGTAAGGATAATAAGAATAATAGTAATAATAAATTGTTTATTTCGACCACAGGGGTCATATATATCATCATATTAGATGTTAGTAGAAATACGAATCTTAAAACTAATGTTAGTAAACTTAAAAACTAATTATCTTATCCTAAGAACTATTATCTAAGACAGGCCCAATTATTCAGCACGTGCACCATATCAATCGTTCAGGTACTGACAATCAAACCTATCAGAAAATGCCCTTATGCACCAGGGCTGTGCATCGTTTGCGCATAGTAGTGTAGAAACAATCCACACGCCCATCCGCGAACATACCCGACGCGCTACAGTAACGAGGCAGATCCAACAGCATGCTGAATGCATAAATCTATTAAAATTATCTTAAATGACAATAAAAAATTCAGCTCAAATAAAATGTACTAGTACTTATCATAATTTTAAATAGAGAAGCTTTGTAAGCTCCAAAATTTAAACTTAAAATCCCGGATCTTGCACTTGTTGTAAGGTTTTTGAACGACTCAAAGAGAGAGTACCTATGTATCTAAATCTTTCTAAGGATCATATGGGTATACAACAACATAACCACATAAATACAAAAGAATAACTTCACATTAAATTTGGATGTTTATTATAAGGATAAATAAAAAAGCTTCGCTCAGTTCACATAAATACATTTAGCGTAAACTATTTATAGCTCAAGAAGCGTAGTTCCCTCATCCAATAACATACTTGTGTCGATTTCCGTTCTCGCTTAGCGCAGTGAAGAGTCCAATGCCTGTTCTTTTAGTTAGGGGTTTCGGTTAAGGCTATTAATGGCATTTACTATTTATATGTTTATTGTGATCATTGACCTCCTGTCATAACATTTTTATCGGAAAAAGTCACATTCTTCTTCTGTCATTACTTCAAACTGTTTCTTCATCTCCAAACTTTTTGTTGCTAGGTTTGAGTGAAAAGCTATCAAAGTTAATTTTCTTAAAAGAAATTTCATATTTACTTCAGAAGTATTAAAATATTTTATTGAGTAAGTCGTTTTTATCTCATGTACGAGCAGATTGAAATCGACTCTTATGTAAATTATCAAACAAGCTTACATATTTATCTCTAGCTTTCGCTGCGTTTCTGAGAATACATAAACATACGCCGCGTAATCGCTCCACTTTCCTTCCGATCACATTTCGAAATACAGAAAATAATTGCACGACCTATTTGGCACGAATTTTCCGGTTTCCAGTTCAGTTCAGTGACGGATATCTTTGATGTTTTGTCTGTAACCTACTTTCATTATTATCAGTACCTTTTTTTTGGGGGGGGGGGAACCTACAAAAGGTAGAGAGGATACCGGGTTATGTGGGATTTGACTGCACTAAAACCCCCTCGGTGGCCTGCCTCTGCGCTTGGGGAGGCCTCAGGGATTTCCATTGGAACGCACTGGTGACCTCCACGATCGGCGCCCCAGAACGGACCCATCTTCGGGACAACATAATTATATGCTCTCCTGCACCTTCAGGTGTTCACGGTAACAGGCGGCCACGCACACACCGCCGTCCCTCCCGGAGCTGCTGGCTGGACGGGTCGAGCTCCCTCTCACCGTCCGCAACCCCGGAAGCCCCCTTTTAGTCACCTACAATAACCTACTTTCATTATTATCAGTAGCAACTACGAAAAAGAAATTTTGGTGCAAGGCGAGAAAAGTATTTTTTTTAAATCCAACAACAATAAAAGGCTGGAAAATTATGTAGCGGCATTCCATTCAAGATCCCAACTACATACAAGATTTGGAAAGGTTACGTTTTTTTATCTCAAATGGATGTAAGTGAAATACGCCGTCAAGATACGTATTTACTTTTATTTTGAAATTGAGATGGTTACAATCAAGGTTTATAATTGGCGTTTTGGTCGATTTTCGTCTGCACGATTACATTATTATCAATGTTCTTAGCTTTGTTATATGCTCATGGAAGAAGGTCGTATTATGTGCGATCAACAAAATTACGCGTTAGTTTTAGCAAACTGTTTAGCAAGGTGCAGAAGTGTGTAGAATTTTTAGCAAAATTCTACACACTTCTGCACCCTGCTTACCTGCTGTAGGTACAAAAATTTAGGCACCTGAGTGCATAAAAAAATGTGAACTTTGAATTTTTTTTTACCCTATTTTACATTTATGTGAACTTTCAACGCGACACACTCATAGCCCCACATTAGGATTCCTTGTGTCGTGGGTACCATGAACACACACAAAGACGGAAACACAAACACCCAGACCAAGTACAGTAATTAAAACTCATCATTTCAATTTCTGCCTCGCCGAGAATCGAACCCGGGACCCTCCGAACAGAAGTCCGGCAAAGTAACCATTGCGTCCCCCGGGTCGTCCAATGTAAGTCCTTGAAGTACGTAGATTAGATTAGAGGAAATACACATATAAACATACATACGGGTAAAACCATAAGTATATCTAAATCTATGTGTAAAACAAAGGACCTTGCTATTTTAAAGAAGGTTAAAAACAAATTCACTTACCACAAGTATAAACGATCTTCAGATAGGTTCTGCTGCCGGTCCGGCACGGCTTGCCAAACATTTTGCTGTCAGCGGCGAGGACACACCTTCGCTTCCCATGACACTCCCTCATGGCTGTCTCAGTCGCGTAAGGTTCCAAACATGCTGTTGAAAAAAAATTAAGATAGGCGTAAGGTTAACCGTTTGTACGATTTTTTACATACTAAAACTACGTAGATCCGAAAAATGTTTATGTCCCACTGCTGGGTACAGGTATTATCTCTGAAGTAAGATGGATGTAGGCCCTAGTCCACCTTGTTAGCCAAGTGCGGATTGGTGGACATGCCTTCGAGAAATTTATGAGTAACTCTCAGGTTTGCACGATGATAGAAAAGTACCTGGACGACCGAGCGTTCCTCGGATAAAACAATTTATTATCTTTGTTTAATTTCAAACAAAACACTCACTTACTTAGTGTTACTTAACAACACCATTTGAAATAGCTCTCAATAAAAATATATATTTCCAAAACAAATTAAAATAAACGCAATTTGATTTTTATTGAGGTTTGAACCCGGGCCTATAGCTCCGCAGTCAGCCTACGTAATCATTCAGCCAAGGAAGCTTTAATTCAGTGAACGAAATTTTTATAGAGCTCTTTCAAATCGACATTGTCATTTCTTTAAACGTCGGATTAGCGGATGGCGTTTGACGGCGTTCTACGCCAGAATAGTATTAATACTCTCCAAAAGATGTCAGGAAGAGTCGTCTTTTTCAGTATATATATAAGTTGAGTATCTAAGAAATTATTTATTTTATAATTTAAAATTTATTAAAATAAAACCTAGCTGGATCGATTTATCACCACCAAAACCAGGGTACTAATTTTCATTAAAATCGTTGCAGCCGTTTCCGAGATTCAAAAATATATATTTAGGTATATACAAGCATTGTTAGTTTAAATGTATTAGATTGTAATTAAATATCACAGTATTTTTTTACTCACCATGAAGAGGGATAAATACGCACATAAAAATATATTTGTCAAAGGTGCGTGTCGGCGACCGCGGTTTTCACCGCTCGTTCATCGCTGCTCTTTGAGATTTTACGTGACATTTAACATCGCCGTACGTACGTTATAAATAAAACTTAGAAAATTATTAGCCATAGAAGCTCTATCAAATAACAAGTCCTAAGTTTCAACGGTAGGTTATCTTTTCGCAGCCTTTTTCATCAAGCATCAGGGACAATAAGAAACTAATGACAAGCTGGACTGTTCGTTAAAATCATAAAAATTCGCAATAAAGTGAACTTTTAATGAGGAAGTTCTGAGCTATTGGAAAAGGGGATGAGATGCAAATTTTTCGTAACTTTTTTAATTAGGTTAAGCTGGAACTTGGAATTTCTCCTAATTATTAACTGTACTTAGATAATTTTTTGGTGAAATTCGCTGCCTCATTACTAAATTTTCTTCGATGACATTTATCTAAGATGACATCTGAAAATAACTTGAAGGATCATGAACAATAATAGATTGAATACGAGTCGAACCGTTCATAAAAATCGTAAAAACTCTGAATAAAGTGGAGTTTTAATGAGGAAGTACAACTTCCATCCATCTACGGAAAAACGGGACAAAATGTGAAAAAATTGAAACTTTTTTAATTAGGTTACATTCAAACCTTCGATTTCTACTAATTATTAAAGATTGTTTTTTTTTTGGGGAAATCACTGCGTAATTAGTTCTTTGAACGTCACATCTTTTGCACTGGTTGTTGTTGATATTCGTTAAACCTTGTCGTAGGTATAATGGGTGACTAAAATTCGTACCCCAACTGACTCAACTAGCATAAAACAGCGTAGTAGTAGGCTTCGGCTTTCATAGAATAGACGCGGAAGGTCCGTCCGTACTCAGCAATAGGGTGCTATTTTGGTTGCAGCAATAAATAAATCTGAGTGTTTAGTTTACGTGCAGCGAGTTTTTGGTCATCGTTTGACGACCCGCGTGGCGTAATGGTTACCATGCCAAACTGCCGATTGGAGGGTCCTGGATTCGATTCCCGGCGAAGCAGAAATTTGAATGATGAGTTTAAACTTCTGTTCTCGGTCTGGGTGTTTATTTTTCTGTCTTTGTATGTGTCCGTGGCACCCACGACACAGGGTATATCTACTCTAATGTGGAGCTATGAGTGTGAAGCGTTATTATTATTATTATCGTTATAAATGGTTAATTGTATTTGTTCTTTTGTTTGTTTGTTTTTTTTTCTCGTCGCAACTATATGCTAATAATTCTTTAAAACGTATAAAGAAGTATGGCTTACGCGAGCGGAAAGCTAGTATAGGTTAAGTACCTATATTTATAGTTAAGCTTCTTCCTCGATATATCCTTTGTCCGTCTGGATAAAATTGGAATACACCAAGCCGTCCCAATTGAGACTGAACAAAAATATTTTTACATATAACAAACAATGCCTATCAGTCCAATACGATAGAGTGAAGGAAACAAAAAGGTCCAGGAATAAGGAACATACAACAAATTTCCAGGAATGTCCAATTGATTTACAAAGGGAAAAAAATTGGTAGCTTACTATCTTCTTAATATATCAAAGATTCGGTTTTCTCTCCCTTCGGGAGATCAAAGTGCTGCGGTATATTATTCCCGGGAAAGTTTTTGGACATTTATTTCGAGTGTATAAAAGCTTGTAATGTTTATTCTGTTTTATTTACGTCCCCTTTATCTCGTACATTGAATTATTGTACTACAATTTATAAATGAAATCGCTAAGGAAAAAAAATATGTTTTTTAGGGAAGGACCGTACCGTGGAAACGAAACCATCTGAACTTCACAAAAACCTATCTTTGTTTGCTATTCTAGTAGGCAATTCAGAAAGTGAAATGGTATTTCTACATAGTTTCATCTTTTTATAAGGCGTTTTCAGTATTTATTTATAGCACGCCTATTTAGGCAAGGGATCTCACAATTCAATATAAATTGAAGTGAAGTAATTGGACGATAAAAAATAAAAAGTAGTTGCAACGAAAGTATTCACTTGTATATACGTAATGAAATGTATTCCTGGGCCAAAAGTTAAAGAATCTGGCTGGCTGACTGAAAGCTATATCTACATTCCAGGCATGTGAAGTAATTGAAAAAATCAGCATTTTAAAACGCCTAAAATTTTGGTCTGCTTGCCATTCGGAATATATTTGCTTTAAATGTTTTCAAAAGAGCCAACCTATACGTATATCAGAAATCAAGTGGGGATTCACCTCATGAATTTCATAATAATGAGAATGTAGAACTCTGATGATAATGTAGAATTATTTAAGTATTTTGGTGCGCGCATATTTAAGTGTTTATTGTAATTAATTAGTTAATAATTAAAATTTAAACATATAACTTATAATATATAACTTTTAAATTAAAATTTGTACACCATAAAGTGTAAATATGGCAACCTAAATATTTTTGTAAAACCTTTTTGCTACTCATATTTGTGCAAATAAAATATTTTATTTTCTTTTCTGACTTGTGACGTCACACTTCCACTGTCTTGAGGTCAATAGACAGTGCGTATCGTAAGTGTCTTTATTATGAACTATGATCTAGTTATTCTACTTGCTTGGCCGAAATTCGAGTAGCTGTGTCCACATATTTTTTGAGAGGTGAATTCGAGTGGTTTTGCCCTAATTTTTTTAGAGGTGAATTTTTAAAACAAAAGACTTATAACAAACGCGTTAAATAAAAAGCGCTTTAAACTGAAAAACTTGGCCCACTTACTTTCCTCCTTCATCCCTCGTGGCTGCGGGCATTGTATGGAGTCGTATTCAGTCCTCCCGTACTGCGCTGAGTAGATGGCAACTCTCGAGTGGGGATTACAGCTCAAATGAAGCACGTCGTTCTCACAGCCCACTTTACTTCGGAACTCATCTGTTGGAAATTGGACCTAGTTACTTTAACACAGAACTCACTTTGGAGCAAAAAGCTTAATATTTTAACGGTGTTAAGGTATTTTCTTATTTATCGGCGCGGATTTGGCTAGAGCCGGACCGAATGGGTTTTGTGTCAATGGATTTATACGATTTCATACATATTGGACATGTTGGACAAAACTATTTCTAGATTTTGTTATGGTTCAAATAATAGAACAATTATTAATAGAAATATTCGTAGTAGTGCCCGTATTAATTTGTTTTTATTATGTTTTTGTTCATTGTTTATGAAATACGGCAACCTTTTTAGACTTAAGAGTAGCTACATTATAGTCATATCTGCTAGCAAAATTTTAGAGGTTGTGATTACCAGACATTAGTTTAAATATGGCATTTGTTTTAAAAATTGATGCCCCAAAATTTAATTTTTTTCTAAGAATGATTTGGCTCTTTCAATATCAATAAAACATTACTCTACATCTACTTAAGACGGCATTAGTTTCAAGATTTTGTCGAAAAACAAAAAATTCACCGTCGTCATCCCGTGTCAGGAGTTCTTGAAGAAAGACCACGTAATGGTCCGAAACTACTCGGGTGTTTTCGATAGAAATACGACTGAAATAGCTGTTTTACATACAGTATAACATGTTTTCATGATATAACCACAAAAACGCTTTTAAATTTTACTATGTAACTCATTGCTTGTTGATAAATTTTATTATTATAAATTCAAAATTGACTGACAGGCTAAAACTGCATAGCTTGCGAAGAGACTTCAGAGCCCTTAGTGTGAGTTTGTAAACGCGCAAACGTTACTACTGCGTCAGAGTTAAAATTGGACAGATAGATCTTAATATGAAAGGAATAAGGTCGATAATTAAATTCTTAACGCCAACGCGATAGTAACGTTTTCGCGTGTGCGCACTTACACTAAGGCCTCAGCTCTGCGTGTTCTGTTGATTTTACTATAGCGAGACCTACAACAGAGAACTGTACAATTTTATGACCACGTCGCCCTTTCAACATTATAGCACCAGGCAAAGGTTGCAATTCCATCGACTCCCTCTGGTCTCATGGTGGCCACGTTGCTTGACATGGACACGACGTGTAAACTGTGAGACAATATTTTAGATGAGGCATTCTCAGTGGACGACGATATGGGGCTCTTCAAGAAAGTTGTAAAACAAGTTCTCCTTTATTGCATAATTATTTAGTTACAAATATAAATTGCATACATAACAATAATCCTAAGAGGGTATTGCAATTAAATTTGGTTGTTTTTGTAGGTTAGATTCATTTTATTGCGCTAACTATTTTAATGGGTTGATATAATTATATTTATTTTAATTTATTATACTTTATTGTTCAGTATTATATTATGCTGATTGAAGCGCACATGGCCCGGCGGTTAGCGTAGAATTCAAAAGATCTATGCAACTAAGCCAAACGGGCGCGGTCGGGTGTGTGATGGGTGACCGCTAGTGGCAAAAAAATTCATGCACGTTTCCGTGCTTCGGAGGACACGTTAAGCCGTCGGCCCCGGTTGTTGTCGATACATAACAGTCGTTAAACCTTGTCGGAGGCCCTATGGACGGTTTGAAAACATACAACAGCGGGTTGGCCACTAACCCGCATCTCCACCAACCCGCATTGGAGCAGCGTGGTGGAGTAAGCTCCAGGCCTCCCCAATCCCCCCCAGGGTTGCAGCCAGCCATTATATTATAAAAATTTCAAATGCCACGGTGTTTTATTACATCAAATGTTTTATTACTTTCTAATCATTTTCGCAGTCAAAGAATTCATTTATTGTGTAAAAACATTTATCTATCAAATATTTTTTTAAACAGTAAGTACAATAATTTTTGGATTTATTCCTCAACAATTTTTAGTGGTAGGTTGTTATGTGGAAGGTGTCCTTCAACGTCGGCAATGCTCCGCTCCGTTGGCCCCCTGGAGTTGCTCGTGTCATTAGGTGACGGTGAACGCTTAACATTTTTTTATCATAGACTCAGAAAAATGGTACATTTTAGCATCTGATTTTCTTGTAAAATGCATGAAGTGGCAGACAGATAGGCCAAAAACAAGCGACGAAGAATTCCTGAAAGAGTCTTTTCATCTTTCTTTTGTCGAGGCACGCAATTCAGAAGGTCAACAAAAAATGTAAATTTCCATTTATTCTAAGATCAACTTCCTTAAAAGCCAGCCTGATCTCGACTAAATAAAGTTGTTGAAATATAAAGACCCCGCATTTGCAATTCACTCCTTTCATTGTTACGACACCTTTCGACAACTTTCTTATTTAGAGTGGATTTGAAACAATGTTTTAAGAAATTAAGAAAAATTCAACTTTTTGCTAATTGTTACGGGGCAGTTGTTCTTTTGAGTTTACTTTTAATTTTGATCCCTTGAGAGCTATTTGTTTTGTTTTTTAGGACGTGCTTAACATCCTACTAACTAATTAACTGGAAGATATTTCAGTTTGGAATAAGTAGGGCCCTTGTAGGCACATACAGTATTAAATTTGTATGTTTTTCTTGTGACTATTTGTGTGTACATAAATTAAATTAAATAAAAATAACGCTTGACTCTTTCAGGATGAATCTGTAAGGAATAACGCCCCAAAAATACAAAATAAAATACAAAATCCACTTTTGTTTCTAAAATGAAGTGTTATTACACCGGGGAAGTGCTACCATTGAACCTATTTCTGCCATAGGTAAGGTGAAGTATCGACGCAACTGTATACAACCTTAGTAAAAAAAATCAAGATTGCTTAAGGATGTGTAGGATTCTCCATAAACTGCATCGACCACTTAACCCCATAAGATATTATAGCCTTAAATTCGTTTTATTTGAATCACTAACTACATAGTATAATGCGTAAGCGTTTAAAAACATTATCCCATCAAAACCAATTATATATTATCACTAGTGAACCCCGCAGACGTTGTCCTGCCTTAAAAGTAATGAAAGAGGATTTGTTTTCTTATTATCTTAAAGAGATTTCATGTTACTGTCAAACAAAAATATAAAACAAATAATGACACACCAACTGTCTTGTTATTCTGACTGTGTCAAAGTTTAGAACAGCATGGCACGAAATACAAACGTTTGATAGGTAGGAACAATTTATATGGGAAAACTACTTATATACAAAAAAATATTAAAAAACATTTCCAGTGTCCCAAATTGTGAATCTAAACCATTCTCAAATCCCCTTAAACATACACAATAAATTTCATCATAATCCGTCCAGTCGTTTAGGAGGAGTTCAGTGACATACACACTCACACAAGAATTATATATATAAAGACTAATTAAAAATGTACAAGTCTTGCAACGTTGTTCTCCTTTCGTAAAAGATCTTTGATTTTCAAAAAGGTTTGAAAATGGCCTTAATGGTTTCGAAGCCTTTTGCAGCAAAAGTTTTGCTCGACTTGGTGGGAGCACTTCCGTGTCCTCAGATACGTTCCTTTGCGGCAATATGTACTTACATGGACGGCACTTGTAGGCGACTTCGACGAACCTCCTCGACCCTGGGCAAGGATCCACTCCGAACGCCTTTGGACTGGTGTGAAATTTGCACTGGCGCTTCTTTTGACATGCTTCCACCACCGTCTGTAACAAGGAATACTACTAACAATTAGTTAGTATGCCGATTCTGGTTTTATTAATTTCTAATGTTAGTATGGTACAATTGTTACTATAACAATCGAGGGACCCGGGTTGCATTGCGAGGCAGGATAACTTTAATGTGTACACAATAGATAGTTTTATTGATACAGATCATTTACCTTTATTTTTATGGCCTTTATGTATATCAGTATGGCTTTTGCAACGAACCAACGATACGAGTATGTGTAGTGACAACCCTATGACACAATACAAAGAGCTTCTTTCCATAACCTGAGAATCTAAAACTCGTGTTGAGCGTGAGTTGAGTTGAGTTGAATATGGCAGACACCCGGAAACGTAATTTCCGGGTGTCTGCCATATTGCATGTCATTTTGTTTCTTTATTGTTTTCGCAACAGGCGGACTTAATTCCTGATGGCATTGTTTACCAGTCAACTTTTGACGATGGCGAGAAATTGTTATTTATTTATTCGTAAAGTATTCGTTACGTTAGCATTTTGCACTGACTGCAACCCTTTTTTGCGTCCCACTGTTGGGCACGGGTCCCCGTTATTCGGGAGTCCCGGAGCTAGCTCCACTACACTGCTCCAAAGAGGTTTGGTGGACATGCGGGCTAATTTGCTGTCGGATGTTTTCTAACTGCCTATAATGCCTCTGCCAAGGTTTAACGACTGTTATCTATGCGACAGCTAAGCAAGCGTTCTGAGGCACGGGAAAGCGTATAAAACTTTTGCTACTAGCGGTCACCAATTAAAATACGACCGCACTGACCGACCGGGCCATGCGCACTTCGCACATACATGTAAAATAATAATTAAAAGTTTTAAACACGCTACAATTGAGCATAGACACATAATACTTTTAATATATATCATTTGGGTTTTTTAAAGATTTCATCATACCTGATATACCTATCGCAGCAGCTATATGTTTTGCCAAACGACTTCTTTATATTCAACATTTAGACTTGTTTGGATGCTGCGTCTTTACCTGATGTAATTTTCTTTATGACTGCCCATGTAATGGTTTTTTTGCACATGTAAAGATGTTATCATAATCGATTTTTTTTACTTACAAGACTATATAAAATAATTAATTAATTAATTATTTGACGCACTGTAAATCAGATTGATAGCATATTTTAACATCTTTTTACTTGTTTTATTTTTTTATTTGTTTACCGACTCTACGTTAACTATTGTAAAATATTATAACTTTTGTTAATACTGCAAGGTTCATTTTTATGGCGTATATCCTTGTATCGAACGTCTGTTTTACGATGAACCAGCAATGCTATGTAGCGCATCCGTATAATCCTGGGCTAACGTGATGTTTACATTTCCGCTCGGGCGTCCTTAGGGATATTGGGATGTTGCGGATTTAATGTAATTTTCTTTATGGCTGCCCATATGATGGTAATATGGCGTAAATGAAAGCTTAAGCATGTTTTTTTATAAAAACAATTAGTTTGATTGCTCGATGCGTAATATATACTTAATTTTTTCGGTTGTTATGCGACAAACCAGTTATGCTAAGTCGCGTATCCATATAATCTCTGGCTAATGTGATCTTTACGTCCACCCGACCACCCTTAGGGATGTTGGGGTGTTGCGGATTTTATTTTATTTTATTAAGGCTGCCCATGTAATCTTGTTTTAGTGCAGTTTCAGAAGTTTTTTTGTTATACAATTATTTTAAATGTCAGTATTTTTCTCAACTTTCTAGTAAATTCTGTTTGAACTTCTTTTCTTGTCATTTTTTAAAAATAATTATAAGCTCTATACAACTAATAAAAATATAATATATTTTAGAATATTTACATATTATATCGATCCACATAACAAAAACGTTAATGGTTATAACATCTCTTAGTTAAAAAAATGTAGGGATGTTGCGAAAAAAGCATATTAAAAATTATGTTAATAGTTTTCGATCCCGATTGCTGCCTGTTTGAGATATGGAGTAGGAAATTCACACTTATTATGTCCCCATATAGCACGTTGCATAAGGATTATATAGGTGCGTCGCATAGAACATTCTGTACTCCTTCTATGTCAAACGTCTGTTTTACGACAAACCTGCTATGCTATCTCACACGTCTGTAGATGCGTACTCGTAGATCAGGATTATGCTGAGCTAACGTGATCAAACATTTCCGCTCGGGATGTTGCAGATTTAATGCCATTTTCTTTATGGCTGCCCATATGATGGTATGGCTTTTTGAAAGTCTAAGCATGTTATCAGCAGAGCAGCGATGGCCGAGTGGTAAAAAACCGTGGTCTTCGACGCGACCAATCCCAGGTTCAAATCCTCGGCTCGCACCTCTGACAAAGAAATTTGTAATGTGCGAATTTATCGCTGCTCCACGGTGATGGAAAATATCGTGATATTTCATTGATTACGATGTTCTCCATCGCCGTGCATGCCTGAGAGAAATTCATAATTTCTCGAAAGCATGACGTCCACCAATCCGCACTTGGTCAGCGTGGTGGACTATGGCCTAAAATCCCTCTCAATTGTGTGAGAAGGAGACCTGTGCCCAGCAGTGGGACATAAAAAAGGTTGAAAAAAAAAGCATGTTATCTTCATTAAGTTTGATTTAATTTGATATTTCACTTGATATAATTTAATATTTCACTTTGAGTCTTGGTTTTCTCTTCGAATGTAAAATGTTCTTTGGTAAGCTCAATCTGTCAGATAGCAAAATATAGACCAAAAAATCCTCAGCACAAAGCTAGAGTTACGATCACTGATAATCAGAATGAATACATGTTTGGTTCCTAAAATATGAAATGGGGACAGAAGATTTTATATACGCTGATTCGCGGTTTATTTTAATGTTTATCGATTTACGATAAATTACCGACATTTACAACACGATACAGAATTCCATAATCTAGTGACCACGCGTAGGGATACGTTATTTCCTTCGCGATTCAATTGTAGTACGGTAAAGATATTTTAAAACAGAAATAAAATTTATTAGGTTAAATATATTTGAGCCTGCATTCAGTGGTAAGATTTGGAAGTAGTATTAGGACACTTTCCAATAATGTGCCTTGGAATGTTGTCAAAGTACATTGGTGCATACCATAGAACAGTAGTATTCCACTACATAAAATGAAATAAAAAATATAAAAATACCTATTTTATTCGCTGTGTGTGTTTTTTTAACAAACTCTTAGCGAATGATATTTTATGGACATCTCTGTGAGCGCTTAGGCAATGCATAAGTAAGAGAAGACAGCAGACACAGAAAAACATTAAATTTAGTTCTGTTTTAAACAATGTTATTGCATACAAAATTTTAGTTTATTTACAGAGAAGCTATGGGCTGAAAGAAAACATAATATGTAACAGCTACCGCATGTGACAATGATTTTGCACATTCCATTCGCAGTGATAACATTTTTTTTTTTGGAATTCTTAGGTGTTTTGATAGGGCAGATACTTTACGACGAGGTACCTACCAGTTTTACGTCACATCTCTACCCCTTGATCTCGGGCTAACGTACGTCAATTTACTAGGGTTCATTTTTATAACCCATCTTTACATGTTTCGATAAAACGGCCGTTTTATGACAAACTGCTGATCCTATGTCGCGACGTTTTAGCTCGAACTCTCTTTCGGATGTTAGGATGTGAATGATTTACATCTTATCTTTTTATTGTTATTCTTATGATGGATTTGCTGCATCAATACAAATTGTCACGTGTGATCAAGCGGTTGAAAAGCTAGCTTATTTCTAAAATTGCGAAAGTGTGTTTATTTGTTTATCCATGATGAAGTAGCCTTATGGACGATTTTTGTACGTTCTTAATTCAAAGTAAAAATAATATTTTTTCTACTTTTCAGATATATTTTTTACCAAAAGCATATTTTTTAGTTTTTGTAAAATATTTTCCGTAACAATCCTCTTAGCAGATATAGATCTTACTACATAGAGGACATCACGATGATCCTTGCGGCGCAATGGAAATCGGGGGGTCCTGGATTTGCAATTCCATTGAAGCAGAAAATTTAATTAGGAATTTAAAATTTCTGTTCTCGATCTGGATGTTTGTATTTCTGGTACCCAATATACAGGGTATCTACCCTCAATGTTATTTATTGTCATAATCATTTCGTTCGAGAACTTGCACTGTCCTAGAAAAACAACTCTTCCTACCTGCAAAGCACTTGGCCACGTGCACGATGTGTCCCCAACGACCTCTACAGCAACGGGCTGGTACTCCGCCAGCTCCGAGGAGCAGGAGCTCTGAGACGCAGAAGCGCCGTACTGCGCCACTTGTATGCTGATGGTGGTACCACGAGGGCAGATGAGAGTGACCATCTCTTCGTCGCAGGCTGCCTTCTGGTGTGTTCGGAGAGTGCCGAGTAGAAGCTCTGTGGACAAGGAAATATAAATATGAGATTTAAAATTAAAATGGGTATTTTAAGAGTCATAACAAAATGTTAGCCTTGATACATGATAAAAAATCTTAGCCGACAAGTAGATATAGAAATTAACCCGTTCAATATAAAAAAAAACAACGGATTGCACTCCAGTATTGCCAGCAGAAGTGAAAACTTGAACAATGACGTTGTGCATTTTTGATATTTTGAAATGATTAGGGAATAATTTCGCATGAATTGCTTTTATAATCAGTATTATTTTTCATCTAGTGTTTTTATAAAGTACTCACTCATTTTCTTTCACTATTTCTTCGTCACTTTTTTCATTAATAGATGCACTTTGTTCAATGTCCATATTTTAAATACTTGATATAAACGAATTTTACAAGTCGAGCCGTCATCAGCGGTCACCCCTCCGTCTTATGAATATTCGATCAGGCTACGTGTCCTGATGCGTGTTTAACATTTTTTACCCATCCCAAAAGAAGTGCACAACGCCGCTAAAGAAGTTTTCACTTCAAAAAATAAAAAAAATCCTCCTTCATACGCGGCGCTACAAAACGGGCCCATCATGCGGAGAGCGATGGTACTCTCCTGCACCTTACCGATCTTGCAATAGCATGTGACCTCGCACACACCGTTGTCCTTTCTGGTGCCGTAGACTGAACGGTTGGAACTCCCGCTCTCGGCGGCCGAAACCTCGAATGCACAGTTTTTATCGCCTCTTACGATCAGGCAGGGGGAAACTATAACCCTATTCTTAATCCCGAAAGTAAAGTGACTGAGTTTTGGCGGGAAGTCGAAAATGACATATTGTGCTCTTGTTTTATTTTCATTTTCTTTTTGTATTTTTCAGTTATATCGGATAAAGATGGCATTTTGATCGATATGGTTTAGTTACAGTCTTAAAGCATCAAAGGTACTCACCCGTCAAGAATCTAGGATTACAGTGCACGAGTGTTGTAAAATAAAATAACAGTGCGAAAATATGTTTTTTCAGCTTGCTTCCAAAATTCCTTTGGTCACATTCTTGTAAACAAGCTATCTCTTTACTTGTTTGTCTGACTGACTTGACTCACTGATTACAGACGACTTATTGATTTACCTATTTACTCGTCTAGTTTCAACGAAACTGGCAAAATCATGATGCAAAAATTATACTTGACGTAGGCAACATGCAGAGTTTGCGATGCCAAAATTGAAGAAAAGAAAACTTGATTTTCTTACTTTTATTAGTACTTCTATAAAGTTTTAATTGTAAATCAAAATACATTTTCAAATATTTGATCATAATGTCCTGATCGTTGATTCATGAGTAGTTCGTTCAACCCTTTAAAAAATATGGTGTCATCATAAAAATTAACTACGAATGATCTAAAAACCTTAACTCATTCGAGTCCTAACCACGTACAATATTGCTTACATTTACATTTATAGTTTTCAGCAGATATTTTTTTGTAAATAGCTATTTGCATTTTAAATGCACTCTTTTAAATGCAAATACAGGGTATTTCTTTATCTCTACCTCCATTTCTCAGATTAGATCAAAAACAAAAGAGCATCTAGAAGTATTGACCGTAAAGTAATCGATCATCATCATAAAATGAAATATATATGTAAATTGTGTTTGAAAATGAGAGATGTGTTCTGGAACTTAACGTTCGTTTTCTCGATACTAAATAAAATTAACTGCACATCGTAAGCAACTAGGTCTGAAATAACTTTTAACGAACGACAGACTGTGTTGCCAACTATTCCAAAACGAGCAGACCAAACTTCAGCAGCTGGACGAAAACAGAAATAGATACGAATGAGTTGGAGCTTGAAGATTTTATTACCTCAACTGACTAGGATATTACTTACTTAAAAGTTATACTATTGCTAACTTTGGTATGAAGGAATACATGGATATAAAATGCAATATGTTGCCTTATTCAGCGTGCAAACTGTGAAACTTGCCTCATTGCTTCGATTTGAGTAAGGAACTCAAATCGAAGCAATGAGGCAAGTTTCGTCACAGTTACAGATAGCTATACGGAGAATAACTTAGTCCCTGTAGCTTCGGGATTAAGAATAGAGCTATGGTATCCCCTACCTGATCGGAAGAGGCGACTAAAAGGGGACTTCCGGGGTTGAGGGCGGTGAGAGTGGGAGGTAGATCCGTCCAGCCAGCGGCCCTGGGAAGGACGGCTGGAGACCCTGCTGTACCTCCCCAAGCGCAGAAGCAAGCCACCGTGCGGAATTTAGGGCGGTAACAAATCCCAAATAACTCAGTACCCCACTCCCAATGTGTCGTACAGGTACGTTTAGAAAGCTAGAAGAACTTACACGGCACGACTGGGTAAAGTAGGTAGGTACCTATCAGACATGTAAGTACGATAATGAAATAACCGTTGTCTTTACTGCTGCTCATAAACAAATGTATCTTAGGTTAAATTTACAGGTGGTAGGACTTTCTTGGTTCGACAGGGGATGTATTACGATTTTATTACGTATTATGTATGTGTATCATGTAACAGAAGGTTTTGATTGTTGACAGACCTACATTATGCGGCTATAAGCTCCGGAACATTATTAGTGCAACTGTATATGAACAACAGACAAGATCCAGGTCTTGAAGTTGTATTCAATACATTAAACCTACAATACAGGGGTTTACATTTACAGATGTAAAGAGGGTACATATCCACGTGATCTACATGCTTGTATGCATCTCAACTTAATCCTGTTAGAGACAATAAATGTGTACCGTGTAGGCACTTCTTTATTTTGTATAGATATTACTCTCTGGCTACGCATTTTTATCTGTATGTAATCTGTGGTGTAAAGGTTCAATATATAATCTATATCTTTTTCTCTTCTGTAAAAAATCTTATAAGAATTAGGGCCCTCGGTGCAAATAAAAGTGTTAATTAATCCAATTGCACCTTTTATTGTGCATAAATTTATTCATAAAATACCCCTAATTTAACAAATCCTTCATATACGCTTCGTTATAAGTATTACAACCCATGTTCCAATTTAAACAAATAGTTTAATAAAACCAGAGCAAAAATTTCATCATGCATGAGTGAACGGCTGTCGGCCCCGTGTGTGAACAAGCTGCAGTTTAAACGTCTTTTATTTCCTATATTTTATTTCTACATTATACAGTAATAATATTAATGCAAGCTGACGACGATTTTTATGATGTTTTGGAACGAAGTTTCTTACGGGGCGTTGCGGACAGGTAAAAAACGTCAGTACGTAAGATTTAAAAATCATACATAGACTATACATAAAATTATGTATAGTCTATGATAGCTATACAGTACCTCATGTATAGTATACGTGATGACTGTTATTATTATTATATACTTTTATAAATCATTGTAAATAAAAAAGGTGTTAAGATAATTTTGTAGTTTCTTTGCTTTTTATCGATAAAAAAATCATAATTTAAAAATGTATACCCGAATAATTATTTTCTATATACCTCGAATAGAAATTAAAATTTTTATAACAAGGAACTTCGTTCCTATCCGGTGTCCCACGACACAACACGACTATTTTATAATTTAAATTACTACTGCATTAGAGCAACGTAGTGCGTTATGCTTCAGAGGCCTTCCTAATTAGGGGGAGATACAAACAAGGTCCATGTTGTTAAAAGGTTGCTGCAAGCTATAGATATTTAAGAACTCAACCTTATATTTTCATTATTACATTAAAATAAACGTTTGCTGACGTTATTCAACATTTAAATCATGTACTATATTTTCACAACATAGTTATATACATATAACCTGCATAATGTTTTCTCTATATGAGTACAAAATGCTAAAATCAAAAGACGTATAAATTGCACCCGTTCTTTACAAGGGCTGACAACCATTCACTCATGCATTGTGAAGTTTTCGTTCTACTTTTATTTCGTTATTGCTCACGTATTTTCCGAGCACTACCTTTAAGTTTCCTCACGCTTCAGTTCTGAATGTTTTAGCATTATTACTGATTCAAGTCAGAAATGTTCTGCAAAGTATTTAAAAAAATAGGCATGTAACTGGAGGTACTACATACTACAAGTTACAGTGCGAGAGTTTCCGCGAAACATAAAAGCCCACTGTTCTCCATACAATACGCGATAAGCACGACACACAGGTGAGCGCGTTGATGAAATTAGGATAAAATTAGCGAGAAAATGGTGTAACTATATTTTTCGTTAATTTTTTTTTAAAGTCGTGTGGTGTCGCGGGACGCCGGATAGGAACGAAGAAAGAACTTCGTCGTTAACAAATATTAATTTTAAATTATATTCGAGGTATAGATAAAATAATTATTCAGGTACCTATACATTTTTAATTATGATTTTTTATCGATAAAAAGCAAATTTAAAAAAATATCTAAAAACCTTTATTTTATTTACAATGATTTATAACAATATTAACAGTCATCACGTAGACTCTACATTAGGCACTGTATAGCCATCATACATAAACTATATATAAACATTGTCTTACGTTACGGATGTTTTTCCCGGCTAGGGTACCTCTCCGCAACGCCCCTTATAGAACTTCGTTCCAAAAACACATTTCCCTCTATTTGTATTATTTATATTGTATTAAATTACACTTTTAACTTTCAACACCGATTTCAATTGAAATTAAACGAATTTTTTTTAAGTTTTGATGAGATTAAATCGTAGCATGAGATAGAAAACTATGAAAAAGCAATAAATGCCAATATCGACTGTGTTTTAGTAACAATCAAACCTTAACATACATATTTCTTTACATTTACCTATATCAATAAAACAAGCGTATTTATTAACACCAATCACGTTTGTGGCGCACACATCACGTTCGAATAGTTAATGAAGCATGGTTAATTATTCATATAAGACATAAATTGCGCTGATTTTAAAAGTAGTAGACGGACACTATTGCATGAATCGGAAATATAATAAGTATTAAACCACACAGTTCATTGCAATAATGTCTATATATATGTTGTAGTTTCAATTCCCAGAACGAAAATTAGAGAAATTTTGTCTCTAATTATGACTAACGGAAATTGGATAGTATTACTGCCATGAATTGTAGTATGTTATAATTATTATACTGGCTATATTTATGTTCTGCTAGTGAATTTAATTTCGAGCAATTAGTGTTAAGTATTTCATTTTTATTCACAATCACGTTTTACCATATTTTTTTATTCAGCTCCATGAATTTAATATTTTTAATTCCAAAACTCATAAGCAATAATCAGTGGTATTATGTTGTAATATTAGTAGTATGTAAAGTAGTCTTGTTGATAAAAAGCTCATGCAGATAAAATTATTACTCTCACAGATTAGACACAAAAACTTATTATAAAACGTAACTGTAAATCATGATACAGTAGAAATCTGTTATAACAACATCGAAGGGATCACTATCATAAGTTGCAATAGCCGGTTCGTTTTAATAACCGATATTAATTCTATGGGCAACATCGAAATCGGAACTAATTTTCGGTCATTATAACTGATTTTGCAGCCAAATGGCACATTTACTTTACTGGAACTAAATATTCGCTTGTGTATACAGTTTTTTTGGTACGTGAAACGGTTATATTATTTAAGATTTATTATTAGACTGTTATTATACTTATATATTATAATCTTATTTTTTATGATTTTGTTTCAACTACAAATAAAACTTCACTATTAAAATAACAAAGAAATTATTGTTTTACAACTGTAATTCTATATTTAAAAAAATTGCTAACAATCACATGAGTTTCACAACAATCGTGAAGTATTTATAATTACCAGTCAAAATATCGGCATGGTAGTAATTATGCTAAAACGGCTAATTATTGCAAAGCGAAGTTATTGAACAATATTTCCTCTAATTTGGATTCTGGGAATCAGTTCTTAACAATCGGTGAATCTTGAAAACTGCTGATTATGATTTGTCGTTTAAATCTAATAGTTATTTAATTTTAATTAATATTACAATCAATTTCGTTTGCTGCACTATCTTAAAGTTTATACAGCACAGTCAAAATAGACATATAACTTTATATTTTTCTCGGTCTTTTTAATATCCCACTGCTTTGCACAATTCTGTTTTCGGATGTGGGATGGTTTTAGGCCAAAATCTACCACGATAACCGAGTGCGGATTGGTGGAAATTATACCTCAGACATGGGCGCTGATGGAAAACATCGTATTTCTAGTAAAAGAATTAGTTTAATAAGTAAAAATGTTAGGTAAGTATATTACGGACATAGATTTAAAAATCACATTGTAATACTGTCACATCCATTGCCAAATTACTTTACACTTACAAATTACTACATCCATTGCCAAAATTAAGCCACATAGGTATTTAACTTAAACAGCCAAATGCGTAATGCTTAGCTAAACAGAAATCAATCAGTACTAATCACGTTTGTGCGGTACTCATCACGTCCAAATGAGTTAACCAGTTAGTTATTCACTCCCGACATAAAGATTACGCTGAATGCGGAATACTGCATGAAGCGCGCATGGCTCGGCGCGGGCGGCGGGCGCAGAACATAAGCGATCTATGCAGCTAAGCCAAAACGGACGCGGTCGGGTGTGAGTTGGGTGACCGCTAGTGGCAAAAAAATTCATGCGCATTTCCAAGCTTCGGAGGGCACGTTAAGCCTTCGGTCCCGGTTGTTGTCGATAGATAACAGTCTTTAAACCTAGTCGGAGGCCTTATAGGCGGTTTGAAAACATCCGACAGTGGGTTGGCCACTAACCCGCATCTCCACCAACCCGCATTGGAGCAGCGTGGTGGAGTAAGCTCCAGGCTTTCCAATAATGGTGAGAGACCCGTGCCCAGCAGTGGGATGCAAAAAGGTTTGCAGCCATAAAGATTACGCTAATTTTGTTATTGTACGAAATTTGTATAGTTTGATTTGGTTGACACTTTTTTTTATCGTAATGTAATGATTTCGCAATGATATATGAATTTTGAAATTGGTATAGGTCAATTAAATACCTTCAATTCAAACCTTTTTTTATATCATACTGCTGGGCGCAGGTCTCCTCTCAAAAATGAGAGGGATTTAGCCTGGCCTCAGGCCTTAGGCTTTAGTCAATCATGCTGGCCAAGTGCGGATTGGTAGACATCGTGCCTTACGAAGGCATCAAAAATTAAATTAAAAATTAAAAATACGAGTTTCTCAAAAACATCGTAAGTCTAGTTAGTAAAAATAGTAGTAGGTATAGTTAGTAAAATGGTTAGAAGATTATTTTAATATTAGTGCCATAGATTTGGCAAACACGACGTAATACTATCGCACAACACACCTAGCAACTAACGCAACCACAGCTTACTACATCCAGTGCTAAAATTGGACCACTTATGCGTTTCAATAAAAGTCCAATGCGTAATGCGTAGCTAAAACATAAATCAATCAGTACTAATCACGTTCGTGCGGCAGTCGTCACGTCCAAATGGGTTAATTAATAGCCACTTGTTTATTCACTCCCGACATAAAGATTGCGCTCATTTTGTTATTGCACTAAATTTGTATAGTTTGATTTGGTTGACACTTTTGTATCGTAATGTAATGATTTCGCAATGATTTACGAGTATATGCATTTTGTAATTGGTATAGGTTATAACGTTTCAACGTTTCACCTTTCACACATTTCACACTCATAGCCCACAGTAAGGTACACATACCCCGTGTGCCATGGACACACACAAAGACAAAACCACCCAGACCGAGAAAAGAAAATTTGAATTTCATCATTAAAATTTCTGCGTCGCCGGGAATCAAACCCGGGACCCTCCGATCGGCAGTCTGCCATTGCGCCACACGAATCGTCAAATGTGTAATGCCACAGGTTAATTAAATACCTTCAATTTAAATCTTTTTATATCCTACTGCTGGGCACAGGTCTTCACTCAATACTGAGAGGAATTTAGCCTGGCCTCAGGCCTTAGGCTTTAGTCAATCATGCTGGCCAAGTGCGGATGGGTAGACATCGTGCCTTCGTAAAATTAAAAATTAAATTAAAAATACGAGTTTCTCAAAAACATCGTAAGTCTAGTTAGTAAAAATAGTAGTAGGTATAGTTAGTAAAATGGTTAGAAGATTATTGTAATATTAGTGCCATAGATTTGGCAAACACAACGTAATACTGTTGCACAACACACTTAGCAATTAACGCAAAGACAGGGTACTACATGCATTGCTAAAATTGAGCCCGCAACCACAGCTTACTACATCCAGTGCTAAAATTGAGCCACTTATGCGTTTCACTAAAACAGTCAAATGCGTAATGCGTAGCTAAAACATAAATCAATCAGTACTAATCACGTTCGTGCGGCAGTCGTCACGTCCAAATGGGTTAATTAATACTCAGTTAGGTACTTATACTATTATTTATTCTGTGGTTAGGTATTAACTCCCAATCCCAGTTCAAAGTGTTTTTGTGTAAGTTAAGAATAATAATTAAATAACATTTGCTTCGTTTACCTCACACATTTGAATGGTGAATTATTGCAATGATTAGATACTTTGTTTGGAAATTTACTACTGACAAAGGATTGCGCTAATTTTGAATTTAAGCAAACGGATGTTAGTGCATTGACCGCACTAATTATATACGGTGTGCTTTGTACAATAATATTGCGGTATTAGTTTAATTCTCATGGCATTATTAGATCAGTTAATTATAGTTAAATATATAAATTATTTTGCTTTGTTGTTATGAAATAATACTCGTTTGTGTTTAATTAGGCATTAAAATAATACAGATTTTCAATCCTGATTCTTATTATTACTTCTCCACTCTGTCTGTCTTTGTGTTTCTGTGTTTTAGTCGTAAACACATTTATTTCAATGAAACCGCATTGAGGTATTGTGATGGTCTTCTGGCATGCCCAATAAAGGGCAGAAACCCCTGAACACCAGTGGTACATAATAAAGAAAAAAATGAAGAAGAAAAAAAATCTTTCTTTTATTTTTGTTTAGTTGGTGTTCTTAGTTGTTCACTGACACAGTTAACTGACTAAACTCTTCCAATGTCTAAAAATGCTTTCACGGGAAATTTTCTCGTTGCCACCAGATGCTTAAGAAAATCTATTTATACTCCCGGGCGCCATAACAAATTCCATAAATTCCAAGAGTGCGAACACGTCAAGCATGCCCATGACATAGATTGATGGCGTGCTAACTACGCCTTCTAGCGGGATGCGGGTAGTTAGCACTTTTTTGGCTTTGGACAAACATACGGTCAGATAATGCGGACGTTTTGATTCGAGATTATGTTCAAGCATAAACCAATTTAAACTAGTAAATGTACTTTCAATTATGATCACTCAGCTTATTGAATTAAACAATTTTCCATCAACAAAACATTTTGCCAGACTCGCATCGTAGTACCACGGTAGAGTAAGTCCCAGGCCTCTCCAATTGAAAACAGATCTTACTCAGCAGTGGCACACAAAAATGCTCGCAGCCAGACAAACAACTCTACGTTAACATTTTCAAAAACTTGACAAAATTACACTTTTTTAACTTTTAATACGGTAAAAAATGATTCCTTCACATTATTTTTCGCAGCATCGATGCTCAAGAAAATCTACACTAATACATATTATAAACGCTAAAGCTTTTTTGTTTGTCTTTTTTTACTTCGCGATGGAGTGGTTTTACGGATAGATTTTTGAGCGCGAAGATTCCCATAGGTTCTATGGCATATTAAGTCCCATTATAGTATATTATATCCTTTATACAGCACAGCTAATCATTATAATAATATACTTCAGGGCGCCATTACAAATTTCGACGGTTGACAAAACGCGACATCCTCATACATTTTGTAACAAAAAATTAGCACGTAAGTACATTATTCTTAGTCTAAGCAAAAAATATTAATGACGTCACAATCAATTGACTTAATTATTATTAATTTCAATTAAAACAAAAATCATAAAGAAAAATTTATTGACAATTATCATGGTTTTCAAACACAATTTAGTGCAACCTTTTTGAGGCATATATAAATTTTGATTTTTTCCGTACATAGTGTCAACCTAAGAATAATTACAATTACATTAAAGAAACCAAGTTTGCGCGCCCAAATTGAAGCATGTTGATTGGTGCCATTAATGGCACCAAACGCCGGACTGCTCCGTAAGACTGAAGGTTAAATTTTATCACAACACGTTTTAAAAACAACAGAAATCTAATAAAATAACTTTTCACAGTGTTTTCAATATTTTGTAGTATTTTATAGTTAATATGGTCAAAATAAAAATATTTTATTTGTCAGATGTGACAGCTGTAGGAATCTATTTAGAGCTTCAATTTTGACAGCGCGCTTGTATGAAGACTGACGTTTTTAACGTTATTATTCTAAGGTGTCAACAAATATTACAAAATATTCTACATTTAAAATAGTTTCGAATCCGTCAATCTCATTTTTGACTCAATATTGAATCAGTATGTAGGTATTATACTCTTCTTTATTTCATTAATTCTTTTGTATTACAACGGAGTGTACTGTATTAACGCTTGTAAAAGTTGAAAGTGAATTTCTTATTACGCCAAGTTACCCTGTAACATATGCTTAAAGCTTGGTACAAGTGTTTAGATTTATTGCTGTTTTACTGCTGTTTATATGAGAGGATAAAACTTTGTTTAGGTTGAGATTTTAAGTGTCAAGTTTTATTACAAGTTTAGTGGGAAGATTTTTGTTTGAGCTTAGGTAGTTAAGCTTGGTATAAAGGTAGATATGCTGTCGTTAATCGCTTGGTATTAGCGTAATGAAGCATGTATAGCCCTGTGGCTAATGTGGCATGCAAACGATGTAGGTACGTCGATAGCACAGTCAGGATATGGGGATGACCGTAAGTAGTTTTCTATGCCATTTTCTGAGTTCCATGTCGTTATTTTTAACCAGCTTTAGAAAAAGAAAATAAGCTTTCTGAGTACTCAATAAGGGGCAGAATCTTTCCCTGAAAAAATGGTTGTAGGGTCAATAGCGTTAACTTATTTGATGTTTTTTTCCGTGCTGTACGGTAAAACCGCGGTCTCCGACACAAAGTTACAGAGATCATACCCCGGCGCGCACCTCTAACATAGAAATTCCCCATAACCATAAACAATACTATGAGGTCTCATAGTGCTCGCCAACGCATAGAGTCATCTAAACGAATTCATAGATGATACTTGAGTGAAGCCTGCTACTATGCGTCAAAATCGACATAAATCGATGGCTTGACATAACGAACGTACGTCAAATAGCGTTCTTTGCATAGCGTTGCCTGCTAACGTACGTATGTAACGCAAATTTGCTTCTTGAATATGGCTGTAATTGTATTTATCTCTGCTCCACGGTGATGGAAAACATTATGAAATTAAATTACACTATTTTCCATCACCGTCCATGCTTGATAATCACTTATAATTTCTCGAAGGCATGATGTCCACCAATCCGCAATTGAACAGTGTGGTGGACTATGGCCTTATTTTTTGTTATCAAGGGGGGGAACCTACAAAAGGTACCCAGCATCTTAGGAGGGGATACCAGGTTATGTGGGATTTGACTTTGACACTAAAACCCCCTAGGTGGCCTGCCTCTGCGTTTGGGGAGGACTCTGGGATCTCCAGTGGAACGCACCGATGTCCTCCACGCGCGGCGCCCCAGAACGGGCTCATCTTTGGGAGAGCAGATGTGCTCTCCTGCACCTTCCGATGCTTACGGCGACATGCGACCCCGCACACATCGCCGTCCTATACGGGGCTGCTTTCTGGACGGATCGAGCTCCCACTCTCACCGACAACACTCTTACTTACAAGAGATCTGTGCCAAGCAGTTTGAATTAAAAATGGTTGGAAAAAATGCTGCTTTTCTATCATCTTTGTTTGATTTTTTGTGTTTCTGTTTGTCTATCATAATTATGCTATGGATATAAATAATTCTATTGTTTTGTTCTGAGTGTAAAACATAGTCTTTAAGAACTTAATAATCCTTATCTATGACGAGATGGCGCAATGGTTATCTTGTCGGACTGCCACTCGGAGGGTCCCGAGTTCGATTCCCGGCGAAACAGATATTGATGAGTTTAAATTTCTGTTCTCGATCTGGGTGTTTGTGTTTCTGTCTTTTTATGTGTCCATGATGCCCACGATACAAGGTATAACTACCCTACTGTGGAGCTATGAGTGTGAAAGGTTATTATTTATCTTAAAACTAGCCTTCCGCCAGCAGCTTCACCCGCGTGGACCCGTTTTATACGTTCTCGTAAGATAAAAACCATCCTATATCCTTTCCCAAGGTCTACTTTATCTGTGTTCCAAATTTCATTAAAATTGGTTCAGTAGTTTAAGCGGGAAAGCGTAGCAGACAGAGAGACAGACAGAGTTACTTCCGAATTTATAATATTAGTAGGGATTTATCGCTTATAACTTAAGTCTCACACCAAGCGGAGAAGTATGTAATATGAGATTTTCTATATTTAGCACTTCACCCCTTGTTAGCGAGCTATGGGATTAGAGGTCGTAATTATGGTAGCCATGGTCATACCATACGTCTCTTAATCAATCTTCGGATTTCATCAATCTTTCCTAATGTGGGTTCGAAGTAATCCAAGGAAAAACAGTTATTTGTACGGATAGACAGAAATAAAATCATAATAATCAATACCTACTTGCAAGAGGTCAAAAATTCTAATTGGCTACATTAGTGAGGATACAAAATAAACAGTATTTGATGTCTGAAATAAAGAGTGCTTACAATAATAATATTGTATACTAGCGGCCGCCCACGATTTCGTCTGCGTGGATTTTGGTATTAGTCACAGCATGATGTTATATAGCCTATAAGCCTTCCTCTATAAATTGACTATTCAACATCAAAAAAAATTCAATTCGAACCAGTAATTCCTGAAATTAGCGCGTTCAAAAAAACAAACAAACTCTTCAGCTTTATAATATTAGTATAGATAAGAAAAATAATTTGAAAAAAACAATTGTTTACTTACGTAAATTATGTCACAGACGAGAGTTATAAGATTTTTGCATAATATTTTCATCTAGCACGTTCACTGAAATAAAGAGTGTTAACGAAAATAATATTGTATATAAGAAATATTATTTGTTAAAAAAGTTAAACAATTGAACTAATGTCACAGACGAAAGTTATAAGATTTTAGCATAATATTTTCATCTAGCACGTTCACTGAAATACAGAGTGTTTACTAAAATAATACCTATTGTATTTAAGAAAAATAATTTGTAAAAAAATTAAGAGTTAAATAACTGCACTAATGTCACAGACGAGAGTTATAAGATTTTTTGTATTATATTTTCATCTTGCACGAATGGTAATTCAACTTCTACTTCTAAGTTACAATACTGGTACTTACGAAATATGTTTTGGCCATGAACGTAGAAAAAAACAAACACACGTTGTCTTTTCTATATGCATGGTTTTGGCTATGTTTGAATACACTGACTTCATGTTAAGAAAACTTCTTTAGCGACGTTGTGCACGTTTTTTGGGATGGGTAAAAAACGTGTCAGGACACGTGACCTGATCAAATGTTCGTAAGACGGAGAGGTCGGTTGATGGCTCGGTTGTCTGTATACTTATAAAATTCGTGTAAGTATATCAACTGTTTAAAATATGGAAATTGAACAAAGTGTATCTATTAATGAAAAAAGTGACCAAGAAATAGTGAAAGAAAATGAGTGAATCGGTACTTTATAAAAATACTAGATGAAAACCTACTGAAAATACTAGGTGAAAAATAATATTAAAACTGTACAACGTTTACAAGTTTTCACTTCTGCCGGCACTCCCGCAGTGTAACCCGTTGTTTTTCAGTCTACTAATAAGAAAAGAATCAATGAAGATGGTTGATAAAAATTCAAAATATCTGTTATCATTTTGTTTCTTTATATTATATCCCAGTTTTTTACGTATGAACTGAATGTATAAATAAGAGTATTTAGTTTCTTAAATAAAGCTGTTTCTGAAATAACTTGGTTACTTAGCTGTTAGCTCATACTAAAATCGTTGTCAGTTCTTAGCTGGTGCTATGGTGCATGACCGTATCGCCACGTGCGGCTTATTATGCCTCTTCGAGTATGAAATACGAGCTATCTATATATAGCCCTACACCCTAATGACCCGTTGTTTGAGAGGGATTACGCTTGTAGAACAGTTGTCTGTTGTAAATATTTTTATCCCACAACTTTTATTATCAGCAACACGTGGCGTGAGTGTGTGGCCACCATAAGTTTGGACCAGTATTGCTCTAGCAAGACTACAAGCGTGTGGCAGTATGCGATGCTATGCCAATTGAACTGTTAAGGGCATGCATCAATGCGAAATACCTAATCACAAGCCACGCCTCTAGCCTGCGGTGGGGTGATGCTCCCCTTGCGGGGATTCGCCATCTATCGGTGACTTTAAGTAAAAATAAGTTGATTTCTAAATTACGAGCCAGCGTCACCTAGCGGAACAACGAAGAAGCTCTGATACAACGAAGAAGCTCAAATAACTGTCTTGCAACAATGTCATTTAGTAACAAAATTTTGAACAAATACGTAACTATAATATGACTTGAAAAGACTTGAGTTCTGTCCGCGATTCCGTCCATGTGGATTTCAGATTTGTGGCAGTTGTTTTATTATCCTTAGGTACACTTTCCCGGTATAAATAAAATCCTAAATGTTGACCCGGCTAATTATGAAGCTGCATACCAAATTTCAAGAAATCGGTTTAGTAGCTTTTGCGTGATGCGCGTACAGGCAAACAATTTGAAAAATTTAGTAATTCGTCACCTTTGCTGATATTTATTATAAGCAGAGCTTCAAATACCGCTATAAAATTATAACGTTATTAACTCCTTGTGCCCGTATCGTTATAAAAAACAAAACTTTTTTCAACTAAACGTTATTTGCACATCATAATAACGCTATATCAGTAAACGCTATTTAGAAAATAACGATATAAATAACGTTATAACCGACTGCTGAGTGCGAAGTTTTCAAACTGTGCATTCTTCTAGGTATATGTTTTGTTGAGCGGCGGATAAACAAAAAGTACACAGTAACTAATTTATTGTATTGGGTGTGCTTTATTGTAATTTATAATGTTTTACGTTTCTTTATTCAATACACTCCTATTTCGTATCGCCTTCTTGTCATCGAACCAGATGGTGATAACTGATAAGTGACAATTTAACATGGATTTATTTTCTTACTTATGTCAGTACTATAAGGCTTAAAATAGATAAAAATAATTAATTTAGAATACTTGTATACATCTATCATAAGTACGTATTTACGGGCGGGGATAACTTTTGACTCGATTTTGTATGGAACTTTGCATCTTTTATTTATGTCCCACTGCTGGGCACAGGTCTTCTTCTCACAAGTGAGAGGGATTTAGGCCATAGTCCATCACGCTGGCCAGATGCGGATTGGTGGACGTCATGCTTTCGAGAAATTATGAATTTCTCTCAGGCATGCACGGCGATGGAGAGCATCGTAATCAATTAAATATCGCGATATTTTCCATCACCGTGGAGCAGCGATAAATGCGCACATTACAAATTCCTTTGTCAGAGGTCGCGCCGAGGATTTGAACCCGGGATCGGTCGCGTCGAAGACCGCGGTTTTTTACCACTCGGCCATCGCTGCTCTGCATTTCATCGTGCTGATTTGCATCTACCACTAGTATAATATTATAATCGATGAACCCAGGTATACCTTCATACTTTACCTACCTTGCCGAGTAATACCCGTTGAGCTGAGTTAGGCACTCAGCTCAAAGAGGATATAAATTATTCTTACTAAATATTGACATTGGAGCAGCGTGGAGTAAGCTAAGGCCTCCCTAGTAATGGGAAGAGTACCGTGCCGTATTGGAATTACAGTGTAATCCTTATATTGTTTTCTTCATAGAAATATTGTTTTCTTCATATAAAACAATATACTAGATTAATTCTTCATAGAAAACAATATACTAGATCATTCCAGTATCTAATTTTCGCGGTCGACTAGTACTATAGTTTAGTATATGATGTACTTTACTAATCTAGAAATTATTAAAAACTTGCTATAATTTAAAGATTTATTGAACATAATATGAGTGGTACAAAAATATAATATTCGTAATCGACTACAATCATGCGCGGTCCCAGGGGGGGTTCACAGGGGACATGACCCCTCCCAAAATTTCTGAAGACTGGCTTGACGTCATTTTTAATAATATGTCATCCTATTCAACGAAACAACAAAATCTGAATACAAATATTAATTTGACACTGGCAAAATGGTCAAACGACCGAGATGCCATTCGTAAAGAAGAAGAGGAAGATACATCAATTGTATAACATTTCAATCGTATCTGCCCCAGAAGGACCCTCATCTCATCATCATTAAATATTTCATCATATTGGCTTCAGGCTTGAAAAAATAATACATACCCATTTTATTGGATGTTGGAATGCGAACGAAGACTCGAGCGTCATGTGAACCTAGTACATTTAGTAGGAAGGAAAAAAGGTTGTATAATAGTTTCCGTTTCACCGGTGAGAAAAGCATCTACTACAGGTTTTCGAAACTTTTAGAACCAAAATATTTTTAGAGCGTCGGGTTAATTACTGAGCTCGACAATTTAAGATAGAAAAGATTTAATGCATATTAGGTAACATTTCAATAATCAGACGATTTTTTTAAAAGTAAATGGGTGGGATGGACACAAAACTGCAAAATAAAAAAAATATCTTCTCGGCACTCTTGGTAGAGTTCGCATTGTTATGATATTTCTATTCAAAAACAAATTATCAAACGATAACGTCATATTCTAATCTGCCGATTTTGACAACCGAAAGTAAGACAAAATATCTAAAAACTTTAGCGTTCCTATATAGACGACATTTTTAATTATGTTAAAAAAGATGCAAGGTTTACCCCGTAGCTTATATAATTATAATATATTTTTATTTCAGACAATTGTCCATATTACATTTACATAAGACAGAAATAAAAATTATCTCACACGCTCGAGTAAATCCAAAAAATCCTCTCTTGGGCTCCTCTACTATAAGAACGTAGACTTTCAAACGGCGGAGCAAATGGGAGTGCTAAAATACAAACTACACAAAACAAGGTCAGGATGCAGCGAGCTGACAACGTCGCGTAAATATCGTAGTAATCGAAATAAAATAACGATATTATCACGATCGATTTCGATATTCTATAACGCTATTCTTTTGATACCGTTATTCACCTATAACGTTATATAACATTATATTTTGATATTTTTTATAACGTTATGAAGCTCTGATTGTAAGTACTTACCTACAGTACTTAAAAATTGCAAAAAATACAAATGTACAGTTTCGACTATTTCTAGAGAGTGTCGCAGGTTCGGTTGTATTAAAAGGCGTGTTGACCGGTCAAAAGGTTTATTATTACTAACTAACATTACAAATCTAAGGCTTATATTAAAGTATTCTTAACTACGTAGCCTGCACACCACACCTCCGGGGCATTTAAAAAAAAATGAAAAGAGTACATTTTTATTTTTTTCCAAAATTTTAAATAATTTCATTCGGTAGGTGTTGTGTGCTATCATGATTAAATCTAATACAGGTCTAATCTTAAATCTACATATATTATTAATTAAACATACAAAAAAAAAAACAAATACAATTCAAATTATTTTACCATTATTAATACATTCTTTTTTTTTTCAAGTAAACTTAAACTATGTTATCTCGTACATAGTACGTAAATATGTCTAGTCCATTATAGGTATGTCACATCCTTTTAAATATGTTTATTTTTAAACAACACAATCCATCTCCTTTCTACGAAATATTAATTCATAATAATCGTAAACAAATTTTTCTTAAATAAACCATGTGGCCTTTAGTGTATTTAAGAGAAGTCAGTCACAATTAACTGTGCATAATCCTTGTATCAAATATCGTATATCATATATAAAGTATTAACACAATACACAGAAGTCTTTTTTCGTATGCTACGCCATCTTATCATTATTTCATTGTACTCATATTTTTTTTGAACCCTTTCTATATTTATATTACATTCATTTATTGTATAGTACAATCTTTTTAATTATTATTATTTGAAGGGTTTATTGGGCCATTTCTTTCACGAAGACGTCTCGCGTACATCATGATCAAGATAATTGGTCCCTATTTTTATTTTTTATATGAGTTTCTACCATTTACCTCTTTCTATAATATCCTCACATTCAATTCAATTAATATTCATTTATAATTTTTAAATCTTAGTCCCGCATACAGAGCATCACATAATGGTCTCAAGTTTCATGCCTAAATAAAACTAGGAATGATACTTTTACTCTAATGGCACTCTCAAACTTTCATCAACATTAAGTTATGTATTTAATACTAACTTTTGGGGGATCAATTCCAATTGTTACTAAAAATACTAACTCAATCCATTCATATTTGCTATTCTGCATTCCTCATAAAGTCATAACAATCATATAACGTTTCAAAGTAGGTATCCGATTTATAAATGTCTAAGCATCAAAAAAACATTTATAAAATAGTTCAAAAACATCTACTCGCAACTCAATCATCAATATCATCATACTATCATACATATGCACATACTGTTTTGAAAATAAAAGTTCAATCATCGTTTAAGTAACAAAAGAATAAAATGTTTTAAGTTTATTTGTTATTCATGTTAGCTTAAAGATCTTAGCAACATTACAATAATGTAATTAGAAACTTTCTGTCGGTGCCGTGGCGTCGGTATTGGATCGGTCTTGCAATCTGAACCGCTAAACATTCCATACCATAAAGGATGGGTAATGCGAATCGCAACACGTTTTCTGTTGTCAGCAAAAATAGAACAATGCAATTACTGAAATTAGCGTTAACAACTAGTTTTACTTTAACTTTAATTACTACTTCGGTAAAATAACATTATCACAAAATTGTTACATAACTAAAGACAAAAAATGTTAAACAGAGCAATAGCGATAAAATCAGTAAAAAATTTGTACACTGTTAAAATGGGCTTAGTGGCAATTAAAAATATCTACTATGTATAAAATTTGTAAACAAAGAGACACAAAAATTTAAATTGTATAACATATTCTTTTAACAAACTGCTAATGACCTACATTTTGATATTACATACCGCACTTCTTGTTTATTGTTATTGATTGGGATCCGCTTCTGACTGGGCTGGGATGGGATGACCATAATCGAGGAAAGCGATGATTTTTTCTTTAGCAAGGATGTGTTGACGTTGACGAAACGCTGGATGAGGTTCTCGTGTTGACGATGACTTGTCCACTTCTGTACAACGATGTTGCGCGATTGATGATGAGGCATGATTGGCGATGATGATTCTGTTCTTCATTTTCAAGATCTTCATTTTGCTCGTACGTCCGTGAAGACTTCGTGTTCCTTTTTCATATTTTCTAATTTATATCGTCCATAGATATTGTCTTCTTTCTTCATTATATTTCATTTTGTTCTACATTATCTTAAATTTGTCTTCCTTCCCATTTTAGTAATCTTCTGTGTTATATTTTTCGTGGTCTTCTCATTTCTTCTTACTGGATAATTTTAATACATTTGTGTTTTTTTTAAATTTTCTTTAATTCCATAGTAGTTAAATTGATGGGTATATTGCTGCTAGACGCCAACCGGTGCGCATGCAACGTGATGCACACGCGCACCGGCCTGGCCGGGTCGCCATCTAGAGAGTGTCGCAGGTTCGGTTGTATTAAAAGGCGTGTTGACCGGTCAAAAGGTTTATTATTACTAACTAACATTACAAATCTAAGGCTTATATTAAAGTATTCTTAACTACGTAGCCTGCACACCACATATTCTACGATTGTACAGTGGGCCGCAGCTCATATTATGTAAAATTATAAATAAAGTAAAAAAATCGATAATTAAAATAAATTCACAATTGTGTTCACTTAATTAATGAATCAGAAACGGAAAAACGTTTTCACTGTAAAAAATATATTTGTGGTTGAGGACTAATTTTACAAAAACTATACAAGTGGGAATCGAACCCAGAACACTCATACGTAATACACGAGACTTTATTATGAGCTACGCTCACTACTTTACTAGTTGTGAAATAAAGGATATGGCTACAAATTACGTAGGTAAGGATTTCTCGCTGTCGTCAGTCTATCTATCGACTCAGTCGATATAGATAGGGGGGAGGGGCAGTGAAATTGTAGGTTTTTATTTATGAAACAAAATTGATTACGGTGTAAAAAATAAACACCTAAAGTATATATAAAATGAATCATAGCTTTGTACCTAGGTTACTTACGTACTTTTATTTTGTTCATGTTGACTTTTTTCGGCCGTAAGAATTTCAAATATTTATGTTTTCAGTCTGTCTTTTTATAAGCTTTTTTATTGTAAAAAATATTTGTAATTTTAAAATAGTAAAAAAATATAAATTTATATAATATAAAAAACATATGCTACGCTGGGGATCGAACCCGAGTCGTATTGCAAACGTGAGTAAAACAAGACTTCAAAAACTGGACTACAGACGCTAGCTTATGAAACAAAATTGATTACGGTGTAAAAAATAAACACCTAAAGATGCCTAAAGTATATATAAAATGAATCATAGCTTTGTACCTAGGTTACTTACGTACTTTTATTTTGTTCATGTAAACTTTTTTCGGCCGTAAGAATTTCAAATATTTATGTTTTCAGTCTGTCTTTTTATAAGCTTTTTTATTGTAAAAAATATTTGTAATATTAAAATAGTAAAAAAATATAAATTTATATAATATAAAAAACATATGCTATGCTGGGGATCGAACCCGAGTCGTATTGCAAACGTGAGTAAAACAAGACTTCAAAAACTGGACTACAGACGCTACTTTCCAAATCGTGAAATAAGGACCAAGACTTGGTCTGACTACCGAGTAACCTAAATATTCTTTGCTCATAAATAGACAGCTAGCCTAAAATAAAATATATTACGAATAAAATTATTGTAAATCGATTACAGGGGTATTGTTTCTAACTAAATACAAGTGCAAGAGTTCTACTTACCTTTTTTTCTTTTTTTTATTTACCTCGTAAATATTTCCATTTTGATAATTTATTTTTACTTTTATTTCCCATTTTCTAAACTTTAAAATTACCAAATTCTTACTAAAAATAATAACTTATACCTAATACTTACTTACTAAGAAAAAAAAATATATTTTCAAAAACTAAACAAAATTAAATATATTTTGAAATTTTCGTATTTCGCGGGCGATTCGGGCATAAGTAAGTACGCGTCCATCGTTGACAGTGGTCACGGGTGGTATGGGAGTGGCGAAGAGAGTGATGGCATGCGTTACTTCAGCGCTCGCGAGGAAAAGAAAGCATCATCTTATTTTGAATGTCGTAAGCGCCAAATCGAAAAACATTTTTCGTTAAAAAACTAAAACAAAACATAGAAAACTGTTTGCATAGAAAGTTTTATAGTAACATTAGCTTGTTGTAAAAAAATAATGATAAATATATTCAAACTCGTTTTGACATAAAATGATAAAAATTTAAAATATTGACCTAATTTTGAAAAATAATTCTATCGAGAAAATTTTATGGCATCGTGTTTTCAGTTGCATAAAAATTTAGTAAATATAATGAAAATTCAGATTATGTAAAAACTATTCTCCAGTCGTTTCTACAAAATGAAACATATTCAATTACAATACCCCTTTTTCATTGATGCATGCCCTTAAATGTAGTTATATCAGAGTTAAAACCAATTTTGGCTTTTTCGGTTAAATGTTACCTGTTATGTGTCTAAAGTAGATATCTCGATATCCAATATATTTTTATTTATTTATTCTTCTTATATTTTATGGTAGGTATAAGTACAAAAATAGGTACAAATTAGCACAATATATTTATTGTATATTCCTGTCAGCGGTTAATTAGTTTTATTAAGGCTAATTAATTTATAAATACTGCATTTCGTAACGAGTTTTATTTTTAATTATCGCACAAAATATGCGATCTCATGTTGCAATTTTTACTAAGAGAAAAATCAATTTTTAAATGATTGCTTCATTTTACCAACATCAAATCGATACACGAAACTTTGAAACTTTGAAAGAACCTTTCAGTAATGCTTATAAGTATTTTTTATAACTATTTAACATTCTTATCATCGGCAAGATAAGTATTCAGTACCCTTCTAAATTGTATTCGTGTATCGCTTTTAGTATCACGTAAGTGGTCAAACAGCTGCCGTAAGCCCTAAACTATGGAATATAAACATTCAAGATTTACACCAGCCTATTAGCCCTGAGTTATAATGTAATTAAAGTGTTGATGGTGGATAAGAGATTAAAGGATTTATTAGTCAATATTCAAGTAGAGATGGTTGTTTAAGGGTAATAAGTTAATTTTGAACGCTCACGGATGCGTGGCTCGATAGATAATTTCGTTTGACTTAGCTTAGCTAATTTTGTACGAAATAATATGTAAAATCGATTCTTGGGTAAGTTTGTTATATTTTTTTACTGTCCTGTTATTTTTATGTTGATCGGGTAAATATTAAAGACAAAAATAATATGCCAATAAAACAATTGTTTACAAATAAATAGTTTTCCACTGAGGTACTACTACTAAGTACATAGTATCTCGATGTAGTTTTCAAACTGATTTTATGTTATGAATTCCGAGAACTTTTACTAATAAATTCTATAGCTGTAAAGCGTTAGAAACAGTAAGCCATATTTATTTATTTGAATTTCTCATTTCTGTTCTTGTTTAAGTTTGTTTATTAGGCATATCTTTTGTTACTTTTTATGTTGATTGGGTAAATAATAAGAATATGCCAATAAAACAGTTGTTTATAAACAAATAGTTTTCTTTTCAATTATGGCATCGCAAACTCTGTGCTCATACTGCCAGCGTCAAGTATAATTTTTCATCAATTTTTTGCCAGTTTCAATGAAACTGGACGAAGTAATAACAAAGTCAGTAAGTAAGTCGTCAGTAATCAGTCAGTCTAGTCAGTTCAACATTCAAGTAAAGCGATGTCTACTTTACTAGAACGTGTCCGATGGAATTTTGGAGGCAAGCAGAAAAAACATATTTTAGCACTGTTATTCTATTTCACAAATACTCGTGCACTGTAATTAACCTATATCAAACAAAATGCCATCAACTTTATCCGATATAACTCAAAAATACACCAAGAAAATGAAAATAAAACAAGAGCACAATATGTCTTTTTCGACTTCCCGCCAAAACTCCCAAAACAAATAGTTTTCAAAATGATTTATAATACAAATTCCGAGATTTTTTCTAATAAATTCCATAAGCCATATTCACTAATTTGAATTTCACATTTCGTATTCAAAAAGAATAATGTTTATCCACAAATAAAGAAGATACCTATTTTAAATAAATCTTATTTTAGAATTAACGTAAAATTCTGCAATATTTCTTCTTGTGGCTAATTATTTTCCCATTTATCTTTCCCGTAAAAAGTCCTAATCGGACTCAGGGGTTGAAACCTATAGAAAAACGATAAAATAAATTGATAAATTGGTGTTGTATTCTCGTAAGACTCGTGTATCTTTTTCTTTGTTCTAGAATGAAATTGATATTTTCTTAGAATTTTGCGTGAAGGTGTAATGAATGTAATGATAGATTGTTATTTCAATCTTGAGAAAATGATTAATACTATAATGTTACTAGCGGTCTAGCCCAGCCCCGTTCGGGTGCAGACGTTATCATGCCTTAAAAGTATGCAAAGAGGATTTTTTTTATTAATTTAGTATCTTAAAGAGATTTTTTTATTATCTTAAAGAGATTTCATGTTACTGTTAAACATAAATATAAAGAAAATAATGACATACGAACTGTCCTGTTATTTTGACTGTGTCAAAGTTTACAACGACACGGCACAAAATAAAAACGTTCGACATATAGGAACAATTTATATGGGAAAACTACTTATAATTAAAAAAAAACATTTCCAGTGGACCATATTGTGAGGGGTCTATGCAGTTAAGCCAAACGGGCGCGGTCGGGTGTGAGATGGGTGACTGCCGGCAAAAAAAATCCTGCACGTTTCCATGCTTCGAAGGGCACGTTAAGCCGTTGGTCCCGGTTGTTGTCGATAGATAACAGTCGTTAAACCTAGTTGGAGACCTTATGGGCGTTGGAGCAGCGTGGTGGAGTAAGCTCCAGGCCTCCCCAATATTGGGGAGAGATCCGTACCCAGCAGTGGGACGCAAAAAGGGTTGCAGCCAAGCAATATTATAGGCTTTTTGTTAGGGGGCTACTTGAAAATCCTAAAAAGTATGGATAAAGACATATGTTTAAGATATAATTAATATACATACATGTAATGTCACTTAAATAGAGATTCTTTTTCCAGTACACATTCAACAAGACAAGACGTTACACTTGGCTGACTAAGTTAAGTTAATGACATACCTTTGAGATTTTTTTCAGCTTTACCAGTAGACGTATCGAGTGACGTTAGTTACTCCAAAGGATTTTACGCCTTATCTATGTCTGGCCGGCAACCTTACGGTTTCACCGAAACACAGAAACAGTAATTGGTGCAGTGATATAGTAGGTACTTTAACAATCGGACCATGACAGTTCTAGCATCTATAAAACTGGTTGAAAACTCGAGGACGCTCACTATAAAAATAATTTTGGTAAATTTGTCGAATCAGGGCTCCACCTCGAAAGTGCTCCATTTTTTTTTCTATCGTTTTTTACCACCAATTCACCAAATATGGAATATCCCCAGTAATACTGAGGAGGCTTTGGACCCGTAAAAAAACTAAAATTAGAGAAATTAAAAATAATCCCAGTTTCCAGTTAGTCCGCTTTTGTGTGAATCGTGAAATAAACTTCGTGGATCCAGACTCTGGGGTCTACACTCAAAGTCTGGATCCACGAAGTTTATTTGGTGATTCACACAAAAGCGGACCCACTGGGAACTGGGATGATATCATTTACATCATGCATTTAATATTATGACTTTTTTTTCTTTTAAAGGTCCAAAGCCTCCTCAATATAACTCGGGATACTCCGTATTTGGTGATTCACAATCAAGCGGACCCACTGGGAACTGGGATGCATTTAATATTGAATTTTTTTTAAATACGGGTCCAAAGCCATGCGCCTCCTCAATATTACTCGGGATACTCCATATTAGTGGTATAAAAAGGTAGAAATAAAATTGGAGCACTTTCGAGGTGGAGCCATGATTCGACAAAATTACCATAATTTTAAATAGAACCACCACAACCCCTCTTAAAAGAGCCAAAAGTTAATTGTACTTACTCATTGACGGTGAAAGGGATGTCGAGAGAAATTAAAGCAAGGCGCACTCAAAAGCTTATTTTAAGCACCCTTGTTATACCAAAAATAGGCAGAACATCTGTTTCAATCGTCAAAGTAATTTAGCTGCAACAAAAACGTGGAACAAAAAACAAAGATGGATGCAGTCAGAAATGTCTTTTGTCTTGACGAGAGATATTCGATATTGCGAGTGGAACGCCATAGTGACGCCAAAAACGTGACATGCGAGACATTATTCTTCTTGTTTTATCATTTCAAAAAGCAAGTGCTCCAAAACTGCAAATATTTTTAAAGGGCAGTAATTAAGAGTACACAGATATGACCAGGAAAAAATGACATTCATTAAGCGAATATTTTGTGTTCCTAATATGAAATAAAAAGGTATATTTTCTTTCTTTCTATTTTACTAGCCTTCCGGCAGAGGATTAGCAACAGTAGTTTTTGAGTTTATTCATCACAAACATACAAAAATACAAATCTTTCCTCTTTATAATATTAGTATAGATAGATTAACATTAACATTTTAATTATTTTTATATATTGATTAACAACAAGTTTTCACCAACGTTAAAAGAGGATTATCTTGAAATAAATAAAAAAAAACAAACTGGTTTCGTCTTGTGGTATGAAATATACTTTATGACTTAATCTGATACCAAAAATTCGTAAGTCTGACCACAAAAAATATGACATGATATTTTTATGATGTTAGATTATTTGTATTGGAGGCGACCATCAGCCTACAAGACTACAGACTACAACTGCATTCTTCGACTATCTACGACGACGCTTGCGTATATCAATGGACTTCAGCAACCTCTAAAGACGACTTTTAACGTGAAAAATAATGTCACAATGATAAAGTAGAGCGCTAAGCTGCTGTAAAAGTTATTTTTTATTTCACAAATAATTTTTAGGACTTTAAAATGGAAGTTGAGAAATATATACAAATACGTTGAAATTTATTAAAATTTTTAAAATCTGTATTACGTAATGCTTGCAATTTTCAGTCGCTCGCTCCCGAAATGTATGCCGTAACTCGCCAAAATGACGAATGAGATGTATTCAGTGTTGTCATGTGCAGCTGCCAGGTGGTAGAACGTAAAGCTCACATTGTAGTACATCTTAGAGGCAGTTCAAAAATAAATAATGTGAGAGTATTCATCAAATTCATCATCGTTGTTTGACGTTTTTCATAATTTGTTCTTTCCTTTTATATGGGATTTTTTAGTTCGAATCGTGGGTACGTCTATTCTCTTTCTAAACAGATTCTAGAAAACAAAGTTCATACCGTATAGTTTATATTTTTTTATCAGACAATTTTAAGTTTATTTATACAAAGCTTGTGATTAAAATTAAATAAGTCAACGTGATAAAAGCATTTAAAACAGAGAAGTGGTTGTTAGATAAAAATGTTCTCTGCATTGATAAATTTAAATTTATATTTACATATTTAAAGTCATGATCCACAATAGAGGTACACCCTGTGTTGTGGGTACCGTAGATACACACATAAACATCAACGAAGAATTGAAACTGTAATTCATAATTTCAATTACTGCTTCATCGAGAGTCGAATACGAACTCATGATTGACAATCCGGCATAATAACCGTTGCGCCACATGGGTCATCATTTCCATCGAGATACTATATACCTACCTAGACCTACTAATGGTAGGAGTACCGCAATCAATAATATTAAATGTTTTAAAGCTCACTGACCGCAATGGTCATTTCATTGATTTTGTGTGGGTCATGGATTTTAGAATTATATTTTTTATTTTACACAGGTAAGCGAAGTAGCAAACGAAAATATAGTCCACGTGTTGTTAAAAACCACGGTTGCCCAGTACGGTTCAAATAAAATAAAATAAACTTGTACAAAAAGAACAAAATTGTTTTTTTTTTCAAACTTTTTTATGTCCCACTGCTGGGCACAGGTCTCCTTCTCACACAATTGAGAGGGATTTAGGCCATAATCCACCACGCTGGCCAAGTGCGGATTGGTAGACGTCATGCTTTCGAGAAATTATGAATTTCTCTCAGGCATGCACGGCAATGGAGAACATCGTAATCAATGAAATATCACGATATTTTCCATCACCGTGGAGCAGCGATAAATTCGCACATTACAAATTTCTTTGTCAGAGGTGCGAGCCGAGGATTTGAACCTGGGATTGGTCGCATCGAAGACCCCGGTTTTCTACCACTCGGCTATTGCTACTCTCAAATTGGGTTTAATTTAATTTAACTGACTAAAATTATAATATTGTTGAATTATTTAAGTATACAGTATTTCACAGCGTGGATGCGTATTTAAGTGTTTATTGTAAATAATTAGTTTATAATTTAAATTTAAACTTATAATATATTAATTTTAAAATAAAATTTGTACACCCTTAAGGGTAAATATGGCGATCTAAATATTTTTGTAAAACCCTTGTTACCCATATTTGTGTAAATAAAATATTTTCTGTGCTTTTCCTTTCTTTTCTTTTCTTTTCCTTAAAGTCGTTGCATGTCATGGATATTCCAAGCTTGAGGCTCGCCTGATTTCGTATGGAATTGAACTGCTGCGTAATGACGGTCGAATCAAGTAAGACTGACCAGCAACCGTAACTTCACACTAAAAAATAATGTAGCTTTAGTCGCTTAAAGCTTAAGCGTGCATGGCATGGCGGTTAGCGTAGAACGCAAGCGATCTATGCAACTGAGCCAAACGGGCGCGGTCGGGTGTGAGATGGGTGACCGCTAGTGGCAAAAAAAATCATGCGCGTTTCCGTGCTTCGGAGGGCACGTTAAGCCGTCGGTCCCGGTTGTTGTCGACAGATAACAGTCGTCAAACCTTGTCGGAGGCCTTATGGGCGGTTTGAAAACATCCGACAGCGGGTTGGCCACTAACCCGCATCTCCACCAACCCGCATTGGAGCAGCGTGGTGGAGTAAGCTCCAGGCCTCCCCAATAAGGGGGAGAGACCCGTGCCCAGCAGTGGGACGCAAAAAGGGTTGCAGCCAGCCAGTCGCTTAAAACTTTAGAAGAGATGTGAAATGGTTCGTTAAAGTTTAAGTCAAGTTATATAGCATCTTCGTCTTCTTCATCGTTTCCTCCTGAACACCAAAATCCAATCTGCCTACATAAGTCCTCCAATTTGATCTAGTACTTTATGACAGAGAAAGGATTCGTGTCGTTGGTCTGGCACATTTCTTTTACCAAACAAACATTCATTCATACCAAACAGACATTCTGTTTGTTGGAGATCTTTATAATAAAACGTATAAAATGTAACATACTAAATACACGCTCTTATAAGCTGTCATTAGAAAAGACTAAAAGAAAAACCATGACAATAAAATATAAAATTACCTGAGATTATGAAAAGGGACTCAAAATTAACATCGGGAATGCTATTATGGAAATAATAATATTTTAAAAAGAACCGAAACCGGAAATCTTTTAAAGGATAATTAAATTCAAAGGAAAAAGTAATCAGAATGCGATGGAGATGAATAATTCTCGTAAAAAAATTACCGTAATCTCTTTATCAATTAGAATTTTCATGGCGGGCTTTCGGTTTTCAATTGGTTCCGAGACTTCCATGCTTATGACTTTTCTCAACCTTTTTATTTATCGTAGCACAAGCTTATTAGTCACAGTTCTCAGATCTAGGCTAGTGCAGGTGGGTGGACATGATATGCCTTTGACAAATTTTTGATTATCTAACGGGCCGAGCAGCGATGGCCGAGTGGTAAAAAACCGCGGTCTTCGACGAGAAGGATCCCGGGTTCAAATCCTCGGCGCGCACCTCTGACTAAGAAATATAAAGTGCCTATAAAGTTTCAGTGTTTCCCTCGATTTCCCTAGCATCTTATCATCAGACATTGACTTGGTGACAGTTGGACCACCTCGGGAATGTATAGCTGAGCAGTTTGTCATACTTAACTCGATTTTGGAAAAAAGTGCATTTCCGTCAGTGTTCCACCAAATGAGCGACATGCACATGCAACAATAAAAAATGTACCTACTCCAACATACGTACCACCACCAATACGTGTTTCGTCCCAAAATAGACCATCATCAGAGTTATTGACACTACGACGGCTACGAGTAACCGTTACTGATTGTTGCAAAGTAGTTTTTGCCTAACTTTATAAATTCGTCCAAGTTTAAGCATGAAAGTAAGTATGGTACTTTTATGTCACAAATGCAGGCTCACCTCAATTGTGGGGATATAAGTAAGTTTGCACCACAGAACATTATTAAGAGAAGGTTTGCACTTACACGGTGCCTCTTTGTGTGTAAGTAAGTAAGTCCTTGTCAGCAAGGCCTGACGATTACTGTTTTCCAAACATTTAAGTCTATCGTTTTCAGTATCGGCTGGTTATACGTATGAACGAACCCTAACCAACATTAATGTCAAGAATGTATCCTACGTCCCATCTAAAGTTTTACGGCCGCATGGTCAATAGTACGAACTGTTTCTACCGAGTGATTTACAGTTTAGTGTTTTACCATTAAACGCCCAGCTGCGGACATATGTGTATGCCTGTATGGTAACGATTTGTTTTGTAAATAGTTTTTACATTGTAAGTCGTTAAAACGCATGTGTTTGCGGTTACTGTGGAAGAAGATTTATATTTTTTTTTTATTAAATGAAAATCTGATTGTGGATTTTCTGACGTTTGCCTTAACCGAAAACACAATACAAAGAGCAGAAAAGTAACTACCTATTACTAACGTAAAAACTAAGAACTCGATAAAGTGTTTCTGTTTAAAAAGTGGACCTTAAAAGTATATTATAATTTCATGGATTGCCATTTTGTGAGTTATTAATAATATTTATTAGAGAAGTGGGGTTAAAATTTGCATTTGGATTCTTAGACACTATTAAGTGCAATTTTTTGTAAAATTTAAAGCGGAAAATCTGAAAACTCGGATTACTTTATTTTATGTGGCTCGGATCTACATGGTTTCTTGTACACCAAACTCACATTACTCGAATTTAATACTCGATATTCAATTTCTAATTAAATCAATTGGTATACCAAATACTTTCCCAATAATACATATTAGGTTTTATTTGATTTGCTAAAGTCCCCATACATTTTATCTAAAACAAAACAATTTTAATAGCATCTTTAATGAGCTATTGCCTTATAAGATAATGCCAGTTCCTCTTGCTTTATCAACCTTTCTTTAAAATGTTACCTCCAGAACAACATACAACCTTCAACCTTACCACCTTACAATAAGAGTTACTGACCGTGACTCATTACTGCGTCTAAAAGCGTTTACTTACAAAGAACTCATCAAGGTGTTACATTGTTTATCCACAGTTTGTACACAATGGCCCTTTTCCCTGAAATGTAAACATAAGTTTTATTATTTAACTCTTGTTTACGTTGTCAATAAGAACTTATTCTTAAGTTATATAGCCAAATGAACGAAGATCTACTTTTCTTTGATATTTCGTTAATTAAAAAAAGAAAGAAAATAATCTATTTGCGCAAATATGGGTATGACAAAAGTTGTATACCTATGTAAATGTATTAGTTCACCATATTTACGATACTATAACTAAAAATATTTATAACAAACTGTATTATATTTGAATACAACACTGATTTTATTTTAACCTATATTGTGCGGTTTTTATTGCGAGGTTGTTTATAGTTTACAAACTAGATTATTATTTATTTATCCACCCGTCTACATCAATTCATTTCAAATTTGATTAGATTAGAACATAATAATATAATTATCATAAATTTGATAAAAAACAAATGGTCATTACAATGCGTGGTCTCACTTAACTCCGCCATATAATAAGATTTTTTTTCAACTTTTTTTTATGTCCCACTGCTGGGAACAGGTCTCCTCTCGCTAGTGAGAAGGATTTAGGCCACAGTCCACCACGCTGGCCAAGTTTGGATTGGTGGACGTCATGCTTTCGAGAAATTATGAATTCCTCTCAGGCATGCACGGCGTTCCATCCATTCCACGTTCCACGGCATTCCATCACCGTGGAGCAGCGATAAATGCGCACATTACAAATTTCTTTGTCAGAGGTGCGCGCCGAGGATTTGAACCCGGGATCGATCGCGTCGAAGACCGCGGATTCATACCACTCGGCCATTGCTATTCAATTTATTTAGCTATAGCTCGCAGTCAGTCCTTATTAAATTTGCCTTAGGGTTAGCTAACACTAGCGAAGTGAACTTTAATGGTACGTTGATTGATTAGCGGCTTCAGCCGAATTTGAAAAATAGGTATTTTGGAATAACTATTGCTATCGCGCTGCGCCCTGCGCTCCGCCGCTTGCGATAGGGACATCTCATGCAGCTCAGACCGATTATACCTACAAACTTTCTTACTAAATCGAGACTTGTAATATTATTTATTCTGTGATCGAGGTTTCGTATTCTCCTCTTCCCTCCTTCAAAATTGAGTTTATTAAATATTTTCATTTAATAAATACTTATCAAGAAATAGAATAAGTCTATGCCCCTATGTTTTTATTTGGTCGTAAAAACCTTTCAAATTTGTTTTGCAGTTGTTGGATTAGGGCTGTATAAAAGAGGCATTTTCTACGATTTTTGAAGAGTCATATTTTCTGAATGAATTTTATGAATTAGTTGATTGAAAAAAACAAAACATAGGGGCATAGTTTTAGCAGACTTAGATATATATTGTTACAAAAAAATCATTCCTCCAAAAGCATTATCCAGGGAGAAAATAGGAGAATATATTTGTATGGAAATGCGGCGGTAGCGTTTCCTCTTAATAATAAACTTTAACTAAACCACTGGATGAGTATTAGTGTTCTGTGCACTGGATTCAGAGGGCGCAGAACCGGACGGAGTGGCGAACTATGTCCAGCAGTGGACTTTAAATGGCTGATGGATGGAGATTAAACTTAAGTATTTTTATAATACCACAGTGATTTTAGACTTGCTTCCTTAGTATAATTCAGGCACTAAAATTAGGTTTAAAAAAAAACGTAGTAACTCTAAAACAGCTTATTTTGTCTAGTATCAAAATTCGTTAAGAAATAAAAAAACTGATTATCGTATTGTATCAAGTTGCTATATCTAGCAAACAGTGTTAGTTAAATAAAATTTGTACACCCTTAAGGGTAAATATGGCGATCTAAATATTTTTGTAAAACCCTTGTTACCCATATTTGTGTAAATAAAATATTTTCTGTGCTTTTCCTTTCTTTTCTTTTCTTTTCCTTAAAGTCGTTGCATGTCATGGATATTCCAAGCTTGAGGCTCGCCTGATTTCGTATGGAATTGAACTGCTGCGTAATGACGGTCGAATCAAGTAAGACTGACCAGCAACCGTAACTTCACACTAAAAAATAATGTAGCTTTAGTCGCTTAAAGCTTAAGCGTGCATGGCATGGCGGTTAGCGTAGAACGCAAGCGATCTATGCAACTGAGCCAAACGGGCGCGGTCGGGTGTGAGATGGGTGACCGCTAGTGGCAAAAAAAATCATGCGCGTTTCCGTGCTTCGGAGGGCACGTTAAGCCGTCGGTCCCGGTTGTTGTCGACAGATAACAGTCGTCAAACCTTGTCGGAGGCCTTATGGGCGGTTTGAAAACATCCGACAGCGGGTTGGCCACTAACCCGCATCTCCACCAACCCGCATTGGAGCAGCGTGGTGGAGTAAGCTCCAGGCCTCCCCAATAAGGGGGAGAGACCCGTGCCCAGCAGTGGGACGCAAAAAGGGTTGCAGCCAGCCAGTCGCTTAAAACTTTAGAAGAGATGTGAAATGGTTCGTTAAAGTTTAAGTCAAGTTATATAGCATCTTCGTCTTCTTCATCGTTTCCTCCTGAACACCAAAATCCAATCTGCCTACATAAGTCCTCCAATTTGATCTAGTACTTTATGACAGAGAAAGGATTCGTGTCGTTGGTCTGGCACATTTCTTTTACCAAACAAACATTCATTCATACCAAACAGACATTCTGTTTGTTGGAGATCTTTATAATAAAACGTATAAAATGTAACATACTAAATACACGCTCTTATAAGCTGTCATTAGAAAAGACTAAAAGAAAAACCATGACAATAAAATATAAAATTACCTGAGATTATGAAAAGGGACTCAAAATTAACATCGGGAATGCTATTATGGAAATAATAATATTTTAAAAAGAACCGAAACCGGAAATCTTTTAAAGGATAATTAAATTCAAAGGAAAAAGTAATCAGAATGCGATGGAGATGAATAATTCTCGTAAAAAAATTACCGTAATCTCTTTATCAATTAGAATTTTCATGGCGGGCTTTCGGTTTTCAATTGGTTCCGAGACTTCCATGCTTATGACTTTTCTCAACCTTTTTATTTATCGTAGCACAAGCTTATTAGTCACAGTTCTCAGATCTAGGCTAGTGCAGGTGGGTGGACATGATATGCCTTTGACAAATTTTTGATTATCTAACGGGCCGAGCAGCGATGGCCGAGTGGTAAAAAACCGCGGTCTTCGACGAGAAGGATCCCGGGTTCAAATCCTCGGCGCGCACCTCTGACTAAGAAATATAAAGTGCCTATAAAGTTTCAGTGTTTCCCTCGATTTCCCTAGCATCTTATCATCAGACATTGACTTGGTGACAGTTGGACCACCTCGGGAATGTAAGATTTCGAACCATTTATTGAATGAATTTGCTCTCAAGTCCTAACATCATCAACTTTGAGTGTTGAATCAACGAGTTGATGATGTCAGGACATGAGATGATGATTACGATGCACAAATATCACTTATGCTTCAGAAAGTATTAAAAAATTAATACGTGTATAAAATTTGAGTGTTCCCCTCGATTTCTCTGGGATTCCATCATCAGATTCTGACTTGGTGACATTGGGACCACCTCGGGAGTATAAGCATATGACCAAAAAATATTTTGAACATATATAAAAAAATACATACAGCTGAATACACTACCTATTTTTTTTTGAAGTCGGTAAACAAACAATAGAATCGCTTCTTGGTAGCAATGAGTACAACTATTTTATTATGGAACGAATCGTGAGTGTACACTAACATTGTAGTTATGTATTACACTTACACTGCCGGATCATAGGACGTACAGTGTTTAGGTGCTCCAGAAACTCTTATTCTCTTATACGTGCTTATTATTGCGAAGACATCGTCGACGTACCTCCACCAGTAACGCGGTCTAGAGATAGCCGATTCCAACGCTCTGGCCTCAAATTGCTCCACTCCACTGCCGTGCCGCTCGAGCTGCACTGCGTAGTCTCCAGTCTCCACTGCGATGCCACCGCGATCGGCGGGAGCTTCTCAAGAAGGCCCTCGGTCAGGACCGAAACATGTAGGCATCCCCAATAAACATTTACAGCACCACAGAACATATTAAGAGTAGAATGGAAATGTGGGCGGGGCAGACGCGCCAAGGAATTTTGAGCAAACGCTCAAAATTTCCAAAATCTCTACAGAAACACGCGATCGTGCTACGATATGCGTGCTTGGGTGTGATTCGTTCATTTGAAATCGCGTGATTGTGCGGCGCTAAGATTGGCTAGATTTGAAATTGCAAATATGTGCGTAAGCTTCGTATTTATTTAAGAACAGATATAATGGAGGTGAAAGGCGGGGCTTGATCGGCGACACCAATCTTCATACAAACGGCGCATTATTGCCGTCCTACCTCTCTTAATTATGTTCTGTGTACAGCACAGTGAGTACAGTCTTGTAATATATAACTACGATGAGTACAGCGTTGGTATTTTTCAGTTGGTCCAAGCTACTTTAACCACACATTAATATTTCAAATAACTATTGTCTATTAATTTGAATAACTAAATTCAAAGTGCCAACGATACTTCTTCTTGTTCTATAGCTCAGGTAATAAAATGTTCTGGAAAATCAAAATTTTAATTTTGTCCTTTCTGTCTAGATGAAAGTAAGCGACAGTCCGGAGCAACAAAGACAACTAACTCCTCAGAGGGATACCCACTTTAAACGGCAGATGAAAGAAACGATAAATAAATTGTGCTGCTTCAAACAACACTCCTCGACGATCAAAGACAAGATAGTTATTAGAATAAAGTCTACAAAAACGTTTGTAACAATGCTTCCCTTTTGAAGTTGGAGGACTAAGTTATGAATCTACGTTCTATTCTTGGGAATGTATTAAAACCATCTTAATAAAAAATGACTTTGACAGTTGAGTTCGAGCCACACAAGTTCGTCTTAAAGTCGTTCGTTACTTTACGGAAGTCCAATATTATAAATTTAGGTAAAAATTACTTTGCAACAATCCGCAATCAGAACGTATGATGGTGTATATTTTTTATGCTATAGCACATCCCTCCCTGCCACATAGGATACATCGCTCTTTTGGTGGACCATCGGCGGAACTGCATTTCTCTAATTTTACAGGAGAGCGATTTAAATATTTAGAGAGAGATACAATCGATCGATCGATCGATAAAAATCAGAACAAATTTTTTATTTATCACTTAAACAAATACAAAACTGTAATCAGTATCATTCTGATAGTTTAAACTTTGACTTTTTACTTATAAACTGAACTTTGAGAGTCACAAAAAATAAGAAATGGCACTTCAATCAGAGCCTGGTTAATTATTATAATAACTACTTACTAGGTATATTTTAACGCATGGCTGCAACCCTTTTTGCTTCCCACTGCTGGGCACGGGTCTCTCCCCGTCATTGGGGAGGCCTTGAGCTTACTCCACCACGCTGCTCCAATGCTCTGACAATGCTCTGACGCTGCTGACAAGGTTTGACTGTTATCTATCGACAACAACCGGGAACGATGGCTTAACGTGCCCTCCGAAGCACGGAAACGTGCATGAAACTTTTGTGCCCACAGCCAAGCATAATTTTTGTATTGAACTTACATACCTCTCCTTTTTTAGATTTATATTTTTGTGGAATATACGAATCAACTAGTTACTTACGCGGTAATTGATAAGCTTTTTTAGAGTAACAATGATTTAACTAACAGTAAACGTCTTTTTTCCATGAAACACAAACAAAATTTTGGAGCAGCATTGACGAAATTACTATTATTTAGATCAATTACATCGTTGTTGACCTAACAAAAAGAGGAAAGTTAAACGTTGTCAGAATTACCTTTCCGTCGTTGTAGCATTCAAACACGTCAACACTTTGCAGTACCCCCCGCGCAACTAACCAATAAGATGATGTTGCCGCAGAATCTTTTGCACAGTGATCAAAAATATATTGACGGTCGTGCCATCTAGCGAAAAATATTAGGAAATTAATTTCAGTCTTTATTTCTCCCAACGCAGTCATTTATTCTGAGCAGTTTGTCATACTTAACTCGATTTTGGAAAAAAGTGCATTTCCGTCAGTGTTCCACCAAATGAGCGACATGCACATGCAACAATAAAAAATGTACCTACTCCAACATACGTACCACCACCAATACGTGTTTCGTCCCAAAATAGACCATCATCAGAGTTATTGACACTACGACGGCTACGAGTAACCGTTACTGATTGTTGCAAAGTAGTTTTTGCCTAACTTTATAAATTCGTCCAAGTTTAAGCATGAAAGTAAGTATGGTACTTTTATGTCACAAATGCAGGCTCACCTCAATTGTGGGGATATAAGTAAGTTTGCACCACAGAACATTATTAAGAGAAGGTTTGCACTTACACGGTGCCTCTTTGTGTGTAAGTAAGTAAGTCCTTGTCAGCAAGGCCTGACGATTACTGTTTTCCAAACATTTAAGTCTATCGTTTTCAGTATCGGCTGGTTATACGTATGAACGAACCCTAACCAACATTAATGTCAAGAATGTATCCTACGTCCCATCTAAAGTTTTACGGCCGCATGGTCAATAGTACGAACTGTTTCTACCGAGTGATTTACAGTTTAGTGTTTTACCATTAAACGCCCAGCTGCGGACATATGTGTATGCCTGTATGGTAACGATTTGTTTTGTAAATAGTTTTTACATTGTAAGTCGTTAAAACGCATGTGTTTGCGGTTACTGTGGAAGAAGATTTATATTTTTTTTTTATTAAATGAAAATCTGATTGTGGATTTTCTGACGTTTGCCTTAACCGAAAACACAATACAAAGAGCAGAAAAGTAACTACCTATTACTAACGTAAAAACTAAGAACTCGATAAAGTGTTTCTGTTTAAAAAGTGGACCTTAAAAGTATATTATAATTTCATGGATTGCCATTTTGTGAGTTATTAATAATATTTATTAGAGAAGTGGGGTTAAAATTTGCATTTGGATTCTTAGACACTATTAAGTGCAATTTTTTGTAAAATTTAAAGCGGAAAATCTGAAAACTCGGATTACTTTATTTTATGTGGCTCGGATCTACATGGTTTCTTGTACACCAAACTCACATTACTCGAATTTAATACTCGATATTCAATTTCTAATTAAATCAATTGGTATACCAAATACTTTCCCAATAATACATATTAGGTTTTATTTGATTTGCTAAAGTCCCCATACATTTTATCTAAAACAAAACAATTTTAATAGCATCTTTAATGAGCTATTGCCTTATAAGATAATGCCAGTTCCTCTTGCTTTATCAACCTTTCTTTAAAATGTTACCTCCAGAACAACATACAACCTTCAACCTTACCACCTTACAATAAGAGTTACTGACCGTGACTCATTACTGCGTCTAAAAGCGTTTACTTACAAAGAACTCATCAAGGTGTTACATTGTTTATCCACAGTTTGTACACAATGGCCCTTTTCCCTGAAATGTAAACATAAGTTTTATTATTTAACTCTTGTTTACGTTGTCAATAAGAACTTATTCTTAAGTTATATAGCCAAATGAACGAAGATCTACTTTTCTTTGATATTTCGTTAATTAAAAAAAGAAAGAAAATAATCTATTTGCGCAAATATGGGTATGACAAAAGTTGTATACCTATGTAAATGTATTAGTTCACCATATTTACGATACTATAACTAAAAATATTTATAACAAACTGTATTATATTTGAATACAACACTGATTTTATTTTAACCTATATTGTGCGGTTTTTATTGCGAGGTTGTTTATAGTTTACAAACTAGATTATTATTTATTTATCCACCCGTCTACATCAATTCATTTCAAATTTGATTAGATTAGAACATAATAATATAATTATCATAAATTTGATAAAAAACAAATGGTCATTACAATGCGTGGTCTCACTTAACTCCGCCATATAATAAGATTTTTTTTCAACTTTTTTTTATGTCCCACTGCTGGGAACAGGTCTCCTCTCGCTAGTGAGAAGGATTTAGGCCACAGTCCACCACGCTGGCCAAGTTTGGATTGGTGGACGTCATGCTTTCGAGAAATTATGAATTCCTCTCAGGCATGCACGGCGTTCCATCCATTCCACGTTCCACGGCATTCCATCACCGTGGAGCAGCGATAAATGCGCACATTACAAATTTCTTTGTCAGAGGTGCGCGCCGAGGATTTGAACCCGGGATCGATCGCGTCGAAGACCGCGGATTCATACCACTCGGCCATTGCTATTCAATTTATTTAGCTATAGCTCGCAGTCAGTCCTTATTAAATTTGCCTTAGGGTTAGCTAACACTAGCGAAGTGAACTTTAATGGTACGTTGATTGATTAGCGGCTTCAGCCGAATTTGAAAAATAGGTATTTTGGAATAACTATTGCTATCGCGCTGCGCCCTGCGCTCCGCCGCTTGCGATAGGGACATCTCATGCAGCTCAGACCGATTATACCTACAAACTTTCTTACTAAATCGAGACTTGTAATATTATTTATTCTGTGATCGAGGTTTCGTATTCTCCTCTTCCCTCCTTCAAAATTGAGTTTATTAAATATTTTCATTTAATAAATACTTATCAAGAAATAGAATAAGTCTATGCCCCTATGTTTTTATTTGGTCGTAAAAACCTTTCAAATTTGTTTTGCAGTTGTTGGATTAGGGCTGTATAAAAGAGGCATTTTCTACGATTTTTGAAGAGTCATATTTTCTGAATGAATTTTATGAATTAGTTGATTGAAAAAAACAAAACATAGGGGCATAGTTTTAGCAGACTTAGATATATATTGTTACAAAAAAATCATTCCTCCAAAAGCATTATCCAGGGAGAAAATAGGAGAATATATTTGTATGGAAATGCGGCGGTAGCGTTTCCTCTTAATAATAAACTTTAACTAAACCACTGGATGAGTATTAGTGTTCTGTGCACTGGATTCAGAGGGCGCAGAACCGGACGGAGTGGCGAACTATGTCCAGCAGTGGACTTTAAATGGCTGATGGATGGAGATTAAACTTAAGTATTTTTATAATACCACAGTGATTTTAGACTTGCTTCCTTAGTATAATTCAGGCACTAAAATTAGGTTTAAAAAAAACGTAGTAACTCTAAAACAGCTTATTTTGTCTAGTATCAAAATTCGTTAAGAAATAAAAAAACTGATTATCGTATTGTATCAAGTTGCTATATCTAGCAAACAGTGTTAGTTAATTTTAGCAAAGCTTGCTTTGCGTCGGCAAACACTACCAAAGTGGCTTTGCACAAAGAAACTATTTTCACATAAGCTTTGTTCTTTTGCAATTTTCGATTCCTATAACGAAATTCAACTAAGAAGTTCTTTGTAGTATTTTCTCACAAAATGTTTTAATATAGAAAACTTTGCTTTAGGTCAACATACACTCCTTTTAATTCATTTATCACAAATAAACTTATTTCATGTATGAGTAAGCTTTGTTCTTTAGTAATTTGGTAATTGTAGACCGAAATTCAATTAGGTATCGGTTTTGCCACGGCATTTAACGTCAATTTTATCTTTCTCTTCTTCTTTTTCTCTTTTTTATATATTCTTCTTCTATAGTATAAAGACGGAAGATTTTAAGGTGATTTGTTTGATTGAATTGAATAGTCTCCAAAAGTATTGAACCGAGCAAAAATACTCCGAAAGTATTGAACCGATTTGAAATAACTTTACCATTAGAATTTATTGGCCCTGATGAAAATTGACTAAAGAATATTTTCAAAACCGTTAGGATCCGTATGAACACTTCGATAATGTTTAGGTACTTACATCGCGTATTCTGTAGAAATTATTGACATAGCAAAGTTGTAAAAGTACTACAGTTCTAAGACGATACATGTAACTATTACAGTTATGTCACAATCACAAATTTTTCAAGTGAGGTTTTGGCGGGAAGTCGCAAAATACATATTGGTTTCCTCTGGTTTTATTTTCATTATCTTGGTGTATTTTTGAGTTATATCGGATAAATTTGATGGCATTTTGTTCGATATAGGTTATAACAGTGCACGAGTGTTGTGAAATAAAATAACGCTTATCTTGCGAAGAGATATTTAAAAATAGAATGAAGTTACTTCACAGTTGACAGATAGTCTTAACAGCTTAGCTAGAAGATTAATTAACGGAGATCTTAAGAATCGTGTGACCTTTGAAAAAACACCAGAATTTAAGATTTCGTAACTTCAAAGGGAAAAAGGGATAAGATGTTTCTGTCATCTGTCCATCTTTCAAGATATCTTTTTAGTGGTTTAAAAACAACTTTCAGCAGCATATTTTATACATTTCATAAATAAATGAAAACCTTGCAGCTTACTTAGATATTACAAAATTTGGCATGACCCGCTATCTTGAAATACAAATGTTGGCGACGTATAGCGCGTTTTTATAATATTGTTGTATAAATTGTTATTTTTATATTGTTTAAGGTTGGATGCAGAAAGTACTAAAAAGAAGAAAATACACATTCCGACTTAAAGCATCACAGGTACTGACCCGTCAGTACTGACGGGTCAGTACCTGTGATTCTCTAAGCATTCCGATGAATGATTTTAAAAATTGAGTTTTCATCTGCCATTCAGCCTTTGAAAATGTACTATTAAATTTCTGCTATCTGGAACTGATTGAATTGTGCCTAAATATCTAGTTTTCTGTCCCTTAATCTCACTCCATCGCTAATAAAGTGTATGAGAAAATATTTGTTATGTTTGAATGTGAATTTCATTCTCTGATACAGCTTGTTATCTAATTTCCGAGACAGTCGACCATTTTAATTAAGTTTGTGTGTCTTGTTATTTATTTTAGACTGGACCTTTTCTAGTATTGTTTTAAAATCATCGTTATAAGAAATAGCCGTGCAGTTCAGTTTTATAGGCGGGAGAACTTTCATGTTTTGACCAAGAAAATATGTACCAATGTTTTCTTATAGAACAAATCGTGAGTGTAAACTAGCATTGTTAATATAAATATCACGACAGTGATAAGTAAAGTAACCTAAAACTCGCATTAAAATTCTTGACGCAAGCTAAAAAATTCGCTAAAGTATTACATTCTTATTGATATGATCAGTTATATTGTGTAATGAAACTTATGGAAATAATTATTTTAACTGCAAATCATATATTATGTTAAATCAGCGAAATCGACAAAATTTAGTATACGGCCTGTTAAATGTGCTACTGACACTCAGAATAACACGTCAAAGTCAAAGTTAAAGTCAAATTATTTATTGCTGGAATGCAGTATACAGGATGGACATACCTAACAATATTTTTTTTAGAATTTACAAATAAACATTTACGCCAAAAATATTGATACGAAAAAATTATCTATTTAATAACAAAGTCAAAATTTCATTAAGATAATAATTATTAATATAATATGTCAATTTCTAATTAATTCTTATAATTACTTACTTAGAATGTTAATTTTTAATAAAAATGTCAAGATTTGATTAGTGATAGTTTAACAATTTTCCTTGTAACTCATGAATTCCGCCAAGTCATAGAAAGTCAAATGAGTCTATTGAAACATCTATCAGCCTTTGGAGTAGCAGTGTAAATGCTTACTACCTTAGGCAAGACTTTGGCTTGCTTGAAATTGTACGTAGATGCATGTACATGAGCTGCAGCGATCACTGAACAACGTTTGGCCTACATGCTCGCCTCTGTTTAAATAAACAAATAAATGGGATGACAATATGTAGGTGGATGTTCATGGGCTGCACCAGCAAGGCCTGCATCCAAACTTATTTTCCATTTAAATAAAGAAAAAAGGAAGAAGGCGACTCCATTGTATTTTTCTATAATATAACCACGGGAAAGCTTCGTGGCACTGAACAAACTACTTAAAACGATACCTCGTACTCAATTCTAACAAAGTCTTCAAAGAAGTCGGTTCCAAGTTTCAATTCTTCGTTCTTGGATTCAATTATAACATTCACTTGAACTTTTTACCGATCCACTCAAAGAAGTAAAAGTTAATTCTTGGCTGAATTGGAAACCATTGCTTTGTTTATTTAAAAGTTCTGTATGTTTAAGTAGATGGCAGAGAATAATTTATTTAACCAAATTAACATAGCATCCTCGATAGTTTTTGCTTCCTCGATAGGGTCTATTCGTTGTTTTTAGCCAAAATATAATTATTATATTTCATTAGTTCGGGCTGGTGAATACATCAACCCACTCTATAAAAAAATAAAATGGGGTCGATTCTGAGATCAAATCCAACTGTGTATAAGCTGCGGTTGCTTCAAAACGTTGGTCGGCTATCACATAACGCGAGTCCTACTACCAACATAAAACTATCCAAAATATATTATGTATATTTAACTAGCCTATTTCTTATTGAGTCCAAATGCTGGCCATGAGTCTCTCGCCATAATTGGGGAAGCCTTATTATAGCACGCTGCTCCAGTTCGGCCTGGTGAATACATAACTACCTATTCTAATAATATGGGGTCTGATTCTGAGGTAAAACCTAAATATGTGTAATCTGCGTTTGTTTCAAAACGTTGGTCGGTTATCACATTAACGCGAGTTCTACTACCAACACGTTTTAAGCAACAAACAAAATAGCTTGTAAAAGCGCCGTTGACTCTAAATTTCCGCTTTCAGTCTAAAAGATAATAATGCCACGTCGCCCATAATTACCAAGCGACATCTGGTGGTAAATTTGCTAAAACATTTATGCGGAACAGGACCCGCGGCACGAAGAACCTTGTTCGTGACAAGCTGAAAGGGGTCGAAAAGATTGGCAAGGAAAAAAATTGTTGCTACGTCAAAGGCAGACAGTATTTTCTTTTGCCGATTTCCGCGTCCCTATCGTATATGTCCATCTTCCTGTTGATAATTGCGTCTTTTCTGAGATTTTTGTTTACAGTATAATGAATTTACTAAATAAAAATATCATAAACAAAAACGAACACCGAAACCGAACCGAGAACAGAAATTTAAGATCAAGAAATAAACAGAGTCGCTGGGAAGTATGATGTTTAAACAGTAAATATTATAATATAATTCATAAACCTGTCATATTCCTGAATAATTTTCATAATTACTCCTGTGTGTCCGTAACTCCTAAATTCAAATTCATGCGTACATTTTGGTCAAAAAAGAGCTCATTGATTGTATGCGATACAATTGTGTCAGTTATCTTGAAATACAGGCCCCAAAGCTTCCTTTAGGCACCAGTCTCCCACAATACAATACAATACAAACTCTTTATTGCACACCAATACAAACAATACATTAGAGGATACAATGTAAAAGAAAGCAAAGGGCGGTCTTATTGCTTCAAATAGCAATCTCTTCCAGACAACCCAGAAGGAAATATATAATAGACAATTCGAAATTAGAGGGTAGGGTGCATTAAACAAACAATGGTACTATATATATTTAAAACAACAGTAGGACACAAATAATAGTAAGAAGCAGCAAAAAGAATAACAGACACAACCAAGGATACAGCTGACAGCGAAAAAGAAAAAGAGAAGTAAACGTAAGTGCACAGGTGGGGGAGAGAGAGACTAGGCAAGAGGAGAGAAAAAAAAGGAGTGAGATGAAACTTATAAAGACAGAAAGTGATCCTTAACCAACTTTTTAAATAGACCCAAGGATTGAGCTCGTCTGATGGAATTAGGTAGGGAGTTCCATAGTTTGACGGAGTACACGGTAAAGGATTTGCCATAGTACGCTGAGGAGTGGGCAGGAATACTAAGAATGCTGTTGGTCGCAGCGAAGAGTCAGATTATGGGAAGATGATGAACCTAAAAATTCAAAACGTTCTTTCAAATAATTCGGTCTAGATGAGTTGAACAGGATACAGTATAGAGCAGAAAGTATATGAGCATTACTGCGAAGGCGAATAGGGAGCCACTTGAGCCTAGTACGATAAGCGGAAACGTGGTCATACTTATGAAGACCGTAAATAAACCATATACAAAGATTTTGAATTCGCTCAAGCTTGTTAAGTTGCTCCTTTGTGATATCAAGATAGCAGATATCAGCATAATACAGTATACTAACAAGTTTAAATGTGACTCAGAAACTGTTTTACCTAGTAAAAAAATAGATATTGCTTTACGACAAAAATGACTATAGAGTTCAAATCTCGAAATTTCTACAACCAACACTTTTACAGCAACAAACTATTTTACCAGGTAACACTAAATTGCTACTACAAGCGCCTTCGACGAAAAATTTCAGCTCCATTATTATCTGGCGCTCAATTTGCTAAAACATTTATGCGGAACCCGACCCACGGCAATGAGAACCTTGTTCGTGACAAGCTAAAAGGGGTCGAAAAGATTGGTGAGGAAAAAACTGTTGCTACGTTAAAGACAGCCAATATTTTCTTTTGCCGATTTCCGCGTCCCTATCGTGTGTGTCCATTTTCCCATTGAAAATTGCGTCTCTACTCACATGTTTTTTTATAAAGTACTCGTAACATTAATCTACTAATAGCACTGTTTTTTTTATCATAAATGTATTTAACAGTATGTTTTATTTGAATTAACTTAATAATTTGCAAAACTGATTCATCCATTGGATAATGGCTGAAGCAGTTTTGCAAATTATAATATAATAATGTAATTGGACAATGACGTTTCGAGTGAATTATCGAACATGCACTGCATAATATGATATAAAGGTTGTTCTCGGATCTTTGGAATCAATTTTAATATTTTTTTAGATAGATAGACATTTCTTGTTTCGTTCCACAAAATTCAATTCACTTGAATTCCACTATCCTAGCTCTAGATTTATTCATAGGTAAGTAAATCAACGTGTATTCTCATATTTATTAAAGCTATCATTACCATATCTATAAAAGAGAAAGTGTGTATGTATGTTCCTTATAGACTCCGAAACGGCTGGACCGATTTCAATGAAATTCTCGGAGAATCTTCAGATTGGTCCAACGAGTAATCCTGTAAAGTTTGGTTCACTTATCTTTCTAACGCGGGTGAAACCGCGGGGCACAGCTAGTATAAAATATAATTCATTTAACTTTAAGTAAATATTCAATTGTGACATAAGGTAGATAAATTAGTACAATCTAAGACTGCTGTCAATATTAATATCTATATATTAGTTTCAGGCGCTATAAGTTTGATTTCATCACATCATCATAGTGGAAGCTTAGATATAAAATAGTTTTGATATTAATTTCTCCTCCCAGACGGTTCCAGATACAAATAAACAAAGAAATAAATAGACAGACGGACGACCGAGAGATCCTTTAAGTTTAAGGGATCTCATTGAAATACGGTGTCGTATTTGATATTCAATTTTATTTTTGTAGTATTAGTTAGAATTAAAATCAATATCTGTGCAAATTCTGTTTAATGAATACTTAAAAGGGTAACATAAATTAATTTTTTAACAAAAAATAAAGCTAACTTCAAACGGTATAAGTACTTTGCATATATAATAAGATACTTTTCTCTAATGATAATGACTCCTAATACTATTTTGGAGTCGATGCCCCTTTGGAACCAAAAGTAACAGTTTCAAGAGTCATTTGATCATGGAATAATCCGTGATACTTACAGTCGAACACAGTACCTTTTCTTGTTTTGGAAGTGGGAAAAAAGGTATTTTTGCGCAAACTTGAAAGAGTCATGTTGATTCGAGTCTCATTTTTATCTACTGTATTGTCATTGTGAACGAATTCTAAATATAAAGTAAAACCTAAAACCTGAAAAAGGAAATACATACAAACAATTTTTGTGCTGGCAACTCGTCAGTATTCCTCCTTCGTGCCTGCGACACCCACATACAGATTTATGCGTAGGTACATTTACGGCTGGAAAGGTGCAGATTGATTCTAAACAATACAGGTTATGCGGGGTACTTGCTTTGCCATTTCGAACCCAAAAGCATTTTTATTTAAATGGCGTATCAGAAGCGTGCAGGATACGTAGTGTTAAGTAGTCGCTGCAGCTCATGATTATCTGACTGACTACTCTTTATGCTTTCCACTACTGATCACAGGTCTCCCCGTAATTGAAGAGGCCTCTTCAACAATCAATTTCCAAAGCTTGGAGTTGGGTCAGTGGTACTTTTCTTGTCAAAATATGAATATGACGGCGCAATTTAATTGTTAGTCGATTATCTGTCAACTGGCAATACTGACAGATGACGTAACACCGGACGCAGGGGCGGCGGCCATTACAGACTCAGTGAGGATTGAGCCACGAGCGTGTAAGGAGATTGCGCACGCGCCCCACGTGTTCCGGTGGAACGTCGGTCGGTTATAAAGTGATCGTTCTACCTACAAGTGATCTGTCCGTATTATAAATTAGTGATTGTTAATTTCGTAATCAGTAAAGGAGTGTCTTAGATTTACGTTGTATTTTTATTATAACGAAGCCCTGATCTCCTCGCCCGCTTACCCACGTAAATCATGGATACTTCACAAGGAAACCAGACTGATCCATTTTTTGAAATAATAATGATTGTTGTAATTTTCTGTCAACCATGTTTTAATTGTCTATTTCCTCGCCCACATGAATAACTCTGATGTATGGCCACCGCTCGCCAACAAATATTTTAACTATAGAAAAAGATTGATCGAAAATATGATCATGTCTCTGAGTATCGTGCTAAGCTCAAGTGGCTCCCAATTCGACTTCGCCGAAATGCTCATATTCTATCTCTTCTGTACTGCGTGCTATTTAGTCCAACATCACCTCCTTATCTCAAAAAAAGATTTGACTTCCTATACTCAACCCACGACCGTTCTCTTCGCTCTTCAAAAAATCTCCTCCTTCGTATTCCCCCACACTCCACTTCCTTCTATGAAAAATCCTTTACAATTGTTGCCACAAAACTCTGGAATTCCCTCCCTCAACCCATCCGCAATGCTCCGTCCTTGCAATCTTTTAAAAACCAAATTAAAGCATACTACTTAGATTCGTAACGTCCATTTCCTCTTTTCACCTTTCTGCAGTCTCCACTGTCATTTAATCTCACTTCATATTAGTCTTCTTTCTTTTTAAATAATTAAAATTGTATTTGTTTTTATTTTTTATTATAACATATTTATATGCACCGCAACCATTTCTAGGTATTTGTTTCTATTTTCCATTGGTTGTCTGGAAGAAATCGCTGTTTAGCGATAAGACCGCCAGTTTGTGTATTCCTGACAAATGTTTGTATTATTTAATATGATAATGGTGCGCAAATAAAGAATATTTATTATTATTATTATTTATTATTGTTTATCATTTGACTTCCATTTATTGAAAACACAAACTGTTAGTCGAAATACAGTTTTAATTTTTCAGAAACTTCCAAAGACTACTAAATCCTTAGCAAAATTGTTAATTGTTGGCGCTAAATCTTACGCAAATATACAGGTGAATATTTTTTTGTGAATATCCAAACTTCTATTATAAATATAATACTTAATGTACCGAATGACCCAAAAATCGTTTAAAAGCGTTATCAATATCATTATCTTGATCCAATCTGGTTATATTTTTATGGAAGTACAAAATTGAGGAAAATAATGGCTGAAAATTTCTTCGCATTCAATATCTGGTCAATCAGGCAGTACGGATTTGCTTTGGGTTTTCAGATACCCTCAATTCCTATAAAGAAATCAATTTTGTAAAGCCTCATTTGCGAGGACAAAGAATTTCATCGAAATAACCGAAGATATTTTTATTTTTAAGATGCTCGCTACACAATAGATTGGATAGGGTAAGGAAAATTGAAAAAGCTTCGCAATTTATTTAACATTGATCTTAAAGGTATAGGCGTAGGAGAGATCAATATAAAGAATGAAAATTGAGAGTCTTGACTTGAAAGGTAGATTAAAAATATACCTACACCTAAAGACGAAAAATTCAGTCGATCATCAGAGATCTATTCTATACCCTCGCTTTAGGCTTACGTTTACATTAGTACGATTTCAAACTAGGATATAGATGCGTGTACGGTCGTTTCAGAAAACGCGCTTACAGTACCGCTTTTTGTACTGGAGAATGTTTTGTACTGTGATTCTTGCTTTCGTACACACGCTACAAAAATAAAACAAAAGAAGCGCGAATGCGCCGAATACTACTTGTTTGAAATCGCTCTTATAATCATTACAGACTCTTTACTTAGGTAGTTTTTTTTACACAAGTATAAAAAAAACTGTAAATTTTAGGTTGCCTAATTATTGCTTACGAATGTTACTATATTCATCGTAAAGTATTTCAGAAGCGCACTTTTTAATACGGTTTGAAGGCGAATCATAAGTACGAATTAGGCAATCCTTAAAAAAATATAATAAATATAAACAATTTAATACACAATTTTTTTAATGTTTATGAAATAGGAATAAAAAAAATACTTCGTTTTACGACTCGAAACGTTTTTTTTTTTTTTTTTTTTTTATTTATTTATTTCAAGCATCTTTGGCTCATAAAACATACACACAATACAATGCCAAAAACATTTCATTATAAATTACAAATTGGCATTATTCTATTAATTTAAATTTAAATTATAATTACAATTAATTAAACATTATAAGCACATATTATTATTTATTACATTAAAATTAAAATATTAAAATTACAATTAAAAAGTCAAGGCATTTATTTATTTACCCTGTTATGAATCATACAGCAGTGATTCAAGTACAGGGAGTCATATCTGTCGGACAAGACCATCAAGATCCTGTTAGGGCTGGCTCGGACCCTGCGCAACAAGTAATTTATTTTTCCGACAAAATATCTGAGAGGCGTCTTAGAAAAATGGTTACCGAATCATTAAGATTTGCTTTAAAACATGAAGCGGATGGTAATGGTATCTCTCTAAATCTGAGCAATTCTCTTCTCATTCTCTGAGAAAAACTCTCATCGTATGCCCCATAATGCTCTTTTTTTTCAACCTTTTTTATGTCCTACTGCTGGGCACAGGTCTCCTTCTCACACAATTGAGAGGGATTTAGGCCATAGTCCACCACGCTGGCCAAGTGCGGATTGGTGGACGTCATGCTTTCGAGAAATTATGAATTTCTCTCAGGCATGCACGGCAATGGAGAACATCGTAATCAATGAAATATCACGATATTTTCCATCACGGTGGAGCAGCGATAAATTCGCACATTACAAATTTCTTTGTCAGTTTCTACCACTCGGCCATCGCTGCTCTCTACCACTCGGCCATCGCTGCTCCATCCTCATACCTAACATTTTCTCAAAGCTCTCATAAGCATCTCCTAGAAAATTTCTCCTTGAAAGAAAATACAAAATTAATGATGTAATTAGTAAGTGTTAGAATTAGAGTTTCCAACGCTTCCAAGAATGCCAAATAATACGACATTTTAAGCTGATTACGATTGTTCAACTCACTGGGCAACCACAGACCAAATAAAAAGTAGAAAGAAAAAAGTAGTACACAATTAAAGAAATGTTCTTATTAGGTGACGAAAAATAAAATATAGGTACGCACAAAATTAAAGAAAAAGTTGTGTAGAGATGATAAAAAAAACATTATTTTCATATTAAAGCAGTTCCCCCATTACTCTTATAATAATAAAGTAACTACGAAATTCACAGCATGTGATATATTATAATAAAGAAACTCAAATTACAATATTGAAATAAAAATTCATTTACAAATAAACTAATCATACGCACATTCACATAGGATATTATAAAACATTTCTACTTTTAAAATTTAATCTGTGGACGAAGCAAACATATTTATTTCCTACGAGAATTTATTTTGAAACAAAATCTCTACGTACCTAGAGATTAAACGAAAAGCATCTAGAATTTTTGTTCGCACGCTTACGTTAAAGCTGTGAAGGAAAGGTTGAAACCTGGCAGTGTACTGAATGTTTTACACTGTTACCAAATTTTAGCAACCAAAAATATCTTTGATATCGTAAATATGAAAAGGACCATATTCCTCATAAATTGTATTCAAATCACATCAGATAAAATGGAAACACAATGTTTACATTAGGCAAAAGTCACGCAGATGTCAGGACAAAAGGTTATAAGGAAATGGACTTTTTAAGTAGCAGGATGTGACACGCCTCACTAAAATTTTGAGTTCCTTTGCCAATGGGTTAGAAAACCCTTATAACTCCATTCTTACGACCAATACTTATAAATAGTACTAGTGGTCCCGCCCAGCTCGGCCCGGGTGCAGACGCTGTCCAAAGAGGGTTTGTTTTTTTATTATCTTAAAATGATTTCATGTTACTGTCAAACAAAAATATAAAACAAATAATGACATACGAACTGTGAACTTGTTTAGTTCAGTCAGAATTCTGACTGTGTCAAAAGTTTAAAACGGCACGGTACGAAATACAATCGTTTGATAGGTAGGAACAATTTGTATGGGCAAACTAAACAAGTAAAAATATATTTAAAATAACATTTCCAGTGGCCCAAATTGTGAATCTAAAATCTAAACCATCCTCAAATGCACTTGAATACACAAAAAAATCATTAAAAACGGTCCAGCCGTTTAGGAGGAGATCATTGTATCAACACACGTATAGAAGAATTATATCTATGCTAATATTATAAAGAGGAAAGATTTGTATTTTTGCATTTATGTATGTTTGTAATGAATAAACTCAAAAACTACTGTTCTGATTTCAAAAATTCTTTCACCACTAGAAAGTTCCATATTCCCTGAGTAACATAGGCTACTTTTTACCGCGGGAAAATGCTTCATTCCTACGTGAAGACGGGTAATAGGGTCAACGCGGTTGAAGCAACTGGCTAAACGCCTATGATTTTAATATAGCAATGAAGCCTGGGATAGCACATAGGCTATTTTTTTATCCTACGGGGACCCATTAAACGGGTCCACGCGGGCGAAGCCGCTGGCGGAAAGCTAGTATATAATAAAAAGATAAATAAACATTAGATAGAGTCAGTTTCGAAAGGTAGAGATCCCTTTGTGATTTAATGAAGAGCTCCTATATATAAAAGAAAAATTCAACCTTTTCATGTCCCACTACTGTTTTCTTTCGGATATGAGAGAAATTTTAGGCCATAATCCATCACACTGGCCAAGTTTAGTTTGGTGGACATCATGCCTTCAAAAAATTGTGAATTACTCTCTCTTAGGCATTCACGGTGATGGTCAAAATCAATAAAGTAAAACGATTTTTTAGTGAAAATTTATTTAATTTTTAACCCTGTGGTACGCCAAAATAAAGTTGGAAAATTCAGAAACAAAATAATAAACATTTTACCTTTGTAAGTGGATGACGATGGATAATTCTTACAATGTGTACCAGGCGGTTAGGAATGAATCAATTTACAAAATCATTAATCATCGTTAACCAACCTTGATGGTCAACCATTATTATGGGTCCCCTAATCCGTTAAAAGGGACGTAGCTTATTTGCGGTAGTTTAACTTTATAAAACATGTACCTATCGTGCTAGTACTAGTAGCCTAAAATATTTTAAAACAATTATATTTTTACTAACTGACTTCAATTAAAAAAGGAGAAGGTTCTCAATAATTCAACTGTATTTTTTATGTTTGTTACCTCAGAATTTTCCACTGAGTGATACTACAAAGACTCCAAAAATAACAATAATTATTATTGTACCCACATTATAATATGGAAAACCATACCTACATATTAATAGTAAGCGCGTGGATAACCCGCTCGAAACTATAAAATGAGTTTAGAGTCGCGCACACTCCTCGCCCGCGCGGGATTGAAAACCGAGGCTAAATTATCAGCGTGGGCCATCCGCGCGTGTTGGTTTAACTATGTAACAATCCAGGAGACGCAAAGCTCGTGGCCCGTGATGATAACCAACCGCGCGGGCGTAAGCGTGACTATAAAACCACCCTTAATATAACTTTATAATGGCTGCAACCCTTTTTGCGTCCCACTGCAGGGAACGGGTCTCTCCCCATTATTGGGGAGGCTTGGAGCTTCACCACGCTGCTCCAATGCGGATTGGTGGAGATGCGGATTTTCATACCGCCCATAAGGCCACCGACAAGGTTTGGCTGCAACCCTTTTTTGCGTCCCACTGCTGGGCACGGGTCTCTCCCCATTATTGGGGAGGCCTGGAGCTTACTCCACCACGCTGCTCCAATGCGGGTTGGTTGCTGTTGCAGATCGACAAGGTTTAACGACTGTTATCTATCGACAACAATCGGGACCGACGGCTAAACGTGCCCTCTGAAGCACGGAAACGTCCATGAATTTTTTTGCCACCAGCGTTCACCCCTTTCACGCCCGACCGCGCCCGTTTAGCTTAGTTGCATAGATCGCTTGCATTCTACGCTAACCACTTGGCCATGCGCGCATGTGAATCTTTATAAAACATTGCAGTTAGCTGTGTGTCAGATTATGTTTGTAGGTATTGTTTTTCTTTAAAAGTGCAACAACGCATCTATGGAGGAAAATAATGCAATGACGTTCTCATGGAACTGCGGGTTGCGCAGAAGGCAAGTGACTTATGCAGCTAAACGAAAAGGATGTATTGTTATGTAAGAAAAAAAACAAGGACAAACCAACACACTTTCACATTTATAATTTTTAGTGTAGGTGGATGGCCCTAGTAGCAAATTAAGCGCGTGCTTCGTCAGTCACTTTAAGCGCTCGGTCTCGGCACAAAATACATAATAGTACAGGTCTCGGACAGAACTAAACCACTATTATACCTACCTACAATCGCTGAATCCAACTTAGCAGTGTGTCTGAACAAAATCTGAATTAAAACGAAAGACTTTTCTATCGAAAGATTTAAATAACAGGATTCAGTATGCCTTAATTGTATGGTCGCCGGTCGGTCGAACAAATGTAGCCATTATTCCTTGATGCGACTTTGTTCCGGCAGGATTATCCGGGCTTCAAGTCACGTTCAAGATAAAGGTATTGAGCCAAGATATATATCTACTTTTGGCTCATGGATGAGCTGGGAACTAGTCACGTTGTTTACAACCTTTTTTGTTAATTATGCTCAAATGTTTTTAATTTTGCGCAGTCTATAATTATTGAGTGTAAGTAACAAATAATGCTTAAGGAATTCACATACTACTAACAGAAATGTTATATATCCAATACACACACAGGCATCTTTAGTTCTTCTAGTAGTTATAAAAAACAGTTAGGTATTATGCTAACTACTATGCACATTAACTGTTTTTTGTTATAATTTAATGTTTAATTTTATTTGTTTAGTAATATAAAAACTCATTAAGATGATGAAGAAATATGTAATAATTACTTCTTTCAATAGATGTCCTTTAAAAATTTCTTAAAAATAAATGGTTTAAATTAACTGGATCTGGCTAAGAATCTGCAATGTGATGCTTGATTTTTTTATAATTTTTGTAAAAGCTTTTTTTGTCTAAGTTTACTTTTTTAGTACTTTAAACTTGATTCTTTCTGGTACTTTATGGCATGACAACAACTGCCGGGTTCGCTAGTATTACGTTATTATAATCTCTGAAAAGTGAAGATCACATAATATGGCGAATCCTAATACGGGGCCTGCACTCAGTCATGTATCTGTATATAAATTCTATATTCAGTTTCTGTTATATAAATTCTAACCGTTATTTTTTGGTGTAAGGTTTTGTTTCAAATGGATTATTCGGACTTCCCGTCACGTAGTAGATAAAGGAATCAAAGCCAAGATTTTAGTATAGCTGTACTGTGGCTTATACGAGTTTATACGTGCGCTTCATGTCGTGAGCTCTAAATAAATTTTACTCACAGTACATAATCAATTTAAATTTATCTTGATGCCTTATAATAGTTAGTGTAATTTATTAGAAATAAAAAATGAGTATATTTATTTTAGTTACAGTTATAAAGAAGAGTTAAGTTGAACCCGTATTTTTATTAATTATTTATCATAATATAAAACTAATAGGCCGCAGAATATTTAGGGGTTCTTATATGTGATCAACAAACATGCCGGACTGCCAATCGAAGTGTCCTGGGTTCGATTCTCGGCGAAACAGAAATTTGAATGATGATTTTAAATTTCTGTTGTCGGTCTGGGTGTTTTTGTTTCTGTCTTTGTGTGTGTCCATGGCACTCACGACACATGGTATATGTACCCTACTATGAAGCTAGAAGTGTGAATCCTTATTATTAAATATGAAACCCTTATATTTTCCTTTGTTTGTTTTGCCACCTCTTCGTCCTACCCATCATCTATTCGTATTATAATAAGTAAACTTTTATGTTCTTTTAGTATCAACTGTGGGAGGATTGCGCCGTATAGTTAGATAAATTTTAGCTAGTAGAGCAGTTCCCCCGAGTAAGGCTTTGTTTTGAGAGGTTTATCTCGGCTTCACGTCACGTAAGACATTTCTAAGAAATTTAACTTATAAGTATCGTTCATTTCAGTATCGTTCAACTATTGTTTCATACTTATAGCCCCACTGTAGGGTGAATAACAGCCTGTATCATGGGTACCATGACACACACAAACACATGGACACACACCCAGACCGAGAACAGAAATTGAATCTCATCATTTCAATCTTTGTTTCGGCGGGTACCGAATTCAGTATCCCCTATTGGCAGCAAGGCTCAGAAACCGGTTTTATTTCCAAACCGGTTTCGATCATTGACCCCAAACCTAAACCAATATCGGTGAAAGGTTATGTTTAACCGGTTTTGATTGGCTTAAGCGAAGTACATATCGGTTTTTCATAAATTTAGGTATTGGTAGTAGCAATTAACCGGTTAAAACCAAGTTTAGTATTATTCTCCCGCATTTTCATCCCGCTCTAAATACTGCGCTCGCTATCACGAAGTTTTTAGACGTGTTCACAAGTACATCATATATAACTTAGTGTAGTGATAGTGAAAAGTGACTAATTAGTTAGTGACAAATATTACACAAGCAAATTAAGTTAGCGTAAAATTACTCATTAGTCAGATTATTAGGCTAGATCGTAATATTTATAAAGTATTTCTTGTACTTTATACACAAAAAAAAAAAAAAACAAGTACATCAGTTGCATAAAACGTCCTATTAACTCAAGTTTGTTACGTAATGTGGAATTAAAGTGATATATTTACCGGTATTTAATCGAAATTGACCGGTATTTTAAACCGGTTCCGAGCTTTGATTGGCATTTTGGCAAGGTAGTCAATGTACCTTAAGGGTCGTCAAAGAATATTGAGATAACTTACTTTTAGCTAATTTGCCCGCCTTGCCTACCAATTTTATACATTTAACTGCATTTTTTTAGTTTCACGTGACTTACATTTTTAAATGTTTACTGGTCCATATCTTCTTCTTCTTCTTTTCAGCCCTTTGTAGTTCACTGCTGGACATAGGCCTCCCCTAACGTTCGCCACTCTTCCCGGTCCTGCACCTTCTGAATCCAGCGGCTTTCCGCTGTCTTCTTTGGGTCATCAGTCCACCTGGTTGGAGGACGGCCTGTACTCTGGCCATATAGAACAAGAGTGGTCTAGTGGTGGAACTAGAATAGTCCATATAGAACTCCAAAATGAAACTTTATTATGATTATTATTATTGAAAGAAAAAATGAATGCATGACTGCAAAATTTTTGAAAAGCTCGTCCCTGAGTCTTGTTATACCTACTTCCATTACAATCTTTCAGGAAAACAAAATACTATGGGAGGATTAACCTAATATACTGTCTAAAGTCGCAAGTGTTTTGAATCAATTAAAAATAGCCGTATTAAAATGGCACAAAAAATGTTACAATCTTTATAAAAAGACAGCCTAATAAAACTATATGTGCAATTTTATAACTTGTAATTTTTTGACAAAAATAAAATGACAACCTTACAGTTATGTCACTGTAACATTTGGCCGTTTTCCCGGAAGTGCGAAAGCTCAAAACGCTTACAAAGAGACGGTTTCACGCGTAAATACGTTCGCAATGGCCTTAACTGGCGGGGCTTCCGTGATTATTTGAGACTATAACCGTAATAATAATATATATCGTCTTTTTAGGTGAACTGGATGTGTAGAGCTGAACAGAGACAGCCGAGTGGTTAAAATACCACCGACATGAGGACCTCGGTTCAATCTACGGCGTGCACAGTTCACATGGTATGGAAATGGCATCTTATTTGGCATTAAATTTCGTATAGATACTAACACATTGAATAGATAAATACACATCGAATGAATAAAAAAGGCGAATACGCGATTAAGCCATTATTTGACTGTAATGTTTGGATGGTCGTATTTGCCCGATTTTTCCTGTACTACGTCATAATATTTTGTCGAATGCGACAAACACATAACCTATATCGAACACAAATAGCCTACTAAAAGGCCACTATGAAGCGATATGACAATATATTATATTATATGCATCATAATATATTGTCATATCACTGCCATTAAATAAAGAAGTTCTTCTTTTTGTGTCGGTTCTCTACTCAATTTATTATAAATTCATAATTTTAGTTGAGTGACAAAAAATATTTCAAAAAAATCGATAAACAACAGAAATTTACAATGTTAGTTTCGCTCTGCAGGGTACTTCAACCGGAAATCGGTCCGAATATTTTATTCGGCTAATGTTTAACTGACAACGGATTTTTATTTACAAAGTAAGCTCACGTTTACCAATTTGCAACAGTTGAAAATAAAAACACCTTTCTAATACAAGAAGTAGCAAATTCTGCGTGGTTATGTCAAGAACGTGGGCAAGGCTCGTGTCAAGCAAAAAGGTAATAATATATGTATATAATATATGTATAGGCACCTTGGGAGAGGGTACCGGGTTATGAGGGATTTGACCGCACTAAAATCCCCTCGGTGGCTGCCTCTGCGCTTGGGGAGGACTCCGGGATCTCCAGCGGAACGCACCGGTGTCCTCCACGCACAACGCCCCAGAACAGGCCCATCTTCGGGAGAGTAGATATGCTCTCCTGCACCTTCCGATGCTTACGGCGACATGCGGCTACGCAAACATCGCCGCACTTCCCGGGGCTGCTGGTTGGACGGATCGAGCTCCCACTCACACCGTCCACAACCCCGGTAGCCCTCTTTTAGTCGCCTCTTACGATCAGGCAGAGGATACCGTAGCTCTATTCTTAATCCCGAAGCTACAGGGACTTTAAAAAAAAAGAGTTACAGCCTAAATATACTAAGCTCAGATCATACTTTTTTATTTAATTTGAGATTCTAAGTAACTAGTTACCACTTGGCCAGAATGGTTAACTAGCACGGAAACTAGGTCCTCGTCTTCAGGATCTCTACAGTACACTTACGGAGTCATTTTTGAATGTCACTTTTCATAAAAAAAATCCTCATCCATATTAAAACAGTGACATAAATTCGATATCAAAAAGAACAAAATGTCGCATTTTTAGCTCCGCTCTGCAAGGTTACCAGGAAATTGATCTGAATGTTTTTTCGGCTAATATTTAACTACCGACGGATTTTTATTTACTACAAACAAAGCTCACAGTGATGGATGAAATAAGAATAAATTGTTGCATACCCGCTGTATTGAACAAAATATTTTGTAAGTTGTTGCTGTAATCCGTAGACTTCTGTACCCAACTGTGGGCAAATTTAAGTCACTGATTTAAAAATCAGTTACGTTACGAGTACCATCCTTAACGTCGATGAACGCATTATTTTAATGTAAGTATTTATTTATTTTATATTTGAATGGAATAGCAATCGAGCATGCAGACCACGTGGTGTTAAGTGGTCGCTGCAGCCATTGGACATCTACACACAACCTCAAGCAAGCATAGGTAAGTCTTGTCTACTCCGGAGGCTGGTGGTTGCCTCATATAAGTGTGGCCGGCAATTGCACCTTTCCATCGAAACACAACAGAATTGGTTCACGGCAGAAGTGGGTGCAGCGATGGTTCTTCCCCTACCTAGTTTATATTGATATAGATAGTTCTACCTAGTTTTTTTTTCAACCATTTTTATGTCCCACTGCACAGGTCACCTCTAACAAGTGAGAGGGATTTAGGCCATAGTCCACCACGCTGGCCTAGTGCGGATTGGTAGACATTATACCTTCGAGAAAGTATGAGATTCTCTCAGGCATGCACGGCGATGGAAAACATCGTGATTAATTAAATACCACAATATTTTCAATCACCATGGAGCAGCGATGAAATGCGCACATTACAGATTTCTTTCGTCAGAGGTGCGCGACAAGTATTTGAACCCGGCATCTTTTTTTTTATAAATAAACCTAACAATAAGGCAGACGGGCCGCGTGGTGTTAAGCGATCACCGTCGCCTATGGACACGGGCAACCCTAGGGGAGCCGCCCGAGCATTGCCGGCTTTGGAGGAGAGCTTTTTTTACAGCTTTCTTGAAGAACCCCATGTTATAGTCCACTGGGAATGCCTCAGCTGGAAGGTTGTCCCATAACCTACACGTCCGTGGTAAAAAGGAGCGTGCAAAGCGGACTGTGGAGGACCGCCACGAGTCCAGATGGTGCCGGTGGAACTTTAGCCTTCGTCTGGTGGTATAATCATGGAATGGTGATGTAGATCTTCCGAAGACCTCGGTCCTTACTACTTGACTGCTATTATTTTAATGTAAATAATGTTAATAACCTAATAGTGACAAAAAATATAAAATTATATAATCATCCACTATTTTTTGAAGATAGCGGTGGTAAAATATTTAACACTACTTTCCATTGATATTAAAGAAAGAAATAGTTGTAAATAGTAATTGAATGTTGGATTATAATATCATTATATTTGTATTCACGAAGTTAACCTGTTTACTTATCTTAAGCTATGTGATCTCAAAAGATTAATTTAATGATAGTATTTATGGCTTTTGATAGCCAACAATAATAGCCGTCAGTACAAATGTATTTCTAACATTCGCAGTCCTGAATAAACCCCACATTATCTGTCGAGCAACATGCATAGTACGATTTATAGCATGCATAATTTGCCATGCATTGTCCTCATGACTATAATCACTGTACGGAAAATTGTCACAAAATAATATGTTGGACACTAAGGCAATAAATAGCCTTTATACAGAACTTTTTTTAATTTGAATGGAGTAGCAGACGAGCATGCAGACCACGTGGTGTTAAGTGGTCGCTGCAGCCCATGGACATCTACATACAACCTCAAGCAAGCATAGATAAGTCTTGTCTAAGGTCGTATGCGGTTGCGCTGCTACTCCGGAGTGGTGGTCGCCTCATTTAAGTGTGACCGGCAACTGCACCTTTCCACCGAAACACAATAGAATTGGTTCACAGCAGAAGTGGGTGCAGCGGTGGTACTTCCTCGGGCGAACGATAATAGTTCTACCACCTATAAAACTCCAAAACTCCAAAAATTACGAATTGTAGACATTAAAAAAGTTAAACGGTGTCCACTTAGTCTACCTTTATTTCTGCGCCTGCATCACCCGAAACCTTACAGAATATACTATAAATTTTAATAAACTTGCAATAACATGTTGTTATTTATATTAATATTTTTATTAAAATATTCGTAATTTTTAGAGTTCTGTACAACAAAATTCATCATGAGCCATCATGTTTGAACCTAGTAGTAGTAGCCGTGGTAAAGATTTATGTTAGTCTTAAATAAGTCGATCTTTCCTGAAATTAAGTGTGTGTGAAAGGTCTTGACTTAATACCTACTCTACTACTAATTAACGTATACCTACTATGAAACGTCTTATACTAGAATTCCTATTATAATTCAATTTGATCAATGCCGTTACGTTTGTGGTTATAATGTTTACTTTCCTTACAGAGTAGGCCTCAGTAGTGCCCTTGGGTAGGTCACTCAACCCACTGCCTTACCCTTCCTTAGGGCGGGGATATGTGAACGAGAGGTGGCTTTTCGATCGGGGACTAGGGGTATTCCGATCCTTTCTAAGCTAATTTTCTTTTTGGTTGTCCTTTTGCCTATTGGAGTCAACCGCAATACCTAATTTACAAATAAGACTGGTAAAGTGAGTGTCGATACAGCAGTCAGTAGATTCTGTAGGATCTTTTTATATTTTAAAAAAAGGTGCTAAAATTACCATAAATATATTTACAGTGCTTTAACATCCAAGGTAAGGCTAACGTTTGCTTGAAAGTGTGTGTAGTAAACACTAGTTACAACCGTAGCTGGAGATTTTGTTTGCAGTGATGGCTTCAGGAAAGGATTGGTCATAATTTAACTGGTTAATGGTCGCGCCTCAAAAGATTCTTGTAAGCAGGGACTAAAATATCGATAAAAATTATATCGATAATAAAATTTATAGATTTTTCTATTATTGATAATTATATCGTTAAAAATATCGATAATTAATTATCGATGAGGCCTTGTTGCGTCTTGTCTTGTATTAATGTTGCTTACCAAAACGCAAAAGAAAACAAAAAACACTTGTTAGTGTCGCTCCGCCGGGAATCCCCCGATCCTCTCTTTTGCCAAATCTGGCAACGTTGCACTCGCAAGTTTATTTCGTACATTATCGATATAAAATATCGATAAAATTATTGATATTTTAATCGCTATTTCGTATCAAAATCCAACTATCTAAATTTTTTGGTAATATCGATATTTTAAAAATATCGATTTTAGTCTCTGCTTGTAAGAACCCTTTAAGAATTGTTATTTTGTTTTGAGGTACTTCGGGGCGGGTGAAACCTTAAAAAGGTACCCGGGATTCGTACAATGAATTAAGATTAATGCAGATCCTTACAAAGAACAAACAAGGAACAACAAAGAACAAATTAACTTAACACTTTTCTGATACGTTTATTCGCTACAGTTGGAATAGGTAGAATAAACTATAAGGCCCACACTTTCGAAAGCGAATGTCGCGACTAATTAACTTCGTAGGACTAGTCACCACCAGATACAACGACCATCTATTATTACGTCGCTATAACGTTATTTTTTAACGTTATTTATTTTATTACAAGAGTTCCCATTAAAATTTTAACGTACATTTCTTAATGATTTTAAACAGTAAGTACAATAAAGTTGAATAGGCGGAATCATACCTACCTATTGCCACCGTCTTGTTTAATAAGCCAATACGTACCGGGATTCGTTATTGAATTTAGATTATAGCTATACCTATATAATCCTTGTATCGCAAAGACCGAACAATGATCATAACATAATGAACGTAACGTAATGAAATTCTAATACCGTTAAACGAGCAATTCTTGCATATAAATATAAAATCTGAATTTGGGAAACGGCTGCAACGATTTTCATGAAATTTAGTTGACAGGGGGTTTAAATTTATATCGATTTAGGTAGGTTTCATTCTTAGAAAATATCGTTTATTCGCGTTTTAAGGCAATGATAAACTGCTAAAATATCATTAGGATAGGACGGTAAATTTCGCCTACATAAGGTTATAATATCTCAGATAGTAGAACGGGCAGTCACGAAACCAGAATGCCCCAGTTCAAGTCCATCGAACATCGGATATGTTTGTTTCTCTTTTTTGAGTTCCTTTTTGAGATTAGACCAAAAAAATGTTTTATCTGAACAAAGCTCGGGTATCCTGATATCAATTTCCATTGCATTCTTGACAAAAAGAAGTTTGGATAAACAGCCAGAAAAATTAAAAATGAAAGCAATTTTAATGGCTTCATTTCTTTTCCTTTTAAATATAGAAAGAAGCATAAAATATAAACAAATAATTTTCTTTACTAGGTATTGCTTGAATAAATTCCGTTGAATGAGCGTTATCACACCTGTTGTGAGCAGCGATGGCCGAGATGTATAAAACCGCGGTCTTTGATGCGATCGATCCCGGGTTCAAATCCTCGGCGTGCACATCTGACAAAGAAATTTGTAATGTGCGCATTTATCGCTGCTCCACGGTGATGGAAATAATCGTAATATTTAATTGATTACGATGTTCTCCATCGCCGTGCATGCCTGAGAGAAACTCATTATATCTCGATAGCATGACGTCCACAGATCCGCACTTGGTCAACGTGGTGGACTAAGGCCTCAATCCCTCTCACTTGTAAGAGGAAACCTGAGTTGAAAAAACGTCATATATATTGCCACCGTGTAATCCAATGAAGCGACCGGCGACCGTAGCGGGATTCGTAACTGAATTAAGTTAGTGGTTTAACGAAGTATTAAGATGCGTGATCCTTGTAACGCAAAGAATAAACAAAGAACGTAACAAATTTACTTATCACTTTCCTGATACCTTCATTTGAAACAATTAGCTATAAGAATAGCAAGAATAAACAATAAGGCCGAGTTTTTCGAGAACGAAGAGAGCTGATTAACTTCGTACTACTAGAAAACTTTGTACTATCGTATTTAGTATTAATTCCAAGTCTATATTACCACAAACTCAAGAGAAAAAGGATCTTGATAAACAGACAGACCTACAGACCGAAAGTAAAGAGACCTATCTTCCTGTTAAGGCTGCAACCGAAGATTTGCGGCGGTCTTAATATCAGAAGGGTAAGGTGCTCTGGTGCCGATTATTATCTCCTCTTTTTCAGAGATGGTTTAATATAATATAATAAAAAGCTTATAGCGAATTAAAATTAATTGAACATTTTGTAGGTGGTAGAACCATTATGGTTCGCCCCGGGAAGCTGCACCCACTACTGCCGTGAACCAACTCTGTTGTGTTTCGGTGGAAAGGTGCAGCTGCCGGCCAAACTTACATGGGACGACCACCAGCCTCCGGAGTAGCAGCGCAACTGCATACGACCTCAGACAAGACTTACTTATGCTTGCTTGATGTTGTATGTAGATGTCCATGTGCTGCAGCGATCACTTAACACCACGTGGCCTGCATGCTCGTCTGATACTCCATTCAAATAAAAAAATATGAACAATCCTAAATGGTTTAGGTCTATGTCTACGCAATCTATGATATTAAATCAATTCGTTTTTGTTACTATATATCGTTTATATAAATTCCTTTGAATATGCGCAATCACACCTATTGCCAGCGTGTAATCCAATGAAACGAATCGTGCCCGGGATTCGTCAACTGAATTAAGATTAATGCGGGATCCTTGTAACGCAAATAACAAACAAGGAATGTAACAAATTAACTTATCACATTCCCGGTACCTTTATCTAAAGCAATTAGCTAAAAGAATTAGGCCGATTTTAGGGATGATTTTGTAAAACACTTTTCTTGTTTCAGAAATTGTTGCTTTATTACTCTAACCGTCCCCTTTTAGGGTTTTGTGTCTCAAAATAAACTCTTATATTATAAAGATTGTTTTTCCCTCCGCCTATCGGTCAGATTTCTTATGTACGTGAGGAGGTATCCAGTGAAAATTAAAATATTTTGAAAGTATGTAAATAACAGGCTTATAAATTAATGAAATCTATAATATATGTTAGGCCGTATAAGATCGCATGTAATAAAACCTATAGGCTAATTTCAGTCAGTCCCTGTAGCTTTATTCTTAAGCTAAGGCCCCTGCCTGATTGTAAGAGGCGGCTAGAAGGGGGCTTCCGGGGTTGTGGGCGGTGAGAGTGGGAGCTCGATCCGTCTAGCCAGCAGCCCCGGAAAAGACGGTGGTGTGTGCATGGCCGCATGCACCGTAAGCACCGGAAGGTGCAGCAGAGCATATCTGCTCTCCCAAAGATGGGCCCGTTCTGGGGCGTCGCACGTTGAGGACACCGGTTTGTTCCACTGGGGATCCTGGAGTCCTCCCCAAGCGCAGAGCAGCAGTAAGCGTAGTTTTAGTGCGGTACAAATCCCACATAACCTAGTATCCTCTCCCAAGGTGCCGGGTACCTTTTGAACCCCCCATAACAAAAAAGGCTATTTTCTGTCTACAGTACGTGTATAGGGAATCGAAAAATCTTGGTTTTAAGGGTGCGAAATATAAATTGGAATTTTTGTTTCCCTTATTTGAATCCCGACGTTGACAAATATCTGCGTACAAGTTTGTCCCAAACCGTCGTAGCGAGACTGAGTATCGCATTAGTTCGACATTTTCTTCTTTCATGTTTTATGTTATACTAGCTGTGCCCGCGACGTCGTCCGCGTGAATAAAGACTTGTAAGAAAGGGATTGATTAAAGATTAAAGATTATTTATTTGGATTGAATAAGTAGTTGGTAGATTATTCTTACATATTATAGTGAAATCACTTATAATAAAATGTTCATATGTTCAGAAAACAACTTATTTATTTTTTAACCTAACAAACCTAAAACAGTAAGGAATGCTTACTGTACTCAGATCTTACTATCCAGTTTTCACATGCTTCGCTTTTCTCGCGCAATCAGATTCTCTTTACAAATATGTAGCTCGTTTATTAAACTTAAGAGATACGTAACACTGCTGTGCCCGTGGCTTCATCTATGTTAAAAATAAATAGTATCTTAAGTAAATTGAGTGAATTTATACTGCAAAGAATGCATAGGATACATAGCTTTAACCTACTGCAGAAAAGAGGTGCACTATACAACTACTTGTAGTTGGGAGACAAAATTTCTAAACATACACGTGCTTAGGATTAAACAGTCGGAAAAATTATAAGGCCAATTAATAAACTAAAGATTTAAAACTTGCGGACAGCAGTTTGATCATAAGTCATAACTCATAGTCTCATATAACATTGTGAAAACTAAAGCAGAAGGCATTGTCTCTAAACAGTGTGCTATCTGTATTTGAAAATAAAGAATCTTTAATATCTCCATCAACTAACGTGTGTGAATGAGCCCGTACGCAATAAAGAGACCGCAAAAAAATTAGTTATCATTGGTTCAATTAACCATGTTCAGCATCATACGTATACCCAACGACGGGACAACCCGCGTGGCGCAATGTTTACCATGCCGGACTGCAAATCGAAGGGTCCCGGGTTAGAAACCCGGCGAATCAAAAATTTCAATAATGAGTTTAAATTTCTGTTCTCGGTCTGGGTGGTTGTGTTTCTCTCTCTGTGTGTGTTCATGGCACCCAAGACACAGGGTATATCTACCCTACTGTGAGGCTTTAAGTGTGAAACGTTATTTTTTACACTATGTACTACTTACTATTATTAGACTTTAGGCTTTTATTTGAAATTATCTCCATCGATTCTCTTTGTAGAAGAAATGAATATTACTCAATTACGCCATCTACCGTATGGCACGTAAACTTTGTGGTTGATAAATCAAATGTCAAATTACCATATAGATAGATATTAAGATTAACAGTTGGTTCAGTAAAAGTTTTACTATTCGTCACCTAGATGTCTGCAGTAGTCTCGTTTTGTTAAGGCTTTTTACCTTCTGTATGAAGGTTTTGAGCATAAAGGTTGTAAGATTTGGGTTTCGGTTAATAGTCGGAGCTCGAGGCCTCCTCAATATTAGGAGAGCTCCATGCCCAGCAATGGAACGCTAAAAAGGTTGCAGCCTGATATAATGTAGCGATAACAGTCGTTTCAGCTGCAGCCTCTTCATGATCTTCCACCCCAAATGTAGACTAATAAGCTGAGCAACTTACTTAATGGAGCCTGTGATGGAAGGTTTGGCGGCGGTGAGGCTCGCGATGCGCTCTAGGTACCTATAGCTTAGCCATACTCGGCCAACGAAAGAAAATACAGTAAGCTGATCTAAGTATATTTAATATGGTCGACCATATTAATGATAGTTCAAAATCATTTTACCTAAATTTAAACTTTTATTTATGGTTTTGAAAGAGCTGTTAACGAATCCTTCATCCAAATTCCCCAAAGTGTCTTTTAAGTTAATGTCGCGTATTGTTTAAATGAACATAACGTTTGTGTTTATGACCCGATTGATATGAAATACACACTAAAGTTAGAATTCATTTTATTTGCTATTGAGGAGTAGTTTTGAAAAAAGCTTAAATATGTTTCTTATTATGTTAATAAAGATTACAAATACAAAATTATAAGTAAAATACTCTGCACAAAAACATTCTGTACATCAAGTCTCGACACTCAATTTTCAAAGAGTTTCAAAGAAAATTGACATTTAAAGGGTGAATTTTGAGAAATGCTGAAACACGTATTTTTTTTTATTTTGGTTACATAATATTTATACCAAATTTCAAGAAAATCTATTGAAAAAAACCAAGTTTTCCATACAAATTTTCATCCCTCATTTCACACCCTTAAAGGGCGATTTTTAAAATTAGCTATAGGCTAAATGTTAGCGAGGACCAATATATATAAAACAAAAAAAGTTTCATCAAAATCCGTCCAGTAGTTTTTGCGTGAAAAGCTAACAACAGACAGACAGACAGACAGACAGACAGACAGACAGACAGACAAAATTTTCAAAACTTATATTTTTAGCTTCTGTTACTTGTAAAAAGACCCCTAGAAGTATTTTTTTAAATTTCTATGCAATGTACAGAATTGACCCTGCTTACAGTTTTATTATATGTATAGATGCTGTTCGTTAATTCGACGTAATTTATTTTTGAGTATAGAAGCAAATGGCAACCCAATTGGTTTCAAGTCATTCAAGTAGTTACTGCATGCCGTTATCATCTAAACAGCAACACAAACAGGTGTGACTCTGTAGGATCTCAAGCAAGGCTTGAGATACTACACGCTGCTAATCTTAAGGAGAATGGTCTTCATATCGTGTAAGAAAGAACATTACATGTCAGAAAACCCACACATCCACATAATAGAATTGCTTTACGGCAGAAACGAGTGCGACGGTGACTGTCACTGAACATATTAAATTAAATGTTCTTTTTAATATAAGACGACCCGCGTGGCACAATGGTTACCGCATGCTTGCATCGAGGGTTCCCGGGTTGGATGCCCGGCGAAACAGAAATTTGATGATTTTAAATTTCTGTTCTCGGTCTGGGTGTTCATGTTCCTGTCTTTGTATGTGTCCATGGTACCCACCACACAGGTGTACGCACACACCTTACTGTGGGGCTATGAGTGTGTAACGTTTATTATTTATTTAATATGTTCTGTGTCAGTTTATTCATTATAAATATAAAAAAATAAAAATAACTTACCCAAATTATCTGCTCGATGAAGGGGAATGATGGCAACCCATAACACAACGAAAAGACCGGCTCTTTGCGCCATTATACTACCCCCAACCACACATTCATAAAAATAATCCTATTCACTTTGTCCACGACACAGTTTCTTTTTTACAAACATTCTATAACATTAAATGGGATTTCACTCTAAATTGTCCTGTCCTTCATGAAAAATGAACAAATGGCGACGGAACAGTTGAACGAACTCTTCGCAGCGTCAGATCTGAAACAAAGAAATTAAAGTTCTGAATATGTAAATACAGATTAGAATAAACGTCTAACAAATTTCGCTGGGCAATTAGAAAAGAAAGTTTGATTTTTCGAGGCTCTAAGAGTTTGAGTTTTTGAAGTGAAATGGGCAGCGATTCAGTAAATAATAAGGGTATCCTTTGTCTGCAGAAAAATTTGAAGTTGAAGAATAAATATTAAGGGCTGTTAAACTTTGTACCATCTGGAGGGCCCTACTTTAACTTTTATTAACCTCATTGACTTTATATTAACATAGTGATCTATAGTACCTACATATAACAATTTATTTTATACTTAGATACAAGTAAATTTAATTTGACTTTTTGACATTTATATGCCTGCTTAATATTATTATCATATGACATTTTACGGCAAAAGGCATATCACTTGAATTCTGGTGTATGAACACCTCGTACTAAACAAAACAAAAATCATAATAATATTAGCACATTCAATAACGTTTCATCTTCGATGTGTCTTGACGGTCGTGGGTGCTATGGACACATATAAAAACAAGGACAGATCAGTAAAGGGGTCTCAGTTTAACCTTTAGATATCTTCATAGCTGGGAATAAAACCCAACTAATTAACTTTAATAACTCTACAACTATACATATGTTGCTCTACCAACACTGATCGGAAGGAAAAAATCGTGAACTTATATTACTTCGTAGATTTTACTTAAAAATTCGAATATATAAGTCAAAATTTAAGAATAAACTTGAACCAATGTGGTAGAGGAATCCTCGTTCTAGATTAGATACCCGCTAAAACCACGAGATAACCTAGATTAAGATAAGTGGTCAGGTTTTGTAGATTTCTCTGAATTTCTCTCGCAAATACGGGTCCGCACAAAAACACAAATAGTGACATAGCTTAACTTTATTTGTTAAAAATAACTACACTTTAACTTACTGTAATTTTTTAGCTCATGTACTAAATAAAAGACTTTTTTGTTATTTGGAATTAACTGCAACCATTTTTGCGTCCCACTGCTGAACACTGTTCACGCTGTTCTAATGTTGGTCCTTTGCAATTAGATTCGATATATTAAAAAAATGTTATAAGAAACACATCGTATTGATTATAAGCTAATGCTAGAACAATACCACTACAGCTACGTAAATGATAAAATATGGATATAGTTCATATTTTTGAAGTGAAAACTTCTTTAGCGGCGTTGTGCACTTTTTTTGGGATGGGTAAAAATGTTAAAATCGCGTCAGGACACGTGGCCTGATCGAATATTCGTAAGACGGCAGGGTGACAGCTAATGGCTTGACTGTCTATACTTGTAAAATTCGTTTATATCAAGTATTTAAAATATGGACATTGAACACAGTGCATCTATTAATGGAAAAAGTGACGAAGAAATAGTGAAAGAAATTGAGTGAGTACTTTATTAAAATACTAGAATGAAAACCTACTGAAAATACTAGATGAAAAATAATACTGATAATAAAAGCAATTCGTGCGAAATTATTTCCTAACCATTCCAAAATATCAAAAATGCACAACGTTAATGTTCAAGTTTTCACTTCTGCCGGCACTACCGGAGTGCGATCACCGTCGCCTGTGGACACGGGCAACCCCAGGGAACCCATATATATTGGGGTAGGTAACAATATTTTCACATATTTTAGAGCTATAAGTAGTTATCCTAAATTTTAGTGAAATCGGTTAGTAATTAAAAATTTAACTTTTAATAAGAAAAATGTTTCCAAACAACACAAATACTAAAAACCATATTGTATACCTAATTTTAATGGCGTTACCTCGATCGATACTTAGTCAATTGCAATAAAAATGTCTATAATGGGTAAAAACATATTCATGTTCAGGACTATACGTAACAAGAAATAAAATAATCAAAATCTGTCCACACAGTCGAAAGTTCTGAGGTAACAAACATAAAAAAAAACATGCAGTATAATTGATAACCTCCTCAACAACATTAATACAATAAATTAGATTATCAACTCTTTTGTTTGCATAAAAATCCAAAATTTGAAATCAGCTTAACTTTCGATGATAAACCGATTTTTTAATAACCAGATTCAATAAATTGACAAGTTAACACTGTTTTATATCCTCAGGCGTAAAAAAACGCTCAACGAATTTAATATGGAGTTGTGCCTAAAATATTGTTATACACTAAAATTTATATACGTCACCAGTAAATCATGCTATTTCCCGACCGTTGTAATATAAAGGAGGGATATAAGCGAAAACAATGGCTAACGCTAAATTACAGCAGTCTTTTGATGAAAACCGCCATTTGTTGTAACATTACACCGGGGTCTCGGAATATAAGTCCTTCATTTATTCTTAGGAACTTACGAGGCTCAACCCTTCTTCTGTTTAGAAGAAAAATATAATAAAGTAGACAATTTTGGTTTTTAATGTATAAATTATAAGTATAATGCATTGCTTGGTTGGTTCTAAGTTTTTTTTTATTTGAATGGAGTAACAGACGAATAAGTGGTCGCTGCAGCCCATGGACATCTACATACAACCTCAAGCAAGCATAGGTAAGTATTGTCTGAGGTCGTATCAGTCGTATATCGCAGTCGTATATATCGCATTTGCGCTGCTTCTCCAGAGGCTGGTGGTCGCCTCATGTAAGTGTGGCCGGCAACTGCACCTTTCCACCGAAAAACAATAGAATTGGTTCACGGCAGAAGTGAGTGCAGCGGTGGTACCTCCCCGGGCGAACCATAATAGTTCTACCACTTAAAAGTGATTTTTGATAGCAGTTCGTGGTATTGTGGGTTTTTAGATCTTAGAAAATTCTGTTTTTATATTACGAGAAAATCATGAAAATACCTACGTTATTTTTATAGAAATACCTTGCCCATTATTATTTACCTCTTTGACTCATTTTACTCACGTAAAATAGTTTTATTTAAGAGCTAGTAGGTATTCGAGAAACTTCAAAATTTAAAAAAAAAACATAATTTAAATAAAACTATGTTTTCAAACTTTAACCTTACTAGTTGTGGCAACGCAGGTTCGGCGGCCTGACGCCACAAGCTTAAAAACTGACACACATACACACACAGAGTTCCAAAACCTTCCCGTGAAGGCGGGTACCCATAGAGAATACTTGTATAAATAACTTCATAGATTCATTATTTTGCTATCCATAGATTTATAATCTAGTGGCAACTATACCAAACACTACTATAGTAGAAAATTTTCTATTGATTCTGTGTTATGAATTTTATTTTACCTACTTAACTGTGCTAACACAAATAGTTTGATTAGTAACTGTAGTTTTTTTTCAACTATTCATTCGGAGCATTAATTGATAATGGAAATAAATGTTGATTAACGACGACCCGCGTGAATGGTTATTATGTTATTAAGCCGGACTGCTAATCGAGAGTTCCCGGGTTCGATTCCCGGCGAAATAGACATTTGAATGATGAGTTTAAATTTCTGTTCTCTATCGGGGTGTTTGTGTGCCTGTCTTTGTATGTGTCCATGGTACCCACGACACAGGGTATTAATAGCCCCACAGTGAGGTATCACTGTGGGGCTATGAGTGTGTATCGTTTTATTAACTATCATTTTAATTTATTGGTCAAAACTAAGCAATTTGAATCACGAATGATAGTGTTTATTCTCATGGTGACTTTATAATAATATACCTAGTCTCAGTATAATAATATACCTAGCCTCTATAAATAACGCGCATTCCCCGTGGACCAACCGTTCGTTCAACTAGTTGGTCCACGGGGAATTTTTTTCCCGCAGTCCAGAAGGACAATCGGCCGTCTATAATAAACAAATCACGTCACGTACAAGCCTTTAGTCGTCCTCCTCATTTCTTCATAATAATACTCGTAACCCTACTTATTATATCGATGCTCGTAACGATTATCATTATAACGTTATATACGTCGTCAGCCCCCGGGAGTAGCATCGCAACTTCAAAGAACCGTAGGCAAGATTGGGACTTGCCTTTTATAGCCCTTTTTAGAGTTCCGTAGCCAAATGGCAAAAAACGGAACCCTTATGGATTCGTGATGTCTGTCTGTCCGTCCGTATGTCACAACCACTTTTTTCCGAAACTATAAGAACTATACTGTTAAAACTCGGTACGTAGATATATTCTGTGAACCACATTAAGATTTTCACAAAAATAGAAAAAAAAAACAATAAAATTTTAAGGGTTCCCCATACTTAGAACTGAAACTCAAAAGAATTTTTTTTTCTTCAAACCCATACTTGTTTTTGGGTATTGGGTATCTATGGATGGGTCTTCAAAAATGATATTGAGGTTTTACTATCATTTTTTTCTAAATTGAATAGTTTGCGCGAGAGACACTTCCAAATTGGTAAAATGTGTGTCCTGTAACTTCTAAAATAAGAGAATGATAAAACTAAAAAAAATATATGATGTATATTACAATGCCTATTAAACTTCCACCAAAAATTGGTTTGAACGAGATCTAGTAAGTAGTTTTTTTTAATACGTCATAAATCGTAAACCACAATTTACCTTTCATTCAATCTTAATGCAATGATTTCTATGGATAATCAAAGGCAATGATGTATTTCTGTTGCCGCTATTGTTATACAAATACTAAAAATAGAATAAAATAAATATTTAAGCTCCCATACAATAAACGTGATTTTTTATAGATAATGGTACGGAACCCTTCGTGCGTGAGTCCGACTCGCACTTGGCCGGTTTTTTTTTCAACAACAAAACAACTTTTGTAAACACCCATTTGTGTGCAAATAAAAGTCTTTGTCTTTTTTTGTATCGGGGGGAAACCTTCAAAAGGAACTGACACCTTGGGAGACGATACCGGGCTATGTGGGATTTACCGCAATAAAAGCCCCTCGGTGGCCTGCCTCTGCGCTTGGGGAGGACTCCGGGATCTCCAGTGGAACTAGAACGCACCGATGTCCTCCACGCGCGGCGCCCTGGACCTGGGCCCGTTCCCAGAGCAAATGTGCTCTCCTGCACCTTCCTATGCTTACGGCGGTATGCGGCCACGCACACTCCGCCGTCCTTCCCGGGGCTGCTGGCTGGATGGATCGAGCTCCCACTCTCACCGCCTGCAACCCTGGAACCCCCCTTTTAGTCGCTAGTACATCAGGCAGTGGATACCGTAGCTCTATTCTTAATCCCGAAGTTACAGGGACTGTCTTCATAGCCCTATAATAATATGTTGATCTGAGAAGGAGTTTCTGGACACTACTACAGAACTTCAAATTTTATTGTCCATGGATGCAGCAACTACTTTACCACGTGGCTTGCATGGTCATCTGCCGCTTCATTTAAAAAATGTATATAAACCACACTTTAAAATGACCGGACATTAATTCTCACAAATTTCTAAGTATGTTTCAGTAATAAAGTCCATTTTGCATTTTATTTAGACTATTTCGAAAGCCTTCATCTACCCTAGTAAAGCCTGGTATTTAAAAGGTAAATTTAGTTCTAGTAGAACTTTTGTGCTGGTCCTGCATACTAATAAAATGTTGCCTGCGTAACCAATTTCAGCACAAATTCAAAATAACATGGCCCAGAAAGGATTTAATAAAAAACTTTTATTACCCACAGACGCGCATTACCATAGTAAGAAAGCGATAGACTTCATAATTTTATTTTTACATGAACCATTAAACTTTTATTGAGGACATCAAAATATTAGCATCTAGTGATGCTGATGTGACATCTTATGTAACTACTAATACTGGAAATAAATCTTTTTTTTTTAAGAAAAGTAAAGTGTGGAAAACTGACTTAACTCAAAATCTGCAAGCGAAAGTATTAATGGGCTGGCAGTATATAGTGAACTGATGGCCTAAAAAAGATAGCAAGTAGCCGCTGGATTCAAAGAGCGCAGGACATGATGGAGTGAGGATCGTTAGGCCTGCGTCCAGCAGTGAACTAAGAAAGGATAATAAATGGATGAATGAAACATCGTTATTTAAGGTACGTATTTATAAATAAGCTAAAGATGAAGAAGTACGTTTGTACGTAAGTACGGTGAAATATTCCGACGTTTATGCACACGAGCCAGTCAAGCCAGTCTTATGTGTCCCAAAAGCTTGCGAATACGCGCCTACACGCGCTATCAAAACCAAGTTTATACGCGTGGTGGAATATGCTCCAGGCCTCTCTCACTATCATTACGCCGGTTTGAAACCCCTCTGAAACCATTGCGAAGAATTAACTAGCTAAATTTTACTCGCTTGTAGTGGAACCGCTCATGTAATACGGTTTATTTGCGTACGTGTTATACACCCAAAATCCTTCAGAGTCCCGACTAAAATCATAATTCAAGCCACAACACTAATTTCGATGGAGATAGCTGAAAACACTGAGTTTCGACTTGAAGATATAACTGTCCTTTACTATCATTTGGTAAATTAGTTTTAGGGTGACTGCTCCAATTTTTATTTTATTTTATCAAATCGACGATTGTTAAGTAACGGTCAAGGGCCGTGGGTTACTGAATACTTAAAATAAAAATCAATCAAAACGAATTTACTTTTCTGTAAGAAAAAAATATTCAATTAATATTTATTAATTCAATAACATTTGCATTTTTATATTACTCTTTTAAGTTTAGTAAGGTAATCAGTTGAATTTCAAAATATATTTCTGTCTTTGCCCATTTTTAATTAACTTGAGCGGGAGAATGTTTTTAATTGTACCATTCTTTCACTTCGCTACCCTGAAATTTATGAAATTATAATTATGAAAGCAAAAAGCAAAAATAAGCACTGCTCCAAAAGTTAATTATGAAATTTAACTAAAAGTCAGTCATTCATCGCGAAATCCTTTTCAACGAAGAAATGCCTACAAGTTCACGAAACCTTAACTCACACAGGTTTTATCACAACATTTTCCTTATTTCCTCAAAATCATATTTTTTGTTGGAATCGAACTTGAACACTTTCTACGTTGTTCAGTGTTAACCACTAAGCTCTCAAAGCTGTACCTGCCAACTTTTTCGACCCAAAATCCTAATTAGCTTTGACGAAATCCCACTGAGAATCCGAGTTCAACGTCAAATATTTTTCATTTAATATTCACTTTCATTCTATTGTTTAAGTACCAAAATAAATTCTCTTCAAGCACCGTTAAAATATCTTCGGCTTAAATTGATAAGAGTTAAGTTGGAAATTGTGATTATGACCTATTTTAAATCTGGTACAACCTCCAAGGTAAAAGGAAAAAGTTCCTTTGAGAACTTGAAACATCTGTGTAGAAATTTCGTTAAGAATTTAGGACAGATATATTTGGTTGGTAACTAAATGAAATGAAAACCTTTTAAGATAAAGGGTAGACAAGGTCAACAGAATTACACTTAAGACCTAGCTTGGAGGTCGAATTTAACTATTATTAAAATGTAATCTCAGTCATTTACATTTTTCTTAATTTTATTTTATGAATTTTTACAGGATTACGAAGTACCTATCAAGGTAACGAGTTTAAAATTATCGTTGTTTTATAAAAGTAAGTTGAAGTTTCTTTAGGAGAGGTTCGTTCGATTGATGAATTATATTGCTTCTAATTCACAATATATAAACGAACGTCGGTAGAATAGCAGTCGTTAAACGTAGTCCGAGGCCTTATGGGAGGTTTGAAAACCGACGGCTTATTGCCGCATTTCCACGCGGAGCCGCGAGGTGGAGTAAGCTCCAGGTCACCCTAACTATCAATGATCTTCGCTTGCCGTGCGATAAAGGCATCGTCCTCTATTATAGGGGGAAGCCCAGCAGTGGGACACAAAAAAGGTTGCAGCCAATCGTTGGTATTATAATTATATTATGCAGATTATATAATATTAATTGTAAATAGAAAAGTTATCAGTAGATAGTAAATAGAGAAGAAGATAGTTAAGTTTTAAAGAGTCTTCTTTAACGAACTTAACTAGCGCAAAAATTCGTTAAAATCTGAATTAAGTCAAGAAATATTGTAGCTACGTTTGTACGTGGCTGTCAAATTATAACGCCTTCGAAGAAACGTAAACTAATGAGGGGATTGCGTGTTTGAAATCATAGCCTCAGAAAGCAGTTAACACGCCCACTCTGTCATATTTCTTTAGCATATTTTAAGTGAAAATAGCATTTTGTAACAAGCTACTAAAAAACTGCTTACAAGACCTTAACGATGAAGATGAATGAATGAGAATAATTTTTTGTTAAAGTTAAGGTAACCACAAACAGCCTTTAAATACAAGTCGTTGTTATTTTTTAAATAATCGTACAAACCAAACAATTCCATATAAAATGTTGTCCACAAGCCCTTACATTCAAACATTCTAACAGACAAATTAATGTCTTAGCCGCTTAGATTTGAATTTATTTAGAAAAAATTGTATAGGTCATAAAGTCGTAAACCATTTTTTTACTTAATGATACCGGAATGAATAACAAATAAATGATGAAGAGACTTAAATTTCACTTGTAGGCTTATGATTTGTGTAACGCAAAAATGAAAAACTACGGAACCAACTTTAAAAATCTATTCTAAATAATAAAATAGTAAATATATTATCTTCATTTGAATTTATTTACAGTTCGATAAACGGGCTTAACTTACCCTCTGAGAACAATACAGTAAATACTTAAAATTGAGTGATTACAACACTTGAATTAGTTATAAAAAACATTATTTTATACTCGTAGGTTTAGCCAAGATAAATATTTAGGTGGGCATAGTATAAAAGGCACAGAGAAATCGGGTGGTGTGAGTTATTTGGAAGTCCGTGGTATAAGGCATCCTTTGTTTATATTGTAATAATCACTTGTGGCAGCAAAACAGATGGATTTTGCACAAAAAGATATGAGAACAGTTTTTGAATACACTAATGTATTGTTCTTTCGAATTTACATTTACGCTTTCTATAAGAAATCTTAGTATCTTTAAGTCCAATGAAGAACGTTTGCTTTTATTGTTTTCTTAAAGCCATGGCTTTGATCGGCTTTATATACTTTTGCAATCTTTTAGAATCGTTTATTTTACACTTCCATCTCTTATGAGCTTTTCATTGTCTACAGTAAGCCAGGTCTATTAAAGATTCTCCTATTTTTTTCTGATGGCTCGTAGTTATATTTTGTCTTGCATTGGTTTATTTACGTAAGTGGATGTGGATTCCGTTAATCATTATAATCCGACGACCCATGTAGCGCAATGGTTACCATGTCGGACTGCTGATCGAAGGACAGGTATATTTATAACCTTTTTATTATATTTATATCTTGAAATGTTCAATTAAATCTGTGTACTCTCACTTGTCAGTTTAGAAAAGTAATTCTTTTAATTTTGCTCAACCTGCGACCGTTACTGCGAGCGACCTTACAAACCCTTAAAAGAATTAGGGTAATAACTTCATCTTAAATTATGAAAATTGTACACAAAAAACTCTTCATTAGGGATTATCGTCAGGTGTTGAGTCTGATCTTCAAGTACAGGTGTGACTATCTAGGATAGATATTGACGCACTTTTACAATTTAATTATCTCAAATAATGACGGTCAAAAGCATAGGTTCGTGCCAATTTAAAGAAGGTGATATTATACTAAGAGCATCAAAGTTACTGACTCACCCTTCAGGAGAGACGGCATAGCGCCTCGCTTCGATGCATAATTTTTGTACCAAATCTGGTGCGGGGAAAGAACACACACATTTTAATTTTGTCACACATTCACAAATATTTTTTCATCGCTACAGACGCATACATTTCTAAATATGTCAATTTCAATTAACAACGTCATTTTCTATGCACCGTCAATACTGACACCGACACACACAGACACACTAGTTGTATAACTAGAAGGCACATTGTGCATGCACGTTGGGACGAGGGGTTCGCCCGTAAAGGCCACTCCTCTGACGGGTGTCATACCTGTCATACCTTGATGCTTTAAGGATATTAATGACATTTGCCAACAACTATGCATTTAACATCTAAACTTCCTTCCTAAAATCACAGAAGCACAGAATCAGGGACTCCATTCGAACTTCGACAGAATTTGAAACCACTAGACTATTACTGCTCAAGTTATTCATTACTTTATGGTAACTAACTCTTCGACTCTGGCCTTATGCATATTCTCAGGAATTCCAGACGAGCCAATATGGAAACTTGTTATAGAAGAGATACTTATTTATAAAATAAATTGAAAGTCGTATACTTAATCTTAATATCTATTAGGTATAATATAATAAATATTAATGTATGTAAAGGTCCACTGGAGCCGATATAGGAGCGTATTAGCTTATGACGCTTTTTACCGACTTCCAAAAGGAGGAGGTACTGTTTTCAGCTGTATGTATTTTTTTATGTACATATGTTCAACGATTACGTCTGTGGACTGATTTTCAAAAATTTTTTTTTTCTATGCTCATACTTTCGAGGTGGTTCCATTGTCACCAAGTCAGGATCTGATGATGAGATCCCAGGGGAATCGAGGGGAGTTCTCAAATTTTATAGGCACACACGGTTAGGAGCTGAGAGCAAATTCTTTTAATGATTTATACGTTCAGATGGACCGACACTAGTATTCTTTCAGGCTATTAGATTACCATGATTTTAAAAGGTAAATCTCATTAACGTTTAAAATTTTGGTGAAAAAATCCAATTATGCATATTTACAGAATTATTAAATTAAAATTACTGAAAAGAGATTGATTAAATTAAAAAAAAACCGACTTCAAACTGTAAGAACGTACCTTTAGTTCTGAATAGGCACCGACTCCAAAATAGTTTTAATAGTCATTACCATAAGCAAGAAGAAGTAGGGTCTGAACAATTTTATTTTTTACCGTTTGAAGTCGGTTCTATTTTTTTGTTAAAAACTTATATTGACATTACATCACCTTTCTTAATGAAGTCTTTCTTTTATTATATGGACTAAATTATATGGACGTTATGAAGGCCTGGAGCTCACTCCACTACGCTGATCTATGTACCTACATGGGCATAAAAAATACTGCATACAAAATAAGACTCCTAGCGACTACTTTACATTCAGCTATAGTCTTCAATGCCACTTTCATTCGCGATGCACAAGTGAATACTCGCTTCAAAGTTTCCATTTTGTATGCTTTGCATTTGTACATTTTGTACATTTACTACACAAAGCTTAAAAGAATGTAAGTACCAAGTTGAAATTTCGTTTTGAGCTGCATATAGACAATTTTCTAATATAAGACCTGACATAAAAGCGATATTTTTAATATTTAAGGGTGACGTTGAGTCACCAAATGTCGTTTTGGTTTTTAACAATAGGCAGGAGACGTCAAAAGCTGTCAATAGTTTACTGAATCGTTTACTGTAAATTTTTTTAAACATTACACACACATAGCCCCACAGTAAGGTATTTAATACCCTGTGTCGCGGTACCATGGACACATACAAAGACAAGAACACAAACACCAAGACCGAGAACAGAAATTTAAATTCATCATTCAAATTTCTGTTTCGCCGGGAATCGAACCCGGGACCCCTCGATTGGCAGTCCAGCATGGTAACCATTGCGCCGCTTGTACTGATTGCATTAAAAACTTGTCATTAATTCATAGGTAGGCGATCAGTTTATTCTAGCTCGCATTAGAATTGCGTGGTTAGGTAATTTCCTCTTTGTTTTATAGCAACAAATACATATAACTGTGGACATTCAAAGATAAAAACATGAATCTTATCATTCAGCATAATTATTACATACCGGTTAGATTTAAAAAACTTTTTCTGAATGAAAATATTCAGCTAAAGCCGGCACTGCCACTTACGTTCGCGATGCACAAGTGAATACTCGCTTCAAAGTTTCCATTTTGTGTGCTTTGCACATGTACATTTTGTACATTTAGCACACAAAGCTTGATAAATTTTGTTTTGAACTGCATATAAACCTATGCGTGTGAACAATATTCGAATATAAAACTTGACAAAAAGCGTGCCTTTTTTGGCTGCGTCCCACGGGCACGGATCTCTCCCCCTTATTGGGGAGGCCTGGAGCTTACTCCACCACGCTGCTCCAATGCGGATTGGTGGAGATGCGGGTTAGTGGCCAACCCGCTGTCGCATGTTTTTAAACCGCCCATAAGGCCTCCGACAAAGTTTAACGACTGTTATATATCGACAACAACCGGGATCGACGACTTAACGTGCCCTCCGTAGCACGGAAAACGCACATAATTTTTTTGGCCACTAGCGGTCACCCATCTCACACCTGATCGCGCCCGTTTGGCTTAGATGCATAGACCACTTACGTTCTAAGCTAGCCGCCGAGCCATGCGCGCTTCATGCAGCGGATTATACATTTTTTTACGCTTAAGGAAACGTAACAAGATCTGCATACAAAAGAGTAGTGACTACTTTACATTCAGCTATTTCCGGCACTGCCACTTGCATTCACTGTGTTCTAGTAAATACTCTCTTTAAAGCTTCCATTTTGCATCGATACATTTCGTACATTTACCACTCAAAGCATAAAAGAATGTAAGTAGAATTGAAATCGGGTTTTAGGTTTAAAAGAGGGGTATGGAAACACTGACATTCAGACCGAGAACAGGAATTTTTAACTCGCCATTCAAATTTTCGTTTCGCCGGGAATCGAACCCGGTACCCTCCGATGGGCAGTCCGGTACGGTGATCATTGCGACACACGGGTCGTCAAACGAATAACTGTGGGATTTCTGGTAGAGGAAGTAGGTTAAAGTATTACATCACGCTATTTTTACAGTTGTTACGTTCGTAACGATACTATAGTGTTTTCGAAAGTTATTAGACGATTTATGTAAAGAGTATAATTTATTAAAGCCAGAGAGTAGTACAGTGCAAAGGATAACAGAACTGATCTACCAAAGGTGTGTAGTAGATAATTTACCTTCATAAATTACAGATTCAAGACATTCGACTAGAACTTAGTAACTAACATAGCAATTATAGGTACACGATTAGTTTACACTAGTAGTTATCCTCTTTGTAGGTATTAGAACAACAAATACCTAAATACATCAACAGATTTAAAATAGATGCTCTACCGTCCGGTATTTAACTAACTTAAAGCACCAGTAATACTTAAAAACTTTTTTAAGAGAAAGAATACATAAACGTAACGAAACTTGCATACAAAATTAGGCTCCTAGCGCCTATTTCACATTCAGCTGTTGTCGCCACCACTGCTGCTTCCATTCACGTTGCACTAGTGAATACTCGCTTGAGTCCACATTATGTGTGCTTTGCATCGGTAAATATATTTTGTAGTCTTACCTAAACCTAAGAAGAAATGTCAATACATCGAAACTGATAAAAAATTGCTCAGAGTGTATATAGTATCACGCTTTCAAACAACTGGCAAGTTGTGTGAGTTAACTTTACTCTTTTTACATTCTCGAAAGGGGATTTTACGTCATTCCCCGATTTTATAATATACTTAATTTTTTTTCCTCTATAGCCTTTCGAATAAATGGACTATTCAACACAAAAATATTGTTTTATTTCAAACCAGTAGTTCCTGAGACTAGCGCGTGCAAACAAACTCTTCAGTTTTATAATATTAATATAGATAATCTTGGCATCTGTGCTGCTAATGACACAGACTCAGGTAATTAGTTAAGTATAAAAAGAAATGTTAATATTGATCGGTTAGGTTTTTTTTTCAACCCTTTTTAATGCTCCATAGCTGGAAAGTCCTTTTATGTATACTCTTGGAAGTTAGAGGAATATGGAACATTGTCAACCACGCCAAGTGCGGATTGGTGGACATTATACCTTACTCACTTTGAATGACATTGTTTCCGGTCAACCCATTCATGTTAGCTAAAGTTGTTGATTTGATAGAAAATAGGCGGAAAAAAAATCCCACCATATTTTTTAAACAAAAAAGTACTTAAAGCACTATATTTGAGATAACAGGCTAAATAACTATGGCTATTCAAGCTCTACTAAATAAAGTTAAAGAGTCTTATTTGGTTACCACGTTTCCACAAAAAGAATTCGCAACCTCAACAAGATCTGCATACAAAATCACGGTGCACCAGTGAATACCGGCTGCAAGGTCTAAATTCTGTGATTTGCATCGATAGTTTGCAGTCACGCCGCCAAAGCCTACAGCAATGTGGGATACGTAAAAAATGGTTTTTAAAGGCCTGTAAAATTAGAAGTAGGTCGCAGTTGATGTAAGGGTAATAGATCTGGGTAATTTCAGATATGAGCGGAACTAAAATGGCTGCCGTTCAAGGGGTTCTACCTAAAATAAACTTAGAGGTCTTTCCTGGTCTGAAATCGGATAGGTAATATTTGAGTACGATCATATATTTCAACCTCCGAGAATTTAGCAGTCGTTAAACCTTGTCGCAGGCCTTGTGGGCGATGTGAAAACAACCGACAGCGGGTTGGCCACGCAGTGGGACGCAGAAAAGGGTTGCGGCCATAGCACCCACATTAATTGTTCAAGTTTAGTGCAATAGATACACATGAAGGCACTATAAAATAAACATTTAGAGTCTTAGTTGACTCTCTCTGATGACGACGTACGTGGAGTAATGGTTACCATGCCGGTCTGCCGATCGGAGGGTCCCTGGTTTGATTCCCGGCGAAGCAGAAATTTGAATGTTGAGTTTGAAAGTTCTGTTCTCGGTCTGGGTGTTTGTGTTTCTGTCTTCGTGTGTTTCCATAGCAGCCACGACACAGGGTATATCTACACTACTGTGAAGTTATAAAAATGCATTTGAAAAAAAATGTGATCATCCGAACATTTAATACAAAATATTACATATGTGTCGCAATTAAAATTGTTAGATTATAGCGAAATAAATTCAAACTTAAAAAAGAATTGGCAACTTCAACAAAATCTATAATCTGCATACAAAATCACGGTATACCAGTGAATCGGTATACCGCTGTAAGCTTTGCATCGGTAGCAACAATTTTCAGTTACGCCGCCAAAGCCTGTACTGGAATGTGCGATACGTTAAAAATGGTTTTAAAAGACCTTTGAAATTTGCTAGGTTGCAGTAATTGTGGGGTGCGGAGCAGGTCACCTTCACGTGGTGCACCCCGGGCCCGCTCAGTAACTTTCGTCGACGTAGATTTTATCCGTGGACAGGTTACTGAGCGGTGGCAGAGAACCTGCGGGGCGGCGTATTTCGCGCGTCCCTCTGTCTTGGCAGGGGACGCAGTGGAAGAGACGCTAGGACGGGCCCGATGTGTACTTACCCTACCTTCGGGCAGGCAGGGATATATCCCGGCCACCGTCACATATCGTAATCCCACTTGGGGTGTCGTGGACATGTCTCACGGCCTCGGGACCGAGGGTCACGCCTTAACCGGCCTGACCGCGAGGAAGAAAACCTCTATAAAAAATTACCCGAAGCTCAAGTGGCGGCGCACCGCGAGGGGCTGAATGGCTGGCGGTAAAGGGCCTTGTGCCTCCAGTCGCTAGTGCGTCCCCCGGCACTGGTACCAGCCGACACCAGTGTCGGGAGACAAATTTAGGCTTATCCGGGTAAGGGGCCACTGCCCGGATGGACTGCTACTTGCATCCCATTCTCGTGGGAATTAAAATGGAAAAATCAAACTTTAACTTAATAAAAAATGATGTTGAGACGGGAGGAATGGAAAGAGGGAGAGGAGAAACGGCGAGGGAGAGGGAGTCTGGAAACGAGACGTCCCGGGAGAGAGTGACGAGAAGCAGGGCGGGGCTTTTGTCCGCTGCAACGTCAGAAAATGAGGATTCGGACTGTTCTTTGATGTCCGCTGTATCCCGGCAGTCCACGGCCAGTCGGGCCACGTCGGTTGCCTCAAGAAAGAGGCTCCCCGCACACGGGGGAAGCAGTGACGACAGGCCGGCACGTAAAAGTGCCAAACCTGCTCGAAGCGGACGAGATGACGAAGGGTTCCTGGACCCAAGTGTTCCAGTGGCAACGACGCACGCCAAGGCCTCTTTGCCCAGTGTAGAGGAACTGGGTCGAGAGATGGCACAGCAGCCGACAGGCGAACTAGGTTCTCGTATAATCGAGAACCTAGAAGCTATTGATAAGGTGGCCGACAAGTCGGGTCGTTTAAAGGGCGTGCGAGCCCTTAGGTTGGCGGTCCGCCACATCCAGGCGGCATCAATAGAGATGGTACAGAGGGCGTCTGCATCGAACCTGGAGCAGGAAAACGCCCTTCTCCGCTCCCGGCTCTCAGAGCTGAATAGTAAAGTGGAGGCCCTCACAACCGAGCTGGCAGCACTTCGGGCTGAACGCCGAGTGGATCTTAGCCCACCGACCGCGGAATCATCAGAGAGTCGGAGCTCGGACGTGGTCCTCATGGAGAGGCTCGGTAACCTTATCGAGGGAAAGCTGGCCGCGTTCAAGGCGGAGTTGTTCCCCGATAGGGTTTTGAGGCCCCCTCTGGGGAAAAAGCCTACCCTTGTTTCCCCCGCCCCACCCAGACAGGGAAAAAGCGGTAAAAAAACGGGGCAGCTTTCAGAGCCGGCAAAAATTCCGACCGCGCCACAGGCTACAGAGCCGCGCAGAGTGCAGCAAGATAGCTGGAGCACTGTGGTGAGCCGGAAGGCAAGGGCTAAAACCCGTAGAGCCGCCGCCCAACCAGTCCCGGCTCGACCAAGAACGGCCTCGAGCAGGCGTCCGGTGTCAAAAGCGCCATCGGGAGCCCAGACTTCCCGGGCGCCCAATGCCCGTACGGCGCCGAAAGGAAAAGGGCCTAATAAAAAGGCAATTAAAAAGAAGGTGCGGCTCCCGAGAGTGCCGAAGACGGCGGCGGTGACCATCACGGTTCCAGAAAACAGTGAGGTCACCTACGCTCAAGCTATGGCAGCTGCCAAGGAAAGAGTAAAGCTGGCGGAGGTAGGGATCACCGAAGTGAGGCAAAAGCGGGCTCTCAATGGTGGTCTTCTACTCGAGGTGGCAGGGCAGGAGTGCGCTGAAAAAGCCGCCGCACTGGCAACAAGGTTGCAGGAGGCCATCGGCGACTTGGGCGTGCGGGTGGCGCGACCCATAAAACTCGGGGAGGTGAGGGTAACAGATCTCGATGACTCTGTCACCCAACAGGATGTCACCGCTGCCATCGCCGATGCCGGTGGGTGTGACATCGGCGATGTCAAAGTGGGTGAGATCCGGCGACAGCCTTTCTCCCTGGGAACAGTATGGGTGCGTTGCCCTGTGACGGCAGTCCGGAAGCTGGCCACCGCAGGTCGGGTCCGTATCGGGTGGGTGTCTGCCCGTGTGGTCGCTCTGGAGACGCGGCCACTGCAGTGCTACCGGTGCCTAGAGTTTGGACACGCCAGGCACCAGTGCAAGAGCAAGGTGGACCGTAGCGCGCTGTGCTACGTTTGTGGCGAGCCTAACCATACGGCTCGTCATTGCGTAGTACAGACGCCAAAATGCGTCGTATGCGCAGAGCTCGGCCGGAGATCTGACCATCGGCTGGGCAGCAAGCGTTGCACGCCTCCAAAAAGAGGCCAGAAGAGGAGCGGGCGAGCGAACACCGCCTCGAACCGGGTTGATGGGCCCGCGCTGGCTTCGGCCAGCACTTCGTCCCATCCCCCGCCAGAGGAAATGATGGAGACACAACATGCATAGGTCTCTATCATTTCAAATTATCCAGGGGAACCTCAACCACTGCCGAGCTGCACAGGATTTGCTCTTGCAGACTCTTGCAGAGCGCTCTGTCTCCATGGCGGTGGTTGCAGAACCTTACAATGTCCCCGACCATCCGCGTTGGTTTGGGGACATTTCTCGGACAGTCGCCATTTATTGGGGAGGCAGTAATGGGGAACCCCCGTGCACCGGGCTACACGCGGAGCCTGGAGTGGTTGTGGTAGAGTGGGGGCCCCTAGCAGTCGTGGGCTGCTACGTCTCCCCAAACTGCAGTCTGGCAGCATTTGAAGGCTACCTGGACAGAGTGGGTAGCTGTGTTCGCGGTTGCCTTCCCCGCCCCATACTAGTGCTTGGCGATTTCAACGCCCACTCGCGGGCCTGGGGAGGCAAACGCGACACCGTCCGGGGCAATAGCACCCTGGAGTGGGCGGCAGGTCTGGACCTTCGGCTTTTAAACCGTGGGGCTGTCAGTACCTGTGTACGCTGGCAGGGGGAGTCGATCGTGGACCTTTCATGGGCGACTCCGTCTGCCGAGCGCTTTGTGACTGGCTGGAGGGTGGCGGAGGAATTGGTTACTCTATCCGACCACCGTCACATTATTATACGTTTGGCCTTTGACCTGCCGAACCAGCTAGGTCACCGTAATGACGGCCCCCTACGACGCTGGGCACTAAAGCGAATAAACCGCGATTTGCTCATCGCTGCTGCCCACGTCGTAGATTGGACCGGACCTGCCGAGTCGACCGCTCAACAATGTCCGGACGAGGAGGCTGCCAGATTGCAATCGGAAATGATGGCAATATGCGAAACGGCCATGCCGCGGGCCAGTCCCGGCCGCCGTGGATCCGCCTACTGGTGGTCGGAACTCATTGCCCAGCTGCGAGCGACCTGTTTACGCTCCCGGCGCCTGTTTACTCGCGCACGCAGACGTCGGACTGCCGGCGCCGAGGAGAGGGAGCAAAGGTACCGGGAGTATAGGAGCGCGACCATGGCGCTTCAGGCTGCAATTGCGGATAGCAAGGCAGGCAAGTGGCAAGAGCTGCTGGAGGGACTCGACAGGGACCCCTGGGGACGGCCTTACAAGATGGTGTTCGGTAAGCTGCGACCGTGGGTGCCCCCACTAACGGAGACCTTGGCCCCCGTCTTCGTCGATACAGTGGTGGGCACGCTGTTCCCCAGAGTCTCGGGAGGCCCCAGCGGCTCTACACAGCCGCCGAGCCATGCAGACTGGGCAGTTGAGCTAGCCGTCACGGAGGCGGAGTTGGAGTGCGCAGTCAAGCGCCTGGCCGAACGCAATACCGCCCCGGGTCCCGACGGAATCCCCGGACGGGCCTGGGTGCTGGCGCTTACGGTTCTGGGCGTGAGACTACAGCGTCTTTACACTGACTGCCTTCGTTTTGGTCGGTTCCCCACGGTGTGGAAATCCGCCAAATTGGTGCTCCTTCGCAAAGTGGGAAGGCCGGAGGACTCGCCAGGTGCATACAGACCCATATGTCTGTTGAACGAGGCGGGCAAGCTCTTCGAGCGTATCTTACCCACTCGTCTCAACAGACACCTGGCAAATAGCGGCCCGGACCTGTCCGACAGCCAGTTCGGCTTCAGACGGCAGCGCTCGACCCTGGATGCTATCATTCGGGTTCGAGAGCTCACTGAGCAGGCCGTCTCCCAGGGCAGAGTTGTCTTGGCTATTAACCTTGACATTGTTAACGCTTTTAATTCTCTGCCTTGGGAAGCGATAAGGGCGGCACTCGACTACCATCGAGTGCCTGCCTACTTACGACATGTGCTGGTTGACTACCTGTCGGACAGGTCCATTTGCTACCCGAGCCGCTACGGGACCGTACAGACGAAGGATGTGGTGTGCGGGGTTCCTCAGGGCTCAGTCTTAGGGCCGCTCCTGTGGAACCTCGCATACGACGCGGTGTTGCGGACGTCGCTTCCACCAGGTGTGAGCGTTGTCTGCTACGCCGACGACACCCTCGTCCTTACAGAGGGCGAGTCCTTCGAGAGGACCAGCAGGATTGCTGAATTGGGGGTGGCCTGTATAGTGGCGAGAATTCGCGGGTTAGGGCTCCGGATAGCGCCTCAAAAGACCGAGGCGCTATGGTTCCACGGCCTCAAACGGCGTGAGGAACCCCCTAGCGTGTCAGTGCGAGTAGGTGACGCAGATATACAGCCGGGCCGGTACATGAAATACCTTGGGCTGGTGCTCGACAGCCGCTGGAGCTTCGACGAGCACTTCAATCGTCTCGTTCCCCGGATTCACAAGGTGGCAGGTGCTATGCACAGACTGCTGCCGAATCTCGGGGGACCAAGGGAAGAAGTCCGCCGCCTCTACGCAGGCGTCGTGCGCTCTATCGCGCTCTACGGCGCGCCCGTATGGTCTATAAGGCTATCGGGTAGCCGGCGCCGCGCGGCGAAACTTAACGCCGCGCAGCGCATGATCGCGATCAGAGTCGTACGAGGTTATCGGACGATTTCTTATGAGGCGGCCACAGTCTTGGCGCGGTTTCCGCCCCTAGACATCCTGGCGGATATGGACGCAGAGGTCTTCAATAAGATCCGTGTCCTCCGCCAGGGGGCTGACCCTTCGAACGAGACGATCGTCGAGCTTCGTCGGAGAGCCAGATGGCGGGCTCTGACGCGCTGGCGCGTCAGACTGCGCGAGCCGCAGAACGCGCGTCAAAGAGCCGTCGGCGCCATTCTGCCCAGCTTCAGGGCCTGGCTAAAAAGGGAGGGTCGCGTCACCTACCGACTGACTCAGATGCTCACCGGACATGGCTGCTTCGGTGAGTATCTGAACCGCATTGGACGTGAGAGGTCTGCCAGGTGTCATCACTGTGGACATGACCAGGATTCCGCGCAGCACACGCTTGAGCACTGCCCAGCTTGGGAGTCCGAGCGGCGGGTCCTGGTCCAAACAATCGGACATGATTTGTCCCCGGCGGCCGTCGTCGAAGCGATGATGCGCTCCAGGGACGCGTGGGGCTCGGTAACCTCCTTCTGCGACAATGTCATGTGCGCAAAGGAGGAAGCCGAGCGAGCTCGGGAGCGTGCAGATCCCGCTCGGCGAAGGAGCCGCCGGGGCCGACGTAGATAACGTCCCCCGGCGCTAGTCCCTGTAGCTTCGGGATTAAGAATAGAGCTACGGTATCCCCTGCCTGATCGTAAGAGGCGACTAAAAGGGGGCTTCCGGGGATGCGGACGGTGAGAGTGGGAGCTTGACCCGTCCAGCCAGCAGCCCCGGGAAGGACGGCGGTGTATGCGTGGCCGCATGCCGCCGTGAACACCTGAAGGTGCAGGAGAGCACATCTGCTCTCCCGAAGATGGGCCCGTTATGGGGCGCCGCGCGTGGAGGACACCGGTGCGTTCCTATGGAGATCCCGGAGTCCTCACAAACGTAGAGGCAGGCCACCGAGGGGGTTTTAGTGCGGTCAAATCCCACATAACCCGGTATCCTCTCCCAAGGTGTCGGGTACCTTTTGAAGGTTTCCCCCCCGATACCAAAAAAAAAAAAAAAAAAAAGGTTGCAGTAATTGTAAAGGGAAACACACTAACAAAGCTGGGCAATTTTAGATACGAGTAACTATCAGTATCTATCAGCAAAGAGAACAGTTTCAAAACTATATTTTTTCAGTTTATTGAAATGTACTAGGTGACGTAGAGTTAAGTAAATGTTGCCGCCATTGTTCGATCTTATCTGAGGTCCGAAGGATGATGGTCGACTCATGAAAGTTTTGCAAGCAGCCGCACCTTTAAACCATGACACAATAGAATTACTTCACGGCAGAAATGTCTGCATCAGACACTATCCCGTAAGAACCATGCAAGTGAAATCTACCTATTTTATGTATGGCATTTCTGGTAGAGACGTCCTTTGATTTATATGGAATTTTCAGTAGATAAAAAGACACCTTACCTAGTATTCACATACTACACTAGTATATACCGTGTTGAGGATACGAGATAAGGTGATAATTAGCCATGAAGCGCGCTGGCCCGGCGGTTAGCGTAGAACGCAAGCGATCTATGAAACTAAGCCAAACGAGCGCGGTCGGGTGTGAGATGGGTGACCGCTAGTGACTAAAAAATTCATGCGCATTTCCGTGCTTCAGAGGGCACGTTAAGCCGTCGGTCCCGGTAGTTGTTGACAGATAACAGTCGTTAAACCTTGTCGGAGGCCTTATAAGCGGTTTGAAAACATCCGACAGCGGGTTGGCCACTAACCCGCATCTCCACCAACCCGCATTGGAGCAGCGTGGTGGAGTGAGCTCCAGACCTCCCCAATGATTGGAAGAGACCCATGCCCAGCAGTGGGACGCTAAAGGGTTGCAGCCAGATAATTAGCCAAACCAGGAAAATAGATCTGGATTCATCATTTAGATTTCTTTACCACTGGAAATCTCAATAGGTCTCTTTGCACAAGCACAAATTCTAATGCGTCATAATTATGTAGCTTAAAAAATATTGTGTCTTTCATTTGTTTAATTTCAATATTGACCCAACTTGGACTACCTTCAGCTCAATGAAAATACTACGTAGAAATATACCACTATTCAATATGTATTAGGGCTTTCATAGAACCAAAAATAAGGCGTAAAACGGATTTCAATAATATTTGTGTTAAAATATCAAAACACAACCAACAGTGCTGTTTTATTATTATGAAGAAAAGATGTATTTTCATATGTGTTTTTTAGCAAAACAAGTCTTACATTATAGATAAACAAAATGTTTACATACATTTTGGGACAAAGCAAATAAAATGGACGATTAATCATGCTCCGGTACAAAGTAAGCGAAAAATATAAATAAGGAAAAATACCGGCTAAGTACGAGTCCACTTCGCACATAAAGTTTCGATATCATTTGGCTGCAACCCTTTTTACGTTCCACTGCTGGGCATGAGTCTTTCCCCAATATTCGGGAGGCCTGGAGCTTACTCCACCACGCTGATCCAATGCGGGTTGGTGGAGATGCGGGTTAGTGGCCAACTCGCTGTCGGATATTTTCAAACCGCCAATAAAGCCTCCGACAAGGTATAACGACTGTTATCTATCGACAACAACCGGGACCGACAGCTTAACGTGCCCTCCGAAGCACGGAAACGCGCATGAATTTTTTTGCCCTAGCGGTCACCCATCTCACACCCGACCGCGCCCGTTTGGCTTAGTCGCATAGATCGCTTGCGTTCTACGCTAACCGCCAGGCCATACGCGCTTCACTAATCACGCTATCATTTATTAATTGCTATTTTATTAATTTAGATATTATTCCGTTACTTATACTGCACGAAAAAAAAGACTGTATTGAATTAGAAGTCTGTTTTATCACATTTTGATATTCATTTCTAATTGATACCTCTATGTATATGCGTCTGGATTGACAAACAAATGTCTTTGTCTTTGTCTTTATCTCTTTCACTATCTTCAAGTAAAGTGACAAGTACGCTAATTGTCCGTTAAAGTCACTCGTAACTTCAATTTCAATTTCACGATGTTCTATTCATGTGATAAACTGACCCGTACTCTAGCTTTTAATTGCCAATTAATTTTACTTGTGACGTAACTAATCAACACTTTACTTGGAGATGGTGAACGAGGCTCAAAGTGGCATACAGAGAATTGTCATCTTAAAATATTAAAATTAACGTAAACTGACAAATGCTAAAAAATGTTTTTGTTTTGTATTAATATTTATTCTATTTGCCCACTTTTTTGAAAAATGGGTATTGATGGACATACAGGCAAAACGGACAAGGAAGTGATCCTATAAGAGTATCCTTTTTACTTTACGTGGTACGGAACCCTAAAAAGGATTAATGAGAAATTGTGTTTGTTTTTCCTTCGCGTAGACGTTGCGGAACGTTGATAAACATTGACATTTTTATTAAGAGCTGGTCAAAAATTATAACTTTTTAACAAAAAAAAAACCGCCTTCAAACGGTAAAAAATAATATAATCCAGTACTTCGCATTTGATGCTTTTCCTTGCTAATGGTAGTCTTAAAACTGTTTTGGAGTCGGTGACCATTCTGAGCGAAAGGTACTTCATTTTACTAAGGGCCCGACTCCAAAATATAGATCTATTCAACTAAGCCAAACGGGCGCGGTCGGGTGTGAGATGGGTGACCGCTAGTGGCAAAACATTTCATGCGCGTTTCCGTGCTTCGGAGGGCAGGTTAAGCCGTCGGTCCCGGTTGTTGTCGATAGATAACAGTCGTTAAACCTTGTCGGAGGCCTTATGGGCGGTTTGAAAACATCCGACAGCGGGTTGGCCACTAACCCGCATCTCCACCAACCCGCATTGGAGCAGCGTGGTGGAGTAAGCTCCAGGCCTCCCCAAATGGGGAGAGACCCGTGCCCAGCAGTGGGACGCAAAAAGGGTTGCAACCAAGTAAGGATTGAAGCCTTTTTCAGACGGACAGTTTGAAGAATATGAAGAAATGCCATTAATTAATATTGAATAAACTGAGATACCTACACAAGAAATATTTTCAGTCTCATAATATTATATTCAAACTTAGAAGTATTTTCCTACTTCGGGGATTGACAGATTGGATTTTTATAATCTGGTTGAGGGTTTAATAATATCAACTTGATACCTACTGACGGATAAGGAAGTAGGATCACTTCCTTTTAATTTAAGGCTTTATTATTATATTTCTGAGCTACTTACCGAGCGATGGACGAGCGGTAAAGACCGCACTCTCCGATACGGAGATACTGAGTTCAAACCCCGGCACGCGCCTCTGACAAAATAAATTAATCAAATGCGTATTTATAGCTGCTCCACGGTGAGGGAAAATATTGTGACGCTTAATTAATTGCGACGTTTTCCATCAATATAAGTGATAGTAGTTTATTATTTCACGAGGACACTTTGTAATGTCCAACAATCCGCGTGGACTATGGCCTAAATCATTCACAATACTTACTTAACCCTAAAGCGCGCATCAAGAAAATCACACAATTACTTAGGTGCATGGAGTCAAGAGACCCCAAAGAAAATCTTGAAAAAGGAGAGTAGGTAAGTCAAAAATCTTTGCTATTGTTAACATTAATATTTAAAAATATAACATAGACTTACAAATTGAAGCAAAAAATACAAAAGTTTTAACCGCTGTTGTAACAACAAAGTTTTGGTTTAGGCGAGATAAACTTTAAATAAAATTATTAGAGATTTGTTAATCGATTTAACTATTTAGTATCTGATTAAGTATACCCAAAAAGTTGTTGAAAAGGACATTAACTATATTTGTAGCATTTTGGGTAACATTTTTTATCGTCCTCCCTAGGACACTAATGACTATCTTCAAATTCTTTATTTTACTGCCAAAATCATTAAAAATATGCACATCAGTGCGTTTACTGATTCAACTTCCAAAGAAGAACCAGTAACATCTTACCTATGTTCAGAAAATATTGCAATATGTCCCTGTATCTTAAGCCGTTCCAAAAATCAGTAAACTGAAAGAAAAGTAAATATATTATGTAACTAAACACAAAAAATACATAAATTAAATGCCCATTGTAAAAATATAGACAAACTAATATGAAATGAAGTAAAAACACAAAAATAAAAATTACCTCCACCGCAAGAAGTCACGTAAGTACTCGCATGGGGTCAGCGCTCTAAACAGCAGAAATGTGCATATGCGATAATGTTCTGGACACCACTAATTTGACTACCCTGCAGGAAATTAGGAAGCTAGAGTGAGTCCGGGTACGCTAAAATAAATCAAAGATGCATTTTTTTTTCAATATGAAATCGCGCTGACCCCATGCGAATAATTAAGGGTTAAGATACGGGACTCTCAAATGGGGAAATGAGAAAATACGTCACAAGTAATCACTTGCGTAAACATTTTAATGCGATCAGATCAAAAATAAACATATATTTACTAGCTAACCGCGTTTAAATGTTTGGGGTGAGCCACCCTTATCACGTAGGGACATGAAAAATAAATCTTAGCCGATTCACAGACCTACTGAATATTCATACAAAATTTCATAAAAATCGGTCAAGCCGTTTCTGAAGAGTATGTTAATTAACATTGTGCCACGAGAATTTTATATATAAGATTATTTTGCCTGATCACTCACTATTCTCAATCTCAAATCTTATTGGCCTACCGATGGTCAAACACGACCACGACGAAGCTCTTTTAATAAAATTAAGATGTTTTTTAATAAAGAGCTTTCTTTTATAGTGTGTTCCAAATATATTAATGTATTTGTAAGTGAATTTCCAGAGATACCGTAGTCGGTATCTGAGATGATATGATGATAGAATGAGACTTTTAATGGTTCTGGGTAGTCCCGGAACCATTTATTTTTGTGTATGATTTTTGCCAATGTATGGGCTGATCATAAAAATTCGTTAAAAAAATATTATAAATATTATTTTTACTAAATAATAAACTGTTTCGGCTACTACTTATAATTATAATTTCCAAAAATTGCGTAAATAAAAAAATATAATCCATCTCATAATAATCATCAAAACTTCGATCTATTAAGAAAATTCATATGAGCAAACCCACAAGGTTATAGAAACGATAAAGATTCTTTTATAATAAAAAGTTATAATTCAAACATTATTAAAAACATCTTTTTCACAGAATAAATCGCTACCGGTATTCTTACGGAATAAAACTCTGCATATTTTTTCCAAATTTATACAAATTAAAAAAAAACTTTTCGAAATCTAAATTACTATTATGAAAATTCATATTATAAGAATGCTTTACTACTCCAGGAGTTCAAGAATATTTTTTTTTCTTTTAAAGGTTAGGAAAACAATTAATTGATTTTTTATTTTATCTAACTTTGATATTAGTTTGACAATATTAAATAATTTAATTGAACCTTATGTAAATATCTTGTACTAAAAAAATCGGTGGTAACATTAACTTAAGTTTAACGTCGATATTGATATAAATAACAATATGAATTGTGAAAAAACATTTATAAAACATTTTTTAACAACAAAAAGCTTTTTCATTATCTTTTAACATCTTATATTTACACTTACTTGAAAAGCCACCGAAAATCCACGCAAGGGCAAATAAGGCAATTATGTCAAAGTAAATTAACTCCTTTGAAACTGAACACCTTGTCACTCCAAACTCTAGTTGCGAACTTCGAAACGTACACCACAAAGTTGTTTATCACCGCATCACTTCTAACAATACGCACTGACACAGAAAATTTCGCGTGACGAAAAGTTTCTTACGCACATGGTACAGCGTAACGTACTACCGCGAAAGCTCACAAGCGAGCTTCTGCAACGGATGCGCGCGGGCGACTGAATTTCATCTCGTGTATTTCAGAGGTTTCTACCGCGCTTCTCAAACTGCGCAGAGTAACTTTGTTATGAAACAAATTAATATTGTATGCCTTTTCGTTTTCAGGTGCGGTGTTAATAAAGAATCGTTGGGTTGAGGATGCGATTTTATTAATGCTTTCATTATATTTTATGACTGCCGCGTTTGAGATGATGAGACTGTTAATTTTTTATAGGATCTTCGTTTAGAAGAAGCATAATTATGTTTTTTATGGTCGTACTATAAGGATTTGTTATGAATTAAAGATAATTTGATTTTGTCGCCTGTTAATTGTAATAAATAATGTAGTTTAAAAAACTAAAAGGCACGCTTTTGTGAAAATACGAACTAAAAAGTAAAAAATAAGAAGAAAATGTATTTTACTGTAAAAAAGCGTGGGGTGCATGGTGTCAATAGTGTCTTTAAAACCACCCCACGCTATTGTTTACAGTAAAATACATTTTCAGTAGTTATATATTAAGGTATCTGGATCAGGATCATTCAGAGATCCAGATCCAGATACCTTAATATATAACTTTTCACTATTCATCTATCAGTTTTCACTTTTCATTTACCAGTTCTAACATAAATTGACATTAGAAACTGATAGTTGAAAAGTTAAAAACTGATTGATGAATAGTAAGTACATACATACCACAATGAAAAATTAAAATTGATAGATGAATAGTGAAAAGTTAGATAATGAGGTATCAGTTTTAACTTTTCATTTATCATTTTTAACTATTCACCTAGAAGTATGTAGGTGTCTATCTATCTATCTATCAGTTTACTATGTGTGTGTGTGTAGGCATGATGTATTTATTATTCTTTAGTGTGGGATACAGAAATACTACCTATATGTATAAATCGAATGAAAGGAAAGGAAAGGAAACTTGTATAAAATGTCTAATAAAAAATTAAATAAAACGACTGTTAAAGTTTCATTTATATATTTTATTTTGTTCTTCACATACACAGTTACAAAAAAAGTATTTTATTGTGTTTTTCACATACACAGTTACAAAGAAAGTAGGTAATGTTCGTTCGTTCGTTTCGTTTTGATAAATGATTAAATAACTAATACTAAATAATAATTATAATAAACTATAAAAATAAAAGTATAAACTAATTAATGTTACTTTTTTATAATTTATCCATACTGTTTTGTATTTTTGTCATCAAGCATTTTACAGAATTATATATTTCATCAAAGTACATATTATCGTTATCTACAACATATTGCATGCATACTCCCGCATTACAGTCACAAAATACTCTACTTTGAATATTATCAATTTTCTCCACATCGTACACCTCCAGCCTAACTATTTTTGTTCCGTGTTTAGGCCTCTTAATGTAGGAATAAATAGTTTCATTTTCCTTTTTCTTCTTTTGGTTTACGACCGCCTCAGCAGCAATATCTTGCTGCTGCATGTAGTTGCCCACGCGTTGTGCAAGAACACTTTGATTTCTTGGTTGAAATGGAAAAATATCTTCTGAGTCCTGAAAAGTAAGTAAATTAAACATGTTAATATTGTAGAGTTAAAACTGTGTAGTATTAACTTCTTATTGATGAGTGATTGTAGTATTTATTTATAACTAGCAGTCTCCACACAACTTTAATACTTCTTATTATTATTTATTACAACTTTGTTAAAAAAAAACTAATAAGATAAAACTAACACAAAATAATAATTTTAGTACTTACCGACATTATAGTAGAGTTTACACGGAGCGTTGTGAGGAATGAATGAAATTTTGATTTTTAATGTGCATTTATATTGTTTCCGTAATAATGTTAATAGAGTTAAAAATTGCATGTTTTCGTAATCTATTCAACGCTGTTACAAAAATGGTGCGGGTGAAATAGGATTCTCCCGACAGACGGACGCCAGAGCTGGCGCCGGTATCGGCTATTTTGCTGGCAGAGCACATCCCTCTTTAGAATCAGCGCGCAGGTGCTTAGACCGCGGGCCGCATCATCGCTTGATCGGATGAACATCGACAGCGGTCAAGCGATCGAGCCTCAAGCTTGAGCATCCCTGCCTCTCTGTCCATACTAATATAATAAATCTGTATATACTCGTAACTTGCGATCGTCTGTTTGTGTCTGTCTGTTGTTAAGCTTTCACGCTTTATTTATGTATGAGCGTAATAATACGTCTAATCGAATTCCATACGGATGAAGCCGTGGGCTGAAAGCTAGTATGTAAAATACGTGCAAGAGATCTCCTTATCATTATTTTGTCGGCAAAGCATTTTCCAGGTTGGACTTTGCACTATCACGTGGATTTAATGATATTTAAGTCATACGAATGCGCAGGAGCTTCACTGTGCTTTCTGGCAGCGGAACACCAACAATTAGGATCCCCAAATTGAACACCAATTATTCTGGAGAAAAAAAATGTAAGTTATGTTTTTTTTTTATTTATAACTCATGAACTTATTTATTTAGTTATCAATGTTTGTTTTTCATAGATTCTGTTTTCATAAATTCAGTATTCATTTAGGTACCTACATCAGTTTTAGTTTTAATCAATAATGATCATGATCATTGATCGATCATTTACACATATTTTGTTTATTCTTACAGTTTTTATTGTTTTGTGCAGTTTTCTTTTTAATTAAGTAAACTTTTCGCTCGTGCTAATCAATATAGTGCAATCATTAAAACTGTAGGCACTGTTACTTATTGTTTTGTGTAAATAAATTAAATATAAATATATTTATATTTTACAGGTCCCAAGAACGAGCAAATGCCGACTTATTATTCCCGTCCGACGATGAGGCTCCTCGTCCGCGAGTGGAAAAGAAGCACAAAAGAAAACACTCACCAGAAGCGAGCACCTCGAGGGCGAGTCCTGCTCGCTCTCCGATTCCTAAGAAGAAGAAGCCTGTGTTCAAGCCGATCGCCCCCGTGAAGAAGCCCTCTGCTCATGATCTCTTCGGGAGCGACAGCGAAGAAGAAGAAGAAGTCATTGTTCCGGCAAGTTCTGGTAAAAAACCACCACCTCTCCTTTCATACATAACGCGTAGGCTCGCCAACGGATATTCCCGCCAGGTGTTTGATGAGAAACCCGGAACCCATTTCATCGACTTAAGAATATATAAATGCGATGAAATCGAAAAAATACAACCGATGAATCGTTGGCGGCACTCCATAGTGTGCGTGAAAAACCGCACCGATGAAAACTCGGACGCCTGGCAACATCTTGCCAATTTCATAGTGGCCACTCGTAAAGAGTTCCGGGGCTGTCCCCCTACATTCATAGCCAATTATTATTAATTTTATTGTGCATAAAATATTGCTCAAAAGAAAATAAGAGCCATTCGTAATCTGTTATTCGATATCTGTAATTCGTTATAATAAAAAATGTAACTAAGGTTTTTGAGATAATTATATAACACATATTAATTTTTTTTAATAAGATATAGACTTAAATATCATTAAATCCCCGTGATTAAAGTACATAGAGATGTAATACATACTCAACTAGAATAAATAGGTACATACTTGTTTACTCAATTAGATGTAAGGATTATATTCAATTGATAAATATATATTATGTGCCTACGCAATATAAACAGAATATTAAACAATAATAACATTAATTTGGCTAGTTTATCATCGTTTATTAAAATGTATTTATTTCACTACACTATTATTATTGTACTTTGGTTTTATTATACTATTTAATACTAAAGAGTATTATCCTAACTTTTGGTGTTCCGCTTCCAGAAAGCACAGCGAAGCTCCTGTGCATTTGTATGACTTAAATGTCTTAAATCCACGTGATTAAAGTACATAGAGATATAATACATACTCAACTAGATTAAATATATACTTGTTTACTCAATTAAATGTAAGGATTATATTCAATATATGCAGGCACATATACCTACCCCCAATAAACAGAATAATAAAACATTAATTTGGTTTGTCTTTTTTTTACAGTACAACCCACCGTTACGCCAAGATCTGATTATAATGATTTATTGAATAATGATTTAATGAAATATGAATACTGTCAAACTGAAATACCTAAAAATAAATACCGATTTCTGAATAATGATTTAATGAAATGTGAATACTGTCAGACTGAAATACCTAAAAATAACTACCGATTTCACCTCAGAACTAACTTACATAAATCTAATTGTGTACTGAAATCAGAATTTGAAAATGTCAGTATTATAGCTACAGCCTTTAAGAATAGAATTTTGTCTTATAGGCTTAAACCATTAGAGGAGTACCTCTTGCCAGAGGCTTTCTTAATGGATAGCCAAAAGGACATTATAAAATTAATTTCAGATTGTCTTGTGAAGCATAAGTGTATTAAACTGAATTTCGAACTGTTTGCTTATTTTATGAAGTCAACGTCAGATGAGAAACATCTCAAATCATTTATGACAAAATATGAAATAGTTTGCCAAAATACTAATATCGAAGAATTATTTATGAATGCCATTTATACATTTGAAAGAAAAATATCTGAACTTGAACATTGCGAATCTGGTTGGTCTTGTGTTTTAATGAGTCATTTAGAGATAAACATAAATAAATATTCTCCGTTAAGAGGTGGTTCTTATATTGGTTTACCAAGTAAAATAAAGAATACTAAGAGTTGTATAAATATTAAAAACAATGATAACCATTGTTTTCTATGGAGCGTTGTTGCGGGTCTATTCCCTCAGAACAAAAACGCATGTAGAACTAGCTCATATCCATATTATACTACAGTGTTAAATACAGACGGTATGTCGTTTCCGCCAACTTATAAAGATATTAAATTGTTCGAAAAAATTAATAAGGAAGTGAGTATAAATGTGTATGGATTAGATAATAAAGATAATGTAACTGGCCCTTTATATGTAACTTCATCGAGAAAAATAAATCATGTAAATTTGTTGTATATTGAGAAAAATGGAACCGGTCACTACTGTTTAATAAAAGATTTATTACGTTTGGTTAAACGTCAAATAACTCTCAATAAAGGTAAAACATTTTTATGCGAACTATGTTTACAATTTTTCACGAGTGAGATTAAATACCGTTCACATACGTGCAATCAAATATTAACAGTCCTTCCAGAAAAAAACACAACTTTGCATTTTAAGAACTATGAAAGAAAACAAAAAATTAATTTTGTTATATACGCTGACTTTGAAAGCCTTCTTTTGAACCATGGTGTATGTAAAACTGAAAATACAAGAGTTTATAAACTACACAAGCCTTCTTGTTTTGGTTATTACATTTGTTGTTCGCATGATTCTAATTTGAACAAGTATGTTTCATATAGAGGATCAGATTGTGTAAAAGTTTTTATCGAATATTTACTTGGAGATATAGAAAATATTTATCATGAATTAACTTTTAATAAAAAGCCTATGCCCCCTTTATCACGGATGGAAGAAGAAAACTATAAAAGCGCTTCTAAATGTCACATCTGTGACCATTTCCTCTTTGACGATAAAGTTAAAGACCACGATCACATTACATCACAATACAGAGGTGCCGCGCATTCGCATTGTAATCTGAGATATAAAGTTTGTCAATTTGTGCCTGTTATTTTCCACAATTTTGCCGGTTATGATTGTCATCTATTCATTCGTGAATTAGCTAATTATGAGGGTTGTTTTAAAATTATACCTCAATCAAAAGAAAAATACATATCTGTTACGAAAATTATCAAAACAAAAAAAAGCTCATATCCCATACAAATCAAATTTATCGACTCTTTTCAATTTTTAAGCTCAAGCTTGAATGACTTATGTAGAAATTTAAATGAAACAGATTTTGTTTCTCTTGCAAAAGAGTTTCACGATAAAGAACAGATCAAATTATTGTGCCGCAAGGGTATTTACCCATATGAGTATATGGATAACATTTCTAAATTTGATGATGATGTTCTTCCTCCTAAGGAATCATTTTACAATAGCATTAAAGAGGAACATATAACTGACGAAGACTATGAACATGCACATAATGTATGGCATAAGTTTAATATTAAATCTCTAGGCGAATATACTGATTTATATTTGAAAACAGATGTCTTACTACTTTGTGATATATTTGAAAATTTTAGAAACACTTGCTTACAGCATAATAAACTTGACCCTGCTTATTATATTACTGCGCCGAGCTTGAGTTGGGATGCCATGTTGCTTTATACAGGTGTTCAATTAGAGCTTATAAGTGATTTAGAGATATATGAGATGATAGAAAAAGGAATACGTGGTGGTTTATCGCAATGTTCTCTCCGTAATGCTAAAGCAAATAATAAATATTTACCAGATTTTGATAGCTCTCAACCATCAACTTACTTGATATATCTTGACTGCAACAATCTTTACGGTTATGCAATGACAAAAAAATTACCGATATCAAATTTTCGCTTTTTAACCTCCCAAGAAATTGATGCATTAGACATTGTTAACGTACCTGATGATTCACATGTTGGATACATTCTAGAGGTTGATTTAGCTTACCCGAACCGTCTACATAATGCGCATCGTGATTTACCTTTCGCACCAGAAAAGTTTATTCCTCCCGGAGGAAAGGCTCCTAAATTAATCGCTAGTTTATATGATAAATTTAAATACGTAATTCATTACGTTCATTTAAAGGAATGTATAAAAAACGGATTACTTTTGAGAAAAATTCATCGCGTCATAACATTTACACAAGAGAACTACTTACAAAAATACATAGATTTAAATACCAGCTTGCGTCAAGCTTCATCTTCAAATTTTGAAAAAGATTTCTTCAAACTATTAAATAATGCTATTTTTGGGAAAACTATAGAAAACAGACGCAAACAAGTGAATGTCAAATTAGTAACAAATTGGCGTGATAATCAAAATGTGACAAACAAAAAAATTGGTGCGGAGAAACTAATTGGTAAACCTAACCTAAAAAATATTACAGTGTTTACAGAAAATTTCGCAGCCATACATTTGACTCCTGAAAAATTAATTCTTGACCGACCAATATATATCGGGTTTACAGTTTTAGAATATGCAAAACATCATTTATATCAATTTCATTACGACTTTATTAAAAAAATATATCAAAACAAAGACTCTGTTACACTGACACTGATAGTCTTTTATACTTCGTAAAAACTAGAGATTTTTTATAATAATATGAGAAAAGAAATAGCAAAATTTGATACTAGTAATTTTAAAGCTGATAACTGCTACCAAATACCTAGAATTAACCCAAAAATTCCAGGACTATTCAAAGATGAATTAGGAGGTGAAGTTATCAGTGAATTCACAGGATTAAGATCTAAGTTATATTGTATAAATACTTTGAGAGGGGAAATTAAAAAGGCTAAAGGTGTAACGAAATCAATAAAGAATAGACTACATAAGAGTAATTACAAAAAAGCGCTTTTATCTGATAAAAGTTTCAAATGTAAAATGAATGTTATTAGATCTATTAAACATGTATTGTACTCTCAAGAATTAGATAAAGTAGTAATAAATCGATACGATGACAAGGTGCAAATTCTACCCAATCAAATAGAGACCATACCTTGGGGTCATTGTAGTACTATATTTTAAGTTGATTCAATTAAAAATTTAATGAAATTGCAGAAATGTAAACTAATTCTTTTAGTTAAGAAGATGATTTTATATTGTTAATACAGATTATGATTATAAATAAATGTATATAAATATAATGCATATTATCTTTATAATACAATAAACATGTTTACGTACTAACTTTTGTTTTCATATTTTATAATCTCACGTTTACCTTATTCAAAACGCAGACCATCGTCAGGCTTTGAATCGAGAACACAATGAAATTTATAAAGCAGTCGTTAGATCTTGAAGTTCACAATATAAAAATCAACAAAAAATCTTGCAAAATAAAACATAGTATTCTTTTACCTAGTACAATCCGGTGTATCATCTGTGGTCCTTCAAATTGTGGTAAAACTAATGTTATGTTAAATCTTTTATTTCATGAAAATGGTCTTAAATTCAGACATGTTTACTTGTACTCTAAGACAGCCTTTCAACCAAAGTACTGTTTTTTGAACGAAGTAATGAAGAAAATTCCCGAAGCTCGATATTTTATTTTTGATGATAGTAAAGAAGTGATTCATCCTAATGACGCTTTAAAAAATTCAATCATGATATTTGATGACGTTGCATGCGAAAATCAAGTAAATATACGCAATTACTTTGCCATGGGCCGGCATAAAGGAATAGATTGTTTCTATTTGTCACAAACTTATTCGAAAATACCTAAACAATTAGTGCGTGATAACGTGAATTTTTTAATAATATTTAAACAAGATGATATTAATTTAAAACATATTTACAACGAGCACGTCAATACAGATATGGAGTGGTTAAAATTTAAAAAACTATGTTCTTCCATATGGCAAGACCGTTTTAGTTTTTTAGTTATAAATAAAGACTGCAGTCTTGACAAAGGACGATATAGAAAAGGTTTTGATACATTCATTATTTTATAGAAGTTCAATATAAACTACATTCTATTTGAAATTTGTCATTTGTGTTTATGTTTCTGTAAATAACACTTGCACATCATACCCTTATCTCAGATGGATACCGACATTAAAGAACAATTGTTAAAGTCAGTACAAAACATAAGAAATAAATTAAAAATAATTCGTAATGAAGAAGATGCTTCTAACCTTAGGTATAAAAAAGTATTCAAACCTATAACTGAACCTTTAGAAACTCTTATTAAAGTGAAAGGAAATGATATTCCAACTTTAAGAGTAAAAAATGTTGAAAATTTAAATTCTTCATTCGGATATGACGAGTTTAAAGAAGCGACCATCCCAGATTACAATACAGTTTCAGAATATTACAGTGAAGATGACAAAAGTTTGATAAGAAGTAAGAACGACACGTTAATGTCACTTGATAAAGAAGACATTTTGGATATTTATGATAATATAAATATCCCATTTGGAATACGTAGTGAAAACAAAAAATTGATGATTGGAAACTCTGAGATTAAGATTTCCTTGTCAAATAGTTCGTCAAACACAGATAAGATGTACATAATAAGCATAAACAATAAGCATTATGAATTTACCCCCGGCTTACAAGAGCTCTTGATTCGAAACAAACCTAATCTTAACTTAGTATCCGAAATGGATAAAATAGTTTACAAAGATATACTGTCTATAACAAATGTGCACAAAATAGGTTTTAATTCTAATGGAAAAATAAAAGGTGATAAGGGATTGAAATACCGTCAAATTATAAAACCTCTATTTAGTCAGATAAATGAGCAAGGAGGTGAATCATCCCAACATAAGATTGGAGGTTACATACCGATGGTCAAGAAATATAAAAAAAATACTGATTACGTTTATTGGGATGACCCAAATGAATTAGTTGAAAGGTTAAAATTATTGATTGCATCACAAAGTGCTGGCAATACTAATCATGACAATGAAATCATATCAATTATTGAAGAATTAAAAGAAGCCGGTATTATAAAAGACTGAAGTCTTAATATACATTTCAGTAGCAATGTATTCATGAACATGAATACTCATGAAGATAAACCTCATATCCATGTAAGTAAAAATAGTGAAAGTGATTATGTGAAATTAACATCAAAAAACACTATATGCGGAAATATTGCTAATGAGAATTGTACCAAAATAACTGATAAATATATTTATGAGAAGCTAAAAACTATTGATACACATTTAGCAAATTTAAATGAGCGCATAAAAAATCTTGAAAAATTAATATTTTTAAATGAAATTGTAGGGAAATTAAAGAAACATTATGAGCAAACAAGACGTAATAAATGAAATTCACAAATATGTACGAAAAAATTTCCCCCGTAGAAAAGTATTACTCAAAGATATTGATGACCTTTGGCAAGCTGATTTAATTGATATGCAGAAAATCTCAAAAGCAAATTGTGGGTATAAATACATATTAGTCATTATAGATTGTTTTTCAAAGTATGCTTGGGCTGTTCCACTTAAACAAAAGACTAAAGAGCTTGTATCAAAGGCTTTTAAAACTGTTTTACTTGAAGGAAGGGTTCCGAAAAACTTACAGACAGATTTAGGAAAAGAATTTTATAATAACATGTTTAAAGAAATTATAAAAACTTTTAAAATTAATCATTACTCTACATATTCCACAAAAAAAGCTTCAATTGTAGAAAGATTCATTAAAACATTAAAAAATATACTTTATAAGGAGTTTCATTTGAAAGGTAATTATAAGTGGATAGATGGCACGCTTGAGAATAAAGTTTTTGAGTACAATCATACTTTTCACAATACTGTGAAGCAAACTCCGGTATCAATAAATCAAGATAACAAGGAAATCGTTCTGCAACGATATATTAAGAGATATAAATGTAAGAAAAAAATTAAGAATGCAAAATTACAACTAGGTGATTATGTGAGAATCAGTAAATATAAAGGATGTTTTGAAAAAGGTTTTACCCCAAATTGGTCTACAGAGATATTTAAGATTGTAAAAGTACAAAATACTGACCCTATCACGTATCTATTAGAAGATGCTAGAAAACGTCCAATATTAGGAGCATTTTATAGCCAAGAGCTTCAAAAAACGAAGCATCCAGATATTTATCTAGTTGAAAAAGTTATCAAAAGAAAGGGTAACAAGGTTTATGTAAAATGGTTAGGGCTTTCGAATACAGAAAACAGCTGGATAAACAAAAATAATGTTGTATAATTTATATAGTTCACTTATGTCATACATATAAAGAGATACTTAATTTTTTTTAGTCAGTATGATTAGATTGTTACTATAGTAAACAGTTTCGTTGGAATTTATCACGTACTAAAAATGTCAAAAGAAAAAAATAATAAAACCCGTGAAAACTATACCTTACCTTCAAAAAAACGTAAATCTGGATCTGGATGTTTTAAGAAATCTTTTAAAAATATTGTTGCACACACAAAAAAACATCTCAAAAATCTGAAACCTAAATGTAAGAAGGCGGTCGTAGAGGTAGCAATGGCAGCTGCAAAGGAAATGTCTTCCAATCTACCAATAGAGGTGCCAAGAATTATACCCGTACCGAAAACTGGAGGATTTCTTCCTTTAATACCCATATTTGCAGGTTTATCTGCTGCTGGCAGCTTAGCTGGTGGAGTTGCTGGTATCACAAAAACAATAAATGAATATAAAGCTGCTAAGAAACGACTAGCAGAGTTAGAAAGACATAATGAGAAAATTGAATCATTATGTATCGGAAGAGGATTACATCTCAAACCTTATAAAGATGGATTGGGAATATACGTTACAAAGAAAAAAAACTAAATAATCGGCTACCCAAAAGACCTTTGACAAATATAGACTTAATAAGGTTCTCGAGAAACATTCCTTTTTTTCGAGGTGTATTTATGAGAGATGAATTACCATACCAGCCATTACCAATAGAATGCGGTATTATTAACTTAGATTCATCTAAAAACTCAGGTACTCATTGGGTAGCCTATGGGAAAATAAATGATTATATTGAATACTTTGACAGTTACGGTAATTTGAAACCACCAACAGAATTCATCAATTATATGGGGTCAAATATATATTTTAATACTGAAAATCATCAAAAATATAATTTATACAACTGTGGACATTTGTGTTTAAAATTTCTCAAATCATTTTGGTTAAGAAAACAAATCTAATATTTAAAAAGAATAATATTGCACTTATAATAATTCTAATCCTTGCATTCATGGTAAACGTAAGTACAGAATATTTTCTTCAGGGATAAATATTTAAATAAAATAAAAAAATATGATTATCTTCAATAAAAACCCGAGTGATAAAAAAAAACTGAGTACTTCACTCTCAAAAGCGAAGGTGGGAAGACGGCTGAACATTAGTAAGAATTTTAATAAAAAAATTACTAAAAATAATAAAGAATTTCTTCGTGCTCTTGGATTTAAAATTTAAAATGCTGCAAATCACAGATTTACCACAGCATGATAATTCCATTGAAAGTTACGAAATACATACGTACAATCCCTATAATAATAGCTTTAAAGAAAACGATGAAATCAGAATACCAATTCACCAACAAGATGTATACTTGCTGCCATCAGCAAGCTCTATTTACATTGAAGGATATGTCAGTGTGTTTACAAAAGATACGTCTGGAACAATTACAAGAAAAGATGTGCAATTTATCAACAATCCATTTTCATTTTTATTTCAAGATATAAGATATGAATTAAATGGTGTTGTAATAGACCACATTAAAAACGCGGGAATCACAACTACAATAAAGTCGTATATATCTTTGAATGATGGAGAAAGTAAAGCTAGTGCAACATGGGGGTGGAATGTAAACGGCACTAAACAAAAAAGTGGAAGTTTTAGTGCCATTATTCCATTAAATAAAATACTAGGCTTTGCGGAAGATTACAATAAAATAATTGTTAATTGTAGGCATGAACTAATATTACAAAGAAGCAGATCCATCATGAATTGTATAACTATGGAAAAAAATGATAATTTTGAATTAGATATACAGAAAGTACAATGGCGTGTACCACATGTACGAGTGAGTGACCGCAATAGATTATCACTTCTTAAATTATTAGAAAAAGATCGACCACTACAACTGTCATTTAGAAACTGGGATTTGTATGAGTACCCAGTATTACCTAAAACAACTAAACATTCCTGGTCTATTAAAACAGCTTCTCAATTAGAGAAACCAAGGTTTGTTGTACTCGGTCTGCAGACCAATAGAAAAAATAATGCTGCTAGTAGCTCTTCTATATTTGACCATTGTAAAGTAACAAACGTTAAATTGTTTTTAAATTCTCAATATTATCCGTATGACTCACTAAATTTAAAATTTGACGAAGGCAAATACAGTATATTATATGAAATGTATTCATGTTTTCGTCAGTCATATTACAACCTTCCTGTGGACCCGCTGCTTGATCTGTCCACGTTTAAAGAAAAAGCTCCGCTGTTTGTTATTGACTGTTCACGACAAAATGATTCACTAAAAACCGGGCCAGTTGATGTTCGATTGGAAATTGAGTGTTCAAAAGATATACCAGATAACACAACAGCCTACTGTTTGATCATAAACGAGCGTCTATTTGAGTACAAACCGTTAAGTAACATCGTGCGAAAATTATCATGAATGTTATTGTCGATGTTCAAGGATTTAAAAATGAAAACAACGAGTTTATACCCAAAGAAATAGCAATTCAAAATGCAGGGCAAATCTTTACACTCTTGATAAAACCCCCGTACCCGTTTTATGATTTGACTAAAAAAGAACGTTTACAAGTAGCTTGGATTGAAAAAAATAGAGGAATATTATGGAATGAGGGATACGTTCCTTATTTAAATTATAAGTTAATTATCGGTGATTATTTTAAAAACAAATATATTTTTACTAAAGGTGTTGAAAAGGTGGTTTGGCTGAAAAAAATATTACAAACTGATAATGTGTACAACTTAGAAGATAAAAATTGTCCTAGTTTAAGCGTATTGTATGATAATTATAAATTATCTTCAGATATTTTAAGATGTATCTATCATAACAAAATATGTGCATTAAAAAATGTATCTTGTCTTTATAAGTGGTGTTTAGAAAATAATATGCTTGTATGAATATACCGTATTTTTTAAGATTTCCTAGTATTTTTTCATGAATAAAGAAATAATAATGAACACATTTTCGTTTTATTTAACATTTAAAAGCTGATAAATTTAATATTAGAACTGATAAATGAAAATTTAAAACTGATACCTCAATATCTAACTTTTCACTATTCATCTATCAATTTTAATTTTTCATTGTGGTATGTTGTACGTACTTATGTACGTACTTACTATCCATCTATCAGTTTTTAACTTTTTATCTATCAGTTCTAATGTCAATTTATTTTAGAACTGGTAAATGAAAAGTGAAAACTGATAAATGAATAGTGAAAAGTTATATATTAAGGTATCTGGATCTGGATCTCTGAATGATCCTGATCCAGATACCTTAATATATAACTACTACTATTTTCTTCTTATTTTTTGCATTTTAGTTCGTATTTTCACAAAAGCGTGTTTTTTAGTTTTTAAACTACATTATTTATTTTTAATTTTTAGTTATTTATTTATTTATTTATTTATTTACCATTTTGTAAACCTACAGTTTACAAGGGCGAACTTAATGCCTAGTGGCATTCTCTGCCAGTTACCCTTGATGAAGGCGATAAATTGTGGTAGGCGAAACAAAACAGCAAACTTACATAACATAACCTAATACACAAAAGTTGAATATACATACATATAATAAATAATAATAATAATACATACATACATACAAATATAACTAATAGATATAATAATATATATACACCATATGATAAATACATACATATATAATATACTAAATACAATAAATATACGGTGACCATATTATATCGGTGTGCAATTAGTTGCTGAGATTCAAGAAGTGTTTTCTCAGTTGTTTTTTAAAGGAATACAGTGTGGGAGCCTTTTTTAAGGCTCTTTCTTTTTTAAGGTTAGATTTTTATTCTCATATTATTGCATTGTCATCGGTCCTTGACCCCTGTTCAAATTTTCAAGTTAATCAGAGTCCTAAAAGTAAGTGCAAATGAAGTTAAAATATTCCGTTACATACATACAACCAGGTCAAGCTAATAAAAGTGTTTTAAAAAGTAAACAAAGCAAAGTAATAACAATATACCAATTATGTAATGTACGACTAGTGGTCCGGCCCAGCTCCTCCCGGGTGCAGACGTTGACCTACCTTAAAAGTATTGAAACAGGATTTGTTTTTTACTATCATAAAAATATTTCATCTTACTAGCAAACATGATGAAGCATGCATGGCTCGGCGGCTAGCGTAGGACGCAAGCGACGGGCGCGGTCGGGTGTGAGATGGGTGACAGCTAGTGGCAAAAAATTTCATGCGCGTTTCCGTGCTTCGGAGGGCACGTTAAGCTGTCGGTCCCGGTTGTTGTCGATAGATAACAGTGGTTAAACCTTGTCGGAGGCCTTATGGGCGGTTTGAAAACATCCGACAGCGGGTTGGCCACTAACCCGCATCTCCACCAACCCGCATTGGAGCAGCGTGGTGGAGTAAGCTCCAGGCCTCCCAAATAATGGGGAGAGACCCGTGCCCAGCAGTGGGACGCAAAAAGGGTTGCAGCCAGCAAACATAAAAAAAAACAAATAATGACATACGAACAGTCCTGACTGTGTTTAGAACGATACGGCAAGAAATACAAATGTTTGACAGGTAGGAACAATTTATGTCGGAAAACTACTTATTAATAAAAATAAATAAATAAGATAACATTTTCCAGTGGACCAAATTGTGAATATAAGCCATTCTCAAATCCCCTTGAACACACACAAAAAAGAATACACACACGAATACAAAAAATATATGTATTAAGATGAGGGGTAAACGTTGTGATATTTATTACGGATTATTTATATGATACATGTAATTAATTTAAAAAAATACAATTAGAGAACTACTGACCTATAAGTATTCTAAGAAAGAAATCAAATCAAATTAAATCTCTTCATAACGAAACAGTAGTTTCAGTGTACTTCATAAAAAATCCATTAGATGTTATATTCTTCTAAAAGGTGCCAAATTGCGTTTAAAAATGTTGTTTCAGGATTATTTTAAAATCAATATAGAAAGATTTCAAAGAGAGTAATTTGATCTCTGAAGATTTTTATTCTGGATAACTCATTAAAAGTATATCTTACTATCTAATACTAGATTTACGCTTCAAACTCATAGCCCCATAGTAGGGTAGATATACCCTGTGTCGTAGGTACCATGACACATATAAAGACAGAAACAAAAACACCCAGACCGAGAACAGAAATTTGAACTCATCATTCAAATTTATATTTCTCCGGGAATCGAACCCGGGACCCCTCGATTAGCAGTCCGGCATGGTAACCGTTGCGCCACACAGGTCGTCAAATCCGAATACTAGAAATAATGATATTATTTTTGTGAAAAATGAAATAATATCATATTAAAATCACGAGAACCACCCGAGAATAAAAAATAATCCTAGGTTATTAAGCCCAGAGGCCACCTGATTCTAGAGGCAGATAATAACTTACCTTAACTTGTATTGACACCTGAGCTCAGCAATTTTGTACAAGATTGCTCTTCCAGTTTTATTTGAATTATCTTTAGCTTGGATTTCATTAGTTTTTGTATCTACTATAACGATAATATCGCACCCTTAGAATAATTACATTATAGAAACCAAGTGCGCGCCCAAATTGAATCATTTTATTTGGCGCCATTAATGGCAATTCAAGGTTAAAATATCTATCACAACACTTTTGAATAACAAAAGAAATCTAATAACATAATATTTCACAGTGAAGTTTTCAATATTTTGTAGTATTTTATAGTTAACTAGTGGATCCCGCAGACGTTGTCCTGCCTTAAAAGTTTTGTAAGAGGATTAGTTTCTTTATCTCAAAGGGTTTTTATGTTACTGTCAAATAAAAAATTAAAAAAAATAGTGACAGATGAACTGTTATTCAGACTATGTCAAACTTTTGGGGGGTGGCGCGAAGAACCAATGTTTGACAATTACTGTTACTAACTGTTTATATAGAAAAATGAAATAAGTTATTTTACTATTAATTTCGCAATGCTCCCAAATTTTCTCACCGTTTAAACCTTCCCTGGACTTCTACTAATATTTCAAGACCAAAATTAGCCACATCGGTTCAAACGTTTTTGATAAAACTCAAAAACGTTTGAACTAACGAGACTAACGAACAGCAATTCATTTATATATATAAAGATTCGAAGAACATTATATTCATTTATTATTTAAAAATAACAATTTATAATAATTATAAGTAATATAAAAAACATGAATAAGCCAAACACAATACTACCTATACTTTATTAATCTATGAAATGAAAAAGGAAACCTAAAATTTTTCTTTTCATTTAATATTGAATGGCTAAAAGGATTTTTATACAATGCCGTAAAATGAATTAAAAAAATAAGAAACATAAAAGACATTCATGACAATTTTGATAGCTGCGTCAAAATAGGTAAAATATGATTGAACAGACATACTTATAATGTACATCTCATGTAATAAATAAACAAACACAGAAATTAAATAATTTTGTAAAGAAACTAGTGGAACCCGCAGACGTTGTCCTGCCTTAAAAGTAATAAAAGAGGATTTGTTTTCTTATTATCTTGAAGAGACCTCATGTTACTATCAATCAAAAATATAAAACAAATAATGACATTATGAACTGTCCAGTTATTCTGACTGTGTCAAAGTTTAGAACGACACGGCACGAAATACAAAACGTTTGACAGGCAGGAACAATTTATATGGGAAAACTTAATAAGTAAAAAAGTAATTAAAAAACATTTCCAGTGGCCCAAATTGTGAATCTAAACCATCCTCGAATCCATTTGAATACACACAAAAAAATTCATTAAAATCTGTCCAGCCGTTAAGGAGGAGATCAGTGACATACACACTCACAGAAGAATTATATATATTAAGATTTGGTGAAAATAAAAATATTTTGTTAGTCAAATGTGACATCAGTGTGAATCTATTTAGTGCTTCAATTTTGAGAGTGCGCTTGTATGAAGACACTCATTCTATATTATTCTAATATCGTACCCTTAGAACTATAGTGACCTATTCAAGAAATATCAATATTTGGGTAACGTTAAATAAAGTTTTGTACGCTTACACTTTTTGTAATAAATAGAGGTTATTAGAGTAAAAATTTAATAATCTCATAATAAATATGTATAATTTCATTGTTAACTTACATAGCGCTTGAATTTTTATGTATCTTTTTTTTTCAACCTTTTTTATGTCCCACTGCTGGGCACAGGTCTCCTCACATGTGAGAGGGATTTAGGCATAGTCCACCACGCTGGCTAAGGGCGGATTGGTGGACGTCATGCTTTCCAGTAATTATGAATTTCTCTCAGGCATGCACGGCGATAGAGAACATCGTAATCAATTAAATATCACGATATTTTCTATCACTGTGGAGCAGCGATAAATGCGCACATTACAAATTTCTTTGTCAAAGGTGCGCGCCGAGGATTTGAATCCGGGATCGGTAGCGTCGAAGACCGCGGTTTTTACCACTCCGCCACCGCTGCTCATTTATGTATCTAATTTTGTATTATGTTATCTTTTACATCCATAACTGTTAAATAATAAATTCAAATTTCTGCTTCGCCGGGAATCGAACCCGGGACCCTCCGATCAGCAGTCCGGCATGGTAACCATTACGCCACACGGGTCGTCAATATAAAATTCTTTATTATGTTCTCATATACACAAAATGTATAATACTGTTTTTATATCAAAAACAATCTCTCCAAAAAATTGAAAATCATTCAGTGATTGGGCGACTTTAGGGATACATAAAAGCAGACAAAAATTATATGACCTCTATGAAGAGAGATCGTATAATCGAGACGAGTCCTTTTGCGCACACGTTAGAAATTATTCGAAATTGTTTAAGCAAGTTTGTATCGCGGCCAAGTCATTGCATATTGGTAACCAAATTAAATCTAGTAAGAATAAAATTAAAACGACTTGGAACATTATAAACGCCGAGACTGGAAGAGTCAATGACCGTCATCGTGTCTATAAACTTATTATGGATGGTACCGTCATTGAATCAGACGAACTTGTAGCAAAAACATTTGAAAAATACTTTGCTGACATTCCAGTCTCAACGACTAAATCGCTTAGGTCTTCCCCTGAAGCCGCCGAATCATTGCTTAAGAAAAATGTAAGCGAATTCAAATATAAGTTTACTTTCAGGCCCGTAGACGCTAAACACATTGTAAAGATATTTAAGACTTTAGAAATTAAGAACACTACTGATCTTTGGGGTATCTCTGTAAAAATTCTTAGTTCAATAATTGACTTAATAGCACCCCACTTAGCTATAATATTCAATAACTGTTTTAAAAGTGGTGACTTTCCTGATCTAATGAAACATAGTAAAGTGATACCTTTATTTAAGTCGGGCAGTACTTCAGATCCCTCCAACTTTAGACCTATTTCAATTCTGCCCTCCAATAATAAAATCTTTGAGAAAATAATTTTAGAACAACTTCTAAAACACTTTACTAATAATAGACTTATACATAAAAATCAATTCGGATTTACGAGGGGTCGATCAACCACAGATGCCGGTGTAGAGCTTTTTAAGACCATAGTGGATGCTTGGGAGACGTCACGGGATGCTTTAGGTATCTTTTGTGACTTATCTAAGGCATTTGACTGTGTACACCATGAAACATTGATCAGGAAACTCAATCACTATGGCATCAAAGAAACCGCGCTCAGGCTTCTGGAGTCTTATCTGAGTGATAGGATCCAGAAGGTTGAAGTGAACGGTAAAAGGTCAAATGGGTCTGTAGTTCATTTGGGGGTCCCACAGGGCTCAATCCTCGGCCCCTTCTTATTTTTAATATATATTAACGATCTGCCATATATGGTGGAGAATAATCACGAGATAGTATTGTTTGCAGATGATACTTCCTTAATTTTCAAAACTAATAGACATACTGATGATTATGACGATGTGAACAATGCTCTCTCTGAGGTGGTAAATTGGTTTAATGTAAATAACTTACTACTCAATAATAAAAAGACCAATTGTATTAAGTTTTCACCACCTAATGTTAAAGAAATTATTGTAAAACCACAATTGAATGGCGAGGAAATGAGCTTTGTTGATGAAGCTGTATTTCTTGGATTAACTGTAGATTCTAGGCTTCAATGGGGACCCCATATCTCTCGGTTAGCGAATAGACTAAGCTCTGCCGTCTTTGCAATAAAAAAATAAGATTACTTACAAATGTCGATACAGCCAGACTGGTCTATTTTAGTTATTTCCATAGTATAATGTCGTATGGTATTTTACTGTGGGGAAATGCTGCTAATATCGACACAATATTTATTTTGCAGAAGAGGGCTATTCGCGCAATTTATAAATTAAATTCTAGAGAGTCTCTGAGAGAAAAATTTAAGGAAACTAATATACTGACATTTGCATCGCAATATATTTATGAAAATATAATGTATGTTCGTAAAAATAAACACGAATTTATGACCCTTTTGGATTTACATAGTTCGAACTGTGTTTCGACAAGGAATGGCCACAAACTTGCATTCCCCAAGTGTAGGCTCCGCAAAAAGAGCCACTCTTTTATCGGGATGTCTATCAGAATATATAATAAAATCCCGGAAAGTGTTCAATCCCTTCCTTTGCACAGATTTAAAAAGAAAGTCAAACAAGTCCTGTGCCGCAAGGCTTATTACGATCTTAAGGACTATTTAATTGATAAAAAAGCTTGAGATTGAGCTGTAGTCCCACAAGGCTGTTTCTATAACTGATGTAATAGATTTAAATCAATCAAACTGCCAATGTTAACAGATGGCTGTGGGACGACATTGACACATGCGGTAGCTGTCACGTATGTTCCTTATCTGCCCATAGCTACTCTGTAAGAAAGCTTATTATTGTATACCTCATATTTTAAAACAGGGCTGAAGTTTTTCTCCGTCTGCTCTTTTCTTCAGCTCAGCATTGCCTAAGCGCACCCAGAGCAGACAGAACAAAAAAAACGTTCACTAAGAGTTTGTAAATGAACCATACAGTGAATAAAGAATATTTCATTTCATTTCATTTCATTTAAAATCAAACCGTTTAAAAATACTTAAGGTATAAGCAAGTCAAAATTATCAACAAAGACTAACTTCAGAGCATATTCCTGCCGCTTTGATATTTATATATCACGAAGAATTTCACGCCTTTTGTTTAAATTTTTGACTTCAAAAAATAACAGTAATACAAAATCCGTTCTACTAAACAAAGAACAATATTGCTAAAAGTTTTTGATTATAATTTAAATCGAGACAGATTCCACAGATTCTACTAACTGAAACGTAAAACAAAACAAAATTTCTGGCTGCAGCCTTTTTTCGTCTACTTCTGGGCACGGGTCTCTCCATGTTATTGGGTAGGCCTAAAGCTTACTCCACCACGCTGCCCCAAAGTGGGTTTGTGAGTAAGATGCGGGTCAGTGGCCAACCCGCTGTCGGATATTTTTAAATTGCTCATTGTTACCGCCTTTTTGATCTTTCACTACCTTAGGGTTGACTGGTACAGAATGCTCTAAGCATTAAGTCCGCTTTCTATTCTATGCGAACGATTAAAAAGTTTAAATCTATACAAATAAATAAAATTGGAGTGTCTGTTTGTAATATTAATATAACCGCTTTTTACTACATGTATATTTATTTATTTATACGTACATGTAATTGACAGGCTTAACCTAAAATATTACATGCTCCACTTAATAATTACACTAAACCATAAGAAATTACAAATAAAAACTTAGGAATATTCTACATAAAATAATAAAATTAGTTAACTTATTATGAAATATGTCAGCTTCTGGCGTCCGAGTGAGGAATATATTGGGCAGGGCAGGTGCCGCCTAGTGCGGTGCTGCGGCCGTACGGCGCGTGCGCAACGCGGGCACCGCCAGCAGCCGGCCGGGCCTCCTGCCGCCGTGCCCACCAAGCATATGCGATCGCGGAATCTCAAGATTACAACAACTCAGTGCCGAGGGGTTGTCAACTTTACCATTGAGCAAGAGAAAGAAATCATATCTATAAAAGAGAAAGTGTGTATGTATGTTCCTTATAGACTCCGAAACGGCTGGACCGATTTCAATGAAATTCTCGGAGAATATTTAGATTGGTCCAACTAGTAATATTGTAAAGTTTGGTTCACTTCTCTTTCTAACGCGGGTGAAACCGCGGGGCACAGCTAGTGAACTATAAGGTGCAGCTTTCGTCTTACCTCAAGCGAATCTAGCCCTACCATCCCGTAAACGTAAAGGGAGGGATATAAATAAAATGAATGTATATTCGGTACATATCCAAAATAGCATTTTTACAGTTTTTGTCTGTCTGTTTGTTTCTGCTTATCTCTGAAACGGCTGGACCAATTTTAACGAGACTTTCACTGGCAGGTAGCTGATGTAATAAGGAGTAACTTAGGCTACTTTTATTTTAGAAAAAATATAAAACTTAAGTCCACGCGAACGAAGTCGCGGGCGGTCGCTAGTAAATAAAAAAATAAGATCCGACAAGGTTTGAGGACTATTATCTTTCGATAAAATCCGGGACACATAGAATAATATATCAAGTAAGAGCCCGTGAATATTTTTGACACTAGCCGTCACCCATCTCACATCCGATTACGCCCGTCTGGCTTATCTGCGTATATCGCTTGCGCTCTATGTTAGCCCCCGGGCCATGTACGCTTCATGAAAACGTAGGTATTTTAATATAATACCACTCTAGATGTCAAAATACTGAAATGAGACGATTTCCAAGTAAAATTCTGAGTCACGATAAATATATTTTATCATTAGACCCTTAATTTCTATTTCAACTTAATTTAGATTTAGAAAAGACATTTGAATTCCTTAAAGACAGGCTTAAAAGCTTCTTCAAATCCTTCAACAGTACTTAATTAACGACCTTATTTTAATCCATTTGTTTTGCGTTATAAAAAGATCAATCAATCTAACAGTACTTTAAATAACTGTACTCCGCAAATTCACCCACGTCGGAAAGGATCATTACCATGAAGAAAATAAACTCAAGAGATTTCATTAATATTCCGTCCCACCATATTTTAATTCAAAATTTCATCCCTTATTTTACTGTTGTGTACTTATAGTAAGTCAAACTTTAAAATATTAGTTATTGCATCCATAAAAACTTTAAATACTTACGTGATTAACGGGTTACCGTCGTCGTAGCAAAATTTCATGTTTTTGTGCTTCGGTGAGTATGTTAAGCCGTTGGTTCCGGTTTTTACCGATAGAGAGCAATCGTTGAACCTTATCGAAGGCATGTTTATAAAGTTACGGCTTATCTCGCGGATTACTTCGGGGCGCCCGACGTGTTCCTTCATCATGAGCCATCGCGTGCGGTCGCTAGGTGGTCTCGGCGAAGACAGGCTTGACGAAAGTCTTATGAGCAGTTAAAAAATATTATGATTCGCCTGGGAAGTACCATCGCTGCACCCACTTCTGCTGCGAATCAATTCTATTGAGCTCCAGTAGAAAGATGCAGCTGCAGGCCAGACTTACATAAGGCGACTATCAGCCTCCGGATTATCAGGTTATCTGTAGCTATCCGTTGTCTGTAGCTATCCATTGGCTGCAGCGATCACTTAACACCACTTGGCCTGCATAATCATCTGAAACTCCATTCAAATGAAAAAAATTAACGTGATGACGGCGGGTAAGCCGTATCACCAACAACCCGCTTTGGAGCGGAGTGGTGGAGTATGCTCCAGGCTTCATCAATTGTAGGGAGAGACCCGTGATTACTAGTAGGACGCAAAATGGGTTGCAGCCAAGGTAGACGTAGTTATTGTATATTACGTGTATTTCTTTATTTAATCTTCGAGCAAGGAATCCAAAATACTGGCAGGAAGTCCTTTTCCGACTTGCTTAAAACAGATTCTTTGGAAACTCTACGGAACATCTACAGATCTTCACAAACTCAGTTTAATGATGAACATAGTTGGTTGCTTCCCACTGGAGGCTGTGTTATTCTATTTCAAGAGTGTTCCGTTTCTACCATGTGGATTGCTTGGCATATTATTGGTTAATTTCTACTACTTATTTATTTATTTAAAACTTAAAGTACCTTACCTTAACAAATAAGGAACACAAGGGCGTGCTTAGTGCCTAAATGGCTTACCTTAAATTACAAAGGTAAATGTTATAAATGTTCGAAATACTGATGTTAGAAAATGCATAGATCGAAATAAATCCTTACCCCTACTTAATAATATAAATTCGAAAGTAATTCTGTGTGTCTGTCTGTCCGCTTCGCCTTCCCCGGTTAAACTACTGAACCAATTTCAATGAAATTTGGAACACAGATAGAGTGGACCTTGGGAAAGGACATAGGTTGGTTTTTATCCTACCGCTGCCGCACTGCACCCACTTCTGCCGTGAACCAATGCTATTGTGTTTCGGTGGAAAGGTGCAGTTGCCGGCCACACTTACATGAGGCAATCACCAGCCTCCGGAGTAGCAGCGCAACTGCATACGACCTCAGACAAGACTTACCTTAGCTTGCTTGAAATGAAATGAAATGAAATGAAATGAAATGAAATGAAATGAAATGAAATGAAATGAAATGAAATGAAATGAAAATACTTTATTGTTGACTGTTTACATACATACAGTTAGATGTTTAAAATTATTATAAGAGTTTAAACAGTCTACCATGCTCTGGCATACAATATTATATTACTAATTAAAATTAAATAGCTAAGTAGTCAAATAGTTTTATTTTAAGATCCGCTAAGAATATTCTTAACGGATCATCGGCTTTTGATGCCTACCCACAACTGGGTTAATGAGAGAAAAAAAGCCGGCGGAAAAAAAACTCTCAGGCATTGTTTAGAGTTAATATTTTACGCGGAAGCTCCCCAAACCATTTTAATGCACGTCATCAAAAAATTCGTTTATACTATAGTATACTTTTTTTATAAGCCATTGCTTTAGTTCTCTTTTAAATGTATTACCTGATAATTGTTTGAAATGTATGGGTAATTGGGGTTGTATGTAGATGTCCATGGGCTGCAGCGACCACTTAAGACCACGTGGCCGTACTCGTACATACTCGTCTTCTACTCCATTCAAATAAAAAGAGAAAAAAACTTAATCCTGAACAAATAACCCGTCACAGTAATTGCTCTTCATAATGGAAATGCGGTGTAATGAAGCATGGTCTCAAGGTTTCGTTCAATGTACTCCCTTGAGTTTCCCGTAGGTTCCCGGACATGCTAACCTTGCCTATCCTTATTGCATAATCTTTTATTTGAGTCAGTATGAAACTTGTATTCATAATTAGTAACTACGATGTTTTTGCTGTGAAATATTCATAGTTAAAGAATTCCAAATGTACAAAATGTTCTTAAATGTCTGCTGTTCTGAAAATTATGAGGGTTTTACTTTAAAAATGAGCACATTATTAATGTCTTATTATTACTTATTACGTAAAACAAGGTTGATAAAACCGGGGGTGTAAAAGTATGTTACTTTTTTACGTTACGTAGATAACTCAATTGATTTGATTAAAAATTTTTTTTAACCGTATAATTGGGTTTTTAGGTTTAAAATAGCTTTTGCGCCCTTTATAAAAAAAAAATCTTTGCTTTTGACGTGACAACGTCTTATAATTCGATGGAGCCGGCTGCACGCACGTAAAAACATAACTCATGCGGCGTTACCTCGCTATGAAGCGTTCCATTTAATGCTTGAAGTGCAAACGAGAGCGCGGAACGAGCGACAAAGAGGCACAATCGGCCTCCGCGTTCGGCAGCGTTTGACATCTGTCTCTCTCCAACTTGAGTGAGCGATGCGTCCGCGTGGACAGCTACATATACATATATATATACAATAATACAATTACATGTTTTCTTCAAGTATGCAACCATTCCATCAGTATTTTCTTATGACATTGTCAACTATCGTCAGAAAACCGACTTTACAGATAACCGATTTTTTATTACACTAAATTATGTGAGAAAAATAGTAGCCAGAATCCTGAACACAAATAACCCGTCACAATAATTACTCTACATAATGAAAATGTGGTGTAACGAAGCATGTCCTCAAGGTTTCGTTCAACGTGCTCCCTGGAGCTTCCCGTAGCTTCCCGGAAACACTAACACTGCCTCCATTTACATGCGTATGTGGGATGAAAAATGATTTCGTTACAACCTTGTTTTTGCTTTCAGTATAATTTTCAATGGCATTTTCAAAAATATAACGTGTTTTCAAAAGTCTACTGCTTAAAAATATGAGGGCCTTATTTTATATTGCACAATATTATATTCCAATATGTATCATAAGCCACAACACTTTTAAAGCGCGCATAGCCTGGCGGCTAGCGTAGAACGCAAGCGATCTATGCAGCTGAGCCAAACTGTGCTTCGAAGGGCACGTTAAGCCGTCGATCCCGGTTGTTGTCGATAGATAACAGTCGTCAAACCTTGTCGGAGGCCTTATGGGTGGTTTGAAAACATCCGACAGCGGATTGGCCACTAACCCGCATCTCCACCAACCCGCATTGGAGCAGCGTGGTGGAGTAAGCTCCAGGCCTCCCCAATAAGGGGGAGAGACCCGTGCCCAGCAGTGGGACGCAAAAAGGGTTGCAGCCCAAGCCACAACACATCCTAAACATCATAAATCATTTACAAAAATCTCTGCAAGTTCTTGAAAAATTAAACCACTGTATTCTTATTTACTCGTAATAACGTTTTTATTCAAACATAATGTAAAAATTATTAAAATACACTTGATCCTAAATAATAATAATCCGTCACAAAAATTACTCTGCATAATAGAAATGCGATGTAAGAAAACATGGGCAAGGTTTTACTCAACATTCTCCCTTGGACTTTTTGTAGGTTCCTGGATATACTAACCTAGTGTCGACATAAAACTCGGATCTGACGGCAAGAGCACTGAGATTGAATAAATGGAATAAATATAATTTATTTCGAATGACATTTTCGTAATTATTTGTCGTAATTACTTGGATTTGTCAATTTTTATGTAGCTACATAAAGTAATCCATTATGACAAAAAATAAGTTAGTTAAAGTCATATTTAGACTTTATTGCAAGCTTTTTGTACTTAACTGTACCCTGTAACCCTCATAACTTTTCATTTTTTTAATAATTTGTGTGCACTTCATTTAAAAATTAGGAGTTCTGGCATATAATACACCTATCTGTTTTAAACTCTTTGAATTTTCGGCAAATAGCATGAACCTTTGCAATATTTGAAACAAAAAATAAAAAAATAAAAATTTTGATTTTTTTCTAATGCCCCTGGAGTTGTAGTGTATGCCTAAGACGCCTAATTATAAGTTTAGGTTAGTAATAACATTGATTCACTTTTAATAAAGAACTCATACCTACATACCTTCTCATTAACATACGAGCCTGTGACGTCACTATAATAATATAATCCTGAAATGGACGAATATGGCATATTATTACGATTTTTTCGGCAATGGTTTTAAAAAACACCGAATCTCTCCCGCTTGTCATAAATTTAACGGGGACACGTTCAAAAATAAATGTCCATTCGTACGTAATGAGGGTTGAAAAAACGCCAATTAATCCGCCCTATTATATAGCCGATAAAAACCGGCGCCAGTAAAGCATCGTACGATACGTAATTAAACAACGAGAAGGACATAATTTTTGAAATGGAGCTATTAATGATTGTATAAAGAGAATTAATTTCCGGTTATAACCTACGAGTCTTATCACAAGCGCAAACAATACGAATAAACCAGAATTATTTTTTAATTGAAATGAGGTATTATAGGCTACTGTTTTTTTATCTGATTGACTGCCTTTTTAAAAAAAACGAAGTCTTTTTGGAGTGCTCTGTGCACTACAATGACACTAGGTAGGACTTTTATTACACATGTAGTAGGTAGGTAGGTAGTATTCAATACATAATTATTAAAAAAAACAATAATAAAGCAGGTTTTTATAATTGAATTAATTTTATAAATAAAATTTATAAGGACACAAAAAATTGAGTAAAATAATTGTAATAATTACAAATATTGTAGACGCACAAGATTAAATATTGTGGGTATTATTGAATGTGAATTGAGGTTAATTAAGGTTAATTAAGTGAAGTGTGTTAATTTAAAAATCGTCCAGTCAACTCTCTTAAATATTAAGTAAGATCTACATTCTTAAATAGAACAAGATATTTATTTCTTCACACAAAATAGAATGAGTACATACAGTAAGAAATACTCTAGTAAAAATATATATAATTATAAACAATTTTGACGGAAACTTGAAAAATACATATTGCTCTTCAGTTTTATTTTCATTTTATTTGTGTATTTTTGGATTTTATCGGATAAATTTATTTCCATATTTTTCGATAAATAAATAAAATTTTCACACTCATAGCCCCACAGTAGGTTAGATTTATTTATTTAAAACTTATAGTATAACCTTAGCTTAAGGATACAAGGGTGTGCTTAATGCCTAATGGCATTCTCTCCCAACCCCGGGTGATAAGAGAAAACTTGTGGCAGGTGCATACTACGTTTAAAATTATATATAAATATATTGTATTATAATACATATAATACATATACAATATATAAATATAATATCATAAATAACTAAATACTAATATGTATATATAAACATTAACACCACACTAAACATACCATTACATACATAACTAGCTGACCCCGCGAACTCCGCATCGCGTTTAAATATTAAATAATAATAATAATGGATAGCATATAAACCTTCTCCGTGAAAAAATACATGTACATACCAATTTTCATAATAATCGGTCGAATAGTTTCTGAGTTTTGCGATGTCATATATACAAACATTACTTAACACCCCCGCAACCCCCCCTTCCGGGTGGAATTTCGTAAAATCCGTTCTTAGCTGACCTCTACTCGGCGAAAGGAATATTCCTACCAAATTTGAAGTCGGTAGGTCTTATAGTTCCAGAGATATCGTGATGAGTCAATATATGGGTGGAAATCTCTTATATATATATATATAAGTAAAATATAAATAAATATTACCTATAATATGTCAAATAAATAAAATGGAATGAGATAGCCGTTTAAACAGAAACAAAAGAGATCCTTAAATGATGTTATTATTCAAGTGATGGTGTCGAACGAGTCTCCTGAACACGCCTCTACTTGGAGCTTTTTGAACAGTCTCAGGCAGGGTGTTCCATAGTAGTATAGCCTGAACAGTAAAAGAGAAGCGGAAGAACTTTTATGTAAAGGAATGTCGAGCTTAAGATTATTGGAAGAACGTAAACCTCGTCATGAGACGAACAGAGGTAGTGAAAGCTTTCCTTTAAATATTGAGGAGAAGTTGGATCATGTAAAATAGAATACAGAACCAAGAGAATTCTAGAATTACGCCTATGTCGAATGGTAAGCCATTTAAGCTGCTTTCGGTAACTGGAAATATGATCGTATTAACGAAGATTGAAAACAAATCGGATACAGTTGTTAAGGAGGCGATCTAGTTTGTCTAGAAGTATTTCATTAAGGTCCGGATATGACACGTCACCATAATCAATTATAGGTAAAATAAGGCTATATACAAGCATCAGTTTCGTTTTGAACGGCAAAAAGTTTTTTAGCCGGTATAAGGACTGCAGGGAGCCGTTGGCTTTCCGGCTGATTTCGTTTATTTGTGCCCGCCAGCTCAAACTACTTTCAAGCTTTAGGCCAAGGTTTTTGACAGTGTTGCTAATGGGTATTGTAACGTTGTCGTATAATACTGCTGAGAGATCTGAGATGTTGACTTTTGCAAGTAATCTGGAGCTGCCCATCAATATCGCCTGGCATTTCTTGGGATTGACGTTTATGCCATGTGCAATCGACCAAAGTTTGATAGCGTTAAGATTATGGTTAATAATAGATATTGCATCATGGAGTTCTTCAATTTTGGAGTGAACATACAATTGTAAGTCATCAGCATAGAGATTTACCCTGTGTCATGGGTACCATCTACATATACAAAGATAGAAACACAAACTATATAGGTTAATAAAGAGTAGGAGTGTTGTGAAATAAAATAACCGTGCGAAAACATGTATTTCTAACTTTCTTCTTACAAAACTCTATCACACACGTTTTGGTAAAGAAGCCATCGCTTTACTTGAATATCTGACTGACTTGACTGACTAGTTTTACTGACGTCTGCTTAATTTTGATATTTATTATATCGCCCAATTTCAACGATACGGGTAAGAACTGTTTAACCGTTAAAAAATACTTAATTCTTAAATTTAATTAAATTAATGTTCACATGACATTCTACATGATCATTATGCAAACATGATGTTATGCAATTATTGAAAGAAAAAAAAACATTATACTGTACTAAATTTACACTTGACCCTCACAATTTTGCTAGTTCCACGTTTAGATTCCAACAAGTGCCTTTACGAGTTAGAATAAAACGCATTTTAATTTCAATGGTTCAGGTTATGCTTTCCGGTTGTGAACTGATCTAATCAACGAAAGTTCTTTTCTTTCGCCTCTTGATGTTTGTTCAAAACAAACAAGAAAAATTACAATTTCAATGGAAAATTGTTTTGACGAAACCTGTGTTTTTGATAATTTGTTAATGGAAGTTACACAACGGAAGTTTGATGTCAAATTGTTCTATTTACTTATAAAGGTTGTAAAGGGTGAATATTTGGCGACCAATTATTGGTTGTCCAATCACAGGGAGTGAACTGTGAACAGAGAAACTACTCTTTATTTTACTGAGGAGATATTTATTTATTTATTTATTTAATTCTTTATTACACTACATAGATTGGTATAAAAGGCGGACTTAATGCTAAAAGCATTCTCTGCCAGTCTACCTTTGGGCGAAACAGAGACAGTTGTAGGCGGCATAATAACTTATAAGATATATGTCTTTTTTATTCGTATGTTATAGACGTAGTAAGCAGCGAAGGCCGAGTGGTAAAAAATCGCGGTCTTTGACGCGACAGATCCCGGGTTTAAATCATCGGCGCACACCTCTGACAAAAAAATTTGTAATGTGCGCATTTATGGTTGCTTCACGTTGATGGAAAATATCGTATTAATTGATTACGATGTTCTCCATCGCCGTGCCTGCCACCAATCCGCACTTGGCCAGTGTGGTGGACTATGACCTCAATCTCTCTCACTTGTAAGACGAGACCTGTGCCCAGCAGTGGGACATAAAAAAGGTTGGAAAAAAAATACAGAGTAATAGAATTTTACCCGCATTGGAGCAGCTTACTGGAGTAAGCTCCAGGCCTCCCCAATAAGGGGGAGAGATCCGTGCCTAACAGTGGGATGCAAAAAAGGTTTGCAGCCAATATAATTTGGGTAATAGACGAACACGAAGCGCGCGTGGCTCGGCGGCTAGCGTAGAACGCAAGCGGTCTATGCAGCTAAGCCAAACGGGAGCGGTCGGGTGCGGGATGGGTGACCGTTAGTGGCAAAAAATTTCGTGCACGTTTCAGTGCATCGGAGGGCACGTTCAGCCGTCAGTCCCAGTTGTTGTCGATAGATAATAGTCGTTAAACCTAGTCGGAGACCTTATGGGCGGTTTGAAAACATCCAACAGGGGGTTGGCCACAAACCCGCATCTCCACCAACCCGCATTGGAGCAGCGCGGTGGAGTAAGCTTCAGGCCCCCAAAAAGAGTTGCAGCCAGACGAGCATGTAAGTGGTCGCTGCAGCCCACATGGATATCTATATCGTCACTGGAAAGGCAAAATTACTTTAGCGCCACAATAGCATTCCTAGAAAAATCAAATTAAAGTTTATTTTTTTACAAAAAAATTCATAACTTTTTAAATTATGAATTTTTTAAGCTAATCATCCGATTTTAATAAAATAAAATTATTTACTGTTAATTAGCTATGATACACTTTTACCTTTACATTAAATATTGATTTACAAGCTGGTTTAGGAGATAGGTGGCGCTAAAGTAAAAGTGACTTCGTTTTATAGTAGAGCAAATTTACTTATACGCTGTTAGATTATTTTCTCCCTGCAATTTAAAAATACTGGTAACATAAAAATTGCTTAACAGAAGTACGGCAAAATTACTTTTGGAATATCTTTTTAGTTATTATGGTAGAATAAAATTACTTTTAGGAAAATATTGCAACTTTCTGAACCGAGCATAAAGACTTAAGAGATGATCAGATAAGTAAGTAAATACACCATACTTTCCTTAATGTAAGTGGCCGGTAGTGATTATTCAGGCATAATTACGGTAAGCATCAACCATGATTAGTACGACTATGACTAAAACTACTGGTGACTTAGGTTTACATATTAAAATAGCTTAAAATCTTTCTGAAGTGTCGGATTTAAAACCATAAGAAACTTTAAAATATACTTACTGTAAACAAAAAAGATTTATTTTTCTTTAGGTAATGGGATTACTTATCCGCCGCAAATTAATAATTAAACATTTGAAGAACTCACATGTATTAGAAAAGGAACCAGGTATTTAAATAAAAAAAAACAATAATGCATAAAGAAATATTAAATTTTAATGAGTTAGGAACTAATCACTTTCATTTGACTTGAATAGTAAATACTTAAATTGAACTTAAGGTACAATACCTTGATTACGAACGTGTAAAGACACCGGTTTATTTTGGTTCTTTTAAACATCAAAACAAGTATTTAAATAATGGCAATAAAATAGCCAACTAAGTAGATTATTATATTTAATTGTACCAGCAGTGAGGAGTTAACAAAATCAAATCAACGTTGATAACATAATAATTTTGGCGTATGTAGGAACTTAATTAGTTAGTACTAATCAAAAAGTCTTTCATTGTTGTTATCCTTATCCGTGTCAAATCAATCAATCAAACAGTCCTTCATTATCTTTATCCGTATCAAATAATTCAAACAGTCTTTCATTCTCTTCATCCGTGTCAAATCAATCAATCAAACAGTCTTTCATTCTCTTCATCCGTATCAAATCATTCAAACAGTCTTTCATTCTCTTCATCCGTGTCAAATCAATCAATCAAATAGTCTTTCATTCTCTTCATCCTCTTCATCAGTATCAATCAAAGAGTCTTGAACATTATTATTACAGTTCAGTATTTTATATTCTTCGTACATTGTGGGTATAACTTTATTAGTACACAGTTTGTTAAGGTCCATAAATTTCATTTTTGAAATAGGCGATAGTGCTTTGTAACATGGCTTTAATTATATCTGAATTGTTACTTACGGGATATATACCACGATTCGCGTTGCTTTTGAGCTCCCGATATTTCGGCGCAGTTGCATGCACCATGATCACGGATGAACTGGATATTGCGGGTGGATGTAAAAAAGTCTAAGGACAGCCGTAACGGTCTACCCTCTTCCTCACTCGTTTGCTACGGCTACTACCGGTACTCGAACATAAGTCACGACAAAACACACTCACAGTATCGCTGCGTATTGTTTTTTCATATTTTGGACGCATATTGTTTTTAAGACACACTAACACTGGATTCCACGCACTAGAAAGTTGGAAACCATCCTCTCGATTGAAGTTTTTACATTTCACGATTTCTATGGCTTCCTTTACTATTCTAGGTATGTAATGGACGTTTCGTCGAAAGAATTTGTGGATTATGGAGTTCTATCCAATGGTTAGGGCCCGAGTTCAAAAGATGTTCAGCTATGGCAGATTTCGGTGTCTCGTTGTTTTTAACCGCCTTTATGTGTTCTTTGATACGGCATGAGATGGTACGTTTTGTTTGTCCAATATATGAGCTCCCACAACTACAGTTGACTTTATATACCCCAGGATGTTGAAACGGATGTTATAATCAAATTCGACATCTAGAACGTTTACGGAAAAAGTGTGAGTGTCTAAGGGAATCGTTGGTATTTTTAACTAAGTGCCGCGATAATAACGTTATACCCTTGTGCGTACGCATAAAATCAAGACCAGATATTCCCGGTTCCGCTAAGGTCTGCACAAAGCGAGTGAAAAATTGTTACGGAAACTCATAAGACACAATCGCTATCTTCACGACAAATACCAGCGTGAGTTGTACAAATTACATCTATGGCTAAGTTCGGTGTTATCTAAAGATGAGTTTGAACAGTGTGACCGTGTTACCTACCTACAAGCACAACGTTCTCGCGAACTCAGTGCCTTAAAACAACAACGTAAGTTAGAGGCCCTACTACGGAAACACGACTCGAATCATCGAGATGATAAAATTAGTGTGGTTAAAACTGTCATCAATAGGTCAAGTAAGGTATTGAATGAGGTTATTATTCAGGTACTAGAAAAAGGGTTAAATTTAGCACCCACTCCAAAACACATTCCTTTTGAAGATGTCATAGGCTCCATAGAGGAGACAATACACAAAAATACCATTTATTGACGCGGACACCTTGAGGCAAGATATTGCAACACTGTTACGTCACGCAAAGTCTCCCAGTAGCAACATTACCCCACAAGTACTGAGGGCACTACGAGAACTTAGAGAAGACAAGGACATCCTAGTATTAAAGGCTGACAAGGGGAATGCTACAGTCGTATTGAACGTGGCAGAGTACGATAGTAAGATGGAGCAATTACTCGGGGATAGTGCGACATACCAACCAGTTAAGTATGACTCTACAGCGAGAGTAACTAGGCAAACAATAAAATTGGTGAAAGAATGTGGTGATGTTTTCACGGACGACACAGTAAAGAAACTTCTACGACCCAGAGTACCACAGCCACCAAAGATCTACGGATTGCCAAAAAATCATAAAAAAAGATGTACCACTCCGCCCAATAGTTAGCCAAATTGATTCCCCAATATCAGACTTGGCACGTGAAGTTTCACGCATACTCCAGGGACTGGTGGGTCAGACTTCATCATTATGTTAAAGACTCTAGGCGTTTAGTGGGACTTTTGAAGCAAACCAGGATCGAAACTGATGAGATAATGGTAAGTTTCGACGTTGAATCTTTGTTCATCAAAGTGCCAATACTAGAGTGCTTGGAAGTTATAAAAAAGAAATTTACTGAGAACAACATCCCCAGTGAATTTGAAAAACTGCTTGAACATTGCTTGACCTCCAACTACTTACTACATAAAGGACAGTTTTACCTGCAGATCGATGGAGTAGCAATGGGAAGTCCATTGGCACCAGTTGTTGCTAATCTGTGGATGGAACACTTTGAGGAACAAGCCTTGTCTAGCTGTCCTGTCGTAATTAAGTATTAGAAAAGGTATATAGATGACATTTTTTGCATACTCAAGGGCGACCAAACAGAAAAAAATAAGTGTTTGGAACATCTGAATGGCATCCACCCAGCTATGCAATTTACAGCAGAAATTGAGAAAGACCGATCCCTACCATTCGTGGACGTCTTAATAACAGCAAAGAAGGATGGGACCTTGAGCCACACTGTTTATAGAAAACCGACACACACAGACCGGTACTTACACGCTACCTCACATCATCATCCCCTGCAACTTAACTCCGTTGTCAGCTCATTGATAAATCGCGCCCATGACCTGTGCGATAAAGAAATCTTACACAAGAGCTAGCTCATGTTCAAAAAGTAAAGTTAAGTGTGTCGGTCAAAGGTTAATGAGGAACGGATATAAGGTAAATGTCCATGACATAAAGCCACGGGAAAAAAGGATTATACCGAAGGTAGAACGAAAGCCTACATTTTTGCCATATATGAAAGGGGTCACTTTCTTTTTATTATTGTTAGCACTTATCTAAAAGTGTTACAATCTGTATGAGAACAAGAAGGAAACATTACTTATAAGCTACGCTCTCTATAAAGATAAGAATTCAAAATTACTTGTACGCCATGCCCTATTCCAAATTCAGCAAATCAAAATTACTTAAAAAACTATAAACTTAAATTATCGGAAGGACATAAGTACTTCTACAATATTATTTTTAAGATAACAGTAAGTCTATTTTACTTAAATGTCAATTGGAATAAGTATCCGGTGGGCATATATGACTTAAACGACACGTGTGTAAAAAAGACGAAAATATGCACCGCTTAAGAATTTTAGAAAAAAAGAAACCCGCCTTTTTTCGGGTTACTTAACAACTTCACTGTCCCCATACAATACAATTAACGATTTCTCCACGTCCATATTTTTTTTCTTCGGTTAGGCTCAATAACAGTAACTTTTTAATAAAAAAAATGTATTTGTGAAAAAAAATACTATTTTCTATTTTATTTATTTTTTTATTTATTTGCTCATATATGACTCATGGGCGTAGGGTGATGTTTTATTTCTCGTAAGTTCAATGAGTCATATGTGCGCATAGCCATAGACAGTAGAATTAATGACAGATGTATTTATTTCGATTACAGGACGGTACTAAAATAATAATAAAAAAATATAATAATAAAAAGTTCAAGAACAAATAGTTAGATATTTTCTCGGGCCAGCAGCAACAACTACGGAACCTAACGTGCCTCCAAGACCTTCGCTCTCTCTGCCTTCAAGATCTTCAATTTCGTCTAGTCACAGTCTTCAGGAAATTCCTCAGATTAGATTTTTTTAGTTTATATAAAAACACAATAAAATGTTTTTTATGTTTTTAATATTGGTTTTATTTCATACTAATTATCCATAATTACTCATGTTTTTATTTGTTCATAACAAAAGAAATAAAAAGCTTTTGTATATGAAGGGTTAGGGTTTTTGCTATACGTTCACGTAATTTTTATTAGGCTATTGAGCCACGCTCATGACGAAAAATATTGCCAAAAAGTATCGGGAAATGAGTCACCCGTGAATATTCCTTGTGAGTCACATGTGACTCATTGGACAGTGAAGTTGTTAAGCGCCACAAAAGTGCTCAGATCGCGATATTTCCTAGACAGATCGATGGAGAAAAAATCGCTGATTCCTAATATAATAATAACTCAATATGGTCAATTTGGCGCTAAAGTAATTTTGCCTTTCCAGTGACGATATACAAACTCAAGCAAGCCTAAGTCTTGCCTGCGGTATGTAGTTGTGCTGCAACTCCGAAGGCTGTTCCCCATGGTCGCCTCATGTAAGGTTGAACAGCAACTGCACCTTTCCACCGAAACATAACGGATTTGCTTCACGGCTGATGTGGGTGCAGCGATAGTACTTCACCGATCAACCATTATATACTTAGTTCCCCCGCGTACAAAAAAGTATATTTTATTCTTAGAAAAATAACGTTATGAACGTCAGTCTTCATACAAGCGCGCTGTCTGCAAAAAGTCTGAAAGTGGGAACTTGTAGTAGAATTTAAATAAATATTGGCCATATTAATTTAAAATGCGGCTTCATTGACCATTGGACCAATCCTTTATCTTTGTGATTTTTTAAAGATGATACTTCGTCCATTAGAGTGTTTGATGTTATTGTAGTCTCGTACTAATAAATAACGCAACGAGTATGGCACGTTAATTTATAATCTAATTCAAAATGCCTAAATATCTGGGATTATCCCCCGTCAAGTCGAGCCAAGCCAAGCGCAAGGGCAACCTACCTTTTGAGGCCAAGCTACCTTTTTTTGTCACAGAATTTATGATATTAGGCCTTGTAGAGTTAGATCATGTTGATGGTCTAACCTCAAACCAAACACTTACTGGCTTAGTAAATAACGCCATATCCTGAAGTAACTTCCAAATATCTGATATCTGTAAAAGTCATATTTTTTAGTTAATGTTTAAATTAATTATCGCTGAAAACTATCCACGTTCTCTACCATATATTAGGCCAAACAAAGTAATGGGGCGTTGGTAAAAAGAAGGGTAAAACGAACGAGTGAACAAAGTCATCTCCAGACGTTCCCTAGAGAATACGTTCGAGCGACGCACTCGATTCACGCTTCGTTACTTTGCAGTTTGATTACTTTGAAAGTTTATTACGAGAACAGTAATTTTAACAAAAAATTCAATTTTCAGATTATTAAATTAATGAGGATATATATGTATTGAATTAATATTTAAATTACAAGTCGCAATATGGGAACAAATAAAAATATCAATAAAATCTGTTAATGTACATGTTTATAATTGTGATACACTTATTTAAGTTTTTTGTTTTTATCCTTGTAATATTTGAATACCATAAGAAGGTAAATATGACGAACTAAATATATATAAACGATTTGTAATCATTAACCTTTCTGTAAGTAATGAATAAATCCCTCCAAATTAGTCTAGATCTTAGGTGGCTATGCCAAAATAGGATACATCTCATGCATGAATTTAAAGTAGGTTTCTTCTCTCATATTATTTTATTAAACGTTTATAAACGAGTGAACAAAGAAGTCATCTCCGGTAAGTCACTGGGGAATACGTCGGAGCGAAAAAATGCTTCGTTAATCTGCAGTTTCATTATTTTGAAAGTGTTATTATGAGAGTAGTGAATATTGTAGAATATGAAATTAAATTTCCTAAAGTGGGTGTCTAAAAGTGATTTTGAATTACAATATAAATAAACGGTTAAATTATTTATTTCATTTGATTTGATGAAAGTTATTATTCAGTGTGGATGGGCTTAGAGCATTTTTGGAGACTATATATTTAAAACAAAAATAAGGCATTCCATATAATAAAATGTTTTAATTTTACATAAAGTTTTTGTCACAATTTTATTATGTTAAACTAAACAAAGTCATGAAATGTTTATAAACGAGTGAACAAAGTCATCTCCGGAATGTCATTAGGGAATACGTTGGAGCAAAACACTATATTCGAGCTCAGTTACTCTGCTGTTTCATTACTTTGAAAGTATAATTACGAGAGTAGTAATTATATGTTAGGAATCAACGTCGGTAGTTGAATAAAAAAATTAACTATGTAGGGGAAAACGCCTTTTTTTTTTTTTTTTGTTGTCGGGGGGGAAACCTTCAAAAGGTACCCGGCACCTTGGGAGACAGTACCGGGTTATGTGGGATTTGACCGCACTAAAACCCCCTCGGTGGCTGCCACTGCGCTTGGGGAGGACTCCGGGATCTCCGGCGGAACGCACCGGTGTAGGGGAAAACGCCTACAAAAACGAGACCTACTCTAAGAATAGAAGATTTCTACTGTGATATGGTAAGGGCAGTAACTCAGCCCGTTTGCGTAATGAAATTCAGTATTTGTGCTTACTTACTATTTAATTCTATTTGTATAAGGAAATGTTAATTAGAAACCTTAAGTCGTTACTTTTAAATTGTATAACCTCCACCAACCCGCATTGGAGCAGGAGTAAGCTCCAGGCTTCCCCAATAATGGGGAGAGACCCATGCCCAACAGTGGGACGCAAAAAAGGGTTGCAGCCAAATTTTATAAAAGGCTTTGTGAAATAAATGGTGATTTAAATATTCCGCTTCTGGTTTTTATTCCTAAAATATAATTCGAAATCAAACAATTTAATTTAGATTTATCCACCTTTGTTACGTCCACAAGCTACGTAGCCAAGTATTTGACGGTGTTAGTTTATCAGTCCTACCATATTGTGTTTTATGTAAATAAAAACACACCTCTCCAGATCTATCGAAATCTTAGGTGACTTTTAAGAAAATTGGATACTTCTCATACACCTAATATTTTTCTGACTAAATCTTATTGTTTGGAAACTCAGATTTTTATGGCACTTCTATAATTTTTAGGATCGAATTGTATTATCATCCGCTATCTTCTAGATTATTCTAGAGTACTTTTGCTCTAGAATGCAATGCCATAATATAATTTGCAGGAATACTACTCTGTCAACAAAGTACCGGGAAAAGATCAATAATATAAAAAAATGTTTGTTATTCAGCCAAATTTATTTTATCACCTTCAAAGTATGCTCCTTCAGAAATAATACACTTACGCTAACGAATAATCCAGTCATCAAAACATTTTTAAACGGTGTTTCCGGAATTGAGTTCAGTTCTCGCTACCAATTCTCCTTTATGTCTTCTACCGATAGAAAACAGGTACCACGAAGTGGAAAGATGAGTTTAGGAAAAAGAAAGAAGTCGGCTGGAGCCATATCTGGTGAATATGGTGGTTGCTCCATGGTATTTGTTCAAAAATTCGTTCACAATGATGGCCTTGTGCGAAGGCGCATTATCGTGGTGCAAAATCCAAGAATTTTCTTTCCACAAATCTGGCCTTTTTCGTCGAATCTGCTCTCTTAAATGCCGCATAATGCTCAATTTTTTTTATTTCCCATTTGACTTTCCGGCAAGAATTTCGAGTGCACAACACCGCGATAGTCAAAGAAAACAGTCAACATGACTTTGACTTTTGATCGACTTTGGCCTGGATTTTTCCCTTCCGGTTCAGTTAGAAGGCGCCACTCCAAAGCTTGTTGACTAGTTTCCATGTCAAACTCGTAAACCCACGTAATTAAGTAATAACAATGTGTTTATGCGTCGTATTAAAGTAATAACAATGCGTTTCATGAATGTTGGGTCGGAATTGACTCATTCAAGCATATCCTCAGCGACTCTCATGCGATTGCGTTTTTGGAGAAAATTCAGGTCTTTTGGGACAAACCGAGCGGTAACATGTTTCATACCCAAATGATTAGTTAAAATAGTATGGATAGACTCGTGACATACAGAAAGTTCGGCAGCTGTCTCTCTCAAAGTTGAATGAGGAATTTCAATCACTATCTAGCCTAGCAGAGCGAGGCAAATCTTCCATCACATCACGAGAGATTTTGACCGCTTTGTACCACACATAAACACGTGTTTTTTAAAAAACGATTCACCGTAGCCTTCTGTAACATTTTCCGAACACGACATTCCATTGGCGACGCAGAATTAAATTTCGCGAAACTCTTTGTTCGATGTTTTTGTCCATTATGAAATTCGCAATACACACTAGATATGATATAACTAAAAACAGTACTATATTATATAAATAACTATATAAATAACAGATGCATGATGCATCATGCATCTCAAACTCGGCGCCAAAATAGAAAACAGTTGTGCCAGTCTAACAACAACAAAAAAAATTGAATTTGGAACCATAAACAAATCATCCATTCCCGAAACTTTCCTGACTAAATGTACATATATTTCCAAATACAAACCTTAGTATGTGTATTATGTTACAAGACTAAGCATTATAATGATTATGTGTTACCATACGTTATGACAAAGAAAATAATGTAGATAAAAGAAGGGAACTTACTTCCGGAAAGTAACTAGGAAATACGTTGGAACGAAACACTGGATTCATGCTTCGTTACTCTGCTGTTTCATTTCATTACTTTGAAAGTGTAATGACGATAGCAGTATTTTTGAAGTGAAAACTTCATTAGCGGCGTTGTGCACTTTTTTCCGATGGGCAAAAAATGTTAAACGTGGCATGATCGAATATTCGTAAGACGGAGGGGTGACAGCTGATGGCTCGACTGTCTATACTTGTAAAATTCGTTTATATTAAGTATTTTAAATATGGACATTGAACAAAGTGCATCTATTAATGAAAAAAGTAACGAAGAAATAGTGAAAGAAAATGAGTGGGTACTTTAATACTAGAGAAAAACCTACTGAAAATACTAGATGAAAAATAATACTGATAATAAAAGCATAAATTGTAGTTGTTATTAAGAAGAGGTAAATTATATGAAGACAAATTTGTTCAGTATTTTTATTAAAATACGGCCACAATTCAGTAATTTTTTTGTTAATATAAATTAATATTCAATTTTTCTATCTTTTTCTCTCTCAATTTTACTCAGTATCCTCATTCATTTGCCACTCCTAATTTGTTTAATTTCGCGATTAGGCGAACTATGAAAGCTACGTTATTTAATGATATAACGTAAAATAATATGCCTCTGTGAATAGCGCCTGTCATAACATTAGACGTTGTATCACTTCACTTGCAAGTTCTCAGAATCAGCTATGTAATAACATTATCCATGACAATGTTTGCAGTTAACGACGCAGCAATCAAAGATAACGCATGGCTGTCCCGATTAATTTCTGACAATTATGCCTACATAGGTAATTATCGATATCGATATAAGCGCGTATGGCCCGGCGGTTAGCGCAACGAACGCAAACGATCTATGCAACTAAGCCAAACGGGCGCGGTCGCGTGTGAGATGGGTGACCGCTAGTGGCAAAAAGAATTTCATGCGCGTTTCCGCGCTTCGGAGGGCACGTTAAGCCAACGGTACCGGTTGTTGTCGATAGATAACAGTCGTTAAACTTTGTCGGAGGCCTTATGGGCGGTTTGAAAACATCTGAGAGCGGGTTGGCACTAACCCGCATCTCTACCAACCCGCATTGGAGCAGCGTGGTGGAGTAAGCTCCAGGCCTTCCCAATAATGGGGAGAGACCCGTGCCCAGCAGTGGGACGCAAAAAGGGTTGCGGCCAATTATCGATATGACAATAAATAAATTCACGCTTTTGAAGAGGCAATTTTTCACAGAATAAATATTTCCAAAATATATCGTTGTTCCTCTACGTACCCCCGGATGTAAAAAATTAAGATAAAAATTAGAGGGTTGACCGGAATTTATAAATAATCTAATTTTTCAATTCAATTTATACCTAAGTATTTGAATAAATAACTAAGTCCGTCCAAGAGTCCCCTTTTGAACATTCAACATTTTGAATTTTTAAACTAATGCACAAAAATTGTTAATATCTAGTACCTATAGCTTAACCTTTTCTTCGTGAAATATTACAATTTGGTTTGTTTCATCCTAAGTACCCATTCAAAGTATAATAAAATATAAACATTTTACATTTTCCACTTATTTTTGGGGACACGATCAGGTGAACCACGTCCTCTACGATTTCTACTTCTGGCAAATCCAAGGTATGATTTACTGACGTATTTACCTGACGTAATTTTACACTGTTAGTAACATACATACGTTATTAATTAAAACTTAATATGCAAATATTCGGTACCAACGACGTTATAATATTGCCTGTGTAATAATATTTGCAAAATAATGACGCAGCAATGAATCAATCTTTTCAACGTAATGAATTTTTGATATTTTAGTACATACGTGGCAAAATTAAAATTTACGCTATTCTTTAGCCTTTGCTCAAATATACCAAAAATAAACATATAGAACAATGGGAGTGGTCACGTGTGTGATGAGTGACCGCTAAAGGCAAAATTCACGCGCGTCAGTCTGGCACGGCCCTAAGCCCTTAGTCCCGGTTGTAATCGATAGATAACAGTCGTTAAGCCTTGTCGAAGGAATTATAAACTTCAATTCATATGCGGTGAGAGTCCCTACAAAGCAGATGCCAACCTAATCTATTGTTTTTATTTTGTTGTATCGTTTTATTTGTATTTTTATGTGTGTTATGTATTAGTTTGTAATATTATGTTATGTGTATTCGTTTCTATGGGCCTAAGAAGCCTGAAATAAATTAATAAAAATAAATAAATAAATAAGGTTTGAAAATATCCGACAACGGGTCAGCCACTAACCCGCATGCGGGTTAGTGGCGACAAGCACGCATTGGAGTAGTTTTGTGAAGTAAGCTGGCCTCCCCAATAACGGGGACCGTTCCCTCCCAGTAGGACGCTAAAAGTGTTGTAGCCAAACATGAAGATAGGTCATATACGATCTAAATGATGCACGTAAATATGAGATATGTAACTGTTTCTCATGCATAATTTGGGATTGGGAACAGCTGCAGAAGTTAAATAATGATAATAATATAATGCGTCTACATTATGGCGACCTAAAAATTGATGTAATATAAACCTCTATAGTGTCTACCGCGTACTGATACTTGTTATTTCAAAGACAAAGGGCAAAAATTAATATTTTTTCTATAAATGACTAGTGAGCCCTGCAGACGTTGTCCTGCCTCAAAACTATTGAAAGGGGATTTGTTTTCTTATTATCAGAGATTTTATGTTACTGTCAAACAAAGATATACAACAAATAATGACATATGAACTGTCCTGTTATTCTGACTGAATCAAAGTTTAGAACGACACGGCACGAAATACAAACGTTTGATAGTTAAGAACTATTTATATGGGAAAACTAAATATATAATAAAAATAATTAAAAAAAAACATTTTCCAGTAGACCGTATTGTGAATCTAAACCATCCTCAAATCCACTTGAACACACACCAAAAATCGTTAAAATCGGTCCAGCCGTTTAGGAGGAATTCACTGTCAACACACGTACCTACAGAAGAATTATATAAGATGAGTACTGGGACACTGACAAAAACTGACGATAGTACGGACGTTTACATTACATATGTAATGGTTCTAAATATGATATACCTAACATTGTTTCTAAAGTACCGAAATGGTCCTGGTCAAAGCATGATTAGTCATGGCATGGCACGTATACCTAATTTAAGATTTTCATCAAAAACTTGCTTCTGTGAAAGAATAAAACATCTACAGTCGTAAATACAACCAAAACATACGGCCAAAGTTTAATGAATCAATATCAATAAAAAGCAAACTCATTATATTCGACTATAATATTTAAAATTACCTACTATAATAACTAGCTAAATAACCTACATTGCTATTAGCATCAGCCATATTTTAGCCTATATTTATTAACGTATAATTCCGTACAGATCTACGTGGAATTGTCGACATTATTCATGTTATTAATATTCAACTAACGAAACAGCGTAGATACTAATTGGTATCTTATAATTATATCCGCAAATGAAGTAAGACACGAGCAACGATAGCAGACTGGTTAAGACACCTGTCTCCGTTGCGAAGGTTGCCGGTTCAAACCTTGGCACGTACATTGTATATAACTTAGAGATTTGTTATATCACTGCTAGGGATTTTGACTAAAATTTAATATAATGAATTATAATTCCGTAGTACAGTTCAAGTACTCTCCACCAACCCGCATTGGAGCAGCGTGGTGGAGTAAGCTCCAGGCCTCCCCAATAATGGGGAGAGACCCGTCGCCAGCAGTGGGACTCAAAAAGAGTTGCAGCCAGCCAATGCAACTACGTGAAACAGTCGACACATTCAATATACGTACGGCTAACGAGCAAGCAGTCCTCGAACTAAGCGACCCGATTAATATCTGATGATTACTTGCGCTAATGAAGTTCAAGCGATGCAGAAGTAATGTTACATTATATTACCGACAAGCGTCCTTAGTGACTATCAACCACTAATGAACCATCAAACACAGCGGTGGTTATCTATAGCGCTGTACGATACAAATAAAAAACGCTTTCGCTCACCACTAAAAGGTGCATGAAAGTTAAGAAGGTGAGGATGACAAACCATCGTGAAGGTGCCTTAAGAGGAAACGCGGGTTCAGCCGAATTTGAAAATTAGGTATTTTGGAATAACTATTGCTATCGCGCTGCGCCCTGCGCTATCCGCCGCGTACGATAAGGACTGATTACATTGACCAACTTGCAGGGTCCGATTTGGCATACATTGCTGGTTATCTTGAGTATTTTAATACAATGTATTCAGATAACCAGCAATGTATGCCGGGTCGGCCCCTGCAGGTTGGCCAATGTAATCAGACCTATAGGGACCGATGCAGCTCAGACCGATTATACCTACAAACTTTCTTACTAAATCGGGACTTGTACTATTATTGAATCTGTGATCGAGGTTTCGTATTCTCCTCTTCCCTCCTTCAAAATTGAGTTTATTAAATATTTTTTTTTCACAAATATCAAGAAATAGAATAAGTCTATGCGCCTATGTTTTTATTTGGTCGTCAAAACCTTTCAAATTTGTTTTGCAATTGTTGGATTAGGGCTGTATGAAAGAGGCATTTTCTACGATTTTTGATGAGTCATATTTTCTGATCTAATTAGTTTATTGAAAAAAACAAGACATAGGGGCATAGCTTTAGCAGACTTAGATATTGTCACAAAAAATCATTCCTCTAGAAGCATTATCCAGGGAGGAAATAAGAGAATACATTTGTATTTAAAAACGGCGCTAGCGTTTCCTCTTAAGGTTTATCTACCTTTCTCTCACGAGAAATAAAGAAAAATATAACTAATTTACCATGTTTATTCTATAACCGGTTCACACATATTTAAGGTAAGTAACTAAAACTACCTTTCAGCTGCATTAAAAATGTCTGTTATACTTATAATGAAGACGTATATACATGAATGTGTGAATATGTATACATTTGTCTTTTTTGTCCTATGGTGAAAAACTACAAAAGGAACCTGACAACTGGGACAGATATGTAAGATTTTTACTGCACTCAAATCCACTCGATGGTCTGCCTTAGCGCTTGCGAAGACCTCCAGAGTAATGCACCGTTGTCCTGCATTCATAACACCCCTAAAAAGCTAAAAACCATCGCCGCGCCGCCCTTACCGGGGCCACAAACACCGGCCCCGGGATGGTTTGTACTCCCGCTCTCGCCACGCGGAACCCCGGAGGCCCCCTTTTAGTCGCCGCTTACGATCTGGCGGCGAATACTGAATCCCTGATCTTAATCCAGAAGCTACAGGTACTGTCACTTTTTCGAATCATTAAAACATGCTAATGGTGGTTGCAACCCTTTTTGCGTCCCACTGCTGGGCACGGGTCTCTCCCCATTATTGGGAGGCCTGGAGCTTACTCCACCACGCTGCTCCAATGCGGGTTGGTGGAGATGCGGGCTAGTGGCCAACCCGCAGTCGGATGTTTTCAAACCGCCCATAAGGCCTCCGACAAGGTTTAACGACTGTTATCTATCGACAACAACCGGAACCGACGGCTTAACGTGCCCTCCGAAGCACGGAAACGCGCATGATTATTTTTTTTGCCACTAGCGGTCACCCATCTCACACCCGACCGCGCCCGTTTGGCTTAGTTGCATAGATCGTTTGCGTTCTACGCTAACCGCCGGGCCATGCGCGCTTCAAACATGCTAATACTGTATGATATTAAAATAATAAAAACATACTTTAAGTAAGCAGTTATAGTGAGACACCCAGTTTTGTCATCTTTCTAAAAAAATAATGCCTTTCTTTTCTTCAATGCAACTTTCCCAGCGTACGATGTGGGGGAAATATATTTTTTTAATTACCTATTTTTTACCAACATTATATATATTGTCAGTCATAATACACTTAGTTTGTAAATAAATACAAAAATTTCAATCCAAAAGTTATTTCATATAGGTACTTTCTTTTTCAACTTTTTTATGTCCCACTGCTGGGCACAGGTCTCCTCCTCACAAGTGAGAGGGATTGATTGCGTTTTATTTTCTAGGTTTTCTTTCCTAGGTTTTATTTTTTTACTTTTTACAACACGAAGAAAACAATATTAATGTTAGTTGTTACAATTATCTCTACTCCCATTAATCCTGAGCTAAATTTATATCTTACAACAGAATCATCATCACAATTTTTTACTTTAATGACTAAAATACGTCAGCGATTGTATATTAATTATAGCTTAATTTTTTTAACCAATCGTATATTTACATTTAGTAAAAATCATTATTGTTACCGTGATAAATTGTTCATTAAATACGATTTAAAGCAATCACCCGCAATATTTGCGTTTCTGATTGAGATCGCCTATCACAATATCAGCTGGCAAATATTTACAGGGCATTATCGGATTCGGTGGGAAAAATACATCAATTTTTATACGTGTTGCCTGTTAATTAAAATAACGAAGAGTAAAATATGGTTCAGCTTTATAATTCCACCATTCAATCAATTTTCTTTCCTTTGCTTTCTTCAAATGCGAGTATCGAAGAAAATAGATTTGTCATCGACTACGGCATTGCAAATCGCACGTATTGTTGCTTGAATCAGTTCTAATCATATAAAATCATCGATTATTATAAGTATAATTCAACAATAGTTGATGTCTTATAAAGATCGACACTCAAAATTTCACTACTAATACTACCGAGAACCATAACATTCTGGTCTAAAACGATAATCAGATGAGTTCATGCTACTAAAAAAACTATTAAAATAATTTCTGTTGCGTACTGTATATAAATGCTGCGTAGGTTGTTTACAACCGATAGTGCGAAACCATCTATAAGTAGTTTGGTATAAAACGTCACCATATCGATAATATTCAGCGTCTAAACTCATGAGGTCACGGAAACGATAGCCTTCATGACTTATCCAAAACAATAATTAGGAATTAATCGCAATGTGATCTAACTCACGCGTACAAACAGCAGCATCGGATAAGTCGGGTCAGTCAGTGAACAACTAAGCCGGAACCCCGATAAAGTGCTGCCCCTATACACGCTTTCTTATACTCGCACATTATTAGTATCTTTAAGTATATGCCTAGGTTTTTGAAATGTTTGGTTTTACTCTTTCTAATTACCACTAGTGGACACGATCACTCTCTATAACTGCTTATTGACATAAAATTTTCCGATCTTTTATAGCTTAATTTTTCCCTTGATTAAAAGGCAACTATTGAACATCAATAGAGTCCGAGGACATCTTAGTAGTTGATTAGGTTCTTATTGAACTGTTCAGTACGATGCATACATTATTTATTACACATGCAAGAAGCAGTAAGAAAAAACAAAAACAGTTATTAAAATAACAGTAGTTTCCTCTTTATTGTTTGGAACATTTGGTTTAATCAGCCACATTAGATGTTTTAAATCAAAGTGATGGAACACAAACGATAAGCCTTATGATTTATCCGAAACTATAAAAAGGAATGAATCGCAAGCACCGGATTAGTCGGGTTAGTCCAGTGAACAACTCAACCGAAACACCGATAACGTGCCGCCCATATACGCTTTGTTATAATCAGACTTTATCTACCTATATCTTAATATATGGGGCGACTATGAGCTTCCAGAGTACCAGCATAGCTGCTTACGATTTCAGCAAACCACAGGCAGCCCAGAGGAGCACCTCTGCTACACCAATAAAAAAAACAGTTACTCTCCATGATTGGAAGCAACTTGCAGTTTACTGGAGAGATTCGGTATTTTTATTAATGCGCTGCTACTCTGGAGGCTCATGGTTTTCCCATATAAGTCTGGCCGGCAACCGCAGCTTTTTACCGAAACACAATAGAATTATTTAATGGCAGCAAATGGATGCAGCATTGTTTTTTCACTATAAAATTTGTAAGCTCTACTACATGTAAAGATGCTAACTCCCTGTCAAATATTTAGGTCGTCTATATGGTATCTAATAATGTAACGATAAGCTTTAGGTTTGATTTATCTGTAACTATCAAAAAGGAAATAATCGCAATGCGATTTAACTCACGCGTACAAATAGCAGCATCGGATAAGTCGGGTCAGTCAGTGAACAACTCAGCCGGAACGCCGATAACGTGCCACCCTATACGCGTTATTATACTCACACATTGTCTGTATCTTTAGGTGTATGCCTAGATCTTTGAAATATCTTTTGCAGTTTCTTTAACCCATTACTGGATATTACAGTTACTCTCCATTTGTTTTTATTCTATATTATTGGCGTAGCAGAGGAGCAGAGCTGGCCCATTTTATGTCAAGTGGCCGCTGAGGTTCATGGACATCTATCTTAGAGCATCAAGGTATGACAGGTATGGCACCCGTCTGAGGAGTGGCCTTTATAGGCGAACCCCTCGTCCCAACGTCCATGCACAATGTGCCTTCTAGTTATACAACTAGTGTCTGTGTGTGTCGGTGTCAGTGTTGACGGTGCATAGAAAATGACGTTGTTAATTGAAATTGACATAATTAGAAATGTATGCGTTTGTAGCGATTGAAAGAATATTTGTAAATGTGTGACAAAATTAAAATGTGTGCGTTCTTCCCCCGCACCAGATTTGGCACAAAAATTATGTATCGAAGCGAGGCGCTATGCCGTCTCTACTGAACGGTAAGTCAGTAACTTTGATGCTCTAAGACATCTACACAATTACAAATGAACCTAAGTCTAATTTGATTAAGCTGTTGGTCGTCAAATGACTTAATACAGCGGTAAAAAACCGAGCAAAACATTCAAAATGTTTTTGTTAGTGGCGACAAAGGAACAGAATGATTGGAACAATTCAATTTAAGGTTCAGTGACTGCCAGTCGAAATAAAGCCAAGAGACTCGTATGTAAGGAAAGATAATTAAAATAATAAAGTAAGGTCATTCACTCTGAAGAATTTCATTTACGAGACATTGGGGGATTGTCCTATAACGATGAAATTCTATTGTTTGTTGGAAAATTCTTCAGTAAAATGGTGCGGATTTTTACTTCACTCTGCGTGGGCATGAAAGTCTATAAGCCTCATATTCGAAATTCCATTAATTCTGGAATATTTTTCATACAAGTAAAATATAAGTTAGCACCTTAGGTTTTTACCGATGTTGGGTATAAAACTTGTGTATCTATTGTAAATTCATCGTAAGCTACTTTAATTTCCCATTTTTTTTTGTCCAAGCTTTAAATAATACATAGGTATAACAACTACACAAACTGGCGCGGTCAGGCGTGAGATGGGTGATCGCTAGTGGTAAAAATTTCATGCGCGTTTCTGTACTTCGGTGGGCACGTTAGCTCGATAGATAACGCTACAAATAAATAAATAAATAAACGCTACACACTCATAGCCCCACACTAGGATTCCCTGTGTCGTGGGTACCATTGACACATACAAAGACAGGAACACAAACACTCAGACCGAGAACAGAAATTTAAACTCATCATTCAAATTTCTGCCTCGCCGGGAATCGAACCCGGGACCGTGCGATCAGATATTTGATAATGAGTTTAAAATTTCTGTTCTCGATCTGGGTGTTTGTGTTTCTTTCTATATGCATGTGTGTGTCATTGGTACTCAGGACACGGGTTATATCTACATAAGCTACATAGTAGGGATTATCACACTCATAATCCCTACTATACTATAAGTGTGAAACGTTACTGACCTACGGAAGTTCTACAACATTGAAAATTCTTTCAATTAAGTTACAAGTGCCATACAAATTTCGTCTCCAAATCTGAACGTTATTTCATTTGGAGGATGATTGACGAAGGCAAATGAATACCTGAATATTAACGGAATGCGGAAATCTCCAAATTCAGCGATTCTCCTTTCAAGCCAATTAACTTAATTGAATTAAGGTCGTGTTTCATTCAGAACACATTACAATGTTTCTTTGTGTTTGTATTTATAATCTGGATTTAAAATTATCTCTCTTTTTGCCGGATAAAGCTTGATTTATTTACATACTGTTAAGGCTCCTTTAATATTTACGATTAATAAAAAATACCAACTATATACAAGAAGAATAAATAAAAATCTTCCTCTAAAATGTCCATGTTCGGCATGGTGCCTAAAACGCTGCCGCCAGCCCTGCCCGTGAGGCTAAGTCTGTGGGCGAAATTCTCGCCTTTTTTGTATCGGGCGGGAGGGACCTCCAAAAGCGGGTACCTTATGAAAGTTCCCTCCCCTCCTTGGACCTTACCCACACCTTGGGAGAGGTGGGATTTGACTGCACTAAAACCCCCTCGGTAGCCTTTGAGCTTGGGGAGGACTCCGGGATCTCCAGTGAAACGCAAAGTGCGGCGCCCTGGACGGTCTTCCGATGCTGATGCTAACGGCAGCATGCGGCCACGCACACACCGCCGTCCTTCCTGGCTGGACGGATCGAGCTCCCACTCTCACGCCCGCAAACCTGGAAGCCCCCTTTTAGTCGCCTACTCTTGCATGCGATTAAATATACGATAAAACTTTACGAGTAACTAACCGATGTCGGTACGCAATAAATATAGAAGAACTTAAAGCTCAAACTAGACTACTTCTTAGTAGTCTGTAGTGATATCTGATAGTCTTCTATCAGACCTGTATTTAGTTAAATGTTTTTTATAATTATCTATACTCTATACAAATAAATAAAATTGGAGTATCTGTTTGTAATATTAAAATAACTACTTTTACTACTTAAGAATGTATGTACGGGACATATACCGAAATAACATTTTTACAATTTTTGTCTGTCTGTCTGTCGGTCTGTCGGTCTGTCTCTGGCTAATCTCTGAAACGGTTGGACCAATTTTAAGGGGACTTTCACTGGCAGATACCTGATGGATTGAGGAGTAACTGAGGCTACTTTTACTATAGAAAAATTCTGCAACTAAAGTCCACACGGACGAAGTCGCGGGCGGCCGCTAGTATAATATGAAATGTAAACATTATCAATGACCAAGTATCCTTTTATTTTTTTGATTGATGTTGTTAAAACAGCATATATGATAGGTATAGTTTTTTGTAACATTTCTAAACAGGGATCTTTTACATAATAATTTTATCTTTATGAAATATTAAAACTTAAGCACTTGGCTATCACTCAAAGGCTATTTACCTTAAGCAAAAACTGCAAAATTGTAGTATATAGGTATAAAATTCTTCTATCACAGCTTTAGTATTTATACTCGTCCGAAACGGTTTGACCGATTTTGGATAAATTTAAAATGAATATTCATTTATTTTCATTTTTTGGACAAATATTTTTTGTAATTTTTTATGACTTAGACCTGCTGCATTTTTAATTGCACATTTTTCAACCTTTTTATTTCCCACTGATGGGCACAAGTTCTCCTATCGAAAGTGAAAGTGAGTTTTCCCTCACTGTGCAGCAGCGATAAATATGCACATAACAAATGTCTTTGTCAGTGGTGGGCGCCGGGGTTTGAACTTGGTATCTCCTTGTCGGAGACCGCGGCCTTTACTGCTCAATCTTCGCTGCCTTTTAGATAGTCAAAAAATTATGCCGAAACTACATCTAGAAAATAAATTTGTCTAAATATCAAATATATTTTTTTTCAAATATAAATAAAGTACTGAACCAGCAGCGTAGCTGTAAAAAATATTTACGAAAACGATTGTAAAACAGTAACAAAAGAAGTAATATTACTTGCACAAAAGCTTAACTTGAACGGGATTAATTCGATCCCAAGCGATATTCCCTTAATTTCGCAAGTTAAACCTCGGAAAAATAATAGCCATTAATGTTAAGGCTGATAAAAATTCGGTGTTAATTCGTGAAAACGTTATTTCTCCGAAAACAATGGCAAAAGAGAACGAGTCAAAATAAATGGATCTCATCAAAACAAAGGGAAAGAAAAATATTATGGAGGACGCTATTTGTCTACTTTACTCTCGAATCTCGACGAAAACATCCATTTAATAAAAATTGTAAGAAACTCTTCGTTGAGCTGAGAAAGATCGAACTGCATCTAAGTAGTTCATTTATTTTATTTTCAAAGGACGGACGGAGTGAATTTTTCGCCATCATTAATAATAATATGGAATAACTTTGGGAGGCGTTCGTATGAATGCTGAGTAGGATAGAAAAGTTTTAAAGTGAAATTTGAAGTTAGTATTGTTTTTAAGAAACCGGCCAGACTCACATGAGACGACCATCAGTATCTTTAGGAGTAGCGTAAATGTACTCTACAATACAAAAACATGAAATATCTCGCATTTTCATGTATAGTAAAAAAGGGGTTCAAAAACTAAGTTATTAAAAAAATTATGTATGACCCTTGCAGGACACAAATAATTATTTTAGGAACTTTAGGTATTATATTAATACCTGATTTTTAGGCGGTCTATGACATCTTGATAGGTGGTAGAACTATTATCGTTCGCCCGAGATAAGTACCACCGCTGCACCCAATTCTGCCGTGAATCAATTCTATTGTATTTGAGTGGAAAGGTGCAGTTGCCGGCCACATTTACATGAGGTGACCACCAGCCTCCGGAGTAGCAGCGCAACTGCATACGACCTCAGATAAGACTTATCTATGCTTGCTTGAGGTTGTATGTATATGTCCATGGGCTGCAGCGACCACTTAACACCACCTGGCCTGCATGCTCGTCTTTACTGTCCTTTCCTCGTCCATTTATTTACTCCATGTAAATAAAATATAAATCTATAAATAGGACACGACACAGTTATTATCTTCAATAATTTATGAGAAGATTTATGTAATTGAATTAAAAGGGACTTTCGACATTCTACTACTGCAATAAATAAACTCTTTGTTATTAAAAATATTTTTTTTACTTTTAAGTTTGATTAGCTATAAAAACTTTTTTTTGTTTTTTTTTTTTACTTAAGTTTACATAAGTTTTACAATAGTTTTACATAAGTATGCAAAGTTTCAAATAAATCCGACATGTAATTAATGATTAATACGTCAAAATCGCATTAAAAAAACCGTTACATACAACCGAAGCTAATAAAAGCGTGTTTAATAATGCTTATCCTCTAATATGGTTATTTAAAGATTGATAGCTAAAATGTTGCAAAACTGAAACTTTGTTAAAACAGCTTTACAAAATAGCTTTTCCTTGAATAGCAGTTAGATCGATTGGATACATTTATTGCGGTAACGGGGTAAATCGAGCAAATCGGTGCCTGGCGTCTAGTAAATTCCTAATTTGTTTTTACCCTATATTGCGACCCGCATTCAAATGGGTTCAATATATTGAGAAATAACCTCTGAACAGTTTGCTGAAAATGCTTGTGATTTTATCGTGTTTTGCGTAACGAAATCAGCATACGATTTAAAAATAGAGATTTTATATTGAAACTGTGTGTCGGAAATGCCGGTGACCGGACTTTTATTTCTTGCAACCTGTATTTAAATAATAAATAGAAAATGTAACAACCCTCAATAACTCTATAAATACCTATGACACTCCCAAAATTTATATTCTATTTTTATTCTATTTTAGCTTAATTTAATCAGTTGGGAATATAAATAAGTAGTTAGTATTAAAAACGTTTATTTTATCTTGTTTGTGATGATGTAGGTACCATACTGTCAAAAGTAGAGAGAAAACTTTAAAATTCAATTAGTTTTAAAAAATATATAATATTCATGTTTGTAGAGCAATTAAAAAAAGAAAAATATGTGGAAACATTCTACGTGATACAACCTTATAAAATACCGTAATAACAAAAAGGCACAATTGAGTAAAGCTGAAAATAATTAGATTAAAAATAAAGTTATAAATATATCATAAAATTCGTTCAAAAACTGATACACAAAACGTAATTCCTATGGCGTCTTTAAAATAACACCTTTATAAATTTTAACATTTTTAAATGTTGCGTATTTTTAGGGCTTCGATTGAAAACCTTACGTTTACCTTAATTTAATAATAATATTCTATTTTTGGACGGTCTGAATATTTTTAACCGACTTCAATCAAAAAAGGAGGAGGTTATCAATTCTGCTGTATTTTTTTTAATGTTTGTTACCTGAGAACTTTCGACTGGGTGAACAGATTTTGATGATTCTTTTTTTATTTGAAAGCTGATGCTTCCCGTGTGGTCCCATTTTAATTTGGTTCAGTGGCATCCATGATAAAACCATATAAGTCTTAAATTCGCATTAAGTAGCTGCGATCCTATATCCGGATATTTGAGTCACCTACCGTAACGTCGTTATGGCCAAGTTATTGTCGTAGTTGAATATGATGATCAATGAAACTCCTTAACGGCTTACAGTAAGGGTGCGATCTGTGGCAGAATTTCTAACTAATTAATTTAAATGGCACTGTCTCATATGAGCAAGGCCAGCACGTTTAGTAGGTCTACCCATATTCAAACAAATTCGTTAGTGTACTTCAAATTCCCTAAAAATCAGAAAATAAATTAATAAATTAACAAAACCAAAAACCGATTTCAAAAGAAAACTATTCCAAAACAAATTAATATGCACTAAAAAGTAAAAAATAATTGCGTATTCTTCTACAATTTAATAGTCAACTTAAATTTTCTACACATCAATATGTAGGTACGATCTGTGTTAACCATATAATGTAGATACAATTATTGTTGTTTTTGGAGCCGGTGTCAGCCAAGGTAGGTTTGCAACTACATACATATTTATAGGTGAGATAATGCTTGTGCTGTGTCGCACGCCCCGCGCACGCGCCGCTCGACAAAGCGTAAGACGATAGCAGGGCCGCGGCGGGCTGTCAAGTATGTAGACACGCTGACACCGACTCCAAAAATAACAATAATTTTCAGCAGTGACAGCCTCCGTGGCGTAGTGGGTGATGAGCCGACTGCGAAGCATGAACTCGTGGGTTCGATTCCTACCCAGGACAAATATTTGTGTGATGAACATGACTATTTGTTCTGTGTCTGGAATTTATCTATTTAAGTATGTATTTATAATTATATAAGTATGTTTATCAGCCTTGTGATTACCATAGTACAAGCTCTGCTTAGTTTGCATCAGATGGCGTTGTGTGAATTGTCCAAATATAAAAAAATGTACCTACATTATATGGTTAACACAGATCGTACCTACATATTGATGTGTAGAAAATGTAAGTTGACTTTTAAATTGTAGAAGAATACGCAATTTTTTTTTTTACTTTTTAGTGCATATTTATTTGTTTTGGAATAGTTTTCTTTTGAAGTCGGTTTTTTGTTTTGTTAAAATTTAATTTTTCTGTATATTAAAGCTAACTTAAATATCCTAAAGTATAGTCCTTAGCACAATAGGTTTGTCCTTAACTACCAGCCTTTATCCTGAAAGTCGATCGCCCGCTGTATCTGCCTTTCTCGTAGCGTCAGCACCTGAGTCCTCGTAGCGTCAGCACATTCTTTGCTCTATGTTACTCTTCTCTCAACGTCTTCAGCCATTCCGTGATGCAGTAGTCACAAAGCCGGTACCTTGCAAGACCTTCTAGGTTCGATTCCCAGAAAGGATTAAATATGTATTACTTTATATGTACTTTCGTAGTCCGAGTTGTTTGTGTATCTGTGGTACATACTACATAAAGAATGCTAAAGTTTTATTATGCTTTAAAAGCGCTTTTTATTTTTATTCGATTTTATTTCATCGATTCGTAAAAAATATTTACTTAATAATTGTGATAACGCCAACAAGTTTTTACGATTGATGGTAAAGTGTGAGCTTTTTAATAATTTCTCGCCCCATGCCTAACAATCTAATTTAAAAAAATGTAAGATATACTGAAGTGTTACAGCTTTGATCTGAAACCTTATGCATTTTTTCTACTATTACCTACTTTAGACTTTTACTACATGATCAAAGACGTTTAAAAAAAAGATTCAGTCTTATACATTAATATATTTTATTCGCTATTTTATGAACACTTTAAAGTAAAGTCCTCAGCACAAAAGGTTTCTCCTTAACAACCAATCCTTTATCATGAAAGTCGATCGCCCGCTGTATCTGCCATTCTCGTAGCGTCAGCACCTGAGTCCCCGGCACCACATTGTCATCCACATACTTTGCTCTATATAACTCCCCTCTGAACGTCCTCAGCTGTTCCTTGATGTACTCTACTGGAACTTTAGATATCGCTAACAGCCTGGGTTTATACGTACCAAGGTCAGTTTCACTCCTCGCTTCATACAACTCGTACGTAAGAAACTTGTCATGGGGCTTGGGAACGCGTAGGAATACAGCGTAATCGTTGCCCACGTGAAGGTAGCCTTGTAAGTTGTATTCTGATCTATATCCGTCTATGAATTGGAATAGCTTATTTAGACGAACGGAAAAGGTGCATCTGGTAAAGAAGATTATGTCCATAAGGATGATATACGCCTTCTGAAAGAAATATTTGAAACCTTTAGCAGGCCTATGACACTACAGTGGGCCCCCGGTAATCCGACAAATGTTTTGCAGGGCAGTGTCGAACTATCGAATTTGTCGGATTATAGAGTACTACCTAAGACCCCCTATAGTTAGGATTTTTTTACAAAAGAGTCAAGTGGCCTTGTAATGATTCTATATGTTAAACATACTCTGAAGTACAAATCATACTTTATTATGTATGTCGAATTTAGTAAATAAAACAACTCTCTATTGAGTTAAGTTTTATTATAAACTTAACGTCAATAATGCTGAAGAACTTATAAAATATAATAACTTTTTAAGAAATAGTTGTGTACTAGACATGTCTCCACCCACCCGCATTGGAGCAGCGTGGTGGAGTAAGCTCCAGGCCTCCCCAATAAAAGGGAGAGACCCGTGCCCAGCAGTGAGACGCAAAAAGGGTTGCAGCCAGACATGTCGGATTACAAGGGGCGCCGGATTAAACAGGGGCCGGATTACCGGGGGCCCACTGTACATACAAACGGCCCGTGCGTAATGTCTCTTTCGCTGCATGTGTGGGTGACTATGTAAAGATGTCGCATGGCCCTCTTACTGAAGTTTGTATATGCATGACGTCATTGACCATAATTTATTTATTATTGAATGAGCATATTTAAGTGGTCTAATGTTGAAAATAACAATCATTAATATTGGCCACCCATCCTACTTTTGACCGCACTTGACATTGCTTAACGTTGTTGACACCCATCCTTTTTATAACCGCTCTAGATGTTGCTTAATGGCCACCCATCCTATTTATGACCGCACTCGACATTGCTCAGATTTATTGCCATCGATCCTACTTTTGAACGCACTTGATGTTGCTTAACTTTGTTGACACCCATCCTTTTTATAACTGCTCTAGATGTTGCTTAATGACCACCCATCCTACTTATGACCACTATTAAGACGAATCCAACGACACTTCTCAAGCTAAAATCCATCGAGCCGTTTAAGCTGCAGAGCGTGCCAAAGAAACATAGCGACAAACATACATACACTCGTAAAACATAATCCTCCTTCTATCGCAGTCGGGTAAAAAGATCCGTTAACGTCTCTCTGACGAGTCGAGTGAAAGCGTCGAGTGAAAAAGTTCTATTATCCGCGCGTGAAGCTTGTAACCGTCTTAAATTAGTTAATTACTATTTTTTTTCCACAATTACCTACCGTATGTTCATAGATTATTTCTTTATATGTGTTATTCGTGTTAAGATAAACTATTTAGTGAACATTTTATTGATCTCTTACTTATCTTTTAAAACATTTACTATATACTTACAACGTCATTACACAATTTATATAATTTAAAAGTTTACTTAAATCTTTATCGTATTTAATTACTTTCAAAAAATTAAATTAGTTCAATATCAGATATCAAAATCAGATCATGTCATTTAATGAACGTGTTTATCTACACAGTTTTTAAATTTTACAAATTGTGTAAAGACGTTAAAGCTTAAAGTAAAAATATTAAAGATTTTTTTTTTGTTTAGTGCACTTCAAATTTTTGTTTCGCCGGGAATCGAACCCGGGACCCCTCGATTGGTAGCTCGGTATGGACACCATTACGCCACGCAGGTCGTCAAATGTCGTCAATTATGTATCTGACATAGAGACCTAAACCAAGAAAAACTATGCAAAATTAATAATCACGTACCAGTTTCATACTCGTCGCTGTATATCAAAAATTACTTAACAAAATCCAAATTTTGGCCACGTGCACCAAACGTATGAATATTCAACATTGATTTCGAATAAAATAAAAAAGCAGCAGATTTTACGAGGCTTTAAAAATTTAACGCGTCAAACGTTTTCACATTTTATTATTGAACGAATTTAATGTACGTTGTTCGCACTGAAAATTGTTTATTTTGTTTTTATTTTATATTTGTCCATAGATTAGAGATATTTAGAGTTGACAATGACTTTTTATTTTAGTTGTATGTTGTTAAGTTTATACGTTTTAACTCATTACCAAGGAAATTTTGATGCTAGGTTCAAGTCCTCGACGCGCACATCTGACAAAAAAAAATATAATGTGCGCTTGCATCGCTGCTCCACGGTGATGAAAAATATTGAATGTGATATTTAATTGATTACGATGTTTTCCGTCGCGCGTCGCCGTGCATGCCTGAGAGAAACTTATAATTTCTCAAAGGTGTGAGTCCACCAATCCGCACTAGGCTAGCATGGTGGACTATGGCATAAATCCCTTTCACTTGTTGGAGGAGACCTGTGCCCAGCAGTAGGACATAAAAAAGTTATAAAAAAGTGACCAAGCACCTACTGGGGAATAAAATAATAGTGCGAACAAATGGCTTATCCGGCTGAATCGAAAATTCCATTTGAAACGTTCTTTCTTTACTTGGATATCTGAGCCCCTTGAATTTGACGATAGAGACTGATGATTGATTTTGACCAATATTTATATTTTAACGCACTGGCATGCGCACAGACTATGCAAATAAAGAAATAAAAAACTTATTACGGTTATTATGAAGCTATACTACGTGTCGTACTACCAGCTATGGCACTGGTAATTTTAATCTCTCGTAGCCTTAGAGCATCAAAGGTTCAGGGAAGAGGGCATTGCGCCTCGCTTCGATACAAAATTTTGGTGCCAAATCTGGTGCGGGGGAAGAACGCACACATTTTAATTTTGTCACACATTCACAAATATTCTTTCATCGCTACAGACACATACATTTCTGTCATTGACAATGTCATTGTCAATGTCATTGTCAATGTCATTGTCAATGTCATTGTCAATGTCATTGTCAATGTCATTGTCAATGTCATTGTCAATGTCAACAAATATTCTTTCATCGCTACAGACACATACATTTCTGTCATTGTCAATGTCAATTTCAATTAACAACGTCATTTTCTATGCACCGACAATACTAACACCAACACACACATGCACTCTAGTTGTATAACTAGAAGGCACCATGTGCATGGACGTTGGGACGAGGGGTTCGCCCGTAAAGGCCACTCCTCTGACGGGTGTCATACCTGTCAATACCTTGATTCTCTAAGCTCGTAGCACAACTATTTTTACATACTCGTAGTAGTGCAGCGGTGAAAATGTTGTTTTCAATAGAAAATATTGTTTCCAATTCCAATCCACTATTTGTTAAAATATTGGACTAGCAAAACATTTTAGCGCCTGTGGGAAAATTGTTCTAAATAAAGAAAATTTCGGTAAAATAAAACAAGGTTTTATTTAGTAAATATTTTATGTCAATCGTGTTACATTAACCTTAATGAAGATGATTAAGAAGATGAAAAATGCACGCCATGACTGATTTTTATATCTTTTCTTCTTATTAATTTTAGAATAGACGACTTTTTGTAAAAAGTTATGAATTTAGGAGCTAAAATTCAGTACGTTATAGAGTTATAGGAAAATCCGAAAAAATCATATTCCTGAGACCTGACTTTAGAATTTCGGGCTCGATTAAAAAAATATAGGTGCCAGAATATGGTTCAATTTTTCGACAATCCTAGGAAAAATTCCGCTATCGGAACTTTTCGAAATCGAGATTCCAATTTTTTTAACTCTTGGCAGAGCATGCAAAAGTTACGTGTCGAGTCGTGAAAAAACTTATTTTTCTTTTGCATATGTATTTGCTGAGCTTAAAAACTTGGTTCCGATTCTAGTGTCTTTTATCTTATGTATATTCTTCCATCATGTAGAATTTGCAGCCCCGTAATTGGATAAAATGTCAAGTTTAGTTTAGACCTTGCCAGCTAAACACGTTGAAGAGTTATACATAGTAATATAACGCTTAAAAAAAATAACGCTTCACACTCATAGCCCCACAGCAGGGTAGATATACCCTGTGTCGTGGGTGCCATGGACACATACAAAGACAGAAACACAAACACCCAGACCGAGAACAGAAATTTAAACTCAGCATTAAAATTTCTGCTTCGCCGGGAATCGAACACGGTACCCTCCGATCGGCAACGCCACGCGGGTGTTCGATATTTAAACTTATTTTCAAGATTATCTATACTGGGGTGTTTCAGGATGAAGAAAATATTTCAATTATACCCATGGCTTATTATTTAACTGAATAAAATAATAATGGACTAATGGAAAACTTATAAAAATTGGTATTCTGTCAATCAATGTACTATTTATAAGCGTTTACCTTAAAAAAATGTTAATTTCCATTATAAATATGTACATGATACTTTTCCTAGTTAAAAACTTTGGAACTATGCCCTTAGCAAAATGGTGTAACTTTTGTTCTGAATGTCGGTGACACCAAAATAGTTTTTTTATTTTATTTTAATATTTATTTATGATCTTGGTTTCTCCAAAAACGAGTACCATATAACCTTCAGACCTCAGACATTCAAACTCATGAGTTTTAAAACAAACGTTTCGAATATAAAAAAAAATATTAGTAGAATATGCTTTTCCTACAATCTATAACGGGCTATGCCTTTCTTTTCAATTCTGGGAAAGTTTCAAGAGTTTGATTTTTCAATCCTATGGAAATTCAACCTTAGAATACGACGCTTACAGAATTTATAGAGAACAAAGGCATTGGCCATAGAATTAAATCATAAATTATGGAAATCAAATTAAAATTTATATTAAGGTAAAATAAAATAAAACTTTTACACAGAATATGAAACGTACATAATTTTAAGAGTTTTATTAGAAAAACTGCATGCCTGAGAGAAATTCATAATTTCTCGAAAGCATGACGTCCACCAATCCGCACTTGGCCAACATGGTGGACTATCGCCTAAATCCCTCTAACTTATGCCCAGTAGTGGGACATAAAAAAAGGTTGGATTTTTTTTAAAAAACTTATATTGCACAACTAAGAGTAAGTAAACATTTTTGGAAGGCATGATGTCAACCAATCGACACTTGGCCAGCGTAGTGGAATGTGGCCTGGTGGACAAGAAAAAGCTTGAATTTTTTTATAATGCACGAGGCAATCTGAGCATGTAACGAAGTTAATCCAAAAAAAAATAGAATCGTAGGTAATATTTTAATATAAAAATTAACAGAAAATCTTTTATATCCATGAGAAATGTGCTGAACACAAAATGTATTTTCAGAGGATTTGCACTCCAGTAATAATAGGTGTAAGGGCGAAAACACCGTGACCTACACCCAACGTTGCAGAGGCGATTAAGCCGGCCTTAGTAACATAATAAATTACTCTCGCGATTGTAATTAATAACGGTGCTATTAATATTTTTACTCATTAGGGAGAACATACGGGCCTAATAAAATGGTGAGTAAGGGGATTATATACGATTGAGTTAACTATTGAGTTTTTTAGCAATGACTACTTTTATAGACGATTTGGCGATCCATACAGCGCGATCACCAGGTTCGATTCCCAGCGAGGGAGATATGCGAATGATGAACCACTTAAAGATTGACTGATAAAGGTCTTCTCCGAGTCTTCGACTGTCATACGACTTACTAGGTTTTTGAAGTTGCCAACGAACGTTTGAACTACGGATATTTAGGTTTGTATGTGACAAAAAGCCAAACTCTCCTATTTTTTTATTGTTTTTAATAATTAAACACTAAAAAAATGTATAATATTTGAGGAAAGAATGAGAAGAAAAGGGCAGTGACAGCTGCAGTCACGTGCATATAACATGACTGCAGACAGTTGTATAGGAATAGAAATATACATATACAGTACACAGCTGCATACAAAATCTTAATACTCTTGAAGTCCAAAAAATTTCTACAGGATAATTTAATCTTGCTTATAACACAACCGTAGATTCAGTTTTGGAAAATAATCATAAATGGAATTTATGTCAAATACATATGTGTTTATTTATTATTTATTTTGTCAATAAATGGCTGGCTGCAACCTTTTTTGCGTCCCGCTGCTGGGCACGGGTCTCTTCCCATTTTTGGGGAGGTCTGGAGGAAAAAGGCATATTACACAGTCACTGATTTCATAAATGATAAAACGGCATAAAGGAATTCCATAAGAACCTGGGAGGTTGTTTTCCGCCAGCTTTTTTCCTCTCAGTGTACACTCTGTTATATGGGTACCCAAAGCCGACGATCGGGACCGATCCGAAATATAAATAAATAAATATTTTAAGTTATGAAAGGGGCAATATGGGACAAATAAAAATAAGAATAAAAATTTAAATGTACATTTTGTAATTGTGTTAAAATTAAGTTTTTCTTTTTTATACTTTTATCATTGTAATATTTGCATACTTACCTCAAGAAGGTAAATATGGCCAGCAAAATTTATATAAAAAAACTTGGTAAACAGCCATAATTATATTTTGTGCAAATAAAAATCTTTGTCTTTTGCAATTGATTTGCTTCGTGGCAGAACTCGGTGTAGCAGTGGTACTCCCCTCGGTCCAACCATTAAAGTTCCACCATATTTTTTTTGGTATCGGGGGGGAAACATCCAAAAGGTACCCGACAACTTGGGAGAGGATACCGGGTTATGTGGGTAAAACCCCCTGTGTGGCCTGCCTCTGCGTGTGTGAGGACTCCGGGATCTCCAGTGGAACGCACCGGTGTCCTCCACGCACGGCGCCCCAGAACGGGCCCATCTTCGGGAGAGCAGATGTGCTCTCCTGCACCTTCAGGTGTTCACGGCGGCATGCGGCTACGCATACACCGTCGTCCTTCTTCTGCTGGACGGGTCAAGCTCCCACTCTCACCGTCCGCATCCCCGGAAGCCCCCTTTTAGTCGCCTCTTACGATCAGGCAGGGGATACCGTAGCTCTATTCTCCCCGAATCCCGAAGCTACAGACATTATATTAAACAAGTTTTCAGTATTGTAAACTCATCCTAAGGCATTCGCATAGGTAACAGATAAGGGTCGACATTTCCTGCGGCACGCTGAAATTTATACTCTGCGTTAAAACGTTTAGGAACTCGCGTTAAGTGCGATCGTTAACGTTGTATGATGTATAGAAAATTGGTTTGAAAATGAAATTTTGCAGGTGATTTTCTTATAGTCTGTTTTATTTTATTACCCCAATAAACTCTTATCCGAGAATTACGGGTCTTGGTTGCCTTGACTTACATATTTTGCACGGAATTTTCTCTCAGCCGCATATTTTGTACAGTTATAAACGAATCTTGGCAATATCGTAGACCGCTCAATAACCAAGTATTCTTATGGTGATTGTACTGAATGAGATGGAATGACGAAATTTAGATATGCCATGTGTATGAGGATAAATGATGTAAAATTTAGGTTACATTAAAATTTTAGTGGCCGCCTTAAGAGCTCGTATACGAAATTTTGCCATTTCGCTGATTTAGCTGATTTTAAACATGAAATGTTGCAGTCAAAATACAGTATTTACATAAGTTTTATTGCACAATATAACTGATCATTTCAATAATAAACCAATTTTAATTACGTTGTTTTGTTTAATAGATCTGAAGACGGTGATGGTTTTGTGAATTTCACTATAATAGGTATATAATGGTACATATTTCCGGATCATTTTAAAATGTAAGCAGATCGAAAAAAATGCCATGTATTACTGTAAAATTCACATACATAGTAAATGAACCACTTTTTGTCAGTCTCATACAAAAAATATTAGTAAAAAAACATTGAACTTAGTCAATTTTGAGAGTAAATGGGCCAGAAATTGCATTTGATTTCAGCAAATTGGAATATTCTTTCATAATATTTATTTAACATAAATACACTTCAGTTCGTAATCAATGCGTTTCCTGAAAAAATAATCAAATTAACAATGTAAATTTGGCATTAAAAATCTTTTAAAGTAACATAAATCACGCATTGTAATTCTTGACGCAAGCTAAAAAAGTGGCTGTTGTAATTAGATTATTACTGAAATGATCAGTTAAATTGTGCAATGAAACTTATGGAAATACCGTAATTTAACTGCAAAATCTCACGTGTTAAATCAGGTAAATAAGCGAAATCGATAAAATTTCGTATACGGCCCCTTAATAAAAGATAATTTGTGGATTTAAAGATTGTATGTAGATGTGTATTGGAGTAATTTCTATGTATTGAAATCATACCGCATATTTCACAAGCTTGGGTGAAAATTATCACCCAAACCACAATAATTAATTGGCTTATACCTCTCATTCTGTCACACTTACGCACACGTCACTATATGCATGTAGGTGTAATGGATGCTTAATAGACGATACTACGAATATTAAACTTGCATTGAGTGTGTTGCAGTGATGTGCCAAGTTTCAGTACTGACCATGTACTGACATAATTTTATAATATGAACCGCTATAAGAAACTGCATGCATAGCTTGTTATGAAAGATTCACAATTCATTAATTATTAGTTATTTATTAGTGAAAATAATTTCTGATTATCTTCAATTCCCTAATATAAATTCCTTTCTTTCATCATGTACTGAGCGTGTTTATATTGCTTTATGGTCGCAGATACATTAAGTACATTAATGTTAAGCTCTTTTAACCAGCCAGCTAGCACAGAATGCAACCGATCTATGCAGCTAAGCTAATCGGGCGCGGTCGGTTTTGTGATGGGTGATTGCTAGTAGCAAAAACTTTCACGCGCGTTTCCGTGCTTTGGAGGAGAACAAAAAGATGTCGGTCCTGATTTTTGTCAACAGATAACATTCGTTAAACCTTATCGGAGGCCTTATGAGCGTTTTGAAAACATGTGACAGCGAGTTGGTCCCTAACCTGCATCTCCACCAACCCGCATTGGAGCAGCGTGGTGGAGTAAGCTCCAGGCCTCCCCAATAATAGGGAGAGACCCATGACCAGCAGATTTGCAGCGATAAATGGCTTTATTTAATCATAAGCTGATTGCGTGTCTATATGTTGCTTTACTCATAATATGACCAACCATACTTTACGTTAATATAAAGAACATTACTATGAAAAGTGGTTATCTTGACAGCAAAACATATTCTCTTGGGAATTGTTTTCACTAGAATAAATCCAGGAGTGGACGCCACAACTCCATTAGCAGAAAATCCTTTTACTAATGAAGCGAAACGTAAAGGTTCATACAAAAGGATGCGGCTAGTTTACGTAAAATATGGAAGTATTTTCTGAGATACTGACTTTATTTATTTATATATTCCAGCCACAATGGAACCATATGGATTATTTAGAAGCGATGAAGCACACGGACACGGACTCTTACTTTCGTTTTCAAAAGTACTAAGCTTTACGGTAACATGTTGAAGAATGTATAAAAATATTTAAGACAAATGTACACCATATTACTTAATGTACACCATCTACCATTTATATGTGTAAGTATGTTTTATAATAGTGTTATCTACATTAGTGCGAAAAGTCGTAAATATTGAAACCCAAAATTATTCTTCTGGGAAAATCCTGGGGACCTGTTTTCACTAGAATAGTACCGACATGGGACGCCAAAAGTCCATTAGCGGAATCTCTTTTCACTAATAAAGCGAAATGTAAACCCTCATACAAAGGATGCGGGTAGTTTATGCAAAATATGATAATTCATTTTAAGCTTTTATTGTCTTTTCATTAAAAGGATTGTATATAAAAGGATGTTTCAGTATAAGTGGTTAGTTAAAAGTTTCTATAGTAATCTTTACTAAGGAAATGTAATACCACGTTCCTGGTAGCTTAGGATCAAAATAATAATTTATTTACCTGTCAGAAGAGGTAACAAAAGTGACAAAAATCCACAAAGACTCTTATTTCAACAAATATAGGTGTTTACAAAAGGTGTTTTTATAAATTTGGTTCACCATATTTACATTCATGAGGTATTATATATATAATAATATTATATATTGTAATATATATATATATATATATATATATATTACAATAATTAAAAACTTAACTTACAAGTATAAAAATGTACATTGAAATGGTTTTATTTATTTTATTATATTTATATTATTCTTATTATTATTTGTAATCATTTTGGGCCTTTTTATTGATTAATTTTATTTATTTATTTTTATTTTTCGGATCGGATCCGATCGTTGACCACCCAATACCCATTTTGCAGTGTTTTTGAGTACACTGAGAGGAAAAAACTCCGTCGAAAAAAACCGCCCAGGTTTTTATGGAATTCCTATATGCTGTTTTATCGTTTAAATAATCAGTGCCGAGTAATACGCTTTTTTCAGTAAATACGTTTTAAGTTCTTTTTTAAACACGTTTCCCGCTTAAATTTTTGGGAATTCTGATCCAGTCCCATGCAAAAGACACTTACGAATATGATATTGTCTTGATTTAGAAGCTATTCAACACAATTTATTGCACACAAGTCTTTTTGGTGTAAGAGTTTTAAATTCATATTTAAGAGGTCTTCCAGTGGTAGATATTTTAAGACCAATAGACCACCGAGTAGAACACTAGTCATCGATTGCACCGGAAGTAGTAGGAGAGCACCGCACATATAAACATAGGTCTTTATTCAAATCTCTCAATTACATTATATCGCATTTAGTAATAACCAAGTTCCAACAGTCTCATCAACACAATTCTCGATAGAGTTGACTGTCCTGTGGTACGGCATTGGAATGCATGCCACATGGACTTGAGAATTGTGAAATTTAATGTAAAATAGCCTCCTAATGTAATATGTTCTTTTCCTACTACTAACATAGTTTTTAAGGAATTTACTAACACGGTATGGTCTTTGTGACCGATTTAAAATTGAAATAAATAAAAATAAAAAAATTAATTAAACATTTACAGGTAAATGTAATAATAATATTATTGTTCTGAATGTCAATGAATAATAGGTATATGTTGAAAAATGAAAGAAATGTTACAAATTTTAATTTTAATTTTGTGAAATTAAAAGTAAAATAACTCATTTTATTTTTAAATATAAACTGTTTGTAACTGTCAAACATTGGCTCTTCGCGATTGGCTCTTCGCGCCATTGCCCAGAAGTTTGACATAGTCTGAATAACAAATCATTTAATTTTGTCACTACATAGGTATTTGTTTTATGTTTTTTATTTCAAAGTAACATAAAAACTCTTTGAGATGATAAATAAACTAATCCTCTTTCAATACTTTTAAGGCAGGACAACATTTGCGGGTCCACTAGTATAGTATAAAAACGTAGCAGTAGTCAATACATTTTATTGCTTGCTTCATTCTTTTATAAGGCATTATGAAAACAACAGTTATTGTAATATATTAACTGAAACTCCCTTCGTGACAATTCGGGAGAATGATTGAGATTGAGGACCCGCAAATTATTTCCGGGTTCAGTATCCAGTATTCCCAGTAATTTCCCGGTGAAAAATGACGATGCGTCGGGGAATTTATCACCATGTCGCGGCATTATTGTCAAGAGGAATTTTCGAGGAATTATGTTTTCTTTCCATTTACGAATATTCTGGATTTTGTCTTCATTGTTTGTCAGGTCTGCTTTCGATGTATGGAAAAATACGGTTTTATATAAAGTGAAGTACCTACATATATAAATTTAGATTTATTTTATAACATTTCGGACTCATATAACATTTAAAAACATGTATTCAATTTATTTTATTGACTGTAAATCAATGTATTTTCCACGGATGTCTATAAATAATCATCTTCACTCATAATCACATAAATTCAGCCGTATTGAGAAAAACTTTGTTGAGACTTGTTTTGTTCACTTATCATGACTCGAATATTTATACGATTGCTAAAAAACTTTATGTAAATTAATACGTGATTAAGTACTTTCGTTGTTTAAATGTAGGTATTCCGCACACACTTGTCTTCGACCAAAAACCTTTTAAACTAAACCTTTAAAGCAAAAGTCCATAATGTCGACATCCTACTAGTACTCGTCATTCCATAGAAAAAAGGCTAAAGTTACACTTTTACTATGAATGACGAGTACCGGCCTGTTCTGAGGCGCCGCGCGTGGAGGACACTGTGGTTCCAATGGAGATTTCGGAGTCCTCCCCAAGTGCAGAGTCAGGCCACCGAGGGAGTTTAAATGCGGTACAAATCTCACATAACCTGGTCCCCCCCCCCCCCCCGTACCAAAAAAAGGACTCTGATAAAAATCTGACGATATAACGGCCATTTACCAAATTATTTACCAGTTTTTTGCCTGCAACTTCGCTTGCGAGGAATTCGATTATCATTGCATGCGCAATTTTATCTTCTGTTTCTTCCTCACTAGTTTGAAAAGTCAAAAACTTTAGTACAAATATTACATTAGTTTCTATCTAGTGCCTAAATATAAAGTTCGATATTTTTACCTTCGACGCCTCAAGACGATCAGCTTCAAGAGTAGCCAATCTGCAGCAACTATGTTCTTAGCACCTAAATTGTCTGCTAATTTCACTGAGTTATACGTAGTAATATAACTCAATGGCTAATTTATAGAAATAAAAATGAAATCACTTAACCACAACCACAGAATATTATTACTAACGTACCACAACGGCTCAAATTCCGGTCTGTAGGACTAAGCAATTTTCTGGATGCCTGGTATCGACTTGCTGCACGGTGAAGAAAAATTTATAATATTCCATTATATAAATGGAATATTATAAATTTTTCTTCACCAAAGGCTAAAGTTACACTTTTACTATGAATGACGAGTACCGGCCTGTTCTGAGGCGCCGCGCGTGGAGGACACTGTGGTTCCAATGGAGATTTCGGAGTCCTCCCCAAGTGCAGAGTCAGGCCACCGAGGGAGTTTAAATGCGGTACAAATCTCACATAACCTGGTCCCCCCCCCCGTACCAAAAAAAGGACTCTGATAAAAATCTGACGATATAACGGCCATTTACCAAATTATTTACCAGCTTTTTGCCCGCAACTTCGCTTGCGAGGAATTCGATTATCATTGCATGCGCAATTTTATCTTCTGTTTCTTCCTCACTAGTTTGAAAAGTCAAAAACTTTAGTACAAATATTACATTACTTTCTATCTAGTGCCTAAATATAAAGTTCGATATTTTTACCTTCGACGCCTCAAGACGATCAGCTTCAAGAGTAGCCAATCTGCAGCAACTATGTTCTTAGCACCTAAATTGTCTGCTAATTTATAGAAATAAAAATGAAATCACTTAACCACAACCACAGAATATTATTACTAACGTACCACAACGGCTCAAATTCCGGTCTGTAGGACTAAGCAATTTTCTGGATGCCTGGTATCGATTTGCTGCACGGTGAAGAAAAATTTATAATATTCCATTTATATAATGGAATATTATAAATATTTACCTATTTTCTCTACATGCATTCTGGAGAGTTAGAGCCTCTTTCACCATCTCAAAGTAAAGTGTTGATCAGTGACGTCCCAAGTAAAGTTAATTGGCAATTAAAAGCTATGACTACGGGTCAGTTTATCATATGATTAGTGATACTCGAATATCGTGACATTGAAATTGAAGTTACGGATGACTTTAACAGACAATTAGCGTACTTGTCACTTTACCTGAAGGTGGTGAAAGAGGCCCTTTGCCTTGCTACATTGCTCAAAGACGATTGCCTAAACTTTTCTCAATGTTTAGAGGACATTCTTTTGTAAGATATTATAATGATAATAAGTTGAGAGGTTGAAACATTATTGGTTACTACCCAATACCTCTGTTTTTAATAGTTTAATATAAATACAAATGAGGCTATCTCTTTTATGTGTGTTTACCTATTACTGAATAGGAAAAACGAAACATCGACCTTCCAATCCCAGACTATTTGATCTCATATGAGACTTGACAGGTGTTGTTCGTGGACGAAATTGAATATTTGGGGACAAAGGTCACAAAACTGTGAACCAATATCGGATGTGATGGCTCAATGCATATACAATATATAGTTGTAGTCTATGTAGAACAATAGCTCCTTGCCACATTTGTTAATAATATGATATGTCAGGGTGTCTTGATTTTCACAAATGAAAATAAATTTTCGACGAAAAAATGTTGATATGAAAAAAAAAATATTTTAATGTTAAAATGTGCTTTTTTTTGTCCTTCTTCCTCGTCGCAATGGTGCTACGTATTGATCATTTTTTTAATGTAGATAGTTAGGGCGCTAGAGATTGACAGGCTTTTTTTACTCGTGGAAAATATCTCATTCCTATCAGAGAAAACGTGAAGCCGACATTCGCAGTGCCACGGGCGAAATACAACTATTAAATGAGTTTTAGATATAGTTGGCTAGCGCCGGCTACTCAGTCCACATATTTTTTATTTTATTGGCGTACTCGGCTTTAACCAGATGCGCTCCCCTGCACCCTCAGGTGTTCACGGCGACATGCGGCCACGTACACAGCGCCTTCCTTCTCGGGGCTGCTGACTGGATGGGTCGAGCTCCAACTCTCACCGTCCGCAACCCCGGAAGCCCCCGTGTAGTCGCCTCTTACGCATGATCGCAGGGATACCGTTGCTCTATTCTAGCTCTCGAAGCTACAGGGACACAGCCTGTATATGACCTAGAATTCAGATCAGGTTGACTTCATTTGACCTAATAGATTTATAAGGAGCTTTTATACTAACATTGTAGTCACTTTGCCAAAGTAATACGCTGATATTGTATTTTGTGATACAAAGAACAGTTTTAGGGACACGAACTTTCGGCGTTTGTATCTAAATCGATTGCTGACCAAAAAACCTTTATCCAGTCTTTCATAATATGATTTTGGAGACTGTGGGTAGGTTAAGAATTCAAGATATATATTATATTGGAATCACAAGAAACATTCTATGAATTAACTAATAATAATTAACAGTCGAATCCACAGAAAAATAACTGATAGTATAAGTGCCCTGCCTTTTGCACGAGGATCAGTACGTGTCGCCATTTTTGTGATGTCGTAATCTGTATAACCTTATTTATGGCCTATAAATGATCATAAAATATCTTAATAACAGACAAAAGTTTTGATATTTGAAATGGAATCTTATGATTACTAAGGTAATATTATTTATCAATGAAAGTTAAACTCACTAATGAGTTTTTTCCAAATAATAATTTTTCAGAATTAGCTTTTCACCCGTGACTCCGCCTTCTTGAGCATCACGTTTGGGAATAGAATGAGATATTTTCGACGTATGAAATTAGACTATTTCACTCTCCAGTCCTTCAATTCGTAGCACCATTTGTGAAAGAAGGAAAAACTAACCAACACTAACATTTACAATATTTCTAGGAATGACAGTAGCGTATAGTACGGGTCACGAAAGATCACTACAAACGGCAGCTGTCTGCGCATTTAAACTCATGAAGAAAATACTTAAGAAAAAATAGGTAATATTTTAATGTTATGAAATAATATATAATATTGTAAATGCTAATCACGAAAATAATTCACATTCATCCCACACTTCCATAGGGACCTAAAAATGCCTTTTGCGCAGTGTTCATCTTTCGTGAATCTATCTGTAATGATTTTGCATTTAAAGCATGGTTTTGTAGCATCTTTTTAGTGATGGGCAGAAGGTAAAAACCCATTCAATCCACCCGGGTTAAAACCCGGTGAATTGGGTTTTAACCCGATTTTAACCCATTATCATCCAAATTGATGGGTGAAAACGGCTTATTTGTTAAAAATATTTTTAAGGTTATTTTTACAGTTTCTTTTCAGTAAAATGATTCGAAAACCTTAAAGCTAGTTCTTACTTCGACTAAGAGATCTAACATGTGCACAATTATTTTTAGGGAAAGTAAAATAAAACTCAAATAAAAATCAACATTCTGTATTGTAATAACCCAATAAATAAATAACTTAATACTATAATAAAATAACTAATAATAAAATAACTAACACGTTTCATAATTTTTTTCATAACAATCAACAATGAACAATTTTTATTTATTTTTTTATATTAAACGTTATTGACGTCATCTAAAGTATTGTCGTGTAAACTGCATTTTTTTATCAGATTTGACTTTTTATAGTGCAGACATAGGTAACTAAATTTACATTTTCCATATAATATTTTTATTTTTCACTTTATTTATTCGCTATTTAATCACTCAAATACATTTAACAGATACTTTTTCTTAACAATATGTTTTTAACCGGTCAATTAATGGTTTCGGTCAATTAAAATGGATGTAAGCCGTGTCCGTTGTACCCGATCAATGGGTAATTTGGGTGGATTGAAATGGGTGATAACTGGGTTTTAACCCAGAGGCGGGTTTTAACCCATCACTACATCTTTTCTAGACAAGTATATTTTCGAACTTCGTGATTCGACTGAGTTTACGAGTACATGTTGTTTGCTAGCAAAGATGCGAATGCCGGTCCTAAGTGAAAGAAAAAAAATATTTATTAGGAATACAAAATATTCACTTAATGAATGCCATTTTTTCCCGGTCATCGCCCTTAGGTGCCCGATTGGGCTAGATGTTGAGCTGAAAGACAAAAGGCGACGGAAAAAAACTCCCAGCAGCACTCTTTTATAAAATACATTTTATAATATATTTGAGATAACAGAATTGCTATGGGTCGATAATGGGCACACGTGACAGCTAATCGTGTGAGACACTATCAACCCACTTCCACCTGCTCACAGATGCGAGTAATTACTAAGACTAATACATTCTATGAAAAAATAGCCTTGTCTGAGCGAGATTCATTCCCACACTCCTTTATCATAATGAGAGTCCTTAGCGTAGTCCTTAGTCCTTAGATAACAATCCCCCAGAGTAGCAAAGCGTACAAAGCGTAAACATACGACCACTTATTTGTCCATAAGCTGCAGCGACCACATAACACCACGTGGCTTGCATGCTTTTCTGCTACTCTAAATTGCACGAAAAATTAGAAAATTTAAAAATAATTAACCACCATCCAATTCGAATGCAATATTCATATTTAAGACAGGACAACGTCCGTTGTATTTGTCAATCGTTGATGCGTCTCGCCGTGTCCTTCAAAAATTTCACACACATGAAATATTCAGAGAGCTAAGCAATGAAAACTTGCAACCATTTTCTAATAATATTTTGTTTTAATTACGTCACATCAGCTAAATTTCTTATTGTTTGAAATCCATAATGAACTGTTGCACGGTATTAAAAAATTAAACGTTGATCATCAGTTATGGAAATATTTAAGGAGTGGCGAAAGTTGTAAATGATTTTTTATATGAAAACTCTTGAACTTGCAAAATGCTAGTTACTATTTTTAACGACTTTCATACGTGATACACCGAGTTACAAGTTTTGCATGACTGAAAACTGTGAAACTTATCATTAATTGACATACTGCTTGCTTCTTATTTTTTATGGTTTCAGAAAAGTCATTGCACTGAATATTTCTTTTTAAATTGAGGTAAGTACCTTCTGCGCCAAATGTTAAGAAATCCTGCTGACTGACAAAAAATATTTCTATACTCCACTCCAAAAAAAATTGCTTCTTGAAAATTTTTGCACTTTTTCGTCGCTTACCTCTCGAAATCAAACGTTAAAATGAGATCTGTCATTATTTTATTTTCTTCTATGGCAGTTTATTGGACAGTAACCTAAAAACTTCATTAGATAAAATACTAAAAAAATACTCTTCATACATTTGTGGTAGGTTTCTGTACCATGTAGGTAGTTTCTCCTAGAAACTAAGCTGGCTAGCTCAAAATTGGTCTCCGTAGGTGGAAGTTATGAATATGAGTTACAATAAGACCGTATCTACAGTATGTGTGTTTGTTATTATCAGGAGAAGGTTCTTTTATCAATGAAAAAATTAAGAAAATTGCGCGGAAAACTAGAAAATTTAAGATTACTTAACCACCATAATATTTATTTACAAATTCGATTTCAATATTCATAATTAAGATAGGATAACGTCTGTCGGGTCAGCTAGTTTATATATAATTTTTAAACGTAGTATGCGCCGCCACAAGTTTCCTCTTATCACCCAATGTTGGCTGGGAGAGAATGCCATTAGGCACTAATCACACCCTTGTATCCTTAGGTTAAGGTTATACTATAAGTTTTAAATAAATAAATAAGACTTTGATTGAGGTAAAATGTAGATGTCCTAGACTGCAGCCATATGAAAACAAAATATTTACGAGTTTTCTTTCTATTTAATTTTGTAAAAAATACAAAAAATTCGTCCAGTGGGCTTGGCTTCGCCATGAAATATCCTTACTCATCAATTCTAAGGAACATCACCTTATTTATGGCTATTACAGAAATGGTCCTTCCGTTGCTTCTAATTTAATTAGCTGGTGGCAAGCAGGAATAGTATCGACATCCGGAGGATTTTGCACGCAAACTCAATAATTTATGGTGCAATATTCTGGAATAATAGAGTAACGCGGCTGCCAGCGAACCAATAAATGGACAATATTAATAAAATTGGGCATGCTTGGAGCCCTTTATCATAACGATAACACACTGCTTCAATGCAGGTTATTGAAAACACGGGTTAGTGACTCTTGATGTTACAGGTTGTTTGAGAACCAACCATAGCGCCTCCAAAAAGTTTCGACATCTGCTTAATAAAAGCAATAAAACGCAAAGATAACTTAAATCTTCTGAATAACTGAAATAAAAGATAACCGGTTGCCCGTCTTTAGCATAACCGGGTCCGTTTTACTAAGCCTACAAGTGTATTTATACTTATATAGTAATATTAAAAAGCTGAAGAGTTTGTTTATTGGAAAGCGCAAATTTCGAAAACTACGAGTTGCAAATTTATAAATTATTATTGTGTTGGATATTCGATTTATTGCAAACGATTTTAGGCTATGGAAGGTCACACTATAAAGCTAACACTGTAACGGGTAAAAAGCGCGGGGCCATAATATCTAGTTGTACAAAAACGTCACCGCGACGTTCAGACGCCTATTCCATACAATCAATTCCAAAGGAACGTCGACTTATTTACGGCTATTACAGGAATGGAGTAGCAGGGAGCGTGAACCAAGGCTATCCGTCTTACGGGTAATATCCTTACGGTGCTTCTAATTAAATTAGCTGGATGGTCGTTGGCCACCAGGAAACAAATTCTGTCTGAAGAAATGTGCACGCGAACTCCATATTGTCGATTTGTTACAACAGATTAAGTAATATGCAGTTTCATTATTCAATAATGGCATCACAAACTCTGTGCATATTGCCAGCGTCAAGTATAATTTTTGCATCACTCATAGAATCATAGAAACAATCAGTATGTCGTCAGGTACCAGTCACTCTAGTCAGTCACATGTTCAAGTAAAGTGATGGCTACTTTACCAAACGTATCTTATGGACTTTTGGAGGCAAGCCGAAAAAACATACTTTCGCACTGTTATTTTATTTCACAACACTCATGCACTGTAATTAACCTATATCGAACATAATACTTATCATCATCGAACACTTTACTTTGAGATGGTGAACTAGGCCCTAAGCCTAAACTAGTAAATTTGCCGAGAAGTTTTCCGTTTTTCCTCTCCGCTTTCAATATTCGGTTGTAAAAGGGTGACGTAAGCCAGTGATCCGATTAAAGTAATGCAATGAATATTAAAATCTGAAAAGTAGTATAAATATTATTACTACCGAGGCTCTGATTTTCGGTGGCGAAATTAATGGCAACGCGTTGTTAATGGACTGAAATCTGTAATTAATTTTCTTTTGCCAACGTTATTTTTCATGGCATTTTTTTTCAACCTTTTTTATGTCCCGCTGCTGGGCTAAGGTCTCCTCCCTGAAGTGAAGGGATTTAGGCACTAGTCCACCACGCTGGCCAAGTTAGGATTGGCAGACATCATGATTTTGAGAAATTATGAGTTTCTCTTAGGCATATAGTGTGATGAAAAGGGGAGGCCTGGAGCTTACTCCACCACGCTGCTCCAATGCCGGTTGGTGGAGATGCGGGTTAGTGGCCAACCCGCTGTCGGATTTTTACAAACCGCTCATAAGGCCTCCGACAAGGTTTAACAACTGTTATCTATCGACAACAACTGGGACCTCCGAAGCACGGAAACGCGCATGTTTATTTGCCACTAGCGGTCAGCCATCTCAAACCCGGCCGCACCCGGTTGGCTTAGTTGCATAGATCGTTTGCGTTCTATGCTTACCGCCGGGCTATGCGCGCTTCTATAATTTATAAAATATCACAATATTTTCCTTCACCGTGGAGCAGCAAATAAATACGCACCTAACTTCTTTAATTTCTTTGATAAACTTTCTTTATCAATGGTGGTTGGTACGAGTAGAGTTTATACAAAAACAACAAAAGAATATTAAATATTTAATTCCATATCTAACAATAGACTTATATCATAGCAACGGAATATAGTATAAGATTGTCTGATTTTATTACAACTTCGATGCGATTCTGTTCACTTATGAATTCAAATGATCCTGTTATTGCCGTGATCCCCGGAACATGAGGGAGCTCAATAAAATATTTTCATACGTGTGAAGTGGTTACACTTGATTTCCCGTTATGCTGCGAATGAGACTGTGATATTTTTTTATTGAAATTAACTTTGTTTTTGTTCGAAGGTACGAATAAAATAATATCATTTTTATTTTAACGTAGATAAGTTTAATAAAGCCGGGCCATGAAGCGCCATGACCCGGCGGTTAGCGTAGAACGTAAGCGATCTATGCGACTGAGCCTAATGTGCGGGCGCCAAATGTGAGATGGATGACCGCTAGTGGCAAAAAATTTCATGCACGTTTCCGTGCTTCGGAGGGCACGTTAAGCCGTCGGTCCCTGTTGTAGTCGATGGATAACAGTCGTTAAACTTTGTCGGAGGTCTTATGGGCGGTTTGAAAACATCCGACAGCCGGTCACGGCCACTAAACCACATCTCCACGAACCCGTATTGGAGAAGCGTGATGGAGTAAGCTGCAGGCCTCCCCAATAATAGGGAGAGATCCGTGCCCAGCAGTGGGACTTAAAAAGGGATGCAGCCAAGTTTAAAAGTCCTTTTCATATCGCCATACGTATGTATACGCCATACCTTTGTATGGCCAGCAACCGCACCATTTCACTGAAATGTAGCACTGCTAGTTTTGATTTACGGCAGAAATTGCAAGAAAAATCACCCATAAAATAAAGCTAAATTTAAATGAATCAGAACTTGTGCACAGCATTACATGATACTTAAGTTGTGGATAGAAAGTATATCACTATACCAGTTGTTATCCTCTTTTATCTCAATAGATAATATAAGAAGATAAGAACTGGTATAGTGTGCAATTTTCCAAGTCCCACTGCTGGGCACAAATCTCCTCTAACAAATGAGAGGGATTTAGGCCATAGTAGACTATGTAGTAGTGGTAGACCACGCAGGCCTAGTGCGGATTGGTGGACAATGGACATCATACCTTCGAGAAATTATGAGTTTCTCTTAGGCATGCACGGTGATGGAAAATATTGTAATCAATTAAATATTACAATATTTTCCATCACCGTGGAGCAGCGATGAAATGCGCACATTACAAATTTCTTTTGTTTGAGGAGTACGCCGAGGATTTGAACCCGGTATCTCCCGCGTCAGAGACCGCGGTCCTTACCCCTCGGCCATTGCCGCTCGATGCAATTATATATAATTGATATTTGCCTCATATAAGACTAGCCAGCAACGACACTTTTCTCCCAAAGCACAATTGAATTGTTTCACGGCAGAATTGTGTGCAGCGGTGATATTTTCCCACTTGAAATATATTACCCGTATTCATAAATAATCCTCATAGTACTCGCCATTGCACAGGGTGTCATGGGTACCGTGGACACACACAGAGACAGAAACACAAACACCCAGACCGAGAACAGAAATTTAAACTCATCATTCAAATTTCTGCTTCGCCGGGAATCGAAACGGGACCCTTCGATTGGCAGTCCGGCATGGTAGCCATTAATTACGCCACGCGGGTTGTCAAACCTATATAGGTTCATCAACCAGTCGAACTGTAACACCCGTATTCATAAACAATACTAGGAGTCCTCATAGTGTTCGCCACTGCATAGGTTTATCTAAACGAATTCATAGACGATGCTTGAATGAAAGCTATATAGCAGCTTTTGTCAAAATCTATAAGAATTGATGGCTTGACACAACGAATGCAGGTCAAATAGCGCTCTTTGCATAGCGTTGCCTGTTTACTTAAGCAAGTATGCTTCTTGAATACGGCTGTTAATGTTCTTCCACCTATGACAATGTAATGATATTATAATACTTTTATTAGTAACTTATTAAGGAATCACCGTAACAAGCAAACTATCTCTAGTGTGAAATGCGAAACATGATATGGTGAGTTAATTGTTGTCGCTAACGGCGCTAACAAAGTGGTTTTGGAGGATCGTGCTTGTGTGCGTTTTGACAATAAATTGCATTAGGTGGTCCTTGTAGTGTGAGAAGGTGTTGTGGTTGTTCAGCGAACAGTTCATGTGGAATTATATTAAATCATAATAATACAACAATTATACACATATGGGTATATAAGTTATATTCTACTTGACTAATTAGGATGAAGACCCGTATGGTCACAACGCCAGTGTACAAGAGGTTCGGTTCCCAGCGGGATAACATATTAATGATGAATTTATACTCATTTATTTTTAATTTGTCCTAATTATTAGAAAAATAAAGTCGATGTACATCAATAATAATTGGTATTTTAAAGGCTCAACGTGTTTGCTGAAAAATGTATCAGGAATTTATTAATGCCACATTGCTGTTATAAATGTATATTTTAGAATGTGCTCTTTTTATAAAAAGAAACCCTGAAACTTTTCAATACCGATCTAGTCAACGATTAAAGGATACACTCTCGATAGCTCAAGCAAAAACCTACTTTTTACGTCAAAGCTTTCTAGGCAAAGCACCTGTTATATATAATAAAATCCCAAAAGAAATACGCTCCATAGTAGATATCAATGCATTTAAAAAAAAAACTTCGTAATTACCTACTAAACAAATGTTATTACACTATTAACGAGTTTCTTAGTGATGACTGATGATTTGATGATGGATACGAGTACTAGATAGTGGCTGAGATTCACACTTTGGTGACCTGATTTTTGCAATTTTTTGCATGATATTGTTAATGTTTTCTATTGGACCATACATAATAAACTTTGTAGTACCTATTGGACATCAGAATTGATTTGAATGGAATTGTGTTAATTTTAATGTTATTACAAATAGTTTAAAATCGAATTGTTAATATTTGTTGATAATTGATTATTTTTGGGTAATAATAATTTGACATTGAACATCATTATTTAATATTTGTTAATCTTAATCTTTTATTATGTTATTGTTATTGACTTTTTATTTTTTATGTTTGACTGCTATTTTATTTGTTTTAATTTGAATGTACTTATTATGGTCATGCTTTTTTTTTTAAATAAGTAGCTTTTAATGTGAGATTCTGTCGAACTGACTTGTTACTACATATAATATTTGTACGCCCATAGTGGCAGAATAAGTGGACTATACAAATTTTCTAAGATCTTGTGACTGTACCTTATTCAACAAATAAATAAATGATTATGATTATGATTATGATTATGATTAAATTTTCTTATGTGATTTTCTTAAAGTCAGAATTTTTTATAATACAATATATGTATATAGATAATGAAAACGATATATGAATAACGGTCTCCGCCGTGATGCCACTACGATCGGCGAGAGCTCTTGAAAAGTTCTTCGCTCAGGACCGAAACATGTAGGCCTTCACCGATAAAACCTAACATGAGTATATCCGTCAGATATTATGTATGCAATGACAACGATATGTTTTCTGAATTACGTAAAAAATAAATAATAGTTAAAAAAAAACTAAAAAACACACTTCTTTAGCTAATCGAACTAAACAGTAGAAAATAATTTTTAATTACAGAGTTTATGTTACAATAGTAGAAGGTCGAACAATAAATTATAATTAATTGCCTCAAAGTATCAATTCAGAGTAAAATGTGTGGTGTGCGTTTTATTACATTTTCATAACCATCCTCTCATAGATAGTTGCCAGTTAGAATGATCGTAACATTTAATATATCAAGCACCCCACGCTTTTATCTCCGAATTGATTTTTTTATACGTAACTAGCCTTCCACCAGCGGCTTTGCCTGCCGTTTAATGGGTCCCCGTAGGATAAAAAATAGCCTATGTGCTATTCCAGGTTTCATTGCTATATTAAAATCACAGGCATTAAGCCAGTTGCTTCAACCGCGTTGACCCTATTACCCGTTTTTACGTAGGAATGAAGCATTTTCCTGCAGTAAAAAGAAGCGTAATGTTACTCAGGGTGAATGTAGCTTTCTAATAGTGAAATAATTTTTGGAATCGGAACAGTAGTTATTGAGTTCATTCATTACAAACATACAAAAAATACAAATCTTTCCTCTTTATAATATTAGTATAGATATAGATAGTATAGATATCGATTTTTTTGAGGTAATTAATTACGATTCATTGTACGTCAAAATCGTGTTCAAAATTTCCGTTACATATGACCGGAGCTATTATTATTAGCAATAAAAAGTGTGTTATAAACAGTTGATTTTTTGCCCACTCCATGATAACGTTAGAGTCGTCTGTAATCAGTAATTTCAGTCTGATATTCAAATAAAGCGTTGGCTACTTTCCCAGAACGTGTCTGGTAGAGTTTAGGAGGCAATTTAATAAGCCATGTTTTTTTATTCAAAACCCTCGAACACAATTCTTAGCTTACATGAAACAAAATACCACTATTACAAAATGAGTTACGTTTTTGATTAAAATCAAAATGAACATGAAATATTATTTACATATTATTATGGACTTGTCTCCTAGAACAATCAATCTTAAGATCACGTCGTATACTTCGAGAACAGTAATTATGGAAGAAGTTAATTAATGCAGATACCTTTTCAGTGTTGGATTATAATTGTAAGTCCATTTTAATTAAATTCATATTAAGCTGACCGATTCACATTAAAATGAGCGTCTAGGTGAATATTTTTATCTTAGGCAGCAATCGAATGGCTACAGGCGATATTGATAAGTTTTTAGGTAGTAAGCTTTTCAGTTGATTACTTTAACTTATTTTACTTGAAATAAAGCTTAGCTGTTTGCTGTTGACGTCTGTTACCTACTTCCTACCATTAAAAAGCCTAAGCTAGACATTGTTGAGCAGCGATGAGTGGTAAAAAACCGCGGTCTTCGACGCGACCGATCCCGGGTCCAAATCCTCGGCGCGCACCTCTGACAAAGATATTTGTAATGTGCGCATTTATCGTTGCTCCACGGTGATGGAAAATATCGTCATATTTAATTGATTACGATGTTCTCCATCGCCGTGCATGCTTGAGAGAAATTCATAATTTCTCGAAAGCATGACGTCCACCAATCCGCACTTGGCCAGCGTGGTGGACTATGGCCTAAATCCCTCTCACGCGTGAGAGGAGACCTGTGCCCAGCAGTGGGACATAAAAAAGGTTAAAAAAAGACATTGTTACTCGCCATTTAATAGACAAGCTCTATCACCGTATTGAAAATAAGGTTAATATAAATTTATGGGGGCTCCTTTTGATACACTTTTCCGGCGGTCCTACTTCAGTTGATTAAAAATAAAATTGGTGGCTAATTTTATCGGGCCCTTAATAAAATTCCGGCCAGAGACTTATTGCCATAGCCACACCTCGCGAATATCCCCAATATTGCTGAAAGAGCGAGGGTCATTATATTCCCTTTGTTTTATGCCCGGAGATATTATATCCGGACATGCCATCGGGCTGAATTATTATTTTATCGCAGCTAATAAAATTAATAGGCGAAACCTTTCCTACTGCTTAGCGGGCTTAGAATTGATGGCTTTTGTATCTCCGGCTCATTTATTAGGGTTATTCGTGGAATGACTCGGTATTACAAGAAAACTTTTAGGGCGTGCACCGAAAATTTTCGATCGTAATTTATCTGTACACCGACACGAACAATATTTTGGAAGGGTTTGTAAATTACGGTTCCTTGCGGCCGTTTCTTTCGTTTCTTACTTTTAACATAAATACTTGATGCCTTCATTATGTAATTGTCTATTTTTTGCATTTCTGACCTATAGAAATTCTTTAGTTTTTCGATAAAAAGTGCGATTGCGGCCAAACTTAAATGAGACAACCATACCTTTGGAGTAACAACACAAATCCATACAACCTCACTCACAGACTCAGAATTGCTTCAGAAGTTAAATTTTATCAATTTCTTAATAGCATACATAGTAACATGAATGTGCTCTAGGCCCCATACTAGGATTCCCTGTGTTAAGAGGTCTACACTCTTCCGATATTGTACACAATTTTTAAGGCAAAACAGGTTGTAATGAGAGTATTAATAAGGAAATAAAATAGTAGTTGTACGTATTAATATGTAAAAACATTTCTGTTTCATCATAATATGAAGATTCTTTCAGCCAAATTTGAATTTGAGTTTTAGTTTTATATCTTTTATCATTGTGAACCTTTAATAATTTATTTATTTCTGTACAAATGTATGGTGCTAGAAAGAAATAGCTTTTGTATCGAAATCTTGTTTTTAAGCGGGGTGTATCCCAAAATCCTCGTCTTTATAATTTCTGTCCGATTTTTACTGTTGCAATAGTTACGTTATTTGTTTATTATTTCTAATATGAATAATTTTCTGATGGCAAGGAATCCCGAGTCTTTAAAGAGTGACTCGGTTGAATATATGCAGGATTTTTTATATGCTACCTTTAACAGGGCTCGCTGTGGTCTTTATAGTTTTAATATATTATTTTTCTGTATGTTTAGTTGTATGATGTCAATGGACTGAGCGACAACTTCATACCATATGGCCTGCTATTCAATTTAAAAGAAAAAATTGTAGCGTTTATAAAAAATTAACTCCTGATGGACAAATTTAAAGTGGAAATTTGTTATAAGACTGGATACCCACGAACCTCTTGTATATACATTTAAAATCCAAAAGCTCCAAATAGCCTCTCGATCGCTATAAATCGATGTCCAATTCGAGAGAGGACATTTAGTCGTGCAGTTAGATTTGATTTGACAGTCGGATACCGGAATAATGTGGCATACGTGACTGCCACACCAACCAATGAGAGTTTTATCGTGACTGTTATATTAAACTACCATTTGTGGAGGCCATTTTTCAGCCTAAAAGCACTCAAAGGTTACAATGGCTATAACTGAGAAACAATCAATCAATAAGGCACTTAAAGCTTGTAAGTCGTATTTTTGCTACGTATGAAATTAAAACGCAAGCTTGGATGTTTGATGACGTAATGAAATGAGATTGTGTTAAATCTGTACCTTCTGCCACAGAATACATAGTAGTACAGGTACTACTATTTAAATCCTATCGGCTAAAATCCTAAACCACGGATAGGTGACTATACTTTTTTTTGACTAAGATATAGCATTTATTTAGGTAATATTAAATACATAATTTAACAATAATTAAAAATAAAATATATACAGTTAATTATAAAAAGAAAATTCCATCTAGTAATAATAATTGTGCTTGTGGCATTGTGCTCAGAACACTGGCAGCGTTTCCCCTCTGAACTAGTAAACTCATTTTTTGGGAAAAATGTGCCAGCCATCTGGTCACCCGAGGCTAGAATTAGTCTGGTCGACATATCTGGTGACTATACGGGAAGATAAAAATAACGAACGGGAAAATAACGAACTCCGTACCGCATTTAAATATTTGGGTGGACCGTTGTGGCTTAGGGTTGGATTTTGAAAAATAGATTACAACCGATTCTCAGACTCACCCAATATACATGTAAAATGATTAAAAAATTATCAAGCCGTTTCGGAGGATTATGGCAACTAACACTGTGAAATGAGAATTTTATAATTATGCATGTATACTAGCTGAACCCGTGAACTCCGAACCATATTCATGATTAAACATGACTGCTATTATCAATTACTACAACTACAACTAATAGGGGTTGATGGTAAAAGGCTGAAAATTTAGGGTTATATGTTTTTTTAATGCCTTCATTTAACTTCATAAATTGTTAAAAATTTACTTTCTGGTGCGTTCCACTGGAGATCCCCGAGTCCTTCCCAAGCACAGAGGGACTTAGTAACCGAGGAAGTTTTAGAACGGTACAAATCTCACATTACTCAGTATCCTCTCCCGAGGTGGCGGGTACATTATGAAGGTCGACCCCGGCCCCGATACAAAAAATTGCATTGGGTTTTAGCATAAAAAACATAGCTTTTCGGTATGCCTCTTGAAGTCCACTCTGCGGTATAGAGTAATTCAAATTTAAACAGAAAAGTAAGATGAACTGAACGTACAAGCGATATCAAAACTTTCTTCCCGGAACCATGATATCGGTACAAGTTAAATATAAACTGCATAAAACTACCGTTGCTTGGATAAATAAACTATAAATAAATAATTCATAATTAGTGTGGCTTTAAATCAAACCTTTAAATCACCAATTATCTGAGCTACAACAGTCTTAAAATATCGTACAAATAAAAACGGGAAACGAAATAAACCGCAGTAGGTCAGCCACGTAGGTCACGTAAACATTACGATACGTAGTATACGCGCGAGTGGAATGCATTAAAACTGTTCAAGTAATGTAAGGAAAGAGTTCATTTTTCTTAGTTAAATCGTATTATTGATCGTATAGCAGACGAGCATAGAGGCCACGTGATGTTCGGGATTAAGAATAAAGTTACGGTATCGCCTGCCTGATCGTAAGAGGCGACTAAAATGGGACTTCCGGTGTTGCGGGCGGTTAGAGTGGGAGCTCGATCCTTCCAGCTAGCGCAGCAGTGCCGCCGGGAAGAACGGCGGTGTGTGCGTGACTGCATGCCGCCTTAAGCTCTGAAGGTGAGGAGAGTACATTTGCTCTTGTGAAGATGGGCCCGTACTTGGTGTTGCGCGCGGAGGACACTAGTGCTTTCCACTGGAGATCCCAGAGTCCTTCCAAGCGCAGAGGCAGGCCATCGAGGGGGTTTAGAGCGGTAAAAATCCCACATAACCCGGTATCCCCTCTCCCAAGGTGCTGGGTACCTTTTGAAGGTTTCCCCCCGATAAAAAGGCCATGTGATGTTAATTGGTCGTTGCAGCCCATATACCTGCAAACAAGGCTACATCTTGTCTGTGGTCGTATGCACTTGCGCTGCTACTACGAGTATGATGGTCGCCTCATGTCAGTCTGGCCGGCAACTGCACCGCACTGAAGAACAAAAGAAACGATTCATGGCAGAAGTAGGCGCAGCGGTGGCACTTCTCCGGTCGAACCATTAAAGTTATATCATTTACAGAGTTCGTATATTGTAACTATAATTGAGAACGGAGACCTTTTCAAATTGTTTTTAAAGGTTATTTCTAGGTTTTAAGAACCACTGTTATTCCGAGGCTAGACAAACACAGCAAACATTTTCTAATGGAAGTTTTTTTTAATGTTTCACATTGATGAAGTAGAGAGGGTTCAGTTTTGTAACCTGTTACCAGAAACGGAGACATTTTCAATTTTTTTTTCATTTCTTTTATCTAGTTTGAGGAACTACTCTGTTATTCCGAGAGGATGGCCAAACATTGTAAAAAAAAAGGTTTTTTTAACTTCACATTGGTTAAATAGAAAAATACGATACCTACGATAGTCAGATAAATTCGTTGGCATTTAGCTAGAGGGCTTTATTTAAAAATATTATAGTAACATTTTTTATTTACTATGACCTTATTTTTTTGAGCATCTGGTATAAAAGTTAAAATACAAATGATACAATTCGCAACTTAGCAAGTTTTTAAGCAACAAACAAATGTATAGAATGTAAGCCTAATTTGTAATTTGAACATAAAAAGTTGTACATTTGATTAACGCCCGATTAGATTACTCATTCGTTGGCAGCCATCTTTATTGTTTACTACCCAAGATGGCTGCCTACAAACCGAACCATCGTCAGTCAGTCGCTAGCCATCGTGGAGGAAAGACCTCTCTAAGTAATTTGCTAAGTGTGTAATTGTTAGTGGTGAAGGTATAGAGGAGTATCGTTTGAAAAGGTCAGTGAGTTACTTAGGGCCCGTTTTCAAAAATAGTTTTAAGAGTCATTACCATAAGCAAGAAGAAGTAGGTACTGAACAATTTTATTTTTTACCGTTTGAAGTCGGTTCTATTTTTTTGTTAAAAACTTAATTTATTTCACTCTTTTTAGTAATTTTAATAATTATATTATGTATAAGCAATAATAAGCATAATTGGAATTTTTTTCAGTTAATTTCTAAACGTTAAAGAGAAACCTTTTATAATCATGTTTATCTAATAGCCATCTTATACCCTGAAAGAATACTACTATAAGTCCACCTGAACGTATAAATTAATGAAAGAATTTGCTCTCAGCTCCTAACCGTTGAGGAGTTGTACCTTCAATCATCAGCTTAGCAACATGAGGTGATAATTACCGGACACAAATATTTGTATTATGTTAAAAAATATGACTAAAAGAATGTGTGTGCCTATTAAGTTTCAGTGTTTCCCTCGATTTCCCTAGTATCACATCATCAGATTTTGCCATGGTGACAGTTGGACCACCTCAGAAATGTAAGATTTCCAACAAAAAACCATTTATTGAAAGAATTTACTCTCAACTCCTAACCGTCATAGTACCTTCCATCATCAGCTCTGCAACATGATATGATGACAATTATACAAAACTGCCTGTTTTGCTTTAGTAAAAATATGAAAATCATTTGTTGTGCTATAAAATTTGAATGTTCCTTTCGATTTCTCTGGGATACCATCATCAGACTTTGACTTGGTGACATTTGGACTACCTCAGAAATGTAAGATTTCGAACAAAAAACCATTTATTGAAAGAATTTGCTCTCAACTCCTAACCTTCGTAGTACCTTACATCATCAGCTCAGCAACATGCTATGATGATAATTATACAAAAATGCCTGTTTTGCTTTAGTAAAAATATGAAAATCATTTGTTGTGCTATAAAATTTGAATGTTCCCTTCGATTTCTCTGGGATCCTCTCATCAGACTTTGACTTGGTGACAGTTGGAACACCTCAGGAATGTAAGATTTGGAATAAAAAACTATTTATTGAAAGAATTTGCTTTCAACTCCTCACTGTTGCAGTACCTTCCATCATCAGCTCAGCAACATGAGATGATGATTACTATGCACAAATATCTCTTATGCTTTAGAAAGTATAAGAAAATCAATGTGTGTGCCTATAAAATTTGAGAGTTCCCCTCGATTTCCCTGGGATCCCATCATCAGATCCTGATTTGGTGACAATGGGACGAACCCCATGTTATAGTCCACTGGGAATGCCTCAGCTGGAAGGTTGTCCCATAACCTACACGTCCGTGGTAGAAAGGAGCGTGCAAAGCGGACTGTGGAGGACCGCCACGAGTCCAGATGGTGCTTGTGGAACTTTAACCTTCGCCTGGTGGTATAATCATGGAATGGTGATGTAGACATGAGTTTGAAAAGTTCCTCGGAGCACTCACCATAGTAAAGTAACTATGCCAGATATGATACACGCGCGAACGGAATGTATTAAAACTACGCAGAGTCACGTATAGAAGATTGGCATTACACTTTGTATATTTTGTGTTTGTTTTCCTTGTTCGACTGCTTTTATCTTTTATACCCTTTCTAACAGTAAATAAAATTTGATTTTATTTTATTTGGGGCCTTATTTTGCATTTTTTTTTGTCATAAAGCGAGCATATAGGTTACTTTGAGGCGTATTTTAATGCTATAACGCATTTTAATATTCTCGTAGCGTTGCAATCGCTGAATTTATTTACATCGGCCGACAAAGTTGTTAATCTTGGCCAATTAATACACAATAAATGAAATAATATAAATCTGTCATCTATAATCATTACAAAATAGAAAGTTTGGATGGATGTTGGTTGCTCAATCACACAAGAACGGCTAAATGGATTAGGATGAAGTTTCATACAAGGATAGATTATAGTCTGTAGTAGAATATAGACTACTTTTTATCCCGAAAAATGTGCTGATCTTGTGGGATAGATTAGTATACAAATACAAATATCTTTACTAACCACAACATATACATACACATTTGTTTCTAGAATACCTGTCTTCCGCTTTAGTTAATTAAAACTGTGTTGCAGAAGTCAAAGTATAATAATATACACTCAAGTAACCCGAGCAAAGCAGGGCTGAATCACTAGATATCATTAGATTATAAATGAGTTGGAACTCGAGTTTCAGGACGAAAATTCATGAATATACTCGTAGTGCATAGTAAAATGCAATGATGCACGTAGTTTAACTCACAGTTTATCATACAAGAGCATTAGGCATAAAAGTAAGACGAATATAATCCGATAATCCGCATCTGGAATAGCAAATACGGACAAAATGGCTGACCGTATAGCAATAACTCACGCATCCAATAACTAGAATTCAAACGACGTCCGCATGTGTTATTACCATGCTCAGGTGCGGTTTAGCGCTCTTGCCTAAAACATGACGATATTGCCATAAAAATGTTTACAATTGGAAAGAGTATAATGGCTAACCATGTGGCGTGTAGCAATAACTTACTACAACCAATATCTAGCATTCAAACTATCCTTGTGTTATTACTGTACTAAGGTGCGACAAAAGGTACCCACATGTTCCCACTTCAATCCCAGATTGTATGATGGTTTATACGGAAATTATATAACTCGCCTCTTCATAGTAGGTTATTCTGGAAACATATTAATATTTGTAACATATTAATGTATGTTTAGTTGTAGATTTTTTCTAAAATAAAAGTAGCCTAAGTTACTCCTCATTACATCAGCTACTTGCCAGGGAATGTCCCGTCAAAATCGGTCCAGCCGTTTTAGAGATTAGCCGGCACAAACAGACAGACAGACCGACAGACAGACAAAAATTGTAAAAAATGTTATTTTGGAATATGTACCGTATATATATTCATATGGATGTAGTAAAAAGCAGTTATTTTAATATTACAAACAGACACTCCAATTTTATTTATTTGTATAGATAGAAAATTTACAAACAAAGACATTTACTCACAAACTTATGCAAGCTGCAAGGTTCTGAAAGAGTTTTCTACCTTTTTTATGTCTCACTGCTGGACTCAAGTGAGAGGTTGACTATATCTATAGTCCTGGACTATAAAAAATATAATGTAGTCCTCCACGCTGACCAAGTGGGGATTGGTAGAAAAATGTGGAAAGGGATATGATTACTGTTGAAATGTTTACTTACAAATAATATTGCTAATTACAGGGTTTTGAAAGCGTTAAATTTACTGTAAAATCTAATTGATTTTTGAAAGCACTGGACAACTGAAATGTGTCGCTGCTTTTATATATGGCAGATCTAATGTGTGTCCGAGAATGGACAAATTCGTTCTAAATTTTCTATAAAATTCATTCTACAATTAATGTTAAGAATCAAATCAAAGAAATAAATTAATAATAAGGTATTCAATATCGCATAAACTCTATTAATTATCTTTCAAATTATTCATTGTTCTATAATAATATTTGATTTTTTCAACATTGCCTATATTACGTAAAGTGCAATCTTTTTACGTCCTACTGATGGATACAGGTTCTTCATCCAAGTGCGAAGGATTGAAATTTGAATTAATTGTAGATAATTAAGTTAACAAAACAATAACTAACCAACCCGCATTGGAGCAGCGTGGTGGAGTAAGCTCCAGGCCTCCCCAAATAAGGGGCAGTGGGACGCAAAAGGGCAACCCCAACCAAGCCAAGTTAAAAATTCAAATTTAAGTAAAAATGTATTTAAAATAGCTAAAATGATAATTTACTTTTACGAAAGACTACCTGCCTTATGGAGTGTAACATTTCTAGCTGGCATCAAGACCAATAGACAACACTCTACAAACTCTTATAAATTCAGATGTTTCTTAAAAAAGATAAATACGAAGTTTCGTCACGAAAGTCGAAAAACTTGAAAGCTGCATTTCTTAACAGAAGCGTTAATTATAGAGCCCGAAGCAAAAAAGGGAGCTAAATTTATAACAAAATCTGATGCTTAAACGCGTTGGAGGATTTTTTTCTTTGACGAAATAGAAAGAAATAATTAGGAGACGAGACGAAGCGGAGCTCCATCGACTGTAATAAAACACTCGGCGTTGACTGACGACATTTTCTACGACAGCTAAATTTATAATATTCCGAGAGTTCAACGATCAAAAACTGCAAGCATTTTGATATTTCTTTCTAATCTGTAAAAGCATTGGTAAACACTCCAAAGTTTACCGATGTAATTACCGATGTACCGTTAAACATAAACAAACTCTCAACATAATTTATTTTCTCGAAGTTTCCCTAGGTTCCCTTGTGACGGCAGACTATTTCTATGCACACAATGATCTTAAAAGAAAAATATGTATATACGTTATTATTGTTCTGAAAAAAGCCCCTTAAGATGTAAACAAGAGCTATATTTTGTACTATTTAGACGTCAAAAAAACTAATTTGACGTCTAATAAGTGATGTTTTATTTAAAAAAACTTTTAACTATGCTTACAGCTTTCGCTTGCTTCCTCTCGTGTTACAATTCGGATGACTCGGAATTTTTAAGAGTCCTAAATGAGTTATAGCACCTGTGAATCTGCTTAAGTTGAGAGATTAATACAGCTCATTTTCAAGTTGTATTTCTCGGATAATTTATCTTATTTTATATTTTTAAACATACCTATGGTATACAATGTAAGACTTTATTGGTTGAGATTTCCGTACGCTTAATGAAATAGAATGTAAACTTTAATTACGACCCGTATGGCGCAATGGTTACCACGCCAGACTGCCAATCGAAGGGTCCTGGGTTCGATTCCCGGCGAAACAGAAATTTGAATGATGAGTTTTAATTTCTGTTTTCGGTCTGGGTATTTGTGTTTCTGTCTTTGTATGTGTCCATGGTACACTCGACACAGGGTATATACACCCTACCGTGGGGCTATGAGTGTGCAACCTTTATTTATTTATTTATTGAACCAGCCTATAAAATAAACACAAACAAGTTGTTTATGTTGAGCAAAAAATATAATACTCTTTATTAATCTGCTGGATAAATATTGTCTTCCTTGGGATTATTTTTTACTAGCTGTGCCCGCGACGTCGTCCGCGTAGATAAAGACTTGTACAAAAGGCTTGATTAGACTTGGATTATTTGTTCCTCCTCCTCCTTAGTCGTTCACTCTTGTCAGAGTGGTCGTTGCTGATGAGGTTGCAATTTCGTTCGTGACCGCTTGCCCTCCACTGTCCCTTGGATTATTGTTACCTTTTATGAAATTACTTATGATACAAAAGTTCATATTATTATGTTGAGTAGATACATTCTTCCTGAGTCCTTACAATTCTTACTGTACTCCTCTTAAAATTATCGACTTTTCAGTCGTTATCATCAGTTTCGATTTACAAATTAAACGTATTATAATAGCCTGTTTTTAAAGTGTTTAGATAGTACTGCTGTGCCCGCGGAAAGGATCATTATAATTAAATAATTTGTGCTGCAAATAATGCATAGATTCATTATCATTATGTAACTTAAATATATTGCAGAAAGGTGGTGAAATGTCTACACTATGTCAGGCGTGGTTAGTAGTTGGGAGTCAAATTCTTGGTTGCTTACACGTTGATTGCAATTGTTGTTAACATACTGTCGTTCATACTTAATGGAGGTATTTTGAGCGATTTAAAACTTGCGACAGCAGTTAGGCCACTAACAATGAAGACGTCATCAACCTGAATTGGAGCAGCGTGAGAGGATCAGGCCCTACGCGATTAAGAGTCAATTGGTTCTATTAACAACCCTTCACACAGCATCAGAAATAAATATATCGATTACTAATATTATTCTGGGCGTGACCACCATGCCGTGCTGCTGCCGTGACGCTTTAGCATATTAGTATAACCCCAGTGCCAGTACTGCGTATGCATGTAATAGCTCTTATTAAATTAACCACTGAAAACGTCTGCTCATTTCTATAACATTTTTATTAGACCCTCGGCAATTGCTTATTCGTTTATTCGAAATCACTTTTTTATAAATAAACCGAACAAAGAGGCAGAAAGGCCGCGTGGTTAAGCGATCACTGTCGCCTATGAAAACGGGCAACCCCAGCGGAGCCACCCGAGCACTGCCGGCTTTCAAGAAGAGCTTTCTTTACAGCTTTCTTGAAGAACCCTATGTCAAAGTCCACTGGAAATGCCTCAGCTGGAAGGTTGTCCCATAACTTACACATCCGTTCAAACATCAAAAGGAGCGTGCAAAGCGGCCTGTGGAACTTTAACCTTCGACTGGTGGTGTAATCATGATATGGAGACGTAGCTATCATTTTGAAAAGAACACTCAGCATAGTAAAGTCGGTAGAACACTTTGATTTTTTTTTACGTTTCACACTGATAGCGCCAGAGTAGGGGAAAATATACACTGTGTAATGGGTACCATGCGACGCACAGAGACAGAAATACAAACACTTAAACCGAGAACAGAAAATTAAACTCATCATTCAAATTTCTGCTTCGCCGGGAATCAAACTCGAGACCCTTCGATTGGCAGTCCGGCATGGTAACCATTGCGCCACGCGAGTCCAGGCGCGGTCGCAGCCTTCAATTTTGGGGGGGGGGGGTCGCCAAGAAATTTTGGTGGGGGTCACTAAGAAATTTGGGGGAAGAGGTGTCTCAAATTGGCTTGATTCGCCTTCCATCTACGCATGAGTGAGGGATTTTGGTGGGGGTCATGTCCCCTGTGAACCCCCCCCCCTGGGACCGCGCCTGCGCGAGTCGATAATTATTATTGTCTATTAAATAAGGTTGTAACCACTGCGCCGCGCCTCCATAATGAGTACACATCTACCACAATGAGTACAATATCAGCGCCAGTTCCAAAGCTCTCTGTTGTTAATTTGTTATTACATACTTTATTAAGTAAATATACTCGTAATTAATTATTTGAAATAATCTCCACCTATCCACTTTGTGTAACACCACCTGTAAATCTACCTGTAAAAAGCAATTAAATATGAATAAATGAATAACAACGACATCTATCGTATAGCGTGTAAACTAAATTGTCGATATACCGAATTTGCAACAGATCACTAAATAGTTCTGAATGTGAACATAGATGTCGGCAGTAGCCTCGTTTTGTTAAGGTTTTGTAAATTTTGTATTGAGGATTTCTTTGAATATGTGGTGATATGATATGTATGGTTTTTTAAATATTTAGAGATGAAATCTAGCATAAGTGTTTGAAAACTTGCTATCAGAATATTAAGAGATGTTAGTAGTTATCGAAACTTGTGGTGTGACCGCTCGCATTAACTTTATTATAGCGTGCAGGTGTTCATCCATTTCATCATTCTTGAAATTGACGTAACTTTTTTGTTTGTGAACCGATTTAAATAAAACAAACCCTAAATGTTAATCCAAAAAAATACCAATACTTCAGTGAAAACCGCATCCTTCTACGTTAAGCCGTTCCTGAGATTAGCGCGCACAAACGAATAGATAAACAGACAAACAGACAAACAGACAAACAGACAATAATTCTAAAAATCATTGTTTTGGGTTCTATTACGCTAATAAATAGCCCTAGTGACAGTTTTTTTCAAATATCTTCAATGTACAGAAACGGACTTGTTACAGATTTATTATATGTATAGATTTATAGTTAGTAATAAGCTAATTAAAATTGTTTTCATAAGAAAATCCTACTAATATTATAAAGGCGAAAGTAAGTTTGTTTGTTACTCCTCCACGCGATAACTACTCAACCGATCATCATGAAACTTTGTACATATATTCTTAGATAAGTGAATACCCAAGCGTTCCACGATACTAAATTATCTGTATCAACCTTTTTCTTGGTTTTTGACCAATTGGAACGTGTACATTGGGATTTTAATCAAGCAAATTAAAAATCATAGATGTTTAAGATCTTAACGTCGCCAAATAAAAGATCTTAAACATCTATGATTTTTAATTTGCTTGATTAAAATCCCAATGTACACGTTCCAATTGGTCAAAAACCAAGAAAAAGGTTGATACAGATAATATATTCTTAGAGTTATCAGAAGTAAAATAGGATACTTTAAAAAAAATAACGCGGGTAAAACCGCGGGGCACAGCTAGTAATTAATAAACTTCAAACTAGAATCGTAATTTTACTAAAACTTGTTATAAATTTTATAGGCACTAAAATTTTAATTCTCTTGTGTCGTTTTATTATTTAAAAGCAGTAGCAGATGAAAGTTCAGGCCATGTGAAGTTGTTGCTGCAGCACATGGACGTCTACACGCACTCTCAAGCAAGCATAGATCTTGCCTGTGGTCCCATGTAGTTGCGCTGCTACTCTGAAGGTTGATGGTCGTCTCTAATAGGTCTGGGCGGCAACTGCATCTTTACACCGAACTTTGGTACTTCTGTCTTGTGGTACTTCTCCGATCAAACTGTGGAATGTTCTACTTACTACCTCTCCAAGGGACAGTGGAGGGCAAGCGGTCACGAACGAAATTGCAACCTCATCAGCCACGACCACTCTGTCAAGAGTGAACGACTAAGGAGGAGGAGGAACAAATAATCTAAGCCTAATCAAGCCTTTTGTACAAGTCTTTATCTATGCGGACGACGTCGCGGGAACAGCTAAATAGAAAATAAGATTGAAATATTCAAAAAATAATTAACTTAACAGACTAGAAAATATTTTTTTTACAAAAAAGTCAGTTACACTAACAGTGTTTATTCGGATGTACCAAATTCAATGTGAAAATACAGTTGAATTATATTTCCTGCTTTTTTGAAAGTCGGTAAAAAAGTTTCGTAGAAGAAAACTCATGCTCATCATAGTAGGACCTTTACCGTCGCCACAGATTATGATCACATTTTTTAATTAAGTAAGTAAAAATACAGGCGAAACTGGACAAAATAATTCTAGTACGAAAAATTGAGAATAATGTCTAATAATGTGAGACATCAAATAGTAGTCATCTCGTGCGGCTTCGCTTGGGTGATTTGAGAATATATATGATTCTATCCAAAGGGTAGATTTTTCCGAATAAGAACTATTCTATGTCCTTTCCCAAATTCCACTCTATCTGTGTAGCAAATTTCATCAAAATTGGTTCTGTAGCTTAGACCTGAAAACGTAACACATAGAGACACACACCTACAGACACTGAGAGAGACAGAGTTACTTTCACATTTAAAATTTTAGTATGGATTCAATACTATAATACATATGCGAAACCACATCCTCCGCATCCGCATGAAGCGCGTTCTGGTTAATTCCGCCAACGGATAATTGAATGCGGTGTTTAAATGCATGTACAATTTTTATGCGAATGTACAATTATTTTAGGGATACTTACATCAAACAGAAATGCCTGTAGGATAAAATAAATCCCAACGAACATGTTCATGTGCAATGTTACCAATACCCTGCTAAAATATTATTATATCAGATCTCATGTAGAACAAAGCTCCTGAATCTGTACGCTCTAACTTTACAATATCTTAGTCAAAATGTGTGTCTTCGCCGTTTCGCTTCTGTTACGAAGAGGTTCGGTACGGTACGTCAGTACCCTAACATTTTTTTTATCAGTGTGTTAGTGACGTTATCGATAAAATCTTAAGTAACAGAATTATGCAATTGAACTTATTTAATACTAGCCTTGCCCCGCGGTTTCACCCGCGTTAATTTTTTTAAAGTATCCTATTTTACTTCTGATAACTCCAAGAATATAGGTACAAAGTTTCATGATGAATTGATTTTGAGGTTGAGTAGTTTTCGCGTGAAAGAGTAACAAAGAAACTTACTTTCGCATTTATAATATTAATAAGACGTTTACTACTATGGAAATCATATCCCAATAATTTCAACATCTGGTATATTTGAAGCTGAAGTTATAGGGGTTCAAAAAAGTCTATCACTTTCACTCGTCTTGGCGGGGTCACTACCGTGCGCGCCGACAATGCTTCTCACCTATTGCCACTAAGAATTATGTGTAGTGGTAAACATGGTCACACAACGGCAAAGACACAAAAACCCTGACCAAGAATATAAACTCAAATTCAACTTTTATTTTAGCTTTGCTAGTAATCCAACCCAGGATTCTGGATTGGTGGTTCGGCATGATAGCCACTGTGCATTTTTTTAAATACCACCTCTTTATTCCATTTTTTTTGTCTATACTAGTCTGTACTATCTGTCCATCTTTCATGTCGCGATCGAGAAATCTTACGTAATGATTTTAGTGACTTAGTGTTAGTTTGCGAGACAAGAGGCTAGAGGTAAGTAGAAAAAGCGCATAAAGTTATACTTTTTCTATGAATGACGAGTATTGGGGTACTGACAAAAACTGACGATAGTACGGATATTTACCTTACAATAAGCTATTTTATACCATGTTAAAATATCTAATCGGAATCGGAAGGCTAGTATATAGCCTTCCGCCAGCGGCTTCGCCCGCGTGGACCCGTTTAATGGGTCCCCGTAGGATAAAAAATAGCCTATGTGCTATTCCAGGCTTCATTTCTATGTTAAAATCATAGGTGTTTAGCCAGTTGCTTCAACCGCGTTGACCCTATTACCCGTTTTTACGTAGAAATCAAGCATTTTTCCGCGGTAGCCTATGTTACTAAGGGTGCATGTAGCTTTCTAATGGTGAAAGAATTTTTGAAATCGGAACAGTAGTTTTTGTGTTTATTCATTACAAACATTCAAAAATAAAAATGATTCCTGTTTATAATATTATAGTATATAGTATAGATAGGGAGATCCATTTAAATGTATTTGATCCATTCTAAAGCGGGAAAAACCGCAGGGCACAGTAAGTTTGACTACAAAATGCACAAAGTATAGGAAAAAGTCGGACAGCTCTTTAGTTAGGCAGTGTTAATTGATTATATAATTCGAGTAAGGCATATATCGACTTAAGATACTCAAATGCTACTTTTTTAGGTGGTAGAACTATTATCGTTCGCCCGGGGAAGTACCACCGCTGCACCCACTTCTGCTGTGAACCAATTCTATTGTGTTTCGGTGGAAAGGTGCAATTGCCGTCCTCGTATACGTCCTCAGACAAGACTTACCTATGCTTGCTTGAGGTTGTATGTAGATGTCCATTAGCTGCAGCGACCACTTAACACCACGTGGCCTGCATGGTCGTCTGCTATTTCATTCAAATAAAAAAAAAATGCGTACAGAACCTCCAGCGCTCCAGTACTGACTCCCATTTTGCAATTTTATTAATATGACTGCCGCAATAGGCGGGTTTTATATCTGCAGACATTTAACATGTCGCGTATTCGACGGTATCGTTTATTTATTGGTCACGTTTCATAATTAAGTGCACTGGAACCACTCCCAGAGCAACTATCGCAATTTTTGTAATAAACGCCTTTTACGTTAAGACTGCATGGTACTGTAGCGTTAATGACGCATCGTTATAATATTTACGCTTAAAGTAAGTTTAAGCGGCTTTTTGAAATACAAGTAAGCTTCATTAATATCACCACCAGTTACAGAAATCTTCCTGGTCACCACAGATCAAATAAATAAATAATGTAGTTTAAAAAACTAAAAAACACGATTTTGTGAAAATACGAACTAAAAAGTAAAAAATAAGTTTTTTTTTAGTTTTTTAAACTATATTATTTATTTTTAATTTTTAGTTGGATTTTTTTTTCATATTATTACATTGTCTCGCCTGTGCAAATTTTCAAGTTAATCAGACGCTTAGAAGTAGGTGAAAATGAAGTTAAAATTCCGTTACATACTACATACATACAGGTCAAGCTAATATAAGCGTGTTAAAAAGTAAAAACCTTTGCGAACAAAGTGAGGCTGGTTTTCTAAACATGAGTGCGTGGGTGGGACTATTATTTTATTTTTCATCAGTACCTATTATTAATAACAGTCTTTAACAATACAATTTGGAATTTTTTCCTTGTGAATTTTCATATTTTTGACATCAATTTTTGGCAAAGTACTTTCGTTATATCTATAAGCGTGTAATTTATATGTTCACGTCGAGGTGCAGTTTTGATCGGCATCATTTTGTTCTTCACAGAATTATATTTTCTTTTCATCTGAGCTGAGAACACTATAAACTGAATAAATTAAACTTTACAGTAAATAACAACAAATTAAACAAAACTTTTGTTTTACTGCAATATCCAGATTATGCGATGAAGTAAAAGAGACTGGAAAACACATGTGTATTAGGATGCATCCTCTGTAAGAAAAAAATATTTGAATGGAGTAGCAGACAGCAAGCATGCAGGCCACGTGGTGTTAAGTGGTCGCTGCAGCCCAATACAACCTCAAGCAGGTAAGTCTTGTCTAAGGCTGTATGCAGTTGCGCTGCTCCTCCGGAGGCTGGTGGTCGCCTCATGTAAGTGTGGCCGTCAACTGCACCTTTCCACCGAAACTCAATAAAATTGGTTCACGGCAGCAGTGGGTGCAGCGGTGGTACTTCCCCGGGCGAACCATAATAGTTCTACCACCTACAAACTGTGTCGGTCTTACTGATAGCAAAAGTCGCATACTGGACTGCAGCATTTGGCAGCAATTTAAACCAGTTTGTCAGGAATATACTTATATAATTTAAAAAAAACAAGCTTTCGCCTACGGCTTCGCTCAGCGATATTAAACATTACTTATTTACAAACCTCCATTTTCTTTAAAGTTTCGATAGTCGGCTACCTAACTCCATCCATGTTCCATTTTGTTATGTTATGCTCAGGACTTTGAGTAGAAAATTATCCGAAATATGTTCTGGGCCGAAGCCAACTGGATTTGCATATTGTATGGCACTGAGCTACGGACGAGTGCTGGCAATAGTGGCAATGTTCACGGCGCACCGCACTCTTTGAGGTCAAACGGCAATGTTTAACTTTGTACTATACATGTTTACTTTCCAATTATGAACCAAGCGACGGTATAGGCTTCATATAAAATTACATATAAAAAAATGAAGTTTGTAGGCGGTGATTTTATTTCTTTCTTTTTCTTTTCTTTTCTTTCTTTTCATATACTATCAACGCCGCATTTCACCTAAATAATATAAAAACAATCTTTACATTCTATTCTATACTATTACTAAGCCTACTTATTATATACTTTATAACAATTATGGTGATTTTTTCACTCAATATTTTATAAAATTTCATATAAATTACTTTTCTTTTCCATTTTCCATTCAAGAAAGGTGAATAACCTTCTAAATAAATGGACTATCCAACACAAAATATTTGTTTAAAAATAATAATTCCACCAAAAACATTCTGTAAAAAACTAGCCAAGTCTCGATGGAGCTGCTTGTTTATCTCTAAAAAGTAATGAAATCTAGACAAAGTCGTGCCACGTCTAAGGTTCCTTACTGCGATTTCTTTATTATTATAGTTAATGTTGTGTGACTTGGCCTTTGAAGGGTACACAAGGGTACAAAACCAGGTGCTCCATGACACCAATCTGTCGCCAGAACCGCTACCCGTTGATGATGGAAAATTGCCACTCGGAAAACGTTGATTCAATAACCAGTCTATTGTAGTATTGATAAAGCTGCTTTTTGCTATTATTTGCATTTTGGTTTCACTTCTTTTTGTAGAAACGTGGGCATAGTTAGAAGTCCGGATTAAATAATAGGGTACTCCATTTTATTTAATCCGGACTTCTAACTTTACGTCTGCAAAATTTCAAAGCAATCGGTTCAGTAGTTACGGCGTGAAAGCGGATCAAACAAACAAACAAAGAAATTCACTTTCTGATTTATAATATTAGTAAGGATTAAACCCTAACTCTATACCAAATTTCAGCTCTCTGAGTTTATGGGAAGTACTAGTTCTATTCTGATGATCATGAGTGTCATAAATGCCAAACTTTGCTTTCGCTTAACTTCGGAACTAAATGACCTAGAGACTTGAAATTTTGGATTTTAAGTATGTTATTGTAGCTTACTGGATAACGAAAATTTCTGCGTTCTGGTGTTTTTCAAAGGTTCTCAAAAAGGGGCCTAAAAATGCGCCGAAATTGTTTCAGTAAAGGATGGTACGGCAGTGTTTGCTTCACGCTCGACTTGGCGGAGGCACTGCCGTGCCCCATAACAAGCGAGCGTTCTGTGCCTTATTTTTCTTATAACACTTTTGTCACAGTAATATACTAGTATTTTTGTTCATTATTATTTTCTGCTTATATTAAGGACAATTTTTCACTTATTTGGTTTGATGTGCTTCAAAAGCGTTTTTAAGTTCTTTTAAACAATATTTATTTTCAATTCTGTAGTTCTGTAGTTAGTTTATTCTTAAAAATATTTTTGTTCATGTTCTCGGAATTGGATAAACTCATGAAATTATATTATTGTATTGCCATCGATTCTTGATAAATGTCCAAAGTTTGAATTAAATCTGTCCGTTGAAAGTGAGGCAAAATCGAATCCAAAGAGAATTACAAACAAGCTCACCAACTCACAAACATACAGGTGAAACTAATAAAAGTGTGTTAAGAGGAAACGTGGGTTCAGCCGAATTTGAAAAATAGGTACTTTGGAATAACTATTGCTATCGCGCTGCGCCCTGCGCTATCCGCCGCGTGCGATAGGGACAGATGCAGTTCAGACCGATTATACCTACAAACTTTCTTACTAAATCGAGGTTTCGTATTCTCGTCTTCCCTTCTTCAAAATTGACTTATTAATTTTTTTTTCACATATATCAAGAAATAGAATAAGTCTATGCCCCTATGTTTTTATTTGGTCGTAAAAACCTTTCAAATTTGTTTTGTAGTTGTTGGATTAGGGCTGTATGAAAGGGGAATTTTCTACGATTTTTGAAGAGTCATATTTTTTGATCTAATTAGTTGATTGAAAAAAACAAAACACAGAGGCATAGCTTTAGCAGACTTAGATATTGGCACAAAAAATCATTCCTCTAGAAGCATTATCCAGGGAGAAAATAGGAGAATACTTTTGTATGGAAATACGGCGCTAGCGTTTCCTCTTAAAATACTAACTATACATGTACAAAAAAAAACTATTCGTAATAGTAATAATTCGGGACAGCTCCAACAGGGTTCTGATGATGATTGCAGACAGATTGGACTGTCCATTTATGTGGCACTGCCGCAGTCTGCATATTGCTGGCAGACCTAGCAGTGTCTTCTAGGTTTTTTTAGATATAATAATTTAATAATATAATTTTGGTAATGTAAAAATCTAATTTAATTGTCTAATTGTCTTAATTTCATTTATTTGTTTTGATTTCATTTAATTGGATTAATTTCATTTCATTTTATTATATATTTTTAATTTTATGTTTTTGCAATTTTATAATTTAATTTTAATTTTATGTTTTTGTAATTTTATTATTTAATTTTAATTTGATTTAGAGTTTTATATGAGAATTATTTTCTTGAATTAAATGAATTATTATTATTATTATAATAGGTGGTTACAAAAAAAAAAAAAAAAAACTCAAAACTTCCGTGTTCCTTCGAGGTAGCTTTCACGTAGTATACATAAATAAGCTGTGTAAAAAAGTTAATGAGAATATTTTCATTTCGCTGTAATAGGGCGGTAATGAAGCGAGAACATATTTTGTGTTTAACGCGGCGTAAAGCCATGATGTTTTAGTTGCAATAGATTACTTTTAAGTTAATCGAGATGCTTTACTAAAAATTCGAGTACTGTCAAGAGTAAAAATAATGTAGTTTAAAAAACTTAAAAACACGCTTTTGTGAAAATACGAACTAAAAAGTAAAAAAATAAGAAGTAAATGTATTTTACTGTAAAAAAGCGTAGGGTGATTTTTAAGATACTATTGACACCATGCACCCCACGCTTTTTTTACAGTAAAATACATTTTCTTCCTATTTTTTTACTTTTAGTTCGCATTTTCACAAAAGCGTGTTTCTTAGTTTTTTAAACTACATTATTTATTTTTAATTTTTAAGTTGGGTTTTTATTCTCATATTATTGCATTGTCATCGGCCCTTGACCCTTTTGCAAATTTTCAAGTTAATCAGATGCTTAGACGTGTTATAAATATAAAACTTTATATTTGTTTCATTAAGTACCTTAGGCCATGAACTTATCAGCCGCTCCTCGTATATTTTTTTTATCCTGATGATCCCAGTTAGAACTTTAATATAAATTTATGAGATTATTGTATTGTCATCGGCCCTTGATCCCTGTGCAAATTTTCAAGTTAATCAGACTCCTAGAAGTAAGTGAAAATGAAGTTAAAAGATTCCGTTACATACATACATACTTACATACATACAGGTCAAGTTAATAAAAGCGTGTTAAAAAGGTATTGGATTTAACAACCGCCGTGCAGTGGCCCATTCCGTTTAAGCAATTTTATAGTAAACTAGCCTTCCGCCAGCGCCTTCGCCCGCGTGGACCCGTTTTATAGGTTCCCGTAGGACAAAAACCATCCTTTGTCCTTTCCCAAGGTCCACTTAATCTGTGTTCCAAATTTCATTAAAATTGGTTCAGTAGTTTAAGTGGGAAAGCGCAGCAGACAGAGTTACTTTCGAAGTTATAAAATTTATACTAGCCTTCCGCCAGCGGCTTCGCCCGCGCGGACCTGTTTTATAGGTTCCCGTAGGACAAAAACCATCCTTTGTCCTTTCCCAAGGTCCAATCTATCTGCGTTCCAAATTTCATTAAAATTGGTTCAGTAGTTTGAGCGGAAAAGCGTAGCAGACAGACAGATAGAGTTACTTTAGAATTTATAATATTAGTAGGGATTAGTAGGGATTAGTAGGGATAGGAAAGGTACTGCTACCGACAAGACTTGAAAATGACAACATGAGGCAAGCCTTCCGAGCTGCATGTTACCTCAGGCAAGACTAAAGCTTGCTTAAAGTTGTGTTTTGATTTTCATGGGCTTTAGACATTTTTAGCACCGCGTAGCCGTGCAAGCTCGTCTACTATTCTACTTTAAAAAACATACATGTACATACGTTCATCTTACTTAATCTAGCCATTCTATACAATATTGTAAGCTACATCTATGGCTGCAGCCCTTTTTGGGTTCCACTGTTGGGCACGGGTCTCTCCCCGTTATTGGGGAGGCCTGGAGCTTAGGTTTTAGGCTTGGGTTAGTGGCGAACACGCTGTCGGATGTTTTCAAACTGCCCATAACGCCGCCGATAAATTTTAACGACTGTTATCTATCGACAACAACCAGGACCAATGGCTTAACGTGCCTTCCGAAACACGGAAACTCGCAGGATTTCTTTTGCCACTAGCGGTCACCCATCTCACACCCGACCGCGCCCGTTTGGCTTGATTGCATAGATCATTTTGCGTTCTACGCTTACCGCCTACTAATATAATAATATAAAGCTAAAGAGTTTGTTTGTTTGTTTGAATGCGCTAATCATATAATAATGCGTGTCCATAGGCGACGGTGATCGCTTAACATCACGCGGCCCGTCTGCCTTATTGTTAGGTTTATTTATAAAAAAAAAACTCAGGAACGACTGGTTCGAATTGAAAAATTATTTTTGTGTTGAATGAATAGTCAATTTGTTGCGGAAGGCTTATAATATCATGATATGACTAATACCAAAGTCCACGCGGACAAAGTCGCGGGCGGCCGCTAGTTAAGTATAAGATTGAATTTTATTTAATACCTTGTCTGAATTTCATGTCTCGACATTCCATACTTTTTTAGGCATTTTATAGAACGCCGGGCTGTACAAATTACCGGTAACACACACAAAATGAAAGCTAAAAATAGCGAACAAATGAACCTCTCGACCTTCAAATATAAAGGGACCTAATTTTGTGTAAGATTAAACTACAGGCCGGCCGGTAATATGCTTTTGAACATGCCCCTAATAACTCATACGCTACTTTTGCTCCTAAATATAAATCTACCTTACATTCTTTATATGCACACAGATAAGGGTAGACAGTAAAGTGGCATATTAAATTATGCGTGCCGCTGAAAGTAAAGAGGGATAATCCTACAAAAGTTCCGCTTCTTTATTGGACACGGGACGTATTAAGCTGGGCGTTTTTTTTAACGTCGTCAAAAGTACCCGCTTTTAAGCCTGTATGTAAAGGCTTTACTTTCGGATAGCCCGTACATCGGAGAAGTATGCTTGGCTCAGCGACTGGCGTATGCAAGCAAAGCAGCTAACTGAACGGGTCGGCTGCGATGGATTACGCAAGATAAATAATAATAAATAATAAATATATTTGGACAATTCACACAACACCATCTGATTCCAAACTAAGTAGAGCTTGTACTATGGTAATCAGAAAGCTGACAAACATACTTATATAATTCTAAATACATACTTAAATAGATAAATTAACACCCAGGCACACAACAAATACTCATGTTCATCAGACAAATATTTGTCCTGGGTGGGAATCGAACCCACGACCTCGCGCTTCGCAGTCGGCTCATCACCCACTACGCCTCGGAGGCTGTCAGAGAAGAACATCTTAAGCGTTTCCTGGATTTAAAAGTTACGTTAAGCCGTCTGAGCTAATTGTTAGCCGATAGATAGCAATTGTTTGAAGAGGCCTTATGTGTTTTAAAAAAACCAATAGCAGATTCACTATCCCGCATCTCCACCAAATTGCATAGAGGCAACGTGGACTCTGATTAAAAAGTAGTAATCCCAAAATAATAGGGAGAGCTTGGCGCCGAGCAGTGACACGCAAAAAGGGTAACAGAGCCCTTAGTGTGAGTTTGTAAATGCGCAAACGTTACTATTGCGTCAGGGTTAAAATTAGACAGATAGATCTTAACTTGCAAGGAATAAGGTCGATAATTAAATTCTTAACGCAAACGCGATAGTAACGTTTTCGCGTGTGCACACTTACACTAAGGCCTCAGATGGCGATCATACCGCGGAATCCTCATATCTACCTCTTTTTATGGCCCACAATAGTACGGTAACACAGATTTTTCACGTTTTTTACGTATTTATAGGATTTTGCAAAAAGGATGTTTCATATATAATTTAAATTTCATTTAAATATTGACATTTACATAGACAGAGACGGATTTAGTGAGCAAGTACTATTCGAGAAAAGTTGTAGTTTTTACTCCTTTTACACACACATACACACATAGCGTTTCCGCGTTATCATACAGTACGGCATTTTTAAGCCTTTGTTCGTAAATAATTTAATTTTATAATACAGCCACGCGCCATAAAGGCAGTCGGAATAAAATACGGTGTTTCGAGCATTTTGGATTTAAAAAGAGATGAATTAAAAGTTTATTGCAATGACAGCCTTCGTCACTTTATGAGAAAGTAGTAAATGATATTGCACAATACTGCTTTTAGTGTTAATGGATTTTTTCTTGGTTGTTTGGATTTTTACTCGGTTGATGGAAAGTTTTAAGTTGAGTTTTTATTTGTATTTATTTTTGTGTTTGATAGGGATCTTAAGTAAATATAATATTAATTAAAGCCGATTTTGATAATGACTGAAAATCAAAATATTTTAAAACCGTTATCGTTTATTGCCAGAATAATATAGATATAAACTAAAATGAAATAAATACAGGACCCGTTTACTTTAATTTTCTACAAGTCTATTTAAATTTCAAGTACTGATTTTAATTCATGATAAAGTAATAGCTAGTGAAAAAATGTCAGAAAACATACAATTTTGATAAATAAAAAGTATTGATTAAAAATCATAATATACTATATCAGGTAAGAGAAGACCAAGAAAAAGGTTCAGAAAAACATATATTAAAGTGTGTTAAACATTTTTTATGTATCACCACTATCATTACTCCATTGATAGCTAGCCTAAAGATCCATTAAAAGTCAAATATAAAGTACTACTAAAGACTAACAGATAAATACATCGCAATTCGCAACTTGCAAGTATCTTTGTTGAACAATTGGCGCTCTGCAACAACGTTGTTAGCATTATTGTAGATGGCATTGTTAGCTTGTAACAAGTAGACGGAACATCTTTTTTGAACTCTACAAAGAGCAACTCCATAATGGTGAGGATTGTTACATTGTGTAGAATAAGACTTTTGAATAAGAATTTTACTTACGTTTGAGTTTACTACACGAAAAAGCTTTTAAATGTGCAAATTTACCTAGCTTTATTTTATTTTCTTTATTTTGGGTGCCGTGCATGGCGGAGGCCTTGGATACCTGGACTGCTTCCTTTCCGTCTGAAGATATGTTAACATTATTGAAGGAAAAGCAGTACTCATGGGACTTATATATAAAATCTGAATTTGCCTGCCTCCTTCAGCGATATACAGACAGCACTGACAGGGCCCGTCTACTTGCAGTTGCTCACAATGAATCGGGATATTGGCTACATGCTCTGCCATCATCAAAAATAGACACCGTGCTGGATCCTGCAAATTTACGCATTGCAGTAGGGCTCCGGCTTGGTGTTGAGATGTGTGAGCCTCATGTGTCCGTGTAGGCAGGGGGTCGACCGACAGATTTGGGCGACATGGCCTATACTGTATCAGAAGCGCTGGCAGACTTTTTCGCCACGGTACCCTTAATGATTTAGTCCGTCGGTTCTTGCCACCGCTTCAATACCAGCTACACTAGAGCTACCTGGTATATCTAGAAGCGATGGCTAGAGACCTGATGGCATTACTTTGGTACTGTGGAGTGTGGGCCGACCTCTGGTATGAGATGTGATCTGTGTGGACACCTTGGCGCCATCATACATGAGGATGTCCGCAGAAAAGGCTGGGTCCGCGGCCAATCATGTCTATAGTCTCAAGCGTCGTAAATATAGTATTTTTTTCTGACAATTACATATCGCGTTTTCTGACATTTGGCTTGTGGTGACCTAAGAGCTGGCGGTTACTTTTCCCAAAGGTTGAGACTCGTGATTCAACATGGCAATGCCGCCAGGGTACCATGCGACACACGAGCCACAATACAAGGAGCGCCTGCCTTTCTACGAGCGCTTTAGTTGAATTATTTAATTTGCAAAACTTTTATATTTTTATATATATATTTTGTATGATATTGATATTAATTAATTATAATTTTAGGTGTATAAGTTTTATTTTAGTATAAAAATTGTAAATGATTTGTTAAATAACTTACCTATTTAGAATTTCGATTGAATATATTTTTCTGCTCCTAGCTCTACACATCACTTATTTCTCTACAAATCGTTTTAACTTTAAATATATCAGCACTTCATTCTGCACTCGGTACTGCAACTGACGCAGAACACAAGCGACATCGCGTAACATACAACTTATTTATCTACAAAGCCAAGCAATACTGCGGCAGTCAGGTGTAACATGGGTGAATATCACTAATCTTTATAATATATAGGGTACTAGTTTGCTACTAATTCATTTTCTCTTAGACGAAAATGAAATAAATCATTATAATTGTATATATTTTTTACATTTTTTTTTATTTATAAGACGACTATCACAATGTCTCCTTTAAAGCCTGCCTGCTTCTTTTGGGATACTTTAAAAATCAAATATAAACTACTACTACAAGTAACAGATAAATGCATCGCAACATTTAAGTATCTTTGTTTCGCATTTTTTACTCAAATCTAACTTCAAAGAAGAAGAAGTCAGCTGTGGCAAGACGTTGCTCTTCCAAACACTTGGGAAGATCGACGAGATGCCCAGTCGCAGGAGGGATAAGACTGAAAAAAGTATACAGGACGTCATCACTTTGTTGAAAGTGACTGACCCGGATGTCGTGCCACCTTTTGTGGCGAAGGAGCTGCCTCCCGTCACGTTCGACCACGTTGATGTGACCAAGTTGTTGAAGAACATCGTCTTTTTTAAAAACAGTCTGGCGGAAATGCAGTCAAAATTGGAGGTTTCCGACAAGACTACTGTCTACAAATTATGTGCCGAAGTAGTGTTGTTACGCAACGCTGTTTCGGTAAGTAGATTACCCGAAGCCTCGAACATAAACATGAGGCGTGGGGCGCAAAATGCTTCCTTCGTCAGCATTGAGTCTGCGACGTTGGATGATTCAGCGATCGCTGTATCTCGACAAGTCTCCGCCGAGGTCACGACACCCGTACATGCGTCGACCCCTGGATGTGCCTACGCTAAGGTTGCTGCTCACACGAAACCTGCTGCATCACAGGCTAAGCAGCAAAAAAGGGGAACGCGGAGAAAGAGTCAAACCATAACAACTCATGGGATCTGTCAAAGAAGGGTTCAGCGAAGGACTAGTGTGACTCCTCGTCACACTGGTCCTTCGCTTCGTCAAAGTTAAGAGGAAGAAGAGGAAGCCCACCCGTCAGAACAGGTGTTGCACCACACTGACCGGCCCGGACCATATGTTGCAGCCAGCCATTCTGACGACGCTGCTGTACGTGTCCCGACTGCATGACTCTACCAAAGTAAAGGAGATGGTAGAGTACATCCGGATTAAAACCAACAACAGATTTAGGGTTGAGCGACTGGAGTCTCGCCACAATGAAAATTTTAATTCATATGTGGTGAGAGTCCCAACTGAACAGTTTCCAACTTTTATGAATGAAGAGTTTTGGCCGAAGGGTGTTGTGTTCAGGCGATTCCGAGGCCGCGGTTACTTGACACCGCGCGCAACACGACGCCGAACCTTCGTGCTGTGTAGTTAAATTTTTACTTATTTATAGTACATACTCGGATTGTTATTTAGATTTTATATTGTATTGTTTTATTTTACTTATTTTGTATTCGTTTGTTATAATTTAATTGTATATGACGTGTATTAGTTTTTATGGGCCTTAGAACTCTGAAGTAAATAAACAAATTAAATTAAAATAACAACATGTGAACTGCATGCTCGTATTCTACTCTGTTGAAAAAAATAAAATAAAAACACCAGTTGAATTATTTCAGCTATTTATTCTTGATCTATAAAATAAAACGAATGTAACATAATGTGAGCTCGAAGCCCGCCATTGTCTTAATCTGCTTAGCTAACGCGTAAAGTGGGCTCCCGACCTCAATACTGGGATTAATCGCGAATTCCTTGGAGGTAATTAATCTGGAACGTTTTAGCGTCAAGGAATCCACTTGCCGTTTGCAGAATTACTTCGACTGTTGTGGCTTTGTAAGTAGTGTCTTGGAATTACAGTTTAAAACTAACGAAGGAAATAGAAGGGTTTCAGTAAGTGCTTTCATATTCAATTGTTTATTAATAAATAATTAATGAAATAATTTTAGTTCACTCATTACGCTGGCCAAGTTCAGATTGGTGGACATGACATGCTTTTGAGAAAATTTTGTGTCATGCTCAGCGATTCAGCGAAGCACGCAACTCGCCGGTCGCTGATGCTCAAAGTATATAGTGTGGTGGGCCTGGCCATAAATGGTCATTATATTAATTTATTACTTATATTAAAGGTACGCGATGAGGCAGGAACTTAGGACCTCCGCGTAGTATAATAGTGTTATAAACACTTGGCTGTCGCTGCTCAAGTGTTCATTTAAAAACAAATAAGTCAAGGAAAATATTCGTTATAATACTAAAGCGACAAAGGTTAAACTTCCATCGACACCAGATGTGATGAGATGTTCTTAGTAAGTGTTAACATTTAGGTATCATCATCATCATCAGCCCATATCAGTCCACTGCTGGACATAGGCCTCTCCCAAGGCGTGCCACTGAGCCCGATCTTCGGCTCTACGCATCCAGTTACTTCCCGCCACTTGGCGCAGATCGTCGCACCACCTCGCAGGGGGGCGTCCTACACTACGTTTGCCCGAACGCGGTCTTCACTCCAAAAGCCGTCTCGTCCAACGATTGTCAACATTTAGGTAAGAGAGATTAAAAAGATAACATAACAAGAATATAGGTGGACTGCCATAATGCACTCATGATAATATTGATAATTCATAATAATGGTAAATCAGTTTACCAGCTACGTTTAGTCAACTGTTTTGACGTATGTAGTTATCACTTAAGTAGTAATTATCAATATGTTTCTTTAAGTTCAAAAACTTCTTTAGCGGCGATGTGCACTTTTTTGGGATGGGTAAAATATGTTAAACTCGCGTCAGGACACGTGGCCTGATCGAATATTCGTAAGGCGGAGGTGTGACAGCTGATGACGGCTCGACTGTATATACTTGTAAAATTCGTTTATATCAAATATTTAAAATATGGACATTGAACAAAGTGCATCTATTAATGAAAAAAGTAACGAAGAAATAGTGAAAAAAATGAGTGAGAACTTTATAAAAATACTAGATGAAAACCTACTAAATATATTAGATGAAAAATAATACTGATAATAAAAGCAATTCGTGCGAAATTATTCCCTAACCATTCCAAAATATCAAAAATACACAACGTTTTGTTTTTTTTTTAATTGAGAAATTCTGCTGATTCTGAAAGATCTCATGAGATCATGCTAGCCACGTGATGTTAAGTGGGCGCTGCAGCTCATGGACATTCAATTTTACACAACATCTCAAGCAAACGTCGTCTTGTGTCAAACCTTGTCGGAGGCCTTATGGGCGATGAGAAAACATCCGACAGCGGGTGGACTACTAACCCGCTTCTTAACTTTAAATATTTAATTTCTTTATGTATCTATTTATTTAGTTGTTTGTTTATTTATTACTTGCTTGAGGTTGTGTGTAGATGTCCATGGATGCAGCGACCCTACTACAGATATAAATCACTGAATTGTCAACCGCCATCTTGATTCACAATCCCCGTCACCTGCTCCACACTGTCACGATATTGGAAACGCAATCTGTCAAAGTCGAAGCTCACATTGTGTGGAAAACATTTTGTTCTTTCGTCCAAATAAAAAAATATAAGGCAAATATATTCACGGAAGCTTCTGAGAAACTATTATCTTATATTTGACGACCCGTGTAGCGCAATGGTTACCATGACGGATAGCCAATCGAGGGGTCCCGGGTTCGATTCCCGGCAAAACAGAAATTTGAATGATGAGTATAAATTTCTGTTTTCGGTTTGGGTGTTTGTGTTCCTGTCTTTGTATGTGTCCATGGTACCCACGACACAGGGTATTAATTACCTTACTGTGGGACTATGAGGGTATAACTACCTACAACAAGATTGTTATTATATTTTCAAACAAGCTTACCACTAACGGCTCCGGTACGTCAGCATTGGCTACGCATTTTTTTTTTTCGTACAAATGAGATAACTTAGGTAAGTAATTGAAGTAGTTTAAAAAAGTAAAAAAACACGTTTTTTGTAAAAACAAAATTAAACTTAGAAAATACAAAGAAAATTTACCTATTTTATTGTAAAAAAAGCGTCGGGTGTATGGTGTCAATAGTAATATTATTAGTAGAAGGATTATCATTAAGATGTCTCAAAAAGAACTAGGAAAAAAAATAGAAAAATTACAATGATGTGGGAGATGTTCCATTTTCCTTTAAAGTACAGAACCCCAGACTTGAATTACAATCCACAGTTAACCTGGAAGCCTGGTATCTTATAACTCCATGACGCCATCAATTGCCATAATTCCCAGTTAATTACTTTCGCTCGAGTTCTGACCCCGGGAAAGTTTCTATCGTTAACAATTTGTAGGATATTATTAGAAAGTATTTTGGTGCGTCTGAGGCAATTTAGGGGAGAAAATTTCGTTTTGTCTTTGTATTTTGATCGCAGAAGCGCTCCATTATAACATTCATTTTTATATTAACAAAATTTCATTGTATAGTATCTAAGTTACTCCTTTTAAGTTCAAAATAACTTGCTTTTCCAAAGCTTAAAATTCAGTTAAATAAAGAGAAAAAGGGTAATCATTTTTTTACATAGCTTGAACTCTTTTATGGCGTCTCACAGCTGGGCACGAGTCTCTTGTATAATAGTATTGTAATATTTCTTGTTATTCCTTTTAAATAAATAAAAACTTGCCTTGCCAAAGCGTAGTTCCGTCAAAGAAAGATGAAAATGTATACTTACTCATTTTTTGATATGGCTTGAACTCTTTTTTGGCGTCCCACAGCTGGGCAAGAGTCTCTTCCCATAATTTAGTACGCTTGGAGCTCTATTCTATGACGGTGCTGCTATGACCAATCCGCTGCTGGATGTTTCATAAGTGATTGCTATAATACTTATATATGTATAAGTAATAAAATTATTACGCTTTATTTAGCTCAGAATATGGAAGTTGCACCACCTACTTAGAGTATCACAGGTACTGACAGGTATGACAGCCGTCAGAGGAGAGTGAGAGAGAGTGGCCCTTACGAGCGAACCCCTCGTCCCAACGTGCATGCACAATGTGCCTTCTAGTAATATTATGTACAACTAGTGTGTGTCGGTGCTCATAGCCCCAGTAAGGTAATTAATACCCTGTGTCGTGGGTACCATAGACACATACAAAGACAGGAACACAAACACCCAGACCGAGAACAGGAATTTAAAATCATCATTCAAATTTCTGTTTCGCCGGGAATCGAACCCGGGACCCCTCAATTGACAGTCCAGCATGGTAACCATTGCGCCACGCGGATTTTCAGTAGTCATCAAGAAAGCGTAAAAATGCATTGACGCTAAATGTAAAAAATACTTAAAACATATTCGATCACTGTTCCTGAAAACTATTAAAGTGAGATAGCATGATTATGTAAATGCAAAAGATCCAGGTCTACGGCAAATAAAGCTATTTTTGATATTTTAAAGTTAAGTTTTTAAAAATGCAATAGGCATACATACTTATCTCTATTAAATTGCAAATAAATAAGATATTTTAACACTTTACTAACCTTCCCGACAACACAACCTTAAATAAGATAGACTTAAACTTCAAAAGTCAATAAAACTTCGATTGCGTATTGTACAGCTTTTGGATATGAAACCAAGAAACCAACCCGCTTATCCACTGTATTGAAGATAGCTTCAAGTTAAACCATTAATAGAAGTACGACTTGAAGTTTGCGAGCTAAATCACGTTCATGGTTGATTTAAGCGCAAATCTCAGAATCAAGTCGAGTTATCTGAATTGATAAGTTTGACGATGTTTGCTGTTATCTACGCTTTACTTGAACTTTATGACGATATAAAGTTTTGCTTGCAAGTATAGTGCAATCAAATAGGGAGAGTGTATCAAAGATAACATAGCAGTTATTTCGAAGAATAGATCGTATTTCTACGATATTATTTTTAACCCACAAGGAATTTAACTTTATTTATTTTATGTTATGTAACAACATTTGGTATTCAACCGTTTGAGCTATGTACTTCGAAGTAAATGACATAATTTTCATATATAATTTTTTTAGGTGGTAGAACTATTATGGTTCGCCCGGGGAAGTACCACCGCTGCACCCACTTCTGCTGTGAACCAATTCTATCGTGTTTCGGTGGAAAGGTGCAGTTGCCGGCCACACTTACATGAGGCGACCACCAGCCTCCGGAGTAGCAGCACAACTGCATACAAGCTCAGACAAGACTTACCTATGCTTGCTTGAGGTTGTATGTAGATGTCCATGGGCTGCAGCGAACACTTAACACCACGTGGCCTGCATGGTCGTCTGCTACTCCATTCAAATAAAATAAAAAATTAACGCTTTACGCTCGTAGCCCCGCACAATTTTCTATGTCCTAGGTACTATGGACACAGTCCCTGTAGCTTCGGGATCAGGAATAGAGCTACGGTATCCCCTGCCTGATCATAAGAGGCGACTAAAAGGGGGCTTCCGGGGCTGCGGGCGGTGAGAGTGGGAGCTCGACCCGTCCAGCCAGCAGCCCCGGGAAGGACGGCGGTGTGTGCGTGGCCGCATGCCGCCGTAAGCATCGGAAGGTGCAGGAGATCACATCTGCTCTCCCAAAGATGGGCCCGTTCCAGGGCGTCGCGTATGGAGGACACCGGTGCGTTCCATGGGAGATCACGGGAAATAGTTTAACGTGACAACGTCATTACAATACAATGAAAACCACGCTAACCTTCCATTTCACTTTACAAACAGTCGAAGAACGGCGCAAGCCGAACGCTCAAGCCTCAACGTAACGTACAAGCAACGATCGTAACGTACAATGAGCGTAACGTTACAATGAGTTAACCTTTTTCGTGCGTACAGCCGGCGTTCATCGATTTATTAGACGTTGTCACGTCAAAAAAGGTTTGGATAAACACAAACACCCACAGAAATCATCGTGCAAATTTCTGCCTCGCCATAGAAAAAAAAGGTTGCACTCCGGTAGTGCCGGCAGAAGTGAAAACTTGAAAATTAACGTTGGGCATTTTGATATTTTGGAATGGTTAGGGAATAATTTCGCACGAATTGCTTTTATTATTAGTATTATTTTTCATCTAGTATTTTCAATAGGTTTTGATCTAGTATTTTTATAAAGTACTATCTCATTTTCTTTCACTATTTCTTCGTTACTTTTTTCATTAATAGATGCACTTTGTTCAATGTCCATATTTCAAATACTTGATATAAACGAACTGTAAGTAACTTTATGGTCTGCAGAAATATTAAATTCATTGCTTTGTATATTCTATTATAATATGCAGTCCGAGCATTTCTTCGGTAAATTGAATGTATACGTGCCTCGGAATGCGGTCACTGCTGGACAAAACGTGCGGTACACATCCTAAAACACAAAGTATACGATGTACGTTTTATGTTCGTTTCAGTTATTCTCCTGAATATAAAACCAACCAAACGAAGTCTCTCAGCTATTAAGCTACTAGATAATAATTAAATAGATATATCACAATAGATAGATCTATTTAATTATTATCTATAAATAATTTCTAATAACTATCTATTATATAATAATATTATCTATATATTATCCATTAATTGCTATTTAATTTTAAAGATATATTTGTCAGTAGTGTCTAACAACGCTAATGAAGAAAAATATTCAAAAATTGTAACATTGAAGTACAATCTTCATACACGTTTGTAAGGAGACCTTTGTGTGGAAATCAATATGGTTTTGGGAATAACAGTTTCGGTTTGACTGATCTTCGTGCAATGATAGACACACACATATAATATTACATGTGTGAAAGCGTGTTTGTCTGTCTGTTTGTTTGTCCTTTTTTCACGTCACAGTGCTGCTACAGATTGATTCTTTTTTTTATTAAGATAGTTTAGGAGTTGGTGAGGTACACAGGATACTTTTTACTCGAGGAAAAATATATCATTCCTATGGGACAAAAAAGTGGTACCGACGCGAGCAGAGCCTCGGATGGAAAGCTAGTTCTCTATATTAGGCATTCTGATCACTTCTACGGTAAATTAAATCTATACGTGTATTGGATTTGTCACTTCGAGTCAAACCGTCCAGTAGACATCCTAAAACACGAAGTACACGATGTGTGATAAGTAAAGTGACAAGTACGCTAATTGTCGGTTAAAGTCACCCGTAACTTCAATTTCAAATTGACGATGTTCGAGTAGCACTGATCATATGATAAACTGACCCGTATTCATAGCTTTTACTTGCCGATTAACTTTACTTGGGACGTAACTATCAACAATTTACTTGGACATGGTGAACGAGCCCTAAGAAATTAAGAAATTAAGCCACAAGACTGCTATCTAGATCCATCATAAAAGTGTGTCAAAAGCAGTCTAACAACGCTAGTGACGGAAAATGCTTGCAAAGACCAGAACATTCTAAATTACCTACATTAATTACTCTACCATCTACATTTTTAATAGGCCCTTTGTTTTGGAAATCAGAACTTATCCGGATTTTAAAAATAGTGTTGTTAAGTTTTAGCCAGTTCATAATATTTTATGCCTTTTCAACCAACCTTATAAATTAGTATTGAATCAATAATGCTGAGTAATATACCAAATATTTGATATCTTAGGTATATTTATTACTATGAACTAGAATAGATTAGATAGAAGAAGCTAGTATGCTTATACGAGGGGTTTTAAAAGACGCCCTTTATGATGACTTTAGTAATTAAATCTATACTAATATTATAAAGAGGAAATATTTGTATTTTTTTATTTATTTATTTATTTAAACTTTATTGAACCATAACAATTTGTGGTACAATAGGCGAGCTTAATGCCTAAAGGCATTATCTACCAGCTTACCTAAGGGAGTACAGAAAGATTTGAAGGCGGTAAAACACGAGAAACAAAACATATAATATTAACAACAAAATGAAATATAAAAGCAATTAATAAATGAAAATAAAGATATAATGTAATATAATAAATAGTATGGATACATTACAAGTGAAGTAAATAATAGTATTACATTGGATATAATTCCTTAAGAAAATGAGCCTTTACACCTTTTTTGAAGGAGAACTTGGATTTTTGGAATTGGATTTTTGTATGTTTTTAATGAATAAACTCAAAAACTACTGTTCCGATTTCAAAAATTCTTTCACCATTAGAAAGCTACATTCACCCTGAGTATCATAGACGTGATATTCCTACGTGAAAACGGGTAATATGGTCAACGCAGTTAAAGCAACTGGCTAAACGCTTATGATTTTAATATAGTAATGAAGCCTGGAATAGCACATAGGCTATTTTTATCCTACGGGGACCAATTAAACGGTCCACGCGGGCGAAGCCGCTGGCGGAAGGCTAGTAAGTAATAAATTATTTTATATTTAATCAAAATCTAAAAAATCGCTTTTTGTTAATCTTAAAACCGGATATTTGCCAAAAAGGATGTACCTATTACTGTATATAGGTACCAAAAAATATCAAAATTTCAGTATCCATCCAATTCCCCAAAGAAGATCTTTAAATCGAGCTTTAAAGTCTCAGTACAGTTAACCTTGCTTCTGCATCCAGTCACTGCAGGTCACGTAATGCGGTAAACTTCCCAATATATGAAGCATTCGACGAACATTTCAAGCTCTTCGAAATGATCTTTGTGAATAAGCAACTAGTAGACCGTGAACATTTCGTACGAAGGGTAAGTGAGTTTTACACAATGTCGAGTCGACAGGTTAATAATATAGTCTTTATAAGTAAGTACCTGGACGCCCGAGCGTTGCTCGGATAAAAACAATTTATTTACTTGGTTTATTTTTAAGCAAAGCATTCATTGACTTAGTGTTACTTTACAAATCCTTTTGAAATACTTAGCTCCCAATAAAAAAAATGTCACAAAAAAATAAAAAACGCAACTTGCCTACTTGAGATTTGAACCCGGGTCTCTAGCTCCGTAGTCGGCTTTCGTAACCATTCGGCCAAGAAAGCTTTAATTCCATTGACAATTTTTATAGAGGTCTTATCATATCGACATTGTCATTTGTTGACTGTCACCATTGACAGTCGACATTTGACGACTATCTACGCCACAATATTATTAATATTCTCCAATAGATGTCAGTAAGAGTAATTTTGTATTTAATGGCATAAACATTAAATAAAACGTCAATTTTTATCAAAAAAAATTTGCTGGATTATTTATCATCCCCGAAACCAGGGTACTAAATTTCATCAAAATCTTTGGAGCCGTTTCCGAGATTCAAAAAATATATTTAGATACATACAAGAATTGCTCGTTTAAAGGTATTAGATATGAGTAAAGTATGAAGCGCAAATGGTCCTGCAACTGGTGCAGAATTTACTCGATCTACGCAGTTAAGGGAATCGGACGCGGCGAGGTGTGAGATGGGTATAACATTTTCATACATGCGTCTGCGCTTCGGAGGGTACGTTATTCATCTCCTAGTGGTCATTGACATATTTTTTTTCCAACCTTTTTTTTATGTCCCACTTCTGGGCACAGGTCTCCTTCTCACACAATAGAGAGGGATTTAGGCCATAGTCCACCACGCTGGCCAAGTGCGGATTGGTGGACGTCATGCTTTCGAGAAATTATGAATTTCTCTCAGGCATGCACGGCGATGGAGAACATCGTAATCAATGAAATATTACGATACTTTCCATCACCGTGGAGCAGCGAGAAATTCGCACATTACAAATTTCTTTGTCAGAGGTGCGAGCCGAGGATTTGAACCTAGGATCGGTCGCGTCGAAGACCGCGGTTTTTTACCACTCGGCCATCGCTGCTCATTGACATATAGCAGTGATTAAACCGTGTCGGAGGCCTTATGGGCGGCTTTAAAACATCCGAAAGTTGATTGGCCACTAACCCGCACCTCCACCAAACAGTATTAGAAAGGTATTTTAAAACAAGCTCCAAATCTCCCTAATAATAAGAGACCCGTACTGAGCAGTGAAACGAGACAAGAGTTGTAGAAATGAAGTAATTTTATCAACAGTGTTAATAACAACAAGTATATTTTTTTAATTTATTGTTGCTTCTCCTATCTGCATTTACAGTGAGAATCATTTAACTTACATGACATTCAATAAACAATAGTAGATTTGCCACATGCCCTGTACTTATCTTTGTCACAGCTGAATCTTTACCACTAAGCTATTACAGTTTCGACATTAATAATTTCTTAATAATTTCAGAAGCTAATTCTTTATAGTCAAAAACTTCATAAACGTTAATTCCTAGCAAAATTCCAATTATCTTAAGAAGGCACTTAGGAACAAAAGATTTAAGAATTATTAATCAGATTCCCTACATTTTTCCATGATACTTCAAATATAAAAGTTTACAAAATCACTTAAGAGAGTTGAGTTAGAAAGTCTTATTATATACTTAATTATGTACAGAGTTATTGCTCTTTATCTTTATACTAGCCTTCCGCCGGAGGCTTCACCCGCGTGGACATGTTTTATAGGTTCCCGTAGGACAAAAACTATCCTATGTCCTTTCCCAAGGTCCACTCTGTCTGTGTTCCAAATTTTATAAAAATTGGTTTAGTTTTTTAAGCGGGAAAGCGCAGCAGACAGACATACAGACAGAGTTACTTTCGAATTTATAATATTAGTATGGAAGTATGGGTGAATTAGAGATTACAGAAATGACAGATTAAGTTTTATGATGTAAAATAAATGATGAATAAATGTATAATGAAATTAAAATTACGATAGAAAAATAAAAAAAATAAAGTAAGTAAATACATCGAAAAAAATATTGTTTGTATGTTTGCTTGTAAGTTAAATAGCGTGTTCGGTATTTTTAAGTGGTAGCTTCGAAACTATTGGACCAAGTTTTTTTACAAATAGAAGAGTTAATTATCATGAAGAAGGTAGTTATCTCTAATTATTATGGTTCTAAGTCCTAACCATTTTTTTAATTCAGAGAAAGTAATTTTAAACTTTAAAATCGTCTTACCATTTGAAAAAGAAAATCATTACGTTGCTCAAAAATTACTGAACCCCTTTATATTATACTTTCACTGATCCCTGAGTTTAAGTTAATTTAACCAAAACTTATTTTAGTAGAAAGTGGACAAGCAGTTCTGATATCATGATGATAATATTTTAAAAGCATCAGGAGAGTCTACAAAACTAATATTAGTGTCTGATGTATCACTTTCAATTTTTAAGGAATTAATCACTTTAGTTACATTTTCCAACACATACTTGAGCGAGAAACAATATCATAGCAAACAAGACTTTGAGGCGGAAACTAATATTTCCTGCAGAACCCGGGCTGCATTGGCAAACAAGTTGTGACACGTTTCGCTTCAGAACGTACTAACGACATCATTTTTGCACTCAAAGACTTGCTCGTGCACTCGGATGTCGTCTAAAGTAGCGAGAATGTAGAGCAATTAGGGTTTATTTAACGCCTTTAGTTAAAGAGATTGACTGCTATTTAAACTGCTATTAATCTTGGAATACTAAATTAGTGTTCGTTTATTAATGGTTATTACGAGAACTAGACACCACGTATTGTTACAATTTAGTATTAGTTTCAGTCTTATCCAAATTAGAATTTTAATACTAAATTTCCTTTTTAGAAAATGTCGTTTTAACCGTGATTTCAGGCAATGAAAAACCACTTAAATATTACTAGAATACGACGGTAAATTTTTCTTTTATCTTTAAGGTTATAAGACGACCCGCGTAGCGCAATGGTTACCATGCCGGACTGCCAATCGAGGGGTCCCGGGTTCGATTCCCGGCTAAACAGATATTTGAATGATGAGTTTAAATTTCTGTTCTCGGTCTGGGTGTTTGTGTTTCTGTCTTTGTTTGTGTCCATGGTACCCACGACACAGGGTATACATATCCTACTGTGGGGCTATGAGTGTGAAGCGATTTTATTTATAACAGCTCAGGTTGGAAATTGGGCGGTCCCGCAACCAAAGACCCAGAAATCAGTAAAACCGAAGAAATACCAAGAAAATAAATTATTTTTATCCGAGAAAACTCGATTATCCACGCACTAGCAATAATATTACGTAAATAGTACACACAAACACGTGTAGTTAATTTGGAAAGTTTAAACAAAAACTCAGCTGAAACTGGCTGTTGGAAGCTGGTACTCGTTGAACATGTTTTTAGAGAAAGCCTAATTTTGTGCTATGGCTGCAACACTTTTTGCGTCCCACTGCTGGGCACGGGTCTCTCGGGTCTCTCCCCATTATTGGGGAGGCTTGGAGCTTACTCCACCACGCTGCTCCAATGCGGGTTGGTGGAAATGCGGGTTAGTGGCCAACCCGCTGTCGGTTGTTTTCAAACCGCCCACAAGGCGTCCGACAAGGTATAACGACTGTCATCTATCGACAACAACCGGGACCGACGACTTAACGCGCCCTCCGGAGCACGGAAAACGCGCATGAAATTGTTTTGCCACTAGCGGTCACCCATCTCAGACCCGACCGCGCCCGTTTGGCTTAGTTGCATAAATCGTTTGCGTTCTACGCTAACCGACGGGCCATGCGCGTTCAATTTTGTGCTATAAGATACGTAATAACTGGTAAGATTGTAACGTATTCTGGTATGATAATTTTCATAAACGTATTGTGGATATGGTAAAAGAATAATTTGACGAACCCGTGTGGCGCAATGGTTACCATGCCGGACTGCCAATCAAGGGGTCCCGGGTTCGATTCCCAGCGATACAGAAATTTGAATGATGAGTTGAAATTTCTATTCTCGGTCTGAGTGTTTGTGTTTCTGTTTTTGTATGTGTCCTTGGTACCCACCCTTGTATATATATATATATATATATATATCCTTTGTCGTGTATATATGTCGCAGTCGGATCGTATAATCCGCCGTATAACATTACAGCTAGCCGATTCCTTAAACAGGTCCGTTCTGCATTGTGGCGGGTCCACGATTAGCCGGATTGTTATTGCGATACGTTCTACAATATGGTGGCTCACGTTTAGCCTCACTGTAATGAAGCCTCGTAGCCACCCTGAAACATATTTTCACTATTATTATTTATATTCGAAAAATACCCAAACCGAATCAGAGCCCCCCACTATCCGCGTGGCCTTGTCTGTACTACCCCCAGAGTGTATATAAAAAGCCGGAGGCGCGGAGGGAGACCACTCCCCGCCCGCTGTAGGAAAGCGCAGGCATCAAGAGAACCGAAGCTGCGAAGCCGAGCGCAGGTGCCGCGCTTTCTTACGGTGGGGCGGAGGAAGTGGTCTTCCCGCAGCGCCGGAGATGTCACAGAGCCACTTGTTTTATTACATTATCCAAGCATTGGAAGATATTATATAAAATTGCTAGTTAATGTGATTAATTCATTGTCAATTATCACTTTATCTAAATTGAGTAGATATTATAAATAATGGCTAGATAATATATAATATCCGGATTTATTACTTTGGCTGTAACATATATGCAATTGGGCGGCACGATATTACGCCGCTTTGACAAACGCGAAGAGCTCATACAATACAACGTTCGCTAATTTAGCTGAATTGCAATCCGGCTGAACGAGAGTGCACCGCATTAAAATACAGCCCTGTTTTAGGAAAGAGCTAGCCGGAATGTAATACGGCGGATTATACGATCCGACTGCGACATATATACCCTACTGTGGGGCTATGAGTGTGAAGCGTGTGTAACGTTATTGTAAAAGAATGTAGGGTGTAAAGAGATGTCAGAACGTACTAACGACATCCTTTCTGCACTAAAAGAGCTGCATCGTGTTCTCGGATGTCGTCGAAATAGTGTGAATATAGAGCAATTAGGCTATATATTTTTTTCAACCTTTTTTTTATGTCCCACTGCTGGGCACAGGTCTCCTACTCACAAGTGAGAGGGATTTAGGCCATAGTCCACCACGCTGGCCAAATGCGGATTAGTGGACGTCATGCTTTCGAGAAATTATGGATTTCTCTCAGGCATGCACGGCGATGGAGAACATCAAAATCAATTTAATATCACGATATTTTCCATCACCGTGGAGCAGCGATAAATGCGCACATTACAAATTTCTTTGTCAGAGGTGCGCACCGAGGATTTGAACCCGGGACCGGTCGCGTCGTTGACCGTGGATTCTTACCACTCGGCTATCGCTGCTCACGAATTAGGCTATATTTAACACATTTAGTTGAAGATAGAAGAGTTTGATTAGGATTTATACTAAGATTAGCTTTGCCATTCGATTTTACTTGCCCTAGAAAGGATCATTATTATTAAATTAACATAGTTGGACGATTTTATGGAATTTAGGATATAAGTTATTTTCGAATGTGTAAAGATACCTTAAAGTCAGGACTTATCAATCCTACTGATTTTTACTGGTTGTTATGGGTAAGATTTCTTAAGCTCCTAAAATAATGTTGTTACAATACAAATTCAAGGCGGAGATAACTATTTACTTTGACGAATTCGCGCTGAATTGCTGTTGCTTGTGCAGTAAACTATATTTTGGAACACTTCACTTAAGAGCATCTGCTAATGACGTCATATCTTCGCTGTAGGGTTGTTGCAACTATTTCAGGTACTGACAGTGAAACAAGTTTTGATTTATGAGGAGTACAACGTACTATTACTGAACCAATATGGCCTGCCCGTAACAACTTAGAGCCTGTTATAAGATCCAGATTATATGAAGCTTTATCTGTCTATTCAACTACCCTAGGAAGGAAAACTCTAAAAGGAGTGGGAAAGAATAAACTCTACTTCAGTCCGTATCCTTAGAATCACAAAGGTTTGCAACTCTGCAAATTTATTCGGATCTATCTTGAAGGTTTCCATCCCCATTATTAGCCAAGATTTATCATTTCTACTGAAATTTACTCCTTCTATGAGCAAAATTTCTTAAGCTCTTAAGAATAATATTATAACGACAATACAAATCCAAGGCGGAGCTAAGTGTTTCCTTTGACGAACTCGCGCTGAATTGCTGCAGCTTATACAGCAAAGTACAACTTGGAACACGCTCCACTTTAGAGCATCTGCTAATGACGTCATTTCCTTGCTGTAGGGTTGTTACAACTACATATTTCAGGTTTCGACTGTGTTATATTAAACTTTAATACAGGGTGGGCCATGAATTGGTTAATATTTTAAATATATATATATAAAAACTATAAGACGTACTTTAAAAAGAATTTATTACAGAGATAGCGAATAGACCGGAATTTAGTTTTTAAAAATAATGTCATTTAAATGACCTCCGTCGCGACTTCGGCACTCTTCTAAACGACAACGAAAATTGTCGAGAACTCGTCTGCATAAAGACCGAGAAATCGCTGACATCTCTTTCCTGATCCTTGCCTTCAATTCAAGCAATGAAGATTGCTTATGGGTGTACACACGGTGGTTAAGATATCCCCATAAAAAGAAATCGGCTGGCGTCAAATCAGGACTCCTGGGTGGCAACGGAATGTTGCCTCTCCGAGAAATCAGTTTTTCGGGGATCATCTGCTTAACGACCGGCAGGGCTTCATTAGAAGTGTGACAAGTGGCTCCATCTTGCTGAAACCACGTGTTCCGATTGTAACCAGCAAATTCCTGTAGTTGTGGTGATAAAAACTCCCGTAACATTCTCCCATACACAGCAGAGTTGATAGTGACCGTACGTCCGCGAAAATCCTCAAAGAAATAAGGTCCAATTAATCTTTTGGCTGAAATTGCTGCCCATACAGTGATCTTAAGTGAATGCAGCGGCCTTTGATGTTTAGTTTTGGGATTTTCGCTGCTCCAGTATTTGCAGTTTTGTTTGTTAACATGCCCGTTGAGGTGGAAATTGGTTTCGTCGGAAAACAAGATGTTATCAAAATTACGAAAGCGTTCCAACATTGTTTCAGTATACAATTTGCGTAAATTTAAATCATTAGGCTTCAATTCTTGCACTGACTGAATCTTATATGGGTGCAATTTCAAATCTAATTTCATAATATGGCGTACAGATGTGCGCGATATTCCTAATTCAGCTGAACGTATGCGCGTCGATAAATTGTTGTACTGTTGAACTGAAGCCGAAACTCTTTGAACGTTCTCTTCACTTCTGGAAGTCCGTGGACCGCCGGATTGCTTTACATTTAGTGTCGATCCGGTCTCCTCGTACTTCTTTACCCATTTTTTTTATCAAAACTGGACTTGGACACTGATTTATGACATGTAAATCGTATTCAACACGAAATAAGCGCCGCCCAGTAACGAGAGATTCATTGTTTAAATAAAATTGCTTTACGCAAAAAGCGCGCTGAGGTCCCGTGAACAGATCCATTGCGACTAAATTTCCGAGAAACGAGCCAGCCACTAGACCCCTCCCCTCTTGCCGCGCCGCTCAGGTTTGCGCGGGAAATCAAATTTAAATGTTAACTAATTCATGGCCCACCCTGTATAAGCCCTATAATAATTTAGCTTTAACCCGATTTGCGTTCTAGTCACCGTAATTGGAGAGGACTAGGTATAACTCATTACTTGTACGTTGTAAACAAAATGAAATACATAAATATAGCTCATATTAGCGAAAATGTTCGCATTATGATACGAGTACAAATGTTCTTTGTAACGGTTCTCAGCTTGTTTGGCATTTCAGGTTCAAAAATGAAAAATAGAATAACAGCAATACGATTCCAAGGTACAACTATTTCTTCCAAAGAATTCCTGCTGAATTGTTGTACAAGCCGAAATACGCTGTTCTATGGAGCATCGACTAATGTCGTCATTGCTTCATTGTAGGGCTGGTGCGTCAAACTTTAATGTCAAACATACTTTGCAAAGCAATTTTTTACATTTAATTTTTGTAAGCATACATTTATTATTAACTTGAGAGAGAGAGAGAGAGAGAGAGAGAGAGATGTAGAAATAGATCCTCTATTTCTACATCCAGCCCAATAGTGTATTTTTCCGTTCTTTGAAATTAAGACTTTTTCATCTGAGAACATTTCAAATCCACATAAGCGTCAAATAGACTTCGTTACCGTAGGAAGGATATTTTGCAACTCTCATAATATTAAAAAGGTCGACAAAACAAGGACAACATTTTTTTTTAATTATGAATAGGATGTCGTTTTTTTAGGCATCTACGAGTATCTTGATTTTTTGTATTTTATATCTGGCAAATCTTACTTCTAATTCCACCACAATGCATATGACGTTATCATTGTTTTTTTTTTATTTAATTAACACGAAAATAAACATTATTTTTATTATAGGACCTTTAATGTTTGAAATAATGTTCATTCTATTCAAACACCTCATTTGGAACAAAAGAACTTGATAAGACCGTATTTGTGGCTTAACCTCTTAAGATATATAAAATCTCTCAATTTGTATTACACGAGTTAAGCCAAAGAGTAAATATAATAATTTTCACTTAACATATTAACAGCAAAGTAATTATGGAATCAATTACTCGGAGTTTAAACAGCTCTAACTAGGTTGCGGTAGCCCTAAGCCACATTAAAGGCCTATTTAATAGAAGTCTAGTCTACGAATAATTGAAATATCCGATATTGATTTTATCTTCGTCGGGCTTAAATCGTCGATTAGGGGCTTGTGTTACGGTACATCATCATCTGCTTATTTTATTTTTTTCAAAAACTGTAATATAACTTCTCTGTAATATAACTTGATGTATTCGAATCTACTTCTGGTTTACGAACTAATTTATTTTTATGTTTACCTATGTTATTAGCATTTACTCTTTACAATACGAGCTATTTTTCTATATGATTTTCCTCCGATTTAGGATAGAAAATCATAGTAAATAATTAAAGAGTTTCAATTTTGAACATATGTATTATGTAAATCCCTACTTAATATTATAAATTTGAAAATAACTCTGTCTGTCTGTCTGTCTGCTACGCTTTCCCACTTAAACTACTGAACCAATTTAAATGAAACTTGGAATACAGATAGAGTGGACCTTGGGAAAGGACATAGAATATTATTTTATCCTACGGGAACCTATAAAACGGGTCCATGCGGGCGAAGCCGCTAGCGAAGGGCTAGTTAAAGAATAACAACCACTAGCATAAAAATCGTATTGAAAAGTAGTTGCACAAATAGAATGCGAATTTTTATAGCTTTCTCTGCATGGAACTATGGAAATAACTACAACTATGCTACAAAATTTTGATTAGAACGTCATCGAATTTTAGTTACTTTTGCGCTTAAAATGTTCTTACCACATAGTCGATAGCAAGGACGACTACAGTGTTTCTTATAATAATATGGTGAGACCACCGAGACAAGTAATAATATTTTTGAAGTAGGTAGTTAGAAAAACAAAATATTGTTATAATCAGTTGATTTCAAAAACCCCAAAAAGTAAATTTTGCGATGACTTAAGTTTATTCAGAGACTATTTCTATTTTTTTTATAAAAAAAGAAATTGAAACTCTTCATTGCCATTTCTGCCTGGCCGGTATTCGAACTAGGGATCCTTGATTGGCGTCCAGCCGGCATTGTAATCATTGCTCCACACGGACAATTAATTACACTAGGAATATTCATTTACGCGCTCGAGTTAATTCAAAAATCCCCTCTTGTTTGCACGTTGGTGATGCTCACATTACCGAAGTGTTTATGCTATCAGCTAAGTGTCACCATTCAGAAGCCCATTGTGGGCGTCCATTATCTGCTGCTTAATTAAACCCGTTAAACTTAACGAGGGATTAGCGCCTACAGTGTTGCATGATGAAAGTGGTTCAAGAAATTTATAATAATATTAGTGGTCGGGCCCAGCTCCGCCCGGGTGCAGACGTTGTTTTGCCTTTAAAGTATAAGTATTAGTATTCAGTCAATTTGGCTTTTTATATGTTATCGTATCATATATTTTCATAATTTTAACGATCCTTGAAATAAAATGTATTTCGGACCTCAATGGCAATGAAATGCGTAACGTTGTGTGTACCTATACTGTAGATAATATATACAATTTGCAACCTAATTTTACGAAAAATCTTACTGAATCGCATAGTTGGCAACAGTATCCAGTTTCTTATATTTTAATACGAGAAACAAATCTGTATGTACAAGAAAATATTCATAAAATATTCTTCCTCGTTAATAAAATGTGTGCCAGAGAAATAAGATACCGGGAAGTCTAATATTACTCTCACAATAATACCATAGCTCCTGAAGATGTCTTCGCATTATTGATACCGACACCATTGTCCATAACAACAAAGCGTGTTGTTTTGGTATCAAGTTTCGCTGGCATTGAGTACGACGCAAATTATTCTGATACAATAAAGGTACTCCATGATAGAACTATGACTTTATCTACTTGTTTCAGATTTCAGAGAGCAAAATAAGATATTTATTTTTAAACGACCAAACTGCTTCCATAGCATCGCCAATGATGGGTAGATTTCCTAACGACCAAATTGCTTTGCGACATTGCCAGCCAATGTCCAATAGATAGAGTTTTTCGCTCCTTACTTATTAAACAATGCTCTTTTACTTTAAGATCCGAACAAATTTATTTAATAGTCAACATGCTATCATGCAGCAGTTATTAATAACATTCTGGCATATCAATCCAAAAAAGACTTTCTACGTTTGAACATGTCTCAAATCAGCTTATTTTTTTGTCAACATTTCCTTATATATCATGCGTTTTTGTTAAGACGTGAAATCCTTCACATCTCACTTTCTGATCGTGCGTTACAGCAAAAATCCATTATAGATTTACGATTTCCTCAAAACTCAAACAATGGTCGTAATAAAACGAGTTTCGTTTCTATATTCTGTTATTTCGGAGAAATTTTGATGACGTACTCGCTGCTCCCAGCGGTATTACCATGTAGTCTACATACTCGGGAAACCATATTTTGAAAGGTGTTTTGTATTCTGTTGAGATTGGAATATATAGCGTTATCCATGCGTAACTACCAATCAGATCATCTGCTATAAAATCCATTATTGAAAGCTTTAAATTTTGCATTAAGTGTATATAGTATCAGAGCATTCGAAATTTTGAATTTTTTGACTGCGCCCATATTTTAGGTTACACCTAGAGATTAACTTTAAGAGGTATAATATTATAACACGCAATTAAATCCATACACAACTTTTAACGTGTTGCAATTACAACCATGCAGTCAAACAATTGGACAAAAAAGGAGAAAGGAAAAATTCAGTCAATTAGGCTTTTCATAAGATATCGTGATATATTCAAATTCAAAGATCTTAATTTTAACGATCGTTGAAATAAAATGTATTTCGTAATCCAATGGCGTTTTTAGTTTTACTTTAAAAATGAAAGACCGGTTAAATGCATATTATTATTTTTCCTATCTGGAATATCTGTCAAAAAAATCTACTTGAAATCATCTATCCATTCATCAACCTTTAAAAGTCCACTGCTGGATTCACCTAAAATTTGCCACTCTTGAAAACGGGCTCCAAATCAACTTACTATTGTCAACATTTCCTAAAATCTCACGCGTTTTTGTTAAGACACGAAATCCCTCACATCGTTTTCCTTACACATTTCCACGCGTAACAACAAAAATCCATTATGGATTTACGATTCCCTTAAAACCCAAATAATGGTCATAATAAAACGAGTTTTGTCTCGACAACATGTTATTCCGGGGACATTTATTGACGTATAAAGATTCGAACCTTCAAACACTCGATTCGGTTGAGAAATGACTCAATTGGATCCAAACGTCCCGTTGATAGACGATAAAGAAAATTTAGTCGTTTATTTTGTTTTTGCACACATCAGTTTCTTTTACATGCGCGAGAATATTATGTGCAGGCTTCCATAGAAGAAATTCAATGCCATATCATTGAACTTTCTTCTTCGATCAATTATTTCTAAAGATTCCTCGATTTATTTTTTGAGATAAATTACAGGTACCAGTTTTTCAGCCCATCAAAAAACATTTTTTTTACTAAAGTGGCAGTGATATACCAAACTGATCCGCCAAAAAGCAGCGTAATTGAGTCCATGTTGCAAATGGAGAATTTGTGGAGAATGACCTGTGTTCATCGCTGGGACGCAAAATGGGTTGTACTTAGACGCATTTCCATCGTTAGGCAAGATTCTGACATACTAACAACCTTTTCAGATATGAAAAGAAAAGAAAATACTTTATTATTGATTACATACATACAATTAAATGTTTAAAATTATTATAAGAGTTTAAGCAGTCTACCATGTTCTACCATACAATATTATATTATTAATTATAGTTATTAACTACAATAATTTCATAGTCTTATTTTAAGATCCACTAAGAATGTTTTTAACAGATCATTGGCTTTTGATGCCTACCCACCACACGGTCAATGAGAGAGAAAAAAGCCGGCGGAAAAAAAACTCTCAGATATTTCATTTATTTCTCATTTCTATTAAATATCTCTTAAAATAAGTTGTTATTAACCAGGATTTAATATATGGCTACTAATTATTATTTTTATTTATTTTAAAAGGCTAAAATCTGACAGACGTGTCTGAAGTTAATCACATGATACCAAGCCTCACTGTTGATAACTAAAAGCTGTTCTAAACTCTCAGCTCAAAGGCTCACGTGTTTACATTTCTTCGTCGGATGCTCTAACATCCATGTAAGTACCTATAAATGGATGCTTAAACCCAAAAACTGCTATCAAAAGTTATCTGCAATAGCTACAAATAATTTTGTTGAAGCCACTTCTGTTTACAGCAATAATTAAACTTTAGAGGAATTGAGCGATAAATTACTGACTTGCTCTTGACAGATGCGCTGCGGATTTATATAGCGAATCTGCTATATATCCGACAAGGAGGACAGGCCAAGGCTGAGGAAATTTATATAGGACAAGTTATGGCTGCGAGATTCACCAATTTTAGAAATCAATGCCGTAAGTGTTAATCTTATAAGTAGTAGAACTTTCATAAAGCGTTGATGGCTCGGTGGCTATCTAAGTGATGTACGCAACTAAGCCAAACGGGCTCAGGTGACCTGACCGCTAGTGATAAATATTTCATGCGCATTTCCATGGTTCGGAGGGCATGTTAAGCTGTTGGTCTCGTCGTCATCACAGTCGTTAAACATTGTCGAATGCCTTAACAGCAGTTTGGCCACTAGCATGCATCTGCACCAACCTAAAATTGGATCAGCGTGGTGGATTGAGCCCAGGTCTTCTCAGTAATGGAGAGAGACCCGTGCCCAGTCCTGGGATGCAAGAATAGGAATACAACTAGGCACCACCACTACACCCCATTTCTGCAGTAAACTAATTGTGTTTCGGCGGAAAGTTGCAGCTAGCTAGACTTACATGATACAATCAACAGCCTTCGGTGTGGTAAGCGCATCAGCACATCTCAAGCAAGATTCTAGCTTGCTAACCAGCTTCGTAAAACATACACGTGCATCCATTAGGCGTTTGAAGCGCACAGTTGGACCTCATCTAACATTTGCCACATCCCGATGTTGTAAATCTCACTGCTTCCCTCTACTTGCTTCAGCTCGTCAATGTTTGTGTGTTTTATGTTTTATTGGACATCCGTGAACAGCAAAGGGATATTTTAGCTGTTTTGATTAATGATTAAATGAAATTTTGACCATATGAAAGATGCAACATATATTTTGTTTACTCTACACGTCATTTTAGCCTCATTTCCGAGTCAGAACGCCGAAAATACTATTTCGAGGAAATGGAAATTTCATCTTCAATGAAAGGGAACCGAAAATGTTTGTGGGGCAATTACTCTGATCAACTACCTGAAGACAGGTTGCATAAGTTAAGGAACTGTTTGCCAAAGCCCTACGCTTAGAAGGGAAGTTTGATTGAGATCGACCTTCGCGTGGAATTTAAACGAGCCGACTCAGGGGTGTCACGTAGCCAAACTGGGTTGGAACTTGAAAGGATTAAGAAAAGGTTTTGATCAAAAGGAATTTGGTTTTGGTCAGCGATTTAGCGATTAGATGTTTTTATAGAGCGAGGTTGAGGTACATAAATCCTTGTTGTCCTAAAGTAATTGCGATTAGGATTTGTCAATAATGAATGTAGGTCACAGTATCACCATTATAAATGCAATAGTATAAATGACTATATTAATTGTGGCAATTCTATTGTGATCTAATTATTTCGTGATTTTTGAAGTGAAAACTTCTTTAGCGGCGTTGTACACTTTTTTTGGAATGGGTAAAAAATGTTAAACTCGCGTCAACACACGTGGCCTGATCGTCGAAATTCGTAAGATAGTAGAGAAGACGTGGAAGATCGACCTTCACCGATCTGACAACTCGATGAGACATATTTTTATCAAATATAATTTATAAACATATAAATTTTATAATACTATTATAAATTAAACTACTATAAATTATTACTATAAATAAAATTACAATTATATTTGATAAAAAATATGTCTCATCGAATTATCAGATCGGTGAAGGTCGATCTTCACCGGCTCCTAAACCAAGACGGAGGGGTGACAGTGACAGCTAATGACGGCTTGACTGTCTATACTTGTAAAATTCGTTTATATCAAGTATTTAAAATATGTACATTGAACAACGTGCATCTATTAGTGAAAAAAATGACGAAAAAATAGTGAAAGAAAATGAGTGAGTACTTTATTCAAAATACTAGATGAAAACCCACTGAAAATACTAGATGAAAAATAATACTGATATTAAAAGTAATTCGTGCGAAATGATTCCCTAATTATTCCAAAATATCAAAAATGCACAACGTTAATGTTCAAGTTTTCACTTCTGCCGGCACTACCGGAGTACAACCTATTGTTTTTACACTATCAACTATCATCAGTCAAACACGTCGGCAGATCCGATAAAAACTGACGTGAGTACAGTCGGTTAATATATAACTATAATGTTATCATCAATCAGTCAGTTAAATACTAGTTTTTGTAATGACATGCGCGGACTCAGCAATTTGAAAAAGTAAAACACTATTAAAACGTCTACTGTAAAAGACATGCTCATTACATACCTAATGCAACCCTGTGTCAACAGTTTCATTTAATAATTTTCATTCAATTTTATTATAGTAATCTAAATTTGTAAGTGATTGGAATCAGCTAAATTTGCACGACGAGTATTTTAGTAACAAATTTAAACTTTTATATCTGATTAACGCCCGTTTCGGTTACTCGGTTTGGATAAATGCAAAATTTTCTTAGAAACTGAAGCATTCATTGGTTAAGACCCTATATAATAATAGAGTCGTATTTATGTGGCTATATAACGTTTCACACACATAGGTCTACAATAGGGTAGGTATACCTTTTTTGGAATTGGGGCTTCAAAATGTACCCGGCACCTTCGGAGAGGATAGCGAGTTATGTAGGATTTGTGCCGCATTAATATCCTTTGGTGGCCTGCCTCTGCGTTTCTGGAGGACTCCGGGAGCCCCAGTGGAAAGCACCGGTGTCCTCCACGGGCGCCCCAGAACGGGCCCATCTTCGGGAGACCGACTTTTAAGTTAGTTTTTTGACAAAAGCGTGTTTTTTAGTTGTTCAAAGTACATTATTTTTTTCAACCCTTTTTATGTCCTATATTTAGCTACAGATACTAAGACGTGAGAAGAATGTAGGCCATAGTGCATCACGCTAGGCTAAGTGCGGATTGGTGTACATCATGCCTTCAAGAAATTATGAGTAATCGATAATATATGATTGAAAGATTTAAATTGATTTTTCTAACGATTATCCGATGGAAAAATGAGTATATATTTTTACCGACTTCCAAAAGAAGGAGGTACTGTATTCGGCTGTATGTATTTTTTTTTATATATGTTCACCGATTACTCCGCTGTTTGTGGACCGATTTTCAAAATTCTTTTTTTGTTCGTATGCTTATACTCCCGAGGTGGTCCCATTGTCACCAAATCAGGATCTGATGATGGGATCCCAGGGAAATCGAGGGGAACTCTCAAATTTTATAGGCACACACATTGATTTTCTTATACTTTCTGAAGCATAAGAGATATTTGTGCATAGTAATCATCATCTCATGTTGCTGAGCTGATGATGGAAGGTACTGCAACAGTGAGGAATTGAAAGCAAATTCTTTCAATAAATAGTTTTTTATTCCAAATCTTACATTCCTGAGGTGGTCCAACTGTCACCAAGTCAAAGTCTGATGAGGGGATCCCAGAGAAATCGAAGGAAACATTCAAATTTTATAGCACAACAAATGATTTTCATATTTTTACTAAAGCAAAACAGGCATTTTTGTATAATTATCATCATATCATGTTGCTCAGCTGATGATGGAAGGTACTACGAAGGTTAGGAGTTGAGAGAAAATTCTTTCAATAAATGGTTTTTTGTTCAATATCTTACATTCCTGAGGTGGTCCAACTGTCACCAAGTCAAAGTCTGATGATGGTATCCCAGAGAAATCGAAGGGAACATTCAAATTTTATAGCACAACAAATGATTTTTACTAAAGCAAAACAGGTATTTGTGTATAATTATCATCATATCATGTTGCTGAGCTGATGATGGAAGGTACTATGACGGTTAGGAGTTGAGAGCAAACTCTTTCAATAAATGGTTTTTTGTTGGAAATCTTACATTCCTGAGGTGGTCCAACTGTCACCATGGCAAAATCTGATGATGTGATACTAGGGAAATCGAGGGAAACACTGAAACTTAATAGGCACACACATTCTTTTAGTCATATGTTTTAACATAATACAAATATTTATGTCCAGTAATTATCACCTTATGTTGCTAAGCTGATGATTGAAGGTACAACTCCTCAACGGTTAGGAGCTGAGAGCAAATTCTTTCATTAATTTATACGTTCAAGTGGACTGATAGTAGTATTCTTTCAGGCTATAAGATGGCTATTAGATAAACATGATTATAAAAAGTATCTCTTTAACGTTTAGAAGTTAAGTGAAAAAAATTCCAATTATGTTTATACATATGTGCAGAATTATTAAAATTACTAAAAAGAGTGAAATAAATAAAGTTTTTAACAAAAAAATAGAACCGACTTCAAACGGTAAAAAATAAAATTGTTCAGTACCTACTTCTTCTTGCTTATGGTAATGACTCTTAAAACTATTTTTGGAGTCGGGCCCTTATTAAAATCAAAAATGTCCTGTCTTAGTAAATATAGTGTACCTTTCGCTCTGAATGGGCACCGACTCCAATATAGTTTTAGCAGTCATTACCATAAGCAAGAAGAAGTAGGTAATTTCCCACTGTCTGTACTGTCGGTGCCCATTTAGAACGAATAGTACAACATTTTAGTAAGGGCCCGACTCCAAAGATAGTTTTAAGAGTCATTACCATAAGCAAGAAGAAGTAGGTACTGAACAATTTTATTTTTTACCGTTTGAAGTCGGTTCTATTTTTTTGTTAAAAACTTTATTTATTATACTTTTAAGTTCGTTTTTTGACAAAAGCGTGTTTTTTAGTTTTTTGAATTACATTATTATCACTTTTTGTTGAATTTTGTCACATATTATTGTATTGTCATCGGCACTTGACCCCTGTGCAAATTTTCAAGTTAATCAGACTCCTAGAAGTAGGTGAAATGAAGTTAAAAGATTTCGTAATATACATACATACAGGTCAATCTTATAAAAGCGTGTTAAAAAAGTGATGATAGATACTTAAAAAACCATGACTATAGTTTCGACCTATTATATTTCACCGTCCACAAATTACTTTGCCAGCGGATATTCCAGAGCCAGCCTCAATCCATCAAGAACTCGCCCGTGATTTACTGCTCAATTCCTGCAAGACGGGAATTTTGAACTATGGATTCAATTAAAATTGTGTTAAGGAAAATTGTTGATTTCTATTGGTTTATCGAACTTATTATCTTAAGAACAAACTTAAAATGGTCTCCAAGATCTGCCATATTATTTTATTTTTTAATGTAGATAACCAGTATTCCTCGTATTATCAAAACGAATTTAATAATACATCATAACTCCTCATAAACCCTTCAAGCAATCCAGATGGAGCGGAGAAAATAGAAATCAACCTACACACATACATGTACGTTCAAAAAATATATCCCGTTCTTCTGAAACAGTCGGGTAGTAAAATTTAGCTTTGCAATATTGTAGGTATCAAACGTTCTAAAATTAGCTCGCCGTCGAATATTTCCGCTTGAACCACGCTTCAATCCGTCGGGCGCTAGTCGGTAATTTATTATTAAATTCCTTTATGGCATGCTTTGAAGGTTGTTATTATTTTTAATAAGTACCTATACTATCCAGCCGTTCTTACTGAGGCGACCATTAGCCTCCGGAATAGCAGAGCAACCGTATACGATCTCAGGCAAGATTAAGGCTTGCTTGAGGTTTTTATTTTATTTGAATGGAGTAACAGACTAGCATGCAGGCCACGTGGTGTTAAGTGGTCGCTGCAGCCCATGGACATCTGCATACAAGCATGGGTAAGTTTTGTCTGAGGTCGTATGCAGTTGCGCTGCTACTCCGGAGGCTGGTGGTCGCCTCACGTAAGTGTGGCCGGCAACTGCACCTTTCCACCGAAACACAATAGAATTGGTTCACTGCAGAAGTGGGTGCAGGTGAGGTTGCGTGCAGCTGTCCATGTCCAATTGCAGTGACTCCTTAACACCACGAATGCCACGTAGTGTTTAGTGTATGCTCGTCCGCTACTTCATTAAAAAAAACTAGTAAGTAAGTGTAAGAAATTATTGTTGTCAAATTTCACGTTACTAAATATGTAACTGATAAGGTTCTATACAGACTGCAAAAACGCTTCAAAAACAAAAATTTTGAATGTACTTGTAAATCCACTCGTTTTAATTTTAAAGAAATCACAAGCGATCATTAGAGCAATTCTTCATCTGCTATGTGGTGATAAAACTGAGATTATTTCAGTGTAAGAAAAGTCGGCAGCTTAAACTTTCAAGTAAAGCACGTTTTTAATGAAATAATATAAATGTCTGTCTTTAAAAATATTCTAAATGCAATTTTTTTATCAAAGTAAACTCGTCTAAAGAGTACGTCTAAAATAATATACTCGTATCTCTGACCCAGGTATATTAAGACTCAGCAGTGTGGCAAAATACAATGAATTCATTGAATTGTGCAAAGTAATTGCGGCTGCCCCGTACAATGCAATCAGCGCGCAAGCGATCATTAGAGCGATTATTTTTCTGCTATCTAGTAATATTACACTGAAGCTCTTACACTGTAAGGGCAAAACATTAAATTTTATTAATAACATTTATTTATCTGGCACTTTTTTACAAACTAATGACTGAAATGGGCTGTTTATTATTAGAGAGACCAAGATTAAAATATAAGAATTTGCATCGTAACGACTATGGGAGGTGTTATTTCATTGAGACTTCGATGTTGGATGCTTATAAACTATCTATCTGAAAAGATTCTCACGTGATTTAAATCGAAAAAAGAAAACGTTAGGGCCGATGCCAGAATACGTCTTGCAAATCCTGAAAACGCCCATTCGAAATGTATCTATCATCTTTAAACACCCATTTAATTACCAACACAGGTGTTTAAAGATCTAGATTCAATGAAATCACTGTCTGTATAATATAATTAATTCATTAAATCGTGCAGAGTAATTGCAACTGCCCCGTACAATGCAATCAGAGCGCGAGCGATCATTAGAGCGATTCTTCTTCTGCTATCTGGTGATTACATTGAAGTTCTTTCAGTGTAAGAAAAATCGGTAACTTAAACATTTTAAAGCGAAGCGAATTTAATTAATACATTCTACAGAACTAATGAAAGATATTATCATACTTCTAGTGTCATTAAGACATATACCTACTAGTTTGGTTTGGGTTTGGCTTTATGATTTCTTAAGAGAAAAACATAAATATACTGAATTGAGAATTAAGTAAGTACAAATACATATAACAATCCACATAAATTGAAAGTTTTTCATTAAAACTCTAAATTTTAAACATTTTAACATAAGCTTTTTTTTTCAACCTATTTTATGTCCCACTGCTGGGCACAGGTCTCCTTCTCACAACTGAGGGGGATTTAGTCCATAGTCTACCACGCTGGCCAAGTGCGGATTGGTGGACGTCATGCTTTCGAGAAATGATTAATTTCTCTCAGGCATGCACGGCGATGGATAACATCATAATTAATTAAAAATTACGATATTTTCCATCACCGTGGAGCAGCGATAATTGCGCACTTTACAAATTTCTTTGTCAGAGGTGCGTGCCGAGGATTTGAACCCGGGATCGGTTGCGTAGAAGTCCGCGGTTTTTCACCACTCAGCCATCGCTGCTCAAACTAATTAACTAACATAAGCATAACTATGATTAAAAACTAAATATTTGGAGCGGCAGTTAATAACGAAAATTTATCAAAAACTTAAACCACAACTGAAGAAAATCGTCTCTTCATCTTAAATAAGTGTCAACTAATTGTTCACCGTAAATGCATCTTCTCCATCAACCCGCATTAGAGCAGCGTGGTGGAGTAAGCTCCAGGCCTCCCCGGTAATGGGGGTAACCCGTGCCTAGTAGTTCTACGCAAAAAGCGTAGCAGCTAAATGCATCTTATGTACATGTTGTATGTTACGTATTAAGGATTTAATGCCTAGAAAATCTACTACTACTATAAAATGGGATCATACAATACTAAACAATTTATAAATATAGGTCTCACTCACTAAGTCCCTGTAGCTTCGTGATTAAAGTGGTACCGTATCCCCTGCCTGATCGTTAGAAGCGACGAAAAGGGGGCTTCCGGGGTTGCGGGTGAGAGTGGGAGATGGGCCTGTTCTAGGGCGCCGCGCGTCGAAGACACCGGTGTCTTCCACTGGAAATCCCAGAGTCCTCCCCAAGCGCAGACGTAGACCACCGAGGGGGTATTAGTGCGGTCAAATCCCATATGACCCGGTATCCTCTCACAAGTTGCCGAGTACCTTTTGAATTTACCCTCCCCCATACAAAAAAAGGTCTCACTAACTAATGAACTGATTTGTGATGAACTGTCCATTTATCGTAATATACATAATGTAGATAATACATTGATTATTTCGAATTTTTTATTCTCAAAAGACCACACAAGCGCGAAGATTTCTTCACTGTTTAAGCTTCTCCTTTTCGCTTACATTGTGAGTATGACGTGTTAACGCTTTCTTACCAGCTTAGCAGTTAACAGAGGAACTGAGCCAGCATTCAAGGCTTTTATTGTTGTTATGCCGAGGTTTTTCTATAGGTACTTTTGTTCGATAGTATGTCAAAGTGCCTAAATAATAATTCGGTCGTTGACTTGATTTCAATAGCATGTAAGTATAAATGTAGTATTCAGTTCCTCTGTTAACTGCTAATCGTAATGTGCCCCTCATATACCTAAGTATTACCGGTAACCGCAGCTTTTCACGGTAATTTGAAAATTAATGTCAGAAATAGGTGCAGCGATGGAACTTACCAGATCTATGCAAGCATCACTGATATAATTCTTTGTCTATAAGCCTCCGTGGCGTAGTGGGTTATGAACCGACTGCGAAGCGTGAGGTCGTGGGTTCGATTCCCACCCAGGACAAATATTTGTGTGATGAACATGACTATTTGTTCTGTGTCTGGGTGTTAATTTATCTATTTAAGTATGTATTTAGAATTATATAAGTACTAGCTGACCCCGCGAACTCCGTATCGCGTTTAAATCCATACTAATATTATAAATTTGAAAGTAACTCTGTCTGTCTGTCTGTCTGCTAATCTTTCACGCTTAAACCACTGAACCGATTTTGATGAAATTTGGCATAAACATAGAAAGGACGTTGAGAAAGAACATAGGCTACTTTTTGCCGCGTGAAAATATCTCATTCCCACGGGAAGCAAATGAAATGAATGAAATGCGCCGTGTAGTGTTATAAACACACTACATGTTATTACTTACTTCATTCACGTCCATTATCATATTTTATAACTTATATTCTATTGTTTTATTCTTATACTTTACTTTTCCTATAGTATTTCTTTATAAAATTATTTAATTTCGGTGTTTGTTTATTTATATTTTCACGCAGCTATCAAAATTGTCACGTCTGACTTTTTTGTTACTTATTTTTTTAATTCATTTTAAGGCATTGTATAAAAATCCTTTTAGCCATTCTGTATTAAATGAAAAGAAAATTTTTATGTTTCTTATTTCATTTCATAGATTAATAAAGTTATAGTATTGTCTTTGGCTTAGTCATGTTTTTATAGTATAGTATATATTATATATTATATATAATATTATAAATTCGAAAGTCTGTCTGTCTGTCTGCTACTCTTTCACGCTTAAACCACTGAACCGATTTTGATGAAATTTGGCATAAACATAGAAAAGACGTTGAGAAAGAACATAGGCTACTTTTTGCCGCGTGAAAATATCTCATTCCCACGGGAAGCAAATGAAATGAATGAAATGCGCCGTGTAGTGTTATAAACACACTACATGTTATTACTTACTTCATTCACGTCCATTATTATATTTTATAACTTATATACTTTTGTTTTATTCTTAAACTTTGCTTTTCTTTATTATTTCTTTACAAAATTATTTACTTTCTGTGTTTATTTAATTACATTTTGACGCATCTATCAAAATTGTCATGTCTGTCTTTTATGTTTCTTATTTTTTTAATTCGTTTTACAGCATTGTATAAAAATCCTTTTAGCCATTCAATATTAAATGAAAAGAATTTTTTTTTGTTTCCTTAGAGCATCAAGGTATGACAGGTATGACACCAGGGTGAGTCAGTAACTTTGATGCTCTAAGTATGTTTCTTATTTCAGTTCATCTCTATATATAAAAATTAATTGCTGTTCGTTAGTCTCGCTAAAATGCGAGAACGGCTGAACCGATGTGACTTATTTTTATGTGTCTTGATATATTAGTAGAAGTTCAAGGAAGGTTTAAACGGTGAGAAAATATAGAAAAATTGCGAAATTAATAAAAGCAACTTATTTTCGCAGGACTACGTCTGCGGGGTCCACTAGTATTAAATAATAATAATAATGGATAGCATATAAACCTTCTTCGTGAAAAAATACATATACATATCAATTTTTATAATAATCGGTCGAATAGTTTCTGAGTTTTGCGATGTCATATATACAAACATCCTCTTTTATATGTATACTAGTGGTCCCGCCCAGCTCCGCCCGGGTGCAGACGTTGTTCAAAGAGGATTTGTTTTTTATTATCTTAAAGAGACTTCATGTTACTATCAAACAAAAATATAAAACAAATAATGACATACGAACTGTCCTGTTATTCTGAATGTGTCAAAGTTTAGAACGGCACGGCACGAAATACAAACGTTTGACAGATACGAACAATTTATATGGGAAAACTACTTATAAATAAAAAAAATAATTAAAAAACATTTCCAGTGGCCCAAATTGTGAATCTAAACCATCCTCGAATCCATTTGAATACACACAAAAAAATTCATTAAAATCTGTCCAGCCGTTAAGGAGGAGTTCAGTGACATACACACTCACAGAAGAATTATATATATTAAGATAAATAGATAGATGTTTATGAGCTTTCTGATTACCATAGTACAAGCTCTGCTTAGTTTGGAATCAGATGGTGTTGCGTGAATTGTCCAAAGATATTGTTTTAATAAGAAATTCATAAATATCTAGTACAACCTATCAAATGTAAAAATAATATTTTCAAATATCAAAAATATCACTCGTTTATCGTCTCTTGATATTTATTTATCCACTTTAGTAAAAATGACTCATCAAATTCAATTCTGATATGAATAACAAAAGGCCGCACAACATTCTACTTTGACGGATGAAAAGAGAAAACATGATAAGGAAATGTATTATATATTTCGGTTTCGTTTTCATTTTTATTTTGAATTTTTTGTCCTTAAAGAACGCGGAGGACTGGCTTCATAAAAAAAAAAACATTTTCTTAACTGATTAAGCTTCTCCTTGTTATTGTAAGGAGGTCATTGTAAGGAGGTTGAGACTTTTATTCTTTTATTTCTGAGGTTTTCCTTAACTTTTGTTAAATACAATGTTAAAGTGCCTTAATAATAAGTTCAGTCATTGACTTAGTTGCCAAATAGAATGCATTGTACTACCGTTGTAATGATTTCATTTATTTTTTGCAGCTCCAATGCGGGTTGGTAGAGATGCGGGTTAGTGCCCAACCCGCTGTCAGATGTTTTCAAACCGCCCATAAGGCCTCCGACAAGGTTTAGCGACTGTTATCTATCGACAACAACCAGGACCGATGGCTTAACGTGCCCTCCGAAGCACGGAAACACGCATTAATTTTTTTACCACCCATCTCACACCCGACCGCGCCCGTTTGGCTTAGTTGCATAGAACGTTTGCGTTCTACGCTAACCGCCGGGCCATGCGCGCTTCCCTCTGGATATAAAAAAATATTTCAACTATACTTTCGAAGATGATTTTTATTTGAATGGCGTAGCAGACGAACATGCAGGCCATGTGGTGTAAATTGGTCGCTGCAACCCATTGATATGTGAATAATATGTCCGTAACCTTAAGTAAGTTTAAGTCTTGTAGTACCCGGATGGCCGAGCGTTGCTGGGATACAAACAATTGGTTTTAGACTTAGATAAACATAATCGAGAAGATACGGCACCGACCCACAGCTCGTGTCACAGGTAAACTGAGTAAATGTTACTTGGTACGCCGTAGTCGTAAGCAGAACGTTTTCGGATGTAGTTGTGTTGGTTGATATCGTCAGTGAAGTGTTTTACGACAAAAATGCCTGGTTACGCCTTTGATAAGTGCAGGAACCATTCTAAGAAGAGCGAGAGTATACCAAAAAGTCAATAATTTCAATATTTTTGTCGAAAAGCCTAAGCCTGTCGAGCGAGTCGCTATTTTAAAACTCGTCCAGTAATAATAGCTAGAAATTTGTCAAGCGATGCCCCGCGGGGGCCCGGTAATTCAGCATCAGAAGAGTGTTGTTTGTTTCTAATTGACGCGCTGCAGTTGGCCCCGTCGGCCTTTACTGCTTCACCGGGCTTTTGTGGCGAGCCTGAGTGGCTCAACCGGAATTAAAAGGGTGTGGGAGGGGTAGGAGCGATCCCGGGTCCCGGCGGGAAAGCCGCAGCCCGTTCACTTTGCTCCGCCCCGTGAAGAAGGGGGCTATGGGTTGAGCGACCGATCACAGATGGACGGATCCTATTTATAAGCATCAGAAGAGGGATGTAGCGCTTCTAATATTTGAGCGTAGCCCTGAAAAGCTTCGCATGTACGGTACGGGTGTGTGTGTATTAACGACGCATTATAACAGTGGTTTGTTAGAAGGTGGTGTATCTTCCCTTTTGTATTAATCTAATGTTTTAGATCGTTTTGTTGCCCCCAAAACCCCCTCCAAAGGCTGATGGTCGCGGCGGCAACTGTATCTTTCTACCAAAACCTTACCGAAACACAATAGCATACCGCTACATAAAGTAAAGCAACAAGCCAATGAAAGCGTGGTAAAATGCTACTAATCATCAAATTCCTGTCACACTTGATATTTACACCAAAAGAAATTTTAGTTTTAAGCGTGTTAACGAACCGTATAATATTTTTAATTTTTTCTGACGTCAAAATTAATAACGGGTAAACAAAATACCGGGTTGTGAATATTATGAAGTTAAGTTTTCAGTCGGCTCGTATAATTTTTTTATGTCCAACTTCGGAGCGCTGAAAAGTTTAAATCGAACTTATTTTGAACGCCATATGTCGAGGAAGTTAATATCCGGTAAGCATAAGTAGGCAGGTAGGTAGTTCAACAAAATGTTGAAAGTTTAAATTTATTTTCAAATAGGCCGACATTTATAGGGATGGAGTCCTCAAAAACGCAGAGGCAGGCCACCGAGGGGGTTTTAGTGCGGTCAAATCCCACATAACCCGTTATCCTCTCCCAAGGTGTCGGGTACCTTTTGAAGGTATGGAGATACCTAAATGAAATATACATTTAAAAGATTAAATAAAACCAGGTAAGGCTCTTGGGCTATCGACTGCGTAAAATTTATTGTATTGTACGTTTGCAACGTTTTTGACCATTTGAAGTAAATTATAGATACATATTACACTTTGCCCGCTAGTAACCTAATAAAAGCATATTAAAACACGATACATCGTCAAATTCCTTATAATCCATGATGTTTTTTTTAAAATTGAATTCTTCTATAAACACGTAAATGAACGTTAAAATATTATTAAACTTCTCCGAGATCGTAACTCCACTAACGGGTTATAAATATGATCAAGTTACTTAAGTTTTCACTCGGCTGGTTTAAAAATTTTATACATTTTTATACTCCGATTCGGAACCGCTGAAAAGTTTAAATCGAACTTATTGTAGGTACACTTTATGTCGAGGAAGTTTAAAATATCCAGTAAGCATACTTATACTTACTGGATATTTTAACTTACAACGAATTACAAAGAATACTTAAGTAAGTAAGCAATTCGTTGTAAGTTAAAATATATATTCAAGTAGGTAAACTTTTTGTTGGGTACTCATAAATGTAGTAGGTTAAACGAATTGCTTTTTTAAAATGATCAGACCATTTTCTTGCCCCACTAACTTTAAAGGAAAAAGAGATCACATGTAACTTCGTTGTGCATTCGTTTGTTTATATGTCTTCGTGTCTATCGCCTTTCTATTTGGCAGGACCCTTTTATGTATTCAATACACGCGTCAAGGATACTCGTGTCAGAGACTGCAGTTTCTTAATCCTGAAAAAAAGAAAAAATCTCGATAGATATTATCTTATATATAAAACTAGCTGACCCCGCGAACTCCGTACCTCCCTTAAATGTTTTGGGTGGCCCACCCTTATCACTTAGGGGTATGAAAAATAGATGTTGGCCGATTCTCAGACCTACTCAATATGCTCACAAAATTTCATGAGAATCGGTCAAGCTGTTGCGGAGGAGTACGGGAACGAACATTGTGACACGAGAATTTTATATATAAGATTCTCGTGTCACAATGTTAGTTACCATACTCCTCCGAAACGGCTTGACCGATTTTTATGAAATTTTATATTCATATTCAGTAGGTCTGAGAATCGGCTACTGTAGCAGAGAATTGCACACAATGCAGTTTTGTAACTGCACGGACGAGGCGTAATTAGGTGGCGCCAGTCGTCACCCGGGCACGGCGGTAGATAGTAGGGTATAGGACGTGTCTAGTATATATATTATTCGTATACATAACCAGTGCACTGTGAAAGTAATTAAACAATTCTTCAGAACTTTGTCGTACTTTATTATAAACGTCCCTTTCCCCAAAGTGGTGACCCCGCGTTGAACATTATTTTTTTAGTGAGTGAACTTTAAAACTGAACTTAACTTAGGTGACGACTCACATTTTTTTACCGCCGTGCCCCACGCGCTCACGCCATATTGTTCGGACTTTATACACTAAATTTTCCGCGTAGCTATCGATCAACATGAACCCGCCGGTCCCTGGTTTGCCGCAACAATCACAAGTACCTGGTCCTGTGAAGGAAGAAGCCAAGACCGACATGGCTGCAATCACGGTTTCATCGAGGGTTCCGGAATTCTGGTTGGACCAGCCCAGGTTATGGTTTTATCAGGTTGAAGCCATACTCGCACCGCAAAAGCTGTCGGATGAGGCCAAATTCAACCTCATCATCACGAAGCTGTCGAAAGAGGCCATCCAACAGGTCACGGACATTTTGATGCAGCCCCAGGACTCACGAAAGTACGCCACGCTGAAGGAGAGATTATTGACGGTTTACGAGGAGTCTGAGACCCGTCAGATCCAGAAGCTTATCAGCGAGATGGAGCTGGGAGATCAGCGACCGTCACAGCTGCTGAGACGGATGAGGGATCTCGCCAGGGCGAAACTTCCTGATGACACGTTGAAGATCCTGTGGCAGAGCCACCTGCCAACAGCGGTACGAGGGATCATATCAGTGACAGAGTCAGCGGAGCTCGACGTGCTCGCAAGGATCGCGGACAAAGTCATGGAGACCACACGAAGCGGTACCATCGCGGTGGTCGGGACAGCAGCACCACCGGCGAGCGACACCTCCATGATAATCGCGGAGATTAAGAAGATTAACGAGCGGATTGGTCGTATGGAGCGGTCCAGGCAGCGCACTCGAGGACGCAGTCAGAGCCAGACCAGAGCACCGCACACCAGTGCCACGCGCAAGGGAAAGAGACCTGACTGGCAGTGTTTCTACCACTACCGCTACAAGGAGAATGCGCACAAGTGCATTCAGCCCTGCAGCTGGAAGAAGGAAAACTGAGCGAAGTACAGCCAGTGTCGGGTGACTGTACTCACGGTGTAAGTAGCAATAGATTATGTGTTACGGACTTTAACTCCGGCCTCAGATTTTTAGTTGATACGGGAGCAAATATTTCTGTGCTTCCCGCGCGTAGTAAAACTATTAGTACTGTTAATAATTTTAAGTATAAATTGTATGCAGCAAATGGTACAGAAATTCAAACTTTTGGTGTAAAGACTTTAGTGTTAGATTTAAAATTACGTAGACCCTATCGTTGGACATTTATATTAGCTGCAGTAAATCAGCCTATTATAGGCGCAGACTTTTTAGTACATCATAAATTACTAGTGGATCTTAGCAAACGTAGATTGGTAGATCAAATTACTAATTTGAATATAGTAGGTTCAATAGTTACTTGTACACAGCCTAGTTTAAGCACGGTAGATGAATCACATCCATACTCTGACCTTTTATTGAAGTATCCTGATATAACGAAACCTGTGTCTTTCAAGGAAACCCCTAAGCATACAGTGTTTCACCATATAGAGACGACGGGGCCGCCCGTGCATGCGCGCGCCCGCCCCTTGCCTCCTGATAGATATAAAAAGGTTAGTGAAGAATTTCGTATTATGCAGGAATTGGGAATTTGCCGACCTTCGAGGAGCCCCTGGTCTAGTCCGTTACATGTGGTTCCCAAGAAGAACGGAGAGATTCGACCCTGTGGGGACTATAGGGCGCTTAACGCCGTCACGAAGCCGGACAGATACCCAATACCCAGATTGCATGATTTTACCTACATTTTAACAGGAAAACGTATTTTCAGTAAAATTGACGTAAATAGAGCATATCATTGTATACCTGTTGCCCCTGAAGACGTTGAAAAGACTGCCATCATCACAAGTTTCGGTTTATTTGAGTTTCCTAGGATGAGTTTTGGACTTATCAATGCTGCGCAGACTTACCAACGCTTCATGAACAACACGGTTTTACAAGGTTTAGGTATACGACGAGAGGATGGAACTTTCGAGAGTAGTTCCGATTTTATATTCTGTTACATCGACGATATACTAATTGCCAGCGAAACAAGCGAGAAACATAAACAGCATCTCGAGGCTCTTTTTCAACGATTAAATGACTTTGGTATAACAATTAATTTGTCGAAATGTTCTTTCGGTAAAGATAAACTCGAATTTTTAGGTCACGACATAACTGTAGAAGGTATCAGGCCCTCTAACGATAAAGTTCAGGCAATTTTGGAGTTCCCGAGACCGGAAACGGTATGCGAACTCCGTCGTTTTATTGGCATGGTCAATTTCTACCGCCCACACATGCATAGCGCAATGACGTATCAGGCGGATCTTATTAAATGTTTACCTAAAGCTAAGAAAAATGACAAGTCTAAAATCATATGGACCGATGAAGCTAATAACGCTTTTATTAAGTGTAAGGAAAGCCTCCAGTCTGCAGCCACTTTGGCATATCCTATACCTGACGCACCACTAGGGTTAATGACAGATGCTTCTGACATTGCTGTTGGAGCCGTTTTACACCAGTTTGTCGATGGTCATTGGCAACCCTTAGGCTATTTTTCACGTAAGCTTTCAGTTACGCAAGTTAAATATAGTACGTATGATCGTGAGCTGCTAGGAATTTATTTAGCTATCATTCACTTTCGTAAATTATTCGAAGGTAGACAATTGACTGTCTATACCGATCATAAGCCATTAACTTTTGCATTTTCCAAATTAGCTAGTGATAAAGAAACGCCGAGAAGAATTCGACAACTTATGTATATTAGCGAGTTCACTACGGACATTCAGTATATTAACGGACAAAATAATATTGTCGCAGATTCACTTAGTAGAATTGAAACAATAACATGCCCAGGTGCATTAGATTTCGTAGAAATTGCAACCGCGCAGGCCGAGGACGCAGACTTTGCACAATACATTCAAAGTAGTAGTCACAATAACACTGTTATAATAAAAAAGATATTTATACCTAACAGTGATACTCAAATTTATTGCGATGTATCAACCGGAAATGTTAGACCTTATTTACCGGATAAATTTAGAAAATTGGCTTTCAGTTTAATTCATAACTTGAGTCATCCAGGTATTAACACCTCACGTAAGTTAGTGGGCCAGCGATATTTCTGGCCAGGTATGAATAAGGATGTAAAAACATGGGCTAAGGCTTGTATTAAATGCCAGAGAGCTAAGGTTCAACGTCACACCGTTTCATTTTTGGGTCAATTCCCGCCGGCCGGACGTTTTGAACACATACATACTGACATTGTAGGTCCATTACCGACCACTTCTGATGGTTATAGGTATTTACTAACCGTAGTAGATCGGTGCACTCATTGGCCTGAAGCTTTCCCACTTCGCGATATAACCGCAGAAAACGTAGCTAAAGCGTTATATGACGGATGGTTTACTAGATTTGGCATTTGTCAATATTTAACATCCGATCAGGGACGACAATTTGAAAGCAACCTGTTTTTTGAGTTGATGAAATGTATGGGGATACATAGGATCAGGAGCACACCTTATCACCCGCAAAGTAATGGCGCGGTGGAACGGTTTCATAGATCACTCAAGGCTGCCCTTAAGGCTCGTTTAGACTCTACATCCTGGCAGGATGAATTGTCAACCATTCTATTAGGGCTTAGATGCACGTTACGTAGCGATACCGGAATTTCGGCTGCTGAGTTAACGTATGGATGTACCTTGAGGTTACCAGGCGAATTTTTTGACTCTAGAAAGTCAGAACCGTCAGACCCTCATACTTTAGTTACTGAAATACGAAGTAATATATGTAAATTGAGATCAGTCCCAGATAGACAGAGAAATTCACGTACGATATTCATCCATCCGGATCTTAAATCGTGTGAATTTGTTTTTATTCGAAATGATGCTGTTCGTAAACCATTACAGCCTCCCTATGACGGACCATTCCGAGTCTTAAGTAGAGGTAATAAGGTTTATAAAGTTCAATTGCCTACGAGACGCATAACTGTTTCAATAGATCGTTTGAAGCCCGCTTATATGCTGAACGAGGAGCATACGGAACGTAACATATCCGATGACACTCCTACGACTCAGTTTAGCGATGTAACCTTTGATAAAAACGTAAACACATCAAGTAATCTTACGAATACTTCTTGTAAAAAGACTAGGAGTGGACGTGTAGTACGCGCTCCTGTACGTAGAAAATATTTTTCACATGAATTTTTACTTGCACTATTATTTCATTATACTTGCATTACAAATATTAGCAACATTTTGTTAAGATCCAATAGACTATTTATGATAAATTGTATTACACATGGTTATAGCGTAAGATAGTCTCGCTTTTGATATAGCAAATACCTTATGTGTGACAATAACTAATCATCAGTTATGTTATGAGTAACGATGTTTCACAATTGTTTTTCATATGTACTTATTTTGCATAAAGTATTTGTTTAATTGCAATTTACGAAAATATAATTTGTAAATTTAAGTAACAAATTAGGTTATGACGCAAAAAGGTAGTTAACGTGTAGATAAATACGAAATGTTTTATCATTTATCATTTTTGACATTTTGTTACTCGAATCTTATAACTATTTAAGTATACAATTAAAATGTAGCTAAGTTACTACTAACTAGTCGATAAAGTTAGTTAGTCAGTTAATTAATTTACAAATTTTTGTATAGATTTGTTCATATTCTTATGCGTAATTCAGTGTCAATTTTCCAGTTATATAAAATAAAATTAAATGCCTCAAGTTCAATGTAAACGATGTAATTTTATGCATTTATTGTTTTCATAACTAATGTATAAAATATTAATTATATTTTATGTCATACATTGCATACCTATACTTACGATTTATCTATCCTTTGTTTGCATTCGTAGAAAACTGTGCCCATAGTTAGAACAAGATAATAATATTGTTTTGAATGTATCATGTTATAATACCAGTGTAGAGTTGCAGTCTACTGCGCTATCAGCATTTTGCTCGCGCTGCAACTGCGTTTTGTGCACTCTGGAAGCTACTTTATATATTTTTCTATTTTGTTGTAATCGTTTGAACAATTTCATTTTTTTTTCTCAAAAAAGGAAGGGGTTGTTGTAGCAGAGAATTGCACACAATGCAGTTTTGTAACTGCACGGACGAGGCGTAATTAGGTGGCGCCAGTCGTCACCCGGGCACGGCGGTAGATAGTAGGGTATAGGACGTGTCTAGTATATATATTATTCGTATACATAACCAGTGCACTGTGAAAGTAATTAAACAATTCTTCAGAACTTTGTCGTACTTTATTATAAACGTCCCTTTCCCCAAAGCTACTATCTATTTTTCAGAACCCTAAGTGATAAGGGTGGCCCACACCAAACATTTAAACACGGTACGGAGTTCGCGGGGTCAGTTAGTTATATGTATAATTTACTGGACATATTCTGAAACTTAATACTCTTAGTGGCTGTGGACTGAATTATTGTAATAACATTGATTTTATTTTCTTGTAAATATAAGAATTTCGATACAATTCAATTTTGACGACCCGCGTGGCGCAATTGTTACCATGCCGGACAGCCAATCGAGGGGTCCCGGGTTCGATTCCCGGAGAAACAGAAATTTGAATGATGAGTTTAAATTTCTGTTCTCGGTCTGGGTGTTTGTATTCCTGTCTTTGTATGTGTCCATGGTACCCACGACACAGGGTATTAATGACCCTACTGTGGGGCTATGAGTGTGTAACGTTTATTTATTTATTATTTAATTCATCAATGGCTTGTTCAAACGATTTGGGACAGTGCTTTTTTGTTTATAAAAAGCACCCGGAGACCGAGTACTATTATTAAATTTACATATATTATTACTGATATCTCAAATGGATTATGGATTATATTTTCGATACATAAATAAATCGACTACCCAATTCACAAAACAAAAGAAAATATGCAAAAATATAATTCAATTTCGACATAAATTCGCATACTGTAAAAGCGCATATTAACAATGTCTCAGTAAGCACAAAAATTGTAACACCAAAAAAGCCTTCTCCATGAAATGCAATTTATAAATATATAAATAAATTGGATATATAAAGCGTGTTTCGCGAGGCGTAAAAAGTACTTAAATAACTCAATTTACGTATTCAGGAGCTACGTAACAACGTACTTAATAGTTCAAATCGCTTTCTCACCGGAATCGAACCTGGGACTATCTATTAACAGTACGGTAAATGGGTCGTATATTTTATCATTATAATAATGCCGATACTATCGATCCTGTGGTAGATCAAAATGTTAAAAGTTTATAACACATTGATGACATGTGATGACACCTGTGGCGCAATGGTTACCATGCCGTACTGCCACTCGGAGGGTTCTGGGTTCAATTCCCAGGAACTCAGAAATTTTAAATGATGAGTTTTAATTTCTGTTCTGATCATTATGCATTTATTTATTTATATCCTGTTATTGATCTTAATGTATTATTATTTACCTAAGTATAATATAATAATAGATACCCAAAAATAATAATCAATAAGTAAATTTATATAAGGAAACACAAATTGAAGCAGTGGTTAGTGAAGTTAGATCTCAAAAGTAGAAGCTTGTCTGCAATTGGATAAAGAGCGGCGATTCAGAGCTAACGTTGAGTCTGTTAAATGTTGTCAATGCTCTCTAAGTGATGCAATTCTATTGAGTTTTCGCGGAAACAAGCGAATGCGATTCACTCTTATAATTGGCGACCATCAGCCTCGACAACTGTAATTTTATTTTTTTATTTGACTGGATTAGCAAACGAGCATGCCAGCCACTTGGTGTTACGAGTACGAATGGCTGCAACCCTTTTTGCGCTCCACTGCTGGACACGGGTCTCTCTCCATTATTGGGGAGGCCTGGAGCTTACTCCACCACGCTGCTCCAATGCGGATTGGTGGAGATCGAATACGAATAATCCATACTTATTAGTTATTTATACTTAAAATTCGAAAGTAGCTGTCTGTCTGTCTGTTTGTATTTCTGTCCCTTTTGTCTGTATTTCTGTCTGTGACACTTTCCCGCTTAAACTACTGCACCAATTTTAACAAGCAAGTCTTGTCTGAGGTCGTACGCAGTTGCGCTGCTACTCCGGAGACTGGTGGTCGCCTCATGTAAGTGTGGCCGGCAACTGCAACTTTCCACCGAAACACAATAGAATTGGTTCACGGCAGAAGTGGGTGCAGCGGTGGTACTTCCCCGGGCGAACGATAATAGTTCTACCACCTTCAAATTAAACTTAATTTTTTTATTTTTAATACTGCTTGGAAATTAATTATAACGTTATTTTATATACTGCTCGGTTTTGTTTATTTGCAATCTACATCTAATATTATTCAGAATTAAATAACTCTGGTACAGAGTTAAGCGAATATTAACACCGTTAGCTGCTATCTTCCTTCCTAGAACAGTCTAAAGCAAACAGAAGCCTTAGTGTAAGTCTGCACACGCGAAAACGTTACTAACGCGTTTGCGTTAAGAATTTAACTATCGACCTTATTCCTTTCAGGTTAAGATCTATCTGTCCAATTTTGACTCGGATGCGGTAGTATCGTTTGCGCGTTTATAATAATAATAATAATAATAATAATAATCTTTATTTCAGGTATATAAAAAGTGACCCATATAGAAACAAATTTACAAATAAATAAATTAAAATAAACCAAAGTTTTTTAAAATCTAACACAAATATTTGTTTTTAGATTTATGGACGTACATCCAGTGCTTAAAATAGACATTGTCCGGTGAAGCCTGAGCCACGACTGCCAACAGTTCGTTTGTGGAATCGCGCACTGTTCTCCAGAAAGTGGCAATTCTAGCTCGCTGAACGGCGAAGTAGTCGGGAACGCCGGCCTCGGCAAACATGGCCGACGCGCTACAATGCCGTGGCATTTTCAATAAGATGCGTAAGGCATCGTTGTACTGTACTCTAAGGGTATTAAAGGCTCTTTTGGTATACGTTTTCCAAAGCTGGCTCGAGTAAAAGCTCATGCAGTATGCTTTAAAAAGAGTGACTTTAACACCCTTAGAGCACCTAGCAAATCGGCGCGCCAGCATGTTGCAGCGAACGGCTAGCGCTCTTCGCTCCCGTTCGATGTCAGCGTCGTCGCTCAGGCCACCGGTCAACACATGTCCCAGGTATCTGAACTGCTCCACAACCCGGACTGACGAACCGTTTAAGAACACGGGTGGAACCCTCTCCGGACCTCTCCCCGAGCGAAAAATTAACATTTCAGTTTTAGCGACGTTATATTTCAAACCGTGAATTTTTGCAAAATTCTCACAGACAGAAATAAGCTTTCTCAATCCATTGATAGAGGGACTGAGAAGGACCATATCATCCGCGTAGCTCAGGTTGTTAAAACATGTTCCTCCTATATGACAACCGATATTGGTCCTTCTCAGCTCCTCTATCAAGTCATTTATATATATATTGAAGAGATCCGGAGAGGTCAACCCTCCCTGGCGGACACCACATTCTAACCTATACTCGTTAGAGGTTGCGTCGCCCCATTTCACACAATTAGTTTGGTTCCCGTACCAGTATCTCATCAGATCCACAATTTTGTGATTAATATTAGACGCGAGCATTTTAGTCCACAACAGTTCATAGTTTACTAGATCGAAGGCACGGCTTAAGTCTAAAAAGCATGTGTTAAATACATATGTAAACTAGAGTGGGTGTACTGACTTAGCTGATGACCTAGGTACCAAATATAATGTATTGAATTTCAACTATTGTATAAATTATTACTGAAATATTAATTGTCAATGTAATTGTAAGATAATTCAGAACTAATGTCCTAAAATGTAGCTAATAAGAAATGGAAAGGTAAAATAAAAGGGTCACATGATGTTTTAAACTCATTTATTTGTATTTTAATGATTTTAGTTGTTTTTAATGATTACCTAATGATCGTTTGCTCTGCGAATCGTAATAACTTTATCAACATGTAAAGTATAAAGTAATACGTTTTAAAATATATTATTATGACCCATCAATATCAGCATAATATTCTAACCACACAATAGTAGGTACAATAATAAGTTATAATTAGTACAAATAATAAGGATATGATCGTACCTTAATTATCAACGGCTTTCCTTCTCAAAGTAACTATAGGTACACTTAATTCACATTCTAGGTTCTTTCCTTAGTACTTTCGTCTCAGACTAACCGAGTAACACTTAATTACAAATCAACTTGAATCTTCACAGAGGAATGGGGGTGAGATAGGCTCCTACCGCCTTTTTATATCCTATCCTCAGGCAAAGACAATGAGACAAGTGACAATGTGCCGATATTTTGAAATAATCATGTAAGATAATATGAATTATAAGAAACATAAAATATAATCTAAACTAGCTTAACGCTTACTGAAATCATGTGCATTTTAATTAATTATATCAACAGAATATTACACATCTCACTTGTCCATTGACTACACTATTTTATCTGTATTTTGTTATCTGTGTTTACTCTGTATATTTCATCTGTTAATGTTGGTTTTGAAAACTTATTTAATATACACTGATATTTACAAGTTTTATTACATGTAGAAGACAAATAAAATATCAATATATTTTATTTATCTATCACGGCCATACTGACAAGTACTGCGTTCTCGAAGTACATAAAACAATTTATTTATTTTATCTAAAAAAAGACAAAATTTACTTTATTATAAATAAGCTATAACTTGTAAATATTTCGTTTTACATTATGGATTTTATTTACCAAGTGCTAGTCATGCTAGGCCCGGTCCACCCGCTGCCGGTGACATAGACCTGCACCCAGGGAACGGTCACGCAGCGGCACTTATTTTTAGAATTATAACATATCTGTATTTTATTTTTCACACAATATTGTTAAGATGAGAATAAATTGGCTTTATATTACACGATCAAAAAGAGATAACAACAATTCGACTTCAATGGCCATCAAAATAATGTTTAAATTAAATTATTTAAAAAAATATATTTTCATTTTCATTTATTTTCATTTTATAATTGACATGGTATTCGTATTTTTTTTTGACATACAAATTTAGTCAATAGTAAAATAAAATGTGTTTTCGTTTTGACCTATGAGGACGACCCGCGTGGCGTACCTAATGGTTACCACGCCGGACCGCCAATCGAAGGGTCCCAGGTTCGATTCCCGGCGAAGCAGAAATTTGAATGAGAGTTTAAATTTCTGTTCTCAGTCTGGGTGTTTGTGTTTGTGTTTGTCTCTGAGTGTGTCCGTGGTACCCACAGTATGAGTGTGAAACGTTATAATTTAACAATTTTGACATTACTTTATGTTCCTTTGTCATTTTATTTAAATTTAAAATTGACATGAATCAATATTTTTAATTTATCTAACGAAGTTAAGGTATGTGCCAATTAGAAAATGTGATCAAAACCTAGTTTTTTTTTTTCAAGATCAAAATTATTTTAACGCGCTAACGCAAACTGTAATGTTAGCTGTAAGTTTTATTAAATAAAGGAATAAATCTTTGAAAATGGGTAGTGAAGGCAAAATAAAAGAAAAATATAACAGAGAGGACATCAAGATTTTAAGTATGTAAGAAATACATATATAAAACGTTGGCATGGATAGTCAAGCATTTAGGATGATGTGGTGTTTATTTCTGTAAATGTCGAGTCTAACAGTGTTAAACAAATAACTAAAGCATTTAATAGACGTCATAATATTATACTGTGTACATTATTTAGGCCAATTATCTACCATTATTGTACTTCTCCTTCTTTTCACACGATTTTTTTTTTGCAGTGTCAAGTTCGATCCACCCGCTGGCGTGGCTTAAACCTGCACCGTTCATTCAAAGAACAAAGGCAGAATTTTGACTGGGTTTATGTTAGCGACCGCAGATACGAATATCACAAAAACTAAACAAGTTGAATTATTTTGTACGATTTTTACCGGAGTTTATTTATGATGTAAAAAGCATATCAACCAATTTAGAATTAGTACAATAAACTAGAATTATTAACAGTGATGTGACAGGACAAATACTTTGTATGAATGTCATTTATTTGTATCGATTATGAAATTATATGAAATGAATGATCGATACAATTAGGCATTGGTTGTGTTTTTAAAATGCGGTTGTTTGTAGTAAATTATTTGATATCTTTAATAAACTGATAACAATTAGCTATATCCGTTAAGTGATAAAAATTTACATTCAATAAAATGGAATAAATTAAATTCAATAAAATAAAATAAAATAAGCATCGTTTCAATGTTGTATCGATTTTAAATTAAACTAGTCTAACGCCGCAGTTCTAATATCGACCGCAGTGACTTGACACTTGACAGTAATTTATGCAAAATGCCGAATACAAAACCTGCGTTTATCCTTTCGGTTATGTTTTGGGCATGTATTCAGTTTTCTATTTATTTCTACTCGATCTGGACTTTTTATGGACTGATTAATACTGCTCCGTGTGAAACTGCAACATATGCGTAATATTAATGAGTCAAACGATAATATAACATTGAAAACTGCGATATCTTTTTTTTTCGGCCTTTCCCGAATAAAAATAAACTAGCCTGTAGACTCCGATGACGCGATGCTTCAATTTAATTACAGACAATTCTAGGTTTGACGATCTGCCATTGTTCTTTAATGACCAGAGGACACAACTGAATTTTGTTTTCATACTATCGTAACTTATTTTCTAAGCCAACTTTTCTGTAATTTCTCATTTCACACAAGGTTTTTCTTAAAAATTAACTTTATTATTATTATTTTCTTTATTTTTTTTAAAATTCTTATTTCACACAATCATACGTCAATTATTTGACACAAGTTACTTTACTTTCGTTTTTCTTTATTTTTATTTCACACAATCATAAGTCAATTATTTGACATAAGTAAATATTTTTTTATTATAGTTATTTATTTTATTAGCGAATTCAATAATATATTATAATCATCAAGCTTGTCAAAGACAAATTAGTGTATAAATATAATTCAACATCACAATATCAGTAATTTTCATCGAATAATTCACTGGGTCAACACCAACTTTCATATTTTCTTAATACGTCATAACTACCCTAAGCCAAGCAGAGCAGAACGAAACGATCATTTTAAAATCAATCGATTAATGAATAATTTTATACTTTTATATATTTTAGTATTGTTTATTTATTTTATGCAATAATTTTAATGTTAATATTTGAATATTTTATGTTTTTAAAATCCGATAAGAGCGGTCTTAAAGGATCTTCGGCTTTTGATGCCTACCCACCGCTGGGTCAATGAGAGAAAAAAAAAGCCGGGGGAAAAAAAACTCTCAGGCACTGTTTAATTTAACTTAAGTTCAAGTTTAATAACAAATCGCGATAATTTTAGCAAAACAAATTTAACTGAAGTTTAATTATCGTAATACGAACTAACACTACTTGGAAAAAATAATTCATTTAATTAGTTAAATACCTTTTGTATGCGGATTTTTGGTACAAGTTTATTGTTCTTGTTTTGAATTTCACCTCTTTTTATTTAGTATAAACAATTTAATTGAGTTTATTTCTTATTAATTTTTAATTACAAAGCCTACCTAACATTTTCATCGTCACCCAGGGTTGACAGCAAGACAATGCCTCTAAGCATAAGGTTTAACCCTTTGTAACTTTTAATAAAATTTATTAAATACACATGTATACTACACATGGCCATCTACCATTTCATTAACGTTCGGCCAATCTGACACAACACAAATATGTCATAGTATTAGTCAAATAATTGTATCAATATGCAATAGGTTCAAGCAGGGTAACTGAACAGGGGCCATTGGAAAAGTTGACAATAAAAAAACGTAGCTATGCAACCTTAAAAATATAACATAATTAGGTTTTATTTCATCTAATAATAAATTTGAATTTTGGAATTTCAAATAAATACTAACCGAAAAAGCAGAAGTTTTTAAGATTATAAGATATAATAGACGAGCAATTCTTGTATAATAGATACATACGATATATATAATCTCGAAAACGCCTCCGACGATCCCTATGAAATTTAGTAAGTATGATTTCGGAAGCCATAAATCGATCCAGCTAGGTTTCCTTTTTAGAAAACGCCGTTAAGCTCAGGAAAAAAAAAGTTTTAAAAAACTACTACGACAATATGATGACAATTTAAACTTGTATCTATATTATGTAGATCAGTGGCAGATTATAATTTTATTGATTGTGATGGCACTTATATAAAATAAGTCAATTTATAGCTTAAAAAAAGGTTGCACAAAACTACGCTTGGAAATTTGGATAACTGTTAACCAATCATCCCCCTCTTATATATCGCAAAAAGTATATGGACTTCACGAATCATTTTATCACACAAAATGTAAGTATTAGTATGTTACGTTTTTGACAGTTCATTAAAGTATCTCAATTGATTCGGCAGTCCAAGACCGTTATTCACGATTACGATTTAGTTCGCATTTTCCTTTTACAGATAATTTTCAATTTACCCTAATTGACCATATGCATAAAAAATTATAATTAGTTGAAACGAGGGTAGATTCTTTTTTTACTTTTCAGGTAGTTGAAAATTGTGTTACTTGGGATTCTCACCTTGAGCATATTCCAGATAGATATCTCATAAAACTATAATTATGTAGGTACTTAGAAATATGCCAATTGAAATTAGTAAAATCGTAAAATTTAAACAATAAAGTGTCAGTCCAACTAAAAATATTAGCCTCTGTTGCTGGCTCGAATAATGTCAGTATCCCAACGTCCTCCGTAAATTCTTTCTTTCAGCTGTTCCAGCAGCAATCCACAAAGTTGTTGCATACTCGCAGATTGCGACCAGACCTTCTAAAGTGGCAGGATTCATTCTGAAACTCGAAACAATTGGTATTAGTATTTCCGTCGTCAGGGCCGATCCCACTTCTGATGTTAAATACATATGTAAACTAGAGTGGGTGTACTGACTTAGCTGATGACCTAGGTACCAAATATAATGTATTGAATTTCAACTATTGTATAAATTATTACTGAAATATTAATTGTCAATGTAATTGTAAGATAATTCAGAACTAATGTCCTAAAATGTAGCTAATAAGAAATGGAAAGGTAAAATAAAAGGGTCACATGATGTTTTAAACTCATTTATTTGTATTTTAATGATTTTAGTTGTTTTTAATGATTACCTAATGATCGTTTGCTCTGCGAATCGTAATAACTTTATCAACATGTAAAGTATAAAGTAATACGTTTTAAAATATATTATTATGACCCATCAATATCAGCATAATATTCTAACCACACAATAGTAGGTACAATAATAAGTTATAATTAGTACAAATAATAAGGATATGATCGTACCTTAATTATCAACGGCTTTCCTTCTCAAAGTAACTATAGGTACACTTAATTCACATTCTAGGTTCTTTCCTTAGTACTTTCGTCTCAGACTAACCGAGTAACACTTAATTACAAATCAACTTGAATCTTCACAGAGGAATGGGGGTGAGATAGGCTCCTACCGCCTTTTTATATCCTATCCTCAGGCAAAGACAATGAGACAAGTGACAATGTGCCGATATTTTGAAATAATCATGTAAGATAATATGAATTATAAGAAACATAAAATATAATCTAAACTAGCTTAACGCTTACTGAAATCATGTGCATTTTAATTAATTATATCAACAGAATATTACACATCTCACTTGTCCATTGACTACACTATTTTATCTGTATTTTGTTATCTGTGTTTACTCTGTATATTTCATCTGTTAATGTTGGTTTTGAAAACTTATTTAATATACACTGATATTTACAAGTTTTATTACATGTAGAAGACAAATAAAATATCAATATATTTTATTTATCTATCACATGCATATACTGATGTGTCTCTCGCCACATAATAGTTTACAACATGCTTGAGTGATAATATTGCGGAGTCTGTAGAGAGTCCGGGACGGAAACCAAACTGAGCATCGCTAATCCGAACATTCCGCATCAGTTCGGGTTGTAGGAGCCGCTCAAATACCTTACCAATCGTAGTACCCAACGATATGGGTCTGTAATTGGACGTACTTGACATATCGCCAGTCTTATTTTTTGCAATGGGAATTACAATTGTTTTCAGCATATTAGATGGTAGATATGTATATCGGATACAAAGATTAAATAACAATGACAAATATTCATATACGTAACCACCTGCATGCAGTATGTGTTCGATACTTAATCCATCATACCCGGGAGATTTCCCACGTGTCATACTTTTAACTGCAGTATAAACGTCTGATGGCTGAAATTCTATTGGCTTTGAAGAATTACAAAGGGGACTGGGAAGGGTATCGACCACAGACTGCACGCTCAAGGGCGTTATAGCAAAATGTTTTGCGAATAAGTCAGCAATTAATTTACTACCATGTATATTATTTACACTAATCGGTCTACATTGTTTATGATTCAATGCCTTTGTTGAGTTCCAGAATTGTATAAAGTTTTTATTTCTCCTATGGGTCGCTAATATATCCATTTTAATGTTATCTTGATGGTCCTGACACCACTTCAGTTTATATTTAAAATCTCTACGAGAATTCATCATGTCGTCATAGATCGGACCCGTATTAGGTTTTCCCTGTTCAAGCCAATATTTATAAATGTTTCTAGCAGTTAGGTGGCTATCTTTTACATGATAGTTCCAACCTATAACTTGCTTTTTAAGTATCTTATTATTTTTACATTTAAAACTACTTACAGATGCTGATTGTAAAATTTTAATGATATTATTGTATAATTTATCTATAAATTTGAAAATACATTTTTGATCACAATTAAAAATATCACAGTTTGTACATTGACTAGATTTCGGTAAATACTTAAACTTATCACTACAGATTTTAGCGTATTTTTCTATTTGTAATGGGTCTCTGTGGCCCCATCTAACCTTACTGTCTATGTCAGATAAAGATTCTATATAGTAGGTATGTTTTACAATTAATTCAATATTACAGGTAATATACATGGGAAAATGGTCCGACCAGTTAACATCACGATCAACACTTACATCTGTAATGGTAGCAAAAGCCGCTTTCGTTAGTAAACAGTGATCAAGCCATTTCACAGTACCGTGAGATTCACTAATAAAAGAATACGTGTCTGAGTCTATACCTAGCAGTTCTATGTCAGCGCACCGCCACTGCTGTTCGCGACAAAACAATATCATTTCGTATCCGAATCTGGCCGTAGGATGAGCGTTATAATCCCCAAGCATATAGACAAACTCCGTACCACACTCCTCTATAATAGCACCAATTGAACTCATTATGTCGGTAAATTCCGTTAGATTGTCCTCTGTGTCGACGGGCATGTAAACGTTAATAATTACTAATTGACGATTATCAAAAGAAATTTTGACCGCCGCCAATCTATCATTCTCACACTCAATTACTGAGACGTTACTGCACAGCGATTTACGCCACATAATCGTCAGGCCACCGTATGGCCTACCGCGCAGTATACCCGCTGACACATCGACGGATGATTTCGAAAAAGATGCAAAGTTTTCATCTATTTGGTGGACATAATTAAGGTCATGTGGAAGAAGCCACGTTTCCTGCAAGGTGATAATATCAGAATGTTTACACATAGTGCGTATATAATCTACCGATCGCTTAATGCTTTTACAATTAAATGTTACCATGCGTATTTTTCTTAGGTTGTGTCTATCCATTATTATTAATTTTAATGTCGTGACTAGGCTTCGTGTTCTTTTCCCTATATCGTCTAAATACCAATCCCTTGGGCCAGAAGTCTTCACTTAAAAACGTACTTAACTTAGAGGATAATATTACAATTTTGAACGAACTAAAAGTTGTATCATGGTACTGTTTAAGCATTTCCACGTTAACGCACTCTTCACCCTTCTCTTTTATATAATCTAATATATTTTTGTCTGTGACATCCTTCTTTAGGCGCGATACGTAGATGCTGCACGTAGACTCAACAATCTGTAGCAGTTGGGAACTCTGAACCGAAGTCCCTCGCATATTTCTTAATTTATTCGATTTTTTACGAGCTACCGTAATGAACGGGATGTCACTATCGTCCTTAATGCTCATAGTCTCTGGGGTGCATTTCGCTTGCGTCGGTGTTTGCGTTGCAACTACGATGTCACTATAAACAGGTGATCGCGCGGGTACAAAGTCCGTCCTGTGAACCGGCTTGGCGATGTTTGTGGTAGCAGCGCTCGCAGTTAATTCTGATAATTTCTCATTTACAATATCACTATGAGCGTTGTGTTTTCTTCGGTTTAAGTTAGGAGCGATTTGATTACTTTGTGTCGGCGTTGATTTAGTCTGACATTCGTCTTGATTCTTGACAACATTATGCAGATTAGCCAACTGATTCCCGATCTTTGTCTCAAATTGAGTAAATTCTGACTTCGTTATGTTGTCATTTCTTATATTTTGCAGTTCGGTTTTGATGTTGCATATATCTTTTAAGAGCCGCGTCACATCCACATGATCAAAGCTAACTGGAGGAAGACGGTTAAGATCTTTCGCAACAAAAGTGGGCTGCTCAGTCGGGTCAACCTCCTTCAGTATTTTAATAACGTCTTTTATGTTCTTCTTTTTCCGATCTTCTCCTTTTCGGTTTATGTTCCTGGTTCCATCCCGGGGACATTCGGTATTTAGGATATTTTTAGCACTCTCAATATCCGCGTCAGTAAAGTTTGATGCACAAATTTGTACTATACTTAGCTCATCTAAGGTGTCAATTTTATTTTGGACAAATGTTAAAAATTCATTTATAATTACACTGCCCGCCATCGCGTAATTATTTGCGCCACACGTTACCGGTAGGCACACGTCATTGCATTTACAACAAATGTTAATTATTTTGCACTTGTTTACGCCGAAAGACAAGTGATCGGTAAGACGTGATCTGCCAGACTGCCAGACTTTATTACTTACACTAAGGGCTCTGATCTAATCAAAAGGAACACTCACTCTTGAGTTATATTCTATTAATGCGCAAAGCGCGCATGACCCACTGGCGTAAAACGCATATGCAGCTATGCCAAACAGGGGCAGTCGAATGTGTGATGTGATGGGTGATCGCTAGTGGTAAATTTAATGGCATTCTGTGCTTTGAAGGGCACTTTAAGCCATCAGTCCCGGTTGTTATCGATAGATAGCAGTCAATAATCCTTGTCGAAGGTCTAATGGACGAATTGAAAACATTCGACAGCGGGTTGGCCACTAACCCAAATCTCCACCAAACCGCATCGGAGCAGCGTGGTGGAGTAGGCTTCAGACCCCCTCAAGGTAAGGTGCAAAAAGGCAAGTAGCGAATGCCTACAATGCCTAAGCAATAATAGTTACTTTCATTTCATCGAACTGTTATTGCTTAGTGAACGTAGTTAGGCAAGTCAGACCTCATTCGCTAAAGTTGATCTTCCGTCAGACAATCGCCTCTCGATTCAGTTTGAAACTAACTTTGACCCTGTTACATGTTTCCACTGTTACATTTAAGTTTTATTGTTATTACACGATATTGTGTAACCAAATATTCACTTTCCTTTGACAACCCGTATGATGCAATAGTTGCCATGCCGGCCCACCGATCGAAGGGTTCCTAGTTCGATTCCCGGCAAAGCAAATTTTTGAATAAAAAATATTAAAATTTCTGTTCTCGGTCTAGATGTTTATGTTTCTGTCTTTGTGTGTATCCATGTTACCCACGACACAGCGTATATCTATTGCCTAGTCCCTTGTGAGGCTATGAGTATGAAACGTTATCTAGGCAGGTGAAGCCGCAGGGCACATCTAGTTTAACTAGAAATGAGTGATTTATTTACAAATAAATAAATTTCTACAGAGTATAAAAACGACATCGCTTAACGTAACAAGAGTATGAGACTTACGGTCGTAGCACACATTAGACTTCGCGAAGTCATTCTCCGAAGTGCTTCTGGGAAGTGGTATGTGATTAACGTGAAGGAAACTTAAACGGGAAGCTAAATTGAGGAGATTAGTCTTAGACGTCTATGAGAAATCTCTCTTAGAGAGATCTAGAGATACTTGTTTAATTAAAGTTAGAAATAAGTAACACAATTGAGCAGCGATGGCCGAGTGGTAAAAAACCGCGGTCTTCGACGCCACCGATCCCGGGTTCTAATCCTCGGCTCGCACCTCTGACAAAGAAATTTTTAATGTGCGAATTTATCGCTGCTCCACGGTGATGGAAAATGTCGTGATATTTCCTTGATTACGATGTTCTCCATCGCCGTGCATGCCTGAGAGAAATTCATAATTTCTCGAAAGCATGACGTCCACCAATCCGCACTTGGCCAGCGTGGTGGACTATGGCCTAAATCCCTCTCAATTGTGTGAGAAGGAGACCTGTGCCCAGCAGTGGGACATAAAAAAGGTTGAAAAAAAACACAATTGTATCAACAAGTACTCATTATCAACTAAATCACCATTAATGGACACGCGGTGATCGCCAAATCAGCAACGTTTTAACTTGCAAAGAGTCCTGAATTCAATTCTCAGGGGTATAAATGTGAACTATGGCCTGGTCGAGAATATGTGTACTTTTCGATTTGAATTTCAAAATATTTCTTCGCTGAAAAAGTTATTACAAAGATGTCGCCCATAAGACTGGTACTTCTGGGTAGAGTATGTTGCAAAATTATGTAGTACATCCCCTCCTGTATCAAAGCAAAGCTTCGGGAATACGTAAGTGTATAATGCAAAAGGTAATATTACCAGCCCGTCACACAAACATATTATTATATGTATGTACAAGGCTGCAAGTCTTCGGAAAACAAGTGCCAATATAATTATGACAATTTATTAGTACCAAAACTTGATCTAAATTAACATAATCTCAATTGAAACGTCGATGACCTTTGGCAACAGATCAATTAGCACTTTTATATTCATTAAAAAAGGAACAAAAAATCTCTAGAAAGTAAAAAAAAACAATTTCTATAGGTAAGCCTATTAAGTTTCAGTAAGTTTCCTACCTATCTAAGATCATTAGAGGAAGACAAGCGAACTTCAGTTTCAGCCATGCTTTTGTTTATATTCAGTCTTAAGAGCTAGAACTTCTACTGAAACACTGTTTAAGATACTGCTTACATTGAATGGATTGTTGGTTTCTTGATACAAGTAAAGTGGAATAAAATAATATTATTATGTGCTAATCTCAACAGATTTTCATCTAACTGGTGTTGCTTGAGATCCTCTGGAATAACGCTGTTACTCAGAAGGCTCATTATCATCTATACATCTACAGAAATAAATAAAATTGGAGTGTCTGTTTTTAATATTAAAATAACTGTTTTTTACTACATGCATATGAATTTATATACGGTGCATATACCAAAATAACATTTTTTACAATTTTTGTCTGTCTGTCTATCTGTCTGTCTATCTGTTTGTCTATCTGTCTGTCTGTTTGTTCCGGCTAATCTCTGAAACGGCGGTAGCTGATGTAATAAGGAGTAACATAGGCTACTTTTATTGTAGAGAAAATTGTTTCATGGCAGAAATTAGTGTAACGATGGTACTTTGCCGGTAAAACTATGAAAGTTCTATCACCTATAAAATTCGTTGCATCAAGAGCCCAGTACGCTTTTTACCCTTGGCCAAATGGCAAAAAACGGAACCCTTATGGATTCGTGATGTCTGTCCGTTCGTATGTCACAGCCACTTTTTTCCGAAACTATAAGAACTATACTGTTGACACTCGGTACGTAGATGTATTCTGTGAACCACATTAAGATTTTCACACAAAAATAGAAAAAAGCAATAAATTTTGAGGGTTCCCCATACTTAGAACTGACACTCAAAAAAATTTTTTTTTCATCAAACCCATACATGTGGAATATCTATGGATAGGTCTTCAAAAATTTTTTCTAAACTGAATACTTTGCTCGAGAGACACTTCCAAAGTGGTAAAATGTGTCCCCCCCCTGTTACTTCTAAAATAAGAGAATGATGAAACTAAAAAAATATATGATGTACATCACGATGCAAACTTCCACCAAAAATTGTTTTAAACGAGATCTAGTAAGTTGTTTTTTTAATACGTCATAAATCGTAAACCACAATTTTTCCTTTCATTCAATCTTAATGCAATGATTTCTATGGATAATCAAAGGCAATGATGTATTTCTATTGCCGCTATTGTTATACAAATACTAAAAATAGAATAAAACAAATATTTATGGGGGCTCCCATACAATAAACATGATTTTTACGATACGAACAATTTATATGGGAAAACTACTTATAAATAAAAAAAAATTTAATTAAAAAACATTTCCAGTGGCCCAAATTGTGAATCTAAACCATCCTCGAATCCATTTGAATACACACAAAAAAATTCATTAAAATCTGTCCAGCCGTTAAGGAGGAGTTCAGTGACATACACACTCACAGAAGAATTATATATATTATAAGATGGTACGGATTCGAACCCTTCGTGCGTGAGTCCGACTCGCACTTGGCCGGTTTTTTAACACGTTTTTATTAGATTCACCTGTATGTTTGTGGGCTTGTGAGCTTTTTTGTAACTCTCCTTTCGACTCGATACCATTTTCAGCGGACAGATTTAATTCAAACTTTGGACACTTATCATCATATCATCTTATAATAATCGGCGGCAGTAATTTCATGAGTTAAAGAAATATTATTAACAATAAATTTAACAAGAAAATGAAAAATAAATATAGTTTAAAAAACGAATATAAGCAACCTTAACATAAATAGAAAAAAGTGTGGAGCGCTCTGTGCCATATTTTTGGTATATAGAGCAACCCACACTTTTTTACAATAATACTAGTTTTTTTTTTGTTCATTATTATTTTTTTGCTTATATTAAGGACTAACCTTCCGCCAGCGGCTTCGCCCGCGTGGATCCGTTTTAAAGGTTCCCGTAGGATAAAAACCATCCTATGTCCTTTCCCAAGGTCCACTCTATCTGTGTTTAAAATTTTATGAAAATCGGTTCAGTAGATTAAGCGGGAAAGCGTAGCAGACAGACAGACAGACGGACAGAGTTACTTTCGAATTTATAACATTAGTATGGATTTTGGTAACAATGCATAATATTTTTATAAGTGCAGTCGCCAGGGTGACATGAGCCTCTAGCACCGCACCTGTATACTATGACACTGAGATCGTGGGTAAATAAACTCTTAAATGTTGCAGATCCATGTGGCGCAATGATTATCATGCCGGACTGCCGATCGGAGGGTCCCGGGTTCGGTTTCCGGCAAGGCATAAATTTTAATGTTGAGTTTAAATTTCTGTTCTCGGTCTGGGTGTTTGTGTTTTTGTCTCTGTGTGTGTCCATGGTACCCATTGACACAGGGTATATCTATCTTACTGTGGGGCTATGAGTGTGAAACGTTATTATAATTGAAATAAAAAAGGCATATGTTTTTTCAAACTTTTTTTATGTCCCATTTCTGGGCACATGTCTCCTCTCACGAGTAACTTGGATGGATTATCTTTAAACAGACTTTATAGTATGATGAATACTGTTACACTACACACTTTAGTTTTGCACCTTGCAGCGCCATCTAGTTTGAGACCTTTGAATTACATAAGGCCCAGTAATACACACTGTCCCTTCGTGACCTAGTTAATACTTTTAGACCCAAGAATCCTACTAATATTATAAATGCGAAAGTAAGTTAACTTTGTACTATATTCTTGGAGTTATCAGAAGTAAAATAGGATACCTTAAAAAAATTAACGCGGGTGAAACCGCGGGGACAGCCAGTTACTTAATACTTTTAAACCTAAGCATTTTTCATTAGGAAAAATAAATACAAGTTTATTAATAGTAATATTATTTTATTAATTCTACATACTTTAGTATCGTCCATTTAGTCACTTAATTTTAGTGCTAAGTATGAAGCTGCTGATTATTTGTTACTAAGGAACCCAAGAACGCGGACACGTCTGCGACCCGGTTAATTTTTTTTTTTGATGGCTCGGTAAATGGGAAACACTGCTCTGAGCCATTGCATAACCCCAACATATGTACCATACTCGTAAATCCTGCATACACAATATACTCTTCTAACTTTAACGTATTATTAAAACTGTAATCAATATTGAAGTCTTTCATTCTATGGAATCTTAAAAACAAATGATGCATAGGTTCTAACACAAAAGGGAAGAAAAATATGGTTGAAGAACCTCAGCGGATGTACGGCCTTCGCTTAAAGCTGACAGGATATTACGAAGTTGTGAAAATATTGGCAAAACCCACTGTGAAAGGGTGAAAGATGAGGGTGCGATATTCTAAATAAAAGTAGGAAACTTATGCTATGAAATATTATAGAAAATGTTCGTATTACTCGTACTTCGACTTATTCTTATGAAAAGGTGTTTCGCCACTGGGTATACCAATTTTGTACAGTAAATGTACCGCATAAAAAGGCAACGACAAATTGATGAAAAGCCAGCTTTTTGTTGGATACCAATTTAATTGCAAATTTTTATTGCACTCCACGTTTCTTAAGTGATCCCTTTATTTTATGAATATTTGAGTACTCAGTCAAAATTCCAGCAACGTCTACCTACTGTTGTTTTTTTTCAACCCTTTTTTATGTCCGACTGCTGGGCACAGGTCTCCACTCACAAGTGAGAGAGATTTAAGCCATAGTCCACCACGCTGGCCAAGTGCGATTGGTGCGATTGGTGGACGTCATGCTTTCGAGAAATTATGAATTTCTCCCAGGCATGCACGGCGATGGAGAACATCGTAATCAATTAAATATTACGGTATATTCCATCACCGTGGAGCAGCAATAAATGCGCACATTACAAATTTCTTTGTCAGAGGTGCGCGCCGAGGATTTGGACTCGGGATCGGTCGCGTCGAAGACTGCGGTTTTATACCACTCGGCCATCGCTGCTCTTCAAAGTCAAAGTCAAAGTCGGATTCTTTATTGGCACGAACATAGGTAGGAAATGGTTACACAATTGGTATATTGATCTACCAAGTTCTGCTCATATATGTATACAATCAAAATATATCAAATAATCTATACATTCGTTATAAATTAACTTATAATTATTGATTTCCAATTATTATATTATTATAATACTAGGTCAATAAAGATTACAATTCGAAAATTTTACATGTCAAATATGAATGAATAAATAACATTTAATTTAAAATTTGTAGTAATATTTTAAATGTCGTGGTTTAAAATAATATTAATATTTATTTATTTCAATTGTGACTTATCATTTAAAAATTCGTACTGCCCTTACTGTTATTACCTACTGTTGTTGCCCACGGTTAAATGCGAAGGTGTAAAGTATGGTCACACTTTTGGGAAGAGACGACCATAACGTATAATTATACTTCGCATCTCATCCTCATGATCACTGTAATTACATGTAGTCGTGCTTATCTGGACTACTACGCTGCACAAAGTTTAAAAAAAAAAGGAAAAAAAAGTGAGCACTTCGGATGAGATGCTCGTATAATGAAAATCGGACATCAGTTACAGGTAACCTCGTCTGATCTTATCATTATTACATAAAGGCTCTTAAATTAAAAACGTTAAACTAAATAATAAAGGTATTAAAAATAAGGCGCAGAGGACCCGAGTTCGTAAAATAGGCGCACACTCTTGGCTAATAAATTTTTGTTAGGAGCAGTGATAAATATTTATTTATGTATTTATATATAAATAAATACTAGTCACTGCGCCTCGATCAATGAAAACAATGTTATATTTTTAACTATGCTTTCCAGTACCGTGCAATCCTAAAAGTTAAACAAAAATTTCTTCAAAGCATTTGTTCTGCACTTAGTGGCCTGATTGTCTCCAAAGGAAATATCACTTATTTTATTTAATCTAAACAAATGAATAAAATTGGAGTGTCTGTTTGTAATATTAAAATAACAGCTTTTTACTACATCCATATGAATGTATACACGGTACACATTCATATGGATGTGCCAAATATATATGCCAAAATAAAAAAATTTAACATTCTTGTCTGTCTGTCTGGCCATCCGTCCGTCTGTCTGTCTGTCTGTTTGTTTCGGCTAATCTCTGAAACGGCTGGACCTATTTTGACAGGACTTGGATATTTTCACTGGCAGGTAGCTGATGTAATAAGGAGTAACTTAGGCTACTTTTATTTTAGAAATGATCTAAAACTAAAGTTATATATTATAAACTAAAGTTATAGTATAAGATATAAGTTAATATTCTAAATGTTAAACAATTAGAAAAATATGTCACTTTAAAAAATATAACATAGGTTCGCAGTCCGAATCGTCAACGACCCAAGATTGACTGACAGGCTAGAACCGCTTAGCTTGCGAAGAGACATAGGCTCGCTCTGCATGTTCTACCGACTTTACTATGGTGAGTGCTCCGAGGAACTCTTCAAATTGATGCCTACATCACCATTCCATGATTATACCACCAGACGAAGGTTAAAGTTCCACCGGCACCATCTGGACTCGTGGCGGTCCTCCACAGTCCGCTTTGCACGCTCCTTTTTACCACGGACGTGTAGGTTATGGGACAACCTTCCAGCTGAGGCATTCCCAGTGGACTATAACATGGGGTTCTTCATGAAAACTGTAAAAAGGCTCTCCTCCAAAGCCGGCAATGCTCGGGCGGCTCCCCTAGGGTTGCCCGTGTCCATAGGCGACGGTGATCGCTTAACATCACGCGGCCCGTCTGCCTTATTGTTAGGTTTATTTATAAAAAAAAAGGTTGCGACAAATAAAACTACAGAAAAATAAAATATCTTTAATATTAATTGATGAAAAAGCTTTCAAATAAATCAGTAAGTAATTACATTTTCTACAGTAATTTATAAAGAATATTCTTTAATGCCTATAAAAGATTATTTGCTTTTGATTCCCAATGGAAATTTAATGAAGTTTCTCATTATTAATATTACGGACTACGTTCTTCACTCGACTTTTAGCTGACGAATATTATCTGATCTTCGGATCATCTTTACTTAATATTATAAATATGAAGTTGGATGTTTGGATGGTTGTTTGTTGCTCAATCTTGTACAAGCGGCTGAACGGATTGGGACGAATTTTGCCACAGTGATAGATAATAGTCCGGAATAGCATACAAGATTCTTTTAATTTGGAAAAACGTATTATTCCCGTAAGATAGATTAGTAATCAAACAAACTTAAATTAAGATAGCGAAGTAACAAGTACAAAAGTAAGATAAAAATTTAAAAAAAAGCTGGCGCAGACGCAACCCGTGAATATCTGTGTACAAATGTTATGTCTTTGTATGCGTGCAACATCTAGAAAACTTCGAGTCCTGTCGGAGGTCGTATGCTGTAAGTTGCGCTGCTAGTCCAAAAGCTGATGGTTGCTTATACCAGCCTGGTCATTAACCGCATTTTTCCGTTTTATAGTAAGACTAGCTTTTACCCGCGGCTTCGCCCACGTGGTCAAAATGAATTAACAATGAGTTGTTTATTATACATGACACATTTGTGGTGGATAAATAGTGACAGTTCCACGATTAAAAGATACTTAGAGGAACCAGAGGTAATGCTGACCGCAGATAAAGTGTACGTACACTGACATACTGGAGCTTTAAGCTAACTTCAATAGAAGTGTGCTGGTGAAGATTGATGCAGGATCCACCGATCCTGCTTACGTGTACAGGCAATACTAACGTGGAGAGCACATATAAGTGTGATTTGTTTTTCAAATGGGTGTGATTTTTTTCTCTTGAAGTGTTTCCAGCCATACACGGCTTGGGACACAGAATAGAGCACTATTTTAATACGCTACTGTAGACGATAATATATGTATATCTTTCTTTCATTTGGGGATAGAATGTAAAGATTCTGGGCATTGGACACACGCGAACATGCTACATATAATTGTCCATGGGAGAAGCACGGTTCACCTCCGCTACCTTTAATGTTTGCCCTTGCGCTTTGTTCATGGTTATAGCGAAACTTAGCTTAATAGGAAATTGCAGCCTTTTGAAGTGGAATGGAACATCTGTGGGAATTATATAAATAAATTTTATAATTAATTATTATTATAAGCCAAAACAACAACAGTCGACACAACCAAAACCAAAATCAAAGAATATGTCTTATTCCTTTACCATATTAATTCTAAACCAAAACAAAAATTTTATCCAGCGCAAATTCAAAATCCAATTCAATTTATTAGTTGCCTATGACTTAATTAATTAATTTACATACCTTTTGTATCATTTGTTAGCGTGATTCAGAACTTGCAAATGAATTTTACTAATGCCATCTATTAACAACATCCGGAACTAAATATCTAGCAAATAACAAAACATCGATCTTCCCATGGGTATGTTTTACCGCGGTAAAAAGTAGCCTACGTTACTCTCCACCCTCCTCACTATCTCCACACATAAAAAACATACCATATAATAGCTTCGTTGCGACGTGAAAGACGGATAAACAAACAAACAAACACACTTTCACATTTATAATATTAGTATGGATGTAGTAATTTTTATGCACGTTCAAATCTTATTGAAATTCTTACCTTTGTTCATATTACAGATACATGTGACTGTATCTCCAACAATAAGCTATCTATCTATCCAGCTAATTTTACGGCATTAAAATAATTTCTGACGTGTAATTTTGTATCACGCGTGAAAAGGCCGCGAAAGATAGAAGTGCCAATTACCCAGAGATAAAACGTCAAACACACAGACAAGAGTTATCATTTTTATTCGGAGTAAAATTATATTGCTGTCGCGGCATCAAACAGAGAACATGATAATTAATGAGTTAATCAACTCCCCTTTTGATTGCTATAATCTATTAATGATGACTTGTAACTAAGGTAATAAATAAATGAAAGGCGCTGATAAACAACAGATTATATTATTATCACCGCTCCATTTATATTTTGATCTGGACTTTGTTATGCGTTGAGAAGAAATCAAGACATTTTGCCTAGAAAAGGAAAAGTTGAGCTGCTTTACTCTATTGGTATCTTAAGTTGCAACAAAATTGGGATGCTGACTAGTTAAAGTTTTTTATCAATAACTAGCCTTCCGCCAGCGGCTTCGCCCGCGTGGATACGTTTAATGGGTTTCCGTATGATAAAAAACAGCCTATGTGCTATTATTCCAGGCTTCATTGCTATATAAAAATCATAGGCGTTTAGCCAATTGCTTCGACCGCGTTGACCCTATTACCCGTTTTTACGTTGGAATGAAGCATTTTTCCGCGATAAAAAGCAGCCTATGTTACTCAGGGTGAATGTAGCTTTCTAATGGTGAAAGAATTTTTGAAATCGGAACAGTAGTTTTTGAGTTTATTCATTACAAACATTCAAAAATACAAATCTTTTCTCTTTAAAATATATATATTGGTGTAGATTGAACCATGTTTTTTATGTGGCAACCAAAACACGAAAAAAATAGATATTAAATTACTAAAAGGAATATAGAAATATATGGGCATATTACATTATATATTACGTTTTACAATTAAAATTACAGACTTGTAAATTATCAGATATTTTTTTCAGCTGAGGCATTCTCAGTGGACTATGACATGGAGTTCTACGAGAAAGTTGTAAAACAACCTTTTTTTATCGAGGGGAAACCTTCAAAAGGTACCCGGCACCTTGGGAGAGGATACCGGGTTATGTGGGATTGACCGCTCTAAAACCCCCTCAGTGGCCTGCCTCTATGCTTGGGGAGGACTCCGAGATCTCCAGTGGAACGCACCGATGTCCTCCACGCACGGCTCCAGGAATGGGCACATCTTCGGAAGAGCAGATATACTCTCCTGCACGTTCCGATGCTTACGGCGGCAAGCGGCCTCGCACACACTTCCCAAGGCTGCTAGCTGAATGGATCGAGCACCCATTCTCACCGCCAGCAACCCTGGAAGCCCCCTTTTAGTCACCTCTTACGATCAGGCAGGGGATACCGTAGCTCTTTTCTTAATCCCGAAGCTCCGGCAACACATCCTTAGGGTTGTCTTCAGTAATCAAAGGGCCTAATCTATTACCATCTCTGTACCGTGCTTTTATAATTTACTGCTATCAGTTCTATCTTCTAAGAACGAAAATATTGTTTTAATCAATCTATTTATTTTTCGGAAATGCCACGCCAGAGACAAAGAGTTAATCAAATTAATTAATGCCAAGTTGACTTCATAGCAAGAAATTTAAAGTAATTTGGTGAATAAGATTAAATTTCACTGCGACGACAGTTCATAAAAAGCTGATTTTATAAACCCTAGCGTCGTTAACAAAGGACTATAAAGAGCTAAAATTGGTTCATTTATTAAAACGGTTACCCTTTATGATAGGCTGCAACCCTTTTTGCGTCCCAATGCTGGGCATGGGTCTCTCCCCATTATTGGGGAGGCCTGGAGCTTACTCCACCACGTTGCACAAAGCGGGTTGGTGGAGAATTGTTTGGACTGTTACGCATGATTTCAGAATTTAGAAAAATTTTCATCATAGTCCGCCACTTTGTATATGAATTAGTGGACATGATATGCGTACGAGAAATTTAGTATAAGTCTCAGGAATGCGAAGGGAAGAACACACAAGAAGAAGACAAATATCACATTTATTAGTACTGCGCGCTACTCATTAGTACGACATTTTCCGTTTGAATCTAACAGCTCTTTACCTAGCTTAGCTCGTATGTAATCTTTCAATAACCCCAACAAACTCAAAGATAAAGACACATATTTTCAATTGCACAGATATGGGTTTCTGTTGTGTAAATAAATAAATAAATAAATAAATTCCATAAATATGGGATATGAAAGTTGTTCATATATTTATATTCAGTTTACTACATTGATGCCACTTTCATGATTTATTCAATTATTACAAAAATAAAAAACTTAATTAGGTCACACATATAAAACTTTACATTTATATCAGCGCCGCAAATATTCATCCATTACAAAGGATTATGAATTTGCGGCGCTTGCGATGGAAACTATGGGTCCATGGTCGGCTGACATGAAAACATTCATGCAAGACATGTCGACCAGACTGATTCTAGCCTCAGGTGACCAGAGGGCTGGCAGCTATTTTTCTCAAAAAAATAGCCTATTAGTTCAGAGGGGAAATGCTGCCAGCGTTCTGGGCACAATGCAAATTTTAGATTAATTTTCTTTTTATAGTTAATTGTTTTAGTTTTTAGTTTTTATTATTACTTTTAAGTTGTTTTATATTTCATAGATTTATATCAGTTTTATTGAAAATATTATTTGTTCCCATTTTTGTATTTTTTTCGGCTCAAATCCTATCGTCGGCTTTGGATACCTAATGTATCATCTTATTATAGTAATATTTTGCATAAGTAAGAAAGAAACTAAAACGCATTTTTACGTTAACAATAACCCTTCAATTCAAAAACTACTGCTACTACTACTACCAAAATAAACTTTCTGCTGCGAATTATTGGAAAACATCTTGTTGCACCTCCGGATTAAAGACTACCAATATGATTGATGAAGTCACGAGTCAGCGCGAAAGGCAGTGGATCATAGCGTGTGATTGATCACTCGAAGCGAAGTTACCTGCAAGCCTTATTTCTCTGTTTTAGAGATTTCTTTAGGGACCTGATATTTCACTTAACACGTGGTGGAGGAAAATGAATGTTGTATATACATTCTCTGACTACACTTCTAAAACAATTCCTTGACGCTATTATACATATTATAAATCTTATTTTATTGTTTTGGATTGACCTGTATGGCTCAATGATTACATTGTCAGACTGCCCAGATAGTTTAAATTGGTAGTCATTTAAATTTGTAGGTTTCAATACGTATTTGCCTTGGCCCTGTTAGGTATATGGAGATGCTCATTACCAATGATAGGTCACGAAAATATAGCAATGAAGAAGACCTTTGTAAGGATTTACGTGGTTTTGCGGAAAACCTAGCATACCTATATGAAATCAAAATTTTTCTGTCCTCATCGATGTCAATTCTTTAGAAATTGTTAATCCTAATTTTTTAAATGGTTATACAATCATATATTTTTTATAGATAGCACTGCAATTTTATATATATAGTTATATATATTTATAGTTATTATATTGACGACCCGTGTGGCGCAATGGTTACCATGCCGGACTGCCGATCGGAGGGTCCCGGGTTCGATTCCCGGCGAGGCAGAAATTGAAATGATGAGTTTTAATTTCTGTACTTGGTCTGGGTCTTTGTGTTTCTGTCTTTGTGTGTGTCCATGGTACCCACGACACAGGGAATCCTAATGTGGGGCTATGAGTGTATAGCGTTGTATAGCGTTATATATATGGCAAAGTTTATCTTCGTACAATGGTCTTGACGATAAAGATACTATATTTCATAAGGGTTGATATGCCTTGCTAAATTATAATGTTTGAAAATAACTATTCAGCTTTTTAAATTATTTTTACACAAAATGCCTTATTTTGGCCTACCTACCAAAAATAGATACATATTAATATGGTGTCGCTGACGTTTTTTTAGATCTAGTAAATAAAAATATTTTTAGAACATTGTATCGTACTTATCGCCTAAAAATCGGTTCAGTGGTTCAAGCGGGAAAGCTTAGCAGACAGACAGACAGACAGAGTTACTTTCGAATTTATAATATTAGTATGGATATGGATTAGCATGTCAGAGCTCAAATATACCTATATGCATAATAGTTTTTTAGTAAAAAAGTAGTACCACAAAAATGCTTAGGTTGTTAAACTGAATTTTCTTTTAACTAAATTCTCAATATCTACGAGTAGCTTGAAAACGGCGCAGGTGCGTCAGTGACTCTTGGGAGCAGTTCTTTTTGATCGAAAAACAAAATGAGGGTCAGAAAGCTATTATGGTTACAATCCAATAGACCTATTATATTTTTGAAGAGTAGTGATAGATTAGTTGCTAAAAAAATATTGTGTAAGAAAAATATTCATTTAACTGTTCTTTGCTGTCAGAAAAAATAATTCCTTATGATGTTTTTTCGCCATGCTTGGCTGTAACCTTTTTTGCGTTCCACTTCTAGGCACGGGTCTCTCTCCACTATTGGGGAGGCCAGGAGTTTACTCTACGCTGCTCCATAGCGGATTAGTGGAGATGCGGACACTTGGATGTTTTCAAACTGCTACTGAAGGCCTCCGAAAATGTTTTACGACTGTTATCTATTTATTAGTAAGTTTGGCGATATCTAGCTTAAAAGCGACGCAGGTACTTCAGTGACTCTTGGGAGCAGTTCTCCGTGATCGAAAAACTAAATGAGGGTCAGAAAGCTATTACGGTTACTATACAATAGACCTCTTATATTTTTGAAGAGTAGTGATAGCTTATTGAGTAAGATTTTTTTTGTGTTAGGAATAATTTTTCCTTACTATGTCTTTTTTCCACCATGCACATATGTAAGTCCTCATAGGCATGCTATATTCACCAGTCTGCAGGTGGCCAGCGTGGTGATGTCATTTAGCTTTGATGATAAAGGCAATGACGTGTTAGTGTATGCTGATACCGAGACAATGCAATATTCTTTAAAGGAACGTTCAGAAGGCAACCGTTCACCCATACTTCAAGGCTTAATCTTTACGGAACGGTTCGAAACTTTGTGAACTTTCTGACCACAGTTTAAAAAATATCTATACTAATATTATAAAGAGGAATGATGTGTATTTTTGTATGCTTGTAATGAATTAACTCAAAAACTACTGTTCCGATTTCAAAAATTCTTTCACCATTACAAAGCTACATTCACCTTGAGTAACATAGGCTACTTTTTATTGCGGAAAAATGCTTCATTCCTACGTAAAAACGGGTAATAGGGTCAACGCGGTTGAAGCTACAGGTAATTAATAAGTCTAAAGAATTTTAATCGATACTATTGCGTAGCTTCATATCGTGTTCATTTTGTTAAATTAGTGAAATAAGAACAATCAATAATTCATTATTTTTTGTTGTTTTATTACAATTATTATTATTTAAAAGTACAGATATAGTACTTACATGACGCGGCATTTAGCCATTGGAGTACAGTTGTTATCTTCGGCGTCCAACAAGACTCGACCTTGTTTATATTACATGTAGATTTACATGGGTTCAGCGACTATTTCACGCATTATTTGATGCTTTATTTTGAGGCCACCTTCCACCGACTCATCAAAAGATGATGGTGGTGAGTGGTGGTGAGTAAGCTACATGTGTCACTATTAAAGTTTTCTAAATATTTTGCAAACTCCGAAATGTAATATAAGAAGTATACGGCCACTCACCAGTCATGACCAACTCGACTTGCGGCAGATCTCCCTTTCCCAGAATAATAATTATGAAAATATTTTATTAAATGTATCCTTCCATTACACGAGTATGACGCTAACATTATTCATATCATTGTTGTTATTACTTCCTGTGTAAGTTCGTTGTTTGCTTACCTTGTTCCATGTTGGTTCTATAACTTGTAACTGAATTTGAAGTATGAAGTATCATTTGTTTAACTTTCGTTTAATTTTGTATCAACAATCTTTTAGGTACCTAAGTCAGACATTCCGAGAGTTTCTGCCACTTTAAACGGTTATTTTTCCAAGACGTGTAACTCTAATTTGTAGAGAAATCCCCATCACCTTTGGATCATTTAAAAATCTGTCAAACTCTTACTAGCAAAACATCTTCGTTTTGCTTCTGTTTGTACGACGATATAGTACAATGACATCATTGTACTCTATCGCTTTCTCTACCTAATGTTAATTTGAAACCCCACGTAATAATTATCATCATTATCAAACAGTTCAAGCATTCCCTTTAAATCATTTAAGATGCACCAACTGCCTTTTAAAGTTTGTCCAATCTGGGTTTGACCTTACCTCTTTCAGCAAGTTATCGTGTCAGAACATTTAGCTTAATCTTTGAATTCCGAAATTCTCATTCCAGTTTGAGATTTATTAGCAGTAATAGTCTGAGTAATAGGAATTGAAATTGATAGGTGGTTTTCAAATGGACAATTCAAATTGGGTCTCAATTATCATAGTGAATGGACTACTTTCGATCCTCGAAAAGTTTGGATTTTGCAAGTTTAATTGATTCATGTTTTCAGTCATTTCTTGTGCTTCAAATACAAGAAGTATTTAAAAACGTGTAGTCCATCACACGGGCGGAGCCGCAGGCGGAAAGCTATCAAAGAAAAATGCGGTACTGGTGTTTCAATGATCAGTAGGTACCTGGACGACCGAGTGTTGCTCGGATAAAAATAATTGGTTTTCTTGGTTTTATTTTAAGCAAAACACTCACTGGCTTAGTCTTATTTAACAAAGCCATCTGAAATAGCTCTCAAATAAAAAAAATGTCACAAAAAATAAAAAACGCTACATGCTTGCTTGAGGTTTGAACCCGGGTCTCTAGCACCGCAGTTAGCCTACCCTACCATTCGACCAAGGAAGCTATAATACCATCGACGAAATTTTTATAGAGCTCTGTCAAATCAACAATGTCATTTGTTTGAACGGCGGATTGGCGGATGACGTTTGACGGCGTTCGCGCAGCATAAGTAATAATCAATTTACATCTATTGGAGAATAATAATAATATTGTGGGGTAGAACGCCAAACGTCATCCGAGTTCAAATATTATATTGATGTATTAATATTAATTTGATGATAATGATATGTATATATAACATTATCATCATAGTCATATATAATTATATGACATACACTTGTTTTGATATTACATGTTCAAATAATGGAATATTTAAAACCCTGACAATTTATGTGTTATTACATATACACACTACTACACAAATTTGTATATGTATGTATAGACCTAAAACTGCTCACCTGCTTGGTATATTACAGAGGAAAAATAATATAGTAACTGTAAGACAATGTTGTACCTGTAATAATGCAATAAACATTTTGGTTTGATTTTGATAAAATAAGAATAAAACGACAAATTCTAAAAATAAAACCTAGCTTTATCAATCTATCACCTACGAAACCCTAAAATAGGCACTAAATTTCATGAGAATCGATGAAGCTGTTTTCGAGATTCAAATTATATATATTATTATATACATATAGGTATTACGAGAATTGCTCGTATAAAGGTATTAGATTTTTAATTAATTCTACGATCCTCCTTCACCTCATGTGGTGATTTTCATCAAACCTTCCAATAGAATTTGTTATATCCATATTTCATCATAATCACAGCATATGTCATCCTTTAGATCTTTAGAATCGAAGCACTCTATCTAATTTTTCATGAACGAAGCGCTTGTTCGAGCATTTTAGACGTTCCCTATAGGCGTAATCAAGGCGAGAGCTGTCTTGAGCAAGATTAATTAAGACTCGCAGCATCAATCATTGCTCTTCGGACGGAACAGATTCCGCGTTTCATGTTCACTTGTTGGTTACTTGAACGTAGGGAGATGGATTTTAGTTCCTTTCAACGAAATATTTTAAAATAACATTAAAACTATTTTTCGTTACATTTCCTTCTGAAGTGTGGTTAAGACATTACTACCATGCTGACCAAGGTAGAAATTTCCACTTCCCATGGCTGCAACCCTTTTTGCATCCCACTGCTGGGCACGGGTCTCTCCCCATTATTGGGGAGGCCTGGAGCTTACTCTACCACGCTGATCCAATGCAGGTTGGTGGATATGCGGTTTAGTGGCCAACCCACTGTCGGGTGTTTTCACCCCGCCCATAAAGCCTCCGACAAGGTTTAACGACTGTTATCTATCGACAATAACCGGGACCGACGGCTTAACATGCCCTCCGAAGCACGGAAATGCGCATGATGTTTTTTGCCACTAACGGTCACCCATCTCACACCCATTGTCAACCCATACCCATTCTGTTATCTCAAAATATATAATGTACTTTTTTTTTTAAAGAGTGCTGCTGTGAGATTTTCTCCGCCATGGAGATGTTCATTGCACCCACGACACACCGTACTATACCCTAATGTGAGGCTGTGAGTGTGAAACGTTATTTTATTTTATTTTATTTGAATGGAGTAGCAGACGAGCATGCAGGCCACGTGGTGTTAAGTGGTCGCTGCAGCCCATGGACATCTACATACAACCTCAAGCAAGCATATCATAGTCTTGTCTGAGGTCGTGTGCAGTTGCGCTGCTACTCCGGAGGCTGGTGGTCGCCTCATGTAAGTGTGGCCGGCAAAGGTGCAGACCTTTCCACCAAAACACAATAGAATTGGTTCACGGCAGAAGTGTGTGCAACGGTGGTACTTCCCCGGGGAACCATAATAGTTCTACCACCTACATCATTTATTAAAAAGTAGTCTTATTTTTTACCGCGGTAAAACATTCCGTTCTCAGTGGATTAAATGGGATTAAACTGCTAGTACGGACGTAAAGAACTTACCTTGAATTCAATCACATAAAGGTCCAAAGAGCCTTCCTGAATGAAATGAAAGTATTTTATTTGCACAAATATCGTGAAAAAAAAGATAAATAACGTTTCACACTCATAGCCTCACAGTAGGGTAGAAATACCCTGTGTCGTGGGTACTCTAGAGTTTGATGCTTCACATCAACCTCTATGATGATTAATTGTTAGTACCTGGACGCCAGAGCGTTGCTCGGATAAAAACAATTTATTTACTTGGTTTATTTTTAAGCAAAGCATTCATTGACTTAGTGTTACTTTACAAATCCTTTTGAAATACCTAGCTCCCAATAAAAAAAAATTGTCACAAAAAAATAAAAAACGCAACTTGCCTACTTGAGATTTGAACTCAAGTTTCTAGCTCCGTAGACGGCTTTCGTAACCATTCGACCAAGAAAGCTTTAATTCACTTGACGAAATTTTTATAGAGGTCTTTCATAATTATCGACATTGTCATTTGTTTGAAGGGTGGATTGTCAAATGTTGACCATTTCAAGCTTTCTACGCCACAATATTATTAATATTTTCCAATAGATGTCGGTAAGAGTAATTTTATATTTAACTGCATAAACATTTAAAAAAACGACAAATTTTATCAATAAAAATTTGTGGATCGATTTATCATCCCCGCAACCAGTGTACTAAATTTCATCAAAATCTTTGGAGCCGTTTCCGAGATTCAGAAAATATATTTAGATATATACAAGAATTGCTTGTTTAAAGGTATTAGATAAAAGTTTATTAAGAAAATATTATTTTTAAAATCTGAATTAGATGTCACTCTCTTTTGTTTTGTGTCTGACTGACGAAGTTGTAGCTCAGCTCCCAATAAAGATATATCAAAAAACCTAGGCAGTTTTCCTCCGGTAGTTTCCCCGCAGTATAGGACCATGGACACACACAAAGACAGAAACACAAACACCCAGACCGAGAACAGAAATTTAAATTATGAGTTTAAATTTCTCTTTCTCCGGGAATCAAACCCGGGACTTTTTGATTGGCAGTCCGGCATGGTATAACCATTGCGTCAAGCGGGTTGTCAAGAGAAGAAAAAATATTTATTTCATATTAGGAATACAAAAAATATTCGCTTAATGAAAGTCATTTTTATATATTTTATATGTCTATTTGAGATAACAGAATGGTTATGGGTATATAATGGGCATATGTGACAGCTGATAGTGTGAGACACTATCTGCTAAAGTCATTCATAATAGTGTAACGTCAACCATATTCATCCCGTGGGGCTCATATAATTATTACCGTAGAAGTTAGTAGCCTTATTTAATGGCAAAATTATTTTTAGCTAATAACCTCGGTACTTCGTGTGTTATAATTAATTTTGTGAAACCGTCCAAGTGCTAGAGATAGTAATGAAATCAGTAGAAATATAATAATAATATTCTTCTGTTCGTGTTCGTTGACAGTGAACTCCTCCTAAACGGCTGGACCGATTTTAATGAATTTTTGGGTGTGTTCTGGATTCGAGGATGGTTTAGATTCACAATTTGTTCCACTAGAAATTGTTTTTTGTTTTTGTTTATTTATTATTATTAGCAGTTTCCCCATATAAATTGTTCCTACCTGTCAAACGTTTGTATTTCGCACGGAGTTCCAAATAACGCGCGCACCCCCCTCTCTGTGGTATTTCGTGCCGTGTCGTTCTAAACTTTGACACAGTCAGAATAACAGGACAGTTTGTATGTCACTATTTGTTTTATAAATCTCTTTAAGATAATAAGAAAACAAATCCTCTTTCATTACTTTCAAGGCAGGACAACGTCTGCAGGGCCTATTAGTATTTTCTATAAAAGAAGATATCGTTTTTTGCCACTAGTTGTGCCACAATGAATCAGATCCGGTCAGATTGTAATACAAATATTATTTCTTCTTTAACTTTTGAAGCCTTAAAATATGATCTAAAACAAGTTAGCATTGTAGGTACCCTATACAACCTTCGACCGTACCTGACATTGCTTAGTGTTTAATACTTATGACCTTACAACGCATGGTTACAAAATTGTACCACAGGATTGAGTTTGTATTATTGTGAACATCGAATTAGAATACGAAGGTGCCGAGGTCAACAGTCCTATCCCGAGATATTGTAAGCTTCAGAATACCCCAATATTATACCGTCCCAGAATATATTAAGCGTAATGTGTTACTAAGGGTGCGAAGTTATAGTGAGGTTAGAACCTTGCTGCATATCCGGGATTAAAGTTATGTTTTGTAAAACCAAGAATGCGTACAGTAAATTTAAGTTTTTGGCTGTTCGCCAATCTTTAGAGTAAAGTAAAACAGGTGTGATCGGGAATGAGATGGATGATCACTAGAGACGATTTTCATAAGTACATCCACGCCGTCAGTCCTAGTTATTACCAACAGAGAGCAGTCACACAGCCGAGTCGGAGGCCTGGCTGGCTGCAACCCTTGTTGCGTCCCACTGCTGGACACGTGTCTCTCCCCATTATTGGGGAGGCCTGGAGCTTACTCCACCACGCCACTCAGACGCGGGTTGGTGAAGATGCGAATTAGTCGCCAACCCGCTGTCGGATGTTTTAAAACCGCCCAAAAGGCCTCCGACAAGATTTAACGACTGTTATCTATCGACAACAATCGACCGACGGCTTAACGTGCCCTCCGAAGCACGGAAATGCGCATGTTTTTTTTGCCACTAGCGGTCACCCATCTCACACCTGACCGCGCCCGTTTGGCTTAGCTGCATAGACCGCTTGCGTTCTACGCTTGACGCCGAGTCATGCACGCTTCGGTCGCTTCGAGTCGGAGGTCTACTAACCCGCATCGCCATCACCGCGAGCAGCGTGGTTGAGTATGCTACAAATCTCTTCAACTATTATGGAAGAAAATTATTATGGAGACAGAATCCGTAACGATGAAATCCGTAGAAGAATGAAAGTTACCAAAAGTTAGCTCATAAAAATTTGCAAGCTGAAGTATCAATGGGCAGGCCATTTTATAAAAGTATATTTTATAGTTAGGATGACCGACAACCGATGAGGAAGATAGGTCCTCGAATGACGACTACGTCTTGGCAAAAGGAGTAAAGAAGACAGAAGGAAGCCTGATTGAAAAGGCGCAGCCGGTTCTGCGGGGAGGTAGGAGTGGCAAACAATGATGATGATGATGATAATTATGGAGATGGAGATATTAGAGAGATCCACGCCCAGCAGTGGGTCACCTATATGCTCACTTCACTCAAAGGACGACATCAGCTATTGTGAAGACACTTCTCTGTACAAAGCATTATCATTAGTAGTATTTCAAATGAAGTTATCACACAGAGTATTTCTGTTAGTACACACATTAATTTTCCTCCCGTCAGTTGAATTCAGCTCCTCCTTCCCAGATACCGAGAAATGTTCAGAGAGTTCTAAAGTGTGAAATTTAGGCATCCCAGTGATTTACTAAATAGTTGTAGATTCAAATAGATTAACCATATTGTAGCCTTGTTTTAGTTTTGTTATATGTGAGCAGCGATGGCCGAGTGGTAAAAAACCGCGGTTTTCTGACGTGACCGATCCCGGGTTCAAATCCTCGGCGCGCACCTCTAGCAAAGAAATTTGTAATGTGCGTATTTATCGCTGCTCTCCATCACCGAGCATGCCTGAGAGAAATTCATAATTTCTCGAAAGCATGACGTCCAGCAATCTGCACTTGACCAGCATGGTGGACTATGGCCTAAATCCCTCTTACTTGTGAGAAGGAGACCTGTGCCCAGCAGTGGGACATAAAAAAGGTTGAAAAAATATGTTCAATTTTGCGCTCTTAAGTACTTTAACATACCTTTACTTACCCTAGTTAGTAGATTTAAATGAAAATATTTGTATTAGTTCTACATTATAATTCCAAATGGTTTAAACTTGTCTTCGGTCAAAAATATTTTCAGATTTTTGCTGATATTTACACCTATAGGTATTTAAGTACATGACGCTGCAAACAGATTCGAATGTTTTAAAAACTGAAAACTATTATATTTACCGCTGGGAAATGAACCTGGAACCATTTCCAACGCAATAATTGTAAGCTGAAAACTACTATGATTGACGTAGAAAAATATTTTTGTACGAATAAATCTTGAATAATTATTATGAATGAAGAATACCTTTATTTATACATATACCAAAAAGTCCATATTAAATAAGCATAGTAAAATAAGCTTCGTAGTAAGATATACAACATCCAGAATTAATTTATTTGCTCTTGTGATCTTATTTACTTGTTTGTTATAAGGCCTGAAAGCGAAGCAAATTGTAGGTAACGAGTACGTACAGTAAAAGTTGATACATTTGCTTGAAGGCATGTGTGAACTTGATTGCAAACGTGATTGCTTGAGAAAGTTATTTAACTCGGTTCAGACATTGTGTTGGGAACATTTTTTGTATAAATAAAGTAGAACATAAGTACACTCCAAAGAAATTCTTCTACACAAGAGTAGGTACATTTCACTTGGTGCTAAGTGGTCACTGCAGATCAGAAATTTTACGCATATGTGTGATAATCTGGTATGACTACGAGTCGGGATTGATGGATTTTTAGATAAATATCAAGCGTTGCTTTAATAAGAAGTTATCGCCATCGTATAATAGATAACTAATAGAGTCCGCGCCAAACTTTATTGCGGATCTGAAGTTAGTAACAAGACCCGTCGTATTAGCTAGTTTCTGGTGTCATCGGGGAGTAAAGTGACTGTACCGGCGCAAACAAGCACTCACAGCTCACTTCAGATATAGATAGATAAAGTTTGGCGCGGACTTTAAATACAAACGATCATCACAAATATTTTTGAGAGAGCTGCGTAACCAGATTTCAAATAAGTTGCGCAATATGCGGTTCGATTCTTTCCTCCAAACTATTATTATATCGCTTGAAATTGTGATTACCAACTGATTGAGGTAATAGTAATTATTCTATGGCTATACGTTTGTTCAAGTGATGCTTTTACGTCTACTAAAATCACAGAACCAAAAGAATATAGTAAAAAGAGTTTTTACTTGAAACTTATACACGAAAGCTTCTCGTTAACGTTAAAGAACCATAGATAAGATACTAAGATAGGCACTTAATTCATCCGCCGACAGTTGATAGAATTTGATAGACTTGTGCGAACATCGGCTGTGTAGGGTAATCAAGCCGAGCCAACACAACTTCAGTAAGATTAATTACAGCGCTCAGTATCAATCATTTGTCCGCAGCCGAGTACAAATTCACGTTCAAGTTCACTTGGGTGGCTAAAATAGAATGAGACTATGAGCTATGAAAAATCCCAATAATCTATGGCATTTAAAATTGAGAATTATGTATGAAATTCTACGTATCCAATATGATGTTATAATGTAAAATAGTAGAAATTACGGTGTTCGTAAATAACTAATACTTCATAAATAAAAGCTCATTGAGCGTATATTTCCGTTCGCAGATAAAAAATATACCGCATTAAACAACACACTACGTAGATTTTCCAATCTGGCAAAACGATCCCTTGACGACCCCTATTATGCAATGGTTACAATGTCGCACTGCCGTTCAAGAGGGTCCCGTGTTCGATTCCAGGTGAAGCAAAAATTTGATTGATGAGTTTATATTTCAGTTCTCGGTCTGCATATTTGTGTTGCTGTGCTTGTATGTGTCCATGGTACCCACGACATAAAAAATTCTAATGTGAGACTATGAGTATGTAGCGCCTGTTGTTTTTATTTACTACTTCATAAACTTTAAGTAATACGAATGTTAATGTCATGCTTTTACGCCAACCGAACTCGCAGAAACAAAAGACTATGGTAAAAAGAGGTTTTACATGAAACTTGTTCTCGAAAGCTCTGATTTCCATAAACAAAGAGAAGATAGGCCCTTAATTCATCCGCTGACAGTTGATAGAATTTGATAGACTTATGCGAACATCGGCTGTGTAGGGTAATCAAGCCGAGCAAACACAACTTGAGTAAGATTAATTACAGCGCGCAGTATCAATCATTTGTCCGCAGCTGAGTACAAATTCACGTTCAAGTTCACTTGGGTGGCTTAAATAGAATGAGACTATGAGCTACGGAAAATCCCAATGCAAAATATGGAAAATGTAGTAACCTTGCGTAATAGGGATCGTCAAGGGTCCCTATTACGCAAGGTTACAATGTCGCACTGCCGTTCAAGGGGGTCCCGTGTTCGATTCTAGGTGAAGCAAAAATTTGATTGATGAGTTTATATTTCAGTTCTCGATTTGTGTTTCTGTTCTTGTATGCGTCCATGGTACCCACGACACAAGGAATTCTAGTATGAGACTATGAGTTTGTAACGCCTATTGTTTTTATATATTACTTAATAAACTTTATTTAATACGAATTTTAATACCATGCTTTTACGCCAACCAAACCCGCAGAAACAAAAGACTATGGTAAAAAGAGATTTTACAAGAAACTTGTTCTGGAAAGCTCTGATTTACATAAACAAAGAGAAGATAGGCCCTTAATTCATCCGCTGACAGTTGATAGAATTTGATAGACTTATGCGAACATCGGCTGTGTAGGGTAATCAAGCCGAGCCAACACAACTTGAGTAAGATTAATTACAGCGCGCAGTATCAATCATGTGTCCGCAACTGAGTACAAATTCACTTTCAAGTTCACTTGGGTGGCTTAAATAGAATGAGACTATGAGCTACGGAAAATCCCAATGCAAAATATGGAAAATGTAGTAACCTTTCGTAATAGGGATCGTCAAGGGTCCCTATTACGCAAGGGTACAATGTCGCACTGCCGTTCAAGGGGGTCCCGTGTTCGATTATAGGTGAAGCAAAAATTTTATTGATGAGTTTATATTTCAGTTCTCGGTCTGCGTATTTGTGTTTCTGTGCTTGTATGCATCCATGGTACCCCGCGACATAAGGTATTCTTGTATGAGACTATGAGTTTGTAGCGCCTGTTGTTTTTATTTATTACTTCATAAACTTTATTTAATACGAATTTTAATACCATGCTTTTACGCCAACCAAACCCGCAGAAACAAAAGACTATGGTAAAAAGAGATTTTACATGAAACTTATTCTGGAAAGCTCTAATTTCCATAAACAAAGAGAAGATAGGCCCTTAATTCATCCGCTGACAGTTGATAGCATTTGATAGACTTGTGCGAACATCGGCTGTGTAGGGTAATCAAGCCAACACAACTTGAGTAAGATTAATTACAGCGCGCAGTATCAATCATTTGTCCGCAGCCGAGTACAAATTCACGTTCAAGTTCACTTGGGTGGCTTAAATAGAATGAGACTATGAGCTACGGAAAATCCCAATGTAAAATATGGAAAATGTAGTAACCTTGCGTAATAGGGATCATCACGGGTCCTACAGAAAATCCCAATGCCAAATATGGAAAATTTAGGTGAGAGATCTACAATGGTTCGACTGTGGAAGTACCACCGCTGCACCCACTTCTGCCGTGAAGAAATTTTATTGTGTTTCGGTGGAAAGGTGCAAAAGCGAAGCGTTCGAAATAGTAGCGCAACTGCATGCTACCACAGGCAACACTTAGATTTGCTTGTGGTTGTGTGTAGATGTCAATGGGCTGACGCGATCACTTAACACCACGTGGCTTTTTTTTTGTATCGGGAAACCGGGGTACCGAAACCTTCAAATGGTACCCGGCACCTTAGGAGAGGATACCGGGTTATGTGGGATTTGTACCGTACTAAAACCCCTCGATAGCCTGCCTCTGCGCTTGGGGAGGACTCCGGGATCTCCAGTGGAACGCACCGGTGACCCAGAATGGACCTATCTTCGGGAGAGCAAATGTGCTCTCCTGCACCTTCCGATGCTTACGGCGTCATGTGTCCACGCACACACCGCCGTCCTTCCTCCCGGGGCTGCTGGCTGGACGGATCGAGCTCCCATCCTCAACACAACCCCGGAAACCCCCTTTTAGTCGCTTCTTACGATCAGGCAGGGAATACCGTAGCTCTATTCTTAATCCCAAAACTACAGGAAATTAACACCACGTGGCCTGTAATCTCGTCTGCAGCTCTGAAATAAAAAAATCCACATAATATCCAATTCAATCACGCAAAAACAAGTAATAAATGTATAAATAAACATAAACATTCATAAATACTTACTCATAAGAAATTTATTAGAATCGTATCAGCGTGACTATCGCATACCCCAGGATTTAGGATAAATCTAATTTTATCATTCAATATGAGGCATGATAAAGATATGAATTAAATGTTTTATATCATATCATTGTAATTATTTCCACTGTTCTATTCAATAGTAGTTCACCTAAATTATTACCTACACATTATAACTCATAAGAACACAACATTTTAAACTCATATTGTGTATAAAATTATGTCACAACGATATTTTATTCGTACAAGCATGTTTTAATATCTCCGAGTAATTTCGCTTAGAGCTATGTTTGTCCCTAGCTTACTGTGGTCAGATATAATCCTCATAAAGGTGAAGCCACAGGAAAATCCGTCTGTCGTGAAATCGGCTTAGAGCTCCGCGCAATCAGGGACAAATTATTTTAAAACATTTATGGATAATAGGAATGAAAACCTCTAGTTATTTGTAGGGAATAAATTATAAAAGAAGGAAAGAAAATTAATTAATTTACAATAATGGATGGTCTTCATAATATTTTTCATAGTTCTCCGTAGTCCTTGGGTATGATAGATTTTGTGTTCAGAACTGTATGTGGACAATATACTTCTCCATTTATTTTCCCATCCCATCTACTACACACACAACACACACCTACACACACACGCGCGCGCGCGCGCACCCACACACACACACATATACACATACAAACACACATATATATATATATATACATACATACATATGTAATAAATGTAGGTAACGTATATGTATACAATACAATACACTACAAATATTCTTTATTCGTAGGTACACCACATTATATAACAAAAGTAAAAAATACCAAAAAAACAACAGTGGTGACCAAAAGGTGGTCTTATCGCTAAAGTAGCGATTTCTTCCAGACAACCTTTGGATATTAAATAAATAAATAAATAACGTTTCACACTTATAGCCCCACAGCAGGGTAGTTATACCCCGTGTCGTGGGTGCCATGGACACACACAAAGACAGAAGCACAAACACCCAGACCGAAAACAGAAATTTAAACTCATCATTCAAATTTCTGCTTCGCCGGGAATCGAACCCGGGACCGTCCGATCGGCAGTCCGGCATGATAACCACTACGCCACGCGGGTCGTCAGTAACATGGATATTAACATGGTAAAAATAAAGAAATAAGACGGGTAGAGGTGTACAAATTGTATACGTATAGGTAAAAAAAAATTGGTTCAGGATGGTGATCTCGTGATGTAAATAATAAAATCGTAATATGCCACTGGGTAAATTTATATTGAAGGGTGAGGTAGTGTAAGGTCTAAGGTGTGCGAGTAGAACTTGCGAGCAATCAATCACTGTGTGATGATCCGCCGCCTCTTGCACTGACTCGCGACGTCATCAATCAAATTGGAATTGCCCTACATAGAAAAATGCTAGATGTTCACAATTTTTTATCTCTTTTTTACGTGTAGCAAGCAGCAAATGAGCACAAAATTATTTTAAGCAATCTGCAGTACTGTCTTGCCTTGTATTTTTTATTCCCTAATTTTAATGAATTAGCAGATAAGCATGCCATCCACGTGGTCTTTAGTGATCGCTGCCCACGGATATTTACACATAACCATACAAAATTCGAGTCTTCGTTGAGATTACACCCAGTAACCCTGCTACATTGGAGGCGTAGACTAAATAACTATGCATCCATCTATCAGCGTTTAGAGAACCACTGCTGGACTTCATTAAACCGTCCAGTCCTGAGGGGCCACTCTGTAAGCATCCGTCCGTAAGTTCTAACATTTTCGGAATCATTTTTAGCATACTTAGATCGCTTCTTTTTCAAGAATTAATAAGATAAGCGTTGTCATTGATGATATTAAGCTATTGAATGAATAATATTGGTAGAATTTCCTCAATCTAATCCAAAAATAAGGCCCGAAAATTCACTTAGTTTCGGATACGGGCTTACAGAGTGGGCCCTCTGCGCCCTCTGAACGGGAAAAATAATGTTTTTCATGTAAAGCGCTATCTTGTTACGTACAAGTGAAACAGTATAACTCGTTTATATAGTGGCGCCATCTAGTTTTGTTTTGTTAAATAACATACATCAATGAACCTTTATTATGTTGCTGCTGTGTATTCTAAATATTTTAGTTCATAGTTGACCACGCTGCCCCAGTGTTATTAACGGACGTAATATGTCTCAGAGATAATTTGATTAACTTTTAGCCATAACTTTTAAGGCCAAAAAAAGAGATTGTTAAGTATTACATTAACGATGTCTTTATTTGAGATAGATCAAGTAAATATTAATTATATTTTTATAAGCTTTTTATTTATTTGAAGTTGTGTATTTACAACATTATTGAGTAAAAATAATTACGCTGTCATCCATCAGATATCGTCGGACCCATGCCCAGCAGTGGGACTCAAAAAGGGATGCAGCCATCAGACATCATCAATCGGTTGAAGATATCTGAAAAACATACATACGTATATTACAAATATTAATTTGTAATTAATAAGTATTGAATTAAGTATTAAATTGTAATTAAGTTTATTAAAAATCTTCAAAAACATTAACGATTCTAGATGCCCTAGGTCGGTGTTCAATATGTCGCGTAATTTGATGACCATATCGCGTTCAATGTGCTGACAGTGTAACGTACGTGTCAGTTCACTCCACAGATTTATTATGACTGTATTATGGTTCACTCTTTGTATTGTGGTAATACGCTCCACTTGGGTTTGTAACTTGGAATAGAAAATTTTATGTAATTTTTACATGGGTACATAAAAATTGCAAAGATTCGTTACCAGTGTCCTTAATATTTAGCAGAGAATACAGATACCGCAGATAGTTTTTTCCTTTGTATTATAAAATATTTGGCACCACCACCTCATGCGTATTAGTTGTTACACGGGTAAGTGCTAACAACGCTCGATAAATTGAGCGTGCATGGCCCGGCAGCTAGCGTAGAAAGCAATCTATCTAAGCTAGTGGCATAACTTTCCAATAGGACTCAACTTTGCTTAGCTGAGTGAGTCACTTTTTCACAAAAAATATCGACTTCCTTCTTAGCTCTGCGTTCGTCACGTACCATAATTCGATGACCATGGCACTTTCAATCTGCCGACAGTGTACTCTCGTATTAATTTAGTGAAACCCAGCCTGATGTTTATGACCAGCTGAGATGAAAAACTTTATGAGTTTTTCTTACCTGGCCGCTAGTAACCCAGTGTAAATTTCCATGTCCCGTAGACTACAAAAAACGTTTAAAATTAAGCAACTATCGACCGAAAGTAAAATGGATGACCGCTGTAAATCTTTCATGAGCATATCCGTTTTCGGGCGTTACGGTATGAATTGGTTACGGTAACTACTGTGTTATTTAAGTAGAGAATAAATTCTCATTTCGTTTGATTAATTGTGATAATAATATAGCATTCACGTACCACTACAGGGCACTTGTTTCTGTCTATTATTGAGAAAGGCTGGAACTCACTCCACCACCTGCTCCAATGCGAGTTGGCGGAGCTAGAAATGTAGTCAGTCAGCCAACCCGCTGTCGGACGTTCTGAAACCATCTATAAGGCCTCCGGAGTTAACAACAGTTATCTATCAATAACAACTGGGACTACATGCCCTCCAAAACTCTAAAACGAGCACTGATTGGACTACGATATATAAACAAAAAAATAAAAAAATCTATTCTATTATTTGAACTGTCGGCAACTGGATGTTTGTGTAGGACAGCTTGTCTGTCGACAAAGGCCTCCTCTAAAGATTTCCACGTATTCCTGTCTCTTGCTAAACGGATCCATACTGGACCAGCCACTTTCTTGAGGTCATCTTCCCATCTTTTGCTTTGTCTGCCTCTATTTCTTTTGCCATCTCTCGGGTACCATTCTGTTATTATTTTAGTCCATTTTTCTTTACTGTCTCGTAACATATGTCCCGTCCAACGCCATTTAAGCTGTTTGTAGGCAGTGTGTGCATTTTTAAATTTTGTTTTAATTTTTATTTCTTGTAATTTTACTTTATCAATTCTTTTTATACCTAAAATACTCCTTTCCATTCCATTTTGGCAGACTTTCAATTTACTTTCTTGTAATTCTGTTAGCGCCCATGTCTGGCATCCATATAGTAAGCATGGCATAATGCACATTTCATATACTTTCTTTTTTACTTTCATTGGCATTTCTTTATTCTTCATTATTTCTCTAAGAGACCAAAACCGTTTCCAAGTATTAGTTATTCTTCGTTCTATTTCTTTATTCATGCAATCATCTGTAGATATAAGTTGACCCAAATATATATATTCATTTACATATTCTATTTGTTCGTTATTTACTGTTATTTGTTCGTCAGTTACTGCTTGTTGGGAATTAGTCATAATTTTGGTTTTAGTTAGGTTCATTGTCAGACCGGCCTTAACGCTTTCATCGGATAGCTGCTGCAACATTAGTCCAAGAGTTCCTGCGTCCTCTGAGAACAAAATCAAATCATCGGCGAAACGTAGATGGTTGAGGTTTTCGCCATTTATATTGAGCCCATTTTTGGTCCAGTTCAAATTCCTGAAGATCATCTCCAGTACTGCTGAAAATAATTTAGGTGATATAGGATCTCCTTGGCGTACACCCCTTTTAATAGGAAATTCGTTACCTGAAGATTCCAGTTTAATTTGTGCTGTGCTCGCTGTGTATACGTTTTTAATTATTCGTATGTATTTTGCTTGGACCCCTTGTTTTTTAAGAGCGTCCCATATATACTCATGTTCTAATGTATCGAATGCTTTGTTAAAGTCAACGAACCCTATGTAATATGTTTTATTATATTCTTTATATTTCTGTATAATTTGTCTTAGAGTGTGTATATGGTCAATAGTTGAGAATTGGCTTCGGAAACCAGCTTGTTCCTTAGGTTGGTTTTCATCTAGGGTGTGGGTAATTCTGTTTAATATGATTTTTGAAAATACTTTATAAATGTTGAACATTAAACTGATCGGCCTGTAGTTTCTTATATCGCCCTTGTCTCCTTTTTTATGCAGCAGTATGATTGACGATTTGGTCCAGTCTTCCGGGATGATTTCCTTTTCGAGGATTTCATTGAACAAATCTGTAAGTATTGGTGCTATAACTGGTAACGTAGTTTTTAGTAGTTCATTTGTGACTAAATCGGATCCAGGTGCCTTATCTAGCTTTTGTGATTCGATAGATTTTATTGTTTCTTCCTTTAGAATTGGTTTAATCTCCTCTTCATTTTCTGAATAAAATTCCTCAACTATTTGTTTTCTTTTATGACTTTGGTATAAATTTTGATAGTATTCTGTAGCGATTCCTAGTATTTCTGGTCTTATGCTGGTCTTTCCATTACCTTTATTTTCCATATTTGGAATCCAGTCCTTTTTATAATTAATTTCTTTTAACGCCTTCTTTATTCCTCCAGTTTTTTCTATATGTTTTCTTAATGTTGTTAACCTTTTTGTTTTCCGTTCTTTTCTGAGTTGTTCGCTAATCTTTTTGCTTATTTCTGCTATCTTATGTCTATTAGTTTTATTGTATTTTCCTTGTTTTATAGGTTCCTTCCGTTCTTGTAATAATTGCTTACTTTTTAATGTTATCGCTGTATTACTAATCATATTTACTTTTTTAGTTTCTATTTTTAATTGTTTAATCAATCTATTGTATTTATCTTGAGTGGATAGAAATTCTTTTTCTCCGCCTTGCAAGGATATTTCGAGGTTGTTCAGAAGTAAATCAGTGTTCCCGGTGCATTCAATGGCTTTAATACTGTTGTGAAATAGTCGTGCTCTTTTGACACGTGTCCCTGAAAGTTTAGCTCTCACTATTCTATGATCTGAGTTAAAATTAAAGTTGTTTAAAACAGACAAATCTTTAAAACATTTTATATTGTTAGACATAATAAAGTCAATCTCGTTCTTTTGCTGGCCATTAGGAGAGATCCATGTCCATTTCTTTGATGGCTTCTTTTTGTAAAAACTGTTTAGGATGCTTAATTTATTTTCAATAGCAAAGGATACTAGTCGTGCGCCGTTTTTACTTCTATTGCCAAATCCATACTTCCCTATGGTATATTCTTCTCCACTTTTTTGTTTACCAATCTGTCCATTAAAGTCGCCCATAACTATTATGTTTTTGGATGCGTTTGCAATGGTGGATTGTAAATCTACGTAGAATTTTTCGATTTTTACTATGTCTTCTTTTGTATTTGATTCGGTAGGCGAATACGTCTGGATTATTGACCATACTTGGTCTTCCTCACCATCTACAGGTAATTGAATGTTGAGAAGTGCAATCCGTTCTGAAATTCCTCTTAGTTCTTTTATGTTTTTGGCAAGGTTTCTTTTAATCATGAATCCAACTCCGTACAATCCGGGCGTTTCCCCAATATGGTGTAGTATGTATTTTCCATGGTCTTCTATTCTTTCCCCAAATCTTCTCACTTCACTAATACCAGTTATGTCCCATTTTATTTCGTCTAATGCTAGTTCCAGTTCTTCTAGTTTTTCTGTAGTTCCTAGTGATCGACAGTTTATAGTTGCTATATGTATATCATTATATTTATGTTTCTTGTTATTTTTTATCTTTAGAGGGTCGTGGTCATTTTCCCCCACGAGGACCAATCGGCTTGGGGGAGGTTGGTGGTTTCCAATTATTTGGTTGTCTACATTTTTATGTTGTTGTGTTTTCCGGTTGCCGATAGCTAATTGTTATTGCCTATTATCCGCGGTAGTGGAAGACGAAGAGAGAGAGTTGGATCTACCTCTCATGACATCAAAAGCGTTACGCCTATTATTTTGTGATGGCGTCCATATTTGTTGCTTTTTTGTTTGTATATTATCCCGCGGTGATGAAGATGTTTCTCTCTTTCTTTTATCATTGGTTGCAGTTTTTTCTTTTACTACAAGCTTGTCGTATTTAAGATATGCGAAATTTCCTTTCAATCTTTCTTCTTTCAGTTTAGTTTGTAACATTTTTCTTTTTTCCAGAACTTCTTTAGAATAATCCTCTGTGATATATATATCTTTGAGATTTTTCCGGACTTTCATTACCTCATTTTTCTTCCATAAATTGACATAGGAAAGTAGAACAGGTGTCGGTTTTCCATCTAGGCTTTTCTTTCCAATGCGATAAATGTAATTTATTTCACTATCCCCAGTATTTATATTTAATTCTTTATTAAATATCTTTTTCACCTCTTGTATTAATCCTGAGGTAGATTCTTCTTCTTCTTTTAATCCAAAAATAATAATGTTGTTTTGCTTCCTGCCTCTTTTCAAATATTCTACCTCTCTCTCAAGGTTTACCAGTTTTAACTTCAAGTCTTTGTTTTCTGCTAAAATAGGCTTTAATTTTTCATCCAAAGTCTCCATGATTGAATTAGTTATAGATTCTTTCAGTTCAACTGTCTGCTTCTGCATTCCGGTTTTCATTTTGTCAAACAGAATTTGAAATTGATTTTCCATGTTTTTCAAGTTTTAACTTCTTTGCGTAAAATGGAACGTAATGATGAATGATATTTTGTGTTTGCAACACCGATGCAATGAATGCCCCTGGCTGTCAACTTGTCAAATGTCAATGACTGAATACTGAATGATGTTTCTAATAATGCTCTGTGATAAATTTCTAACCTCAATCCGGTAGTTGCTGGTTGTTATTTAGTTGTAATCTGTTTTATTTTCACGATTATTGCACGATAGTTAATAGTTCCACAAATCCACTGCACTTATGATTGTTTTTTACTATTGTCACGGTGTCCAACAGCCCGTAAATATTTTTAATTTCAATAAGTTTGAGGATTGCACTACAACGATGTTTACACTTCGAGTACCGGAACCGGAAAAAAAAACTACGACATACCGATTTCTTAATATTTCTCTACTTAAAGAGCCGGGATTTGATTAAGCTTTACACGGATTTAAAAATCTTATTACTCTTTCATTCGTTATCAGAACGAATCCCAAAACGTATGACGGTAACCAGCTAACACTACTTTGAGCTATCCCCGGAGACCTGTACGATGTGCCGGGATAAAAAGTGGGCTATAAATCCGGGACGTGGACTTATCCCGGGAAATATCCTTTCAGTCGCTATCAGCGGAATTTTCAGCAATCCCTGAAATTATGTTATGAAAGATTTTGAGACATACCAATAGTGCTTTACTACGGGTTAGGTATGCCTTTTTATATCTATATATATAGTATATATCTATATATATAGTCTTTTTATATAACGATTGCGAGTTTATCATGCTTGTGAGGGTGTACGCTTATGCAGAGCTTCAAATACCGCTATATAATCATAACGTTATTATCTACTTGTGCCCATATCCTTATAAAAAACATAACGTTTTACAACTAAACGTTATTTACACATCATAATAACGCTATATCAGTAAACGCTATTTAGAAAATATCGATATAAATAACGCTATATTTACGGGGAATAATATTATTATCATATGCAGCGAGCTGATTACGCGGCAATATCGCTTAGCAATAACGATATTATAACGTTATTTTATTTCAATTTCGATTTTTCATAACGTTATTCTTTTAATACCGCTATCTTTTAGATAGTAATGTCAAAATAATAACGAAATGAAATACGTATAACGTTATATAACAATATATTTTGATATTTTTTTATAACGTTATAAAGCTCTGCGCGTATGCACATTTGATCTACGTGCGCCATTATAAGAACTACTGAGTAAAAGCTACTCATACATTGATAGTTTGATTCATCAAGTAATGCTTGTTAATAAAGTGAAAGTCGAGGAAAATTATAACCAGTAAACTGAAGTTTATAAACTTTGTACCTCTTATTACCTATAACCTCCCCCTACCCCGCTCCTTTTTTGAATAACCGAATATCTCATAAACCTAGCATATTTCTCTACGCTATCTATGAAATACCTACTTGGTAGTTATAGTCAAATTATCTATAAACCTCAGTTAGATGGACCCACTTTTGTGTACTTGTTCGTTTAATACTCAATTTTATGAGGCAGTATTCGAATTTTTGCCGTTTCGCTGATTCAGCTGATTTTACTTAGGAGATTTTGCAGTTAAAATACAGTATTTCCATAAGTTTTATAGAATAATATGACTGACCATTATAATAATAAACTATTAAATTTGACACTTTTTTATTTTTATTACGTTGTTTTGCTTTATAGACCTGAAGACGGTGACAGTTTTGTGAATTTTACTATAATAGGAATAGAATGTTACCAATTTCCGGATCATTTTAAAACCTAAACAAAACTAAAAAAGATGCTATTTATTGCTGTTAAAATCGCATATACAGTGCAATATGGTGGTATGGCATGTGGTAAAATCTGTATTTACAATATTGTACAAGCAGCTATGAGTAGCTACGATAAATCAAGCCTGCCTGACTTGGCTGCAACCTTTTTTTTATTTTATTTTTTGCTGCACGTGTCTCTCCCCATGATTGCTCAAGTTATTGACCAACCCGCTGGATTTCAAACCACATATAAGGCATCCGGCAAGGCTAATCGATTACCATCTATCGAGAACAACCAAGACCGACGGCTTAGCGTGCCCTCCGAAGCACGGAAACGCACATCATTGTGCATCTAACGGTCACCCATATCACATCAGCCCGCACCCATTTGCTTTAGCTGCGTAGATCGCTAGCGCTCTACGTTATCCGCTGGGCCATGCAGGCTTCAAATCAAGTCAAGTGATCGATAGATTGACGTGCGTAATAGGTACGTGGTACGAATCCTAACTACTCCACGATGCGCTTTGACGAGACATGTGTCATGCAGGGCGTGATCTGAGCGAGCAACAAGTGTTTAAGCTTATTTCAATAATTTAAGAGCCGATTTTTCAATCTACGTATAAAAGTATTCTTCAAACAAATGTTATCGCTGCCATCGACACTCAAAGAACATGAAAAACACAGCGATATTATTAGCTTATTAATTGAATTACCCAATCACAAAATCTCTACCTTCCTTTGCATAGCTTCTAACTGTATGGCAATCATAAAAACTGACGGAAAGAAACACAAAATATTCCCATCTAACGTAAAATTATTGGGTGCCCAAAGCCGATGACGCTGACATAATAGCGTATAAATAATTACCAAAAGCAATGAAATAAAATAAACGCAAATATGGGATCAAAAATATGATTATTAAATTTAATACTTATATAAATTTCTAAGTTAGATTTTAGGCAGTACTTTTATATAGTAATAATATTTGCATACCTTACTAAGGTAAATACGGCGGACTATTAAATGTATAAAACAACTTTTGTAAATACCCATATTTGTGCAAATAAATCATTTGTCTTTATCTTTGTCTTTGTCTTTGAAAATCCGTATCAGAAACACGGGCGTGGAACGTAAATAGCTCACACCACACCAGCCCCAAATGTTAGCCGATGCCTTCACAAGTCCTCGGTAATTACTGGCCCGAGAAAATCTCCAACAACCAACCCTGGGTACGCTGCAATGAAGTCCCTAGCGATAAGCAGATCAAACGACGTAAATGGATTTGGATGGCCCCGGTTTGCGTCTGGCGGCAACGGACGGACTCAATGCCCAACTCTTGAGGCTTTACCGTCTCACGTGCCATGGCCAACACCGACTCGTAAGTGGCCCCCTCCTTCGCGGCCTCCGGTGAAATAGTCACCACAACGGCCGCGGTACTGGGGGGAGCCATTTTCTTGGCCTTTTGGGCCTTGGTCGGTGGGGCTCCCTTCTTCCCCTTGCTGGCCGGCTTGGAGGTCGGTTGCGCGGGTGTTGGAGGAGGAGCTGCGGCAGCCTTCCTTCTTTTCCCCCTCTTTTTCTTACCCACCTTTGTCCACTGGTCGTTAGTGGCCGTGGTGGTGGGTAGCATTAGGTCCTCCTGTCGAGGCACAGGAGGCCTCGATGGACCCGGCTTAGGCTCCGGCGCTTTAGCAGAGCCGGCTCTGGGCTCCTTGGCCCCAGTCTGCTTTGGAGCCGCAGCAGCGGCATAAGAAGTGCCGGGCTTCTGCGCTGAAGGGCCGGGAGCGGGAGTGGCCGGTGGCACGGCCTCAGAGGCCTTGTCCCTGCCCTTTCCCTTTCCCTTACCTTTTCCCCTGCCATCGCTGGACAGGGGTACACCAGTTGCAGCTTCCTCGGCCGCCGTTTTATTTTGGTCCGCCGCTAGAGGCGGACGCACCCGCTTTTCGGGCAGGAGGCGGTCCTCAATGCCCGCAAAGCAGGCCCTCGTAAAGACACGCTCCTCCATGAGGACTTTCCTCAATACCGACATAAGGTCGGTGTAAGTAACGGGCTGAGCGTCCACGGTCACCTCCATTTGTACCTGTGGCTCAGGAGCCGTGGCATCGCCGGCAGCCTTCAGCCTGGTAACCTCCTTCTGCAGGCTGTCGATGACCGTCTGCTGACGGTCGACAGTCGCCTGCAGCCGCTGCGTCTCCTCTGAAGAGGAGCGCTTAGCCATCTCCGTCATTATAGCCTGCATGTTGTAGGCCCGCAATTCAAGGGCCTTTTGGAGGGTGCCCTTTATGTTGGAGCACTTCGAGGCGATGTCCGCGATTTCGGCGGCCTCCTCCGCTACCATCGCCTCTAGCTCCGCCACCGTCTTGTCGACATAGATCATCGGCCCGTAGCCTTGTTTGGCACGGGCAAGACGCTTCTGTCGCTCCTTCGCGGCAGCGCGCTCCTCCAGCTCCTTCTGAGCTGCGTCCCTTTTGAGGGAGCTTAGGCATTTTTGTGCCTCTGAGAGGCCCACACAATGGCCGGCCGTTGGCTTGCGCCCTCGGCTCGATGTGGAAGGCCCACGCGTTGGTGAGGCCTTGGCCGACTTTACAGAGGGAGTGTCCGAGCCACCGGACTCCTCCCTTGTCTTACGCTTCCGTAAAAATCGAGAGCGGGTTGTTACCCCACCCTCGTCGGTCAGGGTCGAAGTGTCCGAGGAATCGGACAAATCACCCTCTCGAAAATAACGGCTCCCGGAGAGTGGAAGCCGTGACAGCTCCACCCTCGGGGTCCGTTCTCCCACCCTGTCGGACAAAGAACTGCTGGGACGACTAGCGTCACCAGCGCCGACCTGCAAACTCTCCGCCTTAGAGACAGGCTCCGAAGGCCTAACAAACGGGTCTTCACCCTCCATCAAATTCTAGAAAGAATTTGATGACGCACAAAAACAATTATACAGCACAGCGAGAGCCTAGTTGCCCGCTCAGCCTGAACCGGAGTAAGCCTCAACAGCCAGGTAGCAGGGACGAACTAAGAGCAACTCGAAGCACTGGAAGATCGCAAATGGGCGCACTAATCACAATCGAAAGCACAGAGTTCTTTAGCCGCCGGAATGCCACTGCGTTACCGTGGACAAGCGCGACGTTACCGGGGGATACGACGTGGACGTAAACTCTGTGGAACATCCCCCACGATAAATCAAGCCTGCCTGACTGGCTGCAACCTTTTTTTATTTATTTGCGTCCCGTGCACGTGTCTCTCCCCATGATTGCTCGAGTTATTGACCAACTCGCTGGATTTCAAACCACATATAAGGCATCCGGCAAGGCTAATCGATTGTCATCTATCGAGAACAACCAAGACCGACGGCTTAGCGTGCACTCCGAAGCACGGAAACGCACATCATTGTGCATCTAACGGTCACCCATATCACATCAGCTCGCACCCATTTGCTTTAGCTGCGTAGATTGCTAGCACTCTACGTTATCCTCTGGGCCATGCAGGCTTCAAATCAAGTCAAGTGATCGAAAGATTGACGCGCGTAATTAGGTACGTGGTACGAATCCTAACTACTCCACGATGTGCTTTGACGAGACATGTGTCATGAAGGGCGTGATCTGAGCGAGCAACAGGTGTTTAAGCTTATTTAGAGCCGATTTTTCAATCTACGTATAAAAGTATTCTTCAAACAAATGTTATCGCTGCCATCGACACTCAAAGAACATGAAAAACACAGCGATAATATTGGCTTATTAATTGAATTACCCAATCACAAAATCTCTACCTTCCTTTGCGTAGCTTCTAACTGTATGGCAATCATAAAAACTGACGGAAAGAAACACAAAATAGTCCCATCTAACGTAAAATTATTGGGTGCCCAAAGCCAATGACGCTGATATAATACCGTATAAATAATTACCAATAACAATGAAATAAAATAAACCCAAATATGTGATCAATAATATGATTAGTAAATTTAATACTTAAATAAATTTCTAAGTTAGATTTTAGTCAGTACTTTTATTTAGTAATAATATTTGCATACCTTACTAAGGTAAATATGGCGGACTATTAAATGTATAAAACAACTTTTGTAATACCCACATTTGTGCAAATAAATAATTTGTCTTTGTCTTGTCTTTGTATCAGAATCCGTATCAGAAACACGGGTGTAGAACGTAAATAGCTCACACCACACCAGCCCCAAATGTTAGCCGATGCCTTCACAAGTCCTCGGTAATTACTGGCCCGAGTAAATCTCCAACAACCAACTCTGGGAACGCTGCAATGAAGTCACTAGCGATAAGCAGATCAAACGACGTAAATGCAACACCCTTCGAAGTGATCCAAACCACGCGAGGCATGATATAGACTGGAATCGACAAGGAAATTAAAAACGTCGCCGTCCAAAACAGATCTGGTGAAGATTGTCCCTGGTCTGTTTGGTCATTAATACGGCGAGCCTTCGCTCGGAAAGACCTGGAGTAAAATTAAGCTTGATGCTCAGGACCCATCGAGGTGGGAAGACAAACGCACTATAAATGTCTTCTACCTCATCTAGGGGACGAGGAACATAAGTGGAGTAAATGAATTGCTTTATCCCGGAACTTAAAAATTGGCATTAAGTAAATATAGAGATAAAAATTTACGGAGGAAATTAATTAAATTTACGGAACCCATATTATCACCTTCGCGGTGATTATAGTGGACGAAAACCAGTTCGACGTTTAGCAGAGCATTGAGCACACATGTGCAGTAAGCATGACGGCGTCGGTGTCGTAACATGGAAATGCATTTGTGTGTATAGCGACAGCGTCCATGCTTTCTGTTAGAGCTAGCATACACACAATCATATCATTACCTATGTTATTTTGTTCTTTTTTGGTAAATTATTACAAAATAATCATTTAACTCATACATGTTTGTTGTGCCAAAAGTCCTTTGTTTTAATAAATGTCTTATATTCCGAACAGAATAAAAATAAAAGTTAATAATAAATTATTTCGCTGCCAAGTATGTTTTTTTTTATATGAAATAATAAGAGGACGATCCAAAGAGTCTCGTTTCTATAGAGAAGTAATTATAAATACTGCGAACATATTTTAGTGAATATTTTTTTCAGTAACTTGCTCTATAAGTCTGAGTTCGCTGTCTTATGGAAACTCATCAGAAACTTGAAGCAAAACCTATCTGAGCTTTTCAAGTAATAAATCAGTAAGTGTGGTTTGTTAATATTTTTATAAATATTGTAGCGTGTTTTTGTCTCAAAAACTTACACAAAAACGACGTTTATTAAAACAAATTTCTCTTACTTATCTTATTACCACCAAATACTAAACTATTACTACGAATAGGGGACTAAACCAAAATAAGTGAAATACTCTTTTATTAATTATATTTGAGCCGAATAAAATATCACATAAGTATTTACTCAGTCGTAACTTGTCGAAAAGTGCTGAGGCAAGTCAGTAGGTCTTGCCACACGTATGTCATGTATTTCGATGGCAAGGTAATGTGGTTAGTCACAATTTCAATAAAATTGTATTAAATTGTGACTAGCCACTCTATGACGATATACGATATATACAAGTATGACGAGAAGACCCGAGGTTGCTAGAAGTTGGGAACACATCTATGTCACTCTACGTATATTGCATGCTCCTCTGCTATTTAATTTTATCAGGAATCCGGTCTTGGACTACCAAGTCAATTGAGATACTTTTAATGAGCTGTCAAAACGTGACATCCCCATACACTTTGTATGAGAAAATGATAAGTGACGTCACTTATCATATATAGTCAATTGACTTCATTATAATTGATTTAAGCGGTAATAAAAATCATGTATAATAAATAATTAACTATTATATATCATTCCAAGCGTGATTTAGTGCAACCTTTTTAAGGTAAGGATTTTGATTTTGTTTGTGCATAGTGTCCAAGACCCTATTAGGACCTTGTTTTACTACATACCTTCAATGTTTCATTTGTCGCATTTAATCACTTTATTAAATGCGACAAATGAAACATTCAAGGACCTTTCTTGGCCATCGTTTTGTCTATGTGTATAGCCTGCCTATTGACCTTCAGTTTTTAGAATTTGAGAACCATGTTGGTAACCTTCGTTCGTTTACAGGTTTCATCGGTTACGGATTCTGTCGCGTAGAAAAATCTCTATCGCTCGCTCTCATTCAATATGTGTAGCTTTAATTCATTTGACGGTACGACGTGTGCCCTAAACGGGAGCCTATACGGTCCCGAATAAACGTCAAATATCATGCCTTAACGAAAATAAACAACGGGTCGAGCAATCGAAAGCGGAGTACTGGGCGACGTCGGCCTGGAATGGGAGCAATAATAATAAATAATGATTTTGTACGTATCGGCAGCGAATAGCCTCTCTTATCTTACTATAAAATCTGGGTGGTTTTCTGTGTTAGAACGTGGATGTTTCTTTTACAAAAAACCCCTGGATACTTTTTAAAATTTTCACTTACTTACACTGATTTAACTGTTACCCTGTTTTGGTACTACCTATCGGCCCTGTACCTCCCTACTCTGTATTCAGCAAAGTAAACCAAGTATAGCACGGATCTCTGCGAATAATTGGAAAGAACTGGAGCTTATTCAGTTGCTTCAATGCCGAGGTGAATAAATATATGGTCAATCAACAGAAGTTTTCATGGTCATAAGGTCTCCAACACCGCGTAACCACTGTATTATACTCGTATATCGATAACAACTCTGAACACTGGCCTAACGTACCCTCCAAATTACGGAAACGGCATGAAATAAGCCAGCGCGTTTTTTACCAAGTTGTATTAGAATAATATATTGCTTACGTTTTTGGGCCAGCAGCAAATGCATGTCCACTTTGTTCATTCTTAATTTTGCTGAAACTAGTAACGTTTCAATTTTTATTTGAAGTGCGTATAACCCGATAGCTGATTTAGAAGATTAGCGATCTACAAAGTATGGTAATTTGCAGGGCCGGATTTAGCGGTGTGGAGGCCCCGGGGCAACGGGGCAAAAAAACCTTATTTACGCACACAGAGTTTTTGAAATTGTTTTGCCCGCTGCACCACCTACAACAAATGTAGTGAAAAAAAATTTGTTGATCAAATACTTGTTTATTAATTAATTGAATCAGGCGTTACTTTGCGGAAATCCATTTCAAGCTAATGTAAATTACATATATATAATTGAAAGAACAAAAATAAAGAATCGAGAGTCCTGTCGAGACACGGAATCAAATACCCAACCTGCGAGGCTGCGGGCGAGTACCACACCACTCAGCCATTGAGCCATTGGGATTCTCCCTCAAGGTGGGGAATAAAATGAAAGTACATCTATCAGGGCCATTTGAGATTTTGATATTTTACTGATTACCCGATTGGACTGAACAAATATAGATCGATGACTTCTGTTAATTTTTAATGTGATCATGTTTGTTCAAAGTATTGTAAAACGCGAAAAAATATGAAAGGAAAAGTTGTTTACTAATGTGTTGTAGTCTGAATTTTTTTTACCGAAGTTTTATTGTGGGGCCCCTTCTTTGTGGAGGCTTGGGGCTGTAGCCCCGGTTGCCCTCCCCTAAATCCGGCCCTGGTAATTTGGGTGCGTCTGCATGAAAGATTGGTAACCAAACCAGTGGCATAATTTATGTTTCGGGGTTTTATAGGGTTCATCAAGGCCTAAGTGGTTATCGATAAATTTGTTGCAATCCGACCCATTAGGCGCAATGGTTACCATGCCGGACTGCTGATCGGAGGGTCCCAGATTCGATTCCCGACGAAGCAGAATTTTGAATGATGAGTTTAAAATTTTTGTTCTCGGTCTGGGTGTTTGTGTTTCTGTCTTTGTATGTGTCGATGGCACCCACGACACATCTGCTTATATCTGCCTTACGGTGGGTCTATGAGTGTAAAACGTTATTTGTTTATTTATTTATCTAGTAGTTGTTAAACTTACCTTACTAATAAAAGATGCAAAGCTTTCAGATAAACCAGTAACCAGTTATGGAGCATCATTACGTAATACTATGAGAAAGTTTTGGTTTTTAAGCCCATTCATAATCATGAGATGGTCCTCATTTAAGTTATTATAATATTCTTGAAAACATTATGTTTCACAGCTCTAATATCCTCGGTGGAGTCTACATTCTGTTGATTTAGATTAAAATAAAATTACTAAACCTGAATATAACTGAATATAAAAACAGACAAGAGAAAGCCATTTCAAATATTTCATAAACTTACGCTTGATACGTAATGAATTTTGCTATAACTGATAAGAAATGTTTATAACAAAAAAGAGCCATCTAACGGCAGTTTAGGTAAAATGCTTAGTAGGACAGGAGGGCCGGCCGGAAAGTTTTGTAAGGGTTCATAAGTCCGATAGCTAGTCCCTTACTATGTGTTTGTGTGAGCTATTAGTACTTTTAAAGATCGCGTTACAAATGTTTTTACACGTTTACTAAATTACAGAGGTGCTACGTCACGTGGAATTAAGATCGCTGACGCCCATAAAGCAAGTTTTTCTGTAGTTTCGTTGCCAGAAAATGGTTTTTCTGCTATTCTGGAGGCCGTTGGTCACCTGATGTATGTCAGGCCAACAACCGATTAACAATACGTGATCTACATGTTCGTTTGCTATTCCATTCAAATAAAAAAAGTCGGTAGAGTAGCCAAATAAAAAAATAACTCTACATATATTATCTTCATATTAGGATTCCCTGTCGAAGTTGCGAAAGAATTTTTGAAATCGGAACAGTAGTTTTTGAGTCTATTCATTACAAACATACAAAAATACAAATCTTTCCTCTTTATAATATTAGTATAGATTACATTGACAATTTGATAGAAGAAGTCATAACGAATGACGGTAAACTCGAAAATGTACTCGTACTAAAAGCTCATTTTTGCAGTGTTTTTCTGTAAAACTGTTCCGGAAAAACAAATTCTTGTTAAATATTGTGTGGAAGCCGTCCTTTTGCCATCCCATTTCTAGGCATGTGTCTCTTCCTACTCGTATTATTTGGGGCGGCCAAGAGCTTACTTCACCACGTTACCCGATTGCGGATTGGCGTGGAGTTGCGGGCTAGTTGCTTGCAGTTTTCAAACCGCCCATAAGGTTTAAAATAGTTTTATGATAGTAGCTCAGTTGGCTCGACTGATAATATTTTGGTGATAGGAAGAAGTAATATACTCATTTTAATCACGACGAACACGTATCAATAGAAACCCCTTTGTCATTCGCAACTTAAAGTCATCCTTTGTTGTAAAAGTTAATGATTTAGAATTAAACCGCTTTTTTATCGATCGGAGCTCAGCCCTTAATTTAGTAAAACAGCAAAAAGTTTCGATAAAAGATTTAATTGCCTATTGTTGACTGATTAAATATCCGATTACGGGTTGGTCACTAACCCGCAAAAGCCAGCAGCAGTCTATTATTTATCGATAATTTTCTTTAATCAACAAAGAAATTGTCACGTGAATGTTTGTATTGCAAATTGTTCTTTTGAAGACTCTGTTTGCGTCCCACGGCTTGTCAGTGTAATATAACAATAGAGGCCATTTTTGTATCATAGGGTACCGGACACCTTGAGAGAGATACAGCATATTGTGAGATTTTTTAGAGCACTTAAAGCCCTTTGGTAGCCTGCCTCAGCGCTTGGGAAGAACTCCTGGATGTCCAGTGAAACGAACTAATATCCTCCACGCAGAGCGTTCCAAAGCAGGCCTTTATCTAGCGATTGTACTCTCCTGCAAGTTGCAGTATTTCACCTTTTATCTTAGAGCAGTTTCACACCAGCGTAGAGCATTAGAGCAGTTTATGCACGTATATATTACATTACGTATATATTATATTATTATACGTTATACACGTAGAAGCGCGCATGGCCCGGCGCTTAGCGTAGAACGTAAACGATCTATGCAACTAAGCCAAACGGGCGCGGTCGGGTGTGAGATGGGTGACCGCTAGTAGCAAAAAAAATCATGCGCGTTTCCGTGCTTCGGAGGGCACGTTAAGCCGTCGGTTCCGGTTGTTGTCGATAGATAACAGTCGTTAAACCTTGTCGGAGGCCTTATGGGCGGTTTGAAAACATCCGACAGCGGGTTAGCCACTAACCCGCATCTCCACCAACCCGCATTAGAGCAGCGTGGTGGAGTAAGCTCCAGGCCTTCCCAATAATGGGGAGAGACCCGTGCCCAGCAGTGGGACGCAAAAAGGGTTGCGGCCATGCACGTATACGCCAGTCTTGACAGATGTCCATACATTGCGGCATCGGTGCAAGTATTGTATGGGTGACATATGTCGAGACTGACATTTACGCGCATAAAATACGCACGTGTGAAACCGTTCTTACTTAGGTAAATATGGTAGACTATGATTAATAACTCTATAAAACTACTTTTGTAATGTCCATATTTGCGCAAATAAGTCATTTTTCTTTTCTTTCTTTCCTATCGTTTCTTCTGTGTAGCCACGCACACACCGCCGTCCTTCCCGGGACTGATGACTGGACGGTTCGGACTCTTTCCACTCTGGTCATTCGCAACTCCGATAGCCTCATTTTAGTTCTATTTAACGATCAAGTTATACCGAAGACCTGTTCTTAATCCCAAAACTACAAGAAGTAATATAATAGAACCTTACAGTTTACTTTTACTAAGTAGTAAAAAAAGGTTTAACGTCTATTTTAAGAGGTTTAATAGGTATTCTGACTATGACTTTTTTGACTTTTGACTTTTGAAACAGGTCCAACTGATTGGCTCTCCAAAGAACGGACAAAAATGCGGACGAAAATTATTACCAGTATTTACACTGATATGATTTGTATATTCGTACAATTCATAAAGAAAACAAACATGTTTACAGAAAACACCACGATTTAACAAAAAGCAATGGGTATTTCTTTGGCAACCCAATTCAAATTTATCTAACGCAAGCCAAACGCAATTCACCTTTTATTATGAAACGTCATTTGACATTTGAGTCCCGTTGTAAGGTACGCATTTGATTCAGATAGCGAAAAGATAAGCTAGTAAATTTATTTAACCTACACGTATTAACTTTTTTAGGTATCGAGGAGGAAACCTTCAAAAGTTACCCGGCATCTTCGGAGAGGAGAACTTAAACCCCTCAGTGGCCTGCCTCTGCGCTTGGATAGGACTCCGGGATCTCCAGTGGAACGCACTGGTCTCCTCCGCGCGCTGTGCCCAGTACGGGCCCATGTTCGGGAGAGCAAATGTGATCTCCTGCACTTTCAGATGCTTACAGCGCCATGCAGCCACGCACACACCGCCGTCCTTCCTGGGGCCGCTGGCTGGACGGATCTAGCTCCCACTCTCACCGCCCGCAACCCCAGAAGCCCCCTTTTAGTCGCATCTTACAATCAGGCAGGGGATAGCAGTTCTATTCTTAATCCCGAAATTTCAGGGACCTACAAGGGGAGTGAAAATAATAATAATTGAAGTAAACATATTCCCATATCTGATCATTTCAGGGTTATAATGGGGTTCTGTAACTGTAACCGAAATGAATAAGATAAAATAAGAATAGAGTCTACAACTCTGGTTGATGTTCATTTTATAAGATGTAGTTTGAAAAGTCATGACTGGTACATCAGCCGTGTGCGTTTTTTACATAACATATATTCATATGTATTAATATATTAATACTTGTATCCGTAATAATCTCAAAAAAAGATTGGATAAAATAATATAGTCCATTTACATCAATATGCGTTGGAGCAGCGTTAACGGAGTATAATGGATCTAGATTTCGTTTCTATAGTAGAAGTTCTGTAGATCCATAATCCATACCTAGTGATCCGTCCGTGGGATTTTGACGCTGCTGGGTCTCCCCTAATTATTAGAGAATGGAACTATAGCAAGCTGCATGCTGCTTAATCGCGGCTTGGTGGAGATGGGTTAGTGGCCAACTGTCTACCGGAAGTGAATACAAGACCTTATTATGAATATAATTACGCCGTCGACAACATTTAACGACATTTATTTATCGATAACAACCGGTATCAATGGCTTTCAATGCAAGAAAATTTTCCACTAACGGTCACCCATCTCACACCTGACAGCGTCTATTTCGCTTAGCCGTATAGATGTATGGTTGGAAAAATGAGAATAATATTAACAGTTTATCCGTTCTTCATAAGACAAGTTTTTATATCCTACGCTCTACACGTATGTGACGTAAAAACATAAATTTGACGTCGAGATCGGCTGACAAGGAAAATGGTGGGCGTATACTCATCTCCCTTTGTACGAAATTCATACAAAAATCGTGACAGGCCTACCAATCGCTGATGCAGGCCTCCCTCTTAATTTCGGTAAAGTGATGAGGTTTCTGGTATAAGACGCGTCTTTTAAAAAAAACTGCTAATATTTTTAATCCTCTTTGAATATGGACATTGTAATTTTTTATTTGTTTAATTGATTGTAATTTAATTAGAGATAAGAACACAAAAATTAAATTTTGAATCACTCAAAGAATATGCAAGATACTTAAAATACTGCGTTTTAAACTGGACATTAGACAGAGAGAGCAACATGTGAGGGTTGGGTTGTCATGATATGCCTTTGAGATATCTTTAGCCAAACTTTCAGGCATAGGTACACGGCAATGGAAAATAACGTAATGCAGCAGCAATAGAGTAAAAAAAAACATTTTACACTCATAGCCCCACAGTAGGGTAGATATACCCTGTGTCGTGGGTACCATGGACACACACACAAAGACAGAAACACAAACGCCCAGACCGAGAACAGAAATTTAAACTCATCATTCAAATTTCTTCTTCGTCGGAAATCGAACCTTTGTCTTGGGTTGGCCCCACCCCTTCGATTGGCAATCTGGCATGGATACAATTGCGCCACGCAGGTCATTGTTTAAATAGTCGTCATAAAATAGAATAAAATACTTATATTATCAGTAAAAAATAGAATCATAAACGCAAATGTATGGCTCGGCGGCGAGCGTAGAACGCAAGCGATCTATGCAGCTAAGCCAAACGGGCGCGGTCAGGTGTGAGATGGGTGACCGCTAGTGGCAAAAAATTTCATGCGCGTTTCCGTGCTTCGGAGGGCACGTTAAGCCGTCGGTCCCGGTTGTTGTCGATAGATAACAGTCGTTAAACCTTGTCGGAGGCCTTATGGGCGGTTTGAAAACATCCGACAGCGGGTTGGCCACTAACCCGCATCTCCACCAACCCGCATTGGAGCAGCGTGGTGGAGTAAGCTCCAGGCCTCCCCAATATTGGGGAGAGACCCGTGCCCAGCAGTGGGACGCAAAAAGGGTTGCAGCCAAACGCAAATGTAATAAATATTATAGGATAATACATAATTTGTGTCCACCAATCCGCACTTGGCCAACTTGGTGTACTTCGAGCTAAATACATCTCCCTTCCGAAAGAAGACCTGTGCCCCGTGAAAGGATCTGAAAAGGATTGAAAAAAATACATAACTGTATGATAAACAAACTCAAAATATGGCCAAGTTTTGAACTAGAATACTGGTATACTAACAAACCAGCTATAACTTTTCCAAAAAACCGTGTAAGAACGTAAAAACTTATCCAAAAAAGTGAGTTATATGAAAAAAAATTAATTTATAACTGTTACATCCCATGATGGGAAAATAAATGTTTTTGTTCTATCTGTCTCATGCAATTGGATACGTTATAGCACAGAAAAGGTAGGTAAATTGTAGGTGGTCGAACTCGATCGGGGAAGTACCACCACTGCACCCCTTCTTCAAAGTTGCAGGTGCCGGCCACACTTACGAGTACATAAGGCGACCTGGTGAAAGGCAAGACTTAGGCTTGTTTAAGGTTGTGTGTAGTTGTCAATGGGCTGCAACGACCCCTTCACCCTACGTTACCTTTTTTTGGTATCGGGGGGAACCTTCAAAAGGTACTTCGCACCTTGGGAGAGGATACCGGGTTATGTGGGATTTGTACCGTACTAAAACCCCCTTGGTGGCCTGCCTTTGCGCTTGGGGAGGACTCCGGGATCTCCCGGGACCAATATTCAGGAGTTTTCTCCTGCAGTTTCCGATGCTTACGGCGGCATGCGGCCACGCATACACCGCCGACATTCCCGGGGCTGCTGGTTGGATGATCCACTCTCACCACCCACAACCCCTGAAGCCCCCTTTTTAATCGCCTCTTACGATCAGACAGGGGATACCGTAGCTCTATTCTTAATCCCGAAGCTACAGGGATTATCCTACGAGACCTACATGCTCTTCTGTTCCTCTACTCAAATAAAAAATTTATACTAGGTTAAACCAAACAGGCCAAAACTGATTACTGATGAAGAGATGAAAGGAAAACGTGAGTTAAATGTAGCTGTATTTTTGTTTTCAAAAGCTTAAAGCCAACTTTTCCAAAGCCAAATCCTTGCTGATTGTAAATTTCAGATTTAAATAGATTTTATCAACCTGTACCGTCCCTAACATGACCCGAATATAAATTTTACAGTTAATTTAATTTTAACGAAAAATATGATCCTGATGGTTGACGTTGGCCAGATTTTACAGGGCATAATATTTTGATTTTTTATGGCATAAATTTGTACTCTGCGTTTAATAACCAGTAAATTTTTATTACCATTTTTACTGCCCTCCGGCTAGGTACAGGTATTCGCTAAAAACTGAGAAGAATTTAAAACAGAATAATATGAAAAACTTCGTATAACATTTATATAGCTTCCAATCAAGTACGGTTGACTAAGACATCGTAATAAAACATTGTTTTCCTTCTGCGGAGCAAGTGACACCCTTTTTTGCGTCACACTACTGAGTACGGGTCCTCAAGCTACTTCACCGCTCTAATCCAGTACAGTGGGGCCCATATAAGACCTCCGATAAGCTTCAACGATTGCTATTTATTGAAACAATCTCCCGCCCTGTCACCATGTCACCAATCTCATACGTCCATTTCACTTGGCTGAGTAGAACTCTTTTGTTCTACGTCAGCCGCTGTTCCATGCGGTCTTCCCAACGACACACAAAGAATTTTCTTAGTCAAATGAGCGTGCCAGACTTTACCACCATTCCGGTACCTTTTACATACTTTCGCTGACCTTTCTGCGAATTAGACTTTTAGAGAAGGGTTAATAGTACAGAATTTGGTCCAGTTGCGAAAGTCAAGAAGCTGAATGTATAATTATTTTATATATTTTACTTACAGATTCAGTTTTTTTTTATCTATTATATTACATGTTTTGTATTATACTTGTAACCGTAGGTTGCAAAAGTAACCCGAGAGACTTCCTCAATCTTGCTTAAGACAACGTCACACTGTATACATAAAGTCAGAGTTTCGTTCTCATAGTTTTTGGCGTTTGTGTTATATATGGATTTTTCATTTGTTCTCAAAATGAGTGGAGTAAGCATACTTTATACAAAACTAGCTGTACCCTGCGCGTGTTGCTACTCTACTTCGTCGTATCAACTCAGAAAACTTTGTAGGCTCATGCTGAAGATCATGACATGATTAAATGCATACATAGTTTACGATTCTATATAGGACACATATGTATGTGTTTTTTTTATTCTTTTTAATCTTCCAGTAATGAACACAGCTCTCCACTGAGAGTTAAGAGGGGTTTAGTCCTACGTGCGGGCCAATATTATTTTTAAAGTTGTGTAACTATACTTTGTATAAAATGTGTAAAGTATACTTAGAAAACTTTATACAACATGTTTTGACCACCAAACTTTTCACATCTATATAGATATATACAGATGTATAAAGTTTTGTAAGTATACCTCACGCATTTTATTTATAGTATAGTTACACAACTTTAAAAATAATATTGGCCCGCATGTAGGACTAAATCCCTCTTAACTCTAAGTGGAGAGCTGTGTTCATTACTGGAAGATTAAAAAGAATTGAAAAAAAAAGAAATCATTTATAACTAAGCTTTCCTAGCATCGATCCATTTATTTAAATATTTTTCGTGATACCAATACTGCAAAGCATCTCTACCATAGAGATACTAATGCACTCATGGCATTATGATGACGACTGGTCAGTCGTTAGAGTGTAAAATTGGTTCTACGTTTTCGTAATTAGGCGTAATAGCAAGTCATTGAAAAATCTTTGTTATTGTTGATTTTTTTTCACTTAGAAGTTCGAATTTTAAGAAAAACTTCTTTAAATATTTTAGAAAACTCAAAGTATTGCAAGAGCTCCAAAATTTCTCAGATATTAATTTTTAATCTTGCAATATTTCGGTGTGTCAAACATGTCCCTAAGGCCTTACACTCTGATTAAACCTTAGCAATAACAATCTTAATAACATTTGGATGCGAAGACGCCAGAATAGAAATATTGTCACGAGGGACCACCCTCTGAGTGTTCAGCTGTAATGAAAATTATCTCAATTGCGTAATGATGATTATGTTGTAGCGTTATTTTATAGGGTTTCGCACCTCAAAAGGGAAAAAACCCTGTGAAAATAATAATAATAACGCAGTACACTCATAGCCCACAGGATTTCCTGTGTCGTAGGTACCATGGACATACAAAGGCATGAACATAATCACCCAGGCCTAGAACAAAAATTTGGATCATGGATCATTATATTATTATCTATAATAATGGTCAAATAAGTAACTCAAATGATTACATTTTGCAAAGTGGGTAAACGGAAAAGCTGACGTCACGATCTTTTGTTACAGTTCAGTAATGGTGGGATGTGAACGGAGTCGTTTTGAAGGAGACGACGTGCGGAGCGATCTGTCTTATTCGAGATACCAAGCAGTACACGCCTCTTATATGATACTGTCGGTTTGCTTAGTGCGTGAATTATAATTTCGTGAAGTGATAAAAGTGTACGCTATAGATAGCTAGCGATAGAGCTAGAGCTAGCAGTAAAAGAAGATGACAGCACCGCTCAGCCATCCCCTACGCCGTCCCTCATAATTTCAATTTTGCCTCCATCCATCAGCCTTTTAAAGTGCACTGCTGGACATAGGCCTCCCCTAATGTTCGCCACTCCGTCCGGTTCTGCGCCCTTTGAATCCAGCGGTTTCCCGCTATCTTCTTCAGGTGGTCAGTCCACCTGGTTGGAGGGCGGCCTGTGCTCCTTTTGCCGAGAGGTGGTCGCCATTCGAGAACCTTTCTTCCCCACCGGTGTCAGTCCTCCTAACTATGTAGTGTGTGTGCCTCACCGGGAATCAAACCTGGGACTGGCAGTCTGGCATGGTAACCATTGCGCCGCACGGATGGTCTATCTAATCTAAAAAAAAATCTGCAATGTAGCCCTCCTCTTGCACGTATAATGGACACCATTTTTCGTCTTAAAATAGACCCTTGAGAGTTGAAAACCCTTTTAATTGATTATTTGCACAGGAAATCGTAACATTTTAATTTTGATTTTGCCGAAAAGATTTCTACTTCGCAGATTTGACTAGTCCTAAACAAATATTTTAACCAATTAACGCTGTTTTAGTACTTTACAGTAATTATTCCGGCCATTCACTGAAGTACTGTAAATCTGGATCAAACTGAGTTAAAGTTAAGTCTAAAATACTAAGTTTTAAGCAAATATTTTGCTGAATAAAAGCTGATTATGCTGCTTTGAGAAACCGCCAATATTATTCTCTTAAATTACTGTTGAGTCATTAAATTACGAGTATAAGGCTTATAGCTTTTTTTATGTAATCCTTTTTTTTGTTACCAGGTGGGAGGGGGGATCTCCAGTGGAACGCACCGGTGTCCTTCACACACGGCGCCCCCAGAACGGGTCCAACTTTGGAGAGCAGATGCGCTCTCCTGCACCTACCGATATTTACGGCGACATGAAATCGGGGAGAACTCTCAATTTTTATAGGCATATGTGGAGATATCGCCAATTATGCTAAAACAATACAGAATTATTAAATAAAAAGGTACTAAAGAGAGTTAAATTATATAACTTTTTAACATAAAAAACGCCTTCAAACGGTAAAAAATAATATTGTTCAGTATTCATTTGATACTTTTCTTTGCTAATGGCATTAACTCTTAAAACTATTTTGGAGTCGGGCCCTTAGTACAATGAAGTACCTTTCGCTCTGAAATGGGCACCGACTCCAAAACAGTTTTAAGAGTCAATACCAAGAAAGGAAAAGTAAAATAAATAGTATTAGGAAAAGTATCAAATGCGAAGTACTGAACAATATTATTGTTTACCGTTTGAAGGCATTTTTTGGTAAAAACTTATTGCTTTACTATCGTAATTATATAACTTGAAAGGCCACACCCGCTGTATCTTTCGTCCCACCGTCTTTATATCTCAGTATTGTGTTGTTTTCAGCATCTTTTACCCAAGCAGTCGCAATTTAAGGACCTTTATAGCAATTTATTAACCAGCATAATAAGGATAGGAATCACCAAGATTTACTTTACCAACAGACTTTATTTAATTTCATTTTACAACTTCAATATAACAACTTCGTGATACCTTCCAACATAATAATAACTTTCAACATAAAAATATTACATCTTTTTTTACCATTTGTAATGTTCAACTGTTGAAGTTGTTCAAATGATGAAGCACGCATGGCGGTTAGCGTAAAACGCAAAAGATCTATGCAACTAAGCCAAATGGGCGCGGTCAGGTGTGAGATGGGTGACCGCTAGTGGCAAAAAAAAATCATGCCCGTTTTCGTGTTTTGGAGGGCACGTTAAGCCCAGTTGTTGTGGATAGATAGCTGTCGTTAAACCTTGTCGGAGGCCACATAGGCGGTTTAAAAACATCCGACAGCGGGTTGGCCACTAACCCGCATCTCCACCAACCCGCATTGGAGCAGCGTGGTAGAGTAAGCTCCAAGCCTCCCCAATAATGAGGAGAGACCCATGCTAGGCAGTGGGACGCAAAAAAAGGGTTGCAACCAATGTTCTACGTCTGGTTACATTTCTCATCTCAGAAATAGTAAATGCTGGTTGGTGGACCTGCCTAGATTCCAGTTATTGATAGAACTGGAGCTTATTTCACCACTCTGCTCCAACGCGGATTGGTCCTAACCAACTCGCACCTCAATGCGAGTTAGCGGCCAACCCGCTGACAGTTTTTTTTAAACCACTTCCAACAAAGTTTAACAACTATTATCTATCGACAACTACCGGGACCGACGGCGCATGAAATTTTTGCCAGTAGGAGTCACCCATCTCACACCCCACCGCGCCCGATTAGCTGCGTAGATCACTAGCGTTCTACGCCAATCGTTGAGGCACACGAGCTTCGGGTTAAGTATTACTTATTAATTATCTTTAATTTATACTTGTAATAAAATCCTAACCACGGCCTACCAAATATGCAGAACATCTTTTACGATGCTTAAGGAAGGTGTAAGCTATTAACATGTCGTAAACCCCTTAGGAGACCCCCATAACTTTTAAGTACTCATGAATGAATATCCCAGCTTCTAAATAGGGTACCACTCAACTAAGTGTTTGAATTGGTTAGGAGCGATGGTTAGGAGCTGTAGTTTTTACAAAAGACATAGTTTTCTCTGCCTTTTTTTCAACCTTTTTTATGTCCCACTGCTGGACACAGGTCTCCTTCTCACAAGTGAGAGGGATTTAGGCTATAGTCTACCACGCTGGCCAAGTGCGGAATGATGGATGTCATGCTTTTGAGAAATTGTGAATTTCTCTCAGGCATGCACGGCGATTGAGAACATCGTAATCAACGAAAATTTCCACCACCGTGGAGCAGTGATAAATACGCACATTACAAATTTCTTTGTCAGAGGTGCGCGCCGAAGGTTTAACTCGAGATCGGTCGCGTGAGAGACCGCGATATTTTACCACTCGGCTATCGCTGCTCATTATTATTGAAATCGTCAGTAATATTGTGCAATAAAACTTATGGAATTACTGTATTTTAACCGCAAAATCTCCTAAGTAACATCAGATAAATCAGTGAAATCGGCAAAATTTCGTATACGACCTCTTCAAAGCGCGCTATTTTACAAAGTTACGAGTATTTATATCTTAAGCAAGTTTCAAAATAATTGTTTTATTAATAAAATGAACAGTCTATAGAAAAGTAGTTGATTTTTGTATTCTACGGTAAAATATAGCTCTAGTCATAAACCAGAGAAGAGGTTGCATTTCATTTCATCTTAAGCTGGTAGTAAAACACGAACCACAGACTACGTAATATGCAGGACATCTTTTACGACGCTCAAGAAAGGTCTTAAACGTATCCGAGACCCCAATAACTTGTTAGTAAGCAGCTTCTAAGTATAGAAACACTCAGCTCAGTGTTTGAATAGGTCAACAACCCCTAATTTTAAAACCATTGTAGCTTTAGTTCTTAATTTCAGTAGATATTGCAATTAATATGTATTGGGCCTACTAAAAATTTACTCACACTATTTGGCTACAACCCTTTTTGCGTCCCACTGCTGGGCACGGGTCTCTCCCCCTTATTGGGGAGGCCTGGAGCTTACTCCCCCACGCTGCTCCAATGCGGGTTAGTGGCCAACCCGCTGTCGGATGTTTTCAAACCGCCCATAAGGCCTCCTACAAGGTTTAACGACTGTTATCTATCGACAACAACCGGGACCAACGGCTTAACGTGCCCTCCGAAGCACGGAAACACGCATGAAATATTTTGCCACTAGCGGTCACTCATCTCACACCCGACCGCGCCCGTTTGGCTTAGCTGTATAGACCGCTTGCGTTGTACGCTAGCCGCCGAGCCATGCGCGCTTCAATACATTACACTAATTAAAAATATTGTTATTGTGAAAAATCAAAATTTAAAATCTTTAAAAATAATTATCATATTAAATAAAGAAAAAGTATTGTATTAAAATAGTGAATGAAAAACAAAATTAAATATATAAAATAGATGAAGAAATTAGATACCTAGGGCGGTGGCGCGAGGGCGAGCGGGCGCGGCGGCGGCGCGCGGGCGGCAGTCACAGAGCGCACTGCACGCCCGCACGCGCACGATCGATCTTCCATATACGGCACGGCTGTAACGCGCCAATGCTTTCGCGCCGCTTTATTGTCCACTCGCGATCTTTCTGTTTCTGTATGTGTTGTATGTAAACTTTCCGAACTTTTCCTGTCGCTTGCTTACTACTCCTTCTGACTTTATATGGTGTTCTGTTGTGTGCGAAAAATAAACTCTGGTGATTCGTGCTTGGACAATTCTTATTTCAAAACCCACCTGCGCACCACCAAGCGCGCCCTAAATTGGTGACCCGTCACTAAAAATACATCAAGTAGTGAACACGGCAGTGTAACATAGAATTACATATTCTTAGAATATGTACTAACTTAGAATACTGTTAAATCTAACTCCATTACATGAACTTTAAAATTTTTTTTCTTAATTATGAAAATTTATAGTTATATTAAATGAAAACAGTGCCATCTTTCAAGTGCTTGCTGCACTAGTCACTAAAGGTTGTAACAGTAAAACATTGTACATACAACAAAAATTAAATAACGTATAACAAAATTTCGGTAAATTGGATAAGAAAACGTATATCCGAAGAAGAAGAACATTATCTGACGACATGGTTGTTCAAATCGCACTAGAAAATCTTGATAGGATAATGTATGTATGTATATGTATTACCATCTAAGTTTTTTATTTGTTGCAATTACTTTACAATAAACCGCAATTAACAAGTATGATGGTGTACTGCATAAAAACATAACATATATTATGTACACATACACCATTATTACTATATTGATTGTGGACTGTAGTTTTGACGTAACTTTAAGAGTAAGCGTTTAGATCTAGACAATTAGTATGGAGAGAAACTCATAAGTAACAGTTGGACATAGGAAAGAGTTACAACAAAGAAAGAGGTACCATCGACACATACAAAGACAGAAACACAAACACACAGACCGAGAACAGAAAGTTTAAACTCATCATTCAAATTTCTGCTTCGCCGGAAATTGAACCCGAGACCCTCCGATCGGCAATCCGGCATGGTAATTATTACGCCACACGGGTCGTCAAATGTAAAACATACTTTAAATTTAAACAAACTCTCAGAACATTCGGTTCTGATAAAATAGAACTTTACAGCGCAAAATGCAATATTTATGAGAGTTATCTGCATTATTAGCTGCATGAGCAGCGATGGCCGAGTGGTAAAAAGCCGCGGTCTTCGACGCGACCGATCTCGGGTTTAAATCCTCGGCGCGCACTTCTGACAAAGAAATTTGTAATGTGCGCATTTATCGTTGCTCCATGGTGATGGAAAATATCGTGATATTTAATTGATTACGATGTTCTCCATCGCCGTGCATGCCTGAGAAATTTATAATTTCTCGAAAGCATGACGTCCACCAATCCGCACTTGGCCAGTGTGGTGGACTATGGCCTAAATCTCTCTCACTTCTGAGAGGAGACCTGTGCCCAGCAGGGGGACATAAAGAAAGGTTGAAAAAAAATTAAGAGTTATCTGAGAACTCGTATTCTTTCCTTCCCTGATCAACTGAATAACGAACTTCTTACAGGTGAAAAGTTGCGGGCATTCCAACAGCGCTGAAGGACACAGGCCTGGCTAATCAGAGCGAGGTGGGATCGAACAAAGCAATATAACTTTCCTTATTGCTTAGAACAGGTAAAGTTGGAATCAGTCAAACGTATAATTAGAAATTCGCCTAAAGTTGGAATGGATTTGTGACGTCATGAACTTTATATGCCAGCGGGACTAGACAAGTAGCATTCGACAGAATAGAATAAAAAACCGGCCAAGCGCGAGTCGGATTCACGCACGAAGGGTTCCGTATTATATTTAAAAAATCACGTTTATTGTATGGGAGCCCTCTTAAATATACAAATTTCACACTCATAGTCCAACAGTAGGGTAAATATACACTGTGTGGTGGGTACCATGGACACACACAAACTGCCTTTGTGTGTGTCCATGGTCCAACACAAACACCCCAGACCGAGAACAGAAATGCTGACCGAGACCCTCCGATCGGCAATCCGGCATGGTAACCATAACGCCGCAGGGGTCGTCGAAAATATTAATTTAAAATATTTATTTTATTATATTTTTAGGATTTGTTATTAAAACGGCAACACAAATACATCACCTGTGTACATTTCTAATGTCTAGCCATCATGGTTCATGCCGGTACAGCCTGATGACAGACAGGCGAACAGTCAGACGGACGGACCGCGGAAAAATTTATCGGAGGCCTTAGTGTAAGTCTGCACACGCGAAAACATTACTAACGCGTTTGCGTTAAGAATTTAATTATTGACCTTATTCCCTTCAGGTTAAGATCTATATGTCCAATTTTAACTCGGACGCAGTCATAGATTTTTTATCAAAGTCATAAAAATCTATAGACGCAGTAGTAACGTTTGCGCGTTCACAAACTTACACTAAGGGCTCAGAGCGACATATGCTAACGATCGAGATCCTGTAACATTTCGTTAGGTTAATGTCAATCCTATAAGTTTTTTCATTTTATTCTACAAGCGTTAACAATAGTAAATTGGCACTTGTCTACCCTAAGAAATGATATTTAGCTTTAGTAAGAATAATTTGAATGTTGACTACAATTCTCTTATGGCTCAATCGAAGCGTTCTTATGACACAATAGGCATACCGAATCTAGTTATGAATAACTTGTAAGTTATCTGTGATGTTTAAATTTGGAGGCAGAGAGCATGACAGTATAATGACGTTAGGGTACTGTATCGTAATAGAAAATAGGTAGTTTTGGCGGGAAGTCGAAAAATACATATTGTGCTCTTGTTTTATTTTTACTTACTTGGTGTATTTTTAAGTTATATCGGATAAATTTGATGGCAATTTGTTCGATTTAGGTTATTTAAAGTGCACTAGTGTTGTGTATTAAAATAACAGTGCGAAAATATGTTTTTTACGGCTTGCCTCCAAAATTCCATTGGTCACGTTCTTGTAAAGAAGCCATCGCTTTACTTGAATGTCTGACTGACTTTACTGACTGATTACTGACCACTTACTGACTTTATCTATTATTACTCGTCCAGTTTCATCGAAACTGGCAAAAACGTGATGCAAAAATTATACTTGAAGCTGGCATATTTGAAGAAAAAAAACAAGCCATAATTGAAAAAAAAAACAATAGAAAATAGGTATTATGTAGTAAAACTCCGTTTTACTAGAAAGGAACAAGAATCTATAAAAAACTCTGTTGATTTTTAACCATTATAAACTAATATTTCTTTTTATAGAAGAAAAAGGCTATAATCATATTTAATTAATATACATATATCTTATAATATGGCGAACTAATAAATGTACATAAAACAAATTTCGTAATACCCACATTTGTGCAAATAAATTATTTTCATTTCATTTCACTTTATCTTGTGTCCAGTATCAGTGAACTCCCAATTATAACATTTATAATAACGTTTCACACTCATAGCCCCACAGTAGGGTAGATATACCCTGTGTCGTGGGTACCATGGAAACATACATACAAAGACAGAAACACAAACACCCAGGCCGAGAACAGAAATTTAAACTCATCATTCAAATTTCTGTTTTGCGGGGAATCGAACCCGGGACCCTCCGATTGGCAGTCCGGCATGGTAACCATTGCACCACACAGGTCGTCAAAAACGTTTCATCCTTTATTAATTAACTATACTCAAACTCTAAGGCTTTTGTGAAAATAACTTCAAGGGTATCTAACAAAATCCGATATTATCGCACACGATATACGAGTAGTAGCTACGTCCAAGAACTGCCGTTAATTCTGAGAGAACCTAGGATTAATGTGTTGGTTTTCTCGGAGACGTTAAGTCAATTAATCACTGGACACAAGAATTATTTAACGGGACTCTATATTACGGGCTGTGTAAACTCTCCATTACGGGAAAAAACCTGGTATTATTTTTCAGTGACATGACAAAAATTTTAACTCTACATTCCATACTTTTATTATAAATTCGAAAATAACTAGTTTTGTATGTGTCTGTTACGTTTTTACACCTAAAATGTGGATCTTGGGAAAGGAGATAGAATAGTCATCATATACTATAGGTAGTAGGATTGTTATCAAATCACCCGAGCGAAGCCGAGCCGGATTACTAGTATTTGTGAACTGAACAAAAAGGCAAAGGCGTCACCTATGAACACCAGACGCGGATCCATCCATATGGGTACTTTGGGCGTGCCGTAATTCACTATATATGTACTCGTATAAGTTACTCTATGGTTTAAGTTCGTAACTGGAAAACGTACAGAAAATATGTTTGTCCAAAAATCACATTTTGAAAAAATCCATTGGATTGTTATCACATAAAGATCATGGACTACCTAAATTGCAAATATTGTGCCTTATTTTTTACGCCGTCTGGCACTGATTCCATTAGTGAATCCTGGAGTCCAGGATTCACTAATGGAGGATTGTCCAGGACCTGGACATCTTGTGAAGCCGGGAAATATCGCTAGTTTTTGATAAAATTAGTTAACATAAAATGGTGTATAATTTTGTTCGTAATCAATGTTATTAATTGAAGATGTAAAAATATGAAAAAAAAACGTTCTATAGAAAGTCTATGATTGATCATTAATGAGTTCGTACTCCGACTCGCACTTGACCGTTTTTGGGGTGGCTGTGCCCACAACACTGTTTGAGGGCTGAATCCACGCCTGATGAATACGCACTACTCGAAAAAAGTCACCTGACCATTGCCATCTTTAAAGGAGTGCTTATTTTCGTCGTAGTCTATTGGAAATGTCTCAGCTCCAGCTGAGGGACAACTTTCCAAGTTTCGTTCTGTTATAACCAAAATAATATAATCTTTATCATTCAGTTCGTAGTTAAAAGAAACATGTAAAACCTGTGGAGGATTGCCACGAGTACAAATGGCGTCGGTGGAATTTCAACCTTCGTCTGGAAATATAACTACGACAATAAATTTCATAATTACACTATGAACTCCCCGCTGGTATTGAAATAACCTAAGCCACGTCAAGTACTTGATTCAGAAGCTTTCCCCAATACCAAACAAGCTGAAGCTGAGACGTGCTATGGTCGTTTTATTAACGGTTTGCGGTCGGCACAAACGTGTTGTACGTACAGCGATGTTTTATACTCGTTTTATTAGTGTTTTACGGTCGACGCGTGCGTCTATGCAGTGCGTAGACTGTCGTGTACAGGCGTTTTATACTCTGAAGGATTGTATATAAAGTCCAAACATAATTATATCCATACTAATGTTATAAATGCGAAATAGTGTTTGTTTTTTGTCTTTCATTCAGATTGCAATACAGTGATATTATGTAATAATTTTTGTGCGTGAAGATGGTTGGATGGAGGCTGAAACATGTATGCGGGTTGGTAGAGATGGGGGTTAGTGGCCAAACCGCCCATAAAGCCTCCGACAAGGTTACTGTTATGTATTCTCAACTACCGGGACCGACGGCTTAACGTGCCCTCCGAAGCACGGAAACGCGCATGATTTCTTTGCCATTAGCGGTCATCCATCTCACACCCGACCGCGCCTGTTTGGCTTTGTTGCATAGATCGTTTGCGTTTTACGCTAACCGCCGGGCCATACGCGCTACAAACTCTTTACTAGTATTGAAATTGAAATAACCTAAGCCACGTAAAGTACTTGATCCAAAAGCTTTCCCAGATACCAAATGGCTGAAGCTGAGACGTGCTATGCTCGCTTTATTAACGGTTTACGGTCGGTACGAACGTGTAGTACGTGTGGCGTCGTTTTATACGCTTTAGAGTTTTTATTTAAATCTGGTGTTAGCCCAGTAGTAAAATTTGAACCATAGTACAATAAAATTAGTTTGAAAGTAGTTAAGTAACATTATTTTTTCTAAGAATATGTAACTTGTTTTTCGTTTACATATTTTCAACTAAATCAAGTTTGTAGATAAGATAATATCAAAACTCTCAGTAATGACAAGATCAATTTATCATTCTAAGAACTAAGAAACACCTCCAGAATTCATGGTTTCTTACAACTGATGTAATTTTATGAGTTTTTTTTTTCAACCTTTTTTTATGTCCCACTACTGGGCACAGGTCTCCTCTCATAAGTGAGAGGGATTTAGGCCATAGTCCACCACGCTGGCCAAGTGCGGATTGGTGGACGTCATGCTTTCGAGAAATTATAATTTTCTCTCGGGCATGCACGGCGATGGAGAACATCGTAATTAATTAAATATCACGATATTTTCCATCACCGTGGAGCAGCGATAAAATCGCACATTACAAATTTCTTTGTCAGAGGTGCGAGCCGAGGATTTGAACCTGTGATCGGTCGCGTCGAAGACCGCGGTTTTTTACCACTCGGCCATCGCTGCTCACTCGGCCATCGCTGCTCTTATGAGTTTGAATGTATGTAATTTAGATTCCTTTGTTAAGAAAATGTAATATTACGTTTATTCTTTAATCGTCAGTAGATCACATAAGTATACAAGACATTTCAAAATCATGTGCAAAAAAAAAATTCAATTTCAAAAACAATATCATGCTGTTACACCCTTAAGAGGCCGTATACGACATTGTGCCGATTATTGACTTAACGCCTTGAAACTTCTTGCTCGTATTGAAATAAGCAGAGCTACGCTACTTAACCTAAGCCACGTAAAGTACTTGATCCAAAAGCTTCTAGATATACCTACCGAGCTGAAGCTGAGACGTGCTATGGTCGCTTTATTAACGGTTTACGGTCGGCACGTGCGTCTGTGCTGTACGTGTAGTCGTGTACTGTCGTGTACAGTCGTTTTACACTCTATTTATAAGAAGCTGGTGGGCATCCAGCTACATTAATTAAAAATATTTTAAGTTGAATGTCATTGAGTTCTTTTGTTAGTGTTACTTGCAGTTGCGCTGCTACTTAAGGTGATTGATAGTGAAAATATAGTAGGTGGTAGAACTATTATCGTTCGCTCGGGGAAATACCACCGCTGCACCCACTTCTGCCGTGAACCAATTCTATTGCGTTTCGGTGGAAAGGAGTAGTTGTTGGTCATACTTACATGAGGCTACCACCAGTCTCCGGAGTAGCAGCACAACTGCATACGACCTCAGACAAGACTTACCTATGCTTGCTTGATGGTTGTATGTAGATGTCCACCACACGGCCTGCATGCTCGTCTGCAACTCCATTCAAATTTTAAGAAATCTTAAGGATTTAAGGTTGTCTCATTTTAGATAACTGTAGCCGGCAGCAGCTGTACAGTTTGTTCACAGCTGCTTCTAAACCTGTACGGCTGCAGTACTTCCCTTGTTGGATGCAAATGCAAGCTTTCAATACTCTTCGATGGCAAATTGGTGCAAATGGATATTGATCTTTCATGTTCCGTTTTAATTTATAAACTTTTCTAGAAAGCAAGCACATTTTCAGAAATGTTTTAAGGTGTAAATAAATATGCATAGTTTATATAGAGATATATACTACATACGACTGATTGCATAGTCGTATATGCGTAACAGTATAGTCGTGTCAGATGTAAAATGGGTACCGCTAGAGGCAAAAATCATGCACATTTTCGTGCTTCGGAGGGCACGCAAAGCTCTACTCTACAACTTATCGATATCATATAATGTATAACATCCGGTAGCCACTATATACTATATTCAGTCGAATCAATTCACGACGACTTGCGTAGCGCAATGGTTACCATGTCGGACTGCCAATCGATGGGTCCCGGGTTCGATTCCCGGCAAAACAGAAATTTAAGTGGTGTGTTTAAATTTCTGTTCTCGGTCTGGGTGTTTGTGTTTCTGTCTTTGTGTGTGTGCATGGTACCCACGACACAGGATATATCTACCCTAATGTGGGCTATGAGTGACGTCATTTATTTATCTATGTTATTAATGCCCTTGTAAAGGTTCTAATATTTATGTATCATGATAAGTTCTACCACCTTTTTTTTTTTGGTATCGGGGGGGAAACCTTCAAAAGGTACCCAGCACCTTGGGAGAGGATACCGGGTTATGTGGGATTTGAACCTCACTAAAACTCCCTCGGTGGCCTTCCTCTGCGTTTAGGGAGTACTCTAGGATCTCCCATGGAACGCACCGGTGTCCTCCATAAGCGACGCCCTGGAACGGGCCCATCTTTGGGAGAGCAGATTGTGATCTCCTGCACCTTCCGATGCTTACGGCGGCATGCGGCCACGCGCACACCGCCGTCCTTCCCGGGGCTGCTGGCTGGACGGGTCGAGCTCCCACTCTCACCGCCCGCAGCCCCGGAAGCCCCCTTTTAGTCGCCTCTTACGATCAGGCAGGGGATACCGTAGCTCTATTCTTACTCCCGAAGCTACAGGGACACCTACACTTTTACGGTATTTAGTTTTGAGAATTTGTGACTTTTATAACAAAATAGTATTTGGATTGGGAGCGAAAACAGCCACTAGTCGTCGCGCGTCATGTAAGAGGAGTGGCATGAAGCGAAAATACATGTTTCACAGTGTCCTTAGGGATTTATCTCAACGAGTAAACTGTGTTAAGAAAATCACCCTCCGCGTCTGCATGTCTCTATAGTCTTTTGAATTTGCCCGTTTATTTTATATAAACGCAACATTACAAATAATCTGGCAAGCAATATTGTTTATTTATTGAAAACGATTTATAGATGCAGTCGAATGACATCATAATTATGTACAAAGGAATTGCAGATTTTTTAAAAAGGAGGTTTTTACTTTAAAATACTATTGTAAGGCGTGGGTAGCAATTGAACAAAATAAATAATAGTTCAAAAAACTAAAAAACCACGCTTTTATAGCAATTCGAACTAAAAAGCAGAAATATTTTTTAATTACAAAGAGTTTATATTACAGGAGTAGAAGGTCAACAATCAATCATAATTAATTACCTCAAAATAGCAATTCAGAATAAAAAGCGTGGGGTGCATTTTACTACATTTTCATTACTCTCCTCTCATAGATAGTTGCCAATAGAATGATTGTAATATTGAATATATTAAGCACCCCACGCTTTTTATGCTGAATTAATATTTTGAGGTAATTAATTATGATTGACGGTTCAAGCTTCTACAACTGTAATATAAACTCTTTGTAATTGAAAATTATTTTGTACTTTTGTAAATTAATTTAATGTATAATTTAATGTTACCTTATTGTATAAAATCTGGTGTGCAATAAAGTATTTTTTGTATTGTATTGTATTGTACTGTACTTTTTAGTTTTTAGTTGAACTTTTTTTTCATATTATTGCATTGTCATTGGTCTGTGATAAGTATGTAGAGTTTCAAATTAATCCGACATCTAGAAGTACATCAAAATCGTGTTAAAATTTTCGGTTACATACCACCGAAGCTAATGAAAGCGTGTTAATTAGAAACAAAAATTAGTAAGTGTATAGTACATAAATGGGAAGATTATAAATATTCATACTTATACAAATTTTTGAAGCGCGCATGGCCCGGCGGTTAGCGTAGAACGCAAATTATCTATGCAACTAAGCCAAACGGGCGCGGTCGGGTGTGAGATGGGTGACCGCTAGTGGCAAAAAAATTCATGCGCGTTTCCGTGCTTCGGAGGGCACGTTAAGCCGTCGGTCCCGGTTGTTGTCGATAGATAACAGTCGTTAAACCTTGTCGGAGGCCTTATGGGCGGTTTGAAAACATCCGACAGCGGGTTGGCCACTAACCCGCATCTCCACCAACCCGCATTGGAGCAGCGTGGTGGAGTAAGCTCCAGGCCTCCCAATTAATGGGGAGAGACCCGTGCCCAGCAGTGGGACGCAAAAAGGGTTGCAGCCATACAAATTTTTCACACTTCTTTGCCAGAATAAGCTTAGTTTTTACAAGGTCCCAAGACCACAGCTGTGTTTAAATAACTTAGGATTCCAGGTAAAGGTTGGTTACACAAGGCTTTACTTTATTTCTTCAATAATCTGAAGAAAAATGTAAAATAAAAATAATTAAAAAGCGTATTTGCAAACAGAGACCCGAGCTGGGAAAAGCTTTTTTAATTTCTAGTAATTTTTTACCTTTATCAAAGGAAGTTAACTGTTTTGCATTGTACGTCCAAATTTAATAATTGCTTAATCCGCCATATTTCAATGTTTAACATTTGTGAATATTTAATGTCGCCTTATACCCATAAATCTGTTAAAATACTGCTTCACGTTCTTTTTGTTTTATATTTGTGAAGTAAATATATGAAAAATATTTTGTGCTCCAAATAGAACAGTTTTTAGACAGGTCTTCTATTTATACCGACCGAGGAGTGATGTGATGTGAAATTAGTAAATTGTGTTGCTACTTAATTTATGAGTATGTAGATACACAGATGAAAACTAAATACATTAAATACCTTCTTATTTGAATAATCATGTAAAAATGCAAAACCTTTTCATATCTCAGGAGTAAAACTGTACCGTCCCCGATTACCATAAAGAAAAAATAAATACCGCCACTGTATCCGACATTTGTGCATGCCTGAATAAATTTAAATAATGGCCTGCAATTTATCTGAGAAAACAAGAGTGTAAGTCATAGCACGGTCCACGGAATTTATCTGCGTTGGTTGCGACGGAAGTGAAGTTTAAAAGGCGGAAACTGGACAGGCGAGGAACTGACATGAGAGTCGATGGTTCGGTACTACGAGTAAAAACGCTTAGAAGTTATATTTTTGAAATGAAATGAAAGGAAACGAAACGAAACGAAACGAAACGAAAAAAACGAAACGAAACAAAACGAAACTAAACGAAACGACACTGTTGGTTCCTTTACAAACTCTTAGTGAACGTTATTTTTTTGTTCTGTCTGCTCTGGGTGCTCTTAGGCAATGCTGAGCTGAAGAAAAAAGCTGCATAACATTGCCGGGGACTTGTCCATCGGGATTCCCTATCATTATTGGGGAGGCCTGGAGCTTACTACACCGGGCTGATCGAATGCGGGTTGATGGGGATGCGGTTTGATGGCCAACCCACTCTCTGATGTTTTAAACCTCCCATAAGGAGTACAGTTATGGTTTATAACTGTAATTTATCGTTGACAACCGGGACCGACGCCTTTATGTACCCTCCGAAACACGGAAACGCGTATGAATTTTTTGCAACTAGCGGTCACTCATCTCACACCCGATCGTTTGGTTTAGCTACGTAGATCGTTTGTGGTTTATAACTCGGTCAAGTTAACATGGCACCTGGGAGGCTACTCTGTACGCCCGTATCCGAAACTTCGTGAATTTTCGGGTCTCATCTCAAGACTGATGAAATTCTAGCAATATTATTCATTCAGTGGCTTAATAATTATCAATGAAAACGTTAATCTTTTAAATTCATGAAAAAAGAAAGTGTCTAAATATGCCAAGAATGATTCCGAAAATGTTAGAACTTATGGACGGATGCATACAGAATAGCCTCCCAGGTATTTAAGGTATGTTAACTCGACCGAGTAGTACGCAAGCTGCCGGACCATGCGCGCTTCATGACTATCTTGCTTGCCCCCTTTTTTTTAACGGAGGGGAATCCATCGAAAGGTATCCGAGCACTTTGCTAGACGCCGGGTTATGTGGGATTTGACCTCACTAAAACCCCATTCGGTGACCCTCCTCAGCGCTTATGGAGGACCCCGAGATCTCCTGAGGAACGCACCGGTGACCTCCTTGCGTAACGTCCAAATAAAAACCCATCATGGGGAGCATGGCTTCCTATGTCTCTCGATCTTACGACGGTGTTGGCCCACACACACCGCTGTCCTTCACGGGGCCGCTGGTAGGACGGTTCGAGCTCCCAACTCTATCCATCCGCAACCCCACGAGTCCTCTTTTAGTCGCCTCTTACGACAGACAGAAGATACCGTAGATCATATTCTGGTCCTGAACTACAGGGATAAAGACAAAATACTTTCTACAATTGCGTTTATTTATTGTTTATTATTTAATGTCGGTTTTCCATAGTTGCGAGTGTGTATGCACGTATTCATTGTCACTGTGTGCATTACCAAAGAATTTATCAAATGAACTATACCTCCTCACCATCCATACTTACTATAATATTATAAATTCGAAAGTAACTCTGTCTGTCTGTCTGCTACTCTTTCACGCTTAAACCACTGAACCGATTTGGCATGAACATAGAAAGGACGTTGAGAAAGGACATACTTTCTTTCATGGCTACTTTTTGCCGCCGGAATATCCCATTCCCACGGGAAGCAAATGGAATGAATGAAATGCGCTGTGTAGTGTTATAAATACACTAGATGTTATTATTTACTTTTTTTATAGCTAGCAGCCCCGGGAGAGTGAACACCTGAAGGTGCAGGAGAGCACATCTGCTCTCCCGAAGATGGGCCCGTTCTAGAGCGCCGCGCGTGGAGGACACCGGTGCGTTCCTATGGGGATCCCGGAGTCCTCACAAACTCAGAGGCAGGGCCACTGAGGGGGTTTTAATGCGGTCAAATCCCACATAACCCAGTATCCTCTCCCAAGGTGTCGGGTACCTTTTGAAGGTCCCGTCCCCCGTCCCCCCCCGATACCAAAAAAAAACTTTACGCGATTACCAAATATCAAATCTACGTAAACAACATTACTAAGGAAATCTTTCCAAAATGTTATTATCGAAATAGTTACAAAACTCGAATTATCAAGATAGAATTGCGAGACTCTCATTCCGTGAAATGGTAATTTTTATTCAATTAGGTAATAAACAAAATAACCCCAAAGAAGAAAATTCACTTCGACTTCAATTAACATGAATAGGACTTGTTCTGAAACGAGTCAATTTATTTTTATGTGTATCACGAATTTGAACAATTTTAATGATGATTATTAAAAGTTTTTTTTATCATCTTGAAAGTGCTGAAAACTTTAAATTTGCACACCATTATAAAGTGGTTAAGATTGACACTATTGTATCTAACCAATAAGACCTATGTATGTATACCTATATTGTACTCAATCTTAAAGCAAATAAAGATTATAAAAAATAAAAAGTTTTTCTATTTCTATTCAGTCTATTTCAAATACTAATATATTTTTAAATCATGTTCTTGTTACAAATAATGGTACGATGATAATGAACATTTAGAGTTAGAAAAACTTGGAGAACTATAAATCTTTTGAATTTTTTATGTGTATACAACCAAATGGGCAGCGATGGCCGAGTAGTAAAAACCGCGGTCTTCGACGCGACCAATCCCGGGTTCAAATCCTCAGCGCGAACCTCTGACAAAATAAATTTGTAATGTGCGCATTTATCGCTGCTCCACGTTGATGGAAAATATCGTGATATTTTATTGATTACGATGTTCCCCATCGCCGTGCATGCCTGAGAGAAATTCATAAATTCTCGAAAGCATGACGTCCACCAATCCGCACTTGGCCAGAGTGGTGGACTATGGCCTAAATACCTCTCACTTGTGAGGGGAGACCTGTGCCCAGCAGTGGGTCATAAAAAAGGTTGAAAAAAAATACAACCAAATTAACTTACTTTACTTTAGGTCTAAATAAGACTACGACTGCTCCGTTTTTTTTTTTGCGTTTGTACAAGCAAACTATTTTTTTATCGAGAAATATAATAATATAGTTTAAGAAGTTCAATTTGGAGGTGGTAAAACACTTATATTAGTGACCTTTCCTGATAAAGTTCCATAGAAGCTCTAACAAGAATTACGACTGCTATTTATCTATCGATAATGACTACAACCGACGGCTGTACATGGCCTCCAACGAAAGGATAACACCGAGTATGAAAATGGCCCTTGGTATATAGACAATGGCTGCATTTGCCCCTTACCTTCCATTTATATGTGCTTTTTTATAGTTAAAACATGCTTATAAACATGTTTTACTATACATATGTTAACAAAAAAGCTTCTACTTCTAAATTATACGTTTACTCTGAAGATTCTGATAGCAGTAGTGACAGTGATTTTACATATAAATACCATCTGAGTGATGATTATATTGTAGTTCCATTCCAACGTGTTCTATCTACTCACAAATATTGCATTATATATCAAAAAACAACTGATCTTAAGACAATAATGTTTGGAGACACAAACAATACGAACGTTTTCGTTTGAGAGACAGTTATCAAAATGATTTAATTTTGAAACGTCAGTTTAATTGTTACTTGTTTTATAAGAAAGAAAAACATTAAGATGAAACGTGTATTCCTTCAATATATTTACTTTCTCCAAGATTTAAGATCTACCTACCAACTTGAAATGAGTTCGAAATGAATACTAAAGAGTGGAAAAGGAAACTTAAACAATAACTTTACAATTACTTAGATGTTTCGCGCTCGGCTTAATACTCCAAGGCTGCATAAAGGTTTTGATTTCTGTAGAATATTAGATCCTGATTATTCTTTATCCAAGCTCCAGACACCGCAAATAAATCCATTTGGCCTTCGTTATGATGACTTCAATACAAACCCCAAATTACTGTCTAGACTACCTACGTATGGTATAATTATTATCTATTGGAAAATTAAACTTTACATTATATTTTTAGGTAAATATTTTTGAGGATAAACAAGAAGTGTGCAATTCTTAGTAAAATAATATACTGCCTTAGGTCTTTAAAAATCGACAAAGTCGATAAAGGGCTACTTAAACCATGTTCAAAGGAAGGTAAATTGTTGCTGCAACATTATCTCAAAATTCAAAACTAATTCTTCGCACCCCCAATATTTACTGTTCACAATAACGATACTAGTGTGGGTGATGCTGACACACGTAAATACATGAATCACTCATATGCACGTTACCCAGGCTAAGAAAAGTCATATAAGATTTCTTCTCCTTACTGGAAACCGAACTAATAATATAATCAACGAGTCCCCAATCCCTTCTTGTTGTTTTACGCTGCCATGTTATGTATGTTTCGGCGTTACTCCATTTCGTTGAAGATATATTTTCTTAACTTATAACCAGGCTGAGGTTCACGTTTAGCATAATGTATTCAGGGATCCAATATGTGAACACAACAGATCCAATACAACCGAAAGTTGTCTCGGGGGAGGAGACAATACTGGTGTATCTTATGCGGTATTGCTTGTGTCGTAGTCGATTTACTTATGACTGAATAATAATGTAAAGTGAAGATGGTGTTGTCTTGTCAGAGAACTTGAAAGCACAATATTCAATTTACCCATCTTATATAAAAAAGAAAGATTAGAATTAGGGCAGAAGAGGTCTGAGGTAGAATCAAATATAATATGAATCTACAAAGGATCTAATTAATTTAGTTACAAATGGTATAATTGAGTGTATAAAAGGAGAAGTAGGTATCAGCACTGAACTCATGACTGTTATGTAGCAGTATTTTTATGTTATTTTGTTTGTGCTTTGGTGAAAAGTTAAGGTTTCTTACTATCCATACTTACAGAAGCGGTATAGCTATCTGAAACAAGGTCGATACAATACCTGCTATCATCCATTCTTCCAACTATCATCATAACGAGTCTCTCCTACATTAATCTGTCATTTTTTGCAAAACAAATAATTTATATTCCAGCGACACTCTTTTTTCGTTGGGGAAATATATTCTGAACTTATAACCAGGCCGAGGTTCTCGCTTAGCATAATGTATTCAGAGATCCAATATGTGAACACAACGGATCCAATACAACCGAAAGTTTTCTCGGGGGAGGAGACAATACTGGTGTATCGTATGCGGTATTGCTTGAAGGACTGTGCTTGCTTGTAACCTAATCGGATTGCTTATGAATGAATTTATAAATAAACTAAGGTTATCGAGGTTATAACGGTGAAGCCTTATAATAAGACAAATTGAAACCGTGGAAAACGTTTGTAAACAGCGACTAAAAGGTGGCAATAGGAGTTTGGGTAGCTCTCTGATCAAGTGAACTAATGACCACGCACAAACAGAGGTTATGGAATATGTTTGGAATATGTCATGGAGGTTATGAAAGCTGTGTACTTGTAAAGAATGGATGGAAGGATTTTGATGGGTTTTGATTTGAAGATTCCAGATTGCAAGTTTATTTTATTTATTTCTTCTTCATTGCACTTATATAGAAGGAAAAGTACAAAGAGCGGACTTAATGGCATTATCTGTCAGTCAACCCCACGTTGGTGTGATGCTTGTGGCGTAAAACAGAACTTTTAATATGAAAGTTCATGAAAAAATATATTATAATAAATATTAAATATAAAATAAGTAATAATATACTAAAATGGTTAATAGAAAAAATGCCATGAACACAAGTACCAAGTTTGTAACAAGATGATTCTACTAGCAGCCGGGAACTTGGTTAAACAGTTAACGTTTTGCAAAATTCTTGATCTTAACTTTTCATCGGAGTTTTCCCGCAATTTGCATTTTTAATTCCATTAAGGTTGAATATTTTAAATTACTAAGTATTTTTTAAATAATTTTGAAAATAAATTAAGTTGATAAAATAAAATAATTGTATCATAATTAACAATAATAGCCCACATGGGGCAGTTTTTGTCATTACGGTAGAAATTGAATAGAATAAACTTCCGTCCTAAGACTGGGTATATAACAATTTATTGTCTTCATTTATGTCCTGTGTTTTGTGTTCGTATCATGGAACCCGCGAGACAGAAAATCCAAGTGTTAGGATTATGCTTTGATTTTCTTAATACTTTATATAATACTTGTAATAACATTTCCTGTGTAAAACGGTTTTGTTTGATGTGATATAACTTAAAGGTTGTATAAGAGTGAATGGAACTGCACGAAAATGATCAGGTTATTTTGTAGACACAGCAAAATGGGATATGAAACATAAATTGATGAAGAAAATAACATTGTTTCTCTATTTGCTGATAGGTTTGTTTTGTAGTAGGTTTATTATAGGTGTTAGGACTATAATGATTCGATCGGAGAAATATCTACTGCCACTGCACCCATTTTTGCTTTAAAGCATTCAAGCCTTCAATATTCGATACGAAACAAGTATAAAGATATAATGTAACACCGAAAGTATACGTAAAGTAACCACTCGTACTTTAGCTCCGTGGCGCATCATTCGTAACGAATTCTCTTTACATGCGTCCTTAGTCTCATATCTTTAATATTGTATGTCATCTTACATATTATATGACCTTAGTGACATGGTTACCTTGTTGCATTTTATCATTACAATATGCAGTAGGATTTTTAGTTGTAGGAGGTAGTAAGAGGAGGAGAAATATTGTAGTTTGACCGTTGAAGTACAACCACTGCAGCTGTTTGTTGTGAGGAATTCAATTGTATTTTGGTAGAAAGGAAATGTGCTTAGATTGCCTGTAAATGCCCTTGGTCATGCCTTCATGTTCATTAACCGCTAAGACGAGCCAAGCAAAGCGCAACGGTACTACTTACTTTTTCTCGAAGTACTCCGTCACTTTTATTAACCCTCAAAACTGGTTTGGATATACAAGAAAATTAAAATTCTCGGAACATGAGGTGAGTAGTGAACTAATCCATGCTTATAAATTTTATAGGATAGTATAATCCTTTTTCCACGTCGCAATAGTATCACAGATGAACTCAATTTTTGTATGGAGATAGTTTGTGTATTAGAGCATTGGCATAGGCTACCTTTTATCCGGGGAAAGTACTCGTATCTCATTCATAATGCGGAAGGAACCGCTGGAAAATAGCTATTTATACATATAAATGGCTGAGATATAGAGTTGGTGAAGTTAAGGCTAGTAGACTTAGAGAGTGTAGATTCGGAAGCTTGACTCTAGATGAGAACTGATAATGTTTTTAACAGAGTAAGTTATATGCACTCATCTTGGCAGTATTTTATATGCATGTCCTTTGAAGGGATGATACTTCATCAAGCAAGATACTCTTGTTTTCAAACACACTTGCATTAAAACGAATACATCTAAGTACAAAACCTTGCTAAAACTACCTCGGGTAATTTGTCGTAAGTTTGTTTTAATCAACAGTTTTGTGCAAGTTCGGGAACGTTCGACGAGGCTTAATACTTTCGCGTCAGAAACGTGGCAAGAAAGATAACAGAATTCGTTGTGAAATTAGCAACCTAAAGTTTCTTGGTAACTAGTTTGCTGCTCATTTTGTTCTGTTACAGAAATAAAATATTATTAAGTACTTAAGGAATCAATTTTGAAAGTGTCACCATTTGTGGCTTTAGTTACAAAAGTTAACAGAAGAATATAAGCAAGTACGTTAAGAGTCCACATATGCCCATGAACATTTACACAGAGTATATATCCAAGTTTTGCCTTTTTCGGAAGTCGTATATATTTGCACTGCTACTCTGTAGTCTCATGGTAGCTTGACATCATTCTGACTGATTGATAGCCGCATCTTTATACTAAAACTCAATAGAGTTTCGTAATGGCAGAAATGTTTGCAGCCGTAGGACTTCAGCAATGAAATCATACACTTATAACTGCTTGTCCGAAAATGGTGAACAGATTGTTTTCTTTTGATAGATAATAATTTTCCATACTTAGGACTACTAAGTAATGTTGCAGAGAAGAAAAAAAATTGAAATTTGAATATTTAAAAAAAACGGTGCTACAATGATGGTGTACGACTTTTGTTTTCAGAATTGCCTATATCTTTAGGCCTAAACAGCAATGGAGCCATTTTATCGAATTCCAAATCCAAGAAGTTACTATGTACGGCTATGCTTTTCATTTTATTTGAAGCTTTTCTCAGTTCTGTTTCTAAGTGACATCTGGGAGTTTTGGCGGGAAGTCGAAAAATACATTTTGTGCTCTTGTTTTATTTTTACTTTCTTGGTGTATTTTTGAGATATATCGGATAAAGATGGCATTTTGTTCGATATAGGTTAATTATAGTGCACCAGTGTTGTGAATTAAAATAACAGTGCGAAAATATGTTTTTTCGGCTTGCTTCCAAAATTTCATTGGTCACTTTCTGGTAAAGAAGCCATCGTTTTACTTGAATGTCTGACTGACTGATTGCTGAAGACTTACTGACTTTACCTATTATTACTCGTCCAGTTTCACCGAAACTGGCAAAAACGTGATGCAAAAATTATAGTTGACGCTGGCAATATGCAGAGTTTGCGATGCCATAATTGAAGAAAAAAAAGTGACATCTGATTTTGGCATTTTTCCAAGCATTCTGTTGTAATACGAAGATCTTAATATCATAACGTCTAGCCTTTAGCTATTGAAGGTGAGAGGGGAGACGAATACCTAACAAATATTCAGAACATACAACAATAATAGCAGAGTAATTTTTCTCCTGCATCTTAGATCCAAACTTAAATTCTAGCTAAACCTGCCATAGATAAATATACCACCGAAGAAAGGAGTAACTAAGAAAATTAAATTTTTATCAGTAAAGAGATATAAATCTCTTTCCTTAAGTTGAACTCGTTGGAAGGTGTCCAAGTTGCTACAGCGCGGAGATGTCGAGAATCTGAGAGACCTTTAAGTGGCTATTACCTGTGCTGAGGCACATTGAATGTGGCCTCAGCTTTCATTGTAAATGATTTCCTGAATTACTTTGAATTTTCAGTTCAGTGGTACTTGTACAAATTCATCGTACCGGTGCAAGCTTATCTCTTTATCCATACTAATATTATAAATTCGAAAGTAACTCTGTCTGTCTGCTACGCTTTCCCGCTTAAACTACTGAACCGATTTTAAAGAAATTTGGAACACAGATAGTGTGGACCTTGGGAAAGGACATAGAATGGTTTTTATTCTACGGGAACCTGAAAAAACGGGCCCACGCGGGCGAAGTCGCTGGCCGAAGACTAGTGTTGAATAAGTGGCATAGAAATGGCGAAAGTAGTGATTACTTGAAATTACTGGAAATTTCACGAAAGCATGGAAGAAGCCATAATTTCTTATTTATTTCCTACTAAGCTGCATAGCCATCCATCCTACTTTAAACCTTTCTCGGCTGCAACCCTTTTTGCATCCCACTGCTGGGCACGGGTCTCTCCCTCCTATTTGGGAGATCCATCGCGTTTTTGACAGCAAACAACTTTACTTCATTGCCCTCCATCCTACTTACGACCACTCTAGAAGTTGTTTAGTTTAGGATCCGTCCATCCTTCTCATGAACTGAATTGCTTAGCTTAATTGTATATTGCGTCAATGCTACCATAATAAATATACTAAAGTAAGAAGTAATTTAAAGAAAATTATTTTTTGTCTGTGAACAGACTTAACCCTCTTTTATTAAGTTGAAATCGTTGGAAGGTGTCCAAGTTCTTTCAGCGCAGTACTGTTGAGAATCTGAGAGACCTTTAAGTGGCTATTACCTGTCCCAAGGCACATTGAACGTGGCCTCCGTTGTCATTGTAGAATATTCTGAAACACTTTGAATTTCCACTTCAGTGGCACTTGTACAAATTCATCGCACCGGAAAGCTTATCTTCTTATATTGTATAAGTGGCAGAGAAAAATTATGAAATTAGTGATTACCTGAAATCACTAGAGATTTACGAAACCCTGGAAGAAGCCGTAATTACTTATTTGTTTCGTACCTAGCTTCATAGCCATCCATCTTACTTTTAACCACAATCGGCATTTATAGTTAGTTTTATTGCCACTCATTGGGGTCTCAACCGCAACTGAATTTATTTATTTTTCACCCATCCTTTTTATGACTGCTCTCGAATTTGCTTAGTTTAGGGTACACCCCTCCTATTTTTGACATCACTCGACATTAATTAGTTATATTGTCACCCATCATATATTTTACTCCAACTGACTACTTAATTGTCACCCATTCTTCTTATGACCCCTCCCGAAATTTCTTAGTTTAGGGTTCCTCCATCCTTCTTATAATCCCACCAGATTATGCTTAATTGCCACCCGTCCTTTATATGACCTCAATTGGTAAGCTTAATTGTTCATAGCTTCAAACCTATCATAAATAAATATATCTACTAAAGTAAGAACTGACTTCACGTAAATTAAATTGTTATCAGTGAAGAGATTTAACCGTCTTTTCTTAAGTTGAAATCGTTGGAAGGTGAGCAAGTTCCTTCGACGAGAGACTGTGAGACCTTTAAGTGGCTATAACCTGCTCCGAGGCGCATTTAACGTAATCTCCTTTTTCATTGTAGAATATTTTCCTGAATCACTTTAAATTAAACACAGAAACAGTTCAGTGGCACTTTTATAAATCCGCCATATCGAAGCAAGTATATTAAATCTATAGAGATTTATCTCACTGTATATGTGCAGGAGAAAATTCTGCACTTTTAACTAAATTTTGTTACAATTAAATTAGAAGTTCTACTAATTCAACTACATAAACATAATTTATTATGCTTAAGTATATCCTCTACAAAAGCAATTAAAGCATTCGTAAAGTTAAAAATTAAGTTTTTAACAAAAAAAATAGAACCGACTTCAAACGGTAAAAAATAAAATTGTTCAGTACCTACTTCTTCTTGCTTATGGTAATGACTCTTAAAACTATTTCTGGAGTCGGGCCCTTCGTGAATGTCGTACCATTCGTTCTAAATTGGCACCGACAGTACAGACAGTGGGACAGTACCTACTTCTTCTTGCTTATGGTAATGACTGTTAAAACTATATTGGAGTCGGTGCCCATTCAGAACGAAAGGTACACTATATTTACTAAGACAGGACATTTCACTAAGGGCCCGACTTCAAAAATAGTTTTAAGAGTCATTACCATAAGCACTTCTTCTTGCTTAGTAGGTACTGAACAATTTTATTTTTTACCGTTTGAAGTCGGTTCTATTTTTTTTGTTAAAAACTTAATTTATTTCACTCTTTTTACTAATTTTAAAAATTCTGTATGTATTGGCATAGTTGGAAAAAATTTCACTTAACTTCTAAACTTTAAAGATTTACCTTTTATAATCATGTTTATCTAATAGCCTGAAAGAATACTACTATCAGTCCACCTGAACGTATAAATTAAAGAAAGAATTTGCTCTCAGCTCCTAACCGTTGAGGAGTTGTACCTTCAATCATCAGCTAAGCAACAGCAGGTGATAATTACCACACATAAATATTTGTATTATGTTAAAAATATGACTAAAAGAATGTGTTTGCGTATTAAGTTTCAGTGTTTCCCTCGATTTCCCTAATATCACATCATCAGATTTTGACATGGTGATAGTTGGACCACCTCAGGAATGTAAGATTTCGAACAAAAAACCATTTATTGAAAGTATTTGCTCTCAACTCCTAACCATCGTAGTACCTTCCATCATCAGTTCAGCAACATGATATGACGATTATTATACACAAATGTCTGTTTTGCTTTTGTAAAAATATGAAAATCATTTGTTGTGCTATAAAATTTGAATGTTCCCTTCGATTTCTCTGGGATCCCCTCATCAGACTTTGACTTGATGACAGTTGGACCACCTCGGGAATGTAAGATTTCGAATAAAAAACTATTTATTGAAAGAATTTTCTCTCAACTCCTCACTGTCGCAGTACCTTCCATCATCAGCTTAGCAACATGAGATGATGATTTCTATGCGTAAATGAAATGAAATGAAATGAAATATTCTTTATTCACTGTACGGTTCCTTTACAAACTCTTAGTGAACGTTATTTTTTTTTTGTTCTGTCTGCTCTGGGTGCGCTTAGGCAATGCTGAGCTGAAGAAAAGAGCAGACGGATATCTCTTATGCTTCAGAAACTACAAGAAAATCAATGTGTGTGCCTATAAAATTTGAGAGTTCCCTTCGATTTCCCTGGGATCCCATCATCAGATCCTGATTTGGTGACAATGGGACCACCTCGGGAGTATAAGCATACGAACAAAAAAAGAATTTTGAAAATCGGTCCACAAACGGCGGAGTAATCGGTGAACATATAAAAAAAAATACATACAACCGAATACAGTACCTCCTTCTTTTGGAAGTCGGTAAAAATGATATAAACATGTTACAGGTAGCGTTAGATAAAAAGTACTTTCCTTTAATTATAAAACTTGAAGAAGCAACAAAAACCGAAGTGTAAACTGATTTACAGTAATTCATAAAATTATTACTTTAACGTAGTTTTGCAGCATATTTTAAATAGATATGAAAATGCCGCAATGCAAAAGACACAATAGTTTAAATGAAGCAGTTTGTTTGTCTGTTATCTGTAAACAGAAGCCATTGAACTTTTTCAAATATCTGATAGTTACCCTTAAAACTGCAGAGACCAAAAGAGTTCATGTCATTGTAGCAGTAACAGGTGAACAATATTACTTTCTAAAAAAGTACATAGTAGGTAACACTCGTTAAGTACTTATTTCTTACATGTTTTCTTCACAGAAAGCAATTAGCAACCAGTACACTTATATTCTGTTTCCATTCTCAACTAGCGCTACATTTCTAAAAACTTTGAAACTTTTAAGCGAAATCGAAAAACACATTTTTCTCTTGTTTGCGATCCTTTTATTTACAGCATGTTTCGTTTTAAGTTGCAGCTTAAGGCTGGTTTCAGACCAACGTATAATACCCGCTTATAAACTCGGTTTTGATAGCGCTTGTAGGCGCGTATCGGCTTTTGCCACAATTGTAGCTGGTATTAGCGTTGTATAAGTTAATTCGTAGCATTGTGTCATTATAGTGTATATTTAATTAGACTTAGTAAACAAGAGCTCTTGTAAAGCCAGAGGCCTTTTATGGCATTTAGGGAATTTATATGTAATTAATTAATTTAAAGAAGCTGGTAAAAATCAAGCGCAACAGATCTCACTAGTATGCCGAAACGACCTAATAAATACACTAGTTGTAAAACGCCCTAAGTATATCTTCAACAATGCTGGATTCATATTACCTTTTGTAAATCCACCCAATCGGGCATATCGTGCACCCCATGGCATGGAGTGCCGACAATATGTAATTGATAAGAAATTAAAAAAACTTATTGATGTAGTTTTTTGTGGAATTAAATATTATACTTACGTACTCTAGCATTTCAAATGACTTGGATTCATATTTATAAATGATTAATGATCGATAAATGATTAATTTAAAGGCAAGAAAAAATATTATTGTAGATTTAATCTATTTAATTATTATGTGTATCTAAAATTTACAGTATTGTTAATTCATGAGGTAACATTCTTTCTTCACATTTGGATAATACATTTTAAATAATAATTAAATAAAAAAATTACTTTAGCAAAAAAATTGTGATTTATTCTGCTAAAAACAGATCGGTATACGAATCAAAAAAAGTATCATAGTTATCAGTTTTTTCTTTATTGCCGGTCTATGGTTTTCATGATACTGCAATTTTACACATTTGAAATTGTTTTGTTTTGATTTCTCTCACTCTTGCCTTTCACTCCAGAATTTGACGTGTTTACAATTTACAAGATGCTTTAAACTTAAATTAAAACTTAAAAAAGATTATTTTATCCGAACCACGCTTTCTGGCTTTGTTTCACATGTCAACCGTCATAGCTTCATCCTGCCGTATAGCGAAAATTATGGAAAAACAAAGACTTTTATCATCTCGTTAAAAATTAAGTACATTAATTGAAAAAAACGTTCAATTGAATGCCGGTGCTTATTTAACCGGCTAGCTTTTTAATTGAATAGCTGATTTAACCATATGGCTGTGACATAGATGACCAATGACGTGGCCTTGGATGCACCTCCTCTATTGCACTAAGTTAAAAAATAAATTTATCATGTTCAGTAGCAAGACGTAAAGATTAAAAACAAAATACATGAAATAAAGAATAATGATAAAATGTATTATATTAAAAAATTCAATTTTAACCTCCAAAGAAGATTATACTGTCCTGTTTTGCTTCACACTTCACCCGTAATTGGCAGCTTAACTTTATCCTGCTCTAAAAATGTTTGTCTTCTAGAACATTAAACAACGGACATTAGTTTATAAAACAATTATGCTGTAAAATGTTTTTCATCTACTGAAATATAAATCTATTACATAAATTTAAAACACAATTTAATTAAAGGTTTTCACCTTTTAAAATTTACATAAATAACTTAAAAATAATGTAGTTTAAAAAACTAAAAAACACGCTTTTGAGAAAATACGAACTAAAAACTAAAAAAATAAGAAGAAAATTAAGTTTTTAACAAAAAAAATAGAACCGACTTCAAACGGTAAAAAATAAAATTGTTCAGTACCTACTTCTTCTTGCTTATGGTAATGACTCTTAAAACTATTTTTGGAGTCGGGCCCTTACTAAAATGTCGTACCATTCGTTCTAAATGGGCACCGACAGTACAGACAGTAGACCGTACCTACTTCTTCTTGATTATGGTAATGACTGTTAAAACTATATTGGAGTCGGTGCCCATTCAGAACGAAAGGTACACTATATTTACTAAGACAGGACATTTTACTAAGGGCTCGACTTCAAAAATAGTTTTAAGAGTCATTACCATAAGCAAGAAGAAGTAGGTACTGAACAATTTTATTTTTTACCGTTTGAAGTCGGTTCTATTTTTTTGTTAAAAACTTAATTTATTTCACTCTTTTTAGTAATTTTAACAATTCTGCACATATGTATAAGCATAATTAGGATTTTTTTCAGTTAATTTCTAAAAGTTAAAGAGATACCTTTTATAATCATGTTTATCTAATAGCCATCTTATACCCTGAAAGAATACTACTATAAGTCCACCTGAACGTATAAATTAATGAAAGAATTTGCTCTCAGCTCCTAACCGTTGAGGAGTTGTACCTTCAATCATCAGCTAAGCAACATGAGGTGATAATTACCGGACACAAATATTTGTATTATGTTAAAAAATATGACTAAAAGAATGTGTGTGCCTATTAAGTTTCAGTGTTTCCCTCGATTTCCCTAGTATCACATCATCAGATTTTGCCATGGTGACAGTTGGACCACCTCAGAAATGTAAGATTTCCAACAAAAAACCATTTATTGAAAGAATTTACTCTCAACTCCTAACCGTCATAGTACCTTCCATCATCAGCTCTGCAACATGATATGATGACAATTATACAAAACTGCCTGTTTTGCTTTAGTAAAAATATGAAAATCATTTGTTGTGCTATAAAATTTGAATGTTCCTTTCGATTTCTCTGGGATACCATCATCAGACTTTGACTTGGTGACAGTTGGACTACCTCAGAAATGTAAGATTTCGAACAAAAAACCATTTATTGAAAGAATTTGCTCTCAACTCCTAACCTTCGTAGTACCTTCCATCATCAGCTCAGCAACATGCTATGATGATAATTATACAAAAATGCCTGTTTTGCTTTAGTAAAAATATGAAAATCATTTGCTGTGCTATAAAATATGAATGTTCCCTTCGATTTCTCTGGGATCCCCTCATCAGACTTTGACTTGGTGACAGTTGGAACACCTCAGGAATGTAAGATTTGGAATAAAAAACTATTTATTGAAAGAATTTGCTTTCAACTCCTCACTGTTGCAGTACCTTCCATCATCAGCTCAGCAACATAAGATGATGATTACTATGCACAAATATCTCTTATGCTTCAGAAAGTATAAGAAAATCAATGTGTGTGCCTATAAAATTTGAGAGTTCCCCTCGATTTCCCTAGGATCCCATCATCAGATCCTGATTTGGTGACAATGGGACCACCTCGGGAGTATAAGCATACGAACAAAAAAAGAATTTCGAAAATCGGTCCACAAACGGCGGAGTAATCGGTGAACATATATAAAAAAAAAATACATACAGCCGAATACAGTACCTCCTTCTTTTGGAAGTCGGTAAAAATGTATATTACTGTAAATAAAGCGTGGGGTGCATGGTGTCAATAGTATCTTAAAAACCACCCCACGCTTTATTTACAGTAATATACATTTTCTTCTTATTTTTTTAGTTTTTAGTTCGTATTTTCTCAAAAGCGTGTTTTTTAGTTTTTTAAACTACATTATTTATTTTTAATTTTTTAGTTGGATTTTTATTCTCATATTATTGCATTGTCATCGGCCCTTGACCCCTATGCAAATTTTCAAGTTAACCAGAAAATTATATAAATTAACAAAAATCATATTTTGCAAATTGAAAAATGGAATAATTTTATCAAATTAGTGTATTGTCATCGGTCCTCAATAAATCTACAAAGTTTGAACGAAATCTGGCCGTTTAAAGTGGGTCAAAATCGCGCCCAAAGAAGTCGGTTACAAACATACAAACATACAAACATACAGGTGAAGCTAATAAAAAGCGTGTAAAAAGACATCACATGGATCTGTAGTAAAATATATGAACTAAAGTTGTATTTAATCTGACGACCCGTGTGGCGCATTGGTTTCCATGCCGGACTGCCGATCGAAGCCTCCTAGGTTCGATTCCCGGCGAGGCAGAAATTAGAATGATGTGTTTAAATTTCTGTTTTCGGTCTGGGTGTTTGTGTTTCTGTCTTTATGTGTGTCCATGGCAGCCACGACACTGGGTATATCTACTTTACCGTGGGGCTATGAGTGTGAAACCTTATTTATTTAATTACTAGCCTTCTGCCAGCGGCTTCGCCTGCGTGGGTCCGTTTTATGGGTTCCCGTAGAATAAAAACCATCCTATGTCCTTTCCCAAGGTCCACTCTATCTGTGTTCCAAATTTTAATAAAATTGGTTCAGTAGTTTAAGCGGGGAAGAGTAGCAGACAGACAGATAGACAGAGTTACTTTCGAATTTATAATATTAAGTAGGTATTTATTTAATGAAAAAGATACCCTTTTTAATAAATACAGAATTAATATTTTTTAAAGTAAAAGAAGTCCACATGTGTCCACACCAAAGGTCGAGTAAATATCCATGCAATATGTTTTTCTCTTTATTTAAAGTTTGCAAAATGATATTTTAACTTAAATGAAACCTCTAAAAAGATTAAAATAAGGATCAAATCTAAACCTCACCATCTTCACGACTTTTTTACACTCCAAAAGTAATTGTCAGCTTGGCTTTATTCTGGTGCAATATGGAAGAGGGGAGAACTGCTAGGTTGTCAGAGTGAAGCGTTATTATTACTATTTTTTATGTTGCACTGCTGTACACAGGTGGCTGTCTCAGAAGTGAGAGTGTTTTTTGCCATAGTCCACCACGCTGGGTGTCACTGGATTATTATAATCTGTACAAATAAATAAAATTGGAGTATCTGTAATATTTAAATAACCTCTTTTTACTACTCGTACATGGATAAGAATTTATATACGGTACATATACCAAAATAACATATTTTACAATTTTGTCTGTCTGTCTGGCTGGACCGATTTAGACTGGACTATCACCGGCAGGTAGCTGATGTATGTAATAAGGAGTAACTTAGGCTACTTTTATTTCAGAAAATTCTAGAACTAAAGTCCAAGTAGCAGTCCGGAAGTAGTGAGCAACGACTAGATATTAATAAATAAATTAAGTTTTTAACAAAAAAATGGAACCGACTTCAAACGGTAAAAAATAAAAATTTTCAGTACCTACTTCTTCTTGCTTAAGGTAATGACTCTAAAAACTATTTTTGGAGTCGGGCCCTTACTAAAATGTCGTACCATTCGTTCTAAATGGGCACCGACAGTACAGACAGTGGGACAGTACCTACTTATTCTTGCTTATGGTAATGACTGTTAAAACTATATTGGAGTCGGTGCCCATTCAGAACGAAAGGTACACTATATTTACTAAGACGGGACATTTTACTAAGGGCCTTCAAAAATAGTTTTTAGAGTCATTACCATAAGCAAGAACAATTTTATTTTTTACCGTTTGAAGTCGGTTCCATTTTTTTGTTAAAAACTTAATCTATTTCGCTCTTTTTAGTAATTTTAATAATTCTGCACATATGTATAAGCATAATTGGTATTTTTAAGTCAATTTATAAACGTTAAAGATTTTCCTTTTATAATCATGTTTATCTAATAGCCATCTTATACCCTGAAAGAATACTAAGTCCACCTGAACGTATAAATTAACGAAAGAATTTGCTCTCAGCTCCTAACCGTTGAGGAGTTGTACCTTCAATCATCAGCTTAGCAACATGAGGTGATAATTACCGGACATAAATATTTGTATTATGTTAAAAAATATGACTAAAAGAATGTGTGTGCCTATTAAGTTTCAGTATTTCCCTCGATTTCCCTAGTATCACATCATCATATTTTGCCATGGTGACAGTTGGACCACCTCAGGAATGTAAGATGTCCACAAAAAACCATTTATTGAAAGAATTTGCTCTCAACTCCTAACCGTCATAGTACCTTCGATCATCAGCTCAGCAACATGATATGATGATAATTATACAAAAATGCCTGTTTTACTACAGTAAAAATATGAAAATCATTTGTTGTGCTATAAAATTTGAATGTTCCCTTCGATTTCTCTGGGATACCATCATCAGACTTTGACTTGGTGACAGTTGGACCACCTCAAGAATGTAAGATATCGAACAAAAAACCATTTATTGAAAGAATTTGCTCTCAACTCCTAACCTTCGTAGTACCTTTCATCATCAGCCCAGCAACATGATATGATGATAATTATACAAAAATGCCTGTTTTCCTTTAGTAAAAATATGAAAATCATTTGTTGTGCTATAAAATTTGAATGTTCCCTTCGATTTCTCTGGGATACCATCATCAGACTTTGACTTGGTGACAGTTGGACCACCTCAGAAATGTAAGATTTCGAACAAAAAACCATTTATTGAAAGAATTTACTCTCAACTCCTAACCTTCGTAGTACCTTCCATCATCAGCTCAGCAACATGATATGATGATAATTATACAAAAATGCCTGTTTTCCTTTAGTAAAAATATGAAAATCATTTGTTGTGCTATAAAATTTGAATGTTCCCTTCGATTTCTCTGGGGTCCCCTCATCAGACTTTGACTTGGTGACAGTTGGAACACCTCAGGAATGTAATATTTGGAATAAAAAACTATTTATTGAAAGAATTTGCTTTCAACTCCTCACTGTTGCAGTACCTTCCATCATCAGCTCAGCAACATGAGATGATGATTACTATGCACAAATATCTCTTATGCATCAGAGAGTATAAGAAAATCAATGTGTGTGCCTATAAAATTTGAGAGTTCCCCTCGATTTCCCTGGGATCCCATCATCAGATCATGATTTGGTGACAATGGGACCACCTCGGGAGTATAAGCATACGAACAAAAAAAGAATTTTGATAATCGGTCGACAAACGACGGAGTAATCGGTGAACATATATAAAAAAAATACATACAGCCGAATACAGTACCTCCTCCTTTTAGAAGTCGGTAAAAAGACCTTGTCTGTCACTTCATTCTATTTTTTTTTCTAAAATGTTATATTGGTTGTTATGGCGTCAGCGGCATTTCTCCCGTTTTCTGCACACGTCACTCGTAATTGGCAGCTTAACTTTAGAGCCATCACGCGCAACGAAAACCTTCTCGCTTTTGTCTCGGAAACTTTTCCGGATATGATTTATCCTTTCGTGAAAATTCAAGGAATATAAAAATTAAATATAACTTCGTTATAAAGGTTTTATTTTTCTTCTACCTGTGCCCCATGGTTTCGCCCACGTAAGAAGGGATCATTAGTATGAAGGCTATACTTGGCAGATTTTATCTGTTCTAATTGAAACCCATACTTTAATTTTTTGGAACCTTTACTACGCAGATCATTTTTATTGGTAATCATGATATACTATATACCAATTTTCATAGGGCAAAGGCCAGAAATGAGAAAATTTCTATGCAAACTTTACCCACCGATCATTTCATCACCGTCCATTTCACCTACATACATAGATTATTTTTAATTGTAATCGAGAAATTATATACCAATTTTCATACTTCTGAGTTCAGAAATTAGAAAATACCTTTTAAACTTCAACACCCTATTTAATCCCCTAAGATGTTGAATTTATAAAAATCCTTTCTTAGTACTCACTTAAATCATGAAGGGAATTCCTGTACCAAATATCAAATTTCTAGGTACAGTTATTTCGGCTGTGCGTTGATATCTAAGTCAGTGAGGTAAGCATTTTATATATGTATAGAAGATAACAGTTGTTAGCGCTGTCAAAATAGAATTGGTTAAAGGGCTGATTACATTGACCAACTTGCAGGGTCCGATTTTGCATACATTGCTGGTTAACTTGAGTATTTTATTACAATGTATTCAGATAACCAGCAATGTATGCTGGGTCGGCCCCTGCAGGTTAGCAAATGTAATCAGACCTTAAGGACTTTAAATTTATTTTTCATCTCATTTTTTAAATTTTCTACTTCAAACCGTCATTAAAGCATCGAAACAGTTATTAATTTCTATTATTTCTGTTATCTATTAATTTCTTGTACATTCCATCGAAAAATTAGTATCGCCGCACTCATAACTGCATAAAGCAATCGCATTTCAGTGCAAATGCAGTTGGCTCCTGCACTTAAATGTGTTCACCATCAGCTTCTGGAGTATCAGCAGAGCTGCACACAACCTGAAAAAAGGGTCGAAACAGACCTGAAACTCAACTAAAACATTATAGTCTTGGTTTTAACACCAACATCGTTTCTCCTGTTTTCTACTAACGATATTCGTTACTTATAATAGCTACCTCAACTTTAAAGTCATTGCGCGCTCCGAAGAGCTCTTCGCTTTTGTTTCGAGAAAATTTCGGTAGTGTTTCCTTAGCGTTAGTGCAATTAATATAAAAATCGGATATAAACCGATAATTAAGGGTCTGACTTTTCTATGTATTAGTGCTTAATATTAAATGGATAGATTTGGCTAAAACTTTAAGGCTTAGGTATTCGTTTTCATTTAAATCTCTAAATTAAATTTTCTATTTCAAAAGGTCAATCCACTGGAAGAGGCTATTTATTTCTAACACTTTCAACTGAAGAAGTACTATCGCAGCACTAATGTCCTTATTATGTTATGTTTCTGTGCAAAGATAAAGGCTACCAGCTATAACAGATCTTTAGCCACCGGAGCGTAACTGCAGACAACCTTGCAAAAAACTCAAATCGTGCCAAACAGGGTGTATATTTACGGGTTACAGCGACCAATTATTAACACCAGGTGGGCAGACCATGCAGATGCTCATCTAATATTTTATTTAATAAGTTATACAACCCGGGTGGAGCAGTTATCTCCACGTTTATAAATTGTGTACTAGGTTCGGTTCGGAAGATAACTAAATAATGAATTCAGAGGTATTTCCAGCAAGAATCAAGGAGCAACAAACAAAGAAGTGCTTGACTATAACATAATGTTTCCATGGCCATAACAGGCTATCTTACTGTGGGGCTATCAGTGTGAGCTATAATTACTATTAATAAAAACCTTATCTGGGAACTCAAAACTTTCTTTCTGATATTTTAATTTTAATTTTTCATTACTTAATTTTTCCTAAATCTCTAAACTCGTTTCTCCCGTTCTCCACACACGTAACTCGTTACTCGTAATTGGCAGCTTAGCTTCAGAGCCATCACGCGCCCCGAATAGCTCCTCGGTTTTGTCTCGGGAACGTTTCCGGAAATGCCTTAATCTTGATAGCAAAGTTTGTAGAAGTGAGATGTATCCGTACGCCATAGCGTAAATTTTTATAAATAATATTATGGTTAAGTACTGGGATGTATGACCAAATATTTATTGGTTTGTTGCCTGTTGTACAACACCTTGTTCCAACTAAATGAGCACTTTTTCGCCTATAGTCGAACCAGTAGAACAAAAACTATTTTTTTTAGCTCTGATTTTTTTTATCTAACGTAGTGATAATTTTTTCGAACAATGAAATAATTTATAACACTTATGAAATATACTTTAACTATAATAGCGATCACCGCATCTGCGGAAATGATTTCTGCGTTCTATAAAATTTTATTGCAAATGTGATGCGTGCTTCCTTGCTTCGGTTGTCTCATTGGGCCGTAATCTACCATGCCGCCACTGGCACCAACATTCATCCCTGAAAATATAAATAACAAGAAGAGAATTTTCTATACCGTTCCCTGCAAACGCCAAGAAAAATGAAGTGTAGTTTTCGTATCACGGTAGCTAATAGAATATTAAGCTCGATTGATGTTGTTTTGATACCACGCCTTATGTTCCTAGACAGGCGTTGCTCGTACGAAGATGATATCATGTTATTAATTTTTAATCAACAAGTATGATAGAAGAATAAGAGAAATAAGAACTTCAACGTTCTACAACACTCTTTAAAAACAAGTGGCTTTTAAACTTAGAATAATTACAATAACATTATAGAAAACAAGTTCGCGCGCCCAAATTGAGGTATGTTGATTGGTGCCATTAATGGCACCAAACGCCGGGCCGTTCCGTAAGACTTAAGATTAAATTTTATCACTACAATTTTTAAAAACAAAAGAAGTGTAATTTATAATAATAATAACTTTTCAGTGTTTTCAATATTTTTCAGTATTTTATAGCCAATTTGGTCAAAATAAAAAAAAAATTTTGTTTGTTAGATGTGACGGCTGTAGCAATCTATTTAGTGCTTCAATTTTGACAGCGCGCTTGTATGTAGACACTAATTCTATACGTATTTATTCTGAGCTTTTAAAGGATAAATGCGATATAGCCGTTTACACGTGCTTCACGTAGGATAGGTAGGATATGTAGGTAGGATGGTAGGATAGTTTTTTAATCTTATCTCATGTCCACCAACCTGCACTTGGTCAGCGCGATGGACTATGGTCTTAATCCCGAGATAGACCTGCACTTATTGCGGCATTTTATAGGGTTTAAAAACAAAAAAAGAAATACAAAAATTGCCCAAGTAAACAATATGAACAAACAACACAAAATACAATCATAAAACCTTAGACATTTTATTGTAAGGATAATCAAGTACTGTACTTCCGTATTCGTAAAAACGAAACATATAATAAAATAGCTGTAAAAAATTATCAAAATATTTCGTCTCGTTTGAAATGTATCGAATCATAGCAGCTTATGTAACACTGAGCCCGTTGATGTTACTTTGATTGCTCGCTTACGTTCCGAGACGAGCGATGTTATTCGGCCAATCAGTTTTATATGACTTGAGTGATACTTACGGAGCAGGGGAGCTTTTATTTTACGATTTACATTGGACTTGGATAGTTGATAAGGGAAAATGGTACAATAGTCCCAGTAGGGTAATTTTCGGTCGTCAAAAATGTGAAAAAATATTATTTATTTTGGACTTGGATACTTGATATGAAAAAATCCGTGGTAAACAAAACTCCGTGTTTATCTGTTAAAATTAATTCGTTAAAATTTCAATAACAATGTTGATAAACTTCTTAAGGCTCACGGGTCTCCCCTAGTAATGGGGAGGTCTGTAACTTACTCCTCCACGCTGCTGTCTTCGAGGTTGTAGATAGAGATTAAAATTGGTGGTTTGCTGGTGACTACCGAACGAAGTTCCGGGTCCAGGCGAGACAGAAATTTTAAGAAAACATAAACTGGGAGGCAGATACTTCTTTATTTTTCGGTTTTTAATCTTGGTGTTTGTGTCTTTGTCTTTATGTGTGTCTATAGTCACAGGTAATCTCAGCGTGGGGCAATGAGTTTGTGCTTTATTTACCTATTTATCTTAAGACTAGATAACTCAGTTTAAAATAACATTAATACTAATAATACAATCTTTATACATAATATACATATAGGTTACGCTAAGCACAGCTCTTTGTAGGAATTACCATAATGAACAATGGTATCTGATCCCCTGCTTATAGCGTTAAATTCGATCGACGCTTAATCCGCCCCTTGTAAGTGATAATGGATTTATTAATTAGGACGCCGAATTAATAATGTATTGAGGTGTGATGACAATACTAAATGATTCAACCCTTGTTGATCTATATAGCGCAAAGGCCGGACTGTTAATCAAGGGTTTAGGCAAGGCATTGAGTTTTAATATTATGTATTCTTTGTCAGCATGTGTATAGAACTGTAGATGTCTATGGGCTGCTGTGAACATTTAAAATCACGTAAGGACATACTGACCTGTTATTTAAATATAAAAAGAGTTCAATGTGGGTTATTTAGATAAATAACTTCATTTACATCACATTATTTAGGTAAATCACCGCACATACTTTCCTGAACTAGCTCTACTAAAAATTTTGTTGATAACTTAACTTATTGAAATATTCTCAATGAACGCAAAAACGTAATACCTATAGGTGTTTTATTCGCCGGCTTTTATCTCTCTCAGTGCACAAAAAAAACAAAGCCGACAGTCGGGTCTGATCCGAAATATAAATAAATATTAATATATAATAAAATATATCATAGAATTTATTATAATTTTCTTCGATTCTTTTTAATAAATATTTACAAAGTAGCATCTGATATTGAGCTAATTTAATATCAAATTATCAAACAGAAGAATTTTTATTTTTATTTTTTTTATAATAAAATAAACCAACAACTAAATAAAATCACACTTATATAATTAAAAATTTTAATTTTTAAAAGGCACAATCCTTATTGTGCATTTAATTAGATCCTATGATCAAATTAAAATAATCATAATTAAGTTTTTTCTTTTATCTTTTTTATAATATGTGCATAGCTCATGAAGGTACGATAAATATGGCGTATTAAAAATGTATTAACAGCTTCTGTAAACAGCCACAATAGTGCAAAAAAATATTTGTCTTTGTCTTTTAAGCATGTGTAAGAGAATGGAAGATAGCTAAAAATTAAACCAATATTTGAATTACCTTCAATTTGAATATCATTGCAGTAGGCATCATTTTCATGGCAGAGGCACGTTATTAAGCTACGTCAGTTGCAAACGCGGTGAAGTCTCTATACTAAATCAATAAACACCATCAAGAAATTCTGCGGCAACAGAATATTTGATGCATCAAATATAAATTGCATCCATACAGATTCTATACGGTATTGTAAAATACTAGGCCTCGTTGACAATATTCCAATAATTAAGTAACTAACTATAATTAACTAGCGATAAGGCCGCCAATTGTACTCAGTATCTCTGTTATGATTTGTATAAAATTCAATTTTTGTCTTTATGGTGTACAATAAAGAGTTAAATAAATAAAAATAAATAAATAAACAATAGAAATCTACCGTCACTAAATTTCCAAAAAACTATGCTGAAAATATTATTTTAATGCTACGTCGTAGAAAAAGATTTAGAAGACTCACAGAACATGTTTTTGCCAGTGCCATCTGCTTCCATTGCCGTCTAATTAGTAAGTAATTGCATCTCTTTCATATAAATTCAAAGTTTTTAAGTGAAACTAATTATTTTAGCTCATAATTTCTGATGTATGTAGTTACCAACTCATAAAATTTCAAAGGACAACACCTAGCGAGTTCTGCCTACTCGTTTCCAATAAAGTCTGGCTACGCACACGGCCAATATGGTTTTAAGTGGTCTGCAGCTCACTTACTTTTACACCCAAACTCAAACATTGAAGACTTTTCGGTCTAAGCCTTTACAAGACAGTTACGCTGCTACTCCGGTGGTCAATAGTAGTTTTTTTTAATAAATAGATGGAACGAAAGGCAGACCGGCCGCGTGGTGTTCAGTGATTACCGTCGCCTCTGGACACGGGCAACCTCAGGGGATCATTGCCGGCTTTGGAGGAGAGTTTTTTTTACAGGTTTCTTGAAGAATCCCACGTTATAAATAGTCCACGGGAAATGCCTCAGCTGGAAGTTTGTCCCATAATTTATACGTCCATGATAAACCGCGTGCAAAGCGGACTGTGGAGGACCGCCACGAGTCCAGATGGTGTCGGTGGTACTTTAACCTTCGTTGGATGGTATAATCATGAAATGGTGACTTATGCATCATTTTGAAAAGTTTCTCTGAGCACTCACCATAGTAAAGTCGATAGAACACGCAGAGCTAGCCTATCTGTCTTCGCAATCTCAGCGGCTCTAGCCTGTCAGTCAATCTGGGGTCGTTGACGATTCGGATTGCGCGCTTTTGAACGAACTCAAATGGGAGTAGTGGAGTACCCATGCTTGATGTAAGTGTCAACGAAGTTGCAACTTTGTTGTGTTGTGTTCAATAGAAAATTTAATACATGTTCTAAACATACTGTGGATAATTGTGGGTGAATCGTTAAATTTCTAAAATCCAAAGTTTTTAATTAGATACTTAGACATAAAAATTTAAGTCCACCAACCCGCATTGGAGCAGCGTGGTGTAGTAAGCTCCAGGCCTCCCCAATAATGGGGAGAGACCCGTGCCCAGCAGTGAGACGCAGAAAGGGTTGCTGCCAAAAATTTAAGTAAGAATTCGCGTGGTGAAAAGGTACATGTAAACTATGAATGGACCGGCGGCTAGCGTACAAGTTACGTCGTCGTTGTCAGGTGTGAGATGGGTGACAGCTAGTGGCTAAAATTTAATATCCATAACCATACTGATGTAGACTACATCTAAGTTATTATTATGTGGAAACGCCCGAATAATCTACGAGGTATCACCAATCCTGAAGGTATACCTTATAAGTCCTATAACTCATAATAGTGCTGTGCATAATAACAAGAATTTTGTTGTACTCGTAATAGGTAAGCTGTACTGACTTCAGGTCTGCATGACTTCAGGTCATTTAGGTATTTTGAGAATATGTCATTATTCTATATGTACCTACAAGATTTTTCCTTAATAATAATTGTTACTAATGAGTTCTGCTGTTTATAGCACAGAATTTAATTAAATAGTACAATCAAAGTGCACTACCGTTTCACCCCGCCTTACCCACTAATGCTCCCCATTCAACTTCTTGAATGATATCTCAGCGGATCCCCTATTTCCATGAATAATGACCATCAGTCACGGCAGGTTACCGCTTATTACTAATGAAAAGGAAAATAAAGTAAAAAGGGTGAGGGCATGGGAGTACCACACTTTTTATTTCATATCAGAGACTGATACCGCGATTTTACTCGCGTTATAGTTTTTAACCTTATTTTTATTGCTTTCCTCGGTTAATGAACTATCCAACACAAAAATATTTTTTCAATTGGAAGCACTGCTGATTTTTTCCGTCCCAATATTAGCTCTTTCAAAGAAACAATTTCTACTCTTATATTAGCTTCACATGTATGTTTATCTTTAACTGTGAGTTTATGAGCTTGTTTGTAACTCTCCTTTGGACTCTATTTTGAGCCACTTTCAACGGACAGATTTAATTCAAACTTTGACTATTATCAAGAATCGGTGGCAATAACATAATTGTATGAGTTTATCGTTACGTGTAATTTTAGAGCCTCGCCTCGCCTTATAGGATGAAAAATATTATTGACATGGCATGCAGTCATTCTTCGGTCCTAAATGTTTTCAATTGATGTCTATACGCCTATTGAATTTAAAAATGATGCCTTAGTCTGAATTAAATTTTTTACTTATTGTTTTCCTACCTCTATTAGCAAACGGTTTAATTTGATGAATCTCACTCGTCAAAGCTATTTAGTTATTTGCTTTGATTCTCATTTCCTAATGAATGCGGAATCTTAACAGAAAGGAAAGTAAAGTTGCCATAGGAGTACGTAATCAGACAATACTACACTCTACACGCCTAAGGTTAATGATGTGCCCCTGCGAGTCAACGTTAAATAAAACGCATTCTTTCAAATATTTTATTCAAAAAAAGTTATAAAAGGTACATTCATACTACATGTCTTGAGCGATATTAATGAAAAAATTTAGCGATGTGAGTTATGTATTTTTTGTAATATTGAACAGACTTTTTTATAAGTTAGTTACTTATGTGCTTAGAGCATTAAAGTTACTGACTCATCCTTCAGGAGAGACGGCATAGCGGCTCTCTTCGATACATAATTTTTGTGCCAAATCTGGTGCGGGGAAAGAACGCACACATTTATATTTGTCACACATTCACAAATATTCTTTCATCGCTACAGACGCATACATTTCTAAATATGTCAATTTCAATTAACAATGTCATTTTCTATGCACCGTCAACACTGGCACCGACACACACAGACACACTAGTTGTAAAACTAGAAGACACATTGTGCATGCACGTTGGGACGAGGGGTTCGCCCGTAAAGGCCACTCCTCTGACGGGTGTCATACCTGTGATACCTTGATGCTTTAAGCTTATGTATTTAACTTGTACAATAAGTGCAGTTTCATAAGTTATAAGGTTGTTATCGATGATATTTACAACGCTCATTTTGAGGAAAAGATAATTATTTTTATCATATGTACATATAATATAATAATATGTTATTAATTGCTGTCTGTGATTGTCATTCCTGTAATTTTACAAACAGGTATTCTTTTGAACATATCGTTTATTGCATTTTTATACATCAAATAACAGTTTTAACTTTTATTTACATGTTGCTGATTACACCAATCTTCATTTAGGCCTTAAACCGAAATCGTATTAACAATAACATTTCTTTCAGAATTTTGTCGTGACAAACATGAAGAGTTATAGTTAAAATGTGGGTGCCTTTCTAAAAGTTGTGAGGAATAATAATGAAAGCTTACAAACAACAATAATGGTAATTAATTATCTTACAGATTTTTTTAAATTCATGATATACAAATTCGTTTTTTCATTATTTTACTCTTTCTTTATTATATTTAATGTAATGAAATTTTATGTTAAATGATTTCTTTTCACACAGAGAATAATACAGAGTCAAGAGAAGAAAATTGTGAAAGAAAAATTTGTCATTTTAAGAAAGAATATATAAATAAAAGCAATTCAAGTGCTTGCAGCCGTCAGCTAAGAATATTTTATGACCAATAAAAAATATTATTTGTTTCTGACATTCTAATTTATTTCTTAAATAATGGTTATCAATAAAATCTTCAGAGTTTTGAACTCTTATAGTAGGCACTAAAACAAAAGGTAAGTAACATATTTGTGCATTATGATATAGTAGCTCAAACTAGATAAAAATACATAATATCTGATCTCACATTAGTCTTCTCATTTACTCTTATTTACATTACATGTTAATGTCCAACATTCTCAACTAGTAACGTTTTGTCACCTTCTATTCTCTTCAGTCTTAAAATTCAAGTCACTATACAATTCAATTTCACTTTTTAGTCTTATCGTTTTTTAAGATGTTTTAAAAACAGTAAGTTCTGGAGGTGTCATCATTTCCTCCAGCATTTTTTCGTCAGCCGTAATAGAACTGGGAGTTCGTGTAACCACTCAAACTTTTTGGACTCATCATCACTTCTGGGTCGTCTTTAGTTCTCGTGAACCTTGGTGCTGTGGATTGTGACGGCACGTAATCTACATTCCCATACATACTGGCTCCAGCACAAGGATATATCGTAGATAGAGGTCTCATTGCTCGTATTGTACCTTTCCCAGGCACATCTCTATATAGAATCATATCAGGATGTTCCGTATCATAGAACGTTCCAGAAATATGACTAACGTCGACATCATTATCGATATCGGAGACGGCGTCATTGAACACATTTGGGGCTTCAGTGGTGAACATATCCCCGCTTTTTGAATTTGAAGCAACCCTTTTAACGAAATAGCACCGAGCCGCTATCGAAGCAACGACGAGGGCAATGATGACTGCAGCAGAACTTATAACATAAATGTATATGTTGCCATTGTTCTTAGGCTCATCTGAAAATAAAACTGATAACTGTTTATTCAAATACATTAGCAGATCACGAAATGAAGTGCACTATAAACAGCCCATCCGATCATTGAACGCTAATTCAGAATTTAATTAATAGATGTACGTGTCAAGAACTCTTAACCTATTTGCAATGGTAAACAGTTCCGGATAAAATCTATTTAGCTTCGGGAACGTTGAGAAAAACTACCGGGCTTAGTTTACAAGCTGGCTCACAGCTTTTTTGTAGCATTCTCTGTAACTTAGTTAAAGCTAGTACTGCATTTTATAAAAACAAAGTTAGGGAACTGGTACGGCAACTTTGACGAAAGTTAACGGTTACAAAACTTATGTAGAAAGAGAGTTCTTTTAAAAATAATTTAGAAACTCAATTTGTCCTTTACTGCGAACTAACTTGAAATGTTAGTAATACGATATTCGATACCATACTATTACTATACGTTTCTTTCATTTTGTTCCTGTTATAGTAACTGTTATACTGTTGAATTGACTGAATTTATTAGATATTTGCAAATTCAAATAACAATATTTGTTTAGATAATCAATAAAAGGTACGTCAATATAGTAATGCTTCATTTGTTTGTTACTTTACAAAAGCAACCATGGGATAATATGAGCGCCATTTTGATTCTAATTCAATTTCATTGTGGTTTCCAATTTACAATATAAACTTACTTTGTGTACATCAAATTGATGTACCTAATTATGTCACACCTAATTTCCATAATTTATAGTGAAAACGAAAGCAAATTTATTACTGTAACAACAAATTTGGTTTTCAGATTAAATTGCTTTACTATTTTGTGAACAATGTAATAATTAATGTCTCACAAATCATAATCGTATTAATATATAAAATACTAGCTGTGCCCGCGACGTCGTTTGCGTGGAATAGACTTATAGATAAATAAAAGTATCACCTACTATGACGCCAGCGCATCCGAAGAAAACGGTGCAGCGCTTTGCTTTTGTTCCGATTTACTTTGCTTCGCGTGGAAATAAGATATTTTTTGCGGTTAAAAGTAACCTATGTCCTTTCCCAACGTCTTGTCTACTTTTATGCCAAATTTTATCAAAATCCATTCAGTGGTTCAAGCGGGAAAGCGTAGCCGACAGACAGACAGAGTTACTTTTGAATTTATATTATTAAAGTATGGATATATAAAATTATCGTGTCACAGTTTTATTTGTCATACCTCTCCTAAACGGCTTGACCGACTTTTATGAAATTTTATATGTATTCGGTAGGTTTCAGAATCGGTTTGAATATATTTTTCCAACGCCTAATTCATAAGGATAGTCCATACCAAACATTTAAAGACAGTACAGATTACGCGGGATCAGCTAGTTTTCTTATAAATTACTGCAAATTAGGTTTTTGAAATAAAAATATCCATAGTTTGTTCTTTGGATTAGGTATTTATCACAGATAATTTACATAATATGTAGATTGACAAAAGCAAAAGTCGAGTGCAAAGCGTTATAATTAATTTAATAAAAAATTTAAAAAAGCAAACTGTAAAAAAACTTTTAAAGTAATATATATAATTTGTGACCAATTTTTAAATTTCTCTCCTCCCTGTTGTCTACGTCTCTCTACTCTGTGGAATGTTAAAGTGCATTCATTGTTCAATTATTTCAAAGTAAATCCGAAATAAACAGATTTCTACTATAATCGAGACTATACTAATATAATCGAACTTAGATGGTAGAACTATTATCTTTCGCCCGGGGAAGTACCACCGCTGCGCTCACGTCTGCCGTGAACCAATTTTACTGTGTTTCGTTGGAAAGGTGCAGTTGCCAGCCTCACTTACATGAGGCGATCACCAGTCTCCGGAGTAGCAACGCAACTGCATACGACCTCAGACAAGACTTACATATGTTTGCTTGAGGTTGGATGTAGATGTAGTAGGATGTGGTCCATGGGCTGCAGCGACCACTTAACACCACGTAGTATGCATGCTCGTCTGCTACTCCATTCAAATAAATAAAAAATATAAATCGTAACAAAAAAAATGTTTATGTAATAAATAAACTATTAAAGATTACAGTAATATAACATTTATAACAATAGATACATGCAATAATAAGAACGATATTTAAAATAAAGTGCAAATCAATTCAAATATTTTTATTTGTGTACAGGTAGACAGGTTTTTAGAATAGCATAAAAAGGTGTTCTATATCCCGATCTTATGGGCATACAAATATTTACAAATCTTCTTTGCAGAAATCAAGAAAAAATAAGAAATAAAAAAGAAAAAAATGTATAGCATGCAATTTTTTTCTTTTTTATTGTTATATATAAATAAAGTATTATTTATAAATAAACTTAGGAACAATTGTTGTATTATTGTACAAAAATTGTTAATTAATACAAGCCAAACTTATATATATATATGTGTGTGTGTAATAGAAAATAGTAGATCTATACGAGTAATTAAGGCTAACCTTTATGAATTTCCACTTTTTTTCTATAGTTGTGCACTGTTTGCCCTTTTTTCTCTTCCGGTGGTGGCTTGGTGGTTATTTCTTCATCCTCCTCTTCCTGTCCTGGCAGTGGTACTGGGTTGGGCATAACAGAGTTCGGTTCTCCCCATTTCTCTCCAACGCCATCTGTTTGCAAAAAATAACTATACTATCTATCCGCACTTTCCACAAGTCCCTGCAGCTGCGTGTAACTAAAGAGATTTACGCAGCTGAACGAAACGAGCGCGGTTGGGAGTGAGATGAGTGACCTATAGTGACTATTTTCATGCGCCTTTCCGTGCCTTGGAAAACAAGTGAGGTTATCGTTGCTTGCAGAATATGTACAATTCGATATGGTATTATTCCATATGATTATTTTAATTCTCTTGTGCTAAAGTGAAAAGATATGGTTGCCGGTTATTCTTACAGGAGATGAGCATAAACCTCATCCGGATGTGGCTGCAACCCTGCTGGGCACAGGTCTCTCCCCTTGTTGGGAGGCCTGGAGCTTACTCCACCACACTGCTCCAATGCATGTTGGTGGAGATGCGGGTTAGTGGCCAACCCGCTGTCGGATCTTTTCTAACTACCCATTAGGCCACCGACAAGGTTTAACGACTTTTCTATCGACAACAACCGGGACCGACGGCTTTCAGTGCCCTTCGAAGCACGGAATCGCGCATGCAATTTTTTGCCACTAGCGGTCACCCATCTCACACCCGACCGCGCCCTTTTGGCTTAGCTGCATAGACCGCTTGCATTCTACGCTAGCCGCCGAGCTATGCGCGCTTCATCAATATCCTGATTTCTGGACATATAGCTTGATTATCGGAAGGTGACGACGCGTACATCACATTCACGTTTGCGAGTGTGTATTGTCTGTGAAACACACATACATAACGTTTCACACCAATAGACCCACATTAGGGTAGGTATACCTACCCTGTGTCGTGGGTGGTACCAAGGACACATACAAATATAGAAACACAACCAGACCGAGAACAGAAATTTGAACTCCCAGAAGCAGAAATTTGAATGTTTGAAATTTGAATGATTCAAATTTCTGCTTCGCCGGGAATCAACCCGGGACCCTCCGATCGACAGTCCGGCATGGTAACCATTGCGACACACGGGTCGTACATAAAAAAAAATTCGTCATCTCAGCGATTCAGGCTTAATATTACGCAACATACATACATTTTATACATATATACATACATTTTTGCGATAAAGAAAATTCGTTCCCTCACACACATTGAAACAGCCAGATTAGTTTATTTCAGTTACTTCCATAGTTTAATGTCATATGGCATTTTACTGTGGGGTAATGCGACTGATATTGATTCAATTTTTATTTTGCAGAAAAGGGCTATTCGCGCAATTTATAACTTAGGTGCTAGAGAATCACTGAGAGAAAAATTTAAAGAGATAAATATTCTTACATTTGCTTCGCAATATATCTACGAAAACATAATATATGTACGCAAAAATAAAGAGAAATTTACTACCATATTGGACTTGCATAGTTCTAGCTGTGTCTCAACTAGGAACGGCCACAAGCTGGCATTTCCGATATGCCGGCTCTATAAAAAAGCTCTTCTTTTATTGGGATGTCCATAAGGATATATAATAAAATCCCAATAAAGATTCAATCCCTGCCTTTAAAACCTTTTAAGAAGACAGTCAAACAAGTCCTCTGCCGCAAGGCTTACTACAACACTAAGGACTATCTTAATGATAAAGGAGCATGGGAATGAATCTCGCCCACACATAGCTATTTCTAAATTAAATGAAATACATAGTTTTAGTAATTACTCGCATCTGTGAGCAGCTGGAAGTGGGTTTATAGTGTCTCATGTGATTAGCTGTCACGTGTGCCCATTATAGACCCATAGCCATACATACTGTTATCTCAATTATATATGTAATTTTTTTTAAAAGAATGCTGCTGGGAGTTTTTTTCCGCCGTCTTTTTTCTCAGCTCAACATCTAGCCCAAACGGGCACCTAAAGGCGATGACCGGGAAATAATGACATTCATTAAGAGGAAACGCTAGCGCCATATTCTCATACAAACGTATTCTCCTATTTACTCCCTGGATAATGCTTCTAGAGGAAGTGATTGAGTAATTTATTGTGACAATATCTAAGTTTGCTAAAGCTATGCCCCTATGTTTTGTTTTTTCAATCAACTAATTAGATCAGAAAATATGACTCTGCAAAATTCGTAGAAAATGCCTCTTTCATACAGCCCTAATCCAACCACTGCAAAACAAATTTGAAAGGTTTTTACAACCAAATAAAAACATAGAGGCATAGACTTATTCTATTTCTTGATATTAGTGAAATAATTTTTTTAATAAACTCAATTTTGAAGGAGGAAACAGGAGAATACGAAACCTCGATTTAGTCAGAAAGTTTGCAGGTATAATCGGTCTGTGCTGCATCTGTCCCTATCGCACGCGGCGGATAGCGCAGGGCGCAGCGCGATAGCAATAGTTATTCCAAAATACCTATTTTTCAAATTAGGCTGAACCCGCGTTTCCTCTTAAGCGAATATTTTGTATTCCTAATATGAAATAAATATTTTTGAATTTTGAATTTTTTGAATTCAAGCATGACTTCACGGGCCGATACCATGTCAAAAGTCAACATAATATTATATGTGTTATAATATGTGGTATAGTGAAAATACGCCAAATTCGCGCAAATTTTTGGGATCAGCTGACGTATAATCCACCTTATGAGCAACCGACTATTTTTTTCTTCAAAATAGTAGGCCAGCTACAATTTGACAATTTTTCAGTCGGGAGGAAATGATTTACAAAATTTGTGCCTGGCTGACGGACCACAACGCTTAGTGACTCTCCTGGAGTTGCTCGTGCCCATTAACGACCCATATCGCTTAACATTACGCGGCCCATCTGCTTTTTGTCCGGTTTATTTATAAAAACTGTATTTACTGTACATGCGGTGAAACTGTGGAATGCACTTCCGGCTAACGTAAGAGACTCCAAATCCATAGACGTTTTTAAAAAGCGTGTTAAAGATTTTTAATTCTGTTCCTCCTGTTTGTAGTATCTATCTATTATTGTATTCCACTATCCTAAATTATTATTTATTTATTATTTATCATATCCTTGTTGATATATTATTATTTGCGTTTCCTATTTTATTACTATTATATTTCTTATTTTGAAGCATTCCAGTACACACTAAGTTTGCCTCTCTGTTTCAACTCTCCTTTTTGCGGGTTTGCGGGTCTTGATCTCTGCGGGGTCAGAGATTGCTATTGAGAAATAAGCGGTACCACTGTACTCTTTTTCTTTAATCTACTATTTTTATGCTTTGTTTGTGTGTACAGAAATAAATTAAAAAAAAATAAGGGTCCGGGATTAAAATCCGGGAGTGCCGGCAGAAGTGAAAACTTGATTATTAACGTTGTGCATTTTTGATTTATTGGAATAGTTAGGGAATAATTTTGAACGAATTGCTTTAATTATCAATATAAAAGTACTATTATTTATGTCGTAGAATACAATATATATTTATTGCGCTATCGTACACAAACATTACAATTTATATTTTATTTTCTAGTTCTTATCAAATTTTTTTCATACTTTGAAAAAAAAATTTTTTTAACCCATTTTTTATGAAAATAGATTTAAAAAAAAACCGATTTTTTAATTAATCGAAACCCTTACAATCGATTAAAAATAAACAATCGAACGTTCGATTAATCGATTTCGATGTTACAACACTACTCTCCAACCGTCTTACGGTTTTTCGATCAGCACACGTGACCTGACGCGAGTTTCATAGTTTTTATCCATCCCACAAAAGTGCTCAATGCCGCTAAAGAAGTTTTCACTTCAAAAAGTCTGGGAGTCCTGCTCAAGGTTGTATGTAGATATTTTTTTAGTATAGTGAGATAACGTTAATGGCACGAAATTACATTACTCACCCAGTAGGTACCCAAGAAAATTGGTTACAGAATTTTTTCTTGCATTTCCACATTGACATCCGATCAGAACGACAATTTGCATACCAAGTTTTCACGAAGTCGAAATTCTCTATTCCTTTCTACTCTAACTTAATTTCAGTTTGGAGTTAAAATGGTTCCCAATCCAAGAGAAAATATTCTCTCTATTTGCAAGACTAAAACGTATTTGACGTTTCTTTCAGTGGACTGATTTAAAATTTAATTTCAGATATTTCTATTCCTTATGTTATATTGTGGTCCTTACAGAATGTAAAAAATGTACAGATTTTATTAAAAGAATTAATCATTATCATGACGACCCGCGTGGCGTAATGGTTATCATGCCGGACTGCCAAACCCCTCGTACCGGGTTCAATTTCCGGCGAAACAGACATTTGAATGATGAGTTTAAATTTCTGATCTCGGTCTGGGTTTTTGTATTCCTGTCTTTTTATATTTCCGTGGTACCCACGACACGGGATATATCTATCCTGCTGTAGGGCTATGAGTGTGTAACGTTTATTTATTTATTATTTTGAAAATTGAAAGTGCGGGTTGGTGGACAAAGGTTCAATAAAATTTATGAAATTGGAGATTTTTCTTTGCAAGCCACTGTCTATATTAACTTAAGTATTTAGTATTAAGGTAAGTACTTTAATTAAACTTTAATTAAAGTATTTAATTCACTAAGAAACTTCACTTTTAGTTTAGAACTAGATAGTAAACAGGCCTAAATGTCTCTTACGAGTATTTCTGTTCAAAACTTACAGAACTTTACTCCCGAAACTTGCAGAATTTATTAAAAGCTATAACATTAATTGTTCAAAAGACACCAATTATTAAATATAGAGGTTAACGAATAGTACCGACAATCAACCACATTTTACCAAAAAAATGTTTATTTTAATAATTAATAATCCATCCTTTTAATTTTACTTTTAAATCAGTTGAAGGAAGAGCTAAAGTGTCCTATATTGTATCCATATACAAGAATTTTCGTTCTAACGAACTACCTATTTTTTACATTATATCTACACTCAAAGCCCCAAACCAGGGTACCATGGACACATACAAAGACAGGAACCCAAACATTAAAACTGAATACGTAAATTAAAAGTCATCATTTCAACTTCTGCTTTGCCGAGAATCAAACTCGAGACCCTAGATTGGCAGTCCGTCATTGTAACCATTGCGCCACACGGGTCGTCTTTGATATCTTCAATCTGGCGTTTAGTTTAAAATTCCAAACACAAATATATACAATATATACTATTATGGAATGTAAAGGATGTAGTTTTTTCATGCTTATTTTTTATATCGAATAGTCTGTTTTTTTTTTCATAAATATTATTGTACTATTATTTTCAAATATTTAATAAAGTCGATTTTCTTTCTATTACTTTTATTATTAAAATATTTAATTTTTCATAATTCATAATCTTTATTTGCCAGAATAAGGGTTACAATAAAGGTCTTAAAAGTAGTAGGTATGTATACTTTCCACTTATTCTACCTTGTCGGCATGCAAATTAATGTAATTTTACACTTTAAATTCCATGACACAAATGTAATGTAATCTTTTACTATACTACTTCCCAAATTACAATTTACTATCAATCTATAACATCAATCAAATAAATTTCGGTTATGTTTTAAATTAATAGAATAAAATTATCACATGTCAAACATATCAGTTAAATGTCAAAATGATTGTCACAATAATAAATTATAAATTTTGTAATTTGTCATATAATAATAATAAATATTGATTATTCCTTAAAATCCACTATAAAAACATAATTTTCATCATAATGCAAGGAGAAATATTTAACTAATAATTTTCTTTAAGAAAATCTATATTATATACGCGGCCTCTCAGGCCTAGTGCACGTCGCACTGTTTGATTAGTCAATTAGTCAAACGTTTAGGAAAAAACTTTATTTTTTATTGAAGTGAAAACTTCTTAGCGGCGTCGTGCACTTTTTTTGGGGTGGGTCAGGACTGATGACGGCTCGACTGTCTATACTTGTAAAATTCGTTTATATCAAGTATTTAAAATATGAACATTGAACAAAGTGCATCTATTAATGAAAAAAGTGACGAATAAATAGTGAAAGAAAATGAGTGAGTAGGTACTTTATAAAAATACTAGATGAAAACCTAATGAAAATACTAGATGAAAAATAATACTGATAATAAAAGCAATTCGTGCGAAATTATTCCCTAACCATTCCAAAATATCAAAAATGCAAAACGTTAATGTTCAACTTTTCGATTCTGCCGACACTACCGGAGTGCAATCCGTTTTTTTTTTTTTTTTAAACTATAAATATTTAGGAAAAATGTATACATGACCATCATTACCTATAATGCTTATTTTTTTCATTTCTCTATTCTAAATCTATTTTAGACAATTCAGAAATAATTAAACATTACATTGAATCTTACTTAAGATTGAAATTAGAACATTATGCCATTATGTAAGGAACCGCACGACGATAAAATTATCTCATTTATGATCAAAACTGAATTTGTGGTATCGCTCCACTTAACTAAATGTAGTTATGCCAAAATTATTGAGAACTAGCCAACGGCAACTAAAGTTAATTACAAATTGAAACTCAGCGTTCAAATTTAGAATCACGCTTTAAGTAAAATATGCCAGAAACTGTTTTAGAGAGGAGTTTTGGCGGGGACTTGAACTATATCAGACTAACTTTCTGCCCGTGGCTCCGCCTTCGTAGGCTGCAACCCTTTTTACGTCCCACTGCTGGACACGGGTCTCTTCCCATTATAGGGAAGGCCTAGAGCTTCCCCACCACGCTGCTCCATTGCGGGTTGGTGGAGATGCGGGTTAGTGGCCAACCCGCCGTCGGATGTTTTCAAACCGCCCATAAGGCCTCCGATAAGGTTTAACGACTGTTATCATTCGACAATAACCGGGACCAACAGCTTAACGTGCCCTCCGAAGCACGGAAACGCGCATAATCTTTTTGCCACTAGCGGTCACGCGTCTCACACCTGACTGCGCCCGTTTGGCTTGGTCGCATAGATTGCTTGCATTCTACGCTAAACGCCAGGCTATACGCGATTCGCCTACGTAGACTACACGTTTATCCTACATATATTCAGCCCCGGATAAAGAATAGCCCCTGTCACTGACCAGCCCCCCAAAAATCTCTCTTAAAAATCAGATCATTCTCTCCATTGCTACGTGCGACGAAAGAAGGACAATCAAACAAACAAACGAATAAACAAACACATTCAATTTTGTATTACATTAGTATGGATTAAGTTATATTTGAGCGATGGCCGAGTGGTAAAAAACCGCGATCCCGGGTTTAAATCCTCGGCATGCACCTCTGACAATGAAATTTGTAATGTGCGTATTTATCGCTGCTCCACGGTGACGGAAAATATCGTGATATTTAATTGATTACGATGTTCCCCATCGCCGTGCATGCCTAAGAGAAATTCATAATTTCTCGAAAGCATGACGTCCACCAATCCGCATTTGGCCAGCATGGTGGCCTAAATCCCTCTCACTTGTGAGAAGGAGACCTGTGCGCCCAGCAGTGGGACATATAAAAAGGATGAAAAAAAAAGGTATATTAATAAGATTATTATGGCATTTAGTAAATATAGTTAAATTGTAAAACAGTGTACGAGTGTCTAATATAAAACAACAACGGGAAAACATGACTTTCCGGTTTGAGGAACCCGAAAACTCTATGATACAAGACTGGTAAAGTAGCCATTGCTGTCAGCAGATATTCGAATACATTGTTGAGTTGAATGACTCGTCAGTTGATCTGCGTATTTATATTTTTGCTTTTTTATGTGTTCATGGTACCGATAACACAGAGAATACTAAGTGTGTAGCGTTAATTATTTATTTATTACCTGAATCATCAAAGAGATCTTCGTCTCGGTCGATGTCATTATCTCCAACTATTTCATCCCTCTCCGCTGCACTCTCGAATCGCGGCGTGAGAACACCTAGAGGCACTACGACAAAACAATATTAAATATTAAAAAACACTTTAATATGTATGATATGCCTGTTTTACCTGCGCTATAGCGTAATGTTACAAAGCCCAAAACCTTCCTCGAGAAACGGACTATCCAACACAAAAAAATCAATTTAAATTAGTAGTTCCTAAGATTGGCGCTTTCAAACGAACAAACTTTTCAGCTTCATAGTATTAGTATAGAAGTATAGACACTACTGGATCCGGCAAACTTTGTCTTGCTTAAAAATATTCAAAAAAATACTTAATCCTTATGGCATTGTCACGTACTTAAAAACTTAATATAAAACAAAATAATATTTAAAGCATAAGCGTTGCAAAACCAGCAATTTAATCCAGTTGAGAAATTTAAACCAGTTGGGGTATTAATGTGTACTTGAAAAAAAACCTGTAAGTAGTATTTGAGGAAATGTCACCGGGAAGAGTTTTTTGGTCTTCTGTCAAAAAATAGTAGTAGTATTATTAATAAGTCATAATATTAAGGAAACAATTTAATGCTTTATTATCTTCGCATTTCTCTGCTCTTATACAAAATATTTGAAACAAAAATATTTTGCTATCCAGTTTTAGCCCAACCAGAACTAACAAACAGAAATTCATTTTCATACATAGATAGGATTAGAAAAGCAAGTAAATTCAGAAAATTTTCACGGCAGACTGAATTTTTTGACCGAATATCCTTTTAGTAAATGAAATGTAGATAAAATCTTTTTCCCTGAAATGTAGCTTGGGTTTTGAACGTTTCTTACCAAAAACTGTATAATATGTTTCTCATTACGAATACGCTAGATTTAATAATTTATAGCTTTTCACTGCAAGGCTGCGTACTTGTAACCACTATAAAAAAATATTTGTACGCTTTGAATAAAATAATGATTTTCAATTTACACTACAACAGTAAAACAATACGAAAATTATATTACAAAGGAAGAGAATCAAAATGAGTAGAATCAAATTATATTAATTGTAAAACCGCGCAAAAGTAGTTTTAAGTAGAGTCAAAAAAAGGTTTAATGATATACAAGTACGATTTATATTATTATTATTATTATTATTATTATGGGATGACTACAAGTCAAAGTGGCTTAAGTATTGAAATCCTTGAAATATGCCATAAGCTCTTTGGCTACGATTATATTTTGTGTCGGTTTTAAATACACGTGTAATATGTGCATTAAAATTAATTAAATCAAGAAGCCTAAAACACTTGCCAAAAGAATGCCACCATCAGTTCTTGGGCTATAAGTCGTAAGAAAATAGTTTCAGCCGTTCTTCATGCATATACAAAATTTCATTCGATTTGTATAACTTGAAGTGACTGAAAAATTAGTTTAAAAGTCAAGCTAATATAAAGCGTGTGACAAAAAATGTTTTTCCAATGCCATTCAAATATCTAAACCACTTCGATACTTCCACTTATACAAAACCCAAAAGCTCCCTCCGCTACTCGTGCATATTCATAATCCCGACGAAGCGCCACTTTACACGACTAGTATTCACTTACCGCAAGCGTAAATGACTTTCAGATACGCCTTCGAGTCCGGCTTGCAGGGCGAGCCAAACGTCTTGCTGTTGGCTACAATTTGGCACCTCCGCTTGCCGTGGCAGATTTGCATAACTTTCTCTACCGCGTACGGCGCCTTGCAAGCTGCGAAGAGGAAATGTTTTATCTGGTTAGAAATTTGGAATCTGTAATATACGTATAAGACTTATTTTAAAACGATGGTGGAATGCAGCGAGGTTTGTAAGGACTTATGAAGAAAAAAATTGGTGTCCGCTGAACATGAACATTGCTTTATTTGTAAGCCAATCCGTAACACCGTTACGACGTGAAATAACGACAAATAAACGCATGGCGTCTGACAAGCTGCGTGGTTAAAATGTTTTATCGGTTTAGAAATGTGAAGGCTCTATTTTTTTTAACACGCTTATATTTGCTTGACCTGTATGTATGTACAGTATACGGAATATTTTAATTTCATTTACACCTACTTTTAAACGTCTGATTAACTTGAAAATTTGCACAGGGGTCAAGGGCCGATGACAATGCAATAATGTGAAAAAAAAACCAAGTAAAAAATTATAAATAAATAATGTAGTTTAAAAAACTAAAAAACACAAACTTTGTGTTTGTGAAAATACAAAGTAAAAAATAAGAAGAAAATGTATTTTTCTGTAAAAAAAAGTGGGGTGCTTTTTGAGATACTATTGACACCATGCACCCCACGCTTGCTTTTTTCGGTCAGACTTACAGGCGACCATCAGCCGACAAAGGACCACAGTCTACGCACGACCACAGGCAAGACTTGCTTAAGGTTGTTGTGTAGTCGTAGATGTCCATGGGCTGCAGCAATCACTTAATAACACGTGGTCTGCACGTTCGCCTGCTGCAAGAAAATTAAAATAAAACAAGGCTGCAAAATGCCTCTTTTAAGTTCCCGGCATAAAACTCGTCACGTATGTTTCCAGTTTCTCATCGCGGGGACTATGCCTACATAAATTCCTATGCTCACATACACACTGCAGTACACGTTTAGTAATCCTTCAGCAAACAGTTCAGACATAGGTGAAATGCTTAGAGTTAACATCACTGCTCATGCTCTGTGAACATCAGTGCAAATGTCGCCGCAGTAATCAGATATATTGGAGGGCGTATCCCTGATTTTAGAAATCTACCCTGCTGTAGTATGTAATAGTTACTCCGAAAGGACGGCAGAAATTATATTATATAGCAATACACTCAGGGAGTCGTTTTGCAATTAAAAAGTAAATCACTCAGTCTGACTGTTTTAAATCTACTTTGAACGGTGGTAGAAGTAGGTACCTCAAGCAATTCTTTGGTTTTATGCTGTCGGCATATTTTCATAAGGCAACTATCAGGACTAATAGCAGAAGTAGAAAGCTGTTCTTATGTGCATCAGTCATCTTGCCAAATATCACAAGACCTGCTGAAAAACCACATAGAGATATTAATCTCGATACAAATAGTTGCTACATTTGTTACGAAACTTTATCCTAAGTAACATCTTAAGCTCTGAATTAATGGGCAATATTCAAGCCCTGTGAACAGCGATGCAAATGTCGTCTCAGTAATCAAGTATATTGGAGGATATTAATGCCCTCTTGATATTGAAATCTTGTACCTAACCAATCCCGCTACTTAATCCGGCTTGCAAATGTCTTTTTCATATCACATGCATTGAAATAGCGAGTTTTGATCTCTGTTTTGCCAGCCGAAATAAGACAATTTCAAACCAATGCGAATGTGTCAGTCAGAAACAACGTTGTTTCTGCCCTAGGGGAGAAACAACGTTGTTTCTACCCGGCACCTTCATTTATTTATTATTTACATCTTTATTTCAAGTCTGTCAGAATCGCATTGACAACTGTCGTCAAATAATTGTCAAAATAATTGTCAAAATGCGCTATTTGTCCGAAATAGTCTTACTTCGACTGGCTTAACTGGCTACAGAAATCAAAACTCGTTGTTTCATTACATGTGATATGAAAAATGCAGTGTGTGGCACGGGATGAAACACGATTTCAGACCAGGGCGATGACAGCCCTCGCTTCGCTCGGGCATTCACCTCTCGCCCTCGTCAGAAATCATCTTGTTTCACCCCTTGCCTGTGTGGCAAGGGGTGAAACTATTACGCTGTATTTCAAGTTTAGTGATTCAGCTTAAATTTTTTGTGCAAGTTTAGATTTAAAATTTGCTTTTATTTATTAAGAATTGGGTTTTATTTTAGAGCTTCGCAATCTGTCATACAAGAGTACTATAATTACACTTTTTTTTAAATCTGAACTCTCTGTGTTTCCATCTGTATTTACCTCTGTTCGTTTATCCATTCTTCTGTCCTAATCCTCTTTTAACATTTACTTGATAGGTACTAGAAATTTTTAAAGACTGTTTTACAATAGTTGTTGATTAAAAAACGGTCTCTATATTGGCGTTTTAGCTTCAAAAACAGGGACTTCCTACGCGAGACACTGAGTACTCAAACGTATGGGACTACGGGAGCGAGGAACAACCTCCTTACCCGGGCAGACTCATGAGGATCACTGCCTCATGGTGATTTCACTCCACCGTTTGGCGGTAGGCATTTTTGCCAAGGTTTGGAGGTTTTAGCTTAATATACTTAGCAATATACTTCACCAAATGTAGACACCTATTAGACAGCCTACACAGGTCTAATGATCTAGTTAATGGGCACTGTCTATGCTCTGTGAATGTCAGTGCAAATGTCATCGTAACATTCAGGTGCAATAATTAGTTAGAGGACATATAACGCGCTGTTGATATTTGATGAGTAATCCTGGAGCTTAGCAGTCTAGCTAGGTAATCTGGCTTTCAAATATCTTATTGATTGTATTCCAAGTTTGTTTAATGAGTTTGCATTGTTTTAAAATAAAAGTTTATGAAGATATCTGATCCCTAAAATATACCTTAAAGATACATTTATTATATTATAACTTTACTTTATTATTTTTTTCTTGAGTATTATCCATTGTTCTTATTAATAAACAAAAATGGGCATATTTTTTTTAGAATTACGAAAAATGAACTGAGAATATTACTAAAATCTTAGCTGTTCGTCTGTCTGTTATTCGGTTTGAACTTCTGTCTGTCACGGTGTATCTCCTTATATGTTTTTTTTTCAGTTTATACTGATTTATGATTTTTTTATAGATACTTGCCTAATACAAGCGATATTAATAAACCTACTACACCTACATATATTTAAACCTACAACTATATTTATAAATACATCTTATATAGCAATGCTTCTCCTAAAGCATATGCAACCTGGATATATTTTTTTGTATCGGGGCGGAAACCTTCATAAGGTACCCGGCAACTTGGGAGAAGATACCGGGTAATGTGTTGTTTGTACCACACTAAAACCCCCTCGGCGGCCTGCCTCTGCGTTTGAGGGAGACTCCGGGATCTCCGGTGGAACTCGTACGGGCCCATCTTCGGGAGAGCAAATGTGCTCTCCGTACGGGGCGCCTGAAAGTGCACTTCAGATGCTTACGGCGCGGCGGCGGCATGCCGCCACGCACACACCGCCGTCCTTCCCGGGGCCGGCCGCGGAGGATTTTTCATCAAATGTTTATAAAGATTGATTTTACATCAAATTCTCGTAAATCATATTCAACCTGAATACCTCAGCATTACCTAGCGTATTGCAGCCATATGTTACTCGTCTTCTGTACGAGATTACTGACTGCGATGTGCGCTGCCTATCTCGTTAATCCATAGGGAAATCGTTTCAAGATGCAGCTGCACATTTGATAGTTCGGCAAAATAGGGATTTTCATAAGCTGCATTTTTACGTTCAAACCACCTATCATACGGAAAATTGCATTTTTGATATTATGCTTCTATCTGTGTGATTTTTAACCATTTTAATTATTTAAGCTTTTACGTTTTTAGAGTTAAATAAAAGAATAGAATTAGAATTAAAATTAGAAAACTTAAAAATAAAGACAAGTAACCCATATCGGAATAATTTTGGGGTCTACAGCCCCTTGAAGCAGTGAAAAAAGTAAAGCTTCAAAATTATATTTAAAAATAATGTAGTTTAAAAATACTTTACCACGCGTTTTTACTTTACTGTAAAAAGCGTGGGGTGCATGGTGTCAATAGTATCTTAAAAACCACCCCACGCTTTTTTACAATAAAATACATTTTCTTCTTATTTTTTAGTTCGTAATTTCACAAAAGCGTGTTTTTAAGTTTTTTAAACTACATTATTTGTTTTTAATTTTTTAATTGGATTTTTTTTCATAATATTGCATTGTCATCGGCCCTTGACCCCTGTGCAAATTTTCAAGTTAATCAGACGCTTAGAAGTAGGTGAAAATGAAGTTAAAATATTCCGTTACATACATACATACATACATACATACATACATACATACATACATACACACATACAGGTCAAGCTAATATAAGCGTGTTAAAAATATAAAACTTTATATTTGTTTCATTAAGAACCATAGGCCGCGAACTTATCAGCCGCCCCTCGTATATTTTTATATCCTGATGATCCTAGCTAGGACTTTAATATAAAGTTATGAGATTATTGTATTGTCATCGGCCCTTGACCCCTGTGCAAATTTTCAAGTTAATCAGACTCCTTGAAGTAAGTGAAAAAAATGAAGTTAAAAGATTCCGTTACATACGTACATAGATACATAAGATATATACATACATACATACATACATACATACATACATACATACATACATACATACATACATACATACAGGTCAAGCTAATAAAAGCGTGTTAAATAGATTCGGATGACCGTTTGTGCATTATTACGCCACTCTTAAGAAAATCAAACTTTACCTCGTCCAGTTAACCTTTTAAATTTATCAAGTAGGCATCTTCCTTTTATAATATAAGTTGAAGGAAAAATCTGAAAACTATACATCCATGCTCCATACTTTAATTTTAATATTATAAATTCGAAAGTAAGTCTATCTGTCCGTCTGTTACGCTTGCCCGCTTAGACTTCTGAACCAATTCTAATGAAATTCGGAACACAGATATAGTAGACCTTGTGAAAGTACATGATAGTTTTTATCCTACGGGATCCTCCTATGGGAATCCTACGGGAAACCGGTCCACGCGGGCAAAGGCGCTGACAGAAGGCTAGTTTGTAAAAATAACTGTAAAAGTATAGTCATGTACCTAACCCTTAGCGGGCGAATCCAATTCGCACTTATCCGTTATTTTTACGTTTAGACCACCTATCATTCTTGGAGAATTGCATTTTTAATATTATGTTCAGGTCTAGTTTAACCATTTGAATTCTGAGTTTCTACGTGTTCTACAATTTGTATTACGTTGAAAACTTGTTGTACGTAATTTAAACTTGAAATAAAATTTGCATAGCTGTAAGTTTACAAATTGGCATAAAGTCTAGGCTTTTGTTACTGTTTACTACTTAAATTTACATCAACAACTTTTAATTAAAGTAAAAGGCTTCTGGCTGTTGAATAAATAAAAGTTTGTTAAAATACAAAGTGTCTAAGGATTCAAAGGTATAATTTGATTTGACTTTAATGTAGCTTGCTTTGGCAAAAATGTTAGGAAAAATTTATATCCGAAACAACATGTCATATAAAAACGTCACTGTTCTTCTACAACTTAGCTTAAACATTTTCCAAGTAATGCAAAATTTAAAAAGCTACAAAGGAAAGATGTGATGGGAGGTAATTAACAATGCGTAATCCGGTTAACAAATTAATCCCAATGTTATAAGCACACACACGAGAAAAAAAAAACAACGTGTTGCACTCTGGTAGTGACGGCAGAAGTGAAAACTTGAACATTAACATTGTGCATTTTTTATATTTTGGAATGGTTAGGGAATAATTTCGCACAAATTGCTTTTATTATCAGTATTATTTTTCATCTAGTATTTTCAGTGGGTTTTCATCTAGTATTTTTATAAAGTACTCATTTTCTTTCACTATTTCTTCGTCACTTTTTTCATTAATAGATGCACTTTGTTCAATGTCCATATTTTAAATTATTGATATAAATGAAGTTTACAAGTATAGACAGTCGAGCCATCATCAGCTGTCACCCCTCCGTCTTACGAATATTCGCTCAGGCCACGTGTCCTGACGCGAGTTTAACATTTTTTACCCATCCCAAAAAAAGTGCACAACGCCTCTAAAGAAGTTTTCACTTCAAAAATATCTTATTTATTATTACTGATTTCCCTCCGCTAAGAATCAAACTCAGCATACTTACTTACCTAGCCACCACCAAAAAAAACTTTTCCTTCGTGCATAAATTATAAGAAAAATCAGTAACAACTCAAATGATTTTTAAACCATTGGCTTTTATTGAAAGATTCCCCAATGATTTGAGGAATTTAGTAAGAAAAACAACTCAAATGTTTTTGAAACAATTGGCTTTTCAGAGCACAATGATTTGAGAAATTTAGTGAGAAGCAAAAAGCAAACAAGAAAAGAAAGGACCGACAAGCAAATTATACTAAAGGGACTCACTAAGTCAGAGAATGGATACAAGGAAGCAGGTGCATTTTCCCATATTGAGATGGAAGGGCAATTTGAACCAAGCATTAATCCTGGTCTCTATGGGCGTATATCACAAATAGTTTTTATATTAGGACTTAACACGTTCGAAGCGGCACCAATTTTTCTGTTAATTTTTCTGTTTTTGTTGCACAGTGCGTTTACAACCTGATAATAAAACTACCATTGTGGCTAAATTTTAATTTAATTCTTACTCTTACTGATCTTACTCTCATCTCGTATGCCCGCGGTCTGCGGACAGGTTATGGACTCGTACGCAGTGCGCCCGTACTGCGCGTCGAAGATCGCCACTCTCGAGTAAGGGTTGCAGTTCAGCTTTATGCCGTCATCCTCGCACCCCGTCAGGCTCCGGAATTCGACTGAAACAAAAATGTGATCAATTATTGTGTAACTTGCGTCTGCGAATTTTCAAAGATTTTATTTTAATAAAAACGGCAAATTGTTTGTAAAGTAGGTTTACGATCGAGATGTTTACGTGATAACGTCCGCACGAGAAAATCTCCATTCGTTTGTATGCCGCTAGAGTGAGAGAGACGGAAGATCGGTCCACTCACTCGAACGCTATGCCAGCCTCCGCTAATGACTGGCAGCGCTCGAGATGAGACGGGAGATCGGTCCGTCTCTCTCTCGACCTGCGATCGCGCTCGTGAGGTTTTGGTGTGACACAAGTTTCTGAACATGTCACCCGACTAAAACGATTTTAAAGACGTTATCACGTCAAAAAATATCAAGGTGGCAAGTCTGTTGACGCATTTTATTCCTTCCTTATCTGTAGCATTATGTTTTTTCTTAATTCCGATAAGTGACAGAGGTCAAAGTTTTAAAATACAACACTGTAATTTGAGCCACTTGAGTGCAGACACGAGCGTACGTGCGGGCGCTTGACTGAATATTACGCCGCAGACCGTACGTAGGTGTCGTGCGGGCAGTTGAGGAGACCTGCGATCGCGCTCGTGAGGTTTTGGTGTGACACAAGTTTCTGAACATGTCACCCGACTAAAACGATTTTAAAGACGTTATCACGTCAAAAAATTAACATACTCAAGAAAACTAAATAAATTATTCAAAAAAATACAACATTCCTGTAAAAAAAGGAAATTTATCCAGCATATGCTACAGTTGGGGACTGCAGCGCTGATATTTAGTGAACCCCGAAAGATTGAATTCAGGCGTCAACGAATTAGGTTGCCTTTACTTAGGTAATTTTATTGTTGTTAATCGAATTGTTATACTAAAACAATCGAACATGAATTTTCTTATCTAACTATTAATCAGTAATTAGTAAATAGTTTAAGTTTAGACGTTAATTTCTCATAATATGTATGCATTGTATAAACCTACACGTTTAATATGCGGATCAATTGTTTACCTGTGTTTACAGTCTAGGATTAAAATGTACACTGGACATGTATAATATGTAATATTTACTTTTAAATAAAGATCATTTGAAATTGAATTGAATTGAATTAGGTTGCCTAATTTTTTTAAAGTTTTAAAATTGTGGTAAACAAGGAATTATTTATTTAATAATTTATTACACCACTTAACTGCCCAAAGCATTTTCTACTAGTCTACCTTTGGGCAAAGCAGAAATACTTGTAGGCGGCATAAGCTGTTAAAATAATGTGAAGAAAGAAATCGATTAAGAATATTATTTTTGCAAGCATTTTAACTTGCTTTGCACGTATATTTTTTCGGCTAGAATATTACAAGTATTACAAAAATCCTCCACTTCCCGGTACCAATTGCGGTAAAACATATAAAGCTGAAGAGTTTGTTTGTTTGTTTTAACGCGCTAATCTTAGGAACTACTACTTCGATATTGAAAAATTCTTTTTGTTTTGGATAGTCCATTTATCGGGGAAGGCTTTAAACTATATAACATCATGCTTTGACTAATACCAAAGCATACGCGAACGAAGTTGCGGGCGGCCGTTAGGCCGTAGTCCTAAGAGAAATACACTGTAGACGAGAAGTGTTGTTCTCTATTCGGACATATTGATTGTAGTATGTAAAATTACTTCCGGTTGATATATTTCTTACTTTAAAAGGCCAATTAATACAGCACAAAAATTCTCACACTTTTGTTTCAAAAACAAAGAAATGACAACCGATAAATTTACGATAGCACGGTCCTGTGCCCTCTAAATACAAATCGAGTTACTAATCTAATTCGTAAGTAGACTGGTTTCCTGACAAGAAAACTTTTACGAAGAGTGGTAAGGCTTAAGGGCATTACAACTTATTGGGTAGAACTATTTGTGGCTGACCTCAAGACCGACCCTAATTGGGGTTGGTATAAACCGCATAAGCCCTTCACACCTCATACTTATTCCGGATTGTGATTTTGTGCCTTGTAAAAAGTATACGACAATACAGTTATAACCGAGAGGAAAACAAATGTAATAGAACTTAATTAATTAATTTATCTTAATATATATATTTCTTCTGTGCGTGTGTATGTGACTGAACTCCTCCTAAACGACTGGACGGATTATGATGAAATTTATTGTGTGTGTTCGTGGAGATTCGAGAATGGTTTAGATTCACAATTTGGGCCACTGGAAATGTTTTTTAATTACTTTTTTACTTATTTAGTTTTCCCATATAAATTGTTCCTGTCTGTCAAACGTTTTGTATTTCGTGCCGTGTCGTTCTAAACTTTGACACAGTCAGAATAACTGGACAGTTCGTATGTCATTATTTGTTTTATATTTTTTTTTGACAGTAACATGAAATCTCTTTAAGATAATAAGAAAACAAATCCTCTTTCAATACTTTTAAGGCAGGACAACGTCTGCGGGATCCACTAGTAATAATATATGACAGATCTAAAAAGGAGCATAACAACGACATTGGTGGCAAAATGGTTACCATACTGGAGTGCCACAGTCCTGGGTTTGAAATTCAGATGATAAAGCCTAATTTATATTACGAAACTAGTAGCAAAAATTTATTTCATGATACTGGTTTCACCCAGAACTTCACGTATAAGCTTAAAGTTTCGTTGATATTATGATATCAGTGAAACTTTAAGTTCAAGTTTCAAGTAGATAATGAAATCTACGTGAAATTTTAGGTGAAAAAGCTGTGGCCGCGACTTCGTCCGCGTAGAATTTAACGAAATTTTATGAAATAAAAGTCGCCTGTGTTATTCCTTATTACATCAGCCAGTGAAAGTGCTGTCAAAATTGGCCCATCCGTTTCAGAGATTAGCTGGAACAGTCAGACAGACAGACAAAAAATGTAAAAAAATGTAATTGTGGTATATGTACCGTATATACATTCATATGCATGTAGTAAAAAGCTGTTCTTGCAACATTACAAATAGACACTCCAATAAAATTGTATTTATTTGTATAGATTAGTTTGACATTGACGTTGTCTGCATTATGAAACTTTACGTTTACACGTAAAATTGTAGGTGAAATTATTGTCCTGAAATTTACATCATACAACTAGTTTTGTAATGTAAATTAGGCTTAATAAGGTTAAATCTGTTCTCTGTTTGGGTGTTTGTGTTACTATTTTAGTGTATGTGTCCAGAGTACCCATGACACTGTGAATCCTAGTTTGGGATTATGAGTGGGTATTACTGTTTTTAATATTTATCATTAGGAAGCGCGCATGGCTCGGCGGCTAGCGTAGAACGCAAACGGTTTACGAAGCTCAGCCAAACGGGCGCGGTCGGTTGTGAGATGGGTGACCGCTAGTGGCAAAAAAAAATTATGCGCGTTTCCGTGCTTCGGAGGGCACGTTAAGCCGTCGGTCCCGGTTGTTGTCGATAGATAACAGTCGTTAAACCTTGTCGGAGGTCTTATGGGCGGTTTGAAAACATCCGACAGCGGGTTGGCCACTAACTCGCATCTCCACCAACCCGCATTGGAGCAGCGTGGTGGAGGAAGCTCCAGGCCTCCCCAATAAGGAGGAGAGACCCGTGCCCAGCAGTGGGACGCAAAAAGGGTTGCAGCCAATATTTATCAATACAGAAACCTTTAAATTGTGTTTTACTTCTGAAAAGATTTGGCTATGGATATATCTATATTTTTCTAATCCTTACGTTCGTGTTAAGAAGCCCTTTTGATATCAGAGGGAAACCTTCAAAAGGTACCGTGCACCTTGGGAGAGATATCGAATTTGAGTGAGTGAGCATACGTCAGCACCATCATAATTATTGTGTTAACGACGAGTGCAGCCACACACGCCTTAAACCTATGCCTTAAACTATTATTAAAACTAAAGTTCCCTAGTATTATGTTGCCCTATAAAACTAACATATAACGTCATTAATCAAATAAATGGTCTTATATATATGATGCGTATCACTCAACACGAAAAAACTTTTAATAAACGTATTCCTTAAGGAAGCGTGCCTCGTAACAAATGACCGCATATAAGCTGACATAAAAGACCCCTAATAGATGTAATTTGTACCCCTCCCTACCGACCCGTTCCACCGCAAATTGGTATAAGATAAACGGTTAGCTATTTGTCTTAAAACAATCATGCAATTTAAAGTTTTTGTGGAAATCCCGTGAGGTAACCAAAGGTCTATCTATCAATTTATTTTGACAGGTTTTTATTTAACTTCTCACGATAGTTTTTGTTTTAGTACTGTAGTATAGGTAAAATTAAATATTAAAGCTGTTATCATGAGCCAAGTGATCTGAATTTTTTCATGTATTAGGCTTGCATGACGATTTATGGTTAACTAAGTGACGTCGTTTCAAATCCAATCCCATATTGGATTTGAAACGACGCCTTATAATAGGGGCAGGTTTATGAACCCTCATAATAGGGGTATTAAATGAGGGTATCAAACGAGTTTACTAAAATGAATATGAAAAAAAGTAAAATTGCGTATGTAAATAAACTTTATATAAGTACTAGCCAGCGGCTTCGCTCGCGTGGATCCGTTTTACAGGTTCCCGTAGGATAAAAACCATCCTATGTCCTTTCCCAAGGTCTACTCTATCTGTGTTCCAAACATCAAAATTGGTTCAGTGGTTTAAACGGGAAAGCGTAGCAGATAGACAGAGGATTCGACACTTTTATTATTATAAAACTGAACCAAAATTATTTACATATAATATGTAGGTGGTAGAACTATTATCGTTCGCTCGGGGAAGTACCACCGCTGCACCCACTTCTGCCGTGAACCAATGTTATTGTGTTTCGGTGGAAAGGTGCAGTTGCCGGCCACACTTACATGAGTCGTGATGTGGTTTAACTGAAACTTGTGTTTCTGTCTTTGTATGTGTCCATGGTACCCACGACACAGGGTATATCTACCTTATTGTGGAGCTATGAGTGTAAATCGTTATTTATTAATTTATCAAAGCGCACGAAAGTGCGCCGGACAAGTTCTAAGCACAGGCCGCGCGCACACCGTACACTATTTACCCGAACCGCTTCGAGCCACTTTTGACCCCCCTGTATCTTCTTACCTGATTAATAGATCTGTATGAAACTTTACAGACATAATAAGACCATTTAATATACTTTGAATAAAAAGTTTCAATATTGTAGCTATTACAGAAAAAAAGTTATAGACTCGAGAAAATTGTAAATTTGGTACTCACTGACTCATGTACTCACTCACTGACATCTCATCAAAATGTTTGACCACTTCTAGAAGACCTACAAAGCTGAAATTTGGCATTTAGCTAGTCGTCAGGGTAAGAATAATGGGAAAAATATTGGTAAGAATATTGGAAATTGGTCAAGTGCGAGTCAGGTTTTAGTCAAAATTATGTATAATATTGGTAATACTTCTCTCTAAGACTTAAAAATCTGGGATTTGGCATGGGGATAGTTGTTAATATTTAAAAAGTAAAGAAAACATCGAAAATTGGAAATTGGTCAAGTGCGAGTCAGATTATAGTCATTATCATTATGATATATAAAAATGTTGGTCATACTTCTGTAAGACTTAAAAATCTGAAATTTGGCATCGGGGTAGTCGTTAGCATAAAAGTAAAGGAAAACTTTAGAAAATAGAAAATGGTCAAGTGCAAAATGAAATTATAATACACGGAAAAAAAACAGAACATAAAAAAAGAAATTATAGTATGATCAAAATTCATTTTAATAGATAACTAACTACGTTTTAAAATGAACTATAAACAAAACAATCCATTTCATCCCAAGATGTCGTGCACAGTATCGTATTGCAGTTTAAAATAAATGTTTAAATTATTACCTGTTACATAAAGCTATTATTACATCTGGTGGACCAGACACACTTCATTTTAATAACAATAATATAATATGAACAACGTTGCGATAGGTACCATAAAGCAAACTGAGCAAAAAGAAATGAAATCCCACCAAAAACATAAATGTAAAAATGTAAGCCAAGTTCTTGTACATAAAAAAGAGTTGAAATCTAAACTACAGCCAAGTTAATAATAATCAGAACCGATATTAATCATTCGAACTTGGCGGGTTTTGAAATTTTAATGAAGGAAAAAAGTCCAACTCTAAAACTTATCTCCGCAAGATTTGCTCTTTTCAGAAGTATTCGTGTGATGAAAACCCGCCAAGTTGGAATGGTTAATATCGGTTCTGATTATTATTAACTTGGCTGTAGTTTAGATTTCAACTCTTTTTTATGTACAAGAACTTGGCCTACATTTTTACATTTATGTTTTTGGTGGGATTTAGATCTACTAACTAGATATTATTAAAACGTTTGACTTTTAGATCAAAGAAGCTTTCTTCAGAAGTGTCATTTCGTTATTTGAAAACGAGCTTCTGAGACACTTTTTTCATCTCCATTGCCATTTAATTACAACGAACAATGATTATAATATCAAAGTCGAAGTATAGATTTTTCCTGTGTACACAATTATTATTACAGTTTCGATGTAGATATTTACATACTTTTATTTCATAAATTGTTTATACTCAATATAAAATTAAAAAGTACAAGGTAAGCTATTAGAATTAAATACTTGACCAAAGTCGTTCAATGTCTCCATTCATAGGCAATTTCTACAATAAATGAATATTAAATATTCTTTTAAAGAATACGTGGTTCGTCTATTTAACAACCATTACTGTGGCAAGCATGATCCCTTTTTCATCAAAAGCGATATGAATGAAGCTAGCAAACTCACATGTAAGTTTTAACTTGCAGACACCCATCTTACTACCAGCAGCGTTCTATTCGCTGCACTGTGTACATACTTGGATCATGTACGCTCATATGGTACAAATCGGTATCTGGTACCAGCCCTGGATTTATAAATAGGCCGTATAGGCCGCGGCCTAGGGGCGGCAGCGCCCTATGGGCGGCAGATTTCAGAGGACAAAAGTCAAACACGTTCACTGGTTTTCTCATGGTTTTTTATATTTTAAAAAAATCCCTATAGTAACTCACTCCTATCGAAACCTATATTATGGTGTGAGTGATAGATGAGAGCAGCAAGGCGGACAGACGGCAGTGGCAGCGTAGCAACACCCCCTTTCCTTAGGTATGTACATGGGGCGGCGGAAATAAAGTGGCCTAGACTTATAAAAAATATAAATCTGGCACTGTCTGGTACAAATAGTTACCTCCAGTATTATTCGTTTTCTCAGTGACTTATACGCTCGTAAAATACGCTGTTTTAAAACTGCTCTAATAATAATTGCTTAAAACAATTCAGTTTCTAAGAGTAAACTTCCTATAAAACATTTGTTAATTTTCAACCCTTCACTAATGTACGGGGTTGAATTAGTCGTATCAATTTCTAACGCCAACCCTTTCCATTAGGAACTCGAAACCGGTGTAAACGGTGTGTCCGTTTGTCAATTAGCGTTGCAGTGTTTTGTTCAGTCAATGAGCATTAATACTATAGACACGTAAAGTAAGCTTATTTAAAAATGATATTTTATATGACGATCAGGGATATGAAACTCTGTTACAGTAACCGAAACTATCAGATATCCGAAACGTAATAAAAAATATCCAAAAACTTCACTTATTAAGGCGCTGATTGAAATTTACATGCGTAGTTTAATTTTTTGTTGTGAATAAATGAATACACATTCATTCATTCACTCTTATAGCCACGCAGTAGAATATATTACACATGAAAATAAAAACACAAAAACCCACACCAAGAAAGAACCTCTAAATTCATCATTTAAATATTATACGAGTACATAAGCCCAGGAACTCTTGCACGGCGCAGTGGCGTAGTGACCACTGCGCCATTCGTCAAATCTAAATCGTCAAAATGTTATGTATTGGAGGTTTTATTAGCCATAATTTCCATGGGTAGTTCTTATTTGGATCTCAAAAGGGCTGAAGCGAATACCACGTGTACCACAATTAAATAAAAGAATTAAAATGGGTAATACTAAAGTTAATACAGTAGGTAATTATGTATTTGCTTATTATTATATCAGTATAGTAATCCGGTCCGGCTTCGTTCGGGTGAGTTTATATGATTACACTAAGCTACCCCAAGGAAACAGTACATTTTTCTTTGATAATAAAATAATATGTAGCATATGTCCTATTCTATAGTATAGATAAATAGTTGAGTTAGAAAATTTATTTCCTTTAGCTAAACTTCACCTAAACATCACTTAGACAAGGAAGGAAGTAAGAAATTGAATAATTCATATCAATCAGATACCCCTTGGTAGCAAGGTGGATCAAACCCTCACTTGTTTCACTTAGTGATTACGCAGCACTTTCTAAAAATTTTGTTGGCTTTTTTCTTTAGAATGACAGTTTGTGTCATGCCGCCATTTTTTCTCTAAGCTCATGTAAGTTTAGTAAACTTTATGATAAATTATTATCTTTCTCTCTCTTTTACTTTTATTGCATTTTCTGTTATCCTCACTTCGCTTACTATAATTTTAGAATTATTTGGAGAAATTAGTATAATGTAATGAACCTGTTATCTGTTATTTTGCTTAAATACCTATGCATGCTTATATGGGCCAGAAGAAAAAAGTATTACATAATATCAAACACTTCCTTGACATTCTAATAAAACGAATATTCTATGTAAACTCGATCAACGGTCATTAATGTATCACATTTCAAATTGAGAACTTACATTGTAAGATCGAGGTACCATGCATCCATTTCAATTCCTTTGCTGGATGGACCACAGGAGACGACTTTTAAGCGTTAAGGAGCTTACTTGACTTAGGGTATCGCGCGAAGATGGACAGCTACTACTTAAAACCACGTGGCTGGCATGCCAATCTGCTGCTTTTTTAAGACGCTGATATTAGCTTGACCTGTATGTATGTATGTAACAGAATATTTTAACTTCATTTTCACCAATTTCTAAGCGTCTTATTAACTTGAAAATGTGCACAGGGGTCAAGGGCCGATGGCAGTTGGATTTTTATTCTCATATTATTGCATTGTCATCGGCTCTTGACCCCTGTGCAAATTTTCAAGTTAATCAGACGCTTAGACGTGTTAAAAATATAAAACTTATATTTGTTTCATAAAGTACCTTAGGCTACGAACTTATCAGCCGCCCCTCGTATATATTTTTTTACCGACTTCCAAAAGAAGGAGGTACTGTATTCGGCTGTATGTATTATTTTTTTTATATATGTTCACCGATTACTCCGCCGTTCGTGGACCGATTTTCAAAATTCTTTTTTTGTTCGTATGCTTATACTCCCGAGGTGGTCCCATTGTCACCAAATCAGGATCTGATGATGGGATCCCGGGGAAATCGAGGGGAACTCTCAAATTTTATAGGCACACACATTGATTTTCTTATAGTTTCTGAAGCATAAGAGATATTTACGCATAGAAATCAGCATCTCATGTTGCTGAGCTGATGATGGAAGATACTGCGACAGTGAGGAGTTGAGAGCAAATTCTTTCAATAAATAGTTTTTTATTCGAAATCTTACATTCCCGAGATGGTCCAACTGTCACCAAGTCAAAGTCTGATGAGGGAATCCCAGAGAAATCGAAGGGCCCGACTCCAGAAATAGTTTTAAGAGTCATTACCATAAGCAAGAAGAAGTAGGTACTGAACAATTTTATTTTTTACCGTTTGAAGTCGGTTCTATTTTTTTGTTAAAAACTTAATTTTTATACTGATGATCCTAGTTAGGACTTTAATATAAAGTTATGAGATTATTATATTGTCATCGGCCCTTGACTCCTGTGCAAATTTTCAAGTTAATCAGACTCCTAGAAGTAAGTGAAAATGAAGTTATAGGATTCCGTTACATACATACATACATACAGGTCAAGTTAATAAAAGCGTGTTAAAAATAAGAAGAAAATGTATTTTACTGTAAAAAAAGTGTGGGGTGCATGATGTCAATAGTAAGTATCTCAAAAAGCACCCCACACTTTTTTTACAGTAAAATACATTTTCCCCTTATTTTTTACTTTTTAGTTCGTATTTTCACAAAAGCGTGTTTTTTAGTTTTTTAAACTACATTCACCTACAACTACCTCCACCAACCCGCATTGGAGCAGCGTAGTTGAGTAAGCTCCAGGCCTCCCCAATAATGGGGAGAGACCCGTGCCCAGCACTGGGACGCAAAAAGGGTTGCAACCGAAACTACATTATTTATTTGTATAATAAGCAGCAGATGTAGCAATTACTAGCAATGAAGTGACTACTAAATTCCGTGACTTGTCTGTTTAAGGAGCGGCTACATTGTCGTGTAGGTGTGTTGATATCTATTACATGAACACGAATGCAGCACACGAACGGTGGAAACGAAACGTTTTTATAACATCGCTACATTGTAGGTACTCCTATTAAATTTTGCTGCACGTGGTAACACTGTTGCATTCAAGCTGTTATAAAATCTTAATAGAAATGAAACTTATTTTAATAAGAAAAATTACCACACAGATTTAATCAAATCAAATTTAACACAAAACACAATTTCTTGCAAATTTCAAACTTTAGCTTTTGATGATTATTTAATACATCGAAGTCGTATTTTTATACTCATCTATAGACCTTTAGTCTATACTATAGTATTTTCTTTTTCTTTTTTAATTATAGGAATGTACTTAGTAGCAATCGAAATTTCTTGCTCAATGTTTTTTAAGAAACAGTGATTCTAGTTATTGAAAAATATGAATAAATTAATGAACGTAAATCCACCTTTAGCAGATTCGCTTAAAACGCGGAAATAGATTTAATTAGGGGAAAAAACAACTCAAAAAAATTAATCACTCCCAATGCGATCAGTTCGTTTGATGACGTTTTAATGAACTATTGCCATCTCTTTCTCGCAAATGGTTGAGTTTCTAATTTCACCCGGGACTCTAATTACAGTAAAAAGGAGATCGTTTAAAGCATTTTTAATTTCACAAATCCTTTGTGCAAACGGAAACTATCGGATAATACCGTTCCTTGTTCGGCGGGCAGTTCAATTTTATTCTATCGCTCTTTCAAAGTGTAATATACTTTTTCTTCAAATCTTTTCTAATCTTCAAATCTTCAATGTAGCGCTCCTCTTGCACGTATAATGGGCACCATTTTTCGTCTTAAAATAGACCATTGAGAGTAGAAAACCCTTTTAATTGATTATTTGCACAGGAAATCGTAACATTTTAATTTTGATTTTGCCGAAAAGATTTCGACTTCGCAGATTTAACTAGTCCTAAACAAATATTTTAACCAATTAACGCTGTTTTTGTACTTTAAAGTAATTATTCCGGCCATTCACTGAAGTACTGTAAATCTGGATCAAACTGAGTTAAAGTTAAGTCTAAAATACTAAGTTTTAAGCAAATATTTTGCTGAATAAAAGCTGATTTTGCTACTTTGAGAAACCGCCAATATTATTCTCTTAAATTACTGTTGAGTCATTAAATTACGAGTTTAAGGCTTACTTATGTAATACCTTTTTTTGTTACCAGGGGGGATCTCCAATGGAACGCACCGGTGTCCTTCACACACGGCGCCCCCAGAACGGGTCCAACTTTGGAGAGCAGATGCGCTCTCCGGCACCTTCCGATATTTACGGCGGCATGAAATCGGGGAGAACTCTCAATTTTTATAGGCATATGTGGAGATATCGCCAATTATGCTAAAACAATACAGAATTATTAAATAAAAAGGTACTAAAGAGAGTTAAATTATATAACTTTTTAACATAAAAAAACGCCTTCAAACGGTAAAAAATAATATTGTTCAGTATTCATTTGATACTTTTCTTTGCTAATGGTATTAACTCTAAAACTATTTTGGAGTCGGGCCCTTAGTACAATGAAGTACCTTTCGCTCTGAAATGGGCACCGACTCTAAAACAGTTTTAAAAGTCAATCAAGAAAGGAAAAGTAAAATAAAAAGTATATGGAAAAGTATCAAATGCGAAGTACTGAACAATATTATTTTTTACCGTTTGAAGGCATTTTTTGGTAAAAATTTATTGCTTTACTATCGTAATGGGCATGATGACAGATTTTCAAATACCTTTCCTTATTGTAGGTACACGTCTCCTAGTTTCGAAAAAAAGTTTATTTCAGCAATAAACTCAACTTTTAACGTAAATTAATGTATTTTCTGCTATGTAATTTGAATTAAGCGCGAAAACGCTCGTAGGTGTCATGGCGTCGGCTTGCTCGTCAAACTTCAAGCAACACGATGACATTAACTGAGGCGTGACGTCATTCCTTTTGATTGGCGTTTCAGATAACATGGCCGATTGCTGTATTTAATAATTTTATTTTATTGAAAATCTTATTAATCTTAATGTTTATATTAAAACGGGATCATATTTTAGAACTTTTTTAGCATATATTTTTCTGTAAAAGCGTTTATTCTCTGATTCTTTAATAGTGTCATCATGCCTGGCCACACCCGCTGTATCTTTCGTCCCACCGTCTTTATATCTCAGTATTGTGTTGTTCACAGCATCTTTTACCCGAGCAGTCGCAATTTAAGGACCTTTATAGCAATTTATTAACCAGCATAATAAAGATAGGAATCACCAAGATTTACTTTACCAACAGACTTTATTTAATTTCATTTTACAACTTCAATATAACAACTTTGTGATACCTTTTACATAGTAAATAGCTTTTAACATTAAAAATATAACATGGTTTTTACCATTTGTAATGTTCAACTGTTGAAGATGAAGCGTGCATGGCCCGGCGGTTAGCGTACAACGCAAACGATCTATGCAACTAAGCCAAACGGGCGCGGTCGGGTGTAAGATGGGTGACCGCTAGTGGCAAAAAAAAACATGCGCGTTTCCGTGCTTCGGAGGGCACGCTAAGCCGTCGGTCCCGGTTGTTATCGATAGATAACTGTCGTTAAGCCTTGTCGGAGGCCTCATAGGCAGTTTAACAACAGCCGACATCGGGTTGGCCACTAATCCGCATCTCCACCAACCCACATTGGAGCAGCGTGGTGGAGTAAGCTCCAAGCCTCCCCAATAATGGGGAGAGACCAGTGCCCAGTAGTGGGACGCAAAAAGGGTTACAGCCAATGTTCAAATTCTGGCTCTATTTCTCATCTCAGATACTTATAGCAAAATACTGGTTGGTGGATGTTGTGGAAGATTCCAGTTATTGATAAGAACTGGAGCTTATTTCAACACTCTGCTCCAACGCGGGTTGGTCGTTACCAACTCGCACCTTAATGCGAGTGAGCGGCCAACCCGCTGACGGATTTTTTCAAACCACTTCCAACAAAGTTTAACAACTATTATCTATCGACAACTACTGGGACCGACGGCGCATGAAATTTTTGCCAGCAGCGGTCACCCATCTCACACCCCACCACACCCGTTTGGATTAGCTGCGTAGATCGCTATCGTTCCACGCCAATCTTTGAGGCACACGAGCTTCAGGTTAAGTATTACTTATTAATTATCTTTAATTTATACTTGTAATAAAATCCTAACCACGGCCTACCAAATATGCAGAACATCTTTTACGATGCTTAAGGAAGGTGTAAGCTATTAACATGTCGTAAACCCCTTAGGAGACCCCCATAACTTTTAAGTACTCATGAATGAATATCCCAGCTTCTAAATAGGGTACCACTCAACTAAGTGTTTGAATTGGTTAGGAGCTGTAGTTTTTACAAAAGACATAGTTTTCTCTGCCTTTTTTTCAACCTTTTTTATGTCCCACTGCTGAGAGGCCACTCTGTAAGCATCCGTCCGTAAGTTCTAACATTTTCGGAATCATTTTTAGCATACTCAGATCGCTTCTTTTTCATGAATTAATAAGATAAGCGTTGTCATTGATGATATTAAGCTATTGAATGAATAATATTGCTAGAATTCCCTCAATCTAATCCAAAAATAAGGCCCGAAAATTCACTTAGTTTCGGATACGGGCTTACAGAGTGGGCCCTCTGGACACAGGTCTCCTTCTCACAAGTGAGAGGGATTTAGGCTATAGTCTACCACGCTGGCCAAGTGCGGAATGATGGATGTCATGCTTTTGAGAAATTGTGAATTTCTCTCAGGCATGCACGGCGATTGAGAATATCGTAATCAACGAAAATTTCCATCACCGTGGAGCAGTGATAAATACGCACATTACAAATTTCTTTGTCAGAGGTGCGCGCCGAAGATTTAACTCGAGATCGGTCGCGTCAAAGACCGCGATATTTTACCACTCGGCCATCGCTGCTCATTATTATTTATTTATTTATTTATTTAAACTTCATGTACCATAATACAAATTATGTACAAGGCGGACTTAATGCTATAAGCATTCTCTACCAGTCAACCTGGGGTAGTTTGAGAGACAACGAATGGTGGTACCTAATGAAGAAAAGTGAAACATACAATCACAAATATGAAGAAAAAAAACAACATCTCATACTACATATATACATACATAAATATATATATATAATTATATATAAATATAATATATACATATATAAACATATATATAATAACTATATATACATATATAAATAAATACATACACATAAAGTAAATATCAATAAAAAAAAATACCTATCAACAGTGTAACAAAATGTCCGTGATAGAGATACTGACTAGAAACACTAAGCAGACTTTTCATGAAGAAATGAGAGAAGATTCTTCTTGAAAGTAAATTTACTTGAGGGTTTACGGAGGTTTTCAGGGAGCGCATTCCAGAGTCGTGCGGCTTGAACGGCAAACGAATTAGACAGGAAACCCGAATGGTGAAGAGGGATGGAGAGAGCCAATGTCTCGGAAGAACGTAGCTGCCGCTCATGTGTGTCACGTAGAAATTGAAACAACTGCTTCAGATAAGCGGGAGAGATTATTGAAATGGTCAGTCATATTGTGAAATAAAACTTATGGAATTACTGTATTTTAACCGCAAAATCTCCTAAGTAATATCAGATAAATCAGTGAAATCGGCAAAATTTCGTATACGACCTCTTCAAAGCGCGCCATTTTGACAGCCTCCGTGGCGTAGTGGGTGATGAGCCGACTGCGAAACGTGAGGTCGTGGGTTCGATTCCCACCCAGGACAAATATTTGTGTGATGAACATGACTATTTGTTCTGTGTCTGGGTGTTAATTTATCTATTTAAGTATGTATTTAGAATCATATAAGTATGTTTATCAGCTTTCTGATTACCATAGTACAAGCTCTGCTTAGTTTGGAATTAGATGGTGTTGTGTGAATTGTCCAAAAAAAAAAAGAAAGAAAAGAAAATTTTACAGAGTTACGAGTATTTATATCTTAAGAAAGTTTCAAAATATTTTTTTTATTAATAAAATGAACAGTCTATAGAAAAGTAGTTGATTTTTGTATTCTACGGTAAAATATAGCTCTAGTCATAAACCAGAGAAGAGGTTGCATTTCATTTCATCTTAAGCTGGTAGTAAAACACGAACCACAGACTACGTAATATGCAGGACATCTTTTACGACGCTCAAGAAAGGTCTTAAACGTATCCAAGACCCCAATAACTTGTTAGTAAGCAGCTTCTAAGTATAGAAACACTCAGCTCAGTGTTTGAATAGGTCAACAACCCCTAATTTTAAAACCATTGTAGCTTTAGTTCTTGATTCCAGTAGATATTGCAATTAATATGTAGTGGGCCTACTAAAAATTTACTTACACTATTTGGCTACAACCCTTTTTGCGTGCCTTTTTGCCTTTTGCTACAACCCACTGCTAGGCACGGGTCTCTCCCCCTTATTGGGGAGGCCTGGAGCTTACTCCACCACGCTGCTCCAATGCGGGTTGGTGGAGATGCGGGTTAGTGGCCAACCCGCTGTCGGATGTTTTCAAATCGTCCATAAGGCCCCCGACAAGGTTTAACGACTGTTATCTATCGACAACAACCGGGACCGACGGCTTAACGTGCCCTCCGAAGCACGGAAACGCGCATGAAATAAAAAACGGTCACTCATCTCACACCCGACCGCGCCCGTTTCGCTAAGCTGTATAGACCGCTTGCGTTCTACGCTAGCCGCCGAGCCATGCGAGCTTCAATACATTACACTATTCAAAAATATTGTTATTGGAAAAAATCAAAATATAAACCGCAATTAACAAATATGATGGTGTACTGCATAAAAACATAACATATATTATGTACACATACACCATTATTACTATATTGATTGTGGATTGTTGTTTTGACGTAACTTTAAGAGTAAGCGTTTAGATCTAGACAATTAGTACCTATGGAGAGAAACTCATAAGTAACAGTTGGACATAGGAAAGAGGTACTATTGACACATACAAAGACAGAAACACAAACACACAGACCGAGAACAGAAAGTTTAAACTCATCATTCAAATTTCTGCTTCGCCGGAAATTGAACCCGAGACCCTCCGATCGGCAATCCGGCATAGTAATTATTACGCCACACGGTTAAATTTAAACAAACTCTCAGAACATTCGGTCCTGATAAAATAGAACTTTACAGCGCAAAATGCAATCTTTATTAGAGTTATCTGCATTATTAGCTCCATGAGCAGCGATGGCCGAGTGGTAAAAAGCCGCGGTCTTCAACGCGACCGATCTCGGGTTCAAATCCTCGGCGCGCACCTCTGACAAAGAAATTTGTAATGTGCGCATTTATCGTTGCTCCACGGTGATGGAAAATATCGTGATATTTAATTGATTACGATGTTCTCCATCGCCGTGCATGCCTGAGAGAAATTTATAATTTCTCGAAAGCATGACGTCCACCAATCCGCACTTGGCCGGTGTGGTGGACAATGGCCTAAATCCCTCTCACTTCTGAGAGGAGACCTGTGCCCAGCAGGGGGACATAAAAAAAAGGTTGAAAAAAATTAAGAGTTATCTGAGAACTCGTATTCTTTCCTTCCCTGATCAACTGAATAACGAACTTCTTACAGGTGAAAAGTTGCGGGCATTCCAACAGCGCTGAAGGACACAGGCCTGGCTAATCAGAGCGAGGTGGGATCGAACAAAGCAATATAACTTTCCTTATTGCTTAGAACAGGTAAAGTTGGAATCAGTCAAACGTATAATTAGAAATTCGCCTTAAGTTGGAATGGATTTGTGACGTCATGAACTTTATATGCCAGCGGGACTAGACAAGTAGCATTCGACAGAATAGAATAAAAAACCGGCCAAGTGCGAGTCAGATTCACGCACGAAGGGTTCCTTATTATCTATAAAAAATCGCGTTTATTGTATGTTAGCCCCCTTAAATATACAAATTTCACACTCATAGTCCAACAATAGGGTAGATATACACTGTGTGGTGGGTACCATGGACACACACAAATGCAGAAACACAAACACCCCAGACCGAGAACAGAAATGCTGACCGAGACCCTCCGATCGGCAATCCGGCATGGTAACCATTACGCCGCAGGGGTCGTCGAAAATATTAATTTTCGGAAAAAATTATCAGAGGCCTTAGTGTAAGTCTGCACACGGGAAAACGTTACTAACGCGTTTGCGTTAAGAATTTAATTATTGACCTTATTCCCTTCAGGTTAAGATCTATATGTCCAATTTTAACTCGGACGCAGTCATAGATTTTTTATCAAAGTCATAAAAATCTATAGACGCAGTAGTAACGTTTGCGCGTTTACAAACTTACACTAAGGTCTCAGAGCGACATATGCTAACGATCGAGATCATGTAACATTTCGATAGGTAAATGTTAAGTCCTATACATTTTTTCATTTTATTCTACAAGCGTTAACAATAGTAAATTGGCACTTGTCTACCCTAAGAAATGATATTTAGCTTTAGTAAGAATAATTAGAATGTTGACTACAATTCTCTTATGGCTCAATCGAAGCGTTTTTATGACACAATAGGCATACCGAATCCAGTTATGAATAACTTGTAAGTTATCTGTGATGCTTAAATTTGGAGGCAGAGAGCACGACAGTATAATAACGTTAGGGTACTGTATCGTAATAGAAAATAGGTAGTTTTGGCGGGAAGTCGAAAAATACATATTGTGCTCTTGTTTTATTTTTACTTACTTGGTGTATTTTTAAGTTATATCGGATAAATTTGATGGCATTTTGTTCGATTTAGGTTATTTAAAGTGCACTAGTGTTGTGAATTAAAATAACAGTGCGAAAATATGTTTTTTACGGCTTGCCTACAAAATTCCGTTGGTCACGTTCTTGTAAAGAAGCCATCGCTTTACTTGAATGTCTGACTGATTTTATTGACTGATTACTGACCACTTACTGACTTTACCTATTATTACTCGTCCAGTTTCACCGAAACTGGCAAAAACGTGATGCAAAAATTATACATGACGCTGGCATATTTGAAGAAAAAAACCAGGCCTTAATTGAAGAAAAAAACAATAGAAAATAGGTTTTATGTAGTAAAACTCCGTTTTGCTAGAAAGGGACAAGAATCTATAAAAAACTTTTGATTTTTAACCATTATAAATTAATATTTCTTTTTATAGAAGAAAAAGGCTTTAATCATATTTTATTAATATACATATATCTTATAATATGGCCAACTAATAAATGTACATAAAACAAATTTCGTAATACCCACATTTGTGCAAGTAAATTATTTTCATTTCATTTCATTTCACTTTATCTTGTGTCCAGTATCAGTGAACTCCCCAATTATAACATTTATAATAACATTTCACACTCATAACCCCACAGTAGGGTAGATATACCCTGTGTCGTGGGTACCATGGACACATACATACAAAGACAGAAACACAAACACCCAGGCCGAGAACAGAAATTTAAACTCATCATTCAAATTTCTGTTTTGCGGGGAATCGAACCCGGCATGGTAACCATTGCGCCACACAGGTCGTCAAAAACGTTTTATCCTTTATTAATTAATTATACTCAAACTCTAAGGCTTTTGTGAAAATAACTTCAAGGGTGTCTGACAAAATCCGATATTATCGCACACGATATACGAGTAGTAGCTACGTCCAAGAACTGCCGTTAATTCTGAGAGAACCTAGGATTAATGTGTTGGTTTTCTCGGAGACGTTAAGTCAATTAATCACTGGACACAAGAGTTATTTAACGGGACTCTTCATTACGGGCTGTGTAAAAATCGGAAAAAACGTGGTATTATTTTTCAGTGACACGACAAAAATTTTAACTCTACATTCCATACTTTTATTATAAATTCGAAGATAAGTTTTGTATGTGTCTGTTAAGTTTTTACACCTAAAATGTGGATCTTGGGAAAGGAGATAGAATAGTCATCATAATACTATAGGTAGTAGGATAGTAATCAAATCACCCGAGCGAAGCCGAGCCGGATTACTAGTATTTGTGAACTGAACAAAAAGGCAAAGGTGATTTTAAGGGATCACCGTCACCTATGAACACCAGACGCGGATCCATCCATATGGGTACTTTGGGCGTGCCCACAACACTAATTCACTATATATGTACTCGTATAAGTTACTCTATGGTTTAAGTTCGTAACTGGAAAACGTACAGAAAATATGTTTGTCCAAAAATCACATTTTGAAAAATTCCTTTGGATTGTTATCACATAACATAAATCACATTACACATCACATAAATTGGTTTAATGTAAATAACTTACTACTCAATAACAAAAAGACCAATAAAATTGTATTAAGTTTTCACCACCTAATGTTAAAGAAACTATTGTAAAACCTCAATTGAATGGCGAGGAAATGAGCTTTGTTGATGAAGCTGTATTTCTTGGATTAACTGTTGATTCTAGGCTTCAATGGGGACCCCATATCTCTCGGTTAGCGAATAGACTAAGTTCTGCCGTCTTTGCGATTAAAAAAATAAGATCACTTACAGATGTCGATACAGCCAGATTGGTCTATTTTAGTTATTTCCATAGTATAATGTCGTATGGTATTTTACTGTGGGGAAATGCAGCTAATGTCGACACAATATTTATTTTGCAGAAGAGGGCTATTCGCGCAATATATAAATTAAATTCTAGAGAATCACTGAGAGAAAAATTTAAGGAGACTAATATACTAACATTTGCATCGCAATATATTTATTTTCATAAATATAGTATGTTCGTAAAAACAAACACGAATTTATGACCTTTTTGGATCTACATAGTTCGAACTGTGTTTCGACAAGGAAGGGCCACAAACTTGCATTCCCCAAGTGTAGGCTCCGCAAAAAGAGCCACTCTTTTATCGGGATGTCGATCAGAATATACAATACAATCCCGGAAAATGTTCAATCCCTTCCTTTTCACAGATTTAAAAAAAATTCAAACAAGTCCTGTGCCGCAATGCTTATTACGATCTTAAGGACTATTTAATTGATAAAAAAGCTTGGGATTGAGGTGTAGTCCCACAAAGCTGTTTCTATAACTGATGTAATAGACTTAAATGAATTAAATTGCCTATGTTAGCAGATGGCTGTGGGACGACATTTACACATGCGGGAGCTGTCACGTCCTTATCGGCCCATAGCTACTCTGTAAGAAAGTTAGCTATTGTATACCCCATATTTTAAAACAGGGCTGAAGTTTTTCTCCGTCTGCTCTTTTCTTCAGCTCAGCATTGCCTAAGCGTACCCAGAGCAGACAGAACAAAAAATAACGTTCACTAAGAGTTTGTAAAGTAACCGTACAGTGAATAAAGAATATTTAATTTCATATTTCATTTCATTTCATAAAGATCAGGGACTACCTAAATTGCAAATATTGTGCCTTATGTTTTACGCCGTCTGGCACTGATTCCATTAATGAATCCTGGACATCTTGTGAAGCCGGGAAATGTCGCTAGTTTTTGATAAAATTAGTTAACATAAAATGGTGTATAATTTTGTTTGTAATCAATGTTATTCATTGAAGATGTAAAAATATGAAAAAAACGTTCTTTATAAAGTCTATGATTGATCATTAATGAGTTCGTACTCCGACTCGTACTTGACCGTTTTTGGGGTGGCTGTGCCCACAATACTGTTTGAGGGCTGGATCCACGCCTGATGAACACGCACTACTCCAAAAAAGTCACCTGACCATTGCCGTCTTTGAAGGAGTGCTTATTTTCGTCGTAGTCTATTGGAAATGTCTCAGCTCCAGCTGAGGGACAACTGAGTTTCCAAGTTTCGTTCTGTTATAATAACCCAAATAATATAATCTTTATCATTCAGTTCGTAGTTAAAAGAAACATGTAAAACCTGTGGAGGATAACCACGAGTCCAAATGGCGTCGGTGGAATTTCAACGTTCGTCTGGAAATATAACTACGACAATAAATTTCATAATTACACTATGAAATCCCCGCTGGTATTGAAATAACCTAAGCCACGTCAAGTACTTGATTCAGAAGCTTTCTCCGATACCAAACAAGCTGAAGCTGAGACGTGCTATGGTCGTTTTTTTAAGGTTTGCGGTCGGCACAAACGTGTTGTACGTACAGCGATGTTTTATACTCGTTTTATTAGCGTTTTACGGTCGACGCGTGCGTCTATGCAGTGCGTGAATTGTCGTGTACAGACGTTTTATACTCTGAAGTTATAAATTAAAAATTATACTAATGTTATAAATGCGAAATAGTGTTTGTTTTTTGTCTTTCATTCAGATTGCAATACAGTGATATTATGTAATACTTTTTGTGCGTGAAGATGGTTGGATGGAGGCAGAAACATGTATGCGGGTTGGTAGAGATGGGGGTTAGTGGCCAAACCGCCCATAAAGCCTCCGACAAGGTTACTGTTATGTATCGACAACTACCGGGACCGACGGCTTAACGTGCCCTCCGAAGCACGGAAACGCGCATGATTTCTTTGCCATTAGCGGTCATCCATCTCACACCCGACCGCGCCTGTTTGGCTTTGTTGCATAGATCGTTTGCGTTTTACGCTAACCACCGGGCCATACGCGCTACAAACTCTTTACTAGTATTGAAATTGAAATAACCTAAGCCACGTAAAGTACTTGATCCAAAAGCTTTCCCAGATACCAAATGGCTGAAGCTGAGACGTGGTATGCTCGCTTTATTAACGGTTTACGGTCGGTACGAACGTGTAGTACGTGTGGCGTCGTTTTATATGCTTTAGAGTTTTTATTTAAATCTGGTGTTAGCCCAGTAGTAAAATTTGAACCATAGTACAATAAAATTAGTTTGAAAGTAGTTAACATAATTTTTTCTGAATATGTAACTTGTTTTTCGTTTACATATTCTTCAACTAAATCAAGTTTGTACATAAGATAATATCAAAACTCTCAATAATGACAAGATCAATTTATCATTTTAAGAACAAAGAAACACCTCCAAAACTCATGGTTTCTTACAACTGATGTAATTTTATGAGTTAGAATGTATGTAATTTAGATTCCTTTGTATAAGAAAATGTAATATTACGTTTATTCTTTAATCGTCAGTAGATCACATAAGTATACAAGACATTTCAAAATGCTGTGCATAAAAAAATTCAATTTCAAAAACAATATCATGCTGTTACATCCTTAAGAGGCCGTATACGACATTTTGCCGATTATTGACTTAACGCCTTGAAACTTCTTGCTCGTATTGAAATAACCAGAGCTACGCTACTTAACCTAAGCCACGTAAAGTACTTGATCCAAAAGCTTCTAGATATACCAACCGAGCTGAAGCTGAGACGTGCTATGGTCGCTTTATTAACGGTTTACGGTCGGCACGTGCGTCTGTGCTGTACGTGTAGTCGTGTACAGTCGTTTTACACTCGATTTATATGAAGCTGGTGGGCGTCCAGCTACATTAATTAAAAATATTTTAATTTGAATGTCATTGAGTTCTTTTGTTAGTGTTGCTTGCAGTTGTGCTGCTACTTAAGGTGATTGATAGTAATATAATAGGTGGTAGAACTATTACCGTTCGCTCGGGGAAATACCACCGCTGCACCCACTTCTGCCGTGAACCAATTCTATTGTGTTTCGGTGGAAAGGAGTAGTTGCCGGTCACACTTACATGAGGCTACCGCCAGTCTCCGGAGTAGCAGCACAACTGCATACGACCTCAGACAAGACTTACCTATGCTTGCTTGATGGTTGTATGTAGATGTCCATGGGCTGCAGCGACCACTTAACACCACACGGCCTGCATGCTCGTCTGCAACTCCATTCAAATTTTAAAAAATCTTAAGGATTTAAGGTTGTCTCATTTTAGATAACTGTAGCCGGCAGCAGCTGTACAGTTTGTTCACAGCTGCTTCTAAACCTGTACGGCTGCAGTATTCCCCTTGTTGGATGCAAATGCAAGCTTTCAATACTCTTCGATGGCAATTTGGTGCAAATGGATATTGGTCTTTCATGTTCCGTTTTAATTTATAAACTTTTCTAGAAAGCAAGCACATTTTCAGAAATGTTTTAAGGTGTAAATAAATATGCATAGTTTATATAGAGATATACAGGGTGTCCCGTAAATAGTGGATCAACGGGTTATGGGGGGTAGTGAGACTTATTATCTGATAAAAATACAAAAATTTATAGTCCTAGGACTTGTTGTTATTAAGTTATGCTTTGTTTACAAAATTTGGTGAAATTATCATCCACGTAAGCTAAATATTAAATTTTACCATATCTGCTTTGTTATTTTGTTGTTATTTTTGTTCAAGGTAATTAATAATACATAAGTCTTCCTAATTAAAATGATATTCAACCATAATTAACAACACAAAAAAAAATACAACCCATAATAGTTGCAAATTTTACGTTCAAAAGTTTTCTAACTAAAGTTTGAACAACGCTGGTGTAAAAAAAATGTATGGTAACCTTGTGAAACTTTATTTTAAAAACATCTTCATTTCATAACAATTACAAAAAGGTATAATTCTTAGGTATAAAGTACCATATTTCTTCATTTATTCAATATCATAGGATATTTTTGGGAGAAAATAAAAAGACGTGACATGATATACGGGCGTAAATTATTCCGCTTCAATATGCGATGTACTGTACTTCTTGGGATACCAGTGCGTCTAGAAATACGGCGAGTACTAGTTGAAGGATCTTCTTCTATTTCTGCCAATATCTGACGTTCATCGACTGCTCTAGGCCTTCCTTCATGGTTTCCAGTTCCAGGAATTCGACCTTCAAGGTAATCGTTATTCACTCTCAGAAAAATTCGGTGATCGGGATAGCGATCACGGTTGGGATAGCGCTCACGATACGTACGTGCTGCTTGCCGAGCATTCCCATCACAGAGACCATAAAGAAAAAACATTTCTGCATATTCACGTGGAGTGTATGTATTAGGCATTTTTCTTCAAAAAAACCAAGTCGAACAATATCCAAATCACAAGCAAAATCAAGGTCCAATTCAAGCGCACTTTAACAAATAGTAATATCGTAATGACGGGTCCGAGCTAAACACGTGTGTAGTTGGAACTGGAAACCATGAAGGAAGGCCTAGAGCAGTCGATGAACGTCAGATATTGGCAGAAGTAGAAGAAGATCCTTCAACTAGTACTCGCCGTATTTCTAGACGCACTGGTATCCCAAGAAGTACAGTACATCGCATATTGAAGCGGAATAATTTACGCCCGTATAACATGTCACGTCTTTTTATTTTCTCCCAAAAATATCCTATGATATTGAATAAATGAAGAAATATGCTACTTTATACCTAAGAATTATACCTTTTTGTAATTGTTATGAAATGCAGATGTTTTTAAAATAAAGTTTCACTAGGTTACCATACATTTTTTTTACACCAGCGTTGTTCAAACTTCAGTTAGAAAACTTTTGAACGTAAAATTTGCAACTATTATGGGTTGTATTTTTTTTGTGTTGTTAATTATGGTTGAATATCATTTTAATTAGGAAGACTTATGTATTATTAATTACCTTGAACAAAAATAACAACAAAATAACAAAGCAGATATGGTAAAATTTAATATTTAGCTTACGTGGATGATAATTTCACCAAATTTTGTAAACAAAGCATAACTTAATAACAACAAGTCCTAGGACTATAAATTTTTGTATTTTTATCAGATAATAAGTCTCACTACCCCCCATAACCCGTTGATCCACTATTTACGGGACACCCATACTACAAACGACTGATTGCATAGTCGTATATGCGTAACAGTATAGTCGTGTCAGATGTAAAATGGGTACCGCTAGGGGCAAAAATCATGCACATTTTCGTGCTTCGGAGGGCACGCGAAGCTCTACTCTACAACTTATCGATATCATATAATGTATAACATCCGGTAGCTACTATATACTATATTCAGTCGAATCAATTCACGACGACTTGCGTAGCGCAATGGTTACCATGTCGGACTGCCAATCGATGGGTCCCGGGTTCGATTCCCGGCAAAACAGAAATTTAAATGGTGTGTTTAAATTTCTGTTCTCGGTCTGGGTGTTTGTGTTTCTGTCTTTGTGTGTGTCCATGGTACCCACGACACAGGGTATATCTACCCTAATGTGGGCTATGAGTGACGTCATTTATTTATCTGTTATTAATGCCCTTGTAAAGGTTCTAATATTTATGTATCATGATAAGTTCTACCACCTTTTTTTGGTATCGGGGGGGAAACCTTCAAAAGGTACCCAGCACCTTGGGAGAGGACACCGGGTTATATGGGATTTGAACCTCACTAAAACCCCCTCGGTGGCCTTCCTTTGCGTTTAGGGAGTACTCCGGGATTTCCCATGGAACGCACCGGTGTCCTCCATACGCGACGCCCTGGAACGGGCCCATCTTTGGGAGAGCAGATGTGATCTCCTGCACCTTCCGATGCTTACGGCGGCATGCGGCCACGCACACACCGCCGTTCTTCCCGGGGCTGCTGGCTGGACGGGTCGAGCTCTCACTCTCACCGCCCGCAGCCCCGGAAGCCCCCTTTTAGTCGCCTCTTACGATCAGGCAGGGGATACCGTAGCTCTATTCTTACTCCCGAAGCCACAGGGACACCTACACTTTTACGGTATTTAGTTTTGAGAATTTGTGACTTTTATAACAAAATAGTATTTGGATTGGGAGCGAAAACAGCCACTAGTCGTCGCGCGTCATGTAAGAGGAGTGGCATGAAGCGAAAATACATGTTTCACAGTGTCCTTAGGGATTTATCTCAACAAGTAAACTGTGTTAAGAAAATCACCCTCCGCGTCTGCATTTCTCTATATTCTTTTGAATTTGCCCGTTTGTTTTATATGAACAAATAAACTGGCAAACAATATTGTTTGTTTATTGAAAACGATTTATAGATGCAGTCGAATGACTTCATAATTATGTAGAAAGGAATTGCAGATTTTAAAAAAAGGAGGTTATTACTTTAAAATACTATTGTAAGGCGTGGGTAGCAATTGAACAAATTAAATAATAGTTCAAAAAACTAAAAAAATACTCTTTTATAACAAATCGAACTAAAAAGCAGAAATATTTTTTAATTACAAAGACTTTATATTACAGGAGTAGAAGGTCAACAATCAATCATAATTAATTACCTCAAAGTATCAATTCAGAATAAAAAGCGTAGGGTGCATTTTACTATATTTTCATTACTCTCCTCTCATAAATAGTTGCCAATAGAATGATTGTAATATTGAATATATCAAGCACCCCACGGTTTTTACGCTGAATTAATATTTTGAGGTAATTAATTATGATTGACGGTTCGAGCTTCTACTACTGTAATATAAACTCTTTGTAATTAAAATTTATATTGTACTTTTGTAAATTAATGTACAATAAAATGTTACCTTATTGTATAAAATCTGGTGTGCAATAAAGTATTTTTTGTATTGTATTGTATTGTACTGTACTTTTTAGTTTTTAGTTGAACTTTTTTTTCATATTATTGCATTGTGACCCACGTGGCGCAATGGTTACCTGCCGGACTGCCAATCGGAGGGTCCCGGGTTCGATTCCCGGCGAAACAGAAATTTGGATGATGAGTTTAAATTTCTGTTCTCGGTCTGGGTGTTTGTGTTTCTGTCTTTGTATGTGTCCATGGTACCCACGACACAGGGTATGTTCACCCTACTGTGGGGCTATGAGTGTGAATCGTTTATTTTATCGTTTTTATTTATTGTCATTGGTCTGTGATAAGTATGTAGAGTTTCAAATTAATCCAACATCTAGAAGTACATCAAAATCGTGTTAAAATTTTCCGTTATATACCACCGAAGCTAATGAAAGCGTGTTAATTAGAAACAAAAATTAGTAAATGTATAGTACATAAATGAGAAGATTATAAATATTCATACTTATACAAAATTTTCACACTTCTTTGCCAGAATAAGCTTAGTTTTTACAAGGTCCCAAGACCACAGCTGTGTTTACATAACTTAGGATTCCAGGTAAAGGTTGGTTACACAAGGCTTCACTTTACTTCTTCAAAAATCTGAAGAAAAATGTAAAATAAAAATAATTGCTTAATCCGCCATATTTCAATGTTTAACATTTGTGAATATTTAAAGTCGCCTTATACCCATAAATCTGTTCAAATACCGCTTCACGTTCTTTTTGTTTTATATTTCTGAAGTAAATATGTGAAAAATATTTTGTGCTCTAAATAGAACAGTTTTTAGACAGGTCTTACTACTTATACCGACCTAGGAGTGATGTGATGTGAAATTAGTAAATTGTGTTGCTACTTAATTTATGAGTATGTAGATACACAGATGAAAACTAAATACATTAAATACGTCCTTATTTGAATAATCATGTAAAAATGCAAAACCTTTTCATATCTCAGGAGTAAAACTGTACCGTCCCCGATTACCATAAAGAAAAAATAAATACCGCCACTGTATCCGACATTTGTGCATGCCTGAATAAATTTAAATAATGGCCTGCAATTTATCTGAGAAAACAAGAGTGTAAGTCATAGCACGGTCCACGGAATTTATCTGCGTTGGTTGCGACGGAAGTGAAGTTTAAAAGGCGGAAACTGGACAGGCGAGGAACTGACATGAGAGTCGATGGTTCGGTACAACGAGGTAAAAACGCTTAGAAGTTATATTTTTGACATGAAATGAAACGAAACGAAACGAAACGAAACAACACTGTTGGTTCCTTTACAAACTCTTAGTGAACGTTATTTTTTTTTTGTTCTTTCTGCTCTAAGGCAATGCTCAGCTGAAGAAAAGAGCTGCATTATATTGCCGGGGACTTGTCCATCGGGATTCCCTATCATTATTGGGGAGGCCTGGAGCTTACTACACCGGGCTGATCGAATTCGGGTTGATGGGGATGCGGTCTGATGGCCAACCCACTCTCTGATGTTTTTAAACCTCCCATAAGGAGTACAGTTGTGGTTTAAAACTGTAATTTATCGTTGACAACCGGGACCGACGCCTTTATGTTCCCTCCGAAACACGGAAACGCGTATGAATTTTTTGCGACTAGCGGTCACTCATCTCACACCCGATCGTTTAGTTTAGCTACGTAGATCGTTTGTGATTTATATCTCGGTCAAGTTAACATGGCACCTGGGAGGCTACTCTGTACGCCCGTATCCGAAACTTCGTGAATTTTCGGGTCTCATCTCAAGACTGATGAAATTCTAGCAATATTATTCATTCAGTGGCGTAATAATTATCAATGAAAACGTTAATCTTTTAAATTCATGAAAAAAGAAAGTGTCTAAATATGCCAAGAATGATTCCGAAAATGTTAGAACTTATGGACGGATGCATACAGAATAGCCTCCCAGGTGTCATGCTAACTCGACCGAGTAGTACGCAAGCTGCCGGACCATGCGCGCTTCATGACTATCTTGCTTGCCCTCTTTTTTTTAACGGAGGGGAAACCATCAAAAGGTACCCGAGCACTTTGCTAGACGCCGGGTTATGTGGGATTTGACCTCACTAAAACCTCATTCGGTGACCCCCCTCAGCGCTTATGGAGGACCCCGAGATCTCCTGAGGAACGCACCGATGACCTCCTTGCGTAATGTCCAAATACGGATCCATCATGGGGAGCATCGCTCTGCTGTGTCTCTCGATCTTACGACGGTGTTGGCCCACACACACCGCTGTCCTTCACGGGGCCGCTGGTAGGACGGTTCGAGCTCCCAACTCGGACGGATCCGCAACCCCACGAGTCCTCTTTTAGTAGCCTCTTACGACAGGCAGAAGATACCGTAGATCATATTCTGGTCCTGAACTACAGGGATAAAGACAAAATACTTTCTACAATTGTAAACGCCAGAGAATAGAATAAAGAATATATTGGACTGATGTTTGCTAACAAATGTCACGGATCTCGATCGTTCGCTAAGTGTTAATTACATACCATATTCATTACATTCTTCTAGCGTTTATAATAGTAGCCAGCGTTTAGAGTAGTGCCAGACTGCCAATCATGGGGTCCCGGTTTCGATTCCTGGCGAAACAGAAATTTGAATGATGAGTTTAAATTTCTGTTCTTGGTCTGGGTGTTTGTGTTTCTGTCTTTGTATGTGTCCATGGTACCCACGACAAAGGGTATTAATTACCTTACTGTGGGGCTATGAGTGTGTAACGTTTATTTATTGTTTATTATTTAATGTCGGTTTTCCATAGTTGCGAGTGTGTATGCACGTATTCATTGTCACTGTGTGCATTACCAAAGAATTTATCAAATGAACTATACCTCCTCACCATCCATACTTACTATAATATTATAAATTCGAAAGTAACTCTGTCTGTCTGTCTGCTACTCTTTCACGCTTAAACCACTGAACCGATTTGGCATGAATATAGAAAGGACGTTGAGAAAGTATGTCCTTTCTCAACGTCCTTTCTTTCATGGCTACTTTTTGCCGCCGGAATATCCCATTCCCACGGGAAGCAAATGGAATGAATGAAATGCGCTGTGTAGTGTTATAAATACACTAATGTTGTTATTTACTTCATTCACGTCCATTATCATATTTTATAGCTAGCAGCCCCGGGAGAGTGAACACCTGAAGGTGCAGGAGAGCACATCTGCTCTCCCGAAGATGGGCCCGTACTAGAGCGCCGCGCGTGGAGGACACCGGTGCGTTCCTATGGGGATCCCGGAGTCCTCACAAACTCAGAGGCAGGCCACTGAGGGGGTTTTAATGCGGTCTCCTCTCCCAAGGTGTCGGGTACCTTTTGAAGGTTCCCCCCCCCCCCCCGATATAAAAAAAAACTTTACGCGATTACCAAATATCAAATCTACGTAAACAACATTACTAAGGAAATCTTTCCAAAATGTTATTATCGAAATAGTTACAAAACTCGAATTATCAAGATAGAATTGCGAGACTCTCATTCCGTGAAATGGTAATTTTTATTCAATTAGGTAATAAACAAAATAACCCCAAAGAAGAAAATTCACTTCGACTTCAATTAACATGAATAGGACTTGTTCTGAAACGAGTCAATTTATTTTTATGTGTATCACGAATTTGAACAATTTTAATGATGATTATTAAAAGTTTTTTTTTATCATCTTGAAAGTGCTGAAAACTTTAAATTTGCACACCATTTTATAGAGGTTAAGATTGACACTATTGTATCTAACCAATAAGACCTATGTATGTATACCTATATTGTACTCAATCTTAAAGCAAATAAAGATTATAAAAAATAAAAAGTTTTTCTATTTCTATTCAGTCTATTTCAAATACGAATATATTTTTAAATCATGTTCTTGTTACAAATAATGGTACAATGATAATGAACATTCTGAGTTAGAAAACATTGGAGAACTATAAATGTTTTGAATTTTTTATGTGTATACAACCAAATTAACTTACTTTACTTTAGATCTACATAAGACTACGACTCTCCGCTCCGTTTTTTTTTTTTGCGTTTGTACAAGCAAACTATTTTTTTATCGAGAACTATAATAATATAGTTTAAGAAGTTCAATTTGGAAGTGGTAAAACACGTATATTAGTGACCTATCCTGATAACGTTCCATAAAAGCTCTAACAAGAATTACGACTGCTATTTATCTATCGATAATGACTGCAACCGACGGCTGTACATGGCCTCCAACGAAAGGATGACACTCGGTATGAAAATGGCCCTTGTTATATACACAATGGCTGCATTTGCCCCTTACATTCCATTTATGTGCTTTTTATAATTAAAACATGCTTATAAACATGTTTTACTATACATATGTTAACAAAAAAGCTTCTACTTCTAAATTATACGTTTACTCTGAAGATTCTGATAGCAGGAGTGACAGTGATTATACATATAAATACCATCTGAGTGATGATTATATTGTTGTTCCATTCGAACCTGTTCTATCTACTCACAAGTATTGCATTATATATCAAAATACAACTGATCTTAAGACAATATGTTTGGAGACACAAACAATACGAACGTTCGAGAGATCGTTTGAGAGACAGTTATCAAAATGATGTAATTTTGAAACGTCAGTTTAATTGTTACTTGTTTTATAGGAAAGAAAAACATTAAGATGAAACGTGTATTCCTTCAATATATTTACTTTCTCCAAGATTTAAGATCTACCTACCAACTTGAAATGAGTTCGAATTGAATACTAAAGAGTGGAAAAGGAAACTTAAACAATAACTTTACAATTACTTAGATGTTTCGCGCTCGGCTTAATACTCCAAGGCTGCCTAAAGGTTTTGATTTCTGTAGAATATTAGATCCTGATTATTCTTGATCCAAGATCCAGACACCGCAAATAAATCCATTTGGCCTTCATTATGATGACTTCAATACAAAGCCCAAATTACTGTCTAGACTACTTACCTACGTACGGTATAATTATTTTCTATTGGAAAAATAAACTTTACATTATATTTAAAGGTTAATATTTTTGAGAATAAACAAGATGGATGCAATTCTTAGTAAAATAATATACTGCCTTAGGTCTTTAAAAATCGACAAAGTCGATAAAGGGCTACTTAAACCATGTTCAAAGGAAGGTAAATTGTTGCTGCAACATTATCTCAAAATTCAAAACTAATTCTTCGCACCCCCAATATTTACTGTTCACAATAACGATACCAGTGTGGGTGACGCTGACACACGTAAAGACATGAATCACTCATATGCACGTTACCCAGGCTAAGAAAAGTCATATAAGATTTCTTCTCCTTACTGGAAACCGAACTAATAATCAACGAGTCCCCAATCCCTTCTTGTTGTTTTACGCTGCCATGATATGTATGTTTCGGCGTTGCTCCATTTCGTTGGAGAAATATTTTCTTAACTTATAACTAGGCCGAGGTTTACGCTTAGCATAATGTATTCAGGGATCCAATATGTGAACACAACAGATCCAATACAACGGAAAGTTGTCTCGGGGGAGGAGACAATACTGGTGTATCTTATGCGGTATTGCTTGTGTCGTAGTCGATTTACTTATGACTGAATAATAATGTAAAGTGAAGATGGTGTTGTCTTGTCAGAGAACTTGAAAGCACAATATTCAATTTACCTATCTTATATAAAAAAAAGATTAGAATTAGGGCAGAAGAGGTCTGAGGTAGAATCAAATATAATATACTACGTTGGGGAAATATATTCTTAACTTATAACCAGGCCGAGGTTCTCGCTTAGCATAATGTATTCAGAGATCCAATATGTGAACACAACGGATCCAATACAACCGAAAGTTTTCTCGGGGGAGGAGACAATACTGGTGTATCGTATGCGGTATTGCTTGAAGGACTGTGCTTGCTTGTAACCTAATCGGATTGCTTATGAATGAATTTATAAATAAACTAAGGTTATCGAGGTTATAACGGTGAAGCCTTATAATAAGACAAATTGAAACCGTGGAAAACGTTTGTAAACAGCGACTAAATGGTGGCAATAGGAGTTTGGGTAGCTCTCTGATCAAGTGAACTAATGACCACGCACAAACAGAGGTTATGGAATATGTCATGGAGGTTATGAAAGCTGTGTACTTGTAAAGAATGGATGGAAGGATTTTGATGGGTTTTGATTTGAAGATTCCAGATTGCAAGTTTATTTTATTTATTTCTTCTTCATTGCACTTATAAAGAAGGAAAAGTACAAAGAGCGGACTTAATGACATTCTCTGTCAGTCAACCCCACGTTGGTGTGATGCTTGTGGCGTAAAACAGAACTTTTAATATGAAAGTACATGAAAAAAATATATAATAATAAATATTAAATATAAAATAAGTAATAATATACTAAAATGGTTAATAGAAAATATGCCATGAACACAAGTACCAAGTTTGTAACAAGATGATTCTACTAGCAGCCGGGAACTTGGTTAAACAGTTAACGTTTTGCAAAATTCTTGATCTTAACTTTTCATCGGAGTTTTCCCGCAATTTGCATTTTTAATTCCATTAAGGTTGAATATTTTAAATTACTAAGTATTTTTTAAATAATTTTGAAAATAAATTAAGTTGATAAAATAAAATAATTGTATCATAATTAACAATAATGGCCCGCATGGGGCAGTTTTTGTCATTACGGTAGAAATTGAATAGAATAAACTTCCGTTCTAAGACTGGATATATAACAATTTATTGTCTTCATTTATGTCCAGTGGTTTGTGTTCGTATCATGGAACCCGCGAGACAGAAAATCCAAGTGTTAGGATTATGCTTTGATTTTCTTAATACTTTATATAATACTTGTAATAACATTTCCTGTGTAAAACGGTTTTGTTTGACGTGATATACTTAAAGGTTGTATAAAAGTGAATGGAACTGCACGAAAATGATCAGGTTATTTTGTAGACACAGCAAAATGGGATATGAAACTTAAATTGATGAAGAAAATAACATTGTTTCTCTATTTGCTGATAGGTTTGTTTTGTAGTAGGTTTATTATAGGTGTTAGGACTATAATGATTCGATTGGAGAAATATCTACTGCCACTGCACCCATTTTTGCTTTAAAGCATTCAAGCCTTCAGCGATAGGAAACTCTTAAGTATAAAGATATAATGTAATACCGAAAGTATAAGTAAAGTAACCACTCGTACTTAAGAGTACTTTAGCTCCGTGGCGTATCATTCGTAACGAATTCTCTTTACATGCGTCCTTAGTCTCGTATCTTTAATATTGTATGTCATCTTACATATTATATGACTTTAGTGACATGGATACCTTGTTGCATTTTATCATTACAATATGCAGTAGGATTTTTAGTTATAGGAGGTAGTAAGAGGAGGAGAAATATTGTAGTTTGACCGTCGAAGTACAACCACTGCAGCTGTTTGTTGTGAGGAATTCAATTGTATTTTGGTGGAAAGGAAATGTGCTTAGATTGCCTGTAAATGACCACAGGTCATGCCTTCCTGTTCATTAACCGCTAAGACGAGCCAAGCACAGCGCAACGGCACTACTTACTTTTTTTCGAAGTACTCCGTCACTTTTATTAACCCTCAAAACTGGTTTGGAATATACAAGAAAATTAAAATTCTCGGAATATGAGGTGAGTAGTGAACTAATCCATGCTTATAAAGGATAGTATAATCCTTTTTCCACGTCGCAATAGTATCACAGATGAACTCAATTTTTGTATGGAGATAGTTTGTGGATTAGAGCATTGGCATAGGCTACCTTTTATCCGGGGAAAGTACTCGTATCTCATTCATAATGCGGAAGGAACCGCTGGCAAATAGCTATTTATACATATAAATGGCTGAGATATAGAGTTGGTGAAGTTAAGGCTAATAGACTTAGAGAGTGTAGATTCGGAAGCTTGACTCTAGATGAGAACTGATAATGTTTTTCACAGAGTAAGTTTTATGCACTCATCTTGGCAGTATTTTATATGCATGTCTTTTGAAGGGATGATACTTCATCAAGCAAGATACTCTTGTTTTCAAACAAACTTGCATTAAAACGAATACATCTAAGTACAAAACCTTGCCAAAACTACCTCGGGTAATTTGTCGTAAGTTTGTTTTAATCAACAGTTTTGTGCAAGTTCGGGAACGTTCAACGAGGCTTAATACTTTCGCGTCAGAAACGTGGCAAGAAAGATAACAGAATTCGTTGTGAAATTAGCAACCTAAAGTTTCTTGGTAACTAGTTTGCTGCTCATTTTGTTCTGTTACAGAAATAAAATATTATTACTTAAGGAATCAATTTTGAAAGTGTCACCATTTGTTACTTTAGTTATAAAAGTTAACAGAAGTGTCGACCTTGCGTCCGCATGTGCGCTCGCGGCAACTCCTCCATGGGAGCTGGAGGCCAGGGTGCTGGCCACTGTCTATGATTGGACAGCGGCGCAAAAGGCGCTGGGTGAGTGGCCAGCCCCTGAAGAGCGCAACGCGGTGAGGCGGGATGCGCGCGAGGCTATGGTCCAACTGTGGAGGGAGGACCTAGCCTCCGCGCAGTTTGGACGCCGCACTCTCGACGCCCTCGGTCCTGTGATCGAGGCGTGGGAGGAGCGGCCGCACGGATTCCTCACCTTCCGCCTGGTGCAGGTACTTTCCGGACACGGATGTTTCGGCAATTACCTGTACCGAATCGGAAGGGAGGAGTCCCCGTCGTGCCACCATTGCGGTGCGGCGGAAGACTCGGCGCAGCACAGCCTTGAGAGTTGCCAGGGCTGGGATGAACAGCGCCGAGTCTTGTGCACCGTTGTCGGCCGGGACCTTTCGCTGCCGAGCATCGTTAGGGCCATGCTCGGAAGCGAAAGAGGCTGGAAAGCCGTTGCTTCCTTTTGCGAGGAAGTTATCTCGCAGAAGGAGGCGGCGGAGCGGGAGAGAGAGGACGATCCGTCCCAACCCCCGCTCCGCAAACGAAGAAGGGGAAGGAGAAGGCGGCAATACGACCGTTCTCTCCCTCCCCCCGGTGGTGGCCTGTAGGTTGGAGGTACGGGGGTGCCTCCACCTGCATTGCACAGGCCATCACCGATGGACAGGAATGACCCGGCGCTCCTGGTCATTCCTGTAGCCTCCCCATAAGGGGAGCGTGTAGGGCCTGCCAAGATAGGCAGGCAGTCGCCGACGATGTTGTGGAAGCAAAGGCTCTGCCGATTTCCCACGACATCGTCACGATGGCGATGGAGGAGCGCAGTAGGGTTTAGTGGGTATACCCCTGCCTCGTATCGGCAGGGGGAGTCCCACACACCTCCCTCTGTCCCCCCGACAGAGGTCGAGATGGTGCGTAAATGCATTCCCTACTTTAAAAAAAAAAAATAAAGTGTAGCGACCTTACGCTACCGACTTCCGGTCTGAGCAGGGGGTGATGTAGCGACCTTACGCTATTCATCAAGAGATGGCGCTACGGGTATTCCTGAATCACGCTATCGAAGTTTTCGGAGTATCCTACCATATATACAAGCTCCGAATTAAGTCAGTTGGAGTGCGGCCGCTCCCCGGGCATGACCACCTCGCCCGGTGGGAGATCTCCCCTTTGCCAAAGAAGAATATAAGCAAGCACGTTAAGAGACCACATATGCCCATGAACATTTACACAGAGTATATATCCACGAAGCGCGCATGGCCCGGCGGTTAGCGTAGAACGCAAACGATCTATGCAACTAAGCCAAACGGGCGCGGTCAGGTGTGAGATGGGTGACCGCTAGTGGCAAAAAATTTCATGCGCGTTTCCGTGCTTCGGAGGGCACGTTAAGCCGTCGGTCCCGGTTGTTGTCGATAGATAACAGTCGTTAAACCTTGTCGGAGGCCTTATGGGCGGTTTGAAAACATCCGACAGCGGGTTGGCCACTAACCCGCATCTCCACCAACCCGCATTGGAGCAGCGTGGTGGAGTAAGCTCCAGGCCTCCCCATTAATGGGGAGAGACCCGTGCCCAGCAGTGGGACGCAAAAAAGGGTTGCAGCCATATATCCACGTATTGCGTTTTTCGGAAGTCGTATATATTTGCGCTGGTACTCTGTAGTCTCATGGTAGCTTGACATCATTCTGGTTGATAGCCGCATCTTTATACTAAAACTCAACACAGTTTCCTAATGGCAGAAATTTTTACAGCCGTAGAACTTCAGCAATGAAATCATACAGTAGTACTACTACCTTATAACTGCTTGTCCAAAAATGGTGAACAGATTGTTTTCTTTTGATAGATAAGATGTTGCAGAGAGGAAACCAAAATTTGGATTTTGATTTTTGAAATTTGAATTGAAAACAACGGTGCTACAATGATGGCGTACAACTTTTGTTTTCAGAATTGCCTTTATCTTTAGGCCTAAACAGCAATGGAGCCATTTTACCGAATTCCAAAACCGAGAAGTGATGTATGTATGAACTATGTACGGCTATGTTTTCATTTTATTTGAAGCTTTTCTCAGTTCTGTTTCTAAGTGACATCTGGGAGTTTTAGCGGGAAGTCGAAAAAGACATTTTGTTCGATATAGATTAATCATAGTGCACCAGTGTTGTGAATTAAAATAACAGTGCGAAAATATGTTTTTTCGGCTTGCCTCCAAAATTCCATTGGTCACTTTCTGGTAAAGAAGCCATCGCTTTACTTGAATGTCGGACTGACTTGACTGACTGATTGCTGACGTCTTACTGACTTTACCTATTATTACTCGTCCAGTTTCACCGAAACTGGCCAAAAAGTGGTGCAAAAATTATACTTGACGCTAGCAATATACAGAGTTTGCGATGCCATAATTGAAAAAAAGTTACACCTGATTTTGGAAAATCATAATATCATAACGTCTATAGCCTTTAGCTATTGAAGGTGAGAGGGGAGACGAATACCTAACAAATATTCAGAACATACAACAATAATAGCCGAGTAATTTTTCATCTTGGATCTTAGATCCAAGCTTAAATTCTAGCTAAACCTGCCGTAGATAAATATACCACCGAAGAAAGGAGTAACTAAGAAAATTAATTTTTTATCAGTAAAGAGATCTATACCTCTTTCCTTAAGTTGGACTCGTTGGAAGGTGTCCAAGTTGCTTCAGCGCGGAGATGTCGAGAATCTGAGAGACCTTTAAGTGGCTATTACCTGTTCCGAGGCACATTGAATGTGGCATCAGATTTCATTTGTTGTGAATTATGCTTTCATTGTAAATGATTTCCTGAATTACTTTGAATCTTTAGTTCAGTGGCACTTGTACAAATTCATCGTACCGGTGCAAGCTTATCTCTATTTATAATATTAGTATGGATAAATACTAATATTATAAATTCGAAAGTAACTCTGTCTGTCTGCTACGCTTTCCCGCTTAAACTACTGAACCGATTTTAAAGAAATTTGGAACACAGTTAGTGTGGACCTTGGGAAAGGACATAGTATGGTTTTTATTCTACGGGAACCTTTAAAACGGGCCCACGCGGGCGAAGTCGCTGGCCGAAGACTAGTATTGAATAAATGGCAAAGAAATGGCGAAAGTAGTGATTACATGAAATTACTGGAAATTTCACGAAAGCCTGGAAGAAGCCATAATTTCTTATTTGTTTCCTACTAAGCTTCATAGCCATCCATCCTACTTTTAACCTTTCTCAGCATTGGCTGCAACCCTTTTTGCGTCCCACTGCTGGGCACGGGTCTCTCCCCCCTATTTGGGAGGTCTGGAGCAGGTCTCAGCATTACTTAGTTTTATTGCCACCCATCGCGTTTTCGACAGCAAACAACTTTACTTCATTGCCTTCCATACTACTTACGACCACTCTAGAAGTTGTTTAGTTTAGGATCCGTCCATCCTTCTCATGAACGGAATTGCTTAGCTTAATTGTATATTGCTTCAATGCTACCATAATAAATATACTAAAGTAAGAAGTAATTTAAAGAAAATTATTTTTTGTCTGTGAACAGACTTAACCCTCTTTTATTAAGTTGAAATCGTTGGAAGGTGTCCAAGTTCTTTCAGCGCGGAACTGTTGAGAACCTGAGAGACCTTTAAGTGGCTATTACCTGTCCAAAGGCACATTGAACGTGGCCTCCGTTGTCATTGTAGAATATTCTGAAACACTTTGAATTTCCACTTCAGTGGCACTTGTACAAATTCATCGCACCGGAAAGCTTATCTTCTTATATTGTATAAGTGGCAGAGAAATGACGAAATTAGTGATTACCTGAAATCACTAGAGATTTACGAAACCCTGGAAGAAGCCGTAATTACTTATTTGTTTCGTACCTAGCTTCATAGCCATCCATCTTACTTTTAACCACAATCGGCATTTATAGTTAGTTTTATTGCCACTCATTGGGGTCTCAACCGCAACTGAATTTATTTATTTTTCGCCCATCCTTTTTATGACTGCTCTCGAATTTGCTTAGTTTAGGGTACACCCCTCCTATTTTTGACATCACTCGACATTAATTTGTTATATTGTCACCCATCATATTTTTTACTACAACTGACTTAAGTAGTCAGATCTAAGCAGTCAGTATTGTCACCCATTCTTCTTATGACCCCTCCCGAAATATCTTAGTGTAGGGTTCCTCCATCCTTCTTATGATCCCACCAGATTATGCTTAATTGCCACCCGTCCTTCATATGATCTCAATTGCTAAGCTTAATATAATATATTGTTCATAGCTTCAAACCGACCATAAATAAATATATCTACTAAAGTAAGAACTGACTTCACGTAAATTAAATTGTTATCAGTGAAGAGATTTAACCGTCTTTTCTTAAGTTGAAATCGTTGGAAGGTGACCAAGTTCCTTCGACGAGAGACTGTGAGACCTTTAAGTGGCTATAACCTGCTCCGAGGTGCATTTAACGTAATCTCCTTTTTCATTGTAGAATTTCCTTAATAACTTTAAATTAAACACAAAAACAGTTCAGTGGCACTTTTATAAATCCGCCATATCGAAGCAAGTATATTAAATCTATAGAGATTTATGTCACTGTATTTGTGCAGGAGAAAATTCTGCACTTTTAACTAAATTTTGTTACAATTAAATTAGAAGTTCTACTAATTCAACTACATAAACATAATTATGCTTAAGTACATCCTCTACAAAAGCAATTAAAGCATTCGTAAAGTTAAAAATGATATGAACATGTTACAGGTAGCGTTTGATAAAATGTACTTTCCTTTATTTATAAAACTTGAAGAAACAACAAATACCGAAGTGTAAACTGATTTACAGTAATTCATAAAAATATTACTTTAACGTAGTTTTGCAGCATATTTTTAATAGATAGGTATTAAAATGCCGCAATGCAAAAGACACAATAATTTAAATGAAGCAGAGCTACTTTTGTTTCTTATCTGTAAACAGAAGCCATTGAACTTTTTTCAAATACTGATAGTTACCCTTAAAACTGCAGAGACCTAATAAAAGGGTTCATATCATTGTATCAGAAAAATGAACAATATTACTTTCTAAAAAAGTACATAGTAGGTAACACTCGTTAAGTACTTATTTCTTACGAGTACATATGTTTTCTTCTCAGGAAGCAATTAGCAACCAGTACATTTATTTTCTGTTTCCATTCTCAACTAGCGCTACATTTCTAAAAACTTTGAAACTTTTAAGCGAAATCGAAAAACACACTTTTCTCTTGTTTGCGATCCTTTTATTTACAGCATGTTTCGTTTTAAGTTGCAGCTTAAGGCTGGTTTCAGACCAACTTATAATACCCGCTTATAAGCTCGGTTTTGAAAGCGCTTGTAGGCGCGTATCGGCTTTTGCCACAGTTGTAGCTAGTATTAGCGTTGTATAAGTTAATTCGACTCGCCATGACATCGCGAATGACACAATGTCATTATAGTGTATATTTAATCAGGCTTAGTAAATAAGAGCTCTGGTAAAGCCGGAGGACATAATTTTATATGTAATTAATTAATTTAAAGAAGCTGGTAAAAATCAAGCGCAACAGATACCACCCCTATCGTTTCGATTCGGTTGTGTGTATGTTTTTGAAGTAAAGTAGTATGGCGAAATGACCTAATAAATACACTAGTTTGAAAACGCCCTAAGTATAGCTTCAACAATGCTGTATTCATATTACCTTTTGTAAATGCACCCAATCAGGCATATCGTGCACCCCATGGCATGGAGTGCCGACAATATGTAATTGATAAAAAACTTATTGATGTAGTTTTTTGTGGAATTGAATATTATACTTACGTACTTTAGCATTTCATATGACTTGGATTCATATTTATAAATGATTAATGATCGATAAATGATTAATTTCAAGACAAGAAAAAATATTATTGTAGATTTAATCTCTTTAATTATTATGCGTATCTAAAACTTACAATATTGTTTATTTATGAGGTAACATTATTTCTTCACATTTGGATAATATATTTTAAATAATAATTAAAATTAAAATAAAATAACTTAAGCAATAAAATTGTGATTTATTCTGCTAAAAACAGATCGGTATACGAATCAAAAAAAGTATCATAGTTATCAGTTTTTTCTTTATTGCCGGTCTATGGTTTTCATGATACTGCAATTTTACACATTTGAAATTGTTTTGTTTTGATTTCTCTCACTCTTGCCTTTCACTCCAGAATTTGACGTGTTTACAATTTACAAGATGCTTTAAACTTAAATTAAAACTTAATAAAGATTATTTTATCCGAACCACGCTTTCTGGCTTTGCTTCACATGTCAACCGTCATAGCTTCATCCTGCCGTATAGTGAAAATTATGGAAAAACAAAGACTTTTATCATCTCGTTAAAAATTAAGTACATTAATTGAAAAAAACTTTCAATTGAATGCCGGTGCTTATTTAACCGGCTAGCTTTTTAATTGAATAGCTGATTTAACCATATGGCTGTGACATAGATGACCAATGACGTGGCCTTGGATGCACCTCCTCTATTGCACTAAGTTAAAAAATAAATTTATCATGTTCAGTAGCAAGACGAAAAGTAAAAATCAAAATACATGAAATAAAGAATAATACTAAAATCTATTATAATAAAAAAAAATTTAACCTCCAAAGAAGATTATACTGTTCTGTTTTGCTTCACACGTCACCCGTAATTGGCAGCTTAACTTTATCCTGCTCTAAAAATGTTTGTCTTCTAGAACATTAAACAACGGACATTATTTTATAAAAGAATTATGCTGTAAAAATGTTTGTCATCTACTGAAATATAAATCTATTACATAAATTTAAAACACAAGTTAGGTAAAAGGTTTTGTCGCCTTTTAAAAGTTAGATAAATAACTTAAAAAGACATCACACGAATCTGTAGTAAAATATATGATCTAAAGTTGTATTTAATCTGATGACCCATGTGGCGCAATGATTACCATGTCGGACTGCCGATCGGAGCCTCCTGGGTTCGATTTCCGGCGAGGCAGAAAGAATAATGCGTTTAAATTTCTGTTCTCGGTGTTTTTGTTTCTGTTTTTATGTACCCACGACACTGAATATATCAAAAAATCAAAAAAAAATCAAAAATCAAAAATGTTTTATTCAATATACCAAGTTAAGTTACAACAAGTCGCAAGGGCCCCTGTACTGGGTTGGTGACCCGTGTTACTGGGTACCCCGCTCATCCACCAAGGCAAACAATACATACTTAGTATATCAATACATAAAGCAAAGGTCTAAGCCTAGTGATAAGTTTACATTTACATAATAATATAAGTATTTTTAAATTTAGAACTACTAACTTGTTACCGACGCGTTTGTGAGTGTGTATGTGAATGTGTCTGTGCATGTGTGTGTGTGTGTGTGTGTGTGTGTGTGTGTGTGTGTGTGTGTGAGTGTGTGTGTGTGCGAGTGTATGAGCGAGTGTGTGAGTGTCTGTGCGTGTGTGTGAGTATAGGTATATTTTGGATGTGATATATTATTATTGTACGATACAATTAGAAAATAGAATTTATTGTTTTAATAACAGTTCAGTTTCACTGTAATCCTGTTGAAGCAAAAAATCTATAACTGTTTCTTTCAATTTATTCTTTGTTAAAGGGTAAATATTTAATCTGCTATTTAGCTTATTATAAAGTGATGCTGATTTACATGCGTATTGATGTTTTTTGAATTTTGTTTTACAGTAGGGGATTGAGCATATCATTGGTTTTCTACGTTTGTGCAGCTGGTTACAGATATAGGGAAGCTGACTGTGTACTCTTTGAACACAACGTGATATATATAACTGGCGAGTGGTAAGAAGCTTATAAGAGTTATAAAGTTCAAAGGTAGGAAAGCGAATAGGTTTACTGAAAGTAACTTTGAGGAGGGCACGTTGTGCTCTTTCCAAGGACAACAAGTGAGTCTTGGCTGCCCCACCCCAGACTGGAATGCAGTAACTTAGTACAGATTGCGCAAGTGCCTTGTATGTATTTATTAAGATTCTTTCGTTTGCTACCCGCCTTAGTTTTCTAAAAACCCACATAAGTTTTCTTATTCTATCCCCAATAGATGTAATATGGTATTTCCATGTAAGGTGTTGATCGATTGTAACTCCCAGATATTTTATGTGATCGGATCTGTTTATTTTGTCACAATGGCAGGTGTTTAATTTAGGGTTTGTGCATGTGTGTACTTTTAAGCTGATACTATTTGGAGGCAAAGTGTTTTTGCGAATTGAGAAGGGAACAAATTTTGTTTTTGTCGTATTGAGGGTTAGTAGATTTGCCCTTAGCCAGTTAGATATGTGAAAGAGTCCATCTTCAGCAATTTCTTTTAAAATATATCAGTATACCTTACTGTGGGGCTATGAGTGTTAAACGTTATTTGTTTAATTACTTATTTGATAAAAAACATACCTTTTAAAAAAATACAGAATTAATATTTTTTAAAGTAAAAGAAGTCCACATGCGTAAGTACCAAAGGTCGAGTAAATATCCATGCAATATGTTTTTCTCTTTATTTAAAGTTTGCAAAATGATATTTAAACTTAAATGAAACCTCAAAAAAGATTAAAATAAGAATCAAATCTAAACCTCACCATCTTCACGACTTTTTTACACTCCAAAAGTAATTGTCAGCTTGGCTTTATTCTGGTGCAATATGGAAGAGGGAAGAACTGTTAGGTTGTCAGAGTGAAGCGTTATTTTATTTTTTTATGTTGTACTGCCGTACACAGGTCTCATCTCAGAAGTGAGTTTGATTTTTGCCATAGTCCACCACGCTGGCTGCCGCTGGATTATTATAATTTGTACAAATAAATAAAATTGTATCTGTAATATTTAAATAACCTCTTTTTACTACTCGTACATGGATATGAATTTATATACGGTACATTTACCATAATAACATGGCTGCAACCCCTTTTTACGTCCCACTGCTGGGCACGGGTCTCTCCCCATTATTGGGGAGTCCTGGAGCTTACTCCACCACGCTGCTCCAATGCGGGTTGGTGGAGATGCAGGTAAGTGGCCAACCCGCTGTCGGATGTTTTCAAATCACCCATAAGGCCTCCGATTAGGTTTAACGATTGTTATCTATCAACAACAACCGGGACCGACGGCTTAACGTGCCCTCCGAAGCATGGAAACGCGCATGAATTTTTTTGCCTCTAGCGGTCACTCATCTCACACCCGACCGCGCCCGTTTGGCTTAGCTGCATAGACCGCTTGCGTTCTACGCTAGCCGCCGAGCCATGCGCGCTTCAGCCCCAAACCAAAATAACTGTTCTGTTCTGTCTGTCTATCTACTATCACTGGCAGGTAGCTGATGTACGTAATAAGGAGTAACTTAGGCTACTTTTATTTCAGAAAATTCTAGGACTAAAGTCCACTCGGATGGAGTAGTGGGCGGCCGCTAGAATTAATAAAAACGACCTTGTTTGTCACTTCATTCTATTTTTTTTTTCTAAAATGGTATATTGTTGGTTGTAGCGTCAGCGTCGTTTCTTCCGTTTTCTGCACACGTTACTCGTAATTGGCAGCTTAACTTTAGAGCCATCACGCGCAACGAAAACCTTCTTGCTTTTGTCTCGGAAACTTTTCCGGAAATGCTTTATCCTTTGGTGAAAATTCAAGGAACAGAAAAATTAAATATAACTTCGTTATAAAAGTTTTGTTTTTCTACTAGCTGTGCCCCGCGGTTTCATCGAAGTTAGAAGGGATCATTAGCATGAAGTGAACGTACTGCGCAGATTATATTATTATATATATATATATTATCTGTCCTAATTAAAACCCATACTTTTATTTTTTTGGAACCTTTAATACTACGCAGATCATTTTCATTTGTAATCAGGACCCTATATACCAATTTTCATATGATGAGAAAATTTCTATGCAACCTTTACCAACCGATTTAACATTCGCCCATTTCACCTACATACATAGATTATTTTTAATTGTAATCGAGAAATTATATACCAATTTTCATACTTCTGAGTTCAGAAATGAGAAAATACCTTTTAAACTTCAACACCCTATTTATCCCCTATTGTGTTGAATTTATAAAAAATCCTTTCTTAGTACTCGCTTACATCATAAAGGGAATTCCTGTACCAATTTTCAAATTTCTAGGTACAGTTATTTCGGCTGTGCGTTGATATCTAAGTCAGTGAGGTAAGCCTTTTATATATGTACTTATACAGAAGATAACAGTTGTTAGCGCTGTCGAAATAGAATTGGTTAAGACCTTAAGGACTTTAAATTTATTTTTCATCTCATTTTTATATTTTCTACTTCAAACCGTCACTTAAGCATCGAAACAGTTAATTTATTAATTTCTATTATTTCTATTATCCATTAATTTCTTGTACATTCCATCGAAAAATTAGTATCGCCGCACTCATAACTGCCATAAAGCAATCGCATTTCAGTGCAAATGCAGTTGGCTCCTGCACTTAAATGCGTTCACCATCAGCTTCTGGAGTTTCAGCAGAGCTGCACACAACCTGAAAAAAGGGTCGTAACAGACCTGAAACTCAACTTAAACATTATAGACTTGGTTTTAACACCAACATCGTTTCTCCTGTTTTCTACAAACTATATTCGTTACTTATAATAGCTAACTCAACTTTAAAGTCATTGCGCGCTCCGAAGAGCTCTTCGCTTTCGAGAAAATTTTGGTAGTGTTTCCTTAGTTATCACTAAGGCTATTAATATAAACCTATTGTAAGGGTCTGACTTTTCTATGTATAAGTGCTTAATATTAAATGGATAGATTTGGCTAAAACTTTAAGGCTTAGGTATTCGTTTTCATTTAAATCTATAAATTAATTTTTATATTTCAAAAGGTCAATCCACTGGAAGAGGCTATTTATTTCTAACACTTTCAACTGAAGAAGTACTATCGCAGCACTAATGTCCTTATTATGTTATGTTTCTGTGCAAAGATAAAGGCTACCAGCTATAACAGATCTTTAGCCACCGGAGCGTAACTGCAGACAACCTTGCAAAAAACTCAAACCGTGCCAAACAGTGTATATATTTACGGGTTACAGCGACCAATTATTAACACCAGGTGGGCAGACCATGCAGATGCTCATCTAATATTTTATTTAATAAGTGATACGACCCGGATGGCGCTTTTGTCGCGTTTTGTTTGTTGTGTTGTTGTTGTGTACTAGGTTCGGTTCGGAAGATAACTAAATAATGTATTTAGAGGTATTTCCAGCAAGAATCAAGGAGCAGCAAACAAGCCCAGAAGTGCTTGACTATAACAGAATGTTTCCATGGCCATAACAGGCTATCTGACTGTGGGGCTATCAGTGTGAGCTATAATAATTATTAATAAAAACCTTATCTGGGTACTCAAAACTTTCTTTCTCATATTTTTATTTTTCATTACTTAATTATTCCTAAATCTCTAAACTCGTTTCTCCCGTTCTCCACACACGTAACTCGTTACTCGTAATTGGCAGCTTAGCTTCAGAGCCATCACGCGCTCCGAATAGCTCCTCCGTTTTGTCTCGGGAACGTTTCCGGAAATGCCTTAATCTTGATAGCAAAGTTTGTAGAAGTGAGATGTACCCGTACGCCATAGCGTAAATTTTTATAAATAATATTATGGTTAAGTACTGGGATGTATGACCAAATATTTATTGGTTTGTTCCCTGTTGTACAACACCTTGTTCCAACTAAATGAGCACTTTTTCGCCTATAGTCGAACCAGTAGGACAAAAACTGTTCTTTGTCGTGGTATTTTTAGCTCTGATTTTTTTTAACTAACGTAGTGATAATTTTTTCGAACAATGAAACAATTCATTTACACTTATGAAATTAACATGAAACAATTCATTAACACTTAAGAAACCTTAACTATAATAGCGATCACCGCATCTGCGGAAACGATTTCTGCGTTCTATAAAATTTTGTTGCAAATGTGACCATGCCGGACTGCAAATCGAAAGGTCCCGGGTTCGATTCCCGGCGAAACAGAAATTTGAACGATGAGTTAAAATTTCTGTTCTCGGTCTGGGTGTTTGTGTTTCTGTCTTTGTGTGTGTCCATGGTACCCACGACACAGGGTAAATCCTACTGTGGGGCTATGAGTGTGAATGAGTGTGAGTGTGAATCGTGTTTCCTTGCTTCGGTTGTCTCATTGGGCCGTAATCTACCATGCCGCCACTGGCACCAACATTCATCCCTGAAAATATAAATAACTAGCTGTGCCCGCGACGTCGTCCGCGTGTATAAAGACTTTTATAAAATGGATTGATTAAAAATTAAAGATTATTTATTTGCATTGAATAAGTAGTACATAGATTATTCTTACAAATCACTTATAAAATCACTTATAATACAATGAAATCACTTATAATACAATGTTCATATGTTCAGAAGAAACTTAATGTATTTTTTCTAAATCCTTCAAACCTAAAACAGTAAGGAATGCTTACTGTACTGATCTTACTATCCACTTTTCTCACGTTTCGCTTGTCTCGCGCAATCAGATTCTCTTTACAAATATGTACCTCGTTTATTAAAGTTAAGAGATACTGCTGTGCCCGAGGCTTCATCTATGTTAAAAATAGTATCTTTAGTATATTGGGTGAATTTATACTGCAAAGAATGTATAGACTCATTCTATATACATAGCTTTAACCTACTGCAGAAAAGAGGTGCACTATACAACTACTTGTAGTTGGGAGATAAAATTTTTAAACATACACGTGCTTAGGATTAAACAATCGGAAAAATAATTGTAAGGTCAATTAATAAACTGTAGGTTTAAAACTTGCGGACAGCAATTTGGTCATAAGTCATAACTCATAATATAACATTGTGAAAACTAAAGCAGAAGGCAGGGTCTCTACACAGTGTGCTATCTGTATTTGGAAATAAAGAATATTTTTATAAAGAATCTTTAAAGAATCCTTAATATCTCCATCAATCAACGTGTGTGGATGAGCCCTCAGCCCGTACGCAATAAAGAGACGCAAAAAATTAGTTAAGTTATCATTGGTCCAATTAACAATGTTCAGCATCATACGTATACCTACCCAATGATGGGACAACCCGCGTGGCGCAATGTTTACCATGCCGGACTGCTAATCGAACTGTCCCGGGTTAGAATCCGGGCGAAGCAGAAATTTCAATGATGAGTTTAAACTGTTCTCGGTCTGCGTGGTTGTGTTTCTGTCTCTATGTGTATTCATGGCACCCGCTACACAGGGTATATCTACCCTAATGTGAGGCTATACGTGTGAAATGTTATTTTTTATTTTTTTTACACTATGTACTTACTTTTATTAGACTTAAGACTTTTATTTGAAATTATCTCCATCGATTCACTTTGGAGAAGAAATGAATATTGCTCAATAACGCCATCTACCGTATGACATGTAAACTTTGTGGTTGATAAATCGAATGTCAAATTACCAAATAGGTAGATATTGAGATTAACAGTTGGTTCACTAAAAGTTTAACTATTCGTCACCTAGATGTCTGCAGTAGTCTTGTTTTGTTAAGGCTTTGTACATTCTGTATGAAGGTTTAGATTCCGTATCTTATAACCTTAATGCTGGATTCATTGAGATTGTAAGATTTGGATTTCGGTTCATCGGAGCTTGAGGCCTCCTCAATATTGGGAGAGCTCTATGCTCAGCAGTGGAATGCTAAAAAGGTTGCAGCTTGATATAATGTAGCGATATTAATCGTTTCAGCTGCAGCCTGTTAATAATCTTCCACCCCAAAAGAATACTAATAAGCTGAGCAACTAACTCAATGGAGCCTGTGATGTAAGGTTCGGCGGCGGTAAGGCTCGCGATGCGCTTATTAGGTAGCCATACTCGGCCAACGAAGGAAAATACAGTAAGCTGATCTAAGTATATTTAATATAGTCGACAATATTAGTGAGAGTTCAAAATAATTTTACTTAAATTTAAACTTTTGTTTATGGTTTTGAATGGGCTGTTACCGAAACTTTCATACAAATTCCCCAAAGTGCCTTTTAAGTTTATGTCGCGTATTGTGTAAATGAACATAACTTTTTTGTTTATCACCCGATTGATATGAAATACACACTAATGTTACGGAAATTCATTCAACAATAAATCAGTAAACACATCATTCAAAGAAGGGAAAAGAATTTGAGAATGAAATATTAAGTTAAGGTTAATTATTGTACGCTTGAGATACCAACTTTCGAATCCACTTTATTTGCTATTGAGGGGTAGTTTTGAAAAAAGCTTAAATAGAATTCTTACTATGTTAGTAAAGATTACAAATACAAAATTATAAGTATATTACTCTGCACAGAAATATTCTGTACATCAAGTTTCGACACTCAATTTTCAAAGAGTTTCAAAGAAAATTGACATTTAAAGGGTGAATTTCGGGAAATGCTGAAACACGTATTCTTTTATTTTGGTTAGAAAATATTTATACCAAATTTCAAGAAAATCTATTGAAAAAATCCAAGTTTTCCATACAAATTTTCATCGCTCATTTCACACCCTTAAAGGGTGATTTTTAAAATTATCTATAGCCTAAATGTTAGCGAGGACTAATATATATAAAACAAAAAAAGTTTCATCAAAATCCGTCCAGTAGTTTTTGCGTGAAAAGCTAACAACAGACAGACAGACAGACAGACAGACAGACAGACAGACAATAATTTCAAAACTTATATTTTTAGCTTCTGTTACTTATAAAAAGACCTCTAGAAGTATTTTTTTTAAATTTATATGCAATGTACAGAATTGACCCTGCTTACAGTTTTATTATATGTATAGATATTGAAAAAATCCAAGTTTTCCATACAAATTTTCATCGCTCATTTCACACCCTTAAAGGGTGATTTTTAAAATTATCTATAGCCTAAATGTTAGCGAGGACCAATATATATAAAACAAAAAAAGTTTCATCAAAATCCGTCCAGTAGTTTTTGCGTGAAAAGCTAACAACAGACAGACAGACAGACAGACAGACAGACAGACAGACAATAATTTCAAAACTTATATTTTTAGCTTCTGTTACTTATAAAAAGACCTCTAGAAGTATTTTTTTAAATTTATATGCAATGTACAGAATTGACCCTGCTTACAGTTTTATTATATGTATAGATAAGAGAATTTTCTATACCGTTCCCTGCAAACGCCAAGAAAAATGAAGTGTAGTTTTCGTATCACGGTATCTAATAGAATATTAAGCTCGATTGATGTTGTTTTGATACCACGCCTTATGTTCCTAGACAGGCGTTGCTCGTACGAAGTTGATATCATGTTATTAATTTTTAATCAACAAGTATGATAGAAGAATAAGAGAAATAAGAACTTGAACGTTCTACAACACTCTTTAAAAACAAGTGGCTTTTAAACTTATATTACATTATAGAAATCAAGTTCGCGCGCACAAATTGAGGCATGTTAATTGGTGCCGTTAATGGCACCAAACGCCGGGCCGTTCGATTAAATTTTATCACAACAATTTTTAAAAACAAAAGAAGTCTAATATAATAACTTTTCACAGTGTTTTCAATATTTTTCAGTATTTTATAGTTAATTTGGTCAAAATATAAATATTTTGTTTGTCAGATGTGACAGCTGTAGGAATCTATTTAGTGCTTCAATTTTGACAGCGCACTTATATGTAAACACTCATTCTATACGTATTTATTCTGAGCTTTTAAAGGATAAATGCGATACTGCGGCAAATATTATGTTTAATCTGCAATGGCACGATAATCATTAAACTCGAACCATCGAAAACGTTGTTAGCATGTTTATCTATTCAAAATGAGCAAAATAGTTAAGAGAATTAAAAATCGGTTTCGAATTTTCTGCTTCACGGTAAGATTGCAAAAATTGTACATGAGGTTTTCATCCATGCATACGTAAGAGTTGCACAAATTTTTTTTAATCTCATCTCATATCCACCAACCTGCACTTCGTCAGCGCGATGGACTATGGTCTGAATCGATCCCAAGATATACCTGCACTTATTGTGGCATTATAAAGGGCTTAAAAACAAAAAAAAATATCCAAAAATTGCCCAAGTAAACAATCTGGACAAACAACACAAAATACAATCATGAAACCTTTGATATCTTATTGTAAGGATAATCAAATACTGTACTTCCGTATTCGTAAAAACGAAACATGTAATAAAATAGCTGTAAAAAATTATCAAAATATTTCGTCTCGTTTGAAATGTATCGAATCATAGCATCCTATGTAACACTGAGCCCGTTGATGTTACTTTGATTGCTCGCTTATACGTTCCGAGACGAGCGATGTTATTCGGCCAATCAGTTTTATATGACTTGAGTAGTACTTTCGGAGCAGGGGAGCTTTTATTTTACGATTTACATTGGACTTGGATAGTTGATGAGGGAAAATGGTACATAGTCCCAGTAGGGTAATTTTCGTTCGTCAAAAATGTGAAAAATTATTATTTTTTTTGGACTTGGATACTTGATATGAGAAAATCCGTGGTAAACAAAAGTACATGTTTATCTGTTAGAGTTAATTAGATAAAATATCTATAACAATGTTGATAAACTTCTTAAGGCTCACGAGTCTCTCCTAGTAATGGGGAGGTCTGTAACTTACTCCTCCACGCTGCTGTCTTCGAGGTTGTAGATAGAGATTAAAATTGGTGGTCTGCTGGTGACTACCGAACGAAATTCCCGGTCCAGGCGAGACAGAAATTTTAAGAAAACATAAACTGGGAGGCAGATATTTCTTTATTTTTCGGTTTTTAATCTTGGTGTTTGTGTCTTTGTCTTTATGTGTGTCTATAGTCACAGGTAATCTCAGTGAGTGGCGATGAGTTTGTGACTTTATTTATTTATCTTAAGACTACAACATACAGTTTATAATGATATCTAATACAATCTTTATACACACATAATATATAGGTTACGCTAAGCACAGCTCTTTATAGGAATTACCATAATAAACAATGGTATCTGATCCCCTGCTTATAGCGTTAAATTCGATCGACGCTTAATCCGCCCCTTGTAAGTGATAATGGATTTATTAATTAGGACGCCGAATTAATAATGTATTGAGGTGTGATGACAATACTAAATGATTCAACCCTTGTTGATCTATATAGCGCAAAGGCCGGACTGTTAATCAAGGGTTTAGGCAAGGCATTGAGTTTTAATATTATGTATTCTTTGTCAGCATGTGTATATCAATCTATAGAACTGTAGATGCCTATGGGCTGCTGTGAACATTTAAAATCACGTAAGGACATACTGACCTGTTATTTAAATTTAAAAAGAGTTCAATACGGATTATTTAGGTAAATAACTTCATGTACAGGTTTTTGGCGGGAAGTCTAAAAAGACATATTGTGCTCTTGTTTTATTTTCATTTTCTTGGTGTATTTTTGAGTTATATCGGATAAAGTTGATGGCATTTTGTTTGATATAGGTTAATTACAGTGCACGAGTGTTTGTGAAATAGAATAACAGTGCTAAAATATGTTTTTTCTGCTTGCCTCCAATATTCCATCGGGTCACGTTCTAGTAAAGTAGCCATCGCTTTACTTGAATGTTGGACTGACTAGACTGACTGATTACTGACGACTTACTTACTGACTTTGTTATTACTTCGTCCAGTTTCATTGAAACTGGCAAAAATTGATGCAAAAATTATACTTGACGTTGGCAGTATGTACAGAGTTTGCGATGCCATAATTGAAAAAAAAATTAAAAAAAACTTCATTTACATCACATTATTTAGGTAAATCACAGCACATACTTTTCTGAACTAGCTCTAGTAAAAATTTTTTTGATAACGTTACTTATTGAAATAGTCCCAATGAAGATAAAAACGGTATATAGGCATTCCATAAAAACCTGGTAGGTGTTTTATTCGCCGGCTTTCTTTCTCAGTGTACAAAAAAACAAAGCCGATAATCGGGTCCGATTCGAAATATAAATAAATATTAATAAACAATAAAATAAAAAAACAACTAAATAAATACACACTTATATAAATAAAAAAAAATAAAAGGCACATTATGGGATCAAATTAAAATCATCATCAATCATAATTAAGTTTTTTCTTTTATCTTTGTTATAATATGTGCATAGCTCATGAAGGTACGATAAATATCAGCTTCTGTAAACAGCCACAATAGTGCAAAAAAATATTTTTTAATACAGTTGCTCAAAAAGTGACGTATTGCAGGGACGTTTAGCGTGCGGGAAGTGGGCTATTACACACTCGTGCTTTTTCTTTACCTTTTTTGCGCTCATGCGTTCTCTTTCCCAACTGTCAAAATAATGTCTATTAAAAAGAAAAAAAACCAACCACGAAGTTTTAGAAGTTTTTATAATTCATGCAAATATTTCTAAAAAGGAACTACTAATTTGTTTCAATATCAGATCTAATGATTTGATTCAATCAGTTAGGTAAGGTTTCATTTCATTTCATCTCATTAAAATTTTCATTTCATATCAATAAAAAAAATCTACTGAAGACTTGGCTGAATAGGCATAGTTCCCTTTGCCTACCCAGAATGGGTGAAGAATACAAAAAAAATTCTGCATATAGGTATTATTTTACGGTTGGCGCCATTTTTCAAAAATTTTCTTTGCGACTTTTTATTTTATTAAATTGCTTCATTTTTTCGCAACTGTATTAAAAATAGTTGTTCAGTACACGTGCGGAACCGTCATTGGCTTCGGCTGCGCCTCGGCTCGGGTAGACTGTTGTCGGAACTCCTTGCAATGACAGCCTTTCCGCACTTGTAATGAAATATACTATGTCTTTGTCTTTTAAGGATGTGTAAGAGAATGGAAGTTAGCTAAAACTTAAACCAATATTTGAATCACCTTCAATTTGAATATCACTGCGGTAGGCAACATTTTCATGGCAGAGGCACGTTATTAAGCTACGTCAGTTGCAAACGCGGTAAAGTCTATACTAAATCAATAAACACCATCAAGAAATTCTGAGGCAACAGAATATTTGATGCATCAATATAAATTGCATCCATACAGATTCTATACGGTATTGTAAAATACTAGGCTTCGATGACAATTTTCCAATAATTAAGTAACTAACTATAATTCGACGACCCGCGTGGCGCAATGGTTACCATGCCGGACTGCCAATCAAGGGGTCCCGGGTTCTAATCCCGGCGAAACAGAAATTTGAATGATGAGTTTAAGTTTCTGTTCTCGGTTTGGGTGTTTGTGTTCCTGTCTTTGTACGTGTCCATGGTGCCCACGACACAGGGTATTCATTACCTTACTGTGGGGCTATGAGTGTGTAACGTTTAACGTTTAATTAACTATCTAATAAGGCCGCCAATTGTACTCAGTATCTCTGTTATGATTTGTGTAAAATTCACTTTTTGTCTTTATGGTGTACAATAAAGAGTTAAATAAATAATAAGAAATAAATAAATAAACAATAGAAATCTACCGTCACTAAATTTCCAAAAAAACTATGCTGAAAATTATTTTAATGCTACGTCGTAGAAAAAGATTTAGAAGACTCACAGAACATGTTTTTGCCAGTGCCGTCTGTTTCAACGCCGTCTAATTAGTAATAACGCATCTCTTTCATAATAAATTAAAAGATTTTAACTGAATCTAATTATTTTAGCTCATAATTTCTGATGTAGGTACCAACTCATAAAATTTCAAAGGACAACACCTAGCGAGTTCTGCCTACTCGTTTCCAATAAAGTCTGGCTACGCACACGGCCAATGTGGTTTTAAGTGGTCCGCAGCTCACTTACTTTTACACCCAAACTCAAACATTGAAGACTTTTCGGTCTAAGCCTTTACAAGACAGTTACGCTGCTACTCCGGTGGTCAATAGTAGTTTTTTTATAAATAGACGGAACAAAAGGCAGACCGGCTTAACACCACGGTTAAGCGATCACCGTCGCCTATGGACACGGGCAACCTCAGGGGATCATTGCCGGCTTTGGAGGAGAGTTTTTTTTTTGCAGTTTTCTTGAAGAATCCCACGTTATATATACTTAGTCCACGGGAAATGCCTTAGCTGGAAGTTTGTCCCATAATTTACACGTTCATGATAAACCGCGTGCAAAGCGGACTGTGGAGGACCGCCACGAGTCCAGATGGTTTCGGTGGAACTTTAACCTTCGTCTGATGGTATAATCATGAAATGGTGACGTAGGTATCATTTTGAAAAGTTCGGAGCACTCAACATAGTAAAGTCGGTAGAACACGCAGAACGAGCCTATGTCTCTTCTTCTTCTTCGCAATCTAAGCGGCTCTAGCCTGTTAGTCAATCTTGGGTCGTTGACCATTCGGATTGCGCGCTTTTGAACGGAGTCAAATGGGTGTAGTTGGTATTTTGGTGCTCCTGTCCAATGATGGGAGCAGTACTCCATGCTTGATATAAGTGTGAACGAAGATCAGCTATTTTGTGTTGTGCTCAATATAAAATTGAGTCCATGTTCTAAATTAACTGTGGATAATTGTGAATAAATCGTTGAATTTCTAAAATCCAAAGTTTTTAACATCTTAGACGTAAAAATTAAAGTCCATCAATCAGCATTGAAGCAGAATGGTGGAGTAAACTCCAGGCCTCCCCAATAATGGGGAGAGACCCGTGCCCAGCAGTGAGACGCAGAAAGGATTGCTGCCAAGAATTAAAGTAAGAATTCGCGTGGTGAAAAGGTACATGTAAACTATGAATGGACCGCGGCGGCTAGCGTACAAGTTACGTCGTCGTTGTCAGGTGTGAGATGGGGGACAGCTAGTGGCTAAAATTTAATATCCATAACCATACCGATGTAGACTACATCTAAGTTATTATTATGTGGAAACGCCCGAATAATCTACGAGGTAGATCACCAATCCTGAAGGTATACCTTATAAGTCTTATAATAGTGCTGTGTATAATAACAAGAATTTTGTTGTACTCGTAATAAGCTGTACAAATGACTTCAGGTCATTTAGGTATTTCGAAAATATGCCATTATTCTATATGTACAAGATTTTTTCCTTTCTTTAGAATAATATCTTTTTGTGGTTTACTTATATTGTATTTGTTACTAATGAGTTCTGCTGTTTATAGCACAGAATTTAATTAAATAGTACAATCAAAGTGCACTACCGTTTCACCCCGCCTTACCCACTAATGCTCCCCATTCAACTTCTTGAATGATATCTCAGCGGATCCCCTATTTCCATGAATAATGACCATCAGTCACGGCAGGTTACCGCTTATTACTAATGAAAAGGAAAATAAAGTAAAAAGGGTGAGGGCATGGGAGTACCACACTTTTTATTTCATATCAGAGACTGATACCGCGATTTTACTCGCGTTATAGCGTTATAGTTTATAACCTTATTTTTATTGCATTCCTCGGTTAATGAACTATCTGAACTATATGAACTGTAACTATATGAACGTGTCGTGGGTACCATGGACATACACAAAGACAGAAACACAAACACCCAGACCGAGAACAGAAATTTAAACTCATCATCCAAATTTCTGTTTCGCCGGGAATCGAACACGGGACCCTTTGATTGGCAGTCCGGCATGGTAACCATTGCGCCATGCAGGTCATGTATGTTTGTCTTTAACTGTGAGTTTATGAGCTTGTTTGTAACTCTCCTTTGGACTCGACTTTGCGCCACTTTCAACGGACAGATTTCATTCAAACTTTGACTATATTATCAAGAATCGGTGCCAATAAAATAATTGTATGAATTTATCGTTACGTATAATTTTAGAGCCTCGCCTCGCCTTATAGCATGAAAAGTATTATTGACATGGCATGCAGTCATTCTTCGGTCCTAAATGTTTTCAGTTTATGTCTATACGCCTATTGAATTTAAAAATGATGCCTTGGTCTGAATTAAATTTTTTACTTACCTTGTCGGCATGTAGTGAATGAACTTGTAAAATTTATTGTTTTCCTACCTCTATTAGTAAACGGTTTAATTTGATGAACTTCACTCATCAAAGCTATTTAGTTCTTTGCTTTGATTCTCATTTCCTAATGAATGCGGAATCATAACAGAAAAGAAAGTAAAGTTGCCATGGCTTGGCTTGGCTGCAACCCTTTTGCGTCCCACTGCTGGACACGGGTCTCTCCCTTATTGGGGAGGCCTGGAGCTTACTCCACCACGCTGCTCCAATGCGGGTTGGTTGATCAAGTTGCCATACGAGTACGTAATCAGACAATACTACACTCTACACGCCTAAGGTTAATGATGTGCCCCTGTGACTCAACGTTAAATAAAACGCATTCTTTCAAATATTTTATTCAAAAAAATTATAAAAGGTACATTCATACTACATGTCTTGAGCGATATTAATGAAAAATTTAGCGATGTGAGTTATGATTTTTTTGTAATATTGAAGAGATTTTTTTATAATTTAGTTACTTATGTGCTTAGAGCATTAAAGTTACTGACTCACCCTTCAGGAGAGACGGCGTAGCGCATCGCTTCGATACATAATTTTTGTGCCAAATCTGGTGCGGGGAAAGAACGCACACATTTTAATTTTGTCACACATTCACAAATATACTTTCATCGCTACAGACGCATACATTTCTAAATATGTCAATTTCAATTAACATCGTCATTTTCTATGCACCGTCAACACTGACACCGACACACACAGACAGACTAGTTGTATAACTAGAAGGCACATTGTGCATGCACGTTGGGACGAGGGGTTCGCCCGTAAAGGCCACTCCTCTGACGGGTGTCATACCTTGATGCTTTAAGCTTATGTGTGATATATGTATTTAACATGTACAATAAGTGCAGTTTCATAAGTTATAAGGTTGTTATCGATGATATTTACAACGCTCATTTTGAGAAAAAGAAAATTATTTTTATCATATGTATAATATAATGTATGTTGGTAATTGATGTCTGTGATTTTCATTCCTGTGATTTTACAAACAGGTATACTTTTGAACATATCGTTTATTGTATTTTTATACAACAAATAACAGTTTTAAATTTTATTTACATGTTGCTGATTACACCAATCTTCATTTAGGCCTTAAACTGAAATCGTATTAACAATAACATTTCTTTCAGAATTTTGTCGTGACAAACATGAAGAGTTATAGTTAAAATGTGGGTGCCTTACTAAAAGTTGTGAGGAATAATAATGAATGCTTACAAACAACAATAATGGTTATTAATTATCTTACAGATTTACCGTAATTTTTAAATTCATGATATACAAATTCGTTTTTTCATTATTTTACTGTTTCTTTATTATATTTAATGTGCTTACACATGAAGTTTTATGTTTAATGATTTCTTTCACACAGAGAATAATACAGAGTCAAGAGAAGAAAATTGTGAAAAAATAATTTGTAATTTTAAGACAGAATATATAAAAGCAATTCAATTGCTTGCAGCCGTCAGCTAAGAATATTTTATGACAAATCCAAAAAATATTATTTGTTACTGAAATTCTAATCTTTTTTTTTTTAAATAGTTATCACTGAAATCTTCAGAGTTTTGAACTCTTATAGTAGGCACTAAAAACAAAAGGTAAGTTAGGTACATATTTGTGCATTATGATGTATCTCAAACTAGATAAAAATACATAATATACTGATCTCACATTAGTCTTCTCATTTACTCTTATTTACATTACATGTTAATGTCCAACATTCTCAACTAGTAACGTTTTGTCACCTTCTATTCTCTTCAGTCTTAAAATTCAAGTCACTATACAATTCAGTTTCACTTTTTAGTCTTATACTTTTTTAAGATGTTTTAAAAACAGTAAGTTCTGGAGGTGTCATCATTTCCTCCAGCATTTTGTCGTCAGCCGTAATAGAACTGGGAGTTCGTGTAACCACTCAAACTTTTTGGACTCATCATCACTTCTGGGTCGTCTTTAGTTCTCGTGAACCTTGGTGCTGTAGATTGTGACGGCACGTAATCTACATTCCCATACATACTGGCTCCAGCACAAGGATATATCGTAGATAGAGGTCTCATTGCTCGTATTGTACCTTTCCCAGGCACATCTCTATATAGAATCATATCAGGATGTTCCGTATCATAGAACGTTCCAGAAATATGACTAACATCGACGTCATTATCGATATCGGAGACGGCGTCATTGAACACATTTGGGGCTTCAGTGGTGAACATATCCCCGCTTTTTGAATTTGAAGCAACCCTTTTAACGAAATAGCACCGAGCCGCTATCGAAGCAACGACGATTGCAATGATGACTGCAGCAGAACTTATAACATAAATGTATATGTTGCCATTGTTCTTAGGTTCATCTGAAAATAAAACTGATTACTGTTTATTCAAATACATTAGCAGATCACGAAATGAAGTGCACTATAAACAGCCCATCTGATCATTGAACGCTAATTCAGAATTTAATTAATAGATGTACGTGTCAAGAACTCTTAACCTATTTGCAATGGTAAACAGTTCCGGATAAAATCTATTTAGCTTAGGGAACGACGAGAAAAACTACCGGGCTTAGTTTACAAGCTGGCTCACAGCTTTTTTGTAGCATTCTCTGTAACTTAGTTAAAGCTAGTACTGCATTTTATAAAAACAAAGTTAGGGAACTGGTACGGCAACTTTGACGAAAGTTAACGGCTACAAAACTTATGTAGAAAGAGAGTTCTTTTAAAAATAATTTAGAAACTTAATTTGTCCTTTACTGCGAACTAACTGGAAATGTTAGTAATACGATATTCGATACCATACTGTACTAGTATATATACGATTATTTCATTTTGTTACTGTTATAGTAACTGTTATACTGTTGAATTAACTGAATTTAATAGATATTTGCAAATTCAAATAACAATATTTGTTTAGATAAACAACAAAAGGTACGTCAATATAGTAATGCTTCATTTGTTTGTTACTTTACAAAAGCAACCATGGGATAATAAATGAGCGTCATTTTGATTCTAATTCAATTTCATTGTGGTTTCCAATTTACAATATAAACTTACTTTGTGTACATCAAATTGATGTACCTAATTATGTCACACCTAATTTCCATAATTTATAGTGAAAACGAAAGCAAATTGTGGAAATAAAATATTTTTTCGCGATAAAAAGTAGCCTATGTCCTTTCCAAACGTTTTATCTATGCTTAGGTATGCCAAATTTCATCAAAATCCATTCAGTAGTTCAAGAGGGAAAGCGTAGCCGACAGTCAGACAGACAGAATGACAGAGTTACCTTCGAATTTATAATATTAGTAAATAAAATTCGCCAGTCACAGTTTTACTTGCCATACCTCTCCTAAACGGAGAGACCGACTTTTATGAAATTTTATATGTATTCGGTAGGTTTGAGAACCGGTTTGAATCTATTTTTCCAACCCCTAATTCGTAAGGGAAGTCCATACCAAACATTTAAAGACAGTACAGAGTACGCGGGGTTAGCTAGTTTTAATTTTGCTTTAGCTATTTTTTAACACTTAACACCACGTGGCCTGCATGCTCATCTGCTACTCCATTCAAATAAAATAAAAAATATAAATGTTCTTTAATAGTAACAAAAAAAATATGTAATAAATAAGTTATTAAAGATTACAGTAATAAAACAATTAAACTAATAGATACATGCACTAATAAGAACGATATTACAAACAAAGTGCAAATCAATTCAAATATTTTTATTTCTGTACAGGTAGACAGGTTTTTAGATTAACATAAAAAGGTGCTCTATATCCCGCTCTTATGGGCATACAAATATTTACTGTAACATAATTCAACCTTCTTTACAGAAATCAAGATAAAATAAGAAAAAAATGTATAGTATGCAATTTTTTCTTTTTTATTATTATATATAAATAAAGTATATAGTATTATTTATAAATAAACTTAGGAAAACTATGTTCAAAATTTTAATTTAAAAAATGGTTAATAATAATTAGTACAAACCATCATACTCATAATATTATATTATGTGTATACATAGTTTTTGAAAAAAATAGTAGATCTATACGAGTAATTAGGGCTAACCTTTATGAATTTCCACTTTTTTTCTATAGTTGTGCACTGTTTGCCCTTTTTTCTCTTCCAGTGGTGGCTTGGTGGTTATTTCTTCATCCTCCTCTTCCTGTCCTGGCAGTGGTACTGGGTTTTCTGGGTTGGGCATAACAGAGTTCGGTTCTCCCCATTTCTCTCCAACGCCATCTGTTTGCAAAAAATAACTATACTATCTATCCGCACTTTCCACAAGTCCCTGCAGCTGTGTGTAACTAAAGAGATTTACGCAGCTGAACGAAACGAGCGCGGTTGGGAGTGAGATGAGTGACCTATAGTGGTTATTTTCATGCGCCTTTCCGTGCCTTGGAAAACAAGTGAGGTTATCGTTGCTTGCCGAATATGTACAATTCGATATGGTCTTATTCCATTTGATTATCTTAATTCTATTGTGCTAAAGTGAAAAGATATGGTTGCCGGTTATTCTTACAGGAGATGGCCATAAACCTCATCCGGATGTGGCTGCAACCCTACTGGGCACAGGTCTCTCCCCCTTGTTGGGGAGGCCTGGAGCTTATTCCACCACACTGCTCCAATGCATGTTGGTGGAGATGCGGGTTGGTGGCCAACCCGCTGTCGGATGTTTTCAAACCACCCATAAGGTCACCGACAAGGTTTAACGACTTTTCTATCGACAACAACCGGGACCGACGGCTTTCAGTGCCCTCCGAAGCACGGAATCGCGTATGCATTTTTTTGCCACTAGCGGTCACCCATCTCACACCCGACCGCGCCCTTTTGGCTTAGCTGCATAGACCGCTTGAGTTCTACGCTAGCCGCCGAGCTATGCGCGCTTCATCAATATCCTGATTTCTGGACCTATAGCTTGATTATCGGAAGGTGACGCGTGCATCACATTCACGTTTGCGAGTGTGTATTGTCTGTGAAACACACATAAATAACGTTTGACACCAATAGACCCACATTAGGGTAGATATAGGTACCCTGTGTCGTAGGTACCAAGGACACATACAAATATAGAAACACAAACAGACCGAGAACAGAAATTTGAACTCCCAGAAGCAGAAATTTGAATGTTTGAAATTTGAATGATTAAAATTTCTGCTTCGCCGTAAATCGAACCCGGGACCCTCCGATCGACAGTCTGGCATGGTAACCATTGCGCCACACGGGTCGTACATAAAAAAGAAAAAAATATTTTTCGTCATCTCCACGATTCAGGCTTAATATTACGCAACATAAGTACATACATTCAAGTATGACTTCACGGGTCGATACCACGTCAAAAGTCAACATAATATTATATGTGATATAATATGTGGTATAATGAAAATACGCCAAATTCGCGCAAATTTTTGGAATCAGCTGACGTATAATCCAACACCTTATGAGCAGCCGACAATTTTTTTCTTCAAAATAGTAGGCCAGCTACAATCCTGTCGTGGACTACCAAGTCAATTGAGATAATTTTAATGAGCTGTCAAAACGTGACATCCCCATACATTTTGTATGAGAAAATGATAAGTGACGTCACTTATCATATACAGTCAATTGACTTCAATATTATTGATTTCAGCGGTAATAAAAATCATGTATAAAAAAGAATTAACAATTATACCTATTGCTTTCCAAGCGTGATTTAGTGCAACCTTTTTAAGGTAAGGATTTTGAATTTTTTTTGTGCATAGTGTCCAAGACCCTATTTGACAATTATTCAGTCGGGAGGAAATAATTTACAAGATTTGTGCCTGGCTGACGGACCACAACGCTTAGGGACTCTCCTGGAGTTGCTCGTGCCCATTAACGACCCATATCGCTTAACATTACGCGGCCTATCTGCTTTTTGTCCGGTTTATTTATAAAAACTGTATTTAATGTACATGCGGTGAGACTGTGGAATGCACTTCCGGCTAACGTAAGAGACTCCAAATCCATAGACGTTTTTAAAAAGCGTGTTAAAGATTTTTACTTCTGTTCCTCCTGTTTGTAGTATCTATCTATTATTGTATTCCACTAACCTACAATTTTTTTATTTATTATTTATCATATCCTTGTTGATATATTATTATTTGCGTTTCCTATTTTATTACTATTATATATCTTATTTTGAAGCATTCCGGTACACACTAAGTTTGCCTCCCTGTTTCAACTCTCCTTCTTGCTTGCGGGTCTTGATCTCTGCGGTGTCAGAGATTGCTATTGAGGAATAAGCGGTACCCCTGTACTCTTTTTCTTTAATCTACTATTTTATGCTTTGTTTGTGTGTACAGAAATAAATTTAAAAAATAACGGGTTGCACTCCGGGAGTGCCGACAAAAGTGAAAACATTAACGTTGTGCATTTTTGATGTCTTGGAATCGTTAGGTAATAATTCCGCACGAATTGCTTGAATTATCAGTACCTATTAATTTCTATCTAGTATTTTTATAAAGTACTCACTCATTTTCTTTCACTATTTCTTCGTCACTTTTTTCATTAATAGATGCACTTTGTTCAATGACCATATTTTAATTTTAAATACTTAATATAAACGAATTTTACAAGTATAGACAGTCGAGCCGTCATCAGCTGTCACCCCTTCGTCTTACGGTTTTTCGATCAGCACACGTGACCTGACGCGAGTTTCACAGTTTTTATCCATCCCAAAAAGTGCTCAACGCCGCTAAAGAAGTTTTCACTTCAAAAAGTCTGGGAGTCTTGCTCAAGGTTGTATTTAGATATTTTTTAGTATAGTGAGATAGCGTTAATGGCACGAAATTACATTACTTCACACCCAGTAGGTACCCAAGAAAATTGGTTACAGAATTTTTTCTTGCATTTCCACATTGACATCCGATCAGAACGACAATTTGCATACCAAGTTTTCACGAAGTCGAAATTCTCTATTCCTTTCTACTCTAACTTAATTTCAGTTTGGAGTTAAAATGGTTCCCAATCCAAGAGAAAATATTCTCTCTATTTGAAAGACTAAAACGTATTTGACGTTTCTTTCAGTGGACTGATTTAAAATTTAATTTCAGATATTTCTATTCCTTATGAAATAGTACAGGTATTATCATGACGACCCGCGTGGCGTAATGGTTATCATGCCGGACTGCCAAACCCCTCGTCCCGGGTTCAATTTCCGGCAAAATAGACATTTGAATGATGAGTTTAAATTTCTGTTCTCGGTCTGGGTTTTTGTGTTCCTGTCTTTCTATATGTCCGTGGTACCCACGACACGGGATATATATATCCTGCTGTAGGGCTATGAGTGTGTAACGTTTATTTATTTATTGTTTTAAAAAATTGGGTGAAGCTTCAATTTTTTTTAACCTTTTTTATGTCCCACTTCTGGGCACAGGTCTCCTTCTCACAATCGAGAGGGGTTTAGGCCATAGTCCACCACGCTGGCCAAGTGCGGATTGGTGGACAAAGGTTCAATAAAATTTATGAAATTTGAGATTTTTCTTTGCAAGCGACTGTCTATATTAACTTAAGTATTTACTATTAAGGTAAGTACTTTAATTAAACTTTAATTAAAGTATTTAATTCAGTAAGAAACTTCACTTTTAGTTTAGAACTAGATAGTAAACAGGCCTAAATCTATCTTACGAGTATTTCTGTTCAAAACTTACAGAACAACTTTTCTCTCGAAACTTGCAGAATTTATTTAAAACTATAACATTAATTAATTGTTCAAAAGACACCAAATATTAAATATAGAGGTTAACGAATAGTACCGACAATGACCACATTTTACCAAAAAAATGTTTATTTTAATAATCCATCCATTTAATTTTACTTTTAAATCCATTGAAAGAAAAGCTAAAGTGTCCTATATTGTATCCTTGTACAAGAATTTTTACTTTTAAATCCATTGAAAGAAGAGCTAAAGTGTCCTATATTGTATCCTTGTACAAGAATTTTTACTTTTAAATCCATTGAAAGAAGAGCTAAAGTGTCCTATATTGTATCCTTATACAAGAATTTTTACTTTCAAATCCATTGAAAGAAGAACTAAAGTGTCCTATATTGTATCCTTATACAAGAATTTTCGTTCTAACGAACTACCTATTTTTTACATTTCACACTCAAAGCCCCAAACTAGGGTACCATGGACACATACAAAGGAACCCAAACATTTAAACTGAAAACGTAAATTAAAAGTCATCATTTAAACTTCTGCTATGCCGAGAATCAAACCCGAGACCCTTGATTGGCAGTCCGTCATTGTAACCATTGCGCCACACGGGTCGTCTTTGATATCTTCAATCTGGCGTTTAGTTTGAAATTCTAAATTCAAATATATACAATATATACTATTATGGAATGTAAAGGATGTAGTTTTTTCATGCTTATTTTTTAAATCGAATAGTCTGTTTTTTTTTCATTAATATTATTGTACTTTTATTTTCAAATATTTAATAAAGTCGATTTTCTTTCTATTACTTTTATTATTTAAACCTTTTATTTTTCTTCATAATGCAAGGAGAAATATTTAACTAATAATTTTCTTTTAGAAAATCTATATTATATACGCGGCCTCTCAGGCCTCACAACGGTATTAATGTTACAAAAGTGCACGTCGGTACTTAAACGGTTAAGATTTTGATTTGAAGTGTTTGATTAGTCAATAAGTCAAACGTTTAGGAAAAAACTTTATTTTTTATTGAAGTGAAAACTTCTTAGCGGCGTTGTACACTTTTTTTGGGATGGGTGAAAATTTTTAAACGCCTCAGGACCGTTATTCGTAAGACGAAGGGGTGACAGCTGAGGACGGCTCGACTGTCTATACTTGTAAACTTCCATTTATATTAAGAAATTAAAATATGGACATTGAACAAAGTGCATCTATTAATGAAAAAAGTGACGAAGAAATAGTGAAAGAAAATGAGTGAGTACTTTATAAAAATACTAGATGAAAACCTACTGAAAATACTAGATGAAAAAGAATACTGATAATAAAAGCAATTCGTGCGAAATTATTCCCTAACCATTCCAAAATATCAAAAATGCAAAACGTTAATGTTCAACTTTTCAATTCTGCCGGCACTACCGGAGTGCAATCCGTTTTATTTTTAAACAATAATTAGGAAAAATGTATACATGACCATCGTTACCTATAATGCTTATTTTTTAATTTCTCTATTCTAAATCTATTTTAGACAATTCAGAAATAATCAAACATTTCATTGAATCTTACTTAAGACTGAAATTAGAACAATATGCCATTTTGTAACCGCACGACGATAAAATTAACTCATTTATGATCAAAACTGAATTTGTGGTATCGCTCCACTTAACTAAATGTAGTTATGCCAAAATTATTGAGTACTAGCCAACGGCAACTAAAGTTAATTACAAATTGAAACTCAGCGTTCAAATTTAGAATCACGCTTTATGTAAAATATGCCAGAAACTGTTTTAGAGAGGAGTTTTGGCGGGGACTTGAACTATATCAGACTAACTTTCTGCCCGTGGCTCCGCCTTCGTAGGCTGCAACCCTTTTTACATCCCACTGCTGGACACGGGTCTCTTCCCATTATAGAGAAGGCCTAGAGCTTCCCCACCACGCTGCTCCATTGCGGGTTGGTGGAGATGCGGGTTAGTGGCCAACCCGCTGTCGGATGTTTTCAAACCGCCCATAAGGCCTCCGACAAGGTTTAACGACTGTTATCATTCGACAATAACCGGGACCAACAGCTTAACGTGCCCTCCGAAGCACGGAAACGCGCATAATCTTTTTGCCACTAGCGGTCACGCGTCTCACACCTGACTGCGCCCGTTTGGCTTGGTCGCATAGATTGCTTGCATTCTACGCTAACCGCCAGGCTATACGCGCTTCGCCTACGTAGACTACATGTTTATCCTACATATATTTAGCCCCGGATAAAGAAATCTCTCTTAAAAATCAGATCATTCTCACCATTGCTACGTGCGACGAAAGAAGCACAATCAAACAAACAAACGAATAAACAAACACATTCAATTTTGTATTACATTAGTATGGATAAAGTTATATTTGAGCGATGGCCGAGTGGTAAAAAACCGCGTTCCCGGGTTTAAATCCTCGGCGTGCACCTCTGACAATGAAATTTGTAATGTGCGTATTTATTGCTGCTCCACGATGACGGAAAATATTGTGATATTTAATTGATTACGATGTTCCCCATCGCCGTGCATGCCTAAGAAAAATACATAATTTCTCGAAAGCATGACGTCCGCCAATCCGCATTTGGCCAGCGTGGTGGCCTAAATCCCTCACACTTGTGAGAAGGAGACCTGTGCCCAGCAGTGGGACATAAAAAAAGATTGAAAAAAGTTATATTAATAAGATTATTATGGCATTTAGTAGGTAAATATAGTTAAATTGTAAAACAGTGTCTGATTGTCTAATATAAAACAACAACGGGAAAACATGACTTTCCGGTTTGAGGAACCCGAAAACTCTATGATACAAGACTGGTAAAGTAGCCATTGCTGTCAGCAGATATTCGAATACATTGTTGAGTTGAATGACTCGTCAGTTGATCTGCGTATTTATATTTTTGCTTTTTATGTGTTCATGGTACCGATAACACAGAGAATACTAAGTGTGTAGCGTTAATTATTTATTTATTACCTGAATCATCAAAGAGATCTTCGTCTCGGTCGATGTCATTATCTCCAACTATTTCATCCCTCTCCGCTGCACTCTCGAATCGCGGCGTGAGAACACCTAGAGGCACTACGACAAAACAATATTAAATATTAAACAACACTTTAATATGTTACCAGATATGTCTGTTTTACAAAGCCCAAAACCTTCCTCGAGAAACGGACTATCCAACACAGAAAAATCAATTTGAATTAGTAGTTCCTAAGATTGGCGCTTTCAAACGAACAAACTTTTCAGCTTCATAGTATTAGTATAGAAGTATAGACACTAGTTGATCCGGCAAACTTTGTCTTGCTTAAAAATATTTAAAAAAAACTTAATACTTATGGCATTGTCACGTACTTAAAAACTTAATCATAAAACAATATAATATTTAAAGCATAAGCGTTCCAAATTTCCAAATTCCAACAAATTCCAGTAATTGAATCCAGTTGAGAAATTTAAACCATTTGGGGTATTAATGTGTACTTGAAAAAAAACCTGTAAGTAGTATTTGAGGAAATGTCACCGGGAAGAGTTTTTTGGTCTTCTGTCAAAAAATAGTAGTAGTATTATTAATAAGTCATAATATTAAGGAAACAATTTAATGCTTTATTATCTTCGCATTTCTCTGCTCTTATACAAAATATTTGAGACAAAAATTTTTTGCTATCCAGTTTTAGCCCAACCAGAACTAACAAACAGAAATTCATTTTCATACATAGATAGGATTAGAAAAGCAAGTAAATTCAGAAAATTTTCACGACAGACTGAATTTTTTGACCGAATATCCTTTTAGTAAATGAAATGTAGATAAAATCTTATTCCCTGAAATGTAGCTTGGGTTTTGAACGTTTCTTACCAAAAACTGTATAATATGTTTCTCATTACGAGTACGCTAGATTAATAATTTATAGCTTTTCACTGCAAGGCTGCGTACTTGTAACCACTATAAAAAATATTTCTACGCTTTGAATAAAATAATGATTTTCAATTTACACTAAAACAGTAAAACAATACGAAAATTATATTACAAAGGAAGAGAATCAAAATGAGTAGAATCAAAATCAAATTATATTAATTTTAAAACCGCGCAAAAGTAGTTTTAAGTAGAGTCAAAAAAAGGTTTAATGATATACAAGTACGATTTATATTATTATTATTATGGGATGACTACAAGTCAAAGTGGCTTAAGTATTGAAATCCTTGAAATATGCCATAAGCTCTTTGGCTACGATTATATTTTGTGTCGGTTTTAAATACACGTGTAATATGTGCATTAAAATTAATTAAATCAAAAAGCCTAAAACACTTGCCAAAAGAATGCCATCAGTTCTTGGGCTATAAATCGTAAGAAAATAGTGTCATCCGTTCTTCATGCATATACAAAATTTCAATCGATTTGTATAACTTGAAGCGACTGAAAAATTTGTTTAAAAGTCAAGCTAATATAAAGCGTGTAACAAAAAATGTTTTTCCAATGCCATTCAAATATCTAAACCACTTCGATACTTCCATTTATACAAAACCCAAAAGCTCCCTCCGCTACTCGTGCATATTCATAATCCAGACGAAGCGCCACTTTACACGACTAGTATTCACTTACCGCAAGCGTAAATGACTTTCAGATACGCCTTCGAGTCCGGCTTGCAGGGCGAGCCAAACGTCTTGCTGTTGGCTACAATTTGGCACCTCCGCTTGCCGTGGCAGATTTGCATAACTGTCTCTACCGCGTACGGCGCCTTGCAAGCTGCGAAGAGGAAATGTTTTATCTGGTTAGAAATTTGGAATCTGTAATATACGTATAAGACTTATTTTAAAACGATGGTGGAATGCAGCGAGGTTTTAAGGACTTATGAAGAAAAAAATTGGTGTCCGCTGAACATGAACATTGCTTTATTTGTAAGCCAATCCGTAACACCGTTACGATATGAAATAAGGACAAATCAACGCATGGCGTCTGACAAGCTGCGTGGTTAAAATGTTTTATCGGTTTAGAAATGTGAAGGCTCTATTTTTTTTAACACGCTTATATTTGCTTGACCTGTATGTATGTACAGTATACGGAATATTTTAATTTCATTTACACCTACTTTTAAACGTCTGATTAACTTGAAAATTTGCACAGGGGTCAAGGGCCGATGACAATGCAATAATGTGAAAAAAAACCTAGTAAAAAATTATAAATAAATAATGTAGTTTAAAAAACTAAAAAACACAAACTTTGTGTTTGTGAAAATACGAATTAAAAAGTAAAAAATAAGAAGAAAATGTATTTTTCTGTAAAAAAAAAGTGGGGTGCTTTTTGAGATAGGTACTATTGACACCATGCACCCCACGCTTGCTTTTTTCGGTCAGACTTACAGGCGACCATCAGCCGACAAAGGACTGCACTCTGCGCACTACCACAGGCAAGACTTGCTTAAGGTTGTGTGTAGTCGTAGATGTCCATGGGCTGCAGCACCACCACTTAATAACACGTGCTCTGCACGCTCACCTGCTGCAAGAAAATTAAAATAAAACAAGGCTGCAAAATGCCTCTTTTAAGTTCCCGGCATAAAACTCGTCACGTATGTTTCCAGTTTCTCATCGCGGGGACTATGCCTACATAAATTCCTATGCTCACATACACACTGCAGTGTACGTTTAGTAATCCTTCAGCAAACAGTTCAAACATAGGTGAAAAGCTTAGAGTTAACAGCACTGCTCATGCTCTGTGAACATCAGAGCAAATGTCGCCGCAGTAATCAGATACATAATATTATATTGGAGGGCGTATCCCTGATTTTAGAAATCTACCCTGCTGTAGTATGTACTAGTTACTCCGAAAGGACGGCAGAAATTATATTATATAGCAAAACACTCAGGGAGTCGTTTTGCAATTAAAAAGTAAATCACTCAGTCTGAGTGTTTTAAATCTTCTTTGAACGGTGGTAGAAGTAGGTACCTCAAGCAATTCTTTGGTTTTATGCTGTCGGCATATTTTCATAAGGCAACTATCAGGACTAATAGCAGAAGTAGAAAGCTGTTCTTATGTGCATCAGTCATCTTGCCAAATATCACAAGACCTGCTGAAAAACCACATAGAGATATTAATCTCGATACAAATATTTGCTACATTTGTTACGAAACTTTATCCTAAGTAACATCTTAAGCTCTGAATTAATGAGCAATATTCAAGCCCTGTGAACAGCGATGCAAATGTCGTCTCAGTAATCAATTATATTGAAGGATAGTAATGCCCTCTTGATATTGAAATCTTGTACCTAACCAATCCCGCTACTTAATCCGGCTTGCAAATGTCTTTTTCATATCACATGCATTGAAATAGCGAGTTTTGATCTCTGTTTTGCCAGCCGAAATAAGACAATTTCAAACCAATGCGAATGTGTCAGTCAGAAACAACGTTGTTTCTGCCCTAGGGGAGAAACAACGTTGTTTCTACCCGGCACCTTAATTTATTTATTATTTACATCTTTATTTCAAGTCTGTCAGAATCGCATTGACAACTGTCGTCAAATAATTGTCAAAATAATTGTCAAAATGCGCTATTTGTCCGAAATAGTCTTTCTTCGACTGGCTTAACTGGCTACAGAAATCAAAACTCAATGTTTCATTACATGTGATATGAAAAATGCAGTGTGTGGCACGGGATGAAACACGATTTCAGACCAGGGCGATGACAGCCCTCGCTTCGCTCGGGCATTCACCTCTCGCCCTCGTCAGAAATCATCTTGTTTCACCCCTTGCCTGTGTGGCAAGGTGTGAAACTATCGCTGTATTTCAAATTTAGTGATTCGGCTTAAATTTTTTGTGCAAGTTTAGATTTAAAATTTGCTTTTATTTATTAAGAATTGGGTTTTATTTTAGAGCTTCGCAATCTGTCATACAAGAGTACTATAATTACACTTTTTTTAAAATCTGAACTCTCTGTGTTTCCATCTGTATTTACCTCTGTTCGTTTATCCATTCTTCTGTCCTAATCCTCTTTTAACATTTACTTGATAGGTACTAGAAATTTTTAAAGACTGTTTTACAATAGTTGTTGATTAAAAAACGGTCTCTATATTAGCGTTTTAGCTTCAAAAACAGGGACTTCCTACGCGAGACACTGAGTACTCAAACGTATGGGACTACGGGAGCGAGGAACAACCTCCTTACCCGGGCAGACTCATGAGGATCACTGATTCATGGTGATTTCACTCCACCGTTTGGCGGTAGGCATTTTTGCCAAGGTTTGGAGGTTTTAGCTTAAGATACTTAGCAATATACTTCACCAAATGTAGTAACCTATTAGACAGCCTACACAGGTCTAATGATCTAGTTAATGGGCACTGTCTATGCTCTGTGAATGTCAGTGCAAATGTCATCGTAACATTCAGGTGCAATAATCAGTTAGAGGACATATAACGCGCTGTTGATATTTGATGAGTAATCCTGGAGCTTAGCAGTCTAGCTAGGTAATCTGGCTTTCAAATATCTTATTGATTGTGTTCCAAGTTTGTTTAATGAGTTTGCATTGTTTTAAAATAAAAGTTTATGAAGGTATCTGATCCCTAAAATATACCTTAAAGATACATTTATTATATTATAACTTTACTTTATTATTTTTTCTTGAGTACCTATTATCCATTGTTCTTATTAATAAACAAAAATGGGCATATTTTTTTAGAATTACGAAAAATGAACTGAGAATATTACTAAAATCTTAGCTGTTCGTCTGTATGTTATTCGGTTTGAACTTCTGTCTGTCACGGTGTATCTCCTTATATGTTTTTTTTTTCAGTTTATACTGATTTATGATTTTTTTATAGATACTTGCCTAATACAAGCGATATTAATAAACCTACTACACCTACATATATTTAAATCTACAACTATATTTATAAATACATCTTATATAACAATGCTTCTCCTAAAGCATATGCAACCTGGATATCTTTTTTTGTATCGGGGTGGAAACCTTCATAAGGTACCCGGCAACTTGGGAGAAGATACCGGGTAATGTGTTATTTGTACCACACTAAAACCCCCTCGGCGGCCTGACTCTGCGTTTGAGGGAGATTCCGGGATCTCCGGTGGAACCCGTACGGGCTCATCTTCGGGATAGCAAATGTGCTCTCCGTACGGGGCGCCTGAAAGTGCACTTCAGATGCTTACGGCGGCATGCCGCCACGCACACACCGCCGTCCTTCCCGGGGCCGGCCGCGAAGGATTTTTCATCAAATGTTTATAAAGATTGATTTTACATCAAATTCTCGTAAATCATATTCAACCTGAATACCTCAGCATTACCTAGCGTATTGCAGCCATATGTTACTCGTCTTCTGTACGAGATTACTGACTGCGATGTGCGCTGCCTATTTCGTTAATCCATAGGGAAATCGTTTCAAGATGCAGCTGCATATTTGATAGTTCGGCAAAATGGAGATTTTCATAAGCTGCATTTTTATGTTCAAACCATCTATCATACGGAAAATTGCATTTTTGATATTATGCTTAAGCATCTGAGTGATTTTTAACCATTTTAATTATTGAAGCTTTTACGTTTTTAGAGTTAAATAAAAGAATAGAATTAGAATTAAAATTAGAAATCCTAAAAATAAAGATAAGTAACCCATATCGGAATAATTTTGGGGTCTACATCCCCTTGAAGCAGTGAAAAAAGGAAAGCTTCAAAATTATATTTAATAATGTAGTTTAAAAATACTTTACCACGCTTTTTTACTTTATTAATAGTATCTTTAAAACCACCCCACGCTTTTTTTTACAATAAAATACATTTTCTTCTTATTTTTTACTTTTTAGTTCGTAATTTCACAAAAGCGTGTTTTTCAGTTTTTTAAAGTACATTATTTGTTTTTAATTTTTTAGTTGGTTTTTTTTTTCATATTATTGCATTGTCATCGGCCCTTGACCCCTGTGCAAATTTTCAAGTTAATCAGACGCTTGGAAGTAGGTGAAAATTAAGTTAAAAGATTCCGTTACATACATACATACATACATACATACATACATACATACACACATACAGGTCAAGCTAATATAAGCGTGTTAAAAATATAAAACTTTATAATTGCTTCATTAAGTACCATAGGCCGCGAACTTATCAGCCGCCCCTCGTATATTTTTTATATCCTGATGATCCTACCTAGGACTTTAATATAAAGTTATGAGATTATTGTATTGTCATCGGCCCTTGACCCCTTTGCAAATTTTCAAGTTAATCAGACTCCTTGAAGTAAGTGAAAATGAAGTTAAAAGATTGCGTTACATACATAGATACATACATACATACATGTCAAACTAATAAAAGCGTGTTAAATAGATACGGATGACCGTTTGTGCATTTTTACGCCACTCTTAAGAAAATCAAACTTTAACTCGTCCAGTTAACCTTTTAAATTTATCAAGTAGGCATCTTCCTACGGATGACCGTTTGTGCATTTTTACGCCACTCTTAAGAAAATCAAACTTTAACTCGTCCAGTTAACCTTTTAAATTTATCAAGTAGGCATCTTCCTTTTATAATAAAAGTTGAAGGAAAAATCTGAAAACTATACATCCATACTCCATACTTTAATTTTAATATTATAAATTCGAAAGTAAGTCTATCTGTCCGTCTGTTACGCTTGCCCGCTTAAGAGGAAACGCGGGTTCAGCCGAATTTGAAAAATAGGTATTTTGGAATAACTATTGCTATCGCGCTGCGCCCTGCGCTATCCGCCGCGTGCGATAGGGACAGATGCAGCTCAGACCGATTATACCTACAAACTTTCTTACTAAATCGAGGTTTCGTATTCTCCTCTTCCCTCCTTCAAAATTGAATTTATTAAATATATTTTTTCACAAATATCAAGAAATAGAATAAGTCTATGCTCCTATGTTTTTATTTGGTCGTTAAAACCTTTCAAATTTGTTTTGCAGTAATTGGATTAGGGCTGTATGAAAGAGGCACTACGATTTTTGAAGTCATATTTTCTGATCTAATTAGTTGATTTAAAAAAACAAAACATAGGGGCATAGCTTTAGCAGACTTAGATATTGTCACAAAAAAACATTCCTCTAGAAGCATTATCCCGGGAGGAAATAGGAGAATGCGTTTGTATGGGAATACGGCGCTAGCGTTTCCTCTTAAACTACAGAACAAATTTTAATGAAATTCGCAACACAGATATAGTAGACCTTGTGAAAGTACATGATAGTTTTTATCCTACGGGATCCTCCGGTGGGAATCCTACGGGAAACCGGTCCACGCGGGCAAAGGCGCTGACAGAAGGCTAGTCTGTTAAAATAACTGTAAAAGTATAGTCATGTACCTAACCCTTAGCGGGCGAATCCAACTCGCACTTATCCGTTATTTTTACGTTTAGACCACCTATCATTCTTGGAGAATTGCATTTTTAATATTATGTTCAGGTCTAGTTTAACCGTTTGAATTCTGAGTTTCTACGTGTCCTACAATTTGTATTACGTTGAAAACTTGTACGTAATTTAAACTCGAAATAAAATTTGCCTAGCTGTAAGTTTACAAATTGGCATAAAGTCTAGGCTTTTGTTACTGTTTACTACTTAAATTTACATCAACAACTTTTAATTAAAGTAAAAGGCTTCTGGCTGTTGAATAAATAAAAGCTTGTTAAAATTCAAAAGGTCTAAGGATTCAAAGGTATAATTTGATTTGACTTTAATGGAGCTTGCTTTGGCAAAAATGTTAGGAAAAAATTATATCCGAAACAACATGCCATATAAAAACGTCACTGTCCTTCTACAACTTAGCTTAAACATTTTCCAAGTAGGTAATGCAAAATTTTAATAGCTACAAAGGATGTGATGGGAGGCAATTAATAATGCGTAATCCGGTTAACAAATTAATCCCAATGTTATAAGCACACACACGAGAAAAAAAAACAACGTGTTGCACTCCGGTAGTGACGGCAGAAGTGAAAACTTGAACATTAACATTGTGCATTTTTTATATTTTGGAATGGTTAGGGTATAATTTCGCACGAATTGCTTTTATTATCAGCATTATTTTTCATCTAGTATTTTCAGTAGGTTTTCATCTAGTATTTTCATAAAGTACTCACTCATTTTCTTTCACTATTTCTTCGTCACTTTTTTCATTAATAGATGCACTTTGTTCAATGTCCATATTTTAAATTCTTGATATAAATGAAGTTTACAAGTATAGACAGTCGAGCCATCATCAGCTGTCACCCCTCCGTCTTACGAATATTCGATCAGGCCACGTGTCCTGATGCGAGTTTAACATTTTTTATCCATCCCAAAAAAAGTGCACAACGCCTCTAAAGAAGTTTTCACTTCAAAAATATCTTATTTATTATTATTGATTTCCCTCCACTAAGAATTAAACTCAGCATACTTACTTACCTAGCCACCACCAAAAAATGCATAATTATAAGAAAAATCAGTAACAACTCAAATGATTTTTAAACAATTGGCTTTTGTGGAATGATTCTCCAATGATTTGAGGAATTTAGTAAGAAAAACAACTCAAATGTTTTTGAAACAATTGGCTTTTCAGAGCACAATGATTTGAGAAATTTAGTGAGAAGCAAAAAGCAAACAAGAAAAGAAAGGACCGACAAGCAAATTATACTAAAGGGACTCACTAAGTCAGAGAATGGATACAAGGAAGCAGGTGCATTTTCCCATATTGAGATAGAAGGGCAATTTGAACCAAGCATTAATCCTGGTCTCTATGGGCGTATATCACAAATAGTTTTTATATTAGGACTTAACACGTTCGAAGCGGCACCAATTTTTCTGTAATTTTTTCTGTTTTTGTTGCACATTGCATTTACAACCTGATAATAAACTACCATTGTGGCTAAATTTTAATTTAATTCTTACTCTTACTAATCTTACTCTCATCTCGTATGCCCGCGGTCTGCGGACAGGTTATGGACTCGTACGCAGTGCGCCCGTACTGCGCGTCGAAGATCGCCACTCTCGAGTAAGGGTTGCAGTTCAGCTTTATGACGTCATCCTCGCACCCCGTCAGGCTCCGGAATTCGACTGAAACAATAATGTGGTCATTATTGTGTAACTTGCATCTGCGAATTTTCAAAGATTTTATTTTAATAAAAAATTAACATACTCAAGAAAATTAAATAAATTATACAAAAAAAAATACAACATTCCTGTGACAAACGGGAATTTATCCAGCATATGCCACAGTTGGGGACTGCAGCGCAGATATTCAGTGAACCCCGAAAGATTGAATTCAGGCGTCAACGAAAACGGTTGCCTAATTTTTTTTAAGTTTTAAAATTGTGGTAAACAAGGAATTATTTATTTAATAATTTATTAGACCACTTAACTGCCCAAAGCATTTTCTACTAGTCTACCTTTGGGCAAAGCAGAAATACTTGTAGGCGGCATAAGCTGTTAAAATAATGTGAAGAAAGAAATCGATTAAGAATATTATTTTTGCAAGCATTTGAACTTGCTTTGCACGTATTTGTTCGGCTAGAATATTATAAATATCCTCCACTTCCCGGTACCAATTGCGGTAAAATATATAAAGCTGAAGAGTTTGTTTGTTTGTTTTAACGCGCTAATCTTAGGAACTACTACTTCGATATTGAAAAATTCTTTTTGTTTTGGATAGTCCATTTATCGGGGAAGGCTTTTAACTATATAACATCATGACTAATACCAAAGCATACGCGAACGAAGTTGCGGGCGGCCGTTAGGCCGTAGTCCTAAGAGAAATACACTGTAGACGAGAAGTGTTGTTCTCTATTCGGACATATTGATTGTAGTATGTAAAATTACTTCCGGTTGATATATTTTTTACTTTAAAAGGCCAATTACTACAGCACAAAAATTCTGACACTTTTGTTTCAAAAACATAGAAATGACAACCGAAAAATTTACGATAGCAGGGTCCTGTGCCCTCTAAATACAAATCGAGTTACTAATCTAATTCGTAAGTAGACTGGTTTCCTGACAAGAAAACTTTTACGAAGAGTGGTAAGGCTTAAGGGCATTACAACTTATTGGGTAGCAAACTATTTGTGGCTGACCTCAAGACCGACCCTAATTGGGGTTGGTATAAACCGCATAAGCCCTTCACACCTCATACTTTTTCCGGATTGTGATTTTGTGCCTTGTAAAAAGTATACGTAAAATATATAAGTATATGTAAAAAGTATAAGTACCTAGGGGAAAACAAATGTATTAGAACTTAATTAATTAATTTATAATAATATATTATGACTGATCTAAAAAGGAGCATAACAACGACATTGGTGGCAAATTGGTTACCATACTGGAGTGCCACAGTCCTGGGTTTGAAATTCAGATGATAAAGCCTAATTTATATTACGAAACTAATAGTAAAAAAATTATTTCATGATACTGGTTTCACCCAGAACTTCACGTATAAGCTTAAAGTTTCGTTGATATTATAATATCAGTGAAACTTTAAGTTCAAGTTTCAAGTAGATTATGAAATCTACGTGAAATTTTAGGTGAAAAGGCTGTGGCCGCGACTTCGTCTGCGTAGAATTTAACGAAATTTTATAAAATAAAAGTAGCCTAAGTTATTCCTTATTACATCAGCTATATGCCAGTGAAAGTCCCGTCAAAATCGAACCATCCGTTTCAGAGATTAGCTGGAATAAACAGACAGAGAGACAGACAGACAAAAATTGTAAAAAATGTAATTGTGGTATAATAATATGTACCATATATACATTCATATGCATGTAGTAAAAAGCTGTTCTTGCAACATTACAAACAGACACTCCAATTGTATCAATATATTAACATTTAAATTGTGTTTTACTTCTGAAAAGATTTGGCTATGGATATAGGTATATTTTTCGAATCCTTACGTTCGTGTTAAGAAGCCCTTTTGATATCAGAGGGAAACCTTCAAAAGGTACCCTACCTTGGGAGAGATATCGAATTTGAGTTAGTGAGCATACGTCAGCACCATCAAGTGTTTACGACGAGGTGCAGCCACACACGCCTTAAACTTTCCTTGCTTGCCTTAAACTATTATTAAAACTAAAGTTCCCTAGTATTATGTTGCCCTATAAAACTAACATATAACGTCATTAATCAAATAAATGGTCTTATATATATGATGCGTATCACTCAACACGAAAAAACTTTTAATAAACGTATTCCTTAAGGAAGCGTGCCTCGTAACAAATGACCGCATATAAGCTGACATAAAATACCCCTAATAGATGTAATTTGTACCCCTCCCTACCGACCCGTTCCACCGCAAATTGGTATAAGATAAACGGTTAGCTATTTGTCTTAAAACAATCATGCAATTTAAAGTTTTTGTGGAAATCCCGTGAGGTAACCGGTAGATCGATGTATCAATTTATTTTTACAGATTTTTATTTAACTTTTCACGTTAGTTTTTGTTTTAGTACGTATAGGTAAAATTAAATAGTATTAATGCTGCCATCATGAGTTAAGTGATCTGATTTTTTAAATGTATTAGGCTTGCATGAGGATTTATGGTTAACTAAGTGACGTCGTTTCAAATCCAATATGGGATACGCCTTATAATAGGGGCAGGTTTATGAACCCTCATAATAGGGGTATTAAATGAGGGTATCAAACGAGTTTACTAAAACGAATATGAAAAAAAAGTAAAATTGCGTATGTAAATAAACTTTATATAAGTACTAGCCAGCGGCTTCGCTCGCGTGGATCCGTTTTATAGGTTATCGTAGGATAAAAACCATCCTATGTCCTTTCCCAAGGTCTACTCTATCTGTGTTCCAAACATCAAAATTGATTCAGTGGTTTAAACGGGAAAGCGTAGCAGATAGACAGACGGACAGACAGAGTTACTTTGGAATTTATAATATTAGTAGGGATATAGATAAGGATGGTTTTTAAATTACTTTTTGTGTGTCTACGAAAAATACGTGACGCTGATAGTATCACAGTGTCAGACCGTTTATCACAGACCAGCTTATTTGCTCTGAAACTTTTAGGTTTTTCAGTAACCCAAAGACGAAGATAAAACTAAATTTTGTATTTGGTTATCCCAAATCACTTTTGAGTTGCGAATAGAAAATAAGAGATTAGAGAGGATTTGACACTTTTATTATTTTAAAACTAACTTAACACCAAAATTATTTAGGTACATATAATATGTAGGTGGTAGAACCATTATCGTTCGCTCGGGGAAGTACCACCGCTGCACCCACTTCTGCCGTGAACCAATGTTATTGTGTTTCGGTGGAAACGTGCAGTTGCCGGCCACACTTACATGAGTTGTGATGTGGTTTAACTGAAACTTGTGTTTTTTTTGTATGTGTCCATGGTACCCACGACACAGGGTATATATACCTTATTGTGGAGCTATGAGTGTGAATTGTTATTTATTAATTTATTTAGAATTTAATTTTAAAACGTTTGACTTTTAGATCAAAGAAGCTTTCTTCAGAAGTGTTATTTCGTTATTTGAAAACGAGCTTCTGAGACACTTTTTTCATCTCCATTGCCATTTAATTACAACGAAGAATGATTATAATATCAAAGTCGAAGTCTAGATTTTTCCTGTGCACAAAATTATTATTACAATTTCGATGTAGATATTTACATATTTTTATTTCATAAATTGGTTTTACTCAATATAAAATTAAAAAGTACAAGGTCAGCTATTAGAATTAAATACTTGAACAAAATCGTTCAATGTTTCTGTTTATAGGCAATTTAAGCACAGTATATAAGCGGCGATGGCGGAGTGGTAAGAATCACGGTCTCCGACGTGGGAAATGCCGGGTTAAAATCCTCGGCGCGCACCTCTGACAAAATGTGCGCATTTCATTGCTGCTCCACGGTGATGGAAAATATTGTGATACGATGTTTTCCATTGATTACGATGTTTTCCATTACAATGCATGCCTGAGAGAAAGTCATAATTTCTCGAAGGTATGACGTCCACCCATCCGCACTAGGCCGGCGTGGTGGACTATGGCCTAAATCCCTCTCACTTGTTAGAGGAAACCTGTGCCCAGCAATGGGACATAAAAAGGTTGGAAAAAAAATATTAATATTAAAATTTTATTTTTTTAACAGAATACTATTTGTTCTTCTATTTAACAACCATGACTGTGGCAAGCATGTTCCCTTTTTCATCAAAAGCGATATGAATGAATCAAGCAAACTCACATTTAAGTTTTAACTTGCAGACACCCATCCTACTACCAGCAGCGTTCTATTCCCTGCACTGTGTACATACTTGGATCATGTACGCTCATATGGTACAAATCTGTATCTGGTACCAGCCCTGGATTTATAAATAGACCGTATAGGCCGCGGCCTAGGGGCGGCAGCGTCCTAGGGGCGGCAGATTTCAGAGGATAAAAGTCAAACACGTTCACTGGTTTACTCATGTTTTTTTATACTTTAAAAAATCCCTATAGAAACTCACTCCTATCGAAACCTATGGTGTGAGTGATAGATGAGAGCAGCAAGGCGGGCAGACGGCAGTGGCAGCGTAGCAACACCCCCTTTCCTTAGGTATGTAAATGGGGCGGTGGAAATAAAGTGCCCTAGACTCATAAAAAATATAAATCTGGCACTGTCTGGTACAAATAGTCACCTCCAGTATTATTCGTTTTCTCAGTGACTTATACGCTCGTAAAATACGCTGTTTTAAAACTGCTCTAATAATAATTGCTTAAAACAATTCAGTTTCTAAGAGTAAACTTCCTATAAAACATTTGTTAATTTTCAACCCTTCACTAATGTACGGGGTTGAATTAGTCGTATCAATTTCTAACGCCAACCCTTTCCATTAGGAACTCGAAACCGGTGTAAACGGTGTGTCCGTTTGTCAATTAGCGTTGCAGTGTTTTGTTCAGTCAATGAGCATTAATACTATAGACACGTAAAGTAAGCTTATTTAAAAATGATATTTTATATGACGATCAGGGATATGAAACTCTGTTACAGTAACCGAAACTATCAGATATCCGAAACGTAATAAAAAATATCCAAAAACTTCACTTATTAAGGCGCTGATTGAAATTTACATGCGTAGTTTAATTTTTTGTTGTGAATAAATGAATACACATTCATTCATTCACTCTTATAGCCACGCAGTAGAATATATTACACATGAAAATAAAAACACAAAAACCCACACCAAGAAAGAACCTCTAAATTCATCATTTAAATATTATACGAGTACATAAGCCCAGGAACTCTTGCACGGCGCAGTGGCGTAGTGACCACTGCGCCATTCGTCAAATCTAAATCGTCAAAATGTTATGTATTGGAGGTTTTATTAGCCATAATTTCCATGGGTAGTTCTTATTTGGATCTCAAAAGGGCTGAAGCGAATACCACGTGTACCACAATTAAATAAAAGAATTAAAAAGGGCAAGTTTCATCGCCATTGCGCGATACTAAAGTTAATACAGTAGGTAATTATGTATTTGCTTATTATTATATCAGTCTAGTAATCCGGCCCGGCTTCGTTCGGGTGAGTTTATATGATTACACTAAGCTACCCCAAGGAAACAGTACATTTTTCTGGGATAATAAAATAATATGTAGCATAATAATATGTCCTATTCTATAGAAAACGTTAAACGTTACACACGTTACACACTCATAGCCCCACAGTAAGGTAATTAATACCCTGTGTCGTGGGTACCATGGACACATACAAAGACAGGAACACAAACACCCAGACCGAGAGCAGAAATTTAGACTCATCATTCAAATTTCTGTTTCGCCGGGAATCGAACCCGGGACCCCTCGATTGGCAGTCCGGCATGGTAACCATTGCGCCACGCGGGTCGTCAAAAAAAGATAAATAAAGACTAAGAAAAGATAAATAGTTGAGTCATATTTTTTTCCGATAGATAAACTTCAATTTAACATCACTTAGTGAAGGAATATGTAGCATATGTCATATTCTATAGTATAGATAAATAGTTGAGTTAGAAAATTTCCTTCCTTTAGCTAAACTTCACCTAAACATCACTTAGACAAGGAAGGAAGTAAGAAATTGAATAATTCATATCAATCAGATACCCCTTGGTAGCAAGGTGAATCTAACCCTCACTTGTTTCACTTAGTGATTACGCAGCACTTTCTAAAAATTTTGTTGGCTTTTTTCTTTACAATGACAGTTTGTGTCATGCCGCCATTTTTTCTCTAAGCTCATGTAAGTTTAGTAAACTTTATGATAAATTATTATCTTTCTCTCTCTTTTACTTTTGTTGCATTTCCTCTTATCCTCACTTCGCTTACTATAATTTTAGAATTATTTGGAGAAATTAGTATAATGTAATGAACCTGTTATCTGTTATTTTGCTTAAATACCTATGCATGCTTATATGGGCCAGAAGAAAAAAGTATTACATAATATCAAACACTTCCTTGACATTCTAATAAAACGAATATTCTATGTAAACTCGATCAACGGTCATTAATGTATCACATTTCAAATTGAGAACTTACATTGTAAGATCGAGGTACCATGCATCCATTTCAATTCCTTTGCTGGATGGACCACAGGAGACGACTTTTAAGCGTTAAGGAGCTTACTTGTTAAGGAACAATACTTAGGGTATCGCGCGAAGATGGACAGCTACTACTTAAAACCACGTGGCTGGCATGCCAATCTGCTGCTTTTTTAAGACGCTTATATAAGCTTGACCTGTGTGTATGTATGTAACGGAATCTTTTAACTTCATTTTCATCTACTTCTAAGCGGCTTATTAACTTAAAAATTTGCACAGGGGTCAAAGGCCGATGACAATGCATAATATGAAAAAAAAATCCAACTAAAAAATTAAAAATTAATAAGTTTCTAGAACTAAAAAACACGCTTTTGTGAAAATACGAACTAAAAATAAAAAAGAAGAAAATGTATTTTACTGTAAAAAAGCGTGGGGTGGTTTTTAAGATACTACTGGCACCATACACCCCACACTTTTTTTTAGTTCGTATTTTCACAAAAGCGTGTTTTTTTTTTGTTGTTTTTTAAACTACATTATTTATAGTCTAATATATAAAATTCTCGTGTCACAGTCTTCGTTGCCATACTCCTCCGAAACGGCTGATTCTCATGAAATTTTGTGAGCATATTGAGTAGGTCTGAGAATCGGCCAACATCTATTTTCTTTCCCCCCCAACTGATAAAGGTGGCCCACCCCGAACATTTAAACACGGTACGGAGTTCGCGGGGTCAGCTAGTATATATATATAATTCTCGTGTTACAATGTTTGTTCCCATACTACTCCGAAACGGCTTGACCGATTCTCATGAAATTTTGTGAGCATAGGTATTGAGTAGGTCTGAGAATCGGCCAACATCTATTTTTCATCCCCCTAAGTAATGAGGGTGGCCCACCCCAAACATTTGAACGCGGTACGGAGTTTGCGGGGTCAGCTAGTTTATTTATATAATAAGCAGCAGATGTAGTAATTAATAGCAATTAAATGACTACTAAATTCCGTGACATGTCTGTTTAAGGAGCGGCTACATCGTCGTGTAGGTGTGTTGATATCCATTACATGAACACGAATGCAGCACACTAACGGAGGAAACGAAACGTTTTTATAACATCGCTACATTGTACTCCTATTAAATTTTGCTGCACGTGGTAACACTGTTAGGTACATTCAAGTTATAAAACCTTAATAGAAATTAAACTTATTTTAATAAGAAAAATTACCACACAGATTTAATCAAATCAAAAAACACAAAACAAAATTTCTTGCAAATTTTTATATTCTTTTTTTGAAAATTACTATTTCAAACATTTGTTTTTGATGGTTATTTCATATATCGGACTCATATTTTTATACTAATCTATCTTTAGCCCATACTATAGTATTTTCCTTTTCTTTTTAAATTACAGGAATGTAGTTAGTAGCAATCGAAATTTCTTGCTCAATGTTTTTTAAGAACCAGTGATTCAAGTTATTGAAAAATATGAATAAATTAATGAACGTAAATCCATCTTTAGCAGATTCGCTTAAAACGCGGAAATAGATTTAATTAGGGGGAAAGAACCACTCAAAAAAATTAATCACTCCCAATGCGATCAGTTCGTTTGATGACGTTTTAATGAACTATTGCCATCTCTTTCTCGCAAATGGTTGAGTTTCTAATTTCACCCGGGACTCTAATTACAGTAAAAAGGAGATCGTTTAAAGCATTTTTAATTTCACAAATCCTTTGTGCAAACGGAAACTATCGGATAATACCGTTCCTTGTTCGGCGGGCAGTTCAATTTTATTCTATCGCTCTTTCAAAGTGTAATATACTTTTTCTTCAAATCTTTTCTCTAATAATCCTTTTGGTGGCGGACTAGCCGTTTGCGCTACATCTTTTCTAGCTTCTTCATTATCTTTGTTAGAAATAAATACGAAATTGCAGTTGAAAAAGTATTTTCCACGGTAAAACCAGTTACTTATGAAATCGCCGGGAAAAATATCGTTTTTGAAAAACGAACGCCTAAAAATTATTTTGAGTTATGGCAAGAAGTTCGGAGAAGCATGTTGTGCTCTGGTTTTATTACAAATAGCTGCGAAACCCGGCGTTGCTCGGGTTAAAATACGTCGCATGTTTAATCTAAACTTTAAAGAGATTTACCTTTTATAATCATGTTTTCTAATAGCCATCTTATAGCCTGAAAGAATACTATTGTCAGTCCACCTGAACGTATAAATTAATGAAAGAATTTGCTCTCAGCTCCTAACCGTTGACGAGTTGTACCTTCAATCATCAGCTCAGCAACATGATATGATGATATTTATACACAAATGCCTGTTTTGCTTTAGTAAAAATATGAATATCAACTATTGTGTTATAAAATTTGTATGTTCCCTTCGATTTCTCTGGGATCCCATCATCAGACTTTGACTTGGTGACAGCTGGACCATCTCAGGAATGTAAGATTTCGAACAAAACCACATTTATTGAAAGAATTTGCTCTCAACTCCTAACCGTCGCATTACCTTCCATCATCAGCTCCCCACTCCACCCACCGCGATCAAACTCCCTTACTATAATCTACGTACTAAGGGGTATTTACCACCCCAACGGGTAGTTGATTGGAGTTAGTGATAATAGAGAAAACCGTGTCTTTACGTACAAAGAAAACCCTTTACTTTTTATATATACATATATTAAGATTACTTAGTGTATTTTTAAGTTTGGCATATCGGATAAAGTTGTTGGCATTTTGTTCGATGTAGGTTAATAGGAAATATACATAAATTTTATTTTAACGTAAAATGTACATATTTCAATTAGAAAATTGCAAAAAATAATGACAAAATGAAAAAAAAGTTTTTTTTTTTCGAAAACTCTAGGAAATATGGAAATGTGAAATATAAAAATTTTAGTTATTATTATTTTCATCCAATAATCTTTCAAATATTTTTTCAAAATCCTTATAACTTAACGAGCAGAAAAATATATGACAACTATATACTTAAACGCAGTTTTAATCGGTTAAAATTGCAAATCACTTGTTTTTGCCATAGTATTTGGTACTGCGTTCACGAGATTTGACGTCATATGACTCGCCTCTTCAGATTGGGCCATTTTTAACGCTACGCGGTGAGGTTTAACTTGAGCTCATATTTCTGTTCGGGTGCTCCAATCGATGTGGTCCTGAACATTTGAACCCTATGGCAAATAGGATCGATTGATACAATAAAAAAATCATGTAAGATCCCTATTATGATAGCCGAGTGTTTTGAGATAAAATAATAGTCCGAAAACAGAATATTTTTTTTCTTTCGAAAGCTCCATTTGACACGTTCTGATAAAGTAGCTATCGCTTTTCTCGAAAATCTGAATGAGTTTACTGACTGACGGACTAACTTAGAATCAGATATTTTTACTTAAAACTGACAATATACACATATGCTATCCCATTATGGATATAAAATATATATCTAAAAAATAATCCTGGTTCAATAGAAGATCTTTAGTTTATTTCAACATTATTTTTTACTTTGTAGTTCAGATTAAAATTAGAGCGTGTTTCTATTAGTTATTAATTAAGTATCAGTTCTTATTAAAATTGCTTTCTAGTACAAATTATTGAAAAGTTCAAAAACCTGGAGTAATTGTTAGAGCTTTACCTTGTACAATTGTGTTTTACGTTCGTTAGAAGTGTTCTCGCCCGTTAATATCCTTTTTCTACTACCTCAACTGAGCATCGTTCTTTTAAAATAAATTCTCATTTGTAATATTGCTAACTAGTCAGAATCGGATTCTGTTTACTCAGAAAAAACACTGTTTTAAATCTACTAGGGACTGATTATATGAAAACTTTTAAACTTGTCCGTTTTATTTCTTACTTCAATTCAACATTTTTTTTACTATAAATAGGTGAAAACCCGCAAAACGATGGGTAAAAAACTTAAAAGAAAAAAATCTACTTTATTATTATAGGTTGTAGTTAAAAGCAATGCTGAATACACATAAATTATTTGCAAAAATGCAAGTGCTTAACAAAACCAAATACTTTAAAATTAAATAATGTATTTATTTATTTAAACTTTTCTACCATACAAAAGCATCGGATAGAAAGCGGACTTAATGCTTAGAACATTCTCTACCAGACAAATTAAAATTAAATTAAAATAAATTATTATGATTTTCATGATCAATGATTGATTTTATAAGATGAATCACGTTGATTTTTTAATAGACTCGTAATATTTTTTAAACACTTTATTAAACATGTTTGCAATTTTAACTCTTGTAACTTAACCAAGACTTCCGCAAAAATTGTAAAATCCAGCGTTGTTAAAATACCCTAATAAGTAGTAAAAGAAGCGATACATCACAACCTGACTGCGACGCCTGCTTACTTAAATTTAACAAAAAAAAAGCAATATCCGTTCAAGCCGCGAGGGTAGCCGTTAATCGCGATGGCGGTGGTTTTACGAGGGCCCTATGAGTGTATAGAAGTGATTTACGTTATTAGGTAAAGGCAGGTCGGCGACCGCGCGGCTGGGTGCAGTTGGGTGCGGCCCATGGACCTATAGTGCGGCCACTCATTACGAGTACCTACTTAGTATATCGTTCTTTTTTTATAGTAATGGCATCGTCTGATCTGTGCAAATTACCAGTATCAAATTGAAACAATGTTTGCCCGATTCGTTGGAACTTGGTCACATAACATTTGAAATCAAGTCAAGTCAGATTTCCGAGTAGGTAAAGTGATGGCTTCTTTACCAGAACGGGATTGATGGAGTTTTGGAGGAAATGCCTAAAGCCCAGTTCTCGCCCAGTTATAGGTATTCTAGAAGAAAGGGACACTGTAATTATTTTCCTATAGTGACCAAAATTATCAACTTTATGTGAGATTTGTTATCGCACTAAAACCCTCTCGGCGGCGTACCTCTGCGCTTGGGGAGGACTCTGGGATCTCCAGTGGAACGCACCGATGTCCTCCACGCGCGGCGCCCCAGAACGGGTCCATCCTCTAGAGAGCAGATGTGCTCTCCTGCAACGTCCGATGCTTGCGATGGCATGCGGCCATGCACACATCGCCGCCCTTCCCGGGGCCGTTGGCTGAACGGATCGAGCTCCTACTCTCACCGCCCACAACCCCGGAAGCCCCCTTTTAGTCGCCTCTTCAAATCAATCAGGCAGGGGATACCGTAGCTCTATTCTCAATCGCGAAGCTACAGGAACTAAAATAAAGATGCCTACCTCATGCTTCTTTCAATTTCTCACCAAAACTCCGAATAATTCTTAGTAAAAATTGTAACCTGCCTGCGACACTGCTCGATCTAACAAAAAATGAAAGCAATATTCGTTTAAAACGCGATGATAAGATCGGATAAGCGATGGTGTACAAGGGTCCTGTGAGTGTATAGAAGTGATTTACGTGATTATTAGGTAAAGGAAGGAGGCGAATGAACGCGGTTGAGAGCAATGGGTGTGGCCACTCATTAGAGTGCCTGCTAAGTATGGACGAATGTCCGGACCAACAGATGGTGTCCGTTCACTGAAAACTACTGTTTTAGTTACTGGACGAGTTGTTCGTTCTTTATAAAGATTTCAACCGTGTTTTATTTTTTTATAACCTTAAATCAAGACTACAAAAGCGTGCCTAATGCCAATGTGGGTGATACAGCTTCAAAAATTAGGTAATATTTTTACCAGGTGTCAGAATCCTAAGAAGGTTCAGGTTTGTACCCGATTTTATATTGTTAAATATTTGGGTCAACTTATGATAAAGCCGCTTAATAGTAAAAAAAACTTATTAATTTTTATTTGATTTTTTTTACTATTTAAATTTAATTTTAGAATAGATTATTTTTCCCACCCGCGTATTGCGGTTTTGAAAAATATTATAATACGTAATAACAGAAGATGGTTAAACAAAAGTCCTGTAAGTGTATAGAAGTGATTTACGTGGTTATAAGAGGGCAGGTCGGCGAACGGCCGCGGTTGAGTACAGTGGGTGCGGTCACTCATTACGACGATCTACTAAGTATAGTTGGAGTAAAGTTAATCGTTCTTTGTAAAGAATTCAGCGTTTGTTTCGGCTTTTATTTATTAATTGATCTTAATCCAATCAAAGTCAAAGTCGTGCTAAATATCTAATGGCAATGTCTCTCAGCCAACCCTGGGTGATACAATTTTGGTAACAAAACAATATTTTTGCACCAGTTATCAGAGTCTTGAGGTTTTTGGTCTGATTTTAATTAGTTGGTAAATAGAATAGATTGATTGATGGATTTTTTTTTCAATATTTGGCTCAGCTCCTGATAAAGCTGTTTTATAGTAAAAACACAACATTTTTAGTTTTAACTTGGATGCCATTTTGTAATAGATTCATTTTCCGTTTCCGCCGGCGTATTTCTGATAGACAAAAAATGAAAGTAATATAAGCTAAGATTTGTACGAGAATTCTGTGATTACACAGAAGTGATTTACGTAGTTATTAGGTAAAGGTAGGTCGGAGAACGGGGGCGGTTGAATGCAGTGGGGCGGTCACTCATTAGAGGAACAGCTAAGTATAGACGGGGCGTCCGTACCCCCGGACGTCCGTACGTACGGTGTGTATTTGCAGAAATTTACGTTGTACGCATTCAGTTTTATTTTTTGAATTTGGCTGAAAAACGATGATTATAGGAGGGTCCTATGATATTATGACATAGAACATATAACATGGACGTATATGTATGGAATAACATATTTTGGGTACTTTATTATAATAATATTTTAGTGTACTTAGACATACGAATAATATTATGTGCACATAATTAGTCTTCAAAATTTTACTTAACATGCTTTGGAATTGTAGAAAAATTTCTATAAGCAATATTTATAAATCACTGTCTTTGTTGTTGCTACCTACAAAAAAAAACTCTCACCAACGACCAGGGTTGACTGGTAGAGAATGCCTCTCGGCATTAAGTCCGCCCTTTGTACAACATAGTTAAGTTGTGACAATAAAGTGTAAATAAATAAATAAATAAAACATATACGTGGCTACTAGAAGGCAGGTCGGCGAAAGGGCGCGGTTGAGTGCAGAGGGTGCGGCCACTCATTAGACTGCCTGGGGTCTCTTTTCTGAAGACTATGTTGCATTTTCAACATTAAATTTTCATAAATATATCGAAACAAAAAAGAAAATTTCACTATTTTTTTTATAACGGTTCATTTGTTGTCACTCAACAATTCAAGTAAATGGCAAGTACGCTAATTGTCGGTTAAAGTCACCCGTAACTTCAATTTCAATTTCACGATGTTCGAGTAGCACTAATTCATATGATAAACTGACCCGTACTAATAGCTATACTTGGTAATTACCTTTACTTGGGACGTAACTAATCAACACTTTACTTGAAATGTTGAAAGAAGCCCTTAATCATCCAATGATTATGGTTAACTAAGTCACTACCCTAACAAATGCTACACTCTACATCACTAACAAATTACAATTCAAGATAACAGTGATAGAAAAAAAATTAAGTGTGGTTTGATGAGTTATATATGAGTGATCTTGAATTCTTATTAACTCTATATAAAATTGTTTAGCTTAGTATAACTTTCTCAAAGTAAACGTATGGCATTCTCTTCCTTTGTCTTGACTTGACATATCTCAAATTGAAAAGGTAACAGTCTACCTGTTACAAGTATGTTCTATCTTCTTGTAACATGTATATAATTTATCCTTGTCAAAGTAAGCTAAACGTTTTCTCTTGTTGTTGATATCTGATATTGAATAGGTACCAATAAGACGAAACATTGTTTTCTATGTGGCAAAACATTACAGGAATATACTTATTCTAATCCATACTTCCATACTAATAGGTTGGGGAAAAAGTTTCTTCGTATTTTTTAAGAAATTGCAAGACATTTTTTGATATAGTTTATTTACATTTAACTAAAGTATGTAGGTACCATTTTGTTCGATAACTTTTTGCCATCTTGTAGGTAGGGACATGATGAGTTCCCCGTGGACCAACCGTTGGTCCATCTAGGTGGACCACGGGGATTTTTTTTCCCGCTGGACCAACTACTCAGTAGTTCAACTAAATTCATTCCCGGTGGTTCAACTTGTCAATTTAAGATCCAATTAGTAATAATATACGATAATATTGTGTATAAAAAAATGTGTTTGCTTTTTTGTCTTTCTTTCACGTCGCGATAGTGTTACGCATAGACATGATTTTTGTATGGAGATAGTTTTAGGGGTAGGAGAGTGAAAAGTACCTAGTATAGGCTAATTTGTACGCGGAGAAAATCAGAAATTCAATTTCAGTTGGAAAGCTTGTGTAATATTATTTTGAACACTTAAAAGAAAGACTACTTCAAAGATAGGTAAAAACTACTTTGCAACAATCCGGCATTACGACAATTACGACGGTTACTCGCAAAGCGACAATTACATTACGTGTAATCGTCGTAGCGCGCATAGCCCGGTGGTTAGCGTAGAATGCAAACTATCTATGCAACTAAGCCAAACGGGCGCGGTCGGGTGTGAGATGGCCGACCGCTAGTGGCAAAAATTTCATGCACGTTTCCGTGCTTCGGAGGGCACGTTAAGCAGTCGATCCCGGTTGTTGTCGATATATAACAGTCGTTAAACCTTGTCGGAGGCCTTATTGGCGGTTCGAAAACATCCGAGAGCGGGTTGGCCACTAACCCGCATCTCCACCAACCCGCATTCGAGCAGCGTGGTGGAGTAAGCTCCAGGCCTCCCTAATAATGGGGAGAGACTCGTGCCCAGCAGTGGGATGCAAAAAGGGTTGCAGCCAACCGTCATAGAGTCAATAACCCTGATGACGATGACGCTCTGTTTTGGGGTGAAACACGTGTTGGTGGTGGTACGTATGTTGGTGTATTTTTTTTTTATTGTGGCATGAGCATGTATCCTATGTGGATCATACGTTCTGTTTGCGGATTGTTGCAAAGTAGTTTTTACATATCTTTATGACAATGGAGTTCCGCAAAGTTACGCCTGATTCTATTAAGAGCACTTCAAGTTTAATTATAAAAAACTATTTGAAGTTAAATTAAATGCCGTATCTTGCTGCGTATTTTTATAAAAAATACACAACACCTTTCCTTAGCACCTTATAAAAACCATTATAAATGTTTTTCCTGACAAATAAAGTCTTAGCTTAGGGCCTGGAAAGTAACAGTGGAAGCAGTATAAAAGCAAAAACGCAATATCTTTCCAATAATGGTCTTGGCTTAGGCTTTTGCGCTCATAAAGAGAAAATATCACAGCACTTATTCAAAATAACGTTTCATAGTGATATCTAGAAGTGAGAGGAAATTATTTTCGTGCGAAAGTGAATGTGTCAAATCTATGTGAGATGTGAGCTTTTTTGATACACATTCGTTATAGGTACCTAACTTTTAAATGCGGTTACTTATTAGTTTATTTTTTTAAATTGAGTAGCAAACGAGCACGTAAGTCACGTGGTGTCATAATTATAATAATAATCTTATGATAATCCAATAAAGATTATGATTATGAATAATCATAATCGATTATGATTATTAATAATCATATAACGTAACGTAACGTTACAATTGATTATAAGTAAGATAGGTAACTTAGAGCTCTAAAAATAGTTTATGCCTGTGAGGAGGTACAAAACTTTGACAATAAAATTAAACATGAAACTTACTCGTATTATTCACAAAAAAAATAAAATTACAGAATATATAAAATAAAATTACAAAATTAATAAATTTTGAAACATTATTTTAAAATACATCATATTAAAGGAATTTCACAATAATTAAATTATATTATTTGCATCCAATAAAACATCCGACAGCGGGTTGGCCACTAACCCGCATCTCCACCAACCTGCATTGGAGCAGCGTGGTGGAGTAAGCTCCAGGCCTCCCCAATAATGGGGAGAGACCCGTGAACAGCTGGGACGCAAAAAGGGTTGCAGCCATTTGCATGTCTATATACTTTAAAATTTGTCATTAAAATATTCATTGTAATTATAATAACATTTTATAATATAAAAATTTTTGATAAATATTCGGTCTTTTTTAATTTTCTTAAGTACATTTGGCAATTTGTTGTAGACCCTGTAGGTGGTAGTACTATTATCATTCGCCCGGGGAAGTACCTACCACCGCTGCACCAACTTCTGCCGTGAACCAACTATATTGTGTTTCGGTGGAAAGGTGCAGTTGCCGGCCACACTTACATGAGGCGACCAAGCGACCTCCGGAGCAGCAGCGCAACTGCATACAACCTCAGACAAGACTTAGGTACCTATGTTTGCTTGATGTTGTACGTAGATGTACAAGGACAGCAGCGACCACTTAACACCACGTGGCCTGCATGCTCGTCTGATACTCCATTCAAATAATAAAAATAAAAACAAAATGTTAATTCGTTCAAAAGATGCGGTTGAGAGATTTTCCTAGGGCTTTACTTTAGAAATAATAAATAAATAAATAACATTTTACACTCCATAGCCCCACAGTAGGGTAGGTAGGTATACCCTGTGTCGTGGGTGCCATGGATACACACAAAGACAGAAAACCAAAAACATTCAGACCAAGAACAGAAATTGAAACTCATCATCATTATGATGCTTTTTATCATCGTGCATCCCTGGAAAATCTTCTTATTAATAATCTAATTTTTTGCCTGATTTTCACCAATCAGCACTTGGTCAGTGTTGGTGGACTATATCTTAAATGCCTCTCATTTCAGAGAAAGAAACCCAGTGGAAAAATATTTGAGAATTTAATAAGTTGATAAGTATAAAGATAAAGGTCTACTCACACGGCCGGCATTTGTAAGCTACTTCGACGAATTTCCTGGCCTTAGGACATGGGTCGACGAGTCCCGGCTTTGATTTAGTGCTGAACTTGCATTGGGGCTTCTTCTGACAAGCCTCCACCACCGTTTGCAACAGCGAGTACTGGGAAAAGAAATATAAATTAAAAACTTTATACATGTAAAGTAGATATAAAAAATTACGATGTAAGGACGTCATTATACTTTGTTGAAAGAGTAGAGCCTGCTTAGACTTTACTACTCTGAAACGCCCATGGCCCTTTCACTGGCGTAGAAAGCAAGCGATCTTCGCGGCTAAGCCAACCGGGCGCGGTCGGGTGTGAGATGGGTGACCGCTAGTGGCAAAATAAGTAAGCACATTCACGTACTTCTGAGGGCACGTTAAGATATCGGTCTCGGTTGTTGTCGATAGATAACAGTCGTCAAACCTTGTCGCCTTAGAAACGGTTTCAAATATCCGACAGCTGGTTGGTCACTTACTCGTATCTCTACCGACCGGCAATGTTAGCGATGGCGCGTGGTGAAATAAGCTCCAAGCCTCCTCATTCACTTCGTTCAGTCATTTCACACTTATACCACCAGACGAAGTTTAAAGTTCCACCGGTCCCATCTGGACTTGTGGCGGCCTTCCACAGTCCGCATTGCACGTTCCTTTATACCACGTATGTACTTGTAAATTATGGAATAACATTCCTGCTAATGCATTCCCAGTGGTCTACAACATGGGGTTCTTCAAGAAAGCTGTAAAAAGCTGGCAACGCTCAGCTGACTGACCCCTGCACCTTTACACCACGCGGCCTGTCTGCCTTTTTGTCGGGTTCGTAAAAAAACTGAAATTTATTTTAAGACCTTTTTAGACATCCAGTGTAAAAAGGGATTATAAATATAATATGGCCAGACTTACTTTAGGCAACAATCAGCCTTCAGAGTAACATCAGACCAAAGGATTGCTTCGGCTTGCTTGAGGTTGTGTGCATATGTTAATGGGCTGCAAAGTTCAGTGTGTCTCTTTAGGGAATGCAATCCCAATCTCGCGAGATCTCGGCCTTTTTTAGCGAGATTAATCTCGGACGAAAAAATTGAGAGGTCTCGCGAGTTTAACCAGATTGAACTAGAGCATAAAAACGTCCTATTCAAAGCGTGGGCTGAAACTTACGGAGTACAGTTTGATATTAGAAGAGAAGACTGGTTGTTTCTTTCATTTGTTATTTGATAGATACGTACGTCAAAGTTGACTACTTAGAATTTTATTAAAAAATTATAGACGGATACGTCATATACTGTTTGATGCATAAAAGTCGATTGAAAAAATTCGTGAAAATAAATGTTTAACTTATAATACCTATTAAATTCTACCAGCGGCTTCGCCCGCGTGGACCCGTTTTATAGGTTCCCGTAGGATAAAAACCATCTATGTCCTTTCCCAACGTCCACTCTATCTGTGTTCCAAATTTCATTAAATTGGTAAAGTAATTTAAGCGGGAAAGCGTTACAGACAGACAGAGTTACTTTCGAATTTATAATATTAGTATGGATTGTGATTATTTACAAAAAACACACAAAACTGTCAATCTCGCGAGATCTTAAAATTGGCGAGATCTCGCAGTATTGCTATTCATAAACTCACGAGATATCGTTTGAGCCCCAATCTCGCGAGATTTGCATTCCCTATTTCTCTTAGAGAAAAACAATTAGGAAACTGTGCAGAAAATTAAATTTTAAAGACGCTCTTATGTATTAAAACAGAAGAAACAAAATTGACTCGATCTACTCACATTCGGTAAGCCAGAGCTTATAAAGAGAGGATCGATCACCAAAGCAGTGACAAGACGACGGAATCGCATGCGGAAGTGGTAGGTCGTAAAAATGACATTATCGGTCAACGACCCAGAACTATCCGCGCCTGTGATGTTTAACTTGATAGATAGTTTGTTACTTGCCAGCGGTTGTGTGCTATGGCCGGTTTTTATTTCAGCTACATTGTAATGAACTCTTCATAACCAAAGGTACTTTTAATGAATGAATGGGAAAACAGGCAGGTTGTAGATGACCTGTACGTCATTTCCAAGGTTCAATTCCTGGATAGTGAGGAAAATTTTCTTTGAATGTCTCTTTTGGTTTGGATGTTTGTATCATTTTCTATAAGTATGTCGATGATACCTACAACATGCGAAAAAATATTTTGGGCTTGTAAGTGACGCTTAGTGATGAGTGAGTGATGCTTAACTTGATAGATAATGTGTTACTTATAAAGTAAGGTAAAAACTACTTTGCAACAATCCGCAAACAGAACGTATGATGGTGTATACTTTTTTCATGCAATAGCACCTCCCTCGCTCTCACATAGGACACATGCACATGCAACAATAAAATATATACACCAACATACGTACCACCACGAACACGTTTCGCCTCAAAACAGAACATCATCAGGGTTATTGACTTTCGTATACACAATCATACGTTCTGATTGCGGATTGTTGCAAAGTAGTTTTTACCTTACTTTATAACAATGGAGTTCCGCAAAGTAATGCCTGATTCTATTAATTTTATAATGTGTTACTTGCTAGAAGTTGCAGCAGTTGTGCTATGACCGGTTTCAACTACAATATCACAAACTTTATGCTGCAATTTCCAGATAGTGAGGGTACCTAAATTTGAATTTCTGTTTTTAGTTTGAGTGTTTGTGTTATTGTCTGTATAACTTAAACTAGCAGCCGCCCGCGACGTCGTCCGCGTGGACTTTGGTTTTGGTCATTGCATGATGTTATATTGCCTATAGCCTTCCCCAATAAGTGGACCATTTAACACAAAAATAATTTTTCACCTAGAACCAGTAGTTCCTGAGATTAGCTTGTTCAAACAAACAAACAAACTCTTCACCTTTATATATTAAGTATAGATTATTATGTGCTGATGGTATTTAGGAATTGGATTGCGGTAACGTAAGTGTAAATCATTTGTTTTAAAATTATAATAGTTGTTCGCGCCAATTAACTCATTCTTCATTCATGAACCACCTTCATCCTCCCTCTCTTTCCCGCAAGCGCACTATTATATAATATCGGCATCATTCGCACCTGAACGAATGTATATGGATCAGGAAGACATATTAATCAGTCTGTCTTCTTCCGGCCGCCGGCGTATACGCACGCAAGTCCTTTCGTGACAACCGCACCGCAAGCCACCTCATGCGTGGTTAGACTCGCCGCATCGCCGCCATCACCGCTGTCAATAGTTTGTGATTTAACGACTCAAAGTGATGAATAGGTATAGTGTAGTGTGAAGGACAACACCAGTTCCCGGGCAAGAGAAGATTGATCGAGGCTTCATCAGTACACGAGCATACCATCAGCTCCAGCCCCTGTGATAATCCAGGTTAGTGCGCTTGCTCCCTATATCAATCCTTCTCGTTTTCCACCCTTTATTCTCCCATTTTTGGTCCATGTCGAACCGGATGTCGAACCAATATTTTGGTCACTTCACCCGGGTTAATTATTTAATCTAATAAATACGCATATGTATATATTTCATGTAATATAATATATTATAAGTGCCTATTCATATTTATTTTTGCAAATAGGTATATATCTACGATTATTTTATATCCCGCATAATAATAACGCACCGCTCATGTAGGTATATTATTCTTTTTGCAAAATGCACCGCACCATCCGCTCCATTATTTACCTATATTTGTAATCGAAATTACACCTCATAGGTACGCATTCTATTTTTCATTAATTGAAGTCCGCCATATTGTATTTACCGGAACCGACGCGACCGAATCGTTGTTTCGCTAATAACTACGAAACCATTCATTCAATACGCCATACTGATTTTTATAATTTCAACTGTTTTAACTGATTTATCTTGTTCACGACAAAATGTCTACTAAAGGTAAAATTTAATCTGAAACGATTTCAAATGACGAAATTAGTTTGAAAATATTAATTGCAAAACGAAATTCTATTTACGAACGTTTACAACAAATTTATGATTTATCTATAAGTGCATTAAGTTCGTCAGACGCACAGGACACATTTCTTGACACGGCATCTGACCTTGAATACTTGCGTACTGAGTTCAGGGACACTTTAGAATCTTAAAATGTTACAAATTTAAAATTAAATCCGAACGCGCAAGTCGATTTCGGATCGTGGAAATCTTTTCATGATCTATATAGTCGTATTAAAAGTCAAGTGTCCAAATTAAACGCTCCATCTTCATCTTCAAGTAAATTACAGAATAGTTTACCTACAAAAATTATACCTTCGCTTCCGCCCATAGAATTACTTTCTTTTAATGGGGACATACGATACTGGTCTATGTTCTACCAACAATTTAAAACCTTAGTTCATGATAATCAGCAATTAACAGATGCTGAACGCGTCTATTATCTTGTTAGTAAACTTAGTGACAAGGCATTATCAATATGCTCAGGCTTAATGCCTACAGCTGAAAACTATTCTGTGATATGGAACGCGCTCATACGTAGATATAACGACGAGCGTGCGCTCGCGACTACCTACGTCAGTCAGCTGTTAGAACTGAAGAACGTTAACACTAACACATCCGCTGGTTATCAAATATTTATGGATAAATTTGATGCTTCTATTAACGCTCTTAAGCAACTTAATATTGATGACATATCTGATTTTCTGTTTCTAAATATCGCGCTTAGAAAATTAGATAACGATACCGTAAAGTCGTTCGAAATGTCGTGTCGCAACGTAAATATACCTAAATATTCCGCTTTGGTTCAATGTTTACATGACCAGAATAGGGCTTTGTGCCATACAATAAATACTTCGCACATGTCTAACAACAATAAAATTAAAGGTAATTTGGTTCCCGCTCCCGCTAAAAATATAAGCAAAACTTTTATTAATACAGATTCGTCTCGGTCATGTATTTTCTGTAAATCGGGTGACCACGAACACCTATATGTCTGTCCGCATTTTTTAAAAATAAATACACAAGACAAGTACAATTTTGTAAAACGAAATAAATGTTGTACTAATTGTTTAAGTAATAAACACGCCACTCCTTTTTGTAAGTCACAGCGTAGATGTAAGCATTGCTCCCGCTCGCACCATACGCTACTTCATTTTGCTAGTGGTAAGAATAAGGTCGATCAGTCTTCGGTACAAGGACCAGGAGAACAAAATGCATCCACGTCATGTAACGTATCGCGCGATTGCGGTAATGCGCCGCACTGCACTACATTATTGGGGACTGCGAAGATTAAAGTTTGTACTAAATACGGTCACCAATATTTGTTGCGTTGTTTAGTGGACCCTGGCTCGCAATGCGATTACATTACGAAACAGTGTTGCAAACGGTTATACCTACCGATCTCAAATAAAACACCAGTTAAAGAGGCGCAAGGAATCGGTGGAGTATCGCAGAAGATTTTAGGTGTTACTTCTTTGCAGTTTAGCTCCCGCTTTGATGAAAATAAACTTTATCATATTGAACCGTTAGTTGTTCCCACTATAACTGGACAATTACCCGAGTCGCTAATAGACGTTTCGAAAATTAATTATATAAATAATTTACGTTTAGCTGACGATCAATTCCATAAACCAGGTGACATTGACGTTTTATTAGGGGTGAAAACTTATTTACAAATTTTGTTAACTGATAAAATAATTAATTCGCAATCGCCGAGTGCCATAGAAACGTCACTAGGATACATAATAATGGGAAACGCAGAGATCGACTTTACTACTTGCATGCCGCGTTCTTTAGTTTCTTATCCTACTCGTTATAATAGTCAAACGTCGCTCATGCATTTGCTCGAAAAATTTTGGAAGTTAGAGGAGCTGCCGCAAAAAACTTATTTGAGTCCTGATGAACAGGAATGTGAGAATATTTATACTTCCACTACTCGTCGCAATTTGAACGGACGATATGTTGTCGCCCTGCCCTTCAAGGACACACATGATAAGTTAGGTGATTCTTTTATAACCGCTAAAAATGCTTCTCGCTCCTAGAGAGACGTTTTAATAAATGTCCCGATCTTCGCTCCCGCTACAATGAAGTCATTCAAGAATACATCAACAAGGGTTTTTTATCATTGGTTGCTTCAAATAATTCTACGGAACCTTGCTTTTATCTCCCGCACCACCCTGTCATACGTAATGATAAAAGTACAACTAAATTGCGAATAGTACTCGACGCAAGCGCTAAGTCAGATAATGACATTTCATTAAATGATATTTTACATAGTGGGCAAAATTTACAGTCTGATATTTTTAATATTTTAATAAACGTACGAGTTTATCGCATCGCCTTTTTTGCCGACGTTAGACAAATGTATTTATGCATTGAAGTACAAAAATCGCACCGCGCGTTTCAACGCATTCTTTATCGCTTTTCTAATGAGGAAGACATACAAACATACGAATTTAATCGTGTGACTTTTGGTTTACGCTCTTCGCCTTTTCTTACGCTACGCATATTACGTCAGTTGGCTTCCGAGGAGAGGGAGTCCTATCCTTTGGCTGCTTCGGTGGTCGAACGAGATATTTATATGGACGATATCGCGCGTTGACGCGCCCTGCGTCAACAGCGCCGTTGACGTAGCCACTCAACTAATTCAAATGTTTAAGCGAGGAGGATTTGAATTGGTTAAGTGGACTAGTAACAGTTCAGAGCTTTTACAGCACATCCCCGCAACTCACCGTCAGCTTGACGAGGTCTCATTCGACGACCAAAATTTTTTTTTTAAATATTGGGTCTTCGTTGGCACCCCGCAACTGATTGTTTTTCTTTTCTAGTTTCGCCGCCGCCGCTCGCTTGTACCAAGCGTTCTATTTTATCCGCAACCGCTCGCTTGTATGATGTTCTGGGGCTCGTGGGTCCAGTAATTCTTTTCTCTAAGCTTGTCATTAAAACCTTATGGGTTCTCAAACTTGACTGGGACCAGGTTCCGCCCGCTCACGTTGTTACTACATGGCAACAATATATTTCAGAGTTACCTTTGATATCGAAATTAAAGTTTCCTCGCCATATGGGTATAAATAAAAATTCGCAAGTCTCGCTAGTCGCGTTAGCCGACGCCAGTGAAAAGGCGTATGGCTGCGTGATTTATTCGCACATCGTTAAGGATGATGACTCACCAGTGGTAACGCTGATTTGTTCTAAATCAAGGGTGTCGCCGCTAAAAACTATTTCGTTAGCTCGACTCGAGTTATGCGCCTTAGTATTACTCGCTAATTTACTGCGTACCGTACATGACACGCTATCCTCTAGACATCCCGTTAGTAACATTTATGCATTTTCGGACTCTGAAGTCGCCCTTTGTTGGGCCCGCTCCTCACCCCACAGGTTTAACACATTCGTGGCTAACCGCATTTCGCAAATACAGTTTTCTTTATCTCCTGATAATTTATTTCACGTAGCTGGTTTTGAAAATCCCGCCGATTATATTTCTCGCGGTTTATTGCCGTCGCAAATAATAAATTGTGATCTGTGGCTACACGGTCCCGCTTGGTTGTCCTCACCGAGGAGTGAGTGGCCAATACAACCATTTTCACTATCTACCACCGATTTACCGGAAGAAAAAACTGTAACATGTACCGTTACTAATAGTCCAGAGCATCCATTTATCACTCTTAGTTTTAAATTTTCAAAATGGAATAAATATCTCCGATCCGTAGCTTATGTACTAAAATTTATAAAAAAATTACCGCGTAATAAAACTATAACCGCTTCTGACCTGGAATACGCAGAGAATACTATTATTAGGGTGGTACAATCCAAAGCTTTCGCGGAGGATTTAACTAAGATTCAAAAGGGGCGTCCTTGCTCTTCTGCCTTACGCAAGTTAACTCCGTTTATCGCAGACGATCTGCTTCATGTGGATGGACGTCTTCAATATTCGTCTTTACCAGACTCGCAAAAACATCCAATATTATTACCAAAGGGTGGTCATATAATAGATCTTTTAATAGATTATTATCACTATAAAAACTTTCACGCTGGCCCGCAATATTTACTCGCCGCGTTGCGTGAGAAGTATTGGATATTGTCTGCACGTCGCATAGTACGCTATCGCGTCCATAAATGCAATGTTTGTTTTAGAAATAAACCTAAAGCAGCGCAACCGATGATGTCCGCGCTGCCTGCTTGCCGACTCGAGCAGTGCAACGCATTCACTCACACGGGGGTAGACTACGCTGGCCCTCTGAACATCACGTTGACACGTAGGCGCGGCGTTCGCAGTCAAAAAGCATACTTATGCTTATTTATATGTCTCGTCACTAAAGCAGTTCATTTAGAGCTGGCCTCAGATCTAAGTTCTGTTCTTAGACGCATTCAAGAGGTTTATATCTCGTAGAGGTCCATGCAAGTTTATCTATAGTGATAACGCTACTAATTTTATTGCTTCACGTTCATACTTGAATGAACTTCATTCCTTTTTACGTTCAGACGAATATTATAAAGTATTTAATCAGGTCCTTTCTGATAACCGCATCACTTGGAAACTTAACCCTCCAAACGCTCCACATTTTGGTGGGCTTTGGGAGTCAAATATAAAGGTAGTAAAGTATCATTTATTTCGCGTCATAGGTAAGCAAATCCTCACGTATGAGGAGTTGCTTACTGTCCTCACTCAGGTCGAACGCATATTAAATTCACGACCGCTTTACGTGTTAAGTAGCGATCCGGCGGAACCTACTGCACTTACGCCCGCGCATTTCCTCGCTGTTAATCCACTTGGATGTTTACCCGCCGCGGATCTTAGTAAAGAACGCATTAATCTTTTATCACGTTTTTCATTGCTTGATTCGCTAGTTCAGTCATTCTGGAAGCGCTTCAGATCAGAATACTTACATACACTACAAGCAAGGGAAAAGTGGAATAACCATTCTTTTAATTCCATTTCTGTAGGAACCGTTGTTCTTATCGATATGGATAACGCTCCGCCTCTTCAGTGGCCGCTAGGCGTCGTCACTGAACTGTTTCCTGGTAGGGATGGTGTGGTGCGCGTTGCACAAGTGAAGACTAAGAGCTCCACTTTGCAGCGGCCCATTGTTAGACTTTGCCCTCTACCAACACAATAATATTTCTATATGCCTATGTAGTTTATTTTTTATAAGTTATAGTTAAAGTATAAATTCTCATCCCTCTATTATAATATTTTTATTAATTTACTAATTATATTCATCGCATCGCCTCTATTCACCGCATATATAGTTTCTTCTACATAATATTGATTCCGCTGTATATATTTATTTTTATTTTTTATAATTCGCTATTTGAGGAGACCTCAAGGCCGGGGGGATGTTCGCGCCAATTAACTCATTCTTCATTCATGAACCACCTTCATCCTCCCTCTCTTTCCCGCAAGCGCACTATTATATAATATCGGCATCATTCGCACCTGAACGAATGTATATGGATCAGGAAGACCTATTAATCAGTCTGTCTTCTTCCGGCTGCCGGCGTATACGCACGCAAGTCCTTTCGTGACAACCGCACCGCAAGCCACCTCATGCGTGGTTAGACTCGCCGCATCGCCGCCATCACCGCAAAGTGATGAATAGGTACCTATAGTGTAGTGTGAAGGACAACACCAGTTCCCGGGCAAGAGAAGATTGATCGAGGCTTCATCAGTACACGAGCATACCATCTGCTCCAGCCCCTGTGATAATCCAGGTTAGTGCGCTTGCTCCCTATATCAATCCTTCTCGTTTTCCACCTTTAATTCGACACGCAACTTACAGTCCACAATTCCTGCACCCGCAGCGGGGGATCATCTTCAGATCCAACATCATTTTTGGTCATATCGAACCGGATGTCGAACCACCAATATTATTTATAATATAATAATACTAATTAAAAATAAACCAAAAGTAATTGAGAAGTTGTGAAAGTAATGGAATATTCAACAAACTTCAATGAAAACAAAAAAGACAAACATAACTACTTACGTATGACTATAAAAAATTAATACCATTCATTAACTGAACTGTTTTCTGTTTAAAAATATGTATAAGTTTTAAAATGACACCGCGGCATATTAATAATTAGGGGTGTAGTGTAGACGCAAGGCTCGCGAGGCTGTTGACGCTGACTTGATAAAGACTAATGACACATATTTCAGCGTTAAAAAAGAAATGAACTGTTATTGGATCCCATAAAATCTACGGAGAATATTGACTTCATCATAATGATAATTTGAATACGTGTGAAATATTTTATCAATTTATACAAACTCACCGCTATTCAGATGCTACAATGCACCTGAGGCGAGGAGCACTGCACTTAGCCTGGAGTGGTATTATTGAATAGCACCGAAGCGTCCTTTATTCAGCTTTGTAGACACCCTTGCGTAACAAAAGCCTATCATTTTATCTTAGCTTTAGCCATTACTTAGTCTAGCTTTCATATAATTAATTGGGAATCTTTTAGTGCATATTTTTACGCTACACAGAATAAATTACTATTTTATAGTTAAATGTTAAAATGGACTTTGAAAATATTCGAATATATTTGACGACTCGTATAGCGCAATGGTTACCACGCCGGACTGCCAATCGGTGGTCCTGAGTTCGATTCCCGGTAAAGCAGAGATTGAAATAATGAATTACAGTCTCTGTTTTCGGTATGAGTGTTTGTTTTTGTCTTTGTGTGTGTCCATGGTACCCACGACACAGGGTATATTCTACCCTACTGTTGGGCTATGTGTGTGAGTGAAAAGTTATTTATATTATTTATTTACCCAAACTTTTCATTATTTACTTTCTGATATTATAGCACCCCGCTGCTTCACCCGCGTTATAAAGAATAATTACCATAATTACCATGAATAAATATTTATTTGGGAAATTTAATGGGTCTTCATTAAATTACCAACATCTACGTAGGATTGTGGCATCCTCATGGGAAAAATGTTTACAAATAATTGTATATTTTCTCAGCTCAGCCTGATAATATAGAGGGGTAATGCCGCCAGTGTTTTGGTACCGGGCCTTTTAGACAAAATATATAATAAACAAAACTTTTTCAAATTGAGCCTATATTTGTTAGACAACTAACAAAATAAAAGATAGTTAATCTTGGTAGAACCACATTCAATTCGTAGGTATATTATAAGCAGCAGTGTTTGTGTGATACGCGTACAAACATACCTACTGTCGATAAACGGACAGAAATTTTTTTCCATTCTTGTTGTCAATCTAAGAAACACTGCTCGTAGAAGCTTTTCTTTAATATCGTTAATGTAAGTACAGGTATCGATACGTTATAATCTATACAAAAACTACTCAGACGCTACAAGTATTTGAAGAGGCCCTAGAGACGATGGGGCCTCCCCTCGTTGAATATAGACAAACCAGATTTCGACATACTCTAATATATCTAAATTTTCTTTCTTCTTCGAACTAAATGTATAAAATATTAACAACCTTTGTAATCACCCCTATTTGTGTAAATAAAATTCTGTGTCTTTCAGCATAGCATCGCATTTTCGTAGTTAATTCCAGTGTCAAGTAAAACATTTGACTTCTACTTTTGTTCTTTTCAACCTAAAGGCGATGAACGGGAAAAGAGACATTCATTAAGAAAAATATATTTTGTATTCTTAATAAGAAATAAATACTAATTTTCCATCTTTCTTTCTTTAAAGATCATTGAGAGTCAAATTAGTTAAAGTATTTCACCTACATCGAACCAACATCGAACCAAAATCCAACAACACAAAAATAAACCAAAAAAGTTTTTGCTGCAATGGAGTGGCAGACAAGCAGGCCGCGTGGTGTTAAGTGGTCGCTGCAGTGCATGGACATCAACACCAAGCATAATAGAAGGGGAGCCCACGAGGCTTATTGTGGATTTACTCGAGCGTCATCAGTTGCGCATATTATAGGTTGGGTGGTAGGAAGATTAAAAGATTATTATGATGTTTTCCGTTCAACAGGTGGGGAGAACGCCTATATGTTTTCAAAAATTTTATACGAAAGGTATAAATAAAATAATGACAAATATCAATCAATACTATAACAAATTAAATGCATGGTAATTCATATTTCAGTAATTTAAATGGATGATAAGTCATAGTGATAAGTTTAGTAATCTGATGATTTTAGTATGAATGCATACAAAACAGCGAAATAAAAAACAGCATTTTAGCAATCTCGGGAGAGTTCGAATTTTTATTATTTAAAAAAATACTGTACCTATATAGAAGGTTCAGTGCATGGACGCAAGGTGAACCCCATATCTTAATCTGACGCGCTCGAGTAAATCCGAAAATCCCCTCGTGAACTCCCCTACAGGCTCATCTTTCCTGTGGTCGTATCCAGTTCCGCTGTTACTCCGAAAGCTGATGATGCATTTAAGTCTGACCGGGAAGTGAAAATAAAACAAGACAACGGCATGTCTTTTTCAAGTTCAACCATAGTATGTTCTATTGTAATCAAAAATAAGTTACTAGTTAAATCACAACAATTACTTTCCTTTTTTAATTTTAACCGCAGTTCCCATAAAAATGTAAAATCAGCACACTTCTAGTGGGTACAGTCAGCGAAATAAACCGAAACACTATTTTAACTTTCCGCTGGAATGAGTCTGATGGGAACAGAAAGAACGGGCCATTAAAACTTGGATGACTGGAACGGTCGGACTTGCTCATATCTATTTTAATGGTTCCATTTAATTATTATAATAACTTTTGCGCTAATAAAACAACAGGAACGTACGCCCTTTAAATAGTGTAGAAAAGTTTCCGCTATTAAAGCCGTGAAATATGCGAAGGCTTACTCTTTAGTAACGTACACTCAACACATTTTATTTCGCTGATTTAGCAGATTTTACATAGGAGATTTTGCAGTTAAAATACTGTATTTCCATAAGTTTTATTGCACAATACAACTGATAATTTCAATAATAAACTATTAAGTACGACATTTTTTCATTTTTATTCTGTTGTTTTACTTAATAGACCTGAAGACGGTGATAGTTTTGAAAATTTTACTTTAATAGGTATAGAATATTACATATTTCCGGATCATTTTGAAATCTAAACAGATCTAAAAAAAAATGCCATGTATTGCTGTAAAAATCGCATACATAGTAAATGAGTCACCTTTTGCCACTCTCATACAAAAATATTCAGTTAAAAATACATTGAACTTAGTCAATTTTGAGAGAAAATTGGCCAGAAATTGCATTTGATTTCAGCAAATTGAAATAATATTTCATAAAATTTATTTGACATAAATACTCTTCAGTTCATAATCAATCCTGAAATAAAATCAAATTATTAATGGAAATTAGGCATTAACAATCTTTTAAAGTAACCTAAATCTCGTAGCACAATTCTTGACGAAAGCTAATAAACTAATATATTAGATTATTAATGAAATGATGAGTTATATGTATTGTGCGATAAAACTTATGGAAATACTGTAATTTAACTGTAAAATCTAATGTTTAATCAGGTAAATTAGCTAAATCCGCAAAATTTCGTATGTATACGGCCTCTTTAGTCTTGTATAGTCGACTATAGACTCGAGTCTAGTCATTTGGCAGCATGATTTCAATATGCGCAGTCCGAATCGTCAACGACCCAAGATTGACTGACAGGCTAGAACCGCTTAGCTTGCGAAGAGACATAGGCTCGCTCTGCGTGTTCTACCGACTTTACTACGGTGAGTGCTCCGAGGAACTCTTCAAATTGATGCCTACATCACCATTCCATGATTATACCACCAGACGAAGGTTAAAGTTCCACCGGCACCATCTGGACTCGTGGCGGTCCTCCACAGTCCGCTTTGCACGCTCCTTTTTACCACGGACGTGTAGGTTATGGGACAACCTTCCAGCTGAGGCATTCCCAGTGGACTATAACATGGGGTTCTTCAAGAAAGCTGTAAAAAAATCTCTCCTCCAAAGACGGCAATGCTCGGGCGGCTCCCCTGGGGTTGCCCGTGTCCATAGGCGACGGTGATCGCTTAACATCACGTGGCCCGTCTGCCTTGGCTGCAACCCTTTTTGCGTCCCACTGCTGGGCACGGGTCTCTCCCCCTTATTGGGGAGGCCTGGAGCTTACTCCACCACGCTGCTCCAATGCGGGTTGGTGGAGATGCGGGTTAGTGGCCAACCCGCTGTCGGATGTTTTCAAACCGCCCATAGGGCCTCCGACAAGGTTTGACGACTGTTATCTATCGACAACAACCGGGACCGACGGCTTAACGTGCCCTCCGAAGCACGGAAACGCGCATGAAATTTTTTGCCACTAGCGGTCACCCATCTCACACCCGACCGCGCCCGTTTGGCTCAGCTGCATAGATCGCTTGCGTTCTACGCTAGCCGCCAGGCCATGCGCGCTTCGGCCGCCAGGCCATGCGCGCTTCATCAGGCGTGGCCCGTCTGCCTTATTGTTAGGTTTATTTATAAAAAAAAATGCTCCTCTAGCGTGGGAATAAGGTGTCCGCTGGCTCGTTGTTACTAACTTATAAAACAATTAACCGAACAAACCTGCATAGAATTAGGCCAAAGGCACCTTTCTTCGTCAGGATCTTGAGGACTGGTGTCGGGTACGCAGCTGTGGGTGCCAGGGGCTGCCTTCCCATACTGCGCCACTTGGATGCTAATGGAGGTCCCTCGAGGACAGGAAAGGGAGACCATCTCGTCATCGCAGGCTGCCCGTTGCATGGTTTTGAGTGTTCCCGCTAGTAGGGCTGTAAGAATAATGAACAAGTTAATTTTGTAACTAATCTTTAAGACTAAAAAGTATGAAACTTTCTACCGGAGTAGTATAAATGCCGAAGCGCGTATGGCCCAGTGGCTAACGTCAAACGTAAGGAATCTACGCAGCCAAGCGAATCGATGGGGAATATGATTGTGACCGCTGGTTACAAATTTCATGCTCATTTCTGTACTTCGGAGGGCATATTTAGCCGTAGGTCCCGATTGTTATCGATAGATAGCAATCGTTACATCTTCTCAGAACTTATATGGGCAGTTTGAAAACCCCCAACAGCCGGTTAGTCACTAACCTACATCTCCACCGAACCGCATTGTAGCAACTTGGTAGAGTTAGCTCCAGAGGCCTTAGTGTAAGTTTGTAAACGCAAACGTTACTACTGCGTCAGAGTTAAAATAATAAATAAATAAATAAATATCTTTGGACAATTCACACAACGCCATCTGATTCCAAACTAAGCAGAGCTTGTGCTATGGTAATCAGAAAGCTGATAAACATACATATATAATTCTAAATAAATACTTAAATAGATAATTTAACACCCAGACACAGAACAAATACTCATGTTCATCACACAAATATTTGTCCTGGGTGGGGATCGAACCCACGACCTCACGCTTCGCAGTCGGCTCATCACCCACTGCGCCACGGAGGCTGTCAATTGGAATTGGACGGATAGATATTATCATGAAAGGAATAAGGTCGATAATTAAATTCTTAACGCAAACTCGTTAGTAACGTTTTCGCGTGTGCAGACTTACACTAAGGGCTCAGGTCTACCTTATATTGAAAGGTGAACCGTGAACAGCAGTGACTAAAGACCAACATAACAATATTGGCAAACCAGTTTATTTTTTAACTGTTCCATATGACAAACCTGCAATTAATACAGCCTAATGAGTTACGGTAATCGATTACGGTCTATTTACGTTATAACTCTCTGCTTAGTTCTAATTCTTTGACACCAGCTTTTATCATCTTAACAAAACCTGTTACATCTTAACAAAATAATTCCTGACATATAAAAAAATACACCCTATAAGCACAACGGTGTTCAAGAGACTTGTTCACTTGTTCGCAATCACCATCTGAATTTATTATTTTCTGATCTGATCTTGCTTTATATATGTATAACAACTCTCGTTTGGCATATAGTTATTTATATTTATGTATAAATATTTAATATTGTATATATATATTATAATATGTATTTATTTAAGTATGTAATAAGTATTTTTATATCTACGTATTATTTAGTTATTTAAGTTTAAGTATGATATGTGAAGTTATTGAATTATGCATAACGAGTTCTCTTTTATTTCTATTATTATTTTTGACTTATGCGCCTACCACAAGCTCTACTCGTCACCCAGGGTTGGCTGGTAGAGAATGCCATTTAGGCATTAAGCACGCCCTCGTGTTCCTTATTTTTAAGGTAATACTGTAAGTTAAATAAATAAATAAATAAATAAATAAGCAAAATTCACTTATAAATTACCGAGACTTCCGGAGTAAGATAAGCTTTGCATGCAATTGGAATTAACTGAATTAGCTAACACTGAACTAGTTTCCGCAGTTGCAGTAACACTACGTTGCCTGAATGCGTACAATATTAGATCGATAGAATAGAACAATGTTCACGGTTTCTCTTATCTCGAATGCACTGCTACAGAAATTATGTTTCTCAGGGGATTCAATGGAGAATAAAACTAATAATAAATAATGTAGTTTAAAAAACTAAAAAATACGCTTTTGTGAAAATACGAACTAAAAAGTAAAAAAATAAGAAGAAAATGTAAGCGTGGGGTGCATGGTGTCAATAGTATCTTAAAAACCACCCCACGCTTTTTTTACAGTAAAATACATTTTCTTCTTACTTTTTAGTTCGTATTTTCACAAAAGCGTGTTTTTTAGTTTTTTAAACTACATTATTTATTTTTAATTTTTTGTTGGTTTTCTATTCTCATATTATTGCATTGTCATCGGCCCTTGACCCCTGTGCAAATTTTCAAGTTAATCAGACGCTTAGACGTGTTAAAAATATAAAACTTTATATTTGTTTCATTACGTACCTTAGGCCACGAACTTATCAGCCGCCCCTCGTATATTTTTTTTATCCTGATGATCCTAGTTAGGACTTTATTATAAAGTTATGAGATTATTGTATTGTCATCGGCCCTTAATCCCTGTGCAAATTTTCAAGTTAATCAGACTCCTAGAAGTAAGTGAAAATGAAGCTAAAAGATTCCGTTACTTACATACATACAGGTCAAGTTAATAAAAGCGTGTTAAAAAAGACCCAATGTACAATTTTGGTTCCAGTTTTTTGTGACTTATTAACTACTATTGAAAAATCCTACCTAGTACATAATAATCTTCTCTTTTATATGTCCCTTTTTTAATGCTTTGTCTAACCCCTATTTTTCTATCTGTTTTCCTTAATAAAGGTATTTCTTAGTATAGTTCCTATAACTTAGGGATTAGGAATACAGCTACAGGGACTTAACTAAGAACTGCTGCCTGATCGTAAGAGGCGACTAAAAGGGAGCTTCTAGGGTTGTGTGCGGTGAGAGTGGGAGCTCGATCCTTCCAGCCAGCAGCCCCGGGAAGAACGGGGTAACATAACCCGGTATCCTCTCCCAAGGTACCGGGTACCTTTGTCCCCCTACCTCATCCCCCGCGATACCAAAAAAAGGAGTTTTTCAGTTTCCTTTTTAGGATCGTAGATCGTATATCGGATTTTAGATCGTAGTACCTACTAAGACTCCGCTGTTCGTACGTTTACTGTCACCAAGCTGTATCTTTGATGATTTACTGTGTTAACTTTATGGGAAAACATAGATATTAAAACGCAGAACGTATTTCCGTAAGCTCGTCGGTCAGCAAATTTGTATCCGATATTAAATAATACCGCGCGCGCGATTACCCGTGCATGCAAGCCAAAGTAACTGAATTTGCGAACACTCCAATAGCTTCCATAGTTGAAGCAGTGCGTTGCTTCAATTGAACAGTATATACTTTAGTTCAATAGAATATAACAGTCACTAATTTTTCTAATTTAATAATGAGATAAAAAAATCACATCTTACGTAAAACTACGTAGCGGGTTACCCATCGTAACAACTAGTGGCAAAATCTTCATGCACATTTCCGTGCTACGGAGGGCACAGTCCCAGTTGTTATCGATATATAACAGTCATTTAACCTTGTCAGTGGCTTTATGGGTGGTTAGAAATTTTAGGAAGACCAGAAACCTGCATCTCCACCAACACGCATTGGTGTAATGTGGTGGAATAAGCTCCAATCAATCTTTCTTTTTCAGCCTTCAATCTTCTCCCTGCAGACGCAAAAATGACTAAAGCCAGTAACATATTTGACGACCCGTGTGGCGCAATGGTTACCATGCCGGACTGCCGAACAGAGGGTCCCGGGTTCGATTCCCGGCGAGGCAGAAATTGAAATGATGAGTTTTATATTCTGTAGTTGGTCTGGGTGTTTGTGTTTCTGTCTTTGTGTGTGTTCATGGTACCCACGACACAGGGAATCCTAGTGTGGGGCTATGAGCGTGTAACGTTATTTATTTACGTTATTTATATTACTATATTATACGTATGAAAACTCATCGAACAGCAAGTTATACTCCGTTATTAAACAATACCGTGCTTCCAATAACACGTGAATGCCAAACAATGTAACTGAATATGATAACACTCCACTAGCCTCCATACTCGTAACTGTTGCAGGAGTATTGCTTGAATTAGTCTTAAAACTCAAAACCCATAAAAAGTAACATTAAATTCCCTTAACTCGCATTTCTGATAACTCGCATAAGAATTTCAACCCGTCATTTATAGTGCGCTAGATACCCTTGCAACACATGCAACACATGCAACAAACATGCAAGCTAAAACAGCTGAATTAGTTCACACTGTACTTGCTCCCAAAGTGCCAGAGTGGTAAGTTGCTTGAATGTGTTCAATATATAATCGATAGAATAAAACGATGTACATGTGTGTAGATGTAGTGCTGGATTTACCAAAAGGCTGAGTAGGCTGGAGCCTTTTTTGGTATCGGGGGAAAGCCATCAAAAGGTACCCGGCACCTTGAAAGAAAGAAAGAAAGAAAAAATATTTATTTCATATTAGGAATACGAAATATTCGCTTAATGAATGTAATTTTTTTCCGGTCATCGCCTTTAATTGCCCGTTTGGACTAGATGTTGAGCTGAGAGAAAAAAGGCGGCGGAAAAAAACTCCCCCTTGGGAGAGGATACCGGGATATGTGGGATTTGACCGCACTAAAACACCCTCGATGGCTGCCTCTGCACTTGGGTGGGACTCCGGGATCTCCAGTGGAACGCAAAGCAAAATCCATGCGCGACTTCTTAGAACGGGCCCATCTTCGCGAGAGCAGATGTGCTCTCCTCGATGAGCACCGATGCTTGCGGCGGCATGTGGCCCACTCCAACCGCCCATAACCCCGGAAGCCCCCTTTTAGTCGCCTCTTACAATCAAGCATATACCGTAGCTATACTCTTGATAAATATCAGGGATTGAGTAGACTGGAGCCTAGGGCGGCAGATTTTGGGGGGCGGCAAATTTGGCCCAAAATTTTTTTCAACAAAATTTAAAGACAACCTGACCGCGGAAGAAATTATTTAAATATGAACTTGTTAAAGCTTGCTAGTTTTTTGCAAAAATTGAATAGCCTATTGGCGGCAAATTTCTAAAGCCTCCTCTACCTAGCCTGCCTCTGTCATTATAACTATTATTACGAAGTCCGATTTGCTCTGACTGTAGTAGTGATGTGTACTGACAAGCGTGCATGTATGTCATTAACAAAAGCCGTTTATAAAATATTAGCTTACTTATGCAACTGTTGTTTACTCGACTCTGAGCGCTCTTTAGGTAACGCACGCTAAAACGATGTGCACTTACACGCCTTACAACATTCATAACCGAACGGGCTTAGTGACATAGAGCATCTATACTAAAAACAGTCATATTTAATTATTATATTTTCGGAAATTCAATTCCTATATCCAATCGCTTAACGAGTTTTATCTCCTGATTCGGAAGGTTATGAAAAAGTTCTACAATATTGTTTCTCAGTGGCAGTGGCCACTCGCAGTCAGATCTGATGTTTTCAATCAGCTTATTAGGCCCGCTAGTTCTGACAATACTGTTATTTATCTATATAAAATCAAAAGCAAAAAATTAACCTGCTCTTCGAGGAACAGAATAGCGAACAGTTTGCCACAAGCGGTCACACTTTTAATTCCCACGCCTGAATGCTTATCTCAATAGATTACATCTACAAAAATGTTTCATATTCATAACCAAATTACCCTCTATACATAAAGTTAATTATAAAAAGAAAATTCCATCTAGTAATTGTGCTTGTGGCATTGTACCCAGAACGCTGGCAGCGTTTCCCCTCTGAACTAGTAAGCTGATTTTTTGGGAAAAATAGGTGCCAGCCCTCTGGTCACCTGAGGCTAGAATTAGTCTGGTCGACATATCTTTCATGAACGTTTTCATGTCAGCCGACCATGGACCCATAGTTTCCATCGCAAGCGCCGCAAATTCATATTCCTTCGTGATGGAAGAATATTTGCGGCGCTTGAGAAGTTGTGCATGGTCGGCTGCGGCCCCTACCTTTTTAGCTGTTTCAGCTATATGCGATGGGGCCAACGTATCTACACAAGTAAAATCCTATACCAAAGCCCGACCCCTCTATACATTGAACTATATTACTAGAGTATGGAACAGACATCCCGAACCAAAAATTTACTTCATTTTGGTAAGAGTTAGAACTAAAGTTGCCTGCAGCGCTAAAACAATTGTTGTCATTTTATGCCCGTTTTCATTCAGTGTTTTAAACATTTAAATGTCTACTTACCGGTGAAATGTTAAACCATCACTTTTTTTGATGTTCTGGAATGATTACGGCAGTTTTGAGAACCAGGCATTTTCATATAGTTACTTACGCGGGTCAAACTAGACTTCTCTCTACGGGCGTTGGATACTCACTGGAGAGTTGAGGTCTATCTTACCTCCATGGTTGAGGTACAGGCACAGCGTACCGCAAAGAAGGCGCAAAATCATGTAACGCGTTGTTTTCTCTATACATAGTAGTAAGTAGTACCTCAGTGCCTTTATATCAAAAAAGAAATATGATGTGCGTCCCCTAATAAAACCTCTGAGTCACGCTCATACTTCGCTGTCATATTTACTTTACACTGTCAACAAAATTCCGTTACGCTATTAAGGCGAAACATCACTCACCTCGTTATTTTCATCGCATTAAAGGGCGTGTACACAAAAATAGGTCACCTATGCCTGGTATTAGTCATTAAGGCTAGTCGGTCGTGTCAATCAATAAAGGTAAAAATATTTCAGTTACAAAATTGGTTAAATAAACGTTTGTAGTAAACTGACAACGTTAGGGGATAACGAAAAATTCGGTTATGTTTTTATTAAAAATAAAAATAGACGTACATGTTCTGTCCGTATTTGTTCCCTTTGATTTTTAGTCGTTTGCTGTTAAAGTGTTCTTTTTTACGTGTTTTTGTCTCTTCCTGAGAAAATCTGAATAAAGAGTACTTGTTGATAGATGTGAAATATTAAAATTATTTATCGCTTCGCTTTTATGAATAAAAGCATATTTTATAATTAAAAATAAAGGTGATATAAGAAATTAGTAGACACATTATATTTTTTATTCCTTGTGAACCTTGTTAAACTTTTTATCACATAACACTATTTTAATTCAATTCGTCTGGAAGCATGTGAAACTGGTAGAAATATGTAACTATCTTTATCTCAACACTGATTGGTCTCTAGTAGTGAAAAACCCCCCGTAAAAGGTAGCCGAGGTTGTCACATCCACACAACCTCAAGCAAGTCTATCGTCCAAATTCTAGAAGAATATTTGCTTATGTGAGCAGGCAACTAGGCTACGCAAAGAGCGCTATTTGACGTGTGTTCGTTATGTTCGCCATCGATTCATGTCGATTTTGACAAACCCATAGTAGCAGATGTAGCGCGCATGGCCCGGCGGTTAGCGTAGAACTCAAACGATCTATGCAACTAAGCCAAATGGGCGCGGTCGGGTGTGAGATAAGTGACCGCTAGAGGCAAAAAAAAAACATGCGCGTTTCCGTGCTTCGGAGGGCACGTTAAGCCGTCGGTCCCGGTTGTTGTCGATAGATAACAGTCGTTAAACCTTGTCGGAGGCCTTATGGGCGGTTTGAAAACATCCGACAGCGGGTTGCCCACTAACCCGCATCTCCACCAACCCGCATTGGAGCAGCGTGGTGGACTAAGCTCCAGGCCTTCCCAATAATGGGGAGAAACCCATGCCCAGCAGTGGGACGCAAAAAGGGTTGCGGCCATAGTAGCAAGCCTTCGTCTATGAATTCGTTAAGATGACCCTATACGTAGGCGAGCACTATGAGACCTCATAGTATTGTTTATTGGTGGAAATCTTGTTTGAGGCTTTAGTTTGTACGCAGTATCGCTAATACTCCCAAAGCTAATGGATCCCTCATCTCAGTCTGGCCGGTAGCCGCACGTTTCCAACGAAACACCATAAAAATTCTTCGCGACAGAAATAACAGGTGTGCGGATATACTTTTATTCCTTCTTCTATATCAACCGTAGTTTCAAAGCTTCTCAAATCAATTTAGGAGTAATATTTGTATTTTTCATATCAGTTTCATAGTTCCAATAATTTAATTACTTGTATCTTTATAAATTATCTGAATAATAACTCATCGCCTCTACAATATGAAAAACAAGTTTATTGCTTCCACCAAACAAAAGAGAATAATATTCAAAACAGTAATAAGCGATTAAAATCTCCATTTCAGGGAAAATAATTATCCGTCTGGATATTAAAAGAGCATAGCTTAAACAATACAACGGCTTAATTACAACGAAGACAATTGTTAAATTTGAAAGATGATCGCTCTTTTAAATATCGAATCGCGTGCAAAATGAACATCAAATTGACATCTCTCTCTGCTAACATTTTCTAATTTCAAGATAGGTAACACTTTCCACTGCATTTGTGGCGAGAAGGTGAAATAGACGTATTGTGTTTCTTGTTTTATTTTCATTTTATTTTATAGGAATATACTTTTGATTTATATCGGATAAAGATGCGATATAGGTCAATACAGAGCACGAGTCTTGTGAAATGAAATAATAGTGCATAAATAAGTGTTTATCGACTTCTCTCCAAAACTCCATCGTATACCTATTATGTTCTGGTAATGTAGCCATCGCAATAGTATAGAACCAAATAACTATAAAGTTCATTGATTTGCCGTAAATGTATGGATTTTATATTTAAAATTAATTAATGATTTTCTTTTCTTACTACTTTATACCGACAATAGCAATCCTCTGGTGTTTATTTTAGTTTCTTTTCACTAGAAGTCGCAGATTTCAATCAATGTGCTACCTCTTCCGGCCTTTTTCTTAGCAAGAACAAAGTAAGAAACTTAGAAAGAAAAATAAGAAACTATGAAGTTATACTAGTTCATGAAATTTGACTAAGTAAGAAGGTAATTTTTTTATATACCCATAACTGTCTATTAAATAAATTGTTGTTGTTGGACCTCTAAATATTTAAAATAAAAAAAATACGTGACATGCTGAGAGTATCAATTGGATGAAATATTTTTAATTATTGTACAGTTTTTAAAAGACAACCACAAGTATTAGAACAAAGTTTTGTTCAGCTTTATAAGTTCCTTTCTTTTCGTTTTTTTTATTTCGTTCGTTTATTTCGTTCCTTTATGATATTGCACCTTTTTATAAATTAAGTAATGTTTATTTATTATTCGGATCGGATCCTATCCCAAGCAAACCTATTACAAATAAAAATTAAATTTTCTTTATAATACATATTTGACCAAAAAATTTTTTATTACCCGTGTCAAGCGAGAAGTTCAAGTTTCTAGTTTAGATCAAGTCCCAATACTATTAAAAGCTTTTAGAAGTACGTGTTAGTGGCAAACCACAACTTTTTTCAGAACGAAGAGAATATTCTCTTTAACCTATTTTCAATTTAGATCAAAAAGCGCTTCTCGAACCGAAACGTTAAAGTTACAAAGAGTTCATCTAACGACAAGATTCGGTACGTCTTGATATGCCCCAACTTACCTTACCTGTTTCCAAAAAGGAGTTTATCAAAATTGACTTACGAAAACTTAAATTGACTTTAATCGGAACAAATATTCGTGTTCCAAATTGTCTGTGAAACGGAACACTCAAGTGTATTTGAAGGGCCGGCTTGCAAATCGGAAGGGTCTTCATAAAATCGTTATAAAAATATCTCAACATTAGTCGTGGGTTTCTCTGAGAACAGTGAACGATTATCTACATTAAATTATATGCCATAAATTTGCGCCCACTATTTCTTTCGTATTGACTTTGATAGGTTTGAAATTTGGTCTTTTTTTAAAATAAACCGAACAAAAAGCGGACGTGCCGCGTGGTGTTTAGCGCATTAGCCCGCTTTGGCGGGCGATATAATAAGAGTCAAATTCAAATTAGTAGTTAGGAAGTCAAGTCAGTCGAATATTCAAGTAAAGCTATGGCTACTTTGCTGGAATTGGATTTGAGCGTTGCTCGTATCCTTGGCGCGTCTGTGTCGCCCACAATTACATTCTAACCTCTTTAATATGTTCTGTGGATTGAACCAAGTTCAACGACCTATAAATCAGCTCCATTCATATAAAGTTACATGATCCGATCAATGGATTGATATTTCAATGAATCGATAGTGTGATCGTAATTGTACCTTGAACAGCACTCGCTTGCTCGCTTATTATCAGAATACGACAGAAATCCTACAATATCCAAAATGGTTTGTAAATTAGCGCCTGTCTTCAGGTTTCTATTAACGAGAAACAAAACAAAACAAATTGTATTAGGCGTTTCCATTTCTTGACGTTTTTCTCTTAAGGGCTACGACGAGCAGCCACCCGTTCAATTTTATTAAAAGCGAAAAGTTGTGAAATATAATTGTATCGTTATTACTTACCCAATTTACGTCACTTTCTCCTGAAATCGTAATGTCCGTCTTGAATAGGAGAATGAAAAGAATGCGTTTTGGAGAGATAACTTAATTGTTGTAACTTAGTTGTTAATTATTAAACCTTATAAATACTAAATTTAACTTTAAACAAAATTACCAAATAAATAAGTATATATTCTGACTGTAACATTCTCTGAAATGAAATGATTTAGTTATTTCAATTTATTTGTAAAGTGTTGTACGCATTTCATATTTAAGGATTTTGCGTATTACATTTGGTTATTTGTATTATGGCATTTATATTTCACTTGTTAGTCACAAAATAATAACTATGCTTAGGTAAGTAGCGATTGAAAACTGGACGGTTTTGCTTGACTCGCTCCATTTGAACTATTGTTAAAGTCGGAAATCGAGAATGGAGTACAATGAAACATTTCATTTTAAGTTTTGAAAATAAACTTACTCTGTAGATATGCATTGGCTACAATTGTCTCTCCCATTCTTAGGGAGGCCTAGAGCTACAGGATGACAGGATGACAGAGATCATGATTGGCCAGTTCATGACGCGTGTGACGTAGTACTGTATTGTTTACTGCTTGCGTCGTCTTGCATGGTCAGCATTTCATGTGAGGCGCGCGCTCATACTGCTGTAGTTATCGCGCCGTTATAGACTCAGATTCTAAAAGGAAATCTTGATTGGAAAGAAATTACTAATTAAATCGGTAAAATTAAAATTTTCCTTTTAAAAATATCGTTAAAGCATCTTTAACTGTTTTTCACTATTTTGTAAGAAAAATCGGAAACCACAATAGATACCATAATAAAATATTATTTGATACAGTTTCATACCGAACATTCTGAAGAAAATCTTACGTTGTTTTTTCATATCGGGTGAAGCTTATCATGAAGAATCCCGAATACCCCGAATAAACTTGAGACGAGTTGTTTTTTACAATAGAAAACAAACAGAGTCCGAAGCCGAAAGCCGGTATATCGGTACATATAAAATTTGATAAAAAATTGATATAATATTGAATATCTAGTCAAAAAATTATCAATAGTAAAGGTAAGTATCAATTTATACCAATATTTTTTTAGTAAGTGCCAATATTTGTTTTAGACTGCAGTAATAGTTTCTTTGTTTGAGTCGGAATGAAATTATAGCAGTAGTTATTGCATGACGAAAAATGACGGATTAGCTTCCATGACTCTTTACATTTGTTTATCCTATTTTTTATTGTTGGTTGGCTGCAACCCTTTTTGCGTCCCACTGCTGGGCTCGGGTCTCTTCCGTCAGGAGAAGGTTTTTATGAAAGAAAAAAATAAGAAAGTTGCGCGGAAAATTAGTATATATAAATACTTTAACTACCATTTTTTTTCATTTAAAATTTGAATTCAATAGGACGTCTGTCGGGTTAGATATTTACTTAATAAACTCAATGCTCACGACATCGTGTGAACATCGTGCGAAAACAAACACAGAAATGTTTTACACAGCAATAACATTTTTCAGTGGAAAGGTTTCAATAGTTTTCGGTGGAAAGGTGTAGTTGCCGGCCACACTTACATGAGGCGACCACCAGCCTCCAGAGTAGCAACGCAACTGCATACACTACCTCTGACAAGACTTACTTATGCTTGCTTAAGGTTGTATGTAGATGTCCATGGACTGCAGCGACCACTTAACACCACGTGGCCTGCATGCTCGTCTGCTACTCCATTCAAATAAAAAAATGAAGGTTTATTTAACAATGTTTTTCTGCATCGTATAGAATGTGAAAAATATGTATGAACCTAATTTTCTCGGAGAATATAACTCAAGCTCAACTAACCATAATCTATCATTGTTTTTTGGTTTACTTTGCGGGCAGTAGTGTGTCATAACTCATAATCTTTTTTTTTTGCAAGGATGTAACTACGACTTAATATAGGTAATTAGTCATTATATCATAATCACAGTTCAGTAGAAATTGTTGTGTGTATTCATACCTACTTATATTTATACACTAGCCTTCCGCCAGCGGCTTCGCCCGCGTGGACCCGTTTAATGGGTCCCCGTAGGATAAAAATAGCCTATGTGCTATTCCAGGCTTCATTGATAAATTAAAATCATAGGCGTTTAGCCAGTTGCACCAACCGCGTTGACATGATTACCCGTTTTCACGTAGGAATGAAGCATTTTCCCGCGGTAAACAGTAGCCTATGTTACTCAGGGTGAATGTAATTTTGTAATGGTGAAAGAATTTTTGAAATCGGAACAGTAGTTTTTGAGTTTATTCTTTACAAACATACAAAAATACAAATCTTTCCTCTTTATAATATTAGTATAGATGTATTTTTATTGCTTCCGCCTTCATGGTAAATTTAGTAAGTCCCTGTTTATATATTTCAGTATACTATAATTTTATGGTGTGTTACTATTTATTTTTATCTGAGCACTAGTTCCTATATGAAAGGAGAACAATTCATACAATAACGCTAGTCAAATATGAGTTAGTAGAAATCCTCAAATCAAATGAAAATTATTTCATCCGAGGCAGTAACTATAAGTTTTAATAAAATATTGGCAACTCTTGGGTATTAAACCACAAAAAATACATCCCGTTTTCTGGTATCACATATATTAAGATCTTAATGAATCAATTATTTATTACTACTGAAAATATTAAAACTTTTTCCCTTCTATGTTTTATTTTACTAAACGTGCCGCTAGTTAATACTAAAAATAGTACATATCTGCCATCAATTTAATTCCCACGATAAGAAATTAATGGAAATCCACTGATAGCATGTAGGAAATATAATAACCTTTTTCGGATTTAACTTATATAATTGCTGTAAAGAGAGTGGGAGCCATTTTGGAAACGGTGGGCAGATAAGAGTGAATGGCAGCTTAAAGTACCGTTAGTTGAAGCTCTTTCGATTTGTTGGTTCAGTTTTTTGTAGTCCTTCATTGTACAAAGTTTTTAACCGACTTCAACAAAATAGAGGATTTTCTCAAATCAGTTTTCAATGTATGTTAGTACACCGATAACTTCGAGATTTCTGGTCCAAAATACGTAATTCTTTTTTAAATGTGGAATGGGTAGGTGTTATTTGGTCCCATAAAAATGTAATTCAGGTTGGTCCAGTAGTTTTTATTTTATGAGCATTTTGGTATTATAATATATGTATATATTTCAGGAGTCATGGTTTACTTGGGGGTGTGCGTTATTTGCAACTCCGTGGTGTAGCGACCTTCCGCTACTCATCAAGAGATATCACCATGGGTATTCCTGAACCACACTATCGAAGTTTCCTGAATATCCGAGCATATATACAAGCTCCGAATTGAGTCAGTTGGAGCGCGGCCGCTCCCGGGCATGACCACCTCGCCCGGCGGGAGATCTCCCTTTGCCAAACTGGTAACCCCGTACAAGAATACGTCCCTTCTGACCTTCATCAGTCGCACCTTCACTTCCTGGATGGACTGCAGCATCACTTCACCGGCTCGTCAGGGTCATCGCAGCGCATCGTGATACCGCTTCCTGATCCTGGTCCAGCTACCTCCTGCGACGTCGTGGACGGCTCGAGTACCCACTCTTCTCGCCTCCACATTCCAACCTACCCTCACATCTCGACTCACCGAAGACAGAGGGCATCTTAACACTGCGCTATACCCTCGCATCCCGACTCACCGTCGACAGAGAGCGACACAAGGTCTGCACCTTCACATCTCGACTCACCGCAGATAGAGGGCATTCAAGGCGGTTGTAAGCGAGGATTGAAGATATCGACCTCCGGTCTGAGCACGGAGTCATGTAGCGACCTTCCGCTACTCATCAAGAGATGGCGCCACGGGTATTCCTGAATCACGCTATCGAAGTTTTCTGAATATCCGAGCATATATACAAGCTCCGAATTGAGTCAGTTGGAGCGCGGCCGCTCCCGGGCATGACCACCTCGCCCGGCGGAAGATCTCCATTTGCCAAAGTGGTTTATTTATAAAGATTTTTCTGCCAGTAAAGTTGTGAGCCAATTTTTTTTGTTGCAGCTATTTGAATCAAGTGATGGAATTCTAGGTAATTGACGGAATCCCACAAATGATAATATAAACATACATTGTTCCGTAATACTTTCAAAAGCTACTCAGATATTTGTGTATAATGCTTATAAGTGTATTATACTGCATGATATAGTATTATTAACCTAAAAAATCGAATAAGGAAAAACTAAAACAACCAAGAATAAAAATGACAATTCGCATAATTTTGATAGATACTTTTTGTAAAAATGATAAAGACTCTTTTTTTGATTTGTTAAAAAATAATTTATTTTCAAATGCTTTGATTTAAAATTCCTATTACATCACCATACTGATGCCTTATTTAAAACCAAATATCTATTTTGTTCAAGTATATCATGTCTCTACGCAAACAGTGGATGTTGATACCTGTAGCATTTCCTTTCCCATGGGTTTAATTCCCACGATAAGAAGTTAATGGAAAACCTCTGACGTTAGCGAGTGCACAGGAAAATATTCCCGGTTTCGAATTGAACTTACATAGTTACTTTAAACTTCAAAGAGGAGTAAAACCATTATGGAAACCATCCACAGACAATGTGAGTGGCATTTTAAAGTTTCGTTTGTTTTGTGAAATATTTCGTAAGTTAAAAAGTTTTTTATACTGGCCTGTAATTTGAGCTATCGTTTTTAATCTGTATTTAAATACTCTGGGATCGAATTGCACATTAGGTAGATACAAAACTAAAGATTGCTGTTATGGCCCATATATAATCTTTTGATTTGTTTGTAAAATATTTCGAATATTTAAAAGGTTTATTTTAATTTGGGCATCCGTTTCTGCTGCTGCACTAAAATCTTCAACAACCTACAGTACCCACTGCTGAGTATAGGTCTCCTCGTATGCACGCCAACTCGTGCGGTGTTGTGCTTTCTGCATTCAGTTCTTTCCTGCGACCCTTACTATGTCATCGGTCCAACTGGCGGGTTGACGGCCAACATTTCGCCGCCCAGTCCAAGGTCTCCACTCCAAAACTCTTAGGCTCGATCTTGCGTCTGTTGTTCGACTTACGTGGCCTGCCCAGCGCCACTTCTCCTGGGTGATAGTGGTAGCTATATCTTGTAATTCTGATCGTCTCCGAATTTCGGTGTTTCTTATGCCATCACGAAGTGACACACCTAACATAGCTCTTTCCATTTTTCTCTGAGTTACCTGGAGTTTTTGGACAGCACGTCTAGTAACCGTCCAAGTTTCTGACGCATAAGTCATGACAGGCAGCACACACTGTTCCTATATCCGACGCTTGAGGGAAACTGGCATCCTACTCTTGAACACTTCAGGCATTTTGCCAAACGCAGCCCAGCCTAATTTAATGCGTCGATCCAACTCTCGGTCTTCTACGGTACGTTCTTGCACTCCGAGACTTGCTCAATAACATTACTATCCACGGTGATGGTATCCGCGTTATTTGTCGTCATTATTTTAGTTTTAGATTACCTGATGTAGTTCCTGTATCATTGCTTGTAGGTTTTCTAAAGAGTCTGCGAAAATGACAATATCATCAGCGTAATGGAGATACGATAGTTTCTGTCCGTTTACTGTGATTCCATTTTTTGACCAGTCAAGAAGTTTAAATATATCTTCCAAGCAAGACGTAAAAAGCTTGGGTGAAATGGTGGCTCCTTGCCTGACCCCTGCTGCCCTAAAATATTAATTAAATAAGTTTATAATAATATGGTTACAACAAAAAGAAATAAAAACCATTACGAAAACTTTGAACATGCAAGGTCTTTAATGAAAACGGTCGACAGACAAGTGTGAATGGCAGTTAAAAGTGCCGTTAGACCGAGCTCTTTCGATTTATTGGTGCTTTTTGTAAAGTAGTTCGATAGTCAGAGAGATTTTCAAATTCCTGTTTTAAAACAATATTCTATGTCTCCTGCTATCGTGGATTTCTTATGGAGCTCAAACCCCTACTTTTGATGTGACTACAAGCCTTTTATTAACTTGAAATATATGTTTGTAGGGCTGCAACTCAATTTTGAAACAGTATCTTTATCAGATTGAGCTAAAATTTTGTACAAATGTTTAGTTCAGATGAAAATGCAATTAAATATAGGTAGGTACTCAGTATTTTTGTAAACCCAAAATGGCTGCCACAATAAAATAGTGGATTACTTATTTTTGTACAACCCACCTTTGAAATGAAAGAGCTCAACTTGTAGATTAAAATATTACATGAAAATATTTGATCTTTTAGCACATTTACTTAAAATTCATATAATAATATGTATTTTTACCGACTTCCAAAAGGAGGAGGTACTGTATTCGGCTGTATGTATTTTTTTATAAACATATGTTCACCGATTACTCCGACGTTTGTGGACTGATTTTCAACATATTTTTTTGTTTGTATGCTTATACTCCCGAGGTGGTCCCATTGCCACCAAGTTAGGATCTGATGATGGGATCCCAGAGAAATCTAGGGAACTCTCAAATATACGAAATTTGTGCATAGTGATCACCATCTCATGTCTCTGAGCTGATGATGGAAGGTACTGCAACGGTTAGGAGTTGAGAGAAAATTCTTCCAATAAATGGTTTTTGTTTGAAATCTCACATTCCCAAGGTGGCCCAACTGTCACCAAGTCAAAGTCTGATGATGAGATCCCAGAGAAATCGAGGAAAACTTCAACTTTTATAGCACAACAATTCATTTTCATATACATAAATAATAGCCTATGTGCCATTCCAGGCTTCATTGCTATATTAAAACCTGCTGTCGGATATTTTCGAACCGCCCATATGGCCCCCGACAAGGTTTAACGACTGTTTGTCTGTTTGTTGTGAACTGACGAGGGTAAGCCGTCGGTCTCGGTTGTTATAGATCTATCGATCGATCTACCGACGGCTTACCCTCCGAAGCACGGAGACGCACATGAAATTTTTGCCACTAGCGGTCACCCATCTCAGACCCGACTACGCCCATTTGACTTAGCTGCATAGATCGATTGCGTTCTAGCTTGCTAGCCGCCGGGTCATTTGCGCTTTGCGGGTCATGCGCGCTTAACTAAAAGCTTGAGGAGAACACCGGGATCTTTCTACGGGTGTTCCCTACGTGCGGTGCCTCAAAATGATATGGTGTTCTCCTGCAACCCCCAGTAGTTGCGACATCAAGCAGCCACGAACGCAGTGCCGTTCTTCTCGAGGCCGCTAATTAGATGATTGGAGCTCCCACTCTCGCCACCCGCAAACCCAGAAGCTCACTTTTAGTCGCCTCTTACGATCAGGCAGAGAGTACCATAGCTCTATTCTTAATCCCGAAGGTATATGCTTGTCTACCACCTCATTCAAATAAAAAACTTGCAGTTTTTACCAATTATTTCTACGTGAATATACCCCGACACACTAAAACAATGGTAATTGATGAATTTCATACACGACGGAAAGAGGTCACGCGTGCTGAGGCCTCACCCTCTCATATATTAATTAAAAACGTGACAACCACAAATTTAGCCCCTTTCATACCGTGACTGAATCGAGTTAGACAATGACTCCTTCCCATATCATGTTGACTAAAATTTAGAAGGATTTCAGGATTTATTAGGCAAATTGCGGATAACCCACTTAGATAACAGATGTTCTGTTTAAAAGTTGAATATCATATTAACGTTTTATGGTTTTTTACACGCTTGCTTTTAAGATTAATATGGAAAACGTAATGTAACGTAAAGCTTGTAAAAAATGTTTTGGAGTTTTTAACTTTGAGTATTTCTAGCCCTATAAATACTGTAAATATGTACACGAAAACTCATTAAGAATTAGTGCTTGCTTTTTGAAAAGATGTACATGTTGTAGTATTTTAAGGCTTCTTTGTATTCTTATGAAAAACATAAAAGACGTACCGATAAAGTTTTTATACATTATTTTTAACAATTTACCAAAAAATATTTTGACAAACCTGTGGCTATAATATTACAAAAGCCTAATATCGACCTTATTTTCAATTATTAAAAAAAATATTATTCTACATTTTCTTAAAATACTTTCTTATTAAACATGTATAAAAAATGTTTACAGTCAAGTTAAATGACATTTACTGTGATTTTTATAGACTTTCAAATTAATAACTTTATTTAACGTTTCCCAAAAATTCATGTTTTTTAAGTAGGTCACTATAATTCTAAGGATGCGACAATGTCTTTGTCCATGTCCATGGTACCCACAACACAGGGAATCCTAGTGTACTAGGGCTATGAGTATGTATGTGCTAGTACACCCTCATGTGCATACGACGATGTATGTAGTTGGAACGTGGATGTCTGTTGTTCGTGAACTTTATGAAGATTCTAAATAAACTGTTTCTCAAGCCATGATAATATACTTATACAGTTTATAATTTTCGCTACTTTTTGTTTAGCTTATATAGAGCTTTAAGTGGAATTAGTACCTGAACAATTATCTATGTGTTTTGTGGCGGGCGTAAACTGCTGCAGCACAGTTAATTAATTAACTATTGTAGTTGTTTGCGATCAATATGTTTCTGTATAACTGTTTTGTCTTGAATAAAAATCTATGAAATCTTAAACTTCAATCATTTTCTTTTAGTGTTAAATACGTTGTACATGTAGATTTCGCATGTAGTCTTTTTTCAGGTTATTTTTATTTTATAATTTATAAATTCTTCTTTAATTAAGTATCCTGCAAGAAATATTAAACGTAAAAAAGTTAACGTTGAATTTCTAAAACCGCGACCTGACTTACGGCGCTGTCGTAGCTTTCAATAGATTTAATTCCTTATACAGCTACGTCGTAGCTCGAGAGGCTTTTCCGTAGCGCTCATAGCTTTTATCGTAGCATCTTGTAGCAAGTTTCAATCTTTTATTTCTAAGAATTCTGCAAACGCTTTTGTGGAGATTTCTTGAAAATTGTTCTTTGACTTATTAGATGTCAACAAATTAATTTTATTTGATTTTTTCATAATATCCTTAAGGACACCTCATGACTGCAACCAGTTTTACTCGTATCCATTCGTATCATATTACTTGACACAGGTCGCCAAACTGCGTAAATGCCAGCTTTTGGCTATGATGATACTCGTATATTACAAACTAGTTGTCGGGTGTTTACAAACAGCCTGCAATGTCCCTAGATTTAACGATTAATATCTATCGAATAGGGACCTTAAAGTCCACTTCTAAGGATGAAAAAATTGATAATATGTTTTTTCAACTATTTTACTTTTGCGTATTTATATAAATAATAACGCTACAACTTATAGTACCAAGGATTTCCAGTGTCGTGGTTGTCATGGATACACACAAAGACACGAATACAAACACACAGATCATGAAGAAAAAATGAAATTTATGTTTCCAATTTCTGCCTCGCCTGGAATCATGCTCGGGACCCCTGATTGGCAGTACGGCATGAAAACTCACACTACCACCACAAACTCCACACTGAAGCGATCTATGCAGCTAAGCTAAATGGGCGCGGTCGTGTGTGAGATCGGTGACCGCTAGTGGCAAAAAAAATCATGCGCGTTTCCGTGCTACGGAGGGCACGTTAAGCCATCAATCCCGGTTGTTATCGGTAGATAACAGTAGTTAAACCTAGTCGGTGCCCTTATGGGCGGTTTTAAACAGCCGACTGCAACCCGCACTAATCCACATCTTCACCAACCAATTGGAGCAGCGTGGTGGAGTAAGCTCCAGGCCTTCCTATAATGGGGAGAGACCCGTGTCCAGCAGTGGGCGTCCCGCCGAAAGCAAAAAAGGGTTGTAGCCAGAATTATAGTTCTACCACCTTCTATAGTCGTTTGAGTTTTGTCCCACCTTCCGCACGTCATACTGATACCATAAAATTTGTAATATCAAGCTCCTCCCCCTCTGCAAAAAACTAGCATCAGCACATCCTGATTTTAAAAATGTCACGTCGTCAACCTGCGTTAATGACTCAAAGAGAGCGAGTGCATTTCATAGTTCACAAACATTTAGTAAAAAATCCCTAAAGTACTCTCTTTTTAACACGCTTTTATTGTCTATCCATCCATCCGTAAGACTGTAATCGTATTATTAACAATTTAAATATGATGATTACAGATTTGTTATTCATTAACCATTAACATAATTCGTAGCTTTAAAGCAATGAACAAGATATAACTTTTTTTACTTTAGACAGCAAACATCATTATTTCCATGAATAATTATGCTTAATCGGCCTTAATTAATCTTGACTTATTCAGAAATCACTAATGAGCAAATTTACGTAAAAATAAATCTCAAAAGTTTGCAGAAACTAGCTGTGTGAATAAAAATTAAACCTAGCGATATATATAACGTCAAACGCGTATTTGAAATAAAATTATATGCACCTACAGAAACATTCTAAGCGCTCACGAAGTTTAACGTTTGTACCTTCATTTAAAGCCGGGTTTCAAGTTTAACTGCAGGTTTCAATGGATGAAATATACTGGAGTGGCAGGCTTAAACGTTTAATGAAAGCGTGAAAAGAACCGTTTCAAAGCGGTTTGCTCGCATGAAATATGGTCGCGTCAAAACAACTTTTGCAGCCTGTTTCTTGTTGAACAAGGTATGTAGGTTTCTGATTTGTTCTGTTTTTAAATATTTTAACCTCTTGGTATGTAAAGTAAGTTTTAATGGGTTTTAGTTTTTAATTCGACGTGCTTAGTTTAGTTCAGCCGCCTATCTACCTATTTATAGGCATTTTTTTTATAAAATTCATGGGCGTTATAAATAGGCATAAACTTAAATATTAATATTAAATTATCTATTGTAATTAATATGTTTAAATCGATATATTAATGCAAAAATATGGGTTATAATTTTAAAAAAATGCGAAATTAAAATAAGCGGTTTTTTTCTGTTGGTTAATATATTTTTTTCATAACTTGACAAAATTATTACGTATATTCCCCTTCCGCGCAACTATAAATTTTTATATTTTGCATGTTACCAGTACTTATATAAAAACCATTCTTCAGAGTAGCATTAATGTCAAACAAAATAATTACTACTATAATAAAAAATAAGCCATTACACTGAATTAAATGAATATTTTATCTTATTCTAGACAGTGCTAATAATTCTAAAAGTAATATAAAATATTGGAAGCATCGAACCCTAATTAAAAACACAGAAGTCCATACACATTTATTTAAAACAAGCCCGTAATGCCAAAGAAATAAGGTTGATTATGAAATAAATTCAAATAGAATCGAGTTAACTACACAATTGGGCCGCTGTAACGTAATTATAATCCCCTGAATGAAATACTAATGCAATTATTTGAAATGTTATACCATCCTTTTCAACAAACTGTAACTTTGAGGCGTTTTGAAAGTGAAACAAGACAAAGACAGAGTTATTTGTACAATACAATATCATGAACGAAAAAAGTTTTTTTAGGGTTATTAGTAACATAAGTCCCTGTAGCTTCGGGATTAAGAATAGAGCTCGGCATCCCCTGCCTGATCGTAATAGGCGAATAAGAGAGGGCTACCAGGGTTACGGGCGGTGAGAATGGGGGCTTGACTCGTCCAGCCAGCGGCCCCCGGGAAGGACGGTGGTGTGTGCGTTGCTTCATGCCGCCGTCACGTCGTGCCATCATCGGAAGGTGCAGGAGAGCACATTCTAAGATGGGCCCGTACTCGCCGCGCATGGTATTTTGGAATAAAACAATAATATCTGCAGTAAGTAGATATATAAGAACGCCGGAGCAGCCGCTTGGATGCTGTCCCATCAACTGTCAAACGAAGCGACACCGTCGACCTGCGCACTATTTTCATTCATATGTGGCAGACATCATGTCTTCGGGATATTAAAGTAACTCTCAGGCACGCACGGTGATAAAAAAAACATCGTAAACTTATATCACAATGTTTTCCCTCATCGTGGAGCAGCGATAAGTTTGCACATAACAAATTTCTGTGTCAGAGGTGCGCGCCGGGGCTTGAACTCGATATCTCCATGTCGAAGATACCGAGTTTCGCCACGGTCTTAAATTCTCGGCCATCGCATTATCGGCCAATAAAAATACCGAGACTAAATATTTTAATATCAAAATCCAAATCACGTGATTTAATTAAATAATTACATGATATTTGTAAAGAACTTTCCCCTCTATTTAAAGTTGGTTAAAAAGAGTGGTCAAACCATACACATTGTAAGATTTACCCACAATCTTTAAATAAGAATATTTTAATGGCAAGAAAAATAAATGAATAACATGGTACAAAAACATGAATTAATATTAAACATCGAATTTACAAATGACTTATTATTACTACAGCTATTGAATAAGTGAATAGAAGACGGTTTTATACAAAATACATTATTCAGAGACTTCGTCAGTACAGTAAATAAACGCAGAATAAATAAAAACATTCGCTAAGAAAACAACATGTAGATAAAAACACCGATATAACTAGAAATTGTATTCATTATATTCACAGACAATAGAAGTAAGTAACTTTGTTTTTTCTGTATCCATTGAGTATAACCTGTCCAACTACTTTTTGACAGCTGTCAGAAACGTTATAAGTAGGAATTTTAGCGGGAACTTGTAAGAGGCACGTTGCAGTCTTGTTTTAGTTTAATTTCTTAATGTGTTTTTAAGTTATATCGAATAACTTTCATGACATTTTATCCAACATAAGTGAGATACAGGACTCAAATATCTAACTTGCGGATACAAGCGTAAACGCTACAGAATAGATAAAAAAATGTATCGAAGTGACATTAGCTAACGATAAAAAATACCAGTCCCATACATTTTTTATTCTATTCTACAGGCAATTACGATAGTAGAATATCTTTTGTCTTACCCCCTTAATTACGTAACTTGTAATTTTTTTCTTATTTAAAACTTTTAAAATAATTGAAAGTTTTAAATAAGATAAAATTATTTTATTTTTGACACTGGCTACATGCGATACCATTATTGAAAAGAAAAATAATGTTTTGACAGCTGCAAAATGTAACCCAATAATTTTCAATGTGCTAGCCAACAGAGATTGCCAAGTAAAACATAACGTAACCCAGAGACATAACCTAAATTTAATTCCCTGTAATGCGTATCGCTGAAAACTAAATCTTACATTTTATGCAATTAAGCTGCAGAAGAGTATGCAGTTACGTGATGCTAACTGTTTGCTGCAGCCCATGTCAAACAAATTCACACCAAATCTCAAACAAACTTAAGCCTAGTTTGAATTCGTTTGCAGTTGTGCTGTTACTCCTGAGGCACTGGGAAGCAATTAGTTTTGCAGCTATGGGTACTTTCCTAGTCGAGCCATGCAAGCTATACCACCTACAATTTTTTCAAACTAGTTCTCCTACTAATACGGAAATTTTAAGACAAGCCTACATCACGTAAACAGCGGGTTTACGCTTTAAAATTCACGACATGTTGGCAAAATATTTGAGGTTAGCTCGGATGTACATATCTCTGGAGATACGATAGCAGATTGCATGGCGTCTCTATCGACTAGAAACTCCTCAGTCGCCGCCAAACGCATGTATAAATAAAGGATATCATTACATATACATACAGTTTTTTTTTTTAATTTTTTATTGTTTAGATTTTTTTTTCAATTATATTACGGCATCGCAAACTCTGTGCATATTGCCAGCGTCAAGTATAATTTTTGCATCAATTTAATTGCCAATTTCGTTGAAACTGGACGAAGTAGTAGTAGATAAAGTCAGTAATTAGTCAGATATACAAGTATATATTACACACATATTTGAGGTTAGCTCGGATGTACATATCTCTATACGATAGCAGAGTGCATGGCGTCTCTATCGACTAGAAACTCCTCAGTCGCCGCCAAACGCATGTATAAATAAAGGATATCATTACATATACATACAGTTTTTTTTTATTGTTTTTAATATTATTATTTTTCAATTATATTACGGCATCGCAAACTCTGTGCATATTGCCAGCGTCAAGTATAATTTTTGCATCAATTTAATTGCCAATTTCGTTGAAACTGGACGAAGCAGTAGTAGATAAAGTCAGTAATTAGTCAGATATACAAGTAAAGCGATGGCTACTTTACTAGAACGTTTCAATGGAGTTTTGGAGGCAAGCTCAAAATACAATGTTTTTGCACTGTTATATTATTTCACAACACTCGCGCACTGGCATTAACATATTATTATATCTAAATTCCTTAACTTCGTCCTCGTCGCCTTCGTCCGTCGTATAACTGAAAAATACACCAAGAAAATGAAAATAAAACAAGAACACAACATATTCTTTCCGACTTCCCGCCAAAACCCCAATTGCAGAGTTGACAACTGTAATTGATTGTGACAGATGCGTCACGTGACCTGCATGGCCAGGGCACGTTAAGTTGCCGCTACAGCCCATGGTCATTTCACGCAACCTCGAAAAAGCCTGGATCTATCAAATCTTACTATGTCCTTCTTCACATTACCTGTAATATTTTTTTAGTCAAAAGTCCATACAGAGAATTGAACCCCGATCCCTACATTAGACGTTTGACGTCTTAATAATTCGGCTATCAGAGCTCGGTATTAACGTATCGTGAAATTGATGTAAACCCTTCACAAGCCTTTATTCTATAAAAGTTATAAGAAAAGCCATAGTCCACCACGGTGTCCACGATTACCACATGCGTATGCCACATGCTATTATAATGTACTAATGTACTGATAAAAATATAAAAACCAATTACTACATTATTTGCATGCACTACAACACAATGTTTTCAAACAACGCACATTAAGTAGGTAAATATGATCAAAACAATGAAATTAATTTAAGTGCACGCAAGGCTTCGAACCAAAATACGGGAACGGAAAGCTAAATTCTAAAACACTAAGCTTTCCCTTCAGCTTTAACTTAAACAAAACTATCAATAACAGCACTAATTATCTACTTAATAAACAATACTCTACGAACTCTACTTATGTGTTAACATAGTCAGCATATTATAAAGTACATTTACTCTAAGGTAACATCGAGAGGGTTAATTACAACATAATGAATCCTCTTTGTAATTATGTGTGCGATAAATCTACTCACCTATATTATCAGAGTTGGAACACGAAGGGCCCGGAAGCACCAGCAGAGTGATAACAGCCACCAACATATACATGCTTAGGTATAACATAGTGTTCACGATAATATTCAACCACCGCGCTAAAGTCTGTTCTTACTCAATGTCACTTAATCACTGCATGTTGGTACATACTTTAATGTAACTAAAATTAACATATCACGGTCAAATACATATTCTATCAGTAAACGAACACTATAATATGTTGAAAAAGTTTAAAACATGAATATTTTTTCCCGTTACATATGAAATAACAACGCATAATTCGCAAAACAAGTCAAGTCAAAGTTCACGCAAACCAAACAAAACATATCTAACTATAAACACGAGATAACTTTTTCCCTCGCGTATTTTGCGCTCACATTCGAATTCTGAACGTCCAGAAATGTCGCGTTCAAATTAATTCAAATGGGAATCGAACTATAACTTTGTTAATGTCTGCGCAAGCGACAGGTGTCACGTGTGACCGCGTGGCGAGACGTGTCCGCAAAACACGAGCGTGTGGCTACACTGACTCCGGACGTTCGACTGACGTGAGTCGCTATAGCACGGGCGACCCCTTCGTCCAATGGCCACACGGCGAGCCCATCAATTCTGCTTGACGTTTCAATGAAACCTTCCCTTTTTCCCTAGAGCCAAATTAGCTGGCTACTCATAATTAAAAGTACGCAGAATCGATTCAAACGCCCGAACAGATTTTGAAATTAAGCTGGTTTTAAGCATAATAAAGTTTTCGTTACAACCTACCCTTGCCAACAATGTTTCGGCCAAATAGGATGTTCCGAAATATAAACTACTAACCCGAATGCTTGATTTTCCTGCTTGGCGCGTAAAGCATTTCCTTCTTCAATTCGTTTATAAATTTAATGGAGCACGTAGGAGTACATGAAAAATTTCTTCTTAGTACAAAGTTCACAAAACTTACTGTGGCCGACTTAGTAATGTTATAAAAAGTATTTATGTAATTAAATGATAGATGTATGCATTTTATCTGAGCACGATGTTGTGCTTAAGTGCTTTTCTCGTATGTATAATTAACTGTAAAAGCTTCCTGCATTATGGAAAACTTTATGTTACTTTGATTTTTTTACAGTAATTACAAGATGATTCTCATTGGAGAAGCGTGGTAAGGTTTTCCCCATACGTCTGTAACTATTCCAACACCCGCTCTTAGCTAGTACAAATTTTGTATTCCAACAAAAATGTACCTATGAAAATGTTATGTAACCTTTTTAAGAGATTTTTCATATCTTTACCACGTAACACATGTAGGTACTTCCTCGATGTTGCAGTCTACGAAAATCTCTATAAAAATATATTAGTATATTTCAAAACATTATGATATTTGACTTTATTATGCAGTTATTCATATAAACTGTTTTGAAAGCTATTGCAAGTGTATTTTGATGATTACCATCCCAAATACAGACGTCCCACTAGTCGCCACGACTCTATCTCTCTCTCTCTCTCTCTATACTTAGAAAAATTGAGCTAAAAAGCCTCCAACAAGGCTTACTGTGGAAGACAAAATCGCAAAAACATACATCAAAATTTTGTCACCCATCCACGTCTTGACCTCATCCAACATATTTGCATACCTTACTGAGGTAAATATGGCGGACTATTAAATGTATAGGTAAAACAACTTTTGTAATACCCATATTTGTGCAAATAAATCATTTGTCTTTGTCTTTGTAACATTACTTAGAATAGGCATGATGACAGATTTTTAAATACCTTTCCTTATTGTAGGTACACGTCTCCTAGTTTCGAAAAAAAGTTTATTTCAGCAATAAACTTAAGTTTTAACGTAAATTAATGTATTTTCTGCTATGTAATTTGAACTAAGCGCGAAAACGCTCGTAGGTGTCATGGCGTCGGCTTGCTCGTCAAACTTCAAGCAACACGATGACTTTTACTGAGACGTGACGTCATTCCTTTTGATTGGCGTTTCAGTTATCATGGCCGATTGCTGTATTTAATACTTTAATTTTATTGAAAATCTTATAAATGTTAATGTTTATATTAAAACGGGATCATATTTTAGAACCTTTTTAGCATATATTTTACTGTAAAACCATTTATTCTCTGATTCTTTAATAGTGTCATCATGCCTATTGTATAATGAATTCATTAGCCATATAAACCCGCCGGTGATTTTTAATATGGACTTATCTCATAAAGTCAACATAAAAATTAAATTGTGTCTCTATCTTCCATACCATGTGAACGCATTTTGTGAAGTATGACTCGATATTTTTACATAATGGTGAAAGGTACGATGGATGATACCTAATGGCAGAGACGATAATCATGACAATAGTATTACTTATAAATCCAGTAACCTTACACTAAAAGAAACTAGATGTAGGTTCCTTACACCCTACTTACGTTAGTTATAGAGACAAAAAAGAAATGGTAGACATTAAATCAAAATTATTGATATTTAATGTTGAATCTTATTATAAATAATGTAGTTTAGAAAACTAAAAAACACGCTTTTGTGAAAGTACGAACTAAAAAGTAAAAAAATATGGTGTGCAAAGCGTGTTCTTTAGTTTTTTAAACTACTTACATTATTTATTTTTGATTTTTTAGTTGGATTTTTATTCTCATATTATTGCATTGTCATCGGCCCTTGACCCCTGTGCAAATTTTCAAGTTAATCAAACGCTTAGACGTGTTAAAAATGTAAAATTTTATATTTGTTTCATTAAGTACCTTAGGCCACGAACATATCAGCCGCCCCTCGTATATTTTTTTATCCTGATGATCCTAGCTAGGACTTTAATATAAAGTTATGAGATTATTGTATTGTCATCGGCCCTTGACTCCTGTGCAAATTTTCATGTTAATCAGACTCCTAGAAGTAAGAGAAAATGAAGTTAAAAGATTCCGTTACATACATACATACATACATTTTTTTTATATGTAAACCGAACAAAAAGGCAGACGGGCCGCGTGGTGTTAAGCGATCACCGTCGCCTATGGACACGGGCAACCCCAGGGGAGCCACCCGAGCATTGCCGGCTTTGGAGGAGAGCTTTTTTTACAGCTTTCTTGAAGAACCCCATGTTATAGTCCACTGGGAATGCCTCAGCTGGAAGGTTGTCCCATAACCTACACGTCCGTGGTAAAAAGGAGCGTGCAAAGCGGACTGTGGAGGACCGCCACGAGTCCAGATGGTGCCTGTGGAACTTTAACCTTCGTCTGGTGGTATAATCATGGAATGGTGATGTAGGCATTAGTTTGAAAAGTTCCTCGGAGCACTCACCATAGTAAAGTCGGTAGAACACGCAGAGCGAGCCTATGTCTCTTCGCAAGCTGAGCGGTTCTAGCCTGTCAGTCAATCTTGGGTCGTTGACGATTCGGACTGCATACATACATACATACAGGTCAAGCTAATAAAAGCGTGTTAATAAGGTCCAATGTATTATTATTAAAAAAGAACGTTTAACCAATAATGATATCTTACACAAAAAAATACTATCAGACTAAAATTAGCTCTCTTCCATGTCTGTACGAGTACAATTCCGCTGATAATGAAAACCGACCCGTGTGGCGTAATAGTTATCATGCCAGACTGTCGATCGAAGGGTTCGAATCCCGATGAAACAGAATTTTGAATGATTAGTTTAAATTTCGGTTGTCAATCTGGATGTGTTTCTGGCTTTGTGTATGTCCATGGTACCCACTGTATAAGGATGTGAATCCTAGTGTGGGGCTGAGTCGGTAATATTAGCGTTATTTTTTTTGTGTGCATATCATCGTAATCAATTAAATATCACCATATTTTCCGTCACCGTGGAGCATCGATAAATGCGCACATGACAAAGTTCTTTGTCAGAGGTGCGCGCCGAGGACTTAAACCCGGGATCGGACGTGTCGAAGACCGCGGTTTTTTACCACTCGGCCATCTCTGCTAAACTTTATATACCCCAACCTAATCTAATAACAATTTTTGAATCTTTAGTAATATCTGCATGTGCCTTGAAGGTAAATTTGGCAAATTAAATGAATATCGACAATCTTTGTAAACAGTCATATTGTTTGTTATTTGTGCAAATAAAAGTATTTTTCTTTGTCTTTGAAGGCTGACAGTCAGCTCATATAAGTCTGGATGACCTTGCTCCATGTTGAAAGGAAACATTGTACCGTTTCATAACTAAGACTAAAAAATATTTTTAAAGGCGTATGCAGTGGGCACGAGCACTTGTCAGCGTGGCCTACCCATATCATGGAGGAGACATAAAAAAGGGTGGAAAAAAAGAAACGAACAAATATAAATCTGTAAATACGTAGAAACAGCTTCAGTATTGCCTACAGACTAAAATAATATTCAACATTGACATAAAAATAATATTATCTATCGCCTGTTTTTCTGGGTTAATAAAACTGTTGACAATGTCTTCCTGTTGATAATAAACAGTTATATTAATTCTCGTTATAATCTCGTTACATTATCCTGGGCCTACAGGGATAAAAACAGATTCACTCGAGCTCTTCATGACGCATTATACAGATGAGATTGTAGGAAGATAAAAATATTATTTGATATTTTTCGTTTCACGGTTGGGGAGAGCACCTACCAGCACCTACCAGTTTTCAAAAAATTTACTAAAAAAGAAACAAGTTATGTTGATGTCGACAAATAAAGGTAGAGTATTATGCACATGATAGGCAAATAAAATATAATCTAAACTAGCTTAATGCTTACTGAAATCATGTGTAGTTTAATTAATTATATTATCAGTATACTACACATCTCAATTGTCTAATCTAATAACTAATCTGCCGACATATTGCCTCAGCCGTCAGTTCTGAATCGAAACAATAACATTTTTAAAACTTATTTAGTATAAACTTATATTTTCAAGTATTAGGTACATGGTCAGATTAGAATATCATATAGGTTAACCAAATATTATACATATTTATACTTTTTGACAATTATGAATTAACAAAACATAACTGCAAAAATACTCTAAATACATTTCTAAATTCTGAATCAATATTTATTTTTAATTTTAAATCGTCAAACGATACCTGGATATACTAATCTGGCCATAATGACAATTACTGGGACTTTGTTAATTATGGGTTTGTAAGTAGGAATAGTCGACAAGTTCTATATCTAAATCTGACGCGCTTGAGAAAACCCAATATATCCTTCCGAGACTCTTTTACAATCTAATTACGGGTAATTTTCCGTTCTGTAAAATATATATGTAAATGTAATTTTCTTTTTTATCCTTCTTGAAAATATTCACAATGTTTTTTTTTTTTTGTTTTTCCCAGGGCGAACGATAATAATTCTTAATATTAACACTGTAACTAAATAGTTCAACACATCACATTAGGTATATGATTTTGATTTTTAAAAGTGTTTTTTTTTTATTCTTCTTTCAATAACATAGTTTCCAGTTATTTTCATTTTAATAAAGAGCAGACTGTGTTGAATGCCACGTGGTATTAAGTGGTGGTTTTAGCCCATGGATATACACAAAGGAGATGCTGAATTTGTCTAAGGTTACCTCAGGTAAGTCAGATCGGCAACCGCCCCTTCTCAAAGAAACAATACAATTGCTTTACAAAATTCCCATCATTGCCTTTTTCTTGCGTTAATATTATTATTTTTATTATGTTTTAGTATGTTCGGTACAATAAAATCAATTTCCAAAGGCTTCATTCACTATCGTACTTCATTTTACAAGTTTTTTTTTATTAATTTGCAATATACATAATATTATGTTTGTTCGGGTGGAATCTTGCAACTCAATGTTGAAGCAGATATCTTAAACCTATTAAGCTGTAATTTTGAATACATGTTTAGTTTGGATGACAAAGTAATTGCATTTATGATTATAATTTATTTTTGCAACTCAATGAAGTATTTATAATTATAAATACACGGTTGAGTTGCAAAATCAAAATGGCCGCCGCGATAAAATGGAGATTACGTATTCTTGTAGAGCGCACTTTATATGGGTATCAAATAAAAATGCTTACTTTGTGGAATACGAAACACTATGATTATTTTATTCTTTAAGCGCATTTTAATAAAAGGTTGTTTTAAAAACGTTATTAATTAATAATCTACGACTAAAAAAACAGAAACATATCAAAGATTAATTTGTATATGACATTTTTATACTTAACCTTAAAAACCGGTTCCAAGCAAAAAAATAATTCTTTTTTTATTACATTCCATCTTTTCCTTAAATTACCAACCATTATAACTACATGGAACATCAATTCACTTATAAAGAGGTCAACTTGGACTCTGGCCTTCAGCCAAGGGCAAGAAAAAAGCCTAATGTGCAGAACTGAAACATTGATATCGTTGTTAATGGCTTGCTAACTTTTATGGTTTTTACAAGTTTTTTATTAACTGACAATAAACGTTATACACGCATAGCCCCACAGTAAGGTAATTAATACCCTGTGTCTTGGGTACCATGGACACACACAAAGTCGGTAACACAACACTCAGACCGAGAACAGAAATTAAAACTCATCATTCAAATTTCTGTTTCGCCGGGAATCGAACCCGGGACCCCTCGATTGGCAGTCCGGCATGATAACCATTACAACAGGCGGGTCGACCGGACGACCATTACGACGACGTTATAGTTGTAAATTCAAAATGGCCGCTGCAAATAAATGGCAGATTACATATTTTTGTATCGTACAACCCACCTTTTATGAGTGTCAAGTACATCTCTTATAGCTGTACTTCTATACATTATGTCATGATGAAATTTATTTTTATTAACGCATTTACATAAAAGCTTTTGTTTTAAAAACAATTTTTAACTTTGTGGGAAAATTTTATTGTAAACGTATAACCAAGCCTTAAGCTTGATGTGGGGCTTATAAGGTCAATGTACCGACGACAGATTTAAAGTAGGGTCAGCATGGGACACGTATTCAGAGTAATTGAAGCATGTATAAGAGAAAGGGGGAATCACTTTACAATTTAATACTACATACATTCACATAAATCTATACATATAATAAATCTGTAACAAGTCCGTTTCTGTACATTGAAGATATTTGAAAAAAACTATCACTAGGGCTATTTATTAGCGTAATAGAACCCAAAACAATGATTTTTAGAATTATTGTCTGTTTGTCTGTTTGTCTGTTTGTCTGTTTGTCTGTTTATCTGTTTGTCTGTTTATCTGTTCGTTTGTGCGCGCTAATCTCAGGAACGGCTTAACGTAGAAGGATGCGGTTTTCACTGAAGTATTGGTATTTTTTTGGATTAACATTTAGGGTTTGTTTTATTTAAATCGGTTCACAAACAAAAAAGTTACGTCAATTTCAAGAATGATGAAATGGATGAACACCTGCACGCTATAATAAAGTGAATGCGAGCACACCACAAGTTTCGATAACTACTAACATCTCTTAATATTCTGATAGCAAGTTTTCAAACACTTATGCTAGATTTCATCTCTAAATATTTAAAAAAACCATACATATCATATCACCACATATTCAAAGAAATCCTCAATACAAAATGTACAAAACCTTAACAAAACGAGGCTACTGCCGACATCTATGTTCACATTCAGAACTATTTAGTGATCTGTTGCAAATTCGGTATATCGAGAATTTAGTTTACACGCTATACGATAGATGTCGTTGTTATTCATTTATTCATATTTAATTGCTTTTTAGAGGTAGATTTACAGGTGGTGTTACATAATCATTATTTTACCCAATAACGCTATTACAAAGTGGATAGGTGGAGATTATTTCAAATAATTAATTACGAGTATATTTACTTAATAAAGTATCTAATAAAAAATTAACAACAGAGAGCTTTGGAACTGGCGCTGATATTGTACTCATTGTGGTAGAGCATTATGGAGGCGCGGCGCGGTGGTGACATCCACATATTATTGGTATCGACCTTATTTAATAGACAATAATAATTATCGACTCGCGCAGGTGCGGTCCCAGGGGGGGGAGGTCACAGGGGACATGACCCCCCCCCCCCAAAATCTCTCACTCATGCGTAGATGGAAGGCGAAACAAGCCAATTTGAGACACCTCTTCCCCCAAATTTCTTAGTGACCCCCCACCAAAATTTCTTGGCGCCCCCCCCCCCCCCAAATTGAAGGCTGCGACCGCGCCTGGACTCGAGTGGCGCAATGGTTACCATGCCGGACTGCCAATCGAAGGGTCTCGAGTTTGATTCCCGGCGAAGCAGAAATTTGAATGATGAGTTTAATTTTCTGTTCTCGGTTTAAGTGTTTGTATTTCTGTCTCTGTGTGTCGCGTGGTACCCATTACACAGTGTATATTTTTCCCTACTGTGGCGCTATTAGTGTGAAACGTAAAAAAAATCAAAGTGTTCTACCGACTTTACTATGCTGAGTGTTCTTTTCAAAATGATAGCTACGTCTCCATATCATTATTACACCACCAGTCGAAGGTTAAAGTTCCACAGGCCGCTTTGCACGCTCCTTTTGATGTTTGAACGGATGTGTAAGTTATGGGACAACCTTCCAGCTGAGGCATTTCCAGTGGACTTTGACATAGGGTTCTTCAAGAAAGCTGTAAAGAAAGCTCTTCTTGAAAGCCGGCAGTGCTCGGGTGGCTCCGCTGGGGTTGCCCGTTTTCATAGGCGACAGTGATCGCTTAACCACGCGGCCTTTCTGCCTCTTTGTTCGGTTTATTTATAAAAAAAGTGATTTCGAATAAACGAATAAGCAATTGCCGAGGGTCTAATAAAAAAATGTTATAGAAATGAGCAGACGTTTTCAGTGGTTAATTTAATAAGAGCTATTACATACATACGCAGTACTGGCACTGGTGTTATACTAATATGCTAAAGCGTCACGGCAGCAGCACGGCATGGTGGTCACGCCCAGAATAATATTAGTAATCGATATATTTATTTCTGATGCTGTGTGAAGGGTTGTTAATAGGACCAATTGACTCTTAATCGCGTAGGGCCTGATCCTCTCACGCTGCTCCAATTCAGGTTGATGACGTCTTCATTGTTAGTGGCCTAACTGCTGTCGCAAGTTTTAAATCGCTCAAAAGACCTCCATTAAGTATGAACGACAGTATGTTAACGACAATTGCAACCAACGTGTAAGCAACCAAGAATTTAACTAACCAACTACTAACCACGCCTGACGTAGCGTAGACATTTCACCACCTTTCTGCAATATATTTAAGTTACATAATGATAATGAATCTATGCATTATTTGCAGCACAAATTATTTAATTATAATGATCCTTTCCGCGGGCACAGCAGTACTATCTAAACACTTTAAAAACAGGCTATTATAGTACGTTTAATTTGTAAAGAGAAACTGATGATAACGACTGAAAAGTCGATTATAAGAGGAGTACAGTAAGATTGTAAGGACTCAGGAAGAATGTATCTACTCAACATAATAATATGAACTTTTGTATCATAAGTAATTTCATAAAAGGTAACAATAATCCAAGGGACAGTGGAGGGCAAGCGGTCACGAACGAAATTGCAACCTCATCAGCAACGGCCACTCTGACAAGAGTGAACGACTAAGGAGGAGGAGGAACAAATAATCCAACTCTAATCAAGCCTTTTGTACAAGTCTTTATCTACGCGGACGACGTCGCGGGCACAGCTAGTAAATAAATAAAACTACACTGCAGTGCCTATATATTCTTTTCTCATACGAGAACACAATAACACATCTCACAGCATCTTATTACAATTGAAGCATGTATACGAGAAAGGGGGAATCACTTTACAATTTAATACTAAATACATTCACATAAATAAATAAATAAAACTACACTGCAGTGCCTATATATTCTTTTCTCATACGATAACACAATAACACATCTCACAGCATCTTATTACAATTGAAGCATGTATAAGAGAAAGGGGGAATCACTTTACAATTTAATACTACATACATTCACATAAATAAATAAATAAAACTACACTGCAGTGCCTATATATTCTTTTCTCATACGATAACACAATAACACATCTCACAGCATCTGATTACAATAATATGCTTGAACAACACTAATAGTGACATTAATAATAATTGTTAATATCGGATTGTAAGTTTGTTCGTTCCGAATCGAATTCGACGTGTCATCTCGGTAAAGCCCTGCCGTGCTTTTCTCTAACGTAATCTTTTGTATGAAGCGCGCATGGTCCGGCGGTTAGCGTAGAACGCAAACTATCTATGCAACTAAGCCAAACGGGCGCGGTCGGCTGCGAGATGGGTGACGGCTTGTGGCAAAAAAATTCATGAGTACTTTAGACAATAGTTGATGACAAGTGTAGCACAATGGTTACCATGCGGGACTATAAATCATAGATCCCGGGTTCGATTCCGGGCGAAACAAAATTTGGAATGATGAGTTTTAATTTCTGATGTTGGTCTGGTTGTTTGTGTTCATATCTTAGTGTGGGTTCAACCACTACACAGTAAGTAACCACTACACAGGGAATCCTTGGATGGGCTCGGAGTGTGTATTATTTAAAAAGTCTTGCAACTATTACTCGCTCCTCATTCTACGAAGTTATATGAACTTAAAAATAATAAACTTCCTAAACAATCGCATACAAAGATTGAAATCATTGTCTATTTATAAACGCAGCTAGTTACACCGATATTTTCTCGTACCTTTTAACAAACGACTGCTCTATTTACAGAGAAAATATTGCTATCATTCGTTATATTGTTATATCGTATTTTTAGCTTTTTATTTTTCGAAACAGTAGATGTTTATAATAAGTCTTAGAATATGTTTATTTTCAAGAAGGATATGAGCTTTTTATTTCTTTTTATACACACATTTTGTTCTACCACTGACATAATAGACTTTTATTTTATCGGTGATCGGTAAAAATATATCAAACGATATTAACTCATATACATATATCTAGAAAGTACGTGTGTAAAGATAATAGGAAACATAATAAACATTAATAACACTTTCTAATCTCGAGTCAGTCAGTAGTCAGTTATTTTTGTTTGGTTTAGGCATCCAAGTGTTATTAAAAACAATAATAATATAAGTTTAATTATATAACATGAATAAATGCATTTACAGAGATATAAATAATGGTTGACAGACCGACCAGTTACCTGAGAAAAGCTCCTTTTTGCCACAAATTTAAATAAGGACATCTGGCAATCTTGTGTATAAATGGGACAGAATAAAGAAACAGTATGTTTGTAATGACAATTTAAACTTTGTAATCTCGAGTCTTTAGTCGGTAATCTTCGTCTGCAGCGGTTTTATCGTAAAATTCCAGCGACGACTACGGCGTAGCATTCGCGTAGCTTTTTACTATTAAGTGACTTTCAGCTTATGCTGTAGACACACATTGGACTACGTCTTTCAGCATGTAGACTTAATAAGGATAAGGCATCTTTTGTGGTGATAAAACGTTACACTTATTTTGCTTTATCCTTCAGAAAGAAATACTTGAATATCCGCTCTGTCTGTCTGTCTGCTACGCTTTCCCACTTAAACTACTGAACCAAATTTAATGAAATTTGGAACACAGATAGAGTGGAGCTTGGGAAAGGACATAGGATGGTTTTTATCCTGCGGGAACCTATAAAACAGGTCCACGCGGGCGAAGCCGCTGGAGGAAGGCTAGTATATGTATATTATAAGCACATGCGCTTGTAACAAGAGGGCATATTCATTTATTTCTTTCCTTTTTTTATTTCATGGGCAGGCCATATAGTAAGGAGAACCGACAACCGATGGCGAAGAAAAGTCCTCGAATGGCGACCACGTCTCGGCAAAAAGACTTTATTTTTATTTTTTATTTATTTATTTGAAAACACTGATATCTCCCTTATTTGCGGAACATATTATACACTAAAACACTAAAAAATATTACACTGCTGAATTAACTTAACATAATTTAATATAAAATAATAATATAATAATATAATCTAATCGTGGGCAAAAGGAGTACAGGCCACCCTCCAACCAGGTGGACTGATGACCTGAAGAAGACAGCGGGTAGTCGCTGGATTCAGAAGGCCCAGGACCGGGAGGAGTGGCGAACGTTAGGGGAGGCCTATGTCCAGCAGTGGACTATAAAAGGCTTGATGGAAAGGATTTATTTTTAAAGGATCATTTAAAGGATGGATTGATGGAAGAGCATCAAAGTACGAGTGACCAAGATTATGAAAATTTACTAATACATAAATACTTACATAGACGGATTAGCATATTAGTACCTGGACGACCGAGCTTTGCTTGGATATAAACAATTGATTTTCTTGGTTTAATTTTAAGTAAACCACTCATTGGTTTAGTGTTACTTAACAACGTCAATTGAAATAACTCCCAATTAAAAAAAATACTGTCTGTTGAGACGGAGGAGTTGCGTGGTGTAAAATGACAAGTCGTAGAAATTTGGTTCAAGCGTATGTATTGAACTAGTAAAAAAAATACATGACATAGGTAAGAACGTGTCTTTGCGCGGGCGCACTCAGGGTAGTAGTGAGAGGTCGCGTCGAGCGCGGCGAACGGTGATCGCAGCGTAAACATGCCCCCGGCCTTGGAAGCAGTGGCTTTCAATGGGCTTCGATGTCGACAGGAAGAGGGCAGATCTTCGAAAAAGCTCTCCGCACGATGCCTGACGCAGTCCGAATGTCGGCAACCCTCGCTATGCCGTCATGTCCAGGATGCACAGCTACGATTCGCCCAAGACTCCATCGCAGGGGTGGCGAATTACTGTCCTTAATAACGACCATGGTTCCCAGTTGCAGTTCGGATTGATGGATTTTCCATTTCGCCCTGGTTTGAAGCTCCGAGACATATTCTGTTGACCAGCGCCTCCAAATATGTTGTCGGATTTGCTCTACTCGCTGATATCGAGTCAAGCTATGCATTGGCTTGTCCTGCAGGTCAGCGCAAGCGGGTGCAGTTAAAGGACGGCCAACAAGGAAACTTGCAGGAGTGAGAGGCATCAAATCTTGTGGATCAGGAGATAGAGGAGTGAGGGGTCGAGAGTTCAGCACAGCCTCAATCATAGCCAACACGGTACTGAACTCCTCGAAAGTTAAATGCGCATTGCCAACTACTCTGCGAAGGTGAAATTTACACAGACGTATTCCAGACTCCCACGATCCACCAAAATGGGGAGCGTAAGGAGGGATGAATTTAAACTTTATACCCTGGCTAGCGGCATAAGTCGCTATTTCCTCCGAACACGAAGATAAAAATTTTGAGAACTCGTGCATTAGCCCAACGAAACACTTACCATTGTCAGAATGAATTTCGGATGGTTTTGAACGTCGCGATATAAATCTTTTTAAAGCTAGTAAATAAGCATCAGTGGTGAGGTCGCTTACCAGCTCCAAGTGTACGGCGCGAGTAGTGAAGCAAATAAATAAACAAATGTAGGCCTTCGAAGTTTTAGCTCCCCTACCCTTTCTATTTAAAAGCAGCACCGGACCAGCGTAGTCCACACCACAGTACATAAATGGATAGCCTGGACTTAATCGTTCTTTAGGCAAATTGCCCATGATAGGTGCCGGTGTCTTGGCTCGCAAACGTGCACACAAAACACAGTCATGGACAATTTTTCTGGCCAGGTTGCGTCCGCCGACAGGCCACCACGTCTCCCTAAGGGTAAATAGAAGAAGCTGCGGCGCAGCGTGTAATAAATTAATATGTTCGCGACGAAAAAGTAGAATTGCAAAATAATGTTTGCATGAAATCAAAATTGGGTGCTTTTTATTATAATCGAAATCCAAAGAATTTTTTAGTCGCCCACCTACTCGAATAATATTGTTAGAATCAATAAATAAATTCAAATTTGATAAATGGTGTTTATTAGGCAAAGCCTTTTTATTAATTAACAAATTGTAAACGTCTGAAAATGAATCTAACTGTGCGAAACGAATAAGAACATTTAAAGATTCTTTTAATTCGTCGACACTCAAGGTTCCCGTGCGCGAGCTATGAGGGTGACGCTTGTTGTATAGAGCACGCTTCAAACGTGCTACTCCACGAGTCAAACGATCGAGTTGAGAAAATTTTTCAAATGGAAATTTAAATGCAACGCTATTACCGTTACTTACAAGCACGTGTGTCAAAGATGTATTTCGAATTTCGGGCAAGTCCTGCAATGTAATGTCGCATGATGTACTGGGAATACTAAACTGTGGGCGGGCAAGGAATGACGGTCCATGCCACCAAAGACTAGAGGTGTTAAGTGTATCGAGTGGTAGACCCCGCGAAACGAAATCAGCGGGATTTTCTTTACCACTGACATGACACCATGGAAGTTCCTGTGTCAATTCACGTATCTCCACAGCCCTGTTTTGAATAAAAGTTTTAAGTAAGTTTGGTGCCGTACGCAACCACCCCAAGACAATAGTTGAGTCCGTCCAAAAAACGATACTATGAAAATTACAATGCAGAGATTCTATTATTTTCGAGTAAAGCTTCGCACCAAGCAAAGCCCCACACAGTTCTAGTCGAGGAATACTAAGTGGTTTTATAGGTGCAACCTTTCCCTTGGAACATAGCAAATTAACTTCAACTGTATTATCTTTATTTAATGTTCGAATATAAGCGCACGCTCCATAGCCTAACTGTGACGCGTCCGTGAATATGTGGAGTTGCAGGTGTTCGGGGCACGCGCCGATAGCATGACGCGGGACGCGTAGGTATTTAAGCACCGGTAACGAACTTTCGAATAGGTTCCAAGCACTGGCGACGTCGCAGGGGACCGCATCATCCCACTCTAAATTTAAAAGCCACAGCCTTTGTAATAAAATTTTGCCTAACATTATGAAAGGGCTAAGTAAACCGAGTGGATCGAAAATTTGAGAAACGCTGGAGAGTATAAAACGCTTAGTAATTTGTACATTGTCACTCTTAAATTCTGAATGATAATAAAGTTCATCAGAGCCGTTGTTCCACCCTAATCCTAATGTACGACAGTTAACGTTTTCGCCTAAGGAAAGATCTTTATTATCACAATTATTTTTAAAGTTGTATACCCATTTCCGCAGAGGAAAGCAACCAGAAGCTAAAATCGTTTTAGTTTTATCACAAATCTGTAAAATATGCTGTATGGAATCCGAGCCTGTAATTAAGTCATCAACATAAAAGTCTTCGCTAATAACTCGCTTGACATCTAAGTCTTCGCATTCAGCCGCTAATTGCTTTAGACACCTCACGGTAAGATAAGCACCACTAGATGTACCATAAGTTATAGTATTCAATCTGTAAATACCTAACCTATCGCGAGGGTTGTCGCGCCAAAGAATCAATTGCAAGTCACGTTGAGACTCGTCGACTCAAACCTGACGGTATGCCTTTTCGATATCGGCGCAAACTACATATCTGTGCTGACGAAATCTTAATAAAATCGCTAATAAGTCGCCTTGTATGGGTGACCCAACTAACTGCAAGTCATTAAGTGAGAAGTTTGTTGTAGATTTTTCACTACCTGAAAACACTACCCGTAATTTAGTACTGGTACTGTGCTCGCGATAAACTGCGTGATGACAAAGAAAATAATATGGTTTACCGTATGACTCGACCTTACTCATATGACCAAGATCAATGTATTCTTTCATGAAATCGGTATACATCTGTTTATATATTGGTGTGCTTTGTAAACGCTTTTCTAGTGATAAAAAACGCCTTTCAGCTATCGAGTAAGTATCGCCTAACAGACTTGGTGAATGTTTGAATGGAATGTGAACTAAAAACCTACCATCCGCATTACGCTTAGTATTCTTAATGAAATGATTTTCGCAAGCGACTTCATCATCACTGAGTAATGAAGCCTTTGGAAGCTCTTCTAACTCCCAAAACAATTTTAATTGCTGATCAACAGACTGACTAAAATTGCATCGAACTGTCGTTTCGCGTTTAAAGTTAAAATTAGATGAAATTGGTCCTGAAATAATCCAGCCTAATTTCGTGTTTTGTAGGTAGGGTCCGTTTTTAAGCTTTATTCTTCCTTCGCTTAAAAGATTCCAAAATATATCCGCGCCTATTAAAATATCGATCCGTTTACTTTCGTAAAATGTCGGATCCGCTAATCGAATATTAGTAGGTAGCTGTAATTGCAACAGATCGCTTCTAATAGCAGACGGTGGTAACGATGACGTAATTTCGTTTAACACCGAACATTGCAAACGCGTAAAAAAGGAGTTGGATAGCGCCTTAATCTCAATATCACAAGACTGTGTGCTTTGTGATATTGAGTTTCCAACGCCTTTAATGTGAACAGTGGACTGTAAAGTAGAAATGTTGAGTAGATCGCATATTCGTTTAGTAACAAAACATCTTTCGCTCCCACAGTCGAGTAGGGCGCGCGCGACATGATGTTTATTGTTATTACGATTAATTATTTCAATGAGCGCAGTTGACAGCAGCACGGGCTGCACATTATGCGAATTTGAACTTTGTACCTGAACGTCTAAGCGCGCGGCATGCGAATGCGAATGACTGCATTCACCGATGCTCTCGTCGCCCGAGTGTTTTTCAATAGCAGAAACCGGTTTGTTATTTGTCATTGAAACAAATGCACTCGAAGCGGCGGCGGTCGGCTGATCTTCATGAATCAAAGTATTATGACGCTTATTGCATTTACGGCAGGAGCTAAACTTACAATTAGATAATGAATGTCCCGCTCGTAAACAATTACGACATAAATTATTTTCTTGAACTAATTTAAGCTTGTCAGCTAGGCTCAAATCAATAAATGTTTAGCAAGTATAAATAGGGTGATTATAATTGCACACCAAACATGTATGTGATTTTTTGTTGTGTTGCGACTTTTGAGATTTCTGTGCGCCCGGTGACACGTGACAATGAACCTTAGATAATGCAGTTTGTTTAGCCGCTTTATTGTTACTGCTATGTGATACTAATAGCGTCTCCAACATGTCAGCCCTATCTTTGAGAAATTTAACCAAATGATGCACTTTTACAACCGGCGTAGCATCCTGGGAGCTGCCACTCGTGTTATCCACGGCTAGGGAGCTACGAAATTGTTCCCATTCGCGTTCCGTGGTGTTGTCTAACTTGGAAACAACTAAATAAATTATCAGTGTGTCCCACGAATCTACCGGTTCGTTAAGAAGTTTTAACGCACGCATATTTTTTAAAAGTGTATCAATTAGCTTTCGAATATGTATAGGTGATTCTTTCGCAAGATTTGGAATGGAAAATAAGGCCTTGACATGGTTATGTATTAACAAACGAGTGTTATTGAATCTATTACAAATTAAGTCCCAAGCTACCGAGTAATTATTTGCCGAAAATTCTAAAGAATCAATGACTAGTGCTGCTGCGCCCTTTAACGAAGATTTTAAATAGTGAAATTTTTGTATAGGTGTTATTTCCTTGTTATTATGTACAAGAGATAGAAATGTGTCTCTGTATTCTAAAAAGTTCTCATAGGATCCCTCAAATGTAGGTATAGTTATTGTCGGTAATTTTACAGCATGAGAGTTGTGTGACGAGCTGGAAGCGGGTGGAGCAGCCTCACCATCCGACAGCAAACCCTTTGCTTTGGCGATAATACTATAATACGCATTTTCAAAACCCTCACGCAATTCCAACTGAGAAAATAGTTCGTGATCGTCGACTAACACTTCAATTTCACTTTGAATGTTGCTGAATTCTTGAAAGAATTTAACAGCACCTTCAATTCGAAGTTGTAACTCTGTACGTTTATTTTGACTAGAATTTAGAACTTCTGAATCAATACTATTTAAATATTTTGTAAGAATTGTTAATCGACCCCGAATTACACCCCGTTTTTTAATTAATTCTGATATTTTATCGCTATTTTTATTATTGCTCGCGCTTCTAGGAGATTTTTCGGAGAAATCGGATGCTCCCGGAAGAACTAATTTATCCGGATTCATTTTGGGGAATCACGAGAGAACACCAAGTAAAAACACGAAATAATACTAAATAATTAAAGGCGTACTCACAGTTTAGATGAAAACAAACCGATTAGTTGACACTGCACACTTAACAAAAGATGGCGGTTGGGACGTTCGAAGTGGATAAGAAATTACACCGCTCGCAACGCTGATCACTCCGAAATCTTCTTCTTATTCGCTGTTCCAGTGTACATCCGGCTCGAAGGACCACTTATGTTGAGACGGAGGAGTTGCGTGGTGTAAAATGACAAGTCGTAGAAATTTGGTTCAAGCGTATGTATTGAACTAGTAAAAAAAATACATGACATAGGTAGGAACGTGTCTTTGCGCGGGCGCACTCAGGGTAGTAGTGAGAGGTCGCGTCGAGCGCGGCGAACGGTGATCGCAGCGTAAACACTGTCACAAAAAATAAAAAACGCAACATGCTTAATTGAGGCTTGAATCCCGGTCTCTAGCTCGGCAGTCAGCCTACATAAACATTCGGCCTAGGAAGCTTTAATTCCATTGACGAATTTTTTATAGAGATCTTTCAAATCGACATTATCATTTATTTTGTTTGAACCATAGACTTAGCATATACTATGGTTTCAACGACGGATTGGCGGTTGACGTTTGACGGGGTTCTACGCCACAATATTATTAATATTATCCAATAGATGTTAGTAAGAGTAATATTTTTAGTTTATATTTAAGTTGATTACAGTTGAAAATACGAATAAAACGACAATTTCTAAAAATTAAACCTAGATAAATCACTCTATCACCTATCAGTATATATAGGTATATAAAAGAATTGCTCATTTAAAGGTATTAGAGTGAGTTTACTCCTTTGCGCCATGAAGTCTGTTAAAACCCGATATAAAACGCTGGTGAAAATTACTTACGCTACAAAGTTGTGTGATAAATTATGACGGATTGCAAGTGCTCTGTAATATCACAAAACTATGACGTTGCTAAAGTGCATGGGGAATGGTGATTACAAAAGTAATTTAAACTTAATTTTCACTTAATTGAGGCAATTTCAATGATATTAAATTCTTCACCTTGAAGTTTTTTTATTTGAACGTAGCAGACGAGCATGCAGGCCACGTGGTGATAAGTGGTCGCTGCAGCCCATGGACATCTACATACAACCTCAAGCAAGCATAGGTAAGTCTTGTCTGAGGTCGTATGCAGTTGTGCTGCTACTCCGGAGGCTAGTGGTCGCCTCATGTAAGTGTGGCCGGCAACTGCACCTTTCCACCGAAAAACAATAGAATTGCTTCACGGCAGAAGTGGGTGCAGCCGTGGTACTTCCCCGGGCGAACCATAATAGTTCTACCACCTACAAAAACCATACATAGATATTTCAATTTCAGTTTTGTTCATTTGTTTAAGTTCACGTAAAAAGATGTTACATTAAAATCACAAGTAATCCTGTGTACTTCAATTATTGACATACAAGTATTACATAAAAATTATGACAATTTTTTGCACAAACTAAGTATATATTACTTCCTAAACCCACAACAAAAATAACAATCATAATGTCAATAGCACAATATTTTAGGACTGATCAAGTTTTTTTTAAACTGATGATGATTTGACTGGTGTGTTAACTTTATAATCAATATAATCATCATCATTAACATCAAAACTTCAGAGGCGATAGTTCAGTGATTTTAATCAATATCATCATCATCATTAACATCAAAACTTCAGAGGCGATAGTTCACCATGCCCACTAAATGCTGTTTTGTAACCATTGTTGGCCTTTGGGAAATTTAGTATAACTATCAGCCATCTACCGTGACGGAAAACCTCGTAAATAAGCAACTAACTACAACTAGCTACGCAGGTACAAAGAAATCTCAATTCACTCTCAGACATATAAGTTAGGTTATTTGATCTTGGTTTTGGTTACAACATTTGTGTAACATTATACGTTAGCAAAAAATCAATAAAAACACACAGTTAGATTGCTCAGTTCAAAATTCAATTAGAAACATGTTTTTACTTCGTGATTGGCAAACACGTAAAAAAAACATGTTTGCCAAATCCAATTTGATTTCTGTTCTAAATTGAAAAATTTCTCTTGCTCGCTGTGCTTACATGCAGTCCTGTAACTGACCTGACTTTGGGTTTTTGGTGACGTCACAGAATATACCTCAATGTTTTGGAAATAGAATATTCCCGAACTATCTAAAATTTCGCTTTATTGCTTCCTTGTTTCAGTCACAACGAAACTCTGTGACCGGCGTGTATTTTTTCTAACAGCATTTTAGGGTCCCGTATCTCAATAAGAAAAAGGAAGTGATACTAGGAACCTTTACACACCTTTACAAACCTTATACACCTCGCTTTCGCTTACGACCAGGACATATTAAGCCTCATTACAAAGGACGCTCTTAGATGCAACTCGTCTTTGCATCCTACTGTTAGACACGATTCTCTCCTTACAAGGCTGAAAACTACGTTTAATCGACTTCAATATATCGCTAACAACCGGCGCCGAGAGATGACGGTCTCTCCGAAGTACGATAATGCGCTTGAAATTTGCATCTTTTGCATAAGCCCGACTACAATCATTTCGCTTAGCTAAACGTACGTATGTTTTATGATATTATTTTTTCAAGATTTCTTTTAAAATTTTTAGAAATTGACTAGGGACCCGGTCCAACTTCGCTCGTGTGATAAAAATGATAAATTGCTTATTATTATTTTTTGGCAACTGTGATGTAAAGCCCATTGTTTTTGGTTTGGCCCTCGAATTTTGATTGAAATGAATATCAATGAAATTGAAAATTTTAAATTGAATTGACTTTCCTCAGAATTCACACTATGTATTAGTAAAAATGTAAAAACCGTACAAAAACCCGTTAGTGTGTAGTTTAAGAGATTGATGCGTTCATACAGATGGACAGACGCGGTCAGAGATTTTATTTTATAATATGTAGAGATAAAAGTTTATGCAGAACCTTGGAGGATATGCGAGCGAGGTACGAGTACACATTTGAACAGTTTTTTTTTCAATGACCGTTCGTGTCTGATCTATCGTCCGTTTTCCATACGGATGGATCGTCGCGAACGTTAATATTTGCAGTTGCGAATAAAAATATTTTATACCTCGTGAATATTGATAAAAATAGCTTTTGGCTTTTTGCAACCTATACGGACGGAATTTTATGAATCACGCTCGCCTTTTTGGTAGTGTCGGAGAACTTTTTGGCAAAATTTTATTAAATTTGTTTTTGAATTACAGTGTTCTTTTTTTAGTTTGTAACTAGAGGCCGCCTGCGTCTTCGTTCGCGTGGACGTTAGTTACAGATTTTTTCTAAAGTAAAAGTAGCGTAAGTTACTCCTCATTACATCAGCTACCTGCCAGTGGAAGTCCCGTCAAAATCGGTCCAACCGTTTTAGAGATTAGCTGAAACAAACAGACAAACAGACAGACAAAAATTGTAAAAAATGATATTTTGGTATATGTACCGTATATAAATTCATATGCATGTAGTAAAAAGCGGTTATTTTAATATTAAAAACAGACACTCCAATTTTATTTATTTGTACAGATTGGAAACAAGTTTAACGTTCATTTTCACCTTGGATTTCTTCGATTTTCTATTTTTTAACCTCCGTTTGAAATTGTATGTCATTAAAGCGCGCATGGCCTGGCGGCTAGCGTAGAACGCAAGCGATCTATGCAGCTGAGCCAAACGGGCGCGGTCGGGTGTGAGATGGGTGACCGCTAGTGGCAAAAAATTTCATGCGCGTTTCCGTGCTTCGGAGCGCACGTTAAGCCGTCGGTCCCAGTTGTTGTCGATAGATAACAGTCGTCAAACCTTGTCGGAGGCCTTATGGGCGGTTTGAAAACATCCGACAGCGGGTTGGCCACTAACCCGCATCTCCACCAACCCGCATTGGAGCAGCGTGGTGGAGTAAGCTCCAGGCTTCCCCAATAAGTGGGAGAGACCCGTGCCCAAAGTGCCAAAGTGGGACGCAAAAAGGGTTGCAGCCAAAGTAGGTACACATTTACAAAATATTATTTGAATAAACTGTATAAGTACAGCTTGCTGCTACATCAGGCATACTAGCTTTATAGCATTTTGGTAACTCAGTTCAGTTGAAATAATAATATGACTACTGTTATTTCATTATTTGTCTTAAAACGCCTATAGGTTATTCGGAATCCGGTCTTGGAATACCAAGTCAAATGAGATACTTTTAATGAGCTGTCAAAACGTGACATCCCCATACATTTTGTATGAGAAAATGATAAGTGACGTCACTTATCATATATAGTGAAATGACTTCATTATTATTGATTTAAGCGGTAATAAAAATCATGTATAAAAAGGAATTAACAATTATATTGCTTTCCAAGCGTCATTTAGTGCAACATTTTTAAGGTAAGGATTTTGAATGTTTTGTGCATAGTGTCCAAGACCCTATTCGTTTAAATTACAACTACAAAACATTATCAGATATTTATCTAACCTTATTAATAATCTTTTTGGACGCGTCATGACTTAATACTTTCCAAAACGATTAACTTATGAAATTATTCAGCGAATACAATTTAAAAATCAAATCTAAATACGTTTGCTGTTCCACCATCTAACAAGAAACTATTGATAGCTTTTTCGGTGTTAGTCTTTTTTAAGGCACAAGTGACGCATTTCTCTTTCCCTGAAGATGATGCCAATTTCTTTTGAGCCGCGAAATATTTCTCTTAATTATTGTTATAATATTCATTAGAAAACAAAGCTTGATTTTTGACATACTCATTCCGTTATATTACAGAAAATAATTTATACGTTTTGTAAAACAATGCAAATAGTTCTTAAAATTACATATGGTCTAAGATCCCACCGCTCGATTCTGCAGCTATCTGTTTTTTCGATACAACTAATTTAAAATGAATGTTTATAAAGTATACAAGGGATTTTCCCTAATCCCTATCAAATCGGTTGCCTATCAAAAATTTGCCGCAATAGGCATGATGACAGATTTTTAAATACCTTTTCTTATTGTAGGTACACGTCTCCCAGTTTCGAAAAAAAGTTTATTTCAGCAATAAACTTGAGTTTTAACGTAAATTAATGTATTTTCTGCTATGTAATTTAAAAAATACAATGTCATAGCATGATGTTATATAGCCTAACGCTATCCCCGATAAAAGGACTATCCAACACAAAAATATTTTTTTTCTATTCGAACCAGTGATTCCTGAGATAAGCTCGTTCAAACTCTTCAGCTTTATATATTGGTATGGATTTTCCCCGTTTTTGCAACATTTTTCACTGATGTTCCGCACCTATTGGTCGCAACGTAATGTTATATAGCCTAAAGCCTTTGATAAATGGACTATCCAACACAAAAATATTTTTTAATTCGAACCATTAGTTCCTGAGATTAACGCGTTCAAACTCTTCAGCTTTATGTTTAAATATGAATTTTTCCCGTTCATGCAACATTTTTCACTGATGCATCGCTCCTATTGGATGCAGTGTAATGTAATATATAGCCTAAAGACTTAATCGATAAATGGACTGTCTAACACAATAATATTTTTAACATACAGTTGCTCAAAAAGTGACGTATTGCAGGGACGTATAGCGTGCGGGAGGTGGGCTATTTATTACACAATCGTGCTTTTTCTTTACCTTTTCCGCACTCGTGCGTTCTCTTTAATTTCGCGTGATGACAGCTTTTCCGCACTTGTAATGAAATATACTATTTCAATCCGAAGCAAAAGTTCCTGAGATTAGCGCGTTCAAACCCTTCAGCTATATATATTAAAATAGATTTTCCCCGTTTTTGCAACATTTTTCACTGATGCTTCGCTCCTATCAGTCGCAGAGTAATGTTATATAGCCTTGATAAATGGACTATCCAACACATTTTCAATTCGAACAGTAGTTCCTGAGATTAGTGTGTTCAAACAAACAAATATATTGCCTATATATTTGCCTGTTCTTAAAGTAAAACAAATCACCAAAAGCATAGGAATTGATGTAACGCAGTCGACACATTTTCTCCCAAAGATGCCAATTTCTTTTGAGATACGAAATGTTGCAGCCCCTTTTAGCAATTTCCGTTGCCTTCAAGTGTTTATTTTTATATACGAGTATTCAAAACAAAGGTTGATTGTTGTCATATTGTTGCTTCATCCCGTTGTCTTTCAAAAAAAATAACTTTTTATTACGTTTTTTTTTCCTAAACAATTTTTTTTCAATCTTATTTTATATCTCACAAGTGAGAGGGATTTAGGCCATAGTCCACCACGCTGGCCAAGTGCGGATGCCTTCGAGAAATTATGAATTTCTCTCAGGCATGCAGGGCGATGGAGAACATCGCCGTGCATGCCCGATAATCATTATTATATATCACGATATTTTCATATTTTCCATCACCGTGGAGCAGCGATAAAATGCGCACATTAAAAATTTCTTTGTCAGAGGCGCGCGCTAAGAATTAGAACCCGGGATCAGTCGCTTCGAAGACAGCGGTTTTTTTACCAATCGGCCATCGCTGCTGCCGAAAGATTTGTCAACCGTAATTTTCAGTAGATAATATCTAGATTTTGTTTTGAGAATTTGCAATGATTATTTTTTTTAGTTTTAAATCGTTTTTGGTTTATGTATTATGGTAAAAAAACGTGTAATAAACTCTATCTAATCGATGCGCTGTTCGCACGGAAAGAAATTTAACTTATAACTGAAACTTGGTAATAATGGTAATCTCTGACTGACTTCAAATAAATATCATAAAGTACATAAACATCATTTAATAACAGATTTGTATTCATATAAGATGTTTGTCTATTTCTATAGTAAATAATATGAATTAAGTAAACTAAAAGTAAAAGTATAGGAATGATGATTCCAATTTCTTTTGAGCTATGTAATGTTTCAGTTTGTTTTCGCAATTTCCGCTGCCTTCAAATATACTTATTTTCATATTTTTATATATTCAAAGGGGAAAAGCTTGATTTTTGTCTCACTGCTGCCTTTAAGATGTAAATTACCTAAGAACATTTTTTATGCTACAACTGTTTCAAGATTTTATTATTTACATAGACAAAATAAATTTCATTTTTACTTGACATTTTCGTGTTATGAAAATATATAACTTTCTGTAATTTTACAGTTAAATAAAAAAGAACTTTAAAATATTCATTCAATTGTTTGCGTTTCAATTTTAAGAATTAATCGTTTTTATAAGTTATCCAAAATAAAATACATATTGAACAGAAACTTTAAAATAGTTTTTAGATTGTTGTCAGATCACATCTTTTAATTCTTATTAAAATATTTCGGTACTTTATGCAAAAATGTCATTTTCCTTGGCTTCATTTTCCCAGTCACGAAACCGCCACATATTTTATAATTAACCGTACACATCCATTAGCGTAGCATGCACATATATGGGAGCGGCCTGAAAGTCTCAGCAATCGATAACCGTTTTAATGAAATGGCCTTTTCCCTTCTATGTAAAGACATATCAGCTCAACGCTTTTTCGCTTCCCATCCCTTATGAAAACTGGAAGCTAATTTCACAAAGTTCCAATGGACCTATTTAAATAGCTGGCACTGGTAAAAGGTTTTTTACGGAAACTTTACGTTACGTTTACGTTTAATTTAATTTACGGAATCAAACTCATTAATCTCATTATGTATGATAGTATTAGGTGGTCAAAACAGCTCATGGATGCCTATGTACAATATCGATCGATATTAAGGCGGAAACACATTATTAAAACGCAACGCAACCTGATGAAACGCGATGCGTGTTGAGTCGAATCAAATGTTGTTTTCTAAATATATACCAGAATCACACTATGAACATCCGACGTGACGCCAGGCAAGACTTAGGTTTGGTTGTGTGTAGATGTCCATAGGTTACAGTGACCACTTAACACACGCTTGCTTGCTCGTCTGCTACTACTCGTATATTATTACTCGTACATTTGCGTTTGCTTTCCATTTTTTTTTATTTCTTACTTTAAACTCATCGTTATAAATTTTTGTTTACTTTTTCTATGTAGTCTCTTGTATTTTCATTTATGATGCCTATTTTTGTATCGGGCGGAAATCTTCAAAACAAGGGGGGCACCTTGGGAGAGGAAACTAAAACCCCCTCGGTAGCATGCCTCTGCACTTGGGGAGGACTCCGAGATCTCTAGTGGTACGCACCGATGTTCTCTACGCGCGACGCCCTGGAAAGGAGCAATCTTTGGCAGAGCAGATGTGCTCTCCTGTACCTTCTCTACTCTCCTGTACTCCTGTACGGTGGTATGCGGCCACGCACACCGCCGTCTTTCCAGGGGCTGCTGGCTGGACGAATCGAGCTTCCCGCCTCTCTCATCGCCCGCAACCCCGGAAGCCCCCTTTTAAACGCCTCTTACGATCAGGCAGATTTTATTTATGATGCCTACCACAATTTCAAGAGTTGACTGCTAGATAATGCCATCAAGCATTAAGTCCGCCTATTGTAAAAATACATATAATAAAAGGTAAATAAATAAAATAAATTCAAATTAAAAATATAATACAAAATAAAATTTCTTTGGTTTCAATGTGCATTTTTCAGTTTCACAAACGTACAAAGTTTAAAGTATTTCTTAAAATTTATTTCTAAGAACTTGTTGGCACCTGTTATTTGTACAAAGCAGCTGCGCCTGCAAATATAAATAGTAACATATTTGCAGTATACTAAGCTGTTTGCAGTACTCGGGTGAAGCTTTGTAAGCAGGAAAAATATTTACTTTAATGGCTATTTTTTTAATGGCCACGTTGTGTGAAGTCCTCGCTGCAACCCATAGATTAACTTGGTGACCGTGATTTACACATGTATTCATAAACAATACGTCTATTTCGTTAATTCTAGAAAGTCAGCTGTCTAATTCTGCAATATAATATAGGTATGCGCTCTGAATTCATTCTTTTTCTAGACTGGGTCCCGACTACTACAATTTTTCTTGTATTTAAAAATATTGTTATAAACACAATGAGCCTATTCTATAATTTACCTACCCCTATTAGTATATATTTAAGTGCAATCGGGTATGACGACTTTCTTGTTTTAGGGTTTTTATATTTCTAAATTACACATAAACGAAGTCGGACTTTTTATTTTTTTAAATTACTGTTTTTTTTTATTATTTACTGTACTTTTCTATCCACTCCAGAGTGCTTGAAATGTAAAATTAAATTTCAGTATATTCACTACTCCCACGAGCGATAGCTTCGTTCTTCTAACTTATTGGCTATCTTTTCTCATTCTATATCTTTTCCTATTCACCACTCTGGATTTTATCACTATTTTTACAATCTAAGGGACTGAGCTTGGTAACACTCTTCTCACACTTGAATTTGTACTCAAAATAATTTTAAAGAGGAAGTTTTTGCTGATCTCTTGGAGATTTTCTGATCTCTTGGACTACCAAATCAATTTAGATACTTTTAATGAGCTATCAAAACGTGACATTTTCATACTCGTACGTTTCGTACCAGATTTTTTTTTGTGACGTGACCTTTACCAGTATGTGGATTGACTAAATTTTAATTGCTTTAACACACTTAAATGGTGGCCACTTACACAATCACAATTCTGTTTAACTATCAATAACTTAAAAGTAACTTATAACACTATATTATATTTACTATATATCTAACGAACAATACACATATAACTTAATATTATTTAATTAAACTCTAAGCCTCTCATGTGTGTTGCCAGTGATGACCTACGGCGCTGAGACGTGGTCTTTTACAGTTAGCCTTTTCCATAAGCTCAGGGTCGCCCAGCGAGCGATGGAGAGGGCTATGCTTGGTATTTCTCTACGCGACAGAATTCGTAATGATGAAATCCGTAGAAGAACTAAGGTTACCGACATAGCTCTCAAAATCTGCAAGCTGAAGTGGCAATGGGCAGGCCATATAGTTAGGAGGACCGACAACCGATGGGGAAGAAAGGTCCTTGAATGGAGACCACGTATCGGCAAAAGGAGTACAGGCCGCCCTCCAACCAGGTGGACTGACGACCTGAAGAAGACAGCGGGTAGCCGGGAGGAGTGGCGAACGTTAGGGGAGGCCTATGTCCAGCAGTGGACAGTAAAAGGCTGATGGATGGATGGATGGAAACTCTAAGCCGTACCGTTTAACTGGTTTGAGACCACTCACTGACGGACTACTGTCGGTACTACGAATTTCATAAAGCGGGTCATTAACTCGGTTAGTCGTTTGGTGTGAGTGAATCCGACCCAATCTCTACCCCTGGTTTTTCGGCGATCACTTGTGAGGTATCTCTTTCGGACACCTTCGCTGGTGACGGCGGACTGGGACATTGTAATCGGAACAACCCTAATGGTTTATTTCTCAACTGATCGACGTGCCTTTTTACTGGTGGACTGTTTTTTTTAAATTAACGATATAATTTCTAAACCCTAACCCTTAATCGGCAATAAAATCAGGTATGTATCTGAATTAACAATTGTACTGTTTTCCAAGCGTAGTTTTGTGCAACCCTTTTAAGAACCTATTTGTAAGTAGGCCACACTCCACCACGCTGGCCAAATGTGCATTGGGGGACGTCATGCCTTCTAGTAATTATGAATCACTCTCAGTCACTCACGGCAATGGGAAACATCGTTATTAAATATCACATTATTTTCTGTCACCGTGGAGAAGTGAAATACGCACATAACTAATTTCTTTGACAGAGGTGCGCACCGGGTAACTTGGTGTATGAAGTAACACAGTGTCGAAAACGGTCCATGATTATGATAATTTGTGTGAATTAGTAGTGTAATTGAAATCCTAAAATGAGAGCATGAAGTCCCAATAACTGTAGATAATTTCAAAATCAATGTACTTAGTTCAGCAGATTGCTTTTTTTTCGTGGTTTTAAATTTATGTTATGTATATGCGAGTAATATATATAATATAACACACGACAAATTATCTTCGCAGCCTATGATTTTGGTCGTAAGCAACGTTAATTTCAACGACGAATTTCATAATTGCTACTCTAACAAAACAGGCCACTGAGCGGGGTAAATAGGTAATGTAAACCTTCGTAAATTTACGGCAATTGTCGTGTATTGCCGAGGGTAAGTGAATTTTACCAAATAACGCCATATTGCCCTTTCATTAAGTCATGACAAATGTTTAACATACCGCACAGCACGACAGAAAGGGTTTATGAATTGGTGACACCACACATAATGTAGTAAATTAGGGACAAATAAACAGCAACAACCCTGCGGCTGGCGTAGAACGTAAGCGATCTACATAGCTCAGTAAAACGAACGCGATCGGAGATAAGATAGATAGCCGCTAGTGGCAAATTGTATGCGCGTTTCCGTATTTTGGAGGGTATGTTAAACTGTCGGTCCCAATTGTAATAAAATGTCCGAGCTATAGACTTGTTTCGAAATAAAAAATATTATTATTATTATTATAGGTTGGAAATACCTATAGGCGGTTTGAAAATATCCGACAACGAACTGAGTTCTAAACCGCATTAGCAGCGTGGAGCTAGCTTCAAGCCTCTCCATTTAGGCAGAGTGCCTCATTTGGGGAGAGTACCTAGTTGAACGTAAAGAGGGCTACAGCCAAATCAAGGCAAACACTATAATCCTGCGGTGTAGAATTTTATTGTAAACAGATCTCACATTCATTTACCACGTTAAATTTTCTTTGCAACTTATTGGTGAGATACTTTAACTAAGAATTTAGTAAATAATAAATGAACCCCAAAATATCCCTACAAATATGAAGCAATGGTCCCACTACTCGTCCCAAACACGCATATTACGGGAGGGTAGACCTAAATAAACAGATTTGGTGCCCAATAACGAATACAATATTGATGAGTCTCTTTGTTAATTAAATCGATTAGTACCTTCATTTAATTAAGTTCATTGTCATTCCACAATCGTTCATTCCCGATCCGTTCGTAGATTTAAAGCAATTTTGATTACGACCGTCCAAAATTAAATTTTTGGGTTAAATTACCTTACCTGAATTTAAAATACGGTGGCGGTCATTAGGAATGATAAAATGTGTCCTAAAAGCGACATTACAAAACAAAGGTAATTTTGTATTTCCAATCTAACTGATACCTTTAAACGAGCAATTCTTGTATATACCTAAATATATTTTTTGAATCTCGGAAACGGTTCCAACGATTTTGATGAAATTTAGTACCCTGGTTTCGGGGGTGATAAATCGATCCAGCTATGTTTTATTTTTAGAAAATTTTAATTATAAAAAAATATTTATTACTATAAACTAAAAAATATATTACTATTTATAACTTAAATCTAAACTGAAAATTACGACTCTTCCTGATATCTATTGAAGAGTAGTAATTATATTTTGGCGTGGAACGTCGTCAAACGCCATCCGCCAATCCGACGTTCAAAGAAATGTCAATGTCGATTTAAAAGAGCTCTATAAAAAAATATTTCAGTTCATTGAATTAAAGCTTCTTTGGCCGAATGGTTACGTGGGCTGACTGCGGAACTAGAGACCCGGGTTCAAACCTCAACAAAAAACCATATTGCGTTTATTTTTTATTTTTTGTGTTTTTTTTTATTGGGAGCTATTTCGCAGGACTTTGTTAAATAACACTAAGCCAATGAGTGTTTAGTTTGAAACTAAACCAAGAAAATAAATTACCATTTGTACAAGGATAGACTTCGCTCGAGTGATTTGTGTTTATATTATTATACTTATCATACGACAGGAATAGTACATTTTTCCGTGTTTCCTGTGTACCAAATACTAAAATTGATTGAGTTGTTTATGCGTGAAAACAAGAAACAGACACACAAAGAGAAAAAGAGAAAGAGTGAGTTACTTTTGCATCTATACTATCAGAAATAAGTAATAATATTGGTATGAAACGCGCATGGCCCGGCGGTTAGCGTAGAACGCAAACGATCTATGCAACTAAGCCAAACGGGTGAGGTCGGTTGCGAGATGGGTGACCGCTAGTGGCAAAATTTTTTATGCGGGTTTCCGTGCACGTTAAGTTAAGGCACGTTAAGCCGTCGGTCCCGGTTGTTGTCGATAGATAACAATCGGTGAACCTTGTCGGAGGCCTTATGGGCGGTTTGAAAATATCCGACAGCGGGTTGGCCACTAACCCGCATCTCCACCAACCTGCATTGGAGCAGCGTAGTGGAGTAAGCTCCAGGCCTCCTTCACAATGGGAAGAGACCCGTGCCCAGCAGTGGGACGCAAAAAGGTTTGCAGCCATGAATTTTTAAGGACCTTTGCAAACTTATAAAGTCACGCTTAAAATAAAGTTTTCTTGTCGTTGAGTTAACTTGTACCAAACACCAATACTTAATTTAGTTCTTATAAGACATACAAGTTCATCTATCCAGACTCATCAAAATAACAATTACGAAGCAGAATTTGTCGATTTAATACAAATAATAGAACTGGATGGGCGGGCGCGCAATTATGACCCAAGCCCACTGTTGGGATAGTAAACACTCCCAATTAGGTACCACTGTAATCAGCACAATATTATCAAAAGATTACTCACGGAATTCTTGAATCGAAGCCACCTCTCCTATATCCAATCACAGGATCCTGGACGTTCTTCCAGACTGCAGTCTGCCGCTTCAAGGTTCCGCTTGTAGTTTTTTGATGGGTTTTAGATTAGTAGAATATTGTCGAACATAACCAAAGAACGTTAGTCGACGTGAGTACCGTACGTATGCAACCGCCGCCATACTGGCAGGCGCAGATAATATTCTATTTTTATTTTTTTCTAATCATAGACAAAGATTATGGCCTATGATACTGTTCTCCTTCATCCAATATGAAAGGAGTTCGGTAAACTGCGAATCAGAAACCGATAAGCACTCCTGAAAACATTATGCTGGCAAGCTAGCAATAATTGAGAGTGTTTTATATAGATATTAAACCTATGAAAAATGAAAGTAACATGATAATAACAAATCGCCTAACCAAGAACTATTCTAATGTGATTAACGAATTATGAGGGCGACATGGTTTAATGTTTTCATTATACTTTCGAAAATTAAATAAAAACAGCTCGAGTTTACACCAAAGCTCCCTAGAAAATAACAAGCTAGAAATGTTACCCAACTGTTTTTAAAGGACATCTGTCGGAGTTATTTTCGCAGGACTTGATTAAAATTAACAGACCGCTCTTAGATTAAAATTTAGGTTTAGTTTGGTCCCTGCGAGGCTCATGAGTTGGGTCTTGTTAGTAAATGGACAGCTAAGCTAAGTAAACATGAATTTTAAACGAAAATCAACTGAACATACCGAAATTTTTAGGGCTTTCCTTTTAATGTTAATAAAGTAAGGGATCTTTTTATTTTTTTTAAGTCAACGTTCATATTCTATAATTAATATTTGAAGGGCAACAGTGAATTACGAAACAATCAAACAGCTTTTGACTTCTAGCTAGCCTTCATCCGTCCATTTTTTTTACGTTCGCGATGACTTTAGTTTTAGAATTTCTCTGGAATAAAAGTAGCCTAAGTTACTCCTTATTACATCAGCTACTTGCCAGTGAAAGTCCCGTCCAAATCGGACCAGCCGTTTCAGAGATTAGCCGAAACAAACAGACAGACAGATAGACAGACGGACAGACAAAAATTGTAAAAAATGTTATTTTGGAGTATGTACCATATATAAATTCATATGCCTGTAGTAAAAAGCAACTATTTTAATATTACAAACAGACACTCCAATTTTTATTTATTTGTATAGATTATTTAATTGTTTACCTAAATATAAAGCTAACAATGGGCGGACTTAATATCTAGTAGTATTCTCTCCTAGTCAACCCATGATGATGGTGAGAATTTGTAGGTAGGTGGAAAGACATGGTAATGTGTGATCTTATAGGCTGAATTCTATGAGTTTAAATCATAAATAGTCTACACTATGACAAAGTCTACTTTTACCACGATAATACATTGCCAAAGGGAGATTCATTATAATGGATTTGATGTTTTTTAACTACGTTAAAACCGCGAGGCACAGCTAGTAGGCATACAAGTATACTTTTCTCAATTTTGTTTATAACGTGGTAATAAGCAACTCTTTTTGCAGGATTTTTTAAATATTTCCAATCGCTCAAAACGACGCATTCACGAGTCATTTTGAATTTTTATTTAGTAAAATACTATGTAACTTTTAATACCTTTGAAAGTTACATACTTTTCTTCAATGTTATCGTGCTACAGTTGTGTCAAGAAACGCAACGGCTGACGTACGAGTACAAAGCTATTAAGCTATTGTTGTTCCAACGAAAGCTGATGCGAGTCTACTTGTCCTTTATAAACACACGCGGTTAGAATGTGTAAATGTTGTTACGTAATAAAGGCTCATGGCCCAGCGGATAGCGTAGAACGCAAGCGATCTATGCAACTAAGCCAAACGGGCACGAACGGGTGTGGGATGGGTGACCGTTAGTGGGAAAAAAATGCGAGATTCCATGCTTCGGAGAGCATGTTAAGCCGTCGGTCCCGGTTGTTGTCGATAGATTACAGTCGGAGGCCACTAACTCGCATCTCCACCCATCCGCATTGGAGCAGCATGGTGGAGTTTTTTGACTGTTAGTGGACAAAAGGATATAATAAAGTAGAAAGATAATCTGTTTCCATTTACTATACTAACCTGTGAATAAATAATCAATATGAATAGGTAAAAACGAAACTCCGAAAATCTGTATAATTACGGCTGGTCGAACAGAGTGAGTCCTCTAACATGATATATGTACCTAGTATCTACATCGCACCCGTTCCTAGTAGTAGTAAGTAGTTCACTACTAGATATGGCCTATCTTTATGCTCGCCACTCCTCCTAGTCCTGCACCATTTGAATCCAGCGGCTTCCGCCGTCTTCTTGAAGTCGTCAGTAAATCTGGTTGGAGGGCGGCCTCTTTTTGCCGAGAGACGAGACATGGTCGCCATTCGAGGAGGATTCTTCCCCATCGGATATCGGTCTTTAGCATAGCCCTTTTCATCGCTAAGCAATTTAGCTACGTATGTATATAAAATTAACTGAATAAAAGACCGAATGACTAGCTAGCTTGCATTATTTAGGACATCAAATCGTTTTTATCCTGCACTTTACTAAATAGGTTTGACTGATAAAATCGGAAACCCCTTAGGCGTAGCAATACATCGTTTTTTAGCCTTTAGTATGTAACAATATTTACACTTTTGTCTGTTTATAAAGGACGAGTAGTTTCGTATCTTTCGGGAAGAACCTAATTACACCTCTTAGCTAGCCGTTGTTTTTCATGATTATATATTTTAGGGTGAAGCGCTCATGGCAAGCGATCTACGTAGCTGAGCCAAACGGGCGCGGTCGGGTGTGAGATGGGTGACCACTAGTGGCAAATATTTCAAGTGCATTTGCGTCCTTTGAAGGGCAAGTTAAACCATCGGCTTAAATAGTTTGCTGACATCCGACAGCGTGGTGGCACTAAACCGCATCTTCACTTATCCGCTTAAAGCAGCGTGGTGGAGCAAGGTCCAGGCCTCCCCAATAATGTAGAGAGACATACCCAGTAGGTATTTGGACGCAAAAAGCGTTAAGGATTTATTTTAGGTTACTGAAAGGTGGCATATGCATCACATTCAGATGTGTGAGCTTGCTTTGTCTGTGAAGTGAAATAACTAGTGAAGAATTAGTATTGTTTTGGCGCGTTTTGGCGTTTTTTTAAATCCTGTATTTAAAAAAATAAGGGGGCATCATGTAAACGTTGTGTGGTCTGGACTCAATAGGAATAATATTTTTAATTTTAAATGTTATGAAGATAAAGTAAGTATTATGTTATTAAATTTCTGCAAGGATTTGACAGGTACGTATAGACTAGATATCTATTTTAGCTCAGCTTAGCTGGTGTATGGTTATAAATTACAATTTTTAGTCAGAAATGGCTAGAACTGACCGATAGAATCGGGATACCCTTTGCAGTAACAATATATCGCTTGACCCTTTAGTGGGTAACAATATTTACACACAAACAGTCTGTTTATATAGGACGAGTAGTTTCGCGTCAGCTTTGGAGGATGTGCCTCCTCATTATAATTATCAAGCTAGGCCTTGTAAGCTAACCTCGGTATTTTATGATTCTGGTAAAACGTCTAGGTATCATTAGCACTGCAGTACTCGGGCCCTTACTTTGCTCCTGAGTGCTTGCGCGGGCTACTCCTTGTAGCTCAATGCGAATCTCTCTGTTATAAAGAATAGTTGATTATTTTATAATAATATGTATAAACAAAAAAATCTATTCACCTTGGAAATAAAAAGAAACGCAAAACTTCTGACCTATTTAAAAATCAGATTATTTTTATCAGATTATTTAAGATCACACAAATATGGTTTTTGTTTTTAGCATATTTTTAGGAGAAAAAATATAAGAATTTTCTATAGCTTCTAGCAACTCGGTTTCGAACGGGTGCGATGTAGATACTATATTATTATGTTAGAGGACTCACTCTGTTCGCGTGTCCTAGCAATATATTTGTTGACCTTTTATTGGCTGCAACCCTTTAAGTGCCCTATTGCTGTGAACGGGTCTCTCGCCATTATTGGGGAGGCCTGGAGCTTACTCTATCATGCTGCTCCAATGCGGGTTGGTGGAGATGCGGGTTAGTGGCCAACCCACGGTTGGATGTTTTATAACCGCGCATAAGGCCTTCGACAAGGTTTAACGACTATCATCTATCGACAACAACCGGGACGGACTGCTTAACTTGTCTACCGAAGCACGGAAGCACGCATGAAATTTTTTGCCAGTAACGGTCACCAATCTCACACCCGACCGCACCCATTTGGCTTACTTTTAAGATCGCTTGCGTTCTGCGCTAACCGCCGGGCCATGAAACTTTATTACGTAACAACACTTACACATTCTAACCGCGTCTGTTTATAAAGGACAAGTAGATTCGCATCAGCTTTCGTTGGAAAAACAATAGACTAATAGCTTTGTATGTCAGCCGTTGCGTTTCGTGACACAACTTTAGCATGTTAAAACCCAAGAAAGTTACGTAATTTTCAGGGGTATTAAAAGTTACATAGATGAGTATTTTATTTATTTATTTATTTATTTAATTCTTTATTACACCACATAGATTGGTATAAAAGGCGGACTTAATGCTAAAAGCATTCTCTGCCAGTCTACCTTTGGGCGAAACAGAGACAGTTGTAGGCGGCATAATAACTTACAAAAACAAAAAAAATATATTATATAATAGGGAAATTATCAATGAAAATACAACTAAAGAAATATAAAGATATGTGTATAAGCATTTATATATAATTTATATAAAATATATAAATATAATAGAAATAATACCAATACGTAATACAAACGTACATACATATATATATTTAGAAAGCGTCAAGTAATGCGACTTAAATAGAGAGCTGTGACACTAGTCTTGAAAGACTGCTTGCTACAAGTTTTCCTTAAGTCGTCCGGGAGAGCATTCCAAAGCCGAGCAGCATGAAGTACAAAAGATTTGGATAGAAAACCAGACCGGTGAAGAGGGAAAGACAGTAATAAAGAATTGCTAGAGCGGAGCTGACGCTCATGAAAATCGGAGAGGTAATCAAACATTTCTTTAAGATATTCAGGAGAGAGAGGATCAAAGAGAATAGAATGAAGTGTGTTGAGTGTTCTAATTTGTCTTCGCTCCCGAATGGGAAACCATTGGAGTTGTGAACGGTAGGAGGAGATGTGATCAAATTTGCGAAGACAGTAAATGAATCGAATGGAGTAGTTTATGAGGCGATCTAGCTTATTGAGCAGCTCCTCACCAATGTCCGACATACACACATCAGCATAATCGATGATAGGAAAAATGAGACTCTGCACTAAGGTGATTTTGATCTTAGTAGGCAGAAAGTTCCGGAGACGGTTCAATGAGCGCAACCTCGCAAAAACTGATTGGCTAACTGAGTTTATATGCGCAGTCCAGCTTAGTGAAGAATCAACATGGAGTCCAAGATTTTTGACGCAAGACGAGAAAGGGATGGCAGAGCCGTTAAGCAAGACAGGTGCGACAGAACTGAGGTCCAGCTTCGTTAATTGTCGCGAACTACCAATTATAATAGCCTGGCATTTGGCTGGGTTAACTTTGATGCCATACTGATATGACCAACTGCTGACCGTATCAAGTTTTTGCTAATAGCCAGAATGGCATCGTTGATGTTAATCGTGTCAGCCTGGGCGTAAATCTGAAGATCGTCCGCATAAAGATGGTAAGAACAGTCAAGCAGATGTGTTAAAGAATTGATATAAAGGGAAAATAGCAAGGGAGACAAGATTCCGCCTTGTGGCACACCAGAGCTGACGTCGCGCCAATCAGATATGGCGCGATTGACACGAACGGCCTGCTGACGACCACGAAGGTAGGACGAAAACCAATCTAAGGCAGATGGGGAAAACCTGAGATGACAGAGAATTGCAAGAAGGATATCGTGGTCTACCATATTAAATGCGTTGGAAAAGTCGATCAGAACGAGAACGGTGACCATTTTATCCTCCATGCCAGAACGAACATCTTCAAGAACTTTAAGAAGAGCAGTCGAAGTGCTATGTCCGGATCGAAATCCGGACTGAAAGGGACTCAAAAGTTGATTATCAGAGATGAACTTAGATATTTGTTTATGCGCAGTGATTTCAAGAATTTTAGAAACAAAGGGTAGTATAGAGATAGGTCTGAAGTTGCTGAGGAGGCTAGGGTTAGAAATTTTAGGGAGAGGGATAATAAAAGCTTTGCGCCACAGAGAAGGAAAGACCCCTGTTGTCAGAGAGCAATTTATAATATTTGTTATAGCAGGTAGAACATGACATGAAATAGGGTTGATCATGGATCTACAGATGTCATCACAGCCAACTGCATTGGAATGAATAGAAGATAAGATTTTTTGGGTATCCTCAAGAGAGATAGGTGAGAAGGAAAATAATTTTATATCAGGGGAAGTCATAGAAGAGATTGCAGAGATAGTTAATGATTTTACTGAGGGACACAGAGAGGAGGAAGTAGAAAAATAGTCATTAAATTCATTGGGAGAAAAGAGAGAAGTAAAAGTTGTAGTACGGAGTTTCCCGAAACCAAGGCTGTTCAGGAATTTCCAGACCACAGTAGGAGAAGAAGAAGAAAGATTCTCAGCAAAGTAGGTACGCTTAGCTGCTCTTACCATCTGGTTACAGCGATTACGAGCAGACTTATAGAGAGCCCAATTGCTATCGCACCTGTCCCGCTTAAACCTCCGGAATGCCCTGTCACGCCTATTCATAGCCATACGCACCCCCTGCGTGATCCATGGTGCAGGCGGCCGTTTTAAACGAATGGCTTTTACGGGAGCATGTCGATCATAAAGCTGTAGTATAGACTGGTTTAAAAAAGAAATACTTTCATCTACAGTTGATTCGGCATTCGGTGACATGAACTCCTGCTGCGCAGAATCAGCCCTCAGTACGTCCGGATCAATTTTCGAGAAGCTGCGCATCCACACAACCTCAGGAACAATTTTAGGGGGTCTTAATTTATAGGACAGGAATAGCAAGTCATGCCTTGAAAACCCGGGCGCCGATAACTGACCATGTTTAAGCACATGACAAGGAGAAGAAGTAATAATCAAATCTAATAAGCTGTCAGATGTGTCTAGATTGTGGTGTGTGGGAGAAGATGAGAGGAGAGAAAAGTTGACGGAAGAAATGATATTTTTAAGTTTTCGACTACGAGGAGTATCGACCAAGAGGTCAGTGTTAAAATCTCCCATTATTATGAGATGTGTGTGTGTCGAGCACAAATGTTCCATGACCTGTTCAAGGCTGGAGAAGTAATCGACAGTAGGTGGACAATAAACAACGCCAAGAACGGCTTTGGAGTGCCCAACCCCGACTTCTAAAAATAAGTATTCACAGGAGGCAGAGTAAGTAGATGGAGAAGACGATACCACAGTATAAGAAATATCGCTCCTGAGATAAATGGCGACGCCACCCCCGCCCTTACAAGTGCGGTCATTACGCACCAGCTTATATCCAGGGAGAGAGTAAGAGATGGAATCAAGATCGGGCTTTAACCAGCTCTCAGATATAAGGATAGCATGGACAAAGGAGGAGGCAGAAGAAAACGTATCTAGAAGGTCAGTGTAGTGACAAGGAATGCTTTGAGCATTGAGATGGCATACATTGAAAGAAAAACGAGAATTGTCCAGCGAATTTTGCAATAAATTCCGAAGAGTCTCACCAAGGTTTTCATCACTCACGTCTGACCAGGAGTCGGAACTACACGCAGAGTAGAAGGTGTCAACATCGGTATCAGACATACTTAGTATAAAAAAGAAAAATAAAAAAGTAAGAACGAAATATATAGATATATATATATGTAAATATTAAAAATATATGTATGTAGAAAAGATATAATTGTCCAATAGGACTACTATACAATTTTATTCACTGCTAGTCCCGCTGGCAGAATGTACAGAAATCACTTAAAAACTAAAGCGGGAATACAAATTAAGGTGAGAAAAAAAAAAAAAAACTTACAAAATTACAGTAAGAATAATGCTAACCTAGTCACAATATTTTGATGATCAAAAATGGCAACAAAACGTAATTATTATTATCGAATTATAGTTCCACCCAGAACATTTTTTACCATCACAACAGAACAAGCATAAACGAAACGTTGAGAGGTTTGCATATTTTGTCTATGGCCGCGTCACATTATGTAGTTCACACATTGACATTTGCCATCGCCATTAAAAAAAAAAAACAAAAACATAAATTGACAATTGACATTGACGTTGTCAATGACCGTACATCGCTGTCAAAGTCATAAAAATTTAACAAGTAACCTACTTAATAAAAATTAATAATTTTAAAAGAAATAACAGTCATGGTTTGGTGTAAGATACATACATTAACGAGGTCAATAAATACTGTGCACAGTTTTACTACGAAGGCCAATTACATCGTAAACATTATGGAAATATGGATGAAACTAAACATAATATAAAAGTTAGCAAGATCACCAACAAGGGACTAAGATAACAAACAAACAAAAAGAAACAAATAGCTTAGTTAACTACCACTATATCATTTGTTTCTCCGTGCTGTACGCTTGGATTTCGAGTGGGCCGCTGGTTCCGGAGATTGTACACGGTCTTCAGTTAGACTATCACTATCAGAGTGCTCCTGCGAACTCAACGCAGGGTTTACACTATCTCCAGGAAAGTTTTCGAGGTCTTGCACGGAGTAAATCCGACGTTTCGAGCCATCAGATAACTTAGCAAAAATATTGCCATCCATGGTCCAACAGTTCTTAATGCCAAGCTTCTTCCGAGAAAGGATGAAAAGCGACTGTCTATTTTTAGTTAGAAACTCAGAGATCACAAAAGAGCTACCTTTAAAAGCTGTCTTCTTTCTCCAGACAGCCGAGCGGCAAGACATGTCTTTAAAACGAACTAGCACTGGACGAGATTTCCCTTCAACAGTGGCTCCAAGACGATGACATGACTTGAATTGGTTACCTTCTATGTCACATAAACCAAGTTTTTCACGAAAAAGCTTGGCTATGTAGTCAGCGAGGTTTTCTTCAATTTCTTCAGGAACACCACTCACCAATAAGAATTTTCTCCTATGTCTCATTTCTGACACATCAGCTGCACGAGAGAGTTCCATGATGAGTTGCCGGAGGGAAGTCAGTATAGCCCAGATATCTGTTTTGAAGACATGGAGTTCTTCATGGAGGCGACTCAAACTTAAGTTAGATTTCGGTTCTGTGGTAGCAAATTTGGACTCTAATTCTTCAAATTTCTTCAAGAAAGAAGCTTCAATAGCGGTTTGTGCTTCTAATACTGACTGTAGATTAGCCATATTACCAGAAATAGCTTGTGATGAATAGTGATGTAAGAAATAAGTGATGACGGTTGAACCAGCAGGACTATGCAGTGAAACTTTAGATCACAGGTTGCACATTGAGAGATGCCTATACACGTAAGTAGATATTACTTAAAGACTTTTCGAAAGACACTAAAACTATTTATTAAACTGTAGATTTCGAATATTTAGTAAATAATTATGTAAGAGCACAATGTAAACGTTTTTTCTATCTACCGCCTTTTTTTTCCTCGCCTTTTTTTTCCTATTTTACTAAATAACAATTCAAAACGACTCGTGAATGGGTCGTTAAGAGCGATTGGAAATATTTAAAAAAACTCTTGTGAACTAGAAACTCTAGAGAACTAGAAAGACGAAACCATAGTATAATTATGATAGAACTTCACATAAAGTAAGTTTGTTTAATCATTAATTGTATGTCAGAATATGGTAGACGGTTTAAAACTCCAATTATAATTTTAAACAATTATAATTTCTATGTATTTAAACAGTCGACAATAAAGTATTTTCATTTCATTTCATTTGCGCCTTTTATAAATTAAAATATTTATTTATTTATATTTCGGATCGGTTCCGATCATCGGCTTTGGGTTTTTTCAGCGCTATAAATAGGTACCATTCTAAAGCTGATGCGAAACCACTTGTCCTATGTAAACAGACGCGGTTAGAATGTGCAAATGTTGTTAGATAATAAAGGGTCAACCGATATGTTATAACGGCACAGGGATTTTGACCGATAGTCTTTTTGGGAGCTTAGTGGACACTATTTCAACTTTTAATATTATATTCCGTGGTTCGGAAAACACGACTCTTATCTTTTGACAATAACGGTTCCGGTTATTGTTAAAAGATTACAGTCTAATAATAATAATAGTAATTTATTTATTTATTACCTTAATTGCAGTAGTTAAAATTACTAATATTTTTTATGGACCTTTACGTCCATTTAATTCATAATTTAAATCTAATGATAAACAAATTTAAAACTTTACGAAAAACTCATGCTATTTTAAAAATCATTAATAATTCTCTACTGTAATCTTTTGACGATAACCGGAAACGTTATTGTCAAAAGATAACAGTCGTTAAACCTTGTCGGAGGCCTTAAGGCGGTTCGAAAACATCCGATAGCGGACTGGCCACTAAGTCGCATACCTTAGGATATGCATACCTTAGCATAGGAAGAGACCCGTGCCCAGTGGGAAGCATAAAGGGTTGTAGCTAATATTATATTTAATACAACCCATATGGCGGAATTGGTACCTACGGTCTGCCAATCGAAAAATATGTTTTGCATTTTCCCGTGAGGATAATTAACAAATAGAAATAAGCAAAATTTACTAAGATTTCATTGTAATCCGAATGAAAAATAGTAAAAAAGTCTTATAAAAAAATACAGTTTTATTCTAATGCAGTCTCCATTGTTTACAAAAATAAAATATGTTTCGTTTCAGTGAAATTGCTATCTTCAATATTTAGAATACTTTTCCTCAAGGCGACGTTATAATAGTATATTTCATTACAAGTGCGGAAAGGCTGTCATTGCAAGGAGTTCCGACAAATGTCTACCCGAGCCGAGGCGCAGCCGAAGGTGAGGGTTGACAGTCGGAACTCCTTCAATGACGGTTCCGCACGTGTACTGAACAACTTTTTTTAATACAGTTGCGAAAAAATGAAGCAATTTATAAAATAATAAAAACTCGCAAAGAACATTTTTGAAAAAAGGCGCCAACAGTAAAAGATTTTTTTTAAATTAATTTTACCGCATTGGATAAAATCCTTGCAGCCATTCAATATTTTCGTTTCAATATTAAATAACGGCATCGCGCTCTGTGCATATTGCCAGTGTCAAGTATAATTTCTGCATCTATTATTCTATATAAAACAGTAAGTCGTCAGGTATCAGTCAGTCTAGTCAGTCAGATGTTCAAGTAAAGCGATGGCTACTTTACGAGAACATGTCCGAAGGAGTTTTGGAGGCAAGCCGAAAAAACATGTTTTCGCACTTGTTATATGCTACCATCGCATTTAGCATATCGCTCATCGCCGATCGCTCGTCGCGCATCGCGGGAGGCGACCACCACCAACAACACGCCGATGCAGCAGAATTATTGAACTTTACACCTTCCCACACTTCAGTTTCTGTGTATAGAATTAAGTAACTAGATTTAATTCATTCGGATCCTAATATTGTTTCCAGAATGTAGTTTTTAGGGTAGATTAGGGATTTAGGAAGACACTAATTCCAACATTGAATTAGTTTACTTTTAATAATGTAAAGTTTAAGTTAAGGCAACCTGGTTCCTAACATCGGGCCAGGCTGTCTCAGTTATATGTAGTTTTTTTAAATTAAAATAGATTAGTTGTCGTAGTAAGTTTTATTTCGCCTCCTCCCTCTGCAGCCTTACATAACTGGCGCAGTCGGTAGGATACTCGCGGACGGTATCGCGATCAAGATTTCCGAAAAAGAAGATTTCCGAAAGACGCAAAGCCGCCCGTGTGGCTTTCCAGTCACCTGTGGAGTATCCAGAATCTACGTGAAGCTGCAGGGGTATCCGAACATTGATACGCCGAGGACGCCGAAATGAAATAAGATATTAATAATTCTCTTGTATTCAACTAGACAATGAGCTCTTGGATAAATAAGGTATCCGCTACCTAAATAAAACAAACAGAAGCTTGTGCCACCCAGAAATCATTCAGAAGACTCTTCAGAAGAAAATATCAAAATCATCATGTTTTAATCAGTCACCATTCAACTCGATCTACTGCCCAGACACCGAAATATCCAGTGCAAATACCATGCAGACCACTTCAGAACTTATTAAAAGTATCCTGCCATCCAACACTAGTTGCCCGTAAAGAAGATCTATTACTGGAAAAAGACATGTGAAGATTTACTTGAACTAAATCTTTATCCATGTCTCAGCAACTATGTCATCCAAAGTCTGCCAATAGTTGCTGCTCTTCGGGAGGGAGATGTTATATGCTACCATCGCATTTAGCATATCGCTCATCGCCGATCGCTCGTCGCGCATCGCGGGAGGCGACCACCACCAACAACACGCCGATGCAGCAGAATTATTGAACTTTACACCTTCCCACACTTCAGTTTCTGTGTATAGAATTAAGTAACTAGATTTAATTCATTCGGATCCTAATATTGTTTCCAGAATGTAGTTTTTAGGGTAGATTAGGGATTTAGGAAGACACTAATTCCAACATTGAATTAGTTTACTTTTAATAATGTAAAGTTTAAGTTAAGGCAACCTGGTTCCTAACATCGGGCCAGGCTGTCTCAGTTATATGTAGTTTTTTTAAATTAAAATAGATTAGTTGTCGTAGTAAGTTTTATTTCGCCTCCTCCCTCTGCAGCCTTACATAACTCACTGTTATTCTATTTCACAACACTCGTGCACAGTTTTTAACCTATATCGAAAAAAAAACGCCATCAACTTTATCCGATATAACTCAAAAGTACACCAAGAAAATGAAAATAAAACAAGAGCACAACTTGTCCCTTCAGACTTCCCGCCAAAACTCCAAGCCGTAAAAGAATACCTTTATGCAGAGGTTTTTTTGTTTTCTTCACCCATTCTGGGTAGGCAAAAGGGAACTATGCCCATACAGCCAAGTCTTCAGTAGAATTTTTTTACTGATATGAAATGAAAATGTTAATGAGATGAAATGAAATAAAACCTAACCTAACTCATTGAATCAAATCATTAAATCTGATATTGAAACAAATTAGTAGCTTCTTTTTAGAAATATTTGCATGAATCATAAAAACTTCTAAAACTTCGTGGTTGTTTTTTTTAATAGACATTATTTTGACAGTTGGGAAAGAGAACGCACGAGTTCGGAAAAGGTAAAGAGAACGCACGAGTGTGTAATAGCCCACTTCCCGAACGCTATACGTCCCTGCAATACGCCACTTTTTGAACAACTGTATTAAAAAAATTTATTCCGTATAGCATTATTTGTAATCCTGTGTTTTCGTAAATCATAAGATCAGTCGTGCCCGTCTCAGGATTTGTGAAGTAAAGTACATTATAGAGGAAACGTACAGCGAATTAGTTTCGTAACTAACACTCATTAGAGGGATATGGCACATAAGACGGCTGCGTATTACGTTTAATCTTGCGCTGAAGCTCATTGGTGTTATGACTTGCATACCCAAAGTTGTGTGTATTTTGTGAAGTCAACTCATATAAGTTACGTCAACGAAAAAAACAACGGGTTGCACTCCGATGGTGCCAGCAGAAGTGAAAACTTGAACATTAACGCAGTGCATTTTTAATATTTTGGAATGGTTAGGGAATAATTTCGCACGAATTGCTTTTATTATCAGTATAATTTTTCATCTAGTATTTTCAGTAGGTTTTCATCTAGTATTTTTATCCTAGTATTCACTCATTTTCTTTCGCTATTTCTTCGTCACTTTTTTCATTAATAGATGCACTTTGTTCAATGTCCATATTTCAAATACTTAATATAAACGAATTTTACAAGTATAGACAGTCGAGCCGTCATCAGCTGTCACCCCTCCGTCTTACGAATATTCGATCATGATCATATTTATTACCCATCCCAAAAAAATTTACAAAAGCGTACTACTCGGTTTCTGAATTTCTAAACGATGAACTTTAACTTCGTGAGGGTATACGGGATTAAAAACCTGGGAGGTTTTTTTTCCTCCGGCTTTTTTTCCTCTCAGTGTATAAAAACCCAGGTAATTTGGTGCCCAAAGCCGATGAAATAAAATACCGTATAAATAATTACCAAAAACAATAAAAAAAACGCAAATATGGGATAAATATAAATCAATAAAATGATTAGTTAATTTAATACTTAAATAAATTAAAATTTCTAAGTTAGATTTTAGTCAGTACTTTTATTTATTAATAATATAATATAATGTAATATTTGCATACCTTACTGAGGTAAATATGGCGGATTATTAAATGTATAAAACAACTTTTGTAATACCCATATTTGTGCAAATAAATCATTTGTCTTTGAATGACTTTGGATCTTTATACATCATTTCAGTTCTGGTAGTTCAGAAATGTGGAAACTATGTTTTCAATCTCTTTCTTTGGTTAGTAATTAAAAAGAAATAAACGATGAATAAGACATTAAGTAAAGAAACTCACACACATTCAAATATAACATACTTTAACCATATAATAACACTGTTTTTTTGTTCAGTCGGAAGTTTTTATACACTTCCGAATTGTCCCCTTTATGACATCTATCACCAGTGGAAAGGAAGACAAACGTTCCGTGAATTTTACTGAATATTTCTTACTTGCGCACCTTTTTCTCACATTATTATTTATCTCCCATCGCTTGATTTATCTCTGTTTTCAAAGTTCAATAATAATAGCGTTGGTATAAGAAAAATGGGAACGTAATAATGTCATCATTTGGGGAAATTGAGAAAATGTTAGCAGTCTTGGTGAATCTGCTTATTGCAGGGAAAAATTGTTAGGCACTCGGTTGACGTCCGATTTTCATGGCGATCACATGACCCGACTATTAGAGAAAAACTTCCATTTCATTCCCCCTATGACGTCTATCGCGAGTATAAACGAAGACAAATGTTTTGTACATTTTACCGAATTTTCTTTTCGCACGTTCTTCTGACATTATTAAGTACTTTTTATTGTTTTATTTTTATGTGTTTTCAATTTTTTGTCAGTAATAGAATTAATATGATAAAAAAGGTTATCATTCATGTCATAATTTGGGGAAATTGACAAAAAAAAACTATTCAATGGTCTGGACGAAGCATCTTGTCTGGGCGAAAAAAATTAGATTCTCATGACTAAATGTACACTATGGTCTAAACCAAATCATTATCAAATTCATTAAGCCAACCAGTTCTACAATGTGATCACTTACAATTCACACGATGTCTAATAATTTGAAGGAAAAAAAATGGGTTGCACTCCGGGAGTGCCGGCAGAAGTGAAAACATTAACGTTGTGCATTTTTGATGTCTTGGAATCGTTAGGGAATAATTCCGCACGAATTGCTTGAATTATCAGTACCTATTAATTTCTATCTAGTATTTTTACAAAGTACTCTCTCATTTTCATTCACTATTTCTTCGTCACTTTTTTCATTAATAGATGCACTTTGTTCAATGTCCATATTTTAAATACTTGATATAAACGAATTTTAAGATAAAATTATACTTGACGCTGGCAATATGCAGAGTTTGCGATGCCATAATTGAAGAAAAAAAGTATAGACAGCCGTCAGATGAGCCGTCATCGCAAGATGCCATAATTGAAGAAAAAAAGTATAGACAGCCGTCAGATGAGCCGTCATCTGCTGTCACCCCTCCCCGTCTTGGTCTAAAAGCCGGTGAAGATTTTCACTCGTACGGTTGTTACAAGAGTGAAGGTGATATGAAAGAAAATTGATTAAAATTAATTAAATTAAAAATAGCTATGAACACTTTTCGATAGTCAAGTTATCATAGGCATATATGTTTATAAATTATATTTGGTAAACAATATGTCTCATCGAATTTTCAGATCGGTGAAGGTCGATCTTCCTCGTCTCCTCTACTATCTTACGAAATTTTGCGATCAGCACACGTGACCTCGCGCGAGTTTCATAGTTTTTACCCATCCCACAAAAAGTGCTCAACGCCGCTAAAGAAGTTTTCACTTCAAAAAAAAATATTATTTTCTTGATTCCGAATGATTCCGATGAATATGAATATGACAAATCAGTGGTGAAAAAACATTTAAAGTGGTAATCAAAGCATCTTATACCTCTTATTCCAATACCACTTAAGTGATAATTTAATGCATTTTTAAACTAGAACGTTCAAATATACAATTTCGAAACACACCATGAATATAATTTTAATCCACCATTCGAAGACTTAGGCTCACAACTCACAATGAATGGACAAAGTGTCGAACGAAAGCAAAGGTAGCACCCTCTCGTGATCTAGCCGATGAAACATCAAATAAATTCATTGCTACGCGATGTTCCGTTTCTTCCCCTTTATAACATCTATCACCAGTGGGAAAAAGACAAACGATCTGCGAATTTCACCTAATTTTCTTTTCTTACGCACCTTTTTTCTTATTTTCAGTTATTTCCCATCGCCTGATTTATCTCTGTTTTCGAATGTTCGCTAATAATAGCGTTCGCATGAGACAAAATGGAGACGTAATAATGTCATCATTTGGGGAAATTGAAAAGATGTCAATATCGCAGTCTGGGTTCAAATGTTTTTGTGACCGAAAACATTGTATTGCGTATCAGAAAAGTAAGGATTTCGTAACATATTGGTACTTTCATACTGTATACAAAACTTGTTTAAGAAATAAGAACTACGACATAATGTAATCGTAAGCATACTCACTATGCTTAGATTCTGTTCTTCTTATATTTTCATTCTAACATAGCTTTATCGTCGACGTGCATTTTTGACTTGAAAATTTTTTTTACTCCGTAAATCTAACTGCAACCCTATTGTTCACTTCTAGGCACGGATCTCTTCTCATTATTGGGGAGGCCTGAAGTTTTCACCACCACTGCTCCTATGCATATTGATGGAGGTGCGAGTTAGTGGCGAACGTGCTTCGATAACAAGCACGATAACAAGGTAACAAGGCCTTCGATAAGGTTTGACGACTGTTATTTATCCATATCAAACGGATATGACGACTTAAAATCCTCTCCAAAGGACGGAAATGCGTATGAAATTTGCCAGTAGCTCACCCATCTAAATCTAAACCGCTTGATTTCTATCCATGCCATGCGCGGTCTCGGAGCCTTTCAAACTAGCGTTTTTTTTCGGCGCGTTCGTTTTTCGTTAGTTTGTTTTTTGTAGCGCATGTACCCGTGAAACGTCAAGATTTGGCATTTTCGGGAGCAAAAGTTAAAAGCGTGTAAGAGCTGAAAAATAGAGAGTGTGCGTTATTTGTAACTCCGTGACGCCGCCGAACTACGTAAATTTTGTAATAAAAAAACAAAACATTATGTTAGCGAAGCCACAGGCTTCTTAGGATCTCAATATTTATTAGATACCTGTGGTGCGGCCCAGCTCCACCCGGGTACGGCGTAGTCCTGCCTTAAAAGTGTTGAAAGAAGATTTGTTTTTTTATTCATATTTATTCATCTTCGAAATTTCATGTTACTGTCAAAACAAATAATAACATACGAACTGTCCTGTTATTCTGACTGTGTCAAAGTTTAGAACGGCACGGCACGAAAAACAAAAGTTTGACAGGTAGGAAAAATTTATAAGGAATAAGTACTTATAAATAAGAAATTAATAAAAAAATATTTTTCCAGTGGACCAAATTGTGAATCAAAACCATTCTCAAATCCCCTTGAACACACACAAAAAATTTCATCCAGTCGTTTAGGAGGTGTTCAGTGACATACACACGCACATAAGAAATATATACCTATGTTGTTGTACTCCCCGTACTGTCCGTGTTGTACTGTCCGTTGGTAAAGGCCTCCTCTTAGAGATTTCACTCGGCTGCAACGCTTTTTGCATCCCACTGTTGGGCACGGGTCTCTCCCCATTATTGGGGAGGCCTGGAGCTTACTCCACCACGCTGCTCCAATGCGAGTTGGTGGAGATGCGTGTTAGTGGCCAACCCGCTGTCGGATGTTTTCAAACCGCCCATAAGGCCTCCGACAAGGTTTAACGACTGTTATCTATCGACAACAACCGGGACCGATGGCTTAACGTGCCCTCCGAAGCACGAAAACGCGCATGAAACTTTTTGCCACTAGCGGTCACCCATCTCACACCCGACCGCGCCCGTTTTGCTTAGTTGCATAGATCGTTGGCGTTCTACGCTAACCGCCGGGCCATGCGCGCTTCGATTTCACTTACGTGTATGTATCTCTATCTGTTGCTATTCTCATTCATTCAGGACCGGCTACACGTTTTAGTTTGTCTTCACACCACCTTTTTGTCCATCTCTTAGACTTAGGATATATTTATATCCTAACATATTGTGTTAAGACATAGACTTAATATAGTGTATCTCAACATATTGTGTTAAAGAATTGGACAATATTATTATGTCCAAATGAAGAAGCATTTTAATATTTTACATGTGATTTTGGCATCTATAAACTTTTTTATGTTTTTATCTATTTGATCCTACTTAATCTCTTCGTTTTACGTCGATTGCACTCCTTTAAACTACGTTTTGACAAACATTAATTTGATTCATAAGATTTTTGAAGTGAAAACATCTTTAGCGGCGTTGTACACAGTTTTTGTGATGGGTAAAAATGTCAGGATACGTGACTTGATGCAATATTCGTAAGACGGAGGCGTGACAAATAAAAGTTCGACTGTCTATATACTTGTAAAATTCGTGTATATCAAGTGTTAAAATTTTGAAAATTGAACAAAGTGCATCTATTAATGAAAAAAGTGAAAAAGTAATAGTGGAAGAAAATTAGTGAGTACTTTATAAAAATACTTACACTTTAATATGTATGTACGAGTATATTGTCCATGACAGTACTCGTAGATATAGATACTCTATCAAAGCCCTTGTCAACCAGTCCTTAAGTATATGGCAGTGACATAACCTTGTGCTGTAACAACGTTTGTTTAGCCATTCCACTGTATACATAGGACAAGTAGTGTCAGCACATTCTCTACTAGAGAAAATATACGTAGTAGTTCACATTCACGTTTATAAAATAGTATGTCTGATCATGATCAGTGTTAAAGTGTGTTAGAGTGTTAAAGAAACCATTTGAAAAGGTCATGAAAAACGTTTATTACATTTTTCACACTAATTAAGATAAAATAGTTACATTTTCTTGAAAAAAGAACATTGGTAATTTGTTCAAAATGGTACTTAAAATAACTAAAGCTGATGATGCATTGAGTGCAGTGCAGGATAAAGTTAAGAAAAAGTGTATTAAGAAAAAGTAATTATAATTTTTTTTATAAAAAAAAATATTTTCCAACTTTTCCATTCAATTTAACAATACATTTTATCGTAGTGGTGTTAAAGTGAATAAAATGTTAAGGGAAATTGACGGCCTAAAACGAGTAGGTACGACTAATGCAAAATCTGTGTAGGTGGCAACGAACAGCGGCCCCACAGGACGACATCCCTAGGACAACATATGGCGAAACTTAAGTCATTAAAGTACTATATAGTATAAATAAATATTATTATATTGAAGCGCTCGTGGCTCGGCGGCTAGCGTAGAACGCAAGTGGTCTATGCAGCTAAGCCAAACGGGCGCGGTCGGGTGTGAGATGGGTGACCGCTAGTGGCAAAAAAAATTCATGCGCATTTCCGTGCTTCGGAAGGCACGTTAAGCTGTCGGTTCCGGTTGTTGTCGATAGATAATAGTCGTTAAACCTTGTTGGAGGCCTTATGGGCGGTTTGAAAACATCCGACAGCGGGTTGGCGACTAACCCGCATCTCCACCAACCCGCATTGGAGCAGCGTGGTGGAGTAAGCTCCAGGCCTCCCCAATAAAGGGGAGAGACCAGCAGTGGGACGCAAAAAGGGTGACAGCCATATTATTATAAAAATAAAAGAACCGGCCGAGTGCGAGTCGGACTCACGCACGAAGGGTTCCGTACCATTATCTATAAAAAATCACGTTTATTGTATGGGAGCCCCCTTAAATATTTATTTTATTCTATTTTTAGTATTTGTATAACAATAGCGGCAACACATAATTGCCTTTGATTATCCATAGAAATCATTGCATTAAGATTGAATGAAAGGTAAATTGTGGTTTACGATTTATGACGTATTAAAAAAAACTACTTACTAGATCTCGTTCAAACCAATTATCGGTGGAAGTTTGCATCGTAATGTATATCATATATTTTTTAGTTTTATCATTCTCTTATTATAGAAGTTACAGGGGGGGGACACATTTTACCACTTTGGAAGTGTCTCTCGCGCAAACTATTCAGTTTAAAAAAAACGGCAAATTGTTTGTAAAGTAGGTTTACGATCGAGATGTTTACGTGATAACGTCCGCACGAGAAAATCTCCATTCGTTTGTATGCCGCTAGAGTGAGAGAGACGGAAGATCGGTCCACTCACTCGAACGCTATGCCAGCCTCCGCTCGTGAGGATTCCGCGTGACAAGTTTCACGGAATGACTGGCAGCGCTCGAGATGAGACGGGAGATCGGTCCGTCTCTCTCTCGTTATACCTGCGATCGCGCTCGTGAGGTTTTGGTGTGACACAAGTTTCTGAACATGTCACCCGACTAAAACGATTTTAAAGACGTTATCACGTCAAAATTATATTAGAAACCTCAATATAATTTTTGAAGACCTATCCATAATTACGCCACACGTATGGGTTTGATGAAGAAAAATTTTTTGAGTTTCAGTTCTAAGTATGGGGAACCCTCAAAATTTATTGCTTTTTCCTATTTTTGTTTAAAAATCTTAATGTGGTTCACAGAATACATCTACGTACCGAGTTTTAACAGTATAGTTTTTATAGTTTCGGAAAAAGTGGCTGTGACATACGGACGGACAGACAGACATCACGAATCTATAAGGGTTCCGTTTTTTGCCATTTGGCTACGGAACCCTAAAAAGCAGATGCTGGCCAGGTCGGTAGTACATAAATGATCTACGCAGCTAAGCCAAACAAACGCAGTCAGGTGTGAGATGAATGACCGTTAGTGGTAAAAATTTCATCAAACCTCCAAGTCTATCTGACTTGACACTATATAATACGATACGTATTAAATTTATTCGTATCATATTATACCAATATATGGCTAAATAATGACAACACCAATAAAAATAATAAATAATTCCTATTATATTGAGATCAAACACAAGTAATCGAAATAAATTACTACTACTGAGTGTTGACTGATAAACAATAAGTAATGGTCAATATTGTTTTATTATGGATCCAATAAAGTTTTTATTGGTTTTTATGAATATGAAGATAATAAGGTATAAAATAGTGGTTGCAACCCATTGATTAACAACACATTAGAGTAATAAAAGTCAACTTTAAAAATAGATATGGTCTTCATTTAAAATTACAAACTGGTTGCTGAGAATAAAAAACAAATAAAGAGGGCTAATGCAAAAGCTGTGTAGGCCGGCGGCAATAAGTACCGTCGCGTCTAACGAGCCCCGAAAGACGACAACCCTTGGACAAAGCATGGGACATCAAATTAGTAACTTGTCACTGCCCTCATCCTTCCATCAAAAAACTTTGCTACAAGATTATCTTCTTTTACTGTAAACTTTGCTACAAGATTCTCTTCTTGAACACATGAGTTTATTTCGATTTTTTGTGCATATAGATAACTCTAATAAGATTAGAATTCCTTAAGCCATAGGTATTAAAAATAAAAAAGGATCAGTCAAGAAAAGAACAGTTTACAGTCCTGTTGTAATTTTGTCAATAAAAACAGGGCAAAACATTAAGCTATCAAGTAATGAAAAATCTATCTATCTAATTAGAAGATATTAATTACAAATCAGTAGAAAATATAGTAAGTATTAAAACAGCTTTAAAAAACAAATAATTAAAAATTTATAAAGAAACATACAAGAATGAACCTTCTCCTTTTTTTTTTGAAATTACATGCTAATAGTGTAAAACAAAAGTACTGCTAATGGAAAAGCTGTGTAGGCCAGCGGCAAAAAGTACAGTCGCGCCTTACGAGCCCCAAGGGACGAAAACCCTTGGACACCGCATGGGATTAGAGTATAGCACATCAAATTAGCAACTTGTCACTGCCCTCGGTCTTCCATCAAAAACTTTGTCACTGATTGTAAGATTATCTTCGAGGAAAATGGCGAACACATAACTTTATTTCAATTTATCGCTGCATATAGATAACTATAATAAGATTAGAATTCCTTGAGCCGTAGGTAATAAATATAAAAAAGGATCAAGAAAAGATTAGTTTAGGTACAGTCCTGTTGTAATCTGTCAATATAAAAATGACTAAAAACTAATTTATCGGGTAAAGAAAAATCTATCAATCTAATTGGAATGTATCCATGACAAACCAGCAGAAAATACAGGCTCTGTACGTATTATATCTATATTTTATAGCCGTGATCTATACATATAATAAATTTAAAATAAAATGGATGCTGGTAATGTAAGTAAATAAGTACGTAGGTACTACTAATGCAAAAGCTGTGTAGGCCGGCGGCAGCTAGTACGGTAGCGCCTTACGAGCCCGAAGGGACAAAAACCCTTGGACAACGCATGGGATTACAGTATGGGACATCGAATTAGTTACTTTTCACTGCCCTCGTACTTCCATCAAAAACCTTTGATGGAAGTACGAGGTTCACTTACTAAAAACTTTGTCTTACCCACGACATTTCAAGTTTCCTGCTTACTATAAGATTCAGTTAGTAAAGATGGCGAATAAATTTATTTATTTAGAATTTTATGCTTTATAAGTATATACTTCTAATATGATTGGGATTATTTTTGTCATAGGTATACAAAAAAAATGAACAGAAACGCGGAACAGATCCCACTATGTGACTCTCAAATATGTTCAAAGAAGGAATACCAGTCTCAAACAAAATGTGACTATACCATATTGTGAAAATTAATACCATAGTTTTTGGAATGCCTCTAGAAGACGGCAGAATTTTTCCCTTTTCTTTTCTACTGAGATAAACGACAATGGATCTTTATTTAATATTGGTTTCAGCTCACAAGCAGGACTTTTATCATCCCACAAGAGTCGTCAGAAAATCACTGACATCAATTCAAATACACTCACGATATAAAACCAGCATAATTTTAATTATTTTCAAACAAAGTACTGTTTTAAAGTATCCATCAAAATAATATTTGCCACTCGAAAAGAGACGAACTCATCAACATGTTTATGACCCTCATAAAACAGAACGATATTGGGGTCCCTACTTTATACACTCGAATAAATGTGATACAATTTGAATGTAGACGTCCTTGATGACTACTTATGCCATCTTTTCAATTGTTTGAAGTTAGATTATCTATTTCTGGAAGCGTATTATTAAGCCAATAGAGAAAATAAAGAAAAGACCTGACATAATATCTGGACTTATATTAATTTAATAAAGATGAGATAAGTGGGTTGATTTTCTCGAGCGTAGTTCTTCAAAGCTGTATAATAATGGTCGTTTTATTAGAGTTGACGAGCGTGAAGTACGTGGTGCTAAGTGGTCACTACAGGCCTTGAACGCCTACACTATCGTGCATGGTCCGAGCCTTTTTGAAGTCCTATGCAGTAACCAACCCGCATTAGAACAGCATGGTGGAGTAAGCTCTAGGTCTGCTCAAAAATGGGGAGAGACCCGTTTCCAGCAGTTGGATGCTAAAATGGTTGCAACAATGCAATAGCACTGCTACCCTGGAAGATGATGATCTCGTGTTAATGTGCTCAGTAACAGAACAATTTCTTCACCGACCCAGTAACAGAAATGGATGTACTCGTAGCACTGTTGCACCATGAAAGTTCCAGCACGTATTTAAGTGACTCTCATGAACATGGTTATAGGCATGATGACAGTATTAAAGAATCAGAGGATAAATGGTTTTACACAAAAATATACGCTAAAAACGTTCTAAAATATGATCCCTTTTTAATATAAACATTAAGATTAATAAGAATTTCAATAAAATAAAAGTATTAAATACAGCAATCGGCCATGTTATCTGAAACGCCAATCAAAAGGAATGACGTCACGTCTCAGGTAAAGTCATAGTGTTGCTTGAAGTTTGACGAGCAAACCGACGCCATGACACCTTCGAGCGTTTTCGCGCTTAAAAATTACATAGGAAAAAATACATTAATTTACGTTAAAACTTAAGTTTATTGCTGAAATAAACTTTTTTTCGAAACTAGGAGACGTGTACCTACAATAAGGAAAGGTATTTAAAAATCTGTCATCATGCCTATTATCTACCCATGGTCATCAAAAAACCACGGATCTCACTTCAAATACTTAAAGACAACGTTCTGTTTTAAAATATTCGTCGAAATAATACTACTGATATTCATTTAATACAGACGTTCTATGTGGATTAGTTTTTGGTTGGTTGTCGCCTCATGCATGTATACCTTAAAATCGCATTTTCTACCGAAGAACCACAGAACAAATTCACGGCAATAGAATGCAAGAGCCATGAAAATTCAAACATCTATATTTTATATTTAGTTTCTCATTAACGTATACATATATCTCACTAACATATCTTATTCATTGTGCTTGACTCAATCTAAAATTTGTGTGCATAGTATATAATCAATTATGAAATTCTCTCGCAGTTTCAGAACAGTTTATATTTGCGCTATGCAGAACAAACTTTTGTTCTCAACGCACAATTTATGTAAATTCCATCTATGAGTAAACAATCCACTGGTTTGAGTATGCAAGAGAACATTTTGCTCAAGAACTCGCAACGATTTATGGAAATATGTTTTTACAATTAGTATAAAATACTCGCTTTGGTGCTTATGTTTAAGGATATTAAAAATCCAAAAATATGTTTAGTACTTAGTTGTTTTTATAATATTTTTAGATAGTAACGTATTGACCCTTATAAAATCATTGTTTTGGTTTGGTACCATAATAATATGATGTTATGGACAACCAATAAGATGTTATATGTAGGTAACTAAAAGCATTACATTTTGCATAATTGTATTATTTTTCAAACATTTCACATAGGATTTTAGGGTTCCGCAGCCAAATGGCAAAAAATGGAACCCTCATAGATTCGTGATTTCTGTCTGTTCGTATGTCACAGCCACTTCATTCCAAAACTATTAGGGCTTCAAAGTTAAAACTTGGTAGGTAGATGTAATCTCTGAACCGCTTTACGATTTTTATACAAAAACAAAAAAAATATTACTAACTAAATTACTTACTCTCCATACATGACTCTAACAAAAAAAAATTTTTAACAAACCTATTCGTGTATGTTGTATGTTGTATGTTGTAGATCTCAATAAAACTTTCAACAAAATATAGTACGCAGTTTTTGAGATATAGTAAATTTTTAAAAACCGCAAATATAACTTTGTCGTTCATACAAACACTATGAAAAACAAAGTTATTTTTGCTGTCGAAAAATAATAATGCTTGCTACTACGGAACCCTTCCTGGGCGAGTCCGACTCGCACTTGGCCACTTTTTATATATACTGCGTAGTCAGTCATGCGTAGTTTAATGGTTACAGTGTTTTGTAGTTTCAGATTATATAAGACACATTCCAAAAGTGTATCATGAGCTCTTAGGCTACTTCGGAAATTTCGTTAAACAGCAAGAATACCAAACAGCTGTCAAAACAAGTAAACTTTGTCAGGATTTACGCACCATTATTTGCACGATGATTGAAACACTTTTCGATTGAGTTTCAAACGGTGTTTATTCGCAGTTACATCGCTTTTTGTGTTATTTCGCTACGTATTGTTTGAGGGAGAGCAGTGAAGCGATACGACTTATTTAACTGTTATGTGGAAGAATTCAAAGAACATTTATTTGTTTGGTTAGCCTTATAACTTTAAACTGAGGATAGAAGGGCGTGCATATATAATGGTATTCTCTCCCAGTCAATAGTCTAGTCCCTAAGCGCACACTACGTCATTTTGTTAAAATAATAATAAATAATAACGCTTCACACTCACAGTCCCACAGTAGGGTATATATACCCTGTGTCGTGGGTACCATGGTCACATACAAAGACAAAAACACTTACACCCAGACCTAGAGCAGAAATTTAAACTCATCATTCAAATTTCTGTTTCGCCGGTAACGAACCCGAGATCTCTCGATTGTCAGTCCGGCATGGTAACCATTGCGCCACGCGGGTCGTTAAGATTCAGAAGACGAAGGCAAATCGTGTTTTGAATCTGGCAAACTAAACATAACCATTAAAGAGCCAATACTTAAATTCTACTTCAAATCTCTGTTTGTATCGTTAAAGCCAAAGTAGAATAAAATTTGACGACATGCAAGGACGTCTACTCGGCAAAGGATATAGAAGATTCACTTAATAAAATGGATTTAGCTCCATTTTCTGCTTAGGATCACTTTTAGATCTACCCGAACATGTTAGCATTCGAGTTAATAAAATAACTTTACACAATATTTCTCCTTGGACACAGCTTAAAAAAGCTAACAGTTAGCTAAAAGGACTCAATGCTCAATGATATATTTATCGATAGCTAAACATTTCAATCCATTTAAGAATTGATCAATCAAAATTATTGTACTCGTAACATATCATATACATCATAGCGCCAGCATTCAAGCGATCATTTTAGTAACACCCGAGGCACTTGAATGATCATCTGGCATGGTTAAAATTGGCTACAACAGTGTTTGCGTCCCACAGTTGGGCACAGGTCCGAAATGGGTATAAGGGAGACCTGAAGACAAAGACAAAGACATTTATTTGCACAAATATGGGTGTTTACAAAGTTGTTTATATATATTTAGTTCGCCATATTTACCTTCATGAGGTATGCAAATATACAATGATAAAAATACAAAAGGAGAAAACTAAACTATAATGCAATTACGAAATGTACATTTACATCTATTTTACTAGGTATTATTTTTATTTGTCCCATATTGCGCCTCTTATAAATTAAAATTAAAATATTTATTAAATTTATTTATATTTCGGATCGGTTCCGATCGTTAGCTTTGGGTACCCATATCACAGGGTTTCTATGGAATTCCTTTATGCCGTTTTATCGTTTATAAAACTTGTGACTGAGTAATACGCCTTTTTCAGTAAATACATTTTAAGTTCCTTTTTTAAATTCGTTCGTTCTGAAGCTTATTTCACCACGCTGCTCCAATGCGGATTGCTGGAGCTGCGGGTTAATGGCCATCCCTCTGTCGGATGTTTTCAAACCGCCCTTATGGCGCTCCGAAAGGTTTGGCGACTGTTATCTGTCGATTACAACGTGCGTTAATTGGAACTCCGTGATTACAACCGTGACCGACGACAGTTTATTGGGCATTACGAAGCACGGAAAAAGTGACACTAGCGGTCCCTTTTTTAAATATAGCTTCCGATCGCGTCCGTTTCGTTGGGATGTGTAGCTTCACTTGCGTTCTACGCTAGCTGCTGGGCCATGCGCACATCAGGTCCTTGCGCCGTACGGGTCGTCAAATGCGTAAGTAAAGTATATGCAAAATAGATTTCCAGTCCTAATCAATGCTTCAATATGTATTTCCCTATTAATATTACCTAAGAGTTGCGGCACAATTACATGTGACCACGATGATAAATAGATATAGACTAATCTATACTAAAATTATAAAGAGGAAAGATTTGCATTTTTGTATGTTTGTAATGGATAAACTTAAAAACTTCAAAAATTCTTTCACCATTAGAAAGCTACATTCACCTTGAGTAACATAGTCTACATTTTACCGCAGAAAAATGCCTTTCCTACGTGAAAAAGGGTAATAGGGTCGACGCGGTTGAAGCAACTGGCTAAACGCCTAGCATTTTAATATAGCAATGAAGCCTGGAGTAGCACATAGGCTATTTTTTATCCTATGGGGACCCATTAAACGGGTCCACGCGGGTGAAGCCGCTGGCGGAAGGCTAGTGTTAAATAAAAAAATAAAATTATTATGTCATGGCACCCCAGCTTTGGCATTGGCAAAAGGAAAAGAAACCGAGACGCCTACGCGCCTATTCGAAAAAAAAATGATAGACGCCTCTAGTAATACTTCATCCTTGTCATATTTTTGAATGAGGAACGAACTAATTCGTTGTACGGCATTGGATAAAATCCTTGCAGCCATTCAATATTTTCGTTTCATTATTCAATAATGGCATCGCACTCTGTGCATATTGCCAGTGTCAAGTATAATTTCTGCATCATAGAATAAATCAGTAAGTCGTCAGGTATCAGTCAGTCTAGTCAGTCAGACGTTAAAGTAAAGTGATGGCTACTTTACGAGAACATGCCCGAAGGAGTTTTGGAGGCAAGCGGAAAACACACTTTTTCGCACTGTTATTTTATTTCATAACACTTGTGCACTGTTATTAACCTATATCGAAAAAATGCCATCAACTTTATCTGATATAACTCAAAAATACACCAAGAAAATTAAAATAAAACAAGAGCACAACTTGTCCCTTCAGACTTCCCGCCAAAACTTCAAGGAACGAACTAACAACAAATGTTTGACAGGTCGAAACAATTAGAATATATGGAAAATAAAATTGTTGTTTTTTTTTATTTAAATGAATTATTATTAAAATGTTTGTTTTTCTGCATATCAACGGCTGGAGCTCTTCAAAATGAGACCATAACCAATTCTTTGCATACAAACTATCGTCCCGTATTCACTGTGACAAAAATCGGCTTGCACTGTTATTTTATTAGATTTTTCCTTAAAGTGTTATAACATTTTTAGGTTGTTATTACACACTTTAATAAATTCCTAAAAGCGATAATTATTTTTGTGTCTCCTTGCTGGCCCCATGTCTCCTCTCGAAATCAATTCGAAATGAAGTGCCATGTTCCATGCTAGCTAAGTGTGGCCTTGAACACTTTGACCACTCTCATGAATGCATATCTAGCAAAATTCGTAGTAATAACCGTGCACAAATGAAATTAAAAAATATATGCTTTATAATTATTCACAATTGCCAGCGACACGTAACTATCACGTCTCTCTTATGGACTAAGAAGTAAATGGGTAGATTAAACATCAACGAAATTAGAACCATACATTACGCAAGTCTTGAGTTTCAACTAGTTGAGTTTAGCTCGCAATTTATAGTCGCGTAATGGTAATCCTGATTCAAATTGCGGCAGTTATTTAAGGAGAATAGAGATTTGTAAACGTACGTGAAGATATGGAATGTCTTTGTGATTATTTTGGTGGGAAACAAGACGAGGAAGCAGCTTATACCTGCTACACATGAAACGATATATCGTCACGATTTATCTTTGCAAACAATAGTGCACAGTTTCATTGCATGTGTAAATCGTTGAAGATTATCGTGCGATAAAACTACGCGAATCGGTTTGCACTGATTTATCGTTACGTGTGTATCCAGGGCCGGATTTAGGGGAAGGCAAACGGGGCTACAGCCCCGGGCCTCCACAAAAGAGGAGTCGCTTCAATAGAGACTTCGGAATAAAAATCAAGTTCAGACTAGTATACATTAGTAAATAACTTTTCCTTTCATATTTTTTCGCGTTTTATGGTACGTTGTACAAACATGATTACATTAAATATTAACAGAAATCATCGATCTATATTTTGTTCGCTCCAATCAGGCAATCAGTAAAATATCATCGACTGAAAAAAATTGTCCATTTTATATGGAGTTCTAGTTTGGAGCCAACGGCCTCCACTCCTTTGTTGTCTCGAGGCCTCCAGGCCTTTAAATCCGGCGCTGTGTGTATCAGACGTTAGAGGCAATAAGCTTTTGTACTCATAGGTGGTTAACGTTAATGGTTTGACCGGGAACGTATCATCGCTGCACCCCTTTCTGCCATGAAGCAATTTTAATGTATTTCAGTGAAAAGGTGCAATTGCAGGCCAACCTTATATGAGGTGACCACCAGCCTTACCTATGCTTGCTTAAGGTTGTGAGTACAAGTCCATGGGCTGCAGGAACCACTTAATCCCACCTGGCCTGCCTGCTCGTCTGCCATTCTCCATTTCGATTATTCCATTCAAATAAAATAAAAATATATACTACGCTGCTCCAATGCGGGTTGTTAGACGTGTTTTCAACCCATCCATCCATCAGTCTTTTGAAGTCCACTGTTGGACATAGGCCTCCCCTACTGTTCGCCACTCCGTCCGGTCCTGCACCCTCTGAAAAGTTTTTAATATATATTTTTTATAATTTACTTCAGTTCATATGTAATTTTAGCTAGTTTATTACTTACTTTTATGTTACTCAAACATGTAAATTGTATAACTCCATTTCTTTTAGTTAATAAATATTTTTATTAACGTAAGTATTCATTTACATGTATCCTAGCAGACTATTCACAATTTCATTTTAAAATGAACCAACAAAGGCCCGACAAAGTAGGGAATAAAGCGAAAACTTTGCAAACACCATAAAAAGGGGCGTTTCCGCACGTATGGTATGTATGTCGTGTCTAACTGCTGTTAAATGCTCCTACATTTTGCACTTTACTAGCGGGTTGCGGACGGTAATTCTGGGTAGGACTATAGCCTAGGAGCCGGAAAAAGTTGAGTATATTTTTTATTATATTACATTCATTTTCCTCAGGCCGAATTTGAATTTGAATGAAGGTTTTGTTGTAGATTTCATCAAAAATTGCGATAACCCATATATTTTTACATTGTGTTGTTACGTTACATTACGTTGATGATGGGCAATGATGACCATACCAGACAGCCAATAATCGGTCTCCGGTTCCATTCCAATCTTCCAATTCGATCTGGGTATTTGTTTTCTCGTCTTTCTATGTATCCATGGTCCTTGGAAGCACAAATAATGCAAGTATGGTGATATGAGTGTGAAGCATTATTTATTATCGTTAAGCCCTTTCTGACTGATTTACGATGGAGCCAAGATAACCCCACCCGATAGGTACCAAGGAATGATCTTGATGCCACGTTCTTTAAGTAATTCTATCAAGTCTAATGCCATCGTCTCTTGATAAGCCAGACGGTAAAGCCATAATTATAATTAATAAAAATAAAAGTACAACAAAATGAAAACAGGTCCTCGGTCTATGCAATGGTGTTCCAACCGCCATGTTGTCTTGGATCCATTAGGTAATTGCGAAAGCTACTGCCATTCGAGTTGTTTGCTGTTTTATTATGATAAATTTGCACCTGGTGAAATGCACTTTTTACTAATGAAGTTGAATAAAACAAAATTTTCCATGAAACAAGCTGTGTGCTGCGGATACAGCCGCCTTAGAATAGATCATTACAACTATGTGAATTCTCCGGAGATTTATAATAGAATAGAATAAGATATTTATTTAGCTACACAAATTATAATAAGATGCACACAATTTTACCTATTTCATTAATTTTAATCCTTAATTTCTCTTACCAAATTTAATAAAACATTTCAGCAATTCTGAGTACATCAAAACCGTAATTTGAATAGTTCATAAATTTAAGATAGATAGAGAGAAGTTATTTATAAAAAGAACATTATGGGTTACTATTCATGAAAGGTTACTCAGTTTTAACTTAATATCAAAACGTTTTTTTGAACAGGCAGTTTATTGAAGTAGCAGTCAAGCTTTCAGGTCAAATGGTATTGACTCACTGGAGCGCTATGCTTATTTCATTCGTTTTTTTTTATATTGAAGTGAAACAAAAAAAAAGAGTAATCGGGAATTAATTTTAATTTGAATTGACCATTATTTTAATTTGTTTATATATTATTTTGAAATTAAAAATTCTAAAAATAAGATACGTGGTTGCCAAAACTATTAAAATAACTAAGTGTACATCTCACTTTGATGCAAGTTCAAGTTTAGCCTAAATCATATGCAGATAAACTTCCTCCGAAGAGTAATGCAAATTCGCATCATGTAAAGTAGGTATGGTTGGCAACAGCATCTTCTACTGGAACACAACAGAATTTCTTTACACCAAAAAAAGATGCAACAGTAATAAATTCACGATCAAACCTAGCAAAGCCTAGCAAGTTATTCCTCATTTCGAAATTCAAAAACAAAAGCGTCAAACAATACTTAGTTGTCATAAAATAATTAATGAAATGTTGCTTTAAACGTTCACATTGCAAATAACATAGTTTGCGTTTTAAATCTGCTTGTGAATACATCCAACTTTGTGTACACAAAGGTCACAAAGTGTTTTGCCAAAGCAAACGTAGTACTTTTTAGTGACTTTGCTAACACGTCGTCAAAGCACTTAGAAAAACAAAGTAGTTCGTATAGAGCACTCGCTTTACAGTGACTTTAACCGGTGACAAAAGACTCACTCAATTTTTAAAAATACCGGACAAGGACGTAACTTTAAACATAAATTTAAGCGTAAACTTCATTTTAAGTGTAGTAAATAAAATTATAATTGTTTACTACTCTGTAAGTAATTTAAATAACAATATTTAAAAACAAAACTGTCAAAAATTTAATAATACTCATTAAATAATAAATGACATGTTGTTTTAGATGCAACATGCAAATAAGTTCGCCTTTTAAGTCTGCTCGTGAATCCAACTTTAAGTACACAAAGCTCTCTGTCAAAATGAACGTAGAACTTTTAGTGACTTTGCTAACACGTCGTCAAAGCACTTAGAATAACAAAGTAGTTCTCGCTTTGTGCAAAATCTGAACATAAACTCTGCCAAAAACTAGTCGAAAGCTGCTGCATATTTTTAAGACACTTAATTTAAAAATCATACATTTTGACGCGATGTTGTACAAAATATAGTAAATATTCACTATATTTACTAAGTTTTAAATTATTTACTGTATCTGTAAGGTAACGTAAATACTAAGATATAAAAACTATTCCATTAAAAAGTTATTAATGCCCAGAAAATGAAATGGCTTCTAGTTATAATTTCATGAATGCTGTTGTTGTATAAATAGCCAAAGTAAAAAAAATCATATTATTTTTTAAAATAAATGCATGCAAATTACTGCGCGTTTTAAATCTGCTTGTGAATAACTCTGACGTTCAATACACTAGAACTCACTACCAAAAGCAACGTAACTCCGGCAAAAACTGGTCGTAAGCTGTTGCACGCTTACGAAAGACTCTCAGTTTTGGAAAGTATAAAATTTCCTCATTCATTTCAGTCATTGTTTAAAAAATTTGACGTTCATAAATTCAGACATAAGAAAAAATACAGCCTGCATTAAGTTTTTATAAGTAAACTAAACCATTTTTTAACATTGTAGTGCATATTTTTCAAGAACATGTGTTTTAGACGTGAGATTCCGACTTTACAAAAACAATAAATTCATGCTATTTTAAGCGCACACTTAAAATTAGTTTGCATTTTAAGTCTGCTTGTGAATAAATCCAATTTTAAGTCGCCTTAGATGCGATAAACTTTTTAGTGACTTTGCTAACACGTCGTCAGAGCACTTAGAATAACAAAGCAATTTGTTTAAAGCACTCCGCTTCCAGATAGTTTGTCCGGAATTCCTCAAAATAAAAGCGGGCAGTGAGTTTAAAAAGGAACTTAAAACGTATTTACTGGAAAAGGCATATTACTCAGTCACTGATTTTCTAAACGATAAAGCGGCATAAAGGAATTCCATAAAAACCTGGGAGGTTTTATTTCCGCCGGCTTTTTTCCTCTCAGTGTATAAAAACCCTGCAATATGAGTACCCAAAGCCGACGATCGGATCCGATCCGAAAATAAAAATAAATAAAATAAATAAATTAAAAGGCGCAATATGGGTACAAACAAAGATAAATGTAATATACATATAATAAAATAAATGAAACTATTTCAACGTACATTTTTATGTTTGTAATTTGTAATTAGTTAAGTTTTTAATTATTGTAATATTTGCATACCTCATGAAGGTAAATATGGCGAACCAAATGTATAAAACACCTTTTGTAAACACCCATATTTGTGCAAATAAAAGTCTTTGTCTTTGTCTTTTGTCTTTGTCTTTGTCCAAAAACTAAACGTGAGCTACAACAAAAACTGGCTATCGTTGTATGCTTTCGTAAAACCTGGTACCGTATGCTGCATTTTGCAAATGAAATATATTGTTTCCTAAAATATTAAATAAAGAATAAGTTATAAATGTTTCTGTGTAGTAAATAGAAAGTATTGGGGCAAATAAAGGTGGCATACTTCTATCAATAAAATCAAATATACTTGTTTTTAATGTGCCACTACTGGGTATCTACTCCAGAATAATTAAGAGGGCTTTTATTTCATAATGAAGCAGAATAATTATCAAATATCGGAAAAATTTCATTCCTTTTAACCTTTCAACCAAGTTCAAACAAAGGAGGTTATCAGTTTGACCTGTATGTAATATTGTTTTAATCAGATAATATTTAAGTATGAAGATCTTTTTAACCTTCAGAGTACGTGTGCTAAATTTCGTAAATATTTGTTCGTATGTCTGTCCACAAATTTCTCTTAAGCTATAAGTCATATTGAAATGATCCAGTCTTATAAATCAGTTATATTCCAACTTCGGAACCGTCTACGTTCCACCAAAATCAGTTCAGTAGTTTTTGAGGCATCTAAGCGTTTCTAAAGGGGACTTGCATAATATAAGTACCTTTAAGCAAGCCTGTTATTTAAAGTCAGTTTTTTTTAAATGTAATTATGAAATGAATTTATTCGTACTTACTTATTATTTTTTTCTAAAAAAAGTTTCTTAATTCTGATTGTTCCAAAACGATTCGTATTACAATGTCCTTTCCATAAATCAAGAATTGAGTACACGAAACCCTGTACCAAAATAGTATATCAACCAAAAGGTCGTGAGCGAACCCAGAATAACAAAGCAGTTCGTATAGAGCGCTCCGCTTGATAAGACTTTGTTCAAAGTCGAGGCATAAGCTGCGACAAAAAGTCGTAAGCTCCTGCACGCTCACAAAAGACTGTTGGTTCCAGTTCCGGAAAATTAAAATTTTATCAAGGCTATTGGTTTCTGAATTTGTTCCTTTCGATCAAATAAGGTGAACGTTTTGTAGGTTCATACATACTTAAAAGAGAGGATCTTTTATATGTTTTTTTAATATTTTTAATGTTCAGGTCTGGGCGCAGGTGTCCCTCGGAATTGAGAGAGATTCAGGTTTTCACCACGCGGTGGTTGGCACCTAGCCCTCGGAAAATTTCAGGAGCGTTAAATACATAACCTTAGTCAGAAGTGCAAGAATTGGCGTCGGATTCGCATTAGAGCAGCGTGAAAGTAATCTCCAGGCCTCTCCAATAATAGAGAATGACCCGTGCCGAGCATTAGGAAGCAAAAAGAGGTTGCAGTACTCGTAAATAATATCAATCAACGATGTTCTCAAAATAAATATTAAATTATGATAAAATAAATATAATTTCCATGTTATTTTCGTTCATATTACAAAATAACTTAGTCCTATCTCCCACATGTGATACGATATTTTAAGCGCTCAAGAACCTTATAAACAGTCTCTGTTAGTAGCAGCCTTATCTGAACGATACACAGGAGCTTAGCTGTTAACACGTACGAGAGTCGATTTTAAATTATTTTCCTCCGCATTATGCTCTCACTGGCTATTACGAGACTACAAGCTGATAACAGAAGAAAATGGTCCTTTAGGCGTCTCTTCTAGGAGTTTGTAAGGGTTTTAGTGGTAACTTTGTATTTATCTGCGCAAAACTTAACAGATGTAAACTAGGTTTTTAGAGATATCCCTAACTGAAACTTTATAGATGAGCCATAGCTACGTAGTACCTTTCTGCCCGCGGCTCTACCCGCTTGGACTACACGTTTTTCCTACAGGAATGAGATATTTTCCCTGGGTAAAACGTAGCCTTTGTCACTCTCCAACCCTCAAACTATATTTTCTTACAAATAATCAGATCAATTCGTTGCTTCGTTGCGACGTGAAAGAACAACAAACAAACTAATAATCACACTTTCATATTTATAATAATGAATATAAGTATGTATTTAATAATTCAAAGCTCAGATTGTCAGAGCCCATGTAATTGAACTTGCATTGTCAGACCATACAGCACAGATATTGCAATGTCCGGTAAAAACAAATTGCCTTATTACGCACTGGTACATCTATAGACGTGATTATAGTGTTGAAAATATTAAGAAATTTTACGATTGTATTAAAAACTTGACATTTCATGAAGTTTATTTATGTACTGATCCAAACGATGCTTTTAATATATTCCATGAATTGTTTCTCCTTTTTTATAATCTTTGTTTCCCTGTTATAAAAGTTAAAATACTGACGAAAAAACGACCAACATGGATTTCAAAAGGTATAAAAAGGTGCTTTAAAATTAAAAGGGGTTTGCTTTGGGGATATAGGATATCTCGCAGCACTCAGGCAAAATACAAGTTTAAGAACTATTCAAAGAGATTAAAAAGAATAATAAAACTTACCCAAAAATCTCAAAATGAATATTTTATTAAAAACGCTCACAATAAATCCAAAGCTGTTTGGAAAGTAATTAATAATAACATTGTAAATGTACCTAAACAAGATATTTATGAAATCAAAGTAGGAAACCACGTTGAAACAGATCCAAAAGTTATTGCTAAAGAGTTTAACGACTTCTTTTTAGATCAAGTTGAAGATAATTGTAATATAAATATGGATAGTAATACACATAAAATTAACTTTAACCATCAAAACTCATTTTTCTTAGGACCAACCTCATCTGAAGAAATTATAACTATAATAAATAATCTTAAAAATACAAATAGTACAGGGTACGACGGTATATGCACAAATATAGTTAAACGGATATCAAAAATCATTGCTCCATTATTAGCTTACAACATTAATTTAAGTATTGAAACCGGCATATTTCCGGAGAAACTGAAAGTAACCATTATAAAACCAGTATTTAAGAAACAAGATAGACATGACATGGGATGTTACAGACCCATTGCATTAATACCAATTTTTTCCAAAATATTCGAAAAAGTACTACATAACAGATTGTATTATTACTTCGAAAAGTTCTCTATCTTCGCTAACGAACAGGTAGGGTTTAGAAAGAACAAATCAATAAACATTGCAATTTACAATTTTTTACAAATAGTAATGACAAGTTTAAATAATAAGAAACAGGTGATCGGGCTCTATATGGATATGACAAGGGCATTCGAATATGTAGATCATAAATTGTTGATTGTTAAGTTAGAGAAATACGGAGTCAGAGGTAATGCATTAAACTTAATCAACTCCTACTTAACTGACAGACAGCACATTACAGAAATAGCAAAAATTAATGAAATCACAAAAACTCAAGAGAAACATCTTTCTAACCCTAGGAAAGTACTGTATGGCGTGCCTCAGGGAAGTATTTTAGGCCCTTTACTCTTTTTAATTTATATAAATGATTTTCCTAAAGTCATAAAACAGCCGATGATACTATTTGCTGACGATAGTACAGTAATATTTACAAAAGAAAACACAGACTCTTTCGAAAGAAGTATAAATAATGCTCTTGAATCCCTAATAGATTGGTTAGACAGTAATAATCTTAAAATTAATCTCGATAAGACAAATATAATGTCATTTAAAAACAGAGTATCATACGGGCAAACAATAAATATTGACTATAAAGGAAAGTTGATATCAGAAATAGAAACAACAAAATTTTTAGGACTATACATAGATAGCAAACTAACATGGCAGTCACATAAAGAGCACGTCTGTAAACAGTTAAATAAGTTTTCTTTTGCTTTATATAAATTAACAAAAGTTGTAAGCAAAACGGCGGTTCTGGACGCATACCATGCGTACGTTGGTGCCACATTAAGATACGGAATAATATTTTGGGGTAACGCGACGGGAATACAAACCATATTTAAGGCCCAAAAAAAGTGCATTCGAGCCATATGTCAGCTAAAGGAAACTGATACTTGTAGGCCACACTTTCAAAATTTAAAAATATTGACTTTTCCTTCTTTATATATTTACGAAATCTCTTTAATGGTCAAAAATGAAATAGCTAAATATGAAACCCTTAAATCAAAAAGGCATCCTAATAAATTATGTTCAATTGCTTCTAAAACGAAACAATACCATAATAGTGTCTTTTGCATGGGACCAAAAATATATAACGGTCTACCGGAATTCCTCAAAATCAAAACGGGCAACGAGTTTAAAAAATAACTTAAAACTTATTTACTGAAAAAGGCGTATTACTCAGTCACTGATTTCTTAAACGACAAAACGGCATAAAGGAATTCCATAAAAACCTGGGAGGTTTTTTTTCCGCCGGCTTTTTTTCCTCTTAGTGTACAAAAACCCTGCAATATGGGTACCCAAAGCCGACGATCGGATTCGATCCGAAGTACAAATAAATATTAATAAATAATTAAATAAACAAACAACTAAATAAATACATACTTGAAGAAATAAAATTTTAAAATTTTAATTTTCAAAATGCGCAATATGGGATCAAATAAAAATAAAATTGATATGATAATAATGTACATTTTTATAAATTGTGTTATTATTAAGTTTTTTTTTCTTTTATCTTTGTAATATTTGCATACCTCATGAAGGTAAATATGGCGTACTAAATATGTATTAACAACTTTTGTAAACACCCATATTTGTGCAAATAAAGTTCTTTGTCTTTGTCTTTGTCAGAAAACTTTCCATCTAGTCTCTGTAAGTAGCAGCCTTATCTGAACGATACCCAGGAGCTAAGCTGTTAACACGTACGAGAGTCGATTTTAAATTATTTTCCTTCGCATTATGCTCTCGCTGGCTATTATGAGACTACAAGCTGATAACAGTACGAAATGATCTTTTAGAAGTCTCTTATAGGGTTTGAACGTGTTTGTGTCAGAACTTTGTGTTTTATCTGCGCTAAAATAGTCGATGATTATGTCAATTTTTGACGGATAAATCAAAGCTTGTAAGATAAGCTAAAGCTCATTTTGATAAAACAGCTCCACAAACCTCTGAACCTGTCTCCGTAACTTTATCCTTAAGCCTTATCTGAGCCATACACAGAAGCTCGATTTTAAATTATTTTTCTTTACGTTATTTTCCTCTATATTCTCTTTAGCTATTATTAAACTACAAATTGATAACAGATGGAAATGAAGTTTGTACCCACTTCACATTAGACTTGTGTAACATGAATGTAATATTTTACTATACGAATAAAGGCTTGTAGAGTTTTTATTTTATTTTATTTGAATGGAGTAGCAGACGAGCATGCAGGCCACGTGGTGTTAAGTGGTCGCTGCAGCCCATGGACATCTGCACACAACCTCAAGCAAGCATAGGTAAGCCCAACCCATTAAATTAGAAGCCATTGGTATTCGTGGCCACTCTTTTAAAATCTTTGAAAATTACTTGCAGGATCGCACTCAATGTGTTAAAATAAATGATTTGTATAGTGAAACCAAATCACTCAGCTTTGGCGTTCCACAAGGATCTATTTTGGGCCCAACATTGTTTCTAATCTATATTAACGACCTTTGCAAATTAAATCTTACTAACTGTTCAATTTTTACGTATGCAGATGATACGGCATTAATTATACATGGACATAATTGGCATGAAACAATGAAATATGCGGAAGAAGCATTAACTTCTACTTTAATCTGGCTATCTAATAACCTCCTGACAGTAAACCTCTCTAAATCGGTTTTCTTACCCTTTTCTTTAAGAGCTAACACCATTCCTGATTCCCTGTCGCTTAAAGCCCATGCTTGCAAAAGCTTGAGCAATTCTCAGTGTCACTGTCCAGAATTAGTCAAAACTAATACAACTAAATATCTTGGGGTCCAAATTGATAGCTTATTAAACTGGAAACCACACTTACAAGAACTAACCTCGCGAATCCGTAAAATAACTTTTATTTTTAAGAAATTAAGATGTTGTACTGATTACAATACCATAAAGACAGTCTACTACGTCTTGTGTCAGTCATTACTTACGTACTGTATCACGGCATGGGGTGGCGCATGTAAAACGCATATTCTTCAATTAGAACGTGCACAAAGAACTGTCCTGAAGGTCATGACTTTTAAGCCATTTAGATATCCAACCAAAGACTTATACAGTGACTGTCAGGTCCTATCCGTTAGACAGTTATTTGTTCTCCAGACTGTTCTAAGGGTACATGCTGCTGTGCAATTTGATTCCAGTGTCGTACATAGACGTCGTCATCACTTGGTATGCACGATCCCACGTACGAAAACAGCACTAGCTAAACGACATTATGATGTGATCGGAAACCATCTGTACAATAAAATTAATAAACATTGTAATATATATACTCTTAACAGACGAAGATGCAAAATAATCGTTTCTAACTGGCTAATGACGAAAAATTATGATGAGACGGAAATATTATTAAAGTTGTCAATTTTGTAATATAACATATAACAACCGGGATTTATAATACACACCCACACGCGCGCGCACTCACACACACACACACACGCACACGCACGCACATACACACACACACACACTTACACGCACACACATACATGATCGCACGCAAACAATAATAGGATAGTATTAATATTGTATACCTACTACTTTAAGAAAACTTGTATATTATTTGTATTTCCATCAGATTGTCTGAGACCGTTCTGATAAAATGTAAAACCTTGATTAATGTTTGTATACGAGCGCTGGTATCCATAACTCAAGTTAAATCTTATATTGGATACCAGAGTTCAACAAAACACTTCTGTTCGAAAATAATTTATCGGTTACTATAATATTATTATAAGTGTATGTACAAGTTATTGGAAATAAACGTTATTATTATTATTATTATTAACCCAACCCAACCAAAACCCAGGTTATTATAGTTGGCAGCCAAAGATTAATGGCTAAGATCAATTGGTCTCTTATACCTGCTGTTAGTTTTGATGGTGTACTTTTACCGTTCTGTGATAAAGTGAAGAATCTCGGTATTTTTATTGACAAACATCTTTCTTGGATACCGCAGATCGGTGAGGTGAGTAGGAGGATGTTTTCGGTGATTGGCTCACTGCGGAGACTCCGTAATTTTCTTCCAACTGCTACTAAAATTGCGATCTCACAGTCCTTAATTCTTCCTATTCTGGACTATGCCGATGTTTGCTATCCTGACCTAACAGAGGAGCAATTTAATAAACTCGAGCGTCTCCAAAATTTGTGCATTAGATTCATATTTGGCCTTCGCAAATATGACCATATATCCGAATACCGTACAAAGCTCAAGTGGCTCCCAATCCGACTTCGCCGGAATACACATATTCTCGCCTCTTTGTACTGTGTGCTGTTCAACCCAGTCACTCCCCCATATCATTCTTAAAAACCGTTTTCCGTTTCTCCACCTTACACATAACTTTCAACTTCGTTCAGCTGATAACCTCACACTTAAAACTCCTGCTCATTCTTCTAATTTCTATGGCAAATCTTTTACAGCCTCCGCTATTCACCTGTGGAACAATCTCCCAGTGGATATTAGGCGTGCAAAATCCCTTGACTCCTTTAAAGTTAAATTAAAAGCGTACTATTTAAATCTTTGAGTTCCCTTTCCTTCCTTATCATGAACTGTCTATAAACAGTAATGCTGTACTTTTAATTCTACTTTACTTATTATTATTACTTTTTTAACTGTGCGACGTTGTTTAGTGTTGTTCTTTTTCTGTTCCTATAGTAGTCAATTTATGTTACTTAAAGTTTGCACACCCTACCCTTTTTCTTCCCCTCTGTCCATTGCTATTTTTCCAAGCAAAGGTTGCCTGGAAGAGATCGCTGCCTGAGCGATAAGGCCGCCTATTGCATACACGCGAGTAAATTAATGTTTAATTTAATGTTATCTCATTGTATAAAATCTGGTGTGCAATAAAGAATTTTTGTATTTGTATTGTATTGTATTGTAAGTCTTGTCTGAGGTCGTATGCAGTTGCGCTGCCACTCCAGAGGCTGGTAGTCGCCTCATGTAAGTGTAGCCGGCAACTGCACCTTTCCACCGAAACACAATAGAATTGGTTCACGGCAGAAGTGGGTGCAGCGGTGGTATTTCCCCGGGCGAACCATAATAGTTCTACCACCTACGATAGTTTTATTGAACTTTGAATATTTAGTTTGCGAAAAGACTCAGATCAATCTGATGTAGATATTAGGTTTTTGTCAGAAAACCGTAAATAAAAAGTTCAAGTGATTTGGATTGCTTTAAAATTCAAGAGTATATTATCTCTTCTTTCTCGCTTTCTTATATCAAAGATAGTTCAAAGATTTTATACCTATATAAGATCTTGTTATTAAATAAAGATCGTTTATTGATTTTGATTATTGTGCTAGGCATTCAACACCACTTTAACGTTATTTTTGAAAGTAGAAGTAAAACGATTTATTTACTTGGTCTGTTTTTGAAGTGAAAACTTCTTTAGCGGCGCTGTGCACTTTTTTTTGGGATGGGTAAAAAATGTTAAACTCGCGTCAGGACACGTGGCCTGATCGAATATTCGTAAGACGAAGGGGTGACAGCTGATGGCTCGACTGTCTTTACTTGCAAAATTCATTTGTATCAAGTATTTAAAATATAGGCATTGAACAAAGTGCATCTATTAATGAAAAAAGTGACGAAGAAATAGTGAAAGAAAATGAGTGAGTACTTTATAAAAATACTAGATGAAAAATAATATTAAAAGCAATTCGTGCGAAATTATTCCCTAACCATCCCAAAATATCAAAAATGCACAACGTTAATGTTCAAGATTTCACTTCTGCCCGCACTACCGGAGTGCAACCCGTTGTTTTTTTTCAATAAATATCACTTCACGCCTCTTTGTTCTATTATGCAGATAAACTAAATATTCGGAAAAAGTATGTAGAGTTTATGTAGGAATACTTTTCCTCATTAACCTAAGGTTAGCGCTACTCTTAACGTAAACTTACCTCGGAATTTCACAAGACTTCTTACCACTAGCGCAAAACGGAAAAAACCAGTCACGGTAATGTTTTGATATATACCCGTACTGCAGTCGAGTAGGTACGTTTATAAAGTTGCGGATCTTTGTAATCTAAACTTCGGGCCTATTCATAACTGAGAGAGAAAGTATTAATATTGTATTGATAAGATTACTACCTTAGAATAATTACATTGTAGAAACCAAGTTCGCGCGCCCAGATTGAAGAATTTTAATTAGTGCCATTAATGGCACCAAGTGCCGGGCCGCTCCATAACATTTAAGGAATGCCGAACGTTTCACAACACTTTTGGAAAACAAAAGTAGTCTAAAAACACTGAAGTTTTCAATATAATAAATAAATAAATAATAATAAATAGTTCAATTGGTCAAAATAAAAATATTTTGTTTGTCAGATGTGATATCTGTGTGAATCTATTTAGTGCTTCAATTTTAACAGCTCGCTTGTATGAAGACACTCATTCTATACGTAAGTGCTTATTCTAAGATTATAACTTTCCTAATATGGTTTTGTTTGGGGCAACACGCCTCTCCCTAAGCGCAGAGGTAAGTATGAGTGTATTTAGTTCCCACGTATCTTGTTATCTCTCCCAAGATGCATTTTAAGGGTTTCGGGAAGAACTCCCGATACCAAAGAAACTTTGATCTTGAATACAATGCATTGGTCTTGAATACAAACCTATAAAGAAAGTACTGTATATCTTAACAAAAATAAATTAAAATAAATTGTACCATTAAACATATCAATAAATCTTATTAGATTTATTGTTTATTATTTATTATCCTTATTTACCAGAAATAAACTTAAAATCAGTTTAGAAAAAAAATTGCCGCACTGTACGACGTTTCCCATAGTTTTCTTTTTTGTTTTACAGGGTTTTTTATTAGTTCATATAACGAGAAATAAAAAACCCTGTTCTAGAAATCTTAAATCTATTCTAGGTATTTCTAAACAGACTTTTGCACAATATTTACCATGCCTGACAGCCCGGATTCGATTCAAAAAATTGGAATGCCAAGTTTCAATTACTGTTCTCGGTCTGGTTGTTAGTTTTCATGTCCTTGTGTATATCCATGGTAGTCACAATATAGGGAATTCTAGTATGGGGCTATCAGCGTGTAATTTTATCCTTAGACTTTCCCAGCTTAAAAATCTTTAGACTTCCCTATAAAAGGACTTATACTGGCATCGCATACGTTACTCACAGAAGCCGACTTACCAACTCCGCTAGTTAAACAGCAGTCTTAGAAGTATTTGAGAGTTTCTTACACTTTTCTGCTGCGCTAACCGAAACCAGTAATTAAAGCCCTAATTAACATTAAAAAATCGTTTCACAGTGTTTATAAATCCTACTTTTCCATTGCTAGACGGAGGCAGGCTCAGCAATTGTAGTATCGATTTAGAAAGAGAATGGGCATGAAAAGCAGGCTGTGTGCATGTTTGCATGTTTTTCTTATTGTTCCATGTTTTGGTTGACGGGTACATGACGCTGCGTCTCGCGTGTGCAGCTATGCAAAATAGACGAGGTCGGGTGTAAGATGGATGACCCCTAGTAGCAAAGTTCTAGTGCGTCTCCGTGCTTTGAAGGACGAGTTAAATAGTCTCCATTGTTCTCGATAGATAGCTGCCGTTAATCCTTGTCGAAGGCCTAATGAGAGGTTTAAAACATTCAGCGGCAGATTGCACTAACCCGCATTAGAGCTACGTGGCGAAGAAATCTCTTAGCCAAAGTTGAACTTATAGGCTGAGACCCGTCTCCAGCAGTGAGACACAAAAAGGTGTTTATTACTTCAGTAATAAAATTATATCGAACTTTCTTAATCAACTCTGCGCGTAGGGATTTGAACCCGAACCCTAATCATCATAATTCGGTATCCTAACCCCTTGACAATTACAATTATTTTAGATGTGTACATGTCTATCGCGTACCCATGGCTCCAATAGCGTGGACTTTTTTCCACAGAAATGTGATATTTTTTCTATATATAACTACTCGTATATCCATACAAAAAATCAATTCACGGTTGCGACGTGAAAAAAAGACAAACAAACACACTTTCTGTGCGATAATCGCACTAGATGTGTGGAGTGGACTGTATGAAATATGTATGTGTAGGAAATATGTTCAAAACCCTACTGAAGCTAATAAGTATTGTTTAAACCACCTTTTTTTTTTCGCTGGGGGAAATGCGTTACGCATCCCCTCCCGCAGAGGGGTATGTGGGACTCCCCAGGGGCAATACCCCCTGGTATACCCACTAAAACCCCCCGCGGCACTGCGTCTTCGCCTCTTGGAGAGGGTCTGGGAATCCGGCAGAGCCTTTGCGTCCAGTCCCCCTCCGGCGAGCCCCGCCTTTATGGCGAGCCCTTCGCGCCCCTCCCTTATGATGGGTGGGGCAACGGGGACGGTCGAGAGTGCGCGTATCCAGTGATGGTGAGCGGTGCAATGCGGGCGGAGGAGCCTCCGCATCCGTCGCCCGCTGCTCACCATCGGGAAGGTGAAGGCGGTCATACACCCGCCTCATCCGTCCCCTTCGCCGCTTCCGGAGCGCGGGCGCAAGAGGCTCTTCCTCTCGCGCGCGCTCCGCTGCCTCCTTCTGCGACATGACGGATTCGCAGAAGGAGGCAACCGCTGCCCACGCCCCCTCGATCTCCAGCATTGCGCTCACAACGCGGGGGAGCGAGAGATCCCGCCCGACCACCGCAACCAGACTGCGGCGCAGCTCGGACCACGACGGGCACACCTCGAGGGTGTGCTGCGCCGTGTCTTCCGCCGCGCCGCAGTCGTGGCACGATGGGGCCTCCTCCCTGCCGATTCGGTGCAAGTACGATCCGAAACAACCGTGTCCGGACAGTACCTGCACCAGGCGGAATGAGAGGAAGCCATGCGCACGTTCGAGCCAGTCCCTTAGGACCGGTACGACGGCGTCCAGCGTCCGGCGGCCGAAGTGAGCGGCGGCGAGGTCCTCCGCCCAGTGAGCAATGACGGCATCGCGCGCCTGCTGTCGAACGGCCGCTTTCTCTTCCGGGGCCGGGCGCTCTCCAAGCGCCCTCCGCCCCGCCGTCCATTCGTACACCTTGGAAAGCACCTCCGCCTCGAGTTCCCAAGGCGGGGTGCCGGCCAGGGTGCACGCAGCCGCAAAGCTCACCGAGCGGTAAGCCCTGCCCACCCGCTGGGCGATGGCCCTCTGGGGCGCCCGAAGGGCGGCGGCGTTCTCCCTTCTACGAAGGGAGTCCACCCAAATAGGGGCCCCGTACAGGGCCATGCTCCGCAGTGTGCCGGCGTACAGCTGCCGGCACCGCTTGCTGGGCCCTCCCAAATTGGGCATCAGCCACGAGAGGGCGTCCGCTGCCTTCAGCAAGCGCCCCGACAGCGCACTAAAGATATTTCATCTGGGTCTCTACCGCTATGCGGACGCCCCCCACGTGGATGTGGGCATCCGGCGGTGGGCGCCGCCGCGGACCGTGGAAGTATACGGCCACGGTCTTGTGCAGCGCCGTCTTCTCAACCCCAGGCGGCGGATCCTGTCCACTACCAGCGATCCGCCCGCCGACGCCAGACTGGCGGCCTCCCTGAAGCACCCGCGGGCTGTGAGGAGAGTGTCATCCGCATAATCCGCTCGTACCTCTCAGGAGCGATCCCCGCAGGAGCCAGTCGTATCCGACGTTCCAAAGCAGGGGTCCTAAAACAGACCCCTGCGGAACGCCGGCCTCCACGCTGTATCGCCGGACCTGGCCCGCCTTGTCCACCAGGACCACCTCCCGGTCCACCAAATAGTTGGCCAGGAGGCGCCTCAAATAGGAAGGCACTCCATGGAATCGGAGTGCCTCCAAGATGGTGGAATGGGGGATGGTATTAAAAGCGTTGGCTATGTCAAACGACACAGCCAACAGACCATCCCCCGCCTCAATTGCCTCCATCGCCTGGCTCTTGAGGCGGGCCAGGGCGTCCACCGTCGAACGCTCAGCTCTAAAGCCGAACTGAGCGTCCGACAGGTCCGGCCCCACACGCCGCAAGTGGACCTTGAGGCGATCGGCATTATTTAAACCACCTTTTTTTTTTTTTTTTTGGTTTCGCTGGGGGAAATGCATTACGCATCCCCTCCCGCGGAGGGGTATGTGGGACTCCCCAGGGTCAATTCCCCCTGGTATACCCACTAAAACCCCCAGCGGCACTCCGGCTTCGCCTCCTGGAGGGGGCCTGGGAATCCGGCAGAGCCTTTACATCCAGTCCCCCTCCGGCGAGCCCCGCCTATATGGCGAGCCCTTCGCGCCCCCCCCTTATGATGGGTGGGGCAACGGGGACGGTCGAGAGTGCGCGACCGTCCCCGTATCCACTGATGGTGAGCGGTGCAATGCGGGCGGAGGAGCCTCCGCACCTGTCGCCCGCTGCTCACCATCGGGAAGGTGAAGGCGGTCATACGCCCGCCTCCTCCGTCCCCTTCGCCGCTTCCGGAGCGCGGGCGCAAGAGGGTCTTCCTCTCGCGCGCGCTCCGCTGCCTCCTTCTGCGACATTACGGATTCGCAGAAGGAGGCAACCGCCGCCCACGCTCTCTCGCTCCCCAGCATCGCGCTCACAACGTGGGGGAGCGAGAGGTCCCGCCCGACCACCGCAACCAGACTGCGGCGCTGCTCGGACCACGACGGGCACACTTCGAGGGTGTGCTCCGCCGTGTCTTTCGCCGCGCCACAGTCGTGGCACGATGGGGCCTCCTCCCTACCGATTCGGTGCAAGTACGATCCGAAACAACCGTGTCCGGAAAGTACCTGCACCAGGCGGAATGAGAGGAAGCCGTGCGCACGTTCGAGCCAGTCCCTTAGGACCGGTCCGACGGCGTCCAGCGTCCGGCGGCCGAAGTGAGCGGCGGCGAGGTCCTCCGCCCAGTGAGCAATGACGGCATCGCGCGCCTGCTGTCGGACGGCCGCTTTCTCTTCCGGGGCCGGGCGCTCTCCAAGCGCCCGCCGCCCCGCCGTCCATTCGTACACCCTGGAAAGCACCTCCGCCTCGAGTTCCCAAGGCGGGGTGCCGGCCAGGGTGCACGCAGCCGCAAAGCTCACCGAGCGGTAAGCCCTGCCCACCCGCTGGGCGATGGCCCTCTGGGGCGCCCGAAGGGCGGCGGCGTTCTCCCTTCTGCGAAGGGAGTCCACCCAAATAGGGGCCCCGTACAGGGCCATGCTCCGCAGTGTGCCGGCGTACAGCTGCCGGCACCGCTTGCTGGGCCCTCCCAAATTGGGCATCAGCCACGAGAGGGCGTCCGCTGCCTTCAGCAGGCGCCCCGACAGCGCACTAAAGTGTGCGCTGAAGTGCCACCTGCTGTCGACGATGAGACCCAGATATTTCATCTGGGTCTCTACCGCTATGCGGATGCCCCCCACGTGGATGTGGGCATCCGGCGGTGGGCGCCGCCGCGGACCGTGGAAGAATACCGCCACGGTCTTGTGCAGCGCCGTCTTCAGCCCTAGGCGGCGGATCCTGTCCACTACCAAAGATCCGCCCGCCGACGCCAGACTGGCCGCCTCCCTGAAGCTCCCGCGGGCTGTGAGGAGAGTGTCATCTGCATAACAGATGACACTCGTGCCTCTCAGGAGCGATCCCCGCAGGAGCCAGTCGTATCCGACGTTCCAAAGCAGGGGACTTAAAACAGACCCCTGTGGAACGCCGGCCTCCACGCTATACCGCCGGACCTGGCCCGCCTTGTCCACCAGTACCACCTCCCGGTCCACCAAATAATTGGCCAGGAGGCGCCTCAAGTAGGAAGGCACTCCGTGAAATCGGAGTGCCTCCAAGATGGTGGAATGGGGGATGGTATTAAAAGCGTTGGCTATGTCAAACGACACAGCCAAAAGACCATCCCCCGCCTCAATCGCCTCCATCGCCTGGCTCTTAAGGCGGGCCAGGGCGTCCACCGTCGAACGCTCAGCTCTAAAGCCGAACTGAGCGTCCGACAGGTCCGGCCCCACACGCCGCAAGTGGGCCTTGAGGCGGTCCGCCACTATGCCCTCGAGCATCTTACCGGCCTCATCGAGCAGAACGATAGGCCGGTATGCCGAGGGGGAGTCCGCAGGACGGCCCTCTTTGCGGAGAAGGCACAGCTGTCCCTCCTTCCATGGTCCCGGGAACCTCCCAGTCGCGAGGCACGCGCCAAAGAGGTCCCGAAACCGTCCCGGCATGACGGAGGCCGCGATAGCGTATATATATATAGTATATAGTATATTGTATACGTTATTTATATATTATATTATATATGTATATATATATTTAACAAATTTTTTAAATTTATATTTAAGTTTTTTTTTAATTTCATCTTTGTTTTGATTTATTTATGATGCCTACCACAACTTCTCACCATCGCCAAAGGTTGACTGGTAGAGAATGCCATCAGGCATTAAGTCCGCCTATTGTAAAAATACAATAAAGGGTAAATAAATAAATAAATAAAAATAGCGACCACCTTAGCCGGGACCCCATCTGGGCCAGGGGCCGTTTTCTTGGAGCGGAGGCGAAATACCGCCGCTCCAAGTTCGCCCTCTGAGATGGGAGGAGGGTCCTCCTGCTGTACCTCTGGCGGAGCCGCCCCCTGCGGGGGATTCATCGCTGGAGGGGCGAAGTCTAGGTCCCTGCTTGGAAACAGGGACCGCACCACCCCGTCCAGCAACGACGGCTCGAGGGTCTCAGCCACCGGGGGACCAGAGGGGCGCAGTTTATTCCGCGCCGCCTTGTATGGTCTCCCGAATGGGTCGGCGTCGAGACCCGCCAGCAACTCGGCTCTTGCCGAGTCCTTAGCCTCCGCAATTGCCGCCTTGAGGGCCGTCTTCGCGTCTGCGAGGGCGTCCCGCAGGCGGGCCTCCTCGTCCCCGTCCCTGCGGCGCCGCCGTCGAGCCCGCGCGTGCTCCCGCCGGGCTGCCGTGCAGGCAACACGGAGGCGCCGCAGCTCCCCCGACCACCAGTACACGGCACGTCGGGGAGGCGGGCGGCGTGACCGAGGCATGCTGGAGTTGCAAACCTCGGCCAGGGACGCTCCCAATTGGGCCGCCGCGGCATCCACGTCCAGGACGTCGACTGGTGGCGACAGCCAGTCCTGGACGAAAGCCGCCTCCTCTGCGGCCTCCCGGTCCAGGCGGGTGAGGGCCCACCGCGGGAAGGGGGATCGCCCTGATGGTCTGGCGTTCCCCTGTGGACTTTGGGCGGAGATCTCGAACCGCACATATCTGTGGTCCGAGATGGTCTCCACCATGTCCACCCGCCAGTTCCGCACACGCGCGGCCAGCACATGGGTGGCGAAGGTGAGGTCCACAATGGACCCACCCTGCTGCCGCACGCATGTTTGGACTCTCCCCCTATTCAGGAGGGAGAGTCCGGAGGACGCCGCCCACAGCTCCACTGCCCGCCCACGCGCGTCGGTGGCCGGGTTTCCCCACACCACCGATTTGGCGTTCAGGTCCCCCAAGACGCAGACCTGACGCGGCGCTGCCCTGCCGACCACGGCGGCCAGGACCTCGAGGAAATCCTCGAAGTTCTGGAGAGGGCGGTTGGGGGAGAAGTAGACCCCGACGAGGGCCAGTTCTCCCCACGCGGCGGCCACATATCCCGGTCCTCTCTCTAGTAGTGAGAGGGGAGGGGAGTCTGTGGAAGACCGCGCCACAATCGCCACCGAACCGTCCCTGTCGCCCAGCCAGTGGCCAGGGACCGAGTACGGCTCGGCGACTACCGCCACGTCCACCAACCACTCGGCCATGGACTGCATGAGCAGATCCTGGGCCGCTCTGCAGTGGTTGGTGTTCGCCTGAAGGATACGATGTCCGGACTGCATTATTCGGACATCGTACCCCCCTCGTCGGCCACCGTTGCTGGGCCAGCAGCGGGGGCGGCTATAGCAGCAGGTTGTCTTGCGACCTGCTGCTTTCCCTTAGTGGTGGGAGGCCTGCACTTCCTCCCAGCCATCACATGGTCCGCAGGGCGGCCACTGGCCGCGCACACCACGCAGTGTGGCTTGGCGGCCTGGCACGACGACGCCAGGTGCCCCTGCTTCCCGCAGCGGTAGCATGCGTCTGTCCTCTCCTCTTGCGAGGGACACGTGGCTCGGGTATGGCCGATTCCGAAGCACCTGAAGCAGCGCAGAGGCTGATCTTCAAGTGCCCGGACCGACGCCGAGCTGAGGCCGACGAGCAGCCGCCCCTTGGCCAGGACGGCCTTTGCCGCTGTGACTGGGCACTCTAGGCGCATGGTGCCCAGTCCGCCGCGGCCGGTCCTAATGTCCCGGCCACGCACCGCTTCAGGTGAGCAGCCGCCAGCCGCTGCAATGGCCACCACGACCTCCTCCTTGGTGACCGAGTCGTCCAGGTCGGTCACCTCCACGGTTGCGGACTTTGTGGGCCTGGCGACCTTCGCCACGTCCGCAATACCCTCTCGCAGCTTGGCTGCGAAGAGGTCCGCATTTTCCGCCCCCTTGGCCCCCGGGAACTCGAATATTCGAGCCCCAGTTACGGTCCGGCGACACGTCACTCTGCCGATCCCCAGCTTCGTAGGATCGGCATGAGCGCGAGCCCGCTTTAGAACGGACTCGTACGTCTCTCCCCTCTCCGCGGCCTCCGGGACGATGGTCACGGTGACAGCCGCGGTTTTAGGGGGGGTCAATTTCTTGACGCCGGCTGGGGCCCTAACTGCTGTGGCGGGCGCTTGCGTGGGCTTGGAGGAGGAGGCCGCTGTAGAAAATATAGGGCCAATCGAAACACACTTGTGTGGAGGAACAATATTTTTTAATGTTTGCAATCTTTACAAGAGATTTCTTAAAAATAACTAAGGATATTATTTTATATGTCTCGCACACAATTATTACCAAGCAGCTTATGAAAGTACAAAATGACAGTCGCTGACACCTACGTGACAAGTTAATACAATGTTCAATAGGAAACGGAAGTAAGTGTTGCTACTGCTGCATTCACGTTTTCTACATCTTTCTCTCTTCCAAAAAAAAAAAAAAAAAATATATATATATATATATACCAAGCATCTACTTGCTATGTTATTTTTATATAATTTTTAACATACTAAAACTACTAAAAAAAAGACAAATTTACTACAATAATATACTGAGGTTTTAACTCTAGCTTACACTGAAACCTTAGTTTAAAACAACATAGTTGAAAATTACTATTAACTTAAATAACAATAATTATTTCTTACTATAAATTACATAATAAGTAACTATAGGGTTGACATGACACCTTAACAAGTATGAATCAAACGCAAATATCATTGATGCTTTTATTTTTACCACTTATGGCATTAGTTACATTTTTAGTTTTTATATCTAAGCTACCTATATTATTCTGATTACTGTTAATGTTCAAGAGCTTTAATTGTATTAATGAATTTAACCCAAGAATAGGACGTACATCCTGTTTAATAATTATAAATTCAGTATTAATACTGTCCCTATTAGTTCCTCCACAAATTTTTAATATTTTTTTACCCAATGGCTTTATTTTTGTTCCCCCAAATGCCTCTAATATAACTGTTGTCTCAGCCCAGTCAGGATTATCATCATTGACAACTTCTCGAAGATCTTTTAATGACAATATATTTACTTGTGCCCCAGTATCACACTTGAACCTTATTTTAGAATTTTCTAAGAATAAAACTACACTCCATTCATTAATACAATTATTGTGCAACTCGCTTTTAGTTAAATTACAAACTTTTAGTCATAAATCCTGTCTTTTATCATTTCTTTCTAAGTTGTCTTCTGTAGAAGACCCACTACACTTTATATCTTCTAATTTTCTATTTAGACAACCCTTTGCAAAGTGATTATATTTTTTGCACCTTAAACATATTTTGCCAAAAGCAGGACATTGCCTTGGGCCATGCTCTTGTTGGCATTTAAAACACAAATAATAGTTTTTATTGAATTTTTGTGCAACATTATTATTTTTCCTGACATAGTTATTATCATACTTAACTTTACTTAAGCCAAGGACTGCCTGCTCGCTGTTTGTTTGAGTTTGCATAATTTTTACATGTTCCTTCGACAATTCGGCTGCTCTGCACATGTCCACTGCCTTGTTGAGAGAGAGATCACAACATTCCAACAGTTTTTGTTTAAGTTTCCAATCGCAAATCCCCATCACAATTCTGTCTCTTAGCATTCTTTCCTCTAATTCTTTGTAATTGCATTGTTTGACTAATTTTCTTAAATCAGAATAAAAATTATCAAATATTTCACCCTCTCGTTGGTCTCTGCTCATGAAGTTAACACTGTTGATTATTTCGTTTTGCTTAGGTTGGAAATATTCATCAAATACCTTGATAACTTCCTCGTATTTTGCGCATTCTGAGTCCTTTTTAAATATGTTGAAGTATAAGTCTTGACAATCCTGTCCAACCGAGTTTAACAATATGGCCGCTTTTCTTGTTTCGGATAACTTTTCAAACCCCGCTGCTGTAAGAAAAACCCGAAATTGTTGCTTAAATTTCTGCCAGCTCGGCAAAAGGTCTTCCACTGCATCCAGCCTAATCGGCGCCGGCATTTTATATTCAATTCCAGCCATCTCCTCCGAAGTATTGGTCGTATACTTCTCGCAATAATCTTCCATCAAATGTGATCTTCAAGTTCGTTGAAACGACTGCGCCATGTAGAAAATATAGGGCCAATCGAAACACACTTGTGTGGAGGAACAATATTTTTTAATGTTTGCAATCTTTACAAGAGATTTCTTAAAAATAACTAAGGATATTATTTTATATGTCTCGCACACAATTATTACCAAGCAGCTTATGAAAGTACAAAATGACAGTCGCTGACACCTACGTGACAAGTTAATACAATGTTCAATAGGAAACGGAAGTAAGTGTTGCTACTGCTGCATTCACGTTTTCTACAGCCGCTTTCTTCTCCTGTCCCTTGCCCTTACCTTTCCCCTCCCCTGTCTTGCCCTTACCCTTTCCTCTCCTCACAACCTCCGTCCACGGCATGTTGGACGGAGTGGAAGAGGGAAGGAGGGCGTCCTCAGGGCTGGGCCCCGCGCTTGTGCTAGGGGTGGGCTGTGCCGCTTTCGTGGCCTTGCCCACTCCCTTGCCCTTGGACGCCTTTGGGGCCTGAGGTGGCCCACCGGAGGTCCTGTCCGCCGCAAGCGGTGGACGAAGACGTTTCTCCGGCAGGAGCCGGTCCTCTATGCCCGCGAAGCAGGCTCGGGTGAAGGCCCTCTCCTCCATGACAACCTTGCGGATGATATCCTCAAGGTTTGAGCAGGGGAGGGACTCTGCCGTCGGGGCCTTGGCGGGTGAGGCCGTGGCTTCAGCCAGCTTTGTATGCAGCTGGCTGACCTCCGCTTGCAGGCTGTCCACCCACGCCTGCAGCTGCCGCGTCTCGTCTGTTGCAGTACGCTGCAACAGCTCGAGGACGATGCCATGCAGGCTGGCCGCACGGCATTTCAGGGCCTTCTGAAAGGTACCCTTCAAGTTCGAGGACTTGGAGGCGACCTCGCAGATCTCCTCCTTGTCCTCTTTAGCGATGCGCTCCAGCTCCACCACGGATAGGCTGTCAAAATTAAGGGTAGCCGACCCGTACCCGGCTTTGAGCCGAGCGGTGCGCGTCTGCTGCTCCTTGGCAGCGACCCTCTCCTCAAGGTCCGCCTGGAGCTGTGCCCTCCTTGTCAGGTCGAGCTGGCGCGAAGAGCTCAGCTCCAGGCGAACAGCCTCCACCTCAGTCGCAGACGAAGTAGAAGAGCAGGTCTTCCTGGTCTTCTTCTTCGCCTTGCCGGACGTCGAGCCCGAGGATCCCTCGGACTTGCGAGTCAAGTACGACCGCTTAAGGCCGCTTTCGGACGCCGCCGTCTCCGAGATGGAGACGTCGGAGTCCGAGAAGTCGGCTGCCGCACTATACAGGCTAGCCGCAGATGTTGCGCGGCTTGCCTCCGACACCGAAGCGTCTCGGGGGCCCTGAGAAGGGCCTTTTGGTTGGCCCTGAGAAGGGCCTTTTGGTTGGTCCTGAGAAGGACCTTTTGGTTGGCCCTGAGAAGGGCCTTTTGGTTGGCCCTGAGAAGGGCCTTTCGGCTTGGCGAAACGCCCGGAGGCATCCCGCAAGGGTTTCGACATCGTCGACACACAAAGACTCGTATTTGCCCTCAAAATCACAAATACGCACAGCGCTCGTTTGCCGCCGGTCTGCCACTCCGTTACGGTGGTCAGACACGACGTTGCCCAGGGGTCACTACGAGGAAGTCAGCACTGCGGGGGACCCCCATTATTTAAACCACCTAACTTAACCCCAAATTCGTTCTTGAGCTGGTGGGTGCACACGGCGCACATTCATTGTTTATCGCGCACAACCGATCAGGGCCGGATTTAGAGGTTTAGAGGCCTCAGGGCATTAAAGGAGTGGAGGCCCCTTGGCCCCAAACTATTTTCCAAATAAAATGGACAATTTTTTCCAGTCGAGTTTTCCAATAAATAATTTCAAGAATTCAGAGAAGGCAAAATGTATCCATCATTTTTTTAAACCCAAACATATTTAAGCTATTGTAAATTACGTTACTATGCCGGATAAAGGGTAAGTAGACTAAAAAACCTGTACACACACGCACACAGGTGCGTACATAACACTCAATAGTGTTTAGATTATTTTGCCCGTCGTAACACCCGACAACGAATGTTGTGAAAAAAATATATTTGTTAGTAATTATTTGAATCAGGCGTTACTTGGCGGAAATCCATTTCAAGCTTATAAAAATTACATATACATACATTTAAAACAACAAAAATAAATAGTTGAAATACGGAATCGAATTCCCAACCTCCGAGACTGCGGGCGAGTACCACCCCACTCAGCCTTTGAGCCATTAGGATACTCTGTCAAGTGGGGAGTAAATTGCAAGTGCTTATCATGGCCATTTGAGATTTCGATATTTTTATTGATTACCTGATTGGAGTGAACAAATACAGATCGATGATTTCTGTTAATATTTAATTTATCATGTTTGTACAAAGTATTGTAAAACGCGAAAAAATATGAAAGGAAAAGTTGTTTTCTAGTGTGTTGTAGTCAGAATTTAATTTTTTTCAAAATTTTATATGAGGGGGCCCCGCTTTTGTGGGGGCCCGGGGCTGCAGCCCCGGTTGCCCTCCGCTAAATCCGGCCATGCAGCCGATAGGTTTTGAACACTCTTAAAATATCTTGATGGAGATCGCACGGCGTTCTTCACTTGTTTCGGCACGGTCTGTGGGTCCTCTTGAACACTCACGGAGTATACAACACAGCACGGCTGAACTGGTGTTTTAGCACACGGTACCGGGGTTTGAGTATCACGGATAACTCGTTCTGCTCGGTCGATTATATTTAGGTGCTCAGCACCACGGGCTTAACGCAATACTAACTCCAATATTTTTCACGATTGACGTTGGACGTAAATGTTGATAGAATTCTTCTTTATAAATTACTTACCAGCCTGTGACAAGGATTGAACACTTACACATTTGTTTTTTTTATGTATGATCCAGGCGACAGGTGACGAGAGGGCTGGCAATTACCTCGGTCAAAGAATAGCTTTATCTATTCAACGAGGTAATGTTGCAAGCATTCTGGGCACACACCCTCAGGGCAGTAATTAGGATGCCATTTTTTACATTAATTAGTTTATATTTTTATTTTTAGTGTTAGTTTATTTATAATTTTCAAATGTTCACCTTTTTTATTTTTATTGTTCTTGAAATTAAATAAAATGTATGAACACATTCAAATAATTGAGCTTGCAGCAAATCAATTTACTTGGCTAGGTTTACTATGAAAGTAAATTCTACTAAATCTAATTTCGTTAGACCTGACCATAAATAAGGCTTTTTGGAAATCCAAATAGCTCATTAGGCTTTGGTTAGATTAGTTTTGTTTTATGTAGAGTTTCGTTCGTTCTAATCTCAGATTCACAAACACCAATAAAACCTTTAATATTAAAGTGGTATCAGTTTCAGATCGAAATGTCTGTTAGAATTTTACTATTAGTATAGCAAGCAAATATTAGCAATCGAAATAATATCGGAATCAGTTAGTTATAAGTAGTTCAGTCTGGGGTAAAAATGAGAAAGTGCAACCTCGATATTACAAATCGGAGGGGAACAAGAAAATATTCGTAATATCAAGTAATTCGTTGAACTGAGGTTTGTTATGTTGAGGTTAGATTGGTCTAAAATTCGTTATAAAGAGGTAAAAGAATAGTTTTATTCACCTCAATATTACGTACTTATATTGTTATAGCGAACTACTTCTACTAATAAATGATAACACATTTTTATCAAATTACTATATGTATTTGCTATGTATTTAAAAACAATTAGGTAGATAATAATTTTTTTTCTTACATTAATAATCAAAAACAATTAACAATGTGATTATATAGTAGCTTAATCTCAATTTTGTTCATTGATTAGAAAAAAAGTCATTGATAGTTGTCTGTTTACCACCGGTATGAGTTATGACATCCAAAGCGCAATCTAATTTCGTGATGGATTTCACTACATCGTCACTCAAACCTCCCTTTTTGAGAAACACAGATTTTATTGTATTCAAAGCATTATAAGCATCTTTTATTGTGAAGTTATGCTCATCAATTTCACCCTCTTCTTCCTCGTCTTCATCCGCTTCTGCATTAGTAACTGGCAACACAGATGTGACGATGTCAGCATCAGTTAGTTCTCCACAGATGGCCAAATCATTATCAAAGGTAACGAAGTCTTCGAAGTTAGTCTCTTGAAGGTGTAATTCTTCTTGAACTCTTTGCCAGGTCCTAGCAAGTTCTGCGACTGGTAAATCGTCCTCCTCATCTTCGCATGTTACTTTAAACCCACTTTTCTTGAAGCAGTTTGCAATGGTCTTTTCAGTGACTAAATTCCAAGCTTTGGCGATCATCCACATGGCTTGTAAAACGTCAATTGTAGTTGGTGTTTGACGTTCAACATCAGCAAGAAATCGTCTGACAACTTCCTTCCTATAATGCATTTTGAAGCTTTGGATGATGCGCTGATCCAGTGGTTAGTTAGTTTTGAAGTGGTATTTGGAGGTAAGTACTTTATTTTTATATTTTTCAGGTTAGGAATTTCTCCGTGTGCAGTACAATTATCGATGAACATTAGAATTTTCTTGTTTTTTTTTCTTCATCTCTTTATCCAGACTTTTAAGTCAATTGCAAAAAGCATCACTGGTCATCCAAGCCTTATGGTTGGACGTGTAATCTGTTGGCAGATTATTGACATTCTTAAAACATCGCGGTTTTTGATATTTTCCGATGATGAGTGCCTTTAGTTTGTAAGTCCCAGTACAATTTGTTCCCAGCAGTACTGTTAAGCGTAGCTTACTGTTTTTTCCACCATTACATTTATCGCTTTTGTATGATAAGGTTTTGTCAGGTAAACATTTATAGAATAGTCCAGTTTCATCGGCGTTAAAGATGTCTTCGGGATCGTATCCGGTGGTCAGCTCTGCCAGTTTGTCTTTCCAATCATCACATACTTGTTCATTAACACTACCACTTTCACCGCATATTTTTCGAAAAACAACCTCGTTGCGTTTTTTGAAATTTTGAAGCCACCCGTTGCTAGCACGGAACCCTTCATGTCCCAATTCTACTGCAACCGCTGAGCCTTTTCCTGAAGAATAGGGCCTCCGATTGGGATTTTTTTGTCTCGGCACTGTTTTAACCACTTTAACACACATTCCTCTACGTCTTTGAACTCGCATGATTTTAATCTTTTACTGTTTACATTCAAACCACTTTCTTCTGAAAACTTATCTTTAAATTTTAAAATTGTAGCCAATGTACTTGCGGGAATCCCGAACTTATTAGCTATGTCTAATTTTTTCGTCATGGGATTTTGGTCAACATAATTAATGATGTTTCGCTTTTCTGCGACCGATAAGGAACACCTTTTACGTTTCTGAGCCATTTTAACTTAAATCTTTAACAATAGTGACGAGCAGAGGTGTTTACATTACTTTCCATCAAAACAACAATGATTACTTACTTTACAAACAAAAGCGTGTCGAAACATGTCGAGACATGAATCACATTATAAGAGAGTTATATTATTAGTGGAAACTTTATATAAAAGTTTTGGGTTGGCAAAATTCGTTAATTAGAGGTATGAATACTTTTTCTTGATAATTGAAAATTCGTTATAAAGAGGTTGTACGCAAAGAATGTTCGCAATGTAAAGGTATATTTAATATTCCTTTACATTGCGAATATTGACTCTTATGGACAATTCAAGGGGATTACGAAGAATTTGTTAAATCGAGGAAGTCGTTATATTGAGGTACGTTATATTAAGGTTGCACTGTTATAATGATGAAGAAGAAAATGTTTAATTATTTCATTTTGTGATTTTTTAGAAGCATGAGTGTTTTATAATATTTTTTTGACGTGATAACGTCTTTAAAATCGTTTTAGTCGGGTGACATGTTCAGAAACTTGTGTCACACCAAAACCTCACGAGCGCGATCGCAGGTATAACGAGAGAGAGACGGACCGATCTCCCGTCTCATCTCGAGCGCTGCCAGTCATTCCGTGAAATCCTCACGAGTCACGAGCGGAGGCTGGCATAGCGTTCGAGTGAGTGGACCGATCTTCCGTCTCTCTCACTCTAGCGGCATACAAACAAATGGAGATTTTCTCGTGCGGACGTTATCACGTAAACATCTCGATCGTAAACCTACTTTACAAACAATTTGCCGTTTTTAAACTCGTTTCCCGTTTTAATTTTGAGGAATTCCGTTACACCGTTATATATTTTTGGTCCCATTCAAAAAACACTTTGTGATATTGTTTTGTTTTAGAAGCTATTGAACATAATTTACTGTAATGTCTTTTGATTTAAGGGTTTCATATTTAGTGATTTCTGTTTTGACCATTAAAGAGATCTCGAGATAATCGCGTTAACGATCGTACGAGATACAATTAGCTATACGGGAATTCAAAAACTACCATATACGAATATGGGCATATAATACACTAGTCTGAAACCGCTCTAAAATTACACGCGTCAAAATTAACGCAATTAATTCAAATGCACTCCAATATAATGCACTACACGCGAGCTAATTAAGAACAAAGAACGCTCTCGAGAGATACTTTGTTATTTATGTTAATTAAACAAGTCTACTTGGGACGAAGATTTCATCTACGGGTATCCATTTCGGTCTATTGTCGTAGCTTTGACAATAAGAGCTCGACAGATTTGACATTACTTTGAAGCTGCAGGATTAAAATCAAATTTCTCTGCAATTTTTAATAAGGACATAAAAACTTTTTTATTAGCCTTACATATTTTTTTAATCTAATACCTTTAAACGAGCAATTCTTGTATATACCTAAATATATGTTGTGAGTCTCGGAATCGGCTCCATCGGTTTTGATGAAATTTAGTACCCTGGTTTCGGGAATGATAAATCAATCCAGCTAGGTTTTATTTTGAGAAATGTTAAATTATTAAAAAATATTTTCAGCAATAATCAACTTAAATATAAACTGAAAAATACGACTCTCCCTGACATCTATTGGAGAGTATTAATAATATTGTGGCGTAGAACGCCGTCAAACGCCATCCGCCAATCCGACATTTAAAGAAATGGTAATGTCGATTTGAAAGAGCTCTATAAAAATGTCGTTGATGAATTGAGTTTATTTTTTATTAAAGATGGCTTGTTAAGTAACACTAAACAAATGAGTGTTTCGTTTGAAATTAAACCTAGAAAATAAATTGTTTTTATCCGAGCAACGCTTTCAATTTACGCAATTTTATATATTCTAACAATAATTTAATAATATGGATAATAGAAGAGCATTTAGTACACATTATTATTATTAACGAACCCCAAACCAGAACGGTAAGCATTAGTTTTGTGGCTGTCACGCCACAATCACTTATCTAATTGCTCAAAGTATTGTATACTCTTATATTATATTCTTATATTTCACAACACAAATAAAAATAGCAAGTAACATTGACCGTTGTTCTGTGGTTTCATGATAATAATAATAATAAACGTTACACACTCATAGTTGATGTTGATGACTCATGATTGATAGATGATGTTTGATCATTAAGTTTACAGACGAATATTTTTCTTTGGTTTTAGCACGTTAAACCATTTTCAGTGTTAATAGAGTTTGTCTGAAATGGATTTAATCAACAGTCATCGAATCTGTCGAATAATGGTCAAAATTAGTAAAAGCGTGAAGTGACAAACCTTAGACAAAAATTATACGTATCCTATGTCCTTCAAATATTATGAATGCGAAAGTTTGTCCTCACAAACTGAATATATGTACTTTATTGCTCTATAACCCAAGAACAGCTGATCGAAACGGGATGAAATATTGTCTTGAACAGACATGAACACACAATTTCTTCCGGAAAAATGTACTGCTCCCGTGAGGTAGATATAAATATAATTACATAAAGTCAAACCACCTGGGCCTGATCACTTGTATCCATAAACTACAATCACAAGTTAAGATTACATTACAATAACATTTACTTGCATCTTTGTTTATTACATATTTCGTGATAAGTTCGTTTCGTTTCGTTACAATAATATTACTTGCATCTTCGTTTACTATTTCGTTGTAAGAACAGTCAATTGTATAGATGCGTCCAGGAATTGCTACCAAGCTTCACATACATCTGCACATGCAATCATACTTAATATTATAAATGTGAATGTCCGTTTGTTTGTTACGCTTTCATGCGAAAACTACTTAACCGATCATCATGAAACTTTGTACATAATAATATATTCTTGGAGATATCAGAAGTAAAATAGGATAGTTTAAAAAAATAACGCGGGTGAAACCGCGGGGCACAGCTAGTGCAACAACAAAAATGATTGCAGATTGTTGCAAAGTAGTTTTTGCCTAACTTTATAAAAATGGAATTCCACAAAGTAACACCTTATTCTATTAATTATTCACCTCTGGTTTTTTGCACCACTGCCGAACTAAATTCAATTCAATAAAACCAAACACCACCCAAAGGGACACAATACAACACACCTCCATTACCAATATTAACCTCCCGAATACAGAACTGTAGCGGGAAGCTTTAATTAATCTACCACAAATGTACTCTACATAACTCTTGGATATTTTATATTTGACAAGATTGATAAAATTAGGTGCAAGTGGGATTTTTATGGATAACAAGTTATTCTGTGTTGTTTAATTTTTGCGTGTGATAACCATTTTTTTTTCGAGGCAAATATCACGAAAAATGTTATTTAGTTATCATTTATTGTCTATCCGTTAATATGTGTCTGTACGTCAGTTTTTCCGTCTCTTTCTCTATTTGTGTGTTTGTACTCTGTCTTTCTGCTAATGATTGCCCTTCCGTCCGTCGGACGTCCAGCTATCTGTTTGCCATTTTTTTTATCTTTATCAGGATTATAATTACTTCTTAATTAATTTTGACAGTCTCCGTGGCGTAGTGGGTGATGAGCCTACTGCGAAGCTTGAGGTCGTGGGTTCGATTCCCACCCAGTACAAATATTTGTGTGATGAACATGACTATTTGTTCTGTGGCTGTGTGTTAATTTATCTATTTAAGTATATATCAAGAATTATATAAGTATGTTTATCAGCTTGTAGTTTTTTTTTTCAACCTTTTTTATGTCCCACTGCTGGGCACAGGTCTCCTTCTCACACAATTGAGAGGGATTTAGGCCATAGTCCACCACGCTGGCCAAGTGCGGATTGGTGGACGTCATGCTTTCGAGAAATTATGAATTTCTCTCAGGCATGCACGGCGATGGAGAACATCGTAATCAATGAAATATCACGATATTTTCCATTCACCGTGGAGCAGCGATAAATTCGCACATTACAAAATTCTTTGTCAGAAGTGCGAGCCGAGGATTTGAACCTGGGATCGGTCGCATCGAAGACCACGGTTTTTTACCACTCGCCCATCGCTGCTCCGATTAACATATTATTATAAACTCTGCTTAGTTTGGAATCAGATGGCGTTGTGTGAATTGTCCAAATATATTTATAATTATTTTATTTCTTGGCGCTGACGCTAAAATCCTTCCATTATCTATATTAACGTCCCGAATACAAAACAGTAGCGTGAAGCCACCTCAATTAATCTACCGCTAAAAGTACTGCATAACTCTTTGATATTATATTTACCAAAGGATATTTGCTGCAGCGCCTTGGGACTTGCGTAATTAATTAACGTTGTCCTACTGGCATAAGATAATTACTATGTCGGCTGACGGATATCGCAGTATGTAATACTTCTTTGCATCCGTCTGTCTGTCTTTTTCTGTCCGTACGTCTGTTTGTTCATCTGTCTCGTTGTCTATCTGTCTATCTGTCTCTCCGTTTGTCAGTCAGTCCATCTGTTTCTCTGTACCTCTATCCTTCTGTCTGTCGTTTTATTGAACTTTCCATTGCTTATTTAGCTCACACCAATTTTTTCACTTCTTTCGGCTGACCTACACAAAGTTCTATATAAACTGAAAATTCAACATATCAACGACGATCCAACTACAAAAATGTAACATAAAGCTTTATTAATTAATCTACCGCTAAAAGTACTGCAAAACTCTTGGATATTTTATTGAATAAATGACATTTGCTGCAGCGGCTCGGGACTGGCGTGATTAATTAACGTTGTCCTACGGGCATAACATAATTATGATTCGCGGTGTGACACCGTTTTTGCAAAAATATTTCGTGATGAATGCCACGAGGAATATTGTTTATACTTTGTTTGTGGCTGTTTAACGGTTGTTAGGGTAGACTATAGCGAACCTTATAAAAACATTAAACTTCTGTTAAAATTACTAAGTAAATGGGCTTCAAATGCGATGTACCTAGTTTATAAATATTCTTGTTCGAATAAAAGGGTAAGGGGTAACTAAGACCTGTGTCTAGATGTCTAGATGTCTAGATGTAACACTAGTAATAGAATTGTATTTAATTTTATCCTATGTAAGTCAAGCTGAGGAAAATTAAAATTCCGCTCACCTTTGAAAGTAGATTGTTCCCAGCAGTGGGTCATAGATTTTAAAAGTCTAGTCGACAGCCGCACCTACTTACAGGAACTTAATGAAATTACTTCACGGCACAAAAAAAACACACTAATAGCCCCACAATAAGGTAATTAATAGCCTGTGTCATGGGTACCATGGACACATACAAAGACAGGAACACAAACACCTAGACCGAGAACAGAAATTTAAAACTCATAATTCTGTTTCACCGGGAATCGAACCCGGGACCCCTCGATTGGCAGTCCGTCATGGTAACCATTGCGCCACGCGGGTCGTCAAATGGTTTGTAACAACCTGCATGCCTGGTGGAGTAAGCTCCAGGCCTCCCCAATATTGGTCAAAAAAAATCTGGGTCCCGCAGTGGGACGCAAAATGGGTTGTAGCCTAAACATCGCAAAAATTTTTCAGTTAATTTTCTTGCAAAATTTTACGCTTCGCCACTTTTATTTATCCAACACTGCAATGTTTTACAAAAGAAGCCAAAACTAACTCTTACCTACTTATTATTCGACAAGAAACCTTGGACCCTGAATTTCATTTAAGTAGAGTTTTTGAACTTAAGTATACATTACGTAGCACCCGCGGTTGTCCCGGAGTTTCACAAACTTTCGCTATGTTTTTAGTAAAGAAAAGAGAATTTAAGCCAAGTAACCAACGCCTGAAATTATTTTGCACCGAGTCTGTATAAACTGAAGCTTAAAGCTTAAAAACTTTGAACTTTGAACACTTTTCTTTCCAATCTTCTTTCCGACTAGCCACATTACACAGAGCAGTAACACCGGTCGAGACGGCACGTGGGACACAAAGTACAAAACACAATTTTATGTCCTACCACGCAACGTCAATTTGTTATTTAGTTTAATAGATAATAATCGATTCATCTGCATGAGAGCTTCGTTAAGATGGACAGATACACAGACATAACAACCGTCTGTTAGCATAAGTATTTGCAGCGTTATTACCTACGTCCAGTGGCTTTTTTTCTACATAATTTGCGCATGCCATCCTCAGCAGGGTCTTACAAATCGAATGCTGGTATATAGCTTAACTACAAAAATATGATTTTATTTTTCTATGCTTTAGTTACAGTAAGTTAAAGTTTTATTAGAAGTCTGTTTGTTTGTCTAGCAATCCGCACTTGGCCATGGTAGACTAAAGCCTATATCCCGCGCATTTCCGCAAATAGACCTGTACTCAACAGTGGGGCATATAAAACCGGCCAAGTGCGAGTCGGAATCACGCACGGAGGGTTCCGTGCCATTATCTATAAAAAATGTTATTGTCTTAGAATAATTACAATTATATTATAGAAACCAAATGGCACCAAACGCCGGGTCGCTCCGTAAGACTTAAGGTTAAATTTTATCACAACACTTTTTAAAAACAATACAATACAATATCTAATAAAATAACTTTTCACAGTGTTTTCAATATTTTGTAGTATTTTATTATTAATTTGGTCAATATAAAAATATTTTGTTTGTCAGATCTGACAGCTGTAGGAATCTATTTAGTGCTTCAATTTTGACAGAGCGCTTGTATAAAGACTGACATTCTTATCGTTATTATTCTAAGGTTATTGTATTCTATTTTTAAAAAATATTTATTTTATTCTATTTTTAGTATTTGTTGTTATAGCGGCAGCAGAGATAGGTACATCATCTGTGAAAATTTCTAATGTTTAGCCATCATGGTATCATGAGATACAGCCTGATGACAGACGGACGGACGGACAGCGGAGGCTTAGTAATAGGGTCCCGTTGGCACCCTACTAATGCTTGGGTGGCTCCCCTGGGGTTGCCCGTGTCCATAGGCAACGGTTATCGCTAAACACCACGCGGCCCGTCTGCCTTTTTGTTCGGTTTACTTATCAAAAAAACTCTTCGGGCACGCAACGGAACTAAAAAGGGTTGAAAAAAAGTTAGTTTTAAAAAAATCTAAGATTATAATGTTTTGTTTATACTTACATAATCGTTTCGTTTTAAAAATAATAATAAAAACTAGAGAGGTGTCAAGGGACACCCGGATGGAACGAAGTTCTTTTCGATTAATTAGTGAAGGAATTGTAATAAAAATTTATTAGGTATATTTTATTATTCATTATTGTTATTATTTTTTATTACAAAGTACAAAAAACCTGTATACACTCAACAAAAATAATCGTCGCGACACCACACTGCCTCACGGCTTACAACTAGGTATAGCAAAAAGTGTCGTTACAACTTTTCGTCTTAATTTTTTCCGTCTAGCCCCCTTTCGCAACGCGCGATAACTTCGTTCCAAAAATTAAATACGTTTTATACTAGCATCCCTCCGTTATGCAAGCATTAGAATGTGTTATATCAAAATACAACGGATTATAATAGTGTGTCTATTATAATTTACGTAAAAAAAGTACACTTCTGCTCTGATGGGAATCAAACCCAGTCCTGAATATCTCTAAGAGACTCTGCTCACACTTTTTTACTTTCCTTATCATACTTGTATCTCTTCCTGTACATAGGCCTAAAGAATGCTTATTTGTCCAAAATGCAATTGCAACTACTTATTCACTATTGCACCTACACTCTGAAAATATAAAAGTAAATAAATTTTGGGGGTATAAATTTTGCTTCTTAAATAACGCTTCTCAATCAAACCACGTAAATAAATCAGGCTTTAAATTGAGTGACGTGTCAATAGAACTTAGTAGCTAAATACGGAATTTACATCTAAATTTGTAAGTACCGACATACGTCATTAAACACCTCACTAGAACAAAGTCCGGCAAAAAGTTGGAGCGTAGCGCTACGACATAGACAAATCGTTTTCTATATTTTGCATACGTTCGTGGACTTTCAGCATCAAAGGTACTGACTCTGACGGGTGTCAAAACCTGTGATGCTCTAAGTTCATGATATACTTTCTCTACTTCTCTGTATAACTTACGGGAAAGTTCCAATGACGGAAATAAAAATAATAATATTCTAATCAACAGTATTTGTTATTTTATTACTAACAATTTTTGTTTAAAGGTTTTGTTTAAGAAACGGTTCAACAATGATTCAATTTGTATACTCAGTAAATAACATTTCTCAAATTTTATTTTTAAAGTTCTTGAAGAAAACTTAATTTCCTTAATATTATCGTTTTAATGTTTTGTATTAATGTAAGTAGCTCGTCTTAGTATATACAAAAATTAAAATTAGAGTGACTGTTTGTATTATGAATGTATACACGGTACATATAACATTTTTTACAATTTTTGTCTGCCTGTCGATCTGTCTATCTGTCTGTCTGTCTGTTTGTTCCGGCTAATCTCTGAAACAGCTGGAACGATTTTGACAGGATTTTCACTGGCAGATAGCTGATATAATGACGAGTAACTTAGGCTATTTTTATTTTTAAAAAAATCTACAACTAAAGTCGACGCGGAAGAACTCGTAATTTTAACTTTAAATTCATAAGTATCGACATATGTACATCGCTAAAAGCATTGCTGAAACAAATCCCGGGGCAAAAAATTGGTTCGCGACGGTACGACAGAGACTAATCGTTTCTGTATTTTGCACACGTTCGCAGTTCCTGAACCTTTCTATGGGCTTACAGAAAAAATCCGTTGACGACCCAAATCTTGCTTGAATTTTCTATTCTTGGAAGTCGACGCTTTTTGTTTTTTACCGACTTCCAAAAGGAGGAGGTACTGTATTCGGCTGTATGTATTTTTTTTTATACATGTTCACCGATTACTCCGCCGTTTGTGGACCGATTTTCAAAATTCTTTTTTTGTTCGTATGCTTATACTCCCGAGGTGGTCCCATTGTCACCAAATCAGGATCTGATGATGGGATCCCAGGGAAATCGAGGGGAACTCTCAAATTTTATAGGCACACACATTGATTTTCTTATACTTTCTGAAGCATAAGAGATATTTGTGCATAATAATTATCGTCTCATATTGCTGAGCTGATGATGGAAGGTACTGCGACAGTGAGGAGTTGAAAGCAAATTCTTTCAATAAATAGTTTTTTATTCCAAATCTTAAATTCCTGAGGTGGTCCAACTACCACCAAGTCAAAGTCTGATGAGGGGATCCCGGAGAAATCGAAGGGAACATTCAAATTTTACACCACAACAAATGATTTTTATATTTTTACTAAAGTAAAACAGGCATTTTTGTATAATTATCATCATATCATGTTGCTGGGCTGATGATGAAAGGTACTACGAAGGTTAGGAGTTGAGAGCAAATTCTTTCAATAAATGGTTTTTTGTTCGATATCTTACATTCTTGAGGTGGTCCAACTGTCACCAAGTCAAAGTCTGATGATGGTATCCCAGAGAAATCGAAGGGAACATTCAAATTTTATAGCACAACAAATGATTTTCAAATTTTTACTTTAGTAAAACAGGCATTTTCGTATAATTATCATCATATCATGTTGCTGAGCTGATGATGGAAGGTACTATGACGGTTAGGAGTTGAGAGCAAATTCTTTCAATAAATGGTTTTTTGTTGGAAATCTTACATTCCTGAGGTGGTCCAACTGTCACCATGGCAAAATCTGATGATGTGATACTAGGGAAATCGAGGGAAATACTGAAACTTAATAGGCACACACATTATTTTAGTCATATTTTTTAACATAATACAAATATTTATGTCCGGTAATTATCACCTCATGTTGCTAAGCTTATGATTGAAGGTATCTACAACTCCTCAACGGTTAGGAGCTGAGAGCAAATTCTTTCATTAATTTATACGTTCAGGTGGACAGATAGTAGTAATCTTTCAGGCTATAAGATGGCTATTAGATAAACATGATTAAAACAGGTATCTCTTTAACGTTTAGAGGTTAAGTGAAAAAATTCCAATTATGCTTATACATATGTGAAGAATTATTAAAATTACTAAAAAGTGTGAAATAAATTTAGTTTTTAACAAAAAAATAGAACCGACTTCAAACGGTAAAAAATAAAATTGTTCAGTACCTACTTCTTCTTGCTTATGGTAATGACTCTTAAAACTATTTTTGGAGTCGGGCCCTTAGTAAAATGTACTGTCTTTGTAAATATAGTGTACCTTTCGTTCTGAATGGACAACTCCAATATTGTTTTAACAGTCATTACCATAAGCAAAAAGAAGTAGGTACTGTCCCACTGTCTGTACTGTCGGTGCCCATTTAGAACGAATGGTACGACATTTTAGTAGGGGTCCGACTCCAAAAAAAGTTTTAAGAGTCATTACCATAAGCAAGAAGAAGTAGGTACTGAACAATTTTATTTTTTACCGTTTGAAGTCGGTTCTATTTTTTTGTTAAAAACTTAATTTATGTTGACACTTTTCGGCGAAAGGTTTTGTGCAAGTGAAAAAATTTATATTTTTGATTTTTATGCCAAGCAAACATCAGCACGAGATTCTTGGATTTAAAATCTTTTAAATATATGTGTTTTTTAATATTAAGATCGTTTCAAAATTACTCTTATAAGCCTTAAATAAACCCAAAAGAAAAAATTCAGTTATAAAACATCGACTTAAGTTGCTATTAGCTTTTCCGGATTTAATCCCGGAGCAAAAAGTTGTAGCACAGCGCGACGACATAGACAAATCATTTTCTATATTTTGCATGTAATTTCTCTACTTTTCTATGTAGCTTATATGAATTGATCCGATGACAGACGAAATCTCACTCATGTTTCCTGTTCTTGCATGATACTTATTTCGATTAAACCCTTAATCTGTGAATGGTTTAACCGTTTAACGCAATGATATTTTTTGAATAGCTTGATCTTTATATAAATCATTTTGATTTTGGGAAAGTACTCATCTATCTAAAAATCTTCTTGACTTCTACAATAATGATTCTATATGTTTTATAGTAAAATTATGATTCTGTTGTAAAAGTAAACTTTAAAAATAAATTATTATGGTTAAGATTTGTTATAATTCTTTTTGATAAACACAGGTCATTCTTTTTGATGTACCACACCTGTCTTCAATTTCCATAAACACCATAATATAAAAAAGATATGTATCTGTTTTAATATATTTCATTTCATTCAAATCTAATCGATTTATACTCGATATCGGCTTTGTCTTAATCTTTAAAACGTACAGGGAGAGTGTTATATAGTAAATTCGGAAATACATAATATTTACAAAATATCCCTCCTCCCTTTAGATGAGCCAAACTTTAGATTGAAAACAGAAATTCAAAGATATAAAAAAAAATATCTTAGAAACCTAAACTCCTATAAATTTAAGAATATAATAACGGAATGGCTTCAAAATCTTGATTACGGCAGTGTTGAAAACTATACACAAGAAAAAAGTGAGAACCACATTTACCATTTTCGATTATTTCAGACATACATAAACACATACTCACACACATACACATACACACACATTTCAAACATACCAGAACGCATACTATAACACACACTGACATAAACACACACACTTTTCAGATCTTTTGTATCCTTCTCTAACACACACCTATCACATGCCCCTCTTGAAGGTTGCTGCCTACTGCTGACACTAATAATATTAATAATTTCTTTTTTATAAAACCTTCTATATTTAAGACCTATTTTGTAATCTACCTTTAAATTTAAGACTACTTGTGGGGAAGAAACTGTGCCTTATGCAACACAGCGAAAGCTAAAGCATAGGCCAGGGATTCCAAAAACTATGTACAACTTTTACGGAAAAAAAGAATTTGAATTTGAATCTTTAAAATTTTTGTCTCACTGATAATCGAACTTCAATCGGCAGTTAAGAATGGTAACTAGGCGCGATATGGGTAGTCAAATATCGACCTATGATTTATAAGCCTTGCCAGAATAAAATACTGTGACAAAAAGTTGGACAACACTACGACAAAGACAAATCGTTTTCTATATCGTAGCATACTTCTTCTACTTTTCTATTGGGGTTATGCAAAAGATCCGACCAAGGACTAAATCTCACTCGAATTTTCTATGCCGGCAAGTTGACGCTTCTTGTTTTTTGTTTACCCTTTTCGGTTTAACGGTTTTGTGCAGAGATCGGATTAAATATAAATAACATTATTATTCGCTTTGTTTCTATGGTGGAAAACTTTGTTTGTAAAGGTAGAAAATCTCGTAAGCATGAGCTTACTCGCATAATATTAGAGTACCCGGAAAACCGAGCGTTGCTCGGATAAAAACACTTGATTTTCGTAATTTCAACAAGACACTCACTGGCTTTGTGTTCCTTAACAACGCTATCTAAAATAGCTTCAAATAAATAAAAATGTCACAAAAAAGAACGCAATATTCCAGAGTCAGCCTACGTGACCATTTGGCCAATGAAGCTTTAATACAACTAACAATATGTTTACAGAGCTCTTTCTTAATGACATTGTCTTTTGTTGCAACATGGTGTGAACTTCGGATGACGTTTGACGCCACAATATTATTAATACTCTCCAATAGATGTAAGGCAGAGTCATATTTTACAGTTTATATTTAAGTTGATTATCGGATAACACGAAAACTAAAAATCAAACCTAGCTGGATCGATCAATGACCCCCGTAAACTCCTGGGTACTAAATTTCATGAAAATCATTGGAGCCGTTGCCAAGATTCAAATTATATATATACATATATACACGAATTGCTCGTTTAAAGGTATTAGATATATTTGTCCACCAACCTACATTGGAGCAACGTGGTAAATTAAGCTCCAGGCCTCCCTAATATTGTGAAGAGAACCATACCCAACAATAAGACGCATAAAGGGTTGCAGACAGATGTGTAATAATATAATCGTGCTAAGCAGATATTCTTTTGAATGCCTTGTACATTTTTTGACATTAAAAATTAGGTAGACGAAGCTGTAAATTACATTTATTTTTCTATTTTTATGTCAATAAGATGCATACATTATTTGTTTCTAACTCATCTTATTTCAATTTAAGGTGCACCTATTTTTTATTATAAAATTTTATTCAATTTAGACTTTATTTGTGAACTATATTTGTAAACACTTTTTGCAATATTTTTGAAGAAAAAAATATTTATTTTCCTATTTTATTATTCATACTATTTTTTATATAATCGAAAACCTGAATACTTGAATTCTCTTACACAAACTAGGTTTATTTTATGACCGATGGAAACCGATGGAGTCTCGAAAATTCCTATGAACATCTAAACCATGGAATTCATTTCATCCGCGTATGCGTACGGATATTTTTTGAAATATTCGTGGCATTAACCGTTCAATGATCCTAAATTTGCGATATCCGTTACAAAATGCTTTACACTGGGCGCCTAATATCAAATTCGGTTTGGCACAGCCTAGACATCCCCATCTAACTAGATAATAAATTAAGCTGGACATATTCCAATGCAACATTTATAGGTCATGCGAGGGTAATACCACCCTGCACTTCTACACCGGGCGCCTCATTCGTCATACACGTTTTGCAGAGATTTGTTCGTTTCGCTTTTAGGAGTTTCGGATGCAGATGTGGTATGATTTTGTTATTGCTTCTTTTTTTTTATTTTTTTTTTTATTTATTTCTGTACACACACACAATTCACAAAGAATATTAATTAAAGAAAAAGGAGTACAGGGGTACCACTTATCCCTAAATAGGAATCTCTTCCAGCTTCTTCTTCTTTAATTAGATACAAACATTTATATTTGAGCAGCGTTGGCCGATTGGCAAAAAACCGGGTTCAAATCCTCGGCGCACACCTCTAACAAAGAAATTTGTAATGTGCCCATTTATCGCTGCTCCACGGTGATATAAAATATCGGGATATTTATTAAGTTGATTATGATTATCTCCATCGTTCATAATTACTCGAAAGCATGACGTCCACCGTCCGTTTTTTTATTAGTAACTCATTCTTTCTCTCTCTTATGCGGAGCAAAGTGAGATAGGATCCAAGCCTTATTAAAAAAAAAAATGAAAAAATATTCCATCAAAAAATGCCGTGATTTATTCGAATATTGAAAGAAATCTTGATATTAACGAACAATTTTTTTTTTTGTATTTACATTGAGTGGCAGACGAGCATTCATTGGAGTTGTTAAGTTGCACTACTTTTCTTGTACTGATCACTTCATTTAGGTCTGGCCAAACACTGCACTTTTCTACCACACAATAGAGTTGATCCTTACTAGAAAGGATGCAACCGAAGTCCGACAATTAATGTTACATTGGCTTAAAATAGATTTTTGGCCGTCTTCAATTGGTAAAACTTATATATGTATGGTTACATAAGATTCGACTATTAGATACAAGTTTTTATAATCAAAACCGCATAAATCCTCGCGGATTTCAGAAGCTTAGGTAGTACCTAATTGGATGGTACCGGATTGAGGTACCTAATAGGTACCTCAATCCGTTACGGACGCATATTGTATCCGTTGCTGATTTGTACCGAAAATTAAATATTTTTTCGCCCTTTTTTAACCTTGTTTTAATGCCCCTATGCTGAATACATTTCCTCTCTTAGAGCTCAGACGAAGTGTCCTTTCTCACGTTTAGACCTAGATCGGCTCGAGGGAATCTGCCTTCCCCATTCGGCTATCGCAACTTTTTGACAAAGACAAAGACAAAGAACTTTATTTGCACAAATATGGGTGTTTACAAAAGTTATTTACAACTTTGGTTATTTAATGTGAAAAAATAAATTGATAGTGCAACATTGACGGCCATTAAAAAAATAAAATAACGTTTCACACTCATAGCCCCACAGTAGGGTAGATACACCCTGTGTCGTAGGTACCATGGATACACACAAAGACAGAAACACAAAAACCCAGACTGAGAACAGAAATTTAAACTCATCATTCATATTTCTGTTTCGCCGGGAATCGAACCCGGGACCCTTCGATTGGCAGTCCGGCATGGTAACCATTGTGCCACGCAGGTCGTCATGATCTTAAAGATAAACAAATTTTTGTTTTAATTGTCATCATTGCATCTCAAAGTAGTCAATTTGCATGCAACCTCTAGCAACCTTCCTATCGGCAGTCCGGTATGGTATCCATTGAGCCACACCGTTCGTCAAATATTAAATAATACTTTTTCAACAGTCAGTTCAGTAAATAAGTGAATAAGTAAATAAGTAAATAAGAGAATAAGATTATAAGTAAATAAGTAAATAAGAAAATAAGTCAATAAGTGAATAAGAAAATAAGTCAATAAGTAAATAAGATAATAAGTACATAAGTAAATAAGTATATAAGTACATAATAAAAAAGTGAATAAATAAATAAGTAAATAAGTAAATAAGTAAATAAGTAAATAAGTAAATAAGTAAATAAGTAAATAAGTAAATAAGTAAATAAGTAAATAAGTAAATAAGTAAATAAGTAAATAAGTAAATAAGTAAATAAGTAAATAAGTAAATAAGTAAATAAGTAAATAAGTAAATAAGTAAATAAGTAAATAAGTAAATAAGTAAATAAGTAAATAAGTAAATAAGTAAATAAGTAAATAAGTAAATAAGTAAATAAGTAAATAAGTAAATAAGTAAATAAGTAAATAAGTAAATAAGTAAATAAGTAAATAAGTAAATAAGTAAATAAGTAAATAAGTAAATAAGTAAATAAGTAAATAAGTAAATAAGTAAAAAAGATAATAAGTGAAAAAGGTAATAAATAAATAAGATAATAAATAAAAAAGTTATTAAGTGAATAAGTGAATAATTGAATAAGTAAATAAGATAATAATTAAATTAGATAATAAATAATAAGTTTATAAGTGAATAAGTAAATAAATAAATAAGTAAATAAGTAAAAAAAGATAATAAGTAAATAAGTGAATAAGTAAATAAGTAAAAAAGTAAATAAGTAAATAAGGTAATAAGTATATAAGTACATAAGTGAATAAGTGAATAAGATAATAAGTAAATAAGTATAAAGTAAATAAGTATATAGCTAAATAAGTGAATAAGTAAATAAGTAAACAGGTAAATAAGATAATAAATAAATACAACATACTTACACAAAATTTCTCAAACACATGTCATCCGACTGCCTGAGAATGGGAGCACATTAACCTGGGCCTGTATCGGTTGTTGTCGATAGATAACAGCTTTGAAAACATCCTGCAGCGGACACTAACCTCGATCCATCGAGATATATGTACTGATGTACGTTTGTACGTACGTAGTAGTAGTAGTACCTCAATGCCTGCATCTCACCACATGTCCACCACGCATTGGAGCAGCACGGTGGGGTAAGTTGCAGGCCTCCTTAATAATGAAGAGAGTTCTGTGCCCAGCAGCGGGTTGCAGACAATATTGTCTGTCAGCCTGACCTACGATAGTCCATATCCTTCTCATATCTCAAAAGAGATATATGTACAGCAGTGGGACATATAAAAAAATCATAGAGAGGTAGATTAATAAAATCTCACTTTACATATAAGAAACCCTAAAATAACCCTAAACTGTATCTTGCGTCAACTTTGGGGGAAGCTGTACGGGTTTTAAAAAAGTTCGATAGCAGGCTTGCCAATAACACCCCTTCGCTCTTTCTATATCCTCATCAATTAACATTGGAGCAATGTGATAGATATTGTACCAAGCTTCCCCAACTGGTTAGTTGTATATTTTCTTATGATATTAAAAAAGTGACGTCACTAAGGCCTTACTTCATACCGAGTATCGAATTAGGAAATAGCAGTAAAAGTAACGTTTTGCGAGAAAGGGATAGAGAATAATCTATAAATATTTATAATTCTGTTGCATAGAACATAAATACATATATATCGATGTTCTGTTGATATGTATATATATATATACATCTTTTAATATCAATTTGTGTTTCAGAAGTCGTACCAAATTCGTGATTTTATATAAGGTATACTTAATAATACTACATCAGTTAACTGCCCAATAAGGGGCCATCCATAAATTACATAAAACGTTGAGGGGAAGGGAGGGGGGGTCGAACAAGTGTGACATTGTCTTACGATGGGTGGGAGGCTTACATTATTCTTAGTCTAAGGTGGGAGGGCTCTTTAAATTCGTGCCGTCACATTTCAAAATTAAAGATAAATATTAAAAAAAATAAAGATAAATATTAAAAATACACAGATATAAAATTAATTTTCTTTAATTAAATAATTTCTAAATTATAAATGAATGTGTGATGTCACATTCAGAGGGAGGCGTTTCCAAATTGTGACCAACCGCGACAAGGACGGGGAGGGGTCGAAAAACACGATTTTTGTGTGACGTAATTTACGGATAGCCCCAATGGAGAGACATGCAGATAAAAGTAACGCAAGAGCTGCAGACATATTTTATGTATTTTAGTAACTAGGGGCTGCCCGCGACTTCGTCCGCGTGGACTTTGGTATTAGTCATAGCATGAGCACCTATATAGCCTATAGCCTTCCCCAATAAATGGACTATTCAACACAAAAAGAATTTTCAATTCCAAGTCAGCTCTCAGGAACTACTCCTGAGAATAGCGCGTTCAAACTTTCAAACAAATAAACAAGCTCTTCAGCTTTATATGTATATTACTCGTGGTATAGATTTCTTGATGTTCTCAACATGACACATAGTTTTACCTCTATTTCTGTAATAGCGGCTAAGTTAGTGCCCAACTCCGAAAGTAGCTTTCAGCATTTAGATTTATGGTAACCAACGCAAGATTGCCCGTTCTCAGTTAAATCTTAACAGCTTGCGAGAAGATTTGTGATTCACGTTGTTTATACTACAGACTCTTGCATATTACATGTTAATAAACGTTACACACTCATAGTCCCACAGTAAGGTAATTAATACCCTGTGTCGTGGGTACCATGATCACATACAAAGACACGAACACAAACACTCAGACCGAGAACAGAAATTTAAACTCATCATTCAAATTTCTGTTTCACCAGGAATTGAACCCGGGATCCCTCGATTGGCAGTCCGGCATGGTGACCATTGCGCCACGTGGGTCGTCAATGTTAATGTAACATAATATTAGTGTGAAGGAAGTTACAAGTAACGTTGCGTTTAAACCGTATTTTAAATCGACTATCGACGAATAACTAGATTAGTTTTTTTCTTATAAAACCGGTGTAATACTTAGAGCATCAAGATATGAAACCCGTCAGAGGGTGAACCCCTCGTCCCAACGTGCCTGTGTCAGTTTTTCGGTGCATAGAAAATGACGTTGTTAATTGAAATTGACATATTTAGAAATTTAGAAATAGTCTCCAGCGATAAAAGAATATTTGTGAATATGTGACAAAATTAAAATGTGTGCCTTCTTCCCCCGCACCAGATTTGGCACAAAATGTATGTATCGAAGCGAGGCGCTATGTCGTCTCTACTGAAGGATGAGTCAGTACCTTTGATGCTCTAAGGTGTAATATAACTGCTTTAATCGGTCGCTACAATCCATTACGCCCACAAGCAACCTCGCTTGAATCTGAAGCTCAAATCTTTTTATTTATATATATGGTATGTATAGAAAAGTGGTTGCCGAATGTTATGTATAACAGTATAACTGAAAACTTTACAAAAGAATTGATTTAAGGCAGAAGTGAATTTGGGGGCGTTTCTCCACTCGCTGCTTTATAAATTGGTTTATCTTCCAAAGCAGATATCTCCATCTATAATTCAGCCTAAAATATTATCATCTCCCACTAATCAACAATTATTATTTACATTTATTTTTGAAACAGTAGCTTATTTTGTGTCCCTCCTTTAAGAGTTCGAAATAAAATGGAGTTGCTACAATGCGATATATTGTCATCTTAAATGTTCCTGTAATGGTGCCTAAGTTAGCGCCCAGCTTCTAAAATAGATTCCAGCAGCTAGATTTGCGGCAACCACTGCAAAATTGCTAGTTCTGACTTAAATCTTCATCGCTGTTTTTGATAAGCTTGCATATTACAGCTTTATCTTAAATGATATTAGAATGTACGAAGTTACAAGGTTGCTTCTGAAATACGGTACTAGAATTGATATTTGTAAATCAAAGCGTAAAAATATATAAATAAGAAATATATTTAATACCTTGAAACGAGCAATTCTAGTATATACCTAAATATATATTTTGAATCTCGGAAGCGGCCCCTACGATTTTCATGAAATTTAGTATGCAGGGGTTTTCGAGAGCAATAAATTAATCTAGGTAGGTTTCATTTTTAGAAAGTACCGTTTAATCCGTGTTTTCAACTTAAACATAAACTGAAAAATATGACTCTTTCTGACATTTATCGGCGAGTAATATGTAAGTCTATTTGATTTAAATTGGGGGCTGAAGTAGATGACAGTGTTAAGTAAGCCAATGAGTCTGAAAAATGAATTGTTGGTATTATCCGAGCAACATTCGTTCATCTGGGTACTTCTTATAAAACGAAGTAGCAAGAGCTTGAATGTCATGAGCCGCTAAGTGGCGGTTACAGTTTATACATATCTACGTAGTCTCTGTAGGCTCATTAAAACATGATGATTACAATCCCATTTTTCACAGAACTTAACACAATGGGGAACTTGCATGATTTTTTTATTGTATCAATCGATCCTATTTGAGATCAAGTGTTCTTGAAGGACCACTTCGATTGGAGCACCCCGAAAGACAGGAATATGAGCCAAAGTTAAACCTCACCGCGTAACGTTCAACGCCCACGCCAACGGCACATACTAACAAAGCGACAAGTAAGACGTCACCGTCGCACCGGTCGCAGTACCAGCAGCAATTTTAACCGTTAAAAACTGCGTTTAAGTATAAAGTTGTAATTTTTTTCTTGTTAAGTTATAAGGATTTTGAAAAAAAAATTAAAACATTATTGGATGAAATAAAAAAAATTACTGAATTTTCCATATTTCACATTTCCATATTTTCTAGAATTTTAGAAATAAATAACTTTTTTCAATTTTGTCATTATTATTTGCAATTTTCCAATTAAAATATATAAATTTTACTTAAAAATAAAATTTATGCATTCCTTATCTTCAAAGCAGAAATGGGTGCCACTGATTTAGTTCATTATTTACCACCAATAAAACTAAAATAACTAAAAAAATCAACTAAAAAAACTAAAAAAAATAAAAAAATGGTCAATATTGTAGCTCAAAGACGTCAATTTGCATGCAACCTATAGGAACGTCAATTCTCCACCAAAGTTGTAGAGGCGATTGTGATACTATTTCCGAAGGAAATTTATTTATGTGTGAGAAATTTAAAAGCATTTGATAGACATTTTCGCATTTTATAAGGTAAATAAACATGAGCATCATTCTTTGACGATATTCCCACTTCAAATTATAAGTGAGGGGCTCACTAATCTCAGAAACCATTTTTATATTTTTGCATGTTTGATATCTGTAAAAAATACGCAAGATGAATTTTTGTTTTAATGAAACCCAATAATAAAGTGTTTTGTTTACCAAAAAACATATTATATTTTTGTAAGAACATTAAAAAGCCCGCCATAAAGCCGCAAGAAGTTAATTAAGTTGTCAGCAACCCTGTTGCCTCGAGGGATGTGTATGTTATTAGGTTTTTAGGTCATTTTTATGGCGTGCAAAATCATTGTTTAAAAAAAATATTTTACGTAATGTAATACAATGTATGTATCTGCATTTTAGTAATAATAATAAATTAAACATTAGTACATTGGCAATAATGTTCTTGGTTGCTACTGCGCCAAATGCATTATAGATAATCTATTTCAGGAAGTCAGAAGTGGTTGTAGTAGTGATGTGTACTGACAAGCGCGTTTGTGTGCGTAAGCTTTAGAAACGTTAGCAAAGAAACTTTCATAACCGAATGGACTTCGTGACATAGAACATCTATAAATAGAATAGAATAGGTAACAGCAAAATTTACTGTTTCGACGATATACAATGAATTTCTGAGAACAATAAAGCTATTTGCTTGCGATACCTCATCCCTTAGTTACAACTAACAGGAAGATTTATTTAACGACTTAGGATCAACTTTGCCTCTTCCACCTTGAATTATACCTCGCTTGCGGTTTGCGTTCCCGGAAATTTATTCGTAGAAATTGTTCTAAGTTAAATGTTGACGAAAATTTTACTATAATAAATTCTCTGGCTGCTAACAGTCTGGATCCTAATTTGTGGGAATTCTACGCTTAGTGCGTCAAAATTGGATTAGTACAAGAGTATTAGCATCCTTTTTTTTCGTTGGAGAATCCATCATGGATACCACTCTATTGTAGGCAACAGAGAGGTTATGCCGGACTCCGACCGGCTTAAACCCCACGGTGATCCTCAGCACACTTTTTGTGAGGCTCACGGGTACGCCCTCGCATTCTTCCGCGACCTCATCATCGTAAGTCTCTTAAGAAGTATTAGCAGCCTAGAAGATAAGAACAAAGAGGCAACTGCCTACCAACGGGTTTTTACGAAGACTGTCAACACAGACTTAGTATATACTCGTTATAGCGTATATCCTAAGTCTTTGCTGTAAATACAGTACCGATACAGAAGAATACATTTGTATTGGTCCACAGATGAAGAGAAAATGTTGTGTCCATCTTTTTTTTTCAACCTTTTTTTATGTCCCCCTACTGGGCACAGGTCTCCTCTCATAAGTGAGAGGGATTTAGGCCATAGTCCACCAAGCTGGTCAAGTGCGGATTGGTGGACGTCATGCTTTCGAGAAATTATAAATTTCTCTCGGGCATGCACGGCGTTGGAGAACATCGTAATTAAATAATTTTTCACGATATTTTCCATCACCGTGGAGCAGCGATAAATGCGCACATTTCAAATTTCTTTGTCAGGTGTCCGTCTTTAATAAGTGCTTAATAAGCTGATTTAGCGAGAGATTACGTTTAACCTCAAGTTATAATTTTAATATTTATAAATTACGTGTCACGTTGTTGTCCGCGATGGACTCCTTTACTACTTAACTGATTTCAATAAAATTTGCACACCGTGTGCAGTTTGATTCAACTTGAAAGATAGGATAGCTAATATCTTTATTTATAGTCGCAATATTATTGTATTTCTTATACTGTAAGGCAGGAAAACGTCTGCCGGGTTCGCTAGTTGAATATATGTTGTTCAAGACGGAATACAGGAATTTAATATGTAGCCAATGTTTGAATATGAGTTTATCAATACCCTCAATCTTTTCGCAGCAAACATTAAATATATAAAATAGTAGTGAACTCGTATTTATTTAAACTTTCCCTTTTCATCTGCATCGCTTTTTTCCACGGGGCCGAGTCACCTCTAAAAACGCGTTGGTGTACTTCACATTATTCTGGGGGACTAGGACTAATCTCATGACCCACATTAGGATTACTTGTATTGCGGGTACCATAGATACACACAAAGACATGAACAGAAACATCCAGACTGTGTTAAATTGAAACTCATCATTCCAATTCCATCTGCTTTGCCAGAAAACGGAACCGGAACTCTTGATAGGCAGACCGGCATGACTACTATGTAGACATGGGTCTTTTAAGTCAAAACTTAAAGTAAAATAACTCTCAAACGTGAAGGTTTTATATCAATTATTTCTATTCTGGAGGGCTAAAATTTTACTTAAGTCACATGCTTGACTAGGAACAACTTCAAGAAACAAACACGAACAAAAAAAATTGCAAGTCACCCTGAATTACATTAAAAGCTAAGCCTTGCAAGCATGCACTAAGCCGGTTGTATAAGGTTTAAAGATCAAGGCAGACATCAAAATGCCGTTACAAGAGCAATAACAGCGCACCCCTGGTTTTCCAGGTCGTTATGCTCAGGTAACAACGCCCTTAAGAGTTAATGTACATATTAGAGGTCTATCTGTGATAAAACTCCTCTTTTTAACAGAATTAGAACGTAGGGTTAAAGGTACTAAGTTAATATAGCAGAATTAAGAGTTACTGTAATTTTCCTCAGCGTACCTCAAAACTAAATGAAAAGTTCTTCTAAGATCATTGACCTGTAAGATTGTCTATCAGTCAATTTCTTTCTATTTTGACATCTTTTAAAAAGCAACTTTCAAATTATGGAATCTTATGAGGCAAATAAAAAAATCTAAATCGTCAATTACTAGTTACATGAGAAATATATTTCTACCAAGCATTTTTTGTACAAAGCACCTAAAACAACCACTATTCACGTTACACGTAAGTCGCTACATCGGCCGTGCCTAACAGACCCTGAATGCCTTGAATAATAAAGTACCTAACACTTAATGTAAATACGCTACTTTTTCTTCCGTCCTTATCTACTTCTGCGGACTGCGTAAAGCAATGCTTTTTATTCCGCGGACATTTACAATAGGATATGTGCATATTACAAATTTTAGTAGCAATAGGTTATACGAGTAACAATAGCTAGGGAAACAAAAGAGCATCATGGAGGGCACCATTTAGTTTTACTACCAGCCATCGAGGAAGTGCTGCTAGTGTGGTACAGATCCATATAATAAACAACATTATCTCTTTTATCACTTTTTGAAGGTAGTAGAAGGTATTCCCGTTTTCCCTTCCCCTCCTTACTAAATCAGTAAATAAATAAATAAATATCTTTGGACAATTCACACAACACCATCTGATTCCAAACTAAGCAGAGCTTGTACTATAGTAATCAGAAAGCTGATAAACATACTTATATAATTAAATAGATAAAATTAAATATTATATATATGTTAGCTTTTATTTATTTATGAAGCATATTGTATTAGCTCATTCCGTATTATTATGATATTTTTAGTAGCGGTAATTCGATTGTTCCGTTTCCGACACCTTCGCCATCTTGATTCAGTCAGTTAATCATAGCCAACTTCCGGTCACATGAATTGTCGTTATTTTCTCCGACCAAGCTGCAAGCATTCGTGTCGGAAGCACTGAGGGATCAAGACGTGGCTAAGGAAATAAAAGTAATAAAGCGTAGATAAAATAATAAGTGAAACAAGTAAAGGATTGAAGGAATAATAGTTAAGTTGATTGTTAATATGTAAGTACTCCATTTTTGTTCTGTTGGTGATTTATTCGTTCTTGAAACATTTACATAATAATATGTGATTTGTATACTGCATAACTACGAAATATACGTGCAATTGTAAAGTGTTTTATCTTTTATTTAACAAAAACCCGCATTCTGAGCTGTGAGCCAACAGTTCAGAAGTGGGATAATAAGAGAATTTACTGTTTTCTTTCACGTCCACAACGGCCAATTCTGTAAATACTCTGATATACTGAAGTTTCTTGAATTTGTTGGAATATCGAACCGGTGAACGCTTAGGGGTGAACGTCAATTATTTTACAACCATTTGTTTTATTAACTTTTATTGTAATAAATTTGCAGTATACTTATCAACCCACTTCACTTTATTTTATTTTTTTAATCAAAATATGAATAATTTATGAAAAAAACGCAAATATTTAAAGAAAGAAAATACGTAATTTATGAAATCAACTTAATTTCTTTTCTCTGGATCGGAAACACCGCCGTGGTGTATAGACTTAGATATAAATATTTGGAGACCTGAGAATGGATGTTACGTATATGTTTAGTGCGTTAAAGATTTATATATTATTTTAGATTAATAAGATGCATGATTAATGATATCTTTTTACAGCTGTGGTACACTAGATGTGAACAACTAGTTTTTATGAAGGCTTTTATAAATGTGACTTTTCTTTTAAATTTATTGCTCTTACAGGAAGTTGGTACCCACTTTTTTTTCCTTTTTTTATAAGATAAATGAATATACAATGGCTTGAGTTGATCTACCTTATTTTACCAAAATCAACAAAAAGGATGAGGTTCTCATGTTATATTTAGTATTGCATCGACATAATCCACATATTAATTAAAATTTGACATTGAACTTTGTAAATATGAATGAAAACTGATAACATAGAACTAGTAAAGTATTTATTTGATGCTTATAATTCATAATTCATAATCATTTTTTTGCGATAATAAGGATACAAAAAAAATGCTGAAATGATACGAGTATGTACACTTTCCACTTATTCTACCTTATCTACATGTAAATTGTTGTAATTTTACAGACAGCAATCGCTATATATTCTAGGAAAACGTATCCACTGTGCCACAATGCCAACTAGGACCTAAAATGATTGTAAGGCAAAGATTTGAATGTTTCGTGAATTCGGTTACACTGTATTTTTTTTACATAATTTCAATCTACAAGGGGGGTGCCAATATCATGTTTTCGTATTTGTCTTGCAGTTCTATTGGTAACGTAAATTTTTGTCGTAAATTTATTCAGATATCTATACATACAAGCATAAGACTGATATACAATGAAGGTAAGGTTAAAACTGAGTGTTTAAGAAATGATGGCTTACAGATTTGCATATCCTCAATTATTCTTTTTGCGGTGGGTGCTGTACTGCACCTAGGGGTTTTTAACATGAAAAAATGATGATGGTGTTGATGGTGATAATGATAAAGACAACGATGATGGTGATGGTGATGATAATTACGATGATGTCATTTTCGAGAAAAAATACATTCCATTGTCTGATTAAAGACATATAGAAGTCTGGTGATGTTTTTTCTTTAGCTTTGGATAATTCAATACTATATTAATTTGTTCTCTTTTTCCTTTTCGATTCTAAAGTCGATTTTAAATAGAATATGTACTCAAATGTGTCACTTTGCATTTTTGTTAACTTTTATTGTGATCAAAATGGAATATGTTACTCAAATGTGTAATTTTGCAGATAATAATATTATGGACGAATACCCCCGAGAAAGACTACCTAGGATTGGAGGTACGATCAGGGCTAAGGTAAGCACACATAAACCCAGGCCTAAGAGCCAAATGACGCTCAGGTCGAGCAGGAATGAGGGACTTAAAAGGACGCTCAGGTCGGGCAGGAGGGAGTCCAGGTTAGAGGACCAAAAGACGCTCAGGTAGAGCACGAGTGAGCCCGGGAGAGCAGCGATATGCGTAGGATGGAGGGAGATCGAAAGCCTCTGTTAGAGGGCATAAGATTATTCAGGAGCAAAGGAGCGATAAGGTTTGCAGAGGAGGCCTTCAAGACTCAACAACGCAACTCGCAACGTCTTGGTAGAGGGAAGCAGCATCTGAGCGGTAATTTGAAATGAAATGTAATGAAATCATGATATGAAATTATTTATTTGCCAAAATGTGGTATATGAATAGTTGGTTTTTTTAGAAAATTTTAGTCTCGCATTAACCAAAATTTAGTGAGCAAAATTACAAAAAAAAAGAGAAAAAAAATTGAATTACATAAACATTGGTGTGTAAAGTTTCTATTTAACATTATTTGAAATAATATTATCACAAACTATTTTGTAATTATATTTATATACTATATACTTATATGTATTTGAGCTACGGTGAGTTGTAGTTGTAGTCAAGGGGATTTTGAAATTGAGATAATTTTAGATAAGTTCTTGTCAATCCTAACGTATAAAATTTAGTCCCGCTGACGCGTCTTTCTGTCTGTATGTCTATATGAACTAGGTAGTCTCAAACTACCGAACAGATTTCAATGCGCTTCTCACCAATAGTGTGAATTTTGAGGAAGGGATAGGTGTATAAGTCATTAGGGTTTCGTTTTCGAACTAATTGTAGTATAACGAGGCTTTGTTGGGAGCCTTGCTTTTTGGGAGCTTTGTATGCGTGCACTGTGTGGTCTAGCAGACATACATTGGGGTAATGTGCTGGGGAATTGCACATCTACAATAACGCTGAGAAGGAGTTCGTGATGTCTCTATCTCCTGAGGTTGACTCACAGATGCTGAATGTTTGGAAAATGAATTCGAAGTACTGCGATGTTTTCAAAGCTGTTTTCTTCCCGTCACACGTCACACTGGGGTTGCATATTATGTAACGGTGGTACGGCGTTGAGCGGAATTCTGAATCGCAGTGGCGTTATACGTACCATGTTAAGGTGGTTTAGAGTTTGTTGAAATAGGTAGGCTCCGTAGGTTGTTTTAGTTAAATTGGTGAAGTTTTTTTAGTTAAATTGGTAAAACTGGAGTACCTGTCTTTGAGTCGCCCTGGCTGGGCTGGGTCGCTGATTATAAAATCTTTTAATAGCGATGTAAGACCGGATTTTGATCCTTTGTGTAAAGAGCAAACCATTTTAATTTGGATTAAAAAGGTAGAAGAATATTCAGAAATATGTGTATAAGATCGGGGGATATGATTCGCTGCTCTTTTCCAAAGTTGGTCGGGCTTGGCAATGTTTGTAGAGAGCTGTAAGTAATCTTATAGTCGCAGTGGGTGTTCAAGTGGCCAATTTACCGAACCTGGGCGGGTGCGAAATTATTTTGGGACAGTCACTGGGACATCGTAAAGTGTATCAAACTTACGGTATTGAATGTAGGGTTGAAGCCTTCAGCGTTATAAATCGAAGCCTGGTACCAAAGCCTTCTTTGCAAAACGCTAATATGTTTATCATTGTGGCGAGATGTCTGCAAAGTGTTCTTTGTGTGACGAGACTAGCTTTGATTTGGTTTGAAAGCAGAATAGGTTTAGGTCTTTTAAATTAGATTCACAAACTGATAAAGGTGAGGAAGAGGTATTGCCACAAATACAATTGTACCGTTAGGTGTGAAGGGCCACTAAAGTTGCTGTAGTGCAGGTTATTGCATATTATTGGCGAAGCAATTGACTTTTATGATGTAGATGATGTAGATGAGTGTTTCAGATTGCTTAGTTCTCTATAGATATAACTGGGAGTTCAACATTAATAATTATTGATAGGATGAACATAGAAAGTACACCCATCAGAAATTGGTAACCATCCGTTTTGCATTTTAGAGCGAATCATGAACTGATTTTTATTGCCCTAGTTTTTAGTTTGTCTGAAGGAGGCGTTTATAAACGTGGATTGCTCGGGGGTGTAGAAAGCAAGTGTAAGATTTGTACGGTCGATTTACTGATTTAATGGCGTCCTCTCTGGTGTTGTGTAATATATCATATTGCGTAGCAGTTACCTGTTATTTTACAGATTGTGGGACGTACATACATGAGAGTTGTTTAAAACTCCTATTTTGGTTGTAATAGTGTTTATGAGTAAAATGTATCTCTGGTACGGGGAGATGGAATTGGGATATTGACTGATATTTTAAACTGGTTTGATCTTGGTAGAGGATTTGGCAATTTTGTTGTAGAGTTAGCGCCTAGACATCAAACATATAAATTTGAGAAGTGTATGTGCGGGATGTGATCGTTTCAACTTGAGGATAGAGATAAAAGTGCTAGTTAGTGACGTCGCTAGCCTGTGTTATGGTACGGGATGTTGGTGGGACTCTATTTACTAGAAAGCGATAGATCAATAATTAATTATGTTTGATATTCAGAATATTTGAATTTATGTGATGGTGGGTAGTCTGTGTTCGTGTTTTGTTTATAAGTGGCACATTCTGGACATCAGTCAACTACCCAATTATCTTAGGTGGATGTAATAGATACTTATGGAGTATAGTGAATCTCGAGAGTAGTAGAGGTTCGGCATAAACTGTTTGTGCGTCCAAGTTTGATGTAAACATTTACGGGGATTCACTTGCAGCAAGGGCCTTAATAGACAGGGATTGCTTTTCTACTTGTTTGAGGTACCTTGGTTTTACTGATATTGGTGTAAAAGTTGTTTAGTCAAGGACTAAAAATTTTTGCACGGATTGATGTGTTAGTAAGGGTTGTTCTTGTATATTTAGTTAGCCGTGTTTGCCTTCATGAGGCTTGCACATATTACAGGGATTGGTCACGGATATAAAATTGTTTGTTCCCATTATGCACTTCTTGAAAATGGATTCTTGTTTTTTCGGGCTGAACCCGATCCTTGGCTTTGTGAAAATAAAATGATAATAAAGTGAAATTTGTCTGTTATGGGTAATGTAGTTGCGGACTGGGTCTTGCATCTGAGAGAGAAGGTGTCTCGCATTAGTCTTTGTACGGAATTTTTGGACATGTTTATATTTTGCTTTAGAGTTGATTGCTATGAAGGTTGAGTAGAATATATAGGTATAGTTTAATAGTTCGCTGTCGAGTCGAATGAGTCGTTTAAACACATTTGATCGGGTTTTTGAAAGAAAAATTGACAAAAGGTCTGACGGGAAATGTGGAATTGGTGACTTTGTTGTTATTTAAAGCGTTTAGTGGAGTTCTAGGGGCCGAAATAATATAGTAATGGGATGGAGTGAAAGTTCCCCGGTGGAGGGGACGAGGGCGTTGGGAATGGGATTCTTTGTGTATCCCTCATGTGGGGTCTTCAATTGAACATGTTTATGTAACTAATTCGACTCCAAATACAAATCCAAAAATTATATAATTAGGTAATGGGTTCTTAAGATAAAAACTAAGGCCAATTTATTTTTGTGTAGTGTGTAAAAGTTCCAAATACAAATCCAAATATTAGGTATATAATTATTTTATGACTTTATTTGAGATTTCATGATGATTTTTCTGACATTTCATTTCAGATGTTAATATGAAGTAATTTATTGCTTGTTTACGGGTAATGGGTTCTTAAGATAAATAAACTAAGGCCAATTTATTTTTGTGTAGTGTATAAAAGTAATGTTCTTTCTACTTATAAAAAAAAGATTACAATATTAATGGGAAAGCTTATGTTTGAAATTAAAAATACGATTAAAAATATATTATAATGATTTACTGTATTATTTGCTAGTAGTACAATTATTGAGTACAATGAACGTAATTTCTTGTTTTTATTTTATTTTATTTAAGAGCTTTCGATAAATATAAACTACATTGTACATTATACAGATAATTAAATAATGTGTTAAAGAATGTAATTTATAGTAATATTTTTCGAAAATTTATAGTACTTTTGTACTTGTAAGAAAGCGTGAGGACACGCTATAAGCAGGATGGCCGAGCTGTTAGCTTTTATTTATTTATGAAGCATATTGTATTAGCTCATTCCGTATTATTATGATATTTTTAGTAGCGGTAATTCGATTGTTCCGTTTCCGACACCTTCGCCATCTTGATTCAGTCAGTTAATCATAGCCAACTTCCGGTCACATGAATTGTCGTTATTTTCTCCGACCAAGCTGCAAGCATTCGTGTCGGAAGCACTGAGGGATCAAGACGTGGCTAAGGAAATAAAAGTAATAAAGCGTAGATAAAATAATAAGTGAAACAAGTAAAGGATTGAAGGAATAATAGTTAAGTTGATTGTTAATATGTAAGTACTCCATTTTTGTTCTGTTGGTGATTTATTCGTTCTTGAAACATTTACATATGTGATTTGTATACTGCATAACTACGAAATATACGTGCAATTGTAAAGTGTTTTATCTTTTATTTAACAAAAACCCGCATTCTGAGCTGTGAGCCAACATATATATTAAATAGATAAATTAACACCCAGACACAGAACAAATAGTCATGTTCATCACACAAATAATTGTCCTGGGTGGGAATCGAACCCACGACCTCACGCTTCGCAGTCGGCTCATCACCCACTACGCCATGGGGGCTGTCAAATACTAAAAACAAATTGACATTTTCAAATACTCTCTCAAATACTAACACCAAATCTACGCCACATAAGCAAAGTATTTCGCTGAGGTACAACGTTGCAAACAAAAGGGGTCGCGAGCAGCTCCACGTCAGCAGCCCTTTTATGGACAAAGTTCTGGAACTGCGTCAACAGCCCGACAGCTATATATCACAGGATATTATTGAGTTTACTTTTGAGCTATCAGCGAGTTTGTGTATAAGGGAAATATGAGGAAGTTTATTTTGCGCCAGTGAAGAAACTTAACCAGAGATATTCCTACTAGTTTAGATTCAGAATCGTATGAAACTTTGCCGGCTGGAGTTACTAAAAAATACAAAATGTAAGGTCAAATATGAGGGGGAATCAAATTCATAGGCATTTACTTTCAATTATTTTTAAAGCTTGCACCAACATGGCATAAAGAAAGTCATACACGGTTAGACATACACCGTGGTGGAATGTTATAAATTTATTTGTAACAGTCTTCCACACCGGATTGCGCGCCGAGAAGTGAATCGCCGAGTGGGAGATGTCTTAACGAATTGCTTTTCGCTGAACGCTCGGCTATCGTTGATTTATAAGATTAAAATGCAAGTATAATGTTAAATAAAACGTGTTGATTAACTTTTTTTTATTTTTTACTAACTCATAAAATTAAATATGGTACATATTGATACCCAGCTAAATATTTGAAGCTTAGGCGTTTTATGAAAATAAAACAAATAATGATCACGAAATAGACATTACACTTATGTTTTTTCCTTTGTGTTGCCCGTGTAAGTATCACTATCACGAAATCCGAAAATGGAACTCGCCAAATTACCAAATTGATGGCGTAAAATGTTTTTTTTTTTTAATTAGGTCAAGGTTTACACAGATAATTGTAGCAGAAAGTATTTAATGATCCTCAAACCACGTCCCTCCAACTTCGTTCCTGCGGCTTCGGATCTACTCATACGTATCAATTTAAATTAAACCGCCGCCCTTGAACGAGTAAGCCGTGGTCAAACTATTGACACAGATACCATCGTTGCGGATGTAGTTTGTCTAGAAAAGGCCACGCAATATTAGAGAACAAATAAAAAAAACACAAATTTAAGCGAAAAAAGATCATTGAGTCATTCGCTGCAAACTAATTTTACTGATCGTGTCCAGTTCCCGAGACAGACCCAAACCGAGTAGTGGGATGCAATAAGGTTACCTGTCAGTCTGCCAGACAGCCAGTTAGTAAAATTCGTCAAATCATAACACAATAAATCATATTAAAATTCAAGCCTACAGACGCAAGCTTTTTTACGCATCTTCAAAGTCATAAATTCAGATGACGGGCTTAGGCATACAAAGTCGTGGATTTCTTACTTAGTATAAAAGGAAATCAAAGTTAAAACCTTCCTATAAAGCGTGCTTTTCCTTTCTTTTATCTCGCTAATACTACCTTGTATATTATACGGGCCATGCCAAATATGTCCAAACAAACACAAAATAAACCAATTTGATTTACAACTCTAAGTCTCTGCGTCGATTGTCAGCTACAAGCCATCTGGCGAACGGCCAAATGATGGATTATAAGTACCTAGGTACTGATAGTTCAGATAATTATGAATAAATTATGAACCTATCACATACATCTTACTTATATTTCGACAAGAGCAAGCTAGAACCCAACCAACCTACATTGGAGCAGCGTTGTGGATTAAGTTCTAGCCGTTCCCAATAGGGAGGATTATTAAGAGAGGTAGAACGGCAATAATGCGCCGTTCGTATGAAGACTGGTGTCGCCGATCAAGCTCCGCCTTTCACCTCCATTACATCTGTACTTAAATAAATACGAAGCTTACGCACATATTTGCAATTTAAAATCTAGCCAATCTTAGCACCGCACAATCACGCGATTTCAAATGAACGAATCACACCCAAGCACGCACACAAGCACGCATATCGCAGCACGATCGCGTGTTTCTGTAGAGATTTTGGAATTTTGAGCGTTTGCTCAAAATTACTTGGCGCGTCTGCCCCGCCCACATTTCCATTCTAACTCTTTTAATATGTTCTGTGATGAAACCCAAGTCTCACAGTAGGATGCAAAAAATGTCGCAGCCAACCATACTTCACTTTGTCACTTTAATGTACTATTTCTCTTCTTAATGCTCACCTACATATTGTATAAAGTTTTATGCTTCTAGACCGAGCAGTATCGGCTGTACGTTGAGTTATGAATGATGACGTTGAGAATGATACCATTCGCATCCATCTTTTCGGTCCATTTTTGATGTGAAACATCTATAAGCGCGGGTAAACTGGATTTTTTGCTACATTCTCTATTTTCCTACGATCATGGATTAAAACAACGTTGAATTAAAGGTTGAAAATATTCATTGTTTTAACATGCTCGACTAATGTATCGTAGTAAGTTTGCAATGCTTGCTTCTGTTTGCTATATTATTTTTACCGTAACAGCTTTTATGCCCGTCACTAACGACGAACAAGGGAACGCATATAAGTAACTCATAATTTAGGGCAATGCTTAGCATAAAGTTTTGTTTCACCCATCGATGTATAATAGGTTGGTCCTATCTTATGAGTAGCTTTTTTGACAGTTTTCAATGGTTTTGTTCGTCATCAAATCATTATCAATTGGAGACTGTCATATGTGTCAGTTTAGGGGCACCTAAGCCTAAGCACTACGCCATCCCAAGACAGTTAGACACCGTTAGTTAATCATTAAAAAAACTTGTACGTCCTTTGTGAATTTGTACGTTTTTCAATGAAAGTTATCAGCTGTTGTCTCTTCCATTAGAAAATTATAGCGATCCTACTATTAGTTTACGTCAGGATCAAAACTTTCGCTCGCAAACAATCGGTATTCGCGTAATTACAAGTTCTGGTTCCCCAAAATATTGTGTTTGTTTAGTTTCGGAATTTCTTATCAATGTTGGAGCAATAGATTAATCGTAAATATTTGCTTTATGCTTTATTCTTACTTAGTTACTCAGACCTGTTAAACGTAAACAAAGTTAGAAATTAATGTTGAACATTCATATTTTAGTTTAACTTCTTAAACAATTTTGAAAGAATTTGTTAATTCATATGAGCACAATATTTTTGATAAAATGGAAGCCCAAAACCTTAATCTTTTTTTTTCATTCAAATTGGTATTTGTATTTTATTTCAATTTTAATTTTCACTTTTTAGTACCTATATAATAGAATAATACTGCCCTGCTAAGCCGAAAGGCGCTATGTCTGAGATACGCCCTTTTAGTTTTTTTTATACCATTCAATAGCTAGAATAATTACGCATCTAATGGTATAAGCCAAATAGCGATATCTAATTTAAAACATTAAAATAAACCACTAAGAAGTTTTTTTATATCTCAATTTTTCCTTAATTTACTAAGAGATTTGACGGCATGTCGTTTTTATGAAGCCAAATAGCCTTATATTGACATAGGCTAGAAACGATTAAAAAATGTTAATAAAAACTTAATTAATTTTTTAAGCCAATAAGCGGTATGTTCATCTTTCTAAAAAGTTCCGGAATTAGCGCTTTTGCGCTAAGTAAATGTGTGTATTATTAGTTCGCTAAGGTTTGAGATACGGCTATCCTACCTAAGTATAGGTAATTAAAATTGACTTTAATATCTTTAGTAATAAGGATTTATCACTTACATTTCACAATAGAGCGTGTCTCTCTCTATTCTCATCAGTGAATATAATACCAGTCCTACTAGTATATTATAGGTAGTAAAATTATAATATTTTTAATTTATTCATTTATGTGAATAACCTTAATAGGTGTCGAAAAACCTTAAAACTAAAATTCACAAAGGTTTAAACTTAATGCCTATTGGCATTGTCTCTCGGTCGACCGTGGGAGATATTTAGAATGCGAAGTAGGCTTTTATACCTAATAAACAAGCTACCGGAAAAAGGATTAAAAATGTTATATTAGAGTAATAATTATAATAATAACTACAAACATAATGAAAAACACATAATAATAAACATACATACATACTCACAAATAAATACATATATATATATATATATATATATATATATATATATATATATATATACACACACATATTTAAAGGTGCTATAAATACGACTCTTATTAATAAAAATATTAGATGGTGGTAGAGATACTCAACAAATGCTCTCGATTTACTAAATATCATCTGAAGAAATTTTATTCTCATTTCAACCATCATTAATCTCATTAATTAGAAACATCCAATCAAATCAAAGCTATTAAATTGATCGCCAATATTAATGTCAAAATAACCATACTTCCTGTCTTAATAATGGCACAGACCAGTGTCATAATAGAATCTACTAATGCCCGTGTTATGTCAATTAGAAATTAATGGGACGTCTCTGTAATTAATGACCTATGTAGTAAAGCACGGATTAATTAAATTAGTCAATTCGTGTGTACATAATTTCATTAGAGAAACTGACATGAAACCTTCCGGTACTACTAAATTATGGAGGAATTAGTAGCAATACATTTTGAAATTCCACCCCAGCTAAGTAATTAGCTAAATAATGTCAAGTGCGTTTGGCTTACACTAACATGCATCAAGATGAGGTTGTTTTAGTATAAACATGCGTGCGTGATACATCTAATAAATAAAATTATCGCGTCACATAGTTTGTTGCCAAATTCTCATGTAATTTTGTGTGCATATCGGGTAGGTCTGACAATCGGTCAACATCTAATTTTCATACCCCTAAATGGTAAGGATGGTTCACCCCAAACATTAAAACTCTGTACAGAGTTCACGAGGTCAGCAAACATAAAATTCTCGTGTCAAAGTTTTAGTAACCATACTCCTCCGAAACGGCTTGTCCGATTTTGATGAAATTTTATATGTATATTCAGTAGGTCTGAGAATAGGCTGTTATCTGTTTTTTTTATGTCCCTAAGTTATAAGAATAGTCCAAACCAATTTACTTTTGGTCAAAAAAATTTTTTTATATAATGTGGCATTAGAAAATACGAGTACATACAACTCTAAATTTTCACCCTTATGCCATCAACCTTATTTTTAATAGCCATATTAGTAATTTAGTCATGAAAAAAACGATATAAGGTAAACGTCCGTATCATCTTCAGTTTTAGTATTTGTGCTCGTTATCCATAAAAAAAGTATAACTTTTGACCTTTTTCTATGGAATGGCGAGTACTAGTACATATTTTGACGACATTATAGATGTTTACCTTTCGGAGTTCGCTGTATCAGCTAGTAAAACTATAGATAAAATCCACATTAATGACACAAACCGTGCATATAGTTGAAGACAGTCATCCAATTCTGCTACATTTTGGAATATATCAGCAGAAAAAAGCAACTTAAATTGTTTTAACAAGAATTTAATAAAAACAATAAAAACTAGTCATATAGTTTCCGACCTTATAACTTCAACTACAACTGACGTACTCTACATAGTTAAAATCGACTTAACCTTACAAAGACACAAGTTTGCGCGTTTACCACTAGAAAAACCCCATTTGTCATAGCGCCCAAGTTCCAGGGCACCGCGCTCACTGTCGATGAAAGTGTCGGTATCTTGGGAGTTGACATTACCAGTAAAGTGCAGTATCGGAGTCACTTGGAGAACAAGGCCAAATTGGCATCCAAAAAGCTTGGTGTCCTCAACAGGGCAAGACAGTACTTCACTGCGGGGCAACTGACGCTTTATAAGGCCCAGGTCAAACCCCACATGGAGTACTGCTACCATCTCTGGGCAGGAGCACTCAAATACCAGCTACACCCATTTGACTCCGTTCAAAAGCGCGCAGTCCGAATCGTCAACGACCCAAGATTGACTGACAGGCTAGAACCGCTTAGCTTGCGAAGAGACAAAGGCTGGCTCTGCATGTTCTACCGACTTTACTATGATGAATGCTCCGAGGAACTTTTCAAAATGATGCCTACGTCACCATTTCATGAATTACACCACCAGCCGAAGGTTAAAGTTCCACCGACACCATCTGGACTCGTGGCGGTCATCCACTTTGCACGCTCCTTTTTAGCACGGGCGTGTAAGTTATGGGACAATCTTCCAGCTGAGGCATTTCCAGCGGACTATGACATGGGGTTCTTCAAGAAAGCTGTAAAAAAGCTCTCCTCCAAAGCTGACAATGCTTTTTTGGCTCCCCTGGGGTTACCGTGTCCATAGGCGACGGTGATCGCGTAACACCACGCGGCCCGACTGCCTTTTATGTTCGGTTCATATATATATATAAAACAGAAATTTTTACGTGTTTAATTACATATTCGAAATTGGTCGCATGTTGTTTTTATCTAAAAGGAAAATTAATGAGCCCTTAGAAAAGCCTCCATAATAGGTACCGTGAATATATTAACACGAGTTTTATAATAGACGCGTAAACTAAGAGAGTCGTTAAACTGTCAGGGGTATAGAGCATGAATAATATAGAACTTGTAATGAAATTTCACTATACTTTACTATACATCTATAGTATAGCATAATATTATATGTCTTCTATACTTAGTATATTCACACATATTATAGAAGTGCGAAGGTATCGGACTTATCATGAAATTTTAGTGCAAAGGAAAACCGTAAAATACTGAAAAAATGTGTGTTTCGCCCCAATACAGAGCATCATCAGGGTTATTGATTCTACGACGATTACTCGCAAAGACGTACGTATGTTGGTGTATATTTTTTATTGTTGCATGTGCATGTATCCAATGTGGAAGGGAGGGAGGTGCTAATGCATGAAAAAAGTATACACCATCATACGTTCTGATTGCGGATTGTTGCAAAGTAGTTTTTAACCTATCTTTTAAAAAAATATACTGACGTAACATTAGCTACTTTGATCGCTAGAGCAGCACTCTACAACTTTCCATACTCTTGGCTCCAGGTGATTTGCATTCCATCAGCATAAAGCGCTTGGACGGATTTTATAATTTATCGAAGGTAGATGATCCTTTTGAGAACCGTTTGAATAATAAATGGGGCGAGTGATGGAGTAGTAATTAATGCTTCGTTTCTTTGAAAATATTAATTTTTCTTAAATCTTCCAGCTTCTAAGGACACTTGTCTTTTAAGTACTTTAAGTAACGCAATTATTAATTTAGGCTTTCTAAGAACTGTTTTATTTAAGCTCAATTATTCTTTCCTTACTTTATCAGAAAGAATTAAATATAAGTATACTCTATACTACAGCATCATCTTCAGGAAATCGTATAATTCTATTAAACAATTACTTGCGTCTGTTAGTGTTCTTAATTAATCAAATTTTATTTATTCGTTTCATTTATGTACTTATATGTTTTTATTATTAACAAAAACGAAAGGTGACTCACTCATTCTAATAAACACTTATAAAAATGAAATTTGCCAGTGAGGTAGTTTATAGTTAGTAGTCGTCCACTAAGAACGAATTTTGCTACAGAGGCGGATTAGGGAGGTCTAAGGTCACTCGCAAATTTGTATTAATTCCTTTATTACTTGTGCTATTAAATATGTTACACTCAACTGGGTAAGATAAAAAATATTTTTTTGTAATTGGAATCGATGAAATGTATGGAGAAAATTCTCTTCATGCTAATGACCCTGTATAACGCGGGGATTCTCAAATAAGCGTAACAAATAGTTCCATCCATCCATCCATCAGCCTTTTAAAGTCCACTGCTGGACATAGGCCTCCCCTAATGTTCGCCACTCCGTCCGGTCCTGCGCCCTCCGAAACAGCAAAAAAAATAACAAATAGTTATCCAAGTGTAAATCCCAAATTTTCGCTGTAACATTCGTCTACAGAAAGTCCTGTCCGATCTATTGCAAGTGACAATTTACCATTCAGTGGTTTCCGTTTGCTGTTTCTGACCGCTTAAGAGCTCCTCGACCGAAACCCTCCGGATGTTTGAGGATTAGGCACATTACCGCGAAAAGGACTGTTTGTAACACAATTTACATTTATTATTTGTCTTTAAACATAGTATCATTCTCAATCTAGGAAGACAAATAGTTATCCAAGTGTAAATCCCAAGAGATCGCTGTAACATTCTATAGCAAGACCCGTCCGATCCCTTACGGGTGACAATTGACCATTCAGTGGTTTCCGTTTGCTGTTTCTGACCGGTTAAGAGCCCCTCGACCGAAACCTTCCTGTTGTTTGAGGATTAGTCACATTACTGCGATAAGGGTGCAAGCACAGGGCATATACAAATCTATGAATTATATTATAGTGAGTATGGTAATAGTACTCGGATGATTGCGCGTTGTTCGGATAAAAACAAATAATTTTCTTTAGAGTTTCATTTGGCTTAGTGTTACTCTAATGAAGTAGTTCTCAATTTTTAAAAATATGTAGTATTACATACATTACTCCCAAATAGATGCCAGGGAGAGTTACATTTTTCAGTTTATGTTTAAGTGAATAATCGCTGAAAACACGGATAAAAAGATATTTTTTTTAAATGAAACCTATCTATTTAAAAAAAATATCTAGCCCCCGAAACCCCCTGCATTTATGAAAATCGTAGCAGCTGTTTCCGAGATTATAAATATACCTATACAAGAATTGCTCGTTTAAAAATATTAGATTTGCATAGCTAATATAAATTATTGATTAAAACTATAATTATTACATTTTTTAATAATTAAGTTTAAAATTATAATAGTAAAAATCTTTAAAAGTTCATCACACTAATTATTAACAACTTTTTCATGTCCGACAGGTAACATGTGATGACTGTGTAAAGACGATGACCGTGAAAAAATGACATTCATTAAGCGAATATTTTGTATTCCTAATATGAAATTAAAAAAAAATATTTCTTTCTCAAAATACGTAATTCTAATTACATTAAATATATTAGCTTTTAATTATAGGACTGCTATAGTGCCAAATTAATGCGTTTCTGTGCCTTGGAGGGCAAATTAAGCCATCGGTCTCGATTGTTATCGTTAGATGTGGTCATTAAGCTTTTTGGGAAGCCTTATGGACGGTTTGAAAACATCCGACAGGTGAGCTACTAACCCGTATTTCCAGCAGCCCGCATTGGACACCACTACAATACTCGGAAGAGACCCGTGCCCAACACCCTTTTTGGTGTGCAAAAAGCGTTGCGGCCAAGTATATGGTATATTTTAATTGAAGTGTAAAACGTTCTAAAAAGCGGAATTTTGTCGTAAGTACACCATAGTCTGTTGATATTACGCTAGAAAGGGTACGATATTTAATCTTTAAATACCGAAATAGCCCTTGGTCAGGGACTGCTCGGTGTTGACCGCAAACGGAAGCCCCTAGCTCGAGTTGTCACCCGCAAGGGTCCATCCAGGTGCGTTATAATATATTATATACTAGTTTACCGCCCGCAACTCAGACCGCCTTGGCTACATGTTTGTTTCCATAAGTATAATGATCCTATGATTTATTTTCTCAGGATCGAGTATGTTTTAAGATACATTTCAGCCCCGAAACTTCTAATCCTACCACCGTTGTGACGTGAATGAAGGAGAAACAAAGTGTTAAATCTCTCATATAAGTGAACCTACGACAGAAAGAAGCTATTAAGAGCTTTTTTTTCCTAGAATAAGAACATAAAATATGCCGTTGATGTAATTTGAATTACGTTAAGTAATGCATTATGTTAATGGTTAATAAATGAAATATACGTATTTTATTTATGTTAAGTCACTTCAGTTTTGATTTTTCTTTTAGGTATCTTTTAATAAGATATAACAAAAAAATATGGCTATATTGGATATGTTAACACCTATTACCTATAATTTCTCTCCTATCTAATCAAAGAACTTACACTAAGATAATACAAGCCGCAATAAATTGTCAAAATGTTTACTCTTTACACATTAAATCTTAACTCAAATAATGAACAAATAAAATGCTACAGATTTAACAAAATTATTCCCATAAATATCAATTTACTCTTTCAATACTACCAAAGCATCAATTTTATTCAAAGCGTTGATCTTTCTTATACAAAAACAATCAGGGATGCCATTAATAAATTGTCGTATTTTAACACCTAAACTTCAATACTGATAAAAGGCATTGTGGTTCCGATTATTCATCCAATTTACTAAAGTATTCAATTAATTGAATTCCGCTGCGGCGACTGTCAAATTGGGAGATTGATCGCCGCCCAAACTGACGGAACTGCGAGCGATTCAATGCCAAGTTCGCTTAAATTTAAATTAGGAATGTTTACTACAAATTTGCAAAGTGACAACATTGTATTGACTTTGTATTGAGGGATATTTTTACAAATACATAGTTTTTACGAGACTTTGGTACCTCTGATATAAAATTATTGCTGCAGGAATTCAATTCACCAAGAAAAACGACATCGTGGCACATTGCCACTTGATTGTGACTGACTTAGTATTATCAAATGATATACATTCTCTTAAAAATATTGTCTCATCTGAACTTTTAAATGTCGAGTTGTCGTTTACGTTTGTATGTCTCTGTATTGATATACAGATTTTACAGCAGAAAAGCATTAAATTACAGCAGAAAAATAACACAACAACAGCAACAGAATCATTTTTCATTTTTAAAGTATTGCAATCATAAGTTACTCCTATTTAAGATTTGTCATTTGTTTGTTTATTTGATTTGTATCCATAAACAATACCCTACAATACTTTATATAATACTAAAGTAGCTATCATGCATGCGTTTGGGAGACAATTTTCGAAATAAAATTTCGTACATACCTAAAACGTGTATATTTTTACTGCACTTATAATGTCAATCGATGCTCTATAACGTCAATGACACTAGCTTAAAAGAGGAAGCTAAAAGGCTTAAGGTGTACTCATTAGGTTAAATATCTTTACAGATAGGTATTAGATTAGATATTAAAGCTTATACACACCTGCGAGTAGCGATTTACCCCATACGTATCCTTCAGAAAATATTAATAAATTCATAACACATTTGAACCCGTCGAAACTTGATACAAGTGAGACGCCATTCTACGCAAATGTGACAGCGTTTTCACATCGTTTTCCGAAGATTTATTCCATTTCGTGACGAAAATAAATGTAGTTATATATCTCTCTGTTGTCGAAATGTTACGTGACGAACGACCGTAGTTGGATAGCTTTTGTTACCAATTTGTGTTGGAAACACACGGAAACAGAATATATTTGATTAAGTTTTATTTAAACCTTTAAATTTCATGGAAAATTATTATGATTAAAAAATAGCAGCTATGTACCCTTGGGAGAGGATGCCGAGTTATGTGGGATTTGTACCGCACTAAAACCCCCTCGGTAGCCTGCCTCTGCGCTTTGGAATTTTGGAAATTTGGAATGCGCTCTCCTGCATCCTCAGGCACCCACAGCCGCATATGGCCACGCCCACACCGCCGTCCTTTCCGGGGCTGCTGGCTGGATGAGTCGAGCTCCCGCTCTACACCATCTGCAACCCCGGAGACCCCCTTTTAGTCGCCTCTTATGATCAGGCTTATGATATTCTTAATCCCGAACCCACAGGGACGCAATGTTACCTAGTCCCTGCAGTCCATAGACACGCAAAAATACCTTGTTCTTCTGTTAAGTTCACTAGCGGATCACATTTTGCTGATGGGTTATTAAGGAGAGTTTGTTTTACAGGTTTTTTATGACCTATCATAATTTTATTCACTGAAAATGCCTTACTTGGAAGATCGTGTCATAATATACACGTCTTAAACAAAAAATACTATGAAAGCAGAGTGGAGCTCCGTCCCGAGTCCAGGTTATAACGAATAACTTTTAGCTTTATAATGCACCCAACAAGCTAAAAAACATTTTTATGCTGCCGTTAAACCACAGAACATAATAAAAGAGGTTAGAATGGAAATGTGGGCGGGGCAGACGCGCCAAGGATTTGCGCAAACGCTCGTTTCTCTACAGAAACACGCGATCGTGTTACGCTATGCGTGCTTGGGTGTGATTCGTTCTTTTGAAATCGCGTGATTGTACGGCGCTAAGATTGGCTAGATTTGAAATTGCAAATATGTGCGTAAGCTTCATATTTATTTAAGTACAGATGTAATGGAGATGAAAGGTTGAGCTTGATCGGCGACACCAGTTATACTCGATGATACTCAAGTGGGTAGTTGTAAACTCATGTCTGAGAAGAGCTCTGTGAAAATAAATCGTAATAAAATAGTTAAAATGAATTATACTGTACGCAAGTTCTAAAAATAGCTGTAATTATAACTGATTCTTAAGTGACAGTGTTATCATCGTGTACAATAGTGGAACAGTGACTCAAATATTCTGTAAAAAACACGGGCATTACTTTACTTTTATTAGTGAACTCTACAAATAAATAACAACAAAATTCCTCATTGACTAACAAACAAAACTAGTGATCAAACAAAAAACAGTGAAATTAATTACTTAAAGTTATAAACTATCCTTTTTACAAGATTTATGTGACCCTATTGTGCATTGTGACATTTTCTTTGTCTTCATTCAAAACATTTTAAACCCATGAGTCATACTTAACGGCCACCTGATAGATTTGTATAATACTCCTTCACTGGATTAAAAAATTCGTCCCGTTTAACTAATACGCCGTGGCTTATTTTGTACAGTATTAGACTGAACTCCAACGTTGCACCGGTGGCCCGGGTTCGCTACCTATCATCCACGAAGAAATAAAAAGCAAAAAAAATATATTTCTAAATTTCAATTTGATTTGTGCAAATATTATTCCAATCTTACTACTGAACATTATCATTGCAACGACATCTAAATTATATTCAAAAATTTCTTCATTACGTTTAAACAATCTATCACTTGAGGGCGCTGAGAGTTAATGTTCGCAGATAAAGTAAATATGGCATCAACAAGCAGAACATGTACAAAATGTAAGTCAGGATTGACAGTCAGGTCATCTTTAAAATGCGACTTATGTAAAGGAGATTATGACTTAGACTGTGCAAATGTAACTTTAAAACAATTTCGATGTGGTATGACCAAAGAGCAGAGGATGAAATGGAAATGTGCTGAATGCAAAACGAAATTGACGAAAAGTACGAAAGAAACCGAGAGACTTAATACGAAAAGCATAAATATTATAGCATCGCCTATACATACTTCCGACGATCATACAAGTTTAACACCTTTGAAGACAACAGGCAGGCTACGTAAAGTAATACCTCCAGCTCGGGGATGTAAAACAAATTCTTTTTCTGATAGTGAGGACAGCTCGCTTACTATGCCAGAAGAATCGATTCTGAGAAGAAGTTTACCTGACTTATCCATAAGAGCCAATGATGACATTGCTGAATTAAAACAACAAATACAAGAATTACAGCTACAGCTTGAAAGCGCACATTTAGAAATAGAGAATTTAACAATGGAAAAAAATAGTTTATTACAAAAAATAAGCCATCAAGACCTGAAACTTAGTGCTTTAACAGCTATAAGTTCGCCAGTACCCCGCAGTACCCCAGTTATTAAAAATAAAAAGGAAAAAACGACAAGTAGACCAACAACTCCAAATTTAACACATAAATCGCCAACTGTAGAGGTACATAATATTTATATGTCTAAAAAAAATGAAAAATCATTAGTAGACATCAATGATACAAAAATGAGACAAAATACAGCAACTGTGTCACACGCAAAAGAATCAAATGAACAAGATAATACGAAAAAACTTTGGATCTATGGCACACAACAATGTTCGGGACTAGCTCTAGCGTTAATAAAATCAAGAGAAAAATCAATATACGAAAAGTATTCAATATCGTCGTTTACGAAACCCCAAGCTAGTACAGAAGAAGTTTTAAAAGGATGTCCTATGGATTTTCCCGACCAAGTTGAATCACACAAAGTCATACTCTGCGTGGGAGAAAACGACTCTAACCCAATTAAAATTATCACCGAACTTGGAGCAACATTAAAAAGACTCCAAAAACATGAAGTTTTAATTTTGAATGTTTTACACAATGAACATCTTAATGAACGTTTATTAAACAATAAATTGCGACTAATATGTAATCTTTATAAAAATTGCCACTTCATTCAAAATAGTTTGACATATGATAATTATCTACTTGACATTTGTAATAAAATTAATTTTAAAATTGACTGTATAGATTATGACCGATCTTATCTTAATGTACAATCTGTAAAAAGACGCTTGCAAACTACACACGTACATAAATTTCACAAATCTAGCACGACCCGTAACGTCCAATTAAAACAAAAGTCTATACTAAATTACTTCCACTCTAAAAGTCGAAATGGAACTGTGATGCCTAATACTATTCAACAAGATTTAAATAAGACTTTTTTTCGTACATAAACAAAACAGTGACTTATTAATACTACACCAAAACATCGCAGGTTTTATAAGTAAGAGGGACACGCTAGAAGTCATATTACAAACTTTAAATGATGATAATAAGTATATTGACGTCATGTGTTTATGTGAAACTTTCATTAAGCAAGGGGAAGAATTAAATCTTAGGTTAAATAATTTCCAACTAGCAGATAGCTTCTCAAGAAATAAGCATCGACGTGGTGGCGTATGCATTATGTGTAGGAAAAATATAGCGTTTAAAAAAATTCCATATTTACCTGAATTAAGCCAGACATTCTCATTTGAATTATGTGGCACCGAACTACCGGACATTAAATGCATTATTATATGCATATACCGCACACCTGACAGCAACCCATATTTTTTTATTGAACAGTTAGAGAAACTTTTATTTAAACTTCGCACTAAAATTAAATACAGAATAATAATATGCGGAGATTTCAACATTGATATTCTGAAAAATTCTAATATAAAAACAAATTTTATAAGATTAATAGAATCTTTCCATTTCAACATTCACATTAAAAAGCCTACAAGAAGTAACGCATGCCTAGACCAAATAATAAGTAATATACCTACAGCAACTGGGGAAGTACTTAATTTGAATCTATCCGACCATGAAACCGGTCAATTACTTACAGTGCCACTATTAAAAAAGGACCTAAAATGCAGAGCACGATTCATCAAACGTAGAGACTTCTGTAAGAACAACATATCGAAGTTTTATTACTGCATTTCACAGATGTCTTGGTCTGAAGTATACAACGAATCTGATTCAAACATTGCTTTTAATAAGTTTCATGACCTCATTACAATGTTTTATGAGCTATGTTTCCCATTTGTGCGAATTAAAATAAAGGAAAAAACCAAAACTTACTGGATTAGCAAGGGCATAAAGAGATCCTTTAAAATTAAGCGCAGATTAAGATTTCAATACTATAAGCAGCGCAACAGGGGGCTTAAAATGAAGTACCTAAAATACAACAAAATACTTAAAAACTGTTTAATTACAGCCCAAAAATTAAATAATCATAAATTGATGGAGAACGCCAGAAATAAATGTCAAATCTCATGGAGACTTATTAAAACTGACTTAATGGAAAACGATAATAGGGACAAAACGATCAATAAAATTAATTTTAATAATGTTGTTATAACTAATCCGTATCACATTGCAAATAATTTTAATGACTTTTTTATTAATCTGACATGCAAAAATAAAAATATCAATTCAAATTCAGCTTATAAATATAACATTGACGCTAATAGAAACTCAATATTTATATCTCCAACTGACGCCGTAGAGATTTATAAAATCGTAATGAATCTCAATAACACTAGTTCAGTAGGGTATGATCAATTATCTACAAAAATTATTAAAACTACATCAAAACTATTAGCTCCAATCATGAGCTATCTAGTTAATATATCATTTACATGTGGAATTTTCCCCACTAGACTGAAGGTATCGGTTATAAAACCTATATATAAAAAAGATAACAGAGAACAACCAAACAACTACAGACCCATAGCTCTTATTCCTGTACTTGCTAAAATTTATGAAAAAGCTATGTCTGCACGATTACTAAATTTTATCGAAAAATTCAATATTTTAACACCAAATCAAAACGGTTTCCGTAAAAACAAGTCTACGGCTTTAGCTGCCTTTAACCTCATCAACAACATACTCAAAAACGTTGACAAAAAGGTAAAAACAACAGCAATATTTTTCGACATGAGCAAAGCATTTGACTTTGTTTCGCATAAACTGCTAATGTGGAAATGCGAAAAATATGGAATTAGGGGTAAAGCTCTTGAATGGATTGAAAGTTATTTGTGCAACCGAAAGCAATACGTAGAAATAAGTAGCATTAACCCTGTTACCCTAGAAGAAGAATCCTATAAGTCAGACGTGAAATACAACAGGGTTGGTGTTCCTCAGGGAAGTATTCTGGGTCCACTTCTCTTTATATTATACATCAACGACATAACAGAAATAACAAGTCATCAATGTTCATTGTTTGCCGATGATATCGCAATAGTTATACCTGACAATTCGACAGATGATTATAATAATGTTATTAACAATACTATTGACAAAATAGTGGTATGGCTTCAAGATAATAATTTACAAATAAATGTTACTAAAACAAAATACTTACAATTTCATAACAAAGGCTCGAAAAAACTTGATTTAAATATCCATTATAAAAACCAAAGCGTTACAGAAACTAACACAATCAAGTTTCTAGGAATTCACTTGGATTGTAACTGTACATGGAAAGAGCATGTTGACAAACTTTGCTCTAAAATAAGCCGCTTTGTATATCCCCTTTATAGACTTCCAAAAATTACTACACTATCAGCAGCTCTTCAAGCTTATCATGGCTTTGTTGTATCTAATTTAAGATACGGAATTATACTTTGGGGTAATTCGGTGGATATAAGTAAAGCATTTTTGGTGCAAAAAAGATGTATTCGTGCGTTGTGTGGTGTTTCCCCTGAAACAAGCTGCAGGCCTCTTTTTAAGAATCTAAAACTACTAACATTAACTCTTAGTTTGTACATCTATGAAATATGTATTTTTGTTAAAAAAAATATGTACCTATTTGAAATGAAAAGAGATCACTGTCAATTTTACACTAGAAATCCTGAACAACTAGTATTGCCATTGTCAAAAACAGTTAATAGGTCAAGAAATTCTCCTCACATGTGTGTTAAAATATATAACAAATTACCTGAAAATCTAAAAAAAATAACACTATCTCAATTCAAAAAGCACCTGAGTGAATGGCTTATTGAAAAATGTTTTTATAGTCTAAAGGAATTTTATGACATGACAGCGTAATAATTAAATTGACATTAATGACTCCTGTAAAATTTAATTCCTTTTTTATTCTAATAGAAATGACATAATATGTAATTGACATTATTAAGTTTTGAAATAATGATATTATTGTTAAATTAAATTTATTGTAATATAATTAAATAGCTATAATTTGTATTTGTATTTGTTTGTTTGTATTTGTAAAAAAAAATAGGAGGTGCAAATAATAAAATAGATACAAAATTCAGAAACTTGATACTAATCCGCTGTAGACCTCTATGTAGCTTCCTTTATCCAGCCATTTTTTATAGTTTATTAACTTTTTATATTCATCCCTACTAATATATTAAATTCGAAAGTACCTAACTCTGTCTGTTTGTCTATCTGCTACGCTTTCCCGCTTAAACTACTGAACCAATTTTAATGAAATTTGGAACACAGATAGAGTGGACCTTGGGAAAGGACATAGGATGGTTTTTATACTACCATATAAAACGAATCCACGCGAGCGAAGCTGCTGGCGGAAGGCTAGTAGTTCTATATTTTAAACACATCTTCATTAAAATAACAATGACAGTTTAAAGGATCACTTCACCTAAAAGCGTAAAAATATGGGGAAAAGTGCAAGACTGTCTCGTGCATTTCATATTTCGTAAAAAAATATCTACTAGGGTATCAGAAGTCTCTCTGTGAGTTTATTTATTTATTTAGTCAGTCTAAGCAACATATTAAACAATATTTTATTGGAATGAAAAAACCCCTATTTTGGATTCAGATATAACATCTATACTTTAACATATAAAGCTGAAATTTTTTTGTTTGTTTGTTCGAATTTTAAAAAAATTTTTGTGTTGGATAGTCCATTTATCGAGGCAGGCTATATAAGATCATGCTATGATTAATACCAAATTACACATTTTTCCCGGTCATCGCCTTTAAATGCCCGTTTGGGCTAGTTGTTGAGCTGAAAGAAAAAAGGCGCGGGAAAAAACTCCCAGCAACATTCTTTAAAAAAATACACAGTACATATATAATTGAGATAACAGTATGGCTATGGGTCCATAATGGGCACACGTGACAGCTGATCGTATGAGATGATAAGTGTCTAAGTAAGCGTCAGAAGTCAGTAATAAGTCATGCGTGTGTGGTGTGGTCACGCGGAAAATATTCAGGTTAAATTAACCCGACGTACCTTACAGCCCACGTTTATTCAGGTTCCCTGCTTAGACTATTAATTTAATTCTCAACATCTGTCTGTAAACAAGAGTAAAGTTGTCTTTCAAGTTTTTTTAACATTGTTATAAATAACGTTTCACACTCAAAGCCCCACAGTAGGGTAGATAAACCCTGTGTCGTGGGTACCATGGACACATACAAAGACAGAAACACAAACACCCAGACCGAGAACAGAAATTTAAACTCATTATTTAAATTTCTGTTTCGCCGGGAATCGAACCCGAGACACATTAAAAATATTTATTTCATATTAGGAATAGAAAACATTCGCTTAATGAATGTAATTTTTTCCCGGTCATCGCCTTTAGGTGCCCGTTTGGGCTAGATGTTGAGCTGAGGGAAAAAAGGCAATGGAAAAAAAACTCCCAGCAGCACTCTTTTGAAGAGGGCTACCCTAAAAAGGCCTGGAAAAAAATTCTTCTAGAAGCCAAAACCACCACCGGGTTGCAGCGCCAAAGAAAGAAGAAGATTGACAAAGTCATCAGTGTTTCTGAAACCCGCAGAAAGTAGTTTCAGCCCGCTTCAATCAGTTCCAAAGCCGTGTTACAAACAAAAGTAGAAACTCACTCCCAACGTTCTTCATTGGAAAGCACTAACGTGTAGTTGAAAAGTTGCCATGTTCTCCTCGTGTTATTCACCTACTAACTGAATCTTCGAGTTGTTAACCGTTAAAACTTTCCGTGTCAGTATCATGACTCGGTGGGAAGTTCTGTTACTTAATTGTTAAGTTGAATTAATAGATAACTTTGCTACATTTTGAACATACCTAACCATTTATTTATATTTTTATATCAAAGGTCTAATAAATTTTGAATAAACTTCTGAATAGTCCATACATCGAATTTATCTGAATTTTGGACTCAGCACTGGACTATGAATGGATGGATGGACAAAGGTCTAATAAATTTTTAATAAACTTCTGAATAGTCCATACATCGAATTAATCTGAATTTTGGACTCAGCACTGGACTATGAATGGATGGATGGATATTTACATCTGCGGACACCTTAGAACTTTGGATACGAATATCGGTACCTACACATCCGAGTATTTGGATGCGTTAATAATGCCCGAATATTTCAGTTTTTCATAAGAAATATACCAAAATACGCAATGTTTTGTCTGAGGCAGTATCTATTAAGTTGCACTGAAGCTGATGGATTTTTTAAGAAGAAATAGATGAACTGGTGATAGCTTCACTGTAAAATCATGCAAGTTCTAATACATGAAAACGTTTCACCTTCAAATCAAATGTTAATAAACTGAAATGACCTGGAGATAAGGGGTCATTTCATTAATGGTACTTACACTCTCTTAAAACATCACTGAAACACGACTCAAAGCTCATTTAGAAGCACTCCTAAGTACTTACTTGCTACAACTAAACGACCATTAACCAAACTCAATTATGTTTCCAACTCATTGTGCGACCTTCACAAATGCTAAAAGGGTTACATTTGTACGTATAAAGAGTTCTATAGTTATTTGTTGACGCAGTATAAAAGGGTATGCGAGTACAAAGGTTCTTACTTACATCGGGGACCTAAGCCAACAGAATCGGATTGTGCCAATACTATTTATTACTCCATATTAAGACCATTCATAAACTGAGTTTGACTCGTTATTACTTAGCATCCCTTCCCTTTCTTTTAATATAATACATATCACAATAATTATGAACACGATTTCTTCGGATTTCTTAACTGTTTTACCCCATGATCTTCTTCAACTATGTTATATTTCGTGTACCTTTTATTTATTCGGTTTAAAAAAACGAAATTTGCAAAAATGTGGTAACATAAAGCAAACTTTTTACATGATTGGTTTTATTTTTATACAGTTTGATGGGATTACAACACCTTCTAGATTTAAACTCAACTCGCTTTTGATCGATCTCTTACTTAACTTAATAAAATAATATTTAAACAAACGTGTATATAGCGTCTCAAGCCATTTTGTTGCGAGAAACTGCCTATAATTTGCCCGTAACAGAGACAGCGCAAGTAAAAGTTAAGAATTGTAACTCTTATAAGGGAACATTACCGTCCATAACTCGTACACTTCCAAGAAGACAAACTAGTCTTGCTTCGAACTTACCGCTAACTTACAAATAAATAAGACGGGCTTCACGCCGAATAGTGAAAATGTTTACAGTTTTACTGTCTATTAGATTTAACTAGTATTTAGAACGAAGTTAGCTGTATTTAACTGATGTCTAGATTATTTTATGCAAATATAAATAATAAATATAATTTTAAACAAAACTTTTCGAAACATTTCTTGTGAGTGACTGTTATTGCCTATAAATTGTCCGTAACAAGGACAGCGCCAGTAAAAGTTGAGAATTATAACTCTTATTAGGAAACTTTAACGTCTATATAACTCGTACACTTCTAAGAAGACAAACGAGAGCTGCTTCCAACTTGCCGCTAACTTACAAATGAATAAGGCGGGCTTCGCGCTGAATAGTGGAAATTGTTTACGGTTTTGCTGTCTATTAGTTTTAACTAGTATTTAGAGTGTTCATAGATATAATTATGTAGGTACTCTAAGTCATGTTTGTATCGTAACGCTTCGCAATCCTACTATTACCTTATCTTACCTTACCGTTTGGCTAACAACAAGATTAAACTATTATATATTGTTGACAACTGTACTTAAGACTTGTATGTTTACTAACTCTTTACAATTATAGCCCACTTTTAATTGATCTCTAGATATCTTCAATGCACAAAATGTAATTTTTGAACAAAACTTTTCGAGCCAATTCTTGCGAGTAACTGCTAAGCCTATAATTTGCCCGTAATACGGACAGAACTGTACATTAAGTTCGGAATTGTAACTCTTATTAGGGAACGTTAACGTCCGTAACTCGTACACTTCCAAGAAGACAAACGAGAGTTGCTTCCAACTTACCGCTAACTTACAAATGAATAAGGCGGGCTTCGCGCTGAATAGTGGAAATTGTTTACGGTTTTGCTGTCTATTAGTTTTAACTAGTATTTAGAGTGTTCATAGATATAATTATGTAGGTACTCTAAGTCATGTTTGTATCGTAACGCTTCGCAATCCTACTATTACCTTATCTTTTATGCAAATCTTACTTTATAAAACGTGTCTGATGGAGTTTTGAAGTTAACACAAAAAAGTACAAATTCGGAGGAGGTTCTCATGTCGACGTGTATATTTTTTTATGTGTAACCACGCATAACTTTTTAGAGAACAGCCCGTTTTTGATAATTCTTTTTTATTCGAAAGCTTACTCCCGAGGTGGTACCATTGTTACCAAGTCAAGATCTGATGATGGGATCCCAAGGAAATCGAGAGGAAATCTCACCGCTCAGCGCGCACCTCTGACTAAGAAATTTGTAAGGTTTGTAATCGCCGTACACGCCTGAGTGAAATTCATAATTTCTCGAAAGCATGACGTCCACCAATCCGCACTTGTCTAGCGTGACGGACTATGGCCTAAATCCCTCTCACATGTGAAGGAAAAAAAATTGTGGAGATCATCTATACTTACCGAAATAAGTAAATAAATATAAATTAATAAATATAAATTATACTTACCTTATCACATCACTAAATGTTGCAATGACAAAGCTTAGCCACATATGGTAAAGTAAGGAAAGGCGGCAAATAAAGTACCTATTATTTAGGTACATTTTAAGTTTGCAAACTGAAAATAGAAATCAAGTTTTATTTTCCCTTATTCCTCACCTAGTATCCTAATAATTAGCTTCTAATTAACTCCTTAAGATACTGAGCCCCACATGACTTGATTATTTCGTATAAAATCAATTAAATTATTATTAATTTACCATCCACAAAAAATTTACTTAACAAACGTAAAATATGGCGCGCTCTTAGTTTACTAATATGAGAAGTATGTTAAAAATAAACCACACATTCTAAATCCATATCTTTTCTGTAAGAATTGGTTTCATCTACAGATCCCGGGCCATTTCTTCCACTAATTATGGCGGGCGGCGCTGCGGGAAATGGCGGTAATAAGATCTTTTGTGATCACATTTATTAATTTTCGGCACTCATAATTCTCTCGCCCTCCTAAGTAGGGTTTCCATTCTACTTAAAAGATTCTAATAAGTTAAATTTTTTAAAGACAGATTATAATAAATATTTTTTTTTTGCTAAAACTTTATATTTCGCACAGCCTTACTTTATAAATGGTTTAAAAAATAAGAAGAATATTTACTACTGAGCTAGTACTACTCTTAGAGCATCAAAGGTACTGACTCACTCTTCATACCTGTCAATTAAGCTACTACTACGTATTTTCACACGTGTGTGAAACAGTTCATAGAGTGTAGACCAAACTTACATTAATTAAAATTCGTTATCTTCCGGGTTAATACTTTCTCTAAAGTATTTAAACTTACCATATCGTCGTAGCATTACGTCAGCTACGTTCTTGTTACGACGACGTAGATAATGATATAAAAAAAGAAAAATAGTCTTGACAGCAGTAAATGTCTAGCTAGCAAATTATTCGTAACGTATATATTGTACCGATCCCTTGAAAGCTTTATGTATTGCAAATACTTTTCACTAGACCAAATGGCTGCAACCCTTTTTGCGTACAAAGCTGGGCACGGGTCGCTCTCCATTTTATTGGGGAGGCCTGGAGCTTACTTCGCCACGCTGCTCCAATGCGAGTTGCTAGAGATCCGATTTAGTGGCTAACCCGCTGTATTAGCCAAACATGTAGTTTAAATGAGAAAAATTACAAGACAACAAAGTTTCACTCAAAATTTATTTGCTTTTACACCGTAGCTTTTGGATAGGGAGAAAAGCGACATTCATCCCCATTTCAGTTAATTTATTCATTCGAGAACAAGTAAAACCTCTTGGAGCCATGTAATAACACTTAATCGCTTTACACTCATTACGGGCTTATGTAGGATACGTTTCTTCACAGGTCCTTTATTTAAGATTTGTTAAGGGAGCTCTGATCTTGTCGTTACGTATAAAAATGATAATTCTTATCATACACGGTACGTAATTTATAACCTACGTAAATTATGTAAATAAACTTATTTATAAAGATAGTAAATCGTTTATTTAACTACACAAAAAATGTTGCTTTTCTTTTTTAATACGTACAAGTTGAAAGATTTCAGATTATCCACTTACTTGCATTATGAGTATTTATGAGACTTATGCGTCTTACCAAGTATCGCTTTTTTTAACGCATGAAATATGCAGCATTCCATGCAAAGTTTGATTTCCAGAACGTGTAACAACTTCAGGCGTATTACATTATTTATTATAGAAGTTAAATGAAAACTACTTTATAAGTGAATAGTGTAAGTGTAGTGTAAAAATCCTGCTTTTTACATTCACTAATAGATTAATAAGTTTTAGCATATATAAGCTCCAAGGATTACAGTCTTGATTATTCCCAAAAGAATAATTAGTGAACAGAATATTTCAGCTACTTATTTAAAGCTTACCTTAAAACCAATCCGAAAGTAATTTAGGTCTCGAGGGAAGAACAAGGACAAAGATACTTGTTTATAAATTAAATGTGTGCGTTAATTTTACGGTATGAAATACCAAGTAATGTTTTTTTTTCAACTGCTTTTTATTAGTTTCACCGTGGAGTTGCAAAAATACGCACATTACAAATTCCAAATGTATGTGTCAGAGACGTGACCCCTCTTCCGCTTCGTTTTGGAGACAACGGTCGTTACCGCTCGACCAGCGCTGCTCTCAATTAATGTTACTGCCGCTACTGCATCGGAGTTTCGGCTTCGGAGGTCATCTTATGTAAGTCTGGCTGGTAACCACACATTTCCACCGAAACACAATAGAATTGCTTCACGGAAGAAATGCAGCCCCGTGACACTTCTCTGGTGGTACCAAGAAACCTCTTCCGAGAGAATATGTCTCGAACTGAAGCACTCTTAATTTAAATTCAAATTGTTAGAAGCTAGCTTAAGCGGATTTGTAATCCTTGCCTGTAGCTTCTAATAGCAGCCCAATGGCAGAAGCTGTCACTTACTTTAAGACACTGACCGATCACCCATTCACATCCATCTTTGGAGACATACGTATCGTGACGGACTGTCGGTGGCCAATTTTAGTGTAAATCTATTTATGCTTGCTATGCATGCATGCTGCTAACGAACCATCTGAATATTGAGTGACAAACTAGCGGTCGAGTGACTATGCAATATCGCAAATGGATGATTTTTCTGCCTTAATAAATATTTTTCAACTTTGTTTAGATCCCACTGCTTGGCACAGGTCTCCACTCATAAGTGAGTGGGATTTAGACTATAGTCCACCACGCTGGCCAAGTGCGGATTGGTGACATCATGCTTTCGAGAAATTATGAATTTCTCTCAGGCATGCACGGTGATGGAGGACAGCGTAATCAATTAAATATCACTATATTTTCCATTACGGTGAAGCCGCGATAAAATGCGCACATAACAAATTCTTTGTCAGAGATTTGAACCCAGGATCGGTCGCGTCGAAGACCGCGGTTTTTTTTACAACTCGGTCATCGCTGCTCTATAGCTATCTATTAACTAACTAACATTTATTTGTATTGTTTTGAAAAAACACATTACGATTTTAGTATCGAGTATTAATTTTTGTAAATAAAATCATAAGGTAACAGGTTCTAGGTTTGTGGATACAAACATCACAGGAGTTAATGAAAAAATATATGGTTCATTGGCCAATTTATTCGCACTACCAGTAATATCACGGGCCATTTTAATTAACCGTGGCACTTCTCAAAGACCCATAAAATGATTGACAGATTGGTTCATTCCACTTCAATGTGATTCGAAAATCATGCATAACATAAGTATTTGTAGTCTATACGAACACAGTAGAAGGTACGCTAGTGCATATATATATCCATGAGTAGAAGCCCTAAAATATTCCATGGACAGCGACTGAAGAGAAGCTAACGAGACAATCTGCATGTCAAATATCTACGAGCCGATAACGATCACCCTTCGCTTCCTCACTTGTATCAACTAGCAATTAAATATGCACATTTAGCGAATTTAAATGATTAAACCTTATTATTTGAATTATTATACCTTTGCAGTCAGCAGCCAGCGATAACTAATAAACCTTGTAAGGTAACCGTTGTAAGGTAAACGTTCGTACTATCATCAGCTTTCTACTGTGTCCCAGTACTCGTCATTCATAGCATAACTTTTTGCCCTTTTTCTATAAGATAACGAGTACTGACGACACCACAGACGTTTTTCTTAGATGCTTGTGATAGTTTTATGTTTATTTTATTATTTTTGTCTGATTTTAGTATCTTCTGCAAGTACTGTGTCGTAGGAGCCATGGACCTACGCATAGACAAAAACACAAACTTTTAATTTGAATACTTTATTTTCTTTCTTTAATTTAATTTTACTTAGAATTAAAAACTTATCATTCTGATAAATTCAGAAATAAGATCCTAGAACTCTTGATTGGTAGTCCAGTATTGTAGCCATTGCACCGTCGTCGTCGAAAGTGTATACCGTAGAATCCCGTTATAACGACGGCCAAAAGAGCGGTGACATTACGTCGTACGTACAAACCAAATACAAAAGTATTAAACGAACATACTATTTTTGTTGTTAATCCATCATATACATAATGTCATGGTGTCATCTTCAAAATGGAAATGCACAAACATATTTACGAGTTTGTAGCACTTCTGCTTAACGCTAGAGGATAGAATGAAGAGTGTGTGGGACTGACGTTTGCTAAGAAAATGTCACATGATCTCGATTCCATACATTTTCATACTCTGCTACAAGCACAGAGTTCCAAATAACCCGCACCGCACCCCCCCCCCCCCAGGCTACAAGCGTTAACATTAGTAGAATGCATTTTGTCTAGGGAGGGCTGATACGGTCGGATTGGTACAATTTTCTTTCTGACTATGCTCATTATTATATCATTATTATCGTCACTATCTTGGCTATTGACCATAACATTTCGTAAGGTGGTACAATACAAGCACAGCAAATTAGGTACTGCCGAAAAATAAACAGTCGCATTCCAATCAGAGATGGTTAGGTAAGGGGTTGCGCAGGACGGAGATATTAGTCGTTGTAACCGGACAATTATGTGTAAAATTCGTTCTTCGTTGGTCGTTGTAAGAGGAGTCATAATAAACAGATGTACTTTCATATAAAAACTTCGCTAAAAACGTTTGGTTGTTATATGATAAGTCGTACTAAACGGACTACACTGTAATACATATACCCATGGGCGTACCCAGGGGGGCAGGGGGGGGGCAGGGGGGGGGGCAGCTGGATCAAGGTCCAGATTCAGGGATTCAAAAATCCCAAAAGATCTCCTAAACGAAAAAAGAAACCTATAAAGAGTACGCTAGATAATATTATTATGCTACCTCCTGCTGTTTCCTTTGTATATTTAATATTTTGTATGCGTGTCTTCGTGTAATAGACCAGAGTAGATAATTTTGAAAATGGTAAAAAGTAAAAAAAAAATATAGTACGATGAAACCCATTGGAAAAGGTAGAGAATATAACAAAAATGAAAGGAAAAAAATTACGAAACACATAAGTATACAATATAACATAAAATCTTATGTTTTTCGAGTAATTTAAGTATAAATTTTAATAAATAGCCCAAAATTGTACCTGATATACCTGATAATGATTCAAAAGAAATTCGGATTCGATCTTTCATTATTTGTATTTTCTGAGAACATTTACTGTAGTATTGTATATTTTTATACCATCAGAAAGTAGAGATTTCAACGAACAAAAAGCACACCGACTTTTTAAATTAAAAAACTAAAAAACACGCTTTTTGAAAATACGAACTAAAAAGTTAAAAAATAAGAAGAAAATATATTTACCGTAATAAAAGCATGGGGCGGTTTTTAAAAATCTATTGACACCATGCACCCCACGCTTTTTTTACAGTAAAATACATTTTCTTCTTATTTTTTACTTTTTAGTTCGTATTTTCACAAAAGCGTGTGTTTTAGTTTTTTAAAGAACATTATTTATTTTTTATTTTTTAGTTGGATTTTTTTTTCATATTATTATTGCATTGTAATTGGCCCTTGACCTCTGTGCAAATTTTCAAGTTAATCAGATGCTTAGAAGTAGGTGAAAATGAAGTTAAAAGATTCCGTTACATACATACATACAGATCAAACTAATATAAGCGTGTTAAAAATATAAAACTTTATAATTGTTTCATTAAGTACCTACCTTAGGCCGCGAACTTATCAGCCGCCCCTCGTATATTTTTTTTATCCTGATAATCCTAGTTAGGACTTTAAAAAGTAAGAAGTAAGTGAAAATGAAGTTAAATAATTCCGTTACATACATAAAAACATACATACGTACATACAGGTCAAATAAAAATGCAATAAAAAGGTAGGTTATCACCAAATATTGTAAAAAAATTTTTTTTAGCAAAAGATAAAAATCAAAAACTTAGTTATTTGAATATTTCACATAAATTTTGAAGTTATTTGAAAAAAGTGTAAAGACAAAAGTTGTAGATCTTTTTATTACCTACAACTTTGCCATTTTACTTTTTTTTATAGAACTTGTAGTTTTTCTGGAAATCGACATAAACCATTATTTACCCTTAAAAACTCACCCCCTCCCCCTTCCCGATCTCAGATCGCGCGTTAAAATTTTTCCTTTCATTTATGTTATACATACATATTCTCTACCTTTTTTAATGGGTTTCATCCTACTTACTATAATTTTTTTTAGGTCTCAAAAATTATCGATACTGGTCTATAACGTGAAAGGCAAATATTCGCACTGTACCCAGCTTGAAAAACATCCCCCCCCCCCCGACCAAGAACCTAAAAATTCCTCCTCCCCCGACCAAAATTTTGCCCCCCCCCCTGACCCAGACTTTGCCCCCCCCTGGCCAAGAACCTGGGTACGCCCATGCATATACCGTACATGACAAGAGAGTAGGTACCCATACTAGGGTACAGGGTCCTCCCTGAATAACTTCCATAATTTGTAGCGTTCTAACAAGACAATATGCATATCGAGTGTCTGCGAGCCGATAACGAACAGCCGTAATCGCACTTGTATCGTGTATCAAATATGCATATTTACTGAATTTAATATTAGTGTTTGCAGCTCCATTGAGTAGATATAACAGAGCAGTTAAGGCATGAGATTTCTAAGCTTATCCAAACGCGCACTCGAACTTTTATTGTTCTATCAACAATCGCTGCACTAATTTTTGATGTGAAACAATATTGTTATGTTTGGGTGGAAAGGTAGTGTAAAAAAATAGTTTCCAGTTATTTGTTTTTCTCAGTTTCGACTGTGATAGTGAATTAAAGGAAGTGAAGTCATCAATTTAAACTAAAAAATATTTATAGTTATTTAAAGTTGTACCAAGTAAAATATTTAAAAACTCAGATCAAATAAAAAAAGTATTGATGGAACTCTGAGAACAACAATATAAGGAGAGTTTTGTAAACATGTGTACGTGACCAACTTACGCACAAATGTTGCGTTATTATTACTGAATAGTTATAATATTACAATTTTTCACTACACATTTCGACATTTTTTCTTGTGATTTTTTATATTTTTGTGAACATTTTGTTGCGATAATCGACTGGCAAAGCCAGGTGCAGTTTCTTTGTGCTTGTTTGCACACAAGTGCAGTTTCTTGGTGCAGTTTAAACCGGCCACTTTTTGTGGTGGTTGTGGTTGTGGCCGTTGTTCTGAGTTAAAATAAAGTTTTGAAGTTCACTATGGAAAAAAAGAAAGAGCTATATTACAAAGCTACTAAAACAATATTCAGCGGTGCATACGAATGCCAAAAGGAACTTGGAATTTAAAATGTGTTTTCGTCCAAAGACTACTTTTAGGCTATTCAAACAATGTTAGTACAAAGTATCTCTAGTACTTAGTTTCGATTCGCAACAGATCTCACAATTGGACTGCTAGAATAGAATATCTAACACCGTAGCATAGGATATAGCTCTAATCGCTCTGAGTGGGCGCTGTCAGCTTGTATTGTAATCCCGGTGGAGATGTGATATTGAGGTGTCTACTCGAAAAATACCAAATAGTTAAGATTGTATTAGTAGCTGAAATTGGAAAAGGAACATACCTATAGCGTGAGTATGCATCGGCTTAAATGTATACCACTCGGGCGGTAAAGTATTCCAACATTTTGCATTTCAAATGACATCAACGAAGAAGATATTATAAAATAAAAGCTGGCGACGAGTTTAAAAAGGAACTTAAAATGTATTTACTGGAAAAGGCGTATTACTCGGTCACTGATTTTTTAAACGATAAAGCGGCATAAAGGAATTCCATAAAAACTTGGGAACTTATTTTCTGTCGACTTTTTTTCCTCTCAGTATACAAAATCCCTGCAATATGGGTACCCAAAGCCGACGATCAGATCCGATCCGAAAAATAAAAATAAATGAATAAATAAAATGCATGCTCGTCTGCTACTCCATTTAAATAAATTTCTCTAAATCAAACTTTTTTACGAAGGGTATCCATTTATTTATATATTTATTACGTAGGTTATCCAGAGTTGCATGTAAAATTTATTAACAGCAATAAATGTGTATGAGAAGTTTTTTCGAGTACTAATCGTTCATTGAACTGCTATAGACAATGATTTAAGCTGGAAAACACATGCGGACCACGTTTGTAAAAAACTGAATCAATTTTCTTATGCACTCTATATATTGTCTAGAGTAGTACAGCAGCATGCTCTCATTATCGGATACCACGGAGTGGTATCTTCAATTTTACGATATGGCGTAATGTTCTGGGGTAATTGCTCAAGACGAGAAATTATATTTAAGGCTCAGAAAAAGTGTGTTCGCTCGATTGCAAGAATACCCAGTAATGAAAGTTGTAAACCGTTATTTGAAAGATACAACATTTTGACATTACCAGCCTTATATATCTTTGAAGTAGTGATATTTGTTAAATCAAATCCTGATCTTTTTAACGACTACCTAAATAGCAAGCGTCATAACACAAAGCTATCAACCATTTCATCGAGAACAGCGTTGCTCAGGAAAAGTGTTTTTGGTATGGCTCCTAAAATATATAATAAAGTGCCGGCTAAGCTCCGTGACACAACCAGCCTAGAGAAATTTAAGAAAGAGTTTAAAACATTTTTACTAAAAAAAAGTTATTACTCAATTAATGAGTTTCTGACGGATTCAATATAATTTATTTGTACTTTTTGTAATATGTAGAATTTGACATGGTAAAAAAAATTATGTACTAAAAATGTATTATGTAATAATATGTGTTCGACCACACGTAGGACATTTTCTAATCTTAATTTAAATTTATGACATTATTTGAATCTTAATATAACAATTGTTTAATTTAATTAAATTTTTTATAAGAATAATATTTGTATACCCAAAAGGGTCGAATATAGCGGATCTAAAATTAATGCTATTTTTTAAAGAACTACTAACCTATATTCACAAATAAAGAAATTTGAATTTGAATTTGAAATTTGAATTTCATTTAATTGTAACTATCATGTCTACCCTACTTCTTAACTTAAAGTTACGAATTTTATACGAAAAGTTGAACTCACAAGATTAGGAAACTTAATAATTGAAACGTTTTAGGTGTCAAAATACTTATTCCATTGGGAGCTGGCCACTTGCCAAAGTGGGAACTTGTGCCATGGACGTTTAACTGACGCAGGTAAGACACGAGTGAATACTTGACACTTTAAAGATAGGAGAGTTTTATCAGAAATATATTAGGTTTTTACCTACGAAATTTCCGTTTTATATGGAATAATTGAAAGTACATATTTTATTAAACTTTTTTATTTCTGTTATTCAAAGTAATCACCCATGCAATCGACGCATCTTTGCCAACGCATTGGCAATTTATTGATGTCCTTCTTGTAAAAATCAGCTGGACGGGAGGCAACAAACTCTTCAAAGACATTTTGTACATTTTGTGAATTGAATTTTTTACCCACTAAAAAGTGTTCCAAATTTTGGAAAAAGTAATAGTCGGTATTATAGAAGCGCGCATGGCCCGGCGGTTAGCGTAGAACGCAAACGATCTATGCAACTAAGCCAAACGGGCGCGGTCGGGTGTGAGATGGGTGACCGCTAGTGGCAAAAAATTTCATGCGCGTTTCCGTGCTTCGGAGGGCACGTTAAGCCGTCGGTCCCGGTTGTTGTCGATAGATAACAGTCGTTAAACCTTGTCGGAGGCCTTATGGGCGGTTTGAAAACATCCGACAGCGGGTTGGCCACTAACCCGCATCTCCACCAACCCGCATTGGAGCAGCGTGGTGGAGTAAGCTCCAGGCCTCCCCAATAAAGGGGAGAGACCCGTGCCCAGCAGTGGGACGCAAAAAGGGTTGCAGCCAATAGTCGGTAGATGCAAGGTCTTTTGAGTATGGCGGATGAGGGACAGCTTCCAAATCCAGCACTTGCAGCTTGGAGAATGTCTGTTGTGCAGTATGGGGTTGCGCGTTGTCATGAAAGAGCAGTGGAGACGACAGATTGACCAAAGCTGGTTGCCGTGCAAGCTTCTCCATCATTGTCTCCAGTTCTTCACAGTACACATCTGCAGTAATGCACATGCCGTTTTGTAAAAAAGCTGTGGTGAATCACACCCGCACTAGACCAGTGACCATCACCTTTTTAGAGGCGTTGCTTTGGTGCTGAACCAGGGTCTAACCAACTTGCTGAGCGCTTTCTATTATCGAACAGAATCCATTTTTTATCGCACGTAACAATTCGGTTCAAAATTCCTTCTTTCTTTGCCTATTGAGCAGTGCGAGGCAGGTCTCGACGCGTACGTTTACGTTAAGTTCGTGGGGCACCCATCTATCAAGTTTTTTTACCTTGCCTATTTGTCGCAAATGGATCAAATTTTTTTTGATGCTAACATCAAAAGCTTCTGCTAGCTCAGCTGTAGATTGAGTTTCGTCAGCTTCCACAATCGCTTTTAATTCATCATTGTTGACCAATGTCTCCGGACGACTACGAGCTTCATTTTTCAAATTAAAATTTCCAGAACGGAACCGGGAAAACCAATAACGGGTTGTGCGTTCGTTTGTACAGTTCTTTCTGTAAACGTTATTGATGTTAAGTGCCGTTTGTGTGGCGTTGGTGCCACGGCGGAACTCATATTCCATAATTACACAAATTTTTAAAGTATCCGTTATGACGAAAAACATTCAAATGTAATGAGAATACAACGCTTATATCATCTGTGTTCCAAATTTCATTGAAATTGGTTCAGTAATTTAAGCGGGAAAGCGAGCAGACAGACAGACAGGCAGACATAGTTACTTTCGAATTTATAATATTATATAGTCCCTATATTCTCGGACTTGGTCTTTATTGCCAGCTTTCCGCCAGCGGCTTAGCCCACGTGGACCCGTTTTATAGGTTCTCGTAGGATAAAAACCATCCTATGTCCTTTCCCAAGGTTCACTCTATCTGTTTTCCAAATTTCATTAAAATTGGTTCAGTAGTTTAAGCGGGAAAGCTAGCAGACAGACAGACAGACAGACAGATAAACAGAGTTACTTTCGAATTTATAATATTAAGTAGGGATGAGGAGTGCCATTTTGTGCCCACATAAAGCAACATAACATGAAGTACAAACTCAACATCAGTCATAGTCAGTCACGTTTCGTTTATGTCTATAAAAAATATTCAAATTGGTTGTTAAAATTCCTACTTCTTGCAAGTATTTAGCATCAGTGTGTGCGCAAAAGTTTTTTCTCAAGAGTGAATAAGTTTTTATAGTGATCTATAATCATTACAACTTGCAAATTGAGAAGAAATGAGTGATAACCTTGTTTAACTTTCTTATTTAGTGGGTAGTGACCGGTGCTTAAAATGATGATAAACAAGTAACTCTTGTAAATGTTAACTTAACAAATGCTAGCGTAAACAAATTTCGACCGCAATTGTAGAGTCGTCGTGGTGTATTCGTGCAAACATTTTACTCTTGAACGGTTCGATAGGCCTGGGTTCGAATCCTCCATAATATAGTATACAAGTACTATTGTCATTTTTGTACTTTTTTTTCTCTTGGAATTCGCAGAGTGAGAAAGGATAAGGATGAATAATTGTTATGGTTGCAAAAAATATCTGCAAAATTCTGAAAAAATTTGTTGCACGCAACCAACTTGTGGTAAACATTTCCACTACTTATGTGTGAATCTGAGCGTTGACAACTTTAAAAAGCAAAAAAATTGGAGTTGCCCAGATTGTTCAGTACATTTACTGTCCGCCCAGCGACAATTGGGAAATTTTGATTCAACGCCTGTCAAATTGGCAATAGCAACAGATCAACACACTGTAAGCGATTCCGAATCAACGCCTGTGAAAACGGCATCTGCAACAGTGGAATCCGCTGAAAGTGAATTTGCAAATGTTACAATTAGACGACCTAATTCTTCTAACTCCAGTTGTGAGACATCCAACTCAAGTTCAAACTTTGTGTTGCGCTCAGAAATTACATCTATTATGCGGGGCGAACTTAGAGCAATTATTCGTGACATTTTTGATGAAGAATTCTCAAAAATTAGAACACAAATACAAGGGTTTCAAGAGTCGATTACCTACATTACTACGCAATTTGATAGAGCTGTATCCGATATAAACAACTGCACAGAAGCTGTGAAACAATTGCGAACTGAGAATAACACTCTAAAAAATAAAGTAAACGACCTGGAATCAAGAATGTCACAAATGGAGCAAGATGCCCGACAGAGCAATATTGAAATTCACTGTTTGCCTGAGCACAGGCAGGAGAATCTTTTAAACACCATTACCCAGCTATGCAAGGTTGTATCTTTCCCCCTGTCGGAAAATGACATACTGTCCTGCAATAGAGTGCAAAAATTAAATTCATCGTCAAAGAAGCCCCGGACAGTTGTATGTAAACTCGCAAACAAGCTTAAGAGGGACAACCTGCTTGCAGCTGTACTAACATACAATAAAAAAAATCCTAAACAGAAGCTTAGCACTAAGGATCTAGGTTATGGTGATACGGAATCCCCTGTATATGTTTGCGAACACCTGACACCATCAAACAAGGGTCTACATGCTGCCACAAGAATTCGGGCAAGGGAAAAACAATACAAATTTGTATGGGTACGCAACGGAAAAATATTCGTGCGTAAGGATGAAACATCACCTGCACTAGTCATCACCCATCACGAGTCTTTAGAAAAAATAATACAGTAGTTTACTGACCGATTGTTATTTTTACAAATATTATTTAATTTTGAGATAGTTTTTTTTGTTTTTATAATTAATTTGCCTGTTTTAAAAAAAATCTGATGTTAAGTAACTTATCTATCTATTATCAGAACGTAAGGGGAATACGGAGTAAATTGCTTGATATTTACAAAAATGCGCTCTTATATAATTATCATATCATTGTTTTTACGGAAACTTGGCTTAACAATACAATTTTTAGTTCAGAAATTTTAGATGACAGATATCAAATTTTTAGAAGAGACCGGCAGTCAATAACTCTTAACCAGGGTAAGGATGGTGGTGGAGTCCTTGTGGCGGTACAGAAGTCATTAAACGCGTATCGTAATACAGATCTTGAATCCATGTGTGAGGATCTTTGGGTCACTATCAACTTACAAAATCCTCGCAAAAATTCATGCAGGAAATTACATTTAGGCGCTGTATACTTACCACCCCCAGTTAATCGAGATGATCTTTCATACTTTACATCAAAACTTGAGAGCGCTATTGATTCAATGGACGATGTTTTCTTGATTGGAGATTTTAATGTCAGTCAGATTGAATGGAATTATAACCAATCTAAGACACATTTAGTACCTCAAAGTGTCAATAATAATGTCTGCACAATATTAATAGATTTCTTTAACAGTATTTGTTTAAAACAATTTAACTTTATTAAAAATAAACAAAACAAAATTTTAGACCTTGTGCTCTCAAATACTTCCCTTCCTATTACTGTAACAGCAACAAAAGACATAATTACCAAAGTAGATGACTATCACCCTCCTATCCAGATTGATATTTCGACCACAACACAGCAAACTTTACATCAAAATAGGAAATCAGTTTTTAAATTTCACAAAGCAGACTACACATTGATTAAAGAAAAGCTAAACAAAATAGATTGGAGTAATGAGTTAGATTCTAAACATACAGTAGAGGAAAACGTTAATAGGTTTTATATCATTTTAAATAAAATTATAGAAGAAGTAATACCTAAAAAAAACTTAGCAAAAAGCTTTAATTATCCTGAATGGTATAGCAGTAACCTTATTAAATTACTTAAGGAAAAAGAAAAACACAGATGTAAAATGAAAAAATATAATAATAAACTAGATGAATATGAATACAATTTACTTAAGCATAGAACAAACGTTATAATTAATAAATCATACCGTATATATATAAAAAATGTACAAAATAATGTAATTAAAAATCCTAAATATTTCTGGTCTTTTGTTAAAAACAGAAGGCAGAATAAAAGTGACATACCTCAATGTATGCAGCTATTTGATAAAAAAGCAACCGACGGTAAAAGTATAGCTGATCTCTTTTGTGATCATTTTGCATCTGTGTATAATAATAAACAAAGCTCTACCTTTCCTAATGTTGATAATTTACCTAATAAACAAGGTGACTCGCGCTCTTTGAACCATATCGTTATTTCAAGAACTGAAATTAAGTCTGTTTTGAAAAAATTAGATTTATCCAAAGGGTCTGGGCATGACGGTATTCCCCCTATATTTGTTTTAAATTGCGCTGAAGCTCTGTCTGTACCTCTTCATATTATCTTTAATAAATCTTTAAATGAGGGAATATTTCCTAGTACATGGAAAGAGGCAACTATAGTGCCAATACCAAAATCTGGTGATAAGCGCCTTGTAGAAAATTACAGACCTATATCTAAATTATCTGTTTTAGCAAAGGTATTTGAGAAAGTCGTCTCTCCCTATCTTACCTGGCATATTAAACATCTCTTAAGCGAACACCAACACGGTTTCATTGCGAAACGATCTACATCTACAAATTTGTTGTCATTTGTTGAGAAGGTGTTATCGTATATTGGAGGTGGTTCTGAAGTTGATGCCATCTACAGTGATCTTAGTAAAGCTTTTGATAAGGTAGATCATAACATACTCATTTTTAAACTAAAAAATGAATTTAACATAGATGGCTCTATCTTACAATGGTTCAGCTCCTATTTGAGAAATCGTAGGCTAAGAGTAGCTGTAAATGGTTTTAGTTCTAGACTTTATGTTCCTCTATCAGGTGTTCCTCAAGGTTCTATTTTGGGCCCTATTTTATTTAGTATGTTTATAGACGACATTAAATACTGCATAAAGCACTCCGAATTTCAACTATACGCGGACGACTTAAAATTTTTCAGAACTGTTAATAATAAAAACGATCAGGACCTCTTACAGCAAGATGTTGATAACGTCGCTGAATGGTGTAATAGAAATGCCATGGACCTAAACATAGATAAATGCATGCATATTAAATTTTCGCGTAAGCGAAGAAAATTTGATAGCTTTTACAATATAGCTAAAGTAAGGTTAAAAAGAGTGGAGGAAGTGAAAGATTTAGGTATATTAATAGATACAGAGCTGAGATTTGATAAACATATAAATAATACCATAAAAAAGAGTCTTCAAATGCTAGGTTTTATTAATCGTAATACGAAAGATTTTACGTCTGTACTAGCCCTTAAAACTTTATACAGTGCTTTAGTTCGTAGTCATATGGAATACTGCTCGACTGTCTGGTATCCTATGTATCAGAATAACATTCAACGAATTGAAAATGTACAGAAAAGATTTATCCGCAAACTAGCCTTCATTACGCGAACTTATAAGGCGAATGAGAGCTATGAGGATCGTCTGAAATATTTTAACTTACTTCCTTTATATAAGCGCAATGAGCATCTTAGGGTTATGTTCCTTTATAAATTATTCAATGAGAGAATTGAATGCCCGTTTCTTCTTTCAAGAGTAAATATCACCGTTCCGAGAGTAAATGCAAGATTAAGATGTTTTAAACCTTTATGTACGTATCTCAATAAAGCTAAGTACCTGAATAATTCTCCTCTTAACCGAGCCATGAAATGTTATAACTATGTTTTTCAGAATGTCGATATTGACCTTTTCTTTGATTCCCTAGGTAAATTTAAAAAGAAGGCCTCCTCTGTATTTTTCCTTATGTAATTTTTCTATGTAATATTCTTAACTTTTTTTTTTTTGTAAACGTGACTAATATTATGTGAATGTTGTGCATAACCTTTAATTTAAGTGCATAATATAAAATTGTTTAGGTGTAAGTTTTAATATAAGGATTTTTATGTACTTAGTTGGTATGCCTAAATAAATAAATAAATAAATAAATACCGCGCCACACAAGGCATCTAGCTTTTTTACTTCAGGATTTTTTTATTTCAGCAATCATTTAGCAATGTAAGGAAAAAATAATATTAAAAAAACAACCGTTTAAAATTCTCACACATTGTGGTAGCTCACTTCTCGGAAAATAACGATTAGGAAACTTGATAAGTGTAACGATTTAAGTGTCAAAACACTAATTCCATTGTGAGTTGGACGCAGGCCAATGTCCCAACTTGTGTCTCGGAAAAGTTAGAACAATGACTAAAACTTTTTAATATTGTTATAGTTTTCTATTCCCAGTCGGTTATCAGTCCTCCTAACTATATGGTCTGCCCAAGGCCACTCCAGCTGAAGATGCTTGTATGGCGACCACGTTTCGACGAAAGTAACACGGCCTGCCCTTCAACCAGATGGACTGTCGGCAAAGAAGACAACAAATTCTGACACCTTAGAATAATTACATTATAGAAACCAAGTTCGCGCGCCCAAATTAAAGCATTTTCATTGGTGCCATAAATGGCACCAAACGTCGGGCCGCCGACCGCTTCGTAGTATTCAAGGTTAAAATATCTACCGAAAAGCAAAAGAAATCTAATAACATAACTTTTCACGTGAAGTTTTCAATATTTTGTAGTATTTAATAGTTAATTTGGTGAAAATAAAAATATTTTGTTAGTCAGATGTGACATCTGTGTGAATCTATTTAGTGCTTCAATTTTGACAGTGCGCTTGTATGAAGACTCTCATTCTTTATTATTCTTAGTCTGACACTGATTTTAAAAGACTCAAAGAGACGTACGCTAGAAATTACAAGGTGCATTGCATTGGTAATAGCATAAACAATAGCACGTTTAGATTTAAGGTCATTAACTAAAATCTAAGCGACAAAAACCCTAGACGTAAGGTAATATACTAACAACATGTATGTATAACGTTAGATAGTGATGGCGTCGGCGTCGATTGGTTTGTAGGACACTCGATATTCAGATGGCTCGTTAGCCGCCTGCCTAAATAGATTTACACTGGAAATAGTAACAGGCCATCCATTATACGGTTCCCCGAAATAGGGTGTAAATAGAAACACGTAGAAAGATGCTGCTCAATCACCAGTTAAATATAAATCTTAATATATATATTATATATAAAAAGTAAAAGGGTTTTGTACGTAAAGACACGGTTTTCCCTATTACCATTAACTCCAATCAACTTCCCGTTGGGTGGTAATTACCCGTTAGTTCGTAGATGATAGTAAGGGAGTTTGGTCGCGGTGGGTGGAAGTGGGTGGTTGTGGGAGGCAAAAATCTGGAAAAAAAATCTGTCCTTTTCTAACCAAGACTTCTGGGTGGATCTCAAAATTTCTGAGATGCTCTAGCAAACTATTTTAATTTTAATTTTATTGAGAATGTTCGAGAAAGTTCCAGAAACTTCTAGAATCATTTGGATTTTTTTTTAATTTTAATTAATTGAGAATATTCAAGAAAGCTTCTCAAATGATCTGGAATTTTTTTAATAATTGTAAACTTTTTTCGAATTATCTGGAGATTTTAAAAATAATTGCAAACTTTTTTAATTAATTGAGAATGTTCGAGAAACTTCCAGAAACTTCTCAAATGATCTGAAGATTGTTAAAATATTTGCAAACTGTTTTAATTAATTGATAATATTCGAGAAAGTTCCAGAAACTTCTCAAATGATCTGGAAAATCCTTCTAATCCTACTAATATTATTAACGCGAAAGTTTGTAAGTATGGATGTTTGTTACTCTTCCACGTAAAAACTACTGAATGGATTTAAATGAAACTTTACAATAATATAGCTTATACATCAGAATAACACAAAGGCATAATAAAGATAATGTGTGAATTGTCCAAAATAAGACGATAAGTGTCAATTAAGTAAGAAAAAATCTACCATCTGCAAGCTATTCTGGCGTGCGCTGCCAAAACCGCTAGATTTACACATATGTAATGTATGATGGAAATGTTTACCTATCTTAAATAGTCCTATAATAAAGCCGGTCCACGGCACTTCAGGAGGGACTTCACTTTATGCTTATGATCCTCTCTAACGCGGGTGAAACCGCGTGACACAGCTAGTAGGTTAATAAAAAATAAAAAAGGTAATTAATTGAATCAGACGTTACTTTGCAGCAATCAGCGATCAAAATGCTGTCGTAGAGTCTATTACCCTGATGATGCTCTATTTTGGAGCGAAACATGTGTTGGTGATAGTACATATATTGCTGTATATTTTTTATTGTTGAATGTGCATTTTTCCTATGTGGTCGGGAGGGAGATGCTAGTGCATTAAAGAACTAGTAGTGCCACGGAAAATGGGTCAATTGATAAATTTTTCCCGTCACACTACTGCATTTAACGAGAATTGTATCCAAAGATAATGTTTTAAAACATTGTTAATGAAGGATTCTGAAATTTTTAAAGAGAAACTATATCTAAAAAACTAAAGATAGCCGAAACTCAAGGAACGGTTAGTACCCATTTAGCAGACTTACAACTAAGGTATCAAATCATATAATACAATACAACATACAATAAAAAATACATGAAAATCACAAATTTTCATGTATTTTTTTATTATTTTTATTTATTTATGAAAAGTAAAAGATGAAAATATGAAAATATCAAATAAGCTGAATCCAACGCAGCATGTATCAATCTTTATTCGTTTCGAGGACAAGGATTACCGGCGAGATACTACCATCCCCAACAGTTACTGTAGTCGTAACTGACTTCCTCGTAAATATACGGAGATTGGATGTAAAAATAACCGTAAAACTCATATCTCGATATCTGAGCGGAAAAGCCTACAGGGATGTAAGTAATAATCGTGAAAACCTTACATCTGAACGTTGCGGAAAGTTTCCATGTAAGAACATCACCTTCTTTGGCATTATCTATGAATAATAAATGGTAAACTATCCTGTTAATCAAAGGAAATAAACAGAGATCAATCAAAAATAAACGTATTAAAAAACCTAGTGGATATTATTATATTCTATCTTTCTGTCTGCAGTTTCGCTGCTACGTCGGAGGCTAATGAACAAACTCTTTTTATTGTGTTAATGATTACCTCACGAAAACCAACCAAACTTTCCACCGAAAGACAACAAAATTATTTCAGGGCAGTAATGGACGAGTTCACGTTCGCTGCTCCACGGCGATTGAAAATATTGTGATATTTAATTAGTTACGATGTTTTCTACCGCCGTGCAGGCCTAAGAAACTCATAATTTCTCGAAGGTATGATGTCCACCAATCCGCACTTGGGCAGCGTGGTGGACTATGGCCATAATCTCTCTCACTTCTGAGAGGAGATCAATGCCCAGCATAAAAAAGCAATAAAAAGGTTGAAAAAATAAAAAAATAAAATAAATGTTTTGCCTGTGTCGGTGCAATTTGGACCTGTTGACGATGTGATCATGTCAACTGGTATCCGTGCCAAAGTTTGCACAGTATAATTTAGTTTCGTGTGAACCCCTTGTTATTAGATGGCAGTAAAATAAAGATGAAACAAGTACTCTATACATTGTCTCAGCGTGAGGGTAACTAACGCTTGCATTAAGGAAGCCCAAGAGAGGATTTTTAGATTTTCTCGGTTTTGACAAGAACGAAGTAAACATTACACTCTGTTGAGTATCCCTTGAATATGAGAACGTTAAAGTTTTTGAACTTTATCTATTACTTTCCGTTGTCATGTCATAGGCAGACAAGGATTTTGACAATTTCTTTAAAATAAAATTGCAATAACAATCTGACTTAAGCGTGAGAACTAAATTACATTTTATTTTGGAATTGTGTGATTATTCCAACTTCTTATTTTTAACTAGAATAGTCAGAATAATTACAATTTAGCATACATTTAATGTACCATAACTAATTTTCTGAGTTCTATATTATACCTGCCCCCAATTGTTATACATTTTTATCTTCCTACCGTCTAATCTGTATCATGCGTTAGGTTCTCATGAAGCTCGGGTAAATCGACGTTTACCATCATGGGCTACAAAGTTACGATTGCTGAAATTTCTCGGTGCCACAAATAACCAAGAACTTCTGTAGCCCACAATACCAGAGCATTTGCAAACCAGTCGCCCGCGGCGTCGCGTCCCCTATAACTTGTAATAAGCTTTTATTGAGCCTTCCCGCTCTCATTTATAAAACAATTAAAATGTATTTCGCGGCAAAAGGCAAATTTGGGAGCTTGGCCTAAAATAAATAAACACTAAATTTAATGTCTATTGATAACGTTATTAGTGAAACATTTGAGTTTTTTTTTTTTTTTGTTATGACATCGCACGATCTGTGCATATTATTTTAGTCTAACAAGATAATTTGATTGATTTTATTGACGTCAGTCAGTCCGGTCAGTCAGATATTCAAGTAAAGCGATGGCTACTTTAAAAGATAGAGTTTTGAAGCCAAGCTCAAAAAACATATTTTCGCAGTGTTATTTTATTTCATACTCGTGTACTAACCTATATCAAACAAAATGATCAACCATCAACTTTATCCGAAATAACCTTCCGCCAGCGGCTTCGCCCGCGTGGACCCGTTTAATGGGTCCCCGTAGGAAAAAAATTGGCCTATGTGCTATTCCAGGCTTTATTGCTTTATTAAAATCATAGGCGTTTAGCCAGTTGCTTCAACCGCGTAGACCCTATTAGCCGTTTTTACGTAGAAATGAGGCATTTTTCCGCGGTAAAAAGTAGCCTATGCTACTCAGTGTGAATGTAGCTTTCTAATGGTGAAAGAATTTTAGAAATTGAAACAGTAGTTTTTTTGTTTATTCATTACAAACATACAAAAATACAAATCTTTCCTCTTTATATTAGTATAGATAACTTCAAAATACACCAAGAAAATGGAAAAAAAACAAGAGCACATAAGTCATTACATCTTTTCCGACTTCCCGCCTAAAACTATTTTTTGTTGTCAAGCAACTGTCAGATTACTTTGTTTTTCTTATATACTTTTAAGAAATATTATTCTCATTTAATGTAAACATTTTTTATTTTAATTTTTTTATGCTAATTAAAAACTCTTTTTCTTATATCTTGTACCCTTGTACCTTATTTCTTCCGCGAGCTCCTTTGTCTGATGCCTCCGTTCGAATTATTTCATTTCGTTATTGGACAGCAAACATTCAGCCATTTTAATATAATTAAGTTGCCTAAATTGAATTGCTTACTTTCATTGTTTTATGTTGTGCAGAAATCGAAACAATGGTTTACATTTTAATGAATTTAACACCTTTACAATGCAAAATTATTGCTTCACAGTGTTATAAATTGTAAACAATGTTTCGTCTCTGTTTAATTATTAGGAATCTTGTTTACTAGAAATGGCTGCAACCCTTTTTGCGTCCCACTGCTGGGCACGGGTCTCTCCCCCTTAGTGGGGAGGCCTGGAGCTTACTCTACCACGCTGCTCCAATGCGGGTTGGTGGAGATGCGGATTACTAGCCAACCTGCTGCCGGATGTTCTCAAACCGCCCATAAGGCCTCCCGCAAGGTTTAATGACTGTTCTATCTATCGACAACAACCGGGACCGACGGCTTAACGTGCCCTCCGAAGCACGGAAACGCACATGACATTTTTTGCCACTAGCGGTCGCCCATCTCACACCCGACCGCGCCCGATTGGCTTAGCTGTATAGACCGCATGCGTTCTACGCTAACCGCCGAGCCATGCGTGCTTCGCACAACAAATATTAACGCTACAAGAAATATTAACAACAAATTTTACAAACATTTTAAAAGAAGAAAGGTCTAAATTGCCGCCCATGTAACTTATGATTTTTTGTAGACGAAAGTATAAAATTGTCGTCCATCTAATTTTTGAATGGTTTTCATATGCCTTAGCTTTGTAGATCACTAACTATCGAAGGGAATGTACGTAAACTCCTATGTTCCAATAACAACTATGTAGAATATTCGTGATCTCGGACATAGGGAACGAACATCCTGAAACAAAATTACATTAATTTCTATCAAGTGCTTCAGTGGAACAAACTTCCAACCCTTATCATATTATTTGAGATTTAAAATCTGATTTTTCAATTAAAATTTTAGCTAACCACGCGTTTCTGCGTTACATTCATAATGTCGTCAGCGTATTAGTACTCGTCATTCCATAGAAAAACAGCTAAAAGTGATACTTTTACTATGAATGACAATACCGGAACACTGACAAAAACTGACGATAATACGGACATTTACCTTAGCCTTTATAATGTGAAATCCTTTTAAGTATAATTAAATATCGAATCCAATTATCCAACGCAATTCACTTGAAGTTTCGGTTCAAAGAAAAAATAATTCAGCATTCATTAGTGTCGACATAATTCCTGAAGCACTAGGAATTAATTTCCACTTGATTAGCAACGTTCATTCACTCAGCAAATCCCGTTTGATCTGGATATGAGGAATTAAACTTTCATGAAGGATGGGTGCTTCGCAAAAAGAGTTCTCTTTGGTTAATTGACTATTTAATGATTTCTTACTACTGGGAACGGGTTTCTCCCATAATTGGAGAGGATTCAAAATTACTCCGCAACACTACTCCTATCCGTTTTGGTGGGTTATAGGTTAGTGGTCGAACCACTGTTGTATGTTTTTAAGCCACCATTGTCAACATACACATCATTCAGTGCATATACGCGAATTAAAATTGCCACATAGGGCACCCATTCAACTTCAGACCGCGCTCGACAATGCTTGCATTTTTATGTGCACTTTAACAAACTCAATCCTACATGAATACTTCATCACTCCTTTTACAACCAAACTGTTAAACATCTGCATAAGTTTAGTCATATAACTATTACGTCCAAAGTTAAGATAGCTCATAAACGTTTTAGAGTCTGAACAACAGGATGTTTACAGGCCAAACCCGATTTTAGGATAAACTAGTTTTTCTAGGCTAAACTACATAGTTCTTCCTATACACCATAGAATTAACTGGTTTAGCCTAGTCCAAACTAATTCGTCAATGAGCAGCGATGGCCGAGTGGTAAGAAACCGCGGTCATCGACGCGACCGATCCCGGGTTTAAATCCTCGGCGTACACCTCTGATAAATGCATTTGTTATGTGCGCATTTATCGCTGCTCCACGGTGATGGAAAATATCGTGATATTTATTTGATTACGATGTTCTCCATCATGTGCATGCCTGAGAGAAAATTCATAATTTCTATAAAGCATGACGTCCACCAATCCGCACTTGGCCAGCGTGGTGGACTATGGCCTAAATCCCTCTCACTTGTGAGGGAGACCTGTGCCCAGCAGTGGGACATAAAAAAAAAGGAAGATAGAAAAAAAAACTAATTCGTCTTATGATCGATAGGATAAACCAGTATAGGCTAGGCTAAACTAGTTGATCCTGATATAAATAAAGCACTCCAGGATAAACTAGTATGGTCTAGTCTAAACATTAAAGAATACCTTGAAAACTGAAGTTACTAGATAAACTGAACTGAATACATCATAATAGAAAAAATAATTATTTCATTAGAACGATAATATTTTATCGTTAAAGCTAAGAGATATCTAGTAATACAAACAATGAAATTGTAACAAATAACAAGTTTTTTCTTGATAGAAGCAATAATTACAGATCAGTTATTAATTCTATTCTATTAATTCTAATTGTTTCGTAGCTGCAGTCCTTTAAGGTATTTCAGAGTCTCTGTTAACATCTGCTACCTCTAAATGCTGGTGAAACGTAAAATGAGCTTACTTGCAAGTAATTAATGATTTATTCTGGGAATAAGATTTATAAGACGTTGGTGAAATCGGCCCTAAATTAGTTTAGACTGGGCTGTACTAGTTTATCCTGGAGTGAGATTAGGCTGAACCAGTTTATCCTGGAGTGTGCGTATTAATATCAGGATGAACTAGTTTGCCCTAGTCTAAACTAGTTTATCCTATCGGGCCTAGGACATGGACTAAGCTAAACCAGTTTATCCTATCGCGTATAGGATGAATTAGTTCAGCCTAGTAAGATGTAGTTTATACTAAAATCGAGTTTGGCCGAAAATACAGTTTCGGGGAAGGAAGGTGGGGAATTATACCTATCATGTAAATAAAAACCTGTCATGAACTGATTTTATATATGAGTTGTAGCCGTTGCGTTTCTACACCTAATATCATTGTCAGCGTTACAGATGCAATTGGGATGTTGACTAAAAGTTTTTATTAGTTCAATCGAAGTACTTTCTTCAAACAATTGTCATACTAAAATCATATTTTGAACAACTTACGCTGTCAACGCTACTCATATTACATATGTTAAGGATAGCGATAATATCAACTGACCAATAACTTTATCTGGGAATAGTCTAATCAGCCCTTGATTTAACAAATCGGTCGTTCAAAGGATGGATAATATAACGACAATTTTCTTGAAGACTAACAAACTACAGACGTCACATTGCACAATTTGTAACCGTTTAAATGTCATTTAGAAGCTGATATAATTTTGAGCTTTACTAACAAGGTTCGACCAACAAGAAGCTCACAATGAGGGTGTATTCACAGCAAACGTACAAAAGCCGTTAATACCTTTACCTCTTGGTCAGAAATGCAATTATCAGTTCACTCTAAGTGCTGTCTGCCTGCGAATGAAATGAATTAGAAATTCCTCCCTTGTACCTAGTTCCTATATCGCAGGCTACTTCGCGAAGTTAAGATTAAAGCCTTATATGACAAGAATTTCAAGTGCAAGAGCAATCTTCTCATTACATTTTGTAAGAGGGCTTTCAGATGATATTGAAATTTTCAGCAAACTGAATCAGCCGTAATTAAAGTGTACATAATACTTTAAATATAGACATTATAATTCATGAAGTCCGATGAGCTCTGACACATATTATATACGGACAGCCTCCGCGGCGTAGTGGGCGATGAGCCGACTGCGAAGCGTGAGGTCGTGGGTTCGATTCCCACCCAGGACAAATATTTGTGTGATGAACATGACTATTTGTTATGTGTCTCGGTGTAAATTTATCTATTTAAGTATGTATTTAGAATTATATAAGTATTTTTATCAGCTTTCTGATTAACATAGTACAAGCTCTGTTTAGTTTAGAATCAGATGGTGTTGTGTTAATTTTCCAAAGATATTTATTTATTTATTATTTATATTATTGACTTGCAGCCGCCCGCAACTTCGTCCGCATGGACTTTAGTTATAGAATTTCTCTAAAATAAAAGTAGCCTAAGTTACTCCTTATTAAATCAGCTACCTGCTAATGAAAATCCCGTCAAAATCTATCCAGCCGTTGCAGAGATTAGCCGAAAAGAACAAACAAACACGGATTGCGTATCGGCCTATACGCAATCTACGCGCTGATATATTCATTTATTCATTTAATTCAGCATTGTCCATAAACTACAATTATTTAAAAAACAATACAATACAATTACATTTTGTAATTACATATTTGCTCTTAATTTAAATCATAAACTTATGATAGCAGGAAGTTTATGGTTTAAACTTTAATTTATATTGCAAGCTTGAAATGCAAGTATTTAGTTTCGTGGTATTCTGCTGTTTACAAACTGTGACGAACCTCGCAAAGTATTGATTATTTGAGAGAATATTACTAAACTGAAGATGAAGCTATTTGTGAGAATATTCTCACAGCATATTACAGTTTCAAACCTTCTAGAAACATTTAAGAAATTCATACTAAGCACTTAATTGATCATTATAGTTTCGGACTAAGACGAAAAAATCGGTCTAACACAGTTAAGTAAAATAGCGATACTACGACGACCCGTGTGGCGTAATGAATACCATGCCAGACTGCCTGTCGGAGGGTCCCGGGTTCGATACCCGGCGAGGCAGAAATTTGAATGAAGAGTTTAAATTTCTGTTCTCGGTCTGGGTGTTTGTGTTTCACTATGTGTACAGGGTACTCACGACACAGGGTATACCTTCCCTAATATGGGGCTATGATTGTGAAACATGTGAAACGTTATCGTCACTAAAATTAAATATTATTTACATGTTTTCAAAAGTTTTGACACGTTTTGATACGTCATCATTGCGTGATCCACCAACTGGTACTGGAGCAGCCAATAATGGAGTGAGCTTGCTTTATTCTATGCCTCTAAACTCTTACTCCCTAAACTCTTACCGCAAGGGTAATAACAAGAATTATAACGGTATAAACGTGCCGAACAGTACTAAACACTAAGTTTTAGTGCACAGTCGTAAGCAAGTTTATGGGCACACTGCGCTCCTGTATGCAAGTTGTTCAGAACTTGGGATAGTTGTCGTGTCGTTGGCAATTACACGCGTGGAGATTGTGAGGAAAACTACTGAACTTATAATTTACTCTGGGTACAATAAGATGACATTGAAGAGTAGAAAAATGTTTGTGAAAATGTAGTTTATAGTGCATAAGAAACAATACTGGGTGTACAATGGGTGTAATGGTACTGGGTGTAACCTCTGACCTCAAGTTTTGAAGTCACATTGAGACTTTTTTTTAAAAAGGCGTATAGAAACTCGGAGTTTATTTTGCGACAATCGCGAGGCTTTACCAATATGACCGTGGTAAGGGTTCTCTATGATGCATTGGACAGGAGTCATCTGGAACACAGTGCAGTCATATGTTCCCCTTATGAAGCGAAATAATGGTGATGCTGAAGCTAAATAAATTTACAAGGCTATATATGAACATATATGGTGTATATCCTCTCTACCTTTTGATATATTCTTCGTTATTTGTGCTCGGAATGGTAGGATATAACGAACTAAGGGTATATCGGGAATTCGCACTAGTAGCGTACATGGTTACATTGCTTCGGGATATTGTTAATCTGGGTGTCTTGCAAACATTTCACATATGCGTAGGCAATGATATTAAATGTTACTATCGTGCGTAGGGAAGTGCGAAAGGAATAATGTCGATAGTAAAATTCTTAACGCAAACGCGATAGTAACGTTTTCACGTGTGCACACTTACACTAAGGCCTCAAGTTGGTAGCCAGGGCGCCGCTTAACCGAGCGATCCGAATCTGTGATCCGAACCCTCAATGAGGCACATGACAAAGTAGACGTGTTTTTCCAACATTTAAGTGAGTTCGCAAAGACTGTAATGCATAATAATATGTTGTGTTACACTCATTTTAAAAATACATAGTTATCGTTATGTTAAGTACTTATGTTATTTATTAAGTTATTTTAAAGTAACCTATTTTACTTCTGATAACTCCAAGAATATATGTGCAAAGTTTCATGATGTTCGGTTGAGTAGTTTTTGCGTGAAAGAGTAAGAAACAAACTTACTTTCGCATTTATAATATTAGTAGGAATATGATAGTAGGATAATTATGTTATTTGGTTTTTTTATGTTGTTATGTAAGTATTATATTTTATGTAGATATGGCTAATCTGTCGCATTGGGTAGATACCTGTAAAGATAGGAGTAATGATGATGAATAAATAAATAAATAAAAAATACACAAGAAATCAAAATTTTGACTTATTAAACTAACAATATGTGCCCCGCGGTTTTACTTCCTCAATAAATTGACTTTCCAAAAAAATATGTTTTCAATTCGAACCAGTAGTTACCCAGATTAACGCTTTCAAATAAACAAACTTTATAGTATTAGAATAGATTGGCTAAATTAATAAATTTATTTATACATAGGTATTACACTAAACAAATTCAACATAACATCAGACAGAACGTCCATGATACAGTTCGTAACAGACTATTTTACACGAAGTTTTGGTGGTATTGTCGTAAGCAAGTTCCAAGATTCTCAGCACAATACGCTCATGTGCAAGTTGTTCAGAACTTGCGATAGTTGAATTATCACCCAGAGCAGTGTGTTCACAAAGATTCTTCTTTGAAAGCCATAATCAGCACATAATTGGGAATATTATTGAAATTCCACTGTTCTTTGCATTGAAATATTCATAATTATGTCAAACATTTATCGTTTGTATTTTTATTGTATATATGTTACTATTTATTCAACTTCAGGTCCCTTTTCTGACTTCTATTTTCTTCCTTTATAATTATTCTCTTCTTATTGTTGCCGCTTTTATATTTTTCTGCACCTCCTGAACGCTAGTTGATAGAAAATGCCGTAAAATAACGCTTCTTGTTCAAATTGTAAAATTTGTTCACTAAAAAATAAATAAATAAATAAAAAAAGATTGTGATATACATTTTATATGACTTTAAGGCCTGAGTTCAATCAGTACTTAGCGTAACCTGAATGCTCGTCTGCTTCTTCTGACTGGCATAGCTTTTGATATCCCATATTGTGTTGGGTCATGGGTTCGATTCTCAGCGGAGGAGATATCTAAATGATGAATTCAGAGGTATTTTATAGGCCTACATGTTTGATCTGGTCTTCGTGATCGCCCATTGCCCATGATACCCACGACAAAGGATATCCTGCTGCGGACTTTAAATATTAATATTATATTAATATAATCAATTCTCCACCAATCCGCACTTGGCCAGCGTGGTGGACTATGGCTTAAATCACTCTCACTTAAGAGAGGAGACCTGTGCCCAACAGTGGGACATAAAAAAAGGTTGAAAAATATAATCAATTAAGTAGCTCAAAGTGAAAAGTGCAAGTAGTGGTAGAATTTTATATGACATATTTTTTAAATTAGCCATGAGTATATCATCAATACTCATGGCTAATTTAAAAAATATGTCAATCTTCCCATTATCCAATAAGTCCATTTTTGGACGTCCATATTTCCCTAACTTTCTCTATTCCGTCTCTTTACATCTTCTGAACCCGACTGTTTGCAATTATCTTTCCGGTCATCAGCCCACATATCAGCTCTGCTCTTCCTAAATATACTAATTATATACCATGCTATCATAATATATTATTTTTATTTGTCCTTACATCTAAAAATGCATGCCCCGTCTGCTACTATATAATAGCAGACCACGTGGTTTTAAGTGGTCGCTGCAGCTCATGGACATCTACACCCAACCTACAGCAAGCAAGTCTTGCCTGTGGTCGTATGCAGTGTCGCTGCTTCTTCAAAGGCTGATAGTCGCCTCATGTAAGTATGCAAATAGATACGAAAGTAATTCTTAAGTGAAATTGTAGCCAAAGTATACTTAAGTAAACGACAAAGCATTATATCTGTATGTATCATATATTCAATAACAAAGAATGTAGCGAGCGGTACGTAAAAATCTGCATAGTGAGATATGAAATTTGCAAGCTGTTGCCAGGTAGTCTAGGATTCTTATCTTACACTGCACCGGCACTTTCACAAGGAGTCGTAAAATATAATATTTGTAGAAGGTTTTATATTTTCTGAGATTTTGTGAAGGGTTTCTGCTTCAATGTATGGCTAAAAAATAATGAAGATGCGGATACCATCCATACTCACATTTTTTTTTCAATTACAGGTGCGCAGTGATATCAAAACCCTTAGCTAATGAATATGAGGTTTATTAAAACAAACTTTTTTGTAACTTATTAAAATAATTTTAAATATGCAACATATTAAGAAAACAGCACTCACCCGTTTCACGGACGGCCCCCGGACGCCCTTCAAACTACAAAACGACAAATCCGGGGAAATCCAAACGGATGGCAGCCCTACCCAAGAGGGCAATACGATAACGAATACTATGTGAGTATTGTTTTCTTAATATGTTGCATATTTAAAATTATTTTAATATGTTCCACTTTTGTTGTCAGGGGAAATCCATTTTTTAATAGTTAAGCAATAAATTGAAATAAATCTTAATTAAAAATTCATCCACGATAACCCGCATTCAAGAAGGCTCGGCAAAACAGTCAACGATCGAATGGAATAAAAAATTATAATGATCTTTTTATTTTTGTTGCAAAAATAATTTTCCAGGGATGTCCGGGGAAAAAACCATATATTGCCCAAATGTCCGGGATTTTTGCCGTGTTTATCCGGCGTCGGTAATTTAGGTGATGGCAGCCCTACTCTTGGGCAACTTACTCCCCACGTACATGAAATTTTCAAAACTCTCGCACGTCGCTTTTAAGGATATTTTTATAAAAGACTATAATGCTACTGTAGTGACCTTCCATTACTCATCAAGAGATGGCGCCATGGGTATTCCTGAATCACGCTATCGAAGTTTTCTAAATATCCGACCATATATATAAGTTCCGAATTGAGTCAGTTGGAGGTGGAGCGCGGCCGCTCCCCGGGCATGACCGTCTCTTCCGGCCGGAGATCTTTGCCTTTGACCCTTTGCCAAACTATGGTGACCCCAGACAAGAATACGTCCCTTCGGACCTTCATCAGTCGCACCTTCACTCCCTGGAGGGACTGCAGCATCACTACACCAGCTCGTCAGGTTCATCGCAGCGCACCATGTACACTCTTCCTGTTCCTGATACAGCTGCTTCCAAGGGCTTCATGGACAGCTTGAGTAGCCATTACTCGCTTCCACATCCTACCCTCACATCCCTACTCACCGTGGATAGAGGGCATTTATATTTTTCTGCACCTCCTGAATGCTAGTTGGTAGAAAATGCCTTTTGTTTAAATTTGTAAAATTTGGCCAATAAAGAGTAAATAAATAAATACAAAAATAAAGATGTTATCTAATCTTCACTTATAATATAACATAGCAATGGCAAAAATCTAAGGATCTGAATAACAGAAAACAAACTTTCCGCGCGTCATATATAATATCTGTTATAATAATAAATAAATAACGTTTCACACTTAATAATAAAATGATTAAGCTACAGGTGTTATTTATTAGGTATCTAATATAAGTGTATTTAAAGAGTGTAGTGCAGCTATAAGTTTTATTTCTCATTTTAATACGATTGTAAGATCTTTGCACTTCTCATTACATACATTATTGTGTTAATACAAAATTAAATATGGCCGCGGTTTCATACTATCCTAAATGTTACATGCATTAAGGTATTAAGATTAATGAATTTAATATTTCGTCGCATCATTAGAGTGTACTCACGGCAAAACATTTTAAATTTTTTTTCGATTCGCAGACCTAACCGATATGCACACAAATTTCACGAAAATTGGCTGAGCCGTATCGGAGGAGTTTTATTACAAACACCGTGACACGAGAATTTTATATATTAGATGTTAGCAATAGAACACAACGCTAAAAAGGCAAACAGTAACTTGAACACGTAAATTCAGCCAATTTTCCGCTCACCCTAGTGAGAACTTTCTTTGTTTGGAGCAAAGTTCTCACAGTGAGTCAAAACAATTTCGCTTTATAGGAAATTTCGATGTATACTTAATTGTTTGTTTAGCTGCGTACAATGTAAAAGTTTTATTTCTCTTTCCATAAAGCAACTAAGCATTAACGCGAAAAGCAGCAGACAGACACGAGTGGTGGAGAATTTTCCAGAGAGCCGCAAATGTTAAATGAGGACCACGATCACTCTGTCAGGAGTGAACGCCTAACGGCAGGCCACGGTAGCTATGCTGCATCGCGTTTTGGCACTTGAACGTCGCGTTTCGGCTGATGGATCGCTGTGTTTAGCGACCTAATCGCCGATCACCGATGCTAAAAGTATCTAGTGTGGCTTGGCCGGATCAATAGCAATTAATGGTTTATACAGGCAAAACAAAATAGAAACCAAAATACAAAAAGCACTCGGTTGTAATTCTGCACTTCATAAGGCGCTCGCCTCCAGATATCTCAGTAGACGCAATAAGCTCAGCATTTTCAAAATAGTAATACGACCGTTACGGTTAGGACGTTACCGATACGGGTGTGAGGTGGGTGACCGCTAGTGGCAAAAAATTTCATGCTCGTTTCCGTGCTTCGGAGGGCACGTTAAGCCGTCGGTCCCGGTTGTTCTCGATAGATAACAGTCGTTAAACCTTGTCGGAGGCCTTATGGGCGGTTTGAAAACATCCGACAGCGGGTTGGCCACTAACCCGCATCTCCACCAACCCGCATTGGAGCAGCATGGTGGAGTAAGCTCCAGGCCTCCCCAGCAATGGGGAGAAACCCGTGCCCAACAGTGAGACGCAAAAAGGGTTGCAGCCAATACGACCGTAAGACGTACGTACCGTATCGTACGACGTACGGATGTGAAGCTTGGACACTCACACTCAAAGATGAGACCAAGTAGTAACTTGATGTAAGTTCTTGAGGAAAATGCCACGGCCCACCTAAAAGTTAGTAGTTAAGCTAGTAGCCGTCGAATATTATCGGCGAAATGAGCAAACTTCGATAGCTCGGCCATGTTGCATTCTTTCAAGAGGATATCAGTCTATAATGCGACCACGTTTGGGCAGCCTCCTATTCGGTGGTGCCATGTACCGCTGGCAGGACTGAAACAGAGGATCTTACCGTCAAAGGCCAAGACTCATTTTGGGTCCTTGCGCCAACACACTAAATTAAACAAATAATTTGCGCATACTGTTTTAATTAGTTACTGTTCGATTTCGCTGAAACCTAACGAAGCACTGTTAGTCACAGTTGGTCGGTCGTCGGCAGTTATTTCTGCCAAGCATACAAATCCAAAAACAAAATGGTGTTAACAAAGAACAAACGGACTTTTCTAGTCGTGAGTATAACATTAATTCACGTTCTTACCCTATGCGAATCGTTTTTCAGGGCAGAAAACAGTTCTGTGAAATATATCGTATCAACTTTTTTAACACAAGAAATAAAATGTTGACATTCGTACAAATTGTCAACAAAATAGCGCACCGTAAACACGACATGAGACTAGTATCACTTCGCACTCAAATAAGCACGTAATTTCCGTTGCTTGAAGCAAAGTTTCTGTGTATTTTACAAATCATAGTGAATAAAGTTTCTCTAATTTACACACCTTAAAAGAGACCCCTTCTTTATAGAGAAGAGTTGGTGTTAAGGATGTTGAGTAGTTACTGCAACAATGTGCTCTCCTGCACCTTCCGATGCTTACGGAGGCATGCTGGCTGGACGGATCGAGCTCCCACTCTCACCGCTCACAACCCCGTAAGCCCTTTTAGTCACCTCTTACGATTAGGCTGGAGATACCGTAGCTTTATTCTTAATCCCCTAAGCCACAGGGACTAGTTACTGCAGCCTGTTGACAGTCATATCCAGTCCTAAGTACGCATTTTTAACGTCAAATGCCACTAAGTTTGTACCTAGGGGTATTAAAAAACCAATTAATCTATCAACTCCAGTATATAACGAAGGCGCATGTCCCTACTAATATCACTTAAGCCCGTATTCATCGTATATTTTCCTAAATAGCATTGCGTACCTACTTTCAATAAAATTTACATAAAGCCAAGTTTCAAGAATGATATTTGGCTTACGTCGTCTTTTCGGACAGATCAGCTCTGCTGCACTTTGACAAAAGAACTCATTAGTACCGGCAGCTTTACACCTACACCTAACACTAAGTTTCAGTGATTTAAAATGTACAGTTTCCTTAAATAAACTTTCTGTGTTTTACATTCATTTTTTCTTAGATACAAAGAATAAAATCTCCTTTACATTGTCGACAATACACCGTAAACACGACATAAGACTCGAATCACTTCGCACTCAACTGAGCGTATAATTTCCTTTGTTTGAAGCAAAGTTCCTGAGCGTTTCACGAATTGGTACTAGAATAATAACTTCTTTTGTAATAATTTCTTAAGTATAACACATATTATAGGTATAAACACATATTATTTACTTACTACTTTCTATATCAAACGTATTAATTCGTGAAATTGTGTATACGAGAGTCAAATCACATTGCAAATTAATTTATTACTTATCTTTACTTGTTGATAGAAAACCCAATTTATGTCTCATAAAATGATCGACCGACTCTTTACGGAGAAAGACTCTATCAAGAGTCAATCTCTGTCAGTCAGGACACGTCTATACGTGTCCTGACTGACAGAGATATAATACTTACCGTGAATCTATATTCACGGTAAGTATTATAGACTCATGTTAAAATAAAAGGGGTACAGCATGGGTACAGCGGTCGTTAAGTAAGTACTTAACGCTAGAAGTATCGTGAAGATTTTAAAATCAGTTTTAACCTCTTAGAAAATCTTACTTATTTCAAGATTAGGTACATTTTGTAAACCTTATTTTAATTTATTTGTTCATTTTTATGAAGATAACAACTCCTAAATTTCCTCGTATAAGCAGAAACAATAAGATAAGACCTTTCAGTCGAACGCAAAAATGTACAGAATACGTTAAAACAACGTAAAATAAAGTACTTAATCTCGTATTCATTTGCATAAAGTTTTCTAAGAATCGTATAAACATTCGCGTCATGATACGTGAAGGAGTCAAGTCTCAACGAAGTTTCCCTCAACACGGCTCTAACTTCGATCTGCCAAGTTTCGGAGTTTCAGCAGCCATTCCGATGCTCCATGCGTGAACTAAACTTATTTACTGGCAAATTGTTACGTGTACTAATAATGTAGTTTTTACAATGTTCATTAGTGTATGTTGCATCGATAGACTAAAGACATATCTATACTAATATTATAAAATGGAAAGATTTGTATTTATGTATTTTTGTTTGTTTGTGATGAATGATGTTCTGATTTCAAAAATTCTTTCACCATTAGAAAGCTACATTCACCCTGAGTAACATAGGCTACTTTTACCACGGGAAAATGCTTCATTCCTACGTGAAAACAGGTAATAGGTTCAACGCGGTTGAAGCAACTGGCTAAACGCCTATGATTTTAATATAGCAATGAAGCCTGGAATAGCACATAGGCTACTTTTTATCCTCCGAGAACCCATTAAATGGTTCCACGCGGGCGAAGCCGCTGGCGGAAGGCTAGTGTATAATACTTTGATGACAATGCAAGTGCAATGGTTGCAATACCGAAGTATTTTAAGTATTAAACATTTCAACCCAGTTTGTGCCCGTTTTCTTGAAATCGAGCGATATAATAATAGTAGAAGTCAAATAAGGCGTCAATAAAATCAATCAGTCAAATTAGTCAGATATTCAAGTTAAGCGATAGCTACCTTACAAGAACGCGTCCAATGGAGTTTTGGAAGCAAGCTGAAGAACCATATTTTCGTAATGTTATTTTATTAATTTATAGAAAGTTTTCTAAGAATCGTATAAACATTCGCATCATGATACGTGAACGAGACAAGTCTTAACAAAGTTTCTCTCAACACGGCTCTAACTTCGTTTTGTCAAGTTTTGGAGTTTCAGCAGCCATTCCGAGTTTTGTTACGTGTACTAATCTTATACATTGTACAATGTTCATTAGTGTATAGCATCGATAAACTAAAGACATTATATAATTCTAGTGTAATGTCTACTATATTGGGAAAGAACCTTTGGCAAAGGGAGATCTCCCGCCGGGCGAGGTGGTCATGCCCGGGGAGCGGCCGCGCTCCAACTGACTCATTTCGGAGCTTGTATATATGGTAGGATATTCCGAAAACTTCGATAGCGTGATTCAGGAATACCCGTGGTGCCATCTCTCTATGAGTAGCGGAAGGTCGCTACATCACCCCCTGCTCAGACCGGAGGTCGATAACTTCTATCCATGCTTGAGTAATCTTCGCTTTCAAGCGCCTTGAATGCCCTCTATCTGCGGTGAGTCGAGATGTGAGGGTGCAGACCTTGTGTCGCCCTCTGTCCACTGTGAGTCGGGATGTGAGGGTGTAGCGAAGTGTGGAGAAGCCCTCTATCTTCGGTGAGTCGAGATGTGAGGGTAGGTTGGAATGTGGAGGCGAGTAGAGAGGGTACTCGAGCCGTCCACGACTTCGCAGGAGGTAGCTGGATCAGGATCAGGAAGCGTTATCACGATGCGCTGCGATGACCCTGACGAGCTGCTGAAGTGATGCTGCAGTCCATCCAGGGAGTGAAGGTGCGACTGATGAAGGTCAGAAGGGACGTATTCTTGTCCGGGGTCACCAGTTTGGCAAAGGGAGATCTCCCACCGGGCGAGGTGGTCTTGCCCGGGGAGCGGCCGCGCTCCGTCCGACTGACTCAATTCGGAGCTTGTATATATGGTAGGATATTCCGAAAACTTCGATAGCGTGATTCAGGAATATCCGTGGTGCCATCTCTTGATGAGTAGCGGAAGGTCGCTACATCACCCCCTGCTCAGACCGGAGGAAGAACAAGAACCTTCGAAAAACGATTCGGCGAGTTCTGGCGGGATCGAGGCAAAATTTTGAATGTTTTTTTTTTCTTTGTCTGGGTATTTGTGTCCTTTTCTTTATTCTTTACGTGTAAAGACAATCCTAGTATGGAACTATGATGTTTATTTAGTGAAAACTTTTTTAGCGGCGTTGTGCACTTTTTTTGGGATGGGTAAAAAATGTTAAACTCGCGTCAGGACACGTGGCCTGATCGAAAATTCATAGGACAGAGGGGTGACAGCTGATGAAGGCTCGACTGTCTATACTTGTAAAACTCGTTTATATCAAGACATTGAACAAAGTGCATCTATTAATGAAAAAAGTGACGAAGAAATAGTGAAAGAAAATGAGTGAGTACTTTATAAATATACTTACTATAGATGAAAAACTACTGATAATACTAGATGAAAAATAATACTGATAATAAAAGCAATTCGTGCGAAATTATTCCCTAAATATTCCAAAATTTCAAAAATAAACAACGTTAATGTTCAAGTTTTCACTTCTGCCGGCACTACCAGAGTGCAACCCGTAGTTTTTTTTACTTTTAGAAAGCCTGTTTAAAACTAAATATATAGATAGGTAGCGCAGGTGTTTATTTTCTTTATTTTTTTTTTCTAGAAATTCATCTTGTAATTATCTCCCCCGCTGAGAATCGAACCCAGAACATCATTTAAAAACAATTAAGGCCGTATATCTAATCCCGTTTTAAAGTAGATATAAAGCCCCAATATTATGCGACCGTCGGCATCGGCCATCAAATACTCATTTCAAATATTTATACTTATTCTACGCCTGAAGTCCTTCAGTCTCTCTACTCTTCGTCCGATTTTCTAAAGCGGTTTTCAATAGATAGATTTTAATCTATAGTAGCCACTACCTACCTACTCATGCCTTCCTCACCCAATCCTTACCTTCGCCTATCTATATTATTTTAATCCATTAATTTAGATGTAGACAAAGATCAGGTGTCCATTCAGATTCATTAATCTATGCGCTCTTTGACCCTTGAACGCTTCATTGCTCGTTTTAATCCTCCAAGAGACCACTTTATCAATCTAAGATAGAACTTTGCATTATTAAGAAATAGATATGTCGTAGCCATCTGGTTAAATCAGCCACTCAATTAAAAGACTAGCCCGTTCATTAAACGCCGGCATTTAATGAAGTGACTAAATGGCAACCAGCCAAGTTGTTGAATGTAACGTCCTGTGGTAACGTCCAACGATTTGGCTGAATGTCATTTAACCGTTTTGTTAATTAAATGGAATATAGACCACGTCTCAATGTTTGGCTGGAATGACTGTCAGTACGCAACTTAAAATTCAATTTATTTAATAAGCAAACTTCTTTAATAATAACAATTTGAATAAAAATTAAATTAAAAACTTATTGACTACTTAAAACTTGTAGCCGGCAGCGTTATATAAGGCACATCCATGTTATAACACTTTCTTTTATAAATAATCTTCACATCCATGTTATCACATTTTCTTTTATAAATAATCTTCACACTTTAAATTTAAGAAGCACAAAAACATTGCATGATTTGCGAACTTTCTGACGCCATATTTGTTTTAGTGACTACCAACACTGCAGTGAAAAAATTATGAACTAAATATAAACCACCTGCTTGATTTTACGTCAGCCATTTTCAAAAGGCTAGCTTACAATAAGCTAACTTATTCAACGTTGAGTAGTAATGCAAGTTCAACTAACTATCGGCCCAGGTATTGAATTGCATGCTGGCGTTTTATAAACGGACTACCCTTTTAACCAGATGGCTGCAACATATACAAAGTCTTGTATTTTATTATAGTATCATTGTAGTGAATCATTGAATCGGTATATTGTGATATAAAAGAAAATTAAATAAATAAATAAACGATTCACACTCATAGCCCTAGAGTAGGGTGAATATACCCTGTGTCGTGGGTACCATGGACACATACAAACACAGAAACACAAACACTCAGATCGAGAACAGAAATTTAAAGTCATTATTCAAATTTTTGTTTCGCCGGGAATCGAACCCGGGATCCTTCGAGTGGCAGTCCGGCATGGTAACCATTGCGCCACACGGGTCGTCAAAATATCCGTAAACAGCTGCAAATCGACCTAATAAAAGCTTTGTACATTCAATGATACATAGTTATATCTATAAATATCCCTCCGAGGGCCTTCAGCGATCAATACGTAATGAAAACCTTGCAGTAATTTATGTAAAAGCACGTTTATATCCAAACGGCCGCATCCCTCGCATTCGCGGTACGCCAAGCGTAACGCCCACGTATTGGTTTGTCCTATTGTTTTTATTTTTACTGGAAATCGTAATACTCCACTGAGCATTGGTTTTTGCTTTTATTTCTATGGAGTAAGTGCAAATACTTATTACACGTTACGTCATAAACGTGTGATGTATGCTTTTAAAATTATTTTGCATATAAATAAGAATTACAAAATCTCTAACCTTCGAACAATTAAAGTTCTGTCACCTACTAAAATGTAGGAGGTATAACTTTAATGGTTCGACCGTAAATAATACAGCGTTACCTACTTCTGCGGTGGAAAAATTATATTGGTTGTCAGCAGGCGCGGTCACAGCACAGGGAACCAAATCCATCATTCATGTTTAGATGGAAGTCGAAACAAGCCAATTTGGGATAACACCTCTTCCCTCAAATCTCTTAGTGACCCACCATTTCTTGGTAACCCCCTTCCAAGTTAAGGCTGTGACCACGTCTGGTTTTCGGTGAAAATATACAGTTGCCGGCCAAACTTACAGGAGGCGACTATCAGCCTTCAGAATAGCACTGCAAATGTATTCGAACACAGGCAAGACTTTGGTTTACCTGAGGTTGAGTTTAAAAGTCCATGAGCTGCAGCGACCATTTAACACCATGTGGCTTGAATGCACGTCTGTTGCTCCCTTCAAATAATTAAAAAACCCTAAATCCCCTATTTAATCAATCATACGTTAGGCAACGGATATCGGACTTGCATTTCATTAAGTCAGTCTTGAGTGTTCGACCTTTTTTTGGTATCGGGGGGGAAACCTTCAAAAGGTACCCAGCACCTTGGGAGAGGTTACCGGGTTATGTGGGATCGCACTAAAATCCCCTCGGTGGCCTGCCTCTGCGCTTGGGAGGACTCCGGGACCTCCATAGGAACGCACCGGTGTCCTCTACGCGCGGCGCCCCAGAGCGGGCCCAGCTTCGGAAGAGCAGATGTGCTCTCCTGCACCTTCAGGTGTTCAAATAAAAGTTTGTTTCTTTAATGATACATTGTTTACCTTTCTCCTTATCCTACTTAAATTAAATCTTGCATTAATGACTGAAGGGGACGACCCGCGTGGCGCAATGGTTACCATGCCGGACTGCCAATCGAGGGGTCCCGGGTTCGATTCCTGGCGAAACAGATATTTGAATGATAAGTTTAAATTTCTGTTCTCGGTCTGGGTGTTTGTGTTTCTGTCTTTGTTTGTGTCCATGGTACCCACGACACAGGGTATACATACCCTACTGTGGGGCTATGAGTGTGAAGCGTTATTTATTTATTAATCGTAAATATCCCTCGGAGAGCCTTGAGTGATCGATACGTACCGAAACCCTTGCAGTAATTTATTTAAAAGCACTTTTATATCCAAACGGCCGCATCCCTCGCATTCGCGGTACGCCAAGCGTAACGCCCCCGTATTGGTTTGTCCTATTGTTTTATTTTTTATTGGAAATCGTAAAACTCGACTCAGCATTGGTTTTTGCTTTTATTCTATGGTAAGTACAAATGCTTATTGCACGTGGTCTAACGCTTTTTGTATCTCACTGCTGGGTACGGGTGTCTCCCGATTATTGAGGGGACCTGAAGCTAACTCCACCACCCTGCTACAATGCGGTTTGGTGGAAATGCGGGTTAGTAGGCTACCCGATGTCGGATGTTTTAAAACCGCTCTGGCCTCCGACAAGTTTTAACGACTGTTATCTATTGATATGAACCGGTACGGACGACTTAACGTGCCATCCGAATCGCGGAAAAGCGCATGATTTTTTTGCCACTAGCGGTCACTCATCTCTTTAGGCTACCAATACCGGTCCTGCATTTCAGTATTGGTCTACATTGGACCTAATACCTTTGTTTATTCAACATTGTTTACCGTCCTTACTATATTATCCATTAATGTATAAATATCCTTCCGAGGGCTTTCTGCGATCAAATCAATACGTAATGAAACCCTTGCAGTAATTTATGTAAAAGCACGTTTATATCCAAACGGCCGCATCCCTCGCATTCGCGGTACGCCAAGCGTAACGCCCCCGTATTGGTTTGCCCTATTGTTTTTATTTTTACTGGAAATCGTAATACTCCACTCAGCATTGGTTTTTGCTTTTATTTATATGGAGAAAGTACAGACACAGGTAAAGGAAAATATTGTGTTAAATCATAATATCACTAATCCGCCCTTGGCCAACGTGAAGAAGAAACCTATGCCCAGCGGTGGGACATAAGAAGATTAAGGAAAAAGTAGAAAAACTTATTTCATTTATAATTTATATTTATAAGGAGAGACTTGTTACTAATTTATTATGCTGTCATTTAACACGATTTTGAATATGACATCTTTTACAAGGAGCTCACGTTTGTATCAAAATGTCATTTATTTACGATACTCTATTGGTGCCTTATACCAAAAGCTTTATTATTAACTAGCTGTGCCCGCGACGTCGTCCGCGTAGATAAAGACTTGTACAAAAGGCTTGATTAGGCTTGGATTATTTGTTCCTCCTCCTCCTTAGTCGTTCACTCTTTACAGAGTGGTCGCGGCTGATGAGGTTGCAATTTCGTTCGTGACCGCTTGTCCTCCACTGTCCCTTGGATTATTGTTACCTTTTATGAAATTACTTATGATACAAAAGTTCATATTATTATGTTGAGTAGATACATTCTTCCTGAGTCCTTACAATTCTTATTGTACTCCTCTTATAATATCAACTTTTCAGTCGTTATCATCAGTTTCTCTTTACAAATTAAACGTATTATAATCTGTTTTTAAAGTGTTTAGATAGTACTGCTGTGCCTGCGGAAAGTATCATTATAATTAAATAATTTGTGCTGCAAATAATGCATAGATTCATTATCATTATGTAACTTAAATATATTGCAGATAGCTGTGCTCGCGACGTCGTCCGCGTGAATAAAGACTTACATTGTATAAAAGGGATCGATTGAAGATTAAAGATTATTTATTTGCATTGAATAAGTAGTAGGTAGATTATTCTTACATATTATAGTGAAATCACTTATAATAAAAAATGTTCATTTGTTCAGAAGACACCTTATTTATTTTTTCTAAATCCTTCAAATCTAAAACAGTAAGGTCTGCTTACTGTACTCAGATCTTACTATCCAGTTTTCGCACGCTTCGCTTTTCTCGCGCAATCAGATTCTCTTTACAAATATGAAGCTCGTTTATTAAAATTAAGAAATACGTAGTACTTGTGTGGCCGTACGGCTTCATCTATGTTAAAAATAGTAAGTATCAAGTAAATTGGGTGAATTTATACTGCAAAGAATGCATAGTTAGGCTCATAATAAGGCGCATAGTTATATACATAGCTTTAACCTACTGCAGAAAAGAGGTGCACTATACAACTACTTGTAGTTGGGAGATAAAATTTCTACACATACACGTGCTTAGGATTAAACAGTCGGAATTATATATAAGGCCAATAATTAATAGACTAAAGATTTAAAACTTGCGGACAGCAGTTTGGTCATAAGTCATTCATAACTCATATTATAACATTGTGAAAACTAAAGCAGAAGGCAGGTTCTCTACACAGTGTGCTATCTGTATTTGGAAATAAAGAATCTTTAAAGAATCTTTAATATCTCCATCAACCAACGTGTATGGATGAGCACTACGCAATAAAGAGACGCAAAAAAATGAGTTAAGTTATCATTGGTCAGTTATATGTGTTAAGTGTATGTTCAGCATCATACGTATACCCAACGATGGGACAACCCGCGTGGCGCAATGTTTACCATGCCGGACTGCTAATCGAAGGGTCCCGGGTTCGAATCCCGGCGAAGCAGAAATTTCAATGATGAGTTTAAATTTCTGTTCTCGGTCTGGGTGGTTGCGTTTCTGTCTCTGTGTGTGTTCATGGCACCCAAGAACAGGGTATATCTACCCTACTGTGAGGCAATAAGTGTGAAATGTTATTATTATTTTTTACACTATGTGCTTAATTTTATTAGACTTTAGGTTTTTATTTAAAATTAACTCCATCGATTCACTTTGGAGAAGAAATGAATATTGCTCAATAACGCCATCTACCGAATGGTATGATAATTTCGTGGTTGATAAATCGAATGTCAAATTAACAAATAGGTAGATATTGAGATTGACAGTTGGTTCACTAAAAGTTTAACTATTCGTCACCTAGATGTCTGCAGTAGTCTCGTATTGTTAAGGCTTTGTACATTCTGTATGAAGGTTTAGATTCCGTATCTTACAACCTTAATGCTGGATGCATTGAGGTTGTAAGATTTGGATTTCGGTTCGTCGGAGCTCGAGACCTTCTCAATATTAGGAGAGCTCCATGCCCAGCAATGGAACGCTAAAAAGGTTGCAGCATGATATAATGTAGCGATAACAGTCGTTTCAGCTGCAGCCTGTTCATAATCTTCCACCCCAAATGAAGACTAATAAGCTGAGCAACTAACTTAATGGAGCCTGTGATGTAAGTTTCGGCGGCGGTGAGGCTCGCGATGCGCTCTTTAAGTACCTATAGTTTAGCCATACTCGGCCAACGAAAGAAAATATAGAGAACTGATCTAAGTATATTTAATATTGTCGACCATATTAATGATATCAAAATAATTTTACTCAAATTTAAACTTTTATTTATAGTTTTGAAAGGGCTGTTAACGAATATTTCATCCAAATTCCTCAAAGTGTCTTTAAAGTTTATGTCGCGTATTGTTTAAATGAACATAACTTTTTTGTTTATGACTCGAATGATATGAAATGCACTGCACACTAATGTTATGGAAATTCATTCAACAATATATCAGTAAACACATCATTCAAAGAAGGGAAAAGAATTTGAGAATGAAATATTAAGTTAAGGTTAATTATCGTACGCTTGAGATACCAACTTTAGAATTCATTTTATTTGCTATTGAGGAGTATTTTTGAAAAAAGCTTGTTACTATATTAGTAAAGATTACAAATACAAAATTATAAGTAAAATACTCTGCACAAAAACATTCTGTACATCAAGTCTCGACACTCAATTTTCAAAGAGTTTCAAAGAAAATTGACATTTAAAGGGTGACTTTCGAGAAATGCTGAAACACGTATTCTTTTATTTTGGTCAGAAAATATTTATACCAAATTTCAAGAAAATCTATTGGAAAAAACCAAGTTTTCCATACAAACTTTCATCCCTCTATTCACACCCTTAAAGGGTGATTTTTAAAATTTTCTATAGCCTAAATGTTAGCGAGGCCTAATATATATAAAACAAAAAAGTTTCATCAAAATCCGTCCAGTACTTTTTGCGTGAAAAGCTAACAACAGACAGACAGACAGACAGACAGACAGACAGACAAAAATTTTAAAACTTATATTTTTAGCTTCTGTTACTTATAAAAAGACCCCTAGAAGTATTTTTTTTAATTTATATGCAATGTACAGAATTGACCCTGCTTACAGTTTTATTATATGTATAGATAGATATAGATTTATTTGAATATTTTTTTTACAAATTCCTAATCTTTATGAAAATTTAGTATTGAATAATTTAGTATTGAATAAGTATTAGTAGTATATTATATAAGTATTAGGAGTAGGTATAATAAAATTTTATTTAACTCCACAACGTGTACATTCTTTTTTCAGGCGTCTACTGCGGTGTAACATTTTATATTAATGCAAATAGTAAGTTGATTTCTGAAAACACGAAATGGAATTCCAACATATTATATTATCACCAATAAACCGGGCAAAACGTGAACTGCGCGAATTCGCTAGATAATTTAATTTAATTAATGAACGAACTAAGTTCTCAAAGAAAATTTGAATTGCAAACGAAATTAATGATTTCGTTTTGAAGTGTACAAAGCCATTCAGGACTAGTAACTCCGTGTTGAGATGGTTGGTGGTTCCGTGGGTTGTAATACCTAAGCTTCTGGGGCTAAGGGTAGAGTGGGAGCTCGAACCTCAAATCTCACGTAACCCGGTATCCCTCACATCGTTTCCGTTTCATTATTTGAATGGATTACCACACTAGATGGATGGATTACCAGATCACGTAGTGTTAACGTGGCTTGAGGTTATGAGACTCTCCTGTGGCCGCCTCATGTAAGTCTGGCCGGGAAGTAACATTCAGTTGCCAGCCGGCCGGCATTATATTTCCACCTACAGAAAGGTAGGCGAAGAGAGCAAGCGCGGAGAGAAAGAAATGATAAGTTTTCCCTATGTCTGTCTAATTATGTCTTCTGGATAGATGCAGCTCAGCAACTCTTCGGCTTTCATTGTCTTGTACGAGCTTTAGGCTAAGTGGGTTGCGGATGCGTGATACTGTCATTGTTGTCATGATCACTACGTTCGATGAGGTACTTACGTAATATTTTTGATGAGATACGAAAATGTATTGGTTCGAGTTAGCTACCTGACCTAGCTGACCCGGCGTGTGGGCTACCCTTATCACTTAGCGGGATTAAAAATAGATGTTGTCCGATTCGCATACCTAACCGATATGCACATAAAATTTCACGAAAATCGGTCGAGTCGTTTCGAAGGAGTTTAATTACAAACACCGTGATACGAGAATTTTATATATTAGATTAGTACTCGTACACGATAGCGCCAGATAATATTCCAAAAACAACTTATTTTTTTTAACTTATGTATATCTTTTTTTCATCATACTCCCCAATATACTATTTCATCAACCTTAACAAAATAGCCTTAAAAAGTGCAAATAAATACCTATAAATATTTCGAATTCTACGTCTCGTACGTTTTGAAATTATTCAGTCCGCGCGTGACCAATTGTATGGAAAGTATGTCTTCAGGCAAAACCAGTTTGTCTGGGATAAGAATTTCCTATTTCAAGTATTCCAACGATTCCCTAGAATATTAGTTTCCAGTTCGTATTAGGTACAGGAATAAAGAAAGAAGAATATTAAAATTTGAGATAAATGAATACAGAAATAGTAAGGTTTTTAAAGTTCCATGTCGGTTATTAAAAATTATTTCAAAAATTTTAAGGATAAATAAAACATACTGAGAACGTTTCTAACATTTTTTGCTTAGCTTTGAGAGAATTTTAAAACACCTTACTATGGCGGCATATTTACCGCAATAAAACTATAATAATAATAATAATAATATACAGACAAGTGCGTTTGTGTAACGAAGGAAAGTCACATAGATAGCCTAGACCGGCAGCTTTTGGTGTTTAACAATCACGTTATTATCACAGTAAATTAATGAAATGTGAAAATGGCTGATTAACTTATTTCGCATTTTTTTTATTTCAGTAATGGTATTGCACGATCTACGCCATCATATTGCCAGTGTCAAGTTATCGTAATGGTAATACATTTAAATCATAATAATATGTCCATTTCATAGTTGAGATAAGTACCTAAGCCAAGACAGAATACAACGCTACTTTACCAAAACGTGTATAAAATGAATTTTGGGGGCAACTCGTAAAACCATGTTTTGCATTGTTATATATTATTATCCTATGAAACTCGAGCAGTGTAATTTCCATAATATGTCGATCAAAGGACTTTAACTTATTTGATAAACCTCGAAAGTTTTTAGTTTCTGTCAAATTTCTTTTACGCACTTGCCACTGCCAAATCACGATTTAAAATTTCAAAAATTGCAGAACACGAATGTTCACCAATACCCAATTATTGGCTTCAATAGAACAATAATAGCCACCGAGTTTTCCCACGTGTGAGGGATGGGCGAAAATAATTAAACGCATGTCATTCCAACGAGTTCCACTTAATTAAATTATTTATATACCGATCGAGCTGCTCTTCAGCGATATCGGACTAAATGGGGGACATTTGCAAAATCATGCCGAAAATGTGAGGCAATTAGAGATTGAAATGCCAAAAGCAATCAATGCTCTGTGTCATTATCATTTTAATGTTTGTATTGACATGTTTGTGTTCGGTCTAATAGCCCATTTCATACAATTTATTTGGTAGATATAAGCTTTATTACATAGTAGTGGTAATTCAAACCGATAATTTTGAAGTTTCTACAATAACATCATCATCATAAAGTGTATCATGATTGCCACGAAGTCTTTCGAAATAGAAATAGACCTTTCTTCAGAAAATGTTGTGTGTCATTGATAATCCTTACGAAGAAATGTTGGTATACAGTAAGAAAAAATGCTTTATTAAGTTTTATTTATTTATTTATTTATTTATTTATGTACACACAGGTGACAGGAAAAAAATACAAAAAATAATGCACAAGAAAGTTTGTACAAAGGTACTACTTATTTCCATTGGAAATCTCTTCCAGTAGCCCTGAGATTGGAAATTGGTTAAGCTAAAGGTAGAGCGTGTATACATAAAAAGTAACAACTTAAAGGTAGACAAATAGATAATATACCTACACATATAAATAAATAAATACATACATACAAACATATATATAAATATATAGATATATATATATATATATCTCAACATATATATATACATATATACATACATACTCCATATAATATTCAATACATACTACATACCCAATACAATTTGGAAATATTATTCTGAAATATTTAATAAAAGTTTCTTAAATTAAGTACTTAGTAGTAAAAATTGCTTGTAAACAAACCAAGATCTGCCGAAGCTAATAATAAATAACAATAATAAATAACGATTCACACTCATAGCCCCACAGTAGGGTGGTTATACCCTGTGTCGTGGGTGCCATGGACACACACAAAGACAGAAACACAAACACCCAGACCGAGAACAGAAATTTAAACTCATCATTCAAATTTCTGCTTCGCCGGGAATCGAACCCGGGACCCTTCGATTGGCAGTCCGGCATGTTAACCATTGCGCCACGCAGGTCGTCAAGCTAAGTAATGGATCATTCAATATGTCAAAATTGCTCGCACGTTGTTGAAAATTTGGGATGCGTGATACTCGGTCAGATGGATTGGACTTTATTGGAGCGAGTGTCGAAAGCGACGAGTACGAAGGGTCCATCGTCCAGCACTCTGTACGGCGGACATAGGTACGCCGGCTGTGCCCGCCTCTAAGCCCCCTTTAATGCTTGACAAGGATACGATATATGTCAGTTCAATGACGTGGTGCTGATGTGAAGGGTGTTCAATTAAGATGTAGAATAAAGTGGGTATTAATACCCACCAAATAGTCTACCACTCTCTATTTTAATTTCGATCGTCAACAACAACATAACAATCACGTACCGATATTAAGGTAAGCGATGGCAAAATATTCTAAGGTGGTAGATTGTATGGTTTGATCTGCGACCCAGGGAAAAGAGACTGTTGTTAGAGCCACTTTGAGAACCAATGATAAACTCAAAAAAACACAAAACTATTAGAAACGTCAAACAGCGCCCTAAATCTGATGACTATTCTTATTTTGGTCAAAGTTTACTCGCAGTTCCAATTTCTGCCGTAAACCATACCATTTGTATTTGATGTCCATTCCGGTCAACTGTTACGATACATTAAGTCAATCAATACTTCAATATCCCTCGTTGTTGAGAATTTCCAGAGTGTGTTGTTCGGACAGCTAGACTGGAGCGAGTATCGAAAGCGCCCAGTGTGAAGGGTCCATCATCCATCCCTCCATGCGGCGTACATACGCTGGGCTGTGTCCGCCTCTAAGAGCCTTTTATTTAATGCATGACAGTGATGTATCTGAGTTCAATGACATTATGCTGACATGAAGGGTGTTCAATAAAGATGTAGAATAACGTGAGTCTATTTTTCAGCGTATAAAACACTTTGCTTTTATATAAAATTAAGTTTAAATTATAACATCACAGGTATTGATAATAAGGTATTCTTTTGCAATTTTTTTTCTTAATCTACCCTAGATTGCATCGGTCAAACGGAAAATAAGAATCTGTTTGCAAAGATAGGACCATTCATTTTGCTAATTGGTGAAAAATTATACAAAACATGAGACAGAACTTTGAGCAACGTCAAACTGCGCCCTCAGTTCGATTACCATTCCCATTCTAAACAAACTCTAATCGTAGCCCAGATTTCGGGCGAAAAGCAATTTAATTTTAATTTTTTGTCTTTGTGTCTGTCCAGATGTCTAAATTGAATGACGTAACGTAGAGTGGACTGTAACGTTACGTCATTCAATTTATACATTTGGAATGGAGCAAATGTCGAAGATCGTCCAGTGTGGAGAGTTCATCGTTCAATATTCCACGCAGCGGACATACGCCGGCTGTGTCCGCCTTTAAGCGCGCTTTAATAGCTGACATTGATATACGAGAGTTTAGTGATATCGTACTAACGTGAAGAGTGTTCAATAAAGATGTCAAGGAAAGCGAATTTTTATTTCAGCTTGCAGGAACCGTAGTACTTTTGTTATATCATATCAAATATACGTAAGACTTACGCTATTTCGTGAGCTGATGCATATCTTATATAAAACAAAAGACGATATTTATAGAATAGAAAAACAGCAGAGCCACTTGCTCATGCCTTTTATCTTTCGGTAATGACTACCAGCAATACACTATTTTCCACCGTAAAGCAATTCTCAAACAAAATTCAAGTTTTTAAGGTTTAATTGTTTTTGTCTGTTATAGAATCATTCTTCACTGCTACCACGCTGGTTTAATATTTCAGTGATTTCAAAAAAAAAGTTTTCAATAGGTACGTCAGTATCTCCCGTTATTGAGAATTTAGGATGCGTGTTATTTAGATAGCTGTATTGGAACGAGTGTCGAAAGCGTCCAGTATAAGGGTCCATCGTTCAGTACTCCGCTCGGCGGACATACGGCGGCTGTGTCCGTCTCTAAGCGCCCTTTAATAACTGACAGCGATTTATGTGAGTTCAATGACATGGTGCTGACATGAAGGGTGTTCAATAAAGAAGTCAGGGAAAGCGAATATTTATTTCAGCTTAAAGAAACACTTAAATTTTTTATTTAGAAACTGTACGGCCATTTTGTTAATTAACGAGAAACTCATATAAAACAAAAGACAAGACTATGGGAAATGTCCTGCAGCGACTTCCAAATTCAAATAATTTGAATTCGATGCCTATTCTGGTCCACTCTTACGTCATCCAATACTTCAATATTCCTTGCTGTTGAGAATTTAGGATATGTGATTGGAGCGAGTGTCGAGGAGCGTCCAGTGTGAAGGGTCCATCGTTCGGCACTCTACGTGGCGTACATACGCCAGCTGTGTCCGATTCTAAGCGTCCTTTAATGCTTGACAGTGATGTACAAGAGCTCAATGATATGAAGGGTGTTCAATGAAGATGTAGAGTAAAGCGAAAATTTATTTAATTTAATTTTGTAACTGTTTACATTTTTTTTCTAAAGTTATTGCAAGGTTTGACCTGCTACCAGGAAAAAAGAATCTGTTTCAAAATAGAAAAGGCATATGAGACAAAACTATGAGGAACGTGTATAATTAATAGAATCAGGCGTTAGGAAGTATGAGGAACATGAACAGCGTCCTCTGTTCGATGACAATTCCCATTCTGAACAAACTCTACTCGCTACCCCCGTTTCTGCCGAAAGCCAAATTGTTTAAATTTGATGTACCTATATTCCAGTACATTCTTACATTACGTCATTCAGCACGTCGTTGAGAATTTAGGATGCGTGTTACTCGGACAGCTGGATTGGGCTTGATTGGAACGCGTCCGATGTGAAGGGTCCCGTTTCGCACTCCACGCGGCGGACATACGCCGGCTGCGTACGTCTCTAAGCGCCCTTTAATGCTTGACAGAGATTAACGCGAGTTTTATTATATTTTATATTTATTATTGGAACGAAGTTCCTTATGGGGCGTTGCGGACAGGAACCCTAGCCGGCAAAAAACGTCCTTAACTTAAGATTATGATGCCTATATGGTAAGGTATGTATGATGCCTATATGCCTAAGGTATAGTCTACGTGATTACACTGATGACTGTTATAATTATATTATATTTATATAAATCATTGTAAATAAAATAAAGGTGTTAAGAAAATTTTGTAAAGTAGTTTCTTTGCTTTTTATCGATAAAAAAATCATATTTAAAAATGTATACCCGAATAATTCTTATTCTTTATAATTCTATATATCTAATTCTTTATATCTAATTCTTTATACCGAGAACGTAAAATAATATTTTATAATATGGAACTTCGTTCCTATCCGGTGTCCCAGGACACCACACTTTTTATTTATTTTACGGACACGAAGGATGTCTAATAACTTGTTGAATGAAGTGGATATTTTAGTCGCGTTACTAGACAGTTAAATAAACCACTTATTAATTCCTGTGCTGGCAACAATGTGACGTCAGTTTTGGTATTATAAATACAGTATTTTTATATTGTTATGGACTGTTTGAGTAGGTATGTTTTTTATCTACTTTTTAGTTATTTAGAAATCAGTTTTAATAATAATAATAATAATAACAGCTAACACAATATCTTAACGGAAACCTCTCTTTAAAAAAACAATACAAACTTAACCCACATTCCAGAAGTAGAGATGATATAACAACACAGCTTGATACCGATAAACAAAAGTTACAAGCCTACTCTAAAAGACTACGTAGATATAAAAAAAGTAATGAAAGAAAATACCATAACAAATTATTTAACAACAATCAAAAACTTTTCTATCAGAAACTAAGCACAGATCAAATTCAAATCACTCAACCACCTGAAAAAAATGACGTACACAATTATTGGACGAAGTTATGGTCAAACCCCGTCCAACATAACACCCATTTATCATGGTCTGAAATTGAAGAAGAAGAGCACGCAAACGTAAACCCCATGTCAGAACTTAAAATAGATGTAGAAGATGTAATTCAAGCCGTTAAGAAAACTTTAAACTGGAAAGCACCAGGACCTGATAAAATACAAAATTATTGGTTAAAATATATATCAGCAACGCATAAATACATCGCAAATACCTTTAACCATCTCCTACATAACCCTCAAGACACTCCTTTATTCTTAACACAAGGTATCACCTACCTTAAACCTAAAGATAATGATACTACTAATCCTGCCAAATATAGACCAATAACTTGTCTTCCCACAATATACAAACTATTAACATCGATCATCTCACACAAACTTAATACACATATCACAACAAACCAAATAATACCAGAGGAGCAAAAAGGTTGCAGTAAAGGCTCAAGAGGTTGCAAAGAACAACTAGTCATAGATACAGAAGTACACTACCAAGTTAAGAAAAAACACAGAAACCTCGCCTATTGTTATATAGATTATCGTAAGGCATTTGACAGCGTACCCCACTCTTGGCTCATACACATCCTAAAAATATACAAAGTTGACAGTATACTTATAAATTTCTTACAACATACCTTAAAAAACTGGACCACCAAATTACACTTACGCACAGAAAATACGACACTCTCCACTCCAATAATTAAAATATTACGTGGTATTTTCCAAGGGGATTCCCTCAGTCCCCTGTGGTTCTGCCTTGCCATAAATCCACTCTCCAAAATCCTAAATAAGTCTGGTTATGGATATATTATTGACAGAGAACATAATGTTAAACTCACGCATCTATTATATATGGACGACATAAAACTGTACGCCAGCAACAGAACACAACTCAATCATCTACTTAAACTCACAGAAAAATTTAATGCCGATATAAAAATGTCTTTTGGTACGGAAAAATGTAAAATTAATAGTATTGTAAAAGGAAAATACGATGAGGCACAACCGTTCGATTTACACATACAAGGGGGTACAATAGACAGAATGGAGCCAATGGAGACATACAAATACTTAGGGTACCAACAAAGCACCTCCGTTAACCATACAGATATAAAAAATACATTAAAAGTAAAATATAAACAGAGACTACACAAAATACTTAATACACAACTATCCGCAAGGAATATTGTTAAAGCAGTTAACACATATGCCGTGCCTATACTAACATATTCATTTGGTATCAATTGATTTGAGTATAACAAGCGTGACATGACTTTGCGTTACGAACTTAATTAAAGTAAGCACCTTAAATAAATATACCAAGAAAATCAAAAAATCAAGACTGCCAAAACTTTCAACTCTCAGCAGTGTTTCGTTTCTAATTGTTAACTGACGTGTCTTATACACACTTGCACATAAAATATAAGTCTACACTTGCACATAGCTGAAATTTACGAGACGCTTGACGTCCTCGGCCACCTGATATAACATTCAAGGTGATATTGCTGGATTATCACATGACCCGTAAAACTTAAGCATACTGTGAGATTAACGGATTAATTCAAAACTTTTAGTTATTGTAAGTAGCAATTAAAGTCATTATAAGTATTAAATATTAAATTCAGTGACCATGTGGAAATTAAGACCGAAACGAAGATAGTTAAAAACGCAATAAAGCGAATAAGATTTTTTTTTTCATGTCAAATTTTTTTTTAATTTACAATCTTTTAAAGCTACTTTACAATTTATATTAAAAAAGACTTAACTATATAAAATCATAAACTGCACTTTTTTTCACGTTTTCTATTTACAAGTTAAAACTGCAAAGTTTAGTGGCAAAACTATAGCTTCATATTAAGCTTGAAGACTATATTCTCTACTAGTTTTTGGTGCTTTTTGACCTTCGTGCTAAAATGCATCGTAAAAATGTAGAGGTATAAAGTCAGCGTCTATAAAACTGAAGAGCAAATACTTGCTATGTCATGTAAAATTTTAAACGAAGGGTTTATCCTCCTTATTTCTTTTATCAGAACGCGATTCAGCTACGTAAAAAATGTGAAATATATGCACATAAAACATAAGGCGTCTCACGCACGGAGCGGAGTTCACGGGGCGTTTAACTTCCCGGGCAATATTTACGGCACGTTTGACGTCTAGCCGATACAATATTGAAGCCTTCCGGATTTATTTATTGTCCTCAGAAACGTAGACTTTGTATTGTGTTGCTATTACAGGCAAGGGTCGTGAATAATTGAATAGTTGTGGGATTGTGGGAGGTAACAAAATAAAGTAACTAATTAATAATACAACCTTTAACATAACTGGGTAGTTAAAATATGCTGACTAAGCGTTTCAACTGGGGACACATCTAATATATAGAAGACCGGTATCTAACCACTCGATTATCGCTGCTCTCTATAAATAAACAACACAAACATCTTGATTAAAGGACACCTATTAATAAAAAAAACTATATCGTGTTGGCACAGGAAGCGTTTATAAACTGAGGAATAATTTCGTGTGATATCTAAAATGTTAGATTAACACTTTCCGCTCCATATATATTTTATCAGAATGCTTCTCATGGCCTAAAAAATGTGAATAATTTGCACATAAAACATAAGGCGTCTTACGCACGGGGCGAAGTTCACGGGGCGTTTAACTTCCCAGCGTATTTACGGCACGTTTGATGCCTTTCGGATTTATTTATTGTCCTCTGAAACGTAGATCTTGTATTGTGTTGCTATTACAGGCAATAACCGTAAATAATTGAATACGTGGGTGGTATAAAACGTTAGGTATATGAGTTGAGTTTTACAGATAATAATATAATTGTTGTATAAGGTTTTTGATATACAAATACAAATATGCTTTATTGTACACCAAATTAAAAAGTAACATACAAAAACAAGCTTATTGAAAAAATTAAATAGTGTAACAACAGGCGGCCTTATCGCTGATAGCGATCTCTTCCAGAATGTCTTTGGGTAGAGGAAAGAAGATATTTATTTATATAAAATCGGGTACCAATGCACAAGATAAATAAGGTTGTAGAAATAAAGTAAATAACGCGAGCATATTTCACATACATACATATTATACATATACATACAAATAATTACATACGACATACATAGATACATGCATACATACATACAATAATAAATAAATAAATTGTATAATTATATAAATATATAAAACACCATAATGCTATAATTAATTGACCAAGAAGGGTGGGAGTCATAGATGAGAGATAGAAGTTAAAAGGTCGAGTTTTAAAAGTAAAAAGACTTTCAGAGCGTCTAATTGTAAGAGGAAGAGAATTCCATAGACGTATAGCGGAGACAGTGAAGGACTTTGTGTAAAAGGAAGAATGAGTGAACAGGAGTATTAAGACAGAAGTTTTCGGTAGATCGTAGGAATCGGTTATGCACAACATGGAGAAATTCAAACCGCTCTTTTAAATAATGAGGCGCCGTGAGAATAGTGCACAGTAGAAAGCGGAAAGAATGTGAGAATTCCTGAGAAGGCGGATAGAGAGCCACTTGAGTTTAACTCGAAAATCAGAAATATGATCGTATTTACGAAGACCAAATACGAATCTTATACAAGCATTTGATAAGAGATATTTGTAAACATTATTTTTTCCCCTCTAACTTTCAAAATCACCGAGTGTAAACCTTAAATAAAAATAAAGTTCATATAAAGAAACATATAAATTTATCAAGCCCATTCATACATTAAATTCGAAAGTAAGTCTGTCTATGTGTGTGTCTGTAACGTTTTCACGCCAAAACTACTGAAACAATTTTAATAATATTTAGTACCTACACAGATAGAATGGACCTTGGGAAAGGACATGGGATAAACTGTTTTCATCCCGGAATAATTTTTAAGTTCTTGGCCAGGGGGTCAATTTTTTTTTCAAGCTGGATACTGTGCGTAAATTTGCCTTCCATGTTACACGCAGATACGCACATAAAATATTAAATATACAAAGGAAACGGAAGTAGCATTCTAGCTTTTTCTTTATAGGTTTCTTTTTTCTTTGGGAGATCTTATGGGATTCTTGAATCCCTGAATCAGTACCATGATCCAGGGAGGGCACCTGCCTCTACCCCTCGGTACGCCCATGAGGCAACAACCCTCAGTCGCCGCAGCAGCACGGCAACGTCGAAATGTCAGGCAAGACTCCAGCTTGCTGCGGTAGATACGAGCAACAACGACCACTTGACACTGCGTGCTATCAATATTTACACAAGTATTACTTTATTAAAATGTTAAATTGTTTTAATGTTTTCTTATGTATCCTTCTGTAATAGTCATATTAACAATGTTAGTTTAAATTATTAAAATTAATTAGTTTATTAAATTAAATTAAAGTTTTTACACCCTAAGGGGTAAATGTGGAGTTCTAAATATTTTGTATAACCTTTTTCACCCATTTTTCATTTCATTTCCGGGAGGGTTCCGTAAAATATTTCTAATATATATGATGTAACAAAAAATTTACGGTTTTAATTTAAGATGTTGCTTCGTACCAAATTTCAAGATTCTGAGTTCATGGGAAGTACCCTGTAGGTTTTGATTCCCTTGCGAGTGACGAAAATTTGCTGAAATTTACGGCATAAACGGCTGCATCTTTTGATTGCGCTGGCTTAGAAGTTTGGTTTTTCCACAGATCCAAGGGACAGTAGACCTGAGTATGTGACATAAATGCCAGCTTGATACCTCCACGTGTTCCTGAGAAGAGTCTTGACAGACAGACAGACAGACGGACGGACGGACGGACAACAAAGTGGTCCTATAAGGGTTCCGTTTTTTCCTTTCGAGGTACGGAACCCTTATAAATACAATGTAACGCACCCACAAAACATGCTAATATATCAATCAATATCTGATCCGCAGGGAGCCTTAATCGAATATCGTTTCTTCTCATATCTGCGCCGCGTCCACCACACGAGTGTCATAAAACTGACGTACATTACTGTCAGGTATTAAAAAGCACTCAAAAAGACAAAAGAAAAGGTAAAATCGTTCCATGTACAAATACAGTACCTGGACGACCGAGCGTTGCTCGGATAAAAACGATTTATTTTTTTGGTTTAATTTCAAAGGAAACACTTTTTTTTGTGTTATTTAACACCGCCGTCTGAAATAGTTCCCAATAAAAAAATATTTTCACAAATAAATATAAAATAAACGCAACAGGTATGCTTTTGATTAAGGTTTGAACCTGGGTCTCTAGTTAAGCAGTCAGCCCACGTAACCAATCGGCCAAGGAAGCTTTGATTCAATGAACGAAATTTTTATAGAGTTCTTTTAAATCGACATAATATTGTCATTTCTTTGAACGTCGGATTGGCGGATGGCGTTTGACGGCGTTCTACGCCACAATATTATTAATAATCTCCAATAGATGTCAGGAAGTCGTATTTTTCGATTTATATTTAAGTTAAAAATATTTTTTAATAATTTAAAATTTCTAAAAATAAAACCGATTTATCACCCCCGAAACCAGGGTACTAAATTTCATCAAAATCGTTTCAGCCGTTTCCGAGATTCAAGAATTGCTCGTTTTAAGGTATTAGATAGTTGATCTTTTTTTTTTCAACCTTTTTTTAATTCCCACTGCTGGGCACAGGTCTCCTCTCAGAAGTCAGAGGGATTTAGGCCATAGTCCACCACGCTAGCTAAGTGCGGATTGGTGGACGTCATGCTTTCGAGAAATATAAATTTCTCTCAGGCATGTATGACGTTGGAGAAGATCGTAATCAATTAAATATCACGATATTTTCCATCACCGTGGAGCAACGATAAATGCGCACATTACAAATTTCTTTGTCAGAGTTGCGCGCCGAGGATTTGAACCCGGGATCGGTCGCGTCGAAGACCGCGGCTTTTTACCACTCGATTGAATGAAATTGATCAATGTAGAAGCTATTACATCATAACTACACAATACTTATACTTTGTTGGCATAACGACATAGGTAGGTACTTTATGGGTGATGCCTTGACTTTGAAAGTACCGCCGCTGCACCTTTTTCTACCTAGAAGCAATTTTATAATGTTTCGATGACTTCTGGAATCGAACCCGGTGAGGCAGATCCCTCGATGGCAGACCGGCATGGTATCCATACATATGGGACATATGGGTGTTCAAATATAAACCAATCCGAATCGCAGCACTATTCATATTATACCAAATAAATAAAGCGAGAAACGAACCCAACTCTGAAATGTGTTTCTAGCGACTTGTATAAGATACTTTAGAAAAACCGCAAATCACTGCCATTAAACCATTTCTATAAATTTACATCAAAATCTTTTTAAGCCTAAAACAGTGAGTAAGATAATGGTAACTTACTGTCAGGGTTGGCGCCGTGAAGACTTATCTATTATGTGATAATAGCAAAATGCAAAGTGACGAATATATTTGTGCCTATCAATTAATTTATGCATGTGGATGATTTCTAAATTGTGTATTTTATGCAATAAACTGTATAAAGTTTACTTTTTACCTGATGTTATTTAATAAAATATCATCTTGCCCCATCCTTCTAAACTGATGTGTTAGAATGGAATATAAAAATAAAAACTTTGGCAAGACACTTAAAAATTTAACGACAATAATATCAAAATCATATTGTTGGCAAGTGTTCCGCTACCTGAGCACTTACCACAGCCACTACATTACAAACAAGAGTGACACTTGAATAAAGTGTCATTAAAATCATATTTGTTTTTTTTTAAATACATAAACCAAGTTGTCTTCCAAATCCAGCAAATTTTATAAATGTTATACTAATTTTGTTATTATTTAGAGCGTACTAAATTGAGAGAAAAAGAGGTAAATTAGAGCGTACTTAAAAAAAATAAGTACGCTCTAATTTACCAAAGATATCATGCTAGGACTTTTCGAGACAAAAATAACTAGTATTTTCTTCGGAAACATACACTTTTTTAACCATATTAGCCAAGTTTTTGTGAATTATCTGAAAAATAACTTTGAACCTTTAGAGTTACACCAATGGAAACATGTTAATTTAAAATATCACTTAGTATAGTTTCGAGTTACAAGAGATTATATTCCTAAACTATCGTCAATAAACCATCTCCACTAAAACACAATGCAGTAGAACTTGTTAAATTTTGATAGATTATTAATTTATTTCAATAAATAAACTTTTCTTATATATAAAATTCTCGAGTCGCGGTGTTTGTTGCCAAACTCCTTCGAAACGGCTCGACCGATTCAATTCTCATGGTTGCGCATATCGGGTAGGTCTGAGAACCGGTCAACATTTATTTTTTATGCCCCTAAATGTTCAGGATGTTCAACACCTTAATTTAATATTTATTTTTAGACAAAATTTTTGTTTTATATTTTTATGATACAGCATTCAAAAATACATACAACCCTAAATTTTTACCCTTCTATCACTAATACCTATTTTTTAAGAGTCATATTAGTAGGCGGTACGAAGTTCGTCCGGTCAGCTAGTATTTTTAGTTTATATACTAAACTAATGATTTATTTTTTGCGATTTGACAGCCCTCGAAGCTCAATGCTCAAAACGCGTTTCCCGCTCATTCCGCAGAGAATAAAGCCTATACTCACGGCTCATTTGCGTAATTTGTATAGAAAGGAAACAGCCCCGCGTCATGACTACTGCGCAAACAATCAGTTTTAGCGCAGGGGCTGTCTGGGATACATTTGTGTATAATGTTACGTTCTTTTTAAGGCACTATCACATGATCGATTGTTTATTGCTTCACTAACGTATCTAATAGACTTACTTGTTGAGCCTTAAAAACGTAAAAAATACATATCCTGAATGTAAATTTCTCACCTTTGCTACATAACTAAAATTATATTATGAGCAAGTTAACTGAGTGTTAGGAATCAACGCCGGTAGTTGAATAAAAAATATGACGAAGTAGGAGAAAACGCCTATAAAAGCGAGGCCTCCTCTAAGGGAGGATTATTAGTGCTTTAATCTTGATAACGGCTGTAACTCTGCCCGATTGCGTACTGAAATTCTGTGTCTGTGCTTACTTATTATTTAATTGTTGTTGTATAAGGAAATGTTAATTAGAAACCTTAAATCGTTACCTGTAAATTGTATCAAAGGCTTTGTGAATTAAATGGTGATCTAAATATTCTGCTTCTGGTTTTCATTTCTAAAATCAGAAGTGGGATAGACGCGCGCCCCACATTTAAAGTTTCATCCTGAACAAATGCAGAAATCAGTACGCACGTTTTTTTACATTTTTCGTGTATCGATTAAACAATCTGTACCAGTTCAGTGATAACTCTCGGAGTGAGACTTACTCGTATACTTACTCGTATATTTGAAAACGTTGGGTAAGGTCAGAACCCGTAAGTAAAAAATAATTCTTTTAAGAAAATATTTATTTGCGGTATGTAGTATATGTGGTATAGTTTTATGTTAAATTTTACCATAGTGAAGTTTTAAATATTTGTCGGTAATTTATTGTTAATTTTGACGCACATGTGGTAGCAATTTTTGACCTTATAGCTGACTAGGTTATTGACAGGCACGAATAGTCTTATCAGGAAAACAAGTAAAAAAAAATTACAATATTCATCTTTCCTTGTAAATAAAAAGTTGTGTCTTTACAATTAAACGGGCTTCATATATGTACAGACAGGGCACACTTAATATTTTAAACCTTTTAAAGAGAGGCTCGCAGCTTGTTAATGGAGTGGTATTAGCTATAGCGCGAATACATCTCTTTTGTGCTATAAACGCTTTATTGAAATCTGTAGTTTCCCCAGAGTAGTATTCTGTATCGAAGATTCGACGATGGATACGTCTATCCATGATAAAAATTTAATGCTACATTTGTTACTTATTAGTTTTGCGAATCCAAGTGAAAAAGCATTTTTTTTTGTTACTTTAAAATACTCTGCTTATCCTTTGCTTTTGAGATAAGTTTATGTATGAAGAAAATGAGTACCTAGTTCTTGCAGTCGGTTAATTTTACCTTTTCAAAAGTATTTATTTGTACCCAACGAGTACAGTACCGTCACTGGGGAGTAAGTAATGGCAACATTTTTGTTAAATATTTACGAATCGAGAGTGCACGCAATTATTTCCGTGAAACAGTGTTTTTGAATATTTGTAGTCATTTCAAAGCAAGAAGTCAATTTATAAACTTGGTATCTGATATTTTTCTGAATACCTACAAATGTAAGCATTAAACAAAGACGTTTAATCTTTACTTCAAAAATTGAATTGGTTGGTCTGTATCAAAAGTAAATTTTAGCAAACTTGCATAAATAACCGAATACAATCTTAAAGTTAAAAGTGACAGTTGATATTTTATATAGATTGCATATGCTATGAGTATTCGTATAATTAACTATCAAAGTTGTTGGCTGAGAGTTACGAGTATTTATCAATTTTTATTCAAGTAACATGGGACAAAACCTTAAGATTTTTCTTGAGTTTTCAGACTCTCCTCTAATGAAGGAAGCAAGTTGAGAATGGGTGCTGGAAGCTTAAAAATGACACTCTAGATCAGTGGTTGAAGTAGTGTTGACAACCAAGAATAACAGTACTAAAAAGAAAGTTGCTCTCTTTACCTATTACTTACTTTTTATGATTAATGATTTTTTAAGGTAAATAAGTGACATTAAGCAAGCTCAATTATAAACCAACGGTATAATGTGATATAACAGTTTTGTTTGTCAGATTTAATTGATGTCTAGTGCATTTACAGACAAGGTTTATACCGGATACTATCGTTCTTTTTTGACTACCTACCTACTTTGTTAATCATTTTGTTAACGCACAAATTGCTAAACCATTTTCAGATGAAATAGGTACAGGGAGTTTTTTTTTTTTCGGCTACCTATATACCTTTACCGCTGACCAATTTGAATATTCGTTACTGACTGCGATTAGTAAAGATATCAGAAACGGTTTTGTAAGTTGTAGCAGAGTAATGTCAGGTAGGCCGAGCTTCAACCTGTGTACCTTTACTACGGAAGAACACGAGGACATGTGATTTGGTCAGTTCTAACTGTGCACATTGTTATTCTAGCTGGTAGCAATAGTGAACCGGCAGTGAGTTACATAAATCTTTCATAATAACAAATTACTTTTCCTTTAAAAGTTTGTTCATAAAATTTCATTTTCTTAATGTTACGCTTGTGTTTCAATGTGCAAATAAGTTTTTTTTTTCGCGTGATACTAAACTTGTCATTATGTCTGCTATGGAATTTTTATTTTTGGTAAATGACAGTGTCGTCTGTTGGCCAAGACTGTGTAATGCCTGGGTATTACTAGTGATGACAGCGTGACGATATTGGCTGAACTTGTAATAAAACATTCTACTGGTTTAAGCACGCTTTTACCATGGTGCTATAAACATTTGTAACAAAGTGTAACACACTGTGTACTATTGACAGCAAGATGAAAATATTAAGAAAAATGCTAGCATACAACCCGCGGGCTCTGTAACCCCGGGGGGCTTTACTGGTGACTTCATTTTTTACATCCTATCTGACCCAAGTTTTTTTTTTCTATATTGGTAAATTTTTGTTAGTTTTATTGGACCTAAAAGTTCTTCTAAGTAAGTTGTTCCTAATTTATGCACAAATATATTAATTTTCTTTACATGTCATTTTTGAAACTGTTACCATAAAATGAAACCTGATTCATATTTCTTTTTTGATATAGTTAAGTGTTCTAAACGATTGCCTTTCGAACAATTAATAAGTCTAATACATTCTCTGCAATATCGGCTGCGCATTTAATGTTACCTATAAAGAGTGCCTGTGAACAACATATGTACAACAGAAATCTACGATGAACACTGTTTTTACAGATTGGAAATGCGGTGATACAAGACTAGTGTGATCCTATATAAACATCTAGTTGAAGCCGTGTTATTGTTAACAGAAATCCGTGATGAACACTGTTGTTACAGATTGCAATGCGGTGATACAAGACTAGTGGGATCCTATATAAACATCTAGTTGAAGCCGTGTTATTGTTAACAGAGATCCGTGATGAACACTGTTGTTACAGATTGCAATGCGGTGATACACGACTAGTGTAATATTGTACGAACATCACCTAGGTCAAGCCGTGTTTAAGTTTGGGCTACTCAAGTTCACATGCAAGCCGGTATTGTAAGAAGTCATAAAAATTTAAGAAAAATATAAGGTTTTAACAGGACTTGTTTTATTTTGCAGTTCTTGAATCAGACCCACACGATCGAGGACGAACGTGTAAACAGGACGGCCGGATGTTAAAAGGAGCTCAGTTGTTATGTTAAACTAGTACATTCATTTAGAAAAAGCAACAACCTGTTAATTATTATTCTATTTATAGCCATTTATTTTATTTATTTTACTGTGTTCTTTTACCTTTCGCTTCAAAGTTCCATTACTATTTTTGTTTTAATTCTGAAGCTTAGTTTTAATGACTGTTCCAAAACTTTAATGAAATATCTCATAAGCTTAATTCTTATCTAGAAGCGCTTGTTATAAATTGCAGTTAAGTCACTAGAACATCTCATGCTTTATGATTCAAAACCTAATTGCTAGATTTATTACAAAAAAAAACTTTAAATTTCAAAAAGTGCTGCAGACAACAGGCCGATCTTTAAGTTTGGTATTTAGTTTGATTTGTTCTCATTTGCAGAAGCTAATCCTTGAGATGTCATCATGCGTTTGAAGGCTGCTGCCTCCGCCACTGTACGGTACGTGGCGCTCTCGTGTGCTTCTACGTGGCACCAGGCGCTCAAGAGCTTCAGTGCACTGCTACTTAAGTGTATGGCATTGAAGGACCTTCACCGCCTGGCGGGGACGCCAGGATGTCAGGAGAGGCCGTGTTAGGAATCAACGCCGGTAGTTGAATAAAAAATATGACTAAGTAGGAGAAAACGCCTATAAAAGCGAGGCCTCCTCTAAGGGAGGATTATTAGTGCTTTAATCTTGATAACGGCTGTAACTCTGCCCGATTGCGTACTGAAATTCTGTGTCTGTGCTTACTTATTATTTAATTGTTGTTGTATAAGGAAATGTTAATTAGAAACCTTAAATCGTTACCTGTAAATTGTATCAAAGGCTTTGTGAATTAAATGGTGATCTAAATATTCTGCTTCTGGTTTTCATTTCTAAAATGAGTATAGTACTTAATCTATATACGAGAATAGCTTGAAAGCCCAAAATTTTTGTAAGAATTGCATATAGGTCATGATCGTTGTTTCTTTTTTTTGAACCACTGAAAATAACTATTTTCGGATTTACAATTATCTTTCTAGTTTCTGCCTGAACTCCAATCGGCAACCTTTCATTACCGTTAACATGAGACATTCCACGCTAAACCGACCACTTTGGAACCCGACCCCTTTAGTTTCAGCTGTAACTTTTATATCTTTTCTTCCCCTCCAAGTAGAAGTTCTACAGAAATTGGACGACGTTGGAATTGGATGCCTACAAATAGCAAACGTTATGAAGGACTATTTTCAGAATAAAATTGCGGCACATTGTCGCTAGTCTGGTAACGGTCTTACGAAATTTCTCTTTGTTTGGAGACTCGTTATGCCTCCTATGCGCCTCACGACGTGAATGTAAGATTTCATTGTTGTACTTTATTACTTGTTGACTTCATTGGACAAAGGAGCGGCAGAGTTTTGTTACGCAAGATAGGTTGTAGAAATTTAATCAAAAATATTGCCCATACACGTTCATAATAAATGGCTGCAATTTGTCGAAATAAACGCTACTATTTGTAACATTTTCCTCTCGCAATCAATTCGTGTTTTTAAACGATACAATACTTTACTACTAGTTAATGTAAAGGATACGTTTATTATAGGTGATAAAATTGTTACGGTTCAAATGATAAGAAATCACACAATTTTTATTTCTTTTATTTTCTGATGTGCATTAAAAGATGTCTTATTAATCAAACTGCAATTTCGAAATAATTTTCTATTTTCCTCGATCAAACGTTTGACAAATCTTTTTTAAGATTTTTCAAACTTTTTAAACTGTTATGCGATCTTTTCTTTGCCAGAATTACATAGAATAGAGGCAATAGAGCAATAAGCTCCGAGTGGATTTCAATAGAGCAAGAACACCGAAACGTCGAAATCATGCCCAAGCTACATGATGGTGGCGTGATAAAAGACGTGGCATGGCGTACAATCGCCAAACAGGGTCCATGGGAATTCTAATCGGGCTGCAAACAGGAAACAATCATCGCCACATGTATGGCTCAGGGTTGCTTCCATATTGAATGGACACATTGAGTGGAACATAGAGGTCCGAGTTCCTGGGGCTTCCGGGGTTGCGGACGGTGAGAGTGGGAGCTTGACCCGCCAGCAGCCCTGGGAGGGACGGCGGTGTGTGCATGACCGCATGCCGTCGTGAACACCTGAAGGTGCAGGAGAGCATATCTGCTCTCCCGAAGATGGGCACGTTCTGGGGCTCCACGCGTGGAGGACACCGGTGCGTTCCAATGGAGATCCCGGAGTCCTCCCAAGTGCAGAGGTCAAAACCCACATATCCCAGTAACCTCTCCCAAGGTGCTGGGTACCTTTTGAAGGTCCCCCCCCCCCCCCGATACCAAAAAAAGAACTCCCTGCATAGTACACATCCTAAAGTAAAGCAATGTTCACATGGACTATCATCTGATATAATTAAGTATAACAAAGAGCAACTAGGAGGAATACTCACCAATTTTTCAAAATTGATTTGACATAAACTCAAAATTACATTCATGTGCAGCATTTATGCTTCTTAAAGCCAATTTTTTCAACTTCCTTCAAATTGTGTTGAACGTTATTTCACTCTGTCCAACAATTGAATTATCTCTTCTCCAGAAGTTAACATTGAATACAGATACGATAAACTCCTATTGGCTTGTAATAGAACAAGAACACGGTAATTGACGACGTCGAAATGGCCGGTGTTCCAACTATGATGGCGGCGCAATCAAAGACGTGTTCTATGGAGGATTGCGAACAGTCGGCAAACAGCGCTCCTTAATGGAATTCTAATCGGGCCACAAACTGGACACAATCATAGAGACATATAAAGCCTAGGCACAGAATACTAACTATACTAACGGCCTAGGTTTGCTTCGATGTTAAGGGGACGTAATATTGATATCCGAGAACTCCAACATACTATCCAAAAATTATGTATCGGCGGCGGCGCGCCGTAATAATCCTTTGTTTAGTAAAGAGTACCTGGACGCCCGAGCGTTGTTCGTATAAAAACGATTTATTTACTTGGTTTATTTTTAAGCAAAGCATTCATTGACTTAGTGTTACTTTACAAATCCTTTTGAAATACCAAGCTCCCAATTAAAAAAAATTGTCACAAAAAAATAAAAAACGCATCTTACCTACTTGAGATTTGAACACGGGTCTCTAGCTCCGTAGTCGGCTTTCGTAACCATTCGACCAAGAAAGCTTTAATTCCCTTGACGAAATTTTTATAGCGGTCTTTCATAATTATCGACATTCACATTGTCATTTGTTTGAAGGGTGGATTGTCAAATGTTGACCATTTGACGGCTTTCTACGCCACAATATTATTAATATTTTCCAATAGATGTCGGTACGTGTAATTTTATATTTAACTACATAAACATTTAAAAAAACGACAAATTCTATCAATAAAAATTTGTGGATCGATTTATCATCCCCGCAACCAGTGTACTAAATTTCATCCAAATCTTTCGAGCCGTTTCCGAGATTCAAAAAATATATTTAGATATATACAAGAATTGCTCGTTTAAAGGTATTAGATAGATAGATACATTAAATTACACACCTCACATTTCTTAAATTTAGATAACTTTCAGGCAACATGGCATTATTTAGGAATGATTTTTAGCGGTTGACACTATCAAAGCTGGCCGACGGCCGTAAAAAAATTAAAAAACTAAAAGACAAAGACAAAGACAAAGACATTTATTTGCACAAATATGGGTGTTTACAAAGTTGTTTATATATATTTAGTTCGCCATATTTACCTTCATGAGGTATGCAAATATACAATGATAAAAATATAAAAGGAAAAACTAAACTATAATACAATTACGAAATGTACATTTACATCTATTTTACTTTTATTTTTATTTGTCCCATATTGCGCCTTTTATAAATAAAAATAAGAATATTGTAGCAGATTAATAAGCAGTGTGTAGGATTTAAGCACTTTATTAAGCTATTGCACAGTACAGTTGAACAATTAATTAAACAGCGATACTACTTAGACTTAGGTAAACAAATTGACAAGGCCCGAGAAATGATCCTGAGAAAGGATACACTCAATAGGTCACTTATCAACGCTAACGCTAAGACGAAGTAAGTAGAGGTGTGTAGGTCCGGATGGAAACGGAACCACTGACATGCATCACACTGGTTATTGATGGATGTACAACCCAAAAATATTTGGATACCAGTCCTCGGACACGATTGGTACTGAATCAGAACAGTTCTCACTCTCACAGTTCTCAACGGCGAAACGGAACGTTCGGAACCGATACGCATTACAGACCCGCGGGTGTGCGGGGGCCGAGAAGGGGACCTGCAACTGATTTGAGTGGAATTGAATACAGTCCAGAGGGGAGCGGTGCGCAGGGGGCGGGCGGCAGTAGTACGATCTGTGATCTGTGGTCGTGGATGTGCAACGTTCTTCGTAAAATGTCATACCTATGTACATTCCATTCGGTCGGTAAAGCGCCAATGATGCCAGAATATAGTAGTCTTCCCGCCAATTAGGATAATTACTTAATTAGTAGTAAAAATGTAATATGTAATTATATTTATTAATATAATACATGTTTGGTATAAAACATATTTTTTTTAATTTCCAACAGAAAACATAGTTACAAAATATATATTTTTTTTACATACTGACAAGTCATTAGTCACTTCAACGATTCTCTCTTTTCTTTGACAGACCGACCACGTATTTTTCAATTTGGGACTGTTTACTACTATTTCAAAAAGCAATACCTACTTACATATATTTTTTACGATACATAATATCATTTTGTATTTTTGAAATAGAGTTTAACCATAGAAAACAATAAGAAACACATAATATAGTGCATACGTGTCATGTGTGATCATCATATTTTTTTTTATTGCAGAGTGGGTAAATATGCCTATTTTTAGTAAATTTAAAAAGATACCGAACATGTATTTTTAAATATTTTAGCGTGAACTATTTAGGTATAAATCAATTATCATCAATAACAGGAAAAAAGGGAGACTTATTTATAACACGTTGTATATTTTTGTAATAAAGGATAAATCTCCTTTTCCATATAACTTAATAGAATAAATGTCAAGAAAAAAAAAAGGATGGATGGTACGATGATTACTTTACTATCTATTATTTTAATGTCTATTTTTGACAACATGAAGCGTACTTCATATGACAACTCTGATCAGTGCGGGAACGATTTCATTCATTCGTATCGGTCGTTTAAAAAGTTTATGTTAGTAATATTTGAACTTTTTAAGCGTTTGTTTGTTACAATTACAACAAATTGTTCACTTATGTATGTTCCGCTCGGTACATATATTTGAGTTTTATAATAGATTTGTTATAAAATATTGTTTGTTATAAATACAGATAATTCCTAAAAAGTGACACGTATTTCGTGCTATAGAGAATTCTAACTAATATGATGGTATAAACTATTTTATACATAATTGTCTGTTGTTGGGTTACGGCCGTTTCGGGGCATGATGGCACAAAAATACATAATACACCACTGAATGAAAATATTTAGTATGAATATTTTAGTTTGATGTGTTTGCATTTTTAATAAGTTTTGTTCTTTGTTTAACGTGCAATTCTACCGTGAAGAATTAGGGCAATTGACAATGATCATTATAAAATATGAACCCTCAATTAAATTAACTTTTTTATTACAGATATTTTTAAATTAATTTTTATCAAAATATTTTTTTGCGTACTAATTTTTGAGCTACGTGTCACGGACTTAAATTGAAACAAAAAAAACTAAAGCTTGGGACGCAATACTTATGTATGTCTCAGTGGTCAGTGTTTTACGATATATACTTTCCCTTTTACCCATAAAAAATACAATAGATAGAATAGCTATAAGCCTATTTTAAATAAAATATCAGCGCATCACAGGCATTGACTCTCGCGAGTCCATACCTTTGATGCCACAGGGCCCAAGCTGACAGGCTGGGCCCTGTAGCAAGCGTAATTTACATATCACTGTTTGTCTGTTTAGCATAAACGGATTACATAAATTATATTTTGCCTACTGTATCGTTGAAATAAAGCTTTTGTTAGATAATACTATAAACATAATAAATACCTCAACTTCATAAAATTTATTCACAACATAAATAAATATAAGTGAGTAAAAAATTCATCAAAAAAGGCCACTAAAGCCATCTGCAACAATTTCCATTTTTTTTTTAAGTGAAAGTAAGGTCAATATGTATTTCATACAAGGACAACATTAGTTTTACTATTTAATCGCGCTGTGTGTTTAAGTAACTAAAAGTTTATAGCATTGTACTCATAGAGAAATTAAACACTACGTTATAATTTGTACTACGCATTCCGACTCCGCGGTCCTAAGTAATGTGAGTCCGGCGGACCCATGCAGTACCGCCGGACACGGGACCTGGATGTACATCACTAGAGCTGGTCATGCATCCGGATTCCACTCCGAATTTACAGCGGACCTGCCCATCTCTAGAAGTAAGCGAATACAAAATAAACCTTATCGGCAACCTTTATATATTCTACGCGATACAAACATTAGCGTGTTTCAGAAAGTGGTACAGCGCCATCTATCGTCAGCCGACGGAACTAAAGTTATAGGTTTGTTACAGTCTCCCCCTCTGTATTCGAAGTCGTCCCGACGAGGAAGACAGATGATAATAACATTCCTTCATTCACGAAGCATGCTTGCGGGGGCGCAATTTCTGTACTGGAGCAGGTAGATCTTTGGATCCATGTCCCCTGTATATTTTTAGTGCAGAGGCATGATAAACTCCCACTGGTAATTCTGGAGTATCAGGGCACGCTACTTCATAAGAACTCGGACCATGCCTTTTCCTGATAACGTAGGGTCCATCTCTACGAGGTCCTAGCTTTGCACTGTATCCTTGGCTCGCTTTACTAAGCAGATGTACGTCTACCATAACCAAGGTTCCAGGATTATAGATAGGACATGCTTGACGTTTCTTGTCTATATATTCTTTGCGTTTTTCTTCATTCCATTCTTGTATCTCCTTTACCTTTTTCATTGTGTCCGACATTGTTAACAGTTTTGGAGTAATTTCTGATATGAAGGTCTCGCTTTGGACAATAGACCTTAAGTCATGCTGGATATCATTAGGCGTGCGTAGGTTTCGACCGAATGTTAAATAGGCAGGAGTATATCCAGTGGACGAACATATTGCCGTATTCATAGCGAAACGAATGCTTGGTAATTTCTCAGCCCATGTGGTATGATCATCCTCTACGAGTATGGCAAGTTGCGTTTTTAGGTCTCGATTCCTTCGTTCTACAGGATTTGTTTCAGGGTGATAGACAGGAGTAAATCCATGAGTTATTCCTAAGCAATAAGTTAGCTGCTGTAGGACACTGCTTATAAATTGTGTACCGTTATCGCTTATAAAGCGACGGGGAGTTCCGTATCTGAGGATTATTTCAGTTAGTAACATTTTAGTGCATTCTTCAGCAGTAGCTCTTTTCAGAGGAAATAATTCTACCCATCTGGTGGCTACATCTTCTACTATAAATATCCAGGCCTCATTATTTACTGTAAGTGGTAATGGACCAAATAAATCAAACGCTATAACTTCAAATCTAGCGTTTATCGCTGTTGTTTGTAACAAACCGAGTGGCTTTTGATTCGATGGTTTATAGCGTTGGCATTTAATGCAATTTCGTATGTAGGTTTCAATATGGGCTCTTATCTTTTTCCAGGTATAACGCCGTGTAATTCGTTCTATGGTTTTCTCGATACCATAGTGACCAGCAGTAGGGTCGTCATGATACGCAGAAATTACTTTTTCTTGCTCATGTTCGGGCACCACCAACTGTATTTCGTCCTCTCATTATTTTTGTCATACCTATACAGTATGCCATTACTCATTATATAGCCCTTTCGACTCCAATACTTGGCATTCTCGCCATTGTCACCTTCCAAAGCATTAATAATCTTTACTATGTAGTTATCTTTCATTTGTTCATCCCTTATCTCTGTCGAACTCTTCCTGGGCATATCAACGACCACACTACATATTCCGCAGGTTTCTTTATTATCAGGCTCACAATTGGGTCTTGACAGAGAGTCCGCAACAACATTCGTTCTGCCTTTAATGTATTTGATCTGAATATCATAAGGCTGCAATTGTAAAGCCCATCGGGCCAGGCGACCAGTAGGTGACTTTAATGACATAAGCCACTTCAATGCCTGGTGATCAGTCAGAACAGTTACAGAAGTTCCCTCCAGATAACCTCGAAATTTATTGATCGCCCAAACAACCGCAAGTGCCTCTCGCTCCGTAGTAGAATAATTTCTCTCAGCTGGCTTTAATAAACGACTAGCATATTCAACAGGGTGCTCTTGTTCTCTCTCCCCCTGGACTAAAACTGCTCCGATCGCATAGCTACTAGCATCCGTTTTAAGGATAAACGGCTGCGTATCATCGGCTTGAGCCAAAACAGGGGCAGTAACCATTAGTTGCCGAAGAGTATCGAATGCAACTTTCTGCTCTTCTTGCCACATCCAAGGAACTGCTTTTTTCGTAAGCCGGGTGAGAGGTTCCGATATCTTGGAGAAATTAGGTATAAAGCGCCGGTACCAAGAGCACATCTGTAGGAATGACTGTAAATGTTTCAGATTCCTAGGTACGGCCATGTTAGTTATAGATCTTATCTTTTCAGGATCCATTTCAAGACCATTAGGTGTAATAAAATGTCCTAAGTATTTAACACGAGGGCAGCAGAATTGGCATTTTTCTTTATTTGCCACAAGATTATATTCTATTAGGCGATGAAAAACATCTTGAAGATCTTTGACATGCTGGTCAAATGTGGGAGATAATACGATAAGGTCATCAAGGTATATTAACAATCTGACATGATTAAGATTAACCTTAAACCTGTCCATTAAGCGCTGGAATGTCGCTGGTGCATTTCTCAAACCGAAAGGCATTCGCAAAAATTTATACATGCCAAAGGGAGTTATGAATGCTGTTTTCAACTGATCCTCAGACCTTACTTTAATTTGCCAATAGCCTGCTCTGAGATCGATAGTGGACATATATGGAGTTCGCTTTGCGTTATGGAGTAGGTCGTCTATTCGAGGAAGTGGATATCGATCTGGAGTAGTCACAGCATTTAATTGTCTATAATCAACACAGACTCTAACCCCTTCATCCTTCTTGGGAACCATTACAACGGGGAATGACCATGGAGAGATGCAAGGCTCTATAATGCCGTTTTCAAGCATTTTGTCTACTTCCTTTCGTAATATCTCGGTCTTCATGGGAGATAATCGATACGGCGGGACAGCAATAGGATGGTGAGTACCGGTGTCTATGTGATGTTCCGTTTGGGTCGTCGGTTTCCCATTGGACATAAATACCGCCGCATTTTCTTTTAATAGTTGGTCTATCGTTTTAATGTCCACATCCAAAGACAATATTTCGGTAGATGGAAATAAGTTCGAAGAGTCTGGAGATAGCTCAAAATCGTCTTCGGCAATTGCTCGCTGAGCATCACGGTACAGCGTATCCATTACGGGAGAGTACCCATCGAAAAGTGTTCGTGCTCTCTTAGGCGGAGTAGATGCTTCAATTGGTATGAGCGGCCCATAAGGTCGATGAAGACATGTTTGTGTTACCGAACCCTGGGGTAGATCAGGCCCCGATGAGGTGTATAGGAGTGGTGAAAGAGTAACATCATCTTCCTTAAAGCTTGCAAAGTTTTCATCATACAACTCATAAACATCTTGTTCTTGGTCAATGAAGTGCCAAGTAAATTGTGGTAAGTTCAGTACCATACCAGCATCCTGTATGAATCCAATTCCCAATAGAGTGCGGTTATTCTTGGCTTCAGGTAAAATTAAAAATTTAGTTTGGATGGTCCGATTGCATAGTCTAACCGGGGCTTCCACGGTTAATATGTTCTGCGTTTTCCTGTGACCATCCGCTAAAGTAATTGAGGCCGTTTCGTGTTGAAACTTGTACCCCTTACTCTTCATAATAGTGTACAATGAGTAGGATGCAACACTAGATTTAGCGCAGGTATCTATGTAGGCCACACCTTGAGTATTAGCAATGTTGACAAATACTATTGGTCTTGCTCTTGCGTCTACTTTTATATCCAGAGCACAAAACCCTATTTCCGCGTTATTGGCTTTGGTTTTATGGCAATTTGGGCATTTGCTTCTAACTACTCCTGGAGCACCACAGCCGTAACATGTAACCGTGGGAACGTTTGCCTTAAAGTCCACAGTCTTTGAAGTTGCAGCTGACGGATCCGATATGCCAGATTCCCCTTCCTTTCTTATCCTTTTCAGGCACTTTTCTATCGTATGACCAGCCAGGCGGCAGTACTTACACCTTCCCTTCTTATGTGCATTATTTGTCACAGGTGTCTGAGGAGTTTCTGCCTTTTCAGTAACCAAGCTATTTTTCTCGTCCATGGTGCGTTCCACAATACGAGCTGCTGTCAGAAGCTTCTCAAAGCTGTCCACTGAGTCTCGTGGAATCTTTTCCCTGATGTTCAAATTCAGCAGCCCGAACAACATATCTATTTGCATAATTTCACTAGGCTCTGGCTTCGGTAATTGGGAAAACAGGAAGCGTTTTTTTGATATGAAGGCCTCCGTCCTTATGCTCGATGCCTGAGTTTCTTTCATTATTTCTTTGTAAATTACGTAAGCTGGTTTCTTGGGCGCGAAAGCTTCCCTAAGACGAGTTTCGAAGTCAAGCCACGTCGTGATGCCATCCTTAATACCCTGCCACCAAATGCCAGCTTCTTTCTTCAAAAGTAATGGTAGTCCGACAATCGCATCTTCATCGGAAATATTATTAATGCGCTTAAACACACTCGCCGTTGCCAGAAAGGTTTCCACCGCTTCTGAGGTCCGTGTACCATCATAATAGGCAGTACAGGAAGAAAATGAGCCACTGCCTTTACTGGTAATCGCTGTAATCAGCTGCTGGAACTGGTCATTGGTAAACGAAACAGCCATCTTAGATGCTTGAACCCTAGTCACTTTAATAGGTTCTTTCTTCGTTTTAAAAGACGGTCCTGAACTACGACGTCCTGTTGCTGGTGAGGATGATTTCGCTTCGCAGTGCTGTGTTTCTTCCTCCCGCTTCATTGAGTACGTCGTTATCCGGAACTATCTTTTGAAGGCCACGAGTTGAGGCGCCAATGTAGCAGATTAATAAGCAGTGTGTAGGATTTAAGCACTTTATTAAGCTATTGCACAGTACAGTTGAACAATTAATTAAACAGCGATACTACTTAGACTTAGGTAAACAAATTGACAAGGCCCGAGAAATGATCCTGAGAAAGGATACACTCAATAGGTCACTTATCAACGCTAACGCTAAGACGAAGTAAGCGAATACAAAATAAACCTTATCGGCAACCTTTATATATTCTACGCGATACAAACATTAGCGTGTTTCAGAAAGTGGTACAGCGCCATCTATCGTCAGCCGACGGAACTAAAGTTATAGGTCTGTTACAATATTTATTTATTTATATTTCGGATCGGTTCCGATCGTCAGCTTTGGGTACCCATATCACAGGGTGTTTGTACACTGAGAGGAAAAAAAGCCGGCGGAAAAAAAACCTCCCAGGTTTTTATGGAATTCCTTTATGCCGTTTTATCGTTTATGAAATCAGTGACTGAGTAATACGCATTTTTCAGTAAATACGTTTTAAGTCCTTTTTTAAATTCGTTGCCCGTTTTAATTTTGAGGAATTCCGGTAGACCGTTATATATTTTTGGTCCCATGCAAAAGACACTGTTATGATATTGTTTTGTTTTGGAAGCGATTGAACATAATTTACTGTTATGTCTTTTTGATTTAAGGGTTTCATATTTTGTGATTTCTGATTTGACCATTAAAGAGATCTCGTAAATGTATAAGGAAGGGAGCGTCATTATTTTTAAATTTTGAAAATGTGGCCTACAAGTATCCGTTTGTTGTAATTGACATATTGCTCGAATGCATTTTTTTTGAGCCTTAAACACAGTTTGAATTCCAGTCGCGTTTCCCCAGAATATTATACCGTATCTTAATGTTGCACCTACGTACGCATGGTAGGCATTTAGAACCGCCGTTTTGCTTACAACTTTGGCCAATTTATATAAAGCAAAAGAAAACTTATTTAATTGTTTACAAACGTGTTCTTTGTGTGACTGCCACGTTAATCTGCTATCTATGTATAGTCCTAAAAATTTTGTTGTTTCTATTTCAGATATCAACTTTCCTTTATAGTTAATATTTACTGGTTGTCCGTATGATACTCTATTTTTAAATGTCATTATGTTTGTTTTATCAAGATTAATTTTAAGATTATTAGTATTTAGCCACTCTATCAGTGATTCAAGACAATTATTTATATTACTTTCAAAGGAACCTGTGTTTTCATTTGTAAATATTACTGTACTATCATCAGCAAATAGTATCATCGGTTCTTTTACTGCTTGAGGAAAATCGTTAATATAAATTAAAAAAAGTAAAGGGCCTAAAATACTTCCTTGAGGCACTCCATACAGTACTTTCCTAGAGAGAGAATGGTGTTTCTCTTCAGTTTTTGTGATTTCATTAATTTTTGTTATTTCTGTTATGTGTTCTCTGTCAGTTAGGTAAGAGTTGATTAAGTTCAACGCATTGCCTCTGACTCCATATTTCTCTAACTTATTAATCAGCAATTTATGATCTACATACTCGAATGCCCTTCTCATGTCCATATAGAGCCCGATTACCTGTTTCTTATCATTTAAACCTGTCATTACTTTTTGTAAAAAATTATAAATTGCTATGTTTATTGATTTGTTTTTCCTAAACCCTACCTGCTCATCAGCAAAGATAGAAAACTTTTCGAAGTAAACATATAATCTGTCATGGAGTACTTTTTCAAATATTTTAGAAAAAATAGGTATTAATGCTATAGGTCTGTAACATCCCATGTTCTGTCTGTCCTGTTTCTTAAATATTGGTTTGATAATTGTGACTTTAAGTTTCTCTGGAAATATGCCAGTTTCAAAAGCTAGTATTGGTGCAATTATGTTTGATACCCGTTTAACGATATTCGTACATATACCGTCATACCCGGTACTATTTGTATTATTTAGATTATTTATTATTTTTATAACTTCGTCGGGTGAGGTTGGTTTTAAGAAAAATGAGTGTTGACAGTTAAAACTAATTTTATGTATATCACTATTAATCTTTATATTACAGTTATCTTCAATTTGATTTAAGAAGAAGTCATTAAAGTCTTTGGCGATAATTTGTGGGTCTGTTTCAATGTGGTTCCCCATTTTGATTTCATTAATATCTTGTTTAGGTATATTTATAGTGTTATTGTTAATTACTTTCCAGACAGCTTTCGATTTATTATTAGAGTTCTTAATAAAATAGTCATTTTGAGATTTTTGTGTTAGTTTTATTATTCTTTTAAATGTTTTTGAATAATTTTTAAATTTATTTTTTGCCTCCATGCTGCGAGAGATCCTGTACCTCCAAAGTAAACCCCTTTTAATTTTGGAACACCTTTTTATACCTTTTTAAATCCACTTTGGTCGTTTTTTCGTAAGTATTTTAACTTTTAAAATAGGGAAACAAAGATTATATAATAGTTGGAATAACTCGTGAAATACATTAAAAGCATCGTTTGGATCAGTACTTAAATAAACGTCTTGAAATGTTAAATTTTTAAGACTGTCGATAAATTTTTTAATATTTTCAATACAATAATCGCGTCGATAGATGTACCAGTACGTAATGAGGCAATTTCTTTTTACCGGACATTGCAATATCTGAGCGGTATGGTCCGATAATGCAAGTTCAATTACGCCAGATTTACAGTTTCGAATGTTATGAGCAAAATTATCAATACAAGTTTTACTGCAAAGTCGCGTTGGTGTTTTAATCGACAGCTTAAGATTATATGAGTCAAATATTTCTTCAAATTCGGATGTTATTTTGTTTCGTTTTAGAATATCTATGTTAAAATCCCCGCACACTATTATCTTTTTATTTTTAAAACAAATATTATTTAGAAGGCTATTTAATTTCTCAAAGAAAAGATCAATGGAAGTCGAATTATTTCTTGGCGATCTATATATACAAATAACTACAATTCTGTGTTCAGTTAACTCTACCGCACTACATTCTATTATATTTATTACGTTAAATTGAGTAATTTCATGTATATTAGGATATTTATGACCTTTGCGAATTAATATACACGATCCACCATTTCTATTATTTCTTACGCAGTACGAAGCGAGATTAAAATTTGGTATGTTCAAGAAGTTAATATCAGTTACGATCATGTTGTGTTCCGTGACGCAAAGAACATCGACACCTTTTTTTTGAAGGCATATATTCAGGCAAACAGTTAATTCATCCGATTTATTTATCAAGCCATTAATATTCTGATGCAATATATTAATGTTTTTATACACGAAAAAAATTTTCTGATTGTGTCAAGTCTTCTGTTTGTGTTTGTTTCTCAGACTTTATATGGACATAAGAACAGCTTGTCTGAGTACTATTGTCTTTTGTTTCGGGAATAGTTTTAATATTTATCTTATTTTTGTGGTTAAACTTTAAAAATCTTGTTTTATAAGAAATACTAATAATAAAAAGAAAACTCTTAAAATGTTATCGGTGTACACATGTATGGGACATGGAAGCGAATGGCAGAGAGATCATCAGTGCAAGTGCAGTGCAGTGTCTGGATTCCTTAAAAAAAGTAAAATTAAAGCAATATTTTGTTAAATTATGACTACCCACGTGGCGTAATGGTTACCATGCCGGACTGCCGATCGGAGGGTCCGGGGTTCGATTCCCGGCGAAGCAGAAATTTTAATGATGAGTTTAAAATTTCTGTCTCGGTCTGGGTGTTTGTGTTTCTGTCTTTGTGTGTGGCACCCACGACACAGGGTATATCCTACTGTGGGGTTATGGTTGTGAAGGGTTATTTATATTTATTTTAACAATAATAGCTTTTCATCCACGCACAGCAACGTCAGTAAAACCTTCATACATTTTGTCCAAGCGGTCGGGTCGTTATAAAACTATGCCTTTTATCCTTAAAAGGCATTATCCTTAATGGTTTGGCTGCAACCCTTTTTACGTCCCGTTGCTAGGCACGGATCTCTCCCCATTATTGGGGAGGCCTGGAGCTTAATAGGTAGGATAATGGTATCCTACCTAATCTAAAACCATTGAGTACTTCTATTAAGTCGCTCATCGTATTAATAGTAAATTATGTTGTGTAATATCATGTTCTTTGATAACTTTAGACACTTCAATGAAGAGGTTTAACATAAAATAATAGATAATCCCGTGGTCAGTTGTGGCACTTAAAATGCAGGTAGTATACACAATTATTTTGTTCGGTAACTTTAAGGCCCGTAGGTACTGGTTAGATAAAATTTTGTCTCGTAACTTATATGAAAGTTCTAAAAGTTATCTCATCTTGTAAATCTTCGTCGACCTTGAAAGGCTTATTCAAAGTTTGGCTATGAATAATTCATAATATCCCAGCTTACTATATACCTAAAAAAGCAAGCGGAAAAGACGCTAACTCGTTTTTTACTCTAGCCGGATTAGAACAGCGAAAACTGTAGATTTCTTGAATATGTAAATGATACAGAATAAAGACAAGTAAAATAACAATCTTTAACTTCTTATAATCTAATCTTCTTATAATCTAAGTTCTTATTTTTTTACTGTTTTGAGCCACTAGTTACTCAAAATCTTCAGTCAGGCGATATCTAATATATCCTGCCCAGTAGAACATATTATTGTATTTACAGCAATTTATAGTACCTGTGCGCAAACGGCTCTTTGGTCGCTATACAGCGCACATTTTGGGAGGCAGCAGAAAGAGACGATGGGGCTGCCAACGATTCCCCTCACAAGAAGAGAGCACTAACCTGCATGCCACGTACGAACCGCCTGCAGCCACTTTCTTCCACGGCGCTTTCTTTATCTTCTTGTCGACACTAATTATTTTGCTTGAAAGATACAGTTTTTATGGAGTCCACACATAAGAATCACACACAGTTTAAGTTCTAGGGTTCAGCCGGTCTAGAGTGTTCTATCACCACGAGGACACACACGGAACTCCTCTCGCGATGGAGTCCAGCGAAGAAGTCTTGACGTATAGTCAAAACCGGCTGTCGCGATTGGGCGAAATCGTATGAACAGTGTCAAACTGTTCTGCAATTGGTCGGTTGCTCCCGCCTGCAAGGGAAGCGAGCTAACAGCCCCATCTTAAGCTACGGCGCCAAATTTAAATAAAGAAAACAGGTCGTCGTAACTTATGGTTACGAAACATTCCGCCCACCAAAATACGCTTTAGGTATTTTCAACCTAATCTAAGAACTATCCCTAACCTTAGACGAGAATTTGAACTAAGCATCTAGCCTAGAGCGAGAATATGAACTAAGAATTTAACTTAGAACGAAAATATGAACTAAGAATCTAGCTTAGAACGAGAATATGAACTAAGAATCTAGCTTAGAACGAGAATATGAACTAAGAATCTAACTTAGAACGAGAAGGCATATATACTAACAAGAGCTTAAAACTACGGTTTAATGAATAACGCCTTAATCTAAAGAATTAGGTAAGGGACAGAGCTTTGCCAATGGTCTCGTTAAGTGAGAGCCATTGCTCGTACGAACGGTTGCGATACGCACTATTCCGTCCGGGCTAGTATGTAATCCTTCTACGCGTGCTAGAGGCCAATATAGAGGTACAGAGGTCTCAGTTTTGAGAATTACAACCGATCCAACCGATAACGGCTTGGAATGAGTAGTCCACTTTGCCCATTGAGTTAAAGTCTGGAGTGAATGAGCTGCCAACGACCGAGGCGAATAATATTCTGAGAGGTAAAATCCTCATCAGGAACGGACGTTAACGGCTCTAACGTTAAAGCTCCAATGAGCAGGTTGGCGAGTCTGGAATCACGAGGGAGAAGAGCGGGGTGTGATACTCGAATCAAAACCCGATCTGGCCAACCGGCCGCCCACCCTGAGAATCCCACGGGGATCCAGAAACGGATTAAGCTTACGCATTTGCTTCGTAAGAACTTTACGAGTACTATCCTGCAATTGACTTATCTACAAAGCAAAATGACTCGATTGAACATGTTTTACGACAATCATAATTGCGTTATGAAGTTCCGAACGATTAGAAAAAGGATCGGAACAGCGGATGCATTTATTTCGTATGAAATCAATAAAAAAAATTTTCAGACGCATATTAAACGCTGTACCTATTTTACGAATAGACGAATAACGGTCTAACAAAGAATATATAAAATAAACGGATGCATCACTTTGAGTGAGCAACGAATGAGGGTTTCGTTCTTCGGATCCAACAACATGAACGTCAGGACTTCCGTCAGAACGGGGCCAAGAACAAATATGGTTGGAGCAGCCATGACGGGCCCGCCCACCATAAGCGATTAGTGGCAAGAGCTGAAGGAAGCTGACCGCGCGAGACTATGTCTGCTGGATTATCCTCCGAAGGCACATGTCCCCAACGAGCGCCGGGAGTGACGTCATGAATGTGACCTACGCGGTTCGCGACGAATGCCTTCCAACGTGAAGGGTGAGAGCAAATCCACGCAAGCACAATGGTGGAGTCAGACCAAGCGAACAGACCCGTACACGGGAGAACGGGAACGTTAAAAGTCCTTTACAAATTTTAATAGGTCAGATAAAAGGGCAAAAAACTATCGACGAATTAACGAGATTGAAAGTTAAACGATAACGAGATACGATACGAACGATACAATGACGAGAATTAAAATATTTTCCTTAGATTCGATATATCCAGGGGAACACGATTCCTGTGACCACGGCCACGGTCGAAATACGAGTAGTATGTCATAAAGTTATTGAAGGGTTCACGTAACTCTAAACTTTCAATATGGTTTCTTTCGAGAGAATGGGAGTAACAGAAAGCGATGTCACGTGACCATGGAAACGAGTGAGTCTTATCGTCATCCTTGAAAGGCAAGGTAGACGCGTACCTTCCCACGGGATTACGAGAATGATGAGTTGCATAAATTGCTTCACCACGTACTTCATCAGGAGGTAAATATTCGGAAGATGAAGATGCGAATGATTCTAATTCCCCTAATCGTTGGACTTCTTCATTAGGTAAGTCATCTTCTTCTTTTATAAAAAACGACTGGAGATCTTCTTTATCACCAGCAGTTCCCAACAGAAGCCAGCCAAAGACGGAATTAAGAGCCGAAGGTTGCCTTGGTCCTCCAGCCACGCTACCAGGAAGTAGTAGAGAGGCGAAGACTTCAGCACCGAGAAGAAGATCAACGGGACCAGGTTTATGACAATCAGGGTCAGCTAATATGAGGTGCTGCAGATGCTGCCAAGCGGACTTGTCTATACGAGAGGATGGCATTTTACCGCAGATGCTAGGTAACGTGAGCGCGTCGACCGTAAATAAACTTTTACCGTGAGCGCCGACTTCAATTTTAATCGTACCGGAGATGGCAGAAGACGAATGACCTAAGCCACTAACGCGGCGAGGAGTAGGTGTAAACTCAATGCCTAAACTTTTAGCAGCACGTTCAGTTATGAAGTGGGCTTGGCTACCACAGTCTATCAGAGCGCGAAACGTTTGAAAGTTACCTGACGAATCACGAATTTGCACATTAGCGGTAGATAAAAGCACAACCGAATTGTTACCTAAACTCGTAAGTACTTTAGTATGACTACTCAAAGTTGGTTGCGTCGAGGGAGTAGTCGTACTTTCTTCGGTATCGTTATGAAGAAGCGTGTGATGACGATGACGACACTTTTGACATCTAAAAATAGATTTACAATCTTTTACGGTATGCGATGGACGTAAGCAATTAAAACACCAACGATGAAGTTTAGCGTGTGCAATTCGTTCAGTAACGGGTGTCTGTGCAAACAACTTACATAGGTTGACAGAATGAATACCTGAACAAAATGAACACTTGACGTTTGAAGTAGTAGGTGTCTTAGGAGTCGACAGCGAATGAGAAGTATGATTATTATCAGACGAACGTTTCGTTTGATTTGTCTTGGAAAAGAATACAGAAGTTTTAGACTTGCACGATTTATTATTAAACTTTGTTACAGCTTGAGGTCTGTCTTGGACACGGCTGGGTGTACTACCCTTAGGCCGTTCTTGCGCTGAGAAATGTGTATCACGAACGAGCGCCTCGCATTTCGTATATAAGAATTTTAATAATTCTTGGTACTTGGGCAGCTCAGTGTTAGTGTGACTTTGTTCATATGCACAACGTGTCTTTGAATCTAATTTTGATAAAATTAAGTAACAAAGTACAAAGTCCCAATTATCAGTAGGTAATCCAAGACCCTTTAGAATGTTTAAGTTTTCACTAACAAGATCTAAAGCACTACGAAAGTCGAAAGGCGAATTAGATTTAAAATTAATATTTAAGATTTCTTTCCAACATGTAAACGCTAATTCACGTTTGTCACGGTATCTCGTAACGAGGGTGTCGTAAGCTTCACGGTAGAAGGTACCTTGGATAGGGTACGTACGAATGAGACCGAGAGCTTCACCATCAAGACATGAGACGAGATAATGCATACGTTCACTATTTGATAACGATTCGTTATTATGGACCAACGAATTAAAAATATCATAGAATTCAGGCCACGATTTTATTAAACCCGAAAACGTCGGAATTTTAATTTTAGGCAGTTTAACATTTGAAATGCACGAACGGTCGGGCACGGTAGGCGAAGGAGCCGACGATTCGGCAGTACACGGAAACAGCTGTCTATGAATGGTCACTACGGTAAAATATATCTCATCGAATTCGGCACGAATAATGTCCTCCTTTTCTTCCGACTCACCATCTACCAAGCATAAGATGTCAGAATGAACCTGCTCGAACGTATCACAAAGTTTTGACACGACCGAATAATGAGCAAGAAACGAATGAATCTGACTTGTATCTTCTTTTGCCTTCTGCGCGACCTCTAGTGTTTTCCGCAATCGATTTAACACGAGGGTGCGCTTGCGTCGTAAGACCGGTAATTGTTGGATGGATGGCTTGTCATCCATAACGAGCGACTTACGCTTTTTAGATGTCGGATCGTGCTTAGGGCGTCGTCGAATGGGATATGACATTTTTAAACGATTAAAAACGCTGAACGGTTAAAGAAAACAATACGAAAAGAAGTTGTATTTATTTACCTCCTTATCAGTTAAAACGCACAAAATGTCAAACGTAATGAAAAGAAACAATGAACCAGATGCTACGTAGAATTCCAAACATAAAGCGCCTTCGACACTATACGAGAACAGATAACGTATAAGTATAGTATAATAGCGAAACGGATTTAAGGAAATTAAAAGCGATAGGTAGTCCTTACTACGAGAGTTAATTCCTTACTAAAACTTGTATTTAATCACGAATAGATGTGTGTCACTTATCTTTACCATTCAGCCTATTCGGACGTGAGATTTCTATGCGAACGAATAAGTTAACTATAAGATAGTTATAAGAGCACATAGAATACGAAGGACGTCCCGTCGTACAAGTCGATAAGATTCACTATAACGAAATACACTCAAGATGCAATAGTTATTAAATGTGTAAGTGAGCCGCGGCACAATGTTAACCGTATAATATTTAGAAAACATACAATACAACATGGAATACAATAAATACCTATGCACTTTATGTGTAGAGAATATAGTGTACGGAAAGTGTACTTGCAACTTTAGTTGGCTAAATGATAAGGGGGATGAGACCTAGAACCGGCTTCTTATTCTTCAGAAAAGTTATTTACCTACGTCTGTATTGTAAACGTCGCAGGTACATAAAAATAAAACGAGTTCCGATGGGAAGAATAAGCGATAAGAATCTAGGTAATTACGGATAGTCGATCGAGTCGAGTGAATATTACCTAGAAGCGAAATTTAACTTCTAACTGTTAACCTGTGAAAACGATTAAAATGTGGAAATAGGTACGAAACGTCTAAAGCGAATTTAAAAGAATAGACGTGAAAGATCCTATCCTTTTAACTGTATCTTAAAACTATAATCGAAGTTATCGATGGATAATGCATACCTACAACTCGTTCGTACGTATGGTTAAAGGTATGGTCAACGGTTAGGTTACTTCGATTACCCGACTAAATTATGAAGGCGCGCGAGAGCGTACAAATGTATGGAGCGGTACAACGTCTTACGTTCAACGTAAGCCGGACGGATTATACCGAAGCGTTATGCATTAAAATATCGAATCAAACCAAATTTCTAGTAAATAATGCGAACTGAAAAACAATTATTTATCAATGTACGATCTAAAACGAATATGCCTTCACGTATTTAATGCCTAAGAAAGATAATTACGATTTCTGTGTTCGTACGTAGTGAAGGAATGCAGGTAGATCCTAATTTTTCTCACCAAAGGAGTTGAATGAAATGAATTACGTAAATGCAATGCAACGTCGGTAAATTATAGATTTTAACTGTTATTAGGAAGCGAATTAGGCCTATCTAAAGGTCACCTAAGCTAGATAAGGTTCCTATTCTAATCCTCCCGGGTTTCGGCACCAGAAAAAATGTGCGCAAACGGCTCTTTGGTCGCTATACAGCGCACATTTTGGGAGGCAGCAGAAAGAGACGATGGGGCTGCCAACGATTCCCCTCACAAGAAGAGAGCACTAACCTGCATGCCACGTACGAACCGCCTGCAGCCACTTTCTTCCACGGCGCTTTCTTTATCTTCTTGTCGACACTAATTATTTTGCTTGAAAGATACAGTTTTTATGGAGTCCACACATAAGAATCACACACAGTTTAAGTTCTAGGGTTCAGCCGGTCTAGAGTGTTCTATCACCACGAGGACACACACGGAACTCCTCTCGCGATGGAGTCCAGCGAAGAAGTCTTGACGTATAGTCAAAACCGGCTGTCGCGATTGGGCGAAATCGTATGAACAGTGTCAAACTGTTCTGCAATTGGTCGGTTGCTCCCGCCTGCAAGGGAAGCGAGCTAACAGCCCCATCTTAAGCTACGGCGCCAAATTTAAATAAAGAAAACAGGTCGTCGTAACTTATGGTTACGAAACAGTACCTATACAATAATAAAATGACAATAAAAAATCAGCGACTTCTCCACCTAATGTTTGATATATTTAGAACAATTTCTTCTTCTTCTTCTTCTTTTCAGCCTTTTGTAGTCCACTGCTGGACGTAGGCCTCCCCTAACGTTCGCCACTCCTCCAGGTCCTGCGCCTTCTGAATCCAGCGGCTGTCCGCTACCTTTTTTAGGTCATCAGTCCACCTGGTTGGAGGGCGATTAATGCATTATTAATTAATTAATAATGCAATTTACTCGATCCTAAATTGGAACTTTTGTGATACAGCGATACATTATTTCAAAATATCTTACAAGTATCTGAGTAAAGAAATTCTCGGTTTTCATCGAACAGGTTACACGGGTTGCAAATTTATTTGCTACGAAATACTGTCTTTATTTCTGTATATTTGACAAACGCGTTGCTCTAGAATAGGAAAAAATAAGCCTTTGGACCCGGGTGATATCGATGTTTGAAGAACTAAGAATTACTGCACTTTCATTCACTAAGATATCGATAAATAAGCATTTATTAAACCTTGTCGTAGTGGTGCTCGTTAGTGGTGGCTTATGTCCAGCAGTGAACTTCTAAAGGCAGGCGGATGGATGGATGGGAACTTTGACAGATTACTGGGCCTTTTGAAATCCCACATCTCCACCAGTATTGGAACAGCGTGGGGAATCAGTTCCATGCCTTTACAATTATAAAAAGAAGCCTGGGGGTTTCTTTTCTAAGCAGGGAGTTGCAGACTCTAAAAAACTTCTGATCTCTTTGAGGAATCTTATCACTTGAACTTCAAAAAAATAACCGAAAAATGCTATGCAAAGTAAAGTAAGAACATTATAGAATACTTTAAAACTTTATATTGACCAATATGTGCAGTAAATGGTCGATGCATTTGAACGCAAAGTGCAAGCCTTAGAGGAAGTTTATTCAGATTTGCCTCCAGCAGCCCCGAGAGAACAGCTCTGTCGATCCTATATCGGAACTTTTGTGATGCAAACGGTACGAGTATATTTTATCGTTCTATTTTATTTCTATGCAAGAAAATCCTCAGTTTTCATCGAATTGCTTACATGGAAAGCGACTTTGTTCGTACTGTAAAGTTGTTTTTTCTTCTGTGAATTTGACATACAGAATTTCCTATCAGAATGTATAGGCACAATACAATGAGCTCATTTGTGGTATAGGTGTACATTCTGAAGGGTTTTTGTCAAATATCGAATGGCTAAGACTTGTTGGCATCTGGGCTGGTGTGAAGGAAACAAATAATTAGTTGTCTTCATTTACAGCTGAACGAATTCCTTTAATTTTCCTGCGATGAAAAAACAATATTTGCGAAACTAAAATTTTTAAGGTGTTTCATAAGTGAAGTACCTAAGATTAAGTGTACTGAAGTAAAAATGTATATATCTATCAATGCATGCATTAAATAGGCGATGCCTTTGATCGCAAAGTGCACGCTTAGTGGATGTACTGATTTGCCTCCAGCAGTCCTGAGAGAATCGCACGGTCGGTCCTAGATTGAGCTTTTGTGATGCAAACAGTATATTTCACTGGACTGTTTTATTACTTTGTAAGAAAATCCTCAGTTTCAATCGAATTGGTAACCAATTCGAGGGAGACAATTTAATTTGTACCGTGGAAACTATTCTACGTTTTTCATTCTTTTCGTTTGACAAACGTCCCTCTAAAATTTTATAGTTCTGTTTGGTCGTGATCAATTAAGGAAAAATTAAGAACACATACGACGTTATAAAATATTCTCAAAGATAATGTTTTGTAAAAAACGCAAATAAGCTATGTTATTTTTTCTTAAAGGTACATATGAACTCAGGACTCTAGCGCTAAAGTATTGTACATAGGTACGAGTAGGTAGTAGGTAGTAGTCGGTCGTTATGATTGACCGACAGGCCATCTCTGCCACATATATATTAGGCACGTTTAGTAAATGACACAAGCACACATCAAGACATATGCCTATCTATTCATCGAGAGAATGGAGCTCTAGTTTCGAACTAAATAGAAAGTACAAGTCTCGGTTCATCACCGGCTCTTGTTGAGCTGTCCTCAAGACAAATCACTCGGGCCTGCGGTCCCACAATTAATATGCCGTAATTAGGACGTATGCCGGTGACACTTCGCTAATTGAGTGTCAAAAGTTGACAAATATACGAGTGTCGGCCTCGGCTCGTCTTCCATCCCCAACTTAATAACTATTAGCCTGATAACCCTGTCACTTGTGGCCCGGAATTGATTAAGGACAGAGAAGTGTGGGTCATTCTCGACCCATTACATCACTGTTGGGCATGTTGAAGTTCGTCACATAAGCATTGAAGATTTGAAGAGACTTATGTACACATAGCGGCCTGCAACTGCATGTAGATATTAGATGCATTAGTATAAATATTTAAAAAAATAGAAACGTATTTAGTTAATTTTCGGCCAAATACTAAACCATTTCTTTATGATTAATTTCTAACTTTATAATTATATTTAATTTTATTATATAGAATAAAATGAAATGAAATAGTTTATAAACATCCTGGGTTACATATAGGTACACTTGATGTTTGTCATTGTTGTACGGCCATCAGCTGACCATCATACGCTTTGCGTGCGCTAAGGCTTATATGGGCTAGGAGAGAAAATCGGGCGGAAAAAAACTCCAGCCCTGTTTTAAATATTTTTTTCAGGTACAATGGAAATTCGTAGCAAGTTATAATAAACTTCTTTTTAGCATTTAGCTAAGAGCAAATATTGGTATCTAGTAATAATAGGTTTGACTACACACAAACCTACTATAAAATAAACCTACAATACGATATCATCAACTTACGAAGACCGAAGAACTATGATAAGAAATCGATGAAATTATAGCTTCTTTTTATTTACAGTTGTATTGCAGCCGCCTTTACCTTATCATGTGGTCTTATTTGATGGTATAATTTCAAAAAAAAATAAACTCTGTCCAAATTTTTTACTTAAAAAGTAAGTACATACCTATTCAAATATCGGCTGAACAATTTGAAGACACATTAAAATTCGGAATACTTGGTAAAATTTTTCGCGCCACTCCCCGACGATCGCCGGCAATTACTGCCTTATCTTAAATGCGAAATTCTGAACCACTTTAAATAGCTATCATTTTCCCGGTGGATTCGCTTCTTCGAAGTATTTCAAAACGGATTACACTTGGACGTATCAGTTTACAAAGAAAATGTTTAAACCACACAAATAAATACCGTGAGTCGGGACTAGTACTCGTAGATGGAAAAGGCATCGTTGTTGGTTCCTAGAAACAGGGTAGGACTTAGGGACTTGGAAGCTTCGCAATAAGTCAGGATTAGTCATTCGGCCCATTGTTCTTCAAGTTTCAGGACAAGAAATAATAACAAGCAAGTTTCCGACCGTTACCCAAGTTCAAATGAGAAAATCGTGGAGAGTCTTTACTTCATCTGATATTCTGGTTAGCTACAAAAAGTAGTGACATACTAGTTACTGGGATATACATACTAGTTTTATTCACTATAAATGCCACTAAATTCCCTTTCATACAGAGGCGGAGAGGGTCGGTATTCTAGAGACGATGAGCCTTGTACACTCTGACCAGCCTTGCGAGAAATAAGGCGGATAATTTTTGTTTCCGCATATGTAGATGGATATTTTCTCTAGATAAAGATGAAATAGAAATGGATAGGGCAATGGTACTTTTTCACTCGAATCGCTTTCGCTAACAGCTCCGATCATCCGGATCGGCTCAACCGACTTTTATGAATTTTTTGGTGTATTATATTTACCATGTATAATCATTTTTACCTAGCAAAACATATTTCATACTGCAAGGTGATTAGGGTTTCTCTCTATATTTTTTTCTATATTCACTTCATGGTAGTGATATTTTACAATGCAAGTGAAAAAGCAGGGCAGTTCATAATTTTTATAAGAAATCGAATACTTTCGATCTGAAAATGTTGTCAGTTGAATTTTTCAATATATGAATGTCACAGGTACATGTGAGTTGAGCCTATAGCCATTAAGGCTTCCACCGTTTGTGTGAGCTTTTGCGATTCTAATGTCCCATTAGTCGCGATTAAAAAGTCAATGATGTCTTCCGTTTTGAATGTAATGTTTCCTTTCGGTTTTTGCAGGGTTTTGCTATCAGGTAAAGGATGGGAGGGAATTGAGGATAATGGGTCAACTTTAAGAGATGCATAATGACATATTGATATTAGTACGTAGAAGTACGTATCCAGAGGAAAGAGATATCACATTAAGTTACCAACTACAACATATACTGTAATCATAGACTTATTATTATATGAGTATATTACATATAAATACTAACTTCTAAATATTTAGTTAAATGTCTATTACATACATTGACAACCCGTGTGGCGCAATGGTTGTCATGCTGGTTACGGAGGGTGTCGAGTTCGATTTCCAGCGAGGCAATAATTTGAATGATGAGTTTAAATATTAGTGGAATTGAACGTTGAGTGATGTAAGTTCAATCACCTATCGGCCTAGGCATTGAATGCCGGCGTTAATGAACGGGCTAGCCTTTTATTTGAGTGGCTGATTTAAACTGATGGCTGTGACATACACACAACCTCAAGCAACCTAAGTCTGCCTGTGGTAAGCCTGTGGTACACAGTTGCGCCTAAGGCTGAGTATGCTACGGTCGCCTAATATAAGTCTGGCCGGCAACTGTACCTTCCCTCCATATCCTATTCCCTCCATAATAGAATTGCTTTATGGCAGAAGTGGGTGCAGCGGTGGTGGGTTCACCGGTCGAACTATTAAAGTTCTATCACATACAAAAATTTCTTGTTTGTGTTTCTTTCTTTATGTGCCCATGTTACCTACGAGTTTGGAAATCCTAGTGTGTGGCTATGACTGTTTAGCATTATTTATTATTTATTTTAGTATACAAATACATTTTTAGAAATAAACACCTACGCTGACTAGGTCCAAACGGCATGGACCAGTATTAGAATGCTTAAACTACGAGTATAAATGTCATGTACTTTAGAAGCAAGTAATAAGGTTCAAGCAAATGTTTAAACTTGATTTTCAGGTAGTCCACGAGGTTAATTAGTTTAATATAAGGCAAATTTCCTGCTAATTTATTATAATTAAGAGCATACAAACACTTGAGCGCTGAGCACAAGCAGCAGCAGTGGACTCAAATAACGAGGTTTGCTGATCGTAATACACCGTGGAAACTACATGAAAATTAGTCAGGGCTATTTTTTCTCAAACGGAACTTGCGTGAACTTTTACAGTCTTAAAATTAAAATGGAGGCCCACCCCAAACATTTAAACACGGTACGGAGTTCGTGGGGTCAGCTAGTATTCTTTAAAATAATAGAAAATAAACTTCTGTTTTGTGAACGTACACCGACCACAAGCTATGTAGGTAATTCCTTTCTTGAATCCTAAACTACTAGCGCAAACAAGGCTCAATTTATGAATATGAAGTGTGGACTAAATAGGCTTTTACATGGCTATCACCACATTATCAGGTAGAAGTTAATAAATTAATTTATTAATAATATTAAAAAAGTATAGATTATCTTAACCTTGAATAACTTCTATTTATTTATTTATTTATTCTTGCAAACACCTTAAAATAGGGGTTACAAAGGGTTTAACCTAATGCCTATAGGCATTGTCTTCCAGTCAACCCTGGGTGATGATGATGATAATGTGGGGTAGGCTTTGGAACTGAAAAATTAAGTCGTAAAGAAAAGCAATGATAATTTTTATAGTGAATAAAAAGAAGGGAAATTCAAAATATGAATCATAAATACATATATTTATACACATATATATATATATATATACATACGAACCATACTTGGTTGTCAATATAAAGATACATATACATACCTATAAGTTCTTAACTAATTGAATTAAAGAAAAAAATGCATAAAACTATATAGATCTACCTGATAATGTGGTGATAGCCCTGTAAAAGCCTATTTAGTTCACGCTTTATATTCATAAATTGAGCCTTGTTTGCGCTAGTAGTTTAGGGTTCAAGAAAGGAATTACCTACATAGTTAGCTTGTGGTCGGTGTACGTTCACAAAACAGAAGTTTATTTTCTATTAATTTTAAAGAATACTAGCTGACCCCACGAACTCCGTACCGTGTTTAAATGTTTGGGGTGGGCCACCCTTATCACTTAGGGGGATGAAAAATAGATAGTATCCGATTCTCAGACCTACTCAATATGCTCACAAAATTTCATGAGAATCGGTCTAGCCGTTTCGGAGGAGTATGGTAACTAACATTGCGACACGAGAATTTTATATATAAGATAAAGGTCATGTGTTAGTGGTCCATGCAGCCAATGAGCATCTCCGTTCACACTCGAGCTATCATCTCTATGGTCGTGTCATATTTTAAAGACCAAGAAAATTTCTTAGTCAAATATGCAGACAAGAATAAGTATCCTATTAGGAGCATGCATTCGTCGCGACGGTCTGGCGATACTGAGCATCGGTACACTGGGACCTGCTTCTTCTCCAGGAACTAGAAAGAAGACGGCATCTTCGTTCATCGGAAAATCTTCCGTCTTATTCGTGTCATCATCTGTGGAATGTTTATAGAAATACATTTTTGTTCGATATGGGTCTATGAAAGAAGCTCTTTGTATTGTGATATGGGTATGTTTACTTATACTTAGTCTTCGCGTACGTACCAACCTAATAACATTAATATTTTTTTACTCGGTAGCCAACAAAGTAGTACCTATAATTTTGCCGTATTGGTTTCGTTGTTTACAGATGCGAAATTTTAATTACCTTGTTGGAATAGAAATACCTACATAAAAATGTTGGAATTATTGTGAAATCCTCATATGACACAGGGAATAAACAGTCAAACAGAGACTCAGGATGACTAATGTGCATGCTATGTACCAGAAGTATATAAAGGGGTGTAGTTATATGTATGTAGGGGTGGATCTTTGTACGTCTGAAACTAATGTTTTCCAACAAAGTGGACAATATTCCTCTGAATTTGGCATTAATGAAACCTTTATTTACTCAAACATGAAAGATTCGGCCGGAAAAATCAATTTACTTCGGGATACTGTTTGTATTGGCAACAATTTAGTATCGAAAGCCTTAAAAATGGGATGGGTTGTGGGGTTAACGTAGCGAAAGGAAAGTCTTAATCCAAGTCGGCGCTCGATCGTTACTAATATTTGTTAGTCCTTAAAGTGAAAATACAATCTTAATAAGATTTAGAACCTACTTAAGTAATGTACAAAAGTACATACGTAAAAAGTAGGTTAGTGAGAATTAAAAGCAACTAGTGATCCCCCGGCTTCTCTCGGACTATTTGAATTTTTATGTTTTTACACATCTATCCCACGAGAACAGTACATTTTACCGGAATAAAAATAATACGTAATATTTGACGACCCTTGTGGCGCAATGGTTCCATGCCGGACTGCCGATTGGAGGGTCCTGGGTTCGATTCCCAAATTTTGAAGCAGAAATTTGAATGAGTTTAAAATTTCTGTTCTCGATCTGGGTGTTTGTGTTTCTGTCTTTGTGTGTGTCCATGGCACCCGCGACAGAGGGTATATCTACCTTACTGTGGGGTTATGAGTGTGAAGTGTTTTAAAAAAAAATTTAAAAAAAATCTATATCCTTTCCCGAGATCTCTCTATCGGTCACCATCTATCATTCAGTCACACTTAGTCTCTTCTAGGATTGACTAGAAAAACTCTGAAATAAATTATTATTAGAATGAGTTCTTGGGTTTGCCGTAAGGCCTTGGTCAAACCTAGAATAAACCAGTCATTCCAGAAATAGTCTATAGACCTCTGACTATAAAATATTATACACCAAACACTACACAAATTATCCCAGTTTTAGTCTTTGTAATCGACCTAATATAATAATATACGAAACTATAGTGCCATCGGAATTATTGAAATAACTACATTCTAAAACACTCGTTTAAATGTGTTCTTGGTTTTCGCTGACTTCGTGAAGTGATATAGAAGAAAATAAACCTATTAAAAATACCTATTTTGACGAAAAAATATTTAATGCTTATAAAAGACTCACTCACTCTTTTACTTATTCACTCGTTCACTGAACAGACAGAATGACGGGAGAGATGATTGACTTCATTAATCTTCGACTCATGTTGGACGAGCAAACGCTTGGATTCTCTTTGAAACTGAGACGCTCAACCAACAGAATGTCTGTCAAACGTCTTACTTATAAAAAATGCCTTGCATTTTATAAAAAAGGCTTTACATTCTTTTAACATGAACTTTAAAAAGAAAATGGCGTTTCGGTGGAACATTGAAAAAGCCATTTTGTATTCTTTATTTTAATTTTCTCTTTATTTTTGTTTTATTTTATCTATACATATAATAAATCTGTAACAAGTCGGTTTCTGTACATTGAAGATATTTGAAAAAAATTGTCACTAGGGCTATTTATTAGCGTAATAGAACCCAAAACAATGATTTTTAGAATTATTGTCTGTTTGTCTGTTTGTCTGTTTGTCTGTTTGTCTGTTTGTCTGTTTATCTGTTTGTCTGTTTATCTGTTCGTTTGTGCGCGCTAATCTCAGAAACGGCTTAACGTAGAAGGATACGGTTTTCACTGATGTATTGGTATTTTTTTGGATTAACATTTAGGGTTTGTTTTATTTAAATCGGTTAACAAACAAAAAAGTTACGTCAATTTCAAGAATTGAACTAAAGACTGAAGCGACCATTACCGATACAAACTAAATAGCTGCATCCTTTTAACGTCTCGCTCCTCTCCTGGGCTTCCCATTATTGGGGAGGCCTGGAGATTAGTTAACCACGCTGCTCCAATGCGGGTTTTTAAATTTAAGTGTGTAACTTTTGTAAGAGAATAAATCTAATGCGAGCGGTCACACCACAAGTTTCGATAATTACTAACATCTATTCTGATAGCAAGTTTTCAATCACTTATGCTAGATTTCATCTCTAAATATTTAAAAAACCATACATATCACCACATATTCAAAGAAATCCTCAATACAAAATTAATGTACAAAACCTTAACAAAACGAGGCTACTGCCGACATCTATGTTCATATTCAGAACTATTTAGTGATCTGTTGCAAATTCGGTATATCGACAATTTAGTTTACACGCTATACGATAGATGTCATTGTTACGCAATAACGCTATTACAAAGTGGATTGGTGGAGATTATTTCAAATAATTAATTACGAGTATATTTACTTAATAAAATATCTAATAAAAAAATTAACAACTTAGAAACCTTTGGAACTGGCGCTGACTGACAATGAGTACAATTCATTGTGGTAGAGCATTATGGAGGCGCGGCGCGGTGGTTACATCCACATATTATTGGTATCGAACTTATTGCCAATCGAAGGGTCTCGAGTTTGATTCCCGGCGAAGCAGAAATTTGAATGATGAGTTTAATTTTCTGTTCTCGGTTTAAGTATTTGTATTTCTGTCTCTGTGTGTCTCATGGTACCCATTACACAGTGTATATTTACCGTACTCTGGGGCTATCAGTGTGCAACGTAAAAAAAATCAAAGTGTTCTACCGACTTTACTATGCTGAGTGATCTTTTCAAAATGATAGCTATGTCACCATATCATGATTACACCACCAGTCGAAGGTTAAAGTTCCACAGGCCGCTTTGCACGCTCCTTTTGATGTTTGAACGGATGTTTAAGTTATGGGACAACCTTCCAGCTGAGGCATTTCCAGTGGACTTTGACATAGGGTTCTTCAAGAAAGCTGTAAAGAAAGCTCTTTTTGAAAGCCGGCAGTGCTCGGGTGGCTCCGCTGGGGTTGCCCGTTTCCATAGGCGACAGTGATCGCTTAACCACGCGGCCTTTCTGCCTCTTTGTTCGGTTTACTTATAAAAAAGCGATTTCGAATAAACGAATAACCAATTGCCGAGGCACTAATAAAAAAATTATTGAAATGAGCAGACGTTTTCAGTGGTTAATTTAATAAGAGCTATTACATACATACGCAGTACTGGCACTGGTGTTACACTAATATGATAAAGCGTCACGGCAGCAGCACGGCATGGTGGTCACGCCCAGATTAATATTAGTAATCGATATATTTATTTCTGATGCTGTGTGAGGGGTTGTTAATATAACTAATTGACTCTTAATCGCGTAGGGCCTGATCCTCTCACGCTGCTCCAATTCAGGTTGATGACGTCTTCATTGTTAGTGGCCTAACTGCTGTCGCAAGTTTTAAATCGCTCAAAAGACCTCCATTAAGTATGAATGACAGTATGTTAACGACAATTGCAACCAACGTGTAAGCAACCAAGAATTTGACTCCCAACTACTAACCACGCCTGACATAGCGTAGACATTTCACCACCTTTCTGCAATATATTTAAGTTACATAATGATAATGAATCTATGCATTATTTGCAGCACAAATTATTTAATTATAATGATACTTTCCGCGGGCACAGCAGTACTATCTAAACACTTTAAAAACATGCTATTATAATACGTTTAATTTGTAAAGAGAAACTGATGATAACGACTGAAAAGTCGGTAATTATAAGAGGAGTACAGTAAGAATTGTAAGGACTCAGGTATCTACTCAACATAATAATATGAACTTTTGTATCATAAGTAATTTCATAAAAGGTAACAATAATCCAAGGGACAGTGGAGGGCAAGCGGTCACGAACGAAATTGCAACCTCATCAGCCACGACCACTCTGTCAAGAGTGAACGACTAAGGAGGAGGAGGAACAAATAATCCAAGCCTAATCAAGCCTTTTGTACAAGTCTATCTACGCGGACGACGTCGCGGGCACAGCTAGTATCGAATAAAATTACTTGTTGATAGCATTTTGTTCGATATAGGTATGCAGATTAATTACACATATAAACACAGAGCAAAGAAAACAGTGCGTGAGTTATACATAAAAAACACAGCAAAAACATGCTTTTTCGAGTTGCCTCTAAAACTCCATTGTTCCATTGGACCTTACACCTTACATACCTTTTCTCGAATATGTAACTGACTTTTCAGATTGACTTATGACGACTAAAAGCGGTTTCAAATTGGCGTATTTATTGGTACTCGTTTGCTGAAACGACCGTACCGTATCTATCGCATGTAATTTTTGCACCTGATAATGTCAAATCTTGAAGTTAGGTTAATAGTTAGTTAGGTTGGTAGGTACACGCGCTTCAGAAGACAAGCAAACGACACGCGAACGCGCCCAATGATTAAAATTATTATATACCTACCGATCCCTACCAAACCGCTGTAACAGAACATATCGCCCAGTATCAGCGAAGTGGACAAAATTTTATTTATTTTTTTGAAACTGGCATATCGCATTTATGTTCGATGCCATTAATATTAGCTTTTTAGTACAATTATAATAATTAGGTAGTCTTCTAGAATCTCTATAATGGAATCGAATTCGATTTCTAAAATTGAAACACGAAATATAATTAATTAAGTTATTAGCTTTGGTTTTTTTACATTACTGTGATAAAATTACCATTTTATCCCATTTTATTGTCTTTACCCATGAAACATTTCTGCACGAATGTCGAGTTTATCATCATTCGTTCAGGAACAGAATTCCGGAAATCCCGAACATTTCGTCGATCGCCGCACGGAAATTGTCGCCAAGATTAATATTATTCCTCCCTGTAATCATTTTTCCTTCCACCTACATAGCGTAAACATTACTTATTATACGCATTTCATAAATCTGCGGAAATTAATAAAGCTTCAGGCAAAAAGCTGTACTTATAAAATAAAACCTTTCCTTTGGTAAGAATGACAATCGTGGAAGTGGTAGTAAGTAGGTAAAAATATTATAAAATATACTTCATTGGATAGATGTGACATACCTAATGATTTAAAACATCTAATTATGAACTGCACAACCACCATAATAATATGTAATGTAGGTACTTACCTAGCAATATTCTATTTACATTACGTAACATTTGACTTCGTTTTATAGTCTGCATTTTAAATAAAAATAGTATAGTACAGTATTGTGTATTTCAGATAACAAATACGACTTAAAAATATAATTATTAATAAGTATATTAAATAATGTAGGTAAGTTACTGATGACATCCGCAAGGCTATGGATAACAGGAAAGTCACTGTAGTGGTGCTTATTGACTTCTCAAATGCTTTCAACACAGTCGACCACGAAATTCTCCTATCCATACTTTCCCATCATAATTTTGATCCAACTGCTCTCAAATGGTTTTCTTCCTATCTTCGTGGTCGTCAGCAGTCTGTCCGCCATGAACAGGAATGTTCTGAGTGGATGGACGTCAATGCTGGCGTCCCACAAGGCGGTATACTCTCTCCTTTGTTATTTTCGTTGTTTATCAACTCAATCACTTCCATTATAGACTGCTCGTACCATCTGTACGCCGATGATCTCCAGTTATACGTCCACTCTAACCTTGACGATCTACACGATGCCTTCAGAGCGATAAATCGAAACCTGGAAGCTGTAAAAATGTGGTGTTTGCATTACGGTATTAAAGTCAACCCCTTAAAGTGTCAGGGTATTCTTGTAGGGAGCACCAGGTTATTGGCTAAAGTCGAATGGTCAAAACTTCCTGCCATTGTTTACGATGGCAATGTAATACAGCTCTCCAAAACAGTAAAAAATCTTGGTTTGTTGATCGACAACTGCATGAACTGGCAACCTCAGATAACGGAAGTTTGTCGAAAGGTTAATGCAACTCTTCAGGCCTTATGTCGGTTTAAAAACTTCCTACCCCAGCATACAAAGCTAACATTGGTATACACACTAGTTTTGCCCATAATTGATTACGCAGATGTGTCATACCCTGATATAACCGAAAATTTTCTAGATAAGTTAGAGCGCCTTCTCAACAACTGCATTCGGTTTATTTTCAATTAACGCAAATACGATCATATATCCAAATTTCGAAGCCAGCTCAAATGGCTTACCATTCGACAAAGGCGTAACTCTAGAATTTTAATGGGTTTGTACTCTGTCTTACATGACCCATCTTCTCCTGTGTACCTCAAGGAAAACTTTCAGTACCTCTGCTCTTCCCATAACAGAGGATTACGTTCTTCCAAAAATCTTAGTATCATTCTTCCTCCACATAACAGTGGTTTTTTCCATCACTCCTTCACAGTCCAGGCCATACAGCTCTGGAACACCCTACCCGAAAATATAAGAAAGGCACCCAGCAAACTGGCATTCAAGAAATTGGTCCGTGAGCATTTCTTGAGCATCCCTACCACAGTCTAGAATTTTTTACCAACAAGAGTCCTATTTATATTATATATATAGTCATTATATCCTTCCAATATGTGTATGTAAGTATGAATGTATGTATGTATATATGTATGTATGTATATGTGTATGTATGTAAGTATGTCTGTATGTATGTATGTATGTTTATATGTAAGTATTTATATTTATTAGTGTACGTATTTCATTATGTACGTAGTTATTACATATTGTTATTTTAATTCTTTGTTCTTTCAGCCTGTTTATTTTTAGAAGCCTACCTCGCATTCTCAATATCACCCAGGGTCGACCGGTAGACAATGCCAAGAGGCATTAGGTTTAACCCTTTGTGAAACTTAGTTTAAGGTGTTTTCACATAAAATAAATAAATAAATAAATAAATAAAAATATCTAACATACGAAATAACAATGACATACCTACATACATAAATAAATAAAATTCATAGACATATCGTAATCGGTATGAAATTTAAGTTCTAAAATTTAAATTGCTTTTGATGTAGTTTACGACACACGTCGAGTGAGCAAAAGGAGAGAGAGGGAGCTGACGCGTTTAATGATGGATGGCGTGGCGAATGTGTGATGTGCGCATAGACATGATGTGCGGATGTGCCAGATTTCAAAAGGCCATTTTTATCTACATTTTACCTAATAATGCCTATTATCATTATGAAATAGTAATTATCTAGCATTTTGTATTTTTATTAAGAGAAGTACGTAGGTGTTTTGTCATCTGTGAGCAACTAATTCGCTAGTTGGGCGATTTGTCTGTAGCCGTTCATCAATAAATCTCACAATATCTGTGTTTTGAGGCGACTGTAACTGAACACCACTAGTTGCAGTCGAGTGTGAGTGAGGTCCATTCAATGTCCATCGCCTACTGGGATGTGAACATGTTACATACTCTCACAAACATAGTACCTAGTAGATGCTACGCACATACTCTATTCATTATGGTCGAGGCAATGTGAACACCAAGAGACACACATTGTACTCTATGCATAGTTAATGATAGTTAGCACGTTATTAGATTATAGTTGGTAATTACCTAAACATTTTTTTAAGCTGTATTGCAACTGCAGTAATGTACTTTCATATTGTACCTGTAAGCCAGTACCTACAGGTAATATTTTTATCGGATTAGATATGTAACGAAATGTTTGTCTTTTAGGTACTTCAAGATCCTAATCCTAATCCTATGAATTTTTTAATTCTCAAAAACGGATGACTTAAATACTTACTAATGTTCTACCTGATAACTTCCTGCTTTTTATAGCTAGATAAAATAAAACACAAACAAAAATATTAAGTTTTATATAAGGTCATACTTGGGGCTACCCTATGAATGCATAGGGAAACCAAATTGTAATTAAGGATCCTCTATCAAGTTTGAAGGGCTCCGGTCGGTCATCAATTTTCTTCATACGTGTCATATTATCATATGCTAAACATTAATCGGATATCCCATCAACGGCCTTGAAATTGTTTGGGTACACCCTTTATTATAAGGCTTACTCTGGCTTACCATGTTTTGTTGCTAATAAGTATAAAACTTCTATTGAAATACTTACTATGTACATTATTTTATAACATTTCACATTCTGGGGCTATTCCCACAGTAGGTATATCTACCCTGTGTCATGGGTATACTATCGAAATAAACAGTAATATGAACAAACACCAAGACCGAGAACAGAAACTCATACTCATCATTTCAATCTCTGCCTAGCCAGGAATCTACCCTCGACTTGCCTCGACCCCAGATTCACTGTCCAGTATGACCGTTGCGCGATCCGGGTAATCAAACATGCAACTTTTGAAGACTCTAAAATTGTAAGAAATCTTTGTATTTAAGCAAAATATTGAACTCCTCTGTATCCTCTATAAATAGGATATTTGCAGTAGTTTTTTCGGATTTTCGACATTTTGCAATTATTACAAGTACCAACATATTTATAAATATTCAGGTACTTACTTAAATAAACAACATTTACGTTGTTCGTTCACGAAAATAAGTCAGTAATTTTCGTTCTACAAGAACGTTGTCATCCTAATTAGAATTGCTCCCTCATTCGTCAAAATTTTACAAGTTTGTATTTGCTCTCCCAATTCGAGAAGTCGTACACTAACCTCATCAAAACTAAGCGAAGCAAACAAAACTAATATAACTGACTCCATAGCTCTGAAACTAGAACAGGGTACGCCCTTGGGAACCATTAAGTTTCACTCCGAAGTAATTCCATATAAACAGCGCCATTTGCGTGTTGGTACCTGGTAAAATTGATTCTGTATTAGAAAGAAGTTAAGTGCGATAGAAATGTTTTTCTTTCTATGCGAGGTGTAAGTATTTGTATCTAGATTTTAAGTCACTTCAGTCTGCTTTTTAGTATGTTTCTTTTAACTACACAAAATAACCAACCTGCATTGGAGAAGTAGAGTAAGCTCCAGGCCTTCTCCCAATATTGGGCAGAGACCCGTGCCCTGCAGTGGGACGCAAAAAGTGTTAAAGGTAAAAAATACAAAATAATATTAAGACAAATGTAATAAAACGAACATCATTTGCGTTCATCCATCATACTATTAGCCTCTGGTACGGCGACCAACCAGTTATACGGTGTAACTCAAGGACCATCGGCTACAGGTAGGGGGGACTTTAAAAAATGTTTTAATTGAGATCAACTCCATATATGTAACGCAACAATATGCGCAACCACGTGAGTAAGTCTTGAGCTTGGTTACTCAGTGAAGATGCTCAAGAGGTGTAGTGGCCACGCATGGGCGTACCCAGGAGGGGGCAGGGGGGGCAGCTGCCCCCCCCCCTGTATCAAGGTCCAGATTCAGGGATTCAAAAATCCCAAAAGATCTAAACGAAAAAAGAAACCTATAAAGAGTACGCTAGATAATATGCTACCTCCTGTTGTTTCCATTGTATATTTAATATTTTGTATGCGTGTCTTCGTATAATAGACCAGGGTCGATAATTTTGAAAATGGTAAAAAGTGAAAAAAAAAAATTATAGTAAGATGAAAGCCATTGGAAAAGGTAGAAAATATAACAAAAATGAAAGGAATTTTTTTGCGAAACACGTTTTTTACGAAATAAGTATATATCTATGACTGGCTGCAACCCTTTTTGCGTCCCACTGCTGGGCACGGGTCTCTCCCCATTATTAGGGAGGCCTGGAGCTTACTCCACCACGCTGCTCCAATGCGGGTTGGTGGAGATGCGGGTTAGTGGCCAACCCGCTGTCGGATGTTTTCAAACCGCCCATAAGGCCTCCGACAAGGTTTAACGACTGTTATCCATCGACAACAACCGGGACCGACGGCTTAACGTGCCCTCCGAAGCACGGAAACGCGCATGAAATTTTTTTTTGCCACTAGCGGTCACCCATCTCACACCCGACCGCGCCCGTTTGGCTTAACTGCATAGACCGCTTGCGTCCTACGCTAGCCGCCGAGCCATGCGCGTGTCATATTATATCTATAGGTAACATAAAATCTTATGTTTTTCGTGTAATTTAAGTATAAATTTTAATAAATAGCCCAAAATTGTACATAATGATTCAAAAGAAATTCGGAATCGAGTTTTCATTATTTGTATTTTTTGAGTACATATTTTACTGTAGTATTGTATATTTTTATACCATCAGAAAGTAGAGATTTCATCGAACAAAAAGCACACCGACACCTTTTAAATTAAAAAACTAAAAAACACGGTTTTTGAAAATACGAACTAAAAAGTTAAAAAATAAGAAGAAAATATATTTTACTGTAAAAAAGCGTGGGGTGGGTTTTTAAGATACTATTGACACATGCACCCCACGCTTTTTTTACAGTAAAATACATTTTCTCCTTATTTTTTACTTTTCAGTTCGTATTTTCACAAAAGCGTGTTTTTTTAGTCTTTTAAAGTACATTGAAGCGCGCATGGCCCGGCGGTTAGCGTAGAACGCAAACGATCTGTGCAACTAAGCAAAACGGGCGCGGTCGGGTGTGAGATGGGTGACCGCTAGTGGCAAAAAAAAATTTCATGCGCGTTTCCGTGCTTCGGAGGGCACGTTAAGCCGTCGGTCCCGGTTGTTGTCGATGGATAACAGTCGTTAAACCTTGTCGGAGGCCTTATGGGCGGTTTGAAAACATCCGACAGCGGGTTGGCCACTAACCTGCTGCTCCACCAACCCGCATTGGAGCAGCGTGGTGGAGTAAGCTTCAGGCCTCCCCAATAATGGGGAGAGACCCGTGCCCAGCAGTGGGACGCAAAAAGGGTTGCAGCCAAGCCAAAGTACATTATTTATTTTTAATTTTTTACTTGAATTTTTCTTCATATTAGCATTGTCATCGGCCCTTGATCCCTGTGCAAATTTTAAAGTTAATCAGATGTTTAGAAGTAGGTGAAAATGATGTTAAAAGATTCCGTTACATACATACATACATCAAGCTAATAAAAGCGTGTTAAATAAGAAGAAAATGTATTTTACTGTAAAAAAAAGCGTGGGGTGCATGGTGTCAACAGTAACAGTGGTAAAAACCACCCCCCGCTTTTTTTTACAGTAAAATACATTTTCTTCTTATTTTTTTACTTTTTAGTTCGTATTTTCACAAAAGCGTGTTTTTAGTTTTTTAAACTACATTATTTATTTTTAATTTTTTAGTTGGATTTTTATTCTCAAATTATTGCATTATCATCGGCCCTTGACCCTTATGCAAATTTTCAAGTTAACCAGACGCTTAGACGTGTTAAAGTACCTTAGGCCACGAACTTATCAGCCGCCCCTCGTATATTTTATTTTATCCTGATGATCCTAGTTGCGACTTTAACATAAAGTTATGAGATTATTGTATTGTCATCGGTCCTCAATAAATCTACAAAGTTTGAACGAAATCTGGCCGTTTAAAGTGGGTCAAAATCGCGCCCAAAGAAGTCGGTTACAAACATACAAACATACAAACATACAGGTGAAGCTAATAAAAAGCGTGTAAAAAGCATATAATTTGACGTGACAATTTTCCATTGATTTTCCATTGAGTGATTTTTCAAAATGAGGTGAAAAAAATAAAAATTTTAAGCCGAAAAAATTACTGTGGGTTCATAAAAAGGTAAAAATAAAAAAAAATCAAAAACTTAGTTATTTGAATATTTCACATAAATTTTGAAGTTACTTGAAAAAAGTGTAAATACAAAAGTTGTAAGTAGACCTTTTTATGACCTACAACTTTGCCATTTAACTTTTTTTTATAGAACTTGTAGTTTTTCCGGAAATCGACATAAACCATTATTTACCCTTAAAATCTCACCCCCTCCCCCTTTCCAAACTCAGATCGCGCGTAAAAAATTTCCTTTTACATATTCTCTACCTTTTTCAATGGGTTTCATCCTACTATAATTTTTTTTGGTTTCAAAAATTATCGACTCTGGTCTATAACGTGAAAGGCAAATATCCGCGCGGTACCCAGCTTGATAAAATTTGCCCCTCCCCCCACCTGACCAACAACCTAAAAATACCCCCCCCCCCTGACCAAAATTTTGCCCCCTTCTGGCCAAGACTTTGCCCGCCCCTGGCCCAGACTTTGCCCCCCCCTGGCCAAGACTTTGCCCCCCCCTGGTCAAGAACCTGGGTACGGCCATGTGGCCACGTAATACCACGCGGCTAAAATATTTATTCCTGCCTTTATTTATAGAAAGAATTAAGCGAAATGAACCGAGACCTAATCGGTCGTTCAGTAGAGTTTTGTGCCCTTTATTAATTTGCTTTTCAATGTTCCTCTATTCCACAATCAGTATAAGTAATTTAGTGACTTATAAAAACAAAATTTTTTTTTCAACCTTTTTTATGTTCCACTGCTGGGCACAGGTATACTTCTCACAAGTGAGAGGGATTTAGGCCAAAGTCCACCAAGCTGGCCAAGTGTGGTTTGGTGGACGTCATGCTTCGCTTTCGAGAAATTGTGAATTTCTCTCAAGCTTGCACGGCGATGGAAACATCGTAATCAATTAATTATCACGATATTTTCCATCACCGTGGAGCAACGATAAATGCACACATTACAAATTTCTTTGTCAGAGGTGCGCGCCGAGGATTTGAACCAGGGATCGGTCGCGTCGATAACCACGGTGTTTTTACCCCTCGGCCATCGCTGCTCAAAACAAAATAACATGTATTAAAGAAAATGTATTAAAGAAAATAAATAAAAATGATTTATGTATTTGTAATTGACTTTATTTTGTTACAAAAATTCCAAAATAAAAAAAAAACTATACATTTAATTTGCCTCTAAAGATAAGTTTAAAAACTTGTCTTTGTATAATTTAAAAAAAGAGTTATATCAGTGGCTTGTTGAAAAATGTTTTTATACTCTTAGAGAGTTCATAAATTGACATAAGCTTTATTGACAAATGCCAACTCTTACAAGTGAGAATAAACTTTACATTACAATATGTTTACTAATGCTGACATTGTAAAATACTTTAATATGATTACTAATTATAATAAAAGAATTATTAGTGAATGTTTATGTTTATGAGATGAGGCAAATGTAATGCAAATTTATTAGTTTATATAATTTTGTAATAATGCAATTTCAAATAATGTTTATAGTAACGTTTAAAGTCAGACATTCAAGTAAAGGGATGGCTTCTTTACCAGAACGTGACCAAGGGAATTTTGGAGGCAAGCTGAAAAAACATATTTTCGCATTGTTATTTTATTTCATAACACTCGTGCACTGTAATTTACCTATATCGAACAAAATACCATGAAATTTATCCAATATAACTCAAAAATACACCAAGAAAATGAATATAGGCAGACTCCTTCTGTCGCAATAAATCAAGAGGTGGTGTATGTATATATATAAAAAATGAGATTTCCTATAAAAAACTTGATTTTGTTAATTTACTATCCATTGAATTAAATTTTGAGTGTTGCGGTATTATATTGACCGAATTAAATTATCTTATCATATGCATATATAGACCACCAAATTCAAATTTCGAAATATTTATAAAAACACTTGAGTTATTGTTGTTTAAAGTTACCCTTAGATCACGTTTTGCCAAAAAAAGAGTAATAATAACCGGCGATTTTAATGTAAACATTTTAGAACATAATAAGAAGACTCAAATCTTTCAGAACACTTTACTAAAATTCAATGTTAAGTTGACTATAAATGAACCGACTAGGATTACATCAAAATCACAAAGCTGTATAGACAACATATTGACAAACTTTAAATTATACAATGTGAGGGTTGCACATTTGGGCCTGTCCGATCATTCAGCTCAAATCATTGAAATCCCATGTTGCATAGGTTATGAAGAGAAGTATTGGTATATATATAAAAGGAGTATTGAAGATTATATGGACATATTTTTAAATTACATTTCACAGATAAGTTTTTCTGAGGTTTTCTTATACACTGATGTAAATCTAGCATACAAAGCTTTTATTAGCGTATTTAAATTAATTTACGATTTATGTGTCCCAATAAAACGTATTAAGATAACGTGTAACAGGAAATCAAATTGGCAGACAAAAGGTATATATAGAGCAAGTAAGGTAAAAAGAAAAATTCACTATAGCATTATCATTAAAAAAAACACTCATCTTCTGACGTATTACAAAAGATATTGTAAGGTTTTAAAAATTGTAACACGTATAGCTAAACAAAAATTTAATTCAAGATTTATTGAAAATAGCTCTAACAAACAAAAAGCCACTTGGAACCTTATAAAGAAGCAAACTTCTTCTTTGAATAGCATGAAATCCACTATAGAAAATATTACTTTAAATGACACGTATATTGATGATGCTAGCATTATAGCGGATACTTTCAATAAATATTTTGTTACCATCAATACTCAAGACGTTAACTGTAGTGCATACCACAATACAAATTCTACAAGTATGTGTAAAAGTATTTTTCTTGCTCCTGTGGTACCTAAAGAATTGCACAAAATAGTAACTAATCTAAAAAACAAAAAAAGTTGTGGATTTGATAATATACCTGTACAAATAATTAAATGCTCCCTAAAATTTATAAGTGAACCTCTTCTATATATCATAAATTTAATGTTAGAGACAGGAACTTTCCCAGATGACTTAAAAGTGGCAAAAATAAAACCACTCTTCAAAAAAGGTAATAAAAGTGACATTCGTAATTATAGGCCAATAGCGCTTCTGTCTAATTTCTCAAAAATTTTTGAGACAGTCATTTATAATCGGATTTCAAGTTTCTTAAATACCAATAATCTTATTAACAGAAACCAATTTGGTTTCCAAAAGAACAAATCCACTACAATGGCAATATTTAAGCTTCTGAAGTCAATGTGGGAGGCCATAAATGACAGAACTCCATGTGTAGGTTTGTTCCTTGATATGTCAAGGGCTTTCGACTGTGTTGTTCATGACATCTTATTAGCACAACTCAATACTCTAGGTTTTCGTGGCATAGCTTTAGAACTTATTAAATCATATCTGGAAAATAGAGAACAATTTACTGCCATTGAAATGTTTAAGAAGGAAAGCAAAACTATACAAGAAGTGCAATCAAAAACTGAAAAAGTATTGCTAGGTGTCCCACAAGGTAGTATCCTGGGGCCTCTACTGTTCTTGGTATATGTTAATGAACTGCCTAACATAATAAACCATCTTTGCGTTATGTTTGCAGATGATGCGACAGTTTTTATTTCAGATAATTCAAAAAATGCTAGAAATTTTGAAACGGAAATTAATGACACATTAAGGATAATAAAACAATGGCTTCAATCAATTAATCTAAAAGTTAATCTGTCGAAAACTAAAATGATCCAATTTCTGAATTACAAAACAAGGCCTCTTGATCTATTTATTTGTGATTCCAATACCGTTATAGAACAGGTTAAGGAAATAAATTTTCTTGGAGTTTCTATAGATGCTAACATGAACTGGAAATCACATATAAGCAAAATAAACGCAAAAATTTCAAGTTGGTGCTATGCGTTATCAATACTAGTTGAAACTACTTCTGCTTATACGGCTCGAACCGCTTACTTTGGTCACATCTATCCACTACTTACTTACGGAATAATTTTCTGGGGCAATTCAGTAAACGTAAAATCGACCTTCATTCTCCAAAAGAAATGTATACGTATAATTCACAACATGTACTATGATGAGTCTCTAAGACATGTATTTAAAGAAAAAAAATATTTAACTTTAACAAACATTTATATACTGGAGCTGTGTGCGTTTGTAAAACATAATATGAATTATTTTAGTAATCGGTCAGACTCTTGTAAAAATATACGGGATCAATATAAATATGACCTCTGCATAAACAGAGCCAAATGCCAAATCTATAAAAAAAGTGCTTTAAATACAGGTATAAAATTATATAATCATTTGCCTCTGGAGATAAAATCACTTGATGTACATCGTTTCAAATTAAAACTAAGAGCTTGGCTTTTTGAGCATGTTTTTTACAATTTAAATGAATTCTTTGAATCAAAATATTAGATCTTTATAAAATTATTGTATCCGCTAAATTTCCTGTAATGTACCTAAAAATTCTTGCTGTTTAAATACTCCTAATTATAATATATGACATTTAAAAATACGAATGACTAAATACTGTATCAAATTGACATTAATACTTTCCTAATATTGACATCGGTTTAAGTTTTAAGTTTAATTTAAATATATGAAATGTAAATATATAGACTAAATGCTGTATTAAAATTAATTCCTTAAAATATTGACATCAATTTAAATTTAATACCTAAAATTGTATTTATTTCTATTCATGAATAATTTTAAAATTTAATTCTATAAAATACTGTACTTGTTTATTAAAATTGCATGCCCGATACGGGTAAACTGTTATGACGCATATACTATGAAATATCACCATTATAATTGTAAACAGTTATGGCAATAAATGATATTATTATTATTATTATTATTATAAAACAAGAGCACGGGCTAAAACCCTACGCACTACGGCACTACGCACCTAATACTATGGCAGCAGAAGATGAGTATGCCACTGCTACCCCAATGAAAAAAAAAACTCCCCTTTGGTGGAGCCTTAAAGCATCAAGGTATGACACCCGTCAGAGGAGTGGCCTTTACGGGCGAACACTTCGTCCCAACGTCCATGCACAATGTGCCTTCTAGTTATACAACTATTATGTCAGTGTGTGTCGCTGTCAGTGTTGACGGTGCATAGAAAATGACGTTGTTAATTGAAATTAACATATTTAGAAATGTATGCATCTGTAGCGATGAAAGAATATTTGTGAATGTGTGACAAAATTAAAATGTGTGCGTTCTTTCCCCGCACCAGATTTGGCACAAAAACTATGTATCGAAGCGAGGCGCTATGCCGTCTCTCCAGAAGGGTGAGTCAGTAACTTTGATGCTCTAAGGATCCCCGGATGCCCGGATCTAATGTTAAAAATGCGGCATTTTGTAACGTAACATTTTGTTCGTTCTACATAAATCTTAAACAAACTTTACTGAAGCCAGTTTATCTCCTAAATAATTTGACAACATGAGTAAACTACGTAGTAACTAGTAATATACTAAAGCATCATTGAGCTATAACTTACCTAACGTTTTCGTTTAGAGAATTATATGCCTACTCAAATTTTACTTACAAAACTAAGCAAACGGAATATCTAAACCTCCGCAATTTGTAAGAGTCATAACATTGTATTTATTAATAACGTCATTTTATTTTATAGCAAAATTTAAAAAACAGAATCTATACGATTACATAGTAAGGTAAACGTCCGTACTATCTTCATTTTATGCCAGTGACTCAGTACTCGTCATTCATAGAAACTACTAAACTATTAGTACACTGACGTCATCATGAACGTTTAACTTACCTACTTAAGTTTTTTGTAGTTTGCTTTCTGTATACTTGTTACAAAAACATGGCAGTATAAAACTTGAATAATCTGTTAAGTACATACATATTGTCAAATTTATATCGATCAAATCGGAAGGAGCCATTGGGCGAACACTAATAATAACATAAGCTGCTCTTGTCTTTTATAGATAATAAAAGTCGGATAAGTATACATTTATTTTGGGTAAATTCAATTATTCTAAACATTTATTTTGTGTAAATTCAATTATTTTAACTATCATATAAGTACATAAAAATCAACAAATCGTCGTTGCAAACTGAAAACCTTGTAATATTTTTGTCGAAGTTATCTTTTTTAGATTTTCGAAAATAACTTTTTTAACATCTACTTACTGCTTTCAAAAACTCTTATTTATATCTTAATATATTAATGAGTAATACTTAATTTAAAAAAATCACCTTACATTATACTTATTTATTTTATTAATACATTTTACTGCCTGTAATAAAGTATTTTCGTTTTTCTTTAAAAGTCCTTTTTACTCGTAGGAGATTACAGATTCGCAAGGACAAAATGCAATGTTAAACGTATAAAAAAGATGTATAGTAATATCAAGCCATTATAGGCACGTATATTTGTATTTATACAAAGGTTATATATATGTCTACAATCACACATTATCTGAATAATACTACATTTAAAAATATTGTAACCCTCTTATTAGTTTCATAAGAATCTTCCCTCATCGTGATCATCAATAAATAGATGTCAAAATGCAATATTTTAACATATTTATATAAAAACACGTAAATAAAAAATAAAAGACAATACCTACTCATTAATACATTTTCGTTTCATTATCCAATAATGGCATCGCAAACTCTGTGTATATTGCCAGCGTCAATTATAATTTTAACATCACTTAGCAGTCATAGAAAGTCGTCAGGTATCAGTCAGTCTAGTCAGTCAGATGTTCAAGTAAAGCGATAGCTACTTTACCAGAACGTGTCCGATGGAGTTTTGGAGGCAAGCCGAAAAAACATGTTTTCGCACTGTTATTTTATTTCACAACGCTAGTGCACTGTCATTAACCTACATCGAATAAAATGCCATCAACTTTATCCGATATAATTCAAAAATTCACCAAGAAAATGAATATAAAAAAAAGCACAAGTCCCTTTAGATTTCCCGTCAAAAACTAACACTCATTAAATATGGCTTCTTTATCTCACCAATGTCAGTCAGTCTACACTGTCTCCGTGTGCGTTACTATAATCTCCAGCAGATAACTATAGTAACTGATGACTCCACAGGTAACGCACACAGATGTCTCTGTTGTCACTTGCACGTGCACGTACATCCAAAATACGACAGCTAACCCGCATTCGTGAGATAAAAAAACTAGTTATACTTATCATAATTTTTCACATGAGAACTACATAAAAATTTCGATATACTAATAACCCCGTCAGGGCAAGTTTGAGGTCCACCAAACCTTTTTATATTATTACACAATACAAAAGATATAAAAGTCAAAAATTTTTGTTTAAAAAAGTATATAAAAAAAGGTTTGTTACTGTAATGATATTTGTGTGCAGTCAAATTGTTCTAACTTACAATTTCATTTTTGTCACTTAGTACTTATGTAAGCTATAAGCTAAGCTTAAATTGCAAATAGTAGAACGATAAATAACACGACTAAAGAATAGAAATTTCTCTACTTTAAAATAATTTATCAAAAAAGTTTTATTTCTGCACCAGTCGTAATATTTATTGAGTTTTACTATAAAGTAAACATGAAGAGACCTAAACTAAAAAAATCCAAAAATATTTTCACAAATTCGTATAGTACTTTCTTTTCCCCTTTTCAATGCTTATTTGGTTTTGGTGGGGTACGGTGTAACTCTAAAGCTATTGCGACCAGTAAGTTATGTAATTTTCAAGGTTATAAAAAAATATAAATAATTTTACCTTGAACACTTTTACTATTACTTTGAATGCAACTCTTTCAGCTGGCAATCACCATTTGCACCAGCGTCACTCTTTGCCAGAAGCTCCATTTTGGTAGCCACCGTCATACTGGTATCATCATACAGGTCCCCCTGCAGCACCCGCTGGATCTCCCGCAAGCTCCTGCCGCGGGTCTCCGGCAGCAGCTGCCCCGCGCAGAGCGCTCCGGCGAGCGCCATGCAGGCGAAGCACCAGAACACGCCGCACAGCCCCGCGGCCGACCTCACGCCCTCGTAGCCCCGAGCCACCGCCATGCCGAGGCACCCCCCGAAAATGTTTAGAGAAGTCATCGCTACGTCCTTCACGTTCAGGGGAAATATCTCCGCTTGGACCACCTGAAATAAGGTTTCCTTTACACTATCTGCCAGGTGTGCGTGTAGAGCACATCTGCTGTCCCAAACATGGGCTCGTTCTAGGGCGCCACGCCACCGAGGGGGTTTTAGTGCGGTCAAATCCCACATAACCCGGTATGGGGATCCCAAGGTGCCGGATACCTTTTTTAAGGTCCCGTCCCCCCCGAAAAAAAAGGTGTGCGTGTAAAATAGTATTAGAAATATTCTCGACTTATTATAAAATAAAGTGCCCGCGTCTGTCTTTACGAACGCGTTAATCTCAACTACTGTACGGATTTCTTTACGATTTTCACTAATCGATAGCGTGATTCGCCCCAGCGCGCCTGCACTAACTTTTCCATATTATAAACTCCACCCGAGCAAAGCTGGGCAGAGTCACTAGTGTAATTATATTACACTTCGACTTTATTGTAGATAAATTTGAGCAGACGACATTTTTGGAAGACGAAGAAGTATAGTGTATAGTTGTATGTACGTACGTACGTCCGTCCGTATTAGGCATTATCCCATGTACAAGGAAGAATAGATCAATTTAGAATAATATTACACACAAGTACGCATGTCTCTTATTTATTCTCATTACTACTGCAACTATAACTAACTCGCTTTTGTGAAATAAAAGTAAAACCACACAAAAACACATTTCATATTAACTTCAACAAAAGTCTTGGAAACAAAACTCTCTGACTCACCGATGTAATAGAGTTGTAGCCAACAGTAGATATAATATTGGCTAGGACGATACACATGAAGGCGACGTAGCTGAACACTTTGAGCCAGGTGTCCGAATGGTCCTTAACGTCATAGCAATAAGACTGATAATAGTAGAAGTAAGCGCCGACAGTCGCGAGTGAGATGCCCGTTCCCAGGTACGAGTACACGAGCAACGGGACCCGCCCTACTCGGTCCACGAAGAATGATGACATGAAACCTGAAAAATTATTATTATTACACTATCTGTTTTCCCGCGACGTTGGTTCGCGTTCTTGATTAAAATAGTAACTATGTTTTAAGTTGTACTATTTCATAATAATTGGTTAAGTAATTTCGGAATTTACTCTGAATACGTCGAGACACTCACCGAGCCGGGGTTTGAATTTGGTAACCCCGTGACGGAGTTCCCAAAATTAAACCCCGACTTGCGATGTTTTTCACCACGGTATATGCCAGAACATTTATGTACTCTACAATTCGCTTTGCTATAGTTGTGTTTGCTAAGAATGTATTAATTTCTAGCTAGGACATCTTTCAAGCTTTGACTGAACATGGGGTTCTTCAAGAAGCTCCTTCAAAGTCGGTAATGCTCAGGCGACTCCCCTGAAGTAGGCCGTGTTTGGGCAACGGTGATTGCTTAACATTACGCAGCCCGTCCGTCATTTTTTCCGTTTAAATGTATATAAAAAGTGAACAAGATTTACTTACTAACAACAAATCTTATAGCAGCATATATGATAAGGCCAGTGGACTTGTCCATTGCCATGTTAGCTTCCTGAATGATGAGGCCCAGGTATTGCTGTATCGTCACAATCCCAGTCAAAATCTGAGGCACTTTTAGTCCTGTGACAAGAAAATTCAATATATTTTCAGTCACTGCAAATTTCACAAAACTTTTAACAATATGGCTCGCACTGATAAAAAGTTATCAATCTCATGTTCTCACTAACTCTTAGGTTCTAACTTCACAAACTCTACACTTAAGTCAATATTCTTGACTTGGTCGTTTAGCTATCAACATAAAAGCCAAAGCTTACCAGCAGCAATAATGACAGCCCTCCGATACTGTTTCCCGCTGAACAGTTCCCAAACAGAACTTGCCTCCCGCATTTCTTTTTGTACGTCGGATTGTAACTCTTTCAGATGGATCTCTAGCTCCTGAAAGTACATTACATATAAATCTAAGAATCAAGAGATGTAATCTGAAGAAGCGTGCATGGCCCAGCGGCTGACGTAAACACAAGCCATCTATGCAGTTCAGCCCACAGAACATATTAAAAGAGGTTAGAATGGAAATGTGGGCGGGGCAGACGCGCCAAGGATATGAGCAACGCTAATATCCCTACAGCTACACGCGATCGCGCTGCGATATGCATAATGGGGTTGTGAGCGGGGCAGACGCGCCAAGTGCTTGGGTGTGATCCGTTCATTTGAAATCGCGTGATTGTGCAGCGCTAAGATTGGGTTGAAATTGCAAATATGTGCGTAAGCTTCATATTTATTTAAGTACAGATATAGTGGAGGTGAAAGGCGGGGCTGGATCGGTGACACCGGTATTTATACGAACAGCGCATTATTGCTTCTTTTATTAATATTTTCTGTGGTTCAGCCAGTGGCACATTTGATGCGCGTTTCCGTGCTTCAGAGGTTCACGTTAAGGCGTCGGCCCCGGTTGTTATCGATAGAAAGCAGTCGTTAATTCTCGTCGAAGGCCTTACGGGTGGTCTGAAAACATCCGACAACAGTTTGGCCACCAACCCATATTGGAGCAGCGCGGTGGAATAATCTCCTGGCCTCCCCTATAATAGGGAGAGACCATAGATATTATAACTGTGGGATAGACCCTTGCCCCGCAGTGGGACTTAAACAGGGCTTGCGTTATCTATAATAACTCAAGCTAGATGGAATTGTACCGGTTTCTGTATCACGCAATCATTGTTACAGCGTAGATTGTGTTTCCTTCATTCCATTCTCTTCGATCCTCTTACTCCTGGCTATCTTAAGCAAATGTTTATATTCCTGTCTGATTTCCATGAGCGACAGTTACGTTCTAGCGATTCTCTTCTATTATCTATCCCTCTTCACCGCACTGGATTCTTATCTAACTCCTTTGTTCTTCATGCTGCTCGGCTTTGGAATGCTCTCCCAGACGACCTAAGGAAAACTTCCGTCAAACACTCTTTTAAAACCGGTGTCAATGCTCATTATGCTAGTGTGGTAAAATAAATATAACTTATTATGTAGCCTCTTACACTTTCATAATAAGTAGATAAGTATAATCATTTTATTCATATATTTTTATTAAATATTTATATAAACCTATTTCTCGTTTAAAATACATTTTTATAGTTTATATATATATATATATATATATATATATATATATATATATTTATAGCTTATTATGCCGCCTACAATAATCTCTGCTTCGCCCAAAGGTAGACTGGTAGAGAATGCTTTTAGCATTAAGTCCGCCTTTTATACCATTTTTATGTGGTGTAATAAAGTGTTAAATAAATAAATAAATTGTATAAGTAGTTAGAAAAGCACGTCGCCACGCCATTTCACATCAAATAACTAAACATTGCGCTCACCTCTCCACTTTTGCCTTGTAGTCTCGACAGTTCTTTCCTGGCGCAGTTCACTTTACCCACTTTAAGGAGATAGTAGGGCGATTCGGGCATCCACAGAGAAGCCGCACAGAAGCACAGCGGAAATATTAGCAACAACCAATTTAACAGACCAAACTTCAAAAATGGACCAAGGGTCATTACTAGAAGAACGCCGAAATTGAAAGTGAACCTCGTAACCATGCACAGAGTGGCTCGCAAGTCCTTGTCACTGATTTCTGCCAGATATATTGTGGATACCTGAAAAAAACGGAAAATATATAACTACTGCGTTGATATTATAAATATTAATAATAAATATTACTAGGACATTTAGGACCCTAGAATACGGTATGTATATGTCTGATCGTAAGAGGCGACTAAAAGGGGGCTACCGGGGTTGCGGACGATGGAAGTGGGAGCTCGACCCATCCAGCCAGCAGCCTCGAGAAGGAGGCCTGAACACCTAAAGGTGCAGGAGATCACATCTGCTCTCCCGAAGATGGGCCCGTTCTGGGCTCCGCGCGCGGAGGACACCGGTGCGTTCCAATGGTGATTTTAGTGCGGTACAAATCCTACATAATCCGGTATCCTCTCCCAAGGTGCTGGCGGTACCTTTTGAAGGGTCGTCCCCCCCCCCCTCCCCCGATATCAAAAAAAGGTGAGGTTGAGTTACTTTAGTAGTTGAGTTTAGTAATTGATACTTAAATAATGACGACCCGCGTGGCGTAATGGTTACCATGCCGGACTGCCGATCGGAGGGTCCCGGGTTCGATTCCCGGCGAAACAGAAATTTGAATGATGAGTTTATATTTCTGTTCTCGGTCTGGGTGTTTGTGTTTCTGTCTCTGTGTGTGTCCATGGCACCCACGACACAGGGTATATCTACCCTACTGTGGGGCTATGAGTGTGAAACGTTATTTATTTATTATTTATTTAAATAATAACTTTTATACGTTGATACGTTTATTACAATATAAAAGTTTTTTTTACAAATCAAAATTAATAAAATAAAATGATTAATAAATAATTTTGTCCGCGGCATAAAAACCTGGGAGGTTTTTTTTTTCGCCAGCTTTTTTTCCTCTCAGTGTACAAAACCCATCCTGGTGGGTGCCCAAAGCTGATGACGGCGAACCTCGTATGGTTCAAATAAAATATAGTATATTTCATTACAAGTGCGGAAAGGCTGTCATTGCAAGGAGTTCCGACAAATGTCTACCCGAGCCAAGGCGCAGCGCAGTGAGGGTTGACAGTCGGAACTCCTTCCAATGACGGTTCCGCACGTGTACTGAACGACTATTTTTAATACAGTTTCGAAAAAATGAAGCAATTTAATAAAATAATAAAAACTCGCAAAGAACTTTTATGAAAAATGGCGCCAACCATAAAAGAATACATATGCAGAGATTTTTTGTTTTCTTCACCCATTCTGGGTAGGCAAAGGGATGCCCATACAGCCAAGTCTTCAGTAGATTTTTTTTATTGATATGAAATGAAAATGTTAATAAGATGAAATGAAATGAAACCTAACCTAACTCATTGAATCAAATCATTAAATCTGATATTGAAACAAATTAGTAGCTTCTTTTATGAAATATTTGCATGAATTATGAAAACTTCTAAAACTTCGTGGTTGGTTTTTTTCTTTTTAATAGACATTATTTTGACAGTTGGGAAAGAGAACGCACGAGTGCGGAAAAGGTAAAGAAAAAGCACGAGTGTGTAATAGCCCACTTCCCGCACGCTATACGTCCCTGCAATACGTCACTTTTTGAGCAACTGTATTAAAAAATTATTATAAAAAGCACAAAATTGGGTTTAAGTCTAATTAATTAAAACTGTAAAATAAAACTACTTTAATGTTTCTTAAGTACCCTTCTGTAATAGTAATTTTAAGAATTTATGTTTACATTATGTTAAGTCATTAAAATAATTATTTTATTTAATATAATAAAATTTGTACACCCTAAGGGGTAAATATGGAGTTCTAAATATTTTGTAAAACCTTTTTCACCCATATTTGTGCAAATAAAATATTTTCATTTCATTTCAAAATACTTACTGTAGATACCATTCCAGTGCCCAAACCCCATAAAAATTTAGCCACATACAGCATAGTTGCATGAACGGCATTCGCTACGACAAGCTGAAATAATAATAAATATTAATTAAATAAACAAAATAATATAGAACGGAGAGTAACAGTTTACTTCCTGGAGAGATAGCCGGGTGGTTTAGGCACCAGACTTCCTCACCATGTGAGTGTTGATGTGCTTACAATATAGGTGCATTATTATACATTATTATTTACAATAGAAGCATCTAGTTCCTTAGATTAGCTCATTCAAACGAACAATCAAACAAACTCTTCGGCTTTCTAGATTAGTATAGAGGAAAACGACAACTACAGAACTCCATACATATCCATACATCACACATTAGTTTTCGTCTATTCCCTCTTCTAAAACGAAGCTAATTTCAAAAATATTCCAAGGCTTGTAGTTAAACATGAGAAACAAGATTGATTTAAATGCTGCATAACGCTATCTAATTTATTTGTGAGCACGACATTATGATAAATTACTAAGTATAAAAAAATCCATACACCTACTAACTACGAAAGATTTTTTTTATCAAGCAATAACAGAAGCTTGTATTGTTGACCTCCACGAGCTGACTAACAAGCCTAGTATGATGAAGACTTACCGTTCCAAGGAGCATGGGCAAGGCGCTAGCAATTAGGGCAGAGCGTCTGCCGAGCGAGTCGGAGACGAACCGCGTCACCAAACTGCCCGTCATGAAGCCGGGCGACGTCGACGCCAACATCCAGCCTATCTCGTCCTGAAAAGTTTATAAATTGTTTTTATTCAACCTGATCATAATTTTGTAATACTTGCATCGCTCATGAAGGTAAATATGGCGAACCAAATGTATAAATTTTTGTGCAATTTGTCCAAAAAAAATAAATTCTTTATAGTCTTACCTTAGACTAGCGATACAAGGGGATACATAACGCCTAATAGAATTCTTATCCTGGCCAACCCTGGATGATGAGTAGAACTTGTGGTAGGCGCAAACTACGTCAGTCCCTGTAGCTTCGGGAGTAAGAATAGAGCTACGGTATCCCCTGCCTGATCGTAAGAGGCAACTAAAAGGGGGCTTCCGGGGCTGCGGGCGGTGAGAGTGGGAGCTCGACCCGTCCAGCCAGCAGCCCCGGGAAGGACGGCGGTGTGTGCGTGGCCGCATGCCGCCGTAAGCATCGGAAGGTGCAGGAGATCACATCTGCTCTCGCAAAGATGAGCCCGTTCCAGAGCGTCGCGTATGGAGGACACCGGTGCGTTCCATGGGAGATCCCGGAGTCCTCCCCAAACGCAAAGGAAGGCCACCGAGGGAGTTTTAGTGAGGTTCAAATCCCACATAACCCGGTGTCCTCTCCCAAGGTGCTGGGTACCTTTTGAAGGTTTCCCCCCCGATACAAAAAAAAAGGCGCAAACTACGTCAATAGTGAACTCTTAATATTATTGCGCTCAATAATTATAGGAAATACGGGTTTACTGGGGAAAACCTGGTCAGCCATGGGCGTCTGTCTGCCCTGAAAAACAATTTACTGCGTTTCGATGGAAAAGCGCAGTTGCCGACCAAACTACAAAAAGCATCCATCAGCCTCCGGAGTAGCAGAAAACAGATAGTATGCAGAAGGATGAATCGCAGATATCGTTATAAAGAATTTTTCCTCCAGAAAAGGACACTTCCCAAGTTTACTGTTCCCTCTGTGACGAACTATTAAAATGAACGTTACCTTTGACACCAGAAAATCAGTCTCGTTGTTATTCAACTTCGGTATAACAGGGGTTGGCCAACCGGAAAATGTACCCATGCTGGCTGTGACAAGGGAGACTGAAACAATTTATTGACGAATAGTTATAGATCTCTACCAACCCGCATTAGATCAGCGTGGTGGAGTAAGCGTCAGGCTCCTATAATGGCGAGAGATACATTCTCAGAAGTGAGACGCAAAAAGGGTTGCAGCCAGTTATAGATGAAGGGTTTATTATAATTATTTTTATAGATAGAGAATCTTTATTAGAGCAACAGAAGATGGTTCTCAAAACTGAACCATTGCGAACCATTTACTAATACTAGCGGCCGCCCGCGAATTCGTCCGCGTGGATTAGTTTTAGTTTTTTTTTCTAAAATAAAAGTAGCCTAAGTTACTCCTTATTACATCAGCTACTTGCCAGTGAAAGTCCCTTCAAAATCAGTCCAGCCGTTTCAGAAACAAACAGATAGACTGACAGATAGATAGATAGACAGACAAAAATAGTACAACATTTTATTTTGGTATATGTACCGTATATACATTCATATGCATGTAGTGCGGTTATCTTAGTATTACAAACTGACACTCCAATTTTATTTATTTGTAGATATAGAGTATAGATGTAATAAATAAGAATAAATGTTTCAAACTCATAGTCCCACAGTATGGTAGATATACCGTGTCGTTGGTGCCATGGATACATACAAAGACAGAATCACCAACACCCAGACCGAGAACAGAAATTTTAAACTCGTCATTCAAATTTCTGCTTCGCCAGGAATCGAACCCGGGACCCTTCGATCGGCAGTCCGGTATGGTAACCATTGCGCCACACGAGTCGTCAAAATCGTTAATGTATCGTTATACAGTTTTAACTTACCTACAACAGCAGTCAAGTATTGTACGGCTCGACCTTTCATAATCATTTTCTGAAAAAAAAGTGGTGTATTATTAAATACTTTCGTCAAGTTTCGTCTCTTTCTTTCTATTTTTATAGCATCCAAAAAAGTGTACAATGTGACGCTTAAACATAGAAGCATGAAATATCCTTCGTGGTGTTCAGTGGTGGTTGCAGCCCACGGACATCTACACATAACAAGCTGTACTATTATGTATTCTGTGCCTCAAGCTAGCGTGAGCTCTGCTTGACAGAGACGCCTCATAGAACCGAGGTGGAGCCTTGCTATTTCTAATTTATTACAACACGTTTTATATTTTTATTACCACCACTTCTACGATAATTCATTGTATAGGTATTAATTAAAAAAACCACTGACTCCTTGACTGAATCAAATTACGTTTACTAAGGAGGTTTCTTAATAAACACTTTTGAATAACATAAAATATACTTAGGCATCAAGTAGGTACTAGCTTGAATCCAGTTACCTACATATATTTAAATACACTCAACATGATGCTCACAATCCCTACATGGCTCTCATGATCTCATGGTTCATATTATGACGCATGCGGGATATGATGACTATAACATATTTAATACATAGACATACTATCATTCAATAAATTATTTATAAGTATGTTTTTCTTTCGAAACAAGTGAACGCAAAGATCGCGAACACATAATATACATAAATAAGTACATATATTTTTTAATTTATGGTTTAGTTCACGCTTCAAAACAATAATAAAAAGTAAGCTAAAGACGTTAATTTTAAAACCCACAGATCTAACGTGTTTAAGTTAGCTTTCAATTTAATTCTTAATACGCGCGTGGATCATTTAAAAACGTCAATGTGAACTGAGTGAGCTCAGACTGAGGCTGAGCTGAGCTACTTATCTTACATTTTCATTTTCACGATGCGATAGGCGGCACTGCCGGCACGTCACCCATTGCACGTGTGTTGTGTTGTGATTATGTGCTTATCTGACAATACACGCTCACATACATGAGTATGTTGCACGAGCAAGATTTCTCTGTAATCGGCATATACCTTCCTACACGGGCGCCGTCGCAGCCTTCAATTTTATTTTGTGAGGAGTCGCCAAGAAATTTTTTGGAAGAAAAATTGGCTTGTTTCGCCTTCCATCTACGCATAACTGATGGATTTTAGGGGGGTCATGTTTCCTCTAATACCCTCCCCCTGAGACCACGCCCGTACCTACAGCGCCGTATCTAGGGGCTGGCAACAGGGGCGGCTGGCAGGGGCGCAGGATTGGGGGGGGGGGCATTTTGCCAACCTCCAGCTTTAGGAATGCTGGGACACAGGCCCACGAAATCGAAAAGACGAAATACTTGTTGCGGAAGAGGGGTGCAAAATTCACTAGCTCGGCTCTGCCTACCTACCATGAATAAAATAAAATAAAGGACGCAGTGCATCCGCTTTCAATGAAGGAGCCTTTTGGAGGTATTTACTTTCACTAGTTCAAAGTTAATAGTAGGTAATACATAAAAGGAACATAATCATCATACACAATGACTTAAAACCAGGAAAGGACCTCTACATGCTACATCACTAAAATATCTCCTCCACTGGAAATCAAACCCAGGACCTTTTGCACGGCACACTACCCTAGTTTATTATTTAGATATGGTAAACGTCCGTTGTTAGTGTCCCAATACTCGAAATGCATAGAAAAAGTATAAATTTTGGCCCTTTTCCTATGGAATAACGAGTACTAGTACACTGACGACATTGTGGACTTTTAATATTCTAATTAGATTACACTAGTCTTCCGCCAGCGGCTTCGCCGCGTGGACCCGTTTAAGAGGTTCCTGTAGGATAAAAACCATCCTATGTCCTTTCCCAAGGTCCACACTATCTGTGTTCCAAATTTCATTAAAATCGGTTCAGTAGTTTAAGCGGGAAAGCGTAGCAGACAGACAGACTTACTATCGAATTTATAATATTAAGTATGGATTGTATTTTTCTATTAAAAAATATTACTAACATTAATAAAAGTAAATAGAAAAACGCGAGGATAATTGATATTTTAATGAGTGCCTAGTCAGCTTTTATTAGAAATAAAAAATATGGTCTAAACTCTAAGTAGGTATAGAAATTTAACCGCACAATATGCTTCATGTTTCCTAATATTTTTTCTGGGTACCGATCATAAAAAGAGATAAGAATGAATAATGATTAAAGGCAGAACAGTGGGGCCCCAAATGTTAATCGGCAAATCAACTGTTCCTCGAACTTGAAACAATATTCCTTTGTGATAAGAAATATGGGCATATGAGTAGGATCTATTGATAGCATATTTATTTTATTATAGTTGTATAACGATGTAGCACACGTACGTACAGTTCGTAATCATATTACTAAAAATATCCGACAGCGGGTTGGCCACTAACCCGCATCTCCACCAACCCGCATTGGAGCAGCGTGGTGGAGTAAGCTCCAGGCCTCTCCAATAGGGAGAGATCCGTGCCCAGCAGTGGGACGCAAAAAGGGTTGCAGCCATATATCTCTATATATATAATAATAAAAAATAACTCATACTTCATCGAAAAATGAGGTCCCATCGAAGATAAACTAACACGGGGCTCTTTATTACAGCAATAAAAGCCACAAAGATTTAAGGTCCTACTGTTTGTAGTTAGGCTGTCTGTATGATTGTATGGTACACGCATCACAAAAAAACTACTTGCATTCATTTCCGTAATGAATGTGATTTCCCCAATATATTTCTAGAATTCAGACGAATCTTAGGCCCCATTTGATGACCCGTGTGGCACAATGGTTACCATGCCGGACTGCAGATGGGAGGGTTCTAGGTTTGATTCCTGGCGAATCAGAATTTTGGATGATGAGTTTAAAATTTCTGTTCTCTGGTGTTTGTGTTTCTGTATCTGTGTGTGCCTGAGTAAATCTAGAAAACTATTGCCACTAGAGATGTTAATTTAAAAAATTAGAAGGTGCAATTTATGCTAACCTATTTGATCTGAATACAACTATGCACTAACAAGAGTTATCCTAAGATATAACAATAAGTTTTAATTTTAATTAAAAAAGGATTTGAGTGGGGAATTTGATGAAATTGAGAAAAGGATGGAAACTGTAAACTGACACTGGTATTGTCCTTATATAGTAAGACGTTCCACAGTGGTCATTTCAGAATTATGTATTCAGTTAATAGGACACTGGCCCTTCAGACTTTAAAAAAACAATCTAAAATGAGGCAGGTGGTGACTCGCCACTCACTGGATGGGCTTCCATAAAATTGCGTAAATGCCTGGGAGCAACATTGGAGTGTGAGCAGCTAGGGGTTTCAAGAGGAGCTGCATCGATTTCACCATCGTGGGAGAATAAATCCCACCTGGAACAGGTTTCCTCACTATTACACCTCACTATTTATTTATATATTAATTAAACTTCCACCATAGCATATAGCTCTAATGGACCCACTCTGGTTGGCTAATAAAGGCAAGCTAAAGGTGGGGACCTGTTGCTTTAAGTTATCACTCTGCCTGCCAGAGACAAGGAACTGGGTTGGCTGGTAGAGAATGCCATTAGGCATTAAGCACGCCCTTGTGTTCCTTATTTTCAGGTAATGCTATAAGATTAAATAAATACATAAAAAAACAGGGAGACCTCCCCTGGAGCAGTCAGGTCTTTTGTGTTGTTACACTTGTTACTTACCATTGATTTGCCATAAGCTGCCCTGTGGGGTAACCCCACTGGTGTACGCCCAGAGGCCACTGCAACCAGTAAGTGATCTATTGTAGCATAGATCTCATTACTTAGTAGCATTAAAAGAGCCCTTGAAAACAAAGTTGGCTACACATAGGCATATCCTCTGGTATTAGAAATGTCCACAGGCAACTGTGACCACTAGACATCAGGTGGCCTCTATTTTTTTTTTATTTGTATCACCTTAAAATAAGGGTTACAGGGTAAGACTTAATGCCTAATGGCATTCTCTGCCAGTCAACCCTGGGTGATGGTGAGAACTTAGGGTAGGCAGGAAAATGTGTAATTAAAAAGTTATTGGTATAAAAATAATCCCGAACAAGCCGGATTCCGAAAAGGCTATAGTACCATGGACCACATACACACGCTGCGACAGGTTATATACAAGACCGAGGAGTATAATCTACCGCTATGTATTGCGTATGTGGACTATGAGAAAGCCTTCGATTCTATCGAGACCTGGGCGGTGCTAGAGTCTCTCCAGCGATGCCAGATTGACTATCGGTACATCGAGGTGTTGAAGTGTTTGTACAAAGCCGCAGCCATGACAGTCCGAGTCCACGATGGAAGCACTGGACCTATTCCAGTGCAGCGCGGAGTACGACAAGGGGATGTTATATCCCCGAAGCTGTTTACCTCTGCACTGGAAGACGTGTTCAAGCTGATGGAGTGGAACGGGCTGGGTATTAACATCAATGGCGAACACCTCACACACCTTCGATTTGCCGATGACATAGTAATCTTGGCGGAGAACCTGGAAGAGCTCAGCACTATGCTAGGTGACCTCCATAGCGCCTCACAAAGGGCCAAATGGGTCTTAAGATGAACATGGACAAGACGAAGATCATGTCTAACGTCCATGTCACACCTATACCGGTTGTTGTTGATGGCGCTACTCTCGAAGTTGTCGACGAGTACATCTACCTGGGACAAGCGATCCGTATGGGTAAATCCAGCTTCGAGAGAGAGGTAACTCGTAGAATCCAACTCGGTTGGGCAGCGTTCGGGAAATTACAAAGTGTCTTCTCGTCCAGAATACCTCAGTGCCTGAAGTCGAAAGTTTTCGAGCAGTGTGTGTTGCCAGTGATGACCTACGGCGCTGAGACGTGGTCTTTTACAGTTAGCCTTTTCCATAAGCTCAGGGTCGCCCAACGAGCGATGGAGAGGGCTATGCTTGGTATTTCTCTACGCGACAGAATTCGTAATGATGAAATCCGTAGAAGAACTAAGGTTACCGACATAGCTCTCAAAATCTGCAAGCTGAAGTGGCAATGGGCAGGCCATATAGTTAGGAGGAACGACAACCGATGGGGAAGAAAGGTCCTTGAATGGAGACCACTTCTCGGCAAAAGGAGTACAGGCCGCCATCCAACTGACTTGGACTGACGACCTGAAGAAGACAGAGGGTAGTCGCTGGATTCAGAAGGCCCAGGACCAGGATTAGTGGCGAACGTTAGGGGAGGCCTATGTCCAGCAGTGGATGGTAAAAGGCTGATGGATGGATGGATAAAAATAATGAAAATGTTATATACATACATACGTAATACATACATACAACATATATACATACATACATACATAAATACATACATACAAAGCGTACATAAATATAAAACTATTAATGTCAAAAAGGTGACAGCCATGATGCCAACTTATAATGACTCATTAGTTACTTGCTAACAGATGTTTACGTATCAACTCCTGCCTGTTTGCTAGTTTTTGGACATAAAAACAAGAGTCAAAATTATTTTTTTCTACCTTTTTTTATGTCCTACTGCCGGGTACAGGTCTCTTCTCACAAGTGAGAGTGATTGAGGCCATAGTCCACCATGCTAGCCAAGTGCGAATTGGTGGACTTCATGCTTTCAAGAATTTATGAATTTCTCTCAGCCTTGCACAGCAATTGAGAACATTGTTATCAATTAAATATCACAATATTTTCCATCAATGTGGAGCAGCGATAAATGCGCACATTACATATTTATCAGAGGTGTGTGCCGAGGATTTGAACCCGGGGTCAGTCTCGTTGAAGACTACAGTTTTTTACCACTCGGCCATTGCTGCTCATAAAATAATTAAAACCCATGAAATCTTACAGATAATTATCTCTTCCAATTCCAATTGAAATCTTTATTGCCGAGTAGGAAACCAGTCTTTACTTCATAGGTGATCAGCGCAGATATATTCACACCATATTACATTATTACACCATTGTTAGTTACTGCAGTAACTAACTGATAACTTGATAAAAAACTAAATTTTGAGGAACTAATGTTAATCTTCTTTAATATATAAAAAAAGTTAACTACACTTACCAACTCCCTTAATTTTTTCTTAACTAAAACTATACGTCACGTCACAGTTGCAGTAAAATGGATGAATAGTGCACGCCACGCACCAAGAATGATTTCTTGTGTATTTTCTAAACAAAGATTTCTTGTGTATTTTAGTTAGCCCATTATAAATCCGCTTACACCATGCTAACGCCGGCCAGGCTCAGGGTTGTATCAAATAGCTATTTCTGATTGTAATGTAACAACGGTAACTTTATACTTGCATAGCACTCAATGTACATTTTTTCATTTAAATCATAATTGCCATCCTTAAACACCATGCTCTATGTTTTGAAGTTACTTTATTATTCTTTATACAGTTTAAATTATTGGTTGATGGTTGGTTTGTTTTGAACTGAACGTTTGTTTTGTAACATTGTTATGACAGATGACAGGCAAAGTCAAATATTAGTCAAATAGGAATTTTATTTTTCTTCAATTACGGCATCGCAAACTCTGTGGATATTGCCAGCATTAAGTATTTTGACCTCAAAAGTTGGAGTTTTGGCGAGAAGTTGAAATTAACCGTAACATAACAAAGCTAAAATTATGTTTTTCAGCTTGCTTCCAAAATTTCATTAGTCACGTTCTCGTAAACAAGCCATCGCTTTACTTGAATGTCTGTTGTCGCCAACGATTTTAATTAGTAAAATAGCAACATTCTAGGGTAGAAAAATAATTATGTTAATTTATCAATCATAATACGGGTAGTTTTTAATGCATGTTTTATAAAGTACCTTCTATTTTCTTCAAGTTTCTGTATAAATACCGGCAAAGTGAGATGATAGATTCATTACTGTTCTAGACTTCAAGGAATTAGGTAGTAAAATAAGTACGCTAAAGCTCTGTTCAAATAAGTATTGATTTATAACTGTGTTGTCATTATAAGTGAGTTAAGTGTAATTCAGTAACTGTATCAAGTAAGTGGTTGATTGAGGTTATTGTTTCTGTGTCATAAGATTAGATTGGGTAAGTGCAGTTGTTTTTCACAGTTATATAACGAGTTAGTATGAGTCACATATGTTCTAATGTTGTGTAGTGATATACTATAAAATACAGTGATTATTATCTTGAAAGTGGTTTGATTTACTCACATCAGAAGTGTTGCTGAATCCACGTAAGCCGCGATATAGTCGCATTGGGCCTGATCAAGTTTTGAAACATAACGTACGAGTAATATACTGAAATCGTCAGTCAGTCGTTTTTATTTTAATTTATTAAATACATACATATCAACTTAAAATTAGGGTTGTTGGTGATAAAAACTGCAGAATCTGGTAGTCTTCGGGGTTGCAATGAACAAGCGTGTTTTTTTTATACCCCCTTAGTAAACGTGATAAATGAATATAAAACGTAAAACGTAAAATTTAAAACGTAATTTCGTTTTAGTAATAAATTACAGAAGTTATGTCAAAACCTTCTATATCGAATAAAAGTGAGAGGGACGCGGAAGTAAAATTAGTAGAAGATATTCACTTCAAAAACTTTTTTTAATACATTTTTTGAATGATGGGGCTTAATTTACGTCGTTTTTTGACAAGGGAAGTGATTGTACTCTCATTACTCCCTAATTGTTGACAGTTAAAATTATAACCGTTTTCCTTAAACCGTTTCACTTAGATTATCTGGGTTCGATTATTCTTATATAGTCTTAGATTATCATTCTGTTACAGGCTGATCAAAGGCTGTTTTATAAAATTTTAAAGTATATGACGTTTGTCTCGATACTTTATTTTACATTGTAGACAGTCTGGATATTCTATACTGGTTGGTAGGAATTTCACAAGACTAAATTAAAAAAAAAACTAACAGAACTGAAAATGTTTAATTAATTCTTCTATAGATGTTAAAATCCAAATACAAAGATCGTGAGTTTTTATTAAAAAAAATATATCAAAACTGCATAGAATACGGCATTCCGAGGTTACTTCTCACGTGGCACATACTTTTTTTGGTAAACAGATTTTGTATGATTACAGTCTACAGACAACTCGTTGCGTTTAGTAGAAGAGTTTCGTGACAAAAATTAATGCCAATCCGTTCTTGGACTACCAAATTAATTGAGACACTTTTAAACATGACGTTATCATACATTTAGTATTATTGTTCATAGTCAATTGACTTTTTTTTAATTTTGAATTGTTTTTGTGCACAGTGTCGAATACCCTATTCAGTTCCTAAAACTGCCCTTCTGATCAGGCGGTCTCTGAATGGACTTAGTCTTTTAAAAGTTACTGACAACTGAGCTGGGAAATATGGGATTTGATAACTATCTGTTATACGGACGATCTCATAATAGCTACGAAGTTTCTGGAAGAGAATGTCAACTTTTTAGATCAAGTTTAAATGACTACAAAAAAATATTTTTTCAATAACTCTATAAGTCTATATTATTACTAGCTGACTCATCAAACTTTGTACCACCTTTTCATGACTAAACCGGATGACCCAGCGTTGCTCGGGTTGAGGCAGTTTGTTTTCTTTTGGGACTCATTTTTAAAAATATATATGTATATGTATAGTATTACATACACAACAACAACGACATACAATATATGTCGTGAAATGTCATAATTTTTATTTTATATTTAAGTTGATTACCGCTGAAAACACTGATAAAACTATGGACGGATATAACGGATTCATGAAAACCATTCGGAAATATTTTTCAGAGATTCAGATTATATATAAAGACGTTATATACAATAGCTGGTCATTTAAAGATATTAGATATGGATATAAAATATGGGTTGGTGATAGAAGGGTGAAAATGGTCCCAGGTTCAATTCCCAGCGATTCAGAAATTTGAATGATGAGTTTAAATTTTCGGTCTCGGTCTAGATGTTTGTGTGTCCCTGCGTGTATCCATGGTGCGACACAGGACATTCTATTGTGGGACTATGAGTGACATGAGGGTGAATCATTATTTGTTTATTTATTTCACGAAATCGGTCAAGCCGTTTTGGTGACTTGAACGGTGCCACGCCAATTAGGTATTTATTTATTATAAAGGCAACCTAAAAACAATTCACAATGCTTTATACAGATAAATAACAATAAAATGTATACTAGATGAATTTGTCACTTATAAGGTAGCACAGTTTTTTTTTTTAGATAGACATTACTTTACAATTAAAATTTTTTTTAAAATATCACCCTGCTCGTAACATATAAATAATGTTGTAAAATTTTAAAATTTTAAATTAACATCTTTATTCATAATTTTATTTAAAAAAAAGGTATAATTTGATGGTATTCGACCGAGGTTTAAGGTAACTTCTTTTCTGTGGCATAAAAGTTGGAGAGAACTATTAATTTTTAGATCTGATAAACATTGTGCAATTTTCTGTAAACTTAAATAAATTACTGAAAAAAAAGGTGATACTTACCAAGGACATCTTAATTGTCTTACATAATTATTCTGATCTGGTGGCGTAAACAGTATTATTCTTACAATTTTTTTTGTGTTATTTGGTAAGGCTTCATTTACTGGCTTCTATTTGAAATCATTTGATTTGAAAATTACACACTATAGGGCTGTGAAATATCCTTTTAATATAATACTAGTGAACCAGGCAGACGTTGTCCTGCCTTCAATATATTGAAAGAGGATTAGTTTCTTTATCATCTCAAAGAGTTTTTATGTTACTGCCAAATAAGAAATATAAAACAAATAGTGACTGATGTATTGTTATTCGGACAATGTCAAACTTCTGGACGATGGCGCGAAGAATCAATGTTTGACAGTTACTAACAGAGTGAATCCGGCAGACGTTGTTTTGCCTTAAATATCAGAAATAAAGTAATATTGCGACTATAATTTGAGATTTAAACTATCCTATCTCTCAAGTTGGATCGAACTGCACACGGTGTGCGAATTTTATTATAATCGGTTAAGTGGTTTAGGAGTCCATTGAGGACAAACATTGTGACACGAGATTTATATATAATATAATAATAATATATGTTCGAATATATCGCAAATGCAACATGTCTATATTATAATACGCTGCCGCGCTGAGTCGAAATCCAGTTGACGCTCAAATACTTTACTTGCCTACGCTTCAAGAAAATCTACAGGCTATTAAGACAACAGAAGTTGATTGAATGCTTTCTGTGGGGTTGTAGGATATTAGAATTTGTGCGTTAAAAGAAATATTCGTCAGGTGAGGCCGAGAATGTTTATATTTAATTGTTGTGAATTGCTTGGAAATAGTTTATCGTAGGACTTAAAAGGAACGTCGTTATCGTTACGTTATATTAAAGCAAACCATAATAATATTAAGCATTTTACCGGTGTTGAAAAGAATAAAATATTCGCTGCAATCGGCTGCGCATTTAATGTTACCTATAAAGAGGGCCTGTGAACACTGTTGTTACATATTGAAATGCGGTGATACACGACTAGTGCGATCCTATGTGAAGATCACCTGGTTAAAGTCGTGTTTTGTTATGTTTGTGCTACTCAAATTCTGGTTCTGGTTTTCTCCGATAAAAAAAATCTTATTTATTTATTTATTAATTTATGTACACACAAGTTGAAAGAAAAATATAAAGAAAAGAATACACAAGAAAGTTTGTACAAAGGTACTACTTACTTCCATTGGAAATCTCTTCCAGTAGCCCTAGGACTGGAAATGGGTTAAGCTCAAGGTAGAGCGTGTACAAATAAATTACAAATTAAATACAAATGGATAATATACTTGCATACATACACACATACATTTTGACCTACATGTATACATAAATACATACATACATACTTATATAGATAATACATATACATACTTACTTACGTATTACATACCCAATGAAATTCTTCTTAATATATTAAAAAAAAATTCATTATCTGTATATTGCGTGAAAAAAAAAAAGTTCCATTACCAAAGTACAGAAATCCATTTCACACCTTGCATGTGATAAAATATGGATCAAATTGGCAAAATAAGAGAAATAGACACAAGTTAAACCGCGGATGTTGTCGGGTATGATAAGCATGTATTCCTTGTGTTCTGACATCTGTGTGTGATAGCATGTATCCGATGTTGTCAGGTACGATAAGATGATAAGCAGCATGTATCTCTTGTATTCTGACATTTATCTTTCTGTTCTATGTCTGGTGCATATGCCTCGAACATGTCCCTTTTATTTATTATTATTATTATTAAACCATGTTTGTCAACAACTAAGAACAGCTGGCCGTCGACGGGATAGTTGTTTTTTTTAGTTGACTTGTTTATTGCACATCGATAAGTTCTATTTACAACATTGTGTTGCTGGCCGCTGACGGAATAGTAGGGCAGTGTTGTGAATGGAAAAATATCGTAATCTGAATAAAACTGGCCGCTGACGGAATAGTTTTATCCAGCTGATAGGGTTAATCAATGGTATGGTTTTGGGTGACCTGTTATTGCACATATATGTTCAATTTACAACATTGTTGTTGCTGGCCGCCGATGGAATAGTAAGGCAGTGTTGTGAATGGAAAAATATCGTAATCTGAGTAAAACTGGACGGCGATGTGATAGTTTTATTCAGCTGATACGGTTAAACAGTGGTATGGCTTTGTCTCTGACCAGTGTGGCACAGAAGATGGAAGTCATATGACTGGCATTTAATCTATGTGACATTAATATTGTGTTTTGTTCTCGGCAGATCCACCAGACTTGGACGCATTCGGGGACGAATGCGTATGCAGGACGGCCGGATGTTGTCGCCAACGATTTTAATTAGTAAAATAGCAACATTCTAGGGTAGAAAAATAATTATGTTAATTTATCAATCATAATACGGGTAGTTTTTAATGCATGTTTTATAAAGTACCTTCTATTTTCTTCAAGTTTCTGTATAAATACCGGCAAAGTGAGATGATAGATTCATTACTGTTCTAGACTTCAAGGAATTAGGTAGTAAAATAAGTACGCTAAAGCTCTGTTCAAATAAGTATTGATTTATAACTGTGTTGTCATTATAAGTGAGTTAAGTGTAATTCAGTAACTGTATCAAGTAAGTGGTTGATTGAGGTTATTGTTTCTGTGTCATAAGATTAGATTGGGTAAGTGCAGTTGTTTTTCACAGTTATATAACGAGTTAGTATGAGTCACATATGTTCTAATGTTGTGTAGTGATATACTATAAAATACAGTGATTATTATCTTGAAAGTGGTTTGATTTACTCACATGTCTGACTGGCTAATTAATGATAACTTAATGTTTCACGGAAACTGGGCAAAAACGGGTTGCAAAAATTATACTTGATTGACGCTGGCAATATGCGTTTTTCTACTTGCCTCGAAAACTTCATCGGACACGGTCTGGTAAAGTAGCCATCGCTTTACTTGAACATCTGACTGACTAGACCAGTAGCAGATCTACTAAGATTTCAGTTTGGGGGGGGGGGGGGGGGCTCGATGACGTGTAACTCGGATCGCACCTGAGTTTGGGGTGGCTGCAGTTTTGGAGTAATTAGAGGCTTGTCAACCCGCATGATTTTGGGGGGCTTGAGCCCCATAGCCCTCACACCCCCGATCCACTATTGAACTAGACAGACTAGACTGACTGATACCTGACGACTTACTGCTTTTTTCTATGTTGATGCAAAAATTATACTTGACGCTGGCAATATAATGGCACAGAGCTTGCGATGCCATTACTTAAAATGAAAAAAAAAGTAATTTTGACTTGACAAATTGACACCAAAAAAAAATGTCATCAAAAAGAAAAAAAACTGTCGTGTGGCATGTTGGCATGTAAGCAGTTGATATAAATTACGTTTTATATTAAAAGTTTCAGATTTAACTATGTCAGAACACGTTTTACCGGCCGAGGAGCCGATTAGATTTGTAGCACCTATAATTCAGGACAATCCAACAGGATGGGGACCTTGCGAAATGCCGGAACAATTTCGGGACATGCCATACCAGCCTTTCAGTAAAGGTGATAGATTGGGTAAAATTAGTGACTGGACCGTTGTACAGGATAAGAAATACCAGAGTAAGTCGAATTTACTTATGATTTCAGTGTAAATGTTTTAGAAATTAAGTTGTATATTGAATATTTTGAGGTTATGGCAACAGTGCTAAAAGCTTTCTTTAGTTGGTCGCGTCAGTATTCCATCCCAAGGTTAAGGTGTATTTGTATGAGCTAAGTCAAAGTTCTTTATGTACAGACAAGTATGCGTCACAATTCGGCGCTGGTTCGTCGTATGCATATTTCCACGATGAGGATGAAAGTACGTTCCATCTGGTTGACACGACGCGCGTTCAAAAGCCGCCTTACCAACGCGGGCGAGCCCGTGGACAGCGAGGCAGGGGAGCTCGGGGCGCCCGCACTCCTGGTGGCATGACCACTTTGAATAAGGTATGTAACCTTAGAAAAATATTATTTTGCGGACAAAACTCAATAAACTTTCAAGAATAAACTTTTTTATAAACTCGAAAAACCTTCAATTAAAAATCAATTTATGATGTTCTTTTCTATGAATTACAATATTATAATACTGCAAATATGTACCTATCTAATGCAGTGGTATCATTTAGCATCTGCCTTAAGTAAAAATATGTTTCTTTTATTGCAGCAACGTGATCGCAAGTTAGGTAAGAGGTGGGGCCAAAGAGGTGCCCCTATGAAGATCCGTGATGCCTCTGTAACTGTGAGGCCTACCTGGGTTACTATTGAAGACATGGACTTCCCTCGGCTTGCAAAATTGTCTTTGCCAGGAATTAAGGAAGGTAATAACACCTTTTGTAGATATTTAAAAAAAACTACCTAGTATCATACAAATCCAAAGACAAAATAAATATTATCCAAGTAATCTTTTACACTCATCAAATTTCTAAAGTACTGCATGACCTTCATGACAAAATATTGTCTTTAAGAGTAGTCACTATTACATAAATATTTCGATTTACATATAAGCATTGTACAGCAATATTCTATTCTAATAAATAAAGAAAAATAACATTACACACTCATAGTCATACTAGGATTCTGTGGGGTGGGTTGTGGGTACCATGGGGACACACAAAGACAGGATACAAACTCCACTACCAATAACAAAAATTTAAACTCATCGTCATCATTCAAATTTCTGTTGTGCTGGGGTTTGCACCTGGGACACTTTGATGGCACATATGTGGTTAAATATAATAAACTAGCGGCCGCCCGCGATATTGTCCGCATGGACTTTAGTTTTAGATTTTTTTTAAATATAAGTAGCCTAAGTTACTCCTTATTACATCAGCTATCTGCCAGTGGAAGTCCCGTTTAAATTGGTCCCGCCAACAAACAGACAGACAATAATTCTAAAAAATGTTTTTTGTTCACTCCAATTTTATTTATTTGTATATAAATAAGAACTAATTATGAAAATATAATAAATAACACCAATAGTAAACCCTGTAATGTTTGTTTATAGGTGAAGATATTGTATGCTGTGGTACTCTGGAGTACTATGACAAGGCTTATGACCGTGTTAATGTGAAGCATGAGAAGCCCCTGCAGCGTATTGACCGTATCTTCCATACGGTAAGTAATTTCAATGTTAAAACTACATATATATTCTTCAACAATAAAATAGTAACTTTAACTGTACCTATCCTATCTAATTTAAAATATTATCAGTATTGAATATAGGTACAGAGTTTATCATAATTTCTGATATTTTCTTAGTTTTTGATAGCTAGAAGATATTATGAGTAAAGATGATGGGCTACCATCAGCTTTACAAAGTTGTCACAATTTTGCAGGTGACCACTACAGATGACCCAGTGATCCGTCGATTGAGTAAGACAACAGGCACAGTGTATGCCACTGATACCATCTTGGCTACCATCATGTGCTGCACTCGCTCCAACTACTCTTGGGATATTGTTATTGAGAAGATTGGTATGACTTTTATTAATTTTACTTCAAAACTCAATAATAACTTCACAATGTATATACAAAACACTCATCCAAGGTTAGCCATTCACCCCAAGTCTAATGACATAACTACATCTGTTACTCTGACTGTAAGAATCTCATGCACATACATTCTTATTATAAAAGTACTGGACTTGAATCTAGTCATGACTGTTTATTCATTCCCCCTTATTATTATTTACTTAACTTTGTATTAAATGAGATAAGTTTTACTTGGATGACATGACAATAGGTATTAATAATATTGTATGCCAGAACATGGTAGACTGTTTAAACTCTTATAATAATTTTAAACATCTAATTGTGTATGTAAACAGTCAACAATTAAGTTTTTTTTTATATCTTTATTGGAGAGGGCTTTGTCGTTAAAACAATTATGTCGCCCTGATGAAATCAACATTTAAAACAATCAATACATATCAACAATTCAGTAACTATTTGAATCTTTTATCTCTGATACCAATGTAGGATCAGCCAGAATGCTTTTACAATCACCCATATGGCAACAACACATAATATATTTTGGATTTGACTTCTAAAGCTGGCGTTCTGGATATGATATATATCATCACTCACTATTTGATATATATCATCTATTATACCACATAATGGACAGTTTGGAGATGTCACAAAGTATTTTCTTTTCTTTTCTTTTCATAGTAAATTTGATTGGCTTGTACTATTTAATAGCTTGCTCTTTTAATGAGTAACTGTATCGTAAAACTTTGTATTGAAGGTGACAAGTTGTTCTTGGACAAGCGTGACAACACAGAGTTTGATTTGCTGACTGTGAACGAGACCTCTGTGGAGCCTCCAGCAGATGATGGCAACTCCATCAACTCGCCGCGCAACCTTGCGCTTGAGGCGACTTTCATCAACCATAACTTCAGCCAGCAGGTTAGTTGATTATTGAAAAGCTCATTATTACGCCTATCTAAGTAAATATAGAAAGAAATGTGTTATCAATTTATTTCATATCAAATAATTTCATGAATAAATATTACATTGTTATATTATTTCCTGATGCTGATCATTTGGAAAGTTAGCAATTTTTTTTTTTTGTATTTTCAGGTGCTAAAGTCTGGGCCAACAGAGCCCAAGTACAAGTTCCCAGAGCCCAACCCATTTGTGTCTGAGGAGGAAGAGGGCGAAGTCGCGTCCGTGGGGTACCGCTACCGCAAGTGGAACCTCAATAATGGTGTGGTAAGTTATTTGAAACCACATCTTAATATATATAATTCTTCTGTGAATGTGTATGTCACTGAACTCCTCCTTAACGGCTGGACAGATTTTAATGAATTTTTTTGTGTGTATTCAAATGGATTCGAGGATGGTTTAGATTCACAATTTGGGCCACTGGAAATGTTTTTTAATTATTATTTTTTATTTATAAGTAGTTTTCCCATATAAATTATTCCTATCTGTCAAACGTTTGTATTTCGTGCCGTGCCGTTCTAAACTTTGACACATTCAGAATAACAGGACAGTTTGTATGTCATTATTTGTTTTATATTTTTGTTTGATAGTAACATGAAGTCTCTTTAAGATAATAAGAAAACAAATCCTCTTTTATTACTTTTAAGGCAGGACAACGTCTGCGGGGTCCACTAGTATTTATATATAATTTAGAGTTTGCAAGAGCCTTGTCTTAAATTTTTTTTTCCAACATGCATCACACAGGGGGGCTGAATTGAAGGATATTCACTGTTGGGGGGTATGACATAACTGCAATTATTTTTAACTCTCAGACATGCACAATATGAGGCAGCAGATGGAGATCGCAATAGTGAATACTCTGTTATATCGCTGTGCATTTACTGAAGCTATGTTGCTAAAAAGGAATGACAGTAGTCTATAACTAATGTTCTTCTAATTCTGTTATAGAGTTTTCAATCAATTGTAATTTTGATTGGATTTTTAATTTATTGGTGCTGCACACAATATTACTAAAGCTTCGTTTAACTAGAAAGAGACAGACAATATTGTTGTAGCTACATATAACTCTATTGTTTTTTTAACAATATTAATTTTGATTGGATATTTTATTTATTGACTTTCACTATATACTCATTGTCGTTAAACTACGCAATCGCAGGTGCTGGTAGCGCGTTGCGAGCATGACGCGGTGATGCAGGGCCCGCAGAACGAGACGCAGTTCCTGTCGATCAAGGCGCTCAACGAGTGGGACTCCAAGGTGGCCAACGGCGTCGAGTGGCGCCAGAAGCTTGACACGCAGCGCGGCGCCGTGCTCGCCAACGAGCTCAGGAACAACTCGTGCAAACTTGCCAAGTGGACTGTACAGGTATTTACCACAAGAAAACTAAAAATAATTGACATTTTTCTACAAGGCAGTTCGGTAGAGATTGCTATCTGCTATAAGGCGTTTTGTTTACACTGCATTGCATTTATTTTTTTGATGTATATGAAAGCATTATTTGCATTTAACTTGAATTTTTAATACAAATATTTGCCTTATGAATTTCAATATTTTTATGATCATCAACTTTAGGTGCTCTTATGAGCAAGATTAAGCTGAGAAGGATTTGAGAAAGCCAAAAAAATCCCAACAGCTGTGTTGTTAATGCCAGTTCTTGCATAAATATTAAAAAAATATAGACCAAGTTTTTACATACATGACCTTTTGATTGCCACCAGGCAAATAATTTGTTTCGAAGGTGTGCAGCATATTTTTATTGTACTGCAATGAAAATAAAACTATTTCTGTTAATGTAAGAGAGAATATTTACTTGTAATGTTAGCACTTTACAATATACATGTATCCAGCAGTCTTTCTACAATAAAGTAGTACCAGAGTTTTGGTTACCACCATTAAAGAAAAAAACACAAGCATGGACTTCCACTCACACAGAAAATACATTTCTATTGTTTATTTACATTTTTATCCCTGGGACAGATTTCAAAACCCTTCCTGCCAATAAGTGTTGTATTTAACGTAACATACATTATGTACACAAACATATTCAAACAACAGTGTAAGAGAAATTCACGTCTTATTCACATGTATGATTATTTTTATTTCCAATGTGCAGGCGCTTCTAGCTGGCTCGGACCAGATCAAGTTCGGCTACGTGTCCCGCTCGCAAGTGCGCGACAACTCCCGGCACGTGATCCTGGGCACGCAGCAGTTCAAGCCGCACGAGTTCGCCGCGCAGATCAACCTGTCCATGGACAACGCCTGGGGCATCCTGCGCTGCATCATCGATATATGCATGAAGCAGAAGGACGGTATGTTTATTTGAGATTTTTTTTGTAGTTTCTTTCTCACGAATGCGTAAATTTAACAAGCAACCTGACTGTATAGCAACAGTCAGTAATGTCTGTTTAGAGATATGTATATATGTAAATTGTTTCAATTATACAATACGACCGCTAGTATTGTAACCTAGTGTATGTATGTAAATCAAAAACCACTGTTGCTTCTCCACCGTTCTCCAATGCAGATTGCATTAGGGCTACATGGTGGAGGAAGCTCCAGAGTTCCCCAATAATGTGGAGACCCGTGCAGTGATCAGCAGTGGGATACAAAAAAGGGTTATAAGTCTGGATGGCATACAAATATTCTATTTTACTAAGTTCGATCGGCTGTGGCTGTATTAGTGATGTGTAATTACTAACGCGCTTGTGAGCCTTTAAACTTTAGAGTGTTTGCAAAGAAATCTGAGGGCTGATTTTGTAATTCTGAAAGAAATTATTTCATTTACTTTGATTGAAATAATTTCTATCAGAATAACAAAATCAGCCCACTAACTATTGGCTGATTTTTAATTCTGATTGGCTGATTTTTAATTCTGAAAGAAATTATTTCAAAGTAAATGAAATAATTTCTTTCAGAATTACAAAATCAGGGGGCAGATCATCTGTCATTAATAAAAAAATCTTCCTTACGCACATAACTCTTCTACGTTTAGTTGTCATGCTGACGTTACTCGACACTGAGCTCTCTCGAGGTTACGCACACTAAAACACATTGTTTTAGTGTAACATGTGCACCCCTCACAACATTCATAGCCGAACAGACTTCGTCAAACAGAACAGCTATAATGAATGATTATCTCTGCTCTTTTTATGAAAAAGGAGCAGGAGAATAGTCAAGTGCTTAGTCCTTTTGTTTGGTAAAACTTGTAACTTTGTACTGTTCCAGGCAAGTACCTAATAATGAAGGACCCCAACAAGCCGCTCATCCGCCTGTACGACATCCCGGACAACACGTTCGAGTCGGACGCGTCCGAGGAGAGCGGCGACGAGCCCGCCGACACGCCCTTCGCGCCGCTCTACTCGTACGGGAACAACAAGAGAGTGTAGACCAATCAGAATCGCCCGTTCGTTTTAGATCCACCAATCAACGAAAAGATTTGCGTTCGAGTAAGTTTTGGATAGTTTTAGAGCGGTATCTAACTAGCGTATTTTTTGGCGCGTAAATGGTCATTTGTTTGTTTTTGTAGCGCGTGTACGCCCGAATCAGCGATGACATTTTCCGATACTAGATGCGCGTGTGTTGGCGCGTTTTCCAAAACGATCGTATACGCGCCGAAGAATACACTAGTTCGAAACCGCTCTTAATTTCAACCACGAATACTTGTATTATCGAATTAGAATAAACAAATTCAAACTTTTGCAATAACGAACTTTTTTGTTTCAGTATTTAACGCATCAGTAGTATACTTAAGTTAAGTAAACCCTTAATACATTATGTATGAGTAAGTAATATTTTTAGTGTGTATCTAAAATGAATGGGTTTCCTCAAACATCATATTCATACCGCTATAAATAATCATATAGTCCCGTCAAATCAATAAATGTATTACATGTTTTATTTAGTAAAATACTTTATTTGGTCACAGTTTTTTGTTTTATTTAAAAGTCCAGCAATTTGCAGTAGTTTTAACAACATAACAAAAACCAACAACAAACGTATCAAAGGTTACACCTATGACATTTTCTATAAAAAAACATTAGAAATTTGTAAATATTTTATAACAATAACAAGAATTTATTTGGCACATGGTATTTGTTATTCTTAATTGCTACTTAGGGCCTCATTCACCATCAAAGTCCAAGTAAAGTGTTGGTTAGTTACGTCCCAAGTAAAGTTAATTGGCAAGTAAAAGCTATGAGTACGGTTAGTTTATTATATATGATTAATGCTACTCGAATATCGTGAAATTGAAGTTACGTGTGAATTTAACCCAGAATTTGCGTACTTGTCACTTTACTTAAAGGTGGTGAAAGAGGCCCTTAGTCTGAGATCTTAGAGATTGCAGCACCATAAATGAACAAAAAACAAATTTAGTTTAGCTCATCCCTTAATCTATTACCCTCGACAAGATGCCAAGCAACAGATATTTGCTAAAGCTATGTATATTTAGTTCAAACAACCTTCCTCTTCATCCATCTTTATATTTAGCTTTTCCACGCCCACCATTTCTTGCACATTGTCCTGTACCTCCTCTAACGATTTGTCTTTTGTTTCGGGAACAAAAAAGTACACAAACAGCATACCGAAGTACGCTATACTCGCGAACGACCAGAACACAGTGTAATGACCGAAAACATCCTTGATTCCTTGATACGACTTCATGACAGCAAAGTTCATGATGCATGCACTCATAGTAGCTGCACTAGAGGCCACAGTTTTCACGTTTATTGGGAAAAGTTCCGCTTGCAGTATGTATGGCAAATTTCCTAAGCCGATAGTATACAATATATTGAAGCCTAAAACCCCTATCAACGGTAAGGCAGATATTGACGCTAGGGTGTCTGCACTGCCACGAACATAGTCTTGCAGGAAAAAGTAAACACCAACACTTGTCAAGGATATTCCAACTCCAAAACACGAAGCGAACAGAAGGACTTTACGACCGACGTAGCGCGTGAGGAACATTGTTCCAATACCTGGAATAGGAAAGCAGTAAGTAATAATGAAAGTATAAAATAGTAGCCAATCATAACCATTTTACATCTATAGCGTGTTCTAACTTTATGTTATGTTCAGTGTTCTTTGAGCATCAATGGTATTGCATACGCAACCCATGCAGTCATCCTTTGTTTCTCAATAGTTATGACAATGCGTACTGTTGGCAATCAAGACCGCTCACGGCGTTTTGAAAACGTTGTGTTTTTTTATCTACCTACGCGTACCTACAGGAGTTATGTTCGATGAGGAAACCGTGTTAGGGTTCATCCATAAATTACGTCACACCGTAAAGGGTAACACGGGTTATTACTAACCCTAGTTGTTACTAACACCATAATGTTACATTGACAGTCAAAGGGTAGGGGGGCTCAGAGGAAGGAATGTAGGGGGGTCAAAAGCTTTCTGACGTCACATGTTAAAATTTAAAATACTCAAACGCGAAATTTATGTGAATGAAAAACTTTAAATATTTACGAACTTGATCTATTTTAATAATACCTTAGCATTCTGAAAATGAAAATAACTGTTTTATTTTGATTATTTTTAAATACATGCATAAAATTAGAAAATGTGTGACGTCACATCAGGGGGGTTCTAAAAATTTGACAACCTGTGAAAAGGACGGGGGGAGGAGTTTAAAAGTCCTGAAATTCGTGACGTAATTTATGGATGGCCCTTATGTAGCAGGTAGATGCATATTATATGTATGGCACATGCGAGTACGACAATCTACTGATTTTGAACTGATAAGAGTTGTAGTAAACAAGAACATCGCATGTAACTTATAGAGTTTAAGAGATATAAAAGATCTTCTGAAGTACGCCATGTATATTGTTATTATTACATAGTATTAAAATCGTGTTATTTTAACGAAATAATCTCATCATCTATAGTTAAACTAGGAAACGTCACCAGATGGTTATATTGTAACACATGAATTTATTTATAGCAACAATCCTGATAACGTTATATTGCTCCTAGATTGTAATAGATACGTAGGTACGTCAAATTTTATCTAGAACAAATATCGAAATCTTTAGCGGAGCCACTGTAGTTTTATTCAAGGTAATTTAGCTGACTTGCGACCACCAAACATTACCTGACTGAAATAACAATTTTTAGTTCTGTTTAAAATGAGTAATCGAGTTTAATTTTTTAACACTCCACCAACCCGCATTGGAGCAGCGTGGTGGAGTAAGCTCCGGGCCTCCCCAATAAAGAGACCGGGGAGAGACCCGTGCCCAGCAGTGGGTGGGACGCAAAAAGGGTTGCAGCCAAGAAGGTATATTCTGTATATTTTACACACTTAACACTTAAGTATACTCCGAGCACCGATGGCCCAGTGGTAAAAAACCGCGGTCTTCGACGCAACAGATCCCGGGTTGAAATCCTCGGCGCGCACCTCTGACAAAGATATTTGTAATTTGCGCATTTATCGCTGCTCCACGGCGATGGAAAATATCGTAATATTTAATCGATTATGATGTTCTCCATTGCCGTGCATGCCTGAGAGAAATTCATAATTTCTCGAAAGCGTGACGTCCACCAATCCGCACTTGGCCAGCGTGGTGGACTTATGGCCTAAATCCCCTGTGAGAAGGAGACCTTTGCCCAGCAGTGGGACATTAGGTTGAAAAAAAAACTTTTTTTAAAATTAGGACATATAACTTGCCACTTTTCTTAGAGACAAATCAAATCTAACCTCAAACTCAAATCAAACATCGCCCACACTAAAATCAAACCTCACCCTAAATTAAAATCTTTGGTCCGGCACTAGACACTACTAGATAGTCTATATCCATGATATAACCAAAAGCCAGGCGGAAATTGTGACAACGAAAACCCATCTTACCGGCCCCTAGCTGCACGAACCCATACACAATGCTTGCGTACGGCCCCGAGATGGAACTGCTTTGCCGGAAGATTATCTCCAAGTACGACTGAATGGCTAAGCTCCCCGTCATGTACTGTAACACTTTTAGACCTGAAAAACATAGGTATATTTTATTTTTCATTTTCCTACAGCACCAAAACCATAAGAATAAATAATCCAAAACCTTCAACAAATACCAGCAGAGCTATAAATGTTATAATAAGCATTATTTTCTTTCATTACGCGTTCTGCATGGCCTGATGAGCAGGGCACCCTGCTTCCTATGCATGGAACATCGGCAATAATCGGCATTCTAGAAGTCTTAGAGCACTGACGGAGTCAATACCTTCGATGCTCTAAGATTACAATATTACATTATCACTAATACTGCTACCGGAGTACCTCACCTCTTTTTGCGTCAAGGGTTAGAAATATTGATAAAAGTAACACTTTTACTGTTATGACGGTCTCCATCCATACGCTTAAAAAGTAATGGCAACTATTTATTGCATAACTATCTTGCAAGTAGTATAAGTCAATTAACCATAAACTGTAATTTGATAGTAAAAATAATTCCTAAATCAGAAAACTCGAGAAACCATCTAGTTACTTAGTTACTATTAGAAGTACCTAACTTATGTACCTATGTACTTAAGAAATTTAAAATTGTTAATTCGTTATCTAAATAGTTGATCATTTCTCGTTATTAACCGTATTAAAGATAACAGTAAATAGCTCACACATTTTTTATTCATAATAACAATATCCACAACCAATTCTAAAGTAGCTAATTCGTATTTAGATATCTAGGTATATAATTGAACACGTCTCATAAGTAGCAACCTTATAGACGTTAGAAGTTCATTAATAGTAATTCAGACCAATACTATTACAGTAGGTACGTAGGTAATAATATAATTTTAACTCATAAGTAGCAACCTTATAGACGTTAGAAGTTCATTAATAGTAATTCAGACCAATGCTATTACAGTACCTACAATAATATAATTTTAATAGCATCATAAAAGTATAAAATAAAAATGAGTTGCTAAAACTCTAAACTATATGGCCCATGCTACGACAAGGCTTATTGCTTGCTTTCTATCGATAAATAACGACCCACGGCGCACTCTCACCCTCTCAAGCACGGAAACGCGCCAGAAATTTACCACTGGCTGTCACCTTTCTCGCACCCAACCGCGCCCGTTTCGCTTAGAGTGCGTAGATTGCTTGTAAAGTAATAACCACTCATTTTCATTTGACTTTATTTATTACCTGCTACGATGTAGATTGCTTTTCTGTATCTTATGTTGGTCAGTAACTCCTTAAGGGTAGTTTTATTTTCCATGCTTTCTCGAACGTGGACACGAATCACGCTGAGTTGCTCCTCGATCCACTGTCAAATAGATGAATTAATTTATTTTATTGTTACAAAACTGCAGCTTTTCCTAATAGTTTAGAAACTAGGTAAGTACTATACTAATAATAAAAAACACAGAAAAAAAGAATGATGAACAATACGATTACGTACCTACATAAATTTGGGTACAAAAACTAATAAAGATTACCTACCTTTTCGTCCTTCGTGCCTTTCAAAATCCTAAACTCTTTCTTGGCCGCAGCCATTCGTCCATCCTTGAGGTGATAATATGGAGATTCTGGCACCCAGAGGCATATTACCAAAGAAATTATTGGCAATGACAGCACTATTGAATTAATGGCCGCATAGGACACGAAGGGCCCTATGCCATACATCAGGAGGCAACCCACGTTAATCATAACTTGCACCAACATTCCTAGAGCTCCTCTAATCTCTTTGTCAGCTATTTCAGTCAAATATACCATTGTCACCTGGAAAAGGACCTATCTTATTAGTGTAAAAAAAAATACACACGAGTATTTCGAAAACTTGAAAAATTGTAACGCACCTCTACGTGAAAGCAAGGCAATGAGACACATTGCCAAAATATCAGATTTATGCTGTAGGTATACTGTGTTATTTTCTTTTTATTTTATTTAACTTAACACCACGCGACTCGTCTGCCTTTTTGTTCGGTTTATATATTATATAAAAAATATATTAAATAGCACCGAGTAATATATCGTTAATTTTTCAGCACATTTTTACCTTGTTCTGGCCTTTCTTTGTGGATACATAACTCTTTAGTAAAGAGCAATTAATAGTATAATACCCTTTATAATTCTTCAAACGGAGTTGTTATTTGCACCTTACGCGAATACGTTGTGTCGTGTGAATAAACAGCAAAAATATTTACTAATTGCGATAAGCGCGGGTCCACCGCGCCGGCCGGTCACCGCTTACTGCGGTCTGTGCGCAATGGATAGTGAACGTTATGATGTGGGTGAGTCGGGTGATTTATGCGTGGAAGATATCGGATTAGAAGGTCCTAATGAAGTTGGTTTGGTTGAGGATACTATGCAGTATGAATGCAACGAGTTAACACAGATTGAGTCGGAAGAAAATAACAGAAAAAGAATTAGAACGCGTGATGAAAATTCGTCAGAAGAGGGGTGGAATATCGTATCACGTGGCCGTAAGGTCACCCGTGTTATGGACGCGTTAAATCCTGAAGAAAAAATTCAAGTATTGGTTACAAGTAGTACAATTCTACCAAAGCAGTTTGCTTTAGCTCGATTGTTCAAAGAAAACGATATAAGCGGGATTGATCGCGTCAAGTATGTGCATCAATCTATACATATAATAAATCTGTAACAAGTCGGTTTCTGTACATTGAAGATATTTGAAAAAACTGTCACTAGGGCTATTTATTAGCGTGATAGAACCCAAAACAATGATTTTTAGAATTATTGTCTGTTTGTCTGTTTGTCTGTTTGTCTGTTTATCTGTTTGTCTGTTTATCTGTTCGTTTGTGCGCGCTAATCTCAGGAACGGCTTAACGTAGAAGGATGCGGTTTTCACTGATGTATTGGTATTTTTTTGGATTAACATTTAGGGTTTGTTTTATTTAAATCGGTTCACAAACAAAAAAGTTACGTCAATTTCAAGGATGAAATGGATGAACGCCTGCACGCTGACTCTGCGCAATGAATCAGCACTCCGGTGCTAATGCGTTTAAATGCATAGTAAAATAAAGAATTACGTATTTCAGCATTTTTCTTAAAGGGTGAATTTTGTCACCCTTTAAGTGTCAATTTTTTTCGAAATTCTTTAAAAACTGATTGTTGAGACTTGATTTATAGAATCTTTTTGGGAAAAGTAGAAAAAAAGTAAAAGCAAGTTTTCTATCACGTATGCTAGATTTCATCTCTAAATATTTAAAAAAACCATACATATCACCACATATTCAAAGAAATCCTCAATACAAAATGTACAAAACCTTAACAAAACGAGGCTACTGCCGACATCTATGTTCATATTCAGAACTATTTAGTGATCTGTTGCAAATTCGCTATATCGACAATTTAGTTTAAACGCTACACGATAGATGTCGTTGTTATTCATTTATTCACATTTAATTGCTTTTTACAGGTAGATTTATAGGTGGTGAACTACATATTCATTAGTTTACCCAATAATGCTATTACAAAGTGGATTGGTGGAGATTATTTCAAATAATTAATTACGAGTATATTTACTTAATAAAATATCTAATAAAAAAAATTAACAACTTAGAGAGCTTTGGAACTGGCGCTGATATTGTACTTACTCATTGTGGTAGAGCATTATGGAGGCGCGGCGCGGTGGTTACATCCACATATTATGGGGGGGTCACAGGGGACATGACCCCCCCCCCAAAATCCCTCACTCATGCGTAGATGGAAGGCGAAACAAGCCAATTTGAGACACCTCTTCCCCCAAATTTCTTAGTGACCCACCACCAAAATTTCTTGGCGACCATTGCCCAAAATTGAAGGCTGCGACCGCGCCTGGACTCGCGTGGCGCAATGGTTACCATGCCGGACTGCCAATCGAAGGGTCTCGAGTTTGATTCCCGGCGAAGCAAAAATTTGAATGATGAGTTTAATTTTCTGTTCTCGGTTTAAGTGTTTGTATTTCTGTCTCTGTGTGTCTCATGGTACCCATTACACAGTGTATATTTACCCTACTCTGGGGCTATCAGTGTGAAACGTAAAAAAAATCAAAGTGTTCTACCGACTTTACTATGCTGAGTGATCTTTTCAAAATGATAGCTACGTCACCATATCATGATTACACCACCAGTCGAAGGTTAAAGTTCCACAGGCCGCTTTGCACGCTCCTTTTGATGTTTTGAACGGATGTGTAAGTTATGGGACAACCTTCCAGCTGAGGCATTTCCAATGGACTTTGACATAGGGTTCTTCAAGAAAGCTGTAAAGAAAGCTCTTCTTCAAAGCCGGCAGTGCTCGGGTGATCGCTTAACCACGCGGCCTTTCTGCCTCTTTGTTCGGTTTATTTATAAAAAAAGTGATTTCGAATAAAAGAATAAGCAATTGCCGAGGGTCTTATAATTTTTTTATTGAAATGAGCAGACGTTTTCAGTGGTTAATTTAATAAGAGCTATTACAGACATACGCAGTACTGGCACTGGTGTTACACTAATATGCTAAAGCGTCACGGCAGCAGCACGGCATGGTGGTCATGCCCTCTCACGCTGCTCCAATTCAGGTTGATGACGTCTTCATTGTTAGTAGCCTAACTGCTGTCGCAAGTTTTAAATCGCTCAAAAGACCTCCATTAAGTATGAACGACAGTATGTTAACGACAATTGCAACCAACGTGTAAGCAACCAAGAATTTGACTCCCAACTACTAACCACGTCTGACATAGCGTAGACATTTCACCACCTTTCTGCAATATATTTAAGTTACATAATGATAATGAATCTATGCATTATTTGCAGTACAAATTATTTAATTATAATGATTCTTTCCGCGGGCACAGCAGTCCTATCTAAACACTTTAAAAACAGGCTATTATAATACGTTTAATTTGTAAAGAGAAACTGATGATAACGACTGAAAAGTCGATATTATAAGAGGAGTACAGTAAGAATTGTAAGGACTCAGGAAGAATGTTTCCACTCAACATAATATAATATGAACTTTTGTATCATATGTAATTTCATAAAAGGTAACAATAATCCTAGGGACAGTGGAGGGCAAGCGGTCACGAACGAAATTGCAACCTCATCAGCCACGACCACGCTGTCAAGAGTGAACGACTAAGGAGGAGGAGGAACAAATAATCCAAGCCTAATCAAGCCTTTTGTACAAGTCTTTATCTACGCGGACGACGTCGCGGGCACAACTAGTTTAAAATATTAATAACATTTAAGGATGATGCCGCGGCGGACCGGTGTATAAATTGTAAGGCATTTAACGACCTTGGGTGGCGATGCCAGAGGACGTCAGAGGTAAATGTTTCGTATGGTGTCATCAGAGACATAGAGCTGGAGGTGACAGAAGAAGAGATTATTCAAAACCTCTCATGCAATACTGCAATAATATCGGCTAAAAGATTAAATAAAAGAAAATATAGCGGGGAAGTAACCACAGGATGGGTTAAGTGCGAAGCTGTGCGTCTTGCTTTTAGAGGATCATCCCTGCCTGCATACGTATATATGCATGATTTAAGAGTAAAAGTGACGCCTTATATCTTCCCAGTGACTCAATGTTCCCGTTGCTGGAAATTCGGTCATTCCCGACTTCAGTGTCCTTCGACAAAAATCGTATGCCCCAAATGCACTAAAAATCATGATAACTGTGAAGCGACGTCATTCCTGTGCGTTAATTGCACTGGAAATTATATGGCACTACAAAAAACTTGCCCAGCCTTTAAGAAGGAGAAACGGATTAGGGAATTAATGTCGGAATTTAATTGCACTTACAGGAAAGCATTGACCCTGTACGTACCGCCTTCATCAGACTCCAACCAGTTTCAAGATTTTACGCCAAATCAAACACCAAAGCAACCTATGACCTCTGGTAGACCTGGCGAGGGTATAGACGAAAATGTTACTCATCAGCCGCAAAAGGAGAAACTTATATCACAATTGTTTACGAATGCTGAACACAATAATAATACGAATAAAAGTGCGCAGACCCATAAATCAGCTAGCAGGAGGCGTAAACAGCCTCCCCGGCCTGTGACGCCCTTGCCATCATCCTCGTATGCAGGCCCACAGCCTATGGAGTCTGAAAATTCAGAAGAGAGGACATCGAATAATGCTCGAGCCTCCTCAGATAAAGAAGATGTGAAAGATATGAGTTTTATACGGGTTTTGATTAAAATTTACAAAATTATTAAAGTTAGATGTTCCTTAGAAGACAAAATACAGCAAATAATAACACTACTAAAAGAGTGGGTTTTACACACAATTATAGATAGATTCTCAGCGGACTCGTTATTTAACGTGTTCGCTAATTATGGATAATAGCATTTTAAATATTAATGTGAACATTATACAGTGGAATTGTCGGAGTCTGAGACCAAAGTCTTTAGCTTTTGAAGCATTGTTGACTCAAGAAAAAGTTCATATAGCCGTATTAAGTGAAACCTGGCTTCAACAAGACAGCCCTTATAATGTAAACAGCTATAATATTTATAGACAGGATAGGGCTGATTCTTACGGTGGTATAGCTATTTTAACTCATAAATCAATTAAAAGTGTTATGTACCCGACCAGATGTCCCAATAGTGAAATTGAACTTTTATATGTTAGAGTACTTAATTGTCGGCATATTGAGAATGTAATTGCGGTGTATTGTCCATCTACTATACACACAACGCAAAATGATTGGAACTATATATTTTCACTTATAGATAAAAAAACTTTAATCTTGGGTGATTTTAATGCACACCATACTAACTGGTCTTATAAAACAGACCAAAGAGGGTCACAAATATTCGATTGTATGGTAGACCACAACTTTATATATTTAAATAATGGGGACAGTACCAGAGTCAGTTTAGTAAATAATATATTACAACAATCATCTCCTGATATCTCCTTTATTTCCTCTGATATAGCGACAATATTTTCCTGGTCTGTTATGAATGAAAATCTTGGGAGCGATCACCTTATTTTAAAACTAACAGCTAATTTAAATATATATCGAAATACAATTAAGAAGAGAAATTTTAAACGCAGCGATTGGGATTCTTATTCAGCATACATAGAAAATACATTGTCTAATTATTGTAACATTCCTACTTGCCCACAAGAACTGTACGATATTTTTGAACAGACGCTACAAATGGCAGCCGACAGATTTATTCCTTATAAAAATATACCCCAACATTTAATTGACAAATTTAAACCTAAACCTTATTGGAGTATTGATATTTCGAAAGCGGTAGCTGAACGTCGTCAAGCACTGGCCTCGTTAAGACGATGTCCATCCCCTCAAAATTTGGACACATTGAAGGAAAAAATTGGTAACGCACAAAGAATCATAAGAACTGCTAAAAATTCATCATGGCAAGAATTTTGCAATAGCATAGATAACACCACATCTCCTACAGAAATGTGGCAAAAAATGAGATGGATGAAAGGTAATTGTTTTAATTTGTCTAAGAACTGTATTACTATTGATGATGCCAAAAAAATAATTTATCCCTTAACCCCTATGTACGTCAGCCCACCACAACCTGAATTTCATTCATGCAATATTAAATTAGAATCTGATATAACAATCCAAGAGTTGGAGAATTCTATAAGGAATTCCGATACTGCACCTGGTGACGATGAGATATCATTTTCTATGATTAGTCATCTACCGGTAACTGCTAAAACTTTGTTGGTTAAGCTATACAATATATGTCTAAATTGTGGATTTGTACCAAGTCAATGGCGCATGATAAAGATAATACCAATCCCTAAATCTGAAAAATCTAACACACTAGCAGCAATGCGTCCAATTTCTCTGATATCGTGTTTGTGCAAAGTCTATCATTCAATTTTAAATAAAAGATTGGAATGGTACTTCGAAAAGCAGCTTATATTCCCAGATTACATGATCGGTTTCCGTAAGGCACGGTCATGTTTTGACAATCTTACTCATTTGGTTACACAAATTCAAATAGGCTTCTCTAAAAATTTACAAACCGCTGCTTGCTTCCTAGATATAGATAATGCATATAATAACGTTGATATAAGACAACTGCTGGATATTTTGGATAAAGAAGGAGTGGGTTCTAAGATAGCCTTTATCTCTGGAACTATCTCAAAAAAAGACATATGAAAATATTAGCCGAAGGTATTGAAATAATTAGACATTCTGGTATTGGATTAGCGCAAGGTGATCCATTATCTCCACTCCTTTTTAATATAGCTACCATAAATATATGTAAGAATATACAAAATGTACATATTTCTCAATATGCCGATGATATAGTTTTATTTACATCAGCAAAGAACGTAGACCTGGCCATCCGGGAGTTGCATGTAGCTTGTCAAAATCTCACTGATGTTTTATGTACTTTAGGTTTAAGAGTATCCCCAACAAAAAGCAAACTATGTATTTTTAGTAAAGGCTGCTTTAGGAGGACTATAGAATTTAAGATTAATAATCAGTTAATTGCCTACAGTTAAACAAGTAAAATATCTTGGTTTGTGGTTGGATAGTTCGCTCAGATGGGGAAAACATATAAACGAGATTAGTCAAAAAGTTGTAAGATATATTAATATTTTGAAAATTTTATCTGGACCAGGATGGGGTGTTCACCAAAAGCATTTAAGACGCTTATACATATCAATGATACGAAGTAGGATTGATTACGCAAGTTTTTTGTACGGGAACGCTGGTCAAGTGAATTTAATAAAATTAGACAGGATTCAAAATATAGCCTTACGAGTGATAGGTGGCTTCATAAGAAGTACTCCTATCCATGTCATGGAGAATGACTTGTGTCTCGCACCATTACAATTCCGTAGAAAATATCTTGCCTCAAAATTTTTCCTAAAATCTAAATCTTTTACTAATAACAAAATCTTAAATTTGATACAAACGCTGACGTCTCTTATTCATGGTCGATATTGGTACAATAAAAAAGTGCCGTTACTTGTCAGTACCTTTAATAATCTTAATTCGGTTTCCGTGTATAGCAGCAATACACTCGATATGTATTCATTAGATACCTGGTTAAGCAATATTAATATACAAGGAGTTGTGAGTGAATCTATACCATACATTACCCAAGCTAAGCGTTCCTATCAAATTTTTGCATTAAAAACTATCTGTATTAATTTTATCAAAGAGAAGTATGATGGCTGGCACAAAATCTTCACTGATGGATCTAAGGACGATAAGAGGGCGGGATCAGCATTTTTTGACTGTAGTTTGGGATGTAGCATGAAATTTAAAATCGATACACATATTTCTATTATGCACTTGGAACTTATTGCCATTGAAGAAGCTTTGTCTTATCTTGCTTCTACAAATTATGATCAGTGTGTCATTCTTACGGATTCTAAAAGTGCCCTACAACATCTGGCTCGATGTCCCTCTCACGTGAGAGGACTACCGATTGCCTATCGTATAATAAAATCGATTTTAAGACTGCTATCCTACAATAAAAAAGTAATGCTTCAATGGATACCATCACATATAAATCTGGAAGGGAATGATGAGGTAGACCTGCGAGCCAAAGAAGCAATGGAGGATGGAGTTCCTTTAACAGTTGTACCAGTTGCTTCGGAAAGTTTTACATTAATTAAAGAACAGTGCCGTTTATCCTGGCAAGAATATTTTGATAGACGTTCTCTTGAAAAGGGCATCTGGTTCCGAACTATTCAGCCACAAATTTCAAAATTTCCTTGGATTGATAATGTAATATGTAGTAGACAGTATCTAGTTACAATATTAAGATTACGTTCGGGACACATTCCGTCAAACAAATTTGCTTTTTTAATGAAAAAAGTTTTATCGCCTAATTGTATTGATTGCTGTAGGGTTGAAGACGTACAACATATTTTGACGGAGTGTGTTCGCACGGAATCGTTCAGATCTTTAAATTTTCCGAGGTCAATGCAAGTTGGCCACTTGAACAGTATTTTGGCTTCTCCTATGTCGGAAGAAGCCAAGGTACTGGGCAAACTGATTCTGTTGGGACTTCCAAAACTTTAGGTTCTATTGATTAGAACTGTAATTGTGAATTATTGTTAATCCTTCACGGGACGATGTGGTCGCACAGCGACAAAGTCCCTTTTAATAAATTAAAAAAAAAAAAAAATTCTTCAAACATTTGCAAAATGTTCACTCGAAAGATACACAATACTTAGAACAATCGCGCTTAGAATAGGGCCCCTGAGTCTAGTGTGAGGTCATAATAGTCCGGAGGCTGGTGGTCGCTGAATGTAATACTGGTCGGCAACCGCATCTTTCTGCCGAAACAATAGAATTTCATTATGTACGACGTGTACGACAGAAATGAGCGCCGTAGTTTTTCTCCGGTCGATGGTTCGACGCAAATTCTACCACCATACCTTTAGGAGATATTTTTAGCAAACAACGTCCGGTACCTTTTTTGGTTGAATATTTAAATCATAACAAATGGTTATTTAATACTAAAAGAAATTCCTGCTGTATGGTATTTTTTTAAGTATGTTTCAATAAACAATTGTGCTAAAATGGTTTAACACAATTACATACCTATCCGCTGGGCAAAATCGCTTAGGATAAGGGGTTAGAAAAGTTAAGGATACTCACCACTGCAGTGATTCCATTAGAAATTCCAATTAATATTCTTGCTATGTACATTAGTTCTGGTAATTTTGTCAATAGTATTAGTGCCTAAAATCAAAACGAAAATTGTTTTATATTAGTGTTAACTAGGGTTGCCATCTCTAAAATTTGTCAACCAGGACAAGACGCGTTATAACCCCGGATTTTAGAGCCTAAAACCCGGACATGTCAACAGTGGGGAGGGTGGGGTGGAGTTATTTTTTTTAAACCCGGACTACAAATGAAGTCCGGCCCGGACGCTCCCCGGACGCCCTCTAAACTAGGACAAATCCGGGGAAACCCGGACGGATGGCAACCCTAGTGCTAACTAGTTTTCCTGTTTTCAGTATTGGTTAAAATTAAGGAGAACTTATGTTCGATTCCCGACTAAATCATGAGGAAATTAATTTAGAAAAAATAAATTGCTATGTATATTATGTCCACCAATCCACACTAGGTAAGCGTGGTGGACTATGGCCTAAATCCCTCTCACTTGTTACAAACCTGTGCTCAGCAGTGGGACATAAGGTTGGGAAAAAAATGAATTGTACCTCAGTTCATCATGGTTCCTTAGAAGCCTGCGTTAGAAGCGTAATGCTTGGTCGGAACATATTTCGATAGCACTACAATGTTGGAGTATCTTTTTTTTTTTGAATGGAGTAGCAGACGAGCATGCAGGCCACGTGGTGTTAAGTGGTCGCTGCAGCCCATGGATATCTACACACAACCCTGTGACACAACCTCAAGCAAGCAGCAAAACTTACCTATAGTTTTGTCTGAGGTCGTATGCAGTTGCGCTGCTACTCCGAAGGCTGACATGTATTACACTTACACGTCGTGTAAGTCTGGCCGGCAACTGCACCCTTCCACCGAAACCAGGCGCGGTCCCAGGTGGGTCACAGGGGACATGACCCCCCAAATCCATCAGTCATGCGTAGATCGAAGGCGAAACAAACCAATTTGGGACAACTTCCCCTAAACTTCTTAGTAACCCCTCCCCCTCAAATTATTGCTTACTATAACACTAAGGACTATCTTAATGATAAAGGAGCGTGGGAATGAATCTCGCTCACACAAGGCTGTTTCTTCATAGAATGTGTTAGTTTTAATATTCCTCGCATCTGTGAGCAGGTGGAAGTGGATTGATAGTGTCTCACACGATCAGCTGTCACGTGTGCCCATTATCAACCCATAGCCATTCTGTTATCTCAAATATATAATGTACTTTTTTAAAAGAGTGCTGCTGGGAGTTTTTTTCCGCCGCCTTTTTTCTCTCAGCTCAACATCTAGCCCAAACGGGCACCTAAAGGCGATGACCGGCAAAAAATGACATTCATTAAGCGAATATTTTGTATTCCTATTAGGTATGAAATAAATATTTTTTCTTTCTTTGTTTCTTTCTTTCCAAATTGAAGGCTGCAACCGCGCCTGACCGAAACACAACAGAATTGCTTCATGATTGAATATTGACACAAGTGAACTGAGTGTTATTAGTATTACTGCGTATTCGAAATGAAGTGTCTTCAAGAAACTTGTTCGAGACCATCTCTTGCGTACTTCCACTCACACCTGAATCATTAGAGGATCTGACTTTAACGGTCTTGTAATATATTTACTTGGTTGTTTATAACATTCAATGAGTATGTATTTAGAAATATGAATTGTATGTATGTATTATGTGTAAAGAAATATATCGCGTATATTATGTATTATAAATATGCATAAATAAATTCACAATTGCTATAGTATGCGCCTACCACAAGCTCTACTCATCACACGGCATTAATCACGCCCTTGTATACTTAGTTTAAGGTAATACTATAAGGTCAAATACATAAATAAATAAATAAATGACGTGTCCTCCACTCCACACTTGGATTACGACCTAACTGCTTCTTAACGCTGAAGGAAGATGCCCATCAATGGGATATATGCACGGTATAACAGCAATTCTTGGCGGGTTCTAAACGACCTTGCTCTATGCACGGAGTCAAACGTACCGCACCTAAACAGCCAGGGACAGTAGCGGCGAACACGGTGCGACGGCGGCCCACTCGCTCGCAGAGCACCTGCCCCATGTAGCAGCCGGGCAAAGCGCCCAGGGCTGCCAGCGACACCACCCATGAACTCTGCGCCTACATACAAAACGTCAAAAACGTGGCTTTTACGGCCAAGCCACACTGGCTACTTTTAGCATCGATCGGCAGTTTTTATTTTTTTCTTCAATTATGGCATCGCAAACTCTGCATGGCTTGGCTGCAACTCTTTTTGCGTCCCACTGCTTGGCACGGGTCTCTCCCAATTATTGGGGAGGCCTGAAGCTTACTCCACCACGCTGCTCCAATTCGGGTTGGTTGAGATGCGGGTTAGTGGCCAACCCGCGGTCGGATGTTTTGAAGCCGCCCATAAGGCCTCCGACAAGGTTTAACGACTAATATCTTTCGACATCAACCGGGACCGACGGCTTAACGTGCCCTCCGAAGCACGGAAACTCGCATGAAATTTTTGCCACTAGCGCCCGTTTGACATAGCTGCATAGATCGCTTGCGTTCTGTTCTACGCTAGCCGGCCGGGCCATGCGCGCTTACCCTACGTTTTACGCGATGCAGCTTCGATGCACTAGAAAAATCGCCGATGCTAAGAGCAGCAAGAGTAGCTTAGCGTTAGCGTTAATAACGGCTAACTATGTGCCACAAAATAAATAAGGCCTTTTAAATCACTTTGTTTTCCATCCGTCTGTATTCTACTGTGTGTAGAGCATCAAAGGTATACTCCCGCCTCTTAGTTCTACTATAATAGTGTATATAAATTTTCAAATGTGTACAAGTGTATGTTTAGTACATATTTGTAGATTCACTTTTATTCATATGCTTAAATGGTAAAGTAATGGCGCGAGCGGTTTTTGAAACACCGTTACAAAGACATGTCTCTGTATTTTCATCAAGTTAATAACGGAAATGATACTGCCTTTAAAATTACCTTTAGTTTTCGGACTTTTCCTTGAACTTGTGCTATAAAACAATGTTACTTGCCAAAAATAGTTTTAGGTCAACGGGAAGTACCCTGCCAATTTTGATTCCATTAAAAGTGTCGAATGTTTACGGCCGTATGTTTTACAGTAATTCAAAAGTTTTATTTTTCACAACTTCAAGAGACTTTTGACACTTTCAGTCAAAAGGGTCAAAAGGCCCTTGAATTAATATGGTTTTAATTTCAACTCGATATCTCCACTTGTTCTAATTAAGGATGACAGACGGACGGACGGCTGGACAACAAAGTAATCCTAAGGTATATATAAAACAACTGGCTCATAACGACAATAACGATAAGTTAATGAACTACGATTATTAACTAAAAGAAAATTAAATAACACAATGTACACAATTTCATAAAATCATACTCACATCTGTTATTTGTAAATTAGCTTCTCCATTCTTGAACTTTGGAATTGCCGGCGAAGGCCATGATATTGTAGCTCCGGTAAAGGTAAACGCAAATGACACTACGAAATTTTATAAATATTTTTTTTTGGGAAAAATCTTATGATTCATTTACAATTTTACACAAATTATAATGCGTTAGTCAGCAAAGTTTCCACTGACATATAGTAGATAACATTAAGAAATAATCAAAAAATATAGCAAGGAATTAATTTAAAAATCCCGCCATTGACTTACCACATATTCCCGCCAAGAGTTGCACTGTCAGGTTTCGCCTTTTCATCATAATTTAAGCTGTTACCTACTGACTATAAAACTATTTTCATTTAATTTTTCCATGTAAACGTCACTTCTCTCATAGGCGACTACGACCGACCGTGGTCCTCATTGCGAATGCGTCAATAATAATTATTTTTCAAACTTATCACCATGTCAATATCCCTCAGTAGATAGGTATACAAGTCACTGTATGTTTATATAACTGTTTCAGTCAGACTGAGTTGTCTAGAGTGAGTCAGCAGACTACATGAGTGTAGGTAGATAATAAAGAGCTAATAATAGTTAGTGTAGAGTCCTTTTCACGAAAGAAGTCCCCCAGACGCAGCGCTGTAGTCGCGTGACGTAATGTTGCCATTTATGAGTAAAAAATTACCTATTTTACATTTAGCATAATATGTAATTTATCAATTAATACTATTTCCTGCATACTTCGATGAAACAATATAAGCTCTTAAATTGTATTAAGAAATAAATACATTTTAGATAGGCTGTGATTTCATTACTCAAGCCCATACTATAACAATAGTTCAGATTAGTGAAACATGTATATTTCTGATAACTGGTAAGTCAAAAGTATATTTGGGCATTTTTATCAAAATGTCTACCAACCCACTCATGGGATGACCCATGTAATAAGTCCAAATAACTAACGTTATTATGACTGTAAGTGTCGTGTTATTATTAAATAGTTTAAAATGACTAAAGTTTCCTTTTTTACTATGTTGTTAGGTGAGATTAACCTATATTTACTATTTTTCTGTTATGTAAAAAGCATATTTTTATTTACTTATATAAGCGGTGTTCTACCTACTTACAGGGAAAAGATGAGAAAATAGGGTAAAGAAAAGCATCACAATTTTTAATTCAGAGTTTTATTGAATAATTGTGATCAGCGGCCATAGGAACATCACTGTCTGAAGAGTGGATGGAAACAGAATCAGATTCTGTTTCAGTATCACTAGTCGTAGATATAATTATTCGGTCCAGTAGTTTGCGTCTAGATTGACATCGCTTGTACTTGAAACCAATCCTATTTAATATCCTGTGCAATGTTGTGATGCTTCCCTGAAAATTTATGTATTCTCTTTCTCAGAGCTGCCCGTAATTTAGCCAATGTTGGTAATTCTTTATGTACAACGTAAAAACTGTAATTTTTTTGCCGGATAGCGCACAAAATAAATCGAACCCGTCCAAGTCGAAATTTTTCAGATGCGGGAGACTCTTCCCCGGGGTGACAATTTTTTTCGAAGTACACGCCGTTGTTATACCTTATTTTGTAATTCTTGTTACAGTATTCTCCGACACACCTGCAATTAAATAATGAACAATTAAAAATAATAGTAACTTTAAGTTTATAATGCTTATGTACTACGTTATATATGTTTTAATTTCAGTTACTTAGTTTCATCACGTTATGTTTATATATCAATTTTGTCGCAAAAATCAATATATATCATAAAAGTCCCATCAATACAGCAAAAAATTATTATATGGCATCTCTAAAAAGTACCTGTTATGACGGCGACTCTCTTCCAAACATTGTTTAGTGGTATTAAAACACCTTGATTCTTTTGTTACGCTTCACAGAAATCTTTCACCTTCAATATCATTTCTCGAGCCGAACTTTTTACAACTTTTGGCTTTGTAAACAATCTTAAAAATGCACTAAGCTGGTTAAAAACTCACAAAAATCTACCACAACAAACGAACTTGATAACATCGACAAACGACAACATGGCTGACATGGCTGACCTGTCAAATTTAGTTCCAAAAATCACCGCGGGACTTCTTTCATGAAAAGGACTCTACACACTACTTTTGTTACATTTACTTATTACAGTTGTCTATGGTCTAGACATTATTATTTATTCTTAGTCTTGACATTGAAAATTAGAGAGCTATAAAGTCTGTGTTAGAGACTGAAAATTGATAAAGTTGCAGTCTCAGGTTGCAGTAAAGAAAAATCTTAAGGATGATTATTATATATGTTTTGGTAAAATAAGGTATATTAATGAAAAAAAAATTACAAAAAAATCACCTTTATTCCTCTGTAATAACATCAGGGTCAAAATCTTGTGGCATATTTTCTATGATTTTTCTAATTTGCATTGCTACCACAGGATTGTCGGTGCATATGCTTGACACAGAATAAGGTGGTAGGATACTAATATTTCCAAATAATATCTTTTCACCTGATTCAGTTACTTGGAGTAAATTCTTTTTAAACCAAGAAATTAATTTATTTTTTCGTTTTACATTGTCATCAGAAGTAGTAAGTGTTGCCATCTTCTGTTCAGGTAATTGAATATTAGGACTTGGTTGCGTTTCCACAACATCTATTATTGCATGCCCTGGTACTATGTTTATTGTGTGAGAATTTTCTTCAGGAGCTAGCAGAATTATACTGAAAAATATAACAAATATTTGCAAAGTATGTTCCAAATCTGCATATTTATCATTATTAGAAGAACACAGGTTTTGAATTTAAGTTTCAGTAGGTATTATAATGATATAGTTATGTGTGTATACATTAGGAATATTATTCATATTTACATGTAGGAATATGAAAAATGCAGACAAAAAGCTGGACATCTTAATAAAAGTCCAGACTTTTTAGTCACAAATTGCAACTAAGTGCAATCATTCATTTTGGTATAGGAAACATGTTTTTTTATTATTTATTTATTATAATGGATTGAATAATGAATAAGGTGTTAAGGAACTCCATTGTTATAAACTACTTTGCAATGATCCACAATCAAAATATTGTGGTGCACATCCCTTCCTCCCACATAAGAATTTGTTTACTATAATATTTTGAAAGTGCAGAACGACTATTTAAAATGAACAGAACAAATCGTACCATATAATTTGACAACAGAATGAATATTTAAAATGAAACTTTCCTCATTCAACACTTCTTGTATGCTGGCCCTAGACAGTAACACAAATTATATAGCACTTTTGGTGGTGCAAACAACCTCAACTTCATCAATTTCATTATATGGCACATACCTGCTCCATACAAATGGCGATACAGTGCAATGACGTAACTAACCAATTTCAAATGAGAGAAAAATAATTTTATCTGATGTGGTTACATGTTGTGCCACAACACATGCATTGATTGTGATGATGATGCACCGAAAGTGATAAATATACATTTACACAAATTATGACGCTTGATAGATATCTATGTCACTCAAAATCAATGCATTTGTTGTGGCACAAAATGCAACCTAGTCAGTTTTTTTTTGTCGCTTGTTCTATAACACCAGCTGCTCATAAGATTATTAGTTAGTTACATCATTGCACCATATCACCATTTGTATAGTGCAGGTATGTGCCATATAATGAAATTAGGTACGGTCATGCATGAACATCATCCTTGCTTTCAATTATTTTGTCACATTTTACCCTGAAGAACAATATAGTGATACAACTGTTAAACAAAACAAGTTGTTTCATGACATTCCCGACCTCATATCCTGCATGAGAGACAGCATGTAATACATGTCATGCTGCATGTTCATGGGCATGAAATAGATTTGTTGTACCTCCAATCAAGCAATAAAGGATTTCCTACGCTAGGTACATTAAAACAAAAAGGATCATATTCTTGGGAGCTCGGATAAGCGGTGGTTCGCTTGATCGATATTCGGATAATCGCTACTGTTCTTAAATATTATTTATTATACTATCCGATTTTTACTTGAGTTCATGTTTTTAAAGTAGGTGATGCTACATTAAGATTTGAATAATTTGGTACTTTCCACTCAATCAGTCTGTAATTTTATAATAACATTTTTTTTCTATAATATGATGATAATGTCTTTTCTTATAAACTGTGAATCAACACAAATTTACATTACTTACGTAGTAAATGTTATAATTACCTGTGTTGGACCGGATCAATCGAATGTACATATCCATAAAAAAAGGTGTCTTTTATGATTTGTACTTTTACATATTTATTGATAAGCTGAAGAAGTCCTTCGACATCTTCTTTTAATGTTTCATAGTTCACATTACAATTTGAAGACTCTTTGTCATCCATAGTTATTATCTTGTATTTAAGTTTAATTTTAGTTTGTTGATTCAAGCAATATATGATTACTATGTGACTTAATAATTATTATTTAATTTTCCTACAAAATCCATCCGCTGCTGTGTTGTTCTTGTTTATTTGTTGACAAAACAAAAATGACTTTTTTTTTTTTTTTTTTCTGGTAATGGCATCACGCGGTTTGCGTATCGCCAATGACAATAAAGCGGAGAAACGGGACGCATATAAAATGAAAATCGATTCAATTTGGAAAAATCAATCAGGAAAGTTGTGAAAAAAAATATAAAAATACAATATAAATATATGCATATACACAGTACATATTATTATTAACGATAAATATTTATATGTATATTTACTATATTTGAATATTATTTTCTAATATGAATGAGGAAATACTATTGTAAACAGCAGGATCTTTACTTAAAAGAAGGCATAATATAGAGGAGGGGAAAGGAACTTTCAAAGAAATAAGGGAAGCAAAAAAGGAAGAGTGATTATACAATGGGCAAGAAAAAAATAAATGGTTTAAGTCTCCTACATCAATACCACAGGCACAATTAGAGTTATCAATTAAATTGAGTCTAGCCAGATGATTAGGTGTACAAGTATGACCTAGTCGCAATCGTATTAGGATGCTAGTAGTTTTTTTGGTGAGCTTATGTTTGGAAAACCAAGGTTTATACGGAATAGTTGGCTGTAGTTTAAAAAAGTAGTGTCCCTTTGTTTTGCTTGTTTCTTTCCACAGCGAACACCAAGAATTACGAAGATAAGTGGCCGGTAAAGAAAACAAATCAGGTACATAAATTTTGTATGGGTAAATGTCCCCACACTTCACCGCCTCATTCGCAAGTTGATCTGCCTTAATATTACCCTTTATACCACAATGACCAGGAATCCAAGCTAAATGAATAGAGTAATTTTGAAGAAAAGAGAGATGAAGCAAGTGTTTAATCTCAAAAATAAGGGGGTGTTGTGGATTATGTTTAAACGGAGGTTTTAAAAGTGCTTGAAGGGCGCTTAAAGAATCAGTAAAAATAATGGTTTTATATAGTTTCATAAGAAGCGTGAATTCGACTGCTTTTAAAATGCCCATACATTCACCAGAGAATATAGAACATTCTGGTGGAAGCTTAACTTTTTGAATTATATTACTTTGTGAATGATAAATGCCTACACCAACATAATCGTTATTACTTGTCACATGTTTTGATGCGTCCGTAAAAATATATTCAAAACCAGACCACTGATCGTTAAGTATGGAAGTAAAATGTAGATTTGCATTTAGATCATGTTTTTTGATTCCAAAATTAAGTTTAATATTAACAGGATGAATTAGGGATTCATAGCTATATTTAAATACAGGTAAGATTGGAAGTCTTTCTACAGGAGCTGTGAGGGATAAATATTTTTTGTAACTTATAACTAAACAGGGAGTAGTTTTATGAGTCCAGTATGAAGAAGATTCAGTGAGATCTGAAAGAATTTTAAGTTTAGATAATAAAGGATGTTTACAATATTGCAAGGTCCGGAAAAAATATTTATCACATAGCATTTGGCGCCTTAAATAAAACGGAGGATCACAGCATTCAACTTGTAATGCGTTACGAGGACTGGATTTCATAGCCCCACATATTATTCTTAAACATTTAGATTGGATACTATCTAGACGTTTTAATCCGTAAACGTTAGCTGGTTCCAAGAGAAAAGTTCCATAGTCAAGCCGACTACGAATAATAGAATTATATATTAACCTTAAAGACGACGGATGAGAACCCCACCAAACTCCAGCCAAACATCTAATCATATTAATATGTCTCTCACACTTATTAAACACATACTCGCAATGTTGGAATCCAGTAAGCTTAGAATCTAACATTAAACCCAAAAATTTTACCTGAGTCTTAACGGGAATTAATACGTTTTGGTAATATATGTTAATAGGTGGCAATAATCGCTTACGTGAAAATAAAACTATTGTACTTTTAGCTGCTGAAAGTTGTAAACCATTTTTATCCAACCATTTTTCTAATAATTCTAGAGATAAAGATAAAGATGAACATGCATCAATAATATTATGATTTGAAGTATATAGGAGTAAATCGTCAGCATACTGTAAGATGTTAACTGAACCATGAAGAGAGGCTTCTAGGTCGTGTGTATAAAATTAAATATTGTATAATATTGGACTTAAAACTGATCCCTGAGGTAGGCCTTTCCAGATTGTTCTTTTTATAATAGTATAATCATTATAAGACACACATATTTGTCTCTCCGATAACATTTGAAGGATAAAATTTATAAACTTTATAGGTACCCCTAAGCTACAAAGTTTTTCTTTCAGAATAGATGGTATAACATTATTGTAGGCATTAGTAACATCTAAGAAAGCAGATAAAATAGATTGATTCTGCGTAAAGGCTAATCGAATATCTGTTGTAAATAAGGCCAAACTATCAATGGTACTTTTACCTTTCCGAAATCCGAATTGAGACTCACTTAGCAAATTGTTACTTTCAATGAACCATTCTAATCTGTTTTTGATTAAGTGTTCAGCAATTTTGATTAGAACAGATGAGAGGGCTATGGGTCTATAGGAAGTAGCATGAGAAGGGTTCTTAAGTGGCTTCAAAATAGGAATTATTTCTTGTTCCTTCCAAGACTGTGGAATGTTTCCTGTTACCATGATGGAGTTAATGATATCGAGATATTCAAATAATGTAATGTCAGATAGGTGTGATATAAAAGAATAAGGTATGCCATCAAGGCCAGGGCTAGAGTCCCGTAGATATTTTAAAACATTCTGGAGTTCGATCATGGAGAATTCAGAATTTAAGTCCGGATGATCAGTTTCAGAAAGGTGGGAAATAGGATAAAAAGATATCTGTTCAGGAACGAATGGAGGAGCTAAATGGTCTAAGAATTCCTGAGCTAGGTTTTCAGATAAACAAGGAGATGTTGATATATTTAATGAAGATCGAAATCTTTTAATGTTACGCCATACAAGAGATGAAGGTGTATCTGGACATAAGGACATGCAGAAATTATGCCAGCTTTGCCGTTTCTTCTGTTTGAAGAGGATTTTGGTAGATTTTATTGCATTGATTACTATTAAAAAGTTTTTTTCATTAATGTTACTAATATAATTTGCTTCCGCAACTTTTCTTTTGTTAATTGCCTGGGTGCATTCTTTATCCCACCACGGGGGTGATGGAATAAAAGTATTTTTACGATTTTTACGAGGGAATATTTTATCTGCTGTTTCAATTATAGTTTTAGCAAAAAACTCTGCGCGATCATTAATTGTGTAATAATTTTTACTTTTCATATTTTTTTCTATAGTAGCACTAAAGACCTTCCAATCGTTATCGGTTAAATTAGATGTATTATATCGCAAACGTGGAGGAGGGTTGTAGTTATTATGATTAAAAATATTTGTGGGAAAAGAAATAATTATTGGGAAGTGATCGCTTCCGTATGTTGAACAAAGAACAGACCATGATAATTTAGACGCTAAATTTGGCGTGCACAGCGACAAATCAACTGCGCTAATTTTTTCGTGGGGATTTGTGCGTCGGGTTGGAATACCTGTATTTAAAACACATATGTTTAATGAATCGAAAACTTCCAATAAAAGCTCTCCACATAGCGAAGAAACAGAACTTCCCCATGATTGATGCTGGCAATTTAAATCACCCATTACGACAAATGGCTTGGGTAAAGTATTGAGAAGATTTTTTATTTCTTTTATTATAAATGGTCTAGGTCTAGGAATGTACAGAGACACAAAACAAATCTTATTAACAGTCACTGCAACCATTGAAAAATCATCACTATGAGAAGGAAGAGATATAGAAGAATAAACAAATGTGTTTTTAACTAAAATGGTAACACCGCCATAACCGTCAGAACGATCATGTCTGACTAAAGTACTCTGTGTGTCTGACACAATTATAACCTGATATTTTGAAACAAACATCAGGTTTTAACCAAGTTTCTGATAATGAAATAATGAAAGGGTTAAATTTATTAATTAAATAGAACATTTCACTTTTTTTGTGGAATACACTCCTACAATTCCATTGCAGGACTTTGCTGTCCATCATTGGAATTTTTAATATTAGATAATACACTATTAATTGGTGCAACGTTGGACGGTAAATAAATATTAAACTGCGATAAAGTAGCAATAAGGGCATTGATAATTTCAGAAAGCGATGGAGCTGGTGAAGCTTCATCATCTTCCCTGTACTGAAGAACAGTACCACTATTAGATGATTGAAAATTATTAATGTGATCTTGAATAATTTCTTTATGAGCTTTGCGATCATAGCTTTTAATTGGAGTGCTAGGAGCCCGTCGAGGAAGAAATACAGTTTTTTTATAAGATAAACTTTGTGTGTTTTGATTTGGTGAACTTATGATATTGTGATTATTGTTAACAGTATTTACAGCACTAGCATAAGATTTTGCAATTGGAGGGTGTAATTTTGACGCTTCTACATAAGATATACAATTTTGTGACATTGATAATTTTATTTGTTTTTGCCTATTTAACTCTATACAATTTTTACTATTGGCAAAATGTGGACCTGAACAAATAGGATTATCATCGCCTATACTACATGAGTCACCAGTATGTTCTTGCCCGCACTTATAACACCGTGGTTTCGACCTACATTGTAACTTAGTATGTCCATAACGGCAGCAGTTAAAACATTGTATGGTTGGGTAAATATATAAATCAACTGCTAAAGCATTGTAGCACATAAATATATGCTTTGGTAATACTTGACCATCAAATGTAACAACAATAGATTGTGTTGGCTTCCAAGTAGGAGAACCATCAATAATTACTTTATAATTAAGACGTCTCACTTTTAATATTTTACCACACCCTACTGGAGTCTGAATGTTCTCTAGAATTTCTTCAGGAGACCATTCAGCTGGAACACCTCGCACTAAGCCCATTTTAGTAACATTGTAGGATGGAATAAAGGCTTTAAGATTATTGGCATTTAGGCATTCACTAGTTATAAACGAATTAGCATTAAGATAATTGGAAAAAGCAATAGTCATGCGGTTTCTACCAATTCTCTTAAGACTCCCTTCAACTATATTATTAAATCTGTAATTTTTTAAAAATTTCCCGAATGTAATAGGGTGGAGTGAGGTTCCAACATTAGGCGATGATGTAACTCTTTGTACGTGGACAATAAATGGAGCAGCATCTGTATCATTATACAATTTTCTGAAAATCTGTTGGGGTTCAGCAATCTGGGAATTGATATTATCAGATATGATGGGTTGATTCTGACTGTTATTACTCACTGTACAAACTGTGCCTGTGGATTGAAGGGGTGTATTTACATTACAAACTTCAGTAGTAGAAGTATTGTCTTCATCGAGACACGTACATCCAATATTAGGTTGATTACCAAGATGCTTCCTCTGTTTTTTATTACATGTTTTACACATCTTTTTTTGAAATTTCCTTTTACCTGTAATTATTTTGGATGAACCATCTGTGTCAAACGCAGATTCATCATTTTCGCAGTAATCTATTGTTACAAAATTTGATGCCTGGGGGACTGTCCCACCAGGATCCGGAGGATCGTTCATATTAAAATATTACTAACTACTTACCGAACCGAAGAATTATATACAAATAACTATATTTACAAGTTAAAATATGAAATTATATACAATATAAAACTTAACTGATTGAAATTTAAGCTAAAACTATAAAATTGAAAATTTAAATACAAAAACCTCGACCGCCCTTTTTAAGTTTCCCGCGCTTTTTTTTTTTCCAAAAATGACTTAGATCATTAGATGACAAAAAATAATTTTTTTTTTCGTTTTACGGCATTGGATAAAAATCCTTTCAGCCATTCAATATTTACTTTTAAATTTTAATAATGGCGTCGCAAACTTTGTGCATATTGTCAACGTCAAGTAAAATTTTTGCATCACTTTATAATCGACAGTCGCGGAAAGAAAACAATCAGTTAGTCGTCTCGTCAAGTATCGTCGTACTATCTGTCAGTCTTGTTAGTCAAATGTTCAAGTAAAGTGATGGCTACTTTACAATACCAGAACATGTCCGATGGAGTTTTGGAGGCAAGCCGAAAAAATATGTTTTCGCACTGTTATTTTATTTCACAACACTCGTGCACTGTCATTAACCTACCTCTACCTATATCGAGCAAAATGCCATCAACTTTATACCTACTATAAATAGGTGTATACGTTAACTTGACCGAGTAGTACAAGTGTTTTAGCAACAAGCAACAAAAAAGAGCGCCGCGCCATGAGATTATGTTCTTTAATTTACATACATGAAGTTTTGTAGTGTCATCAATCAGAGGCAAGTGTGCCAATGTTAATAAAAAATATCTTAAAAAACATACAGCCGAATACAGTACCTCCTCCTTTTGGAAGTCGGTAAAATTATTTTTCATTCTTACAGATACAGTCGATAATAATACATTTTTTTACTTACATATAAAAACCTTGATTTTATTTTCTTGATTTGCCCTTCCGTATAGGGCTGCCATCCGTCCGGATTTCCCCGGATTTGTCCTAGTTTGAAGGGCGTCCGAGGGCCGTCCGACAGGGGTTTTCGAAAAGTTTTGTTGTCAGAGGAAATCCATTTTTTAATAGATAAGCGATAAATTGAAATAAAACTTAATTAAAAATTCATCCACAATAACCCGCATTCAAGAAGGCTCGGCAAAATAGTCAACGATCGAATGGAAAAAAAAATTATAACGATGTTTTTATTTTTGTTGCATAAAATAATTTTCCACAGATGTCCGGGGAAAAAACCATATTTCGTCCAAATGTCCGGGATTTTTGCAGTGTTTTTATCCGGCGTCGGCAATTTAGGTGATGGCAGCCCTACCTCCGTAGCAGAGCAACTGTGAAATCACAGGCACACACAATACAAGAAGCGCCTGCCTTTCTCACAGGTCTATTGAAGAACTGTGATTGAAGAATGTATGCATTCCGTAATACCTTTATTTAGAGTAATACTGTTAGATGAATACCAATCTTAGACCGCATAGGTCTTACGGGGCGGTTTGAAAACACCCGATAGCGGATTGACCGGCCACTAACTAATCTGCGTCCGCACTGGATCAGTGTGGTGGAGAGTCCTCCCCATTGATGGGGAGAGATCTATGGCCAGCAGTGAGATCCAAAAAGGCTTGCAGCCAGCTAACTTAAAATTTCATGATTTGTATGTACACCGTGTATGTTTTTGTATGACTGGAGTAAGTACGTTTATCCTATCTTAAACAAATTTCGTGATATAATAGTGTATATTTTAGTTTAGACAGTGGCACAGAGTACATTTGTATTGGACAGTGGTATAGACGGTGTTGGTGGTCAAAGGTTAACCCATAAGAATAAATAATACTACGTAGAACGGAAACTCCCGCTCAAAACGGGCTCAAGGTCACGATATTTGCCTACACTTTAATTTCGGCTAAACCGACTACTGAAGACGGGCTGTCTCGGACGGGCGCGTCAATTACAATAACGGCGCCAAGTTAATGTGGTGTGTTTGGTTGTACAAACAATTCTAAAACAATGCCAAACTTAAGTTTTTTTAGTTTGCCCAAAGATGATGCGAGATAAGTAATATTTTTTAAATATTATTCCTTTTCCGTACCTAATTTATCAAAAGGATGTGACCAGTTCTTTTTGTGTAGCCAATTGTTTCACTTTCACTCAATTATAAAAAAAAATGTTAGATAACTACAGCATTTTAACATGTCGCCAAAATATTTTTTAATAGCCCCCGCCATTGGTCATTGAACCTTTCCCGATTGTTTTGCCTCGCGATTGCGGCGCCGCGGCACTGGCGCACGCACGTTATACTTAATATGTAATTCGTTTATTTTAAACCTACACTACGTAAGTACTTACACCTATGTAGGTAAGTAATACTTACTTAATGGCTTCATTTGGTATGGTACTCATAATAATTTATTATTCATGAGCAGGTATTTATAGTGTAGGTAAGTATTTATAATTCTCATACTTTGTAATACTAAACTAAAATAATGATTTTTAAGTAAAGGAAAACTTATATTTTAGCTACCTATATTATCTATAAAAAAGCAGTATTAACAGTTGACAACCCTGTCAACACGCCTGGGCGACAGAGGGGCGTAACGAGGTGAAGGGGGAAGTAGGTATAAAAATAGCGGCGTTTTCCACCCGGTCAAAGGAGATTCCGTTCTATGTAATTATTATTTATTCTTATGCCTTTGGGTTTTTGGCAAGTATTCCTGTATCGCATAAATAAAACACCTTAAACTACCCAATACAATAAAATTTATTAGTATAGAATGTCAAGTAAAGTTTTGACAAATGAAATTAAAAACTCTGATCAATTTTAATTGATCTGAGGTTAGAAAGTAAAAATTGAGATCAATGATTTTATTTTTCGTACCATATAATTTGATAAACCAGTAGTAATATGACTAAGAAAATAAAGAACAACTCATAGGTAGTTAATTATCAACTTAACTTTGATTATAAAAATTTGTGGAAGCAACGTATTATTAGCTAGTTAACCGAAGTTCAAGTTTCTCAGAAACGACTTCATGTTACTGTTCAAAAGACTGATCGCTGTTCTTTGCAAAAATCTTATAAACTTAGCCACTACCTACTGTTTGTCGAGTACGTAATCGTAAAATATTGACCACCAATTTAACCTTTCAACTTAAATTTTCAATTTATAACCATACATTAACTACACTTTGATGTAGTATACTTTGAGGTAGGAATTAATGGAAAATCTATACCAAAAGTGATCTATACCTACCATAAGAATAAATAATAATTATTATTTATTCTTAGGTACCTACTTACACTAAAATATATGTATTTATAAATCAATCATTTTCATGAAATAAAAATAAAAAATCAAATAAAAACAATTATTAATACAAATAAAAAAACTACTGCTTAAAACAAAAAAATGAAAATCATACATAAGTGGAAAAATAATAATAATATATTAATAACTAAAACTCCTGTTACAAAATGATAGGGTAGAGCATGGAGTCGGAGACTACGAAAAAACTACCAAGATTGTATTTATTTACTTATTAGTGTAGTAAATAAATACCTACATAGATATTAAAAAAATTTAATAAGGATATTTTTATCTAAATTTAAGTATTTTTGAATTAAAATTAAAACTATTCATGCAATTTGCTTATTATTTTAAACCCCCTCATCGATTCAGCCTGGTCTCCAATCGAAACTGAACTTTTAAATAAATGCATGCATATTCATTTTGGTTTTCACAATAAAACTTATTGAAAAGTATTGCAAGGACTTGTTAAGGCTTGTGTTTTGAGTTCACAGCGTTCATTAATTATATTTTTTAATTGTTTATGTATTTCTAAAATTTCCATAACGTCATTTAGGTCCGGCTTCCTCACAAATGTACAGTGGGTAAAGCCAGTTATTCTAATAATCATATCTATCAAGCTACACTCAGTTCATTTTTTATGTACGAACAATACCTACGTCCTTGGTGGTTGCAGAATGAATATAATATATGTTTTTGTTACATGTTCATTGGTTTTCTGCAAGCCTAGTATAATTTTAATACGTAGTACTTAAATTAATATGTTATACTTACCCTATTTAAAATGAAATGGATGTTTGAATGGATTATTACCTTGCGGCCCGCCGGGACTATTGCATCCACTCTGATTTTTTTGTCTTATATGATTCGGCCCTGGGCTTTTTGGTCTGGGACCGGAGCCATGGTGCCCCGGACCTCGTGGTCCTTGACCTTTAGGGCCAGGACCTCTAGGACCCGAGCCTTTAGGTCCCTGTCCCGGACCCTTACCCGCTTGGCTTACATTACCCCCATCACTCTTCTCAAATTTCTGATTAGGATTTACAGGAATCCTTTTAATAAGAATTCTAAACAACATCTTCTTATCTTTGATAAAATGATTAAGCATGCTCAGAGGCATAATGGCACACTTGCCCTGACGAAATATTTCATCAGTTTTCATAGCATCATTGAAACAATATTCAAAAAACATCACCTTACGTCTACTATCCTGTTTACTAGTAACATGAATCTCGTAGATATGCTGTTGAGCCACTTTCTTACTGCCAATATGTTGCACAATCCAGTAAGCCATTTTCAGAATTGTGTCGATTTTGACAGTCACGATGAAGAGCATCTTAGCTTGTGCAATCAAAAACATGAAGCGATCATCCTCAAAAGCAGAAACATTGTTGAGTTCAACGTCCGAATCAGTACTAATGTTGCAATTCCCTGGGTGACGATCTTGGAAATGCAGCAACATATCTTTGATTTTTCCTAAAAGATAGACAACAGCAGTTCAATTAATGTTGTTACACAAAATAAATTAACATCACATAATTTGCTGAGGATTAGTCTAAGGTTTTTTAAGTTTGTCTAAGTCAGTCAGTTTTGAGTCAGTCAACTGGTTAAACCCGCTTCCACCAACCCGCATTGGAGCAGCGTGGTGGAGTAAGCTCCAGGCCTCCCCAATAATGGGGCGAGACCCGTGCCCAGCAGTGGAACGCAAAAAGGGTTGCAGCCAGCCAGCCAACTGGTTAAAATAATGATACATTCTTGCAATACGAAAAGCCATGTTTTACCACTGTTCTTTCCCCATTTCATGTTAATGTCTAAATGTTTTCCATTTCATATTAATATATATAGCGATAATTCGATTGAATTCAAAAAAATATCAAGAAAATGAATACAACTTAATTTAGCTCCTTCAAGTTCGAGCAAAATCTTATAACTACATAATATGTAAGTTAAATCCTAAGCGAAATCCTTGTCTTAATAACCTAAAGAATGAAAGTTCATGAAAATTATGGCTTTAGTAATTAGTTAATTTCTTATCTTATTATTAATCATAAAGGTCATACCACTCCATGAACACTTTCCAAATACAGATCCAAGCGGGCAGGCCATTTCCCGAAAAATGCATTCCTTTAAATGGTCGTCTACTTCCGCGGAAGTCATGGTGTACACACAGCCTTCGCTTTTGTTAGGACAAGGGACCTTCGCCTTAAACAAAATTTATAAGTTCATTTAATTTACATGTATGTACATATTTTGCAAGATCTATTAACAGCGAATATGTTTTAAAATATTATTTTTACCTTGCCGATTCTCTATCCCTAACCATTATGCCAGCGCAAGCAGGTGTTTCGAAGCTTTTAAAATTAAAGAGGCGAACCAGTTGGAATGTAATCTATACTAATATATAAAGCTGATGAGTTCGTTTGTTTGTTTGAACGCCCTAATCTCAGGAACTACTGGTTCGAATTGAAAAAATATTTTTATTTTGAATAGTCCATTTATTGGAAAAGGCAATAGGCTATATAACATCATGCTGTGACTAATACCAAAGTCCACGCGGACGAAGTCGCGGGCGGCGGCGGATATATTATAATTTACAGCATTCTCCAGGAATCTGGCATAATTTTTCAAATCCACTGCCGTTGCAGTGCAGTATATTTGTTTCGATTTAGTTTTATAAGCATACCTTGGCGATGATATCTTCAAGTGTCCAGTTTCTCATTTGTGTCATAGCTTGACGACACATAGGACAGATTGGTGGACAGAGATTTGTCGTACATGTTGAGCACAAGCTGTGGCCAGACTGGCACTGGAATATAGGAGCGGACATGGTATCTAGACACACAGGACATTCCGGCAAATCTACACCGACGCCTCCTTTTCTGGAAATAAAATTAATATAATCATGAGTAATTAAAATTGACGGTTTCTGCCTTAAATATCATAAAAGATAACGATCTAAGTAAGTAAGATAAGTAAACTAGAATGCTTAAAAAAACTTACTTTTTATTTACTCTTACTTTAGCCATTTTTATTACAGCAATTTCTGAAAGAAATAGTCTCAATTTAGGTTTCGTTACAGAATAATTGACGGAACGGACGTGAATAAGAAAAATATCATGGACTGCAACAAGTCACCAGGTACCGATAGATGGTATTAGGGTTAGAGATCTTAAGCTAGTAAAAGAAAATATTAGCCCAATTATAGCTTCCACTCTTAACAACTGTATTCAAAAGGGCCTATACCCCGATCTCTTAAAAATTGTTCTCATAAAGACTATACAAACTATATAGACCAATAGCAATTTTAAGTGTAATTTATAAGTGTATAAAATTTATGAGAGAAAACCACTCAATCTTAACGCAATCACGACATGGATTTAGACTAAGACTGCTTTTTCGGATGACGTGAACAGTTGATTAAATAATAATATAATTGTAGCGCTAGTTATAGATTTTAAAAAGGCATTTGATACCCTAGACCATGGGGGCTTGTTGCAGGCAGCAAATTCTGATTCAAAAAGTATCTGGAAAACCAAAATATAGTTGTACGAGTACTTAAATGAGGATATTTTGCATGTAAACAGTATGGTAAATGTTATAAAAAACTGTAGGACATACATATATGTATGTTGACGACACGTGCTTAGTGTATGGTGTAAAAATTACAACATGATTTGAATAATTTAATAAAGTGGATGCACGATAACGGCATATTGATAAATCTTAATTAAACTAAATATGTACATGATCATAGCATAACCCTATAATTACAGTGTAAAATGTGTAAATATCAGTCTCAAAGGTCACTCATATGAATGCTTACATGCGGATCGAATGGATTTTAATTGTGACTGTGAAGCTAGAATTTGTGACAAACTTCAGATATCTTGGACTCACAATAGATCGACGTTTTACATAGGATCTGCAAGTTGAATCAGTAGCAATAGGCTCCGCTCGGTGTTAGGTAAATTAGTACATAGTAATACGGTCCCACATGAATAGAACCAGAACAAAAGTATTATGATTAGCTCTCTTTTGAAAAGATACAAGCATTCTATGATTACGTGTTAATTTATTTCCCTATGTGAAAATTATACATAACCCAATACTCATATCTCTAAAGACATATTTCTAGAATTTACATCCAGAAGAAATAGTAAGAATTTAAACTTTAAGATAAGAACACTATTACGTGAAATAGCTCGACGATTGGGTAGCTCACATCATGTGATCATGTAATATTTAGAAGACCCGGAAAACTGTGATAAGCGATATATAGGAAAAACGAAACGAGTCACGACAGAAAGAGAAAGGCGACGTATACTTCGTGAAGCTTCATATTCTTCTCGGACTGCAGATCAAATAGTAATAGCGGTGAAGGTTGGAACGCAAGCATTGGATAAATACGGACAATGCGTCGTATCGTATCATAAAAAAGTGTTCGACATTAAAACGTTTTTAAATAATGACGTGCTCTAAATCACCGACATTCATTATTCCTTACGTTTAGAATTTGCACGTCAGCATTATGACATGGAAGTTAGAATGGTACAAAGTAATACATATTTACGGACGAAAAAAAAATAATTTGGATGCTCCAGATGATTATGCATATTATTTTCAAGATCTTTGAAAAGAAGAAAGGTATTTGTCCCGTCGCCACAGCGCTTTGGTGTGTGGTGCTATTTGTAGTGAGGGGGTGCTAGATCTAATTGTGCTCGAAGATAAACTAAATGCAGAAAAATACATTAAATTACTAGAACGACAGAAGATAAATATAAAATCAAAATTAGAAAATCGTCATATTATATTTTAGCAAGATAATGCACCTATTCATTCGGCGGCGCTTGTGAAAAAATGGTTGACGGAATTTTAAAATTTTGAGTGGCCTTCAGTATTACACGAATATGTGAAATGTATGGGGATAACACGGGGTTAACGAGAAAATTATACGCAGAAGGACGACCATTTGATAATAAAGAAACATTAAAATCAGCTGTAATGAAAAACTGGTCGGCGATACGGTACCTCAACATTATATTCAGTCATTGTACGATTCAATGCCTAGTCGATTGTTTGAAGTTATTAGAAACAATGGAAAAAATACAAAATATTAAGACACTTTTCATAATTATTTAGTTGTTTTATTTAATAAATAATGTAGTTTAAAAAACTAAAAAACACGCTTTTGTGAAAAAACCAACTAAAAAGTAAAAAATAAGAAGAAAATGTATATTACTGTAAAAAAGTGTGGGATGCATGGTGTCAATAGTATCTCAAAAAGCACCCAACCAAAAAATGTTGGTGGACGAAAGCACTAAGCAAAGTTTTGAAAATAACTATCAAAGATTTTATTTAATGCTTGTAAAATCCTTCCTGAGGAGCACAAAGTTAAATCCATTATTATATTAGAACACTTTAAAAGTACGACTCATAAAAAAGTATGAGCATACACTCGACCAAAACGCCAAATTACACAAAAAAAGAAGTTCCAGGTACCTTAAGTTAACAATTACTTTGGTTTTGTCGGCGTACTAGACAGTGGTTAACTCCTACACTATACAATGAAGTCGCAGAAATATGTGATGAAAACCTATTGAATACGCCGCATAACATAAAATATGTGTTACGTGAACACCACAGAACATTATTAAGAGAGGTAGAACGGCAATAATGCGCCGTTCGTATGAGGACTGGTGTCGCCGATCAAGCCCCGCCTTTCACCTCTATTACATCTGTACTTAAATAAATACGAAGCTTACGCACATATTTGCAATTTCAAATCTAGCCAATCTTAGCGCCGCAAAATCACGCGATTTCAAATGAACGAATCACACACAAGCACGCATATCGTAGCACGATCCCGTATTTCTGTAGAGATTTTGGAATTTTGAGCGTTTGCTCAAAATTCCTTGGCGCGTCTGCCCCGCCCACATTTCCATTCTACTCTTTTAATATGTTCTGTGGTGAACACCATCTGTCCATGTGTTCGTGAAATAGATACCTGCCAGGACCCTGGATCCAATTTCACTAAAAACTATGTTCTTAATTATAATAATAAGCTTGTATTCTAAATAAAATAAAAATCCCTACTAATGTTATAAATTCGAAAGTAACTCTGTCTGTCTGTCTGCTACGCATTGAACCAATTTTAATGAAATTTGGAACACAGATACAGTGGACCTTGGGAAAGGACATAGGATGGTTTTTATCTTACGAGAACCTATAAAACGGATCCACGCGGGCAAAGCCGCTGGCGGAAGGCTAGTAATTAATAAATCTGCTTTTTGGTGAAATTGGGTCTCACTGAATAAATAGTGACTCACTGAATAATTAAATGATGTAGCAATAAGTAAAACAGTGCTAAGTTGTTATTAAGTTATTGTAAGCATTAACAGAGTTATTCATAACAACACGTTGAATGGATTCCTAATTATAATTTAACTAATTGATTAATTACCCCTAAAAAACATTTGAAAGTGAGGAAGTTTAATTTAACAGCAAATTTGAGGTACATTTTTTTAAATTATATTTATCAATAAGGCTGCAAATATATATTTTATATAATAAATAATAAAATATGTTCAGACACGAAAACAAATCGATTTGCCGACAAACTGGTCTCCAGTTTGGCAAAAACTATGTATTCTGCTAAATGTAAATGCTATTCTTATTAAATAAATAAATAAATGAGCTATAAAGCTTTAAATGAGCAATTCTTATACATATATACCTATATGAATTGAATCTCTGAGACGGCACCAACAATTTTTATGAAATTTTATTTTAGGGTTCATTTTTAGTCATTTTTAGTAATTGTCGTTTTATCCGACTAGTTACGTAGGCTGACTGTGGAACTTGAGACCCGGGTTGAAACCTCACTCAAGCGTTTTTTTTAATTTTTGTGACATTTTTTTTAAATTGGGAGCTATTTCAGATTGCGTTGTTAAGTACCTAACACTAAGCCAGTGTTATATTTGACATTAAACCAAGTAAGTCAATCGTTTTATCGGAGCAATGCTCGGTCGTCCGGGTACTTATCATTAAATTTATCTGAAGGATTTCTCAGCGCGTATGGCTCGGCGGCTAGCGTAGAACGCAAGCGATCTACGCAGTTAAGCCAAACGCGGTCAGGTGTGAGATGGGTGACCACTAGTGGCAAAAAATTTCATGCGCGTTTCCGTGCTTCGGAGAGCACGTTAAGCCGTCGGTCCCGGTTGTTATCGATAAGAAAACAGTCGTTAAACCTTGTCGGGGGCCTTATGGGCGGTTTGAAAACATCCGACAGCGGGTTGTCCACTAACCCGCATTGGAGCAGCGTGGTGGAGTAAACTCCAGACCTCCCCAATAATGGGGAGAGACCCATGCCCAGCAGTGGGACGTAAAAAGGGTTGTGGTAAGTAGATATTATACTTAAGTACTAATAATGCTATTAGGTAATAATTACAGTGACGATGAGTGACTGATATAGATACCTAACTAGTAAAAAATTAAATAGATATAATGTAAAGTGCTGTTTGCTGTACCTGTACCTATCCATACGTACCTAGGTACCTACTTATATATAAAGTACTCTATGATAATGCCGTCATTCAAACCAATAGATAAATGCATTTAATATCGTTGTTTAAAGTTACTTAATTTTCATTAAGAAGAGTCCACTGCAATAACGATCTAGCTTATTATGCCTGCCCTATACGTTGCGAGAAATCCGCCGATTTTTCTCTGAACAGATAAATCGGAATCCCCTAGTGCCTTCACACGTCACCGATATCTGCGTCGATCGATCCTCAGTTTTCCGCAGAAGTTCGCACAATAAACATGTTATCAAGATTGTTAGGAATCAACGCCGGTAGTTGAATAAAAAATATGACGAAGTAGGAGAAAACGCCTATAAAAGCGAGGCCTCCTCTAAGGGAGGATTATTAGTGCTTTAATCTTGATAACTGCTGTAACTCTGCCCGATTGCGTACTGAAATTCTGTGTCTGTGCTTACTTATTATTTAATTGCTGTTGTATAAGGAAATGTTAATTAGAAACCTTAAATCGTTACCTGTAAATTGTATCAAAGGCTTTGTGAATTAAATGGTGATCTAAATATTCTGCTTCTGGTTTTCATTTCTAAAATCAGAAGTGGGATCTCCTCGCGTCCCACATTTAACGTTGCATCCTGAACAAATGCAGAAATCAGTACGCACGTTTTTTTTTACATTCTTCGTGTATCGATTAAACAATCTGTACCAGTTCAGTGATAAGTAATTGATTTGAGTGAGACGTATTTGAAAACGTTGGGTAAGGTCAGAAACCGTAAGTAAAAAAAATTCTTTTAAGAAAATATTTATTTGCTCGAATGTGGTATAGTTTTGTTTCATATTAAATTAGGTATGTATTTATATTAATTTTCATTACAAGGACATTTGCTTATTTTATTTGTCATAGATTTTATTATTAATTATGCAAATATATGTAATTTTTCGTATAATTTTATAATTTATGTCGATAAGTATCAAAATTCTGTTCACCCATAAATTAGTAATTGTAATGATTAATTTGTTTTAAAATTTTACCATAGTGAAGCTTTAAATATTTGTCGGTAATTTATTGTTAATTTTGACGCACATGTGGTAGCAATTTTTTGACCTTATAGCTGACTAGGTTATTGGCAGGCACCAATAGTCTTATCAGGAAAACAAGTAAGAAATTTACAATATTCATCTTTCCTTGTAAATAAAAAGTTGTGTCTTTACAAATAAACGGGCTTCATATATTATGTACAGACAGGGCACACTTAATATTTTAAACCTTTTAAAGAGAGGCTCGCAGCGTGTTAATGGAGTGGTATTAGCTCTTTTGTGCTATAAACGCTTTATTGAAATCTGTAGTTTCCTCAGAGTAGTATTCTGTATCTAAGATTCGACGAGACGTATCCATGATAAAATTTTAATGCTACATTTGTTACTTATTAGTTTTGCGAATCCAAGTGAAAAAGCAATTTTTTTTGTTACTTTAAAAATACTCTGCTTATCCTTTGCTTTTGAGATAAGTTTATGTATGAAGAAAATGAGTACCTAGTTCTTACAGTCGGTTACTTTTTCAAAAGAATTTATTTGTACCCAACAAGTACAGTACCGTCACTGGGGAGTAAGTAATGGCAACATTTTTGTTAAATATTTCCGAATCGAGAGTGCACGCAATTATTTCCGTGAAACAGTGTTTTTGAATATTTGTAGTCATTTCAAAGCAAGAAGTCAATTTATAAACTTGGTATCTGATATTTTTCTGAATACCTACAAATGCAAGACATTAAACAAAGACGTTTAATCTTTATTTTAAAAATTGAATTGGTTGGTCTGTACCAAAAGTAAATTTTGGCAAACTTGCATAACCGAATACAATCTTAAAGTTAAAAGTGACCGTTGATATTTTATATAGATTGCATATGCTATGAGTATTCGTATAATTAACTATCAAAGTTGTTGGCTGAGAGTTACGAGTATCTATCAATTTTTATTCACGTAACATGGGACAAAACCTTGAGATTTCTCTTGAGTTTTCAGACTACTTCCTCTAATGAAGGGAGCAAGTTGAGAATGAGTGATGGAATCTTAAAAATGACTCTAAATCAGTGGTTGAAGCAGTGTTGACAACCAAGAATAACAGTACTAAAAAGAAAGTTGCTCTTTACCTATTACTTACTTTTTATGGTTAATGAATTTTTAAGGTAAATAAGTGACATTAAGCAAGGTCAATTATAAACCAACGGTATAATGTGATATAACCGTTTTGTTTGTCAGATTTAATTGATGTTTAGTGCATTTACAGATAAGGTTTATACTGGATACTATTGTTCTTTTTTGACTACCTACCTACTTTGTTGATCATTTTGTTAACGCACAAATTGCTAAACCATTTTCAGATGAAATAGGTACAGGGAGTTTGTTAACGCACAAATTGCTAAACCATTTTCAGATGAAATAGGTACAGGGAGTTTTTTTTTTCGACTACCTACATACCTTTATCGCTAAACAATTTGAACATTTGTTACTGACTGTGAAAGTTGTAGCAGAGTAATGTCAGGTAGGCCGAGCTTCAACCTATGTACCTTACTACGGGAGAACACGAGGACATGTGATTTGGTCAGTTCTAACTGTGCACATTGTTATTCTAGCTGGTAGCAATAGTGAACCGGCAGTGAGTTACATAAATCTTTCATAATAACAAATTACTTTTCCTTTAAAAGTTTGTTCATAAAATTTCATTTTCTTAATGTTACGCTTGTGTTTCAATGTGCAAATAAGTTTTTTTTTTCGCGTGATACTAAACTTGTCATTATGTCTGCTATCGAATTTTTATTTTTGGTAAATGACAGTGTCGTCTGTTGGCCAAGACTGTGTAATGCCTGGGTATTACTAGTGATGACAGCGTGACGATATTGGCTGAACTTGTAATAAAACATTCTACTGGTTTAAGCACGCTTTTACCATGGTGCTATAAACATTTGTAACAAAGTGTAACACACTGTGTACTATTGACAGCAAGATGAAAATATTAAGAAAAATGCTAGCATACAACCCGCGGGCTCTGTAACCCCGGGGGGCTTTACTGGTGACTTCATTTTTTACATCCTATCTGACCCAAGTTTTTTTTTTTCTATATTGGTAAATTTTTGTTAGTTTTATTGGACCTAAAAGTTCTTCTAAGTACGTTGTTCCTAATTTATGCACAAATATATTCATTTTCTTTACATGTCATTTTTGAAACTGTTACCATAAAATGAAACCTGATTCATATTTCTTTTTTGATATAGTTAAGTGTTCTAAACGATTGCCTTTCGAACAATTAATAAGTCTAATACATTCTCTGCAATATCGGCTGCGCATTTAATGTTACCTATAAAGAGTGCCTGTGAACAACATATGTACAACAGAAATCTACGATGAACACTGTTTTTACAGATTGGAAATGCGGTGATACAAGACTAGTGTGATCCTATATAAACATCTAGTTGAAGCCGTGTTATTGTTAACAGAAATCCGTGATAAACACTGTTGTTACAGATTGCAATGCGGTGATACAAGACTAGTGGGATCCTATATAAACATCTAGTTGAAGCCGTGTTATTGTTAACAGAGATCCGTGATGAACACTGTTGTTACAGATTGCAATGCGGTGATACACGACTAGTGTAATATTGTACGAACATCACCTAGGTCAAGCCGTGTTTAAGTTTGGGCTACTCAAGTTCACATGCAAGCCGGTATTGTAAGAAGTCATAAAAATTTAAGAAAAATATAAGGTTTTAACAGGACTTGTTTCATTTTGCAGTTCTTGAATCAGACCCACACGATCGAGGACGAACGTGTAAACAGGACGGCCGGATGTTATCGTTAAAAAGGAGCTCAGTTGTTATGTTAAACTTTTGAACTAGATGGCGCTACGAGTACATTCATTTAGAAAAAGCAACAACCTGTTAATTATTATTCTATTTATAGCCATTTATTTTATTTATTTTACTGTGTTCTTTTACCTTTCGCTTCAAAGTTCCATTACTATTTTTGTTTTAATTCTGAAGCTTAGTTTTAATGACTGTTCCAAAACTTTAATGAAATATCTCATAAGCTTAATTCTTATCTAGAAGCGCTTGTTATAAATTGCAGTTAAGTCACTAGAACATCTCATGCTTTATGATTCAAAACCTAATTGCTAGATTTATTAAAAAAAAATAACTTTAAATTTCAAAAAGTGCTGCAGACAACAGGCCGATCTTTAAGTTTGGTATATAGTTTGATTTGTTCTCATTTGCAGAAGCTAATCCTTGAGATGTCATCATGCGTTTGAAGGCTGCTGCCTCCGCCACTGTACGGTACGTGGCGCTCTCGTGTGCTTCTACGTGGCACCAGGCGCTCAAGAGCTTCAGTGCACATGGCATTGAAGGACCTTCACCGCCTGGCGGGGACGCCAGGATGTCAGGAGAGGCCGTGTTAGGAATCAACGCCGGTAGTTGAATAAAAAATATGACGAAGTAGGAGAAAACGCCTATAAAAGCGAGGCCTCCTCTAAGGGAGGATTATTAGTGCTTTAATCTTGATAACTGCTGTAACTCTGCCCGATTGCGTACTGAAATTCTGTGTCTGTGCTTACTTATTATTTAATTGCTGTTGTATAAGGAAATGTTAATTAGAAACCTTAAATCGTTACCTGTAAATTGTATCAAAGGCTTTGTGAATTAAATGGTGATCTAAATATTCTGCTTCTGGTTTTCATTTCTAAAAAGATGAAAAATGATTTAAATGAAGATGACGCGCTTGCGTTATTTATTAATTTATTCATTTAAACATTAGTGTATGGCATTTAGGTACAATATTTGCAGGTCTTAATGCACAATAGGAGTTCAAATAAATGCTACGTTTTCAGGCTTCATACATAACATAATATAGTAAACAGTAATTATGTAGGGAACTTAATATTTATCATTAAATGTCAATAACACAATTATAATATTGTTATACAACGACGACCCCCACGATTCCCAGCGAAGCAGAAATTTGAATGATGAGTTTAAAAATTTCTGTCCTCGGTCTGGGTGTTTGTGTTTGTCTCTGTGTGTGTGTCCATGGCACCCACGACACAAGGTATATCTGCCTTACTGTGGGTCTATGAGTGTGAAATTTTTATAATTTATTATTATAATAATGTCCGACAAAATATACAAGGGCTGTTTGATAAGTCGTTTTAAAAAGGTAAAAATATACTTTTTTAAACAATTCTATAAGTTTAAAATAATCGAAACTTTTTAATTTATCAGGTAGTTGGTTGTATATTCTAATTATTGTCATAATAAAACTATTCGGGATTATATGTACATATAATTTGTGACTATTTAGAGTGCGCACTTTGCGGGTGTAGATTTCACTTTCTGCTTGAAAGAGATGCTTGTAATGCCTAATTATGTGCTTAAAGAAAAAAAAAACGAGCAGCATACATAATACATATTCGTTACATACTGCATAAAGCACGCTTTACGTGATACGCACGTCAGAAAACAAGCGGGGTCCGAGACTCTCCTATACAGATTAACTGTCATTGATATTACGAGATAACCAACAAAAATAGTTTAAACTCAGAATCATAGATTAAACTGCTATTGAAATTACGGGCTTAAGCCGGCGAACTGTCGAGTGCTGAACCGAGTTCAGCCGAGCGATCCCGAAGCCGCCCGATCACTAGTCAGACCGCCGACGAACGATTTCTCTGATGAAATTTCATACTACCTACGACGACCGATAAGCAAAGCTTCAAATACCGCTATAAAATCATAACGTTTTTATCTACTTGTGCCCATATCGTTATAAAAAACATAACGTTTTACAACTAAACGTTACTTACACGTCAAAATAACGCTATATCAGTAAACGCTATTTAGAAAATAACGATATAAATAACGTTATCTTTACGGGGAATAATAATTATCATATGCAGCGAGCTAACAACGCGGCAATATCGCTTAGCAATAGCGATATTACTTATAACGTTATTTATTTCGATTTTGATATTTCATAACGTTATTCTTTTAATACCGCTATTCGTCTTTTCGTTAGTAATGTCAAAATAATAACGTTATATAACATTATATTTTGATATTTTTTATAACGTTATGAAGCTCTGCCGATAAGGCGATAAATAAATTGGAACGAATCGGAACGATTTACCATCCACACGTGCGATAAATCTGAAGAAACAGGTCTGTTCAGAGAAATCTGAACGATATCTCGCAACGTGTAGGGCAGGCATTAGATAAGTGTTTGTAGGTAGGTATCTTCTACGTAATAAAAATATAATATATCCTAGCCTTAAATAATCTTAGCCTCTTAGAATAATTATATTACTTACTACAATTATAGAATATAATAATTCTAAGCCTAGCTTACATACGTAGCCTAAGATAAGTAGGTAGTTATTAAGTTCAAAAAAAAATAGTGTAAGAAGCCCCAAAGGTTGACACTACACTGACACACACAATTCATACTTCATAAAAAATTATAAACAAAAAGTATTCAAAGTCTTACCTCTACTGAATTAAAATCAAACAACTAATGCCGTTCAAAACTTAACCACTAAAATGTTGAAATATAGCAGGCAAAAATTACTGCACTCGGATCGACTCGGATGAAGAAAAGAAGTGAAATACAGAAATACATACAGTGCACAGATCAAATAAAGTACTCTGTGGCACAGATGCACTCACTCAACTAGTCCACTCATGAGTCATGACAAGACTCAAACAAATGCGTTGTAAGTTGTTGAAAAATATAAATCAGTCAAACAAATTACAGGAATGAATGAGACAACCTGCCTGCCATACCATTCGCCGTCTCACTCACTCTTATGTTCAAAGTGCTTATCGATCTTTATGTTGGTATAAACTTATACAAGCAAAAATAAGATTTGTCACTAAGCAATACGGTTTATAATGTATTAACTAAAGCAGCAACGTGTAGGTAGTTTGTGAGCGAGATTTGTCGGTTAATCCCGGCCCAAAAATTATAAATGTTGCCATTGGTCTTCTAGAACGAGGCGAAAAATACGAAATCGGTGATTTGATTGAATGCTGATCAATGCAGCAATGTACCAGCATGCACCAGTTCGTTTCAAATATATTTAAATAGGTAAAATAGAAAATCAGAAGTATATTTCGAATTTAATTTTTAAGCATCGAAATCATTGAGGAACTGAGGATACTTCGTTATATAAAATTTAACTAATTAATTATTATGTAGAGTTATGGTTGACGGGCAGAACGGGTATCAATGTATTAAATTGAATTTTGATGCTTATGAGGAAACGCTAGCGCCGTTTTCCCATACAATTGCATTCTCCTATTTTCTATAATGCTTCTAAAGAAATGATTTTTTGACACAATATCTAAGTCTGCTAAAGCTAACTTCAAAAATCGTAGAAAATGCCTTTTTCATACAGCCCTACTCCAACAACTGCAAAACAAATTTGAAAGGTTTTTACAACCAAATAAAAACATAGGCGTATAGACTTATTCTATTTCTTGATATTTGTGATTTTTTTTAATAAACTGAATTTTGGAGGAGGAAACAGGAGAATACGAAACCTCGATTTAATCAGAAAGTTTGTAGGTAATCGGTCTGCGCTGCATCTGACCCTATCGTACGGGGCGGATAACGCAGGGCGCAGCGCGATAGCAGTAGTTACTTCAAAATACCTATTTTTCTAATTCGGTTGAAGCCGCGTTTCCTCTTAAGATCGAAATGATTTCTCAGATTACATAGCATCAGTCCCTGTTAGCTTCGGGATTTAGAATAGAGCTACGGTATCCCCTGCCCTGATCGTAAGAGGCGATTAAAAGGGCTTCCGCGGTTGCGGACGGTGAGGGTGGGAGCTCGACCCGTCCAGCCAGCAGCCCAGGGAAGGACGGCGGTGTGTGCGTGGCCGCATGCCACCGTAAACACCTGAAGGTGCAGGAGAGCGCATTTGCTCTCCCGAAGAAGGGCCCGTTCTGGGACGCTGCGCGTGGAGGACAGAGGCAGGCCACCGAGGGAGTTTTAGTTCGGTATAAATCCCACATAACCTGTCCTAAGTTCCGGGTATCTTTTGAAGGTTTCCCCCCGATAATAAAATAATAAAAAAAGATTACATAGCAATGCTGTTATCTTTTTTTTATTATTATAATTATAACATTGCTATCATAGTCTGTGATTGCTATGTAATCATTGTTTTTTTTTATTCCACTAGGTCGTCCATGAGGCTCATTGTGTAAATCGAAATTTGCAAAACGGAAACGTTGAAACCAAAAACGCGCCGACCGCCGTTCATTTGTTAGCGGTGCCTGAGGGCCCACTCTGTACGCCCGTATCCGAAACTAAGTGAATTTTCGGGCCTTATTTTTGGATTAGATTGAAGAAATTCCAGCAATATTATTCATTCTATAGCTTAATGTCATTAATTACAACGCTTATCTTATTAATCCATGAAAAAGAAGCGATCTGAGTAGGTATGCTAAAAATGATTCCGAAAACGTTAGAACTTACGGACGGATGCTTACAGAGTGGGCCCTCTGATCCGACGTCAGTACACGTCGTTAATTCTTCGAGTCGTTTTTACAGCACTGGTGCTACGGTGGAAGTGGAACTCGTATTGGTAAATACCGCGAATTTTCAATTTTTCCATAGTTGTAATACCTACAACTTGTAATAGCAATGTTGAAGCTCAAACAAATGAATACGAATTTTAAAACAATATTTTACTGAATTTATTTCGAAATAAATTTGAATTCCTAATTAAACGAAAGATATTTGATTTTAAAGTTGCTAGTATTGACTATCGGGAATTTCATTTATGTAAGGCTGTAATAGTTTTATATATGTATAGAGAGTATTATATGTAGAGTATTATAATTTTCCTCATACTTTACTAGCTAGTAAAGTATGATAACATCGAAAGGCTAGGTCGCACGGTCGCCAAGCGACGCGACAGGCTACCATGATCGCGCGGTCGCATGGTCTGGTCCTATAATTATATTTATTAATGTACTCTGTGGTCTGGTCATGTCATACTAATGTACTCATACCTTAAGAATAATGTACTTACGTCTAACTCCAAGGAACATAGTACTGTAACCATAGATAATACACACTGTAACTCATACATATCGTGTCGCGGTCGCTATGAAATGAACCGCAACCGAATGCTACCTTTATTTACCATTTTGTATTTGTATAATAATTGTATTCTAATCTACTTTATAATTATTTGGAAGGATTTGTTACACTACGTAGGCAACAAATCCATGGAAATGATTATCCGTCAACAATATTCACAGACCGTGGACCGTGTACATCGGTAAATTTAAAATCAAGCAGAACGTTGCTTACCGCCGCAACATTATGTCAAATCAAGTCACAAAGCAGGAGTCCCATCAAAGTATAACATAGCGTCAAGAGCAATCTTGGGTACCCTAATTTTTTTTTTTTTCCAACCTTTTTTTTTTTTATCTCTCATTGCTGGGCACAGGTCTCCTTCTCACACAATTGAGAGGGATTTAGGCCATAGTCCACCACGCTGGCCAAGTGCGGATTGGTGGACGTCATGCTTTCGAGAAATTATGATTTTCTCTCAGGCATGCACGGCGATGGAGAACATCGTAATCAATGAAATATCACGATATTTTCCATCACCGTGGAGCAGCGATAAATTCGCACATTACAAATTTCTTTGTCAGAGGTGCGAGCCGAGGATTTGAACCTGGGATCGGTCGCGTCGAAGACCGCGGTTTTTTACCACTCGGCCATCGCTGCTCACCCTAATTATTCCTATGTACGTTCTGCGATTTCAGTTTTCGGGTTATCTATTGGTGGTACGACTACTGGAATAGTAGGGAATGAAGGATTTTTTTGTACATTTTAAGAATTTACGGTCTGAATAACTTAAGAAAATAGTGGAAGACGAAACATCCCCATTGTGCTTTGGTCATAACAGTGGGAAATAAATGGACTTGATTATCTATTTTGTACTTTGAATCTGAGAAATGAGAACTAATAATACACATTGTTCTTTCCTTTTAAGATTTAGTTTGGTAATGAAAAAAATGAAACAAAGTCATAGTTTTTTATGTTTTTATTGCCTAACAAGCTAAATTTTCATTTCTTAGTCTTAGCTTCTCGCGTCGCTTTCCTTTCAGCCGCTCTTGCTAATTGCTTTGCTGGCTTTAGATTTCCTTTTTTACAGAACCTTTGGTTCCTTAAGAACTTAGGGTCCATCTGAAAGCAAGATTTTTAGTGTCAGTGAATAATGTTATACAGCTGTGATTTTATTTCCTTTAATGGGATTTATTACAATATTGTAATGTAGGTACTGCTTTGGTGGAAAGGTGCAGTTTGCAGTTGCCAGCCAGTCTTACGTGAGGCGAACATCAACCTTCAGAGTAATGCCCGCCCCACACGTAACAAGATTGTTAGATTTTTGACTAAACAGATAAATCGAACACCCCTAGTGCCTCCGCATGCCACCAATATCTGTGTTGATGGTCAGAAATTCACACAATAAACATGTTATCCAAGATGGAAAATGATGATACACTTGCGTTATTTATCAATTAATTTATTTAAACATTAGTGTAAGGCATTGTACAATATTTGGAGGTCTTGGCTTCTATAATTTGTGACTATTTAGAGTGCACGCTTAGTGTAGACTTCACTTTTGGTTGAAAGATATGCTTGTTGGGCCTAATTGCACATTGTTGGGCCTAATTATGTGCTTAAAGAAAAAAAAGTTGAGCATACATATTATTGCATAAAGTGCGCTTTGCATGATACACAAGTCCGTACACAAGCTCGGTTTGAGACAAACTGCCAAACTAATCACGACCACTGACAAACAAACGATTTATCTAGTGTAATTTGGTACTGCCACCGACAAACCACACATGCAATACATTTACCATCCACACATGCGATAAATCTGAGGAAACAGATCTCATTCAGAGAAATAGAAACAATTTCTCGTTACATGTGGGGCATAACAGTGCAGCTGCATATGACCATAAGACTTAGGCTGGCTTGAAGTTGTGTGTAAACTTCCATGGGTTGCAGTAACCAATTACCACAACGTGGCCTGCATGCACATTGCTACTGCATACAAATAAAAAAATATTGACTGCAAGTCGTAAACTGTTATTATTATTACTAAATATAAAATCAGTAATAACACTTCACGCTTCACACACAGCCCCACAGTAGGGTTTATATACCCTGTGTCGTGGGTACCATGGACACATACAAAGACAGAAACACAAACACCCCAGACTCATCTTATCTTTCACCTTAAACTCATCATTGAAATATATGTTTCATTTTTCATGTCATTGAAATGTATGTAGGGAATCGAACCCGGGACCCATTAATGGCATGGCATCATCATGGGGTCGTCAGTAATATTTGTTCTATTAAAATAACAATATATGTATTTAATACAACAGTAGAACTAACATTGTGTGATGTTATACATACCCCAAGTGTAGATTCGTGTCTAAACTTCTTAGGTTTTTTGATTCCATTCCTGTGGGCTTTGCGATCTGAAAAATAATAAGCAGAGAATATGCTTATTTATCCAAAAATACATTTGTTTACATTCATAAACATAGTTATGGTTAAAACTTTATTAAGTAAAATTGCAATAACACGAAAAATAAATACACCGAGACTAAATTACTGTTTTCATTTAATAATGTATTTTATTATTGCTAAAACTTACTTTGGTTGTGATTTGTGTGATTCTTCGACTTAGCCATATCGCTCGTTTAAACTTTTCTGAAAAATAAAATATATTTTTAACTTCACATATGCAGTCACTTGAATTCCCGCGTATAATTAAATATTAAGAAATTTCACAAGATTACATTGATATTATACAATTAAAATATAAACAACTAAAACACAAACCTCACTTAGTCACAAAAATACTAGAAAAGAAAAAAAATGACAGGCAGTTCAAGCAGAACACTGACGTTTACTGACAACTGACAACTCTGACAAGACAATTTTTTTTCAATTATGGCATCGCAAATTCTGTGCATACTACCAGCGTCAAGTATAATTTTTGCATCGATTTTTTTCCAGTTTCAGTGAAACTGGACGAAGTTATAACAAAGTCAGTAAGTCGTCAGTAATCAGTCAGTCTAGTCAGTCCAACATTCAAGTAAAGCGATGGCTACTTTACTAGAACGTGTCCGATGGAATTTTGGAGGCAAGCAGAAAAAACATATGTTAGCACTGTTATTCTATTTCACAAACACTTGTGCAGTGTAATTAACCTATATCAAACAAAATGCCATCAACTTTATCCGATATAACTCAAAAATACACCAAGAAAATGAAAATAAAACAAGCGCACAATATGTCTTTTTCGACTTCCCGCCAAAACTCCGACAAGACAAATTAATGTCAAATAGAAAGCCAAGTTTTGATGACATCATAAACTCTGTGCATAATTATGCATCACTTTTTTGTCAGTTTCGTTAAAACTGGACGAGTAATAATAGGTTAAGTAAGATAACTCAAATAAAGAAAAATGAAAGTAAAACAAGAGCACAATATCTCTTTTTCAACTTCTCGCCAAAACGCGGCCAATTTGACATGACAAATGACATGTTTATAAATGAAAGGCAAAGATGTGTACAACGTAGGCAAGCACATTTTCCTAGATCGGTCCTGCGGCAGGGCGGCAGGAAATTGCCCCTGCTTGTCTGCTCACGACACGATTATGGTAGCAATGAAGGTTCCTCCACCCTAAATCCTGCGGCACATGTGTGAGTAGCCCGCTTAAGCTAAACGGATGATTAAAACAATGAACTTACATACTAACAAACGTTCCGAAGAGAGTAGCCTTATTTTTTAAATAGTTCGTTTTTTATAACAGCACAATATGTGCAAAAAGCCCAATTCAGAATATTAAAATATATATAATTATCTAATACCTTTAAACGTGCAATAGGGTCTTGGACACTGTGAACAAAAAAATTCATAATCCTTACCTTAAAAACTAACTCACGCACTGCACTGCACTAAGTCACGCTTGGAAAGCAATATAATTGTTAGTTCTTTTTTATTCATGATTTTTATTACCGCTTAAATCAATAATAATGAAGTTAATTGACTATATATGATAAGTGACGTCACTTATCATTTTCCCATACAAAATGTATGGAGATGTCATGTTTTGACAGCTCATTAAAAGTATCTCAATTGACTTGGTAGTCCAAGACCGGATTCTTGTACATAATTATACCTACATATAATATGAATCTCAGAATCCACTCCAACTATTTTCATTAAATTTAATATGCCGGCGTTTTCGGGGGCAATAAATCGATCCAGCTAGGTTTTATTTTTAGAAAATATCGTTTTATCCGTGTTTTCAGCGATAATCAACTCAAACACAAACTGAAAATATGACTCTTCCTGATATCTATTAGGGAGTAGCTTGCAACCATTTTTGCGTCCCACTGCTGGGCACGAGACCCTTCTCCATTTTTGGGGAGGCCTGAAGCTGAAGCTTCAGCTTCCACCGTGCTGCTCCAATGCAACACGCATTGGAATAATTACCAATAACATAAAATTATAACAAGAATAATATTTAAGGTTGCTATGGATACCAACAGGTTAAAATCGTATCGGACAGAAGGCGGACATAATGCTTAAATCATTCTGTACCAGTCAACCCAAAGAGCATATAATCACTCCGTTTTAAGAGTCAACCTTAAGGTAGTGGCATAAGAATAAATAATACTACATAGAACGGAATCTTCTTTGACCGCCACTGAACCGCCGTCATTTATGTACCTACAACCCTCTTCACCCCGTTACGCCCCTCTGTCGCCCAGGCGTGTTGCCAGGGTTGTGAACTGTTAATAATTCTTATGTCTTAAAAGTTATAAGTTATATTATCGCTTAAATATAGGTTTTTCTTTTTTTTTAATTAAAAATCATTATTTTGGTTTAGTAGGTATTACAAAATATGAGAATTATTAACACTATAAATACTTATAAATAATAAGTTATCAAGTATCATACCAAATGAAGCCATTAAAGTAAGTATTACTTACCTAAAAATATGAAATAAAATACATACAGATTCACGTAAAACTATTAAATAAGTTTATTTAGCGTTGGGTGAGCTTTTGAATTTTCCTGTTCATAGTGTCAATTACCGAATCGGCTACACAAAAAGAACTGTTCATGTTCTTTTGATAATTTAGGTACGGAAACGGAATAATATTTAAAATATATTACTTACCTCGGATCATCTTGGGGCAAACTAAAAAATAATAACGGGTTGCACTCCGGGAGTGCCGGCAGAAGTGAAAACATTAACGTTGTGCATTTTTGATGTCTTGGAATCGTTAGGGAATAATTCTGCACGAATTGCTTGAATTATTAGTATTAATTTCTATCTAGTATTTTTATAAAGTACTCACTCATTTTCTTTCACTATTTCTTCGTCACTTTTTTCATTGATAGATGCACTTTGTTCAATGTCCATATTTTAAATACTTGATATAAACGAATTTTACAAGTATAGACTTTTAGGAATTTAGAATTGAATAATGATTTCCCCAGCTTGTCATTGGCAAAGTGGTCAAAAGACCGAGACACCATCGCGCCATTAAGGAAAAAAACTTGACGCCATTATTGTAATTGACGCGCCGGCCGAGACAGCCCGACTTATTACTATGTTTAACATGTAGGCTAATATGGTGACCTTGAGCCCGTCCGGAGCGGGAGTTTCCGTTCTACGTAGTATTATTTATTCTTATGCCAAAGGCATGGCATGGCAAGCAGACTTGCAGAGTGTAGCATGCGGCAGCATGCATTTAGCTACCGCCTTCATTGATCTCCCACTACCATAAGAATAGTAACGGGGTGAAGAGGGAAGTAGGTATATAAATTGCGGCGTATCGATGGCGGTCAAAGGAGATTCCGTTCTATGTAGTATTATTAAATTTATTCTTATGCCTTTGGACTTTATGAAAAAAAAAGAACAGCGGGTATGCAGCGGGTTTAAGAGTTTCATGTTGTGCTCTTGTTTTATTTTCATTTTCTTGCTGTGTAGGTATTTTTGAAGTATATCGGATATTGATGGCGTTTTGTTCGATATAGGTTAATGCAATTTCACGAGTGTTGTGAAATAAAATTACCGTTGCGACAACATGTTTTTCGGCTCCAAAACTACGAGTACACTGGACAAGTTCCGTGAAGTTCCTGGTAAAGTAGCCATCGCTTTACTTGAACATCTGACTGACCAGACTGACTGATTACTGACGATTTACTGCACACAATTTGCGACTTTGCTTGCGATGCCGTTATTGAAAAATGAAAATATGAAACGAAAATATGAAATGGCTGCAAGGATTTTATCCAATGCCGTAAAACGAACAAAAAAATGAGAATTTGTCAATTCTGTCATGGTAATGTCAAAACAAGGAACTCTCTCTCGTTTCATTTCATGTGACGTGTAAAGTGTAGGTAGCACAGCACGTAGCTCGAATTCGAATAAATTATACAATTTAATTATTTATCAATACTTGCTGTCAATAATTAAATTTCAAAATTCTTTAAAATGGTGGTTCTTGAAAGTGAAAGTGGTGACTGCAAACCCATACCGCCAGAAGACTCTGCTAAGGAGGACAACAAATTGTCCAATGTGTTATCACTAGAAAGTATCCTTTTCTTTAAAAGTTTTTTTTTTTCAACCTTTTTTATGTCCCACTGCTGGGCACAGGTCTCCTCTCACTAGTGAGAGAGATTTAGGCAATAGTCTACCATGCTGGCCAAGTGCGGATTGGTGGACGTCATGCTTTCGAGAAATTATGAATTCCTCTCAGGCATGCACGGTGATGGAGGACATCGTAATCAATTAAATATCACGATTTTTTCCATCACCGTGGAGCAGCGATAAATGCGCACATTACAAATTTCTTTGTCAGAGGTGCGCGCCGAGGATTTGAACCCGGGATCGATCGCGTCGAAGACTGCGGATTCATACCACTCGGCCATCGCTGCTTTAAAAGTATATGGTGTAGTTTTCTTTCTTTTTTAGAAAAAGACCAGTAAGGATTCAAGTCCTGATTGGGCAGTCGCTGAATGGAACATTTAAATTTGTTTTGAAAGTATATTTGTACCGAAACATTTTCAGTTTGTAATATAGCACTTGAATTAAATTTTGAAATTTTAGAAAAACGGAGTGTGTGCTTTTTGGACCTCGAAGGCAACAGAACAAAGAACAGCTATTTTAAAACAAGTTGTTTCACTTATCAAAGCAAAGCCATACTTTCGGAAACTAAGTAGCACAATACAACTTTAAAGTTAGATCTTGTTTGTATAGTTAGACATCATCTAAAAAAGTGAGGCTCTACTACTGGACTGAATTGAGCCTAGGATTTCAGTTTGCCTACCTGGAGGTGCGGGTTATTTGAACTCTGTGGCCTCATATTATCCTCAATATATCATATTCATCAAGGTTTTAAGCATTTTTTAACTGATTTGAATCAAAAGTAGGAGGTTCTGAGGTTTAATTTAATTTTTTATGTATGTTAACTTTAAATGTGATGGGTCAAATGGTGATGATTCTTATATTATAAAAAAATATGCTTCTCATGTCGACCAATATTATTCCAGATTTGAATAGGTTTATTAGTTGTCCTTAATATTACCCAATAGAGCCGCAATGGCTATGGTGCAGAGGGGTAGGCTGCTCTTTGTTATGCATTACATGCCTGAAGAATATCCTTAAAGGCCTATTTAATCTTTCAAAAGGTACCCAGCACCTTGGGAGAGGAGGTATCCCGGTAGGGTTATGTGGGATTTGAACCTCACTAAAACCCCCTTGGTGGCCTTCCTCTGCGTTTGGGGAGGACTCTGGGATCTCCCATGGAACGCACCGGTGTCCTCTATATGCGACGCCCTGGAACGGGCCCATCTTTGGGAGAGCAGATGTGATTGTAATACTGAACTGTAGCAGTATAAATATTTTACTAAACATTGAAAATATAACTGTAACAATTCTTTTTTTATAACGATTCACACTCATAGCCCTACAGTAGGGTACATATACCCTGTGTCGTGGGTACCATGGACACACACATAGACAGAAACACAAACAACCAGACCAAGAACAGAAGTTTAAACTCATCATTCAAACTGTTTCGCTGGGAATCGAACCCGGGACCCTTCAATTGGCAGTCCTGCATGGTAACCATAGCGCCACGCAGGTCGTCAAACTGTAAAATGTTAAACTTCTTTAAGTTAAACTTACTTAAATAAACCCTATAGTGTACCTTGTAGAACACAGTTAAAATATTATTTTTAGTGCATTTAAATAAAAGCTTGTTGAAGTTATTCTTCTTTTGGCACGTTTGGATGAGAGTGAATTTGTGAGCTATGCTACGCATGTAGGAAAGACATGATGTTGTTAGCCACAGATTAGAAAGTTATACTTCTTTTGGTGCGTTTGGATGAGAGTGAATTTGTGAGCTAGGCTACGCATGCAGGAATGACACGATGTTGTAAGCCACAGAATAGAAAGTTATACTTCTTCTGGTGCGTTTGGATGCAGGTGCGGATCTGCCCATATGGGCACTATGGTCATGCCCACAACACTATTTCACCAGTTGTAACTGAAAAAGTCTCACTTTCACACTGATGTACAAAAACTAAGCATGTTGCTAGTTTTTGATAAAACTATTTGATATCAAATGGTGTATAATTTAAATTGTAATCAATTTTATTATTTGAACATGTAAAAAAGATTTTAAAAAAATGGTTGAGGTAAGTCCCATGATTGTTCATCAATGAGTTTGTACTCTGACTTGCACTTGACTGATCTTTGGGTGGCTGTGCCCACAACACTATTTGAGGACTGGATCCACACCTGAATTTGTTAGCTGCACGCGCGGAACAACATGACGAAGTTAGCCACAGAATAGAAATAATAAAAATATTTTTTCAACACTGAATATAGTTACAGTACTTAGTGTCCATACTATATAGTGGATAGATATTCATAAGCCAGTCAAGACAGTGTTGTGAAATATAGTATTCATATGAATAATTAATTTTGAATATTAATTTAAATTAATTATTAGGTTAATAAAACATTTTTTATTTAAAAAAATATTTTTGATTGATTTTGATATTTATCTTCGATTACTACTGTGTTTGCAGCTTCAAACACAACTGCGTTTACAACTTCTAGCGCATGTACACACACTCTTTTTTTTTAAATTATATCTTATTCATAACTTTTGAATTGAGATTTAAGATCCCATAACATATTAATTTGAAGTTATGAACCATTTTTTAATATTATTTTTGTGTTGGCTGCTGGACTGCATCCAGACCTGCAACTTTAAAGACACATGATAAAATGAGTATACCTGAAGATCTTCATAATAAATAACTTAACAAAATTATTCTTAAAATAACTTAAGTCCTTTGTCCAATCACGCACATTGTTGAAGTTACTTTTAGTTTTGTTTGAACAATTGAAAATAGTATTAATTAATGGTCTATATCTAGGAGAATACAGCTTTGTTGTAATTTGCCCTTATGCCTTCCTGCTCTGTAAGACATTGGTAAAACTTTTCACATACTAGAACCTTACATCTGATACAGTATTTCGAATTACCAAGGATGCCCAACAACAGCATGGACTCCGACATGGAGACTACCAGAGGTACCGTGGCTACTGCTCCCGTCGCATTAGGCGTCTTCGGAAAGTTCTCAAGATTCCACAGGTAATGTTGGGTATTTTGTTTCCATTTTGTTTGTGCTAGTATTAATTTGTGTAGATGTTGATTGAATCTTTTGTTACTTCGATCTCTTTATAAATTTTAAGTTATGAGTTCTCAGAAAAGACATTTTATTAACTACTTAAGTTTAATATTTAACCATGGTTAAGTTTAAGTTTAAATTTCATCTTAAATTAATGCATGTCTTTTTGGTGTGTGCCCGTAACGCTGCATATTGTAATGTTGAGTGCAGACATATATTGAGAAATTTCACAGTACTTAATTATATTTTATCCATGCCTCACTCCAAAAATACAAAATTTTTAATTAATCTATATAATAAAGTTTTCTTGAATCAGTCATAATTTCACTATGATTATTATTTTATCCATGCCTCACTCCAAAATTTAATGATTAAGCTCTTAAATAAACATTTATTTTAATAACTACTTAAATTTAAAATTTAACCATGGTTAAGTTTAAGTTTAAAGTTCATTATGGTAGTAAGTTGCTGTTGCAGGTTACATTTATTTACATCAGACAACCACTAACCTTTGTAGTAGTGGTGTATACATATGAGCATCAACTTCAAACAAGGTTACTCAGTTGTTTTAGATTGAACCTAGAAGCACACAGGCTGTACACTAAACAATAAAATGGGGTAATCACCATGATGACTTACAGGGCGATAGGCGGCATTACCGTCGCAAGGACGTGACGACAGTTCACTTGACGGCTACGTCTGCAGAAAGCCGGCTGCTTTGCGTGCCCTTGCTTCAAGCGGAACGTGCCTGGGCCCATGCCATGCAGCTGCGGCAAGAGGCCAATACAGAGCCGAGGAAGAAGTTCCACCTAGTGTCGAGGCTCAAGAAGGCGTGCGCCCACGCTCAAGCACTGTTGCAGTTGTGTGAGGTATCTCTGTTTAATATTACATTCAACTGTTTAGTTGATAGAAGTCGATTACGAATACCGTAACATCAGAACTTATTTGTACACCATGAGTTATGGACAATTTTTACCATCACTTGGTCCACCATTTTTACTAATACATATATGGTATTTATCAATAAAATATAAAGCTTTCCTATCTTAGTATAAATTCAAATCAAACTGAAAATTGCAACTGACTTCACGATCCTGTCTAATGTTCAATATGATACATTCGTATCTTGCAATTTTTAAGTTATAAAAAATTCAACTTTTGTGTGCTAAAATCCAAAACCATATTTCCACATTACCTATATTAATGCAAAAGTTTTATTGAAAATATAAATGCAAAAGTAACTTTCTGTTTCTATCTGTGTGCCTGTAATGTTTTCAAGCTTAAACTACTGAACCAATTTTAAGAGAAATGAAATACACAGATAGTGTGGACCTTGGGGTAACGACATAAAATAGATTTTATCCTGGAAAAATGTAATTAGTAGTATAATCATATAAACTTAAATCACCCAAGCAAGCCGGGTCGTATCAGCCCTCATTTAAAATTGCTTAAGGTTACCATGCTGGTCATGCCGGACTGCCGATTGGAGAGTCCCGGGTTTGATTCCCAGGGAAGCAGAAATTTGAATGATGAGTTTAAAATTTCTGTTATCAGTCTGGGTGTTTGTGTTTCTGTCTTTGTGTGTGTATATGGCACACACATGGCGCAGTTTTACCTGCGTTATTTTTTTTAAAGTATCCTATTTTACTTCTGATAACTCCAAGAATATATGTACAAAGTTTCATTATGATAGGTTGAGTAGTTTTCGCGTGAGAGAACAAACTTACTTTCGAATTTATAATATTAAGTAGGATTTAGTTTTTGTCAACATGGAAATTCGACCTATAGACGATCACTAGACACTTGACTGGTAGAAAATGCCTCTAGGCATTAAGTCCGCCCTTTGTACAACACTGTTTAAAGTTGTAACAATAAAGAATAAATAAATAAATAAATAAATATTCATAATGATTGCAGCAAAGCGGCGTATGCGACGCGCGCACGCAGCTGGAGGCGAGCGCGTACGCGGCGTGGCTGCGCGGCGCGCTGCTCCTGGAGCTGCAGCAGTGGCGGCTGGCGGCCGACTGCCTGCAGCGCGCGCAGCTCGTGCTCGACAACCTGTGCGCCGCGCTGCCGGACGACGAGCGTCTGCTCTACAAGCAAAAGGTACCTACGAAGATTCCATAGCTGAGTGCCAAACAACGGAACCCTTGTAGTAGTCTTGTCCATCGGCCCGTTGGTACTAGTGATGTGCCGGATCGCTAAAAAAATATCTTCGATTTCCCGTACGTAAAAACATTTGATAAAAAAATCGGTCCTTTGAATGGAGAACTGATGTCAAGATTTGACATTTCCAGTACAAAATATAGCGCGTGTGTAAGCGCGTTTTCATAAACGACCGTATACTTACACGCGTCAAGTTATCTCTGGTGGTCTGAAACCGCACTTAAGATTCTTTAGCCAAACTTGCATAAATTCTATTGCATAATCTATCGATTCGTATTCGTACAAAGCAATTTCATTATCGAATTTCATTTCGAATCAAAGAATAAACAGTAAAAATTTGGCGGCTAGCGGCTCTGCATGCAGCGTGTGCAGACCGATGATCATCTGAAAGCAGAAGATGCGTACTATTACTCCTTTTTAGGATTTAGGATTAGGACTTCGTTGCAAAATGCCAAAAACGGAACCCTTAGAAGATTAGTCATGTCTGTCTGTCCGTCCGTATTTCACAACCAATTTATTCCGAACTATGGTAGCATTCGGATCTTGGCAGTCACCGCCCAGCAGCTGATACTCTGTGGCACTGAGTGCCTACTTATGAATCCGTCCGTAAGTTCTAAAATTTTTGGAATCATTTTTGGGATATTCAGACCATTTTTTTATGAATTTATAAGATTACCGGTGTCATTGACAACACTAAGCAACTGAATGAATAATATTGCTAGAATATCGTTACTCAAAAATGAGGAATTCACGAAGTTTCGAAGACGGGCACACAGAGTAGGCGCCCTGCTGAGCGGCGAGCATTCCGATAGGCGGCGATAGGCCCGGCCGCGACTGCCACACACAGTATGGCAGCTTAAGCAGGAGTCAATGTAAACAGTTGTGTTGGGAAGCTAGCTAGATAGAAGCGAAGAAGATTTTATATTTATCAAAGAGAAAATAGATTCATTATAATTTTACTAAATAATTCTAGTAAAGACTCGGCAATTTCATCTGTAAACGCCGCCGCCGCAGATCATCGGCTGCAGGACGGCGACTGATAAGATTCGAATGCTACCATAAATATTATGGTATGTTCAGTACTTAACATGATATTCTTATGGTCCGATTCCACAGGTGGAGGAGTTGAAGCCCAGCCTCCGCTACTGCGCCTACAATATCGGCGACGAGTCCGCGGCCGGCGACCTGGTGGCAATGCGTGGCCAGGGGCTCATCGAGAACCTAGATTCGCTGATGGCACAGGCTAAGTGAGTTATAATCGTTTACTGTTCTTGATAATTTAAATGGAGTAGCAGACGAGAGCAGATGGCATAGGGCAGGACACGTGGTCTTAAGTGGCGCTGCAGCTCATGGAAATCTACACCAAACCTTGAGCAATCCAGAATCTTTCCAGTTGCGCTGCTTCTCTGTAGCAGCAATTACAACATAATAAAATTGAAACACTGCAATAATGACCAGTGCTGGTACTTCCTGTGTTGAACGATAAAGTTCCAACTAACTATTACGTCAGTATGTGTTGTGTAGATAAGTCGATCATTAAGTTTCCATGTCTAAAGGATTAGGAGGAGGGATGATAAAACTTCTTCTATCTAACTGTTTAGGCGCATATTTCCTGATATGTGTCGAAGCTTGAATTTGAATTTGAGGTATTGAATGGGAGGAGTGATGATAAAACAGTTCTATCTAACTGTTTAGGCGCATATTCCCTGAAATGTGTCGAGGTTTGGATTTTATATCTCACAAATGACTTACCAATTTTGTGGGGTATATACGCATTACTGTATGCTATATACCTAAGAAGCTGTCAATCCATCCAATAATGGTAAATGCTATATATCCAGTTGAAATCATTATTATTTTTTTAAGTTTGTAAGGAAGCTGCGAAAAATCAGCGTGCTCATTACTGTACAATATTTTGCGAATGTTGCAGTGACTAAAACACGAAAATTATTGTTTGTAATATAAGAAATGTTATTCCAGGGAGTCGCGATCGGGCGTAATGCATGAAGTTGAATGGCGAGGCAGGCGCGTCACCGTGCGACCGGAGAAGGTGCGGTTGTTCCTCATCGCGCTTCAAGACCTCGACAAGTCCGTGGCCTCAGCACGCACCGTCGAATCCAAGATAGAGATCCTCGAAAACATCCTCATGGACTGCAAGGACGCCATCTCCGCGATTAAGGATGAGATCAAGAACGACGCGAAGGTCAAGTCTCCAACCGAGACCCAACTCTCCGGGATTCACTACCTACTCTCCTACATCATGTACTTGCGTCTGATCCGCACGATTGAACGGAACAACTTGCTCGTTCAGCAGGCAGAGGAAGCCAGGAAGAATAATACACAGATCGATGGCAAGAAGGTCCGTCCGCAAGATTTGACGAGGCTGTATGAGATCATCTTGCAGAACTACACCGAGCTGCAGCAGTTACCCGGCTTCGATGCCGACCGCGCGTATCAGCAGGAGATTGAGACGGAAATGAAGGCGTACAGGGCGTTCCGTTGCTTCTACATAGCTCAAGTGCTAACTGGACTTAGGAGATTCAGGGAGGCGCTGGCCATGTTGGAACGGTGCAGCAACTACACTGCGGAATCGATCAATAGTAAGCTTCAAAACAAGCAACTTCTGGACAAGCTGAAGGCGTTGCAGAAGGACATTGAGAGCTGTAAGTTCGAGGTGCACGCCGACTCCGTTCTGGAGGAAGACGACGACGACGAGGAATCAAAGTATTCCAGCGGCAAGCCTTACAAGGACAAGAAACCATTGGTCGACCGCCTGGACGAGTACCGGGAGGACACGCAAGTCCTGACCAAGAACCCCAATATTTACAAGATGCCGCCGCCGATGGAAGCCATTCCTTGCAAGCCGCTGTTCTTTGACCTGGCGTGCAATTTTATAGAGTTCCCGAACTTGGACGACAAGACGGGCGCGGCGACCAACAAGAGGCAGGCCGCCGGCATCACTGGACTCGTTAAAGGCTTTCTGGGCTGGGGCAGTGACAAATAGGATGTTTTTGCCCGTTGTAATAGCTATTATATATCTTGACACAAATTTATACTTGGTCTCCAGAATATATTCATGATTTGAACGTTTCTTGTTTCATTCAGTATATTCTTAGATTTATTGAGTCTTAATATAACTATTTGGTGTTTTGGGAATAAAATTGTGTTGATTATTAAAAAAAACTTTTTTTTGTGACTAGAAATGTTACATACTTGTACTAATTGTACGATAAAATTATTTAGAATGTAAATCGGTGTTAGTTATTAAAAAAATTGGAAAATAGTAAAACAAATACCTTGTATTCAACAAAAATATAACACAAAAACTATAGTAATTTTTCTTTTCGAAAAGTACAAAAATATAATAGTTAACTTTGAAATTATATATTTTACACTGTGTAACATTCTCACATGAATAATCACATTCATTTGCGATACAGAAATTAGTTAACTATAACTACAGGCTGCATACTCATTTTAATTAATTTTACAAATCTATGGCTATTGCCACATGTGCAGTATATATTTCGGGATTCTTTTTACAAATCGTCATTGCGTTAACACTACGCTTTAAACACTCAGTTAAATATAACATTTTACAAGTCATACACTGCACTTCACTTGTATAACAAACATATTATACAAGATTTTTTCAAAAAGTAACTCGCATCAGGAAATATAAGTTTATCTGGTACACCCTGTATTTACTATTTTATTGTATTGCTTCAATAATTTTATTGAATGATTGTTAAGAGGCCGTATACGAAATTTTGCCGATTTCGCTGATTTAGCTCATTTTATGCAGGAGATTTTACAGTTAAAATACAGTATTTCCATAACTTTTATTGCACAATATGACTGATCATGTCAATAATAAACTATTAAATGAGCCACTTTTTAATTTTTATTTCGTTATTTTGCTTAATAGACCTGAAGCCGGTGACAGTTTTTTAAATATTACTGTAATAGGTATAGAATATCACATCTTTCTGGATCATTTTAAAGTCTAAACAGATCGAAAAAAATGCCATGTATTGCTGTAAAAATCACATACATAGTGTATGAGCCACATTTTGACACTCTCATACAAAACATATTAGTAAAAAAACATGGAACTTAGTCAATTTTGAGAGAAAATGGGCCAGAAATTGTATTTGATTTCGGCAAATTGGAATAATCTTTCGTAAAATTTATTTGACATAAATACTCCTCAGTTTATAATCAATCCGTTACCTGAAAAAAAAATCTTATTAATAATGATGATTCGGCATTAAACATCTTTTAAAGTAGCCTAAATCTCGCATTATAATTCTTGACGTAAGCTATAAAAGTGTCTAATGTATTAGATTATTAATGAAATGAAAAGTGATATTGAGCAATGATACTTGTAGAAGTACTGTAATTTATCTGCAAAATCTCATGTGTTAAATCGGGTAAATAAGCAAAATCGGCAAAATTTCGTATACGGCCCCTTAATACAAGCCTTGCCTGAAATAATTTACTTTTTATTGATTCTAGAAGGCATGAGTCTTAGCAGGCAGCGGTATCACAAGATACTATCAATTTCTACATTGCAATCTAGGTTTTTAACTACGTATTTTACATGCGTATACTTAAAGATCTATTGATAATATTCACAAGAGGGTCTTGTCGTCAGTGGCAACAAATTAAAATTATACACATCAGAAATAAGTTAAAAGCTTTAGTCACACATTTATCCGATTAAGCCCTTGTATACCCGAAAGCGCTCCCATTATTTAAAGTGAGTAATAATTTAGGTCGTGGTCACGAGACCTCAAAGAAGGTGATAAGACTTAAGAGTTACTTTTTACATATTTCATGAGAGAATTTATACTGTAATATGAAAGTAAGTACTTAATATGAAACGCTGCGGCGAAGCACAATTTTATTGTAATTAACATAATGAATGTTAATGACAACAATATTGTGACATATGAATTGTGACATTTGGAACATATGAATGGATATTTATATCGGTAGTTTTAGCTTAAGGTACGGTTTCGATTGCCGGAGCTTTACGGATCACTGTTAGAGGATCCAGAAGCCAAAAATATGCCCAAACAGTAATGTCGGTAATAAACGAATGTTTTTCAAGCGAGCGTGGTTCAGTATCCTCACTTTCAAATCTTCGGTATAATATAGATTAGATTGTAGAGTCATTTTAAGCGAAGGTGAAGGAGGGTCAGCGCACCAGCAGGCCTGACGGAGACACAGGGCTAGCGGCTAGCGGCTAGCGGGCGGAGAGCGGCGGCCAGTGCTCGGCGTCGTGCGGCAGGCGGTCCCGCGGCGCCAGCAGCTGGCCGCACGTGGCGCACACGGCCAGCCGCGCCGCCGCCTCGCGCCCCACCACCAGCTCCTGCTGCTTGCGGATGTCGGGCAGCAGCGCCACCAGCTCCGGGAACACGGCGTCCAGCTTGGCGCCCAGCGCCCGCGAGCAGCGCGCGTAGAACTCGTCGGCGGCGATGGCGCCGTCGCGGAAGGCGCGCGAGGCCGCCTTGAACTCCTCGACCGCCTCGGCGCCGCCCAGCGCCACGGCGAACGTGCGCACCAGCTCGCGGTTGCGCGCCTCGAAGTCGGGCGGCGGGATGTAGGCGTGCGCCGGCGCCGGGAACGTCTGGCCGGCCGAGTTGGTGAACGTCATGCCGTTGCAGGCCGGCCGCGCCTTGAAGCCGGGCGGCGCGCCGCCGTTGGGCGCGCTCCTCGCGCCGTACGAGCTCACCGGCGCGGGCGGCGAGCCGCTCGCGGCCGCCTTGGCGCTCAGCGGCGGGTACTCCTTCGCCGCGAGCTTGAAGTCCCCGGTGCCCGCGTTCCTATTCTTGCCGTCGAGCGCCGCCGTCTCCGTGACGGTCTTGATCTTCCGGTCCGTTTCGGTACTGCCGTTGTTGTTGTTCACGCTGATCGAGAAGTACTCCTTGCCCCTCTTGTCTACGAAGCCGTTGGCCTCGGAGAAGTCCTCGAAGAGGTCCTTCTTGGGGTTGTTGTTCTTCTTCTTGTCCTTCTTGGTTATCTTGGTATCGTTCGGAACGTGGGTGACCTGTTGCGGCTGAGGTGTCGGATGGGGTTTGGTCTCAACCGCAAGTTGAGATTTCTTGCCCTTGGGCTTGCTGTTGGCCGGCAAGGTCGGGAAGTCGGACGAGGAGTTCAGTGTGGGTTGGCGGGGGGGCGGCGCCGGCTCGGCCTTGGGCTTGCCCTTCTCCTTGCTCTTGGAGACGGTGATCCATTGGGGAGGCGTGGCCGGAACGGACGTGGAAGACAGTGCTGGAAACGCGTCCGAACTAAGCTGAGCTTTTTTCGGTTGATGGTTGGATTGGCTGCTCTTGTTTGAATGCATTTCATCGCTGTTGATGAGGGTGACCTGAAAAAAGTTATGTTGAAGACAATTAAGAGTAGGTAAGTATATGTTTGGCTTGAAGATGCATATTCTTAATGGTTTTTAATTCAATTCACAGTGTTTGCCATGCCAAGTTTATGTAAACCAAGGGTTGAAAATGGGTAACTGACTGATACTGAATATATAGTATTTTTCAATTTACATAGTTTCCTGCATTATACATTTAAAAAAAAAATCTATAATTTCTTAAAGATTATTGTTCTCCCCTTCTATCAAAATGAAGCTTTACTAATATTTTATACTGTGATACACTCAAGTGATGTCAGTACTGCTCCCTCTGTCTAATTTTCAATTTAAAACTTATATATCTTGCATATTTTTTTATGTTACCCTGGTGAGTGTAATGTTATTGAAGGGATGATTAAAGAAACAATACGTTTCTTGCAATGTTTACTGGGCGACATTTTACGATCATCACAAGATTTACAAAACATGCATTTAACTTGAAACATACCCAAAACTAAATTTTTGTTTTAATCCTCCAACTAAATTGCTTCTGTTGTACCAATAACCATTTCTGAAATATTAACATCCCGATTGACTTACCACGTTTTCTACGTTGTATACATACCTTGGGAGGTTGAATAGTGCCAGCTCCAATGCTAGGATGGTCGTCCCGGGCGACCCCGAGCGAGGGAAAGTCGTCGTCACTGAGGGGCGGCTTCTTGGGGATGGAGATACGGTTGCCACTCGTCTGCGTCAATCGGAAGTTGCTAGCGCTGGCCGGCTGGCTATGAAGCTGGATTGACACACTGGGCTTTGCTGAGAAGCGACGGTATTGACTTTTAAAAATATATTTAAAAAAATAAACATGCTATAAAAAAGTCGAGTTTTACTAAAAAGCTAAAATGCGCTACTTCAAAGTCGGCAATGCTCAGGCGACTCCCCTGTAGTTGCCCGTATCCATAGGCTGATAATCATAATATCTAAATTTTATTCAAAATTTTAACTCTTAATCAGTTGACGATAACAGCTTCATTATTCAAGTGCAAAATATGACCTATGGCATACAATGTATGTATGTATATATGCCATACATAACTTACCAAACCAATAACTTATATTATTATTATTATTATTTTCGCAATTTTATTTTTTCTCGGTTTTGACATTATTATTATTATTATTAAAATTATAGTTGTGAACTAGAACTACCATTAAATGAGTCATGGTTAATTTCCTCTTCTTCTTTTCAGCCTTTTGTAGTCCACTGCTGGACGTAGGCCTCCCCTAACCAGGGTCGGATTTAGGGGAGGGCAACCGGGGCTACAGCCCCGGGGCCTCCACAAAAGAGGGGCCCCCACAATAAAGACTTCGGAAAAAAATTCATATTCAGACTAGTACACACTAGTAAGTACCTAAACAACTTTTCTTTCTTGTTTCAGATTAGGTATATTTAAGTACATGTTTGTTAAATTAAATAATAAAATAACCAGTTGGTTTCACAATAAATTGTTGGTAATTTGAAAACAGGAGTCAGGACTGAAAAAAATTGTCCATTTTATTTGGAAAATAATTCCGGGCTTCCACTCCTTTGTTGCCCCGAGGCCTCCAGACCTCTAAATCCGGCACTGCCCCTAACGTTCGCCACCCCTCCCGGTCCTGCGCCTTCTGAATCCAGCAGTTTCCCGCTGTCTTCTTTAGGTCATCAGTCCACCTGGTTGGAGGGCGGCCTGTACTCCTTTTGCCGAGACGTGGTCGCCATTCGAGAACCTTTCATCCCCATCGGTTGTCGGTTCTTCTAACTATATGGCCTGCCCATTGCTACTTCAGCTTTCAAATTTTGAGAGCTATGTCGGTAACTTTCGTTCGTCTACGGATTTCATCGTTACGGTCCATTCGAATGTATAAATTATTTCCTTCCCTAGATTTCCCGAGCATCCCATAGTCAGATTTTGACATGGTGACAGTTGGACCACCTTAGGAGTATAACTATTTGAACAAAAAATATGTATTGAATGAATTTGCTCTCAACTCCTAACCGTCGCAGTATCGTCCATCATCAGCTCAGCAACGTGAGATGATGATTAATATGCACAAATATCTGTTATGCTTCAGAAAGTATAAGAAAATTAATGTATGTGCCTATAAAATTTAAAAGTTCCCCTCGATTTCTCTGGGATCCCATTATCAGATCCTGACTTGGTGACAGTTGGACCACCTCGGGAGTGTAAGATTTCGAACAAAAAGCCATTTATTGAAAGAATTTGCTCTCAAGTCCTAACCGTCGCAGTACCTTCCATCATCAGCTCAGCAACATGACATGATAATTAATATGCACAAATATCTCATTTGCTTCAGAAAGTATAAGAAAATTAATGTATGTGCCATCCTGTGGATCCCATTATCAGATCCTGACTTGGTGACAATGGGACTACCTCGGGAGTATAAGCATACGAACAAAAAAATAATTTAGGAAATCGGTCCACAAACGGCGGAGTAATCGGTATACATAAAAAAATACATACAGCCGAATACAGTACCTCCTCCTTTTGGAAGTCGGTAAAAAATACCAATCTTTTCTCTTTATAATACTAGAATAAAAGTATAGTTGGATAGCATTGAAGTTCGAACGACTTAAACTTATATAGTGGCATGGACGGAATGGATGGTATAATGGTGGCAATGGATGGTATAATGGTGGCAATGGATGGTATAATGGTGGCAATGGATTAGTTTTAAGTGTAAGTTAAAAGTATTAAAATAAAAGTACACTCACAACTGCGCACAACGGTGGCAGCGACGGGGGCGGTGGTGGCGGCGGGGCGGGGCGGCGCCCGAGCGGGTGTCGCGCCTCCCAGCGTCGGGAAGTTCTTGTCGTTGCGCGTCAGGCTATCCGAGCCTGCAACGAGAAACATGCTTGTTTGTAGAATCCTAATGCTACTGTTAAAAACAATGGGAGAATATTAAAAGGCACGAATATGTGGGTGCCAACGTAAAAACCGTAATAATTACTATAAAGTTTGCTACAGGGTGGCTGGTAGTTTTAACCAATACCATCCACACAAAAATGAGATTTAGATTTTTAACCATTTTCAGCAGGCACAGGCCTCCTCTCGAAAGTACGAGGGATGTAGGGATAGTCCACGACGCTGTCCAAGTGCATATTATGCAGTGCAGGATATGCCTTCGAAATATTATGAGTAACTATTGTGGTAATGGAAAAAAACGTCGTAATAATGTCTTAGTGCGGCGTCGGCTGTACATATACACAAGAGAGGTTACCCTTGTAGGCGCGCGAGGGCGCGGCCAGCAGCGGCGCGGGCGCGGGCGGCGCGGCGGAGAGGCGCGGGAACTGCTCGTCGCTGCGCGTGTCGATGTGCGGCGCGGCTGTACATATACACAAGAGAGGTTACCCTTGTAGGCGCGCGAGGGCGCGGCCAGCAGCGGCGCGGGCGCGGGCGGCGCGGCGGAGAGGCGCGGGAACTGCTCGTCGCTGCGCGTGTCGATGTGCGGCGCGGCTGTACATATACACAAGAGAGGTTACCCTTGTAGGCGCGCGAGGGCGCGGCCAGCAGCGGCGCGGGCGCGGGCGGCGCGGCGGAGAGGCGCGGGAACTGCTCGTCGCTGCGCGTGTCGATGTGCGGCGCGGCTGTACATATACACAAGAGAGGTTACCCTTGTAGGCGCGCGAGGGCGCGGCCAGCAGCGGCGCGGGCGCGGGCGGCGCGGCGGAGAGGCGCGGGAACTGCTCGTCGCTGCGCGTGTCGATGTGCGGCGCGGCTGTACATATACACAAGAGAGGTTACCCTTGTAGGCGCGCGAGGGCGCGGCCAGCAGCGGCGCGGGCGCGGGCGGCGCGGCGGAGAGGCGCGGGAACTGCTCGTCGCTGCGCGTGTCGATGTGCGGCGCGGCTGTACATATACACAAGAGAGGTTACCCTTGTAGGCGCGCGAGGGCGCGGCCAGCAGCGGCGCGGGCGCGGGCGGCGCGGCGGAGAGGCGCGGGAACTGCTCGTCGCTGCGCGTGTCGATGTGCGGCGCGGCTGTACATATACACAAGAGAGGTTACCCTTGTAGGCGCGCGAGGGCGCGGCCAGCAGCGGCGCGGGCGCGGGCGGCGCGGCGGAGAGGCGCGGGAACTGCTCGTCGCTGCGCGTGTCGATGTGCGGCGCGGCTGTACATATACACAAGAGAGGTTACCCTTGTAGGCGCGCGAGGGCGCGGCCAGCAGCGGCGCGGGCGCGGGCGGCGCGGCGGAGAGGCGCGGGAACTGCTCGTCGCTGCGCGTGTCGATGTGCGGCGCGGCTGTACATATACACAAGAGAGGTTACCCTTGTAGGCGCGCGAGGGCGCGGCCAGCAGCGGCGCGGGCGCGGGCGGCGCGGCGGAGAGGCGCGGGAACTGCTCGTCGCTGCGCGTGTCGATGTGCGGCGCGGCTGTACATATACACAAGAGAGGTTACCCTTGTAGGCGCGCGAGGGCGCGGCCAGCAGCGGCGCGGGCGCGGGCGGCGCGGCGGAGAGGCGCGGGAACTGCTCGTCGCTGCGCGTGTCGATGTGCGGCGCGGCTGTACATATACACAAGAGAGGTTACCCTTGTAGGCGCGCGAGGGCGCGGCCAGCAGCGGCGCGGGCGCGGGCGGCGCGGCGGAGAGGCGCGGGAACTGCTCGTCGCTGCGCGTGTCGATGTGCGGCGCGGCTGTACATATACACAAGAGAGGTTACCCTTGTAGGCGCGCGAGGGCGCGGCCAGCAGCGGCGCGGGCGCGGGCGGCGCGGCGGAGAGGCGCGGGAACTGCTCGTCGCTGCGCGTGTCGATGTGCGGCGCGGCTGTACATATACACAAGAGAGGTTACCCTTGTAGGCGCGCGAGGGCGCGGCCAGCAGCGGCGCGGGCGCGGGCGGCGCGGCGGAGAGGCGCGGGAACTGCTCGTCGCTGCGCGTGTCGATGTGCGGCGCGGCTGTACATATACACAAGAGAGGTTACCCTTGTAGGCGCGCGAGGGCGCGGCCAGCAGCGGCGCGGGCGCGGGCGGCGCGGCGGAGAGGCGCGGGAACTGCTCGTCGCTGCGCGTGTCGATGTGCGGCGCGGCTGTACATATACACAAGAGAGGTTACCCTTGTAGGCGCGCGAGGGCGCGGCCAGCAGCGGCGCGGGCGCGGGCGGCGCGGCGGAGAGGCGCGGGAACTGCTCGTCGCTGCGCGTGTCGATGTGCGGCGCGGCTGTACATATACACAAGAGAGGTTACCCTTGTAGGCGCGCGAGGGCGCGGCCAGCAGCGGCGCGGGCGCGGGCGGCGCGGCGGAGAGGCGCGGGAACTGCTCGTCGCTGCGCGTGTCGATGTGCGGCGCGGCTGTACATATACACAAGAGAGGTTACCCTTGTAGGCGCGCGAGGGCGCGGCCAGCAGCGGCGCGGGCGCGGGCGGCGCGGCGGAGAGGCGCGGGAACTGCTCGTCGCTGCGCGTGTCGATGTGCGGCGCGGCTGTACATATACACAAGAGAGGTTACCCTTGTAGGCGCGCGAGGGCGCGGCCAGCAGCGGCGCGGGCGCGGGCGGCGCGGCGGAGAGGCGCGGGAACTGCTCGTCGCTGCGCGTGTCGATGTGCGGCGCGGCTGTACATATACACAAGAGAGGTTACCCTTGTAGGCGCGCGAGGGCGCGGCCAGCAGCGGCGCGGGCGCGGGCGGCGCGGCGGAGAGGCGCGGGAACTGCTCGTCGCTGCGCGTGTCGATGTGCGGCGCGGCTGTACATATACACAAGAGAGGTTACCCTTGTAGGCGCGCGAGGGCGCGGCCAGCAGCGGCGCGGGCGCGGGCGGCGCGGCGGAGAGGCGCGGGAACTGCTCGTCGCTGCGCGTGTCGATGTGCGGCGCGGCTGTACATATACACAAGAGAGGTTACCCTTGTAGGCGCGCGAGGGCGCGGCCAGCAGCGGCGCGGGCGCGGGCGGCGCGGCGGAGAGGCGCGGGAACTGCTCGTCGCTGCGCGTGTCGATGTGCGGCGCGGCTGTACATATACACAAGAGAGGTTACCCTTGTAGGCGCGCGAGGGCGCGGCCAGCAGCGGCGCGGGCGCGGGCGGCGCGGCGGAGAGGCGCGGGAACTGCTCGTCGCTGCGCGTGTCGATGTGCGGCGCGGCTGTACATATACACAAGAGAGGTTACCCTTGTAGGCGCGCGAGGGCGCGGCCAGCAGCGGCGCGGGCGCGGGCGGCGCGGCGGAGAGGCGCGGGAACTGCTCGTCGCTGCGCGTGTCGATGTGCGGCGCGGCTGTACATATACACAAGAGAGGTTACCCTTGTAGGCGCGCGAGGGCGCGGCCAGCAGCGGCGCGGGCGCGGGCGGCGCGGCGGAGAGGCGCGGGAACTGCTCGTCGCTGCGCGTGTCGATGTGCGGCGCGGCTGTACATATACACAAGAGAGGTTACCCTTGTAGGCGCGCGAGGGCGCGGCCAGCAGCGGCGCGGGCGCGGGCGGCGCGGCGGAGAGGCGCGGGAACTGCTCGTCGCTGCGCGTGTCGATGTGCGGCGCGGCTGTACATATACACAAGAGAGGTTACCCTTGTAGGCGCGCGAGGGCGCGGCCAGCAGCGGCGCGGGCGCGGGCGGCGCGGCGGAGAGGCGCGGGAACTGCTCGTCGCTGCGCGTGTCGATGTGCGGCGCGGCTGTACATATACACAAGAGAGGTTACCCTTGTAGGCGCGCGAGGGCGCGGCCAGCAGCGGCGCGGGCGCGGGCGGCGCGGCGGAGAGGCGCGGGAACTGCTCGTCGCTGCGCGTGTCGATGTGCGGCGCGGCTGTACATATACACAAGAGAGGTTACCCTTGTAGGCGCGCGAGGGCGCGGCCAGCAGCGGCGCGGGCGCGGGCGGCGCGGCGGAGAGGCGCGGGAACTGCTCGTCGCTGCGCGTGTCGATGTGCGGCGCGGCTGTACATATACACAAGAGAGGTTACCCTTGTAGGCGCGCGAGGGCGCGGCCAGCAGCGGCGCGGGCGCGGGCGGCGCGGCGGAGAGGCGCGGGAACTGCTCGTCGCTGCGCGTGTCGATGTGCGGCGCGGCTGTACATATACACAAGAGAGGTTACCCTTGTAGGCGCGCGAGGGCGCGGCCAGCAGCGGCGCGGGCGCGGGCGGCGCGGCGGAGAGGCGCGGGAACTGCTCGTCGCTGCGCGTGTCGATGTGCGGCGCGGCTGTACATATACACAAGAGAGGTTACCCTTGTAGGCGCGCGAGGGCGCGGCCAGCAGCGGCGCGGGCGCGGGCGGCGCGGCGGAGAGGCGCGGGAACTGCTCGTCGCTGCGCGTGTCGATGTGCGGCGCGGCTGTACATATACACAAGAGAGGTTACCCTTGTAGGCGCGCGAGGGCGCGGCCAGCAGCGGCGCGGGCGCGGGCGGCGCGGCGGAGAGGCGCGGGAACTGCTCGTCGCTGCGCGTGTCGATGTGCGGCGCGGCTGTACATATACACAAGAGAGGTTACCCTTGTAGGCGCGCGAGGGCGCGGCCAGCAGCGGCGCGGGCGCGGGCGGCGCGGCGGAGAGGCGCGGGAACTGCTCGTCGCTGCGCGTGTCGATGTGCGGCGCGGCTGTACATATACACAAGAGAGGTTACCCTTGTAGGCGCGCGAGGGCGCGGCCAGCAGCGGCGCGGGCGCGGGCGGCGCGGCGGAGAGGCGCGGGAACTGCTCGTCGCTGCGCGTGTCGATGTGCGGCGCGGCTGTACATATACACAAGAGAGGTTACCCTTGTAGGCGCGCGAGGGCGCGGCCAGCAGCGGCGCGGGCGCGGGCGGCGCGGCGGAGAGGCGCGGGAACTGCTCGTCGCTGCGCGTGTCGATGTGCGGCGCGGCTGTACATATACACAAGAGAGGTTACCCTTGTAGGCGCGCGAGGGCGCGGCCAGCAGCGGCGCGGGCGCGGGCGGCGCGGCGGAGAGGCGCGGGAACTGCTCGTCGCTGCGCGTGTCGATGTGCGGCGCGGCTGTACATATACACAAGAGAGGTTACCCTTGTAGGCGCGCGAGGGCGCGGCCAGCAGCGGCGCGGGCGCGGGCGGCGCGGCGGAGAGGCGCGGGAACTGCTCGTCGCTGCGCGTGTCGATGTGCGGCGCGGCTGTACATATACACAAGAGAGGTTACCCTTGTAGGCGCGCGAGGGCGCGGCCAGCAGCGGCGCGGGCGCGGGCGGCGCGGCGGAGAGGCGCGGGAACTGCTCGTCGCTGCGCGTGTCGATGTGCGGCGCGGCCGGCGCGCTCGGCGCGGGCGGCGGCTCCACTGCGCGCTCCCTGTCTCTGTTTCAATATTTTAAATGTTAATTAGGTATTACTGTTCGCTTCATTCCACCGGTAATAGATTTACATCTATTTTTGAAAAGTGTTTAATTTCGACCAAAAAATGCTCACAATATTGCAATAATAAAAACGTTTTATGGTTTCAAAATTCGGGCGTAATTTTACGAAAACGCTGGGTATTATTTTACTCCTTGACGGCACCAACCAAAAGTCAGTAGTTCACCAGTCTCGGTTGTTTAATGGCGAGTTTTTACATCATTGTTTGCAATTGTTGGCAATACAAGTGGCAGAAATCGTCTCGCCTGATCTCAAGAAGCTGTAGTGGCACCAGCACTGTTCCTCTAAACACTAACCAGAATCTTCTTTTTGGTCAGTTTTTGCTTAGAGCAAGTTTTGCCGGCTCTCCAGGGTTAGGCCATTGTGATGATCGTTTCCGATTGTCGTACAAGATCCATTTCTCATCACAAGTCACGATACGGTTCAAAATTGTGACGATTGAAAAAAGAAACTTCTCTTCTGCAAATGGATTAGTCGTTTTGTCACTTACGCTGTTAATTCAGAAGTGGTTTGAGATGTATCTGCTTCCACTATCGCCTTCAATTCTTCGTTATTTACTTGAGTATCGCATCGTCCACGAGGCTCATTGTGTAAATCGAAATTTCCAGAAACGTTGAAACCAAAAACGCACCATTCGTTCGTTAGCGGTGCATGGACCGTACACGTCGTTAAATCTTCGAGTCCTTTCTGCAGCACTGGTGCCACGGTCGGACTCGTACGAATACGAATTTACAATTTATCCATATTTATAGTTATATCAATTTTGAAGCTCAAACTAGTATCACCGTATTGTTTCATAACCGTATGACGTACTACTCTGTCAAGAAAGTACCAGAAAAAGATCAATAATACACAAAATATTTTTAATTCATCCAAATTTATTTTATCACCTTCAAAGCATGCTCCTTCAGAAACGATACACTTACGCCAACGAATAATCCAATCATCAAAACATTTTTTAAACGCTGTTTTCAGAACTGAGTTCAGTTCTCGCCGCGAATTCTACTTTATGTCTTCTACCAATTGAAAACGGGTGCCACGAAGTGGTAATTTGAGTTTAGAAAAAAGTCGGCTGGAGCCATATCTTGTAAATATGGTGGTTGCTCGACGGTATTTGTTGAGTATTTGGTCAAAAATTCGTTCACAATGATGGCCCTTTTCGTCGAATTTGCTCTCTTAAATGCCGCATAACGCTCAAATAATATTCTTTATTTACCGTTTGATCTTCCGGCAAGAATTCCGAGTGTATAACACCTCAATAGTCAAAGAAAACAGTCAACATGACTTTGACTTTTGATCGACTTTGGCGTGGTTTTTTCGGTATCGGTTCAGTTGGAAGGCCCAACTCCGAAGCTTGTAGACTAGTTTGCATGTCAACCTCGTAAACCCACGTCTCGTCGCCAGTAACAATGCGTTTCATAAATGTTGGGTCAGAATTGACTCGTTTTAGTATGTCCTCAGCGACTCTCATGCGATTGAGTTTTTGGTTTTGTGACTAACCGAGCGGTAACATGTTTCATACTCAAAAAATGATTAGTTAAAATGGTACGGTTCGACTCGTGAGATACAGAAAGTTCGTCGGCTATCTCTCTCAAATTGAATGAGGATTTTCAGTCACTATTTCGTTCACTTTTGCGATGTTAACTTCAGTTGCAGATGTTGATGGCCTACCAGAGCGAGGCAAATCTTCCATCACATCTCGACCGCTTTTGAACGCTTTGTACCACTCAAAGGCACGTGTTTTTGATAAAGAACATTCACCGTAAACCTTCTGTAACATTTTCAGTGACTACGAACACGAAATTCCATTGGCGATGCAAAATTTAAGACATTGATAAGATGTTTTTGTTCATTATGAAATTCGCAATACACACTAGATATGATATAACTAAAAACAACACTTTATTTAATATAAATAGCATGCAACTCAAACACCGCGCCAAAATGGAAAACAGTTGTGCCAATTTAACAACAAAAAATTTTTTTTAATTTGTAACCATAAACAAATCATCCATTCCCGATACTTTTCTGACTGAATGTATGACATCATTATTAAACATACTTCAACTCAGTCAGTTGTGCGCGCGGCGCTATGTGTGCGTGGGCTAGTAATTATGCAGCTTTAATTTGTGTGACAGTGACGCGGCCGTGATTTTCCGAACAACTTCACTGTACCTCTTGTCACGCACACAAAGTCACTGTGTATATACAGGTTTACCCATACATAGCGCCGCGCGCACAACTGAGTTGAAGTATCTATATTATCATGCTGGCTCCTGTTTCGTTAAAAATACAGATTTAAAAAAAATGAAAATTATTTTATTTTAAAATTCCCAACGACTAATTGCTGAAGTAATCTCAATTGTTGCCAATAATGGATTGATAATGAGAATGGATTGTTTACCGAGGCGCTCTCTGTACCACAGGATGTGGCGTAATGTTAAACTGCAGTTCTAGAGTTCTCGCTTGCCGAGCGGCGCCGCGGGGCATACCTCGTCCATGCACCGTGGCCTTGTGAGCTGAAAAAGAAATATACCAACTGTGAAGTACAGCAACATTCACTAGGTTAATGTGAAAGGCACTTGTGTTTATTTAGGTGTTACAAATTATAATATATTCGTAATAAGAAAATTGAATAACATGATAATATATAACCATATTATGACAATGTTAAAGTGCTTCTGTCCAGGTCATCAACATCTTTTAAGAACATCTCCACTTTATAATCATTATCATAATAATGTGTTCTTATTTCATACCTTTAAGGTCAATTTCGCTCCTAAACACAGCAGTAAGGTGCTGTCCATTGCACTCCCCTTCTTCACACAGGTAGTGGTCGGTCCTGAAGTGGTGAGCTAGCGCGGAGTGCGTCGCGTAGTACAGGTTGCGGCCGTCGGCATCGCACAGGTGGCAGTAAAGATGCTCCTTCCGCAAGTGGCGGTACAGTTCGTCCGCATCCATGAAACGCTCTTCGCAGAATTCGCATAGTGGATGGCCCCTGTCATATGGATGTCTCAAATTAAACTTAAGAGTCATATTTAGGAACAGATGTATGATACCAAAGAAAAAGCAGTCGCAATCGCGCGAAGGCAGTAAGGGAAATAAATGTTTAGAGAAAAAAATGTATTTTAAGAATAATAAATAATTCACAATTTCAATACATATAAAACGATAACAATAAAGAAGGATAAAGAAACAAATTGGATCCAGTAATTAATTGGAACTTCCATCCATCCATCAGTAGCTTCCCGCTGTCTCCTTCAGGTTATATCAATCCACCTGTTGGAGGGCTGCCTGTGCTTATTTTTCTGAGACGTGGTTGACATTCGAGGGCCTTTCCTGGACTTAGAACTAAAATATCTTCCTAAAACTTTGAATTACCTATGCGATGTGTCATCAAGGTCGCCTTTCCGTCGATGGTGGCCAAGTTCTTGTCGAGTGTAGCACTTGCGTTCACTGGTAAATATCTTAAAGGCCATAATTAATTGATATTAATTTTTATGTACCTATTTATTTATTTCATAGTTAATAAAGTGAAAATTTATACATACAGACACTAATAAAAGTTTGTAAATGAACATCACAAATCTTTCCAGCAGTCAAAGGATTTAAGGTATAAGCATATTACCCTTCACACTCCTTTAACAACTTTCAATTTTTGAAATTGTGCTCTGTATAGTGATATCTCAAATCCCTACTAATATTATAAATTCGAAAGTAACTCTGTCTGTCTGCTACGCTTTCCCGCTTAAACTACGGAACCAATTTTAATGAAATTTGAAACACAGATAGAGTGGACCTTTGGAAAGGACATAGGATGGTTTTTATCCTATGGGAACCTATAAAACGAGTCAACTTGGGCGAAGCCGCTGGCGGAAGGCTAGTAAGATATAAAATACAATTCTTTTAAGACCCTTATATATAGCCCACAAGGATTCATGGGTGGAACCTTATTTATATTTGAATACAAGAAGTAGGGATGCATCTAATATGGGACAAGCAAGATTTCATGTCTAAAAAAAGAATTAGGTTTTGAATATTTCTGTTTGTATATATAATTTTTTTAGTAGATTTTCATTTTAGACCTTTGAATTTGATACAAACCTTAAGGTGTTTAACACAGAGATCACAGTAGTACCGTTCATGTACTTTTCTCATATGATCACTAAGCATCGTAAAGGTCCGGAATGGAGGGATCTTATCACATATCTTACAACAATTCTCTAAGAGTTTTTCATATGCATTTTTTATTTCTTCACTGCAAAACCCAATCTTGAATTGCCTTTCAAACAGCCGATCTGAGAAAGCCTTGTTACGTAGGTCTTTGTATGGTTGGATGGAATCCGTAAATACAACCTGAAAAGTAAAAAAAAATTGTTTCAAATTTGTGTACAAAACAACTTTACTTAGAATTAAGTAATACCAGAACTTAACATAATGAGGATCAGTAAAGTTATAGCAAATTCAATCAAACTAGTTTCCACGTTTTTCTATAGGACATAAGAATGATATATATCTTTTTGAACTATTCAAATCAGTATATAACTATACATAATATATTAAGTAATAAAGTTGTGCCATTCCTGTCGCTAAAAAATATAGTGTATGCGACTGTGTGTGACATCATGATGTTGGAACTGAGCGCCATCAGCATGCAATTCTACGAGAAAGTTGTTTAAGATTCGAGAGTAAAGTGTAGTTCGAATGTAATTTTGTAATAAAAGTATAAAACATATCTTAATATTTAATATGAGTACCAATAAAGTAGAAGTTTTGTACAAGCTCAATCACATAAACATCCGAAATACCTATATATGTAGGTACCCACTCTTGTACTGATCTTTTCGAGAATTTCAAGTATTTTTGGTGTTTTCGAAACTAATTGAGACTTAAAATTACTCTTCTATTTTTAATTTTCATTAACTATGGAAGGTTTTAGAAATAAAACTATGTAAAAGAAACGAAAGCATTTTTTTACACTTTTAGGCTAGATCGTAATAAAAATAAACTATTACTTTATACATAACAAAAAAAAACCTGTAAATTAACTTTAGTTTAGTTATAGTCAGGCTATTGTTGCAGTAATATCCAAAAAATATTCACACATATATTTTTTGATCGAGACAAACATGAGGTCTGATTATTTCCCTCAACTTCCATACTATGCTTCTTTCAACATGAATTCATATAGGTACTTACCAAGTAGTGTCTCTCTTTTTGTGAATGTCGCGTTTAATATCTTTGGTTTAAGCAAAGTATTAATAACTCAAGAACAAGAATTTTTGTAGTTTTGGATTTGTCTTCCATGGGAATAGGATAATAAGTGTTAAAATATTATGTATATTGAAAATGTCAATTTTATTAATATTTTAACAATTTTATTTTCCATATCAAAATATCTATATATACAAAAAAAATGTGGCAGCAATATATATTTTGTGGTAGAACAAAAGTTTTTGCACTGTATGTTAAGTATTTCGTAGAACTAAAAATCTGCATTCTCAACTAAAAACATTACTGATCTTCATTAATTAACAGGATGTAATCCAACACACAATGGATTTTATTTGCTCCAAAATATTGGTAACAGTTTGCAACTGCAATACTTAATGTTGCAGGTTTCAAATTGGTTTCATAATAGTTCATAATATAAAAAATATTAGTATAATTTAGTTTCATAATATAAAAAAATATTCATATTTTTAAGTGTTTATAAACTTATATTTGTTACATCATTAAATATTTGTAAGTCTTTATTATAGTAAACTTGAATAAACTTAAATTTAATTTAACTTAAACTTTACTTTTATTAATCAAAGGTGCTATGGAGTGACTTGACTCTTTGTGTGGTATTAGATAGTTGGAGGGCTGGAGAGTGACTGACTACTTTTCCCTCATAAAATATCTCATTTGGTAAGCAATGAGTAACCCATGCAGGTTGAGCCACAGTCAAAAACAATTTTTTGAGATAATTAATAGTTGACTGGATTTTTTTTACTTAAAACTCCAACAAAAAGACAACTTTCTTCATTAAAAGTGTCTACAATGTAACAACAAAATTATCTGCTAAAAAACATTATTTAGGTACAATAATTGCACAATATATGTAAGTAGAACTACAATACTGAGAATGATTCCAAGAGAAAATGTATTGTTGAAAATATATCAATGCTTTTAATGACTATTGGTATATAATATGTTAAATGCATAAAATAAACAACTACTGCTATAAAGATAGAGTTGAGTTCGCTTAGAATTTTATCTCTTAAATACATAGTAATATTGACTGAATTGACAAGATGTTAAAAAAGAATAAGTTGCTAATTAACAAAACATTATAAAGAAAAATATGAATGAGGCCTTAGTAAAATTTAAAGGAATAATGCATACCTATTATTATTATTTGAGTTGATAGGGAAGGGTACAACCCTAAGGCCACTGCGACCAGTAAATGATCTATTGTAGATATTATATTATATTTATTTATTTTAAATTATATTATATTTATTTATTTTAAATAAATATAATATCTATATTAAATTATTTTTTATTTTATTATATTATATTTTTATTATATCTATTAATTATTGCATACCTATACTATTGCTAACAATAACAAAATGAAACATGCTTTCTTTGCTTAACAGTACAGCTATAAAGATAATGCATGAAACTCACCCTTGAGAGATCATGCCGACATATCGGACATTCGTTTTGCAGACACAGCACTCGCATCCGAGTCGAGCACTCGAAGCATACGGGGTGGTCGCACTCCCCAATCGAGAAGTACAACACGTTCTTGAAACAAACTACGCAAGTAGTATTGTCGTTTGCCAAAGAATCAGCCATGACTTCTATCAGCCGAAATGAACAATCACAAACACACTGAATCTCAAGCTATCAGTTGGAGATGCGGGAAATCACCCACCACGTATGGGCAACGATCACAGATGTTATGAGAGGAAGGAAGGACGAGAAGCAGAAAAATTCTCAGCATTAATATGACAGGATCATGAACGTAAATGAAATGACATGACGATGACATCAATGAGTTGACTTGACAGTAGCCTTGAACGTCACTTTTCCCTGTGTTTTTTTTTTCTTTACGTATGGCATCTCGGTCTTTTGACATTTCCCTGTGTTCCACTTAGTGATGGGTAACGACCCGGGTTAAAACCCGCCTCTGGGTTAAAACCCAGTTATCACCCATTTCAATCCACCCAAATGACCCATTGATCGGGTGAAAACATACTGTAATAATTATTGCTATTTATGTATGACGTATTGACTGTTAAATGTATTATTAACCAACCGGGTACAACGGACACGGCTTACATCCATTTAAATTGACCGAAACCATTAATTGACCGGTTAAAAACATATTGTTAAGAAAAAGTATCTGTTAAATGTATTTGAGTGATTAAATAGCGAATAAATAAAGTGAAAAATAAAAATATTATATGGAAAATGTAAATTTAGTTACCTATGTCTGCACTATAAAAAGTCAAATCTGATAATTTTTATAATTTCTACTCCTATGATGGTAAATTCGTAATGTAAATTATTAATGTATTCAGTTATTTTATTACACGACGCGTGGAACAATTCGGTACGAGTTAAAGAGAGACAACTGCAGGGCTAGTTAAAAGGTCCCTTTTGTCTAAGTGTTATCTGTAAGACAACAGCAAGTTCCGCTCCCGCCCCGCCCTTAACCCCTAGCAATCGGTAATTTTTACTTATTAGTCTCTTAATACACTATCAGTATCGTTTGCTACTTTGAACACGTCGTTTGGAGTGCGTTATACGTCCTCGTGAAGTTTTTGTGATTTTCATTTTCGACCCGGCATTAATATTGACTAGTGTGAATCAGCATTACAATGCGAGTTTGAAAATTCACAAATTTCCCGAGGAGATACTCTTTCCCCTTCACGGCCTTACAGTCCACAACCATCTACTAGCTACTCTAATGTAAATTTTCAAAAAAAAATCGAATTTCTCGACTGCGAATACTTATCCGGCTTTAGCGATGAGGACTAGAGAATGACAATACTTTAGATGACGTCAATAACGTTTAATATAAAAAAATAAATAAAAATTGTTCATTGTTGATTGTTATGAAAAAAATTATGAAACGTGTTAGTTATTTTACTATTAGTTATTTTATTATAGTATTAAGTTATTTATTTACTAGGTTATTACAATACAGAATGTTGATTTTTATTTGAGTTTTATTTTACTTTCCCTAAAAATAATTGTGCACATGTTAGATCTCTTAGTCGAAGTAAGAACTAGCTTTAAGGTTTTCGAATCATTTTACTGAAAAGAAACTGTAAAAATAACCTTAAAAATATTTTTAACAAATAAGCCGTTTTCACCCATCAATTTCGATGATAACGGGTTAAAATCGGGTTAAAACCCAATTCACCGGGTTTTAACCCGGGTGGATTGAATGGGTTTTTACCTTCTGCCCATCACTAGTTCCACTGGATGACTCTGAACGTCAATTATTTTACATCGACCAACTAAGTTATCTAGTTTCTCATATACCTAATTGTCAAATACATGGTTTTGGATATATTAGATAAATAGCATAAATAAATGCCGTACTTGTAGAATGAATTGAATAGGACATGAAAAAGAGTGTTTGAAGGGTTGGTCTTAAAGAGTAAAACGTCTATGTCTATACCATAGACAGAGTAATTGTTTTTTGACAGACAGACGACAAGGCAGGTCAGCACTGTCAGCAGGACGAACGGTTTGCGTTTAAATTTTCGAATAAACAATCAAGTCAGTAAACTGTAAATTACGTTTAAATCAAAGCTTTGACTCAAGTTTATTTCTTCACATTTTCATAACATGAGGGAAGATTCTACACTTGTTATGTGATTGAAAGGAAAAATTGTTTAAAATGTATTTTGAGGTGAGCACTTTACAAAAAGTCAGTTGATGTTTATTAATACAGAGAGTTTTAAATTCTTGTTTTCGCATAGATTGATAATACTCCTGAGCATATACGAAGATCTCGGAGAGCACAGGTAGTGCATAAGGAATCGCCGAAGGAGGAATGCCCACGTCTGATCCTGGCGCCATTCACACGCCCTCCTCAAGTGATCTTTGACAATGTTCTCATTGGGGCTACTTGTGAAAGAAATTTGGAGGTTTACAATCCATCCAAACAAGCGCAACAGGTAACTGTTTTTCATTTTGTTTAGTATATTTGTTATTATCTAGTACATTTACAGTCTTGGATCTTGGTGTGTGTGTTGTTATTACTGTTATGAGTGTTTGTGGGCTCCTTAAAACCACCCATTTTTTTTGGGTGGTCACAGAACTCATAGTGTCAGCTTATTCATATAGTCAGCTGCCAGAGAAAGAAAAATAACTTTATACAAGATTGTATGTGACTGCTACTGATTTGTGCACTTTTATGTATGGGAGAGTACACACTCACATCACTTATAAGGGCACTGCTGTGTTGCAATGATCTGATGACGGCCATAACAGGGTTTTAGTGTGGTTAAATACTTCAAGATACCCAGTTAATGAGAAAGCATATCACTAACACAAAAGAACACACATACATTATAAAAACCATACTATCTTATACTAACTTCATCAGTAATGAAATATGTATTGAGATACGACATTCCTAATTTTCAATAAATGATGTTCCTTTTCCTTAATTTTCACTTTGCAACTAAAAACCTTCCAACTTATGTAAGTTTATAGTGCATTCCATCTTGACTGTATTAGTAACTGACTGACTGACTTGTTACAGTTTTATTATATGTATAGACTAGCGGCCGCCCGTGAATTCTTCCGCGTGGAATTAAGTTTTAGATTTTTTCCAAAATAAAAGTAGCCTAAGTTACTCCTTATTACATCAACTACCTGCCAAAGAAAGTCCTATCAAAATTGGTCCAGCCATTTCAGAGATTAGCCGGAATAAACAGACAGACAGATAATAATTGTAAAAATATATATTTTGGTACATGTATTGTTTAAACATTCATATGCATGTGATAAAAAACTGTTATTTTAATATTACAAATAGACATTGCAATTTTATTACTTTAGATCACCCTTGGAAGAGCATTGCCGCCAGGCTTGGTCATACATTTGCCTGGAGAATGGATGTATCTGGAACCAGAGACCTGCTACATCCTTAGTTTGATGTGGACTCCATCACAGCCCACAACACTAAGGGAGACTGTACGCTTTACTAATGAAAATAGAGGCAGATATGATGTTATAGTTGTATTGAAGTCTGTTATGGTAATTATCTTCTTTTTATACATGACTGTAGTAGTGCTTAATAGGTTGATTGATCTCATGTTCAATCTCAACAATTTTTTTTAGTAAAGATTTTTTTTGTGTTTCAATGATCCATTAGCTATCAAAGTACTAGTACAACTCTATACAACTTTAGGTTCAATTCACAATAAAATGAATATAGTGTTTTAAGACAGGAGTTGACAGCCAATAGGTTTAGTCTAAATATAGATTTTTTAAATCTGTAATAAGATACAAACATATAATACTTTAAATAACTGGCACTATGTGTGGAAGTGCAGTAGCTTGCCACTGCTCACTCATCACTGCTCAATAAATATTTTTAAACCTTAACAATATTTAAGTATTATGTTTATTCAGTTCTTTACTGTTCACTTACACTGCGTTTCCACCAGAGGTGTGTGAGGATGCATATCAGAGACCAATAGAATCCTTTTATTCAAAGCTGCACTGCACAGGTTGGTAAATTCCATAGGTTCTTAACTGACACATTCCTTGCTTCACATCCTCACACGTCTCCGGTGCAAAAGCAGTCAGTGGTATATATCAAAGAAAATCTTATATTATGAGGGTGGGTTCCTGTTTGTGATTTGAATTTCGGCTAAAGTCGTAATCAAAATTAAAGCATAATTAAACAATTTTACTATATACTGTATTTGTTCTGTTTCAGAACGTAAAAGGGAAGGTCAATAACATAAAGGGATTTAAAATATCACCTGGTAAAACAAAGAAAAGGGTAACGAAAAAATCACCAGCTAAAAAATCTCCTGTAGCTATTTATAAAAAGAAAGCTGAATTGATATATAATCAAACAAAGGTAAAAAAAACTGTAGATGTAGTGCAAACTACCCATTATACTGAGCGTAAATTCGTCCAATCATATAACAAAGAAAATAAACCAACATATGATTACTTAGAGTCTCAGCAACATAAATGCCCATTTGACTCACCAACAAGCATTGACTTAAATTTTAATACATCAGAAATATTTTCAAGCTTGCATAACCCTTCTGAGAATATGTTGCAGCAAACTTATGACAAATCAGAAATTCTATATAATAATCATGAAAATGCATTGACAAACATTAAAGATAATATACTAAAGCCTTCTAATAAACAAAATGTATCTGTAACTGATATGTTTGACAATCTTTCTTTTACACCATTGAAAACTGTGTCATCCAAAAACGAAAAGTTAGATAGAGGACCCAAAATAATACTAAGCATGAATTCAGAGAGTGATTTCGATGACAGCTTGAACATGAAAAATTCAAATAAAGAAAATGAGACTCACTCAATTGTGATTACATCTTCTCAGCCACCTAATAAGTGGTTAACTGCTCACCATTACGAAAGTCAGTGCATGGAAACTCCAACACTTCCTAGCAAGAAAATACCTAATACGTCATCTCCCAAGGAATTCAACAGTCCAAACTTTTCCATAAATACAGAATTCTCGAGAATCAGTGACTTATCGTTTTTCCCACAAAGGTTCTCTACGGAGAGAAAAGTGATTCCGAAAATAAACAATGAAACCCATGAGATCATAGATATCACTAATGCAAAATTAAGTTCTGACACATACACTAAAGATTCACCACACACCCTCACGGACTTTCATCTCCATCCTAATGGCCAGGAAACAAAACCAGAGCTTACGCGTGAACAGCCGAAAATGTGCAGACAATCTTTATTTAAAGACTTTCAGCGTAATAATGAGCTTAACGTGAATCATCATCACTTCCAACGTCGCGATCAACACCTTCACTGGAATAATGATTTTAGGAATGATCTACGTTCTCCACCTAGATCCATTACACCTCCGTTGAAATCGATCCCTGAAGAAAGTGGGCAGTTTTCTGACACACAAATCCTTGATAAAACAGATAAACAGATGACAACATTCACCATTAATCGAACATTTGATAAAAGTGACAATTTTAAAACATTTGATAAATCCATTTCACATTCGACAAGACAATCGTGGTCTAAGAAAGCTGTTAAAGTTGAACCTGATCTGTGGAAATTGCCCGTTCCTTTAGCGAAAAGCACTAAAACGAAAATAGTTTCCAAGTCAAAGGACTCTCTTAGCGGAAGAAATCGTTCTATTGCAGATAATAATAAAAGTATTAATCAAAACATTTCTCTAAACCATGTAGGAAATGTATATTCGCAATCGTTTACAGTTGACCCTTTTTTATCTTCAACCTACTTTTATGATGAAAGTGCAGTGGAAAATTTCGAAACAGAATTCAAAAGATGGTTAAACTGCATACTTACGCCACCAGCAGACCTCGATAGTAATATTGAACAAAAAATTGATGTTGGCAAGGCATGGATTGAAAATAGGAACAAAGAAGTTCCAGCAGCACCTACTAAGGAACAAGTGTGTAGCGTATATCACAACAGCCATAGACTGGAAAGTCTACGCCGAGCGGCTAGAGCTCTTTTATTAAGTCCCGAAATTTCCCAAGTGTTTCTTAAATTACATGCTCAGGTAGAAAAGAAGCTAATAGCTATACGTACCGACAGAAACCTGCATTTAGATGTGGGATTACAAAAAATTATAATGGAAATATTACTCTCATACAACCCGTTGTGGCTCCGCATCGGATTAGAAGCGATATACGGCCTAGTATTACCTCTCAAATCGAACAGCGATATCGAAGGATTAACCACTTTCATAGTGCAAAGAATGTTTAGAAATCCTCATCTAAAAAACAAGCATTCCAAATCTTCAGCTCCAAATATGTTGCTGCCTGCATATATGGAAGCAATTAAGAAGTTTACTTTAAAAAAATTTTTCATGCTCGTTTTCTTTTTGGATCAAGCGAAACAGAAGAAATTGATTTCTCATGATCCTTGCTTATTCTGTAGAAATGCAGTTTGTAAGGAAAGTAGGGAGATTGTCATCCGATTTACTAGAGAACTGATAGCGGGAATTGGCGACATAACGAAACATTTACGGCCGCTGGGGTACGTTGTTACCCATAAGCAATCTTATCTGGACGAATATAAATATGCAGTGCACAATATTGCTGTTGATATAAGAGACGGTGTGAGACTGACTAAAGTTATGGAGATAATTTTGATGAAAGATGGCTTACTGGGTCAACTGCGAACTCCCGCAATATCGCGTCTACAGAAAATTCACAACGTTCAAGTAGCATTGAATGCTTTAAAAGAAGCCAATTTCGTCATTGTAGGCGACATATCAGCTGCAGATATAGCAGACGGTCACAGGGAAAAGACACTCTCATTGCTTTGGCAATTAATACACGTTTTCCGAGCCCCACTGTTTGAGAAAGCAGCGAACGTGATACAGACGTGGTGGCGAAAGAAGTTTGAAGTAATCATGGAAAAAAGGAGAGAAGAAGAAATAATTTTTAGAAAAAATAACAATGCAGCGAGTGTTATTCAAAATTGGTGGCGCACAATTCAGTACAACCGTATGGTTGAAATTAGAAGGCGCCAAGTTACTATTGCAACAATCACAATACAAAAATATTTCCGTATGTGGTATTATCGTAGTCGAATGCTTAAAATGAAGGCAAGTGTTGTGCAGATTGAGAACTGGTATAGAAATATGAAATTGATACTGGAAGCGAAAGAGACTCTTAATATGTTGAGATTAAAAAGAGAGGAACTTAGACGTAAATCTGCCATTGTTATACAGTCTTGTGTTAGGCAATGGATTTGCACAACACAATATAAGTTAAAGGTGCGAAAGATAGTATTACTGCAAAGTATCATACGGGGATTTCTTGCTAGAAAACAATATGCAAAAACATTGAAGTATGTTTTGTTTGTCCAAAAAACATATAGAGGCAAGCTTCTTATGAAGGAGGAAAGGAGGAAATATTTAAAAATAAAGACGAGTGCAGTAATTATACAGAGTTATTACAGGATGTACAAACAGCGCAGCAGTTTCGAAAAATTAAAGAAATCCGTGCGTACAATTGAAAATCGTTACAAAGCAATTAAAGAAATGAGAAGGGAACGAAGTGCGTACTTGAAATTAAAATTAATGGCGACGAAAGTGCAAGCTGTCATTAGGTCTAAAATCGCAAGAAAGGAATACCTGCTTCAACGAGCCTCTATTATCTCCTTACAACGAAGAATAAGAGCTCATCAGTTAATGTTAAAAGTCCGAGGTCAATATCTACAAACGATAAATTCTATTCGGACGTTGCAGAAATATATAAGATCATATTTAATTGCCAAGAAAATAAGATCTGAATACACGAATTTACGAACATGTACTGTTAAAATTCAGAGGTATTTCCGGTCGTATTTGCTTGCTAGATCTCAAAGAAATGAATATATTAAACTTAAAGACGCTTCAGTAATTATTCAAAGATATTACAGAAGCATGTTGCAAATGCGTCGTGATAAAACTGCTTTTATGAAACTCAGGGACTCCACTATAGAAATACAAAGACGTTTCAGATCGAAGTTATTAATGAGAGAATGTAAAAATACGTTTAATAATTTACGTACGGCGACAATTGTCATTCAAAAAAGATATAGGGCATTGTTAGAAATGCGCAAAGAAAGGTCAAAATATTTACAATATAAAAAATCTTGCGTTGTGATACAAAATGCTTATCGTGCTTATAAATTAGGAAAGCAAACAAGAGAATTATATCTTCAACAAAAAGATGCTGCTGTAAGGATTCAAACTTGGTTTAGAGCGCATAGAAAAGGAAAGACAGTTAAACAAGATTACATACAGCTAAAACAAGCTTCAGTGACAATTCAACAAAGATTTAGAGCTCATATCATCGCTAAACGGCAAAGACAAGAATATCTTCAAATGAAAACTGCAACCATTTGTATTCAGAAATATTATAGATGTTATATTCAAACGAGAACTATTCGACGACATTACATTGAATTGAAGCGCTCGACCATTGTGATCCAACGATACTTCAGATCATACTTGGAAACAAAGAGACAGCGACACACATATTTGCAAATGAAAATGTCCACAACTGTAATTCAGCGTTATTATAGGTATTATAAGGAGACTACTTTAGTAAGGCAGAAATACTTAGAATTAAGAAACGCGACAATAACAGTTCAAATGAGATACAGAGCTTTACGTGCGATGAGACATGAAAAGCAAAGATATCTCGCCTTAAAACATTCAGTTCTGACGTTACAAAGAAGATATCGATCTCTGATTAGCATGAGAATCGAACGGCAAAAGTATTTGAAATTGTGTTGTGCTACACTTGCTATTCAAAGGCGATGGCGTGCAAATTTACTTATGAAGGAAGAAAGAGAAAAATACTTAAAAATACAGCATGCTTGCGCTTGTATCCAAGCGTTTTACAAAGCCTACAAGACGGGTATAGAGCAGAGGCAAAACTTTTTGCAACTAAAGAAGGCTTCAGTAATACTACAGCGCAAGTACAGAGCAGTTCTTGCCATGAGAAAAGATAAGAATTCGTACCAGACTTTAAGATCAGCAGCACTAACATTCCAAAAACAATTTAGAGCCCGTCGTTTGATGGTCGAGAAAAGAACTGAATATTTAAGGATCAAGACGTCAGCTGTTACTATTCAAAGATTTTATAGGGCTTATATCCTTGGTAAATTGGAAAGGAAGAGATACTTAACGCTCAGAAAAGCCTGCATTTGCATACAGAAACGCTATAGAGAATTAAAGGAAACCCAAAAACTTCGAAAACAATTTCTGCAACTTCGAAATACCATCGTGTGTATTCAACGTCGCGTACGAGCCATAAATGCCGCGCGTGAAATCCAACGCATTGAAGCTGCAAATAAAATAAAGATGTGGTATTCTTCCATTAAGAAAGCCAGGGAATGTCGTATGGAGTTTTTGAGACAAAAGAGAAACATTATAAATGTACAGTCACTTTGGCGCATGTATACTCACCGTAAACAATTTTTGTCTTTGAAAGCAGCAGCGACGACTATTCAGCGATTTTATCGTTATTATAAGTTAGCGAAATATCACAAAGAACAGTACGTTACTTTGAAAAGTTCAACTATCAAGCTGCAAGCTCACGTAAGATGCTTTATTGAGAGAAAACGTTATCTAAAAATAAGAACGGCTGTCTTGATTATTCAAGCTGCTTTTAGACTGAAAAAGAAAAGAGATATTGTGAAGAAAAAGAGAGAACAAGCTGCTGTTTGTTTACAAAAAAATATAAGGCGTTATTTAATACAATCGCGATATTTACGGTATAGGAATCAAGTTGTGTATATACAAAAATTATGGAAAGGAAAACTAGTAACAAGACTGATGCGTTGCGATTTCATGCAAAAGAGGAGTATGATAATCAAATTGCAGTCCCGAATCAGAGGATATTTAGTCAGAAAACAAGTCGAATATAAGAGGGAAAACTTAAAGAAACTAAGAGAAGAACAAAGAAAGAACTGGGCTGCTTCGAAAATACAGGTAATTAATATTTTCAATTATTATTTTCACCATTAGATTGCTTTATTTGCCTTACTTCTTCCTTAAATCCATCAAATGCAAGTTCTGTAATATAAACTGTTAAAGGTCATAAATTTACAACTGTACACTACATATTACACTTTTAACATTTTTGTTTTTGTGAACTAGTTTAAGACATGGAAATTAGATAAGATAGGAATACTCCGAGTGCTCGTGTAACTATGTAGTCACCAAGACCGTTTACTTCTTGCCTGTAACTGGACGTGATTGAGAAAATGTCTTAGACAATGCTTAGACATTTTTTATTGCTGAGAAAATGCTGCACTGTAAAAAATATTACATCACTAAGCATTGGTTATAAATCGTTCAAAATCTGATTGTGGCGTACTTGTCATCTTATAAAAATGCAACGATTTACATCTATAACAATTTTTAGTAAATTCCCAAATTAATTTAAGACTACTTCTCATCTCATACTCATTCATCTGATTACAGGCACTGTTCCGTGGTCACCGAGTGCGTGCAGCAGGCGACCAGTGGACGGCGGCGCTGCGTCGTCGCTGGCGCGAGGGGGCGCTGTGCTCCACGCAGGAGTCCCTCAAGGAACGCAACGAGGAAGCCATGGACGTGCTCAGCAACATGTCTGACATCGAAACCGTCATACGAGCCTTCAAGTCGCTTGGTAAGATAACATTGGCTTATTTCGATGTCACCAATAATCATATAGATGTTCTACGTGACGAAGTCCTTTCGGCTATAAATGCAGTGAGGCGTGCACAATGTTTTAGTTCGATTAAGATGTTTAAGATTTTACACGCAGGCCTGTTATCTTAGTTTCTGGATATTGTGTAAATTTCAAAGTTGCAGGGATTGCCACCTTTATAAAAATTGCATTGAATTACATATTTTTAACTTGTGGCGCATAGCACGATAGGCGTGTCTTTAAATGAAGGGTCTAGCTAGAACAAAACAATCGTGATTTCGAAAGTAGTTTTTTTTTTCGAATTTAATAACAACTACAACGTGTGTAACGATAATTACTTACCATGTGCGGTTTTTATCATTGATGATTTTGATGTGCGATGTAACGTTTTAATTTTGATAAATAAAATGTTTTGTTACATAAAGTTGTGGAAAAACTTTTATCCGGTTATTACACCTATTTCTATGAATGAAACAACAAAACTCTGCATGGATATGTCAACCAGACTTGTCCTCGCTTCGGGTGACCAGAGGGCTGGCAGTTACTTTGCTGAAAAAATCAGTCTTTTGGTTCAACAAGGGAATGCTGCCAGCGTTCTGGGCGAGTTATCTTTTTCTTTTTAAGTAGTTTTTAATTACTACATGTTTATTTAAGTAGTAGGACAGTTGTGAAATTAAAAAATGAAACAACATCACAAAAGGTTTGTAACATCTGGCAAAGTGAAGTCACTTCCTTCCATTTCAGGGAAAAAAACGTTACCTAACGTTACCAAAAAAAATTTACCTCTTCAAAACTAATTTAATTCACGTATCGTGCCGTACACTCCCGTAGTTTGATTGCAACTCAAATTGAATCAAGTCTAAACTAGTGAAAAAGCATGTGGTTTTATAGACATGGCTGATGGCACAATAGTCGTGCCACCAACTTCTATGGCGCTTGACACGCCAGTCGTCACAGAAAATTTGTTCACAGCCATGGCGAAAAGCTTTCGAAAATGGGCGCCGGCAACGAATCGGTTAATGTTAGAGATGTTCAGATTTATTTTCTAATGTTTCAATGGCCTCCGCATCCAAGCGCACACACATCATTATATATATATATATATATATTATAGTATAACCCGATCGATCGGTATTCGTGAAATTTTATAGAATATCTATCTATACTAGATTCTGTTCGCTTGTTACACATATTTGGCGGAGTTTCATCCTATTGAGTTTTTAAGTTCCAGTTTTAATCTATTTGTGCCAATTAAATTTAAAAAAAAAATATCCATGAACATGCACTGATCGGCCTATTAAGTCAATCGTCATCATTATTTCAATCATCAATTAATCTGTTAATAATGACCTATTTGTTTTGTAACATATTACGTAAATTGTTTCATTCGGTCTCTGCTGCCGTAATATCGCGGAAATACAGACGATCATTTCGTTTTCTTTTTTCTTATTATTTCATATTAAAAATTTGTCTTCCAGAGCTTCTGACTGAAATCTTCCCCATGATGTATAACGCGAACGCCGCCTCTGTAGTCCGTCGTGTCTACGTGTACATGTCCGTCACAAACAGATCCATTTCCAGTATTGAAGTGTTGAAATCTGCTGCGTCTGTACTCGTTAACCTTACAAGATACAAAGTGACTGGACCGAAGATTTACGCGGTAAGGTTACATCTTCCTGTAGCAGACTACACTCCCTTAAAACGTTTAACAATATTTCGATTTTGAAGGGGGCTTGATTTCTGTTTGGAGGGGCTTGACTTAATCAAACGTAATGCAAATCAATCGTATTGTTACCGATTTGAAACATTTTTGGCAGCGGTGCGCGACTTCAGTGCGATGCGCATGTGCGTTGAATGAATGAACGTGAGTACGTTAAATACGTGCATGTTTTTAAAAATTCGTCAAAATAATTTGAGGATTGGTTTTTGCAGGGGCTTGAGCCCCTAGCCCCCCGGATCTGCTACTGGTTAATTAGATAGACATATCGGATTTTTTTTTTCACCAACGATGGTCACAATTCCTCCTTTCGGAAGGGGGATGTAGGCCTTAGTCCACCATGCTTGCCAAGCGCGGTTTGGTGGACATAATGCCATCGAGAAATTATGAGTAACATCGTAATTAAAAATTATCAAATATGTTTTACCCTCACAGTATAGCAGCGATAAATACGCACGTACTCGTAACAAAAGCCGGGGCTTGAACTCGATATCTCGGTGTCGGATGTCAGTTCTTAATCTATTTAAATTAATATTTTTAATTATATGTACCTAGTATGAGAACTTCACTACCTATAACAATAACAATACAAAAATTGTCATTGAATCGTCATTGCAACTGCTGTGCCTACACTCAATATGTACTGTAATATAACTTTCTTTTATTTTTCAGAGAGATCGAATGACACCAGTCTTGAAATTTATGTGGCGTTTCAGTACCAGTGAAACTCATTTATTCTGCATTTTTGCCACTTATCTTTGGTTGTTTTCAAAATATGATAACATTAAAAAGGTATTGTCAAAACACTTATTTCATACTATGTATTTATTAGTATTTGTATTGCGCATTTACAATTTAATAATGTTTCAGGATTTGACCGAATTTCTTCAAATGCCTGAAAACCACAAAATGTTGGTGACAATTAAAGGCAACATTAATAGAATGAAAAGAATGGCCAGCAATTTAAGAAATAAATCAAGCACTCCACAGCCGTCCAAATTTGTTTCACATACAATGAATCAGTCCCTCAGAGACATTCACAATCATAGTGTATGTAGCAACAGCAATAAAATTATTCTACCAGCACTAGAACCAGATTATGGTATCACCAGGGTGGACAAACCTCGATACTTTGAGGATGCTCAGCAAGCTATAACTTGCCTTTTTAATGTATATAAACTCTAAATTAAGTTTGTGTTGTGTGTTATACTTTTTCAGGTTAATTTTATTTAATGTATCTCGCATAATTAATAACTTGTTTACCTTTTATCTATTTTAACTAATATTATGCATTTATCTACAGTGTAATTCATGTAATATTTTTTAATAAAATATTATCATAAATTGGGCTTTTTATTTGAATAGCTTTTATTAAACAATAATAAATTTCTCAGGTTTATATGCTAATAAAATTGAAATTCGATTACTGAAAGCTCGTTTCACACTAATAGCCCCTCAGTAGAGTAGATATTCTTTGCGACGTGGACATGGACACATGTCATACAAAGACAGAAACACAAACAACCAGTCCGAAAACAAGTTTTAAACTCATTTATTACGACCAGAAATGAAACGGACAGAGCTTCTGCATTTTTTTATTGACAAGCAGAATGACACAGAATAATGGCTGGCAATGGCTTATATAGAGACGACTCCCTTCTTATTGGCTAGGGCTTGGCTTAAGGGAGACGTCATGGCGGCATGGCTCCGATTGGCTAGCTGGCTGACAAGTTCGTTACACATTCAAATTTCTGCCTCGTCTGGAATCGAACCCAGGACTCCGATCGGCAGTCCACCATATTAACCATTGCGCCACACGATCGTCGGATCGATAGTGAGTGTGGCGCAATTGTTCGGCTTCGGCGGGTTATTATATATAATATATCTGTAAGAATTACACGTTTAAAGGTATTAGAATTTATTAGATATTTATACATTTTATAAAATTCTAAATTGGGCTTTTTTGCACATACTTGAATACTGTGCAAGTTAAGTATAAAAAATTCAAGCTTGAAGCATCTTGAAGCTACTATTATAAATAGAAATAATAAATCTTGAATAATATTAGTCTAAAATAAAATATCGTTTACGTTTTCAAGTCATTAATATAAAACAAAAAATAAAGACAAATAAACTTTAACAGGTTTTATTTTGGTTAGTCTAAAATGAAATTTTTAGTGTTTACGTTTTCAAGACATTAATATAAAACAAAAAATGAAGACAAATAAACTTGTAAGTCTTGTAACAGGTTTTGTTTTGGAAGTTGTGTATGGAAACACTTTATACTAAATCGGGCTACTTACACACCTGCCGCGTAGGGTTTAAAGGTGGGGTGGGGATGTCCCTTAATTGCTACCAATCGTGTCGTGTGTGTGTAGTCAGGGGCAATTTCCTAGATCGGCCCTGCAGCAGGGCGGCAGCCTATGCCCCTGCCGTTGCCGTGTGTGTAGCGCGATTGGGCCAATTTCTTTCTCATTTCGTTGGCAACTGCCACACGGAGTGTACGCATGTGAATCAGTATATTATGTTTTCTGTAACCAATTTTTCACCAACAACCACCAATTTTTTTTTGTGGTAGTGGTAACATTACAGAAACAGTTACGGGCGTTACGGCTAGTGGCTACGCAGAAACAGTTACGGGCGTTACGGCTACGCCGCGCCGATCGCCGATATTTTGATTTATTGTGAAACTGGTACCAATCTAAACACGTCCGTTTAGATCAACTTCCTGTCTAATACTGCACGGCAGGCAAGTGTGTAAGATCTAAGGTGTAGATCAACTCAATATCGCACTAACCGATAACCGAGAATCGAGATTGCGCCTGTGGCAGGACTGGCAGGTGTGTGAGTTGAGTAGCCCCCATATTACGTTAAAGATTGACTGACAGATTATTGTATTGACGACTTACTGACTATTATTACTTCGTCCCATAGATTTTTATATATACTAGCCAGTCATAATAAATCTATGCTCCACCGGTTTCATTGAAACTCAATTTGATGCAAAAATTATACTTGACGATGGCAATATGCACAGAACTTGCGATGCCATAATTGAGAAGAAAAAAAAGTTCTGCTGTCAACTGTCAATGTCGTTTTTGATCATCTGAGTCGGACGGAACGGGACATTCGAAATATTTCGAAAAGAACTAAATATTTATTCATAATTTCTTATCGTAAAAATATTTTTTGTTACGATTTAATTTATAAAATCCCGCTTTCTAAGAACTGGAACCAATGGATGAATTCGTCAATTACATATTGCTGATTTTGGTTATGCTGCCTGTAATTCTTTTCATCAATTTATGGGCAGGCATTGGATGGGAACTCTTTGTCAATAACTAGACTGAAAGGGTACGTAAGTATTATCAACTAAGGAACGTTATGGAGCACCCATGTGGAGTTTATTGAAAACAAGTGCACAAGAAAATATTTCCCTAGATTACTAGGAAAGCTGAAACCAACATAACTCATAAAACTAAAACAACTCATCAAGTCAGTCTGCCAGCGTCAAGTAGCGGATTTTTAAGTACCTTAATTGTATGTGTATCAATAAAAAACTACTTGTAAAGGTTGCCTTTTATTAAAACATTTATAAATATTTGTTGTTTCTCTTACACTGATATCAGTCCTATTATCTATAAGTACATTATGCTATCTTTTAATTTACTGTTGTGTGACTGGTGTCAGCAAGAGATCTAATCCTAATGCTTGATACATGTACATGATTTAATTTGGTAACCTGGGAATGCATTAGTTTTTTTTTATTTTTTACATCAAAATTATTACAATTATCAGCAGTAGCACTGCAGGCAAGAAACCATTTTTTCCCTATTAAGATAATTTTGGAAAATAATAACTAAGTCTTATGTTTAAATTTTGTGATTAAAAAGTAAAATAAATTTGATATAAAGAATTTGAGAAGAAATGGTCACACCAAAACTCAGATTATCTGAGTACCAAAATTGATGTTTTACAAATAATTGTTTTTTTATTTCATCCAAAACGCGGTGCCACAATTTTTAACCACTGTGTATAAAAAAAAATGTTTATCCAAAATAAAAAAATAAACCTGTATTTTCAACAGAACAGTTTTATTATTACCTTTTCCTATAAAACACAGTCTGATTTTTGGTTTCTTCATAAAATATCACATATTCAAATGAGTCAAGAATATTAACACACAATGTCTTTAGGTTTATTTATGACATAAATAAATACTGTTGCATTGCATATACATTTATATTTGGTTGTTGCTCACAAAGCAGAAAATTCATAAGATTAACGCGTAAGAATAAAAATCTCACAGTCAACAATAAAATGTTAGAAAATAATTTGACAAAAATCAATAGCCATCATTATAGAGATCTAATCATTTAATACATGGTATAATATTAAAAAAAAGTGATGAACTTAAATAACTTAGATTTATTTCGATGTACATTAATATTATAACTGGCATGAATATTTAGTGTAGGTACCTATCTTTTTGGTATGAAAAAAATATATGATTGTAACATCGGTGCTCAAATCTAAATTAATAAAATTGTACATCAGTTTATTTATTTATAAACATTGGTTATGTTTCAAATTGTTATTTTTACAATGCACAAAACAAACCCTACACTTTCTAATAGACATTAAGAATCATATGAATAATTTTGCAACTTTTACAATATTTACATTTATGATTACTTTTAAAACAGACAGGAATGTTATGTGTTTAATACACAGAGAAGGGTGCGCGCGTTTGCAACTCCGTGGTTTAATAGCATTGTTTAATAAGCATTTATTAAATGTGAAATTAGAAAAACATTTATAATCATAAGAATTGTTAGCAAGTGTCTGGAATACAATAAAATGTATTAGATTTCAAAGACATATAGGCTGATAACTGATAGCTGTTCCACTGCTACACTACTACTACTAACATTAATGCATTTTCGTGTTGTGGCATATCTAACATAAGCTTGCATATCTAAGTGTGTTGCACCGATAGCTTTCAGTAATCAACCTATGATTGAAAGGAGCATAGAGATTCATAACTTGAGCTATTTTTATAATATCACTTTAAACTTATCATAATATTTATTTAACCTTTTATTTATTATATTCACTTTATCATAATAAAATTATTTCTAATTCCTCTTCATCTGTACTCCAAGTACTATATTGCTCTTGGAGCTCTTTATCATTTCATAAATAACATACAGATTTATATAATTTATTATAAAAATTTTATCTAAATTTCGCTAGAAAGTAACAATTCTTCCATCCCCATATGGCCACGATGTCTCCACACACGGTATCTTGCAATATCCTTACGGGTCACCATCCCAACCACCTATGCAAATAAAATTGTAAACATTTTATTTGTTGATTTATATCAATTGTTTGCTAAATCAGTAACAGACAAAAATCATGTTTGACTTTGTTGATGTCAGACAAGCAAACCCTTTTTTTTATTTATTCTTCTATATTACATAAATGATGGTGTCTCACACGATCAGCTGTCACATGTGACCATTATCAACCCATAGCCATTTTGTTATCTCAAATTTATTATTATGTACTTTTTAAAAAAAAAAGAGTGCTGGGAGTTTTCTCTCAGCTCAAGATCTAGCCCAAACAGGCACTTAAAGGCGATGACCGGTGTTGATGATGGTTCGGGCGAAAAGAATAAAACAATAAGGATATTCAATGGAGCCAAAAATAGGTTAGGCGAAGTCAAACGTTTGTGCGTGCGGTGTACCGAAAATTTTTACCGATCTCCAATGTTTTAGAACGTCATCGCATTTGAACTAAAAAGAAAGTTTTTTCTTAATATTTAAATATACTTCGCCAAACCTGCTTGTTCCGTCTTTATTTCAGAAAAAAGGTTGAAACATAAAATAATATAAAGAATACAAAATACCACACGCTAATTAAAATAAATATATTATAAAAGTATAGGTACTTAAAAACCTTAAATTAATTATTAAGGTTATTTACCAGGTGCGACCACTTCCATCGCCAACATTCTCCCCCTCAGTGTCGTGACTGCGACACTCATTCCTCAAGAGCAATGCAACACTAGACGCTGGACTGGACGCTTCTTGACTTGATCCTCTCGACATAGTTCCAGAGCTCTGAGACGCGATCGCGTGGGCGATGATTTCGTTGTAGCCGCTATCGGGCTGCTGAGCCACGAGGTCCGGCGCGGGTGGTGGGCGCGGCGCCTCTAGCCGCGTCCAATGCAACAACCAGTGATGGGAACCTCCGCAGGCCTCAACGACACAGTTTTCGGCGTTGCAGTTTGATGGGACTTCGTGTCGTGATTCAAGACACTTGGGACAAAACTGTAGTGCTCGGGCATACCTACAACGATCTTTACGCAGCGTTCTCTTAAATTTAGTGTACTCTGTCAGCTTATGGAATTGTTTGGGGCAAAACTTACATTTTTCTCCAGGTGCGCTCGTTATCAACAATACGGGGTGAATTGAATGTTTGTTTCTCATTGTCATATCTACTCTTTTTATTTCATTAGATATGAAACTCACTCCGGATGCCGCAACCTTCACTGCTTCTTCGTATATAAATTTTGATAACAATCCCAACTTAGTGTTAGCTTTTTCACTTTCTCTACAGCTTCAGTTAGATTTTCGATGATGGGAAGGGCTCGTAGACTTGCAGCAGTTGCAGTCGTCCCGGCGGGTTGCCGCGGTGCGTTGTTTTCTAGATAGAACGACGGACTTGTAGCGAGCACTGACTTCTCCAACCCGTCTTCAACTTTGCTCTTACTTGAAGTTTCAGATGATCGTTTGGATTGTCTTGATGAGTATTTTAGGCTTGCTAAATCGGCTTGTAATTTCTTATCTAACAACTCCTTCTTTAATCGAGCTGCTTTTATTGCAATTGCAGCTTGAGCTTCTTCGATTTCAACTTTGGCTTTTTATAAAGCGGCTTCGAATTCAAGTTGTTTTTGTCGCGCAGCACGTGACGAGGTGCGGCTACTTTTCTTGTTAGCAGAGTCACTTTGTGCTACCGTGCACGCTATACCGTTGTCTGACTTGCCTGCTAGTTGGACTGTAGGTTTCTCCATTGTATTCTCCACGTTAGTCAATAATTCTTTCTTCAACTGTGCTCGCGTTTTCATAGTAAACGGCGGCGTTTTGAACATTGACATCCCTGTTTACAGGTTTGGATTCTTTTCACTATCCGGCTCGAAGGACCAAACTTTGTTGATGATGGTTCGGGCGAAAAGAATAAAACAATAAGGATATTCAATGGAGCCAAAAATAGGTTAGGCGAAGTCAAACGTTTGTGCGTGCGGTGTACCGAAAATTTTTACCGATCTCCAATGTTTTAGAACGTCATCGCATTTGAACTAAAAAGAAAGTTTTTTCTTAATATTTAAATATACTTCGCCAAACCTGCTTGTTCCGTCTTTATTTCAGAAAAAAGGTTGAAACATAAAATAATATAAAGAATACAAAATACCACACGCTAATTAAAATAAATATATTATAAAAGTATAGGTACTTAAAAACCTTAAATTAATTATTAAGGTTAATTACCAGGTGCGACCACTTCCATCGCCAACAACCGGGAAAAAATTACATTCATTAAGCGAATATTTTGTATTCTTAATATTATGAAATAAATATTTTTTCTTTCTTTCTTTCTGTTTTAAATATAATCCTATTTTCATATTTGTAAATCTACAACCATAACAGTGATAACTCATTACTCCATTAACACAGTCTGTGATAGGAAAATGTTGCAAACAAAAAGCTTAATGGGAGGATAACAGGAACACAACACAAATTTATGGACGAAGACACGTTCATTGTTTATTACTTATCTATATCACATTTTATATTTACAGTAAATAGATAGTAGTAATAGGTTATAGAAGCTTAAGTTTACCTCATTTACATCATTGACGATGGGCAGATGCCGCAACCCAAGCGCTCGGAACAGACGGAAAAGCCGCGGCAACGACGCTCGATGGGGCAACGTGTACGGCGAAGGGTTCATGAACGGACGCAGGTCAATTGTACACGTTTTCTCCCAATCTGATATCTCCAACTGACAAAAAATGGTGTATTATAGTATTGAAGCGCGCATGGCTCGGCGGGTAGCGTAGAACGCAAGCGGTCTATGCAGCTAAGCCAAATGGGCGCGGTCGGGTGTGAGATGAGTGACCGCTAGTGGCAAAAAAAAAATATGCGCGTTTCCGTGTATCGGAGGGCACGTTAAGCCGTCGGTCCCGGTTGTTGTCGATAGATAACAGTCGTTAAACCTTGTCGGAGGCCTTATGGGTGGTTTGAAAATATCCGACAGCGGGTTGGCCACTAACCCGCATCTCCACCAACCCGCATTGGAGCAGCGTGGTGGAGTAAGCTCCAGGCCTCCCCAATAAGGGGGAGAGACCCGTGCCCAGCAGTGGGACGCAAAAAGGGTTTCAGTCATAGTAGGGCACAAGTAGCCCAGTAGATGGAGTAAATTTCAGCAACCTAGGCAGCTAAGAATAATGGTTTGAAGTGACTACACTATACGGCCGGTAAGTTAGGCCGTCCATCACGTTGTTATCAGCTGATAACAGTCAGTAAACTTTGTTGGAGGCCTTATAGGCATTTTTAAATAACCAACAGAATAGTGGATCGGGACTTTCACCAGTGGAATGTAAAAAACTATTGTAGTTATTACAGTATGAGCATGTTAAGGAATTTAATGGGATGTCTCATAATAGGGTCTTGGACACTATGCACAAAAAAAATTCTTAATCCATATCTTAAAAAGATTGCACTAAATCACGCTTGGAAAGCAATATAATTGTTAATTCTTTTTGTACATGATTTATATTACCGTTTAAATCAATAAAAAAACAATGGGTTGTACTCCGGGAGTGCCGGCAGAAGTGAAAACATTAACGTTGTGCATTTTTGATGTCTTGGAATCGTTAGGGAATAATTCCGCACGAATTGCTTGAATTATCAGTACCTATTAATTTCTATCTAGTATTTTTACAAAGTACTCTCTCATTTTCTTTCACTATTTCTTCGTCACTTTTTTCATTAATAGATGCACTTTGTTCAATGTCCATATTTTAAATACTTGATGTAAACGAATTTTAAGATAAAATTATACTTGACGCTGGCAATATGCAGAGTTTGCGATGCCATAATTGAAGAAAAAAAGTATAGATAGCCGTCAGATGAGCCGTCATCAGCTGTCACCCCTCCGTCTTGGTCTAAGAGCCGGTGAAGATATTCACTCGTTCGGTTGTTACAAGAGTGAAGGTGATATGAAAGAAAATTGATTAAAATTAATTAAATTAAAAATAGCTATGAACACTTCGATAGTCAAGTTATCATAGGCATATATGTTTATAAATTATATTTGGTAAACAATATGTCTCATCGAATTATCAGATCGGTGAAGGTCGATCTTCCTCGTCTCCTCTACTATCTTACGAAATTTTGCGATCAGCACACGTGACCTCGCGCGAGTTTCATAGTTTTTACCCATCCCACAAAAAGTGCTCAACGCCGCTAAAGAAGTTTTCACTTCAATAATTAAGTCAATTGACTATATATGATAAGTGACGTCACTAATCTCTTTTCGCTTTTTCTCATACAAAATGTATGGGGATGTCACGTTTTGACAGCTCATTAAAAGTATCTCAATTGACTTGGTAGTCCAAGACCGGATTAGTCATAATGCACAGATCCACATTCCCATAGTATAATTACCATGTTGTATGTTCGTAATAAAAGAGCTAAGTTGCCAGAGCCTTCTAAAATGCACTTAATTACACATGGGTCACAATAAAAATGACAAAAGACAAACTAACCTTGTCAATGGATGGATACCGCGGATACTCTTTTCTGAACATGTTCATGTCAACCTTGAAGTTGGACCAGGTCGTGTTAGCATTCTCATTGTATATCTTGTTTTGGAGCAACACTATCAGCTGAGATCGCAGTATTAGGCCTCGGAGTCGCTTGTATGTGTGCACTTCTGGCTGTAAAGATGTATACTATGGTAACGACTTTATTTAAAATAAAACGCTTCATATTCATTGCCACACAGTAGGATATCCTGTGCCATGGCATGAACGCGTATAATGAAAAGGGCACAGTCAAAGAAAATACATCTAAATTCATCATTTTGATATCCTTCCCCTGGAAATCGAACCCAGAACATTTATCCTATGTTTACTATGATTAGATATAAGTTCAAGTTTGTACTTAGTCTTGTAGGATAATGTGATATATGTGTGTGTTTTTATTTAGATTTCACATTATTCTATCGTTCTTTCTATAGTCCGGCCAACGAGACGTGATAAAAAATGTAAACAAAGTTTCAGGGGTTCAAAACATTTTTATTTGAATAAATTATATACATAGCATATACTAACGACCCGGCCCAGCTTCGCTCGAGCGATTAAGTGATATACATTAAAATTTATTTTACAAAAACCCATTTAAGTACTAAAGGCAAAAAATAGATGCGCGATGAGAATGCGCGCCGGGGGATGTTATGATTTATGGTAAAACAAAATATCATCTAAAGTATTTATTTGATTACATTTTGTACAATTTTAATCTAAATTGACGAAGCTAATTAACGTTTTTATTTAGATAAGGATTAATACTGAACAGAATAAACAGATTCGAGATAAAGTGATATTTTTGTTAACATTTTAAACATATAAGTAGTTATTGTAAGTCAACCGTAAGAGATAGAGTACATTAATGCGGACTTTTATTTAGCAAAATTAAAAAAATCTCTAGAACATTAATGTATCTCCGCTTAAAAGCAAAATCAATTATACACCTAAACCTTCCTCAGAAATTACTTTATTTATTTAAAAAAAACGCTACATAATCCGTTGAGTAGTTTTAAAGATCTAAGCATACATAGGGACGCGGGAAAGTGGCGGGAAGCGAATTTATTTTATAATATGTAGTGATTTATTACAATCGCAGCGCACCGGGCCGCGACAGGACATAGTTTAGTTCCGGAAGTGAAATCAAAGCGATCACTCCAAGCAACAAGGAATAATTATTTCGATGACTACAGCGAAGATATTTGACTATAGTGATTGTGCTTGGTGATTTGAATTCTGTTGAGTGGATTTTTGTATAAGGAGACAATAAACTACTTCTACGTTGCAAACGGTATTTTATTACCCATAGGGCATAACAATATTTTTTACATCACTTTTTTGCCAGTTTCATTATAACTGGAAGAGTAATAATAGGTAAAGTCAGTAATCAGTCAGTCATACATTCAAGTAAAGCGATGGCTTTTTTACCAGAACGTGACCAATGGAATTTTGGAGGCAAGCTGTATAAACATATTTTCGCACTGTTATTTTATTTCACAACACTCATGCACTGTAATTAACCTATATCGAACCAAATGCCATCAAATTTATCCGATATTACTCAAAATTATACCAATAACATGAAAATAAAACAAGAGCACAACATAATGTCTTTTTCGACTTCCTGTCAAAACGCGACCAAATGTTGACAACTGTGGTACTGACTGCTTTCCTGTACCACGAAACAGGCAACAAAAGCTGTCGTTGACTAACTGACGCCATTACTGCATACGTGTGATAAGGACAGAGATAATAATTGCTCGCTCTCGCACTAGTAACTTGGTAACGGTCCGTTTGTTTACATTCTTTATCTCGTCTCGTTGGCCGAACTATAGATACTTCGTACTTTTATGTCGAGTTGTTGTAATAATACTTTAAGTACGTAAATTGTAATATGTAAGAGAGAGACAGACAATGAGCGAGATAGGGATACTGGCGATAAGCGGCTATCTCACAAAGACGCTCGGCCTTGAGGAACTTTCTGGACTGCGCGCTGATTGATCGGCATGACGCTCGGCCTTGAGGAGCTTTCTGGAGTGCGCGCTGATTGGTCGGCATGCTCGCACGTGATTGGTCGACCAATCAGCGGCCGGGATTTTTTTTTATATAAAGATGGGGCCTGTAGCCGCTTGTCGTCAGTTCCAGCCCGGCTCTCTCCTAAAGAAAATACGAAGAAATAAAGGAATCAAGAAAAATAGAAGAAGCGTTTTAATAATACAGTCCACTTCAAAGACTTTTATAGTTTATCTACATACATCTATAATCAGAACAACAAGAAAGTAACATTTTGGAGTACAAATATTTCGCTATACTGTAATTTTGTGGCGGCGGCTTCTCCCACGGTAGCTTAATATTATTTAAAACACTTACTTCATCAGCCAACGGAGGGTCAACGACTGGGAACCCGTTGTAAGAGACAATCTTGAGTATTTCCACAATATGGCCGACGTTCTCGACGGTGCGCAGCGCGAACACGGGGTGCGACATCACCTCGGACGCGTATATGTTGTGCGTCAGCGGCGGCGGCTCCCACGGCAGCAGCGGAACGCCCGCCAGCTGGATTAGGGTGTCGTAGATACCCTGGGAAACACAGTATTGGATGTAGTTAACAACTATTTTTGTCTCTTATAACTTTAACCATTACTTACTATAAGTATGGGGCCGTCCGTTCATTAATCAGGAGATACTCATTACAAACTAATGCCTGCTATGCCAGTAAGATGTATCGTAGCGATTTAACTGCGCAAACCTTACTAACTTAATCCACATTGGACCAGCGTTTTGAATGTAGGTATTTTCACACCAAATTATACCAAAAGATATGAATTTATTTGATTGCTGATTGATGATTAGAATTGCAGCCGACTTTGTACCGAACCACAGATTTATGCACTAATTTAAAAAAGGATATGTTTTAAGTAACTTTAGTGGAGAGTTCTTTAGAGCGGTTTCAAACCAGCGTAGCGTTCGCGCCTCTGTTTGTTTTTTGAAGCGCGTGTAGTCACGAAACGTCAAGATTTGACATTTTGCGGTACAGATTATAGAGCGCGTGTAGAGCAGAAGTTAGTACACTGAGTAAGAACTTATTGTATTACAGTAAATATTGTTAATAATCATAGCAATCCTATTCATAAATCGATTACCTCATTGAAGAAGTCCCCGGTCCACTTGGCGACGACCAGCGTGACGATGATGGGCAGCGCGTTGGAGATCTGGCCGGTGGTCTCGATGATGATGACGGTCAGCGAGATGGTCATGCGCACCACGCCGCCCAGCTGCGCCGCCGCGCCCACCAGCGCATACTTCGCTGGGTTTATCGACTGGGACATAATACGTACAATTCGGGTAACTATGAACATTTTTTACGTTATTTTTATTATTAAAAATGATTTCAATTTATGGCACCTTTATTTTATTAATTGAATAGTGTCCTTTTGAGATGGTTTTTTTTTCTAACAAAATAAATTTACGGAAGAAACGACAGAACTACCCATAATTTCCCCTAAAACTCGAATTTTAATTTATCATGAATTTTGGGTAACTTTGAATAATTTTTTTTAGAAAGTAAAAACCTTAATATTTTAAGGTTTAGGTAAAATAAAAAGAAGGTATTATTAAATTTAAAAACCTAATCTATAAAAATGACATCTACACTGACGAGTGACGTACATAAACAAATAGCTATTAGCTTGGTTTTGTTTAATATAAATCAAAGTGGACTAGTTTACGATTCCAAATCAGAGCTCAAAAACTTCCAGCAAGTTCACCACGGAAAAGGCGGGAATTTTCAGAATTATGGCATTAACAGATATATTTTTTAAAATTTTCATTTTGTACAATAACATTTTAGCAATCCATTATATACAGTTATTATATTGAAACATCAAAAAGTTTCGATGTAATAAATTGTTAAATCTTTTTTCCAACTTTGTTCAAAGTTAAATGTCAATTCAAAGTTACCCGAAATGACTGTAATACTTATAATCTTTTTTACTTATGTACTTTAAATGACTATTCAGTAGGGTCTATTTTTTTTATTTGAATGGAGTAGCAGACGAGCATGCAGGCCACGTGTAAGTGGTCGCTGTAGCCCATGGACATCTACATACAACCTCAAGCAAGCAAAGGTAAGTCTTGTCTGAGGTCGCATGCAGTTGCGCGTCTACTGCGAAGGCTGGTAGTCGCCTCATGTAAGTGTGGCCGGCAACTGCACCTTTCCACCGAAACACTATAGAATTGGTTCACGGCAGAAGTGGTTGCAGCGGTGGTACTTCCCCGGGCGAACGATAATAGTTCTACCACCTACCACTTCTTCAGGTCTTGGAAATAGTGTCCAAGTACAGAAAAATTTTATAGTTTTAAAAGGTGACACTAAACGTCTTGGAAAGCAGGATAATTGTTGATTTATTTTTAAACATGATTTTTATTACCATTTAAATCTATAAAAATTAAGTCAATTGACTATAAATGACTTTTGGCGTCACAAATCATTTTCCCATAAGTATAAAATGTATGAGGATGTCACGTTTTGACAGCTCATCATAAGTATATCGATTTATTTGGTAGTCCAAGACCGGATTGATAAAAATGCTTGGTATTGAGCCACAAGGCTGTTTCTATAACTGATGTAATAGATTTAAGTCCATATGTAAGAAGATGGCTGTGAGACGACACTGACACATGCGGTAGCTGTCACGTATGTTTTTTTTCGGCCCTTAAATTAGCTACTCTGTACATATAAGCTAAGTAGGTATTGTATGCAATACCAATGTTTTAAAACAGAGCTGAAGTTTTTCTCCATCCGCGCTTTTCTTTAGCTCAGCATTACGTAAGCACACTCAGAACAAACGATAAAATAACTTTCCCTAAGAATTTGTAAAAAACCGTACAGTGAATAAAATATTTTCTCTCTTTCTTTCTTTCTTTCTTTCACTGAAGTTCTGTAACTATTCTTTCATAACAAAAATGTAAAAGGTACTCTTTAAAATTTCTTTGCTGCATTTATCAACTTAACAATAAAAATTATAATAACAATTATATAATAAAAAAAATATATTTGTTTTACTTAATCTTCGGCTGAACAGTCATGCGTTTACACTCCACCATAGATGTGCGAGGGTACGTAGTGAGGAATGTGTTTGCCACGAACACCAGCAGGGACCAGGGCTTGTAGGAGCCAAGCGGGTCGTACAGAAACTTACGCAAAGACGCTTCGGGTGTTTGAATGAGTGTAGGGACCAGGCATCTCTCAGTCGGTTCGGTATTACAAAGGCCGCTAGAAACGGTAAAACATAAACTACATAACTCACATTACTCGGCAGCATGTACTGTATGAGTATCGCGACCAGGCGTCCCCAGGCGGCGCCAGTCAGTAAGTTAGGTATGAAGAGTCCGCTGGACACCGCCAGGCCGAAGGTCCAGGTGGACAGCAGAAAGTAGCACGCCACGAACACCAGCAGGGACCAGGGCTTGTAGGAGCCCAGCGGGTCGTGTAGAAAGCTCCGGACGGATGCTTCCGGCGTTTGGAACCAGATCGCCGCTAGTGCGTTGTACTCGCCGTCCGCGCAGTGCAACTGTTCAAGAGAAAGGTACATAATATTATTATATATATATGTAATGAAGCGCGCATGGCCCGGCGGGTAGCATAGAACGCAAGCGATCTATGCGGTTCAGCCAAACGGGCGCGGTCGAGTGTAAGATTGGTGACCGCTAGTCGAAAAAAAATTCATGCGCGTTTCCGTGCTTCGGAGGGCACGTTAAGCCGTTGGTCCCGGTTGTTGTCGTTAGAGCACAATCGTTAAACCTTGTTGGAGACCTTATGGGCGGTTTGAAAACATCCAACAGCGTGTTAGCCACTAACTCGCATCTCCACCAACCCGCATTGGAGCAGCGTGGTGGAGTACGCTCCAGGCCTCCCCAATAATGGGGAAAGACCTGTGCCGTGCCGTGCGTGCCTGTGCAGTGGGACGTAAAAAGGGTTGCCATATGTAATGTCTAAAAATGTATCAGTGGTATCAGGGTAAAAGTACCCTATGTCACTCTCCAATCCATAAACAAACTATCTCCACACTAAAAATAAAATCCGTTAAAAGCAACAGGATAGATCGACAAACAAACACACTTTCAGATTTACAATATTAGTATGGATATACAAATAAATGACGGACACAGTGACGAATAGACAGTTTTTTAAATATCTCAGCCTACATTGCTTCTTAAGATAGGTTTATGAAGACCTAATACTTATTTTTAAGGTTTTCTCTGCTATAACTTATAAACGAAATCGACTGTAGTTCTTAAACTTCATTGTGAGTTTTTTTTTGACGTGATAACGTCTTTAAAATCGTTTTAGTCGGGTGACATGTTCAGAAACTTGTGTCACACCAAAACCTCACGAGCGCGATCGCAGGTATAACGAGAGAGAGACCGATCTCCCGTCTCATCTCGCGCGGAATCCTCACGAGCGGAGGCTGGCATAGCGTTCGATTGAGTGGACCGATCTTCCGTCTCTCTCACTCTAGCGGCATACAAACGAATGGAGATTTTCTCGTGCGGACGTTATCACGTAAACATCTCGATCGTAAACCTACTTTACAAACAATTTGCCGTTTTTCAATAATGGCATTGCGCTAAATCTAACGCACTCGAGAAAATCATAAAATCCCCTCTGAAGCTGCCCGACCATTAGGTACTTACTTGTAACGGTACTTTGGTGGGGTCTTCGCCGAGCGGGCGACAATCGTTCAACAGGAACATCATGAGGAAGCCGCAAGTGGCACTGACAGCCGCCACTAAACACGCTTCGACCACTCGAAGCCATGGGGCTGACACGTACCTGCACAAACAGTTCAACAATTACATATTGCACATGTTCGTAGGTGGTAGAAATATTATGGTTCGCCCGGGGAAGTACCACCGCTGCAGCCACTTCTGCCGGAACCAACTCTATTGTTTTTCGGTGGAAAGGTGCAGTTGCCGGCCACACTTACATGAGGCGACCACCAGCCTCCGGAGTAGCAGCGCAACTGCATACAACCTCAGACAAGACTTACCTATGCTTGCTTGAGGTTGTATGTAGATGTCCATGGGCTGCAGCGACCACTTAACACCTCGTGGCCTGCATGCTCGTCTGCTACTCCATTCAAATAAAAAAAATGTTTTGATATAAGCCTATATGTCAATTGTCAATATAGCGCATGTGTGCCCTTGCCGACTTTACCCTCTCGGAAAATCATCATGATGGAAAAACCAGAACTGTCATGTAAAACTATAGCAGTAGCAGATCTGGGATTTTAGTTAGGGGTTCAGTTTGGCCTTGGGAAGAGCATGACTTAATAATGGTTAAATTAATTTTAATATCAATTCCTACCTTATCGACTATACATAATGTAGATAATAATTATATAAATTGACAAAAATCTTATTTTGCAAATTGAATAATAGCTACGTTTTACCTGAAATTAAAACGTTTATTAAACATACTTACCTTATTCGACCTAATATTATGAGAGAGTGGCTTCCGTTTCCGTAGTGTACTAGTCGCTTAAATCCGGTCCGCCAGCGCCCCCTATACCTAACTCCAGCTTGTTCATTTCCGGTTGGTCGAAATTTTGCGACACTAGCGCCACCAAAGGCAGGTTATGACGAAGGAGTAATTTTAACCTCATTGCGTCTATGTTACACCAGGCAGTTTTAAAAACTTAGGTCGAATAAGGTAAGTATGTTTAATAAACGTTTTAATTTCAGGTAAAACGTAGCTATTAAACAGTACTGTACCGTTATTCGACCTAATATTATGAGAGACGTGTCTATTATCGCCTGGTGGCGCTGGAGCAAGCCAATGTGATTAATTATCTTGCTAAGCGCCAGGAGGAATAAACGCTCATATGATAAACATATTTACTGAGTATGCAAGAGTTATGAATGTTATAAAATAACAATGCAAAATAATAATAAATTAATAAATTGCAATGTGAACTTACAAGCTGTTAACTTGATTGTAAGTCAATCATGAAGTGACAAAATCTATAGACAATGGAGAAGATAAACACCTGCTGCAACGCAAGATGTCACGACGTAATGTTTCTTAAAAATGTAGGCTGTAAGTTAGGCACTTGTCATAATATCGTCTGAAGGGAATTTTTCAACCCAATTTCTACTTGTTCAGCTGGCCTAACACTTCCAACTGTTTACGTCGACTTCCTTGACAGCTAGGATCTAGGTCTAGGATCTCCTGGTGAAGTTAGGTTTTTAATTATTATTTATTTATTTAGCTAGGTATCTCGTTTGCAGCCGATGCAAACGATTAACACGTTAATCTTCTGCGATAAAACGATATGAGAAAAACTTAAGAATAATTGCTTAATTTTTGGACGGGTGGTGACAAAGGTTTTGTGGACATTAATGGTCGTATACGACAAACTCGTTTTATCATGCAAGTCAACAATATACCTAGTTAAGTCCGAAACACCTGGCTTATAAAATTTGAACTTGATGTCATTTGCACAAGCAACTTAACTTTTCAAGGCCAGACAGTAAATTCTTAAGGTAGATCTACGTTATATTGACAAGATACAAACTTTTGTTGATGTGATTAGTTTCTTAGATACGATTCTCCCATTTCCAGACTTCCAAATTACTCTCCAAAGCTCTAAGACGTGGCAGTCCTCGACTTGGTACATGGTATGGAATCAGAGGCTTGATTCATGTGGTTAGGACTCTTTGTAGGTATTAGAAGTGGTAATGGAAATATTACCTAAACAGGAAATAGAAGGAGAATTCTCTGAGTGAGAACTGTAACTCCGAGAATGGCCAATGACTTGGTCGATCGATTCGGTGTGCAATATTTTGATACAACTTGCGACTTTGCGACGAACAAGTCCAAGAACGGGTGCGCCAAATTTCTGGAATACACTACACAAAATGCCACCAATAAAAATAAAAATTAAACGAATTGTCGGACAAGTCAAGTTTAAATATAAAGAACATTAAGTTAGATTATTCGTTCTTAGATATTTCCATGAAATACCTAAATATATGAAAACTTCAACAAGTTGATAGAGACACCAAACGAAAACCAACCGCGTGACGCCGATTTCCAACATTTGGCAGTAATACCTAGTCTGCAAGGGGATATAAACCTTGTAAATCGATATGTGAATATTAAACATATCCGGCAGTTCTCCTATCTAGCTCTTGAGTACTTTCCGGTGAGGTTCGTACTCTTTGCAGGTAGAAGACCCTAGTGCGGTTGTCACATTTAAAGCAAGGCTAAATTTCAGGAACTGGCCGTAACCTGAAGCATCCGAAATGTAGCAGCCTTTTAATCAGAACAGAAGATCTGATGCTGTCCAATCGTCCCATTAGACTAAGATTGCCTGGCACTGGCACCCCAACCAGGCCCGGTTATAAGATAGCGCGACGAAAGTGACCGATGAATAAGAGACTATCGCCAGACTTTGAAAAGACTGATGGTAAAGGTGACCTGTCGTAGCCACGAAAATCATTCTTATTGTCTCCTGTAGATCTTTATACTTCGTGACAGCAAAATACAAAAGTATCCCAAATCACCCCTTCGAGAAATTCAAGGAGCCTTTGCAACTAAAATGAATTGAATAGAATGTGCCCTCTTGGTGTAAGGATTGACTTCTCGGTGTTTATTTCTAGCCATATTACTACTGTATGCAGACCAAGTTCGATATGTGCACCTAGTAGGGCTGAGTCCTGATATACCAAAAGGAAGTCATCCGAATAAATTAAAGGCCTTGCTTTCCTGCTGAGCTACAGTACTTACAACGAATCTCCGCCCCTCCGAAGCCGGCTACAAGTAGCTTAATCAAGATATTACCACGACAGGTACGTTTGCGCAGTATTTTGCTGCGCCTTTCAGAGGGATAAAGATCCGCTCTGACAACTGTAGTGGTCAGTCCAATGCGATAAGGATGTATACGCTGAGATAAACGACAGACAAGTTATTACAAGTAATACTGGCATAAATCAAATACATGATGCGAGTGTTTTAAAACAAGAAATTTCCTACGTGAACCAACTCATTCAATTTTCCTAAACTAAAAATTGGCAGTCGCTTTTGGTTCCGATAAACACCAATGACATTGGGAGAGGGTGTCGCCGCTTTTCTTATACCCTGCCTCATCAACATATTTAAGGAGTTTTTACTGACCAAGGTGTTGGTCGCGAAGAATTTAACCAATGAGCGGTTTTGCTTCGAACGGGATCCGGTTAGTCAACCGAGGATGTAAGGCGGCGTCCTCAAAGATACTCAGCGGTAGCAAAATATATCCAAAACTGACCAGAACGAAGAGATTGACTCGGCGAGTCATATCCTCTTTCCAGTACAATCTCTTCTTTCTCTTTCTTCTCGAATCTTTGCCTGGCGGAATTGAGATTTAGTATCATTTTGGGCTGACAGGCACAAAAAGGTTGACTCCGTGGGTCAGATAATATTTTTCAGTGTAATCTCTCTTTTCCCGTGGCATGAAGAGTACAGCATCAATTTGGGAGTGTAAGGGTACACAGCACTAGCAATATATATCCAGCTTGATCGACATGAAAAGGTTGACTCGGTGAGTCAGATCCTCTTTTTAGTGCTCTCTTTTCCCGGTGGGATGGAGAGCTAGCATAATTTTGGAAGTGTAGGGCGGTGATCCTCAGCACTAGCAATATATATATCCCGCTTGTAGGCATGAAGAGGTTGACCCAGTGAGTCAGATCCTCTTTTTAGAGCTCTCTTTTCCCGGTGGGATGGAGAGTTAGCATCATTTTGGGAGTGCAGGGCGTTGCTCCTCAGCACTAGCAATATATATATCCCGCTTGTCGGCATGAAAAGGTTGACCCGGTGAGTCAGATCCTCTTTTTAGTGCTCTTTTCCTGGTGGGATGGACTTTGCTTTTCTAACTTTCTACCAGCAGAGACTTCCTGATACAATGTATGAGAAGAAATTTTTTTGACGTCACAAGGTGGTATAGACAATTGGGATGTTGACTACAAAAATTTTAATTGTTTAATCGAAGCACTTTATTTACCGAATTACATACCAAAATTAGATTTCGAATAATTTAAGAAATGTTCACGTTCAGTACGTTTAAGATTCAACATTAGATAGAAAGCGCAACAGCACGTCCTGACGTCACGTCGTAAAATATATCACCAAAGCTTCACAAGTTTTTAATGTATAACAACATTAACAACAAAATTAAAATACTAAAGCTTCGTTTAGCTAGAAAGGTCCAGAATATAAACCTTAAAAAATTAAAACTATATATTTTTTTAAGCAACATTAATTTTTATTTTTATTTTATAGCAGGAAGTCTATATTCATATTTAATTAATAAATATAATATATTTAGTAAGTATCAATTAACTTTCTAATTGATTAAATTGTTATTGATGAAAACAAAAATCGTTAACATAAATGAATTAACAATTATCCTGTTTTCATAGCATTATTATTATTTTTTATTATAGTGTCAACACCCAAATTGTAAGGCATAAGTTTTATTATCTGTTACTATATATTTAATCTAATAATTACTATATACTAGCTGTCATGACACGTTAAGTCCAGATAAGTGCAAGTACTGCCTTTGTACTTTGTGTAGCGGGCATTGCTGCAATTCAGGTCAGAAGAAGCATTGCGAACTATTTGATTGCTAGAGCATGTACTCCGGGATGTAAGAAATGGACGGATCCTCCACATATATATGCACCAAAACATTTAGTGATAGCTGGGTGGCACCATATTTTACAACTGGCTTATGGCTAACCAACGTGGGACATTCGTCACGTCGATATAGAACTCCACGTTTATCTGGGTCGATCACATAGAATTTCGACACTGTGTATAGTTATATAGACACTGCCTAGTAATAAAAACTGCCAGAAGACATCTTGGAATATACTAGCTGCATGCATAAGTTGATTAAACTTACGGTTCTGATGAGAGAAATGGCGTCTTTAGTTACGTTCACGCCTCTTGCATCGACCCATACCTTGTTTACATCACGACGATTCCTTGTTGTATCCAACTCCGTACTGGGCGCAGGCGGATTTACTTTATACATCTCTGAAAATAAGAACATCCCAAACGGAAAGTAACGCCCGTTTTAGATGTTCAACCGATTAATAATAATCGTAACATAATTATACTAAATTCATAAACCAAAACGAATTTAAAAAAAAAATCGTTGAAAATAATGAATTTACCTTCATAACACTATAAACAGATGTATACTTGAAACTTACGCTGTCCAAACCAAATGGACCAAGAGTTTCTTAAAAAGAAAAGGTTAAAACTCACCTTTATTGTTACTACCATATTATCTATATTGTATTGTATTATATGTAACAAAACACTTTTACCGAACGAAAAACTTCGTTATTAATTAGTAAGTATAAAATTGTATACTTAAGATCAACACTTTTACCGAACGAAAAACTTCGTTATTAATTAGTAAGTATAAAATTGTATACTTAAGATCAACACTTTTACCGAACGAAAAACTTCGTTATTAATTAGTAAGTATAAAATTGTATACTTAAGATCAACACTTTTACCGAACGAAAAACTTCGTTATTAATTAGTAAGTATAAAATTGAATACTTTTAAGATCAACACTTTTACCGAACGAAAAACTTCGTTATTAGTAAGTATAAAATTGTATACTTAAGATAGGATTAATCCTTAAAACCACTGTAATCCACTGCAAGTACGACTAGTATAAGTAAGACGGTCCAGCGCTTGCGAGCCAAGCGAGCCAGTGACCGCCTCGTGCGGGAACAGAACAGCCAATGAGGTTAAAATTACTCCTTCGTCATAACCTGCCTTTGGTGGCGCTAGTGTCGCAAAATTTCGACCAACCGGAAATGAACAAGCTGGAGTTAGGTATAGGGGGCGCTGGCGGACCGGATTTAAGCGACTAGTACACTACGGAAACGGAAGCCACTCTCTCATAATATTAGGTCGAATAACGGTACAGTACTGTTTAATGGAATAATCTTATCAAATTAGTGTATTGTCATCGGTTCTCGATAAATCTACAAAGTTTGAATAAAATCTGGCCTTTTAAAGTGGGTCAAAACAAAATCGGTTAAAAACATAAAAACATACAAGTGAAGCTAATATAAAGCGTGTAAAAAAATACTGTGAGAACTAACATAAAACTAGCAGTGGCAGATCTAGGATTTTAGTTAGCGGTTCAGTTTGGCCTTGGGATGAGCATGGCTTAATCATGCTCAAAAAATGTATTTTATTTAAAAATAACAGTTTAAAAAGCACGCTTTTATAAATAAACCAAACTAAAAAGTAGGAAATAAATAATAGTTTAAAAATACTTAAATAAAAAACACGCTTTATATAGAAAATCAAACTAAATAAATAATAGTTTAAAGAAACTAAAAACACGCTTTTATAAGAAATCCAACTAAAAAATAGAAAATATTTTTTAATAATTTTGAATTAAAAATATTGTTAATTTAACTGCAAAATCTCATGTGTAACATCAGATAAATAATCGAAATCGACAAAATTTCGTATACGGCCCCATAAGTCATAGAAACATTAACTGTAATTATTGTAGATGATAGAAATAAAACCACAAGATTTAACTCAGCGATAAGAGCGATTGACCGTCTCGGTTCGCGGCTGCTCTAGAAAGACACTGTCAATTTCCCTTCAAATTTATTTAAATTACTAATTCTTTTCATTACAACAAAAAGTTTCGTATCAAAAAATAAATATATATAAAATATGAAATTATGTAGTGCGTTGCCTACAGTAATAATTAGAGGTTTAACATTATGTAGGTAACGAATTTTTTTTAACGGTCCGAAACTGTAAAAAAATTTGTCATAAGGAAGTCGGCAAAAAAAAATTCTTTCTGTTCTTCGAACTTTAGGAAAATATACTCACCCAATTCCGAACACTGTTTATCATTTATAAGAAGGCCTTGATTTATGTATTCATCACTACTTGACTCATTGCTAAGCATACTAAACTTTCTTACGACAATAAAATTAACAAATTGTTTTGAATCCATGTCAAACCTTATTCGAAATACAGCTAGCTTGTAATTTATATGATTCCATAACGCGCCGAGCAGTCCACCAATCACTCCGAAGAGGACGAACACAGGCAGCTCGTAGAATTGGAAAGGAAATGGTTCCATCTTGCCCAAGTTTAAAAGACCTGAAAATTATTGTAAAGTGAAAATACTTGTAATATCGAAAAACCTGTTTGTAACTTTAGCATCTATCTATATGGGGGGATTGTAAAGTAAACTTTAGAGTTCTACAAATCGGGGAAAATTTCCCCAAAACGGGCAGCTTAGCAGTTAAACGGTTCATCTCGCGGAAAATGTCTGTTGTATTATGTAAAAAATATGCAGACATGAGGATTGCGATGTAAATGTTATTTATCAGTGACGGGTGTCCATGTGTTCTTTACTTTTGTTCTTGACATTGCTTGTTTATATATTTTTGGCGTCAAAGAAATATGTAAATAAAGAATTATACGAAAAAATATTTTTTCCTTCTTAAAAGAAACATCAAATAAGATGTTAAATACATCTTATTTTATTACGCCTATATTATTTTCCACATATTTACCCAGAAACGATATTGGTAAAAATTATAAAACTAATGTTTATTACTAATATATTATTTAACAATAAGTTGTTGCAAAACAGAGCTTTATCTCTTCGTTGTCCACTGCCAAAAAATAATATAGTTCTAAAGTTATGATTAAATAAAACTTTGTTCCTATCTCTTTCTGGCAAAAAATGTTAACACTTTCATTGTCCAATGGTAATAAATCATACAACATTAAATTTTGATTTGTCTTTAGTCAATTAAAAATGCCACGTTGTTTCGATTTATTCAAAGAAAATAAATTTATTATTTATAAGTAAAGGTACCTGGATAACTCAGTTCTCCTGGGTGGCCATGGTAAGCTGATAGAGCAAAGTTGAGCGTGAACGTCGATACCACCGTCCCAAAGAAGGTTCGCCATGTCAGAGCCTGATTCCAAAAGCTAGTACCTTCCTCCAGTGAAAAGAGAACGCCACCTTAAATTTCCGAAGTCTAATTAGTAAGGAAAAGTTATTAACAAAATCATAAAATATTGTTTAGAAACCTGAAAAGCTTTTGTATTCACATTATTCTGCGAAAACTTTTTATCAAGCGTTGAAAAGACGAACATTTATAACCGCGATATATAGCCGATAAATACACAAATCAATCGGTTCTGTTATATGGAATCGGAAAACCTTGAAATCTCATATTGGTAAATTTTATGAGCGAAAACTTACTTTAATAGATACTTAGGCAAAGAGAGATCTCCCGCCGGGCAAGGTGATCATGCCCGTGGAACGGCCGCGCTTCAACTCACTCGATTCGGAGCTTCTATATATGTCAAATATACAGAAAATTTTGATAGCGTGATTCTGGATACCCGTGGCGCCATTTCTAGATGAGTCGCGTAGGGTCGCCACGCCACAGTACAAGCAAAAAGTTGAATACAATATTCAACGATTTTTAAGCGAGTTGTTTAAGATAACATTATTGGCAAACCTATTGGTGCGCCGAAAGCAGCAGAAACGCCGGCCGCTGCGCCGCCGGACACGAAGTCACGCTTTTCGTGGTCTTCGCGGAAGTATTGGAAGATCTTGAAGTCCTTCTTAAACGTCGTACTCTTGCCCTGGGATATGCCCGCCGCTACCACAGCACCGCAGTGGATCATCGGACCTTCCTGGGAACAAGTAACGAAATAATTAGTATTTTATAACTTAAAACAGTGAGGGTTGGTTTTATAGCTTACTCTACGCAGTACAATATCCATTTATTTGCAGGTTGCAAACATTAGGAGGACTGTGTCTAACAGTAGAGTTTTTAAGGCTGATGGATGGATGGATTAAGGTATAGAAGGTTCACTTCAGAATCAAGAATTACAATGCTAACAAAACACTTCATTTCATTTTAATACTAACCTGCTGAAAACCTTCAATAACTCGAACTACGTAAGTACTGATTTGAAAATACCAATTATTAAATGAAAAAAATACCAATTATTATTAGATGCCACATATTCGTATTCCTAAAAGAGAATGGGGTTCTTCAAGAAAGGCGTTAAAAGTCCCCTTGAGAACAACGCTGGCAACGCATAGGCAGGGCCGGATTAAGGGGAGGGCAACCGGGGCTACAGCCCCGGGGCTTTCACAGGATAAGGGCCCCCATAATATAACTTCGAAAAATAAAACATATTCAGACTAGTAAGCAATTTTCCTTTCATATTTTTTTTCGCGTTTTGCATAACTTTGTACAGACTTGATGATTACATTAAATATTAACAGAAATCAATCTATATTTGTTTACTCCAATTAGGCAATCAGTAAAATATCACTGACTGAATAAAATGACCATTTTACGTCCAGCGACGGAGACCTCTAAATCCGGCCCTGCGTAAAGGCGATCCTCTGGTGTTGCAAATGTCTATAAAGTATAAACGACGATGACCACTCACTATCAGGTGGCCTGAGTGCCTGTTGGCTAGTTTGTTATATATAAAAAAAGAATATAATTTGAGAAATTAGTAAAAAAGACAATTACATGGGTTGTTTACAACATGTAAGACAAAAGCAAAGTACACACCAAATAAACTGTTAATAAAGTTAAAATTTAATATTCGAAGCAAATCAATACCACATCGCGTGGACGGTTCTTTACCTTGCCCCCAGCTAAGCCGCCTACGACGGCGGTGATGACGCCCACCGCCTTCACGACTAATGTCTTTATGCGAACTACTCGCGGCACCTTCACTCCGTTGAGGTAGCATTTCACCTGAGGTATACCACTGCCGCCGGCAACAGGCTGTAATTAACACGAGGATGACAATATTTACCTCCACTGTGTTTATTATTAATCTTCCTACTGTATTTATAACTAGCGACCGCCCGCGACTCATTTCGCGTGGGCTTTGGTATTTGTCATAGCATGATGTTTATAGCCTATAAGCCTTCCCTGATAAATGGACTATCCAACCCAACCAGTAGGTAGTTCCTGAGATTAGCATGTTCAAACAATCAAACAAACTCTTCGGCTTTATATATTAGTACAGATTATTTGATGGGAGAAATTTCCAAGCAATTACTAGCCAATTTAATAATCTTGTGTACGTTTTTAATTGAATTAAGACATTAAATCATAAATATATTACATAAATAAAAGTTAAAATACACAAATAACTAGGAAACCTGCCTGAAGAACGAACTGACATTGACAAATAAAATTTATCCAAACCAAATCAAATAGAAAATAGAAATCACTTTTAAATCATGTATATAATAAGTGTGTCAGTTATTAATCCAAATAGATAAAGTTATCACAACATATGCTTAATCATTACAATTGAGGAATGTGACACATATTATTTATGCAATGGACTATGTTATGCTTGCTAGACTCAGATATGAAGCTTACGTAATTATTAATACAAGTGTGAAATAACTAGATGATAACATAAATACTCACTTAAATTATAATAGGTACTACAATTACAATTTCAGTATTAATTTATTTTTTATATAACATTTACACATAAGATTGTAACAAGGTAGTTAAGGCACAGCCATAAAGATTTTTTTAAACGTACAAACAAGGATGAAAGAATGGAAAATTTCATTATGTAAGATTTAAATTTATCTTACCTCAACATATGCTACAAGCACAGAGCCGAAGAAAACAATACACACATTTGTCAAAACCCATAGAAGGTATGGAATGTACAGCCTGTCAAAAACATATGTGTCAACAGCTGGAAGGTTAGGTTAAGAAAATAATAATTTAATCATAATATTGCAAAGCGATTTTAATATTTACTACTCTGTAAAGTTAACATGACACCTGGGAGGCTATTCTGTGTATCTGTAATGTAATATCCGTCCATAAGTTGTAACATTTTCGGAATCATTTTTGGCATATTTGGACAGTTTCTTTCATGAATTTATATAATTAGCGCTGTCATTGATAACATTGAGCCACTGAATTAATAATATAGATAGAATTTTGTCAGTCTTATTCAAAAATGAGGACTGAAAATTCATGAAATTTCAGATATAGCGGTACAGAGTAGCCAGGAGTCATATTAACTTGCCGAAGTAGTGGAGAAAATAGTATTAATTAAATACTTATTTTAAAGATAATTTGTTCACATTAAATTTTCAAGTTACGTTCATAATAACATGAATTTGTTATCAACTCTATTTTGTAAAAAGGATACATTTTTTAAGCTGTTCATATTTTATTTCAGAGAACTCTTCTATGCAGATGTCAATTATGAAAGCAATGAGAGCAGTTATTGCACCAATGAGCAGTACTATTAACCATCTAGCTGTATCCTTCCAAACAATGAAGGTGTAACCCCTTTTTCGTTCTTCATCCAATAATAAATGGTTCTCACATGTGTCATAATCCAAGCTCTGTAACAATTAAGAGTGCAGATTATATTTAATAGCCACATGCTATATATAAAGGTGTAACCCCTTTTTCGTTCTTCATCCAATAATAAATGGTTCTCACATGTGTCATAATCCAAGCTCTGTAACAGTTAAGAGTGCAGATTATATTTAATAGCCACATACTATAGATATGTAAGTCTCAAACTTGCATGTGGTTCTGTGTAAATGTTGGTGGGCTGCAAGCTTACAGGTTTATTTGCTACTCCATTAAAAAAATGGCCCATTGAATGTTACTAGATATATGACATTTATTATCATTAAAATATGAATATTGACTTTTTAGTATAACAAAACCTGAAATCGAAATTAATATTATTTTAAAAACAACAGAGATCTAGTATAGTTTGGTTCACGAGAGTTGAACACAAATGGCGGCCGTCTGCGCATGTACACTCATGAATCAATCAAATCAATGCGTCAATGCCTCGATAGACGAATAGCGACTGGGCACCAGTGACGCACCATTTGGCGCACCAATGGCGTCGCTCCATTCTTGATGCATTCCGCCCGCGCCTCACCCCGCGCCTGTAAGACCTAAAAAATGCTTTCTGCGCTGTGTTCATCTTTCGTGAATTGAATTGTAAGTATTTATATTTTATTGTCTGTCCCTTTCAAACAGAACAGCTTTAGTAATATTATGTACGACAATAGCACTTAGTGATGTTATAATGTGCTGCTGCTCTCTCTGTCTAGTTTTGAACTACAAAAATACATATCATTTATATTTTCTAAGTTACTCAAAATCTTGATGAGGTACTTCTAAGATTTCGATGTGATAATTGGTTAATTTGAGTGCTTTGATTGAACCAATAAATTTTTTAAATCAAAACCCCAACTTTACTAATAATTGTAAATTTATTCAGAATTATCAAATTGATAACACAAAATTTGAAGACATCTTCAGTATGTCTTCAGTATAATTATGTTTCGAATTTATTGCCAGGATATAAAAAATAGTACCAAATGAAAAACTAAATGACTTACTTCATATTTAGCAGATAGTATGTTCAAAGAGCCAGGCTCAATTTTCTGAATAGGTTGCCGCCTTCGAACACCATGACTTCCTGTCAGGTCATCTTCCGAATAATTTCTATCCTAAAATTAAATCAATAAAAATTAATTAATAAAAATGAGGAGGGCTATTATTATATTTTGTTAGGAATGTCTGTAGTTGAATAAAAAAATGTGACGATGTAGGGGAAAACAACTATAAGAGCGAGCCCAGCGAGGCAGTAGCTCTGCCCGTTTCCGTACTGAAATCTTGTATTTGTGCTTCATTATTATTTAATTGCAGTTGTATACTGAAAAGTTAATTAACCTTAAATTGTTATTTTTGCATTGTAAAAAGACTTTGTAAAATAAATTGTGATTTAAATACTTATTTCGCTTCTGGTTTTTATTCCTAAAATATATTAATAAGAGCTTTTTGTAAAATGCCAACAATTATGAAATATAAATATACTTAAAATAGTATACCTTCATTAATTACAGTTTCTTTGTGTTTATTTAACTTATTATTTTTCATAATATGTAATATCACAATTGCATGTTTTTTAAAGTGGTTCATATTTTGTTGCTATTTTATTAATTTGTCCTTAATACAATTTTGGAAATGATGATTGATGCGTTCGATATAGGGTTAAAACAATTTTATTTACGTCTGATTATGATAGATAAAGGAACCTTTACGTAAAGATGTGCAAATTTTGTATGTACTGTTTTTGTAAAAAATAATTAATACAAATACACACCTGAAAGTCACTTGAATGATTTAGCTGCGTGTAATTTGAGGTGCTTGCTTCTTCATTGCTGACCAATTGCGCTGTGTCTGATGTTGTTATGCTCACTGTTTCTTCAGATGGATTAACAGAAAAGGTATTCTTAACTTCCTGCATCTTTAAAACTTAAAATTACAGTCAATGTCGACATGAAATAAATGTAGACATTGCTGCACGATTATAAATGACAATTTTATAACATATCAAATTAGTGCAAGTTATTAAAATATGTTAAAATTATTTGTTCATGTTCGAGCGCACACAATACTCTTTCTGCAACAAGGATTATTGTGACATTTGTGACAGGCAGTAGGTTTTGACACCTTGACAGTGACAGCTGAGAGTACGTACTTTTCAATTTTAATAATGGCGTCGTAGACTCTGTGCATATTGCCAGCGTCAAGTAAAATTTTTGCACCACTTTGTAGTCAAATCAAATCAAATAATCTTTATTGTGGACAAAGGTACATTACAGTTGGTATAGACAAATTAATAATACAGTTCTCCCTGTCCTACCTTATTTAGGCGTACAATAGTAGTTTAAAGCGTGTAAAAAAGAACTTAAAGAAAATTAAAGTAAATCGGACCAAAAAAAAATAATACAACAAAAGCAAATCCATTGACACTAATTATCTTAGACTAAGAATAATGTACTTACGTACTATGGACAGAGTCCTATTTTTCATTACTGTAGTATTATTTATTCTTATGGTTACGGCACGCTAAAGCGAGATCGAAATACACTTAATGAACTTGTTAGAAAGAGATGGGAGCGAGATTTTCTGTCCTTTTCGGTGTAACCAGTTTTTTTGACATTGCCTTTTAATTAAGTGGCAGACAAACTGTGGAAGTCGGGGTGACATTGTTGTTTTATCATATTTATGTGTTAAAATCGATTCTCTCTGCTGTAAATTGTGTTGTATTAAAAGCAAATAACATTTTTCGTGTTTCACAATATGGTGAGCTGCAGTATTTTAGGTTGTAAGAGCCGCAGTGAGCGTAAACAGGAAGGCTGCCGGAAGGCATTACAATTTACGCGTAAGTTCAATATTTCTTTTTAACATGTACTAAATATGTATTGTTTATATATAGATATTTAATTACTTTTGTCTTATTACTAGTCATTCAACGTAAATATAGTGAAATTCGTGAAAATATACTTATATTTGTTCATTTCAAACATTGTCAAATTCGAAATTGTGTTGTCAGATCTCGAATCAAAATATCCTGCCCGTTTTACTAAAAAATTAACCATCTTATTGAAATATAATAATTTTTAACAAAAACAGTGACCATAAATAATAAAATCAAAGATTATGTGTTACCTCATTAGTAGTTAGTTACATTTCAAGCGGGAGGTTCAAATCCCACCTGTTTATATATAACTATTTAAGTGGAGACCAGTAAAATGTTATAGGCTGGGTGGACATAATGAGCATTTTCCCGACATATTAAATTTCACTCAGACAGACTATAAAAAGGTACTCCATACATTTGGAATTTGGTATTAGACTTTATGAGAAGTTTACCAGACGAATTTCATCTCATGTTGCTGTCATATTTTTTTCAGTTTTCCAACTGACGCTCTTGCCGAAAATAAATGGATTCAGGCCACTGCACGTATTGACTGGCAACCATCAATATAATTCCGAATTTGTTCGGTCTATTTTGAAAGCCATTTAAATAAAGAGAAGAAAGAGAATGAGATAAAGAGAAGAAAAATAATAATAAAATTGATATAAATGTACATTTTTATATATTGCGTTATAACTAAGTAACTTTATAACTAAGTAACTAACTTTTATCTTTGTAATATTTGCATACCTCATTAAGGTAAATATGACGTACTAAACATGTATTGAAGCGCGCATGGCCCGGCGGTTAGCGTAGAACGCAAACGATCTATGCAACTAAGCCAAACGGGCGCGGTCGGGTGTGAGATGGGTGACCGCTAGTGGCCAAAAATTTCATGCGCGTTTCCGTGCTTCGGAGGGCACGTTAAGCCGTCGGTCCCGGTTGTTGTCGATAGATAACAGTCGTTAAACCTTGTCGGAGGCCTTATGGGCGGTTTGAAAACATCCGACAGCGGGTTGGCCACTAACCCGCATCTCCACCAACCCGCATTGGAGAAGCGTGGTGGAGTAAGCTCCAGGCCTCCCCATTAATGGAGAGAGACCCGTGCCCAGCAGTGGGACGCAAAAAAGGGTTGCAGCCAGCCAAACATGTATTAACAGCTTTTGTAAACACCCATATTGGTGCCATTAAAAATCTTTGTATTTGTCTTTTATTTTCTCCTATATGTATGTCCTGTAATTTGCTGACCCAATTAACTTTATGCCAGTCAACCAATCCTACCTCACAAACAACCAACCATAATGCACAAGCATATAAATCCTTTCACAGTTTGGACTGCCAATGTTTATAGTTTACTTACTTGATATTGTAGATTACCAAATTTGGGGGAAAATATGATAAGTGGGTAACACTGGCTGCGAAAAAGAGATGCTAACAAAGTGGTTACACCGACCCGCTGTCTTTAGGATTATTGGTCTTTGCTAATTATAATGTTATTAATTATGAATCCTCAAAGAATTCCCGAACAGAGTAATAACATTTCAGTATTAAGAATTCGTGTAGTTGTCGAAAAAAAATCAGTCAGCAGACTCAGCAGTCATACTCGTCAGGTATCAGTCAATTAAATGTTCAAGTAAAGTGATGACTACTTTACCAGAACATGTCCGATGGAGTTTTGAGGCAAGCCAAAAAAACATGTTTTCGCACTGTTATTTTATTTCACAACACTCGTGCACTGTCATTCACCTATATCGAGCAAAATGCTATCAACTTTATCCGATATAACTCAAAAATACATTAAGAAAATGAAAATAAAACAAGAGCATAACTTGTCCCTTCAGACTTCCCGCCAAATTTCGACAGCTGAGATTCAGTTTATTTAGCTGTCAGGTTAACGTTTCTGACAAATCTGAAATTGTAAGCAAAAATGTTCTTTAAGTTCGAGTCATAAGGGTGAATTAATTTTACTTATGCTTTTTCGTGATTCCTCAAAACTTTGCTCAAAACACAAATACAATGTTCAATGTGGGCCATAGAGTACATAATGTGGGCTCAGAATCTCAGATTCACAGAGTGATTTCTATTCATTGTATTCATTTTGATAATAATTTTGATACTAAAAATATTTTTGTCGTCCTAGTCCGCTTGTGATCTATGATTTGATCTATTGTAGTATTGATTCGATTAAAATCTACTAATAATATAATATTTCAATGTTGCTAACGTATTGCTACGTTCAAAAATATAAAAATTAGTTTTACAGATTTTTATGATACCTGTCGTAGAGAAAGTATGGTTTTATAAATAATCTCCATGTTATACATTCAAATTACTACCCTTTTGTGATAAAATACATAAGTTAAAAGTTTTTGTTGATAATGTGATAGTAGAAATCACTTGACAGTGTTATCATTTTATCAGTACGTCAACTTACTAGTGAACCACTAGCGCCACGATCTAGCGCATACACGGCATACAGACGCAATAATCAGCGTACCGTAAACAATGGAGTTTTTCTGTGTGTGTGTAGCTTGCTCGTTCGTTTGGTTGACAATCGCGATGTGATGTATCCTACATCATCGCACGCTGAGTTATATTTTCAACAAGTCTTTTTAATTTTATATTAGTTACTCCATTAATTTCTAAATGTTTTCTTTCGTCGTGTTCACGTTTCTCCGTTTTGATTTCTAAATATGTGTAATTTGCCGCCGAAGTTCCATTCAGTGTGTCGCCTTTGTTTATCATTCTGTGGCGATAATTGCAGTGATGTTAAACTCCCAATATTCGATCGTGATAAGGATAAATCACGACTTTCCGAGATGATAACGACGTACCTGTCGATAATGGTAAGGATTTCAGACAATTTTAGTGCATGACCACCGGGAAGACGACGTTTTCTCGTGTGAAAGTTAGCGCGTAAGAGATTGTGGATACTGATAAGCGCCATTATCTTTCTCGCGGGTGTTGGGTATTTTCGCATTGTGATATCATGTTACGGCCCACGCGTCGAGTGCTCGAGCGTATGACTAATGTCGTTCGTGGAAGTGATAGGCGAGGCGGGTGGCAGGTCCGTATCAGCCGCGGCCGCGCCGCTGATAACAAAGGAGCGCGCGGAGATCCGCGCTGCCTCCGCGGCGCCGTGCGCTCTTCGCCCTCCGCCGTTCTTGCCTCTCGCATAGCACTTCCATACCTCCCCAAGGATTCAGCTCCTTGAACTTTAATCCCATTATAAACTACTGCACTGCTATTTTAGGAATCATTATTTTTCTAATTATAGACCTACATTTTACGTGTGGGGAACGTCACCCTTTTATTTGAACCAGTGATATATAAGCTGGATAATAGCAAACTATTTTTTTTTAACGTTGTTATCATATTGACTGAGGCTAACTGTGAGTCATCATCTATGATTACACTTATAAAGGTCATTGGCCACCTCATCTCCTGTGACTGTGATATTGTGAAACCTTGTGTCCTATTGAATTAATTGTATTTTTAGGTGTCACCAGTTGATATGCTGCCTCAGGTGGTGTGTGGGAGCTGTGCACACAAGCTTGATGTATTTCACACCTTCAGGGAACTATCACACAAATCAGAAAGACTTCTTGAACAGTTTGTTCAGTATGCAAATTCATTGTCAGGCCCAAGTGAGGTGAGTTGAGGACTATAAAAAACAACTATTTAGTAGAACAAATAATTTTATTGATTTTACACATAATTTTATGCAATTAATACTATTTTTTTCCTAAAAATACAATTCAATAAAAACTGCAAAAAAAAAATGTTTTAAGCAAAGCTTGAGTTTGAGATATGTATGTAGCGAATTGGTTGGGTTTGTATGTTTCTCTTGTAAACTGCTTTTATAAGATTCACAAGAAGACCACACAACATACCAATGACCACAACACCTGCAACTCCTAAGATGCTCCACAAAACATGTTTAGGTCTGAGATCAGAGATGCTGAATCCTTTCTTTGCAGCAAATGTGTTATCAAATGTTGGGCAGAATGATAGTGTTATGTTTGTTATGTACGCTCCGCTTAATCTCATAGGTGCTGCACAGCTGTAACAGAAATGATTGGTATTTGCTGCATTTGCTGGTCTATATTTTTATATTTATATAATCAATAAAAGAGCCATAAATGAAATATTAACTTATATATAAAGCTGAAGAGTATGTTTGTTTCTTTGAACGCACTAATCTCAAAAAATATTTTTGTGTTGGATAGTCAATTTATCAGGGAAGGCTTTAGGCTATATAAAATCATGCTATGACTAATACCAAAGTCCACGCGGACGAAGTTGCGGGCGGATGCTAGTAGTTAATAAAGTTATTATATGGATCTCCAAATCCATTAAATAATCTATATCTATTCTATTATTATTTGTAGACAATGTTGATATAAGGAGGAGATAGTAAAGAAATGAAAAGGATTTGATAACAAATGGTCATTTGATGTTAAAATGAATTACATACATTGACTTAGTTTTTGTAAATCTATATTTCAATAAATAGTAGTGCCAAGATTGTTTACCACAGTCCACAAATATGTACCTCCAGAGAAATAACAAGGTTCACTTTGTTTCTTTGTTTGTTTCATATATTATAATGATGGAACTTCTATAATTTTAAATTACCAAAGTAAAATAAATACTATAAATATAAATAATGATATAAAGGTGTAAATGTAGGTGTAAAAAACCTTTTTTTATTATTAAAAAAGTAAAACTTACTAGGGTATCTCCCCTGTTTTAAATTTAGTGCCAGCTTCCTGTTTGGTGACAATGTTGGCTAGGTCACAGTTGCACAGCCAGTTATTGCCAGTCATACCCAACACCTCTAGTTTATTCCATGGCATTAAGTCTGTTGACAGTTCACTTAAGTCATTTTCATCCAAGTATACCTGTTGATTTCATAATTACTATTAATATCAACACATGCTTGCAGATTTTTTATATGATAAATAATTTATCCCAAAAATTGAAAAAATATACAAAATTTATCATAAATTTTGCAATTTTAGTGAATTTTTGTTTGATCAGGTGGCCTACATTACTTAGCAGTCAAGTAAGCAACCTTATCTGGGCCAAATTCAATTGCAAACACTTGACTGATTAAGTGATTACAATACTAAATGATATTTAGTTTTAAGATTACCAGTGACTTCACATTTCATCATGTTGCATTATCTCACTAGGCTCTTCTAATATTAGAATCATGTAATCCCAGCATCCATATTGAATGTGTAAATGTTCTTTACAATTGATTCATTTGCTTTAGATTTGATTTAATGCTTATCTGTATGTATAAAAGGCAGGCTAATGGCCACATACATTTTATAAACAACTGTTTTAATTATGATATTTCTTATATACATAAACAATTTAATATTATTAAATTATTAGTTTGACTTTCAATAAAACTATAGGTTCAATAAAGAAAGGATTTTCTTTAGTATACTTGCACATAATTTACATACGAGGTAAAACAAATAATTTTTCAACCCAGAATTTCAGGGCCCAAACTTAATAGACCACAACAAATAAAGAAAAAAAAACTTCAAAGTAAAAACAAGTATCTCACCTCTTTGAGAGTCCATTTGTCTTTCAGTCCGCGGAAAGCGTTATGGCTGATGTACCTTAAATTGCGATTGTGGCACAGATGAAGTACTCTTAAATTTTTAAGTGGCGAAAACGTGCTTCGTTTCACTTCTTCCAAATAATTATTTTCACCGACTTCCAGTTCCAATAAATTTGTTAAGCCTGTAAACACAAATAGCATTAATATGTATCATTTTAAAATAAATCATAAGTATTGCAGGAGACGTACTATGTACGAGAAAATATGCTATCATCAACATTATTTTGACCAGTCCTCTTCATCTGATCCGATTTTTCTATTTCTGTAATGACATGATTAAGTACAGAAATTATCTTATTCAATTATACAAAATGAGAATCATACAATATATTTAGTTAAATATTATCTGAATATACTCTTCTTGTTGCGATTTTCATCGTGTTTTGTGTTATAGTCACGCCTGATCACGTCACTGAGTTGTGGGCTAAAGTCTTATATCACTACAAAATATTCGTAGTAAATTATTTCTATGACCCGTATAAAATTTTGCATGCCTTTCTTGTGAATGTGGTTGCTAATTTTGCGTTGTCCTAAGCTCCGCATATGCATCAGCGTGAGAACTAAGTGTTTTCAGGAACTTTTTAAATTCATAAAATTATTATTGCGAACGAAACTCGGACGCACTGCATCATAACTGTTTATCACAGTGTTAAGTAATTTATTGATTGAATTAACACATATACCTTATATCGTTTAAAAGTATTTTTTGATATATTTAATCTTATATTCCTCTGTTCACCCTCTGATAACCATGTATATTCCGCGCGCAAGGACTCGAATATCCTTCCTTCTGGTAAATGCTAAAGAAGCTCATAATAGGTATAACGTTGCTTGCGGCTCTAGTAGAATGAAGGCGATATTCATACAGCGATCTACGTTGCAATCAGGACAGGAGATAAGTGGATGACCACTAAGAGAAAATTTAAAACCAATTGCGCTTGGTATGGCACGTGTCATCATTGTTATCAATAAAATGGGGACGTTAAACTTATTACAACAGCCGGCTGGCCACGGCCACCAACCCTAATTTGACAGCGTGGTGCAGGAAGTTGTACGTCTCCACAAAGCCCAAATCCAAAATGCCCTAAAGCCAAAATACTCTAAAAATCTAATGCGAGTGTCCACTCAGACAAGACGTGTCCACTCAGACACTCGCATTAGATTTTTGTATAAAAAAACATTCACCACATAAATGAATAAAGAGAAAACAAACATAGAATTTAAGGTCGTCTGAACAAAACTAAAGTTACTTGTAGATGTAGATGACCTTTTTGTTTCTTGAAAACATCAAAATGTTCTGTTCTGTGTTCTGCACGATTCTCTTCTCAGCAGAAATGACTGTTGCATTTATATCAAAGTCTGCTTCCAACATTTACGAGTAGGTAACTCTCAGACTGGAGTGTCATCATGATAAATTTTTGTCGCCTTTGAGCGTGTCATAAATGCGAAAGTTTGGATGTTTGTTGCTCAATCACACAAGAAGGGATCGGGATGACACTTGGCATAGAGATTGATTGTAGTCTGGAAAAGCACATAGGCTACTTTTGTGTGATAGATTAGTGTAACCATATAAACTCTTAATCACCCGAGCGAAGACCGGCTGGATGTCAGAGGTGCACCCGGGACAGAACCCGGATCTATGCGTGCGATTCGAGGTCTTTTCATTGCTTAACACCGTTAAATGTTTTCTTTTGATTTGTTAGTTTCAATAAAATAAAATTAGGTACAAACATTTTGGAAATGATTCATAGGTCCGTATTGACCATTCCATATTGATTAATTTACAGATGTGACAAGTTGTATGTTCCACCATACATATATTTTTATTGCTTATTGTAAACACGTTATAAAAAAAGTTACCTTTATTGCGATTTCTTAAAAGGTAGTTATAATGATATGCGTTATTTAAATTTTACAATAACTTATGTATCCTTCCTATATTTTTTAGATTGTACAATAAAATTACACACTGGTTTCGTCCGGTTTTCTAATAACATATTTGTTCATGATCTCGCAATATGTGATGGATTGATAGCCACACTAGTGATTTAGCGAGATTAGCGAATTAGTGTAAACACACTTTCGTTTTGTATTACGCAGACTTCGACATCGAGAGTGAGACACAGATTACATGTAATATTCCAATGATTTACCTATAACACTTTACTGAGCTAGAAAGTTTTGAGCGTCTGATTGTAATTAGAATGGGAACTTACGTAATGATGCTAAAATTGTGGTAATATTCTAAGAGACGAGCGACCAAAACCTGCAAGTATTTATCTAAAGGATTATTTATTATTAAGTCACATTAGTAAAGTAAGGTAGAAAGTGCCGTCATTCAGCTGGATTGCGGCTACATTCGAAATGTTAAAACTTAAAACTTATTGGCGATCAGTTATTGCACAAAAATAAGGTTCTCGTCATTTACGTGATAAAATTGTAAAAAGTCTACATCCAGTCCTTGATTTGCAGAGTAACTAATGCTACTGATTTTTTTACAAAAAAAAACCGCGTGACTGATGCCGTATATTTATCCCGGAAAAAATGTGCCTTTCCCTGTGCATGACTGACGACCGTTAAAAAGTAATTTTTAAGTGATCTTAATCTGTAAGTCCTTTTCAGGCTCTATATTTAGTATAATACAATAACTAATACACATACTCGTAATATCGATCTTTTGTGAATTCAGTTGACTAACGGTAAACTATTTTTCGACTTTGCATCGCTATGTGCCGTACCTAATTTAAAAAAAAATGATTAAGACAAAGTTTGCAATTTTTTGTGGTTTGTCTGTTGGTAAATGTAATCTTCATACACTTTTCTTAAATCTAATACCTTTAAACGAGCAGTTCTTGTATATATCTAAATATATTTTTTGGAATCTCGTAAACGGCTCCAAAGACTTTGATGAATTTTAGTACCCTGGTTTCGGGGATGATAAATCGATCCACAAATGTTTATTGATAGAAATTGTCGTTTTATTTAATGTTTATGCCGTTAAATATAAAATTATTCTTACTGACATCTATTGGAGAATATTAATAATATTGTATAGAAAGCCGTCAAATGTCGACCGTCAATCCGCCCTTCAAACAAATGACAATGTCGATATGAAAGACCTCTATAAAAATTTCGTCAATGGAATTAAAGCTTTCTTGGTCGAATGGTAACAAAAGTTGACTACGGAGCTAGAGACTCGGGTTCAATCCTCAAGTAGGCAAGTTGCGTTTTTTATTTTTTATGACAGTTTTTTTTTAATTGGGAGCTAGGTATTTCAAAAGGCTTTCTTAAGTAACACTAAGTCAATGAATGTTTTGTTTAAAAATAAACCAAGAAAATCAACTGTTTTTATCCGAGCATCGCTCGGTCGTCCAGGTACTGCTAATTTATGTTTTGAAGCGACAACACGTGATTGATATACCAAACGGCTCTAAGTGTAGTCATATATCTTCATCGCTCATGTCTACATTATCATTTTTTCACTAAGAAGCGTTTGACGTGGTTAATAGTGTAATTTGTATAAAAATAGTTCCATTCTTATTTCTACTACAAGTCATAGATCGATTTTTTCTTTGAAATATTTTTTGGAAATAATATTTTTACCATTATATTGAACTTATTCTCAACCAGTTACCGACTCGCAGCATAGATTGAGAGTTAGCAAGTTCACCAGTTCTGCTCAAGCTAAGATGGAAACTCGAGGGATAACAGCTATGTATATAGTTGCGATAGCAAAAAAGCTCAGAAAAGTTGTTGCAGTAAAAAATTCGTACTAGGGTATTTTTATTTCAATAGTCAGTTGGAAAAATTTGTATTTATTTACTGTAAGTATTATTCATATCACATGCATTGAAACAGCGAGTTTTGATCTCTGTTTTGCCAGTCGAAATAAGACAATTTCAAACCAATGCAAATATGTCAGTTGTTTCTACCCGGCACCTTCATTTATATATTATTTACGTCTTTATTTCAAGTCTGTCAGAATCGCATTGACAACTGTCGTCAAATCGTTGTCAAAAGATATTACTGCGCTATTTGTCTGAAATAGTCTTACTTCGACTGGCTACAGAAATCAAAACTCGTTGTTTCATTAGTTTCATTACATGTGATATGAAAAATACAGTGTGTGGCACGGGATGAAACACGATTTCAGACCAGGGCGATGACAGCCCTCGCTTCGCTCGGGTAGTCACCTCTCGCCCTCGTCAGAAATCGTCTTGTTTTACCCCTTGCCACACAATACCTATACTATTAGTGTTGGATAGTCCATTTATCGGGGAAGGCTTTATGCTATATAACATAATGCTATGACTAATACCAAAGTCCACGCGGACGACGCTAGTCTTACATGTACTTTGTTGAAACATAGAATTTAGACTCACCCAAGAAGCTATCGTCTGTAAGCTCAATAATCGGATTGTCGTTGAAGGTCAGGTACTGGAGAGTTTTGCCCACGATGCTCAAACTCTCGGGCACAGTTACAAACTGGTTCCCAGATAAGTCTATTTGCCGCAAGTTCGCCAACCCTTTGAATGCGTCTAAAGGAATGCTGTCGATTTCGGTCTTAGATAAGTCCAATACCTGGAACCAGAACAGATTTATTTATACAGCCTACCGTCGCCTACATTCCTTATATCTTTAATCTATGGTATCGAACATCTAACTTCTAGAGCTCCCATTGAATCTAAAATCTACAGCGACAGTATTTAATTCTTTGTTTTCAAAATAACCGTTATTGCTTATTATTATTGGGATTCCAATGTGAAATTACGTTTCCTGTCCTTAATGTTTCTATGCGTATGCCAATAAAATTGATCTTCATTTTCACAAGAATCAATTCAGCTACATTCAAATGCATTCAAATCTCCAGAATCGCGTGAGAGTACTATCTGCAGCCGTCGACATTCCCTTAAATCTAATTTTGGCTCCGCACGCTATATGAGTGTATTTATTACCTCCAAATTAGTAGCGCTTGATAAAGCGAGGATGGTGACGTGGTCGAGAATCTCAATGGGATTGTTGTTCAGGTATAATCTCGTCAAGTTCGGCGTGTATTGAAAGAGGTATCTGTCTAGAGAATGTATTTCGTTGTGACCTAGATTCAGGGTCTCCAGAGCTATGCTTTTGTACACACCGTCTCTATACGGCCCTTGAAAGATCTCGCTTCTCAAAACTTTACCTAGAAAATAAAAGTAATGTTTTTTAATTCGCTGTAAGATTTTCAGTGGAATCACATACCTACTTGTTTTTACACGAGGCTGTCGGAGTTATAGTGTTTCTTCTATAATACCTATGTATTTTATTAACATTACAAACTCAGATAAATTACAAATCGTAATTATTGATCTGTAACTAATTGTTAATTAATCGTTAATTTAATAGATTACAATTGCCAACTACGACAAATGAACTAAATAAAATTATTAGGTGATTAGATTATAAAATTCGCATCTAATAAATTTTCGGCATTCAAAACTTCAATGCACACGGATGCAGTTTCTGTTATATAAAGTCAGAAGCAAACTCTAAAAGATCAGAATAAATCGGGCAAATAATGGCCGTGGTACACTAAATCATTACATGCAGGTGACCTCATAAAATACGCAAATTAAGTTATTAAGATTAAGCTGGAAAGTTTGATCTTGGTATTTCGTGCAACTCAGTGCAATTTAGCAATTAGGTAGGTACGTAATTTTTTTTCTAATTTGCGCACATGCAATTCGATTGTAATATACAAGTAATTGACGACAACAAATCCAGAGTGGCCTTTTCTTTATTACCCATTGTCGCTTCTGATTATGACCTTAGTGCCCTTAGTGGTATATGAAATTCCACATTTATCTTCTGTAATCTTCTGTAATCTTCTGTAATAAAATATAAACCGAATGTCATAACGTTTTAATGTTTATTTGACTAGCTTCCAACATACATTATTTTTAAAATCCAGACAGCCGGTCGCCACTTTAAAGAATTCCAAGGAAACCACCATATATCAAAGCGAACATAGTGTGAATATGATAAAATATAGTAACTAGAAAATTATTCAAATATTCCGACCAAATCCATTCAACAGAGATCATCGGTTCCCTTTGATATAGAATACGGACGAAATGTAATGTAGGAGATCTCCTATCATTGTAATATGTTAGAGACTGTAGTGGACTCAGATTTACCTGTAATTAAATTATTGCTTAAGTCTAAGTAGACTAATCGCTCAATGTTTCTGAATGCATCGTCTTCGATTTCGACGATTCTGTTGGACTTAAAGCTTATGGCAACCCTTGTGCCCGGCACGCTGGCCAGCTGTGTCACGTTTCGAATATCGTTGCTGAAAAACGTTATCAGCACGTGTCCATCTGAAATAAAGAACATAATAATATGATTAAAAAGAAACATTTACAAAGGATTCACTCCCTTACATGTTTATTTCGATTATTCTTTTCTTACCACCCGAGCTATTGCTAATTGCTAGTGTAGTGTAGTTTTCTGCTTAAAATTCCAATATGTCGATATACCTCCTATTAGGGCATAGTGTTTAGCTTGTACAGTGTATAATACACATAAGCATGTTGTGTACCACAATGATTTATTTTATTTATATAGATGGCACACCCGAAAATATTTATGATAGATTATGATGAGTCATGATATCGCCTATCATTGAAGGTTTTCAACGTTATCTCGCGAAAACAAATCGGAGTATTTGTATAAATGTTTATCGTGCCATGAAAAGCGGAAAAAGATAAATAAACCGCTCTGCTATCATAAAAAGTTTTATTTCGTATTAATTAACTATAAGATAAGTACTAAAAAAACAAAAAAATATAAAATAGTATCTTACATCTTAAAAATATGTTTTATATCAATTAACGTACTCAGTGATAGCAACAGGTATCTGTGATTTATATTCAGGGCGCATTACAGCGCGGAGAAACCAGATTGATATGAACTGTTTATTTTATTTACGTCATTCTTTTGTGTGATATTGAGTTGATATCTAATACTCGCTGTAACGTATCGATTTTACCTTTATTGGAGATGTTGTTTACTTGCTCCGGCCAGCTTGGGATCTTGTCGATCTCCCGTCGTGAGCAGTTCAACGTGAGGTTATTGACGTCTTGAATGAAAACATCACAAGGTCCGCTTTTCTCATTGCCGAGAGCGTGACTCGACGAAACTAGGACACATAATAACACTAACACCTACAACAAAGAAACACCATAACTTATGTAACAATCGTTAGCCACTGACACGCGAGGTCTGAGCTCGTGCGTCCTCCGCCGAGCTCGGAGGGTCTACTCACTTCGCGGCCGCCTTGTGGAAAATGCATCTTCCTTGAAATTTAACAGGACACTGCTCGAATATCTTCTGATAAAGATGTATTCTTATCTTATCTGTTCGGAGGCGAGTGATATCTCGAAGTGACATGAAACGAGCGAGCGCCTCATTGGCTGATGTATATTTTGTGTTATCGTGCTACTACTAATATGAACTGACGCTCGTCTAACCATTGTTTTTCTTTATTTATAGGATGTCCTGAGTATAACAGCGCAAAAATTGGAAGAAATAATCAGACCCTTAAACGAAAACGAATACGATCACGCGAATAAACACAAGTACGCAGAAATCGGCTCGCCCGACTCCACGGAAGAAATGAAAAATTTGGAAAGCCGGCAAGCCGCAGTCACACTTCTACAGATAAAAAATCACGATCCGAGCAAGTATGTGGTCCCAGTGGACGACGGTCATCACATTATGTTTAATAATGTGCCCGGATTGCCGCCCTCTGACCGAGCGAGAGAGGTGATGCACTGCAATGCCGTCATGGATATTATAAGCAAGGCTGTTGCGGTCGCGCAGCGCGAAAACGAGGAATCTCAAAATTATCCGCCAAACTATACAAGTGTAATAGACAGAACGCACGCCACCAATACCGGCGAAGTCGGGTACGCGCACGAGTATCCCGAAGACCAATACGGCGATTACAATGCTGCCCAAAGTGCCACCAGCCCCATCAGCAACGACGAAAGAAACAATAAAGAAATGGACCTTTCACTGTATGGTTCGATCAAAAATGAGCCCGTCGAACCAAGTGAGCAAGTGGATCGCGAGTCTTCGAGTACATTCTTACACAGAACCCTGACGAACAGTAAATCGACCAGCTTCGCAGATGAATATAAACAACATGTATTCGGTAGGACAGGTGTTAAAGTTAAGCAGTCAAAGGACAGCTCGTCGGTATATGAAGAATGCAGTCAGAGCAGTAGTGGGTCGGATCCAGACAGATTACAAATGGATATATCCGAAATGTCACAGGTTAATATGTTTCCCTCTCAATAAGTTTAGGTACCATTTTAGATAGCTAAGGATTAAAGAAAAAATTTAAAGCAAATCACTGTTCTCGTATATACATATCAAAATATTAAATAAGATATGAAATTACAGTATGAAGCTACCGAAGTAATAAAAAATCATAATCCAGCGCAGCTTATTTTTTGTGTACACTAACATTACATTATCACTTAATTCTCTGAAATCCCATGTACATTAATATTGTAAATACACATTTAAAAGTGTTGAAATCGTTATATTAGATTACTTATCATTATTATGTTTACGTCCAGTTTCGTTATTATTGCCTGTGAGGGTTTTGAACTTCACATGTGTGGTTTATACTTCACAGGACGATCCAGAAGAAACCCAGTCAGTACCCTCAGCCCAGTCTTCCCCCAAACCCGCACATGAGGGCGAAAACGATAAGGAGTCTCTATGGCAAGCTCTCCATAGACAAAACGGTAACCACATACTTTTTTAATACCATCAAAATCAATGATTATCTTGTGTTCAGATTTCGCGTCATCATTATTTGAGTTGACTGATGGCTTTATAGAACGTGGATGTATGTAACTACTTGCACGTTTTTTAATCTGAATTAAGACTACCAACTTTTCTACGTTTTCATTCAATCATTCATTCAAACGCAAGAAACTCGTTTCTGTACTATTTCTATTACACAGATATGTCATAGTTAGTTATGAATTAATTTATTATGTTTTTTGACTATCCATCATGCGTTCGAGCTTATTTCCTCAGGTCGCGGCGGCGAAGCAACCCAGCTTCTACGACGGCTCATCAACAGCAAACACCTGGGCATGACCGTGTCTCCCCTCAGAGCGACTACCTCCCCAGTGTCCACAACTATAATGCCGTCAAACGGGGCTGTTTCACCAGTGCGTATTAGTCTCTATAATACAAGTAATATGCTTTATTGATGTATGTGCACTTACTGTTTCGATTTATCTAGTCTTTACCTACATCTATATGATATTGTTTTGCTATAAAAATATTAAGGACATTAATTTGCCCCTTCCGCTTTTGCTGGCCCAAATTTGAAGTTGTTTGACTGCAAAAGTCACACGGAGATGTTTCACTCTTGTAGAATAAGTTTATATTATTATACAGCAAAAAGAATTAAATAATTACAGAAAGTTTAACATAATCAAATTATTTTAAATATTTAATCGATAATCAAATAAACAGTTATAAAAGCGTGTCGGAACACTGATACTAATGAAAGCCACACTAAATATTATTATATCAAACAAAGTGTTATTATATCTGGAGACATTATTATGTGTGTGAGTTTTATCTATGTCAAATAAGTTTGGCAATCAAATTTGCTCCTGTATCTTTTTTTGATTCATTATCCAACCAACACATCAACACCAAACGTAATAAGTGTAATAAATAACCCAAATATCGTTTTTGCACTGTTACACTATTCTTTGATTTTCTTGATGTTCATGTCACCTGAATGAGTTTAAATAACTAATCTAGGTTCTCACCTGTAACAATGTAATTAAACTGCACGGCCAACGAGGCGACTTGCTAATGAAGTTCGAATGGATGCAATTAGGCATAATTTTGCTTTTAACAACTTAACACTCAGACTGGTTTAGTAATGTTATAATTTTAAAGCACATAGTCTGTATATGCAAGTGTTATCCGCACACTGAATTGAGCCCAAGTAAACATTACCAATGGAGGTTGGTGAAGTAATTCATTATATTCCTTATTGTGTTTCGGAGTTGTCATGTTAATGCTTTCGAGGTAAAGAACATTTTCCCTTGAGTATCTACGCATATTGCATCTTTAATAGCCATTTTATTTAATATTACTTCCAGTTTATTTTTCCTTATATTATAGAAAATATATGAATGGTTGAGATAAATAAATAGTATTTTTATTTGTTACTTTGCTTGCAATCTATATTAATTTCTTTTTAATATAATTTACCTGCAGAGAGAAAAACATGCTAAGCATTGTCTAATTGGTTTGAAAATAAAAATATTTTTTCTGTAACCGATAATATTAGTGTCGTAAATTAAATTCATATAACTCGAATATTAGCGAAAAATAATCATGGCCATGCACAGAATATTCTTAAATTTAATGAAACACCAAAGATAGCAACTTGTTCTCTATCATATTGAGTATTTATTTTGGAAGTTCAGCTGTAATCATTATTTACTGACATTTACTTCTTTATCGATTTAAAAAAAAAATATTGAACAAAATAAAAGGATCTATGATTGCTCATTAAGTAATAATATCCTCTGTCATTTTTTCATTTCATTTCTTTATTTAAGGAATACATGTGCGATATTTTAAGATTCTAGCTTCTAGCTCATAAGGTTTTGGCCTATGTGTTGATACATAAGTCAATCAGCTTTGCCTTTTATATATAGAGGTAACACATGCCGTTGATAATCGTCATTTGCTAATGTGATTTTCGCAGAACGGCGAGTGGTCGAGCTCGAGTCGCGGGAGCGGTGGAGGCGGCGGGGCGGGCGGCGGTGGCGCGGGCACGGCGCGGCGCAAGCAGAGCTGCCCGGCGCGCGCGCAGCCCGCGCTCGATGCGCACGCGCAGTGGGCCCCCGTACTCGACAACGTATGTGTTGTGCACGCATTTATAGCCTGTTTGGCTGCCATCCATTTTGCGTGCCACTGCTGGACGCGGGTCTCTCCCCACTATTGGGAAGGCCTAAGGCTTACTTAACCACGCTGCTTTAATGCGAGTTGGTGGAGATGCGGATTAGTGGCCAAGCCAACCCATTATCGGATGTTTTATAACTGCCCATAAGGTCTCCAATAAGAACACGCATGAATTTTTTTGCCACCATCTCACACCTGACCGCGCTCGGTTGGCTTAGCTGCATAGATCGCTTGTGTTCGACGCTAGCCGCCAGACCATGCGTGCTTCAGCCGTAGCCTGATTAAAAACTCTAAAAGATAGTTGTACTCCACATTGTAGTTTTACGCATGTGAACTTTGTAGTATCACGATTCCTTAAAGCGAGCCAAGGAGACTCAATTGAGAAGGACTGGATGGATGAGGAATAGAGGGATGTGAAAGTGGATGGACAAATGAATGTGGAATGGATATTATGTAATAGTAACTTTATGTCCAAACAAATTAGTTATTTCTCTATGACCATCTATAGTGCTAAGGACAAATAGTAGGTTTTTTTTTGCAAATATACATGAATTATTTCTATACAATTTAGACTCCAGCTTCAGACACATTTTCTTGGTTTCCTCTTATGGAATTACACAGACGCTTCGTTAATTACGTCACTTAAATCATTCGCTGACCCTAGATTTGTCTTAGAATTTTCAAACGGACATTGATTCTGTTGTAGTCTTCGAAGTGTCCAACCATACTTAGTAACATTACAAATGTGTTTATTAGTTTGTTTGTCCTTTCACGTTAAAACGCATTAATCTCATTTTTGTATGGGAATAGTAGGAGACTGGAAGGTACATAGGCTGTTTTTTACCCGTGAAAAATGTCTTATTCTTATGGGAAAACCTTGTAGCTTACATAGATGGATTTTTTCGCGTACGTAGGTTTTACTTTATTGTTACAACGAAACAAGGTTGTACAAAGCGCGGACTTAATGCCTGAAGACATTATCATCCAGTCAACCGTGGCTGATAGTGAGAATTTTTGGTAGATGCCAACAATATTAAGTTGCGAGCGGAAAGCTAGTGAAAATTCTAAATTAGCTTTATGTCGTCTCTACAGGAGGTCATTGACACGACGGGGGGGAGCGCGTCCCGGGGCGGCAACGCGGCGGCGGCGGGCGGCGCGGCGCGCGTGGAGCTGTCGTGCAGCAACTGCGGCACGCACACCACCACCATCTGGCGGCGGGACACGCGCGGCGAGATGGTGTGCAACGCGTGCGGCCTGTACTACAAGCTGCACGGCGTGCCGCGCCCCACCGCCATGCGCCGCGACACCATCCACACGCGCCGCCGCCGCCCGCGCCACGACGCCAAGCACGCCAGGAACAGTGAGTACCGAGCCTCATTTTACTGTCACTCTGATCGCCGTTGACGGTTCAAGATGTATGATTAGTGCGGTTTCACACCGGCGTTGTTACGGCGAGTTCGCGCGTCTTTTGTTTGTTTTTTGAAGCGCGTGTAGCCGCAAAACGTCAAGATTTGAAATTTTCTGGTACAAAAATGCGATATACGGCGCGTATACTAAAAATACGCTAGTTTGAAACCGCACTTTAGAAGTGTTTAAGCGGCGAAATGTGATCAGCTGACACGTGTACCCATTATCGACCCATAGCCATACTGTTATCTCAGATACTGTGCTTATTTTCACAAGAGTGCTGCTAGGAGATTTTTTCCGTCCTTTTGCTCTCAGGTGAACATCTATCCTTTGGGCACCAAAGGCGGTGACCGGGAAAAAAATTACATTCATGAAGCAAATATTTTGTATTCCTAAAATGAAATAAATGTTTTTTCTTTCTTTTAAACTCTCAGCATTCATAAGTGTTAGCGCTTAGAAGTGCGCACCCTGATTAGTCATCATTTTATAGCTAGGTATTAGTAGGTTGAAATAGTTACCAGCACGGCGAAAGCAAACAAAAAGTGTGCTGAGGATTACCGTGGCGTTTTAGCCGGTTGGAGTCCGGCATAACCTCTCTGTTACCCTCATAATAGAAGGTGATGGATTTCCCCACGAAAAAAAGGTTACTATAGCTACCTACTATAACAGAACTTTAATGCACCTATTAACATGACCATACTGGTGTCTGATTAACAGCTTCTTAAATAACATGCACGGGGCTCGTAGCCTAGTGCGTTTCTCGATACACTCTCGACCTCGAGCTGTAGTGGAGAATATGATTTTCAAATTGTTACTGTAAAACTGTAACCGTAATGTACTCGAACATTGACGTAGTACATTTTAGAAAAAAAAAACTGGTATATTCACCCTGTATATGGCAGTTTTCAAGCAATACTTCAAATAACAATGTCAGCTATTAAGTGTCTTAACTGACATTGATATATTACTTTATCTGTTGTGAGTCACAAAACTGAATCATACTAATGATAATAATACATGTTTCAAATTTTGTAATTATTATCGACATAATTCGTTAAAAATAAGAGAAGTATTATTTTTGAAATGCTACTTTTTGATTCTTAATTATATACACTAAGTTGTATATACAGTTTTATACCATTTATTTATAATTATGTTATGTTCAGAGCTGATTTTGAGATTTGTCAACTTTTTTGCAATGTATTGGATGTTAATAATCTTTAAAATAATAATACACTTTTCATTGCTGTGGACTGTACATTTTTTAAATTAACACTTAAATCAGTAATCTATTCTATATAAAGTTTTCCATATGTGTTTCTTTGATAACAATCCACTTAATTTAATATTTGTTAGTAAACTTCTATGACTAAGGAAGTTATAATGTACCTAAACATTCTTTTATTGATTACTCAAAGCAAATTTGTTTGTGGCTCACATAAAAATTATACATAATATTATTTGTAGTGTGAATGTTACTTTAATTAAAACTTTAAAGTAAAACTGACTGAAGTAAATGCTTAACGTTAATGATCTAATGGAAAAAAAATCAGCTAATGTTAGACACCTTTACTTTAATAGCTAATATGTTGTGTCTTCTTCTATCGCAATTAATATTATACGAGTATTATTGAAAAGAATTAGTAACGAGAAACTGTTGCTATTTTTTTACGAAATAGTTTATCACATAATTAGTGAGTTTCTGAGTGCTGAGTGATGGAATGAAAAAAAAACCTTTTGTATAGCAAAGACATTTTGTAGGTGGTAGAACTATTTGGTTCGCTCGGGGAAGTACTGTTGTGTTTCGGTGGAATAGTGCAGTTGCCGGCCACACTTACATGAGGTGACCACCAGCCTCCGGAGTAGCAGCGCAACTGCATACGACCACAGACAAGACTTACCTATACTTGCTTGAGGTGCTATGTAGATGTCTACGGGCTGCAGCGACCACTTAACACCACGTGGCTCGTGCTCGTCTGCTACTCCATTCAAATAAAAAAAGACAACGATTGAAAAACGAGTTCGAAGTGAATTTGTTCTAGACTTAGGAGCAACAAACCGATGAATGCGCATGCGAATACTTCTGAGAGGTAATTTTAAGTATTTTTAGCTTAATTTTTTTCTAAAAGGTCAGGGGGATATATCTACTAAAGGCGGATCTACTTTGTAAAAGATCGAGCACATTAGTAGTCTTATTACTAAATAGGAAACTATTGTGCATTCATGTTTTGTTCGTTTACACAGAATCCCGGCGCGTGGGTAGCAGCGGCGGCAGCGCGGGCGCGGGGTGCGAGGCGGAGGGCGAGGCACCGGCCGGGGGCGCGGGTGCGGGGGCGGCAGCAGTGGGGACAGGGGCGGAGCGCGGCGCAGGGGCGGAGCGCGGCGAGGGCGCGGAGGAGGCGGTGCTGGCGGCGCTGCGGCGCACGCTGCAGCCGCACCTGCTGGCCGCGCTGCACCACCACCCGCGCTCGCATCACCCCCACCGCACGCAAGTAAGCTCTAGGCTCTGACTTTTTTTTTCAATTATGGCATCGCAAACTCTGTGCATATTGCCTGCGTCAAGTACAAATTTTGCGTCACTTTTTTAACGAGCTTTTATTAGCTTCCGTCGTATGTAATGGTTTTTTTTAACGAGTAAATAATAGGTACCGTCAGTAATCAAGTCAGTAAGACATTTAAGTGATAGCAACATTACCAGAACGTTATGAAATTTTTAAACGTGGCTACATAAAACAAAAAAAGAATGTACAAGTGTAGTACGTATCATAAATCAGGTCTTGGACTACTAAATCAATTTAGAGACTATTAATGACCTGTAAAAACATGACATCCTCATACATTTAATACTAGAAAATGATTTGTAACATCACAAATTGACAAATCCTTGTTGATTTAAAAAGCAAAAAAAAAATGTAAGTATAAAAATGAATCAATACATTATTTTTATACTGCTTTCTAAGCGTAGTTTTGTGCAACCTTTTGCAATTTTTTGTGCATAGTTATTATGAAACTAAATTGTTGATATTCAAAATTGGATCACATAATAAATTACATTCTGCACTAAACCCCACTGCACTTCACTAAAACCCAATTAAAATTTACATTTATTAAGCGTACAAGAAACTTCACCCCTTTACGCGGAGATTAGATTCCGCTATCAATTCCGGTGACGAAATTAGATTCTAGAGTCGACTGCCTCTGAATGTTGACCTCTGATGTTTTTTTGCTATTTCGTGTGCAGCTACACAGTACCCAGGTCACGCCCAAGTGATAATAAATGAAAAAGTCAATTTTGCAATAGTAATAATAGGGCCTGGAATAGCGGATATAAAATACAGTATGGCTTTATTTTATATCTTATACTAGCGGCCGCCCGCGACTTTGTTCGCGTGGACTTTAGTTTTAGAATTTTTCTAAAATAAAAGTAGCCTAAGTATTACATCAGCTAATCGCCAGTGAAAGTCCCGTCAAAATTGTTTTTACCGTTTGAAAGATAAGCCGGAACAGACAGACAGACAAAAATTGTAAAAAATGTCAATTTGGTATATGTACCGTATGTGCATGTAGTAAAAAGCGGTTATTTTAATATTACAAACAGACACTCCAATTTTATTTATTTGTATAGATAAATATATAGCTTCCTAAATATATAGCTTCTCATCTACAAATAAGCTTCGCATCCGGCGATAGCGGAGTTGAGTTCCAACAGTAACCACACACCAAAATATCTTTTGTCACCCTATTTTTTTTCATCCCACTGTTGGGCAAATGTTTCCTCAGCGACGGTGATAGAAAACATCGTAATTAAATTTTATAATGATTTTTCCTCATTGTGAAGCAGCGATATATACGCACATAACAAATTAAAATGTCAGAAGTGCGCACCGGGGTTTTTAAATCGGAGACCGCGGTCTTTACCTCTTGACCGTCGCTGCTCATCCTATATAATATGTCGTTATCATAGCAACAATATAAAAAAAATAACTAAATCCTACAGGTGGGCCGCAGCGTCCCGGAGTACGACGAAGGCCCGCTGAACCTGGTGGCGAGCCACGTGGCCGCAGAGGAGACGCATTGAACGCGTGCCGACGTCTTTGCCGACATCGTGTGATATGGAAAGGTAACACCTATCGACCGCATATGTAACGGTCACTCACATAAAACCATAGCACAAGTAGAAAATAGAAAGAAAAGACCATAGACAAACTTGAATTTTTGGATATAGCAATGACTGCAATTTGTATTGGTGCATTGTGGAACGAAAAGTATTCAAAATTTGTAGATTTTACACTTTATAATGACATACTGCAAAGTTCAATTTTTTATAGTAACTTAGTAACTACCGCTATTTCTTTCTTAATATAATTTGTACTAAGGTTCAATTTACAAACAAAATACTTTGGCATAATAATATGTGAGTGACTGCCTTTAAAATGCACGGTCGAGTGTACGTTATTGATAAACTCGAATTACCAATCAATTTAACCATCAACTGTTATCCAGAATCATTGCGATAATTTTGAAATGGTTAATTCAATGCTCTCTCATATAAAATCTCTACTTATGTACATTACGAAATACTATTTTAAAATCATCTCAAATATTCTGCGTATAAAACAGACTTGGAAATTAAGTATTATGTGCTCGTGTTTATATTATATTGTTACGGTGGATCTGATTTTATATATTTCGAAACTCAGTCTACAAACTTTACTTGCAAATTTTTTTCTATGTCGTGAATGGTATTCCATTTATATGTAACATCATTAGTGATAATAAGGCCAGTGTCTAAACACAGTTAAAAGGATTTTCCCTAACTGTATACAAAGAAGTCTGAAAGAATTCAGCATTCGTAATCCAATGAAAGCAATAATTAAAACTAATTATTTTTATAGATTTAATATTCTCGTAATATGAGATAATAATAATGTAAAGGAAATTAAGTATCTCTCTATTAAGATTCAACTTCACTTAAAGAAAATAGGTTTAGTGTTTTATTTTGTATCAAAACTGTTATGTGTCGGTATTACTTTTAAAGGGTGTTACTTTGTAAGCAGGGCATTATGTGTTTTATACTCAAATCGATAGATTACCACATTCAGAATTATTGGAAATAATTTGTTAGTGTTCGCATAAAGTAAATAAAGGAATCAGTCGACGCAAGAATGTCAACGTGTACATGTGTATGTTTCCTCGACATTGTGATACTTGAGACGACCGAATCTTGTACGGAGAGTTCTCTGAGATATTGAAAGTACGTACGAAATTATTATTTTAGATTTAACTTACTTTTTATTATTTAGGAGTCAGTTTAATAAGTGTTGCCTGTGGCAATACCGTTAAGTAGCGAGTTGGACCTTAAATTGGAATCTCGTAGTGTGTTGCTAGCAACACTGGTACGGGCTTCGCCGCCTTGCCTTATAATGCTCTCTTGATATTGAAGAAATTATATTTACGGTTACCCTGTAGGAAGCAAGTATTGATTTAGGATTAGGTCGATATTAAGATATTGTAAATTTTATTATTTTCATAGTGGTAAAAGTTAATTCGTAAAATTATAGTGATTTAATTTATTTCCCGTTTCGGTCAGTATTTAAAATGTAAGTATTTTTTTCATTTTCGTCGAGTATTTTAGTGGTTGTAAGGTCTGTTATTATAAAGCAATAATGACAATTGAAGAGTATCATATATTTTAAGTTGCCGTAATTTTTGTATAAGTTGTAAATTAGTGGTATGTGATGTAAAAATTACTGAGCATTAATATTCAAAAACATTTCAATATCACCTTTGTCATTGTCTTTAATAGTAGCTCATTTCCAATGAATCATTTATCTAAAATTACTCAGGCAAACTATAAACTTTATACATATTTTTCGGTATTATTTAGGTTTACTTTGTAGCATTAGTAGAAACCATACTATAAGAAGACATATTCTACTCCACTGGTAAGTTAACGCATTTTGGATAATTGTCATCCAAACGCAACTCTGAACCAAATCGCCGTGGCATTATTTTGAGTAAATTTTCTTTATTACGGAAATCACCTCATTATGGTCAGTTTTTTGTACATACTCGTGTTAAAGCGAAAAGCATTTACATACATTGTTCTAATTTGAACTGGGCTGTTTTGTTATTGCCAATTATATATTTAAATTAACTCTTTTATTCCCGTCCTTACTTAACGTCTCTACTTAATTTAGTGATAATTTATTTATTATTGAATCCCCACGGGCCAGTAAAATAGAGGAGTCTTTGAGACATTGTGATAACTTAGCTAGACCACGCTTACCTAATACCTACCATTTTGTTGCGTTCGAGTGGACCTTGCAGCTAACATAGTATTTCATAGCGAATAATATTAAAATCGAAAATTGATCCATGTCGCAAAGAAAGATTTATCTAATTTTAAAAGCTTTAAAATTTGAGATTATTTACTCCTTATTATTGGAAAATCTGTATAGTTGTCAATATTATAGTAACGTGTTTAGCATTGCTTTTGTATCGAGTGTGAAAGAACATTACGTCTTGACAATAACGTTTCATGATCTTTTAGCGCTTAAATGTTTACTCTCAAATATTGTGCTCTCTAATGTAGTGTTTAGCTCTCTATATGATGATATTAAAGTAAATTTTGTCAATTCGATTGTAAATCTATTGTTTCATAAGCAATGGTCAATTTCTGTCTGATTTAGGGCATTAATGTCAATTGATAAATAAGAAACAGTGTCAGATGTTATATTTTATTAAAAATGAGTTGATTTTTTTGCCGTCTCGTGACAAATGGCTCGTTTACATTGGGTCAGTGACGTTAAATAATCGAATACAAAGAAAAGGCGTAAGGTTAACATTCTATGTGCATATTTTCACTGATAAGGGTAACATATTTTATTCTATATATCTAAACTGAATAATGTAAGCGAGCTATAGTAGCGCGATCGATTGACCGCGGCTCTACATGGATATGTGTTATAGTTATCACTTTCCACTAACATTGCTGCTTGCAGTAGTGATACAGTATTATTTTTATTCATTACTCTTGTACATTTTGTCTTAGGTACGTTATTTGTATGTTTCCTTAGTTTTATCTAGTTGACGTTTAAAATAGAATTGCGTGTTTTCAATTGTTGATTCTCTTGCACTATCGGGCCATCGAACCGACAGTAATTCCCGAAGTCGTCACGGGGGCGACCCCGGTCCCGGAGGCCGCCCGCAACCCATAGCGTGATCGTAACATGCAGCTACTCTCCATGTTCTTCCAATTTGGTTATTTATTATTGTTTAGATTAATTTATGATATATTGGTATTAAGATTTGATGAACAATGTATATCGATATTAAGCTACTAACAAACCGGTTGTGTTGTGTGTGCTTACGCTCTAACAAGCATGTGTTTGTGATTTTTTTTTTATTTTACGATACGTCTGCGAGTAGTTAAGCAGTCAGGGTACCGATTCAGTTTTTTTTTCTGTAATTTATGCTGAAATATTGGCTTCGTCATTTAGACTCTCACTAAAAGTTAAATGTTGTCACTTGCGAATACTAAGACTGACGGGCAACTAACTGTAATTCGTCTTCTATTTTTCCTTTTATTTTTACACAACTTTGTAAACATTTTATCTCAAGTTTAATCGAAATGTGATATGTGTTTGAGAATGTAGGTGTGTGTTTTCCGAAAAGCAATAATATTGTGATAAGTAGAAATGAGCATTGTATGCACGTATAAGCAGAATAATCCTTACTTAAATATTATATATTGTGAATATTGTCAATTAAGGTCATACACATACCGTGCGACTGAACTCACAATTACTAGACTCCAGGGACTTGAACTAGTGTCGGTAGTCTCACTTGATAAAAAGTGAACTTATTGTACTTTCTTTATGTTCACGTTTTTTACTAGAAATTGTGAGTTTGATCTAATTTGAGTTATATATCCCTGAAACGGTTAATTGAGTTTACTGTAAATTCCTAAACGATAAAATAAAAAAGTAATAGTTATTAGTGATAATATTATCCGGTTGTGACTGTGAGGAAGTATCTTACGCCAACGAAGTACCTGTTTTTTCTTAAATAGATTATGTAGTTTCAACTAATGATAATAGTCGCTCAATCTAATCAACTGTACCAATATCACTTTATGAATCTCATGTAGTTATTATATTCTATTATTCAGAAATTTAATTATATACTGTTATTTTTATTAGATATTGGTCCTAAATATGTAGTTCAGACAGACAGTTTTATTTTGTCTTATTATCTCTTTCTATTTATCAATAAGGGAATGGATAAAAATCCATAAATAATCATTTTTTAAATTAACCGATACAATATAAATTATCGAAAAATAAAGCTGGTATTTCAACACTTTTTTAATAACTATGCAATTGGCCGTTTCAGGAGATCGTAGGTAACGATTGGAATCTGATGTCTAAAACAATCCAACAAATTGATCTAATGTAGAGGTTAGTGCTGTATACAAATATATTGTAATTCTTTTCAAAGTTCTCATTTATCAGATATATTCACATATTTATATATCTACTTTCCAGTAAGCTTAATGGACCATTAAATTCGTTGATTATTGTCGTCAAAACGTATATAAACTAGCGCGGATCTTGAGCGCAGCACATTTTATAAAGAGAAAAAAAATCTTCAATGTTGAAGAATGATAGGAAGGGCTAGGCATAGCCTTAATTGGTTTTACACAATACTTGCAATAAACACTTATGAAAGCGTTTGTAATTCTCCATTCATTATTTCCCAGTGCCGTTGTCTTACTGTTACAATCAGTGACATTGAATGTTAAAAGAAAAACACACATTTTTCCTTAAAAATGTCATTGGTCATTCTTAATGTGTCGATATTTTTTGATGAAATAATGAAACTCAGAATGTTCCACTTTATTGAGCGCTCAAAATCCGTGCCTGTTTCTATGTCTACATAAAGTATTTATAAGTTTCAGCATAAATTATCCGATTGAGATAGTTTGGTGCGATCGTGTCGCCGCAATACTCATTGTGAAACATTATTATTGTTGTATAGATGATAAATAATGTGACTTACGCAGGGATGGATACTTAAATTATTAAAATTTAACTGATATATTGGCTATGTAGCGAGTAGAATATTTTTTTACAAATAAATTATAGCAGCTAATTGTTTGGCGTTTTTATTTTTATCCTAATTCGATTCCATACTACTTGTTTTCTCATAATAGATGGCAATAATTACAGAATTAAAGTACATAAATTTAAAATACTTTTAGCCTGTGAATAGTATTTTCTACAAAATAAGTAAGAGGGCTTACCTTCGAAAAATATTATGATTGGACGTTATGGATTAGGAGTCAGATTATCTTTTTTTATTAATCTGAGGATTAGGATAGCTCCTTTATTGGTATCCCCTGCCTGATCGTAAGAGGCGACAAAGGGTGCTTCCGGGATTGTGGGCGGTGAGAGTGGGAGCTCGATCAGTTCAGCCAGCAGCCCCGGGAGAGACGGCGGTGTGTGCGTGGCCGCATGCCGCCGAAAGCGTCGGAATGTGCAAGAGAGCACATCTGCTCTCCCGAAGATAGGCCCGTTCTGGGGTACTACGCGTGGAGGACACCGGTGCGACAACGACACTACTGGTAGTGCGGCTGGTAGTGTCGTTGCCAGAAAATGGTTGCGTTTCAATGGCGATCCCGGAGTCCTCCCCAAGCGTAGAGGCAGGCCACCGAGGGGGTTATAGTGCGGTACAAATCCCACATAACCCGGTTTCCTCTCCCAAGGTGCCATTAGCTTCTTTGATCAGTGCATTCGATCCATGTGTAATATAAATCAGGGAAAGTCGTTATGGATTTTTTCTGGAGTTTCCAGAATACCATTAAATAGCATGAGTTACTTAAGAGGAAACGCGGGTTCAGCCGAATTTGAAAAATAGGTATTTTGGAATAACTATTGCTATCGCGCTGCGCCCTGCGCTATCCGCCGCGTGCGATAGGGACAGATGCAGTTCAGACCGATTATACCTAAAACTTTCTTACTAAATCGAGGTTTCGTATTCTCCTTTTCCCTCCTTCAAAATTGAGTTTATTAAATATGTTTTTTCACAAATATCAAGAAATAGAATAAGTCTATGCCCCTATGTTTTTATTTGGTCGTAAAAACCTTTCAAAATTGTTTTGCAGTTGTTGGATTAGGGCTGTATAAAAGAGGAATTTTCTACGATTTTTGATGTCATATTTTCTGATCTTACTAGTTGATTGAAAAAAACAAAACATAGGGGCATAGCTTTAGCAGACTTAGATATTGTCACAAAAATCATTCCTCTAGAATCATTATCCAGGGAGGAAATAGGAGAATGCGTTTGTATGGGAATACGGCGCTAGCGTTTCCTCTTAACGTTGCGAATGCTTTAAACGCAACGTTATTAGGGCGGCATTAAACCCCTATCTTATGTATCCTAATGGGATTATAAGGTACAACTTTAAATAACATTAATAAAAACTACAATCAGTTCCTAAGTAAATGATTCATTTATTGCTATGTAACAGTAACAATGGGTCGTTTGACGGCCTGCTTGGCGCGTCTCCGCTTGTCCTTCTGCTTGCGAGTGGAGGCGGCCTCTCGGAACAGCTGCTCGTCGTGCGTCGCCTCCTCTTCGCGCCGCGCCCACTGCAGCGCGTGCACGTTGTAGCCTACCATGTCCTGCAACATATGCACTTGTGATTATATGAAAAATACATGGACTTTTTTTACGAAATTGAATGAGGAACACCTGTATTTTTAATGGACGCGGACGTAATAGGTGCGTTTGCCAGATAGACTTAGACACGGTTGGTCAAAACTGCTATAAATAAAAAACGCACTGTAAACTTGTAAAGTAAAAAGTTTATTATTATAAATCTCTTATTTACAGAGCAACACATTTTTTATTTCCTACCCAATTCCTTCCTTATCTAAACTAATATTATAAAGAGGAAACATAGGCTACTTTATACCGCGGGAAAATGCTTCATTCCTACGTGAAAACGGGTAATAGGGTTGAACGCGGTTGAAGCAACTGGCTAAACGCCTATGATTTAAATATAGCAATGAAGCCTGGAATAGCACAAAAGCAATTTTTTTATCCTCCATTAAAAAACGGGTACACGTGGGCGAAGCCGCTGGCGGAAGGCTAGTTAAATTATAAAGAAAAATCTTTACACGGTTATTTATGACGTTAACGTTACAGCGCGCGGCACGATGTATACGAAATGTGTCTCGTGTACAGGGGCATCAGCAGCGCGAACGCGTTGACTGTCAGTAGGCGCTACGCTATGCGCTAAAGCGTTATCCGATGTAGCGTCACTACGCCCGCGTTAAGAGGCCGTATACGAAATTTTGCCGATTTCGCTGATTTAGCTCATTTTGTACAGGAGATTTTGCAGTTAAAATACAGTATTTTGATAAATTTTATTGCACAGTATGACTGATCGTTTCAATAATAAACTATTAAATGAGCCACTTTTTAATTTTTATTTCGTTATAATTTGCTTAATAGACCTGAAGCCGGTGATAGTTTTGTAAATATTACTGTAATAGGTATAGAATATCACATATTTCTGGATCATTTTAAATTCTAAACAGATCGAAAAAAATGCCATGTATTGCTGTAAAAAGCACATACATAGTGTATGAGCTACTTTTTGGCACTTTCATACAAAAATATTAGTAAAAAAATATTGAACTTAGTCAATTTTGAGAGAAAATGGGCACAAAATTGCATTTGATTTCGGCAAAATGGAATAAATTTTCGTAAAATTTATTTGACATAAATACTCTTCAGTTTATAATCAAACCGTTTCCTGAAAAAAAAATCTTATTAATAATGATGATTCGGCATTAAACATCTTTTAAAGTAACCTAAATCTCGCATTATAATTCTTGACGCAACCTATAAAAGTGTCTAATGTATTAGATTATGAATGAAATGAAAAGTTATATTGTGCAATGATACTTGTAGAAGTACTGTAATTTGTCTGCAAAATCTCATGTGTTAAATCGGGTAAATAAGCAAAGTCGGCAAAATTTCGTATACGGCCCCTTAAGTTGCTACGAGAATATTCGTAGCACTGGAGCGTAGAGTCTTAACTACACAACACGCGCTACACGTTAAAACATAGAGAGTTATAATATGGCGCTATATGGTTGTGGAGGAAAAGAGATCTCCCGCCAGGTGATGTCACTGCCTGGGGTCCGCGGTCCGAGGCGAATGCCAATTTCGGATCATTTGTATAGAGGAATATAGAATCTAAGAAACTTCGATAGCGCAATTCATGATACGTCTTCTGATTGGCCAGTTCAATGTGCCATTGGTATTCTATTGTTTACAATGTTCGCTGCTTGCGTCGTCTTGCATGGTCAGCATTTCGTGTGCGGCGCGCGGTCATGTTACAGTGTACAGCCAGCCTGTACACTTGCCTTGCTGAATACGTCCGCATTACACACCAAACCAAACTCACCCTAAGCTCGTTGAGTCGCATGGTCGCCTTGGCCTGTATCTGTATCATGTGTTTGAGCAGCGCGTGGTTGGCGATCAGCGGCGCGTGGTGCACCTTCAGCAGGAAGATGGCCAGGCGGCACAGCAGCTCGGTGTGGTCGCCGCGCTCGAGCAGCGTCGGCAGCATGCGCACTATCTCGCTCGCCGTGCTGAATGGCAGTAGGAGCAGCGCTTCTTCCAAGTCACTGGAATAAAGCAAATTGAACGTTACATATTGTTTTCGGATAGCTCGATGCAAAATTCAAGCAAGACTCAAAAAGTCTGATACAGTATTGTCTACAGAAGCTTAGGTGTCGCTGGTAGTAAGGACTGAAAGTTATTTGCAGATGCCTAACTTCCACGTCAGACTCACACTAACATTTATCACTAACTCAGACATTTAACAAGCGTATCCGGCGCACGGACTAGAGCAGGAAATCTTTGGGCGTGGCACCTGCACTTACACTATAGGCGTACCCAGGTTCTTGGTAAGGGGAGGGGGGGGGGCAAGTTCTTGGTCGGGGGAGGGGCAAGTTCTTGGTCAAGGGGGAGGGCAAATTTTTACAAAATATTAAAAACTTACGAGTATACAAAGGAAACAGCAGGAGCGTTGACGACTCTCCAACGTCAGGGCAGCGACAATGCAGCACAAACGCGACGGTAACGTGTTTTGAACGCATTGTTAACATCGAGCTCATGCTGCAACTGGACGCTGGCCGTAACCCTGCCCCCGCTCATACTAACAGAGTTAATTGGTACACTTTGAAAAAAAAAATGCAATGTCACGGCGTGAACCTGCCAACACCCGTAAAACGCCAGTGGGATAACGACGATCTATACTACTATCGAATCGAATCAATAGTAACTATAGAAAATATTTAAGAATTTTTTCTGAAATCATCAGCGCTCTACTAGCTCACCTGGACCGTATTTTTCTCACGGTCTCGAGCAGGAAGTCCTCAGGAGTAGCGCAGTTGTAGGCCGCCATGAGTGCGGGCGGCGCCGCCTGCCCACGCGACTCCACCAGCTCGCGCTGGTACTCCGCCCCCACCGACAGGCACTCCAATAACGAGTCCGCCTGGACGGATAATCCAATGTGCATTCAAATGTAAAATTTAGTATACGAGAACTTTGTTTTCAAGCAACCTATAGTGGTCAAACGTAAATAGCATTGCTGATTTAATAAAAAAACGAGAAACATTAACCTTTTTTTTAAAGAAACAAAGTTTTTAGCTGTATTTAAAAAAAAAAGTTTTTTTTATGTCGTAATTGACGTTAGTAGCGGGTTTGGAATCAAATGTTTAGGTAAACAAGGTAAAGTTAACTGTTTCACTGAATTAAGACCATTTCCATTTTAATTTAAATTACCTACGACTAAAAATGAAAAGTTCACTTACAGCTTTTTCAGCTCCAATTGTCTTTTTTGTGGGCATCGTCAAACCTGGCAGGCCTGGCACTGGTGCCTAAAAATAAATTTAATAATAAACATAAATTAATATCAAACCATATACGGATATTTTTGTAAGTAAGCTTTCATTCATTTAATGGAATCTAAGTTTACCATTGAATCCCAAACGGGTGATTTTCAACATGCAATAAAAAAACACACACACAAGAAAAATATATAAAGAAAAAAATCTATTTGAGTTTTGTTTCATGTGGTACCTTCCTGTGGACGAATTCATAATTTTGTCTCCAATCTACTAGTAGTAGTAGCAAACGAACGTCGTTGTTCTGTTACTCAACGTGAGCACCGCGTGAGTCGTGACCCTGCCATTGTGTACACTGTACGTGTGCGGTATGACGGTACGACAGTACGACGCTCGCATACATACGTGGTGCTCGGTGGTGGCGAGCCCCTCCTCCTGCTCGTCCAGGTCGCCGAGCACGAGCGGCTCGTCGGAGCGCGCGTAGAGGCGCAGCGCTCCGTCACCACCGCACGACGCCGCGTGCAACCCGCCCGCGCCTACTGCCACGCACCAGCAGAAGCCCGCGTGGCCCTGACATGACATACATTAATGTTATTATTTTTCTAATGGCTTCTCGGTTGTTTGTCCATTCTAAAAATGTGCCAGGAAATATTTGGATCATTTTTGACCCATTTCGTTGAAACAAGGCGATATATTAATAGTCAAAGTCAAATCAGGGATCAGATCAGTCAGTATAGTCAAGTCGGTCATCGAACGGAGAACGTGTCCGGTGGAATTTTCGAGACACGGGAAAAAGCATGTTTTCGCACGGTTATTTCACTACTCAACACTATCACATCACACACATGGAGAATTTAGGGCTGGATTCACATACACCACATTTTACTGAGCCGCAAGCTGCAGGTCGGCATAATACGCCATATTAGGTATAAGCAGCTGGAAATTACAAATTGCACCTAGTATCAAATACAGATTACAGATACAGATCTTTAAAATGAAATTCCCGCCACTGCTATTTATCAACCTATCACTACTTCGTCTAGTCCTAACCCCTCTGAATTCGGCTCCTACTCACTGTCTCATTCATTTCATATGGTTAATAGGCGGCCTACGCTTCTTTTGACTTTAAGCTGCCTACTATATTTTCATCCAAATTGGAATAAATTTCGGATGTCCTCTAAGATCATAAGAACTTAAACATATTTCAGTCTCATAAAACGTTAAACTATAGCTATAAATTTAAGACTTACATTAAGAGTGATTATGTTGTCATATGTGTCCGCATCCCATTCCTTCACCTTGCCGTCCTTAGAGCCGGTGAAGAAGTAATGAGTATTCGGCACAAACTGGAGCGCAGTAATCGAGTCGTTGTGGGCGAATATCGATTTGTGACAGTCGCCGAAGTCTAACCCCCAGATCTTGACGTTTCGGTCTGCGGAACCCGTCGCGATGAGATTGGAGTCGTAGCTGATGTCCATGCTTAGCACAGGCTGCTTGTGGCCGTAGAGTGACAAATAGAACTGAAATAGAACAATAAATGTTATTGCACGGTTCATACTTTTTAATCGTTTTTTAGACATTATTATTACTTAGTTTCTAGAAATGTTGTGGTTGTTATGTATGCAATAAGTTCCGAACACCAAAATACATTATAATCTAAATTTAAAAAAAAATATAATTGGGTTAACATTACATTTGATTAGTTTATTAATAATATATAGAATGAAAAGGAGTGTATAATTGGTTTACCTTAAATGTATCAACAAAGAAAATTTTCACTGTGAAATCCAGTAGAGCAACTGCAATGAACTTGTAATTTTGACTAATTCTGACTGCCGTGACCGGCTCCTCCAGTTCTAGTGTTCTTGTGTGGAGCAACGACAGGACCTAGAAATAATTTTAATCGTCCATAATTATGAAGTTTGCTTACCCAATACCTATCAATAAATTTAAATAACATTAGATTGAATGAGCTGTGAAAACATGACATCCTCATACATTCTGCAGTATCAATTTTGAATTGAATCAAAGCCTACAGAAAATTCGGTGCATATTATTTATTGTCAAAAAAAACAGAATTTTCAAATATTTTATACATTTTTGGAACACAACTATTCTCTTAATGAACACGTCAATCTTTTCGCGGTCATTGTCTCTAGACGGAGCGATAAGTTGAGCTGAGGGGAAAGTAGCACTCTACATATTGTAATTTAATAGGTATGTGAAGTAAACATTAACTATGTTAATCTATCGATAAGAAACAGAGCTTTAAACACTAGGAATTTCATCGTATATATTTTTTTATTTATTTTGTTACGAAAAATGTAAAATCTTTGTATAAAACTACATTACTATACCAATAAATATAAGACAAAAAATGCTACCTTAGCTTTGGATTCTCCTGACGGATCCGGTATTAGTTCAAACTGCCAAAGTTTAACCGTTTTGTCTCCACCGCCAGTGTAACAGCCTCGCTGCAAATAAGTTATAAATTTTAATATAAATAAATAAATAAATATCTTTGGACAATTCACACAATGCCATCTGATTCCAAACTAAGCAGAGCTTGTGCTATGGTAATCAGAAAGCTGATAAACATACTTATATAATTCTAAATACATACTTATATTTAGTAAGTTGGCTACTTGAAAAAGTAGAGGAAAGAAAATCTCGCACGAGCAAAGGAAAATATTTTTAGAGCTACAGTATCCCCTGCCTGATTGTAAGAGGCAACTAAAAGGGGGCTTTCGGGGTTGCGAACGGTGAGGAGCAGCTCCGGGAAGGACGGCGGTGTGTGCGTGGCCGCATGCCGTCGTAAGCGCCTGAGGGTGCAGGAGAGCGCATCTGCTTTCTCGAAGATGGGCCCGTTCCTTCCGTTCCCGAGTGGGCCTTTAGAACATTTTGATACAAAATACAATACAAATACAAAAGAAAGGTTTGTTGTCCTTCAAGTATTGTAGAAAAAATAAATTTGAGATTTCACCTCGGCTGCAACCCATTTTGCGGCCCACGTGTCTTGTTGGAATTATTTTCCTGCCCTGAAATGATGTCTCACCAAGTCCGGAGTGAGTCCCACAGCGGTGCAATTGGTGGCGTGTGCGGGGATCTGCTCCATGATGGTGGCGGCGGCGACGTCGGCCAGCAGCAGCGAGCCGTCCGACGCGGCCACCAGCGCGTGGCGGTCGCCGGGGGCGAAGCACGCGCTCTGCGGCACTCCGCCCGCCATCGGGATGGTGCGGAGACACGACTGACTGCTCCTGTTTAGCAAAATGAAAAATAATTAAAATTAGACCAGTGTAACCAGCGTAAAGGTTTAAGTATTTTGTACGAAGAATATTACGTTAACAGTTGAGTTTTTACAAAATGTTTTTCTCAGGGACTTCTAGGGAAAGGATTGCACTTTCGGAAAGTGGGCACCGAAATCGAGTCATTTTTTTTTTCATAACGTTATTTGCAGTTACATGGGGCCACCCTGCAAAAATTTAAATTTTTGGTTGGGTAATGAACGTATTAAAGGCGCCTTAAAATGTAGACGATAGCTACATTTACCCTGTATCTTTCTCTGCTTTGCTCCTTGCATATAAAATATTATCTTTCCTTTCGTTTTCTTATAAATTAAAACAATGACAAGTTATCATGCCTGCAACATTTCTGAGTCACAATACTGAAAAGACTAACTATACACTTTACCTTCAACACGCATTAGATACTAGCCAATCCAGCACTGAATGATTGATGACAAAACTTTAAAATACTGTTTTCTAAGAATCTGTTATCTTTTGAAAATACGTGTTAGAAATGAAATCAAAATATTATCTAAAAAAAATAGAGCATATTTTATTTTATATGTAACACTGTAATATAATTTTGACAAACCTGTTCCACAGCTTTATTGAATCGGCAGATGCTGAAAGTATAGCTAAGTTGTCTGAACTAATTGCAACACAACGGGGTTCCTTCTGGTGGCCTGGTTGTGTGATTTGCTTGAGGCATTGTACTGAAAGAAAAAGTTTACTATTTAAAATCCGTATAGGTCAATTAACATAACCTGGCACGTTCAAAATACTCACACCAATATAATTTAATATACATTTACATGTCTTAAAAATAGAACCTATTAGGTACTATATATTGTTACTGTCTAACTGTAGAGTATGTATGGTAATTTGTAATATGCATATTTGGTATTATTCTGATTCAAATTTTACAAACGAAATAATTGTTAATTTGGTTGCCCACTTAGCAGTACTGAATCAAATTAAATTGATAAAAAATTTAAAGGATATAAAAGCTACTAATATTGAAGACAAAAATATGTTTTTTCAATAATGGCAGCGCAAATTGTGCATATTGCCAGTGTCAAGTATAATTTTTGCATCACTTAGTGCTCATAGAAAAAATCCAGTAACCATTAATCCGTCAGTAATCAGTTTTATTCAGTAATCAGATTTAGTCAGTCAGACATTCAAGTAAAGCAATAGCTACTTTACCAGAACGTCTTCGATGGGGTTATGGAGGCAAGCTGAAAATAGTATATTTCATTACAAGTGCGGAAAGGCTGTCTTTGCAAGGAGTTCCGACAAATGTCTACCCGAGCCGAGGCGCAACCGAACGTGAGGGTTGACAGTCGGAACTCCTTCCAATGATGGTTCCGCACGTGTACTGAACAACTATTTTTAATACAGTTGCGAAAAAATGAAGCAATTTAATAAAATAATAAAAACTCGCAAATAAACATTTTTGAAAAATGCCGCCAACCGTAAAAGAATACATATATTATAGGTATTCTTTTATTTTAGCAGATTTTTTTTTTGTTTTCTTCACCCATTCTGGTTAGGCAAAGGAAACTATGCCCACACAGCTGAAGACTTGGCTGTATGGGATATGTAGATTTTTTTTATTGATATGAAATGAAAATGTTAATGAGATGAAATGAAATGAAACCTAACCTAACTCATTGAATCAAATCAATTAATCTGATATTGAAACAAATTAGTAGCTTCTTTTTAGAAATATTTGCATGAATCATAAAAACTTCTCAAACTTCGTGGTTGTTTTTTTTAATAGACATTATTTTGACAGTTGGGAAAGAGATCGCACGAGTTCGGAAAAGGTAAAGAAAAAGCACGAGTGTGTAATAGCCCACTTCCCGAACGCTATACGTACGCCACTTTTTGAGCAACTGTATTAAAAAAATACATACATACCTTATTTATTTATTTATTTATTCTTTATGTACCTACCTTAAACTAGGTGTACAAAGGTGGACTTAATGCTATGAGCATTCTCTGCCAGTCAACCTTTAGGTAGTGAGAAAAGCAGCGAATGGTGGTTTATTTCAGTATAAGAGAAAAACAGCAAACAAAAGACGAATAACTATGTATATAATGGATAAACACTATACATACATACATAATAAAATAAAATATATACATATATAAATACATATATAATATATAAATATATACCTTCATGTCCCTCTGCAATCCTCAAGCTGTGAAGTTCGACAGAGTTGTTGGCTAGCGTGACACCCACGCGCAGTTCTCCCGTCGTGCCCAGCAGGAGTGCCGACGACTTGATTTTTGCAGACAGCTTCACGGAAGATAACCTTCGCACTTCGTCTGACAGTGTGAGAATTTCTGCCACCTCTGTAGCTTCTAGTTCTACCTCGCCGCTTTCTTTTTGTTTCCTGCTCGATCATCAAATACATAATTATAATGCAACCATTATAAATATTAATTATATTTGTAAATTTCGGTAATGTGTTATTTATTTTAATCTACTCTTTATTGTTATTACCTTAAAAATTGTTAATAATGGGCGGACTTAGCGGTGATGGCAAGAAATTGTTGACAACTTGATTAATAATTTTCATTATTTTAATAGACGTGTTATGGCGTAAGGAGTGTCACAGTTACTAAACACATTGTTTGCTATGTTCTTGGGGTTTCAAGTGGTGAATTTGCTATTAGAATGTACAAACAATTAAAAAACACTTGAATTTTATCTGCCATACTTTTGCAATTTCCAATCAGTGTGCAATACCTACATGGACTTTTAAATAAATATGTAACATATGTGTAAAATATACAATAAAAAATAAGCTATACAAACGTTAATTTCTTCCGTTGTTTCTTGATTCGTTTAGCCATCCTGGCTCTGGCGTCGTCATCGGAGCAGAAGGCGAACAGCTCGAGCAGCGAGTCGGTCCCGTAGCACGCCAGCACCCCCTGCCCGGGGTCCGCGCAGAGCCCCACCACGCGGCCCTTGCCGCCGCGGACCAGCGTGCCCAGTTGGTGGCATTGCAACACCTGGAAATATTATTTATATATTTATTTAATTAATTATTTGTGAGACTACAGCAATAGACCAATGCTTTACCACATTTACAAAAAAACACAGCTCATAAATAATTACAGAAACATTATAAGTTTAACAGGAGGAATAAGGAGGGGTTAGATAGATAAAAAATTAAAATTATATAATTTATATAAAAATTAATTGAAACAGGTGTTACTTTGCGGAACTCCATTTTTATAAAGCAAAGTAAACTCGCAAGTCCCTGTAGCTTCGGGATTAAGAATAAAGCTACAGTATCCCCTGGAATCCCCTGTTTCTTGAATTTTACCAATAAAATCTGCTAATGACTAAGGGCCTTGTTCACCATCTCCAAGTGTGGATTAGTAATGTCCCAAGTAAAGTTAATTGGCAAGTAAAAGCTACGGGTACGGGTCAGTTTATCATAATATGATTAGTGCTACTTGAACATTGTGAAATTGAAGTTACAGGTGACTTTAACTAACAATAATTAGCGTACTTGTCACTTTATTTAAAGATAAAGACTTCAAAGGGTTCTGAATTCAAACCCTAAAAGAAACCTCTGACAGGCAAAAGATAGCACCATATAACTTAACTCAACAAATCGCTTAACAGGAGGTTGCCCTTTGCCAAAAGTACTTTCACAGTCATTAATACAGCATTCCTAATTGTGAACCAGGATCACAGACATTAGGGACAAGAATGCCAGATTAAAATGGGAATGAGCACCACCACACCATATCAGTTGTATGCACCCGTATCAGTGGGCTGCCATGGTCACTCAATGGAAGCCGGCAAATGGGCAAAGCAGCCGAGGAAGACCGAGGAAGCGCTGGCATGATGATCTGATGCATTTCGGGGAAAATGGTGGGAGTTAGCAGGCAACCCACAGGAGTAGAAAATCATGGGGCAGACCTTCAAATAATATTAACCTTAAAATCTTGCACTAAACAGGAGACTGCAATCATCTCTGTTCTTGGTAAATACAATAAAAAGAGTTGAGATAAATATGATTATGATGCAATATTTTGATTGCAACAACAATAAAACACCTTAACTAATAAACATTAAGTAAATAATCGCTGAAATAGAGACTGTTTAGTTAAACAAGAGAACTCTTTCTCTTACAAACATTAGAACTAAACTTACAGAACTATCTTCAACTTCTTCATTGTCCTCTAACTTGATGATTTCCAGCTGGTGCGAGAGTTTCTCCTCCTCTTTGACCCTATCTGTCCAGTTCAGTTTCCACACACGCAGCTCCTGGTCCATACTGCCGGTCACCAAATACCTTTCTTCCTTCATTAATACAGCAGACCAAACCTGTAAAGAAGTATGAAAATTATTATTGATTTTTTAGACAAAAAAACTGATAGGCACGTAAATAAAAGTACCTGGACGACTGAGCATTGCTCTGATAAAAACAATTTATTTTCTTGGTTTAGTTTTAAACAAAACACTTGTTCGCGCCAACTTCATTCATGTGAACCACCTTCATCCTCCCTCTCTTTCCCGCAAGCGCACTATTATATAATGTTGTCACCATTCGCACGAATGTATATGGATCAGGAAGAATCATCAATCAGTCTGCCTTCGTCCGCCGTGCCGCCGACGCGCATGCAAGTCCTCGCGTGACAACCGCACCGCAAGCCACCTCACACGTGGTCAGACTCGCCGCATCGCCGCCATCACCGCTGTCAATAGTTTGTGATTTAACTGACTCAAAGTGAATAAGTACTTATGGTGTAGTGTGAAGGACAACACCAGTTCCCGGGCAAGAGAAGATTGATCGAGGCTTCATCAGTACACGAGCATACCATCTGCTCCAGCCCCAGGTTAGTGCGCTTGCTCCCTTTATCAATCCTTCTCGTTTTCCACCTTTAATTCGACACGCAACTTACAGTCCACAATTCCTCCACCCTTTATTCCCACCAACACTCATTTGCTTAGTGTTACTTAACAACGCCATCTGAAATAGCTCCTAATAAAAAAAGTTATTTTAATAAAAATAAAAATAAACACAATATGGTTTTGATTGAGGTTTGAACCCGGGTCTCTAGTTCCGCAGTCAACTCACACAACCATTCGGCCAAGGAAGCTTTAATTCAATGAATGAAATTTTCATAGAGCTCTTTCAAATCAACATTGTCATTTCTTTGAATTTCGGTTTGGCGAATGGTAATAAAGCGCGCATGGCTCGGCGGCTAGCGTAGAACGCAAACGATCTACGCAGCTAAGCCAAACGGGCGCGGTCGGTTGTGAGATGGGTGACCGCTAGTGGCAAAAAATTTCATGCGCGTTTCCGTGCTTCGGAGAGCACGTTAAGCCGTCGGTCCCGGTTGTTGTCGATAGATAACAGTCGTTAAACCTTGTCGGAGGCGTTATGGGCGGTTTGAAAACATCCGACAGCGGGTTGGCCACTAACCCGCATCTCCACCAACCAACATTGGAGCAGCGTGGTGGAGTAAGCTCCAGGCTTCCCCAATAAGGGGGAGAGACCCGTGCCCAGCAGTGGGACGCAAAAGGGTTGTAGCCAGCCAGCCAGAATGGTAATAGGGGAGCCCAAGAGGGGTTTTTCGGATTTACTCAAGCGCATCCAATTAAGATATGGGGTACACCTTGCATCTTGTTGAGTACTACCACAAATAAAAAAGACCTTCTTTAGAGGTACAGTATTTTTTTATCTTACTTCCGGATGTCAAAACGGTCAGATTAGAATACCCCGTTACCATTAAACCATGAATTTTAAATAATAAAAATTCGAACTCTTCAGAGTTTGGTAAAATGCTGTTTTTTTATGAAGATGTCAGGAAGAGTCGTATTTTTCAGTTTATATTTAAATTGATTATCACTGAAAATATTTTTATACAATTAATAACAATAAAAAAATTCTGGATCGATTTATCACCCCCGAAACCAGGGTAGGTACTAAATTTCATCAAAATATTTGGAGCTGTTTCCGAAATTCAAAAAATACATTTAGATATATACAAAAATTACTCATTTAAAGGTATTAGATAGACAGCTACTCCACTTCTGCATATTAGTGTAAATCATTTCAAATTACAAATAGGTGCAGTACAAATGATGGTCCTATAGCTAAACAGTGATTTCTTCCAGACAACAGGTTAGACGTTAAAGGACACAAGTTGTGTTAATGCCACTTATATTCTAAATATTCTTGTGTAACTTGTTATTCTAGGTTTTTCCTAGTAGTGACAATAAAAAGGACAACACTTGTTTTGCAAAATAATTGTTTGATTTTGCTATAAGTTTGCTTAAGAGGGCCAGACTTCCCTCACATATAAAAGTGCTAGCCTCTGCTTTTGTCTGTGCTATATCCTAAACACAACCTTAAGTTTGAATTGTTATTGTTATTGAATTGTTATTTCCTTAGCAGTGTTTAAATTATAGCAAATCCAGCAGTACTTACTATTTATAGTATTTATATCACTTTTGTTACATTTGTAAGTTATTCTGCTGGCAGCCAAAACTGAGTGAGTACATCATATTGTACAGACAATTTTGTAATTTTTATAAAATCTATGTACATTTTGCATTCATGAGCTCCAAAAAGGCACTGTCTCTATCATTCTAACCGCTTTGAGTATAAAATGTTAATTTTTACCTCCATTTGATGACCACCAAGAGTCTTGAAACAGTGCTTAGTTTCAATGTCCCAGAATTTGACAAATGTGTCTTTAGAGGAACTAATTATACAGTTTCTGCCATTTATAAATAGTACACTTGTTATGGCTCCTTTATGTCCACTGAAGCGAGCTACGCCTTTTTCAGCCACAACATCCCACAATATTACCTCTGTATCCTGTAATTGAAAAAAATTGGTTGTTAACTGTGTAATCAATTGAGATATTTCTAACGAGCTGTCAAAACGTGACATTCCAGTATAGTCAATTGGCTCAATTTTTTTATTGATCTAAATCATAAATACCAATAAAAATTATTTAATAAACTGAATTAACAGTTAGTAACAATTATCCTGGTTCCCAATCAAGAGTAAATGAGTGCAGCTTTTCCAGATATGCATATAGAATTTTTGTCATTTATTAATGACAGTTTGTAAAGCAGATTTTACTGTGGGGCTTATCAATAATTAAAAAAAATGCTTATTTAAAAAAAAAACCTCTTATGAGTATTCTTTACTTCATATTTTGCCTAAATAATCAATATTTTTTTTTCCTGATTAATTACGGATAAGAGTAGTAAAATAATTGATACACTGTAAAAAAAACTTTGTATACACGTCAAGAAAAAAAAAAGATCATACTCTAGAGCCAGAAACAATCCGGTGTCCTTGTTCATCATATTGCAGGCAGGAGACTGCAGACTTGTGTCCCGCAAATACACATACCACCTCATTGTTGGTCAGCTCAAAAACATTGATGTTACCATCAACATAGCCCACAGCTAAGTGGTTGCCAGTAGGACTTGCTGCAATTTGAGATACAACTGTGTTTTCTCCGGGAATCACTTGAGCCTGTAAAAAAATGTATAGAAGTACACTGGTGTATATTAACTTACCATATAAATTAGCAGTCTCTTTATAAACAGATGTGACATGGATGTTTTATGAAGTAATAAAAAGCCAATCAAGCATGAATGGCCCAGCTGAAAAGAATGCAAGTGATCTACGCAACTAAGCTAAACAGCAGTGGTTGGGTGTGAGATGGTTGACTGCTAGTTTTCAAACAATTCATGCATGTTTCCATGCTTCAGAGGGCATGTTAAGGTGTCAGTCCCAGTAGTTATAGATAGATAACAGTCGTTAAATCTAGTCAGAAGCATTATGGGGGGTTTGAATACATCAGATAGTGGGTTGCCTACTAACTTGCATCTCCACCACCTGTATTGGAGCAGCGTGGTGCAGTAAGCTCTAGGCCTCCTCAATAATGTGGAGACCCGTGGGTCGGAGTGTCTCCTTAGGGGCGGGGAGTTAGAGTTACTGTATACGCTTAGGGGCACTATGAAACGCAAAGAAAACACAAAAAATTTTTTTTTTTGAAATTTTTTTTTTAAAGGGGTCGGGTTTTTTTCGATGAAATTTTTTTATTTAGAATTTTAAATATTTCGATACGCCATCGCGTAGGGCTCATCAAGAGAAACATTTTAGGTCATGTTAATTTTTTTCGTAGCACGCACCGTTTTGGAGAAAATTAAATTTTTTTCTTCTCGTTTTTCAATGGCGTCGGGACTTTTTATTATTTCTTTTTTTTTTCGCTTTCATCAGAAAGACCTTATCCTAACAAACACTTTTGGTCATGTACATTTTTTTGATACGACGAACCGTTTTCGGGAAATATGAGTTTAATTTTTTTTCTTGAATTTTTCAAAAAAATATATCTCGGAAACGGTGCGTCGTACGACAAAAGTTCATATCACTTAAAATGCTTATATAATCTTGCCTGACACGATGGCAAGTTAAAAAACAGGTTTTAGCAAAAACAAAATTTTCGTCAAAAATTCGTCAAGTCCTGCGCCCCTAACGATATACTTCATACAAAACTAACGACACTTAGTAATTTTTTCGATGAATTTTTTTTTACAATTTCAAATATTTCGATACTCCATCGCGTAGGGTTCATCAAGAGGAACATTTTGGGTCATGTTCATTTTTTTCGTAGCACGCACCTTTTTCGAGAATTATTTATATTCGAAAAATACCCAATAATTAACTAGCAATTTTATATAATATCTTCCAAGGCTTAGATAATGTAACAAAACAAGTGGCTCTGTGACATCTCCGGCGCTGCGGGAAGACCACTCCCTCCGCCCTAGCGTAAGAAAGCGCGGTACCTGCGCTCGCCTTCGCAGCTTCGGCTTTTTGGTCGCCTTCGGCGACCAGCCTCAGCCGCTACGGCTCTCTTGATGCCTGCGCTTTCCTACGGCGGGCGGGGAGTGGTCTCCCTCCGCGCCTCCGGCTTTTTATATACACTCTAGGGGTAGTACAGACAAGACCACGTGGATAGTGGGGTGCTCTGATTCGGTTTGGGTATTTTTCGAATATAAATAATTCTCGAAAACGGTGCGTGCTACGAAAAAAATTAACATGACCTAAAATGTTCCTCTTGATGAGCCCTACGCGATGGCGTATCGAAATATTTGAAATTGTAAAAAAAAAATTTCATCGAAAATATTACTAAGTGTCGTTAGTTTTGTATGAAGTATATCGTTAGGGGCGCAGGACTCAGACGAATTTTTGACGAAAATTTTGTTTTTGCTAAAACCTGTTTTTTAACTTGCCATCGTGTCAGGCAAGATTATATAAGCATTTTAGGTGATATGAACTTTTGTCGTACAACGCACCGTTTCCGAGATATATTTTTTTGAAAAATTCAAGAAAAAAAATTAAACTCATATTTCCCGAAAACGGTTCGTCGTATCAAAAAAATTTAAATGACCAAAAGTGTTTGTTAGGATAAGGTCTTTCTGATGAAAGCGAAAAAAAAAGAAATAATAAAAAGTCCCGACGCCATTGAAAAACGAGAAGAAAAAAATTTAATTTTCTCCAAAACGGTGCGTGCTACGAAAAAAATTAACATGACCTAAAATGTTCCTCTTGATGAGCCCTACGCGATGGCGTATCGAAATATTTAAAATTCCAAAAAGAAATTTTTAATTGAAAAATTTTCTAAGTCCTTGGCCCATAGTGCCCCTAAGGGTACACCCCAACCGACCCGTGCCCAGCAGTGGGATGCAAAAAGGGTTGCAGCAAAAAAGCGAATATAAAAACAAACAATATTATAAAAAAGAATAATATAAATTGAACAAACTGCGCTCAGAACAGATTGCTATGACTATACTGCCTTCCGAAAATTCATAAGCATCACATTTTGACGAGTAAGTATTCCAAATAAACATATTGTAAGTACCTAACCACAAAGGTTGGTCGCCGCTCATTCCTAATATATTAATGATGCAGGATTTTAAGAATCTGATTGTGTATTCACAATTTTCTTTTCTTTCAAACGATTCTTATTCTTTACATACCTTTTCACCTAACCTCATATCCCAAATAATAACATGTTCACATGCACCAACAGCCAAGTATCTTCCACTAATTCCGTTTAATGACACATGGGTGCAATTACAGTCGGCACTAGCGATAATATTAAACGTTCCACTAGGCACATAACGCAAATATTGCTTTGTAAGACCCATTTTATTTTATTTGTAATTTAAAACCGACAAAAAATTAAAAATCTAAACACACGTGCGCCTGTGATGAACATTTTTTGATTATTTTGATAGTTTTGACTTTTGTTTTGACGTTCATTTTATCTTTTTTTAATTCGTTTTACGGCATTGGATAAAGTCCTTGCAGCCATTCAATATTTTCGCTTCATTATTCAATAATTAGGTACATCATACATGAAGCATCGCCATAGACTCTACGGCGATTTTGACACTCTACGCCGTAGAGTGTCAAAATTGACAGGTATGACACCCGTAAAGGGTGAGTCAGCAGTACCTTTGTTGCGTAAGTACATTATTCTTAGTCTAAGTTTGTTGCTCTAAGGGCATAAGGGCATCGCACTCTGTCTGTGCATACTGCACAATCCCTCCCAGTGTCAACTATAATTTTCTGTTTCTGCATCATAGAATAAATCAGTAAGTCGTCAGGTATCAGTCAGATCAGATGTTCAAGTAAAGCGACGGCTACTTTACGAGAACATGTCCGATGGAGTTTTGGAGGCAAGCCGAAAAACATGTTTTCGCCCTGTTATTTTATTTCACAACACTCGTGCACTGTCATTTAGGTACCTATACACAACTAAAACAAGAGCACAATTTGTCCCTTCAGACTTCCCGCCAAAAACCCCTTATTTATATCAAATGAGATCACAGAAAACATAATATTGAGACTGTTATCATGTTATTTGACTGGATAAGCAGCTGACCACAAACATTAACAAAAATAGCAATAAATTCTTAGACTAAGACGTACTTACGTACTTACGTACGTAGTACGTACGTACTTACGTACTAAATAAATTAGTAAAAATCTTTTTTGGTTTTTCTTTTTTACTCAGAGCATGACGGTTTGTTATAGATCATCAAATCCACAAGGTTCCTTGGTAATAAGTAAAGCCATATTTATATTAGATTGGGTCAAAAACTTAACAGGCTGCAACCTTAGAGCATCAAAGTTACTGACTCACCCTTCAGTCATACCTGTCATACTTGATGCTCTAAGGCTGCAACAGAACCTTGAGAGAATTCTTAGCATCAGTGAGTAGAGTGAAATTTCCTCAGGCAAACAAAGCTTTTGTCTTTCGATTTTTCAGTTTCTCTATCTACTTGCCAACCGTACGAGATTTCTCGTACAATTACGAGATTTATAACCTTCCATACGAGGTACGAGCATAAAAATAAATAATAATTACATAGAACGGAATCTTCTTTGACAGCCATTGAGACGCCGCCGCTATTTATATACCTACTTCCCCTTTCACCTCGTTACGCCCCTCTGTCGCAAAGGCGTGTTGCCAGGGTTGTGAACTGTTAATAATTCTTATGTCTTATAATATAATATAAGTTATAATATCATTTAAATATAGGTTTTCCTTTTTTTACTTAAAAATCATTATTTTGGTTTAGTAGGTAGGTATTACATAATATGAGAATTATGAACACTATAAATACTTATAATATAAATAATAAGTTATCATAAGTATCATACCAAATGAAGCCATTAAAATAAGTATTACTTACCTAAAAATATGAAATAAAATACATACAGATTCACGTAAAACTATTAAATAACTTTATTTAGCCTTGGGTGAGCTTCTGAATTTTCCTGACCATAGTGTCAGTCAACTACCGAATCGGCTACACAAAAAGAACTGTTCATGTTCATTTGATAAATTAGGTACGGAAACGGAATAATATTTAAAATATATTACTTACCTCGCATCATCTTGGGGCAAACTAAAAAAACTTAAGTGTGGCATTGTTTTTGCATTGTTTGTACAACCAAACACACCACAATAACTATCCTTATCCTGTCCAAATTTCCGATCCTTTTAGGAATTTAGAATTGAATAATGATTTCCCCAGCTTGTCATTGGCAAAGTGGTCAAAAGGCCGAGACGCTATTAAGGAAAAAAAAACTTGACGCCATTATTGTAATTGACGCGCCGGCCGAGACAGCCCGACTTAGTATTCTGTTTAACGTGTAGGCTAATATCGTGACCTTGAGTCTGTCCGGAGCGGGAGTGTCCGTTCTATGTAATTATTATTTATTCTTAAGGTACGAGAACGATTGTAATCTCGTACATTGTAATCTCATACAATTATGAAAGTACGAGATTTTTATTTCACAGGAATATTTTCTATCCGGTTTATACTTTTTCAGTCATGCGAGGAGAAACCTCAAGAAACATACAAACATCAAATAATACCACAACACATGACATATGAAATTATGAATTAGGTATACGTGTTTAAAAGCTGACATAGACTAACATATCCAGAAACTGTGAAACTGCGACAATATAACATACATCTACGAATAGTACGAACTGATAACTTCCTCTTTTGAAGTCTGTTTTAAATATCAAACGTGTCTATTAAAGGCAGATGATGTATTAGTACGTAACTCTACAAACTAAAGATGTTTTGTCTCTTTCTTGTCAGTGATACTAAGCTTATTTCCACTAGGGGCACTAGGTAACAAATCAGTTTTTCTAAGTTATAATTATTGTTATATTCTATAAAACAGTTAGTTTTTTACATAAGGACACACAGTTTTAGCCAAATTGTATTTTTACATAATTCATTAATAAATATTTATTTATAATAAATAACAAAGTTTTATGTGAAGCAAACGTTTAAATAAAACTAATTAATTTCATTGAGTAAAACCTTAAAGCATCAATGTTACTCACTGGTGTCATACCTGTCAGTACTTACCTGTGATGCTCTCTCATAAGAGTAAAACGTCCTAATTTAAGTTTTTGCAATGCACAGGGTTCAACAAAATTGAACCCTGTGCATGGATGCCGGATGGAGGCATTATAAAAAAAGGTAACTTGGTCTACTCAAGGGCCCCCTGTATAATAATATTATACTTATTATTATACTTATTCTACTCTTAGCGTGTAATATTGTAAAACCTAGCCCGACTCCCTCTAAAACTCAAGAGTGACAGATTCCATTTGGCTGGCCCAGCCTATGGCAGATTCGCCGCTATTGAGATGGTCACACTTATAAGTTACTCTATTTCTGTGTGTACTCTATGGTCAACACTGCTCGCGACGCGGAGTTTTGGCGGGAAGTCTGAAGGAACAAGTTGTGCTCTTGTTTTATTTTCATTTTCTTAGTGTATTTTTGAGTTATATCGGATAAAGTTGATGGCATTTTTTTCGATATAGGTTAATGACAGTGCACGAGTGTTGTGAAATAGAATAACAGTGCGAAAACATGTTTTTTCGGCTTGCCTCCAAAACTCCTTCGGACATGTTCTCGTAAAGTAGCCATCGCTTTACTTGAACATCTGACTGACTAGACTGACTGATACCTGACGACTTACTGATTTATTCTATGACGCAGAAATTATACTTGACACTGGCAATATGCACACAGTGCGATGCCATTACTTAATAATGAAACGAAAATATTGAGTGGCTGCAAGGATTTTATCCAATGCCGTAAAATTAATGAATAAAAAAAAAAAAAAAAAAAAAAATGCTCGCGACGCGAGTTTATCGTAATCATAGATCTCAGAACAATAACTAAAGCATAGAAGGAACCGAAATTTCAACCAATATAGTCGTACTTGTTTTCTTATGCACTTACAACAGCATTAGAACGAGACGGATGTAGGTTGCTCAGAATGTAAAATGTCCACAAGGCAGACGCCATTTTGGTTACCTTTTGCATATTTCGGTTACCTTAATGACACCAAATTTAAAAGCTACTAAACGTCTCAGATTATCGTCTATGACTTTGTTCATCATAATTTGGTCGTATAATACATAAGCGCGATTGTGAGTTGAGTTGCTCCGGTAATTTTACGTATTTTTATAAAAAAAGTGCAAAATTATCAGTGCTATAGTGTAAATAGCAAAGCTTAAATATTAAGTAATGTCCTGCATTGTAGTGGGATGCAAATCACGTCCGTCCAGCACAGAAAATTATATGGAAAACATAAGCTTTCATCGGTAAGTAATGAAATATGGCCATTTTGTCAGTTTTGCATTCTCTTTGTTGTATATTTTATAATTTTTTCAGTTGAATCGAGCTAAGTGTACACGGTAGTGTTATGCAAATGAATATTTTGTGCAATTATAGTCAGATTATATGGTAATTATAGGTTTTTAACAGGCGTATATTTTTTTTGCAATAGTGCTTCGAAAAATAAACTATCGATAAAATTCGATTTGTGATATTCGAAGATGGCGGTTGTGATTTAGTTTCAGTTTTAGTATTTCTTTGTATTTAGGTGTTTGAAGTATAATTTGGATATGTATTATGCAGCAAATTACTTATAAATTGGACAGTGATAAGAAAACGAAGACTATTTCCTATAGCAGTTATTTTTGAATTCTTACAAGAGGTTTCCATGTGGCATCAACAATTCTTCTATCAAATTATTGTACCATCAATTACGGTACAACGTTGCCACAATCTTTATAAGATTTTTGATATGGACAGCCATATTCTAATAAATGATGTCAATATCGATAATCAAACAAGCATCATAAATTATTGTATTATTTTACTTCACTCGTAGTTTTGCGAGCGAATAATGCCATAGTTACCTTTTAAATGACAGTTGGTAAAAATCAGCGTGCGGTAATGTTTTATTTTGTCATTTTCAGATTTCCCACCGATGTTGATATGAGGCAAAAATAGATCAACGCTATTACTCGTAATAACTGGGAATGGAAAAAACAACATCAGAAATCATGTCGTACATTATGCAGTAGGCTATGTAGTGCGGAAAATAAAAAAAGAAATAAAGTGCGAAAAATGTTTCCAATGTTTGGGAAATAAATTCAGTCAATCAACATTTTCCTTGATTTCTATGAAAGATAGAGGTAAGCCCTTCGATGGGGTTAGCAAAGTCTATAAAATCGCAGAAAAAAATACTGCAAGAATACGAAATTCGTGCAGGTTCCAAAGTTTTAGGACAACCCAAGTGTTTTTTGTCAATGATAAGTAAAATATCGAAAATATTGCTACCAACGACAATTTTTGATGATTTACTCGAACATTCAGTCAGACACTGATTTATTGGATGATCATAGAAATTTATTGATTAAATTGATTAGCAAAGAATATTTAACAATTCGAATTCATTGTATCATAAAAGAATTACAATGAATTAGTGGAACTAGTGAAATAGTATTATGTGGTATTTATTTATAAATAAATGAGTTGACCAGAAATGATTATTTCATTTTCACCTTAGCGTATTTAGATTTAGGTATTCAACAGTTTTTTCCAATATTTAAAAGTATCACCTCTTCAATCAAAACACTGCGGTCACCAACCCGGCTGCCCAGCACGGTGACTAAGGGCAAATCTTCTCACGTATCACAAGCATGTCACATGAAAGAGGCCTACGTCCAGCAGTGGATGTTCACAGGCTGTTGTAATAGTAGTAGTACAGCTAAGTACAGTTAAAAGATGGGGGTTTTAACAAATATTTTGTCATAAAACAAACAAGTTATCAAAAATATGCTTACATACGACTGAAGCTAGCGGGTACTTAAGTATTTTTAGAAATTACATTATAAAACATGGTGCACCGATGTATCATAGCAAATGTGACCGTTTTTACACTTTCGCCGTCCTTAACTACAGAAAACTATTATAACGCAAAAACTAGGATTTAGAAAGACAAAAATACCATAGCTTCAATCGTAATTTAAGCGAATTTTATAAATACATAAAATATAAAATTTTATGAATAAAAAATAAATATAAATAAATAGTTTAGTTTGTCAGCAATTCTTATTTTTGAGAGCGCCACGCCCTTAATACTTCAAACATCAAATTTAACTGATGCCCTTTCTCTTAAATCTGCTTTGCATTATTTTTGTTTATATTAATATTTTTAAGAATTCATCAACTTTACAATTTAAATATTCATAGGGCGATACCATAGAGAAAGAAATCAGTATCGATATCGGTATTCATTTTGTGCATAGTCACTTCACTAGCTAATATTCTTTTGTCAATGACAGTGGACGCTTCAAATGTCGTAAAGTTCCTTCTATGCCTATAGTTATTGTTCTTAGTCATAGATTAATATATTGTATACTGGAGAATAGATAGGTAACTCAACAAATTTGCGATCAAACTGCCATCTAGTTATAAAATATAGTACCAAACTAAAGGATACAGAGGTCAACATAAGTTGCGTAGTTCTGTACTGTACAGTAAACCACGTAGGTATATTAATATTTAAAAAAAAATATCAAATTATTTTTTGTTCTTTATTTTGCCTTTCAAAATAATGTTATATTAATATTGTTATTAATCGTTGAAAGGCAAAATAAAGAAGAATGATAAAAAGTTATAGGGAGGGCAGTAATGAAATAAACCGTTACTAATAAAATATTTATTTATATATTTAAAATCTATATTGTACATCATAGAAAAACATAAAGAAAGAAAAAAACAAAAGGTAACTTATTACAAAGTCTGCCAGCAGAAACCGTGAAAAATTTTTTATAAAAAACTTGCATGTCGTGCAATTTGCAAGTGCAAGAAACACAAACCGTTCTTTAAGATAAGAGGATCTGACGGAAAAAAACTATTGAAGTGGGTTCATCATGAAATAATAAACACCTAACAATACTTCAGGTTTGATCAGTTTCACTTTACACATATCCGTACATGGCGTGAATAGGTTGACAAGTCGAAAATGCAAACTTTTCAGGGCAGCCTTTTAAAGTTTACTTTTTTATTGGTAAATCCATTTTTATTTTTATTTTTGTTTTTTTTATTGCATTATATTTTATAAGAATCGACTTTTCAAATTATTACATAGAATTTAAGTATTTCGATTATTATCATAACAAAAACAGACATATCAAGTCGTTCACCGACGACTTGTCAATGTATTCACCTAATGAATTTAGACCCGAATTCAAAATTTAATTAAAATAAGCATAAAAATAAATATATTAACATTAATAAGTATGTATGTTATCACAATATGTAATTAAAAATGAATATTAGAAATAGTAGGTACTTAGGTAACTATATAGGTATATAGGTAAGGTATATTATTAGGTAAGTATATAGGTATGTAGGTAAGGTAAGTATAAAAAAATATAAAGGAAATACTATTTATTTATTAAAAAAAACAATTCAAATTATAAATTTTTAAATAACCAAATAAAATCAAAGCGGAAATAGTAATTATTCACAGTTTTCTCCATTTTCTTGGACATCGGGGTCTTCCGTATCTAAATCTGGATCTCTGTCGGGAGCGCTATTATCGGTCTTTATATGTTTATAAAATTCATGAAATGCGGGATCAATTAATGGTAATAGATTCATCAAATCCTTCTTTTTTTCTTTACTTATCGGTAAAGTGTCTTTGGATACAACTTCCAGCTGTATGTTGTCAAAATTTTGTTTTCCCCTTTTTCAGTAATTTATTACTTTAAAAGAGCTTTCATTGTCCAAATCTGTCTTGAAACAAATTTCTCCATTCCATGTAAAGAAAATGAATTTATAAATAATCTATGTTTTTGTACACCTACTTACAACTGTCTACAACGGAGTTTAGGGTCACAGCACACATATCAACTTGGAAAGGGATCGTCACCGTATCGCCTTTCGCCTCGCCGTCAACCAGGCGTCAACCTAACGTATGCACGTAACCAAAGCGTATCAGCAGCTCCTGTACGTCAACTCGGCTACGGCTAGGCGACACCGCGCTTACGGCTCGCCGACCGCTGGCTGGCCTGGTTCGCACTCGCACCAGATCATTTTGAATCCAAACGTAAAGTGTAGCGCACGGTTATGTCTCGGTTTACAATACGTGAGATTGCTATCATAGCCATAGCACTTGATGAAGAGAGCCGCACGTTCGGTCGGCATCGGCAGGCAAGTCGCGGGAGGGGACAGGAGCGAAGGTGGACGAAGAGACGCGAGCTCGGGTACGGAGAGACGTAAGCGCGGGAACGACGAGCCGTAAGCGCGGGATCTGCAAGTTGACCACGCACCGCATCGCGGTTCGGAGCCTGTTCCGAGGCGAGGCGATTACGTTACGATTCCGATTAGTGTGCGTTGCAGTATGGAGTTTCATACAAACAATACTGAACGGCTCGAGGCGATACGGTAACGATCCCTTTCCGAGTTGATATGTGTGCTGTGACCCTTAGAAGTAAAACTACAGTTTTATCATGCATACACAAAGGCCCACACTAAGGTTTGCCTTGTATCACACATAAAGACAAACAAAACATCCGTGACCTGAGTACAAACATCTGCTTTTTACACAAATTGCCCCTGCAAAAGTTTGGGATTCGAACCTCAGACCTGCCGATCAAGAGGCAAGCGTTGTAATTGTAACACTTGTCCACACGGTTGTCAGTAGTAAAAGCTCCCTGTAATTCATTTATTTACAAGCGGCCCGCCCTGGCTTCGCACGGGTAGTCATTTATTTTTTAATAATTTTAGGATTAATTTTCACACCTTGAGTTAAATTATCGAAGTTTTCATACGGAACCCTAATTTTTTTAAATTATTCTATAGCCTATGTTAATCCCGAATAATGTAGCATTCTATTGGTGAAACAATTTTTAAAATAGGTCTAGTAGTTTTTCAGTTTATTCATTACATACACACACAAAAACACAATACAAATCTTTCCTCTTTATAATAATAGTGTAGATGATTGACCTTCATGTAGTACAAAATAAGAGTAATACCTTTTTCTTATTTCGCAGTAGAATGATAAAGCTTTCGGTTTTGTCGTGCAGTTACAAACTTTTATACGAATGCTATTCAATCTTACCCATGTGAAAGAAGTTGGTCAGGGGCCTTACCATCATCTCTTATAGCAGGACCTAATCAACATTGCCCTTGTTGGAAACTCCTTTCGAACTTACGAACCTATTTTACTAATGTCATTGTCAATAAAACGAAAATAAACGTAATCTTTGTTATGTCACTGAACCGTGGGTTTGATTTTCAACGAATTATTAACATTTTTGGTCTTCGAGCCATAAAATACGAACTTTCCGCCTAATCATATAATTATGTCGACGTACCGAACCCGATCTAAGTCGCGGCATAATATATTGAACCAGGTGTTGGGAACCGAGGAACCAACAATGGAACCGAAAGAAGCAATGTCGCACCAGGAAAAACAATCTCTCAAAAATTCGGAAAAAAGTAAGTCTTCAAAAAATAGTACAATAGTAGCAAAAAAGAAAGCTGAACTTGTCGCAGCCAAACAATTAGCGCAGATAGAAATGAGAAAATTAGAGTACCAAAAGGAATTGATAGAGAAAGAATTAGAGCTTAAAATAACTGAATTAAGCGTAAAAGATAGGTCATCCGTAAAGTCATCAATTTCATCTTCTGAAAAGAATAAACGAACTGAAGAATGGATAGCAAAAAACAATGAAATATTTGACATACAAAAGAATCCATTACCATCTATTAGCCATAGAGTTGATAATGACATAGATATACCTGAAATTAAAAAGTATTCTAAATTAACCGACATCCAAATTTTGGCAAAAGAGATAAGTAATTTGCGACGCCCTAACGTACAAGACTTACCTGCATTTACTGGAAATCCAAATGAGTGGATAGCATTTAAAGCCGCATATACCCGATCCAAGCAACATTTTTCGCAAGACGATGATATTGCTCGCCTGCACCGTTGCTTGCGTGGAGATGCAAGAGAGACTGTAGCTTCACTTCTACAAATTTATGCACCTGCTTCGGAAATCATGGAAACTTTAGAACTGAGATATGGTCGTCCAGAACTAATTTTGTCCGAAGAAATAAACAGAGTAAAGGATCTACCAAAATTAAATGACTCATCAGAACAATTGAACAAGTTCGCAACGAGAGTTAGAAATTGCGTAACTACGATGGTGTCATTGAACAGAACCGATCAATTATACAACGCCGATCTAATACAGTCCATAAAATTGAAAATCATCCCTCTGAAATCTCGTTGGTTGACGTATGCAATGGAACATGAAATGATAAATGAACCGGAATTAGTAAAGCTGTCCAATTTCTTGGAACGTGAGGCCGTATCCGTAACCAAACATTGGATTGCAGAACCGATTAAGATTAACCATTTTCATAGACCAGGAACTTTACATCGAACTCTTTGCTTAGAAAAAGATCATGATGATATTCAACCTAATACCAATAACAATACTAACACTATATCTGGCAAAGAAAATGACAAATATTCTTTCAAGAAATGTCCTTTTTGCGATTCTGTAATTCACAAAATTATCATAGAATGCGACAAATTTAAATCATTAGACATAAATAACAGATGGAATTGGGCCAAAGAAAATAAATTTTGTTTCAAATGTTTGAATTCTAGACATCGGAGAGAGAACTGTCGAGCCAAGCCGTGTAGGATTAATGGTTGCCGAATGTCACACAATCCTTTACTGCATGCACCGACCACAAATGATGAAACCAGAACGACTAATAGTGACAAAATTAATAAAAGAAAGATCTCATGCACAACATCAACAACCGATCTCGTAGCTTCTAATCAGAATAAATCCAGAACAATGCTACCGATGATACCTGTCACTATCCATGGTCCAGCTGGTTCCTGCAAAAGCTTTGCATTGTTAGATGGAGGAAGCACACTCACTCTAATGAAACATGAATTGGCAGTTAAACTTGGAATTTCTGGTAGTTCTGAACCTTTGACATTATCTGGCATAAATACAACTTTGACTCATCCTGAATCTTTAAAAATTGATATTGATGTTATTGGACCACTAGATGATGTAGTAAAACTATATGCAGTGCGTACAGTTCCAGATTTACCACTGCATCCTCAGACGATTTCAGGCCTGGATGAATACAAACACTTGCACGATCTACCTTTAGAAACTTTAATTTACGAAAATGCCATTCCTGAAATATTAATTGGCCAAGACAACTGGCATGTTATGATCCCAAAAGAAATTCGATCCGGTGATCGCGACGAACCTGTTGCATCTCACACAGCTCTTGGATGGGTAATACATGGAAGAGTAAACTGTCTTACAAACATTTCCTATTTTGTTGGTCATACATCGAAAAATGATCTAGAGCTCCACAATATGGTTGAGGAATACTTTCAAATTGAATCCATAGGTATACACTTGAATAAAAAGAAACAAAGCACTGAAGATAAGAAAGCTTTAGAGATACTACAAAAGACATCCAAAAGGATAGAAAACGGCACACGATGGGAGGTAGGGCTACTATGGCGTGATGATGATCCTACTATGTTGAGTGAAGAAAGTTATATTAACGCTATTAAAAGATTACGAGGAATCGAAAAAAAGATGGACTCAGACTTAGAATATGGAAAAAAATATAAAGAAAACATAGAACATTTTATAAACAGTGGTTATGCTGGCCCATGCCCCCCAACTGACTCAAGTAAGAGGTGGTATTTACCACATTTTGGAGTGACAAATATCAATAAACCCGGAAAATTAAGAATTGTACACGATGCTGCTTGTAAAATCTTAGACACATCACTTAATGACAAACTTCTGACAGGACCTGATCTACTTCTTTCAATATTAGAAATACTTTTTAAGTTCAGAGAAGGAAAAATAGCGGTGTCTTCTGATATTAAAGAAATGTTTTTACAAATCAGAATAAGATCTGAAGATAGAGCCGCCCAAAGATTTCTGTGGCGAGAATTCGACAGAACAGGTCCCTACCAAGAATTTGAAATGAAATCAGTTATTTTTGGTGCTACGTGCTCACCGACAACTGCAATTTACATAAAAAATAGAAACTCATTAGATTTTGTTAATCAGTACCCGGAGGCAGTAGAAGCAATAAATACCAGATTTTATATGGATGATTACTTACACTCATTCCATTCTGAAGAGGATGCTCTGAAAATTATTAAGGAAGTTTCACTTATAAACCAAAAAGGTGGTTTCATGCTTAATCAATGGATGTCTAATAGCGAAAAGGTTTTAAATAGCATTGCTAAAGAAAAAAGAGGAACAGGAGGAGTTGAACTAAATTTTAATGTAGCCGTGAAAACATTGGGCTTGAGATGGTTCCCGAGCGATGACACTTTAGGATTCAACCTTAATTTGTCTAAAATTACACCTGAAATTCTTTCTGGAAGTAGAAAGCCTACTAAACGAGAAGCACTTAAAATTGTAATGAATTTATTTGACCCCCTTGGACTTCTTGCACCTATTTTACTTCAGGGGAAAATTCTGCTGCAACAAATTTGGAGAAGCGGTATAGATTGGGACGACAACATAAAGGATGTTGATTTTCCTGTCTGGAATAAATGGTTACATCGCTTGACAACAACATATGTATTTAAAATTCCACGTTGCTACCACATTAATGCATTGAATACACAAATTGAGTTGCATATATTTTGTGATGCAAGTGAAAAGGCTTATGCATCTGTTGCATACTGGAGATTTCTAACAAATGAAGGCAAAGCTCATGTCAGTATAATAGCAAGTAAATCGAGAGTTACGCCGTTAAAACCTGTATCAATACCCCGTTTAGAACTTCAAGCTGCTCTTTTAGGAGCAAGACTAGCAAATACAATCATCAATCAGCATGATACTATTAAACCTTTCAAGCGATTTTTCTGGACAGACTCATCAGCAGTAATACATTGGATTAATGGAGACCCCAAAAATTACAAAACATTCGTTTCAAATAGATTAGGCGAATTAGCAGAACTAACATCTACGAATGAATGGCATTGGCTACCAACACTCATGAATGTGGCCGATGACGCAACGAGAGAAATTGACCAACTTAATGAAAAAGATCGCTGGTTTACTGGACCTACATTTCTATATTTAAATACAGATAAATGGCCTTCTGATAAGATCATATATGAAATATCTAAAAGTGTATTGGAAGAAAAGAAAATTGTACATACAGTGGCTGTTACACATAAAAGTACCGAAACACTACCAGACATTAAAAGATTTTCCAAATGGTTGAGACTTATTCGCAGCACTGCATATGTATTATTATTTGTTGAGAGCACACGCAAAAAACAAAAACTTGAACTGAAGCGTGAACATTTACAAGCTGCTGAGCACCTCTGGATCAAACAAAGTCAACATCAAAGCTTTTTTCCTGAAATAAATAAACTAAATAATAACGAAAATTTGGACAAATCAAGTAAGCTATTTAAATTGGCACCTTTTATAGACGAACAGGGTTTCTTAAGATTAAAAGGAAGAGCTAATAAGGCTTATGATGTTGCCAAAAGTGTATCAGAACCTATTATATTACATGGAAAGGAAGACTATACTAAACTTCTAATTAAACATCAACATGAAATTACTTACCATGGAAACTGTGAAACAATAGTAAATGAACTTCGTCAGTTGTATTGGATAATACATTTGAGACCTGCTGTAAAATATGTTGAAAGAAACTGTCAAGAATGTAAGGTACGTCGAGCTACTCCTTCGATGCCACCAGTAGGTGACCTGCCTACCGCTCGCTTGGCACATCATCAGCGCCCTTTTACACATTGCGGTTTAGATTACTTTGGACCACTGCAAGTTTCAATAGGAAGACGACGCGAAAAGCGGTACGGAGCATTATTTACATGTATGACGACTAGAGCGGTTCATCTAGAATTGGCAGGGAGTCTTACAACTGACTCAGTCATTTTGGCTTTACGCAGAATGATGGCAAGACGTGGATGCCCCAAAGTAATGCACTCTGATAACGGGACCAATTTTCGTGGTGCAGCTACTGAATTAAAAGCTGCTATAAGATCCCTGGAAAACATAAAATTCAAAGACTTTCTTGTGAATAGAGGAATTGAGTGGAGCTTTATACCACCCGCAGCAGCACATATGGGAGGGTGTTGGGAAAGACTGGTACGATCAGTAAAAAGAGCACTCCAAGTCACCCTCAAAGAAGTTGCTCCCTCGGAAGAAATACTTCTCACCATACTAAATGAAGCCGAACACACAATAAATTCAAGACCATTGACTCACGTATCTGTAAGTCCAGATGACGATGAAGCTTTAACACCGAACCATTTTCTACTAGGAACTTCTTCGGGAGTTCCTTTACCTGGAAACTTTCAAGAAACTGATATGTATGGACGTAAACAATGGCGAAAGGCACAAATGCTTTCTGACAAATTCTGGAGTCGATGGGTAAAAGAATATCTACCCTTAATTAACTTACGTTCATTGGCTGGCAGCACTGATGACCTGAAAATTGGCGATATAGTCGTCGTATGTGATGAAAATATGCCCAGAAATGTATGGCCAAAAGGAAGAGTTATAAAAATTTTTCCAGGAGCTGATCGTCGAGTCCGTGTGGTGGAACTTGAAACATCGCGTGGACTTGTAATGAAAAGGCCTGCATCGAAGCTTGCGCGTATCCCTGTTTCTAGACCCGAAATTTAGACAGCGAATTATTCGCTGTCCAGGGGCGGCTAATGTTGGAAACTCCTTTCGAACTTACGAACCTATTTTACTATGAACTTATGTCATTGTCAATAAAACGAAAATAAACGTAATCTTTGTTATGTCACTGAACCGTGGGTTTGATTTTCAACGAATTATTAACAGCCCTATTAAAACGTATACCTAGTCAAGAAATGGTCATGCTTGAAACCACCAGTATAAGCTGAGCTCTGATTTGTGTAAGCCGGCCCCATATTGTATGGAGAGCGCCGTACAAGTCAGAGCTCAGCTTATACTGGTGGAGGCAATGTTGATTAGGTCCTGCTATGTAAGGACCCAGGTATCTTATCAACTCACTGTATTATAAATCTATACGATAACTAGTAGGTGTACTCATTACTAATATTGTAGGTAAATTCGTTTGTTTATTTGTGACAGAAGGTAGGCTCTTTATTTTAGGAAAATATCTCACTTCATAATCAACTAAACATATTTAATGCGAGTGAAGCCTCAGGCACAACTAGTCTTAGTAATATAGGTAGGTAGGTGCCAGTCTAGCTTGGTCCTCAGTTAACCATCAGATCACGCCAAATAGGTACCTCTACCTACCTAACTAGTCAGTCTTGTGTCGAGCATTATAATATAACTAAAAAGCTACTGAAAGATAAAATTAGTTACTTATAATAAGCAAGGCAGATAGGTAGGTACTTACCTCCGGTTGTATTTCCTTTAAGATATGGGGAATCTATAGAATTCTTGTTACAATCTTCAGTTATCTTCGATTCAAAATGTTCACCAGAATATTTAACAGATTTTTGACGTAATTCCTCTAAAAAACGGTATCTTCTTCCCGCCATTATCGTTTATCAATCAAAAACATGCAGATGAATTATTGTAATTATTCCCGCCAAATCAAAACAAATCGCACACGACAAGGTCAAGGACAGCGGAGCAAGTGCGAAACAAAAAAGAGGCGTGAAAGGTATACAATTTTCATAGAACAAATAAATCTACATCTTTCACTTTCTAACGTATCGCTTTGTCTCATTACACACATAACGGTCAATAAGAAAAATAATGGATAGGTTTACTTGTCACATAATATATCGCTGTATGATGCGGTAATAAGTTGACAATTCGATTTGTACTACTGAACACGCAAATTTGGGTAGCGTGATTAATTGAATATCTCGAGTTATTTTGTTAGTTTCATTATATAAATGGCAGGCTTAACTTTACACATTAAGTTATTCAATTATTCATCAAATAAATTTTTGATATCTTCAGATGTCATATTATTACTCATTAGTAGAGAGTTGTTCAAAAATTTACAAGTTGGGTGTGAGTGTTAAAAGCGGACCTGTCGACTTAGTCATTTATTCACCATATAAAGCAAGTGATCCAGATGCCACTTTTCAATTAAAAAATAATTCATACAAGTCGAGTTATCAACCTATTCACGCCTTGTACGGATATATAACAGCCTTTTCTGACTACTGGCAATATTACTTTTATTACTATTTATACACTTTTAATGGTAATTAGGGCAGAATAACGTTTTGTTGAAATACTACAGCTTGGTCCTGGACGCAAGATAATTCTATACACAAACTCTACCTACCTACAATCACACTACAAATAGGTATTAAAATCAAATCAATGTCTTTAATTGTCTTTACACAAAAAGTACAAAGTCCAAATTTGAACCTAATACATACATCAAAGTATTTTAATACTTTAATTTTAATTACTATAATTTGTGGCTTACCTTGTTAATCTGAGGCCACAGTTGATAGTCCAGAATCTAGGAGGATTACTCCTAAATTATTGACTTCATTTTTTAAAGGAATATGGATATGTAGGTATTACTTTTTATTTCGTTTATGTTTAACATAATACTCATGTGCATCATTTTTAGGTAAATCTTCTGTATTATATTGAGAAGTTTGACCCGACAAAAGACTATTAACTTCTTTGATATAATTTCTTATGAAAAATAAAATGGTTTTCCTGAATAAAAACTTGGTATTATTTTCTTTATGTTGTGAACACTTTAAAAAATTAAAATCTATATTTAATGTTACTATTAATTCTATATAACTGTAGAGATTACTCATGTCAGCATGACCTCTTAAAATTAAATCAACAATATTTTCCACTTGAATAAAAAAGTTTAAAAAGTCCTTTGTTGGGTAATGTAGTATGGACTATTTAGAATATTTTTTCATAGTAATGTATTTATGAAAATCTTTCTCAGTGCCCTCTAAACTATGACTGCACTCAGGACAATTTTTAAATACATTTCTTTTGGATTGGTTCAGTAGCCATCCACAACAGTAGGCTGCAGCCGCACACTTTTCTTTATTATTATAGTCATTGCTTTTTATGATTTTTGAAAATGAACTAAATCAATAAAGTAATGATCCTGATATATTTCATTTTTTACTGTGTTCCGTGACTCTTTATTTGTTATTTGCTTATTAATATAATGCTTTATAGATCCCAAACTAGTGGCATCATCTTATTCGCAATTGCTCCCTATTGAATTGCGAGATGCAATGTTATTTAACAATAAGGTTTTGTACGATCCTATAAAACTTGAAGCGCCCGGCATAGTATTTCTATGTCCGTGCGCCCGAATTGCACCAAAAAAGTTTTCTAATGGGTCCTGATTAAAGTTTCTTAAAAGCAATGACGTCTGACCCTGTTTAAATAATAAGTCTGTTATAGCTTGAAAACTTCTAATAGATTTCACCCAACTGTCAATAGATGGCACTGAACCCCTCCGCCCATTCTTAGAAATAAAATTCATTTTCTGAAAAATAGGAATACATTTCTGCCACAATCTTCTATGAGGAGATTTCGGTGTAACAGCTGACCGATATTTTTTTATCTTTTGGTATACTGAAGTTGCCATTAACCGAGTCGAATAAATCATCAAGGAGCATTATCAGGTCAGCTGTATCTTTACATTTTGTGGGTAACTTGCCAATGTCTGAAACAAAAGTTTTTACAGTTAAATAATTACAATAACATTATATTCACACATGTACAATGGTGTCCACACTTATATTGAACAACTACATGTTGTTTGTGTTATACAAGGATAAAAGAAAAATGGAACAAAAATACTATATACATATTCACCAAATGGTAGCAGTATGGTGGTGGCAGTATAGTAGCGGTAGTAGGTACTGCAGTTCCATATATAAATATGGAACCAGTTCCTACTTGTATTACAATTAACAATAATTTTTGAAAACATACCAGCCATGAATCCTAGAGCCACAGCCACACTTCGGCTAAATACTTGGGTGGCATGTTTCACACACATCTTCGTAATCAAATGTGGTGTGACATGGCATTCCGTTAGTTTTGGAATTACCCAAACTCCTTTACACTCATCTCATATATCTGTTTCCTCAATCTACTTTCACTCATCCTTATGTCCAAACCAACTCAACATCCCTTTCTCAATTTTTGTCATTACATATTACTTGTTGTGGTATGAAAGACAATGTTGTACCTATAACAATTGGTTGGACTGTAGCAAAGGGTGGGCCGTTTCTGGGACTTTTTTCTGTTTCTGGGAAATTTTTAACACTTTTTTTTTTGCTGTTTTTAGGCTTAAATTAGATTGAATCGTGAAGATTAAAGTAAAATAAGCATGTTTTATTTTAACTTTCTTTCTCAGATCAATAGGATTTACAGAGATATTGAGGTTCAAACAGTACTCATTTTAAAGGGCTCTGAGACAGACAAATTTCGGAGATGAGTAATTTATGTCAATATAACACCTTACTTATTTTTATTTATGGATCTTTAAAACGTGTTAAAATAAGCATGTTTTGTTATTGTAATTTTTTGGCTCAGATTAATATTTACCGAGATATTGAAGTTATTTTGTTCAGGAGTTTTTATTGTGGTCAAAAGTTTTTGTGTTTTCATAGATTAGGGGAAGGGGGGTTTCGGGGAGCGAAGCCCGCCAAAAAAAAACAAAAAAAGGGCTCGTCATTTAAAATAAATGGGATCGGTTAAGTTAGGTTTGACTTTTTTAATTTATACAAAAAAAAGGAAAACATCAACATGGTACCATTAACTTTCTATCGCTCGGGTGGAGCATGATTTTAAATAATCCACCAACATTACCTGCAAAAAAAGGGGGGCGGTTCCAGCGGAGGTCAAATATTTCGGCCATGACACCCTGATCGATTTGTTTTATGGCCATGTTTAGCGGAGCTTCAGAATGCTTGCCTATCTACATGAAGACTCGTTATGCATTTGAATCCCAATATCTCGGTAAATATCGATCTGAGAGAAAAAGTTTAAAGAATAAAACATGATTATTTTGACCTATTTGTTACGCTTAGTAAAGAAAATGAAACAAAAAGAAGAAGAAAAATTTTCACCCAAAATTTGTCTAAGTCCCAGGACCGTTTAATATGACTAAATTTTGCACCCCAATATCTCAGTAAATATTGCTCTGAGAGAAAAAGTTTAAAGAACAGAATATGCTTATTTTAGCATAATCTACAAGATTTAATTTAATTTAAGCCTAAAATGACGAAAATTTAAAAAATATTTTTTTTGTATCTCAATATCTCTGTAAATATTGATCTGAGAAAGAAAGTTACAATAATAAAAAATGCTTATTTTAGTTTAATCTTCACGAGTCAATCTAAAAACAGCAAAAAAAAAAAGTGTTAAAATTTTTCCAGAAACAGAAAAAAGTCCCGAAACGGCCCACCTTTTGCTACAGTCCGACCAGGGTGGATATTATTTTTAAAATAAAATAAATGATTAATGCACACACCACCAAGATTTTGCTGACTAGTGCCGGGTATTGCTCCATATTGTTGTGGTGCAGAAGCAAAATCAACTTGTCCTCTCTGTGTTTGCACCCGAGTGAAATGTGATCCTGAAATAAATACATTTCAGAAGTTTTAATCAAATATTACACAAGTACATATCTTTACAAATGTTTCGTAAAAACAGAGTGGATGCTGGAGACACTTTTAGAGGTGACTATCTCAATCCTAATGAGTAAAATAAAGTAACAACCAACCGCTCATTGTAGATGCACGCATCATAATTGAGACACTACCTACATACAATCAGCTAAGGCATCACAGTTGTGTAATATAAATAATATTCACCATTTTGTTTTGAGATTATGTAGTATAATTAGTTTTATTATATGTTGATTACTATACTTGAGCTATTTAAAACAGTTCATAGTAATTATCTGTTCTGAACTGTTCAAATAACACTTAAAATTTAAGTATTTAAGCAAAGTATGTAAGGCCCCTTAAGATGGAATGAGGGTGTACATGGGTTGCAGTGATCACTTAACATCTGATGGCCAGCATGCTTATTTGCTACACATAAGCAATACAAAAGTCATTTGAATGAATAAAAACAGTAAATGTAGGTAACATTTTCTATAAACTTACCCAAGTGTAATGTTGGAATTGCTGTTCTGCTTAATTTTCTTGCATACTTATATATTGGTTCAAGGTGGCGAGAACATATCCTTCTGTTATTGAAAATATACATATTTTCAAGTCCAATTATCTCACCACCAATTCTCATGACCCATGTTCGGAACCTCTCTATCCATTTCAGGACATGGAAAGTGATGTAATCATACACCTGAGTAAAAAAATAATAGTTAAGCTGTGAAATATGTTATTTTCTAATATATAGGAGATATAGCTCCACTGGAAGTATGAATCACAAATGATCTCAGGTTTTAAGCAAGTCTGGCGCTGTCAGTACCTACTCAGATGGTGATCTCTAGAGACAGATTGCATGTGTGCTTCAGTGCTTCGTATGGCACATTAAGCAGTCAGTCCTGGTTGTTACAGATAGATAGCAGTCGTAAAACCTGGTCGGAGGCCCTTTGGGCAGTTTCACATGACCAGGAAAAATGACATTCATCAAGCGAATATTTTGTATTCCTAATATGAAATAAATATTTTTCTTTCTTTCTTTCACAATATCTGACAGGGTAACCAGTATCTCCACCAATCCGTATTGGAGCAGCGCGTGGAGTATGCTCCAGGCCTTCCCCGGTTCTGGGCCCAGCAGTGGGCCATAATAAGGATAGAGGGTATAATGAAGGATTACAGAATTTAAATGGATAAAGTACAAATTAAAATGTTAACAAACCTTGCTCATTCGAACATCCAGGCACACAGCAAGACGTCTGTGAATGCGACATAATGAGTAGCTACACAAAAAATCCACAAGTCCACAAAACACCAAGTACTTGAAGGAATCTCTATCTCATTAGGTAGGCACAAAATATCAATAAATTGCTTCACATGTATTCTTAACGTAAATGTGGAGGAACGATTGCTCAATTCAACACTCTATAGGCACAAGAAAACACTGAAAACTCTGAAATTAATTCGGAAACAACTCAATTTAATTAACACAGAAAAGAAGTCCGATAAAAATTTGAATTGAAAGTGTCAAACACAACTGCCATGTTGAAACGGATATCAGTTAAAATACTCAATATATTGAATGAGTGTTTTAATATTATAAATTACAATCAAATGCTTTCAAATTATAATCGTACGATTTTATATATCAATAAAAACTAAAAAAAATATGTGTATAGAATTAATAATCTCTTAACTGACTTGCTAGTAATATTCAACTTAGTAACTAGATGGCGCTAGTAAAAATATATGTATGCACGATGTTCTAAGATTCCTAGGCATGATCGTAATCGTAGTGTTTAATTTCTCTATGGACGCGAGCTTACAGAGTATTTTTTATTCATTTCGTTTCGATTTTCGGCCGTGGAGTATAGTATTCTTTGATTTTCGGCGACAGTCCATTCCACAGATTTTGACTCATTTTATGTCCGATTGTCTGTTGTCAATGTTGTCATTATAAATATTGAATTTTTTTCAGCTTATGAAGTGAAATATTGTTCCTACCAATTCCTATTGACTTGTGTTACTGTTTAGTGTTTATATATAATCGGCCGTTATACGAGCGAGCCATCAGGTTATTATGTTACTCAACAAAACCAGGTTTATTGTTTTTCTTGTTGCTCCACGCGTCGATTCCATTTTCCGTGTTATTTATTTACTTATTTCTAAGCCTAAGAGGTGTGACTGACAGTAATCGTGTGATTATTTGCAGGCTGGTTGGATATACAAACCGCTCTCGGAAGTGCAATATGGAGAGCAATTCCACGTCAGACATCGTAATTATAAGTGGAAATTCGCACCCGGAGCTAGCGGATTTGATTGCAAAGTAATGGTCCTTTCGTTAATAATTGTGTCAATGTCATGAAGGTTATATCAATAATGTTTAATCCTCACACAGTAGGTATTTTATCTGATAATTTGATTTGCAGTCGCCTGGGGGTACGTAAAGGAGGATGCACTGTTTACCACAAAACCAACAGAGAGACTATGGTGGAAATAGCAGACTCAATCCGTGGCAAGAATATATACATTGTACAAACAGGGACTAAGTATGTATTCATGCATAATATGCTTGAATTTTATATTCAAATGCCACTAATTTTCTTTTGGTTCCTGTTGATTTCATTTCAATTTATATATAGGACATAAAAGTATGTATCCACAGAATTAACCACTCTTAAAGAATCCCTTATTTTCAATTATATTCAAAACTTCAATGGTCTTCTTTGTGTTTGCTATAATATACAGCTTGAAACAATGACCTATTGTCAATGTTTACAATTAATGTTAATAAAAACAACAATGTCAGTGTTTGAATTATCAGTATTATCACACAGTTATTTTTAAATCTCTCACATTGTATTAATCACACACACAGTTATTTTTAAATCACTCACATTGTTGCATGATGTATACAAATCGCCCCACAGTCATGCTGCATAATAAATACCTGTACCTGAAAATTTATTTAAAACAGGGCTGGAGTTTTTTTTTCTGCCCGCTTTTTTCTCCTAGCCCATATAAGCCATAGCGCACCCAAAGAAGATGACGGTCAGCCTGTCTGCCGATAGCTGTACAACAATGACAAACATCAAGTGTATATTATTACCCAAGATGTTAATAAACTATTTCATTTCATTTCAATCATAGTCTGGGCTTGTTGTCCAATTTTATCTTGTGGTATGATTTTGTGGGATTTGCATGCCTGAAATTTCTTTTTTTCATTTAATGCAGTTAAACTTGTGCATCATCTCATATATTTGTTGCATTGATGTATCATAGTTGACATAGTCTAGGTCAGTGTTTTTCAACCTGTAGGTTGAGCCTCAATCAATTGGTGTCTTTAGTGGGGTCGCGAAGCTTTCATAGGGAAGTTGTAAATGGTTAGGAACGCACTGCAGTAAAAAAACAGATGCAATAATATAAAAGTTTAAAAAGATTTATTAGGTAAAAATGTTAACTATAGGAAATGCTCATTAATTTAATACAAATAAGTTAATAAATACATCATATGAGATATCTTCCTTCTTAAACTTTTGTTTTAAATTAACAAAAATAAAACTTGTGAGAACTATAACACTGATGCGAAGGTGGCACTTGTTTTTCATTAATCAATTTCTTCCATTGTGGAATAGTTTTGATACATTTAGAATTAAATCAATTTCAAAATTTGGGTCATTGATGTTGTCAACTCTCACAGTTACTAGGTGGCAAATGAAATTAAACACTTCAAAGCCTCTATTGGTAATTCTGGGAATATGGATTTCCTTTTTAACCAAAAGGTATCCAAGTTGAAAGACTTAAATTTCAATTAATTGTAGCATCCATCAGCTCATAAATCCAGAAGATTCTTTGAGCTTGGTTGCCATGTTGCTTTTGGTTATGTTGATTTAAGATCCAAATTTGCCTAGAGTTCTATGATATCTCTTGCATTGAAAAGTAATGACACTGTTCTTCTCTCAACTTTTCTATCTATTTTCATACCAGGTATAAATTCCTTGATATTTATGTCACATCCTACAAGAAAATTAATTGAAGTAGGACAGGTAATTGAAGTCAACTTTGTAAAGCCATGGATTTTGTCTTTAGCAGTAGTGAGATATTCATCCCGCTGTTGAAGACTTGGACTCGGAGTACTTGGAGTACTCTGACTTGGTCTGCTTCAAATACATTAAAAGTTCAACGCAAAATTCCAAAACTCTTAGATTGAAAATTGTCACAAAACAAAATAAAAGCAACAGGTAGGGGGTCACGAAATATTTTTTCATACTAATGGGGAAGTGTCATGAGACTCATGAGAAAGGTTGAAAAACACTGTTCAGGCCTTCAGGGTCACAAAGGGGCAGTTTAGAAATTACCAGGTCATGGCAGAATAATGTTTGGAAAACACTTGTCTAGGCTACTAAAACAAAATCATCTCTCGCTTTTTTAGCTATATTTTACATTCATATGTTGATGCACTTGCAGGGATGTCAACAACAACATAATGGAATTATTGATTATGGCTTACGCATGCAAAACATCATCAGCAAGGTCAATTGTGGGAGTCATTCCATATCTGCCATACAGCAAACAGTGCAAAATGAGGAAGCGAGGGTGCATTGTCACAAAACTACTTGCTAAAATGATGTGCAAGTCAGGCCTCACACACATTATCACAATGGACTTACACCAGAAGGAGATACAGGGATTTTATGAATGTCCAGTTGATAATTTAAGAGCATCACCATTCTTGTTACAGTACATTCAAGAGAGTGTAAGTAATTTAATGGTTTAGGTATATTCAACTTGCTCAGCTACTCATAAATGAAATGTCTGCCATATTGAAAGTTATTTATTTTCATATTAACTATTTTTATGACCAGTGTAGAACAATGGTTACCATGGTCTGACTGCTGGTTCAGAGGATTAATTTAATTTTAAGAGTAAACATATTACATTCATTATCAGGTGTTAAATTCCTGGCAAAAGTCATGAAGCTTGCCGACATCTTGTTAAATGTCTATGAAATATATCTATACTACCAAATAGTTTGTTGAAGTTCACTGAGTTTTAACTTGATTTTCACTACAACAAGATTTGAACAACTGATTGAAAATACAGAAATGATAGAAAACAAAATCAAGAATGGCAATAAATTTCAGTTATCCATCAAATTTAATAAAATAAACGGGAAAAATTTTCAACAGCATGTTCCTGCTGATTCCTGATTAACTATTTTCATTAATGTTTTAGATCCCAGATTACCGCAACTCAGTGATAGTTGCTCGCAACCCTGGCTCAGCCAAAAAAGCCACATCATATGCTGAGCGTTTGCGGCTAGCAATTGCTGTGATCCATGGGGAACAAAAAGAAGCTGAGAGTGATGAAGTGGATGGTCGCTACTCACCACCATGCATTCCTAGGTAATTTTATAATTTTATATTTGTAACAAAGATATAATTTATTACTTTTTATTCTTAAAATAATTTAAAAATAGGGGATTACATTTCACACATGCAATTTGGTGTGAATAAAGTTGTCAATATTTTGCCAAATCTTTGATCTTCTAGTATGATATAGTAGAGTAGTGTTGTTTCTAGATGTTGTTAGTCAGTATTAATGTTAAAAAATAAAATACTGATATTTTCATTATGCCCCAATAATGTGTACTCAATCTGCCTGTATAACATTCTTGTCTCACACATATACACAATATACACTACAAAATTAAATATAATGAATATAAACAAGCAAAAACTATTGGTTTGTTGATGTAGATTTTAAACAGAAATAGAAGTTTGAAAAATATGTCATTGTCCCTTGTTAATATTTTCTAATTTATATCTACTTTGTATATGATCTTCTACAATCTTCTATTGGACATCAGTAATCGGTAAGTGGAAAGGTAGGGACTTAGATACTAATAGGAGTTTTATTTCTTTGAATGCATAACATACTAACAGAAAGTGTTGAATGTTTACAAGGTAAGAGTTTGTGGTGATGTCTATGGTTTACGTTTGCTTTTTATGCATAAACAGGAGTTAATTCCATTGAATATAATATCCATCTTCCATGGTTTTTTTATATTAACCCCACTAATTTAGTTGGAATGTTTACATTTCTTTACAACACAGACCTCTTCACTGGTTATGTTTTAGAAAAAATACACTTGATTTTACAATAACACAGTGTGTATATTAGTGTTGACAGGTCTCGCACTATGGATGTGTCAGTAGGTGTTCCGGTGCACCCGGCCAAGGAAAAGCCACCAATCAATGTGGTTGGAGATGTTGGGGGAAGGATAGCAATTATGGTGGTAAGTTCGTTCGTTGTTTGTCCGTCTTTCACGTCGCAACGAAGCTATTATATGGTATGGTTTTTGTGTATGGGTGTGTGGAGATAGTGAGAAGGGTGGAGAGTATCGTAGGCTACTTTTTACCGCGGTAAAACATTCCTATGGTATGGGAAGATCGACGTTTTGCTATTTGCTAGATATTTAGTTCCGGATGTTGTTAATAGATGGCGTTAGTAAAATTCATTTGCAAGTTCTGAATCACGCTAAAAATACATGTAAATTAATTAAGTCATAGGCAACTAATAAATTGAAATTAATTGAATTGAATTTTGAATTTGCGAAATTGTTTTGTTTCAAAATTAATATGGTAAAGAAATAAGATATACGCTTTGATTTTGTTTTTTTTGTTCGCTTCTTGAATTGGTTTGGTCGACAGTTGTTGTTTTAAAATAATAATTATTTTTGAGGAATAGTTTAGATATTTTATGAGTTTTATAAACATTTTGTGTTTTAGTCGCGTCACACAACTTGGACGGAATATAATTAAATTAGTGCCACCATCTTAACTGGCGTAGGTAAGGGTGAAAATGTAATGATCCCACAAATGTCTATAATTCCCACAGATGTTCCATGCGTTTTTATTTCAAGACAATGTATGAGACTCTGCTGTGCTGCTTTTAGCATCCATGTCTTCACTAGTATGCTGTCAAGTTTCGTCTTAATAAGTTCTTCGCCTGAACTTCCAAATTGTATATTTATCCTGTAATATTGTGGGTGTTTATAGAAATTTTATATTAATATTGTTACAGGACGACATGATCGACGACGTGCAATCGTTTGTTGCTGCAGCTGAGGTTCTCAAGGAGTGTGGCGCATACAAAATTTACGTGCTTGCGACTCACGGGCTGCTGTCATCGGATGCGCCGCGTCTTATCGAGAACTCCCCCATAGACGAGGTAGTCGTCACAAACACTGTTCCGCATGAGCTGCAGAAGATGCAGTGCAACAAAATCAAAACTATTGACATATCAGTACTTCTCAGTGAAGCCATCCGTCGTATCCACAACAAAGAATCCATGTCGTACTTGTTCAAAAATGTCACACTTGAAGATTAACATTCTCAATTTCACTTTTGCCCCTATTAGCATACTTGCATTTTTCGTGAATACCATCTTCAATATAATGAATAAGTATTACAAAAAAGTATTTTTATAGTATTTAGGTTTCTTTAAGAATGATTTAAAATAGTTTACATATTATAATGCATAGTGTAAACTATCTTACAGTTATAATTTATTGTATTTCTCGACTTAAAATAAAATCTCATTTTTATTTCAATAACAGTTCAACACTTAATATTGCTACCTTGTATACTAAATAGTGTTTTCTCTTCTCTTCATAGTCCTTAGATTTTTTGGATTGTTAATGTACATGAAAAAATCTTGTTGTAACTGACGTTACATCTAATAAAATATAGCAGTACCTATCTATTTTACAGATTGTATTTATCAGATATTCTAAGCATTTAAATTACATTTACTGCTTATTCATGCAAAAATACTTGGTTTTTTAAAGAAATCTAATTATTACATATGTTACAGTTACAATTTCAGTGACCTTTCATACTGTGATTAAAATATTATGTGAAATCAAAACTATTAATCTGTTATAAAAATTGTCCAAAGCTTTTTATTGGTAATAAGGGATTGGTATACTGTACAATTTAGAAATATACATAATGTACTAGAGTAGAATAGATATAATATAAAGGCTAAAATGTGTACTGTTTTGTTATAATGTATGTACTTTAATTCAATAAACATATTTGTCGCACGTTTTTTGTTTCTTTTAGAGTTTTAGACCATACGCTCGCAGGTCAAAATAGCATGAGAAATCCGTTGTCCGCACGCGGAGTGCTCTGTACATGTCGTGAAACACGCTAACTTTGCCATCAGGAATACTTTTGCAAAAACATTGTTTATTAAGAAATTAGTTAATATAGGTAATATAGTAACTACTTTAAACGTACAACATGGTGCAACACTGATTGTCACTGATAATATTAATTGAAAATAGACTAAAGTTGTGACAATACTGAGTACCTATTAAAACTTTATTTTGTTACCTATCGGCATAAGATTTATTCTTATGCTATCGGCACCTACTGAGGCTACTGAACCAAAGACCTTGTATTTTGCATAGGTACTTGAAATTATTATACGTCATGCATAAATAAAAGGTAAGCTTCATTAATTACATATTGTGTAAAACATTGTGATGAGTATTTTGATTACGATTTCTGACGACCTACTGACTTTACCTGTTATTTTATTACTCTGAAACTGGCAAAAACGTAATGTAAAAATTATACTTGACGTTGACAATGCATACCTAGTTTGCGATGCCGTAATTAAAGAAAAAAAAAACAATGTTTTTGACAAATACGTCAAAGTCACTGTCAGATGTCGGGGCGGGCACTAGGTTTTTACAATGAGGAACGAATCAAGGGTTTTTATGGTAGGTTTGATTTGAATTTGTGCAAAAAATAATAAATATAAATGAAATCTAGCATAACAGATAGTACCTACCTTCCTTAAATTATAACGAAGAATTAGCAATATATATCACGTTATGTAAACAAACCCTGAGAATAGCTTTGAGGTTAAGTTAAAGATGTTTTGTAAACTATTTCGACGAGTGCCAGCATCTTGGAGCACTTATAAAATAACGCTACGTCCATTCAGTAGAAATATACTAAAACTAAATGAAAGAGGAATGTATCAAGACATGTTCCCCAACACAGCGGCGTAAGTAGTAATAGATACATGTAAAGAAAATAATTGTATAGAAAAAAGAAACAGCATGGAAATATTACTATCTGTAAAAATACACCAAGTTTTTGTGCTGCAAAGTTGCTCTAATACAGTCTTAAAATTCCAGAACAGAAATATTGGATTTACTTAATAAATCCCCACAATGTGTATATGCTGGTTTTGATCCAACTGCTAACAGTTTACATGTGGGGAATCTTTTAGTTATAATAAACCTAATACATTGGCAGAGAGGAGGTCACAAAGTAATCGCCCTGGTAAGAGCGTTTATTTAATTTCAATCAGGTTTTAAGTATAGTTGTGTTAGAATTAGTTTAGACTTATTATTTTTGTTACTTACTTCATATTACATAAGTGGAAGCTACTGTTGACTTAACGCCTGTCAGTCTGCGTATGAAGTCTAACACAATACCTTTTTATGCCCTAGAAAACAGGATTTTAATGGTAATAAAATATTAAAAAACTCTTACAGCTTGGCGGAGCAACAGGATACATTGGTGACCCAAGTGGAAAAAGTACAGATAGAATAGCATTAGGTAGTGATATTATAAATGAAAATATTGAATGCCTCAAAAAGAACCTTGAAACAGTATTTGAAAATCATAAAAAGTATATTTGGTCTGAGGATACTGATAAACTGAAGCCAATAATGTAAGAAAATAAAATATTTTAATTGTAGCTGTGTATTAAACATATTATATAGGTCTATATACAGGAAATTATTAGTTTTTAGTTGGTTTTTAGGTGTTCCATAAAAAACATGTGCCATATCAGCTGACATGGTTATGTCATCATGACTAGGGTCTAAGTTTAGATGCAGTAAATTACAGGCTGCAATAACAAAAGTATAGAAATAGGTGTAGACACCAATGACCTAGGTAAATTACCTGTTCTAAGAATTTTTAATATTTTTTTTCAGAATAGTTAACAATGAAACATGGTACAGAAATATTGATTCAATACAATTTGTTAGTAACATAGGTCGCAATTTCCGAATGGGCACAATGCTACTGAAACAAAGTGTGCAAAATAGAATCAATTCAGAGGTTGGCATGAGTTTTACAGAATTTGCGTACCAAATTTTCCAGTCATATGACTGGTTGCATTTATTGAAGGAATACAACTGTAGGTTTCAGGTAATCAAAAATAAATATTTATTCTAAGGCTAAAATTACAAAGTTAAAATCATATTCATCTTGAAATCCAATTAGACATTTTATACCTATATGTAAAAAGAAATTACAAGATTTTAAAATTTAATGTTTTGCTGATTTTAGATTGGCGGAAGCGATCAAATGGGTAACATTAGTGCAGGACATGAACTAATTAGTAGGACAGTAAAAAAAAAGGTTTATGGTATGTATTATCTACCTATATTGTATATTATAATCTTCTCCTACATAAACATCAAACATTGTTTTGCACTGCAGCTGCGCAATATGGATAGTTTCGTTCATTCACCACTAACACTAACTAATGGGAATGACCCGGCTTTTACATTTACAGGATTGACTTTGCCATTAGTCACTACTGAAGAAGGCGACAAATTCGGCAAATCTGCAGGAAACGCTCTATGGTTGGACCCAATGAAAACTAGTCCATATAGCTTGTATCAATATTTTGTAAGGACTAAAGATTCTGATGTAGAAAGACTATTAAAATTATTTAGTTTCTATACATTAGGCGAAATAAAAGATATCATGTTTAAACATAAAGAACACCCAGAGCAGAGGTACCCTCAGATGTGTTTAGCTGAACAGTTGACTACTTTAGTTCATGGAGGTAATTTCTTTTTTGCATCTAATTAGTAATTACCTGCTTTATTTGGGGCAATAATGTAAAATAAAATGTCTTATACACAACTTTTTTAGAGGAAGGGCTAGTGAAAGCACGTCAAGCTACAGACGCCATTTACAGCAAAGATGTGAAGTCTCTAGTTTCTCTGAGCTCAACTGACTTGGAACAGGTGTTTGAAGGCGCTCCAATAGTTAAATTGCTTCTATCACCTGGCCTCACAGTTCTAGAACTAGGTTTGAAGGCAAAATGTTTCCCAACAGAAAGTAAGTTTTCATTTCAGGTTTCAAGTAGTAAATATAATTGTATATCTTGTGTTTTAATATATAATTTTTTTTAGGTGATGCTATTAGAATAATCCAGGCAGGAGGGTTTTATATAAACCATCAAAGAATCAAGAAAATAGATGAAGTTATTACTCAGTCTGCTCATATACTACCAAATCTATTATCATTACTTCGTGTTGGCAAACGGAACTATTATATTGTAAAATGGCAAACATAAAATTTGTATGGTGATTTAAAAAAATGTGAAGGAAATTAAAATGTTTTAACTTGTAAATAAAAGATTTAAATGATTTTGGAATATAGTTATTATTACTTACAACAGAAGCTTGTATACTTGCAGTATATTATATAATAAAATGCATATCACATAAAACATCGTAAATACTACATAACATAGTTAAGCCTAAAGTAATAATATTCACTGAAACATCGTGACAAATACAATACAACTTATAAATACAACTGATGCACTATCGAGTCGTAAATATCATAAAAATATGGCTATTCGTCATACAACGCGTTACGTTTGTGCACCCTCCCGGTCGGCCGGGCTTCAATTATCGAATCTCCTAATATCACAATACTCGTTTGCAACACTAAATTGTACAAAAAGTATAAAGCATATTCGTAATCGTACGCATAACAAGCTAAATTGACGTAAGTGATATGTATTAATGGAATTATGAATTAGCTGACCAATATATTTATTAAATTAATTGTCATCGATTGATGCGGGTTACGGATGATCATGATACCTTGTTTCGATACTTTAATGATTACAAAAATACTCTTTATAGGTCGCGGGTCGTTCCGCGGCGCGACAGCGCAAAATTACACTAATATTGCTGAAAATGCACGTCTCGGTGCGGTCGTAAATGTGAATTTAAATGGAATGTGTCAATCGATCGGCCGATCGCCACCGCGAGACCGACAGACTCGATCCCGCCCCGCACGACTCACGCGGACGGACCCGCGACATCCAAGCGATCACATCTGTACAAAAATAAATATTTCACTCGCAAAGAAAACTACCGGGCAAATAGCGTCACCTCGAAGCGCACTAGAGGAGCCGGACGTCGGAGCGTCCCGCGGGATATAACCTCGTAATATAATGCTAGCAGGCGGGTCGACTAGAGATCGGTGCTCTCGTTCTGCGGCGCGAGGGGGGGCGCGGTGGGCGCGGGAGGCACAGATGGCGCGACGGGCGGGGGCGGCGCGGGCACCATGGGGCGCGGCGGGCGCGCGGGCTGCGGCCGCGGCGAGGCGGGCGCGCCGTCCGCGATGCTGCCCTCCGACTGCGACAGCTGGCGGCTCGCGCTCGTCAGCGCCTTGGGCTCGTCCAGCTCGGCGTCCTTGCCGCCCGACGAGTGCGTGCGCTGCACGGGCCGCGCGCCCTCCTCCGGCTCGCCGCCGACGCGGATGACGGTCGGGTGCTGCTTGTCCACCGTGTAGATGTGCGTGCGCTCGAGCACCGTGGGCGCCAGCTCGGCCGCGTCGGTCAGCGACGAGCGCGGCGCGCGGAAGCTCTGCGGCCGCAGCGTGGCGGGCCGCTCGGGCACGGCCGGCTTGTTGCGCAGCTGCACCTCGCCCTCGTCCGCCGCTGCAGGTGCTGCCGGCGCTACTGGTGCGGCGGGCACGATGGTGCGCGGGGCGGCCACGGGGCGCGGCGGCGGCTGCGAGGTGGGTTTGGCGGCGCGCGCGGAGCCCAGCGAGAGGGGCCCGCTGCCCGCATCACCGCCCACCTTCATGCGGCCGACGACCCCGCTCTGTGCCGTAACGCTCCTCACGACGAGCGTCGCCTCCTTGCCATCGATCCCCCGCAGGGCCTCGAGCTTGTCCTTCTCGAGCTCGAGGCTCTGCCGCCGCGTGTCCGCGAGGTTCTCCCGGCTGCCGCCGCGCGCCGCCTCGTCCTTCTGCGCCTTGCTCTGTCGGTACGTCGACCTGTTGATAGTTTGGACGCCCGAGATCACCTTTCCGGTGTCCGATATCACCGGCCGGGGGGGCTTGGCCGGTTTCTCGGCGTCGACTTTAACCGAGTTCTGTTGGTCCTTGGCCGGATCCGGGGTCGGCTGCTGGGCCTCCGGCGGCTTCTTGTTTTTGTCGGGCGTGAAGTTGGGAGGTACAGGGGCCAGGGGCTTGTTTTTCCGCCTCATTATGGGCTTAGGGCTGCCGTGCGGTGGACTAGATTGATCCGAAAGGGAACTATTCGATTGAGCTTTTTTCATGTCGTTTTCGAGTAATATTAAGCTAGTGTCGTGACTGTTGCTCCTGGAGTGCCGACCGGACCCGTCCGTGGCCGCCTTGAGCGTGTTTTGGTGATTGTAGTCGAACATGGATTTGCTCATGCTGCTGTAGTCCCCGTTCGACTGCTCCTGGCTAAGCGCGACCGTCTGATTGTAGCCCTGAACGAAATTTGGAGTGAAGCCGTACTCGCACTGGTCCGGCAGGAGATCCTCCTTAGAAAAGGATATGAAGAAGTTCAGCTCGTCCTTGAAGAACCAATCGGCGTGCTTGATCAACAACTCGACGACGCAATTGACCGCGGTGGTGATGTTCATATCGAAGGTGCTCTCGTCGGCGGCCCAGAGGAGATTGGGGGCGATGACGATGGCCAAGTTGGAGGGGGTCATCTTGTTCGTGCCTTGGTTCTGGGTCAAGGCGGATAAGAATTTGATGAGGTACCTAAGGTTCTGGAAGTTGGCCGTGGGCAGGAGATGGATGGCCTCCCAGAGCGCGTTGAGGCGCGCCTGCTCGGTGGGCTGGCGCGAGGCGAGCAGGAAGTGCTCGTACAGGCGGTAGGTGAGCAGCGGCTCGGGCAGCTCGCGCAGGTACGACTTGAGCACGGACGCCACCACGTGCATGTCGCGGTAGTCGCGCGGCAGCGGCACGTTGAACAGCCCCGCGTCCAGCGACAGCTTCATTCGTCGTACTTTGGATGTACCTATAAATTAAACATTTTGGTTGGCTATAAGTTGCCTTTTACAGTGTTATATTTCATATTATCCACAAACCACAAATAAACAATTTAATAAATAAAAAACCCAATTCATGAAAACTATATATTCAATACCGGGTAATATGCTTTTGTGTACGTCATATTTTTAGAACCTGATTTATTTCCTATCTTTAGATTCCGAATCAAGTTGATCCTTGTAGTTTACTTATTATATAGTTATAGAAATAATTTTACTTTTAACTCTGCATTAGGTTTACTTATTTTAACGACCCGTATGGCACACTGCCGAATTAGGTTCGATTCCCGGCTATGCGCAAATTTAAATTAATGTTTCCATGCTTCTGAGTTCCAGCAATATGTTGGTAGACACCGCCGGTGGCTACTCGTTGAGAGTCAGCTCGTTCAGCATGCACACGCACGGCTTGATTGGGATGGCGATGCTGCGGCTTCACTAAACATTTATATGTTTGACCACTTTAGATGTGTTCTTGCAATGTTGGTACTCACCACCAGCGATCCTGAAGAGGTCCTCCTCGTTGAGTGCCGGCACGTGCAGCGTGCACACTCACAGCTCGACCAGGAAAGGCGATACTGTGGCTTCACCGAACATTTACACGTTTGACCACTTTAGATGTGTTATTGCCATGTTGGTACTCACCACCAGCGATCCTGAAGAGTCCTTCCTCGTTGAGCGCCAGCTCGTGCAGCGTGCACACGCACAGCTCGATCGGGAAGGCGATGCTGCGGCCGGTCACCCGCAAGTGCTCCTCTAGCGGGTATCCGAACACAGGCTTTACCGAACTGTCGTCTGAAACATGAGAAATGTTTGTTACTTAACAAACATGCTAATGTAACAAACTTAACAGACAAGCTGTAAAGGGTTTCGGCAGAAATTGCCCTTTTACTACCCGACTACGGCTCAGAAAAACAAGGGTTATAATGAGACAACGTTTATTTACATTTTGGAGATTGCTTGGAGTTTGGATTAGATTGAATGTTTGGGAGACTTTTTGAAGTTTGTAACGCCCATGTCTTTTTCTTTACGAATGGCGTTTTGGCCGTTTGACTATTTTGCCAATGTCAAGTAAATATTTGTAAGCAGTTTTTGACCATTTCGTTGGACGAAACCGGGCGATAATAATAGTCAGTCGTCAGTAATCAGCCGGTCAAGTCAGTGAGATATTCCAGTAAAGCGATGTATACTTTACTAGATTCTCCAATGGAGGTTGGAAGCAAGCGAAAAAAACATTTTTATAGTGATTAAATGTATGTAATAATAGTATGTAATAAGATTAAATGTGCACACATTTAATTTCACAACACTTGTGCACTGTAATTAACCTAACGACAAAATGCTATCAACTTTACTACATATACGGAAATAGCCGACTCCGCGAACTCCGTACCGCGTTTAAATGTTGGCGGTGGACCACCCTTAACCCTTAGCGCCCTTTCACACGGCAGTCCAGTTTTGCAGGACCGTCTTTTTACTGTCTCCGGCAAAACTGGACACTGTGTTCACATGGCAGTTCAATTTTACAGGATCCATTAAAAAGCTGGTCCTGTAAAACTGGACTGCCGTGTGAACACTGCTATTGAAATATATGGATCCCGCTTTTTACTGGACGACGGATACAGTTTCTAGTGATAAAACCGAATGGCACAATTCGACTGGATCATTTTTTTGCAGGATCCCACATGCGGGATGTTCGTGTGAACGCTAGCATATAAACACATTCGCCATCAAACGGGATCCTGCAAAAAAACTGGACAGCCGTGTGAAAGGGCTGTTAGGGGTATGAAAAATAGATGTTAACCGATTCTCAGACCTACTCAATATGCACACAAAATTTCATGAGAATCGGTCGAGCCGTTTCGGAGGAGTATAGTAACTAACGTTGTGACACGAGAATTTTATATATAAGATGAAAATAAAACAACACTACATACAATATGATTTTTTTAACTTCCTGCCAATATAAAGTTGGGACTTTATATATAGAAAGACTGGGGTCTATCTCTGTCTATATAACATATTAAGAATATACTACTCGAAATACGTACAAAATATTAAAGCAAGCCACTAGACAAGAAAGTGGTGTTGGTTAATTGAGGCTGACAATTAGCGCCGTTTAACAATGATAATTGAATGAGACATCTCTAGGAATTGTTGAGCAACTAATTGATAAAGTCCGCATTTTACTGTCAACAACTTTATTGTATCAAATGCAGTTATGTGCATAGAATATATTTTGTCCTAATGCTCATGACAGATCTCTTCAATCACTTTAAATTGTAGATAAAGGCTAAAACACATAATACATAATTGAGTTGTAATTAGCTACTTATCTAATAGTGTAATCTATAAAAATAGTTACAATAATATCTATCATGCAAAACAAATACGATGAAAGATGTTAAGTCATTTATATTGTTTACACTCTCGTAATCCATTATTTGTCATTTTGTGACATCAGTAGCAGATCTAGGATTTCAGTTTGGGGCAGGTGCAAACTGAAATTTTGGAAGAGGTCAAAAATTCTGATGCATTTGGACCTAGAGTTGCCATGTCTAAAATTTGTAAACCAGGACAATACGCGTTAAAACCTCGGATTTTAGAGCCCAAAACCCGGACATTTCAACAGCGGGGGGACGGCGAATTTACCGAGTCGGTTCGTCGTTTGATCGCGATCGCGACACAGTGCGTTTGTCATTTTTTTAAACCCGGACTACAAAATGAAGTCCGGCCCGGACGCTCCCCGGACGCCCTCTAAACTAGGACAAATCTGGGGAAACCCGGTCGGATGGCAACCCTATTTGGACCGCACCTGGCTTGTTTATTTTAGTTTGGAGGAATTCGAGGTTTGTCAAGAGTGAACCTGAATGGGCTTGTTAATAAAATGTTAATGTTAGCCTGTATTACATAAACTTCCCTTCTATATTTCAAAGTAGTCAGCACATATAATTTTAAAGATTTATCATTTCTTTTAAAAATCTTATTTTGCACTGATATAATATATTATAATATAACAGTTACTATGATTTCAATATTATGTCAGACACAAGTACATACATACCCATAACTATTATGATAAAAAAATATTTGTTGATAATCAGAGATTAGCAACTTACTTATAAACCGCTCCAGTTCAGGCACAGTATCTTGCAGAGAGTGTAGTGCTGACTCATGGTACGCCCTCTGCAGTTTAACATATTGCAGCAGAGTGTGCGCGAGTTGGGCCTCCTTCGCCACGAGTGCGAACATGTCCGCCGCCAGGGCGTCCCGCGCGGCTTCCACTTTGATCCCCGCTTCTTCTAATTCCTCTTTGGCTGCACTTAGCTTGGCTGGATTCTCTTCTTTTTGACGTTCTAAATGCTAGGAGAAATATTTTGTTTCAAAATTTGTTTATACACCATACAAACCCTTAGAATTATAGAAACCTAATCCAAATAATAATAATAACGTTTCACACTCATAGCCCTGCAGTAGGGTAGATAATATATACTCTGTGTCGTTGGTACCATGGACACACACAAGGACACACACATAGACAGAAACACAAACACCCAGACCAAGAACAGAAATTTAAACTCATTATTCAAATTTCTGTTTTGCCGGGGATCAAACCCTGGGACCCTTTGATTGGCAGTCAGGCATGGTAACCATTGCGCCACGCAGGGCGTCAAAATTACCTCGCCTGCAATTAAATCGCCTAAATTATCTATACTAATAATATACATACTCGTATAGTTAGTTTCGAAGAGTTTGATTGTTTGTTTGAACGCGCTAATCTCAGGAAGTACTGGTTTGAATTGAAAAATTGTTTTGTGTTGGATAGTTCATTTACCGGGGAAGGCTTTAGGCTATAATTATACGTTATATAGCTAGGCTATATACATATGATGCTATGACTAATACCAAAGTCCACGCGGACAAAGCCGCGGGCGGCCGCTAGTTTATAATAATAATTAAAAAATTGAGATCACACATTTTTTTTTACATTTTTCTACATACCGTTAAAAACAGATTTCCAAAGTTTATATAAAGATTCATTGACTGGCCCTGGATTCCGAGGTACAAATCTTACGACGTTCCACTAACTACCTATATAATACATATATTATATTCCTATGTATAAAAATATGTATTGTACGATAGATTGTTAATAAACACAATATCTAGTTATTCCAATAATATTTGGTTACTTGGAAACATACTAATGAAGAGGTCAAAGTTTAACAAAATATTATAAACAGCTTTCCCTACTAAAGCATCTCTATTGGTTCAACTTCTTCAAATACATTTAGTACTGTATTTGAATAACTAATGAATCATATTATAATCAACAAGTGTATTTATTTATTTACTAGCTGACCCGACAGACGTTTTCCTGTCTTAACTATGGATATTAAAATCGAATTTGTAAAAAAATATGTATTAATCATCAATTTTCTTAATTTTTTTCATTGATAAGAACCTTCTCCTGATAATAACAAACGCAACAAAAAAGAATTATCGAAATCGGTCTAACCGTTCACGCGTGAGGCCGAGACCAAGGGAAATAGGAATTCAGTTTTATACATATAGTTAGAGAAATGTTTTGCCCGCGACTTCTTCCGCGTGTACTTTAGTTATCAGGACACAGTTTAAATTAACCCCGTTATAATTGTGTCATACGTATCTGTTCTGCGTCTGCAAGTAGGTACTGCTATAAAAGATAGGTAACAGGTTACTACAGTACCTACTTCGTTTTGAAGCTGGTGTTAAAATAACTTGGTTATTTGGTGCACTAACCCGCTAGCAAGCCACATAAACCTGACCGTGAGAAAAAGAGCCCCCTTTTTTAATTAGTCCGACGAAAATTATAAAGGTTGTCATAATTATATTTTTAAGAAATAAGAAAGTCAGGCCCTATATACCAATGTTTATACTGCTAAGTTCAGAAATGAGATGATAATTAATTTCTATACATTTTACTTAACCCTTCCCCCGCCTTTTTACCCTTTTAGGCGGAAGTTTATCCATTTCACCTGCACAAATCATTTTAAATTGTAATCAATCACATACTCGTATGTATATTACCTACTCTACTTATTAGAAGTATAAGTAGAGTAGGTATATATATATATATATATATATATATATATATATATATATATATATAGTAGGTCCAGAAATGAGAAAATTCCATGTAAACTTCACTCTCCTATTTCACTCTCGTAGGAGTTACTTTACTTTTTAAAGGCTCAAAAATATTTTGAGTAAATCTAGTATCGTGTTGCAGAGCCAGCTCCTGATTTACCTAATAACTTTATTCAACAATTAATTATTTTCACTTAAATCTACCTTCTTACGGTATCTGAGGCTACGCCCGAGAGAGACAGCGAGTTAATTATTTAACATTTCAACCACACTAAAACCCACTGAATAGGATTTTCAGCGAAACCTGCCAATGTCTTCCATGCGCAGCGATGTACTCTGTGGCGCGGCGTTACAAATGGGCTCTTGGGTGAGCAATGTAGGTAACTCTGCCAAGAGTCGTGCGGCCGAATACGCCGTCGTTTTACCCGTGGCTGTTGGTCCGACTCCCAGTATAGCCGTGAAAGCCTCTACTTAGTCGCTTTTTATGATTACGTGAAGGACACCATATTTCATATTGTTAATGCCGAGGTAACTTTTATGTTTTCGGGACGGAATCTTCGCAAGGTACGTACAGATTGAAAAGTGATACCGGGTTATGTGGGATTTATACAGCACTAAAACCTCCTCAATGGCCTGCCTGAGTGTTCAGAGGACTCCATGCGCGATGCTCCAAATCGCCGCCCACAACTCCAGAAGTTCACATTTATTCGCCTCTTACGATTAGGTAGCTGATCTGTTCTTACTGTATCTAGTCTTATTGTAGCTCATATTCATAACTTCCACCTACGGAGAGCAATCCCGAGCTAGCCAGTTTAGCTTCTTGAAGAAACTACCTACATTGTACAGAAACCTACAACAAATGTATGAAGAGTATTTTTTAAGTATTCATATTATATTATCTATGAAGTTTTTAGATTACTGTCCAATAAACTGTCATGGAAGAAAATAAAATAATGACAGATCTCATTTTAACGTTTGATTCCGAGAGCTATTTCGAGAGAAAGCGACAAAAAAGTACAAACATTTTCAAATAGCAATTTTTTTATATTCCGTCAAATTGGTGGAGCATAGAAATATTTTTGTCAGCCAGCAGGATTTCTTAACGTTTGGCGTAGAAGTGCTTACCTCAATTTAAAAATAAATATACACTGCAGTAACTTTTCTAAAACCATAAAAAATAAGAAGAAGCAAGCAGGCAATTAATGATAAGTTTCACAGTGTTCAGTCATGCAAAACTTGTAACTCGGTGTATCACGTATGAAAGTCGATAAGAATAGTAACTAATATTTTGCAAGTTCAAGAGTTTTCATATAAAAAATCAAAATCTTTTCCATAACTGATGATCAACGCTTAATTTTTTAATACCGTGCAACAGTTCATCATGGATTTCACACACTAAGAAATTTAGCTGATGTGACGTAATTAAAACAAAATATTAGAAAATGGTTGCAAGTTTTCATTGCTTAGCTCTCTGAATATTTCATGTGAGTCACATTTTTGAAGGACGCTGTCGTGTCTTAAATGTTAATGTTGCATTCGAATTGGAAAATAGTTTTTAAATTTTCTAAGTTTTCGTGATATTTCCTTAATGTTTTATTACATAAGTACCTTCTTCTGCCAATTACAAACACAACAAAAGAAGAATTAGCGAAATCGGTCCAGCCGTTCACGCGTGATGTCGTGACCAAGGGAAAATGGGATTCATTTTTATATATACAAGATTTAATACTATGCAAATGTTACACAATAAATTCGAATATAAAGTGCGCCTTGGTAAGGCATTGCATTTTGGAGAGGCAGACATTTAGTGATTTTAGTGCAAAGAAATATTTATAGTCAATGTTTATTATATACGTAGGATAATTAAATTTTTATTGAATAAATAGATATGTCACAACGATTAATTTATAATAGTCAATGTATTATTTTATTATATACGCAGGTTAATTATAATTTTATTAAATAAATTAAGTTTTTAACAAAAAAATAGAACCGACTTCAAACGGTAAAAAATAAAATTGTTCAGTACCTACTTCTTCTCGCTTATGGTAATGACTCTTAAAACTATTTTTGGAGTCGTGCCCTTACTAAAATGTCGTACCATTCGTTCTAAATGGGCACCGACAGTACAGACAGTGGGACAGTACCTACTTCTTCTTGCTTATGGTAATGACTGTTAAAACTATATTGGAGTCGGTGCTCATTCAGAACGAAAGGTACACTATATTTACTAAGACAGGACATTTTACTAAGGGCCCAACTCCAAAAATAGTTTTAAGAGTCATTACCATAAGCAAGAAGAAGTAGGTACTGAACAATTTTATTTTTTACCGTTTGAAGTCTGTTCTATTTTTTTGTTAAAAACTTAATTTATTTCACTCTTTTTAGTAATTTTAATAATTCTGCACATATTTATAAGCATAATTGGAAATTATTTTCAGTTAATTTCTAAACGTTAAAGAGATACCTTTTATAATCATGTTTTTCTAATAGCCATCTTATAGCCTGAGAGAATACTACTATCAGTCCACTTGAACGTATAAATTAATGAAATAATTTGCTCTCAGCTCCTAACCGTTGAGGAGTTGTACCTTCAATCATCAGCTTAGCAACATCAGGTGATAATTACCGGACATAAATATTTGTATTATGTTAAAAAATATGACTAAAAGAATGTGTGTGCCTAATAAGTTTCAGTGTTTCCCTCGATTTCCCTAGTATCACATCATTAGATTTTGCCATGGTGACAGTTGGACCACTTCAGGAATGTAAGATTTTGAACAAAAAACCATTTATAGAAAGAATTTGCTCTCAACTCCTAACCGTCGTAGTACCTTCCATCATCAGCTCAGCGACATGATATGATGAAAATTATACACAAATGCCTGTTTTGCTTTAGTAAAAATATGAAAATCATTTTGTTGTGCTATAAAATTTGAATGTTCCCTTCGATTTCTCTGGGATCCCCTCATCAGTCTTTGTCTTGGTGACAGTTGGACAACCTCAGGAATGTGAGATTTCGATTAAAAAACTATTTATTGAAAGAATTTGCTCTCAACTCCTCACTGTCGCAAAACCTTCCATCATCAGCTCAGCAACATGAAATGATGATTACTATGCACAAATATCTCTTATGCTTCAGAAAGTATAAGAAAATCAATGTGTGTGCCTATAAAATTCGAGAGTTCCCCTCGACTTCCCCATCATCAGATCCTGATTTGGTGACAATGGGACCACCTCGGGAGTATAAGCATACGAACAAAAAAAATAATTTTGAAAATCGGTCCACAAACGGCGGAGTAATCGGTGAACATATATAAAAAAAAAATACATACAGCCGAATACAGTACCTCCTCCTTTTGGAAGTCGGTAATAAATAGATATGTCACAACAACAAATTTATAATTGTCAATATCTTATATATAAAATTCTCGTGTCACAATGTTCGTTCCCGTACTCCTACGAAACTGCTCGACCAATTCTCATGAAATTTTGTGAGCATATTGAGTAGGTCTGAGATTCGGCCAACATCTATTTTTCATCCCCCTAAGTGATAAGGGTGGCCCACCCCAAACATTTTAAGGCGGTACAGAGTTTGCGGGGTCAGCTAGTTTATTTATATATTTACATGTCAATATTTATCAATATTTATTTATATACTAGCTGTGCCCGCGACGTCGTCCGCGTAGATAAAGACTTGTACAAAAGACTTGGATTATTTGTTCCTCCTCCTCCTCCTCCTTAGTCGTTCACTCTTGACCATCTCTTGACAGAGTGGTCGTGGCTGATGAGGTTGCAATTTCGTTGGATAATGATGCTCTCGCGATGCGTCACCATTTGCTGCGGTTTGTAGCATCTTGAAAACTCTAGACTATGGAGGTCTGTGTTGCAGCTTTGATAATGTCTGTCTAACGTGTAGGTGAGCGCTCGCGTGACCGCTTGCCCTCCACTGTCCCTTCGATTATTGTTACCTTTTATGAAATTACTTATGATACAAAAGTTCATATTATTATGTTGAGTAGATATATTCTTCCTGAGTCCTTACAGTTCTTACTGTACTCCTCTTATAATATCGACAATTCAGTCGTTATCATCAATTTATTTTTACAAATTAAACGTATTACAATAGCCTGTTTTTAAAGTGTTTAGATAGTACTGCTGTGCCCGCGGAAAGTATCATTATAATTAAATAATTTGTGCTGCAAATAATTCATAGATTAATTATTATTATGTAACTTAAATCTATTGCAGAAAGGTGGTGAACTATACAACTACGCCACGTCAGGCGTGGTTAGTAGTTGGGAGTCAAATTCTTGGTTGCTTGCACGTTGGTTGCAATTGTCGTTAACATACCGTCTTTAATGGAGGTCTTTTGAGCGATATAAAACTTGCGACAGCAGTTAGGCCACTAACAATGAAGATGTCATCAACCTGAATTGGAGCAGCGTGAGAGGATCAGCCCCTACGCGATTAAGAGGCACGTCGCCTATTAAATAAGATTGATACCAATAAAATCTGGACGTTACATTTAAGTTTAGTTGTCAATTGGTCCTATTAACAACCCTTCCTACAGCATCAGAAATAAAGTAAGTCCTCTATACATATATCGATTACTAATATTATTTTGGGCGTGACCACCATGCAGAGCTGCTGCCGTGACGCTTTAGCATATTAGTGTAACACCAGTGCCAGTACTGCGTGTGTATGTAATAGCTCTTATTAAATTAACCACTGAAAACGATTTTATAGTTAATTTCAATACAAAACCCCAGCGGAGCCACCCGAGCACTGGCTTTCAAGAAGAGCTTTCTTTACAGCTTTCTTGAAGAAACCCATGTCAAAGTCCACTGGAAATGCCTCAGCTGGAAGGTTGTCCCATTACTTACACATCCGTTCAAACATCAAAAGGAGCGTGCAAAGCGGCTTGTGGAACTTTGACCTTCGACTGGTGGTGTAATCATGATATGGTGACGTAGGTACCATTTTGAAAAGATCACTCAGCATAGTAAAGTCGGTAGAACACTTTGATTTTTTTAACGTTTCACACTGATAGCCCCACAGTAGGGTAGACCCTGTGTAATGGGTACCATGAGACACACAGAGATAGAAACACAAACACTCAAACCGAGAACAGAAAATTAAATTCATCATTAAAATTTCTGCTTCGCCGGGAATCAAAGACCCTTCGCTTGGCAGTCCAGCATGGTAACCATTGCGCCACGCGAGTCGACAATTTATTGTTAAGTATCTCTGGATCTGCATTGGAATAGTGTTATTGAGCAACAACGCCATCTATAGTGTCACCTATTAAATAAAATCGATACCAAATACCAATAATATCTGGACGTAACCACTGCGCCGCGCCTCAATAATGCTCTACCACAATGAGTAAAATATCATCGCCAGTTCCAAAGCTCTCTAAGTTGTTAATTTTTTTATTCGATATTTTACTATGTAAATATACTCGTAATTAATTATTTGAAATTATCTCCACCAATCCACTCTATAATAGCGTTATTCAGTAACAACGCCATCTACCGTATAGCGTGTAAATTAAATCGTCGATATACCAAATTTGCAACAGATCACCAAATAGTTCTGAATATGAACTATTCGCCACATAGATGTCGGCAGTAGCCTCGTTTTGTTAAGGTTTTGTACATTTTGTATTGAGGATTTCTTTGAATATGTGGTGATATGTATGGTTCTTTTTTTAATATTTCGAGGTGAAATCTAGCATAAATGATCGAAAATTTGCTATTAGAATATTAAGAGATGTAGTAATTATCGAAACTTGCGAACGCCTGCATTCGCACGCCATTTCATCATTCTTGAAACTGACGTAACTTTTTTGTTTGTGAACCGATTTAAATAAAACAAACCCTAAATGTTAATCCAAAAAAATACCAATACACCAGTGAAAACCGCATCCTTCTACGTTAAGCCGTTCCTGAGATTAGCGCGCACAAACGAACAGATAAACAGACAAACAGACAATGATTCTAAAAATCATTGTTTTGGGTTCTATTACGCTAATAAATAGCCCTAGTGACAGTTTTTCTCAAATATTCAATTACAGAAATGTACAGAAACTGACTTGTTACAGATTTATTATATGTATAGATTTACATAATTTATATATTTAGTACATAATTTTATGAATTGTTTTTACAGTGCCCAAAAATGCTCTTAGATTTTTTCTAACACTTACTCAGGATAAACATTTAATTTTATTTGTTAAATAAAAATATTTTTTTTACATTTTTAACATTATAATTAAGTAAGTACATCTTTTAACAATGTACAGTTTTATAAGATTTAAAAAAATATTTTGCCATGAGGTAAGTTTTCATTGTAGTATTCTGTCTTAAAGTTATTTATGTCATACTATCTACATGATAGGGAATCATTTGAATCCACTATTTGTAGATAAAATGGTCACAGATAACTTCGTGATTGTATGTTAAATTTACACTTGTAAAGATTCTGTTATGTAAAATAAATCTTATAAGAGTGCATCCTCATATATAGCTCAATTCACATTACTCATTACTCTCTTAATTTTACTTTAATGGCAATTTATTTAACTGATTTTGGTACATATTATTATGCACAGAAGGTGCCATATTCAAATGAATTATTTAACACAAAAATGTCTAAAAAAATTCTAGAATATTCCCTCTGGATTAACAAATCTGTAGGTTAAGTGATATAGTTATTTCACATGTAAAAGTTGAAAACATTTTATTGACAACCTGTGTGACGCAATGGTTATTGTGCCGGACTGCCAACTGGAGGGTCCCAGGTTTAACTCCCCACAAAACAGAGATTTTAATAATGAGTTAAAATTTTCAGTCTGGGTACTTGTGTTTCTGTCTTTGTATGTGTCCATGGTACCCACAACACAAGGTATATTTACCCTACTGTGGGGCAATTAGTTTGAAACGTTTTTTCATAATGCCTACATTTAATCTTATACTCTACAATAAATATTAAATGCAAATGTGGGTTTATTTACTAAATATAAAAATTATCAGGATTGCAGAAAAGGGCATTTAAGATATTATAATTTAAAAAAATTATTTGAGAGAATTAGAATACATTAGTCTGCCAATTTACTATAAGATTATTTGAGGATACAATTATCAATAGGTTAGCTACTTACATGGTATCTGCTAGCAGCAGATTCCTTTTCACTAATCAGTCTACTGAGTTGCTTCTTAGTTTTCATAATGGCTGGCAGGTCCTGGTCACTGATGGCAGTGAGAGGTGCGCACACCAATTGCTCCACTTTCAGTTCATGTTCTGCTATTTCATTTGCAAGGAACTTTTCAGTCTTTCCTATAAACAAAATAAATACTCCCTAAATTATCGAAATACAACAGTAGTAATAGTGAAATCACTATGTGTACAGTGGAATCTTTATAACTCAAACTTCAAGGGAAATGCTAAAAATTTCGAGTTAACGAGTTTTCGACTTAACAAGAACTTCCAGATACATATTATTATGATTTAACTGCTAAAATTCTTTGTATCACATTTTTATGGGTTCAATAAAGTTTTAAATAAATAAATTCATTCATTGCAAGTGCTTAAGACAAAAACAATAGATTAGAAGCCCCAAACCGGAACATTAATTTTGGATTTTTTTGCTATTATTTCAGGGAATTCCACGTAAGATGTCATTATATTTTACTAACCACGACTTATGGAGTATCCTTTTTGAAATTCGAGTTATAGCATATAAATATGTATTATCAATACTTCGTAGGGAAATAACATTTTGTTCAAGTTACAAAGTCTAAATAATTCAAATACCACATATTTAGGGGTTCAGCGGAATGGAATGGCAATTTTTTTCAACTTATTGAGAATTTCAACTTAACGAGTTTCGAGTTATAGAGATTCGACTGTAATATATAATGATGAATATTAATGCTGTTTCAATTTTTACTTTTCAATTTTATTTTGTAAACAAAATATACGGCTGCATGGCAAAAGATAGCTAGAGTTGTGATATTGATTACAATCAATCAATATTTTATTTGACAAATAAGGTCATACATGGTCTTACATTATAGGAATTCAAGTGTGCTTTTCATACCATTATATTGGCATACAATTATATTTACTGTGCAAAGAAGTTTGGCAACAAAGAAGTCATTTAATTGTAATGTATACAAGTGTATATTATATTCATTGTATAAAAATACTTTTTGTATAATTTTTAAAAATGCTATTTTGACACAATTTAAACATAAAGTTAGTTTAAAACTTAAATCTCAGAAAAAAAACTATATTACATGTTTATGAAAATGTACACTTACCACATTCATAAAGAATATATTTTAAAATGCTATCATCATCATCAAAGTTACTAGCTTCACACATAGACAAGCCCAATAGATATTCAGGGAGTTTTTTAAGTCTTTTCTCCCTAGCAGCAGGGTCTTGGCCCTGTGTGCTGCCAGCACCAGTAGCCAGTCTTTTGCTTATTAGTTGTAAGGCATTCCTTAGGTGTTCTACTTTTCTGTCTGCTGTTTGTAACTCATCTGTTAACGCTTCTGCTTTGCCTGACCTAATAACATAAACAGGAAAGCCAAAATAAATAGGTTTAAGTGAAGAGTTTTGCTTTATAATTGGGTTATTAAATATTATGCATATAATATTATAATTAAGTTAATGTATGTTCTGTATAAGACTTATCGTATAAATCAAGGGGCGGATACTACAAATACAGAAAGATGTCAGAACTTATCTGATAGGTAATAGATAAAATAGGTAGGTACCTCGAAAACGTTTGGTCGGCGAGTTGCTTCACCCTGTAGAACTGTTTCTTCATCTTCAAATAATCTGTCCGACGTCTTTATTATACACTACAAGGTCATTGGACTTGGTCAACAATAATAAAACTATCAAGAACTCGCCGAAAAGAACGTAACTAATGTCAGCGCGTCAGTGAGATCATCCTCAAAGAACGATATACCTATGATGACCAATCATCCATAGCTTCCCAATAAGGCTAAAGGCACTACATTTCACTAATACACTGAAATTGTTACAAAATTCTTCAATTTATATAATTTTTTTGTTTTAGCTCTGCGGCTGTAAAATCACGATGAATCAGAAAAATAAAATCCATCCGCAACAGATGTAAAAAAATGTACACTTACGACATCATAGACTTATAGAATGTACCATAGATAGACGAACTTAGAGTAAACACAGATTATGTTATGAAAACTGTTCTTTCTATATACACCACAGAACTCAATGAGTAACGAATCCCCCCCAGCTTCACAGAAGACAAAAGAGTGCGGGGAAAGAACGCACACATTTTAATTTTGTCACACATTCACAAATATTCTTTTATCGCTACAGACGCATACATTTTTAAATATGTCAATTTCAATTAACAATGTCATTTTCTATGCATCGTCAACAATGACACCGACACACACTGACACACTAATTGTATAAATAGAAGGCACATTGTGCATTGACGTTGCGACGACGGGTTCGCCTGTATAGGACGCTCTACGGCTTGTGCCTTTCGTGCTTACCATAGAGGTCGGAATACGTATCCCTTTTTTTTTTTTTTTTTTCAACCTTTTTTTTTATTGTCCCACTGCTGGGCACAGGTCTCCTTCTCACAAGTGAGAGGGATTCAGGCCATAGTCCACCACGCTGGCCAAGTGCGGATTGGTGGACGTCATGCTTTCGAGAAATTATGAATTTCTCTCAGGCATGCACGGTGATGAAGAATATCGTAATCAATTAAATATCACGATATTTTCCATCACCGTGGAGCAGCGATAAATGCGCACATTACAAATTTCTTTGTCAGAGGTGCGCGCCGAGGATTTGAACCCGGGATCGGTCGCGTAGAAGACCGCGGCTTTTACCACTCGGCCATCGCTGCTCTCGACGTATCCCTACTTATATTATAATTAATTAATTTATTAATATTATAGGTATTTAATAATTCGAAAATAACTCTGTTTGTCTGTCTGTCTGTTACGCATTTCTAGCGACCTTCCGCTACTCATCAAGAGATGGCTCCAACGGGTATTCCTGAATCACGCTATCGAAGTTTTCGGAATATCCTACCATATATACAAGCTCCAAATTGAGTTAGTTGGAGCGCGGCCGCTCCCCGGGCATGACCACCTCGCCCGGCGGGAGATCTCCCTTTGCCAAACTTTCCCGCAGAAACTACTGAACCAATTTTAATAAAATTTGAAACACAGATAAAGTGGACCTTGGGAAAGGACATAGGATGGTTTTTATCCTACATCCTACGGGAACCTATAAAACGGGTCCACGGGGGCGTAGGCGCTGGCGGAAGGCTAGTCATTTATAAACTCGGAGCGAAATATTGTATAATAAATACGTACATATAGTAAAAATATATGTATCTAACCAAACCATTATGTAAAACAATGATCTAAGACAGTCAATAAGTCAAACAAAAAAAGAGTCCTGAGGACACTTTTTTCAAAGTTTTCTCCACCAACCCGCATGGGAGCAGCGTGGTGGAATAAATTCTAAGCCTTCCCAATAATGGGGAGAGACTCCGAGAGACCCGTGCCCAACAGTGGGACGCAAAAAGGGTTGCAGCCAAAGAGGACACTTTTGTAATAGAGTAGGTAGGTAAACACTTTTATAGAAGAACGAAACGATGACAGCATGTGCATTGCACATTGTGCAAAATAATCATATTATAATTGAAGAACGGAGGATGAAATAACTGACCAAATACATGTTATTTGGGCTTGATTGGCTTCCTTTCAATCAAAACTTCATCGTTTTTATGTCTATCTTTGCCTTAAAATAATAGTTATTCTAAGGTCTGTGCATTGGACTCTGGTCTTCTCTCGTCTTTTTTGTTAAAGTATCTTTTTCATATATTTTTTATAAATAATCATAAAAATCTATGATCTTTTTTCTGAGTATGAACGTTTGTTTTTTGTACGTCCATGTTACTGAGTGCTGAGATATGAATGAGAGATGACTTACTGACTTAAAGCATCAAGGTTACTCAAGGTATGACAGCTGTGACACCCGTCAGAGGAGTGGCTTTTACGGGCGAATCCCTCGTCCCAACGTCCATGCACAATGTGCCTTCTAGTTATACAACTATTGTGTCAGTGTGTGTCAGTATCAGTGTTGACGGTGCATAGAAAATGACGTTGTTAATTGAAAATTGTCATTATTTAGAAATGTATGCGTCTGTAGCGATGAAAGAATATTTGTGAATGTGTGACAAAATTAAAATGTGTGCGTTCTTTCCCCACACCAAAAATTATGTATCGAAGCGAGGCGCTATGCCGTCTCGCCTGAAGGATGAGGTGAGGCAGTAACTTTGATTTTCTAAGCTTACTGACTACAGACGACTGTGTCGATGAATATTGAATTTGACCTATATATAAACATACTCTGTGTTGACTGTTTGTCTTCACTAAAACTGTTATGACACCCGAAAACCTACTAAAATGGTATAAAAATGTTTATTATACTATAAACTGGCAAAATGGTCGAACGACCGAGGCCAAGAGGCTATTAAATTTCATCGTAGAATTTCATTCATATAGCAGATGAATTTGTAAAATGTTATGTCAAATATGACTGCCAGAGTTTTGGCGGGAAGTCGAAAAAGACATATTGTGGGAATTTTGGCGGGAAGTCGAAAGAGACATATTGTGCTCTTGTTTTATTTTTATTTTCTTGGTGTATTTTGAGTTATATCGGATTAAGTTGATGGCATTTTGTTTGATATAGGTTAATCACAGTGCACGAGTGTTTATGAAATAGAATAACAGTGCTAAAATATGTTTTTTCTGCTTGCCTCCAAAATTCCATCGGACACGTTCTAGTAAAGTAGCTATCGCTTTACTTGAATGTTGGACTGACTAGACTGACTGATTACTGACGACTTACTTACTGACTTTGTTATTACTTCGTCCAGTTTCATTGAAACTGGCAAAAAATTGATACAAAAATTATACTCGACGCTGGCAGTATGCACAGAGTTTGTGATGCCATAATTGAAAAAAAAAAAATGACTGCCGTCAGTGTCATCGGTATGTTATGTTAGTTTCCGTAAGGGGGATTCGTTCCTCATTGAGTTAGTTTGTCACAATGACGTTTATTTATTTATTTACAAATTTTACAATACAATCGTTGCTGTATTATTGATATTTGATACGTGTCCGTCCAACCAACCAACCACTTCATTGGGTTAAAACTATTACGTCTGTTGTTATAAGAGCGAAAACTTGTTAATCACCACAGAATTTCACGTTGATAGCAGATGTGGAGGGAGTTTAAGCATTCGGAGAATGGAATGAATATATTATTGACATTACAATCACAGAACACAATTAATTACAATAGCGAACGCCGCCAGTTGTGGTGTTTGCCTGTAGTTTCTAAAAATTGCGTAAAGATCAGTAAATAATAAAGTAATATTGCCGCATTGAATCGTTCCGTATAATATTTATTAATTCTAATAAGTCCTTTTTGCAAGTTAAAATCAGTTATCATGGAGCGTAAATTTTTAAATGTAATTTTGCTCGGATTCGGGTTTATGTTTGTGTTTACTGCATTTCAAACTATGGGAAATATCGAGGTAAGTGAAAACATATCTTTTTAATTTTTTGTATCATATAACTTACATTTAGAGGTTTATTGCAGATTTTACTGAATTATATGAAATTTAGACTAAAGGTAGTTATACAGTAGATCTCTTAAAAGGTTAAATTGTTTAATTTTGTACTATATATTTGTACTATAAAGTACCTTCAATGCTTCAACACTACTATTGACTGCATACTTTCTCACACAGCCTTCAATTAACAAGTTGCTGTATTACTCTCAGTAAATATTTTTCATAGCATGTTATAGTCTAGTCTATAAATGTTATTGATTGTGTTACACTTTTCTTGTAAATTCTTCTTCAAAAATATATACTATGAAAGTAATAAAACTTATGCAGACATTAAAAGTTTATTTATTTATTTATTTTTATTCTTTATTACATCACATAGAATAAGGGTATAAAAGGTGGGCTTAATGCTAAAAGCAGTCTACCTTTGGGCGAAACAGAGATGATAATAGTAGGCGGCGTAAAAATTTAATGAAAAGTATTACAATATTCCACAATTTCAGTGAAAACTGTAAATAAAAAGTATCTATTGTTAACTATCAAGTCATCATCCCCACGAAATAAAATATCAACTACTGTATTTTTCAGTGCAAAGATCAAATTCTCTATTGTTAAACACACCTACTATATTTTATTAATTATTCTTTTTTTAACAACAACACTATTTAAAATTTTGTTTTTGTTTGATATTATGTTCCAATGTTATTCCAAAGTAAACCTTTATTAAAAAAACCTTTAGTCTTAAAAAATTTTGTTATTATATCGATAATGTTTTGTGCTAACCTGCAATATATAGTTATACGCTGTAACAGTACTATTCTAAAAAGTATTATGATCAAGTAAATTCTTCAACAACTGTTGCCATTATTTTGTGCATTATTTTACCACATTTTTAGCATAAATATGTAGTTTGGTGAAGTCAAAAATATGCATCTTTTGAGTCAAATTAAAAGTACTGGGATTAAAATCATAGTAATGATAATATTACCATTGTTATGAGCAAGGATCTGAATAGTAGTGTGAATTTACCTAAACTTCATGGTAAGACATGACATGGAGCTGATACAACCACTTACGTTTGCAGGTAATTAGTTTTAACAGGTACTTTAGATTTTACATTATGTTTTATGGTACATTAGGTTTTATGAACATTTTGAACATTGTATTCTATCTATTTAATATATTCTATGTTTTTTTTCTAAAATTTAATATTTAGAATGTCACAATCCATTAAAAAAGATCTGGTCACAAAGCATTTTCTAGTGTTAGGAATTGAACCTTGGAGTATAGTGTTCTAATCAAAAAAATTTTGAGACTCATTTATATCTTACAAGGTTTTTAAAATTTCCTCAGACTTTAATTTCATAGAAATACCTACTTGTTTTCTGTCCACGTCTTCGCCCGCGTCAAATTAAATTTATTAAATGTGCAAATAAAATGAAAAGAAAAATTGTTAAACAAAAACAGATGGTACCACTTACATTAGAAATTCGCAACAGGCACTAAATTTAAGAACTTCTATCCAGTAAATTAAATAATACGCTTCTACTTGCAATTTAAATATACTTTTGTGTATATACTTTTTACCTTTCCTAAATTTAACCTAACCGAAAACTACCACAATAACGACAAACAAAAACCTAAAACTGTAGCCCCTTGTAAATTTGATTAATCTGGTGGACTATAGATACAGAACAAGTACTATTAAAAACCGAAATTAAGTTAAAATAAGTTAAAGTTCATTATCATTAAGTTGTAGCAGCTCCATGTTATGTAATTATGTATGGTCGCAAAGTTTAGGTAAATTCACACTGCCTATTCTGATGCCTTGTTGAACGATGCTTATGAGTGAACTAATACATAAGTAAACTTATGTTATTTGATGTGAGAAGAAAATCACTTACTAAAATCTTACTTTAAAAAATAACTTAACTTTCTAACTTAAAAAAATAACATACCTAACATTATTCAGTGGAAAACTTTTAATTCTCTTTTAAAAACAATTTCAGTTCAGCATTCAACAATATACTTAGAGGGGTGTTTGCTATTTTACCACCAGACCATAAAGTTAGATCAGTATATTTTTTATAGTGCTACCAAACGGTTTTATTGCTTATGTTTTAAATGTATGATGGTCCAGCTGTCACCAAGTCAAAGTCTGATGATGGGATCCCAGAGAAATCGTAGGGAACATACAAATTTTATAGCACAATAATTGATTTTCATATTTTTACTAAAGCAAAACAGGCATTTGTGTATAAATATCATCATATCATGTTGCTGAGCTGATGATTGAAGGTACAACTCCTCAACGGTTAGGAGCTGAGAGCAAATTCTTTCATTAATTTATACGTTCAGGTGACAGTAGTATTTTTTCAGGCTATAAGATGGCTATTAGAAAGCATGATTATAAAAGGTAATCTCTTTAAAGTTTAGATTAAACATGCGACGTATTTTAACCCGAGCAACGCCGGGTTTCGCAGCTAGTCCTATATAATATAGCAAAGAAGGGCCTAACGCTATACTATGTAACACACATATACATATAGTTCACATTACGCGATATTACCGGGGCAAGATGAGATAGCTAAGACAAAACTCGTTATAAAAGGAAAATTAAACTCTAATGGAATTTTTTAACAAAAGAGGAAACAATTATACATCTGTCTCTCATAATTAAACGTTGAAGCATGAAAAATCACAGAACTTATTTGGGAAACGTTGTGTGGCAAAACGAGTACACATTTTAATCAGGTAGACTGCGTTCACAAAAATATGTGTCTCTTCGTCTTCCTCATCTACTCCGGCACATGAATTATGTGCACAACCGTGGCACACCTTCAGATCACCAAACCTTCGGTTGACTGAGAATAAGTACCCACAATAGATGCTGGCACAGTTATCATCCTCTTCTTGGGGTGAACTATCTTCTGATTCAGTTTCTTTTTTACGCTTTTTGGTTTGACGCTTCTCCTTCTCATTCATTTTAGTCGTCTTTACAGCCTTTTTTCCAGGTTTCTTCATTTCTGTTTTACCTTTTTCAGTCTTTTGATTATCAGTCTTTTTCTTTTTTACCTTCTGTAATACTTATATCTTTCATGAGATCGTTTTTGTAAGGTGATTCCGTCAGTATTCAGTCTTATCTCTAGCAAATGGCGCCATCGCCGGTCTGAACACGATTAATATTCATGCATACAAGCTTGCTTCCCGTCCTGCCCCAAAATTCATCTTGTTCCGGTCTCCCCTACATATGAAGAGAATTTATAGCACAGCATGAACTTAGCTCATCGCACCAATTTAAAGAGTATAATAGTAAGCCAATAATATATAGTACAGTACAGTGTGAACGTGTCCATAACAATGTATGGTGCGCGATATTGTTGCGCTATGAGCTATATACGAGACTATATTATATTATAGCATAGTCTGAAAACCGCGTAATTAGCTAGATTTTGATACAGAAGGAACGCCAAAATCGCAGAGCGCTGAAAGTAGTCATGTCTGCGGAGGCCCTTATTTAATGTTAATCACGTTTGTTTGATATTTGAATTATTCATTTGATATAATTTTAATTGTGTATTAATAAATAAATTAATCCAGATTTACTTAGAACAATTACGACGAAAGGTTAAAATGATATGTACTACCGATAATACACATGTTTCGTTAGTTATACATAACAATAGTACTTTAACAGGAAGTTCATATCACACGTTATTACAAGCTTGCCGAGAATCAGTATATGGGTTTAATAAATAGTTTTACTTGTTTTTACACTAGCAATATCAAAAATCTAGCTATCTTTACAATGACATCTTTATCGTATTCCCGTAAGTTAACTTTTCAAATTTATTTTGCTCTAGCGATGACCTGTAGGTTGTAGTCAGTAGCTGATTCTGGGGCAATAATATCATTGGGGGTTGTCATTGAATATTTTCAAATTTGAATCGTAACGATTTTTTAAATCCACACGGCGCTACCCGTGAGTGCACATGCGCATCGCACAAAAGTCTAGCGTTGATTGCCAAAAATATTATAGGTCGAAAAAATACCCCTTGAGGATAACCCCCCAAAAAATGTCACCAATATACTCTCAAAAATTCCGCGAGTTCCCCGTGGACCAACCAATTCTACTGTCTCCTAAGAAAGCCTGCTTTTCCCCCTAAGGAATAGTATTTTTTTTTATTAAGGTCAAAAGGACCTTTTACTATGGACGGGGAACTCGCGGAACATTCGGTCATTAGTAAAATACGCTGCCCTGAAACCGCTCTAAGTGTCGTCATAACTATTTGTGGTCGTAACTTATCATTACAATTTCATCATAAAATCGTTGCTTCTCATACTACCCCAAGTAGACTGGTAGAGAATACTCATAAGTATTGGTACATGAAGAATAAATAAATAGAAACTCCGAAAGGTCTCTAGAACAGCAGCATGCACAACTGATTGAGGTGCTAAAAGATGTGCGGATTTAATATTCTTGTCTAATGTCTTGTGTCTTGAATGATTTGTCTACCTTTCTGCCGATTTCATAGTCCATTCTTTCTCATGTTTTAGTTATTCTCATAGTCCACTGCTGGACATATAGCTCATCTAACGTTTGCCACTCTATCCGGCCCTACGCCCAGCGGATTGAGTTTGACACAGGATTTAAATCATTTGCAATATTTGTAGGTCAATCCCATATTGTTTATTTATGTGAACCTCACGAAAGTCACCGATATTGGCGGGCGGTACCTAGATTATTGAGTTTGTTGTTGCATAACTCGCAATGAGAATTTGAGACCATCGTCCGACATTCACAGTACTCAAGTAACGTTATATAATATAGTTTTAGCCAAAATATCTTCAGCAATAAGATGTACCGTTAGATTTTTCACATCCATGACTTTGTACATTCATAATTTGAAGAGGTCAAAAATTTCAAGGCCTTGCTATCATTTGATAGTAAAAGAGATGGCGTGTGTCAGACGTCTCTATCAATGTCACCCTTATTGTTGTTAATGCTTCTTATATAGTACGTAAGTACATTATTCTTAGTCTGTTCTTATACTTTGTTTTTTATACTTACATATGCGCCTAGTTCTTTTGTTATATTTATTAAATCAGCCCCTATACAAAATTTGGATGTATCGGGCAACGTGAAAATACTACTTATTTAAAAAAAAAATATTATTCTTGTAGGAATAAAAATACAAAAAAAAAATTACACAAAATGTGTGTAATCAAATCAATCATAACAATTTTCAAATATTATAACATTAGTATTTTGTGCATAATTTTTTACTGATAAAGTGCATATGCAAAAGCTAGAGGTCCCAATCTCGGTATACCGAGATCTCGAAATACCGAGATCCCGCATGATTTTTCAATCCCGCCGGCTGCGGGGTTGAGCATGCGGGATCCTGCGGCATTTGCGGGATTGAATTTCGCGAGCGCGGACGCTCGAATACTAGTATATTTACAAAATCCAACTATTTACCATGCTTCGGCGTATGACGCAACGTTAAATTTACCACCAAAAAGCGTAATTCGCAAAGAAATCAAAAAGTTGATTCAGAATATGAAATTCAATGCTTTATTGCCCACCGAAGCCACAGATACGGAAGATGACATGCCTCTCTCTGTTATGTGGCTGATAAAACATGTAATTCTGACAACATGAAAGAGCACACTGACTCTCCATCTCTAAGAAGAGTTAGAGGAACTTTAAATTTCGCCATGACTAGTGTTTAGTGCTCGAACTCCTTTGATTGAAACTATTATTAAAAAAGAGATGACTCTTTATGAATCAGGAGGATCGATAGGGAAATTTTTAATGATAACAGACAATGCTCTAAGCTCAGTCGTCCCTATAAGCGTTGAAGCTGAACGGGAGTTCTCCGCTGCTATTGCGGTTATCTTTGCAACAAGATAAGAAGTCCTGGGTGTCGACATATTGGAGGGAGATGGTTTGTTTCTTACGAAAACATTTTCAAAATAATAATTGCAATTTTTTTGTTCAGAATAATAATTGTTTATTATTATTAAAAATTTATTATTATTAAAAATTGGACGGGATCCCGTTCTACCGAGATCCCGCATCATTGTTTTTCCCGCCGATACCGAGATCCCGCGGGGGTGTGCGGGATTGGGATTAACAACTTATAAGTGTAAATGTACTAGTGGACCCCGCAGACGTTGTCCTGCCTTAAATATATTGAAAGAGGATTATAATTCTTTATCATCTCAAAGAGTTTTTATGTTACTGCCAAATAAAAAAAATATAAAACAAATAGTGACAGATTTATTGTTATTCTGACAATGTCAAACTTCTGGACGATGGCGCGAAGAATCAATGTCTGACAGTTACTAACAGAGCGAATCTGGCAGATGTTGTCCTGCCTTAAAATATCAGAAATAAAATAATATTGCGACTATAAACTGAGATGTAACCTGTCTTATCTTTCAAGTTGTATCAAACTGCACACGGTGTGCAAATTTTATTAAAATCGGTTAAGTAGTTTAGGAGTCCATCGCGGACAAACACGTGAAACGTATATTAAGACTAGTGAACCAGGCAGACGTTGTCCTGCCTTAAATATATTGAAAGAGGATTAGTTTCTTTATCATCTCAAAGAGTTTTTATGTTACTGCCAAATAAAAAATATAAAACAAATAGTGACAGATGTCTTGTTATTCAGACAATGTCAAACTTCTGGACGATGGCGCAAAATCAATGTTTGACAGTTACTAACAGAGCGAATCCGGCAGGCGTTGTTCTGCCTTAAAATATAAAAAATAAAATAATATTGCGACTATAATTTGAGATTTAAACTATCCTATCTCTCAAGTTGGATCGAACTGCACATGGTGTGCGAATTTTATTATAATCGGTTAAGTGGTTTAGGAGTCCATTGAGGACAAACATTGTGACACGAGATTTATATATATTAAGATAAAATATAAAAAATAAAATAATACTGCGACTATAATTTGAGATTTAAACTATCCTATCTCTCAAGTTGGATCGAACTGCACATGGTGTGCGAATTTTATTATAATCGGTTAAGTGGTTTAGGAGTCCATTGAGGACAAACATTGTGACACGAGATTTATATATATTAAGAAGATTAAGATATTATATTAAGACTAGCCTTCCGCCAGCGGCTTCGCCCGCGTGGACCCGTTTTATAGGTTCCCGTAGGATAAAAACCATCCTATGTCCTTTTCCAAGGTCCACTCTATCTGTGTTCAAAATTTCATTAAAATTGGTTCATTAGTTTAAGCGAGAAAGCGTAACAGACAGACAGACAGACAGAGTTACTTTCGAATTTATAATATTAGTAGGGATAGCGGCCGCCCGCGACTTCGTCCGCGTGGATGTTTGATTGTTTGAACACGCTAATCTCAGGAACTACTGAAAAAATATTTTTGTGTTGAATAGTCCAGTTATTACGGAAGGCTATAAGCTATATAGGTATATATATCATGCTATGCGACATTAAACTCCTCCAACGATGTATTCTGTGCTCCAACGCACACTGTTTTGATAGATATGATCTTTGACGTTAGGAACACACCTACATTGCTTAGACAACATTTTATACAATAGCAATAAAGCTCAAATTGACTACGTTTTAGTTAGAAAACATCTGTATGGGAAAAAGAAAAGGGCTGTTTTTATGGTTTTTTCGGCAATTATTTAAATTTTTCTCGCCGTAAAAACCATCCTTAAACCTCAACGAACATTTAAAAAAAACAATTGGCCAAATTGGTCTAGGCGTTGTTGAGTTATGCGCTTACCAACACATTTTACGATTCATTTTTATATTATAGAATTTCAAAACCCAATATGTGACACGACTGTCCTGTCAAATTTGTAGTAATACCGGTTCAAATTAAACCACGGGACCTGCTCTCAAGTTATAGTGTAAAAATTACATTTTTAGCTCCGATTGCAAAGAATTTAGGAGGACAGACGCATTTTTCCATGTTTTATTTTTTCATATAAACATATATTTTAAGTTACGTAGATTTGGGAGGACAAATTCGATGGTTTTACTTATTTACATATTTATTAACTGAACTTGTCAGCATCATTTTTATGAAATGTCCTCAACAAAAATTTTAATTGTGTCGATTGCGTGCCTTCAGTCTAGTCCTACTGCTTTCTCTCCTCAGGGAATATTGGATATTCTAGCATTATGTGCAATTGGACTTGAGTTATCTTACACATAATGTTAAGTCGGTTTTAAGTATGTTTTTGAAGCTATGCATGGATTTAGAAAACGAAGGCTGTCTACCTCATTATTTGCATGTCCGATAAATTTTCATACATTAAGCTCAGTAAGGCAATTGATTTCGCACAAGAAAATGTGAAGGTTAGAAGACGGTAAAATGTCATCAATGCCTATATTTGCTTATGTTTAATCTGCTGCAAAAGCGTTGTTTATGTTCATTGGCAAATCATCCAGCGGTTCGTTGGCCAATCCTCCAGCCAGTTAAAATCATTTCATTGTAACACACTATATACTGTACGTAACATATTGGTTTTGGATTAATCAACATTATGTTACTTAACGGTAGGTAAGATATGATTCAGCCGGTTTAAGTGTCGTAAGCCTCATTGTGAGGTTTTTGTATCTTCAATAGTAACAAAACTGATTTCTGGTCAAAGCAGAATATTGCATAATTGTTGCAAAGAAACAAATATTCAATTGTTTCTTTTTGACGTTTCTAAAATCTTATACCTATGTAACATTGCAAGTTAAACCTCTTGTATTGGATAAGGCGAGGAGAATGATGGGCTCTTTTCTTTTAAAACAATAATTATTAATCCAAAAGGGCATAGCAGCAAGCAAAGTTAGTGATTTTTAATTTCTTAGCTTCAGGATATTTCGTTTTTATATTAGTTCAGTTAATTAAACAATTTAAACATACAAAATAATACACATACATATCTAGGTAGCCCAATTACTAGAATATTCATTAGAATAAATGGATATTATGATACAAACTTACCTCATATTTTTTAAATAAAAATTATCGGGTTATTTGCCTTTTTAAGTAAATAAAGCAGGTTTAAATTGATGATATAAGATCAACGCAAAAATCTATTGTGCACACAACAGACGAGTGTTTGTACTTTATAATTAAAGTAGCTAACACTTAAAATAAGATTTACAGAGGAATTCACAGACATCATAATATCAGAACCGATCCAAAATCTATCGTGTGCATTATGATGCATTTCTGTGTTGCATATAAAGAAAAAAATCTAAAAATATTGAAATTATCACAAAAATGCAACCGATGAACGAGACAGATTTCCAAACGGAAATGCTTGAATAAGTCGATCGAACTAAGGCGGCCAAAACGCATAATCTGAGATACACGAATACACCTGTGACCAAAAAGCGTACTGACACTGATCATGTAGGCAGTGCAAAGTACACTAATTAAGGTCTATGACAATTAAACTTCCTCCAGATGAATGAAATGAAATATTCTTTATTCACTGTACGGTTCCTTTACAAACTCTTAGTGAACGTTATTTTTTTTGTTCTGTCTGCTCTGGGTGCGCTTAGGCAATGCTGAGCTGAAGAAAAGAGCAGAGGGAGAAAAACTTATGGGGTATACAATAGCTAACTAAAGAAGATAAAAGAATGGACGAAAACAAGGAGAAGACATAAAAACAAACAGATTAAAAACTTTTACACTGGTAACTATCAGCTTGAACCGTGTAGAGTTCATTCCATACGTCATTCTCGTTGCATTGTTGCATAATGCTATAGGGGCAGGGCTCGGTCCGATAAATTGCATCACGGCGTTCATGTTATGCAGTAAATAACCATTTATCGAATTCGTGTCAAAGGACCCACTCAGATATACATAATTGCGGTTAAAATCTAAAACACTTGTCACATATCTGCCGCTTGTTTGTCTAAAGTCGATAAACTCAAGGATCGGTTGTATTCAATTTAGGTCAAGCCGATTTATTGGCGAGATATTCCAATATTCAAGGGCGACATTTTCAATAACATGTCAAGTATGCAGATTGTGTTATCAGTGTACAGAGTTATAATAACTTCTTTAGACTGTCTAGGGATTGTCACTGATTTTCAATTGCGGCATTGATTTTTTAATGTGACAAGTATCTCTCTACTTATGATAAATGGATAACCTTTTAAATTAATAAATAAGTGCCGTCTATGGTCATTATATCTATTGTATCTTAACTTTATCCTTTTTGTTTTTTTTTCAATTAATAGATCATACAAGACTATTTCTATAGACGAAAAAGAATTTTCGTAAAAATTTAGTTTGCTCTACCAAAAGAGACATTATTATAAAGTTATCGTATTTATTGATATTATGTTTAAGTATGTAACGATATGATTTATTAATTTGTCCGATATACATGCAAATGTTTTGGTCACGGTCTCGATATATATAAATATTCCAACTGTCAATTAATATTTATTGCTTAAGCACAACCTAACCTAATCTGAAACCAGGTGTCGACGAGGTAACCAATATCAAAAATGAGACAGGTTTAATGATGATAATAATCAAGCTATAAATGTCACTGGTCCTGTATTATTGATTTCATCGCTAATAGTCATTATGTCATGTTTTATAACAAGCGGTTATTTACTAATAAGGCCTAATTCCAAGCTAAAAGTTACGTAGAGTTGGGTTAATAGTAAGTAATCTAATAACGCAAGTAAACTACTAAACGGTAGACGGTAGCGAGTTTAAATCAATCCTTAGACTGACTTAGAGCATCAAAGGGACTGACATGACACCGCGTGCGGTCATCCTTTGGTCCTCAATGGCTGCAACCCTTTTTGCGTCCCACTGCTGGGCACGGGTCTCTCCCACTTATTGGGGAAGCCTGGAGCTTACTCCACCACGCTGCTCCAATGCGGGTTGGTGGAGATGCGGGTTAGTAGCCAACCCGCTGTCGGATGTTTTCAAACCGCTCATAAGGCCTCCGACAAGGTTTAACGACTGTTATCTATCGACAACAACCGGGACCGACGGCTTAACGTGCCCTCCGAAGCACGGAAACGCGCATGAAATTTCTCCGCGCGTGAAGTTCCTCAATGAGTTGCTTTTAAAACGTTTCAGATTAAATACAGATTATTGTATAGTAAACAAATACTCCTTGCCTGGTAAAAGATCCAAAAATTAATATTAATCGAAGAAATATCTACACCAACACCTGTTCACGCATAGGCAGCGTTTACTTTTTATAGATATTCGAAATACAATGTATTCGAAACACTATGTTCCCATAATTTGCTATTGCTCTAAAATTAAGAGTGATCTATCCAGAGGAGTACTAACACGTTGAAATGGCAGAAAAATTAGGTCAGTTATTATTTAGTTAATCAGTTATTATGGCGATCCAGGTGACATACCCCAAGACAATATTATCTAATTCTGTACCATGAAATTATAAGTTTCGATTTGCGGTCAAAGCAGACTCAATACAGTTTTTCAAAACTATGATAATAATATGCTTAATTAAAACACATATCTTGACCTAAAAAGTCTGTGAATCTCATCCTCAATTAATCACCTATATAATCATGTATAGAAAACTAGTGTAGTTAAATTAAAAGGGCAAAAAGTTACGGCTGGTGCGTGAACGTTCGAATACCTACTTATAAAGTTATCATTAAAAATATTTTCACATTTATTTTTGTCACCACATTTAATTAAAAAAACTAAAGTATAAAATAAATATCATTTGGTTTTTCCTTCTAGCTAGTAACATTTCTTTATGATTTTGCTACACCTTTAAAAAACTACTAAAAGAATTGTACAAACAAAATATTATAAAGAATCAATGTGATACTAAATCACACTTAAAATCAATCATCAATCAAAAAGCCCATACAAAGTAGACATTGTCCTTTCTTTTGCATATTATTTTCTTCGATTACGATTTGGCCCAACTTACAGAGAGCTATATATATACGAATTTTTTACTGGAATGTTTGGATATAGGTATTGCTAAAGTGGACATAAAATAAAATAAATATTAAAAAAAAAAACAAAAAAAAAAACAAAAAACAAGTGGATAAAATAAATATTTTTAAATTATATTTTAATTTATATATAGGTATTATATTTTAATGATCATGCATGATCGACAGCATTCACTAACGCAGATTTTTAGTTGGTATGATAAATTTTTATTATAAATATTATATTAGCACAAGTCCTACTTAACTAAGGTGATAAATGTATTTTTTAAAGGCACGCGCCGCTGGCCCGGCTCGGACCGGGACTAAATCTGTAATATCTTCGAAAATATTCATTTAAATTACATACTGTAAAGAGCCATATTGATCTATGTTAAATGCACAATGTATTGAAGGTACTTAATTGAATAAGGATTAATACAGCCAGCAGCAGCCAAAAAATTGTTATTGTGGGTTATCTCTAAGAGATAGAGATTATACCATCGCGGACTTATATGTAGACCGTTTTAAGGTGTACAATAATGTAGTACATTATTTTGATCTATCTCGTAGGGTTCAGCCAGCGTTTGCAATGTAAGCGCAAAAAATGTGTTTATTGACATCACATTAAAAACGTCTAAAATTATCAGTGTTGCTCTGCTGTATCATTCATTTATATTATACATATAAACCTTCACCTTGTATCACTCTATCTATTAAAAACTCAGTTGTAACATACAATGTAGGTAAATATTAAGTATTTGAAATTTGTAATATAATATTTGGTCGACGTCGTACATTTCATTTCTTTTTTAGCATTTTTTTATTTCATTTTCTTCCTTTAACTTTACATTTTTGTAATGTCCTAATTAAACCCTTCATTTTGATACCCCTTCTCGACAGGATTTGAGGTATATTTTCGTAAGTCGTTTGATTTGGCTCTACAAAAATAAAAGTCAGTCATTTTGTTTTTTGGTTTTTTTTATGTACCCAGTGTCACTCTCACGATTGAGACGAATCCAACGACACCTCTCAAGCTTAAATCCATCGAGCCGTTTAGGCTGCAGGGCCTGCCAAAGAAACATAGCCACAAACATACATACACTCGAAAAACATTACCCTCCTTCTGTCGCAGTCGGGTAAAAAGGAAAATGTACAACGCACTACTTATATGGTATAAACTTGTATATTAAGTTAAAACTTATTTGACAATAAAGTGTCCATGATTGCAGTTATTTATGATATGTAACAATATGGTGGGTGATGATTTCGAAACCGATAAATCAACAATATTACCACATCCTTTTATCGCGGCTTAAAAGACAATATTTTAATGTTACCTTGGATGCTCAAATTGGGGTTCTTGGGTTTTACCAGATAAGATTTCGGATTGCATCTACATACATGGATTGCAACATTTGAACGTAAAATAAATAATTTAATGTATCAATATGTTTTGTAACATATTGATACATTAACGATGCCACGAAGAAATTTGAATGACCTCATGTCCATTATACAAGACCCCCATAAATACAATATTATTGGTAACTTCATAAATATTTTATTGGTGTGACTTTACATAAATCCCTTATTTTATTCTGAATCATGCAGACTGCCTTGTTCCCAATTTATGCAAGGGACAAGATGTGTTAAAATTGTCCATCCGACCGTGATAAGACTTCCTGCTCTTGTTAAAGTGTCTTCCGCTTTCATTGAAACAAAAAATATTATCCAATTTGTATTTTTACGCCCAAACAGTTGATGACAAAAAGATAATCAAAAGTATTTTTTTTAATTCCAAAAGTTAATATTTTGGTCCGATATTTTTGAACGGTGGAAAAGTTTAAATAAATAACTTATTTTAATAATTTTAATTCATCATTAACTCGTCGTAATTCCGCATGAAACATTCAAAAACCTAACATAACATCGCTTCCATTGTTCACAGAAAACCATCCTCGACAGCATAACCCAGGATGACCCGTCCTTCACCGGCGACGGCTACACCTCCCTGGCCATTATCTACGCCACGCTGGCCATTTGCAACTGGATGGCTCCCTCCGTCATCACCCTCACTGGACCCAGGGGGGCTATGCTCATCGGCGCGTTCACTTACTTGTGAGTACTATTTATTTATATAAGGTGATGAACCTGATATTGTTTTTATTTTATGAATATTTTCTTGCATTTTCGATACTCGTTATTGCATTGGAATTCATATCATTTTTAAATTTAAAAATTGAAAAACGGGGTTGGGCTAAATTTAAACTAATTTTCTTTTCATCTAACCTTTACTTGTGAGTTATCTAAAGATAGGTATTGAAAAATTACATTGAACTTTCAGCGAAGGTTTTTTTTTCAAGTCAATCTTTAGAAAGACGTCGTTTGAAAGGTAAGATGTGTTCCCGTCCTCCCTCTTCCTTCTAAAATAAGAGAACTTCCTTTTTTTACTAAAAATCTTAAAAAAACTACATGCTATAGATCTCAATGAACACTTTCAAAGAAAATTTTCAAAAACCGCTAATAATGTTTTTTGAGAAGACATTAATTTAAGGAGTACTACACTGAATATCGCTCGATCGATTAAACTGTTAATAACAGGCAGTTATCGAGTTTTGACTCGTACTTGCTATCATTAACTACGGGTCACTGACATTCACAGACCGCCTGTGAAACTTAGTTCATTTTCGCAATATACTCGTAGTCTACTTGAGCAAAGACCTCTAAAGCAGCTCAGATGTCAAAAAACAACTTAAAAAAAGTAATGGAACGCGGATGCCGCAGACCGGATCGGGCGGCTCCAATAAACTGCTTGTTGACTTTATGTGGCTTTGTTTAACACTAGCCTTCCGCCAGCGGCTTCGCCCGCGTGGACCCGTTTAATGGGTCCCCCAGGACAAAAAATTGCGTATGTGCTATTCCAGGCTTCATTACTCATCATCAAATCATAGGCGTTTAGCCAGTTGCTTCAACCGCGTTGACCCTATTACCCGTTTTCACGTAGGAATGAAGCATTTTCCCGCGGTAGTAGCCTATGTTATTCAGGGTGAATTTAGCTTTCTAATGGTGAAAGAATTTTTGAAATCAGTGCAGTAGTTTTTGAGTTTATTTATCACAAACATACAAACATACAAAAACACAAAAATACAAATCTTTCCTCTTTATAATATTATAGTATCTATAGACAAGTGATCCGGCCTGGCTTCGATCGGGTGATTTGATTTTGTATTACTGCATCAATCTATCTCACGGGAACAGTACCTATATTCTATTGCAGAATCCTCATCCCGGCTTCATGAACGGATTCAGCCGTTCTTGCGTGATAAAGCAACAGACATACATCCAAATATACATAGTATAGATTTTGTAAGGAAGGTGTGTTTGCTAAACAATTGTGATATGTTTATACAATTTCTATGATTATCAATAGAGATAATCACTTTCATGGGATCAATAAAGGATCATCTGGCTCAACAATTTGTGATAGTATCTACGTAAGTGTTATAAAAATAATTGAAGCAAGTTTTGACCTTTATTCTTGCTCTCTAATAAAATAAACAATCCAATTGTATGTACTCGTATTACCTACTAATTTTATGTAAGACGATTCGGTTATACTTTTAATTTATAAACATTTACTTCTTAGGAATCGAATTTAAAGCATTATGGTTTTATTTCTTTTGAGCCATACCACATGCTTCATTTTTTTTTAATCTAATTAAGAAATCCTAAAACAATCGCGGGGAAAAACTCGTTGAAATGTTTAATCAAGTCAGTAAGTCGCTTACTATCGCCCAAGACGCCCAAGTTGCAGCTAGGTTGGTCAATGTTTGAATTACTTTGAATTAATCATAGCAAGATATGAAGGAAACTAGTTATACTTATCCAGTAACTAGGGTCGTTCTAATCAATGCATATCTAAATCTGATATAGAGTGGCTAGTGGCCGCTAGTTGCCTTTTACCAGTTGCTCAACAGCGCAGTGCAGGTGGAAGTCTGATGTAACGCTTTAACTGTGCTAATTCTTACCACTTCGCCCCTTCTACATAGATATTTGTACATAGACCAATCATTATTGTTTGTTTAACTTTGAAGTTCTTATCCTGCTAAAAGTGTTTACCATGGTTGTCTTGAAAAGTCAATTTGTTTGTCAGAGAAATATTTTAAATGTTAAGGAAGCATCATTCCTGTATTTATTGTCTTAGCTGATAAAAAAAACTTAAATAAATGTCTGTAAAACAAGTGATTGTATAAAAATAAGAGATTTTATACAATGACAAAACCACCGTCACTTCTGATTGTTTCGAGGACTAATATCCCAGCTTAATTATATTCGGAAGATAGTTGTATTCTTAGCACTCCTTTTTATTGAAATAAAATAAAAATAAAATATAGGACATGAGCACAAATCTTTTTACTTGTGTAGTTGCTGTCTCATTTATAAAAACTAACATTACTTGTCAAAACAGCTATCTTCAAAGAAGAAACGAAGTATACATAAATTATGATCATGATCAGCGTGAGAAATCCAAAATATAAGGTATTTGGTGAAATTAGTCACGCCATCATTGAAGCAAAACTGTTTAAAATAATAACGTATTATACTGTAAGAATAAGTATCTATTCGGTATTATTAAATTTTAGTCATGGAAGCTCCATTATTGACAAAAAGAGGTATAGGTATCAGCACTAGATAAATGTAGGAGGGAAAAAACCTACGCACAGAATACAACCACGGTAGGTGGTGGTGGACTTGTGGCTGTTAACCTTACTGCAGAGGTTATCGAAGCGATAGAAGTAAAGACCGACTTTTACTGTTGTTCTTCCTACACTGGCCTACACGTAAGCATAATACGTGACAGTGTATTGTTTATGGTTTTACCATTTGTTACTATTTCGCAGAGTTTGCGTTGGTGCACATGCAATAATCCTATAAAGAAATAATAATTATCTACTAGTGTGAATGAAATTAAAAAGCTTTTGAAAATCCATAAAAATGGCACAGCCACAAGAAATAGCTGGCTGTCATCAGTAAATAGATCAGTAGATGGCCATGATCGCAGATTTTCACCAAGAAAATTTCACGGGTAATGTTGCAGGCTCAGATCAAATATACTTTTTTATTTGATCTGAGGTTGCAGGCGCAGACGAGTTTTTGGTCAATAAATCGAATTAGATTGGATGCCGTACTTAATTAACAGATGGGAAATTGGTAATCTTTCTTTCTGTACTAGACTAATCTGTCTGATCTCTTTCGTATCTGTTTAGTAGTATCTAATAATATTTTAGTACATAACATTGGTTAATATCAATTATAACAAAGAAATAAAGTTAAGCAACAATTTCCTAATAAGAAAAGTTTCGTTCTTGCAAAAACACAATTGTAAGTTTATCTTGATCCATTGTTAACGCAATTTTAATATTCTTGAGCACTTTTCAGATAAAAAGAAAATTTCCTACATGGAATATTTCAATATTATTGCAAACGTTGGAAATATAAAAAAACAACAATAAAGTGATAGCTCTATCAATAAATAGCCGCTGAATGACTGACAATGCGTGCGTTGGAGAATTTGCACATTCTCGTAAAGGCATTGACTTCATATAACATATTTTAGTCACACATTTGTCTCACACAAGAATAGAATTACTGCTAAAGAACATTCTTTAGCTATGCATTTGCTCATATCAAATCAAGAATTACCTATTATTAATTTATTATTGATTTACTAAATTACAGTAGACCAGAAAGCGCTACAAATCTTAAAGTTTAATAAAAGCAGATACTTCAGTTTATGCAAAGACATTAAGGAGAAATGTTTGCAAGTTATAGTTAAACATAGAAAGTAAGAAAGAGATGTTAATATGAACATTGCATTGCTAACCATTTGCTACCAGCAATTTCACCGGTTAATGACGCGGTGACGTATGATGTGTTATCTTGCGATCCAATGATCGCACAATTGCAGAGAATAATCAAACTGATAAAATATTAGAAATGAACGTTTTTCGCTTTGTAATTAATTTTATATAGCCATATGTTAAGAATATACAAATATGAATTAGAAAAAACTTAACATATTAACATGTACTGCCTGTTTGAAAATGTAGATAAATGAAACATAGTTTAAACACATATAGCCTAAACATAGTTTAAACATATATATAGCCGAGTACATATACACAGCTGTCTGGTTTGCATTTAATAAGCAAGCTTGCTAACAAAACACTAAGATCCTGTACATACGAATAGCTAAAGAACCGGAAACAGCGCTTATAAATTTAACAACTGTCGCTCTATGAAGTTTAAAAGTTAACGTACGATAAAATATGTAAGTGCCTAATAAGGTTACTCTAATTATATGAACATTACATCGCCTATCAGGTAATTGCAATGTTATTTCGCTGTCTAATCAAGCGGCATGTTAGCATGTTACGAATTACTTACTTAATTTAATTGGTTTTTTAATGTCAATGAGAACAATAAAAAATTCTGAATACCTGTGTATATTCTGCTTAATGTTTCTGAAAAGTTTTGAAATTATTTTCAGACATACATTTTACCTTAAATTTCCACGGTTCGATCAATTCTCCTCAAAAAATGTATTTGTTTCGAATAAAAACATAGAAAAAAACGTTGAAAGTTGTTCCCTTCGACATGATTTCAATTTAAGGCTTGTTTGTGTGTTTAATTTTGATTTAAAGCCCGCAGTGTGACGGTACACGAGGCCGTTATTTTGAAGCCACTGTTTGCATTCTAATCAGCCAGTTTTGTTACACATCGATTATTTCACAAAATGACTTCATAAGCGTTATAGACCCACCCACGCATGTTGAAGTAGCTTATTGACTGCAGCAAGATTAGAATGGAATACAATTTATTTATTTCTTTATTTATTTAATACATAGGCTTACAACTAACATTACAGGTAACTCCAAGTCGTTATTGCACCTGATTTTCAAAATAGTGATTTATTTAGATAATGTTAATTCAATTAGCAACACGATATTCATATTCTAAATATTCAACACATTTTACAGTAACGCATTAATTTATTTTAAATGTCACCAAAAAACGACAGTAAAGCAATAATAATTAATAAAACGTCATGCAACTATTATCAATGGATTATAAAATTATACAATAAAAAATTCAAAACAATGCCACAAATTAAATGAACAATAAAAACAATACGAATTAAATGAGTATCGTTAAAAATCACAGATAAATAATCAATTAATTGGATGCAATTATAATTACAAATCATTCATAACAATGTAAAAAAAGCAATAGGTACATAATTCCTTGTCAACAAATAAAATAATTAAATTAAAAATTACATAAGTATCATTAGAATCATTACAAGTCACAATAACAAAATAAATACCAACACTATAAACGACCCTCGTGAACTCATTCAGTGTACAGCTGAAGCCTGAAGATGTCATACGATCTGCCACCGCATTGAGCATCATGAACACCACGAACATGGTACCCACGACTTAGGGTATATCTACCCTACTGTGGGGCTATAAGTGTGAAACGTTATTTATTTATTTATTTAAAGTGGGATACAGTGTGGGATACACCGGATACACACAATACAATTTTAAGTACAGGAACCGACAAATTTTGTTTTGGATACATTCCAGCATTGATTTGTACTTGATCTCACTAGGAGCCCATATAACCGAATTATACTCCAAGTGACTTTTTACCAATGCTTCATATAAGGCACACTAAAGTTGGTAAAAGCGCCTGATTGTCTTAATATGAAGCCAATGTTTCTGTACACTTTCTTTGCATAATTCGGCTATATGCTCTTGGAAGTGAAGAGGTAGTCGGAATGAAGATGTAGTACAATAAAATACATATTGCATGAATGTTGTATAAATTATAGGACTAAAATATGTTGACTTATAATGAAGATACGAGTGCGAATATTGTAGAAAGAAGAGTAGTCTTAAAAGCATTCTAGAAACTTATATACAGCATATTCGACTATCATAAGGTCAAAACATTTTGTAAAGTAAAACCGACCCTGATTATTATATTGCGGCCGCTATAAGAATAAGCCGCTTTTCTAAAACATCATATCAAAGTGGTTAAAATTTATAACAGGAAGATACTAAAAGGAAAAATATCTAGACAATATTTTTCATTATTTCCCTAAAATGACGGAAACAATAACCATAATCGTCGATGCCATATCATTGAAGCGCTGTTACCTGTACGCAACAGGTAAACATTGCTAATAGAAGAAGTTACTTACAGTAATAATCTAATAACTTCCGGATGGAATGCTTTCGTCGCGAGTATTTTAAATAAGATGTGACTAAGGAGTATTTTATCACTACTTCTATTCTAAAATAGTAATTCCTGTTTTAAGTTCATAGTATGACCGATCTCTGATTGTGTTAAATATTTTTGAGTATTTCAGGGTTCATGACATATTTCATGGTCAGAAAGGAAAAGTGTAAATACAGTACATTTTAATAACAATAGATAACACAACAAATACGTGTAACCACTACGATACAGCAATGCAGTTTCCACAGGTATTTTCTAAGGTGATTGACTTTTGAAGTGTAATTATTGTGTATTTAATTGGTGAGACAGATGATCAAATTGACCTCGGCATTCCTTTCGCGTAGCATTTAATAACATTTTCAAGAGTTAAGGATACGTTGTCATCCACTCCATAAATAAAGAATTAACGTAATAGTAATAGTCAACTTATCATATTTTTTTTTGAGGACAGTAATAAAATAAACAAACAAAATTGTTGCTACTATGGCTATGTGCATTAACAATAATACTTCCTGTATTTTTACGCCTTGTTTTTATTAATATTATTTATAATCTTAACTATACCTACGGAACTAACTATGTAGTATAACAATACTAAATAAAAATTGGAGAAGAGATGCTGAATGCCTTAGCAAAAAAAATATTTTTTTCAACTCACTGTATATTTGCATAAGTCCTTCCTATAATGAAAGTATTGTGGGTTTCTTCTTTAAAGTACATTATGTTCGTTGTTTATTATTTACCAATCTCCAACGTTTGTTGACAGTTTTCGTTTTCGCTTATTTTCGCAACTAATTATTTATTTTTATTACTTTCTTTCAATAGCCGTAACAGTAAAGGCACAATACAAGGAGCGCCTGCCTTTCTAGAAGGACAGTACTTTAAAGTGTCATCATAAATATCATTATCGTCACTTGTATAGACACTTCATTGAGGTTTTACGTTTACAATAGATACTTTGTGCCATTTTATCCATAATAGATCAAATCACATGTCCAAATGACTTCGTTAAAACACGTAGACAAATTAATTAAAGCATACGAGTACGTACGTCAGATCTAGTTCGACGGCTTCGATACCCGGTTGCACTCAAGGCTTACTAGTTTTGTCACACCCATTTTATAACGTTTACATTTCACTACTACAATACATTGTGAATAAAAATAAACAACGGATATCTTTCTAAATTAACGTAATAATTATATTTAAGAATTTTAAAACATATGTACCTAAATGTTGCAGAAAGCTTACAGCAGTGAATATCCTGTTGGATAAAACTTTAAACTTAATACTGTACTTTTCATACTCTATCTTTCCTACTCTACACCTACATGCAATTTCTAGGTATATCTTGGATCACAATGACAGGAGTTTCAGTTAATCAGATAAAATCTTAATATATAATGATAAAAGATAAAATCTTAGACTAACTAACTACCTAGTTACTAAATTATTACATTTTCAAGAAAATGCATAATCTTAAATGTCACTAAATCTCACTTTAATGGCCAAATATTGAAGTAGGTTTTACTGCTTTACTGTATTCAGCAAAGAAAAGAACCATTGTTGGTAATAAAATGTTTAATATATTTTGACTGTAGCATTACACGAGTAAAACGGATACTAACAAGATGATTAGTGTACTAAAGTACCTAACAGATTTTATTTATTTATTTATTATTTATTTATGTAGGATACTGCTAGTATACCTACCTAGTTAGTAGTAATATTGGTAATCATTATTTGCTAATGTCAACGTAAACATTATCTTAAATATTTGAGACCAATTTGAAACATTAGATATTAGTTTAAGCGCAATTATTACTTTTTAATTTTTTACAAGATTCATAATCTTTTGAGTGACTGAATAGTTAACTTGAACTCTTTCAGTTGGAGAAAATCGCATTTGTAATGCTCACGAGTAAAGTATTCAAATTCAACTAATGAGAGTTTACGACTGTAAATAGACTTATTCAGCTTCAATTGAAACAAATGAACCTTAATTCGTAAAGTACATTACTTCATAAGATTAAGATTAAAATAATGATTGTAATCGTGCGTGCGTGACTGAGAAAAATATACCGTATTTAATTTTTTGTTATTGTCTCGTGTATCTACCAAACTTCAAAAACTGATTTAATAGGTGAAAGGGAATAAATGGAGAATCAAATGCCATAATATTCCGAAGGCCGGTCACGAATTTATTGAACGTGCGACAATGCAGTCCGACGCGTTTAGAGGAACTGTTCTGAATTTTTTGATTTGATATTTTAATTTGATTTTTTTCATTGATACCTAGTTGAGGTTGGGAATTTTATTGATTGTATTATAATCTACTTATGTATACCTTACTTAGTTACTTAGCGCAGAGATGTTGTGTAGGATTACCCTACATATTATTATGTAAGTCACACGTGTTCACCAACAACTAACTCGTTTAAATAATTACCTAACACATTAGTTACCGATACATATTAGATTGATTTATCAATATAAATAAATAAATATAAATATCTTTTGGACAATTCACACAACACCATATTATGATTCCAAACTAAGCAGAGCTTGTACTATGGTAATCAGAAAGCTGATAAACATACTTATACAATTCTAAATACATACTTAAATAGATAAATAATAATTAACACCCAGACACATAACAAATAGTCATGTTCATCACACAAATTTTTGTCCGGGTGGGAATCGCACCCACGTCCTCACGTTTCGCAGTCGGCTCATCACCCACTACGCCACGGAGGCTGTATAATATACTAATACATACATAAATATTAACACTAGTACGTATGTTGCACTAAAATTATCTTCATCATCATCAGCCCATATCAGTCCACTGCTGGACATAGTACCTCACCTAAGGCGTGCCACTGAGCTAGATATTCAGCTCTATGCATCCCGGAAGTCAATATCTTCGATACTCTAAGACGCATCCAGTTACTTCCTGCGAGCCCAGCGCAGTTCGTCGCTCCACCTAGCAGGAGGGTGCCTTTTTTGTGGTATCGGAGGGAAACCATCAAAAGGTAACCAGCACCTTGGGAGAGGATACCGGGCTATGTGGGATTTGTACCACACTAAAACCCGATCCGACCCGGAGTCCGGGATCTCCAGAGGAACGAAACGGCGTCTTCGCGGCGCCCTAGATCGGGCACATCTTTGGGATAGTAGATGTGCTCTCCTGTAACTTCCGAAGCTTTAGGTGGTATGCGGCTGAACGGATCGAGCTCCCACTCTCACCGCCCGCAACCCCGGAAGCCCCCTTTTAGTCTCCTCTTACGATCAGGCATGGGATACCGTATCACTATTCTTAATCCCGAAGCTACAGGGACTAAAACCGCGTGGCCTATATGCTCGTCTGCTGCTCCATTCAAATGTACATTTTTCTGTTTGTTTCAGATTTTTCATCATTACATTCCTGTTCCCGCGGACATGGCTGCTATACGTGGCGAGTGTCCTGATAGGTGCAGGGGCGGCTGCGATATGGACGGGCCAGGGCAACTACCTCACCCTCAACAGCGACTCGGAGACCATCTCCCGGAACTCTGGCGTTTTCTGGGCTATGTTACAGTGCAGGTAAGAGTTTGGAAAGTTTTCAGTCGATTTTAACATTTTATCCAGTTTTGTTATTTTTATACCATTAATTTAAATTTAATAAAAGATTATTTTCTTCTCCGCAGTCCATTTTTTGTCTAGCTTGTATCTACAATATCGATTTTATAACGAAAAAAAAATTATTACTATGTAATATCAAGTTTTTTTTTTCAAATTTATCAGCGTTGCCTCTTTAGCTTCTTTTGGTACTTATGTCTTCTACAATGTATTATACCTGTAACATTTGATTAAACAAAATTTGATGCATCGCTTAATGGTTTATTAATGGACTATGAATATTTTCTTTTTCTAAATCTTCGTATAGTATAGGTAACTTTATTTTCCAGGATAATTTGTAAGAGTTATGTTTGAAATCTCTTGGCTCAAATCTTATATCACTGTCATGTAAGAAAACGAAGTCATAATAATATGAATATTTTATTTTTAGCTAGAAAGTATTCTACTTTTTTGAAAATATCCTGCAACGCCCAAAAACAATAATATATCTGATTATCTATGGAGTTAGGATGCACATATTCTTAAATTTATTAGCTGTAAAATTTTAAAAGGATTTGCAGGCTATCATAAAAGTTTCATAAATATGGAATGTGGAAAACAACGCAGTAAATATTATAACTGTACTTTCTCAGCGCATCCAAAAACAATCAAAAGAAACTCATCTTGTGCAAGAAACACTTGAGATCCGGTTACAGTGGCGTAATGTTATTAAATAACCGATGGTTGACATTGTAATACTTACTTTTGGCATCATTAACGGCACATGGGTCAATTTATTGCTTTATACCATAAGTAAATACAATTATGAGTGGGTCCTTTGACAGTTTTATCGCGTTTTATTTAGCTTTTCTTTTCTTTTTTTTTAAACCGGTCGTTCTAATTATTGGTACATAAATTACTAATTGATCAATTTCTTCATGTTTTCATCGACCCAATTTTGCTGATTATCTTATTCTCTGAAAGGTATTTCACAGTAATCTTTCATTGGGAGTCATAGGCCTACTAGCATAAAGGATATAGGTGTAGCATGATAATGTTTGATACAATATGTGTCGCAGTGACAAGCGTCGACATCTAAATGAATAGCATTGAGTCGAATATTATCGTTTTTCATTTCTCCTAGGTTAAGATAACTACATTTTCTATCTCTAACCATCTGGTTAGCACCAAAGAGTTGGTTAGATAATAAAGCAAAACAGCGAATTTCGCCACTTACCTTTTGTTTGTTTCAGCTTGTTCTTCGGCAACCTCTTCGTGTTCATCAAGTTCCAAGGCAAGACGCAAATCGACGTGGAGACACGAAACGTGGTATTCGGCGCGCTGACGGCTGTCTGTGCGGTGGGGATTGTCTTCCTGCTGCTTCTGCGGCCCGCCAGACGAGCGCCCACCATCGATGATGTCAAGGTGATACTCACAATGTTTACATGTAGCCTGTTCAAGTTGCAAGGTACGACGTGTATCGACGTGGAGACGCGTAACGTGGTGTTCGGCGCGGTGTCTTTCTGCTGCTTCTGCGACCAGCTAGGCGGGTGCCCGCCATCGACGATGTCAAGGTGATACTCGCAGTGTTTACATGTAGCATGTTTGTGATCAACAGGTAGCAAGGCTCTTGCCTTGCACGCGGTGCTTGCACGCTGACATCGGTCAGTGCGGTGGGGATCGCGTTTCTGCTACTTCTGCGGCCTGCGATACGAGCGCCCACTATCGACGATGTCAAGGCGATACAGTGTTTACATGTTCCCTTTTTTGGTCATCAAGTTTCAAAGCAAATCGCGCAAGACACCATCTTTGTTGTTTCTGTGCTCATAAGTAAGACAAGCGCCCGCCATCGACGACGCAAAATGTTACTGGAGCATTGTTTATGTAGACTGTTCATGTTCAACTTTTGTGCCCGCTAGAGGAGCTTATTAAAATAGTTCTTCGGTAAGAAGAGTATAGACAAGAGAGACTAATTTTTTTAGAACAGAGGGGGGACTTAACATTCATAGCTTCAGAGATCGGTGATTGCACAGCACACTGAATTGATTATGGAAGTCTATTAATGTGTATATATAAAAATGCATGTCTATAAATGCATTCTGTCGTAAACAGTATTGGCTATGTCAAATTTACTTTAAATGAAAGTTGCTTTTCCATCATTTATCAAGTGCGTAGGCTTATGATAAAATGTTACAGTTTCTTTTCTTTCTACCTACGCTTTGGCGACAATTCATATGCTAATGTGTTATGTTATGATCTCTGGATTTTAGATTGTTCCAAGTTCAAAACCCTCATATTAATGACGAGATGCCGCAACCGGTTTCCAAATGGTCTGAATTTATTGTCATTGTTTAGACGCGATGCAAAAACACAATGTCAATGACCTTAAGTTACCCAAAACTTACAATGGGACACATCACACATTGCTGCATTTCGTGCAATTAAGATAAAGTTTTATACTGAAATTTTAGGTAGATGTACGTTTTATTTGTACAGCCAATATATTAGGATGAGCCTAGCTGCAAACCTCTTTGCGTCGCACTGCTAGGCACGGGTCTCTCCCCGTTATTAGGGAGGCCTGGAGCTTACTTCACAACGCTGCTTCTATGCGCCTTTTATCTACTGGTTACCTTATATAAGTTACATTCCTCGTCTTGATTTCGGTCGAGAAATGGAGTTTTGTCGGTGATTTTGAACTTTTATGGTTCGCCTGGAGAAGTTACCACCACTGCACACACTGCAGAAGTGGTGAATCAATTTTATTGTGTTTCAGTGGAAAGGTGCAGTTGCCAGCCAGACTTACATGAGGTGACCATCAGCCTCCGAAGTAGCAGCGCAACTACATACGGTCTCAGACAAGACATGCCTATGCTTTCATTAGGTTGTGTGTAGATGTCCATAGGCTGCAGCGACTACTCAACACCAGTTGGCCTCGTCTGCTACTCCATTCAAATCATAAAAAAGAGGATATCATCAGGCACCGTTCCATTTCAAGCTTTTTTATGATATAGGTAAAAACCAATGAATAAGTTAAAGGTGACATAAGATGCCCCAGTTATTAGTAGCCCTGATATTTATAAACTTTCTGTAAAATCAATAAAATAATAAAAACTTTCAAAGGACGATCTTGACAAGGGCGAGTCGTTAAAGTTTTATTGCTATAAATAAAGAATTATAAACATTCACCTTCGTTGCGTGGAAATGTGGAATTTACCAAAGAAATACGCGTTGTGAACCTTTGATATCAATCTCATTATCAGGTAAAGCTTAGTTCGATTATAGTAGGTACCTAGTAGTTTACCTCTCTAAAATTTGGTTTCGATAAAACGATACACAAAACGACACGAATACAAAATTCGACAACCAATTTTAAGGCGAATATGACTTGTTTAATTACTCGGTTAATTCAGAAGTTCAGAAGCATTATTAGATAAAATATTCCTTCCGTCTCTAGGGGTAACTGAGTGAAAAAAATGTGTGTGTACTTATGAACGCGCATGAGAAGTTATACTTCTATGGCATCATTAAAATAGTTTTTAATTGCATGAAAATAATTAATTACAATAAAAAAGGACATAAGCACTAATATTTACGAATGGTGAACAATATTTATCATAATTAATTACTGAATAGCAACATGCGCTACTAATAGATGTTCTATTTTTATTTTCTCGGTAGCTTTTGCGGGCAACTTTAACCTGTTACTTTTGTGTTACGGTTATGCGCGCGCATCTTTTAATTTCACTCTGATCATTTTTTCAGAACGCGCCTAAAGAAGTATAACTTCAATAAAATTATTCTTTAGTGGGTAGTAGAACGTGTATTTTTCCATTGTTTTAGTAGGTAGTTGGAATTACTGGCCACACATAAATGAGGGGATCAGCCATTAAGCTCTGGAGTAGCAGTAACTGCAAACTAGACTTTACCTTGAGGTTGGGTTGGATGTAGATAATCTTAAGTTTTGAAGACTCGTGTGGTACAATACTTGCCATATCGAAATGCCATTCAAGGGTCTTGGGTTCGATTTCCGGCCAGCCAGAAATTTAAATTATGTGTTGAAATTTCTGTTCTTGGTCTTTGTGTGTCCATGGCACCCATAACAGAGGGAATCCTAGTGTGGTGGCTAGGAGTGCGAAGCGTTATTTATTTATTCTTAAAAAGTGTACATCTTTTGCTATTCTAATTTCTGCTATGAAAAAAGCATGTCTCGCTGCCGATACATACCTGTAGATAAAAATGCAATTTATTTGTATTTCAGAGTGAGATGGTCAGCCATGAACCAGAAGGTCCCCTGGATGCGTTCAAAGGCGCGCTGAGGCTGTTCTGCACGCGCGACATGTTGTTATTGAGCGCCACTTTTATCTACACGGGTGAGCTTTTTTGTATTCTAACTCCCTATTTAAACAGTAACGTGTTTTTACCGACTTCCAAAAGGAGGAGGTACTACTGTATTCGGCTGTATGTATTTTTTTTTTATATATGTTCAATTGTTCACCGATTACTCCGCCGTTTGTGGACCGATTTTCAAAATTCTTTTTTTGTTCGTATGCTTATACTCCCGAGGTGGTCCCATTGTCACCAAATCAGGATCTGATGATGGGATCCCAGGGAAATCGAGGGGAACTCTCAAATTTTATAGGCACACACATTGATTTTCTTATACTTTCTGAAGCATAAGAGATAGTTGTGCATAGTAATCATCGTCTCATGTTGCTGAGCTGATGATGGAAGGTACTGCAACAGTGAGGAGTTGAAAGCAAATTCTTTCAATAAATAGTTTTTTATTCCAAATCTTAAATTCCTGAGGTGGTCCAACTATCACCAAGTCAAAGTCTGATGAGGGGATCCCGGAGAAATCGAAGGGAACATTCAAATTTTACACCACAACAAATGATTTTTATATTTTTACTAAAGTAAAACAGGCATTTTTGTATAATTATCATCATATCATGTTGCTGGGCTGATGATGAAAGGTACTACGAAGGTTAGGAGTTGAGAGCAAATTCTTTCAATAAATGGTTTTTTGTTCGATATCTTACATTCTTGAGGTGGTCCAACTGTCACCAAGTCAAAGTCTGATGATGGTATCCCAGAGAAATCGAAGGGAACATTCAAATTTTATAGCACAACAAATGATTTTCATATTTTTACTTTAGTAAAACAGGCATTTTTGTATAATTATCATCATATCATGTTGCTGAGCTGATGATGGAAGGTACTATGACGGTTAGGAGTTGAGAGCAAATTCTTTCAATAAATGGTTTTTTGTGGACATCTTACATTCCTGAGGTGGTCCAACTGTCACCATGGCAAAATATGATGATGTGATACTAGGGAAATCGAGGGAAATACTGAAACTTAATTAACTAAATTAACACACATTCTTTTAGTCATATTTTTTAACATAATACAAATATTTATGTCCGGTAATTATCACCTCATGTTGCTAAGCTTATGATTGAAGGTACCTAACGGGTAGGTCCTCAACGGTTAGGAGCTGAGAGCAAATTCTTTCATTAATTTATACGTTCAGGTGGACTGATAGTAGTATTCTTTCAGGCTATAAGATGGCTATTAGATAAACATGATTATAACAGGTATCTCTTTAACGTTTAGAGGTTAAGTGAAAAAAATTCCAATTGTGCTTATACATATGTGAAGAATTATTAAAATTACTAAAAAGAGTGAAATAAATTAAGTTTTTAACAAAAAAATAGAACCGACTTCAAACGGTAAAAAATAAAATTGTTCAGTACCTACTTCTTCTTGCTTATGGTAATGACTCTTAAAACTATTTTTGGAGTCGGGTCCTTAGTGAAATGTACTGTCTTTGTAAATATAGTGTACCTTTCGTTCTGAATGGACAACTCCAATATTGTTTTAACAGTCATTACCATAAGCAAAAAGAAGTAGGTACTGTCCCACTGTCTGTGCCCATTTAGAACGAATGGTACGACATTTTAGTAGGGGCCCGACTCCAAAAATAGTTTTAAGAGTCATTACCATAAGCAAGAAGAAGTAGGTACTGAACAATTTTATTTTTTACCGTTTGAAGTCGGTTCTATTTTTTTGTTAAAAACTTAATTTATAATGACACGCGGACCTGCTGAGGTGAGCAGCGATGTCTTAACCGGTAAATAAAAAGACCGCGGTCTCTGACACGAAGATACCAGATTCAGTTTCTCTGACAAATAAATTTGTAATGTGTGTTGTATTTATCGCTGCTGCTCCACGGTGATGAGAAATATTGTGATATTAAATTAACTACGATGTATTCCATCACCGTGCATCCCGGAGAGAAACTCATAATTTCTCGAAGGCGTGGTGTGCAACAATCCGCATTTGGCCACCGTGGTGGACTATGGCCTCAATCTCTCTCACTTGTGTCACCTGTGCCCAGCTGTGGGACTTAAAAAAAGTTGGAAAAAAAGACTAGCTGTGCCCCGCGGTTGTACCCGAGTTAGAAATCTTGAAGTAGATATTCTCCACAGGTTTCATGGGACGCACACTGTTGATCCCTACTTTATCCCCTTTGGTGTTACTTCATATAAATATCGCATGGTGCTGCCTTTTTTGATGTAGATTATCTGGAGAGCAGATGTGCTCTCCTGCACCCTGCACCTGCACCCATACAGCGCCGTCATTCCCGGGGCCGCTGGCTGAACGGATCGAGCTCCTACTCTCACCGCCCACAACCCCGGAAGCCCCCTTTTAGTCGCCTCTTACGATCAGGCAGGGAATACCGTAGCTCTATCCTTAATCCCAAAGCATTGTATTCGTATCTATTTAACGTGGCTCCAGCAGATCTTTTTCTATGAGAAATTAGTTGAGTTCAATAAAGTCTGTAAAGCCGTATTAAGATCATCAGCTCCGATCAAATCTATATTTCATTTTCTATAACTTTAAAACCTATATGTGATAAGCTTGACCTTATACTGCAGTATCATCTACTTCTGACAGACGCTTCGACGTACGCAGACTTCTTACATTACAATAGACATGAACAGATGTGTAAATACACGCAGTATTCGCGCGGTCAATTTATATATTATAAAACTAGCTGCACCCCGCAGTTTCACCCGCGTTAATTTTTTTAATAAGTATCCTATTTTACTTCTGATAACTCCAAGAATATATGTACAAAGTTTCATGATGATCGGTTGAGTAGTTTTACCGTGAAAAAGTAACAAACAAACTTACAATCGTATTTATAATATTATAGCGGCCGCCCGCGACTTCGTCCGCGTGGACTTTGGTTTTTGTATGCGTGTCATCGCGTAACGTGGAAAGTAAATTTACTGCGGTACGTTATTGCGGTACCCAGCTTGAAACCCCTAATATAAGAACCTTAAAATTTGCACCACTTCCCCCAGTGACCAAAAACTTGCCCCATTTGACCCCACTTGACCCAAATAATCGTTGTTCTGAATGAAGTTCAAATACTCGACAACAGATGGCGCCACTACACTTAATTTCCAAGTTGAAGGGTTGGAAAAGCCCAACGACGATTATATCTTTAAAAACACGCCCTTTAGGTTAAAACGGGAACTTTCTTGTTCGAGGGGGGATAAAGGGCTATCACACTATATAAGTCCCTTTATCGTGCTGGGACTCCTATTTAAGTTTTATCGGCACGCACATTTTATCAACTTAGTTTTATTATATAATAATGATATGTATTAACAGACACATATAAGTATGAGGTATATTAATGCTTGCCATTTTGTCGCGTTAAGAAACTTAAGGTTCTTACTACTCTTACTAGTAGGTATGTGCATATGGTAATAGTTACAAAAAGTAAGTACATACAACTAAAGTAAATGTGCTGCTGAATAGGAAAGCAATTGTCAGTAAAAGAGGTTTGCTGTCTAATCTCTTATTAATTAAGTACACCAACTGAGATACCTTGTACAAGATACTTCGCAACGTTCATTATGCTTTCATATTGAAGTATAATTTATAACGTAATTACCTGGTTGACTGTATAGTGGCTGTGCGTGATGTTTTTCCATTTCCTTATAACTTTGTTGGCAAACGTTTTAAGAATAATAAATGTCTAACTTCTATTACAGAGTTTATTTGCTTCCTGGTTCTTTATTATAATAAACATTAGGTAGTCTTTCATTCTAGGATCTATAGGTACATATTTAAAATCCATTTAGAAAAAAATATAACTCTGACCAGTAATAGTTTCTATTTTATCTTTTTACAAAGCACAAAAAAACCTAGGACCGGCGAAAATAAAGTTTTTATGGAGCGATATGTATATTATTTTATGTTCACCGATCCGCTTTGTTGTTTATCTGTCCACTATTATCCGATTTTCAACATTCTTCAACTCCATGTATACTTTTAATAGTGATATTACGAATTTCTGATCTTTCCCATTCGCTAATGCGAAATAGAATATTCGTTACATCACTAGTATAAAAACGGGACTGTTTTAAATTATGGATTGTTTTTCGCAGGTGTGGAGCTGTCATTTTTCAGCGGAGTGTACAGTCCCAGCATTGGATTCACGCTGGCAATGGGCGAGAACGCGAAACAACTTGTCGGCCTGTCGGGAGTCTTCATCGGCATGGGAGAGGTTTTAGGTATGAGCCAGCCATTTAAATAACATTATGATCCTTTTTTGTACCTACATTTTTATTGCTAAGTTAAATATGTTCCTGTTTCAAGCAAATATTAATGCAAGTGACCAATATGAAACAAATTGCGTTTATTGGAATAGCTACTAGGTACCAGTGTTGGGCATTAATTAGTTAATATTTTAATCATCTTAGTAATTGATTGAAAATTTAATTGCAATTAATTTAATCACAATTAATTTAACTGCAATTAATGCCCCCCTAATAACTCCCACAATTAATTAATTGCAAGGTACAATTAAAAATAACAATTAAGTAATTGTTAATTGAAACGTTACAGTTAACAATTAATCAATTGTTAATTCATATTTCGCAATTAACAATTAATCAATTGTTATTTTTAATTGTTAATTATAATTAAATTTTGCCCAACACTTCTAGGTACTTACTAGTCTCAGTCAACCCAAAAAACACATGTTCATACTGATCCTATCTTCTAGTACCTAAGATAATTATGCGTTTTTCGATATAAGGAAATTGGATAATAGTTTTATCCTCTGCAACTGTAGCGTACTAACTCGTTGCAGAAGTCGAAATAGGGCAGCAGTTTGAATCGGAATGCACATGGGGTCTGGTGCATTCTGATATTCCTGATCCCTTAAACTTTAACCTGTCTGCCTGGAAAACCAAATATAAATGAGAGAACTGGATACAAAAGATCATTCACTAATCGTATTGGCTTTAGAGCGTTTGTCCACCGCCGCCGTCACCGGACCGTCACCGAGAACGAGATTATTTCGGGCCGAGTTTAACGTGACGTGACGGCGATCGTCTGTCCACCGCGCCGTTATATCGGTGGCCCAGTTCTAGAGTTTTGTCGTGCGTGGTAGTCGCGTTTTCCTTTTTAGTAGAAATAAAACAAACTGGAGGATGGCTAGTTTCAACCGGCGACAATTGCTTCTTTTTTGCCACGCATTTTTTCTCAAAATTTTATCTTTTGACACATCCTTTGTTTTATCCCACAAACAGTCTTTACTCTCTATAGCTTCAATTAATGTATAAATATCGTATTTGAATTTCTTAGCCATTTTTTAGAAATTTAGTGGTACGCAAAACAAAAACCCGGCGAACGCCGAACGGTGCGACGGTAGTGTGTGGACAAGAACAAACGTGTTTTGTATTGCCGGCACATCGGCCCGTCATAAAACCGTGCCGATTTCTAGCGGTCACGCCGAACTACTCGGAACATCGGCGGCCGGGATGACGGCGCTCGGGCGACGGCCGTGCGGTGGACACATGGCCATAGAAAATGTAGCATCGCTAAATCGGCGCCGTCATCTCGTTCTCGGTGACTTCCCGGTGACGGCGTTGGTGGACAAACGGCCTTAGGGTTAACAACCTACTCCACCTATATAATAAAAAAAGATAAAAATAATGTTACATCGCATCCTTCTTGTTTGTTTTCTACTTGTACTTAGGTAATAACTTTAAGTGCCTATAAACATTAATAATAATCTATTCAATGTCATCTTTGTTTAGCACAAGGTCGTGATAGATATGTATGTACGTTACGTACAAACGTGGCGGTATAACACGTCTTAGATAAAAAGTTATAATGAACTCTTATCAACACTTGATTCAACAACTAAATTAACCTGATTTATTGAACATAATATTGATTGATATTTATCTATATTAATTACAGCATACCAGCAAAAACAAGTATTTCTTGTTGATAAGCGCAGACTTATTTAGTTCACCCTTAAAAACTTTCCGTGTATTTGTAAAGTGCTTGTATTACACTTTAAAGTGACAAATACAAATAAATGAAATTGGAGTGTCTGTTTGTAATATTAATATAACCGCTTTTTACTAGAAGCATGTACATACGGTACATAGGTATATCAAAATAACATATTTTACAATTTTTGTCTGTCTGTCTGTCTATCTTTTTGTTCCGGCTAATCTATGAAACGGCTATACCGATTTTTACAGGACTTGCACTGGCAAGTAGCTGATGTAATAAGGAGTAACTTAGGCTACTTTTATCTTAGAAAAATATGAAACTAAAGTCCACGCGGACGAAGTCGCGGGCGGCCGCTAGTATAGTATAATATTTTACTTAGAACAAATGCTTATGACCAAATCTGTAAGGCATAGCATAATCATGTTGTAAATAAAATTGTTTATGTAGTAAAATGTCTATTTTTGAGCACGAGACGATCGGCCTAATCTTTAAATCTCATTTTAAAATTGATAGTTATTCATACCGAAATTGCACTGCAGGTGGCGCCCTCTTCGGTATCCTAGGCAACAAGACAACCCGTTGGGGCCGAGACCCCATCGTGATCATGGGCTACCTCATCCACGTGACCAGCTTCTTCCTCATCTTCATCAACTTGCCCAACGTGGCGCCCTTCGGGGACACCATGGACGTGTCCTACATCGCGCCTTCCCCGTACCTGGCCATGTTCTGCAGTTTTCTCCTCGGCTTCGGAGACGCCTGCTACAACACTCAGATATACTCCATACTTGGTAGCAACTACTCAGACAACAGCACATCGGCGTTTGCTCTCTTTAAGTTTACTCAGGTGAGTTGTTGAAACTGCCCGCTTTACATTCATATACACTAGGATACTCTGTTTCGTGGGTACCAAGTACACACAAAAAAAAACAATGGATTGCACTCCGGTAGTGCCGGCAGAAGTGATAACTTGAACATTAACGTTGTGCATTTTTACACGCTTTTTATTAGCTTCACCTGTATGTTTGTATGTTTGTAACCGACTTCTTTGGGCGCGATTTTGACCCACTTTAAACGGCCAGATTTCGTTCAATCTTTGTAGATTTATTGAGGACCGATGACAATACACTAATTTGATAAAATTATTCCATTTTTCAATTTGCAAAATATGATTTTTGTTAATTTATATAATTTTCTGGTTAACTTGAAAATTTGTATAGGGGTTAAGGGCCGATGACAATGCAATAATATGAGAATAAAAATCCAACTAAAAAATTAAAAATAAATAATAAATAATGTAGTTTAAAAAACTAAAAAACACGCTTTTGAGAAAATACGAACTAAAAACTAAAAAAATAAGAAGAAAATGTATATTACTGTAAATAAAGCGTGGGGTGGTTTTTAAGATACTATTGACACCATGCACCCCACGCTTTATTTACAGTAATATACATTTTCTTCTTATTTTTTTAGTTTTTAGTTCGTATTTTCTCAAAAGCGTGTTTTTTAGTTTTTTAAACTACATTATTTATTTATATTTTGGAATGGTTAGGGAAAAATTTCGCTCGAATTGCTTTTATTATCAGTATTATTTTTCATCTAGTATTTTCAGTAGGTTTTCATCTAGTATTTTTATAAAGTACTTACTCATTTTCTTTCACTATTTCTTCGTCACTTTTTTCATTAATAGATGCACTTTGTTCAATGTCCATATTTTAAATATCTGATATTTATATAAACGAATTTTACAAGTATAGACAGTCGAGCCGTCATCAGCTGTCACCCCTCCGTCTTACGAATATTCGATCAGGCCACGTGTTTTGACGCGAGTTTAACATTTTTTACCCACCCCAAAAAAAGTGCACAACGCTCCTAACCTTCGGCTGCGCCTCGGCTCGGGTAGACATTAGTCGGAGCTCCTTGCAATGACAGCCTTTCCGCACTTGTAATGAAAATATACTATTTCATATCACATGCATTGAAACAACAAGTTTTGATCTCTGTTTTGCCAGTCGAAATAAGACAATTTCAAACCAATGCGAATGTGTCAGTCAGAAACAACGTTGTTTCTGCCCTAGGGGAGAAATATTTATTATTTATTATTTACGTCTTTATTTCAAGTCTGTCAGAATCGCATTGACAACTGTCGTCAAATCGTTGTAAAAGATTTTTTTTTCAACCTTTTTTTTATGTCCCGCTGCTGGGCACAGGTCTCCTTCTCACAATTGAGAGGGATTTAGGCCATAGTCCACCACGCTGGCCAAGTGCGGATTGGTGGACGTCATGCCCTCGAGAAATTATGAATTTCTCTCAGGCATGCACGGCGATGGAGATCATCGTAATCAATGAAATATCACGATATTTTCCATCACCGTGGAGCAGCGATAAATTCGCACATTACAAATTTCTTTGTCAGAGGTGCGCGCCGAGGATTTGAACCTGGGATCGGTCGCGGTGTCAAAAGATATTACTGCGCTATTTGTCTGAAATAGTCTTACTTCGACTGGCTACAGAAATCAAAACTCGTTGTTTCGTTACATGTGATATGAAAAATACAGTGTGTGGCTCGGGATGAAACAAAGACGATTTCAGACCAGGGCGATGACAGCCCTCGCGAAATGGTTTTGTTTCACCTTTTTTTTTTGTTCTGTCTGCTCTGGGTGCGCTTAGGTAATGCTGAACTGAAGAAAAGAGCAGACGGGGAAAAACTTCAGCTCTGTTTCAAGCTTATTTATAATTATAGAGCTGCCAAAAATGTTACCGGGGTTGGTTGCTTAAGGTAAAAATATTCGTCGAATAAATTAGCGCTGTCATTGTTGTGACACTTATGAAATATGAAAAGGATAGCGATAATATGAACTGACTAATAAATAACATTATCTTTCACGCCGAAAATATATACCTATTTTACTTTTAGTACGCGCTGCATTAGTTTCACTTAGAAAAATTTTAATAGTACATTGCAAATTATGTAATTAAGTTTATGAATAATATCATCACAGCATTACCAAAGTTCATAAAATTCTATCAAAATTTAACTTGAAAATTTGCACTTGAAATCTCTTTATCGTTCACTGTCCAATTTATTAAAGTTGAAGCACTTCATTAGAAACAATAACTTCCATTGTTAACTAAAATGGGGCTGCCTAAAGTGCTCTTGTCTCAAGTACGAACGTAAATAGGGGTAAATTGAAGTATGCATAATATTCTAAATTTAAAAGGTAATCTATGTATGTGATGTGCAGCTTCGTTATCGGAATTCAGAAGGTCGGTATTAGTGTTTGTGAATTTTTTTTAAAGTGAAAATTTCTTTAGCAGCGTTGTGCACTTTTTTTGGGGTGGGTAAAAAATGTTAAACTTGCGTCAAAACACGTGGCCTGATCGAATATTCGTAAGACGGAGGGGTGACAGCTGATGACGGCTCGACTGTCTATATTTGTAAAATTCGTTTATATAAATATCAGATATTTAAAATATGGACATTGAACAAAGTGCATCTATTAATGAAAAAAGTGACGAAGAAATAGTGAAAGAAAATGAGTAAGTACTTTATAAAAATACTAGATGAAAACCTACTGAAAATACTAGATGAAAAATAATACTGATAATAAAAGCAATTCGAGCGAAATTTTTCCCTAACCATTCCAAAATATAAATAAATAATGTAGTTTAAAAAACTAAAAAACACGCTTTTGAGAAAATACGAACTAAAAACTAAAAAAATAAGAAGAAAATGTATATTATTGTAAATAAAGCGTGGGGTGCATGGTGTCAATAGTATCTTAAAAACCACCCCACGCTGGTGACGACAGGTCTGGTTTACGTTAGCGCCATCAAGCATTTTATTATAGAGAACACGCATACAAGGGACCGAGAGATAGAATGTATCGTGTATTTATATGTATTTTTTTATTTTTTATCTTTATATTTATTTCCTTTCATATTTTTTACGAACCCAGGAAGGGTCACATTTTTAGCATGACATGTATTAATTTAAGTTTTAATTATTTTAGCATGACATGATATAGCATTTCCTGTGTCATTTTCGAAACTATTACTAATATCAAATTATCTTATTAACGCTTGATTATAAAAACAAATGCAACATTTTTTTCTTTGTTCCAGTCCCTGGCAGCGGCCGCATGCTTCTTCTACTCGTCCCGAGCGCTACTATCAGTCCAACTGGGCATCCTGGCGGTGCTGGCGTCGCTGGGCACGGCGGCGTTCTGCCGCGTGGAGTGGGCGGGCCGGCGCCGCGCGCGCGCCGCCGCGCTCGACCCGCTCGACGACAAGGCCTCGCCCGCCACGCACGCGCTCGCCGACAACGCGCTGCACTACGACTGAGCTGAGGGAGCGCTTTATGTGGCCACACTTGTTTCAAGGGTGGCCACTATATGCCAGTCTGAGAGACGTGATGACGTTTAATTTTAATTTTATTTTCAATGGCGTCCTGTGGTGTTAAGTGACTAACTTAAATAACGCTAAACACTATAGTTACTAACTATTACACTACACACGTAGCCCCACACTAGGATTCCCTGTGTCGTGGGTACAATAGACATACACAAAGACAGATAAACACAAACACTCAGACCGAGAACAGAAATGGAAACTCATCATTCATATTTCTGATTCGCCGGGAATCGAACCCGGGACCCGTTGATCGGCAATCCGGGATGGTAACCATTGCGCCGCACGGATCGTCGGGCAAACCTTAGTCGTGTCTCGAGGCCTCATTCTCTTGTTTATGTTTCACACTTGTAGCCCCACAGCACAGTACGGTAGATATGCCCTATGACGTGGTTGTCATGGACACACAAACATGTACACTAACACACAGACTGAAATCAGAAACAGAAACTCATCATTCCAATCTCCGCTTCGCCGGGAATTCGGAACCGGGACTGCCTATTGGCAGTCTGGCATGGTAAATGTTTCAAACTATGGCTTGCATAAGTTTTGGCCATCAGATGACTACCTATATAATTATACACTATATATACAATTCGGACGAACGCATGTTGCTCTGTCGAACGCCTGTTTTCGATTCGTTTATGTCGACATTTCGACTTCAAAAATTTGATATGAAGATTTTCTTATATATAAAATTCTTGTGTCACAACGTTAGTTACCATACTCCTCCGAAACGGGTCGACCGATTTGTATGAAATTTTATATACATATTCAGTAGGTCTGAGGATCGGCTACTATCTATTTTTCATCCCCCTAAGTGATAAGGGTGACCCATCCCAAACATTTAAACGCAGTACGGAGTTAGCTGTGTCAGCTAGTAAATTATAAAAAGAAAGCTTGATCAATATGAAGACCGTAAAGAATGGTTGCTATAACTAATTTATATATTTTGGTCTCAATAATATTTGTTGAAGTGTGGCCAACTCGAATAGGTACTGAATTAGAAATTTTAAACCTACTAATTAAAAACCTAACAAAATAAACATAACATTAAAGTATTGTAGTAATCAACATTTATATGTAATAGGAAATGTTGGAATTAATTATTAAAATGTTCAGTGTAAATGAAACAGTGGTTGAAAAGATTTTAAAACAATCCAATTTATGTTAATGTTGACTGGGATGACATGTTTACACTGTTTAGTTATTAATTTTATATTGTTGTTATCTTTATTAGAATACTGTGTCTGTATAAATGTAAGATGTGTAGATAGGACTTGTTTGTAAATATTGAAGGAAATGTTTTGTATGGTTAGTTACACCAAGCCCACATTACGTAAGTAAATCAATAGGAGAAGAAAGATCCCTTGCAGTAAAGATGTATACAGTAGAGTGAAGAGATAAGGGTGTATCTTGTTAGCACCTAGGGATCCCAATCCCGCACACCCCCGCGGGATCTCGGTATAGGCGGGATCAAAAAAAACAATGATGCGGGATCTCGGTAAAACAGGATCCCGCCCGATTTTTTTAAATGTTTTGAAGGTAGTAAACGATAAAGCATTCTCACCCAGATTACTTTTTATCTTGTTGCAAAGATAACCAGCAGCTGAGAACTCCCGCTCAGCTTCACGCTTGTAGGCACAACTGACCTTAGAGCATTGTGTGTTAGCGTTAAAAAATTCCACATCGATCCTCCTGATTCATAAAGAGTCATCTCTTTTTTATAATTTTATAATTTCAAGGAGTTCGAGCTGGCGATGCACAAACACTAGTCATTTAATTTGAAGATCTCTCTCACTCTTCTTGCAACATTAGAGATGGAGAATAAGTGTGCTCTTTCATGTTTTCAGAATTACATGTTTTATTAGCCACAACAAAGAGGGGCATGTCATCTTTCGTATCTGTGGCTTCGATGAGCAATAAAGCATTGAATTCCATATTATTCTGAATCAACTCTTTGATATCCTTGTGAATTACGCTTTTTGGTGGTAAATTTTTTGTTGCATCATCCGCCGAAGCATGGTAGATAGTTGGATTTTGTAAATATATTAGTGTTTGAGAGTCAAACAAAGCTCGCGAAATGACGTGCCTGTAACGCTTTTCAATCCCGCAAATCCTGCAGGATCCCGCATGCTCTATCCCGCAGCCGGCGGGATTGAAAAATCATGCGGGATCTCGGTATTTCGAGATCTCGGTATACCGAGATTGGGACCCCTATCACCACCTTTGGACAAGGCATGTATCCATAAGGTGAATTTTTAACTATTATTCAGATACTAGCAAATGTTTTTACATAAAGAAAACAATAACATCGTTTCATGACATGTTACAATACAATACATATTAAGCTAGTAGTATTGCTAACTTTAGATAAAGTTTAAATAATTTAATGATGTACTCCGTTATCTCTTCTCTCTATTTTTTAATGAAATTTCATAAAAACTCATAATGATGTAATATGTTTTTTAAGTATACCTACTTGATAAATCTTGCAAAATAGTGTTATTGTTGAGTAATGCAACCATATTGACTATGGTAGTTGATTTAAAGTATTACAAATAATAAATGTCATAATAATGTTTTGTTTGACTTTTGCTAAGTGGACACATATTGTTATTTCACATCTATAATGTAAATGGTATTTCCACAGAATATAATAAAAGAGGTTAGAATGGGAATGTGGCCGGGGCAGACGCGCCAAAGTTTTGAGCAAACGCTCGTACTCTAAAGAAACACGCGATCGTGCTACGATATGCGTGCTTGGGTGTGATTCGTTCATTTGAAATCGCGTGATTATGCGGCGCTAAGATTGGCTTGGCGCATGGCCCGGCGGTTAGCGTAGAACGCAAACGATCTATGCAACTAAGTCAAACGGGCGCGGTCTGGAGTGAGATGGGTGACCGCTAGTGGCAAAAAAAAAAAAAAAAATTCATGCGCGTTTCCGTGCTTCGGAGGGCACGTTAAGCCGTCGGTCCCGGTTGTTGTCGATAGATAACAGTCGTTAAACCTTGTCGGAGGCCTTATGGGCGGTTTGAAAACATCCGACAGCGGGTTGGCCACTAACCCGCATCTCCACCAACCCGCATTGGAGCAGCGTGGTGGAGTAAGCTCCAGGCCTTCCCAATAATGGGGAGAGACCCGTGCCCAGCAGTGGGACGCAAAAAGGGTTGCGGCCAAATAATAAATGTCATAATAATGTTTTGTTTGACTTTTGCTAAGTGGACACATATTGTTATTTCACATCTATAATGTAAATGGTATTTCCACAGAATATAATAAAAGAGGTTAGAATGGGAATGTGGCCGGGGCAGACGCGCCAAAGTTTTGAGCAAACGCTCGTACTCTAAAGAAACACGCGATCGTGCTACGATATGCGTGCTTGGGTGTGATTCGTTCATTTGAAATCGCGTGATTGTGCGGCGCTAAGATTGGCTAGATTTGAAATTGCAAATATGTGCGTAAGCTTCATATTTATTTAAGTACAGATGTAATGGAGGTGAAAGGTGGAGCTTGATCGGCGACGCCAGTTTTTCTACGAACGGCGCATTATTGCCGTTCTACCTCTTTTAATATGTTCTGTGGGTATTTCTATTTTGTTGAAATCAAGTTTGCGTCATGCTATAATTTATTATATACTTTCTATAGATTATTTAGTTTCGATTTCTTGTAAATAAAATAAATACATTGTAAATGAAATTATATTTATAATATTTTTATAATCTGTAAATATTGGCTTCTCAAGTATATGATATACCATCATAAAAAATCCAGAGATTTTTAAACCAACTACTTCATTTAATGTGGTTGATAGGTGCTGTTTTTGTAATATACATATGAAAATTAAATCTTGAGGAATGTGATGAGATGGTAAAAGTATTGTGTAAGTGTAATGTATTTAAAATTGACAGAGAATATAAAAAAATAAATTATGACATAATTATTTTTAAATATTATAGTATATAAATATTTTTCATGTCTTATAATGTATCTCTTGTGAATTGAAAGACAAGTTCATGAAATAGACATATAGGTAATATTAATTTCCAAGCTATCAATATAATAGTTGGAAATGAATTATGTATATCAAATAATATTACAAATAATGTTAAAAAACAGACGTATTGGGTATAAAATATAAATTGCATGTATTATAATGTGACATAAAAATTCTCATACTAAAACATTCCAAATGCATTTACTATAAGTGTAAATAAATACTTTAAAAATAAAATAACTATCAACTAGTTTGAGATGAAAAATAACAGTCAATAATGTAGTCTAGTCAGTGACTGTTTTGTCCATCCACTAGTTATAAACACAGGGGTAAATGTGTGGATTTTAATACTAATAGATATAAATATGTATAAATTATTCCAATTGCTTGTATTTTATAAATCTAAGTTTCTAATTAAAGTTATATTTCAATCTAAATATAATAAAGTTTATTGTATAATGCATCAACATTAACAAAATAAGCTAAATGAAAGAACCTATATTATATGAATAAATCCTATTTTAATTAAAGAATCAAGTTTTTTATTTACCAGTTGAAATATTGATAAAAACCTACATATGGTTCTCCTAGTCTGTTAGTAGTTCAGACTACTGTTTATTTTATGGGCACAGTACAGTGCCTACAAAGGTTGCCTCCATAATACTTCAAATAATAATAAAGATTTGATTACAATAACTATATTTCACTAAATAACAATTAACAATAAATACTTAGGTAACAAATGTTAATGACTATTTACTATTCTGTTGCTCACTCTCCTCAACATTCCCAAGCTTGAAGTCCATTGGTTTGTCGTAACCCATGATCTTTGCATAATGTAATGGGTCTGTAAAATGCCTTGCTTCCAGAAACAATGGATTACCCTTAGCTAACATAGTTGTGAACATCCCGGGAATATCTGGCACATTTACATCTTCCACTTTGAAGTCCAACTGAAATACATACTCATATTACTGTCTCTTGTTTATAAAATCTGTGTAAATAAATAAATTTTACACACTCATAGCCCCATAGTAAGGTAATTAATACCCTGTGTCGTGGATACCATGGACACAGATGACAACAGAAATTTAATCTCATCATTCAAATTTCTGTTTTGCCAGGAATCAAATCTGGGACCCCTTGATTGGCAGTCCAGCATGGTAACCATTGCACCAGGTCGTCAATGTGTTTTAACATCATTTTACTGTAATCATGTAGCAAATATAGGTAGCAGCAATATTTTTAGGTTTTTCAGCAATGTTTGACTTTTTCTGCTTATGTACTATACTGTATCACACAGTTTTGTTAGCATTTTACATAATATTCACAAAATAAAAAATATTTGATTGCCAATGCAGTTGTGCAAAACTAAAAACTATATGGAGTGAGCAATATTCTATGTAGACCTCGGGTATTCCTAGTAAGACTATGGGCCAAGCTTATTTGTATCCACTTAGAGTATAAGATATTTATATTGATTAAATATCAATAATTATGTATAATGTCATTTATCAATATGTATAACATCATTGCTTAGAGCATCAAGGTATGACACCCATCAGAGAGGAGTGGCCTTTACAGGCGAACCTCTCATCCCAATGTCCATGCAAAATGTGCCTTCTAGTTATACAACTAGTGTGTGTCAGTGTTGACTGTGCATAGAAAATGACGTTGTTAATTGAAATCGACATATTTAGAAATGTATGCGTCTGTAGTGATGAAAGAATATTTGTGAATGTGTGACAAAATTAAAATGTGTGCGTTTTTCCCCCGCACCCGATTTGGCACAAAAATTATGTATCGAAGCGAAGCACTATGCCGTCTCTACTGAAGGGTAAGTCAGTAACTTTGATGCTCTAAGCATCATTGTTACCAAAATCATTTTCTCAAAGATTAGTTTTCTGAAGTTTTATGGGACCAAATGTCATAAACAAAAAATATGAGCTTTGAAACTTTAATCTCTTCTTTTGATAATTTAAGACCGTTAGCATGTGTTAATAATTAATAGGACTTACCTGCTTTGGCATGAGGAAGAAGTTAATTGTAGTAGCTTTAATCATGTAGCAAATATAGGTAGCAGCAATATTTTTAGGTTTTTCAGCAATGTTTGACTTTTTCTGCTTATTTACTATACTGTATCACACAGTTTTGTTAGCATTTTACATAATATTCACAAAATAAAAAATATTTGATTGCCAATGCAGTTGTGCAAAACTAAAAACTATATGGAGTGAGCAATATTCTATGTAGACCTCGGGTATTCCTAGTAAGACTATGGGCCAAGCTTATTTGTATCCACTTAGAGTATAAGATATTTATATTGATTAAATATCAATAATTATGTATAATGTCATTTATCAATATGTATAACATCATTACTTAGAGCATCAAGGTATGACACCCATCAGAGAGGAGTGGCCTTTACAGGCGAACCTCTCATCCCAATGTCCATGCAAAATGTGCCTTCTAGTTATACAACTAGTGTGTGTCAGTGTTGACTGTGCATAGAAAATGACGTTGTTAATTGAAATCGACATATTTAGAAATGTATGCGTCTGTAGTGATGAAAGAATATTTGTGAATGTGTGACAAAATTAAAATGTGTGCGTTTTTCCCCCGCACCCGATTTGGCACAAAAATTATGTATCGAAGCGAAGCGCTATGCCGTCTCTACTGAAGGGTAAGTCAGTAACTTTGATGCTCTAAGCATCATTGTTACCAAAATCATTTTCTCAAAGATTTGTTTTCTGAAGTTTTATGGGACCAAATGTCATAAACAAAAAATATGAGCTTTGAAACTTTAATCTCTTCTTTTGATAATTTAAGACCGTTAGCATGTGTTAATAATTAATAGGACTTACCTGCTTTGGCATGAGGAAGAAGTTAATTGTAGTAGCTTTATATGTAGACGTTTCTGGATCAAAATATAATTCAGTTACATATTTCTTGGTTATGAAATGCAACAAAATTGGTGTGACAAAAGTGAAGAAACCGACGACAGAGCACATTGCTACAAGTAACGATGTGCTGCCAATAGTAGCCGCCTCTCTGATGATTATTGGCTGTGCTATGAACCCCGCAATACTCGAACCAAGAGAGAACATCTTTACAGCTCGTATTTGAGGCGTTAAGGGTCCATAATAAATACGTTCCAACTTGCTATCATCGCTTACTTTACTTGCTAATTTTCTGCAAAAATTATTTTGGCTGATTCCAGAAAACTTTAACGCAGTAGTCACATCATTAAATAAAATGTTTGATATTAAACGCTTGTTCTGAACACACACATTTTGAAGACAAATTCGTATCATTTTGATATTCCTAGTAATAGTCCTAGTAAATAGGGACTATTAAATAGTTTGTATTTTTGTATTTAAATAATAAATTGAGGTTACGTTATATTAGTTATTGTTGGTATTTGTTTGACATTGACTGGTGAATGACACACAAAACAAAAGATTCAAAAGACTTTTCTTTTTTCAATTATAGCATCGCAAACTCTGCATACTGCCAGCGTCAAGTATAAATCCTGCATCACGTTTTTGCCAGTTTCGGTGAAACTTTTCGGTTCATTCATACAAAGTACTCTGTGGGTGAAACTGGACGAGTAATAATAGGTAAAGTCAGTAAGTCGTTAGTAATCACTAATCAGTCAGTCAAGTCAGTCAGACATTCAAGTAAAGCGATGGCTTCTTTACAAGAACGTGACCAATGGACTTTTGGAGGCAAACCGAAAAAACATATTTTTGCACTGTTATTTTAATTCACAACACTCGTGCACTTTAATTAACCTATATCGAACAAAATGCCATCAAATTTATACGATATAACTCAAAAATACACCAAGAAAGTAAATATAAAACAAGAGCACAACATGTCTTTTTCGACTTCCCGCCAAAACTCCTTCAGAATCAGAAGACGTTGACTTGTATTTGACAACTGACGTCTGACGTCATCTTTTTTTCTTTCAATAAAAGCATCGCCCAACTGTATATATTACCAATCACAATGTAACTTTCACTGAAACAGGGCTATGTAGTAAAGTTATATTTTATTTAAATTTATGAATTCAAATAGGAGTAAATCTGGCAAGTCGGTCTTATTAAGTAAAGTAAAGTAAAGAGCACTTAAAAATTGTTGGCAGCAGTTGTAATTCCATTTTAAATACAATTCTAAATAATCTATATTATTCATAGCACGGATAGCCAGATCAATTTGTATTCCTAATATGAAATAAATATTTTTTCTTTCTTTCTTTCTTTCTTTAGTTCTGCTATGGCACGGTAATTTGTCTGGCTGGTTCCATTAGGTAAAACAATACACATTTATTAATTTTATTATAAATAAAATGGGTTTATTAATAATACATACTATTACATACTTTGGTATCGCCTTTAGTCACTCAAAATTTTTGTGCGAAGTATGAAGATGTTACTTATTTTTTAGTAAAGAATCCAAGTTCGCAGAAAATGACAAGTCTTAGCCTTAAGGCTAAGAGTTTATTTATTTGGAAAACTTACAGCTAAATTAAAATATTTATAAATAAAGCATTAAAAAAGTGACAGCCACTTACAAGTTTTCGCGTATAGGAAACAGTTGCGTGAGTATAGGGGGAAGCGTAAGGTTTGGTCCCACTTCAAGTCGGTTTCTATATTTATTGTTAAGGTCATAGAGTACATTTATACATAGGGGGTTAAGGTAAACTAGTGTTGAAAACCCAGCTTCATATTTTATTATTGAACAAATCGTGAGTGTACACTAACATTGTAGTTATATGTTATACGGCTGTACTTACGTTGCTTACGTCAATGTTTTTTTTTTCAATTTTAATAATGGCGTCGCAAACTCTGTGCATATTGCCAGCGTCAAGTATAATTTTTGCATCACTTTAGTCGTAGAAAAAAGTCAGTCTAGTCAGTCAAATATTCAAGTAAAGTGATGGCTACTTTACCAGAACATGTCCGATGGAATTTTGGAGGCAAGCCGAAAAAACATGTTTTCCCACTGTTATTTTATTTCACAACACTCGTGCACTGTCATTAACTTAAATCGAGCAAAATGCCATCAACTTTATCCGATATAACTCAAAAATACACTAAGAAAATGAAAATAAAACAAGAGCACAACTTGTTCCTTCAGACTTCCCGCCAAAACTCTCTACGTCAATGTTTGTCGGGAATGCAGACATGTTTCGGTCCTGACTAATACTTTTATCTGTGGTCCTGACCGAGGACCTTCTTCAGGAGCTCCCGGCGCGGTCGCGGTGGCATCGCGGCGGAGACTGAGTACAGCCGTGTAATATATAACTACAATGTCAGCTTCACATTTATTTATAAGTTATACAAAAGGAACTAAAAAAGTTCCGCTTAAGATTATTTACTATGGGTCAATCGATTTTAAAACAAGGCGGGACTATTGCAATTTGCAACCCGGTATTTTATTTCGGTACCGGGTCGCGACCCGGCAAATGGGAAACGCTATCTTAGAAGATATCGAAATTTGTATAAAAATAACTTTGCAGCAAAATAATGTTTTTGATAGGATAGCAAGGCCGGTTAGTGTCTTTGCGAGATATCTGATAAGTATATCTAACAGTATACTATATCGATGCTAGCATACAATTTTTCGCTATTGTTTGCCTTCAGAACTGTTGTACACAAATATGCAAATATAAACTTAACGACTCGGGCGAAGACGGGCCAGATCGCTATGTTTATATAAAGACCAAACCAAAAAGCTTATTTGTAGAGATAACAAGGCGAATCAGGATCTAAGCAAGCAAGACTGAATGGTGACAAAGCGACTATCTATTGATAAACAAACATCTTTATTGATTTAACTTATCTGTAGGCAAATATTACTGCACTCAAACTCAACGAACATACCCTGACGTGACGAATGTCCGGTTTAGGCACATTCATTATGGAACAAATGATATAAGGAGTGCCTACTAAATATGGAATAAAAGTTTCCATATCATCGTGTATACTGATACATACAATGCTATGCGACTTATCGATATTTTGAATCGACACACTGCCATATGCCTATATCTATAATAATATAGTCAAACCCCTTATGTAACCCTTTATTTCGTCTAACGAGCAACGGGTGGGTACGGTATTACAGGTATCTTTCCCCCTAAATTGGGAGTTGAGGAGTTCTTACTCTGTCACTGCCACGCTACTCCAATGCGGTAGGTGGAGGTAACCAACGCGAAGTTACTATGTATTATGTAATTGAACCATGAACATCAGAACGTAGCATCGCTTCAAAAATCGCAATCCGCAGCCTTTCGCAGGGTTCCGGGTTCTATTCCCGGTGAAGCAGAAATTCGAATGATGAGTTTAAAATTTCTGTTCTCGGTCTGGGTGTTTCTGTTTCTATCATTGTGTGCGTTCATAGCAACCACGACACAGGGTCTACCTTACTGTGGGGGTGTGGGGCTAATCGGGGCTATGAGTGTGAAACGAAAAATGTTTTTTTTTCAGTTCTATGCCGATGCTACAAGTAACTACACATCTAGTGTGGCCTGAGCGATAGATAAAGTAAAAATAATAAAGTTAAAATTTTGCCTTTTTCAGTTCACATAAAAGCCTACATATTTCTAGTTTTAGTTATGTGGTAAGTATCCTACCTTACTTATAAGCTTTGTCTTTGAATGAAATGATTAAGAAATTATTTTTTCGCAATTCTAAGGGGTTGGTTAGGTACCTCGCTGAGTTCCAAAAAAAAAAATGTCTTGGGTTATAAAATCTTCGGTCAGCGGACATAATAATAATATGGGCCAATGATTTCTGAGATCCGTTCGAAACTTAAAAAAAGGACTTGTTAGCTTAGAATAATTACAAAAATTACATTATAGAAACCATGTTCGCGCGCCCAAATTGAAGCATGTTGATTGATACCATTAATCGCACCAAACGTTAAATTTTATCACAACACTTTTTATAAACAAAAGAAGTAATAAAATAACTTTTCACAGTGCTTTCAATATTTTGTAGTATTTTATAGTTAATTTGGTCAAAATAAAAATATTTTGTTTGTCAGATGTGACAGCTGTAGGAATCTATTTAGTGCTTCAATTTTGACAGCGCGCTTGTGTGGAGTGTGTAACAAACAATACGTTAGGATTTTTCAATACGTTAGGATCCTGGATTTTAAAACTTTATTAATAAATCAAAATTTAATTCAATATACATAAATAAGTAGGTGTAGTGAACTCATCAATAAAGTATTTTAAATTCAGTCCATTCTTTTATTAATTGTTTGATCGGTTTATTGTCCAAAATATAATTTAAAAGTATCACTTGTTGTGGCCATTTGATCATATTATTGTTCAATTTTTTTAATTAGGATGTAGTGTATAAATTATTAATTTCCTTATTAAATAGGTAAATAAAAATGGGCTATTATTTGTAGTGAAATTCTATCTTCGCTTAATTGCGCTTCGCTTATTTATAGTGAATGAGTAGCATACAGCGTGTTCTTTTCCCGCCAAAGTCCACTAAAGCCCAAACCAAAGCTCCAAAGAGCCGAAGCTTTTAACCAACATCAGAATAGAGCTTTTTCTGTAAAAGTTCTTTAAGTCTGAAACGTATGGTACATTTTTGTACAGCTTTCTAAAAAAGAGAGACAGTTGAGTGCGTGAGCTTACGATACGATACGCGTCACGCGGACTATCATAACAAGTGTTGGTATCTCTTTTACTCATTTGTGGTTTGACCGTGGTAGTGGTACATACAAATGCTGATGCTGTCTCTGTCTTGTTATTTTATTATTAGTATGATTTTCGTGCTCGTGAGAGGTTGTCGTGTGTGTTCTAGTTGTTGAACCGTTTGTTTATTTAGTGACGGAACAATATCATACGAATTAAAGTATGGAGTTGACATAAACTGGTTGTAATACTGTGATGTGAAGGACGTTTCAGTGTATTTTTTGGACTTGTTTGTTTGTAAATATCCAAGATGCGTATGGATCTTATATTTTGGACAATTTTGGGTCTCATCTGCGCTGCGGAGGCGGGAATGATTGGAGATCAGTGCGACTGGACTGGCAGGTACTTATCCAAATTTTAACAAATTTAATGATTTACTACGACAATAGTTTTGTTTGCTATGTTTGTTCCTAAGTTGACACTCCGACCTGTTCTTGTAATGTTTTGCTATAGGTACCTACCTACGTAAGCGGGTAACTTATGATTTTATTTCAATTTATCGGTACATCAATAACAAGCGTTTTCTGTTTGCTATTTTTTTATTCAGAGTAGGCTTCTTAATTTAGCAGGTCAGAAGCAGAAGTTGGATGACCGTCCGCAACAATTAATAGATTGGTACCTAGGTAGTCTAGGTACCTAGGTCACTATGTGCCTACTAACACATGCCTGAACATAATCTGCAGCAACTTGGCCATTAAATCTGTTTTGGAACAGCACAATGGAATACCTTTTTTTGGTATCGGGGGGAAACCTTCCAAAGGTACCCGTCAACTTGAGGGTACCGGGTTATGTGGGATTTGACCGCACCGCACTAAAACCTCCTCGGTGGCTGCCTCTGCGCTTGGGGAGGACTCTGGGATCTCCAGTAGAACGCACCGGTGTCCTCCACGCGCGACGCCCCAGAGCGGGCCCATCTTGGTGAGAGCAGATGTGCTCTCCTGCATCTTCTGATGGCTACGGTGGCATGCGGCCACGGACACACCGCATCCCTTCCCGGGGCTGCTGGCTGGATGGATCGAGCTCCCACTCTCACCGCCCACAACCCCAGAAGCCTTTTTAGTCGCCTCTTACGATCAGGCAGGGGATACCGTAGCTCTATTCTTAATCCCGAAGCTACAGGGATTATAATTGAATACCTAGCCGTACAGGGATGATAAAAAGTTTCAAGGTGAGAAGACAAGTTTCACGATAAAAACACTAACACCCATGCCAAAAACCGAAATAAATACTCGGTCTTGCCTATTTCTTTCTCGCTGGGAATCGAACCCAAGACCACCCGAACGGCAGTGTGGCATAGTACCTACCTAACCTTTACGACATGTATACAGGTCGTCGCAATTTGACCGTCTCCCTATTTTTCCCTGTTTAATATTTTCCTATATTATACTATAATTTTGTTCAGATAAATCTGATAAGGATACCTTCACCTATTAATTATAACACTGACTCAACCTAATGATATTCGTCTTAGTGTACAAATTTGATTCTGCCTATTGATACAAAGACCATCTTTACCAGTGAGGTTTATTTATATAGCACTAGTGGACCCCGCAGACGTTGTCCTGCCTTAAAAGTAATGAAAGAGGATTTGTTTTCCTATTATTTATCTCAAAGAGATTTCATGTAACTGTCAAACAAAAATATACCTAAAACAAATAGTGACATACGAACTTTCCTGTAATTCTGACTGTGTCAAAGTTTAGAACGACACGGCACGAAATACAAACGTTTGACAGGTAGGAACACAGAACACTATTAAAAAAGGGGTAGGAACAATTTATATGGGAAACTAATTATAAATAAAAGAAATAAAAAAAACAATTTCCAGGGGAACAAATTGTGAATCTAAACCATCCTCGAATCCACTTGAACACACACAAAAAAAAATCAATAAAATCGGTCCAGCCGTTTAGGAGGAGTTCAGTGACATACACACGCACACAATAAATATATATATTAAGATATTAGGTAGTTTATACCTACTTATAAATTGGGTCCTTTACCGACCGAAAGAAAGGCTACTCTGTCTGTGGTAAGCCTACCAACCTGTAACAGCTAGAAGTCATTCATCTTTAATCAATCGCCTACCATCATAATAGGATAGTATCATAACAGATTCAAATTGATAACTATTCTAACAAGACATGGTGAACAGAGGGGACTAGGTAGGTATGCTATTATAATAAGAATTAGATGTACCTTATTTGGTGCAATTGCTGGATAAGAGTCTCTCACCATAATTGTAGCGACCTGGAGCTTTATTGGAATCCGTTTTAGAACAGCATGGTGGAGCTGTTTGAAGAACGGATTGAAGAACGCAGTTTAATGTTTTTAAATCTATAAAGGCCACATCTACTGTAACATTTCATCTCTATGGGCCACAGACACTGTTGTCTATTGACGATTTAATATGCCCTCGAAAACAAGAAAACGCCGTAAGCACCTGAGGCTGAGGGTGTAGAAGAGTTACATCGATTTCCTAAGATGTGCCCGTTATTACCGCGCTTGGAGGACTCCGGTACGTTCCAAAGGAGATCCCGGAGTCCTCCTGAAGTGCCGAGGTAGGTCACTGATGGGGTTTTAGTGCACTGCAAATCCTACATAATCCGGTATCGCTCTCAATCTGCATGATACTCGTAGAAGCCAGAAGGTTTTCCCGCCGACAGAAAAAGTGGCAAAGAACAAAGTTTAAACAGTATGAATACTTTTTTTGTCATTGCACGATCTGTGCATATTGATTTGAATCAATTTTTGAAAACGGGACAATATAATGTACCTACCTACTTATCTCGTTAGAATTAATGAGTAGGTAAGTCAGTATAGTTAATAATACTAATAACAAATCAATCAGTTACGTTAGTCAGATATGCGATATGCTACTTACCAGAATGTGTCTGATGGAGTTTATAGTAAGTGCTTATAAGCTTCCGTCAAAACACCTACTTACCTATTAGTTATTCCGAACTTTACTCGTACTACCTATTTAGATCATTGTTATTTATTTTTGTTAAAAGTTACTTTCTATAAAGTCTCTAGTTCCTTATTCGAATTAAACCCCAGGCTTGCGGTGTTATTCCATCTCAGTGAGTCTATCTCGCAGATATTACGAGTTTCTAGGCAACCTATGTTATTAACTTGATCTGTTCCGAGTGTTCTTGCGGTTTTCCATTATAATTACTGTCGTAATAGTAGCTCATTTCAACATTCCACATATGTGACCAACAATCGACAGACGAAAGAACACACATGGAATGATTTTCTATCCATAATTTATATGTAAAATATAAGAAAGAATATTAGAGGCTGGAGACCGAATTGTATAGTAATCGTAAATCTACTTATCTATTATTTCGTTTTCAGAAATTGAAATTGTGATTTACGCCAATGTCTTAATTTAGATTAAAACATTAAAAAGCACATTCAATAAAGACATGTTAATTATATACCTAATCCTGTTTATCAAATTTGTTAAATATTGAATTCATATTATAGTTTAAAATTGATTCTGTTATTGGAATTCTGCAGCATTCCATTATTTTATATCTCCATACGATTCTGTCCCGAGGCAAAATCCGTATCAGAGATTCAGCCGGCAATTTGTGGCGTCTGATTCGTTGCGTGTGCAAAATTATTGCCATTAAATTGATGTAAATTATTTATTCGCTGGCTGACCACTGTAATATAACTAATAACGCTGCGAGAAATTATTTTAAATATGCTAAGGAATTTTGCCGAACTTTTTTATCCATTTACAATAAAACACACGGCGTTGTACCTCCAGATAGATCGAAATAGTATGTTGAATAATGTAGCATTGAGCATAAAAATATACTTACAAATAAAAAATAAAATACCTATGAACCTATAATAAACTCATTCTCATTGTTATTATACTTTCCTCTGTGTATAAAATAAGAAGACCTGAGTTTTCCTTAGGCATAGATTTAATATGACTTTGACTATATATATAGCCTGAGGTCAAAACTTTTCTGAGCAAGCCATTGTCCACCGCCATCTTAACAATGCTACCATTTTATATGTATTTGGGTCGAAATTTTAATATCGATTCGTGCAACAATAAGATGCTGGAAACATAACTGTACTTTGACATATTGCCAGAAAAAACATAAAGGAAAAGCATATTATTTAACTTAAGATGTTAATAGCCTAGATAGATTTTACCAAAAATGATAAATGTTCTTTTTTGTTATGTGTCAAGGATTCGTCGTTAATTTAATGATACCCATTGGCAATGTACACATTATACACATAATTTAATCGGCAAAAAATAAAAAAATATCCTGTCTTCCTTTTGCTTTTGGTTAGTTAATAGCTAAGTTCCAATTCACGGCAAGTGATTACTTCAGACGGCTCATCGTCACAGTTACAACATTTAAGTTCTAGTACGGTACGCCATCGCCATCGCCATTACGCAGGCTCCCACATCACATGTAACATTGAAAGAAAATAATTGTTACTGTACTGCTAATGCACGCGCCGGAAACGATAAAGGGGCGATTGCAGTCCAAATCAACAAGTGAGTAGTGAGGTTTCCCATGAGGGGTGGCGTGGGAAAGCGGGGGAAAAGCGATTGCTCAACCCCCGCTGTTTACTCTGACCCTTCCGGCTAGGGGTAGTGTTTCGGATCACATCATTGTTTTTAATCCAAAATGACTCAGGACTCAGGAGTATCGATTTATTTGTTTTACATGAGTAGTTTCTTTGAAGGTTTTTGTATAGGCTTTTCATTAATTAAAAAAATGTCCTACTAATGACTATAATGCTATCTACTAATGTAGTAATGGTAGCTGAGTATTGTTAGTATAGGTACTTAGTAGGTACTTAGGTACTTACTTTGCCTTGTCTTTTTTTTTTCAACCTTTTTTTTATGTCCCACTGCTGGGCACAGGTCTCCTCACAAGTGAGAGGGATTTAGGCCATAGTCCACCACGCTGGCCAAGTGCGGATTGGTGGACGTCATGCTTTCGAGAAATTTCTCTCAGGCATGCACGGCGATAAAGAACATCGTAATCAATTAAGTATCACGATATTTTCCATCACCGTGGAGCAGCGATAAATGCGCACATTATAAATTTCTTTGTCAGAGGTGCGCGCCGTGGATTTGAACCCGGGATCGGTCGCGTCAGGGCCCGCGGTTTTTTAGATAGAAGATCTTACTTAGTACAGTATTCCAAGAACCGGTGCTTTAACTGATTCAAATTGTGGTCTTCAATTATTGTGCAATATGCCAAATTCACAATAGTTTCGATTGATGCCTGACAGAGGTCATTACTACACTGGTATTCAAATATAATTGGGGTGAAAACTTATTCGTTTTTTGTTCCGTGATAACTCCACCTTTTAATTTTAGATATAACGTAGGGAATTATAGTTAGGTAGGTTTAACTATCTCCGCTTTTTCGAATGTCTGGCATACTAATAAAAACATCAATGCTATTACCTCTGTCTGCAGACTGACGCTAATCGCAAAGTAAGGACAAGAAAGTGAGAACAAAGATTGCGCGAGTAAGATATCCGAGAGGCTGCAAAAAAGCAAATTGAGTGTCAATGTACCAGCATCGTCGGGCATTGTGGGCTTCAAGTTCATACATTAATATTTATTAGCGAGGGAGAACGAGGGGACCGGGATCTGTTTATTATAATATCCTCCTATTATAACGCGTTCGCACGATATGCGCTCTGATTGATAAGTTCCCTATTTATTATGTGGTATGTACTCACTAAGTACACCTGCTTGGTGGAACCAGTCCTCATAACAGCATAAATATCTCAGTTGTTGAAAGACTGTCCCTCGACAAATTAAGGGTCGTAAACGCGCTGATTCCCATACGAATTGACGGGAAAGTTTATTTGTTCTGATTGTTTGACGTCAATTTAGGAGATTAAACATCTAATTAAATTGCTCCATGCACTGGCATTCGCTGCGTAAGATGCGACGGAAGTGCGTAATGGGGGCACTAAGCGGAACGAAAAAATGAAGAAAGGACGAGTAAAAAGTGTGTATAGTAAATTGACAATCTGTCGTCCTGGCTAATTTAAAATGTTTATTTAATACTTAAGAGTCTTAAAAGACAGCTACTGGCGCCAGGTATCTCTTCAAAGTCTTCAAACAATGGTCGTTCCTTCATAATAGATAATACTCCATAATAGTGACAAGCATTGTCTATGAATACTGAGAGTTTTTTCCTAAACTGCCTCGTGCCACTTGGTTTAAGCACGATAATATTATTGTCTTTAAGTGCTGCATTGTATGCGCGATAATTTTTGTAATTGTTTTCTGTGGGTTAAGTTAAGTGTAAGTTTTTGTGCCTTTCTTGAAGTTTGAAGGACATCAAAGGACATAAATAAAATTATGGGCTATCCATGAAACAGGTTTATTTACAGTTCAACACTTTCTGGCTAGTGCAGTTTTTCTGGCGTTGAAAGTAGTAAATCGTGTAGGTACTGTTAAAGCCTTCAGAGGAGAAGGTGCAGGGTTAAAAGTAGTAAGAAGCAATATAATAAAAAGATATCGGCATCGGATGACGAAACGCTTAACTGTGTAACAGTACATGATAAAGTGCGTGTGGGTTTGTGCAATTAATGGTACCCGGCATTTATAAGATTGTAAGAGATTAAAATCGGAAGCCGAGCGATTAACACCTAGCTCCAGGGGTCTTTTTATTAAGAATCATGTCTTTAAATGGCTACGAATAATAATTATAATCAATCTATGACTGTTGGATCTTCTCTCTTCCTTGGAAAGTACATACCTACCTACTAATTTGTTGATTCAATACGCTAGTGTAGGTATGAAAGGTCTAAAACATGAGATTTACATCTTTCGCTGCTTTAGAGGGTAAATGCTCTAAGTTCGCTGCCTACTCTCTATATCTTGGTAACTCAGTTTTGTCACTATTTTTTCTTTCCATGTAAAGCAGTTAGCAGTTCATAACGACCTTCTTTGTACGATGTTAATATTTTTGAATTCAATTTATGAAACACAATGTAATTTTTTTATCGGTAAAAGCACTTTTGCTGTTATGTTTTGTTTTTGCGGTTTTACTTCCTGAATTTGACCCATATTTTAACCGCATCCACGCGGATGTTGCTATCGTGGCGTGCTGATAAAACATCAGATGGCAAGCTTTCGAGTCTTTCGACCAAGTGGTCGCCCGATGTCCATATGGTGCAGCGATGGTGTCTGATTTAATGGAGCATGTAATGTCAATGTGACCAGTTCCGGTACGAGGTTCCTGTAATCTTAAACAAAAATAAAAAAGATATCGGAATTCTGACATTCTTGCTAATATGAAAAAGTGAAGCGATAGAATATCGTGTGTCGCTATGGTGTTTCGGTGAAAAGATGCGATTGCGGGTGATACGTTTATGAGTTGACCGACCACCAGCCACCGGCGTAAGAGCACAATTTTATACGACCTCAGGCAAGCTCAGCTTTCCTTGAGGTTTTGTGTAAATTTCTAAGACCTGCAGCGACAGACCACGTAGTCTGGAGAAAGTCCCCATTGAGGAAGTTTCCTAGTTCTGAAGTATATATGCTCTTCATGCAAAGATTTGGTCAGACATACAGAAACTTTTTCCATAGAAAGCTGATAGCTGTGAGTAGGACAACACATTTATAACCACATACAAAAACAAAAAAGACGGAATATTTTGTGATCCGTTTACTTGAATAGTTACCTACTGGTTTCCTAATGAGTAACTCCAGTCGCCGTCATATTTCGCACACTGTCAAAACTTTTATAAGCATCATTAGCAATTCGGTTCTTCATGGGATCATAACGTTGCGACATTTCACATGCTCCGATCCTGTGAGAACAGTCGGTTCCGCTAAGAGAAAACATACATCACATGTTGTGGATGAAATCACGGTTATTTTTAAGCGACGATTGTTTTTATTCGTTCGCCAATTGGGGGCAATCAAAGACACGTGTTCGTTCGAGACATCGCCTCGGTCCTGTCTATTGAGCTCGTTGAAAACGCCGTGCCGTCGTATAATTCATGCACTGCTCTGCCTTCTAAGTGTGCAATTCAATGCAAATGTTTTATAATATCCATTGTATCTTTGATCGAGACCCGCGTTATATACGCTCTTGTCTTTAAAATCAAGTTCAATAGCTGCATTTCAATATTTCTAGGGTCCCACCGCTCTGTAATAGTACTGCAGCTAATTAAGAAATCTATTAACACTCGTTCCCATGACAGTCGAGGGGCAGCCACCATTACACCGCTATCATCTTTCGGCTAGTCCATGCGCACAGATATTTAATTATGTGCTCTCAAGTTCAATCACTAAGATAACGTCTGTTCGTCACTGAAGAGTAATCTAATGCTTATACCATGTGTCCACTTTCGTGGGATCAGAGTCGCTTAGCCGTTCATAAAATTACGTTTATAACGCGTAGAAAAAAAAACAAAGTTTTGTGTTTTTGTCTTTGATTAGTAGTAATGATTATGACCTAGTTCGTTCGTAAGGCAAGAGCGTTGTCGTGGTTTATTTGAATTAATAACTGCTACGTAACCAACTTGTGCACGGCTCGGTCTGGAGCGGCGTTTAGATGTTCGAAACGATAACAAACCTTAAACCTTGTATTGTAAACGATTGTACCAAGTAACGACGTGGATTAAAGTGTTGGTGACTTTCACCACGTATTCCAGATTTTCCATTTAGCATGTTTTGCTACGAAAGCGATAGCAAATGTGCTAAAATGTTCTAGACTAGAAAACCCTAACAACTGCAAACCTGCCAATCCTAACGTGGGTAGCGTGTTCGCTTTCACAATTTCAGACAAATTTTGGCATTCTAAATTCTAAGTGGGATTTATGAACTAAGTATTTGGGCACCAATTGTTTGGTTTCCATCGAACATGCGTTTCTATGAACCGAACAGTACAATTAACAGCAAATGTAGGTCGGCATAGGCGGCATTGTGTAGGTCAGATGAAGGCGTTCTTTGTGTGAACTTGTTTATTTTTTCAATTCGTTCCCGGAGACGTGAGTACTGGCTAGTATTGCAAAGTGTGTGCAAAGTGTGTGGGAAAAGTAAGGACACCTCAAAATATGTATATTGCAACACCACGTTCCGTTCGCATTTAATTTCATTTTTAGAGCAAGAAAATGGTTGTGCCCGCTCTACCTTACTTTGTGACGATATTATGTGAAATTCTCAATTAGCATGAACTCTTTCTGGAGACAAGATTTTCAAAGTTTCGCGCCTTTTTCATTAATAGACAATAATACTCTAAAGAACACAACAGAATTAAGGATAAGACGAATTATAGGGATAACAGTGAAGTTATTGTTAAAGAAATATTTTTTAATATAAAAATGAGCGACTTCATACTGGTAGTTCCACGTACATGTACATTGTACATGTTATTGTAAAGTGAAAAAAATATATTTATAATTTCCAATGTCACTGAAAATGGAATTATCCCGATAAAGCGCCTAATTTGGCCGCACTAGTATCGGCGCTAATTACAATGCACGATAAACTGAACAAGCGGGCAATTCCGGCGTAATTAATACTTACCTATCGGTCCATCTGTTGAATTGAACCTCCAAATAAAAGTCGGAATCAACTCTTTTATTTCATAGATAGCTACCATTCTCGGCCGTTCGTTAACTGGCCAACTAAATACAGGGCCGGACGGGAGTAGTGACATCCCACAATTAGAGGCCGTCTTGGCGTATGTTAACGCTTCGATATTAATGTACGGTACATTTTTGATGAAATAAAGTAGCAATCGAGCACACATTCCATGTAGGTACTTTTAATAATCGCTGCAGTCAATGGAAAACTGCATCTAATCTCAAGCAAGCTCTGGAGGACTGGAGACTGATCGTCATGTCATATTATTATACTTTCCTAATATGTAAGTGTCTTACTGTGGCAGACAACTTAAAGGATTTGACTAAAAGTTAATTTAGACCGGTAATACTAGACCGGTAACTTCACAAGAATGTCTATTTGAAAGTAATCGCATAAGTAAACTCATTCTGCTTCAGTTTATTCAATTCATGATGACCACAAAGCACAAAAGCCGCATGACGTGTAAAAGAATAAATAAAATTTTGGACCTTAGTAAAAACAAGAAAAAATTAAACAAAAACGTAGGGTTAGTCTTTTCGCCAAAAATGCCAGGATTTGGGATCAGAATCCTTTGAATAATGCATGAGAGGGTTTCGGAGCGTTATTAGAAGACACGGGCGCGGGCTGCGCCGCACGAGCTGCATCTTAATGCGGCAGTACCCGGCACGCATTAAATTATAATATTTCATCCGATGGCGTTTTCAATGGATTCAAATCATATATTTGTATTTTATACAAAACGTAGCCCTTCCGGAACCATGCTGGGAATATACGATGTTGGCGCCTTATTGATTACCAAGAATTATGGTAAAGACAGTACTGTATAATTTTATTAAACTATTTATTAATTTAATTTAAGTAAAAGTACGCCCGATCGCCTATCAAGCTCTAAAGGAAATGAAAAATTATTCTTTAGATGCTAATAAAATTTGTAGTAAAAATTGTTACCTACATATTAAAATTAAAACGTTTTGTGCGTCCGGAGGTTTCGAAGAGTCGTTAATGAAAAAATCTGGTAGAGAGGTAATTTTATCCATTTGCTAGCGATTATTTATTAAAATATGACGTTCCATGGCTAATGAGGCGGCACGGGCCTCGTAACCCGAGCCGTGCATGCGATGTGCGTCTGTCCGGTCTTGTTCGTCGCATTCATCCATCAGGTTCTCCGAGTAAGCTGAAACCGATTGCTCATCGGACCTCATTGAACAAACATTGAGTACTTCCACTGGAACGCTGTTGCCGCACAAGAACCATTACCTATACGACATACCACCGTTGCACATCACGCACGTTTAAGGAGATTCTCCTCATTTGGCGCGTACTTTTCGACATCGCTCGAGGGCCATGTATGACTCTTTTGCATCTACATTTACCATCGTCGGGTTTCTGGCTCCGTAAAAAAGGAGTGAGCGGGGACGACCGATTATAATGTAAAAAGAGGTTCGCGGTCGTTCCATAACCGATTGCAAATGGCAACTGCCTGAGGCCTCGCTGCGCCATTTAAAGCTTCGCAATCTCGGCTGCTAAAAAATAAGCATGCAACGATTTCTTCGGTGATTCGTTCCTTATCTATACATTGCTAAGGATCAGGAAAGGGAATGAAATGCTAAGGAGCAATGAATTTTGAGTCACAAAAACTGATTCCGCGCCGCGGTCCCTTTCAAAATGCCTACGCGTAGGTAACATGCGATTGTTTTTATTTTATCGGTGTCCTTTCGGTGCCGATGAAAGGACTGCCTTCGATCATGTATGTCGAATTAAGATTAATGACAGGTGACTTAATTGTTATCACTTATTTTACCCGCGATTTCTACACGTACTTAATAACACACGTAATAGAATTCCTGTATATTTACGTTCTGTTAGGTAAGTACTAATACATAAAAAGTAAATTATTATAAAATCTAGCTTCACTTAACCTTTAAGTTTTAAATAGATGCATAATAATATTGTCCCCTGACATTATCTCCAAAACGATAAAATATAAAGCGGAGAACAAAGATCAAGAATATAATTAACCCGAACAAAGGCCGCTATAAAAGTGCGTCGGCGACTGGGGTCTCATATTACTATAACTCGTTTTGTATACTGACAAGAGGTCCATAACTAAGGCGACACAACAATAGCCGCCCGTAGCTTAGCCTGAGCTTTAAAGATTTCGCCCGATAAAGGCTAAATTGGCTGCAATGGGCTTAATAAGGTGTCGTACCTCAGCTACTTCTACATTAGTGACAGTCGCAAAATGTCTTTAGTGTAAGTATCGGCTTTATCTCGCGATCTTGGAATTGTGTAGTAAACATCCATCTTGATGAACATACGAGTCGGTGGTTTCACAACACACTATTGTCTGAACGTCTTTCGCGATTTATCGGATTCTGGGATTTATCTATAGTGCCATGTTTTTGACAGTATCCTTACAGTTGGAGTACTCATAAAGGCTCTAATGATAATTAGACTAACAATTGTTCTAGTATCTTTCTATCCTTTTTTAATGTCCCTCTCCTCGTCTTGCGCAGTGCAGGATGGTGGAAAAGATATGCTTTGCAGAAATTGTTGTATAACTGTCAAGCAGTTCGATGAATGACAAAATTTCGCAGTTATCCATAGTCCAAACAAAGCTTTTGTATATAAAAGAGTATATCAGGAATAAACTTTCTAGTGTTAAGTTTAACTCTGTTAATTATTTACAGTAATAGACCTACCTATATATCTACCAAGAAGTACTAGGCTAGCATTGGCTAATGGCTTGGCACTGTGACGTGCCACCGTTAGCTATTAAGGGCTAAATTAAGTAAAACTGTAAGACTTAATACCTATAATCTAGGTCTTATTATTGATAGTTGGCTCCTACTACGATTTTATCTCCTTCCTCCGACCACGCGACTAGACTTCCTTTACGAGCTGAATAATTGGTTTTCGAGTTAAATTGCTTAATTCCGCTCGACTACGCCAGACTCTGACGTAGGTGTAATTCTATACTGCAAAACGAATGGATATTCGATACTGCTGCACAGCGCAGCAGCGCAATCACTTTTGACACTGTTTAACTAGTCGAAGTACATTATGCATTCGTCCTTGCTATACTATGGAAAACTGGTTAATGAAAATTTTGTGAAACATTGTTTAATTCTATAATAACTTCTATATGAACGGATATTCAACTATATTTCTTCATCAATTCGTCAGCTGCTCTTGGAAATCTAAACATTTGTCCAATTTAATCCTGTGCCAAAATACAATGTCTTTCTGTTTCTACATCCAAATGTTAGGAATCAACGTCGGTAGTTGAATAAAAAAATGTGAGGAAGTAGGAGCAAACGCCTATAAAAGCGAGGCCTCCTCTAAGGGAGGATTATTAGTGCTGTAATCGTAATAACGACAGTTACTCTGCCCGATTGCGTACCGAAATTCTGTATCTGTGCTTACTTATTTAATTGTTGTTGTATTAATTAGAAACCTTAAATCGTTATCTGTAAATTGTATCAAAGGCTTTGTGAATTAAATGGTGATATATATTCTGCTTCTGGTTTTCATTTCTAAAACAAACAATTTTGTTTCGAGATAAAGAAGCTCTCCATGGTAAAATTAAAATGATAAAATATTATTTATATTTCAACAGGTATTTTTAACCACGATATAAATTATAATCTAATAAAAATCGGAGCTCTTACATATGGTGTTTCGTTCATGTTTTCATGGGAGTAATAAAAAATTACATTTTGTTATACAAATATATGTTAGGAATCAACGTCGGTAGTTGAATAAAAAATGTGAGGAAGTGGGAGAAACGCCTATAAAAGCGAGGCCTCCTCTAAGGGAGGATTATTAGTGCTGTAATAACGACAGTTACTCTGCCCGATTGCGTACCGAAATTCTGTATCTGTGCTTACTTATTATTTAATTGTTGTATTAATTAGAAACCTTAAATCGTTACCTGTAAATTGTATCAAAGACTTTGTGAATTAAATGGTGATCTAAATATTCTGCTTCTGGTTTTCATTTTTAAAATCAGAAGTGGGATCTCCTAGCGTCCCACATTTAACGTTGCATCCTGAACAAATGCAGAAATCAGTACGCACGGGTTTTTTTTATTCTTCGTGTATCGATTAAACAATCTGTACCAGTTCAGTGATAATGATAACTCGAAGTAATTGATTGAGTGAGACTTATACTCGTAAAACGTTGGGTAAGGTCAGAAACCGTAAGTAAAAAAAAAATCTTTTAAGAAAATATTTATTTGCTCGAATGTGGTATAGTTTTATGTTTCATATTAAATTAGGTATTTCAATTAATTTTCATTACAAGGACATTTGCTTATTTTAGTTGTCATAGATTTTATTATTAATTATGCAAATATATGTAATTTTTCGTATAATTTTATAATTTATGTCGCAAAGTATCAAATTTCTGTTCACCCATAAATTAGTTTTAAAATTTTACCATAGTGAAGTTTTAAATATTTGTCGGTAATTTGTTAATTTTGACGCACATGTGGTAGCAATTTTTTGACTTATAGCTGACTAGGTTATTGGCAGGCACCAATAGTCTTTTCAGGAAAACTTAAAAGTAAGAAATTTACAATATTCATCTTTCCTTGTAAATAAAAAGTTGTGTCTTTACAATTAAACGGGCTTCATATATGTACAGACAGGGCATACTTAATATTTTAAACCTTTTAAAGAGAGGCTCGCAGCTTGTTAATAGAGTGGTATTAGCTATAGCGCGAATACATCTCTTTTGTGCTATAAACGCTTTATTGAAATCTGTAGTTTCCCCAGAGTAGTATTCTGTATCTAAGATTCGACGATGGATACGTCTATCCATGATAAAATTTTAATGCTACATTTGTTACTTATTAGTTTTGCGAATCCAAGTGAAAAAGCAATTTTTTTTGTTACTTTAAAAATACTCTGCTTATCCTTTGCTTTTGAGATAAGTTTATGTATGAAGAAAATGAGTACCTAGTTCTTACAGTCGGTTACTTTTACCTTTTCAAAAGTATTTATTTGTACCCAACGAGTACAGTACCGTCACTGGGGAGTAAGTAATGGCAACATTTTTGTTAAATATTTCCGAATCGAGAGTGCACGCAATTATTTCCGTGAAACAGTGTTTTTGAATATTTGTAGTCATTTCAAAGCAAGAAGTCAATTTATAAACTTGGTATCTGATATTTTTCTGAATACCTACAAATGTAAGACATTAAACAAAGACGTTTAATCTTTACTTTAAAAATTGAATTGGTTTGTCTGTACCAAAAGTAAATTTTGGCAAACTTTCATAACCGAATACAATCATAAAGTTAAAAGTGACAGTTGATATTTTATATAGATTGCATATGCTAAGAGTATTCGTATAATTAACTATCAAAGTCGTTGGCTGAGAGTTACGAGTATCTATCAATTTTTATTCAAGTAACATGGGACAAAACCTTGCGATTTTTCTTGAGTTTTCAGACTACTTCCTCTAATGAAGGAAGCAAGTTGAGAATGGGTGCTGGAAGCTTAAAAATGACACTCTAGATCAGTACTTGAAGTAGTGTTGACAACCAAGAATAACAGTACTAAAAAGAAAGTTGCTCTTTACCTATTACTTACTTTTTATGGTTAATGAATTTTTAAGGTAAATAAGTGACATTAAGCAAGCTCAATTATAAACCAACGGTATAATGTGATTAACAGTTTTGTTTGTCAGATTTAATTGATGTCTAGTGCATTTACAGACAAGGTTTATACTGGATACTATTGTTCTTTTTTGACTACCTACCTACTTTGTTAATCATTTTGTTAACGCACAAATTGCTAAACCATTTTAAGATAAAATAGGTACAGGGAGTTTTTTTTTTCGACTACCTATATACCTTTACCGCTGACCAATTTGAACATTTGTTACTGACTGCGATTAGTAAAGATTTCATCAGAAGCGGTTTTGTAAGTTGTAGCAGAGTAATGTCAGGTAGGCCGAGCTTCAACCTGTGTACCTTTACTACGGGAGAACACGAGGACATGTGATTTGGTCAGTTCTAACTGTGCACATTGTTATTCTAGCTGGTAGCAATAGTGAACCGACAGTGAGTTACATAAATCTTTTCGTAATAAAAAAATTACTTTTCCTATATAAGTTTGTTCATAAAATTTCATTTTCTTAATGTTACGCTTGTGTTTCAATGTGCAAATAAGTTTTTTTTTCGCGTGATACTAAACTTGTCATTATGTCTGCTATCGAATTTTTATTTTTGGTAGATGACAATGTCGTCTGTTGGCCAAGACTGTGTAATGCCTGGGTATTACTAGTGATGATAGCGTGACGATATTGGCTAAACTTGTAATAATAAAACATTCTACTGGTTTAAGCACGCTTTTACCATGGTGCTATAAACATTTGTAACAAAGTGTAACACACTGTGTACTATTGACAGCAAGATGAAAATATTCAGAAAAATGCTAGCATACAACCCGCGGGCTCTGTAACCCCGGGGGCTTTACTGGTGACTTCATTTTTATATTTTACATCCTATCTGACCCAAGTTTTTTTTTCTATATTGGTAAATTTTTGTTAGTTTTATTGGACTTAAAAGTTCTTCGAAGTACGTTGTTCCTAATTTATGCACAAATATATTAATTTTCTTTACATGTCATTTTTGAAACTGTTATCATAAAATGAAACCTGATTCATTCGAACAATTAATAAGTCTAATACATTATCTGCAATATCGGCTGCGCATTTAATGTTACCTATAAAGAGTGCCTGTGAGTGAACAACATATGTACAACAGAAATCTATGATGAACACTGTTTTTACAGATTGAAATGCGGTGATACAAGACTAGTGTGATCCTATATAAACATCTAGTTGAAGCCGTGTTATTGTTAACAGAAATCCGTGATGAACACTGTTGTTACAGATTGCAATGCGGTGATACAAGACTAGTGGGATCCGATATAAACATCTAGTTGAAGCCGTGTTATTGTTACCAGAGATCCGTGATGAACACTGTTGTTACAGATTGCAATGCAGTGATACACGACTAGTGTGATATTGTACGAACATCACCTAGGTCAAGCCGTGTTTAAGTTTGGGCTACTCAAGTTCACATGCAAGCCGGTATTGTAAGAAGTCATAACAATTTAATAAAAATATAAGGTTTTAACAGGACTTGTTTCATTTTGCAGTTCTTGCATCAGACCCACACGATCGAGGACGAACGTGTAAGCAGGACGGCCGGATGTTATTGTTAAAAAGGAGCTCAGTTGATATGTTAAACTCTTGAACTAGATGGCGCTACGAGTACTTTCTTTTACAAAAAAGCAACAACCTGTTAATAATTATTCTATTTATAGCCATTTATTTTATTTATTTTACTGTGTTCTTTTACCTTTCGCTTCAAAGTTCCATTACTATTTTTGTTTTAATTCTGAAGCTTAGTTTTAATGACTGTCCCAAAACTTTAATGAAATATCTCTTAGGCTTAATTCTTATCTAGAAGCGCTTGTTATAAATTGCAGTTAAGTCACTAGAACATCTCATGCTTTATGATTCAAAACCTAATTGCTAGATTTATTACAAAAAAAAATTTAAATTTCAGCCGATCTTTAAGTTTGGTATTTAGTTTGATTTGTTCTCATTTGCAGAAGCTAATCCTTGTGATGTCATCATGCGTTCGAAGGCTGCTGCCTCCGCCACTGTACGGTACGTGGCGCTCTCGTGTGCCACGTGGCACCGGGCGCTCAAGAGCTTCAGTGCACTGCTACTTAAGTGTATGGCATTGAAGGACCTTCACCGCCTGGCGGGGACGCCAGGATGTCAGGAGAGGCCGTGTTAGGAATCAACGTCGGTAGTTGAATAAAAAATGTGAGGAAGTGGGAGAAACGCCTATAAAAGCGAGGCCTCCTCTAAGGGAGGATTATTAGTGCTGTAATAACGACAGTTACTCTGCCCGATTGCGTACCGAAATTCTGTATCTGTGCTTACTTATTATTTAATTGTTGTATTAATTAGAAACCTTAAATCGTTACCTGTAAATTGTATCAAAGACTTTGTGAATTAAATGGTGATCTAAATATTCTGCTTCTGGTTTTCATTTTTAAAATATAATACTGTCTAAAATAAATGATATCCGCCGAGACAACTGCATAAGTTTATTTCTAAAGATATAGCATAATAGGTATATCCATATAACCCACGACCTTATAAATTCAACTATAAAGTTACGATGGTGAACGATCTAATAACCGTAAATTAGACTACTAGGCAGTTTGCAAATGCAGGCAGCGAACACATTAAATTTGTATGTAGTTTAATACAAGTGTAGCAACTGTTGTGGTATAGTTGTATAGTTAGTGTTTATGCAATTTATGCAAAAGTACAACCAGTGTTTATGCAATTTATGCAAAAGTACAACCGACGATTCTAGTAACGAATGTAACGAGGCTAGTTAGATCAGGCGCGGTCGCAGCCTTAAATTTTGGGGGGGGTTACTAAGAAAAAAACTTTGGGGGGAAGAGATGTGTCCCAAATTGGCTTGTTTCGCCATCCATCTACGCATGACTAATTTTAGGGTGGTCATGTCCCCTGTGGTTCGCGCCTGAGTTAGATATGAGAAAACTTAAAATTTAACTCATTACTTTATTACAATAGACATGCTATACCTACAATAATGTAACATATAGATCTGAAAATCTGAATACAGGTTAGTCAAAACAAGCTGGCAATATAAAAAGAAACTGAATAGAGGTTACCTAGTTAAAAAAACGGGCAGTATAAATAAAGTCAAACTGTACCTACTGACAATTAAAACCTAGACAAAAATCAATGCAATTGATCGAAGAAAAAAAAATCCTAGTCATTAAAATTTTCATCATTAAAATTAAATATTATTTCTTATGGCGTTACAAGCCGCCGCCTCAAACCATAACACCCTCAACTAGATATGGGCGCCGCGCCGGCGCGGCGCCGCCGTGTGGCCGCCGCACGCCGCCGCCGCCGCCGCCATTTACCGCGTGGCGTGAGTGGCGTTAAGACGTTCGTTTGTTTTGTGAACTTTTCTTTATACTCTTAATAAAAATGACTGAAATATCAAAAACTAGTGTACATAAACTAACGATTGAGGTTTTTTACGATGCGAAAACCCGAAGCAGTTTTTGCTGTAAATATTTTGGATATCTGATATTGAATGAAGCCAATAAGAAAAAAATTCTCGACTTGGACCATGTTTATTTTTCTGCATGTCTCACTATTGTGAAAAAGAAGAGTGAGGATAATATTACGTTTGGATCGTGAGTACCTACTTGTCATAATTTTGTACATGTTGCACGAAGCACCATATAAATAACATAACCTCTACATGTTGAATCTTCACACCATTTTGTTCCACGCTGATAATTTTGCACACATTCATGATGCGATTTAGGACATAAAGAAGAGGTTTATATAGGACGGCAAAGTGATTGTGGCAGTTACAGTTACAGATGCTAGAAGTGATGTGAAACGAGCAGTTGTAATGGCAAATTTGACTCACCATCTATGTCTAGGTCATGGGCTTCACAATTTGGTGACAGTCGATGGCATAAATTCAGTTCCAGAAATTGCACTAATACTTCAGATATGCAAAAAAGTCGTCAAATCTGTGAGATATTGCGCCCCAGAGTTGCAAGTAGAAGCCAAAAAGGTACAGCAACAGCTAGCGTTTTTGGAGAAAAGAGAAGACGTCGTTGAAAGGTTAAGATAGATTGGTCAAGAAGAACTCAGAATAACTTAAAGTGATTAGATTCTTTTGGAAGATCTAGTAAAAATTTTGGGAAGCTTTCGTGAAGTACTTGAAATCTTATCGTCTCAGAAAACATGCATAATGAATGTTGCTCTGGTGTTCCGATCTGAGATTATGGACGTATTAAAGGTCAATCAAGATGATGAGGCACTTATAATGTTACGCTTAAAACGAAACATGATGGAAAAAATGAATAAAAGATTCCCAGTAACAAAGCCCATTGTCGCAGCAGCACTATTGGATAACCGCTTTATCAATCTGAAGGACATCGATTCATTTCTAGAAAACCACAATATGACCAGAACGTCCTTCCTTTCCTCATACATAAGAAAAGTCATAAATATCAATAACGAGCCAGAAGCTTCGGCAGAAAATGCAGGCAATACCAGTACCAGCAATGTGACTGACACATCATTCTTGCACAAACTATCGAGAAAACACAATATTAGTTTATACCAAGGTATTCAATAGAACAAAAATGTTAGCGTTACATTGCTAGCGCTGATCCTTCAGAACCAAAAGACGTTGTTTCTGTAGGGGAGAAACAACGTTGTTTCTACCCGGAAATCGACTTGTTTCACCCCTTGCCTCACAATACACTATTATTTACCCGAATTGAACCCAAGCGAGATCTTTTCGCTGTAACGTTTAATCCGGCTACCGAGAATACCCTCTCACTCGGAGTGCTTGTGGCAGGCACACAGAGTAAAGCTTTAGTAAGAGCAGCAAGATAAGGAAATGCTTTTTTTACTCTTCCAATAACATAGTAAACCGCCATCTTTTGGTTCTGAAAGATCAGCGCTAGCAATGTAACGCTAACATTCTTGTTCTATTGAATACCTTGGTATAAACTAATACTGTGTTTTCTCGATAGTTTGTGCAAGAATGATGTGTCAGTCACATTGCTGGTGCTGGTATTGCCTGCATTTTCTGCCGAAGCTTCTGGCTCGTTATTGATATTTATGACTTCCCTTATGTATGAGGAAAGGAAGGATGTTCTGGTCATATTGTGGTTTTCTAGAAATAAATCGATTTCCTTCAGATTCATAAAGCGGTTATCCAATAGTGCTGCTGCGACAATGAGCTTTGTTACTGGGAATCTTTTATTCATTTTTCCATCATGTTTCGTTTTAAGCGTAACATTATAAGTGCCTCATCATCTTGATTTACCTTTAATACGTCCATAATCTCAGATCGGAACACCAGAGCAACATTCATTGTGCATGTTTTCTGAGACGATAAGATTTCAAGTATTTCACGAAAGCTTCCCAAAAATTTTACTAGATCTTCCAAAAGAATCCAATCACTTTGAGTTATTCTGAGTTCTTCTTGACCAATCTATCTTAACATATTATTGATAGGGTCTCGGTTGCATACGTGAATTCTATCATTTCTAAAATGCTGTGCCAACGAGTTGGGGTTGCAGTTTTGATTGTTGGTATATGTTTGTAATTTTCGGATCCTGTAGGTAAAGCCCTGTCTTCGATTTCGGTTTCTTCGGCATTTTCTAGCATTAGATCAACTTGAGGTCGCTCTCGTCGCTTTCTAACCTTTCAACGACGTCTTCTATTTTCTCCAAAAACGCTAGCTGTTGCTGTACCTTTTTGGCTTCAGCTTGCAACTCTGGGGCGCAATATCTCACAGATTTGACGACTTTTTTGCATTTCTGAAGTATTAGTGCAATTTCTGGAACTGAATTTATGCCATCGACTGTCACCAAATTGTGAAGCCCATGACCTAGACATAGATGGTGAGTCAAATTTGCCATTACAACTGCTCGTTTCACATCACTTCCAGCATCTGTAACTGTAACTGCCACAATCTCTTTGCCGTCCTATATAAACCTCTTCTTTATGTCCTGAATCGCATCATTAATGTGTGCAAAATTATCAGCGTGGAACAAAATGGTGCGAAGATTCAACATGTAGAGGTTATGTTTTTTTATATGGTGCTTCTTGCAACATGTAAAAAATTATGACAAGTAGGTACTCACGATCCAAACGTAATATTATCCTCACTCTTCTTTCTCACAGACGACAGTTGTAAAAGCGATTCTGACAGTCTTGAAATAAAGACGTAAATAATAAATAAATAAAGGTGCCGGGTAGAAACAACATTTTCTCCCCTAGGGCACAACGTTGAAACAAGGAAACTAAGTACGTAAGAAATTAGGAAACAACGTTGTTTCTGACTGACACATTCGCATTGGTTTGAAATTGTCTTGTTTCGACTGGCAAAACAGAGATCAAATAAAACTCGCTGTTTCAGTGCATGTGATATGAAAAAATTATTAAAATGCCAAACCTTAAAATTAATTAAACTGTTTAAGAAGCTATTAAAGTAAATATTCATTTGTAAAATATTTTTTTGTGTACCTAATATGTCTATATTCAAGGTTTGTAATATACTGACGTTTTCCTGTATTCCGTCTGAAATTTTATTAGTAGCAAATTGTTTAAATTGAATCCAAAGTAGGTGTAGATGAGTAGATTACGTGTATTAAAAAATAACAAGATAGTAGTAGCCACGCTAGCCACGCCGCCGGCGCCGCGCCGCCGCCGACTAAAATTTGTCAGCGCGCCGCCGCCGGCAAATTTTAAGGCGGCGCCCACATCTACCCTCAACTCGCAACTACAATCTGAATACAGGTTAGTCAAAACAAGCTGGCAATATAAAAAGAAACTGAATAGAGGTTAGTAAAAAAAACGGGCAGTATAAATAAACTCAAACTGTACTGACAATTAAAACCTAGACAAAAATCTAGGCAATTCATCGAAGAAAAAAATCCTACTCATTAAAATTTTCATCATTAAAATTAAATATTATTTCTTAAGGCAATAAAGTTGAGGCGTTACAAAGGCGCCGCCTCAAACCCTCAACTCGCAACTAAAACACGTTCCAAAGCGCAAGTTCTTCGGATTTATATTACTGGTATGCTAAGCGGCTTAGTCCACAATTAGGAGCGATCGGTCAGGCTTTTCACACCTCTGTATTTGAGCGTGCCTTAGCGTTCACGCCTCATGTGTGCCTACCCCTAAGTTCGCGCCTTACCTACATATCACCACTCCATTATGTAAAGGATACCTCATGTACAAAGGTGTTACCGTCCATGTTTCTCGAACTTGTCGTCCTTTCTGCCTTCTAGAATGAATCCATGTGCTTCCTTTACAGTTTTAATATATGAATTCAGAGATTAACACACATATTGTTATCATCTAAGTATACATGTTTTAAAATATTAATACTGTAGTTTATTAATATGTATCTCTTAATTACATCTAGAATCAACGAAATTAATATCATACTGTTAAGATTTAATAGATATACAGCCGACAGAATGGATAATAATGTTGTGAGGAACGCATGGGGTCTCACATGTCTTGTAGGAGTTGTAGGACAAGTCATTGATATAATTAATAACCATATACGTCTCCTTATGCCTCAATAAATCTGCTTGATATGCAATCACGAGCCTAAAAAGGGTACCTAATGCAAAGCTATGCTTACATATGCGGTGACCTTATGCCTCAATAAATCTGCTTGATATGCAATCACAAGCCTAAAAAGGGTACCTAATGCAAAGCTATGCTTACATATGCGGTGACCTTATGCCTCAATAAATCTGCTTGATATGCAATCACAAGCCTAAAAAGGGTACCTAATGCAAAGCTATGCTTACATATGCGGTGACCTTATGCAAGTCATCAATCAATCGTCGCCACAATCACAAGTCGTTCGTCTGCGTGACTCGATCTCGTGAATAGGTACCTCTTTGCTCTGAACACCATTGTTCGTGTACACCGAGTGAAAGTCAGCGTTACGAGCCTTTTGCGTGTTACGAAAACTCTGTTAGCTATCGAGGACGACAATATTTTTTGTCTCTTCAGCTATGGGAACCATTAAGCCGCGTAACCTATTTAATGATCTCAATCATCTTTTCGTAATCCTACCCCAATATTCATTTCTCAGTTCTAATCGAATAATGTGCAATTAGTATGATCATTGATAATATGATTGATGGACCATCATCTACTCTTAATGATACGCGACTAGCTCGTGTTGAGTTCTATTTGTATTGTGTATGCAAGGCAGGTACAAGCGCTTTCTTATTTCGTTCGTTCATTTATAATATTACTAAGTGTATCTGAATTGCATTATTATACTAAAGACAATACGGCATAAAAAGAGTATTACAAGAGACGCACAGGTAGGTAACCGCCGCATTGTTAAGACATTGAAACGCCGTGCACGTCATAAAATAATGTCTCCATTATTATCGAAGCTGATTGCAAAGAGGCGTTCGACGCCGGAGTTAATCAAAATTGCATTACGCGTACGTTTCGTTTGGTCACGGATTCGGACGCCTGCTGCACCGCGACGGCAGGGAAAAAAGTCGCAGTCGACGGCATACCTCGATCTCCTGTATGATTGATGAGACACTTTAAGGCTGACTCGGATTTATTTATGTTGCCCCTCGTTGAATATGTATAACGAAGGACTCAAAGATCAACATTGATGGCTCATTGCAGGACACGTATATGATAACTAGTGGAATGGTGAGCAGTACATTATGAATGTTTACAGTTAAAATTTAGCTGACGAATCCAATGGCGCGGCTTAAGGCGTAGGCGGTCTCGACGCCGCGTCGCTCGCCGGCTAACGAGTTATGTAAACATGGTACTGGCCACTGCTGACTGCAGTATGTGCTTGACACGGAGACGAAAACCAAACATGCCGAGTAGCTAGAAGTCCTCTTACACCACCGAATTGCTAGGTGTAAGTCTCGATGTTTTAAGAATTTATTGTTTGTTTTTCGTTCTCTCGTGCTTCCGTATGTAAGTCCAGTCTTTTTTAACTTACCGTACCTAACTGTAGAAACAGTTATCGAAATTTTTATTTATAATATGAAACTTATTAATTCTTTTAAGTATTGAAATGATCCACATTTCCTGTCATTAAACATTGATCGAAGATAAAATATTGCTAAATGTCGTGACAAGAAATCATAACAACTAAAGATCACGGCAGTGTGTTTATTTAATATTAAAAATGATACTTGTATAAAAAATAAACAGCACTGTTTAAATAGGACCTCGAGGTAGGCTTAGTTGTCGATATTTTATTTTCACTCCGGGACAAAAGCCTGTTTGCGGTGAACCATTGTGTTGAGGTTTAGTGGTCTCTAAACAAGTCCACGTACGTGCCACTAAACAATAAGGTGTAATGATTCAGAGTATCGATCATAAGTTCATATCGTTGGTGAGAGATATGTTGCACCACTAAGAATAACATCAAGATTGATGAACTAAGCGTTTGAATGGGGTCTCCGAACTCTCACTACTGATATCTGCTTGTTTTCTTTTATCTTTTATTGATTTTGACAGAAGACTCAAATTCACTGAAGTTATAAGCTGTTGAAATAGTGGTATTTCAAGTTTGATTCGCCTTAAAATATCTTAAAACCTATTGTTATTTTATCTAGATTCTGGCTACGGTTTCTTTCAAATATTTCTCGTTTTATTTTTAGTCATCTTGTAAATTCTTGCTGTATTTGTATCGTTATAAATGTTATTATTCTTATCTAGATAGATATATAGAGTGTTTGAATTTGGATTTTTCCCTCTGTCTTTTAATACAAATTGTGACACTTTATCTTAACTTTTATAGTAAAGAAGGTTAGAATAATTTAATGTTTTTGTTTTGGAAAATTCTTTAAAATTTCATAACTACTAACGTTTTGTTTAACTGCGTTGACTTTTTAGAAATATGTTACTACTATTTGCGAAACACCATGGCGGCAAAAAGTTTGTAAAGACATATTTGGACCCAATTCCGAACCTTTACCTTAAAAAGTTTTTCGACTATCTTTTTTTCTTAATTTGGGGCTATAAAATTGATTTATAACGCTTATTGTTCAATCGTTCTTAAATCCTTAATTCGCACACATTTCACAAAATTAACGTTAAATGGCTCGAATGATAGAGATGTCTCTGTATCGAAAAAAAAACATTCTTGACTTCGAATTCGTTTATAAACACGATCTGAGTGACGATAATCCGTAAAAGGCGAAAACACGTTTCGAATGACGCTTCAAATAATAGGTACGGAATTGTGTTTCGAATAACCGGACACTGTTTTTAATTTATTTTTACATTCAGTTCTTTTTTTCCACCTCCAATTGTATGTAAGAGGTATCGAATTGGACACTTAAAATCGTACGTAAATTTTGAGGCAGTGACAAGTGGCCGAAAGTGGCCTTAATGAGACATTGTTAAACTTGCAATAAAAGGCCAGGAACTTTCAGGTTCACCTTTTGTGGTTGATCAGCCTTCATTTTGCCTGATTTAAGGGCTTCGATATTCGCGACGCTCTAATTGGGTCCAGAGTTCTCTCCATATTTCAAAGTGACCATTAGAAAAAATGTCATTAAGTCCTGAATCATTTTGGTTCGTTAGTTAGATTGTTTTTTGCAAACCTACCGATTATTCGTATTCTGTCATCAGCATCACTGATTCCGACGGTATGTAAATTGCTTTGACTTTGGCCCGGCGATACGCCGTCCTCATTCTCTACCTGTCCATTATGATACTTTTAAATGGAAACGGTTTTAACAATTTTTTATCTTCCACAAATATTATAATGGATCATTTACATAAAATAAAGAATCTAAACTAAGTGTTATTGGAATAACATTTGGCAATTTAAATGTTTGTATAATTAATTATAGTAGTACAACGCTTCTTAGTAGGTAGGTGCCTACATATTTGGGTAGGTACAAACAAGAGGGTCTGAGTATTGTTAGTGCACTGTATCTGAATTAAATTGTACTTTGTATTGCCAGGTGCCTAATTGTAATAAATTATCCTAAACCGCAAAAGCACCTATAGCTAGATTATCATAAAATCGTTGTGTTGCTCTGAATACAATCGAATCACGATAATTCCCTTCCAATATCCTTTTTCATTTACTGTTTAAGTTATAGGTATCTACTAGCTTGGTTGTCTATTAGATAGTTAAAGCCCGTACCGATCGTGGGCGTAGTACTGTAAAAGTAATTCAATAAGGTCTGTAAATGAAATGGATAGGTGAGTTGGCGCGTGCCACAAGGCCGGTCAACTGAAGGAGTCGATTACTTGTCCTGGTGGCCGCTTCTCTTTCGCACCTATGGAAGCTGCAGAGATTTGCCGCTCTACAAGGAGTCATGAGTATGCCATAATAGAACTGGCTCGCAAGCGCTGCATTCGTCATTGCATCGCGCCATCGATGGTGAGTTATCGACGCACGTGCTCCGTAAGGCATTGCATTCGACACTGGACACCGCTATAATATTATTTAAATCGACCGCGAGAAAAAACCGCCGACAGTTCGCCACCAAATACAGCATGCTCGACCATTTAAATATCGAATTTGGCTAGACGTTAATTTGAATCGTTCCACTAACTGGGATTTAAATGCATGTGATTTGCAATCGTTCTTTACGCAAATTCATTTGACCAAATACTGATACCGAGTACGTTAATTGCGGTGATCCGTTCTATATTTAAACGTTGAATTGCTACGAATTTATTGGACAAAGGCATCGGCGGCGGGCTTGAGCAAGACATACATGTTTAGCAGGATTGCACTGGCAATAGCCGGAGGCGGACTGTCCTGGACCGAGGTCCACCGTTAAATAATAACGAGCATGTACCCGCTTGGTTCCACTAAGCTATAAATTGTTCGCAGCCGCCGGGCACGCGGCACGCAATCTCAATGCGGAAAATATAGAGTGCCAGTGTGCTAGAGCGAGTTTATCAGCCGCCGGCTACTCTAGCATTGTTGCTGTACGATTCGCGTACAAGTCCAGGCCTTTGTGGCCGCCTTCATTCGATTAATGCAACCACTTAAATGTGGCTACGTACGTTCCTACAGCGCATTCAGCGCAGCTGCGTCCTGAATTAGATTTTCTCCGTTAATCTAGTTTGATCTTATAGGATTGTAGGCGTGATTCCGTAAGCTTGTATATTTTTGTTTTTAAAGTTTTTGAATTAAGTAAAGAGAAATGTTGTCTGATCCAAAACGTTTTGGGTAATAAAAGGATACTTTCATTCATGGTTAGTAAATTATTTTCCAAATGGTTAGGCTTTTCTTGCGGAGTCATGATTACGTCGCCATGTCCGGCAGACATGAGCTGCGTCAATATTTCATTACAAGGCGACCTCACTTTTTGTGTAGTTTTTGTGGAGGGCAAAAACTCCTCAAGGCATGTTAGCTAATGAAGCCCAGTAACCGGCCCTCCCGGCGGTCGCATTCCGCTCCATTGTCGCCCGTGCTCGCCTTACGCCAGATTAGAGCAATTTATTGGCTCCGAAAACTAAATACTTTACATGGGATATTTCTCGCCCATAAAAGTACTTGATTGAGTTGAGTTTGGTAATTAATGTGAAATGACAGAGACATAAGTTAAATAAGAAGTAACTAATTCTCTCCCTGACTTTAAAGCATGGCTAGGCTCTCCTTGATTTTAAGGCATACTTTGGTTATCCAACCAACAAAAGGGTGCAAAGATCCATTTGGAGTTTGGAGAACTAGAATACGATCATTTAGACGGTACCCATTATCTACATACTTATTTCTGTAAGCATGAAGAAGTTTGTCAATTCTTCCAATCCTTTTCTTCAGCTCTTTTGCGTGACTAATTTCACGGGCATCGTATTTTATCAGAAATGAGAATGACGACTAACATGCTGACCAATTGCGGAAAGGTGGACGTAACATGCCATTGTAAATACTTACTTGCACGTATGAAAGCAAGATGTTTTAATAACACCACGATGTTTTCCGTTGCATAAAGTCTTATAATTACTTTTATTAAATACTTATCCAACATCAACAGTTTCCTCATTTCTTTTTGACATTTCCAATAATGCCATCACAAAAACCGGGGTTCTCTCTGCAAGTTTTTGTTCTATAGGTATTTCGGTGAATTACTGTCGCCTGTCGAACTAACAGCGTTAGAATCGACAGCTTGAAATTTAATTAGGTACGAGTACATTCCAAATAACTGTACCTTTATTTAGATTTTTTATAGTTCGGTATTTACTGGTCTCTATGTGGTGTAATTTATTTTCTTTTCCAGTGCCATTCATAACATATAATCATCAGTGAATTTTCCCAATAACGTGATATAACATATATTCAACATAAATAAGAAAAGCATACTTGATGACTTTAAGTTATAGATGAATGCATTTCTTCGTTGAGTGGTAATCTTATTACTCTACAACTATTACAGAAGCCTACCTATCAAACGTCAACAAGAGTAAATATGAATCCAATTTTAATTTTGTTCTTACTAATGTTACATATCTTATGAAATTTCCTAATATTATCGTTACCATCGTTTATCGTGATTGTATTGGTACTAGCTTGGAGACCAAGAAAGAGAAAAAAAACGATAAAGGCGGAAAAAGAAACCATAAAACTAGAAAAATAACACAAACAGTAACCATTATTGCAAGTTGCGACTTACTTTACAAAACACAATCACAATGACGTGTAGTCGAGTACCACTGGGCACAAGCCGAGAGACCAAATAGGTACTGGTTCCGATCGCCAAGAGCGATAACACGACGATAAGACGATAAACGGAACGCTAGAGAAAAGGAACCGTAAATCTGTTAAGTCTTTCTTATAAGCTTAACGCCTCGTGCGGTTCTTTGAATTCGTTTATGTCTTGTGTTGAAATAAAAACAAAAGTAACCTTAAGTGTATTAGATTACGGGTATTTACTCTTTTTTGTCTTTGGAAGACAGACGAAAACTTGGGGATTTAGTAAAATATTACAAACTTCTGTTTAAAGCTTTGCCCACATCTATGTTAAACACACAGGCTAAACGGAAATATCTCAATGAATATTTTATTCCAATAAATTTTGACAAAAATCATATTGAGCTTTTATTTATATTAAGTATGTTTTATACCCTATTCCGTTTTGCTTAAAGTTGTCGAGCTCTTCTGTCTTTTAGTATGATCAATTTACCCATGAGCAAAATAAGATTTTTAAGATAGGTACCTAAGCTGAATCTAATTCTATGTCACAGAAATTTTGCATCTTCTTCAGATCTTAATTTCGTAGTTAAGTGTATAATAAATTCCAAACCATTATATTGTTAAAACCAGAAATAAAACGGACAGAGCTTCTGTATTTTTTTATTGACAAGCAGAATGACACAGAATAATGGCAATGGCTTAATGGCAGACGACTCCCTCCTTATTGGCTACGGCTTGGCTAGGCTGAAGGGAGACGTCAATATGGCATGGCTCCGATTGGCTAGCTGGCTGACGCGTTCGTTACAATATTCAAGCATAAATAACAAATATCCCATTATTACGTTATTTCCAGGAAGTTCGTTGATGTCTTTTGAACTTAACATAATAGAAATTATAACTATTTCTCTTAGATTAAAACAAACAGCATTCTTCTTAAATCTCTATAATAGTTTATTAAACGGTTTTATAAATAACTATCAACTATTAGTTTAAAAGAATGAAAAATTTACATTGCATGTTTAATCAGTAAACTGGTTTTTCTATAACAAATGACATAGAATTACAAGCGAGCAAACTAGATTTTTTTAATTAAGTAATGCTTAACGATAAGGCGCTGTTTTCTTTGAATTCTTTCGTGTGTGTTTGATAAACTGCCTTCACATTTGATAAAAAGCTGACAGGTGTTTAGAAAGCTTTTAGCACCACGATGAGCCATATTGATTCGGGGATTTAGTATTCAAACTTACCAGTATAAAAATTCTGGGATATGTTCTCAGAAAGTCTCGAAGATTCGTACAATATATTAATTATATGAAAGCAGTATAGTTACCTTACCAACTACAACGTTTTGTTGTTGATTTTGATTTTGTACCATTTCTCATCTAGCTTCGAAGCGATGTTCACATCCTCTGCGTGACTTGACCTCATATCCGCTACATGAAAAATCGGGTTTGAAATTTAATTTTACGCTCTCAAACAACTGCATTTCCAGAGGAAATTGATACCGTAACTGTTCTAAATCCACATCTCAAAGATGTCATCGCTGCCCATAAGTAGAATTTCAAAGGTGAAACTGTCAAAATATATAGGGCAATGAAAATGTAAGTGATGTTTAGTATTCACGTCGCAAACCGCACGGTTGTTTCTCACGCGCCTTGCGTATTCCGCGTGCGATCCCGCGTGAGAAACGCCATGCGGGCCATAGGCCCAACATATTGACATTCGCTACATGTTTATCATACATTGCCTTGTGCAAACACATATAAAGGTTTGCACAGCGAAATTCGGCAGCGACCTACGCGTAACATGCCTTTATGACCATAAGAAGTTTTGTGAGCAAAGCCCATTATTCTAAAAACGCTGAGCCAATTAAACCGTTAAATTGGATTGGAAACTGCTTCAGTAATTAAATTGTTAATCAATATGTTCCCAGTCACTAAGAGAAGTTTTATCCCCATAATCATCATAAAAAGAGAGCTTATAAGATGGTTAACACATTTTTAATTTTATTCATCATTCTCAAAATGAAATTAATCTGGTTTTTAATAGCTTAAGATCCCGTACGATCATAAAATTTAATAAATCAATCGCAAATCCATTACTGGACTTCCATAATAGACATTTCAGGCCACACAATAAAATTGATGTAAGCATTGCTATACAAAATTTTAAACTTACTTAATTTCCGAAATCTTGTTTTACAAAATACTTTTTATGGACGTTTATATCTACATAGATTATATTATTAAATACGTATTATAAATTGCATGTTATGTAATTTGCATTCTAATCGAGTTAGGTTTTTGTGCATTGATATAAACGGAAGTTATGAAACCTATGAAACCAGTTTAAATCGAACTCAATAACAAAGATTAGATTCTCTGTCTACACTCGTAAACTACCTATGCTGGAATTAAATTATGATCAAGAAGTACCTACACTGTTTAACCAAAATCGAACGATTTGAATTTCATTTATCAATGAAGCACGCAGGTTACTTGTAGAGAAACAAGTTACTTAATCATTTGAGTTCTATAAGTTTACATATTTTATTTAAAATGGCACCAGTTATTGGAGTTAATAGATATGAACGACTTAGACCACAGACTTAGACGGACTAGTTCATTGAAAGTTGCTTTAGCAAGGTGAACTATATTTCAATAATTAATTTTTTTAACTTATCACTGAAAATATAAGATCGTGTCAAAATGTCAGATAATTATTGACATACATACGATACGAGTACTACGAGTACATGAACGCATTCGTTGGTTTGATGAGCACCTAACGCACCTGTGTATTTAAAAATTGTAACATCTTCGTCTGATTGACAATAGTGACATGTTGACATTACAGTTTGATTGAAATGATAAATCTTCAGTGATGGGCCATGTGAACTGGCCTTATCAGATACATTTCGGAGATACGGAAATGACCTGATTATGTCTACTTTTTACTAAAATATTATCATGAGAAAATTCTCATATTGAAAAAGATTAAAATATGTATAGTCCAGCAGCCCCCGAACATTTTTTTTAGTGATTAATAACAAGCTGAATCTTCGTGAGTTCGTTCAGTTCGACGAGACGCCCAAGTTTTTCATGTGCCCAAATTCTGAAAGAGGTATGTAATGAACTGCGCAGGTGTAAAACATGTCGATTTGGTAGGGTGTTAAAATTGTCTGACTAACAGTAAATTTTGGATTGAAATTTTGAGATAATATGATAATAAACTCGGAAAAACAGTTGTCCTACAAAATCGATGGTTTTAGTTGGAGCGTCCTCCACGCCGAATATGTCGAAATAACGAGATCATAAAACTTATTAATAACCAGCAGATTTTTTGTATGCAGCTTAGTAAATATTAGTATAATTGAATGGCCACAAAGTCCTACAAATATAGTGGTAGGTTTTCCTAGTCCTACGCTTGGAGTTTGTTGATTCCACGGTAACACTTTTTTCATTAATAACAACCTAGATTTGTGTTTATCCTATCGGGAATAAAGGGTAGAACACAATTTTACCACTGTCCTACACCAAAAGTGGTATGTATTTCCAGGAATTGATATATTTTGTCCACATATTCAACTTTACATTTCGATACAGAGTTAAATTCTAAAAACAATCCCGAGTAAATCACATTGTCGTTACACATTAAAAAAGAGGCCCAAATACAATTCTCTACTCCCTAAAACTGTAGTATATGTATATCAAGCGGCCCTGATAGGCAAGTACTCTGCTCTCACCTCAGAGGCACAGTGTTCGATCCCTCGGAGGAGCGAATTTATTTTTTCATCTGGTGAAAATAAATTGTTAATAATGTTTGAACAATTGATATTCTTTAAGTATTGAATAAATTAAGAACCATTAGTTAATTATTAATTATTTTTTATTAATCAAAACATGCGCGTTTCCGTATTTGGAGGGCACATTATGCCGTCGGTCCCGGTTGTTATCGATAGATAACAGTCATTAAACCTTGCCGGAGGTCTTATGGGCGGTTTGAAAACATCCGACAGCGGGTTGGCCACTAAACCGCATTGGAGCAGCGTGGTGGAGTAAGCTCCAGGCCTCCCTATAATGGGGAGAGACCCGTGTCCACCAGTAGAACGCAAAAAGGGTTGCAGCCAATCATTACGTTTAATGTGTCCAATAAATTGTTTAAATAAAAATTAAATTTAAAATTTTAAAAAAACCCCCGACCCTAAAAATGAACTCTAAAAACTAACAAATAATATATTAAACCTATTATAATTATCATCGTCCCATAATTATATTATGTTAGTTCAAGTATTTTTATTTTCCAAGCGGCGTCGCGTCGGGAATCTACACCTTTTTTCTCACTTAGCGGTCCCCCAACGCGACGACGCTTGGAAAATAAAAATACTTGAACTTACATAATATATGTTGTATGTGACGATGATAATTATGATAGGATTAAAATATTATTTGTTAGTTTTTAGAGTTTATTTTTTGGGTCGGGGTTTTTTTTATTTTTATTTAATTTTTATTTTAAGCTTTTTAAACGGAACTAACCTATAAGGCAATACATAAATATAGAAACGTAAGCCAGTATGATAAATAACGATGACATAAGCTGGGAGGTACTTCCAGCGGCTGGCTGCAGCATCAGGTCAACGTGACCGTGTTGCAAGATCATAACCTGCAAGAAAATTACTCTTTAAAAGTAATACACTGAATCCAAACACGATATGTCTGCTGTAAGTTTTCGAGGAGTTGGATTCTCTCAAGACCATCCAGCTTGTTACTAGGTCAACGTGACCGTATCGCAAGATCTTAAACTGCAATGTCTCTGCAACTCATTGAAACTAATATATTGAACCCAAATACGATAAGTCTGCTGTGAGTTTTAGAATAGTTGGGTTCTCTAGAGGCCAGGTGACCAGGACTCTGATGGTTGCAGCATCAGGTCGAAGTTATCAATTAATTGTCATTTAATGATGATACTGGCCACAAAAAGCACATCGAGTAATGGTACGCCAAAAATGCCTTCCAACATTTTGAAAAAACGCTGATACTCTTAAAATGCTGGACCGATATTAACCAAACATGGCTAAGAACCACCGGGCGGAAACTGGCTTTCAAATAAAAAAAAACCGCAGGGAAATCGGTCCATTCGAGTCCATCGGTCCATTTGAGAGTTACGATGCCACAGACAGACGCACACACAGACAGACAGACATCGACGTCAAACTTATAACCCTCTTTTTGCGTCGGGGGTTAAAAATCAACAATATTAAACGAATAGTTGATAATATGAAATTATTGAAGAGATTGAATACTTTTAACTTATAATTATTATTAATTGCTCATTTTTTAAATATTTTTTAATGAAGTCAATAATATGTGCATAATTGACTCGATTCAATCTTCTCAAAAAAGTTGTTGATATTAAACGCTAAACTGATAAAACGTCGACGTTGGAATCCGACGATGATTAAGATTGTATTTACCTATAATTATATTTATAATTGTATTTTTTAGTTTCACTTTTGCCAATTATATACTTAATACAATTCGTACAACTACAGTTATTTATGTTACAGTTAGTTAGTTATGTTTAAAAAAACCGGCCAAGTGCGAGTCGGACTCACGCACGAAGGGTTCCGTATCATTATCTATAAAAATCTTACCGTGTGGTGTCTGGCGTTAGAATAGCACCACTCCCACTCTTCCCACGGGAGGTCGTAGGAGGCGACCGAGGGAAAAATACCAGGAGATGGGCAGCAGCGTCTTCCTGAGGAACATACCATATACTGCGGTCACCAACACGCAGTGCCAAGCGCGGTGACTATGGCAAAAACCCCCTCATGACAAGTACACATATACCCCGGCCCCCAGTCCCCGGCGGCCCCGCTATTGCTGGCTATGACAGCGGCCACGGTCACGGCGGGGCAGGGGGTGCTAGGAATCTCCGGCAGAGATTCGGCTGTCGCAAACGACGACCTCTGCACCTGGCAACATATAACACCAGGACACTGCGAACCGACGAGAAGATACAGAAGCTGGACAAGATGATACAGGAGCTGGAGAAGAGATAGACGAGTTAAACTGGAGCATCATAGGATTATCCGAAGTCCGAAGACAGGGAGAGGACACGGTAATCCTCAAATCCGGTAACTTGTTCTATCACCGGGAGGGCGAACATCTGTCCCATGGTGGTGTCGGGTTTCTCGTACACAGGTCTCTCGTCAACAACGTGACACAAATCGAAAGTGTGTCAGCAAGGGTAGCGTACCTTATACTCAGAATATCTAAACGGTATTCGCTGAAGGTTACACAGGTATACGCACCGACCGCGACACACCCAGACGATGAGGTTGAGGCAATGTATGAGGACATCAGTAGAGCCATACATGCCTCTAAGACTCATTTCATGGTGGTGATGGGGGATTTCAACGCTAGACTGGGCACGCGAGACGGCGACGAGCAGAAAGTAGGGCCCTTTGGGTTTGGACAACGGAACCACCGAGGCCGCTTGCTCGCTAACTTCTTGGAGAAGGAGAACTTCTTCATGATGAACTCCTTCTTCAAGAAGAAGCCACAGCGCAAGTGGACTTGGATGGTTCCACGAAAAGCGAGATAGACTTCATTTTGGCAGACAAACGGCACATATTTAATGATGTCTCCGTGATCAACAGGGTGAAAACCGGAAGTGATCACCGAATGGTACGAGGCACATTAAATATCAACATTAAGCTGGAAAGGTCACGCCTAATGAAGTCTACGCTCCGATCAACACCTGTCCAAATCTAGAAGAATGCAAATCTGTGGACGAAATTAACACCAGGTTGGTACAAACCGTCCACGAGGTAGGGTCAAAGTTCTTTAAGACCCCCTCCAGTAGTAAACCTCAAGTGCTCTCTGAACATACCCTCGGTCTCATGAAGGAAAGGCGTGAACTATGTGTCCGGTCCCCGGCTTCAATTTCGAAATACAGGCAGCTAAATAAACAGATCTCTTGCAGTAGACGACGCGATCTGCGTGCTCACAACACAAAGCGCGTCAAGAACACAATTGAGCGGAACCAAGGCTCCAAAGTGTTCGCAAGGGATCTGATTGTTGGGCGAAGCCAGTTGACGAGATTGAAGACGGAGTCTGGCGCTATGGTTACGTCTAAGCCTGAAGTTCAGAGAGAAATTGAGAGTTACTACGGACGGTTGTACACCTCCTCACAGGCTCCCGTTCCCAATATGGCGAACGACAAAAGAGCCAAATTAACCCGACACTATACCGAAGATATCCCGGACGTCAACCTGTACGAAATTAGAGGCGCCCTAAGTCAGCTAAAAAACAACAAAGCACCGGGAGATGACGGTATCACATCAAAGCTACTAAAGGCTGGAGGCAAACCCCTCCTAGTGGCGCTCCAAAGACTGTTCGATACCGTCATCAGAAACGGAACTATCCCGGAGGCGTGCAGCGTGGTGGTTCTGTTCTTCAAGAAGGGTGACAGAGCCCTTTTGAAGAACTATAGACCCATCGCGCTTCTGAACCACGTCTATAAGCTGTTCTCAAGGGTCCTTACTAATCGTATTGCGCGCAGGCTCGACGACTTCCAGCCTCCCGAACAAGCCAGATTACGAAAAGTCTACAGTACCATAGACCACATACATACCCTGCGACAGGTTATACAAAAGACCGAGGAGTATAATCTGCCGCTATGTGTTGCGTATGTGGACTATGAGAAAGCCAGATAGACTATCGGTACATCGAGGTGTTGAAGTGTTTATACAAAGCCGCAACCATGACAGTACACGACGGAAGCACTAAACCTATTCCTTTGTAGCACGGAGTACGACATGGGGATGTTATATCCCCGAAACTGTTTACCGCTGCACTGGAAGACGTGTTTAAGCTGATGGAGTGGAAAGGGCTTGGTATTAACATCAATGGCGAACACCTCACACACCTCCGATTTGCCGATGATATAGTCATCTTGGCGGAGTCCCTGGAAGAACTCAACACAATGCTAGGTGACCTCCATAGCGCCTCCCAACGGGTGAGTCTTAAGATGAACATGGACAAGACGAAGATCATGTCTAATGTCCATGTCACACCCATACCGGTCGTTGTTGATGGCGCTACTCTCGAAGTTGTCGACGAGTATATTTACCTGGGTCAAGCGATCCGTATGGGTAAGCAGGGTAAGTCCAACTTCGAAAGAGAGGTAACTCGTAGAATCCAACTCGGCTGGGCAGCGTTCGGGAAATTACAAAGTGTCTTCTCGTCCAGAATACCGCAGTGCCTGAAGTCGAAAATTTTCGAGCAGTGTGTATTGCCAGTGATGACCTACGGCGCTGAGACATGGTCTTCTATACAGTTAGCCTTTTCCAGAGGCTCAAGGTCGCTCAGCGAGCGACGGAGAGGGCTATGCTTGGTATTTCTCTACGCGACAGAATCCGTAACGATGAAATCCGTAGACGAACGAAGGTCGACATAGCTCTCAAAATCTGCAAGCTGAAGTGGCAATGGACAGGCCACATAGTTAGGAGGACTGACAACCGGTGGGGAAGAAAGGTCCTCGAATGGCGACCACGTCTCGGCCCTCGGCAAAAGGAGCACAGGCCGCCCTCCAACCAGGTGGACCGACGACCTGAAGAAGATAGCGGGAAACCACTGGATTCAGAGGGCGCAGGACCAGACGGAGTGGCGAACATTAGGGGAGGCCAATGTCCAGCAGTGGACTCTAAAAGGCTGGTGGGTGAATGGATGGATCTATAAAAAATCACGTTTATTGTATGGGAGCCCCCTTAAATATTTATTTTATTCTATTTTTAGTATTTTTATAACAATAGCGGCAACAGAAATAAATCATTGCCTTTGATTCTATTAGTTTACAAAATTTAACTTTTTGTCTGTTGCCGCGAATTCGGTGGTTGAATGTTCACTTATGACTTGTTTTTGTCAAATCTAACATCAATTTTTTTTGAGCAGCTCTAGTTACTTTGTTTTTGATTTTTATCATTTAAGCGTATATATTAATCGATAACAGGCGTATTTTACTGTGTTAAGATTAGTATCTGCAGTTTTTGAGTCATGAGTAGTTCAAGGAGACGTTGTTTGAATAATTCAGATCATTTTTCCTACATATGCTGACAATATGTGCTTAACGATTGTAGAAAAGTTATATTAGAGTTGGTAAAAAATACCTATTTTGAGTATTTTGGGATGCGCTTGGATAAAAATGAGAAGTCTTGGGCTCCCAATTGTGTTTGTAAAGTCTGTGTGGAATATTTAAGATTATGAAAAAGCGGTAAAAGAAATGGCTTTAATTTGAAACACCGACTATTTAATAACCACAAATAAACACCACGAAATCATCTCGAAGACTGTTTTTTATACCGTGAACGTAAACGGTTTAAATACTAAAAATCGAGCAAATAAATGGCAGTAACCAAGTATTAGTTGTGTTCAACGTCCAGTGCAGCGTTCATCTGACTCTTCAGTGCCTAAAATATATCTGAACCCTTAGAACAAGACATTGAAGGACCAAACTCATCACAAAATGATGCTGTGATTTGGAAGGTATGTCAAATGAGCCAAAATGCTTTTCCCAAAATAAGTTGATATGATCTTTTAAGAGATTTAAATCTTTCTAAACAAGCTTCAGAATTGTTAGCATCAAAATTGAAAAAAAAAATGGTTTCCTCAGATAGAAATTTTATCGTGAAAAAGATAAAGAATTACGGCGTTATTTTTCCGAAGAAAACGGTACAATAAAAAATATGAGGTGTAATATGACCATAAAACTCCACTTCCTCCATATTCACCTGGACAGTTTTCCGGAAAATTTAGGAGATATGAGCGAAGAGCAGGGAGCGTATGCATAAGACTTACGCGTCATGGAAATTAAGCCGCTATCAGGGTTTCTGGGACACGAATATGATGTCAGACCTACAATAGAGGTCTCTGATATGTTATTTTCCAAAGTCTACACATCAGAGAAGAGCTTTAAAAAGAAGTTTCAACTCAATTATTAATTATTTTTTTAAGTAAATTTTTTCGTAGTAAATGCGTGTTTTTTTCTGTTTTATAACTACACACCTGAAGCTCAGAAACTAGAGCTGATAAAAAAAAAACTAATTATATTTTTTAAATAGCATATCATAATATGTAGTCAGCAACAGCTGAAATTTCTTCGGCAACAGATGTACTGTAAACTAGTGAATTAATTATCCATAGAAATCATTGAATTAAGATTGAATAAAAGGTAAATTGTAGTTTACGATTTATGACGTATTAAAAAAACTACTTGCCAGATCTCATTTAAACCAATTTTTGGTGGAAGTTTGCATCATAATGTACATCATATATTTTTTTAAGTTTCATCATTCTCTTATTTTAGAAGTTACAGGGGGGACACGTTTTGCCACTTTGGTAGTGTCTCTCGCGCAAACAATTCAGTTTAGAAAAAAATGATATTAGAAACCTCAATACCATTTTTGAAGACCATAGATACACGTTTGGGTTTGATGAAAAAAAAAATTTTGAGTTTCAGTTCTAAGTATGGGGAACCCTCAAAATTTATTGCTCTTTTCTATTTTTGTGTGAAAATCTTAATGTGGTTCACAGAATACATCTACGTACCGAGTTTCAACACTTTAGTTCTTATAGTTTCGGAAAAAAGTGGCTGTGACATACGGATGGACAGACAGACAGACATCACGAATCTGTAAGGGTTCCGTTTTTTTGCCATTTGGCTACGGAACCCTAAAATATTGATTATGCTTACAAATATATGTGTCCCAACCCAAGTTACCAAATCTACAACTACGAAAAAATTTTGTTTTCAATATTTCTGTAGGACTAGCGATACATACCCATTTTTGGGTAGGACACTGTTTGATTTAGGCAAAGAATGCCGTAACTGAGCATGTGTCTTTTTGTCCTACGGTTATTAATGAAAAAAGTGTTACCGTGGAATCAACAAACTCCAAGCGTAGGACTAGGAAAACCTACCACTATATTTGTAGGACTTTGTGGCCATTCAATTATACTAATATTTACTAAGCTGCATACAAAAAATCTGCTGGTTATTAATAAGTTTTATGATCTCGTTATTTCGACATATTCGGCGTGGAGGACGCTCCAACTAAAACCATCGATTTTGTAGGACAACTGTTTTTCCGAGTTTATTATCATATTATCTCAAAATTTCAATCCAAAATTTACTGTTAGTCAGACAATTTTAACACCCTACCAAATCGACATGTTTTACAGCTGCGCAGTTCATTACATACCCGTTTCAGAATTTGGGAACAGGAAAAACTTGGGCGTCTCGTCGAACTGAACGAACTCACGAAGATTCAGCCTGTTATTAATCGCTAAAAAAAATGTTCGGGGGCTGCTGGACTAGTATATGTGTATATGTAATTTAAAATGTTAAAGGTATATTACCTACGTAATATTACCTATATAATACTTACTCATATAATATTCGTATTTGTAAAGGTTTTTTAATCAAAACTAGCTGAATAAAATTAAATCATCTAACATACATACGTATTTATTGTAAGTGTGGTAGGTAACATAAATGCAAAATGCAATAAAAACGTTGTAAATAAGTTATCAAAGATTTACAGCTCTGGGATAGTAAACTATTGGATCATTGGCAATCTTTCCCACGGCTGGACTGGCGTGAAAGCATGTGATCGCCTGACGATACCTCCTATCAAATTATTCCTTCTTATCATTTCATTTTCCCGTGCGATTCGTACGTTCTTTCTTTTCGTTATTTGCATGCCTAATAAAAATATTTATACAGTTTATTATTAGCCTTAGGAAATATTTAATTTCAGCTGAGACCGAAATTTTTATGAAAATGCTTATAATTAAGTGCGCAATTTAGAGCGATCTTAAAAACGGTAGCTGCATATATTTTTATACAAAGTCTTGAATTCTTGTAAAAAGGCTAGGTAATCATCAAAGCATGTGCCATGTCGTCGCCGGCCACCCTAATTACATGCCTGTAAAATTGCACGTGAGGTATACACTCACCTTTGTTTTTATTTTTCTTTCTTAAGCATTCAAGGCTTATTAAAAGACAGTGTGTGCTAAATTCTGCGTCCAAGAATGCAAAATATGGAAATTTTTGTTAAACACAAGGAAAGCCTTTGTAATTCAATCAAATAGCGGTTAAGTGAAGTCCGGGTAAATGTTTGGCCTGTATACATTGTACATTCCACATTAATTACTAACTACTAAACAAAATGAAATTATAATAATTCGATTTCACTACGACCATATTTTTTTTCAACCTTTTTTATGTCCCACAGCCCACTACTGGGCACAGGTCTCTTCTCACAAGTGAGAGGGATTTAGGCCATAGTCCACCACGCTGGCCAAGTGCAGATTGGTGGACGTCATGCTTTCGAGAAATTATGAATTTCTCTAAGGCATGCACGGCGATGGAGAACATCGAAATCAATTAAATATCACGATATTTTCCATCACCGTGGAGCAACGATAAATGCGCACATTACAAATTTCTTTGTCAGAGGTGCGCGCCGAGGATTTGAACCCGGGATCGGTCGCGTCGAAGACCGCGGCTTTTTACCACTCGGCTATCGCAGCTGCTATCTGTTTTGTTTAATTATCATCTATTTTGCGTTGAAAATAAAATCTTGTAAAATTCGAAGTATTCGAATAACGAACAATATAAAAAACAAAGTGACTAATAGATTGTTTCCCATATGATTTTGTTTATATTTCTCATGGTCTAGGTGGGTAAGGAATTATTTACAGTTTATTATCCGTCACTCGCATGCTCTAACCACAACATGTGCTGTACTGGGCTTCTGGCGCCCGTGACTCAAGTTTTTGAAGTGATTTTGTTCTTGTTCTATATGTTACTGATTGAAAAAATCGCTATTTTAAGTAGGTATTTACTGTAAATATTATGAACCTTTTTTTATTTGAACGGAGTAGCAGACGAGCATGCAGGCCACGTGGTGTTAAGTGGTCGCTGCAGCCCATGGACATCTACATACAACCTCAAGCAAGCATAGGTAAGTCTTGTCTGAGGTCGTATGCAGTTGCGCTGCTACTCCGGAGGCTGGTGTTCGCCTCATGTAAGTGTGGCCGCCCGGCAACTGCACCTTTTCACCGAAACAATAGAATTGCTCACTGCAGAAGTGGGTGCAGCTGTGGTGCTTCCCCAGGCGAACCATAATAGTTCTACCACCTACCAAAATCTATTTCTAAGGTGCTTCTTTATTAATCTTAATACTGAAGTTAGCATGTTTCACTCTTTTCAATAACTGGTGAGCTTTAGTTGCGTTATTTTTTATGATAGTGGGACCTGTTGAGAGGTTATTTGGAATTGATAGATAGATAGATACAATATGCAATAAAGAAGATGACTGTATGTCTTCAATCTAATAGGTGGTAGGGCGGTTGGCTTAAAACTTTTACTGACCGGGGAAGTATCGCTGAACCCATTACTGCCCTGAAGCATTTCTTTAAGTAGGTACCTACCTATTGTGTCTTTGAGGAATGGTGCGGTCGTAGGCTACATACACTTAAATGGTGTAGAAAACAGGAGGCTGATGGTATCCTGTCAATGAAAATCTATACTGCACTCGACCTCAGACTATAGTTTTCTTGGATTTCTTGTTTGTCGATATCGCGATATCGTAGGCAGCAGCGATCACTTACCTGAGGAAATTTTCAGCATAAAATTAGTTTTAAACTAAAATCCCACATTTTCAACAATTCACACATGGTCTAGGTCAGGCAGGCCAGCTCCAAGGGTTTCGTGGCCTTTTGTTTGTCCACGTCGTTAGGCTGCAGCGACCACTTAACGCCACGTTTGTAGGATAGTCTGCTATTCCATTTGAATTTAAAAATACTTTCAACATAAAAGTAGTTCTAAATTAAAATCTCATATTGCTGCGATTCACACATGGTCTAGGTCAGGCTGGCCAGTTCCAAGGCTCCTTCCCAAGGATTCCCAAGGATTATTTACACCAACCGCCAGTACATGTGCGCCGGCGCCGCTGACGTAGGCGCCGCACATGCGCACTTGCCCGAATTCATTCGACCGGGTTATTTATTACAAAAACATTATTTTTTGTCGTGACTAATGCCTAGCGCTTAAGTCCGTATCGTGTTTCGACACTCGACACACTGACTTGTGTGCGAGCTTCGTAAATTCCAAGCTTTTGCACTGCATTTTATTTTAAATGTCACGTGTTAAACATCAATACTTCTTGATGTGGCTTTAAGTGCTTTTTTTAATTTATCGCAGTAGGTGTGGCAATCTCTCTATTTTGCTATTTAAACACATTAACCTCCATCGTTGTTGTTAAACGTTCCTTTTTTAGGGTTCTGTACTCAAAAGGTACAAACGGAGCCCTAATACCAACTAAAAATCCACTGTCCACCATCGTCTGTCCGTCGGTCTGTCACCAGGCTGTGTCTTATGCACAGACAATGTATTTCTGTTGCCGCTGTAACAACAAATACGAAAAATATATACCTACCTTAAAATAAATATTTAAGTAGGTCCCTCATACAACAAACGTGATTTTTAGCTGTTTTTTTTTTTGTATATAATAAAGTACGGAACCCTTCGTGAGCAATTCCGACTCGCTCTTGGTCGTTTTTTTATGAAATAGGGATAATGTAAAGTAAGCTATTTTTACCGACTTCCAAAAGAAGGAGGTACTGTATTCGGCTGTATGTATTTTTTTTTTTTTTTATATATGTTCACCGATTACTCCGCCGTTTGTGGACCGATTTTCAAAATTCTTTTTTTGTTCGTATGCTTATACTCTCGAGGTGGTCCCATTGTCACCAAATCAGGATCTGATGATGGGATCCCAGGGAAATCGAGGGGAACTCTCAAATTTTATAGGCACACACATTGATTTTCTTATATTTTCTGAAGCATAACCGATATTTGTGCATTGTAATCATCATCTCATGTTGCTGAGCTGATGATGGAAGGTACTGCGACGGTGAGGAGTTGAGAGCAAATTCTTTCAATAAATGGTATTTTGTTCGAAATCTTACATTCCTGAGGTAGTCCAACTGTCACCAAGTCAAAGTCTGATGATGGGATCCCAGAGAAATCGAAGGGAACATTCAAATTTTATAGTACAACAAATGATTCTTATATTTTTACTAAAGCAAAACAGGCATTTGTGTATAATTATCATCATATCATGTTGCTGAGCTGATGATGGAAGGTACTACGACGGTTAGGAGTTGAGAGCAAATTCTTTCAATAAATGGTTTTTTGTTCGAAATCTTACATTCCTGAGGTAGTCCAACTGTCACCAAGTCAAAGTCTGATGATGGGATCCCAGAGAAATCGAAGGGAACATTCAAATTTTATAGTATAACAAATGATTCTTATATTTTTACTAAAGCAAAACAGGTATTTGTGTATAATTATCATCATATCATGTTGCTGAGCTGATGATGGAAGGTACTACGACGGTTAGGAGTTGAGAGCAAATTCTTTCAATAAATGGTTTTTTGTTCGAAATCTTACATTCCTGAGGTAGTCCAACTGTCACCAAGTCAAAGTCTGATGATGGGATCCCAGAGAAATCGAAGGGAACATTCAAATTTTATAGTACAACAAATGATTCTTATATTTTTACTAAAGCAAAACAGGCATTTGTGTATAATTATCATCATATCATGTTGCTGAGCTGATGATGGAAGGTACTACGACGGTTAGGAGTTGAGAGCAAATTCTTTCAATAAATGGTTTTTTGTTCGAAATCTTACATTCCTGAGGTAGTCCAACTGTCACCAAGTCAAAGTCTGATGATGGGATCCCAAAGAAATGGAGGGGAACATTCAAATTTTATAACACAACAATTGATTTTCATATTCTTATTAAAGCAAAACAGGCATTTGTGTATAATTATCATCATATCAAGTTGCTGAGCTGATGATAGAAGGTACTACGACGGTTAGGAGTTGAGAGCAAATTCTTTCAATAATTTTTTTTTGTTCTAAAACTTAAACTCCTAAGGTGGTCCAACTGTCACTATGTCATAATCTGATGATGTGATACTGGGCAAATCGAGGGAAACACTGAAACTTAATAAGCACAATATTATACATATGTACAGAATTATTAAAGTTACTAAAAAGAGTGAAATAAATTAAGTTTTTAACAAAAAAATAGAACCGACTTCAAACGGTAAAAAATAAAATTGTTCAGTACCTACTTCTTCATGCATGGTAATGACTCTTAAAACTATTTTTGGAGTCGGGCCCTTAGTAAAATATCCTGTCTTAGTAAATATAGTGTACCTTTCGTTCGGAATGGGCACCGACTCCAATATAGTTTTAATAGTTATTAACATAAGCAAGAAGAAGTAGGTGCTGTCCCACTGTCTGTACTGTCGATGCCCATTTAGAACGAATGGTACCTACGACATTTTACTAAGGGCCCGACTCCAAAAATAGTTTTAAGAGTCATTACCATGCATGAAGAAGTAGGTACTGAACAATTTTATTTTTTACCGTTTGAAGTCGGTTCTATTTTTTTGTTAAAAACTTAATTTATTATTATTATGTAGGAGATGTTACAACATCTCTATTACATATTGATTGCTCATCGACTAGAAATTATAACATTCCTTATTTATTTATGAAACAGGAACATTTCTAGTGCACAGCTCATGCGCAGGTGTATGCATCACGCACGTCTCAATACTCACGTTGTCATTACACGCCAGGACGTCACTCGAGGTGCTGATTATGGATGTATGGCTAATGACCGGCTTAGTCACTAGAGAATGTGGAGTACATGTATTTATTTGCTTTGTGTAGTGCAACCTGAAAATTTAAGTGAATGATAAAAGGATAACCTATTAATGCAATAGAAACATAACTTGTAAATAACCATGATATGATATTCATGTACCTAATTTTCTTATCAGCCATTGGATAAGATAACCTAATGCCGTTTGTAAATTCAAAGGACTAATTAGTATAAGACAAAGGCACCGGCGTAGCCAGGGGGATGGTTTTGGGAGTATAATTTTAGACATCCATAAAATTTAAATAAAGATGCGGGCTTGAGGCATATCTCATTCATTACATTACTATTACTACACTAAATTAATATATTATAATATAATTATTTTATGTACTTTTAGTCGTTTTTTTTTCTCTCCCCCGCCCCCGAACCTAAAACCTGGCTACGCTCGTGGACAAAGGTATTAATTATTCAAAAATTTAAGAACATAGCCCTCCTTCTGTCGTAGTCGGGTAATTACTTAAAGCATCATTAAACCCAGCATTATCTTCATAAGAATGAGCATCCCATTCCACAAAAACTTCAAATAAGACAAAATTAAGATAAAGCCGTTTGTTTGTTGTTGTTTGTCCGAACTCAAAACGTACCTAAAAAAAGTAAGTAATTTGAAATAGCTACGCAATTTTATACAGTCTTCAGTAGATTAACACAACTTAGTCACGAATTAACCTTCAAGCGGGCGCGCGGTCTTTTGTAACGGGAGCGGGCGCGCGTAACCGAAAAGACCTATGGGATGAATAAGAGAAATAAAGCACTAATTATTCAATATTTATTTATTAATTTTACTCAGATATTAATTAAAATTATGAATAAGAAACAGTTTTTAAATTAACAAACATAACTCAAATATTCTTTGAATCAAAACAAAAATTAGGAATAAAAAACCGTTTTACATATCTTAGACTAGTTTATACACCTAGTCTCATAATTAAAATTACGAAATAAGAATAAAAATAAATTAACTTTGGTTTAGTTTTCATCAGAATCAATTTCTACGTCCATAAAACATTGATTGCTAATAAATGTTGTATGACTAACTGCAAATATTTTTGATACATAACTTACATTGCGTTTTTGATTGCCTCCTTTTTTTGGCTAGACATATCTTACAGGTTCCTCTGCATGTGCCAGAACTAACTGCTTCTGTATCAGCAGCACTATCCTCCATATTCAAATGCTCCCTTATGTTACTTTTTAGTTTTCTTGAAAGACCTAACATAGTTGATCTTCTTTGGACTTTTGGACGAACCTACTCTTTTGTCAATTCAGTGCCTAATGCCCGTAAAAACATTCGCCTTTTCCGTAGAGTCACATTTTATTTGCCCTCAATATCACCAAAAACCAAAAACCTAATACATTTTTGCTTTTTTAAACGACTTTATCGACACCCCCCCCCCCCCTCTGTTTTATTGTAAAAAGTACTGATGCTGAGTTTGCGCTTTTCATGTTTCTGCAGCACCTCTGCAACAATGTTGTCCGAACTTTCAGACCCTAGAATGCTGAGCTCTGATTCACTCTCTTTTTCGTCTTCTCTTAGTAATTCCTCGAGTATTGCTCTTTGTGGTAACCGTCCACGACTCATTTTATATAAAAAAACCCAAGCTTAATTCGATAATATTGAATGACGGCCTAATAACTACTACGAGTGTGAACGAGGGTATGTCGCGTTGAGCGTCGCGCGTAACCTTTTCGACGACAGGCGCGTGTAGTCTTTTCGACGACTGCACCGGGGCTAAAACAATAGCGATATGTAGAGTAGGGGGAGCGTCCCGAGCGACGGTTTATTATTTATTTTACTCCCAATGACATAGCGACAGGCTACTAGAAATAGGAAATAAATGTGATGGGTAATAATAATAATATGAACGAAAATGTACTAAGCGCGGTCGATTCGACTACGCGCGCCCGCTTGAAGGTTAAGAAAATGAGAATGCGTGTTTACCAATTTAGCCAGATGGATGCTGCAGACGAGACCTGATTTTTAGAGATGATTTCATACACCATTTCAAAGGTCAAAGATGCCTAGAACTAGATTAAAATACTTCATAGTTTAATTGTTCATAAGGACATCTCTTTGTTAATTGGAACTGTTGATTCATTTATGGTGTATCCTTTAATTAGTTTCAAAATAATCTGCGGAAATTATTAAATGGTTTTTATTTATCTATGGGATAGCTCTTGCTGTAATTGGATTTAAATATTTTTTTTATTTTCGAAATGTCACATTTCATAAATTCCAACAAGATTAACGATGGTTTGGTGGCGTCGATAGTGCACAAATGATATTATACAATATGATATACAAAAATATCTTTCATTAGTTGGAAATTTCGTACCCCGTACCCCGCAATCAGACATTTGAGAATTGATGACGATGATAGACTTGGAGGCAGTTGCTTCCAAGTTCATCTATACTATCTATAATAATACTAGCTGACCCCGCGAACTCCGTACCTCGTTTAATTTTTTGGGGTGGGCCGTTTCGGAGGAGTATGGTAACTAACATTGTGACACGAGAATTTTATATATAAGATTATAAAGAGGAAAGATTTGTATTTTTGTATGTTTGTAATGAATAAACTCAAAAACTATTGTTCGGATTTCAAAAAAATTTTCACCATTGGAAAACTACATTTACCCTGAGTAACATAGACTACTTTTTACCGCGGGAAAATGCTTCATTCCTACGTGAAAACGGGTAATATGGTCAACGCGGTTGAAGCAACTGGCTAAACGCCTATGATTTTATTATAGCAATGAGGCCTGGAATAGCACAGGCTATTTTATTCTACGGGGACCCATTAAACGGGTCCACGCGGGCGAAGCCTAGTGTTAGATATTTTTGATGATACATTATGAATCTACGATGATATATCTTGCATCCTGTCCTGCACCTAATTTGTTATCGATAACCTACTTATTTACTTTACGAGTATATTTTTATTGCCGATCTCGAGAATCGAGATTGTACTAAAACATTTGCCTATATGTTCAATATAAAAGTAATTTTATATGTAGGTGGTAGACCTATGATTTGTGAAGTGTGATACGTTACATGTACACTATGTACAGTTGGTGATGAGGGGCGCCCACGCGAGTGCACGAGAGTGAGTCCATTATACAATCAGGACGAATCACCGTCGTGGCAATCCGTGGCATAGGGATGACATTCGATAGTAAAATAATGTTCAGAAACTAAAACGAAACTGAAACATGACATTCCAAAAAGTATGGTAAAAATTATTATGTTGCATAGCTCAAGTCATATTAGTGAAATCAAAATTTCTTCAAAGGCACTTGATATCCGCTACTACTTCTTTTGGCTGTTTTCTGCTTCTTTTTAAATCATTAGCTTTCTCCGGACCGAAATTAAATGAAATAATTCATATTGCGCTTTAAAACTTACTTTCAAAAATAAAAAAATCTATAATAGACGAAATAACAATTTTTGAACTATCATAAAAGCTAGCACAGAACATACCTAAATAAAGGATAACGACAATTTGGCACATCCCTGGACCGTTCTGTTTAACTATTTATCGTCGTGCCCATCAACATCTCGTACCGAATAATCCTAGACTGGTTTAAGATTAAGGAAGCTGTTTATTTCAACGCGCAATCACACAACCTTGTATTTTGAAATCGTAAAGTTTATACTTTATAGCTCCAATAATGTGAATGGCAAAACATTATATTGCTTGCTAAATTATTTCAAGGTGGGTTATCTACTGATTGCTTTAACTGTAGTAGCAAAAGTTAGGAACATAACCAATTCGTTACGCTCGTATGCAAATCATAAAATTGTGCTCATAGAAGATTAATAATTTATTTCTGCTGAAATATTGCGACTATGTCCGCCTTGAAGCCGTATTTTTTGGGGTTAAACTATATCTTATTATGACGTTGAAGTGATTTCTCAATTCTACCCATTCTATTTAATATGCGCTCACATGGAATTCCTCAGAACCGTTTAAGCCATGCGATTGTACCACTCTAGCAAATCAATTATGCAACGTTTGGGACAGCCGGGATTCATTAAAGCGCTGGTCACGTGCCGGCACTTTCATCTCAAACGAATATATGGGTATAAATGTATTGTGTAACTACTATGTACAGTTAGTTCTAATATAAGTTACACAGGTTACACTGCTTATGTTTCGAGTTATCGAGTATTAAATTAAGTCTCCCAAAGTTATTGACAGTATTGATTCTTGACACATATATATGAGTATGTATGTATGTTAGTAATCTCCCAAAAAATGTCGTAAAAAAGCCACCGAATTACCGAATTACTGACCGTCTTCACCGATTGAGTCACTTTGACTTTGCACAAATTTTGCAACGTAAACTTTATGGAAAATAAAACTTTTTTATTAAGTACTGTTTATACTTAAATATGAAACTTTCGACGTTTAATGAGCAGTCAATTTAAAAATAAAGCATATAAACTGGACCCTTTATCCAAAATTCGTAACCCGATCGCCTGTATCAAATATTAATGCGGAGATGCGTTTAGAATCAATAGTTGTCTGTCTGGAGCCCTATTGTGGTCAGGTTTATAGCTTATGAATACAATGGGCACGCACGTGCGCAGAGTCTTCGCCCCAGGCGTCCGCCCCAGCCATTGTCCGAATGTCTCTCAGACGTACTACCAAACTACTACCTACATATAACACGACCCATTGTTTCACGGAAATCCTGCATACATGCTTTGACACTTACAATAAATTGGGCAATCGTGTATCGTATATTGCATCCTCTTCAACATTTTTGGCCTCTTTAAATGCTATGAACTTTATGAGAACAACAATTGTTTCATTGTTATTCATTATATTTTTTTGGGCTGACCAACGACTGCACCATAAAGAGTGTGTATAGGCTGCTATGGTTATTTACTGTGTTGTTGCAACAGCTTGCATTCCGAATGTTTCGTGAACAAAGATTTCTTCAGAACGTTTAAAGTTACTTAGTGGCCAAGCTCAGCTGAACAAACTAGATCACGGAACTGCTTAGCTCGGTCCGCTGTTCTAGCAATCTTATATCGCTGGTCGACGCTGACCTAGAAACAAAAAACGAGAGGCTTTTGTGCGCGTGAGTGGAGGCTGTTGTTAAAAGCTGTGTGGGTGAGCTTGAAAGCTTATAAATCTTGCCGTTGTATAGGTGTGTGTACGGCGACAGGCGACTTGAAATTTTACCGGCTCGGGACCGTGCTAGTGTATTGTTGTAAACGTTACGGGCTATCTAAATTATATGAAATATTGTTTCCCTTTCCTGTTCAACGACTTGCCTGCCATAAATAAACATTTTAACTTGAATTTCCGATAAAGTACCACTTTCTGGTTTAACTTTGTTAAATAATTGCTTATTGAGTCTTTTTAAAAAGTTTGCACGTGATTTCCCTATTGGTATTTCAACATTTTCATTAAAATCCAGTAGAGAATTTTCATTTCATTGTTCAGGTCCGACAGGTTCGCATAAAGGCTTAAAATGACATCTGCTGACGAGGTATCGCAAGGTCATGAACATGCATAACAAAGTTATTTCCCTGTTGCTAAATCGTGTTTCGAAGGCGATGGTATCGAGTATGGTAATGCTACCGGCGCGGCGTGGGCAGGCGGGCGGGCGCGGTCGCGTGTCACCGCAGGGCTGACGGAATGGGAGCTTTTGTGATCTGATTGTAGAAAATCACGACTTTGCACCTATTATTAGTTTTGTCAACGACGGGGACTGTTTCACCAATCATTCGTAAAATGAAATGGTAATGATACTTATGTGAAAGCAAATAAAATCCCATAAGACAAGTAAGGCAACCAGAATAAGTGGAAAACTCTTCAACAAATATATCTTTAAATAGAAAATTGCAAGTTGGAAGAATCGGTTAGCATTAGCAAGAAAACTAAAATGGATTTTAATAGAACTCTATACTTGAAAGATTAAGAAATTCAATACCTATTCATTTCTTTGACTAATGATTCAAATTTTACTATTGAGTGAATTTAAAATTTAATAGGACATAATTGTCACCCATAGTTAAATTTAACTGATTCTCAACCCTGCACTAGATGAAGGTTGAACGTACGCTGCATTGTTATCTCGGCCCAGGTTTGGGTGAGAATAAATAAGACTTCGTAGAAAAGATACACGTTTATTTTATTATGGCGCGACTGTTGTGACTACGATAAGCTTTATGGGCCGTTGTCATGCGCTAACGAACTTTCTAAGACGAGACAAATGCGAGAATTTTTGTGCGTAAGAGCCATATCACACTAGTGATATCTAGCGCATGCGTTTGTTTCAACTGTACCGTCGCGCCGCTGCCGATGAAACTGCTTGCAAACACAAAACACTATTAAGTCTCCTGTAGCATATTTATCGTAAATGTAAGCATAGCGGCAGTATCGGCTGTGATACTGCCGCTATGCTAACGACACCGCAACTGCACCAGTGTGACTTCTTAGAGACATGAACAATGCGGCGCGGGGCGTCGCGGTTCGACCGACGGTGAATTGTATTTTAAAACTATTATTATTAAAAAGTCTTGTGAGACATGGCTCTAAGAGCCCATTTCCCCGCTCCACCACCATTACAAATAGCTGCTAATTTCCTCGTCGTTTTAAAACAAAAGATCGTTTGTGCCCACAACCACATATCAATCCCAAGCCGTATTTACATAACTGGTTGGACTCCAATATATTTTTAAGATATGAATGTTAAAGTTCATATTGTCGCGTTGATTGGTGTTTTGACAGTGGTATGCTAAAAGTTTATTATGTAGACATCGAAATAACGTTGGGATTGATCGTAAAATAACAATGCTTTTTGTATAGATTAAGATTAGGTTTCCATTAATGAGCTGCTAAATATTTTAGACGTTTGTATAATAAAACTATTCTCAAGTAGTTTTTAAATCTATTTTATATTGCTATCAATAGGTATCATCACAGTTTTTAGAATGTCTATCTACGAAATTGCTGGCAGCGGTCATAAAAAGTTCGATTTAATTAATCTATTAGATAATTACTTACTTAACTTTTTATCTAGCGGTGACATAAGTTTGCTTACAAAAACCTTCAAAACAATTCATACAGGCTTATAAACTTCCACAATTTATTCGTATTTGTTTGAATAAGCTTATCTTCATCGTGTTCGTTGGCTAGAACGATAATACCGGAATTGTTTTGAGCTAGTATGGGTTGTATAAAAAGACGTTTCGACATAAAAGCTCCTACATTAGAAGCTTTTAGTGGTGCATCGGCGCCGCGTCATTCGATTGTAATGCTCTAAGATTGCGTTAAATTTGAATCAGCTTTTTTATTTGTTTATTTAATAGGATGGTACGATGTTGGCTCTATCACTCTGGTATTCGTGTGTCTTGTAACTTTCGCTAGATGGCCCTTCGAATTTTGTGTTACATTCCAAATTTACATTTTACCAGATGTTAATTGTTAATGGATGTTATCTTAGCAACAATTCTGGGTTGTTAGAATTATACTAGTTATGTAGTAAGTATCTTATCATTACTGACATTAAAGTCTTTAACTTTACATCGATGTATAAGTTAAAATAACCTAACAAAAACTTATTCTCCAATTAGCAAGAAACACGAGATATTAGGTAGAAATTAATGCCACTTTAGAATTTAGGCGAGTAATATATTTTTAAACGGAGGAAAAAACGCATCTATACGCGGAACCATAATAGGCATGCCGTAACACCCCTCTAGATTTTTTCTTGTGTTTGGGGACAAAAAGCGTATGCGGTTTTTGTGTTCGTATTGTTTTTATGCATGTTTGTTTTAGCGCGCGCCGATAACGCGAGGTGGGCGATAGGGCTGGTGCCGTAAAAAATAAAATCGATTACAATCTTCAAGCGTCAAAATGCGTTAATTTCTGTCAGTTTAAAGTTTTACAATCCCATACCAACAATTAACACTTCCATAAGTTTGAGTAAAGTTCTAGAGATAACTAAATTAATAGTTTAAAAGAAACTCTATAGTAAGATCCGAGCAATCAAGAAAATAGCTATGGTTTAATTGTGGTACACAAGAAGGTCGGTAGGCGTCTTATAAAGTAGCATGGAGCAAGTTTAACCGCATAATCTGTAGACGTACCCTGTAATCTCGACATTCTAGGCTGACGGGTTGTTCACCCCTGCGGAGGGGTTGCGCTTACGTCCACGTGTTTGTCGCGACGACTGGCGCGGCGGCCTGCTTGAGACCACACTTGTCACTCCGGTCGTCCCTAAATTAGGTACACATATTTCAACTTTTAGCCCATTAGGCCGGATTAAGGAAGACCCTCGATGACGTGAAAGTATTAAGGATATGACTTGTCAGTTTATAAATAGAGCGCCCAGAAAAAGTTTAGGACCGCCATGATGGATGGTGGTGTGGCGTGCAATTATTGGATGCTATGAAAATTATCTTTTTGTGGAATTAATAACATTGATGGACAACTTGTAAGCAGTACCATTAACAGTTTTTGTTACATTAAGTAGGTACTTGACATGTTTGAGTAGACGAAGGCTTGTATGTTCTTATGAGATCAGTTACTAAGTACCTATAGGAGAAATTTATATACTTCGAAGATACGACATCACTGCCTGCATTTATCGTACAATATTTTATGATATCCGTCGAGTGTCGCGCTAGTAAACCCTTTTAATACTCTGATATAAATTGGGACAACATCGCGCGACGATCCCTAGCACAAGCATAATAAAAGAAAGGCGTCGGGCGGGCCACACATACAATGCGTTTTACATAAAGACGGCGTTTTGTTTTTATTTGTGTCGCATCAGAGCATGTAAAATCTCTCGAGGCATCGTTTTATAGCGCGGCATCGGTCATATATTTTAGCGTTATGGTGCGTCTGCGAGTGGGCTGGGCGTGGGCGCTACTCCAGAATTGCGGCCCACGTGCCTCAGATGCAAGATACAATTGTCCGCTTGCGGCTTGTTTATGGGAGCACTTCTCGAGATACCGGCCGGAATGACACCTCGATCGCGTGCCATAATCTCCCCGCAACACCCGCACCGTTCTCCTCTTGCTCGCCGCAACCACACCATCTAGATTTCTCGTTAAAATACTCACTTCAGATATAACCGATATGACGCAAGCCATTATACCTTCCGAATATCCTTTTCTGTATGATTTTACGACACGACCATTTTATGGCGACTAAAAACTGTAAAAAGCAGCATACTTTTATGGACATAAAAAGTGGGAGAAGAAAACGAATCGCTGCAACCCACCTCGTGACGAAGCGTGTGCTGAATACGTAATGAACGTCCTTATAAATTAGCGTCTTCGGTAGCCGATGACTGACGCCCCATTCGATGTAACTAAATATGATTAAAACAACTTTCCAACTGTAATGAGGGAGTCGAAGTCTTAAAAATTTATGGCCATTATTATTTTTGATCATAATTTGGTCCCGTCGAGAAAGAACGTTAAGCCGTTGTCGTTGTACGATTTCATCTGTGCGCGCCAGAGGCAATGATATTAAATGTTACTATCGAAACAGAGGCGTTAAAAGCGTATGCGTAGCACAACAAGTGAAATGAAACTTACTTAAAGCTTAAATTATGTGGATTTTACGATCGAGATGACATCGATATGATTATGTTTTGTTGCAGTGGATTATCGTCGAGTGCTGAGCGCGCAGTGACGCCCGTGTACCTCCGGTGCCGGGAGGGCGGGGTATCTTGGGTGTACCCTCGGGGGGCTCTGCGTCTGCTGTTCAAGCCGCCGCTGCCGGCAGACGAGCGGGACTTCAGAGTGTGCGTGCGGATCATCCGGCGCCCCGACCCGCCTGACCTCTTCCACACGCTGCGGCTTAACGATACAGGTAATAAAGCTTGAAAAATCTCTCTAAGAGGCTTTGTGTCCATAACTTTAACGTGGCTTTCGTCTAGTTCGGACGACTTAAATTGTCGTCCGTCTTCATGATAAAACCGTAGCGCTGTTCCGAGAAGACGTTTTATATTCCGTTAGAACGCCTACAGCTTCATCTCATATTTTATTGTGAAGAATAGTTTTATTACAAACATTTGGATGTGGCTAATCTTTTTGGAATGTTGATACAATATCATAAATTTAAAAAGATACTATATTTTTTTTATAAAATTTGCATATTATGTAGGTATAAGAATAGAAATTAAAGTTAACATCCTCTATTACAGAAGCCGCAGAGCGATTTCCAGCCCGTATCTTTGTAGAAGGTGTAAGAAGGCTGGTACCTTTATACGCTCCTGACGATGGAGATCCTCGAGAGATGAGATGTTTCCGCAGCCGGCACGGTCGCGCGGCTCTGTATGTGGAAGCAGAGCCCGAGGAAGGACCAAAGAGACGAGAGGCCACGTTCAGATACGAGGCCAGACCCCTGGATAGGCGGCATTACGACCCCGCGACGGCAGACTGCAGACCCTGCACGGAGTCTGAATTAGAGCTCGCATTCTGCACCAGCGATCTTGGTGAGTCTTCACCTTTAATATTTAGAGGAATAATCTGGACGTTACGTTCTCTAGCAATGCATTTTACGATTGTCACTCTTCAATTTTTATAATTTATAGAAACAATACTGAGGAGTACACACTACAGTTAGGACAGTATACCTAAGTGTAGTGTGTATATCATCTAAGAAAATCCTATAGGATTAAATCAAGATAACATAGAGATAGGTAGTTCATGTATAATTTATTCACTCTACTTATGTTTATCGTCTGCTCACACAGAGACAACATCTATCTTCAGTGAAAAGAAATGTCTCGTCTATATTTGCACATTGACATTAGGAATATCACAGGAAAATTGCACTTGTAATGAGTAAGCAGAAAACAAGCGGCTGCGCCCTCAAACGTTAATAAACTCCGTGCCGACGCCGACCGCAGGGTAATTTGTCTCCATAATGGAGATTCAGTCCACCTCAAATTAAATTTTTCCTTATTAAACCAAAATGTTATCTTGCCTCGTAATTTCTTTTAAAATTATATCTCCAAATATTTGACAGAGAGTCGTTACATCATCGTTTTTACGTTCTTACTTGCGAAATTTAAAGTCCACTCGTGGCAGAAAAAAAGGCAAAAACACGATCTGATAAGGTTTGGCGAACCTTTTACGTCGAACCGCTAAGCGAGCGCGCATTTACTTCTAAGAACGGATGAAGATTAAAATGCAATTCATACCGGTCCCGATTTACGGAAGCCGGCCGTATGCAGGGAGATGGGTAGTTAGATTCAATTTAGCTCCATAATAGCAAAGTCGACAAGTACAGGATAAACTGGTAAGGAGGCACGCGACTCCACGGGGAGTAAACGAGGATTTTTTATACTGGTTTGATAAATAGTAATAGTGTAGAGTTATGTCACTGCGTACGCCCTGCGGGGTGGTGGGCCCCATTATTAGCCTGCACGATGGAACATTGAAATTTCTGTGTGTCATGCAACATAATAATTATTGATATATTTGAGCCGCATCCCGACAGTCGAAATGAGAACTGCGTACGTGGGGATAAGAAGCTTAACGTTTCGAAGGATGTAAAAAGCACTGATGATACCACTTTTTTGTTTACGTATTTAAGACAGATTAATGTGTTTTTGGTTTTAAGATTATAATGCTTTAAATTATTTATTTCGATTTAAAAATTAAAGACGTATCATTAAATTTCATCCATTAATATTCGCGTTTAATTTTAACGCGCTTTTGCTAATGATAACTTTAATGACGTTAATAATATTTGTTGCGTTATTTATGAATTCAAAAATTTGGCTTTTTTCGATGGCGGGGTTATAATTGGGCCGAGTGGTTGGCTAAAAGCCTGGTCTATAATTATGGGTTGAAGCGCTGGGTTGATGACCGTTTGCCGAACTAAAACTATTCACTTATCTCGTCCAAACAAAAGCGTGACATAAAAAACGATCGAGTATTTGCGCTTACTCACGACCGAAGAAAAAACCCATTGCTCTGACAATGGGGACACAGTGATTAATACTTATAACAAATTGACAATATCTGTATCACGAATCTATTGTGAATCCTTGACTCTGTCTGTTCTTTCGAAGTTTAGAGAAACTTTTATGAGGTACTACCAAAGACGTTCAAAGAGAGGTACTACCTACTAAATGCGCAATGTCTCGTTTTCACTATGACACTTTCTTTATGATACCGTACAATATAAGCAGTAATAAAAGGCAATTTACACCTGATAATTCTTCCAGCATACAGGGCCGAGTTATCTAGAAAGTCTTAGAAAGTTACGACACAACGGTAAAGGCTTACAAAAACCTTATAGAATAAGGACATCTATTTTTTGTTGTTGCATATATCTTAAACTTTTTGTCAATATTTTCACGGATGGGATTTTAGGAATCTACGGTCCGTTTTAGAGAATTGCCGTAAGTACCTAAGTTAACAAAATTTATGAGTAATAATCTAATAATACGTACAAATTAAATATGCCCAGTTGGCCTATTAAAATTGTGCGCATGTTTGATATCCTCTTTTACTTATTGGACCTACTTAAAAAAATCTGTTTTTATATAATTTGCATAATTATTACTTGGTTGTATGAAAATTTTAGTGTTCATTAACTACTTATGATTACGAGTTACGACCTTTCCAAAAACAAACGGTCTGTTGACGTGTTTTTGTTCTTCATGGACTCAAATTTATTGTTTCGTTGTTTTAAATATTTTATAGTTACCTATAGCGTACAGACGTACAGACAAACCGGCTTTATAGTAATATTTGATCCTATTCTGTTTTTGTCACACTATGGACCAATGGGTTTGCGAGTCAACTCTGATTAATGTTTTTTTGGGATCGATGTAGACACTTATTCAGAGCACATTATTCATCATGAACATATTTTTTGTGTATGCCTTTTTCTAGATAGCATGATGTAATCCATTACTGCCTAAATATGATTTGTAAAAACATATGCTGGGTTTCTAGATCATAATTCTCTAACGGCTACATTTTTTGGATTTGTATGGTCGAATATACCTTTTTTTTTGTATCGGGGGGGGGGGGGGGGGGCCTTCAAAAGGTACCCAGCACCTTGGGAGAGGACACCGGGTTATGTGGGATTTGAACCTCAATAAAACCCCCTCGGTGGCCTTCCTCTGCGTTTGGGGAGGACTCCGGGATCTCCCGTGGAACGCACCGGTGTCCTCCATACGCGACGCCTTGGAACGGGCCCATCTTTGGGAGAGCAGATGTGCTCTCCTGCACCTTCCGATGCTTACGGCGCGGCGGCGCGACGCATACACCGCCGTCCTTCCCGGGGCTGTACGATCAGGTAGGGGATACCGTAGCTCTATTCTTAATCCCGAAGCTACAGGGACTATGGTCGAATATACCTAGGTACTTATAATTGTTTTTTGTAGACAAGATATTCTTAGTAACAGAAGTAAATAGATTGGTTGAATTTGCGTATTTAAAAAATAATGTTAAGAAAATTTAATAACCTGTGTTAATAACACACTATATATAGGTAAGTACGTAAAACTTAAACTTTTTGAGTACGTAGGTACTGTATTGTACCCTAAATACATTAATTTTACCCGGTAGGTACTAGGTATGAAAGAAAATTAAGACCAATAGGTAGCTGCGGGATTAAGAATAGAGCTACGGTATCATCTGCCTAATCGTAAGAGCGACTAAAAGGGGGCTTCCGGGGTTTGTGGGCGGTGAGAGTGGGAGCTCGATCCGTCCTGGGAAGGACGGCGGTGTGTGCGTGGCCGCATGCCGCCGTAAGCATCGGACGGTGTAAGAGAGCAATCTGCTCTCCCGAAGATGGGCCCGTTCTGGAACGCCGCGCGTGGAGGACCCCGGTGCGTTCTACTGGAGATCCCGGGGTCCTCCCAAGTGCAGAGGCAGGCCACCGAGGTGGTTTTAGTGCGGTACAAATCCCATATAACCCGGTATCCTCTTCCAAGGTGCCGGGTACCTTTTGAAGGCCCACGCCATTTGATAATACATATTATTATTATTATCGGCTTGGCTGTGTGAATAATAACACTAACACAGAAAGATAGGGTTTTTGCTTTTTCCATCTAGCGTGTTTTTTTCTACAATGAATTTTTCTTTTTGTTCCAGTATCTCGAGGCGTGTTCATTAGCAGCGAACAACGCGACGACTTGGACACCACCCAGCTGACACTCCGGCTCACCAAGCTGATCAGGGCCACTGGTGCACCCAGCCATCATAGTGACGCCACCGAAGATGACGAGGAATACTATCGGTAGGTGTTTCGTTGCTAGCTCATAAACATTTTGGTGGTAGAAAATTCTTGGTTTGATCATCTAACATAAGTACGTTCTTGACAATTCCAGTGGTTGCTGGATGTGGAACTAAATATAAATTTAAGATATTGAGATGGTGTGCAGTGGCACCGTTATTTTGTATGCTGGTGAGCGATCATTATTGGTGGTAACCGAACTATTTTAATATGATTGATATAAATGGAAGTTATTGTTCTTGCGTTTCATTACTATTTATTCCATGATTATTTTGTTTTTATTTGGCTTCGAGTATTTTTATTCCACTGGTTAGTTTGGGTCCTCATCACAAGACCTTTTATGATCTAGAGACATGATTTAGCAATTTTAATATTATTGCTGAGAATTTGTTGATAACCAATTGACTATATTGATCATTAATCAAGACAGAGGGCTTAATGTACTTTTTTAGCACAGAAACGTAATTAAAACTAATTTACTCGTCAAAGCGCGCGTTTTCCTAACAGCGGTTCCAGACAAGCGTATTTTACGCTCGTAGTTTTTGGTGCGTGTACGTACACCCTTTTCCGGTACAAAAAGTAGCGCTCTTATAAGCGCGTTTTCCGAAACGAAAAATACGCTTATTTGAAACCGCTCTAAGTGTGTATACCCTAAACGCTATGTTCTAAAACCATTTCATATTATGATAACCTTTCGTCTTTTTACACGCTTTTTATTAGCTTCACCTGTATGTTTGTATGTTTGTAACCGACTTCTTTGGGCGCGATTTTGACCCACTTTAAACGGCCAGATTTCGTTCAAACTTTGTAGATTTATTGAGGACCGATGACAATACACTAATTTGATAAAATTATTCCATTTTTCAATTTGCAAAATATGATTTTTGTTAATTTATATAATTTTCTGGTTAACTTGAAAATTTGCATAGGGGTCAAGGGCCGATGACAATGCAATAATATGAGAATAAAAATCCAACTAAAAAATTAAAAATAAATAATGTAGTTTAAAAAACTAAAAAACACGCTTTTGAGAAAATACGAACTAAAAACTAAAAAAATAAGAAGAAAATGTATATTACTGTAAATAAAGCGTGGGGTGGTTTTTAATATACTATTGACACCATGCACCCCACGCTTTATTTACAGTAATATACATTTTCTTCTTATTTTTTTAGTTTTTAGTTCGTATTTTCTCAAAAGCGTGTTTTTTAGTTTTTTAAACTACATTATTTATTTACGATTGACTTTTGTTTAGTTGTACCAACGGGAACGATTTTAGTTTGACCACCGATTAGTTGGTCCAGCGGGAAAAAAAATCCCTGTGGTCCGACTAGTTCAAGCAACGGTTGGTCCACGGGGAACGCGCGCGTGTAAACCTTTTTCATACAACAACTCATCTGTTTGTTGACAGGTACGAAACAGACAACAGCTTGGAGTCGCCAAGGCCGCAGCACGGGCGGGGGCTGCACGCGCACGTGCACGTGGCGGCGGCGTGCGGCGCGGCGGCGGGCGCGGGCGAGTTCCTCGTGATGGCGCGCCGCGCGCTCGGCCGCTACCGGCTGGTGTGCGCGCCGCGCGCCGAGGACTGGGCGCTGCTGGCTCGGAGGCGGACGGAGGACGGCACCGCGCACTGCTTGTTGCAGCACTGATAGAAAACTGTTGACTTTACTAAGCACTAAGGAACTAAAGTAACACGCTCGTCTGTGCGCCCTATCTGTGCGAATGGACACTGTTGGCTCAGAGACGGCCTGCCAAAGGTACCGCGGTCTTCTTGTTGCAGCACTAATCAAAAATAGACTACTGGACCATTGGTAAACTGCTAGGGCCGGCTCCATATATAGCTCCGATGTGAACAATTGGCTCTTGTCAGATGTGTGGATCTAGAAAATGACATTGGCCTTCAACGTTGGTGCGAGCATTGGTAGTTGGCCAGCACGTGTCGCTTTCTTCAAAGAAATCAACATCAAATATTATCTGTTGGACCGGCGCCCCTTAGAACTATCGCTGCTAGCCACCACCATTAGTAAACCACGAAAGGTACCGAGCACTGCGTGTAACATCGTTAGTGTTACATGATGCCGTCGAGGTGAACTTTAGTAAACGATTCCATGAAGGTACCACGTAGCACACTAGCAGGCATAGCTTGTTAGTCTTGTTGCAACATTGATATATCGCAGTGTGTGGTTCCCTAAAAACGATAAACGGCGGTGATAAGGTGCTGACGTTATAATCCTTTCATGTGCATCAAACTACAGTGCACAACTCGATACAACCAACAGTTTTTTAAATCTTTGCCAGCAAACATTTGTTAGACAAATGATTGTTCAGTGAAGACGTAATCATAAGAAATTCAAGATTATCCAAATGCTTGAACTATTGAAATCTTTTTATGCTGTTGAAGTTTATTAAGTTATGAATAAAATTACGAATGTTACATAATAAGGATATCAAAATTGTATAATTCACATCGTAGCGGAATACTTATTCTTGGGTGTTTTTATGCTGTTATTAGGAGTAGGTATCCTTCTAAACTAACTTATAAAACTTTAATGGCTTAAAATGTAATCGTCAAATGGATTTATGTAATTAAAATCATGTTAATAAAGTTGTATTTTTGTAGTTTTTAAGAGACTGTGATGTATAGGTATTCAGCTTTTTTCACCAAGCAGTGAGAGAGTAAATATATTTTATAACAGAAGCAGATATTAAATATTTAAGATCTAGTAAGCATAACAATGACATTAACGCATAGGCTCGCTCTGTGTGTTCTATAGACTTTGCTATGGTAAGTGCTCGGAGGAACTTTTCAAATTGATGCATACATCATCATTCCATGATTATACCACTAGACGAAGGTTAAAGTTCCACCGGCACAATCTGGACGCCACGAGTCCTCTACAGTCCGCTTTGCACGCTCCTTTTTACCACGGACGTGTAAATCATGGGACAACCTTCCAGCTGAGGCATTCCCAGCTAAAAGCTCTCCTCAAAAGCCGGCAATGCTCAGGTGGCTCCCCTGGGGTTGCCCGTGTCCATAGGCGACGGGGATCACTTAACACCACGCGGCCCGTCTGTCTTTTTGTTCTCTTTATTTATTAAATAAAACTGTTTTAGGGATACAGTAAGGTTTATGGTTTTGAAACAATGTTTAATGGATATAAAGAGGAAATGCGTACTAGATCTTAAAGCTTTCATATAGAAGTTTAACGCTTGCCATATAAGCTTGTGTAAAGTTGCAATATTGTACAGATTTATATTTTTATGTTCAAAGTCTATGTAAGTAAGTACCACTGAATATAAAGAAGTAGGCTTATAGTCAAATGTGGTCCACAGTGCCAAATCTGTAAGATCTTTATATTGTGTAGAATAATGTTGATCTCAACTCTGTACATATAGATATGATAAGTATGTATAATTTTACTGATAGCCATATTATTTTCATATTATTATAACGTCTAGCCTTCGTAAACTTCTCCGCTAATTTGGCACATTTTTTACATTAGTAATAGTAATGTGTTTAAAAGGTGTTTAAAATATGACAATGTATGCTTCAAACTATGCATATAACATATTATAATTTTGCAACATATTACGAAACATTTTTACTAATTATTAGGTACTTGTTTGAAGAATTTATTTTATAACTTTTTTAACTGGCTGTTGTCTCAATTGGATTTAAATAAATTTTGCAGCAAAACTAAAATCAGGTGGCTTTGTAAGTTGTCAATGCTATTTTACAAAGATATTTTTTAGCTTCGGGCTTCCAAATACAATTTTTAACTATTAGTAACAATTACTTTAGCAGTAATATATAAAATATAAAAATACCACTACATAAGTTCTTACATACAGTAACTAAGACGAAATATTGTATACCTTTATATAGAGTAATATTAATATATTTTGTACAGATTGTTAAAAATAGTTTGCGATATGTGATATAGGATACAAGAACAATTAAAGTGCCTATTGTAAATACTACAGAGTAACAATAAATTTAATATAGTTTTTGAAGAGGTTACAATACATGTAATAAAATAAGAGCTGTTGAAATAAAAAAAACTTGAAAAAATTTGTATTCTTTTTATTTTAGTCTTTTATTGTATGAGTAGAACCTAAAAGCAACGAAACCTAACAATAATTCTAATTTTCCACGAAAAAATATTTACGGAAATAATTGATTATTGTTAATTTCCGTAAATATTGAAAATCGTGAGAATTTCAATGTGACCTTTATTAAAATTTTAACTATAAACATTTTTTTCATGTGTGGCTATGACAAAGAATAAATCTTGACAATGCAATTAATTACCTTTTGTTTAGATAAGATGTAGGCTATGAATATAGGGTTGAGTGATTTTTATCTTATATGGGTTTTAATATTAGTACCTGGAAGACCGAGCGTTGCTCGGATAAAACAATTATTTTTTTTGTTTCATTTCAAACTAAACACTCATTTGCTTAGTGTTACTTAAATAACTCCATCCGAAATAGCTTCCAATAAAGACAATAATTGACGGATGGCGTTTGTCGGCGTTCTACGCCGCAATATTGTTAATACTCGCCAATAGATGTCAGGAAGAGCAGTATTTTTCAGTTTATATTTAAGATGATTATAGCAGACAATATTTTTAATAATTGAAAAATTCTAAAAATTGGCTAACTGGTTAGTTTTATCACCCCCAAAACCAGGGTAATAAATTTCATCAAAATTCAAAAAAATATATTTATATACAAGAATTGCTCGTTTAAAAGTATTAGATATGGATTGACTGCAATCTACAACCTTCTTTTCGTCACTGCTGGGCTCTCCCCATAATTTCATTGGTCTTTCCCTATAATTGGGAAGCCCCGGAGCCTGCTCAACCACAATGCTCCAATGCGATTTGGTGGACGTATTAGTTATTTTATATTACTTGTATATGCAATTTATAAATAAAATAATTGCTCACTTAATTATTACAATATGAAAATATTATATTATTCAAACAGTTAAAGTCTTCACAATATTTTGAATATGGGATATAAAATAAAAATCAAAATAAATATAGCAATTCGTTTATTGAAAAAATCACAACTGATACCACATAGAAAAACTACTCGGCACGGTTTAACTCTTAACTATATATAATATCACAAACACTTCTTATATTTTGATACACTATATACATAGACGTTTAACTTGTTTTTTGGTTTTGAAAACATCAATAGCTGGAATCACAGTAAATAATAAAATAAATACTTCCTTTTATATAAAAAGATATTAATACAGTCCATATTACAAAAATGGAAAGTTTGAATAACGTCTTATTTACAGTAAAAAATAGGAAAATGGACAAAAAATTAGAACGCATGCGCAATTAATTGCAATATTTGAAATCACTTATATACATTATCAGCAAACAAGACTCAAGACTAAAATACGTAAAACAGTAAATTATCGCAGCTGGACGATACGATAATCTTAAGACATATATTTCATATGTGTTTTAAATTATAGTACTATTCTTTTATCTCAATGATGCCCGTTTTCCTATTGTACGTTGTGGGAGTGTAAGCACGTACACATTGTCTCTCTGTGAGTTCACTAAGAGCAGCCATCAGTTACTATAGTAGCATGACTATTTTTAAGGTATTATAATAACTTCTGGTAACACACATAGGGATAATGTGTATGACACCCTTGCAATTACTTTGCACTATGACAACCTTGGTAATCCCACATCCGTGAGATATACGAGCTATAATCGTAATTAAAATCCTTTAGGACATAGTAATCTCAATGTTTTAATTTGCTTTTCACTTATACGAAAGGAGCCTTAGCTACTTGATTGCTGAAATTTAGAAGTGTGGATTATTTTCCCCATTTTATCTCAATTGCTTTAGACAGTAGAAAATCATTATCACTGACTGGTGACTGTAATATATTGAGTATAAAAACATGGATACTGTATACAAAGATATGCAAGAATACATGACCCTAGCTTTAATGCATTTGAGTAAAACATAAGTAAAAGTTAACCAAATACATAGACAATGCGTAATGCGACAAAGTTGCTTCAGAATGTGTGATGATATAATGAATTCCGTAACACTAAATATATAACATAAATAATACTATACAAACACTTTAAACAGGTACATTAAATGTTGTGATATGTTTTATGTTTTGGTGGATTCATAGTACACTATATAATAGGATATAGCATAAAGGAGCGATACATTAAATGAATGTACAGCACAAACTGAAAATGGTAACAAAATTAAGATCGAGGTAAGTCTATTAAATGTGCATAAGAAGAAAACGGTTAAGATAGATTTTTTTTTAATAACAAATATTTAAAAATATACATAAAACTATATTGCACAATCATAAAGTAATTTAAGCAATACTTAATGTCGGCTGCAGACAGCAGTGCTAATTTTAAATAACTTGGAGATGTCATCCCTGTGCCCTAATCCCAATTTTTGTGATAAATATTTAAAAAAATAAGTAGACCTGACATTTAGAATATAAATAAAAATGATACCTAATAAGCTAAAAATCAGGATTTAAATATTAAAAAATTTAGTTTCGTAATTATCAGAGTTATTTTTTTTTATTTATAGACTATTTTTTACCTTTAAATTTATGAAAATGTTAAGTGTTGCTTAAAACTTGCTTATTGAACGGGTAACATTTATAAAATAATTGTTACTAAAGTCTATTTAAATTTCTCAATACTAGCATTAACCAATAACGTTACATTAGATAATTTTAAAAAGCTGTGTATAATTATTGATGATTTAGATTACAATTTTAGTGAATCACGGTATTTCGTTAACCGCAAATTAATAAACATTCAGATGTTGCATATTATCATACTTCTTGAGCTTGAGTTATTTTGGACTGCGTAAAGTACGCATTTAACGTCTTGTTTAACATTAGAATATTTTGATGAGTGTTTGAATGTTACCGTTTTTAAATATGACATGTATTTCATTTATTTATTTGGCAGATATATTATTTAACGCGTGCTAAGCCAGCGTTTAAAAGTCCATACAAATACATTCAAAATTTATGAGCAAGTAACTTTCAGCCTTAAAATTTTCACCAGTAAAAAATACAAATTCATTCCTACGACACAAAAGATACGACAAAGGTTTTATAACATGCTAAAATATATGAAGAAAGCGTTAATGACTAATAAACAATAAAAAAAAATTCTACGCAGAAACACTATAATGCGATTTCATGATCATACTATTTTCAAGTGAACAAGCAGACATTTAAGAAAAGAGAGTGTTGCAAACTTGAATACACAAAATTTAAATCGAGAAAATGTGATTTCTCACTTATTTGAATCTTACCAAAGCACAAAATATTTTTTTCATGAAAATAATGTTTTTTTTTAATACTATTCATTCATCACACCGAACAAAAAATGCATTACATACTTTCAATTCATCATTCATTCGCATTTCTGGTAAATGAAAATAAATAAGTACACAACATTAATGAAAATAGTCATAAAATTTAAAACGATCCTATGAAGTGCGCAGAGTTCAGTTCCGATTTCTATTATTATATTTCGATGATATTAAATAGCTTTTTTATTTCAACAATGCAGGTTTACCATGGTCTTAGGAGTATGTACTCCTGAGCATTGTCTCTACGCATTAGTTGTGATATTCACCAGCAGATTACTATAATAGTTACCTGCTGGTAAGTATTGGTAAAGCTTGGTGTTCTCAACAGGGCGTGGCAGTACTTCACTGCGGGGCAACTCCTGACGCCACATGGAGTACTGCTCCCATCTCTGGACGGGAGCACCAAAATACCAGCTACACCCATTTGACTACGTTCAAAAGCGCGCAGTCCGAATCGTCAACGACCCAATATTGACTAACAGGCTAGAAACGCTTAGCTTGCGAAGAGACATTAGGTAATATGGTGAGTGCTACGAGGAACTTTTCAAAATGATGCCTACGTCACCTTTTCATGATAATACCACCAAACGAAGGTTAAAGTTCCGACACCATATCGTCTCGTGGCGGTCCTCGACAGTCCAGTTTGCACGCTCTTTTTTTTTACCACGGATGAGTAAGTTATGTGACAATCTTCCAGCTGAGGCATTTCCATTGGACTATGATATGGCGTTCTTTAAGAAAGCTGTAAAAATAGTTCCCTCCAAAGCTGGCTATGTTTGGGTGGCTCAGTAGGCGACGGTGATCGCTTAACACCACGCGACCCATCTGCCTTTTTGTACGGTTTATTTATTTACAAAGTAGTAATCTGACTGGTTGTTCGGGTGTAAATGGCTGCAACTCTTTTTGCGTCCCACTGGTGGGCACGGGTCTCTCCCCCTTATTGGGGAGGCCTGGAGCTTACTCCACCACGCTGCTCCAATGCGGGTTAGTGGCCAACCCGATGTCGGATGTTTTCAAACCGCCCGTAAGGCCTCCGACAAGGCTTAACGACTGTTATCTATCGGCAACAACCGGGACCGACGTCTTAATGTGCCCTCCGAAGCACGGAAACGCGCATGAAATTTTTTGCCACTAGCGGTCACCCATCTCAAACCCGACCGCGCCCTTTTGGCTTAGCTGCATAGACCACTTGCGTTATACGCTCGCCGCCGAGCCATGCGCGCTTCATGGTGTAAATGACTGATTAAGAATTTCTTAGGTAACGCATTAGCCCCCACATCCGTGGTATAGGTATATATAGTGGTGGTCGTGAGGTCAAAGAGCTACATGTAATTAAAAAAATCCCAAAAAGCTACAATGTGGAATTGAACACTTGTTATTTGTTATGACTGGAATATCTTCAGCCTCTGTAGATCTATAAAAACATCTACTTTTTATGAAACGATCCTATAGACACAGTGATTTGGCAAGACTGCCGTTTAAATAATATTTAAATTTTACTATTATTAAACGAAACAAATTCACCCCTACATGTGAAATATTATTTAAAATGGCAACCTTTGTCGGAATGCTACTTCTATATTCTATGTTTATAATAATCTTCTACTTCGAAATACTAAGTTATTTGATTTTGCATCGAGAAAAATACTTTAAATAGAACGATAATTCGGAAGATTGGTTTTGGTACAAGGTGCTGCTGTTAACGAAAATGAATTAGGGCCTCTTTCACCACCTTCAAGTAAGTGATAAGTACGCTAATTGTCGGTTAAAGTCACCCGTAACTTCAATTTCAATTTCACGATGTTCGAGTAGCACTAATAATATTAGAAACTGACCCGTACTCATAGCTTTTACATGCCAATTTACTTTACTTGGGACGTAACTAATCAACACGTTACTTGGAGATGGTGTAAGAGGCCCTTAGAATATTTTTATTTTTAACAACTTAAGCCCTTATAAATATGTTCAGCGTACAAAGACAAGTTTATACATGTATGTTCATTTCACACAGGGCTTACCTTTTTAAAATTCTAAAAGTTTTTTCTATCTACAACCGGCCATGGCATAAACTATGCGATTTTAATGCTTATATTATAAAATTTTGTTTATTACTTTAAGGTACAAATAGGAGAGAGGGTGAATTTATTGTCAAAACATTATTTTTTTTACTAACTGGAAGGTAGCACATAAAAATTAATAAAAATTACTATTGTCTTAAGAAGCTCTCAATGTAATGATGCTTATCTTATATCATAAAAACATTGATATCAGTGAAAATGCTTAGGAATTCACACATTGTTTTTATAATATGAGACATTCAATGACTAGAGAAAATTTATAACAAATTACCAGATTAAAAGAATCAAATAGTCTCTCTGTGAATATTATTTCATGAAATTTAATTAAGTTGCATGAAATAATATAATCTAAATCAATGGAAAAGGAACGAACATAAATTATTTCACGCAACCCTAAAATGGGTAATTAGAATTAGGATATACTTTCTTCAATAATTTACATAAATATACAAGCAAATATAAAAATAAAAAATAAACAATATAGCATATGCTTGCTACATAAATAAAACAAAACAAAAGGTTCTATTCACTTAACACACCTATATGTCTAACATATCTTACTTCTATGAATACAAATAACGAATACATTCTATGAGTAACAAAAATACTTTTAAACAGTTTGTTTTAAATACATTTTAAACAGATAGAGTAGCATAATTTATTAGAATTTTAATAGATATAAAGTTTCAAAATAATTATCTTTTTCGCAATAACAATTATTAAAATGTGAATTTTTAAGTATTTACAAAATTTAAATACGTAAAACGTAGTGGAATTTTTTTGGTACATCGTAGACATAATATATAATCATCAATGAATTTGAAGCATTTTTCAGTCATATTACATCAAATTTCATCGAAATACAAATTTGAAAAATTATTTATTTTAAAAATGTACCACATATTTGTGTATACTTTTGTGAGGTAGTACTGCAAAGGTACCATAAAATGCAACACACTTACTTTTTAAATCCTATTTAAATCATAAAAATTCAACTTGATATTATTTTGTTTCCATTTCACCGACAAATTTTACGTATTTTTGTATTTATTTTTCACGGCTACCTAAGAATTGTATACTGAATTAAATTAACTATATTATCCCGAACAGAGAGTTCATAAAGTTGTATACAAAGTTATGATACGCTAGGAGGTACTCACAGTTACTCCGGTGTACAAATAAATGCGAAGATCAATGCACTAAATGTTGTTTCTGTTGGCAATCTGTAACAACGAAGTAAACGAATTATATTTTACTAATTGAGTACTTTTACGTTGTGATATTAAAGTACGAATAAATACCTTTAAGGAATATGACTGTACATTTAAGTCGGCAAAAAAACTTTATTTATAATATTGTTTAATATGATAATATTTCTATTTGTGTTTCTTGCTCGTGTGACGAAATAAATTTTCTTCTATTCTATTCTATAATAAACTGGCTATACTTTAAGGCAACATAACCCGATAATATTCGTCGTTTTTCCGAAGAAAAATATAATAAATTCAAAACAACTCTTGCGTGAAGACACGTATGTTATTCGGCTACAAATACAATGTGATAGCTTAAAATTGACTGTATGCTATACGTATGCTACTATGCTGAAGTGTATAGCAGTCAGAAAACTATGGTACCTATCTGTTTGTAATAATAGCAACCTTCTGGTGACTATAGTAACTGACGATTGACAGATTTTAACACTGAAACAAAGTGCACGTGAAATACTTACACAACCAAAGTAATGGCATTTGTGAATTAAAAAAGGTATCAATATGGTATAGTCTTACATGAAGTTCTTGGAGTAGTGTCACGTCATTGTGATTATCACTTCTTACGCGGATAAAACTGTACGACACGGTAATTAATACCCACGGTTACTCAAAGCTGATGGGCGTGGGCATCATGATGTCGACGCTGGTGTCCCCCATGTTGGGCAGCACTAGCACTTCTCAAACTACCTTGTAAGTTTCTGCTCGATCCAGTTGGAGATGTGCGGTACGAGCTTATCTACCATGAGGGGGATACAACACATACATGCTACTCGAAGCTGACGGGCGTGGGCGTCATGATGTCGACGCTGATGTCCCCTAGGGCAGCACCAGCACTTCTCGAACTCCCTTGTAAGTTTCTGCTCGATCCAGTTGGAGATGTGCGGTCCAAGCTGACCTACCATCGAGGGGGATACAATACATACATGCTACTCGAAGCTGACGGGCGTGGGCGTCATGATGTCGACGCTGATGTCCTCCATGTTGGGCAGCACGAGAACCTTCTCAAACTCCCTCGTCAGTTTCTGCTCGATCCAGTTGGAGATGTGCGGTCCAAGCTGACCTACCATCGAGGGGGATACAATACATACATGCTACTCGAAGCTGACGGGCGTGGGCGTCATGATGTCGACGCTGATGTCCCCTAGGGCAGCACCAGCACTTCTCGAACTCCCTTGTAAGTTTCTGCTCGATCCAGTTGGAGATGTGCGGTCCAAGCTGACCTACCATCGAGGGGGATACAATACATACATGCTACTCGAAGCTGACGGGCGTGGGCGTCATGATGTCGACGCTGATGTCCCCTAGGGCAGCACCAGCACTTCTCGAACTCCCTTGTAAGTTTCTGCTCGATCCAGTTGGAGATGTGCGGTCCAAGCTGACCTACCATCGAGGGGGATACAATACATACATGCTACTCGAAGCTGACGGGCGTGGGCGTCATGATGTCGACGCTGATGTCCTCCATGTTGGGCAGCACGAGAACCTTCTCAAACTCCCTCGTCAGTTTCTGCTCGATCCAGTTGGAGATGTGCGGTCCAAGCTGACCTACCATCGAGGGGGATACAATACATACATGCTACTCGAAGCTGACGGGCGTGGGCGTCATGATGTCGACGCTGATGTCCTCCATGTTGGGCAGCACGAGAACCTTCTCGAACTCCCTCGTCAGTTTCTGCTCGATCCAGTTGGAGATGTGCGGTCCAAGCTGACCTACCATCGAGGGGGATACAATACATACATGCTACTCGAAGCTGACGGGCGTGGGCGTCATGATGTCGACGCTGATGTCCTCCATGTTGGGCAGCACGAGAACCTTCTCGAACTCCCTTGTCAGTTTCTGCTCGATCCAGTTGGAGATGTGCGGTCCAAGCTGACCTACCATCGAGGGGGATACAACACACACATACATGCTACTCGAAGCTGACGGGCGTGGGCGTCATGATGTCAACGCTGATGTCCTCCATGTTGGGCAGCACGAGAACCTTCTCGGACTCCCTTGTCAGTTTATGTTCGATCCAGTTGGAGATGTGCGGTCCAAGCTGACCTACCATCGAGGGGGATACAACACACACATACATGCTACTCGAAGCTGACGGGCGTGGGCGTCATGATGTCGACGCTGATGTCCTCCATGTTGGGCAGCACGAGAACCTTCTCGAACTCCCTCGTCAGTTTCTGCTCGATCCAGTTGGAGATGTGCGGTCCAAGCTGACCTACCATCGAGGGGGATACAACACACACATACATGCTACTCGAAGCTGGCGGGCGTGGGCGTCATGATGTCGACGCTGATGTCCTCCATGTTGGGCAGCACGAGAACCTTCTCGAACTCCCTCGTCAGTTTCTGCTCGATCCAGTTGGAGATGTGCGGTCCAAGCTGACCTACCATCGAGGGGGATACAACACACACATACATGCTACTCGAAGCTGACGGGCGTGAGCGTCATGATGTCAACGCTGATGTCCTCCATGTTGGGCAGCACGAGAACCTTCTCGAACTCCCTCGTCAGTTTCTGCTCGATCCAGTTGGAGATGTGCGGTACAAGCTTATCTACCATCGAGTGGAATACAACACATACATGCTACTCGAAGCTGACGGGCGTGGGCGTCATTATGTCGACGCTGATGTCCTCCATGTTGGGCAGCACGAGATCCTTCTCGAACTCCCTCGTCAGTTTCTGCTCGATCCAGTTGGAGATGTGCCGTCCAAGCTGACCTACCATCGAGGGGGATACAATACATACATGCTACTCGAAGCTGACGGGCGTGGGCGTCATGATGTCGACGCTGATGTCCTCCATGTTGGGCAGCACGAGAACTTTCTCGAACTCCCTCGTCAGTTTCTGCTCGATCCAGTTGGAGATGTGCCGTCCAAGCTGACCTACCATCGAGGGGGATACAATACATACATGCTACTCGAAGCTGACGGGCGTGGGCGTCATGATGTCGACGCTGATGTCCTCCATGTTGGGCAGCACGAGAACTTTCTCGAACTCCCTCGTCAGTTTCTGCTCGATCCAGTAGGAGATGTGCGGTACGAGCTTATCTACCATCGAGGGGAATACAACACATACATGCTACTCGAAGCTGACGGGCGTGGGCGTCATGATGTCGACGCTGATGTCCTCCATGTTGGGCAGCACGAGAACCTTCTCGAACTCCCTCGTCAGTTTCTGCTCGATCCAGTAGGAGATGTGCGGTACGAGCTTATCTACCATCGAGGGGAATACAACACATACATGCTACTCGAAGCTGACGGGCGTGGGCGTCATGATGTCGACGCTGATGTCCTCCATGTTGGGCAGCACGAGAACCTTCTCGAACTCCCTCGTCAGTTTCTGCTCGATCCAGTTGGAGATGTGCGTGAAGCGCAGAGTGCGCGCGCCCACCGCCGGCCGCGCCTTCAGCACCAGCTGCGGATTTGTGCGGAACCTTGGGGACAATGGTGCGTTGTTATTTAGACCAACTAAATAATAGTAAAGTTTACAAGGAAGGACAAGGACAAGTAACAAGATATTTTATATCATTTTTATTTTAATGATGTTAAATATCTCCAACGTTAGGAATCGAACCTTCCAACGTTGGATTCCTAGAGTTCGACATTGTAATTATGTATTGTGAGTTCAAAGGGATCTTAATATTTTAAGATTGGAATAATAATTTATTAATATTTATTGCTATACTTAGTTCCATTTTCTTAAAATTATCAAGTTTTAAAGTTACTCAAGAAAAAATAGGGAAAATTGACCATATTTCCCCCTTATCTCTGAAACTACCAATTTTGAAAAAAATAAATAGTCCTAGCCTTAAATATTGTGGCCTATGAATGCAAGCAACCACAGTGGATTATTCTTGCATTTTACTTTCTGGAAATTATTAATTGCAAACGCCATAGCTGGTGGATTGCCTTACAATTTAATCTGGTGCTTAAGAGAACATGGAAAGCGGACTGTGGAGGAGAGTTACATACGTCTTCAGATGATACCGGTTAACCTTCGATAGTACAATTATTGTCATTGAGCTCGATGTCAGTGTTCGACAGCCTCATCATATCACGGATGTGTGTTAAAGGAGTTTGTTATGTGTGTACATGTGTTTGTAGAGGGCAGTCCCCACACGAGTATACCCTTACCCGATCCACACGCGGTCGTGCGGCGGCGGCGGCAGATTGACGGCTAGGCGCCCTTCCAGGCCTTGCACTTCCAGCTGAAGCTTGATATCCGTGTTCGACAGGCCCTCCATCGCACGTTTGATGTACTTGTAGTCTGTTACCTGGACATTACATGTATTTTATTATTATGACGACCTACGTGTAACGTGGCGCAATGGTTACCACGCCGGACTGCCAATCGAAGGGTCCCGGGTACGATTCCCCGCGAAATAGAAATTTGAATGATGAGTTTAAATTTCTGTTCTCGGTCCTGGGTGTTTGTGTTTCTGTCTTTGTGTTTGTCCATGGTACCCACGACACAGGGTATGTCTACCCTACTGTGGGGCTATGAGTGTGAAGCGTTATTTATATATAAATACATAACGTCTTCATAACCCATAGTCCACAATGACACCGAAAAACTAAATTACTTATGGTACAAATTGAACCAAACCATAGAACCATGGACAGTCAAACAAGGCAATAATTCATAGTACTTTTACAAGACATACATTTTTAAAGAAAATTGTTATTATTATTATTAATATTTGCTATAAATTAAGAAATTCTGTATTCCGGGGGGTATTTTTACCTGTTGAAAATATTTATTAGTCGCTATTTTATCGACCATCCGGAGGAATTTCTTCTTTGAAGAACTACCTTCGTTAGGAACCGATCTGTAAAAACATAAATAATAAATTATTATAGGTATTAAGCGCAAAAAGGGTTTTCTGTTCGATAAAAGATAACGTGTGTTGTGATTGCTGGGCCTGATCAAGTTCATTGCGCGGTCGACCACAAAATTAAATTATCTTACTAACCTAATTTAAAAAAAACTATTGAAAACAACAATAGTACTCGTATGAAATAAATTAATTAATCTTTTTGTACTAGTAACAAATTTCAAAAACATAATCTGATAAATATTGGGTTGACGTTGCATTAACGTGACATTAACATCTGTTTCACAGAGAGTGGTAATTATTATGGTACAAATTATGTATAATATGTTAATTATGTTATAAACATAGTTCTATTAACTTACACGGAATCCGATATAGTGATGTTCTCAGCGCTGTCTACAGGCTGCACGGGCGGGCTTTCGTCGTCACTACTCGATTCGGCTGAATCTTCTACGTCAGAATCGAATATCGCTGGCTTGCTTTTCTGTAAACAATTTTTATATAAAGAATTGTTGTAGCGATTTCACAATAAACACTACTAAAATAATTGTGTATTAAAATAAAATAAAAAATCTTCCTTATTTATCAATCCACTCCCAAATATATCTATCCAAAGATTTAAAAAATACCTCCACTACAAAATATTGTGAAATCACTGCAATAACTGTCAAGGTTCTAAAATTGTTATGATACCAAATCTTTACAGATTAATGATTAATTTTAATATTTTTTTAACTATTTACATGGCAAACCAACAAATTGGGTACTGGCATCAAATTTAATGAGAGTATCGATGGTTATAGAATCGATTTGAGTAATACAACATACCCTAAGTAGCTTGTCGGAAACAATGCCAGGTTCGATGTGGGTTTCCTCTTCGATTGTGCTTTCAGCAGCAGCAAGAAGATGGTCTTCTAGGGTTATATCTGAAACGAAATAATAATTTGATATTAAGGTGATAATCTTGGGTGGTAACATAGATTAACGTCTGAACAAGTGGTTTGAAAAGGTCGTACTAATCGTAATATTGACTGTGAAAAATAAGGTGAAAAGTATAAAACTAAACTAAACATAATATGTTATCTTAGCAAAAGGTGCATAGATCACTTTTGGACTAGGTTAGACGAACAATTTATAATGAAGAAAAAATACTAGGTCGCCAATTCCAATTCAGAGGGTTCTCAGATGGAGTGGAAAAATATAAACTTCAAGGGAATGTTCCAAGGGGAAAAGAGCGAAGTACATGAAGAGAGAGAGAGATAGAGAGTCGGTAGGTGGCAGAACTTTAATGGTTATACCGTGGTACCACCGCTGCTCCCATCTCTGCCGTGCCGTGTAGCAATTCTATTGTTTTTCGGTGGAAAGGTGCAGTGGCAGGCCAGATTTACATTGGGCCACTATGAGGCTTCGGAGTAGTTGCGCAAATGCATACGACCACAAGCAAAACTTAGGGTTGTTTGAAGTTGTGTGTAGATGTCCATGGGCTGCAGCGACCATTTAACACCACGTTTGCTTGTCTGCTACTAAATTCAAATAAAAGAAGTCGCTGTAACTAAGAGACTATAACACGTGGCGACTCACTTTTCTCCTTGAGCTTCATGAGGTTGATCTGCGTGAGGATGTCGATGCTGGCGCCGCCGTCGTAGCGCAGGTCCAGGTCGAGCCACACGCCGCGCTCGTCCCACGAGGCCGCCACCCGCGCCGCCGCCGGACACGCCCCGCTCAGGGACAGGTCGCGGATCACCAGCGGGGACATGAACGATGGCAGCTGTGAACAACGCTTTACGCTTATATCTCTTCTGCTGCAATAAAACATACAATATTGTTCTTGTCTGGAACAACTTGGGTTGGTTCCTCAAGATAACTTTTTTTTTATTCTAACTCCTCAACTTAAGCTATGATTTTTTATTATTTACAGAAACTTAAGAAAATAAAATATGTATAGGATCAGTCACACGCACACAACAAAAATGATTACACACACAACAAAAGTAGCTACTAGCTTCAAAAACTTTTTACACTGTTAAATGTAAATTATGTAATTGTAGATCCATTGTAATTTACAATGGATATTAAATTGATAGTCATAGTATCCATGGAATTACAATTTATTTGTAAACTTATTCATATTCATTATTTATTGTGGCCTTTACGGCCTTACAAAAATTGCCATAGCGGTCGGTATTTCACGACCACAAGGCGGGGTATTGGTAAAGTTTTCAACTAGCAATAATCGCACCTCGGATTAACCTCATTGGTTACGATATTGCCTCTGCGCAAAGTTAACGAAACTTGAGAAACCCAATGTACTTGTACAAACTACAACGTACACTCGTTAGCGTGATTCAGAACTGTGTACAGCGCCATCTTTTGGCGGCTTACATCACTATAACATTATAAATCCTGGAACTGTTTTTCAATGTGTTTATAGATATAGATAATAGGCTATTAAATTTGGTTTTATTGTTATGCTAGCAATTTCATTCGTATATCCATTGTTACTCACTACAAAGTTTCTTTGCTCTTACCTATACAAAAAGACACCTAAGATAAAAAGATATGAGTATAAATAATTGTACCTATTTTCCATGTGAATCTGTACATATTCTAGGACTTATGGGGATGGATTAAAGTTATCATTGAGGTTTACGTTTCGACAATGTCAGTAAAATACGAGTTCTACAATAAAAATAATGTCTTGCTCAAATAAAATGGGAATCAAACTGGTTCTATCCCTAGGTAATGAATATTGTGCATTATTATTAAGTACCTGGACGCCCGAGCGTTGCTCGGATAAAAACAATTTATTTACTTGGTTTATTTTTAAGCAAAGCTTCTTTTGAAATACCTAGCTCCCAATTAAAAAAAATTGTCACAAAAAAATAAAAAATGCAACTTGCCTACTTGAGATTTGAACCCGGGTCTCTAGCTACGTAGTCTGCTTTCGTAACCATTCGACCAAGAAAGCTTTAATTCCCTTGACGAAATTTTTATAGAGGTCTTTCATAATTATCGACATTGTCATTTGTTTGAAGGGTGGATTGTCAAATGTTGACCATTTGATGGCTTTCTACGCCACAATATTATTATTATTTTCCAATAGATGTCGGTAAGAGTAATTTTATATTTAACTGCATAAACATTTAAAAAAACGCTAAATTTTATCAATAAAAATTTGTGGATCGATTTATCATCCCCGCAACCAGTGTACTAAATTTCATCAAAATCTTTGGAGCCGTTTCCGAGATTCCAAAAATATATTTAGATACATACAAGAATTGCTCGTTTAAAAGTATTAGATTTGGTTCAGTCTGTTTTGAGTAATGACAGTTACAGTCGGGTGTTTTGCTATATTCATGAAATAAATATTCTCTCGTGTATTGTTAGACAAAGTTAATAATTTAGTTGTCATTGCAGATCGATGCATGTATATGAGTGGCGGTATCGTTACATAACAGTTATAACCGATGACTTCTCGATGATTAAAGTCCAAGCTTAGCGTCCAAGTCATTGCATTAATTGTCAATTACGCGACGTTGATTTGTTGTTTTTTTATTTTATTTGAATGGAGTAGCAGACGAGCAAGCAGGCCACGTGGTGTTAAGTGATCGCTGCAGCCCATTGACATCTACATACAACCTCAAGCAAGCATAGGTAAGTCTTGTCTGAGGTCGTATGCAGTTGCGCTGCTACTCCAGAGGCTGGTGGGCGCCTCATGTAAGTGTGGCCGGTTGTTGATTATTTCACATTTCAGTTCTTAGTTTTAGATTTATTTCTCCATTTTTCATTATTATTTTTAATTTTCTAACTAAAATATATGTTACATATTATACGTTAAACACAAGTTCCCTATTATATTCGGGGGACGACGACTGTGTCTGGGAACACCGTATTAAATATCTACTCACCTTAAGTGTGTTGAGTTTCCGCTGTATCCGGTTCTGAACGCGCGCCACTATGTGCGGGTCCCGCATCACGTCGAACATTATCCGAGCCAGCAAGGTGTTCACCCAAGCTACTTCCGCAGGTAAGGAGCGGCAATTACATTCGTGGGAAGACGACTGCGCCTAGAAACATTTAAAATCGAAGATAAGTCATCTGGTTTCTGAGAAATATCTTAACTGTATGTAGTGCTTTAATTTTTTTATTCAATTTTTAATTATTTTTGGGAAATATACAATCTTATGATACATTTACAATTTTACTAAATTATAATGCGTTAGTCAGCAAAGTTTTCACTAACAATATAGTACATAACAGCATTTTAGTAGATTGGAGCGATAAGGAAATGGTTTAAAGGAACAGACTAAATGCAGATATTTCTCATATCTCAAGAATGCCTCAATCTTGAATCAAAGAATTCACAATGTTAATGTTCAAGTTTTCACTTCTGCCGGCACTACCGGAGTGTAACCCGGTTTTTTTACTTTTTAGTATATACATATTAATTTGTTTTGAAATAGATTTCTTTTAAAGTCGGTTTTTTTTTTAGTTGAAATTTTAGTTTTCACTTAATAATAAATTACTTTATACAATACTTAATTCTGCTGTTAACAACGCACTTAGGATGCAATTTAAACATCCATTGCAAAAATAAACGGGCCGTTATATATACCTATTTTATTGTCTATCAGCTAGTAACTACTCGTATGGTAACTGATGGCTGATTGAGAGCTTCCTAGGTAAAGCTCACAGAGATAACGTTCATGTGCATACAATACAACCCCAACAAATGTGATAAGCCCGCATTTGTGAGATGAACAATATAACACATGTACGATACGTATGTTCAACAATTTAATTGCGCCTGCTTGCTTTATTACTAAACAGAGAATAAGTAAGAATCTATCTACGCAAAAATTACGGTATTTAACGACACTATATAGAAACATTACGAACATCTCCCTTCTTCCTCTTCTTACTTTTCGTTTTGTCCGGCGGCGACGGTTCCAACTGACAGGTCACTCCTACATCCGCCGTTTGTTTCAGTACCGTTTCGTGCGCCTACATTCAGGGATGTTCAAATATTAATCGCTCTTTGATAAACTAATAAATACCTACAACCTCCATTTATGTTCCACTGTTGGGTAAATGATCCTAATGCATCTAGGTATATATGTACTAATACATAAAATAAAATATTTAGATCCTGTTTTTACTAAAATTACGCGGACGGAGATATATGACACTTTAAACATATAAAGTTCACGTGGAGAAGCAGTGCAGAATGTTATTTTTTTATGTATATAATATTGCTTAAATAATAATAATATTAAACCAAGCCTTCAGCACTCACAAGAGATATAAGTCGACAGTGTCGATACCATGGACATAGGTTTTCGCTACGCTCAAGATCAACAGAGCGTGCGTATGAAAGAGATATCCATTTGTTATGAACATTTGGTAAGACAGAGAGAGATGCCAAAAGAAGTAGGAGTTGTGTCAATTTTCGTTTCTGTCGATTCAATTTATAAACTATGTATTATAACCCAATACAAAGGATTGATATTTTTGATAAAAATATAACAATCTATTATTGAAACGTAGAAGAAGTTAGTTCAATGAAATTGTGTCCTGTGTGGTAAGCTTTGAGGTAAATTCTGGAAATAACCCGCAAAATTACACTACAAACAAAATATACTAAAAATAACTCAAGTATTTATTTGTACCAATTAAACACATTTTAATAAAAATATGATTTTAAACTATAATGAAACATTCGTTTATCGACATTAGCTTATCGATAACTTGTGTTTAGACATCATTACTTCACCCACACATACACAGTTCATTTTTGGGAACGTTTGTGAATTAGCTTTGTGTATCTTGAATATCCTACATATATGGTCGGTTCACACAAGTTAGGTTACAGTTAGGTAAAAACTACTTTGCAAAAATACGCAATCAGAACGTATGATGTTATATACTTTTTCATATATTATATATTGGTCTATATTTTATAACAATGGAGTTCCGCTAAGTATGCCTGATTCTATTTATTATATACATGGGACATTGAATAAATAATATTATCATAACAACAAAATGGTTGCTTAGATACCAATTTACTTCTTGTTTCATCAATGTACTTCTTCAGTTGAACTTCTACCACCTCAATCCAGTTTAAACTTGTAGTTACTAAATTTAGCATGTTAAATAATTGTTTTGGAAAGGATTGGCTGCAACCCTTTTCGCGTCTCACTGCTGGGCACGGGTCTCTCCCCATTATTGGAAGGCCTGGAGCTTACTCCACCACGCTGATCCAATGCGGGTTGATGGAGATGCGAGTTAGTGGCCAACTCGTTGTCGGATGTTTTCAAACCGCCCATAAGGCCTCAGACAAGGTTTAATGACTGTTATCTATAGACAACAACCGGGACCGACGGCTTAACGTGCCTTCCGAAGCACGGAAACGCGCACGAAATTTTTGCCACTAGCGGTCACCCATCTCACACCCGAACGCACCCGTTTGGCTTAGCTGCATAGATCACTTGCGTTCTATGCTCGCCGCCGGGCCATGTGCGCTTCGAAGGGATTACCTGTATAATTTTAAGTAGATACGGCCAGAAGACTTTCTCGTAAGTGTCGAAACTGGGATTGGAATGAATGGTCGGCGACACCGGCCGCGGAGCCGTCGTTATCGTGACGCCCTCAGATACTGAATCTGATGTTTTCGTCTGGAAAATAGAGGATAGAAATAATAAGGACCAGGAAAACAAATACCTATACATTGTTATCACAAACACAAATAAAATACTAGAAGTAAAGACTAAATGAATTCCTTTTTTATTCGACCCTTTTTAACGCCTTACTTGGTTGGTAGACATGACATGTTTTTGAGAAATTGTATTACTCTTTGGCCTTTTTTTGATATCAGGAGGAAGCCTTCAAAAGGTACCCAGATCCTTGGAGGAGCATACCAGGTTATTTGGCATTTGAACCGTACTAAAACCCCCTCGGTGGCCTGCCTCTGCGCTTGGGGAGGACTCTGTGATCTCCAGTGGTATGCACCGGTGTCCTCCACGCGCGGCGCTCCAGAACGGGCCCATTTTCGGGAGAGCAGATGTGCTCTCCTGCACCTTCAGGTGTTCACGGCGGCATGCAGCCACGCACACGCCGCCGTCCTTCCCGGGGCAGCTGACTGGACGGGTCGAGCTCCTCACCGCCCGCAACCCCGGAAGCCCCCTTTTAGTCTCCTCTTACGATTAGGTAGGGAATACCGTAGCTCTATTCTTAATCCCGAAGCTACAGGGACCATTACCTTTAGGCCTATCAATTTTATCAAAACTAAATCAACTCTGGCACACACTTTACCTAAAGCAACAGTGTCCTCCTTATCAGATATCTGGTCTTGCGTATTCTCATCTCGACGCAATTTCTGGTTTCATGAGCGCCGCTATTTGTACATTTATACTACGTCTAATTTCTAAGCAGAATCAACGTTAGCTACCATATAAGACTATATTATCAAAACTAAATCATTAGCTCTAGCACAAATTTATAGCGAATATTATGTTACCTGCTTGTAAGCTTTGTATGCCTATCGTTACATATATGTTTTTTGTAAGTGTGTAGTAGCATATGACGTAGCATTATCATTTTATCATACGACTAAGGTTCAATATAGAACTAACAATAGAACACACAAAAATCTATTTTCTAGTGCTCTAGCACGCACCTTAGCAAAGGCTACGGTGTCATTCTCAAAGACCTTGTATACCGCCATCTTCATGCCATCTTTAGCTTCTTGCATGTTACTGGTAGCATATTTATAATATGTCTCTTAATTCTAAGTAGAATGTTAATTAGCTTACAACTAAATCAATATTATTGAAACTAAATCTCTAGCTCTAAATCTAAAGCTCTAGCACGCACTTTAGCGAAGGCTACGGTGTCCTTCTCAGAGGCCTTGTATACCGCCAACTCTATGCCATCTTTAGTTTCTTGCGCGTCACTGGCCGACTTGTCCTCGGCGGCCGAAGACTCGTTGGACGGTGGCGATGCTTCCGATATAGCTGTGGATAGGCGGCGGAACCTGGAAAAATTAATTACTATTATTAACATATGACTAATACAGGGTGTGTGGTACTTATGATCAAAATTGAGCCATTATTAAAAAAGAACAAATAAGTATTTATAAACAATTTGTCGTATTCATAGACAATGCTAGAAACGCGCATGGCCCAGCGGCGAGCGTAGAACGCAAGCCATCTATGTATAAATCTAAGCCAAACGGGCGCGGTCGGGTGTGAAATGGGTTATCGCTAGTAGCAAAAATTGCATGCGTGTTACCGTGGTTCTGACGGCACTTTCAGCCGTTGCTCCCAGTTTTTATCAATAGATAACAGTATTTAATCCCAGTCGGGGGCTTTATGGGCGGTTTGAAAAACATCCGACAACGGATTGGCCACTAACCACATTTCCACCAATCAATCAGCATTGGAGCAGCGTGGTAGAGTAAGCTCCAGGCCTCCATAATAGCGTGAAGACACCCGTGCCCAGCTGTGGAACGCAAAAAGGGTTGCAGCCAGTCATTAACCATAGACAATTCTATCAAAACGGTTTTTTGCTAATGCCTATTTTGTATGGCAATACCGTACAGTGATATCAGTATGACGTTTTTTATCATCATTATTCCAAGTTATTTAAAGTTATAGAAATAGCACTCTCACCCTGACTAAGAACTTGTTGACAAAATATTTTTCTTAATCGATTCCATTAAAGTTCTTGAACTTGAACAATTGTTTTATAACAAGATAAATCCAGTATAATTTTTGCATACGTCGTAACTTCGTGAATTTTCGAATCTCATTTTAAGTAAGACTGACGAAATTCTAGCTATAGTATTCATTCAGTGGCTTAATTTTATCAATAAAAACGCTAATCTTATAAATTCATGAAAAAAAACATTCTTAATAACAGTATAATTGTATTGTATTTAGTTTTCACCTGCATTCACAACAGGATCTTGTATAAATAGTAATGAATGAATCGGCACTCAGTATTAGATTAAGATGACCTACAAAGGAACCTTAATAACAAAATTGGCCAATCAACGTATCAAAGTGGCATTTCAAATGTACTAGCTAAGAACGATTTATGTACTGCATGTTATTGACAACGAACGTATGTACCTAATCTAATATTAAATAAATAATGCTTCACACACATAGCCACACAGTAAGGTAGATATACCCTGTGTCGTGGGTGCCATGGATACACACTATTACACACACAAAAAAAGAAAACACAAACACCCAGACCGAGACATTTCAAACTCATCATTCAAATTTCTGCTTTGCCGGGAATCGAACCCGGGACCCTCCGATCGGCAGTCCGGCATGGTAACCATTACGCCACGCGGGTCGTATTATGTGTGAAAAGGTGAAAGATACGAGTAGCAAATAACGTACAATAAATTCATTATTTTTGCATTTCATTTTCCTTGTATAACTCAATGCCATTCGCTGTATAAGTCTTAAAAGGTGTTGCCCTAATTATATAACGGCCAGACCACACTAGATCCTTTTGCAGCTTTTGCTGCTGTATCGCGTTTTGGCAACTTGCACGCGGCATTGGAATCGCATGCACCGTGAGTATCACTGGAGTTTCAAATAATGCACCTCTAGGCCACCTCTACTATCATTCGTTTTCTCTTCTCTTCGTGGTGAGTATGAACGGTTAACGGTTAGCGTTACCGTGGCGTTACCCCTTTACTCCAAAGTTTACAAAACTGCAATGTAGTAAGAATCAGCGATACATATTTTTATATTATATCTTTACACATATTCAAGTTTTCTCAATTTTTTACCACTATCTAATACCTTTAAACGAGCCATTCTTGTATTTACCTAAATGTATTTTTTTATTCTCGGAAACGGCTCCAAAGATTTTGATGAAATTTAGTACCCTGGTTTCGGGGGTGATAAATCGATCCAGCTAGGTTTTATGTTCAGAAATTTTAAATTATAAAAAAATATTTTCAGCGATAATCAACTTAGTATAAACTGAAAAATATGACTCTTCCTGGCATCTACTGGGGGGTATTAGTAATATTGTGGCGTAGAACACCATCAAACGCCATCCGTCAATCCGACGTTTAAAGAGATGACAATGTCGATTAGAAAGAGTCTTATAAAAATTTCGTTGATTGAATTAAAGCTTCCTTGGCCGAATGGTTACGTAGGCTGACTGGGGAGGCCCGGGTTCAAACCTCATTCAAAACCATATTGCTTTTATTATTTTTTGTGTTTTTTTTATTGTGAGCTATTTCAGATGGCGTTATTAAGTAACACTAAGCCAATGAGTGTTTCGTTTGAAATTAAACCAAGAAAATAAATCGTTTTTATCCGAGGAACGCTCGGTCGTGCAGGTACTTAAGGTTAAAATATAAATTAAAAGTGAGCAAACTTTACAAACTTCATTTAAAAACAATTAGGGGTTTTGGCGGGAAGTCGAAAAAGACATAATATTGTGCTCTTGTTTTATTTTCATTTTCTTGGTGTATTTTTGAGTTATATCGGATAAAGTTGATGGCATTTTGTTTGATATAGGTTAAATTACAGTGCACGAGTGTTTATGAAATAGAATAACAATGCTAAATTATGTTTTTTCTGCTTGCCTTCAAAATTCCATCGGACACGTTCTAGTAAAGTAGCCATCGCTTTACTTGAATGTTGGACTGACTAGACTGACTGATTACTGACGTCTTACTGACTTTGTTATTACTTTGTCCAGTTTCACTGAAACTAGCAAAAAATTTATGCAAAAATTATACTTGACGCTGGCAGTATGCACAGAATTTGCGATGCCATAATTGAAAAAAAAAGAAAAAAAAACAATTTTAATAAATGCTTTCATTCACAACAATCCCCATTATAAATTTGAAAGTAACTATCTGTTTGTCTGCTACGATTTCCCGCTTAAACTACTGAACCAATTTAAATAAAATTTGGAACACAGATAGAATAGACCTTGGGAAAGGATATAAAATGTTTTTTATCCTACGGGAAACTATAATACGGGTCCACTCGGGCGGAGCTGCTGGCAGAAGGCTAGTGATTTATATAGTTTAAAATATAAATGTTAAGAGGTTTTTTTCTGTTCATTAATGTTATTTAATATTGTGTAGTACTAATGTATAGATAAAAAATAAAAGCAGATTCAAAATTGCTACGTAAATACGTATGAACTCCAGCGTTTGGTAACTTATTAGCTTATTACGGAAAGCTTTCAATGAAAAGTGATTTTTGTTGTTACGCCTGCATTTTTGTAAGGATTTAGTAAAATTACAATTTATTATTGTTAATAGTGTTTTGGAAACAAACAGTAGTGCGAAAACAGTCATGGCTTATTGGATTGCCTTCAATACATAGAGTATTGTCAAAGACTCTACTGTAAGTACTCTATGTATTGAAGAATACATTAAGACACAAGTTTTTTTAAAAGTAGTCATCACTTTACTCGGCAGTCGGTCCTCCCCCGTTTTCGCACACGCGAACCCCAACATTCTGGACAGACTCCAAACTGTCCAAAATCTCTTTTGCTGTAGAGCAGTAAACGCCCCATGGTATGAGAGAAATTGCGACGTTCATCGGGATCTAGAGCTACCAACCAACCATCCAACAAGTCCTTAAAAAGTCTCTTAGACTTTCCTAAAGTCAGTAGAACAACACCCCAATCAGTTAATAAAGGAGGCAGTAAATTACACCGCTCCTCCCCTATGAAGTCCCGGGGCCGAATAACGTCTTCTCCGACCCCATGACAAACTGTCGTGTGATCTGGAATTGCTCTTGGCAAATTTTTGAGTTTCAGTTCTAAGTATGGGGAACCCTCAAGTTTATTGATTTTTTCTATTTTTGTGTGAAAATCTTTATGTAGTTCACAGAATACATCTACGTCCCGAGTTTCAACAGTATAGTTCTTATAGTTTCGGAAAAACGTGGCTGTGACATACGGCCGGACAGACAGACATCACGAATCCATAAGGGTTCCGTTTTTTGCCATTTGGCTACGGAACCCTAAAAAAGGTTTTGTTGTTGTCATGCTACTACTGTCGGACTAGTTTGTATTGTGTTTGTATGAGAGATAAATTTTTTCGTAATATGCGAAAGACAATCTCATTTTTTCGAATAAACAAATACGTATGAATTATTTATACATTAAGTTTCGTATCCATCCATCAGGTCCACTGCTGGACATACGATTAACATTCCGTTTAGGTCCATTTAAATTTCAATTAAAACTCCCACATAACATTATTTCACCCACCGCAAATTATTCATCTCGTAAAGAATTTCCATCCAATACATCGCACCTATTAGCGAAATTACTCCGTAATCACCACTTTAATCAGCCGTCACCTAACATTAATTAAGCTTTATGAATTTGAGCTGCTTCTATAATATGAAGTAATGAGTTTTAAGCACGATAAATAATATACAGTTATACTTAATTTGTAATACATTATAGACATAAAAAATAGGGTCTATAGTAGAGCAACAAAAGCCATAAAGACTGAAAAAGAGAATGTTGTAAACTTGGATGTCCGTCTGTCTGTATCACGCAAAACTTACTGAATGGAATTGAATGCGGTTACCATATTTTACTCAGGAATACTTCTTATTTAGAATGTTTTAAATTTAATATAACCTGGATCACACGATACTTATGAAATTTTCAGAAAAAAATTTTGTCCGTCCCATTTTTGTCGTGACAGAAATGGGTGCAGCGGTGGTACTTCTCCGGATGAACCAGCAAGAAATTGCTCCTATTAAGAACTTTCTAAATCACTTTTATTAATCTTACACCACCGACCTTCAATCACCGTCTGATTGATTCGAAAATGTAGTTTGTTGTTGACCTAACGCACAATTAGGTAACTAGCAGACAATTAAAAATATAGAAGAAAAAAAAAATACGTCTCGGACACATTGCAGAAAAATAAAACAAATTCATACTTTAAAAAAGTTGCACATGTTTGATTGCAATGTTTAATACATTTTTAAACATGATTTTTATTGCCTATTAAATCAATAATAATTTAGTCAATTGACTATACATTTTTGTGACGTCACAAATCATTTTCTCATACAAAATATATATGAGGATGTGAAGTTTTGACAGCAAATTAAAAGTAAGTACATAAGATTTGGAAGTCCACTGCTTATTGTACCTATGTAACTTATGTAATATCTGAATCGTAGAATGTAGTCATGAGTTTATGCCTACATTATCAATGATAATAAAACAAGTTATGCGTTAGGCATAATGGCGGGAAATGAGATATTGACATTTGGCATTTGTCTTCAAGGACATACTCTTTGGTAACGGATAAGACTTCTTGCTCCATTTGCATAATCTTACGACATAAGTACCTACATTCGTAGAGCACGCCTATATTTTGTAGTTACTGAACACTTAGGGCTTCGCTTGAAATGGAGTACCTATTATCGTAGAACAAGCGACAAAAATTACACGTTATAACCTTAGGTTATAAATAATATTATTATACCTACTCATCTAAGATTATTTAATAACAACTGTAAGCAATGCGCGTAGGGATTAAAGTATAAAGTGTCAGGGAACTTGGGTTTTAGCGTGAGAGCCTAAAATATTTTGTGAAAGTACATGCAAGAACTTTGGTGGGAAGCATATCGTAGTCAGGGATAATTTTCATTTTATTGGTGTATTTTTGGGCTATACTGAATAAAGTTAGTGGCATTTTTTAAAAAGATTAATTACCCGAACTTTGAGGAATAAAATTATAGTCCGCAAACATGACTTTTCGTAATGTCCCCAAAAAGTCCATCACACGTAAATCAGCCATTTTTTTACTCTGACATTCGACTGAATTGATTCACTGATAACTGAAGACTAACTGATTTCGGCTGTAATTATGTCGCTCGGTCTCAAAGAGTCGGGAAAAATTGTAATTAAACATTTTTATTTTTTACTTCAAATTGGCATGGCAATATCACGAATTGGTGCTAAGCACAGATCCTCCAATATACCATTACTGAAAGATGCCAAAAATGAAAAATAAAAAAGATTCTACAGAAAAAGAGTATTCTTAAGTACTCACCATTCATGTTTATCTCGACCCGTCCTCGCAAACAGATACAGATGCGAATGCTTGTCTTTCGACTGCTTCACGTGAACGCTCCATTCGCCTTCCACTGTGCCTTCCGCAGCAGTGTCTAGTTCCTATAAATAAAAATAGTATCAGATAGTGTACTTCTATAAGATAATAATTTTAACGAAATTTTTTTTCCTACTTAATCTGTTAAAAATGTAGAAAAACATATTAATTGTCATACTAACAGTCAAGAGTACAATATTATTCATGGTAATATCAGGTGGATATGTTACATCTGATTCTAAGAAATTATTTACGGTGAACTTATAAGTTCCACACAAAAAAAATAATATTAAAAAGATTTAAAATACTCTACAGTACTTTTTGTACGAGAACCAGTGTCGCCAAATTCTATGTGAAAGCGATATGATAGCATCTTTTATATCGTAATATCTACCAAATTCACCAATTCGCCAAATTTAATTAACGCCGCATTCATTAAGACATTTTTCCAACTGCCAGACTGACCAAAGCTGTATGAAATCTGCATAATTATACCGTTATCCGCTAATCATTCGGCATTTTTAATAGGGGATATAATTTATGACTGTGGATTTCCCTATCCGATTTTTGGCTATTCGAAGAACCTTGAAAACTTTATGGACAGTTTAAATAACGCAAGAACTTTATGAACTCACTGCTTCTTCCAAAAACTCCTTTATCCTGGACAGCTCGCTATCATCGAACTCTTCATCATCATCTTTGGTGATGAGTGACTTGCCGAGTTCCAACTCCGGCTCATGAACTGGCGAATCGTCCGGTTGCGTGTTCTTGTCGGCCTGTCCTTGCCCTTCGGGTTCCGTGCCCGTCGACACGCTGTCGGCTTTCTTATCTGTGGTATTCACGTTAGTTACGGTCAATGACCCTGCGAGGGAAATCGATGGGAGTAACCAAGTAACCTTAGCTTTGTATTGTCAAATTGCTACGTAACCTACCTTTCAAATATAAATAATTAATTAAAAAAAGAGGTGTTTTAATAGCAATAATTGGTTAGTTAGTGTTCATTAATAGAGCCGTGATAGCCGAGAGGTAAAGAAATCCGTCTTCGATCAGAGGCCCCGAGTTCAAGTCCCAGAGCGCATCACTGAATTTATAATTTATTATGAGCTGATTGTGTTGAATTATTTGTTTATCTCACTATTAGGAAATAAAAATAATCACGGTGCATGCTTAAGTTATAAGAACATAATGTCAAACGCAAGATACCCCAACCCGAAATTCTCCATCGTGGTGGACTACAAAGCCTGAATCCCTGCGGATTCTGAGGAGATGTCTTATGCCCGGCAGTGGGATATTAGATGGGGTTGAAAGACTTAGGGCCTCGTTCACCATCTCCAAGTAAAGTGTTGATTAGTTACGTCCCAAGTAAATTAGTTAACAGTTAATTGGTAAGTAAACGCTTTGAAATTGAAGTTACGGGTGACTTTAACCTACAATTAGCGTACTTGTCACTTTACTCTAAGGTAGTAAATAGGCCCTTAAAAGGATAAAACTGATTATATCTGTAGGGCAATTTAGGACTATTTATGCGGTTATAAATTGTAAAATTTTCTCAACACCGTATTGGCTGCAACCCTTTTAGCGTCCCACTGATGGGCACGAGTCTCTCTCAAAAGCCTGGAGCTTAATCCACCACGCTGTTCCAATGCGGGTTATTAGTGGCCAACCCGCTGTCGGATGTATTCAAACAGCCCATAAGGTCTCCGATAAGGTTTAACGACTGTTATATATCGACAACAACCGGGACCGACGATTTAATGTGCCCTCCGAAGCACGAAAACGCACATTTTTTGCCACTAGCGGTCACCCATCTCACACCCGACCGCGCCCGTTTGACTTAGTCGCATAGATCGCTTGCGTTCTACGCTAACCGCCAGGCCATGCGCGCTTCAACACCGTATTAAAACTTATTTTAACACCGTATTAAATAAGCGTCAATAACCGTATTAAATAAACTTTAAGGTCTAATCCACTCATACAAATTGATCTTTATTCATAGTTTGTCTGGCGTATTTTCTTATCAGTGACTGCACCAGCCCAGGTCGCCCGCCAAGACGGCTGCATAGTGACTGGTTATAGTACAATTGGCGGCAATTTGTGAATAGATATCGATTTCTTCTCTGTATCAGTGTCTGTATACTGCATTTCAAGGCGCATTTATGTTATCATATCAACAAAATATATTTTATTTTTATGGCCATCAGTGGCGGATTTAGGCTTTCAGTTTTGATTTTAGTTTGGGGCAGGTGTGGCAGGGTGTGTGAAATCATGGAGGTAAAAAAATGTCAAGGGGGGAGGGGGCACATGCATGACCTGTCGGACCGCGCCTAATTTTAGTTTAGATAAATATTTGTTTGTGTTATGAGTCAAAACCAGTCATTGTATGTTACAAGAAACTTTTATTAAAAGGAATTTTACTTTAATTAAAAACATTTGGCTAGGTGATATAATCTGAGCCTTTGTTTGAACGAGGATGAAATCTTTGGAAGATTGATATCAAATATCAGATTTTAAAGAGTTCAAATATGTAGGATTTGAACCTATTACCCCGCCCTCTGTCACTGACTGCTAATAAGAAGTTTAAGTATAAGAATATTACAGTACCTACCTGGACGACCGAACGGTGCTCGGATAAAAGCAATTTATTTTCTTGGTTTAATTTCAAACAAAACACTCATTTGTTTAGTGTTACTTAACAACGCTATCATATATATATATATATATATATATATATAAATAGCTCCCAATAAAAAAAACACTCAAATGGTTTTGATTGAAGTTTGAACCTGGGTCTCTAGTTCCGCAGTCAGCACACGTAACCATTCAGCTCAATGAACGAAATTTTTATAGAGCTCTTTCAAATCGACATTGTCATTTCTTTGAACGTCGGATTGGCGGATGGCGTTTGACAGCGTTCTTCGCCACAATATTATTAATACTCTCCAATAGATGACACTATGACAGGATGTTGTATTTTTCAGTTTATATTTAAGATGATTATCGCGCAAAATAATTTTTAATAACTTAAAATTTCTAAAAATAAAACCTACCTGGATCGATTTATCACCCCCAAAACCACGGTACAAAATTTCATCAAAATCGTTGGAGCCGTTTCCGAGATTCATAATATACATATATTTAGGTGTATACAAGAATTGCTCGTTTAAAGGTATTAGATAATTATTGGCATGAAAGTGAATACATGAATAATATCGAATTAAATACCTTTAAGTAACAATCGGATTAAAAAAAATGTTTAAGCCACTTTTGAAAAAATGCGCACAATATAAGTAGTGTTTAATCATTCTTCGTATTTTTCGCATAATAGTCTAATTTTTCCCGTATAGGTAATAAATAGTCCATGTACTGATATCGATCTGTTACATTTGTATTATTTGTATAGATATGTACAACATACAGATATGAGGTACCGACTATCGATTGGCTACTACTAAGTAATTAAATATTTATAATGTTTCGTTAATTTTAACTTCCGTATACATGAGGGCAGTACAATCCAATCGGACATATACCGATATACGATAAAAGGATAAAATATACTAATCGACGGGTTTATAGATGTCTGGGAGTTAAAATTTATCTACGTTTATTTTATTCTATTCAGTTGGGTGGCTTTCATAATCATGTGCAAGCATATGACTTTTTAAAAATTTAATAAATTTAATTAAAAAATTTGGGCACTTTGGTTGGACACAAAGGTTTACATGATAACAAAAAAGTTTAAAAGAATAAAATCGTTAGTATGAAAGAGAGAACTATTTACTTTCTTTCTTTCATACTAACGATAACGATAACGATCTCAGGTAAGACTCAGGCTTGCTTGAGATTGTGGCCACGAGCTGTAGCGACCAATTAGGGGCCTTCTTTGGTTTTGGGGGGGAAACCTTTAAAGGTACCCAGCACCTTGGGAGAGGATACCGGGTTATGTGGGAATTGTACCGCACTAAAAAGCACTCGGTCGCCTGCTTTTGCGCTAGGGGAAGATTCCGGGATCTCCAATGGAACGCACCGGTGTCATCCACGCGCGGCGCCCCGTACGACCCATCTTCGGTAGAGCAAATGTGCTCTCCTGCACCTTCCGATGCTTACGGTGGCATGCCATGCGGCCACGCACACACTGCCGTCCTTCCCGGGGCCGCAGGCTGGACGGATCGCGCTCCCACTCTCACCGTTCGCAAACCCGGAAGCCCCCTTTTAGTCACCTCTTACGATCAGTCAGGCAGATACCGTACCGTTAATCCCGAAGCTACAGGGACTAACACTACGGGGCCTGCATGCTCGTCTGCAAACTCCATTTAAATAAATAAATAAATAAAAACATCACCTCTATGCATCTTCCTGACAATTCTATGCCGGAGACCCTCCCTTCCTGTTTCTCCGTCGCTATGCGAAATACTGAAAAGAAAATTACAAGTATAGATACTACGATGTATGATTTTAAATAAATAAATATAATAAAGTGGAGACCGTAATTGTAGTGTTAAATATTTAAGGCAATGTTAATTGAGATTTATCACGCTAAGTCAACGGGGTGTTGACTTTGAGCCGTGAACTTTACCGTCAGTAATAAATCAGTCTTTATATGTATTTGTAATACAAGTAATAAGTATTACTTCTGTTTTTGTGGCTTTCACAAGTAAGCTACGTCTTAAGGTATTTTAATGTAAAGGGCAGAAAGTACATACTTTTTTACATGATAACAGCAATAGGTTCCAATTTCAAAGATGTTAACACGTGTGTCTCATATACATATTATTATTTTGTGATGTATGCTTCACTGCGTTGATTTGTGTTAGTCTTACGATCTTACGATCTAATACGGCTTATTAATAAAAATAATTAAGATGTGATTAAAAAATGAAACCACATTTGAACTTAGGTATACAAAATATCGAAGAAATGTATTAAGAAAGATTGGGAAGTGTCTGTGGGAAGTGTAAAGTTTTATACTTGTATAAAATTTGTGGGTAAAATATGGATAATTCTGAGTGAGATGCAAAGAGATTTTTCATAAGGACAGCTGCTTGGTTTGATCCATTGCAGACTATTATCTAGATCGCAACTATCAGTTTTGATAGAACATGATAATGTTTATTTGTTATTTATTTACTTTAAACACTCAAATGTCATTAATGTGCATTTGAAAAGTTAATTGCTTTTAAAAAGTACAAAGTACTCGCAACGAGTTTTATTCTAAAAACAAAGGTTACCTACCTTTGTTCTTAGAATAAAACTCGTTGTATTTTATTTTACTGAAATTGTGAGTATTAAAAGTAGGTGACCTGTTTTTTACACTCTAAAGGTGCGTACATATTATATAACATAACACGTTTTAAAACAATGTTATAAAACATGTTTCAATAATGTGGAGACAGAATGTTATAAAACATGTTATTAAGTTATTTAACATGTTATTATTTGTGGTGCGCGGGGCATTGTGAATAGGAAACTAACGAAAATGCTATACAACATTGTTATATAACATTGTTATTCTAATGTGTACAGTATTATTATATGTTGCAAATTTGAAAAAGAATGTCAGATAATGTGGACGCTTTATAAAACACAAGTTATACAACATGTTATTTAATCTGTACGCACCTTAAGGTGCATGTTTTAAACACGTACAGCGAATATTTTAAACTGAGATATGATGAGAATTTTTTCTGCACATTTTCATTAAGAATATGTCCAAAATTAATTAAATGCTCTAAAATGAAGAAAATAAAATTTTCCTTTAAAATTTTAACTATCAACTTATAGCCTCACTAGCTAACCCGGCAGACGTTGTCCTGCCTTAAAGTATCAGTAATAAAATACCTAATATTGCGACTATAAATTGAGATGTAAGCTGTTGAATCAAACTGCACACGGTGTGCAAATTTTATTAAAAAATGTTAAGTACAATATATATACAGGTACAGTAATGGCCGTTGTTGTCGGGAGCTCACAACACGTGTTTATTTACATGAGACCACTTAATTAACTGAGAGTTAAAGCTGTCTTTGTCAGATTAATAAATTGTAAATAAATAATTATTGCACTGGAAATTAATGATAAATTTACGATGACAGAGGATTTTTTTTATTCTAAGTCATGACAAAATAAAAATAAAAATCTTGCCAAAAAAATTAAAGTTTTTAATTAATAAATAAAAAATAAGGGTTGATCATAGAGGGGTGAAAATTTAGGGTTGTATGTATTTTAGTATGCTGTATCATAAAAAAATAAAAACAAAAAAAATTGTGGTGGACCACCCTTAACATTTAGGGGGATGAAAAATAGATGTTGTCCGATTCTCCACCCTAGCCGATATCCTTGCAAAGATTCACGAAAATCGGTCGAGCCGTTTCGGAGGAGTTCAATTACGCACCCCGTGACGCGAGAATTTATATATTAGATTAATAATGAGTCATTATACACAATTTATATGATCATAAAAGCTTGTTGCGACCTATAAGTATTTAAATCACGCGACAAGCTTTTGTGATCAAATAAATTGTGTATTATGAGTTTATAAGTTGATTAGTGTGATTAGTGATTAGTGAAAAGTTTAATTTTTTTTCTTTTTAGAGCATTTATTAACTTAAATAAAAGTTTTTTTAAAGATTTTTTGCTTTTAACTAATTTTTTTACTTTTTAGTTATTTTTAATTAATCTCGGCAAGCCCTTTCATTTGATACCCATATTGTAGAAATGCATCAAAAATAACTATTTCGCCATCTTGGATGTTCCGCCATATTGGATTAAGAATGACTTCTTATTATTTTTCGAGTTACACTCAACAAGCCCTTTCATTGGATACCCATATTGTAGCAATGCATTAAAAACAACTATTCCGCCATCTTGGATGGTCCGCCATAAGGGATTTAGAATGACGTCATACAGATTATAGTGTACTGTTATCCAAACTAAACGTGTATACAAAATTTTAGCTCAATCGGTTGAAAAAATATCTGCTTCAAAATTGAGTAGCAAGATTCCACCCGAACAAACATACATACATTGCAAGTTAAATACGAGAAAAAGCTTTTAATAAATAAAATATTTTGAAATGAATAACGTATAATCGTGTCAAGCTTACCTTTTTTCTCTCTTTCTCCAGACAAATTTTCTCTTCTTCTCCGGACTAGTATTAGTCTCGGTGCTTTCTACTTCTGGTTGCTGTTCTTTGCCTTTCTTCTCTAACGATTCTGATGTCTTCTTCTCTGCTGCCGCTAAATTCTCTTTCTCCAACACTTGTATTTTCTCCTTTTCGCTTAGTATCACGCATATTGGGTATTTCTTGCTCCATTGCCTAGGTAAGTTAAGAAAAATGCATTGAGCTTTTTGTAAAGAACAAAATAGAATATCATAAAATTTAACAAAATGCCTTTGAGACGGAAGTTTTTATTTTTCCACAAAAGTATTAAGCAAACATTTTTGAAGTGAAAACTTCTTTAGTGGCGTGGTGCACTTTTTTGGGATGGGTAAAAAACTCGCGTCAGGACACGTGACCTGAACGAATATTCGCAAGACGCGGTTGGTGAAAGCGGAAGGCTCGACTGTCTGTATACTTGTAAAATTCATGTATATCATGTGTTTGAAATATGGAAATTGAACAAAGTGCATTTATTAATGAAAAAAGTGACGAAGAAACAGTAAAAGAAAATGATTGAGTACTTTATAAAAAAACGGCAAATTTTTGATTGTGACAGCTGTCAAACAACTAACAATACGCTCTCGTGTAAAATACATTTTAAAAATATAAAAACCCTTTATTAGATAAATTAAACGCGATAATATCAAAATTTACTTCAAGTTATATGTGCAAAAGTGTTATCCTAAGTGAACATTGCGTAAAACCAAAGTAAACTGTGCGATAAATCAGTGACTGTTGTGCATTACAATCAGAACATAAACGATTCGGACCTTACCATAGTGTTATTTACGGAAATTAGATTGCAATATTAGAGTGTAGATTACGTTTCTAATACGGTTTTAGCAAATTAAGTAAAATATCAATCACATTGTAAATAATCATAATAATATATTTTTTTCGCTCAAGTGAGGGTGTGCGTTAAAATATTACCGTTACTTGTAAATCCTTATTCCTTAGGCGTCTTATCATAACGATCAGCTGACGTGAGTTCGCGCCTTGCAATACATAAGTAACTAAACAAAAATAAAAATAATTTTAAATAAATACAGAGCTTTCTGAATTTTGCAACGTATTAAATTATAAAATTCTAAATAAATAATTTCAATAACCATGGAATGTGAAAATATAACCGTAAGAAGGCTGCAGCGATGTAGTTCTTTGATAAATGTGTCCAGCTCAGATAAAGATCTTTTTAACGATACAATGATGAGTCTGCCAAATACTTCCTTAGATGATAAAAATCTAGTACAAGAACTGAACGGCAAAATAACAAGATTAAATGATGAATTACAAAGTGCACATAGTGAAATAGAAAATTTGAATTTTGAAAATAACTGTTTAAAAAAAGAATTGGAAAGTTGCAAAAAAATTATAGAAATGTATAAAAAAGTAAGTTCGACAGAAAGAAATTGTGAAACACCTTTTACGTTACGGAAACGGAAGATACCAAAAATATCGAGCGCGGCAAACAGTCCCATTGCAAAAGAACATGAAATATTTAAATCTGCATTATCAACCCCAATAAAAACGCCTGATAATAATAAAAAAACAAAACAATCGCCTAAAAAATCAATGGAAAATTCCCAAAATAATAATGCAAAAATTAAAAGAAAAATTGACAAAAGCTCAACTTCGATACAAAATACCCCAGATATGCAGTCACCTCAACAATTAACCCCTAAGCAAACTACTCAAAATAGTAACTCAAAAACGAAAAAAGTTGAACAAATCTCAGGTTCGATAAAAACTACCCCAGATAATAGTAAAACTAGTAATGAATTACCAATTAATACAGACAAAATCCTGCGCACTCCCATAAAAAACAAACAAAATAATAATGAAAATAAAAAAGTAACTGTAGCATAAAGTCAATAACACCTTTAGTCACAAATACTCAAAGAAATAAGGTTATTATTTTAGCAGATCAACAAGGCCGGAACACTCAAAGAATTTTACAAAAGTTGCTAGGTGACAAATATTTAGTTACATGTATTTGGAAACCTGAGGCACCTATGCAGGAAATAATTAACTCCTGCAATAATGATTTAATGTCCCTGACAAAATATGACTATGTTGTAGTGATCGGGGGAACTAATGATACCAACCCGTTTAATTTTAATCTTAGTGTCAATAAATGGCTCCAAGATAAGCAGAATACTAACATAATTCTCTGTGAAGTTCCGTTTAACAAATATCTCAATGAGAATAAACTAAATTATGACCTCAAATTTGCCTGCACTAATTCAGAACATGCTTATTATTTAGATCTGGAATACAAACGGTTTAATTTGAGAAACAGAAACCAATTACTTTTGAATGTATGTAGACTACTCCTTAGACAGATACTTCACATAAATTATAAAACAAGATTTTTAACTTTTAACCATAAAAACAAGAAAAATACTAAAACTTTTATAGAAACAAAAGACAATTATACACAGACCAGCTGCTCTTGTATCCATATAAAGTCTGAAAAACATACACAAACAGAAGATTTGACACAAACAGAAAACTTTTTTCGTTTATAAACATATTAACATATTACATCAAAATATTAATGGCTTGATAAATAAATCAGATGAATTAACTGTATGTCTTAACGATCTATGTGATCAAAAAAAAGGTATTGATGTTCTTTGCGTCACGGAACACAACATGATAGTAACCGATATTAACTTCTTAAATATACCAAATTTTAGTATTGCTTCGTATAGTTTAAGAAATAATAGAAATGGTGGATCGTGTATATTAATTCGAAATGGGCATACATATCGTAATATACATGAGATAACACGATTTAACGTTATCAATATAATAGAATGTAGTGCTGTAGAGTTGACTAAACATAGCATCATAGTTATTTGTATATATAGAGCGCCAAGAAATAATTCAACTATTATTGAGCTTTTCTTTGACAAATTAAATAACCTATTAAATAAATTTTGTTATAAAAACAAACAAATAGTAATCTGTGGGGATTTTAACATAGATATACTAAAACGAAATAAAATAACATTTGAATTTGAAGAAATATTGCACTCATTTAATCTTAAATTGTCCATTAAAACACCAACAAGATTATGCAGTAAAACTTGTATAGATAATTTTGCTCATAACATACGAAACTGTAAATCCCATGTAATTGAACTTGCATTGTCAGACCATACAGCACAGATATTGCAATGTCCGGTAAAAACAAATTGCCTTATTACGCACTGGTACATCTATAGACGTGATTATAGTGTTGAAAATATTAAGAAATTTTACGATTGTATTAAAAACTTGACATTTCATGAAGTTTATTTATGTACTGATCCAAACGATGCTTTTAATATATTCCATGAATTGTTTCTCCTTTTTTATAATCTTTGTTTCCCTGTTATAAAAGTTAAAATACTGACGAAAAAACGACCAACATGGATTTCAAAAGGTATAAAAAGGTGCTTTAAAATTAAAAGGGGTTTGCTTTGGGGATATAGGATATCTCGCAGCACTCAGGCAAAATACAAGTTTAAGAACTATTCAAAGAGATTAAAAAGAATAATAAAACTTACCCAAAAATCTCAAAATGACTATTTTATTAAAAACGCTCACAATAAATCCAAAGCTGTTTGGAAAGTAATTAATAATAACACTGTAAATGTACCTAAACAAGATATTTATGAAATCAAAGTAGGAAACCACGTTGAAACAGATCCTAAAGTTATTGCTAAAGAGTTTAATGACTTCTTTTTAGATCAAGTTGAAGATAATTGTAATATAAATATGGATAGTAATACGCATAAAATTAACTTTAACCATCAAAACTCATTTTTCTTAGGACCAACCTCATCTGAAGAAATTATAACTATAATAAATAATCTTAAAAATACAAATAGTACAGGGTACGACGGTATATGCACAAATATAGTTAAACGGATATCAAAAATCATTGCTCCATTATTAGCTTACAACATTAATTTAAGTATTGAAACCGGCATATTTCCGGAGAAATTGAAAGTAACCATTATAAAACCAGTATTTAAGAAACAAGATAGACATGACATGGGATGTTACAGACCCATTGCATTAATACCAATTTTTTCCAAAATATTCGAAAAAGTACTACATAACAGATTGTATTATTACTTCGAAAAGTTCTCTATCTTCGCTAACGAACAGGTAGGGTTTAGAAAGAACAAATCAATAAACATTGCAATTTACAATTTTTTACAAATAGTAATGACAAGTTTAAATAATAAGAAACAGGTGATCGGGCTCTATATGGATATGACAAGGGCATTCGAATATGTAGATCATAAATTGTTGATTGTTAAGTTAGAGAAATACGGAGTCAGAGGTAATGCATTAAACTTAATCAACTCCTACTTAACTGACAGACAGCACATTACAGAAATAGCAAAAATTAATGAAATCACAAAAACTCAAGAGAAACATCTTTCTAACCCTAGGAAAGTACTGTATGGCGTGCCTCAGGGAAGTATTTTAGGCCCTTTACTCTTTTTAATTTATATAAATGATTTTCCTAAAGTCATAAAACAACCGATGATACTATTTGCTGACGATAGTACAGTAATATTTACAAAAGAAAACACAGACTCTTTCGAAAGAAGTATAAATAATGCTCTTGAATCCCTAATAGATTGGTTAGACAGTAATAATCTTAAAATTAATCTCGATAAGACAAATATAATGTCATTTAAAAACAGAGTATCATACGGGCAAACAATAAATATTGACTATAAAGGAAAGTTGATATCAGAAATAGAAACAACAAAATTTTTAGGACTATACATAGATAGCAAACTAACATGGCAGTCACATAAAGAGCACGTCTGTAAACAGTTAAATAAGTTTTCTTTTGCTTTATATAAATTAACAAAAGTTGTAAGCAAAACGGCGGTTCTGGACGCATACCATGCGTACGTTGGTGCCACATTAAGATACGGAATAATATTTTGGGGTAACGCGACGGGAATACAAACCATATTTAAGGCCCAAAAAAAGTGCATTCGAGCCATATGTCAGCTAAAGGAAACTGATACTTGTAGGCCACACTTTCAAAATTTAAAAATATTGACTTTTCCTTCTTTATATATTTACGAAATCTCTTTAATGGTCAAAAATGAAATAGCTAAATATGAAACCCTTAAATCAAAAAGGCATCCTAATAAATTATGTTCAATTGCTTCTAAAACGAAACAATACCATAATAGTGTCTTTTGCATGGGACCAAAAATATATAACGGTCTACCGGAATTCCTCAAAATCAAAACGGGCAACGAGTTTAAAAAAGAACTTAAAACTTATTTACTGAAAAAGGCGTATTACTCAGTCACTGATTTCTTAAACGACAAAACGGCATAAAGGAATTCCATAAAAACCTGGGAGGTTTTTTTTCCCGCCGGCTTTTTTTCCTCTTAGTGTACAAAAACCCTGCAATATGGGTACCCAAAGCCGACGATCGGATTCGATCCGAAGTACAAATAAATATGAATAAATAATTAAATAAACAAACAACTAAATAAATACATACTTACTTGAAGAAATAAAATTTAAAAATTTTAATTTTCAAAATGCGCAATATGGGATCAAATAAAAATAAAATTGATATGATAATAATGTACATTTTTATAAATTGTGTTATTATTAAGTTTTTTTTTCTTTTATCTTTGTAATATTTGCATACCTCATGAAGGTAAATATGGCGTACTAAATATGTATTAACAACTTTTGTAAACACCCATATTTGTGCAAATAAAGTTCTTTGTCTTTGTCTTTGTTTGTAAAGTAGGTTTACGATCGAGATGTTTACGTGATAACGTCCGCACGAGAAAATCTCCATTCGTTTGTATGCCGCTAGAGTGAGAGAGACGGAAGATCGGTCCACTCACTCGAACGCTATGCCAGCCTCCGCTCGTGAGGATTCCGCGTGACAAGTTTCACGGAATGACTGGCAGCGCTCGAGATGAGACGGGAGATCGGTCCGTCTCTCTCTCGTTATACCTGCGATCGCGCTCGTGAGGTTTTGGTGTGACACAAGTTTCTGAACATGTCACCCGACTAAAACGATTTTAAAGACGTTGTCACGTCAAAATACTAAATGAAAATCTACTGAAAATACTAGATGAAAAATAATACTGATAATTAAAGCAATTCGTGCGAATTTATTCCCTAACCATTACAAAATATCAAAAATGCACAACATTAATGTTCAAGTTTTCACTTCTGCCGGCATTCCCGGAGTGCAACCCGTTTTTTTATTTAAATGGAGAAGCTGAGTATGCAGGCCACGTGTTGTTAAGTGGTCGCTGCAGCTCATATACGTCTACACACAACCTCAAGGCTGTATACGAAGGCTGTATATGATGGTCGCCTCATGAAAGTCTGGCCGTACATACTTCGGAAATCATGCATATATGTAAGTCTGATAGTGCTTATTATTAAGTACAGAAACAATAGAGAGTCGATAATTGCAGGAAATATCAAAATCAATAGGTGTCTTACTTCACCGATCCCCTAACAAAGAGAGCAAACCTCAATAGGCAAATTTATAATGAGCGAGCAATGAAAACTTATGAATTGGTAAATTGCTATCGTCGGAAAAATAGGTCATTGGTCTAGGCTTTCAATTAGGCTGATACACACCACTAAAACTAAAGTCTTTTACAGGTATCCGATAAGTTGAACTGAATTAATAATGTCACCTGAATCTCGTTATTATTGAATCGCGAGTACCTAGGTAAGTACTTATTAAAATTTTATTTAAATGTATGAAAACAAATTTTAATGAAAAAAACGTTAATTTGTTTTTTAAGTCCCCCCGAACCCACAAAAGAAATACCAATAAAAATATAAGCTGCCTATATATTTTTTTATTAGATTCCCCTTTAATGCTCCACCTTCTTTTTTAATTAGGTTAATGGTTAGTGATTGGGTGACGGCATATAATTTCGCTTTCAGAGTCTGTTCTGACTACATAGGTATAGTCAGGGTTTAAAAGTGGTGTAGGCTCTTTAGTCTCTTTTACGCCTGCACGCTTCAAGCATTCTTATCTTTGCGCGTGTGAGGTTTTCTTGGAAGAAAGTCATTGATGACACCAAGAAGTTGACGCGATAGTGTTTTGTAAATGCTACACCACTTCTGCACCTTACTATAGGTACATACTCGTACCTTTTTTTTGGTATCGGAGGGGAAACCTTCATCAGAGCAGCATGTTGGGAGGGAATACCGGGTTATGTGGGATTTGACCGCACTAAAACCCCCTCGGTGGTCTGACTCTGCGCTTGGGGAGGACTCAGTGTCAATCTCCAGTGGAACGCACCAGTGTCCTTCACGCGCGGCGCCCCAGAACGGGCCCATCTTTGGGAGAGAAGATGTGCTCTCCTGCACCTTCTGATGCTTACGGCGACATGCGCTCCCATGCGATCGAGCTCCCACTCTCACCGCCCACAACCCCGGAAGCCCCCTTTTAGTCGCTTTTTACGATCAGGCAGGGGATACCGTAGGTCTATTCTTTAATCCCGAAGCTACAGGGAATAGTCTAGACTTATTCGTCATCAGTTCGTTAATAAGTATAGACTTATTCGTACCTATCTTATAAAATTCTTGTGTCTCAGTGTTTGTTACCAAACTCCTCCGAAACGGCTCTACCGATTTCTAAGAATTTTTGTGTGCCAGACATACCCGATATAAATCTGAGAATTGGTCAACATCTATTTTTATACCCCTAAATGTTAAAAAGGGTCCATCCCCCAAAATATTTTTTTTTATTTGTTGGACTAATTTTTTTGTTTTTATTTTTTTATGATTCAGCATTAAAATACAAACAACCCTAAATTTTCACCCTTCTACGATCAACCCCTATTTATTAATCTAATACCTTTAAACGAGCAATTCTTGTATGTATCTAAATATATTTTTTGGATCTCGGAAACGACTCCAAATATTTTGATGAAATTTAGTACCCTGGATTCGGGGGTGATAAATCGATCCACAAAATTTTTATTGTTGGAAATTTTTAACTGTATAAAAATATTTTCAATGATAATCAATTTAAATATAAACTGAAAATTACGACTCTTCCTGACATCTATTGGAGAGTATTAATAATATTGTGGCGTAAACGCTGTCAAACGGGGGAGCCCACGAGGCTCATTGTGGATTTCCTCAAGCGTCATCAGGACCTTGTGCTTTTTATAGGTTGGGTGGTAGGAAGTTTAAAATATTATATTATTTAATATTATTATATTTTATGACGTTTTGCGTTTAACCAGTGGAGAGAGATTTTTATTATTTAAAATTCATGGTTCAACGGTAGCGGCGTATTCTAATCTGACTATTTTGACATCCGGAAGTAAGATAAAAAAATATTGTACCTATATAGAAGGTCTTTTTTAATCGTGGCAGTACTCAACAGGAAATGAAATGAAATGAAATATTTATTTGCATAAAACACGGTACATTTTATGATAAAAATCTTACAATATTGTTCATGCGTGTCTTACCGACCTAGTCGGTGGGCAAATATTTATATTTATTAATAAATAAGATAAAGTCATCGTGTCTTTAGTGATAACAGTATATCCTTATTCTATAGGTTAAATCATTAATTTACTTTTTTTAATTTAAGGATATTAAATGCAATTTCATACCCGAAGGTACATGTCAATTTTTTTAAAATAATAACAATAATAATTTAATAACAATAATATTAGATATTAATAGTAATGATAATATTTGCATAATTGAATAAAAAATTATAATTTATTAGCCAAGCGTTTGAGGTGTCCAGCATGACAATTTTCTATAAATTCCTTTGTGGAATAAAAACAGTTCTTAATCAATAATTTAAAAATAAAACCCTTGAACCGATTTAATGTTAGATTTTTTTAACCGAGATGGCAGCAAATTATAAATTTTGATGCACATCACAAAGCTGTTTCTCGAATAGCATGCCGTATAAGATAATAGTCTATGCAATTGACCCCGATGCCTCTTTGGTATCAAATCGATTTTGATTATTTTTGACACATATCAGACTTTCGTAGATGTACATTGATGGCAATGGCGGGAGATTTAGTTTTTTTTTAATATTGTCTTACAGGAGTCCATAGGTTCCGCACCTTAAATGGCCCTAACACATTTCTTTTGTATAATAAATGCTCTATTGAAGTCAGTTGAATTCCCCCATAAGAGTAATCCGTATCTTAGGACCGAACACACGTATCCGTGATAAGCCATCAATGCTGTTTTTTATTTGCTACTTTTGAAAGATGGTGTAATGCGTATATGGATTTATTTAGTCTTTGGCATACTATTTCTACATGATTTTTCCAATTTAAATTTGAGTCGATTTCAATGCCAAGAAATTTAGCTATTTTATTTTAGGATGCAAGGTGTACCCCATATCTTAATCTGACGCGCTCGAGTAAATCCGAAAATCCCCTCTTGGGCTCCGCTACTACCATCCGCCAATCCGACGTTCAAAGAAATGACAACGTCGATTTGAAAGAGCTCTATGAAAATTTCGTCCATTGAATTAAAGCTTCCGTGGTCGAATGGTTGCGTGAGCTGACTGCGGAACTGGAGACCCGGGTTCAAACCTCGATCAAAACCATATTGTGTCTATTTTTTATTTTTATGAAAATAACTTTTTTTTATTAGGAGCTATTTCAGATGGCTTTGTTAAGTAACACGAAGCAAATGATTGTTTCGTTTTAAACTAAACCAAGAAAATATTTTTTTTAAAAATAAACGATTTAATGTTATCTCATTGTATAAATAATAATAATAATAATAATCTTTATTTCAGGTATATAAAAAGTGACCCATATAGAAATAAATTTACAAATAAATAAATTAAAATAAACCAAGGTTTTTTAAAATCTAACACAAATATTTGTTTTTAGATTTATGGACGTACATCCAGTGCTTAAAATAGATATTGTCCGGTGAAGCCTGAGCCACGACTGCCAACAGTTCGTTTGTGGAATCGCGCACTGTTCTCCAGAAAGTGGCAATTCTAGCTTGCTGAACGGCGAAGTAGTCGGGAACGCCGGCCTCGGCAAACATGGCCGACGCGCTACAATGCCGTGGCATTTTCAATAAGATGCGTAAGGCATCGTTGTACTGTACTCAAGGGTATTAAAGGCTCTTTTGGTATACGTTTTCCAAAGCTGGCTCGAGTAAAAGCTCATGCAGTATGCTTTAAAAAGAGTGACTTTAACACCCTTAGAGCACCTAGCAAATCGGCGCGCCAGCATGTTGCAGCGAACGGCTAGCGCTCTTCGCTCCCGTTCGATGTCAGCGTCGTCGCTCAGGCCACCGGTCAACACATGTCCCAGGTATCTGAACTGCTCCACAACCCGGACTGACGAACCGTTTAAGAACACGGGTGGAACCCTCTCCGGACCTCTCCCCGAGCGAAATATTAACATTTCAGTTTTAGCGACGTTATATTTCAAACCGTGAATTTTTGCAAAATTCTCGCAGACAGAAATAAGCTTTCTCAATCCATTGATAGAGGGACTGAGAAGGACCATATCATCCGCGTAGCTCAGGTTGTTAAAACATGTTCCTCCTATATGACAACCGATATTGGTCCTTCTCAGCTCCTCTATCAAGTCATTTATATATATATTGAAGAGATCCGGAGAGGTCAACCCTCCCTGGCGGACACCACATTCTAACCTATACTCGTTAGAGGTTGCGTCGCCCCATTTCACACAATTAGTTTGGTTCCCGTACCAGTATCTCATCAGATCCACAATTTTGTGATTAATATTAGACGCGAGCATTTTAGTCCACAACAATTTTTGTATTGTAATGTATAAATCCGAGCAACGCTCGGGCGTCCAGGTACTAGCAATATTAGTGGGCACGGAGTTCACGGGGTCAGGTAGTTTTTAAGTACCTTGTTAGAAACCCTAATTGACGATAAAATTTAGTAAACGTAAAAGTTTAATAAACGTACACGTAGTCTAGCCACCGAATGGGGTGTAATATAATAACCGCCCACATAATTGTATTTGATAGGAATGACGTCTTTGGTTCATAAATAACTGTAATGGCTGGCATGTTAAATGGGCGTCTAAAATTCCTTAAGGGCCAAAATAAAAACACATTTAGACCAAATGATGAAAGGCAAAAGTGAAATGAACATTTCAAAACAAAAGCATTGAAAGTATCTATGTTATAGGAATGAAACATTAGTAATAAATGTAATAGGACCAATTCGCCACATTGCGTGCGTTTTTAATTTTAATATGTTAACTCTTCGAGGAAAATAAATTTCTTGGAAAATTCATTCATTTGAAACTATTCATAAACGTATGTAACAAAATTATGATACCAAAACGATGCATTACGAAATAGATTGATCTGTACAAAGTTTGCGGTTTAAAATCAGACAGTCGAAAACCACAACAGCATTTCTCGGAAGTACAACTCTAAAGTGGATAGTTCCGTAATCCGTTCGCTTTATCTTGCTTTGTTGCTATGAGACTAAACTGATTATATCGTGAGAACTTTGGTCAGTGACCCGATTGAATGGACTTTTTCATCAAATAGAATTGAAGGTATCTAGAACTTCTGCGATCTTGAATGATATTTGGTTTTACCATTTAACTTGTGGCCTGTTTGTGTCAATCGGTGATGCCTTGTACAAGTACATATTGGCATACTTCATTGTAGTTCTTAAATTCCATCCAACGCTTTATCTGTTATTGAATGTTTACTCAAGACATGACTACATGAACTACATCACATGGAATCAAATGTTGGCATCCATCTGAATGGTTATAGTAGGCCATTGGCTATTCTCTATTACTCAACTCTACAGCATGTTCTAAGTATAAGGATCTACGAGTAAGTAGGTGAAGTAGGTAATTTTTTTTTGCATGAAATTACACGATTTTAAACTGCGCTCCTAGCTGCCTATTAGTTCCAGTAAGGTTTGTTCGTCAATCATTTAAGCATATGTTTTAACTGTTATAAGGATGAAACAGAGATTATTAAAAATGTCTTTGATGTTTCATTTCGGACAACTATATTTGAAATTTTAAATATAAAATTTCAAATATATTTATATATATAGTTAAAATTAAAAATATAATATTTCGCTATATTTCGGTCTTAGTCTAAAGTAATAAAGACAATCCGACGTGACTTAATTTAGTAAAATATCACATTAAATTTGTTTTCATCCCATTTAACTTGGATTGCAAAGTTCAACCAAACGGTAACATGTTTAAGCTCCCACGTAATATGAATATGTAATTTCTAGCGTTAATAGTTGAATAAATTACAATATCTTTGGTGCGATCAGTGCGTTGGACGATAACAAGCTTAAATTTAAGATAACACGAGCTTCTTGATTATGATAACAAATCAAAATTATTAAGAAGTTCAAGCAGTGAAGGCAGTATAAACATTATGTTTTACAGCATTCTAGGCGTGTTTAGGGTTTCATACCCAAACGGTACAACTATTATGTACTAGAATCCGCTGTCCATTTGTCTGTCATATCATCAGGCTGTATTTAATGAACAGTGACAAAATTTTCATAGAAAATGTATTTCTTGCCGTTATAACAACAAATACTAAAAACAATAAAATAAAATAATAGTTAATGGCGGCTCCCATAGAAATGCATATTTTTTGCAATTTCTTCTGGATCTTAATAACAACAACTGGTAGACGCTTGAAATATTTACAGAAAAATTAGTTAATTATTCGCTTTATTTTATTTTTTATTTAAAATGAATATTGAAGGGGGCTTCTATACAACAAACAGTTTTTTTTTTGCATTTTTTATAGGTATGAAATATTTACAGAAAAATTAGTTAATTATTCGCTTTATTTTTTTCAATTTAAAATGAATATTGAAGGGGGCTTCTATACAACAAACAGGTTTTTTTTTGCATTTTTATAGATATGAAATATTTACATAAAAATTAGTTAAGTTACTTTAATTTAATTTTTTTATTTAAAATGAATATTGAAGGGGGCTTCTATACAACAAACAGGTTTTTTTGCATTTTTATAGGTAATGGTACGGAACCCTTTTAAATCGTAACTAAACCAGAGCGTTTATTTTGGAGGAAACATTATTATGATTATAACACTCATTGTTATCGATAGATATCGGCCGTCAAATCTAATTGCCTATTGCAGCCCTAATGTTAACAGGTCAGTCGCTCCATCTTTAGTCAACCGTATACTATAGTAAACGAATTTGAATTAAGCCGCGTGGCGGGTTGAATAGAACAGCAATTAAAAGTAATTAACAACCAAGTTTTAAGCTACTAGAAAAGCTTAATCTCGCTACTGAAACGTTTTACTGAAATTATCTATAGGTACTACAATTACTGTTTATCCTTATTTTCGTGATAATGAAAATAAGAAATGTTTTATTCTAAGAGTAGTAATATAACTTGTGTTATAGATAAATACTACCGCCCGCTCGCTTCAAGTTGGCCGTAGATGACCGTTACAAAATGACGTTACAGGCACATCAATTGGTAACGTAGACAAAAAAGTGTATTATTATTGCAATATTTTTTATGATTGCATTAAGACCACCGACCACACAGCCTTTAGACGCCTCATAACACGCAAATAGTTCTGTCAACACATCTGACTTATAGTTCCGATGTACCTACCGATAAAAATGCCCGGAATTAATGTTCTTTTGGAACAAGTTTTATTTATCGATAAGTGTATCACTAACCTAAAAAATATGCTCTGTACGTATCACTATCTTTATATATATTATAATATTTTTTCACTGTGGCTTTAAATTAGCAAATCACAGAGTTGGAACCTAGTTTCGTCTTACAGATCGACCAACTTAATTAAAGTGCGTACAAGCGTTGCTAACGGTACTAATAGGGTCTGTCTAGGAGCGCGGTGCGGTGATGCGGCGAGGGTGGGAGTCAATAACACTTACCGTCTTCTCACAAGTCCCTTAGGCAGCAGGATGACTCGCGCCCCGCTGAGGTTGTACAGGCGGTGTTGGTAAAACACTACTTTGTCTATTTTCTCATCCCAAAGAGCACGCTTGGCTATTTTCGTTCTTGTGTATGATATCCTTAAATTGCATCCTGTTGAAATAGTCGTTAGTAGTGATAAAGAAAAAGGATATCATTCATCACATGAATCAAAGTCTTACTAGAAGTTAAAAGTACGTATGTTGTCATATCATAACAACAATTAACTTGACTACTCAAAGTCAACATTAGTACTGAATCGTCAATATCAATATATTGATTGGCCAATGCCAATCCACTGTTGGGATGTTTTTTTTTTTTGTATCGGGGGGAAACCTTTAAAAGGTACCAGGCACCTTGGGAGAAAGGATATCGGGTTATGTGGGATTTGTTACCGCACAAAAACCCCCTTGGTAGCCTGCCTCTGAGCCTGGGAGGACTCCGGTATCTCGGGAGAGCAGATGTGCTATCCTGCACTTTCAGATGCTTACGGCGGAATGCAGCCACGTACACACCGCCGCCTTTCCCGGGGCTGCTGGATGGACGGATCGAGCTCCCAATCTCAATGCCCGCAACCCCGGAAGCCCCCTTTAAGTCCCCTCATACGATCAGGCAGGGGATACCGTAGTTCTATTCTTAATTCCGGAGCTATACGGACTACGCTGTAGGGCTGCTCACTTTCTTAATTCAAAGTGGACACTATTAAATGATATTGTAAGAGATAAACATTTAAGCTTAAAAAACCGTCTAGGAAATACACTAATGTAATAGATAATATATCAAACAAAGAACCTAACAACCACGTGAATATACAAGTGTTAATGACCTTTAATTAATAAACCAATTACAGACTTAAATTAAGATAATTTGAACAAAGAACTTACCTTCGAGCTTCATAAATGCAGTTGTAGTTTTGTTGATATGGTATGTATTTGGATCGTAGTCCGGGAATCTATAATGGTTTATCCAGCCCTACGAGGAAAAAAATCTTAATTTAAACGAGATAAGGAAACTAATTTAATGTTTATTTTTACTCATAAATTTCCTTTAGCAGAAAATTATATTAAAATAAATTTGTTTCTAATTAATGCACTTTTAATGAAATATATATGAAATATATTCAAGAATAATTATACTTAATTAGAGCAACGAAAGCCAAAACGATCGTTTCTAATCTGTTTATACTTATCGATCATCATTCATCACGCAGAAACTAATGTTTTGCATGGAATTGAATGTGGTATAATAACCATGTATAACTTTAAATACTTATAGGCTTCATTTTACTCAAGAAAATAAACAGATTGTTTTGATTCAATGATTGATCATTTTGATACTGATACTACCTAAGGATAGGTGAAATTGTGGCGAGAGCAAGTACGATAATAATATTATAATGATGTCAGAATATTTACCTCATATTTCTTCATAGGCCTATGTTCCTTCACCGACGGTATCGTATAAGTCAACGGCATCGTACTGCTTTTCTTTAGTTGGAAGAAGCCCTTCTTCGGCTCCCATTCGCTAAAGTAATTGTCCAGCAACCACTGCTTGAGATTGCTTGCTAAGCAAAAGAACCAAATGCCTAATAGGAATCCGTTCCACACGTTACAATTAGGGAAAAGGAGGTAATTTACTAGCAGGAAGAATGTTAGAAAGTACATGAAGAAGTTCAGAAAATACGATTTTTCCTTATTAGGGTTTTCCGAACTTTGGAGGTTATTTTTGCTCGGTGGCAGTCCGAAATTAGCTGGTAGGGGATTCGGGATGGGTTGAGGTAGTGTTGGATCTATAGGTTTTCTGCTTGGCGAATCTGTATTTATTGGTGTCATGTCCCCAAAAGCGTCTATCGTATCTTCCATTGCCTCAACACCTGATTCCACTTCCATCATGTTGTCATTGAGGGTGTCTTTGGCAGCTTCTAATGAGTCACTGTGATCTAAAACAATGTTTGCGTCTTCATAAAACTGGAGCTGAATAAATTACTTTAAAACAGATTTGCGTGAAGATCAAAACGTAATTCTAATTTACAATCTATTTTAGGAAACATAAACAAAAATAATATACCACTCATGATTCCATTTTGCTACAAAACCCTATCTTATATATTTATATACATGTATATAAAAATGAATCCCTATTTCTCTTGGTCACAGCATCACACGTGAACGGTTGGACCGATTTCGCTACTTCTTTGTTATTGTCAGAAGGTTCTTATGAAAGAAAAAAATAAAAGAAAAATTAAATTAAAAAATGAAAGAAAAATTAGAAAATTTAAGAATGCTTAGCTACCATATTATTATTATTTTCTTTAAAATTCGAATTCAATATTCAAATTCGTAATTACGACAGGATAACGTCTATCGGGTCAGCTAGTGATTAAATAATTATAACCATCTTAATTTATTCTGCCTATTCAAATCGCCTTGAACTTGTTGCCTATTGCTTTATAACACCTTTATGTAATAATAAACTTACCTAAATTTTTATGTGTATCATTACTGGATTCAGAGTTGTTTTTCTGATAAGCTGGAAGACTAGTCTCACGCTCCGTGGCCTTGGCAGTTAGGGGCTGAGTCATTTCTGATAAGTTCTGTATGCTACTATCTAACGACGAAACCTGCGTGACAAAAGCAACAGGCATTTAAACTTTGGACTCCTTAAAACTATTGAATGTTTAGCGTTAAAAAAAATTTTTTACAGTATACAATCTTATTTTTTTTACTTTGATGCCCGTTTGTTTATCTGCCTGACTGTTTGTGTGTTAAGAATAGGGTTGCCATCTCTAAAATTTGTCAACCAGGACAAGACGCTTAAAAACCCCGGATTTTAGAGCCCAGAACCCGGACATGTCAACAGGTTTTTTTAAACGTAGTATTTAAAACTGAACAAGTTTAGGTAACTATTAGGTAACTTTTTTCTATCTTCTAAACACACTCACTTATTCGGCATAAAATATGGAACAACTTTAAAAAATTTCGTGATGTGTCAGTACGAACGAAGTCACCGGTCTGTATTATTGAATTGAATACTACATATTATGGAACGACATGAGTACTTGTCATCAGTACTTAAATATTGAAGTAACGGTTACAGGTCCTCTCATAAAGTAACGGATACAAATTACAAAGTAAGGAGTACAGCACTTTGGACACACCTCTAATGTGTGAAAGGTACAGGAAATTTTATGCACGAATGAGACTTTTGTCTAAAGTCTAGACAAATATGTGTCTAATTCCGTTTAGACTATAAAGTATGTAAATTGGTCTTTGGCAAACGTGGTAGCAAACGTCCCATTGGCGTCACACTACAGTTAACCGCACAATTCAAACAAACCACCTGTGACCATTTATTGCTTACATAATAAGACCTCGAGCATTGTACCATTTCTCTGCTTAACCGGAAATCTTTATTCTTGATGTATGTTTTGAAAAATATGCTTTTTAATATTTGTCAATGGTAAAATGCCCAGTACCTAACTATTGCCTCTTGCTTGACTTAAATTTAAGCAACTTTAAAGTGGTGTTTTCAAATTATTATGTAAATATACTAAACAGCTATACATAATGTTTGATCTATTATCAGGCCTGTCCCACTCCCCGTGTAGGTATCAACGATGTACCTACTTACGCACAGTGGCCTATCCGAGACGGCTAGTCGGTGAAGGCCTCACGCGCGAGCTGTAAGTGACGTAGGTACATACGCGTAAGGTTTGTTCCGTTTTTTCTTTGATTATATAGGTACTTCATTTATTTGTTGCATTTTTTAAAACATGGAGAAAAAGAAGGCATAAAGATGCTGTGCAGTGTTTAATTGTCTTAATAAAGATAGCGATCCGAATTTGACTTCTTTTGGCTCCCTAAATCTCCTCCTAGCTCCGATGACCGGTGCAATACGATTTGAAACGTATTTGTTGGCAAAGGTATTAATTAAAGCGGCGTGATTCAACATACTTGAGTAGTATAAGGCCTGCCTCGCTTTTCGTGAAGCTATCGAAAACGTAAGTAGGTATGCACAAATGTATTAGAACTAAAGTATGTACATACTATTAACACCTACCTTACTAGCTAAAGTCTATATTTCTTTAAATGACTTTTCGCAGTGGACCTTCTGTACCTGTACTATTATGTATTCTGTGCTATTATGAAAGATGTTAAGATTTATTTATTTAAATACCATCATCACTTCAAACTTACCTGTACATTTAAATATTATAAATTAAGTTTTTAACAAAAAAATAGAACCGACTTCAAACGGTAAAAAATAAAATTGTTCAGTACCTACTTCTTCTTGCTTATGGTAATGACTCTTAAAACTATTTCTGGAGTCGGGCCCTTAGTAAATGTCGTACCATTCGTTCTAAATTGGCACAGACAGTACAGACAGTGGGACAGTACCTACTTCTTCTTGCTTATGGTAATGACTGTTAAAGCTATATTGGAGTCGGTGCCCATTCAGAACATTTCCTACGACAGGACATTTCACTAAGGGCCCGACTTCAAAAATAGTTTTAAGAGTCATTACCATAAGCAAGAAGAAGTAGGTACTGAACAATTTTATTTTTTACCGTTTGAAGTCGGTTCAATTTTTTTGTTAAAAACTTAATTTATTTCACTCTTTTTAGTAATTTTAATAATTCAGTATGCATTAGCATAATTGGAAAATTTTTCACTTAACTTCTAAACTTTAAACAGATTTAACTTTTATAATCATGTTTATCTAATAGCCATCTAAAAGTCTGAAAGAATACTACTATCAGTCCACCTGAACGTATAAATTAAAGAAAGAATTTTCTCTCAGCTCCTAACCGTTGAGGAGTTGTACCTTCAATCATCAGTTAAGCAACAGCAGGTGATAATTACCAGACATAAATATTTGTATTATGTTAAAAATATGACTAAAAGAATGTGTGTGCCTATTAAGTTTCAGTGTTTCCCTCGATTTCCCTAATATCACATCATCAGGTTTTGACATGGTGACAGTTGGACCACCTCAGGAATGTAAGATTTCGAACAAAAAACCATTTATTGAAAGAATTTGCTCTCAACTCCTAACCGTCGTAGTACCTTCCATCATCAGTTCAGCAACATGATATGACGATAATTATACACAAATGTCTGTTTTGCTTTGTAAAAATATGAAAATCATTTGTTGTGCTATAAAATTTTAATGTTCCCTTCGATTTCTCTGGGATCCCCTCATCAGAATTTGACTTGGTGACAGTTGGACCACCTCGGGAATGTAAGATTTCGAATAAAAAACTATTTATTGAAAGAATTTGCTCTCAACTCCTCACTGTCGCAGTACCTTCCATCATCAGCTCAGCAACATGAGATGATGATTTCTATGCGTAAATATCTCTTATGCTTCAGAAACTATAAGAAAATCAATGTGTGTGCCTATAAAATTTGAGAGTTCCCCTCGATTTCCCTGGGATCCCATCATCAGATCCTGATTTGGTGACAATGGGACCACCTCCGGAGTATAAGCATACGAACAAAAAAGAATTTTGAAAATCGGTCCACTAACGGCGGAGTAATCGGTGAACATATATATAAAAAAAAAAACATACAGCCGAATACAGTACCTCCTCCTTTTGGAAGTCGGTAAAAACGGAAAGAAGGCATAACATATCATAGTAATTTTACGAGATTTGTATGAGCCTGTATTGTATGTTACTAAACTAAAATAAAATGAGTTTTAATTTATTTCTTCACCTGAATACTTTAACAACATCTTACTACTGTATGTCATTGTGGCGTAATATTTACATTGAGCAAGTACACTTACAAAGACATTCACTACAGATATCAAGGACACTTAAATAAAGGTTTTTGACTTGTGTTACATTAGTTACATAAAACAGGTAATTTATATATTTGTCTCTTTCTCACACATTCACAGTCACATCATTGCATGTCTGTTTGTCTGTCAAGACACTTTTTGTAGAAATAGTATACATGTGAAATTAATATAATAGCCCTATTATTGGGAGGCCTGGATCTTACTCCATCATATGGATGCATGTTAGAGGTCAACCCACTGTCAGATGTTTTCAAACCACCTTTAAGGCCTCCGATAAGTATTGACTACTGCTATTATCAATAACAGATTGCTTATTGTGCCCTCAGAAACATCAAACAATAAAAAAACCCATACAGAGCTTTAAATTTACATTACTTATAAATAAGGTAAAAGTTTTTTTTGAAAACTGATGTAAAGAGAAAATCCAAAAACCATGAACTTTTAACTACCTACTTTAACAAAAAATATTTTATTTAAACTCAATTTCAAAGTCCATGTAATATTTCAATACAAAGGCCAAATGTGAATTCATTAGAGCGGCATGAGGGCCAAGTAAATTAATAGATTGTTGTACAACAAAAACCATATTTATAAGATTTTTTCGTTTCACTAGAGAGAGGCAAATCATGCGAGCGCCCAAATGTATGAAAAAATTTTTCAAAAAAGGAAACAGGCAAAAGTCAAGCTTTATAAACAAGGGAAGCATAGAAAATGCATGCTAGTAGTGTTTCCAATATTTGAGGATTTATTGATAATTTTTTAGTTTATATCATCATAAAAGTGCAACGTAAAAAAAATTACACTCATAAGCAAAGTATATATTTAATAATTGTTATTTAAGTATTTCTTTGAAGCGCGCATGGCCCGGCGGATAGCATAGAACGCAAACGATCTATGCAACTAAGCCAAACGGGCGCGGTCTGGTGTGAGATGGGTGACCGCTAGTGGCAAAAAAATTCATGCGCGTTTCCGTGCTTCGGAGGGCACGTTAAGCCGTCGGTCCCGGTTGTTGTCGATAGATAACAGTCGTTAAACCTTGTCGGAGGCCTTATGGGCGGTTTGAAAGCATCCGACATCGGGTTGGCCACTAACCCGCATCTCCACCAACCCGCATTGGAGCAGCGTGGTGGAGTAAGCTCCAGGCCTTCCCAATAAAGGGGAGAGACCCGTGCCCAGCAGTGGGACGCAAAAAGGGTTGCGGCCAAGTATTTCTTTACTAGCACTACTTCCTCAATAAATGGACTATTCAGCAACTAAAATATTATATATGTATATAACTAGTCGTTCCTGAGATTAGCATGTTCAAACAAACTTTTTGGCTTTATATTATTAATATAGATTTGTAAAAGAGTTTATAAATAAACTAGCCTTTCGCCTGCGGCTCCCCCGGGTGGTCCCGTTTTAAAGGTTTAAAGAAAATAAGAATTTCATCTCTTGGGTACCCATACTTCTGCATGTACAGTAAAAAAGATTTTCTGCTATAAGCACAGTACACCTGCTAAGAACTTAGAAAGGAATGCTTTAACCATGCAGACAAAAATCAACCAAAAGAGGGTGATAAATGAGTGAGGAGAGAGTAATGTAGCGGCGCGATACCTACAGCAACATGATCCGCGCCTCACATGAAATGCTGACCATGCAAGACGACGCAAGCAGCGAACATTGTAAACAATAGAGTACTACGTCACACGCGTCATACTGAACTGGCCAATCAGAAGACGTATCCCGAATCACGCTATCGAAGTTTCCTAGATTCTCAGTATATATACAAACAGTCCGAAGTTAGCATTCGGACCGCGGTCCCCAGGCAGTGACATCGCCTGGCGGGAGATCTCCCCTTTTCCTCCACATTGGTGACCACCGTCGATTGAAGACGCCCTGCTGACCACATTTCAACGGTACCAGCATATCACCTTCATCCTCGAAGTATCTGACGTCCTTCAGCAAGTACAAGGAGTCATGGAGTCAAGCCAGCAGCAACGAGCATAATGACCAGGTTCCACGAACAGCCGCAAAGGCGCATTGGTTCCTTCATCCTGCAACGCTCAAGTTCGGCGATCCGCAGCACGCAGCAAGAGGTTTTCTGGGTTTCCCTCCCGTGCTTGCGCACGCATCGCATCCTTCCGGCACACGTAGCCGATGACGACACTGGCATACGAGAGAGTTATGACATAATCCCATAGTTGGAGGGGGAGTGATGTAGCGGCGCGATACCTACAGCAACATGATCCGCGCCTCACATGAAATGCTGACCATGCAAGACGACGCAAGCAGCGAACATTGTAAACAATAGAGTACTACGTCACACGCGTCATACTGAACTGGCCAATCAGAAGACGTATCCCGAATCACGCTATCGAAGTTTCCTAGATTCTCAGTATATATACAAACGGTCCGAAGTTAGCATTCGGACCGCGGTCCCCAGGCAGTGACATCGCCTGCGCCTAAATCCATTCATACCTGGTTGTCTGTATCTCCTACACTTTGCTGATCATCCTTCATGGCTGAACTCTCCTCAGAGTCAGAAGTTGAGTTTTCCCTTGGTATTGACTTTTCTCGGGTTTCTGTAACAAATACAAAACATGTACCTATAACACCTGCGCTACAAATTTAACTCTCAGAAGTTAAGAAAACAAAAAAATATGTTCCTTCTTTTCTTCATCTCAAAGTTATTTAGATGTAAAATTGAAATTGAAACAAAAAATTATTAACAATTGACACTTATTACATTACACCACAGCGGGATACACCTGTGTTGTGGGTACCATAGACACACACAACAACAAGGGCACAAGCCACAAGCAATGGAAAGATGTAAAGGTTTATCACTTAGACTTCTGAACTATATCTGTTATCAAACAATGAATATTATTAAAAGGGAATAAATATTTAAAGATTAGAACATTGTTACCATCAACTGAGCGTGTCTTCATGTCCTCAACAGCTTGAGCTATTTTGAACTTGAAATCTGAGAATATTTTCCATGTTTCATTGGGTTCCTTTGGCTCTTTTGGCTCTGGTGTGCCCTCTGAAGTGCTCCTCTTGCCTAACCGGTTTAAATACTCCTTCATAGGAGATGATGTCACTTCCTTTGGAGGGGAACTCTTTGTTTCTTCAACCTTAGTCTCTGGTTTAACATCTTCTGCCTTTTCTACAGGCTTTTCTGTAGGCTTTTCTGTACGTATTGACTTAAAATATTTGTCCAGGATGGAGGAAGTCTTGTCAGGTCTTTTAGGACTGGCACTCTCACTTTTAACAGGTGGGGGCTCGCATTGAGGTGTTGGGGGGTCATCTTCACAAGGTTGGAATAATTCTTCAAGTTCCTCATTGTTTGCATTATATCTAAATGACAGGGAAGTATTTGGAGACTTCCCTGTAACAAAATTTAACCAATGTCACCGCAACTTTATAATGCGATTGAATTTTATGTATATTTAAAGTTCATTGTGATATAATAAGACCTCAACAGATAGCCATTAAAGTTTTATCAATGTAGTGTAATTAAATATTTTACATTAACACGATAAAATGTTCCTTTTTGATTAAAATATCTAACTTCTTGGACAATATCATTCCGGAATTTGAAACAAACAATAAAACTGAAAGCTGGCAATGTATGTTATACTTAGTCTTTGTTGTCAAAAAAACAAAATAAATACGCCTATTTATAGAAAGGCCTCGGTTAAAAAGGGAAAAACCCATTAAAGCGTTTCCTTGGTAAAATTAATTTTAACTGCAGTTAGCTAGTCTGGTGACTAATTATATTGTTTAATTGTGAAATAATATTTGTTAATATTCCTGACTTATTCATACCTGTGCCGGACGCCTCCATAACTTATTTATACGTTTCACTACATAACCAGAACACTATTTCAATTTCTAAATTGTTCGATCCTCAAGACTATTTAAAACGTTATTTATTTTCTTTATATTAAATGCTTATGCCAAAACTAAATTCACGACCAAATCCGTCAAATTCGGTCAAATCAAAACTCAAGTGTCAACAACAATGACAGACAGGCGATGTCGAACTGACACTCCGCCAGGAGTATATGTGTTCTGTGCTGTTGGCTGCTGATTAGTCTTGTTTAGTACTGCGTACGATGTACTATGTGATGTTACCCAGCACGGTACTACAAGTAACGTTACCAAATAGAAATTCTTAATCGGACATTTCGGACAGTCGTACACTAAGCGCGTCTCACTTTAACATGCATGTTAGCGCAAATGTCCGACTGTCCGCTTGAGAAATCCCGTAGATAGAGAAACCAATAGTATTATTTATTCTTATGCCAATAGATTAAGCCACCGCGTAACTGCGTGTGAGATAGATATATTTACCCACAGTGTTGTCATTATTTCATTTTCCGGAATTTTCAGGGAATAACAATTTGATATAAGGTATTTGACTATGATGTGTTTTCTGTTTTTAAATATTTACAAAAGATAACTTTTGCACACAAGAGTTTTGAAATCGGGTTCATCAGATCAATACTAGAGTTACTTAAAATACGCTGCATATTCCGAATACAAAACAATTTAGTAGTGAAGCACACTCAACAACTAATTTTCCATCTTATTCATAAAAATGATCAAACGTTTTAAAAACCTCATGGCTAAGATTAAATTGTTTCATTTTTGTCTATGTCAAAACGTCGGCGTTGAAAGACAAAGCATGTTTTAGCTATAAAGGGCATGTATAAAACGTTTAATAGTTTTTTTATGTATAAAAGGGTTATTATTAGGTTACATTATAATATCCTCTAGCATTATTAAAGCGCAGTACAAAGTAAAAAAATATGAATATTTATTTTACTTTGTACTGCGTTCCATAACACTAAAGTGTATTGTTACGCGCTATGGGTAATGAAAATGCCGTTGGTAACGTAGAAGGCGTTTATTGTCAGCTTCCACAAAAATCCACTTAACAAAGTCCGAATCACAATGCACAATCACTATAGTCCAATATCTTCGCTTGAGTCGTCGAAATAATTCTTCCTTGTTTCACTTCCGAAAATAAACTGCCCAGTCGCGGCTCGGCGCGTGCCTTATATACAGCTACCCATGGTTCTCTAGAAATTTCTCGAACCACCAAATACAATAGGCCCGTCCCGAAACTTCCTTTATGTTATTACGCACCTATGTACAGCTTATGTAGTTATAAACAATAGCCGCGACCCACGATGTAAACAACCTATACATGTACGCTATATATAGGTACGTACTCACCGCGGATCCCGAATTTGTTTACTTGTAGAAATCGATGTTTATCTTATCACTGATTTTTCGAGAACTTTCTTCACTGTTCGATAGTAGACCAAATACCTGTTTATGCGTTTTTGGGGTTTTGCTGTACGACGCTTTGTTTTCGAGTTATAGCTACTCAAAGTCGTAACAGTATTATATTATTATAATAAAACACAAAATAATTCATATACTTTTAATTTCCCATCATCGTTGCTTATCTTTAGTTTTGATACTTAAATTAAAATATTAAACAACATACAGTAATCCAGTAACCTATACCAATATACATTATGTTGTACTGTGTTATATAATATACAGTATATGAAATTACGTTGGGGATTGATAAAAATGATAAACTAAAAAAATATTTTTTATACATTCTTTATTTCTTTTATTGGCAGATTTGGGTATTATCTTTGCCAGTGGAATTTAAATTTAACGTTTACTTGAACTTGATGCAGACATATACGTGATCTACTATATCTAAAAAAATATCTAAAGTTGGTCATGATGGATGAGTTAAAAAAACTTGCACTAAATATGTCTGATAACATGTTCCATTTTATTTCAATATGGGAAATAAGATTTGTTTAGAGATATTCTTCCTTTTTTCATGCAGTAATAGAGAATTGGATCAATGCGCCTTTTTTATTTCATGTATGGTATGTAAGTTGACAAAACGCTTAATTCATGTAACATGAATTTCACTTGCATTATAATATTAGTAAGCGAAGCATTTTCATTCTATTATTGGCATGTGTTTCAATACCTTTACTAAATCTTCTTATGTGGGAAATCTGTAACCAAAATTTTCAAAAAAGTAATTTTATAATGAGTGGTTCACATATAAGTGTAAACAAAGTGCATACATGTAGGAGTAATAATTAAATTGGTTATTTTTTAAGGTTATTAAATGGTTCATTGTCAAAACGAAAACAAGTTCACAAAAAATATCACAATTCACAAACGGTCTAAAAAGTGACACGAAGGTATTAAAATTGTATGCTATAGAAGGAAAAATACACGTGCATATTCCTATCTGCACCCTCAATCATTATTATTCTTATTTAAGATACCAAATTGAGGAAAAATTGTTTTCTTCGTATGGTAACACTGACAGTTGTAATATACATTTTAATTTAGATAATTTCGAGGTTTAAAGACATGGTACTGATACAGTTGTAGAACAACATTTACCAACAAAATGATTAATTTTTACTATCAAACAACCAGTAAAAAGTAGTTAAACTCACCTATAAAATGTAACATCACACGACACTAGTTTAAGTCGGTTTTTAGAGCTTAAATTAAAGCACTGCACCTTATTGAGACTCCAATATACACAACATATACTTTTAGTCACATCTTTATTAAGAATACATGGAAATATTACGAAAAAACACAAAAAACTCTTCAGCACTTCTTAGTTTAACATAGTTTGACATTCGAAGTACTTTGTGAAATGACATTTTGGAGTCTACGTTTTGGAGTCACCCGGTTACAGCGATAAGGACAAGAAACTTGTATTCATGTCTCTTTTGCACATGCTGTATTTAGATCTGGCTATTTCGCCGTGGGGTAAAAGAGATGGAACGTGTGACTTGATCTATTAGTTTCTCTATCTACGAGAAATCCCGAACCGAACAAATGCACACCGCGCCGGTGCTCGTGCGCGGTAGGTAGGTACTGATTGTTGATGTTATTATGTCACAGTCAACTCTACTGCGCAGCTTAATAAATTGTTTGTAAATCTGTAATCCATTAAAGTTGTATTTTAATAATATATCAACAGTAAATTGTTTCTGGCGTGATTATATTTAAATAAGAATTGTTGATTTATATTACGTTGTTTCAATATTTTATTAGTGGTACTCTTATACGTACTAGTACAGTGCGAACTGGCAGACGTCCGATTAGTTAATAATATTTATTCTTATAGCAGTAGCACAAGACTACTGCTATAAGAATAAATATTATTTATTCTTATGCTACTGCTGATATAATTGTATTTTTATTTTTAACAATACGTACTAGTACAGATATAATTGTATTTTTATTTTTAACAATGGCATCGCAAGCTCTGTTCATATTGCCAGCGTCATAAATAATTTTTGCATCACTTTATAGTCATAGAAAAATTCAGTCGTCGTCGTCAAAAAGTCGTCAGGTATCAGTCAGTCTAGTCAATGCTTAAGTAAAGTGATGGCTTTTTTACCAGAACGTGTCTGATGTAGCTATAGAGGCAAGCTGAAAAAAACATGTTTTTGCACTGTTATTTTATTTCACAACACTCGCGCACTGTCATTAACCTATATCGAACAAAATGCCATCAACTTTAAACGATATAACTCAAAAATACACCAAGAAAATGGAAATAAAACAAGAGCACAACTTGTCTGTCTCTTCAGACTTCCCGCCAAAATTACTGCTGATATATTTTTTTTCAATTATAGTATCGCAAACTCTGCATATTGCCTACGTCAAGTATAATTTTTGCATCACGTTTTTGCCAGTTTCGGTGAAACTGAAGGAGTAATAATAGGTAAAGTCAGTAAGTCGTCAGTAATCAGTCAGTCAGTCAAGTCAATCAGACATTCAAGTAAAGCGGTGACTTCTTTACCAGACCGTGACCAATGGAATTTTGGAGGCAAACCGAAAAACCCTATTTTCGCATTGTTATTTTAATTCACAACACTCGTGCACTATAATTAACCTATATCAAACAAAATGCCATCAAATTTATCCGATTTAACTCAAAAAACACAAAGAAAGTAAAAATAAAACAAGAGCACAATATGTCTTTTTCGACTTCCCGCCAAAAATTCTCCTGCTGATATTGTAATGAGATCAAATGAGATGACATTTGATTGAATTGTAATTGACGCTGAAAAAAAATGTATTTGACGCTGGCAATATACACAGATTTTGCGATGCCATAATTGAAAGAAAGAAAAAAACTATGCATTGACATTGACATTTTTCTGAGTTTTCTGACATTTTACTCCATAGACATAAACCTATGGACCGGCCCTACCTACGAAATTTGCGTGCCTACCTAAAGTAATTAAAGTTGGAACATAAAATGGCTGCTTCTTAATAGGGTTGTGCGTTTCAGAATCACACGGGTAGCTGATATCGATATTTTTGTTTCGTATTATTATAGGATGAATTTATTTAGGTTTTTTATAAAAACCTAAAAACAAAATTTAAAATCATGTGTAAGCTTTAAATTGGTGTCAAAGAAAATATGAATACTACAAATTTTATTTTGTACTATCATAAATCTACTTTTCAAAAATTTGAATGAATCGTATCTTTTTTTATTTAATTCACATTGTTTGTCAATTTTAACCTGCATTAAATGCCGAAGCTGACAAACCCATGATATTATAATACTGAACAGAACAAACAATCATAAATACCTACAACGTACATCCTCACATACTTTCGAATTTAAAATAGAAGTACCTATGTATAAAGATTTTAAATTTATTTGCTATTGATATTGATTAATGAACGAGAATAAAACAAGTTTCTGAGTAGGTAACAATTTTTATTTGTTCATTGCAGAAAAAAAAACTAGTTTATTATAATAGTTTCTATAAGAAATTTGTTTACTAAGTTTTTTGAATGCTGTCGGAATCGCAGATCAATATAGGCCTTAATAATTGACTTAATTACCATCAAACGATGATCAATATTGTGTTCCGTGTTGTGGAGCAAATACAAGATATTTTCGAACATAATACTCAGTCATAAACCAGAAAAAACATCGATATGGGGATCCGATATTTTACATTGAATATAAATATCGATATATTTTTTAATGGACACCCCTAGACAGCAGACCTACCACAACAAAACAAACGCACACATACACAGAGAACACTTGTAAATACTGGGAACATAAAATGGCTACCGTGAGTACCGTGGCACGATGGTGCCACGCATACAACTTAACATGACGTTGTTGCCAAAATTAGTTACCACTAATCTTTTATTATCTTTATTTTCTTATAGCAGCCATCCATTAGTTAAAACGAGACAGCATGATATTTGTCATGTTTGTGTCGATTAAACAGATATTTGTATAACGTGCTGTTTTCCTATAGTAGAACAGGGCCACTCTATGTTTTATTCCTACCTCTATGTTTTACTCCTTGTGTGATTGTCTGATGACAGATGAATTGAGCAAGACGAGCAAGTTGTTGTTGACTTGTCTGCTGTTGTTGCTGTAGCTGTTGTCGTATTGTCTCATCATCACGCACTATGGACATGCCGAGATTGTAGAGTTTTAACATTTCGCCCACGAATGGTTTCGAAGTTTCGGTATCGTAAATAGATAATTTCTTCATTCGTTTTCTCCAAAAGGCATGATGTGGTTGTCAAAAAGTGGACATTGAAAATAGTGTTAAAATGAATTTCTTACTGGTGGTGCTATTTTTGTTTGGATCGTACAGTTTCGGTTCTGATGTAGATAAAGATAGGAAGGTAAGAACGTCAGATATTCATTAAAAGTGAATTATGAAGTGATATGAATGTTTTTAAAGCTTTGTTTTTGTAGGAGACGACAGAGTTGTCGAGAGCTTTAGATGATCGTCCTCTATTGTTTACGACATTGGGAGGCGGCATGGTCGCCGTGGAGCCGCTTTCCGGAAACGTTATCTGGAAGCTCAAAGATGGTAAGTTTAGATTCACTATTCATTTACTAGTACTGTCTATTCATAAATAATGAATAACTGTTGAATCAATTTTATAGACGCAGTTACAATAGGTGAAAGTAAATTGTATGGAGTTCTAGCAACTTCTCTAAATTAGCAGATTAAGAAGACACTTAACAAACTTAAAACAAAAGCATGCATGTAGTAAACATTTAAACATCTGATGCAATAACTCAATTTTTTAAAAATATTAAGATACTTTTGCTATTTTAGTACATTTAATGCACCAGTTTTGTAAGAGTAATATTCAAGAAACACCAAATAAGTAAAGTGTATAAATTTAAAACAATGGTGCTATAGTATAAAAGTTGAGAATAATAGCTCGAATAGCACCAAGCTTTGCCAAGGATAAAGATGCTTTCTATGCAGTCATCAGAGCAACCACGAGCACTCTGACAAGAGCGAATGACTAAGAAGCTATAGTATCTAGCACATAAGTTGGCAACAGTGGTCAGATACACAGAATTAAAAAATTACAAGGAGTGGGGTATCTGTATCAAAATCTGTGTACTTTCTGTGATTGACCTTTATTGAAGTTAGTAGTGCAGTAAAATTTATCATCTTAACAAGATATTATAATGTTGCATGTTGCACTGGACTTATGTGTTTTGTTAACCTTGACCTGAACTGAAGACCTGACTTCAAGTCTTTATATTATTGAGCACATACTTAGCAAGTGTAATAATAAAATATTTGCCAAATAATAAATTGTTAAGTAAAAAGATGCACATAGGGTAAAGTTTATTGCACATTGCTTTAATCTTGTAAGTCTTCTAAAACTTGTATCAAAGTATAAATCTTTCTTAAAATCAATCATTCAAGCTGTAAAACTGTATGTTAGATTGGTAAAGAGTAATTTAAATATATATTTAAACTTACGTAAAGAACCTACCCACTAAGGATAAATTTTTCGAAACTGAACCCCTAAGAGGAGTAAACAAGATAAAATATGAGTTATACAATATATGATATATTGGGTATTAATTGGGGCATACCTAACGTGACCATACGCCCCGTTTTGAAATGGACCATCTTGTGGCTCTCTGTCCCGGTCTCCCTGGAAAAAGCTTCGGGATGCAAAAACGACCCGTTTTCTAGAACCAAAACCTAATTGGTACCAAACTTCTGATATTATTGTCAATTAGTTAGAATTAGTCATAGCATTTTGTGGGGACAATGCCAACATAAATTTTGGGGGTGCAGCTAAATGTGTTAGTAAAATTACCTACAATTTTCTCTGAGAAAATCATCAATAGGTATTGGATACGGAGCCTATGTTGTTGACAACGAAATACATTATTGTAATTGTAAATATATATATGTAATTCAGATTTTATAAGAAATTAGTTATTTCACTGTCAACCTTTGTACTGACATATATAAACCGAAGTCCAATTTTGAGTAAAAAAATGAATGCTCATGTTAGGCATACCTTCACTAGTCTTGGAGTAACATACTCATTATCTCAGAAAACTGGTGAAGGCAGATAGCCAAATCTTAATATATATAATTCTTCTGTGAGTGTGTATGTCACTGAACTCCTCCTTAACGGCTGGACAGATTTTAATGAATTTTTTTGTGTGTATTCAAATGGATTCGAGGATGGTTTAGATTCACAATTTGGGCCACTGGAAATGTTTTTTAATTATTTTATTTATTTATAAGTAGTTTTCCCATATAAATTGTTCCTATCTGTCAAACGTTTGTATTTCGTGCCGTGCCGTTCTAAACTTTGACACATTCAGAATAACAGGACAGTTCGTATGTCATTATTTGTTTTATATTTTTGTTTGAAAGTAACATGAAGTCTCTTTAAGATAATAAGAAAACAAATTCTCTTTTATTACTTTTAAGGCAGGACAACGTCTGCGGGGTCCACTAGTTACTAATAAATTATATATCTTTAACAAGCTCATATTGAAAGTATTTTTAGGCAGTCCGGTTGCCTTTTAATTTGGTGAAATGAAAAACATAGGCCAAATTTGCTGCCATGCCATGGGTAGAAAGCTAGTATTAGATTATGTAGAAGTGTATAAAAAAGGCAAAATAGAGAGTTTACGCAAAATTAAGTACAGTTACTGTTAGAAATGTCACTAAAGTGATTAGGCCCGCATAATACGAATGTTACTGTTACACAGTGAATGTGAAAGTATACCGATTTCAAGTGAAATATTGGAGTTTGCCAGATATAAGTGATTTTTAAATGGATATGTATGCTGCGTCTTTCAACGTAGCAAATTTAATATATTAGAACATCATCATCCTACTAAGCTATATGAGTTATATCCTCAGAGTTTGTAAGAACGCATGGAATCATCACACAGACACGCGCACGCACGCACGCACGCACAAACACTCGCACGCACTCACACACACACACACCCACACCCACACACACATGCACGAACACACGTGTACACACACACACACACACACGCACGCACGCACGCACACACACACACGCACGCACGCACGCACGCACGCACGCACGTACTCACACACGCACGAATGCAGGCACACACACTAACACACCTTTTAAAGTATTACTTTGGATAATATTATTATGTATGTTCTGTACACAGAATTTTCTAGAGACATACACACAACACATTGAAATTTTATTATAGAACATTACATTTAAAATTAAAAGAAAACCAACAGAACTTTTTTACGTAATTTCATTAACTTCTTTTCTTTAATACTTAATAATCGTTATTATTAAGGGCACAGTATAAATAAAATCGGCCATCTCTGTAAAAATCAGTTAGTCTCTATACAAAACAATCCTCTTTACTTGTGTACTTGTATAAATATACACAACGCAAAAAGAAAATTAATTTGTATGGGTAGCACTTGACATATGGGTACAACAGAGGCGGAGGGGGGAATCAAATTATTGCAGAGAAAAAGACTTTTATTTGCACAAATACAGGTGTTTACAAAAGTTATTCTGATACATTTTGTACATGAGTATGCAAATATTAAAGTTAAAACTTAATTACATAACTATGAATATAAAATAGAATCCATTAAAATGGATTATATTGAATGTACATTAAAGTTATTTTTATTAATTATATTATACTACTCTGCTACTCTGTAAGAAAGCTTATTATTGTATACCTCATATTTTAAAACAGGGCTGAAGTTTTTCTCCGTCTGCTCTTTTCTTCAGCTCAGCATTGCCTAAGCGCCCCCAGAGCAGACAGAACAAAAAAATAACGTTCACTAAGAGTTTGTAAATGAACCGTACAGTGAATAAAGAATATTTCATTTCATTTCATTTCATTTCATTTCATTTCATTTCATTTCATTTCATTTCATTTCATTTCATTTCATATTTATTCGTACCGGATCCGATTGTTGGCTTATAACCTTCCACAATTTATTACAAACAAACAAACAAGTAAACAAACTCTTCAGCTTTATATTATTGGTATAGATGACAATCACTTCTTCTTGTAAGGCCAGATATTACCTCAGGTAACGCAATTAAAAAATTAGACGTCCTCCCTGCGTCTGTGTAAATATTAAACAATGTTGATTGATTTATTGTAAGTATACATACTTATATATATATAGGTAATAATTATTAATCTATCATTAAGGATTTACGAGAATTTAATACTGAAAGTAAAGTAGTTCGTCCGGCGCCCCCACATCTGTATAAACAAACAACAAAGTATTAGAACCTCACCTGTATCTATAGAAATAATTTATCATTTTTAATTGGCAATATAAATGTAAGATGATTTTATGTCGTTTTAATAATTACGTAAGTATCGCAATTTTAAATGGGAATAAATTTTTACAACTGTTATTTAAACAATATAGTAGTTATCATGATCAGTTGAATAAATTAATGGGCAGTCATTTAATTTTTCGGCGATTAGTAAATTAGTGAGTCAGTAAAACATAAGTAAGCAGTAAGTAATAAAAGCTATAAGGAGCAGCGATGGCCGAGTGGTAAAAAACCGCGGTCTTCGACGCGACCGATCCCAGGTTCAAATCCTCGGCTCGCACCTCTGACAAAGAAATTTGTAATGTGCGAATTTATCGCTGCTCCACGGTGATGGAAAATATCGTGATATTTCATTGATTACGATGTTCTCCATCGCCGTGCATGCCTGAGAGAAATTCATAATTTCTCGAAAGCATGACGTCCACCAATCCGCACTTGGCCAGCGTGGTGGACTATGGCCTAAATCCCTCTCAATTGTGTGAGGAGACCTGTGCCCAGCAGTGGGACATAAAAAAGTTTGAAAAAAAAGAAATAAAAATATTGGTCTGTTATTTCATCATTCAATGTTAGTGTAAAAATTACTCAAGTTGTGTAATAAGTTAATGAGCAGTAAAACGATTGGAATGGGCAGTTCGAAAATAAGTTTGCCAAATGCCAATTCACAGTGAGAGGTAGAATCCGAACGTCACTTTGATTGAAAAGAGAGGTAAACTTTCGTTAAAAGGGCGGAGACCGGAGTTTAAAGCGCGCGAGGCGTCAAGTATGTTGCAAAAACATATTGAGTGACTCGGAATTTATTAAAAAAAAGTTTTTGTGTTATAGAGTAGGGGAAGAGGGGGAATGGGGGGAGGTGGGGGGCCAAAAAAATACAAAAGAACTCTTCATTTAAAATGAATGGGATCGGTTAGGTTAGATTGGCCTTTTTTAATTAAGACAAAAAAAGGAACCCCGCGTAGCGGGTTTCCGTCGACATGGTACCTACCATTAACTTTCTTTCACTCGGGCGGTGGGAGTGGTCTTCCCGCAGCGCCGGAGCTATCACGGAGCGCTATTCTCGATATCTCCATAACCATGGGTTTCCGCGGTGTGGGGATGGTACAGGGGGGTAGCGGTCACGGAGCCAGCCTCATCGTTTATAGAACTACTTAAAGTAAAATTAATACTAACCAATTACGATTTGTTAACTGTACGCGCCTAACCGCCCAGTTCAACTATTCCACTGCTCAGTATTTATTGAACTGCCCGTTTAAATTATTTTATGACTCATTTTTATTTAGTTTACTGCTCAGTTTATACTGCTCAACTAGTTTGAAAACATGCATTTTTTATTTTTTTACCTACCATAACTCAAATATTGAACTGCCGCTGTAATTCTATACCATTTTTAATGCAAATAATAGATAATGTTGGCTGCATCTGCAACCCTTTATTCGGTCCCACTGTTGGGCTCAGGTCTCTTCCCATTATTGTGTAGGCCTTGAGCTCTGCTTCAATGCTTCAAAGCTTAAGTCAGCCCATTGATTTAGGTAGAGAGGATTCGAGTTTCAATATGTTTAATTTAAACATTAATGTTATTATATAATCCATATAAAATTATTTATTGTTTACTAAACCAATTTCCTATAAAAAAAGATAAAACGATAAAAAAGGTCGATATTCCAAATTGTTCGAGAGTATTCCACGGTTTAGTTATCGGTGGCCGCCTGCAAGGCCAAATATAAATGCAGTAATAGTGGTATATGTATCCGCGTTAATATTTAATGCTATTCGATCCTATGATACCTTATCGACAGTGTCGACGGATAACAATTTTATAATAATATGCATGCTGTTTCTATTGATTCGTTCTACACTTGGCCTGCTGTAAAACACCTACATGCTCACATTCATACACTCAATTACATAAACAAATAAAAATAATGTTATGAACAGTGTTTTTTTCAAAGTAGAAAATTTATGTTCAAGTTTTTTTTCTTTCCTTCTCCTCTCATGATTGTACGACGAAAATTTCCCAGTTCGTCGTTTAGTCTTGCATGCGACAACTCTGACGTATCAAAGTATTCAAGAAGCCTAAGCAAAGAAATGAAAATAAAATTGGCTGCAACCTTTTTTGCGTCCCACTGTTGGGCACGGGTCTTTCCCCATTATTGGGGAGGCCTGGAGCTTACTCCACCACGCTGCTCCAATGCGGGAGCCAAAATAAAATTACTCGATAATTAATAGGTACCTATATATTTTTTTTACTTTAAAGGCTAAAATATCTTTTTTAATTTTAAGATTTTTGTGTCAGGGGTTGTTAACTTTTTTATTCCACACAATGCGGTTTATGTACTGTAAAAGGGGGTTTTTACGCATAAGTACATATTTAACACCTTCACTTGTTTTAGAACCTGTCGTGAAGGTCCCCAACCAGCACGCCAACTTGATGCCACAGTTCTTGCCAGACCCTCGCCATGGGTCGCTGTACATGTACGGACCGAGGGGTGACAAGCAAATGCTCAAGAAGCTGCCGTTCACGATACCGGAGCTGGTGGCCAACGCCCCCTGCCGGTCGACGGATGGCATTCTGTACACGGGCAAGAAGAGCGACACCTGGTTCATGTTGGACCCTTTGACGGGTTCCAGAGAACATATTTCTGGTGAGTTATGTTTAATTACCCATATACCTAAATAACAGTGACTCATTACGATTGACGATAAGCAGTGATACGGTAAAAAGGTTGCGAATTGCGAGGTATTACTTTTGAATTTTGTTACACAAAAACTTGTTGTATTAAAGGTCAAAAGATTATCTATTTGTTTTATCACTAGATGGATTAGCTCTAAATAACAATAAACATTCATTTAACAATTTTATTATATAGGTCTACAATATTATTGTTAAAGTAGCTTTCAAATGACGACGTATCAAAGGAAGGTTAAGAACACTGTTTCTTCCTGTATTTAGGTTAAAAGCCACTTGCAGTGCGACTGCAAATCTAAAAGGAACTTGTGTTTGTATGTGTTTATCTAATATAAAGCAAATTTTAAGCTTTTTGTCTACCACATTAAGGTAGACGATGGTATTTTTCTAAAAAAGGCTGTTATTCATGTACTTAAGATTTGTATCTGGATCTATTTAACAACTGGTGAACATAGGTCTTTTCCCATTATTGAGGAGGCCTGGAACTTACTCCACCTCGCTGCACCAAGTTCCAATGCGGGTTGGTGGAGATTGTAATATTCAATAATATTCATGCAAGCTACAACGCTACAACGCAAAGCTACAACGTCAATTGTAGCTTTTAATTTTTCATAGAGCAGTGTTTTCCATTCCATTTTTCCTAAGTTTGTTGCTAAGTCGTTGACAAAATTTTCATTTCCAAAAGGTTTCGACAAAAGCAAAATCTTCAAGAGCGAAGAGTCGAACACGTGTGTACCGGACAAAAAGAGAGGTATCTACGTCGCCCGAACCGAGTACAACATTCTCATGCACGATTCCAAGAACGAAAACCATAAGTGGAATGTCACCTTTTATGATTACACGTCGCATGCCATGGCGAAGGAGATGTTGAATGATTATGGTGAGCCATATTCTTTATTATAATGGTATTTAAATTATGTCATTTTTGGGGGCAGATTCCCTATCCGGAACTTTTCTTTCTTCTTTCTTTTTTTTTATTCATCCATACTTCCAAACTTCACATTGGCTGCAACCCTTTATGCGTCCCACTGCTGGGCACGGGTCTCTCCCCATTATTGGGGAGGCCTGGAGCTTACTCCACCACGCTGCTCCAATGCGGGTTGGTGGACATTATACCTACATGTGAAAGTAACTCTGTCTGTGTGTGTGTCTACGAGTATGAAGTTTTCAAACCTAGCTACTGAATCAGTTTCAATAATGCTTGGTACACAGATAGAGTGTACCTTACCAGGACAGGACATAGGATAGTTTTTATTCCGGAAAAATGCATTGTTCCCGTGATTAGTAAAATCACATAAACTCAACCTGTCACCCGAGTTAAGCTGGCCGGGCCCGGATCACATTAGTTTTATATATTCTTGAAGTTTTATTTGTCGAAAATGATAGTGACTTTATTTTGGCGTTAGTCACTAATTTTTCTAAAACATATTGCTGTTAGTGAAGAAGCAAGAAATGGATTAGGATGTATACATCGTAGACGGATAATTCTTGTGCTGATAATAATAAAATTTATACTTTGTAATTTGGGAAAATCCAAGATAAGCAGTGGGTCAGTTTATTTTAATAAGATACCGGTAATAAAATTAAATAATCAATCGTTTTATCGCACAAATAATAATAACAGATACATAGAGCTTGACGACAGTTTCAACTCAATTGATTTATGAGTAGCTGTGGAATTACACCACCGCTGCGTTTAGGTGATATACGATGTTTCAGTTAGTTAAATTTTCAATCAATATAATATTATTTTAAATCATTAAGATAAAATATTGAAATCGTTCAGTCCAATAAGGATTGAATGAGAACAATAGTTATAATGTTATATTATAACTTATATTTAAATACTTAAATAAATAACGATTCACCCTCGTCGCGGGTACCATGGACACATAAAAAGAGAGAAACACAAACACCCAGACCGAGAACAGACATTTTAAACTCATTTAAATTTCTGTATTGTCAGGATCGAACCCGGGATCCTCCGATAACCATTACGCCACACGAGTGGTCATTGAACATAAGCGAACATTTGTGAAGGACAAAACAGCCAATATAATAATATTATTTATTTTTAACGTTTAGAAAGTTACGTATTTTTAAACTGAAAAGTTATCGAAACACCATAATAATCAATAAATTTAATGTACATAGGTACGACTGGTACGAGTCTTTTTTCGTCACGCAATAGATATGTAATTGCAAAGCGTATGATCTGTTATCGAACAGGTATTAAATCCATCATACAGATACTGCATTTTTTTAATATAACTTATGACGGTGTAACGAATGTAGAAAAAAGTTTGTAACGAGTTTTGGCACTGAGTCACTGTTTGAATAGTCTATCAGCGCTATGATGCTTACATAACTTGATCTTAGTCAAGTACATTGACCGTAACTGTAATCTGAAAATGTGTTATCTTTATAATAAGATAGATCACGCCTTATAGGTCCTTAATCCGATATTACAGTTGTAATTGTAGTTTATTGATTTTAGATTGGAAGTTACTAATACCAAAGTTGAATAAACTGTAAAAAATATTTTAATTTTTTAAAATAAAGGTGGTAATATTTGTAGGTGGTAGAACTAATATGGTTCGCCCGGGGAAGTACCACCGCTGCACCCACTTCTGCCGTGAACCAATTCTATTGTGTTTCGGTGGAAAGGTGCAGTAATGCAGTTGCCAGTACACGTACATGTGGCGACCACCAGCTTCAGGAGTAGCAGAGCAACTGCATACGACCTCAGACAAGACTTACCTATGCTTGCTTGAGGTTGTATGTAGATGTCCATGGGCTGCAGCGACTACTTAACACCACGTGGCCTTTTTTTTCACATGTTACACGGACTATTTAATTTTAGAATCGAATTTACAATATTGTTATTCTCATTTGAAATTGGAATAAAGTCAAAGAAAAAAAAAAAAAAAAAAAAACAAAATTTTTATTATACAAATTACATCGGTCTAAGCATTTTAGGTTATTTCGATTTCAATTACGTACTGACTATTAAAAAAAAGTAATCAATCCTTTTTACATAATTGCAGTGCAGTAGAGCATCAAATTAATAGCCGGTATATCATGTATTTTTAACCCCCGCTTGATAAGAGAAAGGTCGCCTTATCGAGCAGTGGGATAAAAATTTTTTAGCGTATCGCATCTTTTTATTTTTGGTCGGAATCTTCTAGATAATCATATGACCCATTTGGGACCATTTTTTACAAACGGTCATATTTGTAGTAAAATTTTACTGTTGCCACAGTAAACCTCCGCCCATCCAAAACTGTCTCAGTTGTTATTGGTTTGTGCATCATAAAATCTTCTCAAATTAATCTGTATAAATAATAAGGTTTTTATATGTAGCGAACTAGTAAGGTTGCACCCATTTCTGCTGTTAAAGTTCATATAGATGTTCTACCCACTCAATTACCTTTTTTTTCTCTTCTTTTTATCAGGTATAATTCATTTCACATCAACATCGAATGGACGCATTATGTCGTTTGATAGAAAAACCGGCGACCTGGTCTGGTCTCACAACTTCGAGACTCCAGTAGTAGCCGCTTACCTGTTAGACAGGGACGGCCTTATCTCTGTCCCTTTCAACTCCATAGGAGATGACACTTTGGATCATATCATGGAAGACGCTTCCACCTTGAGAAACGGACAGGGTATCAAGAACTCTAATATTGAGTTGTAGTAAGTATTATTGAAGTTCCCAGTAAAATAGATGTAATAAGATAATGGTGTTTTCATCTTTGCTGGCTGTCATTTATGGCATAACTGTAACTATTAATAATTTACTGTTTTTTTTTTTTAAATCATGAAGTTATAAGTGCTTGGTTTCATAATTAGTAGGCTGTCTGTCTATAATAAAAATGTTTATGACAAATAGCTCTTATCTTTACAATTTAATTAGGTATGTAGTCTATAAAGTGAGTCATAATTTTACTGTCATAAATATAACATTTTTAGGTTTTCTTCAAAGAAATTACGAATTGACATGCATTTAGAATAATTCTATAGTTTGTTTACATTTAAACATAAATCTGTCAGATAATTAACTTCGATCGACCTTTATTTAATCTATAAAATTATCTCTTTCAGCCCAACATTGTACATAGGGGAACACAATCACGGATTATACGCATTATCGTCACTGGTTGATAAGAACACTGTCACCATATCAACGGGCCATACCCACCCTTTGCTCTTAGAGGGTCCAGTAACCGAGACCCAAGCGAATACCGAGAAACCAGAGTACGAACCGTTCAAAAACATTCACTACAAGCTCAGTGACATAAACCTTCACGTATCTCCTCCATACTTATTACTAGGACATTACAAGGTGCCTGAACTCATAACGTCATGGATGCCGAAGCTTCCAAAATCGAATTTCCTAAACGTACCGTCCCAGGACAACGGCATCAAACTCATCAACAACGAAGTACACTCGCAGACAGAGAATGATGTTGAAAACGAAACAAACTTAAAGTCCATGATGTCCGTGTCTGTACAAACGGATCTGTCGTTCGAAGGGTTCGATTTTAGACCGGACTTGTGGTACAAGCAAGCGTACGTGTGGTTGCACCAACAGGAGAATAAGGCGCTCAAAGTACTCCTGATTATTTTGATGGGACTGGTGGTTACCTTGTTTTGGTACTTGCGATATCAGGTATGTGAACTTCCTATTATGATTAATGATTTTTTTTCAAACTTTTTATGTCCCACTGCTGGGCACAGGTCTCTCACATGTGAGAGGGATTTAGGCCATAGTCCAACACGCTGGCCAAGTGCGGATTGGCGGACTTCATGCTTTCGAGAAATGATGAATTTCTCTCAGGCATGCACTGCGATGGAGAACATCGTAATCAATTAAGATATTTTCCATCACCGTGGGGCAGCGATAAATGTGCATTTCTTTGTCGGAGGTGTGCGCCGAGGATTTGATCCCGGTATCAGTCGTGATAATATGATTATCAATAACAAATTCGGAATAATAATAGACACAGGCTAGACTTGTTCAGGGGTCACATGGTTTTTACACGCTGTATATATTAGTTTCACCTGTATGTTTGTTTGTTTGTATGTAACCAACTCCTTTGGGTGGTTTTTAAGATATTATGAAAATGATTATCCTTCTAATGATATCTGTCAGAAAAATATTTATAACTATTAACACCATGCACCCCACACTTTTTTTTACAATAAAATGCATTTTTACACTATTTTTAATTCAATTTTATTTTCTATTTTTTAGTTGAATTTCTTATGAAAGCGTGTTTTTTTAGTTTTTTTTAAGTGTTTCTTTAGAAATTTTTAAATATTACAAAATGCAACCAAAACATCTTAAACACTGGCTTTAACTTTTCTGGATTTGATTTAAATATATCTATTCGAAAATTGTTTATTGAAAATAAAGCTAAATAATTTTCATTAGAGAGCACGTTAAAATTTAGGCTATATTTTCTACTTATTAGTATACATGCAGTATACATGCAGTTGATGTACATAAATATGTAGTTACTATTATAACATCTTATGTCATTCATGGATTATTGTCCGGTATTATAATTTTAATGACGATATTGCGGCATATTTCAGATTTTTTCAGAAGACATTCAACTCTGTTGTGAATATGAATTGAAAACTTGTTCTCTTAGAATTGCAGTCGGTACAGTTTAAAATCATCCGTTGAATTCTTTGCATTTCGTACTCGAGTATTGGCTATTGTTTGTAATTAAATTCTTTACATGCATGCGTATATCCTCCGAACACATACGTAATACTTGAGTATTTCGTATTTTTGCAAGGCAGTCCATTTTTCATATACTTAAATAGTGCATTGTGCAACAAATACCAAGTTAGGTAAAGTATTTTAAGTAGGTAATAATAATATACTAATGTTTTATTTAACGATGCGTGAAATAGGGTTTACTTTAATATTGTGTTATTTTATTAAATGCATCAGTATTTTAAAAACGATGTTTTATAAACTTACTAGGTGGTTAAAAGTATGGAAAGAGGATTCGTTTTCTTATTATCTTAAAGAGATTTCATGTTACTGTCAATCAAAAATATAAAATAAATAATGACAAACGAACTGTCCTGTTTTCTAACTGTGCTGTGTTGCTGTGTTGTTGTGCTGCTGTGTGCTGAAGTTTAGAACGACAGGGCACGAAATACAAACGTTTGACAGGTAGGAACAATTTATATGAGAAAACTAAATAAATAAAATAATAATTAAGAAAACATTTTCCGGATCGAATTGTAAATCATAAACCATCCTCGAATCCAAAAAAAATCATTAAAATCGGTCCAGCCTTTTAGGAGTTCACTGTCAACACACGTACAGAAGAATTATCTCTATATATAAAAATGAATCCCATTTTCCCTTGGTCACGACATCACGCGTGAACCGCTGGACCGATTTCGCTAATTCTTCTTTTGTTGTGTTTGTTATTAGCAGAAGAAGGTACTTATGTAAGAAAACATTAAGGAAATTGTACGATAAAATAGAAAATTTAAAAATAATTAACCAATATCCAGTTCGAATGCAGTATTCACACTTCACATTTAAGACAGGACAACGTCCTTCAAAAATGTGACACACATGAAATATTCAGAGAGGTAAGCAATGAAAACTTGCAACCATTTTCTAATATTTTGTTTTAATTACGTCACATCAGCAAAATTTCTTAGTGTTTGAAATGCATGATGAACTGTTGCACGGTATTAAAAAATTAAGCGTTGATCATCAGTTATGGAAAATATTTTGATTGTTTATGTGAAAACTCTTGAACTTGCATAATATTAGTTACTATTTTTATCGACTTTCATACGTACTTCTTTCACTTCATACTTTCATACACCGAGTTACAAGTATTGTATGACTGAATACTGTGAAACTTATCATTAATTGACTGCTTGCTTCTTCTTATTTTTTATGGTTTTAAAAAAGTTACTGAAGTAAATATTTCTTTTTAAATTGAGGTAAGTACCTTCTACGCCAAACGTTAAGAAATCCTGCTGACTGTCATAAAATATTTCTAAACTCCACCAATTTGACGGAATATAAAAAAATGCTATTTGAAAATGTTTGTACTTTTTCGTCGCTTACCTCTCGAAATAGCTCTCGGAATCAAACGTTCAAACGAGACCTGTCATTATTTTATTTTATTCCATGACAGTTTATTGGACAGTAACCTAAAAACTTCATAGATAAAATACTTAAAAATACTCTTCATACATTTGTTGTAGGTTTCTGTACAATGTAGTTAGTTTCTCCAAGAAACTAAGCTGGCTAGCTCGGGATTGCTCTCCGTAGTAGGTGGAAGTTATCAATATGAGCTACAATAACACTAGATACAGTAAGAACAGATCAGCTACCTAATCGTAAGAGGCGAATAAATGTGAACTTCTGGAGTTGTGGGCGGCGATTTGGAGCACCGCGCATGGAGGGCATTAGTATGTTCTACTGGAGATATCGGAGTCCTCTGAACACTCAGGCAGACCGCTGAGGAGGTTTTAGTGCGGTATAAATCCCACATAACCCGGTATCACCTCTCAATCTGACACGTACCTTGCGAAGATTCCGTCCCGAAAACATAAAAGTTACCTCGGCATTAACAATATAAAATATGGTGTCCTCCACGTAATCATAAAAGGCGACTAAGTACAGGCTTTCGGGGGTGACACGGCTATAGTGGGAGCTCGGACCAACAGCCACGGGTAAAACGTCGGCGTGTTCAGCCGCACAACTCCTGGCAGAACTACCTACATTGCTCACCCAAGAGCCCATTTGTAACGCCGCGCCACAGAGTACATCGCCGCGCATGGAAGACATTGGCAGGTTTTGCTGAAAATCCTATTCAGTGGGTTTTAGTGTGGTTGAAATGTTAAATAATTAACTCGCTGTCTCTAAATACTCTAAATACCATATTTTATATTGTTAATCTCTCGGGCGTAGCCTCAGATACCAAAAGAAGGTAGATTTAAGTGAACATAATTAATTGTTGAATAAAGTTATTAGGTAAATCAGGAGATGGCTCTGCAACACGATACTAGATTTACTCAAAATATTTTTGAGCCTTTAAAAAGTAAACTAACTCCTACGAGAGTGAAATAGGAGGGTGAAGTTTACATGGAATTTTCTCATTTCTGGACCTATTCTATATATATACACCTACTCTACTTATACTTCTAATAAGTAGAGTAGGTATATACATACGATTACAATTTAAAATGATTTGTGCAGGTGAAGTGGATAAACTTCCGCCTAAAAGGGTAAAAAGGCGGGGGAAGGGTTAAGTAAAATGTATAGAAATTTATCATCTCATTTCTGAACTTCGCAGTATAAACGTTGGTATATAGGGCCTGAGTTTCTTATTTCTTAAAAATATGATTGTGACAACCTATATATTTCGTCGGACTAATTTAAAAAGGGGCTGTTTTTCTCACGGTCAGGTTTATGTGGCTTGCTAGCGGGTTAGTGCACCAAATAACTTAGCACCAGCTCCAAAACGAAGTAGGTACTGTAGTAACCTGTTACCTATCTTTTATAGCAGTACTTGCAGACGCAGAACAGATACGTATATCACAATTATAACGGGGTTAATTAAAACCGAGTCCTGATAACAAAAGTACACGCGGAAGAAGTCGCGGGCAAAACACATCTCAAACGCTATAATGTATAAAACTGAATTCCTATTTCCCTTGGTCTCGGCCTCACGCGTGAATGGTTAGACCGATTTCGATAATTCTTTTTTGTTGTGTTTGTTATTATCAGGAGAAGGTTCTTATCAATGAAAAAAAATAAGAAAATTGCGCGGAAAACTAGAAAATTAAAGAATACTTAACCACTTTTAAAAAAATACAAATTCGATTTTAATTTCCATAGTTAAGACAGGAAAACGTCTGTCGGGTCAGCTGGTAAATATATAAAGATTGGCGCCATGCTAACAAATGACATAGCTACCCCTTTCGTTTAAAAAGTTTTAATTGGCCTACATTAGGAAAAAATAATCTGGATGGCACGTCAGTGCCCCGCCAAGTCGAGCGCAAAGCAAACACTGCCGTACCATCCTTTACTGGAACCATTTCGCCGCATTTTCAGGCCCCTATTTGAGAACCTCTGGATAAGACCAGAGCGCTGAAATTTTCATCATCCAGTAAGCTATAAACACATACTTAAAATCCAAAATTTCAAGTCTGTAGGTTATTTAGTTCCGAAGCTAAGCGAAAGCAAAGTTTCGCATTTACGACACTCACTCACTCATGGATCATCAAAATAGAACTAGTACTTCCCATAAACTCAGAGAGCTGAAATTTGGTACAGAGTTAGGGTTTAATGGCCACATAAAGGGAAAACTATAAAAACTAGGATAACTAGGATTATTTAGTACTCTTGGTCCATCCTTTACTGGAACCATTTCGCCACATTTTCAGGCCCCTATTAGAGAACCTCTGGATAAGACCAGAGAGCTGAAATTTTCATCATCCAGTAAGCTATAAACACATACTTAAAATCCAAAATTTCAAGTCTGTAGGTCATTTAGTTCCGCTGTTAAGCGAAAGCAAAGTTTCGCATTTTCGTTCGCATTTACGACACTCACCTCACTCATAAAATCAAAATAGAACTAGTACTTCCCATAAACTCAGAGAGCTGAAATTTGGTACAGAGTTAGAGTTTAATGGCCACATAAAGGGAAAACTATAAAAACTAGGATAACTAGGATTATTTAGTACTCTTGGTCCATCCTTTACTAGAACCATTTCGCCACATTTTCAGGCCCCTATTAGAGAACCTCTGGATAAGACCAGAGAGCTGAAATTTTCATCATCTAGTAAGCTATAAACACATACTTAAAATCCAAAATTTCAAGTCTGTAGGTCATTTAGTTCCGCTGTTAAGCGAAAGCAAAGTTTCGCATTTTCGTTCGCATTTACGACACTCACCTCACTCATAAAATCAAAATAGAACTAGTACTTCCCATAAACTCAGAGAGCTGAAATTTGGTACAGAGTTAGAGTTTAATGGCCACATAAAGGGAAAACTATAAAAACTAGGATAACTAGGATTATTTAGTACTCTTGGTCCATCCTTTACTAGAACCATTTCGCCACATTTTCAGGCCCCTATTAGAGAACCTCTGGATAAGACCAGAGCGCTGAAATTTTCATCATCCAGTAAGCTATAATCACATACTTTAAATCCAAAATTACAAGTCTGTAGGTCATTTAGTTCCGAAGTTAAGCGAAAGCAAAAGGAGATGGAAAACTGTGGGCCAAAATGTAAGAAGATGCGATATGGTCTAAAAAATTTGTCGTATTTTTTTATCTTGTAATTACAAAAATTAGGTCAATTTTCAATCTGGGAGCAGAGAAATAAAAGAAAGATAGTTTTCTAAAATTATCGATTAATGGTATCGATTTAATATTACATAAAGAAAACATTTGGATTTAATAAATAACTCAAAGTAATTAAATGCAATATAAATACGTTTATGATACTCAATTATAGACACATTATTAATAAAATAAATAGCTAAGGAGCAAAGTAATTACTGAAAACCAATATTACGATTATCGATTTCATATATATTATAATTGTATGACTATCGATTTTATTTCTTTATAGTCTATGTCGTTGTCATGACAGTTATTTGCTCATTGTCATTATTCATTGCTTTGAGCAATAACTTGTGGTGTTTTCCAATGCGTTTTGAGTGCTTTTGTGTTGTATTTTTGCGAAAGTGAAATTGTTAACTTGGAAACACTAGCTAGGCACATCTGTCATATGATTTAATGTAATTAGCGTTGATTCACGTGAATTATTATCAATAATTCTCTACTAAATATAATAAACACAAATCAATACTAGTGTTTAAGACAGCTGTCAGTTAAAGATTGCAACATAACCTTATTTTTACTAAAACTCTAATAATCCATCTCTCAGATTGTGAAAATGTACAGAATTTTCAGCGAGGGACTTTTAAGTCTCAAGCTATAAATTCACATCAATTTCATCTCTTTACATTTTGGCCCAAGTTAGTATGTAATCGTTTCCATCTCCTTTGTTTATTTAGTTAGATAGTACCTGGGGGCGTCCAGCGTTGCTCGGAATAAAACAATTTATTTACTTGGTTTATTTTTAAGCAAAACATTCATTGACTTAGTGTTACTTTACAAATCCTTTTGAAATATCTAGCTCTCAATTTAAAAAAATGTCACAAAAAAATAAAAATGCAACTTGCCTACTTGAGATTTGAACCCGCGTCTTTAGCTCCGCAGTCTGTTTTCGTAACCATTCGACCAAGAAAGCTTTAATATTATTGACGAAATTTTTATAGAGGTCTTTCATAATTATCGACATTGTTATTTGTTTGAAGGGTGGATTGTCAAACTTGTATACATATAAGACGCAAATAAATGGGGCTCGAAGTCACATCCTTTCTTCGACTCCGAGAATAAGTGACCCGAAGTTTTTTCGAACCTCAACCCCCTCTCCTCGAGTCCTCCAGGAGGCAGGACAGTAGGTAATTCCTTTGGTAGAAAGTTCATTGATTTTATTATGTAATTATTAATATTAATTATAATTAACACTTGTCTAATAATAAAGATAAAGAGTTAACGGTATGTTTATATTGTAGTTATATATTACACGACTTTACTCACGTAAATTTTTATCGGTATTGCCGACATGTTTCGGTCCTGACCGAGGACCTTCTTCAGGAGCTCCCGCCGGTCGCGGTGGCATCGCGGCGGAGACTGCGCGCTGCGGCTCGAGCGGCGCGGCTGGTGCGGCCGCTAGCGTGAGTGGTGGAGGGAACGCTTAGGCTGTTCTCAGACGCGGCAGTCTTCTTATTGTCTTGCGTGTCGTCATCATCGGCACTCGCGCACAGGTTCGGTGGTGCGCATACTATACTGACCGTGTCACTCTCCAGGGTGTCCGTTGCACAACAATGCGACGTAGTATTAAGAATTGGTCTCCAGGAAGGGGGAACAGTCCAACCACTATCAAGGTTGAAGTTTGGACGACGACTTATCTCAATCGCTTCGCGAACTTTTCGTGGTACGAGATACTTTTCTCTCGCCAAAACCGCGACTTTGTCGAAGCGAATGAAATGGGTCGTGTCCTGCGAGTGGGCGTGTTCCGCGACTGCCGAACCCTTACTATCCAGCGTTCCAATGCTGGGCGAATGCCTCCCCTTCTGCTTTTAATACGCATATAAATAAAATTAAAGGAAAACTCTGGATAAGACAAGATTGGCTTTTATACTTATACTTACAAGTATACAAGAAGAAACAATCGAACGATTAACTTTATTCTACTCGAACATTACATAGGTAAATAAAATAAACAAATTACACTAAACTTTTAATTTCGCTCATTTGGTCAAAATATAATGCATTGGACTAAGAGTATTATAATTAAAATTAAATTAAAGAGTATATTACTAAGGTGATACCCGCACATGTCGCTAGATGGCGCTGACTGTATATTAAAACGCGCTTGCGGCCGCGTTACAGTCGACTCGTTTACGACATTCTTCTACTGCGCTTGAAAACGTTTGCTATGGATTAGGAGGGATTATTTGCATTTTGTTGATTTCGCTTATTATTTCGTGAGGTTTGCTAAGGTTTAGGGCATGCATCAATGCGAAATACCTAATCACAAGCCACGCCTCTACCCTGCGGCGGGGTCATGCTCCCCTTGCGGGGATTCGCCATCTATCGGTGACTTTAAGTAAAAATAAGTTGATTTCTAAATTACGAGCCAGCGTCACCTAACGGAACAACGAAGAAGCTCTGATACAACGAAGAAGCTCAAATAACTGTCTTTCTACCCTGCGGCGGGGTCATGCTCCCCTTGCGGGGATTCGCCATCTATCGGTGACTTTAAGTAAAAATAAGTTGATTTCTAAATTACGAGCCAGCGTCACCTAGCGGAACAACGAAGAAGCTCTGATACAACGAAGAAGCTCAAATAACTGTCTTGCAACAATGTCATTTAGTAACAAAGTTTTGAACAAATACGTATAATATATCAGCAACGCGGAGACTTGACTTCTGCCCGCGATTTCGTCCATGTGGATTTCAGATTTGTGGCAGTTGTTTTATTATCCTTACACTTTCCCGGTATAAATAAAATCCTAAATGTTGACCCGGCTAATTATGAAGCTGCACACCAAATTTCAATAAATCGGTTTAGTAGCTTTTGCGTGATGCGCGCACAGGCAAACAGATATACACATAGATAGACAAAGATAAATTAAAAAAATTTAGTAATTCGTCACCTTTGCTGATATTTATTATAAGTACTTAGTACCTTACTTAAACATTGCAAAAAATACGAATGTACAGCTTCGACTGTTCTACGATTGTACAGTGGGCCGCAGCTCATATGTAAAATTATAAGTAGAGTAAAAAAATCGATACTTAAAATAAATTCACAATTTTGTTCACTTTTTTAATGAATCAGAAACGGAAAAACGTTTTCACTGTAAAAAATATATTTGTGGTTGAGGACTAATTTTACAAAAACTATACAAGTGGGAATCGAACCCAGGACATTCCTACGTAATGCACGAGATTTTATTACGAGCTACGCTCACTACTTCACAATAAGTGAAATAAAGGATCAGTATGGCTACACATTACGTAAGGATTTCTCGTTGTCGTCAGTCTATCGACTGAGTCGATATAGATAGGGGCAGTGTTATTGTAGGTTTTAATTTATGAAACAAAATTGATTACGGTGTAAAAAAATAAACACCTAAAGTATATAATGAATCATAGCTTTGTACCTAGGTTACTTACGTTATACGTACTTTTCTTTTGTTCATGTAGACTTTTTTCGGCCGTAAGAATTTCAAATATTTATGTTTTCAGTCTGTCTTTTTATAAGCTTTTTTATTGTAAAAATTATTTGTAATTTTAAAATAGTAAAAAAAAGCATAAATTTATATAATATAAAAAACATATGCTACGCTGGGGATCGAACCTGAGTCGTATTGCAAACGTGAGTGAAACAAGACTTCAAAAACTTGACTACAGACGCTACTTTCCAAATCGTGAAATAAGGACCAAAGTGTGCCTACCGAGTAACCTAAATATTCTTTGCTCATAAATAGACAGCTAGCCTAAAATAAAATATATTACGAATAAAATTATTGTAAATCGATTATCGATGTAATCAATATATCGGGTATTGTTTCTAACTAAATATACAAGTGCAAGAGTTCTACTTACCTTTTTTCTTCGTTCATATAAGCTATTTGCTGTCGTTTGAATTGTAAATATTTCCGTTTTGATAATTTATTTTTACTTTTATTTCCCATTTTCTAAACTTTAAAATTACCTAATTCTTACTAAAAATAATAACTTATACCTAATACTTACTTACTAAGAAACAAAATATATTTTCAAAAACTAAACAAAATGAAATAAAATTTGAAATTTTCGTATATCGCGGGCGATTCGGGCATAAGTAAGTAAAAAGTACGCGTCCATCGTTGACAGTGGTCACGGGTGGTATCATGATATTCATGATTCATGGTGGGATGGGATGGGAGTGGCGAAGAGAAGAGAGTGATAGCATGCGTTACTTCAGCGCTCGCGAGGAAAAGAAAGCATCATCTTATTTTGAATGTCGTAAGCGCCAAATCGAAAAACATTTTTCGTTAAAATACTAAAACAAAACATAGAAAACTGTTTGCATAGAAAGCTATATAATAATATTAGCTTGTTGTAAAAAAATAATGATAAATACTTACATTCAAACTCGTTTTGACATAAAAATTGAAAATATTGTCCTAATTTTGAATAATAAATCTATCGAGAAAATTTTATGGCATCGTGTTTTCTGTTGCATAAAAACTTAGTAAATATAATGAAAATTCAGATTATGTAAAAACTATTCTCCAGTCGTTTCTACAAAATGAAACATATTCAATTACAATACCTACTCCTTTTTTATGCATGCCCTTAATTAGCAGGTTGTTATTATAACGTATAGATTAGTGACGTATTACTGATTATTACTTAATTATTAGATTTGAAAGAAGTTTTAATTGAATGCTTTATTTAATTGTTACTTATTTAGTACTCTTAGTTTTCTAGGTTTAATTTACAGTTAGGCAGTACTTCGAATAAAAAGAAAAAAACTGTGTCAAATAAGAAAATCTAATAAAATAAATCAATATGCCCACGTTTCTACAAAAAGAAGTGAAATCCCACCAAAACATTCTGTAAAAAACTAGCCAAGTCTCGATGGAGCTGCTTGTTTATCTCTAAAAAGTAATGAAATCTAGAGAAAGTCGTGCCAAGTCTAAGGTTCCTTACTGCGATTTCTTTATTATTATAGTTAATGTTGTGTGACTTGGCCGTTGAAGGATACACAAGTGTTATTTTATGTTAGATCGGTGGTCGATTTGACGCTCCAAAAAGAAGTGAGCACAATCAACAACAGCCTAAAATGAGACACTAGCGTCCAATTACCAATACCAGTATGGGCTATTATCTCGCTTAACATGGTACATATATGGTACGTACATGAACATAGGTAGTTAAAACAGATATAACATTACGTGTAAACAAAAAGAATGTTCAACGGCCAAGTCACACAACGTTAACTATAATAATAAAGAAATCGCAGTAAGGAACCTTAGACTTGGCACGACTTTCTCTAGATTTCATTACTTTTTAGAGATAAACAAGCAGCTCCATCGAGACTTGGCTAGTTTTTTACAGAATGTTTTGGTGGGATACCTTTTACTACAAGTCATTATGAATGAGATTTTTATGGCATTTACGATGCTGTAAAATATTGTTTGTGGTTCCGCCCATTATTTCGCTAATGTTACGGTTGTTCCGAGTTAATATGAGTAGATTATATCTTATCGCCAGGGTATTGGATATGATGATGTTTTGAATTTGAACAACCAATGACGAATATGAAACAGATTTGAAAACTGGTTAATTGTTAGTGATTACAACTTATGTTTATGTTTTATCGGTTGAATCAATTACGTACGTCTTTTCAATTTTTATATGTATGTAATAAATAAGTCAATAGATCTTGTTTTGCCTATCTTAACTTTTACCATCAGTGATAGTGGACTGGCAGAGAATGCCATTAGTCATTAACTTTCTTGAAAGCTGTAAGCCTCATTTTAAGGCGGTAAAATGGTAAATAAAATAAATAAATCATTACCGATTGTAATTAAATAATCAGTTATAAACTTTCATAATTAATATACATTTTTCTCACGCCTCCATCTTGTTTCTGTCTTACAGAAGACTGAATCTTCGTAAGTAAATAATAGCTGTTCGTGTTTCATTCAAACAGCGTTTAATAATGATTTTAAAATGACTGAATGAATCACTTTCAATTTTAATTCTAGTGTACCGATAACGAAATACATGCCATGAAAGTAAATTAATCCAATCATACCAATATAATAATTTTATTGATTTTTGTTCAGTTTTGTATGTACTAAAAAACAAGAATTCATGTTCATTCATGCTTTTCTGTTAGCGGAATTTTTTGCTTATCTAAAGCTGCATTTCTTCAATTATTTATGCCTTCATTACTAGCGATAAGTGAAAATGTAATGTTAGTCAATACTGTAATCATGCATAATTAGTAATTACTGCCTGTAAATGCTAGACTATGTTGATATTCTTTTTCTACGTCTGTCGTACATCCGTTTAATCGGTTTCGTAGTATTTGAAGCATAAAACTTTCCGTGTCATGATGATTTATTTACAGGCTCAATGTATATTTTTCTTTTGGACTCATCTATTAATTTTTAATTAAAAATTTATATATTAAATCTAACTTATATTATATCAAATTAAATACCGACGACCTACGTGGCGCAATGGTTACCATACCGGACTGCCAATCGAGAGTCCCGGGTTCGATTCCCGGCGAAACAGAAATTTGAATGATGAGCTTAAATTTCTGTGCTCGGTCTGGGTGTTTGTGTTTCTGTCTTTGTATGTGTCTATGGTACCCACGACACAGTATATATCTACACTACTGTGGGGCTATGGGTGTGAAGAGTTTATTTATTTATTTATGAAATTAAATAGAATAAAAGTGAGGGAGGAGCTATGTACGTCAACAATCCGTAGGCGAGAGATTTCGACATAATAATATGTAGGTACAAAACTTTGAAAGTAGGAGTGACAGTGTATAAGCCATGATATTGTTTATTTATTTATTTTAATAAAGATATTGGGAACGATTTCGTAGAATCCATATTGGTCGGGAAGAAACCTCTTGAATTTCGACGTCTTAGTAAAAGGACTGTATTCCTCTCTTCTACAGTCTTAACAGATGAACGATCAAGACAGTAGCAAATACTTCCATACAGATTTCAAAAGATTAGACGAACTTGAAGCGTGCATGGCCCGGCGGTTAGCGTAGAACGCAAACGATCTATGCAACTAAGCCAAACGGGCGCGGTCGGGTGTGAGATGGGTGACCGCTACTGGCAAAAAATGTCATGTGTGTTTCCATGCTTCGGCGAGCACGTTAAGCCGTCGGTCCCGGTTGTTGTCGATAGATAACCATCGTTAAACCTTTTTGGAAGCCTTATGGGCGGTTTGAAAACATCCGACAGCGGGTTGGCCAATAACCCGCATCTTCACCAACCCGCATTGGAGCAGAGCGGTGGAGTAAGCTCCAGGCCTCCCCAATAATGAGGAGAAACCCGTGCCCAGCAGTGGGACGTAAAAAGAGTTGCAGCCAGACGAACTTAGAAATAGTCATAATACGTATTAGGTACATTGAAACGAAAGGCAGATAAATAGGTTTAACGTCTACGTATTACGATAAATCGTTCGAAGAATAACATTGCCCAAAGAACTTAGAGAAACGACGGGTGCCTATCAAATCCGACATTGTAAATACCTTGGTAGTTTAATATAATAAAGACAAATCTATGACGTTGTTTTAAAATGTTCAAGCTTTAACTATCTCTTGAAATGGTTTAAAATAACGAGATATGTTCCAGGCCCGTGAGTTCCAGCAGCTGTCGCAAGGAGGTTCGAGATCATCCAACACGTCGACATCTTCGAATGGCGAAGTCACTGGTCAGCTCATCGAGCTCGGCGAAGGGGAAGTGAAGATAGGAAGGATCAGCTTTTATACGGACCAGGTTCTGGGGAAGGGCTGTGAAGGCACTTTTGTTTACAGGTTAGGGCTGCAAATATTATTATAGTACATATTAAGTTTAAGAACGAATTTGACAATTAAGACCAAAATTTTTTTCATGGGATCTTTTTTACGAGTTTTTCTTTAACAGACTTCGTTAATGAAATGGTTTGGAGAGAGTAATTTACAGAACTAAAAACAAAAAAATTGTATAAAAGTTTGTAAAGAAACGGAAAATCTCAGAGTGACATTTATAGGGTAAATCTTATATTTAGTTTTGTGTTAGAAATCCTTTGTGTATCTACTGACTTACGGTGTCATGTTTAATGGTACTTTACTCCCGTAGAGGCATGTTCGACAAGCGTGCAGTGGCAGTAAAGCGACTACTCCCTGAGTGTTTCACGTTCGCCGATCGCGAGGTGGCGCTGTTGCGCGAGTCGGATGCGCACGCGCACGTCGTACGGTACTATTGCACTGAGCGGGACAAGCAGTTTAGGTAAGTTTTTCTAGCAATATTACACGTTCGTTATGTTACGTCGTTTTTTTGTCTTTATTTTTTTATTGTCTGGAAATTGAGGCTTAGTGAATTCAGAGCGCTTACCTATATTACATTGCAGATTTAGACGACTGACTTTCTAGAATGGGCCCGACTGCTACAATAATAAATAGTATATATTACAATGAGTTTCTGTTCTATATTTATCTAAACAGATTAGTAGATTTTTAAGTTAAGTGCAATCAGGTGTGACGACTATCTTGTTTTAGGGTTTTTAAATTTCCAAATTACTCATAAACGCAGTCGAGTTTTTTAGTTTTTTTAATTACCGTTTTTTTATTTTGATATACCCACTGTTACTCTCACAGTAAATACGACTTTAACGACATCTCTGAAGCTAAAACCTATCAAACCGTTCAGGCTGCAGAGCGTGCCAAACATTAATTTTTTAAATTACCTTAGTTTTTTTTTGATACACCCTGTGTCACTTTCACAGAACGACATCTTTAAGGCTGCAGAGCTTGCCAAACAATTATACATAGGTACATACATACATACTCTCGATAAACAAAACCCTTCTTCTGCCGCGGTCGGGTAAAAAATATTTAGGTACATACATTTTTGTACAAATCTAAATTAAATTTACACAATTTGTGTTCTTATTTAAATTAGTCAGTGATCATTTGTATTTTTAGTGATTGAATCGTCTGAAATTATTTGCATGTTTAGTTATATATTATTATACTAAATAATGTAAATACAAAATAATGTAATTTATCCTCATAGTCTTTTACGATAACATTAGTCATAGTTGCAGGTAAATTGGCAGTATCATTAAGACTGTTTATTGTGAATATCATAAAGGGATAAAAACGTGCATAGGTTTTGCCGAAAGTTATTTCTATATAATAATATATAGTTTACTGAAATAGGTGTAGTCTAAAGTAAGTAAACGGAACATAAATAAATACAAAAACATACCTGGAGCATATGGGGAACATATGGGGTAAAGCTGATGTTTAAGCCGGTTGGAGTGATGCATCACTTATCTGTTGCTCATAAAATCGAAGGGTATCCGTGTTAAATTTCCCCCAGGAAAAAAAGGTTGATTCTATTTATCCAATTTCCTGCGCGTTTTCATGATTTATGCTCTAAACCTTGGCCTTATAAATGTTCTTCAATCTTTTTTTTTGGTATCGGGGTAAAACCTTCAAAATGTACCCGGCACCTTGGGAGAGGATACCGGGTTATGTGGGATTTGTATCACACTAAAACCCCCTCGTGGCCTGCCTCTGCGCTTGGGGAGGACTCCGGGATCTCCAGTGGAACGCACCGGTGTCCTCCACGCGCGGCACCCTAGTACCGGCCCATCTTCGGGAGAGCAGATGTGCTCTTTTGCACCTTCCGATGCTCACGGCGACATGCGGCCACGCACGCACCGCCGTCCTACCCGGGGCAGCTGGCTGGACGGATCCAGCTTCCACTTACACCGCCCAAAACCCTGGAAGGAAGGGGATACCGTAGCTCTATTCTTAATCCCGAAGCTACAGGGACTAAAAGTTCTACCGCCTACAGTATTTCTATTTATTTTCCAGGTATATTGCATTGGAATTATGCTCGGCTACGCTACAAGACTATGTAGAAAAGAAGTTGGCCTTCGAATGCAGAATTGACGCAGTGGAAGTGCTGAGGCAGGCTACCATGGGCCTTTCACACTTGCACTCTATGGATATTGGTGAGTTTTTATTATAAGCATACCTAAGGACCTCACCAATAATGGGGAGATACCCGTGCCCAGCAGTGGGACGCAAAGAAGGATAGGCAATAGACCACAACTAGCTTGGCTTGACGGGCTTACTTTCAAGTAGATGATGGTAAATCAAGGTAGCAAAATGTGGTCAAAGAAACTCGGATAAATTAGTGTTTTGACCCTGAAAGTCAGGGTTTATAGCAGGTTTAGTCAGGAGAGATCCATAAAACCTTGTCCAGACAAATTAAAAACAGTTTAATGCTTATTAATGCTAAACTTAACCTTGTAAAGACTTTTAAGGTACTTGTTTCTAGTAGATATTTTTGATGTTAGTTGTTACGGATAAAGCTTAAAACGAATTAGAGTAATTTTTTAATAAATATAATATATTCTTGGTTAAATCCGGCCTTGGACTACCAAATCAATTGATATACTTTTAATGAGCTGTCAAAACGTGACATCCTCATACATTTTAATGAGAAAATGGTTTGTGACGACACAACTCATTAATAGTCAACTGACAAAAAATTTATTGATTTAAAAAGTAATAAAAATCATGTACAAAAATAAATTAACAATTATCCTGCTATCCAAGCGGGTTAGTGCCACCTTTTTAAGGTATGCGTTTTGAATTCTGTGCATAGTGTCCAAGATCCTATTGTCTATTTGTCCAGGGAGTAGACAGAGCATTATTACGGATCTTTTATGGAGATGATATCACTGTTACACCCATTTGGTTTTAAAAATTGTTTTCTACTTGTGTGTACCTTTTGCTGAGGTTATTTCTAAAATAAAATACATATATAAAATAAAATATGACGACCCATATGGCGCAATGGTTACCATGCCATGCAACAGAAATTTGAATGATGAGTTTATATTTCTGTTCTCTGTCTGGGTGTTTGTTTTTCTGTCTTTGTATGTGTCCATGGTACCCACGACACAGGTATATACCACCCTACTGTGGAGCTATGAGTGTGAAACGTTTATTATTGTTATTATTATTATACCTACAACAATCCTAACCATTGAAGGTTTTGTATTATTACATAGTTTTTAATATTGTTGTTAAAGTATTTTTGTTTTAATGTTTTAATCTTTTCCATAGTACATTCGAGACATTTTCACACACTATCTGACCTACTTCAGATTACTATTATCATTTTTTATTATGATTTATGATTATAATTACATTGACAAAATTATCGTCCTTTGATGAATATTAATCATAATAATCACGTAAATTCTTGGCTTTGACGATACAATTTATTTTTATCGTGTTATCAAAGCGTATCGTATGGAAAGGATCGACGGATTTAACGAAAATGAAAATCTTACATACTCAGTATACTCACATGTAATGACACATGCAGTATGCGCCCAACCAGTATCCACGTGACAATTAATTACTTTCCTCACAATGAGGGCTAGCGGAATTCTCATTACGATAGTCATTATTATCGGATTTGCATTTATAATGTTATATTAAAATTTACGCGATTAAATTTGTCAAATTTTTGATCTTACTATATACAACATGCAACTCTAATTCTCGGTCACAAAGTCGTTATTTGATTGTTGTCGAAAAATGCTAGAGCATTCGTGCTCTTGGTTGTGGTGGTTGAAACCTTGAATGCCTTTTTTGTACGGTGTATTTGTAAAGAAAAAACAGTTTTCTACACTAATATTATAAAGAGGAAATATTTGTATTTTTGTATGTTTGAATGAATAAACTCAAAAACTACTGTTCCGATTTCAAAAATTCTTTCACCATTAGAAAGCTTTTTTACTGCGGGAAAATGCTTCATTCCTACCTGAAAACGGGTAATAGGGTCAACACGGTTGAAGCAACTGGCTAAACGCCTATGATTTTAATATAGCAATGAAGCCTGGAATAGCACATGGGCTATTTTTTATCCTACGGGGACCCATTAAACGTGTCCACGCGGGCGAAGCTGCTGGCGGAAGGCTAGTAATAAACCACAAAGCATACGCGCACACACAAAGCAAAGCAAAACGAAATAATAATTACGTTTTAACAATTTTAATTTGCCTTATAATTTTGGTCAAACTCTTAATTTCATCTGCTGGGCACAGGTCTCCTCTCACAAAGTTAAATGTGAGAGAGATTTAGGTCATAGTCCCCCACGCTGGTCAAATGTGGATTGGTGGTCATCATGCCTCCGAGAATTTATGAGTTTTTCTTAGGCACGCTCGGTGATGCAAATCATCGAATTAATGCTTATTATCACAATATTTTTCATTACTGGGCCAGCAACAAATTCGTGCATTACAAATTCATATGTCAGAGGAGCACGTCGAGGACTTGAACCCGATATCTCCGTGTACCACGGTTTTTACCGCTCGGCCATTGCTGCTCTAACCTAAATAATTTCATCTAAAGCTCCACAATTTCAGTCCACAGAGATATAAAGCCACACAACGTGCTTCTATCAATGCCGACGGGTTCCGGGGAGGTGCGCGCGATGATATCCGACTTTGGGCTGTCGAAGAAGCTCAATATCGGCCGAGTGAGCTTCTCCAGGAGGTCCGGAGTCACCGGTACCGATGGCTGGATAGCTCCTGAGATGATCAACGGGGAGAGAACGGTATGAATTTTATTTATTTTGAAATTTGCACGTAAAGATTGTCCAAGCAAGACTCATGTTTGCTTGAGTTTTGTGTAGATGTCCATGATCTGCAGCAACTACTTAAACACTGGCTGTAACCTCTTTTGCGTCCCACTGCAGGAAACGTGCCTCTCTCAATTATAGGAGGCCTGGAGCTTATTCCACCACTCTGCTCCAACGCGGGTTAGTGACCAACCCGCTGTCGGATATTTTCAAACCGTCCACATAAGGCCTCCGACAAGGTTTAACGACTGTTATCTACCGACAACAACCGGGACAGACAGCTTAACTTTTGCACGGAAACGCGCATGAATTTTTTGACCGGCTTAGGTGCATAGATCGCTTGCGTTCTACGCTAACCGCGCTTCCGCGCACTTCTACGGCGGCTCATCAATGCGAAAAAGGAAATCGAGCGATGATATAGGAGTTTGGTTTGTCACGCAAGCTAAACTTGGCCGAGTGCTCACTCCTGGCGGTCTGGAGTAACTGGCACTGATAGCGCCTGAGATGATCATCAGATTGAGAACAGTATGACTTTGTTTTTTTTGACACTAAATATATCATGCAAAGGTTGATTAGGCAAGAATTAGAATTGCTTGAGGTTGTGATTCTGAAGTCACCGGCGCCGATGATGGTTGGAAAAAACCTGAGATAGTCAATTGAAAGCGAATGTTTCGATGTTGATTTATTTTCACATTTTCTAAACCTAAACCACCTAAACTAAACCTGACCTAACAATACCGCCGGGCAAGTGCGAGCGATTATATAGGAGGCTGGGCTGTCGAAGAAATTCAACATAGTTTTAATGAGCTTCTCCAGGAGGCCGGAGTCACCGGTCTGATGCCTGGATAGCACCTGGATCAGAGTGAATTCTCAATATAAAACAAAGGTCTACTCCGGAGGCTGATGGTGGCCATGTTAGTCTGACCGGCAATCGCAACTTTATACTGAGACACTATACTTGTAGAATTACTTCTCAGCAGAAATTGTAGAAAAATCACTGCAATGAGTGCAGCAGAGGCACTCTATCGGTGGATGTTTCTACCTCCCATACTACCTGTGACTATGTCTCACCTAACACCCATTTTTTTTTGTTTTCAGACCACATCAGTGGACATGTTCTCGTTAGGCTGCGTATTCTACTACGTTCTATCACGAGGACACCATCCGTTTGGTGACGTCTTGAGAAGACAGGCCAATATACTTACAGCGGATTATAATTTAGATCAATTAGAGTAAGTAAAGTTTAGAACTTTCATATGACTTTATTATGTTTTATCCTTGCTAATGTTGTATTAAATAATGTAAGGGGCGATTGATTACATTGGCCAACATCCAGGATCCGATTTGGCATACATTGCTGGTTATCTTGAGTATTTTATTACAATGTACTCAGATAACCAGCAATATATGCCAAATCGGGCCCTGCATGTTGGCCAATGTAATCGCCCCAGTACATGTACTATGCGATTATAGTAATTTTTAGTGTTCAAGTTGTTAAAGGTTTAGGTCTCTCGTATATAGCATTACAGCACCACTACAAATTGTCATGACTGGCCTGTACACTACCCTTTTTGCGTCCCATTGATGAGCCGGGTCTCTCCCCTTAATCTGGGAGTTCTGGTGCTTGCTCCAAATTCAATTGGTGGATATGCGGGTTCAGGAGAGGCCACAACAAAGTTCAATGGCTGCTATCTGTTCTAGTCTGAATGATCTATAGAAAACAACCAGGACATGTTAGTCCTGCCTGCCGGTATACTATCGCACACCGCGTCCTTAGTTTTCGTTATACCCCTAAAACAGTGGTATGCACAGTACATATCACTTGAAATTGTTAAATATTGTAAAAATTACATTTCGCTTATTACAATTTGAACAGTTTCATAGCATATTATTCATTTACGTTTCTCAGTAAAGTGCTACCAGAAGAAGAGGTGTTAATAACAAAGATCCTGATCCGCGCGATGATATCGTCGCGTCCCCATGCAAGGCCGCCATGCGACACCGTGCTCAAGTACCCGCTGTTCTGGGGACGGCAGACCGTGCTTAACTTCTTGCAGGTGATTTTAATTTCAACTATAGACTCTAGACTTCAGGATGGCAGGTGGTTGCAACTAGATTAGAGCTGAAGGAGCAAGAGGATCAAGAAGATCCAGGTGGAGTTGAACATGGAAAAAATCAGTTTGAATCCCACGCCGCTTGAATTTCTGACATCTATTAGCGAGTAGTATGGAATACTTTTTTAAATTGGGAGCTACTATGGCGTTGTTAAGTAACATTAAGCCAACGAGCCTCTAAAGGAAATATATTGTTTTTATCCAAGCAATGCTCGGCCATCCAGGTGCTCTTCAATTTGAAAAACTTACTAGGTGTATCGGTTTAAACATATGGAAAATAAAAAATAAATACAAGTAAATTAATTTCTTTGTTCATTGCGCCTGGCACATGTGCATACGACCAGAAGCGAAAGAAGAAGAATGAGTTACCTTTCAAAAATAAAATAACAAATGTCAATTACGTCATGACAATATACTACTTGCCCTTCTGTTCCTGCAAAAATTTATGCAAATTTTTCCTCAATTCCAGGACGTAAGCGACCAAGTGGAGAGCTGCGTATCCCTCGGCATCGACCATCCGCTGGAAGTGGGCGGTCGCAAGGTTCTGCGCGGGGACTGGCGCGCGCACGTGTGCAGCGTCGTGGCCGGCGACTTGCGAGCCAGGCGGACGTACAGAGGCGATAGAATTGCGCACTTGCTAAGAGCTATACGGAACAAGGTGAGCCACAACCCTCATAATATTCGTCATCAATTCCACAAATCCTCAAGACTTAAGTCTACGACCAGTGCGTCCTACCCGTTATGACCTACGAAGCTGAAACGTGGACACTGACGGTGGGACTAGTCCACAAGCTCAAAACTGCGCAGCATAGCTTTAAGAGCCAGTAAGCTGAAGTGGCACTGGGCTGGTCTCATCTGCTGTAGAACCCACAATCGTTGGGCAAACGGGTTTTAGAATTAAGACCGTGTTTAGTCAAGCACAGTGTAGGACGCCACCTGCAGAAACATATCCAACTCCTTTTAAAGCTTTGCAATGAATGCTCCTGCCGAGTTGCAAACTTGAGAAATTGTGTGCTAAATATATCAACGGATCTCATAACACTAATCCATTGTGCAAGGTCAGTGTTCGCATCACAAGTGACTCCTTAACAATAAGAAGTCTTCTCTGTGGTACTGTGAGCTGTGATCTTCAGCAAGTGGTGTGCGGAATAAATCAACACTTGGATCCCATTATACTCATCCATTGAAGAAGGACAGTGTCACTCAGTGCTCGCATCACAGGAGACTCCTTCGTAATAAGAAGTCTTCTCTGTGGTACTGAAAACACCTTCCGACGTCGAGCTTCAACATACTTGTCCGAGACATGTGCTGAGATGTGAACGCGAGTTCTAGTACTGATGGGTTCGATACCTACCCTTGTATTAGTGCTACAAAATAGTCTATAAGCGCAATATTTTGGCGATATTCGAACATTCCCGATATGAAAAAGCTAGAAAGGAATATTGTATGTAGATACAGGACACCAGACTTCCACCAGGGATTTAGTCATTTATTGCTTCCTCTGTGTTGAAGAAAAACATGGTACTAGAATAAATCATGTTGTGAACAAAGCAAGCAGCAGTATGGTGCTGACCTATGTTAGTTTCTAATCCAATATCTTACTAATATTATTCATTAATCTTTACAGAAACACCATTACAGGGAGCTAGAACTGGATGTGCGAGAAAAATTAGGTCGCCTACCTGATGGTTTCATCACTTATTGGTTGAAGAGATTCCCGCTATTACTGCCGCATGTGTGGCTTCAGATGCAGCAGTACAGACACGAAGACATCCTTCAAGGATACTATCCATACTCCTTCATATTCCACAGGGATGATGTCACAGAATTAGATGATACGAACTACGTTGATGAAGTACCTTTAGAAGTATGCGATCCAGAGAAGAATGAACTGTTTGTCAAAAGTAAAGTGTACTTTGACGAGGACGATAAAAATAATAAGTTTTACAGAAAAGAAGGCTCGCCTCGCAAACGAGCCGATTGGAGAACTGATGGCAGAGATGTACTGGAGTACAGGAAACAAGATGACGTTAGACTCAGAGACAGGCAAGTTTTTAAGAGGAAGGAAAAGAAAAAGGAAGAGATGCCAGTGTGGACATTGCCTCCTCAATAGAAAAGTGGTAATAGACAGTTGTTACTAAAATTGGATGTGTAAGTTTGAAGTGAATGTTTCTTATTTACTCAAGTTATAGAAGTAAGTGAAAATGTGAAGTGCAAATTTATTGTTCAGTCAGGGGGTTGGTTAGTCTAGTAAACTGCTTTGTAATTTTAATGAAATTGAAAACACTATACCAGAATATTTGCTAGTCAAATTGAGTATTTGGAAAATTTTACAAGAAATAACTGTGTCTACTTACATCTATTTATATGTTTCTTAACAAAATTTATATGAAAAAATAAGTGATGGAATTTAGATTACTATGTGTAAGTGACACACAAACAATGATTGAAAATCAGATCTCACGTTTGAAATTTACATTTTGAAATTTAATGAATATGTATGTAATTCAAATTAGGAGATTTTATATTGTTACAAATCACTTGAATAATTATTGTTAGGAGTGTTGCGTATTTTAACATTTGATTTCTGTCGTGTCTTTACAGCACTGCCTGAATAATTTTATAAGAAAAAAAATGTTCATACTTTATTTATTTGATGATTGTTTAAGAATTGTTCTACTTATTTTTATTTCGTAAGCAACAGCAAAATGGAGATGCAGGAACTTGCATTTTTGCCCCAATAAAGTGGTGAATTGAAAAGCAGAATTACTTGGCTAGAAGATTTTTAATGTTTCGAGGGACCAGTACGTCTGACTTTTTGGACAAGCATGTACAAGTATTTAAAGGTTTATGTCTGTAGTATTTGCTAGCTGTAGATTGGAACATTCCGAGTAAAAAGGTGCTAACTATGGTTAATTGATAATCATTTGCTATTTATAATTTAATTTTCTTTATTATAGATAAATTCTGTTAACGCTGATAACGGGCTCCGTTGGTCGTACGAATGTTTCTTTGCGTGATCATGAAAAAAGCATGCGGATAGAATTAATACCATTAAAAATATTTATTTGTCTGCGCTGCCGCAGTCGGCGCAATATAGGTTAACGTAGTAGTGGTGGATTGACACATTTCTCTGGTATACACAGTAGGTAATACAGAATACCTACTAGGTATTCTTTATCTAGAATGCTATATCTAACATTCATGTTGGAAAGTTTGACTGAATAATATACCTAATAAGATAACAATAGAAAATTCTTATACACTAACATAAGACAGTCTTATTTCTTAAATCCCGATATAATAGGGTTGTCTCAAATAAAAATAAAATTATGTTTGTCCTGCTTAGTGTATAGATGTTAATTTTATGCTAGGTAACATTGCAATATTCAGCATCACACTATGACATTTTGCTAAATAAAATTGATAACGCACACGTAGATTAATTTTAAAATACTTTATTCTTTTTAAAGAAGTTTTATTAGAAAATCTAGGAATATTGGAATATATCAGGATTTACATGGCTATGTTTGTATTTTATACTAAAGAAAAAGTGAATTTATGTAATTGTAAGATGTTCCTGTTATAATTTTAATATTATGTGTTTGTAAATATTTTAAAAATGTTTAAGAATATAAGTACAATAATGTATTATAAGATTTATAAGTTACATGCCATGACTATTTTCTTAAAACTTCTTAAATAACCAAGATTTGTAAATGTTATCCTAATTCTATACTACTATCTATAGATATTTTATTGTAAATATTAAATTAAGACAGTTAGCTTTAAGGAACTAAAATTTATATATGTATCTACACATATTGAATCATTACTAACATAATGCATTGATATGCTCAAAGTTATAAATCAGTTTTTATATCACATAGTATTTGTAAATTTTCTATTTGAGATACAATTTGAAAAATCAAGGTCTAAAGTAGAAAAAAACATGTTTTGTTAAATATCCTTTATTGTCAAAATACTTGTCTTAGTGAAGAATGTGGATATTGTGAAGTTTCAAAACATTAAGTAATAGACATAGTATTACTCAAAAAAATAATAATAATAAAATAGGTCTTTAAACATAAAAGTAAAAAGTATCAGTCTTATGATAGCTGCTTTTTTGTGAAGTATGGCACAAACAAAACACTTACTTGTGCAAATAGAAAATAATACAAAAACCAGTGGAAATTATGTTTTTTTAAATAAATAATATTGTTAATAAGCACTGTGTTTCATTACATCTTTAGCAAAGTGTGACCTTAAATTGAACTGCATGCTACCTAAACTCACATATGTATTCTGTATTAAAATATGTGTGACATCTTTCAAGTTGAGAATAATTAAACAAATCATTTGCCTATTGCACAAGTTGCAGAAAATTCCTCAAAAAAAAAACAGTAATTTGGAATGTCATTAAGAACCTTGAATTAATGCCTATTTAATAGTAAACCATTACCATTAAAATCCTCATACCTAAATCGTTAAAAATATTCTTTTAATTAACACTATAAATAAGTCTTCTTAAGCATAAATTATACAAAAAATATTATGCGTTACTAGCATACTTTTCTATTAAATCTATTATAGTCAAATGCACTTTATGTTTAGCAACATCTAAAGCAGTTTTTTCAGTGCCGTTTAACAATGCTGTATTAGGATTGTAAGTAAGCAGCACCTTTGTAGCCCCAATATTTCCCATTTCACTTGCATCATGTAGTGCAGTGTTGCCAGAGATATCCATTGCATTAATATTGGCACCATTGTCCAGCAATAGACTTATAACTTTTACTTTATTATTCAAAGAGGCCATATGCAAAGGTGTTTCACCTTTCTTATTGCAACTATTAACATTTGCTTTGTTCAGAATCAGAATATTACAAAGCTCAACAAGCCCATAGCGAGCAGCATAATGCAATGCTGTAGTCCCATTTGAATCACAGAAATTTACATCAAAATCTGACATATTTTGAGACTTTTTCTTACAATTTAAGCACTCACACAGAGGATGACAAGTGATGGAACTTTCATGGCTTGTATCTATATAATCTTCATATTTAATGTTCATATAGAAACAAGCAAGTTTAACATCTCCAAATGAAATAGCTTGCAGAATCCTTTCTATTCGCTTTAAATTTTCAACTGTCTTGGATGCATTGCTGCCATCATTATTTTTTATGGCAAGTTTTTGTAACTGTAATGTAACTGGATTTTCTGTTTTACAGTTCAAAGTTTTGATATCAGAACTTGATATGTGAATATATTCATACAAACTGGGAGCACAAGATTTTAGCACCTGAAGTATCTTCAGGTTATGAGCATAGTCAAAGGCTGTTTTATTGTATCGATTCTGCAATGATGGTTCTGCTCCATTTTCTATTAGTAACTTTGCTATTCCTTCATAACCCCATTTAGAAGCCATATGTAAAGGAGTATTCCCACTCTCATTGGCACAGTTAATATTTATTTTCTTTCTCCCATGCTCTGCAAAATATATTAGAGCTTTAACACAGCTAAGGTGTCCATTGTTAACAGCTAAATGCAGAGGTGTGTTCTTGTCAATATTAAGTTTGTTGATATTTGCACCTGAATGTAACAGTAAGAGTAAAGCATTCTGATGTCCTCTAGACGCAGCATAATGTAACGAAGTGCACTCGTTCAGGTCTGTGACATCAATTTCAGCTCCCATTTCAATCAATACTTCCACTACAGCAGCTTTTCCATGAATAGAAGCTACATGCAGAGGTGTAAGGCCATGACTGTCTCTAGAAGTAACTGTTGGTGATGTTTTAAGGAGATTCTTAGATATTTTGCAGCAACATTTTTTGCAAGTACACAGAGGGTGACAGAGTTTCTGATATAGTTCTGTTTCACTGTCATCATCATCATCCTCATCATCAAGATGGTCATCTATGGCAAACTTTAGAGCACTTCTTTCATTCTGCTGTATTTGATCTAGGTGCCTCCTATTTTTTTCCAATAAAGCTTGTACTTGTTCTACATGGTTTGCTTTGATTAGGTCAAACACATACTCTAATGTTTCTTCTCTATTGCTAGTATCAGAAGTTGTCATTGATTCTGTTAAACTACTCCGTCTGTGGGATTGGGCAGCATATAAGTTATCCTCAGTGAGACTGCTCTCATAGTAATAGGCCTCAGGATCAGGGGGTCCTGCTAAGGCACCAGACTGTATATGTTCTATAACAGCTTCCAAAGTGGTTATAAGAAAGGAGCTTTCATCTCCATCACCTTTGCCAACTCCACTGAATCTGAATTCTTTCATGTATGTAAGTTGACTATACCAGTTTGGCAATCCAGATTTTATGAGCAGAAACACAAAAACTGGTAACAAGTCATCAGCAGTTAGGAAGACAACATTGTTACTGCTATCTGTTTTGTTGATTGCATTCAATGCTTGTTTTAAACATAAAACTTTTTCTAGGACTGTGTTATAAGTATCTATTTTTGAAAGTATTTGCTTTGCTTTTGGCACAGCATGGTATAAATCTTTCTTAATATCAAGATCTCTTAGTTGAATATCACACATGTTTCTTATCTTTTTATTGAGATGGGAATCCTCGTAGGAACAGCTTGTGCAAATTGGTTTGAATAGGTAGTCAAATAATAAATGTTGCATGTAGCATTCCACTGCTATTTTTATGTTTTCTAGAATATGCTTTGTTGCTTTCGATTTTTCTCGCAATCTTCTATTTTGTAATGTTAATTGGAGACACTGTGTGTAGAGGTCACTTATGGCATCTTTTAAAGGTGCAATAGCTAAAGGCAAGGTGGGATGTTTCTTTAGAAACAATTGAACACATAACTCTATTTGATCAAGTACTTGACGGCCAGCTGATTGTGTCCATAGTAAGTCAATGCAGTCATTTATAGATAAAAGATATTCCTTAGTAACTATATTATCACCAGTGTTGGCAGTAGGTTCCAATGGGCCTTCTAAGCACCACACTTTGTATTTAATAAAATCTTCTGTATAGAAAGTTTCTTCAAACAAAATGTGACTTTGTAAGGGCAGACTCTTTGTGACTTCAAGTGTAATGACTTTGTTAGCAACAGTTACCTGCTTTTCTGTGAGGGTACTGAAATGTGTTTCTGGCAGTTCATCGCTGGGTACCAGTATGTGTGCACAGAAGTCTTCGACGGTAAACACTCTTGTAGTTAAACTCCCGATCCGAGGGACGCAGATGACCCAAGACTGCGATATACAATGTTGAAATAAACTGGTGTACTCGTTCTTCAGTTCCGAGTAAAACGGATTATCGGAAATTATTTCATCGTAAGCACCCTCCATTATTTATAGAGCTTCTTGCGTGTATGCACTGAACCGAGACGGTCGTGAACTTTTCGACATTTAAGTTATAGTTGCACAACAATTTCTGCTTCACTATTTTATTATGTTAATTCCTCCAATAAAACGAGTTTTCAAATGAGGGAGTACTCGCATATAATAGGCCATAAAAACAGTTCCAAAGTTCCCAACACTGATTAGATGTCCTCACCGTTTTATTTATGTTTATAATGATTATCGCTTATATTAAGCCTTATACAGATAATGGTTTCTTTCTAAAATACTTTATGAATGACCGTCCTATATTTTGTTTTGATTGATAACTTTATTTGTCCGATAACACCAAAAAAGTACAAAAAAGTACAAATTTAATAAAGAGTGATTTGTTTGTTTGATTGAAGGTTTGAAGTTGAACTGTTTTTTTTTTCAATTATGGCATCGCAAACTCTGTGCATACTGCCAGCGTCAAGTATAATTTTAGCATAAATTTTTTGCCAGTTTCAATGAAACTGGACGAAGTAATAACAAAGTCAGTAAGTAGGTCGTCAGTAATCAGTCAGTCTAGTCAGTCCAACATTCAAGTAAAGCGATGGCTACTTTACTAGAACGTGTCCGATGGAATTTTGGAGGCAAGCAGAAAAAACATATTTTAGCACTGTTATTCTATTTCACAAACACTCGTGCACTGTAATTAACCTATATCAAACAAAATGCCATCAACTTTATCCGATATAACTCAAAAATACACCAAGAAAATTAAAATAAAACAAGAGCACAATATGTCTTTTTCGACTTCCCGCCAAAACTCTCTAAAGTTGAACTGTTGAAGAAGGCTCTGGGCTAGAGTCGTCTAGAGTAGAGCTACTGACAGTACTGACAGATTGACAAGTGACATCTGATGACATTTGTCAGGAGTGACTGTGCTTGCCTTTTTTTATAAAGAATTATTATTCAAGGTTTACGTATACTGCCAAGATCAAGGAAAATTATAAACTGCCAAGTTAAAAAAAAAAGTATTTTATTGGATTTGACTGAACGGACGCACATACCTACTTAAGTTTTACAAGGTTTCTTATTTTTTTATGATTATAAAAAAGAAGTAAAAACAGCCCTAAGAAAATTTTAAAAAAAGAGCATCTAAATCAAGAGGTAGAATAATAGTTTAACATTTGCAAGTGTATTACATACATGGGTAGTTACTTTTAAGTAAAATATACAATGAAAAAATAAAAATATGTCACAATTTAGCTTTAGTCTATGAAATTATGAAATCATCTTTTATCCTCTGCCGCCTCGTCCTCCTAACCCTCCGACACCTCTGCCTCCAAATCCTCCAATACCTCTGCCTCCAAATCCTCCGATACCTCTGCCTCCAAATCCTCCGACGCCTCTGCCTCCAAATCCTCCGAAACCTCTTCCTCCAAAGCCAGGTCGACCGATGCCTCGACCAAAACCTCGTGTGCCAAAGGCAGGGATTCCGATTCCACCAACGAATATTGGCAGTGGATAGCGCCCTGGAAGAACATTTGGTTTTATTATATTTAACGTGTGTTTACCTGTTACTTATTCTTACTCTTAATGCAACATTTCCTACGTTGCACTAATGTAATAGACGCCTAGTTTCAGGGCCGGACTTAGAGGTCTGGAGGCCTTGGGGCAACAAAGGAGTGGAGGCCCCTTGGCTTCATATTATTTTACAAATTAATAAAATTTTCATTTTTTTCAGTCGTGTTTTCCAATAAACAATTTATTTTGAAACCAAGTACACTCGTAGATTCTTTTATTATTTAACACACATATACCTATAAATATAATCGGTAAGAAGGAAATGTTGTTTACTAGTGTGTACATGTCTGAATTTGATTTTTTTTGAAGTCTCTATTGTGGGGGCCTCTCATTTGTGGAGGCCCCGGGGCTGTAGCCCCGGTTGCCCTCCCCTGCATACGGCCCTGCCTAGTTTTCATTGATGTAATAGACATCTCTTTTTAAAACGGGGACAGACGTCGCTATGATTATGTACAGCTTTAGAAAGTACGCTTTAGACACATTTTCCAACAAAACTCAGTCTTGTCTGATGTAATAATTATGCAGTTCAGGCGCGCTCGCAGCGTTTAATTTTGGTTAATTTTGGGGGGGGGGGGGTCACTAAGAAACTTGGGGGAAGAAGTGTTTGAAGCCAATTTGGGATTGGCTTGTTTTACCTTCCATCTACGCATGACTGATGGATTTAGGTGGGGGGGGGGGGGTCATGTCCCCTACTGTGACCCCCCCCCTGGGGCTGCGCCTGATGCAGTTGCGCTGCTGCTTTGAAGACAGATAGACATCTCAGGTCTGATTTCAGACTAGTGGCAACCGGGCCTTTTTACCGATACACAATGGAATTGCTTCACGACAAAAATGGGCGTAGCGGTGGTAGGTACTTAGATACCCGGTTGAACCAGGAGAGTATCTTCCATCTTCAAGTTTATTGAGTTTCTAAGACTCCGTTATATTATATTAGCCAAGAGCGTACCTCTTCTCCAACCTTGTCGTTTTACTCTTGATAGGGTCTTTTCGTGGCTTTTGTTATATTTGGTTCCATTTAGTTGATTTTGATTAAATATTAAATCTTCTGAAGGATTAAACTGCGGGGCCTTTGTTGTTTCACCTGGATTACGCTGGTTACTGTCGGCATTAACGTTTCCACTCCCCATTAGTATTATGAGGAAAGCCAGGATGAAAATGTTCTGAAAACAAGGATTTGATTTAAATATATTTCACGTCTTTATTATTCTACGTAACAGCTTGAGCCTTTGATGGTAATCGATTGGTGAATGAATACTATGACTTTGGTAACATCTCGTTTTTAAAAACGAACTAGCTAAAAAGTGTAAAGACCAGCTGGTGCTACACGGTCGCTGAATTCCATTTTAATATATTTTCTGGTATCAAGGAAATCTTGAAAAAGATAGGTACGGGTTAAGTTGGGGTACAATATTAGTACTTAGGGTTAAAAGCCCTAAAATGAGAGAATTCTCACGGAGTTCCAAATAACGCGCGCACGTTATCTAGAGCAATATACCTCCTAAAATGTTAGTTTTTCGGTAGGAAGTAAGTATTTGTTGTTACAAACATCTTTTTGAGTTTTCGATCTCTTTTCTGACTGGGGTATCTTCTCTCCCTATCTTTTTTTTTATTATGGGTTCACAAACTCTGTGCATATTGCCAGCGTCAATTATATTTTTTGCATCACTTAGCAGTCATAGAAAAAACCAGTAAGTCGTCAGGTATCAGTTAGTCTAGTCAGTCAGATGTTCAAGTAAAGTGATGGCTACATTACCAGGACCTGTCCGATGGACTTTTGGAGGGAAGCCGAAAAAACATGTTTTCACACTGTTATCTTTTTTCCCAATACTCGTGCATTGTCATTAACCTATATTGAACAAAATGCCATCAACTTTATCTGATATAACGCAAAAATACACCAAAAAAATTAAAATAAAACAAGAGCACAACTTGTCCCTTCAAACTTCCCGTCAAAACTCTCCCTATCATATTTTTTTTCAATTATGGTATCGCAAACTCTGTGCATACTGCTAGCGTTAAGAATAATTTTTGCATCAATTTTTGCCAGTTTCAATGAAACTGGACGAAGTAATAACAGTCAGTAAGTCGTCAGTAATCAATCAGTCTAGTCAGTCCAACATTCAAGTAAAGCGATGGCTACTTTACTAGAACGTGTCCGATGGAACTTTGGAGGCAAAAAGAAAATAGTATATTTCATTACAAATGCGGAAAGGCTGTCATTGCAAGGAGTTCCGACAAATGTCTACCCGAGCCGAGGCGCAGCCGAAGGTGAGGGTTAACAGTCGGAACTCCTTCCAATGACGGTTCCGCACGTATACTGAACAACTTTTTTTAATACAGTTGCGAAAAAATGAAGCAATTTAATAAAATAATAAAAACTCGCAAAGAACATTTTTGAAAAATGGCGCCAACCGTAAAATAATATCTATATGCAAAGTTTTTTTTGTTTTTTTCACCCATTCTGGGTAGGCAAAGGGAACTATGCCCAAACAGCCAAGTCTTCAGTAGATTTTTTTTATTGATATGAAATGAAATGAAACCTAGCCTAACTCATTGAATCGAATCATTTAATCTGATATTTAATATAAGCTCTTAGCTATAAGCTCTTTTCTGAGCAACTGTATTAAAAACATATTTTAGCACTGTTATTCTATTTCACAAACACTCGTGCACTGTAATTAACCTATATCAAACAAAATGCCATCAACTTTATCCGATATAACTCAAAAATACACCAAGAAAATTAAAATAAAACAAGAGCACAATATTATGTCTTTTTCGACTTCCCGCCAAAACTCCATCTCCCTATCTTTATCCATAACTTTAATGACACTGTTACCGATATAGATAATTTTTTTTTAAAAAACATGAAAACTCACTGAAATCCCCATGTCGAAGGTAGCTGACACGAATATATTTCGCAACTGAATGAAATTCTATGTTCGTCTTTGTATTTAATGGGTTTTACTGAGACATGCTAATTAGGAGAATCCGTGTAAACATGCTGAATAAGTTCAGGATACCAAAAAAGTAATACAAGTAGGTATCTCAAATAAATGTTGTTGATATGATGACTAAATATTGACGACATTCATAGTGGATTTGTTGGTATTTTAGCGTATGTAGCTTAAATGAATGGAAATAACCTCAGTCAGTACGTATTGCATTTAAAATTTGTCTACGCTTATACTTTAGTTTTGTATGGTATAATCATGTAATAATTCTTTTTATGACTATGTTGGTGGAGATTTTTGAATCACCTAACGGTAGGTAAAAAGATTTTAGGGAAAATATTTCTGTGTTCCTACTAAAGAGCTAAAGATATAATTCGTTAATGATAAACTAAAGCAGTTCCGTGGACTTGATTCCGTTAGTAAAAGAAGTGCTTAATAGTAGGTGAGCCCACGATGCTAATTATGGATTTACTCGAGCGTCATCAGGACCTTGTGCATTTTATAGGTTAGGTGGTAGAACGATTAACTCAACAGGATACAAGGTGTACCCCATATCTTAATCTGACGCGCTCGAGTAAAACCGAAAATCCTCTCTTAGGCTCCCCTACTATAAAGGATCCTTTATTTTTCCTAATAAAATTCATAAATTAACTTTCAGCGATATCTGCACGCCTTTTCCTAATGTTATTGTGATTCGTGATTTTCAAGTTAACGTCTACGATTTTGTCGGTTTAACCCGTGGTGGTACCCATGTTTAAGCATATTAGTATCGTAGATTTTTTATCTATACTACGTATAGTATAGTATATTTTGAAGTAGTCAAAATAAAATATCTATGATTAGTAATGTTGATATCCTTCCAATGTTTATTTTTATGGATAGTCACAAATACACTTATCAATACCGATAAAGTATTCGCGTATGTCAAAGTATATATTCGGATGTACGAATACTTATTTTTTATCAACTAGCTGTGTTTACGAGTGTATCATGCTGTCCCGTCCGCTTCCACTGACCGCCGATGACATTCGAGATGTTAAAAGGTAAAAAAATATGCCCGATGCATATATTGATTGATAACTGCATATAAAACTATAGTTATAGTGATGATTTGAAAGTTACATAAATATTTCATAGCAGTAAATAGGTACACACAATTACGAGTATTTCTATAAGAACAAATCAACTTGTAACACACGCAGACAGTGTAACAGAGTGGTAATTTCGGGGGCTACTGGTAATAAGATTTGGCTACATTATATGAATGGCTGCAACTCTTTTTACGTCCCACTGCTGGACACGGGTCTCTCCCCATTATTGGGAGGCCTGGAGCTTATTCCACCACGTTGCTCCAATGCGGGTTGGTGGAGATTATATGAATACTATGATGATATTCTCTTCTTCTTCGTTTCTTCTTCTTTTTTTGTTGTTAATTGTAATTAACGATGCGAAATGTTATGAAAAAAAATACTGTTTCCTTACTGAAGTTTTTGTTCATTAATAATTTCTGAAGCAGTTTCCGCCGACTTGGTTCCGTTATAATAGAAGTAGTATCTCAAAACTCCGTAGTTTCAAACGAAATCTCACAGCCAAGTTTGTGCGCTTTTCAGAAAACTTCAACTTTGCTATACTTACCACCTCGCAATAACCTTAGTCTGGATGCTAACTTAGCATCGGTGTTTTTACCGATTGGCGCTTACCTCTAACCTCTACCTCTTGAGTACTTTTGCCTATTCTGTGGTCTAGCAAAGCTCCTGGGTTTCACGAATATCTTCACAACCAAAGTTTTTCTATTTTCAGAAAAAAAAATTGCCGTTTCATCATAACTAAGTCGTTAACTTAGCATCGGCGTTATTTTTATAAACGGGTCATTTGTAAACTTTTAAGAACCTACTTCATCCCATTCTGTATACTACTACACTGCTAATGATTTCTTTCATTAATAATTTTTAAATCAGTTTCCTCTTGCTCGGTTTTGGAGCAGTCGTATCTGAGGTTTTGGTTTTGTTTTCATGCTATCTTGCAGCCATTTCAGTACGCCATTTTGGTTTCGACCTGTAGCTTTTTCGACTCACTACTAGCACAACTACTAGTCTTACTACTAGTATTGTATAACAAAGGCAAGGCGATCTGCACTTTAAAATCGTCATTATCTCTTTATATTCTTATTCATTAAATTAGGTCTGAAAATTTTTAACGTTAATTTTTACATTGTTTTTCAGTAAAGAGTTACAAATATAATATACTAGCTGTGCCCTGCGATTACACCCGCGTAATTTTTTTAAGTATCCTATTTTACTTCTGATAACTCCAAGAATATATGTACAAAGTTTCATGATGATCGGTTGAGTAGTTTTCGCGTGAGAGTAACAAAAAAACTTACTCACGCATTTATTTATTTATAATATTAGTAGGATAGGATTAGCAAATGAAGCTTAAATGTAGTCCTTTTTTGTAGTACTGTTAGGTACAATATTTAGTATAAAATAATTTTATGAAACAAAAACAATACTATAGTTATTAATAACGTCTTGAAAAACTCTGAAATAATCAATTGCTTTGCTAACTTCATTTGGAGCGTTGGAGTTTTTAATTAACGATGAGCGAGATTAATGAAAAATTTCTTGACGAAAAATATTTTGTTCCAGCGCTCTTCCGACGAAGTGCTAATGATTTCGTTCATTAGTAATTTCTAAAGCAGTTTCGCAGCTTGGCTCTGTTTTGAAAGAAGTCGGTTCCAGGGCCGTAGCTAGCATAGTCAGTACCTACTCCTGGCAATATTTTAAAGGGTAACGCTCGTTCAGCCATAGAAAAATCACTTAAACTTTCAGGAATGAATTTTACTGCAAATCAAAAACAGAACAAAGCAATTTAAGTTTAACTTATGAAAAGACAGGGTTTAGATTACATTTTTATTAAGAAAAGGATATTATAATAATAATAATAATCTTTATTTGTTTATGTCAGATTGTGTCAGTACTTTTAATCAATAAAATAAAACTTAAATCATTTATATTTATTAATACATTATCAACGAATATGTTTTTATTTTCACAATGTTTACTTTGTAATTATTTTACCTATTATTTATAGGTATTTATTAACGATCATTAAAATTTCTAATTTTACGTTTTTCAAATTTACCACAGGGAACTTTAACTTTTAAACTTAAATATTTTAAATCATAACAAACCAACTTTTAAGGAGGTTTCTATTTAAAAGGCTTATAACATTTTCGTCTAAAATCCAGTACCTACAGGGCGGGGCGTAAACCCAGCTTCCTTAAGCCATTTTACTTAAAAATCGTGTTTCCTAGCCCTTGAGCTGTAGGTCGGCAAAACGCACCCCCCTTAGATGCTGCCGTCCCTCGCTGCTGCCCGTCAAGCTTCCTAACTACGGCCCTGGTTGAATCTGATGTTTAATTGTTCTGTCAGACTTTCAACTCAAACTTTTGGTCGATTCTAGTCAACAGGACGGTGGTGATTCTTTGTCAAAAAAAAAAGCAAGTTAACTAACCCAACCAAAACTATTTTATAGAATATATTACAATAGGATTACGACTGGTTGTGCTCTTCTGAAATTAGGACTTCGTTCTCTCAATCATCTTAATTTTCCTATTATAAAAAAAACTATTTATAGTGACGGAGCTCCACATAAACATACCGAGACCGAGACCGAGATCAACTATTTAGTAATCTGTGCCGAGATATAGAGTTGGTGAAGGGCTGGCAGAGTTAGGGTGCGTAGATTTAGGAGCTAGGCTTTTACAGGGTACCTAATTCGTATGCAACAGGGTACCTAATTCGTATGTCTAGGCAAGTTTTTACATGAAAAATTTTGGAGGAACAAAATTTCAAAAGAATGCCTTGGCAGCCATAGAAAACCAGAATTTAGATAGATACAGATTGCTGAATTAAAATTGCGTGCCTCATCAACAACTCGTGTTATAATAAAAACAAGACAAAATCGTAACATCGTTGTTCTGTGTTGCTATGAATGTTTTAGTGATTGTCAGCCGCAACATGAAGAGGTTAATTTGAATTCAGACTGAAAAGCCTATCCGGAAAACAAACTCGTACATATTTTGTATGAATTTAAAAGTTACTCAGTATGTTTCATTTTAATATTATTCCATGTACGGGTAAATGAAAAAAGTTGCGAATTACAAATGAATAAACTCAATCGCTCAACGTAAATAAATAAAGCTCATAAATAAAACGTGTTACCAAAATATGATAGGGAAACAAGTATAATCAAATATTATCGGGTGTGTTACTGTTATCGGTAATTATCGGTAATTATCGGTAAATCGTTTTTTATGTGGCAATTTGGTAAGGATCATAATTATCCCTACAAACTCAAACAGTAAGAGTCTAAAAGGATAGGCAGATAGTAAATGATGATAGATGAAGGCCCAAAACGAGGCTTAGCATACACCTAGGAGCCCACGCCACAGTCTTTCAGGCGGAGGTGTTCGCCATCATACAGTGCGCAGAGCTAAACCTTGAAAGACGTTACGTCAACAGAAACATCTTTATCTTTTCGGACAGCCAGGCAGCACTCTTGGCCATCAGTTCGTATACTGTAAATTCGAAACTGGTCAGGAACTGCATAGAGCGACTCAACGCACTGGCTGCGAGAAACAGAGTCTTTTTGATATGGGTTCCAGGACACTCATCCATACAAGGAAACGAGGAAGCTGACGTCCTGGCACGTGAGGGTGCAAAAGGGACTCAGCTTGGTCCTGAACCATTCTGTGGTATTTCCAAAACGACCATCCGACAAAAAATTCTCACTCAGTGCAGGGAGGAGGCGATGAGGGACTGGACTGAAGGACCAGGGCACAACCACTCCAAAGCTCTGATACGAGGATATGATCGGAGTTATGCTGAAGAGCTATTAAAGCTCAACAGAACAAATATCCGCACGGTAACCAGAGTCCTTACTGGACACTGTAGGCTCGGAAGACATATGTCGCTTTTAGGATTAAGTCCAACCGACACGTGCATATACTGTGGGGAGGAGAGCGAGACACCACACCACCTTCTTTTAAATTGTGGTGCGCTAAACCACAAGCGTAGCATTCATTTTGGGAGGCACGTGTTGCTGCCAGATGAAGCCAAACAAATCACCGTCCATAAAATCCTAGCCTTTATCAAGGCTATCGGGTTGGACGGTGATCTGTAATCTGGCTACGGGTACAAACAATCTTTATAGGTTGAACTACCCTGGGCTGATACAGCCCGAGCCCTTTTATTCAAATAATAAAAATAAATGATGAGACATCTTGTCTATTTGTCCGTCTTGACCACTATATATTTAATTTCATTGACCAAAGCACTGTCAAAATTAGTAACTAAAATACTCTTAAAACATATTTTTAAACTATTAGTTTTTATAAATTTTTATTATATTTCGCCAGTAAATAAAAAAATAAATAACAAACGAAAAGAAAATATACCCGTAGAAAAAGGAACTAAAATAGTAAGTCCAAAACACAGTCTTAGATGCGTATCTTAGCCATGGACCGAGATTACCATTTATTATCCGACGCTTTATTCCCCATTTTCATTCAAAAGGCGCACAGAAAATATAAACAGGTATTACACACCACAGAAATGGATTTTCAAAGGCTCTTCTGACTTGTAGTAAAAGGGCTTACTCTTTTGTGCTCCCTCGAGGAGTTCAGTAAACGCGCGAAAAGCCCGGTGTATGTAAAGTGACGACTTTTTGCTTGCGTTAAAATGGGACGCCTGTTATAAGATAAAACACAACCCATTTTCTTTAGCAAAATCTTTATTACATAAAATTTTACAATTTTTGTTAGATCACCTACCCCCTTAGGTATTTACTTAATGAATTTTTATTATTAGTATTATTATTTTTATTTATTTAATTTAATTTGTGTACCAAAATACATGAACCAAGTACCTACGTACAAAGCAGGTTATAAGTACATTAAGTGGCGGACATTATACTATAAGCATTCTCTACCAGTGAAGCTGTGGTAGTATGAGAAGCAGCGAAAGATGGTATTGAAGAATAATGATGTTTAATTTATATTAACAACCAATCAATAACTTTAAGGAGCTTATCTTAAGTAGTAGTTTTTATGTATTAAATTTTTATTTTCACCATTAAAACTAAACTGCTGTACTAAAGTTAAATTCCATTCTATTCTATGGAATTGTATCGTATTTGTCTACTCGAGGCTTTTTATCTGGTATGTATGCGCTTTTACTTTAAAACACTTTCGATGTTACATCGAATACTACAATATCTAGTATTGAATTGCGAAAGTCCCGTTTAAAACGGACCGTGTCGTCATACTACCCATCTGCCTATTAGAAAGATTTTTGAGGCTCGTAAATATAGGTTACCTAAATTGTGGCCACAGAAATGGTGAGCCAATTTATACTGAAAACACCTTTTAGGTGATTTATGTGCTGAAATATTAGCGATCTAGAAATAAAAAGCTTTTTAGATAGGCATGAGTAGGTAATTTTCTTAGACGAATTTTAGTTTTTGGCACCGAAATAAAAAGAAAACAAAACGAAACCTTAAGACGTATGCTTCCTTAAAAATATAAAAATAATAAATAAATAAGATAAATGACTGATATAGCATTAAGTCCGCCTTTTATACCATCTTGTTAAGTGGTGTAATAAAGAATTAAAAAATAATATAAATAATCCACCCTTCTAGCCCCACTCAGAAAGACAGCAACATAAATACAAAAGAGAACACGCAAAGGATTAAAATTTATTTTTCGCAGGGCTCAAATCCAGGAGCTTCGGCAGTCCCGCTTGGTAACCATTGTGCCATAAGGGTTATCTAAAAATTGGTAGTAATGTTTCCGCAAAGTACTAATTTTTGTAGGTGGTAGAGCTTACAAGGCATAGACTTAGCATATGTATACTTATGTATAAGTTTATGTTACAAGGATAGACCGGAGAAGCAGTATCCAGTACTATAAGCTATATATATATATATATATATTAGCATTTGGGTAAAGCATTTTGTTTGCATGGTTTGTCAGAAGAAGTGCCTCCTCAATACCCATTTCTGCGACGAACATGTACTATAAAACACGTGGTTTTAAGTGGTAGCTGCCAGCTGCCCATGGAACCTCATCAGCACACATAATCTCAAGTAAGCCTGAATCTAAGCCTAAGGTCGTATGCATTTGCGCTGCTTCTACGGAGGCTGACGTTCGCCACATACAAGACTGGTGGCAACCACACATTTTCACTGAAATATAGTAAGGTAAATGTAAGTCAACCAATCCGCACTTGGCCAGTCCACCAATCCGCACTTGGCCAGCGTGGTGGACTATGGCCTAAATCCCTCTCAATTGTGTGAGAAGGAGACCTGTGGCCAGCAGTGGGACATAAAAAAGGTTGAAAAAAAAGTAATAGGCATGATGACAGATTTTTAAATACCTTTCCTTATTGTAGGTACACGTCTAATAGTTTCGAAAAAAAGTTTATTTCAGCAATAAACTTAAGTTTTAACGTGAATTAATGTATTTTCTGCTATGTAATTTGAATTAAGCGCGAAAACGCTCGTAGGTGTCATGGCGTCGGCTTGCTCGTCAAACTTCAAGCAACACGATGACTTTTACTGAGACGTGACGTCATTCCTTTTGATTGGCGTTTCAGATAACATGGCCGATTGCTGTATTTAATACTTTTATTTTATTGAAAATCTTATTAATCTTAATGTTTATATTAAAACGCGATTATATTTTAGAACTTTTTTAGCATATATTTTTCCGTAAAACCATTTATTCTCTGATTCTTTAATAGTGTCATCATGCCTATTGCTTCAAGGCAGAAATGGATGCAACATTGCTAACTTCCCGGTCGAACCATGAAAGTTTTACCGTCTATAAGCCTGTATGCTCGTTTCTTATGATATCAAAAAAAGGGTTAATACTTTCAAGGGCTCTTTATTGGGCGGGCTATTTACAAAATATCATCCGTGGGTTTCGCCATCACACTCTCAAAGGGCGACGATGTGACGTTTCCCGAGTGACACTTATAACAGCGGGGCCCACGATGCGAAATGTGGATTCACTCAAGCGACCTTGCCCATTTCGTAGATCAGATGGTTGAAAGGAAAAAAGATTTTACTATGGTCACGATTTCAATGTTAAAATAAACGCACATTTTCATGTAGAATTTTTAGTAAACTGTATCAGGATAGCGGGAATATTCTATTCAGTCTTTGATAGTCGGAAGTTACAGAAATAGTAAAAAATATAGTATTTAAATATAGGATTTTAGATTATTGATTATGTTGGGGTGAGTAGGATGGGTGGCCATTCAGCAATATCTAGTGCGGTCATAAGCAGGATTGGTGACAATAAAGCTCAGCAATGTCGAGTGTCTACACTAGAGTAAAGCATCAAAGGTCAAAAAATCAAAAAACGCATGCAGTCGTCCTTCGTTCTTCTATGTAGAGTGGACGCATAGGTAGGTACCGTTCTGGACTTAGAAGACAGAATAATAATATATTATGACAGTATTGATTGATATTGAGGTAGTTGAAATCCGTCATTGTTCTTTGAGTGATGAAATTCTACAAGTACGTGTAAAAGTATTTTTCTTGCTCCTGTGGTACCTAAAGAATTGCACAAAATAGTAACTAATCTAAAAAACAAAAAAAGCTGTGGATTTGATAATATACCTGTACAAATAATTAAATGCTCCTTAAAATTTATAAGTGAACCTCTTCTATCTATAAAATATAAAAATGAATCGCAAAATGTGTTGGTAAGCGCATAACTCAACAACGCCTAGACCAATTTGGCCAATTGTTTTTTTTAAATGTTCGTTGAAGTTCAAGGATGGTTTGTGCGGCGAGAAAAATTCGAATAATTGCCGGAAAAACCATAAAAACAGCCCTTTTCTTTTTCCCATACAAATGTTTTCTAACTAAAACGTAGTCAATTTGAGCTTTATTGCTATTGTATAACGTTCATATTAAATTACAAGCACATACTGTTGTCTAAGCAATGTAGGTGTGTTCCTAACGTCAAAGATCATATCTATCAAAATAGTGTGCGTGTGTGCGTTGGAGCACAGAATACATCGTTGGAGGAGTTTAATGTCGCATAGCATGATGTTATATAGCTTATAGCCTTCCCTAATAACTGGACTATTCAACACAAAAATAATTTTTCAGTAGTTCCTGAGATTAGCGTGTTCAAACAATCAAACATCCACGCGGACGAAGTCGCGGGTGGCCTCTATCCCTACTATGTAATATTATAAATTCGAAAGTAACTGTCTGTCTGTTACGCTTTCTCGCTTAAACTAATGAACCAATTTTAATGAAATTTGGAACACAGATAGAGTGGACCTTGGGAAAGGACATAGGATGGTTTTTATCCTACGGGAACCTATAAAACGGGTCCACGCGGGCGAAGCCGCTGGCGGAAGGCTAGTTAATCATAAATTTAATGTTAGAGACAGGAACTTTCCCAGATTACTTTAAAGTGGCAAAAATAAAACCACTCTTCAAAAAAGGTAATAAAAGTGACATTCGTAATTATAGGCCAATAGCGCTTCTGTCTAATTTCTCAAAAATTTTTGAGACAGTCATCTATAATCGGATTTCAAGTTTCTTAAATACCAATAATCTTATTAACAGAAACCAATTTGGTTTTCAAAAGAACAAATCCACTACAATGGCAATATTTAAGCTTCTGAAGTCAATGTGGGAGGCCATAAATGACAGGACTCCATGTGTAGGTTTGTTCCTTGATATGTCAAGGGCTTTCGACTGTGTTGTTCATGACCTTATATTATATCGATGTTCATGACATCTTATTAGCACAACTCAATACTCTAGGTTTTCGTGGCATAGCTCTAGAACTTATTAAACCATATCTTGAAAATAGAGAATAATTTACTGCCATTGAAATGTTTAAGAAGGAAAGCAAAACTATACAAGAAGTGCAATCAAAAACTGAAAAAGTATTGCTAGGCGTCCCACAAGGTAGTATCCTGGGACCTCTACTGTTCTTGGTATATGTTAATGAACTGCCCAACATAATAAACCATCTTTGTGTTATGTTTGCAGATGATGCGACAGTTTTTATTTCAGATAATTCAAAAAATGCTAGAAATTTTGAAACGGAAATTAATGATACATTAAGGATAATAAAACAATGGCTTCAATCAATTAATCTAAAAGTTAATCTGTCGAAAACTAAAATGATCCAATTTCTGAATTACAAAACAAGACCTCTTGATCTATTTATTTGTGATTCCAATACCGTTATAGAACAGGTTAAGGAAATAAATTTTCTTGGAGTTTCTTTAGATGCTAACATCATATATCTATCTATATAGAAATCACATATAAGCAAAATAAACGCAAAAATTTCAAGTTGGTGCTATGCGTTATCAATACTAGTTGAAACTACTTCTGCTTATACGGCTCGAACCGCTTACTTTGGTCACATCTATCCACTACTTACTTACGGAATAATTTTCTGGAGCAATTCAGTAAACGTAAAATCGACCTTCATTCTCCAAAAGAAATGTATACGTATAATTCACAACATGTACTATGATGAGTCTCTAAGACATGTATTTAAAGAAAAAAAATATTTAACTTTAACAAACATTTATATACTGGAGCTGTGTGCGTTTGTAAAACATAATATGAATTATTTTAGTAATCGGTCAGACTCTTGTAAAAATATACGGGAACAATATAAATATGACCTCTGCATAAACAGAGCCAAATGCCAAATCTATAAAAAAAGTGCTTTAAATACAGGTATAAAATTATATAATCATTTGCCTCTGGAGATAAAATCACTTGATGTACATCGTTTCAAATAAAAACTAAGAGCTTGGCTTTTTGAGCATGTTTTTTACAATTTAAATGAATTCTTTGAATCAAAATATTAGATCTTTATAAAATTATTGTATCCGCTAAATTTCCTGTAATGTACCTAAAAATTCTTGCTGTTTAAATACTTCTAATTATAATATATGACATTTAAAAATATGAATGACTAAATACTGTATCAAATTGACAATAATACTTTCCAAATATTGACATCGGTTTAGGTTTAAGTTTAATTTAAATATATGAAATGTAAATATATTATGACTAAATGCTGTATTAAAATTAATTCCTTAAAATATTGACATCAATTTAAATTTAATACCTAAAATTGTATTTATTTCTATTCTTGAATAATTTTAAAATTTAATTCTATAAAATACTGTACTTGTTTATTAAAATTGCATGCCCGATACGGGTAAACTGTTATGACGCATATACTATGAAATATCACCATTATAATTGTAAATAGTTATGGCAATAAATTATATTATTATTATTATTAGTGCTGGGTATATCTCATATGAATATAAATAGTTTAACTAGCTCGAGTAAGTAGAATATGAAATTCCCTCGTGGATTCCTCTACACTTATATTGGAGTAGGCGCTGAATAGAGACCATTAGGGCCGGCCCCTCCGATAGCGACCGGGAACTTCCGGACCTACTTTTGAAAATATTACGAGCACTTAGTATCTTTTTGTTGTTTCATTTTCCTTTCACACTGATAAATAAATATTTTAAATGTGTGGGCAATAAAATCTTTCCCGAAATCAATGACGCGAAAAATCTATTTTTTCTGACTAGTCTCAATAAGGTTACACCGATATCTGATAATTTCCTTTTATAGACGACAACAAAAGGAGCAGGTTGTCTCCAATAAAGAAAACATTCAGTCAAAATATTAATAACTATCCTTCCGCCAGCGGCTTCCCTCGCGTGGACACGTTTAATGGGTCCCCGTAGGATAAAAAATAGCCTATGTGCTATTCAAGGCTTCATTGCTATATTAAAATCATAGGCGTTTAGCCAGCTGCTTCAACTGCGTTGACCCTATTACCAGTTTTCACGTAGTAATGAAGCATTCCCGCGGTAAAAAGTAGACTATGTTACTCAGGGTGAATGTGGCTTTCTAATGGTGAAAGAATTTTTGAAATCCGATCAGAGGTTTTTGAGTTTATTCATTACAAACATACAAATGTACAAAAATACAAGAAGACAAATCTTTCCTCTTCATAATATTAGAATTCTTATAAGAATTTTGATCTTACTCATATCTTCATCAACAACCCTTTTATTTATATTTCGCTTCAATTCAAGGGTATCCTGTCAAATTAGATGCAATTTGTTTCCCGGGGAATACTAATGCATTTCTACCCTGTAGTGGGTAGCAATACCTACTTATTTGTATATCAATTACCTACACCCTCACACACTACCACACTCTACATCGACCCATAGCTATTCTGTTATCTAAAATATATTATGTAATATTTTTTTCAAAAGAGTGCTTCTAGGAACCGTTATCTCAAACTTTTTTGAAAATTTCGTTTTCTTATGAAATATATATTTTTTAAATAAACAGATGTGTACGTTTAGAAGTAACGAGAGTAATTTTTACGGTCTATTAAGTTTAGCTAGGATAATCTTGCTATTACGTACAAGTCGTAGAGTTACATAGATTATCCTATAAGATTAAAACTTCGCCATTTTGCTCTATCTTGAACGACTCATTACCCTCTTTAAATGACACAAGAAGCATTACAAGAATATAACTACACTGTAAAAAGTTTAAAGCCAATAAAAACTCCATATTAAATGAAGAGGAAAATAGACTTATTATTATTGTTTATTTTAGGTCTTAGATTCTGTAAATCTTATCAAATATGAATATCTATCACAAATAAGATATGAAATAGGAAGGCAGGGTAAATAAGCGAGCGTGTGAAATCAATTTCAAATATTTGAGCAACATAGAGTAACTAAATATTAGTATGATGTTATGTACGACAAGTAGGCAACGTGCCTACTCTATATTGCTCAAATATTCCTAATCAAATAACAATGATTTATAAAGCGAAGCAACTAGTGAATGAACTACGCAATTTAGTGATCATATTCAGTTCAAAGCGAAGTAGATAAAGTTAGAATGTGTGACAAAATTAAAATGTGTTCGTGTTCCCCCGGGCCCGCACCAGATTTGGCACAAAAAATATGTATCGAAGCGAGGCGCAGCCCTTTCCACTGACGGGTGAGTCAGTAGCTTTGATGCTTTAAAAAAATTAATATTACGTTTTTTTCTACCTGCATTGCATGCATTTTGCATATCTGAGAGGTAAATGAAATTTCACTATAATGTCCACTAACTCAATTAACCGGTGGTGCACTATCCATTTCCTAAGTCCTTCTTAATTCTGAGAGGAGACCTGTGCCCTACGGTGGACATTAAAAAGGGTTAAATTTTAATCTATTAAAATTCTGATTATATTGAAGTGCTACGCTACGTTATGTAAATAGGTATAGCTTCATAAGACGCACTCATAGAATAAAAAAAAATTTATTACCAAAAATAAAAAAATGTTTACTTCACTTGATATAAAAACACTGTTTGGATATAAATGATGATTTTTGTATACTTGTAGCGCATTGAAAAGTATTTCAAAAGTTTCCTATGGAATTCCCAATGCGTTTATTATAATAAGAAAAAAAAAAACGATTTATTGACTATAATAAGTATGTGTTTAGCGTGACGTGAAGTTGTAATACATAAATATTTTATAAGTAGTTATACTTTTTTGGGTAATAGTGCCACTGTGATTATCTCTAACACCTTGTAAATTATTTCTAGATTTTCCCATGGAATTCCCCATAAGATTTGTTTATGTGCTTATGTGTAAAATGGTACATTAAAGTATTCTTATAATGTGCGTTTGGTAAAATGTGTAATATTCGACATGCAAATAGACTATCTTTTGTTTTTCATTACACAAAACAGCTTTCTGCTGTAAGATATATGACTAAGTAGTTAGCAGCGCATTTCTCAAGCAGGCATTATTAAGGCTCCGCCGTCTGGCTGCAGAAATGGCGCGACGTGTCAAAGGAACAAGGGTTCCTTCACAGCAGTGAAATTCTTTAAAGTACACTTTAGAGATTTTTTAATATATATTTTTCTATTTTATAGAGTACTAGCCTTCCGACAGCGGCTTCGCCCGCGTGGACCCATTTTATAGATTCCCGTAGGATAAAAACCATCCTATGTCCTTTCACATGGTCCACTCTCTCCGTGTTCTAAATTTCATTAAAATTGGTTCAGTATTTTAAGCGGGAAATCGTAGCAGACAGACAGACAGACAGAGTTAATTTCGAATTTTTAATATTAGTAGGGATTTTTATGTAATGTAGAGAACATTACATATTCAATTATCTAGATCAACACCAAACATATTCAAACTAGGCTACTCTCACATCGTATACAATTGTTCAATCGGAAAAAAAGTTAAACTTTAACCCAAACCTTAAACCAAAACAAACGCGATAAAACCTTATTACCAAAAATAAATAAAAAAATGCTTCACTTACAAGTTAGATTTTTTTTAATGGAAATGATGTACTTAACTCTAGTCTACTCAAAACATTGAAAAATATTTTTTAATTATTAAATATAATTTATAAAATTTGCCGTGGGATTCGGCGTTTCATATATTATGTGTGTTTACAGTTTAGTGGTACGTCTACGAGTATATACTATGTGTAACGCTTCATAAGACGCATATATATAATCTGAGCTCCCTAAAATGTCTACTATTGAATGTGAATACAGAAAGACGGTCCTTTTGTTTTTCATAATTCAAAACAGCTGCTTGCTGTGAGAGATATGACTAAGTAGTTACCAGCGCATTTCTGAAGCAGGTATTATTTTAGGCCCCGCCGTCTGGCTGCAGAGATCGCGCGATGTGTCAAAGAAACAAGAGTTCCTTCACAACAGTGGATTTCTTTCATATAATCTTTAAGATTTTTTTAATCTGCATGTTTCCGTTTCATTAGGAAAAAGTTGTGTTATGTTCAGTTTTACAGATATACAAATCGACAACTTTAAACGAGTTTACGTTGCAACATAGTATCCAATAATTCGTAATTTTTAGCTGAAGCCAAAAAATGCAGTACCTACCAAAATAATAATATTCACTTCACTTTTAAAGCAAAAAAAAAAACACTAATAATATGGTTGTAAACGATGTAACTTTGTCTATTTCTAGCGAATCGAAAAGTATTTTTAATTTTCCTATTGAATTCCCAATGCGTTTTGTATGATATTATGTATATGTGTTTAGCGGTGCGTTTTAGGTAGCTGACGCTTTATAGGAAGACGAACTCATAGAACCAGGGTTTGCTAAAATGTCTAGATTCGATGTGCATACAGAAAGACGGTCCTTTTGTTTTTCATTACACAAAACAGCTGCTTGCTGTAAGAGATATGACTAAGTTGTTAGCAGCGCATTACTCAATTATTTAAGGCTCCCACCGTCTGGCTGCAGATCGCGCGACGTGTCAAAGGAACAAAGATTTCTTCATAATAGTGAAATTCCATTCCTTTTAGGGAATTTTTAATCTGCATGTTTCCGTGTCATTAGGAAAAAGTTTTAAAATGCTCAGTTTTTCAGATATCCAGATCAGTAACAATTATCTTTAGCCTAGGTTTATTCTTAATTGTATCCTATAGGTCAATTATACTTTCATTTTTATAGTGACTTTTGTCTTTTAGATATTTATTAATGTACATTTTTTCTGTTGTATTTATAAAAAGTTGTATATTTTTTGTCTATTCCGGCACGTTTCCAGGCCATGTGGTATAACGTGGTCGTACATTTTACACACAACTTAAAGAAGCTTGTGTGCAGCCTGAGGTCGTATATACGATAATTGTCTGTATTTCGTCGCCTCACGTACGTAAGTCTAAAGTGTTTTTTGTGGATAAACCGCTCTTATACTGTTAAAGCTTTAAAGTAAATAGTTTAGCCGGAGTTTTCTATTCAGTGCACACTCAGAGCGTACGGAGCATCTGAATGGTTGGCTCCTTAAAAGCAAATTCGTGTCTTTGCGCAAAGTTTTCACGCCACGTTCTAAGTTCCGTCTGCGTCAACTAGAATAAATATCTATGTAGAGATTAAGATTTAAATATTGTGTTGAAATGAGTTTCTGAGGGCATTAAACTAATAAGTTCGGCTTAAGTCTTTGAGTGCAGTTATTACAGTTGTTTTATTTTCTGCAAGAACGAGATATTATCATTATAGTGTGGGCTAAGGCTAAGAAGAACGAAGAATTAGAAATCCTTGAGTTAAACAGTATGTCATATACTTTTTCTTTCAGTCGATTACAGGGTAGACTCGATCCTATCCTTATATACAATCTCTGAATTAGAATACAGCTTCGGTGTCTCTGGAAGTTCTTAGTAGGGTAACCAACTTTTTTTTACAAGAGTTAAAGTATATTTAGGTCTGAGAAGGAAAAACAACAGTATTTTACAAAAATGTACAGTATTTAATTTTATAAAGCCATATTTTTTGTGCTTCTCGCGCAATTTATCAGTTTAGTCATTTTAAAAAGCTTTATTAGCCTTACCACAATCTAAACTATAATTGAAATAAATAAGGAGCTAATTTTTATTAAATTAATTAAAGCTAATATTAGGTAGTATTTGACAGATTCTGAAACGCTCGATTGTGACTGCGCTGCGACGAACTTAGTGTTCGTCCGAGATGTTGATACTGAAAACAGTATTTTGTATACTTTATTTTTGTTCAACAGTAAAATGTATAATGTAGTGAGAAACAGTATAATATTGTTTTTCAACAGTATTGTTGGCAACCCTAGCTCTTAGCGACATTACAATAGTAGGCAATATCGTCCGACAGCATTTGAACATCTCCTTACTAAACTCCTCTAGTGCGCCTACGTGACGGCTTGATGCGATTAATCGCACTTCTACAACTTAAGTTGTTGTAACTTTCAATGTCGAAGGAAAGTCAATCAATAACTTGTGACAAATTGTGTCACGAGACCTTGAACGAGGATGATAGTGAACGAGAATAGCTTGACGGGTGGAACTTAGAATTTTAGGATGATTATCAACAATAATAAATTTTGATAGTTTTTGATATATCGAATTTAAAGTTAATATTATTTTTGTTGCTTACCTACATATTACTAATTAAACGTGCGTAGTAAAAATGGACAAAACTATTTTTCTCATGAACGCGAGTTTCATGAGATTTTTATGAGAAAAAGATATCTCAAAGCCTTTTTGGGCGAAAATTATGTATGAATTGTTTGATTTAAATTTAAAATAGGTACTATAAATAAAGGATAGGAAAACATGTCTACTTTTACCACAATATTCAGTAACATTGAAAGAAAAACATTCTATACAAAAGTAAGTAAACGTACAGTAAGACAATATGTAACAATATCTATGGAGAGAAAAAATAAAGCAAATGTACCATTTAAAAGGATAGGAAAACATGTCTACTTTTACCACAATATTCAGTAACATTGAAAGTAAATCATTCTATACAAAAGTAAGTAAACGTAAAGTAAGACAACATGTAACAATATCTAAGGAGAGAAAAAATAAAGCAAATGTCCCATTTAAATATGTGTAAATATATCGTCGCATGTAATCTCAATTGGCGTAAGGGACAAAACCTGTTTTTTGGATATGAGCAAAAAACCGTTTTTTTTAAAGCGTTATATTTTTAATGTCGTTGTAGCTAATTAAAATTTCTCCAAGAAGACTATACCTATTTTTTAATGCTCTTTGCAGCTGAATTTTCATAAACAGCCTACCTAGCGTAATAAAAAAGTTGAGTGTCCTTTACGCCCTGATTTTTTTGTTCATTTGACACTTACGCAATATAAAATTTAAGAAATTTTATGAAATTACGTCGTAAAGGAATTGTTTACAAACAATACATAACAATTTAAGCCGTAAGGCTAGACAAAATATAAAAGTCAGGGCGTAAGTGACTGAGTAAACTACTGATATTATTCAGTTTCATTGTTATTTTCTTTGCCTAATGCTTACTTTGATAAGAGAATTAACTCTGTTCATCAAAGTAATAAAAATGATATCTAAAAATTGTATTTCAAGACATTTATATATATCGTATGTGTGCAATTAAAATTATGTGTAAACAAAAGCCTATAATTGTGATATGTGTATATATGCCAGTGGACTGCATAGATAACTTGGCGGAGTTCACAGATTGTTTAGGTACTGTAAGTGCTTTAATAGACGAATTAAGTGTTGAATCGGTTTATGTACTGGGAGATTTTAACGCGCACCCGAATGAATTGTTTTTTAACGAGCTTATGAATTATTGTAATGAGCAAAGATTGACATGTATAGACATAAACGAATTAGGCATTTCGACAGATACGTACACTTTTATAAGTGAGGCGCATGGAAGTAGACGTTGGCTAGATCACTGTCTTGTGACTCATTCTGCTGCGCAAACTGTGCTTAATATTGACGTAAAGTATGACGTGACGTGGTCGGATCACTTTCCTCTCATAATCCAATGTAACTTAGATGTGTTAACACCAAGGGTGGCTATAGATTTACCTGACCCCAACTACGTTTTGTGGGGGGAAAGATCTGTTGAACAAGTAGCCCGATATAAAAATGAATGTGAAAAGGAGTTAGCTAACATACAGCTGCCGACAGAGCTGACACACTGCTACGGGCAACATTGTAATGATGCAAGACACAAAGAAATTATAGAAATTATATATAAAAAATTTATCGATGCACTTCGTAATGCAGCCTCTGTTAGTAATTGGCGTCGTAAACATAATAAATATAAACGTAAGCATATTGTTGGCTGGAACAGACATGTAAAAGAAGCTCATGAAAGGGCCAGGCTGAAATTTCATGCTTGGGTGTCTTGTGGCAAACCAACAGCGGGGATAGAGTATTCCGAAATGTGTGAGAGTCGCAAAGTCTTCAAATCTAAATTAAAATGGTGCCAGAATAATCAAAACCAAATTAAAATGGATATTCTGGCCACACAACATTTTAATAAAGATTTTCGATCGTTTTGGAAGACAACTAACAAATTGAACGTTCGGCCTGGCCCTCCAGTGAGTGTTGCTGGGGAAAGTGATCCGAAAAGCATTGCCAATATTTTTATGGAACAATTTATTACAAAATCACCTTTAGGACCATCCTTGGGTTGTATGGACACTGAGGATCAGATTGTTAAGGAGGTAACTCAGTTTTCTGTGGATGAGGTTATAAAAGCCATTAAATCTATCGCTGGAGGAAAATCGCCTGGACACGATGATCTGAGTGTCGAACACCTACGTTACGGTGGGCACCACATACCAAGAGTATTGGCAATGCTTTACTCGATATGCGTCAGCCATGCTTACCTCCCAATAGATATGATGAAGACTGTGGTAGTGCCTGTTATAAAAAGCAAGACGGGAGATCCTTCAGACAGGCATAACTATAGACCGATTTCACTGGCGACTATAGTGGCGAAAGTGTTTGACAGTGTGCTTAATGTCCATTTGAATAAATATCTAGTACTGCACGACAACCAGTTTGGGTTCAGACCAGGGTTATCCACAGAGAGTGCTATACTGGCTCTTAAGCATACTGTTGAATACTATCGGAAACGTAATACACCAGTCTACGCATGCTTTCTTGACCTTTCTAGGGCATTTGACCTAGTTTCCTACGACATCTTGTGGAAAAAGCTAGAAACAATTAAAATGCCCAAAGATCTTATTGGGATCTTTAGGTTCTGGTATAGCAAACAGGTCAATTGCGTTAGATGGGCGGGGACCTATTCAGAACCATATGGGTTGGAATGTGGAGTACGGCAGGGGGGGCTTACATCTCCTTCACTTTTCAACCTGTATGTTAATGGGTTGATTGAGGAGCTGAGCAGCATGCATGTTGGTTGTCATGTCGATGGGGTGTGCCTTAATAACCTAAGTTACGCTGATGACATGGTGCTGCTGAGTGCCTCGGTCTGTGGTCTGCAGCGGCTTTTGAGAGTGTGTGAGGAGTATGCTCTTAGGCATGGACTGGTGTACAATGCTAAAAAGAGTCAGTGGATGGTCTTTGAGGTGGATGCCAAGAGAAGAGGTCTAACTGTACCCCAGTTAAAATTAAATCATGTCCCGTTGGAGAGGGTAGACCACTTCAAATACTTAGGTCACATATTGACGACAGACCTCAAGGACAACGAGGATATCGAACGGGAGAGAAGAGCTCTATCTATCAGAGCGAACATGATAGCCCGCAGGTTTAGAAACTGCTCAAGAGATGTAAAAATCACCCTATTCAGAGCCTATTGTACTAACTTCTACACCTGCGGCCTATGGAGACTGTACACTCAAAAGATTTATGGAGCTCTTCGTGTACAGTATAATAACGCCTTCAGGATTCTGATGGGGTTGCCCCGCTTCTGCAGTGCATCGGGTATGTTTGCTGAGGCTCGTGTGCAATGTTTCTGGACCACGATGCGTCTGCGAGCAGCGTCCCTTGTGAGGCGGGTGCGGGACACCTCAGGGTTCTGATGATGATTGCAGACAGACTGGACTGTCCATTTTTGTGGCACTGCCGCAGTCTACATATTGCTAGCAGTGTTTCCTAAGGTTTTAGTGTTACTAACATAGGTTAAGGTTTACTAACACATTCTAATTATATTAATTTAATTTAATTTAATTTAATGTTTGTAATTTAATTTAATTTAAATTGATTTAATTTAATATTTCAATATGACTAACATAGGCTAAGTACTACTAACCATTTCATATGAGAATTATTTCTTGAAATAAATGAATTATTATTATATTATTATAATAAAATTAGTATTTTTTTGTAGAAAAAGATGTTTTATTGGTTTCACCACTTACAAAATCATTGTTATTTGTAAGAAGATTACTAGTAAGAAGTACCTATTATGAAAACAAACAACTTAAATTCTTTTTTTTCAAACCTCAACTAATCGTAACTAATCGTTAGTGCTTGTTTGGCCTATCTACCTACCACTGGTTGTGTTTTACAGTAGAAAAGTTTCGTTTTGCTTTTTTTTTAGTCAGTCAGTGGTAGATATTACAAATAAGTACTAACAAGCCCTTTTTTAAAAAAAAATAGAGAAAAAAAGAACTCCTCTACTGATATTGATCAAATTCTTTATAGGGTTGTAACAGGCTTAGGTGTCTAACATCTCAAATACAGACTCATACAACCAATTTTATTTTACGTTTTTGCAAGAAAAGTCCCTTACGAATTTTTTTTAACGAAAATTGTGTTTAGGCGTGTAAAATTGTTAGGGCGCAACGGACATTTTTTTAAAGATAGAATTATTTCAAATATACCATTCGATAGAGCTCGACGAGCTGAGTATGGTGGCATTGATAGTTCATTTTCGCACTTTTGTCCCTTACGCCAATTGAGATTACGTGCGATGATATGTAGATACGTGTGTCTCACGTATCTACACAGCCTTTCACCTCAAAACAGTGTCAGCCATACTGATAAACCAATTCCTAACAATAGGAAATTATATCAGAGTTCACATAGTAATGTTACAGCAACGGAAGCTGCGTAGATATCATAGCGGAAGTGTCAGGTGTCGCCGGAAGCAACGGCCTCTGATATCGTACGGGAGTTTACCGGATATACTGGTACTAGATCGGTCCGGGGCTCCGTGTCCGATAAGCTCAGCTCGGGCAAATGCTTATTTTATTTAAGGAAAGCTATATTTGATTAGAACAATCGAAGAGATGTATATATAATGCACTTGTTAGATGCCTATACTTTAGAGAATTTATCATAAAATAGATTAATTAAGATAAGTAGGTACTTTGCTCGTGTATTCTTAATAATTAAATAAATCAATTAATTGATGTTAATATCAATAACACAATATGTATATTAATAATTGTGTTTTAAGATTCGTGTATGAAATAAGGAAATTATTCAGACCTACCTCTAACACACTCTTTCTACTTATCACTTTAACTTCTCTTCTTTACTACTTACTCGTATATGCCGCTAGGTTTTACATGACCGCGACCTCTTTTTGCAACAGTCATGTTACGAGTACATCTGGCTTTTTCGGATTGCTGAGTAGTTCGCTTGCCTTTTTCGCTAGACACAAGTCCTTGCGCGCTTTGTAATCTGGTTATGTACACCCTTGTCTTTCTATTTCTATGTGTATACCAGTAAAGTTTGATTTACAGGGTGTATATATTATGTCGCAAACATCTGGTTAAATCAGTAATTCAATTGAAAGGCTAGCCCGTTAATTAAACGCCGGCATTCAATGAAGTGGCTAGTTGAATGCAAAGTCCAATGACTTAGCTAAACGTCACGTAGCAGTTTTTTGAATGGAATATTGACGACTGCGATTTATGGTAAACGTCCGCACTATCGTCAGTTTTTGTTAGTGTCCCAGTACGCGTCGCATTTATAGGAAAAGTATAAATTTTTGCCATTTTTTTATGAAGTGACGATTTCTAGTACACTGACAACATTACGGACGTTTACCTTGCATAAAATGAGCTAGGTTACCGATTTATCCACCCATCTTCGTCTGACCCTAACGAGGGGTGAAATTAAAACTGGTTAGCTACTAATAAAGTTAGGCCAGTTATCCTGCCACCGTGTCACGCACTTAAAATCTCGTCATAAAAGTTTAAAACGGTAAATGCTTTCAGGTAGTGAAAAATTGGGCAATAGATAATTGCAGTGGATAGATATAAATTACAAATTAAAATCCATGTCGTGTGTGAATTTGGTCGCTCGATAGAGACAAACGGACAGGATGACTAAATCCTAGAAGTTCGAATCTAATTTGCACATCGAGGGTTTTGTGAGTGTTAGAAGAACAAAATTTCAAAGCGCTCATTCCCGCAGTTAGATTTGAGATGGGTGACCGTATGTGGCACAAGATTTTATGCGCGTTTCAGTGCTTCAAAGGGCACGCTAAACCGTTAGTTCCGAGTTATCGATACACAACAGTCGGACCTTGTTGGACAGCTAGTTGGCTAAATGGCTACTAACCCGTATTTCCATCAACCGCATTGAAGTAGAGTGGTCGAGTTAAGTCCAGGGACGCAAAAAGGCTTGCAACAAGCAAGCAGAACAAATATAGGTGGTAGAACGTCTTGAATCTACCGGGGAAGTGTTACCACTGCACCCTGATCTGCTGTGCAGCGATTTCATTATGTTTCAGAGGAGAAGCGCGGTTGCCGGCCAGACTTGCATAAAAGACGGTTCTCATCTCAGCCTTCATAACAGCGCTACTTGTTTGCGTGGCCGTCATCCTCGTCTGCTACACCATTTAAATTTATTAAAAAACTTTTCAATTTCAACTTTTACTATGATGTGCTATTCATAAGAACCGCTAAGGAGTTTCACTAAGGACACGACCTTCAGTAATGCAAAATACGACAAGGAAGGACAGCTACGAGGTCAGACCACGAGACACAATTGTGAAATTACTTAATTAATCTTAATATATATATATATATATATATATAAATAGTAAAGGGTTTTCTTTGTACGTAAAGACACGGTTTTTTCTATTATCATTAACTCCAATCAACTTCCCGTTTTGGTGGTAAATACCCCTTAGTACGTAGATGATAGTAAGGGAGTTTGATCGCGGTGGGTGGAAGTGGGTGGAAAAATCTGAAAAAAAATATATCTGTACTTTTCTAACCAATAGGAACTTCTGGTTGGATCTCAAAATTTCTGGGATGATCTAGCAAACTATTTTAATTTTAATTTTATTGAGAATGTTCGAGAAAGTTCCAGAAACTTCTCGAAACATTTGTTTTTTTTTAAATAATTTTAATTAACTTTTCAAATGATCTGGATTTCTTAAATAATTGTAATCTTTTGTCGAATGATCTGGAGATTTTTAAAATAATTGTAAACTTTTTTATGTAATTGAAAATATTCGATAAAGTTCCAGAAACTTCTCGAATAATTTGATGTTTTTTAAAATAATTGCAAACTGTTTTAATTAATTGAGACTTCTCAAATGATCTGGAAAATTCTATTAAAATTATAAACGCAAAAGTTTGTAAGTACTTATGGATGTTTGTTACTCTTTCACGTAAAAACTACTGAATGGATTTAAATGAAACTTTACAATAATATAGCCTACAAACACAATATATAACACATAAGCTACAATTTATAAAGATAATGTGTGAATTGACCAAAATATGACGATAAGTGTCAAGTAACTCTAGCGGTTTTGGCAGCGTACGCCAGAATAGCTCGCAGATGGTAGATGTTTTCGTAGGACACATTCGTAATATACGATGGAAATGTTTATCTTAAATAGTCCTAAAAAATCCACGGCACTTCAGAAGGGACTTCACTTTATGCTAATGATCCTCTCTAACGCGGGTGAAACCGCGGGGCACAGCTAGTACTTCTTATATATTAAATGAATATAATATGATGAATATTTCACATAGAGTAGGCTCTTTTACTCTATGTGGAGTATTTGGAACAGGCGGGATAATCTGAAGAAAAACTATACGGCATCATAACGGAATGCTTATGTAGTAGCTCTCAGGACTGCATCACAAAATTCCAGTATCTGAAAGAAAGTGACAAAAAAGCGGATGGGCAATGAAGTGATCCTTTAAAAGTGTCATATTCTAGTTTTGGTTATGCCAAAATACCAAAAGGGGTTCTACACGCAAGCTCACTACTCAAGCACTTATGAGAGATTGTAGCTGTATGACCGACCTCTGTTCGGATAAAAGAATTTGCTTAAAATTAGACTTCGCTATCAATGTATCGCCCCCGGAACCCCTAGTATCTACTTAATTTCATGAAAATCGTTGGAGCCATTTCCGAGACTCAAATACAAGAATTGCTCTTTATATAAATATAGGTTAGATACTTAAAATATGCCCAAAGTTTTGGGCTTTTGTAGTATAATTTTGTGTGTTACCTAATCCAGTTCCATACTTCCAATTCGCTGGTAAGTGGGTCAGCCAGGTTTAATTAATAGACTAGACCGCAACCAATGCTGTGGTTAACTTGTACAAACACAGGCATATAATGTATATTACCTCTATAATATTCAAAAGCGCACTATGCGAAATTAACAGAATTTACTGTACATACATTGTACACCTAAAAACTACAAGAAAATCACGATTTTTGCATGTGTATACTACTTATGACATTTCTAAAAAACCAAATGTAACACATTCGTACATAATTAATTCAATGTACACAATTAATTCAATTTAAATTGTTATGACTTTTTCATCATTTTTCATGTCACATTGCTGGGTACAGGTCTCTTCTCACAAGTGATAGGCATTGAGGCCATAGTCCACCACGCTGGGAAACGCGGATTGGTGGACATCATGCTTTCGAGAAATGATGAATTTCTCTCAGGCATGCAAGGTGGTGGAAAAGATCATAATTACGTTATGACTCTACTAGCAGTCATTTATATATTATTATAATATTCGAATATTCGTGTATTATTACATAGTAACTGTATAACCGAGCTTTGCTCAGACAAAAAAAAACTTGATTTTCCAGGTCTAATCTCAAAAAGGAACTTAAAAAAAAACAGAAAAAAATAATAACTGGAAAGGACTCCAACTGGGGGCTTTTGGTTTCGGGACCGCCTACTATCCCAACTGAGCTATTATAATTATAACTTTATAGATGTAGGCGAAATTTACCATCATATTCTAAAGATAAACAATGATTTTTTTGATTTGAAATGAGAAAATCTGGCTAGATCAATTTGTTGGCCCCGAAAACCCCTGCATACAAAATTTCATGAAAATTTTCGGAGCCGTTTCCGAGACTCAGATTATATTATTATACGTATATTTAAACAAGTGTTGCACGTTTAAAGGTATTAAAGTATATTCAATACATACATTATATTTATAGATTAAAGATACAATGTTTAATCTTGGAGCATTTTTAAATGCACTATTTGTTGGCACATTGTATGAATTCTTTCACCAATTTTTTAATTAATTATTTTATTCAAATTATGAACTTTGATAAAGCCTGACAGGTACCTATTCTCTTCGGGTAGTATATTAGCTTAGTGCACGCACCCAGCCGTGAAGGAAGGTTCTATTGCCAAATTCAGAGCGTCACAGTATATGAATTTTAATTCTCTGCCATAAACTAGCTGAGCTCTCCGAATTCATTCAGTGGAGGTAGAATTTCACTGGGATTAAAACTTTATGAATTGTTCAAATGTTTTATCCGAATTGTATACAAAATTTTATTAAAATTTGTTCCATTGTTTGTGCCATTATAAAAATGGCAACTTAACATACTTAAGCTCTGCACATCTGGGGCACAGCTCAAATGATATGTGCAGATACTATAAGGAGGAAGGCGGAACATCACGCCATCCCTAGTGAGTTTAACTGTAAAAAGCCACAAGCGATCATCTATTCATCTATCAGTTACTGCCAGATGAAGTCAAGCAAGCCATCAATTATATCCTGGTTACAAACAATTCAAACGCGTGAAAGTCTAAAGCGGCCATGACCAGAGAACCCAAAAAATACTACAATATATATAAGCCAAGCACTTGTTAGCTTTCTTTACGGCAGCAGTCATTGACTTTCTCAGTTTGAAATAATGAAATTGTATGCGATTTGAATAATGTCTCTCGAATGAGCATTACAGGCAAACTAAGCGAAGTGCAGCGAACAATGTTGGATAATCTTGCATTGCGGGGGTTGTTGGATAGCAGCATGGAATGTGCGTTTAGGCCATGTCGCTTACTGACGGAAGCTGCGCTACAGAAGTAATTAAAGTGCCGAGTGTCAGTAGTAGTACTTTTTAAAACCTCGCGATTACTTAAATCTTACCAAATGATACGGTTCAATGTAGGTGTACGGTGGAACCTATTTAATACCACAGATCATACATTGTGTCACTATACAATGCTTTATCTTGCTACTCCGTACACGAGCGTTATAAGCAAACAAAGCGCAGGGCAGCGAGAATGACGGATTGCGCCGCATTCTGGGGGCTACCTACCTGGGGATAGCTGCCTGGAATGTGCATTTCCGCCATGTCGCTGTCTACCGGAAACTGCGCTACAAAAAGGTAATTTCGAGTTATTCTTGATATGTACTTTTTCAACAGTAATATCGATTCTAATATTATGTAGTGAAAACTCTTTTTTATGATAACTCTTAATACTTACCATTTCTTGCAAAATTCGGTATTTTATGTCGGCTATATTTTGAAACTTTCTATGTCGCCTAAAGCCTAAAGGTGATTTTGACTAGGTTCTTTTAAACAGTTTTAGTGGATTCTCTACTCTAAATAACGTGACGTAAGAGTATTTCTGCAGTAGGTACAGAAGCACTTTGTATTCCCGCCGGTAGACTTACGGGCGGTCGGTTTTGTATGCGCCATTGTATCGTTATCATCATCGTTTTCATGTAGCCTCGATGCTCGATATCTATAAACAGTAGAGAAAGTTTTATTAGTTTTCCAATAGCAAAATTATACGCACACCAACAACAGTGCCTCTGAAAAAATATATCATTTGTAAAAAGTATTACACGCAAACTAAGCGCAGTGCAGCGAGGAAGGATGGATCGCCATTAATTTCGGGGGATGTCGGATAGCTGCCTGAAATGTGCATTTCCGCCGTGTCGCTTATTGTCGGAACCTGCGATATAGAAATCGTATTTTCAGAGAGGACTCCCGCGAAACTAATAAGATATTCACTAAAACACGCACTTACAGAAAGACCAATTTATTGTACTCTCTAAAGGATTATGGTAATTTACAAAATAAGTCATGCTGATTTATATGCGCTGCAGAATGAAAATTATTTTGTGCATTTTGAAATTCCTAAATTGTCTGATTAATAACATTCGCCAATTTTGTTATTACTAATGAATGAAGCATTGTAAAGTGCCACGTATTAAAAATGTAATTTGTAATAGCCCCACAAACTCAGCGCAGTGCGTAGAGGAGTGACGGATAGCGCTGCATTCCGGGAATTGCCGGTAGCTCGCTGGAATGTGCATTTCTGCCGTATCGCTTGCTATCGGGAGCTGGGAAACAACACTCGAGTAATTTGGGTATTTTGTAATTTGACTTAATTTTTTTTAATTTATTTATATATTTATTAAAAATTGTATTTATCGGTTTAGTCGTATTATTATCAGTCAATGAAAACACCAAAATGGCATTTAGAATAATTTAAAAAATATTTTATTAAACACATGTAATGTTCCATTACATTTGATTCATGCGTCAGTTAATGCGTTTCAAGCAATAATATGCCGAGATCTCCTATCTATTCTAGCTGTGTTTACACATAACATGTCTTACTGTTTTTTTTAATATCTGCTGAATTTTTATATCTCATAAGCTATTTGAAATTATTCATATTTGTAGTGTACTCGATATTTTAAAGTATAAATGTATTCGAAAACATGGAATTTCATTCCAAAACGCAGGCTGCACAATCGCAATGTTCCACTATGTGATTGCACGGACAGCTTCGCAATAATGAGCTTAACGCAATAAGCTGACGAGCTGTGTCATTATTGTTGCTGTGTTTGCTCAAGTATAATCTGAATAGTTGATTTTTAAATATTTGGTCAGTTTTTAAAATAGACTTCATGAGCGAGATGTCATGCTGTTTAAATAACGCAAGACACTCATACTCGTGGGTACCATTGACACACCCAAAGATAGAAACACAAACATTTAGACAGGGAAGAACGAAAAATTTAAACTCATCATTGAAATTTCTGATTCGTCGGAAATTTTCGTCCTTTTGTTAAACAGTAAGTAGCGAATTATCTAATGTTTGTATTTGTGCTGGGAAAGCTAATATCTTGCTACTCTATTCATATAAAAAAATCCGGTCATCGCCTGATTGCCTATATTTCTCTAACCCGCATAGGAGCAGCTTAGTGAAAAAGGTTCCACGGCTCTCAAATAACATGTACGAATTCCATCCCTACTGTCTTATATCTTGGTCTACTAACATTTGTTTATAGCGTAAATAAAAAATAAGTAAAAAAATATCAACAACACAGAATTATATTCAAAATTCAGAATACACTTTCGCAATCCTCGTATGTGATGGCGCGAACGAACAGCTTTGCAATAATGCGCTTAACGCAATAAGTTGACGAGGCCATTATCATTGCTGTGTTTGCTCATCAATTAACTGATTGGTAAATATCAGGTCAAATTTGAACATCGATTTTTCATAAGTGACAAAAATTATAGTCCACATTCGTACCTACACCTACGGAACTCCAAACCGCATTAGAGCATCATGTGGAGTAATCTCCAGGCCTCCCCAACAAAGGGCAGAGACCCGTACTCAGCAGTGGCAGTTTTTTTATACGAACAGAACAAAAAGCAGACGGGTCACGTGGTGTTAAGCGATCACCGTCGCCTATAGACACGTCGCCTATGGATTGCAGGTTGCAGGCATGAAAATCCAGGGTTTTATGGAGTTAAATACTATTTTACAATGCGTGCTATACTAGTGAGCGCATCTTTTAGACGAAGCAGGCTACGTGGCTAGGTACTAAGTGATTACTGCAGCCCATGGACATCTACAAACAGCCTCAATTTAGGCAAGTCTGAATCCTCCCTGAGGTCATATGTAGTTGCGCTGTTACTCTGTTACTTTAAAGGTTGATGCCGCCTCACTTCACTGTAGAAACAGGTAAAGCAGTAATATTTTTCTGGCCGAACTATGAAGGTTCTACAATAAGTATCACTAGGGTTTACATTACAAAACTCCAATAATATTTATGAGGTATCCCTAAGATAGTAACCAGGTATTTTAATTAATTCCATAGATAAAATAATGCTAGTGGAACAGTTTAACGTAATTTTACCAAAGTTTAGCTATAATGGTCGTTTCCAATCCAAAGGTTCTTAAAGTACCCTTCATTGAAGGTGGCCATGCGTGCGTTCAGTTCGCTCATCTACGTAATGCTCGTTTGATTACTAAACATCAATCATCCGAATAATTCCAAAACACTGATCTTCTATCTATCGATCTATTCTTAATATTATATGCCTAATAATATTTGTATCTTAACACAAGGCATTAAAGCAAAATGCATGTAGCAATATACCACCAGGACAAATGACAAAATATCGCCGCTCAGCGACTTCTCGAATATTCCAAAGCCTCCTAAAATACGTGTGATATGAAGCAATGAGTTCTTGCGTCCCCAAAACAAAATATATAATAAAAATTGTGTTAGATATTACAAAAAGGTCTTTGCGAACCCTTCATTGTAAATTTGAAATGTGTTCATTGTGTAGGTATTTTAGATACTTAATAACTATGTCCCAGGATTCTACTATGCAAGAATTCTATACATACAATCAGTAAATTCCGGTACTAGGTACTCTAATACGGAGTAGCTGACGTGATTAGCGTACAATGAACTGCATTATCCACTAAATTGCATTGCATAATAATAACATTGATATGCTGATGCCGACGGCTACGACTTACCATAATTTTCGTTAAATACTCCATGCATTGCTATTAATCGTTAGATGGTAGGTTGGTTTTTTTTATTTGAATGCAGGCCACGTGGTGTTAAGTGGTTGTAGTTGGTTGTAGTTGCTGTAGCCCATGGAGCCCATACAACCTCAAGCAAGCATAGGTAAGTCTTGTCTGAGGTCGTATGCAGTTGCGCTGCTACTCCGGAGGCTGGTGGTCGCCTCATGTAAGTGTGGCCGCAACTGCACCTTTCTACCGAAACACAATAGAATTGGTTCACGGCAGAAGTGGGTGCAGCGGTGGCACTTTCCCGGGCGAACCATAATAGTTTTACTACCTACAAACAACCCTGATTCCGGTGTTAGGCGTGGATCTTTGGACTTCTTTAATTTTTGGGTAGACCAATACTCGCAAGTTAAGATGTGGATTGTAACTAACACTTATCGCAACAAGACCGATAGCTTGTACCTGTTGCATAAAATTACACTCTTGTATATAGATACTAGAACAGCGAATGACGAGTCTGATTTACAATTTCTCGAAAGCGTGATGTCCATCAATTTGAACTTGACCAGTATGTTGTACTCGTACTATGGTCTAAATCCCTCTCACTTCCGAGAGGAGGCATGGGTTCAACAGGGGGACATAAAAAAGTTTGGGAAAATTGAATTCACCTCACCATTGCGTCCGCAATGATTAATTTTTTGGCTACTAAAGAGCTATTATAATCAGCGTGAAATTTAATTAGATTAGCCGATTGGTCAGTTACAGTGTGGTAGCCACAGGTGGTAGCGTTATCTATGAGCTGCAAAAGCTTGGATAGTCGATACGTACGAATATATGTAGCAAGTTGGTGTTAGGTCTACTGCAGTTTTAGCGAAGCTGTGAAATGGTGTACACCTAATATAATAGGCGCGAGTAGATTCTTTTTTAGCTCTTCAACAAACGTCTTTTGACTGGCAGTCACAAGGCTTACGTACATTCATGATCCTCTCTCGTTCCTCGCTCACTTCCAGCAAAGGATTATAGCTTTTTCATTACGGGCATATGCGTAGCTGCTCTAATTCTTTTCAGTTTTTTCAGTACATCGTGACATTTAATAAAGGAAAAATTAACTATTGGTTAACTTTTTTGCGCACCAATTTGCCGTGTTGAATTTTGTTTTATTTATTTATTTAATTCAGGCTACGTAGGCCCATATAAACCAATACACGAAAAAATAATAATGAAGTAACTTATATACAATTTGTGTTCTTTTTGGATCTGACAAAGACAACGACTTTTATTTGCACAAGTACGGGTGTTTACATAAGTTGTTAATATAATATATCTACGTAGCTTATTAACTATTGCCAGCAAGTTTTAGTACTGTAATGATAGACTGAAGTTAGTTACGGTTCCTTAATATACTTTTGTTCAATTGATCTCATATTATGCATCTTGACGCTCATCGATATGATGAACACTGCAAAGATGCAGATATATCTGGGCTTCGATTCCCTAGGAATAATGTTAAATACTTTGTTGAGATTAATTTTTTGCGCCATTATCTTTGTGTGTGTCCATGGTACCTGCAACAGAAAATATTCTAATATATGGCTTTGAGTGTAAATTGTTATAATGTTATAAAATATTTACAAAAGGTTTTATTACAAAGAAAGTACCTAATAAAAACGTTGCTGAGGTCATAATGGCAACGTACACTTTCTAACATGTTGTGTTGAGGAGTCTGTTAGTGCGTCAACTTATTGTTAGCAAACTTGGTCGCGTGTGACATATAACTTCAAAACGTGTCGAGAGTCAATATGAACACAATTATAAATCGTCCCTCATACAATTTTCACACCACAGATAAGCGAACCGAATAATAACCCGTTCACCCTTCCGACGTACTTATGAATAGAAGGGGTCGAGAGTTCTACCTAATTTTAAGGGTATTTAGAAGCATCAGAGGAGAATGCAAAACTTACTTCATGTTATAATTTCAATTATAGTTCGTTTTTTTAGAAATGTCATGACTAGTAAACGCAAAAATTACAATTAAGGGAAAACTACTTAAAATTTAATTCAAAAAAACATTTTCTAGTTGACCAAGTTGTGAATCTAAACCATTCTCAGAACCCTTTGAATATACACAAATTGCCAGTAAGTTTTAGTACTGTAATGATAGACTGAAGTTAGTTAAGGTTCCTTAATATACTTTTGTTCAATTGATCTCATATTATGCATCTTGACGCTCATCGATATGATGAACACTGCAAAGATGCAGAGATGTCCGGGCTTCGATTCCCTATGATGTTAAATACTTTGTTGAAATTACTTTGTGTGTGCCCATGGTACCTGCAACAGAAAATATTCTAATATATGGCTTTGAGTGTAAATCGTTATAACGTTATAAAATATTTACAAAAGGTTTTATTACAAAGAAAGTACCTAATAAAAACGTTGCTGAGGTCATAATGGCAACGTACACTTTCTAACATGTTGTGTTGAGGAGTCTGTTAGTGCGTCAACTTATTGTTAGCAAACTTGGTCGCGTGTGACATATAACTTCAAAACGTGTCGAGAGTCAATATGAACACAATTATAAATCGTCCCTCATACAATTTTCACACCACAGATAAGCGAACCGAATAATAACCCGTTCACCCTTCCGACGTACTTATGAATAGAAGGGGTCGAGAGTTCTACTTAATTTTAAGGGTAATTAGAAGCATCAGAGGAGAATGCAAAACTTACTTCATATTATAATTTCAATTATAGTTCGTTTTTTTAGAAATGTCATGACTAGTAAACGCAAAAATTACAATTAAAGGAAAACTACTTATAATTTAATTAAAAAAAACATTTTCTAGTTGACCAAATTGTGAATCTAAACCATTCTCCTTGAATATACAGAAAAAATTTCATCATAATCCATCCACTCATTTAAGAGTTCAGTGACATACAGACGAAGACAAGAACTATATGTATATGTAAAAATTTGGGTTTCGTCCAGTAAAGTGGCTAGATCATTTTTAGTCCCAAAACTATCTTGAGAGATTATGCAATTACACTCCTACTAGTCCGGAGGTTAATGGTTACCTCCTGTAAGTTTGCCGGCACGCACCTTTCCTACCGAAGCTGAATAGAAATGCTTCACGGCAGTTATGTTCAGCGGAGGGCAGCGATGATTCATCTACGGTCGATCCATGTAGAATCTACCTCAAATAAATTGTCGAATTCACTCAAACAGAATGAAAATCAAAATAATAAAAAAACTAACACTTGCACAGCAAATTTTACTATAATAAAGTTTGCAACAAAATAGCTGTTAAAAAAATAAACATACCGTTACCAAATGAAAATAACGAAAAATGAGTTGCACAAAAAATGTACTGCGCAATCTGAAGCTCCGGTTAATTTGAGGACAGCGTACAGCGGGACGTAATCTCGTTAACAATGCATCCCCTATCTGTCCCCAGCGACTCGTGAAAGAAAAGAGAAAAGGCAGGTATAGTTGAAGCACTTTTTGTAGTTGTGTGTTGCTTTTTATCTCAGCTTTTCGTTAATGCTCAAAATGGCCTCTTCTCATTCCTTTCCGCACATTTTTCTTATTTTACAGTATAGCAGATCAGCATGCAGGCTACGTCATTTAAATGATGCTGCAGCCTATATACGACTACACAGAAACTCAAGCAAACCGGAGCCTTGTCTGAAGTCGTTTTTCAGATGCTATGTTATTCGAAGGTCTATGGTCGCGTCATGTAAGTCAGATGAACAGAATTGCTTCACACTTTCCAACAGAATTGCTTCACGCCAGCATTCTACAGCGGGTTGCAGCGGTAGTAATTCCTCGTTTGAGCTATATACGTTTTACCACTGATAAATATCAGAAAACATAAGTATTTAAAAATTAACACATGTCCGGCAAATGCCTTGGTTTTAATTTGTTGCACAAAAAATGTACTGCAAAATCTGAAGCTCCGGTTAATTTGAAGATAGCGTACAGCGGGACGTAATATCGTTAACAATGCATCCCCTATCTGTCCCAGCGAGTCGTAAAAGAAAAGTGAAAAGGGCAGGTATTGTTGAAGCAATTTTCATAGATGTGTGTTGCTTTTTATCTCAGCTTTTCGTAACTGCTCAAAAAGTACTCTTCTCATTCCTTTCCGCACATTTTTTACGGTATAGCATCTGCTATACCTGCTTATATAAGCATGCAGGCAACGTGGATTTAAACGTCATTGCAGCCCATTGTCTATATACAACCTCAAGCAAGCCTGAGTCTTGTTTGAGACCGTATACAAAAGGATTGCTACTCTGTAGGTAGATGGGCCTCTCATGTGAGAATTGCTTTATGGTAGTAAAGTGTGCAACGGAACCACCGGTCCCCAGTCGAACCATGGAAGTTTCACCATATATTAAAAGTAAATTTTACTCTAGTAGAATTCATATCAAAATAGGTAATAAAACCAACAAATACATATACAGCAAATACGCTTGATTTATTTTTTAGCTGCCCAAAAAGTTTACAGCGCAATCTGAAGCTCCGGTTAATTTGAGGACAATGTATAGCGGGACGTAATCTCGTTAACAATGCATCCCCTATCTGTCCCCGGCGACTCGTAAAGAAAAACGCAAAGGCAGGTATAGTTGAAGCACCTTTCAAAGTGAAGCGTGTGAATTTTTAAAAAGACTAAAAGATTATTTTATTTAACATAATAAAACTGTGTCACTTCAGCAAACAACTGCTCACATTTAAATGACGTTCTACGTTAACAATTAAATAATAATAAATATTTTTTTTTCTCTCACAATCACAATTAATACACAATGAATACAAGGAAAGCTTACATTAATGCACTAAATATTATATTATTCAAATAACGGCAATGATTGAATTTGGTTTTAGGTAATTACCTACTGTGGTAAAAGTCACCGGGCATAGGTCCTAAAGAGATTTGCAATAGCATTTGAAAAGATGAAAAGATTTGAAAACGTTTGCCTTGTTATCAAGTTGATAACAATAAACGAATATGATTATTACGAAATTTTGAAAGTGCCAATAATAAAAAGCAGCCTTTTCGAGAAATCCTCTCCGACTCTCGCTGAATTGGAAAATTCGGTAATGTCGGCAAGACGTGGGCCCGATATGCGGGCTGTAATTTTAAACCTGAACGCCACTTCCGTTTTATTCGCTTCAATTCAGAGAATATTGAATAGAACTGGAGTGTAGTGGCAAAATTTAGGCACGTGTTACTTTATTTCGTACGTTTTAGGCATTGATTTATGAATGTACTAGCGGTTTTAGGTGGACATCTTCAGATTTTTCTTATAATTGTATAATAAATTCTAGAAATTCAACTTCGTAAAACCAGTCTTATATATGTCTATGCAATAAACTGAATTATTACCAACAAGTAAAAAATAGTAGGTACTTAACGATTAAATTCTACGCTCTTCAGTGATGCTTATGTAAACGAAAGAGTCAGTTATCACTTTTTTCTATAAAATGTAAAAGTAGATTAAAAGAAAGTTATTTTAACTTAACTGTAGTAGCAAAACCCCAGCTGTAGGACGCCCTATCCAGATGTACTAATCCATCAAAGGTAAAGGTAGATCTTTGTTTCAACTCCGACGGTAGCTAGAGCGATAGCCGTCACGTGTGAAATAATACCCGATGTAAATCTGTAGATCGGAAAATCATTCAAGCAATAAAAACAGTCTTCCCGAGAATTTTTTTCCATTCCTCGCTGAATCGGAAAATTCGATAACTATCGGCAAGACGCGAGTCTGATGTGTGGGCTGTAATCTTAAACCTGAACGCCACTTTCCGTTTTGTTCATTTCAATTCTGGATAAGTTTTATTTAAAGTATTATCGTTATATATCGAATTTCTATATACCGTTCCAAGACCATATAATATTTTTAGTAAAAGTCTATGCAACGAATTTAATGAGGCAATTTATAAGCAATTTATTACATTTAAATCATTTTTTTTTATTTGAATGGAGTAGCAGACGAGCACGTGTTTTAAGTGGCCGCTGCAGCCCATGAAAATCTACATTCTCAAGCAAGCATATGTAAGTCTTTTCTAAGGTCGTATGCAGGTGCGCTACTACTCCGGAGGCTGGTGGTCGCCTTATGTAAGTGTGGCCGGCAACTGCACCTTTCCACCGAAACACAATAGAATTGGTTCACGGCAGAAGTGGGTGCAGCGGTGGTACTTCCCCAGGCAAACGATAATAGTTCTACCACCTACAAATTACCATTAGGTAAGTTATATTCTTTCGAATGATGCCTGCGAGTATGCAGTCGAAAAGGAGAGAGAGACAATTAAGGCGGACGCCTTAATTCCTCTCCTTTTCTAGGGGTCTCCCTGACACTCCATATAAACCGCCCGCTCTGAATGCCTACTTCTACTATATAAAAACATAACGTGTTACACGCGCGGCGTGTGTGCGTAAACTATGTAGGGATGTCGCACGGCCTTCGTACCGAAGTTAGTTTATGTATGACGTCATTGATCAAGATTTGTTTTACATAATAATTTTCTCATATTTAGGTGGTCTAGTGTTGTAAATAGCAACCAATAAGATACAAGTGTAATGATTTGACAATATTTTATACCTACGCATTTTGTAATTGACACGAGTTAATTAAAAAAAAGAATTTTACTTATAATATTTGATTGTTTGCGGCACTAAAGTTTGGATGTTATAATGTTAACGCCATCAATAAAAAAATTAAGTGACGCGATTTTGGAAAATGGAACGGTTGCGAATTAAATACGAGTAATTCTAGAGAGCGCTAAGATACGTTGGTTGTTGACGATTTAACAGTTATATTAAAATATTGTTATTATTAAAACCGACTTACATTGTCATCAAAAGTAAAATACATACTAAGTATTCATATGAGGGGTTTAACATTATCCCAAAAAAATAAGTACGTAAATGAAATTAATATTGTACACAGTACGAGTAGGTAGCTTTTTAAAACTCCAACAACACACATTAAAGCAGAGTGGTGGAAAAGAAAAGCTCTAGTCCTCCACAAACATTTAAGAAAAATCTTTTAATATGTCTGTGCAGTCCTTCCTAACAAGAGGAGTGACCCGTGCCCTAACAGTGGGATGTATAAAGAGTTACAGCCAAGAAATTTAAATGAGAACTACGGTAAGTAAGCATATTTTACTTACGTAATATGAGCAAGCCTTATCTGTGTTCATGAAAAAGTAATTTAAAAAAAAACCTCCGATTATTACTTTTATGAGTGTTTTCTCAACATCCGTACACCGATCGAAAACAAAACATTTTGACTTATTTTAATTAAATCACTGTTGCTAACAATTGGTATTAAATAATATCACCTAAACATAAACTGCGCGGGAACGCCGCGAGCATTGACAAACTGACAACCCTGACTGAGCCAGACGTGCCGGATACGGGACGGTTCGGGGAGGTGAGAGTCGCTTCTTTATCTTAGTAATATTTAGTACTCTGTGGTTAAAGTCTCTTTTGTTCTATAGAATGCAAAAGTAAGCCTATCCTATACAAAGAATTAAGGTATTTTTTTGAATAATAAAAATAGCCTTCTAAAGTATTGGATTTTTATTAGGTAGTTCACAAAATGAAGCTTCTATGTATTTTCTTAGTGAATATCATAAGCTTATTTCTTATCGATTTTTAAATATTGTATATTGTATTAAATTCTATGAAACGAACTTAATTTTTTTTACGAATAAGCAAAAATTAATTGCACTTTTTGATTACTTGAGTCATATTTATTTATATGCTCGTGTAATCGAAAGAGGCAGTCATATCTTTTGTTCTATAACAAATTCATAAGCACAGCTGTTGGAATTTACCTAATTAAACTGTTCTAGATGTTCTAGCAAAATCAAATAATTTTATCTGAACTATACCAAAAACCTAAATGTACGGCACCTTAACAGGAGCCATCAAACCATTTGTGTAACCCTTTCTTTCTACTACGACACTAGCTCGAGCGAAAGTCGTCACCTGTGAAATAATTATGTAAATCCGAGGATCAAACGACCTTTCGAATAATAAAAAACACTTTTCCGAGAAGTTCTACGTCGCTCGCTGAATCAAAAAATTCGGTAACTGTCGGCAAGACGTGAGACCGATATGCGGGCTGTGATTTAACACCTGAAAATGCCAATTTTCGCATTATTCGCTTTATTTTTGAGAATATTGAATAGAGCTGAAGCTTTGTTTTATGTTTAATATGTCGAAAAAATATTCAAAAATGTACCTCATATATGTTTTTTTGAATGAAATTTTTGACATAACAATTCATGAACATTAGTGCCTAAAAGGAAATAAAAGAACCAAACTCCGAGCATCGAATCCAATATTTTTAAAATCTATCATACTATAAATACCACTAGATTTTAAAGAAAAGAAGATAATTAATAAACGAAGATAAACGTATGACCGAGTTGTATGAGGATACGAGATCACAGGAACAAATAAAATTTAACAGCAAAAATACATAATTATCCAATTATTTCAAACAAAGCTTGCTCGCAACGTGAAACCAAAAGTAACACTGTAAGAGAACTCTTTCATTACCCACGATACGATCTCTTTCTGACTCTATACACCACGACGATATTTTATAAAGTTATCTTTTCTTCTATCTTTAAAAGAAGATAATTAATTAATAAACAAAAAATAAACGTATGTACGAGTTGCTTGAGTAATATCATGGGAACAAATATAATCAAACGGCAAAATACGATCTCATTTTCTGACTATACACCACGACGATATTTTATAAATTTATCTTCCCTTGTATCTTTCATTTGAATGGAGTAGCACAGGAGCATGCAGGCCACGTGGTGTTAGTCCCTGTAGCTTCGGTATTAAGAATAGAGCTACGGTATCCCTTGCATGATTGTAAGAGGCGACTAAAAGGGGGCTTCCGAGGTCGTTGGCAGTGTGAGTGGGAGCTCGATCCGCCCAGCCAGCAGCCCCGGAAAGGACGGCAGGTCACAGAAGGGTTTTAGTGCGGTACAAATCTCACATAACCCGGAATCCTCTCCCAAGCTGCCGGGTAACTTTTGAAGGTTTCCCTCAATACAAAAAATGCCCACGTGGTGTTAAGTGATCGTTGCAGCCCATGGACATCTACATATAATTTCAGGCAAGGCTTAAGGTCCTGCCTGTGGTCATATGCAGTAGCGCTGCTAATCCTAAGGCCGATGGTCACTTCATGCACCTTTTCACCGAAACAAAATAGATCAGCTTGACGACAGAAGTGAGTGCAGCGGTGGTGCTTCCCCATCCAAACTATTAAAGTTATACCACCTACATAAAATGTGTAATTACATATATAATTAATATACTTAATAGAAAGTTTGTTTGTTTGTATGTCTGTTTGTCCTTCTTTCACGTCGCAACGGAGTTACGGATTGACCTGCTTTTTAACATGCTTATAATAGCTTCATTTGTATGTTTGTGAGCTTGTGAGTTTGTTTGTAAATCTCTTTTGGGCTCGTATTTGACCCACTTTCAACGAAAAATAAAATGAAATAAAATTATTTTTCACAATAAATCAAACTAAAAATTATTACCAAAAATAATCAAATAAAAAAAAACGCAAAATATGGGATAAATAAAAATCAATAATATGATTAGATTTAATATTTTAATAAATGTGTAAGATAGATTTAAGTCTGTACTTTTATTTATTACTAGCTGTGCCCGCGACGTCGTCCACGTGAATAAAGACTTGCATAAAAGGGATTGATTAAAGATAAAAGATTATTTATTTGCATTGAATAAGTAGTAGGAAGATTATTCTTACATATAGTGAAATCACTTATAATACATTGTTCATATGTTCAGAAGACACCTAATTTATTGTTTCTAAATCCTTCAAACCAAAAACAGTAAGGACTGCTAACGACGGGACAACCCGCGTGGCGCAATGTTTACCATGCCGAACTGCAAATCGTAGGGTCCCGGGTTCGAACCCCGGCGAAACAGAAATTTCAATGATGAGTTTAAATTTCTGTTCTGATGAATTTAATTTCTGGTTGTGTTTCTGTCTCTGTGTGTGTTCATGGCACCCACGACACAGGGTATATCTACCCTACTGTGAGGCTATATGTGTGAAACGTTATTTTTTTACATTGTACTTACTTTTTTTAATGATGAGTTTAAATTTCTGTTCTCGGTCTGGGTGATTGTGTTTCTGTCTCTGTGTGTTTTCATGGCACCCACGACACAGGGTATATCTACCCTACTGTGAGGCTTTAAGTGTGAAACGTTATTTTTTTTACACTATGTACTTACTTTTATTAGACTTTAGGCTTTTATTTGAAATTATCTCCATCGATTCACTTTGTAGAAGAAATGAATATTTCTCAATAACGCCATCTACCGTATTGCATGTAAACTTTGTGGTTGATAAATCGAATGTTAAGTAGATATTAAGATTAACAGTTGGTTCACTAAAAGTTTAACTATTCGTCACCTAGATGTCTGCAGTAGTCTCGTTTTGTTAAGGCTTTGTACATTCTGTATGAAGGTGTAGATTCCGTATCTTACCACCTTAATGCTGGATGTATTGAGGTTGTAAGATTTGGATTTCGGTTTGTTGGAGCTTGAGGCCTCCTCAATATTTGGAGAGCTCCATGCCTAGCAGTGCAACGCTGAAAAGGTTGTATCCTGATATAATGTAGCGATAACAGTCGTTTCATCTGCAGCCTGTTCATAATCTTTCACCCCAAAAGAAGACTAATAAGCTGAGCAACTAACTCAATGGAGCCCTGTGATGTAAAGTTCGGCGGCAGTGAGGTTCGCGATGCGCTCTTTAGGTACCTATAGCTTAGCCATACTCGGCCAACGAAAGAAAATACAGTGAGCTGATCTAAGTATATTTAATATGGTCGACCATATTAATGATAGTTCAAAATAATTTTACTTAAATTTAAACTTTTATTTTTGGTTTTGAAAGGGCTGTTAACGAAACTTTCATCTAAATTCCTTTTAGTGACTTTTAAGTTTATGATGCGTATACTTTTTTGTTTATGACCCGATTGATATGAAATACACACTAATGTTACGGAAATTCATTCAACAATGTTACAGACAATGTTTACAGATATCTGTAAACACATCATTTAAAGAAGGGAAACGAATTTGAAAATGAAATACTAAGTTAAGGTTAATTATTGTACGCTTGAGACAAAAACTTTTGAATCCATTTTATTTACTATTGCTATTGAGGGTTAGTTTTGAAAAAAGCTTAAATATGTTTCTCACTATGTTAGTAAAGATTACAAATACAAAATTATAAGTAAAATACTCTGCACAAAAATATTCTGTACATCAATTCTCGACACTCAATTTTCAAAGAGTTTCAAAGAAAATTGACATTTAAAGGATGAATTTCGGAAAATGCTGAAACACGTATTCTTTTATTTTGGTTACAAAATATTTATACCAAATTTCAAGAAAATCTATTGAAAAAAACCAAGTTTTCCATACAAATTTTCATCCCTCATTTCACACCCTTAAAGGGTGATTTTTAAAATTTTCTATAGCCTAAATGTTAGCGAGGCCCAATATATATAAAACAAAAAAAGTTTTATCAAAATCCATCCAGTAGTTTTTGCGTGAAAAGCTAACAACAGACAGACAGACAGACAGACAAAAATTTCAAAACTTATATTTTTAGCTTCTGTTACTTATAAAAATACCCCTAGAAGTATTTTTTAAAATTTATATGCAATGTACAGAATTGACCCTGCTTACAGTTTTATTATATGTATAGATTAATATTTGCATACCTTACTGAGGTAAATATGGCGGACTATTAAATGTATAAAACAAATTCTGCAATACTTACGCATATTTACGCAAAAAACTCATTTGTCTTTGACTTCGTAAAAATTTAAAAATACATACACATAGATAGTTGAAAAAACTATAAAAATACGTTTTTTAAGCACATCAAACTAATAAAGTGAAAAATAATGCTTAATACAAGCAGAAAATAAAAATAAATAGAATGAATCAGATATAGGTACAGAGTTAGTGTTGCATATTAAATTTTTACAAAATGACGGCAGCTTATTGAGAACCTACTCGTATATCCATACTAGTTTTCCGCCAGAGGCTTCGCCCGCGTGGACCCGTTTTAAAGGTTCCCGTAGGATAAAAACCATCCTATGACCTTTCCCAAGGTCCACTATATTTGTGTTCCAAATTTCATTAAAATCGGTTCAGTCCTTTAAGCGGGAAAGCGTAGCAGATAGACAGACAGACAAACAGAGTTACTTTCGAATTTATAATATTAGTACAGTATGGATTGTCAGTATTTGCGTTCAATTTAAAGAATAAATAGCTTGAACGAAAAATATGTTCTCATTTCGATTCCTTTTTTATTTATTCGTGTTTTAAAATGTATTTCAATTATAAAATCCTACTAAAACAACCTCTTAAGGCTCCATAGATACTTGAAAAGTTACGCTCTAATTTGAACTCGAGTATCGATGTGCAATCGAATCGCAGCGGATGATTTATACTTTTAGCAAATACAAGGATACGTTCGCAGTCGGTTCAACTGATTGCCACTTGTGATAACAACGTGCTTCGGATGGGATGCGAGTCATTCATTATTATTGTATCCTGTTCGCGGATTTTTAGTGTGCACGACACGACAACGGTTTCAAATTTTCATTTTATCAACAACAAGGTGCGTGTACAGATAGGAGCCAACTTTTAAAAACTCGGCTATTCCTTTGTGAATCAATGGTAAGGTACGATTGTCAGCCACATTAACTTAGGAAACCAAAAAATATGAATTATTAAATGCTTTAGGATGTAAAAATAGTTCAAATTAATCTAACATCTTGTCCCTTTTAATAAGCGAGATTATCCTCACATCGCACATCCGCGCATCGCGGTTTGTCCCAAGGGACTAGTTACTCACTAGAATCTTTTTGCATATTAAACACATATATAAACAAATCAATAAAACCCATATAAAATTTGATAACGTGGTTATATAAAAAAAATACTGATTGTATTATTGCCTCCAGGCTAATTTTTTTGATCTAACATAATACCCATATTTGACCCTGAATACCCTAGGATATGACCGTAGTTTGTTCTCAAATCGATCATGGTTTTACTCAGAATAAATGGAATGGATATTATCTGCTCATAAAGTATCAATGCCTCAGGGCTACAAGCAATTCGTGTTAATCTAACATCTTATCCTACTTTGATCGAGATTACGCAAGCATCGAGCCGTGGTTAACCCTTAAGTCAATCGCGGTCTGACCTACGGCGTAACACAATATTTACTATGTATTTCTGCTTATAAAACATACCTATTTATAAGTAAAATATACACTATTCAATTCATAACTTCTTGTGTTCATATGTTTATCAACGCCCAAAGTCTATGAGTAATTTTAACATTGTAACATTGCCTTGGTCCCTCGTCGGGATTATCTCGATATCTGAGCGTGGTTTGTCCTAAAATCAATTGCGGTTTGACCTAGCATCATATAACAAATCGATGAATTATTATCTGATACATCCAATATATCAATGCATTAGAACTACGAGTGTGCTATTCCATGATTGAAAAACAAACATCCATTCAAACACCCAGATTTTTTTATTTATAATAATTAAGTTTTACCACTATAAGTGATAAATAATGTTTGCATTTCTCTCACAATAAATATTCTTCAACGTATTTGAAGTCGCGTATCCATAAATCAACAAACTAATTAAAACACAATTTCGAATATATAGTATATACAAGGAGTCACTTGAATGAAACAAAACCGAGTATTTGAATTTGAAATACGTACAGTTTGAATTTTGTTCCGAGTTTCCGTACATTGGAGCAACTTTTTGCCGTGCCATATCTACATCGAAAGCTCTTACCGCCGGCTCCATCGAAGCTAATTAATAACACTCCGCCTGCGAATTCCGACCTTTACAAATTACTGCTCAGCTGAAAACTGGAGTACGGAACTACGAACGCTACGCTTTTATAAACATGCAAACTTCTGTGCTTACACGCCTTAGAGCATCACAGGTACTAACAGGTATGACACCCGTCAGAGGAGTGGCCTTTACGGGCAAACTCTCGTCCCAAAGTGCATGCACAATGTGCCTTCTAGTTATATACAACTAGTGTGTGAGTGTGTGTCGGTGTCAGTGTTGTCGGTGCATATAAAATGACGTTGTTAATTGAAATTGACATATTTAGAAATGTTTGCGTCTGTAGCGCTGAAAGAATATTTGTGAATGTGTGATTAAATTAAAATGTGTGCGTTCTTTCCCCCGCACCAGATTTGGACACAAAAATTATGTATCGAAGTGAGGCGCAATGCACTGACGGGTGAGTCCTCCAGTACCTTTGATGCTTTAAGTTACACGCAGGCGGGTGAGCAATAAAACAAGTTTGTATATTTAAAGGAATAATTACGCTCCCAATATTTGCGCCAATACCGTCTGATGGAAAGCAGGAAATCGTTTTTAATGAAACATGCATCCAAATAAGCAGGGCTTGGGGCCGTAAATGTAAACCTTAGAGCATCAAGGCATTGACAGGTGTATGATATTAAGATGTAAATAGGTCGTTTGCTTTATTTTGAGCACAAAAGTAGCGTGAAAAAGTAAAATACAGGAGAACCTCATCAATTAATTGCAATATCTGCTTTTGTTAATACCTAATAGCTACACGTGTGAACGTAGAATGCAGTTTCGCATATTTCGCGCTAAGTGCCCTTCGAGCGGTAATTTATGTGCATTAGTTATGAACTCGAAAGAAAGCGGAAACGCTGAACGACCATAAAATATTCAGGAAATTCGCCGCTCTCCTGTTCGTAATTTAATAGAGTGTATAATAATGTTCCAAGTTTGCGTAATGAGAGAGGTGCGTGAATGATGAAGTAGGCAAAACAAACAGAAGTTGTGTGAAAAATTTACTTATAATATGCTACCGTATTAAAAATGTTTGCTTTTTACTGGAACTAGCCAAATTGGTGGAATCATCTACTTATTCTAATGATTATAATATGAATATTTTTGATGAATAAGTACATATTTATTACTTTATAGTTTTTCCTACGAGTATAAGCATTCCCTTTTCCAATACATACTCTACTGCTTTTAAATTATATAAGTATAAAACGTAAATATAAAGGGACTAATTTATTGCATTTTAATAGAAATATCAAAGTTTAAATATACATACATAATTCCATAGATACAAATTTGGCCAGCGTGGTCGTGCCTCAAAACCCTTTCGCTTCCGAAAGAATATCTGTGCCCAGCAGTTTAACATAAAAATAATAAAAATAGCCTTTATTGCAAATACATAAGGAAGTAACAGTAAAGTTTTATTGACTAGTAACGCGATGCTTTGTAACACAATTAAAATATTTTTTTAAAACTTTACTTAAGGATATTTTTTTTCTATCTTTGAAAGCAAATGAGTATAACCAAGGAATCATTTTTATAGTAAAAAAATCTGCATTGTGGAAATTTAATCATCTATTTAGTAACTATGTTATAGCTTAGATACAATACAATAATACCTATTATTGTAAACTGTTATTTTGATCTTTCTCGTATGTGAAGGGCCTAAGGGACATAGTGTCGGGAGATTGTGCTGACAATTTATAAAATACTGCAAGGGAACAACATATTGTATTGTTACGACTTTGAGTACCTATATCTCGAGAACAAAGCGTCGTACAGCAAAACCCCAAAAACGCATAAACAGGTATTAGGTCTACTATCGAACAGTGAAGAAAGTTCTCGAAAAATCGGTCATAAGAAAAACATCGATTTCTACCAGTAAACAAATTCGGGGTCCGCGGCGAGTACGTACCTATATATAGCGTACATGTATAGGTTGTTTACATCGCGGGTCGCGGCTATTGTTTATGACTACATAAGCTGTACATAGGTGCGTAATAACATAAAGGAAGGTTCGGGACGGGTCTATTGTATTTGGTGGTTCGGGAAATTTCTAGAGAACCATGGGTGGCCGTATATAAGGCACGCGCCGAGCCGCGACTGGGCAGTTTATTTCCGGAAGTGAAACCGAAGCGATCTCTACCAAGCGACAAGGAAGAATTATTTCGACGACTCAAGCGAAGATATTGGACTATAGTGATTGTGCATTGTGATTCGGACTCTCTTAAGTGGATTTTTGTGGAAGCTGACAATAAACGTCTTCTACGTGTCAAACGGCATTTTCATTACCCATAGCGCGTAACAGTATGAATATTTATGAGCCCGTAAGTTCAGTTCGTTTCCGTCAGCTGGCAGTATATTTCGCTAACGCCGTGAATATTGGCACTGACGTCGTATTACGTTAATATTATAAAAATGAAATACTTTTTCCAATACACTGCTTCTTGCTATCTTGGTATATGGGTTTTAAGACATCAATTCACTCATCGTTTCCGTGGTCCAGGTTCTCAGTTCATTCAGACGAGCCGTTTGTGTTATATTGTTTCACGGGGCTTAAACAATTATTCCGTTACTAGCGCATAAGTAAAGGTTCAGGTATTGAATGTCCACGAACGGCGATGTTCCTTTTCTATTACCTGGCGCAACTACTCCGTGACAGATTTTATAATAGGTACTAGCCGTGACCCGCGGTTTCACCCGCGTTAGAGAGTATCATTAGCATAAAGTGAACTGACTTCTGAAGTGCCGTGGACCAACTTTTTTGTAGGACTTATTAAGATAAACATTTCCATCATACATTACGAATGTGTAACTCTAGCGGTTTTGGCAGCGCACGCCAGAATAGCTCGCAGATGGTAGATTTTTCCTACTAACGATACTTGACACTTATCGTCATATTTTGGATAAATCACACAATATCTTTATAAATTGTAGCCTATGTGTTATTCTGATGTATAAGTTGTAAAAGTTGTATTATTGTAAAGTTTCATTTAAATCCATTCAGTAGTTTTAACGTGAAAGAGTAACAAACATACATAGTTACAAACTTTTGCGTTTATAATATTAGTAGGATTTTCCAGATCATTTGAGAAGTTTCTGGAACTTTCTCGAACATTCTCAATGAATTAAAACAGTTTGCAATTATTTTAAAAATCTTCAGATCATTCGAGAAGTTTCTGGAATTTTCTCGAATATTTTCAATTAATTAAAAAAGTTTGCAACGTTTGCAATTATTTTAAAAATCTCCCGATCATTCGAAAAAGGATTACAATTATTAAAAAATCCAGATCATTTGAGAAGCTTTCTCGAATATTCTCAATTAATTAAAATTATTAAAAAAATCCAAATGATTCGAGTAGTTTCTGGAACTTTCTCAATAAAATTAAAAATAAAATAGTTTGCTAGATCATCCCAGAAATTTTGAGATCCACCCAGAAGTCCTTATTGGTTAGAAAAGTACAGATATTTTTCCACCCACTTCCACCCACCGCGATCAAACTCCCTTACTATCATCTACGTACTAAGGGGTATTTACCACCCCAACAGGAAGTTGATTGGAGTTAATGATAATAGAGAAAACCGTGTCTTTACGTACAAAGAAAACCAAAGAAAACCCTTTACTTTATATATATATATATATATATATATATTAAGATTAAGATTTTATTTCAACGATAAGTTGTCATGAAATGGCGACAATTGTCAAATACAGTAATGATTTTATTTAAAGGTGACGAATTTTGGACAAAACTAATAAGATCAAACAACTGGGAAATATTATGATATTAAGAAAACAGTTTGTTTATAGAATTGATCAAAAACTATATTATCTGGCTGTAAAGGAAAAATAGTAGAATGCGTAATTAAACTTTTTCTCACAAAACTGAATTTTTCAGGATGAAAATACTGTACCTGCTTGTAAATGAGGTGTCTTAAGAGTATAATTGCCTGAGAACAGTAGGCCGGTCCTTACAGGACTACGGAGCTTCAGTAATTTTGTGCTAAGCTTGGGTATTTAATAAGCTTGGGGTTATAACGTAGCTTGATAAAATGCCTCAAAATGACAGAGTTTAAGGAACTCTGACGTTGTCTGGGCTAATTTTATATTACACTAGCCTTCCTTTCTCTTTATTATATTAGTATAGATAGTTAATATTAAGGTAGAAAGTATATAATATAACTAGTACAAATCAGTTGTTTTTAGATTCATGCAGTTGTAAATTAAGGTTTATGATTTGTTCCTCTATATTTGTACAAAATTCTCTTTATTACCTCAATTGGATTGTATTATACAATTTTGGTATCGATGATGTAGCAACACTAGTGTTCTTAAGTACATCAGGTCAACAAAAAAAGTTCAACGGTTGTGCGATATAATTTATTGAGGAGAAAAGATTGAATTTGTTTTCATCCGCTGCAATACATAGGTACAGTTATCTAATAAAATAGGCTTAATATGAGGATTATAAAAATATTTAATTTAATTTGTTTGTATATTGCGGAAATAGGGCAATTCGCCTTATATGAATACTTTTTTATTTAATAAGGGGTATAGTATGTAATCCTTCGTACTATCAATGGTATCATTTAGTGTTCCTGATAAAGTACATTCGAGCGAGGCGACATGAACTATTTGCAGTTCCGTGTTGCAGATTAGTGTTAATGCGACAGTCGCCATTAGTTTGGGCACTGGCATTGGTTAACGGTGCACTATCCTCGAATCCACATTTGGACATCTTTTATTCGTCACCTGCAGATTTTCGCAAAGCAGTTTGTATGTGCAAAATAGAGCTAAGAAAAAGCAATAGGCTACTTAGTCTGTAAGATTTAATTAGTTATGGTAATAAATAAATAAATAATATTATTATATAATTTTATTTCTATACATATAAAAGCGATTATTTTTTCAAACGATTTTATTCGTTCATATCACGACGTAGTACCTACTTAAAATTTCTTCTTTTGTTTTCACACGTGTTTGTTATTGACTCTTTGTACAAAAAATACACGATGAAAGTATGAAGGGGGGACAAAAGGCAAAGTAAACAATAAAAGATCGCAAGTAGACAAAGGACGCTTGAAACGCAACCGCGCTGCGCCCCACACTCTTGCAGCCAATTTCTGAAGTGACATGTGAGATAAATATTTTTAATTAGCTAAATAGCCCCTACTTGAGAAAGAGTTAAATATATTATGGGTGGAAAGTATAAAGAAAAATAAACATTTAGTAAGGCAAAAGTTTTGATAACTATAGAAATGTTTGCTCTATTCATCATCATCATCATCAGCGCATATCAGTCCACTGCTGGATATAGGCATCCAGTTACTTCCCACCACCCGGCACCGCAGATCGTTGCACCACCTCGCACCGTTTGCTCTACTAGGTAAAACTATTAACCACCTATCAAAATTTGTATGATTTGATCAGGGAAGCATTACTGGATCATTTCTACTATGACGCAATTTTATTCTGATTCGGTGACAAGCTGAGATTACCATCCAGACATACATGAGGGTACCATCGCCAAGACTCATGCTTGCTTAATGTTGTGTGTAAAAGTCAATTGTAAGCTTGCCTAAAAATATAGACAGATCAAGCAAATCTGAACGCAAAACTATACATGCGATAATATGAAGTTTTAAATATTAGTGGCTTGACATTGGATTGAATGCGCTGCTTACCGGTTTTCATGGTTTATTTTTTTCCATAAAATTTTTATTAGTTCACAAAATTACGCCATAACTATTTTATTCTCTGAAAAGTCTCAATTGTACTCTGCGATTAAATCTTTTTCGAACTTTTAGATACACATTTATTAGACAATAGAAACCTAGTGGAAATACCAAAACAGCCTCTATCTTGAAATCGGTTCGGTAAAATCCGAGAATCCGCGCCGGAAAAAGTGTAAAAGGAACGAGTGAAATTTTGCAGCGACAATGGTTCTCTTTTACATGGAACTAGTCGATATCGATAGCTGAATATTGCATTGTGGCGGGAAATACGACTGCGGAAAATACTCCATGGCGGCATTGGTTCGACGGTACGGAAAGTTATAGTACCTGTTATAGTAAGTTATAGAAAACGATCGCATACCATGTAACTTGAATCGAGTTTTTAAATTCCGGAATTAAATAAGAAAAAATATGTGATAAATTTTTATTTGAACATCTATCGGATTGGAATTTTGTTATAAAGGCAACATTGAAACTGGAGTTCTTTTCTTTTACTATGACTGTCTATATCATACCTGGAATGACTATATATAAGGTCTATATACATAGGATTTAAACCAATCTTTAGCGCTACATGTGATCAGAACTTTCAGATGAAACGGGCGTATACAAGAACCAATTATTATAATTTATTTGTAAATTAAAATTGTAAGAATAGCTCCATTTTATGCGATACAATAATTACAAATATTTTTTAATAAGATTGGGCACAAATCCTAGTAACCCAATATTTTCTCGTGGATTTTACGTTAAATGACGTATAATGGTTAAGTAGCGTTGTTTCGTGCAACTTTGAACATTAATTTTTTAATTTGTGATATTTGGGGCGCGCTAATTTCTTCCTGGCCTGCGAAATGGAATTAAAACGCTAAAATGGCATTCGCACATTGCTTGCAGGCATAGATTTAAAAAAACATAAAAAAATCTGAATTTACTGTTTCACTGATAGCTAGACGGCGAAGTATTAAAAAAAGTAAAGAATTAGAAATCATTTATTTTTATTTGTGTTAAGGTATTTCATTTTGAGTATGGAGTTAAGAAGTATGTTGTCGTCTACGATTGCGCTGTAAATACCCAAGGAGTACTAGTGTTCTGTGGTAGATACTTAGTAGCGAAGTTACAACGCAACGCAATCTTTGTGCCTCTGAAGTTAGGTGGAATAAACGACTGAGCATGTACTGCTTTAAGGAGACGTGTTTTGATTGATTTACAACAATTTTGACATGACAACGTCTAAAAAATCAATGAGCGCCGGCTGCACGCACTAAAAAGGATGACTCATTGTAACGCTACGCTCATTGTACGTTACACTTGTAACGTTACGTTGAGGCTTGAGCGTTCGGCTTGCGCCGTTCGTCGAGTGTTTATAAAGTGTAGTAAAAAATTAACGTGGTTTCCAATGTTTCGTTATGGCGTTGTCAAGTTAAACTATCGTCCGTAAACTGGCTTTACAGGCAACCAATTTTTGATTTTTGAACTGCTATTTGCACTAAGACAAAAATCCGTTGTAAATATTGTAAATTGTATGTGTAAGTAACATTTTGGTCATTTATTAAACATGGTTGTTTTTAAATTTCGAGCTAGTGTTTTGCCGTCGGTGATAAGTGAGAAAAGAAGCTCTAAAACAGGACACAGACAGAGGTGCTAACTGTAGCGAGCTTCAAACAAAGGCTCGGGAAGAGGTCGCGGCAATCAACTAAAATGTTCCCCTCCCTAGCAACGATTATACTCCTTTCTGCAACACCCTATTGTTCTTGCCCTAAGGGCGACATGTCAATCAAAATGATATACAATATTCAAAGGCGGTGATAACTGTAGTGTTTATAGAGAGGTGTTTTAAAACACCCCTCGAAAATTTATCGCACTCATCCATCTTTTGTGCTGAAGCAATACACTTATGGGTTCGTGTCGTAACAAAGAGCTTCGCGAAATGATTTTGGATCATTGATGGAATGAAAGACGGATTCGATTTTTAAACTTTGTTCACAAGGTGTTGTTTTCTACAGAAACCTGAGTCACAATACAAAGAGCGCCTTGAGTGCTGTTATGTAAAGATCGTGCATAAAGGTGACTATTGTAAGGTTTTGACTTTTGATACAATAGCAGTAGGTAGTAAATAACATACAACATAAGCCCAGGCGTTTTAACCACGTGACTTTAACTCCTCTATCCAAGAGTAAAAAGGGAGGAATTGATGAAGCTGGTTGACCGGGAGTGGTAATCTTTATGCGCATTTCCTTTCTTTCATGGACGCGTATGGCGCTGCGGCTAGTGTAGAATAAAAGCGATCTACGCTGATAATATAAGTGAAACGGTCGCAGACGGATGTGAGATGTGTGACTGCAAGTGGCGAATTTTCATGCGCTGACGATGACGGCACATTAAGCCGTCGGTCCCGGTTGTTATCGATAGATAGCAGTTATCAAACCTTGTCGGAGGTCTTATAGGCGGCGGAAAATATCCGACAGTAAAAATCCACTAACGGTGTGTTTAAAAATCCACTAACCAGAATTGGGCCAGTTGGGAGAAACTCGAGCCCAGCAATGGGACGCATAATTTTTTGCAGCAATGGGCAGTTTCATTTTTACTATGTCGGAGATCATAGGTTCCTTCCCACCAAGCCGCATGCTCCACTAACACGCTCTGGGGCAGCGTGGTAGAATAAGCTTCAGGTATTCCCAGTTCGGCCATGGTTGCATCCATAGTTAATAAACCAAAAAAATGGTTGCAATTATTCAAAGTTATCAAGCAAGCGGTTTCGGATACGCGGAACTAGGCCGTCGCACCGGATTCGGACGCGTTCCGGACCGTTATCTGAGGCCGCATCCGGACATTCTACTATCGTTTGTGTGCTTTATTTGTATGCAGTGCGCGAATACAAAAATGGATGGAGCTGATACATTTGATACAATAATACTTTGTATAAATTTAAACCTAACCTAACAAATGATATAAATGAAATGAAAATATTATTATGTTATCTGAGACCGCATGCTGGTATCAAATGATACAAACCGGCCAAGTACAAGTCGGACTCGCGCACCGAGGGCTCCATAAAATATTTTTAATGTATGATGTGATAAAAAAATTACGTCGTTTACAATATTTTTCCTTTATCTGCGTTATTAGACGTTGCATTGTAACAAATTACAAAATAATGGGTTCACGGGAAGTACCCTGAAGGTTTTGATTTCCTTGCGAGTGTCAAAAATTTAGAAGTTTATTTCCACAGCTCCAAGGGGCAGTAGACCTGAGTATTTGATATAAAAACCAGCTTGATACCTCCACGCGTTCCTGAAAAACAGGGTCTTGACAGACAAACAAACAGACGGACGGACAACAAAGTGAGGGTAAGGGTTCCGGATTTTCCTTTCGAGGTGGCTGGCTGGCTGGCTGGCTGGCTGCAACCCTTTTTGCGTCCCACTGCTGGGCACGGGTCTCTAATCATTATTGGTGAGGCCTAGAGCTTATTCCACTACGCTGCTTCAATGCGAGAGCACTATTTACGAGAGTAAAATTAAATAAGTGAAAAAGTGAAAGAACCGTCAACGAAATATGACTGTATCATACGAACAGAATCAACAGGATGATTTTAATTATTCACTGTTATCTAGTAACGCTCTTCCGGATGCACAGAGCCGGATTCGGACGCGTTCCGGACCGTTATCCGAGACCACATCCGGACATACCACTATCGTTAACATAACTCATTCGTATGCAGTACGGGTGTTTAAAAATGTTTAAGTTGCTGTTAGTAGTGGTAGTAAGCTGGAATGTTTGCGGTTAGTGTAATTATACATTTTTATTTGTATATTAACCACTGCAATAAACAATTAAAATGATATTTAATTAATGCTGCTTCCTTAGTGATTTCTTCCGGGATATGAAATTTATTGAAAAAACACTTGATCAGTATGAAGTGGAAAGGTCCACATTCTACTATATTAATGCAATATCTGCTGCGCTGTTAACAACAGAAAAATTATTGTAGTTTACAGCTATGTACATTATAGAACAGTACATCTTCTAGAAGAAAGGGTCCAATTGTTTGATTGCTTTAAGTAAATCTATATCACCAAAATAAAATAATTGCTAAAAATCGTGAAAGCGTCCTCTATATTAATTTTATTTAAGCCTGTAATTAATGTACAATCGTTTCATTTTCGTATCAATAAATATCGCAACACTTTATTGCTACTAACAAACAATTCCACAGATTTACATGAGTATGTTTATTTAATTTATTAATGTTCCCGCATGCACTTTCTGCTTATTAATGCGGGATCCGGGTGCATTATGCTAAGTGCTTGCGGGATATTTCATGTAAAATATAAAAATAAATTACGGTGCCTACAGCATTTTCATTTCTATTTCATCCTGTATCTAATAAAATTGTACCTAATTTCTCTTTCACACAGGGAATTTATTACGTTCTTGTATTTTTTGAATTCTAAGCAATTATATTGTAGACTTGAAAATATTTTGTAAATGTTGCCTTTCTTAACATAACTTTAGATACGCAGATATATATTATGGTAATAATGAGAATGTTTTTGACGAATGGATAAGTTGTTCCTAACTAGACTTTTAAAACTATCTATGGATATGTACTTACATAATAATATGTAACACGCTGCAGCCCTTTTTTTGTGTCCCATTGCTGGGTACGGGTCTCTCCCCATTATTGGAGAGGCCTGGAGCTTACTCCACCACGTTGCTCCAATGCGGCTTGGGTGGTGGGTGAGTGGCCAACCCGCTGTCGGATGTTTTGAAACCGCCCATATAGCCTCAGTCACCCATCTCACACCGGACCGCGCCCGTTTGGCTTAGCTGCGAGGATCGCTTGCGTTCGACACTCGCCGCGGGGCCAAACGCGTTTCTCAATATGTATATAATTTATGTAATTAAATAATAATTGTAGCCTTGAAAAATGAAATTTGTATTTTTTAAATGACTATTAGAGAGAATTTTAGTTCATGTTCTAGTTTAACAAATATATACTATATCTATGTATATATCGGGCGTCCAGGTACTTTATTTAAACTGTAATGTATATAAGTAAGTAAATATATGATCATCCATTACAGTAATATAACTTTCAACAAAATTGGAACAAAATTTTCATTTAAACTTGCCCTGAACTTTGCTCTCTAAAAAGGGAAAAATATTTCGATACGGTAGCGTAAGTAAATTTTCACACAAAGTTTTGTTCGTTTTGCCCACTTCATCATTCACGCACCTCTCTCATTACGCTAACTTGGAACATTACTATACACTCTATTAAATTACGAACAGGAGAGCGGCGAATTTCCTGAACATTTTATGGTCGTTCAGCGTTTCCGCTTTCTTTCGAGTTCATAACTAATGCACATAAATTACCGCTCGAAGGGCACTCAGCGCGAAATATGCGAAACTGCGTTCTACGTTCCCATGTGTAGCAGTTATTAGTAAAAGTGGAAATTGAAATAAGGGCCGCACTCGAGCCTCGCGAGCCGCTGCACGTAAGGAGACATAATGTGATGAGGCGCTCCTATCATCCCCTTTTTACGCTACTTTTGTTCACAATAGTAATCAACCTACAATTAAGGCCAGTTGTAGACATATTTATTTACGTTTGATTAAGAAATGTTTTCCTGTTTTCATCAGAGCGGATAGGCGTAAATATTGGAAACGTAGTTTTCCTTTAAAAAATAGAATTTCTGCTTTAGTCCGACTACGTGTAAGAGCATAAGTTTGCATGTTTAAAAAAGCGTAGCGTTCGTAGTTCCGTACTCTAGTTTTCAGCTGAGCAGTAATTTGTAAAGGCCGGAACTCGCAGGCGGAGTGTTATTAATTAGCTTCGATGGAGCCGGCGGTAAGAGCTTTCGATGTAGATACGGCATGGCAAAAAGAACTCCGAATAAAAATCCAAACTGTACGTATTTTAACTACGTGCGCTCGGTTTTGTTTCAAGTGACTCTTTGCTAGAATATTCGATGAGTTTGTTGATTTATATTGGTAACATGTAGTATGGGATGCTAATAAATGTGAGCTAGTTGTGAATTGTACCAGGTTAAAAGGAGGAAACTGAACCCGTTCTTCCTCACAGTACTGTTAAAAACTAAATATCCAAAGTATACATATCGGGAAATATTTTAGAAATGTATACTTATAAAAAGAATGTTTTTTTTTAAATTTTGTTTTAAACACTTGCTACAAGAATTTAGTTCATTATTTGATCTTTTTGATTGACTACTGAAGCTTACAATTAGACACACTATCATTTCTGTATATAAAAATGAATTGCTGGTCGTTAGTCTCGCTAAAACTCAAAAACCGCTAAACCGATGTGGCTAATTGGTCTTGAATTATAGGGAAGGTTTAAACGGTGAGAAAATAAGGGAAAATTGCGAAATTAATAGAAAAGCAACTTATTTAATTTTTCTATATGAACTGTTACTGTCAACCATTGGTTCTTCGCACCATTGCCCAGAAGTTTAATAGTATGAATCTGTCACTATTTATTTACCAACTTCCAAAAGGAGGAGGTACTGTATGTATTTTTTTGATACTTTACTGTTAAATAAAAATTTAACAGTAACATGCAAACTCTTTGAGATGATAAAGAAAGTTTATCCTCTTCCAATACTTTTAAGGCAAGACAATGTCTGCGGAGTCCACTAGTCTGTAATAAATTCAGTAAGATATTTAGAAAATATGTCCATAAATCATAATCATCTTAGGTTGCAGAAAGCGCAATATTTAATGGCTTTGTCGTTGCTTTTATTTAAGTTATAATAAACAAGAAGAAGATAATCAGAAACTAGGGCAGATTGGCAGACTGGAGCCGACCGCAACCGGAACCAAGGGTCACCCGCTCCGGAAGGATAGACTACAATAACGTCACGTGATAGCTCAAGCTTGCTCGAGCTTGTTTATGTTGCTGATCAGAATTAACGGCCAAGCCACGCTAGAGCATTGGCGATCAGCGATATTGCATGTGTAGTAAATCTATACTGGATCGCTGTAGCACGTTTTAGAGACTTTAAGTTTGACGACCTGCAATGTGTGCAAGTGGTGCAATGGTTACCATGCCGGACTGCCAATCGAAGGGTCCCGGGTTCGATTCCCGGCGAAACAGAAATTTGAATGATGAGTTTAAATTTTTGTTCTCGCTCTGGGTGTTTGTGTCTCAGTCTTTGTGTATGTCCATGGTACCCACGACACAGGCTGTGGGGCTATGAGTATGAAGCGTTTTTTAAGTATGCTGCATCGCTATTTCGACTACCTACTCGTAAATTCGAACGCGTTTTCAAGACAAGTGTACTCGATGCAGTATTTGGTCGCCGCGTCACACTTAACGCAAACGCGCAATTCCGCGATTAGTTTACATATTTTTTGCTAGTGACAAAATTGTTTTAAGTAATTTATTAATTTATATCTCAAGACGTGTGAGTGATTTATACTTGATGGCTATATCGTAGCTTAACTTAATATGGCAGACAGGGAGAAGATATCAGATACAGAAACTGGCAGACTTTAGGCGACCGCAACCGGAACCAAGGGTCACCCGTTCCGGAAGGATTAACTACAATGACGTCACGTGATAGCTGAAGCTTGCTCGTGCCTGCTTATGTTGTGAACCAGGATTAAAAATGTTCTCTATACAGCCGCTTTCATTCATTTTCTCACTGATTTATGACACCAGAACCATTATTTTCAACCAAAATGGGAGACCTGGAGCTGACACTCCCTCGCTTCTCTAATACGCGATAGTGAGAATTCAGGTTAGAGGCCCAACTATTTGATGTTTTCTAAACGCCTAATATGCTTTCGAAAAGGATTAAGGACTAGTATTTATCGATAACACCCGAGGCTCACAGCTTAACGTGCTCTTCAAAGGTCCATCACACCCGACCGTTCCGGATCGCTGAGCTGCGTAGATCGCTCACGTTTTACGTTAGCCGCAGGGCCATGAACGCTTGATTTTTTTTAAATTGAATGGAGTAGCGGACGAGCATGCAGGCCACGTGGTGCTAAGTGGTTGCTGCAGCCCATGGACATCTACATACAACCTCAAGCAAGCACAGGTAAGTCTTGTCTGAGGTCGTATGCAGTTGCGCTGCTACTCCGTAAGTGTGGCCGGCAACTGCACCTTTCCACCGAAACACAATAGAATTGGTTCACGGCAGAAGTGGGTGCAGGGGCGGTACTTCCCCGGACGAACCATAATAGTTCTACCACTACCACCTACAGATTTAATACATACGACGCTAACATACTATACTATGCACGAATAGGAACAAAAACATAACAAACTAATAAATCCAAACAATGCTCGCGATGTGAATGCGATCGTAACGCGATACAATAATAACGAATGACGCGCATCCTGCAATCTGAACGCGTTGTTATCGCAAGTGCCAATTAGTTGGCTCCCACTGAGATTGTAGTCCTAATGAATTGGATAATACCGTGGATTTCTTTCTTATATATTTGAATGGCTGGCTGGCTGCAACCCTTTTTACGTTGCATTGCAGGGCACGGGTCTCTCCCCATTATTGGGGAAGCCTGGAGTTTACTCCACCACGGTGCTCCAATGCGGGTTGGTGGAGATGCGGGTTAGTGGCCAACCCTCTATCGGATGTTTCCAAATTGCCCATGAGGCCTCCAACAAGGTTTAACGACTGTTATCTATCTACAACAACCGGGACCGCCGGCTCATCGTGCCCTCCGAAGCACGGAAACGCGCATGAATTTTTGCCACTAGTTTGGCGTAGGTTCGTTGATCGTTAGCAAAACGCGCATTTTTTTCAACCTTTTTTATGTCCCACTGCTGGGCACAGGTCTCCCCTCACAAGTGAGAGGGATTTAGGCCATAGTCCACTAAGCTGGCCAAGTCCGGATTGGTGGACGTCATGCTTTCGAGAATTTATGAATTTCTCTCAGGCATGCACGGCGATGGGAAACATCGTAATCAATTTAAATATCACGATATTTTCCATCACCGTGGAGCAGCGATAAATGCGCACATTACAAATTTATTTTGTCAGAGGTGCGCACCGAGGATTTGAACCCGGGATTGGTCGCGTCGAAGACCGCGGTTTTTTACCACTCGGCCATCGCTGCCCTGAACCGCATTTATATGCCTGGTATATATAGTACGATTACATTACTTTAAATAAACAAACCCTCGCATACTTCTTTTGCTATATTGTGTTGATATTAATTAGAAAACTTGTGAACGTGTACATTGAAACTGAACACCAGTACAAATGTCGAGACTCTCTCACTGCTAATATGACACGTGTCTTGGCGCGTGAGCCTTTACAATTGCCTCCCTAATACCAGCTATTGTTCATAACTACACTATTTGTGTTCTGATTTGAATTGTATGTAAGCCTTTGATTGTCTATGGGAATATTTTTTAGGTTTGTTGACGTTATAAGTTATAAGTACTATTGACCCCGCAATGTGGCGTTAAGCGATACATAGCTGCAACCCTTTATTGTTTCCCACTGCTGGGCACGAGCACTTTCCCCATAATTGGAGAGGAGACAAACAAAACAAACAATTCATAAATTAGTTTTATTTCGTGAAAATTCCTCGCGTCTTATGTTAATAAAAAAGTAAACATTTAGGTTTGCTAGTTAAGATAAAAATATTTAAGGTTGTGTATATGAAGCATATTATTATATCTTTTACATTTACAAGTTAAACAATATGCATTACGAAATATATTAGTTTTAAAGACGCTATCACACTCAGCCGAAGCTCCTAAAACATCTGTGAATGTACTCTTCATGTTATCCAGTGACACGATGGTGTCACTTTCACTGTCAAGGCTGTTCCAAAAAAATTGTGCGTGTGTAACTGCGCGTTTGCACACGGATAAACGTAAAATAATAACATACATTATTAGGAAGCTACAGGTTTTAAAAACACTTATCTTATCACCCTCAGCTGAAACGTCTTAAATAAACCGTGTAGTGTTGCCAAATCCATATTATTCAGTGACACCATCGACTCCACTTTCTAGACAGCTGTTCTAATGGTTCGGTTTTCTAGTGGTTTTTAAGATACTATTGACAACATGAACGCCACGCTTTTTTTTACAGTAAAATACATTTTCTTCTTATTTTTTTAGGATAAGAGTACTGTGTTTACTACCTGTAACAACTGTTAATAACTTTATCTTGCAAATAAATGAAATTGAAATTGAATGAATTAAAAAGTGTTTTTTAGTTTTTTATTCTTCATTATTTATTTTTAATTTTTTAGTTGGTTTTTTTTTCATATTATTGCGTTGTCATCGGCCCTTGACCCCTGTGCAAATTTTCAAGTTAATAAGAGGCTTAGAAGTAGGTGAAAATGAAGTTAAAAGATTCCGTTACATACATACATACATACATACATACATACAGGTCAAGCAAATATATGCGTGTTAAAAATGCTTGCGAGAGTAACTGCGTATGTGCACACGCAACAACGTAAAAAACATGCATTTTTAGGAAGATACACATTTTAAAACGCATATCACACTCCGCTGAAACCCCTAAAATAAACCGTGTAGTGTACTCAAATCCTTCATCCAGTGTCGCCGTCAAATCCACTGTCTAGACTGCACTTGTAATGAGCCTGCCTGCCTTGACATCAGAACTGAGATTTTAAGATTGAAATTATAAGTTATTTTGTAATTCGGGTAAAATACGGAACAAAAGTACAAATAATATGAAAGTACAAATAATACATATAAATACAAAAGTACGGAATAAATTGGTGTTTTTTTCATTTTTATAAAAAGTTTAAAGAGGTGCTTTTTAAGTAATATTATTATATCGCATGTAATTCTGTGCTCATATCTGAAATTGATATTCATTAGTGAGTTTAAACATATTTTTTTTCGTTTTAAGAAATGTAAACCATTTTTTGTTTGGGAAATCAATGTTTTTTCAACCTTTTTTATGTCCCACTGCTGGGCACCGGTCTCCTTCTCACAAGTGAGAGGGATTTAGGCCATAGTCCACCACGCTGGCCAAGTGCGGATAGGTGGACGTCATGCTTTCGAGAAATTATGAATTTCTCTCAGGCATGCACGGCGATGGAGAACATCGTAATCAATGAAATATCACGATATTTTCCATCACCGTGGAGCAGCGATAAATTCGCACATTACAAATTTCTTTGTCAGAGGTGCGCGCCGAGGATTTGAACCCGGGATCGGTCGCGTAGAAGACCGCGGCTTTTACCACTCGGCCGTCGCTGCTCGGAAAATCAATGTTTACTAGTAAATAAATGATTTATGTTTCCAGATACATGCAACCGAGTATGAAGTATTGTAACGAACATTTAGGCCGCGTCATGTTATGTTGTAGAAGCCCATGGACATCTACATCCTGTCTTGGTTAGGGGCCCGTCTTCACCGAAGTCGTATGCAGTTGCGCTGCAATTTCGGCGGTTTTTGGTCGTACCTCTCCGAAGCTGATAAAAAAATAGATGCTTTAATGTTTCATCTATACTAATATAAAGTTTAAGAGTTTGTTTGTTTGGTTGAACGTGCTAATCTCAGGAACTACTGGTTCGAATTGAAAAATTCAATTTCCACTCCATTTATTGGGGAAGGCTATACGCTATATAACATCATGCTATGACTAATACCAAAGTCCACGCGGACGAAGTCGCGGGTGGCCGCTAGTTACCAATGTATGGAGAGGATTTCATGATTTTTTTGGTTTACTGTCTTAGGTATTCTCAATACTCAATACAATCCTTTTCTACAATCTTATTTTTTACATATTAAAAAATACTCAGATTTAAGGTGAATTTCAGCGCACTATTAGTATTTAATGTATAGGTACGCAGTAATGAGTACATAAAACAACTTTACGTGCCATTAAAAACCTTCTTTTCATTTTCAGTCTACACCCAAGTACAGAGCGTTGAAGAGAAAAATTAGCTTGTTGAGACTTTTTGTTGCAATGTGCACAAAATTTCGGCATCCTTAGAGCTCTCATACAGAAATTCAATTGGAAAAGTTAGTTTGAGTCATCTCATCAGTCATTTACAGTCACATAGCTGAAAAATAATTTAACAAAAAGTGTTTCAAAATGAAGGGTTGCTCGTAAAAGTACGAGCACAACACAAGTATACAATACAATAAAATGTGATTTTTTATTTATTTATTGTGTGTAATTTGTAATCCCTACTAATATCAACCAATCAATCAAAATATTTATTTGCCAGAACGATTATTATAAATAATACGAGTATTATAAATTCGAAAGTAACTGTCTGTTTGCTAAACTTTCCCGCTTAAACTACTGAACCACTGACTTACATTTGCCTAAGTCTGTGTACTGAACCAATTTTAATGAAATATGGAACACAGATAGAGTGAGCCCTGGGAAAGGCCATAGGATGGTTTTTATCCTACGGGAACCTATAAAACGGGTCCACGCGGGCAAAGCCGCTGGCGGAAGGCTAGATCAAAGCTCTCTGAAATTTGACAATGTCGGGGGCTTGGGCTTAAATCTCGAGTGTACTTCATTAAGGTAATAAGTTATATGCGTTTTGTTTAACGCGTCTACGGCGATGGAAAATCAATAAAACTCGAGCGTGAAAGGTAATTTTTTGAAAGTAAATTCTAATAAACTACCTACTGAACCAATTTCATTTAAATTGGTACATAGATAGAATTGGAAAGGACAAAGGATAGTTTTTATCCCGCAAATATGTACTGTTCCCTTGGAAATATTTTATAACAAGTTTTATCTAATTGTAATACAACCCAAATTGCAATGACTTTGTGGGATGGCATAGCCATTCGTCGGTACGCTCCCTAACCACATACAACCTCAAATAAAGATCAAGTTTTCATGTGGTTGACCATAGCTGTCAAATGGCTTCAGTGACCATCTAACACCACGTGGCCTGCATACTCTCGGGCTGCTTCATTCTAAACAAAGAACTGAAAAGAAGTTGACAAAATAAAGGTCCAAATAATTTTCATGACATTCTAGCGCAAAAATAGGCTTACCAGTCTTTTCACCTGTCTCCTATTCACGTCGCCCTAGAAGTACAAAGGTAGTGAAGAGTTAAATTAGCCCATTGAAGCTTTTTAACTGCAACCGGCGCAGATTGCGACGCGTGCAGTATTTTCATATGCAACTATAGTTACATTTTCTCTTAGACTTAATGGTAAACTTATGGAAATACTGTATTTTAAATCAGCGAAATCGGCAAAATTGCGTATACGACCTCTTAAGCACCTCTTTGTCAGAAATATTATTTGTAATCATGTCGAATAAACTCTCTGTTAAGTACAAACACTTAGGTTGCTTTAGTTGTATCATAAACTGATCTTACTCAGTATTTTTTAATTAAAATATTGTATAAAGAAGAAAGTTCAAACATCATTAAATTTTGCAATAATCCACCAAAAAGTAACATATACAGAATCCATCAAAACGTAGCGAAATTAGAAAAAAGTTTAAACATCATTTGCATAGATTAATATTTTATTTGACCGCGCTGGCAAAGCGAGTATAAGAACTTTTTCTTGTGACTCTCAGGCATGTGATGGAAAACACAGTAATAAAATATTACAATGTTTATAATGTTTACTTATTGTGGAGCATTGTTAACAAATTTCTAAGTCAAAGATGGCGCTATTATTTGAAATCTATATCACTGGCCATTGCTTATCTGTATTTACTAAATTATATCTACACAAATAAATAAAATTGTCTGTTTGTAATATTAAAATAAACGCTTTTTACTACATTCACATGAAAACATTCATATACCATAATAACATTTAAAAAAAAAAATTTTGTCTGTCTGTCGGTCTGTCTGTCTTTTGTTCCGGCTAATCTTTGAAACGGCTGGACTGATTTTGACGAGACTTTCACTGGCAGGTGATGTAATGATAAGTTACTTAGGCTACTTTTATTTTAGAAAAATTCTACAACTAAAGTCCACGCGAACGAAGTCGCGGGCGGCCGCTAGTATTCTAATACCTACGTTTTTACACCCTTTGATGTGTCGAGTGACATTCTTATAAACGCATATAGGGCCAAGCAAATATAGGAATATAGTATGCAAAACATAAGTCAGCGCTCCTTATCCCATGCCTATTCTCTTTCTAATCAGCTTTTATTTGAACATAATTCGAACTTTCATACAAAATTTTCACCATCATCGTCATTGAAGCATTTTCGCTAAAATAGTTTTGGTCCTGCCCTGTTTGTGTAATGTGTACAATGTAGTGATTTGTAGCTATCGGAACTGGGAAGGCGGCAAAGCGATACTAAGGGCAGCTATGTGCGAACATCGTCAGAGCGATGCTCGGGTTAATGTATGTATTTAACTGTCTGAAAGATTCTGTTTACACTTCGCATTTTAGCAAATCCATCAGATAAATCTATTTAAGAGAGTAATTTAATATTTAATTTTTTTTTACATCTTCTGAGTTTTTGAAAGCAAATTTAATTTTATCTTAATTGCAATGAATATAATTAAAAAGTTATTAAAGATACGTTAAAATTTCTACAAAAATGTCTCCTTCGAATCTGACATTTGGTAAATTCGCTTACACCAAAAGTTACAAAGTTAGTGAAAAATGCCGTTGTATTTTGTCACATCGTTTTCCATCACTCACAAACTCACTCATTGAGTGGATTCATTTTTGTATTCTTAAACTTCAGCAAACAGAAATTCAGAAACAATTTGGTATATAAAAAGTTTTGGTCATGCTCTATTTGAAGAATTCTTACGATAAAGATACTATATAGTAATTTGTAGCTATTGGAACTAGGAAGGCGACAAAGCGATACAGAGAGCAGCCATGTGCGAACATCATCAGAGAGATACTCGGATTAATCCATTTAATTGTCCGAGAGATTCTATTTAGGTACACATCGCTTTGTAGGAAATCCATGATGGATGTCAATGAGAAACATATAAGAAAGAATGCAAGAGAATAAAAAAACTTTTTAATATATTAAAAAAATGAATGTTCAATATTACATTCATCATATAACAATTTCATCTTAATTGAAAATATGCAGTGAGAGATAAGCACATTACTATTTTTTTTGTCAGAGGTGCGCTATTATAAGTATTTCTGAAGTTAAGTATCTGTTAAATATGAAAGGGATTCTACATCATATTATAAATATACTACATACTATCAAAACTAAAAGGTGCCGTGTTGCAAAGGACACTGGTGTATGAATGGCGTTGCGATGCTGCCTCGGATTAATCGATTGGATTGTCCGAGAGATTCTGACACATCGATTTGTAGCACCATGCACAGCCAGCTTTAGAAATGTTCTATGCTAATATAAAATAAATAAATAAAAGTATGAAACCTATATACGGTTTTGGAGAGGAAGGAAAAAGACATACTTATTGTGCTCTTGGTTTACTTGCTGTATTTTCGTAAAGTGTATGGCATTCTAACAGGTTCTGGTAAAGCAGTCACGCTGTACTTAAATATCTGACTTATTTTACTGAATATTAAATATAAAAACTTGGCTAGACACAATGAACCTCACGGTAAATTTAAACAAGACTAAAATTATGCAATTTAAAAATTATAAACAGAATTTAGAAAATCTAAATATACAACTAGATTCAGTTGAAATAGAAGAAGTAGAACAAACTAATTTCCTAGGAGTGTCCTTAGATACTCACTTAAACTGGAAAAGTCACATTGATAAAATTAATAATAAAATATCTGCCAATTGTTATGCGCTTTCAGTATTAGTGGATGCGTCAACTCTTGAAGTAGCTAAAAGTTTTTATTATGCAAATATTTACCCCCTTCTAACTTATGGCATTATATACTGGGGAAACTCTGTCAATGTTAGTAGAACATTTATATTGCAAAAACGCAGTCTTAGAATAATGTATGGTAAAGCGAGCGATGAATCTATTCGCTCATTGTTTTCCGAAGAGAAATTTCTTACATTAACTAGTATATACATATTGGAGATTTGTACTTTCGTTTTTAATAACATAAATTCATTTGAAAAGCAAATAAACATGCGCATAAGAGATGTACCCACGAGGCAGAAAGATAGTGACGCTTTATATTTACCTCGAGTGAAATGTCAGATTTTAAAAAATAGTACATACATATTTGCTATTAGAATATTCAATAAATTACCCATACATTTCAAACAATTATCAGGTAATAAATTTAAAAGAGAACTAAAGCAATGGCTTATAAAAAAAGTATACTATAGTATAAACGAATTTTTTGATGACGTGTATTAAAATGGTTTGGGGAGCTTCCGCGTGAAATATTAACTCTAAACAATGCCTGAGAGTTTTTTTTCCGCCGGCTTTTTTTCTCTCATTGACCCAGTGGTGGGTAGGCATCAAAAGCCGATGATCCGTTAAGAATATTCTTAGCGGATCTTAAAATAAAACTATTTGACTACTTAGCTATTTAATTTTAATTAGTAATATAATATTGTATGCCAGAGCATGGTAGACTGTTTAAACTCTTATAATAATTTTAAACATCTAACTGTATGTATGTAAACAGTCAACAATAAAGTATTTTCATTTTCATTTTCATTTTCGAATGATTACTGACGACTAATTGGACTTTAACTATTTAATACCTGGACGACAGAGAGTTGCTCGGATAAAAACGATTTATTTTCTTGGTTTAATTTCAAACGATAACTCATTTGCTCAGTGTTACTTAATAACGCCATCTGAAATAGCTCCCAATAAAAATATTTACACAAAAAATAAAAAAATAAACGCAATATGGTTTTGATTGAGGTTTGAACCCGGGTCTCTAGTTCTGCAGTCAGCCCACGTAACCATTCGGCCAAGGAAGCTTTAATTCAATGAAAGAAATTTTTATACCTATATAGAGCTCTTTTAAATCGACACTGTCATTTCTTTAAACGTCGTATTGGCGGATGGCGTTTGACGGCGTTCTACGCCACAATATTATTAATACTCTCCAATAGATGTCAGGAAGATTCATATTTTTCAGTTTATATTTAAGATGATTATCGCTGAAAATATTTTTATTTATAATTTAAAAATTTTAAAAAGAAAACCTAGCTGGGTCTGTTTATCACCCCCGAAACCAAGGTACTCAATTTCATCAAAATTGTTGGTGCCGTTTCCGAGATTCAAAAAATATATTTAGGTATACAAGAATTGCTCGTTTAAAGGTATTAGATTAATCGTATACATATTATTTTATCGCCTGATTTCAAATTTCAGGGAAACGGGCAAAAACTGGATACAAATGTTCACTTGACATTGGCAATATACTCAAATGGCGATGCTATTACTGACGAAATAAATATGAAAAGCTACATCCTACAAGTTTTTTTTTTATTTTTTGACGTGATAACGTCTTTAAAATCGTTTTAGTCGGGTGGCATGTTCAGAAACTTGTGTCACACCAAAACCTCACGAGCGCGATCGCAGGTATAACGAGAGAGAGACGGACCGATCTCCCGTCTCATCTCGAGCGCTGCCAGTCATTCCGTGAAACTTGTCACGCGGAATCCTCACGAGCGGAGGCTGGCATAGCGTTCGAGTGAGTGGACCGATCTTCCGTCTCTCTCACTCTAGCGGCATACAAACGAATGGAGATTTTCTCGTGCGGTCGTTATCACGTAAACATCTCGATCGTAAACCTACTTTACAAACAATTTGCCGTTTTTTTTCTTATAATAATACCTGACTGCAATAAGCACAGATACAAACCTTCTTCAAAATCCACAACCTTAACTTTGTCGGTTTTGAAACTATTTTACAAACCAGTCTAATTCCAGTACACAAATTAGGCGTCAGTATAATCAGCGAATAAATAGTCTTGTCATGTATACGGAGCGCAAGTTTTGAACTTTTAAACGGTAATGGGCGTCATTATGTAAATTACTTGCTGTAACTACCGAATTTCGTGTTGCAGAGCGTGCATTGTGCATGTATGCACTTGTTATACATAAAGTATGGCTGGTAAGCGCAATATTATAGGATCTTGATTATGACTCTACTAGCCTGGGTATATTGTCTAAAAGTGACTTGCGAACTTTCGAGAATTCCGTGCAGCCGAAGAGAGACCCGGTTCGATTGCTAGCGAGAAAATTTGAATGATTATTTTAAAATTGTATTCAGTCTGGGTGTTTGTGATCCCGTCTTTGTATGTGAGCACGGTAGCCACGTTGTGGGTATTTGTGTTCGTCTTTATGTGTGTCCGTGGTACCAACGACACAGGGAATCGCAATGTGGGCTATGAGAACGTTGCTTTATTTATATTTTAATGAAATTGAATTGACTGAACAAATGACTGAACAATGCATATATGTACGTATATGTATACTAATATACGTTTGTATGCTCAACAAAGCCTCGCTAAAACTGGCAGTGTATGTTCGTGTGAGTACAGCTCGGATGAGTCGGGATCCGATTAATCGATTTAATTGTCCTAGTAATTCTAACATACTGAGCGGCCATAGCACATTAACTTTGTACGTACAACATGTTGATGTAAAATATATAGGACAAAAAGTACTTTCATGAAGTAACCAATTTTTCAGCTATGATAGTTCAGTGGGGTTGGGGGAATCTTCAAAAGGTACCCAGCACCTTGGGAGAGGATACCGGGTTATGTGGGATTTGACCTCACTAAAACGCCCTCGGCGGCCTGCGGTATGCGGCCACGCACACGCCGCCGTCCTTTCCCGGGGCTGCTGGCTGGACGGGTCGAGCTCCCACTCTCACCGCCCGCAACCCCAGAAGCCCCCTTTTAGTCGCCTCTTACGATCAGGCAGGGGATACCGTAGCTCTATTCTTAATCCCGAAGCTACAGGGACTGGTGTCCCATACCTAGAGACTAGCCCTGCGTACTGTTTCAGTCATTATTAATCTATCTTATTTAGTTGTACTTGCGGCTGCCCGCGACTTGCGCACGCGTAGCGTGATGTTATATAGCCTGTAGCGTTCCTCAATAAATGTACTATTCAACATAAAAATATTTTTAAAATTCGAACCAGTAGTTCCTGAGATTAGCACGTTCCAACAAACTCTTCAGTTTTATATTATTGATAAAATATACATAGATTCACGGAGGAGATATTAGGGTTTAGAGATATATAAAGCGTGTTTCTATATAATAAAACCTTTTTTTCCTGGACAAACAAATCGATTCATCGAACTATATGATTTGGCATAGAAATAAATTTAATAATCCACATTATTTAGTGGCAGTTATATGAGTTTACTATAGTTTAATATGAAATAAATATTTTTTCTTTCTTTCTTTTACGATTATACTATTCTTGGGTTAGTATAATCATATAAAATCACATAACCCGGGCGAAGTCGAGCTAGATCCCTGGTTCGCTAATAATTCTTTAAAACATTGATTGCATTACGGCATATCAATGATTATACAATGTAGAAGGAATACATGCAGGCCACTTGGTGTTAGTAGATGCTGCCACGCAGGCTACAACAACTGATAGCAATATCCAAAAAGTGTGAGCGGTAACCCCATATTTCCACGAAATACGAATTAATAACTTCACTGAAAAATGGGTGCAGCGGTGGTATCCATTTGTTCATCCGTTCAAACCATTCAAGTTCTAGCATTCACCACCTATGGATTGTATTGTATTGATAAATCTTCTGTTTGTCCCGAGTACGTACCTATTTCATATAGGCCCCTAATCTAAATACGAATCACGATCTCTGTACGGTATTTGTGCTGAGGCAGCTCAAAGAGACGTGATTCAATCAATAGAACAATCGAATCAGTTAATCCACACCAGAGAGATGTAGATGACGTAAGACGATATAATTCATCAAAGCAACGTTTGCTTTAAAATACGGTCCATTTTGCTATGCTCAAATCACTGTTGTGTTTGTATTTGTTTTTTGGGGACACCCTGCTACAAAACCCAAAAGGAACGTAAGTAGTGACAGCGTATTAAAATATTTAAACAAGAAAACCCAAGCACAAGCAAGATACATATGCCACGTTAGCATGAGGCCCCCACATCCCGTCTCTTCCCATTTTCTCGTCCCATCTCTGGGCAGGAGCACCATAATATCAGCTACACCAATTTGACTCCGTTGAAAAGCGCGCAGTTCTAATCGTTAACGACCCAAGATTGACTGACAGGCTAGAAGCGCTTAGCTTTCGAAGAGACATAGGCTCGCTCTGCGTGTTCTACCGACTTTACTATGGTGAGTGCTCCGAGGAATTTTTCAAATTGATGCCTACATCACCATTCTATGATTATACCATGAACGAAGGTTAAAGTTCCTTCACAGTCCTCTTTGTACGCTACTTTTTACCACGGACGTGTAGGTTATGGGACAACCTTTCAGTTGAGGCGTTCCCAGTGGACTATAACATGGGGTTCTTCAAGAAAGCTGTAAAAAAAACTCTCCTCCAATGCCGGCAATGCTCCTCTGGGGTTGCCCGTGTTCATAGGCGACGGTGATCGCTTAACACTACGCAGCCCGTCTGTCTTTTTGTTCGGTTTATTTATAAAAAAAGAGTAGAGTTTATATCTTATATATAAAATTCTTTTGTCACAATGTTAGTTACCATACTCCTCCAAAACTAATGCTGGCCCACACCAAATATTTAAACGCGGTACGGAGTTCGCGGGGTCAGCTAGTTTAAGATAAAAACAATCTGTGCTTTACTCAGTACGAACTTGTAATGGCTCAGTTTAAGGTGCACTGTAGGTACACCGATATCCGAATACTACTCCTCATAATAAGGACCAATTTTTAACTTATTTATCGTTATCAGTTCAGTAGAACCATTTTTTTTCATTTCATTTCATTTCAAACAAAACAGCTAAACATTCTAACAACTTATCAAAAAACTAATCTATGCAATTAAAATGTTTATTCCAGTGGAACCCTAAAGTCATCAAATCCATTACTGCGACGGGAAACTGCTTCCATCTTGCAAGTCCGAGATGAAATGTCATTTGAGTCTGTAATTACTCAGACTTTGCACTTCAGACAGAGAGTCAGTGACAAAAGTGCGCTAGATGGAGGTAAGCGTAGACGAGCTCTTGAGATGAAGATTGACGTCTCAGCTTAATGGAATAGGAATGATACGCTAAATTAAGGCGTATAAGTGTTAAAAAAGTATAGTAAAAAGTAACTCAAAAAGAAATAAATAAACATAATAACGATAATTCCGTTTATACCGTAAGTTGAGTGTTTTTTTAATAATAAAACAAAGCTACTTTGATGACCTCAATGGCACAGTGGCACTTTCATGCACGTTACCGTGCTTTGGTCCCTTCCTTCGGTTCTTGGTCCCGATAGATAACAGTCAAACTTTGTCGGAGGTTTTTTTTAAAACCTTCTAAAAGTACCCGGCACCGTAGGAGAGATACCGGGTTACGTGGAATTTGTACCGCGCTAAGACTTTCTCAGTGGCTTGCCTCAGCGATTCGAAAGTCCTGGATCTCTTGAGGGACGCATCGGTGTCCTCGAAAGATATATTTCTTTCTATTTCTATGGTGTACTGATTGCGCAGCCTAATAATACCAACCTGGCTGCAACCCTTTTTGCGTCCCACTACTGGGCACGGGTCTCTCCCCATTATTGGGGAGGCCTGGAGCTTACTCCACCACGCTGCTCCAATGCGGGTTGGTGGAGCTGCGGGTTAGTGGCCAACCCGATGTCGGATGTTTTCAAACCGCCCATAAGGCCTCCGACAAAGTTTAACCGGGACCGACGGCTCAACGTGCCCTCCGAAGCACGGAAACGCGCATGAAATTTTTTTGCCACTAGCGGTCACCCATCTCACACCCGACCGCGCCCGTTTGGCTTAACTGCATAGACCGCTTGCGTTCTACGCTAGCCGCCGAGCCATGCGCGCTTCAATACTAATACAAAATAATACCAACCTAAATAATATATAAAACGCAGAAATCTTTGTAATACATAATTAAAACAGCTCACTTCAATAAATGTATGTAAATAATAGCACAACTTACTAAAGCTTTTATTTCATTGATGGAAACAATCAGATTTCGCTTTGTTGCATAATAATGATCAAATTCTCGTTAGCATTTAATACTGTTAATGTATTACTCGTATATCAAATAGCTATTATTTGAATCATTTACGCTTACCGGAGCATTTTGTATAAGCATAAATAAATGGTTTCAAAAGTCTAGATATTTAACAGAATAATTTGATATTTCATTTAAATTTGTACAATCATCGATGCAAAAGCGCTTTAGTAAAAATAGACTAGTGAAAGAATGATAAAATGTTATCAATAGTTCATTATTATGCTATGTTCCCAAGAATGTTATATACACAATTGCTTGATATATAACGACTGTGAGTCGCTGTCCTTATTAAATTTTGTGTTGGTTCGCTTGTTGCTTTCTACATGAACGTAATGAGAACGTCTGCTTACTTGACAGTCTAATTAACGTACGATATTCTCAGAACATTTAACGTGCCGTGTACGAAAGCTTTTGTTTGTGTCAGAAGTACTAAAAAGCATACTACTTTATTAGGTACTATTTTATAATTGAACGGCCACCGCCCGCGACTTCATCCGCGTGGACTTTAGTTTATTGCCATCCTCAATGAATGGACTATTCAACACAAATACTTTTTCAATTCGATCCAGTATTTCCTGAGATTAGCGCGTTCAAATAAACAAACAAACTGTTCAGCTTTACGTATATTATTAGTAAAGATAATTCGACTGTATTTTTTGTAAGGCAGCATGGTGGAATAAGCTCCAGGCCTCGCAATATTGAGTAGAAACTCGTGACAAGCAGTAAGACGTATTCTTAAAAAGGGTTGCATCCTTAGAGCATCGAAGATATTGATTCACCCGTCAGTTTGCAGCCAAATTGTGAAGGTGAAGCAAAAAGTGATGAAATTTATTCCTACTGTTTTAATTAGTAGTAAGCTTAATTGTATTGTTCGACTGAGAAAGATGGCTTGCGATACTTATCTGCATAATAAGACAAGCTTCCGCCTCCCGAGTAGCAGTGCAACTGCATACGACCTCAGAAAGAACTTTGCGACTAATTCATATTAGCTACATACACACATCTAATCAGGCAATTTAGTTGTTTGAAGATAAACGAGTGCAATCACGTGCAAAAGCTACGTTCGAATCAGCTAACTGAATTAAAAGTTGTTCACGGACTGCAAGCGAGCGGTAAAATCACCGTATTTATCTAATTTATTTGAAAAATAAACAAGAAGGATTCGTTTATAAGATACTCGACAATTTAGAGACAATGTAGCTTAAACATTTTTCATATACTCGACAAAAGGTCACGAAAAATTAGGCACAAATTATACAAGAGACTTCTCACACGTATGTAAAATTTCAGAAAAAAAATTAATAACATATTCCACCTAAGTTTATGGAGAGTTCAAAAGGGTCAGTAAAATAATCAAAGATACACACATTCTAGTCCGCTCTCTTTTAATTTATATTCTAATATAGTACAATTTGATGGAGAAAGGTGAGCAGGTATCTGATAGGTATATCTTAATTGGAAAATCTACGTTTTAAAGTACTCGTATAGAGAGTACCTCTAAATTAATGTGAATATTAATTGAAGTCAAGCAATCAGGCGTAAAAACTAATTAGTTTAGAAATACTATAATTTCATTACTGAAATTGTTATCAATGGAAAACATTAAAAAAACTGTATCAAATCTTTTTCCTTGGTTTAAAATAAAATAAGATATCTTCACGCGTCGGCTTACGGTGAGCCGATCGGATGAGACGGGCGTATAAAAGGTTGTCTTTGCATTACCTTCGCTAAGTCATAGTACAGTTATTTTTGGAATTCCTGTATTTAAACATTCTTTTATTTCTCTCTTGTGTTTGGATTGGGAAAGTACATCTTCAAAAACTCTGTGGTTAAAAGCCTGTCCAGTGACTATATGTAAGTAAAAATAATAAAAAAATCCAAATATTTTTAATAATTACAATAATAATAACACTACACACTCATAGCCCCACATTAGGATCCCTGTGTCGTAGGTGCCATAGACACACACACAAAGAAAAACACAAACATCCAGACAAAGAATAGAAATTAAATCTCATCGTTCAAAGTTCTGCTTCGCCGGGAAGTGAATTTTCAATCGGTTGTTCGGAATGGTAACCAATTCGCCACACGGGTCATCGAAACAAACTTTGAAACATTTCTGAAACGATAGGTAATAGCGTAAGCCTGCCACAATCAATGCACAATTTACAGCGCGAGAAGTATTGGTGAACATTTAAAATACTTGCTTTGGCGCTTGCTCCCAACAGCAAATATTTTGCTGTTAGTCAAATGCGAAAAGTGATTTCGATTAAGAGAATATTTATATTAAAAATAAAACTGAAATGTTCTGTAGCGGTTTGAAATAATAAGATACCTTCACGCTTCGGCTTACGGTAAACCGCTCGGATCGGACGGTCGTATGAAAGGTTTCTGTGCATTACCTTCGCTAAGTCATAGTACATTTATTTTTGGAATTTCTGTATTTAAACATTCTTTAATTTCTATGTCTAAGAAAGAAGCTCTTTGTATTGTGTCTGTGTATGTGGCTTGGTTTGAATTAGGAATGTACTTTTTGTGCTCTTTATCAGTAAAAATTTTAGGTAAAAACTTTTAAATCTTGGTAGGACATTGCGCACAGAAAAAATCAAAATGCATACCTTATAAAGGTTGCACTAAACCACGCTTGGAAAGCAAGATCATGACTTATTAATTTTTATACAATGACATGATTTTTACTGCTTTTTATTATACCCGGACGACTGAGCGTTGCTCGGACAAAACTGATTGATTTTCTTGGTTTAATTTCAAACAAAACACTCGTTGGCTTAGAGTTGAAGTTGAACGCCATTTGAAATAGTTCCCTTGCTTGCTTGATAGCTTGTAATTGGAAAAGATTACCGTAGATGAATTTAGAAAAACGATTTGCGTTTTGTCTTGTTTTAGAAATGAAATTGCGAACCTTCTTGAATACGTTTTAATAATATAATATGTACACACACAATAATGCGCAGTGATAAAACTGGGACATGAAAAACAAATGATGATTAACAATTATTAAGAAGAATGGAAAAATAAGTCGTCGATAACACGTATCTTTTTTGGTTGACAAAGAAGGCAGAAGAGGAGCAATGTAATGCCCACTCATACGTAGTTGGAAGTTGGAAATTCAAACAATATGTGATACTAATCATAAGCACCATTAAACGGTTTATTGGTTAACGTTTCGTTACCATTTAGCCGGTGGAGATGCTATTATCGTTCCATGGAGAATAAGGGTTCTTTTAAAACTGCTATTGGAAAAGGCTTTTGAAAATTACTTTGAGGTAAAGTATCTGAGAAAGTAGCATTAAGCACCAGTGAACTATAGAATCGCTTCATTTGTCAGCGCTCTCTTGCCATTAGCCGGCGGATATCCTACTATCGTTCCGTAGCGAAAGGATTTCGTATCGATATCGTTCGTACTCTTAAAACTCTTATTTTTTTTCAGTTAGAAAAAAAATAAGAGTTTGAGAAGATAACCTAAAGTATCTAAGAAAATATGATAAGCAACCGCCAGTGAACGATACGGTTGCTTCTTCCATAGCGACTAAAAATTTTCATGAATCTGCTATTGAAAAAAAGCTTTTAAAGATTATTTTGGACTAAAGTATCTGAAATAGAAAACCCAAGCGCTACAGAATACGAACTCGCCTTATTTGTCCCCCTGCAGTAGCCCGCGGATACCGTGTTGTTCTTCCGTCGTGAACGAGATTTTTATAGAATTGTAAATGAAAAAAATTTGTACAGATTGAGATTACTTTACTATAACGTATAGCAGAAATTGACTAATCGCCAGTGATTGATGGATCTCCTTCGTTTGCCAGCGCTGGCTCGCAATTAACCAGTGACTAGGAATAAGTTAAGTGATATGTGTGTATATATATGTATACATATACATATCTTTATAATAACACCTTATGAGGACTCTTATCAAACTGCTATAGGGAGAGTATTTTAAAGATTAATTTGCACTAAAGTATCTGAGATAGAAAACCGAAGCGCAAGAGAACGACGGACCCACCTTATTTGTCAGCGCTCGATCTCCATTATTGTGCTGTCGTTTCGTAGTGAATAGGATTTTTTTGTTTAAGTGCATCTGAAACAGATTGAGAAGATTAGTTTGCTCTAAATTATCTAAGAGATTACCTTTAATGTTCCATGGATGCCATGATCGATGGATCTGCTTCACTTACCAGCGCTCACTCGCTATTGACCAGAGAATAAGGCTACTATGCAAAATAAGGATTCTGATCAAACTGCTGTTGGAGAAGACCTTAAAAGACAACTTTGCGCTGAAGAATCTGTTTACATAATTGGAAGTAAATAAGTGAGTATTTTCTCTCAGGCATGCACGGCGATGAAGAACATCGTAATCAATTAAATATCACGATTTTTCCATCACCGTGGAGGAGCGATAAATGCGCACATTACAAATTTCTTTGTCAGAGGTGCGCGCCGAGGATTTGAACCCGGGATCGGTCGCGTAGAAGACCGCGGCTTTTACCACTCGGCCATCGCTGCTCGATATGATAATATTCTGTAGTAAATCAGCATTCTGATTATAATGTAATTGGAAAAGACTTATATATTACTTTTCGTTAAAGTGTCCTAAAAAGTAATCCTGGGCGCCACTCAACTATAGACCTGCTTTAGTTGTCAGCTCTAGCTTTTCTTTAGTAGGCAGACACCTGCTATCGTTATGCAGCGAGTAAAAATTGTGATCAAAGTACAAATGGAGAAAACTTTTAAAGATTACTTTGCATTGTAGTATTTGAGAAAATAACCTTAAGCGTCCGTGAACTACAGAGTCGTTTTATTTGTCAGTGCTCACTCGTCATTATCCAGCGGATATGCAACTATTGATTCGTAACGAAAGAGGATTTTGATCGAACTACGTTTTGAAACTTATTAATTTACTTTGCACAAATGACTACAATCAAAATATATATAATATCGTATAAAGTATTCGTGAAATTCTCTTTGTAGTTATCGAAAAAAGTAGCCTTCAACGCAACGGCTGTTTTACATTGATCCAGCAACTGGATCCAGAGTTACTGGATCGGCACTGGATTAATGTAAACATGCTCCAATCTAGTGCAGCGACTAGTATCCAGCGCTGGATCAGAATAGAGTCGTTCCTATTTTACACGCTTTTTATTAGCTTCACCTGTATGTTTGTATGTTTGTTTTTGTAACCGACTTCTTTGGGCGCGATTTTGACCCACTTTAAAGGGCCAGATTTCGTTCAAACTTTGTAGATTTATTGAGGACCGATGACAATACACTAATTTGATAAAATTATTCCATTTTTCAATTTGCAAAATATGATTTTTGTTAATTTATATAATTTTCTGGTTAACTTGAAAATTTGCATAGGGGTCAAGGGCCGATGACAATGCAATAATATGAGAATAAAAATCCAACTAAAAAATTAAAAATAAATAATGTAGTTTAAAAAACTAAAAAAACACGCTTTTGAGAAAATACGAACTAAAAACTAAAAAAATAAGAAGAAAAATGTATATTACTGTAAATAAAGCGTGGGGTGGTTTTTAAGATACTATTGACACCATGCACCCCACGCATTTTTCAATCCAGCGACCTCCCACCACACGCCGCGCACCCCGCGCCTGTGTCACTGGAACTGTGTAGCCAGCCTCCGACACGTAATCTGTCTTGTCTTGCGTTGTCTGTTTTGTCTGATATACAAGTTTGCCAAAAATGTCTAAGTGTCTGTTTTGACATTTTTTGAAGAAATCTGCCCATCACTTATCTATTTTCCTGATCCAGTAGCAATGCCAATCCAGCGCTGGAAAGTAGCGTTGCAGCCACTGGATGTAAATCAGCCGTTATAGTAAAATTTAATGGCAGATCAAGGAATACAACTGAAGCTGTTGTTACCTACAGTGTTGTAGCCACATTTGTTAATAAAGTTAGAGCATAAAACAGTTAATATTTATTAATTGCTATAGTTTCCGTAGAGTCTTATTACATACATTTTATTGAATTACACAAATTTGAATATCAGCAATCACAGATTTTTGCACATTTCTCTAAAAGAAGAAGAATCTTTTCAACTTTTTTTATGTCCCACTGCTGGGCACATGTCTCCTCTCACAAGTGAGAGGGATTTAGGCCATAGTCCACCACGCCGGCCTAGTGCGGATTGGTGGTGCTGATTGCGCTAATAATACCAGAATACTGTACATTTCTTTAAAAAAAAAAAGAAACTATACTTTCCACTTATTGTCTGTAGTTTAACTAGTAATAAGCAATTTTCTCCACCAACCCGCATTGCAGCAGCGTGGTGGAGTAAGCTCCAGGCCTCCCCAATAATGGGGAGGGACCCGTGCCCAGCAGTGGGACGCAAAAAGGGTTGCAGCCAAGCAATTTTTTCAGCATCTAAATATTAAATTATAATGACTCTCTTATAATGTCTGAGATTTTATATGACACTAATACATACCCGTGAAAGTAAACGTCTTTAGCACCCGTGAACGATGTAAACTGCTACATTTGTCAGTGCTCCAATGGCCATTAGCTCGCGGATATCCCGCTATCGAGTTCTGGTATTTGTTCAAGCGCGATTGGATATTTCTTACGGAAAATCTTAACAAATACGTTAACGTATTAATTTTGTAATATTAGGCAACTCAAGTTTAATTGAGCATGCAAGGTGCCAACTTTGGCGGCTTACTCATAGCGCTTGCGGAGTGCTCCAGGTTCTAAGCATGGAACCTATCAGTAACTGCCTTTTCCAGATCGTTATAAATGGACCCTTATGATGATGGTTCCTGCTCGCAAGCAAATGCTACCTTATAAGAGAGCTACGAGCTGCAATCTCCATTTTACGCAATATTGAGAATTTTGTTTCCATCAGCACGTAAAATAGGCCGGAGTGCTGTAAGACTCCATACGCACTAATACTGTGAGAAATGTCGTGAGGAAGGGACCATCGTTCTTTCCTGACGCTTAAGCTCTATTCGTCAGGGTTTGCGATGCAGTTTTCTAATAACAGTAGCTGTTTGCGAAAAAAATCAACTCGTGTAATATATATTTTTAAGTTCAATAAGATATCCAGTTAAAGTTCCACTATATAAAAATATAACGGAGTTGCAGTTTTTTTTATTTGAATGGAGTAGCCGACAAGCATGCAGGCCACGTGGTGTTAAGTGATCGCTGCAGCCTATGGACATCTACATACAACCTCAAGCAAGCATAGGTAAGTCTTGTCTGAGGTCGTATGCAGTTGTGCTGCTACTCCAGGACTGGTGGTCGCCTCATGTAAGTGTGGCCAGCATCTTTCCACCGAAACAATAGAATTGGTTCACGGCAGAAGTGGGTGGTACTTCCCCGGGCGAACGATAATAGTTCTACCACCTACAGTTACGAAGAAGTCGTACAAAATCTTACTTATAATATTTATTATGTTGGAACTAAAAGGTTCTAATTATTATTTTATGCACATAAATTAGGGAAGTAAGTACTATACAGCCGCAATACTTATAGCAAAAGCGCCAGTGAATAATGGGTGTAGCTCCATTTGTCAGCGCTCGCTCGGCCATTAGTGGCCGGATATCCGCTATCGTTCCACGGCGAATAATTCTGATCAGGCTGAGCTAGCAATAAATCGTGTAAAACTTCAATGATTTTGTTTTGGAAACTGATAAATATAAGGTTGAGGTGAACATAGGTTACAATTTTTTTCCCATTGACTGACACACACTGACGCTGTTTATTTCTTCTACTATTTACAAAGAAGGTTTCATACATAACAGAAACAAATTGTCTAATTTGGCTGCAACCCTTTTTTGTGTCCCACTGCTGGGCACGGGTCTCTCCCCATTATTGGGAAGGCCTGGAGCTTACTCCACCACGCTGCTCCAATGCGGCTTGGGTGGTGGGTGAGTGGCCAACCCGCTGTCGGATGTTTTCAAACCGCCCATATACCCACATTGGTGCTGATTTAGGTTAGTGGTCAACCCGCTGTCAGAGGCTTTCAAACCGCACATAAGGCTTCTGACTAGGTTTAAAGACTTATCTATCGATAACAACCGGGACCGACGGCTTAGCGTGCCCTTCGAAGTACGGAAACGCGCATAAAATTTTTACCACTAGCGGTCACCCACCTCACACCCGAACGCGCCTGTTTGGCTTAGCTGCGTAGATCGCTTGCGTTCTACGCTCGACGCCGGACCATGCGCGATTCATTGTCATTGTCTAATTAAAAATGTTTATTTGAATTTGTATGATCATATTGGGAAAGCTCTCGATCATAAGTTTTATTTGTGTTTTGGTAAAAACTTTTGAGCAGCAGTACTGACTTGAGGCTGGATGTCATGACTCGCAAGCTAGTTTGAATGCACTTACTTCTCGACTACAATTTCAGGAGACCTGCTTACTCGATTGCTGTTCGACTTCATCTTATTAAATTGTACAGGGCTTGTAAAATTTTAAATTCCTTATATTAGCTAGAATACAATAGTTTTTCTACCAACATTACTGATGAAACATAAATAAAAAACTCATTGCAAGAAGAAACAATAGTATTCTTATAATTGTTTTACAGGATATTTCTGTACGGGAAATAAAATAACCCCGTTCAGAATAATAAAATGAATTCTTTGCCTTTGTTTCCACAGTACTCATAAGCGAGCGACGGCATTTATAAATTGATATGGCAAAATAGAAATAATAAAAAGTGGACGTAGAACAAAGCGGACAGCATATTTTCTTAAGTAATTGCTGCAGCAAACGCTATGAGAATTAATAGCGTTTTCTTACATTTTCATAGAAATCAAATACGTAGACGGCGCGTGTCTATGTATATCGATTATTTTAGTCGACTATAGGTAACAAAAAGGCTGTATTATTATATATGTATGTTACCTACCTCCGAATTTTTTATCATTTGAACATCAACAAAATGTATTTTTTTTGAAAACGGGTATTCCTAACGTAGTCCCATATATCCGGATAAAATAATTTGATCCAGATAAGTTGAGCACTTTTTAGTTATCATTACGGTTTTGAATAGACCTTTTAGATTTTTTCAACCTTCGTTTCAGTACTTATGATAACGTGGTGGTCCCATAAAGAAGTGGTGATAATCTGGTTTTTAACCGTAACAGTAACGGTAGTAAGTTAAGTAACAATTTTTAACAAAACGGTTCCCGTGGAATCTGTTTTACCTAACTTGGGAGGCCTGCAGTACTCTACAATGCTCCAATGAGAGTTAGTGCAAACCCACTCTTGGATGTTTTCAAACATTTAAAGTCTCTTACGAGGTTTAGGAGGCCGTAAACAAAATTTTGCCGAATTTTTGATTTACCTGATTTTACACATGAGTTCACATGACATTTTGCAATTAAGATACAAAAATTCAGTTCGCCACTTTTTTGTTTTTATTACTTTTTTTTACTTAATAGACCGGAAGACGGTGACAGTTCTTTGAATTTTTGCTATATGTATCTTATTAAGCCTCTTAACGACTGCTACCGATACCAGGACCGTCGGCATACTATTATAAATGTGGAAGTGTGTTTCTTTGTCTGTATTTCGTCCCAACGATGCTACGGATTGACGTGCTTCGAATGGAGACAGTTAGGGGACTGGAAAGTGATATAGGCTACTTCTTACCTACGAAAATCTCATTCTTATGTGAATCAACACGTAGTCCACACAGGTAGAGCTGCGCGTGCAAAGCTAGTATTCTTTTAAATAATTAACGCCGTTTATTTGTAGGTCGTTCCAGATTGTGATGTTAATAGATGATTATTGGGAACTATAGCTGCTTTAAGCGCATTTCCATGCTTTAATTTAAACATGAAAATAAAGCAAATTGGTTATTGGTTATGCTCCAAAACTATGTAGATGCTTTGGCACAAAAAGATGCAAACAACACAACATTTTTAATCAGTTGTTTCGTTTCTAAGCTAACAAAGCTTTACATTCGGCAAACTACGGGAGTAATAGCATTTTTAATATTTTGCGAGCTCTTTTCCGTTCTTTTTACGCTAGAATGTTATTACTTTGCAAAATATTTTTGTAGAAGTACATTCCTTTATTTGGTAATATTTACAAGTAGCGTTTGATCGCTCGAGCCTTAAGAGTCAGGTGTATAATGCATACGAAAGGAGTATAAAAGTAAGCGAATATTTCTCTTAAAGCCATGACTTTACGTAGAGTCTTATTAGCATAAAATAATCGTAAATTCAAATAATGTGGATTGAGTTGTTTTGATCATAGAATCCGGTATATATCTGCTTTGAGCTTGAATGCTTGGCAAGTTACCGAACAACAGTAATGAAGGTTTAATCCGCTAAATTCCTGCATAATCCCGTAGGATCTATTCGACTTGGCTGCGCCGTATAACTACTGGGATATGACTTGTATAACTATTGAAGCGAATATGGTCTATCTGTCTTAGTGTTGATAATGCTGTGGTAACTTTTGGAATAGCATGATTTCACGTGAACTTATACATTATTAATATTTTAGTCCTTTAACGATTTTATAGGTCGATAGGCTGAAAGTGGAACGTGTAACTCATTAACATAAGTGAGTGTGTATTATTTTTGAAGGACATAACATACGCGAATGAAGTGTGATGTGGCTCAATCTCATAAAGATAATGCTATAATAATAAAATATTTATTTCAGATTATTTGTCCATATTTTATATTAGTATGAGTTAGTAACAATTTGATCTTATAACTATGTTAGTATTGTTAGTAATTAATTTATATTAATAAAGCTATTAATAAAGCTTTTGGAAGTTTCTCAATATAATATATTATGATCTAACGCTAGCTAGTTGTTTGGGTAGCATAATTACGGAGTTGTAACCTATTCCAACCCTAATGCCCGCCCCACACGTAACGAGAAATCATTCGATTTTAGACTGTACAGATAAATCGAATGCCCCTAGTGCCTCCACATGCCACCGATATCTGCGTCTATCGTTAGATTTCCGCTGAGGTTCAGCACAATTGAAAATGACGATGACGCACTTGCGTTGTCGGACCTAATTATGTGCTTAAAGAAAAAAAAGGCGACGTGCTTACATATTATTGCATAAAACGCACTTTGCGTGATACCCACGTCCGAACACAAGCGGGATTCGAGACCACAGAGTACATTTGTGTATACCGAAATCCGAGACGAACTGCCGAACTTAGCGATCACGAACGCAATCGAGAACGTGTAGGGCAGGCATAACACACACAATCTTTACTGTTAAATAGTAGATCGTGTAAAGTTTTTTATTATTTTATAAGTGTGTTACCGTTATAATCCGATGATAAAATATTGTTCTACACTTTTAAAAGTTTTTATGCGACCTTTTTGACACAGCGCCTTTAAACCCGTACAAAGATTTTCCGAATAGTTCTAAAAATTGTTTTGTTTTTAAAAATAAAGCAGCATACAGAGTAGCAAAAATACTTCAGATATGGTTCAAGGTTCTTACGCAGCATTCTTAGCTTACTTATAATAACATACTTGTAACGATTTTAACTTTAACTGAAGCTTATTTGGGCTACCTGCTCCGTACAATATTATTATCTGGAATTTACCATGCATAGCAATGAGCAGCGATAACTGAGCGGTAAACAGTGTTCATTTTGTCCCTGCTCCACGGCGATGGAAAATATTGCGATATATCATCGCCGTGAATGACTGAGAGAAACTCGTAATTTCTGGTAGACATTATATCCACCAATCCCCACTTGGCCAGAGTGATAGCCTAAATCTCTATTACTTATGAGAGGAGCCTGTGCCTGCTGTGCCCAGCAGTGGGACACAAAAGGTTGAAAAAATTGCATAGACAGCAGAAAAGCTGTCAATTCTTTGTAAGCAACTGTAATTGTATTTTTTTTAGTAATAGCAAGAACATTATAAATGCATGGTGAGATAATTCTAGCTACATAAACAGATAATTCTAAATACATAAATAAATGATGACGGATTTCCGAAGGTAATGTCCACCTGAATTATTCCCAAGAATATCTCAGCTTTACATTATCCTGTTTGCAACAGTACCAAAACTATCCGATGCTTGGTTGGGTCTGATTATAATAATAATATTTTATAGAATTAACTATACCTACTATACCTATACTAGAACGAAAACAGACATAATATATTTAGTGTGTAGGTAAGATAAAAGTCTTTATGCAGTCTTTTTACAGAAATAATCAGAGAGTTATACTCGTATATTTGCAGGTATAATAAATAATGTACTTAGTTTAAAAAACTAAAAAACACGCTTTTGTGAAAATACGAACTAAAAACTAAAAAAATAAGAAGAAATGTATTTTACTGTACAAAAAAGCGTGGGGTGCATGGTGTCAATAGTATCTTAAAAACCACCCCACGCTTTTTTTACAGTAAAATACATTTTCTTCTTATTTTTTTAGTTTTTAGTTCGTATTTTCACAAAAGCGTGTTTTTTAGTTTTTTAAACTACATTATTTATTTTTAATTTTTTAGTAGGATTTTTATTCTCATATTATTGCATTGTCATCGGCCCTTGACCCCTGTGCAAATTTTCAAGTTAATCAGACGCTTAGACGTGTTAAAAATATAAAACTTTATATTTGTTTCATTAAGTACCTACCTTAGGCCACGAATTTATCAGCCGCCCGTGGTATATTTTTTTTATCCTGATGATCCTAGTTAGGACTTTAATATAAAGTTATGAGATTATTGTATTGTCATCGACCCTTGACCCCTGTGCAAATTTTCAAGTTAATCAAACTCCTAGAATTAAGTGAAAATGAAGTTCAAAGATTCCATTACATACATACATACATACATACATACAGTTCAAGTTAAATAAAAGCGTGTTAAAAATGCGCTGCTGCTTTTTGCATAAATTATAAGAAAAAACTTATAGGTCTCTCGAACAATCTTATACAGAATCAGAAATAATACACTGCAAAACGATCATACAAAAAGGTTGTGTTAAACCTGTGAATCTCTTAAAGTGTTTGAGTATTCGTTTTTAATTTTGTTTGTTATCACAGTTTAAACGGTTTATAGATTTCTTTGCAACATTTATCCATTAAGACCAGGGTGTTATTAATGTGTGCAACGATAATCCCTTTAGCTACAATTTTTAAAAACAACGCCATTTTTCAAAGTTCTCTTTAACTATAAATATCCTACTACCTTATACGTTTGAAATATCTGGATAAAACAATCACGTTGCATACAGAAGTACTTGAACGACAATATCAGCACATAAAGCCATTAAAGGTTTCTTACAAATCCTACAATCTTCTCGCAGTAAGTATCAGGGCGTTATAAATGCCTGCAGGGGTAGTTCGCAGCTACGATTTGCATAAGCGATGCCGCATTTGGGAAGGTAAAGGCACCTGAATTATTGTACATAACGTCTTAGCTCATTTACATTAGCCTATTTGTAATGGTATTAACACTGTCCCGTCACACAGCTTAGTTGGGTTTTATTATAATAATATTCTGTAGTTATTATCTTTGCATAGAATGAAAACAAATTGATCAAATACAGTAAGTGGCTTAAACGTTTTTAGGACATTTTTAAAGCATACATCAGTAGTCATTATACAGTTGCTTACAAAGAACAGATAAACGACAATTCAAGCACTTATAGCTGTTTAAAGGTTCCTTGTGATATAATTGCATTATGAATCAGGGCGTTATAAATGCCTGGTAATCCTGCACCTGATTTATTGTACAGAACGTCTTAGCTCATTTACATTAGTCTATTTGTTAGGTACAGATACTATCCGTAGCTTAAATGGAATTAATTCTAAGAATAATAGGAATTTAATATGGTAATATCCCATACATTTTGAATTTACACGATTACTATAATTTGTAAAAAAACTTGAATTAAATTAACTTTTTACACCCAAAACATGTTTAATTATTTTCAGAAATAGTTTTATAAGCTCTAGTTTAAAAATAATATCAGTATACAGATTAAATTTATTACTTAAAGAAACTTAAACTTTAAAAAAATCTTATTCATGGTTTGAGTATAATAATTTGAACACCCACTGTATTTTCTTGGTTTAGTTTCAAACGAAACACTGATTTGCTTACTGTTACTTAACAACGCCATCTGAAATAGCTCCTAATAAAATAGTTATTTTCATAAAAAAAATACACAATATGGTTTTGATTGAGGTTTGAACCCGGGTCTCTAGTTCCGCAGTCAACTCACGCAACCATTCGACCACGAAAGCTTTAATTCAATGGACGAAATTTTCATAGAGCTCTTTCAAACTGACATTGTCATTTCTTTGAACGTCGGATTGGCGTATGGTAATAGGGGAGCCCAAGAGGGGATTTACGGATTTACTCGAGCGCGTCAGATTAAGATATGGGGTACACCTTGCATCCTGTTCAGTGCTGCCACGATTAAAAAGACCTTCTATATAGGTACAGTTTTTTTTCTTACTTCTGGATGTCAAAATGGTCAGATTAGAAAACCCCGTTACCGTTGAGCCATGAATTTTAAATAATAAAAATTCGAACTCTTCAAGAGTTTGCCAAAATGCCGTTTTTTTATTTCGCTATTTTGAATACATTCATACTAAAATCTTCAGATTACTGAAATATGACTTACCATGCATTTAAGTTACTGAAATATGACTTAGCATGCATTTAATTTATTCTACTATTTTACCTGGACCTTTCGTATAAAATTTTTGAAAACCTATAGACGCTCTCTCCACCGGTTAAACGCAAAACGTCATGAAGTATAATAATATTAAATAATATAATATTTTAATCTTACTACCTACTAACCTATATAAAGCACAAGCACCTGATGACGCTTGAGGAAATCCACAATGAGCCTTGTGGGCTCCCCAGTTTGACAGCGTTGACGCCACAATATTATTAATACTCTCCAATAGATGTCAGGAAGAGTCGTATTTTTCAGTTTATATTTAAATTGATTTTCATTGAAAATATTTTTATACAGCTAAAAATTTCCATCAATAAAAATTTTGTGGATCGATTTATCATCCCCGAAACCAGGGTACTAAATTTCATCAAAATCTTTGGAGCCGTTTCCGAGATTCAAAAAATATATTTAGATACATACAAGAATTGCTCGTTTAAAGGTATTAGATTGAAGGCTCGGATTTAAAAACAATCTTTTGAGTGTTCCAAAGTTCGAAAATTCGAAAGTTATGAGAAAAAGAACGTATATTTTTTCATGCATAACTATGGAACAATATTTATGTAGTAAGAATAATAACATTAGAAGATTTTCAATGTTAAGATGCTTCTTGAAGTACGAGTACATACACGTACACGTACACGATGCTTCCATTTAGATAATTGCGGAAAAGAGTCAGAAAATTGTTCGCTGACGCTTTGTGGTATTTTGCGTTTTGAAGTGCGTAATAACGCTCGCAATGGCACATTGTTATATGCACCGTGTGATTAATTGATGCACTAATTTGATGGATCTATGGATGTGGTGTCCAATGTTTGGGTATTGCTAACCGTCAATGCTAGCTAGTAAATAAAACATAAAGATTATTTGTTGTTAGTACATTGTGTGGAGAACCTATCTACTTTGTTATCGACGTTGCTGTATGACTTTCTATATCAGCGGAAAAAATCTGCATAGGTTGTTTAAGTAGTTTGATAAGACACGACGTCATGCCACAATTCTTTTATATAAGTTGCCAAATGTTTCACATTAAAAGTTGCATATACCTAACTTAATTCAAAACTACGAGAAATTTCTAGACTGTTACTTGCCTATTGTCTTCCTTAACAGTTTCTGAAAAGCACAAGAATGATTTTAAAAAATTATCATTCAGTAGGTATATGTTGGCATAAAAAATGTTTTTTTTTTTCATTCCTGTTAAATGGTAGATTCTTTAGCCAAAAAAAGCAAAATTAAGTTTCAGATAGGTACATTATTATTTCCGCAAAATCGTTTAAATATTACATGGTATTATGGATTTAGTAAATTTGTAAAAATGCTTTTAATAACTTTCGTATAAAATATAATTAATATTTATATTATATAGCTAATGAGTTTGTTAAAAAGCGCTAATTTCAGGCAGTACGGGTTTGAGTTTTTGCTGGATAGTTTCGTTTTATGAAGGTTATGAAATATCATATTACGACACTGCTAATAGGGAAAAAAACATCAATGAAAGATGTTGAAAAAGCGGAGAAATTTAGTAATTTAGTAAACCATCTAGCTATTGCCCAGTTAAAGATGAGAAAACGGCGTTTTACATCATTTCATTTCAATGAATATCTACTGAGATATCAATGTTTCAGATGACTCCGCAGCAATATAACGATTAGCGTGGTAACGAAGCCTCTCGGGGACTTTGCGAGATATTCTAATGATTAAATTATATTTCTAGTTTACAAGTCTCTATCCTCGTGGACGATGTCACGGAAACAGCTATATCAAATGTATAATTAATCTGAAATTTTATTACCGATTTAAATTATAATCGGTATACGATCTACTGGATTCCTGTCACATAATTCGATTCACTTGATAATTGTTGCTTGGCTTGCATTACTTGACGTTATTATTTTGTTAACATTATTGCAGAAAATTTCAAAAATTCCAATACTGTAGCGTGAATTTAATTGTTATCCTTAAAAATTGCACAAAACTGATGATGAACCCAATAAAATTTTAATTAAACACCGAATAAATGTTATATTAACCAAATACCTAACTACTTTTAGTTTTTTAACATTATATTATAATTTGGTTTGTAATGATAGGGCGGTGACGGAAAATCTAATACCGAACATGCCAGAAAGTTATACAAAAATTGTCAATATCATTTTTAGGAAGACGCACTTGTTCAGCGTGGTGAGGTATGGCCTACATCCGTATTTATTCTAAGCGAGAAGTACTTCCCCAGCAATGGGCCCAAGTTCACTCATAAATAAATAAATAATAAATAAATAACGTTACACACTCATAGCCCCACAGTAGGGTGGATAAATACCCTGTGTCGTGGGTAACATGGACACATACAGAAACGGAAACACAAACACCCAGACCGAGAACAGAAATTTAAACTCATCATTCAAATTTCTGTTTCACCGGGAACCAAACCCGGGACCCTTCGATTGGCAGTCCGGCATGGTAACCATTGCGCCACGCGGGTCGTCATAGTAGTAAGGTTTATAATTTTCATGGTCAGAAAGAGAATGGGCGTGGCCACTTTGTGAACTAATGAAATGCTGAAACTCTGAGAAGAGTACAACAAGGCCTTCGGTTCTTTTTTTACTACCGAACAGACACTACTTTTACAGGTAAACTGTAACTGGCTGATAATATATTTCTATATGTATACATGAAAACTATTTTTAATTAACCTTTGAGTTTTAATTAGCCTTTGAGTTTATGTAGCTTTAATGTAAACCTTTTTGCATTCCAACGGTGGACACTGGACACAGGGAATCGTAGAGTAAATAAAGCATTTTTTAATACTAAAATTCAGCGATATCTCTGAAACGGGTTAACCATATGTAAATAGTGAATTCAGAATCACGTTCCGAACCATTGCATGCATCAAGCCAGTGGACTGATTTACTGCCCATTCATTATCTGCGACACTGGAAAAAATGGATAATTTATGTTATTTCGTGTTTAAGTACCGTCCATTTATGATTTTATTTTTAATGCGTAAGGCATTCAAAATAAATAAAATATTGCTGAATGGTCGGTTTTTACCATGAAATAGTTCAAAGGAATCAGCTTTGTTTGAGACTATCGCGGTTGTTCACTATATCTGAATTATTACTTACGGGATATATACCACGATTCGCTTTGTTTTTGAGCTCCCGATATTTCGGCGCAGTTGCATGACGTTGAATCTTTGTTCACCAAAGTGCCAATACTAGAGTGCTTGGAAGTTATAAAAAAGAAATTGACTGAGAACAATATCCGCAGTGAATTAGGAAAACTGCTTGAACATTGCTTGACCTCCAACTACTTACTACATAAAGGACAGTTTTACCTGCAGATCGATGGAGTAGCAATGGGAAGTCCAGTGGCACCAGTTGTTGCTAATCTGTGGATGGAACACTTTGAGGAACAAGCCTTATCTAGCTGTCCTGTCCTAATTAAGTATTGGAAAAGGTATGTAGATGAAATTTTTTGCATACTCAAGGGCGACCAAACAGAAATAAATAAGTGTTTGGAACATCTGAATAGCATCCACCCATCTATGTAATTTACAGCAGAAATTGAGAAAGACCGATCCCTACCATTCCTGGACGTCTTAATAACAGCAAAGAAGGATGGGACCTTGAGCCACACTGTTTATAGAAAACCGACACACACAGACCGGTACTTACACGCTACCTCACATCATCATCCCCTTCACCTTAACTCCGTTGTCAGCTCATTGACAAATCGCGCCCATGACCTGTGCGATAAAGAACATCTTACGCAAGAGCTAGCTCATGTTCAAAAAGTATTAATGAGGAACGGATATAAGGTAAATGTCCATGGCATAAAGCCAAGGCAAAAAAGGATTATACCGAAGGTAGAACGGCAGCCTACATTTTTGCCATATATGAAAGGGGTCACAGATAAAATAAGTCGAATCCTGGACAAGTATTGCATTAAAACCATTTTCACACCTCATAAGAAGATAGGGCAAAGCTTGCGTTCACCTAAAGATAAGATTCCGTTTCAACATCCTGGGGTATATAAAGTGAACTGTAGTTGTGGGAGCTCATATATTGGACAAACAAAACGTACCATCTCATGCCGTATCAAAGAACACATAAAGGCGGTTAAAAACAACGACACACAGAAATCTGCCATAGCTGAACATCTTCTGAACTCGGGCCCTAACCATTGGATAGAACTCCATAATCCACAAATTCTTTCGACGGAACGTCATTACATACCTAGAATAGTAAAGGAAGCCATAGAAATCGTAAAATGTAAAAACTTCAATCGAGAGGATGGTTTCCAACTTTCTAGTGCGTGGAATCCAGTGTTAGTGTGTCTTAAAAACAATATGCGTCCAAAATATGAAAAAACCATAGGCAGTGATACTGTGAGTGTGTTTTGTCGTGACTTATGTTCGAGTACCGGTAGTAGCCGTAGCAAACGAGTGAGGAAGGGTAGACCGTTACGGCTGTCCTTAGACTTTTTTTTACATCCACCCGCAATATCCAGTTCATCCGTGATCATGGTGCATGCAACTGCGCCGAAATATCGGGAGCTCAAAAACAAAGCGAATCGTGGTATATATCCCGTAAGTAATAATTCAGATATAGGAATCAGCTTTCTCCACCTAAACAAACCAAAAAATAATTCGTCCTGGAATCGGGAGTGACCGAAAATTAAAAAGTGTGGCTGAGAACTACTGGATTACAAAATATATTTTTCTTTTTAACATTTCAACAATGTAGGGAATAAACAGTTGGTTAAGATTTTTATTTTATTTTATTATTAATTTTTTAGTGCACAAAAATATTACAATACTCTTCAAAAGAAGTGAAAATGTATAGGTTACTGTTTATTTCTAATACAAATTTCTTCCAGCAACACCGAGAATGGGTACAAGATGTGAAAAAAGACAATTTTACTATGATAAATGATTAGATATTTTCGTTCTAATCTTTTAGGATAGAAACGACAGGCGATATTAGAAAAGATTTTCTGAAATCCTACTTTCATATCATGTTTCAAGCGCGCATTGCCTAGCGCGTAGTTTAGAATGCAAGCGATCTACACAACTAAGCGAAATGGATGCGGTCGGGTGTGAGATCGGTGACTGCTGCGCGTTTTTGTGCTTTGAAGGCATGTTAAGAAGTCCTCCTCCCTAATAATTGAGGTAAACTCGAAGTTGCCACATCTATTTGAGTAATCGATATGGATAGGCATCTATTATTTTCAATAGAACATCGTGTTTCGAGCCATTGGTTGCTACAATTCAACGAGTAAGCACTGAACTGATGCATGCCCATGAATTACCTCTTTGACAGATTCATCGGATTGACTATCATTCTTTTTATTTACAGAACAGTAAATCGACACGTTTTTTGGTGCAAGTTGTACTAATTCAAGCAATGATGCAATTTTTTAGGGTTCCGTAACTCGAAAGGAAAAAAACGGAATCCTTATAGGATCACTTTGTTGTCTGTCCGTCTGTCTGTCAAGACCCTTTTTCTAAGTAACGCGTGGAGGTATTAAGCTGGAATTTATATAAAATACTCAAGTCTACTGTCCCTTCAAAACATACAGCCATTAATGCCGCAAATTATCGCAAATTTTCGACACTCGCAAGGGAATCAAAACCTACAAAGTACTTCCCGTGAACTCAGAATCTTGAAATTTGGTTCGAAGCACAGTCTTATAGCACAGATAAAGGAAAAATTGCGAAAACCATAAATTTTTAGTAACATCGTAGGTATATTAAAAATAATATATTTTTATTTATGCTCTCTCCAGCTTTCCATATTGTAATGTTCTGGATTTCATTTTGTCATATCAATAAAAATACCATAACTATCACTCGATTGTCGTGATGGGTGAACATTTACTTATATACCTACAGGTTTGTACGGAACCCTCGATGCGCGAGTATGACTCGCACTTGGCTGGTTTTTTTATTTTTATTTGAATGGAGTAGCTGACGAGCATGCATGCAGGCTACGATGTTAAGTGGTCGATGCAGTCCATGGACATCTACACACAGCCACTTAAGTAAGCCTAAGTCATGCCTGTGTATGCTACTCCGAAGGCTGATGTTCGCCTCATGCAAGTCTAGTCGGCAATTGCACCTTTGGAGTTTTTGGCTGGAAGAACCTGGAAAAAGACATATTGTGCTCTTGTTTTATTTTCATTTTCTTGGTGTATTTTTGAGTTATATAGGATAAATTTGATGGCATTTTGTTGGATATAGGTTAATTACAGTGCACGAGTGTTGTGAAATAAAATAACAGTGCTAAAATATGTTTTTTCAGCTTGCCTCCAAAATTCCATTGGTCACGTTCTGGTAAACAAGTCATAACTTTACTTGAATGTATGACTGACTTGACTGACTGATTACTGAAGACTTACTGACGTTACCTATTTATTATGACTCATGCAGTTTCCCGAAACTGGCAAAAAGGTGATGCAAAAATTATACTTGACGCTGACCAAATGCATAGTTTGCCATGCCATAATTGAAGAAAAAAAAAACTGCACCTTCCCACCGAAATGGAATTGCAGCACGGCAGAAGTAGGCACAGTGGTGGTAATTCTCTGTTCGAACCATTAAAGTTGTACCACCTTCAAAATATTATACTATTGGCTATATTTACTTATAATTGTTTTCTAATGGCGAGATTAGCCCTGTAATTTAAGGCTGTTTTACACAACATTAGTAGAACAGAATAATAATTATAAACAACCCCTTGGGCACAGTTCTCCTTTCAAAGAGATGGGAAAAGGTTTTAGCCCACTTTGTTGGTTGTTAGAGTTTAAATGCCCTAGAGAATATTTGGCACTCATACTTATTTTATCATGATGTAGACCAAAATTGTAGTGACAAAACCCCGAATCCCACCGATGGATATAGATTATATTATCACTGCTGAATTAACCGATTTAAAATTTACAAAACAAATTACAAAAAAACTAATAAATATCATTGTTGTCTACCGTGTCTGTTAAAAAATGATTATAATAAATATGTAATAAAGATATCGTTTTTAATATGACTGGACCACAAAGCAGGAGACACGTTTACCAGTTGTGCGTTTGACTCGTTTGAGCAGTCGTTTATGAAAATATTTAGATAACGGAACTAATTCAGTATAAAATAAAAGACTAAGACAGTTATATGGCTATTCTGCACAGTCTCTATATTATGTTATATCCCGATACGCGTATTTGCAAGTGTAAATGGGACAATCAGTAATCTGTTCCGGGCCATTGAGCGCGAATCGATGAGTGGATGGAATCGATTTGCTCTTAACGTGCACTCTGTTACTGCAGGCTCTTATTTTAGTGCTTGGTTTGAGTATAGTTCCTTCTGCAAGTTTTTCATATTAAATATAACCCCCTTTCATAGATAAATAAAAAAGTACCCACCTTACATAAGAATATTAGGTTGTAGAATGAAAGCCGAAATATATACGTTGTAGTTCAAGGTTTTTTTGTGCCCCAAAGATTTGATTCCCTCTGAATTTAAATTATCAACGAGTTTATTGTTTCCATTTCTAGTAAAAAATTTAAAAGTAATAAATTTATAAAGTAATATTGACTTTAAGAAAATAAAATATTAAAACCCGTATTAAATTGCTCATTATATGCAATAAACTACCATCACGTCACCCATTTCTGCTAAGAAGCTGGTTAGGCGATTTGTTATTATAATGTTACTTTCATTTTTCATAGGTTTAATATCTATATAAAACACTCTCAATAATTATTGCTAGCTTGCCAGCATAATGTTTTCAGGAGTGCTTATCGGTTTCTAATTCGCAGTTTATCGAACTCCTTTCATATTGGATGAAGGAGAACAGTATCATAGGCCATAATCTTTGTCTATGATTAGTAAAAAATAAAAATAGAATATTATCTACGCTTGCCAGTATGGCGGCGGTTGCATACGAACGGTACTTACGTCGACTAGCGTTCTTTGGCTATGTTCGAAAATATTCTTAAGTACTAATCTAAAACCCATCAAAAACTACAAGCTGAACCTTGAAGCGGCAGACTGCAGTCTGGAAGAACGTCCAGGATCCTGTGATTGGATATAGGAGAGGTGGCTTCGATTCAAGAATTCCGTAAGTACTTTCTGAATCTTTTATGTTGGTTACAGTAATTGGAAGTGTTTTCACTTTCCCAACAGTGGGCTTGGGTCATAATTACGCGCCCGCCCACCCAGAAGCTTTTTTGCTTCGTGGAAAAGGTTGTTCCGTGTCCGTGGTTGTCGGTCAGCCGGCATGTGGAGTCATCAGGAAAGGCTCAAAGCTTGCTTAAGGTTATGTTTAAATAGGTTTAATATTAATGTGGGACTAACCTGGAGGTAAAAGCTTTCGAATTAAAAAGAAAACAACGGGTTGAACTCCGGTAGTGCCGGCAGAAGTGAAAACTTGAACATTAAATTTAAAATAATTTCGCACGAATTGCTTTTCTTATCAGTATTATTTGTCATCTAGTATTTTCAGTACGTTTTCATCTAGTATTTTTATAAAGTACCTACTCACTCATTTTCTTTCACTATTTCTTCGTCTCTTTTTTCATTACTAGATGTACTTTGTTCAATGTCCATATTTTAAATACTTGATATAAACGAATTTTACAAGTATAGACAGTCAAACCATTAGCTGTCACCCTTCCGTCTTACGAATATTCGGTCAGGTCAAGTGTCCTGACGTGATTTTAACATTTTTTGCCCATCCTTAAAAACTTTACAATGCCGCTAAATAAGTTTTTACTTTAAAATTATAGATTTCGAATAACGTTGACCCCTTCAAATTGGTGAACAAACATACAAACAAAAGAAGATCCCAACGAATTGATAACCTCTTCCTTTATGTTGAAATCGGTAAAAAAAAAACTCTCAAACCATTGTTCTTGATGTTTTCAGCAATGAATCTATCTTCACGTCACGCCAACCTCGGGCGTGTGTAATAATAATTGGAAATCGGATTTTGCCTCGCAATGTTTGCGTTCATCAGCGGACGCGGCTTTCTGTTAACTATGCATTTTTACATCTCGTTTATATGAACAACCGGATTGGATCGGATGAACAATTTTAAACCGAAACACAGTGCAGTAAACTATGCACTTTTTTAAACATCTGTTCTTGTTGAATCGCTGAAAAAATGCCAGTATTTTAGGCACATCTACAACGTAACTGTCATAGATGTTTTTTTAACTATCCTGAAAGGAAAACATACTGTTTACACTTAAAAATTAATTGTCTACTACGGCTTATTACCTGCAGTTTCCGTGTTGAGAATAGAATTACACAACTTATCTACTGTACAAAAACTGTAAAAATCAGATGGTAATCAAATGGTCAAATTGAGAAATTAAATGAAAATAGACAAATAAGTTGTCAATTTTTATGAAAAATATCAAAGTCTATATTGAATTTCCCAAGTTTGGGGTATGATGTTTTATAATTTTTGATATAAAAAAGAACATTCAAAACTATTCTTTATGTTTCCATACTTTGTAATGAGCCTAGGAAATACATGTAGTATTGTTTCGTTACAGTTCACAGCTATAACGAAATAAATTCTTTACGTCATGCCAACCTCGCACGTGTATAATAATAATTGCAAATCGTATTATTCGCCTCGCAATGTTTGCGTTCATCAGCGGACGCGGCTTTCTGTAAACAATACATTTTTTGTATGAACAATCTGGATGTGTAAGTTTTATATCAGCTTCATGGTTGCACAATATTGCACATGCTTCATTAAGAATAAAATAGTTTTTCTTCCTCAACAGCCTGTCCATTTATTCATGTTATATTTAAAAAAAATCAATAACAGAACGTTAAGTATGAACTTTTTTAGCCATCTCTTAAAACGAGGAGTTCGCTAATAGGATGAATATAAATAATTTAGTCGTCCATTTAACGAGCGAGTAATAATAATAATAATAATCAGTCCAGATTATTTTTGGTTTTTTTGTAGCATAAGTACTAAAAGTTGTATATTATGTTTACAGTAAAAATAAATAAATTAGGGTTTAGATTCATATATACATATATATTTAAAGTCTCTCGTGAAGAACAATTAAAATTTTAAAAGTCTGTATTGTGTTAGATAGATTTTTCATTAACATAAAAAAGCCGTTCCGTTATAATAATATATAAGTGATATTATTCTGCTAATCTTATTTTATTTATAAATTTGAAGAACGATTTATTTTATTTTATTCATCCGTTTACCGCACAACTATCAATAGCCTATTAGTTATATATGTTTTTTGTTATATAAAAACGAGACTAATCTATGCAATTAGGCGAGGTATTTATTATTATAATATTATTATTTAGCTTTAGATTTGGGGTTGTAAAGGGCGACAGGATTGGATGTGACTACTATACTATATAACAAAACTGTAGCGTCCGAGGAAAGTGTGCAAGGTCCACGCTACGTTATTGGAAAATGGATTACCAGTCAACTCTATATGTAAAGCTCACAATCTATGCTATGCTAGCGATGGAATTTTGCTGGCTGGCTGCAACCCTTTTTGCGTCCCACTGCTGGGTATGGATCTCTCCCCAATATTGAGGAGGTCTGGAGGTTACTCCACCACGCTGCTCCAATGCGGGTTGGTTGACATGCGAGTTAGTGAACAACCTGCTGTCAGATGTTTTCAAACCGCCCATAAGGCCTCCAACAAGGTTTAACGTGCCTTCCGAAGCACGGAAACGCGCATGAATTTTTTGCCACTAGCGGTCACCCATCTCACACTTAACCGCGCCCGTTTGGCTTAGCTGCATAGACCGCTTGCGTTCTACGCTAGCCGCCGAGCCATGCGCGCTTCATGGATGCGCGCGATGGAATTTACTGGAATTAAAATAATATATATAGTATTTAGTACCGACCTGTATGGCATATGGCATGCGACATATATAGCTTAAGTAATTAACTAATTAATTTGCTTAAAGTAATCAAACATTTTTTCATAAGCAATTAATTAATTAGACAAACCACTTAGTCGCTAAATTAATTACCTTTTTGCAGGAACAATTTATTGTTTAAGTAATTAATAGCTTTATCAATTAATTGCCTAATTACAAAGTAATGATTTGCTTAATTGCACAAGTAAATAATCATTAGCAGTAAAAATCTTAAGTATTTGATTGCTTTTCTTATTAATTGCTTGGTTGCTAGTGATAAATTGATTAATTGCCTGGTACTAATTGATTTACTTACTTTATTTGTTTAATTGTTCCAACAATTAAATACTTACTTAAATGACAAAAATGTGATCTAACATCTCAGCTCAGTTTAAAAAAAGATAGTACCCGGATTAACAATTGTAATCAGGAATAAACCTCACTTCGTTACAATGATGAGGACTGGAATAGATTTTAATTTATAAGTATCTACTTTATATGCAACTCAGTGCATCAGTTAGATATAATCTTAATCTTAATATATATATATAAAAAGTAAAGGGGGTTTGTACGTAGGGATGAAACGATACCACTCTTTGTTCGATACTAGTACTGGAAAATAGTATCAAATCAAAGTATCGATACCGTATTCAATACTATACTGAAGTATCGATACTTGTGAGTACTCAATCAATTTTTAAAAACATATAAATTTTTAATTAATTTATGATAATGCCAGATATGAGCAGAGTAGAACAAAATGAAAAAGTAGTTAAATTAATGCTTTATTTTGTATTAAATATATAAACTTAAATTTAATCAAAAAATTCTTCATGTTGTTTTCGAAAAATCGTTTATTCTTTATAAAATAAACGATTTGACTATTTTTAAACGATTAATCGACTAAATCGATATTATATATATAATTATAATCGATTATGAACAATCGAAATTTTTGTTCAATTGTTGTAACACTACTGCCAACAAAAAAAAATACAGTTGCCAGCGGCCAGCGCGTCCTCCCCGCACGCACCTGTGTCGTGCGTACCCGTGCACCGTCGCTATTTGGTCAATCAATCTACTCAACCGACAAGTCCGGGCGGGTGTAACGACGGTCAACGATACGATACCAATACCATTGTTTTCGTTCGATACTAATACTCGGTATCGAATGTTGATTTTGTTCGATGCTAGTAGTAGTATCGAATGAGAAGTATCGATACCCATGAGTACTCGGTAATATCGATTCATCCCTATTTGTACGTAAAGACACGGTTTTCTCTATTACCATTAACTGCAATCAACTTCCCGTTGGGGTGGTAAATACCCCTTAGTACGTAGATGATAGTAAGGGAGTTTGGTCGAGGTGGGTGGAAGAGGGTGGTTGTGGGAGGCAAAAATCTGAAAAAAATATCTGTCCTTTTCTAACCAATAGAGACTTCTGAATGGATCTCAAATGATATAGAAAACTATTTTAATTTTATTGAGAATGTTCGAGAAAGTTCCAGAAACTTTTCGAATCATTTGGATTTTTTTAAATAATTTTAATTAATTGAGAGTTCGAGAAAGCTTCTCAAATGATCAGGATTTTTTTAAATAATTATAAACTTTTTTCGAATGATCTTTTTTTTTTTTTTTTTTATTTATTTAACAAGAATAGCATATTACATTTAGCACAATACATAATTTTTTCCAAACTGGAGACCAGTTTGTCGGCAAATCGATATAGTTCTCGTGTTTATTGACAATAATAATTATTGACACTTTTAACATTTTTTTATATTTGCAGCATTATTCATAAACATACTTTTATTTTTGAATTTGTGTCTTAGATTGCTGTTAAATTATACTTCCTCGCTTTTAGATGTTTTAGGGGTAATTAGGTAGTAACGAGTTGTTATGAATAACGCTGTTCATACTAACAGTATCTTAATATAAACTTATCAGTTTTTTACTAATGGCTACATCATCATTACATTAATGTACTATTTAATCAGTGAGACCCAATTTCACCAAAAAGCAAGATTTGATAATTATTTTAATTTTATTTAGAATACCAGATTAACATAGTTTTTAGTGAAATTGGGTCCAGATATTTCACGGACACATGGACAGATAGTGTTTACGTAATATATGTTTAAGCTGCGTATTAGATAGGTTTACATCATATATTTCTGCTATTTCATTGTATAGTGTAGGCGTTATCCACTGTCTAGTACGTCGACCAAAGTAATTATTAACTTTTGGTACCTGGAACTTCTGTTTTTGTGTATTTTGGCGTTTTGGTCGACTGTATGTTCTTACTTTTTTATGTGTCGTACTTTTAAACTGTTCTAGTATAATAATTGATTTAACTTTGTGCTCGACAGGAAGGATTTTACAAACATTAAATAATCTTTGATAGTTATTTTCTAAACCTAGCTTAGTGCTTTCGTCCACCAACATTTTTAACAATCTAATCTGTAAGGATTTAATTTTATTTAAGTAGGTTGGGAAGTTAAGTCCATATAATCTGGATATTTTATTATCTTAGCTTATACCAGAATAACACATAGGCTACAATTTATAAAGATATTGTGTGAATTGTCCAAAATATGACGATAAGTGTCAAGTACGTAGGAAAAAATCGACCATCTGCGAGCTATTCTTGCATGCGCTGCCAAAACCGCTAGAGTTACACATATGTAGCGTTGCCAGGCGACCGGATAAAGCCGGACATAGGTAGGCTTTTTGATTGCGTGTCCGGTCAAAATAAACGGTGTCCGGCATGTCCGGCTTTTGTTAGGCTTTTTACGCTAAAGAGCGAGCGCCGAGCGTGGCCCAGCGCAGGCGAGTCGACTGTCGGTCGGTCCCTCTTAAGACTGATATGGCATTTGATTTTATTTATATTAGTTAGAATTTAACAAAATTTATGAGAACAATCAAAAAAGCTTGATTTTACATACAATTTTTTGTCGTACCTATTATTACTTAGACACAAAATCCTCAATAATGTAGGGTGTCCGGCCTTTCTATCCAAATGTCCGGCCAAACTGGCTGGTCTGTCCGGCTATTAGGTTTGGCGACCTGGCAACCCTACACATATGTAATGTATGATGGAAATGTTTATCTTAAATAGTCCTACAAAAAAGGCGGTTCACGGCACTTTAGAAGGGACTTCACTTTATGCTAATTATCCTCTCTAACGCGGGTGAAACCGCGGGACATAGCTAGTCTACAATACAAAGAAAAGTGTAAGTGAGTCCCGCGCTACGATAATGGAAAACGGATTACCGCCGAGCTCTCAGTGTAAAGCTGACTATCTAAGCTGTGCTAGCGATGGCAGCTGCGTACTAGAACTGACCACATTGAATAAACCAGAAGCATAAAGGACCCAAATGAGTTTATTTATTTTTTATATTGAGTATGTTTTTTTATATATTTTGTCAGTAGTAAGTATTAAAAAAATATACTGGAAAAATCATGGTAATATCATTATGTAAGTAGGAATGAGTAAGTGTCTCTGCCAGTTTTCCATAATAATTCGATATATAGTAAATGATAGCTAAAATCCTATACTCCTATATGATATGGTGCCATGTTATTTAAAATGTCGAGTCTTGGTGGTAACTACAAATAGACCCTTTTTTGTTTCAGTGGTGTGGTAGATGATCATACACTGCTGTTACACCTAAGGCTGATTGTCGCCTCTTTAAGCCTGTATGGATTTTCTACCAAAACTGAGAAGGATTTAGGCCAGAATCCATCACGAACGCCAGTTGCGGTTTGGTGGAGCTGAAGTACCTTGAGAAATTTCCTATACCTCTCAAAACTATACTGTCTTCACAAAGAAAGTATGGTTTTACTATATATATATTTCTTGTGTGCGTATGTATGTCACTGAAATCCTTTTAAATTACTGCACGGATTATGACGATTTTTTTGTGTGTGTTCAAGGGGATTTGAGAATGGTTTAGATTCGTAATTTAGTCCACTGGAAAATGTTTATTTTAATAATTGCTTATTTATGTAGTTTTCCCATATAAATTATTCCTACCTGTCAAACGTTTGTATTTTGTGCCGTGTCATTATAAACTTTGATACGGACAGTTCGTAGCTATGTCATTATTTGTTTTATATTTTTGTTTGACAGTAACATGAAATGTCTTTAAGATGATAAAAAAACAATCCTCTTTCAATACTTCTAAGGCAGGACAACGTCTGCGGGGCCCGCTAGTCTTATAATATAAAAATGAATCGCAAAATGTGTTGGTAAGCGCATAACTCAACAACGCCTAGACCTATTTGGCCAATTGTTTTTTTTAAATGTTCGTTGAAGTTCAAGGATGGTTTGTATGGCGAGAAAAATTCGAATAATTGCCGGAAAAACCATAAAAAAGCCCTTTTCTTTTTCCCATACAAATGTTTTCTAACTAAAACGTAGTCAATTTGAGTTTTATTGCTATTGTATAAAGTTCATATTAAATTACAAGCACTCACTGTTGTCTAAGCAATGTAGGTGTGTTCCTAAAGTCAAAGATCATATCTATCAAAACAGTGTGCGTGTGTGCGTTGGAGCACAGAATACATCGTTGGAGGAGTTTAATGTCGCATAGCATGATTTTATATAGGTTATAGCCTTCCCTAATAACTGGACTATTCAACACAAAAATAATTTTTAGTAGTTCCTGAGATTAGCGTGTTCAAACAATCAAACATCCACGCGGACGAAGTCGCGGGCGGCCTCTATCCCTACTAATATTATAAATTCGAAAGTAACTGTCTGTTACGCTTTCTCGCTTAAACTAATGAACCAATTTTAATGAAATTTGGAACACAGATAGAGTGGACCTTGGGAAAGGACATAGGATGGTTTTTATCCTACGGGAACCTATAAAATGGGTCCAAGCGGGCGAAGCCGCTGGCGGAAGGCTAGTTTCAAAATAAATAAACTCAAGGGTATTCTGTGCTCAATGTTAATGGATCGGTAGTCATCTTGAATCTTCGAATAAGTAAGATAATGAACGCTGAAAGACTCTGTTTGTTAAACGAATAATGGAAAATAAAAAAACGAACGAAACATTTTCTGAAAGATATTATCACGAGCATCTTTAAGATTTAATATTATCTTGAGTAATAAGTAAAAAGAATATCTAATTAAGGCTCGCGAAAAACTGTATCAAAGAAAAACGAAACAAATTTAAATAAACTCGAATATACCTACTTTAGAAGTGGGTGTTACGAGTAACTTCTTCGTGAAGTCAAACAGCCTACTTAATACAAACCGGCCAAGTGCGAGTCGGACTCGCGCACGAAGTATTCCGTAGTATCTTAATATGTATATATAAATTACGTGTCACGTTGTTTATCCGCGATGGACTCCTAAACTACTAAACTGATTTTAATAAAATTTTGACATCGTGTGCAGTTTGATCCAACTTGAAAGATAGGATAGCTTACAATTACAATTAGCTCAAGATCGACTTGGAGGTTAAGGTTGATGGTTTAAACAATACTTATTAGCTTCAGCCTCAAAACCCTGGGAACATATCTTCTACAATATTCTAGAATCTACATCAACATATCATACAGTTCACTCCACACATCTAGTTCGATTACCGCACAAGACCAAATTGAATATTATGCAAGTAAGTTGTTAGTTAGAAGTAATAAATGATGGTTGTAATTGGATTACTTACTACATAATAAGTTAACCCGCTGGAGCCTTGTGATGAACTGATGTACGAACAGACGGAACCCTTTTTATAATTTGGCTACGAAACCCTAAAAAGGGGGCAACTAATCTACAACTCATTCATTATCAAAACTTTTTTATTCGTTTGATCTTCGTAAATATTTAAGAAAGCTTCTGTTCCTTTGAGTTTTTATAAATTTCGGATGAATACTTCGTTGTGCTAATAAATGATAAGTGCCTAAAGCTGTTTTATTTACAAAATCTCGATAATTACGAGTATAAAGAAAAATTCTTTTTTCTTTATTTTCTTTTTTCAATAATGGCATCGCAAACTCTGTGCATATTGCCAGCGTCATAATTTTTGCATCAATTTTTTGCCGGTTTCAATGTAACTGGACGAAGTAATAATATATAAAGTCAGTAAGTCGTCAGTAATCCGTCAGTCAAGTCAGTCAAACATTCAAGTATAGCAAGCAGAAAAACATATTTTAGCACTGTTATCTTATTCCGCAATGCTCGTGCACTGTAATTAACCTATATAGAACAAAAGGCCATCAACTTTATTCAATACTAGCTGTGCCCGCGACGTCGTCCGCGTGAATAAAGACTTGTATAAAAGGGATTGATAAAAGATTAAAGATTATTTATTTGCAATGAATAAGTAGTAGGTAGATTATTCTTACATATAGTAAATCACTTATAATACAATGTTCATATGTTCAGAAGACACCTATAATTTATTTTTTCTAAATCTTTCAAACCTAAAACAGTAAGGACATGCTTACTGTACGCAGATCTTACTATCCACTTTTCGCACGCTTCGCTTTTCTCGCGCAATCAGATTCTCTTAACAAATATGTAGCTCGTTTATTAGAGTTAAGAGATACATACGTAGTACTGCTATGCCCGTGGCTTCATCTATGTTAAAAATAGTATCCTTAGTAAATTGGGTGAATTTATACTGCAAATAATGCATAGACTCATTCTATATACATAGCTTTAACCTACTGCAGAAAAGAGGTGCACTATACAACTACTTGTAGTTGGGAGATATTTCTAAACATACACGTGTTTAGGATTAAACAATCAGAAAATTGTAAGGTCTATTAATAGACTGGTTTTCGAGCAGTGTGTGTTGCCAGTGATGACCTACGGCTCTGAGACGTGGTATTTTACAGTAAGCCTTTTCCACAGGCTCAAGGTCGCTCAGCGAGCGATGGAGAGGGCTATGCTTGGTATTTCTCTACGCGACAGAATCCGTAACGATGAAATCCGTAGACGAACGAAGATCACCGACATAGCTCTCAAAATTTGCAAGCTGAAGTGGCAATGGGCAGGCCACATAGTTAGGAGGACTGAAAACCGGTGGGGAAGAAAGGTCCTCGAATGGCGACCACGTCTCGGCAAAAGGAGCACAGGCCGCCCTCCAACCAGGTGGACTGACGACCTGAAGAAGATAGCGGGAAACCGCTGGATTCAGAGGGCGCAAGACCGGACGGAGTGGCGAACATTAGGGAAGGCCTATGTCCAGCAGTGGGCTTTAAAAGGCTGATGGATGGATGGATGGATTAATAGACTGTAGGTTTAAAACTTGCGGACAGCAGTTTGGTCATAAGTCATAACTCATATACCTAACATTGTGAAAACTAAAGCAGGCAGGGTCTCTACACAGTGTGCTATCTGTACTTGGAAATAAAGAATCTTTAAAGAATATTTAATATCTCCATCAACCAACGTGTGTGGATGAGCCCGTACGATAATAAAGAGATGCAAAAAAATGAGTTAAGTTATCATAGATCCAATTAACAATGTTCAGCATCATACGTATACCCAACGGGACAACCCGCGTAGCGCAATGTTTACCATGCCGGACTGCTAATCGAAGGGTCCCGTGTTCGAATTCCGGTGAAGCAGAAATTTCAATGATGACTTTAAATTTTTGTTCTCTGTCTGGGTGTTTGTGTTTCTGTCTCTGTGTGTGTTCATGGCACCCACGACATAGGGAATATCTACCCTACTGTGAGGCTATAAGTGTGAAACGTTATTTTTTATTTTATTTTTTACACTATGTACCTACTTTTATTAGAGTTTAGGATTTTATTTGAAATTATCTCCATCGATTGACTTTGGAGAAGAAATGAATATTGCTCAATAACGCCATCTACCGTATAGTGTGTAAACTTCGTTGTTGATAAATCGAATGTCAAATTACCAAATACCTAGGTAGATATTGAGATTAACAGTTGGTTGACTAAAAGTTTAACTATTCGTCACCTAGATGTCTGCAGTAGTCTCGTTTTTTATCTCTATATATAAAAATGAATCCCTTTTTCCCTTGGTCACGACATCACGCGTGAACGGCTGGGCTGAATTCGCTAATTCTTTTTTTGTTGTGTTCGTTATTGGCAGGAGAAGGTACTTATGTAAGAAAACATTAAGGAAATTGCAAGAAAAATTAGAAAATTTAAAAATACTTAACCACCATCCAATTCGAATGCAATATTCTATCAAAAAATTTGACACTTACATTTGAAATATTCAGAGAGCTAAGCAATGGAAACTTGCAACCATTTGCTAATAATATTTTGTTTTAATTACATCACATCAGCTTTTCTTAGTGTTTGAAATCCTAATGAACTGTTGCATGGTATTAAAAAAATAAGCGTTGATCATCACTATCATCAGTTATAGAAATATTTAAGGAATGTTTAAAGTTGTGATGAATGTTTTATATGAAAACTTTTGAACTTGCAAAATGTAAGTTACTATTTTCAACGACTTTTATACGTGATTCACCGAGTTACAAGTTCTGCATGACTGAACACTGTCAAACTTATCAATAATTGACATACTGATTGCTTTTTATTTTTTAAGGTTTTAGAAAAGTAATTGCAGTGAATATTTCTTTTTTAATTGAGGTAAGTACCTTCTGGGCCAAACGTTGAGAAATCCTGCTGACTGACAAAAAATATTGCTATACTTCACCATTTTGACAGAATATAAAAAATTGCTTTTTGAAAATTTTTGCACTTTTTCGTCGCTTCCTCTCGAAATAGCTCTCGGAATCAAACGTTAAAACGAGATCTGTCATTATTTTATTTTCTTCTATTACAGTTAATTGGACAGTAACCTAAAAACTTCATAAGTAGATAAATTACTTAAAAAACAATCTTCATACATTTGTTGTAGATTTCGGTAACATGTAGGTAGTTTCTCTAAGAAACTAAGCTGGCTAGCTCGGAATTGTCCTCCGTAGGTTGAAATTATAAATATGAGCCACAATAAGACTAGACACAGTAAGAACAGATCAGCTGCCTAATCGTAAGAGGCGAATAAATGTGAACTTCTGGAGTTGTGGGCGGCGGTATGGAGCACCGCGCATGGAGGACATCAGCACATTCTACTGGAGATATCGGAGTCCTCTGAGCGCTGAGACAGGCCACTGAGGAGAGTCCCTGTAGCTTCGGGATTAAGAATAGAGCTACGGTATCCCCTGCCTGATCGTAAGAGGCGACTAAAAGGGGGCTTCCGGGGCTGCGGGCGGTGAGAGTGGGAGCTCGACCCGTCCACCCAGCAGCCCCGGGAAGGACGGCGGTGTGTGCGTGGCCGCCGCATGCCGCCGTAAGCATCGGAAGGTGCAGGAGAGCACATCTGCTCTCCCAAAGATGGGCCCGTTCCAGGGCGTCGCGTATGGAGGACACCGGTGCGTTCCACGGGAGATCCCGGAGTCCTCCCCAAGCACATAGGCAGGTCACCGAGGGGTTTTAGTGAGGTCAAATCCCACATAACCCGGTATCCTCTCCCAAGGTGCTGGGTACCTTTTGAAGGTTTCCCCCCGATACCAAAAAAAAGGCCACTGAGGAGGTTTTAGTGCGGTATAAATTCCACATAACCCGGTATCACTCCTCAATCTGACACGTACATACCTTACGAAGATTTCGGCCCGAAAACATGAAAGTTACCTCGATATTAACAATGAGATATGGTATCCCCCACGTAATCATAAAAGGCGACTAAGTACAGGCTTTCGGGGGTGTACACGGCTATAGTGGGAGCTTGGGGTCTCGGACCAACAGCCACGGGAAAAACGACGGCGTGTTCGAAAGCACGACTCTTGATCAGACCTACATTGCTCACCCAAGAGCCCATTTGTAACGCCGCGCCACAGAGTACATCGCCGCGCATGGAAGACATTGGTAGGTTTAGCTAAAAATCCTGTTCAGTGGGCTTTAGTGTGGTTTAAATGTTAAATAATTAACTCCAAACGAAGGTAGATTTAAGTGAAAATAATTAATTGTTGAATAAATCTATTAATTCAGGAGATGGCTCATCAACACGATACTAGATTTACTCAAAATCATTTTTAGCCTTTAAAAAGTAAACTAACTCCTACGAGAGTAAAATAGAGGGGGATAAAAGGGGGTGAAATTTACTTGAAATTTTCTCATTTCCTGCACTTGGAAGTGTAAGTGGAATAGGTATATATGTATGTTATTGATTACAATTTTAAATGATTTGTGCAGGTGAAATAAACAACATTTCCGCCTATAAGGAAAAAAAAGCGGGAGAAGGGTTATGTTTGTTGTAATAGAAAATTTATCATTTCTGAACTTAGCAGTAGTTATAAAAATTGGTATATAGGACCTGACTTTCTTATTTCTAGGCTTAAAAATATGATTATGACAAACTTTATAATTTGCCGGACTAAATTAAAAAGGGCTCTGCTTTTGTCACGGTCAGCTTCATGTGGCTTGCTAGCAGGTTAGTGCACCAAATAACTTGGTCATTCTAGCACCAGCTTTAAAAAGAAGTAGGTACGTAGGAAATTGTTACCTACCGCGTACTTGCAGACGCAGAACAGATACGTATGTCACAATTATAACGGGGGTTAAATACAGCTGTGCCCTAATAACTAAATTAGGTACATGCGGAAGAAGTCGCGAGCAAAACCAATCTATATCTCAACATGTATTAAAAAAAGAGTTGATGCTCCCTATTTCCCTTGGTCTAGGTATCACGCGTGAAGGTTAGACCGATTTTGATTTTTTTGTTGTGTTTGTTATTATCAGGAGAAGGTTCTTTATCAATAAAAAATTAAGAAAATTGCGCGGAAAACTAGAAAAGAATACTTAAACACGATACTATTTTTTTTCACAAATTCGATTTCAATATTCATAGGTAAGGCAGGAAAACGTCTGTCGGGTCAGCTAGTATTTGTATATTATGTATGAAGGTTTAGATTCCATATCTTACAACCTTAATGCTGGATGCATTGAGGTTGTAAGATTTGGATTTCAGTTCGTCGGAGCTTGAGGCCTCCTTAACATTGGGAGAGCTCCATGCCCAGCAATGGAACGCTAAAAAGGTTGCAGCCTGATATAATGTAACGATAACAGTCGTTTCAGCTGCAGCCTGTTCATAATCTTCCACCCCAAAAGAAGACTAATAAGCTGAGCAACTAACTCAATGGAGCCTGTGATGTAAAGTTCGGCGGCGGTGGTTCGGCGGCGGTGAGGCTCGCGATGCGCTTTTTAGGTACCTATAGTCTAGCCATACTCGGCCAACGAAAGAAAATAGGCACAGTAAGCTGATCTAAGTAAGTAACTATATTTAATATGGTCGACCATGTTAGTGAGAGTTCAAAATAATTTTACTTAAATTTAAACTTTTAATTATGGTTTTGAAAAGACTGTTAACGAAGCTTTCATTCAAATTTCCCAAAGTGCCTTTTAAGTTTATGTCGCGTGTTGTTTAAATGAACATATTTTTTTTGTTTATGACCCGATTGATGTGAAATACACACTAATGTTACGGAAATCCATTCAACAATATATTTGTAAGCACATCATTCAAAGAAGGGAAAAGAATTTGAGAATTAAAAATTAAGTTATCGTACGCTTGAGATACCAACTTTCGAATCCATTTTATTTGCTATTGAGGGGTAGTTTTGAAAAAAGCTTAAATATGTTTCTCACTATGTTAGTAAAGATTACAAATACAAAATTATAAGTAAAATACTCTGCACAAAAATATTCTGTACATCAATTCTCGACACTCAATTTTCAAAGAGATTCAAAGAAAATTGACATTTAAAGGATGAATTTCGGAAAATGCTGAAACACGTATTCTTTTATTTTGGTTACAAAATATTTATACCAAATTTCAAGAAAATCTATTGAAAAAATACAAGTTTTCCATACAAATTTTCATCCCTCATTTCACACCCTTAAACAGTGATTTTTAAAATTATCTATAGCCTAAATGTTAGCGAGGCCCAATATATATAAAACAAAAAAAGTTTCATTAAAATCCGTCCAGTAGTTTTTGCGTGAAAAGCTAACAACAGACAGACAGACAGACAGACAGACAGACAGACAGATAGACAGACAGACAAAAATTTCAAAACTTATATTTTTAGCTTCTGTTACTTATAAAAAGACCCCTAGAAGTATTTTTTTAAATTTATATGCAATGTACAGAATTGAACCTGCTTACAGTTTTATTATATGTATAGATAACTCAAAAATACACCAAGAAAATTAAAATAAAACAAGAGCACATTATGTCTTTTCGGACTTCCCGTAAAATCTCCTTTCTTTATTTTTATAAATGCGTAAGTGAGTTTGTTTTGTGAACATTTCATATCTTAATATTTAACTGATCTTCATAAAATTTTGTTAACAATTATCCCATAAAGAACATTGACTTTGCTAAAAAGAAGATATTTCTTACTTCATAATATTAGTATACGTAATAGATCTTGTATAAATATTTTATTTGACAAAGTTGTTGTAGAAGTGATGTATAGTAAAAAAACGCGCTTATGTGAGTATGCTAATGAACTGTTAGCAAATAAATATGAACATCTCTGTCATAACAAAAACAAAAAAAAAAACTCCTTATTTACACAGCTCCTCTACATTAAATTGTTGTTACGTTACGCACACTAAAACAATATGCATGTGCCTCACAACAATCGTAGCCGAACGGGTTTCTTGACACGGAACATCTATTAATAAAAGCTTTTCGTGCATACAAAATCCAAATGAGCACTTGTGCGTCAGTTATGCGTCAGGTTCATTGCGTCAGCATAAATCTCATTGCAGGCTGTTTACATTGTATACTGCGCCACTGAAGCGTTGATTAATACGTTGATTTCAATTATTGGTCTTGGAAATGTGTTGCTGCAATTTTGATGTGTGTTCCTACTGTTGACTCAGCTCAGAAGTTTTCGTTAAATAAAAGATAAAACACTTTACAAATTGCACGTATATTTCGTATTATGCAGTATACAAATCACATAATATATCTAAATCTTCCAAGAACTAATTAACGACCACCGGAACAAAAAGGAGTACTTATATTATGTATTAACACTCTAATTATTATTCCTTTAATCCTGTACTTGTTTCACATTATCTACTCTTTTACACTTTCTAATTCTTTTCCTTAGCCACGTCTCGATCCCTCAGTGATTCCGATCCGAATGGTTGCCGCTTGTTCAGAGAAAATAACGACCATTCGTGCGACCGGAAGTCGGCTTTGATTAAATAAATTGACGGAACCAAGATGGCAAAGGCATAAGAATAAATAATACTACGATTATTTATTCTTATGGCAAAGGTGTCGGAAACAGAACAAACAAATACCGCTACCAAAAATATCATAATAATATGGAATGACCTAATACAATATTCTTCATAAATAAATAAAAGCTAACACTACTGGTATTAATTCAAGTTTTTTTATTATCGAAAAATTAATTCGACTGTAATTTGTGTTTTGCGCTGCGTAAGCTGATGTCTGGTAAGTGTAGCTGTAGGTTTGATCGCCAACTGCGTCTTTCCACAGAAACACTATCTATCTGATTTACAAAATTTGATTGAACTAATCTTATAATATATATAAATTACGTGTCACGTTGTTTGTCCGCGATGGGCTCCTAAACTAATTAACCGATTTTAATAAAATTTTCACACCGTGTGCAGTTTGATCCAATTTGAAAGATAGGATAGCATACATCTCAATTTATAGTCGCAATATTATTTTATTTCTGATATTTTAAGGCTGAACAACGTCTGCTGGGTTAGCTAGCTACCTATTATAATAAAACTTACCGTTTTGCTCAAAACTGCGAATAGTCCGTTTTTGTAACCTTTGGCTCCCAGTAATTTTTGTTCCGGGTATCGGATTGATGAGGATTTTTTTAGATTTCAATTGTTATAGTTTATTGAACAATAGAACCAATTTAGCTGGGTGGGAATTTTTGTACCTTTACTCCTATAAGTGTTTTGGTTATGGTTTTGGTCTTATTTGACCGGACTTTAAATGTAGATAAAAAATTTCCAAATGAAAATTTATTCGTCAGTTATGCGTCAGGTTCATTGCGTCAGCATAAATCTAATTGCAGGCTGTTTGAATGCTGCGCCACTAATGCGTTGATTAATACGTGGATATCAATTATTGCCCTTTGGGTATGTTGCTGTTGGTGCAATTGCGTTGTGTACTTCTACTGGTTATTGAGCGTTGTTGTGTTTGCTTTTAAAAAAATATTCGATAGCAATTTATGTTTTGCGCTGTTACTCCGGATGCTAATGGTCGCATTAATATAGTAGCGAAAAATTCTCAATCTATGGGTGGTCGCCTTATGTAAGTCTGGCCGTCAACTGCGTCATTCCAAAGCAACACCACGCGGCCCGTCTGACTCCAAAATAACAATAATTGTACCTACATTATATGGTTCCACCGGCACCATCTGGACTCGTGGCGGTCCTCCACAGTCCGCTTCGCACGCTCCTTTTTACCACGGACGTGTAGGTTATGGGACAACCTTCCAGCTGAGGCATTCCCAGTGGACTATAATTTGGGTTCTTCAAGAAAGCTGTAAAAAAAGCTCTCCTCCAAAGCCGGCAATGCTCGGGCGGCTCCCCTAGGGTTGCCCGTGTCCATAGGCGACGGTGATCGCTTAACATCACGCGGCCCGTCTGCCTTATTGTTAGGTTTATTTATAAAAAAAATGGTAAACACAGATAGTACCTACATATTGATGAGTAGAAAATATAAGTTGACTATTAAATTTTAGAAGAATACGAAATGTATTTTTTTAATTTTTAAGGCATATTAACTCTAAACTCTACTCTCTTTAATTTGTTTTAGAGTAGTTTTCTTTTGAAGTCGGTAATTTTTTTGTAAAATTTTTTGTTTATTAAAACTTATTGTATATATAAATTTTAAGTGATTGGTTGATATGATGCTTAAGAAGATATACATATAAAGCGCTTAGAATTAAAACTTTGCCGTTAATACACCCATCAGCCTAAGTCCACTGATGAACATACATAGGTGTCCCCTGGCGATGGAAATAGGTTCGGTTATATTCGGTTAACATTACGAATGTTTATTCATCTCCACAATAATTACTTAATTGTGTGGTCATAAAATTGACAACGGTTTATTAGAGGCAGTTTTTTGCCTTAGCAATACGTAGAAATATTGCTAGATCAGTAACATTGAAGCCTATTATGCGGTTGGTTCATTAAGGACCTATTGTACGCCGAGAAATCGTATTATATGCATTCCCCGCAATGTGGTTACGAACATAAGTACATGGGATGTAAGTCCTATTACAATGCGATCTCCTTTATAGTGCTGTTGTAATATGCCTGCAAACAGCGATGTACCTAGTTAGATGCATTCCCGGAAATGGCTCTGAAAATTGATGAAACGGAATAATTCAAATAATCAGTTCCGGAATCCTCATTTTCAGGATTCATTATTACTATCCAACTCTGATTAAATTTGGTTATATGCGATATTAAATTAGAGCGCACCTAATTGTTCATTCACGTAAATTATTGCGTATTTCTTCATGTATCAGTATCGATTTCTATTTAAATGAATACTTGGTAGATTGTAATGTGAAACATCCATTGATATGTTGCTCAGAAGGCTGATGGTTGCTTAATGTAAGTCTGGCAACCGGCCTTTCCACCTAATAGATTCCGATCTATAAGTAGTAAGTCCCTTGACAATGCGATCTCATATATAGAGCTGGTGTAATATACCTGCAAACAGCGATGTAGTTAGATGCAATCCCGGAAATGGCTCTGAAAATTGATGAAACGGAATAATTCAAATAATCAATTCCGGAATCCTCATTTCCAGGATTCATTATTACTATCCAACTCTGATTGAATTTGGTTATATGCGATATTAAATTAGAGCGCACCTAATTGTTCATTCACGTAAAGTATTGCGTATTTCTTCATGTATCAGTATCGATTTCTATTTAAATTAATGGTTGGTAGATTTTAATGTGAAAAATCCATTGATATGTAGCTCTGATGATGATGAGAAGGCTGATGGTTGCTTAATGTAAGTCTGGCAACCGGATTTCCTCCTAATAGAATCCGATCAAGCCCTTTAGGTCCGCCCAACGGCGGAGAAATATTCAACACCTTGAGGCCGTTGACCTCATGAGTCAAGTCATGTCCCGCATTCTCTATAGCATTTGAGCTACTAGAGCCCTGCGTAGGAAGAACCATGAACCAACCGTCAGTCAGTCAGAATCCGATCTATGATGGAATACTAGGTTGGACTACCAAATCAACTGAGATACTTTTAATGAGCTGTCAAAACGTAACATCTCCATACATTTTGTACGATTAAATGGTCTGTGACGTCACGTTATGTATGTAACTGCATTAACATTTATCCTGTTTTCCAAGCGAAGTATTGTGAACTTTTTGTAAAGTATGCAGTTTGATATTTTTTGTGAATATGTTCAAGATTCTATTTTTTCTCGGCAGCAGTTAGTGCAGCGGTGGTACTTTCCTGTTGAACCAAGAAGTTCTACCACTTAAAAATAATTTATCGTATTTTTGATAAGCAGATTCGCCACAAACAGATTTGTCATGATAACGTTTGTGTGGCTTACGAACTCATGGGACGCAATCATTTTAATTGCAATTAATTGCAATGTTGAAAGCATCTGATATTGATGAAATGTCAGCCATCAAATATTATGTTAAAGCTTTTATAAAATTAAAAGTTTTCGTACTTTACCCTTAAAAAGGAATATTAATTGGTGGTAGAATGGTAGGGTGGGAAAGAGAATGTTCAACAGGTAAAGTACCACTACCGAACAATTTCAGTGGCATTATAAAATATTTCTATTGTACTAGTATTCCGGTGAGGTTTTTTTTATTTGAATGGTGTAGCATGCAGGCCACGTAGTGTTAAGTGATCGGTGCAGCCCATGGACATACAACTACAACACATACATACAACCTCAAGCAAGCATAATATAAGTACTTATTGTCTGAGGTCGTATGCAGTTGCGCTGCTACTCTGGAGGCTGGTGGTCGCCTCTTGTAAGTGTGGCCGGCAACTGCACCTTTCCACCGAAACAATAGAATTGCTTCACGGCAGAAGTGGATGCAGCGGTGGTACTTCCCCGGGCGAACCATAATAGTTCTACCACCTACTTAAATGATATGATATGATTGGATAAATTCAAGAGAAAACATGTGAATTTCGGAGCATCTATCAAAAAGATCAAGACAGCTACAATGAAATATGTGTTACGTATTTTATTCTTATCTCAAGATATTGTACAACTTGAGAATTTGAGAGCTGCTCTCAAAGGCAACGGAGGATAAGGAAAATGCTTACTATAATTAAGGTTAGGGATGAGGAACCCTAACTAAGTGATGAGAATTAACAAGTTTTATTGTTTTCCTTAGTAACCAGAACTTCTTCTTTTTCGGGGTTCAGTACAATAAAACATTCTTTTTTATTTCTGAAATCCACATACGCAAATAAAATCACTAAATATACAGACTTAGCGATAGAAATAAAAACTCAGTGGAAAGTAGATAAAGTTATAACCGTCCCAATCGTCCTCTCTACTACTGGAATCATATCTCAAACTCTTCACACAAGCCTTAAACTATTAAATATTCATTTTCATACATACGTCACCTTACAGAAAGCAACCTATACATAATACCAGGATAGTCAGAATTTTTTTATCGATGGATGCGACCACACCAACTTTCATACTTGGCTAAGGCCCACACGTAATATAATATTATAATATAATAATATACCCCTTTATGGGAGTAAGGAAAAATTATAAAACAATAATAATAATAACAATAAAAAATATACACCACGATCACGTTCTATCATCAAGGTTATTGACTCTACGACGGTTACTCGCAAAGTCGCGACGATTGCGGATTGTTGCAAAGTAGTTTTTACCTAACTTTATCTTCTAACTAAGCAATGAGGACTGTCGAGTCTTATTATTTTTTTCAACATAATTACTGTAGCTTCCATTAGAAATAACATAATAGAAATACGAACGAGAATCCCTCGAGAATGAGGAGACCTCCGAAGATTTGTATTTACCTTTGAAACTTGGAAGTGTTTTCCTAATTATGTTGAAGTAATTAAGTTATGTTTTATTTAGTAATCATATCATAAACTAAATTAATAGAGTAAAGTAGAAAAAAGACCCATCCATCCCCTAGGATTTCCACTACTCTGTGGATTCCCTGTGTCGTCATTAACATGGACATACACCGAGGCCTTCAATTTTCTGTTTCTCCAGGAATCGAACCAAGGACTCTAATCGGCAGTCAATCGTGGTAACCACTGCGCCACATGGGTCGTTTGTAGTTATATTATAGTTAAATATTAAGACGGCACAATTTTATTATAATAAGTAACTGAGGAGCATTGCCACGTTTTATTATATCCTGAATCTGTAACTTGATCCTTCTTTTTTCTTTGTATAAAACAGTTCTCTCTAACTAATGAGGATTTGAGTTATATTGCCTCCTCTTGTAATCTTTAACTCTGCCGTTTATAATAAAAAACGTAGATGCAATTTGATACTTTTATCAAGGAAATGAATGGAAAAAAGTATAAAGAAAAACAATTGCGCGATAATTAATGTTACGGACAAGGATCCCTCTATTATCTTATTGCTGCCTTTTGTAACTTGGATTTATTTTATATTAAAAATATATTGTTTTACTTGACGTAATATCAGCAAGGACAGTGAAGAAGAAAGAAAAAACACAGTGACAGTCAACTCTTGTTTAAATCACTGTATGACTTAAAAAATGAATGTGAGGTAAAAGACTGCGGTGAAGAAAAACATGGTATTTCATTACGATTCTTAATAAAAGTTTTATATCCTTTTTCAGTGCGTAAAAAATTAAACAAAGATACAAGTACCTATACATTTATCAATAATTCTTGCGACCGCCCGCGACTTCGTCCGCGTGGACATTGGTATATATTGGTATATGGCTATATAACATCATGCTATGATGTTATATAGCCTAAAGCCTTCCCCGATAAATGGATTAACCAACACAAAAATAATTTTTCAATTCGGACCAGTAGTTTCTGAGATAAGCGCGTTCAAACAAACAAACTCTTCAGCTTTATAATATTAAACAAAGATTTAAATATAAAAATACTCGGATGGTCATTGCCATCGGTGGTACAGTTCAACAAGATTTATGTACCAAAGTCCGGGTCGCGGACAGCTATTTTTAGGGTTTCCCACCTAAAGGGTAACACGGGACCCTATTACTAAGACTCCGCTGTCTGACAGACTCCTTTTGTCCGTCTGTTACCAGGCTGTTGAAATTTTCATGGATGATAATTATATTCCTGTTGCCGTTTTAACAAAAAATACTAAAATGATAAAAAAATATCATAGTGGGGTTCCGATACAACAAATGCGTATTTTTTTGCAATGTTTTTTCAAAAAAATATTTAATTTTATTTTGATAACGACTACTGGTACACGCTTGAAATATGTACAGAAATTGAGTTATATATTTACTTTAAAAATAAACAGTCAAATAAAAATAAAATGAATATTTAACGGGGCTCCCATACAACAATTTTTAAATTTTAACTAAGCAGCATAGAAATCTTGAGCGGGCTCGAGTAAAATCAGTGTAGGCGAATCGACGATCTGTATTTGTGGTTTCGTTTTTCTTATTAAGAACAAACAAATTACGTTGGTATTCTGAGTAATATCTCATAATTTGTTTCAGAGAATTCAGAAATACAATTTGTCTTTGCTATTGAAAACACGAAAACCATTAGAGTTCTCGAAGGAGTTAATTAAATATGCTTGGAATAGAAGTTAGCTTTGGTAAATCAAGTTATCCAAAATAGTTTCAATAGTTGATGGAATTTCTTTCCCCGAGTAAATGTCAAAGATCTTCTCACTTTGAAATTGAATTAATATAATATGTATGTTATATGTAGTATATGAATATAAACAACGTTAAGTGCACGAATACATTTCTGGCGATGCTCGAATTGACATAAAATAAGGTTTATGAATGATTGGTCAAACATAAAGCAAGAAAGAAGAAAGAAAACTCCGCTGACCCTATGGGGCAATCGTTACCAGGCCGGACTGCTGTTCGGATGTTCCCGGGTTCAATTGCCGGTGAAGAAAAAAATTAAATGATGAGTTTTTTTAAATGTCCGTCTGTATATGTCTGTGATGTCTGTATAGCTGTGTGATAGTTCCTTTTTCGTGTCATAGATAATTTTATGCTTAGTATTCTTAGCCATGTTTCATGAAAATCTGTTCAGACGTTTGAAGATCATCAGCTCTTTTCTAGTTGATGAGGGGCTCTAACTAACTTTCTTATATCCGATCGGTTCGTAATTTGGTACCGTGTTACATCAATGATATGGAAAGAACATGGTAACCATGATCTTAAATATGACATGTTAAGGTAAGGTTTAGATTTCGATCTTTAGTTACTCCAAAATATTAATCTAAAAACAGAAAATACTTACCTGATTGCTGTATCCACGTAAGAGGACATATTTAGGACAGCTGACCTGACAAGCAAAAGTGATTTTCCAATATGTCGAGGGCTTTAATACGCCCCTTGGAGCGCCTTGACGGAGGTGAAGCGTGGCGTTCAGCTTAAATATAAGAGGCTCTTGTCAACCCTGTCGCTGATATCAACGTTGTATGAAAAGGTCTTTTTATTTAGAGAACGATGTCATATTTAGTTTATTGAATAACGTGAGAAGAGAGTATATTAGATATATGGCCCACCAACCTTTATTTAATGACATTTGAGAGAGATTACGTTTAACTCCACGAGCGATTGTGTAGAACGCAAACGGTTTATGTAGCTAAGCCAAACGGGTGCGGTCGGGTGTGAGATGGGTGACCGCTAGTGGCAATAAAATTTCATGCGCGTTTCTGTGCTTCGGAAGGCACTTTAAGCTGTCGGTCTCGGTTGTTGTCGATAGATAACAGTCGTTAAACCTTGTCGGAGGCCTAATGGGCGGTTTGAAAACATCCGCCAGCGGGTTGGCCACTAACCCGCATCTTCACCAACCCGCGTTGGAGCAGCGTGGTGGAGTAAGCTCCAAGCCTCCCCAATAAGGGGGAGAAACCCATGCCCGGCAGTGGGACGCAAAAAGGTTTGCAGCCAACGTTTAATGCCATAATTCTAACTCAACGCAAACATGGTTGTAAAGTCACCTTCTTTACTCGCGATCAATTTTGGAGGAACCCGTCGTTTGTCTCCTTCCTCCTACTGAGGTCCTTCATCATGAAATTCATGAACCATCGGGTTCTGTCGCTAAGTGGCCTCGGTAAAGTCTTCGCCTATGTTCCGATACTAATCGAGTTCTCCGAAACCAATCGTAATTAAGCCTGCGAGTAATGCTGTATGTGTACTTATACGATTTGTATGTAAGTACCTATGTTGGTTGCGTTTTACCACAAGTATGTTAACTGAATGCATTGCGCCCTATGTCTAATAAAATATACAGTGTGAAATAATAAATAATAACGTAACTAGAAAATAGTTTAAATGCAACAAATATACCCTTGGATATTATCCTTTTAATTAACGACCGCACAGGTCACACACCCCACAGGTGCGCAATGATTACCATACCGGACTGCCGATTGGAGAAACATGGGCTGGATTACCAGCGAGTATCAACATCTGTTCTTTTCTGGTCTAGATGCTTGTATCTTTGTGTGCATCCATGGCACTCACGACACAGGTGCTATAACCCCACACTCACGACCATAGCGTTTATATATTTTTTGACGTAGTAAGCGATAATATAATACATATAACTGATTTCAGTACAAGTACAGTTCTGTTTGAGGTTGAAAGTTATGCTGGATGTGATGTGACAACTACACGAAAATGTCCATTACTTGTTATACTCGCTCTGGATGTAATACGGATAAGAACCCACTCCACCGATCCGCTTTAGAACAGCTTGGTAGAGTATGCTTGCGGCCTTCTCAAATATTGGGCTCAGTAGTAGTACACATAAAGAGTTGTAACAATGACCTATCGGTCTAGTCACACTGGCTTCTTTCAGCATCAACGATCGGCGATTTTGGGTGTGCCGCATTGCGATTTCGACACTGACTACTTAAATTCGAATGCAGTAGCAGAATCACGCGTTTAGTTTCCAATGAGCTTAAATACTTAAAATACCATACTAGACCACCACGCATACGCACTCACATTCATAAGCATAAAAATTCAGTCTCCTACATGCACTCACACACAAAACACACACACATACAAACACGCACACACACACACACACACACACACACACACACACACACAATACACACACACACACATACACACACGCAAACACACACACACTATGGAAAAAAATGTATTAATTGTAATCAATAAACAAATAATAATGATAATAATATGTTGAACAATGTTACGTTTTTATGTGTACATAAGAATATTTGTTTTAGTTTTTGTAAGTTAACTGTAAAAATACCATGTCTGGGATGGAACTGACTTTTGCAACACAGTGCGAACTAAAGCAGAAGTCAGGGTCTCTACACAGTTAAAATGGAAATAATGTATCTTTTATCTTTATCTCTTTAACAAGTGTGCACGGAGAAGCGTTTATTCGCTGCGTTAAGCTTCTAAAAACAACTAAATAGCCGATGCTGAAAGTAACTAGTTCGGCTTGGCCGTAAATGAAAAATTTGTAACGCAAAAGATATGACCCAGACCCTCTGATGCGTAACGCAAAACATGGCCTCATACTACGCGCTGCTCCATTACCGGCAGCATTTCCCTTGGCCCAGTGCATAAATCCTCTAATGGCAGTAAACGGCAGCTTACCAAATAATTCAGACTCAAAGTGCTATAATGGTTTCGGCTCATAAACAATAAAAACCCATTAAACTTCCAACGGGAAAGTCATTTTCGCGAACACCCCAAATGCTCTCTTGAGTAGTATTTGTGGAATAATATACCTACAGTTTTTAATAAACACAAAAGCCTTTAAATTTCCCTGAAAATTCCGATAATAAAATGTAAAAAAGCAGGAAATGTTTTAAAGCATCTATCAGATAACAGGTGCTCTGTATGTACAGTCCCTAACTTACCTACATTAAGGCCTCTCTCGTACCCGCTGCGTTCATTTTGAATAATATTTTTTGTGAAAGTTTCTAAAATTCCTTTATAACTTTTATTTTTTTCTTTGTTTTGGGAATATTCCTTTAATTATTCTACTACAAACAATGGGTTGTGTACGAGCTACTGCACGTACCCGTGATTCCAATTATGAATAAAGAGGATTTTTCGTATGTAGGTACTTTACTTGCACACATGTATATCATTCATACTCGCATAATTTCACTGTTATAATTTTTACTCTTTACGCTTTTACGCCTCTGGTACAGTTTTGTGATCCTTCGATTATTTTCACAAATGTTGAAAGTGTGGACTAATCTCTTTTGGATTTAGGGTCTTACTTATTCTCTTTAGAGACTATCGAGAACTGTTCAACGGAACCTGTGACCAGACGCGGTACCAGAGGGGGACATGACCCCCCCCCCAAAATCCATCAGTCATGCGTAAAAGGAAGGCGAAACAAGCCAATTTGGGACACTTCTTTCCCCAAAATTTCTTGGCGACCCCCTCCCCCCAAAATTGGCCGCGACCGCACCTGCCTGTGACAAACGGTCGCGGACTTAAATTTTGTTGTGGATTCCTTAGACAGAGCATTTATTTTATTCTTTTTTATATACTGAGTAACAAAAAGTCTCTATAGCAAAAGCAAAAACATTGCCACATACTACGCGCTGCTCCATTACAGGCAGCATTTCCCCTGCCCCAGTACATAAATCGTCTAATGGGAGGTAACAAAAACTTACCAAATATTTCACACTCAAAGTGTTGTAATGGTTTCAGCGCATAAATAATAAAAACCCATTAAAGTAACACCGGAAAAGTCATTTTCGAACATCCCCTATTGGCTCTTTAACAGTAATTTTGGAATAATATACATTTTATAATATACACGATTTTTTACAAAGCGTGTATCAAAAGCAGAGAAAATTTTGAGCAACTATGAGATAACAGGTGTTCTAAATGTACAGACTTTAACTTACTTATTAAGTTCTAAACAAACCTGCTGCGTTATATAAGGTTGCCTCAGTCATTGTGCATATTGCCCCATTACTGGCAGCATTTCTCCTGGCCCTGTACATACTAAATCCTCTAATGGGTATCGTTATCTTACCAACTTAGAAGAACTATATATACATTTTTAAATACCTACAAGAACAGTTTAAAATTTTCCTGGAAAATACCGAACGTAAAATGTAGCGAAAGCAGGGAATATTTTAAACATCTATGAGATAACATTAACAGGTGTTTTGAATTTATAGACTCTAACTAATTTACATTATGGCCTCTTTCGGACCCGCTGGGTTAATGTCGAATATTACTTTGTGTAAGTACTTTGAAAGTGGTTTTTTGTACGTAAATTACTTTTTTAAGAAATGTTTCCTTTATATTATGTTAAAACCTAAAAATAATAGGAGTAAAATAATAGGAATAAGGAAAATAAAACATCCGTGTTTTATTTTCCCCAGAAAATATCTGAGAAAAACGAAACTCGAATCAAAATTGTTCATTTCCTATTTTACCTATAGTTTCTATTTCAGATTGTAATAATTTTAATGATAATGATGATGTTACAAGAGTTGTAGAAATTGTTAACGATGATTCATAAAAGAATATTAAATGTATTTTAAAGTTTCTTATAATTAATAAAATACAATTCATAAATTAAATGCGATTCATTGCCCAATAACACTAGTCCCATCTAAAAAATGTCTAACACGCCAATAGTATATTTCATTACAAGTGCGGAAAGGCTGTCATTGCAAGGAGTTCCGACAAATGTCTACCCGAGCCGAGGCGCAGCCGAAGGTGAGGGTTGACAGTCGGAACTCCTTCCAATGACGGTTCCGCACGTGTACTGAACAACTTTTTTTAATACAGTTGCGAAAAAATGAAGCATTATTTATAAAATAATAAAAACTCGCAAAGAACATATTTGAAAAATGGCGCCAGCCGTAAAATATTTTTTTTAAATTCATTTTACGGCATTGGATAAAATCCTTGCAGCCATTCAATATTTTCGTTTCAATATTAAATAATGGCATTGCGCTCTGTGCATATTGCCAGTGTCAAGTATAATTTCTGCATCTATTATTCTATATAAAACAGTAAGTCGTCAGGTATTAGTCAGTCTAGTCAGTCAGATGTTCAAGTAAAGCGATGGCTACTTTACGAGAACATGTCTGAAGGAGTTTTGGAGGCAAGCCGAAAAAACATGTTTTAGCACTGTTATTCTATTTCACAACACTCGTGCACTGTTATTAACCTATATCGAAAAAAACGCCATCAACTTTATCCGATATAACTCAAAAATACACCAAGAAAATCTTCAACTTGTCCCTTCAGACTTCCCGCCAAAACTCCAAGCCGTAAAAGAATACCTATATGCAGAGATTTTTTTTGTTTTCTTCACCCATTCTGGGTAGGCAAAAGGGAACTATGTCCTTTATATGTATATGCCGCTATACAGCCAAGTCTTCAGTAGAATTTTTTTATTGATATGAAATGAAAATGTTAATGAGATGAAATGAAATAAAACTTAACCTAACTCATTGAATCAAATCATTAAATCTGATATTGAAACAAATTAGTAGCTTCTTTCTAGAACTATTTGCATGAATCATAAAAACTTCTAAAACTTCGTGGTTGTTTTTTTTAATAGACATTATTTTGACAGTTGGGAAAGAGAACGCACGAGTTCGGAAAAGGTAAAGAAAACGCACGGGTGTGTAATAGCCCACTTCCCGAACGCTATACGTCCCTGCAATACGCCACTTTTTGAGCAACTGTATTAAAAAATAAGTTTTCACTTCTGTCGGCACTAAACTGGAGTGCAACCCGTAATTTTTTTCATAATGACGACCCGAGTGGTACAGCGCTACCGGTTGCCGTGCCGGACTGCAAATCAAGGATTCGTTTCCCAGCGAAGCAGAAATTGAAATGATAAGTTTCTGTTCTTGGTCTGGGTAGCTTCACGGCTGGGTGAATGGTCATATCTTTCCGTTGTCCATGGTACCCACGCCATAGGGTATACCTACTCTACTATGGGGCTATGAGTGTTGAAATATTATTGTTATGAACAACATTTGAATGATAGTGTATATTTTTATAAATTAAGTTTTTAACAAAAAAATAGAACCGACTTCAAACGGTAAAAAATAAAATTGTTCAGTACCTACTTCTTCCGGCTTATGGTAATGACTCTTAAAACTATTTCTGGAGTCGGGCCCTTAGTAAATGTCGTTCTAAATCGGCACCGACAGTACAGACAGTGGGACAGTACCTACTTCTTCTTGCTTATGGTAATGACTGTTAAAACTATATTGGAGTCGGTGCCCATTCAGAACGAAAGGTACACTATATTTACTAAGACAGGACATTTCACTAAGGGCCCGACTTCAAAAATAGTTTTAAGAGTAATTACCATAAGCCGGAAGAAGTAGGTACTGAACAATTTTATTTTTTACCGTTTGAAGTCGGTTCTATTTTTTTGTTAAAAACTTAATTTATTTCACTTTTTTTAGTAATTTTAATAATTCTGTATGTATTAGCATAATTGGAAAAATTTTCACTTAACTTCTAAACTTTAAACAGATTTACCTTTTATAGTCATGTTTATCTAATAGCCATCTAAAAGTCTGAAAGACATACTATCAGTCCACCTGAAAGTATAAATTAAAGAAAGAATTTGCTCTCAGCTCCTAACCGTTGAGGAGTTGTACCTTCAATCATCAGTTAAGCAACAGCAGGTGATAATTACCAGACATAAATATTTTTATTATGTTAAAAATATGACTAAAAGAATGTGTGTGCCTATTAAGTTTCAGTGTTTCCCTCGATTTCCCTAATATCACATCATCAGATTTTGACATGGTGACAGTTGGACCACCTCAGGAATATAAGATTTCGAACAAAAAACCATTTATTGAAAGAATTTGCTCTCAACTCCTAACCATCGTAGTACCTTCCATCATCAGTTCAGCAACATGATATGACGATAATTATACACAAATGTCTGTTTTGCTTTGTAAAAATATGAAAATCATTTGTTGTGCTATAAAATTTGAATGTTCCCTTCGATTTCTCTGGGATCCCCTCATCAGACTTTGACTTGGTTACAGTTGGACCACCTCGGGAATGTAAGATTTCGATTAAAAAACTATTTATTGAAAGAATTTGCTCTCAACTCCTCACTGTCGCAGTACCTTCCATCATCAGCTCAGCAACATGAGATGATGATTTCTATGCGTAAATATCTCTTATGCTTCAGAAACTATAAGAAAATCAATGTGTGTGCCTATAAAATTTGAGAGTTCCCCTCGATTTCCCTGGGATCCCATCATCAGATGCTGATTTGGTGACAATGGGACCAGCTCGGGAGTATAAGCATACGAACAAAAAAAGAATTTTGAAAATCGGTCCACAAACGGCGGAGTAATCGGTGAACATATATAAAAAAAAATAATACATAAAGCCGAATACAGTACCTCCTTCTTTTGGAAGTCGGTAAAAAGTACACGGAAATTATTTTACCGTCAGCTTTTTCTCTTACCCAGTACATAAATCCTCTAATAGGTGGTAATGACAATGTACCATAGACTTATAATATTTACGCAAGTACATATATTCCAATGTACCAAATATTTCACATTCGAGGTACTGTAATTGTTTGGGTAAACAGTAAAATTTACAAAAAAGGCATTATTGCTATCAATCCAAATGCTCTTTTAGTAACATTTGTATAATAAATACATTTTTATTAATATACATTTTTTTATTTCTTTACAGGCAATATTCCTAAGTGTAAGCAGGGAATATTCAGCATCCATGAGATAACAAGTGTCCTGAATGTAAAGTCTCTTAACCCCCTCTACATTATAAGTGGTTCTTTGTTCGTAAATTACTAAATGTGTCGATTACGTTACTTTGAAGTTTAGTATTAAGGACTACTTCTTCAATTTTAATACATTGCCAATAAAATGACGACGACTCGAATGTTTAACACCGAATGTTTGACTGCCGATCGGTGGGTCCCGGGTTCGATTCCCGGCAAAGCAGAAATTTGAATAATGAGTTTAAAAATTCTGTTATCGGTCTGGGTGTTCGTGTTTCTGTCTCTGTGTGTCCATGGTACCCACGACATAGGGTATATCTACCCTACTGTAGGGCTATGAGTGTGAAACGTGAAACGTTATTGGCAATAAAAGGAGTAAATTCATGACTATTCATGAGTATGCACAAGTTCTTACACCTTTACGAACTTACAGTTTGAAAATTACACGGATTTTATTTTATATCCCCGAAAAATTCATAAGTATAAATTCCTATGTAGCAATAGCATGGAATATTTTAGACATCTAAGAGATAACAGGTGTTCTGAAAGTACAAACTCTAACTTAACAACGAGCTCTCCCGAACCAGCTGCGTTAATTTTGTATGTAAGTAATTTATAAAGAACTAAGAGATTCTTTATTCGTAAAATTGTTTTTAAACAATTTTGTAATGAGAATATTACACCAGTACAAGCTAATTTAAAAAGAAAAATTCCTGAAATTTTTTCAAATTAAGTGTCGAAAGAAGCAGGATATATTTATAGCATTTATGAGATAACAGGTGTTCTGTATGGTACAATTTACGTATATTAATGCCACTCTCGGACTTTCTGCGTTAACTTTGAACATAATTTTTTGTAAGTACGAAGTTCTTTGTTGGTAAATTACTTTTTAAGTAATGCTACATTCAGACAGTTTTTTCTTTTTTGTTAAAAATGACTCTAAACTTGGACTAATAAAACTAATTAAATTTGGAGCTTCATAAAAATGTGTAAAAGTAACTAAGTATTATCGACTTATAATCGTTCTCTTATCTCATAATGTCATAATACATATTTTATATATTCAAAAGCCCTGTGTATACGAAAATTTTACGCCATACGGCGTTTTAGCCGCCCCACAGTGTTCCGTTCAGTACATGCTAGCGGGACAAAAGTCATGTCACCATTTCCGTGAAATGATGATAACATGACGTAAACAAAACCTTCCAGGTAGTAAATACCGAGAATCTAAGGGTCCCTTAACCCCCACTTAAGGTGAAAAAAACGTGCAAGCTTTTACATAGCACGGCAAACCTACCTGTCGAGACTTTGGCCAGATGCCACTCTGTTGCGACTTTTTTAGACTACGTGTATAAAAAACTCAAAAAAGAAGATAATACATCCAATTTAAGTAAAAAGTGATGTATTTGGCGCATATCACACATTTGTCCAGAATTAACAAAGGGAAGCTGACGTCAAGTTTTACAATTATTTAAGATTGCATAAAATAATCTTAGATACAGTGCTTCAAATATTCATGTTCATTTTATTTTTCTCGTAAAATAAAACCACTAATTGCCGTTACTCCGCCGCGATCGTCTACAAGCTCCATACAACACTAAGAACCGTGCCTACGCACGGCTAATTATCCGTAGATTTTTACGCCGTGTGTTTTTCGTACTACAACCTGATGATACATGCATTAAGTGTATAATATTGTATTATTACTTAATACATATGAAACAAACATTTCTTTCTATTTATTTGCTTTTTTATTTGCTACTATTAATATTTTCCGTGCTTCGGAGGGCACGTTAAGCCGTCGGTCCCGGTCCTTGTCGGAGGCCTTATGGGCGGTTTGAAAACATCCGACAGCGGGTTGGCCACTAACCCGCATCTCCACCAACCCGCATTGGAGCAGCGTGGTGGAGTAAGCTCCAGGCCTTCCCAATAATGGGGAGAGACCCGTGCCCGGCAGTGGGACGCAAAAAGGGTTAAGGCCAGTATTAATCTATGGCTACGAGTTTATTTGGAGTTGTGTACAAACTGCCGTTAGGTAGATGTTAATGTGGTTTAGTTTCTTATTCTACATAAAACTCAAATAACTGTGAAGTTGTCAAAAATGCGTAAGATACCTATCTCATCGGTGTTGCTGTAAACTTTACCAAGAAAAGCAACCAGATTATCTTTATCCAAATTTCCGTGGCAATTTAATCAAGTTTATATATTCCGTTGGTACAAGACCAAAATTGTTCTCATTAGCTAATCTCTGGAAATTTCGAGTTTTGCTTATCTGATAGCGGGATGTTCAGCGGAGGTAATGCCGAGACGTGCTTTCTGCGTTGATTCCGGCATTTGCATGCATAGCCAATGTTTGCACAAACAACGATGGCGGCTTGTTTAAGTAAATGATTTAGATTTTAACATAAATATAGGAATTTAGTGATTGGAATTCCTTTACTTGGAACGGCCCTTAGCTAAAAATATCTTACCTCAATTTTGCAAAAAGGCGAAAAGAAACCGGTGTGTAAAATATAAAAACTTATAGTATTGTTTTGTATTCTTGAGAGTTTCACTTATCTTATAGCGGAATGTTTAGCGGAGGTTATGCCGAGATGTGACCTCGGAACTGATTCCTGCATTTTCATGCATGGCCAATGTTTGCAAAAACAATGAGTGTGTCTGACAAATATTTGTGTTTAGCCATGACCAGTGATTACTCAAACTACGAGTTATAAGCCTTCTACTATATAAACGGAATTTTATTAACATCACGTATTAATATAATTTAACAAAACTAGAAGGAAATTGTTTTATTAAGCCTATTTCAACGATTTTCGCGTTTCGCTTATTTGATAACGGAATTTTTAGCGGAGGTGACGTCGGAACCTGGGAGCTGATTTCGGTAATTTGCATGCATGGCAAATGTTTGCATAAGGAATGACGACGAGCTTGTTTGAGTGAACAGTATAGATAGAGATTTTACATAAATAATTAAAATTTTGTAAGTAGAATATTATAAATAATCCTGACACTTTGTTGTTCTAAAATTTTAAAGATGACTCAATATTGTTTAAACGGAACTTTCAGTTTTCCAGTACACTTTACCGTTATTTTTCATGAAACGCAACAAATATCACTACGCAATAGAATATAATCTTAATAGAATGTATAACATCCCTCTTAGGTTGTATCGTGTATTTAAACAATTACATACCATGGCCAAAATATACGCTGAAGTTAAATCAACATTATACGAGTATATTCTACTTCAATTAGAGCTAAATTGTTCTGATTAGTGTATCGCTCAGAATTTTGAGTTTCGCTTATCTAATAGCGAAATGTTAAGTGGAGACTATGCCCGGACGTGACCTCAGAGCTGATTCCGGCATTTGCATGCATGGCCAATGTTTGCACAAACAATGACGGCGTGCTTATTCAAGTGAACGGTGTAGATCGAGATAGGTTTTATTTACATTACGGCTTTTAAGCCAAGGTGTCTAGTCCTAACTTTTACGTTACATTTATGGGATATAAGAAACGATAGTAGCCATAACTCATTTCAAATATTTTTTTCAACTCTCTTTTATGTCCCACTGCTGAGAACAGGTCTCCTCTGCACCTTCAACACTTGGTGCAACTGGGTGCATTGGTGAACTGCAACAGAATTTCCTTTGTATTTAGACATAGAGATTGGCGGACATAATAATAATAATATGTACCTTTGACAGATTATGAGTTTTTCTCAGTTATTCACCAATTATTTAAATGTCACAATAATTTCCATCACCGTGGAGTAGCGATAAATTTTAATACATACCTACATTCCAAATTTTTCGTGCGAGGTCCAAGGATTTGAACCCAGCATCTCCGTCTTAGAGACCGCGGTTTATACCCTCCGATAATCGCTGCTCTATCTCATAAATCTACATTATAAATAAATAAATAAATAAACGTTACACACTTATAGCCCCACAGTAAGGTAATTAATACCCAGTGTCGTGGGTACCATGGACACATACAAAGACAGGAACACAAACACCCAGCCAGACCGAGAACAGAAATTAAACTCATCATTCAAATTTCTGTTATGCCGGGAATCGAACCGGTGACCCCTCGATTGCCAGTCTAGCATGGTAACCATTGCGCCACGCGATCGTCAATATACCAAACAATATTTTTCTCATTTGTTAAAAAACATTTCGAAATTCTTGAATTGGGCTTAAAATTCCGACATTCACTTTTGTGCCTCGAATGAATTCTGCAAATGCTCTCATCAAGTCCACTTCCGCGACACGTTAGGGTGATTTACTGCAAGCCTTTCATTTGAATTTAATTTTAAACTACTCTTTATAGAGCATTGAATAAACATTTTTGAAACGCACACAATTTAGCGGAAAAGGGAACATTAGGTAAGCTCTGTCCAGAAAAAGGGCAGTAGCAGAACTGTGGGTACTGCTATGCCTTCCCCATACTTTACCCTACTGTTTTATAATTGCATCCTTTTTTGAACCTAATAATATAGTCTAACCTAATAGCCTCTGATAGCTTTCGAATGTACTTATTTACGATTTTTTAATCATCTGCTTTTAAATTTACAGCTTTGGACGAATTCTGAAAATGCTCTCATCGAGTGTATTTTTACGACACGTTGAGATGATTCACTACATGCCATTTCTTTAAATAAACTTTTATAATATTTGTAGTTATAGAGCAAAAACCATTTAAATTACCTAAACATTGGTATTATTTTAAATATTAATTCAAACAAATCTTCTTAATCTTTTACATGCAACTTTAAAATGCTCAGTTTATTTAAATAGTTTGTTTTCTTTATTATTTCTGTTTTATTGAACTATGTTGCTGCGTATGTCCTAATGTTCATAATGCAAACCAATGATTGGATCAGTCACTGATTGCGGATTGTTGTAAAGTAGTTTTTACCTAACTTGAAATGGAAATAAAGTTATGAAGTGTTGTCTCATAAAGCACGAGATCATTGATTTTCTTCACTTTGCTATAGAGTACTTAGAAAAAGATACCAATGCTAGAAAATCCGACATAGATCCACATTCATGACACGACGAGACTGATGGACCATAGAAACTAAAAAACACGCTTTTGTGAAAATACGTTTAAAAAACTAAAAAACACGCTTTTGTGAAAATTTGTAATAAAAAGTAAAAAATAAGAAGAAAATGTATTTTTAAACTAAGTTATTTATTTTGTAGTAAAACATTTCTGAGATTTTTAAAAATGTACTGGAAAGTCCAACATTCCTTTTATGACTCACGTGAATTCTGAAAATGGCGGCACCAAGTCCGTTTCTGCGACACGTTGATGCTAATTAATGCACTACGGGTCGTTCAGCTGAAAATATTTTTTAATACATTTGCTCAAAAAGTGACGTATTGCAGGGACGTATAGCGTGCGGGAAGTGGGCTGCTATTACACACTCGTGCTTTTCCTTCACCTTTCCCGCACTCGTGCGTTTTCTTTCCCAACTGTCAAAATAATGTCTTTTAAAAAGAAAAAAAAAAACCAACCACGAAGTTTTAGAAGTTTTTATGATTCATGAAAATATTTCTAAAAAGAAGCTACTAATTTGTTTCAATATCAGATTTAATGATTTGATTCAATGAGTTAGGTTAGGTTTCATTTCATTTCATCTCATTGACATTTTCATTTCATATCAATATAAAAATTCTACTGAAGACTTGGCTGTATGGGCATAGTTCCCTTTGCCTATCCCAGAATGGGTGAAGAAAACAAAAATAATCTCTGCTTATAGGTATTCTTTAACGGTTGGCGCCATTTTTCAAAAATGTTCTGTGCGAGTTTTTATTGTTTTATTAAATTGCTTCATTTTTTCGCAACTGTATTAAAAATAGTTGTTCAGTACACGTGCGGACACGTCATTGGAAGGAGTTCCGACTGTCAACCCTCACTTTCGGCTGCGCCTCGGCTCGGGTAGACATTTGTCGCAACTCCTTGCAATGACAGCCTTTCCGCACTTGTAATGAAATATACTATTGTATTAAACTTTATAGAGTACAAAGTAATGTTAATCTCTTTCATGTGTTAAGGTTTTTAGGAAGGGATAATTATCATGAACTTGACATCCTGCGGAGATGTATTGAAAGTTTCATAAAAATTCGGACCAACTCATTTGTATTGATAATTCAAATATACTAGAAAGCCTGACATCGTATTGTCCCTGTGAAATCCGTTCTTTGTATTGCACAGGATATTATAATCGAAAACGATTACGTGAACGTAAAAGTTTTAGTTTATTTAAAAGGATCTTATTTCTTTTCAATATTATTATAAGTCTCTCTGCTGTTAAATATTTGTTAAATGTCCACAGAGAATGAGATATTTACTTGCCTCACATGAATTCTGAGAATTGTACTATCAACTTTTCAAGTTCACATTTACGACAGTATCTACTACAGCCTATTCATTCGAATTAAATTTTACATTACCCTTTCTAAAATATTAAAGAACGAAACTTTTTTCACCAGCATAGGAATTAATCTTAAAAGGAAAAATAGGTTTTTTACTTATATTATATGTACAGGTAGAAAGTGCGCCAAAAAACCTATGATATTTTTTGATTATGTTCAATAAATCTTTGATATATTTAAAAAATATGTGCGAGGTGACATATACCTATTGGATACGACATATCCTATTTTATATGTAGGCTGCTTAGTTTGGAGTCAGATAGTGTTGTGTGAATTGTCCAAAGATATTCAATAAAATTAAAAATATTATAATTCTTTAATAATATTATTACTCGTACGTGTACTTCATACCTAAAAGTTTTAATATTAATTATAATTATTATTATTTATTATAATTATTATTTTAATCTTTTTGTTTTGAAACAGGGAATTTATTATTTCATTTTTAATTTTAGTTAACAAAAAATTTAAGATTTTTTTTACTAAGTTACATGGTGGAACCAAAATGGTCGGTCTCCTTTATTTCTTTACCATAAAAGTTTTTACCTTAAGTCTATACTAGAAAATATCCTGGACGTAGCGGTTAACGCTATGACTGCAGCACAAAATAGGACAAGCCGCCGTCGATACCTTATTTGTGACTGTAGTTACCTACTGCTTAATCTACCTACCTATAATTTATTTATTTTAACAAAATATCAGTACCTGTAGATTTAGTTTTTCAATTTCACCGAAGCTTATATCGGTACCAAGGCTTGTCTGCTTCCACGAAAAATAAAATAGTTATTAAACCTTTTAAAGTTTTTCTTTGCTACGAGACTTACGATGTATGTGATGATTTTAATAGGCTTTTTTGCATTTTATCTCTGCATTTTATAGCTACGAAAAAAGTGTGTAAATGGTTTATGTTGAATAGGTCCATTAAGAGCGCTTTCTTTGAACAGGATACAAGCGGGTTTTACTTAGAGGAGATATTTATGAGCAATAAATTCCTCCGTTTTCGTTTTTTCTAGGTACATGGTAAGACTAATGCTGGACAACATTTAACATTTATAAAATTTAATGTGCAATATGTTCTGTATTTAATTTTTTCACTGTTTCTTACTTAGTAACCAATTTCATTTTATAATGCCACAATCCATCTGAGTCTCGCTTTATTTTTAAAATATTTCAAAAAGGAGAAATTCTACGTTTCCTCTCCACCAGATATGTATTTATTTGAAAAAGAATCTATTTTCGATAGTCTTCTATTTTCGATAGTATTTTTTATGTATTCCCAATTTTAATAAAGAATTCCAGTTTTATTTATTTATTTAAAATTGTTGCACCAATTAATGTGTAAACTTGATGTGATAACGTTCGTGAACATATTATTGCTAATGATATTGACATCCTTAACATTATTTAAAATAAAATAAAAATCTTCGATATTGTATCGGATTTGGGGATCGACCGTTTATTGATCTCTTTCTCTTATCGATATAATTGTGACGACTTAAGTCAATTAATTTTCACCGATTCTTTGCATCTTATGATGAAGTATGTGGGATTGGATAAATAAGGTCCAAGAGAATTATTTTCTTCCTTTTAAGACACAGAACCTTAAAAGGTATCTCATTATCCATTGGATACTTGATTTTATAAAGGTACGTTCGAGTCCGTAAAAGCCCCTTTGTGCAGAGTTCTACTATGCTATAAACAACTCTTTGAAAGGAACTTTACCATGTAGAGCGACTTTATTTTTTAAAATCCTTACCTTTTTAAGGAATCTCAAACAGATATATCTTTTGATTTTAAGTAATTTATAGATTTAATTCGTGCGAAACGAAAATGGGACTTGTTATTACAAAAACGTCAGCGAGTGTGACAACAATAAAAACTAATTGGGATGTGTTCTAATTCTATCACCCATCCCAGAACGCAATTTCCTTTGCATTATACAATACAAGAGGACATTAAATCGGATACATTTTCGTTGGATTTTACAAAATAAAATTTTAACTTAGATTATTTTATTTTAGATTTAATTAGTGCGAAACAAAAATGGGACTTGTCATTGTAAAATAGTCAGCGAAAGACAGGGGAAAAAGACACTAGCGCCACAGTGTGGGCTGTTGAGTTAACAGTCGTAAGTGTCGGTTAAATATTTTCCCATAATATTGATAGTTCGTAGAATAAGGTTTTACTTTTTAAAATTATTATGTTTTACAATCTCTAAATACAATCTCAAGGAAGTTTGAGTTTTGTCTGAAGTGGAAAGGTGAGGTTGCCGACCAGACTTACATGAGGCGACAATCAGCCTCAACGTATCATTGGCTCAGGTCATATGTAATTGTATGCATAGGATCTGAGCTAATGCCAAGGCTCGAGGTTGTGTGTATGTCACAGCCATCTAGTTAAATTAGCCACACAGTGACAAAAAGATAAACATTTTTTTCTTATTTTTTACTTCTAGTTCGTATTTTCACAAAAGCGTGTTTTTTAGTTTTTCAAACTACATTATTTATTTTTAATTTTTTAGTTGGATTTTTATTCCCTTATTATTGCAAATTTTTAAGTTAATCAGACGCTTAGACGTGTTAAAAATATAAAACTTTATATTTGTTTCATTAAGTACCTTAGGCCGCGAACTTATCAGCCGCCCCTCGTATATATTTTTTTATCCTGATGATCCTAGTTAGGGCTTTAATATAAAGTTATGAGATTATTGTATTGTCATCGGCCCTTGACTCCTGTGCAAATTTTCAAGTTAATCAGGCTCCTAGAAGAAAGTGAAAAATGAAAATCAAGTTAAAAGATTCCGTTACATACATACATACAGGTCAAGCTAAAATAATAAAAATTGAAAATATTGACCTAATTTTGAAAAATAATTCTATCGAGAAAATTTTATGGCATCGTGTTTTCTGTTGCTTAAAAATTTAGTAAATATAATGTAAATTCAGATTATGTTAAAACTATTCTCCTGTCGTTCCTACAAAATAAAACATATTCAATTACAATACTCCTTTTTTATTAATGCATGCCCTTAAAAATTTCCATTGCATACTTTTATATACATATAATCGAGTCCTTACAGGCCCCTTTGTGCAGAGTTATACTACGCTTTTAAACAACTCTTTGAACGGACCATTACCATGTAGAGCGGCTACATTTTTCAAAATCCTATCTACCTTTGAATGTTGAGTTAGCAGTTTCTGTTGAATATTTTCCTTTTTATTTAAAGTTCGTGGAGTATTTTATTATTTTATTTAAATGGAGTATTATACGTGCATGCTACGTAGCAATCTGCTTATATATCTACACATTAATTTTTACACATAACCTGTCTTGCCAGATTTGCAGGCTGATTTTCGACTCATTACATCCCTAAACACTTTAAAATTGCGCCACAGCAGAGGTGGGTGTATTTCATGTTGGAACCTTTCGACCTTTGCGATTGTTGCGATGTAATTCGGGTGCAGCGACTAATTCACACAATTTGGCTTGTCCTTTTATTTGGTATCGGGGGAAACCTTCAAAAGGTAACCAGCACCTTGAGAGAGGATACCGGGTTCTGTGGGATTTGTACCGCACTAAAAACCCCGTCGGTGGCCTGCCTCTGCGCTTGGGGAAGACTCCGGGATCTCCACTGGAACGCACCGATGACCTCCACGCGCGGCGCCCCAGAACGGGCCCATCTTCGGGAGAGCAGATGTGCTCTATTGCACCTTTACGTGTTCACAGCGGCATGTGACCACGCACACACCGCCGTCCTTCCCGGGGCTGCTGGCTGGACGGCCGAGCTCCCACTTCGTCGGAAGCCCCCTTTTAGTCGCCTCTTACGATCAGGCAGGGGATACTGTAACTCTATTCTTAATCCCGAAGCTACAGGGACTAAGTTGGCTTGTCCGACGATATTTATTTACTTACAAATCTTTAGTTACGAATATTCATTTAAAGAAATCTGAACAGTGTAGTTGCAGAGATTATATCATTAGCATTGAGCTTCTATTTCTATTTATTAAGAAGGGCAATGGTTTTCCCTAACGGGTAATAAAACATCGTCTTGAACCTCATATATGAACGATTTTCCATCCTCCTAATAGATAGTGTTAAGTAAACACTATCTATTTTGCGTTGTATTCACGTTCGTGGGGCGATAAAAGCCCTTTGTGTATTGTCGGTTGGATAAATCTTTCAACGCTGTAGTTGAAAGGGGCACCTGGAAGTTATTTTTTATTTAAATACTAGTAGCCGCCCGCGACTTTGTCCGCGTGGACTTTAGTTTTAGATTTTTTCTAAAATTAAAAGTAGCCTTATTTAACGTCGTATAAAGGTTTAGTAAACGTTATCTGAATACCATGTCATACTAACGTTATAATAACGTTTACTAAACGCAAAAATGGCCCCAGTTATACGACCTCAATGGTCGTATAATGGTCATACAGAAGTCTCGAGCCAAATGTTACTCGTTATATCAGCTACCTGCCAGTGACAGTTTTTTTTTCATTTGAATGGAGTAGCAGACGAGCATGCAAGCCACGTGGTGTGTGGTCGCTGCAGCCCATGGACATCTACATAGAACCTCAAGCAAGCATAGGTAAGTGAGGTCGTATGCAGTTGCGCTGCTACTCCGGGGGCTGGTGGTCGCCTCGTGTAAGTGTAGCCGGTAACTGCACCTTTCCACCGAAACACAATATAATTGGTTCACGGCAGAAGTGAGTGCAGCGGTGGTACTTCCCCGGGCGAAGTATAATAGTTCTACCATATTTAACGATATTATGAGAATAAAATACTTTAATTAAAATATAAGGTTCAAATGGGAATTACATGTCATGGAGTAACACGCTATGTAAATACTGCAACGGCAAAAACGTAGATATATTATTATGTAAGTGAAAAAAATAATTTTAATGTGATGGATAGCGACAACGGGTTGGTCAAAATCGTTTCATAAAAATGGGTGATAAAAATCATTCTCAAACTGATTAACTAAACATTGGCCAACCAACTAACAACATGTTGGTACGGAGAACGGATCTCCGTACCAACATGTTTTTAAATTTTAATCTATGGACAAGAATGCAGGCCACTTGGTGTAAAGTGGCAGCTGGAGTCGTAGCCTATTGTCCGAGGACCTGTATAAAATAAATAAACGCTTTCCACTCATAGCCCCACAGTAGGGTAGATATACCCTGTGTCGTGAGTACCATGGACAGACAAAAAGACAGAAAAACAAATACCCAGACCGGGAACAGAAATTTAAACTCATCATTTAAATTTTTGTTTCGCTGGGAATCAAATCCGGGACCCTTTGATTGGCAGTCCGGCATGGTAAACATTGCGCCACGCAGGTCGTCAGTTGCGCTGCTACCCCGAGGGCCGATATACATCTCATGTAAGTCTAGTAAGCAAGCAACTGCATGTTACCAACGAAACACTAAAGAATAGTTTTACGTCAGAAAAGTTCGAAGAATTAGAGTCCTGCGCCGTTCCATACATGTTTTACTTTTAATTTTCACTTTACGTCGGATTCGCGTCCGTGACGCAATAAAATCCTCCTCGTGTCCTTTCGCTCGGATAATTATTTCAGGGCTACTGTGTGGAAACTGTGGGAAGTGACCAAATCCTTTAGGTAAAGGATTTTTTAAAAGATTTTAGCAATATTGGTGCTGTTATGACATAAGTCACACAAGGATGAACTGACGAACTGGCCACTTGAAGAGTAATAATATTAATTTAATTCTCATGGCCAGATGTAGGTTGATTACTAAAAACAGGCGCACTAAAATTACTCATACAAATACATTTTCATCAATGTAATGTAACTATAATAAATAGGTATATGCTCGTATATATTGTATATCTATGTTTGAGACGGTCACAACCCTTTCTGCGTCCCACTGCTGAGCAAGATTCTCCCATTATTAGGGAGGCCAGAAGCTCACTCCGCTATGCTGCTCCATTGCGCATTGGTGGAATATCTTTTCTCTATTTCTTTCCAATCATAAAATGTGGTGTTTTACTCATAAAATATGTACCTAAAAATCATGAGCTATTTTCGGTCCTTGGTTCAACTTTACACTACCTATATTTCGTCGGATTCAAGTCCGTGGGGTGGGATAAAAGCCTCTTTGTGTCCTATCGTTCGGTTAACTCTTTTAGCGTCATATGTGGGCGTTATGCGTAAATGGTCAGAGCTGAGAGAGACGACGAATTTCTGTAGAGGTCTTATCATTATTTTTTTAAGTGATCAATGCACATGTATAACCGTGGACGTCTATAAACGTGGTTTGAAAACATCCGACGGCAGGTTAGCTACTCCGCATCTCCACCAACCCGCAATGGTGTCGCGAGGTTGAAAATATGCGATGGCAGGTTAGCCACTAACCCGCATCTCCACCAACCCGCAATGGTGTCGCGAGGTTGAAAATATCCGATGGCAGGTTAGCCACTAACCCGCATCTCCACCAACCCGCAATGGTGTCGCGAGGTTGAGTAAGCTAGACTCCTTACAATTTTGCGGAGAGTAAAAACTCAGCAGTGGAACATAAAAAAGATTGTAGCTGGCTAATCTGTGGATATGGCGTGAAGGCAGCGATGGCCCGGGGGTTAGCGTAGAACGCAAGCGATCTATGCAACTAAGCCAAACGGGCGCGGTCGGGTGTGAGATGGGTGACCGCTAGTGGCAAAAAAATTCATGCGCGTTTCCGTGCTTCGGAGGGCACGTTAAGCCGTCGGTCCCGGTTGTTGTCGATAGATAACAGTCGTTAAACCTTGTCGGAGGCCTTATGGGCGGTTTGAAAACATCCGACAGTGGGTTGGCTACTAACCCGAATCTCCACCAAACCGCATTGGAGCAGCGTTGTGGAGTAAGCTCCAGGCCTCCCCAATAATGGGGAGAGACCCGTGCCTAGCAGTGTGACGTTAAAAGAGTTGCAGCCAATCTGTGGACAGCATTAAATTTAACTAAGATAACTTTAAAGTAAAAACAGGAAAACTTTAATCCAGCGTTTATTTTGTGCATCTATTTATTTCATTCTGTAGAGAAAATCGCTGAAAAAAGTATATACAAACTGTTTTGTTTTACAATAATGAATACTCCGATACACTTAAAGCTAAATTATTGATGGTTATAAAGCAGTATATTAGTATACAAATGACCCATTTCAGTGACAGTACAGGTGTTTCAGTAACAATCCGCTTTTGTTACCCTAACGTGCCACGCAACACGGAATAGCTTTTAGTCACGCTCTAACTTGTCTTTCTTGTTACAAATGTTGTATGAACGGCGTTTTTGTAAAAACTAAACTTTTTGATTTTTAGACGGAAATGAAAATGAAATGTAATATGTTACCGGTATTGAAATGTTATTATTAGCTTCTTTATTTGTGTGTTTTGAGTTACATAAAAGATGTTTGTGAAATTATGGTCAGGGTTTTACAGTGAAGTTTTTTTCAGTGTCCATGAACTGTGGAATTATAACAAGAATCATGATTTTTAGGTTGCCTCCAAAACATCGTTGGATAGGTATGATCGACCACTTTGTGGTCATTGTGTGTCATCAACTACATTAATATCACAATACAAAGAGCTCTTTTGTGTTAATATCGAGATGACCCATTTAAGTTACAGAAGTACCAGGTGGCTAACATTGAACACAGACTCTCTAATACAAAACAAACTACGTTATTGTATTGTTCCTAAGGCGACTAAGAGTGGTTTCAAACAAGCGCATTTTTCAGCGCGTATACGGTCGTTTAGGAAAACGTGCTAACACGCGCGCTGCTTTTTGTACCGGAAAATATCAGTTCTTACTGTTGCGTGCTTCAAAAACCGAATTTTACGAGCATATAACACGCTGGTCTGAAGTCGCTCTTATGATCCAATTCGCAGAAAGCTATAGGTACTATGTATGGAAAGAAATAGAACATTTTTGTCGAGATGACCCATTTCAGTAACAGAGCAGGTGTTCCCGCAACATGCCGCATTAGTTAACCCTAATGTGCGGGACTGGGGACCAACGCGCCGCGACACGGAAGGGCTTTTAGTGCATCTTGTTTCTTATATCATGTTGTTGTATGGGAAACGCATTTACAACAGTAAATGTTTTGCAAAAAAAAACATTTTTTTAAAGTTTAAGTACGAGTGCTAAGCGGGAATTACAGCCAATGGACATTTTCATTACAAGGGAAGGTTGAAAAAACTTCGCAATAGCATATAGATTTCAGGATTTCTACCCATAGTAGTGTGTTGTTTCTTTACGTTCTTTTTATAACACAAGCTAGATGACACTGTAACGATTTTTGAATCATAATAATAACATTTAATAATAATAATATGAATAATTACTACTGCAAACATTATAGATGAAGTTTGGAAATGCGTATGCCATCGAGAGCCGACGACAAATTGTTGTCATTCATCGCCACACAGATTTTTAATTTTTCAAAAACATGGTCCCCTTTTTCTTTTAGTAATAAAATCATTCATCATTATTTTATAATAATGAATGGTATGCTTGCATACATAAGTTTTAAGAGTCTTTACCATAAGCAAGAAGAAGTAGGTACTGAACAATTTTATTTTTTACCGTTTGAAGTCTTTTTTAATTTTCGTTAAAAAACTTAATTAATTTCACTCTTTTTAGTAATTTTAATGTAACAATTATGTACCTATTTCATAAGCATAATTGGAATATTTTCCGCCTCACTTCTATACGTTGATGAGATTTACCTTTTTTTACCGACTTCCAAAAGAAGGAGGTACTGTATTCGGCTGTATGTATTTTTTTTATATATGTTCACCGATTACTCCGCCGTTTGTGGACCGATTTTCAAAATTCTTTTTTTGTTCGTATGCTTATACTCCTGAGGTGGTCCCATTGTCACCAAATCAGGATCTGATGATGGGATCCCAGGGAAATCGAGGGGAACTCTCAAATTTTATAGGCACACACATTGATTTTCTTATAGTTGCTGAAGCATAACAGATATTTGTGCATTGTAATCATCATCTCATGTTGCTGAGCTGATGATGGAAGGTATTGCGACGGTGAGGAGTTGAGAGCAAATTCTTTCAATAAATGTTTTTTTGTTCGAAATCTTACATTCCTGAGGTGGTCCAACTGTTACCAAGTGAAAGTCTGATGATGGGATCCCAGAGAAATCGAAGGGAACATTCAAATTTTATAGTAAAACAAATGATTTTTATATTTTTACTAAAGCAAAACGGGCATTTGTGTATAATTATCATCATATCATGTTGCTGAGCTGATGATGGAAGGTATTACGACGGTTAGGAGTTGAGAGCAAATTCTTTCAATAAATGTTTTTTCAATAAATTTTTGTTCGAAATCTTACATTCCTGAGGTAGTCCAACTGTCACCAAGTCAAAGTCTGATGATGGGATCCCAGAGAAATCGAGGGGAACATTCAAATTTTATAACACAACAATTGATTTTCATATTCTTATTAAAGCAAAACAGGCATTTGTGTATAATTATCATCATATCAATTTGCTGAGCTGATGATGGAAGGTAGTACGACGGTTAGGAGTTGAGAGCAAATTCTTTCAATATACATTTTTTTGTTCTAAAACTTAAACTCCTAAGGTGGTCCAACTGTCACTATATCATAATCTGATGATGTGATACTAGGGAAATCGAGGGAAACACTGAAACTTAATAGGCACACACATTCTTTAAGTCATATTTTTTTAACATAATACAAATATTTATGTCCGGTAATTATCACCTGATGTTGCTAAGCTGATGATTGAAGGTACAACTCCTCAACGGTTAGGAGCTGAGAGCAATTTCTTTCATTAATTTATACGTTCAGGTGGACTGACAGTACCTAGTATTCTTTCAAGCTATAAGATGGCTATTAGATAAACATGATTATAAAAGGTAAATCTCTTTAACATTTAGAAGTTTAGTGAAAAAATTTTCAACTATGCTTATACATAATAATATGTACAGAATTATTAAAGTTACTAAAAATAGTGAAATAAATTAAGTTTTTAACAAAAAAATAGAACCGACTTCAAACGGTAAAAAATAAAATTATTCAGTACCTACTTCTTCTTGCTTATGGTAATTACTCTTAAAACTATTTTTGGAGTCGGGCCCTTAGTAAAATGTCCTGTTATAGTAAATATAGTGAACATTTCGTTCTGAATGGGCACCGACTCCAATATAGTTTTATCAGTCATTACCATAAGCAAGAAGATGTAGGTACTGTCCCACTGTCTGTACTGTCGGTGCCCATTTAGAACGAATTGTACGACATTTTAGTAAGGGCCCGACTCCAAAAATAGTTTTAAGAGTAATTACCATAAGCAAGAAGAAGTAGGTACTGAATAATTTTATTTTTTACCGTTTGAAGTCGGTTCTATTTTTTTGTTAAAAACTTAATTTATAATAATATTAATTAATATACTACTATCCGACCATCTGAACGTACGTATTATTAAAAGAATTTGCTCTCAGCTCCTAACCGCCGTAGTACCTTTCATCATCAGCTCAGCAACAGGATATGATAATTTCTATACCTACACAAATGTCTGTTTTGCTACAGTAGGTAAGTATTTATGTGTGTGCTTATAAAATTTCAATGTTACGTGTTTGATTTTGACTTGGTGACAGTTGGATCATCTCGGGAATGTAAGTTTTCGAACAAAAAACCATTTATTGAAAGAATTCGCTCTCAACTCCTAACCGTCGTAGTACCTTCCATTATCAGGTCAGCAACATGAGATAATTACTATGCACAAATATGTCTTATGCTTCAGAAAGTATACGAAAATCAATGATCCTATAAAAATGAGAGTTCCCCTCGATTTCCCTGGGATCCCATTACCATCTTGACTTGGTGATAATGTGACCATATTATTATAATGGGAGTATGAGCTTACGAACAAAAAATAATATTCGACGACCCGCCTGGCGTAATGGTTACCATGCCGGACTGCCAATCGAAGAGTCCCGGGTTCGATTCCCGGCGAAGCAGAAATTTGAATGATGAAATTAAATTTCCGTTCTCGGTCTGGGTGTTTGTGTTTCTGTCTCTGTGTGTGTCGATGGTACCCACGACACAGGGTATATCTACCCTACTGTGGGACTATGAGTGTGAAGCGTTAAAAAATATTTGAAAATTGGTCCAAAATATACATACAGCCGAATACAGAACCTCCTCCTTTTGGTAGTCGGTAAAAATAACACATGATTACGATAAATATGTCTTTTTCAATTTTATGCCCCTACTGGTCCTTCCAATATCGGGTGTACCCTGTACAGAGTGTCCTATTTTCAGAAACTGCAGGTGTGGAAGAACAAACTATACTAGTTAACCTTAATGTGAAGGACTCCTGACAAACGAGGCAAGCAACATGGAACCACTTTTACGTTGCAGTTAAACTAGGGAACCTAGAATGTTCTTTACTTTACTGCACTTTCAAAAACTGGAGTTTTCATCACTATACGAAATATATGACTGTTTTAGACACAACCACATTTAATTCATAATTCATTTTTTACACCACTCATTTAAGATTTAAGTATAAGAGATACTGATGTGTCTAATGCATTTTACGAACTAAATGGTCTAGTTGTCTTCTATATTTTACGCTGATGTTTCTCCATAACTGAACTTATTTTATATAGATGAATGTTCTTTTAAACGAAAATTCTTAAAATTATTCGGAGTAGCATTCAGTAGCCTCTGGAGGGGCCGAATGTTTATGTTCCCCACTCAATATGTCCATGAATGAACAAATATCAAATCTTAGTATCACTATAAACTGTTACTGTATTCTTTGTAGGTAGAATTCTAAATTTTTTTTCTGTTTCAGTACATTTTCAATTTTTATGGCATAAGTTATTTTTGGATAAAGATTTGGATCGGGAACAAATTTTGGTGGACTGATACGAAAGCCTTTTTTGAGGTTTGAGGTTTGATGAGTTGAGAAGTAGATCCCTTTGTACTATCTTTAGCAACCACTTAGGAACACGTGGCTTGAATTATCTTCTTTTAGTTGTATAAAAAAGGTTTTTAATGGGCATTACTCTGAAAAAATACTTTTGTGTTCATGACGACCCGCGTGGCGCAATGGTTACCATGCCGGACTGCCAATAGAGGGTAGGGGGTTGGATTCCCGGCGAAACATCAATTTGAATGATGAGTTTAAATTTCTGTTCTCGGTCTGGGTGTTAGTGTTCCGGTCGTTGTATGTGTCCATGCTACCCACGACACAGGGTATTAATTACCTTAACGTGAGGCTATGAGTGTATAACGTTTATTTTTATTTATTTTTAATTTATATGGCATAAATTTCCATGTTCGGCATGCTGATCTAAACTATTTGGGGTCGGATCTTCGGCGTCCTGCCAACTCGCAGCGCGTTGAGAGGTTGTAAATAAGAGTTTAATTTCACCTAGCCGGCCAGATGCAGTTGATAGGTTATGTTTAGTATACGAGGCGCCCATATTTCTGAGTCTGTTCTAAAGTAGAACGGGCATGGAATTAGGTGTCGCTTTATTTAAAGTTGTCTTGTTTCACATGTGACTTTTTTAATTTATTATAAGTAGGTATAGTTGAAAGACTCGAAAAGATACAATTTAGTTTCTACTGCTAGAAACCATAAAACTATTATCGCTTCACATTCATCGTTGGAAATCAACCTAAAAACCTTTGCGCGATAAACCGACGTGGTGACCACTAAACCAAATGTTTCAACAATTTTAATATTTCCTTCAAATAGGCAATAAAACTTTTTCTTTGTGCGCTCATGCACTATTTTATGTAGGTGAGGGTGAGTTTAGAATACGTATGAATAATGTCGAGAATAATACTAGAATAGACGATTCCTTAGTTTGTTGAAAGCTTTATATAAGTTGTAGGAAATCTCTATATGTGCAGGCATTGCAGCAGTGTATGATCATTTGCATTTGTATGTGATGGACCCTTAGATAGCTATAAGATATTATATGTATAATAGTAGCTTGAAGGCCACATGCGTACTCATTGCAACCCAAAGTCACTTATACCTAAACACAATTACAAACCAGACTCTTTGTTTTTTTTACGGGAACGAAACTTGTTGAATTGTTGACGAAAATAATTTAGAAAGAAAGAAACTTTATTGGCGTCAAAGTCTACACCACAGAACACATACGTAGAAAAAAATATAACACATACATTGAACAGATACACAGAAAAGTACAATTCAATTATATGCATTAGGTTGGTAACAACTTTATTGTTAATGTATGGTTAAACTGTGCTGCAGTAAGCCGCGAAAAGGAATCTTATAAAGGTATTTGTTACTTCTATCGAAAAAAGTTGATGGTATTATGTTGAATTTCATATTTAATATGTAGAAATTAATTACTGTAATCAAACTCGAACATTGAGGAATATGTAACTGTTAACAATTGTGGTTACCTGCCTTTTTTGGTATCAGAGGGGAAACCTTCAAAAGGTACCCAGCACCTTGGGAGAGGATACCGGGTTATGTGGGATTTGAACCTCACTAAACCCCCTCGGTGGCCTTCCTCTGCGTTTGGGGAGGACTCCGGGATCTCCCGTGGAACGCACCGGTGTCCTCCGTGGAAAGCAGATGTGCTCTCCTGCACCTTCCGATGCTTACGGCGGCATGCGGCCACGCACACACCGCCGTCCTTCCCGGGGCTGTTGGCTGGACGGGTCGCCATTAAGTAAGTTCTGGTAAAGTTGCCACCGCTTTACTTGGACATCTGAGAGCCGTGACTGGTTGAATAGTTCGAATGTTAACACTGGCATTGATGGTAATTTTGCGATTCCATTACTAAAAGAAATTAAACCTACTTCTAGCTACCAGCTACTGCGGCTGATGTTGGCAAATAAGTGTAGCTTACAAACGTACGATTCCACCTAAACACAATTGAATTCCTTCAGTGCGGAAATTGGTGTTGTTCCGTTCTCATAACTTTATGTATCAATATGTTCGGCATCTCGTTCAATCACATCAGTATGGGATGACAGTAAGTCACTGTCATGCACACACGTCGCCCGTATGTCATACGTGGTACTCGCGGAGTTGCCGCCCAACCGACCGATCGGACGCGTGTGCCACTAACGCCCATGCTTTAAAAACTCTAACGAACTCATACGTGTCATCAAAACTGTGAATCTGTGAACCCTATTGCATCACATCGACGTCGTGAACCATCGGAGGTGGAAATACTCATCGGAGGACCCACGCAGACTAAAGGTACGTGCTGTGCATTTGCCCAGCTGTTGTGGCCTATCGACTTGCCGAACCGTTCTTTCTCAACCCCTCGTCCTGGCTTCTTGGAGTCAGTCCCAGAGTAGTGTCCCAGTCGGCAACGCGGATGCTACATCTTTATGGTGCCGAAACCCGGGAGATTTCCACCTATCTAATCGTGCTACTCACTATCAATTTACCTGTGGTATTTCTGGTTATATCGTTAGCTTAGAATATCTCTTAATCTATTGTTTTATGTAATATTTAATTATAGACATCGCATTCTAAGCGTTTCATCCCATCAGAAATACATCTCGTATCTATCTATCGTAATCTTTTAGTTCACGACTTACTTATCACCATCGAATAGGGTTCCATACTCGTATCAATTGTAAATTCCATATTTTACTATTGATAATTATTAACGTAAGATATTGTAAGATCAAATTAGACAATCACTTTCAACTAATCGGTGTCTAATTTCATATCGGCTTACAATATTCTTAACATCAAAATATATTCACAGTGTAAAACATTCGTTCATCATCATCGTAATATTAGTTACCTAACATCCATTACTTAATTTCTAGTAACATCGAAATTGCAACTCATTAAACATTTATCTATTTTCTCACTCATCTTTAGAGGGTACTTTAATAAATCTAAGCGTCTCCGTTGCGCATCGTTGCGTTCGGATAGTCGCATACGTTGAACTTGTGTTATTAAAACTAATTATATTTCGATTGTAAAATCGAATACTCGAATCGAATAATTCAACCAGTTCGTGGTGCGTTCACACACGTAATTCACTCGCTAAGAATCGATTATTCGTTTAACACTTATATCGTTCTAGTACGTTTGGTAAACATTGGTATCATAGAATTAAGTTGCATCTATTGCTTGTTATTGGTTTACATTCACTTTTAATAATCGAAATTGTGTTTATTGAAATATTTTTGATATTATTTCAGTTAGTTATACTAATCTATATCAACAATGTCGCTTCTAAGGAAACATTCTACTCGTAAATTGAGTACGTTTAAGAAATCGAACTCGAAGTCTATAGATATCGGTTATACAACCCAGGACTTGCCTTCTTTGCGTAGAAAACGTACCATAGCATATAAACGATTAGCAAAGGCACTCGAAGTAGGTATCTCGGCTACATCAGATCCATCTCAACGAGACTTGTTTTTATCGTATCATCAAGAAGTGAAACAAATCGCCGCTAATTTCGAGGACGCGCATTTTACAATTTTGGAGATATTGGATGATCCTGACAATGAGGATAGTGAAATTCAAGAACGATTTGATGACATGTACTATAAGGTTTTATCGATTCACCGTAATTTAACTCAAATCGAATCCACTCATTCTCAAGGTAGTTCTTCATCAAATATTCGGTTGCCAAAAATAACACTTCCGACTTTCGATGGTAACATCAAACAATGGCCTGAATATTTCGACACTTTTAATGCATTAATTCATAACTGCAGTTCACTTAGCGACACGGAAAAGTTTCACTATCTAATATCTTCCCTCCACGGCGATGCGTTATCTCTTATCAGAACGTTCCCGATGACTCACGAACACTACAGCGCTGCGTACGCTGCACTCACCACTCGTTATCAAAATAAACGGGACTTAGCCTTTACTTGTTGGCGCGAAATTTTGAATATTAACTTCAAATGCAATAACGCTCACGACTTTCGTAAATCGCTTGATCTGTTTGAAGAAAATTTAAGCATTTTAAAAACTATTAACTTACCAGTAGGTCAATGGGATTTTATTCTAGTTTACCACATCTTGTCAAAACTAGATACTCACTTACGTCGTAGCTTTGAAGAGAAATATTCGGACGTTGAATTGCCGTCATACAAACAATTAAAGGGCTTTCTTCAATCAAAGTGTGAGGCTTTAGTTCGCGATACACATTTTTCTGAGTCATTGAAAACAAACAAGTCACATCAATATAATATAACATCGACGCCATCGAAATTTAAACGAATTAATACATCAAATGTTCTTGTCGCTGCTAGCGATCAACCAAATATCGTTAAAAATAATAATACCAATTCATACACTAGTAAGTGTACTTTTTGTGGTGAATTACATTCAATTTCATCATGTACTGAATTTATTAAAAAATCAATAGATGAACGCATGAAAATCGCGGGTGAGAAAAATTGGTGTTTTAATTGTCTGAAGCCTTCGCATCAATTAAAAAATTGCAAATCGATTTTTTCGTGTCGCAAATGCAAACGGAAACATCACACCTTACTCCATCGCGATAAATCTACCGAATCAAATCAATCCGTATCGTCGCTGGTGTCAAGGTCACCCATTCACACGACCGTTCTGCTTGCGACTGCTATCGTGCAAGTGAAGGATGCTTCGGGTAATATGCAATCGTTCCGTGCATTATTTGATACCGGTAGCCAAAGTAATTTTATTACCGAATCAGCTGTTCAGCGTCTTAGCTTAATACCTACACAGGCTGATGTCAACGTAAGCGGACTTGGCGAAGTCACTACATCTATTCTTGGGGACGTTACCTGTTCTGTAGGTATTAACGGTAAAATTCTTTTTACTTTGAATATGCACGTAATCTCAAAAATATGTGGCGAGCAACCTATCGCGAAATTAAACACATCGGGCTGGTCACATATAAAATCGTTACCGTTGGCGGACCCCGGATTTGATATACCGGGACCGATCGATTTATTATTCGCAGCTGACGTTTTTGCCGACTCGCTTCTCAATCAGCGCATTAAAGGAAATTCAAATCAACCTACCGCCTTTAATTCTCTATTTGGTTGGCTGCTCTTGGGCAAAACACAGTTAGCATCTAATACGTTAATAAACACATCTTTAGAAATCGATAACGCATTAAATTCATTAGTTCAACGTTTTTGGGAACTAGATTCCATTCCGAAATCTTTGCTTATGACTCCAGATGAATCGTTATGCGAACAAAAATTTATGATAGAACACACTCGCGATTCATGTGGACGATATATCGTACGGTTACCGTTTAGAACCGATTCAGAACCAATATTCGAGGGCTCCCGTGACGTAGCATTGCGACGTTTCTATTCTATAGAGCGAAGACTGTCACGTGATTCAAACCTACACGCTCAATACGTTGACTTTATGTCAGACTATATCGACACCGGTCACATGTCAGCAGTCCCAGCTGAGGAAATTGGCATGGGGAAATACTACATACCACATCACTGTGTGTTACGACCTGACTCGGCAACGACGCGACTCCGAGTCGTATTCGATGCCTCTGCCAAAGATCTCCACTCTCGTTCTTTAAATGATTTTCAACTTATCGGTCCAAAATTGCAACCTAACATTTTGGAAATTCTACTTCATTTTAGAGAACACGAAATCGTTTTTATGTGCGATGCTCGACAAATGTATCGACAAATTCTTCTTGCGCCTGATCATCGCGACTATCAGCGTATCTTTTGGCGGGATTCACCTACTGAACCCCTTCAAGAGTACCGTCTGAATACCGTGACGTACGGTGTATCTTCCTCTCCATTTCTCGCTTGCCGTACTTTGCGACAGCTTGCCGAAGACGAAGGAGATTTGTATCCTATGGCCAAGAAAATTATCTTGTCGGACGTCTACATCGATGACGTAGTAACCGGCTGCGACACAATTGATAATGCTAAACTCGCGAAAAATCAACTTATTGCCCTATTCAAATTAGGCGGGTTTGAACTTAGGAAATGGATCAGCAACAATTCTAATTTATTATTGGATCTTCCCAGTTCAGACTGTCTTACCGGTTCTGTATCTCTCGATAGCTCGGATCCATCTACTTTGAAGGTTCTCGGATTAAAATGGGATCCTACATCGGATGCGTTTTTATTTGAAATTAAATCATTAGATCGGCCATGTACTAAACGTTCGATTCTGAGTGAACTCGCTCGTATCTTTGACCCATTAGGATTTCTATCGCCTATCACAATACAAATCAAATCGTATATCCAAAAGCTTTGGATTCTCGGTATTGGATGGGACCAATCACCGCCTGATGACGTCATTAGTACATGGAATACATACAAAAATCAATTACACGAATTAGCTAAACTCCGAATACCTCGTAAAATCAAATCTAGTGAATCTAAATCATACGAGTTGCATGGTTTTTGTGACAGCTCTGAAACGGCGTATGGAGCGGTTATTTACCTACGCGTTACTGACGAACACGGCAACGTAAATGTTTTTCTCGTGTGCTCGAAGGCTCGTGTAGCTCCGCTTAAACGTATCTCATTGCCTAGACTAGAGCTTTGCGCTGCAGTTCTTTTATCCGAACTGTACAAATTTATACGCGAAACATATCTAAGTCGTATTCGTATCGATGCTGTGTATTTATGGTCGGACTCGACTGTTGTACTCTCATGGTTACGCTCCCATTCATCGCGTTGGGCCACTTTCGTAGCTAATCGGGTAAGTCAAATTCAAGACACAACACCTACCGATTGCTGGCATCACGTATCCTCTGGAGACAATCCGGCGGATATATGTTCACGTGGACAATTTCCCAGGGAAATTCTTCACAATTCCTTATGGTGGGCGGGGCCACGATGGCTAACTGAACATCATTCAACTTGGCCGATAAATTTCGATAGCACGCCTAATACAGCAGAAGACGAGTTAATCGTAAAATCGGAAGAGCGCAAGGCAGTAACACTAGTTTCGAAAAATATCAATAAAACCGTAAATATCGAATCAAATTTCTATGACGATTTATTAAACCGCTTTTCTTCTCTGCAAAAAATCGTTAATATTGTAACTCACATTAACCGTTTTATTAAAAATTCGAGGTTTTCACATCGAGCTAATCGTAGCAATTTTCTTAATAATGTTGAACGTCATAAGGCGCTCATGCAAATCGTTAAACACGTACAAACTCAAGCCTTTTCAGAGGAAATATCTAACTTACGAAATAATAAACCGTTATCAAAACCATTTCGTAAGCTCAATCCGTTCCTTGATAAGCAGGGTTTGCTCAGGGTGGGCGGCAGAATATCACGTTCAGGTTTAGAATTCGAACACAAACACCCAGCTTTCTTACCGTCCAATCATACACTCACTTTTCTCATTATCGATCACATACATCGTAGCTATTTACATCCGGGCATAAACACAACACACTTTTTACTATTACAACAATTTTGGATTATCGCCGCTAAACGAACAATTCGTCGTCGCCTTTCTAAGTGCATCAAATGTTTTCGAACAAATCCGAAGCCATTGCAACCTTTCATGAGCGATTTACCATCATATCGAGTCAATCAAGTAAAACCGTTTTCTGTGGTAGGTGTTGATTTCGGCGGACCGTTCCGCATCAAGCTAGGCTCCCATCGAGGCGCTAAGATGGACAAGGCATATTTGTGTCTTTTCGTATGTCTAGCAACCAAGGCCGTCCATCTCGAAGCGGTATCGACTTTATCAACCGAAGGTTTTATCGCAGCACTACGACGGTTCGTGGCTCGTCGGGGACGTTGTAACGTTATTCACGCGGATTGCGGTACCAACTTTGTCGGTGCTCGTAATCAATTATCGTCTTTCATGCATCAGGCCTCCGATGTGGAGAAAATAGAATTTAAGTTTAACCCCCCTGGTGCGCCGCACTTTGGAGGCGTTTGGGAAATACAAATAAAGGCGGCAAAATCGCATCTATATCGAGTAGTAGGCGATCAAGTCTTAACATTCGAAGAGCTTACAACTCTTTTCACCCAGATCGAAGCTGTGTTAAACTCGCGACCCCTTAGTCCTATCAGTTCGGATCCAAATGATCTATCATGTTTAACGCCAGGTCATTTTCTCACTCTAGAGCCTCTGACGGCTGTCCCTGATGAAGATCTATCTAATTTAAACGTAAATCGGCTTCATCGGTGGCAGTTGTTGCAAGCTTTCGTACAGAATTTCTGGTCCCGTTGGAAAAACGAATATCTCAATTCTCTCACTCAACGCGCCAAATGGACCAAACATTCAAATTCGTTATCCATAGGTTCGATGGTGATAATAAAGGACGATAATCGGAGCCCCTTGCAATGGGCGCTAGCTAGAGTCGTAGAGTTACATTATGGTGCGGATGGAATAGCTAGAAGCGCTGTAGTTAAGACCGCCAATAATCATCTCATTCAAAGACCGTTGGTTAAGCTATGTCTTCTACCAATCGAAGACTAGTTTAAATCGTTTCTATCTATCTCATATCTAGTTTAGTAATTATTCATAGTCGTATCGTAAGTGTATCGTATCTTAAGTGTATCGTATCATAAGTGTATCGTATCATAAGTGTATCGTATATTAATCGTATCATAAGCTCATCGTATCGTAGTACTATTTATCGTTTCTGTTAAGTTCTTATGTTAGAATTGAACCAGAAAATACCATAGGCATTTTGGTGGGCGGGATGTTCCGTTCTCATAACTTTATGTATCAATATGTTCGGCATCTCGTTCAATCACATCAGTATGGGATGACAGTAAGTCACTGTCATGCACACACGTCGCCCGTATGTCATACGTGGTACTCGCGGAGTTGCCGCCCAACCGACCGATCGGACGCGTGTGCCACTAACGCCCATGCTTTAAAAACTCTAACGAACTCATACGTGTCATCAAAACTGTGAATCTGTGAACCCTATTGCATCACATCGACGTCGTGAACCATCGGAGGTGGAAATACTCATCGGAGGACCCACGCAGACTAAAGGTACGTGCTGTGCATTTGCCCAGCTGTTGTGGCCTATCGACTTGCCGAACCGTTCTTTCTCAACCCCTCGTCCTGGCTTCTTGGAGTCAGTCCCAGAGTAGTGTCCCAGTCGGCAACGCGGATGCTACAGGTGTAGTAATGGTAATTTCCCGTTCGAACCTTGCATGTTCTACCATCTACTAAGTAGGTACAGCGCGCTAAACTCTGAAGACAAACCAAAGAATGCGAGAAATTTTTTTTCGTACAAAAATATTTTCAACTAAGTTTGTCGTTGGAGATTTTATCTTAAAATACTACTTTACATTAAATAATGTAAGTACTTCACTCACACATATAGCTTAAACCTATTGTATTGTATTGGATTTGTAACCTCAGATAAGGTTCTGTATTCAAAATTAAAAAACTAAAAACACGCTTTTGTGAAAATACGAACTAAAAAGTAAAAAATAAGAAGAAAATGTATTTTACTGTAAAAAAAAAGCGTGGGGTGCATGGTGTCAACAGTAACAGTGGTAAAAACCACCCCCCGCTTTTTTTTACAGTAAAATACATTTTCTTCTTATTTTTTTACTTTTTAGTTCGTATTTTCACAAAAGCGTGTTTTTAGTTTTTTAAACTACATTATTTATTTTTAATTTTTTAGTTGGATTTTTATTCTCAAATTATTGCATTATCATCGGCCTTTGACCCCTATGCAAATTTTCAAGTTAACCAGACGCTTAGACGTGTTAAAGTACCTTAGGCCACGAACTTATCAGCCGCCCCTCGTATATTTTATTTTATCCTGATGATCCTAGTTACGACTTTATTAAAGTTATGAGATTATTGTATTGTCATCGGTCCTCAATAAATCTACAAAGTTTGAACGAAATCTGGCCGTTTAAAGTGGGTCAAAATCGCGCCCAAAGAAGTCGGTTACAAACATACAGGTGAAGCTAATATAAAGCGTGTAATGACGCTTTTTGTGTTCTTTAAATTAAAATAAAACTGAATAATCCTTTACATCTCACACTTTCGCAGAACATTTTAATCTCGACGTGTGACTCAGGCACGAGGAACAAGTGTTTTGTGAGCGTTTTGTTCCTTTTGTCGAGCGATGAGAACAATACATGGCAGCTGCTGCTGTGGAACACGGAGCGATTTAATAAAAAATATTTTGTTGCAGTTAAGGATTCATTTTTACTAAAACTAAGGAAGTAACTACTAGTAGAGGAGTGATGTAAGGTAATTTCATTACTATCCTATCAGCGATAAATTTACAGTGTTAAAGCAAACTTATGTAGAGTACAATCCCACCAAAAACATAAATGTAAAAATGTAGGCCAAGTTCTTGTACATAAAAAAAGAGTTGAAATCTAAACTACAGCCAAGTTAATAATAATCAGAACCGATATTAATCATTCCAACTTGGCGGGTTTTCATCACACCAATACTTCTGAAAACAGCAAATCTTGCAGAGGTAAGTTTTAGAGTTGGAATTTTTCCTTCATTAAAATTTCAAAACCAGCTTTTTTTATGTACAAGAACTTGGCCTACATTTTTACATTTATGTTTTTGGTGGGATTTCTTTTCTTTTTGCTCAGTTTGCTTTATAGTACCTATCGCAACGTTGTTCATATTATATTATTATTATTATTATTAAAATGAAGTGTCTCTGGTCCACCAGATGTAATAATAGCTATGTAACAGGTAATAATTTAAACATTTATTTTAAACTGCAATACGATACTGTGCACGACATCTTGGGATGAAATGGATTGTTTTGTTTATAGTTCATTTTAAAACGTAGTTAGTTATCTATTAAAATGAATTTTGAAAATACTATAATTTCTTTTTTTTACGTTCTAATTTTTTTCGTGTATTATAATTTCTTTTTGTGGGTTTCTTAGTATCGATAGTGATTGATTTTTGAACAGTGGCAATATTTGGACGAATTGACCACTCTCTCTCATTCATAGTTTCTTTAAAACATAGTTAGGTACTTTTTTCGTGCATGACTAATTCTGACCTAGAAGTACTACTTTTTTTAAATTTTAGTAAATTATTTGTAGTCTGACTCGCACTTGACCATTTTTTATTTTCTAAAGTTTTCCTTTACTTTTATGCTAACGACTACCCCGATGCCAAATTTCAGATTTGTAGGTTTTAGAGAAGTATGGCCAACATTTTTATACATCATAATGATAATGACTATAATCTGACTCGCACTTGACCAATTTCCAATTTTCGATGTTTTCTTTACTTTTTACTTTTCTCAATGTTAACGACTATCCCCATGCTAAATCCCAGATTTTTAAGTCTTAGAGAGAAGTATTACCAACATTCTTATACATAATTTTGACTAAAACATGACTCGCACTTGACCAATTTCCAATATTCGAATTTTCCCATTACTCTTACCCTGACGACTAGCTAAATGCCAAATTTCAGCTTTGTAGGTCTTCTAGAAGTGGTCAAACATTTTGATGAGCTGTCAGTGAATACGTGAGTCAGTGAGTACCAAATTTAAAATTTCTCGAGTCTATAACTTTTTTTCTGTAATAGCTACAATATTGAAACTTTTTATACAAAGTATATTAAATGGTGTTATTATGTCCGTAAAGTTTCATCCAGATCTATTAATCAGGTAAGAAGATACAAGGGGGTCAAAAGTGGCTCGAAGCGGTTCGGGTGCACTATTTGTGCACGGTGTGCACGCGGCCTGTGCTTAGTACTTGGCCGGCACACTGTCGTGCGCTTTGATACTTAAATATATATAATTACTTAAAAAACATTGTATTATTGTAGTAAAAATAAAGAATTTTTTACATCTTATACACAAAACATTTTAATCTCAACGCGTGACTGAAAGACGAGGAACAAGTGTTTTAGTGAACGTTTTATTCCTCTTGTCAAGCGACGAGAACAAAACATGGCAGCTGTAGAAAACAACAGACTGCCAAGCGAGCATTCCAGGCAGAACAGTGACGTAACTGTGACAATCTGGCTGAATGGAAAACAAAAAAAAAAACAAATGTTATATCTCTCTAAATGACATTTTATTAACTTTAAAGTTTGGAACATTCAACTTTTGTTTATATAAATTCTTTATGATTCCTTTTAAATTAAAATACATGTAATTTTACACCGATTGTGAATATTTTAAAAGTACTTTAATACTTTTATGGATTTTCATTACTTTCATTCCAACAATTTCCAACAAAACAGGAGGAAATTCCGACACGCTTATAGATACACACTCTCTTACAGAGAGGTTAAAAAACCTTCATAATAAATAATAAAATATGTGTTCCATAAATTAAGTACATTACAAGTAATTATTCAGTTTCTATTGAATTATTCATGTTTACGACGTCAGTCGACAAGGATTATATGTCTGTAGCAATTTCTCACGATGTCACACGCGATTATCAGTAATTACCTATGCCTATTACGTAATTATCAATGTTAATTAAGCCAAGAGATAATGTCAATCCTTGGAATAGCTGTAACATAAAGTTTGAAAATGATATACGAGTATAATTTCATACAAGTTTATTTCGATAGCTAGTAATCGTTTTATCAAGTACATCCATGGATACAAATAAAAATAAAAGAATCACATAACAAATCGCAATAAGTATTAAAGCGATACTCCTACTTATTATGATTCCTTTTTAAAAATTCTTCTTAATTTTATCTATACGAGTATATAAAGCTTTTGTTTGTTTGTTTGTTTGAACTCGAAAATCTCAGGAACTACTGGTTCAAATTGAAAAATTATTTTTTGTGTTGGATAGTCCATTTATTGACGAAGATTTTAGGCTATATAACATTACGCTGCTACCAATAGGAGCCATGCATCAGTGAAAAAATATGTATGAAAGAATTATTCCTCTTTATATGATCTAAAAAAATGTCCACGACAGTGTATGTCTATCTTTTAAGATTGACTCATAAGAAATAAAAGTATGGGTTTCAGTTCGGACACATGAAATCTGCTGAGTATATTCACTTCATGCTAATGATCCTTTTTATCGCGGTCGAAACCGCGGGGCACATTTAGGCTTAGGTATTCGTAGTGTCTTCTATAGTTTGCTTCTATAGATACATTTCAAAAGATAAAGCTTTTTCTTTAACTTGTAGGTCGACGTTTTTAATGTTCTCCGAATCCCTTATATTATAAAGAATAATTTATTTTTACGAAGTTGAATATACAATTACGTCTTCATTAAAAATAAACAACCTCCTCTAATTTCTCATTTGAGTATTCATTTTACTACCGGTATCATATAAATCGGAAGAAATGAAACAAGTTGTTCATATGTATGTGGTATCTAGTGTAATTTAATATTAAGGTCTGCATTGAATTGAGCTGAATTAATTAGTTTAGTTTATCCCCATTCCACACTTGGTAGGTATAACTAGTTCCTGTACCTTCGGGATTTAGAATAGAGCTACGGTATCCCTTACTTGATCGTAAGAGGCGACTAAAAGGTGGCTTCTGGGGTTTTGGGCGGTGAGAGTGGGAGCTCGATGCGTCCAGCCATCAGCCCCGGGAAGGACGGCGGTGTGTGCGTGGCTGCATGCATCGGAAAGCATCGGAAGGTGCCGGAGAGAACATTTGTTCTCCCGAAGACGGACCCATTCTGGGCCCGCCCGTGGAGGATACGGGTGCGTTCCACTTGAGATCCTTGAGTCCTCCCCAAGCGCAGAGGCAGGCCACTAAGGGGGTTTTAGTGCGGTGGAATCCCACATAATCCGGTATCTACTCCCAAGGTGCCACGTACCTTTTCCTATACCTAGCATAACCAGCAGTAGAAACATAAAACGAGTTAAAAAAGAAGTTTACAATTTATTATTTGGTTAATAATTTTAGGCCAGTTTGTCCATATTATGAACTATAATAGCTTTATAATAATTTATTTAATTAACTACATTTGCTGCTAAAAGAACAAAACAATGAGCTTACCATACTAATAGCAATATTATTTAATTTAACGTTTTAATTTCCTGTTCTCCTTACCCATATATTTTCCATTAATGGCATTCATACTACAACGCTTTAAGTAGTTAACAGATTAGCATCACGTCGAACAAAAGTTCGTTGCAGCAATAGGTCTGTAGCGGAAATGAGGAATGTTTCCGGGCTCTATCATTTCCGTTTCGGGCCTTCAGAATCAGTTGTACACAGTGCTACTCTCCGCAAACTTCACGCTTCCACTATCAAATATTTTGTTTTGTCGAATGCTTTGTTCAGCTGTCATGTATGTCAATGTATTATATAGTGATGGTCAGTATTATTGTTCGTAACTTGTGTAGATACGAATATATCACCAAATATAAAACTTTATTTACCCGTATATACATGGGTTTAATGTTTTTTGTGTATTAGATCATTTTACTACGTAACACAAAAATAATGCGCTAAATAGTCAGCCTCACAAACAGTTTAGTCGCACAAGAATTCCTTGCAGTAAAGGCCTTCAGCGGAAATGAGGGAAATCTCCGGGCTCTACCATTTCCGTTTCGGGCCTCCAGAATCAGTCGTTTGCAGTGTTGCCCTCTACAAGCTTCACGCCTCCTTTATCAACTGGCTTTGTGTTGTTGAATGCTTTATTCAGTTGTCATATACGTCAATGTACGTTCATCCATTGTGTGTATCAATTAAATAGATAAGAGTATGTATTACTGTAATACTTTGTACATATTGTTTTATGTTTATAACTAGCCGTGCTCCAGCGGCTTCGCCCGCGTGGTCCTGTTTATAGGTTCCCGTAAGATAAAAAACATCTTAAAATATGTCCTTTCCCAAGGTCCACTCTATCTGTGTTCCAAATTTCATTAAAATTGGTTTAGTAGTTTAAGCAGGAAAGCGTAGCAGACAGACAGACAGACAGAAAGACAAACAGAGCTACTTTCGAATTTATAAGGAAGGGAAGTACGTGTAAGTATGTGTACACTCGCAACTACATATGTATTAGCTCATTCCAACGTTACACATGTAAAATGTGCTAAGTAGTCAACCCCACCAACAGATTAGCATCACCTCGCGGAAATGAACTTGCCTCGAGTCGTTCCCGGCTTCCGAAAGCAGTCCCTGATAATCTTTTGACATATAATATGAATGTACCTTTAATTTTTGCGCCGCAGAGATCTGTTTCACTAATAAATGTCTTGAAGCGCCACTATTTCCGTTCCGGCCTAACGGACTGGCTTCATGTTGTTAAATGCTTTTTACAGAGCTATCTTCGTATGCTTTATATATGTATCATATTATTACGTCTTGAATTATTTGTAATGTCCAAGCGTAACGAAAAAAACTTGTTTACACAGTGTTGTACTCAGTTCTGCTACTATCTTATGTCAGTTGCGGTAAAAGGCCAGCAGCGGAAATAAGGGTTGTCTCGAGGCGCCGCCATCTCCGTTCCAGCCTCCGGAAACAGTCTCTAACTGATTGTCACAGTGCGCCCTTTACAAGCTTCACGCCTCCGTTGTCATCTGGCTTTGTGTCGTTGAATGCTTTGTATAGCTGTCATGTGCTCTGTACCCGTATTATAAGTATATTATAACACATAAGGGGATAAGCGCTGATGATCTAAGTCCGCCTTGTGTAAAAAAAATACAATAAAGGGTAAATAAAAAAAAAGATACTTGAAATTATTATTCGTGATTTGTAATATGTCAGAAAGATAGTTGATGTCTATTAATGTATCCTTATATTAAAACTTATTTACTTATATAACATTTGTAGCTCCTTAAAATAAGGGTTACAGGGTAAGACTTAATGCTTAATGGCATTCTCTGCCAGTCAACCCAGGGTGATGGTTAGAGTTTACGGTATGTGTAGCTTATTAAGGACGCGTTTCCAAATCACACGAAAACTTTCAAAAATAAGCAGTTTGTCTGTATATTTTCCGGCAAAATGAAAGTAAACCAAATGTAACTAATAATTACCACAGATAGATTACTTCTTCATCTACAAATGGTCTTAACTTTTATTCGCAAATATTGGTCAATTAAATTGTAAAAAATAATTTCCGGTGCCTCTCAACGCAAAATTAACGATATCGTGTTGAGTTTAGAAACATTTCTCTTCTATTTAATAACATAAATTTATGTATTAAAAAATATTTTATGTAAATAGACATGTTAAACTCAAAAAGGTGTTAAAAAAAACTACCAAAATGGTACAAAAAGTCTCAGAAAAAAAATAAAATCACGTCTAGTTTTTCCACAAATTTTGCTATAACGCATGAATCATAATGGCTTGAATATAAGGGTTATTTTACTTGTCACTGTCTTGATTTATAGCACAAAATATTTGCAATGAAATATTAGTCTGCGCTCGGCCGCCGTCGTGAGTGGACACTGTGTCGCTTGTAAGCAGGAGCTCGTGTTGAAAAAGATCGCTGTACGAATACAACATATTTGACATACCAAACTTGATACTTGATACTAAAACAAAACAATATCAATGTTTTGTTTTCCCAGTTTATTTTTGCTTTTATTTTCCCAGTTTATTTTTGCTAAAATTGGATTATTTACATTTCGTTTCGGACTTGATGGAGTGACCTGAAGGTATACTTCGATGACTGCTACTGGAACTAATAAACGAGTAGAGCTAGGTGCGCCGAGTTTGGGCTCATTTTGTTAGTAACGTTGAGATCTTACCTCCGGACTTGATGGAGTGACCTGAAGGTATACTTCGATGACTTCTACTGGACCTAATAAACGAGAAGAGCTAGGTGTGCCGAGTTTGGGCTCATTTTATTAGTTACATTGAGATCTTACCTCCGGACTTGATGGAGTGACCTGAAGGTATACTTCGATGACTTCTACTGGAACTAATAAACGAGCAGAGCTAGGTGTGCCGAGTTTGGGCTCGTTTTGTTAGTTACGTTGAGATCTTACCTCCGGACTTGATGGAGTGACCTGAAGGTATACCTCGATGACTGCTACTGGAACTAATAAACGAGTAGAGCTAGGTGTGCCGAGTTTGGACTCATTTTGTTAGTTACGTTGAGATCGTACCTCCGGACTTGATGGAGTGACCTGAAGGTATACTTCGATGACTTCTACTGGAACTAATAAACGAGAAGAGCTAGGTGTGCCGAGTTCGGGGTCGTTTTGTTAGTTACGTTGAGATCTTACCTCCGGACTAGATAGAGTGACCTGAAGGTATACCTCGATGACTGCTACTGGTACTAATAAACGAGTAGAGCTAGGTGTGCCGAGTTTGGGCTCGTTTTGTTAGTTACGTTGAGATCTTACCTCCGGACTTGATGAAGTGACCTGAAGGTATACCTCGATGACTGCTTCTGGAACTAATAAAAGAGTAGAGCTAGCTAATAAAAATGTATTTAGTTTATATCTCTTATAATTGTTGTTTTAGATGCCAAGGCTTATGACGTTTGGGAAAAGCTCCGGTAAGAAACTTCATGCCACTAGACATAATGTAGAAAAGGCAAGACGGTTAGTAGGTTCCTATATGAATAATTAAAAATACATATATTTTAGTGACCATTGATTACCATACCATCCTTTTTTCGCAGGCAAAAGGACAAAGACAAAGACAAAGACATTTATTTGCACAAATATGGGTGTTTACAAAGTTGTTTATATATATTTAGTTCAAAGTTTAGTTTAGTAAAAGGACGGAGGTAGTCGTGATACGAGTATCCTATTCGGGGTCAGCTAAGAATTACAGGGGAAAACACGTTTGTTTTTGCTATTTGGATGGGCCCAGGAAAAATTAAATATGAATTTATAGCCAAAGACGATCAATTCTGGAAGGAGAATATGAAAACACAATACAAGAACTTCCTCCTTCCAGAATTGATCGATCCAAGATTCAAAAGAAATATGGAAGTACGAGAACATTCTTCACATAGTCATAGTAATATAATGACAACTAAGAATGATTAATTATTTTTTGTTAGTTTTATTCAACTTTGGAAAAAAAAGTGTCTCCGTCCTTTTGCCTGCGAAAAAAGGATGGTATGGTAATCAATGTTCACTAAAATATATATATTTTTAATTATTCGTATAGGAACCTACTAACCGTCTTACCTTTTCTACATTATGTCTAGTGGCATGAAGTTTCTTACGGGAGCTTTTCCCAAACGTCATAAGCCTTGGCATCTAAAACAACAATTATAAGAGATATAAACTAAATACATTTTTATTAGCTAGCTCTACTCGTTTGTCCAGCGATGGCCGAGTGGTAAAAGCCGCGGTCTTCTACGCGACCGAACCCGGGTTCAAATCCTCGGCGCGGACCTCTGACAAAGAAACTTGTAATGTGCGCATTAATCGCTGCTCCACGGTGATGGAAAATATCGTGATTTGATTACGATGTTCTCCATCGCCGTGCATGCCTGAGAGAAATTCATTATTTCTCGAAAGCATGACGTCCACCAATCCGCACTTGGCCAGCGTGATGGACTATAGCCTAAATCCCTCTCACTTGTGAGAAGGAGACCTGTGCCCAGCAGTGGGACATAAAAAAGGTTGAAAAAAAATTCAACATTAGCATAGTTTACTAGCTCCTGGACTGACTTGGTACGGCATCCTAATTGCGTAGTAACACACTAGAAATGACAATCCGTTCCAATTCGACAGTTCAACAGTTTTTGCTGTCGTAAAAATGAATTTTTAAACAATTATGAAGCAATGAATATTGTTTAGATATATCTCTCAGTATTATTTCTCCCTCTTCCTCTAATCCATCCATAGGTTGTCTTGTAAATATTGCTTTTAGCGATAAGACCATCTATTGTGTCACGCACGCTATGTGAAATGTTTTTCTTTGACGTTTGTATGGTGTACATAATAAAGAGTTTTTCTTTGACATTTGTATGGTGTACGTAATGAATATCTATATATTAGTAATGTGGTCTGCTAATTTTCGAGAACTTGCATTTGATACCCATAACAAAATTATAAGAAACTAGTGGAGCCTGCAAACTTCGTCTTGCCCGGGAAAGCAGCCCCACCTAACGGGTCCAATTGTGATATCAATCGATCCAGAAACCCATTGAAATATAAACACAAAATATCATCTAAATCAGCCCAGCCGTTTTAGGAGGTCAGTGACATACCGACAGCAGCGCCACCTATCAAGTCTAATTGTGTTTTCAAGCCATCCAGAAACTCGTTGAAATATACACACAAAATATCATCTAAATCGACCCAGCCGTTTTAGGAGTAGTCGGTGACATACCGGCAGCAGCGCCACATACCAGATCCAATTTAAACCATCAAGAAACCCATTGAAATATTCAATCGTCTCTGCCATTTAGGAGAAGTCGTTGACATACCGACAGCAGCGCCACCTACCGGGTCTAATTGTGTTTTCAAACAATCCAGAAACCCATTGAAATATACTCACAAAATATCATCCAAATCGGCCCAGCCGTTTTAGAAGAAGTCAGTGACATACCAACAACAGCGCCACCTACCGAGTCCAATTGTATTTTCAAACCTTCCAGGAACCTATTGAAATATACACACAAAATTTCATCCAAATCATCAAATCAAAAATACACAGCAAAAAAGAAATAATAAAACTTGGCTCAAGTATCCAGCCGTGTCAGTTCACTCATAATTTCGCCGCTTCGCACAAGTCGCTGTGTGTGTGAGCCGTGCACGTGTAGTAGTAAGTCTCAATACCTAGAATAGAAGCGCGACAATTCGGAAATGCGTCCTTAAGTGTGTGTATTAAACCCGTGTATTAAAACTTATTAAGGATTATTTAAGATGAGATTATTACAATGTACCACAAGTGTGCTAAGTTACCAGCCTTACAAACAGTTTAGCGTCACGTATCAAAGCAGCGGTAAGAGCAAAATGCTTGCAACGGACATGAGGGTTGTGACGCACCGCCATCTCCGTTCCGGCCTCCAGGAGTAGTGGTTGATAGTCTGTTTGTATAGTGCTGACCTCACTTCACGCCTTCCCGCCTCCGTTATCAGCTGGCTTTGTGTTGTTGAATTCTTTATTCAGCAACTGGTATGTATATACATGAACAATATATTTTATATAACATACTTCTTAAATATAAAACTCATTACGAATATAATCAAAGAGGAGAATATTATTTTTCTCATTTTAGTATTGTATTAGTCATTAAATCGAAGTGTATATAGGTACATATATAAATAATGCGTTAATATTTGGCTTTAAACAGTTTTACAACTATTTACAAGAAGGATTATTTTAGTCTTTGTCTTTCGATGCGCCGCCATCACCGTTTTGGGTCTTCAGAAGCAGATATATACAATCTATTCCCAAAATGAAATAAAATTTGCTATTATTATTGCATTTTGTAGTTCAAGAGAGACCACGTTATTGATATGATATTGTATCTAAATAGCGCGGTTCAGTTGTATCATTCCCTTTTTCACACATTTGCTGTTAGTAGAATTCATGCTAAACTGTCAGCCTCACAAAGAGATTAGCATTTCGTCGCATAAGTCAGTTGCGGCAAAAGGCTTGCAGCGGAAATGGGGGTTGTCTGGAGACGCCGCCATTTCCGTTCAGGCTAGTTAACGCCTTCGATATCGACGGGCTTTGTATTGTTGGATGCTTTATCCACATTATATTATTTATGATTTTTTTTATTAAATTATAAAATACAGTAACATTTGACGACCCGCGTGGCGCAATGATTATGCTGAACTGCCAGTCGAGGCGCCCCGGTTTCGATTCCTAGCGAAACAGAAATTTGAATGATGTATTTAAATTTCTGTTCTTGGTCTGGATGTTTGTATTCCTGTCTTTGTATGTGTCCATAGTATCCACGATACAGGGTATTAATTACCTTACTGTGGGGCTATGAGTGTGTTACGCTTTTTATATAAACGAAAAAATAAGGAGATGCCTGATATTGTTGATCACACGCAGTATACCAACATAAGTCAAGTCGTGATGCAGTGCTATTTTTTTTCTTTTTCATTCAAATTCTCCTTGTATTTCATTCTTGTATTTCATATTAGTGTAAATAGCAAATTTTGGTAATATTATGTATTTTCCCTTTTATTTTACTTATTTTTATTGCTTTTATATTTACCGCTGTTAGAATTTGTTCTACTATTAAGTTAAATTGTCAGCCCCATAAACAGATTAGCAACACGTCACACAGGAATCAGTTACGGCAAAAGGCTTACAGCGGAAATGAGGATCGTCTAGAGGCGCTGCCATTTCCATTCAGGCATTTGACGCTTTCGGTTCGATTGGTTTTGTCTTATTTAATGTGCAGCTGTCACGCATGTATATATAATATATTTATGAAATTTTATATGTATATTTGGTATTTCTGTGAATCAGTCAAAATCTATTTTTAAACTTACTCTTTTTACCATGTCGGGATGCTAATGTGTGTGTGTGTGTCTATGGTACCCATGACACAGGGTAAGTAAATTTACCCTACTGTGGGGCTATAAGTTTGAAATGTTATAGTTATTATGTGACGAGTACCCAATAAGTAGTATGCTGATTTTCAAATATATCGCTATTTTACATACTAACTTATTACAACAAATTGAACAATTATACTGCAGTATTATCGTTCAAAACAAGCTAATACGTGGTACAACTTTAACAGTTCCGGCTTTACTACTAGCAGCGTGCAGTAAGGGTACATTAAGGCCAGATAACAACGTATCTCGTAACGGTGGGCTATTTCGTTTTATTTACTGTAAAACTACCGAATAAGTAAAATCATAGGGTAGTAGAAATAGTTAGATGCTGCGGTTTGTTGGTGGTAAGACTTTAATGTTCGATTTAAGAAGTATCACTGCTGCACCCATTGTTGACGTTAAGAAATCTTATTGTGTTTTAGCAGAAAGGTGCACTAGTGGTTAACACACCGATCTCTGATAGGAGAGACACATGGTTTAGGCTCCACAATGCATGTCAGACAAAGAAGTCTGTAGACATAATATAAAAGGCGAACCACACTGACTTAGATATCAACGTACAGCCGAAACTACTACCTACTACCTAGAAACTTGAAATTTAGTAAAGGGATTTCTTTTATGATGTAAGCACAATACAAAGAGCGCCTTTTGTGATGTAAGTGAGCAAGAGAGTAGGATATGTGGAGGTAAAGTTTATATGGAAATTTAGGTAGTAGGTTAAACGGACAAAATTCTTTCTTAAAGGGGTAAAATCAGGGGGGTACAGTTAAAACTAAAGGTCTGCTTGGTTGGGTTGCTTGGTTGGGTATGGGTTTCAATTGAGACAGTACAGTTAAAACTAAAGGCTTTTATTAACAACATCTTTCAAGTAAATCGGTGATACAACATATAGTTTATTCATTCAATATTTGTTCATTTTTCTTAAACTCATAGGTCTCAAATATATTATTATGTAGAAAAAGCGTAATTTCACATCATACTAAAATCCAATGTCAAAATTCATATTTTAGCTTTAATAGTTCAGACACTGCAATGATGAGTGAGTCAGTTAAGACAAATTATTTTTCATATGTAATAATAATATATACTACTAATATTATTCATTTATCTGTTTTTTCTGTGTTTTTTACAAAATAAACGTTATTATTATTATTATATTATTATTATAAATTCGAAAGTAACTCTGTCTGTCTGCTACGCTTTCCCGCTTTAACTACTGAACCAATTTTAATGTAATTGGGAACACAGATAGAGTGGACTTTGGGAAAGGACATTGGATGGTTTTTATCCTACGGGAACCTATAGAACGGGTCCACGCGGGCGAAGCCGCTGGCGGAAGGCTAGTAATAAATATTTTTGGACAATTCACACAACACCATCTGATTCCAAACTAAGCAAAGCTTGTATTATGGTAATCAGAAAGCTGATAAATATACTTATATAATTCTAAATACATACATAAATATAATTAAAACAGGCTTATAACGCTGTGGTATTTTTTCTGAATAACGGTAGTACTTTAAATTAGTTTTTATACCACTTGCGTACATTACTTCGTACTTTGTCAGCAAATAACAATAGAAACAGTATCAAGGACGACGATTTTGCTGCCAAGAAATTAAACTGCCTTAAAGAGGCTGTTTACCTCAATAAATATCTCTTTACAAATTGTCAGTAGCCACTACATGTAGCCTCTGTCCGATGTCATACAATTGCCTCTTTATAGCTGTACTCTAGAGTGGTTGCAGACCATGGTATAAGGTAAACGCGAGTATAAGCTCGTTATTTGAGGCGCGTGCAACTCTTACTCGTTCGAGCGTTGACGCTATACTCGTATGCTCGTACATCAGTCGCGTACGCCTTCATCCCTACATATCCCTATTTTTCGTGTGCAAAATATAATCTGCTGATAACTCGGGAACCCAAACATGTTTTTTCACGTGTTGCTCGGATTTATTTCGTTACTTTTTTCAAACACAATTAGCTAAAACGGACCCTTAAAGGCGATGACTGGGAAAAAATGACATTCATTGGGTAAATATTTTGTGTTAATCTTTTCTATATATAAAAATGAATTTCTGTCCGTTAGCCTCGGTAAAACTCAAGAACGGCTGAATCGATGTGGCTAATTTGTGTCTTGAAATATTAGTCCAGTAAAGGTTTAAACGGTGAGAAAATATGGAACAGTTGTGAAATTAATAGTAAAACAACTTATTTTATTTTCCTATATAAACTGTTAGTAAGTCATCTGTCACTATTTGTTTTATAAATTTTATTTGACAGTATCATGCAAACTATTTGAGATGATAAAGAAACGAATCCTCTTTCAATACTTTTAAGGCAGGACAATGTCTGCGGGGTCCACTGAAATGAAATAAAAAGTATGGCGCAATAGTTCATATCCTGGACTACTGGTTCTAGGGTCTAGGTTCTATGCCGGTCGGCAAGTCAAAAAAAAACCGCCAGTCTCCTTTAATGATTTGTGCTGCCCGAACATTAAAAAATACCAATTATATTTTAGTACTCTAGTAGACCTGAAACCCATTTAAAAATCTCTTTTAGATTATAGGCATTTTATTTAAATGTACTTTTTCAGTCCTTTGCAATAAAAAGCATTAAATACGATGCTTTTCTGCCAAGAACTTAAAGTGGCTTAAGTAGGCTTTGTGCCATAGAATGGGCTACCCGCTACTTTCAACACCTATCTTCACGTACTGCTCCAAGTGTGTAATTGCCTCATTGTTGCAGCTTTTCACTGGGACTTGGACTTTTATATTAGAAAATGTAGTTCCCTGGCCGCGTCTGTGTGTACGAATGGAGCGACAAAGGATTACTAGATGCGCTATCTTTAAAGCTCTAATTATGAAGACGATAAACTCAAAAACTAGCGGACGGAAGTTTTTGTTCGATTTTCTTAAAATACGAGTATTTATAGTTTGGTGAGCTCGCCAACTTAATAGTGTAATCTCATAATATATCGTATGTATCTGACAAGGTTTAACGTACCAAGTATAATATGTTTTAAAATATCGTAAAGCTAGATGGCCGTATCTCCGTATCTCCAACAATCTGTGAATTGTCACTACGAGTCACTAAGAGTAGATAACACAATTTTTTTTGAGCTCTAAGTAACACTTTATTTTTATTACGACGTTCTCTGCCTATTGCATGAAAAGCTTTTCTGTCAAGAGCTTAAACTGGCTTAACTAGGCTTTTTGCGACATTGAATGGACTAGTTGCTACATCCAGCAGCTATCTTCACGTACTGCGCCAAGTGTGTAATTGCCTCATTGTTTCAACTCCTCATTCATGCATTGCACAAAAATTAATGAAATGTTTGTTACTTAATAGTAATTTGTAAATATTTATGGAGCCAAAAACCGTGCGACTACCGTAGAATACTACATACGAGTAATTAAAGTTGAAAATATTAAAGAATTAAAGAACTCAACTAAGGATCAGATTTTCATCTATATGCCCACGAAAATAACTAGTGTTGTTTGGTCTTGTTGCCAGGAAAAACGGAAGCAACTCAGAAAAACTCCCATGAACTTACATAAGCGAAATTGGAACGGTCGTAAGTGATCGGATATTCTTTAGCTATAAGTTCTGTTGATTATACGGGTCGTTACGGAAAAATGTAAATCTATTAGAAATAATTTTAACCAACCCGCATTGGAGCAACGTGGTGGAGTAAGTTCCAGGCCTCCCAAACAATGGGGAGAGACTCGTGCCCAGTAGTGGAACGCAATAAAAGGGTTGTAGCCATTAGAAATAATTTTAGAATCTTTAAAGAAATTTTAAATTTATGTACGTATATCAATGAGACTTAAGATTTATGTGAGTTTGGCTTTTAAATAATCAAGCATAAAATATTATGATAGTGTAAATAAACTTTGGTTCAATAAGAGTATCTAAGGAGTTGATCCACGTAACTGTCAATTTGTGTGCGAGGAGGTCGTGTTATGTAATTTCCTCATAATTTATACACTTCACTAAGATCTCTTTATCAAACTAATAGGGCGTTACTTTAGAATTATGTCCGTACAGATACTATGTATTTTGAAACGCTCAGGGCGGATTATTATAAATTTTAAGCATTCCTTGTAATGAACCTTTTAGGGTTGCCTGAAAAAAGGTCCTCTGAAGCGCGCATTATGTCTTTGTTTATTAATAATTTTGTGTTTCTAATTTTTAGTGGTGTTCTCTTTCTAATTGTGGTGTATTAACAAACAACTTAATTAAATATCTATTTATTTATCTACCTAAACAGAGCAAGCTTAATAAAATAATTTCTTAACGTTTTCGTCGAAGAAATATTTCGTAGTATCTCGTAGCATCTTAATAATTTTTTTTAAAGTATAAATATATTCTTACTTTGAAATAAATCTAACGGTCATGTGATTGACTGTTGTACATTTTTAGATTAAGTAAGTCGATTTATTTATATCAAAATAAACCTATTGAAACATTCGTTTGTGTCGTACATGGTATGGAGCCCCTATGGAATACATCCGGTATTTTTTTAAATATCTCAACCAGGTCATGCAAGAGTAGAAATATTTAAAAAAATACCTTTTAACTAGCAGCGAAAAGTATCTAGGTTAGTTTTGAGTTTAAAATATGACTTTCATTTTGTCTAAAAGCATTTTCTCATCCTTTTTGGTAAAAAGAGCAGGTAAGGTACGCAAGGCAACATATTTCGTAGAATGTACAATACTTTTAGCTATTCTACTGGGTATACATAAGATCGTCATTTGATTTCCTTTTATTATGCATAATAAATAAAGTAAAATCGAAGTTAGATCTAACAAGAATTATGTCAAATTATTATCGATTGATACATTTTAATTTGAACTCTTATAGTTTTATTGCATATTCAATAGCGGACGCCCGCGACTTCGTTCGCGTACTTAGGCTTTAATTTTTCGCCCCTTTAATCTTCCTCAACGAACGGACTATTCAACACAAAAATATTTTTTTAAAATTCGAACCAATAGTCCGTGAGCGCGTTCTAACAAATTCATCAGCTTTATATTGTTAGTATACATTGGTCCCAATAGAAATTCAAAGTGTTATAAAACTGATAGTGCTGTATAACTAACTAATGTATAAAGCTGAAGAATTTGCTTAAAATAAATTAAAAATTTAGCGGCAAAATCTACATTGATTGATTCGGCCAGCAACAATTTGCCAGCCAGCCTTTGACTTTTATTTCATTTGGATTTTTCATGAGTTTACGAAATTGCCGCTCTTATTCTTTTTTTAACAAGACAAACAAGCAACAAATTTCATGCCTTGATCGATTCAGCCAGCAACAATAAGCAACCATAGCGCACACAAAACGTAGTGATAGCGTTATCGCGTTCCATTCCTTTTCCGCTTCAACCGCATTCAGCTTCACGCGACGAACGGATCTGAGCTTCGAAGGCATTGTTTCATTGTCCTTTCTGACTTCACTGTACATAAATCGTTTTGTAGGTGAAATTTATAATTTTAACGTACAAAATATCGGCATAAAAGGACTGTTTAGTCAAGTGTAAGTTTGGTACACAATCTTTAACAGCATGACGCTTGTACTACTGGTATTAATGAACCACATACATATTGTTATATACCATAACACAGAAAACCTAATCAAAAACATAATTCATAACACATCTTAACATAACATGGACTCTTATCATAAATATCAATATATTTTATAATGTAAATAAATAATAAGTAAATAAATAATAAAAAATAAATGTATTAATAATTCAACAACAAATATAATAGGCACACACGTATAATTTATAATATGATTATTGAGAATATTTAATAAATAGAGGTCTATTGATTTTGTAACATCGATTTGAAACCTAGGGCGTTTAGTATAAAAGAATCTCAGAACCCTGATGCTGGGCAGTTACCACCTACAAAAATTGAAAATATTGTGAGAGTATTATAAGTAAAGTATAATATTTGATATACAAATAAAAATAAGAAGATACAAATAAAAATATGTTCTGCCGTCTACATTAAAATGTCAATTTTTTACGAATATTCATGGATCTATTCAAATAGAGTTCTTTTCTAGTTACTATAATTCTGACTGATTGTTATTCCGTATAAATGAATAAATAAAATAGTAAGTACCTACAAGATAAGGTATTTGTGCATATTTATTAAAAAGGACTATATTACCATGGTTAACTAAAAATATATGTATGTACATGTTTAATTAAGTACTATCCGTGAACTCCTTAAATACCTACAAGGTCGCTACGACCGCAGTTGTTTACAATGGCAAGAATTACGATACTGAAGTTTTCTATGAAACTTTTGCATAAGACCTGCACTTTGTATGGAAAGTGCGAAAACTGACGATTTAGTAAACTTGCCGGGAAGTATTTTAGTACTCAACTTTGAAACGACGTCGCACTTCGGCTTTTTAATAGCAAAAGTTAAATACGAAAACATGCTCCATAGATAATCTGGGAATTTTGTGACTACAAATTTAAAGAACAAAATACTTGTACAATTTACGTCAACAATAGTTTATAATATATTTATTATGCAAAGGAAATATGATAAGAATAAAACTCCTACATTAATATTCTGAAAATAACTATCAGAGCTGTTACTTATATTGGGAACAATTTTCACTTCGATGCGCATGGCTTCACACTTTGCATCGACAAGAGAATTCCTTACCGGAAATAGTGAAATAAAATCAGAGAAAATACTACAAGTTAAATAATACCTCAGTGTGAAAGCTACTTCATTTATAGTGAAGAACCTAAGGCAGAACATTTTTTGATTTACTCGAGCGTGTGGCGTCCAGATATGAATATAATAATCTTAATATATATAATTCTTGTGTGAGTGTGTATGTCACTGAACTCCTCCTTAACGGCTGGACAGATTTTAATGAAATTTTTTGTGTGTATTTAAATTTGGGCCACTGGAAATGTTTTTTAATTACTTTTTTACTTATTTAGTTTTCCCATATAAATTGTTCCTGCCTGTCAAACGTTTTGTATTTCGTGCCGTGTCGTTCTAAACTTTGACACAGTCAGAATAACTGGACAGTTCGTATGTCATTATTTGTTTTATACTTTTGTTTGATAGTAACATGAAGTCTCTTTAAGATAATAAGAAAACAAATCCTCTTTTATTACTTTTAAGCCAGGACAACGTCTGCGGGGTCCACTAGTATATCATAATCTCTTTTCATAACTCTTTTCTGTAACCATTATTTCTGTTAGTTTCGTCTGTTAACATCTCTAAATTTATATATGCTATCAATTTAACAATCAGAAAAGAGTTATATACTTATATATATATATATATATATATATATATATATATATATATATATATATATATATATATATATACGGTCACGCCTAATGAAGTCTACGCTTCGACCAACACCTGTCCAAATCCAGGGCTCCGAGAACTTTCAGCTTGAGTTGCGAAATCGTTTCGCGGGCCTAGAAAAATGCGAGTCTGTGGACAAATACAACACCAGGATGGTACAAACCGTCCACGAGGTAGGGTCCAAGTTCTTTAAGACCCCCTCCAGTAGTAGACCCCAAGTGCTCTCTGAACAAACCCTCGGTCTTATAAAGGAAAGGCGTGAACTATGCGTTCGGTCCCCGTCTTCAATGTCGAAATACAGGCAGCTCAACAAACAGATCTCTTGCTGCAGACGACGCGATCTGCGTGCTCACAACACACAGCGCGTCAAAAACACTATTGAGCGCAACCAAGGCACAAAAGTGTTCACAAGAGATCTGAGTGTAGGGCAAAGCCAGTTAACGAGGTTGAGGACTGAGTCTGGCGCTGTAGTTTCGTCTAAGCCTGAAGTTCAGAGAGAAATTGAGAGGTACTACGGACGGTTGTACAGCTCCTCAAAAGCTCCCGTTACCGATGTGGTAAACGATAAGAGAGCCAAATTGACCCGACACTATACCGAAGATATCCCGGACGTCAGCCTGTACGAGATTAGAAGGGCCCTTAATCAGCTTAAAAACAACAAAGCACCGGGAGATGACGGTATCACATCAGAGCTGCTGAAGGCTGGAGGGAAACCCCTCCTAGTGGCGCTCCAAAAATTGTTCGATACCGTCATCAGTAGCGGAACTGTCCCGGAGGCGTGGAGCAGAAGCGTGGTAGTATTGTTCTTCAAAAAGGGTGACAGAGCCCTTTTGAAGAACTATAGACCCATCGCGCTTCTGAGCCACGTCTATAAGCTGTTTTCAAGGGTTCTTACTAATCGTATTGCGCGCAGGCTAGACGACTTCCAGCCTCCCGAACAAGCCGGATTCCGAAAAGGCTATAGTACCATGGACCACATACACACGCTGCGACAGGTTATACAAAAGACCGAGGAGTATAACCTGCCGCTATGTATTGCGTATGTGGACTATGAGAAAGCCTTTGATTCTATCGAGACCTGGGCGGTGCTAGAGTCTCTCCAGCGATGCCAGATTGACTATCGGTACATCGAGGTGTTGAAGTGTTTGTACAAAGCCGCAACTATGACAGTCCGAGTTCACGACGGAAGCACTGGACCTATTCCACTGCAGCGCGGAGACGACAAGGGGATGTTATATCCCCGAAGCTGTTTACCGCTGCTTTGGAAGACGTGTTCAAGCTGATGGAGTGGAACGGGCTGGGTATTAACATCAATGGCGAACACCTCACACACCTTCGATTTGCCGATGATATAGTAATCTTGGCGGAGAACCTGGAAGAGCTCAGCACTATGCTAGGTGACCTCCATAGCGCCTCACAAAGGGTGGGTCTTAAGATGAACATGGACAAGACGAAGATCATGTCTAACGTCCATGTCACACCTATACCGGTCGTTGTTGATGGCGCTATTCTCGAAGTTGTCGACGAGTACATATACCTGGGACAAGCGATCCGTATGGGTAAGTCCAGCTTCGAGGGAGAGGTAACTCGTAGAATCCAACTCGGTTGGGCAGCGTTCGGGAAATTACAAAGTGTCTTCTCGTCCAGAATACCTCAGTGCCTGAAGTCGAAAGTTTTCGAGCAGTGTGTGTTGCCAGTGATGACCTACGGCGCTGAGACGTGGTCTTTTACAGTTGGCCTTTTCCATAAGCTCAAGGTCACTCAGCGCGCGATGGAGAGGGCTATGCTTGGTATTTCTCTACGCGATAGAATTCGTAACGATGAAATCCGTAGACGAACCAAAGTTACCGACATAGCTCTCAAAATTTGCAAGCTGAAGTGGCAATGGGCAGGCCATATAGTTAGAAGAACCGACAACCGATGGGGAAGAAAGGTTCTCGAATGGCGACCACGTATCGGCAAAAGGAGTACAGGCCGCCCTCCAACCAGGTGGACTGATGACCTGAAGAAGACAGCGGGTAGCCGCTGGATTCAGAAGGCCCAGGACCGGGAGGAGTGGCGAACGTTAGGGGAGGCCTATGTCCAGCAGTGGACTATAAAAGGCTGATGGATGGATGATGATGATGATATATATATATATATACACAATTTAAGGCTTATCGCTATATATTATTATACATACCTGTTGCTGTTTTAGAGGGTAAACATTAATTCTGCATTTCCTTGGGGATGACGTAGAACGCTAACAGCTAAGTGAGAAAATTGTGCTACGTCAAGCCGTCGGTTAATCAATAGTTAGCAGTCATAAGGTTGTCGGAGGCCTTATGGGCGGTTTGGAAACATCCAATAGCGTGTCGGAGTAGGGTTGCGGTTTAAGCTTTAGTGGGACGCAAAAAAGGTTGCAGCCAAACTATAAAGTACCGATTTTTTTTAACAAGCAAAATGGTCTAGTTCCATATGACGCTTGTGCGAATCCACATTTAGCATCGTGGGTTTCTCAACTATTAATATCATTCGCCATTCTCAACGCTCACGGTTAATGACAATTTGTTGCCGCCATTTCATTTCATATTTACTAACACGGAGCTAATATTAGACACTGGAGTTCATATTGTAATTAAGTAGAACCAGTTTAATGTACGCCCTACTATGATCCTACTAGTGTCTCTATCCAACGATAACTCGTATGGAGCAATGGTAAGTTCTGAACTGCCTATGGAGTGTTCGAGGTTCGATTCCCGGCGAAACATTTGATGATTAGTTAAGATTTTTGTTTTTAGTCTGCGAGTTTGTGTTCCTGTCTTTATGTGTATCTACTACATAGGAGAATTTCATTAAAATAATTGTTTTTACGATTTCTCTCCAGCGACAAAGTACTCAAAATTTTTAATATTTTTTCTTTCACATAATTGCTATGCGAATGAGCAGACTGTATGACTTTCGCCCTTTTTTCGTTTAATTTTCTTTACATTTTTATCCTTACTATATTATAAGATTATAGCAATGGACTAGAGATAAATGTTTGACAAAATATTATCTTGTTAATAAATTATTAATAATATCTCGTAGTCTAATAATAGAATCGTAGTTGCGCACGTAATTTCTGTGAACTGTGAACAATTTTGGTCCTTTACTATTTTTGTTCATTGGAACCTTTGACTCCAATGCAATCAGTGTTGTACGTGCGTACTACGTGCAAGTCCTACTTTAAATCTTACAACTTTTTAGGCGTAAATACTAATAAGAGCACATGGCCCGGCGCGGCGGCGGTTAGCGTAGAACGCAAAAGATCTATGCAACTAAGCCAAACGGGCGCGGTCGGGTGTGAGATGGATGACCGCTAGTGACAAAAAAATTATGCGCGTTTCCGTGATTCGGAGGGCACGTTAAGCCGTTGGTCTCGGCCGACGTGTGGTCGATAGATAATAGTCGTTAAACCTTGTCGGAGGTCTTATAGAGGTTTGAAAACATCCGACAGCGGGTGGCCACTAACGGGTGGAGTAAGCTCCAGGCCTCCCTAATAATGGGGAGAGACCCAGCAGTGGGATGCAAAAAGGGTTACAGCCAACTAAGAAGATTGAGATTTTTTTAACGCTGTATCATAAAATAATATGATGCATGAAAAGAAATACGTTTCATTAGTAAAAAGACTGCGAGCTTCGAAGTAAATTCAACCATAATATACGTAGTCTATTATAATTCGGGTAACGCATTAGGCTAATGAGAGCCCACATCTTTTCACCGTCGAAAGGCAAATCACGGTTTCCAACAGATTGAATAGCTGATCGATAATCTCGACGAAGACATTATGTCTTACTGCTCTGAAAGGATGGCCGGCTACGTAATTGCTTTTGAGGATAAATCAATCGGAGAATTCTCGCTATGTCAAAAGGTATTAGCAGCTACACAAATAACTCTGTGTCGTGGTCACAATGGACACACACAGACAGAATCACAAACAAGTAGACAGAGAACAGAAATTTTAAACGAATCATCATCTAAGTGATTAATGATTAAGAGTTTTATAAGTATAGGTATACTATCTGACTCCGCGAACTCCATACCGCGTTTAAATGTTTGGGGTGGGACACCCTTATCACGCAGGGGTATAAAAAATAAATAGTAGCTGATTCTCAGACCTACTGAATATGCATATAAAATTTCATAAAAATCTGTCCTGTCGTTTTGGTTTAGTTACCATATAACTAACATTGTGACACGAGAATTTTATATATAAGAATAGAGGTATTCTACACTTAGTCTCATCGTTATGCTATCTACGAGTATTGTAGATAGAGCCTATATCATCGCGTTGGTCCAATGCTAATTGGTAAAGATACAGGTCATTGATTAAATAGACTGCACATGTTCCAAAAATGTTCCTTAGGCCACTAAACTTAAGTTTCCTCCACTGCAAGGTCATGTAACATGTGTAAATGTCTTTTCTTTTTTCTACTTAATTTGCTATTTGCACGATTTTCAAACTAAGCTTAAATAAGTCTATGGTAATGTTTGTATCACAAGTAATCTTTTAGATAACATACACCGTTCGTATTCATATTGAATTTCGTTTAATGCATTAGGCTAATGAGAGCCCACATCTTTTCACCATCGAAAGGCAAATCACGGCTTCCAGCAGATTGAATAGCTGATCAATAATCCCGACGAAGACATTATCTGTCTTATTGCTTTGAAAGGATCGCCGGGTATAATAATATAATTGCTTTCGAGGATAAATCAATGGAATTATTCTCGCTATTTCAAAACAAAAGTTATTAGCAGCTACAAATGTAAGGTATTGGGATGTTTTTCATTAAATTAGGTCCGTTTATTTGTATCTAAGAATAGGCTATGTTGGTAAGTAACCGATGTAAATATTCGTGATAAAGCAAATGTGTAGAGTAATCTTAAGAAATGTAAAATGTAAACATTTAAGTAAAATGATAAAAAGTCTATAAAGTTAATTTGAGTTCCACTCAATTTTAAAGTCCTAATGCTAGGTATCCACTCTCTTCTCCAACCCACATTGACATAGCGTGGTGGAGTAAGCTCTATGCCTCCCCAGTAATGGGGAGAGACCCGTGCCTAGCAGTGGGACGCAAAAAGGGTTGCAACCAATGCTAGGTATGAGCTATTGACGACGAAGCTATTGTTACCATGCCGGACTGCCAATCGAGGGGTTTCGGGTTCGATTCCCGGTGAAACATAAGTTTGAATGATGAGTTTATTAAACTGAGAACACAAACACCCAGACCGAGAACAGAAATGATTTCTGTTCCCGGTCTGGGTGTTTGTGTTCCTGTCTTTGTATGTGTCCATAGTACCCACGACACAGGATATTAATTACCTTACTGTGGGGCTATGAGTGTGTAACGTTTAACGTTTATTGCTGCCACAATTTCTTCATGGCATGTTTAGGTGGAGAACACGCTGTCGTATGTTTTTAAAACGTCCATCAGGTTATCGATGAGGTTGATCTACTTCTATACATCGATAAAAACGAGCGTGAGCTCCCTTGCAAAGTCATTTGCTACATACCATCCCATTTCATTCTGCCTATAATTTAATTTTAATGTATTTTATTATATAAGTTACAAGACTTTCCACACTATCTTGATCACTCTGATATACTCGTATTTAAAACAGTCTAATGTTAGTTTACTTGCGCTAGTGATAGTCACTTTCACCATTTTTAGGGTTCCGTATCCAAAATGGCAAAAAAAACGGAACCCTTATAGATTCGGCATGTCTGTCTGTCTGTCTGTCCGTCCGTATGTCACAGCCACTTCATTCCAAAACTATTAGGACTTCAAAGTTAAAATTTGGTAGGTACCTAGATGTAATCTCTGAACCGCTTTACGATTTTTATACAAAAAAAAATATATTAATAAGGGGGGCTCTCCATACATGGAACTCAAACATCTTTTCATCAAACTTATTCGTGTAGGGTGTCTAGATACGTCTTTTAAAATGACATTGAGGTTTCTAAAATCATTTTTTCTCAAAGTTAATCGTTTGAAAGATATACACTTCCACAGTGGTAAAATATGTGTCCCCCCCTCTAACTTTTAAAGTAAGAAAGTGAAAAATCTATCAAAAATATATGTTACTAGTGGACCCCGCAGACGTTGTCCTGCCTTAAAAGTAATGAAAGAGGATTTGTTTTCCTATTATTTATCTTAAAGAGATTTCATGTAACTGTCAAACAAAAATATAAAACAAATAGTGACATACGAACTTTCCTGTAATTCTGACTGTGTCAAAGTTTAGAACGACACGGCACGAAATACAAACGTTTGACAGGTAGGAACAATTTATATGGGAAACTAATTATAAATAAAAGAATTAAAAAAACAATTTCCAGGGGAACAAATTGTGAATCTAAACCATCCTCGAATCCACTTGAACACACACAAAAAAAAAATCAATAAAATCGGTCCAGCCGTTTAGGAGGAGTTCAGTGACATACACACGCACACAAGAAATATATGTATAGTCAGATAGATCTCAATAAAAACTACCAACAAAAATTGGTTTGAACGAGATATAGTACGCAGTTTTTGAGATATAGTACGCAGTTTTTGAGATATAGTACGCAGTTTTTGAGATATAGTACGCAGTTTTTAAGATATAGTAAATTTTTAAATACTGCAAATATAACTTTGTCGTTCATACAAACACTATGAAAAACAAAGTTATTTTTGCTGACAAAAAATAATAAAGCTTGCTACTACGGAACCCTTCATGTTCGTGTCCGACTTGCACTTGGACACTTTTTAAAATAAGATTAAAATTCTACGCTGACTCTATTTTCCTATTGCATTATTTAAGGAAATAAGATAAAAGACGTTGCATTAATTAATAGCCGTGTAATCTAGGTCCGCTAATGAATGCGCCGGGACGCCGACAGAAACAAATCGTCGTTGTTATGATACGGACGTCGCAAACGACCGCGCGTCTAAATAGGAAAATATATTTAAAACGAGGAAGAAAAGTTTTGAAGCTATACCTGTGGCTATACTTCTTTTGGCGCATTTGGATGAGAGTGAATTTGTAACGAAACGACATGATGAAGTTAGCCACAGAATAGAAATAATTTTAACACTGAATATAGTTACAGTACTTAGTGTCACTATATACTACAGTAGATAGATATTCATAAGCCAGTCAAGCCATTGTTGTGAAATATAGTATTCATATGAATAATTAATTTTGAATATTAATTTAACATAATTATAACGTTAATAAAACGTTTTTTATTTAAACAAAATCTTCTTGATTGATTTTTTGATATTATTTATCGTCGATTACTACTGCGTCTGAGATATTTTAAACATTTTTCATACGCCAAAGAAATAACTTCTAACGCGTGTACATATAACACTTACACATACTTCTAACGCGTATACAGACTCTTTATTTATTTATTTAACTCTTGCTAATTAAAATCTCGAAAACATTAATTTTAATAGAGAAACCCAAATTTGGATAGCTGTAATTGCTGTGTGCAATAATTCCCTTATATTACAATCTATTTTTTTACACATTTAGAACGAGCATCGTTTACTGAGTGACCTCTATCAATATCTCAAGTGTTCAACCAGTCACCCAGTATAGAAAAAAATAGCTTTACTGTTTTGCGCTGAGAAAACAAGTCTTCAATATTTTCACATGAAATACACTCAAATTTATCAATTTTCATTAAGAAATGTTCTAAAATTTTAATAATAATAATAATAATAGCTGTAATAGAAATTTTAACATTTCAATGTTTCTTTAATATGATCTTTAAATCACCGAAATTGAATAAAATCTCTCTAAGAACATAATAATTACTTTCAATGGTAATGTCATTAGTAGAATATAATTATCAACAATCACAGTCCAGAGAACTCAAACAAAGAAATTGATTTTTCTTGAGGCAAAGTATCCAAATGGGCTTATTAGATTACGTCAGTTATAGTTAAAAGGATTGGTTGCGTTTTACACGGCAAGTCCACGCACGCTATCTTGATTCTTTTGATATTAAGGTGAACTTTGTTTTCAATCTTGCGCTAGTATGTTTCACTTGTATTTTCTCCATATTTATTACGTAACACAATAAGAATATTTTACCGTATCTGTTTTCGTCCTGCGGTTCTTATATTATAAGATAAACTTAATAGCCGTGTAATCTTCTTGGTCCGCTAATGAATGCGTCGGGACGCCGACGGAAACAAATCGTCGTCGTATGATGCGGGCTTCTCAAACGACTGCGCGTCTAAATAGGAAAATATATTTGAAATGTGGAAGTATGCGCGCGAAATATTGAAATAATGGCTACCATTATTTTCACAAATAGTGCAGATAAAAATATTAATCAATAAAGGATTTTCTTCCAAAATAAGTAATAATGTTGTAATAACAATACAAACGTGATTTAATTTTTCGCTTACTCGTGCATTAATAATATTACGATCTTTAAATCAGTGACGTTGCATAAAAAAGACTCAAAGAACGAAATCGACACGTTAACTAAGAATAAATTAATTAAATAATAAATTAATTATAAACAGAATAATATAATAAATTCAGTCCTATTTACATCACGTTTTAGTGATGGGCTGAAGTTAAACGTAGCTTAACAAAATAGGTACTTATTTATTTATTCGTAGGCTGGCCACTTCTGATATATACAATTAGCTATTGCGACGATCTCCTTATTTTTCTAGCATAACAAAATAAAACTGTCTACTTATTATTAATTTATTTCGTACACAGTTGCAATACTATAGGCTCAATCCGGTCCAGCAAAAGGCATTATATGGCGATTTGAATGCAGTACCACCTATCTACCTACAGGCCACCTGAAACACATTTAAACTTTGTAGAGCAATGCAGCAAAGAATAAATCCTCTTATACTGTAAGCACAAAATAGAACCAACTACTTATCGAAATTATATTATTTTATTCATAAAATCAAAATCCAATTTGAATCGAATTAATCCAAAATGGCGGCTATCAGAGATTAAACGCATTTAAAAGTGTTGCCGACTCAATGCTACCCAGGAAGAAAACTTCCTTTAGTAGAAAATTAAGTGCTATCAAAAATATATTGAATAAATTCGGCTATTGCCTTATTTTCACAACGGCAACGGCAGAGTCAATATTCCTTAAAACAAAACACGAAACGTGTGTTGGTAATGGTAAGTTTATTTGTGTAGGTATATTTTTTATTGTTGCATGTGCATGTATTCTATTTGGAAGGGACTGAGGTTCTATTGCATGAAAAAGTATACATTATCATACGTTTTGATTGTGGATTATTGCAAAGTACTTTTTAACTAAGTTTATAACAATGATGTTCCGTAAAGTAACGCCTGATTCTATTAATTATGGAAGAGGCTCGGTCCGGCAGCGGGCATAATATGACGATTTGAATACAGTGCCGTCCGTCTGCAACGCATTAAACGTTGTTGACTCAATGGGACCAAGGAATAAAGCTCGCCTTCATAGTAGAAAATATAACTGTCCGCTTATAATGAAAATATTATATTTAGTAAAGAATGCTAAATTCTAAATTTAAAAGGCTAAGTCCGGCAATGGGCATTATAATTATGGCGATTTGAATGCAGCGCTGGCCGCTTGCAAAGCAATTAAGCGTTGACTCATTACCGCCAAGGAACAATTCTTTAATTCTTTAAGTAGAAAATAAATCTGTTGGCTTATGACAAAAATATTATGCGTATTAAGGAATGGTAAATTCACAATTTCAATTTAAACGGCTAAGTCCGGTAATGGGCATTTTATGGCGATTTGAACGCAGCGATGGCCGCCTTGAACGCAATTAAACCTTGCCAATTCAACGCCACCGAGGAATAAAGGTTCTCATTTTTAACCAGAAAATTGTGACTTGTCTAATTATTAAGAAAATATATTTATGAAACGTTTTTAATGTTTTCCAAAGATATTTAAAAACGAACCTCATTGATGTTTTCATAAAAAATATTGCATAGTGGCTCTTTTCGTGGTCTCCTAGAATTATATACATATAATAATTATGTACTTTAAAAAATGCGCGTGAAAATCTTATAGGTAGTAATAATGTTCTTATAAGTTCTAGATTATATTAATAACCCTGTTATTTATTTCTTGTCAGAGTTGTCCCAAAAAAAAATCAGATCTCTAATTTAGCCGGACTACGAACCGAAAGCTACGAGCTACGTAGCTTAACTGCTACGAGAGCGATTCTACGAAGTATTTTAATGGGTTTAAAAATGCACCGCTCAACAAAATTTATCATATTATTAGGTTACAACGTAGTATAACTACTACTAAGCTATACCTATGCTATCCATAGACTTTCAGACATTGGATTCTTACGCCGGGAATCTGGCTTTTAATGATGGTGCGCATTTATGACTGAGACAAATTGGTATGTACTTATCTAAGTATCCTTGGCTACCTTCTATTAAATAACTCTATCCAAATTTTCTCAAGAACATACTTGAAGTCAAATTAATAATACGTTCATGTTCAACGTGGTAGGATATGAAGTGAGAAATTGAGAAGATTATTAAAATATTTTCCAATATTTATAAAGAGTGACATTTGAAGTTAAAAAATTTAAAAACTAGTTATATGATTTTAATCTAGTTAAAAACAGTCTCCCGAACGGCCCACTTCTGTATTACAGTAATTTTTGTGGCTTACAATGTAAGATAGTATGTTAATTTATATGGATCGAAAACGGGACATAAAATGACCAAATGAACATGTATTTGGTCATTGATCATGGCAATTGGTTACATTGTCAGAGAAAATTGTGAAAATAAATAATAATTTTAATAATATTCATGCAACAGTAATGAACTATCATAACAAAATAATATTATAAATAAAACCCGCTCCCGTTTAACATTCATACTTATGCTTATGGTATGGTTCCTTACAAAATAAATCTCTCAAAATATTAACTTGCAACCAAGTCATAAAATATCCTTTATTTCCCAACGAACACCTCATACGCCATTCTCGCCAAATTGTTGCTGGCACCGCTAACTGTTTCGTTTAAACTGCAAGTCCGTGAATGTGTCGGCGAAACGCGAGCATTATGCTATAAAATATAGTGTAGTAGATGCCTAATTGAGCTACCCTGTAACAGTATAGTTATTATCGTGAGAGGGTGGAATGCTCCCTACGCTCCCGATCCGGACGTCAGTCCGCGCGCGGCCATCCCGAAGGAAACACGTGTCGAACCCTCTCCTGTTTTAGAGGGAAAACTTTTACTCGATCGAGAAAAATGACTCTGTTTTAATGGCATATTTTATTGAAGGAACTAATGGAACTGTGCAGTGATGGGCGTTGTAAAATGTGTGATAGCTGACTGTCAGTGGTGAAAATGGTTTTTAAGACTTTGATAGTTCAGAAATTTTGTGTGCACTGACAGCGGAGGGATGAAAGGTTTGTACCTATTAGATTTAATTATAAATAATATTGTTCTGGTTTTTTTTTAATTAAAAAAACATACGTTTATGACGCTCATATTTAGCGCGAATCGTACAACATCTATTATAATTTGTTATAAATAATGTTATTCTTTTATATTTTCTAATTAAAAATACAAAAATTTATAACCCGCACATTTGGCGCGAGTCATTAAATTATATTACTATTATTTTAAAAATTGTTAATACTTTGTTTTTAAATGTTGTTTAAAAAATTATTATGCGATTTAATTTAAAGCACTTTTCCACAACTTTCCATACAATTAATCGTTTTACTTGTTTCAAATTGCAAAGTCTGAGTTTTACATTTAAGGTTAATTTTAGGACATGGAATCTACCTATAAGTTTCCTTTATATAAATAAACATTTCAAGAGATTTATAAGGAATTATTACTTTCGTTTTGTTTTTATTTTCATTCACATACTTCGTTGGCGCCTACGTCTGACCTCATTAAGTTAGTTAATGAGCTTGGAAAAGTTGCGGGAAATATTTTCCTACAATCAAATGAAGTATACTCTTAACTACCTTCTTAACAGGATTAATTATGTCTTAATGATAGTTATAAGGGAAGTTTAAGAAGTGAATATAGAAAAATATCTAGGTAGAGACATTATTCCTAGATATTTTTATATTCACTATACCTAGTAATACGACTTTACCACCTATTCTCATACTTACCAAATGTGTACAAAAAATATACAAATCGGTCAACCACTTTCATTGGAATTTGACCACGCTCGGTGATATAAAATTTTAATAGGATACGTAATATTTTTGTGTTTATATACGTATTATTGCTTGTTTATTTGCATTTTATAAGAGAGGGATTGAATTTTTGGTTAAATCACTTGTACTATTAGCTAAAATGTCAATTTTGAAAAAAAAAACGAATAAAATTACTTACATAGCCAGATGTCGGAATCGATAACAATATCATAAGTAATATTGAATAATAAAAGACTGGTATAACGGTTATTTACCCTAAAATACGTGTTGTGATACCACCTTCCCAATTAGTATTTGGTTAATACAGTAGTAGATTTACAAGGTAAAAGTTCTGGATTGGTCGGGCGTGAAACCTCGTACGATAATCCGGTAAGTAGGTACATAAAATGTATGGCGATCAAAAACATTACATAGGCGATCATACACCTGTTTTGTAAAACTTACATGAGGCGACCACCAGCCTCCGGAGTAGCAGCGCAACTGCATCCGATCTCAGACAAGACTTACCTATGCTTGCTTGAGGTTGTATGTAGATGTCCATGGGCTGCAGCGACCACTTAACACCACGTGGCCTGCAAGCTCGTCTGCTACTCCATTCAAATAAAATAAGAAAAAGTATAGTGCTAACAATGAGTAAGCTGGTCAGAAAGTTTTAATATTTATACTGTAAACGGCACAATATTCAATAGATAAGGGACGTAATTTGACGCTTAGATTACTAGTAGAGTACCTTCGAGTCTAGTAACGAAAATTTTATTTTTTTCCTAGCGGCCGTCCGCGACTTCGTCTGCGTGGACTTCGGTATTAGTCATAGCATGATGTTATAAAGCCTTCCTCGATAAATGGACTATCCAACACAAAAAAAAATATTCAATTCGAACTAGTAGTTCATGAGATTGGCCACAACCCTTTTTGCGTCCCACTGCTGGGCTCGGGTCTCTCCCCATTATTGGGAACGCCTGGAGCTTACTGCACCACGCTGCTCCAATGTGGGTTGGTGGAGATGCGGGTTAGTGGCCAACCCGCTGTCGGATGTTTTCAAACCGCCCATTAGGCCTCCGACAAGGTTTAATGACTGTTATCTATCGACAACAACCGGAACCGACGGCATAACGTGCCCTCCGAAGCGCGCATGAATTTTTTTTTGCCACTAGCGTTCACCCATCTCACACCCGACCGCGCCCGTTTTGCTTAGTTGCATAGATCGTGTGCTAACCGCCGCGCCATGCGCGCTCCTGAGATTAGCGCGTTAAAACTCTTCAGCTTTATACATATTATTATTTAAGTATAGAATTTTCCCGTTTTTGCAACATTTTTCACTGATGCTTCGCTCTTTTTAGACGTAGCGTAATGTTATGTAGACTAAAGCCTTCTTCGATAAATGGACTATTCAGAACAAAAATAATTTATTAATTCGAACCAGAAGTTCCTGAGGTTAGCGCGTTCAAACAAACAAACTTTTCAGCTTTATATATTAGTGTACAAATAGATTTAATCCGAATGTACTATAATACAAAAGAATATTTACAAGGCGGACTTAATGCTATAAGCATTCTCTACCTAGAGTAGTAGTGGTAATCTAAAAAAAATTGGCTTCGGAACTATAGGCAATAGGACCATGGGGTTCAGATGTCAAAACTTTTGTCAAGCATCTGTTAGGCAACGGTTAGTCAAGGTTACGGGTGGCCAGAGAGCTGGTACTTACCTCGGCCAGAGAATAAGCTTGGCCATTCAACGGAGTAATGTTGCCAGTGTTCTGGGTACTCTTCCACATGGAAGTAATCTGCTATGCAATGCTATGTAAATGACTGATAGTGAGAACATACGTTATGCGCGGACGCGATTATGATGTGAACTGGCTAATATGACAATGTGTTGAATAATGGAAACCAAATACTGACATAGCATCTGTATGTGAACCGTACAGCACCTATAGACAGAAATATAATGTTTTTTTCTTAGAAACAAAAAGCTAAAGCTTTTATATTGCTTGTAATAATGCACTGACACTGGAGCTTTAGGGTTAAGAGCAAGCGAATTAGTTCTAAATTAGATTCTAGTTATTTACATTCTGTTCTGTTGCAAGTGTGCTGAGAAACAAGAGAACTGTTTTGTAAAGCTGTTAATTAACATGGCCACATCCGTCTTTGTTCTGGTAGAAGAAAACATTATACGGGAATGAATATATTGTGTTTGTTATTTGTATTTTAGGCATTTATAGGTGCGTACTAAACTCACATATAACTGCTGGATGTCTGTTTATTACTTGGTCCACAGGTCCACTTAAATAACTAATAAAACGTATGAATGCTTATGTTTTATTTTCATTAAATTTTATGTTTTATTAAATCTAACGCTAACTATTAGAAGATATAAGTAAGCTTATACGGTAAAACTTTACACGGCTTTTATTAGAAATTGAAAAGTTTGTATTATTTAAATTTTACTAATACCTGTCGAATTTAGACATGAACAGTTGAACACATAGTAAATATCACGTAGTATTATTTAACTCCTAACACATTAGTTACTTTTATGTTTCAAGAATATAATTTTATTCTTTATTTTATAACGTTTCACACTTACAGCCCCACAGAAAGGTAGATAATACCTTACAAACAAAGACATTAACACAAACACCCAAACCGAGAACAGAAACTGAAACTCATTATTTCTACACCGAGAATCGAACCACAAGTCGTCAAGTATGACATCAAATATGAAAACTGTATTCAAAACAGAATCAAAAGTTTCTTTAGGATCATTGATATTTCTAATTACTGGCCATGTTATATGGTGCTTATTTCCTGTTCCAGAAATAATGAAGTTACAAAGAAACATGCGAGAAAATAGAACATAATCCGTTTTCATTCACACGCGTTTATATTTAATACGCGTTTTGTGAAGGGTAAAAACCGTTCATAAACCCTGTCCTGTACAGGAGATGACGGATATTTTTAACATAACAAAGAGCAATATATATGGGAAAAATTACATTTTTGTGACTATTACCAGGTAAACAGTTAAAATGTTTGAACTCTAGCATAAAAACCTGAAAGAATGAGAGATCTTTTAATTAGTTTAAAAAAATAATTAATAAACATCATGTCATTATTATTTATGCTTTAATATTACGAATGCGTGCATGGCTCTACGGCTGGTGTAGAATTTACAAACGTAAGCTGAGGGTGCTATTATACCATCTAAAAATGCCACACTAAAATACATGTCACCACAAGAATGCTGAAAAATATAAAAATGTTATTTACGAAGCTAATTGACCGTTTTTAAGATATTTCACACTACCATAGAACTATTTCTTGCTATTATATAATTATGTTCATTAAAGTTCTTGATACTATGCCGATGTAGACCAGGGTCGATAATTTTTGAGACCAAAAAAATTATATTATATTATTCCTTCCATTTTTGTTATATTTTCTACCTTTTCCAATGGGTTTCATCCTGCAATAATTTTTACCATTTTCAAAATTATCTTGTCTTAATTAATTTTATTAATTATCATGTCTTGTGGAAAGGTGGAAAAGTGCAGTTGCTGGAAACACTTACATGAGGCGACCAGCCTCCGTAGTAGCAGCGCAACTGCATACGACCTTAGACAAGACTTACCTATGCTTGCTTGAGGTTGTATGTAGATGTCCATGGGCAGCAGCGACCACTTAACACCAAGTGGCCTGCATGCTCGTCTGCTACTCCATTCAAATAAAAAAAACATAAAGACAATGACACTTCATTAAAACGAACGTGATAAATGTTATTAAATATAAAAAGCACTTTAAAATACCTTTACGAATAATATTTGTTTGCGTATTAAGTCCAGTATATAGGTCACTTGCAACTTTACATAACGCGGCGGCCGGCGATAGCGTTAACCCCAGATTTATTGTACATCATTTAAATGACCGATGCTACAGTTTATCAAAACGGAATTTTTATACAATACATATTATTTTGTATAACTTATTTTTGTAGAAATTGTGCGTATTTATTCTGGTTCATTTCACAGAAGCGCGCGTGGCACGGCGGCTAGCGTAGACGCAAGCGGTCTATGCAGCTAAGCCAAACGGGAGCGGTCGGGCGTGGGATGGGTGACCGCTAGTGGCAAAAGGCTTCGGAGGGCACGTTAAGCCGTCGGTCCCGGTTGTTGTCGATAGATAACAGTCGTTAAACCTAGTCGGAGGCCTTATGGGCGGTTTGAAAACATCCGACATCTCCACCAACCCGCATTGGAGCAGCGTGGTGGAGTAAGCTCCAGGCCTCCCCAATAATGGGGAGAGACCCATGCCCAGCAGTGGGACGCAAAAAGGGTTGCAGCCATTCTGATTCATTAAATTATAATGATTTAAAATACTTCGTGTAGTAAAACAGATCCGACCAAAAACCTTTTATGGTTAAATGTTACCAAAACGAGTGCCTATCGATTGCTCTGTGATAAATATATCAGATCTCATATTCTACAAGCTTCAAGCTCCGAAATCTACACGCTATAAGTCCACCAGCTCCAACTTAACCAATTCTTCATCTCAGTCAAAATGTATAGCTTCGTCGGTTTGTTATTTTAGAAACAAGATATTTGCATTTTAGCTTTCTAAGACTTCAGGAAATACACAACTTACCATATCTAGTATAATTGAAACCAAAGTTATGGGGATTCAGAAAATGGCGATTCCTTCGAGAAAGGAGAAAGAGAGAAAACTATCTCTATACTCTTGCGCTTCGCTTGGCCCGTCATGGCGTAGGCCCTATAGTGCTCCCAGATGTACGACATCTTATTGCTATCCTACCTACCTATATGGAGTATATGGTATTAGTGAAAAAATATCGAAGAAGCTTGCGTTAGTAAAAGTACTAAGCTTCGGTGATGTTATGGTATAATTTTTAAGTGTAATAATAGAGTCAGGAATCTTCATGTGACAGACTTTTTATCACGGTTAAACACCTTATTTCCGTTTTACTGTGGATGAAACCGCGGGGCAAAGCTTGTCATGAATAAATTAAAATAAACGAAATAATGTTTAATGTACGTGTCCAGGTACAAAGTGTGGTCGTATAATTAATACAGATTTTGCGGCTAAGTCCTTCCCGCCCACTTTATCGTACGGGACCGTAGAGGTAATTTATTCAACAGCATCAAAATGTTAATCTGAAAATTTAGTTCATGAATCTAAAACGTTATTGCAAAATCGTTCGACGCCTTTGTATGTCCGATCATAATAAATATTCGACCTAACAACATTTACATATTGATGAAAAATATGAGCATACATTTTTATCACGGTTAAACACCTTATTTCCGTTTTACTGTGGATGAAACCGCGGGGCAAAGCTTGTCATGAATAAATTAAAATAAACGAAATAATGTTTAATGTACGTGTCCAGGTACAAAGTGTGGTCGTATAATTAATACAGATTTTGCGGCTAAGTCCTTCCCGCCCACTTTATCGTACGGGACCGTAGAGGTAATTTATTCAACAGCATCAAAATGTTAATCTGAAAATTTAGTTCATGAATCTAAAACGTTATTGCAAAATCGTTCGACGCCTTTGTATGTCCGATCATAATAAATATTCGACCTAACAACATTTACATATTGATGAAAAATATGAGCATACGCGTATAAGTTAATTAAGTTTGTTAAGCACTTTCCTGTGACTCTTTTGACATGGTCATTAATTTCATGTATTTATTAAAAAAGAGAGTTATAGAGTTTAGAACCGACCACTTTACCTACCTGACATAAGAACCGACGTTTAGACCACTGTTGGGAACACCTTTTGATAGTTGTGAATGATACGATATTTGAGTGTAAAAATAAATTTAATAAATGATTTAAAAACATAATATAAATGAGTGAATGATATGAATGATACTGAGTACACTCGCAGAACTGTCTTGTGTGTTACGCGGTACGATGTGCACCGAACGCAAGTAGCAATTTAAGGCAAACATGTGGTAAATGATGTGCGGTCAAAGACTGTACAACCACCTTCGAGAAATTTTGTGTTGCACTTAGGCATGCACGCTGATGGGAAACATCGTAGGTAGTGAAATACTATGCTTCTCTTCCTTATACGTAGTTTTACTCACAAAGTTATAGACATATGTAGGTGCTATTTATCAAAAATAATTTCAATTACAACTAACCTTCTATCTGATAAATATAAGATTCCGAGAAAGGTACTCTAAACGTAAAACTAAGGTAAGCCAGGCTAAAGTAAGCTAGGCTTGTTAAAATTAGTCTCTGTATAGCTTCGGGATTAAGAATAGAGCTACGATATCCCTTGCCTGATCGTAAGAAGCGACTAAAAGGGACTACCGGAGTTGTGAGCGGTGAGAGCGGTAGCTCGATCCGTTCAGCCAGCGGCCCCGGAAAGGACGCCGGTGTGTGCGTGGCCGCGTGCCGCCGTAGGAGGATAGGCCCGTTCTGAGGCGCCGCGCGTGGAGGACACCGGGCGTTCTACTGGAGATCCCGGAGTCCTACCCAAGCGCAGAGGTAGGCCACCGAGGGGGTTTTAGTGCGGTAACAAATCCCACATTTATTAAGTGTGCGTATCGTTTGCTTTGCCTTTGTTGGTCAATGTATTATGAATGGTAGTCGAAAAATTATTGGTCAAAACTATTGTTTGAAAAATATAATATCATTAAATACCAGCGAACTTATTGGAACTTTTTATTGGAAAAACTTCTTATTATTTTATTTTTTAACGAAAAGTTAAACAAAACCAATTACAATGTTAAGAAATTCTATTCCATAATCATTCCTTCTCTTTTTTGCAGGACATAAGCTGCGATGGCTCTTCGTCCTTCTAGCAGTACACTTAGCGACATGTTCTTCAGACAAGCGACCGCACTTTGTAGTAGAGCCACCGCCACGGGTCCTATGGCCGGCCACGCGGGGTGCCTATGCGACGTGCCGTGCTACCGGGCACCCCACTCCTGATGTACACTGGGTCACTGCTGAGGGCCAGGTTATCACTACTATACCGGGCTTGAGGTTAGTACTTATTGCTTGGCTACAACAGTTTTTAAGTTGCACACGGATCTTTACCATAATTGGTAATTAGTTGGTAATTCCATAAAATGATGTATTTAACAAAATAACTAAAATCAATATACATATGTATAAGTGAATTCTCGGACCAAGCAGCCACAATTCGTGGGAGTGCCATCACAGCACGAGTTGTGAATTTAATAATGTCGTCATTTAGGCTTAAATTTACAATAGGCATTGAATGCGTATCATTGATATTTGAAACAAAAGCTATATTTTAGCCTGGCTCATAGCAAGTCATAACATCCACAGAATAACGAACCTTCATTGAAACACATTTTTAACAATTAAATTATTGACAGCCTACGTGGTGTAGTGGGTGATGAGCCGACTGCGAAGCGTGAGGTTGTGGGTTCGATTCCCACCCAGGATAAATATAATTTGTGTGATGAACATGACTATTTGTTTGTGTCTTGGTGTTAATTTATCTTTTTAAGTAAGTGTTTAGAATTTTATAAGTATGTTTATCAGCTTTCTGATTACCATAGTACAAGCTTTGCTTAGTTTGGAATCAGATGGTGTTGTGTGAGTTGTACAAAGATATTTATTTATTATTATACGTATTAATATGAGTACAATTCTACGCAGTCGCACCATTTCTTCCGTGAAACAATGTGTTTTTTTCTTTACAATTATAATTATCAAATGTGTATTACTCTCAAAATATCGTTATAAATCTTTGATGGCGAATATAAAATAAAAACAAAAGTAATCTTGTGTAAACAATACAATAAAATTAATAGTAAATACACGTCGGTTGTCGCAAGAAACCTTATACCTTAACACGGAGTTACCCGAAATTCTCTATAAGATACACAAAGTTTGTCATCTAATCACCGTGATTCGCAAATTGTTCCTAAATTTGCAGGGAAATTCTAAGCGGTTAATTAACAAACTTCGCAGGTAATGTAACAACAAATTGGTTACAAAACAAAGTGTAATGGCGTTCCAAATGTAACGACTGTTCTTTGCAATCGACAGTTCTGGATATAGGCCTCAGTCCATATTAGGAAAGGATTGGGGAGATAGATCTTAAATGATAATTTTTGGTGTTTATAAACTTTACCTTAGTATAAGTTATCGAACGTTATAAGGTAGCGAACATCTAAATCTACGTGTCATACATATATATATATATATATCTTTAATATATATAATTCTTCTGTGAGTGTGTATGTTACTGAACTCCTCCTTAACGGCTGGACAGATTTTAATGATTTTTTTTGTGTGTATTCAAATGGATTCGAGGATGGTTTAGATTCACAATTTGGGCCACTGGAAATGTTTTTAATTTTTTTTTATTTATAAGTAGTTTTCCCACATAAATTGTTCCTATCTGTCAAACGTTTGTATTTCGTGCCGTGCCGTTCTAAACTTTGACACATTCAGAATAACAGGACAGTTCGTATGTCATTATTTGTTTTATATTTTTGTTTGATAGTAACATGAAGTCTCTTTAAGATAATAAGAAAACAAATCCTCTTTTATTACTTTTAAGGCAGGACAACGTCTGCGGGGTCCACTAGTATATATATATATATATATATATATGTATTTAAATGAATCCCTTTTTCCCTTGGTCACAACATACCGAGTGAACGGCTGGACCGATTTCGCTAATTCTTTTTTGGTTTGGTTTGTTATTGACAAGGAAGGGTTCTTATGTAAGAAAAAAATAAGGAAATTGCGCGATATATTAGAAAATTTAACGATACTTAACCACCATACCAATTATTATTGTTATTGAAAATTCGAATTGAATACAAGACAATAATTAAGACAAGACAACGTCTGTCGGGTCAACTAGTCTGTTATAAAAATCCCAGTCGCTCTGCTTGGATTAGAAGTAGCTAAGACAAATTCACTTTAAATAAACATTTTGAGCAAAGATATTGAATCAACAATAGTCTAGGCTTGAAGTTTAAAGTAAATATTACTTTATATGTATTCGGGTCAAGCTATTATTTCAGACACTGGAGAACGGAATAGTCTTCTTCTATTTTCAGTCTCGGCGCATACAACATTATTCTTCGGTATTACCTTCAATTGTCGCGCTATTACACTAACAATGAAGATCTCGTTTCTCTTAATATTTTTGAGCTTAAATTGCTATTTTGTTTGAATATCACTTATTGTTCTTAAATGAATCTATCCTTCGTTATTAAAGTAATAAGAATGAAAGGAGAAACATTTGCCTTAAACCTAGATTCATTAACCACTTAAGTCTTTAGAAGTCTTTAGTTTGAGTAAAATATTCATTATTGTTTAATAAATAAATAAATAAGCGACGTTTCACTCTCATAGCCTTACAAAGGTAGATAATATACATTATGTCGCGGGTACCATGGACACAAACAAAGACACTAAACCCAGACCGAGAATAGAAACTCATTATTAAAATTTCTGCTTCGCTGGGAATCGAACCCAGGTCATCGGTATGATAACCATTGCGCCACGGGGAACGTATATTTAATGAACTATGACTTATAGCATAGATGAGCATGCAGAAATTTTGTTATGTAGTCGTTACAGCCGTGCAGTTTATCCATTACATCTATACTATCCATACTATTTAATATTATTAACTCGAAACTCTGTCTGTCTGTTACACTTGCCCTTGCCTTAAGCTAATGAATCAATTTTAACGAAATATGGAACACAGATAGAGTGGGCTTTAGAAAAGAACATAGGATTGTTTTTATCTTACAGAAACGAGTCCACGCGGGCGAAGCCGCTGGCGGAAGGCTAGTAAGCTATACCGGAGCAAGTTTATATTTACTGACAGTGGCTAAAAGGTCATTTACTTTTACGAAGTGGGTGTGAGACGATCCAAAAGCAACGCAGACGGCAGCCAGCAGTTAAAAGAAGCTTACCACTGCACGATTTAAAAAAAATAACGCTTGTTACGCATGGACCTATTAATTCTAGAGCACAAACACACAGACCAAGAAAATATCTTTAAGATTATCATTAATCCATCAGATTAATGTCCGCCAGAAGGTTCATATTATATACTTTTCTAACATCGTTTCTTTGTCAACCCACATTGGGGCAGCAACAAGTCTCCTCAATTATAAATGGGGGGAGACCCGTGCCCAGCAGTAGGACGCAAAAAGGGTTGCAGATAGCCAAAAACACCATTGGGGGTAAGGGTGAAATGCTTACCACTCAAAGATACAAAACGCACATTACAGAAGTTGGATAAATTGATCTTTGGATTAGTTCTGAGCGAGTTGGTAACTTGTAAAAGTCGACGACGGATCCAATAAATAAACTATTTCAACTTCACGTATATTTCAAATGGCGGCGATACCCGAGCAACTTAATATTTACTGCCAGTGCCTCAAAGGTCCTTTACTACTACGAACTGGGTGTGAGATGATCATAGAGCGACTCGGTTGCCAGACAGCAGTCAAGTGAGTCATCGAAGCACCTCAATCTCTTTAAATACATTAAATATCTGCATTTTTTTTGCGATTCTAAACATTGGTTATTTCTATAAATTCAGCATTAGGGCGTAAATGTTACCGCTCCAATGTTAAAATGTAATTTTTTAATATAATACAAATAAAATGTTCCAACGAGCAGAGATGGCCGAGTGGTAAAAAACTGCGGTCTTTCGTCTTGATCGATCCCGGGGTCAAATATTCGGCGCGCAACTTTGACAAAGAAATTTGTAATCTGCGCATTTATCGCTGCTCCACGGTGATGGAAAATATCGTGATATTTATTAGATAACGATGTTCTCCATCGCCGTGCGGGCCTGAGAGAAATTCATAATTTCTTGAAAGCATGATGTCCACCAATTCGCACTTGGCCAGCGTAGTAGACTATGGCGTAAATCCCTTTCACTTGTGAGAGGAGACTTGTGCCCAGCAGATAAATAACGTTTCATATTCATAGCCCCACAGTAGGGTAGATACACCCTGTGTCGTGGGTGCCATGGACACACACAAAGACAGAAACACAAACACCTAGACCGAGAACAGAAATTTAAACTCATCATTCAAATTTCTGCTTCGCAGGTCAATACCTATTTTCTTTCTGTTCTCGTTGTACTGAATGAACAAGTGACAATGATATACTAATCGTATGAGTTGTTCTAGGGTTTTATTCCTATGTATGTATTCCTATCCTAGTCTAGTATCTCTACGAGTCTAGATTAATTAGCATAGTTACTGAGATGTCACTGTCGTAAAATAGTGGAAATAACTTTTGATTACACTCGAGAAATAAGACGACTTAGCCTTATTTTCCCGGTAACACGATATTAATTAACATAGAATATTTGTCTCCTTGCAGTTCGCTTTGGGGAAGATATTTTTTTCTTAAAGTTGACACAACATATTTTCGTTTACTTCGCTATATGTAATACTGAAAGCAGTTGCAGAGAGGAAGTTGAATGATCTTCGGAATAGTTTAGACCAAGTAGATGACTTGCAAAAACCACTAGTAAAACTTGCTCTTTTGTCGTAAAACAGGGTGTAAACTTACGACTCTACGAAACTATATGCGTGCGTTACAGGGAGGAAGTTGAATAAATAGATCGATCGTTGGATTATATTAGGGTGATTTGACATCTTGCAAAAGTTCAAATAGTAAACGGCAACTATCCTAGTTCAAAAACTATCACAGTTTCATGTGTATTTGTAAGGCACTGCTTTAATGTGTTTCATATAGTTTTTGGTTTATATTGACTTTTAATTAGTTATCAATATGACCTATATATGCATCTTTGACTAATAAACTGACTGTGAGCCGCTGTGCGCTTTGCTCTAGTAGTTAGATGTAATTCCAGGATCTCTGCAAATCTACATTAGCACAGTAATGGAATGCAGCTTTGCAGCTCAGTTGCGGAATAACGGCAGGCGCGGCACAATGGTTACCATGCCGGACTGCCAATAGAAGGGTCCCGGGTTTGATTCCTGGCGAAGCAGAAATTTGAATGATGAGTTTTAATTTCTGTTATCGGTCTGGGTGTTTATGTTTCTGTCTTTGTGTGTGTCCATGGTACCTACGACACAGGGTGTATATACCCTACTGTGGAGCTATGCGTGTAAAGCGAAGTGTGAAACGTTTACTTCATGATATGTGATACAGAGAGCTATTTCAAGGAGGGAGTTGAATATATCTCCAGAAAAGTTTGGGGCAAGTTGATAATTTGCAAAAGCAACTATTATAACTTATAGTCGTTTTATAGTTAACCAGTGTTACGGAAGTTTAATACTCTACTCTACTATATTTCAAATGTATGTTGCGGAAAGGAAGTTGAACAGGTCGATCTTCGGATTAGTTTAGAGTGAGTTGGTAACTTACAAATGTCGACGGTGCCAAAGAATGTTGGATAAAGAAAGATGGGTATGGGGTCTTGGTGGTAGATACGCGCGCGTACTCCGTTCTTCCAATATCCTTCATATGTTGATTTTCTTAGCGAAGTGATGATGCGCATGCACTCGATATGCGACACACACAATAAAACGTTGAGATTGATGATGATAGACGTAGCGTAAGTTGAAGGGAACTTCGGTAGCTCGACCTAACTCGGCGCAGTGCAGTAGACGACTCACTGTCCGTCACGATTCACGATTTCACGTCATGATTTCTCGTCCTACCTTCAGGTACCGTGATAGTCGGGTGGGAAGTAGGTAGGAGAGGAAAGTTTTGTTCGGGAATTGAATGTTGTGAACTAACATACCGCCCCTCAAAGAGCGTCTTAGCTCTTTCAGAGGTAAAATATGACAAAAGAAGTGAAATTTGCTTTAGGTTAAAAAAAAGTATGCAAAAATTAAAAAAAAGAAAGATAATAATGTAAACTATTACAATTTAAAATATACAAGGTGAATTTTGATCGATCATAGTTTTGATTGATTTGAACATTTTCATCTTTTATTTCGTATCAACTTTTTAATACTTTATAAAATGGGCGTGACTTAACCACTATGTGTTGCAGATTTTAATTGACCGTGTTCTAATCAGGTCACCTGCTAGGTGATGCGTTTGCGATGTTCTAGCAGTTTGATGAATTCCTAGTAATTCCGTGGATCTTTTCTAGTCTATATTAATTAGCATAGTTACGGAATGCAGCTCTAAATCTAGATGTCGCTGTTGCATGATAATGGTATTAACGTTTGAATACACTTGAGAAATACGACTGTGTCTTCACGATAACACGACATTAAGTAGTAGATACAGCGGTGGTAGAGACGTACAATGTACTTCTCTACTACAACTGCTTATTCCGTGTAAAATAACATTTGCTCGATGTCATTCATTTGGGAAATCGCTTAGTAATTTTCTAGGTTAATATGATGCGGTTACACCTACAGTCACGTACATACATGTCTTATAACTTATAATTTTGTTTTAATGTTTTGATCCCCGCAAAAAGGGGAGTGATATAGTATTATGTTATATGGGTAGGTAAATACATAGTCGTTTCCTTGTACATGTCAATCTTTTAATCCCGGTAAAAATGGGAGTGATATAGTGTTATAATATCTAGGTAGATACATGATGTAATAGTCGTTTCCTTGTTTAAAAAAAGAATGACAAGTAAATTCATACGTTTAACGTGTCTGCGTAATATTTACATTTAATGTCATTGACAGGATCTGATAGGATCTTTATAACGCCAAAATTACACTGAAGTTTCCAATACGCCATCTTATCGTCAACTTGAAGCACACTATTCACACGTCCTCGACTGATATATTGGCGGAACTAATAGTCTTATCTCCCTAGAATGACTATGCTGTATGGTAAATTGACTGAGAATTTATAGAATTTCTCGGGTAATGCTGAGTTTTTAGCTACATCACTTAATAACACTGCTCGAGCCAACATACAGGTCGACCACTTGTAAACAAATCATAAAACTATCAATTTAGGGCTGTCACTGACTGAACATTAATATTTTTCACGTTTCTATATAATGAATTTCGACTAAACAAAACGTTAAATCAGGCAAATCCTTGAAAGTACTTTTAACTTACAGTTTTTGTAGCACTTTTAAACCGAATTTACCCACCAGGCAGGGGATACCGTAGACCTATTCTTAATTCCGAAGCTACAGGGACTTGCCGGTACTACCTTGTTGAATCACGCAAGTTAATCTAAGTACAAGAACACAAAAAAATGTCTATTGGTCCTTTCGCAACTAGTGAGTATACTTTACTTTAACATCGTTTAGCAAACGTGTTGGACACAATCAGTTCCAGATTATCATTTTAGCTTATGTAAAAGATGTTCAAAACCTAATATACTGCACTTTAGTTGTAAGACTTCACAGAGTTATTTAATATACCGAAGTTTCCAATAAGCCATTTAATGTGAAACTTGAAGCGCTCTATCCACACGTCCTCGACGAATATGTGGCGGAAATAATGGTCTTAGTTTCCTAGCATGACTTTGTGATATGGTAAATTGATGGAAAATATATCGGTCCTTTTGAATAATGTTAATAAAGTGGTACAGGGAAAGATGTCCCGGAAAAATTACCTTCATCGATAATCGATAAAATAAAACTTGCCCTCCTTACTTTGTTATAAAAATGCTAATAATAAATAATGCTTTACACGCTTACTTGTTGTATCGTGGATATACACTAAAAAAAGGATGCATGCCTAGATAAGGAAATGGTATTAAAATTTAAAACATTGACACCGATAAATAACCGTATTTGTGTACCGACACTGTACCGACAGCGTACCGAAACTGGCGTGTTGAACATTAGTCATTGCACGAAATGGTTTAACAATAAAGATTTATTTTTTATATCTAATACCTTTAAACGAGCAATTCTTGTATATATCTAAATATATTTTTTGAATCTCGGAAACGGCTCCAAAGATTTTGATGAAATTTAGTACACTGGTTGCGGGGATGATAAATCGATCCACAAATTTTTATTGATAGAATTTGTCGTTTTTTTTAATGTTTATGCAGTTAAATATAAAATTACTCTTACCGACATCTATTGGAAAATATTAAGAATATTGTGGCGTAGAAAGCCGCCAAATGGTCAACATTTGACAATCCACCCTTCAAACAAATGACAATGTCGATAATTATGAAAGACCTCTATAAAAATTTCGTCAAGGGAATTAAAGCTTTCTTGGTCGAATGGTTACGAAAGCCGACTACGGAGCTAGAGACACGGGTTCAAATCTCAAGTAGGCAAGTTGCGTTTATTATTATTTTTTGTCATTTTTTTTAATTGGGAACTAGGTATTTCAAAAGGATTTGTAAAGTAACACTAAGTCAATGAATGCTTTGCTTAAAGATAAACCAAGTAAATAAATTGTTTTTATCCGAGCAACGCTCGGGCGTCCAGGTACTCCATTCTTAAAACTACATGAACATAAATATGATATTAAATATGAAATTATTGGTGTCACCCGTTAGAAAATAGACACAAATCTTAAAAAGTAGAATAAGTACATACATATATTGAGTCTTGAATTTCGTATAAGTAGGTATACTGCACTTATAATATAATATTCTAGCGGTCTTTAGTTGTAGAACCTGTAGTATTTTTATAACTCACGTGCAAATTACTGTGAATTAAATCACAGTATTGCTTTTTGCTTTAAATATACCATTAACATGAAAAATTACTTTCGATTTTACATGATAACAAGATGAACATTTTCAAAATATTCCAATATCTGGTCATGTAGTAGTAAATACGTACAGTAGATATGTATATAACGATGTTGTGGCGAAAACTTTGATGATTTTCGATAGCCGTCTCGTAGGTTTATACAGATACGCAGTTTCCAAAGTTTGATCCCAGGTTGAGCTAATTAGGGTCCCAAGTTGGCTTTTGCAACTTGGATAGATCTAACTAATATCAAGATAGGGCAACTGCTGGGCTTATATTGCGAGTTCATACCTACGTGGTGTCCATGATTTGACATTGTTTGGGTAATTTAGAACGAAGAAAGGTAGAAGAACTATTTCGAACTACGTTCACCCGGGGAAGTACCACCGCTGCACCCACTTCTGCCGTGAACCAATTCTATTGTGTTTCGGTGGAAAGGTGCAGTTGCCGGCCACACTTACATGAAGTGACCACCAGCCTCCGGAGTAGCAGCGCAGTTGCATACGACCTCAGACAAGACTTTACCTATGCTTGCTTGAGGTTGTATGTAGATGTCCATGTACTGCAGCGACCACTTAACACCACGTGGCCTGCATGCTCGTCTGCTTCTGCATTCAAATAAAACAAATAAATTAATTATAAAATTTTCTATTCATGTTTGTCGTGGTTATATTTCTTGTGTAAGACAGATATTATATTGTTAGAAAGGTCTAAATCAGAAGTAGGGCTATGAAGAAAAATACATCATATTACACTAAACATTTATTAAGATCTAATAAGGCAATTAACACAAATGTATAACTAATGATCCAAAGATCTCCATAGAGTAGATGGAACAGAGCTTCTGAACATATTCTTCTCCTACAATATCATATTAAGTATATATTTTATGATTTAGAGAAAAAAATGGTCTGATTATTATCTAAAACTTAAGCATGTTAATCTAGTCGTTTGAGACTCTGTAACGTGTGAGGATAAGGTGTATCAAACCTTCGTTATTATGAATAGCCAGATTACTGTCGTTTCAATTTAGATACGTGACTAGAAGTTTTGTGCGTGACATAATAAATTGTCTGTGGCTTGTTAGTTTCTAAGCAGGTGAAGGGTAATTTCATTTACACACATCTAAAGTCAACAATAACTTTTTTAGGTTTCACTGCTAGGCACTGTTGAGATAGATTTACATTGTGTTACTTAATTTTTCACACAGATTTTATGTTGTTGTTTGTTTCACACAGAGTTTAAGGATTAAGTGCTATCAATACGCGATTAACGACTATTCCCGTCTTAATTCACGCTTCGCGGGACTAGGTTAGATGGTTAATTTAACGGGACGTATGTAATAAAACGCAGTTGTTAAGTGGTATCGATATTAATTTGGTGGAGATCAAATCGAATTAGAACAGTGTAATGAAGTATGCTATAGGTCTTTCCAATTACTTATGGGAAAAGACCTATTCCTGGCAGTTTTGACGCTAGAAGGCGTTGATTGACTTTACATTTTTTAGGACTCGTTGAATATTCAATTACAAACATTAGAGCTCTACAAATTGTCCCAATTTCGGTATAGCTTCCGTGTAACGGACTGTGATCGGAAACTCAGTAACTTGCAAGTTCACGGGACGTGTCTGTTCGGCGTGTGACTAAGTTCGGAACATGCTTCGAACTTTATCAATGTATTTTGACATAATAATATACGAGTACGTATAGGTACTCCGTAAATATATTTTCATTCTGTAAACTCGACAGGGTTTTGAGGGGTTGCAGCTCATATTCTTAAGCCAATTCGAGTATCATTCTTATTAAAATGTCTCTGTGAGTAATTTTATTTGACAAATATAATATATATAGTTTTAAAAGACGTAAGACCTAATCATTTATAAATTTCTAAATTGGCTGATTACTTAATGAACTTTCAGTACATAAGTATTTAAGATTTACCTATATATTAATGTCTAATAAAATGATGCTTTCTTTTTTCTAGCTTCTGTGTTCCGAACTGATTACTCCAAAACAAATTACAAATAATTTGGTAATGACGTTAACGTGACAGAATATAGCTGAATTTGGAACTGTTTCGAACTGATTTGACAAACTTTGCATTAATAAGGTCTCTATTTAGTAGGTGGGTTGGATTAGGTTGTATGTAGACACACTCTAATACCTTATAATTTAACCCAGTTTTTGACTTATATGTTTCTAGCAGACTGTGGTCGGAAACAGTACCTTTCAGATTGGTCGAGGACGTGTCTGTTCGGCATAGGGCTAAGTTTGGAGCATGTTTCGAACTTCGATATTCGATATATCTATTGACTTGATGAACTTTACATTAATAAGGTCTCCATTTGAGTAGTTACATAGGTTGTAGGTGGCAGAGCTCGATAGGAGAAGTGACGTTTCCTACAGTAAAAGTTTGCTGCCAAGCATTTCTTATAATGATTTTTTTAAATATATATTTTACAGAATAATTAAGGTATAACCATAATGGTGTCATGAAATACGAGTATATAGTTTTTATGATATTCTAATAATTAATTTTGTTCATCATACTTTGTGCCAATATAGTAGTTTTTGCGTGAATACATCTAGTGTTCGGATCGGAAACACTGAGGGATCGAGACGTGGCTAAGGAAAAGTATTAAAAAGTGTAAAAGCGTAGATCATGTGATAGTGAAACAAGTACAGGATTAAAGGAATAATAATTAGAGTGTTAATACACATGTAAGTACTCCTTTTTTTTCCGGTGGTCGTTAGTTAGTTCTTGAAAGATTTAGGTATGTGATTTGTATACTGCATAACTACGAAATAAACGGGCAATTTGTAAAGTGTTTTATCTTTTATTTAACGAAAACCCGCATTCTGAGTTGTGAGCCGTGAGATGATGAATGCATGAGTAGATAACAGTATTCTGTTATCTACTCATACATTCAAGAAACATTTGTGAATATAATGACGTGAAAGTAGCATTAACTTGAAAGTTGGAAATGAAATCGTTTTAATATAGCTACAAATGTATAAAATTGATTGGTCTTTTTTGAGTTTATCATCTCACTTTACCTCTGAAACTAAAAGTACTCGTAACTTAAGTTCTTAATTAATCTTTGGTATACGTCAGTTGGTATACGTTGGTTCCACTGGTTTAGATCGCTCTTACGAGACGAGTAGTAATGGATTAAATAGAAGCTTCTTTACTGCTGTTTAAGATAATTAGGAATATAAGAAACTCATTTTTCACACCAAATCCTAAAGAATCCTATCTGCTCAATGCCACCAAATCAATACTTTTTCAGTTGTCAGTTTGTTCTACTTGCCTTTTTTCAGGAGCGTTTAAATAGTTCTTATTTTTGTTTTGCGCATTTTTCGTAATTTAATAAACTTAAATCTCTACTTGTACTTCACTTTTACCTACGAGTATTATGCAATCATAAAATTAGGCCAAGAGCAATGTCTAATAGGTCTAATAAAAAAAAACGGGTTGCACTCCGGTAGTGCCGGCAGAAGTGAAAACTTGAACATTAACGTTGTGCATTTTTGATATTTTGGAATGGTTAGGGAATAATTTCGCATGAATTGCTTTTATTATCAGTATTATTTTTCATGTAGTATTTTCAGTAAGTTTTCATCTAGTATTTTTATAAAGTATATACTCACTCATTTTCTTTCACTATTTCTACGTCACTTTTTTCATTAATAGATGCACTTTGTTCAATGTCCATATTTTAAATACTTGATATAAACGAATTTAACAAGTATAGACAGTCGAGTCGTCATCAGCTGTCACTCCTTCGTTGTGCCTCCGTCTTACGAATTTTCGATCAGGCCAAGTGTCCTGGCGCGAGTTTAATATTTTTTACCCATCCCAAAAAAAGTGCACAACGCCGCTAAAGAAGTTTTCACCTCAAAAAACACAACTGAAAACCGCATAATTGGTCCGTCACCACGAAAATTGTGGTTAATCGATTTCCTACTAATATTTTACAAAAGAAATTTTTGGACGTGTATTGTAAAATCTTTCATACGCCGATCAGATACGTCAGTACCGTTCAGATTTTCAAGTACCTATCAGCTACTTTAGTCACGCATCTCTCGTTTTGCAGCAACATAAAAAGGAATTGGGATAATTATGTAAATAAAACTCCGAAATCTACGTTACCATTTTCAAAATTGAAACAAGAAAAACTTCTTAGGAGAATTATCCACTAATAATAATGCTAATGAGATCGTCCTCAAAAGATTTCTCGTGAAAAATTCCGACGATTCTTATGTGGCGGTGCGTAAAAATGAGAATACAATTTTATTTGCGAGATAATATTTCACCTTAATGAGCTCAATTTCCTCCAAGCGAGCCAATCGCAATACCGAGTTAATGAAAAAGGAGGTAATAAATTAGTCGCCGTCGAAGTTATACGAATATATTCGGGACTTCGGAACTCCGCTCGGCTGACGTAGTTACTATGTGTTACAAATATCCGTACGTGAGAAAGTTCTCCGTTCCCGAAGAAAGTAACAATACAAGTATTGAATAAAACGGCGGACTTCGCAATGTTCTGCCATTTATTCGCTTCGCTTTTACAAGTTTATCGTTGTTAAGTCGTATGAAACTTCGCGAGCAGGAACGATTTTCAGCAACTGTGGAACTGTTTTGAATGGGGTTGTTTTTCGTATGTGGTGACATGAGTTTTGAAAATGTTAACAGTGTTGAAAACTATTCATGCGTTAACTTGTAAAATGAATAAAATACGTGTATAGTAGAAGTAATTAAAACTTATTAAAACATGACAACAAATGATATTGTCTGTATTGTTGTGTAACTGAAAGAAAGATTTGTATTTTTGTACTTTTGTATGTTTGTAATGAAAAAACTCAAAAACTACTGTTCCAATTTCAAAAATTCTGTTCAAAAGTTTCACCATTAGAAAGCTTTATTCACCCTGAGTAACATAGGCTACTTTTTACCGCGGGAAAATGCTTCATTCCTACTTGAAAACGGGTAATACGGGTCAACGTGGTTGAAGCAACTGGCTAAACGCCTATGATTTTAATATAGCAATGAAGCCTGAAATAGCACATAGCCTATTTTTTATCCTACGGGGACCCATTAAACGGGTCCACGCGGGCGATGATGCTGGCGAAAGGCTAGTTCTAAAATAAAATAAAACATTCATTGAGCGATAAACGAATGTCGATCTAAAAAGTATGTAAATAGGCAAATGATAAGGGTGCGTTTTCAATTCCATAACATGTCCAACACGCAACAACTATTGGCACGTGTCTCGTCGTTTGTCCTCGCGTACGTGCTGTTACTCGTAGTAAGCTGTCCCTGTCGCTCTTTGTATGTTTATACATTAAGTTAAACCCCTTGTCCTACGTAAATGACAAGCAAGGCAAAACGACATTATGCGATAAATTACAGCATACATTTTATAATCATAAAATGTTTGCTGGTCGCACAACGTGTCCCAGGTAAACTACATGATGTAATTGTGTTGACATTATTGTCCTCTCTAAATGACAAAATTGAAATAAGAGGTTATTTCAATTTGTGCATTTAGAAAGATAAAATATTTGAACAGTTACAAAAGTTATGGTGGAAAACCTAAATAGTAATAACTAAAAAGCCATGAAAAAAAGTATATGATAAAAATGCGCTGTGTTGTAATCTGTCTTCTTATGTTTATACAATAGTTATAGATAGATATTATATAGTTTATACAACTATGGTAATGGCAACGATGGCAATCCATGGTAGATATTTATTTATGTGAAAAAATTTCTTTAAGTATTTCAAAAATCTTGGTTTATATTCAATTTCCTAAAGTACGAGTATATGACCGCAACCATTTGGCGTCCCTTTGCTGGACATGGGCTTCTCTACATTATTGGAGAGGCCTGGAGCTTATTCCACCAAGCAACTCCAATGCGGGTTGGTGGAGATGCGGATTAGTGGCAACCGCTTTTGAATGTTTTCAAATAAGGCCTGCAACAAGGTTTAACGACTGTTATCTATCGATAACAACCTGGGACCAACGGCCAAGCATCGAAACGATCATGAAATTTTTGCTACTAGCGGTAACCCACTTTGTTGCGTTAATCGCTTGCGTTCTACGCTAGCCGCCGGATCATGCGCGCTTCATCTTAAAGAAGCAAATGATAAGAGTGCGTTAAATTCATAAAATTCATGACGCGCGCATGGCCTGGCGGCTAGCGTAGAACGCAAGCGATCTATGCAGCTGAGCCAAACGGGTGCGGTCTGGTGTGAGATGGGTGACCGCTAGTGTCAAAAAATTTCATGCGCGTTTCCGTGCTTCAGAGGGCACGTTAACGGTCCCGGTTGTTGTCGATAGATAAAAGTTGTCAAACCTTGTCGGAGGCATTATGGGCGGTTTGAAAACGTCCGACAGCGGGTTGGCCACTAACCCGCATCTCCACCAACCCGCATTGGAGCAGCGTGGTGGAGTAAGCTCCAGGCCTCCCCAAATAAGGGGGAAAAACCCGTGCCCAGCAGTGGGACGCAAAAAGGGTTGCAGCCAAATTCATAAAAAAATGTCCAACACGCAACGCCTATCTGCACGTACGCCGTCATTTGTCCCAGCATACTCCTGCAAGTTAACTGTTCCTTCCATTCCTTTTATACCTACACTACGGTTTTATTTCCGAGGTCTCGCACAACGTTCGTAAGAATTCAAGTATTGAAACAGTGTCTCCTCCAATGATGGAGAAACATTTAGACCAGTATAACATGCAAATGGGCATGTGTATGATACGTATAATACCGATCAACCCGCACTTAGCCAGCGTGTTAGACTATGGGCTATCTTTCTCAAATTTGGGAGGAGACTTGGACCAAAAAATTTTTATGACACTCACTAAACCCTCATGCAAAGAATCTTAGTAGTCACAGGAGAAGAAATTTCTAAACCCTTTTCAGTCCCACTGCTGGGTATGGGTCTCCTTATAGCTGGAGAGGTCTGGAGCTTATTCATTGAGTTGTTCCAATGCGGTTTAGCGGAGGATTATTTTTATTTAACTACAACCCTTCTTGTATAAAACTGCTTAGCACGGATCTCTTCCTGTCAATGGAGCTATGACTATTGAGGTACAAACACGAAGAGATAATAATATGCATAGTATGCTTATGCCGTTTAAGGATGTAATACAACAAAATCTTGTGACCAACAAATCATAAAAAATGTGTAGAAGTTTATCCCAACGGAATTATTACAAACAATACGTTTTGTTTGTTGCTATAAATCAGAGCTTGATGTTCTTTGTTTTAACGAGTTCACAATACACAATATATTGAACCCAGTCCGTAGCCAATTGCGTATGCATGTCGATTAAATGTTCGATATTCGATTTAGTATTCGGTTCAACTGTACGCATTAATCTTGTCCATTTCATAGTTTATGTAGTAACTTCTCTTATTACTTAGATTTAACCAATAAAGTTCGCAGCAGTTCCGTTTGAGAGGAATTTTCAGGCGAAAATACAATCTCGTTTTACATATGGTGCCTTGTCGCGCTACAAAGTTGAGAATGCAAAATAGGAAAGGGTACGATTTCATGTAGTTGGCAAAGTTATAAAGTGTAGTTATTATAGCCTTAATGGAGTGTAATAAGGTTGATATTCGTCCGGCAGCTGTGCACGGTAAATTTGCTTTATACGTCGTGTCGGTACTAACACAGTGCTGTTGACTGTAGCAAAGTTAGAGTAAACTTCGGACACCTCGCAGCGAAGTTACTTTAAGATTTATTCGGCCAGTTTGAAGAACTACGTTAACGGCCCGTACGTGGCCATTCCCGATGTTTTAGAGTTACTTAGGGACTGTATTTCATGTAGGCCTAAACTTTGTATAGCAACCATAATAATTAAGGATTGTTTATTTCTTTTTTCTTATCTCTACAAAATGATTTTCTTATGAGCTTTAGTGACCATTATCCTCCTAGTTGAAACGTCGGACCGTGGATATTCGTGATCGCAAAATCTGTATATGCGTATTTATCATATTGCTCTATGGCGAAGAAAAATACTGTGATGTTAGTGAAACATCTGAAAGTTATAAAATCTCTTTTTAGGGTTCCGTAGCCAAATGGCAAAAAACGGAACCCTTATGGATTCGTGATGTCCGTCTGTCTATTTGTCCGTCCGTATGTCACAGCTACTTTTTTCCGAAACTATAAGAACTATACTGTTGAAACTCGGTACGTAGATGTATTATGTGAACCACATTAAGATTTTCACACAAAAGTAGAGAAAAGCAATAAATTTTGAGGATTCTCCATACTTGGTCTGAAACTCAAAATTTTTTTTTCATCAAACCCATCCATCTATGGATAGGTCTTCAAAAATGATATTGAGATTTTTTATAAAAATAAAAAATATATGATGTACATTACGATGCAAACTTCCACCAAAAATAGGTTTGAACGAGATCTAGTAAGTAGTTTTTTTAATACATCATAAATCGTAAACAATCTACCTTTCAATCAATCTTAATGCAATGATTTCTATGGATAATCAAAGGCAATTATGTATTTCTGTTGCCGCTATTGTTATACAAATACTAAAAATAGAATAAAATAAAAATATTTAAGAGGGCTCCCATACAATAAACGTGATTTTTTATAGAAAATGGTACGGAACCCTTCGTGCGTGAGTCCGACTCGCTCTTGGCCGGTTTTTTTTATTTCTATCAAAACAACCCTTTGAAGACCGCACGTGGTCAATTATTGCCTAAATCCTATTCACTTTGGGAGAATAATCGTAAATAGAATGGGGACATTAAAAAGTTAATGATGATGATGAATAATGCTATAATGATAATAATAATTTTAATGATGATCCAGGCTACAGGTGTCCAGAGGGATGGCACTTACCTCGGTTAAAGAATAGCTTTGGCTAATCAACGAGGTAATGTTGCCAGTATTCTGGGCACACACCCTGAGGGAAGTAATGGAAGCCATTCCTTACATTAATTAGTTTAAATGTTTTATTTTTATTTTTCTTGGAATTAAATGAATGGTAATAATGATGTAATCGGTAATCCTTGTCCTCTAACAACCCGAGCAGCGTGGTGGAGTAGGTAAGCCTCAGGTTCAGGCCTCTCCAGTGTTGGGGAGACACCCTTGTCCAGTTTGGAATACAAAAAGAATTGTAGCCACAGGTGATCCTTTTCAGTCACTCTTTATTTGTTACGAGCATTATGAAGCACTTGTAGAACCTTATTAATAAGCACTTACAGTTCCTACAATAATTTTCCTGCAATAATTTTGATACCACAAAATCCCTCATCTGGTATTTCTACTAAAACAAGCCAATCATGCAAAAACGAGAAGTATTTCGAATGACAAAACAGCGGAGCAGAAAATTGGTTTTGCCGTAGGTACGAGTACCTAATATCCAACGGAATGTGCGCGTCAACATTCATCATTTAGTGTCGCCCCAGCGGTAGATCTGTCACGTAAGTGACGTTATAGAAATATTCTGAATATTCCATGAATATATAAAATTTGTTAAGGCGTAAGTTATCCCTTGGATAGGTTGCAGCTGTAGCAAGTACTGCTGCCGTTTTGCGAGTTACAAGCCGTGATAGGCTAAGTTCAAAGTTTGAAAGTACCAGAGAACGAAGCTATCAAAATTATTTATGGGATATAAAGAGCTTTCAAAACGTGACATCCACATACATTTTGTATGAGAAAATGATTTGTGACGTCACAAATCATGTATAGTCAATTGACTACATTTTTATTGATTTAAAAGGTAAAAACAAATATGAATATACATGGATTATAAATTATTATCCTGCTTTCTAAGAGTCTTTTAGTGGAACCTTTTAAAGGTATTCATTTTAAATTTTTTTCATGCATAGTGTCCAAGCTAGTTGTCGCACCGTTCCCCAAGCATAAAAAATACTACTCGGCAGAAATGATTTGCTCAGTGGTAATCTTTGCACGGGCATGGCCCGGAGGTTAACATATAACGCAAAGTGATCTATGCGACGAAGCCAAACGGGCGCGGCCGGGTGTAAGATGGGTGACCGCTAGTGGCAAAAAAAATTTCATGCGCGTTTCCGTGCTTCGGAGGGCACGTTAAGCCGTCGGTCCCGGTTGTTGTTGTTAGATAACAGTCGTTAAACCTTGCCGGAAGCCTTATGGGCAATTTGAAAACATCCGATAGCAGGTTGGCTTCTAGCCCGCATCTCCACCAAATCGCATTGGAGCAGCGTGGTAGAGTAAGCTCCAGGCCTCCTCAATAACGGGGAGAGAACCGTGCCCAGCAGTGGGACGTTAAAAGGGTTGCAGTCAGAATCTTTGCACCAGAACTCAAGAGAAAAAAGTTGTTAATTTATCAAAAAACTGAGTTAAACAAATATTTTTATGTATGTTTCTTCTTTTATATAATCATAACTGCTATCCGCACTAACAGAGACGCTGAACATTAAATGGTGAAACTTTTTACTATCAAAATGGAGATAGTGTAGATATTCCCACGAAGAATAGATGCGCTTACCTTTGTATAGTTTAATTTTCTCCAAAAATGGCTGCGAGAGATGCTGTTTAATGGCGTCATAAAATAGTATAATATGGCTTCATTGTTATTGTACTCCGAGAAGTTTCGCCATTTTCAACTGAAGTGCAGAAGTGCATCTGTTCTTAAATTAAGAAACTTATGCAAGGTTTTTCGAGTTAAGAGTATATTCACTTTTTGGATTACATGTTATAAATGGTACAGGTTATTAATAAAAATCATTAAGACCCTAACGAATTTTCTATCTTTCTGTGTTTTAGAATAATTAATATTAGAGTTATTTATCTATGTTAGAACTAATTTATCGTCAACTCTTATGTATCGATAAAAAATATTTTAAATTTTTTATGATTTGCAAAGGTGTGGCACTTTTAGGTTTCGGCTTGAACACTGATTGCTTTAAAGGACTATGTAACGTAAAGATAAAAGTGCTTACGCAAGCATTGTTAAAATTAAAGGAAATGAAATAGTTTATTAACATCCTGGGTAATAATATACACTTAATGTTTGTCATTGTTGTACGGACATCAGCTGACCGTCATCCGCTTTGGGTGCGATCAGGCTTATATGGGCTAGGAGAAAAAAGCAAGCGGACAAAAACTCCAGCCCTGTTTTAAATAAATTTTCAGGTACAATGGGTATTTATTATGCAGCATGACTGTGGGCCGACAAGGAGCATACGAGACAGCTATCGTGTTGTCAATGCTATCGCACTGCCATCCACTCACAAATTTTAAATTATAATTTGTTTTCGGTAATTGTTGGGAATATCTACAATATCCACAGCTCCGGGATAGACGAACGCGTACGGCACTCCCCTCCGCACCAGTCCAGTCGTTCCGGTTGCTCGCTAACCGGGATCTCTCGCGATCGCTATCAGAGACAATTTTTACTATTAATTTGGCGATTTGAAGGCAAAACAATTTAATATTCCTTCGGTGGCTTTCTTCGAGAAGAAAGTTGTACTGGTGAAGTGGTGCGAAGACAGAACTCACAAATATACATATTATTATACGGCGGTTTCCCGGTGGTTCCAACTCCCAGCTAAAGGTGAGAGGATATTCTTTTAAAGGCCTGGTACAATGCTTGCAACCCATTTGCAACCTAACTATTTAATCAAAGTCTAGTCATCCTCAAGTCTATAGGAAAACACCAACACAATAAGTTAAGCAATTTATCATGACGGAACAAGATTAGATTTTCTTAGCTTTTTACCTGAAATTATTATAGCCAACCATATGCCAATTTTGTTTCTCTTAAATTAGTTTTCAAGAAGATTCGTTGACATTAACTCAGTGTGATATGTGTTGATCACTTATTTTAAATATTAAACATTACAATTTTTTCCCCTTTATACAAGTCAATTTTTCAAGTCAAATAAATCATAGAAATTTTAATTTTTTTTCTATATTTTACTGTTTTCGAAGCGTATTTACTCCTACTTTAATTTGTGAAGGTTATAATAAAAGTCTCTCAGTGGACTGTATAAATGGCGGGAAAATCGATGACGATAGTATAACACTTCAGAGCTAACATACGTTGAAAGCGTCGATTGGACAATTGGACTCTTAAGACAAACACGATTTCGAGTCCCTCTGAAGCCTTTACTAGGTGGCAGAACTTTCATGCATTTACTGAAGAAGTACTATTGCTACACCCATGGTAGATGAAATTACACTGTATCTATATCTTCATATTGTATTTCGGAAAGGTGATGATGATGGTCAGACTCCGGAGTAATCGCACAATTGCATATAAAAGACAAGACCTGACTTAACCTGAGTTTGATAAGCTTGTGTGTGTGTCCAAAGGCTCCAGCTACAACTTCACATCCAGCTACTCCTCTTATATGAAAAAAAGGAAAATAACAAAAGGGGGCAAAATGAACGTAAATAGTGATAGGTAGTATTTGAAATCTAATCTCATCATCATATCATGTGTCGATTGGACTTAGTTAACGGACACGATGTTGAGTTTCTTTTAAGATTTCTATAAGTGTGGATTGGCTTGAAGAGAATATTGAGTTAGAATGCTTTAAGAGAATTTCTATAATACCATATCGTGAAGGCTGAAGATAGTATCTTCAGCTCTTACACAAAAAGCGAAAAATCGAATGACACTGGTGATAACACTTGAAATCTTATCTCATATGTTGAACGTGTCGATTGGGCTCTTGAGACGGACACGACATTGTGTTTCTCTGAGCACTTCTAAAAGCAGAGTGCTCGAAATGGATGTTAGTTTAAAATGTAAAAATAACATTTCCTTCTTCCGAAGAAAATGTTATCGAATCGATCCCGAAACTAACGACCGGAAAGAAAATAAAGAATTTGGCTATACTGGTGGTCTGAGTATTCAGAGGCTAAGTCTAAAACGTGGAAGGTTAAGGCTCTAATCATTAATTAAAACTTCAACATCGACCTCTCCTTTAAATATTCTTTCTATAATTATAATTTTTCTTCATTAAAATTACTGAATACCAAAAAGATTGTAAGACGTACCATAACAATAGGTGCTTTCATCTCATACGTTTTGTACGTGTCGATTGTACTCTCAGGACGAACATGATTGCTGATGCCTCTTATAAAATATTTTCCCCTTAGCTTTTTCTCATTTTATTGCGACACGTTTCTTTTTTAATTGGCGTTCACTCAAAGCGACGCGCTATAGTCTAACATGTTTGTGCATTGTATCTCTACGTACAATTTGTTACAAATTGCTATTCATAATTTTAACTGTCAATATGTTGATCATTGTAACTCACAAGCTCTTGATACATTCGTAAGATTACGGACGTCTTAAATCTAAATAATATATTTAATCTACATTTAATAAAGACGCTAACTAACTAACTTGGCGTGTGGCCCTATTTTACCTTTTAGAGCGGTTTCAAACAAACGATGAAAAATACGAGTATGCTAATTTGGAACAGCTCTTGTCGGTACAAAAAGTAGGGCGCGTGTAAGCGCGTTTCCCGAAACGACTGTATACGCGCCGAAAAATAATCTAGTTTGAAATTGTTCTTACTCTCTTATTGCTTTTGCAAAGATTTACGATTAGTTGCATTTTTTTAATGCTTTTGCAAAGAGTTAGTTGCATTTTTTTAATTTTAAATGGACTAGCAGATAGCATCTCAGCTACACGGTAATAAGTTCTCACTGCAGCCCACGTACATAAACACAACGTCAAGCAATCCTGCGGTGGTAAGCAGGTCACATATTAAAATTCACAGGTTTTTTCTCACAACACCATACAACAGTTATGGTTGGTGAACATTCTGAAAATGACAATGTTGTTCCCAGGCACGTACTCAATGACGGTCGGTTGGTGGTGGGCGCACGGCGGTCGTTGGTGGATGCTGGTGGCGGTGGTGGCAGCGCAGTTCTACGATGCAGGGCCTCTAACAGAGCTGGAGTCACTCTCTCCAGGCCAGTACTGCTGCAGCCCGGTATGTATTAATGTAGCTTTTTAGCCACGTTAAATAGTAAGGCTTAGCCTTTGGGAAAAATAACCGCCAGCTCTTAGGTCACCACAGGCCAGTACAAGTTTGTGCGACATTTCTGACATGAATTTTTTCGTGTCAGAAGACCATGGCTTCATTGTCTCCATGGCAAGCGCCGTAAATATGTAATTGTCAGATAAATTACTATATTTACGGCGCTTGAGACATTGGGCATGATCGGCCGCGGACCCAACCTTTTCAGCGGACATATTTACGTGTGTTATTTAGGTGAACTTATTTTTTTAAATGTCTGTTTTTTTAATAAAAGTCAACTAAAAATTTAATCGCATTTGGTTTTCAGGTTTCAATCTATTAACCATCAAGTAAATATCTCTATTTTCAACAAAAAAAATTATCGTATTTCGAGAGTTCAGTCAGAATATTTTTTTTGTCTTTGATTATAATTAATAATACGAGTAGCTACCACGTAAATCACGGAACGAAATACCGAACGGTATCAAAGTTGGCCTGTAATTTTATCGTGAGTTAGTGTTATTCGATTAACTTCTGACCAATTAGTATTCCACTAGCACATAGCTCATGAGTGGTGAAAGTTAATTGTTAAGCTGCGAAAGCTCAATCGGTTGCTCTACTTTTATCGAATATCAGAGTTCAAGTCACGTATTCTTACTTATGTAGTATAATTATTATTTACCGACTTCCAAAAGGAGGAGGTACTGTATTCGGCTGTATGTATTTTTTTTTTTTTTATATATGTTCACCGATTACTCCGCCGTTTGTGGACCGATTTTCGAAATTCTTTTTTTGTTCGTATGCTTATACTCCCGAGGTGGTCCCATTGTCACCAAATCAGGATCTGATGATGGGATCCCAGGGAAATCGAGGGGAACTCTCAAATTTTATAGGCACATACATTGATTTTCTTATACTTTCTGAAGCATAAGAGATATTTGTGCATAGTAATCATCATCTCATGTTGCTGAGATGATGATGGAAGGTACTGCGACGGTTAGGAGTTGAGAGCAAATTCTTTCAATAACTAGTTTTTTATTCCAAATCTTACATTCCTGAGGTGGTCCAACTGTCACCAAGTCAAAGTCTGATGAGGGGATCACAGAGAAATCGAAGGGAACATTCAAATTTTATAGCACAACAAATGATTTTCATATTTTTACTAAAGCAAAACAGGCATTTTTGTATAATTATCATCATATCATGTTGCTGAGCTGATGATGGAAGGTACTACGAAGGTTAGGAGTTGAGAGCAAATTCTTTCAATAAATGGTTTTTTGTTCGATATCTTACATTCCTGAGGTGGTCCAACTGTCATCAAGTCACAGTCTGATGATGGTATCCCAGAGAAATCGAAGGGATTATTCAAATTTTATAGCACAACAAATGATATTTACTAAAGCAAAACAGGTATTTGTGTATAATTATCATCATATCGTGTTGCTGAGCTGATGATGGAAGGTACTGTGACGGTTAGGAGTTGAGAGCAAATTCTTTCAATAAATGGTTTTTTGTTGAAAATCTTACATTCCTGAGGTGGTCCAACTGTCACCATGGCAAAATCTGATGATGTGATACTAGGGAAATCGAGGGAACCACTAAAACTTTATAGGCACACACATTCTTTTAGTCATATGTTTTAACATAATACAAATATTTATGTCCGGTAATTATCACCTCATGTTGCTAAGCTGATGATTGAAGGTACAACTCCTCAACGGTTAGGAGCTGAGAGCAAATTCTTTCATTAATTTATACGTTCAAGTGGACTGATAGTAGTATTCTTTCAGGCTATAAGATGGCTATTAGATAAACATGATTATAAAAAGTATCTCTTTAACGTTTAGAAGTTAAGTGAAAAAAATGCTAATATGTACATATGTGCAGAATTATTAAAATTACTAAAAAGAGTGAAATAAATAAAGTTTTTAACAAAAAAATAGAACCGACTTCAAACGGTAAAAAATAAAATTGTTCAGTACCTACTTCTTCTTGCTTATGGTAATGACTCTTAAAACTATTTTTGGAGTCGGGCCCTTAGTAAAATCAATAATATACTGTCTTAGTAAATATAGTGTATCTTTCGTTCTGAATGGGCACCGACTCCAATATAGTTTTAGCAGTCATTACCATAAGCAAGAAGAAGTAGGTACTGAACAATTTTATTTTTTACCGTTTGAAGTCGGTTCTATTTTTTTGTTAAAAACTTTTTGTTTGACATGAAATCAATTAAAGGCCGTTTTATGAAAAAGAAATTTAAATAATTTGATAGCTTCTGTATATAGTAAAATTGCATAAAGAAAAGTTGTATTTTTGTGTGTGATAGAGAGAGAGCAGTGTTGGCTGAGTGGTAAAAGACCGCGACCGATACCGGGTTCAAATCCTCGGTGCGCACCTCTGACGACTAATAATTTTGTAATGAGCGTATTTATCGCTGCTCCACGGTGATGATAACCTTCGGGACCTATCGTAATTTCAACAAATATATGATTTTTCAAGCATTCGACTTTTAATTTATTTTCAACTAATCGTTGGTCGAATAATCAGTTTTTCTTTATTCATTATACCTAATAATGGCTACCTTGTAAATCACGGCACAAAATGCCAAACTATAGCAACATTGGCCTCTGATTTTATGATGAGATAATGTTATCAGCTCCAGCTCAATTAGTATTCCACTTGCACATAGCTCAATCGTATGGTCTACTTTGATCGAATATTAGAGCTCAAGTCACGTATTCTTAATTGCTATTACAATTTTTAGACATTAAGACAATTTACCGGTCGTTTTATCGGTCGTAATTTTAAGTCACAGAAATTGAAATAACAGTTGAATTAGTAAATGTACGATCTTCATAGATTATCTTGAGTATTTCTATAATAATATTACTAAAAAGAAATAATATTTAAAAAAAACTTTGTAAAGGAATTAATTATTATTATTTTTTCTTCCTTTATTGTTTATTAGAAATAATTGGAATACCTCATAAAACTGCGTTTGTGCAGCCTTTGGTATCAAAATTTTATTAACCTTATATGGTATTTGGCATGGGCTGTGAAAGCCATAAATAATTTTAAAACAATTCTGCTACATAAACGTAAGAATACCTACGTGACAAGCATTGTGTATCCCATTTTAAAGCAAATGTGTTTAAAGAGATATTATTGTTTGTTAACAATGTAAGGCTTAATAAGCACGCCGGAAAACTGTACAGTGAACCTCCAGCGTAATTGGGTAGAATGGTGGAACAGTAACAAAGAAAAACGGAAAAATTCAGAGTTTTATTTGATCAAATGTATGTCATAGCTCGAATATAATGGTAATGAGAGATCCACAAACAAGAGACTACGGGTAATAAACAGATGTACTGGAAGAGGGCAAAACAAATTAGAACTTTGAGTTGAGTTGGACCAATTAACTTTCCGTTACACGGCGAGGGAAATATGAAATAAAATGAAAAACAGCCTACGGCCGCCCGAGTTTTTTACGCGGCAAAAGTTTTAATTAAGGGATTAAAAATGACATTAGACTGTTCGAAATAAGGTAACTTTTCTTTTGTTTGGTGTACGTTCGCTAGAAAATTTCTTTGGCTGTTACATTGTGTCCTAAAACGGTAAACGGGTCCTGTCGTAGATCTTCTAAGTTACTTAGCGCTCCCCGAGGACAACATAAAGAAAGGGGAATTCGTCTTTATGGAGTTAATAATACCACCCTTAAGAAAACCAACTCTTGTAATGTTACAATTTGAGACGAAATATGACGGTAAACTTAAAGGTGTGAATCGGGATCTTATTTCGAGTAAGGAAGTAATACTATTTTACAATGGGATTTCTACGACATATTCTTAATTCATTTATTTGCTCAAATTGTGGCTTCAGATATGTAACATAAATGGTATGATTTTAAACGTCACACTTTATTATTTCCATGCTGTGCATATTTTCTGTGGAGTACATATTATTATTACAATTTACCATTTAAACAAATTTGTAATTAAATCCTCGTACAATTATTATAAATATAAATCATTTACGGATTATTAATATATTTCAATAAAAGGATGTCAGTATTTTAGTAATGCATATCAAATGTTCAAAATATATAGATTTCAAATTACATACTTCACAACAGCGTTATTTTTTTTAATTTATCTATTTTAACGTCAATTACAATACCTATAATATAAAAAGTAAAAAATGTCTACGTAAAAAATATATTTCGGTCCAATTACTGTTTCCACCGAGGGACTGGAAAAGTTTTAATTAAAGATTAAAACGACATTATGTTGGCCGCTACGAAAAATAGCTTCGTTGTTAGGAAGATAAGTAAGTGGCTTTATTGAAAAAAGAATGATCAGTTTAGAAAAAAAATCAGCAAATATTTAGGCCAATAAATGATCGTAAAAAATAGCTTCGTTGTTAGGAAGATAAGTGGCTTTATTGAAAAAAGACTGATCAGTTTATACAAACTTTATCTCAGTAAATATTTAGGCCAAGAAATTATCGTTGGTCTGTACACACTATCTCGAAACCTTGAAAAGAAGACATTTTTCATTAACTACATAACTCAATACCGGACAGTTACATCGGTAACATCAATAACTCCATAAACTGGGCTAATGAATGCCATGGACTTAGATTAGGTTGTACGTCATATTTGACTAAATGAATATTTTTTTACAAGTCCATCATAGTTTACGCACATGTTTCGAAAATTATCTATAGAATAGGGATGGTAACTGCTCGAGTAGCAAGAGTCACACAGGTACAATTAGTAATGGATTTCACGCCACAAACTGACGTTAACGCTTCCAAAGCTGACTGACATATACTCCATAATAGATTCCCTCAAAATACGCTTCATTACTCATTCATATTTGATGAACCATAAAGTTTGAATGACGAGAATCTCGAGTATTCGACGTTTAGTAATAGGAATTGAGAAAGGCGCAAATCGATTTCCACTCGACTTCAGTTAACGAATTCCATCAATTTGAGTACCGAAGTCTGAAGAACATCGTCTCACTTATACCTTACGTTGAAAGTTACAGATTTGACTTACCATATTTTAATATTTTCTGCTACAATGGAGCACTACAAAGATCGAATCGAAAGTCAACAAATGGGGCATACTAGGCGCTTATTATTATTCAAACGAGTTTCCAACAAAATGTTCGACTCTTTGATGCTATAATATTTACTTCTTTTGCGAGTTTTGGCATTGGTTAACTAAGTTTGAATATTTTTAACAAATTAATTTATAAAAGTCCGAAGTTCACGTTGAGATAAGTCGAGGTCAGGTCGAGGTTTGGGTTTGAATGATTACGTAAATCTGTCTACAGTATTAAATTACTTGCGTTTATAGCTATTTAAAATATTACGCAACAACATTTAACTACTTTACGCTTAGAACGGGGAAGTACACTGCTGCACCTATTTGTGTCTTGAAGCAATTCTATTGCGTTTTAATGGTAAGTTACGGTTGCTAGCTGCAGCATTCATGATCTCAGGCAAGATCAGAGGCTCTACTCTAAGTGCAAAAATCCGAAGATTATTTTTGACCGTTTTCTTACCTCCTTATTTGTAGATACATGCCTCTGTAAAGTTGTTGAAAGTATTGAGATATTTAGGATATAAAACCCATTATAATCCTTTAAAGTTTTACAAAATGATAGAGTAGGGCTCTAGGCTTTACTGGACTAGTCCCTATAGCATCAGGATTAAGAATAGAGCAACGGTATCCCCCGCCTGATCGTAAGAGGCGACTAAAACGGGGCTTCCGAGGTTGCGGGTGGTAAGAGTGGGAACTCGATCCGTTCAGTCAGCAGCCCCGGGAAGGACGGTGTGTGCGTGGGCGCCTGCCGCCGTAAGCATCGGAAGGTGCAAGAGAGCACATCTGGGGTCCCAAATATGGGCCCGTTCCAGGGCACCGCGCGTGGAGTACACCGGTGCGTTCCACCTGAGATCCCGGAGTTCTCCCCAAGCGCATAGGCAGGCCACCGACGGGGTTTTAGTGCGGTCAAATCCCACATAACACGGTATCCTCTCCTTAGGTGCCGGGTACCTTTTGAAGGCTTTACTGGGCTGTTCCATAACACATACTACCACGCAGCCTGCATGCTAGTCGGCGTTAATATATAAAATAATAAATATCAATATCATTAAGAATCTTTGGAACATCATTAAATAAATAATGCTCGGGTGGCTCCCCTGGAGTTGCCCGTGTCCATAGGCGACGGCGATTGCTTAACACCACGCGGCTCTCCTTTTTGTTCGGTTCATTTATAAAAATAATTATATAACTTTTTAACAAAAAAAAAACCGCCTTCAAACGGTATTTTGGAGTCGGGCTCTTAGTAAAATGGAGTACCTTTCGCTCTGAATGGGCACCGACTCCAAAACACACATGTGTGTGCTTCCACACACCATTTTCCATGTGTTTCCACATATGTGTTCCTATAAAATTTGAGAGTTCCCCTCGATTTCCCTCGAATCCCATCATTAAATCTTGACTTGGTGACAGTTGGACCACCTCGGGAGTATAAGTTTATGAACTAAAAAACATTTACCGAAAAAATATTCTCTCAACTCCTAACCATCGTAGTACCTTCCTTCATCAGCTCAGCAACACGAGATGATAGTTACTATGCACAAAAATCAATTTTAGTTCAGAAAATTTAAGAAAATCAATATGTGTGCCTATAAAATTTGAGAGCTTCCCTCGATTTCCCTAAGATTCCATCATCAGATCTTGACTTGGTGACAATGGGACCACCTCAAAAGTATAAGCTTTCGCACAAAAAAAGAATCATCAAAATTGGTTCATAAACGACGAAGTTATCCGCGAACAAACATAAAAAGCATATATACGGTCGAATTGAGTAACCTCCTCCTTTTTCGAAGTCGGTTAAAAATATAATAGACAAATAATTTTACAAGGTTACTTATATATTAGTATTATATCAAAAAAAGAATGGAGCAAAAAACATTGTAATTTAAGTTTTTTTGAATTCTTATTCCTTTTCAAATTACTAGATATCACGAAAAAACAAAAGCAGGCTTAACAACCGTGCTCTTGGCGAACTCAATAATGAGAAGAGTTCGTAAACAAAGCAATGTCTGACACAATTATTCCTCTATCTATTATTTTTGTCTCGTTTTTATTTCCATTTAGGGTTTCGTTGACGAATTGCCAAAAAATAACCTTAATAGATACGCCATTTCTTTGTGTTACGTTATTCCAAAACTTTTAGGAATACATTTACAACCTTAGATGTTCTGCCCCGATGTGCGTCTTTCTTTACACTAAAATACAAAAAAAACACCATCCCCACTACAAGCTCCCAAATTAAAAAAAAGAGAGAGTAAATTTAAAAAAAATCATACATTCAATGAACCTTAGACTAAGAATAATGTACTTATAGGATTATTGGTCTTTGCAATAAACAGAACACAGACAACAAAAACTGAGTTGAACGAGCGAACGTTGAGCAAACGTCAGCAGCAGTTTTTTGAGACATAGAAAATTTTCACAACCATAAAAATAACTTTGTCAAATATAAACACTATGAAAAGAATAGTATATTGTGTGGCAAGGGGTGAAACAAGACGATTTCTGACGAGGGCGAGAGGTGACTGCCCGAGCGAAGCGAGGGCTGTCATCACCCTGGTCTGAAATCGTGTTTCATCCCGTGCCACACACTGTATTTTTCATATCACATGTAATGAAACAACGAGTTTTGATTTATGTAGCCAGTCGAAGTAAGATTATTTCAGACAAATAAAATAACGCAGTAATATCTTTTGACAACGATTTGACGACAGTTGTCAATGCGATTCTGACAGACTTGAAATAAAGACGGCTCCCCTAGGGCAGAAACAACGTTGTTTCTGACTGACATTTGCATTGGTTTGTTGTTTGTTGCATTAGATCAAAACTCCATGTTTCAATGCATGTGATATGAAAAGTAATTTTTGCGGTCGATATCAGTAATTAAGTTACTACGGAATCCTCTATATACTAACTAATCCGATTCGCACTAGTCCACTTTTTTCGCACAAAGTTATAAATCTCGAGCAATAAACGCAAAGTTTGTATAGCCCCTACAAACTTTGGGAGTCTATATTTTCCGTACCTCCTCAGTACCGAGTATAATTACTGCGGTAATTTTTCATTTTGAGTAAATTCGCGTTGTGTACTTCAAATAAAATGGAGTAGGTATTTGTTAATGCAAAAACAGTCCTTGTATTTTTGAAAAATATGAGAAATCTTTGTTTATTTTAAACGCACCCAGCGTTTAAACCGGTGTTTTTAATGTGTTAAATCTATACGCATGTTTAAAGTATTCTTGTCTTTATTTGTCACTTCAACCGCCTTTAAATAAGGCTTTTTTACCGACTTCCAAAAGGAGGAGGTACTGTATTCGGCTGTATGTATTTTTTTTTATATATGTTCACCGATTACTCCGCCGTTTGTGGACCGATTTTCAAAATTCTTTTTTTGTTCGTATGCTTATACTCCCGAGGTGGTCCCATTGTCACCAAATCAGGATCTGATGATGGGATCCCAGGGAAATCGAGGGGAACTCTCAAATTTTATAGGCACACACATTGATTTTCTTATACTTTCTGAAGCATAAGAGATATTTGTGCATAGTAATCATCTTCTCATGTTGCTGAGCTGATGATGGAAGGTACTGCGACGGTTAGGAGTTGAGAGCAAATTCTTTCAATAAATAGTTTTTTATTCCAAATCTTACATTCCTGAGGTGGTCCAACTGTCACCAAGTCAAAGTCTGATGATGGTATCCCAGAGAAATCGAAGGGAACATTCAAATTTTATAGCACAACAAATGATATTTACTAAAGCAAAACAGGTATTTGTGTATAATTATCATCATATCATGTTGCTGAGCTGATGATGGAAGGTACTATGACGGTTAGGAGTTGAGAGCAAATTCTTTCAATAAATGGTTTTTTGTTGAAAATCTTACATTCCTGAGGTGGTCCAACTGTCACCATGGCAAAATCTGATGATGTGATACTATGGAAATCGAGGGAAACACTGAAACTTAATAGGCACACACATTCTTTTAGTCATATTTTTTAACATAATACAAATATTTATGTCCGGTAATTATCACCTCATGTTGCTAAGCTGATAATTGAAGGTACAACTTCTCAACGGTTAGGAGCTGAGAGCAAATTCTTTCATTAATTTATACGTTCAGGTGGACTGATAGTAGTATTCTTTCAGGCTATAAGATGGCTATTAGATAAACATGATTATAAAAGGTATCTCTTTATCGTTTAGAAGTTAAGTGAAAAAATTCCAATTATGCTTATACACATGTGCAGAATTATTAAAATTACTAAAAAGAGTGAAATAAATTAAGTTTTTAACAAAAAAATTGAACCGACTTCAAACGGTAAAAAATAAAATTGTTTAGTACCTACTTCTTCTTGCTTATGGTAATGACTCTTAAAACTATTTTTGGAGTCGGGCCCTTAGTAAAATGTCCTGTCTTAGTAAATATAGTGTACCTTTCGTTCTGAATGGGCACCTACTCCAATATAGTTTTAACAGTCATTACCATCATAACCATGAAGAAGTAGGTAATGTCCCACTGTCTGTACAGTCGGTGCCCATTTAGAACGAATAGTACGACATTTTAGTAAGGGCCCGACTCCAAAAATAGTTTTAAGAGTCATTACCATAAGCAAGAAGAAGTAGGTACTAAACAATTTTATTTTTTACCGTTTGAAGTCGGTTCAATTTTTTTGTTAAAAACTTAATTTATTAAATATTTTTATTTATTAATCCCTTAAATGATTTGTCAAAAACACTATTTTTTATTACTAATCACTATGCTAAATACACTTAGGGCCTCGTTTACCATCTCCAAGTAAAGTGTTGATCATGTACGTCCCAAGTAAAGTTAATTGGCATGTTAAAGCTATGAGTACGGGTCTATTTAACATATGATTAGTGTTATTCGAACATCGTGAAATTGAAGTTACGGGTGACTTTATCTGACAATAAGCGTACTTGTCACTTTCTTGAAGGTGATGAAACCTCTTTATTCTCCTTATTCTCATAACGATCATTTCAAGAATGGTAGATTTTCATTGAAATTTTCAATTTATTTAACAGCTACAAGGAAGTAAGGAATACAAACATTGAAGTCTCTTGTATATTATCTACTTTCGTAGTATAGGTACCCAAATAAAAGCAAAAGTAGCTGGCAGTTTTACGATGTAAAGTTGGCCGCAACAAGATAGGACAGTTCAACGGAAGCAGACAAAGTAAAGACCAAACAATATAACGACTGCATGTATGTGTGTAACAATGTACTTACATCTTTACCCGAATACGTAAGTGTCTTTCACGGTCCTGGTTTAGAGTGGCGATGGCGAAATTTAAAAGACGAATTTACGTTTTTTAGTCTGAATATTTTTTGACACGCTTTTATTAGCTTCATCTCTATGTCTGAGAGTTTGTGAGCTTGTTTCGATTTTGACCCACTTTCAACGGACACATTTAATTCAAACTTTGGACACTTATCAAGAGTCGTAATTTCATGAGTTTATCTAATTCCGAGACCTGGAAAAAATATTTAACAAACAAAACTAAAATGTGTTCGGATCCAGTTGCGCTCCTACTCTGAAGGCTGATGGTTGCCTCATGCAAGGCTAGCCGACAACTGCACCTTTCCACTGAAACACAATAAAATTGCTTCACAGTAGAAGTGGGTGCAGCGGTGGTACATCCTCTGTTATCTTCATATCTTTCTATGTGTGTGTCAATTTTAAACAAAACACAGGTATGTGATTCCTTATCGTATTGTTTGGCTATGAGTGTGATCTACGATTTATGAACATATATGGTCGAGAACCAAGCAGAATAGTGTAGAAGATTCATAGAATGGACTCACGTACGTAGTCTATGAATCCTTTCAGCAGTAGTTTCTAATTTTCCGGAAATATGCCCGACATTCGTGAAGTTGCTCACATCTAAAATATTTGTTTGAGAAGTTTAAATTCAACATCGAAACTATCAATTTCTTGTTTCGTTGCACAACTAAGAACAATGTTACGTTCAGATAGTTCAAGCTGTCGGTCAAACTTGAACGATCGAATACCTAAAGTACATTTATGTAAGTTACAAAGCAGAAAATGTTTGTCAGTACTCGTATTAATGTTGCAGAGTGTGGGTAGGCATCTTCTTTCTGTAAAAATTACCATCTGCGTTTGTGTTAGTAACTACGTACCTACTACAAAGAAGAATTCTTAGAATAGATACGTTTGTGTTTTATGAATTCTGTGAGCAGAAGATTCTGCTTTTCCAGAGATATCTATGACATTCATAAAGTTGCTTACACCTAACATTCTTGATAAGAAAATTCAATTCCAAAGTAAGCTATTTCTTATTTTGTTTCACAAACAAACAAGTAAAGAAAAAAGTGCCATACTGGTTCTAGCTGTCGGTCAAACTTGAATAATTGTTAGCTTAACGATGCCTCCCTAAAAATGCAACCTTATGTAAGCTGTAAAACGTGCAAAAGTGTGTCTGTATTATGTAATGATACTAATGACAGATTTTAGGTTAGTAAGTATTTTGTTTTACGAGTAAAAAAATTGCCATGTTCCAAAAATCAGTTTATCTGTTATACGTACTTTACATCTAACAGTTCAAACTTCGCAGAATGAATTCACGATCTTGTTCTATGAACTTGTTGAGCAGTAGGTACGTCGAACATCAGAGCAGCATGCTCCGCCCCCTTTCCGCCGCGGCCAGTTGCAATTTTTTACAACAAGTAGTTTGTTTTTCAACAAAATGGCGTCGTTAGAAGATTTAACTCAAGCTTTAATAGATATTGTGTAGAAATATCCAGCGCTGTATGACACAGCACACGTCGATTATAAAAAATATTCGAATCAAAAATATTAATATTTCATGAACCCATATTTCTCTTCGCCTGAAAATAAAAATAGGTATATTTTTCTTTTTACCATTTTTTGTTCGTCTTTACACAAAGCAAAACTTTTCCAAGTCACTTTGACGTCTGTACATGATGAAGAATGGGCATCGAATGGCGCTTGCTGCGACCGCGGTAGTGTGTGACTGTGTGTGTTTGTAGCGGCTAAAGTCGGTAGGCACTAGGCCGCCACTACTGGTGCAGGCTTAACGATGTGTCCCTAAAAGGGCGACCTTATGTAAGATATAAAGTGGACAAGTGTGTTCTGTGTTGTATAATGATACAGATTGTAGGTTGGTTTTGTATTAGTCCCTGTAGCTTCGGGATTAAGAATAGAGCTACGGTATCCCCTGCCTGATCGTAAGAGGCGACTAAAAGGGAGCTTCCGGGGTTGTGGACGGTGTGAGTGGGAGCTCGATCCATTCAACCAGCAGCTCCGGGAAGGGCGGCGATGTGTGCGTGGCCGCATGTCGCCGTAAGCATTGGAAGGTGCAGGAGAGCACATCTACTCTCCCGAAGATGGGCCCGTTGTGGGGCGTCGTGCGTCGAGGACACCGGTGCGTCCCGCCGGAGATCCCGGAGTCCTCCCCAAGCGTAGTGGCAGCCACCGAGGGGGTTTTAGTGCGGTCAAATCCCACATAACCCGGTACCCTCTCCCAAGGTGCCGGGTACCTTTTGAAGGTTTCCCCCCCGATAACAAAAAAAAGGTTGGTTTTGTATTATTCAGGTCTTATCTTCTTATCCGTGTAGAAATTTGTCGAGTCCGAGATATGTGTTAGTTTTAGCACCTACATAATTATATAACTTACTAAATTTACTTTCTGCTTTTCAGGAAAAAAACCATATTAATTAAATTGATCATTTCTAAGATATCAAATCGGATAAGTTAAAATTCAATGCAGAAACAAGCAATTTCTTGTTTCGTTTCACAGTTTAGAACAATGTCACGTTCCGATAGTTCAAGCTGTCGGTCAAACTTGTAATGATCGTTAGTGTAACGATGCCTCCCTAAACGGACAACTTTATGTAAGCTTTAAAGCTGAAAAATTGTGACTGTATTAATGATACTATTCGCAGAATAGATTTACGTACCTGTTTTATGAAAGCTTACTAATTTGTACTTTAATTACAGAAACTACTGAGTACATAGAATCGTTTCTGACATTTCATGAAGATTCTTAGATCTATATTAATTATATAATCAGAAAAGTTCAAGTCGAAAACAAGTAATGGCTAGCTAACAACTCTTTTATATTACAAGCTGAAGGCAGCTTATCGAAAACTTAAATAATAAAGAAACGTAAATAATAAAGAAATCATTAATATAGGTAGCCTCTTAAAATATTATTACTTTCTTGTAATAAAGCAATATGTTTGTCTACAGTGGAGGACAACGTGCTATCTCACTCCGTACGCCAGTTGTCTCCGGCTAAAGTCGGGGGCTCCGTAGTTCTGCGATGCGAAGTGTCCCCTCAAGTTGGCCTCGCCGACGTCACGTGGTTACAAGATGGATTGCCGCTCTCCTCGGGGTATATGGGAGCTGGTGAGTTTGGTAGTTTGTAGTAGAATTGTTTAGGTGTGTTAAGCACATTTTGGTAACTAACGTAATGACATGCATCTAATTGCATAATGCACATAATATAAGTGTCAAAATGTTGCTTTTTGGGTTGCTTTCAAAATGCCAATGTAAAATAGCCATCAATTTACATTTGACTGTTTTGACTGACTGATTGCTTTACTGACGACTCACTGTTTTAAAATAAAAATAAAAATTGTATTAATTTTTTTTAGACGGTTCATATACGCAGCTTGTGCCCTATACCCAAAAAATTAGTAATAACTAATACAAGTATTTATGAGAAATTTGGTAAATAAAATCTTAGAACTGTTACATTTGGAATGGTGTAGTGTTTTAGAGTAATTTAAGAGTGTAAAACTGGAGACTAAATAATAATAATATTATGTCTTGTCTCTAGAACCGATATGAAAATGGAATAAAGATTTCACGAAGTATTTGTTGAATATTGAATACACTCGAACTTATAATACGATTCGTATCTGGTAATTAATCACTTACATAAATTATGTGAAATTTTCTTGATCATAGCTTAAGTAATTGAAAAATGCTTGTTAAAATAGCTTATAGGTGTTTACGAATTTATGAATCTAAAATTAAATAAAAAACTACAACAAACAAAATAAAGCCGCACATTGATGGGTGATTAAAGCAATTCGATCACTAAAGATGGTTTATTGCTCAAGCTTTTATCTTAACGGTAATGCCCTATCAACCTTCCCCTGTAATAAACAAGGTCGTAAAATAGTGAGATTTTCAGATTTCCAATGGGTTTTCCGAGTTGATGGGTTGTTGCTGAGTACTTGTTTGACGTAAGAGGACATTTAATTTGATTGGTCATTTGCGGTTCTTGATTCCTCTTCACATTGAAGTTGACTTAAAATTCGTTGCAGCCGCCCATGATGTCACAGACCTGTTCAACTTACACTGCTCTTTTAAAATTTTTAAAAGATAAAAAATGTTCACTTATAAATATGAATGGGTCATTTTTTGCACTGTGTCGTTACAGAATTTTTATTCTATACAGACGATCTTGTCTATTTTTATCCTTCGTTTATGATATTATAATCCTAGAAGAATTTATTAATGTAGAACTGAACTGAAGTCATAGTACATTAGTATTGCTCTCAATTAGTTTCGAAAATCTCTTTCAAATTGGTCTCATTCTAGAAGAGACTAAACTTGTCGTGGTCTTGTGTTATTTAATTTTCTTGATGTATTTTTAAATTTTTTCAAAGGTTGTGTTAAAGTAGATACTATTTTGTTTAAGGCTACAACAAGGTCCAAATGTTGTGAAATAAAATAACTAAGAGTGCGAAAATATAACTTTTTAATTTGTCTATAAAACTCCATCCGACACGTTCTTATAAAAGAGCCTTTACTTTACTTTAGGTAGGTATTATCCGACAGTCTTGACTGACTTATTTATTGAAGATTCACTGATTATGGTATAGATAAAATTGGATTCAATTATTTTTATTAAACACTAGTAATTAACACAGACAGTGGAATGCTTAGAGCATCAAATGTACTGACTCACCATAATTCAGTAGAGACGGCATAGCGCCTCGCTTCGATACATAATTTTTGTGCCAAATCTGGTGCGGGGAGAAGAACGCACACATTTTAATTTTGTCACACATTCACAAAATAAATATTCTTTCATCGCTACAGACGCATACATTTCTAAATATGTCAATTTCAATTAACAACGCCATTTTCTATTAGTACGTAAGTAATTATTCTTAATCTAAGTTGTCTATGCACTGATAATACTGACACCGACACACAAACTCCCTAGTTGTATGTAACTAAAAGGAACATTGTGCATGCACGTTGGGACGAGGGGTTTGCCACTCCTCTGACGGGTGTCACACCTGTCAATATCTTGATGCTCTAAGGTGGAATGCCAGTACTCCAAGAAGAAAAAAACCGATTAAAATTTACAGATTCGCGGTGGGTATCTGGATCGTATGGACTGTTACTGGGCACGGATTTGACGCAAGCGGACATACAGGCAGATTATTCGTGTGTGGCCCTTGACTCTCCTAGTCCGACGTTGAAATTGACGACTGACGGTAAGCATGAACTTATTAAAATATTCATTAATTGAGCCATTAAAATATGCGTTAGAACGAGTCTATTGGTCTCGGGTTTTTGTAATTCAAATGAGGGGTCAATTTGAATAACACTTAACACGTTAAGTGTTTACTGTACTTACAATGTTTTTATTAATAAAATTTTATGCAGATGTTTATTTGTTTTTTTTTTATTTGGTGGTAGGAAACGCAAATTATCTGTTTATCTTAGGTAATATCTATTAACGGACAAAAAATAAACCTCAATTATTTTTTGTTTGTGTACTAATAATACCTGTTTAATCTAATACCTTTAAACGAGCAATTCTTGTATGTATCTAAATATATTTTTTGAATCTCGGAAACGGCTCCAAATATTTTGATGAAATTTAGTACCCTGGATTCGGGGGTGATAAATCGATCCACAAAATTTTTATTGTTGGAAATTTCTAACTGTATAAAAATATTTTCAATGATAATCAATTTAAATATAAACTGAAAATTACGACTCTTCCTGACATCTATTGGAGAGTATTAATAATATTGTGGCGTAAACGCTGTCAAACGGGGGAGCCCACGAGGCTCATTGTGGATTTCCTCAAGCGTCATCATCAGGACCTTGTGCTTTTTATAGGTTGGGTGGTAGGAAGTTTAAAATATTATATTTTTTAATATTATTATATTTTATGACGTTTTGCGTTTAACCAGTGGAGAGAGATTTTTATTATTTAAAATTCATGGTTCAACGGTAGCGGCGTATTCTAATCTGACTATTTTGACATCCGGAAGTAAGATAAAAAAATATTGTACCTATATAGAAGGTATTTTTTAATCGTGGCAGTACTCAACAGGAAATGAAATGAAATGAAATATTTATTTGCATAAAACACGGTATATTTTACGATAAAAATCTTACAATATTGTTCATGCGTGTCTTACCGACCTAGTCGGTGGGCAAATATTTATTAATAAATAAAATAAAGTCATCGTGTCTTTAGTGATAACAGTATATCCTTAATCTATAGGTTAAATCATTAATTTACTTTTTTTAATTTAAGGATATTAAATGCAATTTCATACCCGAAGGTATGTCAATTTTTTTATAAATAATAACAATAATAATTTAATAACAATAATATTAGATATTAATAGTAATGATAATATTTGCAAAATTGAATAAAAATTTATAATTTATTAGCCAAGCGTTTGAGGTGTCCAGCATGTTAGAGTACGGCCCTGTTAAGAGTACGACCCTGGTGCCGCCTCGTAGAATGCACGCGTTGCAGGAAATGTGTAACCCGCGACTTTCTCACAGAACCTGATACACTTTTTGTTTACTACCTAAAGCAATTAGTCTTTTTGTAATATAGGTTTTTATAATTAAAATTAAGTTTAAGTAATTTTGAGTTTCCTTGCATCTCCCGACTGTAGACTTTCTTATCTGGCGCAGTCGGTTGTATAGTAGTAAAAGTCAGTAAATTTCACCGGCACTACTATTTCGAATCTACGAAAAGGCTGCAGTTGGAAGAAAATCCGAACTTCGATTTACGCAGGGAAACCAAAATGTTCATGTAAGTACCTAGATCTATCTAGAGCTGCTTTCCTTTATTAACATAGTGTTCCTATAACCGTTCCAAGATTTTCCATCCACGGCAATCACGGAACCCTAGGTTAGAGTTAGATCGTAGGTCTTTAGATTTTGATTCTAGTAGAAATTTATATAGCAATTTGTCAGAATCAGTTACGATGTCCGATACATTAGTGGATCAAATTTATAAAGCACTCAGGCTACTTCCAGAATTTGACGGGAACCCAAATATTCTCCCTCGTTTTATAAAGTTATGTGATCAGTTAGTAACGCAGTATGTGAAAAGTGAACCCGGGCACGAGCTTAGTAATTTGTCACTTTTAAATGGTATTTTAAATAAAGTTACGGGGCCCGCGGCCCGCACTATTAATTCAAATGGCATCCCTCAAACCTGGAATGGTATCCGAAGTGCCTTAATTAATAATTTTGCTGATCAACGGGACGAAACCTCTCTATATAATGACCTAGCACTCCTCACACAAGGTACTGCGACCCCACAAGAATTTTACGAAAAATGTCAAAATTTGTTCAGCACCATCATGACATATGTTAGCTTGCATGAGACCGTCGAGAGTACCATTGAGGCAAAGCGCTCCCTTTACAAGAAATTGACCCTTCAGGCATATTTACGTGGACTTCGCGATCCTTTAGGTTTTAGAATTAGGTGCATGCGACCCGAATCTATAGAAAAGGCCTTAGAGTTTGTTCATGAGGAGTCAAATGTCATGTATATGCAACGTAGGAATGAGCAGTTGCCAGAGAAAAAATCAGTAGCTTTAACGCCCTCGCGATCTTTTGTTATGCCAAACGCGAATATGCCAGGACCCTCGCGACCATATAATTTACAACCCACGATGCCGGTTTGGAGACCCCAAATGCCTTTTAATCGCGGACCAACTCGTACTCAGCAAATGTTTGGAGCTCCTTTGCCTACTTACAGATCGCAGGGACAGGGAGAAGTATTTAGGTTGCCACAATATAGGGATAATAACCAATCAAATAATGTGACTGGCCCACGGCCTATGAGTGGCGTCAGTCCATTTGTAGCGAAGTCGCTTCCAATTCGATCACAACACGACTGGACCAAACATGGCAATCCACCACCCACAAATTATTTCAAAGCCCGTGAATTAAATTTTAACGACTCATATGACCAACAATTACCAATTAATGACCAACAATACTATCACGACGACTACTGTGACTATGACGCTCAATATTATTTATCGGACAACTATGACAGATATGCACAAATTAATTATGACAATTATGAGCGACCCATTGACTCACGATACAGCCCTGTGATTATCGAGGAGACGCATGAGCAGCACGACGAAACATCTGCAGACTCACAGGTTTTTCAGTCAAGTCAGGATATAAAAAAACAAAAATAGAAGTAAACTTACAGACCCAGCGACAACTACCCTATATTGAGATTAAAAATCCACCTCTAAAATTACTCATAGATACCGGTGCCAACCAGTCATTTATAAGCCCTGACGCAGTAGGTCGGTTTTTTTCAAACGTACCATGCAACTTCACCCCTTTCGAAGTTACGAATATACATGCGACGACTAAAAATTATTATTCCATTAACTTACCATGCTTTCCTGAATTTAATGAAAAAATAGACATAACTCTTTATATTTATAAATTTCATGACTATTTCGACGGCTTAATTGGTTACGATCTTTTGGAAAAATTAGAATCTAGCATTGATTTAAAAAATAAAATTTTAGTCACCCGACAATCTACTAATCCACTATTAATGTATAATTCTAAAAATTGCAATCTTTATGAAGATATAATACCAGCTAATAGTTCAAAATTAATTCGAGTTCCAATAAACTTCCATGATGGTGACGTTTTTGTAAAGGAACAAGTAATATCTAAATGTAATGTACGTGACTGTATTACTAGCGTAAAAAATAGCCGCGGAATCGTAGAAGTCACAAATCCGACTCGGTTTGATGTAGTTTTCTCGATGGATAGGCCAATTGAAGCTGAACTGTATAATTTTCAAAGTACATCACCTAAAACTAATATGAACGAACAAAAACAATACCACTGCCGTTCTACCGAGGTACTTTCAAAGTTAAGAACTGACCATTTGAATCCTGAAGAACAGGCAAATTTAAAAAATCTTTGCGCTCGTTACGCTGATGTCTTCTATATTGACGGAGAATCTCTAACCTTCACAAATAAAATTAAACATAGTATTCGCACTACAGATGAAGTACCTGTCTATACTAAAAGCTATAGATACCCCTACGTTCACAGACAGGAAGTTCAGGATCAAATTTCAAATATGTTACAACAAGGAATAATTCGCCCTTCACTATCTGCCTGGAGCTCTCCTATCTGGATTGTTCCGAAAAAGCCGGATGCATCTGGTATAACTAAATGGCGTCTTGTTGTTGATTTTAGAAAATTAAACGAAAAGACAATAGATGACAAGTACCCCATTCCCAATATTAATGATGTGTTGGATAAGTTAGGAAAATGTCACTACTTTACGACGCTAGATCTAGCTAGCGGATTCTATCAAGTAGAAATGAACGCACAGGATATTCCGAAAACAGCTTTTAACGTAGAGAATGGGCACTACGAATTCTTACGCATGCCCATGGGACTAAAAAATTCTCCGTCTACTTTTCAGCGAGTTATGGACGATGTCCTCAGAGGCCTCCAAAACAAAATTTGCTTAGTTTATCTGGATGACATCATTGTATTTGGCGTATCCCTGCAAGAGCATATGGTTAATTTAGAAAAGGTCTTTCAACGTTTGAGGGAATCGAACTTCAAGATTCAAATGGATAAATCAGAATTCCTAAAATTAGAAACTGCATATTTAGGCCACATAATTAGTAAAGATGGAATAAAACCAAACCCTGACAAAATTACTGCTATCCAAAAGTTTCCCCTGCCCAAGACTCCCACTGAAATTAAACGTTTTTTAGGATTGCTTGGTTATTATAGAAAATTTATTCCCGATTTTGCTAAATTAACCAAACCAATGACGAACTGTTTGAAAAAAGGCTCTAAAATTATACCAGATGACATTAATTATATTAAATGTTTTGAAAAGTGTAAGACCTTACTCATAAATGACCCTATACTACAATACCCCGATTTTGACAAAGACTTTATAGTTACGACTGATGCATCTAACTTTGCTATTGGAGCAGTACTTTCACAAGGCACAATAGGAAGTGATAAGCCTATAGCTTATGCTTCTAGGACTTTGAATTCGACTGAAATTAATTACAGTACAATTGAAAAGGAATTTCTGGCAATTTAGATTATTCAGATGCGGTAAAATATGATAAAGCCATACAAGTCCTCCAGAATAATGAAATAAAATTACAAGTAGAACTAAATAACCATGTTAGCTTAAATAAAAACTGGATTTCAAATAACTCTAAAATTATAGAATCTATTATTCAAAATCAAGATAAAATGAGTAAAGTTATTAATCATATTATAAACGCTAATACTAATAGGGTAACTGATTCTGTTAAATATGCCCATATGGCTCAACATTTATTAATTTTAGGAGATAACGTCGATGATCTGGCAGATGAGTTGCATAGGTTAGAATATACTTTAGCTTTTATTCGAACTTCAAGCACTCCACATTCCGTTATTAATTTAGTGGAACTTAAGAATATTATAGATAAAACTAGGACTTTATATTTAAAGGATGAAGTCCTAGACATAGATTATAGAGATTATTATGATATAATTAAATTAGGATATTTCTACTTAGATAGGAAGATAGTAATTGTTATAAAAGTTCCAATTGCCTATCCCTCAACTTATGATCTTTATAAACTCTGTACCGTCCCAAACAAAAACCATGAGGTCCTGATACCTACCTTACCCTTCATAGCAATTTCTGGAAAAGACTCTAGGTACATGGAGACAGAATGTCCGAAGGTAAATTTATGGTTTCTCTGCGATACTAAATCAAACCATGGACTTCATTATAAACCTGATTGCGTCGAGCAACTGATCTCCCATCAAGAGGTTAACCAATCCTGTAAGCGCACTAAAGTGATTTTGAAGACTGAAGCTCTCGAGGAACTCGACGATAAGCATTATACATTAAACTTCCCAACTCCAACTAAAGTCAAAATATCTTGTGGCCAAGAAGAATATCGGACCCTTCAAGGAAGTTACCTGGTATCAATTCCACTGAACTGCTACGTGAGAACGCCAGGATTCACCATAATTAATTCTCATGATCGCGTTAAAGGACAAGTAGTAAAAATTTTGGAAATGCCTCAGTATGACGAGTCGAGGCAAATTGAGCATCCATCACCAATAGTTTTGAACTCTCCAAATCTTAACACCCTGCATTCACTAAACTCTCAGATAGCCTTGGAATCACCGGTACTTCTCGAAACTGCCGCCAATGAAGCTGTATACCATACCACAATCCCAGTCTATACCATCTTGCTGAGCCTAGCTGCCATTGTTGCAACAGTAATCATTTACCGCCGGGTACGACACCGACGTCAGAGTGTGAAACCGGTCCCGGACTCCAAAGTTCCTGATCCAGTTGTTGCCCCTAGATCAAGAAATGCGAATCCAAACGAAATAAGGGTGGATCATTCAAATATTTCAGCTGCCTTCTCAAAAGAAATTCTCGAATAGCCGCTGATCTACGGGGGGAGATGTTAGAGTACGGCCCTGTTAAGAGTACGACCCTGGTGCCGCCTCGTAGAATGCACGCGTTGCAGGAAATGTGTAACCCGCGACTTTCTCACAGAACCTGATACACTTTTTGTTTACTACCTAAAGCAATTAGTCTTTTTGTAATATAGGTTTTTATAATTAAAATTAAGTTTAAGTAATTTTGAGTTTCCTTGCATCTCCCGACTGTAGACTTTCTTATCTAGCATGACAATATTCTATAAATTCCTTTGTGGAATAAAAACAGTTCATAATCAATAATTTAAAAATAAAACCCTTGAACCGATTTAATGTTAGATTTTTTTAACCGAGATGGCAGCAAATTATAAATTTTGATGCACATCACAAAGCTGTTTCTCGAATAGCATGCCGTATAAGATAATAGTCTATGCAATTGACCCCGATGCCGATTGAAGAATGTATCATCTTTGGTATCAAATCGATTTTGATTATTTTTACACATATCAGACTTTCGTAGATGTACATTGATGGCAATGTCGAGAGATTTAGTTTTTTTTTAAATATTGGCTTACAGGAGTCCATAGGTTCCGCACCTTAAATGGCCCTAACACATTTCTTTTGTATAATAAATGCTCTATTGAAGTCAGTTGAATTCCCCCATAAGAGTAATCCGTATCTTAGGACCGAACACACGTATCCGTGATAAGCCATCAATGCTGTTTTTTATTTGCTACTTTTGAAAGGGTCTGTTTTGATTTAGTCTTTGGCATACTATTTCTACATGATTTTTCCAATTTAAATTTGAGTCGATTTCAATGCCAAGAAATTTAGCTATTTTATTTTAGGATGCAAGGTGTACCCCATATCTTAATCTGACGCGCTCGAGTAAATCCGAAAATCCCCTCTTGGGCTCCGCCACTACCATCCGCCAATCCGACGTTCAAAGAAATGACAACGTCGATTTGAAAGAGCTCTATGAAAATTTCGTTCATTGAATTAAAGCTTCAGTGGTCGAATGGTTGCGTGAGCTGACTGCGGAACTAGAGACCCGGGTTCAAACCTCGATCAAAACCATATTGTGTCTATTTTTTATTTTTATGAAAATAACTTTTTTTTATTAGGAGCTATTTCAGATGGCTTTGTTAAGTAACACGAAGCAAATGATTGTTTCGTTTTAAAATAAACCAAGAAAAATTTTATTTTTTTAGAAAATAAACGATTTAATGTTATCTCATTGTATAAAATCTGGTGCAATAAAGTATTTTTGTATTGTATTGTATATATCCGAGCAACGCTCGGGCGTCCAGGTACTATTATGTAAGTGTAATATTTAGTATTAATAAAATCAAACTATTATATCAGAATATTTTTTTTCTTATATAGATAGTAGCTGGTTAGAAGCGATAGAATTAAATTCTATCGAAGCTCGACTTGGTGATACTGTTATCATCCCCTGCATTTTGCGGCATATCAACGGTCATACGATAACGTGAGTATAAAATATGAATATATCGATAATTTTTCTTTATTTTCCATCATATTTGTATTGTCATAAATATATTAAAAACAAAATGGAAACAGCCTACAGTTTAAGTGAAGAGACTCACTGATAAAGGGAAATTTTTCATTAACTTTCCTGTCTACTTAAATATTTAAGTAATAAAGGGAAAAAGGTTTACTAGTAGCACAGAAAAGCTTAAACAAAATTATTTTTCAGTCAGCAGGTTTCGAAATATTTTTCTTGTTTAATAACGCTTTAAATCCTGCCACATGTGTGTTTTTGCAATAATAGGCATTTTTGGACACCGATCATCCTATGGGCTTTATTTGAAAATCATATAAGAACAATTTGAAATTGTCAGTCAATTGATAGAAAGAAGGTAGCATCGTCCATTGCCTCACTTTGCGTGTAACCGTCGTACAGTCAATAACCCTGATGATGCTCTGTTTCGGGGCAAAACACGTGTTGGTGGTGGTAGTAATATGTTGGTGTACATTTTTTATTGTTGGATGTGCATGTATCCTAAGTGGGAGGAAGGGAGGTGCTATTGCATGAAAAAAGTATACACCATCATACGTTCTGATAGCGGATTGTTGCAAAGTAGTTTCTACCTAACTTTATAACAATGGAGTTCCGCTAAGTAACGGCTGATTCTATTAATTATATAGGACCTTTTATGGTTCGCTCGGAGAAGTACCACCGTTGCACATACTACTGCCGTGAATCAATTCTATTGTGTTTCTGTGGAAGGTGTAGTTTCTGGCCAGACTTACACGAGGCGACCATCAGCGTCTGAAGTGGCAGCCCACTGCATACGATCTTAGGTAAGACTATCGATTGCTTGAGGTTGTGTGTAGATGTCCATGAGCTGCAGCGATCACTTAACATCAGGTGACCTGTATGCTCGTTTATTGCTCTCTTGCTTTATGTATGAAAGGAACGTTTTTTATAACCCTGATAATTGCTGTTCTGTTATCCATAACAAAATGTTAGGATATTCGAATAGATGTTAGTCTTCATCATGTACAAAAATGGCTTTGAAAATATACAAAACATAAAACATTGCATAGTGCCTATAGAAGGATTAATTCGTCAGTTGGCAGCGACAGGAGGTGAGCGGAGTATGGGTCACGGCGACCGGTGAGGGCGTGGTGCGCGCTGGGACCCTAGTCATACCAAATGTGAGGAGCCACCACGCTGTCCGATACGCCTGCTCACCAGGCTCAGAGGCCTCCCCAAGAGTCCTCACTAGACTGGTCGTCTATGAGCCTCTAACTGTGAATGTTACTCCTAACCCTTTGGTGAGTATTGATTTAAGATTATTTTCTTCTTAAATACAGTAGATACAGTGTGACTACAGACCTCCTGACTGATCTGATTTATTTGTAAATGTACTTTAGCATTTAAATATACCATTCATTTTTTTACTTTTCACTTGTAAGTATGCCTTGATTCGAACACGCCTAAACAGAATAACGTGTACTATTAAAAAGTATCAATTTATATGGAAGTTCAGTATTGGTTGTCTATTTCTTCGTCCCTTTGTTGGGTACGGGTTTCGTGTTGATAGATTAATTTGACTTTGACGTTTATTTTAACCTGTACGGTATAAATAGATATAGATTTATTTGTCTTTTATATTTCATATTATTTTCTATGATCCTACTTGAATTTTATATCCGTAATTTCCTATATTAAGGAGTGGATAAAGAATTCAAAATTATCTAATTTATTCACAGAATTTATCCGTAAGCATCTATAAGTGGTATTCATAGAACGTCCTCAAATGAATCTCGAAATCAAACATTAAGTCAATATTTAATACTAAATATCCCAAATTCAAAATCTTAGAACTGATAAAATCGAAGAATTTCTTCACATGTTATTTTCAATACATTTTTATACAGATGCTTGGTACGGGAGGATCTAGTCATTTCAACTGTTCAGTACACGGTGGTCGAGGAGGAGGGGTCACCATTAGTTGGCAGCACGAAGGACGGCCTTTACATTCTCCTCAGAATCGCCTAGCTTTGGGTCCGGTTCGACCACATCATGTTGGCCTGTACCAATGTACGGCGTATGACCACTCAGATTCCGCGGTCGCAGGAGCTGAATTAGTTATTGCTGGTAATTATAAAAGTTTTATTGACTAACAAACTTTCTACTGAATTAGGTTCTTTGCTTGAGAGCTCATGACATGTTCATCCGACTTCAAGGCTAATATAGCTCGTAGCTTAGCAAACATATTACCTGTAAAAATCGAAAATTTCACATCAGAAATTAACAAAATTTTCTTTTTTTTTTTTTTTTTTTTTTTTTTTTTTTTTTTTTTTTTTTTTTTTTTTTTTTTTTTTTTGTTTTTTTTTTTTTTCGCGGGTAGGCGCAAAAAACGGACGCAAACTTAGTGTTCTTATTATATTTTATTTGAAATTAATTGATTTACAATACAGAAAACTGCATTTATGCTCTAAATAAGTTTGTTTAAGCTCACCTGTATTCAGTGCACTATTCTCCTGTTCAAACACGCCATAACTACACCTGAATCACACTATTCACTATGGATGCATTACTGGCCCAAGGTTTTGAAGAAATGAATCAGCTGTTCGGGTCCCGTATGCGTGAGTATGAGGAAAGGCTCGAAAAAGTTGCTTCTGCAAGTGATTCCACCCACCCAGATTTGGCTTCATTATCCAGAGAATTTTCTGAGTTCAAGCTTTTTGTTTGGAAAACACTTTCAACATTTAAGTCTCAAATGGAGCTGCTTATGCTTAGTATTGACAAACATGAGACTGCAATGCGAAGAAAAGTCTTATTAATACATGGTCTGGCAGAGAAATCAAATGAGAATTTACACAAGACTGTCCATACACTGTTTTCCAATCAGTTGAAAGTGACAGACTTAAAGATGGAGGATATTCGAGTCTGTCACAGGCTTGGTTCTTCACGGACTTCCTCAAGACCAATACTTGTCCGCTTTGATGACATGGAGCACCGGCGACTCATCTGGGATAATAAGACATCCTTAAAGGGTTCAGGTATCACCATTTCTGAATTCTTGACCAAAACTAGGCACAAGATCTTCACATTAGCCCGTAAACACTTTGGTTTAAAACAATGTTGGTCTTCAGATGGCAAAATTGTTATCCTTCTCCCAGACAAGACCAAAAAGAAGATTGAGTCAATGGCTGAACTTGAAAAGTTAACACTGCTTTATCCCAATACTTCTGATACAGCTGCTGATCCTAGTCTTCCTGAAGACCCCGGTTCTCCCAAAGGTGCGACACCCGATGATACAACGCCCAAGCATACGTCGCCCAAGGAGACGGCGCCTAGCAACCCCAAAAAGACCCGGCGTCGTAACTAAATTTATCTGATGTTTTTTGTTGTGCTATTGTTTACATAACATATTTTCTCGGCTTGGTATGTCGGTACTTAGATATATTTTTAGTCGCTCACTTTTCTATTGATTTATGTCATTTATTTTTCTTGTTTACCGTTGTACAAATTGTTATTATTGTCTGCTTGTCACTTTGAGCTGATATGACACTTGACAGTCTTGACACCCACATTTCACTTTTTTTTTTTTTTTTTTTTTCACTAATGGTTCTCGACACTTCAACTTCGCCTTTTTGGCTATGACAGTCATTGTGTCACGTCAGTGGAACGTAATTACTGTACCGACATCCACTGGCAAATCATGTAATCGAATTACCCTTTAAGGTTTTTGCTAAGAATATTTATAACCTGTTGTTTAAATTTTGACTTTGTCTCTAACTGAGTAAATTAGATTGCTAATTATTATTGATTTGCACTAAGCGTTATTTTTTAAAAGTTTCACTTCTAGTGCACTGGCATAAAGGTGAGATCAGTATCTTAGTAGTTTTAGTTATTGTTATTTATATCATATATATATATATATATATAGTTATATTTTATTTTATTAACATATTAGGTATATCATTTTATTTAATCTTAGTTTATATATATAGTTAGTTCTTCCTTTGTTATGTTAGATGATATCGAAGACAGCTTCTTTTCATGCTCTTCATCTTTAACCAGCTACGTTAGTGTGGATTCTTCAGCTTCATTGCCTTTACACGACAAACTCGCCTCTCTCCGCTCCTCTCATCCTTATAACCTGAATATTGCTCACATTAATATTCAAAGTGTACCTCGCCATTACTCTGATCTTCTGGCATCCATTAGCAGCGCACATATCGACGCACTGCTTATTTCCGAATCTTTTCTGAAACCATCTTTACCTTCCACTCAGTTTTCTATCCCTGGCTTTATCTTAATTAGAAATGACAGAATCGGCAAAGGTTGTGGCGGAGTTGCCATATATTTACGATGCGACATACCTTATAAAGTTGTCTGCAACTCGCCCCCTCTTTATTCCGATTCTGCCGAGTTCCTATTTCTTGAAATTGCAATTAATCATTCTAAACTTTTACTGGGTGTCTTCTACAGCCCTAACTTGCGCATTGATTATTTTAATACCCTTGATGAAATACTTAGTGATTTTCGTCCAAACTTCGAACATATAATCTTAATGGGAGATTTCAACACTTGCCTCATTAATAACGATGCTAGAGCCCACAAACTCTTGGACGTAATATCTTCTTTTAGTCTTCACATCTTACCTCTTTCCGCCACTCATAACTTCCCAAACTGCACTCCATCACTGCTTGACCTCATGATTGTCTCTTCCCCTTCTAGCGTTATGTCCCATGGGCAAATCACTGCTTCATTCTCCTATCATGACTTTCTTTACCTTTCCTATTGCCTTCGCTCACCTAAGCGCAAGGCAGAGTTTCTGATTACCCGTTGCTTCAAGGGAATGGATCTTGCAGCATTAAGACGAGACGCGGGTGCAGTGAATTGGTCGCAGGTTTTTGACAGGACTAGTATAGACGATAAAATCTCCTTTCTGAACGACAAAATTCTAAATTTGTATAACCGTCATGCTCCTCTGAAACGTATTCGCGTCAAACGTAATCCTGCACCTTGGCTTACAACAGATATTAAAGAGCTCATGAGCCGTAGAGATAAAGCTAAGCGCAGATATAAACGCCTACCCACTGAAACAAATTTAACACGATTTAAAGTTCTACGTAACCGCTGTAGTCGTATGTGTCGCGATGCTAAAAGACGCTACTATCATGATTCTCTCCACAATCGCAATTCTACTGAGACTTGGAAATTTTTGCGCACTATTGGTGTTGGTAAAGCTTCCTCCAATTCTTTGAATTTTGATTTAAACGACCTTAACATACATTTCTCCACGCCCCCTCTTAATCTTGACCCAAATATCAAAGCACAGACTCTGACCTCATTATCAAAGTTACCAACTCCACCTACTACTCCGTTTGTTTTTGCTGCTGTAAGTGAAGATGAAGTCAAAAAATCCATCCAAGCTATCTCTTCAACGGCTGCCGGATACGATAACGTGTGCTCGAGAATGATCCTACCTATTTTGCCACTAGTTCTACCTACACTTACACACATTTTCAACTTCTCCTTAAGCACTAGCTTCTTTCCCTCTATTTGGAAACTTGCTTTTGCAGTTCCTTTGCCTAAGACCTCGAACCCTTCATCTTTGTATCACTACCGTCCTATTTCCATCCTTCCCTATCTTTCTAAAGTCCTCGAGCATCTCGTCCACAAACAACTTACAGTTTATCTGTCATCCAACCGCCTCTTATCTCCACTCCAGTCAGGTTTTCGCCACGGACACAGTACTGTATCCGCTCTCCTTAATGTGTCCGACGATATTCGGCTGGCTATGGCGCAAAAATCCTTAACCGTGTTAGTACTGCTTGACTTCAGCAGCGCCTTCAACTCAGTAGATTTTGATATTCTTCTTCAGATACTTAAATCTATTAACATCTCCCTTCCTACTATTACATGGTTCGACTCTTTTCTTCGGGGTAGATCTCAATGCGTCCGACACGCAGAATCCTTTTCGGACTGGTGTGACATCACCATGGGTCTGCCCCAGGGTAGCGTCCTATCTCCTTTACTATTTTCTATCTTCATTAACTCTGTTACGAGCCTCCTCTCTTCAAACTTCCATCTCTACGCAGACGACCTACAGCTATACCGCCACTTTAATGCTAACGACATTTGTGAGGCGATTACTGCGATGAACAATGACTTGGCTAAGATTCATGGTTGGGCTACTGCTCATGGGCTTTTATTAAACCCGTCTAAATCCCAGGCTATAATAATAGGTAGTAAACGTTTCCTTGGCATGCTAGATGTTACTTCACTACCTACATTATATCTCGACAGCAGTCCGATAGCCTATGCTAGCACTGTTAGAAACTTGGGCGTGGTCTTTGACAGTCACTTGTCATGGAGTGCGCATGTGAATGATGTCTGCCGTAAGGTTCACTATACCTTGCACTCGTTGAAATGTCTCCAAAATGCCTTACCCTTAAAAACTAAAATCACTCTTGCCCAAACGCTAATCCATCCTATCATCGATTATGCTGACGTCTGCTACTTGGATGCCACCGAGGAGCAACTAAATAAGCTTGAGCGCCTGCAAAATTTGTCTATTCGCTTTATTTTCGGTCTCAAAAAGTTCGATCATGTATCTGAATTCCGCAAGAATCTCAAGTGGCTCCCAATCCGACTTCGGCGAAACACTCGAATATTATGTCTCCTTTATAATATCCTCCACAATCCTTCTTCTCCTTCTTACTTACGCAGTCGTTTCTCCTTTGCTCGTGACACCGATGCCCCTAGCAGGTCGTTAGTAAAAACTCTCCTAAGCTTTCCGTCGTTTACATCCAGTTTTTATTCTCACTCATTTACTGTACATGCGGTGAGACTGTGGAATGCACTTCCGGCTAACGTGAGAGACTCCAAATCCATCGACATTTTCAAGAAGCGTGTTAAAGAGTTTTACTTCCGTTCCTCCTATTTGTAATATTTATCTGTTATTCTGTCCCACTTTCCTATCATTTTGTTTAATTTTATTTATTTGTATTTATTATTTATCATATCCTTGTTGACATATAATCCTATGCTTTTCCAATTTATTTATATTATACTTCATACCTCGTACGTATTTATTTTAACATTTCCTATCTTCCGTGTTTAAAGTCCGGTACACACTAAGTTTGCCTCTCTGTTTGAACTCTCCTTCATGCGGGTCCGCTGGAAGAGATTCCTATTTAGGGATAAGTGGTACCCCTGTACTCCTTTTTCTTTAATTAATATTCTTTGTGAATTGTGTGTGTGTACAGAAATAAATTAAAAAAAAAAAAAAAAAAAAAATAACTTTTGAAAAAGTGACCCATTTCTACAATAATTAAGTTTTTAAAGAAAATAATACTTACCATGTAATTTAGACTGATCTGAGGGGGTTGGCGGGTGTAGTATGTACTTACAAGTAAAGCAATAATGACACTAACGTCCATGATATTATAGTATATTCAGAATTGGGTTAAGTGCTTATCTATGTACCTATCCTAATCCTAACTAGGTTTTTACCCTTTATGTATGTATATTATGTAATTTGACATATTAAGGTAAATGTAGTAATTTATCCAATTCCATCATTGTACTGGGTTTTAGACAGGCCTCCAAGATTAGTATCGACGTTTAGCGAAGCGACGACCCGGATCGGACAGAGCATTGCATTGAGATGTGCAGCCTCTGGAATTCCTCCACCGAGGATCGTTTGGACACTAGACGATAGACCGCTACCATCGGCTCCGGACAAGTAAGAGTTATTGCCTACAATTAATGAAGTCATATACATTACTGCAGTAAATTTCAATAAGAACGATTAGACGATTGTCAAGGATAATCGATTAGCAGTCGAAACTAATTTAGTATATCCTAAGTCTATGTACGAGTATATGGTTGAAACCAATGAACTTGTACAATTCACCGTTTGAGATAGACTAAACATTTCTCAAACAAGATAAATATGTAGGTACATATTAAGTTACATGTCTGGATAAATAAATTTATTTAAATTAAATATATTATTCATGTCAAATGAATATATTAAATCAGAAGTTTGAATATTGGTACGACCAAAATATCAAATACGTACAGAGATTTATTTGAAATTCTTACCTGTATCTGTCGAAGATAGATGACATTAGAATATTAAAACACTATAAATAAGAAATTAATGTTATTGGTAGGTACAGTATTGGAACAGTCGCACGGATTGATTTCGGCCTTTACTTTGATATTTGAACTGTAGTTATTATTAAGATATAATCCTCTCCTGGATAACGAAGTTAAATTTTATTTAACTCTCTCTCTCTCTGCTTTAGTTATTAAAATTGTATTGTCTTGAAATAAAATTATTTTGAAACATGTCAAGTTAGTACTACCAATTTGTTTGACGAAGATGTTGACAAAATTAATTTAAATGACTTGAGTAAATTTTATTTTTGAATTGTCTCTACTTTGAATAAGATTTTCGTGACCATCGTTCATCTTTGCAGGTATAGTGTAAATACTAGAGCAGAAACTTTACCCGGAGTCGAAGAAGGTACTATTGTATCAACATTAAGCGTTACTATCAGAACTGCTGACGAAGGTGGGAGATATGGATGTAACGCAACCAATAGTGGAGGATCTCATGCTCATTATGCACGGCTTAATGTTTTTGGTAATTAATTTTTGGTAATCATTAGATGATAAATTAATTATATGAAACAAAGAGGCTTAGAAAAGTTTGCGATGATTTTCGTAAACTACATGTGAATCTACACGTAAATACTTGTATTAGGAGCTTTGACTGCAGATGTAAGGAAAAACTCAATGTCAAACTTAGTTTGCAGTTAATTCGAAGACAATTAAAACTATACTGACCCTCAGAGAAAATGATATTTTTTTCAGAAATTGCCACTAGTGATAAATTTAGTAGCGTTTTAACAAATAAAGTTTTTGCTAAATCTTGTTTGCTAAAACTTACTTGATATCTCTAACAAAGTTGATGGAAACAACTTTCAGTACTCATAAAACTTTAGTAGCTACTAAATAACTGTATCGATCGAAATTAAATTGATGTCGTTTTATTTCAGGGCCACCAAATATTCGATATTTGCCACCAATTCATGTTAAGACTGATACTGATGTTACACTTTACTGTCCTTATTCGGGATATCCCATAAAGTAAGTCATTGTTCATTTGTTATTTATCTTTTAAGAAAATGAAAAGTGTAGGTGAGGCTTTCGTCCTACGTCTTCTAACATCTGAAGATATTTATCGTCTCGTAATGCTGCTGTAAGCGGCAATCTAATCTGTACATTGTTATTGGCGTAATTATTGTGCGTCAGTTGCAGATCTATCTACATCCCACTGCTGGGCACGTGTCTCTCCCCATTAATAGGGAGGCCTGGAGCTTACTCCACCGCGCTGCTCCAATGCGGGTTGCTGGAGATGCGGGTTAGAGGCCAATCCACTGTCGGATGTTTTCATACCGTCCATAACTTCTCCGACTAAGTTTAACGACTGTTATCTGTCGATAACAACGAGAAACGACAGCTCTAAAGCACGAAAATGCGCATAAAATTTTAGCCACTTGCGGTCTAGCCATGACATACCCGACCGCACCCGTTGTGCATAGCTGCGTAGATCACTTGCGTTTTACACTAACCGGGCCATGCTATTGCGCAGTCAAGTTAGGCAATTCACAAGCCACCTTGATCACATTTACTCTAATTTGGGCAAAATTATTTCATAATATTCCAAACTGATTTTGATGCTGTTTTAAGTCTTTTATTGTTTGTTTTATTCTAAATAAATCAGCAGTATGTCTTGAATAACGATAAAAAAAACTTAACATCTATCCGGGTTATGTCGTCAAGTACATTTATATCGCCATTAAATGGTGCTAAAGTCTACTCGTATTTTAGAGAAGTAGTGTGGCGTCGAGAAGATGGTTCAGTTGTAGAAGTGCCAATGGAATCGAGCGACGAGAGAGGAGTTTTAAGACTGACTTCGGTGAGAGGTTCGACCGCGGGCAGTTACACTTGCGAAGTTCGCGCCGACAGCGGAGAAATAGCCCGGAGGACTGTAAGGATCGAAGTGCATAGTGAGTTTACACTTTTGTCTAGTACAACATCATTACTTACATAAAAATATTCTTTAAGTTATATAAGACTGTTTTGAATTAAATGTCTTTCTACCTACTCTACCTACCTACACCTATTTGCTACCTTTCTACCTAGAGTTATGCACTCTATGCTTAATTTCGTTCTCCGTTCTGTCTCTGTCACTAGTTTATGAATTAGCGTAATTAAACTGTTGAAGGTTTTCATTTAAATATTGTTCTTATACAAGACGAGAAGAGTTCCAGATTCTTTGATTTTGTCGTGTTTCAACTTTTTTGAATCATTTATCTTTACCTTATATTAAAAACGTTATTACTAAAGAACTCATCACAATTCCGAAAACGTCTCTAAAATAAATGTTCCGTAAACTTTTGAATTGGATCAATCACAATTGAGCCAATTTATACTCATTTGTTGACAGAGCCGCCGAAAATTGCGCCATTCCAATTTCCCGAAGAATTAGAAGTCGGTGGAAGTACGCAAGCGACGTGTAGTTTGGTTTCTGGAGACAAGCCAATACAGTTCTCGTGGCATAAAGATAACCTGCCGATTCCGTCAGTATTAAAGGTAAACTTACTAATTATCATACATACTTAACTTAATTAACTATACATGCTTGCTACATTTAAAAAAAACAATAAATTAAAAAAAAATTGAAATAAGTTACAAAAAGCCATGTGTATGCCATACAATAAATACAATCATAGAAGAGCTAGTAATAGATCTCATTTATCCAGAAGAATTTAACAAGAAGGAAATTTTCAATGTACGAGTAGTTACTTTCATGGTTGTAAATATTGTGTGTAGGTCATGTGTAGGTATTAATGTTCGTACTATCTAGTGCGGGCGCACAATAGAATTTGTTTCCTTAAATTGTAACAATATAAAGTTTATATCGACAGGTGGAACAGAAAAACATGGACTTCTTTACGATACTAATCATACAAGACTTAAGCTCAGTACATACAGGCGAATACTCCTGTAGAGCTACGAATGATTTTGGGACTGTCAGTCATAGCGCTTCTCTGACTGTAAAAGGTTGGTATTTTAAGACATTCTCTATTTTACTATAGTTAAAATACTTCTGAAAAATATATTTATACTTCTCTTCATAATAAATAGAAGTGTTTTCACTTAGAGCCTCCGACATGGGTGTGGCGTGCCCAGAACACTTCAGTATCGGCCGGAGCTGCCGTACTTCTACCATGCTCAGCTAAGGGCCAACCTTTGCCAAGAATTTCTTGGGAGTTTTCATCAGGTATATCTTTTTAAATAAAGTACACACATACAAAGGTTACGTATATAATCAACATTCGACGACTAAGCTAACATAAAGACCCAGCCAGATAAAAACATCATCATTAATTTTCTCCCCCGCTTGTAAACAAAAACCGGAATCCCTGAGCCACACGGGTCATCATTTATTTAGTAATTTTACATAACATAACTACAAAAAAATGCTGAATCTAATCTCTTTCACAGACTACTTCCACTTCGTTATACAACCGTAACATAAAGAATAATAATATCTGTAACATTTTCAGCCAAATCGAATCATAAACTTGAATTAAACTGATACATGTTTTCTATGTAGAGGGTGACAACTGGCGTCATATTCTATGGGGCCAGTCAGATACATCTGACGCAAGCGAAGGATCTATCCTCTCCGATGGGACAGTTTGGCTAAGGGCTGCCACCCCCGAACACGAGGGCTGGTACCGATGTACGGCAAGAGCACCGCACGCATTCTTACATCACTCTTTTTTTCTGGATGTAAGAGGTAAGTGAGAGTGCGCCAGAGATTTGTCATTATGTCATTATTGTAGTCTTTAACTTAATAGAAGATATCGATTTTAATTTCCTTTGTCCTGTATTTAACATTTTATGAACTTTTGTATCGATCATATCTTATGTTGAGAATAACTTAATACACATACAGTACAATGTACTGTATATTGTAGGAGGTAGAACTATTATGGTTCACCCGGGGAAGTACCACCGCTGCACCCACTTCTGCCGTGAACCAATTCTGTTGTGTTTCGGTGGAAAGGTGCAGTTGCCGGCCACACTTACATGAGGCGACCACCAGCCCCGGAGTAAAAGCGCAACTGCATACGACCTCAGACAAGACTTACCTATGCTTGCTTGAGGTTGTGTGTAGATGTCCATGGACTACAGCGACCACTTAACTCCACGTGGCCTGCATGCTCGTCTGCTACTCCATTCGAATAATAATAAAAATGTAAGAATATGAAACCGATTCAGTTCAATTTAATTGAACAAATAATTTTCATTTTCATTGGATAGGAGACGAACACGTAGACCACTGGTGTTAAAGGATGCGTCCCATGGATGGCCAGGTCCTGTCTGATTCATGCCTGAAGACGTATACAGTTAGGCTGCCATCCCGGAAGTTTTCCGGAATTTACGGAATGGTTGCTTCATATCAGTCTGACCTTCACACGAAACACAACAGAATTGCTACAAAGCGGAAATTTGCAATCTGTCAAGCCATCAAAGTTCTTCTACTTATGAAGTATATGTGATACACGTTTTAAAATTTTATGAAGGAACATTCTGTGAAATTTATTAAATTGTTGTTATTACTACGCAGAACCCCCTAAACTGACGCGTGGAGGGGGAGGGGGAGAAGCAAGATGGGTCGTCAGGGGATCAACAGCTCGCCTGACCTGTACTGTTCGAGGTGAACCAGAGATACACGTACACTGGACCCATGATTCGAGACCCTTGGCGTTACAGTAAGTTTTCATTTTTTTGTATTTGGAGTTTGGAGCATGTAGGCCACGTGGTGTTACGTAGACATCTACACACAACCAGAAGGAAACATATACGTACGTAAAGCGGTTTTCAGACTACGCTATAATATAATAGCATATAGTATATATCTCATAGCACTACAATATCGCGCACCATACATTGTTATGAACACGTTCACACTGTACTGTATTACATTTTATTGGCTTACTATACCTACTCTCAAAAATCTCAAATCTCGATCTTCAATCGATTTAAAACTCTTCACACATCGCGATCAACTGAGCTTGCTATGTACTATAAATGCTAGCTATAATATCGCGTAATGTGAATGCCGTGCTATATAACATAGCATTACGCCCTTCTTTGGTATACTATATAGCACAATAGTATAGCGTAGTCGGAAATCAGCTTAAGTCTTGTCTAAGGTATTTAGTGGCGCTGCTACTCCCGAGGCTGAAAGTCGCCTCCTGCAACTCTGGCCGGCAACTGCACCTATCCACTGGTAAACAATATAACAGTAGTAACAGTCTATAGTCTACATGTTTTCTTTTAAGTTAAATATAATTTAATCTATTTGTTTATTCACTAAAAGTAATACACCCACATATATAATAAGTTCACGGCAGAGCTGAGTACAGCAGTGAAACTTCACGGGCGAATCGTTTAAGTTTTACAACCTACCAAAATTTTCATTCATATTATTAACATTATTCAGCGGTGTCTGGTGCAGTGTACTAACCGCCTTAGCGTTGCCCTGAGTATTGTTTTGTGATAACAAGTTTCTAAAAGGTTTCATTCTTTTTTAAAGATTACATATTATTATTTAAATGAGATAGACATTGATAAATTAATAGTGCGTACCTAATAAACATACGTACGCATAGTAAATTAAAGTTTAATATCTCTCTGCTGTTCAGTGGCAGCTATAAAAATAGTTAATATGATTTTCTTACAAAGACGCTTCTTCTAGTTCAGATAACGTAACAATGTGATATCCTTTGTTGACCACAAGAGTAAAATTGAACTAGATAAACTGAATACCCGCGCGTGTACGCTATTTTATTACGTCATAAATAGCAGTGTTCGTTATTCGTTAAAAATCTGATGAAACTCTTTTATTTACTCTAGGGTATTTTTCCACTCTCTGACAGGACAAATATTTTACGTAAAAATTTTCACCGCGCCTTTTTTATCTTTTTCATCGCATCTATATTTGGTCACATAAATTGAAGTACTTTGATATTGGGTTTATAATTTCATTTGATAAGCAATTTTAAACATCTGTCTTTTGTTGATTAAAGAGTAACGTCAAATTAACAAACGCACATTAGTTTGTAGCTTTGAAATGTTGAACATTTATTATTATATTGCTTAATATAAGTTCAAAACATAACACTATGTTACATCACATTGTCGAATGGTCATGGTTGATTCTACATTTGCAGTAAATCCAACATTCGTTTGGCTTAACCCGCTTAATTTATTTCCGCCAATTCTTGCAATGTCCTAATGTGCCGTAAAGTTGTTTTATATTTTTTATAATTTTTCAGTTCTGCCCAAATAGATGGACCAACATATTTGGAAATTGTTTATTGAAAGTACTTTACTCACGCTTATCTCATATACCTAATTAAATACAATAATTTACCAAATATTAGCATATTTACCCACCCAGTCGTATATTTTGTTACATGATTCAAATTATCTCCTACTTCAAATATAATTTAAGTGCTTTTTTGTTGTTTATGTTATTAATAATAAATATTGATATATTGTTATGCCGTTAGGTTTGCAATAGGTAATCCCAATTAATAATGTCATTGTATACAATATTTTTCGGCCCTGCCATTTATAAATATAAAAACAGTAACAATCTATGCGAAATTACGGAGTTCCCTACTGTTACGTCACTATGTCAAATGGTCATTGCTGCACTCGCAGTAAATCCGGCTTTCGTTAAGCTTAGCGCGATTTACGTGTCGCTGTCAAGCGCTGGCTGCAGTGGCCTAAATTGTCAAGCAATTCCTTCGAGAATTTCCACTTTTTAGTCCAAAAGCATTTTTTCCCTATTGATCAAACTTTTTTACGTAAAACCAAAACAAACTTTGGAACATTGTAGATATAAAAAATATAACTATACAATAATATATCTAGCGAGGTTACGGAGATCCCTACTGTTACGTCACTATGTCAATTAGTCATCGCTGCACTCGCAGTAAATCTAGCTTTCGTTTACGCTTAGCGCGATTTACGTATCGCTGTCAAGCGCTGCAATGGCCTAATTCGTTAGCAATTCCTTCAGGAATTTTCCACTTTTCTGTACAGAAGCATTTTTTTTTCTATTGATCAAACTTTATTTACATAAAACAATAACAAACTTAGGAACATTGTAAATATAAAAAATATAACTATATACAACTTAATAACTTATACTAAACTGTAATATGAAGCATTTTTATCTATTTAATATAAATTATATAGTTTGTATTTTACCTGAGTTCTACTTTAGAAATCACTAAACACTATTAGGCGAAGGTTAATTATTTATATCAGTATATTTGGTTTGTTTTACTTGAATATAGAAAATGCGCTTTTCTTTTTATTCGAACCCCAGAGTACCGCTTTATTTTTATCTAGAATTACAATTGGAAACAAAACGCGAATACACGCTATTACGTCACAAAGTGGTATGCTCATCACAGCAATCACAGTAATTCCTGTTTCATATAAGCTTAGCTACCACGCTGTACATTTCGCTGTGAAACGCTGCAATGACCTTATTCAGCAGCAATCTGATGAATCTGTTTTCTGTACCCTTGGGAATCTTTCCGATCTTTCCGTTCACTGTCAAAATAGATATCCGAAAGTCCAAATATTTATCGTTGTTTTTTGTATTTATTACGATGTGACTTCATTACTCGTACATACGCTTATTTTCGATTCCACACAATTCATACCTATTTTGTAACTGTAACTCGAGTTTATTTACTTATTAACAGCTCTCCCCTTGATAACTGATTGTAAATTTGCGCTTATAAGCGTGTCAGCGCCCTTGCTATTTTGATATACCCGATCCAAACCCAAAACCTTACAAATTTACACATGCTATCCTTTTTTTGTTATTTTGTATGATATTATAATTAGATGACGTCAAAGAAAGACATATAATTACAAATAAAATAAAATCTACATTAACGACCTTGTCTGGTCTTTACAACGTAACCTAATAAAACTTTTCTGGTCTGATGAAACTTCATTAACGTTTTAGTTCCAACTCAAGTAGGTAATTTTTGTGTAATCCGTGGTGCCCATGCGTAGTTATCACTTTGTGAGGGAGTTACCGCTAGTCCGAGCACTCTCAATGCTCAATGATGTGGTCGCTTCGGATTTTGAAGTAGTTTTCGCAAAGCGGCAGCTGAGTTTCGTGAAAAATAATATAAACGTCTTGGATAATGTAATGTAATGTTTATGTAGTGTATAAAATTGTGTAAATAAATAAATAAATTAGTGAGTAATACACTTTTTTGGCCCTCAGTGGTTCAGGTGGCGTGGAGATGCGGGACATTGGAAACGGGGCGATGACATCCGAAATAACGATAACGCATGCGGGACCCGAACACGCCGGGGATTACCGCTGCCTGGCCAGGAATTTGTATGGCAGTGACGAATTGATATTCCGCCTGTTTGTCAAAGGTAACGTATCGATTGTTATTAAAGCTGGGTTTATTACCCTAGCTTTTTAAACTTAAGACCACCATCATTTCTCATAAGAAGAAACAGGCGCACTGCACAGTGATTAAGTAAAATAATGACGTTGTTAGATTGCTATTAAAATTTGTGGAGTGTAAAGATACTAAAATAGCATTGTATAATGCAAAATTTTATATCAGAAAGCAATATTTTTGTTAATACAGTTTTGCTGAGCTTATGAGATAGAGAGATAATTACAGAAATTGAATTGAAAATCTTTATCAAAACTTAATTTGAATAACAATTTCTTACTTATTTTTAAAGATTTGATAGTTTAACCATAGTTTAGGTATGTACATATATAAAGTTATTGTGTTGACGCTAATACCAATACACAATGTATAGTTTAAGATAGATATGTATTAACCAAACATAGTACGTTTTGAGGAATAACAATGTGCTTATCAATACGTTCCAATGGTGGGAGAATAGTTAACTGTCATTTCTTTGATAGATACGAGTACAGGTTCATACTAACGGATTGAATATTGAAACGACCAGTCTCTCAATTGTAATACCGTCGTGAATATGTATTTACATATTATTTAATTAAGGAATTTTTAACTTAAATAGTAGGTATGTTGTTGGCTAAATTGAAATAAATAAAGGATTGATTTTTCCATTAGTGCTAGGTAGAAAGGATTGGGATCTTATTTGTTTCATCCAGAAAACTCTTCCTCTAGTGAATATCCTTCGAGTATTTGAATGAGCAGCGATAGCCGAGTGGTGAAAACCGCGGTCTTCGACGCGACCGATCCCAGGTTAAAATCCTCGGCTCGCACTTCTGACAAAGAAATTTGTCATGAATTTATCGTTGCTCCACGGTGATGGAAAATATCGTGATATTTCATTGATTACGATGTTCTCCATCGCCGTGCATGCCTGAGAGAAATTCATAATTTCTCGAAAGCATGACGTCCACCAATCCGCACTTGGCCAGTATGGTGGACTATGGCCTAAATCCCTCTCAATTGTGTGAGAAGGAGACCTGTGCCCAGCAGTGGGACATAAAAAAAGGTTGAAAAAAAAATTGGAATCAAATGATGACATTTTATATAGCTCGGAGATTAATATTCATGCGGAAAAACGGAAAAGTCTAGCTCTGAGAAACTCGTACCCAAATGCAAGTCTACAGCACGGATTTATCGGCGCAATCTGGATTGATGGATGCTTTACTTTCGCTCTAAAACAGGTGATACTTGACAATTTATTTATTTATTTATTTATCTTAATTAAAACGGTTACAAAAACCAATTACATTAATTAGGAACTAACTATCATACATCACGCTCACAGAACCTGAGACATTCTGACAATATATCCTTCCACTCATCCACAAACAGATCGCATTCAGGGTTGGCATCCAGGAAAGCGTTAAGAGCGGAGAGAACTCGGGGCACGGGAGAAAAGGCGCGTGCAACTGTGCGCGCACGTGGGACGGCGAAAAGGTCATGTTTACGGGCCCGGAGGTACGGGGCCGGGACAAGAACTGTATTGGTGGACATGTGTCACTGGTCAAACTAATTATTATTATATTTATTATTATTAGGTTTCTAATTATTATTATTATTAGGTTTCACCCGCGATAGTAAATTATAAATTTTTATTTTCGTTATGGTTCACTATTAGCTATAATGTTACACATGAGATATAGATACTGTGGCAAGCTTTTTTGTTAGACTATTTAAGATAAACATATCCATCGTACATTACATATGTGTAGCACAATTCACACAATACCTTTATAAATTGTAGCCTATATGCTATTCTGATGTATAAGCTATTTATAGTAAAGTTTCATTGAAATCCATTCAGTAGTTTTTACGTGAAAGAATAAGATGCCGTCGCCAATAGAGATAATCACGATGCTACAATACTGGTTGCAGTAGTATGAGTAAGTGTTTACCCCGGAGCAGGATGTTTGCAAATTGTGCACAAGGTCTTCAAGAAGGTTGTTTTATTTATTTTTTTCAACCTTTTTTCTTCATGTCCTACTGCTAGGTACAGTTCTCCTCTCAGAAGTGTGAGGGACTTAGACCACCATGCCGGCCAAGTATAGATCGGTGGCCTTTGAGAAATTATTAATTAAATAATAAAATTATGAGTTAGGTACTTTCAGGCATGCACAGTGATGGAAAAAAATCATAATTAAATATTGGGTACAATTTTTACCTAACCGTTGAGCAGCGATAAATACTGCGAAAAGGTTAGATGCTAGCTTATTTGTCAATAACTTAGTCTTAACGTGCCATCAAAAGCATGATATTGGCCACTAGCAGTAACCAATCTCACGCCTGCCAAAACCCGTTTTGCTTATTTAATGTAAGCTCATCATCAAGCGCGCATGGCCTGGCGGTTAGCGTAGAACGCAAACGATCTATGCAACTAAGCCAAACGGGCGCGGTCGGGTGTGAGATGGGTGACCGCTAGTGGCAAAAAATTTCGCGCGCGTTTCCGTGATTCGGAGCCGTCGGTCCCGGTTGTTGTCGATAGATAACAGTCGTTAAACCTTGTCAGAGGCCTTATGGGCGGTTTGAAAACATCCGACAGCGGGTTAGCCACTAACCCGCATCTCCACCAACCTGCATTGGAGCAGCGTGGTGGAGTAAGCTCCAGGACTCCCCAATAATGGGGAGAGACCCGTGCCCAGCAGTGGGACGCAAAAAGGGTTGCAGCCAATGTAAGCTCAACTGCGTATTGCGCTAGCCACAGGGCTATGCGCGATGACTTGATAAATATATTCGTGGGTCTAAAGTACGACAAGGATTACCGGAGCAATCTGTGCGGCAGTGATGGATTGGTTTCCTTTCGCTCCGAGATGTGATGAATGACAAGAACTTTATTGGCGGACATGGATCAAGGCTTGGTTAATTAATTAGCGATGGAGTTTCGGTATTTTGCGATCTTCACAAAAAATAATTTACAAATTGTTAAATATAAGTGAATAAACTTTTGGAATACATGCATACTGATGCATAAACATCGGTGTAGAATAGGATATATTATGAGCTGTGGGATATGACTTTTAATATTGTCGATTAAATTCCTTTGAAATTGTTTAGTAAGTTTTGTACTAAGAAACTTATATACACCCAAAAAATGTTAATTCAATTACAAACTTTTTAAAGAAATTTTCGTTTATTATTTATTATTCCGAGACGCAAATTACTAAAAATTGCAACCATTTTCCAAAGGCTGAATTTTTGAATTTACATCGCAATGGTGTAGTAGAGAAAATGTATTAAGTATCTCGTCCATCAGCTGGATTCCTTAGCGTGACATTAAATTTAATAAATTAGAAACTCTAAATTTAGTTAGAAGATTGTTGCAGTTTTTATTTGCTCGATCACAGAATATAGCATCTATTCCAGCAACATTGGAACCATCTGGATTATCTAGAAACGATGGCAAGAGGCCTGATGGCGTTACTCTGGTGCCGTGGAATCTAGGACGGCCACTGGTATGGGACGTGACATGTGCGGATACCTTAGCCCCATCGCACATAAGCGATACTGCAGAGAGGGTGGGGTCCGCGGCCGACCATGCACAGTCTCTCAAGCGCCGCAAATATAGTAATTTGTCGGATAATTATCTATTTGCGGCGCTAGCGGTAGAGACTATGGGACCATGGTCTTCTGACATGAAGAAATTCATGTCAGAAATGTCGACCAAACTTGTCCTTGCCTGTGGTGACCTAAGAGCTGGCGGCTATTTTGCCCAACGGCTCAGTCTAGCCATACAAAGGGGCAATGCCGCCAGTGTCTTGGGGACCATGCCTCACACGGACTTTTTAGATGAAATATTTTATTTATAAGCCTTTTATGTTTTATATGTTTTTATTTATATTTTAAGTTATGTATATAGTTAATTAAGATTAGTGTTAAGTTGTTTTGTATTTAATATAACATATATGTTGTAAATAAAAAAAAAACCAAGAATATAGCTATTAAATATCAGAATCTTTAAATTATTCCTTTTACGCTTCTTTACTTAGAACGCCCGAACACTCCAGAAGAAGTTCGTGTGTCAGAAGTATGGTCACGCCGAGCACGAGTGACTTGGCGAGTCGCAAGGGGGGCGCTAGTATCGCACTACTCACTCCAGTACAAATCTCTAAGCCGAGAACACGTCAACGCACCGCTAAACGCTCCGCTACCCACTCTACTTGACACTTGGGACACGCCCGATGTCCTCAACCTCACACTATCTAATTCGGATTTACTACAAGTCGCGTAAGTTTGAACAAGCTTATAAATCTGATATGCCCCTAGGAATTCAATTTATAGCAGTATGACACGATAATAGTGACGCGGAGCTTTTTGCTAGATGTTTTTTGACGATATTTTAACTTGTGTTTTTGGTATGAGAGTGTTTGTATATACTTGAAAATTCTGCAATTTATTTTATTAAAATTTGTAAAGCGTATAATGTGAATTCAATGTTGATCCATCTGTTGTTATTGTTTATAGATTGTTCAGTTTTAATTAGAATTTTGTTCCTCTTTACAGGCAATGGAGTTGTAGTATCTATATATATGTTGTGTTGTGTTATTGTGTTCTAATAAATTAGAAATTCCTACAAATCACGACTATTTCATGTTTTGTTATTCATTGTTATATTTTATTTGTATAATATTTAGATATAAAGTTTTATTTATACAAATATACAAGTTACCTAAGTTGCTTATTTACCAGGTTTTACCTAATATCTTATTTAACATTTCAGTAAAATGATTTAGATTCCAAAACTGTATCTTTTCCTAAACGCTACTCTTCTCATTTCCCGCTCCGCTCATGATTTTAAACATGCCCTAAATCATAACCTCAATGACTAATTCGGATTTGCTACAAGTCGCGCTAGTTTGTAGAAGCTTATGAATATGATAATGCATCCAGGATTTCAATTTCAGCACAATTTATGTAGTACAAATTCGTCTATCTTTCACGCGTAAGCTGAAATTGATTGCCGTGTTCGGATATCGTAAGCGTGTTAAGATATAACTACGATATTAATGGAAATTTATGGGTATTGATTTCAGGGCAGTATATTATGTTGTAAGATTAATGTAGTTTCGTTGAAGAGCTTAGTAAATGTAAGAACCTACCAATGTAGATGTATTGAATAGTAATAGAGACCATGGATTAGGAACAAAGGAATGTCCTTTCTATGTGGTGACAGTACTGACATCATGTTTAATCTTTAATTTTTCATTTTTGTATTTTTTCTTGGACATGTATTTTTATTTTTAAATGGGCTTAAAATATTTTTGGGCAAATACGATATATCGGTACGACAGATTTAAAGTACTCAGTAATTTACGTATAATTTATCACTATAAAACTTATATTCGCTAATCAAGCAGATTCAGCTGCTGATCTAATTAAGAAAGGCCATCGCAGTTCAGAACCGAGGTTTCCTTTGTACGTAGGATACACAAAGGAGGTCAATTAAAATAGCTATATATAGGTTGGAGTCAGCTTTATAATGGTTATTCGATCAATTGTATATAAATATAGGCAAAGTAGAATAGTAAGGCCCTGTTGTTAGACCTAGAAAATAATCTAAAAATAAAATACCTCACACTTATAATCTCAAAAAGTCCGGCATTAATTAGCATTTATTTTATTTAACCAATCACCTTTAGATCGGAAGGCCTAGGCCGTGATGAAGCCTCAGTATCAGGCCTTGCACCTGATACTGACTGTAAGTTGAGGATAGAAGCTAGCTATCAATGTCATTGCTTCGGCTTATACTACCTCTAGACATTTTACCACTCTCCCAATACACTTATTTATTTATTTGACGACCCGCTTGGCACAATGGTTACCATGCCGGACTGCCAATGGAGGGGTCCCGGGTTCAATTCCTGGCGAAACAGAAATTTGAGTGATGAGTTTAAATTTCTGTTCTCGGTCTGGGTGTTTGTGTCCATGGTACTCACGACACAGAAAAAATATATTAGACATGCTAACAGCTTAACATACGATACTAAACATTACTTAAACATTTCTCACAATGTACTCTGGGTACATGCATGTACAGCATTTACTGAACAGACGTATTCTTAAGAAAAAAATAAATATGGTCATATGTAATTATTACCTACATATGTGGTTCTAAAGCATACTAAGCTAAGCAACATTTAAATAATAAACATACAAAAAATAAATTATAAAAATTAATAGGTATTAAATATGATGCTTATGTCACTAAGAACCAAGATTGATCAGAAACATAGACAATTTCTTCTTAAAGTTGGAATATTTGTCGTGGAAAATATCTAAGTCAGCTGATGCACATACTTGATTATATTATGTTGATATTCTTTTAAGATTTTAGTAACAGGATGTCGTGGGTATCTTCATCTTCATTACACACATATAGTAAAGCAATAATTTAATTCTTTAGGTCTGAAGGTCCAGGGCGTGGTGGGGCCTCGGTGTCAGGCCTAGCACCTGACACCCGCTATGTACTCAGGATATCTGCTATCAACGACGTCGGTGCTTCGGCATATACTCCGCCTATACACTTTACTACTCGAGAAGAAGGTAGATATTTAAAAGTTAATTGGAATATTATGGATAATAATTTAGCAAATTTGGGATCGATGTACTTAAAAATAATATCGATAGTGATAATCTTAGCTGACTTAGTACTTTATAAATTTGAATTTTATTGAAAAATCGGCTCCTATTCAATTAAGTATAACAAAGTTAAGTTATGGTTATATATTTAATCACAATAAATTTCAAATAATATTTAATGAATATTGATTGCAGGCGCTATGTCGTCAGAATTTCCAACTATAAATAGTGCATTTAACAAACAGTAAAAATACTAAATTACCTACCTATTTTTTTCCGAATAAGCTATATAAAAATGTATTTACTTTTTACGAACTATTTTTTTCATTACCGCTTACAATATACGAGTACTTACTACATTCGTGTCTCCAAATTCATTTAGAAATCGAATCTTAGCGATTTTGAAGTACAATTGCTATTTGGCTGCAACCCTTTTTGCATCGCACTGTTGGGTTACGGGTCTCTCCCCATTATTGCGGAGGCCTGGAACTTACTCCACCGCGCTGCTCCAATGCGGGTTGGTGGAGATGCGGGTTAGTGGCCAACCCGCTGTCGGATGTTTTCAAACCGCCCATAAGGTCTCCGACAAGGTTTAACGACTGTTATCTATCGACAAAAACCGGGACCGACGGCTTAACGTGCCCTCCGAAACACGTAAACGCGCATGAAATTTATTGCCACTAGCGGTCACCCATCTCACACCAGACCGCGGCCGTTTGGCTTAGTTGCATATATAGTTTGCATTCTACGCTAACCGCCGGACCATGCGCGCTACAATATTACTAAATTGCTATCGCTAAATTGCTACTTATGAAGTGTATACTGCTAAAACATATTATATATTAGGTATACAATATAGTAATAATTCTTACCCATTTAAGTACATAGCTAATTAGGTTTTCCCTTTATAGCACCAGGAGGAGTTCCACGTGACATAACCGTTCGTGCGTTACGCGCTCGCGAGCTTCTCGTCACTTGGCAGGTATAATACAAGCTAAAATGTAATATTGCGAGAATCCAGGGACCAAATTCCGCAAGCTTAATATTGTCCCCAACATTGGTGGAGTGGAGAATTGGGAGTCTTTCATCAGTTAGGAGTCAGTTAGGCTTAGTGGGCGAATGGCTTCCATTTTGTTAAAAATGCATCGAAAAAACTTTCTAGACCAGACCATTTAATGCAAATCTACATATATCATGAATTAGTTTGATGTATGGTTCTTAGCTTGATTTTCGAATCCTGGAAGATTTTTTTTATGAATCTTTTAAATAAAATCCACTAAGCTATGATGGAAATCCTGACTCCTCAGTTAGGCTTGGTGGGAGAATGGCTTCCATTTTGTCAAAAATGCATCGAAAAAACTTTCTAGACCAGATCATTTAATGCGAATCTACATATATCATGAATTAGTTTATTGTATGGTTCTTAGCTTGATTTTCGAATGCTGGAAGTTTTATTTATAAATCTTAAACGATGACTATATGCCAATTATTAACTTGTAAGAGATGTTGGCCTACCCGAAAATATCTACTACCTATAAGCAAAACCTGTCGTGTTCCAAGTATTCTCTCTGATGCATTTCACAATAGTTAATTCTAAGAAGCTGAGACGCTTGCCTTTATGTCTGAAATATTCGCTTAGTTCGAAGTTGACTCGGCAATCATCCCACAAAGAGACCCTGCATTTTCTTCGAAATTGTAGGAAGCGTGTTTGTTTTAACAGAAATTATTGTGAGAAAAAAGAAAATAAAAAAACTAATAATATATTATATTTTACTTTTCAATTACGGTTATTTTAAACTAAATATATTGTAAAAAGATTGCAAACCGTGAAATCTAATGTCTCACTATCTGGAATGATTTTTTTTTGAAATTTCATAAAAAATGGGAAACTTACGTGTTAACCTTTTAGAAACACAGATTTGCTTAGGTCAATCAATAAATGGCAGCTTTCTAAAGTGACAAAAATGAAGCAAAATACTATTATTTTCTAATAATTATGAATGGACAATTTCATTCATTTGAAAAATAATAATTCCAAAAAGCAGTAATACTGGTGTATCTGCAATATTCGCTTAGCTCTGAGCAATGCAGTTATCCGTAAAGATATTCTTCTAAGACGAGGCATTTATCTAAATTCCAACAAGCGTTTTGTACTCACAGAAAAATCTATATTCAAAACATAATACCTTTTTTTATTTAAATGGAGTATCAGGCGAGCATGCAGGCCACGTAGTGTTAAGTGGTCGCTGCAGCCCATGGACATCTACATACAACCTCAAGCAAGCATAGGTAAGTATTGTCTGAGGTCCTATGCAGTTGCGCTGCTACTCCGGAGGCTGGTGGTCGCCTCATGTAAGTGTGGCCGGCAACTGCACCTTTCCACCGAAACACAATAGAGTTGGTTCACGGCAGAAGTGGGTGCAGCGGTGGTACTTCCCCTGGTGAACGATAATAGTTCTACCACCTACAGAATACCTAAAATAAATATAATATTATTTTTCATATCACATGCATTGAAACAGCGAGTTTTGACCTCTGTTTTGCCAGTCGAAATAAGATAATATTTCAAACCAATGCGAATGTGTCAGACAACGTTGTTTCTGCCCTAGGGGAGAAACAACATTGTTTCTACCCGGCACCTTCATTTATTTATCATTTACGTCTTTATTTCAAGTCTATCAGAATCGCATTGACAACTGTCGTCAAATCGTTGTCAAAAAATATTACTGCGCTATTTGTCTGAAATAGTCTTACTTCGACTGGCTACAGAAATCAAAACTCGTTGTTTCATTACATGTGATATGAAAAATACAGTGTGTGGCACGGGATGAAACACGATTTCAGACCAGGGCGATGACAGCCCTTGCTTAGCTCGGGCAGGACCTCTCCCCCTCGTCAGAAATCGTCTTGTTTCACCCCTTGCCACACAATATACTATAGTGATATTCTATCTGATGCATCTCATAGCTATACAATAGCTTCCAAGAAGCAGACATGCCTTTGTATTCTGTAATATTCGCTCAGCTTAGTGGTGACTCGGCAATTACCCGCAAAGACATGCTTCTGAGAAGCGGCATGTTCCCCGAAATTGCAACAAGCGTTTTGTATAAACAGAAATAGCTGTATTTAAAACAAGATACGTCGTGTAGAACAAACATGCAGATTATTTAGTATTATATTTAAGACGATCCTGGCTTCCAAGAAGTAGAAAGCCTTATATTATATTTTAAAAAGTAAAAGAAACTACATATGTGTTTTTTTCTAAAAAATGCGATCATCTTCCTCGAAAAATAATTTCATGGTCGGATAAAATTTTGGTTTATTTTGTTTAAGAGATGAATAATATTATGAATTACAATTCTTCAGGTGGTAGAATGCAAAATTGTACATAATATTATTTTAATCACGATATACATGTTTTTTCAAAATATATCACCCCGAACATTCATTATGAGTGAGACGCTAAACATTTTAATTTAGTCCACGAAGAATCTGATATCTATTTTTACGCAACAAAGTACTAATCCACCTACATCTTAATCTTATCTTCACTACCCGAAGCTTTGTTAATTATTATAGGATAAACATATTGAGAGCACGTTTAAGCTCACATGGTCTGTTAATCCTGGCAAAGCGTCTGTGCTTAATACTGTCCAATTACAGTTAATCTTTTTGTCCGTGGCCTCTGCCAATAGAAATCTGGCACGGGATACTATTGGGCTATATGATTCGCTGTGTAGGAAGTGTCCAAGGGAAACTTTTTTTTGTCACATAATAGCCAATCCTTACTCGACTCGATCTTATTTGATTTTATTTTGGTATCGGGGGGGGAAACCTTCAAAAGGTACCCGGCATCTTGGGAGGGGATACCGAGTCATGTGGGATTTGACCGCACTAAAACCTCCTCGGTGGCCTATCTCTGCGCTTGGGGAGGACTCCGCATATTAAGCGCACGTTTATTCTGGTTTATTCCAGATAAACAGACAAACATGAACCTTCATGCTCTGATAATTTTGGCTTAATATTATCCAATTATACTGTACTGTTTATCCGTAGCCTCCGCCAAGAGAAACCTGGCATGGGACGTTATTGGGCTACACGATTCGTTGGTGGGAAGTGTCCGAGGAAGGGAAAGGTGTGCCAACAGACGCCGGGTCCGAGAGCGGGGCTAGTGCGGACGCTACGAGTACTACGCTGAGAGGCCTGAAGGCTGCGACGAGATATGGAGTGACTGTGCGGGCTTATAATGCTGCTGGTACTGGACCGTTGTCGCCGCCTCACTATCGACACACTTTAGAGTCACGTGAGTATTTTTGACCGCAACCCTTTTAGGTTACCATTGCTGGGCACCTATAGGTCTCTTATTAAGCTTGGACCGCATTCCACTACACTGCTCCGATGTCGATTAGTGGCGATGGGGGTTATTGGTAAAGATAATGATGATATCCTTATGTAACTGTATCATGTAGCTGCATTATTATGATTAGACTTTTTTCATAAATAATCCACAAATCTTCACTCCCATTAGCAACACTATTAAAATAAACAAAATAACGTTTCACACTCATAGCTCCGCAGTAAGGTAGGTTTACCCTGTGTCGTGGGTACCACCGACACACACAAAGACAGAAACACAAATACCCAGAGAACAGAAATTTAAACTCAGCATTCAAATTTCTACCCCGCCGGGAATCGAACCCGGGACCCTCCAATCGGCAGTCATAGGCAGATAACCATTGCGCCACACGGGTCGTCAAGAAAAATAATCCATAAAGTAAAAGAATCCAAGATAAATATTATCTCCAACATAAAGGAAACAGCGAGTTTTTATTCAAATGAACATTATAATTTGTTCATTCAAGTGAAAAATAATGTACTTAGATATTTTTTTACTCCTCCTTGTTTCTGTGGCACTGATAATATATAAAGAAAACCTTTCAATGCTGCGTTTATGAAAATACGAAGAAACTTTGAAGAGCTTCGCTAAGTTCAAGGGACTTCAAATATTACTTCCAGTAGGTAGCAACAGCGAAAATTTCGTATACAACTTTAATACGCACTCGCCTTGCTTCAATTTTCGTATACAACATAACATCAAAACACTGGTTATTTTACCGTTTTGACGACCTGTTGGGACAAATGGTCGTGGGTTCGGTTCCCAGCAGTGAAGAAATCGAAATGATGAATAAGGAGGTCTTTTATCTTAAGGTCTTACATTTTTTTGTGTGACACTGGTTCTTATTGTGGGTCAGATTACACTCATGTGTGAACCGTTATTTATTTATTTAAAACACACGTATGTTCGTCTTGTTGCATGTAAATGTAGGCAGTTGCAACCGCTTATTCTGAACAGCTTATTGTTAAGATAAATCATGAGTAGAATTTTAATATTCTATTGTAGGTAGTACAATCTTCAATTATGGCATCGCAAACTCTGCATATTGCCAGCGAGAATCATACATGATAATTATTGCATCACGTCTTTGCACGTTTCGGTGAAACTGGACAAGTAATAATAATAAAGTCAGTAAATCGTCAGTAATAATCAGTCAGTCAAGTCAGTCAGATATTCAAGTAAAGCGATGGCTTCTTTAACAGAACCTGAGCATTGACATTTTGGAGGCAAGCTAAAAAAACATATTTTCGCACTCGGTCGAACAAAATGCCATCAAATTTATCCGATATAAGCTCAAAAATACACCAAAAAAATTTAAATAAAAGAAGAGCACAATATTTCTTTTTTGATTTCCCGCTAAAAACCCACATTATTAGACTATCTGAGCTTCCTTTGATGACACGCGTGGCGCAGTTGTAATCATGCCGGACTGCCAATCGAGGAGTCCCGGGTTTGATTCCCGGCGAAAAAAAAATTGAATGATGAGTTTCGATTTTTGTTCTCGGTCTGGGTGTTTGTGTTCCTGTCTTTGTATGTGTCCATGGTACCCACGACTCAGGGAATATATACCCTACTTTGGGGCTATAAGTGTGTAACCATATGAGTGTGAAGCGTTATTTGTTAAATTGAAGGAAAATGTTGTAAAAATACATTTGTTTCAAGTAATAGCCGAGGACTGTAAAAAGGCATCGGAACATGGTAATCACTCAGCTTCAAAGCCTACTGTCCACAATACCGCGTAAATATACGTGCCACCAGCGTAAAGCGGGCATCGTAAATTTTCCCATCAAAATGCAAAATGGCTTAATTGGACCGTGGCCTTTTCGATCTAGGTCAAACGATTCGGAACAAATTGATAGCTCTTTTATGTTCTCTCTTTGTTTGGTCTTTTACAGTTGACAATAGTTCTTCCGTGCGATTCGAATTAACATCACAAAGGATTACCTTCGTGTAGTCTGATTGTCTTTTCGATCAGTTTTAAAGGTTTTTAAGGATTTTTATTTTGGGGTAAAGAGTTGTAAAGTTTTACTGTGAAGTAGCCTTGCAGTTGGTGCACATCGAAAGCGATCTACAGATGAAGGCGATTCTAAGTAAGATTGAAGACCGCCAGTGGTAAAAAAATGCTCGTTTTATTCTATAGCTGCAACCTTTTTTGCGGCCTATAACTGGAAACGGATCCCATTATTGAGAAGGCCTCAGGGCATTGCGGATTGGTAGAGATCGGGGTTAGTGGCCACGCCTCTGTCACAGCCATTAGGCCTCCGACAAGGTTTACCGATTGATATCTATCGATAACAGCTGGAACGAACACCTTAACATGTCCTCAAAAGCACGAAAATGCGCATGAAATATTTGACACTAGCTGTCATCCATCTCATATCCGACCGCGCCCGTTTCGTTCAGCTGCGTAGATCACTTGTGTTCTACACCAGCCACCGGGCCATACGTGCTTTAGTGTTCGTTTCCTTCAGTTTTAACTTTTTTAGGAGGGAATATTAAGCAGTCACTTTCTGTTGCCATTATTAGAGAGTGTAAAGGGAATGGGTTATGAGAAAACCCATATCTACATTGCCCCTCATTGGAGTAGCGTGGTTGAGATAACTGCAGCCCTTCCAACCCTATGCCGGAATAGATACAGTTGAAATAGTTGTAAATATTTATATAGGGAAGAGGGAAGAAGGGAGAAAAAGATTTTTAAATTCATGATGTTTCATAACTGGTCTATTTATGAGCGCAGAATCGTGCGAGTTGATATCTTATATCTCACAAGCAATAAAGACGGCGCCGTTTCTTACGGATGGCTTTTCAGATCCGGGAATAAATGGCAGTATTTTTCAACATTTCCCCCTATGCGCTCAAAACATATGCACGAATATCATAACCTACTTTCGCACATAATAATATATTCTTACTCGTAGTTTCAGTTGTAGCTAAGTTGTTAACCTAGAGAAAGAAATTTGTTCGGTCACTTTATCTGCATTTACTGCAAATTTAGATGGGATTTAATAAATATTTTTTTTGTTTAAAGTACAATAAATACTCGCACTTTATAAATATTACGATCTAGCCTAATAATCTAATGAGTAATATTACGCTATCTTAATTTGCTAATAAACATATTATTGAAGAACGCATCCACTCACACAGCTCTTCTTTGTTTTTACACATAAAGGTTTATACACATTGTTATTTTCACTATTCACTCACATTCATTTCACATTGTCACTTTTCTCTATCACTACACTAAGTTATATAAATTTTAATAAATATGAAATAACGATACTTAGGTTATTATGTACAAACTACTTAAAGCTTTAAAGTTTAAGTGGTTTTTAAACTTGCTTATAACAGTTTTATAATATTTCTCTACGATCTACAAAAGTCGCTCTATTAAGATTATAATTTGGAGTTAAGAGAAAGGTACTAAGTGCATTTTAGGAATGAAGTTATTTTTGGCCCACAAGTTTTTTCATATTGATAGGTTTGGCACGTTTTCTTATTTGAGACATATTGGCCCCAATCACATGAACGTTGGTTGGAGCAAGGTTTGAAGGAGTAAAGAAGGTCCTTTTTTCTACACGTTTCGAAACACGTTCGAAAACGGCACAAATGCACTTGCATTGATATTAAGGCGTTTGTTAGGCGTTATTTTTTTTTCTATAGCCGCAGTGGGAGATTCTGAAGGCCTGAACCCTCATCCTTAAAGTTCCGAAAAGGTCATACCGCTTTTTTTCTTGAAATTTTGTACATTTAAATATTTCGACACGCTGATTACGAGCATGATAATTAAAATTGGCGCAAATTTCATTTTCGAGGTCAAAACTCGAAAAAAAATTTAATTTTCGACAGGTTTTTCTATGTTATTATACATACTATAGCGGTAGAGTGCGTAAGTAGACAATGTAGAAACTAATGGTGTTTTGCCCCATGTTCTTTTATCCCGTCTTCCTTTTATAAAAACGGTTTTACCTTAAAATGTACAAAATATAAAATGCGTGAAATTGTATGATCTACAACTTTTGTACGAAACATGTTTCTCTAAGATTAACATTTATTGAAATAACGTAGAAAAACCTGCCGAAAATAAATTTTTTGGCCATTTTTTCGAGTTTTGACCTCGAAAATGAAATTTACGCCAATTTTAATTATCATATTCGTAATCAGCGTGTCGAAATACGTAAGTATACGTGGGGAAAAAAGTGGTATGACCTTTTCGGAACTACACCCCTGAATTGTATCATATTTTGTGGATCAACAATTTGTATGTCTCGAAGTTCGGCACAAATAATTATTAGCTTGCCATTGAAATCTACTTACATATTTGTTTGACTTCTATGTAAAATAATTTTTTTTGTTCTATAGCCCCAACAGGCGGACCTGAAGGCCTGAATTGTATCTCTAGTGGATCAACATCACTCAGAGTGTCATGGCGTCCACCAGCCGTGGAGGCCAGAGGAGGGCAAATCACTCACTACACACTACAGTATACTAGGAGGGACGCTGATCCTCTACTGCCTGTTCAAGATGCCCATTTGAGGGTTCAGGTAGGATTATGTTTGACTGATGCGTACTTGTAAAAATAGTTCAAGGCTTCAGCGTTGCTTTGATGATCCACGTGACGTAATGGTTACAATGCCGGCCTGCCGATCAGAGGGTCCAGGATTCGATTCCTGGCGAAGTAGAAATTTGATTATGAGTTCAAAATTTCTTCTCGGTCTGGGTGTTTGTATTTCTGTCTTTGTGTGTGTCTTTTGTGGTAGGTACATATATCTACCCTACTGTGGAGCGATGAGTGTGAAGCGTTATTATTATTAATATTTTCTACTACACTACATATATAATTAACTTTTGAGTGGCAGGCTGGCTGTAATCCTTTTTGCGTCCCACTGCTGGGCACGGGCCTCTCCATAATTGGGGAGGCCTGGAGCTTATTTGGGAGGCTATTTTTTTTTGTATCGGGGGGGGAAACCTTCAAAAGGTACCCAGCACCTTGGGAGAGGACACCGGGTTATGTGGGATATGAACCTCACTAAAACCCCCTCGGTGGCCTTCCTCTGCGTTTGGGGAGGACTCCGGGATCTCCCATGGAACGCACCGGTGTCCTCCATACGCGACGCCCTGGAACGGGCCCATCTTTGGGAGAGCAGATGTGATCTCCTGCACCTTCTGATGCTTACGGCGGCATGTGGCCACGCACACACCGCCGTCCTTCCCGGGGCTGCTGGCTGGACGGGTCGAGCTCCCACTCTCACCGCCCGCAGCCCCGGAAGCCCCCTTTTAGTCGCCTCTTACGATCAGGCAGGGGATACCGTAGCTCTATTCTTAATCCCGAAGCTACAGGGACTTATTGGGGAGGCCTGAAGTACTGAAATTTCGGTTAGGAGCAGTTATTGTCTGATATCTTTATTCCAGTTGTAAATAGACTAAGTAGGCACATAAAAGCAAATGATTGAATACTCTAAACAATATTTTCTTGACACGTAACAAATAATTATAAGGTTAATCATTTAAAAGATAACAATAAAAAGAACAAAAACGCCAAGGGCAGTGCTTAAAATATCCAATCCTGATGAAAACCAATTGTTACTTTAGTGCCGCCCTCCAACCAGGTGGACTGATGACCTGAAGAAGACAGCGGGTAGTCGCTGGATTCAGAAGGCCCAGGACCGGGAGGAGTGGCGAACGTTAGGGGAGGCCTATGTCCAGCAGTGGCTGATGGATGGATGGATGGATGGACTTAAATGATGAGTATGTACACACCTATTTCGACTACGTTGATAGGATGACGATTTACAAAACACTATGCTCCCGGTAAGACGGCAGTCAGTCTTATAGTTCAAAGTGTTCAAACCATAAAGATGTGGTAGGCTTACAAATGTTAACGCACCTTATATTCGAAAACCAACTTAATGTAGCAACGTACGAACCCCTTTTGTAAGTATAATCTCGTTTTGTAAACAGCAAACAAGCCAATTTATAAACAGCAAACAAGCCAATTTGTAAACAGCATGCAAGTAAAAAAATTGTAAGGTTAAAAGGTTGTTGCCAAAAAACGTAAAGAGATTCGCTTCTCTCATGTATTATTAATACAGGGTGAAGAGACAACCGTGTCACGACTTAGTTCATATGTGGAGTATGAGATAAGGGTGCGTGCACACAACGCAGCTGGCGATGGACCACTCTCCGCCCCGCAAGTTTGTAGGACTGATGAAGACGGTAAGTTCATATAAATGGGTATGAATATTTCTCAAATAGAATCCTATTGGAATCCATTTACGTTGATTTAGAAATCATTTTTTTTACCAATTTTTGAATGAAAATAACACACGTGACAAAATAGTTATTTAATTCATTAAAAACCAACAGCGCTTATAATACAATAGTTTAGCTTTTCAGTTGTGTGAACAAAGAAATAAATAATTTTAAGTTTCATCATGAGCACGGGCAAGGATAGATTATTATATCCGATAAAGTCTTGCTTTTTTAAGTATATGCTCAAGCTGTTTTTATACATCGACATCATATCTTGTCTTAATTTTGTCATCATCTATAACAGTAAACGTTATAGATAAAAATAATAGATGCTATTGTAAGCCTAAAAGGCCTGTGTTACTCACTACTATACTGGTAGTCTTCAGAGTAGTTCAGAGTTTATTTTAGATGATATGCGTCCGAGTGATATCGTATGTTATTATCACACTAGTGCCAAGCGCTCCCGGTGGCATGAAGTTGATCGCTCTTAGCGAACGTTCTCTGCGCGCGTCTTGGCTGCCGCCGCCTGAACCCAATGGGAAGCTGACGCACTACTCGCTCTACGTCAAGGACCTCTCTGGGTAAGTTACCAATAGGTGCATTTACCTATTACCATTTTGTTATACAGCATCCGCATTCAAATTTATAGTATTTATCAAGTTATAATAACATCGTAATTCATTCAGCATTACCAATTAATTAAATCCACTTCAATTAGGTAATTTTGCCACAATAAATATAATGTATATCAAAGGTTACTATGTCAGCCTACCGTTCAAAGAGTTTTGGGTTTGACTTCCAGCGAGGCAGAAATTGGAACGTTGTGTTTAAATTACAGTTCGCGGTACGAATGTTTGGATGGTTCATGGTACATATCGTATAGTGAATCTTTGTGGGACTAAAGGCATTTATTTGATTACAAACTAAATATATCACAAATCAAATTATAATATGCTTACTTATTCTCATACAAGGCGACGTAAAAATATCATACTAAGTAAATGTAAAAAAATTGGGGACATAATATCAACTGTAGACAATTTATTCATTTATGCGCTCCAAAACGCGGGAAATCTCGTAACAAAAATATTTCAATGGGAGCACCTGCTTCACAGTTGGTTACCTTAAACAATATACAATGTTTCTTTGATTTTATCTAAAAATGCCGTTACTTTTATATTATTTAGTATTAAATAACTGAGAAAATATTCGAATGTTTTAACCAGATTTTGTTACGTTGTGGTAGAACAGTACCACATTAACCGCATCAATTACGGCTAAGCCACACAATGAACCTACTTTTGGCATCGGTTATCAGCAATTTTGCGTGTCAATCGATGTTGTATCGTCTTTTGTCAACTTTGAAACGGCATTGGAATCGCGCACTTAAGCCACTTTAAGCATACTGCATCGCGATTTCGTGACTACCTAAATTCGAACGTGAGAGCCGATTCACGCGTTTTAGCGTTTTCTAGTGTGCGCGGTGCAGAGTATGGTGGCTGCGTTTAGTTTCTAAAAGAGACTTAATAGCCTCTTTTAGAAGCAAATCCCCCATGCCAAAATTATTTGGTGTGGCTTGGCCGTAAATCTATTGCATTATCCATAGTTCAAGCATGAATATGCACAATTTCCGCTTTAGTATCCATAAGAAAAAAACGTAAAAATGTCAAGCAATATTGTTATCCCCATACAGGTCTCAAGAGCCCAACGTGACGCGCGTGAACGCATGCACGGAAGGTGAAGGGTCCATCGAATGTATGAAGCCACTGCGAGGCTTGCGTTCTGGAAGAACTTACGAAGCATGGGTGCGTGCTGCTACCAGTGCTGGGGAAGGACCCACTTCTACTGTTGTTGCTTGTCAGACCAGTGCCTTGGGTAAGTACTTTTGCTTTCATTCCAAATTTTATGACCGCAGCGTTGCCCTGTGTTTAGGAAAAAACTTATTTTATTTATCGACGACCCGCGTGGCGCAGTGGTTACCATGCCGGACTGCCAATCGATGGGTCCCGGGTTCGATTCCCGGCGAAACAGAAATTTGAATGATGAGTTTAAATTTCTGTTCTCTGTCTGGGTGTTTGTATTCCTGTCTTTGTATGTGTCCATGGTACCCACGACACAGGGTATTAATTATCCTACTGTGGGGCTATGAGTGTGTAACGTTTATTTATTTATATCATCTGAAAATGAAGAAAAACATGCATGTCATGTGTATGAGCGCTGTAGCCCTTGGACATTTACATATGTCATAAATAACCCTGAGTATTGCATGAGGTCATATACAGTTACGCTTCTACTCCGTTGGAATGGTTGGTAATCCTTTCTGCGTCCCACTACTGGACACAGACTCCTCATTATTGGGGAGGTTTGGAATTTACTCCACCTCGCTGCTCTAATGCGGGTCGGTAGAGATGTGGATTCGTGGCCAACCCGCTGTCGGATGTTTTTAGGTCTCTGCTTAGAGTCTGTTTTCTATTATCTTAAACGCGCATGGAAGTTTGCCACTAGCGGTCACCCGACCTCACACCCGACCGCCCCCATTTGGCTTAGTTGTGTAGATGGCCGGGCTGCCTGCGCTACAATGCTTACAGCACGATTAATACGACAATACCTTCAATCAAGGCTCAAATTTGCTGGACGTTAAGTTCATCAATAAGTCAATGGCATCAATGATCGCTTTACACCACGTATTAGCATTTGCTACTTATAAATAAAACCGATAAAAATCGCGTCGCCGTATAAAGGATAGGTAATCGATGCAGCAAGAACCCAAATTTTATCGTCTAGATGATTTTACTCAAAGCATAAATAAAATTTGAAATATTTCTACCTGTAAGGAATTTGGGTTCAATGTAAAAGTATTTAAATTAACTCAAGTTAATTAAAACATTAAAAATTGTAGACGGAATTCCGAACAAAAAATCCAACATAACAGGATCCATTGGAAATTGTTGCAAAATTTGTTCCACGCTGGTAATCCCGAGTTTAATCCCTTAATCGACGTTTTACAAAACATTTCAATGTACTAATCCACTGAAGCCTCCTCCAAAATGAAAATTTATATTGGAAAATATAAAACAATAGATTTATATTCGGCAAACAATGCAATATAAGGTTTTCAATTTGAAAAGATATTGATTCTTTGATCTTAAGATATAATCAGACTGTGAAACTCATTTTTGATAGCCTCCGTGGCGTAGTGGGTGATGAGCCGACTGCGAAGCGTGAGGTCGTGGGTTCGATCCCCACCCAGGACAAATATTTGTGTGATGAACATGACTATTTGTTCTGTGTCTGGGTGTTAATATATCCATTTAAGTATGGATTTACAATCAAATAAGTATGTTTATCAGCTTTCTGATTACCATAGTACAAGCTCTGCTTAGTTTGGAATTAGATGGTGTTGTGTGAGTTGTCCAAAGATATTTGTTTATTATTTATTTATCTATTTTAGCTTTAAAATACTTTAACATTAACTGGTTCCAATAAACATCGGAAAATATATGAATCATGTTGTTTAATAAATTCTTTAACCAAATCATTCGCTCATAAAAATTACAACCTTTGGCAAAATGTTTGTGCTCTCAAATCTACCCGAATATTTAGCACCAGCACGGATCTCATCATTCGGCGGTGTTGCTGTGGGAGCTGCAGGAGGTTCCATGACTCTTCGCTGTGTGGTTGGAGGAGTACCGCCTCCAGCCAAGCGGTGGCTGCGAGGAGGAAACCCTCTCCATCCAAGGCCACCTTTCCATTTGGATGGCGATGCTTTATTAATACGAGGTACATAATCTACTAATCTACTAGTTTCTTTTAAAAATTTGACGTAATTATAAATTTAAAATATGAAATTTGTTGCCTGATATCCACTTTCTCGAAGAAAGAATTTCATTTGTGTCACTAAGTCTTTGAAGTCACAAATTACGTCTACAGCCTTAAATATGTATTTGAGCACTCAACGCCCTAACTTAGAATAACAACGTTGTACCAACTTGTTGCCAAGGTTAAAATAGTTTTTTTTCTTATTTTTTTAGGGTTCCGTACCCGAAGGGTGCCAACGGGACTCTATTACTAAGTATCCACTGTCCGTCCGTCCGTCTGTCATTAGGCTGTATCTCATGAACAGGATAGCTAGACACTGAAATTTACACAGATGACGTTTTTCTGTTGCCGCTATAACACAACAATTACTAAAAATAATATAAAATAAATATATCAAGGGACTCTCATATAATAAACGTGATTTTTCGTAAATGTATGGTACTAGTACGGAACCCTTCGTGCGTGATACCGAATCGCACTTGGCTGGTTTTATTTTTTTACGCATACTAAATTAACTTAAAACTAAATCAAGACAAAACATAACTGAAACGAGGTAGTAGATTCATCAGGATCATTATAACAACGTTTTTTAATAAGAAAATCATTCTGTAGGTCTGGAACTATCACATGCTGATAACTACACTTGTGTCGCTGAAAACCCTCACGGATCGGATTCGGTAACCTGGAAAGTCTTTGTACTGAGACCGCCAGCACCGCCAAGTCTTGCGTTATTGGAGGCAAGGTCCAGAGAACTAGAACTAGATCTACGACCCGCTCCTAGAGCCCCTGGACATGCAATACCTAAAGCTTATACTATACATTGGAGATTGGCTGCACCGGAGGTAAATAGGCTTATATATTTATATTTTTTTTGTGAATAATACGTACTCTATTTTATAGTACGTCACTAATGTTACTATACAACGTCATATACGTCACCAAATACATTTAGTGTAATTAGACATGTTTAAACTCATTAACTCTTGATATAACTGTGAAATACACTGCACTTACCCAATCTAATTTTATTACACAGCAACAATAACCTCAACCACTTACTTGATACAATCACTGAAATTCACTTAACGCACTTATAATGAATAACACCGTTATAAATCAATACTCATTTGAGCAGAGCTTTCGCGTACTTTTTACTACCTAACTCCTTGAAGTCTAGAACAGTAATGTTTCGAATTATTTCGCTTTGCCGGTATTTATACAGATACTTGGAGAAAATAGAAGGTACTTCATAAATCATGCATTTAGAACTACCCGTAATATGATTGATTAATTAACATAATTATTTCTCTACCGCCGAATGTTGCTATTTTACTAATTAAAATCTTTGGCGACAACACTTTTCATCGTCACTATTATCATCTACACCCCTTTCAACTATCCACTTCTATGATATCCTATCTTGTTAAAGAAATTTAATTCATAATTTACAACGTTGGACAATAGCGGCTTGGTTTATTACCTGCCCACCTGTTACTTGTCCGTAGAAAGTATTAGGTACCTATACATGCACCATAAAAAAACAAGTGATCAACATGCACATAATAAATTATAGCCATAGGTGCGCGGCTAGATTTGAAATTAGATCTTTAGCGTGTAAATTCAAGGTGTTAAGAGGCCGTATACGAAATTTTGCAGATTTCGCTTCTTGACCTGATTTTACTCATGAGATTTTGCAATTAAATACCGCCACGCGGCCCGTTTATTTATTTAAGAAAAGTTTTATTGCACAATATTATTGGTAATTTCAATAACAATCCAATACATTACCCACTTTTTTATTACTTTTTTTGCTTAATAGACCTGAAGACAGTGACAAAATTTTGAATTTTTGCTGTCATGCAGGCCACGTAGTGTTAAGTGGTCGCTGCAGCCCATGGACATCTACACATAACCTCAAGCAAGCATAGTTAAGTCATGTCTGAGGTCGTATGCAGTTGCGCTGCTACTCCGAAGGCCGGTGGTCGCCTCATATAAGTGTGGCCGGCAAATGCACCTTACACAAACAGAATTGGTTCACGGCAGAAGTGGGTGCAGTGGTGCAAAATCGCCAAAACTTCGTGTATGGCCTCTTAACTGCTAAGCAGTCATATTTTTGAAGTGAAAACTTCTTTAGCGGCTTTGTGCACTTTTTTTGTATGGGTAAAAATGTTAAACTCGCGGCAGGACACGTGGCCTGATCGAATATTCGTAAGACGGAGGGGTGACAACTGATGACTCGACTATTTATATAAAATAATATATAAAATTCGTTTATATCATGTATTTAAAATAAGGACATTGACAAAGTGCATCTATTAATGAAAAAAGTGACGAAGAAATAGTGAAAGAAAATGAGTGAGTACGTTATAAAAATACTAGATGAAAACCTACTGAAAATACTATATGAAAAATAATACTGATAATAACGGCAATTCGTGCGAAATTATTACCTAACCATTCCAAAATATCAAAAATGCACAACGATAATGTTCAAGTTTTCACTTCTGCCAGCACTACCGGAGTGCAACCCGTTGTTTTTTTACGGGATTTAATATTATTTGGCAATGTATTATATAATTTTACACTCTCAAATAAAATGTTTTCTTGTTGTAAAATCAATACCTTGTTGGCTGGTAACCCCTACGTTACATACATCAATGATACACCCAGTGCCTAGTAAAAGTATTTTATTTATTTGTCTGAAAACCGAAATTCCTACATTACTTACATAAGATTTTAGCGAATCCATATAAGATTTTATGTAATAAAGCCTTTCATTAGAATTCTGAGAAAAGGAACCACGCTTTTATACAACTGAGGTTTTATCTTCTCGGAAATTCTGAACACAGACTTTTCCAGGGGGAATGGCGCATCCAATCTACGAACCCTGGACCGGTTACGTTGACTGGTCTCCGATGTGGTTCAGCTTACCGAGCTTACGGTTCCGCTGGTGGGGCACCAGGAGCGGAAATATCCATACGTACATCTGGAGGGCCCCCTACCGCCCCTCCAGATACCAGATGGATCAGAGTGAATGCGACCCATGCGCGATTTGATACTAGTTTATGGACGGATGGAGGATGTGGACCTGTTGCCTTAAAGTTGGAGTGGGCAGGCTCTGGTGCTGCTGGTGCAAGAGATGTGCCTGTTGGCGGAGAAGTAATTTTGGGAGGTAAGCGTATAGTACTAACAAGTGTTGCTAGCTGCATCTTTATGCTATCATCATTATGTTAGTGATAATTTTGTCTTGTTAGATAAAGCCAATTTTAGAGTTTATCAGGTTTGATTTGATGTTATAAATAGTGTAAAAGTAATATCAGTTCGGAACTAATATCAGTTTCTAAAATTTATTAAAGGGATTTGTTTGGGATTGATTTTTAAAAGGTCCACCAACTGCTTTCATATCGAGTTGTTCAAATTTAACCAATATGTTGAACATTGTTATTTGTTACCATATTGTTATTGCTTTAACATTTTTATTTATTAGCTCGCTTAAGAAATTCATTGAAAAATACCCCTTTTCAGACTCTTTCAAGTAGATTAAGACTAACTTTGAACTAGCTTAGTGTAAGTTTGATGTTTTTCAGAGTAACATCGTAACGCTGAGTTAGTGACGCTGGGTTTTGCTTAAGTTCATCAGCTACTTCTACACTCACCTGTTTATTGTATGTAGCCTCGTATTGTATGTGTCATCAAAATCAGGCAAAACGTAGCAATAGAATTTAATATAAAGTGACGTAAAGAAGCTTATTTAAGAGTCTTTATAAAACTTTCAAGGAGCTCAGATAAAGTTTGATGTTGTTCGGAGCTAGCTCACGGAACGAGTTACGGTTAGCTAAGCTGAGCAGTAAAGTTTGTTAGTTGTAACATGAAATGCACCCTATTTATTGGACTCCTTTTTGGTAATAGCGACAACTTAAGACAATGATAGTGTTTACAGAGTTATTGGCGGAATAAATTATTTTATGAGCATGTAATAGGTATAGCATTTTTAAATTTCTTATCCTAATCATAATCATTGTATTTTTACCGACTTCCAAAAGAAGGAGGTACTGTATTCGGCTGTATGTTTTTTTTTTTTTATATATGTTCACCGATTACTCCGCCGTTTGTGGACCGATTTTCGAAATTCTTTTTTTGTTCGTATGCTTATACTCCCGAGATGGTCCCATTGTCACCAAATCAGGATCTGATGATGGGATCCCAGGGAAATCGAGGGGAACTCTCAAATTTTATAGGCACACACATTGATTTTCTTATACTTTCTGAAGCATAAGAGATATTTGTACATAGTAATCATCATTTCATGTTGCTGAGCTGATGATGGAAGGTGATGAACAGTGAGGAGTTGAAAGCAAATTCTTTCAATAAATAGTTTTTATTCCAAATCTTACATTCCTGAGGTGCTCCAACTGTCACCAAGTCAAAGTCTGATGAGGGGATCCCAGAGAAATCGAAGGGAACATTCAAATTTTATAGCACAACAAATGATTTTCATATTTTTACTAAAGCAAAACAGGCATTTTTGTATAATTATCATCATAGCATGTTGCTGAGCTGATGATGGAAGGTACTACGAAGGTTAGGAGTTGAGAGCAAATTCTTTCAATAAATGGTTTTTTGTTCGAAATCTTAAATTTCTGAGGTGGTCCAACTGTCACCATGGCAAAATCTGATGATGTGATGTGACGATGTGATTCATCAGATTTTGCCATGGTGACAGTTGGACCACCTCAGAAATTTAAGATTTCGAACAAAAAACCATTTATTGAAAGAATTTGCTCTCAACTCCTAACCTTCGTAGTACCTTCCATCATCAGCTCAGCAACATGCTATGATGATAATTATACAAAAATGCCTGTTTTGCTTTAGTAAAAATATGAAAATCATTTGTTGTGCTATAAAATTTGAATGTTCCCTTCGATTTCTCTGGGATCCCCTCATCAGACTTTGACTTGGTGACAGTTGGAGCACCTCAGGAATGTAAGATTTGGAATAAAAACTATTTATTGAAAGAATTTGCTTTCAACTCCTCACTGTTCATCACCTTCCATCATCAGCTCAGCAACATGAAATGATGATTACTATGTACAAATATCTCTTATGCTTCAGAAAGTATAAGAAAATCAATGTGTGTGCCTATAAAATTTGAGAGTTCCCCTCGATTTCCCTGGGATCCCATCATCAGATCCTGATTTGGTGACAATGGGACCACTTCGGGAGTATAAGCATACGAACAAAAAAAGAATTTCGAAAATCGGTCCACAAACGGCGGAGTAATCGGTGAACATATATAAAAAAAAAAATACATACAGCCGAATACAGTACCTCCTTCTTTTGGAAGTCGGTAAAAATACAATGATTATGATTAGGATGAGAAATTTAAAAATGCTATACCTATTACATGCTCATAAAATAATTTATTCCGCCAATAACTCTGTAAACACTATCATTGTCTTAAGTTGTCGCTATTACCAAAAAGGAGTCCAATAAATAGGGTGCATTTCATGTTACAACTAACAAACTTTACTGCTCAGCTTAGCTAACCGTAACTCGTTCCGTGAGCTAGCTCCGAACAACATCAAACTTTATCTGAGCTCCTTGAAAGTTTTATAAAGACTCTTAAATAAGCTTCTTTACGTCACTTTATATTAAATTCTATTGCTACGTTTTGCCTGATTTTGATGACACATACAATACGAGGCTACATTCAGTTCATCAGCTACTTCTACACTCACCTGGAGTGTAGAAATAGCTGATGAACTTAAGCAAAACCCAGCGTCACTAACTCAGCGTTACTAACTCTGAAAAACATCAAACTTACACTAAGCTAGTTCAAAGTTAGTCTTAAGCTACTTGAAAGAGTCTGAAAATGGGTATTTTTCAATGAATTTCTTAAGCGAGCTAATAAAAAAAATAGAACCGACTTCAAACGGTAAAAAATAAAATTGTTCAGTACCTACTTCTTCTTGCTTATGGTAATGACTCTTAAAACTATTTTTGGAGTCGGGCCCTTACTAAAATGTCGTACCATTCGTTCTAAATGGGCACCAACAGTACAGACAGTGGGACAGTACCTACTTCTTCTTGATTATGGTAATGACTGTTAAAACTATATTGGAGTCGGTGCCCATTCAGAACGAAAGGTACACTATATTTACTAAGACATGACATTTTACTAAGGGCCCGACTTCAAAAATAGTTTTAAGAGTCATTACCATAAGCAAGAAGAAGTAGGTACTGAACAATTTTATTTTTTACCGTTTGAAGTCGGTTCTATTTTTTTGTTAAAAACTTAATTTATTTCACTCTTTTTAGTAATTTTAATAATTCTGCACATATGTATAAGCATAATTGGAATTTTTTTCAGTTAATTTCTAAACGTTAAAGAGAAACCTTTTATAATCATGTTTATCTAATAGAAATAAGAATGTGTGTGCCTATTAAGTTTCAGTGTTTCCCTCGATTTCCCTAGTATCACATCATCAAATTTTGACATGGTGACCACCTCAGGAATGAAAGATTTCGAACAAAAACCATTTATTGAAAGAATAGCTCTCAACTCCTAAGCGTCGTAGTACCTTCCATCATCAGCTCAGCAATGTCACATGATGATAATGAAACACAAACGTATTTTTTGCTTTAGTAAGAATATAAATCTGAATTAATAGGCACACACATTCTTTTAGTCATATTTTTAAACATAATACAAATATTTGTGTCCGGTAATTATCACCTCATGTTGCTAAGCTGATGATTGAAGGTACAACTCCTCAACGGTTAGGAGCTGAGAGCAAATTCTTTCATTAATTTATACGTTCAGGTGGACTTATAGTAGTATTCTTTCAGGGTATAAGCTGGCTATTAGATAAACATGATTATAAAAGGTTTCTCTTTAACGTTTAGAAATTAACTGAAAAAAATTCCAATTATGCTTATACATATGTGCAGAATTATTAAAATTACTAAAAAGAGTGAAATAAATTAAGTTTTTAACAAAAAAATAGAACCGACTTCAAACGGTAAAAAATAAAATTGTTCAGTACCTACTTCTTCTTGCTTATGGTAATGACTCTTAAAACTATTTTTGAAGTCGGGCCCTTAGTAAAATGTCATGTCTTAGTAAATATAGTGTACCTTTCGTTCTGAATGGGCACCGACTCCAATATAGTTTTAACAGTCATTACCATAATCAAGAAGAAGTAGGTACTGTCCCACTGTCTGTACTGTTGGTGCCCATTTAGAACGAATGGTACGACATTTTAGTAAGGGCCCGACTCCAAAAATAGTTTTAAGAGTCATTACCATAAGCAAGAAGAAGTAGGTACTGAACAATTTTATTTTTTACCGTTTGAAGTCGGTTCTATTTTTTTGTTAAAAACTTAATTTATTACCGTTTGAAGTCGGTTCTATTTTTTTGTTAAAAACTTAATTTATTAACATTTTGATTTAGAGGGAGTGTCAAAACAGTCATTCTTCTGTCTTAAAGCGAAACTGTTCTAATGCGACTGAACCATACTGCCCTGGCCCAATATGGAATAGATGTTTTAATAAATCTGTAACGATTTATTTATTTATTTATTCAAACTTTTATTAAAATTTCTTTTGAGTACTATAGATTAACCGAGATTTTCTATTTTAGTAAAACTTTTATATACATATTTCTCCAACATAAAATTTGGGTTTTCTACCAATTTCTTTCAATTGAAACCAGGTCTGACCCCCGGCTCAAGATACCGTTTAGCAACTCGGGCGTCAAACGAAGCGGGTTGGACACGAGAGGTGTACGAGTTTACTACATCGCCCTCAGAGGGCGGCTACGCTGAGGAGGTCGATGCCCCGTTCCCGGCCACTGCTGGGGAACTGGCATTACTCCTGGCATTGTGTGCGGCGTTATCACTCGCTGCACTTACTATACTGGCTATCCTCTTGAGAAGAAAGAGGTGAGTAACTTATACTATATATTTAAAAAGAAAGAGGTTTGTAGGGTTTACCTTTTTGCCGTCAGAGGGTGGCTACGCTGTGGAGGTCGAATCCGGGAACGGCCCGGCTTCTGCTGGGGAACTGGCACTGCTCCTGACACTGTGTGCGTTGCTATCACTCGCTACACTTATCATACTGGCTATCCTCTTGAGGAGAAAGAGATGATTTACTTATACTGGATATTTTATTCTAGAAATGTGTGAATGCGACACTTTATTACGAGTAGTTTAAAGAAGAGGTAAGTGCCAAGTTCCCAGCCATTGCGGGAGAACTGGCATTGCTTCTCCGGCGCTACTCGCTGCACTTACTATACTGGCTGTTTTCTTGAGAAGAAAAAGTTAAGTCTTTAAACTAGCTAAGCATATTTTGAAAACAATGTTGGAACCGTTCCCGGCCCTGGCTTCTACTTGAGAAAAAAAATGACTTATTTGTACTGGATATTTATTATAAAGAGGTTAAAAGGTGAGAGGAATAAATGGACACCCCGTTTCTGGCCACCGCAAAATAACTGACTCCACTGCTCTTTTCGGCAAAAAAATGGGGAGTTATTTCAGGATATTTTCTTGTTAAAAGGTTTAAGCGGGACTAGATTATAAGTTCACTTTAGGTCTTTCACGACGACGTCCAGGAAAAATTACAAAATACTTATAGGGTTATATAAAGCAAACATTATTATAATACATTACTCCTTGCGCTACGCGCATTGCCTCTATGTAATATTTATACTTATTATAAAAGTATTTTCATAGCTAGGTTGGTATGCGGGACGATACGGTACGATATTAATTTTGTTTTAATTCACCATTACCTTAACTCTCAATATTAAATTCAGATCATTCACAACGGCTGTGCATGATACGCCTCTATTACAAGTTGCTTAATCAACAGCTAAAGGTTAAATAATTTATTTATCGTCTTGAATCTCTGACGTAGAGTTCTTATTACCTTGATAAAATGGGTTCTATAGATTATTGGCGCCAATCCGTTTCACATTCCGGTGTCGGCACAGAAAAATGAAAGATATTAGAAGTATTCTAACTGGTAAGTTTCTAACCGGAGCAGCGATGGCCGAGTGGTAAAAGCCGCGGTCTTCTACCCGACCGATCCCGGGTTCAAATCCTCGGCGCGCACCTCTGACAAAGAAATTTGTAATGTGCGCATTTATCGTTGCTCCACGGTGATGGAAAATATCGTGATATTTAATTGATTACGATGTTCTCCATTGCCCTGCATGCCTGAGAGAAATTCATAATTTCTCGAAAGAAAAAAACTTCGCCTAAAATTTTTTTGCCAGCCATGCCTTAAATGAGGTATGTTAAGTTAATAAAAATAAATGTTTTCTCAAAGTTCAAGAAAAACTTCCTAGGCTTTAAATACCTGAATAACACATGTTTTTAATATTGTAATATGCAATAATTATCATTTTGTAATTTTTGCTCTCCATTAAATAATATATTCCCGGCTGTAACCTAACGCATCATAAAATTTCTAATGGAGCACTTCCTCATTTAGAAGTCATATATGAAAGTATGAAAATGGAATAATTACTGGGTTTCTCGTAAAATACGTAGGTCGGAATGGGAACAAACATCATTACGACTCTGTTTTATTATGATATTGAGTCATAAAATCACACAGTATATTATGTTTTATGGCGAAGTCATTCATACCAGTATAATACGTGTTTTAATCATACAAGATCGGAGACACGAAACGCGTACATAAAATACAAAGGTATTGCTTTCACAAAATTTCTATAAAACAAGATTAGACATAATGCTAATTAGGCGTAGATGTAATGTCTTTTCCAGTATCTGGAGAGCCCCATGCCCAGCTGTGGGATATCAGATAGTATTTACTGTCAATAGATAAAATATAACTTTTATGGTTATTACAGGGTTTTTTTTTCGTTTTTTTGCTACTAATAAGGGCATGGAAAGAGCCTCTTATAAACGTAAGGAGGCCGCAGGGTTAGTATAATATTAGTCACCGTTGATGTGAACCTCGAAAGATTTTCAGAGGGGAAAAAAGACTGATATAGTGATGATACAAGAAAAAAACTTGCGTACGGTTTTGTTGCAAGTTTCTCAAGCGAAAAAGGGTTTGAATACTTAAATAATGTAATTAAACAAAGTTGGTAGACAAAGTTCTCTAATTTGTTTTCTTGTACGCACAACTTCGACTACACGCCTGGTCTTGACGCAGCGGACACAAAAAGTTGTTTTGTTACGATTTATGTAAAGGAAACGATTTAAATAAAGCTAGCTATTTGTTGACACAGATATATATTTTCGAACGATTTCAAAAAAGGAGGTTATCAGTTCGATAATTTTAGAATTTGATAATATTTGAAAGTTGTTTTGTAACGATTTAAGTAAAGGAAACGATTTTCATAAAGCGCTAACAAATATATATTTTCGAAAGATTTCAAAAAAGGAGGTTATCAGTTCGATAATGTTAGAATTGGATAATATTTGAGTATGATGATCTATTTAGGTTTCCAAGCATATGTGCTAAATTTTCTGGTAAATCAAATCATATCATATATCAAAATAAAATTTATGCCGATATTATCTATTCTGATTTCAATTAAATATGGGTATAATGTCAGCTTAGGGAACAGTCGAAGTTTCATCATAATCGGTTCTGTAGTTTTTGAGATACTTATAGGCTTGTTGAAGGTTAATTTAATTCTCACTCAAACTCAAAGTTAATTATAACATGCATAAGTACAAATATGCACGTAAACATTTTTTTTACTTACGTTTTAGATTACGCTTACTTACGCTTAAGATACGCGGTATGTCGTAACCACCAAAGTCATTCTTTTATTGGGATGTCCATCAGGATATATAATAAAATCCCAATAAAGATTCAATCCCTGCCTTTAAAACCTTTTAAGAAGGCAGTCAAACAAGTCCTGTGCCGTAAGGCTTATTATAACACTAAGGACTATCTTAATGATAAAGGAGCGTGGGAATGAATCTCGCTCACACAAGGCTATTTCTTCATAGATTGTATTAGTTTTAGTAATTACTCACATCTGTGAGCAGGTGGAAGTGGGTTGATGGTGTCTCACACGATCAGCTGTCACGTGTGACCATTATCAACCCATAGCCATTCTGTTATCTCAAATATATTATTATGTACTTTTTTTTAAAAGAGTGCTGGGAGTTTTTTCCGCCGCCTTTTTTCTCTCAGCTCAACATCTAGCCCAAACGGGCACTTAAAGGCGATAACCGGGAAAAAATGACATTCATTAAGCGAATATTTTGTATTCCTAATATGAAATAAATATATTTTCTTTCTTTCTTTCACCCTAAATTGGTGTCTGTTCTCAAATTAAATATTATGTTGCCAGCAGTGAGAAGCTGACTTTTGACGCTACAACAACAATTAAATAGGTAATACTACTACTAACTGTATATTAAAATATATGATAAACTCTCTAAAAAGAAAAACAAACTCATGTCTCAACTTACTTAATAGAAAAGTTTTTTTTGTGCTAGTGACTTATTCATTTTATTTGTTACCTAGATAATATTCTTCTTACGTTTCTCGATATTAAGATTGATTTTGTAACACGAGAATCCGTAGCGAATGTAATATGATAATAAGTATGACACTCGTGGAATTTTTCTTCAGAAATCTGAAACACACTCACATTTTTACCGACTTCCAAAAGAAGGAGGTACTGTATTCGGTTGTATGTATTTTTTTTTTTTTTTATATATGTTCACCGATTACTCCGCCGTTTGTGGACCGATTTTCAAAATTCTTTTTTTGTTCGTATCCTCATACTCCCGAGGTGGTCCCATTGTCACAAAATCAGGATCTGATGATGGGATCCCAGGGAAATCGAGAGGAACTCTCGAATTTTACAGGCACACACATTGATTTTCTTATACTTTCTGAAGCATAAGAGATATTTGCGCATAGTAATCATCATCTCATGTTGCTGGGCTGATGATGGAAGGTACTGCGACAGTGAGGAGTTGAGAGCAAATTCTTTCAATAAATAGTTTTTTATTCGAAATCTTACATTCCTGAGGTGGTCCGACTGTCACCAAGTCAAAGTCTGATGAGGGGATCCCAGAGAAATCGAAGGGAACATTCAAATTTTATAGCACAACAAATGATTTTCATATTTTTACTAAAGCAAAACAGGGATTTGTGTATAATTATCATCATATCATGTCGCTGAGCTGATGATGGAAGGTACTACGACGGTTAGGAGTTGAGAGCAAATTCTTTCAATAAATGGTTTTTTGTTCGAAATCTTACAATCCTAAGGTGATCCAACTGTCACCAAGTCAAAGTCTGATGATGGGATCCCAGAGAAATCGAAGGGAACATTCAAATTTTATAGCTCAACAAATGATTTTCATATTTTTACTAAAGCAAAACAGGCATTTGTGTATAATTACCATCACATCATGTTGCTGAGCTGATGATGGACGGTACTACGACGGTTAGGAGTTAAGAGAAAATTCTTTCAGTATGTATTTTTTTGTTCAAAACCTTATACTCCTTAGGTGTTCCAACTGTCACCATGGCAAAATCTGATGATGTGATACAAGGGACATCGAGAGAAACACTGTAACTTAATAGGCACACACATTCTTTTAGTCATATTTTATAACATAATACAAATATTTATGTCCGGTAATTATCACCTCATGTTGTTAAGCTGATGATTGAAGGTACAACTCCTCAACGGTTAGGAGCTGAGAGCAAATTCTTTCATTAATTTAATACGTTCAGGTGGACTGATAGTAGTATTCTTTCAGGCTATAAGATGGCTATTAGATAAACATGATTATAAAAAGTATCTCTTTAACGTTTAGAAGTTAAGTGAAAAAAATTCCAATTATGCTTACCTATACATATGTGCAGAATTATTAAAATTACTAAAAAGAGTGAAATAAATTAAGTTTTTAACAAAAAAATAGAACCGACTTCAAACGGTAAAAAATAAAATTGTTCAGTACCTACTTCTTCTTGCTTATGGTAGACTCTTAAAACTATTTTTGGAGTCGGGCCCTTAGTAAAATGTCCTGTCTTAGTAAATATAGTATACCTTTCGTTCTGAATGGGTACCGACTCCAATATAGTTTTAACAGTCATTACCATAAGCAAGAAGAAGTAGGTACTGTCCCACTGTCTGTACTGTCGGTGCCCATTTAGAACGAATGGTACGACATTTTAGTAAGGGCCCGACTCCAAAAATTGTTTTAAGAGTCTACCATAAGCAAGAAGAAGTAGGTACTGAACAATTTTATTTTTTACCGTTTGAAGTCGGTTCTATTTTTTTGTTAAAAACTTAATTTTATAATATTGGTATGGACTCTCCAAAAAGGAAAAAAAATGTATCAACTTACTTACTAGAAAAGTTTTTTTTCAGTTATTGGCTTATTTATTTGTTTCTTCTCATGTTTCTCAAGCCTTAGATTGTTTTTGTAACACGAGATTCCTTAGCGAATGTAATCTATACATATAATAAATCTGTAACAAGTCGGTTTCTGTACATTGAAGATATTTGAAAAAAATTGTCACTAGGGCTATTTATTAGCGTAATAGAACCCAAAACAATGATTTTTAGAATTATTGTCTGTTTGTCTGTTTGTCTGTTTGTCTGTTTATCTGTTCGTTTGTGCGCGCTAATCTCAGGAACGGCTTAACGTAGAAGGATACGGTTTTCACTGATGTATTGGTATTTTTTTGGATTAACATTTAGGGTTTGTTTTATTTAAATCGGTTAACAAACAAAAAAGTTATGTCAATTTCAAGAATTGAATTAAAGACTGAAGCGATCATTACCGATACAAACTAAATAGCTGCATCCTTTTAACGTCTCGCTCCTCTCCTGGGCTTCCCATTATTGGGGAGACCTGGAGATTAGTTAACCACGCTGCTCCAATGCGGGTTTTTAAATTTAAGTGTGTAACTTTTGTAAGAGAATAAATTTAATGCGAGCGGTCACACCACAAGTTTCGATAATTACTAACATCTCTTAATATTCTGATAGCAAGTTTTCAATCACTTATGCTAGATTTCATCTCTAAATATTTAAAAAAACCATACATATCACCACATAATATTCAAAGAAATCTATATCTATCTATTCTATACATATAATAAATCTGTAACAAGTCGGTTTCTGTACATTGAAGATATTTGAAAAAAATTGTCACTAGGGCTATTTATTAGCGTAATAGAACCCAAAACAATGATTTTTAGAATTATTGTCTGTTTGTCTGTTTGTCTGTTTGTCTGTTTATCTGTTCGTTTGTGCGCGCTAATCTCAGGAACGGCTTAACGTAGAAGGATACGGTTTTCACTGATGTATTGGTATTTTTTTGGATTAACATTTAGGGTTTGTTTTATTTAAATCGGTTAACAAACAAAAAAGTTATGTCAATTTCAAGAATTGAATTAAAGACTGAAGCGATCATTACCGATACAAACTAAATAGCTGCATCCTTTTAACGTCTCGCTCCTCTCCTGGGCTTCCCATTATTGGGGAGACCTGGAGATTAGTTAACCACGCTGCTCCAATGCGGGTTTTTAAATTTAAGTGTGTAACTTTTGTAAGAGAATAAATTTAATGCGAGCGGTCACACCACAAGTTTCGATAATTACTAACATCTCTTAATATTCTGATAGCAAGTTTTCAATCACTTATGCTAGATTTCATCTCTAAATATTTAAAAAAACCATACATATCACCACATAATATTCAAAGAAATCCTCAATACAAAATTAATGTACAAAACCTTAACAAAACGAGGCTACTGCCGACATCTATGTTCATATTCAGAACTATTTAGTGATCTGTTGCAAATTCGGTATATCAACAATTTAGTTTACACGCTATACGATAGATGTCATTGTTACGTAATAACGCTATTACAAAGTGGATTGGTGTAGATTATTTCAAATAATTAATTACGAGTATACTTACTTAATAAAATATCTAATAAAAAAATTAATAACTTAGAGACCTTTGGAACTGGCGCTGACTGACAATGAGTATAATTCATTGTGGTAGAGCATTATGGAGGCGCGGCGCGGTGGTTACATCCACATATTATTGGTATCGAACTTATTTAATAGACAATAATAATTATCGACTCGCGCAGGCGCGGTCCCAGTGGGGGGGTCATAGGGGACATGACCCCCCCCCCCAAATCCCTCACTCATGCGTAGATGGAAGGCGAAACAAGCCAATTTGAGACACCTCTTCCCCCAAATTTCTTAGTGACCCCCCACCAAAATTTCTTGACGAAAAATTGAAGGCTGCGACCGCGCCTGGACTCGCGTGGCGCAATGGTTACCATGCCGGACTGCCAATCGAAGGGTCTCGAGTTTGATTCCCGGCGAAGCAGAAATTGGAATGATGAGTTTAATTTTCTGTTCTCGGTTTAAGTGTTTGTATTTCTGTCTCTGTGTGTCACATGGTACCCATTACACAGTGTATATTTACCGTACTCTGGGGCTATCAGTGTGAAACGTAAAAAAAATCAAAGTGTTCTACCGACTTTACTATGCTGAGTGATCTTTTCAAAATGATAGCTATGTCACCATATCATGATTACACCACCAGTCGAAGGTTAAAGTTCCACAGGCCGCTTTGCACGCTCCTTTTGATATTTGAACGGATGTGTAAGTTATGGGACAACCTTCCAGCTGAGGCATTTCCAGTGGACTTTGACATAGGGTTCTTCAAGAAAGCTGTAAAGAAAGCTCTTCTTGAAAGCCGGCAGTGCTCGGGTGGCTCCGCTGGGGTTGCCCGTTTCCATAGGCGACAGTGATCGCTTAACCACGCGGCCTTTCTGCCTCTTTGTTCAAAAGTGATTTCGAATAAACGAATAACCAATTGCCGAGGCACTAATAAAAAAAATTATTGAAATGAGCAGACGTTTTCAGTGGTTAATTTAATAAGAGCTATTACATACATACGCAGTACTGGCTCTGGTGTTACACTAATATGATAAAGCGTCACGGCAGCAGCACGGCATGGTGGTCACGCCCAGATTAATATTAGTAATCGAATACATATAATAAATCTGTAACAAGTCGGTTTCTGTACATTGAAGATATTTGAAAAAAATTGTCACTAGGGCTATTTATTAGCGTAATAGAACCCAAAACAATGATTTTTAGAATTATTGTCTGTTTGTCTGTTTGTCTGTTTGTCTGTTTGTCTGTTTATCTGTTCGTTTGTGCGCGCTAATCTCAGGAACGGCTTAACGTAGAAGGATACGGTTTTCACTGATGTATTGGTATTTTTTTGGATTAACATTTAGCGTTTGTTTTATTTAAATCGGTTAACAAACAAAAAAGTTATGTCAATTTCAAGAATTGAATTAAAGACTGAAGCGATCATTACCGATACAAACTAAATAGCTGCATCCTTTTAACGTCTCGCTCCTCTCCTGGGCTTCCCATTATTGGGGAGACCTGGAGATTAGTTAACCACGCTGCTCCAATGCGGGTTTTTAAATTTAAGTGTGTAACTTTTGTAAGAGAATAAATTTAATGCGAGCGGTCACACCACAAGTTTCGATAATTACTAACATCTCTTAATATTCTGATAGCAAGTTTTCAATCACTTATGCTAGATTTCATCTCTAAATATTTAAAAAAACCATACATATCACCACATAATATTCAAAGAAATCCTCAATACAAAATTAATGTACAAAACCTTAACAAAACGAGGCTACTGCCGACATCTATGTTCATATTCAGAACTATTTAGTGATCTGTTGCAAATTCGGTATATCGACAATTTAGTTTACACGCTATACGATAGATGTCATTGTTACGTAATAACGCTATTACAAAGTGGATTGGTGTAGATTATTTCAAATAATTAATTACGAGTATACTTACTTAATAAAATATCTAATAAAAAAATTAATAACTTAGAGACCTTTGGAACTGGCGCTGACTGACAATGAGTATAATTCATTGTGGTAGAGCATTATGGAGGCGCGGCGCGGTGGTTACATCCACATATTATTGGTATCGAACTTATTTAATAGACAATAATAATTATCGACTCGCGCAGGCGCGGTCCCAGTGGGGGGGTCATAGGGGACATGACCCCCCCCCCAAATCCCTCACTCATGCGTAGATGGAAGGCGAAACAAGCCAATTTGAGACACCTCTTCCCCCAAATTTCTTAGTGACCCCCCACCAAAATTTCTTGACGAAAAATTGAAGGCTGCGACCGCGCCTGGACTCGCGTGGCGCAATGGTTACCATGCCGGACTGCCAATCGAAGGGTCTCGAGTTTGATTCCCGGCGAAGCAGAAATTTGAATGATGAGTTTAATTTTCTGTTCTCGGTTTAAGTGTTTGTATTTCTGTCTCTGTGTGTCACATGGTACCCATTACACAGTGTATATTTACCGTACTCTGGGGCTATCAGTGTGAAACGTAAAAAAAATCAAAGTGTTCTACCGACTTTACTATGCTGAGTGATCTTTTCAAAATGATAGCTATGTCACCATATCATGATTACACCACCAGTCGAAGGTTAAAGTTCCACAGGCCGCTTTGCACGCTCCTTTTGATATTTGAACGGATGTGTAAGTTATGGGACAACCTTCCAGCTGAGGCATTTCCAGTGGACTTTGACATAGGGTTCTTCAAGAAAGCTGTAAAGAAAGCTCTTCTTGAAAGCCGGCAGTGCTCGGGTGGCTCCGCTGGGGTTGCCCGTTTCCATAGGCGACAGTGATCGCTTAACCACGCGGCCTTTCTGCCTCTTTGTTCAAAAGTGATTTCGAATAAACGAATAACCAATTGCCGAGGCACTAATAAAAAAAATTATTGAAATGAGCAGACGTTTTCAGTGGTTAATTTAATAAGAGCTATTACATACATACGCAGTACTGGCTCTGGTGTTACACTAATATGATAAAGCGTCACGGCAGCAGCACGGCATGGTGGTCACGCCCAGATTAATATTAGTAATCGATATATTTATTTCTGATGCTGTGTGAAGGGTTGTTAATAGAACTAATTGACTCTTAATCGCGTAGGGCCTGATCCTCTCACGCTGCTCCAATTCAGGTCGATGACGTCTTCATTGTTAGTGGCCTAACTGCTGTCGCAAGTTTTATTCGCTATCGCTCGAAAGACCTCCATTAAGTATGAACGACAGTATGTTAACGACAATTGCAACCAACGTGTAAGCAACCAAGAATTTGACTCCCAACTACTAACCACGCCTGACATAGCGTAGACATTTCACCACCTTTCTGCAATATATTTAAGTTACATAATGATAATGAATCTATGCATTATTTGCAGCACAAATTATTTAATTATAATGATTCTTTCCGCGGGCACAGCAGTACTATCTAAACACTTTAAAAACATGCTATTATAATACGTTTAATTTGTAAAGAGAAACTGATGATAACGACTGAAAAGTCGGTATTATAAGAGGAGTACAGTAAGAATTGTAAGTACTCAGGAAGAATGTATCTACTCAACATAATAATATGAACTTTTGTATCATAAGTAATTTCATAAAAGGTAACAATAATCCAAGGGACAGTGGAGGGCAAGCGGTCACGAACGAAATTGCAACCTCATCAGCCACGACCACTTTGTCAAGAGTGAACGACTAAGGAGGAGGAGGAACAAATAATCCAAGCCTAATCAAGCCTTTTGTACAAGTCTATCTACGCGGACGACGTCGCGGGCACAGCTAGTATGATAATAAGTATGACACTTTCATGGATTTTTTCTTCAGAAACCTGACAGGGCTTAATGGGGAGTGGATAGGATTCTATCCGCACCGCGCTAATGTACGATACCTTATTTCACACGAGAGTAGTCGTAAAAACTCAGTGCTTTTTCAACAAATCTTGCTTCTGCCACGTGATTCAATCTGATAAACTTTCTTAAAACGAACTGCATGTTACAGTTAGTTTAAAGAAAGTGTAATACATACATACATACACACACACACACACACACACACACACACACACACACACATACACACACACACAAACACATACACGCTTATATACATGTATATATATATATATATATACACACGCGCAACACACATCAAATCTGCTCCATTATATAGAATGTGCCTAATTTTATTTTATTTTGTTATCTTTTCTTTATTGTTATTCTATTTTGCCTTTTGTAGTTTATTTTTAAATAATATAAATATGTAACATTCTGAACATCGTAATCTAAAGAGCATCTGATATCTTTTGTACTGTACACAAACCTAACTGTATCTTAAACTATTTTGGGGAAGGCACCTGTCTTTTACAACACAGTGAAAACTACCGTAAAAGGCAGATATTTCTCAACTTCATTTTGTCCATATTTTAATTACATGAAATAAACGATTTGAATTTGAATTAAAATACTCGTAGTAGGAAAAATAAATATTGGTTTGGACTCTCCAAAAAGAAAAAAGAAAATTCTCAATTTACTTAATAGATAAGTTTTTTTCTGTTATTGCCTTATTTATTTGTTTCTTAGATAATTTTCTTCTCATGTTTTTCAAGCTTTAGATTGTTTTTGTAACCCAAGATTCCTTAGCGAATGTAATATGATAATAAGTATGACACTTTCATGGATTTTTTCTTCAGAAATCTGACAAGGAGTAATGGAGAGTGGGTGGGAATCTATTCGCACCGCGCTAATGTACGATACCTTATTTCACACGAGAGTAGTCGTAAAAACTCAGTGCTTTTTCAACAAATCTTGCTACTGCCACGTGATTCAATCTGATAAACTTTCTTGAAACGAACTGCATGTTACAGTTAGTTTAAAGAAAGTTTAATTAAAATACTCGTAGTAGGAAAAATATTGATTCTACTAGCCCTCCGCCCGCAGCGCTTATATCACTCTATACCCCCCCCCCACTATCTGTGTATAAAAATATCAGGTCAATCAGTAACACGGTTGCAACTTGCAACGTGAAAGAAGAGTAAACAAGCAAACAAATAAACACAGTTTCACATTTTATAATATTGGTATGGACTCTCCAAAAAGAAAAAAGAAATTTCTCAATTTACTTAATAGAAAAGTTTTTTTTTTTGTTATTGGCTTATTTATTTGTTTCTTAGATAATTTTCTTCTCATGTTTCTCAAGCTTTAGATTGTTTTTGTAACCCAAGATTCCTTAGCGAATGTAATATGATAATAAGAATGACACTTTCATGGAATTTTTCTTCAGAAATCTGACAAGGAGTAATGGAGAGTGGGTGGGAATCTATTCGCACCGCGCTAATGTACCTTATTTTACACAAGAGTAGACGCAAAAAGTCGGTGTTTATTCAACAAATCTTGCTTCTGATACGTGATTCAATCTGATAAAACTACGTACAGTTCATTTTAAGAAAGTTTATTAAAATAGTAGGAAAAATATTGATTCTACGAGTACTAGCCTTCCGCCCGCATCGCTGATATCGTTCTCTAGCGCCCGACTATCTCTGTATAAAAAAATCAGGTCAATCCGTAATACGGCTGTAACATGAAAGAAGAACAAACAAGCCGACAAACAAACATACTTTCATATTTTATAATATTGGTATGGACTCTCCAAAAAGAAAAAAGAAATGTCTCAACTTACTTACTTACTTGATAGAAAAGTTTTTTTCTGTTATTGGCTTATTTATTTGTTTTCTTTGATAATTTTCTTCTCATGTTTCTCAAGCTTTAGATTGTTTTTGTAACACGAGATTCCTTAGCGAATGTAATATGATAATAAGAATGACACTTTCATGGAATTTTTCTTCAGAAATCTGACAAGGATTAATGGGGAGTGGGTGGATTCTATTCGCACCGCGTTAATGTACCTTATTTCACACAAGAGTAGTCGCAAAAACTCAGTGCTCTTTCAAATCTTGCTTCTGACACGTGATTCAATTTGGAGAAACCACAAACTATTAGTACGTTTCAAGAAAGTTTAATATTAAAGATAGTAGACATTTACCTATTTTATTCTATAAGATATTTTTGGTGGGAAGATAATGAAAAAAAAACTGCTAATTAGGTACTGTAGTTTTAAAATCAAGCAGCAGACGAGCATGAAGGCACATTGTATGAGGTGGTCATGTTTTCGTATTCAACAGCTTTTATTGAGACAAATTTCTTGTATTGGTTCAATCGAAGCACTTTATTTACCTATATATATACGTTATTATTACGTTACGTATACGTATTATACGTTTGGTATTTAACATTACACAAAGATAGCAACAAGACGTCGTGACGTCACGAAGAAGTGCTATTGCCATACAAAATAATTACTAAAGTTTCATTTTGCTAGCAAGGGAGAGGCAATCTATAAATACTTCTTGTTTACCTATTCATATTTTACTGATAAATATTAGTACTAAAAAATTTAATATTTATAAATCAGTCAACTGTAATATATAAGTCATTTGCTCTGGAAAACATTAAAATCCAAACATTTCTAAGCTTTATTTCGACACAATGTGAAAAAATCCCTGCCTCGGAATTAAAGCTCGCATCGCTAGATCTCATATTGAAGTATTTTTAATCTCCATACTTAATATAAAGATTACGCGAAGGGTCTGTATAATGACGGGATTTTGCAGGGCCGGATTAAAACCGTAACCTACATTTCAACGACAGAGAAAAATATATTTGCACATGTGTTTTATTTCTCTGATTTTTGACAGCTTAATTTCATATGTTGTGGAATGTTGCAAATATTAGGCTATTATATGTAGCCGTGAACAGTTAAGTATACATGTAATGAATATGTACCTGGACGCCCGAGCGTTGCTCGGATAAAAACAATTGTTTTCTTGGTTTATTTTTAAGCAAAACATTCATTGACTTAGTGTTACTTAACAAAGCCTTTTGAAATACCTAGCTCCCAATTTAAAAAAACAAATTGTCATAAAAAATAAAAAAAAACTCAACTTGCCTACTTGAGGTTTGAACCCGGGTCTCTAGCTCTGTAGTCAGCTTTCGTAACCATTCGACCAAGAAAGCTTTAATTCCATTGACGAAATTTTTATAGAGGTCTTTCATATCGACATTGTCATTTGTTTGAAGGGCGGATTGACGGTCGACATTTGACGGCTTTCTACGCCACAATTTAGTAAGAGTAATTTTATATTTAACGGCATAAACATTAAATAAAACGACAATTTCTATCAAACAAAATTTGCTGGATCTATTTAAGTATCATCCCTGAAACCAGAGTACCAAATTTCATCAAAATCTTTGGAGCCGTTTCCGAGATTCAAAAAATATATTTAGATATATACAAGAATTGCTCGTTTAAAGGTATTAGATATAACGAACTATTTTGTTTAAAGTTTTAACGATTAATGGTTTTGAAACATTTCGTGCATAAGGTTGCCTATTTGGTCAGGTAAACGCTTATGTAATTAAAATTGATTATGTGGAAATCAGGCTTACGCTCCAAACTACGCTTGGCTATAAAAAAAATTGCGTCCCACTGTTAGGAACGGGTTTCTTCCCAATTGACTGAGGCCTAAAACTAATTCCATAACGCAACATGAGAATCCGTCTTAATATCTCTTCTTAACTACTAAAATCGTTTATAGACGAGCCGCTAAAGTTACTTTGAGTGAGTGTTTGCTGAATTTACATCTTACTTATGTAAGATCCACATAGCATATTCTAATGACAATATTATTGTAGGACGGACGGTGGTGTGGCCCGAGTGACTACTAACCCGGACAAACCAGGCTGCGGAACTTACAGGGCGCCACCGCATCCCACACCTAAACTACCGCCGGACCCCCCTGGTAAGTAAACACAAACTGTAAATGGCATACTTTAGGGAATGAACACTTTCGCTATAAAGCTTCTTATCGACTTCGCGCGGCAAACCATCGAACATGGCCTCGTAGTGTAAGTAGCCGCGCACTCTGGATGCTGACGCGCGAGGCAACTCAAAAATGCCGCGATTGGCGCGCGACGCACCAATAACAAAAAAACGCTTCACACTCATAGCCCCACGGTAGAGTAGATATACCCTGTGTCGTGGGTGTCATGGACATACACAAAGACAGAAACACTAACACCCAGACCAATAACAGAAATATTAAACTCATCATTCAAATATCTGCTTCGCTGGGAATCTAACCCGGGACCGTCCGATCGGCAGTCCGGCATGGTAAACATTACGCCACGCGGCATTAGCAACAACAAAAGAGTACCAGTGCACAAATAATGAAGTCTCGTTGACAATAAAATTGTTTACTAAGAATGCCAAGCCAAAACGCAGGTTTGCCGCGGTCTAGCACCGCTCGCGAGGCAGCCCTGCGCCTTCTATAAGTAGCCTTAGTCAAAGTTATGGCACAAAAGGCGCTCTTTGTATTGTGGTTATGGTTTCAATACATCTAAAAGCAGATGGAAGTTGGATAATATTGTTTGACATAATCAGCTGTCTTATCTCTATCAGCTGTCTGCCATTGTTGGCCCGTAGCTATTGTACATTAGTAAAACGTAAATTTCATTGTAAAATAGCTTCAATACACAGACTTATATTTACCTTCAACAGCATAACATGTGAATATGTGCACTTTCTTATATTTAAAACTTATGAATTAACCACCACATTAAACGGTATTCATTCTTTTTAGATTGCTTTTAAAATTAATGTACAAGAAGATGTATCTCATATAAATAAATTCTTTTCGCTGATCATTCATTGAATCGATTCTACATCCCTACTAGTCCCTATTATCCCTACAAATATTATAAATTCGGAAGTAACTCTGTCTGTCTGTCTGCTACGCTTTTCCGCTTATACTACTGAACCAATTTTATTCAATTTAGAACACAGATAGAGTGGACCTTGGAAAAGGACATAGGATGGTTTTTATCCTACGGGAACCTATAAAACGGGTGGAACTGGCGGAAGGCTAGTTTTTAATAATTATTTATCAATGAACCTTTTTGTAAAAAAAACAGCACCTGAGACATTTTAATAAGAATTTAATGAAAAAAATATACATTTTATTACTAAGCTAAGTATAACTTTATTTCCACGATCCTGATAGAGTTCGAAGGTTACTTAAAGCATGAATATTACCTCGATCAATTAGAATGAAATTTAGGGAGTATTGTTCGAATCTCCAATTGACTCTACAATAACTGTCGTTCGCAATGGCGGCCCATTAACAGTTATAACAAAGTACTCGTTGAGTCGATGAGTAATTTTTCCGCTTCAATGCTCACAAATTCTTGATTAAATTCCTGAAACCCTAGTATCAAATTAAATACTTGTGTTATTATTATTATTATGTATCTCCTCCTGAAGGAATCACGGGTCGAAGAAGTTGATAATCCGGTCTTTTGGAAGGCTTGCATGGGTCCAATATGAAGAGGCACTTTAGCGACTCTAGCGATAAAACGTAGAAAACGCCTCTTTCATACAGCTCTAATCCAATTACTGCAAAACAAACTGGAATGGTTTTTATAAACATTTTTAAAAACATAGGGGCATAGACTCATTCTATTTATTGATATTTGTGAAAAAAATAATAATAAACTCAATTTTAAAGGGGGAAACAGGAGAATACGAAACCTTGATTTAGCCAGAAAGTTTGTAGGTATAATCGGTCTGAGCGGCATCTGTCCCTATCGCACGCGGCGGATAGCACAGGACACAGAGCGATACCAAGAGTTATCCAAAATACCTATTTTTCTAATTCGGCTGAAGCCGCGTTTCCTCTTAACGTTGTTGTATTGTTACACGTGACGGATACCATCTTCGGCTATGTCATATGATCCGACCCGAATGTTTATGACTGAAGCTAGCCCCCGATATGTGCACAGGAACTATTGCAGGAATAAAGGAAGCTTATACTAGATCTATGGGGGTGAACTAACGATGGACTGGTGGATGGGTTGTGGAAGACTATGGACACTTGCCGTACAGACTATACAAATACAATCCAAAGATAAGCAGGCGGTGACTCTCGACTCGGTGAGTTACACTTCCACACTTTTTTTTGGTATCGGGGGGGAAACCTTCAAAAGCTAACCGACATCTTGGGAGAGGATACCGGGTTATGTGGGATTTGTCCGCACCGGTCTCCTCCACGCGCGGCGCCCCAGAACGAGCCCATCTTCGGGAGAGCAGATGTGCTCTCCTGCACCTTCAGGTGTTCACGGCGGCATGCAGCCACGCATACACCACCGTCCCTCTCGGAGCTGCTGGCTAGACGGGTCAAGCTCCCACTCTCACCGTCCGCATTCCCGGAAGCCCCCTTTTAGTCGCCTTTTGCGATCAGGCAGGGGATACCGTAGCTCTATTCTTAATCCCGAAGCTACAGGGACAAACAGTTCCACCCTGGACGACCAATTAATACAAGCCAGAGGTGGGGACCTGTACCTCTGGGTTATCACTCCGTTAATATTTTAAGTAACACTAAGCCAAGAGATATTTAATCTGAAATTAACAGTTTCCCGAAGATTTTCGTTAGACGGGTCATTCTGGTTCAATGCTTGCAAATTGAGCCAATCATTGATTAATTTCGTACAAGCCTGGTACTAGCCTGGTACCTGGTAATTGTAACCTACGAATAGTAATAAAACTGTAACCAAAATGCAGCTGACGCCATTGAAAGAAAGAAAGAGAAAATATTTATTTCATAATAGGAATACAAAATATTCGCTTAATGAATGTCATTTTTTCCCGGTCATCGCCTTTAAGTGCCCGTTTGGGCTAGGTGTTGAGCTGAGAGAAAAAAGGCGGTGGAAAAAAACTCCCAGCACTCTTTTAAAAAAAACAGTACATAATAATATATTTGAGATAACAGAATGGCTATGGGTCGATAATGGTCACACGTGACAGCTGATCGTGTGAGACACCATCAACCCACTTCCACCTGCTCACAGATGCGAGTAATTACTAAAACTAATACAATCTATGAAGAAATAGCCTTGTGTGAGCGAGATTCATTCCCACGCTCCTTTATCATTAAGATAGTCCTTAGTGTTATAATAAGCCTTACGGCACAGGACTTGTTTGACTGCCTTCTTAAAAGGTTTTAAAGGCAGGGATTGAATCTTTATTGGGATTTTATTATATATCCTGATGGACATCCCAATAAAAGAATTACTTTTTTTATGAAGCCGGCATTTCGGAAATGCCAGCTTGTGGCCGTTCCTAGTTGAAACACAATTAGGACTTTGCAAGTCCAATATAGTAGTGAATTTTTCTTTGTTTTTACGTACATATATGATGTTTTCGTAAATATATTGCGAAGCAAATGTTAGAATATCTATCTTCATTTATTTATCATTGATTATAACATGCATATTCTGGTCGAAGTTTAATCGCATCTTAAATAAGAATGCTATATTGATAAAACATAACATAAAAATACAGTAGAATCTACGGTCAAAGATACTGGAGACTAATAATACCTACATTTGTCTTCAAATATATCTTCGTTCCAATCTTCAATTGACGCCGCAGTATTATGTCTACATTGGCGGTCCATTTATAGTTATAACAAAGTACTCATTCAGTCAAGTCATTCTGGATCAGTGATCATGAATTGAGGGAAATTGTTGATTAATTTTGTGCAAACCTGGTACCTTTATGAAATAAGAAAGTCACATTGGTAATACATAATAAAGTATGATGGAATAATCTACGATCGAAGATACCCATGCCAATTTATACTTCGATTGGCAGTCGACAGGTCATTCGTTTGAGATTTTAGTTGCTTCCATAAATAATCATTGATTAAGTTTCGAGTAAGTTTATTAAAAACTCATTTTACATTTTTTCTCCTTCGAATCTCTTATTTATTAATAAGAACGTCAGAGGCCAATTTATCGAAAGGAAGTGTGCTTATAAATTTATACAAAACATTTTCATGTTTCGACATCCGCATATGTGTTGTGTTATGTAATTTAAAGATAGAACAAACTCTTTAATATTAATGTTTATCGTGCCAGCTAACAGTAATAGTTGTTTCTACGGATAAACTCATGTAACTTTTATAGAGTGCTTTTACAGTCATTATTTCTCGTATCAATGGACGCAAAAAATGTATTATCTCCGATCTTTTTACATCAAGTTTCACTTTCATAATGAAAGTGTAGGGAAAAACACGAAAAATAATAGCACGCCGTTGATACCAACGTTTTATTGTCCCGTAGAACTACAGTATAAATAAGAATGTTACGAGTCGGTACTTCGTCAAAACACAACTAGAAAGTAGGTCAGTTTTGTTTTAAGTGCCGTAAATAGAAATGGGTTTTGGTAAGAAAAATGTAGCCACGTTCGAAATTAACTGGGCTACGGAACAAAACGTATATATGATGCTAATTTCAAAATTCTTTCATATAAATGATTTTAACCATACTTACTGCAAGAAATTCAGTACAGCCATATACACTCTTTAAAACAATAATGTTACGACTTTGAGTACCTACCTATGTCTCGAAAACAAAGCGTCGTACAGCAAAACCCCATAAACGCATAGGTATTAGGTCTACTATCGAACAGTGAAGAAAGTTGTCGAAAAGTCTGTGATAAGAAAAACAACAATTTCTATACAGTTCGGGATCCGAGTCTATTCAGAAAAAGAAGGAATAGAAGTAGATAGAGCATTATTTGACGTTCCTCACAGTTTTGTCTTTGTCTTATATGTAGTTTTTATTTGTTTAATCATAATCATAATCACGTATGTATTTGTTGAATAAGGGACAATAACATAATCTTATAAAATTTGTATGGTCCACTTATTCTGCCACTATGGGTGTACAAAAAATTGTTTTCAAAATTGCTACGCCTATTCTTTTTTCAAACAGACTATTGAATTTTTAATTATACCACTTTTCTCTGTCAGATGTGTACGAAATAAGTCCATATGCGACATTCGCGGGCGCGGGCGCAGGCGTGGGCAGTGGTTCGCGCGCGTATACGCTGCAGCTGCGTGCGCTTGCGCGACACGATGACGACGCCGCGCCGCCCGCGCATCCGCCGTGCTGTGATGGTGAGAACATTTCGTTATTTCAGTATCCGTTACATCTGTAACGGTCCAGCCACACTAGCTCCCTTTAGCATCGACGAGTTCGTCGATACTGCATCCTTTTGGCAACTTGGAAGCGTCATCGGAATCGCGCATTTTAACTATTTTCAGGATAAGTTCGAATGCGGTAGCGAAATCGCGCATTTTAGTGTTTTTAAGTGTCCACAGTGCAGTGTTCGATCGCTGCGTTTAGTCTTTGGTGACTAAACCACCGATTGTTGATGCTCAGTTTAGCTATGTTGGCTTAGCCGTAAGTCCAGACGCGGAATATACGGTCGCGGGCGCAGGTGTAGGCAGTCGTTCGTGCGCATCAGATACTTGCCTGCGTTTGCAGAATACAACGACGATGACGGGATACCGACTACGTATCCGCCGTGCTGTGACAGTAAGAAAATTTCAATTACATACTTCAATATCCGTATAACAGCATCTGTAACGGTCAAGCCACACTAGCTCCTTTTAGCATCGGCAATTTCGTGTGTGCCGCGATTCTGCATCGTTTTGGAAACTTGGAACATCTAAATCATACGTTTTACTCAATTTATCCTTTATACACGGTTAAAAATAATTTTACGGGCAATACAGTTATATTATTAAATTATATTATATTAATAATAAAGTTACATTATTAAAAATATTGCGCTGCTACCTCAAAAGCTGATGGTCGCCTCATGTGAGTCTGACCGGTAACTGTAACTTTTCACCGAAACAATTTAAAGAAGACAATTAGAAGATTAGAGAAAACAATTAAAGTGTTTCACGACAGAGGTGGGTGCAACGATGGTACTTCCCCAGTCAAACCCTTAAAGTTCTACCACCTACAACATTTTCACTACATACATTCACCTGTGGAGCGCGCATGGCCCGGCGGTTAGTATAGAACGCAAACGATCTATGCAACTAAGCCAAACGGGCGCGGTCGGTTGTGAGATGGGTGACCGCTAGTGGCAAAAAATTCATGCGCATTTCCGTGCTTCGGAGGGCACGTTAAACCGTCGGTCCCGGTGGTTGTAGGTGGATAGATAACAGTCGTTAAACCTTGTCGGAGGCCTTATGGGCGGTTTCAAAACATCCGACAGCGGGTTGGCCACTAACCCGCATCTCCACCAACCCGCATTGGAGCACCGTGGTGGAGTAAGTTCTAGGCCTCCTCAATAATGGAGAGAGACTCGTGCCCAGCAGTGGGACGCAAAAAGGATTGCAGCCACATTCATCTACTTTAATTACACCATAATTTCGATTCCAACACAACTCTATAATTATTTCTTTATCGCGCCAGTCACGAAGTTATTAATCAACCCCTTACGGCACATGCCTCCAAGATTGATTCACTAGTTAGTCACAAAGCCACACTGATGCGGGCTTGTTTGTTCCTCGATATAATGCTCGCTTGTCCTTTTGCTTTAGATTACCGTCAAACAGGAAACATAATCCGACAGATTTTTGGATAGATTTTTGAATCTATGCAAAAGCCGTTGTCTAATTAAATGTAACTAATTTTACAAGATGCGTGCTTATTTTTCCTTTTAGATTTCGCGTACGGTATTAATGTCAAAAATAGTCATCTGAGGTTCAGTTATATTAATTTACATATTTGTAATTAAAGCAGAGGATGGAGTTTAATGTTGAAGATTGTAATTATACTCTGTCAAATGGTCAGATGCATACACATACAAACTTATATAATACCAAACCAACATCAATATTATCTGATGTATCCGAACTGATTAATATCTAACTATTATGAAGATAAACAACAGTATTAGCTACGTCAACCATAACTTTATAATTTTGATTTCAATACTATAATTTTTATTTTATCGTGCCAACCACGAAGTTATTAATTAAGCCTTTACGTCACATACCTCCAAGATTGATTGACTAGATTTGTCACAAAGCCATACAGATGCGAGCTTGTTTGTACCTCGATATAATGCTCGTTTGTCTTTAGGCTTTGGCATAGCGTATTATGTGGTTTGTTGATTAATTTACCTATTTGTAGTTAACAGTAGGTGAAAGTATGATGGATAAAATTTACCTCTAAACGCTACGCCGTAGACACGGGCTCGTAGTAACGTGGTCATTGAAATCAAAAATATTATGAATAGATTTTGATATCATCTAAATATACAAAAATATTTATGTATTGTTCCGAACTTCAGATAGAATTTGCGAAAAACGAAATGAAATCGGTTAAATCCTCGCCGCCTATGCCAGTCGCGGCGCGTCAAAAAAAGTCGCCAAAATACAATGTAAAAATTCACAATTAATATCTAATTGTAATTGTGAAAAGTAATGTAATTGTGAAAGGGTGTAATGAATAATATCAATGAATATTTATAGTATTAATTGGATAATTTGAATCCTGGTTGCATCTTACACCGACGCACACCAACATGTTTACAAAACAGGCTTCACTTTGTTGTTCGCAGAGATACCTACATCTTTACATGATTTGAGATTCAAAGTAATCTATAATTATCACAAAGATTAATTAGTTTCAAAAGCAACTTGAACCATAATAACGTAATTATAACTTTGTGTTTGATACTATACAAAGCTATAAATCAAAACCAAACGGCACGTAAAAGATTGATTTACTAGATGTGTCACAAAGCCACACAGATGCGGACGATTTTCGTTCGTCAATTTAGATAGTTGGTATTACGTTTATTACAAAAGATCAGCGTGGCTTAAAGATTTGAGGCGTATAAATTTTCTTATCATGTCAACCATAATTATTAATCAAGTCCATACACCACGTTTCTCCAAGATTGATTGACTAGATTTGTTACAAAGCCACCCAGATGCGGACGGTTTTCGTTCGTCAATTTCGATCGTTAGTATTACGTTTATTACAAAAGATCAGCGTGGTTTAAGGCGTATATTTTTCTTTATCATACCAACTCATTAATCAAGCCCACACACCACGTTTCTCCAAGATTGATTGACTAGATTTGTCACAAAGCCACGCAGATGCGGACAGTTTTCGTTCGTCGATTTCGATCGATGGTATTACGTTTATTACAAAAGATTAGCGTGGTTTAAGGATTTGAAGCGTATATTTTTCTTTATCATACCAACCTCATAAATCAAGCCCACACACCACGTTTCTCCAAGATTGATTGACTAGATTTGTCACAAAGCCACGCAGATGCGGGTGGTTTGTGCCTCGATATAATGCTCATTTAATTTTGTTCTATAGCTTTGACATATCGTCATGGGCGTACCCAGGGGTGGGCAGGGGGGGGGCAGCTGCCCCCCCTGGATCAAGGTCCAGATTCAGGGATTCAAAAATCCCAAATGATCTTCTAAACGAAAAAAGAAACCTATAAAGAGTACGCTAGATAATATGCCACCTCCTGTTGTTTCCTTTGTATATTTTGTATGCGTGTCTCCGTATAATAGGGTCGATAATTTTGAAAATGGTAAAAAGTGAAAAAATATTTTAGTAAGATGAAAGAAAGCCATTGGAAAAGGTAGAGAATGTAACAAAAATGAAAGGAAAATTTTTACGAAACACAAGTATACAATATAACATAAAATCTTATGTTTTTCGAGTAATTTAAGTATAAATTTTAATAAATAGCCCAAAATTGTACATAATGATTCAAAAGAAATTCGGATTCGAGTTTTCATTATTTGTATTTTCTGAGAACATTTACTGTAGTATTGTATATTTTTATACCATCAGAAAGTAGAGATTTCATCGAACAAAAATCACACCGACCTTTTAAATTAAAAAACTAAAAAACACGCTTTTTGAAAAACGAACTAAAAAGTTATAAACCACCATGCACCCCACGCTTTTTTTTACAGTAAAATACATTTTCTTCTTATTTTTTACTTTTTAGTTCGTATTTTCACAAAAGCGTGTTTTTTTGTTTTTTAAAGTACATTATTTATTTTTAATTTTTTTGTTGGATAATTTTAAATGTTATTGCATTGTCATCGGTCCTTGACCCCTGTGCAAATTTTCAAGTTAATCAGATGTTTAGAAGTAGGTGAAAATAAAGTTAAAAGATTCCGTTACCTTCATACATTCATACAGGTCAAGCTAATAAAAGCGTGTTAAAAAAGCAGATAATTTTCCATTCCATTCCATTTCCATCTTTTTATTACCTACAACTTTGCCATTTAACTTTTTTTTATAGAACTTGTAGTTTTTCCGGAAATCGACATAAACCGTTATTTACCCTTGAAAACTCACCCCTCCCCCTTCCCGATCTCAGATCGCGCGTAAAAAATTTCCTTTTACATATTCTCAACATTTTTCAATGGGTTTCATCCTACTATAATTTTTTTTGGTCTCTAAAATTATCGACACTGGTCTATAATGTGAAAGGCAAACATACGCGCGGTACCCAGCTTGAAAAAATTTGCCCCCCCCCCAACCAACAACTTAAAATCTCCCTTCCCCCCGACCAAAATTTTGCCCCCTCCTGGCCAAGACTTTGCCCCCACTGGCCAAGACTTTGCCCCCCCTGGCCAAGACTTTGCCCCCCCTGGCCAAGACTTTGCCCCCCCCTGGCCAAGAACCTGGGTACGCCCATGCATATCGTATTAGGCTTAAGCGTATTACAGAGTCAGATGTGTGACAGACGTCGCCTGTGGTGTAAAATTATATTTAGCTATTTGTTGTTTTAATGACTTTAAACATTCTGCTACATTTTATGATAAACGTTAGAAAATGACAATTAATATTATGATTATTTTAAAAGTATTTGTAGTTGTCCTGCATTTTCTTGCTTTATCACGTTCATACAATAATTAATTGCTATTCTAAATAGATGACCAAAGCAAAATATACATTGAAATGAAAAAAAAATACATTAATAATTTTAAGAAAGTAGGTACCTAACTATTTTTATAATTACATAATCATGGAAGACTAATCTTTACGACTAAGGATAGGATTTCCTCGGGCTTATAAAGAGTAGAGACATTTTATTTTACTTATTTGAGTACCATACAAAAGAACAAAATATGTACATGTAGTGTCGTATTATAGTAACATATTTCCTTTTCTACAGAGGAAACCTGCGTGGACACATGCGACGCTCAACGGCGAAGAAGACGCCGACGACATTATTGCCCCGATCATGGTAAGTGGTTTAAATTTAAAAACACTATAGCTAATAGGTACTTAAAACTTCCAAAGATACTATAATATACAAATAGGAGGTTCTGAAAAGTTGTTTTAAAAACATAATTTAATTAGATTCCAAACCATTTATAGATTAATTTCTCAACGCATTAATGAGTTTTTATAATAGTGTGTGAAGCACGCATCAATATAATTAAGTGTATTAAGCGTGAGGTTGCCGGCCGTCGCAGCCTGAAATTGCATTTGTGTAAGTCACGGATCAGCTCAACCACTCCTTGGTGTAAGTTGTATCGCGTCAACTTTCGATACCCGAACTTGATTTTAAAATAGTCTCGGTACAAAGAGATAATACGTATGGTAGTTTTGTAGAGATAACTGTATAATATAAATCACGAAACAACATAGGTATAATAATCAAAGTTAAACTATGAAAAAGTTCAATTAGTACCTACCCAAATACTTATTTTTCTCTCCGAGCAGACAATCAAGTAAAAAAGCAAGTTACTTTCGAAAGTAACTATTGCCAACACTTCATTAAGAAAGTTACGACAAACATATATCACAATGTTATATTAGAACAGAAAACTTTGTAGACTCCAGTCTTTTGGGAGACCCGCGGTAAAGTTATGTTGTACTGAACATTGGTAAAATATTGCTCTTTACTAAGTCTCCTATGTATCTTACAACAATAAATGAGTTTGGGTATTACGTCTAAAGTTTAAAATATTAGATTACTTAAAAATTGTTCGCTATTTGAAAGTATAAAGGGTTCTATTAAATTGAATGTTAAATTTTATCTGAATATTGCTTCCAAAGGCACTTGTTTTCGCTCGTCTTTCGTTACTGATCTTAAAATTAGTTTAATATTATCCGTTAATTTGATTCTAAGAGGCAAAAAACGAAAGGTCTGACGACGACCTTCAAAGCTTTGATACAGCTCCTTTCTTATAAATTCCAATATTAATTTATTAAATTCTTTCAATGATATCCGAACCTACGTCATTTTCAAATACATTTTATCAGATGTTTATTTTTGGCGACTATCAAAAGTAACTTATTAAGATTTAAAATTTTTGTTTAACAGTCAAAAGATAATAATGTTTGTTATGACTTAGATTTAAATCAATGTAGTGTTGGTCTGAAGAACAATAATAATATTGAAACTACTGAAAATATTACCTAATGAGTATTTTTATTTTCACATTTAATGAGATTTATGCAATCAAATGATTGTATTAAGACCACAGATTGGATAACATCGAAGAACTTATTACAGTATACTACTACTACCCAGTTTCGCTCGGGTTATTTTTGTTTATATTATTATGATTATACTAATTTTTCGCCAGCGCATAGTATATTTTTCCGGGATAAAAATACCCCATGTCCTTTCCCAAGGTCCAAATTAAAAAGGTTAAAATTAGTTTGGTAGTTTAGGCGTAAACAAGTAACAGACGCACATAGGACAGAGTTTATTTCGCATTTTTAATATTAACAAGTATGAATATTACTTTCTCTACTTCTTTATACTGTTTATTAGTCTTTATTATAAACGCATGACGACCCGCATGGCGCAACGGTTACCATGCCGAACTGCCAATCGAGGGGTCCCGGGTTCGATTCCCGGCGAAACAGAAATTTGAATGATGAGTTTAAATTTCTGTTTTCGATCTGGGTGTTTGTGTTCCTGTCTTTGAAAGTGTCCATGGTAGCCACGACACAGGGTATTAATTACCTTATTGTGAGGCTATGAGTGTGTAACGTTTAAAAAAATGTGTTTTTTATTTACAGGTTGCTCACAAGACTCAGGGAGTTGAGGAAACACTGCCAAATTGTTTAGTGAAGATATCTAGTCGACTTAATTAGTAAATTCAGTTATACATACTAATATGTATACACAAATTTTTACAATAATATTGTCTATTTATATTATGAAGTTTTTCTTTCACTCCTATCCTACTATACATATAGTGTTATTAATTTAAAATAATAACGCAAGCGTAATAACTGCGTAGCAGTTCGGCGAAGTGGACGAGGTCTAGTGTGAGGTGGGAGACCGGTAGTGGCTAAATTTCATGCGCGTTTCCCTGCTTTGGAGGCCTCGTTAAGCCGACGGTCTTGGTTATCGATAGATAACTGCTGTAAAACGTGGGAGGCCTGATTTAAACCATTCCGACAGCGAGTTGGCCACTAACCCGCATTGAACACATTTCTATTCTATGCCCTATTTATTCATAAAATAATGTAGGTAACAGATGATAATGGTGTACTTGGTTTTAAGTAGTTGCTGTAGCCCACAAACATCTACCTAACTACGAACTAGGCTTTAGTGCAGTCCATACTAGCATATTTTTCGGCGCATATATAATCGATTCGGAAAACGAACTTACATGCGTCCTATTTTTGTACCAGAAAGTGTCTAATCATGACGTTTCGCGGCTGGTGGTGGTGCGTATGTTGGTGTATATTTTTTACTGTTGCATACAATGTGCATGTATGCTATGTGGGAGGGAGCGAAAAGTATACGCAAAGTAACTCCTGATTCTATTAATTAAACAAAAGACGAGCGAGACGTTTGTAACCGCTCTTACAAAATAGTCTTGTCTAATGTCACATGCAATTGATAAATTAACGTGTAAGTGAAGTTTATTTTGTGTGACTGGCAACCACACGTTAGAAAAGTACCACAAAAATAATTTTAGACATAAATAAATAGGTTAATAAAGAATGCTTACGGATTGAGACCTGTAGCCAGGAAATATACTTCAACAAAGATTACATCCAAACCGAGTGCAGATTTAACACTTCGTTTACAATCATTATAAGAATGTAAAAAGTGTTCTGTATGCTGAAAATACGATATTTGTTGGAGCAGACTGCCGTGGAATAAATGCTTGCGCAGTTCCTTTCAAAAGTAAGTAAAGTATATCCATAATATCGTCAGTGAACTAGTACTCGTCATAGAAAAGGGGCAAAAAGTTTATACTTTTTTTAATGAATGACAAGCAGGGACACTGACAAAAACTGACGATAGTACGGACGTTTACCCTATACTTTTTGAAGTGAAAACTTCTTTAGCGGCGTTGTGCACTTTTTTGGGATGGTTAAAAAAATTTAAACTCGCGTCAGGTCACGTGGCCTGATCGAATATTCGTAAGACGAAGGGGTGACAGCTGATGGCTCGACTGTCTATAATTGTAAAATTCGTTTATATCACGTATTCAAAATATGGACATTGAACAAAGTGCATCTATTAATGGAAAAAGTGACGAAGAAATAGTGAAAGAAAATGAGTGAGTACTTTATAAAAATACTAGATGAAAACCTACTGAAAGTACTAGATGAAAAATAATACAGATAATAAAAGCAATTCGTGCGAAATTATTCCCTAACCATTCCAAAATATCAAAAATGCACAACGTTAATGTTCAAGTTTTCACTTCTGCCGGCACTACCGGAGTGCAACCCGTTGTTTATTTTTTTATACATAAACCGAACAAAAAGGCAGACGCACCGCGTGGAGTTAAATGATCACCGTCGCCTATGGACACGGGCAACCCCAACCCGAGCATTGCTGGCTTTAAAGGAGGGGTTTTTAAGAAGAACCTTTTCTTTCTTGAAGAACCCCATGTCATAGTCCACTGGAAATGCCTCAGCTGGAAGGTTGTCCGTGGTAAAAAGGAGCATGATTGGCAGCCCGAATAGTAACCATTGCGACATAAGGGTCGTGTTTTGTTTATCAGATTAGATTTAAATGAAGTATTTTGTTTGTGTTCTTGTCTTTGTATGTGTCCATGGTACCCACGACACAGGGTATTAATTACCTTACTTTGGGGCTATGAGTGTGTAACATTTAACGTTTAACTTCAAAAAATGTTGGTCAAATGAATGGAAATGCTATACAATTAACTAACTTTAGTATACACAGTATTATCAACAACTTTTGTTGATCCTCGAAAGTCGTTAGCTTAACCATGCTTGCTGCCTAATTATGCGTAAAGCCGATTTATTATCAGCTCTGCTTTGATGAGAAAAACTTGTACATGTTTCTTTTAATAACGTTTCATACTCATGGCCCCACAGTAGGGCAGAAATACCCTGTGTCGTGGGTACCATGGACACACACAGAGACAGAAACACAAACATCCAGACCGATAACAGAAATTTAAATTCATCATTTTAATTTCTGCTTCGCTGGGAATCGAACCCGGGACCCTTCGATTGGCAGTCTGGCATAGTAACCGCGTGGCGCAATGCCACGCGCGTCACATTAACATTAAGGACTAAAAAATGAATCAAAGTAGACAACAAGAAGCGCGCATGGCCCGGCGGTTAGCGTAGAACGCAAACGATCTATGCAACTAAGCAAAACGGGCGCGGTCGGGTGTGAGATGGGTGACCGCTAGTGGCAAAAATTTCATGCGCGTTTCCGTGCTTCGGAGGGCACGTTAAGCCGTCGGTCCCGGTTGTTGTCGATGATAACAGTCGTTAAACTGCGGGTATGTATGTATGGATAGATGGATGGGTTGCCCGTGTCCATAGGCGACGGTGATCGCTTAACTACGCGGCCCGTCTGCCTTTTTGTTCGGTTTATTTATTAAAAAAATTTACAGTGCTATTACAGTTAGTCATTTTTTAATACATGTTTTTTTTATATTTAAGTGAATATACGCAAGCGTGAACCCGTGCCCAGCAGTGGGACGCAAAAAGGGTTGCAGCCCTATTTATCGACAACAACCGGGACCGTGCCCTTCGAAGCACGAAAACACGCATGAATTTTTTTTGCCTCTAGCGGTCACACATCTTACACCCGACCGCGCCCGTTTGGCTTAGTAGCATAGATCGCTTGCGTTCTACGCTAACCGCTGGGCCATGCGCGCTTCGTATAGTATAAATAGGCTCAACTTTAAAAAGGTAACCTCATCTCCATATTGAAACAACTTGTTTTGTATAATAAGGTAATCCACAGTCGGGACTGGTTGTTATCGAGGCGACCCAAAACTTCCGTTGGGTCGCTACCCCTGATAACACTTGAGGGGTTCATTTTCCATCAAGCTGGATTTGGAAAATAAAATTTGCACACAAACGTGTTATATACGGTAATGTGGTTACCAAATCTTTCAAAACTCGTTTTGAACTGCCTACTGAACTAGCGGGTTTCCATCTGGATTCGTATTGCGGCCGACTATTTAATGGCCAAATTCTCCACAATTCGGCTAAAACTTTCGATATGATTCAAGCCGTCTGTTCAATATCATTTCATTATTTAAACATTGTTTAAACAAGAGTTTACTGTGTAGTTAAGTTTCCTAAATACAAACTGAAAACTCATATAGTCCCCTAAAATATAGCTGTATAGGCTCAACTTTAAAAAGGTAACCACATCTCCATATTGAAACAACTTGTTTTGTACAATAAGGTAATCCACATTCGGGACTGGTTGTTATCGAGTCTACCCAAAACTTCCGTTGGGTCGCTACCCCTGATAAGACTTGAAGGGTTCATTTTCCATCAAGCTGGATTTGGAAAATAAAATTTGCACACAAACGCCTCATATACGGTAATGAGCAAACCAAAACTCGTTTTGAACTGCCTACTGAACTAGCGGGTTTCCATCTGGATTCGTATTGCGGCCGACTATTTAATGGCCAAATTCTCCACAATTCGGCTAAAACTTTCGATATGATTCAAGCCGTCTGTTCAATATTATTTCATTATTTAAACATTGTTTAAACAAGAGTTTACTGTGTATTTAAGTTTCCTAAGACAGCTTTTATTTAGAGGGTCAATTAAGATAAAATGATTTTAACTTATTGCAACTAACTCCTATAACTTCAATTAGCATCTTTTAATCCTGCTTGTTTAAGCGCCCTATTATGTCGGTATACTATTTAAGTACCTTATAATGATTTACTCAAATTTAAAAACGCCGCTCATGCCGTGCTGTTTGATTTATCATATAATATAATATAATATTATTTTCTGTCCTTTTTTATAGCTTAAACTAGTGGCCGCCCGCGACTTCGTCCGCGTGGACTTTGGTATTAGTCATAGCATGATGTTATATAGCCTAAAGCCCTCGGGTGGCTCCCCTGGGGTTGCCCGTGTCCATAGGCGACGGTGATCGCTTAACACCACGCGGCCCGTCTGCCTTTAAGAAAAGCCTTCCCCGATAAATGGACTATCCAACACAAAAAGATTTCTTTAATTGGAACCAGAAGTTTCTGAGATTAATGCGTACAAATAAAAATCCAAATGAACGAACGAACAAACTCTTTATCTTTATGTATAGATTAAAATATTGATTAACGGGCTAATATAAAAAAATATGAATAAGCCAAAGACAATACTTACTTACTATACTTTATTAATCTATGAAATAAAATAAGAAACATAAAAAAATTCTTTTCTTTTAATATTGAATGGCTAAAAGGATTTTTATACAATGCCGTAAAACGAATAAAAAAATAAGAAACATAAAAGACAGACATGACAATTTTGATAGCTGCGTCAAAATGTAAATAAACAAACACAGAAAGTAAATAATTTTGTAAAGAAATAATAAAGGAAAAGCAAAATATAAGAATAAAACAAAAGGATATAAGTTATCAAATATGATAATGGACGTGAATGAAGTAAATAATAACATGTAGTGTATTTATAACACCACACGTCGCATTTCGTTCATTCATTTGCTTCCCGTGGGAATGAGATATTTTCCCGCGGTAAAAAGTAGCCTATGTCCTGTCTCAACGTCCTTTCTATGTTTATGCCAAATTTCATCAAAATCGGTTCAGTGGTTTAAGCGTGAAAGAGTAACAGACAGACAGACAGAGTTACTTTCAAATTTATAATATTAGTATGGATTAATATTTTATTGAGATTGACCTGTTTTCTAGCTAATTTAAAATAAATGCAAAACCATCAGATTGGGTGCTTATTAAAATTCCGGGATCTTTTGTGTACATAAAGCATTTAAGATCATCTGTTATGCCAGATATAAAACTTATTTACAAGAGACTTTTAAAAATAAAGGTAATTTCAAAGAAGCCTCCACCTTATTTCACCAAACAAGTTTAACGTAATATGTACTAGTGTACCATGAAAACGTAATTAATTTTTAAACTCCAGTCTGGACATTGTCTTAACAGAAATTCATCAGACCGTTGAAATAAAATCGAAAACTCTAACCGAATTGTTGAAATTGGCCACAAAACTAGTCGGAAGGAATCCGAAACCAGATGGAAACCCGCTAGTTCAGTAGGCAGTTCGTAACGAGTTTTAGTAACTACATTACCGCTGTTAAGCGATAAGACCGCCTTTTGGTCACCACTGCTGTCTTATTATTTTTTTCATTATTTCTTAATTGCATTGTATGTGGTGTACAAATAAAGAGTATTTTATTATTATTATTATTATTATTATTACCATATAAAACACCTTTGTATGTAAATTTCATCCCCGAAACCCAGCTTGATGGATAACTGACCCTCCAAGTATCAGTAGTTATTGGGTCGACTCGATAACAACCGTCCCGGGTGTCGATTTCCTTATCATACAGACCGAGTTAATTCAATATATGGAGATTGAGTTCCTACTTTTAAAGCTCGATCCATTTATAGCATACTATATTCTGTAGACATTGTAAGCGGATCTATGTATCATAAATGGAAATCAATCCGATTGAGTGCCTATTACAGGAATTCATCGTTTATATAAGGTGCTTAGGATCAATTGCGTTGCAAATAATACCTTTTGAATGTTGCCTTCCCCTTCATTTTATTTAACTTCACAAGTTCAAACATTTAAAACGTAATTATTCGTCTTAACTGAAATTCATCTGACCACACAAAATCGTAGTTAGGTATCTAACATTTTTACTAAATTGTGTAAATAACAGCTAAGAAACAAGTCAGACACAATCCGAAACTAGGAGGCATTGTTTGAAATGATACTGAAAATCGAATCTTAAACTTTAGCCTTGAGTCAAATTTGGCCACAAAACTACTCCCGAAATTCAAATACTTACAGATGGAATTCTTAAAGTAAGTATACTATCGCATATAACACGTTTGTATGTAAATTTTATTTCTGAAATCCAGCTGATAGAAAACGGACCCTCCAAGTATTATCAGGGGCAGCTACCCAACGGAACTTTTGGGTCGACTCGATAACAACCAAGTCCCGAGTGCCGATTACCTTATCATACAAACTGAGTTATTTCAGTATATGGAGATTGGGTTCTCACTTTTAAGGTTCAGTCCATTTATAGCAGACAATTATTTATTTTGCAGTGGATTTATAATAAATGGAAATACAATCAGATTGAGTGGCTATTAAAATACCGGGATTCTTCGTTTACATAAAACGCTTAGGGTCGATTGCTATAAAAGTTGTTAGCTGCAACCCTTTTTTGCGTCCCACTGCTGGAACCCTTATTGGGGAGGCCTGGAGCTTACTCCACCACGCTGCTCGTATGCGGGTTGGTGGGGATGCGGGTTCGTGGCCAACCCGCTGTCGGATGTTTACGTACCGCCCATAAGGGACCGACGGCTTAACGTGCCCTCCGAAGCACGGAAACGCACAAGATTTTTTTTGCCACTAGCGGTCAACCATCTCACACCCGACCACGATCGTTTGGCTTGGCTGCATAGAGCCATGAGCGCTTCAAAGAAAAAGTTGTTCCAAATGGTTTGTTGTCCGATTTTTTAAGCATAAAAAACATTCGTTGAAGTATTGTTATTGAGTTTTACCAACCCAGATTGGAGCAGCGTGGCCGCCACGTTGTTTCAGTTATGAGAAGAGATCAATCAGCAGTTCTACGCAAGCATTATTATTGAAGGAGACCCATAACCACCGTAGGTAAAATGCTTGCAACAAAAACAATAATTATTGTTATACGAAGTCGATTTAAAATTATGCGTTCAGAAATAGATTGTTAAAATATTTAAAAGCTCTACTTAGGCTATAGGTAAGCGATCTACATACGTAGAAAATCAATGGTGTAAAAAATAAACATTACATACCTTGTTTTCTGTGTATACATTGTACATATTCCGTCATGAATTGTTTTATTATACAAATTAGCTCATAAGAATAATTTGAATTGAAAGTATTTAAACGCAGCAGTTGGGTACACTGAGCTTGACATACAGCAGTTCACTGACAAACGAGCGAGTTAAGAGGGATCAGTACGTCTTCTGCGCTATTTATCAACGGTTTAGAAACTTACCTGATCTGGCTGTGAAGGACGGCGATTGAACGAAATTTTAGACGATCCCGTAAAATGCTAATTTGTATTAGTACGAGATAGATACCTTCACTAATAGCCTTAGGAACTGTGTGTTAAAAATTTACCTAGCTATTCCATATAAAAAAGGAAACCCATGCCTAGAATATCACTTATAACCAATTCCCACATAGTTACAGTAGATTAATATTGCGTAAAGTCTCAGCGCAATTAACTAATTGTGCTGATTTGCTGATTGAAAGCTTTTTTATAAGCGAAACAATAGCGATCGTGGTGAGGTATCCGATGGATAATTGAGACAAATTTTAACCGAATTTACACATTCAACTGCATTCACACAAAAAATTACAACAAAACTTTCAAAACTTACGTACACCCTTCTAAGAATTAATAAAATCTACAGACTTCCAAACGTCTTTGTCTGCATACCTACTACGCCTATGCATACAAACCATGCGTACGGCACTTTAGTTTGGGACGTCCACGCACGCACGACATGCTTTCACATTACAAGTGAATTTCACATTACGGATGTGTATTCGAATACTAGAAAATATAACAGATATGGACATTTTTTATTGAAAGTAATTTATTGACTCTTACATGACACTTACATGAGGCGACCACCAGCCTCCGGAGTAGCAGTGCAACTGCATACGACCTCAGACAAGACTTACCTATGCTTGCTTGAGGTTGTATGTAGATGTCCATGGGCTGCAGCGACCACTTAACACCACGTGGCCTGCATGCTCGTCTGCAACTCCATTGCAAAAAATGTACCTACTCTAGACCTGATGGGCACGAACCTGTGCCTACCAAATACACTCCGTATTGTAGCACAGCATTGTGACATCGAATGTTTCAACTGTTCAATTGCCTATTACAGATAGGTTAAATGAGAGGAAAATATACTCAAAAAGGCTACAATAGGCGTCCTTTGATGCTGAAAATTGGCTCTGATCGAAACGTAGCAATCAGGGACAATTGACTTTCAATTGAGATTAAACTTTACATTCCGGTAGTACATACTTATTATTTTCAATGTATTGCCATAAGAAATGTATTGCATTAGATATTAAAAGTTAAAAATTACCACATTATCACTCTAAAATAATATTTCGTATGCACCTAATGAAATTAATATTTCATTTGAATACACAGACTTAGTGTCAGTACGTAGCCCTATTAATAATTCATTATAGTTTGGTTAAAATTAATTAGTAATGGATGTATGTAGAATGTAGGACTTTGAAACGACAGTATACCCGGATGCATCCTGCACCTGGTAATATTCCCACTATTCCGTCCGAATAGTGTTTTGGCCAAACATGTTTATATTCAACACTAAGTTAATATTATTATTATTTCACTGTACTGTTTCCGCACTGTTAGGTTTAGTAAATGAATTTCAAATTTGGGTTATTGCTATTTATTTGATAAAAGACATAAAGTGTTGCTTTATTTTATGTCTATTTATCAGTTCATTTGAACTGACAACGGTGAGTAATTCGTTCTCTTAAAAGGAAATTTTAGGCAAATGTATTTAATTCTTTAATATTAAAAGTAATCGGATAAAACAATTGATTTTCTTCAGAGACTCATTGGCTTAGTGCTACTAACAACGCTAAAGAAGCTCCCAATTAAAAAAAATATTACATATAGATAGACGCTAACAGATGTCAGGAAAAGTCATATTTTTCAGTTTAGTTGTTTATCTCTGCAAAACACGAATAAAAAGGTATTTTTCTGAAAATGAAACCTAGCTTGGTACGTCGATATATTGCCCCCGAAAACCCTTTTATACTAAATTCCATGAAAATCATTGGAGCTGTTTCCGAGATTCAGATGATATAATAATATAAGATTAGAATAACAATTAGCTCGTTTAAAGGTATTAGATAATATTTAGTCGCAATTTTATTCATTTAAGTCATAATAATATGTCATTTAAAACTTACCAATTTTTGTTCTGATAAGTTCATCTAACTCAGAAAGGTTCAAAGACCTCGAAAAGAAACGTAAATCACGTTTATTTGTGGCAACATAAAAATCATGCTTTTAAAAAAATTCAAAAATCCATCCGAAAAGCGTGTTTGTTTCCTTCCATGTTGCTTTAAAAGCGCAAGCCTACGACTCTGCTAAACGGTATAACGCCGCACTTTTTCTCTTGCCGCCATATCACAAGCTGTGAAGGCGTTTTGTATGCCGCGTTTCATTCACACGACGCTGACGGTGCCGCGTTAATATATGTCTGTTAAAAAACTGTTCATTTTGCAAATGCTGAAATAATTGTCTTAGTTTTTTATCAAATATGTGGCTAAATGTTTATAAAAAAACTGTTTTTACATTTTGTAACAACACGCTAAATTCAAGAGATTTTGATACATTTACTCCTGACATACGATTAGGGCCTGATAGTTCCTATGATACCTAAAGATACCTGTGTTGTGGGTGCCATAGACACACACAGATAGAAACAGAATATAAGCCATAGGGGTCGTCAGTTTCTAAAAAATATTGTCATATTTTATTAATATGTTCTATTATTTATATTAAATTTCTTTGCATGGCTCAGATCAATATAAAAATATTTACTTTGATTTTGTAAACGCAGAGATTCATCGACCTAAGTTTAATGAATTCCAGTTACTTCAGATTTTGACAAAATAAGTTTTTTCGTCTTTTGCAAAACCAAAACTTGGACTAAAAAGCACATAATTTCTCTCACAAGTTGCTTTAATAGCGCAAGCCTACGACTGGCATAACACGAGCTTGCAAAGGCGTTTTGTACGTCGCGTTTCATTCAAACGACGGTCCCGCCTTAATTATCCTGAAACCATGCCGTTTTTCAAATGCTGAGCAAATTGATTACTATTTTTGTTTACTATGTGGTTTGAAAATATCGTCTTAAGTTTATTTACTCGTAGTGAGTCGAACGAATGTGAGTAACTATTCAAAAAGTTACTCAAATTCATTAATATGTTCTATTAATAATAGAATTGTAATATTGGAGTTCGTTGCATGGTCATATAAAAATACTAGCTGACCCAGCGGATTCCGTACCGCCTTATATGTTCGGAGCGGGCCACCGTTATGAATTAGAGCTTTGAAAAATTGATTACTACCTATTCTCAGACCTGATATCCATACATTTTCATAAAAATTGGTCAAGACGTTTTGGAGGAGTATGGAAACTAATACTGTAACACGAGAATTTAATGTTATTAAGACATATGCTTTTATTTTGTTAATGCATTGCAAGCATGCTCATTATCATTAGTTTAATAAAATTAAGTCAGACTGTACCTTCAGCCTAGAGACCTGTTCTTTACACTACGTTGAGTCCAGGTGTGTCGGATCGCCTAGAGTGCGGTGCGACAGTGAGCATTGTATGCGCTCAACCTAAGCCTTATCTGTGCGCTCACGCGGACGCTGACGACGAGCTAGACGACATGAGTGCTACAGAAGTCGAAGCGGCCCCAACCTCCCCGGACCCAGCAGCCGGGAGACAGGCGCGGCGGCCCGTAGTATCCGTCGTCACTTCGCGGCCAGCGGCGGGAGCTCATGATTAAGGACCACGGAATGGTCCGAAGCTAGTCGAGCTTTTCCGAAAAATCAAAAATGAGTAGAACCGTTTTTATACTAAGTACAAAAAATTCAGTTTAGCATATGACAAAATGAGCGTTAATTTAAAAATATTTTATTCGTCTTTTGCAAAACCATAACATTAACCTAAAACCACATAACTTATCCACAGGTTGCTTTAAAAACGCAAACGACTTTGCAAAGGCGTTTTGTATGCCGCGTTTCATTCAAACGACGGGGTTGCGTAAATTATCGTGAAATCGTGCCGTTTCGTAAACGCTGATCAATTGTCTACTTTTATGCTGTGTTGTGCTTTTCCTTAACATTGTGGAGCATATACACTACAAAAAAAAGCTCTGATACAAATCTCCTTTTCAAGGTACATTGGCACATATAAATAGTATTATTAGTATGCCACCGCACATACATCTTCTATCTGAAAAATTTAACAGGCTGGCGTTTTTCTGCGCCCGCTTTCATTTCCTAACCCGTATAAGACTTAGCGAGCTTTAAGCGCCGAGTGTTGGTCGATGATAATTATGGACGTATAATTACTAAAATCAAATGTATATTATTGCCCAGGTTGTTAAAAGACTATTTCATTTCAAACTATTTAATTCGCTTCATATATTAATTGTTAATTGTTTCAATAGCAAGAAGTTCGTTTTGTTCACAAACGCGGGAGTTCAAACTTTCAAAGACGGCTAAATACTTTTTCCTAAATTACTCGAGGTGAATCACGCCCACCTATAATAATCTTTAAAACGGATGTAAGGAACAGAGGAAAAACGAAACAGTGCGTAAATAAAGTTCTACAAACAGGTTCTTTTAACTCAGCTACTGATACACTAGTTCGGAAATTAAAGTAGGTACCACCGGAACCGACCAGCACTAATAACTAAGTTTGTCGAGTTTATTTTGTTTTGCAGCTCTTTTGCTCTCATATTCTGTTAACTTTTTTTTAGCTTTCTAAGCAAAAACTCTGTAACTAAGCGACAGTATATATTTCTTTTCACGTATGTTTCAGTCAACTTTTATACTACATTTTATTGGATTTCGCAGCTTCCCGCGGCTTATCTTAAGGTCTTAAGGTTACTTGAGTAAAAATTGTTGTTATCAATGCTATAGTTGCAACCCTTTTTGCTAGACTTGCGTCTCTTCCTATTAATTGGAAGCTAAGAAGCTTACTTTGCCAACTTGCTAGCCAAATATTCTTCCATATCGTCCATAAGACTTCTCATATGATCAAATGACCCCTGTCTGTCGATACAACATCTGGAACCCAAATGTACACTACGAAGCACGGAAACACGCATGGAAATTTTAGAAATGAAAACCAGAAGCAGAATATTTAGATCACCATTTAATTCACAAAGCCTTTGATACAATTTACAGGTAACGATTTAAGGTTTCTAATTAACATTTCCTTATACAACAGCAATTAAATAATAAGTAAGCACAGACACAGAATTTCAGTACGCAATCGGGCAGAGTTACAGCAGTTATCAAGATTAAAGCACTAATAATCCCTCCCTTAGAGGAGGCCTCGCTTTTATAGGAGTTTTCTCCTACCTCGTCACATTTTTTATTCAACTACCGACGTTAATTCCTAACACGGCCCTCCTGATATCCTGGCGTCCTCGCCAGGCGATGAAGATCCTTCAATGCCGTTGCACTTAAGTAGCAGTGCACTGAAGGAGCGCCCGGTGCCACCCAGGAGCACACCAGAGCGCCACGCACCATACAGTGGCGGAGGCAGCAGCCTTCGGACGCCGACATCACAAAGATTAGCTTCTGCAAATGAGAATAAACCAAACTAAATCTAAACTTAAAGATCGACCTGTCGTATGAAGCACTTTTTGGAATTTAAAGTTTTTGTAATAAATCTAACAATTAGGCTTTGAATTATAAAGCTTGAGATGTTCTAGTGACTTAACAGCAATTTATAACAGGCGCATCTAGATAAGAATTAAGCTTATAAATGAGATATTTCATTAAAGTTTTGGGTCAGCCATTAAAACCAACTTGTTTTGTGAAAGGAAAAATTATTAACATGTACGAGTACCAAAATTATTAATCAGTAAAATAAAGAATGAGTTTTGTCCTACTATTTCGAAACAAGAAAGCACTGTTGCTTTTTTAAATAAATGTACTAGTAGCACCATCTAGTTCAAAAGTTTAGTATAATTAAATTTAGTATATATCACCGAGCTCCTTTTTAACCACGATTACATACGGCCGTCCTGCTCACACGTTCGTCCTCGATCGTGTATGGTCTGACGCAAGAACTGCAAAATAAAGCAAGTGCTGTTAAAATCTAATATTTTTCTTAATTTTTTTATGACTATTCTTACAATACCGGCTCGCATATGAACTTGAGTAGCCCAAACTGTTAACAAACACGGCTTGACTAGGTGATGTTCGTATAAAATCACACTAGTCGTGTATTACCGCATTCTGTTGCACATGGTTAACAAAAACACGGCTTTAACTAGGTAATGTTCATATAGGATCACACTAGTCGTGTATCACCGCATTTTAATCTGTAAAAACAGTGTTCATCAGATTTCTGTTGTACATATATTGTTCATAGGCACTCTTCATAGGTAAGCAGATATTGCAGAAAATGCATTAGGCCATTATAAAGTGTTGAAAGGCAATCGTTTCGAACACTTAACTATATGTAGGTATATATATAAAAATACGAATCAGGTTTCTCAAAAATGACATGTTGAAAAAATGAATATATCTATACTAATATTATAAAGAGGAAAGATTTGTATTTTTATATGTTTGAAATGAATAAACTCAAAAACTACTGTTCCGATTTTACCTTTCACCATTAGAAAGCTACATTCACCCTGAGTAACATAGGCTACTTTTTGACGCGGGGAAATGCTTCATTCCTACGTGAAAACGGGTAATAGGGTCCACGCGGTTGAAGCAACTGGCTAAACGCCTATGATTTTAAAATAACAATGAAGCGTGAAACGGGCCCATGCCGGCGAAGCTGCTGGCGGAAGGCTAGTATATGCATAAATTAGGACCAACGTACTTCGAAGTACTTTTAGGCCCAATAAAACTAACAAAAATTTACCATTATAGAGAAAAAACTGTTGGGTCAGATAGGGTGTAAAATATAAAAATGAAGTCACCAGTAAAGCCCCCGGGGTTACGAAGCCCGCGGGTTGTATGCTAGCATTTTTCTTAATATTTTGAACTTGCTGTCAACAGTACACAGTGTGTTACACTTTGTTACAAATGTTAATAGCACCATGGTAAAAGCGTGCTTAAACCAGTAGAATGTTTTATTACAAGTTCAGCCAATATCGTCACGCTGTCATCACTAGTAATACCCAGGCATTACACAGTCTTGGCCAACAGACGACACTGTCATCTACCAAAAATAAAGATTCGATAGCAGACATAATGACAAGTTTAGTATCACGCGAAAAAAAACTTATTTGCACATTGAAACACAAGCGTAACATTAAGAAAATGAAATTTTATGAACAAACTTATAAAGGAAAAGTAATTTGTTATTACGAAAAGATTTATGTAACTCACTGTCGGTTCACTATTGCTACCAGCTAGAATAACAATGTGCACAGTCAGAACTGACCAAATCACATGTCCTCGTGTTCTCCCGTAGTAAAGGTACATAGGTTGAAGCTCGGCCTACCTGACATTACTCTGCTACAACTTTCACAGTCAGTAACAAAATGTTCAAATTGTTTAGCGATAAAGGTATGTAGGTAGTCGAAAAAAAAACTCCCTGTACCTATTTCATCTGAAAATGGTTTAGCAATTTGTGCGTTAACAAAATGATTAACAAAGTAGGTAGGTAGTCAAAAAAGAACAATAGTATCCAGTATAAACCTTATCTGTAAATGCACTAAACATCAATTAAATCTGACAAACAAAACGGTTATATCACATTATACCGTTGGTTTATAATTGAGCTTGCTTAATGTCACTTATTTACCTTAAAAATTCATTAACCATAAAAAGTAAGTAATAGGTAAAGAGCAACTTTCTTTTTAGTACTGTTATTCTTGGTTGTCAACACTGCTTCAACCACTGATTTAGAGTCATTTTTAAGATTCCATCACTCATTCTCAACTTGCTCCCTTCATCAGAGGAAGTAGTCTGAAAACTCAAGAAAAATCTCAAGGTTTTGTCCCATGTTACGTGAATAAAAATTGATAGATACTCGTAACTCTCAGCCAACAACTTTGATAGTTAATTATACGAATACTCATAGCATATGCAATCTATATAAAATATCAACGGTCACTTTTAACTTTAAGATTGTATTCGGTTATGCAAGTTTGCCAAAATTTACTTTTGGTACAGACCAACCAATTCAATTTTTAAAATAAAGATTAAACGTCTTTGTTTAATGTCTTGCATTTGTAGGTATTCAGAAAAATATCAGATACCAAGTTTATAAATTGACTTCTTGCTTTGAAATGACTACAAATATTCAAAAACACTGTTTCACGGAAATAATTGCGTGCACTCTCGATTCGGAAATATTTAACAAAAATGTTGCCATTACTTACTCCCCAGTGACGGTACTGTACTTGTTGGGTATAAATAAATTCTTTTGAAAAAGTAACCGACTGTAAGAACTAGGTACTCATTTTCTTCATACATAAACTTATCTCAAAAGCAAAGGATAAGCAGAGTATTTTTAAAGTAACAAAAAAAATTGCTTTTTCACTTGGATTCGCAAAACTAATAAGTAACAAATGTAGCATTAAAATTTTATCATGGATACGTCTCGTCGAATCTTAGATACAGAATACTACTCTGAGGAAACTACAGATTTCAACGTAGGATTTCAATAAAGCGTTTATAGCACAAAAGAGATGTATTCGCGCTATAGCTAATACCACTCCATTAACACGCTGCGAGCCTCTCTTTAAAAGGTTGAAAATATTAAGTGTGCCCTGTCTGTTCATAATATATGAAGCCCGTTTATTTGTAAAGACACAACTTTTTATTTACAAGGAAAGATGAATATTGTAAATTTCTTACTTGTTTTCCTGATAAGACTATTGGTGCCTGCCAATAACCTAGTCAGCTATAAGGTCAAAAAATTGCTACCACATGTGCGTCAAAATTAACAATAAATTACCGACAAATATTTAAAGCTTCACTGTGGTAAAATTTTAAAACAAATTAATCATTACAATTACTAATTTATGGGTGAACAGAAATTTGATACTTATCGACATAAATTATAAAATTATACGAAAAATTACATATATTTGCATAATTCATAATAAAATCTATGACAACTAAAATAAGCAAATGTCCTTGTAATGAAAATTAATTGAAATACATACCTAATTTAATATGAAACAAAACTATACCACATTCGAGCAAATAAATATTTTCTTAAAAGATTTTTTTTTTTTACTTACGGTTTCTGACCTTACCCAACGTTTATAAGTCTCACTCAAATCAATTACTTATCACTGAACTGGTACAGATTGTTTAATCGATACACGAAGAATGTAATTAAAAAAAAACGTGCGTACTGATTTCTGCATTTGTTCAGGATGCAACGTTAAATGTGGGACGCGAGGAGATCCCACTTCTGATTTTAGAAATGAAAACCAGAAGCAGAATATTTAGATCACCATTTAATTCACAAAGCCTTTGATACAATTTACAGGTAACGATTTAAGGTTTCTAATTAACATTTCCTTATACAACAGCAATTAAATAATAAGTAAGCACAGACACAGAATTTCAGTACGCAATCGGGCAGAGTTACAGCAGTTATCAAGATTAAAGCACTAATAATCCCTCCCTTAGAGGAGGCCTCGCTTTTATAGGAGTTTTCTCCTACCTCGTCACATTTTTTATTCAACTACCGACGTTAATTCCTAACAGAAATTGCTACTAGCGATGAGACATCTCACTTCCAAGTGCATTCGTTTAGCTTTGCGCAGAATACCTCACTACTCTCACTCACTACTCACACTCTCACAACTCTGAAGTAGTACTGAGTGTTAAGTATCTGAATTCTGTACGCATCCGTCCGTAAGTAATTTTACGAAGTCATTTTTTGCATACTAAGATCGTTTGTAGATTCACGATTGTATTTTTATACGTTTAGCGTATTTATTGATGACATTAATCTACTGAATGACTAATATAGCTAGAATATCTTCAGTCTTCACAAAAATAATGTCCTTAAACACACAAAGTTTCGCACATGGGAGTACAAAGTAGGCTCTCTGCTACTCTTTTTGTGTGTACTTCATTCCACTAGCTATGTAAATTAAGTTGTAAAGATTCTAAAGCTACAAGAACTAAGTCCAAGTTGTAAATTAAATAAATTTTAATGAATTGACTTCTACTTAAAAACTTTTTATGGGCGGATACATTGTTTACTTGAATAATTCAAGCAAAACAGCGAACAACTTCTAAGGATTTAAGTATTAAAAAGTAAAGCTTATTCGTAACTTCTCTATTTTTCCTACTTTGCCCGATAAAGTACATTTACTGAAATTAAAACGTCAAACTCTGTTTACATATTAAAATCTGCCGAAACTAACAACGTTCTGCGAAGTTTAAATATGAAAATGTAGTCCCATTGTGGATGGGTGTTTGGCGCGCGCCAGCCTTTCATATTTGATGGGCTCAATGCGGTCAGAAAATCTCCGAGCATTATCATAAAAGCCAAATGTTGCCTACTGTGTATGACTTCTGGTAACAGTTCCATCATTTGTTGCGTAGATTTTGTTGGTTCACGTTCATTGCCCATGGCACTACTACTTTGTACTACCAGATTTATGGCGGGAAAAAATAGTTATTCTGTTTATTTTGATTTTTTGGTGTATATTTGAGTTATGCCGAATAGAATTAAAGGTATTTTTTGGATATAGGATAATTACCCTAATTATATATGAAAAAGCTATGAACATATATGCATGGGCGTACCCAGGTTCTTGGCCAGGGGGGGGGGGCAAAGTCTTGGCCGGGACAAATTTTGATCGGGGGTGGGGGTCAATTTTTTTCAAGCTGGGTACCGCGCATATATTTGCCTTTCACGTTATAGACCAGTGTCGATAATTTTTTGAGACCAAAAAAAATTATAGTAGGATAAAACCCATTGAAAAAGGTAGAGAATATGTATGTATAACATAAATGAAAAAAAATTACGCGATCTGAGATCGGGAAGGGTGAGGGGCGAGTTTTTAATGGTAAATAACGGTTTATGTCGATTTCCGGAAAAACTACAAGTTTTTTGAAAAAAAGTTAAATGGCAAAGTTGTAGGTTGTAATAATAAGATCTACAACAAAAACATATTTTCGCACTGTTATTTTATTTCACAACACTCGTGCACTGTAATTAACCTATGTCGAACAAAATGCCATCAAATTTATTCGATATAACTCAAAAATACACCTAGAAAATAAAAATAAAACAAGAGCACAATATTTTATGTCTTTTTCGACTTCCCGCCTGTTTATTATTATTACTATTTATTGACTGTTTTATATTTTTTATTTGAGAGTGATATAAACACTCTTTAAGATGATAAAGTAACAATCATTTTTCAATATGTTTAAGGCAAGACAACGTCTCGCTAGTATTAAATAAATATAGGACATTGTATTTTTTACTGACTTGACTGATTATACACTGGTGGCTAACTCCTTTTAAATATTATTATGGCGCCCGTTTTCAACGAAACGAACGGAAATTGGATTCAAATGTTTTTATTTCGCACTAGCAATATTCTTCGGTCGTGCAACGCTATTGGCTGAAATAAAAGAAATAATCTTATAAGTACTCAGTAGGTACTCCACGTACAGTGAATTCTTTCTTAAATTATGAAGTACAATATAAGACTATCGAGAACATCCTTGGCTTCCTTCGTCTTCAGCGGAAATTCTAAATTTTGAGCTTCCTTCCGCTTGCCTCAATTCTCTTTTGATTAAATTTCAGGGTGTGTCTCAGGGCAGCATTAGAGGTCCTCGCACGAACTTTAACTGCTGGATTTAGTTCAAATCAGCTACTGTAATGAATTAAAATTTAAAAAATTCAAAAAAATGACTATTGAAGTACCTGTAAGGTATATTTTTGCAAATTTTCCGAGGATAGAAAGGCTAGGTAGGTACCATAAATATTGATGCAATAATTTTCACCACCAACACCACGTAGCCCTTCTACCTTTTTGTACGGTTTATTTATAAAAAATAAAAAAACTACTCATTAAGCTGTTAGGTCTCTGTTACACGTAATTGTCCCGGGTTCTGTATTTTATTTATTTGCCTTTCATACTTCTCTACTTTTTGATTAATAAGTAAGTATCTATTAGACTGTTTTAACGTCTCCCAATATACATCAGACCCGTTCTGGCAAAGTCATTCATTTGTTAGTATTATACGTTATTAGGTACAGAATTGTTATGCCAGATTACAACGAAACGAGCATCATTGGATAAAACGTGTTTACTTGAAACTGGCAACACTTACAGATCGCATCACGACATTATTAAAATTAAAATAAACAAAAAAATTTACAAAACAAAAAACCAACTTCAAAAGAAAACTATTCCAAAACAAATTAATATGCACTAAAAAGTGAAAAAATTATTGCGTATTCTTCTACAATTTAATAGTCAACTTAGAAATAAACATAAAAAACAGATACAGTCGAATTGATAACCTCCTCCTTTTTGATTGAAGTCAGTTAAAAAGTATACAATATATACCTACCTACTTAAAAATAAATAAATAAACTTAGAAATAAATAACTAAGTTCTTCCTCTTTCAAACAAGATAACAAAAACCTATAGTTATATACATAGTAACAATCGAAGGCTCTAATTAAATCTCAGTCCATTTCACCCGGAAAAGGCGATCTCGATCAATTTACCGACAATTTGTCGCCTTTTGCGTGGGAAATAGCACTAAATTTTCCGATTTCACTCTAAGAATAAATAAAATCGTCTGTTGATTCTAATGGATTTGTAATTAAATTAATTACGGAATACTCTAAATTCTAAGAGCTTTTAGAAAAGGATTGTACTTTTATACAAAAGTACCCAGACGACCGGGCGTTGCTCAGATAAAAAATAATAATTTTCTTGGTTAAATTTCAAACAAAACACTCATTGGTTTAATGTCACTTTACAATGCCATCTGAAATTGCTTCACTGTGGGGTTTGAACCCTAGTCTCCGCTGTCAGCCTATGCATCAATTTAACCAAGGAAACTTTATTTCGATTAACGAAATTCTTATACCTGTTTCAAATCGACATTGTCATTTGTTTGAATGAAGGATCGGATGACGTTTGACGGCGTTCTACGTCGCAATATTATTACTACTTTCCAATAGATGTCAGAAAGAGTCATATTTCTCAGTTTTGTTTTAAATTGATCATCGCGGAATATACGGATAAAACGACAATTTCTTAAAATGAAACCTAGCTGGATCGATTTATCACCCCCCGAAACCCCGGTTACTAAACATGAAAATCGTTGGAGCCGTTTACGAGATTCAAATTAAATCTATAATATAAAAATGAATCGCAAAATGTGTTGGTAAGCGCATAACTCAACAACGCCTAGACCACGTTGGCCAATTGTTTTTTTTAAATGTTCGTTGAAGTTCAAGGATGGTTTTTACGGCGAGAAAAATTCGAATAATTGCCGGAAAAACCATAAAAACAGCCCTTTTCTTTTTCCCATACAAATGATTTCTAACTAAAACGTAGTCAATTTGAGCTTTATTGCTATTGTATAAAGTTCATATTAAATTACAAGCACTCACTGTTCTCTAAGCAATGTAGGTGTGTTCCTAACGTCAAAGATCATATCTATCAAAACAGTGTGCGTGTGTGCATTGGAGCACAGAATACATCGTTGGAGGAGTTTAATGTCGCATAGCATGATGTTATAATAGCTTATAGCCTTCCCTAATAACTGGACTATTCAACACAAAAATAATTTTTCAATTCGAACTTATATATTATATTATTATATTTGTACACGAGAGAATTGCTCGTTTAAAAGTATTAGATACTAGCCTTCTGCTAGCGGCTTCGCCCGCGTGGACCCATTTAATGGGTCCCCTTAGAATAAAAAATAGCCTATGTGCTATTCCAGGCTTCATTGCTATATCAAAATGATAGACGTTTAGCCAGTTGTTTCAACAGCGTTGACCCTATTACCCGTTTTCACGTAGGAATGGAGCATTTTTCCCACGGTAGAAAGTAGCCTATGTTACTCAGGTTGAATGTAGCTTTCTAATGGTGAAAGAATTTTTGAAATCGGAACAGTTCTTTTCTGAGTTTATTCATTACAAACATAAAATAATACAAATCTTTCCTCTTTATAATATTAGTAGGATATATTATGTTTTTGATAATAAGGTTAAGGTTATTATATTGAAGTTACTTATTCATTTTATCCCTTTTTTGAGAAAATTCTATAACGTCACTGATAAAGTAATGCAAACATACCCAAATACGACATATTGAGCCTTTCTTAAGTGGTTATCATTGAATTGACACTGAGCGCTCTCGAGGCTACGCACACTAAAACAATGTGCATGTGCTCGCCTCACGACATTCATGGCCAAACGGACTTCCTGACATATTTATGTACAAAACCTATACCTCTTTTATTTTTTATTAGTGCATTATTTCATAATAATTTCCTCCGTGAACTATTGTTACATGAATTTATCTGTGCAAAATAATTTAGATAAATGTAAAATCCGCCAGTCGTCGCGCAATTTTATTTCTTATTGCATTTTGTTTATGCAATTTTATACGGCGAAATGAAATATAGCCTGAACGTAGACGATCGTTTGCCCAATTAGCAAGCCTGTTCTGTAAGAGCGGGAAACAAAGCGTCATTCCCAATAAGAATTTAACATTTTAAATTTCGAGAAAGCCACTAGGAGCTTTGAAATGATTTTAATTAAACCACTAATTATTCGTTACAAAAACCTTTAGAACATTTCGTTTTGGTTTTTCGACCCTTTTCAGTGTCCTATTCGCACAGGTCTCGGTCGGAATTGGGTAGTTGACTGATGCTGAATTGATATTAATGAATAAAATATGAATCTAGTTTTCCTACTACTTATAAAAAGAAGTTGAAATTATTATTACTTAAAAAGAAACAACAGTTATAAGTATCGTAGGTGGTATAATTTTAATGTGGTATGGTAAAGTAGTATGGCCCGGGGAGGTACCACCGCTGCAGCCACTTCTGCTGTGAATCAATTCTATTGTGTCCCAGTAGAAAGGTGCCGTTGCCGGCCAGACTTATATGAGATGACATCAGCTTCCGGAGTAGCAGCGCAACTGCAAACGGCAGGCAAGACAAGACTTAGGTTTGCTTCAAGTCTTATGTAGATGTCGTGTGTAGATACTTGTTTATCCCTTTCTGTCAAAACGAAATTTTAGTAGACAATATTTTGTGTGGCAATAGGCCTTCGTGATGTCACGACGTATTGTGGCTCTCTCTGTCTAATATTAAATTTCAAACGTACATCATACATGTTTCATTTGTTTAAATCTATTTTTTGTGTGATAATTAGAACAACATTTTTTTATTCAATATACTAATTGACAAGGAGTACGGGCATAGTCTATGCTAGCCAAGCGTTGTACCCACAGAACATTATTAAGAGAGGTAGAAAGGCAATAATGCGCCGTTCGTATGAAGACTGGTGTCACCGATCAAGCCCCGCCTTTCACCTCCAATACGTGTACTTAAATAAATACGAAGGTTACGCACATATTTGCAATTTCAAATTTACCCAATCACACTCAAGCACGCACACAAGCACGCATATCATAGCACGATCGCGTGTTTCTGTAGAGATTTTGGGATTTTGAGAATTTGCTCAAAATTCCTTGGCGCATCTACCCCGCCCACATTTCCATTCTACCTCTTTTAATATGTTCTGTGGTTGTACCCGTTGTACCTTCGCATCTGAGACCGCTGTCTTAACCACTCGGTTATAACGATAGTACGATGTTGGCTGTATTTTGGTTTTATCTTAGTAATATTTCAATAATGGCGAATTAAACACGTACTCTTTCGAATAATCTTTGACTTTACGGACTCGCTTTATTTATATCTCTTTATTTCTGATTTTCAATATAGTTCAGCAATTTTATAATAATTTTTACTATATTGTACTATATATTGAAGAATTATTTCGAAGACTACAGCGAAGATATTGGACTATAGTAATTGTGCTTAGTGATTTGGATTCTGTTAAGTGGATTTTTGTGAAAGCTGACAATAAACGACTTCTACGTTACGAACGGCATTTTATTAACAATAGCGCGTAACAATATGATACCTATTTATTAGTCCAAGGTTTATACTATGCTCAATCCTTAAAGTGCTCAAAAGTGGAAATTAAAGAAGATTGATAATAAATAAAGATAGCTTATAAAATGAACACTTGTATAGCATCCTGGAAAAGTTCTAACTTGTCACTAAGAAAATCTTAATCAAACTTATTCTACAAAAGAACCAATCTGTCACTAAGAAAAATAAAAATTTCTAAATTTGTATTCCGTCTACTAACGTTAATTAAAACATCTTGGTACAATTACCGATCTAAGTAAATGCCATGAACTTTTACTTCAGAATTTTAAAATCTCCAGCAGTGGTCGGAGGAAGATTAATTACAGAATCGACGTTTTTAATTAGTTTCGTAATTAACAGCAGCATGCCACGCTTCGCGCGAACTAAAATAAATTACTTTTTAACACAATCACTCGGCGGAGTTTGATTAAATTGCTCCTCTAGGCGACAGCGGGACCATATCTATGAACAAACGCACATAATAATATGTACATTCATCAGGCTTCAATTTGGGGGGGGGGGGGATCACCAAGAAATTTTGGGGGAAGAGGTGTCCCAAATTGTCCAGATTCGCCTTTCATCTACGCATGACTTGGGGGGTCATGTCCCCTGTACCCCCCCTCCCCCGCCCTGGGACCGCGCCTGTCATCATACATGTTTACATTATAATACCTACACTAGTAATCAGGCTCAGCATAGCTCAGATGGTTTGAGTTTATAATGGTTATACTAAATTATCCCATGAGGACAGTACATTTTTCCATGATAAAAACTTAATCTTAATGTCCTTTCCTGAGATTCTTTCTATTTTTGACATTTAATTAAAATTGGCTCAATATTTTAGGCGTGAAAACGTAACACACTCACACACAGAGAGAGAGAGAGAGAGAGAGAATTACTTTTGCATTTGTAATAATAATATGTGTTAGAATGGTTTTCATCACATCACTCTTGTTTAATCACGTGAACGTTGCAGCACAAAATTTTCAATATGTTTCACACAAGTATTTCACAACACACATATACTCGAGCTTTGAATACACCAATCTGCCACGCGGGGTAATGGGTTCAAATCCCAACACACCTTTGTTTAAGAAATTCGTTACATATGCATCAAACGTTGCTTAAAAAGGGTTTTTATAATAGGGTTTTGGATACTAAACACACAAAAAATTCAAAATGCATTCCTTAAAAAGGTTGCACTAAACCACGCTTGGAAAGCAGGATATGTGTAAGTTTAATTTTAAAGAAGATTTTTATTACCTTTTAAATAAATATAAAATTGGACCTATTTATGCAAACCGGAACCAACCCACACATGATGATGATGATGATAGTTTTAAGAAAAAGCTGTTTAATGTATTAGACAACTGATGTTTTGTGGATTGGTAAACATGTCATAAAAATGTTTTTTTGTCAAAATTTTTAGATCATTTTGATCTTTAGAGGGTCGATAGAAGGTGCAATTTTAAGCTTTTTTGTGTACTTAACTCAATTTCGGCATGCCACAATCATGCCGAAATTGGTTCCGGTTTGCGTAAATAGGTCCAATTAGTCAATTGATTATAAATGATAAACAACGTCACAAATCATTTTCGCATATTAAATATTTGAGGACGTCGCGTTTTGACAGCTCATTAAAAGTACATATCTCAATTGCTTTGGTAGTCCAAATGAAATACAAGTAGCCATTTATTATTTTGTTTTAAATTGTTACTACTGAGTTGAGCCTTATTTTCTATAGTCGGTACCTAGAATAAATAAAAGTAGCACTTCAAATTAATTACCTACCTAATATGTACCTTAATACCTAATTATGATATTTTTGTTAGACACCGGTCTTGTACGCCTACGTCTCGAGTTCAAATCTTTAACGATTTGTAATGATTTTACAGTAAAGAAAAAAGGAAAAAACACGAGTTTCACATTCACAGCTTCACACTGGGATAGGAGAACCATGTACAAACACAAAAACCCAGAGTGACGCCAATAATTAAAATCCTCATAAATGTTTGCCCCGTCAGAGTTCAAATTTAGGACCCTCGATCGTCAGTACTGCATAGTAACTATTGCATCATATATGTCTTAGCACATGTTTTAATTGTGGGCATTGTACATAAAGTATTTTATTCAGTGACATACCATGGTTGGTTTTACTTCAAAAAACTCTCTCCCTCGACTATTAGTTATATTAAAAGTAGATGAAGCCACATTAAAAAAAGTTGTGCATTTATGGGGTCAACAAACGCAGTGTTTATGCATTCGAGCGTTTAAAAGTCTCATTGCATTCAATAAAAAGGAGCGCGCCACAATGTTTCTAGCGTAATTCGTCACAATCGGAATTGTGACAATTCTCTTGGGAGAGCTTTGAGAAAAATTGTCGCTAACGAGCTTGTACCCTCCCCAGCCCCCTCTTTTAATCCACACCCCTCCCTCTTTATTCGTAGCACTTTAAAACCCTTTTGCGATTTTCCGGACGAAAGAATTACTTATCAAGAAAAAGTAAGCGAACATTTTTCTATTGTCTAACTTTTTTAATAATGCTACTGATACTTAGTTAAAAATGGCAAATTGCGCGAAGTATTTCAAATCGAGATCCCTTAATGTACGTTGCGGAGAAGTTTTCCGTTGTAAAATTATTTCTGGATAAAAATAAAATTCAATGGCATCGTTTAGATCGAAGTCGGTAAGTTGGAATACTAAGCACCTATTTAGTGGAATCGTTGATGTTAAAGGTAACTGCGGGTATTGAGACAATAGTTTCTTGAAGTCAGTAGCTAGTGCGTCTAGGGCCTAGGTATAAATGTTACACACGTGTAGCCATACAGTAAGGTAATTAATACCCTGTGTCGTGGGTACCATGGACACAATGGAACATAAACGTCCAAACCGAGAACAGAAATTTAAACTCATCAATCAAATTTCTGTTTCGCCGGTAATCGAACCCGGGACCCCTCGATTGGCAGTCCGGCATGGTAACCATTGCGCCACGCGAGTCGTCATATATAGAAATAAATATCAATTCAATGTTTAAGGCGGCGTTTTCGTAAAATACATATTTTAAATGTTATCATAATTACAAAAAATAAGACTTAAAATTTATATGAACTTGAACGTGAGTAGTATTCATATTTCATCGTAAATATACGTATTGGAGCAACGTAGCCGCGGCCTGCCCAATTATGGCGAGAGACCCGTGCCCAGCAGTGGGACACCAGAAGGGTTGCAGCCAAAAATTACTTTTCTTTATATGTGAACTAAACAGGTCTACAGTTCAATGAAAGGTACGGAAAAAGGGAAGTTATAAGTCAATAAATTACCTCAGGAATTTAAAGAATTGCAAAATGAAACATTTATTAACAATTTTGTTAAAATGATATTTTTTGAGCTTCTTCGGCGTTATTAAGATATTATTACCATTTAGTGGCTCCCGTAAAAATGATAAATATGTGCTGAAATTTTATGGAAACACACCAAAGTAGTCCTACAGATGATAAAGACATTACATCTTCAGAAACCTCTCATAAAACGCCCACTGAGCGAACTGAATTTGGAACACAATAGAGAATCGTGACAGAAAAGTAGGTGAATTTGTTTCCCAAGTATGTTCTCTTCGAGGAACATTCGGCATCATTAGCGATTTTCCACTCCAACAACTCGAGGACGGAAAGTTTTACTCATTGTTACAACAAGCCAAAGAAAGAATACTGAAGTAAGTCACTTGTAAGATTTGGATGCGTAAAATATTGATAACCTCGTAGCTTACTTATTAACTTGGAAACTTATCGCTATACAGTATCTTGATTGTTAAGGTCAAAAGCTTTATGTATTTAATATATTTTGTAACTTTTTTCCACGTAAGTTTTTCTTGAGGTTGTGTGTGTGAATATCCAGGGGCTGCAGCGACCACTTATAAACACGACCGGTATACTCGTATGATATCCATTTGTATTAAAAATATTTATATTAAATAAGTTATTTAATTACCAGATATTGCCTTTTTATTAATTGTGACTCGTTTAAAACACTAATGCGCGTGTTCACTAACGACGAACAAGGGAACGCCTTACTAAGTAGGTAACTAATAATAATAATAATAATAATACTAATAAACTTTATTAGCCAAAAATTTGTACATTTTCACTTAAAAATAACATGCAAAATTAGACACACTAGGGTAATTTTCCTTGGAAACCTGACACTCAATGTAAGATTTAACTTGTGTTATGAGTGTCAGGGATTTCATAGAAATTGTGCTTTTTAGATTACATATTACTATGACGATCAAGGATGTAATATTGTATAAATGAAGACAAATTAAATTGTAAGAATAAAGCAACAAATGGAAAAAGAGTTACATAAACTTAAAATATTAATTTTAAATACGTAATATTGTCATTGCTACATGAGTATGCGCGTGTGTGTGTGTGTGTGTGAGAGAGAGAGAGAGAGAGAAAGAGAGAGTGTTTGTGGGTGGGTGGGTTGGTTGGTGTGAGTGTGTGTGTATGTGTTTCAGTTGCGTGCTAAAACTTTAATTAATTAAGACTATAAAGGTGATAGTCTTAATAGCATCTCAGTTTCCTCATAAGTCTTACTCTGCAGCCAGTGATAAAGCTGTAGTTTACATTTATGAGCATTTAAGTGAAATATGTTACAATTTTTATTAGCTGTATTATAGAGGTGACAACCAATCACATTAAAATGTCGTTTAGCAACAGAGGTTCTGCACCGCGGTGTTGGACATACTAAATAAGAACGACGTTTTTTGGGAGCGTTAGAGTCATATTGTAAAGAAGTGTGTTTCCTAAGAACCGTTTGAATAATAAAAAGCTGTCTTACAGATAGTACCTGGGTGTCGCGATAAAGATCTTTAGTTGGGTATCTTAAAGGCTTATGGGTCATAACCTTTAAGACAGCTCTCTGTGCACGTTCCAACAGAAGAAGATTTGTTTTCGACGCACCACCCCATGCAGTAATACAGTATGTTCAAGCGAACATAAGATGACGCAAATCGACTTGCATCTGGAGCGCTGATCTGGGGCGCCGACGCAGCGAAACACCTTCGCGCGTAAACAACATGAATGATCTAGTTCACGGAATCTGCGGCGTCGCAACTTACACCGATGTAATACAGATAAATCTGTATGAATGTGTTGTAGTGTGTAGCCAAGACGCCCATAAATATTATAACGATTGTCATTAGAGTTAGTATTAATAAAGACTTCAATCAACCAACACGCCGTTTTAATACATAGAACCTGAGAAGTCTTTACATGGCGACCCCGCCAGGCCGGTGCGCGTGTGCATCACGTTGCATGCGCACCGGTTGGCGTTCGAGGAAGAGGATCAAAAACGCCTCAAGAGCAATGGGAAGAGAATAAAATAGAGAATAGAAATGGAAGAAAATACGTAAGAGTCATCGATATCAAGATAAAAAAAAACAATGTGTACATCTCTGCTTCGACAGTACTTATTGGAAAGTAACAAAAATGAAGAAAGCAAATCAAAAATAGTAAAGAAGAAAATGTAAATGAAAATGAAGAAAGAAAAAAGAACAACATTGGAATAAAGTGGGAAAGAAAATGTAGCTCTAACATGGAGGAGATAAGAAATAGTACAAGAAAAATTCCTAATTTCACATTAAGACAACGTCAAAATACTATGAAGAAAAGAAGGTATTAACAAAGTTGCCTCATGAATGGACATCATTATCGTCATCATCGACCGCAGCGAGCAGTCATCATCAATTTCGGTTCATCGTCATCGTGTTGAGCAGTCGTCATCAATACGGCTGATTGTCATCGCGTCGAAGGTCAAGAAAGAAGGAATCGTCAATGCCTACAATAAATGGTCTTCCCAGCGATGCGCAGTCCAGCTAGCAGCATAATATGTGTGTTAAAAAAGTGATAATCAAGTTAGGTATGTAACTTAAAAAAAAGTGCATAAAACGTTTTCAATTTTTACAAGTTTACAATTTTTCTTCTTTGCATTTCTTTTTTTTTAATATTTATCCAGTCTTATCTAAAGTTTATGCAAATATTTGTACTTAATCGTGGTGACATGTTTTATTAATTTGAAGCTACTATAGAATCAGTGTATGTGTAAAAGTAAAAAAAAAAGCAATTTAACATAAAACTAGATAGCAATGTTACCTTTCGTTAATGCATTGTAATAATTTTGCTGACTATGAAAAACGTGCTGCGATTCACATTACCCATCCTTTATGGGAATGAAATGTTTTTCGGTTCGGATTGCAAGATTGATGCAATACCGACGCCGCGTCGCCGGACCGTTTCCAATTACAAGCTCTACATACTTTTTTTTTTTTTTAAATAATACCTATGAATTATATATAAGCATTGTTAATTACTTTCATTCGATATCCTGCTCGTAACTTTTTTTTCAAATTAATTGTAATGATAACTTTTTTTACTACAATATCATGATGACATTGATTTAATTGTTGAGCGAGAGTATTAAAAGTACTATGATTTTGTAATGTATGGAAAATAAGATGTGAAAACGTAGATTAAATTCATACTGGAAATTGACGAAGGTATTGCTGTATGGAAATATTGTTTGAATTTCTTTGTAAGTTAGTATTTTTGTTAACTATTGGACTTGATCCCCCAAGAGTACAGAAGATATTAACATACTCACAAAATATTTAATTGTTGCGAAAGTTATATGGTTGGTTAAAGATAATTTTGTTTACGTTTGATGATCTGCAGTTATCTGCGTAAAAGACACAGAATAGATTTTTGTAAAAAAAAAAATATAAGAGAAATATGAAAGATAAATTATCTCATTACGATGTATGAAATATATCACCATTATCTTGATCATGTAGTTACGCGAGCCGTATACGTGAAAGAAATGGATGGAAATAAAAGTTAAATTAATTTATGAAATGATTTATGAGAATACGGAAAGGAAGAAAATAATAAAGAGAAATTAATAAATAAAATATATATTGTTGTACGTAGATTAAAGGGTTATACTTGTGGTATTGTAAATGAAAACAGACAAAGAAAAGTTTATAATATTGTATAATTTACTTATAATATAATTAAACTACTAATACTGACTATGACTATGATTTCCTTAAATTGACTTTAGGCCACAGAGTTAATCAGAGGAAATGTATTAAGTCTATTCATTAAAGGAAAAAAGAAAATTTACCGGATTTGACAAAGTGTACACTTAAATTTAGATTTTTTTCTATGACTTTATCTATTACTGATCATGACTTTTTCTATACTTTGTTTTTAAATGTCGACATCAATCGTATCATACGTATGAAATTGGACAAGACATGTAACGCGTTTAAAATAAGTTCTATAGTATAGTTTATATAGGTAGCCTTTATGTACTCGTAAAAAAAAAAAGATAATTTGCATAATGTTTAAGTAAAATGTTTAAGTTAGAATTTAGCCGTAATTTTTGTATGTTTTTTTAAAGTAAGTCATAAGCTCTTTGCGCACATTACACAATCAATTTTTTTCTGATGATTTTTCGAAAAACAAAAATAAAATTCATAAATAATTTTATTTTTTTAAAATAACCCCCGGAGGTGTAGTGTGTAGCCAAGACGCCCATAAATATTATAACGATTGTCATTAGAGTTAGTATTAATAAAGACTTCAATCAACCAACACGCCGTTTTAATACATACGAACCTGAGAAGTCTTTACAGTGTGCATTAGGTTAAGCTAGTATAAATAATGTAAATAATTAGAAATAAATCAGATTTGTTACTGTCTCAGTGCAAGTCTCATTTCCACCCTACTACTCACTGTGGCCCAAGACACTTTGCTGGCCGTTCCTTCTGAATCAGTCATGTGAGCCTGCTTGACTGGCAGTGAGATCCCTATCCTTACTACTCCTTCCTCCCCCTTTACATCCCCTCACTGTGGCCCAAGACACCTTGCTGGCCGTTCCTTCTGAATCAGTCTTGTGAGCCTGCTTGACTGACAGTGAGATCCTTTCCTAAGCATTCCCACCGTTTCCCCTCCGCAACCCCCTCGCCGTGGCCCAAGACACTTTGCCGGCCATTCCGTCTGAATCAGTCTTGTGAGCCTGCTTGACTGGCGGCGAGTTCCTCACTCACTCACTCATACATACACACGACACATCCACAGGGAAGCTAGGGACCGTAGGGTTGCTAGGGTGGTAGACGACCACACATAGGTAATATAATTTCATGTACAGCTGTTCGAAACCAAACACTGACACGCTATACACAACATAGCACACTAGTCGCGACGACACTACAATATAAATAATACACACACACCGTCCGCGACTACATCACAAGACATTACAATTCACAGACCTCACACACTGGTAAGACAGCTGTACATTTTGGTTTGGGTACACCAGCCTGCTTCAGAAGGAACGAGAGTAAAGATTGGCAAAGAGCGTAATAAACTATTTTTAGTGTATTGAGATCAGCAGAGCGTCGTAGAGTTTTGAAAATAAAAATAAGTTTGCGTACCCGCGACGTGAGATTCTGGAGATGTTCCTTCCAGTTTAAAAGGCAGTCAATTTGGACCCCGAGGTGTTTGGTTGTACTGCATCTTGTCAGTTGTGGGCATATACATTCAGTATTTGAATGATTAAAAGAACAAGTGTGGGCTTTCAGCACTAAAGAGTTGGGGTCAGGTAGCTAAGAAGATTGTAAAGAAAAAGGTAAGTATATGCTTTTGGAAAGATTCACTGTCAGGAGATTACTTGATAGCCAACCAATCACGGATTTTAAAGCTGTAGCCGCATATTTTGTTACTTCAGTCCAATCATCACCGTGGATAAGTAGCGCTGTGTCATCCGCGTACGTAAAAATAGAGCAATTTGTGAGAGATAATTTGCAGAGGTTATTTATATAAATTAGAAAGAGGGTAGGCCCGATTATTGAGCCTTGCGGGACACCGAAATATACTGGCTTGTAGTTGCTGTAGTAGTCGTTTATTCTAACGCATTGCATTCGGTCACTCAAATAATCTTTCAGCAGTTTATAAGTATGCCCGCGGACACCAATGGCTTCTAGTTTACAAAGAAGATGAGGAATTGATACGGTGTCAAAAGCCTTAGTAAGGTCTAAAAAAATTCCTAGACATTTCTTTTTAGCATCCAGTTTTCCAACAACATGATCTATGAGTGAAGTAACAGCATCTTCAGTCGATTTATTACGTCTGAACCCATATTGGTTGGGGGCCAGAAGATTATGCATTTCTAAAAAACTAATTAAGCGATTGTTTATTATTTTTTCTAGAATTTTAGAAATTGCCGGCAGTACGGATATAGGTCGATAGTTTGTAACCTTATCTTTGTCACCACTCTTAAAAATTGGATAGACTACAGCCTTTTTAAATACCTTAGGAAAGCAACCGGATGATAGGGAAATGTTACAGATATGAGTAATAACGGGCACTAGGGCTTGAAGACAGGATTTTAATATTTTAGCGGAAATTTTATCCCAACCTGGTGTAGCATCGGAACGTAGACCATTAATCAGTTGCTGGACCTCAACTTCATCTGTCGGTAGCAAAACCATGGAGTTAATTGATTCATTGCTAAGGGTGTTATATGAATTCTCATTGGAAAGAGAACTAACAGGGAATTTATCAGCTAATTGTTTTCCAACATTGGCGAAATAGTCGTTTATATAGTTAATAGAACAGCTGAAATCAGAGGTAATATTAAGAAGTTCTGTAGATGAAGTAACGTTACAATTTGTATTAGTTATATTTTTAATAGTTTTCCATGTGGCTTTAGAGTTATTTCTGCTTTTTTGAAGTTCTGATCTTTCATATGCTATTTTTAAGTTTTTGAGGAGTTTATTACAAAAATTACGATATCTTAAGTAGGTAACTTTTAAAACATAATTTTCGGGTTCTTTTTTTGACTTTCGACATAAGTTATCTCTGTTGCGAATACATCTCAATAGGCCTTTGGTAATCCAGGGTTTTATAATTCTTTGTTTCGATGTTACGTATTTGGGCTTAGTATGCTTGCTGATGGCTGAGCTAATTGCAGATAGCAAAAGTTCAGCTGCTGTATTTGCATCATAAATATTCATTATATAAGAAAAGTCCATAGACAAGATCCTTGCAGTGACAGCAGTGTAGTCAGTAACATTTCTAGTAAATTTAGAAGTCAAGGGTGTAGTTGCTTTACTCTCTATACTAATAAAGGTGGGCTTATGATCAGTGATGTAAGTGTCAAAAACTAGTGTTACCGATGAAAATTTAGTTTTTATCATCACATGGTCAATACAAGATTTATCACGAGTAGGCAAACAATGTGAAGATATAAGTCCATGAGATGCAATTAAATTTAGGTAGTCGTTGCCTTGAGATGTTATGTTGTTAGGAATAATATCGATGTTAATATCTCCCATAATTATAATATTTTTATATGTTGATAGAGACAATAGGACATCGTTTAAATTACTGCTAAAATTGTCGCAATTACGTACAGAGGGAGAACGATAGATTGCTAGGATAGAAAGGTTATTATTTGTTAAATTACAAACTAAGCAACTCGAATCAAGCATAAATGGTTCAGAAATACAATGTGGTAATGTTTCTTTCACAAAAACTATGACTCCGTCGTTCTGATTTCTTGAAATGCTTGTCTTATAATTCGTATATCCTTCTAAAAATGGTATAGATGACGATTCATTCAACCAGCATTCGGTAAGAATGATTACATCACACTGAATATTTGTACTCGATAGAAAAACTTTGAAGCTATCAAAGTTACAATTGACGCTGCGTATGTTTAGATGTATAACATTTATAGAATTCGTAGTGGTATTTAGAAACTGTGTGCAAGATTCAGGAGTACATAGATAGGCGCGCATTGTACCATATTCATCGATCTCATCGATAAAGTCGGTGTTAATCATAATTATTTTGTAATTAAGGAACTTATATAATATATATTTTGAATATTTTCAATAAAGTTTGTAGATATATTGTGTATGTGTGTAATCAAATAATAATTGTAAATGTAAGTATGTATGTATGTAGGCATGCGTTTATATTTGTGTTTGTGTAGTATTTATGAAAGTGTAGAATCGTAGTGCTATGTGTGTTTGTGTCTTCATGAGCAATAGCAAGATTTAATAGTAGCAAGATTTTTTTTGTAGGTTTTGAACATTAAAATATTAGTAGAAATAAATCTTAAGTAATAACAAAGATAAGAGAGTAGGCACGTATTAGTTAGTGTCTAGTATTTTTTTGAGACAATTAGTGGAATTTACTATAGTATATTTAGTTTCATCATCTTTACGTAAAAAGATCTTTCCGTTGCGACTCCAGCAATACTTAAAATCATTATTTTTGGCAGAGTCGTGCTTCATAAAATAACTGACGCAGGCTGCCAGGTAGGTACTCGGCTACGAAAATTGGTTATGGGTCTCCTGGTACTCCGATATGTCCTGTGTTCAGTTTTTCAGCACGGGGTAGTCCTTTATTGAATGTACGAGAAGCTTCAAGGATTTGGTTTTTTACAGCAACTGACTGAAATTCGACTATTACAGGCCTGTTTGTTCCTTTAGCGCCAGGTAGGCGATAAATATCCCGTATTTCTGGTGAGCTAGCCGAGGGCAATATGGTGCTGCACGTTTTAAGTACGACTGATGTCAGATCGGCGAAAGATTCCTTTTCGTGTGTGGGAACGTTTCTAATTTCAATAGATGAAGAACGTGAAGAACGCTGCAAATCCACCAATTTCTTTTCTAGTTCTATGATATAGCTGCGTTGTTCAGAATTTTCTATCTTAGTTTTTGCAAAGAGTTTTTGATAAGTAGATAATCTTCATTCAGTTTTTCAATATTATTCAGCGTTTCGATATTTGTTTTTTTAATTTCTTCGTTTTGATGTTTAATTTCAGCTATTTCTGAAGTAAGTTTTTCAAATAAAGTGTTTTGGTCACTTTTCCATTGAGTAAGTAGCGCCAAAATCTTATCCTCAAATGTCTTCAATTCGCATTCTGGGGAGAATTCAGGACGAAGGCGTTTACTTCGACTCGTTCCTTTGGAAGATTCCGATTCTATAGGAGTAGAAAATAGAATTTGTTTTTCTGCGTCCGGGGTGGGAGTAGACGGCGGCGAGCGCTGCAGTCTTGGCATACCTTGGGTTTGATAACTGTCTATAGAATTGAAAACAGAAGCTAGCAGTAGCCTCAGTCCGTAGGCAGCACTACACTGGAGACCCCAAGAAATAAATTTTATACTTGAAACCAGCTTAAGTCCGCCTCCACCGCTGACCGCGAGTTGTCGTAGGTCAGTTATACTCGTAGTACCCGATGCGTAATGAAGAGGGTAATTAGTTAAACTCTCGATACAGCTTTGTATTAATCACCAATATTTCAATATTACTTTGATATTTAGGAGTGAATTGTCTGAAATTATTTGCACTGAAGTTAACACTACAGGTTTAGTTCGTAACAGCTGGACATATTTCGCACAAACACTTATAAACAATTTTATTTCCTTAGCGTAAGCCAAACGTGTGCACTATCCGAGACCGCCGAGATCGAATCCTATCCTAATTTAGGGCAATGCTTAGCATAAAGTTCCGTTTCACCAATCGATTTATACAATCGTTTAATAGGTTCTATAAATAATAGGTTATCTTACGAGTCTTTTTAACGACTTTTAATGACTTTTTTGACAGCTGTCCATGGTTTTGTTTGTCAATCTATTATCAATATGAGCGACTGTCGTGTATCAGTTTGGGGGCACCTAAGCACATTACGCCATGCCATATCGGTGTCGTAACTATATGTTATGCCTAACGTTGTTGAAATTGAATTTGAAACTTGTTTTTCTTCTAAGCAATACCTAAATATTTAGGCATCTATGGGTAGTGAAAATGAGTGTAAAAATCTTTCTATAAAAATATTTTATTCTTCTTTATTTTGTGAATGAATAAAACCTATAACTATTAACCGACTAAGTATATAATTTATACAAACCTAGAGTAACAATTAATATCGACATAAAATTATATTTCCTGATACATCTAAAAAAACTGAAGCTAGAACACAATAGAGACGGAACGGCCAGTTCCCCAAGACTGTAATGTACTCTGTAACACCATACATTCTCACAACAAATAAAAAGAACAAGACTGAAAATAGTCATTTGTAAGATTGTGACGCGAATAATATCGATAACTTTCCATGTCACTAAACAGCTACGATTTGTTTAGTGATATGGAAAATTATTCAGATTTTGGGCCTCAACTGTAGAGGTTGATCAATTCGATACAATACTATATTAAGCTAACAAATAATAAAGGATTCGGTTTATATTATTCGAAGTGATGTAGGTATAGTGTTGCACATACCAATTTGAAGCGTTTAACAATAAAAATTAAAATATAAGAAAATACGGCCCTATCTTTAGTGACAAATAAGGGACAGAATAAGCACTAAAGTAATATCATGAAATTATGAGTGCTATTCTGTTGCAAAAATAGTTCAATAAAACTCAATTGACAATTTCTTCTTCTAATTTTATGATATTTTTTTTTGTAATTTTCCGTGTTTATTTGTTTCGTAAGGCACAAACCAAAGTTTCTCTACAGTTTCTGCTTAGTACGCTTCTTCTCCAGATACTTCTCACAAAACGCCCATGAAGCGAACACAATAGAGAATCACGACGGTAAAGTAGGTAAATTTGTTCCCTGAGTATGTTCTCTTTGAGGAACATTTTTTTTTATTTATTTGGCATCCTTAGCGATTTTTCACTTCAACAACTCGAAGACAGATAGCTCATTCTCACAACAAAAAAAAGGAAAAAGACTGAAAATATTCATTTGTAGTAATTGTGTCGCGAAAACTGTCGATAATATCGTCGCTTGTTGCGTAAAATCTTTTGGCAATTTCGATGAGATCAAAACAGTATTGGAAAATAATTTCAAAATGGGAAAGCACGATAATTGTTAATTCACTTTTTCACGATTTTCTTGTCTTTTAAATCAATAATAATTTAGTGAATAAACTATACAATTGTGTGGTGTCACAAATAATTTTGTGATAGATCATTCTCAATTGATTTGGCAGTCCAATACCGTATTAACAAAAGCAATTTATGTTGTGAAATATGTAACTAATAACATTGTGGCAATACGCGTAGCGTACACAATATACGACACACATATGTATCACGGGTGATGTTTGTGAACGACTGATAGCTCCAACAGGTTGGGCATTACTACATTACTCTGCCTCATTGTAAATTTTTCGCTCCAACAGCTCTATGTAGATATGGAAGTATACAAGTAATTTTGTGATAGATCATTCTCAATTGATTTGGCAGTCCAATACCGTATTAACATAAGCAATTTATGTTGTGAAATATGTAACTAATAAAATAACATTGTGGCAATATGCGACACACATGTATCACGGGTGATGTTTGTGAACGACTGATAGCTTCAACAGGTTTGGCATTACTACATTACTCTGCCTCATTGTAAATTTTTTGCTTCAACAGCTCTATGTAGATATGGAAGTATACAAATAATTTTGTGATAGATCATTTTCAATTGATTTGGCAGTCCAATACCGTATTAACATAAGCAATTTATGTTGTGTAATATGTAACTAATAAAATAACATTGTGGCAATATGCGACACACATGTATCACGGGTGATGTTTGTGAACGACTGATAGCTACAACAGGTTTGGCATTACTACATTACTCTGCCTCATTGTAAATTTTTTGCTTCAACAGCTCTATGTAGATATGGAAGTATACAAATAATTTTGTGATAGATCATTTTCAATTGATTTGGCAGTCCAATACCGTATTAACATAAGCAATTTATGTTGTGAAATATGTAACTAATAAAATAACATTGTGGCAATATGCGACACACATGTATCACGGGTGATGTTTGTGAACGACTGATAGCTACAACAGGTTTGGCATTACTACATTACTCTGCCTCATTGTAAATTTTTCGCTTCAACAGCTCTATGTAGATATGGAAGTATACAAATAATTTTGTGATAGATCATTTTCAATTGATTTGGCAGTCCAATACCGTATTAACATAAGCAATTTATGTTGTGAAATATGTAACTAATAACATTGTGGCAATACGTGTAGCGTACACAATATACGACACACATGTATCACGGGTGATGTTTGTGAACGACTGATAGCTCCAACAGGTTGGGCATTACTACATTACTCTACCTCATTGTAAATTTTTCGCTCCAACAGCTCTATGTAGATATGGAAGTATACATCCTTATTCTTACACTATAATATTATAATTACCAGTCCCGACTGACTACGAGTCTACTACCAGATTATCACACCAGTATGGCAATGACGACGTAGATTTAAAAAAATTAACTTATCACTTGTTTTATGACTTTTATTTATTATATATACGCAATCCTTTTTTATCACCCACTGCTGCTGTGCACGTATCTTTCTTCACAATCCTAGAGAGGTCTAGATCTGTCTGCACCATATACATAGAAAATAAGTTTACTAAGTCTATGGTCTGCACTTCACATCTATGCAGCGGTGGCGGTTAAAAACATGGTCAAGAGTCAAGACGCAGTTTAGTAACGGATATTTTCAAACCGCCCATAAAGCCTACAACAAGGTCAAACGACTGTTATCTATTGATTCAACTTCACAAAATGTATGAGGATACCACTTCTTGACAGCTCATTAAAAGTATTATAAATAAATATTATATTAATAATGCTTCACACTCATAGCCCCCACAGTAGGGTAGATATACCGTGTGTCCTGGGTACGATGGACACACACAAAGACAGAAACACAAACACCCAGACCGAGAACAGAAATTTAAACTCATCATTAAAATTTCTGTTTCGCCGGGAATCGAACCCGGGACCCTTCGTTTGGCATTCCGGTATGGTAACCATTGCGCCAGCTTTTTTATATCCCACTGCTTGGCACAGGTCTCTTATCACAAATAAGAGAAAGGTCCACCAAGCTGGCAAGTGCGGAATGGTGGACATAATGCCTCCAGAAATCAAGAGTTTCTTTCATGCATACATAGTGATGAAAAACATCGTACCACAATATTTTTCATCACCGTGGAGCAGTGATAACTACGCACATTACAAATTTCTACGTACTTATTGCGCTATTTTAACACGCTTTTATTAGCTTAACCTGTATGTATGTATGTATGTAACGGAATCTTTTAACTTCATTTTCAATTACTTCTAGGAGTCTAATTAACTTGATTTGCACAGGGGTCAAGGGCCGATGACAATACAATAATCTCATAACTTTATATTAAAGTCCTAACTAGGATCATCAGGATAAAAAAAATATACAAGGAGCGGCTGAAAAGTTCGCGGCCTTAGGTACTTAATGAAACAAATATAATGTTTTATATTTTTAACACGTCTAAGCGTCTGATTAACTAGAAAATTTGCACAGGGGTCAGGGGCTGATGACAATGCAATAATATGAAAATACAAATCCAACTAAAAAATTAAAAATAAATAATATAGTTTAAGAAACTGAAAAACACGCTTTTGTGAAAATACGAACTAAAAAGTAAAAAATAAGAAGAAAATGTATTTTACTTAAAAAAAAGCGTGGGGTGCATGGTGTTAATAGTTTCTTAAAAACCACCCCACGGTTTTTTTGCAGTAAAATACATTTTCTTCTTATTTTTTACTTTTTACACGCTTTTTATTAGCTTCACCTGTATGTTTGTATATTTGTATGTTTGTATGTTTGTAACCGACTTCTTTGGGCGCGATTTTGACCCACTTTAAACGGCCAGATTTCGTTCAAACTTTGTAGATTTATTGAGGACCGATGACAATACACTAATTTGATAAAATTATTCCATTTTTCAATTTGCAAAATATGATTTTTGTTAATTTATATAATTTTCTGGTTAACTTGAAAATTTGCATAGGGGTCAAGGGCCGATGACAATGCAATAATATGAGAATAAAAATCCAACTAAAAAATTAAAAATAAATAATGTAGTTTAAAAAACTAAATAACACGCTTTTGAGAAAATACGAACTAAAAACTAAAAAAATAAGAAGAAAATGTATATTACTGTAAATAAAGCGTGGGGTGGTTTTTAAGATACTATTGACACCATGCACCCCACGCTTTATTTACAGTAATATACATTTTCTTCTTATTTTTTTAGTTTTTAGTTCGTATTTTCTCAAAAGCGTGTTATTTAGTTTTTTAAACTACATTATTTATTATTGGTGACATTGAGTTCTCTTTGAACACCCCTCGGGCTCATTAGCGATTTTCCACTCGAACAATTTTCGAGGACAGAAAGATGTAGCGAATCTCGTTCTTAGAATAAATATAAAGGAGGAAGACTACGAAAATAGTCATTTGTAAGGCTCTGACGCGGAAAATGTCGAACATTTTGTCGCCTACTTGAACAGACTTGAAAAATGATTGGGACATTTAATAGGCCTAATTATATGGTTCAAATACTGCGTAATGCTCACATCTTTATTTATCTTTATTATTATTATTTTCTATTACTGTTAAATGACTAATGATCTATACTAATATTACAAAGAGGAAAGATTTGTATTTTTCTATGTTTGTAATGAATAAACTCAAAAACTGCTGTTCTAATTTCAAAATTTCTTTCACCATAAAAAAGCTACAGTCTCTCTGAGTAACATAGGCTACTTTTAACTGCGGAAAAATGCTTCGTTCCTACGTGAAAACCGGTAATAGGGTCAACGCGGTTGAAGCAACTGGCTAAACACCTATAATGTTAATATAGCAATGTTTTTGTTTGTCTTCCTGTCTTTGTGACCATGTAAGATTTCCATTATTTGGCGTGAGACCCACAAAACAATAAAAATTTTGCTTTGGGTTTATGACTAAGAAGCATAATAATCTTTTACTTTTTACCGACTTCCAAAAGGAGGAGGTAACGTATTCGGTTGTATTTTTTTACTCCGCCGTTTGTGGACCGATTTACAAAATTATTTTTTTGTTCGTATGCTTATACTCCCGAGGTGGTCCCATTGTCACCAAATCCGAATCTGATTATGGGATCTCAGGGAAATCGAGGGGAACTCTCAAATTTTATAGGCATACACATTGATACTTATATTTTCTAAGGCATAAGAGATACGTGTGCATAGTAATTATCATCTCATGTTGCTGAGCTGATGATGGAAGGTACTGCAACGGTTAGGAGTTGAGAGCAAATTCTTTCAATAAATGGGTTTTTGTTCGAAATCTTACATTCCTGAGGTGGTCCAGCTGTCACCAACTCAAAGTCTGATGATGGGATCCCAGAGAAATCGAAAGGAATATACAAATTTTATAGTACAACAATTGATTTTCATATTTTTACTAAAGCAAAAAAGACATTTGTGTTTAATTATCATCATGCGATGTTGCTGAGCTGATGATGGAAGGTACTATCACGGTTAGGAGTTGAGAGCAAATTCTTTCTATAAATGGTTTTATGTTTGAAATCTTACATTCCTGAGGGGGTCCTACTGTCACCATGTCAAAATCTGATGATGTGATACTAGGGAAATCGAGGGAAACACTGAAACTTAATATTTATTCTCTCTTTACATCTCTCTCTTCCTCTCAATTGAAACATAAATTAACTGCTTTAAAGCATTGTGGAGAAAAGGGGAGATCTCCCGCCAGGCGATGTATTTGCCTGGGGACCACGGTCCGAATGCTAACGTCGGGCCATTTGTATATATATACTGAGAATCTAAGAAACTCTGATAGCGTGATTCAGGATACGTCTTCTGATTAGCTTGTTCAGTGTGACGTGGTGTAACGGAGGTATTCTATTGCTTACAATTCGCTTGTGTCGTCTTGTATTTCATGTGAGGCGCGCTCTCATATTACTGTAGGTATAACGCCGCTATATCAGTACCCCTCCAGCTATGAGATGACGTAGTACTTTTCGTTCGTTCGCGTGCGCTAGTACGGAAGGGAAACCTAGAAACCTCTGCGTGCCACGGATCGCCGAAGTTGAGCAGGATGAAGGAACCAAGGCGCCTTTTGTGAGGCTGCTCGTGGAACCTGGACATTGTAGTCTTTGGTGCTGTCTGGACTCCATTACTCCTTGTACTTGCTGAAGGATGTCAGATACTTCGAGCATGAAGGTTCTGGTACCGTTGAGATGTGGTCTTGAATCGTCTGTGGTCGCCAATGTGGAGGAAAAGGGAAGATCTCCCACCAGGCGAGTTCACTGCCTGGTGACCGCGGTCACCATTAATGGACGCTCGCGGTGCAATAATCCGGTAAATTCATTCCACCTAAATTTATATGATTAAAATTTAAATAAATGTCGTACAACAGTAACAATAGTAGTTCGTATTCGTAGTATTCATGCAACGCGGTCACATTACTTAGCTACTACAAAGGAGAGGCACAATGACAAAAGCTTAACTTTCTGCTCGGCGGTCACAGTGATTGGCCACTCATGTTCTATTAGAGAGAACACGAACTTAATGACTGGTCATGCCATTCAATTCGCTAAAATGGCATTTCTCTGCTATTAGCGTTTATACCCTGCATTTCTACAAGTATTTTATAATCGAAATCGGCCTCATTTGTATAGGGTCAATAAGTACCTAATCAGAACGATTGTAAATTGTAGCATCAGATTAATAATAAAAATTTGAAAAAGATCTGGCCTAAGCTAAGTTTGTGAACTACATAAGCAATGCACCGATTTTATGGAGACTGACACACAGATACACTAATATACATTTATAAAATCACAAATTAAAAACAAGTTTTTTAGAAAGCTTTCACTACTCACCAAGATTTTACGAAACCCAATCATTCACATAAAATATTCCTATTAAAAGCTTAGAAAGCCATTGAAACTTTTACATGCAGCGCAGGCCAACTAAAAACCACATATTAAAAATGCCGAGAGTACCTTTCAATGGTATTCGCACGGGAAACTGATGACTGATCCTCTTCAACTTGTATTGAACCGACCTGTGGTTTGAATAAAGAGGGAGATTTAAAATATTACATTTTTTCCTGGTAGAGAAGTAGGATAATAGGACTAAGTTTATAATAAACTAATATTTTTTTACTTACATTTTGTGGTTCGTCGTAAACGTTATGAAATATAAGAAAAATGTAGAAAAAACATTTTCATTGATTATTGTGCTAGAAAGGTAGTCTAATTTATTAAAAACGGTAATTTAAAAATCTAAAAAACCCTACTGCGTTTCTGTGTAATTCGGAAATGTAAAAATCCTAAAACAAAAAAGTCGTCATACCCGATTGCACTTAACTTTAAAATCGACGAACAAGGGGTAGGTAAACTATAGAAGAGGAGTTAATTCTATATTTAACAATATTTTTAAATACAAGAAAAATATTAGCTGTCGGGACCCATTAGCATAGCTAGTACTAGTCGGTAGGCGTAGAAAATAGAGAAGCAACGAACTCTACTACAACAAAGTAATAATGTCTCGGCCTTGATAATAACATTTCTAAGTTTGTTACAGCAGTTGCTCGACGGTGTATGTCGTACTTTTCATTCATAACTAAAATAACAATCATAGACACACATTCTACTAGTCTGTGACTAACAAGAGGACATTTTCAAGCAATATTGAACGGGGTTAAAATTTGTAATCGCGTCTAAATATCTCATTAGAGTCTCAAATATTAAATTCTACGGTACAGTTTGTGCCTTTAGATAATTTAACTAATCTGGCCATAAATAATGTTAAGTACATAAACTTTTTTTCAACTTTTTAATTATTTTGAATTTAGAACACGTATATATCGGATTTTGCAACTAAGCGTTACTTTATATTACGCAAAACCTCTGATCTTATGCTGGCTATAGTTCTATTTTTATATGAAAAGGATATTTCACAATATAAAACAAACTATTTTTATTAATTATCATAAAAAGAACAAATGAAAATGACTGTAGTGAAACCAAAGGTGGCTGGGATTTATTAGAAAAATAAGAATAAGTAAAATCACTTTAAGATAACAATTTTTTTTAATTAAACCAACATAGGTTCTACTTACAATGTTTCTTCTACGAAAATCTGCAGTCAAAAAGTGAGCTCTGCACTAGGTAAACCCTTTTTATGTCTTCGGTCGCCCCTCTTTGGGCGAACGAAGTTACAAAATTCATAACAAACTAAGAATGTAATAATTCACTACTTTTTGTTATTTTTGGACATTACCATTTACGAAATCATTTCCTAAAATCTAGTTTTATTTACATACAATGAAATAATAGCTTAGAACCTTTATCTAATTAATTCTATACCAATGAAAGTTAATTATTTGAACAATTTGCAAATTAACGATGCACAGATACCACAATCATCAAGGATTATAAAATTATTTAAAAGCTCACAGATAATGTAATCTCGATGACTTAAATTTCAGAAACATTAAAATTACAGTAGAAAGTAGAAATTGGTATTAAATAAATAAGAAAACAGTAAATAAATTTCTTTAAAATCATCTTCAATATCGCTGCGGCGACACGGCCATACTGATATGCGATGCGTGCTCTGCATCGCTCCTCCTGGTTTCTCCTGTAATAGCAGAAATAAATATTGTGAGGGCAGGCACTTCCACAGTACAAGCCTATTTATAAGGATTTTAGCATTAATTCGAGATTAATCTTTTACCCGTAGGATTAAAGATTCTGTTTTAATTGTTCACTCCACGTGACAACAAAACTAAATTTAGATTTTTAAATTTACTGCAATAGTAATAGTAACACAGCTTCATATTTTGTAATAAGAACGGATAGGGTAATGATAGGTCGATGCTGCATAGAACAGAGGCTCTAAGGATTATGGGGAAGGTCGATGCTGTGCTCTGGGCGGTCTCGTACGCCGTGGTACACAGAGGACTATAATTCTTTCAGGATAGGATAACAAGTGGCTTATAGGAGCCTATTTATAAGGATTTTAGCATTAATTCGAGATTAATCTTTTACTCGTAGGATGAAAGATTCTGTTTTAATTGTTCACTCCACGTGACAACAAAACTAAACGTAGATTTGCAAATTTACTGCAATAGTAATAATAATACAACTTCATATTTTGTAATAAGAATGGATAGGCTAATGATAGGTCGATGCTGCATAGAACAGAGGCTCTAAGGATTATTGGGAAGGTCGATGCTGTGCTCTGGGCGGTCTCGTACGCCGTGGTACACAGAGGACTATAATTCTTTCAGGATAGGATAACAAGTGGCTTATAGGCAACTCCACGCGCCTAAAGCACTAAAGTATTTATGATTGTTTGTGGCTTACAGGCAACTCCACGCGCCTATAGCATATTTTTATTTTATTTCATGTGGCGTATAGGCAACTCCACGCGCCTATAGCATATTTTTTTAATTACATGTGGCGTATAAGCAACTTCACGCACCTATTACGTTGTTTTTTAATTTTTTTTATGTTTTTTTTTAATACATGTGACATGTAATTTACTGTTCATTCCACATGACAACAGTAACAATTTATTGTTCAGTAAAAGTAATGGATTAAAATTATAAAAATAGAATATGTGAAATCAATGCAATGAAATTGCAATACTATGAAATTTTTAAAATTTTGCATTTGTGGTGCAATAAAATACTATGAAGGCTGTACAAGATTATTATAGAAGGTTCTCACCGTTTCATTATTCCTGATCTGCTGGCGGCAGCGCATTGGATGTAACCATGGGTTGCGCCAGTGCCACGCCGCTAGCAGGCTGGGCTTCATCACTTGTGGGCGACACGGCCGCCTGAGAGGCGCCTCCAGGTTGCGGAGCACGTCGTAGCTGATCATGTGCGACTTTTTGGGGTCACCCATGATGTAGCGGTCATTTTCAAGAACCCTGTGAACTTCATAAGGAACACTAAATTTGAGATCCAAGGAAGTCTGGTTTCCTGGGTTATTTTTTATTAAAACAAAATCACTCCTTTGAAACCGGTGAATATTGGCTCTACCTTTGTCAAATTTAGCTTTATCTTTAATGGCTACTTGATTCATTTTTTTTTTGCTGTACATCATTTTGAAGGGATTCAATGTCAATTAAAGCTTCATCAACGTTAGTCAATTTTAACAACTCGGGCGTTACAAAATTTTGACGTCGAGTTAGTAGTTTTAGCGTAGCTGCGCCTGTAGTCTTATGAACGGTACAATTGAGGGCAAGCTGAAGGCTTTCTAATGCTGTATATCATTCTGGAGTCTCGTAGTTTTTTTTTATCATGACGAGGCCATTTTTCAGGGTTGCCATCACTCTGCTAACACCTGGTGCTATGGAATGTAATTCAATATAAAGCATTTCGCAGTTGGTTGTCACGTGTTTGTTCAATATTTACCCTTTCTAAGTTATTAGTTAAAACATTGACAGTTAAATGATCTGGATTTCTACTTAAATAGTCTGCATGTTGCATCCGCTCGCCTGTCCTATATTCTATCTCAAATTTAATTTTTTGTAGATATGCCCACTACCTGTGGATGCGGGGTAGCAAATCCTTTTTGTGCTTTGAAGCTTTGTGTGCATTGCAATCGTGATTACTTGGAATTGACGTCCATGTAGAAAATGTCGAAATGCTCGATAGCTCGGACTACAGGTACGAATGGTGTCTACTTTCTATGTCTGTTACTTCAGTAAGCAAAGACGTGCTGTCTTCCATTGATAATTTGAGAGAGTATAGCTCCAAAACAGAGGCTACTAGCATCGGTAAACAATTCTATGGGGTTTCCTTCTTGAGATAGTTAAAGTTAAAGATAGTAAGAGCAGGTGTAGAGGTTAGATGTCTAATAATCTTTTGAAGAGCCTCTTCATGAATATGAGTCCATTGCCACTAACGCCCTGTTTGGTTAGTTCATAAAAAGGGGCCATGGTTCTCGAAAAATCGGGAATAAAGCGGCGAAAGTATCCTGCGAGGCCATTAAATTGGCGACCTTGTTTTAAATTTGTTGGTACCGGTGCTTTAAGTCCTATCACGTTTTATCAATATTGACAAAAACCCGTTTCGCACAATGTCATTATCTTAATTCTTTAACTATTTCTTTAACCTTTTCTCGTTCAACCTGACTTAACATATAAGGTCTTCTGTCTACAAACTTATCGAGATTTTTTTTTAAACGGATTTCTAATTGCGCAGTATTAACTTGGGTTTTTGAAAAAAAAAAACTCTAGTAAAAATATGTGAATATTTTTTTTAGCAAGTTCAGTAATTGGTTAATCTCAGAATTTCCTCTTAAATCGTGATTAATATTATCAATTAATAAAGATGATGATGATCGCATATGCATGACGCGGGGTAAGCGGCACAAAGTTGCATAGTTTTCGGTTATGATGACGCATAAACCAGTTTTGTTTAAAAGATTCGCACCTATCAATACATCTGAGTCATTTAATAATCAGGTAGGATATAAAATTAAAATTTTACGTTTATATTATCAATAACAGTTTTTAACATGCTAGTAGAGGTTATAGGAAACGGGCCTATTCCACCACCAATTTATTCGCAATAGACTCGCACATAACAGAACAATCAGCACCACTATCGAATACCGTATCAATAATTTTATTACCTACCCGCATGTGCATGGTATTTTTTTTTATAGAGTTTATAATATATTGGACGAAATTTGTTTCTCCCGACGAAAACACGTATCATAAGTATGACCAGACTTTGAACAGAATGAACAGATCTTATTGTCATTATGTTTAGGTAAGGAAGCCAGAGAGTTGCTAGGGGTAATTTGTTTTTTACAAGTTAATTCCACATATTTTTTATTACGACAGTCACGAAAAACATGTCCCGGTTTATTGCAAAAGGTACAGTAGGGAGTGCTGCGATTATCGATGGAAAATTTTCTTAACCGTTTGGAAGGAGGTTGATCAGAATTTTGACTATGGGGGCGCTTAATACGGATAGATGATGCTACTGAAATCAACTCCGGGACGGAAGTGGCTCTAGCATTCATTAATTCAATCCGAAGGCGTTAGTCACTAACCGTACCTATCACCGCTTCTACTGCATCAACGTCATCTAGCTTATCTCTAGTAACCCGTCTCCATAAAATCCACGATTGTGAAAGAAATTCTGAAATGTCTTTTGTAGGGTCAAAATCATGTTCTCTAAATCTGAGAACATCCCTAGAATAACGATTTTCTGGTTCGAACGTTGTTATTATAGTTTGCCGCAACTCTTCCCATGTGCTAGTCGTAACAAGCCAGCTATCAGCCCACATTTTAGCCCGACCTTTAAGTAAACTAGTCACTTTCATACGGATATCATAATCACTGAGTTCATAATTAATTTTAGCCAAAGAGATATGGTTACACCATTCGCGGACACCGACGTTACCATCAGGGTCGTAAGATGGCAAAAATAAATCTGTAATTTTAACTTTATCTTTTTCCTTCGACAACCTTTCACTCATATTTTGCATCATAGTAATCATATGTAAGTAAAATTCAGGGGGTACATTACTGGCCTGATGTGGTAGCGCGTTGCTCGCAGACGTGCTTTGACGAGGTTCGCTATCTGGTTCGGTAACGCTGCATGCTTCCAGGCTCGGTGCGGTTGATTTATTTAGGTTTTCTGCATCCATTATTACAGATAAGAGTCCAAGTTCAATGAAGGCGAATGTAATCTGAAAAATAAAATAAAAGAAACAGAAAGTGGGTAGGTAGGATCGCGCACTTCTGATATCGGATTTTGCAACTAAGCGTTACTTTATATTACGCAAAACCTCTGATCTTATGCTGGCTATAGTTCTATTTTTATATGAAAAGGATATTTCACAATATAAAACAAACTATTTTTATTAATTATCATAAAAAGAACAAATGAAAATGACTGTAGTGAAACCAAAGGTGGCTGGGATTTATTAGAAAAATAAGAATAAGTAAAATCACTTTAAGATAACAATTTTTTTTAATTAAACCAACATAGGTTCTACTTACAATGTTTCTTCTACGAAAATCTGCAGTCAAAAAGTGAGCTCTGCACTAGGTAAACCCTTTTTATGTCTTCGGTCGCCCCTCTTTGGGCGAACGAAGTTACAAAATTCATAACAAACTAAGAATGTAATAATTCACTACTTTTTGTTATTTTTGGACATTACCATTTACGAAATCATTTCCTAAAATCTAGTTTTATTTACATACAATGAAATAATAGCTTAGAACCTTTATCTAATTAATTCTATACCAATGAAAGTTAATTATTTGAACAATTTGCAAATTAACGATGCACAGATACCACAATCATCAAGGATTATAAAATTATTTAAAAGCTCACAGATAATGTAATCTCGATGACTTAAATTTCAGAAACATTAAAATTACAGTAGAAAGTAGAAATTGGTATTAAATAAATAAGAAAACAGTAAATAAATTTCTTTAAAATCATCTTCAATATCGCTGCGGCGACATATATTATTTTAAAAACTTCTTTCGAACTTACGAAACATATTTTTTCGTGTCTATTATAATTTTACAATATGGAATAGCGATGGCCAAGTGTTAAAAAAACCGCGGTCTTCGACGCGACCGACCCCAGGTTCAAATCCTCGGCGCACACCTCTGACAAAGAAATTTGTAATGTGCGCATTTATCGCTGCTCCACGGTGTTGAAAAATATCGTGATAATTAATGGATTACGGCGTTCTCCGTCGCCGTGCAGGGCTGAGAGAAATTAATAATTTCTCGAAAGCATGACGTCCACCAATCCGCACTTAGCCAGCCCGGTAGACTATGGCCTAAATCCCTCTCACTTGTGAGTGTGCCCTGCCAAACGGGTGCGGTCGGATGTGAAATAGGTTACAGGCACGGTTGTCATCGATAGATAACAGTTGTTTAACTTTTCTTTCTTTCTTTAAATCCACATTGGAGAGAGTGGTGGAGCAAGCTCCAGGCCTCCTCAGTAATGGGGAGAGACCCATGCCCATCAGTGGGACGCAAAAAAAGGGTTGTAGTCAATTGAGAAGTTGCAGTTCAAAATTGACTTACAGAAGTATTATTTTTTACTTAAAAACAACTGTTATGTTTACTTGTTTTCCTTATTAGGATCATGGGATTTTTTATTTATTTAAATGAAGCTGCAGAAGCCCTTGCAGGTCACGTGGTATTATTATGTGGTTGCTGCGGACTATGGATGTCCACACACAACTTCAGTCCTGAGTCTTGCTTGAGATCGTATGCAGTTGCATGTCCCACCGGTAAAAGTTCTTGACATGCTGATAGACAGATACACGGACAAACAACAATTAATGTGATCCTACAAGGAGCTCATAAAAAACGAAACCCTGATAGGATCATTTCATTATGTGTCCGTCTGTCTATTCGATCTGTCTTAGTCAATTTGCTACAAAACTACTGGATGAAACATCTAGTCACTGACTCTACTTAGAGTCAGTGACTAAATGACAATGGACCCACTTACTATACGTAATACTACTACTACTACTACACTAGTAATACAGTTCAATGCAATGGACCAAGAGAGTATACACAGTATATACAGACACAAGAGTGTACACAAACAACTTAAGTTTAATCGGTATTGGAGCTTTAATAACTAAAATAATTTTACTTAAACAAATTAGTACGTACACTACGATATAAGAACAATTTTACTCTGCAAAAACTACAAGTTAGATCGAACTATCTATTTTTATTTCGCGAAAAAGTTTATTATAGTATTAACGAGTAGGTACATTGATGTCAAAACCTTATGAAACAATCTAATGAATAAAAGTACAAAGTTTGGGAAGCTTTTCCGCGATAAAATATAAATTGAACAATGCCTGAGAGTTTTTTTCCTCCTACTTTGTTTCTTTCATTGACCCAGCGGGCAAAATTAAATTATAATTGAAAATAATTTAGTAAATAAATAACTTTAGTTTAATTTAGTGATCATTGGATGCCTGAATAAGGTAGACTGTTTAAATACTATTGTTAAACGCAATCACCTAAATTTTTTGTTAGTAAACATGTTTTTCATTTAATTTGAAATCAAAATTTAATAGCCGGTGTGGTCAAATATTACCTACAGGTTTATTTCGAAAAGAAATTTCCAGTAGATACCGAGACCATTATCCTCCTACATTAAATAATGAAAACTGATGACAAAGGACGTGTGTGTATCCCATCATTAAACCATCATGACAATAATTACTTTGAAGTGGTAGGTATAGAGAAAAAATAAAAAATTTCCGCAGATAGCTTCAATATCCATTACGGCGACAGCAAACGCTCAGTACCGCAAACAGCGCGTAGCTGTTATAATATGAGCTCGAGTTAAGAGCTTACAGCGGTTTCATCCATGCTAGTATTATTAATGTGAAAGTTACACCTAAGCTATTGAACCAATTTCAATAAAATTCGGTACACAGATAAAGTGGATCTCGGGAAAGGATATAGGATAGTTTTTATCTCGACCAAATGTACTGTTCCCGTCTATGCTGAATACCTAAGAATAATAAATCACATAAACTCAATCACTAGGATCACCCTAGTGAAGCCTCGTTCAATTACTGGTAACTTTAAAATTTTGTATAATACGCACCTGTGTAAGCTTCCTGAATAAATGAGGCGAGTCCAGAACTACAATTAAGATACTTTCATGTAAATCACTAAGGTATTAAGGCTCGCACTGCTGGCTAGACATAAAGTAAATTAGGATTAACTCTATCTCTAATCTATCATTCCTAATCTGTAGAGTTAATACTGTGAAGCGTCATTTTTATTTTCATTAATTCGCAATCTCAATAAATTGGTAACTACTGACGACGCATCTTGACTAAACAAAAATGATAGACATTGCTATCTCCTATGACTTAATCCATACCGGTATAGCTGATGAGCGGCACTCCAAAGAGCTCCACTAAAATAAATTAATAATGTCTCGATTGTTGCGGTTTTCATAATGACACTACTAAGTTGATTACATCGTTTCCTCGCTGTGCTAGGACGTGCTTTCCGTAGTTTTATAATTAAAACAAGATAGACAACATAACTGTTTATAGTACCAGTCGTTTGAAAGAACGTTTTCGTGCTATTTTGTATAAAACTCTACCTACAGTTTACCACTCTATATTCCACTCAATAGTGATTTCTGGAAACTTTAAGGAAATTTAGCCTAATAGTTGTATACATTTTGAAAAGAAAATGACACTACCTATAAAGGGCAAAAATTTTATCGATCAAAACTGACATTAGAAACAAACAAAAATACGCAGACATGTTATACGATCGTATTTAAGTAATATTTGTTTACTAGATATTCCCCAAACGTCTATAATATTTGCGTATTAAAGCATTTTATGTGGCTCTTATTAAAAAATATATTATTATAATGTAAGTAGCAAAAAAGAGACATCATAAATGTTTATTAAAGTTAATTTATTTATTTACCCTTTATTGTGTTTTAACAAAAGGCGGACTTAATGCCTGGTACCTATTGGTCATATTTTAAAGGAGTTTTTAGAGCAACTCTAAGATATTTAGTATATTTTTACTGTATGACATCGTAATGGAAAAAAATAATAAAATAAATGGAAAAAATGAAACGGATTTGGAGCTTCTTTTTGCTGCCAACGGGTATAAAACCAATTAGATTGGTTTTACTTTTTGAAAACTTGCTCTGTCTTTATCGAAACCTTGACTACTACAAGAAAGCGTGTAGAATCGTCATTTACTTTCGAGTATCCGCTGAAATAGCACTAACGCTTACATGCGTCGTATTTTATTCTATATACATCTTTTCTAGTCCTTCATTATCCACCGCATATTCAATTTTTTTCTACATCAATGCAACTAGTTCAATTATTATGATGTTGCTCAGCATTTATTATTCTAAAACGTTAAAGAAGTTACTTTTGTTAATTGAAAATAACGACATGTATTTTGCAAACGATGACAAGTACCAGAAAAACATGAAACGGCATGATTATTATATTAAGTGTGGATTTATCTTCTTGGCCATGTATGTGATGATCGCCTCCAGTTTGAAGCTTGTCCGAATAAAAAGTCTTTCTCTAAACTTCATTATTGCAAATATTTTATTTATTTCAAACGGAACGATCTGCACTTGTCGCACTATAAATGAGTATATATGTCTATATGCTATTCTTTGCGTGATGTCAGAGCAAATAGAATGTATTTCGCGTGCAGTGAGCAAGAAAAGAATATCTGTAGAGATTGCCGTAGAACAATGTGAGAGCCTTAGCGACACTGATTTCAGTGAAATGGATCTTGAAATAAAAGAGTTTGATGAATTATCTACTGCTTTCTCAAATATCAAAGAATGTTCCAAGTTATTTAACAAAATATTTGGACTTCAAGTAAGTACAGAAAGTTATTTTGATTACGTTCGAAGTGTTAAAATCGATCGTAAAATATTAATACTGATTTGGACATTTTATTTCAGATGGTTGTGATGCTGTGGTCATCGACCGCTTACTGTATTATATTCTTATACACGATGGCTTTTATAAGTGTTAAAGTAAGATTCATATTGACATAATTATGTTATTTTTTCCAACCCTTTTTGCATCCACTGCTTGATACGGTTTTTCCAAATAATTATAGCGACCTGGAGGGTCGGGAGGGGAGGATTATTTTCTTAAGTTTTTAGTCACTGCGTAAGTGGTGTAATAGACCCAAAACTTGTGTAATTTGCATCCATCCATCCATCCATCCATCAGCCTTTTAGAGTCCACTGCTGGACATAGGCCTACCCTAATGTTCGCCACTGCGTCCGGTCCTGCGCCCTCTGAATCCAACGGTTTCCCGCTATCTTCTTCAGGTCGTCGGTCCACCTGGTTGGAGGGCGACCTGTGCTCCTTTTGCCGAGACGTGGTCGCCATTCGTTCTTCCCCACCGGTCTAACTATGTGGCCTGCCCATTGCCACTTCAGCTTGCAGATTTTGAGAGCTATGTCGGTAACCTTAGTTCGTCTACGGATTTCATCGTTACGGATTCTGTCGCGTAGAGAAATACCAAGCATAGACCTCTCCATCTCTCGCTGAGCGACCTTGAGCCTGTGGAAAAGGCTAACTGTAAAAGACCACATCTCAGCGCCGTAGGTCATCACTGGCAACACAAACTGCTCGAAAACTTTCGACTTCAGGCACTGCGGTAATTTGCATATGGTCAGATTTTTTGGCGTTCCAATTTTTCTGATTTTGCAAATTCTGAACATTATGATCTCAATTTCATTTTAAAAATGTGTAGACCAATTCGCACATGGAAACGTGATGGACTTTAACCTGAATCTCTTTCATGTCTCTGTGAAAACCCGTGCCCAATATCGGAAGATTTAATAAGGTTGACAAAGAGGGCGACTTAAACATATACTATGTATATTTAAATTCTCTATATTTTAGGGGTACCCTGACGTAAACGACCTGATTTGCAATGTGATGAAACTCTTCGTGTTTTTCATCCTCCTGCTTTTGTTGTCTCTGAGCGCGCAGAAAAAACAAAACAACGTGAGCAACTTACGATGTCAGCTCGGGAATCTCCACATAAAGTGCGTAGATGGTATGTTTTAACAATTTTTAATGATTTCTTACGACAAAAACAAAATATAAGGAACCCTTTTGTTATATAAATCAATTTCATATCATGACATATAATAATGCTGATGTTTGATAATACGAGAGGCCGGCTACAACTCTTTTTGCATTCTGCTGCCGCGCGTTCCCCGTGGACCAACCGTTGGTCCAACTAGTTAGACCACGGGGATTTTTTTCCCGCTGGAGCAACTACTCGGTAGTTCAACAAAATTCATTCCCGGTGGTTCAACTTGTCAATTTAAGATCCAATTAGTAATAATATGGATAAGACCATCATGTACGACCACAAATTTCACCAATATTCATTTCAAATTTTATATTCTTTTTATGAACATTTGCTGTGCACGGGTCTCCCTCTATTATTAGAGAAGGATAGAGCTTACTATTCCATGCTGCACCAATTCCCTGTGTCGTTGGTACGATGGATGCGCACAAAGAGAGGATCACCTAGACCGAGTACAGAAAACTAACCTCATCATTCAAATTTTTCTCTCAACGGGTATTGTACTCGTATCCAGGATCCTTGAATCTTGAGTTCGGCATGATAGCCATTATGCCACACAGCTCGTCTGGAAATATCGCTTTAATCCGTTAGAAGTTAGAAATGTTACATGTTTCAGATGATGCTCATTATAAAGCTACAAAGGATTTCCTGCGCCTAGTGTCCTGTCGATCTCTCAAGACGGAGGCTCTTGGTGCTATTCTTGTGGACATGTCTCTAATTCCATCCTTCATCATGTTTATTACCTCTTACACCGTGATAGCCCTACAATTTAATAATATTGTATAAAATAAATGTGTCGCTTGATTTAATAGTAGCCGGATGACCTGTTGTTGCAATCAATAACAATTGATTTTCTTCAGAAACTCATTGGCTTATTATTACTGATGTGTTATCTACTGAAGTAGTGGTGAAGTTACTATCCAGTCTCACTTGATTTTTTCATGATACTAAGTACAAATATGTTAAGTAGCAAATAATAATAAACGTAGCACACTGATAGACCCACAGTAAGGTACTAAATACCCTGTGTCGTGGGTACCATGGACACATACAAAGACAGGAACACAAACACTCAGACCGAGAACAGAAATTTAAACTCATCATTCAAATTTCTGTTTCGCCGAGAATTGAACCCGGGACCCCTCAACTGGCAGTCCGGTATAGTAACCATTGCGCCACGTAGGTCGTCATTCTCACTTGCTTCAAGTGTCAAGCTTAAGATATTATGATATCAGAAAGTAAAGTTTAGTGTTTTTGACACAGAACATATTAAAAGAAGTTAGAATGTGTGGGTGAGACTGACGCGCCAAGGCTCATATGCAACGCTCATATCTCTACAGAAACACGCGATGCGTAATGGAATTGTGGGCGCCAAGTGCTTGGATATGATTCGTTCATTTGATTCGCGTGATTGTGCGGCGCTAAGATTGGCTAGATTTGAAATTGCAAATATGTGCGTAAGCGTAAGCTTCATATTTATTTAGGTACAGATGTAGTGGAGGTGAAAGGTGGGGCTGAATCGGCGACACCGGTTTTCATACGAACGGCGCATTATTGCCATTCTACCTCTTTTAATATGTTCTGTGGTTTTTGACATAAGATAAAGATTTTTTCTTGAATAAATCTCTTTGTATTAGAAATAATACCATGAAACTATTTTGACTTTACGCTCATTAGATTGTTTTTATTATTAAATTCTTTACAATTTTTTCATCACATACGATTTATAAGCGTATAAAAGGTAAAATAAGATCTTTAAAATGCCTGTTGCTGATAGAATCTAAATAAATTATGCTATAAACAACTATTAAATATGAAATACAAAATATTTTTATTTAATTTTATGTAGTTAAAATGCATGGGTATGAAGAGGAGTTTTCCTCCATTTGGATGAAGTTAAAATAGAAATTAAAGGATAACACATCGATGACATTTAAATGACATTTGCGTGACTAATGCATTAAAGTGCTTTTCAATAATAACATAACAGAAATATGTACACAGAAACATCGCACTATAACTAAGTTTTACATGTTATGCTTTCCATGTGACACACATTAAATAGATACTAATATAGATATGATTTTTATATTTTTTCACTCTTAATAATTAAGCTTCTTTTTCAGATTTTTTATGCATTTTATTTTATAAAATAAAGATAAGCGGTTGCTGCAGCCAAAGAACATTTACATTAACCATAAGCTTTAATGGTTGCATGTACGTCTGCTACCTTCAAATGATGAATGAGATGAATGGCATTGCATTGGTTTGCCTATATTTCATTAAAGCGCGCATGGCCCGATGGCTGGCTGGGAAAGAAAGCGAGCTATGAAGTTAAGACAAGCGGGCGCAGTCGACTCTGAGATGGGGGAAATCAGTGGCAAAATTTTCTGAAAAATATGCATTCCCGTGCTTTGGAGGGCACGTTATGCTTTCGAGCCCGGTTGTTATCGATAGGTAACAGTGGTTAAACTTTTCTTATATATTGAAATCCACTTATGAGCAGCGTGACGGAGTAAGCTTCAGGCCTCCCCCATTATTGGGAAGAGACCCGTGATCAGCAGTAGGGCGCAAAAAAGGGATGTAGCCAGTTGAGTTGTTGCACTTTCAAGATAACTTATTTTCAACTTTTTTTATATTCCAAGTGGTTAGGCGATTTGTTATTATCATGTTACTTTCATTTTTCATAGGTTTGATATATAACACTCTCAATTATTGCTAGCTTGCCAGCATAGTGTTTTCGGGAGTGCTTATCGGTTTCTGATTCGCAGTTTACCGAACTCCTTTCATATTGGATGAAGGAGAACAGTATCATAGGCCATAATCTTTGTCTATGATTAGAAAAAAATAAAAATAGAATATTATCTACGCCTGCCCCAGTATGGCGGCGGTTGCATACGTACGGTACTCACGTCGACTAACGTTCTTTAGTTATGTTCGACAATATTCTTAAGTACTAATCTAAAACCCATCAAAAACTACAAGCGGAACCTTGAAGCGGCAGACTGCAGTCTGGAAGAACGTCCAGGATCCTGTGATTGGATATAGGAGAGGTGGCTTCGATTCAAGAATTCCGTGAGTAAGCTTTTGATTATATTGTGCTGGCATTATGCTGGTTACAGTAAGGGAGAGTGTTTACTGTCCCAACAGTGGGCTTGGGTCATAATTGCGCGCCCGCCCATCCACCAAGTGAGAGGAATTTAGTCCATAGTCCAACACGCTGGCCAAGTGCGGATTGGTGGACGTCATGCTTTTGAAAAATTATAAATTTCTCTCAGGCATGCACGGCGATGGAGAACATAGTAATCAATTAAATATCACGATATTTTTCATCACCGTGGAGCAGGGACAAATGCGCACATTAGAAATTTCTTAAGAATTCTAGAAAGTTCGCGTCAAAGACCGCGGTTTCTCACCACTTGACTACGCTGCTCACTTGACCATCACTGCTCACTCGATGATACTTAAAGCATTGAGTTATATTACTACGTATAGAGACGACATTCTGAACAAAATCAGTGCGCTCATCATGCATTGCGAAATGTGTAATGAACCAAATAACCAGACAAATGTGCCAACCAATCAAGACCTCTGTCAATTGGTAATAAGGTACAATACGCAAGAAGGCATATTTGACGTTACACTTTACATTCCAATGCGTTGAACAGCCTCAGACGTCCGACACTGACTGAGCGCGTTGATGCTGATTGGCTCTAACACGTGTAACAAGAAATCTAGTAGAGACGTCCACTCTATACGTAGTAATAATAACTCAGTGACTTAAAGTTATATTATTTTATACTTAAAAACTGCTGAAGCGCGCATTGCCCGTCAGTTAGCGTAGAACGCAAGCGATATATGCAACTAAGCCAAACGGGCGCGGTAGGGTGTGAGATGGGTGACCGCTAGTGGCAAAAATTTCATGCGCATTTTCGTGCTTCCGAGGGCACGTTAAGCCGTCGGTCCCGGTTGTTGTCGATAGATAACAGTCGTTAAACCTAGTCGGAGACCTTATGGGCGGTTTGAAACATCCGACAGCGGGTTGGCCACTAACCCGCATCTCCACCAACCCGCATTGGAGCAGCGTGGTGTAGTAAGCTCCAAGACTCCCCAGTAAGGAGGAGAGACCCGTCACCAGCAGTGGGACGTAAAAAGGGTTGCAGTCACACTTAAAAACAACGTTAACTTATTTTGCTTATTAGGATCATGGAAATCGTTTTTTATTTAAATGAAGCTGCAGAAGCCCTTGCAGGTCACGTGGTATTTATTATAATGTGGTCGCTACGGACTATGGATGTCTACATACAATTTCAGGCAAGCATGAGTCTTGCCTGAGATCGTATGCAGTTGTGGGACATTCGATTCGGTTCGTTTTATTTCGAAAAGAAATCAGTAAATACTTCCCATACCTCATAGGACACCGTTATCCACCTACATTAAATAATGAAAACTGATAACAAATGACGTGTGTGTACCCTATCATTAAACCATCACGACAATAATTACTTTGAAGTGGTATAGAGAAAAAAATATGTCCGCAGGTAGCTTCAATAACCATTACGGCGACAGCAAGCGTGCGTAGCTGTTGTATGAGCTCGAGTTTAGAGCTTACAGCGGTTTCATCCATACTAGTATTATTAAAATGAAAGTAACTGTGTGTATATACATCTTATTATGTGTGTCTGTTATGTTCTCACACCTAAACTACTGAATTTTAATGAAATTCGGTACACAGATAATATAATAATAAATATCTTTGGACAATTCACACAACATCTGATTCCAAACTAAGCAGAGCTTGTACAATGTTAATCAGAAAGCTGATAAACATACTAATATAATTCTAAATACATACTTAAATAGATAAATTAACACCCAGACACAGAACAAATAGTCATGTTCATCACACAAATATTTGTCCTGGGTGGGAATCGAACCCATGACCTCACGCTTCGCAGTCGGCTCATCACTCACTACGCCACGGAGGCTGTCATGAAGTTAATCTCGGGAAAGGACACAGGATAGTTTTTATCTTTTTTATTTAAAATTTTGTATAATATGCACCTGTGTGAGCTTACTGAATAAACGAGGCGTTTCATGTAAATCATTAGGTATTAAGGCTTGCACTGCAGGCTAGAAATAAAGTCAATTAGGATTAACTCTGTCTCTAGTCTATTATCCCTAGTCTGTAGAGTTATTACTGTAAAGCGTCATTCTTGTTTTCATTAATTAATCGCAATCATAATAGATTAGTAACTACTGACGACGCATCTTAACTAAACTAAAATGATAGATATCGCTATCTCCTATGACTTAATCCATACCGGTATAGCTGATGAGCGGCTCTCCAACGAGCTCCACTAAAGTAAATTAATAATGTCTCGATTGTTGCGGTCTTCATAATGACACTACTAAGTTTATTACACCGTTTCCTCGCTGTGCTAGGACGTGCTTTCCGTAGTTTTATAAAATTAATACAGGACAGACACAGAACTGTGTGTAGTACCAGTCGTTTGAAAGAACGTTTTCGAGCTATATTGTATAAAACTCTACAGTTTACTCCTCTACATGCTACTCAAGTACTCAATAGTGCTTTCTGGAAACTTTACTGTTTCGCCGTATAATTGTACAAACTTGGAAAGAAAATGCGACTATAAAGGGCAAAAATTTGATCGATCGAAAGTGAAATTAGAAAAAAATACGAAGACAATTTATATGTATGAAATCTCGTTTACTAGATATCTTCCAAACGTCCTTAACGTTTAAGTATTAAAGCATTTTATGTGGCTCTTAATACGAGGCATAATACTGGTCATTTTAAAGGAGTTTTTAGAGCAACTCCTAAGATATTCGATATATTTGTTCGAGTACTTTATGTCATCGTGGTTGAACAACATTAATGAAATGGAAATAATGAAACGGATTTGGAAACTCTTTTTGCTACCAACGGGTATAAAACCAATTAGATTCGTTTTACTTTTTGAAAACGTGTTCTGTCTTTATCGAAACCTTGACTACTACAAGAAAGCATGTAAAATCGTGATATACTTTCGAGTATCCGCTGAAATAGCACTAACGCTTACATGCGTCGTATTTTATTCTATATACATCTGTTCTAATCCTTCAATATCAACCTCATATTCATTTTTTTTCTACACGAATGAAACAAGTTCAATTATTATTATGTTGCTCAGTATTTATTATTCTAAAACCTTTAGGAAGCTACTTTTGTTAATCGAAAGCAACGACATGTATTTTGCAAACGATGAAAAGTACCAGAAAAACATGAAACGGCATGATTATTATATTAAGTGTGGATTTATTTTCTTGACCATGTATCTGATGATCTCCTCCAGTTTGAAGCTTGCCCAAAACAAAATTCATTCTCTTAACTTCTTTATTACTCTTATTGTATTTATTTCAAACGGAATAGTGTGCAGTTGTCGCTCTATGTATGAGTATATATGTCTATATGCTATTCTTAGCGTGATGTCAGAGCAAATAGAATGTATTTCGCGTGCAGTGAGCAGGAAAAGAATATCTGTAGAGATTGCCGTAGAACAATGTGAGAGCCTTAGCGACACGGATTTCAGTGAAAAGGATCTTGAAATAAAAGAGTTTGATGAATTATCTACTGTTTTCTCAAATATCAAAGAATGTTCCAAGTTATTTAACAAAATATTTGGACTTCAAGTAAGTATAAAAAGTTATTTTAATTGCGTTAGAAGTTTTAAAATCAATCGTTAAATATCAATACTGACTTGGACATTTTATTTCAGATGGTTGTGATGCTGTGGTCATCGACCGCTTACTGTATTATATTCTTATACACGATGGCTTTTATAAGTGTTAAAGTAAGATTCATATTGACATAATTATGTTATTTTTTGCATCCCTTTTTGCATCCACTGCTTGATACGGATTTTTCCAAATAATTGTAGTGACCTGGAGTTTATTTTCTTAAGTTTCTACTCACTGCGTAAATTTTAACCCAAAGCTCGTGTATTTGCCGATGTTCAGTTTTTTTTGCGTCCTTATTCTTCTGATTTTGCAAATTCTAAACATTATGATTTCAATTTTATTTCAAAAATGTGTAGACCAATCCGCACATGGACAACGTGGTGTACGTTAACCTGAATTTCTTTCAATCCTCTGTGAAAACCTGTTCCCCGTATCGGAAGATTTAAAAAGGTTGACAAAGAGGGACGACTTAAACATATACTACATATGTTTAAATTCTCCATATTTTAGGGATATCCTGACGTAAACGACCTGATCAGCAATGTGATGAAACTCCTCGTGTTTTTCATCCTCCTGCTCTTGTTGTCTCTGAGCGCGCAGAAGAAACAAAACAACGTGACCAACTTACGTTGTCAGCTCGGGAAGCTCCTCATAAAGTGCGTTGAAGGTATGTTTTATCAATTTTTAAGGGTTTCTTACGACAAAAGCAATATAAGAAACCCTTTTCAATCAATTTCACATCATGACTTATAATAATGCTGGTGTTTGATAATACGACGGGCTGGCTGCAACTCTTTTGGCATTGTACTGCTGGGCACGGGTCTCTTTCTATTATTAGACAAGAATAGTGCTTACTATACCACGCTGCAATAATTCCCTGTGTCGTGGGTACGATGGATGCGCACAAAGAGAGGATCACAAGGATCAACCAGACCAAGAACAGAAATCCAATTATTATTGTTATTGTTTTTGTTGTTGGGGAAGGCTACAACCCTAAGGCCACTGCGACCATTAAATGATCTATTGTACCCTAGCCCCGCGTTTATATCTGATTCCCTAGGCCGACGGTTGTTAGGAACCGTTAGATGCGCTTGGGATCTAGAAGTTTGACATCTTTCGATGTGACTAGTCTGCCGCTCAATATCAGACTTCTGCTATGGATGAGTGCGACACAATTGCAGACGATGTGTATGCCGGATTCCTCTTCGCCATTGCAGAATCTGCAACAGAAAACTAAACCCATCAGGACTCATGACCCTTGAACCTTGAGTCCGGCATGGTGATCATTAGGCCATACAGGTCGTCTGGCAATATTGCTTTGTTCCGTTAGAAATAAGAACTGTTACTTGTTTCAGATGATGCTAATTATAAATCTACAAAGGATTTTCTACGCCTGGTATCTTGTCGATCTCTCAAGACGGAGACTCTTGGTGCTATTCTTGTGGACATGACTCTAATTCCATCTTTCATCATGTTTATCACCTCGTATACCGTGATAGCGCTACAGTTTAACAATATTGTATAAAATAAATGTGTCGTTTAACTGAATAGTAACCGGATGACCTAGCGTTGCTCGGATAATAACAATTGATTTTCTTCAGAGACTCATTGCCTATTTGTAACTGTTGTGTCATCTACTGAAGTAGCTCCCAATTAAATTGATACCAGGAATGATGCTACGAATACTCGTAGTTTTCAGTTTATGTTTAAATAGATTGTCACCAATTTCACGAATAAAACGATGTTTTCTAAAAAATTACACCTAGCTACAACTATTTATTGCTTCCGGATACCTGTGCATACTAAATTTCATGAAAATCGTTTGATCCGTTTCCGAGATTCAGCTTACTTACTATTTTATATAGATATGTACAAGAATTGCTCGTTTAAAGGTATAATTAGATGGATAGATAGATAGATAGATTAGATTAGGTTTTGATATTGACCTTCGAACTGTATTCTTTTTATTAAAGTTTCTCTATTTAAAGAACAACCCTAAAAAAGTAAACTCAAAATTGTATTAAGATGGTGATCTTAAATACTGTACGGGTGTATATTGCTTTAATTTCGTTTTTGGTGAAGTTGTTATCCAGTCTCACTTGATTTTATGATACTAAGTACAAATATGTTTAGTAGCAAAATAGTCTCACTCTCTTCAAGTGTCCAGCTTAAGAGATTATAATATCAGACCGTAAAGTTTAGTGTTTTTCACTTATGAGAAAAATTCTTTCTTGAATAAATCACTTTATATTAGAAATAATACCATGAAACTATTCTGACTTTACGCTCATATGATTGTTTTTATTCATAAAATCATGACTATTTTCTTTTCTTTATAATTTATTTTATATATAAGCATATAAAAGGTAAAATAAGATCTTTAGAATACTTGTTGATAGAATCTTAGTAAATTGTGTTTTAAGTAATATATAAAATATGACACAAAATATTTGTATTTTATTTTATGTAGTTAAAATACGTGAGAATGACGAGGAAGTTTCCTCCATTCGGAGTGAAGTGAAAATAGAAATTTCTGGATAACACATCGATGACAATTGAATGACATTCGCGTGACTAATGGATTAAAGTGCTTTTCATAACATAACAGAAATGTGTACACAAAAACATCGCACTTAAATAAATAAGTTTTTCATGTTGTGCTTTCAATGTGGCACACATTATTTGTAAACCAATATAGATATTATAGTTTTAATATTTTCAATTGTCGTAATTGAGCTTTTTTTTCAGAACGCTCATAACAGCATGACAAGGTCAATCAAATAATGTGTGACCTTTGATAATTTGATTGATTATTTCAATATTATTCATAAGGAACCATTTTTATTATAGGTACTCTATTATTCATTTCTTTTGTAATATTTTATTGTTACTTTCAATATTATGTTACTTCTAATAAATTAAGTTTTTAACAAAAAAATAGAACCGACTTCAAACGGTAAAATATAAAATTGTTCAGTACCTTACTTCTTCTTGCTTATGATAATGACTCTTAAAACTATTTTTGGAGTCGGGCCCTTACTAAAATGTCGTACCATTCGTTCTAAATGGGCACAGACAGTGGGACAGTACCTACTTCTTCTTGCTTATGGTGATTTCACTCTTTTTAGTAATTTTAATAATTCTGTTCATACATTTATAAGCATAATTGGAAAAAAAAATACTTAACTTCTAAACATTAAAGAGATTTCTTTAATAATCACGTTTATCTAATAGCCATCTTATAGCCTGAAATAATACTACTGTCAGCCCATCTGAACGTATAAATTAATGAAAGAATTTGCTCTGAGCTCCTAACCGTTGAGGAGTTGTACCTTCAATCATCAGTTAAGCAACAGCAGGTGATAATTACCGGACATAAATATTTATATTATGTTTAAAAATATGACTAAAAGAATGTGGGTGCCTATTAAGTTTCGGTGTTTTCCTCGATTTCCCTAGTATCACATCATCAGCTTTTGACATGGTGACAGTTTGACCACCTCAGGAATGTAAGATTTCAATTGTAAGAGCTCAGCAACATGAGATGATGATTACTATGCACACATATCTCTTCTGCTTCAGAAAGTTCAAGATAATCAATGTGTGTGCCTATAAAATTTGAGAGTTCCCCTGGATTACCCTGGGATCCCATCACTAGATCCTGATTTGGTGACAATGCGACCACCTCGGGAGTATAAGCATACGAACAAAAAAATAATTTTGAAAATCGGTCCACAAACGGCGGAGTAATCAGTGAACATAATATAAAAAAAACATACAGCCGAATACATTACCTCCTCCTTTTGGAAGTCGGTAAGTTTAGAAGTTTTTATATTACTGTCACTGTTACTAAATAAAATAATTAAGATTAAGTTATGACACCGCAATATTGACGTTGACAAAATGGTGAAAAGACTAAGGTGCAATTAAAAAACAGAAAAAAATATGACACATACCTCGCGTGCGTCATATTTTTGAATGAATGGAAGCAAAAACAACAAAAATAAATCATTGACAGACCGTTCATATGGAAAAATAAATTTGTTAAAATATTAATAAAATGGAAATTCTTATCATATTTTAATACTTATTGTCCTATTCCTGTTGAACACAAATCCAAAAACACAAAAAAAATTGTTCCAGCCGTTCTTGAGTTATAAATGGTGTAACTTACACGACTCTATTTTATATATAAGTATAGTATATTTCATTACAAGTGCGGAAAGGCTGTCATTGCAAGGAGCTCCGACTAATGTCTACCCGAGCCGAGGCGTAGCCGAAGGTGAGGGTTGACAGTCGGAACTCCTCCCAATGACGGTTCCGCACGTGTACTGAACGACTATTTTTAATACAGTTGCGAAAAAATGAAGCAATTTAATAAAATAATAAAAACTCGCAAAGAACATTTTTGAAAAATGGCGCCAACCGTAAAAGAATACCTATTATGCAATTTTTTTTGTTTTCTTCATCCATTCTGGGTAGGCAAAGGGAACTATGCCCATACAGCCAAGTCTTCAGTAGAATTTTTTTATTGATATGAAATGAAAATGTTAATGAGATGAAATGAAATTAAACCTAACCTAACTCATTGAATCAAATCATTAAATCTGATATTGAAACAAATTAGTAGCTTCTTTTTAGAAATATTTGCATGAACCATAAAAACTTCTAAAACTTCGTGGTAAGTTTTTTCTTTTTAATAGACATTATTTTGACAGTTGGGAAAGAAAAAAGCACGAGTGTGTAATAGCCCACTTTCCGCACGCTAAACGTCCCTGCAATACGTCACTTTTTGAGCAACTGTATTAAAAAATAGGTTTATGAATCAGAAATATAACAATCTCTTTTTTAACATTGCTAAAATAGGTACTCCAAGTAATGTAATTTTGAATGTAAATGCAAATTCACTGCGATAGCAGTATTTCGTATATTGTAGTGAAATAAAAGGGAGTTTAGGGATAAATTGGGTTTATTTAATAACCTAGTGGTTACAGAGAATATACTACACTAAGCGTATAACTAATTTTAAAACTAGCACACTTAATGTCCCTAAGACACTAGCGGAACGATAGTAAGATTATTAAAAGGTACCTCCTTTAGTGGATGGTCCAGTGCACGTCCAGAATCTTCAGTTCTTTATTAGAATAGAATTCCACATTTGACAAATCCAGGCAATATTGTAGATATCACCAAAAGTCCAGTATCCGCTCGCATAGGTATAGGTAGTATAAGGTTAGGTAGGTTTAGATTACTTTCACTTGAAAATACTTCCAGAAAGATTAGCAGGATATGTTGTAGAACCAAGAGTAAGAGCTCAAAGAAAGAACCAGAAAGCAAGAGAACAGAGAACCTCGTGTTCGGCCGTCCGGCCCTTATATATCAAAATCATTCAAATTTGAATTTACTTCTTCCATGGATTTCCTTTATGCATATTCTTGCATTCGACCAGCAGGTTATCCAAAGAGTTTCCAGTATCCATAATTTCAGCGAGTGTCGTAAATTAATTTTAAATGATAAATAATACAAAACTGAATTAGAAGAACTTTACATTAATTTATTATATAAAAATAACAATTTAAAATTATAATATTAAAAACATTAATCAGCCAAAGACAACATTAAAATGTGTTTATCTATGAAATTAAATAAGAAACATAAATGACAGACAAGACAATTTTGATGTGTCAAAATATGTAAACAAACATTGTATCAAAGTAATGAAGAAATAAGCAAGGAAAAGTAAATATAATAATAGAACAAAAGGATATAAGTTATAAAAAATGATAATGGAAGTGAATGAAGTAAGTAATAACATGTAGTGTATTAATAACACTACATATTTCCCCCACCCAAGTTAAAATTTTTTGGCTGTCACAAAAAATTTTGAGGTTGAAAACAATAGTGAATACCTTAAACAATCATAAATCATGACCATACTTCTCTATCATACATCTATCATCCAAAAGTAGGGGCTAGGGTTCACATTCAATGACGCCTACTCCAAAGGTAACACTAGATACATGACATAGGCTTATTTTTAGTGAGTTGTCGTCCGCTCACGTAGAAAACCCAATGACAAAGGCTTATTTAAAGAGTTGTCGGCCGCTCTAATAGAAAACCCCACGACAAAGGCTTATTTTTAGTGAGTTGTCAACCGCTCACAACACAGGCTTATTTTTAGTGAGTTGTTAGCCGCTCACGTAGAAAACCCAATGACAAAGGCTTATTTAAAGAGTTGTCAGCCGCTCTCATAAGAAAATCCCCAAACAGCGTTAAGACGCTGAAGCCTACAAGGCAGAAGGCTTAGAGCACCCACAAAAGTAAGTAGGAGCGTTTAGAGCGCCCATAAAGTAAGTATAAGCGTTTAGAGCGCCTATATAGGAAAGTATGAGCGTTTAGAGCGCCCATAAAGTAAAAAAGAGAGGCTAAAAGTGCCCACAAGAAAGTAAAAAAGTAGGAACTAAATCCAGTCATTTAGATCAATTATAAAAATATTTTTTTTTTAATTCCAGGAAAGAAGAAAAAGTTAGTTACCCCAGCAAAGCCAAAATATTGAAGTTAATGAATGATGAAAAAATAAAACAAAGATAAAAATTACAATGTATAAAAATAGAAGAATAAAAATATAAAATGGTTCTTTTATTGTAGAGTAGTAGTAGAAGTAGAAGTTAAGTATAGTTAACAGTTCTTTATTAGGTACATCAGCAGAACAATCATAGTAAAATTGTAACCACAAGATAAAAAATAAACCCTCTGAGGTAGATCTCAGGGTCGTAAAAACACTACAATAAATTAAGATAGAGAGAAAGTAAGAGGTGCAGTGTGAATATGTAATGAGTATATGTTTATAAATTCCCAACCCAGATCAACTGACTCAAAGAATGAGTAGAGATCTGGACGTCAGCGTATTCCACTGAGTAGGAATATATACATAAACTATAATAATAAAATATAATTCCCGACCCAAACTTACGCGAGGAAGTCTGGACGTCAGCGTATTCCACTGAGTAGGAATTAATAAATACATATATAAGAATACGTGTAATGTATAGTGTAAAGAAGTTTAGAACTTAAAAGAAATCTGCCGAAATGTTGAGCCAAAGATAATTACGTGTACACATATACTTGAGGAAGTACCTATAGTTTTAGAATTTAGAAAGAAATGAGTAATAATTTCCGTTGGGCGCCAATTGTAGTGAAATAAAAGGGAGTTTAGGGATAAATTGGGTTTATTTAATAACCTAGTGGTTACAGAGAATATACTACACTAAGCGTATAACTAATTTTAAAACTAGCACACTTAATGTCCCTAAGACACTCGCGGAACGATAGTAAGATTATTAGAAGGTACCTCCTTTAGTGGATGGTCCAGTGCACGTCCAGAATCTTCAGTTCTTTATTAGAATAGAATTCCACATTTGACAAATCCAGGCAATATTGTAGATATCACCAAAAGTCCAGTATCCGCTCGCATAGGTATAGGTAGTATAAGGTTAGGTAGGTTTAGATTACTTTCACTTGAAAATACTTCCAGAAAGATTAGCAGGATATGTTGTAGAACCAAGAGTAAGAGCTCAAAGAAAGAACCAGAAAGCAAGAGAACAGAGAACCTCGTGTTCGGCCGTCCGGCCCTTATATATCAAAATCATTCAAATTTGAATTTACTTCTTCCATGGATTTCCTTTATGCATATTCTTGCATTCGACTAGCAGGTTATCCAAAGAGTTTCCAGTATCCATAATTTCAGCGAGTGTCGTAAATTAATTTTAAATGATAAATAATACAAAACTGAATTAGAAGAACTTTACATTAATTTATTATATAAAAATAACAATTTAAAATTATAATATTAAAAACATTAATCAGCCAAAGACAACATTAAAATGTGTTTATCTATGAAATTAAATAAGAAACATAAATGACAGACAAGACAATTTTGATGTGTCAAAATATGTAAACAAACATTGTATCAAAGTAATGAAGAAATAAGCAAGGAAAAGTAAATATAATAATAGAACAAAAGGATATAAGTTATAAAAAATGATAATGGAAGTGAATGAAGTAAGTAATAACATGTAGTGTATTAATAACACTACAATATACTCGTACCCAAACAATTCAGTAGCAAATAGCAGTATACAGAGATTAAACTAAAAGTCTGTTCGTACTGTGTCTAGAAATCTAGGTAAATGGGGCTGACTAAGCTTGGTTAAAACCGCATTTCGGGCCCAGATATAGTTGCCTACATGGGCGTACCGAGGGGGAGAGGGGGCAGCTGCCTGGATGAAGGTCCAGATTCAGAGATTTAAAAATCCCAAAAGATCTCTCAAACGAAAAAAAAACTATAAAGAATAAACCAGATATGCTAACACCTGCTTTTTTTGTATATTTAATATTTTGTGTGCGTGTCTTCTTGTAATACATAGAAGGCAAAATGCGCCTTACCCAGCTTGAAATAATTAACACACACACACAATACTAAAATTTTCGGACTCAGTATTCCTATAATATGGGCTTATTATTATGCCTATATTAATGGCTTTAATGCGAATCCCATGAGAATGTTTGTAGGTTCTTGTTACACAATATTACGCTATTAGAGATTAATTAACTAATGGCAATGCGCGTTTCCGTGCGTTGGAAATGTGCTGTCGGTCCTGGTTGTCATCAATAGATAACAGTCGTTAATCTTAGTTGGAGGCCCTATGAACGATTTGAAAGCATCAGGCAGCGGGTTAGCAACTAACCCGCATCTCCACCAACTCGCATTGAAGCAGCGTAGAAAAGTAAGCTCCACCCCTCCCTAAGTAATAATGAAGAGAGACCAGTTCCCAGCAGTGGAACGCAAAATAGGTTTGCAGCCAGCCTACTGAAATAAATGCACCCAGTAAACAATTTTCGAACTTTTTATTTTTCCTTTCAACTTGCCTGTATAATTATCACACCACATAAACCCTTCACTGCGTTTTGTCGCGGCAGTTATACTTCCGTTTAACTCTCACACTTTTATAACGATGCAGTTCAATGAACTTTAGCCCTCTGGAAAGAGATTTCCCATTCCATTTGAGTTAACTTGACCCCAAATTTATTGGCGAAAAATATGCAGTGGGGACGAAAAGTCCTATGATAAGTGGTAGTTTCTTATTTAACTAAATTATGTGTAAATTTAGATTTTTATTCAATAGGTGAACTAGCTATTTTATCTAGCTGTGAGTGGTTATATTAATAGTGACTAAACACAACGATCTCCGTAAAGACGGTGATCTATTTAAATTTGTACTTATGTTATTTATTAGGAAAACGTGTTAGCATTATTTGAACGAGCGCGCAGATTGGCTGCAACCCTTTTTGCGTCCCACTGCTGGGCACGGGTCTCTCCCCATTATTGGGGAGGCCTGGAGCTTACTCCACCACGCTGCTCCAATGCGAGTTGGTGAAGCGCACAGATTAATCGCCTTAAATTTCTTGAACGAGTGATCGTAGTAATATTCAAATTAATATACGTTTGTAGGACCGTAGGGTATTTGTATCTAAATGTTACGAAAGATAAAAGCTGAAAACTAGTGTTCCAACTTTATACTTCGTGTACTCGTAGCAATAATTAATATTATGAACACTTATTTTGTTCGTTTTGTGGTAGTTTTCCAATCTTTAATAAAGCGTAAGATAGACTAGAATCCTCTTAAGCAATAAAGTGCAAAGGAACGCAAAAAACTTGTCCCGTTAGGTGCACAGCCACCGCAATCTGGAGTGAAGTGGCCAGTTTCTGAGTCTCTATGCCCGACAGCACTCACTGTTCTAACCTTTTATGCCTCCTGTTTTGTTGATATTGTTGTATAAATTTATATATAAAGTATTATTGCTAATTTATTCGTAATACCTAAGTAACTACGCTATAGTACGCTATCTGAAGTAAATTTATGTTAGTTGAGACGGTACAAATCCTTTTTCCAAAGCTCTTTATTTTTTTATTTTATTTTTTATTTATTACCAAGCTTTAAAGGCCCATAGAAAGAAATACATTTATACATATTAATTATAATTATTTTAGATAATTTTGTTTCAGATTATTCAAACTGCAAGATAGTGAAATGTTTCCTTGGCCTAATCATAGCCCGCCCATTTCGAAACATGGGTCTAATACCTGTCTGCATTATGTTTTTTATCTGCTACATTATTATTGCACTTTAGCTTAGTAATGTATGTACTTTAACTTTAGTAAGATATTTTAAAGAACCGTATGATAAAGAAGCATTACAAGCACTGTATTTTACATAGATTAATAATTTAACAAAAACAATTAACAGTATTTCTACTTGTACAAGACTTTTGCAATCTGTGAGGTGTGAAAGTGCGCCAAAGGTAGGTAGCGGTACCTTGAAAGTGGCATATAGTAGTCTTATTTTATTTTCAATTTTTGTTTTATTTTGAAGTTACCTATATCGATGTATTTTTGTGAAATGTGAAATAAATTAATTTTATACTGATTCAGACATTTAAAACCTTAGTAAGATTATTTTTATTTACTATTAGATTGTCTTATCAGCAAAACGAAGGTACTCGTACAAACCTGATACTTACATAAGTGCGACAGTAAAATATTTTATTGCACAAAGTAAATGTAAAAAAATAACAAGAAAAATAGTTAAAAAAACTTTTTAAGTTAAACGGTTTTATATTAAACATAAATTGCAATGTTTAAGATAAATGTATTAAAAAACCAAAAAATAATAAAATAGATACAGTCGTGGGAATTATAAACATATGCATAGACTAGACTAAAATAAAACCGTGGGGCACGTCAATTGTCTACAAATTATCGACTTAATGTGCGATAGAAGAATCGTTTAACTCGTCGTTAAAATAGGCAGTTGGCCCGCAGACGGAGAGGAAATTACTTACTATTTTCTTGCTAATGGAAATTCCAATAGTTATACACTCCATGTAAATAAAAGAGATGCTTCAACTAGTTTATCGTTGGACATTCACACTGCTGGCTGGCGAGGAATCGTTTCACTGCTCGTAGTTTGTCTTTAATCGACAAAACATATGATAAAAGTACTACTCGCTCACCACTATGAAACCCTAAAACTCGCTTATAATCGAGCTTGCTAGCTTGTTTCCACATTCTAGCCCTACTTATCACACGTCCATCGTTGTCGGTTGAACAACTGCCTAATTATAGTGTAACATTACAAAACAAACATTTTAATCAACGATTGTAGACAATTGACGTGCCCCACGGTTTTATTTTAGTCTAGTCTATGCATATGTTTATAATTCCCACGACTGTATCTATTTTATTATTTTTTTGTTTTTTAGTACATTTATCTTAAACATTGCAATTTATGTTTAACATAAAACCGTTTAACTTAAAAAGTTTTTTTACCTATTTTTATTTTCTAGTTTTTAGTTTTTATTTCGCATTCTGTTTAATTCATTTAGTGCTTCATTATTGCAAGGTTTCTTGCCCGTTAGTTTATTGCAGTCCAATTCCTCTATACGTAGTCCCTGCAAAGATCTTACTCTACTAAGAGCCACGTAGGCTTGACCTTCTTCAAACAGTTTCGGTGGTGTACCGCTAACGATGTATCATTTTTAGCCACCCTAACGCCACACAGTCCTCAACACGATACAAAATCTTGACTGGGGTGGTGGATTCAGACTGGATTAATCAGATACCTAAATTACAGATTCAATTTCTAAATTTAAATCTTATTATTATACGCCATTTGGTGGCTGCGCCCATCTTAAATATTGAGGTGCACTGTATTCTTCTTGTCAAGCCCTTTTATTTGATACCCATATTGGTGGGATTGATAAAAAATTGTTATCAGCCATTTGGTAGCGGCGGCCATCTTAGATTTCAATTTTGCATAGTAAATTGTATTCTACTTGTTGAGACCTTTCATTTGATACCCATGTTGATGGGATTAATAAAACATAAATTATCCGCCATTTTGTAGCGGCGGCCATCTTGAATTTATAATGATAATGAATAAACATAATTGTATTGTCACCAAAATCCAAAGTGTATACAAAATTTCAGATTAATCGGTTGACAGGAAGAGGGTGAAATTTGAATTACTAAATTTGACCCAAGAATAATAAATAAAACAAACGGGGTGAGCTAAATAAAACCGTTTAAAAATAAAGAACAATGATTTATTTGCGCAAATATGGGTATTAAAGAAGTTGTTTGATAACACTATAGCGATATAACAATTATAGCGTCTCACACGATCAGCTGTCAGGTGTGCCCATTATCGACTCATTGTCATTCTGTTATCTCAAATATATAAATGTACTTTTTTTAAAAGAGTTTTTTTTCTCACAGCTCAACATCTAGCCCAAATGGGCACCCGAAGGCGATGACCGGGAAAAAAATACATTCAATATTGTAATCCTAAAATGAAATAAGTATGTAATATTTCCTCTTTTTTCTTCTTCTTTTAACAAGCTTTTATTACAATAAACTACAGTAAAAGTAACAAAAAAAGGAAATATTAAATTTCTCATAATTATACTATATTTATAAATATATAATATTTAGGTACATCATGTTTAAAAGAATAACTCCTTGCACGATATTGAATTGATGATACTAAGTTTCAATAATAACAATATTAAGTATTATTTTAATATCATATCAATCTTAAATCGTCAATAAAATTATCTTCCCACTCTCTTTTGTTATTTTTTCACGACCGTTTCAATTTTCAAAATTTCAAAATTTTCAGCAGGGTTCCGTCGACAAGGTACCAAACTTATTTTCACTTGAGCGGCACGTATTTTTAAATATATTACATTTCCGATTGCTGTTTAGGAAATGTATAAATTTCCTAGGAAATATATCTAATATAATTTACATCACACATTTCCGTGTGATTTTACGAAATCTATACAATTCCTAGAAATTGTTAACAATGACGGATTTCATACATTTCCTGTAACATATATACGAAATTACACTCGTACACCCACACTAAATCCTTCTCAATGCTGAGATGAGACCTGTGTCTAGCAATACTAGGTAATACAAAAGTTGTTTTATACATTTAGTAGTAGTATTTAGGAGTACTTGTTTAATACATTTAATACTTCCTCAGTAAGGTATTCAAATATTATTAACTAGCCTTCCGCCATCGGCTTCGCCCACGTGGACACGTTTAATGGGTCCCCGTAGGATAAAAAATAGCCTATGTGCTATTCCAGGCTTCATTGCCATATTAAAATCATAGGCGTTTAGCCAGTTGCTTCAACCGCGTTGACCCTATTACCCGTTTTCACGTAGGAATGAAGCATTTTCCCGCGGTAAAAGGTAGATGGTGAAATAATTTTTAAAATCGGAACAGTAGTTTTTGAGTTTATTACTTATAAACATAAAAAAATACAAAAATACAAATATTTCCTCTTTATGATATTACTAGCCTTCCGCCAGCGGCTTCGCCCGTGTGAACCCGTTTAATGTGTCCCCGTTGGATAAAAAATAGTCTACGTGCTATTCCAGGCTTCATTGCTATATTAAAATCATAGGCGTTTAGCCAGTTGCTCCAATTGCGTTGACCATATTACCTGTTTTCACGAAGGAATGAAGCATTTTCCCGCGGTATATAGTAAGTAACCTATGTTACTCAGGGTGAATGTAGCTTTCTAATGGTGAAAGAATTTTTGAAATCGGAACAGTAGTTTTTGAGTTTATTGATTACAAACGTACGAAAATACAAATCTTTCCTCTTTATAATATTAGTATAGATAAATAAAAGTACTGACTAAAATCACTAACTTACAATTTTATTTAAGTATTAAATTTACTAATCATATTATTGATTTATATTTATACCATATTTTGCGTTTTTGGTAATTATTTAGGCTAAGGACTCACGAAGCGGTTTTCACCCGCGCCCGCCGGCGTTGGCGGAATGGAGTTTTTTTTTCCAAACTCACGAGACCGGAGTTTTGTGCGGTAACGCAGCCGTCGCGGTTGCGATTATCAGTCGCAAACGTAGAGGTTGATTATCGCAGGACGGGCGGTTGCAAGACGGGTGGTTAAACGATCATTTCAGTTCCAGACCGTCATGGATACACACCAGAAACGAACTGTTGCGTTATATTTACTTCACAGAAGAATTAAAAAAAGAAGGCCTAAAAGGTTCTGGATACAACTGGTTCTGGTTCGTAACGAACAACGAGTTATCACTGCCTGCAAGCAAAATGGCGTCGGATTTCTAACCTCCCCCCGCCACCCCGCTGCCAACGCGCGGTCGCCCGCCAACCGATCGCAGAACGCGCGGGTGCAAATCGCCGCGGCTGCGGGACCGCGACCCGCGCCCGCCGGTAGAAGATGACCGCCGGTGCAGCAGGACCCGCAAACAACCGCGCACACCGCGGGCGCAAAATGCGTCGTGAAATGTGCTTTAATTTTTTACATATATATCTGCATTCTACAGAAGCTGCGGGCCCGCAACCGCGGCGGATGCGGGTGATAACCGCTCCGTGAGTTCTTAGCCTTATACGGTATTTTATCCGCGTCATCGGCTTTGAGCACCCAATTAACTGGGTTTCTATACACTGAGAGGAAAAAAAACCCGGCGGAAAAAACACCTCCCAGGTTTTTAATTTCGTAATCCCGTAATTCCTCATGAAGTTAAAGTTCATCGTTTAGAAATTCGCAAGCAATCGCGTTGGCCAAAATGATACGGTCGTTAAAAACGCTAGTTTGAAATCGGACTTACTTGTAAAGGCATGAAAGCAAAACAATCTAGTGTCAGCGACCACAGTGTTGTAAACTTTTAAAAGACATTCTCGACCAGTGTTTCGTCAATAAGAATAAATAATAAAAAATAAAAATAAATGTTGAAATGCTTATACATATGTATAATGTTTAATATTATAAGGTATAAAATAATAACTCCTCGTACAATATTGAATTATATTATCATAGTTACATGAACTTACACACAAACTTCACACAGTTATGGGTTTAGATATAAAAGCAAAAGTAAAGAACCGTAGCAAAAACACTGTAATAATCTTTTAACATTTTAAAATGTCGTTATAAACCCTTGATTATTGAAATAAAATAATTAATTTTATGCAAACAAAATTCCTGTAATTGAAGTAATAACGAAAAGGAAATCCAATTACAGTCGTCGAATGCGCAATCCACATTCATTTGTAATCCAATCACACCGACACCAATCAATGCATGAGGTTACGAATCATCGAATCACGATTAACATATAATTAAAAACCGAGTCTTCAGAAAATCACTTCTATAACAAAGTACTTTTGGTTTTCTTTTTATCCGACTAATGTAGCAGTCTGTATATAACTATGTCTACGCGTTGACCTATTTCGATGATTCAAGAACAAATACCTAATTAATAAAAACTAATAAAAACGAACAAGTTTTTTGCAACACAAACATACCTACCCAAATATACATAGTATAAATAAGGTTCATTCTTCAAGTAATTTAATTTTTCCAACGAGCCTAAAATTTAGCGGGCTCCTTCTGTTAATGCTTGTATTTCTTTTTTTTAGTTTTTATTTCGCAGTCACTTTTTCGTTGTTATTTTAAATCTTAAAATAAAATAGCATAGGTACAAGATTGCGGTCGTGGATATTTACACCAAAACTCAAGCAGGTTTCAATTCTCATCGGCGGTATAGCTGTGCCGCTACCATAAAGAAAAATAAATACCTACATACTTTGTGTAACACTTATTCTTGCATATATTACGCACAATACCAGCATCTTAGTCAAATGTACGCGCGGAGATTTGAACTGAGGACCCACGCTCCCCAAGAACGCGTTGAAGCGTTCTATTAAAATTATAAGAAACAGCCAAGTCTCTAGTCGTCTCTTGCAGCTCTGAAAGAATACATTGAGCAAAAATCGCAAAATACTCGGAGCTGAGACAATGGTCATTAAGAAGCAAATTTTTCATTCAACCGTCTTAAAATAAAATGCGTTGTCACCATGCAAAAAGGAAAACTGTAAATAGTAGGTGAAGGGGGACGATAAAATGAAAATGAGGGGGGCCTCGTTAGCGGCCGGCCCCGTTGCGCTTGAGGACGTCACAGGCTCAACATTGCAACCACCCAACAAACATTACACCTAAGTGCTTTCGAAATAAAGATCAAAGTCCTGGAGAAAATACTTTAAAATGCCATCGGGACAAAGAACGCATAAAATTCTGCAACACAAAGGATTTTTCAGAAATGTAACAGACGTAATGTCTAATTAGATGAATCATGTGCTTTGGATCGAAGCTGCAAGATCTGTAGGATTATTCGACTGTCCTACTCCCTTTGTAGTCTTCCATTTTAATTACGTTAGTAAAAATGACCTGAATCTTCAACAAGCAGCAATTCAGGATAAAAATAAATATGACGGGACTTTTTCAGTTACATTAAAGGTTTTTAAATTAATATTACGGGACTTATTTAGTTACAGTCTTACAGTAAAGTCGCCGTTTTACTTGTTTCCCAAAAACTGCTCTTTTTCAGGGACAAGAACAAACTACCCAAAATTAGTGCGGCAGACGTAAACTTTATTGTGTATAAGGTTTTATCATTTAAGTAATCTATATACATATAATAAATCTGTAACAAGTCCGTTTCTGTACATTGAAGATATTTGATTAATGAAATAAAATAATTAATTTTATGCAAACAAAATTCCTGTAATTGAAGTAATAACGAAAAGGAAATCCAATTACAGTCGTCGAATGCGCAATCCACATTCATTTGTAATCCAAACACACCAATCAATGCATGCGGTCACGAATCATCGAATCACGATTAACATATAATTAAAAACCGAGTCTTCAGAAAATCACTTCTATACCAAAGTACTTTTGGTTTTCTTTTTATCCGACTAATGTAGCAGTCTGTATATAACTATGTCTACGCGTTGACCTATTTCGATGATTCAAGAACAAATACCTAATTAATAAAAACTAATAAAAACGAACAAGTTTTTTGCAACACAAACATACCTACCCAAATATACATAGTATAAATAAGGCTCATTCTTCAAGTAATTCAATTTTTCCAACGAGCCAAACTTTAACGGGCTCCTTTTTTAGTTTTTATTTCGCAGTCAGTTTTTCGTTGTTTTTTAAAATCTTAAAATAAAATAGCATAGGTACAATATTGCGGTCGTGGATATTTACACCAAAACGCAAGCAGGTTTCAATTCTCATCGGCGGTATAGCTGTGCCGCTACCATAAAGAAAAATAAATACCTACATACTTTGTGTAACACTTATTCTTGCATATATTACGCACAATACCAGCATCTTAGTCAAATGTACGCGCGGAGATTTGAACTGAGGACCCACCCTCCCCAAGAACGCGTTGAGGCGTTCTATTAAAATTATAAGAAACAGCCAAGTCTCTAGTCGTCTCTTGCAGCTCTGAAAAAATACATTGAGCAAAAATCGCAAAATACTCTGCGCTGAGACAATGGTCATTAAGAAGCAAATTTTTCATTCAACCGTCTTAAAATAAAATGCGTTGTCACCATGCAAAAAGGAAAACTGTAAATAGTAGGTGAAGGGGGACGATAAAATGAAAATGAGGGGGGCCTCGTTAGCGGCCCGCCCCGTTGCGCTTGAGGACGTCACAGGCTCAACATTGCAACCACCCAACAAACATTACACCTAAGTGCTTTCGAAATAAAGATCAAAGTCCTGGAGAAAATACTTTAAAATGCCATCGGGACAAAGAACGCATAAAATTCTGCAACACAAAGGATTTTTCAGAAATGTAACAGACGTAATGTCTAATTAGATGAATCATGTGCTTTGGATCGAAGCTGCAAGCTCTGTAGGATTATTCGACTGTCCTACTCCCTTTGTAGTCTTGCATTTTAATTATGTTAGTAAAAATAACCTGAATCTTCAACAAACAGCAATTCAGGATAAAAATAAATATGACGGGACTTTTTCAGTTACATTAAAGGTTTTTAAATTAATATTACGGGACTTATTCAGTTACAGTCTTACAGTAAAGTCGCCGTTTTACTTGTTTCCCAAAAACTGCTATTTTTCAGGGACAAGAACAAACTACCCAAAATTTGTGCGGCAGACGTAAACTTTACTGTGTATAAGGTTTTATCATTTAAGTAATAACACAATAAAGTTGAAACACATATATGAATTTCTAATACCAATAAGATAATAATGTGATAGTAATCACTACTATACTTTGCTATGTTATAGTCACTACTTTGCTTAGAAGGCAGAAAAAGTTTTTTCCTGATATTTTCAATCAGTAAAATACCTAATCATCTTGGTCATTATGGTGTTAATTGGTAGTTGCAGCCCAGGACTATCTACACTCAACCTAGAGCATGTGTCTACCTTGCAGTTGTGCTGGACCAGAAATGTATGGTCGCCTCCTGTAAGTCCAGCTACCACACCTTTTCAACCGAACACGACAAATTGTTTTATGACAGAAATGGGTGCAACGGTGGTACTTCCCGGGGAAACCCAAAAAGTTTTAAGGTGGAATCTAAGTTATAAATTTATAATTCAGGCCAAAGATGTAAAAACTGCTGAGTTTGCTCTTTTAAACAAAAATCTTTATAAAAGTCATAAATTAATCCTTTAGAAATATAATAAGTTCCTCAATTCTGAGCCTTAACTGATCAGTCAGTCATTGACTCCGATATTGAACTTCTGAATACTTTGTTATACTTTAGAAGACTTATTAATTAAAATTGTAGGCTTATTCCATAAAACCTCATTCAATTACAACTTCGTGAAACAAAGATAAGAAGATCCTAATGAGCTCTTATTAGCATTTCTTTATAGCGAGGCAAAACGAAGTATCTTCAGGATTTATTCATTTGAATATAACGATAAACTCATTCCTTAGGGACCTGAAAAACTGTAATACAAGAAAAGGCACAAGAGAGACCACTTGGTACATTTCCCTCGAACAATTTCATATAATTACACCGACTGACAGTCAGATGAAAGAAATTTAGTTAAACGAAATAAAATATTCAACGACATCTGACGTAATTAAGAGTTTAATTTCCAAGGCAATTTTGTCGTCTTTGTTGAGTAAGCGGTTTGTGGGTAATATTTTTTTTTTGTCGTTAAGGGAGGCAATTTCAGGACTTGTTTACCCGACTCGTAATAGTAAGGGAGTCCGCGATACCAAATATGGATTTTCTAGAGCTACCTAGTGTATAATGAAGGTTCGGTAGTAATAAGAAAGTTTGCAGTAGAATAGTAGGGAGACATAACATAATTTTGAGTTGGGGATGAATTCATATAAAAATTAGATTAGTAGAAGAATTAATATAGATAGACAGACAAAAAGGAGACCTTTTTATACAAAACTACATATTTGAGGAGTCGGAGAGGTACCTACAACCTCAGTTACTTCGTTATTTTTTATTTTTTTTTTTTTTTATTTATTTATCCTTTATTGTTACAACGAAATCTAAGTTGTACAAAGGGCGGACTTAATGCCTAGAGGCATTCTCTACCAGTCAACCCTGGCTGATGGTGAGAATTTTCAGTAGGTGGCAACAATAAATTTACGTAACAGTAATTTTACCGCGAACTGTATCAAAGTGTGCTTATTAAACATTTAAATTATTCTACAATAATTATACATAGTAAACTATATACATAATAAACTCATTAAATATATTACAAAGTACTAAAATGCAACATCTTAGATATAATTATAAATATAATAAAATAATATATATATAAATATATATATACATACATACATACATACATATACAAATATAATACATAAAGATACACTTATTATGTTGAAAGTTGATAGACAGAAACTAAATTAGTTGATAACTGACTTCAAATAAAATTCTCGGACCAATCTTTTGAAGACATTTTTAGAAGGCGCTTTTTTAATTTCAACTGGTAGGGCGTTCCAGAGTGATATTGCCTGACATGTAAAAGAATTTTGATAGAAACAGGATTTGATAGATGGAATATCCATGTTTAAGTTTTCAGAAGAACGAAGTACTCTATTAAGAGAAGTGCAACGAAAATGAAAATTGTGCTTTAGGTAAGTTGGAGAGGATGGATCATTCAATATAGAGTACAAAAGGGATAATATCCTAGAATGACGCCTTTGTCGAATGGGTAGCCATTTAAGCTGGTGTCTGAAATAGGATATATGGTCAAACTTACGTAAGCCGAAAATGTACCGGATGCAATTGTTAAGAAGGCGTTCTAGTTTGTTAAGAAGTTCTTCTGTTAGATCAGGGTAACACACATCTGCATAATCAATTATGGGCAGCACAAGCGTCTGGATAAGCATTAGCTTCGTGTTCAATGGAAGAAAATGTTTTAGACGACCAAGAGACCGGAGCGCTGCAACAACTTTACGGCTAACTTCGGCAATGTGTGTTCTCCAGCTCAAGGTATTGTCAATGTACAATCCAAGGTTTCTAACTGATTCACTCAGAGGTATCACACTGTTATTGTACGAAATGGGAGGTAGGTTATTATAGTTAACTCTAGCCAGTAGTCTAGAGCTTCCCATTAGTATAGCTTGACACTTAGAGGCATTGACAGATACTCCATATTGGTGGGACCAGTTTTCAATAGAATTAAGACAGGCGTTGATGTTATTAAATGCAACATGGAGACTATCAATGTCGGCTTGCACATAAAGCTGAAGATCGTCGGCATACAGATGATACGAACAGTTTATGACAGAAGTGAGGGAATTAATAAATATTGAAAATAAAATAGGAGAAAGAATTCCGCCTTGCGGCACGCCTGTTTCCAGATCAGCCCATACCGAGGACTTTTGTCCGACCCGGACTGTCTGCTGACGCCCGCGAAGATAAGACGAGAACCAGGCCAAGGCTGTGGAACTAAATTTTAAATGCGAAAGGATAGCAAGAAGGATGTCGTGGTCAACTGTGTTAAAAGCATTTGAAAAGTCAACAAGCACCACTAGTGTCAATTGTCTTTTGTCCATGCCTTTTCTGACATCGTCTGTCACTTTTATCAGGGCAGTAGTAGTGCTGTGACCAGAGCGAAACCCCGACTGATAATCACACATTAGGTTATGTTTTGATAGAAATGAGGATAATTGCTTATGTACACAGGCCTCTAGAATTTTGGATAGGAATGGAAGTATAGAGATTGGGCGGAAATGTTGCGGCAAGGTTGGGTTTTGAATTTTGGGAAGTGGCTGAACAAAAGCTTTTTTCCAAGATGAAGGATATTGTCCTGTACTTAGTGAAAAATTAATGATGTGTGAGATTACAGGAAGTAGATAATCTAAGATTAAATAAACCATATCTCTGCTCACTTCATCACAACCCACAGCCTTAGATCTGATTGATAAAATCGTCTTTTTAATCTCATCCTGTGTTACAAGAGAGAATTGAAAGCTAGAAGAAGTAGGAGCTAGCATTGAAGCAATTAAATTGAGAGTTTGAGAGCGAATTATGGGGGCAAGAGAAGTAGATGATGCAAAATGACGATTAATGTCATCTAAAGATAGAGAAGTACCATAATTCAGTATTGGTGGCTTTCTGACACCAAGAGTTTTGAGAAATTTCCATATATGGGCTGCTGAAGAGTTCGTTATATTATTATGAATGTAGCGGCGTTTGGCCATTCGTACCATCTGATTACATCTGTTTCTTGCGGTCTTGAATGATAGCCAGTTAAGTTGCGATCGGTCTTTTTTAAACTTCCTGAAAGCCTTATCCCGTTTAGTCATTGCAGCACGAACAGCCTCGGTCATCCAAGGAGCAGGGGGGCGCCTCATTCTGACTATGTGTACCGGTGCGTGAGCGTCGTACAAGCGAATAATGGTGTCGTTAAAAAGTTTTATTTTGTCGTCGATTGTACTCGCATCAAACAATGGTCCCAAAGCCAAGTTTGAGGCATCCTCCCGAAGTCTCCCAACATCAATTTTGGAGAAATTGCGTATTTGCAGAATAGTTGGGCAATATTTCGGAGGTTTCAATTTATATGAGACGTATAGGAGATCATGCCTCGAAAAACCAGATGCAGGAATCTGACCGTGCGTATCAACACGATCAGGAGAGGCGGTAACGATAAGGTCAATCAAAGAGTCTTCAGTGTCGACATTGTGATGAGTTGCTGCTAGAGGAAGTATATTGAGGTTGACGGTTATTCAAACACGGGTAAGTAGTTGGAGAGAACCGTATCATATAGAGGACTTCGAAAATGTTAGAGGTGACACCCATTCAGAAATACGCCATTTCTTAATTGCGCGCTCGAGTAAATCTGGAAATACCTCTAGATCCTTCCTAGCATAAGTAGCGAAGTAAGTAAATATTGACGGAGTCAAAGACGTCAGCGTTGACTGGCAGAGAATGACGAAGTTTCCTAGTAATGTGAAGAGTTTATGCGTTAGACAGATGCGAGTAAATGGCACGTATGATGTTTAGGTAAATATATCCTACTAGCTGTGTCCGGCGGTTTTACCCGCATTAGAAAAGGTCAATAGCGTTAAATGAATATATTATATTTACCGTAGATTTTTGGTCCCAATTGCAACCTGCAATTTAATTCCTTTGCCTGTAATTTTGCCTGCAATTTTTACTCAATTTTCATACTTCTGTGCCTAATTTCAAGATTTTAGCACAAAAAATGAAAGGCATTCATACAAACTTGCGAGAGTTCTAAGACCTCCTTAATCCAGTCTTGTCGCAAATACGTTCCAAGCTGATGTCTAATAACCATAAACTACCTCGATGCCAAATTTCATTATTATACGTCAAGTGGTTTTCGAAATTTTGTAGTGAGTGAGTGATGACCTTTCGCTTTTATAAAAAATCCTAATATATATTGATTTAGGTAAATGATAAAAAGATGATAAGGAATAAGAAACACTTTGTAACTTTTAATATGGAGTGATTCTAATATGCATCTTCATGCACATTTTAATGGATTATCCCATGGAAAAGAGATGCCTTACTGCGGTAAATAGTAACCTATGTAACTTTCCAGCCCATGAACTATCTACAAACAACGGTTTGCACTCAGGTAGTGCCGGCAGAAGTAAAAACTTGAATATTTACGTAGTGCGTTTTTGATATTTTGGAATGGTTAATTATCAGTATTATTTTTCATCTAGTATTTTCAGTAGGTTTTCATCTAGCATTTTCCTATAATACTCACTCATTTCTTTCACTATTTCTTCGTCACTTTTTTCATTAATATATGCATGCTTTTTTCATTTGTTCGATGTCCATATTTTAAATACTTGATATAAACGAATTTTACAAGTATAGACAGTCGAGCCGACATCAGCTGTCACCCCTCCATCTTACGAATTTTCGATCAGGCCACGTGTAGTTGACGCGAGTTTAACATTTTTTACCCATCCCAAAAAAAAGTGCACAACGCCCCTAAAGAAGTTTTCACTTCAAAAATCAGGTCAATTCGTAGCACCGTTGCGACGTGAAAGAAGTACAAACAAACACACTTTCGCGTTTAATATATTAGTAGGTATGTCGAGTTGGGAAGATGGGTCATTGCTGAAACTGAAACCCAACAATATGAGTTATGAAATTTCAAATAACAGTACAGTAAATCTTATTAATATTTTAGTATAGGTCTGAAGGCTCTTTGAATATCTAGATGCTATTCCTTAGAGATGTAAATTCCGAAGGCAAAGCAATGTTTCATATTAACTTTCGTATTCCGAGAGCAGTGACCTAAAAGTAAATGTATTTTATAGCAAATTTTTACAATAACGTTACAGAAGAAGATTATAATATTCCATTGGACAACAGGATTCATTAAACTACGATGCGAGGCGATTTACCATTTTCTAAAAAAAATATAGTACAGAACGCAACTATTTTCTGAAATAAGAAGCAACTCTGCAGCAAAATCCAGTAGATTTTTATTTTTATAGTAATGTCAGTAGAACACGCAGAGCAAGTCAGTCAATCTTGGGTTGTTGACGATTCGGACTGAGACGATTGTCTCAACGATGATGTTGAATAGAAAGTTGAAAGTAAAAGTGCACGATTCTGGTATAAAATCTTAAAGATCCCCATTTTAAAGACATTGAAACGAATATTAACTTTAATATTGCAATGTGCAAACATAAGTGAATATTTAAAGTGCCTATTGTGATAAAATTTCAGTGTAAACGCCTTACGCTTTATACTCTATAGTCGATAAAAGTTCTGTCTGAGTGAAAGCGTCGGACCTTTTAATGCCAGCTGCTCGCTCTACCTCAATAGAGTATGCGGACTTTTTATGAAACGCTTCATTATATGAAATCCTGATGTAACATACGTTTTGTTACAGTCGTAAAAGTAAAACTCAAATTGCAGTCAAACGCCTCTTTTCTTATGGAACAGATTCTGTGCACATACAAAGACAATTTTAACTTCCGTACACTCTAGTAATTTTTAAGAAGGAACTTTTAAGAGGGCGCTCCCAAAATTTGGTGTTTTTGAAGACTCATTCCAAGCTAACCACTTGCTAGATGTATGTTAAATTTTAATATATGTTCTTTGAACCCTTATTCTAAGATTTATAGGCGTCGAAACACGATTAAGTGATTTTTGTTCGATACTTTTTATTTCCCAAAACTGTACGTTTTCGAAAACATTTTGAGTTTACCAACATCAATAATTAAAATCAATATATGAAATTCATATACTTTCGTAGAGAATTTAAATATCTAGAGGGGGTTAAGTAGTCGCTGTAATCCATGGGCATGTATGCACATCCTCAAGCAAGTCCGAGTCTTACCTCCTGAGATCGTACACAGTTCCACTGTTGCTCTAGACACTGACGGCCGCCTCATTATAAGTCTGGTCGACAACCGCCTCTAAGGGGCCGCTCAAGTATTACGTAAGCACTATTATATTTCTTTGCTATGCTTATTTGGGATGACATGGGAGGTAGGGGAGTCTAGATGATGATTACGTCATCGGTAGTTATTTACTTTTTTACACGAGCTGCAAACCTCACATTGTCTTTGCTTGAAAACGAAACGCATTTTCGAGGATTCCCGCAAATAATGCATACGTTTAGGCACTCGCTTTAGAACCGCGTAGGGGAATTACCGCGCGCTATTCACTTGTCTAAACTTCCTCTGTCAGTGTATTGATTTTTTTTTTGATACTATAGCGATTAAAGACGTATTGTAAGCATAGCAAAACAAGCAATCCAATGTCATCGAAAACTTAGAATCATGGATTCGAGTTTCATGGACTGAAGACTGTTAATTTGAATTTAATATGTGAGCCAAAAACTTAAAATAAGTTTGATACGTTCGTAAGATTATAATATTTTTGTCCCTTAATCTATGTTGAATACCGTATCAGTAAAATCTAATCTCTATCCTAAATCTATTTTCTTATATTTAAATTTTTATTTAATATTATAACATTAATTATAATAATAATATTAAAAAAACAATACATTAATTCAAAAATGTTTACGTAAGCATAGGGGTAAATAATTTTAATAAATCTGCTTACTTACTTGAACGGCCCCTTACCATCAAAATACAATAGAATGATAGATAAAACTTTGAAGGAACCATCTACGGAGATTATGTTACAGCACACTCCAGTATTTTTTGAAGAGGAAATGAAAAATTTTAGATTGAACTTTCATCATTTTCAATCGCTTTTCATCATGGGTCAATTCCATAATCTCAACCTACGGAAAAAAAATTGAGTCCCATAATACTTATCATTAAATTCCTACTTTAAATCCCACAGGATTTACAATCTTCATAGTATTACCATTATTTATTCTGTGGTATTACTTACTCATACAGTGTCGATGAAGCGCTTTGAAATGCCTACGTTGCACTGCTCAGTGTGAAGGATTGCAGCGCCGGGATGAAAACAGGTAACAAATGTACCTGGTCTACCATTTGAAAGTTCAGTGAAAAGATTTGATTATACTGCAAATGTGTACAACCTACAGACGTGGCTGTAAATGAAAGCGTAATGTTCATGTAAATAAAATAATATTTACTGTATACCGTGCTAAAATGATAGTATTAAAACCCATCTTTATCTTACAAATATACCACATAATTATACTCAATTAATGATGAAGAGGACGATTATATGTTGTAACTTTAACCCTATAATGTCATTTATGTTTTAGTGTAGATATGTTAGAGCATGTGAGAACAAACTATTTTCTTTTAAAAATATCCACATTAAAATACTTGTGAATACTGAAGTTCCGTATGTACGTGAAAGTAAATTAAAGTCGACAAAAATACGTACTTTAGTCGTAGAAAACAAAATTATCTTGATTTTTTGAACTAAACAAGAATTGCATACAAGCAAATAAACATAGATCGCAATTTATTAAGCTCTACAATCATTATCCAGCTAACACGTTAATGTCCTGTATAAAAAATCAACACAAAAGCCAATGTTTCAGTTAACCTGTCAATGCCAATAAGGTTACCAGAGCGTGCGCCAACGAGTTTTGCGATTTTCATGTCCATATAATTAAGATATTTTTGATTAAGGACTACACATACGTGACGTTTACCCAAAAAACTACACTACTTACAGCTACTTATACATACTTATACACATAAGCATGCTTCATTCTCGTCTCACGTCTGTAATCGTTAATAGTTCTTTATAAGTTTTATAGCAATTGCGTTAACATCGAAAATGAATTTTACCGAAAGAAATTCACATCTAGTTTTTCGTAGAACTCATAAATTTTACCTTAACAAGCTTTAAATATAACTGGCCCATCATATGTTTTATTGCATGTTGTACGATTATACAGGTTTAATATAATAATATAATCTAAGACTGAATTTGAAAAAAGGGTGAATTTAGATTGATAATCAATATTTATTAATAACTGCTTCACTAGGTTTCATTTGTAGCATCTTCCAATAAAAACATTCCGAGGAAAATAATTGCATATTTCTGTTAACCCGTCAATGAAAATTGGGTTAGTGGAGCGTGCAGTGCAAATGAATATTGTTCATTAAGTACATCCAACGTAAATTTACAGGTACGGAAATAATTAAAAATAAAATAATTAAAATATTTTTGATAAACTATCACACAATTTTTGGCGTTTAATCAACGGGCGTTATTTGTATTTAGTATTTTTTACAAACAATAAAGAAAATCATCAAAGAGCAATCTATCAAGATCAAGATGCTACATATTTAAGGCTTAGCTAATAAAAAATAAACGTACTTAATTGAGTATAAAACAGTGGTAAGAAATAAACACAGCATAAAAGTTTTGTAAATCACTGCTATTCTAAATATTTTATAGCATTTTAGCTGACCCCTCAAACACTGTACCGCCTTTAAATATTTGTGGTGTACCACCCTTATGACTTAGGGGTTTGAAATAAAAATAACGACTGATTCTCAGGCCTTTTTAGGGTTCCGTAGCCAAATGGCAAAAAACGGAACCCTTATGGATTTGTGATGTCTGTCTGTCTGCCTGTCCGTCCGTATGTCACAGCGACTTTTTCCAAAATTATAAGAACCATACTGTTGAAAATCGGTACGTAGATGTATTCTGTGAACCACATTAAGATTTTCACAAAAAAAATAGAAAAAAGCAATAAATTTTGAGGGTTCGCCATACTTAGAACTGAAACTCAAATTTTTTTATTTCATCAAACCCATACGTGTGGGATATTTATGGATAGGTCTTTAAAAATGATATTGAGGTTTCCAGTATTATTTTTTTCTAAACTGAATAGTTTGCGCGAGAGACACTTCCAAAGTGGAAAAATGTGTGTCCCACCCCCCAACCCTGTAACTTCTAAAATAAGAGAATGATAGAACTAAAAAAAATATGATGTACATAACGATGCAAACTTCCACCTAAAATTGGTTTGAACGAGATATAGTAAGTAGTTTTTTTTTAATACCTCATAAATCGTAAACCACAATTTACCTTTCATTCAATCTTAATGCAATAACTTCTATGGATAATCAAAGGAAATGATGTACTTCTGTTGCCGCTATTGTTATACAAATACTAAAAATAGAATAAAATAAATATTTAAGGGGGCTCCCATACAATAAACCGGATTTTTATAGATAATGGTACGGAACCCTTCGTGCGTGAGTCCGACTCGCACTTGGCCGGTTTTTTTGGTATCGGGGGGAACCTTCAAAAGGTACCCGGCCCCTTGGGAGAGGATGCCGGGTTATGTGGAATTTGACCGCACTAAAACCCCCTCGGTGGCCTGCCTCTGCGCTTGGGGAGGACTCCGGGATCTCCAGTGGAACGCACCGGTGCGGCGCCCTGAATGGGCTCATCTTCGGGAGAGCAGATATGCTCTCCTGTACCTTCCAATGCTTACGGCGCGGCATGCGGCCATGCACACACCACGTCCTTCCCGGGGCTGGGCGGATCAAGCTCCCACTCGCACCGTCCACAACCCCGGAAGCCCCCTTTTAGTCGCCTCTTACGATCAGGCAGAGGACACCGTAGCTCTATTCTTAATCCCGAAGCTACAGGGACTTGATTCTCAGGCTTACCGAACATACATATAAAATTTTATAAAAATGGTTAAGCCGTTTCAATGGAGTATGGCAAGTAACATTGTGACACGAAAATTTTATATATATAGATAGATAGATAAAAAAAATCATGTCAAATGTAATTTGACTTTCATTGCATGTTTCAGTTCCCGTCAGTGCAAATTAGGTCACTGGAGCGTGCAGTATAGTCGCGTAATGCAAATTGAGTTATCTGTTTCCAGCATCCGATTTATGCAATTCTTTGTTCTAAGTAGGCTGAACGAAATTCTTATTTAAAAAAAAGCAAGCAGTCTTTGCGAGTAACGGTCATAGAATCAATAACCCTCATGATGCTTTATTTTGGGGCGAAACACGTGTTGGTGGTCGTATGTTGGTGTATATTTTTATTGTTACATGTGCATGTGTCCTATGTGGGAGGGAGGGAGGTGCTATTGCATGAAAATAGTAAACACCTTCATACGTTCTGATTGAGGATTGTTGCGAAGTAGTTTTAACCTAACTTTATAGAAATTATTATATTGCATTTAGATGAAATATTGTGATATTGTTTAATATTATTATTATTGGTTATATATAAAACGTAGAGTAAATTATAGAACCATTACAGTCATATAGTACGAACAAACGCTTATATTGTCATTAAAACACAACAATCGTCGCATGTCAGCTTTGTATAAATAAACCTTGCCCTGCAAAAATGTTTTACAGTCATCTATGTAATAATATAGTGCCACCCCTTTTTTACCGACTTCTAAAAGGAGGAGGTACTGTATTCGGCTGTATGTTTTATATATATATATATATGTTCACCGATTACTCCGCCGTTTGTGGACCGATTTTCAAAATTCTTTTTTTATTCGTATGCTTACACTCCCGAGGTGGTCCCATTGTCACCAAATCAGGATCTGATGATGGGATCCTAGGGAAATCGAGGGGAACTCTCAAATTTTATAGGCACACACATTGATTTTCTTATACTTTCTGAAGCATAAGAGATATTTGTGCATAGTAATCATCATCTCATGTAGCTGAGCTGATGATGGAAGGTACTGCAACAGTGAGGAGTTGAAAGCAAATTCTTTCAATAAATAGTTTTTTATTCCAAATCTTACATTCCTGAGGTGTTCCAACTGTCACCAAGTCAAAGTCTGATGAGAGGATCCTAGAGAAATCGAAGGGAACATTCATATTTTATAGCACAACAAATGATTTTTATATTTTTACTAAAGCAAAACAGGCATTTTTGTATAATTATCATCATAGCATGTTACTGAGCTGATGGAAGGTACTACGAAGGTTAGGAGTTGAGAGCAAATTCTTTCAATAAATGGTTTTTTGTTGGAAATCTTACATTTCTGAGGTGGTCCAACTGTCACCATGGCAAAATCTGATGATTTGATATTAGGGAAATCGAGGGAAACACTGAAACTTAATAAGCACACACATTCTTTTAGTCATATTTTTTAACATAATACAAATATTTGTGTCCGGTAATTATCACCTCATGTTGCTAAGCTGATGATTGAAGTTGTACCTTCAACTGTTAGGAAGCTCCTCAACGGTTAGGAGCTGAGAGCAAATTCTTTCATTAATTTATACGTTCAGGTGGACTTATAGTAGTATTCTTTCAGGGTATAAGATGGCTATTAGATAAACATGATTATAAAAGGTATCTCTTTAACGTTTAGAAATTAACTGAAAAAAAATCCAATTATGCTTATACATATGTGCAGAATTATTAAAATTACTAAAAAGAGTGAAATAAATTAAGTTTTTAACAAAAAAAATAGAACCGACTTCAAACGGTAAAAAATAAAATTGTTCAGTACCTACTTCTTCTTGCTTATGGTAATGACTCTTAAAACTATTTTTGAAGTCGGGCCCTTTGTAAAATGTCCTGTAAAGGTACACCTTTCGTTCTGGGCACCGACTCCAATATAGTTTTAACAGTCATTACCATAATCAAGAAGAAGTAGGTACTGTCCCACTGTCTGTACTGTCGGTGCCCATTTAGAACGAATGGTACGACATTTTAGTAAGGGCCCGACTCCAAAAATAGTTTTAAGAGTCATTACCATAAGCAAGAAGAAGTAGGTACTGAACAATTTTATTTTTTACCGTTTGAAGTCGGTTCTATTTTTTGTTAAAAACTTAATTTATAAGATCTGACAAGAAGTTTAAGAACTCCTAATATGTTCCATTTCTATTTTTAAACTTTTTTTAAATAATATGCTGATGTTATAAAATATAGGATGTCAAATTGTTAACACATCAGTGCAAATTAGGTTACCGGAGCGTGCAGTGTGAACGAGTTATGCAAATCAAATTATCAGTTCCCGCGTCCGGTTAATTCAGTTCTTTCTCTCAAGTCCGCAGCGGATCATCTATTTTGCATTTAGATGAAATATTTTGCTCGTTTCGTAGCCAATATTGTTTCGCTTCTGAGTAAAATCTCTCACTGAGTCAAGTAGATTGAATGTAAATTAAATGTACAGTAGTTTAAGTTTAAGTCCAAAATAGTTAAATTTAATTTTATCCAATTTGTACAAATACAGTTTGTAAAATGAGGAGCTTACAGCGTAACTTAAATTTTAGATAGATTTTCTTTATAAAGTGATTTAACCGAGCCGCTAAAAATATTTTTGTTATAGTCTTGAATTCCTTGTAAAAATTACTATCCCACATCCTGAGCATTTTTGTGGTACATTTTATTTATTTATTTATTATTTGGAACCACCTTAATCTAGGGGTTACAAGGTAGACTTAATGCCTAATGGCATTCTCTGCCAGTCAACCCTGGGTGTTGGAGAGAATTTTAGGTAGGCGGACGAAGAACAGTGACAAATGAATGTTTTAGTGAAAAATGAATGTTAACAATTTTATATTTATTGGATAGAAAATATAATAGTGCCTGGATAGCCGAGCTTGGATAAAAACACTTGATTTTCTTGGTTTAATATCAAAAAGGAATTTAAAAAAAGGAGAAAACAAAAGGTTCAGCTTTGGTGACCGCTCGATCGGTGACCTGAGCTATTATAACATAGTAGATAAGGACGAAATTTACCATCGTATTCTAGTAATATTGTAGCAGTTTATCATTGTCTTAAAACACGGATAAAACGACGTTTTCTAAAAATGAAACCTAGCTAGTAGATTGATTTAGCGTCCCCAAAAACCCTTGCATATTATATTTCATGAAAATCTTAGAAGCCGTTACCGAGATACAAGTTATATATTTATACACAAGAATTGCTTGTTTGAAAGTATTAAATACATTCTATCTATATATTACTAGAATTGACATAGATGCTGACAGAAAAATCGATTTCAATTATATTTTAGGTATTTCGTAGAAAAAATACGTGAGCCCTCAAAAAAGTCGGCTTTCGCTAGTATTTATTAATCGTTGTTTAAAAAATCGTTTTTAAGTACCACGCAAGCAGACATTTTACTAAGACTTAAATCAGCTGTGCAAGGTATGTGCCTACATTTAATAAAACAAGTTACCTCGTCCACCCGTCGTTTGTACCAATTTGTCTACGCCAAAGTTATATCGGTTGCCAATAACCGTATTTCTACCAAGCCGCAGTGAACGCCGTGATTGATGATTCCGACTTCCTACTTATGGGTTACTAAATCCCATAGATAGATGGTTATGGTACTTTATAGTAGATGGACAATTGGATACCGTAATCTTGCTTTGGTACGATGGAATATTTCTACTAGAACATTTCTAATTTGAACAAACGACTTTTCAAAAAAATCTCATTTTAAAAATGAAGCATGGTAATACAAAATCTCTTAGATCTGCTCAAAGTATAACAGCCTTATTAAATAACGAATTTTGTTAGCTACATAACTTGGTTTCTAGGTAGGGATTAAGACTTATCGCTACGGTATCTGCCTGATTGTATCAAGTGACTAAAGGGTCCAGATCAGCTATTTAGGCAACTGCATCAAGAATGATGAGAATTGACGGTAACCGCACGTAGTTGTAGGCATGGGAGGAATCCTCGCTCAAGATGGACCCGTTTTGGGGCGTTGTGCATGGAAGACACAGATGAGTCTGAAGTACTGAAGATCCCAGAGTCCTCCCAACGGCAATGGTGGGCCATCCAGTTGGTTAAGTGCGGTTCGAATTTCAATATAAACTTTTCCTCGTCACTATATTTTAAAAATTATACAAACGTATATTTGGCATCACATTCTAAAGCGCAGACGATCACTTTAGAAAAACGTGGTTTTGTTTGAAACTTTCGCCAAATTCTCATTTCTTTTCCTAATTTTGAAGGTATCTGTTTGATTGATACTTAGGTACGCTTATGAGTATAGCAGTTTTACAAAAAAACTTGTAATTTTATTAGTTCCGTACAATAAAAATTATCAAAATATGTCCTTAATAAAAAAACAACAAGAACAAAAATAAAAGCAACATTGATGTAACATATAAATCAGTTTTTAAATAAAATAGTTTTATAAGCCGTAAAATATCCCTCGTAAAGTCTTCGTAGGCCCCCATTACGCCCACAGATGTTATCACAACATAAAGCGTTAAAATTAAAAGCTATAAAATATCGAGTATAGACAAGATTTATATCACAGTCACACCCGTTAAAACTGAACAGATTGGACCTTGAGTTATTAGAAGTCGAAAAAATAAAGGATTTTATATCAGTATTATGTTAACGTTTAAGTCATGTGGATGTAATTAATATTTTCGTCATATTTTTTTTACTGGTATAGTATGATTTAATGCGTAGTTCGTATTTCATAAGACTAAATCATATTTTTGACGCTGCCTGTTCAACTTACAAAATGGGTGAACTGTAAAATGTGGTAAACATATCCTAAGTCTACATTAAATTCACGGCTATAAGCAAAACTGAAAAATCATAGGTAGACACAAAACACTAACAAGTAAATCAGTTTTTATATAAAATAGTTTTATAGGGCACGTCCCACACCAGCCGTAAAACGGCCCTCGTAAAGCCCTCCCAGGCCGTCATTGAATCCGCAGATGGTATCACAACATCAAGCACCAAAATTATAAGCTGTTCAATATCAAGTACGTACATGATTTATATCACACCCGTTAAAACTAGAAACGTAGTGCCTTGACTTATTTGAAGGATGTTTGTGGGAGTTCCAATGCCTTGGAACGCGTATTTTTTTTTATTATTCCCTTGTATCACCAAAGATAAAGCCAAGCGGTTAAGGGTGCACAGCAGCCAATTTAACATACTCAAAATATAAATTCTGAAAAAAAAATTAAATTTTTTGGGATCGGAAGGGAAAACCTTTAAAAGGTACTCGGCACCTTGGGAGAGCATACCGGATAATGTGGGATTTGTACCACACTAAAACCCCCTTGGTGACCTGTCTCTGCGCTTGGGGAGGACTCCGGGATCTCCAGTGGAACACTCCGGTGTCCTCCGCACAGCGCCCCGTATGGGCCCATCTTCGGGAAAGCAAAACTGCTCTCCTGCACCTCAGATGCTTACGGCGGCATGCGGTCACGCACACACCGCTGTCCTTCCCGGGGCTGCTAGCTGGAAGGATTGAGCTCCCACTCTCACCGACCACAACTCCGGAAGCCCCCTTTAGTCGCCTCTTACAATTAAGCAGGGAATACTGTAGCTCTATTCTTAATCCCGAAGCTACAGGGAAAAATATCCTACCTGGATCTCATTACAATAAAATCGGTCGGTCGAAGTTAGATATACAACTTTAACAAGTAAATCAGTTTACATTAAATATACGACTAGAACGCAAAATTCAAGCAATTGTAAGCATGTGGTTGTCTCTACAATAAAACATTAGCAAGTAAATCTGTTTTATTATAAAATAGTTTTATAGGACACGTCCCAAACAAGCCGTAATAAACCCGCGCGAAACCCTCGCAGGCCTCTATTATGTCCGTAGATATTATCACAACATAAATCAGCGAAATTAAAACCTATAAAATATCGAATACGGACATGATTTATATCACTCTGGATAAAACTATTATCACAACATAAATCAGCGAAATTAAAACCTATAAAATATCGAATACGGACATGATTTATATCACTCTGGATAAAACACTGATTGTGGCTCGAGATATTGGTACTCGTAAAAATAAAGGACTTTTATATCGTTCCGACGTTAACGATTATTGAGTCATCAGGTATATGTAATGTTGTCGTCATTTTATAAACTGATATTTTTTTATTTTCCATCGGTATAATATGGTTTAAATGCGTAGTTTGTTATTTTACAAGACTCAATAATATTGCAAGTTTTACTTACGAATGGATGACCTCTAAAACGTGGTAAACATTTTCTACGTGATTCTTTCTGCATTAAAATTATGATTAGAAGTAGGTGAATGTCAGGCTCCAGTTGTGGGCTGGTGGTCCTAACTAAATTAAACTACTGTGTGTGGACTGTATAAAAAGACTGTATTCTGGTTCGTAATTACAAAAGAATAATATAATAAGAGCCGCGTGTGCGCACGAACGCGTCGATCAGGCGAGTGATCTGAGAGGGGCGAGGGCCCGCTTTTAAATATATGTCCGGCCGCCGGCCTCCACTACTCCGCAGGCGCGCTGGCCGCGCGCACCACGATGAGACGCAGGAACATGCTCCCCGGCTTCAATTCAACTAGGGCGTTGAAGAAACCGGAAGAAGGCAGATATTGTTGTAGGCACGAGTAATGGTGCCTTTCTTTGTGAGAATGTCGGCAACCCTGGTCCGTCCGTCAGGGCCGGGCTTCACTGCTGACACCCTGCCGAGAAGCCATAACAGGGGGGCACGGTTTGGATCTCTCACTAAGACCAATGCACCTGGTTTGATGTCTTCTCCAGCCGTCTGCCACTTTGTTCTTTGCTGTAGGAGAGAAATATATTCATGTGAGTAGCGTTTCCAAAAATGTTGCCGCATTTTCTCGATTCGGTCGTATCGTGGCATTCTGTTGATGTCCGAATCAGCAATCTGTGCCCGGGGAACCGACAAGAGGTGACGTCCGAGGAGGAAAGATGAAGGAGAAAGATAAGATAAGTCAGAAGGATCAGTAGATAGAGGCGTTAAAGGTCTAGAATTTAAAATAGCCTCTATCTGGATCAGACACGTAGAAAGTTCCTCATACGTTAGATGAGTAAGGCTCAAGACTCTACGCAATAAATGCTTAGTAGAGCGAACGCAACTCTCCCAAATACCCCCAAAATGTGGACTATAGGCCGGTATAAACTTGAATTCTATGCCTTCGGTTGCCATGTCAGATTCAATAGAATTGGAGTAAACCTTAAAGAAGCGTGACAGCTCGTTGAAAGCTCCCACGAAAGTAGTCCCGTTGTCCGAGTATACACGTTGAGGCTTACCACGACGACTAATAAACCTGCTAAATGCCGCAAGAAACGCCTCCTTGGTCAGATCAGACACCAACTCCAGATGAACGGCTCTGACTGCAAAACACACAAAAAGGCAAATGTAAGACTTTTGCAATTTACAGCCTCTACCTCGGCGGTCGGCTATCAGCACTGGTCCGGCATAATCAAGACCTGTGTTCAAAAAGGGAAACTCAAGCTCTGTCCTGTCCTTAGGTAGGTTACCCATTATTACTTGAACAGGCTGAGCTCTGAAGCGAGTACACCGAACACAGCTACGAACAATCTTTTTAGCTAAGTTTTTACCACCTAGAGGCCAGTATTTCTGTCTAATATTAGCTAAGAGAAGTTGCGGACCGGCATGGAAAAGTGCTTTGTGTTCTTTTTCAAAGATAATTTTGGTAAGGTGATGTTTACTACATAGCAATATAGGATGCTTGACATCATATGAGTAAAAAGAATTGTTAAGACGTCCACCGACGCGGATTAAGTTTTGAGAATCAATGAAGGGAGTAAGGCTAATCAATCGATTCTTTTTATTCAAGTGTTGATTAGTTTTAAGGCATTTATATTCGTCAGGAAACATTTCCTTTTGCGATATTTTTAAAATTAGATTATGAGATGATTGTAATTCCAAATATGTTAAATAAGATATTTTTTTATTATTTTTATTTTTGCAATTATGTATAAATCTTTGAATGTACGCTACGATTCTTATTAATGTTGTGAATGATGATTTTTTATGAATTAAAATTGAAATTATATTTGTATCGACTGCTTCATTATTATGGTTTATTTTGTTGGAATCATGGGATATATTATTATGTAGAGATGTATGTAGTGTAAGTTGTGAATTTGGAACTGAGGGGAACTCTATTTCTATGCTACTAAGGAAATCAGGTCCTGACCACCAAAGCGTTGATTTGCTGATGCAATCAGCCTTCACCCCCCGAGAAGTGAGATCAGCAGGGTTAAGCTTGGAAGGTACGTAATTCCACGTCAGGCCATAGGTAGTCTCTTGTATTTCACTTACTCTATTACGAACGAATTGATCAAGCCGACTGGGTGGTGTAGAGAGCCAACCCAGTACGATCGTCGAATCACACCAAAAGTAACATTGGTTTAATGTCAGAGTAAGTGATTGTCGCACTTTCAGATAAAGTCGAGTTCCTAATAAAGCTCCACACAATTCAAGGCGAGGTATGGTGGTAGGCTTTATAGGTGCAACCCTGTTTTTGGAAGCTAAGAGGCGAACGCATACAGTCCCGTCCGTAGTAACAGTTCTTACATATACACATGCACCATAGGCTTTTTCAGAAGAATCTGTAAAAGTGTGAAGCTCTATTACAGACTGATTGGTACAAGAAATCCAACGGGGTATGTGAATAGAGTTTAGAGCTTTGAGAGAATGTATGACTTCTATAAATTGTGATTTCAAATCTTCCGGTAATTCCTCATCCCAATTGAATTTTAAAATCCACAGTTGCTGAATGATAAGCTTGGCTTGGACTATACACGGTCCTATAAGACCAAGAGGGTCAAATACTTGACTAATTAAAGAAAGAACACTACGTTTAGTTATTTTAGGTATGGAAGAAATTTTTACTGAAAATAATAAATTGTCATTTTTACTGTCCCAATATAATCCGAGAGTCTTACATAAAGCTGTATCGTTTAAATTTAATGGTTTGTTTTGATTGTTATCAATTTTAGATAATGAATTTAGTATTTCAGGATTATTAGATTGCCATTTTCTAAGATTAAATTTAGCTGATTTTAATGTGTGTATTACACCCTTACATAGTGTAACAACTGACTGGATTGTGTCACCACCACTCAGGTAGTCATCTACATAAAAATCGCGTTTGATGCTTTGGCTAACCTTTGGATCTAAACTGTCATCAGCAGCTAGGGAAACAAGACATTTTGTAGCTAAGTACGGGGCGGAACTGGTTCCGTAACAAAGTCTATTTATTGTGTAGGTATTTAAGTGCTCAGAAGGATCAAACCTAAATACTATTTGCTGTAGCGACTGTTGAGAAGGCTCTATTAATATCGCCCTATACATTTTCTCAATATCAGCTGATACGACAAACCTATGCTGTCTATAACGCAATAATATAGATAATAAATCTTCTTGTACGGTGGGACCTACCATTTGAATTTCATTAAATGATTTTCCTGAAGTGGTAGTAGCGGACCCATCAAATACCACACGGAGTGGACTTGTACTAGAGTCTTTAAGTACTCCGTGGTGAGAAAAATAATGATTAAATTTCGAACGTACTGATTTTGAATTAATTGACATATGTTTAAGATCTATGAATTCTTTAATAAATTGTGAATATTTTTCTTTAAAATAAGGGTCTCTCTCAAATCTACGCTCTAGAGAAAGAAAGCGACTTTTAGCCATGGCATAAGAGTCACCTAAGCACTCAGGCGAGTCTTTTAAAGGAATGGTGACAACGAATTGACCATGGTTATTTCGCCAAGTGGTTTCATTAAAGAGTTTTTCACATGCTTGTTCCTCTGAAGAAAAAGAAGAGCAAGGCTTAACCGTGTCGAGTTCCCAAAATCGAGTAAGCTGATTGGACTCTTCTTGGGACAAAAAATGACACATGGATTGTTTATTAGGCATTTTCTGATCCAGCACACAGCCCGAAATTAGCCAACCTAACTGTGAGCTATGTAATTTAGGCTTGTTTTTGCCTAAATTAATTGTTTCGGAACCTAAGACGTCCCAAAATACCTCAGCGCCTACTAAAATATCTATAGCTGATGGTATGTTAAATGATGGATCTGCTAGCTGAAGACCTGACGGAATGGAAATTAATTTTTTATCCAAATAAGAGCCAGGCAGCGACTGTGTAATTACTGATAGGACATAACAGTCTACGTTCGCTCGATAGCTACCGCAACGGGATTGCAAAGTAAGACTACAGCTTTCTGAAGTATTAGAATTTTGACCATTTATACCTGTGACAGTGGAATTAGTGGTGCGTTTTACCAATCCAAGCTTTCTGCATAGGTCTTGTGTGACAAAGTTGGAAGTGCTGCCGTTGTCCAATAAAAGTCTGGCAGTGTGAAGTCTTCCACGGAAGTCTGCCACATTCACCAATGCTGTGGACAGTAAAACATGAGAATTACTATTTGAATAGGAAGATGTTAAATGGGTTGATAAGGCTATGTTCTCGGATGTATGTTCTACATGTAATTCTTTGTGTAATAAGGTGTTATGTTTCGTAGAACAATACTTGCAATGTGACAATTTACACCGTTTTTCTGTATGACCTGGACGTAAACAGTTCATACAAACATTACTTTCTGTAGCTTTTTTAATACGGGAATCTACGTCAAGATCCCTAAAAGACTGACAACTAAATAAATAATGATCTTGAGAACACAAAGGGCATTTATTATTGTTATTTTTGTTAGAATGTAAGTTAGTAGGTTTAGTTTTTGTTATATTTAAGTAATTTTTAGGTTTATTAATTTCAAAATTATTAGTGTTAAGTTTATTTTGGTTAGATTTAGAGCTTCTAATATCATTTAATGTTTCTAGTAAATCAGCCCTATTGTTTAGAAATTTTAAAAATGTTTTTAAGTCTGGAAATGAAGTAAAATTATTTTTATATTCTTCCCACTGACGGTTAGTGAAGTAATCTAATTTTTTTGACATAATGAAAATAATTAATGTGTCCCAGTGTTCAGTGGGTTGGCCAAGAGTTGCAAGAGCCCTTAAATTTTTATTTGTGACATCAATCATGTTTCGTATTGATGCACTTGATTCTTTTTGTATTTGATCTATATTAAACAAGGACTGTAAATGATTATTAATTAATAGTTTTTCATTATCAAATCTCTCAGATAAAATTTGCCATGCTATGGCGTAATTGCTAGCTTGAAATTCAATACTATTAATAATTAATGCTGCACTGCCGGTCAAAGCTGCGCGAAGATAATGAAATTTGTTTATGTCTTGTATGCTATCATTATTGTGAATAAGCGAAAGATACGTATCTCGGAACTGCAACCAGTGCTGATATTCCCCGCTAAAATGAGGCAAGTCGATTTTAGGCAGGCGAACGAAGTCATGTTTGCAGGCAGAAGCGTTAGGATGGCCGTCGCCGACCGAGGAGGCGGAAGCTGAAGACGAAGGGGCAGCGCGTGCAAGGAGTGTCCTCGCGCGGGCGACCTGCTCGAAGTACTGCTTCTCGAACAGTTCCCTTTCGGCATACATCTCATCCGCGTTCTCAGACAACAGCTCCAACTCCGTCTGCAATGTGTCAAATTCCTGATATGAAGCCTCTATAACAGTAAGACGGCACTCGAGTTCGGTTTGTTGAAAATTGTCTAATGTTGTTGCCGGTAACAATTTAACAAAGTTGGTAAATTGTGTTAATTTAGCTTTGGTACTTCCACGCTTTTTTATAAGCTCTTTTATCTTTGCGTCAGACATGGTGGTAAACAAATTAAAGAATAAAGGCAAGGCAAGTGACTTTGAATAAAAATGAAATTTACTTTGAAATGGATAGACCAAGAATTTAATGTAAATATAAGCTCTAAACTAAAACGTGCGCAAGTAAGTAATTGAAAGTAAAAGAAAAGAAAAAAATTGCCACTAAATTATATAGCACGAAAGAATGCGAAGAAAAGAAGTAAGTTTTACGTGTTGGCTATTTATGAAGAAATCAACGTTATGTCTGATCCGTATAGCACTATTTTAAAATTCCTGGAAGAAGAATAAGAAAGACAGGAATAATATGGATTGGAACGAACTCACTCAGCTTGAAAAATCCTTCCGGGTTCACTGTCCTTTAAGTGACCGCTGACGGTCAAGGTGAACAGTTCAATGTCCGCGGACGGTGACGCGCGGCGCAAATGAAGACGGCTTGATCTTGATTTATTTTGTAGGCTCGATGACCAATAGGTGAATGTCAGGCTCCAGTTGTGGGCTGGTGGTCCTAACTAAATTAAACTACTGTGTGTGGACTGTATAAAAAGACTGTATTCTGGTTCGTAATTACAAAAGAATAATATAATAAGAGCCGCGTGTGCGCACGAACGCGTCGATCAGGCGAGTGATCTGAGAGGGGCGAGGGCCCGCTTTTAAATATATGTCCGGCCGCCGGCCTCCACTACTCCGCAGGCGCGCTGGCCGCGCGCACCACGATGAGACGCAGGAACAGAAGCAAGACCGAAAAATCGAAATGGTTACAAGTAAATCAGTTTTATATAAAAAAAAGTTTAATAGGGCACGTCCCACACCAGCCGTAAAATAGCCCGCGCGAAACCCTCGCAGGTCTCCATTACGTCCGTAGCTGTAATCACAACATTGGGCAACGAAATTATAACCCATAGAATATCGAATACGGACATGATTTATATCACTCTGGTTAAAACTGAACTGATTGTGGCTCGGGATATTGGTACTCGTAAAAATAAGGCACTTTTATATCGTTCCGACGCTAACAATTAGGCCATCAGGGAAATAAGTAATGATGTCGTCATGTTATTATGTGATATTTTTTTTAATTTTCTATCAGTATAATATGTTTTATATGCGTAGTTTCTTATTTCACAAGACTCAATTATGTTGCAAGTTTAACTAACGAATGGGTGAACTCTAAAATGTGGTATACATATCCTACGAGTTTCTCTCCGCTTTAAAATTATGGTTAGAAGCAAGATCGAAAAATTAATACGGTTACAAGTAAATCAGTTTTTTAGAAAATAGTTTAATAGAACACGTCCTACACCAGCCGTAAAACAGTCCGTGCGAAACCCTCGAAGGCCTCCATTACGTTCGTAGATGTTATCACAACATAAAGCGGCGAAATTAAAACCTATAAAATATCGAATACGGACATGATTTATATCACACCCGTTAAAACTGAACAGATTGTACCTCGAGTTATTGGTAGGTACTCGTAAAAATAAGGGACTTTTCTATCGTTGCGACGTTAATGATAAAGTAAGTCATCACGGATATAGGTAATGTTGTCGTCATACGTGTTTCTCTCATAGGTTTCTCTCTGTTTTAAAATTATAGTTAGAAGCAAGATCGAAAAATCAAAACGGTTACAAGTAAATCACACCAGCCGTAAAACGGCCTGCGCGAAACCCTCACAGGCCTCCGTTACGTCCGCAGATGTTATCACAACATAAAGCGAAAAATTAAAACCTATAAAATATCGAAAACGGACACGATTTATGGCACCCGTTAAAAGGGAACAGATTGTACCTCGAGGACCCGTTTGACCCGTTTGATGGGTCCCCGTAGGATAAAAAATAGCCTATGTGCTGTTCCAGGCTTCATTTCTATATTAAAATCATAGGTGTTTAGCAAGTTGCTTGAACCGCGTTGACTCTATTACCCGTTTTCACGTAGGAATGAAGCATTTTCCCGCGGTTAAAATTGATACTCAGGATGAATGTAGCTTTCTAATGGTGAAAGAATTTTTGAAATCGGAACAGTAGTTTTTGAGTTTATTCATCACAAACATACAAAAATACAAATCTTTCCTCTTTATATTAGTACAGATACAAATCCATATTAAAGACAGAAAATGACTGTCCTATAGAAAGTGGAAAAACATACTCAGCTCTTCCTACTATAAAACGTTAACAAGTAAATAACTATATACATAAAATAGTTTTATAGGACACGTCTGACCCCAGTCGTAAAGCGGTGCGCGTAAAATTTCGCAGGCCGACATTACTGTAGCAGATGCTATCACAACGTAAAGTGACGAAATTAAAACCTATAAAATATCGAAAACGAACATAATTTATATCACGCTTTAATATGTCTGAAGAAATCGTAAAAAAAATCCCTACTAATATTATAAATTCGAAAGTAACTCTGTCTGTCTGTCTATCTGCTACGCTTTTCCGCTTAAACTACTGAACCAATTTCAATGAATGTTGGAACACAGATAGACTAGACCTTAGGAAAGGACATAGGATGGTTTTTATCCTACCTATAAAATGGGTCCACACGAGCGAAGCCGCTGCGGAAGGCTAGAAAAAAATAAAAATAAAAGTTAAATGATTTAGCCATACGGTTCGGTGGTCTAAATAATTGTTAATCAAACTCAACAAAAAATACTAAACTTTTTGGAACCATCATTACTTTAGTATACGTAGCAGTAGGTGTACGTACTCGTAGGTAGTCCATTACTCAAATCGAGTGGTTTGCTACGAAACGTTAATTTCGCTAAGTGAGAGATTTTAACTTCATGTGAGCGTAGCTCTTAGCGGTCGGTCCCACCGGCGCGTAGCCGCGTGGAACACAAATCAGAGCAAGTTTTTACCTTTACAATTTTGGTGAAAATGATTAAATGTTTCTTACTTTATATTCAATCTCAGTAGATCGCACTGTTTGACCGATATTGGTTTTTCGGTATTTATAAACTGTAACTGTGTACTGTCTACTTAGAAAAGAAATACGAATCATTTTATAAGAAAAAATGTAAAATTTATATCAAGAATTTATAACAAGAAGAAAAAACATCTATATGTTATACATGGTTATACTGTAAGTATTTACGTATTAAGTAGGTATGATTTCTTCTTTGCGATATACTTAATGTACTATTCTTTATTTATGTATATATTTTATCCTTCTACTTTCATAATACAGTTCTGTTTTATGCACCTACCACAGCATATCGCCACGGGTTGACTGGCAGAGAATGCCATTAGGCATTAAGTCCGCCCTTTGTACTTTTCGTTTATAAATACAATAAATAATAAATAAATAACATGAAATTATAAGAAACGTGAAACAATGCATCATTTCCACGACTTATCAATTTTTTAAAAGATTGTAGGCTTAGGAGAACAGAGTACACTGACTGGTACTTATCTACGTTGTACCTCAGGCAAAATTATTTCACTTAGTATTATCTATCTAATACCTTTAAACGAGCAATTCTTGTATGTATCTAAATATATTTTTTGAATCTCGGAAACGGCTCCAAATATTTTGATGAAATTTAGTACCCTGGTTTCGGGTGTGATAAATCGATCCACAAAATTTTTATTGTTGGAAATTTTTAACTGTATAAAAATATTTTCAATGATAATCAATTTAAATATAAACTGAAAATTACGACTCTTCCTGACATCTATTGGAGAGTATTAATAATATTGTGGCGTAAACGCTGTCAAACGGGGGAGCCCACGAGGCTCATTGTGGATTTCCTCAAGCGTCATTAGGACCTTGTGCTTTTTATAGGTTGGATGGTAGGAAGTTTAAAATATTATATTATTTAATATTATTATATTTTATGACGTTTTGCGTTTAACCAGTGGAGAGAGATTTTTATTATTTAAAATTCATGGTTCAACGGTAACGGCGTATTCTAATCTGACTATTTTGACATCCGGAAGTAAGATAAAAAATTATTGTACCTATATAGAAGGTCTTCTAATCGTGGCAGTACTCAACAGGAAATGAAATGAAATGAAATATTTATTTGCATAAAACACGGTACATTTTACGATAAAAATCTTACAATATTGTTCATGCGTGTCTTACCGACCTAGTCGGTGGGCAAATATTTGTTAATAAATAATATAAAGTCATCGTGTCTTTATTGATAACAGTATATCCTTAATCTATAGGTTAAATCATTAATTTACTTTTTTTAATTTAAGGATATTAAATGCAATTTCATACCCGAAGGTACATGTCATTTTTTTTTAAATAATAACAATAATAATTTAATAACAATAATATTATATATTAATAGTGATGATAATATTTGCATAATTGAATAATTGAATAAAAATTTATAATTTATTAGCCTAGCGTTTGAGGTGTCCAGCATGACAATATTCTATAAATTCCTTTGTGGAATAAAAACAGTTCTTAATCAATAATTTAAAAATAAAACCCTTGAACCGATTTAATGTTAGATTTTTTTAACCGAGATGGCAGCAAATTATAAAGTTTGATGCACATCACAAAGCTGTTTCTCGAATAGCATGCCGTATAAGATAATAGTCTATGCAATTGACCTCGATACCGATTGGAGAATGTATCATCTTTGGTATCAAATCGATTTTGATTATTTTTGACACATATCAGACTTTCGTAGATGTACGTTGATGGCAATGGCGGGAGATTTAGTTTTTTTTAAATATTGGCTTACAGGAGTCCATAGGTTCCGCACCTTAAATGGCCCTAACACATTTCTTTTGTATAATAAATGCTCTATTGAAGTCAGTTGAATTCCCCCATAAGAGTAATCCGTATCTTAGGACCGAACACACGTATCCGTGATAAGCCATCAATGCTGTTTTTTATTTGCTACTTTTGAAAGATGGTGTAAGGCGTATATGAATTTATTTAGTCTTTGGCATACTATTTCTACATGATTTTTCCAATTTAAATTTGAGTCGATTTCAATGCCAAGAAATTTAGCTATTTTATTTTAGGATGCAAGGTGTACCCCATATCTAAATCTGACGCGCTCGAGTAAATCCGAAAATCCCCTCTTGAGCTACTACTCCGCTCCGCTCCGCTACTACCATCCGCCAATCCGACGTTCAAAGAAATGACAACATCGATTTGAAAGAGCTCTATGAAAATTTCGTTCTTTGAATTAAAGCTTCCGTGGTCGAATGGTTGCGTGAGCTGACTGCGGAACTAGAGACCCGGGTTCAAACCTCGATCAAAACCATATTGTGTCTATTTTTTATTTTTATGAAAATAACTTTTTTTTATTAGGAGCTATTTCAGATGGCTTTGTTAAGTAACACGAAGCAAATTATTGTTTCGTTTTAAACTAAACCAAGAAAATATTTTTTTAGAAAATAAACGATTTAATGTTATCTCATTGTATAAAATCTGGTGCAATAAAGTATTTTTATATTGTATTGTATTGTATATATCCGAACAACGCTCGGGCGTCCAGGTACTAATACCTTTAAACGAGCAATTCTTGTATATATCTAAATATGTTTTTTGAATGTCGGAAACGGCTCCAAAGATTTTGATGAAATTTAGTACCCTGGTTTCGCGGATGATAAATAGATCCAGCAAATTTTTATTGAAAGAAATTGTCGTTTTATTTAATGTTTATGCCATTAAATATAAAATTACTCTTACTGACATCTATTGGAGAATATTAATAATATTGTGGCGTAGAAAGCCGTCAAATTTCGACTGTCAATCCGCTCTTCAAACAAATGATAATGTCGATATGAAAGACCTCTATAAATAAATAAATAAATAAATATCTTTGGACAATTCACACAACACCATCTGATTTCAAACTAAGCAGAGCTTGTACTATGGTAATCATAAAGCTGATAAACATACGTATATAATTATAAATACATACTTAATCTATAAAAATTTCGTCGATGTAATTAAAGCTTTCTTGGTCGAATGGTTACGAAAGCTGACTACGGAACTAGATACCCAGGTTCAAATCTCAAATACGCAAGACGCATTTTTTTTGTTTTTTTGTGACAATTTGTTTTTTCAAATTGGGAGCTAGGTATTTCAAAAGGCTTTGTTAAGTAACACTAAGTCAATGAATGTTTTGCTTAAAAATAAATCAAGAAAATCACTGTTTTTACTACTATTTTTTTACGTACGATTATTTTTTAAATAAATGAAGACATGAGCTTCAGTAGTCTGTAAGTATCTTAGTTCGTTTTAAAAATCATTTCAATTAATTCATAACGAAAAAATATTACAATTAAAAATAAACCACCTCATCACATTATTTTTATCTGTTTAACATTTACGACATCGACATTATAATTCACCCGGTATAAACCCCTCGTAGAACGCCTTACTTTATCACGACAGATATTAAAAGATTTGTATAAAGGTCGACGCGTTGATGTTACTACCTAATTACAAGTCCTGGTAATTGGTTATTGTCGAAAGGGCTTGAAATTCAAATCTTCTCATACAGTAAATTTATCTTAACATTCTTTCTCTTTGTCACACATAGTTGAATATAACTAACAAAAGTAAACATAATTTTCTCTTCCAGAAGGGACTCAAAGAACTTTTCTTTTTTTCTGTTATTAGTCTCATTTCTGATGGGTTAATCAGTAAGCAGCTGCCATAATACCAGTTTTATTGAATTGTCCAAGACTCTAACTTATTTCAGGATAGTTGCATACGTTTTTAGTATGACGCGACAAAACCGCATAAGCGAATACCTTAGGTTTTTTTCCGCCGACTTTTTTCCTCTTAGTGCACAAAAACCCTGCAATATGGGTACCCAATGCCTACAATCGGATACGATCTGAAATATAAATAAATATGAATATTGTTACGCCTTTGAGTACCTATATCTCAAAAACAAAGCGTCGTACAGCACTCAGCAGAATCCCAAAAACGCATAAACAGGTATTAGGTCTACTATCGAACAGTGAAGAAAGTTCTCGAAAAATCAGTCATAAGAAAAACATCGATTTCTACGAGTAAACAAATCCGCGGTGAGTACGTACCTATATATAGCGTACATGTATAGGTTGTTTACATCGCGGGTCGCGGCTATTGTTAATGACTACATAAGCTGTCTTTACACGGCTTAGGAACGCCAACCTTAAGCTAAGCCCGAAGAAATGTGCCCTCTTCAAGAAAGAAGTAAGCTACCTTGGGCACATAATTTCCCCGGAAGGAGTTAAAACCGACCCAGAGAAGATTAAGGCTGTGCAGGACTGGCCTACTCCGAGGAATAAATCTGAAGTACGTTCATTTCTGGGTCTGTGTACGTATTACAGACGTTTTGTAAAGAAATTTTTAGATATAGCCAAGCCATTACATCGTCTTACGGAAGAAAAACGAGATTTTGTCTGGGATTCGACTTGTGAAAATGCTTTCAGAGAGCTAAAACGTTATTTGTGTGAAACGCCTGTATTAGGATATCCAAGTCGCGATGGGAGATTCATCGTGGACACGGACGCGAGTAATACTGGAATCGGCGGCGTTTTATCACAGATACAAGGCGAGCACACTGTAGTGATAGCATACTTCAGCAAATCACTCTCGAAACCAGAAAGAAATTACCAACGGCATTTTCATTACCCATAGCGCGTAACAATTGGTGTCAGAAGCGGAATGCCGTTAGTACAACGAGACGAAGAGGGGCGCACTCCGAGGACCAGGAGACAGGTCGGTATGGATGCTGCGCGACAACTTGCGGCTGAAGGGGAGGACGAGACCGCTGCGCCGGGGTCGTCGTCAGGGGCAACCGCAGCACCGGCTCCGACAATGGATATGGCAGCGCTACTGTCTGCCATACAGGGGATGCAGGCCGATCTAGAGGCTCGACTAGAAGCTAGCCGCCGCGAACAGGAAGTCAGCCGCCGCGAAATCCAGGAACAGATCCAGGCCAGTCAAGAAGCCAGCCGCCGCGAACAGGAAGCCAGCCGTCGGGAAATCCAGGAGCAGATCCAGGCCAGCCGCGAAACTGTCATCGACAAAATTAATAGTGGGCTGACTGGACTTGGGGAAAAGCTCAAAGAGGTGCAGCAGGAAGTAAAGGAAATTACGCTGAGGACGGATCATTTGGAGGAGCGAGTCGAAGGCCATGACAACCGCCTACAACAGCTTACCAACGAGGTCGTTAAGCTAAAGACTCGCGAGCCCGTAGTTGTTCCGTCATCATCATCGGCGAGGCTCGACCTTCCACATTTTGATGGAAGCTCTTCCTGGTCGGCGTTCCGATACCAGTTCGAGACGCTCGCAAAAGCAAATGCCTGGGGGGATGATTACTCTTTTACTGCTCTAACTCTGGCCTTAAGAGGAGACGCCTTGATGACTATAGATAACCTACCGAAGGAAGGCCGGACACTGGAAGCTCTAATGGAAGCGCTAGAAACTCGCTATGGCGAGAAACATTTAGAATATGTGTACCGAGCCCAGCTTCGAGAGAGGACCCAGAAGCCCAACGAGAACCTCCAGCAGTGGGCAACGGAGGTTGAAAGGCTTGTAAGGCGTGCTTACTCTTCGACACCAGGGAATATCGAAGTGTACTTACTGCAGGCATTTGTCGACGGGATACGAGATTTGGAAGTCAGGGCTGCTGTGCGCCTGGGCCATCACCAGACTCTGAAGAGTGCTTTGGCCCATGCCCTGGAAGTTGAAGCCGTGAGACAAGATACAAGGTACCATAAAGTAAGGGAAGTGGTAACGAAGGAAAAGAAACCACGTTATGGACCCACTTGCTACGGTTGCGGCGAAAAGGGGCACATTCGCTTGGAGTGTCCCAAGAAAGAAAGAAGATGGGTTTCTTACTACGGGACCCATGCTGAAAAGATGGAACGCAAACCTGTCTCAGCAGAGAAGGTGTTCGGTGCCGCCAAGCCCGTGGATACGGTGTCAAAGGACCGCGCGATAGAAGAGCGTTTGCGAAAGCAGGCAGTTGAGTCCTGGCGCGATACTGGGAGGTGCAGAAATGGCGACACCGGGGAACAACGTGGGGGCAAGGATTGCGGGAAGGACACGCGCACTTACAACAGGGAGAGGCCTAAGATATACCAGCATCAACAACCCATGACGCGAGAGGCTGCAGTTCAAACAGAAGATGCAAATGGAGTATCCTTAGGTAGAAAACGACATAGCAGCGCCGACTGTCAGAAACAAGAAACCACCGGACATGTGAAATTAATAAGGACACAAGGTTTAGACGACGAATGGACCAACGAAAACATGAAAAAGGCGCAAGAAGAAGATGATGATCTACGGTTAATACTAGACTGGAAGCGAAGTGAGAACAAACCCAGCTGGAATGATGTGTCAGCATGTAGCCCAGTCACTAAAAGCTATTGGGCTCAATGGGACAGCTTGGTCTTGGAGAATGAAGTCTTACATAGAAGATGGGAGTCTAACACCGGAAAGGAAGTAACTCTACAGATCGTAGTACCAAGAAGTATGGTGTCTTCTGTCCTAAGGCACATTCATGATGGAACTTCCGGTGGGCACCTTGGCGTTAAGAAAACACTAGTAAAGTTGCGAAGAAGATTCTATTGGGTACATTGTCGAGAAGATATTGAAGATTGGTGCAGAAAATGTACAGCTTGCGCTTCAGTCAGAGGTCCCCAAACAAGAAGTAAAGGCAAATTAAAGTTGTATAACGTTGGAGCACCTTGGGAGCGCATAGCTATTGATGTAGCTGGACCATTTCCAGTTACCGAAGATGGAAACCGATACATCGTAGTTGTGCAGGACTATTTCACCAAGTGGCCTGAAGTATTTGCCACTCCCAATCAAGAAGCACACACCGTGGCTAAAAAGCTCGTGCAAGAAGTAGTCTGCCGATATGGTGTACCTATGGAAATCCATTCGGACCAAGGACGTAATTTCGAGTCGGGTCTTTTCCAAGAAATGTGTAGTTTGCTGGGCATGCATAAGACGCGCACGACTCCTGCTCATCCACAGTCAGACGGTATGGTCGAGAGATTCAACCAAACGTTGGAAAATCACTTGGCTAAGGTAGTGGATGAACATCAAAAAGATTGGGACCAATACATACCTCTGTTCCTTATGTCGTATCGTTCGGCACTCCACGATAGTACAGGATTTACGCCAGCAAAGGTAAACTTTGGAAGAGAAATGAGGCTTCCGATAGACGCCATTACTGGAACTCCACCGGATGGTCCCAAGATTGTGACGGAGTACGTAAGTGATCTTCAACACCAGCTAAATGAGGTACACAAGATGGTTCGGGAGAACAGCTTGAAAACCAGCACAAGCATAAAGACCCGATACGACAGGAAAGCCAATTCTAAGGGATTTGAAGAAGGATCTTTAGTGTGGTTTCACAATCCGCAGAGAAAGAAGGGGAAGTCCCCGAAATTACAACCTCGTTGGGAAGGACCTTACACTGTTGTCACAAAGATTAACGACATCACGTACCGGATTAAGAAGGGTCCCCGCGGCAAGCTAAAAGTAGTACATGTAGACCGACTAGCAAAATACTACGGAAAGAATCATGCTCGGGACGAGCATGACTAAGGAGGGGGTAATGTTACGCCTTTGAGTACCTATATCTCAAAAACAAAGCGTCGTACAGCACTCAGCAGAACCCCAAAAACGCATAAACAGGTATTAGGTCTACTATCGACCAGTGAAGAAAGTTCTCGAAAAATCAGTCATAAGAAAAACATCGATTTCTACGAGTAAACAAATCCGCGGTGAGTACGTACCTATATATAGCGTACATGTATAGGTTGTTTACATCGCGAGTCGCTATTGTTAATGACTACATAAGCTGTACATAGGTGCGTAATAAAAGGTTCGGGACGGGCCTATTGTATTTGGTGGTTCGGGAAATTTCTAGACAACCATGGGTAGCCGTATATAAGGCACGCGCCGAGCCGCGACTGGGCAGTTTATTTCCGGAAGTGAAACCGAAGCGATCTCTACCAAGCGACAAGGAAGAATTATTTCGACGACTCAAGCGAAGATATTGGACTATAGTGATTGTGCATTGTGATTCGGACTTTGTTAAGTGGATTTTTGTGGAAGCTGACAATAAACGCCTTCTACGTTACCAACGGCATTTTCATTACCCATAGCGCGTAACAATATAATAATTGAAGAAACAAACAAATAAATAACAACAACAATAATTTGTCTTTGTCTTTGTGACAAATTCATAAATTTATTTCAGGAAAATCGTATACGTTTATGGGTTGCTGTAACAACTTAACACCACGTATAAAATCGTGTTTTAAAAAAAACTTTCGAAGGACAACTAACAAACTGATCGCTACTTCATACTTAAAACGTAAAAGAGAGACTTAATCTCTAATGGTCATTTTACCTAAACCACCTCATAACATTATTCTAATCTTACCGTTTACGACTTTATAATTAGCTCAGTACAAACCCCTCATAGAACGCCATACTTTATCACTGCAGGGTATTAAAAGATTTGAGTAAAGGTCGATTCAACGCGTTGATGCTATGTACCTACCTATACCTGTTAATTCGTTATTCTCGAAACAGCTTTATATTAAAATCTCCTAACATAGTAATTTTATCTAAATAACATGTCTCTTCTTTATACAATAAGAATACGGTTGAATATATTAACAGAAGTAGACATGTTCTACCGTTCCAGAAGGGACTCTATAACTTGTCTTTTTTCTTCACCGGCCTCCCTTCTGATAGATTTATATGTAATTAACCTATAATACCAGTCTAAGTGCATTGTAACTTCAAGAATCTAATTTTGTTTAGAATAGGTATAATACATTTGATACGTTTATGCGTTGTTAACACAACTTCACTCCATTTAAACCAACCTGTTTTAGAATAACTTTTAGGGACAACTAAGAAATTGATAGAAACTTAAAATGAAATAAATTAAATTAAATAAATAAATTAATTAAATGAAATGAAAGAATAAGTTAATGGTATAGTTATGGTTATAATATTTAAAATTGTGCCTGTACCATCTCATAACATTACTCTCACCTTTTTAACACTCGCGACTTTACAATTAGCTTAGTACAAACCCCTCACAGGATGTCATACTTTATCACGGCAGACTATTAAAAGATTTGCATAAAGGTCGGCGGGACGCGTTGACGCTACGTACCTAATTACAAGTGTTGATAATTCGTTATTCTCGAAACGGTCTATAATTATTATTTTCTGATGGAGACGTTTTGTCTAAACAACATGTCCCTTTACGGTTATGAGTGTTATGAGATTAGGACAAACGTATTTAATGTTTTGTTACACTAGGTTGGACATATTTACACGTGTTATCATAAATATCGAGTAGGAATACTCTTATACGACATAGATATAAGAAATCTAGTTGGTACTAGAACTAGTATCATCTGTACAAATAAATAAATTTGGAGTATCTGTTTGTAATATTGAAATAACTTGATGTAACCCTTTTTGCGTCTCACTGCTGGGCACGGGTCTCTCCCCATTATTGGGGAGGCCTGAAGTTTACTCCAACACGCTGCTCCAATGCGGGTTAGTGGCGATGCGGGTTAGTGGCCAAACCGCTGTCGGATGTTTTCAAACCGCCCACAAGGCCTCCGACTAGGTTTAACGACTGTTATCTATCGACAACAACCGGGACCGACGGCTTAACGTGCCCTCCGAAGCACGGAAACGCGCATTAAATTTTTTCCACTAGCGGTCACCCATCTCACACCCGGTCGCGCCCATTTAGCTCAGTGGCATAGATCGTTTGCGTTCTACGCTAACCGCCGGGCCATGCGCGCTTCGTATACATATGTATGAATGCATACATGCACACATGCGTACATGCATATGAATGTATATATGATACATATGACAAAACAACATTCATTAAATTTTTTGTCTGTCTGTCTGTCTGTCTGTATATCTGTCTGTCTGTTTGTTTGTTCTAATCTCTGAAACGGCTGAACCGATTTTGCGGGACTTTCACTGGCAGGTAGCTGATGAAATAAGGACTTAACTTAGCCAACTTTTATTTTAAAAAAAACTAAAATTAAAATCTACGCCGACGAAGTAGTATTAACTATAAAATGTGCTACACGTATTTCTCTGAATTAATTGTAGGTGTTATTGTGAAGTAATAGTGTGACTTTTTACCGGTAAAACTAGCAACGGCATCATTAAACCGGGTAATCACCACAGCTGCATCCATTACTACCGTAAATCAATTCTACTTTGATTCAAATAAAAGGTGAGCATGTCCGTCAGACTAATATGAGACAACCATCAGCCTCTGGACGCTAAATAGGTTCTCTGGAGTAGCAGCGCAACTTTATACGACCTCAGTCAAGACTCAAGTTTGTATGATCTTATCCATTTATAGACTGGAGCTACCACTCACCAAATAGCCTGCAAGGTTTGCTACTCCATTAAAATTAAAATAAAATAAAGACTAAAAGGTCTAAAAGCAATATCACAGAGTTCCATCATAACTTTTTAAATAAATAACACGGAGCGAACGAATGCTCAGAACATTTTCACAAACCGCGAATCGTTTATTCATACAAATTACTACTACTACAGGCCTTTGTGTATTTGTGGTTTGTCCTCGCTAATAGTTACAGCCTATTTGAATCGTAGATTTAGCATATACATAGATGAATGAGGTATGCCTTATATAAATATTGTATTTATTAATTTATTAAGCGTAAATTTAAGCTTAGGCAATTTTTGTAAAAACTAACGTTTATTTTAGTACTATAATACTTTTTTAACTAAAAATGAGAGAAAATATTTAAAACTAGCGAACACGGCAGACGTTGTCCTGCTTTAAAGTATCAGAAATAAATTAATATTGCAACTTTAAATTGAGATATAAGTTATCCTATCTTTCAAGTTGGATCAAATTGCACACGGTGAGCAAACTTTATTAAAATTGGTTACTTAACCGATTTTAATAAATCTTCTACTTAAAGTACTTAGTTAAGGAGTCCATCGCGGACAAACAACGTGACACGTAATTATATATATTAAGTTTTGTTTCGCGCATCGGATTATTTCTTAAATAAATGCATGACATGTCTGCGTCCAGTCACGAGAGGAAATCTCCATTTTGAGGGCAAATTTTTTGGGATTGAGCCTCAAAATAACTGGGAAATAATTTTTGGATGACCTTTAAAGCAATATCACAGAATTCTGTTATAAAGTTTTAAAAACATGGGGTGAATGAAGGCTCAGAACATTTTCACAAACCGCGAATCGTTTATTCATACAAATGACTCAGGCATTTGTGTATGTGTGGTTTGTCCTCGCTAATGGCCACAGCCTATTTTAATCGTGGATTTAGTTAGTATTTTGATAAAAGAGGTGAGCTGGACATTAATTTTGTTACAATAATTTTACAAAGCTGCATTTTAATATAATTAATTATGTTCAGAAAAAAGTTATAATATTTTTTATGTTTTCGCTTAATTTGATTTACTACTAAGATACTAAAAGTGAGAGAAAATATTGCCTTAAACAATCACAAAGATTTTTTGTATTGCCGTGCCCTTATGAATATGTAAACGTACTCGCACTAATTGCCAGCGTTGTTGACTAGGGCCTTAATCCCTCTTAATTAGAAAAAAGTGATGACTAGTCATAAAAATGGAATTTTTTTATTGATAATACCTATACAGAATTGTATTACTGATATTACGTTAACAGCAATGTCGCAGATTCCCATCATAAAGTTTTTAATGAATAATACAGAGCGAACGAATGCTCAGAACATTTTCACAAACCGCGAATCGTTTATTCATACAAATGACTACAGGCCTTTGTGTATTTGTGGTTTGTCCTCGATAATAGCTACAGCCTATTTTAATCGTGGATTTAGTTATTATTTAGATAAATGAGGTGAGCTAGACATAGATTTTGTTATAATCATATAATAAAGCAATAATTTAAACATAGTTTACTATATATTCAATCGTGAGTGTAACTTTACATTTAAAGATTATTTACATATAGTAGTAGTAGTAAGCATAAATTTTGCTTTGCCAACATGTCTGTCTGCTGCACCACCATGATGTTACTCAAATCTTAGAGGAATCCCTTGTTTAGCAGAAAGACGCTAAAAAGGGTCAAAAATCTAATCTAGATTAATATTGATCTATGTACATATCATACATACCTGTCAGTACGAATTAGGTTACCGGAGCGTGCAGTGTGAACGAGTTATGCAAAATGAGTTATCTGTTGCCTGCGTCCGGTTAATTCAGTTCTTTCTCTTTAGTCCGCAGACCGGGAATACCTATTTTGCATTTTGATGAAATATTTTGCTCGTTTCCTGTCGATATTGTTGAATTTTTCAAGTTTAATTTCATTCTGACCCAGTTTAAGGTAGAGTCGACGAGCCTCGCTTCATATTTTCGGAAACTGATTTGCGTCACGGTAAAACGAATATTGTCTGATTTTTATTGTTTTCTGTTTAATATCCATATTACATAAAATACAGGATATTATTATACACTACGTATCTGTACATCGTGTATACTGCTGTGCTTGTAAGTAAATGTGTTGGGTATTTATTTACTGTAACGTTAATGTACTGTGATCAATGATGATCCCATGCGAACTTTGCGTACTTAAATGGCATTAAGCTGAATGTAAAACATTATGATAATTTGTGTAATTATAGTATTCGTTTCTCTAATCAAACTTACAAGGCTCTACAATTTGAGGAGAAAAACGAATCTAGTCGCATAAATTACGACGAATATTAGCAAAGCTTGCTTGTAACTTGCTTAAAAACTCAAAAAGTCTGATCAATCCAAAGAAATTGTTATATTTGAGTTTGTAAAATTTAAAATTTATTTTAATACATCATCCTATAAAATAATGTTTCAAGTGTTAACCCGTCAGTGCAAATTAGGTTACCGGAGCGTTCAGTGTGAACGAGTTATGCAAATCGAGTTGTTGCCCGCGTCCGGTTAATTCAGTTCTTTCTCTTTAGTCCGCGGAGCGGAAATACCTATTTTGCATTTTGATGAAATATTTTGCTCGTTTCCCGTCGATATTGTTGCATTTTTCAAGTTGAATTTGATGCTGACCCAGTTAAAGTTGACGAACCGCCGTTTTATGTTCGGGAAACCAGCTAGCGGCGCAGTAATTTGAATTGAAATTAACAGCCATGTAAATAATAAAATGGAATTTATACAGTTATAGTTTACAATCATAATTCATAATAGGATCTATGTTAATTTTTGTACCAGCCCAGCTGTTTTATTGTAAATAATAAAAGTATCTGCACTACAAAATTTCGATGCTAAACATTTATATGTATATTTAAATAACCTCAACAGCAAAGACAATTTCCTCGAGTATTAAAATAAATTACTAAACACTTTGAAAGTTAAGCCTGGTATAGAGCAGGCTACGTAGATACCACATACGTTGCTGTTACCTCCATTTATATAATCAAATTAAGTATTTAGTTAAAATGAAGACACTTAAAATATTTTCAGTTCATTACACAAATTGTTTATTAAATGAAAAGCATTGTCAGACGCTATGGAAAGTTTATATTTTTTGGATACTTGTGACACAATCACTGCTAGTAAAATAAGATACATTACGTCACCAACTTCGACACTCATAAATCTATCCAGCATCACCTTGCACAAAGTATATCAGAACGTTTATAAAGCTAAAATACTTCTAACAGCGAAGGATTAAGAACCTTACTATTTAACGCCTCTAAAGCTAATTTAAAGAAGTTAATCCTCCAAAACCGCACATAACTAGTTGGGACAACTTTGTCATTGAGCGGGACAAGTTAGGGCAGGAACAGATTATCGACTTTAGGCTTCTATATAAGATTTTTTCGAGAATTCCATCAACATGTCAAGTTTAAATTATTGGTCAATACAAATATTATATTAAGGAAAGATTTTGTTGAATTTCAAAAATTACTGCAGCGTTAATAAGTCTGTTCATTACATTATACACCGATTACACCTGTTTTACCATACTCGAAAAATCAACATGACGTAATATATCCTGATATCATGACGATTGACGACCCGTGTGGTACAACGGTTACCATGCCGGACTGCTCCTGGGTTCGATTCCCGGCGAAGCAGAGATTGAAATCATAAGTTTCAGATTCTATTCTCGATCTGGGTATTTTTGTTCATGTATATGTGTGTGTACATGGTACCCATGACCTACCTATGCCTATCTGTTACGAGTTGCAACGAGTAAAACCTAGGCAAACGTCGCAAAAAAGTAAAATCGCAAGTGTATATTGTAAACTTATGGGTTGGCTTTCATCAGATTGAAGTCCTTAACTTTGCTCAACTCTATAAAGGATCGCAGTGACAGTTTTAATAGCATTAAGGTCAAAGTTGATCCTCATAGAACGTAATTAAAGAACTCCAGCACTATAAGTCAAATGGTTAGGTCTTCAAAAACAAGTTTCTGGTTTTGAATACCGCTTCATTCATCTCTCATTTCCCTATTTTTTTTACGGTGAAATAAAAGATCGACGACTTAAAGCAATGATATTACAAATTTAAATGACATTGCAAGAATGTTCCTATCGGTCGCTATGATACTCCGGCGGAGACCACGCCATGGCCTTGTCCGGACTTCTGGGTTCGTGCAGCCGTTCGTGTAACAGAGTAAAGTAAGAAAGAAAGAAAGAAAGAAAGAAAAATGTTCATTTCATATTAGGAATACAAAATATTCGCTTAATGAATTTCATTTTTTCCGGTCACCGCCTTTAGGTGCCCGTTTGAGAAGAACTGAGAGTAAAAGGCGGCAGAAATAAGCTTCCTGCAGAGAGAGACAGACCCAGGTCGATATTTTGAAAAAATTGCTATTTTTCAATGAAAAAAACCTGCCGAAAGAATTTTTACAAAGCATGGCAATAATATATCTGAATCAAATCTACAAAATGTTTAGATTGTTTAGATTTTAATTAACGGGAAAATTATTGTATGGAGATAAACTAAAAGACACTGTTTTACATAAACTTTTTTTTTATTTTATTTTTCAACCTTTTATATGTCCCACTGCTGGGCACAGGTCTTGTGGACGTATAATATATTATATTATCTAATAATCCAACTTTTATTTATTCTCTATATATTCTAGATGATCCGTCAGGTGCAATGGCTAACACTCCGGACTGCCGATCGGAGGGTCTTGTATTCAATGCCCGGAGCAGCATAAATTTGAATGAGTTTAAATTTCTGTTCTCGGGCTGGGAGTTTGTGTTTCTGTATGTGAGTGTCCATGGTATCCTATGGGGCTATGAGTGCGTAGCGTTATTTTCTTATTTATTTATTCTTACCGTATATTTACATCTGGTCTATATTTTAGTAGCGTTCAGTGGGCAGCAGGAAACCGCGGTGTTCACACAATTAAAAGTTGAGCTTCATTACTCGAGTTTTGACACTATTACCGCTTTACCAACAAATTTGTAACCGAGTAGAATTACCTCGCTACAACTAAATAGTAGTTGTTATACTTTCACACGATTGTGCGACGCATAGGAGGGTAATGTTTAGTATCCCATGTATGTACCACCTATTATCTAATATATGTATATAAATTACGTGTCACGTTATTTGTCCGCGATGGACTCCTAAACTACTCAACCGATTTTAATAAAATTTGCACACCGTGCAGTATGATCCAACTTGAAAGATAGGATAGCTTATATCTTAAATTATAGTCACAATATTATTTTATTTCTGATACATTAAGGCAGGACAACGTCTGCTGGGTTCGCTAGTATACACATATGTATATTATGGTGTTGTAGAATACAAATCAATGATGAAATATTTCTTAAAATAAAAAATTATTATGAATAATCACCACCACTAATGTTGCATGTTTTTTTAAAGAAATACATACCCACGTCATTCAGTAGAACGTTTTCATCATTTATCCGAAATCCGGTATATTTATTTTTTTAATTATATATGAAACGTTGAGGCCTAGAGGCGCCACTTTGGAATTAAATTAAAGCTAATCCATTTTAATATAAAATCTTCTGTCATGATTATACTCTGGGACCATTAGTTTAGCCAGTAAATGTCTTGACAAACAACCCCACCGACAATTTTCCACGTTTTGGAAAAAAATGCCCATATTTCACTAGCTGTACCTCCGCAACTAATAGACCTAGAGAGCTCATGTTGGGCTTAAATTGTAGTAAATTTAGTTAGCTTGTTAAAATAATGTGACAAGTATATCTGAAAAACGCTTCCTTAAGGTACTTTTTTCAAAAAAACTGAAACAAGAGCCAGAATTTCGCAGTTTTTCGAGCACCATGGTGGCAGCACAAGGTTTTCAGGGTTGCAATTTTTGAAATGAAATGAAATGAAATGAAATATTTATTTGCATAAAACACGGTACATTTTACGATAAAAATCTTACGATATTGTTCCTGCGTGTTTTACCGACGTAGTCGGTGGGCAAATATTTATTAATAAGCTAAAGTCATCGTGTCTTTAGTGATAACAGTATATACTTAGTCTATAGGTTAAATCATTAAATTACATTTTTTAATTTAAGGATATTAATGCAATTTCATACACGAAGGAACATAACAATAGTAATTTAATAACAATAATAATTCAATAACAATAATATTAGATACTAATAATAATGATAATATTTGCATTATTGAATAATTGAATAAAAATTTATAATTCATTAGCCAAGACTTTGGTATAGACTACTCTTAGGGGACCTAACAACATATAAAAGATTCGTAGATACATGCGCGTTTGCGATGTTTGATGTCGATAATGACTGGCCTATAATATATTATGTGCCATTTTTATGGAATAAAAATATAAATTTGATAATACTTTCATAAAATTATTTTCTTAATCCTTTCAAGGATTAGGTACTAAAGATTTTTCAATAAAAAAAATTTCAGACCATAACTCCACTCTATATGGTTTACCATTTTATATGGTGGATTTATATGTAAATACAACATATCAAAATTCGGCAGTTGATAAAATTCCCTTCACTTGTGAACTTCACCATGAGCACAGTCAAAATTCGACATTTTTAAATTAATAAGTCCATACATATACAAGCAAGTGCTACAAAAAAGGATCTCGAAAGCCATTTGACTTTGCACAATTTATTATTCTATTTTACTGTGATGGATATTACAGAAGCACGCACGGAACAATTTTCCGAGAATTCAACTTTTATCATACAAGCAAAGTGAAAAGTTATACTATTCTTATTGTAAAAAGAGCTTTTACAATTTAAGTAGTATTCAATTTTTGGAGGTTCAGTCATGTATATAATCAAATACTAAGAAAATTTAGTAAACGCAAAGCTACATTCTGACCAAAAGAATTGAAGATTAAAATTGCAGAAGCATAGAACTCCATAATGACTTTTACATTTTTTCATGTATGGTACCTTTAAAATGATAATATTAATTTATTTTTATGATACCTATTAAACTTTTAACAGGTACTGTTAATTTTATTTCAATGTCAAATTAACACACTCTTAAAATAACCCCAATTATTTAATGAACTTGAGTATGACAAACAGTAATGAAAGCATCTCTTTGGCCGTGCGATGTTGGAGCAAAACTATGAATTTTTAATGAACTCTGCGATATGCTAAGTAACTCATATTTATTCAAATAGCCGCGAATTTTCAGTCACTTTGTTTATAAAGCGCTTTACTTCACAGAGTTGCGAAATGTTATCGAAATTGATGTCAAAGAAGTCAAATTTTTACTTCACTCAATTTTTTACTTCGTAGCGCAGGTGAATAAAGATGTAAACTTTACTTATATTCATAAAAAAACATACTATAATTTACTAGCTGACCCCGCGAACTCCGTATCGCGTTTAAATATTAAATAATAATAATAATGGATATAAACCTTCTCCGTGAAAAAATACATATACATACCAATTTTCATAATAATCGGTCGAATAGTTTCTGAGTTCAGCGATGTCATATATACAAACATCCTCTTTTATATGTATAGATTATACCAAACAGAACTATCAAAAACATAAAATTATTAGTTTATTATGTATTGGAGTTTATTTTCTACTACCAAATGTAATGTAAGGTACTGTAGTATTTTTAATGTACTACAATATTGTGTAAGTAATAATAATAATTTTAAGAGACTAAGCCTAAGACTAAGTATTGTGACTAAGGTTAATAGTGAATTCCGGTGAATGAAATGTAAATATTGATCGAAAATTAACAATAAATGCGTAACGAGCGTAAGGACGAAAAAAGCACATTTCAATTAGTGTAATAGTTATATTCTCACTAACAGGGCTAGGGCGTTTCTTTTACGATTGAATTTCATTATTTCATCGTTTTATTTCATAAAAAAATCCAATAGGGATACGCAAGAGTTTTTCAATAAACACATGTTGTACAATGGTCGAAATATCAGTAAAAAGTGATACGAAAATATGTAAAATATTGGAAGTTTCAAATATCATTCAGAATTTTAAAAAAGTTAGCCCTCTTTTTCAGGATATTAAAGACGTAGTTATAATTAATTTCCGATATTTCAGTATACTCTTAACAACTTAATTTGGTAGCCACGTGGTTTTTTAACACGCTTTTATTAACTTGACCTGTATGTATGTAAGTATGTATGTATGTAACGGAATCTTTTAACTTCATTTTCACTTACTTCTAGGAGTCTGATTAACTTGAAAATTTGCACAGGGGTCAAGGGCCGATGACAATACAATAATCTCATAACTTTATATCAAATTCCTAACTAGGATCATCAGAATTAAAAAAATATATACGAGGAGCGGCTGATAAGTTCGTGGCCTAAGGTACTTAATGAAACAAATATAAAGTTTTTTATTTTATCACGTCTAAGCGTCTGATTAACTTAAAAATTTGCACAGGGGTCAAGGGCCAATGACAATTCAATAATATGAGAATAAAAATCCAACTAAAAAATTAAAAATAAATAATGTAGTTTAAAAAACTAAAAAAACACGCTTTTGTGAAAATACGAACTAAAAAGTAAAAAAATAAGAAGAAAATGTATTTTACGGTAAAAAAAGCGTGGGGTGGTTTTTAAGATAAGTACTATTGACACCATGCACCCCACGCTTTTTTTACAGTAAAATACATTTTCTTCTTATTTTTTTACTTTTTACTTCGTATTTTCACAAAAGCGTGTTTTTTAGTTTTTTAAACTACATTATTTATTTACTGCTTAAGTTTATTATTATCACCTATAAATATAAACAAATTACCAACTTTCATCAAAATCTTAGTACCCGTAGCTCAATTTTTTGTACAAAAATACGAGTAATTATTAGCAAAAAATACATATACATACCAATTTTCATAATAATCGATCGAATAGTTTCTGAGTTTAGCGATGTTATATATACAAACATCCTCTTTTATATGTATAGATTATACCAAACAGAACTATCAAAAACATAAAATTATTAGTTTATTATGTATTGGAGTTTTTTTCTACTACCAAATTATGTAATGTAAGGTACTGTAGTATTTTTAATGTACTACAATATTGTGTAAGTAATAATAATAATTTTAAGAGACTAAGCCTAAGACTAAGTATTGTGACTAAGGTTAATAGTGAATTCCGGTGAATGAAATGTAAATATTGATCGAAAATTAACAATAAATGCGTAACGAGCGTAAGGACGAAAAAAGCACATTTCAATTAGTGTAATAGTTATATTCTCACTAACAGGGCTAGGGCGTTTCTTTTACGATTGAATTTCATTATTTCATCGTTTTATTTCATAAAAAAATCCAATAGGGATACGCAAGAGTTTTTCAATAAACACATGTTGTACAATGGTCGAAATATCAGTAAAAAGTGATACGAAAATATGTAAAATATTGGAAGTTTCAAATATCATTCAGAATTTTAAAAAAGTTAGCCCTCTTTTTCAGGATATTAAAGACGTAGTTATAATTAATTTCCGATATTTCAGTATACTCTTAACAACTTAATTTGGTAGCCACGTGGTTTTTTAACACGCTTTTATTAACTTGACCTGTATGTATGTAAGTATGTATGTATGTAACGGAATCTTTTAACTTCATTTTCACTTACTTCTAGGAGTCTGATTAACTTGAAAATTTGCACAGGGGTCAAGGGCCGATGACAATACAATAATCTCATAACTTTATATCAAATTCCTAACTAGGATCATCAGAATTAAAAAAATATATACGAGGAGCGGCTGATAAGTTCGTGGCCTAAGGTACTTAATGAAACAAATATAAAGTTTTTTATTTTATCACGTCTAAGCGTCTGATTAACTTAAAAATTTGCACAGGGGTCAAGGGCCAATGACAATTCAATAATATGAGAATAAAAATCCAACTAAAAAATTAAAAATAAATAATGTAGTTTAAAAAACTAAAAAAACACGCTTTTGTGAAAATACGAACTAAAAAGTAAAAAAATAAGAAGAAAATGTATTTTACGGTAAAAAAAGCGTGGGGTGGTTTTTAAGATAAGTACTATTGACACCATGCACCCCACGCTTTTTTTACAGTAAAATACATTTTCTTCTTATTTTTTTACTTTTTACTTCGTATTTTCACAAAAGCGTGTTTTTTAGTTTTTTAAACTACATTATTTATTTACTGCTTAAGTTTATTATTATCACCTATAAATATAAACAAATTACCAACTTTCATCAAAATCTTAGTACCCGTAGCTCAATTTTTTGTACAAAAATACGAGTAATTATTAGCAAAGTCATTTATAACTGAAGATGAAGAAAACTGTGATATTAAGACTTAATTAAGTTGTTAGAATCTTTGCCAAGTTTTACAGAAGCAATATGGCAGGATATGCTCCAGAGCGCTCAACTAGAACAAAATCTGCAACGTAGTTACCAAATTGGGTATCTATTCGTTTCCTTCTAAATGGTTAGTTTTAATTTTAAATCCTATCAAATTTTAAGAAGATAGTTGCAGCTGTGGTAGTCAGAACCACAAAATTTAGAAGTTAGGAGACCATTAAAAAACCACTAAAATGATATTGGGCTAAACTGGGCTTATAGCAAATACCTTTTAGTTTTGCAAGAATATTTGGAAATATTAGATAGAACTGTCTTCTACCTGATCATACGTGTTCAAAACTACAACAAGATGCGTAAAACGAGCAGTGAACAGAAAAAAAGGATGATTACTAATTTAGGGAAGGCTAAAAACTTAAAGCGCAACCCTTTGATCTAAAAAAACAATACACAAAATTTATTGTATTATAGACACTGAGGTCCTTTTGGTTATTAAGTATTATATGTTTTAAGTCTTACGTAAAATCATATTTTATACAACAAGGCCACAGTATTGCATTTTAAATCCCAGAAAGTAATGATGCTCTCCAATCTTAAAAGATTGCAAGAAACAAAGTAAACATCCTTTTAGTTTTCTTTTCTGTCTGTAAAAGAGATGTAACACTGTGAATGTGGGGGCTAGTAGCGAGCGAGCGCACTTAACGGAATTACCAGTTTGAAAACCGCTTGAATTTGGTAATGGGTTACAGAGTTTACGTTTAGGTTTAGGATTTAACATATTTAATTTTGATTTAAAACATCTAATGCGGTAGTTTATACGGATTTTCGGCATGGTGACGTGTCTTATCAAACAACTTTTAAATCCTACGCAGTAACACCATAAGCTTATTTCGGTAGCGGTACAAAATACGAAAAATTTATAGAAACAACGATTAGAGTGACTTCTTTCTTTTATTAATTCTACTTTTGAGCGATCCATAGTACTTCAAAAAGTGTCTTTTTTTGCATATTTGCAATCCAAATAAGACGTTTTACAACGTACGTGCGTAACGTACTACGACGGCTTACATTTTATTTAGTAGAAACCTTACAGCAGAGTTAGAGTCGAAAATACTTTTACTAAGAAATTTTATTACGTATATACGAGTATATAGGTACACAATTCCGTAACAACATATCAGGATCCAGGAATGTTTTGGTTAAGCTGTTGTTATATCTGTAATAGTGTTATTTTAACTTTTACTTTTGATTGAATATTTTTAATTACTTAAAAGATAACTAAAGCAAGCGAGCGTAACACTTAGCAAAATTATCAGGTGTGTATTTTAAGCAGCTTGATTTTGGGTAGTGTGTGGAAACCTGTAAAGTTCATGTTTTGTTAAAAATATATTTATTGCAATATAATTTAAAAAAAAATTCCTATATAACTCATGTTGTTATGTAATTTAAAATATTTTATGATCAACGTGGACTTACCGAACAGTATGAATAGGATTTAATATTTACGTTATAGAACATGTAGGGCAGTATGTATCCAGAATCGTTTTGGTTCAGTTTAGTTTATTCTATTTCTACATCAAAAATATTTTTGTCGAATGCTTGAAAGTACGTACCTACATGTATTGTAACACTAAACTGCCTCCCGACAGCGAGAGTAGCACTTAGTGCAACTTCCGGCTTAGAGCAAATCACTAGTTTTCGTAAAGGTACCTATCATGTAGCTTGCATAAAATAAATATTTTTTGCTGCACCCTTAAGAGACATACTTTCTCCGAAAATACGATAAATTCGATATTTGAAGCTATACTTAAGTCTAAGAAATTAAAAGTTTTTTTATTAAGTTCAATGAATTAGAAAAAGAACGTTTAGTAATATATTAATAACGCAATGGCTTAAAATTTTAAATACAAGAAAAGTTATTAATTCAGTCATTTTCTAAAAATTATTGTTAGGAAAACGCTTAAATGAAAAATTTTGAAATCCAATTTCACACTCAATCCATCATATCTTATACCTTTAAACGAGCAATTCTTGTATATATCTAAATATATTTTTTGAATCTCTGAAACGGCTCCAAAGATTTTGATGAAATTTAGTACCCTGGTTTCGGGGATGATAAATCGATCTAGCAAATTTTTATTGATAGAAGTTGTCGTTTTATTTAATGTTTATGCCGTTAAATAAAAAAAATACTCTTACTGACATCTATTGGAGAATATTTAATATTGTGGCGTAGAAAGCCGTCAAATGTCGACCGTCAATCCGCCCTTCAAACAAATGACAATGTCGATATGAAATACCTCTATAAAAATTTCGTCAATGGAATTAAAGCTTTCTTGGTCGAATAGTTACGAAAGCTAACTACGGAGCTAGAGACCCGGGTTCTGACCTCAAGTAGGCAAGTTGCGTTTTTTATATTAAGTGACAATTTTTTTTTAATTGGGAGCTAGGTATTTCAAAAGGCTTTGTTAAGTAACACTAAGCCAATGAATGTTTTGCTTAAAAATAAACCAAGAAAATCAATTTTTTTTTATCCGAGCAACGCTCGGGCGTCCAGGTACTTCCATGTTCCTTATTTTTTATCACATTTCACAGCACCAAATCTTAATAGTGTCTTTGACACTATGTACGGGAAAATTCAAATTGCATACCTTAAAAATGTGGCACTAAACCACGCCTGAAAAGCAGGATAAGTATGAGTTTATTTTTATACATGCTTTTTATTACCTTTTAAATCAATAAAAATTTAGTCAATGACTATAAATGAGTAGTGACGTCATAAATCATTTTCTTTTAAAAAATTATGAAGACGTCATGTTTTGACAGCTCATTAAAATTATCTCAATTGATTGGGTAGTCCAATACCGGATTTATCGTGTTTACGGAAAAAATATGTAATAGGCCTCTTAACTAAAAAAAAAACTAATTAATCTCCTTCTTAACGTTGTTCTTTTTTAAAGATAAAATTTCTTTCTTTAAGATAAGCAGCTAGTGGAGCTTGCTTTATTACTTTTATTAGACTTTTAACACCATTGATAGTAAAACCTGCTACATTCAAAGATTACTACCAATTATTCCAAAATGGCTTGCTAATTGAAATCCTCCTCAACCTGCGGTTCTCGTAAGGATTAAAGTTAGTTTCTAACCATACTATATAATCTATAGTTCTGAAGCCAATTTGACACGAAATTGCTCGAGCGGAAAGTTGTTTTAGAATGATAATGACGTCCGAACTCCGGTGTTCAAAGTTCTGACCGCAGCGGACAGCGCGGTCAGGCTGGTGGTCCGTACAAGGATATGATAATATATATATATGGACTTGTAAACTCCACAGAACTTCTTCTGTGATAATTTAAGTGTATCTAGCCTTCAATATTTTAGCCAGCAAAGAAATTCGCCCACAAACGTCTAATAAAAGGCTATTATTGTCATCTTCTTATAAACATAATTATACGTCATGTCATCACAAATTTATGTAAGAATATACTTTATTATTTCATGTTTATTCAATAGTTTTTGCAAGGTAATGCTCATAACTCACTTGAATATGAAATCTTATTGAAAACCATTCCAGATTTAGAAAAGTGTCAGGTTAGTTGGATAACAGAATTTCTTTTAATCGGAAGTTGGACAGCTAAGATACTCTAGAAGTCTAAAAGCTTCTAAATTCAAATGTCGTAGCCAATTATACCAAAATGAATTGCTAATGAAACTCTTCCGCCACCGCCACCGCCACCTTCCACGTTCTTAAACTCTAATGTTAGTTTGTAACCAAGCCTCCTATTCTATAGTTCTGAAACTTATTTGATACTAAATTGCTCAAGTGAAAATTGGCTTTGAGCGGTAATGACGTCCGAACTCCGGTACTCAAAGTTCTGACCGCAGCGGACGGCGCGGTTGAACTACTGGACCGTGATGTGGTAGCCATGGACTTGTTTAAGCTGACAGAACTTATTTCATGTCATTTTATCAATTATGGTATGGCAAACTCTGTGCATATTACCAGCGTCATGTATAATTTTTGCATCACTGTCCAAAAAAAATCAGTACGGCGTCAGTAATCAGTCAGTCAAGTCGTCAGTCAAACATTCAAGGAAAGCGATGGCTACTTTACCAGAACGTGTCCAATGGAATTTTGGAGGCAAGAAGAAAGAAACATATTTTTTCAACGAGTGTTGAGTTGAATTGATGTGTGTTAATTGCAGTAAACGAGTTTTCACAACACTCGTTTACTGCAATTAACCTATATGGAACAAAATGCCATCAAGTTTTTACGAATTAATTCAAAAATACACCAAGAAAGTGAAAATAAAACAAGAGCACGTTATGTTTTTTTCGACTTGCCGCCAAAACTTCTCATGTCATTATTTGTACATATATTACGGCGGCCTGTAGACTCCAAAATTTTCCAGTCGGAATGTTTACTTATTAATCATTTTGAACCAATGTAAAGGTTTGCAGAGCTTACTCTGTAGTAATGCCTAATGGCATTATCTGCCAGTCAGCCCTGGATAAAAGTGATAGCTTAAGATAGGTAGAAAGTGCTCAGATGACTTATGTTATAGTTTAAAAAAATAACTCTTTTCAATTTCATTTCCATCGAACTTGTCTGTTGTCTGCCTAATTGTATTTTTAAATATTTTAAAATCTAGGAATCGGAGATCTATGATGCTATAGATATGGACTATTACATACACAGACTTACACAGAGTAACCCCCAGGCATAACCCCTAAGGGTTTATAAATGAGATATTTATATCAATTGTATACATAAATTGTATGAACAATGGGATAGTTTACAGATTTGATACAAACCTTGCGTTTAATTTGTCTCCAATTATTCGTAACTGTATTAAGACAATCTATGCAAAACGTACCCGTATAGTATATCGTAGATATGTTTAATACGAGTAGTTACGAATCATTATTCTCCCTTCCTCATTTAAGCGCTCACTTGAGACAGCAAAAATGTCACAGACTAAACCAAAGCATTTTTTTAAAACAGCAAGACTTAAAAATAACTACCATTTGCAAAAAGTTGTGCCGAAATTTATTCATGTATCCTGCCCATTTTAATATACTGTCTAGCTGTAGACTAAATTACTTTAAAATGTAACCGATATAATTAAGACACGACATTTCGCATTGATTAACGTATAATTGTACTGTATTTTCTGGCGTTGATATACCTGACCCTAACTGCTGATCCAAAAGGTCCTGGGTTCGATTACTGGCGAGGCAGAAATATAAAAAATAATTTTAAATGTCTGTTCTTGGTCTGGATGTTTGCGTCACTGTCTTTGTGTGTGTCCATGGTACCTTCGGTACAGGCAATGCTATTGTAAGGCTTTGACTGTGAAGATTTTTCACTTTTATGTTGTGAAAATGTTTTGTTCATATTGCTATAAAAGTATAAGTAAGAGGAACAGGATATTCCTACCAAAATGGCCTCCGAAACCTTATTACGAATACACGTACAAAATCCATATAAAACGTGTGTGGTACACATGCATACGAATAAGGGATTAGCAACGTAACGTTCGACAGGGGAAGGTAATAAGAATTTCAATATCGCCAAGGACTCCGATTTATGAGGTTCTGTATTGATATTGACGTGGACAGGTGCAAAAAAGGTTTTCTATCTCTGATACTCGGAAGGCGTGTAGGGTTTATACACGTGTAAAGATTTTATTTATGTAGATTCCGACGTACCTATTTTTACTTTCTACACGACTGCTCAGAAAAGGAGAGTAATGTTTTTAGGAACCGATGAGAGGAAACGGAACTAAATATAAATTTTGTTTAGATGTACAGGATATCATTAAAATTATTTACCTATCGAAAACAGTCCATAAAAAGGTACGGTGGAAAGTTTGGAACAAAAAATACACAATAAAATTGTTTATTTTTAGGATAAATTATATTTTTAGGATATTAGAAAACCAGAGCGGTGATAAAGTTTACTTGATTAGTGATACGTAATTGTCACTATTAAATATAAGTACAAATCACGACTCTACATAGGCTGTTCGCTCATTGTAACCCAAGATTTTACAAAGAAGTTCTTCTTTTAAGAGCCGCAACGTATTACTATAAATGTATATACATATTAGTATGGTACCTGATAAATTATTTAATACAGTACTGGGAGCATTTGCCAGTTTTTTTTCTCTCATTTTATAAGAGAAAAAAATCTTTGCACCAAAATCGACTTCTACGGATAACTGTATTTTAACTTACTTTTATCCAGTATCATAATAAGTGATTTCAATTTCATTGCGCTATCCGAAGTTACAGAGAATTATATTATTTTAACAGAGCACTCACTTTTCGATACAATTTGTTATTTAGAAATCTCTTTTTCGAATTCTTTATTACAAAAGTCTACGAAAGCTTAATGAAATCAGAACAGATATCAACAAATTTATCTTAACTTCGGTCTTCAATATTAACAAGTATCAGCCTTCCAAAGTTTCGTCTCCAAATACAAAACTTTTAAATAATTACCAATTTCGTACAATTCATGAAATACGATTATACAGCAGCGTCCCATCAAGTATCGAATAACTTCTAATTGACTATTAAAGGAAAATTTTACGAATTGGGTGAGTGTATTAGTTAATACCTATAGTATTACTAATTAAAATATTATTTTATAGCAATAAATAAAGTCTTGTTTATATTTTAATATGTAATCAAAATATTTATCGAAATAAGCTGAAACGAAACAATTTTATTCACTTACACAGTTTAACAAAAAACAGATTTTTCATACTTTTGTTTTGTTTGGTGACTGCTGCTTCAAATTTTACTATCTATAGCATTTACATATTTCTTTATTTATAAAAACTTTACAAGTAGTTGTACTAAAATATTTGATGTCTAATTACTACGTTGTTATAATAAAATTACATTGTTGTCCTGTAATTTATTACCAAAGGCAAAATTAAGTCTAAGTTTTAATTTAATTAAAGAAAAGAATATTGTCATTGTTCATCACAATTAAAATAAAAGATAACATGACCTTTTGGTAAATATAAAAAATATGAGATTATTTTTCATATTAAGTATATTTTATGGATGAAAAGCGGCTCTCTTCATCTATCTCTCGGGGAGCGAATCACTCAACTGGATTTATTATAATTTTACTTAGGTGCTCGTTTCTGTCTTCCTTCTTTTATTCTGTGCTAGACATGTAATATACATATAATATAAAAAGTAAGAAACTGATATAAGTATCAAAAAAATAATACCTACAGACTTGACTGACTAACCATTTGGTTTTCAATATCCACGTAGACGTTACCATTTCACCCATACGGCTCACAGTTCGTGACATTTCCCTGTGCGATATATGACGCACAATAAGCCTAACTTCGTTTCAGCACGATCGAAGAAATATCATCCCTGGATTAATATACTCGGCTCTGAAGTGTATGAAATTTTATCTTTGAATTTATCTGACGCCTTTTAGTACAATTGGAACATAAAACGTTGATATTTATAATTATGGGTCAATTTTGTTTGTCTTTATAGTTTGGCCTACCTCAGTCCCTGCCTATCGTAAGCGAATTAAAGGGGGCTTTCAGAGTTGTGAATCTGAGTGCCAGCTTAAATCGTCCAGTTAGCTACCCCTAAGATGGACCCTCATATGACTCGTATACAAGAAGAGCACAAGTATGTTCTTTTATAATTCAAAAACTTCGAGATGCCATTGGATGGGATTTTAACGAAGTAAAAGTCCCACATAGTCCAGTATTTCTCACAACATTATCGAAAATCTTTTCAAGGCTCTCCACAATCAACTTGTCCTCCTTAGAGCACTTTTTTCATTCGTAGATAGAGTATTTTATTGAAATAATTGCACACAAAAGAATAAAAAATTATCACTTCAATAATGGTTCATTGACCATGGCACTACTGTTTGTCACTACTAATAGTGTCACGGGCAAGTTTAATCTCGTTTTTATTGCCCATGCCCACTCGTTAAACGCTGTTGTATGAAAAATGGATATGAGGTTTACATTATTACATACAAATTTATCTCAAAAACCAACGGTTATATAAATATCAAGGGTCTGTCCGTGTGGGCATAATATTACAAATGAGTAGTTACACAATTATGAATATAACAAATTACAAATTCATAAATTTAATGACTGCCTATCAGATAATGTTCTTTCACAACGTAGATTTCCAACCAATCGACATTTCCCCAGCGAGAATACGTTACATTACATGCGGCAATGGTGAATTTCCTGTATAAGAAGTAGTCCACATGGATATGCCGTTACCACGTGTTCTTACTGCTCATATTTATTCAGGCCCAATATTGTGGTTTTAACGCGCTCTTTAGGGAATCCAGCTTCATTATTATGGATTAGTGCGCTCATTTCCTTTTTCGTCTATTTTATTGTAATATGTTTATGTGTTAGAGGTCTGTTCAAAAATTAGTAACTCCGTTAGAAGTATTCAGCTATGGAACTTTGTAGAAAATCAAAAATCAACAAACTCAGAAATTTACTCATTTTACTAGCCTAACCTATCCTTATCTTGCAAATAAATGAAATTGAAATTAATATTTACAATTTATGCGAATTACGATTTAAACCCACAACGCAAAGTTTCTATGAACGATTATAAAATAACTTTATAGATAGGCCCAGTGTTAAACAATAAATTGTTAGGTTTATTTATTAAAAAAAAAAACTTTTTGCAAATTAAAGAGTCCGCCACACAAAACGTACAAGCTTGTCAGTTTAAAAATCCAAAATTCAAAACGAAATGGAGCTTTAGGTTTTTTACAAAAAGCTTTTCTGAACAAAAACCCATACGTTATAAGAAGCAAGGGTCAGCTACCTTTTCTTATAGCGCCTGTTTATTCAGACCCAATATTGTTGTTTGAGTCTGCTCTCGAGGGAATGTTCCTATATTAAAGCGGATTAGCGCGCACATTCCTTTTCTATTTTCTCGTACCTTCAGGAAGAATCACATGCACTTTTACGCTTTCGGAAAAGAATGTCTTCTGCTATTTATAGTACCTGTGTAGAAGAAGAATTAACAAGGAAATTCTGTTTAAGATGTCTCATAGTTATGCCTTTTTATTTTTAAGGGTTTTTATTATTTCACGAAATGGTCACGCATATTCTCTTTGTAAACAGAGACATGCTTAATATCTCGCCTCTTATTCTGTAACCATTATCATCCTTAATGCTATGTGATTAACATATGTTGGCATTACGATAATGGCAGTGTAAAACAATGTACTATAAAAGAAATGTATTTTATGACAGACAAAAAAATTCTACCAGGACATTAAACGTACAAATATAATATTTTTTTAGTTTAAATTTCATATACAATGTAGGGGTCAGTCCGCAGACCGCATGCCTTTTCTTATGGCGCGTGTTTATTCAGGTCCACTATTATCATCGGTGCGCGCTCTCGACGGAATGTTACTTCATTAACGCGGATTAGCTCACACATCCCTTTTTTATTTACCTTCACAAAAAATGTATTATATGTTGGGAACTTGTGTTTGAGAACTCAATATAAACTAAATATAAATATAAACGTATAATGTATAAACAACTAAAAAGCTGCAATAAATCTCAAATTATTTAGAAACGCACCTTTCTCTACTCATATTATTATGTTTACGTTCACTTAAACGTCAGTGAAAATATAACATTTATTGTATAAGAAACACAAGATACAATAAAAATAAAATGAAACAATAATAAAATAACAGAGGTGACCAAAATATATCTACCATACAATGACAGTTTAAACATAAGTTTTATTTTTATTTTCAAATGGACAACGTATAAAACTAAACAAGACCATTATTATGAGTAGCTGTGCCTGTGTATATTTTCTCATAGTGCGCATGTATTCAGGCCCAATATTGTCACCTGAGCGCGCTCTCGATGGAATGTGCCTTCATTAACGTGGATGAGCGCATACATAGCTTTTTATTTACCTTCAGGAAGAATATCTAATACTTCAATAGCAATAACAGAATCTGTTCAAAAAGAGAATAGGCATGGAACCAGTTTCTCATTGTTTTATCTTTTGTTTTTATGCGGTTTTCCCTATTTTGACAAATAGCCACACTATTATATATCACAAAGGATCGTGAGGCTTTTTTACCGACTTCCAAAAGGAGGAGGTACTGTATTCGGCTGTATGTATTTTTTTTTTTTATATATGTTCACCGATTACTCCGCCGTTTGTGGACCGATTTTCAAAATTCTTTTTTTGTTCGTATGCTTATACTCCCGAGGTGGTCCCATTGTCACCAAATCAGGATCTGATGATGGGATCCCAGGGAAATCGAGGGGAACTCTCAAATTTTATAGGGACACATATTGATTTTCTTATACTTTCTGAAGCATAAGCGATATTTGTGCATAGTAATCATCATCTCATGTTGCTGAGCTGATGATGAAAGGTACTGCAACAGTGAGGAGTTGAAAGCAAGCTCTTTTAATAAATAGTTTTTTATTCCAAATCTTACATTCCTGAGGTGGTCCAACTGTCACTAAGTCAAAGTCTGATGAGGGGATCCCAGAGAAATCGAAGGGAACATTCAAATTTTATAGCACAACAAATGATTTTCATATTTTTACTAAAGTAAAACAGGCATTTTTGTATAATTATCATTATATCATGTTGCTGAGCTGATGATGGAATGTACTACGAAGGTTAGGAGTTGAGAGCAAATTCTTTCAATAAATGGTTTTTTGTTCAATATCTTACATTCCTTAGGTGGTCCAACTGTCACCAGGTCAAAGTCTGATGATAGTATCCCAGAGAAATCGAAGGGAACATTCAAATTTTATAGCACAACAAATGATTTTCATATTTTTACTAAAGCAAAACTTGTGTATAGTTATCATCATATCATGTTGCTGAGCTGATGATGGAAGATACTATGACGGTTAGGAGTTGAGAGCAAATTCTTTCAATAAATGGTTTTTTGTTGGAAATCTTACATTCCTGAGGTGGTCCAACTGTCACCATGGCAAAATCTGATGATGTGATACTAGGGAAATCGAGAGAAACACTAAGTTAATAGGCACACACATTCTTTTAGTCATATTTTTTTACATAATACAAATAATTTATGTCCGGTAATTATCACCTCAAGTTGCTAAGCTGATTATTGAAGGTACAACTCCTCAACGGTTAGGAGCTGAGAGCAAATTCTTTCATTAATTTATACGTTCAGGTGGACTGATAGTAGTATGCTTTCAGGGTATAAGATGGCTATTAGATAAACATGATTATAAAAGGTATCACTTTAATGTTTAGAAGTTAAGTAAAAAAATATCCTATTATGCGTGCAGAATTATTAAAATTACTAAAAAGAGTGAAATAAATAAAGTTTTTAACAAAAAAATAGAACCGACTTCAAACGGTAAAAAATAAAATTGTTCAGTACCTACTTCTTCTTGCTTATGGTAATGACTCTTAAAACTATTTTTGGAGTCGGGCCCTTAGTAAAATGTCCTGTCTTAGTAAATATAGTGTATCTTTTGTTCTGAATGGGCACGGACTCCAATATAGTTTTAACAGTCATTACCATAAGCAAGAAGAAGTAGGTACTGTCCCACTGTCTGTACTGTCGGTGCCCATTTAGAACGAATGGTACGACATTTTAGTAAGGGCCCGACTCCAAAAATAGTTTTAAGAGTCATTACCATAAGCAAGAAGAAGTAGGTACTGAACAATTTTATTTTTTACCGTTTGAAGTCGGTTCTATTTTTTTGTTAAAAACTTTATTTATTCTATGGCGCGTTTTTATTCAGGCTCAATCATCGATCATATCCTATACTATATCTATAGGCCCAATATTGTCGTCTGAGCGCGCTCTCGAGGGAATGTTCCTTCATCGTCGTGGATTCGTGCGCACATGCAGTCTTTATTTTCTTTCAAGAAGAACAAAATCTATGCCTATTCACTTTGTGAACAGAATATCGCATAATCCCTTCCTTGTTATTCCGATGAATGATGTTACCTATTTGCCACTTTATTAGGACGATGACAATAAAAAATACTATTTGTGAATGTCTTTGTGTATTTTTATAACAGACAAAAATACCTAGTAATTTTTACCGTACAAATGTTAAAAACTAGAAGTTCATATATTATATGACGTCGCAAGGCCTGCGTATTTTTTTATTATAACGCGTGTTTATTCAGGCCCAATATTGTCATCTGAGCGCGTTCTGGAGGGAATGTTTCTTCATTATCACGGATTAGTACGCTCATTCCTTTTTATTTGCCTTCAGGAAGAATGTCTAATATGTTGGGAACTTGTGTTTGAGAAGTAAACGTTGAAAGGACTGGAGTAGGACAAAAGACTGTAAAAATCCCAAAAAATTGTACAAACGCACATAATTCTCCGTTTACATTCATCTTTACTGAAACGATCTTTAGTTTAATAACTAAAGCTAGAAATTACAAAACACCAATAAATAATCTATATTGTATGTACACAAAATCGCTTTAATTTTGTTGCATAAATAAATAAATGACTTGAAATTGCCATATTTCTATCAACTTTTTAAAAATAAATCATTTTGTATTTCTAAGAATAATAAATACAAGAAACAATTACATGAGGCGACCACCAGCCTCCGGAGTAGCAGCGCAATTGCATACGACTTCCGACAAGACTTACCTATGCTTGCTTGAGGTTGTGTGCAGTTCTCCATGGGCTGCAGCGACCACTTAACATCACGTGGCCTGCATGCTCGTCTGCTACTCCATTCAAATAAAAAATATTATAAGAACAATAATAAACTAAATATTGGTGATCAAATGACTCTATTTAAATAGGGTATAATGCTAGAGCAGCAATTTCTTCGAGATAACCTTATTATTACCAGAAATTAGTAAAGATAAAGCACTACAAATACTTTGAAGAAATGATAAAAGCATTCATTGATTTAAGAATGTAGAAAATTGAGGTCATAATATAGAAAAAAAACGCTACGCCCTTGCTTTAAAAAGAAGGAAAAGGAAGAAAAGTTTTAGATAGAGTACAAAAGTAAAAAAATTCACGTTGGCTTATATGAACAGCGCAATTCTGATGTCCAAAGTCTGTTTTTCTCTGTTAACCGTGTAACTTGCACACTACAAAAATGTTAAGGATACTGAAAAACGTACCAACAACCAACCTTTAGATGTAAGTTTTACAAATTAAAAGTGATGTGATTGTAGTGTGATTTATTTATTTTATTATTTGTGTCTGCACGCGCAAGTATAGTTAGTGTTATTGATATATTCGTATTTTCTATTTGACTATAAATGGTTCAATAAACATAACGAAAACTCACATAACATAACCTCAAACTCAAACAATAAAGTTTTTATTTCTCGAATACGCAACAGACAATCTAATTAAAAGTAAGGGCATATGATGTTAATATATTTCCCCCATAAAAAAAATTAATTTGAGACTTGTACATTGAGGGCCCAATAATGTATGAAAAATGGTCGGTCTCCATTACTCATGTGCTATTTAGATTAGTACCTGTACGACCGAGCGTTGCTCGGATAAAAACAATTTATTTTCTTGGTTTCATTTCAAACAAAATACTCATTTGCTTAGTGTTACAACACCATTTGAAATAACTCTCATTAAAAAAACACAAAAAAAAGCAATATGACTTTGATTGAGGTTTGAATCCGGGTCTCTAGTTCCGCAGTCAGCTCATGCAACCATTCGGCCAAGGAAGCTTTAATTCAATGAACAAATTTTTTATAGAACTCTTTCAAATCAACATTGTCATTTCTTTGAACGTCTTTTTTTTTTTATAAATAAACCTAACAATAAGGCAGACGGGCCGCGTGATGTTAAGCGATCACCGTCGCCTATGGACACGGGCAACCCTAGGGGAGCCGCCCGAGCATTGCCGGCTTTAAAGGAGAGCTTTTTTTACAGCTTTCTTGAAGAACCCCATGTTATAGTCCACTGGGAATGCCTCAGCTGGAAGGTTGTCCCATAACCTACACGTCCGTGGTAAAAAGGAGCGTGCAAAGCGGACTGTGGAGGACCGCCACGAGTCCAGATTGTGCCGGTGGAACTTTAACCTTCGTCTGGTGGTATAATCATGGAATGGTGATGTAGGCATCAATTTGAAGAGTTCCTCGGAGCACTCACCATAGTAAAGTCGGTAGAACACGCAGAGCGAGCCTATGTCTCTTCGCAAGCTAAGCGGTTCTAGCCTGTCAGTCAATCTTGGGTCGTTGACGATTCGGACTGCGCGCTTTTCAACGGAGTCAAATGGGTGTAGCTGGTACTTCGGTGCTCCTGCCCAGAGATTGGAGCAGTACTCCATGTGGGGCCTTATACAGCGTCAGGAGTTGCCCCGCAGTGAAGTACTGCCTCGCTCTGTTGAGGACACCAAGCTTTTTTGATGCCAATTTGGCTTTGTACTCCAAATGACTCCGGTACTGCACTTTACTCGTAATGTCAACTCCCAAGATACCGACACTTTCACCGATGGTGAGCGCGGTGCCCTTGAACTGGGGCGCTATAACAAATGGGGCTTTTTTAGCGGTAAACGCGCAAACTTGTGTCTTCGTGAGATTAAACTCGACAAGGTTAAGTCGACCCCATTCCGAGACCCGCTCCAGAGAGTTCTCGACTTCAGACACAAGTTTGATTCTGCTTTCCTCCACTTGTGACCTAGAGGCATTGGCTCGACAGGTGTATAGTGCGTCCACCGTACTATCATCTGCATAGCAATGTATACTGCGTGATTGTTGCAGCATGTCATTGATATGCAGATTGAATAGTGTAGGGGACAGCACTGAGCCTTGGGGAACACCGGCGTTAATGGGCTTCATATCTGAGCAGCATCCGTCAACAACGACCTTAATCTGCCGCTCAGATAAAAAGCTAGCCACCCAGTTGCATAGCCTCAAGGAAAGACCGTAAGATGGAAGCTTCGCGAGAAGGGCCTTGTGCCAGACCCGGTCAAAGGCCTTTGCGATATCCAGGCTGACTGCCAAAGCCTCCCCGTTACCCTCGATGGCTTCAGCCCAGCGGTGTGTGAGGTACACCAAGAGATCACTGGCTGACCGGCCCTGGCGAAAGCCATACTGACGATCGCTGATCAACCGATGTCTCTCGAGGTACCTAAGGAGCTGTGTGTTTATAACACGCTCCATCACCTTAGAGAGCAGGGAGGTTATCGCAATAGGCCTGTAATTGGACGGGTCACTGCGGTCACCCTTTTTCGGAATTGGGTGTACTAAGGCTACCTTCCACGAAGAAGGTACTTTACTTGTGGTGTAGGAAAGCGAGAATAAGCGCGTTAAGACGAGAGCCAACTCGGGAGCGCACGTCTTTAGTACGATCGCGGGGATATCATCCGGCCCGCTCGACTTCTTGACATCGAGGGCTTGCAGAGCTCGTCTGACGGCCTTTTGAGTGAAGCGCACGTCCTTCATCGAGCTCTCACACTGCCTGATGGTCGGCGGTGCGGCACCTCCGTCGTCCAGAGTCGAGTTTGAGGCAAACAGGGTGCCCAGGAGATCGGCCTTCCCTTTTGCCGTGTGAGCCAGAGTATCGTCCGGTTTCCGTAAAGATGGTAAAGACGACCGACAGAAGTTACCTTCGACAGCCTTGGCCAGCGACCAAAAAGCTCGACTCCCGCAAGGGTAGCTTGATAGACGATAGTCTTATTGGCGGATGGCGTTTAACGGCGTTCTACGCCATAATTAATACTCTCCAAAAGACGTCAGAAAAAGTCTCTTTCAGTTTATATTTAAGTTGATTAACGTTGAAAATATTTTTTTATAATTTGAGATTTCTAAAAATAAAACCTAGCTAAATTAAAGCAGGGTACTAAATTTGATTAAAATCGTTGGAGCCGTTTCCGAGATTCCAAGAATATATTTAGATATATACAAGAATTGCTCGTTTAAAGGTATTAGATAGTCATCACGATGTTAAAGTTTATATGATAAAAGTATTGAAAAGCATAATTGGCGAGATTGTGGAGTGAGGTGATATCACAACATTACTTCCAAGCCAGTCGTACAAAAGGTTTTAGAAAACCTATTAAGGGTAGGTACTAACAGGGCAAGTTAACCAAATGTTTACAAAAATAGCTTAGTTACTGTATGTGTGATACATTTAAAGTAACAGCCACTATTGTAAAAATCAGTAAAGCGATTGCGTTGAAATGCGATGTGACAATTGTAAGGGCCTGATTTAATTCCAAGCGAAGGATGGCGGACCTGCGGTAATGCTGAGATAAATGACGCGACCACCACCCTCCCCTACCCTGCCCTCACCCAACCCCCAGATTAATCTTCTACATGCCTCAATGTCATCTGCCGTTGCTAATGACGCAAAAAATAATAATAAATATGAGGGAAACGCAAAATTTTTCCGTTTGAAAAATCCGTTCATTACGCGGATACCTGTTTAGAATAAAACTGTAGTTAAGTTCGTATATTTTCACGATAGTTTTTGCCTTTTTCATATATTTTTTTTATTTTTAACTCGTTCTCGTGTTTGAACAACCGTTTTGTTTTTTACAAAAATATAGACACTAATAACACAAGGAAAATAAAAACAATGAATTAAAATAGTTGAAATTCTCTAAAGTTACATTTACAAAAGCAAAGTGAACCGATTGCAATGTGACACATTAAATAAATAAGACTTGATTCTTTCTCAGTAAAAGTTACTGCCAGAAAGTGAATAAACAATGAAATGGTAGCTGGAAGAAATGGCAAAGTTACATACCACCATTACAATGCAAAGTGAAGTGATTTCAATGTAACAGTTGTAAGATCCTGATTTAATTCCAGGCGTAGGATGGCAGACCTGCGGTAATGCTGAGCTAAATGACGACCTCCCGCTCCCCTACACTGCCCATATCCAAACATTAATCTTCTACATGCCTCAATATCATCTACCGTTGCAAATGATGCAAAAAATAATGATAAATCTGAGAGAACCGAGAATTTTTCCCGTTTGAAAAATTAGTTCATTACGTGGGTCCCTGTTTAGAATAAAATTGTAGTTAAGTACGTATACATTTGAGGCGCGAAATGATTTTTTTCTTGTGATATAATATACCTAAGTGTGAGTTTAATACTATCGTAATTTTTAACTTTGTCCTATGTTTTAATGTTCTTTCGTTATGGAGCTAAAACCACCGCGAGCTGATTTGCTGTAGATTTTTAAAATGTTTGAGAAAGAAAGAGTAAATATGTGAGAGGTATACGAAACCTCTGATGTGAATACTGGTTGCACTTAGCCACGTCAATTTGTCAATCCTTCTCATGAGGTAACTTGTGCTCATGATGTGCAATTGTTTTTTTTTTTCTAATTTCTCTATTGAAATATTATTTTACATTCCACATTCACTATGGCTCTTTCCAAACCAATAATTTTAGCAAATAAGTAATGTGTGCTATATATATTATATATTTTTCTAATTGTTTTCCAATAAATGTAATAAGAAAACAAGATGTGCTAATATCCGTGATATTTCATCAAGCTACCCAATAAGGAAGATGCGGAAACAGAAATGAACGTTAGCTATTTTATTATGGAATGGAGCACTTTGCTTATTGGCGACGAAAAACGATAAGAGAGTAAGGTGATTGTCCTGTTCTTTATATTATATCAAGTATAATTACACCGATTCATTTTTGTGAAACGTAGGAAATATGTATAATAATGAATTTTTTGATTTCCTGCGTTGAATGTAATGTATCATTTTTTCATAATTTTAAGGGAATTAATTGATGGTCGCACTATTCGTATTTAAATAAAATTGTACTTAATATATAATACCATAATATTTACACCCAGATATACAATGAAAAATAAATAATTGAATAAATAAGTAAACAGATAATTAAATAAAAAGTGGATGCAAGCATTCCTCCTGAAGGGCCCAGGACTCGCCCCATGATTGTTTCAACCAACCTGCTGTTAGATGTTTTCAAATCACCCATTAGATTTTCGACAAAACTTGACGACGGCCATCTATAATTACAATCGGAACCGATGGCTCACCGAGAGTCGAACCCGTGAAACTCTATTGGTAGTATATATCACGTAATTTTTTACCTTTTTTAGCTATGGAATCTAAAGGAACCTTTCAGATGTAGGTCACAGAATACCTACTCAGTCTTAATAAATTATTGAACACCGTCGTAAATAATATGAATGGAAGCAGCATTAATACATTATTTGCGACCATCGGTCCCTTATAAAACTCTCGATCCCGTCCGTCTTCACTGAACTTTAACCGAAAGTCATGCCACAGAGAACGAAGAGAAGAACGTGAAGTAAATCATCCTTACAGTCATTCTGCCATGAATAGTTCTTAAAGCCAACGTCAGCAATGAGACGAGTACTCTCAAATACCTCGATATTCCTCGGCCGGGTCGACACTCGCACCGATTTGAATCAACGCCAGACCAATATCCAGTGGAGCGACAAATCAGCACTTCGATATTGCCTCCATTTGGGCATCCACCTCAATATATGGAAAATTAGATTTTTCATTGCGACGCCAAGGCCCACACTCGCAACGCCGCGGATTATGATAAAAAATAATGTTAACATGAATATTTGAAACGTGAAACCCTCCTAGAAATAGATATTGCAGTATGATTTAAGCAATTTTTCACTTAAGGCTTCAATTTGTATATTTTTATTTAAATTTGTTAAATTGTATTTTCTGCTCTTTGCGATTAGATTCATTGCGCATCTTTGTTGGCGAAAAAAATAGGCACGTATTTATTGAACTATTTTTATTACTATTTACATCAGTAGTTGGTAAGTAAATCTATTAAGAAGCACTAGACCAATTATGCTAAATTATTTTATGCAGTAAGTAGCTCCAGTCTGAAGAAGTTCAACAAGCTACAAGGATAATCAAGACCTTTATATTTTACTAGCTCACCCCGCAAACTCCGTACCGCGTTTAAATGTTTGGGGTGGGTCACCATTATCACTTAGGGGGATGAAAAATAGATAGTAGCCGATTCTCAGACCTACAATTACATACAATTACATATATACATATACAATTTCATAAAAATCGGTCAAACCGTTCCGGATGAGTATGGTAACTAACATTGTGACACGATAAGATTTGGTAGAACACATTTACAAAGTCAGATCAGGCAACCGGCATACTCATTGGAGCCATGAAGAAATGTTTTGTGATTCGGGGAGAAGGTACGATCGCCAGCCTAACTTATATAAGAACATCACTCATCAGCCAGATCTTTATCGCTACCTGGTTTTTAAATTCAGAACAAATGCGACGGATGGCTTGAAAACAGAATTTTAACCCACTAATAACACTTGTAGATTTGTGTGGTTAAAAAATTACAAAGTTCTCCTTAAGTAGTATAATTGTCCTAACAATTTAACTGTGTATAAGCCGGTCAATAGTTCGGGGCTTCGGAGCGCTCGATCGGAAACTGCTATAAGCCTCTTATGACGGTATCTAAATGTAGTGAAGTAGCAACAGTTCACGTACTAGAACAATCTACCTAAGACATATCCTGTATAAGCCTATATAGTAATGTTTAAAAAATTAAAAAGTAGTAATGTAACTGTTATGAGGCCATTTTGCCAATTTCGCTGATTTAGCTGATTTTACACATGAAATTTTGCAGTCAAAATACAGTATTTCTATAAGTTTTTTTGCACAATATAACTGATAATTTCAATTATAAACTATTAAATCAGCCACTTTTCGATTTTTATTAGGTACGTTGTTTTGCTTAATAGACCTGAAGACGATGATAGTTTTTTGTGAATTTTACTGTAATAGGTATAGAATATTACATATATCCGGATCATTTCAAAATCTAAACAGATCGAATAAAATACCATGTACACAGGCTCACTCTCTCTCTCCCTCTCTCACACACACACAAACACATACACATACACATACACACACACATGCACGCACACGCACTCACTCATACTATACGCGCTCGCATGTCTCCCACTTGCACGCCCGTTCCTGGTCGGTTGTTATGGCCTATAAATATGATATATTATGCGTTATTTTTTTGTAAGTTCATAGTTATTGCTCATATATATTAAATTGAAGAGAATAATTAACAAAATAAAAACACTCACCCTTCTTTTCTTATATATATATATTGTTTGTATGTTTTTGTTTTTGTCTTTTGTATTAATTTTATTAACAAATGTAGGTATTTATTGTTCTACACACCACTGGAACGAACTACGCGAGAATGGAGGGCCGCACTGAAAACCAGCAGTCGTGGTTTATACCGCGACACAGGCTGAGTGCGGTCCTATTCCATCTTGTGGTTCTGCGGCGTTTCACCTTTTTAATGTATTTTGAATGTTTGGTATTACACACAGTTTTTATTTTTTTTATTTTTATTACATCAGAATTATGTTTTTGCCATGTAAAAATGTTGTATTAGTATTGGTGCAGAATTCACGAGATGAATAAACGTTTTCTTTCTTTCTTTCTTTCTTTCTATTGCTGTAAAAATTACATACATAGGAAATGAACCAGTTTTTGTCAGCCTCATACAAAAAATATTAGTAAAAAAGCATTGAACTTAGTCAATTTTGAGAAAAAATGGGCCAGAAATTGCATTTGATTTCGACAAATTGGAGTATTCTTTCATAAAATTTATTTGACATAAATACACTTCAGTTCATAATCAATCCGTTTCCTGCAAAAAAAATCAAATTAACAATGAATATTTGGCATTAAAAATCTTTTAAAGTAACTTAAAACTTGTATTATAATAAGTAATAATCTAATACATTAGCAACTTTTTTTAACTTGCGTCAAGAATTAAGTTGCTAATGTATTAGATTATTACTGTAATGATCAGTTATATTGTGCAATGAAACTTATGGAAATACCGTAATTTAACTGCAAAATCTCATGTGTAAAATCAGGTAAATAAGCGAAATTGACAAAATTTCGTATACGGCCCCTTAAAAGGCACCTAGACGACACAGCGTTGCTTGGTTTAAAACGATTGATTTTCAACTTACAAATGGTCGTGAGTCCTTTCGTTTCGTTATTTTATTGCATCCAAATAGTGCCATAAGCAGCTTAGAAATTTACGAACGACTGCCTTGAACTTTGACTCCAATCCAATAATATATTTGAATACCATAAATAATATTAAGTATAAATTTAATAATTCGACCGGGTAAGTACCACCGCTGCACCCACTTCACGACTACTTCTTGGTAGCAGCGCAACTGCATAGAACCACAGGCAAGACTTAGAGCTTGAAGTTTTGTGTGATGATGTGATGTTCATGGGCTGCAGCAACTACTTCTACTCCATTCCAATAAAAAATTGTTAAACCACAAGAAGAACTTCTTTGTACTGTCCTTAAAAGATAATGAAATTACTTATGTTGGGAATATATGTTTTTCTTAGCAATTTAAGTAGATTTAAACCAGTTAGTGGTTTTATGTAGTCCAGATCAAATAGTAAACCTCTTATGACAGTGTCTAAATGCAAACAACTGGAGACGGTTCACTACTAAAACTTTCTACAAACAAAAGATATATTAAAGCTGCAGTTTGTAGAATAAATAAATAAATAAATAAACGTTACACACTCATAGCCCCACAGTAAGGCAATTAATATTCTGTGTCGTGGGTACCATGTACACATACAAAGACAGGAACACAAACACTCAGACCGAGAACAGAAATTTAAACTCATCATTCAAATTTCTGTTTCGCCGGGAATCGAACCCGGGACCCTTCGATTGGCAATCCGGTATAGTAACCATTGTGCTACGGCGGTCGTCGTCGTTCAAAATGTTTAAGAAACTTAACAAATCTGCTTGTCATACATTTTTCTATCTATTTCTGATATAACGTAATCGACGTATGGTCTGAGTTTCAAACTTACAGATTTGGCGTAATAATGTTAAAATAAAACTGTTTTATGCACATCTTGTACAGATAATGGAATCTGTCAAAGACCTATCTTGTTTTCCAGGAATTAAGATGTATGAAGCAAGTTAGGATTCAGTTCACTCAGTGGTTTAGAGCACTCCAGATTATGCAGTCCAGGTCTAAGCTGCTTATGGCATTTGAATGCAGTGAAACATAGAGTACATTGAACAGAAAGGTATAAATCTGCTTATGACAATTCTTATTTCGCAATATATATCCAACGTTTAGTTCAAACTACTTGAGATCGAAAGGGTTTGTACATAAGCCACTTATGAAAGTATCTTGACGTAGATACATATAGCAATAAATACAGCGCGCATTATTAAAACAAAAATCAACAAAGATATTAAAGCAACAATCTTTTATGCAACTAATATAATTTTAATGTCATTTCTTATCATATTTAGATGAATAGAATCCAGTCAATAGTTCAGAGCATTCAATACTGCAATAAGCCGCTTATGACAATATCAGAATTCAGGGCATTTGAGAGGGCTTGAGACCTGAGGCTTGAATTTGACCTACAAATTCCACTTCTGTTAAAGGAATACTTACCTATACTTCGCTGTATATCATACAAAACAAAAAATAAGAATTTATGGTGAGTGACCGACTTTACTATGGTAAGTGCTCCGAGGAACTCTTCAAATTGATGCCTACATCACCATTCTATGATTATACCACCAGACGAAGGTTAAAGTTCCACCGGCACTATCTAGACTCGTGGCGGTCCTCCACAGTCCGCTTTGCACGCTCCTTTTTACCACGGACGTGTACCTACACGCGTGTACCTACACTACAGCTGGAAGGTTGTCCCATAACCTTATGGGACAACCTTCCAGCTGAGGCATCCCCAGTGGACTAAAACATGGGGTTCTTCAAGAAAGCTGTAAAAAGAGCTCTCCTCCAAAGCCGGCAATGCTCGGGCGGCTCCCCTAGGGTTGCCCGTGTCCATAGGCGACGGTGATCGCTTCACATCACGCGGCCCGTCTGCCTTAGTGTTAGGTTTATTTATAAAAAAAAAATATCATAGCCGTAAGACTGAGATTATTATTGTCACCAGTTCAGACAAAACCTAACTAAAATTTACTGAAGTTTCGCTTAGCTGCGTAAATCGCATGTATTCTACGCGAGCCGCTGGGCAATCATTATTTTCAAATACCAAAATCAAAACCAATCGATCATAAATCGAAATATTAGGAACGGGTTATCCAAATTGATCCACATTATGATATTATTTGACTACAGCGGAATTCAAAACATATTATTTTGTCATTGCTACTGTTCTCTTTAACCGCCAAAGACAAATCAGTAGCAGTAAACCATTAAATGGCTGGAATAGGTCCATGGGGAGAAAAAGCTGGAGCCTCCTACAAATTGAGCGATTGATAGCTCAATCCAATACGATGACGAATGAATCACGATTTTCCCAATATTATACCCTGCCATTTTTAAGTTGTTGGAACACTTTTTCTTCCAGTAATTCTGTGCATATTGCCTAGTGAACAAATGTATCCAGGTTTTGCTCGTTTCGTTGAAATCGGGTAATTTTGTCAAATTTCAATTAGTTCTTAGTAATCAGTCAGTCAAGTTTGTCAGATATTTAAAAAAAAACCGATTGCAACTTTAAAAGAAAGTGTCCAATGGAGTTTTGCAGGCAAGCTAAAAAAACATTTTGCACTGTTATTTTCTTTCATGAAACTCGTGCACTGTTATTATACCTGTATCGAAAAAAATGCGATCAACTTTATCCGATACAATTGAAAAATACACCAAGAAAATGGAAAAAAAACAGGATTAAAATATGTTTCTCTCAAATTCCTGCCAAAACTCCTAAGTTGTACTTGAAGACACACACAAGTTTCGCAACATTTTTCTTTTTGTCATTTAGTACAGATTTCACTCTTAATGCTAAACATGTATTTATTAGGCCCTTTTTATCTCTTTCTCTTTCTTTGAGAAAATGCCGCATTTTTAAGATCAATTAATAAATAATAATAATAAGTAACGTTTCACACTCATAGCCCCACAGTAATATAGATATACCCTGTGTCGTGTGTGTACCAAGGACACACACAAAGACAGAAACACAAACACCCAGACCGAGAACAGAAATTGAAACTCATCATTCAAATTGGGTGGTATGGTTATCATTGCACTACACGGGTCGTCAATTCCTCATTGAGGTTTAAAAATATCAATTAAAGATATAATAATAAGAAACAAAGAAACACTAAAACAAGAGAAAACTTTTTTGAATTTCGTATAGTACCTATATATTTTCAAATAAGAAAAGAAGAGGTAAAAATGTTATAGTCAACATTTTTATGAATATTTAGCAAAATAAATATGACGTTTGATAAGTTATAAAATGGGAAAAGACGGGTATTGGAAAAAGGCCACAGGGAAATGTTACACGAGCCTCCGGCACTGACGGCACTTCAAATGGATTTGTCAGGCGCAAAGAATGACGATCGTTCCGATAAGATATCCAGTCATTTCCATGTATTTGAAACACTTTTGTACTTATATGTGTCACTATTGTTTTTCTTCTTATCATAGTATTATCAGAGTTTTTTTGTCATCTGATTTAATATAGCAGTCATTTTATGCGGAGATAGTAACTATTAAATGTCAAGAAATGAGTATTGGAAGAAGGGTCCACGAGGAAGAAAAGCTCGAGCCTCTGGCACTTACGGCGTATTGAATGAACCTGTCAGTCGCAATGTATGATGATCTCTTCGATACTATATCCCGCTATTTCTGAGATGTATTTAAGACAAGTTTCTTGGTTGTTTATATTATTTTCTTATTAATTTCAAAAATTTAGGATATTTGACTCTACAAACATTTAAAGCAATGATAAATTGCAAATAAATGTTAACTGTGTAATTTGATCCACTATTCATACTTTTTGTGTGTCTATCCTAAATGTATTGTATAATTGTAAATCTTAATCTTAATCTTAATATATATATAAAAAGTAAAGGGTTTTCTTTGTACGTAAAGACACGGTTTTCTCTATTACCATTAACTCCAATCAACTTCCCGTTGGGGTGGTAAATACCCCTTAGTACGTAGATGATAGTAAGGGAGTTTGATCGCGGTGGGTGGAAGTGGGTGGAAAAAACTGGAAAAAAAATATCTGTACTTTTCTAACCAATAGGGACTTCTAGACGGATCTCAAAATTTCTGGGATGATCTAGCAAACTATTTTAAACTTTAATTTTATTGAGAATGTTCGAGAAAGTTCCAAAAACTTCTCGAATCATTTGGATGTTTTTAAATAATTTTAATTAATTGAGAATATTCGAGAAAGCTTCTCAAATGATCTGGAGATTTTTAAAATAATTGCAATTTTTTTAATTAATTGAATATATTCGAGAAAGTTCCAGAAACTTCTCGAATGGTCTGAAGATTTTTAAAATAATTGCAAAATGTTTTAATTCATTGAGAATATTCGAGAAAGATTCAGAAACTTCTCAAATGTTCTGGAAAATCTTACTAATATAATAAACGCAAAAGTTTGTAAGTATGGATGTTTGTTACTCTTTTACGTAAAAACTACTGAATGGATTTAAATAAATCTTTACAATACTATAGCTTCTACATCAGAATAACACATAGGCTACAATTTTTAAAAATATTATGTGAATTGTCCAAAATATGACGATAAGTGTCAAGTAAGTAGGAAATCTCTACCATCTGCGAGCTAACCTCTAGAGAAACCGCTAGAGTTACACATTCGTAATGTATGATGGAAATATTTATCTTAAATAGTCCTACAAAAAAGCCGGTCAACGGCACTTCAGAAGGGACTTCACTTTATGCTAATGATACTCTCTAACGCGGGTGAAACCGCGGGTCACAGCTAGGTAGGCGGGTAATATCATAAAATTTCTAAGATTATTGTGAATCTCCCTAAATTACCAAATAAACGACAATAAATATATTTGACAAGACAACTGCTCATTCTAGCCACAGATTACAAATGATTATTGGAAGAAAGTCCATAGGGAACTGAAACTCAAGCCTCCAGCACTCACGACGCCTTCAATGGATCTGTCAGTCGCAATAAATTACGATCGCTCCAATATTACAAGTACATCCAGTCATTTCGATATATTCGAAAGCACTTACAAGTATCACGATTGTTTTTCTCCTTATCATAGTAATCTCAGATTTTTTGGTAACTTATATTTTCCATAAACAATATTTTTTTGAAGTGAAAACTTCTTTAGCGGCGTTGTGCACTTTTTTGGGATGAGTAAAAACTGTTAAACTCGCGTCAGGACACGTGGCCTGATCGAATATTAGTAAGACGGAGGGGTGACAGCTGATGACGGCTCCACTGTCTATACTTCTAAAATTCGTTTATATCAAGTATTTAAAATATGGACATGTAACAAAGTGCATCTATTAATGACAAAAGTGACGAAGAAATAGTGAAAAAAAATGAGTGAGTACTTTATAAAAATACTAGATGAAAACGTACTGAAAATATTAGATGAAAAATAATACTGATAATAAAAGAAATTCGTACGAAATTATTCCCTAACCCTTCCAAAATATCAAAAATGCACAACGTTAATGTTCAAGTTTTGACTTCTGCCGGCACTACCGGAGTGCTTTATACTAAACAAAACATTTGTAACGAAATACGAAACTGACAGATCACTTGCTGTTAACACATGAAATACATATGTACCATTTTCTTATAAGCACCCTTCAAGGGTTTTCTAACAATTCAAGTACACATTCTTCGATTTCAAATTAGTGTACAAAAGCTATTAAATAATCGTACGTTCAAGAAATGGTTATTGGAAGAACGGTCTTTAAAGAAGGAATGCTTGAGCTGAGCATTCGGCACTGATGGCACGTTGAACGGAGCTGTCAGTCGCAATATTTATTGCGATCTCTCCAAATATCCCGCCATTTCTGAGAAGTATGAAAGGCACTCTTATAAGTTTTGTTTTGTTTATCCTCTTTTTTATTATTTGCAAATGTTTACTGACTATATTGTGTACACAAAACAGGTTACAAATCAGTATCAGATTTGATGAGTTATGCAATGAGGAAAAACGGGTATTGAAAGAAAATCCACAGGGAACTGAACTACGAGCATCCGGCTTACCACCACGACTCACCTCGCGATGCTCCGAATGTATCTGTCAGTCGCAACGTATGACGATTGCCAACCTTATACCCACTTTCTTATATACCCAATTTCTAATATGTATTGAATGCAACTACAAGTTTTTTTATTGCTTTTTTTATTTAAATGGAGTAGCAGACGAGCATGCAGGCCACGTGGTGTTAAGTAGTCGCTGCAGCCCATGGAAATACATACAACCTCAAGCAAGCATAGGTAAGTCTTGTCTTAGGTCGTATGCAGTTGCCACTAAACGAACAAAATCCTGGACCAATTTTTATATAGTCACTATTTAGCAGTTTTTCAAGTTGTAATTTTTTTAAACTTTTGTTCTATTCCACCCATATTACAAAACAACATCTAAAAGCCATTAGATATAAAGAAATGAATATTGGATATTAAATATGATATATGAAATGGATCTAAGGATGAAGAGGGAACGAAGGTAATGGACCTATTGGAAGAGCAGTTCACAGGGAGTAAAAACACGAGCCTCCGGCGCTCGTGGCGCGTTGAATGGAGCTGTCAGTCGCAAGAATGACGATCTCTCCAATATTATATGCCGTAATTCATAGATACTTACAAGTTTCGCGACCAATTTTCCTCTTCTTTGTCATTTGGAATTGATCATTTCGCTCTAAATACAACATTAAAGCCGCTATCCCACCGGCACTTTATGAACGTTGTCGTTGACGCTACGCAAACGCGACATTAACGTCGCATCAACGTGACGTCATCGTTGCAGTTTTTTAGAAAACTGGTACAATTACACCGTCTCAATCTGTTTGTATGAGTCATATCGATCGTCGCGTTGACATGACATCAACAACGCGTTTGCGCAGCGACAACGTCGCAGAAACGCCAACACTTGAATAAGGTCAGTGTGACAGCGGCCTAAGAGGAAACTAATTTGACGATCCATGATAAAGATTGTTAATTATTTTTTTCCTTCCTCCTCCCTCCTTTTGAGCTTTTGAGAATACAAAATATTCAGTAAATTGCCAGTGAGTCTATGAGTGTGTAACATTGATTTATTTATCTATGTAAAAAAAATAAAAAGACACATTCTACATATAACGGACGAAAGTTAGTGCTAGACGAGAACTTGGCTGAGCTTGGCTGGTCAGAATAGAGTTAAAGAATTTTAATTTGAAGATTTATGATTATCTGGAGTCCGAAGACAGCATGCGTTGGAAGATAGAGAAGAGAAGTAATTGGATTGGAAAGGACGCGTCGAACGCATTTATGGCGATTATCTCTCAAATCTGCGTTTTGCCGATGATATAGTCATGGCAGAATCGCTGTAGGAGTTACAGGAAATACAGACCAGATTAAATGAAGCCTCCCGACGCGTGGGGCTAGGAATGAACTTGGACAAGACGAAGGTAGAAATTGGTAGAAACAACTTCGAGAAGGCTAAAGTAGCAGTGGGCTGGTTACATCTACCGTAGAACCGACAATCGGGTTAAACGGGTTTTAGAATGGAGATCGCAAATTTTGGCAAACGTAGCATAAGCCAACCCCTGCGAGGTGGCGCGACAATCTGCTCCGGGTGGCGAGAAATGACTGGATGCGAAGAGCAGACGATCGGGCTTAGTAGCACGCATTATGAGAGGCCTATGTCCAGCTGTGGACTGATGTAGGCTGATAATATAGTATGGTTAACCATATAACTAAAGTGACTGCCATTTACATTGGCAAACATAAACACTAACATTTAACGCTGTAAGCCCGCAGGCTCTAGCTCAGACCCTAAATAATAAAAAATCTCCGTCGTTGTTCTACGGATACTTATTGCAGCGTAAAATGAAATTAATATTTCAAATCTCAGGTGCTCCGAGAATCAATATTTGACGAACGTGCGATGTTGTCCGCCTTCCCTGACAATCCGACCTACAATCAGTAAGCACGTGACAACAGCTCAAATCAAACAGTTCGTAATAAGACAGCCTTTTTATTTGGAAAACTAGCAGACCCAGCAGCCGTTTTCCTGCCTTAAAGTATCAAGTTTAACTTACTAAAGACAAAAAAATATATAAGAAAATGAAGAATCGCATTGCAAATTAATAGCCCTTTATTTAAGAAATTCTCAAAGTAAGTACAACAAATCTATTGAACAAAGTACTTAATGATTTATTTATCATTCTATGAGTTATTTAATACAGTTAACAAAAATATTGAACAATAAGTGATGCAAAAATTATACTTATCTCTGGCAATATGCACAGAATTTGCGATGCCATTATTTAAAAAAAGGTTATGAAACCGCAACTTCAACATTGGCAAAATTTTAAAAAGAGCAAAAGTTACCTCGTGTCATATTTTTGAACGAATGAAAGCACGACGGGTAGTTTTGGCGGGAAGTCGAAAAAGACATATTGTGCTCTTGTTTTATTTTTACTTTCTTGGTGTATTTTTGAGTTATATCGGATAAATTTGATGGAATTTTCGATAAGGTTAAATAAAGCGAAAATATGTTTTTTCGGCTTGCCTCCAAAACTCCATTGGTCACGTTCTTGTAAAGAAGACATCGCTTTACTTGAATTTTGGACTGACTTGACTGACTGATTACTGGCGACTTACTGACTTTGTTATTACTTCGTCGAGTTTCATCGAAATTGGCAAAAAATTGATGCAAAAATTATATTTGACACTGGAAATATTGTATGCACTGAGTTTGCGATACCATAATTGAAGAAAAATAGCACGACGCAACAAATGCTTGACGGACCGTTTATATGGAAAAAATAAAATTATTGTTAAAATATTAATGAAGTTGAGGTTTTTATTAATTATTATCCTATTCCCGTCTCTCGATACTCGTAATATCCATTAAACAAACTCTTCAGCTTTATATATTAGTATTAGATTATAGGATATCCGTTCCTGGCTTGAGTATTTGTGTATACCCACAACACTGGGTATCCTACTGTAGGACGAGGAGCATGAAGCGCTTTTTTTTAAGTTTTAACTATTTTAAGAATGTTAGGTACGAGAAGAATATGGTAAATCTTTATAACTTTCAACAAAGAAATAACTTGGGGAAAGGATCGGAAAGTAAGTTATCAATCTTGAGATGAGGTGAAGATTTACAGGTAACCCTTTTTTGTTCTTCGGATTTGTCAGGGTCTATCCTCCAATGCCTTTATATCTTAATATATATTATTATAAGTATTTCTCGTGTTCGTGTGTATGTCACTGAACTCCTCCTAAACGACTAGACGGATTATGATAATTTTTTCTGTGTTCAAGGGGATTTGAGATCGCTTTAGATTTATAATTTGGTCCACTGGAAAATGATTTTTTTAAGCTATTGCGTTGCGGGCTTTGAGCGCGGCGACTGAATCAAGAAATTCCGTAACGAAAATAAATCCTGACAATCGTCTAAGTTCGGCAGGCTTCGGCACGGCATGTATGTCGCAGTCGGATTGCATATTCCGCTGTTTTACATTATGGCTAGCCATTTCCTAAAACAGGGCTGTTTTATAATGCGACGCATTCTCGTCCAGCCGGATTTCATTTCAGCTAAATTAAGACGAATCTAGTGCTAATCATAAGAAGGAAGGATAAAGATGTTAAGCAATGTCGAGTGTGGTCAAAAGTAGGATGGGTGGTCAATAGTGGTCATTCAGCAAAATCTAGTGCGGTCATAAGGATGGATGTCAACAAAGCTAAGCAATGTCGAATGCAGTCAAAAGTAGGATGAGTGGCAATTCAGCAACATCTAGTACGGTCAAAAGTAGGATCGGTAGCAACAAAGCTAAGCAATGTCGAGTGTGGTCATAAGTAGGATGGGTGGCCATTAAGTAACATCTAGAGTGGTTATAAGAAGATAGATAGATAGATAGATAGATAAACTCTTTATTGTTTGTAATGCACAACAATCATTATGACATAAAATAAAAATCCAAAATAACATTTAAACAAACAAAGGGCGGCCTTATCGCTTAAAAGCGATTTCTTCAAGGCAACCCTAAAAAGCAAAAGAACAATGTGTTAAAAACATACAGGTAATGCAACATTACAAGTAACATTAAAATAAAAATAAAAAAAAGATTATTATAATAACTTGAATACACACACCTGCAATTTTATGATAGTATTCACAGAGTATCAAGGTAATGCTCCTTAACCAAGTTTTTAAAGGAAGCGAGATTTGGTGCTTTTCGTACCGTCACTGGTAAGGAGTTCCACAAGTGGATAGCTGATATGGTAAAAGATTTATCGAAAAAGGATGTAAAGTGTACTGGAACATTTAAGATCAAGTTGTTAGATGAGCGAAGCAAACGGCTGTGAGACTGATCAAGAAATTCAAATTTGTTCTGAAGATAAAATGGAGTGTTTGGGTTAAACAGAATGTTGTACAGAGCGGAGAGTATATGAGTATTCCGGCGAAGTCGGATAGGGAGCCACTTGAGCTTTGCACGAAATTCGGAAACGTGGTCATACTTGCGAAGGCCAAATATGAACCTGATACAGAGATTTTGAAGACGCTCAAGCTTATTAAGTTGCTCCTCACTAAGATCAGAAAAACAGATATCTGCGTAGTCAAGAATGGGTAAGAGTAAAGAATTGGCAAGCGCAATTTTAGTGGACACCGGAAGGAAGTTCTTAAGCCTACGAAGACTTCCAGTTGTGGAGAATAGCCTTCTGCTGACCTCGTTAACCTGAGGAGACCACGACATCGTGGAGTCCATCAGGATACCTAAATTTTTGACAACTTGCGAATAAGGAATATGAACACCATCAAAAATTACCGAAGGAAGCTGGGGCCAATCAACTTTAGAAACCAGCCTCGAACTGCCAATTATAATAACTTGACTTTTGATTGGGTTCACTCTATGTCCAAATGAGCGGCTCCAGGTAGAGATTCGAGTTAGGTCCTTGTTAATTGTGTCGATAGCGTCAGAAAGCGAGTTCAGTGAGGCCTGACTATAAATTTGTAGATCGTCAGCATATAGGTGGTAGGAAGAAGAGATTTGGGAACAAATTGAGTTAATGAAAATTGTAAACAGGAGCGGGGACAACACGCCACCTTGCGGAACGCCGGCCCCCACTGCAGCCCAGTTCGAGAAACTACCCTGAACCTGGACGGGTTGCCGACGCCCATGCAAGTAATTGTGAAACCAATCAACAGCGGCCGGAGATATGTTGAGAGAGCGTAATACCGCAATCAGCAAATCAAAATCAACACAGTTGAAGGCATTACTAAAATCTAGCAATGCCAACACTGTAAGTCGCTGGTGGTCCATACCGAGACGAATGTCGTCAGTTACTTTTAAGAGAGCAGGTTGTCGTGCTATGACCACGCCGAAAACCAGACTGTAAAGGAGGTTGTTCGTTTGTAGTAAAGAAGTAACTTGTAATTGAACTAACCGTTCAAGGATTTTGGATAGAAAAGAGAGAATAGAAATAGGTCGATAGTCGGACAAAGAAGAAGGATGGGTGTCAATATAGTTAAGCAATGTCGAGTGCGGTCAAAAGTAGGATGGGTGGTAATTCAGCAATATGTAGTACGGTCATAAGCAGGATGGGTGTCAATAAAGCTCAGCAATGTTGACTGCGGTCATAAGTAGGGTGGGTGACGAGGCTTGATTAAAATGAGGCTAAACGTGAGCCGCCATATTATAGAAAGTATCGCAATGACAATCCGGCTACTCGTGGACCCGCCACAATACAGAACGGCCCTGTTTTATGAAACGGCTAGCTGTAATGTTATACGGCTTATATGATCCGACTGCGATGTGTATATGATGGCGTCGCCTTGATAACTTTGTAAACAAGAGTTGGTTAATTACTCATTATCGCTGTAATGATGAATGTCAAATAAATAATAGAATTGTGATTTTATGAAGGTGAATAAATTTGTGTTCTGAACTTCTGACGTAATTTAACGTACAATTGGTGTTTTTTTTAATAAATGGAGGGACGTACGCCGATATCAGAAGTGGCGGATCCACCCCAGAATCAATCATTGGGCGGTTCAATGGTGGAACAGATGTCATTATTTTCCGCTGGTATGGAAGCAATTTTTACAAAGATCGCTGAAAATATAACCGCCTGCCGACCCGTTCAGAACACAACAACTAGTGAATTTTGATCCGGAGAATCTGACATTGAAAACTGGTGTACGTTAACCGAAATAATCATCGAGAAGAAGAAGATCAGTGTGTTAAGTGCGAGTTTTCATCACCTACTCGATCGCGTTTGCGTTTACGCGGTTTGTATGGAATCGAAGCAGCGCCACCTAGCTGCCGTAATATGAAATATTTTTTGCGAGTGCAAGTCTTTTATGTCTTCGGTTTCGAGCATCGAGTACACTGTGACCATATTCAGTATTTTAATACTTTTTCGGTATATTTTATCGACTTTTCCAAGCATCAGTATTTTTGTAGGTATATTGGCGGAAGTCAGTATTTTTGGGTATATTTTGGATAAAAAGTTATGGCAACACCGTAGCGAGCGTCTATATTTCTTTCAGGGGGCTATAATCGGGAAATTCCCCAAATTTGTAGTACGTTTTTGTCATCATATAAATAGAGCGCTGCTTTCCCTTTGTTTTTACTTTACTTGACGCAAATCACCGCAAATGACGCATCTATACGGATTAATACGGAACGACATGACTAGTTTTCAGCAAAGTTATTTGGCTAAGTGGGAACAAATTCCGGGGTTTTCTTCGTGGCTTTCACGTTATAAAGATGACGAGTATGCCGCCTTTTGCAAAGCATGCAGTGCGAAACTCCAAAGTAGATTAGCATCTATAAAACAACATGCAAATACTGAAAAGCATAAATTGAACTTAAAAACATATAAAGGACAGTCAAAGGTAAGCATAAATTGATATAAATTTGTTGCTCTTCTGGAGATGTTTTAATTAGTGGATGGTCTAAATTGTCTAACAAATTTTTATTTTTTTTCAGGTTGATACATTTTTCAAAAAGGTACCGCTGAAAGACGAAGTCAAGAAAGCTGAGCTCCGTTTTTGCAGTTTTGTTGCAGAACACAATATCCCTTTTAGAGCTATGGACCATCTTAGTGAAATTCTAGTGAAATGTTTTCCCGACTCCGAAATCGCGAAAGAATTTTCCTGCAAGAGGACCAAAGCAGCCGCTATAACTTATAACGTTTTAGGACCCGAATTTGAAAAAAATATGATTGAAGACATACTCCGTACTGTATCACCGTCAGGTAAACCAGTTTATTCAATTGTAATCGACGAAAGTACAGATGTCACCACAGTTAAAGTATTGGCGATAGTAATCAAATACTTCTCTGAAACCGAATGTACAGTACGAACCAAATTCCTTGATTTAGTTGATTTAAGTGGTGAGACCGCAGATCATTTATTTAATGCTCTGTCATCAAAGTTATCCGAATTAGGTTTAGATATAAAAGACGTGATGGGATTCGCTGCTGATACTACGAATGTGATATTTGGTCAACACTCTGGCATTGTTGCAAAAATTAAAGAAGTGAACCCTAAGTGCTTTTTCATAAAATGTGTTTGTCACTCTGCAGCATTAAGTGTTAGCCATGCTTGCAAAATACTGCCCAGAAATTTAGAACAGATGGTAAAAGACGTATATGGATATTTTTCTCAAAGCAGCAAGCGTCAAAGAGAATTTGCTGAGTTCCAAAATTTCACTGACACTGAAAACCATAAACTATTACGTCATTATGATATAAGGTGGCTATCGCTTCATGCTTGTGTTAGTAGAATAATTGAGCAATGGAGGGCACTGCAGTTGTTCTTTCAAGACCAATACTTGAGTGATCGCATTCTATCATCAGAAATCATATATCATTTTTTTACCAGTGATATAAACAAATTGTACTTCTACTTTTTAGACTACATTTTGCCGATTGTAAACAAATTTAACATAATTTTTCAAGGCGACTATCCGTGCATTGAAAGATTATACGATGATGCATCTAGTATGTACTTGTCGATTTTGGGTTGTTTTATGAAAACTAATTATATCAAAAGCACGGACAACGTATTTACGTTAGACCCAAAGTCTAGTATAAATTATTTGCCATTAAATAATATGTACTTAGGGATCCAAGTGGGTCAAGAATTAATCAAACACAGGGAAAACATGAACATGAAAGAACAAATTGCTGATTTTTTCAGAAGGTGCCAATCTTTTTTAATTGAGTTGAGCACACAATTAAAATCACGTTTGCCTTTTGAAAATAAAATTTTCCGAGAGCTGAAATTTCTTGACCCACACACTGCCGTGAATAAAGAATTTCGCAGTTTAAGAAATGTAATAGAAACTTTCCCATACGAAGTACAGCCAGAACAAATGCAGTTAATTGATGAAGAATATAGAACTCTTAAACTTGATCGCGAAGTAAGTGGTTTGTTACAGTCTTCGAGTACTGGCTCACCAATTTCTTGTGAAAAATTTTGGGTGGAAGTTGGGAAAATTTCTAACAGTGATGGCACGTTCAAGTACAAAAATTTAAGTAGTTTCAGTAAATCTCTGTTATGTATGCCGGTATCGAATGCTGCATGCGAGCGCATATTTTCACAGATAAATTTAATAAAAACGGAGCAAAGAAACAGATTTATAAACGAAAATGTATCAGCAATTTTAAAAACAAAGCAAGGTGTAAAAGATCAAGGAGGTTGTGTTAAGTTTAATCCTTCAAATACAATGTTAAAATACAATTCCGACATATACTGTGATGATGATTGAATAAACTTTAAAATTTTGAAAATCAAATCAGTATTTTTATTGGTATATTTTCCCTGAGTAAGTTAGTATATTTCAGTATTTTTTTGAGGTGCTTCGGTATTTTCGTAAAAAATAATCTGGTCACAATTCGAGTATCAAACGACACTCGATAGTGACGAGGTCAGCGCTCGTTGTTTGATTGGTTGATTATGTGTTATAGCGAGTGCGAGTTTACATTTTTGACACTTCGAAAGTAAACTTTACGCTAACTTGGTTTAACTCAATAACAACTTACACTCGCATGCTTTCGATTGTCGACACGTTTGACGTTTATTCGATTAACGCGATGGTAAAGTAATTCGATTGGTTATTTGAAACTCGCACTTAGCACACTGATACTTGCAATCACTGAAAGGCCGCGCTACTACGCGCTTAACTAAGTTACAGCCTCAACAATTATCATGGACAAATATCAAAGAAATACTAATGTCGACGTTTTCTAAGCCGATGACAATGCAAGACTACTTCGACCAGACAATATAGTTTCAAATGAACGCCAATAAAAAATTAAAAAATAATTATAATTGCAAAGTTGATAAAAAATGCTATGCACATGTAAAAAAAAATATTTATTATTATAAGTAGCTGTGTTCCCATATAAAGTGTTCCTACCTGTCAAACGTATTATTCAATAATGGCATCGTAACTTCTGCATATTTCCAGCGTCAAGTATAATTTTTGCATCACTTAGTAGTCATAGAAAAAACCAGTTAGTCGTCATTAATTTTATTAGGTAGTCATTCTAGTCATTCAGATATTCAAATAAAGCGATATCTACTTTACCAGAACGTCTCCAATAGGGGTTTTGGAGGCAAGCTGAATAAACATATTTTCGCACTGTTAATTTATTTCACAACATTCGTGCACTATAATTAACAAGATTATTTATATTGAACTAAATGCCATCAACTTTAACCGATATAACTCAAAAATACACAAAAAAAAAGAAAATAAAACAAGATCACAATATATTGTCCTTTCCGACTTCCCACCAAAACTGTTGTCAAAAGTTTGTATTTCGTGACGTGTAAACTTTGACACAGTCAGAATTACAGAACAGTTCATATGTCATTATTTGTTTTATATTTTATCCAACTTCAATCAAAAAAGAAGGAGGTTATAAACTGTTTTTTTATTTGTTAACTCCGAACTTTCGACTGAATGAACAGATTTTGACGATTCTTTTTTATTTGAAAGCTGATGCTTCTCGTGTAGTCCCATTTCAATTTTATCTAGTTCTAACAATAGCATCCATGAGAAAACCAGTCTTCAATACCCGACTTCTAAAATAACAATAATTGTACCTGCATTATTATGGTAAAAATAGATCGTACCTGTGTACATATTGATGAGTAGACAATATAAGTTGACTATTAAATTGTAGAAGAAATCGCAATTTTTTTTTACTTTTTAGTGTTGTTTTTTATTTAGTTTCGGAATAGTTTTCTTTTGAAGTAGGTTTTTTTAAATATTTTGTTTTACTTATAAAAACTAAACTTATTTAAAGGTTTCTATAAAAGCGCAAACATTATTGTTAGTAAAGTGTTTCAATACTAAAATAATGACATAAGGAATCTATGAAACTTACAGTTAAAGCTCATGTCAAGAACCGATATTGAATGGACTGTAGATGAATACCAGTGGAACAGGAAAACGATATCGGAAAAGGAATTCAGTTTCACGTTACTGTCGTCTAATGAAATGTCAGATACAAATAATGCAGTGGGATTGCAACGGAACTCACAAGAATAGTTCGTCAAGCGTTTGTAAAGAACGAGAGAAAATCCTTAGGAAAGTCAATTTCAATTTTAGAACGGGTATGAAAATAAAATTATTGGATTCATATTTTTGTCATTATAACAAAATAATATAAGTAACACTTGAAGTATGTAGTCCATACCAACTCTGTTGTCGGTGTACAATATGTGTTCTCATACAAGTACCATCTCTTTAATACAATAATATATTTTAGGAGAAAAGGTAATAGGTAATAAATATAATTTCTCTTTTACTGTTACACTCTAAACAAAAAAAATAGATAACAAAGCAGACAAAGGCGCATTCTATAGGCGCCATCTTTTGAAGAGAGCGGGGAGAAGATGGCGGCATGGGTATTCTGAATCACGCTATCAAAGTTTTCTGAATATCAAATATAAAAGAAAATAAAAACTTTAAAATGAGATAGTTTGAGCACAGCAGCTCTTCAGACATGACCTCCTCGCTGGCGAGAGATCTCTATTTTTTTATTTTATTTGTTTATTTTCGGAACTTAAACTTTACTTTAAACTAAATATTACAAAAAATTGCAATACGAGGAAGAAATACCTTATACTGTTCTGAAAATTTAATGCGTTATTTATAACTAATGTTAAATAACAAGATTATATTACCTTCAGACAGCCGCTCGTAAATATTTTATTTACATCGCACTGCTATTCCGTACAATACTATAGCAAGTAAAGTACTAATGACAATAGCGAGCCACATTTAGGAGTCCATTCTTTGTCGTAACTCAATCGGGGCGAATGGCCCTTGCCTCGGCATCGCGTTACAAGGCGACAGCGGACGTCCATTTGCCACCCACGCTAACTCAATCAGTGCTATGTAGAATGAGTATTACATAGAAAGGAAATTTTTGACAATACTTATTTAAAATTACTGATAAACGAAATTATATTCGAAAGGGACAGATTTTTGATATCTAATTATTGGAATTACAGTATAGCACGAAGTTTGTTTTTATTTCATTATTATTTTATCTCGTAGCTAAATATTTTGTAGGTGGCAAAACTTTTATAGCTCGGCCGGGGATGTACCACCGCTGCACCCACTTCTGCAGTGAATCAATTATATTGTGTTCCTGTGCAAAGGCGCAGTTGCCAGGAATTAATTATATTTGACAACCTGTGTGGCACAATGGTGACCATGCCGGACTGCCAATCGAAGGATTTGGGTTCGATTCCCGGCGAAAGAGAAATTTGAATGATGAGTTTAAATTTCTGTTTTCGGTCTGGGTGTTTTTGTTTCTGTCTTTGTAGGTACATATGTGTCCATGGTACCCACGATACAGGGTATATATATCCTACTGTGAGGCTATGACTGTGAAGAGTTTATTGTGTTCAAAGTACAACGGTGCAGTTGCACCAGACTAACATGAGGCGACCATCAGCTTCGAGAGTAGCAACTCAACTGCATACGACCGCAGACAAAACTTTACTATGCTTGCTTGTGGTTGTGTGTAGATGACCACATAACATCCCGTGGCCAGAATGCTCGTTTGCTATTCCATTAAAAAAATAAAATAAACATAATCTATACTCAATATATAAAACTGAAGAGTTTGTTCATTTATTTGAACGCGCTAAACTCAGGAACTACTGGTTGGAATTGAAAAAATCTTGTTGAATAGTCCATTTAGCGAGGAAGGCTATATATAACATTACGCTGCGACCAATGGGAGCGAAGCATCAGTGAAAAATGTTGCAAAAACGGGGAAAATCTATAGAGTTTGTTTGTTTGAACGCGCTAATTTCAGGAACTACTGGTTCGAATTGAAAAAATATTTTTGTGTTGAATAGTCCATTTATTGGGGAAGGCTATAGGTTATATAATATCATGCTATGAGTAAAACAAAAGTCCACGCGGACGAAATCGCGGGCGGCCACTAGTAAAAGAACATAATTATGTAGATATACGAGGGCGACACTGATAGTTTTTAGAACTGGCCACTTTTAAAGAATATAATAAAAAATAAGTTTAAATTTTGAAAATAGAACTCTTTACTAATATTATTGAGTACTAACTTCATTCATTTGTTATTTGTTTTGCGATTTGGCGGCAAATTGAAATCTGTCTGTGTCACGCCAGTATGAATTTAACGCGAGAAAATTTTCGTACTATGATTTTTTATGACTTTCGGTGTCATTTAAGTCAACAATAATGTTATGACAGACTTCGATTGACCTTTCACGATGAAGCCCCTTCTCGGGCCACTGTTTATAACTGGTTTAATGAGCTTAAACGTGGTCGCACCAATCTCAGATTCTCAGCGATGCTCTGCGTGAGGGACGGCCTTCTACGGCGACGACTGAAGATAACATTAGTGTTGTGTGGTGTATGATAGAGACTGATCCAAGCCTAAACTAAACCTATCTGCAGATTCGGACAAGCTTAGGCATCGGTATGACTCAAGTGCACAATATCCTTCACAGACTTTTAACCGTTAGGAAGCTTTGTGCCCGGTGGATACCTCATTATTTGACCGAAGCCCAAAAACTCCGTCGTGTTGATTGGTGCCGTGAAATGATACAAAGATTTAACGGAGGTGACTCAAAAGCTATGTTCGACATACTTAAGGGTGACGAAAACTGGATTTATTGCTATGATCCGGAAACCAAAAGACCTTTCGAGGAGTTGCCAACTAAATTGAAGAGAGGTCGAAGTGTAGGAAAAAAGATGGTGGCCTCATTTTTCGGAAGGACCGGTCATTATGCGACAATTGTTTTAGAAGATCAAAAGTTAGTTACTGCAGAGTGGTATACTTACAAATGTTTGCCACTTGTCTTGGAAAAAGTTCGAGAGAAACGACCTCGCAGTAGGATCCTCCTTCACCACGACAACGCCTCCTCGCACACCGCCGGGCGAAAGATCGACTATTTGGCGTCGTCAGACGTGGAATTGCTCGGGCACCCGCCATATAGCCCCAACCTCGCACCTTGTGATTTTTATTTATTCCCGAAAATAAAAGAAAAACTTCGAGGAAAACATTTTATGGACGCCAAGGAAGCAGTGGCTGCGTTCCAGAAGGCCATCGAAGAGACCCCTAAGGCCGAGTGGGCAAAGTACTTTTCTCGGTGGTTCTATCGAATGCAGCGATGTATTGATGTGGATGGAAACTATTTTAAAAAGATATAATAAAAATAATAACTTGCTAGTTTACTCAGTTTTTGATTTTCTAAGAACTTTCAGTGTCACCCTCGTATATATGTACATGTACATAAGTACTGTTTAGAGTCGCATATTTTTAATACGCTTTTTTGTTTCTTTACATAATTTTATGATCTTCAGTATATATTAAATATTAAAATTCAAAGAGTCCAAATATAAAATAATAAGATATAATGACAATCATCATCATTATTTTTGAAGAAGGGTTTTAAAAGTTTTTAAATGAGTGTACGTTACGAGTACATATATGTGCATATACAGAATTATAGAATTTCTTAGGTTATTTTCTTTTCTTCTTTATACCAAGAACATTTTTTTTTTGTATCAAGGGCGTACGTATCTCGCGAATATTTTTGTATGAACTTCTATTTCCGGGGCATTATTCTACACTTGTATTCATATATACAATTCATTATTTCTACCTAATCAAAATTAATTAATTCTACCTAATCAAAGAAGCTGCTTGTAGCTTTTTAATTTAACTAATATCAAAATATATTACGTATGTAGATGCTGTTTATTATGATATTTTAAGGTATCTATCATTTCGCTTCTAGTAGCCACATAATCCTACACTCTCCAGGACTTCTGTCAGAACGTGCCCGAGCGGCTCTCTTGCGACTCTCCAACGAACTCCGCTGTTGTCCTCCCGCTTTGTTCTCGAGGGCCCTTCTCTGCACGATATTGCCGCTTGTTTACCTTAACCTACATATATGGTGCCACATTTACTAAGAATTGGCTGTTAAAAATGCCTATAATCTTAATGCATCTTTATGCTTAAGAGTGAATCTACGTATGAACGAACATGTAATTCTTTTTAAGTGTAATGTAAAAAAAATTGACTTAGTACAGAAAAGACCAAGACCAAGTAAAGACAGAGTGATCGACAAGCTTGATTCAAGTCAGTTGAGGTTGAAGATACCAATCTGATCAACTGAAATAAATCATCAGCTAACTCAACATTCCACCGAAAGATAAAATAATGGCTTCACGATAGAAAGAAGTTCGGTAATGTGAAGTCATACACGATCAAGATAGATCAATGTAATATTGAATTACCTTGCGGCTATATTTTAACATATTTTTACTATCATCGTAAATATTCATGAAAGTCACCTAATATCTTTACTATGCCTTCAGCACTGAAGTTATTCAACGCGAATGGAGAAAACTATTTTAAAGACCTCATTAAATTTGATATTTCATCGAAAATTTTGATAGACCGTCCATTATTTAACATTTTCCATCCACGTTGTTCACGGCATTTCTCTAAGGTGTATTTTAGGCTTGTTTATACGCATTGTGTGCACGCTTTTGGGGTCACATTGTATTCTGTTTACCTGCCCGTTCGCTATTAAGGAGCATTCAGCAGTTTTCAATTACCTTCATGCTATATTTTGGCATATTTTAACTATCAGCATTTATACAATAAAGCTATAATATTTTATCCAAAGAAGCTACCATTTCCAAGCGAATTATTCCAACTTGGCTCTGACTAGATTATAACTGAAGTTTTACGACGATCCTACGCTTATGACGGACTGCTGTTATCGCATTTGAAGTTTATTGCCATCGGGCGTTTTAACCATAGCCCCGCGCCAAGTGCAGAACATAAGCGATTTACAAACCTAAGCGATTTCAGGGCCCCAAATAATGCAATAATTTGACTTTTTACAAAAAGTAAATAATTCTAATGCATAGTGTCAACAAGCGATTATTTTTGTTTTTTATTTTTCTTTAAATGGAATAGGAATTCAAACCAAGTTAAAAAATCGCCACAGCCCTCACATTACAGCTACCTCACACACAAAAAAAAACAAAAAGAATGACTACGCTTATTTGGTTTTAAAACTTTTTATTCAAACCGTTAGACACATCAAAAGTAACAGTGTATCTAGTTGGTTACGTTATGGTAGCATATTATTATAACAAATTGTGAGATGTACTTTAAGCTAAAATGTACAGAAGTGTTAGCGAACCATCCTTAGGAACAGTAGGAACAGCGTAAGATTTAATTCAAAATACCGTTGTTCTCTTTAGTAATATTAATTAATGCTATTTGTCATAAGAGTTAAGAAATACGTAGACAGGTTATACATAATGTGGGACTCGGTGACCTCCTTCTGCGACACTGTCATTTCCCTGTTGCTTCGGGATTAAGAATAGAAAAATAAAATGATATATGTGATCGCTTAACACCACGCGGCCCGTCTGCCTTATTGTTAGGTTTATTTATAAAAAAAAACTGTATCCTCTGCCTGATCGTAAGAGGCGACTAATAAGGGGCTTCTGGGGTTGCGGGGTGAGAGTGGGAGCTCGATCCGTCCAGCCAGCAGCCCAGGAAAGGACAGCAGTGTGTGCGTGGCCGCATACCGCCGTAAGCATCGGAAGGTGCAGGAGAGCACATCTGCTCTCCCTAAGATGGGCCCGTTCCAGGGCGCCGCGTATGGAGGACACCAATGCGTTCCACTGGAGATCCCGGAGTCCTCCTCAAGCGCAGAGGTAGGCCACCAAGAGGGTTTTAGTGCGGTAAAATCCCACATAAACCGGTATCCGTGGTGGTGGTGCCGAGTACCGAGTGCCGAGTACCGAGTGCCGAGTACCTTTTGAAGTTTATCCCCCGATAAAAAAGGTTATATGTATGTATTTTTTTTATTTTCGTCTGACCATTGTTTTTACTGATACTGATATATTCGGACCGTTCTTCTTTAACATGTTTTAATATGTAAAAAAATAAAATTAACAGATACCAAAAGAGCAAGTGTAGCCAATGTCAACATTTCAAGTAGTTAGGCTGGTTTTAGTGTCACGCGGACCGACGGCGCGGATCACTCCGCGCGGAGCAATATGTATTAAAGCTTAGGAGCGTTTTAGAATGGCGCGGAGGAGTCCGCGCGGACGGCCATCCGCGCGGACGCCTCCGCGGCAGTCCGCGCGACGCTTCCGCGCCGCGGAGCCCTCCGCGCGGATGGCTGCTCGCGCGCCTCGCACTACAGTGAGCGTTTTAGTATCGCGCGGAGCGCACTCGTCCGCGCAGTACAATCATGGCGACTCGCGATGTAGACACGGGGCGAGTTCTTGATGAAGTCCGTTTAAGGAAATGTTTGTGGGATGCCTCTGACCCCCTGTACAAAAAGTATTAAAAAAATTATTAATTATTATTCCGAAAGTAGTTGAAGAACTTTGTTTCGTCAGCCCTCAAATCGCCGTATAATGTCACAAATTCTCCCGCGACGGCTCTCTGCTCGATTAAAGGGTGAACATGTAGTCTCCTTCTACGCATTTTTTTTCCTTGTGTAATACAGGGCAATAATAAGTAACACTCTCCTCATTGGATGCATTGTTCGCGTCTGTACTCCGAAGCAGTCAGCGCGATACTAAAACGACTTGCGCGGACGATCCGCGCGGTTCACGTCGGCGCGGAGCGTTCCGCGCCGACGGTCCGCGTGACACTAAAACCAGAGGCTGGTTTTAGTGTCACGCGGACCGCGTTATTGCCCTGTATTACACAAGGAAAAAAAATGCGTAGAAGGAGACTACATGTTCACCCTTTAATCGAGCAGAGAGCCGTCGCGGGAGAATTTGTGACATTATACGGCGATTTGAGGGCTGACGAAACAAAGTTCTTCAACTACTTTCGGAATAATAATTAATAATTTTTTTTAATACTTTTTGTACAGGGGGTCAGAGGCATCCCACAAACATTTCCTTAAACGGACTTCATCAAGAACTCGCCCCGTGTCTACATCGCGAGTCGCCATGATTGTACTGCGCGGACGAGTGCGCTCCGCGCGATACTAAAACGCTCACTGTAGTGCGAGGCGCGCGAGCAGCCATCCGCGCGGAGGGCTCCGCGGCGCGGAAGCGTCGCGCGGACTGCCGCGGAGGCGTCCGCGCGGATGGCCGTCCGCGCGGACTCCTCCGCGCCATTCTAAAACGCTCCTAAGCTTTAATACATATTGCTCCGCGCGGAGTGATCCGCGCCGTCGGTCCGCGTGACACTAAAACCAGCCTTATTGTTGGAATTTGTTGCTTTAAGGTTACTTTGTAATATCATTGATACTAGCTAGCACTTTAACCTGGAATACGCTATACTGGGAATATTAATTCTAAGTGAAATATAAGACTATTATTATTTACTGAAGGAAAATTGCTGGATAGGTGAAATAGATGAACATATAATTTTATTTTTTTGTAGGCGTAGAACTATTATGGTTCGCCCGGGGAAGTACCACCGCTGAACCCACTTCTGCCGTGAACCAATTCTATTGCGTTTCGGTGGAAAGGTGCAGTTGCCGGCCACACTTACATGACCGACCATCAGCCTCCGGAGTAGCAGCGCAACTGCACACGACCTCAGACAAGACTTACCTATGCTTGCTTGAGGTTGTGTGCAGATGTCCATGGGCTGCAGCGACCATTTAACACCACGTGGCCTGAATGCTCGTCTGCTACTCCATTAAAAAAAATATTACCTTAGCAAGATCTAGATCTAGCAAGACCTTTGAGAACTTTTCTAGAAGAAATGATGTTTCTAGATGTTTTCTGTTTTATTATCTTTCACTATGTTAACCTATTTATTAAATTTTAGGACGATAGCTCGAACTAGCCGCATAAATATCGATAATATCCCAAGCAATCTCAAAGGGGGTTATTTCAGAGGACAATGGTTTTGGGATGGACGTCGTGGAGATATAACAGAGCGAATAGTACTCGCACCATGGAATATTTGGTGGCAGGTATTTGCAGAAATTATTTTATAACCCATTAAACCTTCATAAAATAACGTAAGTGCAACAAAAGCAGCCACTTAGATTTGGTTGATATATAAAAAATAAAAATAAGCTCCAAAAAAATGCCAAAACTTATAATAAATTTTTATTTTTATCTATGTATAGTATTATCTATAGTAGTGAAAGCGGTTTAAAAATGTTCGAAACTCGAATTGCACATTAAAGCACATTTGAAATGAAGGTCTTGATAATCTTGATACCAAATTATGGATAAAGTTCTAGCAAAATATTTTTGTTTCAGACATTGGTCATTCTCTCGGTTATATACAAGTACATCGTCCATTTTCTCCTCGGATACTACTTGGATACGACCTGGGCTTTCCTTGACCTGACCATTTTGGCCTGTGAAACAATATTCGTTGCTGATTTGTTCATTCACATTTTGCACATGTTCTGGCCTATACTGAGACTGCATATAAGAATATATAGGCGAAACTGCTTCTTTCTAACTTATGACATCTTTACGCTATTGCCCTTTACTATTTTTTGTGAGTTTGTCTTTTACATATTTTCCTATCTGTCCTAAATCAGGAACTACACCTACAAAATTCGATCTTCTGTATTTGGAATAGAGTTCCGATGGTAAAATAAGTTGTTGGTAATCTTATATCGCCAGTTTCATATTTGTATATCATTGATCACATAAGTGTAATGATTTTACAATGATTTATTTTACATATACTAGTTAAAGTCATGATAAATCTATGGGTAAAAACAAAATGTATGTTATTTACTTTTTAATTGGCTCTGACATTGTAGTTTACATGTCGTAGAGTAAGCGCCATTGATTAAAAAAAGATGGCGCTCAATTTAAAATTGGAGCAATGTGGAAATATTTTCAGAAGGCGTTAATTAATATTAAGTTGTTGAAGGATTTTAAGATTAATAATTAAATAGTGTCATTATATGAAACTGAAACTTAGTTACATAGTTATTAAAAGTAAAATACTCAATCAGAATGATTTTAGCAGGATTTGTTTTTAACGAAAGAAGATTGAATACATTATACATATTTTGAAGTATGCCTCTGAGGTGTTTGATTTCGTCACATCAGGGTTTTTCCAGAGGTTGTTTTTTCCCAAGTTTTTATACATTAGACTCCCCTAATTATTCGACCACTTAATCAAAAAGGTCGTTTAACAAAATAGTAGAGCATTCAGTCGGCAGATAATTAACGTAAGATGTAAATATGGTAAAAACATGTCATATCATTATCATTTGTAAATTCTCAAATAAAAAGTACAGAAATTAAGATTTTCTAACTCATTCAAACATTGCGTCATTTAAATGACATTAAATAATGCAATGTTAAAGTGTAAAAGTAAATAAAAGGAAAAAAATCATATTCTAAATCACAACAGATATATCATTGTATTAATTTATCCTCATATATTATATTCCACAATCAAAATCTACTTCACATAATTATTCTTCTTATGATTTCAGTTAAATATCATAAGGGATGCAACGGGCTACTGTTGTTCGGTAGATGGCTTGGTATAGCTCGGATATACAGACTGTTTCCTTACATACAGCTTTTGAATGAAAGTGTATTTGTAAGTCTATTTACCTTTTTACACATTAAGCTTAACAGACTGGCTTAGATGGAAAGCGTATGGACATGAAAAATCTCAGGGGTTATCTGAGCGTTTACTTAAGTTTTGTTAACAGCTTTCTTAAAAAAAAACTTCTTCACAATCAACTGCAGAAGCTTCAGCTGGTAGATTGCCCCTCAATTTCCAAGTGCAAGGTAAAACATCTCGTAAAATATCTTCGTACCTTGATTGTACAATAAAATTTATTTGTCATTAGCGAACCTAAACGTTATAAAATTGTAATTTACTTTATTGCATACCAATGAATGATGAATACACATTTTACACATATAAAATGTAGAAAGCAAACGGCATCCACCTAGAAGCGAACAGATAATAATGCAACTTTCGCAAGGTAAAGCTAATAGTTAAACTAAAAAGTTCGCCTTCCTGGCGCCTCCTGGCGTATAGTTTTCGAGTCAGTTTTATGACCTATACGTATTTACGTGTAGTTTAATGATGACTACGTTTTGTAAAAGATTTTGAACAATATAAAATGAAGCCTTCAAAGTTATTAACATTCATGACTAAAATAAAAGAAAAATTGTTGGGGAAAATTGACACGTCCAATAATATGTTTTATCAAGAAATTGAAATTTAGATAGGAAAACATCCAAAAAACATTTTGTTTGAAAAACTTTACTTACATATGATTTTTATCTCCTTGTTTTACCTAATTTTTCAATAAACCATAGAACCATCGACCGAAGTAGTACCAACACCCGGGACTCTTGATTGGCAGTTGGTCATGGGAACCATGGCGCTACACGGGACCTGAGCCAGTAAGGTTCTTTGTGGCCAGAGTTTATAATTACTATTAGTTACTGCATTCATTTTAGCCGCCAATTTATTCTCTTGTGTTTCGGTGGAAAAGTGCGGATGGCCTCATCAGCCTCCTGAGTAGCAACAGAACTGCATAACATTTTAGGTAACACTCAGACTTAGTTGTGTTATGTGTAATTGCCCACGGACGGTCCATTAAAGTATACAAAAAATAAATACAGAGTTTAGGCAAAAAATAGTCATGACCATTTTGTGATTGATCCTGAAGCCCATAATAATTTAAAATAAGAAATGTATCTCAGAAACTTCAAACTGAATTCCAAGACTTATAATTTATTTCTAAACAGACTGTATGGCACTATATAATAATACGCACGTATTGTCTTTCAGATGCGAAACTCTCGCAAAAAGCTGTACGTTTTCGAGCACGCAGTGATGACAACGTTGATTATTCACGGCTGCACTTGCCTATGGTACTCATTCAACCACTCACCCGTCACGGACACGAAGAAGTGGTACTCCCTCGGGTACCCTCCGCATGTCAACATGCAGAAACTGCAGTTTGATCAGTTTGTTTGCAAATATTAAATGATATTATCTTGTTGTAGTTTAAGTCCTTTAACATAATTTCTTTTAAAACTAGTTTTTTTAATTATAAGGAAATATGTAGTTATGAAGCCATTGTTATAATTAAACGTTGTATAGAACATTATGACCATTCTGCCTATTGTAAAATTAACTTCAGCCGACCATTATCGAGATATCGAGAAGACAGCGGGTAGCCGTTGGAGTCAAAGTCGCCAATGTCAATTATTAGATTATGAAAGGATGGATGAATGGAGACGTGAGTGGGCTGAAGCGACCATTTAATATTAGGGGAAAATTTATGTATTACTTTATAAGACAATAAGAAAATCCCTACTATTATTATAAATCCGAAAGTAACTCTGTCTGTCTGTCTGTCTATCTGCTACGCTTTCCCGGTTAAACTACTGAACCAATTTTAATGAAATTGGAACACAGATAGAGTGGACCTTGGGAAAGGACAGGATGGTTTTTATCCTACGGGAATCTATAAAACGAGTCCTCGCGAGCGACGCCGCTGGCGGAAGGCTAGTAATATTATAAATTCGAAATTAACTGTCTGTCTGCCTGTCTGTCTGCTACGCTTTACCGCTTAAACTACTGAACCAATTTTAATGAAATTTGGAACACAGATAGAGTGAACCTTGGGAAAGGACATAGGTTGGTTTTTAGCCTACGGGAACCTATAAAACGGATTTACGTCGTCGTTGGCGCAAGGCTAGTAAGAAAATAAACATTTGAATGTTTTGTTTTCTTAACAGTTACGCATCATGCTGGTACTACTGCGCATGTCGATTATTTAATGTAATTTTCGGGGATGCATTTCCTTTAGTAAGTACCAGTTGTATTTTATATTTGTAAAAACTGCGTTTAAGTATATACTTCTAAATAGTTCTCATATTGTTTTATTCTCGTAAGATAAGGATTCTGAAAAACATATTAAACACATCATTGGACGAAATAAAAAAATATCTAAAATTTTCATATTTATACATTTCCATATTTTGTAGTTTTCAATTTTTTTTTTCATTTTGTCATTATTATTTACAATTTTGTAATTGAAATATTTCCATACAAATATAATAAATTTGAAAGTAACTCTGTCTGTCTGTCTGTCTACTAGGTACGCTTTCATGCTTAAACTACTGAACCGATTTTAATGAAATTTGGAACACAGATAGAGTGAACTTTGGGAAAAGACATAGGATGGTTTTCATCCTACAGGAACCTTTAAAACGGGTACACGCGGGCGAAGCCGCTGGCGGAAGACTAGTAAATTATATGTTAAAATAAAATTTATGCATATTCCCTATTCACACAGAACGCATTTTAAAGTCTGCTACCTATAGACAACATCTACGATGGATAGTGACGCCTCATGTGTATCCTGGAATACAAAAAGATGCAGCTAATATAAATTTATTTCAGTATGCTCACGAGAAATGGTTGACTTGCTTCCTGATGCTGACAGGTTTTGTCCTTATACGATACCGGTTCATAGGTCTCCTTACTTGGGAGATAATATTACAGAACGGTCGGTGGGCAAGTTTTGTTGAACAGGTAAGACGATACATAAGGCTAAATAAATAACGCTTCACTGTGCATTGCCTGTGTTTTGGATACACAGAAACACATGAACACAAACACCCAAACCAAGAACAGATATTGAAATTTATTACTGCTTCGCCGGGAATTTAACTCTTGACCCCATATTGGCAGTCTGGCATTGATCGTTTAAATAAAAATTAAGTTCAAAAGCAAAAACCCGATTACCCAAAAACACTGTTCTTAAAATATTTCCAACGATTTTCAATTATTATGTGGACTAGCCATGCGGCCATGATCGCTAAAAGTATAAAATAAGTATCTGTTCAAACAAGATATATCTAAAATCTATAATATAAAAATGAATCGCAAAATGTGTTGGTAAGCGCATAACTCAACAACGCCTAGACCAATTTGGCCAATTGTTTTTTTTAAATGTTCGTTGAAGTTCAAGGATGGTTTTTACGGCGAGAAAAATTCGAATAATTGCCGGAAAAACCATAAAAACAGCCCTTTTCTTTTTCCCATACAAATGTTTTCTATCTAAAACGTAGTCAATTTGAGCTTTATTGCTATTGTATAAAGTTCATATTAAATTACAAGCACTCACTGTTGTCTAAGCAATGTAGGTGTGTTCCTAACGTCAAAGATCATATCTATCAAAACAGTGTGCGTGTGTGCGTTGCAGCACAGAATACATTGTTGGAGGAGTTTAATGTCGCATAGCATGATGTTATATAGCTTATAGCCTTCCCTAATAACTGGACTATTCAACACGAAAATAATTTTTAGGTAGTTCCTGAGATTAGCGTTTTCAAACAATCAAACATCCACGCGGACGAAGTCGCGGGCGGCCGCTATCCCTACTAATATTATAAATTCGAAAGTAACTCTGTCTGTCTATCTGTTACGCTTTCTCGCTTAAACTAATGAACCAATTTTAATGAAATTTGTAACACAGATAGAGTGGACCTTTAGAAAGGACATAGGATGGTTTTTATCCTACGGGAACCTATAAAACTGGTCCACGCGGGCGAAGCCGCTGGCGGAAGGCTAGTTTTAAATAAATATAAATAAACTTTACACACTCATAGCCCCACAGTAAGGTAATCAATACCCTGTGTCGTGGTTACCGTGGACACATATAAAGACAGGAACACAAACACCCAGACCGAGAACAGAAATTTAAAGTGATCATTCAAATTTCTGTTTCGCCGGGAATCGAACCCGGGACCCCTCGATTGGCAGTCCGGCATGGTAACCATTATGCCACGCGGGTCGTCATGTAAATAAATCTATGAAACGTTACAATTTTGTCCGTACAAACTTCAAACCCCTATTTATTAAATATTTAAATTTCAACCCCTAAGAGAGTTAACCCTTAAAGGTGGAATATAAACAATATAGAAACAGAAAAACCCACTGCATTCCAACCTTGCACCTACTAATAATTTTTTCCACTATACGTCTCATCAAAACATAACATATTCCTTCCCAGTATCACAACATGATCAAATATTTGAAGTTTCGTGGGGCTCCGCCGTGTCTGATTGAGCAGGCAAAACAGTACAAGGAACATTTGTGGACCATGAAGAATGGCATCTTAATGTCCCAGCACCTACAGGACCTACCGCTGCCTCTGCAGATGGAACTTATTTTTGACATCAATGTTGGACACTTTCATGACACGCTGCTCTTTAAGGATGCCGGTAAATATAATTTTACGTAATAATTATAATATTAATGTACTGTTTAAACAAAAGGACCTCGATAAAAGGAACAAAGAGCGTCCTTCAACCAGGTCGACCAACGACCAGAACACAATACAAAGAGAGCTTCACCAGAAGAAGTAACGGGAATCCTCTAAAATTAAATATAATATGATGGTGTATTACACCTTATTCACCTGGGTTAATTCAACAAAGTGAATAAAGTACGCACAGAAGGCGCTATACCAAACAGAATGGTGACATTTAGGCTAGTGGATTTTTTGTTAACTACATAATATTTTCCGAGAGTTTGCCTCGATTTCGATTTCGAACGCCCAGAGACAGATCGCATAACTGTAGTAGAGGAAGTAGGTACCTATATTTTCAAATAGAACCAAGCTAAGCTTTAAGTATTTTTTTATCTAGAGAATTTGAACCACAGGGGTGAAAGGCGGTGGTTAAGTTTGCATGGGACAATGAGATTCCTTGGTTCGATCTACTTCAAATTTTGCATAAATATTCTTTAACAGAATTGATTGAAGACGTCTTACATATTTTATTGAAACTCATCGCCTGACAATGTTAAAAAGGGGTAGAAAGTTATTTTGGGGGTGATTTGCATCGAATTTGATACCAATACTTCTTAGTGCTTTTGATCCAATTAAAAAAAGTTTATTTGTGTATTTTTATTATTAATCTGTATCTTCCTATAAAGCTTTTGTTCTATCAATTATGGCATCGCAAACTCTGTGCATATTGCCAGCGTTAAGCGTCAGCGTCATTTTTGTATCACTTTTATGCCAATTTAGTTGAAACTGGACGAGTAATAATAAAGTCAGTAAGTCGTCAGTAAGCAGTCAGTCAAGTCAGTCAGATATTCAAGTAAAGCGATGCCTACTTTACCAGAGCGTGTCTGACGGACGAGGAGAATAGCTGAAAAAATATATTTTTGCACTGTTATTTTATTTCACAACACTTGTGCACAATAATTAACCTATATCGAACAAAATACCATCAACTTTTCCGATATAACTCAAAAATGCACCAAGAAAATGAAAATAAAACAAGAGCACTTTTCCGACTTCCCACCAAAACTCAATATTTTATCTGTGTCAAGTTTTTGAACGACACAAGAGAAAGAGGTAAGCATCCAAAAACTGCAACCATTTTCTAATGAGAATTTAAAAAATACGTCATAATATGAAATAGAGAAAAAAAAATCACCAATCAGGCTGGAATGTTTACTGTTTCTATTAATCTAAAATTAACTTTTCAACGATAGTAATTAAAAAAAAATGTTTCAAGTGGCTCTAATGCAAATATTTAAGGAAAGGTGTCGTCGGTTGCGTGAAATTTTTATATGAAAATTCTTGCAAGATGTTAGTATTCATTTTTACAACTACATATTAACATGATAATAATATGCTAAAATACAAGTTTTGCATGACCGTACAACTAATCTTAAATTGACTTACTCTTTGCTTCTTAATTTTCGGGGTTTTAGTAAAGTCGTTGCGGCGAATATTTTTTTCATATGATAATACCATCATCAAATGATAATACCATCAGCGCCAATTACTAGGTCTGCTGCTGACTATCGAAAACTATATTTATCTACTAGGTACTCCAATTTTACGTAATATCACAAAAATCCTTTTAATTTTTTTTTTTTGTAATTTTAGATTGTTTTCCCTTCAAAATACAGGGCATCTCTCACTATATTTATTTGTCTAATATTTTATTGAAAAAAACATTTTTCAATACCTTACTTACTTTCTTTTCTACATTACGGTACTTCCTTAAATTTAATTATGTGAATTGTTAACTTTATATGCATTTAGTAATTGATATAAGTTGATTTAATAAAAAGTATTTTATATTAACTGTCTGTGGCAAATAGTTTGAATGTTAATGTTAGCGTCATCGATTAAATAATATTTTGAAAATGGAACGGTCGTAAAAAAAACAAAGCGCGAATATGTTGCTTGTTTACGATTTAAGAAAATACTCGTAGATAAATTTGAAACTTAATTACATTGTCATCAAAAGTAAAATACTCAATAATAATGCATGTAGCAAGAATTATTTGTGACGAAATAGTATCGAATACATTATACTTTGAGTTATCCGTCTGAGGTGTTAGATTTGTTGTAACCTTCGTAGGTAGTTACTTCAAGAACTTCCTAAGCTAGATAGCTTGGGATCGGTCTGTATACGTTAAGATTAAGAAAATTAGCTACGGTATCCCCTAACTGATTGTAAGAAGTGAGTAAAGGCCTGCCGTTGCGGGCGGCGGTTTGGCGCAACGCGTATGGACGACACCAGTATGTTCTACAGGAGACATCGGACTCCTGACCAAGCGCTGAGGCAGGCCACCGAGGGGATTTCAATGCGGTATAAATCCCACATAACTCGGTATCTCTCCCAACATATTCTTACTGGACTATTTTTAAGTTATTTGCTTATGTTTGTATGAAAACTTACGTAACGCTGGGATCACATTTAAGTATCTATATACTCGTACTAATATTGCAAAGTTGAAGAGTTCGTTTCTTTGAAACGAACTAATCTCGGGAACTACTGTTTCGAATTGGAATGTTTTTTGTTAGATAGTCAATTACTTAATAGAAGTTTTAAGACTATAAATAAAAAATCACGTTACTACAAAATACAATTAGACAATTTAGAGACAGAGAAAAGGAATGATATATAATATGTTTTTCAATCGTATTAATCAAGTACTGATAAATACTTTTCTAACGGAAACTCCGTGCTTTTAAAATTGCAGAAATGTGCGCACTTATTATTTTTATTTTATCTTGTTTTATTTTAATTTTTTTTTCAAGCTTTTTTATGTCCCACTGCTGGGCACAGGTCTCCTTCTCACACAATTGAGAGGGGATTTAGGCCATAGTCCACCACGCTGGCCAAGTGCGGATTGGTGGACAATTATTTTAATAGTCAACAGTATGTTACTGACCCTAAATATTATTGGACCAGAGGAGGCATTCATGCGTCACATCTCTCTGTTGATGAGACACGAGCTATTTCTGCAAGGCCAGGTAGTCTGGAACCAAGGTGTGGTGAAGAGTGGTATGATCTGCGTTAAACAAGGAGTTCTGGAGATGCTCTCCGATGAGGATGATGAGAGCCCGGTCATCGCTTTTAAAGAAGGCACCGTAAGTTTGCAATCGCAGCTTTTATTCGCAATTGTCTTTCTCCCTTAATCATCAAGGTAAATTAAGTTTAGCGCTTCGCAATATTACTAATCCCTGAAAAAAAACGGCAAATTGTTTGTAAAGTAGGTTTACGATCGAGATGTTTACGTGATAACGTCCGCACGAGAAAATCTCCATTCGTTTGTATGCCGCTAGAGTGAGAGAGACGGAAGATCGGTCCACTCACTCGAACGCTATGCCAGCCTCCGCTCGTGAGGATTCCGCGTGACAAGTTTCACGGAATGACTGGCAGCGCTCGAGGTGAGACGGGAGATCGGTCCGTCTCTCTCTCGTTATACCTGCGATCGCGCTCGTGAGGTTTTGGTGTGACACAAGTTTCTGAACATGTCACCCGACTAAAACGATTTTAAAGACGTTATCACGTCAAAAAACGTTTTAAAGATAGTAGAAATTTTATAGTTCTACCGCGGAGGTTCTGTTTTTTGCCGCTGTTTCTGCTGTAAAGCAATTATTTTTCAGTAGAAAGGTGAGGTTGCCGCTCAGCCTGATCCGATACGGATCAGATAGAATCTGCGGCATAAACCATATTTTTTCTAATGAAACTTTTGAGTAAAGTTAATGGCTGCAAATCTTTTTGCGTCCCATTGCTGGGCACGGGTCTCTTTCCATTATTGGACAGGCCTGGAGCTTACTCCACCACGCTGGTCCAATGCGAGTTGGTGGAGATGCGGGTTAGTGGCCAACCCTCTGTCGGATGTTTTCAAACCGCCCATATAAGGCCTCCGACAAGTTCTAACGACTGTTATCTATCGACTACAACCGGGACCTTTTGCCACTAGCGGTCACCCATCTCACACCCGACCGCGCCCGTTTGGCTTAGTTGCATAGATCGCTTGCGACCTCCGCTAACCGCCGGGCCATGTGCGTTTTATAAAGTAAAGTTAATACTTTACTAAAAGGCTCCATTATTTACGAGATTTTATACCTTACTTGTGAATTTAGTTTTAACTTTTAAAAAACCACCACCACTACACATGAGAAAAAGAGTAGACAGACAGACCGACATGCGGATGGATAACAAAGAGATCGTATAAAAGTTTATTTTCCCTCTTATTTGTGTAACCCTCAAAATACCTTGGTGTTTCTTTAACTAATTTTGTTTCACCAGGTACTCGGAGAAATTAGTCTATTCTACTCAATCCCCTCAAAAGTTACAGTGAAAGCGGCCACGTACGTAGAACTTCAGGTAAGCTTTGTACATTGGTACTCACATCTATTTTTAATAAAAAATATTCCATTGGATTCAATATCGTTATTGCTTTTACTGAAAGGTATTACGCAGAACGGATTTTATGCGGGCAATGGTCGAAAATCCGGCTATGCTGCAGCAAATACGACAAAAGGTCGAATCTAGGCTCAAAAGTTCGAGAACTAAACAGGTACGTCACTTCAATTATTATCTCGCTTAGTGGGGAGTCGTACGGTATGGATTCGATTCCCCAAAGAGTAGAAATTTAAAGCTAGATACGAACAGGTTGGAGTTGCCCGGGTTTATAAGCGACGGTGATTTACCACTGCGTGGTTCGCCTGTTAGCTCGGCTTTTAAACTCTAAAAAATAAATATTAATTTGGACGTTAAATCTTAAATGTGTTATTGTATGTTGTGTGTTAGGATATATGTGTTCTTATATTTGTGTGTATCTATGGTACTAGCAAAGCATTTTGTGTTCAGTTGAAGCATCATTTTATGCACGATTTTAGAATTTTCTCCTGATTTAAGTTAAATGTCGATTCATGGACACTATGACCTCCTAACATCTAGTCTGTTAGTTTTTTGTATATATTTTTTTAATAAATAAACCTTACTTACTATTACCTTTTACTAATTCGTTCAATACCTAGAAAACATTAGGCACATTATAATAAATCTAAATGCAAAAACGAACAATTTTACAAAACGGATACAATTACTCACTTAGCAAGTTTTACATCTATTTTTAAGGTGACAAAGATTTTTTTTTAATTGCCATAGGCAGCTTTCGTGTGAAGTTGATGACTCTCATCTCGAGGACTGTCCATCAAAACCAGAGGGGTTCTTGATGACGGAACCCCTCACTCATTGCCGAGGGCAGATTTAGAAAAATATTTTTAGAATCATGCCTAATCTTATATCATGAACCGTGTTTGTATTTTTAGTACAAACATACGTAGACATATTATAAAGATTTAGATCATTTTTACGATTACTGTGTCGAAATGGTTAACATGTCGGAGTGCCCTTCAAGAGGGTCCTAAATTTGATTCCCAACGGGACAGAAATTTGAATTATAAATTTTTTCTTGGTCTGGTTTTTGTGCCCTTGACGTCGTGAGTGACCATGGTGGCCACGACACAGGGAATACTATGTGTGGCTAGGAGTGGGATGCATTAATTTTTCGATATTTCCATAGGTATACTAGTTGGACCAACGGTTGGTCCACGGGGAACGCGCGTATAAATTAATCATGTTGTCATAATACAATCTTCAATAGGTTTGTTACTTCCGATAACCCGAATGTCACATATCGTAAGTGCCTCTCACAAAATTAACAAAATTCCTGAAATTACCCATAAAGCACAAGGTACAGCCTAACTTAATCTAAATCCTTATACGTACGCAATAAACTCCACATAGCCGCAAGTATACGTACTTTTAAAGTCTTTTTACGACTCTCTCCATCCATCCTAAAACTTATTTGGGCGTTTCCACGCATAAAGTGGATAACTACGAAACCCTTTTAGGATCTGCTTAGAAATATTTTTATCGGATAGCGTAAAATTCGTAATATGATTAGGAGAATAGGCCTGAAGGTCTTGGGATAGAATTATATTGCTAAAATAAAATTGTAAGTTGATATCCGGTATGTGCATATTTATACATGAACATGCATAGCTCTAGCCTGGTGTAGAGTACCTATTACTCTAACAAAGTAAAAAAATACTAGGACGCAAGAGCTAAATGATGCGGGTTAGGTAAAGAATAATATAGATGACCTTTAGCGGACATCTAGCGGCTTTCAGGAACGTTTTGAATTATGACAGACGCAAATACTGTCGAGAGATAATGGTTGTTAAAATTAAATGTTGTCATATATGGCAGACTTATTTTTATTAAATATGCCATTGCTGACTCTGTCAAATATAATTTGTGAATCACTTTTCTGCCAGGTTCATTGAAACTGGACGAAGTAGTAATAGATAAAATCAGCACGTCACCGTCGTCAGTAGTTAGACATTCAGATGTTCAAGTCTAATAATGGCCACTTTGCTAGAACATTTCTAATAGAGTTTTGGACCCAACAATAAAAAGATCCATCAACTTTATCCGATATAACCCAAAAATATGTTGTAATGATTTTACAATATTTTATATGTATTTTGTAATTGACATAAGTTTATTTTAACAAAAAGTATTTTATATTTAACTGTCTGTGGCAGTATAGTTTGAATGTTCTAATGTTAGAGTCATCGATAAAAAAGTTAAAAGATGACGCGCAAAATAACATGAACGGTCTTGCAAAAAATAACTAAAGAGAGCGCGACGATAATGTGGTTGTTGATGATTTAAGATCGATGTTGAAATATTGTTATTATTGAATTATTGTCTACAAAGTAAAATACTAAATCATAATGAATGTAGCAGGAATTATTTGTAACAAAAGAATATTGAATCCATTATATTTTGAAGTATCCATCTGAGATATTTGATTTCATCACAATATCCAGAGATTCAAATTTCTGACAATATCTTGTAAATGAAAACAAAACAAGAGTATATAACATTCGAATTCTCCGAACTTTCCACAAAACTCCATGGCGGATCTAACGGAGGCAGTTTTCCAATACTCGTATCGCCGCATTACTTAAATGAAAATTGATATTGATAAACTCCAATTATTCTACACTGAGCAGCGATGGCCGAATGGTAAAAGTGTTGGTATCTTGGGAGTTGACATTACGAGTAAAGTGCAGTACCGGAGTCATTTGGAGCACAAAGCCAAATTGGCGTCCAAAAAACTTGGTGTCCTCAACAGGGCGAGGCAGTACTTCACTGCGGGGCAACTCCTGACGCTGTACAAGGCACAGGTCAGACCCCACATGGAGTACTGCTCTCATCTCTGGGCAGGAGCACCAAAATACCAGCTACACCCATTTGACTCCGTTGAAAAGCGCGCAGTCCGAATCGTCAACGACCCAAGATTGACTGACAGGCTAGAACCGCTCAGCTTGCGAAGAGACATAGGCTCGCTCTGCGTGTTCTACCGACTTTACTACGGTGAGTGCTCCGAGGAACTCTTCAAATTGATGCCTACATCACCATTTCATGATTATACCACCAGACGAAGGTTAAAGTTCCACCGGCACCATCTGGACTCGTGGCGGTCCTCCACAGTCCGCTTTGCACGCTCCTTTTTACCACGGACGTGCAGGTTATGGGACAACCTTCCAGCTGAGGCATTCCCAGTGGACTATAACATGGGGTTCTTCAAGAAAGCTGTAAAAAGAGCTCTCCTCCAAAGCCGGCAATGCTCGGGTGGCTCCCCTGGGGTTGCCCGTGTCCATAGGCGACGGTGATCGCTTAACACCACGCGGCCCGTCTGCCTTTTTGTTCGGTTTACATATAAAAAAAAAAAAAAAAAAAAAAAAAAAAAAAAAAAGCCGCGGTCTTCTACGCGACCGATCCCGGGTTCAAATCCTCGGCGCACACCTCTGATAAAGAAATTTGTAATGTGCGAATTTATCGCTGCTCCACGGTGATGAAAAATATCGTGATATTTCATTGATTTCGATGTTCTCCATCGCCGTGCATGCCTGAGAGAAATTCATAATTTCTCGAAAGCATGACGTCCACCAATCCGCACTTGGCCAGCGTGGTGGACTATGGCCTAAATCCCTCTCACTTGTGAGAAGGAGACCGGTGCCCAGCAGTGGGACATAAAAAAAGGTTGAAAAAAAAATTCTACACTATCGACAATGTTACAGGAAGCTATCGTTAAATATGACAGTCAAGATTCAAGATTAATACGAACCCGCTACCGACCAATGAAGATTCTCAAAGATCATCTCGCCGGTGTTGAGGAAGAGGATCCTACTTTTGTGGATGACTCGCATATGTATTATAAAGGTACGATTACAGTATAGATAAGTTTTCTTTTATTCGTTCTTTGTGTTGTGGTACGAATACAAAAGATATGCACATTGACTTGAGCATAAAAATGATCTGCTGGGTATATGTTATCCAGCTAGCAAGTCACGTGTGCTTTGCATAAGTACCGTGAAATGTACCGTGACATGAAACATTAACTTGGTCGCAATCAGTATGAGTAATAATTATCATTATAACAAGGAATCAGCAAGTTTAGACGACCTGTATGGCTAAGTTGCACCACGTCATTGTATCATTTAAGAGGCCCTAGGTTAAATTCCAAAGTCCCTGTAGCTTCGGGATTAAGAATAGAGCTACGGTATCTGATCATAAGAAGCGACTAAAAGGGGGCTTCCGGGGTTGCGGACGGTGAAAGTGGGAGCCGGGACCCGTCCAGCCAGCAGCCCCGGTAAGGACGGCGATGTGTGCGTGGCCGCATGCCGCTGTGAAGGTGCAGGAGAGCACATTCTGCAATTTCCTGGTCAGGATGTTTGTTGTAGTCTTTGTGTGTTTGTTTCCAATTATCAGTTTTGCGATTTTTTTATTTACGTATACGTTGGGTATACTTTTTGTTACGTAAAGCAATTTATTTCTCACAAGAGCCTACCTTAAAAACCTATAAGATTTACTTTCTTCAGAGAAAAGTAGGGTCCCACCGCTACTTACATGTACACCATAAACATGTTATTTGGTTTTAGACGAGAACAATATACGTCAAAGGAAATTTACGAGGGATTATCTTGAGTTGTATCACATGTCGCCGAACGTTACGACCGTCGACGCCCCGAGAGTGTGCCTCCGGTCTAACTTTCCCTGGATTTTGGAGCCGAATACCAGTTTTGTATGTAGTTTTTATGGGTTTAATTGTGCAAGGAAGTCGTAGAACTTTTAATAAATAAGGAATATTTATAATAATAAATCTTATTGTTTTAAAAGACGAGCTTATCACCAAATGAAAAATAGTTTCAAAAACATATAAATTCATCAAGCGTCGTCAGCGAATGGATATACGAGTATGTTCGCAGCAACTTCGGTATGCTTGTTAAACTTAAAATGAAAAGCTTTGGAAATGATTAATGATTAGAAACTAAGCCCAAACTACTCCTTAGACCTTGAAGTAATAAGTAGAATGACGACCGCCGTGGCGCAATGACTACCATGCCGGATTGCCAATCGAGGGGTCACGGGTTCGATTCCCGGCGAAACAGAAATTTGAATGGTGAGTTTAAATTTCTGTTCCCGGTCTGGGTGTTTGTGTTCCTGTCTTTGTATGTGTCCATGGTACCCACGACACAGTTTTAGTATTAATTACCTTACTGTGTGGCTATGAGTGTGTAACGTTTATTATTTATTATTTATTTATTAAGTAGAAGTAAGAAGTAATGAGTATTTTAAGGGCATTTTTCACCACCTTCAAGTAAAGTGACAAGTACGCTAATTGTCGGATAAAGTCATCCGTAACTTCAATTGCAATTTCACGATGGTCGAGTAGTAATAATCATATGATAAACTGACACGTACTTATATCTTTTACTTGCCAATTAAGTTTACATGGGACGTAACTAATCAACACTTTACTTGGAGATGGTGAACGAGGCCCTAAGAGAACTTAAAATCAATGAGTTTACAACTACATACTATATTATAAGACTACAAGTATTAAGTTACACTGTTTATAATTATGGGCTTAAACTACGAATATAACTTAAACCCAATCACGAACGATAGTTAGTATTTGGCCTAGCACATTTGTTCAGAAATCAAAGACACTCTTACAAATCAAATCACTCCTTGGTTGGTACGATCAAACCTTCTACGAAATAGCTCTAGTATATAAATAAGAGGACAATTGATTCCGTAATTAGTCAACCTTCAAAGAAGTTCCCAACTCTACTGTAAACATACTGTAAACATAATTATAATAAGAATAGCTACACAATACAAGTGAACTTGCTAAGAGAAATGTCAATACGAACTGAGTAAGTTCGTAGACTAGAACTTTGATTATTACGTTAAAGTTTTGGCCACTTTGTACGTATTACTTCGTAAGTCTGAAGTCTATTATTCATTTATGCGTGTCAAATAAAGATACACGTACGATAAAAATTGCTGGAAATTGATACAAGAAATGCGATAGTTCGATTGGCATTCCATTTTTTTGAAGTGAAAACTTCTTTAGCGGCGTTGAGCACTTTTGTGGGATGGGTAAAAACTGTGAAACTCGCGTCAGGTCACGTGTGCTGATCGAAAAACCGTAAGACGGTTGGAGAGTAGTGTTGTAACATCGAAATCGATTCATCGAACAATCGATTGTTTATTTTTTAATCGATTGTAAAGGTTTCGATTAATTAAAAAAAACGATTTTTTAAAAATCTATTTTCATAAAAAATGGGTTGAAATTTTTTTTACAAGTATGAAAAAAATTAAAAAAATTGGAAAATGAAATATAATAATGTTTGTGTACGATAGCGCAATAAATAAATATTGTATTCTACGACATAAAAATAATAGTAATTTTATATTGATAATAAAAGCAATTCGTTCAAAATTATTCCCTAACTATTCCAATAAATCAAAAATGCACAACGTTAATTAATAATCAACTCACTTCACTTCTGCCGGCACACCCGGAGTGCAACCCGTAATTTTTTTAATGGAGTAGCAAACGAGCATGCAGCCCACGTGGTGTTAAGTGGTCGCTGCAGCCCATGGACATCGTCACACAACGTCAAGCAAGCATAGGTAAGTCTTGTCTGAGGTCGTATGCAGTTGCGCTGCTACTCCGGAGGCTGGTGGTCGCCTCATGTAAGTGTTTTCGGCAACTGCACCTTTCCACCGAAACATAATAGAATTGGTTCACGGCAGAAGTGGGTGCAGCGGTGGTACTTCCCCGGGCGAACCATAATAGTTCTACCACCTACATACTACTTCTGACATACATTGCCGTTATTCTATATCGTTAGAATTATCATTCTAATGAGTAACTTCTGCAGTACATAATTTATTTTCACTTGAACTTGCCTAAGACAAATTTCGATACAATATCTGATGTTGGTAACTACGCCTTTTAATTTTTTTTAATCATTTACAGACGTATATGTTCGACGTCGCTCACTTCATCACGATCCTCTACGTGTGTATAATGTCACCACATCTAGCTATCCAGTCTACGAGATCTGACTGGGAAAGAGTGTTCGGAACCATTATGGTCGCTGGACTGTTACTCAACATTTATATTCAACTTACTACAGCTATTGTTAAAAAGGTATTTACTTAGTTATGATTGCTGTAATTTTTTTTTGGTATCGGGGGAAACCTTCAAAAGGTACCCGGCACCTTGGGAGAGGGTACCGGGTTATGTGGGATTTGACCGCACTAAAATCCCCTCGGTGGCTGCCTCTGCGCTTGCGGAGGTCTCCGGGGATCTCTAGTGGAACGCACCGGTGTCCTCCAAGCGCGACGATCCAAAACGGGCCCATCTTCGGGAGAGCAGATTCTCCTGCACCTTCCGATGCTTACGGCGGCATGCGGCCACGCACACACCGCCGCCCTTCCCGGAGCTGCTGGCTGGACGGATCGAGCTCCCACTCTCACCGCCCACAGCCCCGGAAGCCCCATTTTAGTCGCCTCTTACGATCAGGCAGGGGATACCGTAGCTCTATTCTTAATCCCGAAGCTACAGGGACTTCTGCATACGACCTAAGGAAAGATCCAGGACTTGCTTTAGGTTATGTGTCCATAGACTGCAGTAACGACCTAAACTCTGCTTTCTACTGCTACTTTATATGGCAACCCCTTTTGCGTCCAACTGTTGGGTATAGATCTCATTATTGGAGAGGCCTGGAGCTTACTGTACCACGCTGCTCCAATGCAGGTTGATGGAGATGTGGATTAGTACCCAGCCTGCTGTCGGGCACTCTGAAACCACTCACAATGTGTACAAGACCTCCAACAAGGTTAAATGATTGTTATCTATTTATAACAACCGGAACCGAGACGGCTTAACGTGCCCTCCAAAACACGGAAACACGCGTAGATCGCTTGCGTTTTATGCGAGCCGCCGATAGAGAGATATTTAAATAAATAACAAAATCACATTTTTTTACCTGATGCGAAACAACTACAAACAACTGATCTGAAAAGAGCAAAGATTTATCTAATACCTTTAAACGAGAAATTCTTGTATATACCTAAATATATAATTTGAATCTCGGAAACGGCTCCCACGATTTTTATGAAATTTAGTGTGCAGGGTTTTTCAGGGGCAATAAGTCGATCTAACCAGGTTTCAGTTTTAGAAAATACCGTTTAATCCGTGTTTCTACTTAAATATAAACTGAAAAATATGACTCTTCCTGCCATCCTCCCGCTAGTATATGTAATTATGTTTGTTTTAAATTGGGAGCTGAAATATAGCCTCTGGAAATGAATTGATATTATGCGAGCAACGCTCGGTCATCCAGGTACTTCTATTTAAATGTTCAAAAGTCTCCGTTCTTATTCGTATGACATGCTCTTGACTTGCTTTACAGAATGTTAGAAAAGAAACCGTAAGTGAGATAGCGGAAGAAAAGATGGCTACTGTGGGATTTTACCTTGATATCCTCTCCGTGTTCCCGGTACATATTCTCACGGACACTTTGGACCCCGATGGATCATCACTGATTAGTCAATTGATTGTTATGCTCCCTATCCTTCAAGTGTGGCATATATGGGGCTATACCAACAAATGGGAAAAAGCCTTTAAGAGGAATGTTAAGGTGTGTAGCCCTAGCTACTTTAAAACATATATTAGTTATTCTTAATTATTATAGAACGATAACTACTTGAATTTTGTAGGTACTTAGTCTAAAATGCTTTTTTTTCAACCTTTTTTATCGTCCCACTGCTGGGCAAGTTAGAGAGATTTAGGCCATAGACCACGCTGGCCAAGTGCGAATTGATGGACATCATGCTTTTGAAAAATTTAATTTCCTTAGGCATGCATGCCGACGGAAAACATCGTATTCAATTAAATATCATAATATTTTCCATCACCGTGAAGCAGCGATAAATGCGCACATTACAAATTTCTTTGAGGATTTAAACCCGGTATCTTCGCGTCGAAGACCGCGGTCTTTACCACTCGGCCATCGCTGCTTTATGTGGCTAATTCTTAGTAATTACAATTATTCGTAAATACAAATTATTTAGATACTAATACTTAGCCGGGACCAGCCTAAGTGGAGAGTATAATAATTTCTCTTCGCATGATTGCAAAATATTTTAATTTATGTCGTCACGTCATGACATCACGCCACGTACACATTTACTATCAACATAATTGGTACATACCTTTATATACTTTTATTATTGTTTCTTTCAGTTTTTGTGTGTCTTTAAATTCTGCCTATTATTTGTGATATTCTGCTACTGGTCTGGGTGCCTTTTGTACATCTTCGCTTGTCCTAAAAAATTATGTCGTGAGGTCAGTATCATTAGGAATTATATAATTTTTTAAATTTAGTAACGCAGGTTGTTTCAACACATTCAAGGAGCAGAAAAATCACATCAAGGCTTAGGGAACTTACAAAATGAGCCTTAACTTTTTAGGGTTCCGTATCCAAAGGGTACAAACGTAAATAATAATTCTCCGCTGTCCCTCTGTCCCCTAGCTCTATCTTATGAACTGTGATTAGATCTAGACAGATGATGTATTTCTATTGCCGTTAGAACAACTAATAATAATAATATTTATGCGGGGCTCCCATACTTACATTTTTTATTGATAATACGAACACCTTCGTGCGCGAATCCGACTCGAACTTAGCCACTTTTTCTGAATAATGAAACCATTTAGGATAAAAGATTCTTTAAAATTGGTTTTGTCCGGACGTATCATCCATAAGAGAAAGAGTAAGAAATTTAAAATAATGTGAATGAAATATTACACAAAGTGCGCCGGTCTACATCAGACACTTAAGCCAGTAAGAATTTCATTCAGCTGAACTAGTTGAGTCTGAAACGAAATTGCAAAGAATTACAATGTGCTACAATTTGAATACAAACGCGATTTAAACTTCGCATGGCTCGGGCTGGCGTTAAAAGAACATTTCATTTTGTAACACTAGAAATTGTGTCAAAAGTATAATTGAAAATCTACGTGTTTCTCGTGTAATCCTAACTTGGGGTGCTTTCATGTTGAACCAGGCTGCATGGAATCGATGATGTCTCTCGTTTCGGTACTGGCAGGTCCATATTGACACAAACATTTCATAGTTTAGTTCAGTGCAGTGACTATTTATTAGGTTCTTTCTAATTTGTTTTTAATGAATTATTAAATAATATTTTAAATTTATGTTTTGATTATTTCTACTTTAACTTATTTGAGCAATGAGTCTGTAGTCATAAAATTACATTAGTTATTTATGTCAACCCTGAGGAAGTTGACAGAACATGCAAGCAAGCAGACTGCCTTGACTGCGTATAATGGATATGTACTGTCTAATTTAAGGTACGGGATTATACATTGGGGTAACTCTGTTGACAGCATTAAAGCTTTTAGATTACAGAAAAGATGCGTGCGAGCAATATTTCATGTCAACCAAAGGTTACTATTTGTAAAGCTTAATACATTAACGCTACCATCCCTATATATATACAAAGTATGTAGCTTTGTTAAAGAAAATATACACCTGTTTGAGGTAAAATATGTAAGGTGCTCTAGGAAAACACGGAAAATGGCATATATGGTACCTTCTCAAACATCAAAATGTAAATTTTATAAAAAAAAAGTATATATGGGATGGCCACCAAGATATACAATCACTTGCCAGATAATTTAAAGAGTTTTGATGTATCCCGATTTAAAAAATAAACTAAAAAAATTTAAATCAAAAAATGTTACTATAGCTTAGATATTTTTTAAACGATGATGTACATGTAAATTAGATAATAATTTTGACTGACTATTCATTGTTATATCTTTTTAATTTGACATTCTTAAAATAATAATGCTGACATTGTATTTAGATTAGGGTATTTTTCTATATGACATTCTGGTATAATCTGACATTTTAATTTGACTGTTGCTAGATAATTTAAATATGTTTGTTTTTATTTAATTTTTAATTTTAATGTTTTATTATGTAATTGATATTGTTTTTAAATTTCAAATGTATTAATTAACAAAAAATTGCACGCCCAATGGGTATTTACAAAAGCACTTGAATAAATTATTATGTAACACCACCTGTAAATCCACCTGTAAAACGCAATTAAATATGAATAAAATTAATAAAACCATCCATCATCCAAATCGAACCAAATCGGTTAATTCATTCTAAAAATATACAGACTCACACCACCAAACTATACGAGAACCACCAGATAATTAAATTACTTTTAACTATACTGAAGTGACCTCCACTAGATTTATACATTATCGGATGAAGAAACATAATTCGAACGATTCATCGCAAATTTGTAAGCCTATAGTAATGTTTCAAGATAGTCGGTACCGTAGGTCGGTACCGACAAGTATTCATGAACATCGTGCAGTCAGGCTCAACATATAAGCACCCTTACTTACAAAAGTGTTTGCTGGCTGCGACGCCAATTGCGATATCGTTGAAATTTTAAAAGTTGGCATTTGGAGTGTAGGAAATAATGTTATGGCTCTAACTCTTCTTAAGTCCTACTGCTTTGCAACGGGCCTTACTCTCCCACTAAATGTAACCTTCATTTAGTGGGTTACCACGTTGCTCCAGTACGGATGGCTAAAGCACGTATTAGTGACCAAACCGCACTGCTGTACCGCACTTAAACCCCCTCGGTGGACTGACTCTGCGCTTGAGAAGTACTCCGGAATCTCCAGTGGAACGCACCGGTGTCCTCCACGCGCGGCGCCCCAGAACGGGCCCATCTTCGGGAGAGCAGATGAGCTCTCCTGCACTCTCAGGCGCTCACAGCGGCACGCGGCCATGCCCAAACCGCCGTGCGCAACCCCGGAAGCCCCTTTTTAGTCGCCTCTTACGATCAGGCAGGTGCTACCGTAGCTCTATTCTTAATCCCGAAGCTACAGGGACTATTAGTGACCAACCTGCTGTTGAATGTTTTTTATCATTTAAGGGATTTCTTTCGAAGTTTAATGAATGCCGGCTATCAATAACAAACGAGATATGAATGTATAGCTCTATCTGTTATTCAACTATCAACCGCAACGGACATAGATTAGCTTTGTAGTTTTAAATAAAAAAGTGTTAAATAAAACATCTTTCAAAATTAATCATGTTTTTTACATCTACACATATATTAAAAAAGAGGAAAGATTTGATTGTTCGTTTGTATTAAGTAGGCTCCGAAACTACTGGACCGATTTGAAAAATTCTTTTACCATTAAAAGTCGACATTAGCCCTGATCAATATAAGCTACTTTATACCGCGGAAAAATGTTTAATTCCTACGGGAAAACGGGTAATAGGGTCCACACGGTTAAGGCAACTGGCTAAACGCCTATGATTTTAATATAGCAGTATATCGGCTTACATCGTATTTCAAGTGGATGGAAGAAAGTTAAGAAATATAGCCTGGAATAGCACATAGGCTATTTTGTTATCCTATGGGGACCCACAAAACGGATCCATGCGGGCAAAGCCGCTGGCGGAAGGCTAGTGTTGGATAAAACATTTTAAAAAATATTTAGTAATCTTTCAAACTAAAGTAACAATAATTCGCAGAACTCATGGATGTCCCAGCTGATTTACTGGGAGACGAAGGTGTTTGTTGCCAATGACGCAAAGCACGAACGACCGATAACTTCCTCCCTCTCCTTCGGAACATCCGTCTTCACTGGTAGTGGTACCTCCGACCTGGCTCCTGGATCTGCAGACTTAATGCTGGTAACTAAAAAATTCTGCTAAACTAGTAACCATAATGCGTTTGACTCTGTATTCCTAATGGTATAAAAACACTTCTACTAAAAATACATAAAGAATATGAAGAAATTAACAACGCTTCCCGAATCTGCACACTAAGATTACCTGTGTCGTTGGTACCATGTAAATGGACTCGAATAATACGAGTAATAATCAAGATTACAAGTTTTTCATATTGCAACCACATTGGCTGTAACTGTTTTTGCGTCCCACTGCTGGGTCTTTCCGGGAAGGCCTGGAGTGTGCCCCACTACGCCACTCTAATCCATACTATTTCGAAATTCGAAAGTAACCCTGTTTGTCTGTCTGTCTGCTACGCTTTCCTTTAAAATGGGTACACGCGGGCAAAGCCGCTGGCGGAAGACTAGTTGCTTATAAATTCGAAAGTAACTCTGTCTGTGCGTCTGCTACGCTTTTTCACTTAAAATACTGAACCGATTTTAATGAAATTTGGAACACAGATAGAGTGGACCTTAAGAAAGGACATAGTATGGTTTTTATCCTACGGGAACCTTTCAAACGGGTCCACGCGGACGAAGCCGATGGCGGAAGACTAAGAATAAGCGACGCTTCAAAATCACACATAATGTCACTTTACAGCAATAAATCCAATTTGTGAGATAGAGATTTAAGATTCCCTGTGTTGGTTGTACCATGGAAAACAGACAGAAAAGACACTCAAATAAAACGAGTACTATTCAAAATTATAAGTTTCCCATATTGCCATTCCCATAAAAAGCATTCATATTTAATCACTTAACTTACATATTACACTTACACTTAGGGCCTTGGTCAACATCTCCAAGTAAAGTATTGATTAGTTACGTACCAAGTAAAGTTAATTGGCAAGTAAAAGCTATGAGTACGGGTCATTTTTACCGATAATATTAATTAACGTACTTGTCACTTTACTTGAAGGTGGTGAAAGAGGCCCTTAGCTACGTAGATATTTTCTAATAAATTCTTGTTATACTTAAACGCGTAAAACAAATGACCGCAGTTACTTCTATTTTTATGATTTGTAAGAAAAGTAACAAAGCGATTCAGTAACAGAACTATCAGTATTTGAAATTCCCTTTCATAACCTTTTGAAAAAATCTACACTAATGTTATAAAGCTGAAGAGTATGTTTGTTTGAAGGAGCCAATCTCGGGAACTACTAGTATGAATTTAAAAAAAACTTTGTATGTTGGATGATGGGTTAGACTGACAGAAGCTTTTAGCTATCAATCATTTAGGCAATAAAACATCCGGGGAAAACCGCGAGGCAAATCTAGTTAGTAAATCCCAATCGGTGTCGTAACTTTAGGTTATGCCTAACGTCGTTAGTCGTGACGTGACTTAAGGGTTAGTGAAACGTGTTTTTCCTCTAGGTATGTAATAAATATCTATGCATCTGATTTAGGCGTATCCTATAGTTAGTGAAAATAAGTGTTAAATACGTAAATCAAAGACCGCTGTTACTTCTATTTTTATGATTCGTAAGGAAAGTAACAAAGCAATTCATTAATAGAAGATTTGAAATTCCCTTTCATAAACTCTTCAACAAATCTACACTAATATTATAAAGCTGAAGGAGCTAATATCTCTCGAACTACCAGTAAGAATTGAAAATTTCTTTTTGAGATGGATGATGGGTTAGATAAACAGAAGGCATCAATCATTTAGGCAATAAAACATCCGGAGAAAACTGCGAGGCAAATCTAGTTAGTAATATAATTATTTATATATTTATTTATTATTAATTACCTTTATAAAACCAGGTCGTGTTAATATTCGTCTTCGGGGCGTATCTTAGCTGTTTCTACGTGGCCAAAGTTTGCAGTCTCTACTTACTCTCGACCCGACGGAAATTAAGATTCAAGGTACATAATAATATTAAGACTTTTCTCTTTCGATAAATACTTGTAGATATTAATGCTGGTTATTTTCCTTTTTTTAGTATTGAAAGTAAATAATTTATGTAGAGGTAACATATTGCTGAAGCGCGCATGGCCTGGCGGCTAGCGTAGAACGCAAGCGATCTATGCAGCTGAGCCAAACGGGCGCGGTCGGGTGTGAGATGGGTGACCGCTAGTGGCAAAAAAAAATCATGCGCGTTTCCGTGCTTCGGAGGGCACGTTAAGCCGTCGCCGTCGGTCCCGGTTGTTGTCGATAGATAACAGTCGTTAAACCTAGTCGGAGGCCTTATGGGCGGTTTGAAAACATCCGACAGCGGGTTGGCCACTAACCCGCATCTCCACCAACCCGCATCGGAGCAGCGTGGTGGAGTAAGCTCCGGCCTCCCCAATAATGGGGAGAGACCCGTGCCCAGCAGTGGGACGCAAAAAGGGTTGCAGCCAACATATTGCATGAAGCTCGCATGACCCCGCAACTAGCGTAGCATGGCATCGATGTACGCAGATAAGCGAAACGACCGATCCTAATGGAAAAATCATGCGTGCTTCCGAAGATACGTTAAGCCGTCGGTCCCGGTTGTCATCAATGGATAGTAGTCATTAAACGGAGGCCTTGTGGGCGGTTTGAAAGCATTAGACTCTTGCATCTTGAACTCGCATCTAAACCAACCTGCATTGGTTTAGAGTGGTGGAGTAAGCTTCAAGCCTCACCATTATTGGGGAGAGCAGCCAAGCAGTAGGACACCGAAAAGGGTCGCAGTCGTAAATAGTAAATGCGGGATGGTGGATTGAAAAAAGTTCTCGTAGAACCATCTGTAAGCTAATTACAGAAATAAAAAATCGAAAATCATAGGAACGATTATTTTATGCTGTTAGCTTATCTGTCTTTAGTTAGTAAATGTTATAAGAGTCATATTATTACACAAATGCAGACGGAGCAATAAAAATTGTATGTTTAATTTGAACGAACATTTGCGCGTTTCTATAAATTATGAAAACTTTGAAAAGTGTTCGTTGCAGGAATCAATGAGAGAATTGTTTTATTTTCTCACCGTTAACCACGTTAGCGGGAAAATTAAAGCCAGAGTGAAAAAGTTTTTCTGCGTACAATGGTTAGTAAGTAGTTGTTTTAATTGTTGGCTAAAAGTTCAAAAATTTGTGAGTTGTTTTTAGTAGTAAACGCGGTTTGAAATCCGAGACTCCGAGAGTCCGAAGTCCGAGATTTTTCCGTATAATTGAGTTACAGGTACAGTTCATAATTAATGTAACAAAACCTGATGTTGGAAATAAAATTCAATGCTTTATTTGCATTAAATAATGTCGTCACGTCATCATAATCACATATGATTACAACAAAATGTGGTATGTCAATAAATTTAAGCTATAGGTACATATTCACGTATTCAATACTCATAGCATGCAACATACCAATTTATTAATAAGATTAACTTATTAATGGTAAATTTGCATTAATGGATTAATTACTGATTTTATAATAACTATTGCTTTATTTAATCAAGTAGCTTATAACAGATTCTATACACAGCAAACTATCGCGTAAACTTTATGGTTACTCAAATGACCTGTTCCACGAGTACGTAGCATACGCTAAGAAAATAAACACAAAATAAGCTTAAGGGCTGTTTTTTCTATATATTATAGCGGCGCGGATACGAACGTTTTGGAATACGCGCTTACACGCGCTCTACTTTTTGTATCGGAAAATGTCAAACGCACACGCGCGTACGCGATCGTACACGTACGTACAAAAAACGTACAAAAGACGCATGAACACGCCGAAAAATACGCTGGTTTCGACTGCTCTAAAGCGTGCAGGCGAAAAGCGACCATTAAACAATGATTGTACAACTTCATATACTATTTTTTAAGAATACACTGTGCTGTTTCCATATATTTGTATATATATCGTCCTCGAGGAATTGTAAAATGGAAAATCCAAACATTTATAAAAACAAAACCAAATAACCATAATGCCGTCATATTTATTATTCCAGGTATTACAACAAAGCGGTATCTAGCGAAGAGATTTTTAAAGATATGTCAGCTAACATTCAACAAGAAATTTTATCTGTGGAAATGGTTGAGACTTTATTACTTTGCCCCCTTTTTCAGGTAATACGACTAAAATATTACCTAATTGTGAAATCAAGATAATGTGCACAATTTGTGTTATCCTCGGCAAGTATTTTTATAACATACTGCATGAGTTCTCCCTGCGACTGCAGAAGCGTGGATCTTATTGTACCATTCTGCTCCAATGACACACGGCTTATTGATCAAATCGTATTAGAATGAATATTCCATGCATTCAGACCATCAAATTGTATCGCTTAAGAAATTTATTTAGTCTAAACTTTCTATTTTTATATGCGCTACAAGCTTTTGTAATTTTATTTGATGTCATTTAATAGTTATAATATTTGTAGATATTAGATACTAGCTGATCCCGCGAACTCCGTACCGCCTTATAATATGGCTTTTAAAAAGTAGGAGTTGGTGGTAGGAGGCCAGCCTTAACACTTACGGGTATAAAAATTAATTATAAACCTATCCACATTCCTACTGAACATACATATTAAATTTCATCAAAATCGGTCAAGCTGTTTCAGAGGAGTATAAACACTAAAACAGGGACAGAAGAATTTTATATTTTAGATAATTTTTGTTGATTACAACTGACCTTTTAAATAAAAGCTCGTTTTAAAAAATATAAAGAAAGAAAAGGTTCGTTATAAATTTTGATACTTTTTGTTGCAGGACTGTAGCCGAGATTTTCTGCAAACTGTAGCAGCCAATACTCGCTCTATAGTGTTGCCAGATAACGAAATCGTACAACATGGTGCCGATATTGGCAGGGATATGTATATTTTGCAGAAGGTTCGGTTATAAAATTATAATAACGCCAAGTATTGCAGATTTTATTAACGCTTCGGACCCCAATTTCCCTGTATCGTGAATGCCATGAAACACATAACACAAAGATGAGGACACAGTTACCCAGACCTTAAAAAGGCATTTAAAATCATCTTTAAAATTTTTTGTATCGCTGGAAATTTGAACCCAAGACTCTTTAAACGTTCGTTGGACGTTGTAACCATTGCGCCATATGTGGATTGTCTGTCAAAATGTTTTCATTATTTTTATTCTAAGGAACTCGTTCACCATCTTCAAGTAAAGTGTTGATTATAATAGTTACGTCACAAGTTAATTGGCAAGTAAAAGCTATGGGTACGGGTCAGTTTATCATATGATTAGTGCTACTCTAACGTCGTGATAATGAAATTGAAGTTACGAGTGTTTTAATCTGAAAATTAGCGTACTTATCACTTTACTTGAAGGTGGTGAAAGAGGCCCTTAGCTATGAAGATATTTCCTAATAAATACACGTAAAACAAATGACCGCTGTTACTTCTATTTCCCTAAGAATATTAAGTAAGTCATTGGATTTTTATTCCTCACTAACAATATACATATACTCCCGTTATGATTATGTACCTTAAATCTATATTCGTGCAGAAGTTTATATTGCATGACGGCATTATCCCGCACTTTTTGGTGATTTTTTTCTACTAAATACCGAAGCTCTGACGCGTTTATATGGGTAAATAATGTAGTGTCTACATTTCAAGCGTTTGGAGAGTCTATATCTATTATGTATAAAGTACACCTTTTTACTTTATAATATCAATCAGAGCATTCCTATAAATTCATCGAATGTAAGTGAATATTGATCGCAGATGTGCTAACTAATTTGTCACATACTAGATTCAACCGCATATTAATCTCCTACGATATTTGCGTATCAAAAGCCCACTGTTGAATTTGTCCGCAGTCCGTTACAGGGAAAGTCGTGGGAATAGATTTTACGCTGGGTCTCCCAAGCTTTGAATCTGTGTTTAGTTCAGTGCGCTCCTCTAAATCGAAGTACTATACGAGTAGTTGGTAGAGCATGCATGGTTCACTACGAATGTACAACCACTGCGCCCATTTCTGCAGTGAAGCAATGTTGTGTTTCAGTGGAAAGTTGTGGTTACAGGCCAGGCTTACATGAGACGATAAAATCAGCTTCCAAATCACTTAATCCCACATGGCATGGCATGCTCATCTGCTATCATAATTTATACAATGAAATATGAAGGACACGAACGCGGCCTCGTGTCCTTATGCCTACTATTATTTGTGTCCTATTATTATCGTGATGCCTAATTTACGCAAAGGGCATGTCTTTAACATACATCAAACTGAAAAACGCACTGAGTAGGAATTATGTGTGGGCTATATTCTAATTTCTCATTTAAATTCTTAGAGACGGGTCGTACCTCGCATGAAGTTATTATTTTTGTGAAGATTTTCCTTTAAAAAAATAGTGTTTGTCTGAAGATATTAATTATTCCATCTGTCCGACAAAAATGGTTATATTTTTGGAACGGAATAAGATACGAAAACGCCTGTAAGGCTCAAATATGCGGAACGTTTTAGGTGTTATGAAAATAGGGAAAAGTCAATATCGCCAAAATCGGACTTATTTAATTTTCCAACTACGGGGACGATATACATGGGCGTATCCAGGTTCTTGGTCAGGGCAAATTTTTTTCCAGCTGGGTATCGCGCGTAAATTTGCCTTCTGCGTTACACGAAGACACAACAAAATATTAAATATACAAAGGAAACAGCAGGAGGTAGCATATCTTGCTAATTCTTTATGGGTTACTTTTCTCGTTTGGGAGATCTTTTTGGATTCTTGAATCGCTGACTCTAGATCTTGATCCAGGGGGGACAGCTGCCCCACCCTTGCCCCACTCGGTACACTCATGGTAATATATAGGATAACAACATTGCGAGAATATGAAAGTACTAATTTATAACTGTACTTCATCTTACAGGGTCATTGTAACAAACTAAATCACCATGGCAAAGTCGTTGCGTCTATTGGATCTGGAAGCTATTTTGGCGATTTTGAAATGTTATACGGCTTACCAAAAGTAAGTGTTACCAACAAATCATTTATTATTATATGCGGCTACAAACAAACCTCCAAGCTCAACCGTAAAGATAAGTAATGCACTACTTCCGGATGAAATTTGTATTCCGTTATTACATTTTCAGCAACAAATTCATTCGCCTGCACAACAGTTTTCCATTTGGCGACAGTATAATAATAAATCATTTTTATGCAGCGTAATTTAACCCGTTTGTCAGGGCGCATAATGCTTATAATACCCTGAAACAATTTCAGGTGTACACAGTAGTGACATCAACAAATTGCATATTACTGCACGTTGAGTTCAGTGCGCTGGTGCAGTGTTGGAGCACTTTCCCGGACATCAGTCATCCCATTATCGCGGTATGATGCATGTATTTAATATGGCCAGCCTGGTATAATGAACGACGTAATTTGGTGATGATTCATGGCAAAATATGTGAACAGAGCCTTGCAGGCCTCGTTGATAATTAGAGACGAGCCGATCTCGCTTTTACTCGATTCTCGGTACACGAGACGTATTTCGAGATATCGAGTACTAAATACTTGGATTTAGTTTTGGAGCTGTTTGTCGATTTAAATTGAACGTTTTAAATCAACGAGAATCAAAGATATGCCATTTCTAGAGCATTTTTGCTTCAAAGATACCTACATGCTTTTAAAATTCTTTGAAAATAATTATATAAAACAAGGAAGCTTTGTAGACTGTGTATTTTGTAATGGTAACACGGACACGGCGAAAAAAATATTATATTTTTTGATGTTATCAACCTTTTTGTGTAAACTAAACTAACTTCATAAATCGTTAGGTATATTGCATAGTAGGTATAGAAGGACTGCAATTAAATACGAAGATATTAAATACCAAAAGAATTATTACTAATGAAAACTGCAGTTTACATAATATCAATATCTTACCATTATTTTATAAGAGTTTTTTCACTAAAACTAATATAATGCTTAGTTATTTATGAACAATCTGCAAGAGGTACATATATTTAAAATATTTATCCCATAAACCAGCAAAACTGTCTTAACTGAAACCGAGTAAAATTTGGTAAGTATCGAGTTACTCGATGCAACCTGAACTCAGCCCATCACTAGTCTTATAATTAATGTTTTCATTTATTAGACGCTCGAAGACCCCCAAATACAGAATCAAGCTTCATATTACGATGATGCAAAGCCTCTATCCGGTCGGATCGACGCCAAGACAAACAGAATAGCGGTAAATACCCAATTAATAAATGCCGACGTTCCTTAGCAGAACTCGTTATGAGAACGATGTTTTGTTTTAGCAAGAAATAAAGGAAAGTTTTGTTGTACTGAACAATCGTGAGGAGAGATCGCAATACATAAGGGCCTTCGAGAAACTTGGAGTCATGAGGTTTGTACTAATTAGTTAGGCTCTTGTTGAGGTTATGTTATCGTCAAACAAAACTTACTGTTCCATCTTTTTGTGGATTTCTTTTGTTTTTTCTGGGCTTGGCTTGGCTGAAACCCATTTTCCTCTGCTGGGCTTGAGTCTCACCCCAACAACAAATCAACTTAGAACCAATCAAACTTTATAAGATTACGTATTAGATTCAAAATAACTACTAAATTAATTGAAATGCTATAAATATTAAAAATATGTGTAAATGTTCCTTTTGGCCTCTGTTATCCATGAAAAGTTGTGACTTTAAATCACCAGAACTTTGTATTTATGAAGAGACTCGTGCCCAACAGCGGGACGCAAATAATTTTCATCTAAAGTATTTTCGTGTTGTACCTACTGTTATTTATGTTACTAACCAATTTGTATTTTTTTTCTCAATCATTAGATACGTAAGATATCTTTTCTTGCCGGGATGTATAACGCCACACGGTATATTCCTGAAGTTGTGGTGCTTCTTACGGCTTTCCATCGCCTTATATTACGTTATAATTATTCCCTATAATATTGCTGTGAGTATAATTCTTCTACTTTTAGATTCTAATTAATTTATGATCACTTTTTTGTGTGAAATTTTCTTGGTGATACGGATTTCTCTGTCTGTCTGACATTTGAACTCAAATCAAGCAACTAGTTTAAATCTACTAGTGATTTTTCATAAACGCAATAGGTGCTTTTATAAAGATTCCAATTCGATAAGCATAAGTCAAATATGTATGTAATTAAAAACGTATAGTATGTTGAAACACTACATAACTATTACTACATACTACTTACTATAAATAAATAAATACATACTACTATCATTGGAAGAGAATACCTACTATAAATAAATAAATACATACTACTATCATTGGAAAAGAATTTAAGCCGTATTGAATAGCTGAGTAAAGACATTGGTCTCCTGTCCGGTTATCTCCGGTTAAGAAGTCTGTTTCTTTTTATGCTGTCGCTATCGGCTATCGCTGGTACACTATTTTAATATTTCATTACGACGTTTGCCATCACCGTGCATACCAGAGAGTTTCAACTCAATTCCGAGAGTTGTACCGAGTAGTAGGACATTAAAAAGCGTTGAACAATCGCAAGCCGTAAATAAGTTAGTCAATCATCAGACTTCAAAACAACGGTAATCCGCCCTTTTACATTGACATCCGTTTTGGCGAACACGTACAAAGTAACCGCAAATGGTTTAAATCCGATCATAAACCTACCGCGTTCGAAATCTCAAAGGAATAAATCTCACATGAAAGATGAATCAAACGTCCTTTAAGCGTTTCGGTGTTGCCACTTATGTGCCCGACAACTTTAACAGTTTGTGCGAGAATATTACCAAAATACCGCTTAGGGGTTCAGTATCTCGAAAGGAAGAAAAGACTCCCCCTTATTAGAGCATTTGTGTTTTTGAATATCTGTTCGACTGTTAGTCTTTACTTAGGACCTCAAAGATATATCCACGTCTTAGAATAATTGTGTAATTATTGTAAGATCCACGATAACGAAACCTAATTATTCAAAGATCCACGTATAGTAGTGGAGTAGAAAAATAGTGTTTCAACAATTAGCTTGATTTTTAGTGGTAGTAAGTATATATATGTAGGGTGGGGGCTGTGGCTCGTGTGTTGCGGACCGAAATAATACACAATCTTCTGAACTGAAATACTTCTTTTATTTCTTGAACCAACTTTTCTTAATTTTAACTTAATTACTTTTTTACACCTTCGTCCTCCTTATACCACTCTCGCCATCTTCATTCTGTCCTTTCATACACCGTTCATTCATCCCCGGTCACTCCGATCACTCCATCGTCATTCAATCACCTTACGTTCCATTACACCTTAATCTAATTACAAAAATCCTACAACTCGGCCATTCTGCTTTCAGGCTGCCCTCAGCCTGACACTAACATGATGCTATACAGTATCCAAAACTTATATTAGGTACTAGTTAATACTTCCCACTCTCTCGCACACTAAGGTTAATGTTAAGTAACTACATCACACTTAGAAATATCTTTATAATAATTGGCATCTTAAAGAGAATACAAAACAATGAGATTTACTGGATTTCTATGTTACACAAAGTCTACTTTACACTACACAATATTACTTTAATTTTACTCATACTGATTTAAGTTATATTTTGATTTTGAACTGGAAATAAATCATAATATGGAAGCAGTAACATTAACTTTTACTTTTAATATACTACACAATACTAATTGTTAACTTCTTCTAAGTACTATTATCATCTTATATTTTGCAATAGTTCTACATCTTCACATCTTAACACAAACATCTTAGAACCAACATCTTTAAGATAAAGTTACATCTTTCATCATTTAATATTTTAAATTACAGACAGTACGCAATTATTAAGTCTTTTACTTAAGCTGTATTTAATTAATTCAAAACAAAAGGATGATATTGAATTTACTCCTTGCTTATACAATTTATTCAATTATTGGTGAATTGTGTTCTACATGAATTTACACATCTAATAATTAACTTCTCATAGTCAATAATAAGTCTTAAGTTAATGTTTCCAAAGTTTTTTCCAAAATAATACCTATGAGTTTTATTTTTATAACTAAACAACTGTAGCCTCTTACTTCTTAAATCAATTATTTTACAGAAACACAAAATAAAGTTTAAGGTTTAGTCACATTCAACAGTAAGTTGGTAATATTATTTTCTTAACACTCTATACTCAAAAAATATAAAGGTAAGATCAGACCATAGTCAAATCATTCGACCATCGTTTCATAAAATCTACTGCTGTAGTTGTCCTTTTAGGCCCTTCTGAAGCACTGTTTACCTTTTGAACTTCATACCTATCTTTTCCTAACTTGTTAATTATCCTATATGGCCCAAAAAATTTAGATTTTAATTTTAAATTAGTACCAAACTGGGTTCTTTGAATAGCAACTAAGTCACCCTCCTTATATGAATATCCTGACTTTCTCCTTTTATTATAGTTTTTCCTATTTTCTTCCTGCATCTTAAAGATCTGTACTTTAGCTTCTTTCCTTAACTTCTTTCTATTTTCAACAAAATATTTTCTCTTAGTCTTGTCAAAATGGCTAACTGAATGTGCTGTCTTAATTATCTGCAAGTCCATTAACTCCGGTACTACAAATGTTTTTTCTACACTCTTGTAAGTCACACTTTTGTCCAAAAAATTATCCCTAATAGGTCTTATTGTTTTATCTTCTACTTGTGCCTGCCCTATTTGTGTAATGAATCCTGTCTGAATGATACCTACATTTCTACTCAAAGAGTCCACATGCTGCATTTTAATAGGTGAATCTTTAATTTTTATAGATTTGTTACTGTTAATAAAACTTTGAGCACCTTGGTTATTACCTGTTAAATAATCACAATCAATACTATTAGACATTAAGTAGGAACCATCATATGAAACTGGTAGAATTTTGACTACGCCCTTATCTATAATTATTGTTGTGGTTGCAAGAAATGGTTGTCCTAAAATAACACTACATGGTATTACACCATGGGGCACAACATGAAAATATGAATGGTAAACATGTTCGTCAATTTCAAAACTCGAATACAACTTACCGATTGAATGTACTTTAGACGCACCAAGTCCAACAAGAGTTAACTTTTCGTCATCAACAAAAGAACAATTTAATTTTGAAAACAATTCTTGAGAAACAATGTTTATGTCGCTACCGGTATCCACTAAACACTTACACTGTACGTTACCCATTTTAATTTCTTTAACTGACTTATTTAATTTAACCGAATCTTCCGATAAAAACTGTGAATTGTTTTTGTAATTTTCTTCGGACATTGACCTTGACATTGACACTGACACTGACAATGACTGATTCGTACACCTGTCATCGTAGTCATTCTTCCCTTCGATGTCATTCTCTCGATCATTCGTTGAATGGTTCATTTGAGTTACATTCACTTTTCGAATGGATTTTGAATGATCTTCCGGTTCCGATAATTCATTGCAGAATCTTCCAATATGGCCGAATTTATTGCATTTAAAACACTTGACGCCATTTTTGCACATGTCGGCTTTATGATTTTTTTCACCACACTTGTAGCATCGCTCGATCGTCACTGTCGCTGGTTTTAGATGTTTTTCAGAATTATGCTGCTGTCTGCTGTCGTACTCATGACGTCTGACGTTTTTTCCTTTAATTGATTCATAAATGCTTAACTTCTCCTTCAACACAGCGTAAGATGTGACGCCATATAAGATCATTTTGTTGGTTTCGTAATCCGAAATGCCATCGATTATGTATTGGATTGCAACATAATCGGGAAATTTAGCACGTTTTCCCAGTTCCTTCATTATTAACATATATTGGTAACAGCTTTCGTCTTTCCTCTTCTTGCGCTTGCTCATAATCTCGTGCATTTCCTTGGAATTTACGCTGTCAGGAAATTCTTTTACTAGCGCTGTCTTCAAATCCTCGAAATTTTTAAATGGTTTTTCCGATCTAAGCCATAATGCTGCTGTACCGGCAAGAGACCGGCGTGCAATAATTAACTTCTGCTGCGCCGTCCACTCGAAAATTTCGGCATTGTCTTCTATATCCTGTGCCCATTTGGTGGATGTATAAGTCACATCCTCACCTGTGAACGTCGATATGCCTTCACCCACAAACGCAAAATCATTGGGAATGATGGGCATCTTCGCCATTGTCGCCAAATACTTCTATTTCTTCTTATTTTTCGTAAGCGGCAAAACCCACGACACGCGGTCACGCCGTATTTCGGTCCGTTTTTACGTATATCCCGGACGAGATCTGTAGGGTGGGGGCTGTGGCTCGTGTGTTGCGGACCGAAATAATACACAATCTTCTGAACTGAAATACTTCTTTTATTTCTTGAACCAACTTTTCTTAATTTTAACTTAATTACTTTTTTACACCTTCGTCCTCCTTATACCACTCTCGCCATCTTCATTCTGTCCTTTCATACACCGTTCATTCATCCCCGGTCACTCCGATCACTCCATCGTCATTCAATCACCTTACGTTCCATTACACCTTAATCTAATTACAAAAATCCTACATATATATAAGACAACTCAATATTGAGTGCGATAGTATAAACTTTACGTCAGCACGCGTTTACTCATTAATACGTAACGCTTTAAAAATAAGATAATTCGTATCCAGTCAATATACGATTCAGTAAAACAGAAAATTCAGCTTAAAACTTTTTATATTCATGACTTGAAAATATGTTTTAAGTAGGTAACTATAATAGTGTATACTATAGAAATATGTACCAAATATAAGCTCAACCCATTATTTTAGACCAAACAGCACACATTTGGAAATGGATACTATTGGACTGATATCGTACTGTATGTAGACTTAATCGTAATGTGCTACGTCGCTTATTACAACGAACGTTCCTTGCTGGTGACGCATCCTCTGCTGACCGTTTCACGATACTTAAGACATGGATTTCTGTTGGACATTCTCAGTGTCTTCCCCTTCGAAGAACTGGTAAGTTTGATTAACTGATGGTTGAAATCATTTTGGATGGAAAGGTTGAAACAATTCCATTACTTTTTCCTTTTTATATGAGGAACGAGTGTATTTGTTGACATTATTATAAAAAGAATGCAAAGCCTATTGAAAACTTTCCTGTAACCTAGAATCAAGACATTAACAGCACAAATCATTAAAATTACTGAAAAGAGTGAAACTATATAAGTTTTTAACAAAAAAAAAACGACTTCAAACGGTAAAAAATAAAATTGTTAAGTACTTGCCATATGATAGTTTTCCTTGCTAATGGTAGTCAGTGCCCATTCAAAGCGAAAGGTACGCCATTTTACTACGGGCCCGACTCCAAAATGGTTTTAAGAGTCATTACCATAAGCAAGAAGAAGTAGGTACTGGACAATTTTATTTTTTACCGTTTGAAGTCGGTTTTATTTTTTGTTAAAAACTTATATAGTTTCACTCTTTTTAGTACTTTTAATTTAATATTTCTGTAGATATATACTGGGCACGAATATCTGTATTGTGTTACTAAGTATTACAAAAACAATGTGTGTGCCTATAAAGTTTGAGACTTCTCGATTTCCCTGGGATCCTATTTGAGACAACCTTGGGAGTATAAGCTTTCGAACAAAAAAAGAATCATCAAAATCGATTCACAAATGGCGGAGTAATCGGTGAACATATATAATATATAATAATATATAAAAACATACAGCCGAATTCTCCTCTTTTACTTCTCCATTTAGAAGTCGGTAAAAAACAAGACCTGAGAAATCGTTAGGCAATTAAAATATTATTTTTGTGTTAAATATTTCAATGCACTAAAAACACTAAGGGCCTCGTTCATCATCTCTAAGTAAGGTGTTGATTAGTTACGTCCCAAGTAAAATTAATTGGCAAGTAAAAGCCATAGCTTTAATAATAATCATGGTGCTGCTCGAACATCGTGAAATTGAAATTGAAGTTACGGGTGATTTTAACCGACAATTAGCGTTCTTGTTTACTTGAAGAAGGTGAAAGAGGCCCTAATTGTAATAGTCCATTTAATTGAAAAAATCCTCTTTGTAGTTAATAAAAACATGTACAAGTAAGTTTTAAGTTGAAAACTGTAAAATGCAATAATGGTGGATAGCTTAAGTACTCGTATATCCGTTGCAGGTTAAAATAGTAAATGACCACTCCGACACAGATCTCTACAGAATTAACCGCATTTTACTAGTGAGTGAAACTGTTTCTATGTTATTTATTGGTTGTATTTACGTTAGATCTGTAGATGCCTTTTAAATTGAATATAAAATTAAAAAGTTTTTGATTTTCTTATCTGGCTTCTGGCGTTTCTAGAAATAATTGCCAGTTTACAGAAAAGAAAATTAAAAAATATACTATAAAATAGCTTTTCGAAACAGGTTTTAAATACTTTTCTTGGAAAACTATTAAATCAATTGAGTGAAATAGGATGCTGATTGTACAGTTTCTCAAGTTTAAAATTAATTAAGTAAAGTGTAAGAACATTTTAGTAGGTAAAATACAAAATGACTGGTGTCACAAACCTTTTTTTATCTCCTCATTTCCTACCTTTATTGTTCGAGCTAATTCCTAAATTTTATTAAAGCCCTAACAGTTTAATACGACCTTTTATGAAATAAAATATTTAAACGTACTAAAACTCAGGTTACAAGAATAACTGGAGCATTCGCTTACTGGGAGGGCGATATAATGCGCGTAAACCAAGCCGTGGTGTTACTAAAGTTCATCCCATTCGCCGTGACGCTGGTGAACTTCGCCTCAGCTTTCATCTTCACCAACTCGTGCAAATCGTATACGCAACCCAAGACTTACTATGCACTGGTGAACTGTACCAGAGTATTGGTTCTGTCCAACAGCAAGATTGAAGTGAAATGTAAGTGATTGTATCTAGCACTTTGCAGAACTCCATTATTATAAAGTACGGTTTAAACTAGCTGTAATAGCACTAGATGTTATGTCGTGTGGACTGTATTAAAGTATGTATGGAGAAGATAATGTTCAAAACCGTGCTGAAACTAATAAGTTATATTTAAACCACCAACCTTAACTTCCAAGTCGATCTGGTGCTGGTGGGGAGCGCATGGTACTATCTTCTGGGTGCTACGGCAAGGGCGATAGGTTTTGAACAATATCGAAATCTTGAACACAGTATTAACGAAACAGCAGAAAGGAAACAGCCTTTGGTACACGTCACCGAGTTTGTGGGCACAAACTAGTCCGAATGTAATAATCATCACGGCTGAACGTCTTTTTATACACGGTAACTCCCGAATACGGTAGGTGCTCTGGTATAATAAGTATGACTGACACAGACCTATATGACTGACTACTGCCTCCATTCAAAATTTGACAATTATTGACGTTGGATCAATGTCGATGGAATTCTTCTTATTCTTACTAGCCAGTCGGAAAGATTGAACAAAACTACATAGAAACACTCCCTGATTTGAACGTATTATTTTAAAACATAGCACATGTTGGTAGTGGTGCGTACGTTGGTTACATAATTATTGTACTTTGAAAAAGGAGCGTGAGGGAGCTTCGAATCGAATAAAAAAGGCACCTTCCTCGGTTTGCATGCAGATTGTTGTCAAGTAATTTTAACCTAACTTTTAGAAGTGTATTTTGTAGGTGAACTATGGTTCAACCAAGGAAGTGCAACCACTTCTGCCGTGATGCAATTCTGTTGTGTTTCGATGGAAAGGTGCAATTGCCGGCCAGACTTACATGAGGCGACCATCAGCCTTCGGAATACCAGCACAACTGCATACGACCTCAGGCAAGACTGGCTTGCTTGAGGTTGTGTGTTGATGCCCATAGGCTGCAGCGACCACTTAACACCAGGTGGCCTGCATATTTGTCTTTTACTCCATTCAAATAAAAAAGTGTACATAAGTAATCTATACTAATATTATAAAGAGGAAAGATTTGTTTTTTTGTTTTTTTTTGGTATTTTTGTTGTTTGTAATGAATAAACTTAAAAAGTACTGTTCCGTTTTTAAAAATTCTTTCACTATTAGAAAGCTACATTCACCGTGAGTAACATAGTACTTTTTACCGTGGGAAAATACTTCATTCCTACGTGAAAACGGGTAATAGGGTCAACGCGGTTGAAGAAATTGGCTCGTTTAGCCAGTGCCTATGATTTTAATATAGTAATGAAGCCTGGAATAGCACATAGGCAATTTTTTATCCTACGGAGACCCATTAAACGGGTCCACGTGGGCGAAGCCGCTAGCGGAAGGCTTTGGACGGAAATCTTTATAAAGTAATTGTTCTTAATTATCTGAAGGAAATCTATAACTTCGTTATCAAAGAGTATATTATTTTCAGACGCCGTAGTTGAATATGCACGTACTTTCTACTGGGTTTTCGAAATATTCGTTGGTAAGTGATTATTTTGCATCATTAATGAGCACTCATTTAGCGGACAGCACAATTTAAGTAAGTAATTAAAATACTTAACTATAATTCATGTCAAAACCATATTAATTCGTAGATGGTCAAACTAGCATGGTTTGTCCGGGGAAGAATAAAAACTGAGTCTACTTCTAAAACTTTTTTTTAATTTTTGCGGAAAGGTGCTAGGTTCAAGCTAGCCTTACATAGGGTGAGCCTTTAGCCTCTGGAGTAGTACCGTAACAACATACACTAAAACTGCATACTTAGAAAGGACAAAAATGTAGCTTCAGATTGAGTTTTCCATGGTAGCAATATAAGCAGCCACACGTAAAATCATTGTTAAAATATACCAACGAGTATAACAAAAAATTTTTTCAGTAATTTTGACTTAAGAGGCCGTATACGAAATTTTGCCGATTTAGCTGATTTTACATAGGAGATTTTGCAGTCAAAATACAGTCTTTCTATAAGTTTTATTACACAATATGACTGATCATTTCAATAATAAACAATTAAATGAGCCTTTTTTTTTCATTTTTATTACGTTGTTTTGCTTAATAGACCTCAAGACGGTGATAGTTTTGTGAATTTTACCGTAATAGGTATTATAGAATATTGCATATTTCCAGATCAGTTTAAACAGATCGAAAAAAATGCCATGTATTGCTGTAAAAATTGAATACATAGAATATTGAAAATGAGTAATTTTTTCCACTCTCATACAAAAAATATTGGTAAATAAACATTGAATTTTGTGAATTATGTGAGATAATGCGCCAAAAATTCCATTTGATTTCGGTAAACTGAAATAATCGGTCATAAAATGTATTTGACATAAATACTCATAGCTCATAATCAATCCGTTTCAAATTAATAATGGAAATTTGGCATTTTTTAAAGTAACCTAATTCTAGCATTATTCTTGACGCAAGCTAAAAAAGTGGCTTATGTATTAGATTATTAATGAAATGATCAGTTATATTGTGCAATGAAACTTATAGAAATACTATATTTTAACTGCAAAATCTCATGTGTTAAATCAGGTAAATCAGCGAAATCGGCAAAATTTCGTATACGGACCTCTTAAACCTTAGAAGTACAAAAATGCAAACATTCGTGAAAGCAAGTACGTGTACCAAAGCTTACAACTAGGTTACGAACTTGTAGCAGATCAAGCAGAATAATTGACATGCTACGCCGTAGCAATATAGCAGGAATGTAACAACCGTGCTACGAAATCGTGTTACAACACTTACTACGCTTAACTAGTACTGTTACGAACATTTTGGTAAGTTCGAAATTTCATTGGATGCAAGATACTCAATGATTTGAAAGGTTTTTAGGTTGTTTATCAAGAACAGAATGTGTAACTTATAAAATGAACTATAATAATAACCAATAGGTATGTATATTAAAAAGTAATACCAAAACCGCACCAAAGACATTTGTACTTATTTGAATAAAATAAAAAATACGACCTTTTATATCATTCCTGTTCATTTAGATAAACTTGGGCTATAAGGTGTATTTTAATTATAGGGTAACAAAATACATTTTATTGAAATTATGTTTCCTGAATCTAAATCATGAATCCATATTATTATGAACTTGACTATGACTTGCACTGAAATATTCATTTAATTTTTATTTTTATTAAATTTGTATTTTAATATAGATGTTAGTATAAATCCAAACAAGCTCTTCTTGTTAAACGTATCGCGCATCCACAACAATATCCATACATATATCTTCGAAACTCAATGCTCCCTGTAACGGATCACCCTGTATGTGTCTAGCCCCCAAACCATGAAGGGTATCGCGTACCAAGTTGTCAGTAAGAACAAGAAGCTATAGGTTACCGCAAGCAACTTTGAACCATACTTGATGACCGAGTGGCTCAACGGTTACATTGCCGGACTGACAATCGGGGGTCTCGGGTTTGATTCTCGGCGAAGTAGACATTAAAATGTGTTCATTTCTGTGTGTGTTCATGGTACCCACGAGCCACCTATTGTGGGACTATGAGCGTGAAACGTTATTATAATAGTGTTTAATTATAAGTGCCCTTACTGTTATGTTTGTTTTCGTTGCACCTTAAACATATTGCCTTGTTCTCAGGTTGCGGTTGCACTCCAGTAGTAGTGACCAACACGGTTGACGTTTGGTTAACGATGATACTGCAAGTGGCAGGCGTGCTGTATTTCGCGTTCATGTTCGGATATGTCGCGTCGACCCGCTCTGCCACCGCGCACTCTCTGCTCGACCATAATGTAAGAAGGCCTTTCCCTTTTTGTATCGTAGGGGAATCCTTCAAAAGGTGCGATGTAATTTGGACCGCACTAGAAACACCCGGGTGACCTTTCTCAGCTCTTGGCAAGATATCTAGGATCTCCAGAGGAACAGGCATGTTGTATGTGGGCAGCGCCCCAAGAATATTCACTTTCAGATGTTCACGTGCGGCGTTCAATAACGAGCTAGTCCTGTCTGTGTGTAGTCGCGATGACAAACTTAAACATTAATGTACGTCTTAGACTAAGATACGTCGATTATTGAAAGCTGTCATGTGCAACATGTTCACATTTAAGAGTGTGTATTATAGTATAGTCGCCGGCCGTCGCAGTTTTAAAATACTTTTGTGCACACACTCTCAAGTATTTCAGTCAGGACACGCCAGCTTTCGATAATCGACCTTTTTTTTCTTTTTTGGACAATTCACACAACACCATCTGATTCCAAACTAAGCAGAGCTTGTACTATGGTAATCAGAAAGCTGATAAACATACTTATATAATTCTAAATACATACTTAAATAGATAAATTAACACCCAGACACAGAACAAATAGTCATGTTCATCACACAAATATTTGTCCTGGGTGGGAATCGAACACACGACCTCACGCTTCGCAGTCGGCTCATCACCCACTACGCCACGGAGGCTGTCTACGTTTATTTGCCTTATGCCTTTAATCAAGACAAAACACATAATTATGATTAGCTGCAACCCTTTTTGCATCTCACTGCTGGGCACGGGTCTCTCCCCATTATTGGGGAGACCTGGAGATTACTCCATCACGCTGCTCCAATGCGGGTTGGTGGAGATGCGGGTTAGTGGCCAGCCCGCTGTTGCATGTTTGCGAACGACCCATAAGGCCTCCGACAAGGTTTGACGACTGTTATCTATCGACAACAACCGGGACCGACGGCTTAGCGTGCCCTCCGAAGCACGGAAACGCGCATGAAATTTGCCACTAGCGGTCACCCATCTCACACCCGACCACCCCCGTTTGGCTTAGTTGCATAGATCGTTTGCTTCATTAAGATTAGTAGTGGGATATTAAAAAGGTTTAAAAACAATGTACATAATTCAAATGATAGCCATAAAGGTAGTCACGTAACAAGGTAAACAGAAACAGATAAAATACATTTTCTTTTCCTTTTATTCAAACAAAAATATGCTTTAAGTGCTTTCCCCAAATCTTATTAGGCTGAAGCGAAGACAGACATAAACATGAAAAATGATTCAAAGGTAAAGAGCTCGTGATATTATAATTAAATGATGAATGAACACTCTGGAAGCGGATATTAAAAAGGGTCGCGTTACGCGAAGATAACGGATGAGATCAAAATCATACATAATGTATCGAAGGCTGCTGAAATCCGCCTTATGATTTAGGTTAGAGAAAAATACATTCATTTTTTGGCTTGTGATCTTACACTAAGCATTAACATTGTTTTTTCCGTATTTCTAACCGATGATAAAAACAGAGAAGGTTCTAGTCGAGGCGTAAATTTTTCTAAGTTTGGCTGCTACCCTTTTTCGTCCGACTGCTTGGAACAGGTCTCTCCCCATTATTGAGGTAGCTTGGAGTTTACGCTACCAGTTTTAAGTTTAATAAAGCATTTTTTTAGAAAGTAGACGAATTTTGTTTAACCAAAATATAATTAATAAAGTACAAACACTTAAAACTAGGAATTAAATTAAATTAAACAACAATATATCGACTTTAAAAAGTAAAAAAAAACAGATGAGGATAGCTTTTGGAAAATACTTTTGTGTGTGTGAAGTTTGGCGCGTCCTGAATTTCTATATCCGACCTATTCCTGTCTCGTCGGGTCACATATGACTTACTTAAATCCTCCTAGAATTTTAACAGGAAACACGCCTAATAGTGAGATATTAAAAAAGGTTAAAATATAAAGTACATTATTCAAATGATAGTCATAAAGGTAGTCACGTAACAAGGTAAACAAAAACAGATAAAATACATTTTCTTTTCCTTTTATTCAAACAAAAATATGCTTTAAGTGCTTTCCCCAAATCTTATTAGGCTGAAGCGAAGACAGACATAAACATGAAAAATGATTCAAAGGTAAAGAGCTCGTGATATTATAATTAAATTATGAATGAACCCTCTGGAAGCGGATATTAAAAAGGGTCGCGTTACGCGAAGATAACGGATGAGATCAAAATCATGCATAATGTATCGAAGACTGCTGAAATCCGCTTTATGATTTAGAGTTGAAGAAAGACACTTTCTTTTTTTGGCTTGTGATCTCACACTAACCATAAAAAAATATAATTTTTTACCGAAGATAAAACCGATATACCGATACCGAAAAATAAATTTATTTCACGCATAACTTTTTAGAGAGAAGTCTAATTTTATTTTTACTTTATAAATAATGTGAGTATTTTACAAATTTTATAAAGTAAGAACTCCAATAAATAAGTTTTTCACAAAAAAAAACGTACAAACAGTAAAAATTAAAAACTTTTTTTGCTGATGGTAATGACTTATTGAACTTTGCGAACTCGCCGTGTACATACATGCACGCACATACAACGAAACTGCACCTTGCACCAGTTGGATACCATTGCACATAGAGCAAAACTTTGTCAAAAATATTAAAATTCACAAGAAAAAATGCCAAATTGTGTTGTGATGTTGTGAAAGGGCGTAATTAATAATAACAATGAATGAAAATAGTAATAATAGGGTAATTTGGATTATCATCGGTATTTTCGCATGTTTGAAAAATTAACCTTACTTCGTTGTTCACAGAGTTTCATTGTTACTTTTATATTTGATCTGAGCCCCTGTCGCATTAGATGCTTCACACCAAAAATACATAACACGCAATATTTTGATTTCCTCTTTCTTCAAAGATAGGTAAAAACTACTTTGCAACAATCCGTAATCAGAACGTATGATGGTGTATACTTTTTTCATGCTCCCTCCCTCCCACATCCATCGTAGAGTCAATAAACCTGATGATGCTCTGTTTTGGGGCGAAACACGTGTTGGTGGTGGTACGTATGTTGGTGTATATTTTTTATTGTTGCATGTACATGTGTTCTATGTGGGAGGGGGGTGCTATTGCATGAGAAAAGTATACCATCATACGTTCTGATTGCGGACTGTTGCCAAAGTAGTTTTTACCTAACTTTATAACAATGGTGTTCCGCAAAGTAACGCCTGATTCTATTAATCCTCTTTCTACATCTAATATTATTTTATTAAACCAGTAACTTTTCTGATTTATAAATTCAATATATTTTTTTAAGATTTATAAATATAAAAGTTTTCTACTTTTAACATAACATAACATATTAATCAAAATTACCGTCCCCACGTAGCTGCAGTAAAACCAACTTTTATCCGAGAGAAGAGGTTCTAATTATAAATTATACAGATCGCGTGTAATAGAGATAGCTCCGGGCTTAAAATATACGTCGTAAAACTTTCATCATTAAAATGTTACGACAGGTACCTACGGCAATCACAATAACTAGTTTTAATGAGCCCTGTTTCCAAACTTTCAGGAAAAAACAAGAGATCTCGCGAACTTTCTGTATCAAGAGAACGTGGATCCGATACTTACTGTGAAAACATTGAAATATTTTGAATACGTTTGGAAGAGAACCAACGGAAGCAACCCGCAAGTTAGTTGCGTTGTTTGTTATTCATGATTTTAGTTTCGTTGGCAAGTTATACAATTGTATCTGTTTATTTATTCTGCTATTCGGTTGTCATGTTTGTTTTCGTTCATTATACATGATGTTTTGTGTTGGATCGTAACCCTTTCGGGAGGTGGTTCTTATGATGTATTGTAGTCATGGGGTACATTGACCCTTTATTGAAGCTGCTGCCAGTTATAATTCACCCTACCCTATTGTCTATAAAATGAAAGAAATTGATGGAAACGTTCTTCCCGATTTCCATTTACCTACAGTAAGTACCACTCCACGTTAAGCCTTCGGTCCCGGTTGTTGTCGTTAGATAACAGTTGTTAAACCTTGTCGGAGGCCTTATGGGAGGTTTGAAAATATCCGACAGCGGGTTAGCCACTAACCCGCATGGAGATGCGATTGGTCACGGGTCTCTCCGCATTATTGGGCAGGCCTGGAGCCTACTCCACCGCATTGCTCCAATGCGGGTTAATGGTTGGTGGAAACCATCCACCAACCAACCGTGCCCAGTAATGAGACGCAAAAAGGGTTGCAGCCAAGTGCCACTTTGCATATTATTTTAACCGTTTACACATAACCATAACTTCGTAGGGTTCACGACGATCACTTTTGTTACTCCATGCGAGAAACAGTCGCACATTTAGCAAAGAATATACCCACGACCGCGGATTAAATTTCCTTTTAATCCAACACATTATCGTCCGCAAAGTGTTATCATTCGCTTTAATGGCGGAAATAAATCTCGTCGTGAAATTTAATTTATAAGGCGAGAAAGAATTTGCTTTTGTAAGCAATACTTATGGTAATGATGGTGATTAATGACCATAATTATTCATTGCCTTTTTTCGATGCTAGGTATAGCGGATAATATTTCCTACACCTTTAAACAAGCTTATTTGGCACTAAAATGCTTAAATCTCTCTGTACCGTTCGGTTCACCAATTAAAAAGTTGATGGCTGCATCGTTACAACTTTTACATTATTACAAACCATTATAAATGCTGTACTATTCAATAATTAAAATTTTATTGAAAAAAAAACCGGCCAAGTGCGATTCGGACTCACGCACGAAAGGTTCCGTACCATTATCTATAAAAAAACATGTTTATTGTATGGGAGCCCCCTTAAATATTTATTTTATTCTATTTTTAGTATTTGTATAACAATAGCGGCAACATAAATACTTCATTGCCTTTGATTATCCATAGAAATCATTGCATTAAGATTGAATGAAAGGTAAATTGTGGTTTACGATTTATGACGTATTTAAAAAAACTACTTACAAGATCTCGTTCAAACTAATTTTTGGTGGAAGTTTGCATCGTAATGTACATTATATATTTTTTTTAGTTTTATCATTCTCTTATTTTAGAAGTTACAGAGGGGGACCAACATTTTACCACTTTGGAAGTGTCTCTCGCGCAAACTATTCAGTTTAGAAAAAAATGATATTAGAAACCTCAATATCATTTTTGAAGACCTATTCATAGACACCCCACACGTATGGGTTTGATGAAAAAAAATTTTTGAGTTTCAGTTCAAAGTATGGGGAACCCTCATTTATTGCTTTTTTTTCTATTTTTGTGTGAAAATCTTAATGTGTTTCACAGAATACATCTACGTACCGAGTTTCAACAGTATAGTTCTTATAGTTTTCGGAAAAAAGTGTCTGTGACATACGGACGGACAGACAGACAGACATCACGAATCTATAAGGGTTCCGTTTTTTGCCATTTGGCTGCGGAACCCTAAAAAGCGACTAAATCGCCTATTGCCGATGCTAAAAGTACCTATTGTGGGTTGCCCGTAACAGTTTATGATAAACATGATGATGACAACAATTAGTATATTATTATTTTAAAAACAGCAAATCTGTCGCGGCCTGAACTCTGCGCTAATGGAGGACACGTTGGTGTTCATGTACGAGAAGGCGCTGCGCGAAGTGCCCTTGTTCGGCAAGGTGGAGCGCTCTTTCATCAGGGTCGTCACGCAGCATCTCGGCGAGATGTACTTCCTTAAGGGGGATACTGTGGTGCAGTGCAAGGACGTACAGACAAACGTCTACATTATCTATAGGGGAAAGGTAAAAGTTTCATTGAATCATCCCTACTATTAATATTATAAATTCGAAAGTAACTCTGTCTGTCTCTCTGTTTCTGTCTGTTACGCTTTCCCGCTTAAACCACTGAAACAACTTTAATGAAATTTGGAACACAGATGGAGTGGACCTTGGGAAAGTACATACGATGGTTTTTATCCTACGGGAACCTATAAAACTGGTCGACGCGGGCGAAGCTGCTGGCGGAAGGCTAGCTGTTTTTATAAAATGAATCAATCAAATATTATTTATGACAAAGCGTGGCTCAGTGGAACGCAAGCGATCTAATCAGCCAAGGAAAAATGAGCGAGCAATTGTGAAATGTGTGACTGCACGGGTGGGCCACTTATCATATTTCCACCAACTGGCATTGGAGCAGCGTGGTAGAGTAAGACCTATTAGGAGTATTATAAAAGGTTTTCAGAAATATTTCGTGTTTATCTGCTTTTTTGAATCCAGATCGTTTACGCTCCAAAAATTAGGAAGTAAGAAACTTATTATGATCTAAAAAAATATATTTTATAACGGAGCTTCCATGCCACGTAGTTCCATGACCTTAGACAATACATATGTATTTGTCATAATCGTACTAAATGTATAAGTCTATAGATGATAATATTTTCTTGTGTCATATTGTGAGGATCAATTTAAATAGGTACTTATATTTTGTAAGTGTGAGTTTTTATTTTATTTGAATGGAGTAGCAAACTGCACCTTTCCACCGAAACACAATAGAATTGGTTCACGGCAGAAGTGAGTGCAGCGGGGGTACTTTCCCGGGCGAACCATAATAGGTCTACCACCTACATACGTTTTCGGAGAAGATAAATTATTTTTACTTACATACTCTATAATACAGCTTCACACCAACGCCACGGGTAGACTGGCAGAGAATGCCACTAGGCATCAAGTCTTCCCCTTGTACTTTATTTATATAAGTGCAATGAAGAATAAATATATAAATAATAATAATAATTGACGACCTGCGTGGTGCAATGGTTACCATGCCGGACTGCCAATCGGTGGGTTCGAGGTCCCAGGTTCGATTCCCGGCGAAACAGAGATTTGAATGATGAGTTTAAAATTTCTGTTCCCGGTCTGGGTGTTGTATGACTGTCTTTGTGGCGGCTCGTGACATTTTTTGATGGGGGTTCACAAAAAAAAACTTAGAGCTTACCATTTATTTTATTTATACAGAAAATTCATTCGCCGGTCTTTTTGACGAGCGAAGACATCTATGACTTTCTTGTGAAAATCAGATATAGAATTAATTAATCGTTTTTCAATGCTTAACATACATAATGCATTGAGACGTTCTTGCGCCATAGTTTTTCGTGTCAAAATGTCAAAATTATTAAATAGCTAAATAAATTTATGTCATGTCAGAATATCATGTTGTTTCATGTCATAATCAGATAAATTCAATATAATAATACACATTTCACAATAGTTAAAATTAAAAATAAAATAATACACAATTAACCAAACCTCTATAGATTCCGGGATTCAGGGATTCCGTAGATTCATCATGCCCTCGTAAAGCAACTTGAAATGCATCACAAAATACCACACAATCTATCAAACGCCGTAAAATATATCGATTTTCATCAACGCGTTCATTGAACTCTCGAATAGATTTTCGATACGCAGAATCGAGCGCTTTATGAATATCTTGTCGGCCAATCGATGCCAATAATTGCACTTCACATAACATTTGAAATCGAGATTGCGAATGTTTTTTCAGTTTTATTGAAAGATGCGCTAAATCGTCAACACCCGTTGTGATCCATGCAGATTCACCTCCACTGCCGGTGTCAGTTTCCAAACACCAGACACGGAAAACAAAATAATTTATTGGTCTCTTTACAACCACACAACCAAGGAGTTTTAAAATATTGTTCAAACTTAAAAACACGCGTAAAAGATTTAGTTTTTGTATTACATTTTTGTGTAAGTGCAATTTGAGGACCCTTTAGCTTTTAGTTCAAGGCGTATTTCTATAGTTTTTGACACTTTTTAATAAAAGATACACTGTATTGTTCCATTTTTAAAACAAAATGTCGCGCATAAACTATTTTTTAATTTTAATTTAAAGAAAAACTGCGATATAACTGTCAAAGCCGACGACACGTTTGTTTGTATACATAAGAACGGCAACATCGCATAAGCAGGTTGAGGCCACGCCCCACGGCACGCGTCACGGCCGAACCCACGGTTTGGCAACGTCGCGCGTGAGCGGCGCTCCAGATTAAGTTAATTTCTCATACTAAATCTTTTGTTTCACGCGTCGGCTATGTGCTGCGATGTTTCTCTTTCGCACTCATTGAATACAGCGCTAGGAATCGTACTAAACTTCGTTTCATTAGGAGCGCAATCGCTGGCGCTCCACTCGTACAATATGACGATAAATGTACGCGTAGATATAATGTAAGTAAGGATAGATGATAGATGTAATGTAAGGATAGTATGTATTATGAAGGAATATAGATTACCTATGTAATTTTCCTATGTAATATTTAAATTTTAAAGTGGAAGTGCACTGCACCAGCGCTCTTTAGGATGAGCCGCCACTGTGTGTGTCCATGGTACCCACGACACACGGTATATCTACCCTACTGTGGGACTATGAGTGTGAAACGTTATTAATTTATTTAATAGTTAATTTTAACTTTACATGTTGCAGGTCGACGTTCTAAGCTCGTATAATGAAATGATAACATGCATGGGTCCAGGAGGAATGTTTGGTAACTTCACAGGGGTAATATACTCTTACATAATCGACTATACACATATAGTATAATCGACATACACTATATGTTGTTAGAAACTAAAATAGCAGTTCTTATTTTTCAGCGATTAAAACTTACGTCAATTTTTTTTTGTTTTGCTTAATTATAACAGCCTTCTTCGTATGAAGACTGGTGTCGCCGATCAAGCCCGTACTTAAATAAATATGAAGCTTACGCACATATTTGCATAACAAATCTAGCCAAACTTAGCGCCGCAAAATCACGCGATTTCAAATGAACGAATCACACCCGAGCACGCATATCGTAGCACGACCGCGTGTTTCTGTAGAGATTTTGGAATTTTGAGCAATTGCTCAAAATTCCTTGGCGCGTCTGCCCCGCCCACATTTCCATTCTAACCTCTCTTAATAATGTTCTGTGGATCTAACTTAAAGATTAGGGATCCGAAACCGTACTGAATCTATGTGAAAAAAAAAACTTTTAAATCTTACGAGAGTTTTTACGTTGTAATAACACAACTACAGTAAAATCAGATAAAACGTTTATAACAAACAGTCCAGCTGACTTTGTCAGAATATATTCATTTTATTAATTTGTCATTAATGATCGGTAAAAATCTAATATTCTTATTATGGACCCTAAGTTAAGTTATAATATTATCTTAAATTTATTAATGTTTTCGCTTTCTAGCAACCCCTTTCCTGTTCAGAAGTATCAATATACGCCAGCAGAAGCCTCGACTTACTCGTACTACCGTGCCAAACCTTCTTCAATTTAGTAAAATTCTACCCAAAGATTCAAGAACCTTTAAAAAAAGCTTTTGAAGTATCCAAAGACTATATCCTGCCTATCTCAATGGACACTATGAGTGATAATGAATCTTCAGGTAATTCTAACTAGCACTCATTTGGGCATATCTCTTTGTGTGTTTAGTATAAGAATTTTCAAAACAACTTTACACTTCAAAGCAAGTTGCTCCGATTTGAATCGGCTGCTAATCACATGTTTTCAGGCAGCCCATAAGGCCTTTGACAAGGTTTACAACCGTTACATATCAATGCATCTTCATATTATGCAAACCACAGAAACCTGCATGAAGTTAGAAACTCATATTTTTTTAAGCTGACCCATCTTGAACGCTTTCGCTTACTTGCGATTCTTCGCCAGCTGCAGTGTCATGCGCGTAATAAGTAATAGTTTCTATAAAAAAAAACTTTAGAATAAGCTCATTAGATCACTGCATCGCTCCTGCCAAACTAATAAAACTACGTATTTACATGAATATTATTCACAACACAATTGTTATAGGGTACATAATTATACCAAGCTAATTAAAAAAAATACCTACTGCGGTTAAAGAAATAATGTTTCTTACGTTAAACGTAGCATGAATATAATTATATTGCACTTATAGTCTAGCCTTTTTTGCAAAATTCATTTATTATTGAACTAATTCATTATATTCCAGATGATACTGACTTAGACATTCTATCCCAAGATTCAGCGTGTGAGTCGAGAAGCGGGTCTAGTAGATATGAAATGACAAGTATGTAAATCTACCTCTTATCACAAATATTTAACTACTTACCTCGCTTACAATTACTATGTTGTCTGTCTATATAAATTATTACACAACAATGTGAAGGTCTTATTTAATAGCTGTATGTTTAAGATCCATACTCCCATTTCGGGAGCCCGTGTTCAATCCCGACGATAATATGCTTATTTATCCCTTACTCTGCTGCAAAGGAAAATATTAGTTTGATGCAACATGTCTGAGCCTCTGAGGGTAACAGAAATTGCTTAGGACGTAAGTCCACACTTCTTTTCAATTTGAAGAAGTTTTTGTAGGCGGTAGAAGGAAGAACTTTAAAGGTTTGACCGGGGAAGTACCACCGCTGCACCCACTTCTGCCATGACGCAATTCTATTGTGATTCGTTGGTAAGGTGCAGATGCCGGACAGATTTATGTGCGATGACCACAGGCAACACTTAGGTTTGCTTGAGGTTGTGTGAGGATGTCGATGGGCTGCAGCGACCATTTAAAACCACGTCGCCTGCTTGCTGCCTGCGCACATCGTCTGCTACCGTGTTTAAATAAATAAAAAAGATACCTGTTCTCAGCAGTAGGGAAGATAAAAAGTTAAAAGTGGTTAAAAAGCTTCATAACATCTTACGCTGGTTATATTGTTTATGTTACATTACAGATGCCAATCTCTGCATTTTAACCTTTAAAAACCGACATGCCATCTTTTGCCCCACAAGGAATTTATTTGTAGATAAAATTTATACGAATAAATTGTCATTACAACGGAACAGATGCTATTTTTCGAGTACTAGTAAATATATTTTCGCTACCATACAATATACCTAGGCCTTCGCTATTCAGCCCGCACTTAGCTAAGTTGTTTTTTTGACTCTAGCAACACCGGAATAGGCTATGCGTTGCAGGGTAAATAAGAACATCGCTTTTTATGTCCTTCTTAAAATTCCTAATATCATAGTCCTCCACAGTCAAGGTGATACCTAGGGAACATTTTCATTGTGTATTTCATTTGGAAATAATTTTAATATATCGCACATATTTCTCTTATTGTATTTCTTGCAGTCGGGCAAATATCAGTTCGTAGTTCTCAGTCGAACGTCAGCTCAGCCAAGTCTTCAGCCAGCGTGTTGACGTATCAAAGCATGACTTTCAATAATTTGTTCCGACCTGGATCGCGGATCTTTCAGGTATAATGTGTCTTCATCGTAGTAATAAAATTAGTTTGACATTTGAATATTTGAATGATAAAATAACACACATTCAGTTGATCATCTAGTAATTAAACCAAGTTTTATACACTACGAGTCTAATTTTTTAAACGGTTTTATTTTAAACGGTTTTATAAACGGTTTTATTAAACGGTTTTATTTAGTTTTTTTTTTATTTAGCTCACCCCGTTTGTTTTATTTATTCTTGGGTCAAATTTAGTAATTCAAATTTCACCCTCTTCCTGTCAACCGATTAATCTGAAATTTTGTATACACTTTGGATTTTGATGACAATACTTTATTCATTATCATTATAATTATACAATAATGTTTATTCATTATCATTATAAATTCAAGATGGCCGCCGCTACAAAATGGCGGATAATTTATGTTTTATTAATCCCATCAATATGGGTATCAAATGAAAGGGCTCAACAAGCAGAATACAATATACTATAAAATATTGAAATCCAAGATGGCGGCCGCTACAAAATGGCGGATAACGTAGGTTTTATAAATCCCATCAATATGGGTATCAAATGAAAGGGCTCAACAAGTAGAATACAATTTACTATGCAAAATTGAAATCTAAGATGGCCGCCGCTACCAAATGGCTGATAACAATTTTTTATCAATCCCACCAATATGGGTATCAAATAAAAGGGCTTGACAATAAGAATACAGTGCACTAATACAACCTCAATATTTAAGATGGGCGTAGCCACCAAATGGCGTATAATAATAAGATTTAAATTTAGAAATTGAATCTGTAATTTAGGTATCTGAAGGAATAAACAGAATGCGAAATAAAAACTAAAAACTAGAAAATAAAAATAGGTAAAAAAACTTTTTAAGTTAAACGGTTTTATGTTAAACATACATTGCAATGTTTAAGATAAATGTACTAAAAACCAAAAAATAATAAAATAGATACAGTCGTGGGAATTTATTTATTTATTTATTTATTGCACATAACACATATAACTTATAATAATTTAAGGTCTACGTGTTACACCCTGGTTGGGCATTGCAAAAGCTAGAGGCTTATTGACTATTACATTATTAGATTAAAATATTGGTGTTATACATTATTAACATTGTATTTTTATTTAAATTATACATTTCTAAAATAACAGAGAACATTTAGTAGGTAAATTACATTAAATTGACTAAATTAAAACATTTTGACTACTGGCGAATTATTAATATAATATTACAATTAAACGAATGAATTATTTATTACACATTAACTGAATTATAAACATATGCATAGACTAGACTAAAATAAAACCGTGGGGCACGTCAATTGTCTACAATCGTTGATTAAAATGTTTGTTTTGTAATGTTACACTATAATTAGGCAGTTGTTCAACCGACAACGATGGACGTGTGATAAGTAGGGCTAAAATGTGAAAACAATTTAGCCCTATTTTTATTGTAGATTTAATTCCAATAAATTTCTATTCCAACAAATTTATATTTTAATTTTATTTTATTATAATAAAAACGCGCTACGGTTTCAAAAAACTATCGTGTGAACTTTTTGGTCGCACATATGACCTTCAGACAAGAATGCTTAAAGCGTGAAGGCGAAAATCAACCAAGACGCTTCAACACTTTTAAAATAAAAAGTTAGACAAAACATAGTATCAAAACTACTAGGTCTAATCTAGGTGTGTCTGCCAGATCTTAAGCTCTCAATTTGCCTCGCATTTATTATTAAATAAGTTTGGAATATTAATCATATCAAATCTATTAATATTCATTCAACATTGCTTGCTATTAAGGAAAATTTCATTTAGATTCAGCATCTGTTGCCTGCCTAATTGATTATAACATTGACTCTTGCATTAATTTCACTAAGAGAGGTTATGATAGCAATGATCTGAAGTGACTCTTATTTTACGTTAATCATTAAATAAAAGTTTAAAAAAGTCACCGTACATGCCAAAAAGGGCTAAAGGTAACATAAAACTTCTTTATAATTTTTTGCGCTTGAGAAATATTTTGTAACTTCTCTGCCAAACCATACGAAACTTGACCAGCGTTGTAGACTACGGTCAAACTCACAGAGAAAAGGGGGGTGCGGGTTATTTGGAACTCTGTGGTCAAACTCAATTGCGAGAGCATGCAGACTTCTGCGCAAATGTGACTGTGATTGCAGTTCTGCGCAATCGCAGTCACATCAAAAGGGTTTTAAAAGTTGTGAGTCCTCGCGAGATGCCTGGCGAGTATGAAATAAAAATGTAAAAGTCTTTCTATACTTACCTTGTGATGTTGTGATTGCAAAAATATTTGGTTTGGGAAGATAAGTCGCCACGCTAGAAATATGTGCTACGAGCCACATCGCATTTATTGCGTATATTATCGAGAGTATATTTTAACAACCTTCACAACTTTATTTCAGGGCTTCGGTTATTTTACGTGTTTAATAGTGACGGCGAACTACGTGGTAACTCTATACGAAATGGTGACGTTGAATCACTGCTTCATACTGTTCTGGCTCCAGTCTTTTTTTGATATCTTCTTCTATATAAGAACTTATCTCTCTATGCACCAGGTACGATAATAATAATTATATAATTCTATCACATTCACTCTTCGTTACCTACGAATAAGTGTCTTAATTGGTTTAGTGTGTAAAAGGTGAATGTACACCATAAATTCCTTCGACAAAACGAAAAGAGTCAACTTGACTTAGCGCCAATTGTTCAATCACAAGTTAAGATCTAATATTATAGCTACCTACCCTTTTCATTATTCATAAATGTAATGATAGCGTTAACATTTATTCGACGAATACTTTTATCCGAGCAATCCAAAATCGGCCGTAAATACATACGAAAAGTTTTCCCGCGGAACATAATTTTGGACATACATCATTATTTGTTAACTAGGCCGCAACCCTTTTTGCGTCCCACCGCTGGGCACGGGTCTCTCCCCATTATTGGGGAGGCCTGGAGCTTACTCCACCACGCTGCTCCAATGCGGGTTGGTGGAGTTAACTACTTGTGACAATTCTAAAAACGGAATGTACATTTCTGTCTATCAGAAACTTATGTAACAAATAATAAAACTCTCAAATAAAAACGTTTTAAAATGTTCCCTTAAATTGTAGCTACATTCGCTCAACGCCTGTATTTTATTCAATCCTTGCCTATTAAAACGTGCTTTCTTACTTACTCGTAAGAGCTAAGCAAATTGCTTTAATTGGCAAGATTGGAACCGTTCAGGGGATAGTAAACCATCAACGTATTTATCTTTGGTTGATTTGAGCTGCTTCGAATTGCATTCAGGAAATGTACCTTGATACTGGATTAGAATTATATAAGAGTTATATAATTAAAAAACAATGTATTTTTAGGGCTACCTGAACCGGCATGGGGAGCTGATAGTCGACTCTAAAAAGTGTCGTCGTAGATATTTTAAACACAAACTGTGGTTTTGGTCTGATTTTCTTGTATGTCTTCCTCTAGAACTGTTCGGATTTTGTTTCAGGTAAGGTTTTAGATAGATTAGTTTAAAAACTTAATCTATAAAATATGAATTGTTTGTGAAGCACACATCATATAACACACGTGTGTTAAACGTGATGTTTTCGGCCATCGTAGCATGAAAATGCGTTTGTGTGAGTAATGTCAGTGCGCCAGCTTTCAGTAATCGAGCTATATATACCAGGCTGCCAGCGAACCAATATCGCCAACTTACATTCTAACAGAGATTGTCTCTATAGCTACTCTATTAAGGATGCTAATATTTCTTTAAGGTTTATGTTAATAGAAATATGCAATTCTTGTTTGGCCTCATTAAAAAAACTAATACCGTACCGCTGCTTAAAATGAAAATAGTTTTGTGTCTCTTACCTATTTTAGTAGAAAGGATTTCATATCAAGCGAAAATATAAATTAAGTTTTACCGGATACGACACGGATTGCATGTAGCACTGTCATGTTATAGCCTTAATTCGTAGTTCAAAATCAAAATCAGTAATTTTTATTAATACGGCGGACTATGTTTAAACATCAGGGAGAACATAAGTATTCTTGTGAGAACACAATTGTTTCAACAATTATTTAGGGCGGTATCAAAATAGCGTATCTTTCTGTGCGTGTACCGTCGTTTTGGCAAACGCTACGTGATACGAGTATACGCGTAGTACTCGTATTTATTGCAGCTAAAAAAAGCCAAAGCACGCTGAACGGAACAAATTTTACGAGCGTATAATGCACTGGTCCGAAACCGCTCTTATATAATGTCTTATAGGTTGCGCTCAAAAAACATATTCCAGCCGTAATCAAAAAACTGCAAAAGAACATCTTGGGTTCTGAAATAATAAAGAAATCTACTTCAGTCGGAGACTAACTCAAATCTACCTAAACTCATAAAACCTTTTCTATCTCCATAAAACACTGAGACAAAGCAAAATAAATCTCAAACATCGTTTTCAAAACATGTTTACAGGGAGTCTCTAGTGGCCATGCATTACTTACGAGCCAACAAGTTATTCAGACTGAAGTACCTACTCGAGTTCTACCGTAAAACGTCCGCTGAACTCACCAACAATTTGACAATACTGCAGGTTGGCGAAAATGTGTTTTTCGTAGATTTAAACTTCGTAGTTTCGTAAACTTTGCACTTAAAGTAGATGTGACATATTTTGTGTTAGTGCGGTTTTGTATCTTGCGCAAAAAAAAAAAAATATAAATGTTATTTATTTTAATGCACTTTAGAACAGTTTTTTAATACTTTTTTATGTCCCTCTGCTGGGCACAGGTCTCTTACGAGTGAGAGAATTAAAGCAATTTTCCGCCACGCTGACATCATGCCTTCGAGAAATTATGGGATTCTCACAGGTATGCACGGTGGTGGAGAACATCGTAACTAATTAAATATCACAATATTTTCCATCACCGTGGATCAGCGATAAATACGCACGTTACAAATTTATTTATCAGAGGTGCGCGCCGAGGATTTGCCAGCCTCCGGAGTAGTAGTGCAACTGCATACGACCTCAGACAAGACTTACCTATGCTTGCTTGAGGTTGTATGTAGATGTCCATGGGCTGCAGCGACCACTTAACACCACGTGGCCTGCATGTTCGTCTGCTACTCCATTCAAATAAAATAAAAATAAAACAATACATGTCTATTTAGTTATACATATATCGATTATTATTTAATTTCAAGAGAAGGTATATGCAGGTTTTTAGGAATTCCGATATGTTCATATTGAATATATCAACTTCTGCATTCTGAGCAATCAAGGCAATGAGTAAGGCAATAAATAGCCTGGGCCGTGGGTGCGTGGCGTCTGCGAGCGTGCCGGCCTAATACAATTTCTTATACCTACCGAATATAATTTCAGACAGCTATGACGGTGTTCGTCGTGGTTATTCTTATACACACATTCACATGCATGTGGCTACTTACTCTTATGGCAACGTTTCCCTTCAGCATCATAAGGACTCTGAAGATGCATCTTATTGATGAGTGAGCCGTGATAAATTTATCTAAATTTAATCCATCAAGTTAAGTTGGGTGACCGCTAGTGGCAAAAAAAAATTCATGCGCGTTTCCGTGCTTCGGAGGGTACGTTAAGCCGTCGGTCCCGGTTGTTGTCGACAGATAACTGTCGTTAAGCCTTGTCGGAGGCCTAATGGGTGGTTTGAAAACATCCGACAGCGGGTTTGCCACTAACCCGCATCTCCACCAACCCGCATTGGAGCAGCGTGGTGGAGTAAGCTCCAGGTCTCCCCAATAATAGGGAGAGACCCGTGCCCAGCAGTGGGACGCAAAAAGAGTTGCATCCAATCCATTAAGTGCATGTAATCCTGCAGCTCATGCAGTTTTCTTCCACGAGCAAGAGTAAAATAAACATTCAATTGGGAAGGCCTGGAGTTTACTCAACCCCTTTGCTGCAATGATATTGGTATGCAACTAACCAGCTGTAGGATCTTTTCAAACGTTTTACAAGAGTGACCATAAAGGTTTACCTACGTTTTAAAATGCTTCCGAAAACATGGAAACCCTTACTTAATAAGATCCCCGTCCATTAGCTTCGTGTAACGCAATGACTACCATGCATACCTAACTGCGAGTCTCGATTTTTTTAAATTATTTTAATAGAGTACCAGACGAGCATGCAGGCAGGTTGTTTTTATTTTTATTTTATTTGAATGGAGTAGCAGACGAGCATGTAGGCCACGTGTTGTTAAGTGGTCGCTGCAGCCCATGAACATCTACATACAACCTCAAGCAAGCATAGGTAAGTCTTGTCTGAGGTCGTATGCAGTTGCGCTGCTACTCTGGAGGCTGGTGGTCGCGTCATGTAAGTGTGGCCGGCAACTGCATCTTTCCACTGAAAAAAAATAGAATTGCTTCACGGCAGAAGTGGGTGCAGCGGTGGTACTTCCCCGGGCGAACAATAATAGTTTTACCACCTACAAAAGGCGGCAAAACCTAGGCGGCCGAATAATGATTTTATTGCCTGTTCTCAGCCGGGGTGTTACTGTTCCTATCCTGTGCGTGTATAAAAATATAGTCCATGACACAAGGAATCTTAATATTTTAGGATTGTTGCTACCATTTAACCGGTTAAGGAACGAAACAGTGCATTTATTCGTTACAACTCCTTAATTTCCAGAGACACACCACAACGTCGTTGGGACTATACGACGTCATTCTATGTTATTGTGTCCGTGCTAACGGCGACCGGTAGTGACGAATTTTTGGTCGACGAGATTTCCTCCATGATCATCCTTGCGATATGCCTCGTCTGCGGCAAGATGTTGGCTGCCGTGGTGGTCGCCACTTCGATACAAGTGGCATATTCCAACAAATACGCCTTGACGTCCTATGAAACGTCCACAAGAGAACTCATTGACGTACTCAAAAATCAAGGATTATCAGGTAAGAAATATTTGCGGTTCATTGACCTTGGTCTACGTTGAATTTTCATTATGTAGATGATAGAACTTGTATGGTTCGACTAGGAAGCACTTTCCTACCACCATTTCTGGTGTAAAGAAATTTATCGTGCTTAATGAATTTCAAGCGCTATTACCTTTGAAGGTTCATTGACCTTGGTCTACGTTAAACTTTCATTATGTAGATGATAGAACTTGTATGGTTCGACAAGAAAGCACTTTCCTACCACCATTTCTGGTGTAAAGATCGTGCTTAATGAATTTCAAGCGCTATTACCTTTGAAGGTTCATTGACCTTGGTCTACGTTAAACTTTCATTATGTAGATGATAGAACTTGTATGGTTCGACTAGGAAGCACTTTCCTACCACCATTTCTGGTGTAAATAAATTATATCGTGCTTAATGAATTTCAAGCGCTATTACCTTTGAAGGTTCATTGACCTTGGTCTACGTTAAACTTTCATTATATAGATGATAGAACTTGTATGGTTCGACTAGAAAGCACTTTCTTACCACCATTTCTGGTGTAGAATTTCAAGTGCTATTAGCTTTGAATTATCACTATAATTATATATCTATACCTATTGTTTAACTTTGCCACGAGATACCACACCTAAAAAGCTTATTATTTATTCGACTTAAAACAAAGGTTTAAATAAAAGATAAAGCACATAATGTTGTTAATATATTTATTTGTAATGGTTAACATTCCAATAAAATTTCATCCACGTTCATAATTCAAAAAATATAGGCGAAATTCATAAGCAGATAAAAGTAACAAATTATGTTTGTTTTAGATTACCAACTGGAAAAGTTTTGGAAGTACGTGCAGCAACTTTGGGTTACGGAGCGAGGTCGCCAAGTTAGTACCCTTCCCTGACATATTGTAAAAAAATATAAAAAAATAAACGATTCACACTCATAGCCCCACAATACGGTGAATATACCCTGTGTCGTGGGTACCATGGACACATACAAAGACAGAAACACAAACACCCAGACCGAGAACAGACATTTAAACTCATCATTCAAAGTTTCGCCGGGAATCGAACCCGGGACCCTCCGATTGGCATTCCGGCATGGTAACCATTGCGCCACACGGGTCTTTAATTGACTTAAAACAGAATTTTTCATTTAAGAACTTTTTTGGAATTAAATTTAATTCTGTCATGACTAACAGACTAACTAAACTAGGCTTCTGAAATTAGTCTATCTAGTTCGCAGCTCCTTCGATTGTCCCGTTTTGCTAGCTTAAAGTCTCAGTAGAGAATGAAGTAATAAGGTTTTACCCTGTAACCGCGAGGCGAAGGTGATACAAAATGATAAATAAAATAAAAAGAAGTCCTGGCGTTTAGCAATAGACCCAGCTTAATAGAATTAATTTAGAAGAAGATGTAGACCACCACATTGTCTTCTGTATTCTTTGCTGTCTACCAAATTTCTAATCTACCTTTTTCTGAAGAAATCTTTTTGTAATATTGAAATACAATGGAAACCTTTTATTTTAGTCAGGTATTTTTATCACCTCAACGTGCCTAAAATGACTATATGCTCAGATACATGGAACTTATCTAAAACCCAAACTCTATCAGTTACCAGCTCTTCTTCGTAAGACGCCCTACGTGATGCGCTGTGACCTGATGTCGGCCATGTTCGGCCACCACCTGCGGAACTGCTTCTTGTTTACCGACACCGAAGAGGCCTTCTTGCGACAGTTAACAGCCCGTTTGGATTATACTATTTACTTTCCTGGTATTTTATTTCTTGGTACCTACTACTAAAGTCGTTAGTAATACACATCATTTGTGTAAGCCTTTTGTAAGCCTACAAATAGAGTCTATACTACATACGTACTTGCTGTACTTTATTGCTGCAAGTAAACTTAGTCATGTCTAAAAGCCTCGTTCACCATCTCCAAGTAAAGTGTTGATTAGTTACGTCCCAAGTAAAGTTAATTTGCAAGTATGAGTACGGGTCAATTTATCTATGATTAGTGCTACTTGAACATCGTGAAATCGAAATTGAAGTTATTAGACAATTAGCGTACTTGTCACTTTAATTGAAGGTTGTGAAAGAGGCCCTAACCTAATAATATTGATTGGCCACGTACAAAGCTGTTCGATTTCGATCTATGATAAGAAATAATCTAAGATATTTATATTTAGCACTGATAATGCAAGTATTTTGTTCTAATATGTATGCTTATTGTAAATTGTTTCACGTACCAGGAAACTACATAGTAGTAGCAGGAGACAGCGAGGCCCGCATGCACTGGGTGGCGTCAGGTACGGTGTCGGTGGTCTCCGTGCGGGCTGACCTGACGGAAACTACCCACGAACTGCTGGGTCCTGGGGATGTATTCGGGATTATGCAAGGTCTAGACAGAGGCATTCTACACTGGTTTTCATATCGAGCTGAGACTAAGGTATTCTATTAATTTATCTTGGTACCATGAGAATTAATTTATTTATTATGTGAAGTGCGCATGGCTTGGTGGCAATGCAGGCGATCTACGCTGCTAAGCCAAAAGGGCGCGGTCAGTTGTGAGATGGGTGACCGATAGTGGCAAAGATTTTAAACGTGTTTCCGTACTTCGTAGGGCATGTTAAGCCGTCGGTCCCTGTTGTTATCGATTAACAACAGTCTTTAAACCTTGTCGGACCTTATGGGCCGTTCGAAAACATCCAACAGTGGGTCGGCTACTAATCGGCATCTCCACCAATCCACTTTGCAGCCCTTGAACATCTACACACAATGCATACAAGAGACACCATGGGCTAGAGCGACTACTTAACACCACGCAGCCCATGCTGGCTCGTCTGCTACTTTATTTAAATGAAAATAACTTCGTTACTTTAAAGTTTCTTGATCATTCAGGCAGGTAGGAACGTAGGAGAGTCCATAGCAGATAATATGCCAATGACTCACGGGCGTGATCGCTTCAATCTGTTACAATATTTTTAATGGCCACTCTATCGGACTGGTGAAATATTAACGCAAACTTCAATATACACATTTCAATGTTATTTTTACGAGTGTGGATCAACGTCGCTGTTACGAGCCCGATAAGAATGATTGAGGAGAAATTTTGAATTAATGTGCTGTAGGTACTTTGTATTTAGAATATTTTTATTTATTGTAACCTTAGAGCATCACAGATACTGACAAGTATGATACTGACGGGTCACCTTTGATGCTTTAAGATTATAATCGTTTGTATCTATGCATTGCTATGCATAGATTTTTTATGACTTTGACTAACGTAGTATAGTATATCAAAAATCTATGTATCTATATGTAAATCGTTGAAGAACGGAACGTAATCAAGCTGCTTATTTCAATTTAAAAACTTGTGATATACTTTTAATTTTGTTTTAACCATTAAGTCCATGTACAGTAAAGCACAGACAGAAGCGGAGCCACAGTGTAGCAGTTTCGAAAACTACCGTGTCAATTTATATAACTTTCTTGCATGAGAACAATACACACGCAGAGAATATAGAAAAGAATGATCGAAGTATGCAGGCGAAAATCTCCCAAAACTACCTTGAAGTTAAATTATTATTTACGGAATTCTATAAATGTTTTCAGGTTAGTATTTTAACGCTGTGTCTGGACGCATGGACAAACATTCTGCCGTTCTTTCCAGAAGCCGAGAGAATTATAACGGAAAGGTCAGAGTTTCTGTTCACACAGATATGAATACTCATTATACAATTAATATAAACTGTGTAATATAAGTAATATAGATTTACTGAATACTTTTTGTGTTTCATTGTTATCTTATTCTCGATAGAGAAACGGTGAAAAACAGGAAGTTGAAAAAAATAATTCACAAAAGGATTAATTTTTTAGAAGTATCGATATTTTAGGTACCTAAAAAAAGCCTCAGGCATAAGAATAAATAATAACCTCAGGCTTATAGAAGCTAGTCTCTGTAGCTTCGGGATTAAGAATAGAGCTACGGTATCCCCTGCCTGATCGTAAGAGGCGACTAAAAGGGGGCTTCCGGGGCTGCGGGCGGTGAGAGTGGGAGCTCGACCCGTCCAGCCAGCAGCCCCAGGAAGGATGGCGGTGTGTGCGTGGCCGCATGCCGCCGTAAGCATCGGAAGGTGCAGGAGATCACATCTGCTCTCCCAAAGATGGGCCCGTTCCAGGGCGTCGCGTATGGAGGACACCGGTGCGTTCCATGGGAGATCCCGGAGTCCTCCCCAAACGCAGAGTAAGGCCACCGAGGGGGTTTTAATGAGGTTCAAATCCCACATAACCCGGTGTCCTCTCCCAATGTGCTGGGTACCTTTTGAAGGTTTCCCCAAGGCTTATAGAAGCTATACTACCTATATCTCTGCTACCCATCTCTGTGCCAAGTTGGCGCATTAAAACTGCAGTTAGCCTGTAAGGCGGATTGTAGTTAAAAAAAATCCACATAAGACAAATCACGTACCCAGGTGTGATATTAACAGGAGCTTAGATGAGAATTTTATTTTACAGATTTGTCAGTGTATAATAGGTAAGTTATTGTCAAATACAATCCCAGTCTTAGAATAATTACAATTACATTATAGAAACCAAGTTCGCTCGCCCAAAATGAAGCATGGTGCCATTGGTGCCATTAATGGCACCAAATGCACAACACTTTTTAAAAACAAAAGAAGTTTAATAAATTAACTTTTCACAGTGTTTTCAATGTTTTGTAGTATTTTATGGTTAATTTGTTCAAAATAAAAATATTTTGTTTGTCAGATGTGACAGCTGTAGGAATCTATTAAAGTGCTTCAATTTTGACAGCGCGCTTGTATGAAGAATAAGTCACTCTATACGTATTTATTCTAAGATCCCAGTAATATTTATACTATTCAGTTATTTTCCTTTCATTTCCCCAAAATGGGGTTACAAAAAATATGTAAGCTCATGGCATGTAATGAGTAAAAATATTAAAATACGAAATGCGGACTGCTGAAGAAAAAAGAATAATTCATATCGAGAGAGGCGTCCATTTTATGCGGTTGTTCCTCAAATCCCCGCATCGAGCTCTCATGTAATTAAGAGATTAAAAGATCAGAGCTCTCTGAGCAACCCAACGAGATTTTTATGAAAATTTCTTTCCATCAGTGCGTTTGCATATTTTTATATTAGGCAGACAAAAGTTGAGTAATGGTCAACATGAAGACATTATATGAATGTATTTCGTGTATTTACTGATAAATATAACGGCCGTTATAGCAAGCAATCTAATACCTTTAAACGAGCAATCCTTGTACATATATAAATATATTTTTTGAATCTCGGAAATGGCTCCAAAAATTTTCTAATTTGCTTCTTGCAGTCAACGCCTCTTCTGTTCCCGAATTTGTCCCTCAGATCTTTCGCTCCTTCGCTTGTGGTGGTCACTATGAGGTCGCCTTCCTCCGGTTTGGTGTTTCTCACGATCCACGTAGTCTTCCCGCAGCCGGGTACTCCGTTTACCCATTTTATTTCGGGTACCGTCCACGGCTTACCGGATCTGCTATCCTCTTCTAGCCCTGCGACTGCTTCGGCTGTCTTAAGGATTTTGCTTCCCAGCATGATTTCGGTATATTTGGCAGTGATGACAATGGGATCGTTTGGCGGAGTGTCGAATTTCGGCGGTCCCTCTCGTGGGTTTTCTTCTATTAAATATACAAAGCCTCTGGTATTACTGAATGCTGCCATATGGGTTTTCATTTTACCATGTAGTATTTGGCCCGTTTCGTTGTTATACACGGCAGCATCAGCTTCTTCCAGTAATACTTTCAGTAGCCCTAAGTTCTCGTATTTGAAGGCTTGCATTATTTTTTTACACAGCTCGAGATGTACCTGTTCCGTTGCCCTTGTTATGGCGAGAAACTCTTGAATAGCGTTATACATGTGCTCGAGTGGTGTGGACGCGGCGATCAAATTCGGCTTGCTTACTTGGCCCATGTCTGCTTTCGTCCTCTCTTCGCATACCTTACATCCAGATTACAAGTATCGTAAGTAACCAGGCAAATTATGCATGTAGCTGATAGTAGTACAGATTATAAAGCGAGCTTCAGCTGAGGCTTCTGTTTTATTTGGACACGCATTCAAAAAGCCTAACTATGACCACCTTTATCTTGGACTTGCACCGCTTGTTATGCGTATGTGCGGCTGGTGATAGAGTTGATAGTTGTGTGATTATGCAGATCCGGTGCGATCCGAATTTATAGCGCGGCCTGCGACTGAGCGCGCAGATAAAATTTACGTAACGTTTTACGTTGGGACATGATTTATATGTTGCAGGCTCTTAATAGTCAGTGATGTTTAAAATTGGACTTATAGATTAATATCACGCATGAAGCAATGAAGCACACATGGCCTTCTGATTAGTGAGTATGACAAAAGGGGTAAGGATCGCCCTCTCTTTCCCGTTGACCTAGAATGATGGAATTTAGCAAGTAATTAAATAGGAACTTTAATTTTTCTTGTATAAGACCGTAGACCGAAAAAAAACAACGGGTTGCACTCCGGTAGTGCTGGCAGATGTGAAAACTTGAACATTAACGTTGTGCATTTTTGATATTTTGGAGTAGTTAGGCAATAATTTTGCACGAATTGCTTTTATTATCAGTATTATTTTTCATCTAGTATTTTCAGTAGATTTTCATCTAGTATTTAATTTTTTATAAAGTACTCACTCATTTTCTTTCACTATTTCTTCGTCACTTTTTTCATTAAAGTGCATCTAGCACTTTGTTCAATGTCCATATTTTAAATACTTGATATAAACGAATTTTACAAGTATAGATAGGCGAGCCATCAGCCGTCTTACGAATATTCGATCAGGCCACGTGTCTTGACGAGTGTTTAACATTTTTTACCCATCCCAAAAAAAGTGCACAACGCCGCTAAAGAAGTTTCAATTTGTAGCTACACTACAAAAATATATTGCTAGCGTATTTCAAAAGAACAAATCTAATATCGATGCAGTCCTCACTCCTCCGTTAGTAAAGAATCAATCTCGCATCTCTCGAAACGATGACCCTCCCTCGTACTGAACAAGTCTTCAATAGTTTAAAGTGGTTTCAATGGTCTCTTTGGGAGTTCAAACATACATACCTAGCTTAGGTGTAAGAGTGGTTCAAGCACATGAAAATGGAAATGAAAATACTTTATTATTGACTTTATACATTACATAAATTGGACCTATTTACGCAAACCGGAACCAATCCACACTCATGCCGAAATTGAGTTAAGCACACAGAAAAGCTTAAAATTGCACCTTCTATCGACCCTGTAAAGATCAAAATGATCTGACAATTTCGACAGATAAAAAAAATTTTCATGACATGTTTACCAATCCACAAAACATCAGTTGTCTAATACATTAAACAGCTTTTTCTCAAAACTATCATCATCATCATCATGTGTGGGTTGGTTCCGGTTTGCATAAATAGGTCCAATTAGATGTTTAAAATTATTATTTAAGTTGATAGATGACATGATAGATAAACACCGTACTTTTCTTATTTTAAATTTAATAAAACTTCAAGTCATAGATCTTAAACATACGAAAAATATATTTGCGCCAGTATAGACTTAGCTTATGGTTCAAACCTTCAGCACGCACCACTGATAAAGATTTTTTTTAAGTGCGTATTTATCGTTGCTCCACGGTGTAGGAAAAAAATATTGTGATACAATTCATTACGACGACCAGCACGGAGCATACCTGAGAGGAACACATAATTTCATGAAGGCATGATGTCCTCATGATGCATGATCTGATGAAGGTAAGAATGAATCCCCGTGAATATGTAATACATTTACTAATTGACGGGGTTTTAAAGACCTTTTTATTTAACAGAAAAGCAGATAAACGTAACTATTAGTTATTCACATAGAAGTTTTTTTTTTAACTCAAAGAAACTACAGACTATTTTCAGTTTTTAGTATGAAAATTAATTCCTGAGGGTTACTTATCCACCGCGATAAAACCTTAATAAGTTTTTAAGATAAAGGGGCTTGACAGATACAAACCGACGACAAGGTGACTCTATAAGGGTTTTTGTCTTACTTTTGAGATACGAAACCACCAGAACTTTAAATGAGCATCTAAAGACGAGATATAAAAACCAATACAAAGATAAAATATCCATCAGTAAAAGAACAAGAACTTGTTCCGATCATAACTGAATGCACTTAGAGCTGCGGGCGGATAAGAAATATAAAGAACTCTCCAAGGAAATTAAATCTAGCCCAGATCTATTGGCCGTGGAGCCTTCTCCAGGTTACGAGTGAATGTTTATCTGGTAATAGCACTGAGATTTTATTGACATAAAAGTACTTGATACTATAATAAATCCAATAAAATGTATACAGTAAATATAAATGTATGTAGATTATATTATTATCATGTTAGGTACGACTAGCTAGGGTAATATTTCCAAAACCTCTAATTTCCCGTTGTGTTCATGTCTTCGGATTTATGTGTGTCCAAGGTACGAGATTAGGATTTTTAATGTAAGACTATGAGTGTTTATCGTTAGTTCATTCACCTTTAAACGATCAATTCCTGTATATGGAACTAGCTTTTCGCCCGCGGCTTCGCCCGCGTGGAATTCGGTTATATCGCGCTTTTTAGATTTTCCCGTGGGAATGAGAAGTTCTCCCACGGTAAAACATTGCTTTTCCAGGACTCAATCTACCTCCATACCAAATTTCATCAAAATCCGTTCAGCCGTTTAGGTGTGAAAGAACAACAGACAGACAGGAGTTACTTTCGCATTACCATAAATACCATATACCATTAATAAAGCACAACTATAAGAAAACTTCACATTCCCACGGGAAAATCTAACAAGCGCGATATAACGCTGGATACTATGAGGTGTTAAACCAAACTTGAATGGTAAACTATCTTAATATATATATTTCTTCTGTGCGTGTGTATGTGACTGAACTCCTCCTAAACGACTGGACGGATTATGATGAAATTTATTGTGTGTGTTCGTGGAGATTCGAGAATGGTTTAGATTCACAATTTGGGACACTGGAAATGTTTTTTAATTACTTTTTTACTTATTTAGTTTTCCCATATAAAACGTTTTGTATTTCGTGCCGTGTCGTTCGAAACTTTGACACAGTCAGAATAACTGGACAGTTCGTATGTCACTATTTGTTTTATATTTTTGTTCGACAGTAACATGAAATCTCTTTAAGATAATAAGAACAAATCCTCTTTCATTACTTTTAAGACAGGACAACGTCTGCACCCGGGCGGAGCTGGGCCGTTCCACTAGTATTATATGTTTTACCTTGGGGAGCAAAAACATGCAGATTTTGGGCACTGGATACCCGGGAACACGCTACATAGAGCTGACCATGCGAAAAACAATGTTTTTCCAAGTGTACTCCAGCAACCCTTAGATTTTGGCCTTGTGCTTTATTAATGGTCATTGCAAATGAAACCCTTATAAGAAATTGAAGTCTTTTAAATTGAAATGGGAGGTCTACTGGAATAATCGGAATCCGAGGAATGAGTACACTTTCACCCATTGCTGCGCCAGTTAAAATATTTGCTGTAATAATATTCCGCCCAAGCTGACTGACACGCAGCCTGGTACCATTACACAGTCTAGGGGCATCGAGATTACGCATGAGCATCACCGGAACCCCTACTTTTTAAATTTTAATTTATGAGAAGGCACCCCAGATAATTCCAAAGAATTTAAGAACTCTACAGGATATGAGGTTACATAATAATGTTCTGTTTCTATCACTGTGTCTTGAGATAAATATTCAGTAGTTTCTCCCATAACTGCATCCAAAATATTTTCATTATTCATATTTCATTTCACTTTTGTTAACCCTCTGGAACAGTCTATTATACCAGGATATATGGTAGGTAAATAAGTACAGAAGTTTTTGCTTAGCTGCAGTAAAAAAATACTAAGTACACAGGATAAGTAGATGTAAAAAAACAGTTTAGATGATAAACCAAATTGTACGTCATCCCTCGGGAATTCCTCATTTTCGGGGATTAATTATCGTATCATTTAGCTTCTAAGTTTAAATATATTCCTTTGCAATATACTACCTTGTTTTAAACGACACACAGCGCCATCTATCACCGAACTGGTATGAAGCTAACAATATTTTTGTTTTCCCTCGGGAATATCAAATTTTTCCGGGATAAAAAGTACCCTTCTATTTAATCCGGACTTCTAACGATACGTCTGCAAAATTTCAAAGCAATCGGTTCAGTAGTTACGGCGTGAAAGCGGAACAAACAAACAAACAAACAAACTCTTTCTGATTTATAATATTAGTAAGGATAAGGATGAGAATCTCGATGTTTATGAAATTTAGTGTGGAGGGGGTTTTGTAGGCGATAAATCGATCAAGCTAAGAGTAGGTTTCATTTTACCTAGGCTTTACCTAGGCTTTATATATAGGCTTTATCGTGTTTTCAGCGATAAACATCTTAAACATAAACTGACTCTTAGACATCATACTAATGGCCAAATATGTAAGTAAACTTTTTTTTTCTCTGAAGAAAATCAATTGTTTTGATTCGAGCAACGCTCGGTCGGATGATCTATGGGTACCTACTTTATATCTAAACTCAATAGGTGTTTAAGATAAACTACTAGTCAGCCGTTCAGCCGTTTTTGCGAAACATACCTACCTACATCCAAATTTTCGCACTTAAAATGTTAGCATAGATTAAACCATACTGTTGTGTTTCAGATACCTACATACTTGTATCTGATCAATCTGATAGTATCGTATCTGGCCAATTACTGTTTTCTGAGAAGTGATTCAAAATTGTGGGAATTCGAGCAGTCGTGGATTGCAGAGGAAACATTATAATATACTCTTTGCATAAACGTAAAATTTTGTAATAAGACGCGCTTTAAGTTGTTTAGACATTTTATTCGTAAAAAATAAACACATTAATATTCGCGTAGACTTTTTATAATGCTGCCTAAATTGTAAAATTAAACTACTAACACAGATATTACTATGAATGTATATGATCTGCTTATAGCAGCACTCATAAACAGCTTTCTTTCTTGAAAAAGACGACCTAAATAAAGGATAATCACTCAGCAAAACTCAGCCCATCCAAAGATCATTCTTAACAGAAAAGGGATTAATTTCCAAATAAAAGCAAGGTTATAAAAGGAAAGGTAGCGATATAAAAACCTTTTGCAAAATATCATTCAATCGTATATTGCAATAAATGAACGACGAACGTTCTGATTGAGTGAAGAATGGATTGGAATTAAGATACGGTATTTTTTGCTTCGATCTAGAAGTGTTCTTTCCTTACCCCGGTCATGAGTTCCACCCATTCAATTACATCTTTTGTTACTTTTAATGTGTTAGAAGTTACATATAGAAACCCGCAAAAGAAATTCCGTCATAAGGTAATTTGTAAAACAGAGTAAAAGAATGCCCTGAAGGCCTAAAAGTTATCTAATGCCTTTAAACAAGCAATTCTTGTATATACCTAAAGATATTTTTTGAATCTGGGAAACGGCTCCAAAGATTTTGATGAAATTCAGTACCCTGGTTTCAGGGGTGATAAATCGATCCAGCTAGGTTTTATTTTTAGAAATTTTAAATTATAAAAAAATATTTTCAGCGATAATCAACTTAAATATAAACTGAAAAATACGACTCTTCCTGACATCTATTGGAGAGTATTAATAATATTGTGGCGTAGAACGCCGTCAAACGCCATCCGTCAATTCGACGTTCACAGAGATGCCAATGCCGATTTGAAAGAGCTCTAAAAAAATCTCTAAAAAAATCTGAAAAATTTCGTTCATTAAATTAAAGCTTCCTTGGCCGAATGGTTACGTGGGCTGTCTGCGGAACTAGAGACCCGGGTTCTAATCTTGATGAATCCATACATATCACGTATCTTTACGTCCTGCAGCAGGAAAATATAAATTTTCGCAATTACTTTGTAAAACAAAATATTGAAGTGAAAACTTCTTTAGCGGCGTTGTGCACTTTTTTGGAATGGGTAAAAAATGTTAAACTCGCGTCAGGACACGTGGCCTGATCGAATATTCGTAAGACGGAGGGCTGACAGCTGATGACGGCTCGACTGAAGTATTTAAAATATGGACATTGAACAAAGTGCATCTATTAATGAAAAAAGTGACGAAGAAATAGTGAAAGAAAATGAGTGAGTGGTTTATAAAAATACTAGATGAAAACTTACTGAAAATACTAGATGAAAAATAAAACCGATAATAAAAGCAATTCGTGCTAAATTATTCCCTAACCATTCCAAAATATCAAAAATGCACAACGTTAATGTTCAAGTTTTCACTTCTGCTGGCACTACCAGAGTGCAACCCGTTGTTTTTTTACTAGCTCTTCTTTATAGTAAAACCGTATGTTTCTTAAAGCCATTATAAAATAATGTATTTTATTTCATTCGCATAACAAAATTACGAACGTCGACATTCTGTGCACAAATGTTGCAGGAGCTTTATAAAGAAACTTAAAAGGAAAGAGCTACAGAGACACGAGAGAGAAAACAATGCAACTAATTAGCGTTTTATGTATGATTTTCTTGTTTCAATACGTCTCTTTTGAAATCATCCTTTGCCATTTGATGTCCTTATCCACTGATGCTCATTACCTTTGTGCACTAGTTTGTGCTTTATATTAGATACCACGAGTATCACCCGCGTTAGAAAGGATCTTTTTTTTCAACCTTTTTATGTCCCACTGCTGGACACAGATCTCCTCTAACAAGTGAGAGGGATGCAGGTCATAGTCCGCTACGCTGGCCTAGTGCGGGTTGATGGACATCATACCTTCGAGAAATTATGAGTTTCTCTCAGGCATGAACGGCAATGGAAAACATCGTAATCAATTAAATATCACAATATTTCCATCACCGTGGAGCAGCGATGAAATGCGCACATAAAAAATACATATATTCTTGTCAGAGGTGCGCCCCGAGGATTTGGACCCGGTGTCGAAGACCGCAGTCCTTACCACTCGGCCATCGCCGCTCCTGAGAAAGGATTATTACCGTGGAGTAAATGAGCTCGTGAGATTTTCTGGAGACCCAGTTTCAACACATTTTTTGTTCCCTTTACGGATTGCATTTCCAGCACTGAAATAGCTGTGTCATCATTTTTATTAAGAACATACCTATATATTTTCAGTATATTAATTAGTGGGTCATAAAAAGATTCTCAATAAAAAATTACATCACTTATGAATTTTCAATCTCGATTGACGAAAGTCGCAATATTTTTATGTTTCTAACAGAACATCTCTTTCAAAGTAACACGTTATTGAACAAATCAAAAGTTATTTATTTATTCATTTATTTAGTAGGTTTACCAACAGTTTTAACATGGTTTAAAATGCTTATCATTAACATATTTGTATTTTGCTACATGAAAAAACCAGCTAATAAAATACAAAACAGCTTACTCCAAAAAATAAAATAATGCGTAGGTAATTGCGTAGTTTGATATTGTCTATAAAAGTGGTCGGATAAGTCAATTAACATCAGTGATTATAGATATTTGTCTTTTCGGATATTGTTATGTTGAACTAAATTATTTTAAATTAAATATACATACATTTTACATGGCAAGTGACCTAAAACTAAAGTCTTAATTTTAGCGACATTATAAAAGCTAATATCCAAATCCTTAAACTGATTATTATGTTTACAAATACAAGGTAGCTAACTCTACTAAGTTAGCACCTACAATAGTTTTTTTTAGTGGTGGAGCCAATAGAGTTACGAGTATTCTGTACCGGGGATATCTGTGGAGTACTCTTATAGCATATTCTCTGTAGTAGTTGCAATATGAAACTTTATCCAAAAGGCACCATAAAATCAGAAGTAACAGCACACTTTTGACTTACTAAATTCCAAAAATCGACCCTCCAAAAACTCTATTGTCTCCAGAAGTCGATTGCTACGTTTAGATATTTTCACTTGTACAGATATTTTTATCGGATTCTCTGCGAAACATAATTGATAAATGAAGGAAAAGAAAGGATCCCTCAGTTCTAAATTGAATCAACGGCACTCAATAAGGGAGGCGTCCTTTATTAGGGAGTAGAAATAAGATGACATTAAATCAAGCTGCGTTCCCGGGGGTGTATTTTTTTTTCAACCTTTTTATGTCCCACTTCTGGGCACAGGTCTCCTTCTCACAAGTAAGAGGGGTTGAGGTCATAGTCCACCACGCTGGCCAAGTGCAGATTGGTGGACGTCATGCTTTCGAGAAATTGTGAATTTCTCTCAGGCATGCACGGCGATGGGGAACATCGTAATCAATGAAATATCACGATATTTTCCGTCACCGTCGAATAGCGATAAATGCGCACATTACAAATTGTCAGAGCCATGCCGGACAGCCAGTCGAGGGATCTCGGGCTCGAATCCCTGCGAAACAGAAATTAATCCACCCAATAAATAAATTAATCCATCCAATGACGACCCAGGTGGCGTAATGGTTACCATGACGGACTGCCGATCGTAGGGTCCCGGGTTCGATTCCAGGCGATGCAGAAATTTGAATTTCAAGTTTAAAATTTCAGTTCATGATCTGGGTGTTTGTATTTCTGTCTTTGGGTGTGTCCATGGCACCTACGACACAGGGTAGGTATATCTACCCTACTGTGGGGCTATGAGTGTGAAGCGTCATTTATATATTTATTATTATTTACCTTTATTTTGAAATGTTATGATTTCCGCTTTTCAAACCTAATCTACAGCTATAGCCTAAGGGGATATTTCTGTTATGACGTACAATGACCGAATCTAACGTATTTAATGACATACATAATTGAATTTCTGGGGTGTCTTGTTTTACAGATCATAAGGACAACGGCTCACAATATTGTATCTTTGATATTTGACTATTCAATCAATCAGTATTTTTTAAATACCTTGAGAAAAGCTTACCTATCTAACTTAATCTGTATAAAATTCTAAGCCTAGAAACATATAGCATAGGCAACGAATTTTTAATATTGCTTCCCTTAAGAATAGGAATTGATATTTACTTTTAAAAAGTAGCAATCTTCATGATACATGGTATTTACCTATAGCAAAGGTATCGACTCACCCTTCAGTAGAGACGGCATAGCGCCTTGCTTCGATAAATAATTTTTGTGCCAAATCTGGTGCGGGGGGAAGAACGCACACATTTTAAGTTTGTCACGCATTCACAAATATTGTTTCATCGCTACAGACTAACAACGTCATTTTCTATGCACCGACAATACTGACACCGACACACACACTCACTAGTTGTATATAACTAGAAGGCACATTGTGCATGCACGTTGGGACGTTGGGTGTAATAACTGTCAATATGTTTATGCTCTAAGCCTTAGAGTCTAAGGGTATTTAACTTAGTAAAAGACTTTTTAGCGGCGGACTACAAATTTTTTTAAATCCTTATGTGCTATGGCCTTTACAAGACTGGGTTCGTTTACCGGAAATTAATTAAATCCTCAGTCATCTTGCGACGACATTATTCAGTGTTTGAGGACTGACAGACAGATGGGGTCTCTTAATTAAAATTTGTAAATAAAATGATCGGCCCCTGTTCAAATTGGTTGGCGCTAACATATAAAATTATTATTCTTGAGATGATTGATCATTCTTTGTTAAGTATTCAGCGTTTAGTCGAAAATAAATTGCTTTTCTGTCATTTCTTGAACGGTTTATGTAGTCAGTCATGTCATAAAAATACTAATCAGTGAATTTCACCCCCTGTCGTTGACTATGCAGTAATCATTTGCTCGTAAATGCTTACGATTTGAGGTAAATTTTGGTTGCACTGTGCATGGGAGTTTGAAAATTGTACTTTTTGTTTTAATAAAAGGAAATTCCAGAAATAGTAGACGAAGAAATATACCTACTGATACATATATAGATAGGACATTACAAAAGAGTTTTAAACATCTACTTCCAATACCAATATTTTGGAACATGATAACAAAAACTTTTCACTAAAATGAAACACTGTGATGGAAGTAAAACAATGGATGATTCGGACAAAAAAACTCATTCATGGATGAAAAGACGAGATCTATAGATAGTCACTATTGCTTTCATTGTTTCAACTTCCGTTTTACGTCAAATTTTAATAACTCGGGGATTTTGTAGTGCTATCCGGAAAACGAATTTTAAAACCAAAACCATCTATAGATATCGTATAGTTCGATTTTTACAGTATTCATCTGTACTTGTCATTGTATGAACTTTCTTTGTAGCAAAAAATAAATACTTTTCTTTTACGATCCCGCCAAAACTCAGATGGCGACATATTCCATGAAGCAAGCTATAACAGCTTGAAACTTAAAGCATCAAAGATATTGACAATAATCCTACGTTTCTCGATATGTTCAAAAAACCGAAAAACACAAAGGATTTTTACAATAAAGGTCTTATAGTTTACTGGTACGTTTGAATTCGGAAAACGTCTCATTGACTACTGAAAACCTTTGATTGACGTATGGCCCTAAAATTTACAAAAGTAAAAAATTTTGATAACAAACAATGTTTATTTTAAAATGAGGTAAAATAAATGTTTGCAGTTTTTATCTACAATTACATGACTTATATGTTAAAAAATAATTTATTTGAACATTCGTAGTTTTGTTTGCTGCTAAAAATGCTTGAGACGGACAGCGCAGAGAGTGAAAAGCACTGTAATCCTGAACCAATTCCCACTGATGGACTAAACAATATAAAGGTAAATATAAAATCAACACTTAATGTGAATTATCAAAAGAAAATTTATTTCTGTTTAAGTTTAAAATACGTTGAAAAATTTTCGGAGAACGGCCAGAACGCTTGTCTATTAAAGCAATTCGCTTAGCTCTAAATGTAGGAAACACGTTTACTAGATTATTTATGTAAGAGCGAAAAATTATGGTGATATGGTCCATAACAATAACAATTCAAATATAGATAATAAAGAAAAGTCTCTTCTCATTAGGACTAATGAGGAGACAAGTGAGTACAATGGTGCCCGAGTTCCTTTGATGAGTGACGTAAACGTTTCCACTTAGCGCTGCCTTTGTTGGGAGTCACGTGTGTTTATGCTAATGGGGGTGTAGTAAGGGGTTGAAATGTATAGGATATAACGTAAAGAGTGGATAATACTAGCAAAAGATTTCATCTAAGTAATCTTGGAACTCCACCATGGGACGCCTGTATTTTAGCCACTACGCTACTATCATTGCCTTAGATAGTGCACGACAAAAAATATAAATAGTTAGAACAGAAAACATAACTTCTATGCAGACCATAATAAAAATATACCTACATTTTACTAGCTGATCCCACGAACTCCGTACCGCCTACTAATATGGCTATTAAAAATAGAGTTTGATGGTAGAAGAGTAAAAATTTAGGCCTGTATATATTTTTAATGCCACACTACCTATAAAAATACCAAAACTTTTTTTAATTATTTATTTTTAAAAATAGAATCAGTATTTTACCCTGAACATTTAGGGGTATAAAAAAATTAGATGAGAAACTAAAATGTCGGAGTTTTGGCGGGAAGTCGAAAAAGACATATATTGTGCTCTTGTTTTATTTTCATTTTCTTGGTGTATTTTTGAGTTATATCGGATAAAGTTGATGGCATTTTATTTGATATAGGTTAATTACAGTGCACGAGTGTTGTGAAATAGAATAACAGTGCTAAAATATGTTTTTTCTGCTTGCCTCCAAAATTCTATCGGACACGTTCTAATAAAGTAGCCATCGCTTTACTTGAAAGTTGGGCTGACTTGACTGACTGATTACTGACTACTTAATGATTTTGTATTTACTTCGTTGAAACCGGCAATAAATTGATCCATAAATTATACTTGACGCTGGCAATATGCACAGAGTTTGCGATATGATAATTGAAGAAAAAAAAACTAAAATGTCAAATCTTGACATTTCTCGGCTACACGCGCTTCAAATCAAAAACAAAAGACGCGCAAACGCGCCGAAACGAAATATGCGCTAGTTATAACGTAGTGTTTAATTTCTCTATGGCGCTAGTTTGAAACCACTCTAAATATTTCCAAATAATCGGGTCAATCAAATCAGATCTATCCATAGCACCATTGCGACGTAAAAGGACAAACAAAAACACTTTCATATAAATATAATATTAGTATGGATAACAATTCAAATACAGATAAAGAAAAATCTCTTCTCATTAGGACTAATGAGGAGACAAGCGAGTACAGTACAATAGCAACCGAGGTCATTTGATGTGTGACGTGAACATTTCCACTTAGCGCATGCCTTTGATGGGAGTCACGTGTGTTTATATTCAGTAAAAGGGGTGTAGCAAGGGGTTGAAAATATACAGGATATAAGGTAAAGAGTTGAGAATACAAGCAAAAGATATCATCTAGGAACCCTGGCATGGGACAACGTTATTTTTTCCACTACACTACCATTCCTACATCTAGTGTACCTATATTAATGTTGAAGAAGCAAAACGTAATCAAAAATGGAGATTATAAGCAATAACAATTCAAATGCAGATATTTATCTTCTTATTATTATGACTAATGAGGTGCCAACGTAACGTTCCTTTTGATTTGTTGGAAATTACGTGCGTTTATGTTCAGTATTCTCATCTAAACACACGTAACTTAGCGTAGCTAAAGAATAGGGTTGAAAATATATATCATATATTGTGTATATGAATATATTGTATTGGGATGGAAAAACGGATGCCGTCAACAATACAAATATAGTAAAACAACTGCTTTATTTATCACAACAAACAAACTTTAATTGATATCTTTACAAAGATTTTTACTAACAAATCTATCTCATCTCATCTAAAATGTATAAAGTAAAATATTTAATTAAACAATGTTTTTTCAGGAATCTTTAAAAGAAGATGAAGATATAGCAAGATCGGAAGCCACATTCAGCTTCACAGTGCACAATATCAGCCAACTAAAAGAGCAAGTGCTATCCCCGCCTTGCTATGTGAGGTGCCTTCCTTGGAAAATCCTGGTCTTAATACGACAGACGACAACACCTGACCGTCAGCAGCAGAAAGCTCTGGGCATCTTCCTTCAGTGTAACGGCGACTGCGACTCTCCGGGCTGGTCTTGCTATGGCTTAGGGGAACTCAAACTTCTCTCCTTCAAACCTGATGGCGAACATCTGTGTCGAAAACTGCATCACATGTACCATTCGTAAGTTTTTTAACTATAACGGTATGTTGCAGTGTGTAATTTAGACCGTCTAATTTAACGATGTCCGCGAGAAAAGTATTAAACAAAGAATGAGCTCGAAAAATTATCTGAATTTCTTGTTTTTTTCCGTCAAGTCCCCGTCAGGTCTTGCGCCCTCTGAATCCAGCAACTTCACACTGTCTTCAGGTCATCAGTCCATCTGGTTGCAGGGCGATTTGTGCTCCTTTTCCCGAAATATGTTCGTCATCCGAGGACCTTTCATTCCCATCGTTTATTGGCCGTCTTAGCAATGTAGCATTTAAATTTTTTTTGGGCAGGCTAAAACAGCCTTCAGCTTACAATTGCAACAATCATCAAAATTAATACAGACTGAATAGCTTTCTGAAATAAGTTGTAAGACGTGCAATGACAGATAGATTTTTTTACATTTAGTCTATATTTTACCATGTATATTAATGCAGTTCAAATTCTTAGAAAGGAAGATGACTGGGGTTTTGCGCACTTCGTATCATGGAAGGATCTAATGGACCCTGAAAATGGCTTTGTCAAGGACGACAACATTTCTATAGAAGCTCACGTCGTCGCAGAAGCGCCGCATGGCGTAGCATGGGATTCTAAAAAGCATACCGGATATATAGGTATAACTTTCTATCACCTTAGTAAAATCTATTATGTATGCATTCAAATTACAAATAACCTTATGTCCATTAACGTAATTTAACGCTTTATCGATTCTCAAGCCAGTCGATTATGTCACACTATACCATTTGGGTTTGCCAAGTTTTGTTGAGATCTTCTGCGATCAATGGGCTATGTAACTTAGAACCGACGATTTTTGATAAAGACCAAGCTACAAAGTGTCGATGTCGTCTCGTATTACTCGTATTCGTAAATTTTCAAGACAAGAGGCTAGAGGTTAGGCTTTAGGTTTATTAGGTTCCTGGGCTAAATCTCGCTTACTATCATTTGAGATAAGATTCAAGTGGACCTAAAATTTTAAACTTGCGTTTTAAAATTGCAAACGGAATACGTCAACCTGCGATCTAGTTAATGAATAAGCAGTGAATGTGTTTACTCAAACAATAAATATCTTGCCCATTTTAGGCTTTAAAATATTAACAACAGACGATTGAAAAGTACGAAAGCATCTATAAAAATATAGGAATATCGACACTATTCTTCGTTAAAACCTTTTTCTTCCTTTAACAGGACTTAAAAATCAAGGAGCGACGTGCTACATGAATTCTCTTTTACAAACTTTGTTCTTCACCAACGTACTTCGGAAGGCAGTTTACAAAATTCCGACAGTAGGAGACGATAGCTCGCGTTCAGTGGCGTTTGCGCTTCAAAGGGTTTTCTACGATCTCCAGTTTTCCGACAAGCCCGTAGCTACTAAGAAACTCACTAAAAGTTTCGGCTGGGAAACGCTGGATTCGTTTATGCAGCATGACGTACAAGAATTTCTTCGGGTAAATTTGAATCTAATTATTATTATGGTAGGGTATTTTCATGGTGCTAAAAACTTTTTCTTATTATATGAAAAAAGCAGTAGGATAACAGCAAAGTGAATATAACATCAGGCTCTAGAGGTCCGAAGTCGCCTGACGTCCAGACCACTTTGTCTAGCTTTATTTGAACCAAGTCAAAGTAGGTAATAATTTTACAATGTCGTTTCCTTTGATATTGGGTGGATATCTCTAAACCATAAAAAAGGGGGTTCCGGTTTCAAATGCCAGCGCGCAGTTCTCTACTAAAATCAATGCTAATAATATTACTATCGTACAAAAACGTCTAGAGATAATATTATTTTATTTTTAGGTGTTACTAGACAAACTAGAGAATAAAATGAAAGGAACTCTAGTGGAAGGAACGGTACCAAAGTTGTTTGAAGGAAGAATGACATCTTTTATCCAGTGTAAAAATGTTAATTGCACCAGCACCCGCCTTGAAACATTTTACGATATTCAACTCAGCGTTAGAGGGAAGAATAACAGTGAGTTTTATGTCCTTTACAATGTTCATTCAGTATATTCGAATAATTTTTATTTTAACGTTTTCAATTTATTTCATTTTAATGTATATAAATGAACTACCCACTATAGCAAAATACCCATGTGTTATGTTCTCTGATGATGCAACAATTTTATTTTACAATGAGAACATTTCAGTTGAGCATTATAGGAATGAAATAAGAAGTACACTAGTAACTATAAAAACATGGCTAGACACAATGAACCTCACGGTCAATTTAAATAAAACAAAAATTATGCAATTTAAAAATTATAAACAGAATTTAGAAAATCTAAATATTAATTTAAATGCAGTTGAAATAGAAGAAATAGAGCAAACTAATTTCTTAGGGGTTTCCTTAGATACCCACTTAAATTGGAAAAGTCATATTGATAAAATTAATAATAAAATATCGTCTAATTGTTATGCTCTTTCAGTATTAGTAGATGCGTCAACTCTTGAAGTAGCTAAAAGTTTTAACTATGCCAATATTTACTCCCTTATAACATATTATATACTGGGGAAATTCTGTTAATGTTAGTAGAACATTTATATTGCAAAAACGTAATCTCAGAATATTGCATTGTAAAGCGGGTGATGAATCTATCTTCTGATTTCCGCACAGATCAGTCGTATCGCCCGCGTGCTCTAAATCAGAGCATATCGTGCAAACGTATCAAAACATTGCTGACGCGCGACGGCCGCGATGCACGTCGCAATGACCTAGATAAAGTGCAAGGTGTAAAGACAATTTTATTATAACATTAAGGTGCAGTCACATTCAAGTGATTTCGTCAATATGGCTAAGAAATCCCCTGTGAAACTAAAAACCGAAACGGAACATATGCTCTACGAAGCTTATACAAATGAAAAGGCTGAAAAAGATAATTTAAAGGTCATTATTAATGACTTGAAGAGTCAGATAACTAAACTGCAGCAAGAACTTGCAGATATAAAAGAAGCCAAAAAGACGGAGGGCAGTGAGAATATCCCCCAAAAAACCCATATTCCGAGAACCGTTGAGTACACAACGGATGAGGAAGAGCTCGCAAAAGAGACTGAGTGGATTCGACAGAAATCGAGGAAGAAGCGGAAGTTAAACACATCACCCACTCATACAGATGAGGAGACTCAGCATGCTGAAAAAGGTGAAATAAAATCTAAAACAATAAAAATTCCCCAACCACCACCCATCGTAGTAGATGGTGTTAAAAATTATCAGAAATTTTACGATTTTCTTGGGCTACACGTACCTTGCAATACGTTCAACGTAAAGATGGTAGGTACAGATAATTTAAAAATTAATACCAGCAACGAAGACACTTATAGGAGTATTACCAAAATGTTAACTGAAAAAAACATACTATGGCACTCTTATGAGAATAAGCGCGATAGACCAATACGGGTTATAGCAAAGAAATTACATTATACATGCGAACCGCAAAGAATCGTGGAGGACTTGCTGAGTCAAGGTTATAAGGCCCAGGTAGCAGTAAACAAACTAAGTTGGAGAAAAAAAACGGCAAATTGTTTGTAAAGTAGGTTTACGATCGAGATGTTTACGTGATAACGTCCGCACGAGAAAATCTCCATTCGTTTGTATGCCGCTAGAGTGATAGAGACGGAAGATCGGTCCACTCACTCGAACGCTATGCCAGCCTCCGCTCGTGAGGATTCCGCGTGACAAGTTTCACGGAATGACTGGCAGCGCTCGAGATGAGACGGGAGATCGGTCCGTCTCTCTCTCGTTATACCTGCGATCGCGCTCGTGAGGTTTTGGTGTGACACAAGTTTCTGAACATGTCACCCGACTAAAACGATTTTAAAGACGTTATCACGTCAAAAAGGAGCCACTTAACATGTTTATGTTAAGCTTCAAAAATGAGGAGGATATAAACAAAATTTATATTATTTACATACGATCAATTCTAGGGTGTAAAGTCGAAATCCATGCGCTAAAGACACCGAAGCTAATACCACAGTGCAAGAGATGCCAAGCTTATGGGCACACTCAAAAATACTGTGCTAGAGAACCCAGATGCGTCAAATGGACTGGTAAACATCTAACAGCAGACTGCCAGAAACCACCTGACGCCAAAGCTAAGTGCATTCACTGTGGGGACGCGCATCCAGCCAACTACAGGGGATGTACTATAGCAAAAGAAATGCAAATGTTGAAAAATAGAAATCTCAAGAAGCCGAAACATTCACAAGATAAACATACCAAACCAGAACCTAAAAAGAATGTAATCAACAAAAATAACACCAATGCCAAGACCACTGTATCGAATCAGGTAAACACGAATAGGTCGTACGCACAAGTGACAGCCGTAAATAAAAATGTGACAAACTCAAAACAGACATCAGAGACAGATGAAAAGCTGGACAAGATTCTCAAGTTTATGAATACTTTTAATGAACGGTTAAATAAGCTTGAGATATTAATACACTAGACAAAATGGATCGATCTTTGAAAATAATGTCATGGAATGCAAATGGGCTACTACAACATCAGCATGAGTTACAAGTAGTCCTAGATACAAAAAACATCGACATATGCTTGATATCAGAGACACATTTCTACAGACAATCATTCTTCAAAGCTTCAAAGGATATACAATATACCACGCAATCCATCCCGATAATTGTGCTCGAGGTGGAAGTGCTGTTATAGTTAAAAATAACTTACAACACTTTGAGCATTTGAGCACCAAGAACATGATATCCAATGCGTTGCAGTAAAAATCAAGGCCAAGGATTACATTATCACAATAGCTTCTATCTATTGTCCTCCTAAATACTCCCTGAAAAAGGATGAGTACATAAGATTTCTCAATCGATTTGACCAAAGATTCATTATAGGTGGTGACTTCAATGCTAAGAATACACTCTGGGGATCAAGACTAACTACTACTAAGGGCAGAGAATTAATTAGTGCAATAAAAGAATTTCAGTGCGATGTAATATCAACTGGAAAGCCAACGTACTGGCCTACAGATTCTAATAAACTACCAGATTTAATAGACTTCTTTGTTTATAAAAACTTATCTAAAAACCAAATGAACATTGAAGGTTCATATGATATGAGCTCAGATCACTCTCCAATTTATCTGACCCTAAATAATCAATTCAATATGAGAAGCAAAAAGCTCACGTTAGTTAATTACTATACGGATTGGGATAGTTTTAAAATAACCCTTGAACGGAGCATTAATCTGAAAGTTCCACTTCAAAATTACGAACAACTAGATAATGAAGTTGATGCTTTTGTAAAAAATATTCAACAAGCTGCCTGGAAAAATACACCACAAATCAAAATAAGAGAAAATAAAATAACATATCCGAGAGAAATAGTAGATCTTATAAAACAAAAAAGGAGACAAAGAAAAAGATGGCACGAAACCAGGTGTCCTGAAGACAAAAGAGAATTAAATAAACTAACTAAAACTTTAAGAAGAAAAATCTTGAAATTTAATGAATGCGCTACCAATAATTACCTTACCAGATTATCAAATGATCGCAGCACAGATTATTCACTTTGGAAAGTCACCAAAAGAATAAAACGTCCTATCTCACAAAGTCCCCCAATTAAGGATATTAATGGGAAGTGGGCAAATGATGACCAACAAAAAGCAATTAGGTTTGCCTCTTATTTAGAAAATATCTTTCAACCGTATGAAGGACAACAGTCTATTGAAGAGAATGAAACAGACCACAGACCAAACAGAATCCAACATAAAACTTACTACACCGAGAGAAATAACACGTGAAATAAAACTTAATATTAATCCAAAGAAAGCTCCAGGATTCGACCTGATTACTGGAGAAATTATGCGTAACTTGCCAAAGAAAGCTATCGTTAAACTTACAACGCTAATCAATGCTGCATTTAGGCTTCAATATGTCCCAAACTTGTGGAAGGTGGCATAAGTCATAATGATAGCGAAGCCAGGAAAACCACCAAATGAGGTGTCGTCATATAGGCCTATATCATTATTGCCAATCATGTCCAAAGTTTTTGAAAAACTCCTATTAAAAAGAATAAAACCAGTTATAGATAATAAAAAGCTAGTTCCTGATCATCAATTCGGTTTCAGGGAAAAACATTCAACAATAGACCAAGTTCATAGAATTACAAATATAATAGAAAAAACACTAGAAGAAAAGAAAGTCTGCTCTGCTGTCTTTTTAGATGTAGCGCAAGCCTTCGACAAGGTCTGGCATGAAGGCTTAATTCTAAAATTAAGAAGAATGTTACCAAAACAAATAGCAAAAATTTGAGAGTCATATATTTCAAACAGAGTCTTCAGGGTGAGGCAAGGTGAAGAATATTCGGATCTGAAAGAAATAAGAGCTGGAGTGCCACAAGGGAGTGTATTGGGACCGGTCCTGTACCTACTATACACCTGTGATATTCCAAAAATAGAAAATAGTTTCTTTGCAACTTTTGCGGACGATACGACAATATTAGCCGTAGGCGACAGCCATGAGCAAGCTGCAGAAAAGTGCCAAAGAGCAGTTAATAAAGTATACGACCGGACAAAGAGGTGGCGTATGAAACTCAATGAAAGTAATTCGGTACATGTAGATTTTACAAACAAAAATCAAAGTTACCACCCAATACATATAAATAACATATGCATACCATACGCAAATACTGCAAAATACTTAGGTATGACTCTTGACGCGAAGCTACGCTGGAAGCATCACGTTAAGAAAAAACGAGAAGAATTGGAGCTCAAATACAGAGCTATGCATTGGCTTCTTGGGAGGTATTCCTCACTGTCAGTCCAAAATAAAATTTTGTTATATAAGCAGGTCCTAATGCCAGTATGGGCCTATGGTATACAGCTGTGGAGCTGTACCAAACAGAGCAATATAGACATAATTCAAAGGTTCCAAAATAAAGTACTTAGGGGAATCGTGAATGCACCTTGGTACATACGAAACGAAGATCTACATCGGGACCTAAAAGTAGGCCTCGTCAAAAATGTTATTAAAAAATATGCAGAAGCTCATCAACAAAGACTTCACCATCACGTGAATGTTGAAGCAATCTAGCTGCTCGACACCACGGACTTAGTGAGACGGCTCAAACGGAAAAAACCTTTTGAACTAATTATATAACTCAGTGTAGTGATAGTGAAAAGTGACTAAAATTCATTTAGTGATACTAATGACACAAGAACAATGTGTATAAACCTTTATGTGCAATAACAAAGAAGTGCTGTGTCAGTGGACGCATTCTTCAATAATAAGTTTATTAGCAAATTAAGTTAGCGTAAAATTACTCATTAGTCGAATTATTTAGGCTAGATCGTAATGTAATATAAAGTATTGTTTTGTACTTTATACTAAAACAAAAAAAAAACTATTTTCAGAAAAGAAATTCCTTACATTAACTGGAATATATATAAGAGATTTGTACTTTCGTTTTTAATAATAAAAACTTGTTTGAATTTTTGAAAAGCAAATAAACATGCGCATAAGAGCCCACGAGACTAAAAGATATTGACGCTTTATATTTACCTCGAGTAAAATGTCAGATTTTCAGAAATAGTACATACATATATTTGCTATTAGAATATATAATAAACTACCCATAGATATAAAATAGTTATCAAATACTAAATTTAAAAAACAACTAAAACATTGGCTTATAAAAAAAAGCATATTACAATATAAACGAATTTATTGAAGATAAGACATCGTTATACGTGCAATAAAAATAGTTTGGGGAGATTCCGCGTAAAATACATTATAAAATAAGTGTAACTCTAAACAATGCCTGAGAGTTTTTTTTCCGCCGGCTTTTTTTCTCTCATTGACCCAGCGGTGGGTAGGCATCAAAAGCCGATGATCCGTTAAGATTATTGTTATCGGATCTTAAAACAAAATATTTTTAGTTAATTTTAATTAATAATATTGTATGCCAGAATATGGTAGACTGTTTAAAACTCCAATTTATAATTTTAAACATCTTATTCTATGTATGTAAACAGTCAACAATAAAGTATTTTCATTTCATTTCATTTCATTCCACATGCTAAGAGTCTTCTCATATAAGTATGGTAAGCAACCAGACTTTTAGATCTAGACTAAAATACGATATCTAACCAATCGATATTTTTAAACAATCATAGACCAAAAAATTTATAAGTCAATCGACAAGGAACGTAAATAGGGGCCTAACCGCTTTAAGTCCTATGAGACATTCACGTCCACATATACACAAATATTGACTCTTAAATAAATAATCAAAACATTATCTATACGACGCTAGAAACTTCGCTCAAATTCTACGCAAGATTTACCATCCAAACCTTTACGAGTTTCATTTTTCTAATATTTTTTTAACTGTCCAGTATACGAATCCTTCAAAGACTACATTAGCATAGAGCTATTGGACGGGGAGAACAAGTACGACGCCGGTGAACATGGGCTGCAGGATGCTGAAAAGGGCGTCCGTTTCGATGTCTTCCCGCCCATACTGCACCTGCATCTCATGCGGTTCCACTACGATCCGCAGAGTGACGCTTCCATTAAATTCAATGATCGGTGGGTATCTGTATAACTGACCGTATAACTGACTGCAACTCTTTACGTGTCCACTACTTCGCTCGGGTGTCTCCCCAAAATAATTGGCAGGCTTGGAGTTTCTCTTCCACGAACTCTACTTCAGATTGGTGTAAGTACGTGAAGGTGACTTTTTTAGTTGGTAAGTTGAACTTACGGGAAATACTTCTACAGGATACAACAGGAGGCAACAACCAAGCTGTGATGTAGAAAAACTCAACCGCATCTGCTTTTAACTTAAAATTAGTCCGAACTACAACTTGAAGTTGCTAAACCAGTTTAGAGGTCCATAAGCTACAGCGGCTTGAACTCTCACCAGTTACTTAATGTTTTTGGAAGTCTCAAATTAAGTGTGGTCATTGGACACTAGCTATAAAGCAATCACACCACCAAGAAAATAATTGCCTCTTCCAAAAATTGGGCGCCTATTCCATTTTCTTCCTACTGCGTAACCATACCTACAAGTTCTACAACAATGCCTTTGACAGGTTTGAATTCTACGAAGAAATAAACCTGGACCCTTATCTCCAAGAAATACCTCAAATCTCGGCGCAGTACACCCTTCATGCGGTTTTAGTGCACTCGGGAGATAACCATGGCGGCCATTACGTAGTTTTCATCAACCCTAAAGGTGATGGAAAAGTGAGTATTTTATATGACATAGCTGGATTGTCCCGTATTGTAGGAAATAATACTGTAATTAGATTAATAGCAGTAGTATTAATGGGTACGATATATACTAGATAGTGAATCAAATCCGCACATTTTATAATGAATGGTTAAAGTTCCACCGGCAGCATCTGGACTCGTGGCGGTCCTCCTTCCTAGCTGAGGCATTTCCAGTGGACTATGACACGGGGTTCTTCAAGAAAGCTGTAAAAAAAGCTCTCCTCCAAAGCCGGCAATGCTCGGGTGGCTCCACTGGGGTTGCCGTGTCCATAGGCGACGGTGATCGCTTAACACCACGCGGTCCGTCTGCCTTTTTTTTCGGTTCATTTATAAAAAAAATGATACTTAAACATGATAGAGATTGATTGAAACTAGTTGGGCGTTATCAATTATGCACTGTGAGTATTGCCGGTAGTAAATAATAATGATGGAGACATGGGATAGATAATCCCCAAAAGAAATATAGTGAAAACCAGAAATGATTTTTTTATTTTTCTCTTACAAGCTTAGACAATAAAATCTGTATGGAAAAGAAATGGCAGAAGTTTAAAAACAAAACTACTTACTAAAACCGTTGGTTTGCATTTTTTGTTATTCTCTAACGATTCGCTGTAAGCCTCAAGTCGTTCGCAAATTCAAATAAACCTACTATAAAGCCTGGTAAAACAAATTAATTCCTGGCCACTTAAACTTACAAATATCTGAAATATCAAAATCGTACGGAAAAATTTATTGTTCTGCTTAATTAAAAACGCTTTCCATAATTATGTTCTTCATAACTCGTATTCAGTTATTTATTTACTTAATTTTAAGGAACATGAATGAATGAGTTTTATAAAAATATATCCTCCATGTACCTATTTTGTTTAATATCACACTTCTATTTTTGTCGTGTAGCAACTATTTTACACATTAATCAAAAAAAGTAATTGCCGGCCAAGATCACATTAGCGACCACTGAATTGCAATTGAGCTGCATACATCTTCATGAAGGACTCCACCCATCATGATGTCTGATGCAGACGAGCATGCATGCAGGCAGGTGTTAAACGGACGCTGCAGCCCATGGACATCCAAACACGGCCTCAAGAAAGCCTGACTGTTGTCAGAGTTCGCGTGCAGTTACACAGCTCACAACCCCATTTTACAATCCCATTTACACAATACACAATGTCACAATCCCATTTTAGTCTGGATGACAAGCCACACTTTTTCGCCGACACACAATAGAATAGGATCTTGGACACTATGCACAAAAAATCTAAATGCATTCCGTAAAAAGATGGCACTAAACCACGCTTGGAAAGCAGAATAATTGTAAATTTATTTTTAAACATGATTTTTATTACCTTTTTAAATCAACTAAAAATTAGTAAATTGACTATGAACGATATGTGACGTCATAACTCATTTTCTGATATTGAATATACATGTGAACGTAACGTTTTGACAGCTCATTAAAAGTGATTTCAAATTTTCAATTGATTTGGACCGGATTTCTTCACGGCAAAATGAATGAATGGTACTTCCCATTACCCTTCTCTTTCTTGCGTTGCCTTTTGAGAGACTGGCCGGCAAGAATTATTACATTTATATTATTCTTATATTCTATTACACTATATTACATTCATTTAAATGTTTATGATGAATACAGTGGTGCAAGTTCGACGACGACGTGGTATCGCGATGTACCAAGCAAGAGGCGATCGAGTACAACTATGGAGGAAAGGAGGACGCGCCGTACCTGGCGAGGAAAGCCACCAGCGCCTACATGCTCATTTATATACAGTAAGATGATTTTTTTTTGATAGCCGTGTGGTGTCCGGCTAGAGTAGCACCACTCCGATTCTTCCCAGGAGGTCGTAGAAGGCGACCAAGGGACACATTCCAGGAGATGGGCAGCAGCGTCTTCCTGAGTAACGTATCATCTACTGCGGTCACCAACCCGCAATGCCAAGCGTGGTGACTATGGCAAAAACCCCCTATGGCAGTCACAATTAAACCTCGGCCCCCAGTCCCCGGCGGCCCCGCTATCCCTGGTTACGACAGCGGCCATGGTAACGGCGGGGCAGGGGGTGCTAAGAATCTCCGGCAGAGATTCGGCTGTCACAAGAGAAAACGACCTCTGCACCTGGCAACATACAACACCAGGACACTGAGGACCGACGAAAAGATACAAGAGCTGGAAGCAGAGATAGATAAGTTACGCTGGAGTATCATAGGATTATCCGAAGTCCGAAGAGAGGGGGAGGACACGGTAATCCTTAAATCCGGTAACTTATTCTATCACCGGGAGGGCGAACATCTGTCCCAAGGCGGTGTCGGGTTTCTCGTCCACAGGTCCCTCGTCAACAACGTGACGAAAGTCGAAAGTGTGTCAGCAAGGGTAGCGTACCTTATACTCAGAATATCAAAACGGTATTCGCTGAAGGTCATACAGGTATACGCACCGACCGCGACACACCCAGACGATGAGGTTGAGGCTATGTATGAGGACGTAAGTAGAGCCATACATGCCTCTAAGACTCATTTCACGGTGGTGATGGGGGATTTCAATGCAAGACTGGGCACGCGAGACGGCGACGAGCAGAAGGTAGGGCCCTTTGGATTTGGTCAACGGAACCACCGAGGCCACTTGCTTGCTAACTTCTTGGAGAAGGAGAACCTCTTCATGATGAACTCCTTCTTCAAGAAGAAGCCTCATCGCAAGTGGACTTGGATAAGTCCCAACGGTTCCACGAAAAGCGAGATAGACTTCATTTTGGCAGACAAACGGCACATATTTAATGATGTCTCTGTGATCAACAGGTTTAAAACCGGAAGTGATCACCGAATGGTACGAGGCACATTAAATATCAACATCAAGCTGGAACGGTCACGCCTAATGAAGTCTACGCTTCGACCAACACCTGTCCAAATCCAGGGCTCCGAGAACTTTCAACTTGAGTTGCGAAATCGTTTCGCGGGCCTAGAAAAATGCGAGTCTGTGGACGAATACAACACCAGGATGGTACAAACCGTCCACGAGGTAGGGTCCAAGTTCTTTAAGACCCCCTCCAGTAGTAGACCCCAAGTGCTCTCTGAACAAACCCTCGGTCTTATAAAGGAAAGGCGTGAACTATGCGTTCTGTCCCCGTCTTCAATGTCGAAATACAGGCAGCTCAACAAACAGATCTCTTGCTGCAGACGACGCGATCTGCGTGCTCACAACACACAGCGCGTCAAAAACACTATTGAGCGCAACCAAGGCACAAAGGTGTTCACAAGAGATCTGAGTGTAGGGCAAAGCCAGTTAACGAGGTTGAGGACTGAGTCTGGCGCTGTAGTTTCGTCTAAGCCTGAAGTTCAGAGAGAAATTGAGAGGTACTACGGACGGTTGTACAGCTCCTCAAAAGCTCCCGTTACCGATGTGGTGAACGATAAGAGAGCCAAATTGACCCGACACTATACCGAAGATATCCCGGACGTCAGCCTGTACGAAATTAGAAGAGCCCTTAATCAGCTTAAAAACAACAAAGCACCGGGAGATGACGGTATCACATCCGAGCTGCTGAAGGCTGGAGGGAAACCCCTCCTAGTGGCGCTCCAAAAACTGTTCGATACCGTCATCAGTAGCGGAACTGTCCCGGAGGCGTGGAGCAGAAGCGTGGTGGTTTTGTTCTTCAAAAAGGGTGACAGAGCCCTTTTGAAGAACTATAGACCCATCGCGCTTCTGAGCCACGTCTATAAGCTGTTTTCAAGGGTTCTTACTAATCGTATTGCGCGCAGGCTAGACGACTTCCAGCCTCCCGAACAAGCCGGATTCCGAAAAGGCTATAGTACCATGGACCACATACACACGCTGCGACAGGTTATACAAAAGACCGAGGAGTATAACCTGCCGCTATGTATTGCGTATGTGGACTATGAGAAAGCCTTTGATTCTATCGAGACCTGGGCGGTGCTAGAGTCTCTCCAGCGATGCCAGATTGACTATCGGTACATCGGGGTGTTGAAGTGTTTGTACAAAGCCGCAACTATGACAGTCCGAGTTCACGACGGAAGCACTGGACCTATTCCACTGCAGCGCGGAGTACGACAAGGGGATGTTATATCCCCGAAGCTGTTTACCGCTGCTTTGGAAGACGTGTTCAAGCTGATGGAGTGGAACGGGCTGGGTATTAACATCAATGGCGAATACCTCACATACCTTCGATTTGCCGATGATATAGTAATCTTGGCGGAGAACCTGGAAGAGCTCAGCACTATGCTAGGTGACCTCCATAGCGCCTCACAAAGGGTGGGTCTTAAGATGAACATGGACAAGACGAAGATCATGTCTAACGTCCATGTCACACCTATACCGGTCGTTGTTGATGGCGCTACTCTCGAAGTTGTCGACGAGTACATATACCTGGGACAAGCTATCCGTATGGGTAAGTCCAGCTTCGAGAGAGAGGTAACTCGTAGAATCCAACTCGGTTGGGCAGCGTTCGGGAAATTACAAAGTGTCTTCTCGTCCAGAATACCTCAGTGCCTGAAGTCGAAAGTTTTCGAGCAGTGTGTGTTGCCAGTGATGACCTACGGCGCTGAGACCTGGTCTTTTACAGTTGGCCTTTTCCATAGGCTCAAGGTCGCACAGCGCGCGATGGAGAGGGCTATGCTTGGTATTTCTCTACGTGATAGAATTCGTAACGATGAAATCCGTAGACGAACGAAAGTTACCGACATAGCTCTCAAAATTTGCAAGCTGAAGTGGCAATGGGCAGGCCATATAGTTAGAAGAACCGACAACCGATGGGGAAGAAAGGTTCTCGAATGGCGACCACGTCTCGGCAAAAGGAGTACAGGCCGCCCTCCAACCAGGTGGACTGATGACCTGAAGAAGACAGCGGGTAGTCGCTGGATTCAGAAGGCCCAGGACCGGGAGGAGTGGCGAACGTTAGGGGAGGCCTATGTCCAGCAGTGGACTATAAAAGGCTGATGGATGGGATGGATGGAAGATGATTTTACTTAACGTTTTACAGCCGAAACTGATATTTGGTCTAGGGATTAAGGACGCTATCCCACAACAACGTTGCGAACAAATGCGATGTTAACTTTGCGTTAAAGCATGCGCAGCGTTAAATAACTCAAACTGCGATTAGGTGCTGGCCGTAGCCCCGCTGCTCCTGCTCATACGGGCATGGGTTGACGTTATAGTATGCTAAAAACCGCAACGTTGACGCGACAACAACGTCGCGTTTGCAACGCAGCGACAGCGACTGCTGTAACAGTTAATTCATATTTCCTATAATATTCCTGCAACTCAGCCAACCTACAAGGTAAAAGAGAATATGGTATAATACCTGCTATAGTTTACAATAAATAATAAATACATTTTTAGCAAGTTTTGGAGTATTAGTTAATGTCTGTTCAAGCTGCATGGTTATAAATTATAATCATATAAACCAAAGTATGACACTAATCAAAAATTCTTATTATATTATTGACATTTAATGATAAATATTAAGTTCTTCAAATTGCTGTTTTAAACGGTAGTATTTATTTGAACCTGTATTACGCATTAAAACCTGCAAATTATTGTCTGCCTTACACTAATGTTTAAATAAATAAATAAAGCTTGTACTTACAGACAAAACTTTGAAACTAAATGTCGTGGGCGGTGTAATGGAATTATGATTTAATACACTGTGGTTCTGAAATGTTTGCCGAAGAGATAAGCAAACCGCACCCGAGTAACCGCAAGTCCGCCATGTTGAGCTCGGGACCGCAGTTATATGGAACTTACATTAATGCTATGCTTATTGCGAATTCTAAGAATTCCACAATTTCTGGAAACGATTTTTGTTAGTGGTAGTACTTTAATGGTTCGAAAGAGACAGTAGAACCTACTAATGCCGTGATGAGATTCTGTTGTGTTTCAGTAGAAAGGTACAGTTGCCGGCCAGACTTTCATGAGGCGAGTATTAACCTTCGGAGTAGCATGCAACTGCATACAAACAGACAAGACTTATGCTTTCTTGAAGTTGTGTGTTGATCACCATGGGCTGTTGCGACCACCACATGGCCTGCATGCTCGTCTGTTACTCCATTTATAGTACATTACGATACGCGTGACCTTTTTTTGGTATCTTTGGTATCCCTCCATCCCACCATCAACCTTTTGTTAGATGTCTTATTAAGACTGGGTTCAATACATCGATTGCGATCAGGACTGACTTAATCAGTTAGCCGTACTCTCCGAATCACAGCGAAACTCGCATACGTTTGCCACTAGCAGTCTCGCGTTTTAATCCCGTCCATGCCTGTCTTGCATGTATAATGATGTCTACCACAATTTACCACAGTTTTGATACTGACTATATCGGCTATCCTCCCACTGACGTATTACGAACGTTACCGTTTCCAACTTTATTGCTGCGCAAGCACGACGTTGACGTTGCGTTCAAAGTATGCGTAACCTCAACGTCGCGTCTGTGCACCAGTTGCTTGTCGCTGCGCAGACGTAGGAGAGTCGTCGATGCTCATAAGCCAGTGGATAGCGGTCTTAGTGACCACTAAAGGGTGACCACCATTCTGCTTGATTTTTTGTAAAGCCTCCATTACAATCAGGACTGACTGCTTAGCAAACCTTCCAAAGCTTGGAAAATGCTTGAATATACAAGTATATGTATATAATTATTTTTACAGTCCCGAACAAGCCTGTGTTACATTTATAATGATGTGTACTACAATAATTTACCTTAGTATCAAGGAGAAAAATTCAGAGAAAAATTGCGAAACTGATTTGTTCTGAACATGTTATGGTCTTTTGATTTAATAAAGGCTCTGAGTTGTTTGTCAAAGAAATGAGCTAACCAAATTCGAGTAACCGCAAGGCGCCATGTTAGTTTCTGTACAATGACAATTTTTCGCTTTGCTAGAACCACGGATATATGAAATTTCGTATAATTGTATTAGGCATCAAATACAATATAAATGTTTACTGTACAATATATGTATATTACATTGTCATATTATCCTTTTCTAACTAAAGCTAATTCAGTCGAGAGTACCAAATTTCGATAAAAATCCATCGTTATCGAGTGACCGACCGATTTCGGTCGCTAAGCTGTAGTAACGAATGTCGAGACTGCCGGCACAGGACGCGCTGAACCGAAACACTAATTTTATCCTTTATCTAGCCCTAATTCCTGTAAATTTTGAACTCTTTTTGAATAATCCCGTAAATACAGATTTGAAATCGAAATAAGAAATACCTATATATCGCACATGAAGCTTCACCTACATTACTTTTTCTGCGCAGTGTTTTCTAAGAAATAGGTTCCATTTACAAAACTGTATTCATGGTCGTCCACGATCTAGTTTACGCGTTCGTTTTCACACGAATGTGCCAGAAAGCTTTTCTAAAACATCCCGATTTGACGACCTGCATAGCTCAGCGGGGTAGGAAATTTGAATGGAAAATTCCAACATTCACATATGGAAGTGTCCATAAAAGGTGAATAGAGTGGCTGAGACCGATTCATAAAACCATGTGTTCGGGGTAAGACGGGTGACAGATGATAGCAAAAATTTAATAGTTGTTTCCATGCCTCGGAAGGCAGGTTGAAAGCACTGAACCACTGTGACCACTTAAAACAAAAAAAATGGCTATTCTCGAGTCCAGAACTAGGACGCATGCTCAATTTGCAGCCCTTATAAGACTGTATATTTTTTATTAAACCGAAATATTATATTACTGTGGTTCTAACGGTGAGTATACGGAGCCTAACATTGGCGCATTGTGGTTACTCGGACGTGGTTTCCTAATCTCTTTGGCAAACATATAAGTGACCGCAATGTGTTAAATCTTAAGCTCCGTACACCGCCTACAACATTTAGTTTCGTAAGTTTTGCCTAAGAGAAAACTATAGACGAACGTGCAAACAGTTGTGTGTTTGGGATCGGCTTTTACATTGTTAGTCCTAAGTAGTACCTAGGTATCCAATGACATTAGCTCGTATTATAAATACGTAGTACATTATTTAGCTGCGTTTTTACTAGTAGTATATCAATATGCTCGCAGGTACTAAACTAAATGTTTTCATACCATATTCTTTGGTTGTTCAAGAATTAATACTTATTCTTGTTTCAGAACATCGCAACTAAAATACGTGTTACAAGAAGTAACGGAAACCGATATTCCGACAGATCTTTATGAACGCATCAACGAGGAGATGCGATACGAGATGGTAAGGACATGTAAATATCAACCTTATGATCTACAGAATAAGGTTTAAATTTATGCTTGTGTTATATGTTTTGAATCTTTCAGGTGGCAGAAAAAACAGATGCAGGAAATACAGATCTGACACGTCAGTGAATTCAGCAAAGTACTATTCGAAGATATTTAGCGCGTTAAAACAGTTCTTCACCTTTCAAGCTCTAGCTGGCTCTAAGTATAAAGGAAGGTAGACTAATTAGGTACATATAATGGAAGGGAAACAGTAAAGTAACTTTGGTTTTTTAAATCACTTAAGAATTTTGTTGCCGATGGCGTATTCCTAATTTATAAATTAATCCAGTGTCTCGACTTTATATAAAGTTTACTTTGTGTGTATTTTGTTGTAATTTATGTACTTTTGTTAATAAATTTTGTTGCTAAATATTTGTTTAGTTAATCAAGTCTTTTTCCAATTACATTTTGATCTTGAGGCACAGAATATGTTTGAGAACCAAATTTAAAATTATAATTATTTAACATTATGCTCAGGCTGCAATTCTTTTTGCTTCCCACTATTGTGTACTAGCTTCTCCATATTATTTGGGAGGCCTAAGGGTTACTTCACCAATAATCACCAAGCTGCTCTAACGTGGGTTAGTGTAGAAAAAAATATATAATCATTGTTGCAAATTGCTTTATTTGCACAATACATGCAGCAAGCCATGACCGTTTAAAATGGCTACATACTTGTAACTATTAAATCTCCAAACACGATAGATTTAGTTCCAATTACGAGCAACACAAGTCCTTTGCAAGCATAAAGCTATACAGATTTAGGCAGCAACAGTAAATGATCGAGCGTTTTCATTATTTTTATTTAGTCACTGCAGCGAGATTACCATTTTTGCTTAAATAGCTATCTTTCAGGCCCTACAACTAACTATTAGACATTATAATTTGCATTTAAAAAAGGTTTCATTATTTTGGCGCCAAATGTAGATGAGTAACCAACATTTTACAATGAAGTGAAATCAAAATAAAACTTGTCAGAGGTTTCGAAATTCCTAAAACAATGTATCAAGGGCGGCAGGGTAGATAATTAAGGTTCACGAGTGCAGTAAAATAAAATAACTATGCTGAAACATGTTTTTCCGCTTGCCACCAAAACTCACTTGGTCACATTCTGGTAAAGAAGCTATCGGTTTTCTTGAATATCTGACTGACTTGACTGACGACTGATTTGATTATTATTATATAGGCCGGTTTCAACGAAGCGGGCAAAATACGATGCCATTAAAAAAAATTGTTTAAAGAAAAACATAAAACTTATTGAGCAAAACGAACCTTTCGTTATCAAACTCCAATCTGAATTTAAATACGTTGATGCAGAAAGGAAACGTAAGACCTTACTTTTGAACAGCCCCGTTCTGCTGGCGCATTCCCCGTGGTGCAACCGTTGGTCCAACTGGTTGTACCCTGAGGATTTTTTTTCACCGATGTACCAACTACTTGCATTACGTTAGAGTCTGTTCAGAAAGAGAATAGACACGGAACTGGAGATGGTGCTTGACGTTTCTCACAGTTTTATCTTTTGTTTTATATTAGCTAATTATTACTTCATTTTCAGGTACTTACTTATGTAACGCACACAGGCATTAGGGAAATAAAGAGCTTACTCGTACTACAAATTGAAATACTCTACTTATCTGATAGTCTCCAAATTGCCAGTAATAACGCTTTCGGCTATGTTCCAATTTGGCTAATTTCAGAGCAATTCGCTCCAAATTGTTCGATATTGAAGAATCAAACGAACAACAAAAAGCACCTAACGAACTAGCATCAAAATGTGCTACAATTTCCACGTGTACAACGCCTTGGTGCTTTTTTTTCTGCGCGACGTAGGCTTGTTGAATAAATATCGATACATCGATATATCGATAATTTTAATTCGATTAATCGATATTTTTGGGCTATATATTTTATAACGATATATTGATATCTAATATCCAAAATCGAAATTCTATCAAAAACAATATTTTTTTCTTTTTATTTGGTTTGTTGCTTTTTTATGTTGGTCTTTACTGACTTTATCTTTATTCATTTTCTTGGTGTATTTTTGAGTTCTTTCGGATAAAGTTGATGGCATTTTTTTTGATATAGGTTAATTACAGTGCACGAGTGTTGTGAAATAGAATATCAGTGCTAAAATATGTATTTTCTTCTTGCCTCCAAATTTCCATCGGACACGTTCTAGTAAAGTAGCCATCGCTTTACTTGAATGTTGGACTGACTAATTACTGACTATGTTATTACTTCGTCCAGTTCCATTGAAACTGGCAAAAAATGGATGCTATATACTATAAATTGATGCTACTATTATTATTAACTTGACGCTGGCAAAATGCACAGAGTTTGCGATGCCATAATTGAAGAAAAAAAATACCCATTTTTTCGTATCGTACCGATATATAGATATTTTATTTCATTTCGACATCCCTAGCGCGACGCAAATCAGAGTATACTCTGTCTGTAATATAGAAATAGACACGTAACTGTAGGCTAACTAATTGATATTTTTTGTACTTTCCTCGTCTTATACGTGGGGTTCATAAGTTTACAAAATAGCCACGCCTACTCTGTTACTGAAGTGAAAACTTCTTTAACGGCGTTGTGCACTTTTTTGGCATTTTTAAAAAATGGTAAGGACACGTGACCTGATCGAATATTAGTAAGACGGAGTGGTGACAGCTGATAGCTCGACTGTCTATATACTTGTAAAATTCGTGTATATCAAGTGTTTAAAATATGGAAATTGAACAAAGTGCATCTATTAATGAAAAAAGTGACGAAGAAATAGTGAAAGAAAATGAGTGAGTACTTTATAAATATACTAGATGAAAACCTACTGAATATACTAGATGAAAAAAATACTAATAATTAAAGCAATTCGTGCGAAATTATTCCCTTACCATTCCAAAATATCAAAAATGTTTTCACTTCTGCCGGCACTCCCGGAGTGCAACCCGTTGTTTTTAAACAGGCCTTTATATTGTTAATGCGCTATGTAGCAGTGTTTGAACCTCTCTGGCGCTCTAGTAACCAAATGCGAGCGCCAATTTTTATAATTTTTACATCAATCAATTAATCTAAGTCTTGCCAATATCGTGGTAGTAATAAGAAATGAACATGACCGTAACTTTAAGCAGTTTATTCAAATTAAAATAAATTACTTGTCTGATAGTATCCAAATTGAGAGTAATAACGCTTTCGGCTATGTTCCAATTTCGCTAATTTTCGGAACGGTTCGCTCCAAATTGTCCGATATTGAAGAATCAAACGAAGCGAAACAAAAAGCAGCCTAACGAACTGGAGGCAAAATGTGCTACAATTTCCACGTATCGTAGTTGTACGGACAACGCCTTAGCGTTTTGTTTTTTATCCCACTGTGCTATTTTATCCTACTGCGCAGCATGTAGAAGAATCTATGTGAAGGAGGGTAAAGGTCGATTACTAAAAGTTGGATCACGCAACACATTCACATTTGCGTGTGTGTATTGTTTTTGAAACATATCACACAACACACGTGCATTAAACGTGAGGTTACCACCCGTCACAACATGAATATTAATTTAATGATTAAAAATGTACGTTGAAAAAAAATTACACCAGACAATGGGCCTTTGAATTTGAAAGGAATTATGAATTCTTATGAAATAAAAAATCGGGTTAAATTTGGTTGCAAATTAAATAATCTTTAGGCCATGAAAGATCATCTTTAAGACCATTATGACACTTTGTCCGCAATAAACCTTCAATTTTTGAAATATTTTTTTGAAATAAAACTTCGTTAGAAACCTCTACATACAGCTAAAATAACAACCTATGAACAGAACAAGTCTTTGTAAAAATCTTGCAATCAATTCGAAGGCTAGAAATATACTGTCCAAAGCTTTCTGATGATTTTTTTTTATTTTGTTTACATTAAGTACTGTTAAAGTTAAGTTATCCATTGATTGAATATCTCATTATTTTATAGTAAGCAATCATGAAAAGAATCTTATACCTTGCGCTACACACAAATAAATTTTCTTTCCACAATTCCCAAAGGCTCGGTAATAACGAAAATCATCACAGTACCGTCCGCAAAAATATCTTCTCACAAATGAGCAAACTCGAAGAGGCTCACAAAGCCCGAATAATAAGCCGAGAGCGGCATATCTTCGCTAATTAATCCGAAGCTCCACTATTAATTACGAGAGTTTTTCTTCGTCGCAGGTCCCGGTAATTGCTGGCCGCCGACCGAAGCTCCCACTATTTTTAGTTATAAGTCCGTCGGCAGTTAAATTAAATATAGATTTTTTGCAGAATCGGCGAGTTTAACGATCTTTTAGACACTTGTTGCATTGTAATCGAAAAGCGAAGAGGTGCTTGTTATGGTGAACCTACCACCAACCTACTGTTTTTACCCAAGAAATGATATGCCAGAGCAAAATGTCTTGCGTTTCAATTTCTTTTTCGCATTACCTGTGTATTTTTCTGTGAAAACTTAATAAATAGTAAAAAATATAAAATTAAAATAGTTAGCACCCGGATGATCTAGCGTTGCTCGGATGAAAACAATAGATTTTACAACGCCATCTTATTCAGTTATATTCAAGAATTGCTCGTTTAAAGGTATTAGATAAGACGAAAACCCATGGCAGTTACAATAGCTTATTCTTTACACTTACGCGATAAGACAATTCACAGAGCGTAGTGGAGTTTATTAAAAGTGTAAGTACTTGCAATTTTTGAAATGAAAAATAGCCATGTTTCGGAATTAAAAGTCACTCTTTTACAATTTTCGAAATCAACCAAAAGGTACCTAGAGCTTGTTTTAAAGTCCAAGATACTGAAATAACGACATTTGAGATTTGTTAACTGAACTATTGAAACAAATTTTGACTTTATTTATTTATAATTCAACTTGCACTGAAAATAAGACAAGATTGAGTTGTAAAATAAAATACTGTATATTATACATTGATTTGTTGTACCTTTATAGTTTAACATTAATACGTATTCAAAAAGTTTATTCATTATGATTTTAGAGATTGGTTTCCATCCAGAAATAATATGGTACTACCTAATAAGTATCCCACAAAGACGAGTGCATATCGCTTACCCCATGAAAAAGATGTCCATTATGTAGAACCTAATATAATAATGTACCTACATCTCAGCCAAAATGCGCCGTTTCGCTACCATCACGAAGCAAATGTACCTACATCTCAGCCAAAATGCGCCGTTTAGCTACCGTCATGAAGCAAATGTACCTACATCTCAGCCAAAATGCGCCGTTTCGCTACCGTCACGAAGAAGACGTTGTTCGTTACTTTTAGTAATAAGCTATGTAAGTACTTAGTTTCTGAAGTAACCTTCTTTTAATTCACTGTTGCGTCAATTAACGAAGCTAAAGGCAATAAATCTTGAAGGATTGCGGATTACCTGCAGCCTGAGGGATCACCCTCCATTATTCACCGCAGAAGTAATTAAAACCTAAGAATAAAGCCATTGCAATATGGCTTAGGGAACTTGGATTGTAATTCCCCTATAGAAACACCACAATACCGTCCATTAAAAGTTAAAAGCTGAACAGCTGAAATACTTGAAAAACAAGTTGCTACTTCAAAAGAAGTCTGTCCGATCTAAACGGATGCCGTTAATAAAAAAATATTTACTTTAAAAATCTAATACTTTTAAACGAGCAATTCTTGTATGTATCTAAATATATTTTTGGAATCTCGGAAACGGCTCCAAAGATTTTGATGAAATTTAGTACACTGGTTGCGGGGATGATAAATCGATCCACAAATTTTTATTGATAAAATTTGGCGTTTTTTTAAATGTTCATGCAGTTAAATATAAAATTACTCTTACCGACATCTATTGGAAAATAATAATAATATTGTGGCGTAGAAAGCCATCAAAATGGTCAACATTTGACAATCCACCTTTCAAACAAATGACAATGTCGATAATTATGAAAGACCTCTATAAAAATTTCGTCAAGGGAATTAAAGCTTTCTTGGTCGAATGGTTACGAAAGCCGACTACGTAGCTAGAGACCCGGGTTCAAATCTCAAGTAGGCAAGTTGCGTTTTTTATTTTTTTGTGACAATTTTTTTTTAATTGGGAGCTAGGTATTTCAAAAGAATTTGTCTAAGTCAATGAATGCTTTGCTTAAAAATAAACCAAGTAAATAAATTGTTTTTATCCGAGCAACGCTCGGGCGTCCAGGTACTAACTTATATAAAACAATTAAAATAGGGGAAGAGCTGTGTCATAAAATGTCATAACATAATGCAGGGAGAAAACAAGCGATCAGCATTTCACGCAATTAAATATTGATAACGTATTTTAGACAACATTTTTTTTAATAATATAAATTAAAATAAATAATGTAGTTTAAAAAAACTAAAAAACAACTTTTGTGGGGGGCATTGTGTCAATAGTATCACAAAAAGCACCCCACGCTTTTTTTTTACAGTAAAATACATTTTCTTCTTATTTTTTACTATTTAATTCGTCTTTTAACAAAAGCGTGTTTTTTTAGTTTTTTAAACTACATTATTTATTTTTAATTGTTTTTTTTTCATACTATTACATTGTCATCGGCCCATGACAAAATTTTCAAGTTAATCAGACGCTTAGAAGTAGGTGAAAATGAAGTTAAAAGATTTCGTTACATACATACATACATACATACATACAGGTCAAGCTAATATAAGCGTGTTAATAATTTATAATTTGTACCAGTTTACTGATAACTTTATTGTCGATACAAATATCCATATTAATAACTAGCCTTCCGCCTGCGGCTCGCGTGGACCTGTTTTATAGGTTCACCTAGGATAAAAACCATCATATGTCCTTTCCCAAGGTCCACTCTATCTGTGTTCCAAATTCATTAAAATTGGTTCAGTAGTTTAAGCAGGAAAGCGTAGCAGACAGACAGAGTTACTTTCGAATTTATAATATTAGTAAGGATTATACTATGTCGTGTATTATGATCGTATTTTTGGTTGGTGAAAAGATAAGTTAACAGAGTTTTATTTCATATTATAATATGACTACATAAATGCTTTAAGCTCAACCAAACCTGGAGTAATTGGAGTAGCATGGTGGAGTACGCTTCAGGTCTCTCCCAATAATGGGGATTGCCCAGTGCCCATCAGTGGGATACAAAAAGGGTTGCAGCCAACATAACTGCTCCGTGTCTAAACTATGAAATTCAGATTTAAATATATTTTGTTTAAATCAAAAAAGCAGCGCAAGCGGCCTGTTTTTTTCTTTATTATTAGTAGGCCAGTCATTATCGACATCAAACATCGCAAACGCGCATGTATCTACGAATCTTTTATATGTTGTTAGGTCCCCTAAGAGTAGTCTATACCAAAAATTGCAACCCTGAAAACCTTGTGCTGCCACCATGGTGCATTTGTGTCGATAATGACTGGACTATAGGTACCTACTTCTTACTTGAACTTTGAATTGAACTTCGATAGGGTCTTCCTTAATATTATTGAACGTAATCCAGAATTATCCAATCTGAATCCAAATAGAAAAATTTTACACCTTTATTTTTTGAAAGATTTACTCGTATTCATTACTTTTTTCGTGACTCGAGGAAAACTATACACTAATTTATCTCTCAATCGCAACAGTATTCATGTAAATATATTATTTACATGAACACTGTTATTTATCACGAATTTTGACCATTAATCTACACAACTACAGTCTTTGTATGCAAATCGATTTGTTACTATGATTATGAAATTAGTTAGGCTTCTTTTCAAATTGTACATCGACATCAAACATCAATTATTTACGCTTTTTAAAAACTATGCGATGACATCCTCTTGGAATACTTCATATACCGTCGATCGGGGTGACGATATGCCACTTTTTGAGGTTTTCCAAGTGTAGCAAAAAAAAACATGGACATTTAGTAAAATAAAAGTATACACGTATTTATCATCTATTTAGTCAACTGTGACTAAATAGATGATAAATACCAATACCATTAGGTACAAACGACAGAACAATCACACTTTGTATGAAAAAAATATATTTTGGTGGCACATTTTCGCCTGCTGTGTCGGGGTGAGAATATGCCATTTGACGTTTTCCTATATCAGTATAAATTGCACAATGTTACCTACCGTTTCAAAAAATAGTGCAACAAGTCTACTATAAAAAAAACTCTTGAGAAGTTGCCATAGATTAGTGGATTGTAATAAGGTGAAATTGCCTGATCGAAGAGATCGGGCAACAAGCATGCCCTTGACATTTTATTTGATTTAGAAGGATTTTTGTAACTTATTATTCAGTATATTTTGGTACTGTTTTTACTTCTTTTGGTATTTTTGAAAACATTTATATGGTCACACTATATGGTGCCACCGTGGCACATTTTCACCTACGAAGTTTAATTTTTATATTATGTAAAATTGATTGTCCCGTAGAGTTGCCAGTATCTATTCCAAAATTTGCCAAAAAAAATGCCATTTTATTAAAGAATCGAATGGTAAATAAACTTTATATCCCAAATCACAGATTAAAAAGATATTGCTCATAGTATTACTATGGTATTACTCAGGACCCCCATTGCACATTCTCACCCCATAGGCACATAGTCACACCGATCGACTCGGTACAGTGCGTCATACTTTTGAATACAAGTGACTGAACTTGGGAAAATAAAATCATGAGTTATTCACACACATACACATACAGAGACATAACGAAAAAATCAAAATTCATAATAACTGGTCCAGCCGTTCTTGAGTTATAAGCGGAATAACTAACACAATTTTGGAATATGAGTTGTAAAGTAACACAAAGTCAATGAGTCGCTGAAGAAAATCATTTTTTTATCCAAGCAACGCTCGGTCATCCGGGTACTGACTTTATTATGCCAAGTATAATAAAATAAAATAAAATTAGTAAGTACTATTCAGCAGGAGCAGCGATGGCCGAGTGGTAAAAAACCGCGGTCTTCGACGCGACCGACCCCAGGTTCAAATCTTAGGCGCGCACCTCTGACAAAGAAATTTGTAATGTGCGCATTTATCGCTGCTCCACGGTGATGGAAAATATCGTGATATTTAATTAATTACGATGTTCTCCATCACCGTGCATGCCTGAGAGAAATTCATAATTTCTCGAAAGCATGATGTCCACCCATCCGCACTTGGCCAGCGTGGTGGACTATGGCCTAAATCCCTCGCACTTATGAGAGGAGACCTGTGCCCAGTAGTGGGACATAAAAAAAAAGGTTGAAAAAAAAAAGTACTATTCAATAAAATCCAATTTTGTCATTTCACAAAAAGATTTATTCATATTAACACCACACGTATTGAATTATTGAATAAAATAATATTCTTGACAAGAAATCAATCAAATAAAGTTATTAATTTCTGTTTTTTTCAACCAATTTGGCGCGCACCGATCCATGCATTCGAAGTAAGTATTGAATTTATTTCGATTCCCTCCGCAGCCACTATATAAAAATGTCTTACATATTTTTTCTCCGACATCATAGTAATACCTGTGTAACAGTAAAATGATAACGATAATATTAACTGACTTTATCTCAGAATTTAAATAAAGCCCTAAGAATAGCAAGGGGGTAGTTGAATGTTTCTGAATATATGGTATTGATCAATAAAATGTACCTAAATAATGATGTACTGATAAGTTTCAAACGTTTGGAAACACAAATCAAATTTTCATGTTCTGTACATTTAATAAAAATGCTACGATAGGACTAATAAAATATTTTTATCCAATTCGCAATTGCAGAAATACAACTAACACAAAGTTGATCATGAATATTAGAAAAGTCCACTTTACTCGGACGGTTTAATAGATGGATTTCCCATTTATTTTTAATTTATCGTGTAAAAATCGTGAAATGGTTTACAGAAAAATTACATCACCTACCAATTTTCAACCTAGTTCTAATAGTTTCGGAATAATGTGTCTTTCGGAATAAGGACAGACAAGAATATTGTAGCGACCTTCCGCTACTCATCAAGAGATGGCGTCACGGGTATTCCTGAATCACGCTATCGAAGTTTTCGGAATATCCTACCATATATACAATACAAGCTCCGAATTGAGTCAGTTGGAGCGCAGCCGAGGTGGTCATGCCCGGGGAGCGGCCGCGCTCCAACTGACTCAATTCGGAACTTGTATATATGGTAGGATATTCCGAAAACTTCGATAACGTGATTCAGGAATACCCGCGACGCCATCTCTTGATGAGTAGCGGAAGGTCGCTACATCAGCGGCCGCGCTCCAACTGACTCAATTCGGAGCTTGTATATATGGTAGGATATTCCGAAAACTTCGATAGCGTGATTCAGGAATACCCGTGACGCCATATTCTCTTGATGAGTAGCGGAAGGTCGCTAAAATATTAAATAAATAAATAACGCTTCACTCGTAGCCCCATAGTAGGGTAGATATACCCAGTGTCGTGGGTGCCATGGACACACACAAAGACAGAAACACAAACACCCAGACCGAGATCAGAAATTTTAAACTTATCATTCAAATTTCTGCTTCGTCGGTAATCGAACCCGGGAGCCTCATCCGGCATGGTAACCATTACGCCACGTGGGTCGTCAAATATAATGATTCCGATTTTAGATATTAAACGAATGATGAATGAAATGAATGATTTCGACAAAGGCACCCAAAAAAAGGATATTATTATATTTACTTGAAACTGTTATTCCAGTAACAGCTCGGGTCCCCATGATCCGGTTGGTAAAGGCAGTAAGAAGGTTGCTTGGAATGTAATAGACCACCCCAAATATCATCTGCAAAAAGAAATAATGATTATAAATAAAGTTGTTTTGATGCGAACAAATATAAATACGAACTAAAAAGTAAAAAAATAAGAAGAAAATGTATTTTACTGTAAAAAAAGCGTGGGGTGCATGGTGTCATACTTATCTTAAAAACCACCCCACGCTTTTTTTACAGTAAAATACATTTTCTCCAATGCGGGTAGTACTGTACATTATTTTGAACTATCTCGTAGGGTTCAGCCAGCGTTTGCAATGTAAGCGCAAAAAATGTGTTTATTGACGACATCACATTAGAAACGTCTATAATTTATCAGTGTTTCTCTAGTATAAAATTCATGTATATTATAAATCTTCCTCGTGTATCACTCTATCTATTAAAACCTTTATTGTAACATACAAATGTAAATATTAAGTATTTGAAGTTTGTATTAAAATATTTAGTCGTACATTTCATTTTTTTAGCATTTTTGTTTCATTTCATTTCCTTTCCTCAACTTAACATTTTTGTAATGTCCATAAACCCTTCATTTTGATACTCCACTCGATAGGTAGGATTTGAGGTATTTTTTTTTGTAGTCGTTTAATTTGGCTCTAAAAGTCAGTCATTTTGTTTTTTTATGTACCCAGTGTCACGCTCATGATTGAGACGAATCCAACGACACCTCTCAAACTAATATCCATTGAGCCGTTTAGGCTCAGAGCGTGCCAAAGAAACATAGCTACAAACATACAAACATACATACACTCGAAAAACAAAACCCTCTTTCTGTCGCAGTCGGGTAAAACAGTTTGAGTTACATTCGGATAGTGAGACGTGGCTAAACTACTGAGGAACACATTTTTTTTGTCCCTCATTATAAGAATACAAAGTCATTGTATGATTTACATACAATTAGGTACGATATATTTAATACCTACTTTAACTAATAGCAACACAATAATCAAGTTTATTGTGATCAATTAGGAGGTGTCTTTAATTATGTGTCCACCACTGTATATTACTACTAGCTATGATACCCGGCTTCGCTCGGGAGTTGATATGGGATTACGTGGTAGTTGATATAAAAAAGCAAACTATGACGTAAAAAGTAAAAAAAAAATTACAAAATTTTACTAAGGGCCCGACTCCAAAAATAGTTTTAAGATTAATTACCATAAGCAAGAAGAAGTAGGTACTGAACAATTTTATTTTTACCGTTCGAAATCGGTTCTACTTTTTTGTAAAAACTTAATTAATTTCACTCTTTTTAGTACCTAACTTTAATAATTCTGTACATATATATAAGCATAGTTGGAATTTTTTTCACTTAACTTCTAAATGTTAAAAAGATTTACCTTTTATAATCATATTTATCTAATAGCCATCTTATAGCCTGAAACTACTATCAGTCCACCTGAACCTATAAATTAATGAAAGGATTTGCTCTCAGCTCCTAACCTTTGAGGAGTTGTACCTTCAACCATCAGCTTCGCAACATCAGGTGATAATTACCGAATATAAATATTTGTATTATGTTAAAAAATATGACTAAAAGAATGTGTATGCCTTTTAAGTTTCAGTGTTTCCCTCGATTTCCCTAGTATCACATCATCAGATTTTGACATGGTGACAGTTGGACCACCTAAGGAGTATAATCCGTTTTGAACAAAAAAATACATGCTGAAAGAATTTGCTCTTAACTCCTAACCGCCGTAGCACCTTCCATCATCAGCTCAGCAACATGATATGATGATAATTATACACAAATACCTGTTTTGCTTTAGTAAAAATATGAAAATCATTTATTGTGCTATAAAATTTGAATGTTCCCTTCGATTTCTCTGGGATCCCATCATCAGACGTTGATTTGGTGACAGTTGGATCACCTCAGGAATGTAAGATTTCGAACAAAAAACCATTTATTGAAAGTATTTGCTCTCAACTCCTAACCGTCGTAGTGCCTCCCATCATCAGCTCAGCGACATAATGTTGATGATAATTATACACAAATGCCTGTTTTGCTTTAGTAAAAATATGAAAATCATTTTGTTGTGCTATAAAATTTTAATGTTCCCTTCGATTTCTCTGAGAGCCCCTCATCAGACTTTGACTTGGTGACAGTTGGACCACCTAAGGAATGTGTAATTTCGAATAAAAAACTATTTATTGAAAGAATTTGCTCTCAACTCCTCTCTGTCGCAGTACCTTCCATCATCAGCTCAGCAACATGAGATGATGATTACTATGCACAAATATCTCTTATGCTTTAGAAAGTATAAGAAATTTAATGTGTGTACCTATAAAATTCGAGAGTTCCCCTCGATTTCACTGGGATCCCATCATAAGATCCTGATTTGGTGACAATGGGACCACCTCGGGAGTATAAGCATACGAACAAAAAAATAATTTTGAAAATCGGTCCACAAACGGCGGAGTACTCGGATTATATAAAAAAATACATACAGCCTAATACAGTACCTCCTCCTTTTGGAAGTCGGTAAAAATACTCACACGTGATATTTCAAAATAAAGGCTCACAGATAACTTCTTTCTTTTTCGTTTCGAATTCGCTTGTTTCGCTGTTCAAATCGAACTAACTCTGGCGGACGACACCGGGCTCTTATATATTCAGAGAGCTAGGCTCCAGGATATTCGAGAGTTTGAGAATATTTTCTTTCTCACACCTTCTAGAATGTTCTCGACAATGCTGCAATTGCTCGAAGCGCCTTTCGAAATGCAACCCAAATAATCGTTGTTCTGAATGAAGTTCAAATACTCGACAACAGATGGCGCCACTGCACTTAATTTCCAAGTTGAAGGGTTGGAAAAGCCCTTATATCTTTAAAAACACGCCCTTTACGTTAAAACGGGAACTTTCTTGTTCGAGGGGGGATAATGGGCTATCACACTATATAAGTCCCTTTATCGTGCCGGGACTCCTTTTTAAGTTTTATCGGCACGCACATTTTATCAACTTAGTTTTATTATATATAATGATAATGATATTGATGTCATTCAAATTAGCCACACGACGATAGCTTAGCTTATTTGCAATATTATTGTTTATTAACGATATTTTTTAATTTGTTTTGAGAACTCAAACATAAGACAGGTCGGTATAAAAATATACTGATGTAACCTAAATTTAATGCGGTGGTCTAAAACAATAAATAATATCGATATTATAAATAGTTCGTTATTTAGAAGCAGCAATATTATCGATAGTGTTGTAAAATATCCATTATGTAGTAATTCTCCGTTCTGAATAATTGAGAGCATCGATAGTATAGCTTTTTTCTTCAGTTAAAGGGAGCGGTTAGTATTTACTACGATATTAGAAAAAAAACGTGTAAATAAACCCGTACAGCCACTCAAAAAAATTGCCTCTTGAATACGGCACGTGATACATTTGTCATCATTGAGAAAAAAGGGGGTTACTTTATTTTTTGTTTATTTCTTTATTTAAAAGTAGAATTTAATGTCAGTATGTTAAGTTAACATATGAAATAATGGGAATGGGAATAAAAATATATTTTAAAGAATTTTATCAGAACAAGACTACAAAAGAGTTTAGGGTAAGAGTATAATTTATGTAGGTATTTACTTACCCCCAAAATCTTTATACTTAGGCTCAAGACCAAACACAGATACTAGTAAAAGCATTATTGTTATAGTTTTTAAGTACATGATTCTTTATCACTTATACTTTTGTATTGATACAATAAGAGCCTATATGGAAATGCAAGTGGTTATATTTAACAAAATTGACTTTATATAGCGTCATGAACAAAATCTTCGTTAAGTGAGACCGTCAAGAGTATGTCATTATAGAAATTGATTAGTTCCAGACAACGAATGCTCTGATTTTAAATAACGTAAATTGTTCTTTATCAGAATACCTAACAAGATAAATTTCATGTTACGATTATTGAATTTTTACACGTTCACAGTAAGTATATCAATAAATCTCTCTCAAACGAAATACAATTATCTTTAAAATGTAAAAAAAATAATTATAAATATTTATGTAGGTTGTTACTTACCCCCAAAATATATCTAGTAATAGCGAAACAGTATCTTCGAGGTGAATCCTTGGTTTTTATGTTGTTATTTAGCTAATAATATTATTATATTGTTATCTTACTCAGTTATCTTAATGATTTTTTTTTCATTTACCGGCCGGGCATTACTAGACATTATTTATATATCATTCACGGCTTTAATGCCCGTTGAGCAGACCTCAGGCTGTGCATTTTGCTAACCTACAGATCACTAGCTACTAGGATATGTTCACACAAAATAAAACATTTAAAATTCGTATAGAAACAGTTCTTATAGAGCAGCGGTGGCCGAGCGCTGAAAACCTCTGTCTCCGTCACGGGGATAATGAGTTCAAACCACGGCCCGTAAAACTGACAAGAAATTTGTTATTTGCGTATCTATCTATCGCTGCTCACGGTCAAATAGACACAATGTACATGCCTGAGAGTTGCTAAAAGTTCTCGAACACATGATGTCAACAAATCCACACTTGGCCAGTAGCGTCCAATCTGGTCCACCTATGGCCTAAATCCATCTCACTTCCTAGGTGAGACCTGTGCCCAGCATTTGGACATAAAAAGGGTTGAATAAACAGCACATATTACTAAGAATAATTTGTAGGTATGCGCCCCGATACTGTACGGAAAAATTGCTCTATTGGAATTTGAGTGACCTCACCGTTTGGCACGCGACTTTGGCTCAGAGAAATGTGGTATCACGCCACGCCAGAAAGAATTTAGAATTTCAGATATATTTCTTTTCAAAATTACCTTTCATAAACTCGGAGGTAAAAAAACCAGCAACTAAACAATTATTTATTTGAACTGCTAGTGTACCTACCGAATAAAAAAACTCCTGAGAAGCTACGTCAATGGGTGCCACCAGATTCATTTTGATATTTAACCGGCTTCAACAATAGGAGGTTCTATATTCGACCAATGTACGTATAAGTATGTTTGAATGTCCACGCTTTTCAGAAATCTTGACTGCTGAGGCGCAGACCTTCTCAACGTATAATCACCATACTTACCTAACGAGAATAGGTTAGACGAAACCCAATACGCAACATCTAAAGTAAAATACTAAAAATGAAGCTTTTGCAGAATTTTTTTCGAGTGTTTTTTTACCAGAGATACCAAGTCTTGACGTTGATAACATAAGTACAAACAGCCAAAACCAGATAAACTCAAGTGGGTACATCGGTATTAATGAGATATCTAAAAAAGATGTAGCAATCGCAATCAGGAAATTAAAAATAGGTGCATCAGTGGGGCCTGATTGCATACCACCTTGGTTCATCAAGGAAGGTAGAGACTTGCTTATCGATCCAATTTGCCATCTATTTAATGTCGCTATGAAAACTAGACACTACCCGTCCCAATGGAAATTATCTCGAGTCACTCCCATTCCAAAAAGTTCTAAGAAATCTAGCGTTGAAGAATATCGCCCCATAGCTATACTCTCTACCTTAGCCAAACTTTTTGAACATGTTATTCATAGTAAGCTTTATAAGCAGGTAGAACCATATCTGTGTAACGAACAGCATGGTTTTAGAAGAAGAAGGTCAATAAATACCAATCTCTTAACAGTTGTAGATTTTATTTCGAGCAGTCTTGACCATGGGGGGCAGGTTGATGTCTTATATTTTGACTTCCGGAAAGCGTTTGATAGGGTTAACAATGACATACTGCTGGAGAAGCTGAATAACCTAGGTTTAACTTCAAACCTACTCCAGTTCATCGCCGACTACCTGCGCGATCGTCAGCAGTATGTTCAACTCGGACTCTACGAGTCACGGCCCTATCATACTCGTTCCGGAGTCAGCCAAGGGTCAGTCCTCGGTCCTCTTCTGTTTATCCTAATGATTAACGATCTTCCTACAGTCGTTAAGTTTGCAAAATGTCTTCTATATGCAGATGACTTGAAACTATTTATGGAAATTAAAACAGAAGAGGACTGTCTATTACTTCAACGTGACATAGATGCAGTATTCGAATGGGGAACGAGGAACAAAATGGAATTTAATTCCTCAAAATGTTCGGTGATGACTTTCGGCCGAATGCGACTTCCAATCGAATATAAATACAAACTCGGTAGTGATACTTTGTCGAGACTAACGACTACTAAGGACCTTGGAGTCACATTTGACCGAAGGCTCACCTTCCATGACCATGTTACTGCAGTAGCTAGGGAGTCATTTAGGCGCTTGGGTTTCGTTTTACGAAATTCAAAGGATTTCAATAATGTGGGAGTAATAAGATTCATTTTTGGAGCTTTGGTTCGAAGCAAGTTGGAAGCAAGTGCGTGTGTGTGGCATCCGCATGAGAGTACGTATACGCTTCTATTAGAAAAGGTCCAGAAGGCCTTTCTAAGATACCTATATAAGCGCACGTATGGTTACTACCCATATTTGTACCCAACTAGGTTTCTCCTCGGATGCCTCGGCTATAACTCCCTTGAGGTCAGAAGATGGAGGGATCAATTATTATTAATATGCAAGATTCTTAGAGGTGAAGTCGATGCCCCAGAACTCCACGACAAGCTATGTAGACTGTTTGTCCCTAATAATTACAACCGCGCGAGGAAACACATACTTTTCGCCGTACCCATGTGTCGTACAGTAGCGCGCGCAAGGTCGCCCATTCCGCGTTCACTCAAGGCCCTCAATGCTCTCCTGGACGCTTCTCCCAATTGTGACCTATTCGCGGATGACTGGAAGAAAATATTGATGGAGTGTCTGAAGTTTTGTGCCATGAATGCGTGATGTATGTGTGTACTATTTTGCTATGACATTTGTTTTTTTTTTAATGTTATTTGTTATTGTGTTTTTATTAATTTTCGTTATAATTTGATATTTGTGTTATTATTTTTATTATCTTTAATTATTATTTATTATTTATTCAAATTTTGTGGCATTATTATAATAATTAGTGTAATTGGTTTATCCGTGCTAATTAATTAAATAAAATAAATAAATAAATAAATGATTTAATCCAGAAATTTCAACAGCAACAAGAGGAAACGCGGGTTCAGCCGAATTTGAAAAATAGGTATTTTGGAATAACTATTGCTATCGCCCTGCGCTATCCGCCGCGTGCGATAGGGACAGATGCAGCTCAGACCGATTATACCTACAAACTTTCACACTAAGTCGAGGTTTCGTATTCTCCTCTTCCCGCCTTCAAAATTGAGTTTATTAAATATATTTTTTCACAAATATCAAGAAATAGAATAAGTATATGCCACTATGTTTTTATTTGGTCGAAAAAACCTTTCAAATTTGTTTTGCAGTTGTTGGATTAGGGCTGTATTACAATAATAATAAGTAGCCGACAATGTACATGAATACATGGATTATCTAATTAAAAATTCCAGATTCCATCAGTCTCTTCAACATTAGAGTAATGGAGTTTTGGCGGGAAGTCGGAAAAGACAGGTTGCTCTGGTTTTATATTCATTTTCTTGTTTTAATATTAGAGTTACTCGTTATAACTATTAAATATCTGAGTGACTTGACTGCCTGATTACTGATGACTTACTGACTTTATCTATCACTAGCCTTCCGCCAGCGGCTTCGCCTGCATGGACCCGTTGGGTCTCTGTAGGATAAAAAATAGCCTATGTGTTATTCCAGGCTTCATTGCTATATTAAAATCATAGGCGTTTAGCCAGTTGCTTCAACTGCGTTGACCCTATTACCCGTTTTCACGTAGGAATGAAGCATTTTTCTACGGTAAAAAGTAGCTTATGTTACTCAGGGTGAATGTAGCTTTCTAGGTGAAAGATTTTTTTAAATCGGAACAGTAGTTTTTGAGTGTATTCATTACAAAGATACAAATCTTTCCTCTTTATAATATTAGTATAGACGTCCAGTTTCTTCGAAACTGATAAAAAATTGATGCAAAAATTACACTTGACGCTGGCAATATGCACAGACTTTGCGATGCCATTATTGAACGAAAAAACATAGTAGTTCGGTGTTACCAGCATGCAGGGACGAATCAACCATAAGACAGAGGAGTTTTGGCGGGAAGTCTGAAAGGACAAATTGTGCTCTTATTTTATTTTCATTTTCTTGGTGTATTTTTGAGTTATATTGGATAACGTTGATGGCATTTTATTCAATATAGGTTAATGACAGTGCACGAGTGTGAATTAAAATAACAGTGACGAAAACATATTTTTCAGCTTGCCTCCAGAACTCCATCGGACACGTTCTCGTAAAGTAGCCATACTTTACTTGATCATCTGACTGACTAGACTGACTGATACCAGACGACTTACTGATATTTTCTAAGACTACCTACTCATGCAAAAATTATACATGACGATGTTTGCGATGACATTATTAAAAATGAAAAGATAATATTGAATGGCTGAAAGGATTTTTATCCAATGCCGTAAAACGAATTAATAAAAAAAAAAAAACATAAGACAGAGTAGGCAACTACCCCACGTCCTGTATTCAATAGGTGCCCCTTGCCTTTCTTCTTTCTTGGTACATCCAAGGGAGGAGGAATCGTGCCGGAAAGCGCAGGATAGAATGTAATAAATTTAAAGGCAGTAGCCAACAGGGTTTAACGATTGCTATGATTGTTGTTGTTTTTGTTGTTGTTTGTTGTCCATACAATGACTTTAACTTTACGGTTTAACCCCCACTAACCGTCAAATATTTTTGTACTTAAAATTGATAAAAAAAATACTTTTTCATATCAGATGCATTGAAACAGCGAGTTTTGATCTCTGTTTTGCCAATCGAAATAAGACAATTTCAAACCAATGTGAATGTGTAGTTGTTTCTACCCGGCACATTCATTTGTTTATTATTTACGTCTTTATTTTTTATTTTTTTTCAATTATGGCATCGCAAACTCTATGCATACTGCCAGCGTCCTTTCATTTGAAACCCATATCATGGGGGTGCATTTCAAATAACCTGTCCGCCATCTTGGCGTGGCCGCCATATTAGATTTTTTAATGACGTTTCTTAGCTAGTCATATATTGTCATCAGAACTCAGAGCGTGTGCAAAATTTCATCCTAATCGAAGACCGGGAAGTGGGTCAAATTAAGATTCCATTACATACATACATAGATACAGGTCAAGTTAATAAAAGCGTGTTAATATGACAAGGATGAGCAAAGATTATAGTAAGTATGAGGATGATTGAAGTATTTTTTTTCCTCAATTATGGCATCGCAATCTCTGCACATTGCCAGCATCAAGTATAATTTATGCATCACTTTTTTGCCAGTTTCGTTGAAACTGGACGAGTAATAATAGGTAAAGCCAGTAAGTCGTCAGTAATCAGTCAGTCAAGTTAGTCAGACATTTAAGTAAAGCTATGGCTTCTTTACCAGAATCGAACGAGACCAATGGAATTATGGAGGCGAGCTGAAAAACACATATTTTCACACTGTTATTTTATTTCACAACACTCGTGCACGGTCATTAACCTTTATCGAACAAAATGCCATCAAATTTGTCCGATAACTCAAAAATTCACCAAGTAAATGAAAATAACTTGTTTTATTACAACATGTATTTTTCAACTTCCTGCCAAAACCTACAGTTTACAAAGGAGATGTTTCAAAATGTACGGACGTTTGGCCAGGTCATAAGAATAAATAATAATAGGCATGATGACAGATTTTTAAATACCTTTCCATAATGTAGGTACACGTCTCCTAGTTTCGAAAAAAAGTTTATTTCAGCAATAAACTTATGTTTTAACGTAAATTAATGTATTTTCTGCTATGTAATTTGAATTAAGCGCGAAAACGCTCGTAGGTGTCATGGCGTCGGCTTGCTCGTCAAACTTCAAGCAACACGATGACATTGCCTGAGACGTGACGTCATTCCTTTTGATTGGCGTTTCAGATAACATGGCCGATTGCTGTATTTAATACTTTTATTATATTGAAAATCTTATTAATCTTAATGTTTATATTAAAACGGGATCATATTTTAGAACTTTTTTACCATATATTTTTCTGTAAAACCATTTGTTCTCTGATTCTTTAATAGTGTCATCATGCCTATTACATAGAACGGAATCTCCTTTGACCGCCATCGATACGCCGCAATTTATATACCTACTTCCCTCTTCACCTCGTTACGCCCCTCTGTCGCCCGGGTTGCCAGGGTTGTGAACTGTTAATAATGCTTGTGTCTAAAGATAATATCGCTAAAATATAAGTTTTAAAAATCATTATTTTAGTTTAGTATTACAAAATAATATGATAATGATAAATAATTACCTACTCTATAAATACTTATATATAAAAGTATGTACTTACTTTACTTTAGGTTTAAGTAAAGTTATCCTGAGTACCATACCAAATGAAGCCATGTAAGTATTACTTACCTACATAGGTGTTAGTACTTATGTAGGTAGTTTAAAATAAACGAATATGTGCGCCACTGCCGCAGCGCAGCGCCGCGCCCCACCGCGCCGCCGCCATCGCAAGGCAAAGCAATCGAGAAAGGTACAACGACCGAGTGGCGAGGGAGGCTATTAAAAAAGATTTTGGAGACATTTCATGTTAGCTGCATGCAGAGGCGGCTCGTCCTAAAGAGCGCTGGTGCAGTGCACTCCCAAGAAAATTACATAGGTAATCTATGTCCCTTCATAATACATACTATCCTTACATTACATTCATTCTATTCTACTATATCTATACATAGTACCTATATTAATTATTTATTAATATTTTTTTAATTATTAGGTACCTATATCTACGCGTACATTTAGCATCAAGTTGTAACGAGTGGACTGTGGAGCGCCAGCGATTGCGCTCCTATGAAACGAAGTTTAGTACGATTCCTAGCGCTGTATTCAATGAGTGCAAAAGAGAAACATCGACACAGGCCGACGCGTGAAACAAAAGATTTCGTATGAGAAATTAACCTAATCTGGAGCGCCGCTCACGCGCGACGTTGCCAAACCGTGACGCGTGCCGTGGGGCGTGGCCTCAACCTGCTTATGCGATGTTGCAGTTCTTATGTATACAAACAAACGTGTTGTCGTCGTTGCCAGTTATTTCGTAGTTTTTCTTTTAAATGAATATTTAAAAAAATAGTTTATGCGCGACATTTTGTGTTAAAAATGGAATATTAGTAAGCAGTGTGAAAAAACTCGTTTCGAAATACGCCTTGAACTAAAAGCAATAATGTTGTACGAAAACCAAATCTTTTACGCGTGTTATATGCTACCATCGCTTTTAGCATATCGCTCATCGCCGATCGCTCGTCGCGCATCGCGGGAGGCGACCACCACCAACAACGCGCCGATGCAGCAGAATTATTGAACTTTACACCTTCCCACACTTCAGTTTCTGTGTATAGAATTAAGTACCTAGATTTAATTCATTCGGATCCTAATATTGTTTCCAGAATGTAGTTTTTAGGGTAGATTAGGGATTTAGGATAGACACTAATTCCAACATTGAATTAGTTTAGTTTTAATAATGTAAAGTTTAAGTTAAGGCAACCTGGTTCCTAACATCGGGCCAGGCTGTTCCAGTTATATGTAGTTTTTTAAATTAAAATAGATTAGTTCTCGTAGTAAGTTTTATTTCGCCTCCTTCCTCTGCAGCCTTACATAACTCGCGTGCTTTTAAATCTGAACAATATTTCAAAACACCTTGGTTATGTGGATGTGAAGAAAGCAATAAATAAATTTGTTTTCCGTGTCTTGTGGTTATCAACTGGTACTGACACCGATAGTGGTTGTGAATCTGCTTGGATGGCAACGGGTGGTAAAATATTTTTATTTGTTTTTTTTTTGTGAACCCCCATTGAAAAATGTCACTAGCCGCCACTGGCTGCATGTATCTAACAAAGTTTTTCCAAATGGGTGAACAAAAAGAACTGTTCATATCCTTTTGATGAATTAGGTACCTAAGGAAACGGAATAATATTTAAAAAAATATTACTTACCTAACATCTTCTTTGGGCAAACTAAAAAAAAGTATGGCATTGTTTTTTAATTCTTTGTACAACCAAACACACTAAAATAACTTGGCGCATGACATTATTGTAAGTGACGCGCTCGTCCGAGACAGCCCGACTTCAGTATTCTGTTTAACGTGTAGGCTAATATCGTGACCTTGAGCCCGTCCGGAGCGGGAGTTTCCGTTCTATGTAGTATTATTTATTCTTATGGTAACGGGGTGAAGTGGGATGTAGGTACATAAATGACGGCGTTTCAGTGGCGGTCAAAGATTCCGTTCTATGTAGTATTATTTATTCTTATGGTTATACCATGTTAAGGGCTGATTACATTGTCCAACTTGCAGGGTCCGATTTGGCATACATTGCTGGTTATCTTGAGTATTTTATTACAATGCACTCAGATAACCAGCAATGTATACCAAATCGGATCCTGCAAGTTGGTGAATGTAATCAGCCCTTTAGGGCCCTAAAGTTTAAGAATAAATAATACTACATAGAACGGAATCTCCTTTGACCGCCATCGATACGCCGCAATTTATATACCTACTTCCCTCTTCACCTCGTTACGCCCCTCTGTCGCCCAGGCGTGTTGCCAGGGTTGTGAACTGTTTATTGTAATGCTTATGTCTAAAGATAATATCGCAAAAATATAAGTTTTTCTTTACTTAAAAATCATTATTTTAGTTTAGTATTACAAAATATGAGAATGATAAATACTTACCTACTCTATAAATACTTATAAATAATATTACTTAATAAGTTATAAGTACCATGCCAAATGAAGCCATTTAAGTAAGTATTACTTACCTACATAGGTGTAAGTACTTACGTAGTGTAGGTTTAAAATAAACGAATTACATATTAAGTATAACGTGCGTAGTGCGTGCGCCAGTGCCGCGGCGCCGCAATCGCGAGGCAAAATAATCGAGAAAGGTTCAATGACCGATGGCGGGGGCTATTAAAAAATATTTTGGCGACATGTTAAAATTCTGTAGTTTTTTTTATATAATTGAGTGTAAGTGAAACAATTGGCTACACAAAAAGAACTGGTCATATCCTTTTGATAAATTAGGTACGGAAAAGAATCTTTGGGCAAACTAAAAAAACTTAAGTTTTTTTTTTTTTTTTTTTCAATTATGGCATCGCAAACTCTGTGCATACTGCCAGCGTCAAGTACAATTTTTGCATCAATTTTTTGCCAGTTTCAATGAAACTGGACGAAGTACTAACAAAGTCAGTAAGTAAGTCGTCAGTAATCAGTCAGTCTAGTCAGTCCAACATTCAAGTAAAGCGATGGTTACTTTACTAGAACGTGTCCGATGGAATTTTGGAGGCAAGCAGAAAAAACATATTTTAGCACTGTTATTCTATTTCACAAACACTCGTGCACTGTAATTAACCTATATCAAACAAAATGCCATCAACTTTATCCGATATAACTCAAAAATACAACAAGAAAATGGAAATAAAACAAGAGCACAATATGTATTTTTCGACTTCCCGCCAAAACTCCAAAACTTAAGTTTGGCATTGTTTTAGAATTGTTTGTACAACCAAACACACCACATTAACTTGGCGCCGTTATTGTAATTGACGCGCCCGTCCGAGACAGCCCGACTTCAGTATTCTGTTTAGCCGAAATTAACGTGTAGGCTAATATCGTGACCTTGAGCCCGTCCGGAGCGGGAGTTTTTTGCAGAGTAACTTTGCAATAGAAGGCTATTTCTTCATTATTTAGGCCGATTAAGATAAACAACTTTCGTATGATCCAAGACATCTTTATTCGTACAAGGGAAGAGGAAGAAGTGACAATGACAACTGTCTGTCTAAGTGTACTTATTATGAAAATAGACATTGCTGATTGCGTGAAGGTTTCAATGCTTACATAAAATACTTTAACACCCCCTCTCAATGTCTATTTTCAAACTCCTACAGTTCACATTATTAATGAACTAATTTAATAAAAATTACAATAAAATATATATACTGACAGACATATTATTATATACATACATACATAACACACTGGTTATGTTACTTAACTAACATACACACATTTTAAATTCTGTTTCAACAACAATCTATATTATTATAAAACACTTAAGTTATTTGTAAAATTTACATGTTTTAACATACACAATGGTTTCGTTAAAACATCTGATACATTTTTATCAGTAGATATATACTCTATTTGAATATTAAACTTTTTAACTGAATCTTTTATAAAATGAAATTTAATATCAATATGTTTTGTTCTTTTACTATTTTCATTACAGTTTATCATTCTGATAGCACTTTGATTATCAACAAATAAAATGGTCTGAATTTCAAATGGATAAAAGTTTTTTTTTTTTTTTTTTCTGGTAATGGCATCACGCGGTTTGCGTATCGCCAATGACAATAAAGCGGAGAAACGGGACGCATATAAAATGAAAATCGATTCAATTTGGAAAAATCAATCAGGAAAGTTGTGAAAAAAATTATAAAAATACAATATAAATATATGCATATACACAGTACATATTATTATTAATGATAAATATTTATATGTATATTTACTATATTTGAATATTATTTTCTAATATGAATGAGGAAATACTATTGTAAACAGCAGGATCTTTACTTAGAAGAAGGCATAATATAGAGGAGGGGAAAGGAACTTTCAAAGAAATAAGGGAAGCAAAAAAGGAAGAGTGATTATACAATGGGCAAGAAAAAAATAAATGGTTTAAGTCTCCTAGATCAATACCACAGGCACAATTAGAGTTATCAATTAAATTGAGTCTAGCCAGATGATTAGGTGTACAAGTATGACCTAGTCGCAATCGTATTAAGATGCTAGTAGTTTTTTTGGTGAGCTTATGTTTGGAAAACCAAGGTTTATACGGAATAGTTGGCTGTAGTTTAAAAAAGTAGTGTCCCTTTGTTTTGCTTGTTTCTTTCCACAGCGAACACCAAGAATTACGAAGATAAGTGGCCGGTAAAGAAAACAAATCAGGCACATAAATTTTGTATGGGTAAATGTCCCCACACTTCACCGCCTCATTCGCAAGTTGATCTGCCTTAATATTACCCTTTATACCACAATGACCAGGAATCCAAGCTAAATGAATAGAGTAATTTTGAAGAAAAGAGAGATGAAGCAAGTGTTTAATCTCAAAAATAAGGGGGTGTTGTGGATTATGTTTAAACGGAGGTTTTAAAAGTGCTTGAAGGGCGCTTAAAGAATCAGTAAAAATAATGGTTTTATATAGTTTCATAAGAAGCGTGAATTCGACTGCTTTTAAAATGCCCATACATTCACCAGAGAATATAGAACATTCTGGTGGAAGCTTAACTTTTTGAATTATATTACTTTGTGAATGATAAATGCCTACACCAACACAATCGTTATTACTTGTCACATGTTTTGATGCGTCCGTAAAAATATATTCAAAACCAGACCACTGATCGTTAAGTATGGAAGTAAAATGTAGATTTGCATTTAGATCATGTTTTTTGATTCCAAAATTAAGTTTAATATTAACAGGATGAATTAGGGATTCATAGCTATATTTAAATACAGGTAAGATTGGAAGTCTTTCTACAGGAGCTGTGAGGGATAAATATTTTTTGTAACTTATAACTAAACAGGGAGTAGTTTTATGAGTCCAGTATGAAGAAGATTCAGTGAGATCTGAAAGAATTTTATGTTTAGATAATAAAGGATGTTTACAATATTGCAAGGTCCGGAAAAAATATTTATCACATAGCATTTGGCGCCTTAAATAAAACGGAGGATCACAGCATTCAACTTGTAATGCGTTACGAGGACTGGATTTCATAGCCCCACATATTATCCTTAAACATTTAGATTGGATACTATCTAGACGTTTTAATCCGTAAGCGTTAGCTGGTTCCAAGAGAAAAGTTCCATAGTCAAGCCGACTACGAATAATAGAATTATATATTAACCTTAAAGACGACGGATGAGAACCCCACCAAACTCCAGCCAAACATCTAATCATATTAATATGTCTCTCACACTTATTAAACACATACTCGCAATGTTGGAATCCAGTAAGCTTAGAATCTAACATTAAACCCAAAAATTTTACCTGAGTCTTAACGGGAATTAATACGTTTTGGTAATATATGTTAATAGGTGGCAATAATCGCTTACGTGAAAATAAAACTATTGTACTTTTAGCTGCTGAAAGATGTAAACCATTTTTATCCAACCATTTTTCTAATAATTCTAGAGATAAAGATAAAGATGAACATGCATCAATAATATTATGATTTGAAGTATATAGGAGTAAATCGTCAGCATACTGTAAGATGTTAACTGAACCATGAAGAGAGGCTTCTAGGTCGTGTGTATAAATATTGTATAATATTGGACTTAAAACTGATCCCTGAGGTAGGCCTTTCCAGATTGTTCTTTTTATAATAGTATAATCATTAAAAGACACACATATTTGTCTCTCCGATAACATTTGAAGGATAAAATTTATAAACTTTATAGGTACCCCTAAGCTACAAAGTTTTTCTTTCAGAATAGATGGTATAACATTATTGTAGGCATTAGTAACATCTAAGAAAGCAGATAAAATAGATTGATTCTGCGTAAAGGCTAATCGAATATCTGTTGTAAATAAGGCCAAACTATCAATGGTACTTTTACCTTTCCGAAATCCGAATTGAGACTCACTTAGCAAATTGTTACTTTCAATGAACCATTCTAATCTGTTTTTGATTAAGTGTTCAGCAATTTTGATTAGAACAGATGAGAGGGCTATGGGTCTATAGGAAGTAGCATGAGAAGGGTTCTTAAGTGGCTTCAAAATAGGAATTATTTCTTGTTCCTTCCAAGACTGTGGAATGTTTCCTGTTACCATGATGGAGTTAATGATATCGAGATATTCAAATAATGTAATGTCAGATAGGTGTGATATAAAAGAATAAGGTATGCCATCAAGGCCAGGGCTAGAGTCCCGTAGATATTTTAAAACATTCTGGAGTTCGATCATGGAGAATTCAGAATTTAAGTCCGGATGATCAGTTTCAGAATCGTGGGAAATAGGATAAAAAGATATCTGTTCAGGAACGAATGGAGGAGCTAAATGGTCTAAGAATTCCTGAGCTAGGTTTTCAGATAAACAAGGAGATGTTGATATATTTAATGAAGATCGAAATCTTTTAATGTTACGCCATACAAGAGATGAAGGTGTATCTGGACATAAGGACATGCAGAAATTATGCCAGCTTTGCCGTTTCTTCTGTTTGAAGAGGATTTTGGTAGATTTTATTGCATTGATTACTATAAAAAAGTTTTTTTCATTAATGTTACTAATATAATTTGCTTCCGCAACTTTTCTTTTGTTAATTGCCTGGGTGCATTCTTTATCCCACCACGGGGGTGATGGAATAAAAGTATTTTTACGATTTTTACGAGGGAATATTTTATCTGCTGTTTCAATTATAGTTTTAGCAAAAAACTCTGCGCGATCATTAATTGTGTAATAATTTTTACTTTTCATATTTTTTTCTATAGTAGCACTAAAGACCTTCCAATCGTTATCGGTTAAATTAGACGTATTATATCGCAAACGTGGAGGAGGGTTGTAGTTATTATGATTAAAAATATTTGTGGGAAAAGAAATAATTATTGGGAAGTGATCGCTTCCGTAAGTTGAACAAAGAACATACCATGATAATTTAGACGCTAAATTAGGCGTGCACAGCGACAAATCAACTGCGCTAATTTTTTCGTGGGGATTTGTGCGTCGGGTTGGAATACCTGTATTTAAAACACATATGTTTAATGAATCGAAAACTTCCAATAAAAGCTCTCCACATAGCGAAGAAACAGAACTTCCCCAAGATTGATGCTGGCAATTTAAATCACCCATTACGACAAATGGCTTGGGTAAAGTATTGAGAAGATTTTTTATTTCTTTTATTATAAATGGTCTAGGTCTAGGAATGTACAGAGACACAAAACAAATCTTATTAACAGTCACTGCAACCATTGAAAAATCATCACTATGAGAAGGAAGAGATATAGCAGAATAAACAAATGTGTTTTTAACTAAAATGGCAACACCGCCATAACCGTCAGAACGATCATGTCTGACACAATTATAACCTGATATTTTGAAACAAACATCAGGTTTTAACCAAGTTTCTGATAATGAAATAATAAATGGGTTAAATTTATTAATTAAATAGAACATTTCACTTTTTTGTGGAATACACTCCTACAATTCCATTGCAGGACTTTGCTGTCCATCATTGGAATTTTTAATATTAGATAATACACTATTAATTGGTGCAACGTTGGACGGTAAATAAATATTAAACTGCGATAAAGTAGCAATAAGGGCATTGATAATTTCAGAAAGCGATGGAGCTGGTGAAGCTTCATCATCTTCCCTGTACTGAAGAACAGTACCACTATTAGATGATTGAAAATTATTAATGTGATCTTGAATAATTTCTTTATGAGCTTTGCGATCATAGCTTTTAATTGGAGTGCTAGGAGCCCGTCGAGGAAGAAATACAGTTTTTTTATAAGATAAACTTTGTGTGTTTTGATTTGGTGAACTTATGATATTGTGATTATTGTTAACAGTATTTACAGCACTAGCATAAGATTTTGCAATTGGAGGGTGTAATTTTGACGCTTCTACATAAGATATACAATTTTGTGACATTGATAATTTTATTTGTTTTTGCCTATTTAACTCTATACAATTTTTACTATTGGCAAAATGAGGACCTGAACAAATACAGCATATAGGATTATCATCGCCTATACTACATGAGTCACCAGTATGTTCTTGCCCGCACTTATAACACCGTTAAAGTTCCACCGGCACCATCTGGACTCGTGGCGGTCCTCCACAGTCCGCTTTGCACGCTCCTTTTTACCACGGACGTGTAGGTTATGGGACAACCTTCCAGCTGAGGCATTCCCAGTGGACTATAACATGGGGTTCTTCAAGAAAGCTGTAAAAAAAGCTCTCCTTCAAAGCCGGCAATGCTCGGGCGGCTCCCCTAGGGTTGCCCGTGTCCATAGGCGACGGTGATCGCTTAACATCACGCGGCCCGTCTGCCTTATTGTTAGGTTTATTTATAAAAAAAAAAAAAAAAAAAAAAAAAAAAAACCGTGGTTTCGACCTACATTGTAACTTAGTATGTCCATAACGGCAGCAGTTAAAACATTGTATGGTTGGGTAAATATATAAATCAACTGCTAAAGCATTGTAGCACATAAATATATGCTTTGGTAATACTTGACCATCAAATGTAACAACAATAGATTGTGTTGGCTTCCAAGTAGGAGAACCATTAATAATTACTTTATAATTAAGACGTCTCACTTTTAATATTTTACCACACCCTACTGGAGTCTGAATGTTCTCTAGAATTTCTTCAGGAGACCATTCAGCTGGAACACCTCGCACTAAGCCCATTTTAGTAACATTGTAGGATGGAATAAAGGCTTTAAGATTATTGGTATTTAGGCATTCATTAGTTATAAACGAATTAGCATTAAGATAATTGGAAAAAGCAATAGTCATGCGGTTTCTACCAATTCTCTTAAGACTCCCTTCAACTATATTATTAAATCTGTAATTTTTTAAAAATTTCCCGAATGTAATAGGGTGGAGTGAGGTTCCATCATTAGGCGATGATGTAACCCTTTGTACGTGGACAATAAATGGAGCAGCATCTGTATCATTATACAATTTTCTGAAAATCTGTTGGGGTTCAGCAATCTGGGAATTAATATTATCAGATATGATGGGTTGATTCTGACTGTTATTACTCACTGTACAAACTGTGCCTGTGGATTGAAGGGGTGTATTTACATTACAAACTTCAGTAGTAGAAGTATTGTCTTCATCGAGACATGTACATCCAATATTAGGTTGATTACCAAGATGCTTCCTCTGTTTTTTATTACATGTTTTACACATCTTTTTTTGAAATTTCCTTTTACCTGTAATTATTTTGGATGAACCATCTGTGTCAAACGCAGATTCATCATTTTCGCAGTAATCTATTGTTACAAAATTTGATGCCTGGGGGACTGTCCCACCAGGATCCGGAGGATCGTTCATATTAAAATATTACTAACTACTTACCGAACCGAAGAATTATATACAAATAACTATATTTACAAGTTAAAATATGAAATTATATACAATATAAAACTTAACTGATTGAAATTTAAGCTAAAACTATAAAATTGAAAATTTAAATCCAAAAACCTCGACCGCCCTTTTTTAAGTTTCCCGCGCTTTTTTTTCTGGATAAAAGTTTGTTAGAATACCTTTTAAATATAGAAGTTCCGCTGTTGACATTGATGCTGCAACATATTCGGCTTCAGCTGATGACAGTGAAACAGTGGACTGCTTCTTCGAAAACCATGAAATTAAATTATTACAATAAAATATAGTACCACCAATTACACTTTTTCTATCTTCTTTGTAAGTGGCCCAATCTGCATTAGAGTATGCAATGAGACTCTTAGGTTCATTGGACTTTGTATAAGTTAAACACTTGTGCATAGTTTGCTTTAAATACCTTAAAATACGTTTACCCGCTTTCCAAAGTCGACTTGTAGGTCTATCTAAAAATTTACTTAAGTATGAAGTAGCAAAAGTAATATCTGGTCTTGTCGTTACTGATATATAATTTAAACTGCCAATTAATTCTCTATAGGGTACATTTATTATTTCTCCTTCTGATACATCTAATATTTCTTTTTCCATAGGTGTTTGAACTCCTTTACAATCCTCCATACCAAATTTATTTAAAACTTTCTTTATTAATTTCTCTTGCTTGATTTTAATACAATTTTTGTCTCTATATATTTCCATACCTAAATATTCTTTTATTTCACCTAAATCCTTCGTATTGAATTTCTTTTTAAGTTTATTTATTATGTTTTCTCCTGATCCTAATACTAATATATCATCCACAAAAATCAATACCCATGTTTCTGTATTATAATATAAGCAAAAATCATGTTTTGATTGCTTAAGATTATTGTCCACAAAGAAATTATGTATCTTTTCATTCCAGCATCGTGGTGCTTCTTTCAGACCATATAAAGCTTTTCTTAATCTTGGAATTTTACCTTCTTCAATTTTTACTCCTTGTGGACATTTAATATATACTTCATTATTAAGATCTCCATGCAAAAAAGGTGTGGGTACATCTAATTGTCTTAATGGTTTATTCTCTTGAACTGATATGCTCAATAATAGTCTTACCGTTGCTAAACGAGCTACTGGTGCATACACATCATAAACATTTTCTTCTTGAAATCCTTTAGCTACGAGTCTAGCTTTCTTTGTCCCATCTGTTTTTGTTTTGAATATCCATTTAAACTTTTACAAATAAACGTTGTATAAGCTTGTTATAGTTATACAGTGTTTTGTCTTGCTTTGGCATATGTCATTGTGTGCGCATCAGAGTAAGACAAAACAGTGAATAACTATTACAGGCTTATACAGCGTTTATTAGTAAGACTATTAGTATCTATTGCCTTCTTATTCTCAGGTAAGTAAGCTGATTCCCATGTTTTTAATTTCTTGAGTGAATCTATTTCACTATTTATAGCTTTCTTCCACTCTTCATCTTTCATAGCTTCATTAAAACTTTTTGGAGTTGGTCCATGTAATGTATTTAGACAATATACTATATTACAGTCTTCAAATTCTTGATAATCTTCTAGATATGCACGTTTTCTTCTGTTTCTCCTTGGTCTTGTATAAACATTCTCTTCACTATTACATTCTCTTATATTTTCATTTTCTACTTCACTTTCTCTGACTTTTTCTTTAACTTCTTCTTTGCTATAATTCTCTTCTACCTTATCATTTTCATATCTACATTGATTCATGTATTTTGTATCATCTTTATCCTTAATATCTGTATACACTATATCAGTCTCATCAAATCTAACATCCCTCGATATTATAATCTCGTTATTCTGTGGATCCCATAAACGATATCCATTAGGACAATAACCAACCATACGTGTTTCTTTAGCTCTTTGTTAAAATTTTCTTCCTCTAGGTAGTATAACAGCCCAAAACATCTTAACTTACTTAAGTCTCTTTTGCCAATAAACATCTCTTCAGGTGTTTTGAAATTAATGCATGAAGATGGAAATCTATTTATTTGATATGCTGCACACCTTATAGCTTCACTCCATAAATGAGTAGGAAGGTTTGTTTCAATTAATTGAGTACGTGCTTTATTATATAACGTTCTATTCATTCTCTCTGATACTCCATTACTTTGAGGTGAGTATGATGTTGTATATTCTATCTTTATGCCTTTTTCACAATACGACTCAAAATTGACATTCTTTAACTCTGTTCCGTTATCACATCTAATTGTTTTAACTCTTACGTCTTTTTCATTTTCTAATTGCCTTAATTTTTCACTTGCTTCACTTTTATTTTTTAACTAATTAACTACTACAAACTGAGAATAATCATCAATTATTACCTGATAACATAAATCACCATGTATTCCTTTCGTTCTTGCTGGTCCAGAGATATCTGTATGCAGTAATTCACCTATAGCTTGGGATCGAGGTTGCCGTACCGATTTAAATGGTAGTCTTGTCGCTTTACCCAGCATACACGGTTCACACGTTCTTGTACTAACTGGAAGTTTTAAAATGTTTAAACTATGCCTATTAACATGACCTAGTCTTCTGTGCCATAAATTATTAGTGCTTACATCAGGATGACAATGTAATGATTTATTTTTTATTGAAGCTTCTGTAACCAACATAAATAAGTTTCCATTACGTTCACCAGTTATATAGGACTTAGAGTTATTCTTAGGAATTTTTACAGAATTTCTACAAAATTTAACAGTATTATGTATTTCTTAAAATTTTCTGAACTGAAAGTAGGTTATAAGATAAGTTTTTAACAATAAGTGCTTCTATTATAATTTCTTTTCCCTTGCAAAACAAATTTAAAGTTCCCCTTTTGTTACTTGTAATAAAGTCCCCATTAGCAACATAAATCTTAATATCTTATCTAACGTCACAATATTTTCCATACAGTCAATATTTATTTTTTTTCAACCTTTTTTATGTCCCACTGCTGGGCACAGGTCTCCTTCTCATAAGTGAGAAGTCAATATAATCCTGTTTTATTAAATGTTCAGTACAGCCCGAGTCAATTACCCATTCAATTCTACATAAATTATTAGTTTTATTACATACCATACTATGCTGTTCTACATTAGTACGACGAGTATCTGCGTAAAACATACATTCTTTCTCTGTTTTTGCTGCTCCTGAATAATTTCCTGAAGATTGCCTGGATTGATAATGCATAGGTCGCCTTTGAAATGAACCTCGCCTTTGACCGCGTCCTTGACCTTGACCTCTATATGTGAACTGAGACTTGCAGTTAACAGCAATGTGGCCTTTTCGTTGACACTAATAGCATGTTATAAAAGCTGTCTTATTCTCCAGTACATCTCTTGAGTTTAGCTTCAGCTCTTCATCTAATAATCTCGCTGTTACATTAGACATTTTTAAATCTTCTTTATTTATTGTTTCGATAGCCGTGATTACAGTTTCATACTACTACGTACTCCAATAAGTAAATAACAGATCTTATCAATTTCAGTAAGTTTTTCATTATTGTTTTCCAAATCTTCTACAATTGCATTAAATTTTTGAAAATAATCTTCTAATTTATCCGTTTCACCGCATTTAATACTTAATAGTTGACGCCGTAAATAGATTTTCGATAATACTGTCTTTCTTTGAAATAGATCCTTTAATTTTTCTATCATAGCTTAACTAGTTAGGCATTCTTTAATAATATTTAAATGAGTGTCGGTTAAGCATGCAATAATAATAATGGACTTCGCGATTGCATCGTGTTTCGTAAAATTCTTTTCGACTGTATCACCCGATATTTCACATTTTTCTGTATTTATACAATATAAAACCCCTTTTTCTTCTAAAATCGCTTTTATTCTAAATAGCCAATTGTTAAAATTATCCGCTTTCAATACAGGTAAGTTTTGTAAGTGAGACGCCATTATGGATTATCAAAATTATTACGTTAAAATTGGCTGCAACCCTTTTTTGCGTCCCACTGCTGGGCACGGGTCTCTCCCCTTATTGGGGAGGCCTGGAGCTTACTCCACCACGCTGCTCCAATGCGGGTTGGTGGAGATGCGGGTTAGTGGCCAACCCGCTGTCGGATGTTTTCAAACCGCCCATAAGGCCTCCGACAAGGTTTGACGACTGTTATCTATCGACAACAACCGGGACCGACGGCTTAACGTGCCCTCCGAAGCACGGAAACGCGCATGAAATTTTTTGCCACTAGCGGTCACCCGTCTCACACCCGACCGCGCCCGTTTGGCTCAGCTGCATAGATCGCTTGCGTTCTACGCTAGCCGCCAGGCCATGCGCGCTTCATTTATATATTTATATATTCTGATCGACATCCCGATAAAAGAGTGGCTCTTTTTGCGGAGCCTACACTTAGGGATAAACAACTTTCATATGATCCAAGACATCTTTATTCGTACAAGTGAAGAGGAAGAAGTGACAATGACAACTGTCTGTCTTAGTGTACTTATTATGAAAATAGACATTGCTGATTGCGTAGAGGTTTCAATGCTTACATAAAATACTTTAACAGAGTTTCCGTTCTACGTAGTATTATTTATTCTTATGGCCAGGTATTTGTACACTGTATTAAGAAATTGCAATATAGTACAGAGCTGTTTTTAACTAAGCATTTTGTTACAATCGACTGGAGTTATTGGTACAAAACAAGAATTTTAAGTTAGAACTGCAACACATTATACTGGAAAAACATAATGGCGGTAATATGTCATTTTGACAATTTAAATTATTAATCTGTGACAGAGTTTTGGCGGGAAGTCGAAAAGGACATATTGTGCTCTTGTTTTATTTTCATTTTGTTGGTGTATTTTTGAGTTATATCGGATAAAGTTGATGGCATTTTGTTTGATATATGTTAATTACAGTGCACGAGTATTTGTGAAATAGAATAATAGTGCTAAAAACTAAAATACGTTTTTTCTGCTTGCCTGCAAAATTCCATCGGACACGTTCTAGTAAAGTAGCCATCGCTTTACTTGAATGTTGGACCGAAGAGACTGACTGAATACTGACGACTTACTTACTGATTTTATTATTACTTCGTCCAGTTTCATTGAAACTGGCAAAAAATTTATTCAAAAATTATACTTGACGCTGGCAGTATGCACAGAATTTGCGATTCCATAATTGAAAAAAAAAATCTGTGACAATCAGTTGACAGTGAAATCAGTTGTTCCGCCATATTGAAAAATGTTGAAAATAGGTGATTAAAATTGGTTTTGTACCGAAAAAGTACATGTTTTAACTAATTTAAGGTATTTTTTTCGGATTCATGAAATTTTTCTCGAATTTTTGAGATGGTGTACAATACCACAGGAGTAGATAAACGACCAGAGTGCAAGCTTCATACAACCGCGCGAATCGGTTGCACTACTACAAGCACGCGGAGCATGTGTGCGTGACCACTGGCCGCTTGTCGCGTACGCGGCGAGACTCGAAAAAACCGGTTTACGTTGGCACAGCCAGTTGACAATCTCAGGGTTTGTGCGACGTACGTTTTTTGTTTTGTTATTTAATTTTGCAAGTTTGAATATTTACTTAATATAAAAACGTGGTATTTTATTAATAACAATGGTTGTTTACTGTACTGTTTGTATGAATAATACTAGAAAAAATAAAAATATATCATACTTTCACTATCCCAAGGAATACAATAGGTAAGTAAATATTTGATTATTACTTTTTCAAGTACACTACACAATGTGCTTTTACCTTTTTATTGTTATTACGAAATTTTACAAAACATTTGTAGGTATGTGGGTGGGTTGGTATGTGTGTTAAGTTGAAATATCGCAAGTAAGATTTGAACCACTTCCCGATGTTGTATACTTACCTGCGGAACTTTGGTGACAATCCAATAATGATAGATATAACTCCTGACAATTTTATCGCATTTGTTGAATTGCTCGAGCAAAAGTTTCGCGAATATTTTGATCTTGAAGTAAATATTGTCAATGTTGGCAACGAAATACTTCAACATATTAAAGATTGCAAATTTGTTATGCCATGTGAGTGTTTCCCATTAGATTACTTGAAAAAACTATATGTTAGATTTAGAATTTACCACACCATTAAAAGAAACAATAAATTATTAAAAAACAAAAATTGTAAAAATAAAATTATTAGAGTAAGTATTTTGTAAAGTATTCTATCATACTGAATAATAAAACTATTTAACAAATGTTTTTATTTTATTTTATTTGTCTTAACCTATTGTGACAACCCTACAAGAATAGGTAACAATTTTTCCCGTTCTTAAGAAGCTTGCACTCTGGTCGTTTATCTACTCCTGTGACAATACCTAGCCAAGATTAAAACATCTCCTTTACAATGGAATCAGTATAAATCTGTCATAGTTTTCAAAATTCTTTGTAGGATTCCTTTATTTTCTGTTGATATAACGCGAATGTTTCGCTGACCACCCACTAGTTTTCTATAATGCGTAGAATAAGACTGTTAATCAACATGTAGGTATCTACTGAAATGAAATACAACTTTGTTACTTCACAAATTCATTTATTCATAAGTACCACAATTTTTATACTAATCTTAATATCAAATTTAATCTAATGATTAATTAGATCATTATTATAATTTCCGTATGGCGTGCACGTTGTGTAGCATTCATACAAAGTTTTAAATCTATTTTGATTACCTCCACATCCACCATAATCAAAACGCCTACAGGTTCCTGTGGTGACGTCATAGTAATACCTATAAATAGCAAAAGATTACTGGCTTATTAACTGGATTTCTTTAATTTCTTAGCAGTCGTATAGATTAAATAGCAATGGAAAGAACGCAAATCCGCTTTAGGTCGGCTTTCGCTTTGATTTTTTTATGATAAACTAGTGGGCCCGGCAGCCGTTACGGCAGCAGTACCAAATATTCATTAGATAAATCGTTCGTCGACGGTCGCGTGATCGCTCACAGTTCACAGTTAACAGTTCTCGGCAGTTCGTCTTGGACCCCGCTTGCTCGTCAGAGTAATTGTGTTCTGTGCCCGCTTGTGTTCGGACGTGCCTATCACGCAAAGCCCGCTTTATGCAATAATATGTATGCCTTGATTGATCCTTGACTTTTTTCTTTAAGCACATAATTAGGCCATAATTATAGATAGATAAATTAATTAATTTTGTATACTAACATCGGTATAAGAGCCAAACAAAGTCCGCTATCAGGTTTTAGTCTGCAGCCAAGAGGTACGCCGGGTAAAAGTGGCCTCCAAATATCATCTGAAAAAAGTGTGATCAAAATAGGTAACATGCGTAATATGTCCTACGCTTTCAAACGACGTAAACAAAAAAAATAAACAGACTGTCGGAAAATGAGTGTATTTTTTTAAACAGGTTGACACTTTGCTACCGGACATTTCCTCAATTTCAAGCACAGTTGAATATTAATAATATTATTAAACATGATAAATACAACATTGCTCTGATATTAATATTTTACTACAAATTTTTCAAACTATCTAAATTCTATCTTAGAATTCTTAGTGTAAAAGAGTCCTAGTCACATTACATAATCAGCCAAATTGAATGGGCTGACTGCAAATAAGGTACTGGCACACAGGAAGGCCCACCTTATTTAAAATGACAATAAAATGTAACATCATAAAGGTTTCACAAAAACAACTATTTGTAATATTGCTATGTGTTATTATCCTTTTAACAATAATCGACAAGTTACAAAGTTCCAACTATAAATTATCTTAATGAAGGTTTTTTAAAAACACTATAGTGGGCCTAGTTAGAGGCACTGTCCCTTATTAAGGCCCGTTTATGACTAACCGTTACTCAAAATCTATTAAAATAATTCTGCAAAATTATTTACAATTTACGATTAACACTTTTAAATTATAAGTTAATCAACGTTATATTCCAGAGATATAAAAACTAATTGCACTGGGCCTTGACTTATGTATGAAAAATAAAAATCGGCATAAAAGCAAAATTCTGCTTAAAATCACTACAAAAACAATTATTTCTTATAACAAAATAATGAATCTAGCTAGACATTATTAATTCAATAATCTTAATATTCAGTCCTCATTTGCCTCTCAAATTTTAGGTGGGCTTTACTAGAGCTTTTTATTTATTTTATCGCAAGCTCTAGCTAAATAAATCTAAAATTTAAATCTTAAATCTAAAGCTCATAGGCCCCTACGTAGGCCCGGGCCACAATACAGATTTTTCATAGTGGGGTTACAATTAACATAAAATCACAAATAACTTCATAATCGACAAATTTATCATTGCATTCTAGTCTTCAATGATTATTTAACAATATGATGAAAGAATCACTCGAAAACTGACGCTATCTGCAGAAAAATTGGCAAAAACAATCGTAGCGAGGTTATACTCATCATGCGGCTTAGATGGCGTTCAGCGGGAAGTGAACGAGTTCAACGAGTTGTAACAAAAATGCGGCGCGGGAGTATGTGGCGTTATTTTATTTCACATTTAATATGGAATCAAGGCGAATGTGGGCCCAAAAATTTGAATGTCTTAGGCAATGGCAAGTGCGCGAGTGGGCATTCGTAGAGGCCGGGCCTTCGTATGTGCTAGTACCTAAGTAATTTTTTTAATAAGAATTTGATCAAGTTGTTCGTAATGTTTAGAAAAATCAAATATATACATATGGGTACTCACTTCCAGGATAAAAATTCTCATATTGCAATCCAAATACAGAGACTAGTAACAGCGTTATTGTTATAGATTTCAAATACATGTTTTTTTTATATTGCTACAGTAGATCTGTAGATACCTATGAACAATTTGTTATAGGAAAAAAATTAAGTTCATTTATATAGCAGCAATAACAACCTCTTTAGTAAATCGTAGTGGTAGGGTTATTGTCACAGAAATTGATTCGTTTCAGACATATCTGGAACTAATTAACCTAGTACGTAAGTACATTATTCTTAGTCTAAGAAATAACCTAAACTTAGAATAATTACAATTACATTATAGAAACCAAGTTCGCGCGCCCAAATTGAAGCATGTTTATTGGTGCCATTAATGGCACCAAACGCCGGGCTTTAAAAACAAAAGAAGTCTAATAAAATAACTTTTCATAGTGTTTTCAATATTTTGTAGTATTTTATAGTTAATTTGGTCAAAATAAATGTATTTTGTTTGTCGGATGTGACGCTGTAGGAATCTATTTAGTGATTCAATTCAATTCAAGTTTAGTGATTCAATTGACAGCGCGCTTGTATGAAGACTCTCATTCTATACGTATTTATTCTAAGAACCTAAATGGTTCTTAAACGGTAGGTATGCTAAACAATAGTCCAAGAGCGCATGACAAATGGTGAGCATGGTATTAGGATCATAAGTAATCATTTATAACAGGGGTTAACTTATTCAGGACGAGCCCCTATTTAGACCATAAAAAAATCCTTCCTCCAGTCCAGATCAGGTCTTAATAAAAAGTATTCAATAACAAAATTAGTATTTTAATTGCTTATTATACTAAAATCATACAAATGGTACCTATATGGTAAGTAGTACCTACCTACTTAATGGAATGTGATGGATGATCTTGCATGGATTTGACGAGGTTTACAATTTTATTCGTGTCTTAAACATAGAAATAGCACAGCGCAAATGACCGCCAATGTCAGGTTTATTTCCATAGATAATACACTTTCATATACAGGAATGTTTATTTCTGTACTTGGTTTTTATTGCGACCACAGCAGAAAATTCCCTTTCACGCAAATATTTCAAGTGCTTTTTCTGTCATTTTGGGGTAAATTGAGAAATATTTGAATAGTAAAAGTGTACCATAAAAATGCTCGTTGTGGGATACTGTTTAGTAGTGTAGTGTTTGTAGTAGATTATAACTATAGGAATAGCTATAAACACTGTCTCGTGCTCATGGTGTGGCGGGGCGTGCGGGTGAGTACTAGAGATGGGCAGGTCCGCTGTAAATTCGGAGTGGAATCCGGATGCATGACCAGCTCTAGTGATGTACATCCAGGTCCCGTGTCCGGCGGTACTGCATGGGTCCGCCGGACTCACATTACTTAGGACCGCGGAGTCGGAATGCGTAGTACAAATTATAACGTAGACAAATTAAAGCTGCATAATTACTAGCCCACGCACACATAGCGCCGCGCGCACAACTGAGTTGAAGTATCTGTATAAACTTTTAGTTACTTAAACACACAGCGCGATTAAATAGTAAAACTAATGTTGTCCTTGTATGAAATACATATATTGACCTTACTTTCACTTCAAAAAAAAATTGCGCTCGCATTTGTTTCCTAATGGAAATTGTTGCAGATGGCTTTAGTGGCCTTTTTTGATGAATTATTTACTCACTTATATTTATTTATGTTATGTGAATAAATTTTATGAAGTTGAGGTATTTATTATGTTTATAGTATTATCTAACAAAAGCTTTATTTCAACGATACAGTAGGCAAAATATAATTTATGTAATCCGTTTATGCTAAACAGACAAACAGTGATATGTAAATTACGCTTGCTACAGGGCCCAGCCTGTCAGCTTGGGCCCTGTGGCATCAAAGGTATGGACTCGCGAGAGTCAATGCCTGTGATGCGCTGATATTTTATTTAAAATAGGCTTATAGCTATTCTATCTATTGTATTTTTTATGGGTAAAAGGGAAAGTATATATCGTAAAACACTGACCACTGAGACATACATAAGTATTGCGTCACAAGCTTTAGTTTTTTTTTCAATTTAAGTCCGTGACACGTAGCTCAAAAATTAGTTCGCAAAAAAAATATTTTGATAAAAATTAATTTAAAAATATCTGTAATAAAAAAGTTAATTTAATTGAGGGTTCATATTTTATAATGATCTTTGTCAATTGCCCTAATTCTTCACGGTAGAATTGCATGTTAAACAAAGAACAAAACTTATTAAAAATGCAAACACATCAAACTAAAATATTCATACTAAATATTTTCATTCAGTTGTGTATTATGTATTTTTGTGCCATCATGCCCCGAAACGGCCGTAACCCAACAACAGACAATTATGTATAAAATAGTTTATACCATCATATTAGTTAGAATTCTTTATAGCACGAAATACGTGTCACTTTTTAGGAAGTATCTGTATTTATAACAAACAATATTTTATAACAAATCTATTATAAAACTCAAATATATGTACCGAGCGGAACATACATAAGTGAACAATTTGCTGTAACAAACAAACGCTTAAAAAGTACAAATATTACTAACATAAACTTTTTAAACGCCTGATACGAATGAATGAAATCATTTCCGCACTGATCAGAGTTGTCATATGAAGTACGCTTCATGTTGTCAAAAATAGACATTAAAATAATAGACAGTAAAGTAATCATCGTACCATCCATCTTTTTTTTTTATTTTTCTTGACATTTATTCTATTAAGTTATATGGAAAAGGAGATTTATCCTTTATTACAAAAATATACAACGTGTTATAAATAAATCTCCCTTTTTTCCTGTTATTGATGATAATTGATTTATACCTAAATAGTTCACGCTAAAAGATTTAAAATACATGTTCGGAATCTTTTTAAATTTACTAAAAATAGGCATATTTACCCACTCTGCAATAAAAAAAAATATGATGATCACACATGACACGTATGCACTATATTATGTGTTTCTTATTGTTTTCTATGGTTAAACTCTATTTCAAAAATACAAAATGATATTATGTATCGTAAAAAATATATGTAAGTAGGTATTGCTTTTTGAAATAGTAGTAAACAGTCCCAAATTGAAAAATACGTGGTCGGTCTGTCAAAGAAAAGAGAGAATCGTTAAAGTGACCAATGACTTATCAGTATGTAAAAAAAATTTTTTTTGTAACTATGTTTTCTGTTGGAAATAAAAAAAAATATGTTTTATACCAAACATGTATAATATTAATAAATATAATTACATATTACATTTTTACTACTAATTAAGTAATTATCCTAATTGGCGGGAAGACGACTATATTCTGGCATCATTGGCGCTTTACCGACCGAATGGAATGTACATAGGTATGACATTTTACGAAGAACGTTGCACATCCACGACCACAGATCACAGATCGTACTACTGCCGCCCGCCCCCTGCGCACCGCTCCCCTCTGGACTGTATTCAATTCCACTCAAATCAGTTGCAGGTCCCCTTCTCGGCCCCCGCACACCCGCGGGTCTGTAATGCGTATAGGTTCCGAACGTTCCGTTTCGCCGTTGAGAACTGTGAGAACTGTTCTGATTCAGTACCAATCGTGTCCGAGGACTGGTATCCAAATATTTTTGGGTTGTACATCCATCAATAACCAGTGTGATGCATGTCAGTGGTTCCGTTTCCATCCGGACCTACACACCTCTAGTGAGTACCGTCAGTACCGTGCGAACCAAGGGTGAGAGCGGACGTGTCGCCTGCGCACATCGTGAGTTGCCGAGCCAGTGAATCGCGAGTGAGGGAACAAATACTACAAATGGCGACGAGGATAAATCCTGGCCGTATATTTTTATTTCTTTCCTCCTCGACATAGAATTAATAAAAGGGGAAGGAAACAAGGAAGTGAAAATTTGTAAGTAAACTTACATATAAAGTCCCAGTGACTTTAGTTTTAGTTTTTGTTGGATTACGAGTATTACTGGAGTAAGTCAATTAATCACATTACCGTAAAATGATCGTAAACTAAAAAAAATACAATTTAAGTTTCATAATGTAACTAGCGTGAATTAATATAAATTCGTTTTTATGTTATCAAACTTATCAATGGCAGTACGCAGTAACGACAAAACCGGTATAAAGTACACAATTTTAAAACGTCTACTTGTTTACAATATTTATTTTAACGTTCTTGGATTTGGAAAATGTGTAACAATTATTAAAAAAGTATTTAGAGGAAAGAAGAAACGTAATTCAGTGTTTGGATCACAAAATACACCTACTTACTGTCCAAGAGGATAGTCTATTTCTAACTAGTATTAAAAGTATTTCAGGATTTGTATGGAATAACACCTGACAATGGTAATTATATTAATATTGCAAGTAAGTATGTATTTTCTTCTGGTTGGTTCGATACCATTAAGGGTACTCATAATGGAGGTATGTACTTACAAAAAAATATTTATATCGTCCATGTAGGTATCATTCTGAGTTGGTTACGTGAATGTGTTAATAATAAATTTACATGAATAACTACATACCTAGGAGTGGCAACTTCCATGAGAGATCTAACTTGTCTTACAGCTATTTTGTGGAACATACTGTGCAAATTACAGTACACAGTACATCAATAGTGAACATAGGTCGAAATTTATCTATTATTTAATTAATTCAGTAACGCAAGTCAAATACAATCTAACCTTTAACTCGTACGTAAATCGACGTTCCTTTGAGTGAATAAATTTAATGATGTAAATAAACTTTTAGAATCATTAAAATTATTTATCATTAACTATCACCAATCGATATGGTAATGCGTAATATACGTATAAGCTTACAAATCACCTACCTAATTCATAAAGAAACAATATGATCATAAGACGATCTACATAATATACAAATTGGATTGTGGTTTTGTGTTAAACGTAAATTCATAACATGAACCTAGGTACCTATAACAATATTAACTATTATAAAAATATTAACTAATACTATTATTGTATTCGTAAAATAAAGCTGATTCGTAAAATGGAATCAAGAATAGAATGAAAGATGTACTGAGTTCATGTATGCTTCAATAACTGACTGTCAAGGGTGATAACTTGATAAGTGCAAATCTGTAATGGGTTAATAATAAATAGGTATTTATTACAAGGTAATATGTTAAAAACAATTTTTTTTAGTGGTGGACACGTTGACGGTGCCCATATTTTACTGTATGGCTTATGTGTGCATAGCAACAATGTCATAAATCAAAGATGGTGAATCGATTTGGCTGGGTTCATTTTGGAAATTGTCGTTGTACCCGTATTTTCCTATCCTTATTGACGTCATCCGCGTTCATACGAATGACAATGTTGATTTTAAATAGAATAAGAATTCTTCAACAAAAGTTATAGCTTCCTTGGTCGAGTGGTTGCGTGGGCTGATTTCGGAGCTGGAGACTCGGGTTGGAGCGTAGGTCAGGCACAATTGCGACTTGTTTTTTAAATTTTTGTGACAAGCTTATTGGGAGCTGGTCCAGATGGCGTTGTTATTAGGCGCTGGGCAAGTTTTGGTTGGAGAAGAACGGTTGTTTTGTCCGAGGGTACTACATAACGTGCCTTACGTGTCACAAAAAAAAAACAAAAAAAAAACGAAAGACAGGAGTAACTAATGGTGTTAGCTGGTACTGATTAAGTGCTAAATTAGAAGAAGCTATGAGTAAAAGGATAATAGCAGCAATATTGTTATTTGGGTAACTCTTTAAATTAGTGCAATGGTTATTGATAAATTGCTTCAAACTCATAATCTAATATGTATCTAAAAATCATTCAGTAGGTATGAGAATGGTTTATAACCAAAGAGTGGCTCACTCTAAACATTTTAACGCGGTTTGGCAGTTCGCGATGTCAGCTAGTACCTCAATAAATAAATAAATACTACACCTTTTATTAAAATGATTTATCATAAAATAATATAGCTGAAATTCTAAAAAGGTATCGATTAACAAACAATGAACAATTTTGTATACTTTGTTCTTGATTTTATTTGTATTAAACCAGATTTTCGCAAAAATGTATAAAATACAAATTTCGTCTAGAAACAAATAGTAATTGGTATAAAGTTACCCAAGGTAATAATAGTACAAAGTATCTTATAACTATTTATCAATAGGACATTAGATAAAGCCCTCTCGAAATATTTAAAGTTTGTTAGAAATTCTGGAATTTAAGCGAAAAAGTAATATAGGTACTTTTTTTGGTTATGACGTAACGAGTTGGTACAGTATACCAGTTTAGTTGTTTACATTTGTTTAACGGAGTGTCAAGTACTAGATGGTTGACCTAGGTAGGTAACTAGGTGGGGTCCCCCGCAGTGCTGACTTCCTCGTAGTGACCCCTGGGCAACGTCGTGTCTGACCACCGTAACGGAGTGGCAGACCGGCGGCAAACGAGCGCTATGCGTATTGAGTGTTTTCGAGGGCTAATACGCGTTTCTGATTGTCGACGATGTCGAAACCTTTGCGGGATGCCTCCGGGCGTTTCGCCAAGCCAAAAGGCCCTTCTCAGGGCCAACCAAAAGGTCCTTCTCAGGACCAACCAAAAGGCCCTTCTCAGGGCCAACCAAAAGGCCCTTCTTAGGGCCCCCGAGACGCTTCGGTGTCGGAGGCAAGCCGCGCAACATCTGCGGCTAGCCTGTATAGTGCGGCAGCTGACTTCTCGGACTCCGACGTATCCATCTCGGAGACGGCGGCGTCCGAAAGCAGCCTTAAGCGGTCGTACTTGACTCGCAAGTCCGAGGGATCCTCGGGCTCGACGTCCGGCAAGGCGAAGAAGAAGACCAGGAAGACCTGCTCTTCTACTTCGTCTGCGACTGAGGTGGAGGCTGTTCGCCTGGAGCTGTGCTCTTCGCGTCAGCTTGACCTGACAAGGAGGGCGCAGCTCCAGGCGGACCTTGAGGAGAGGGTCGCTGCCAAGGAGCAGCAGACGCGCACCGCTCGGCTCAAAGCCGGGTACGGGTCGGCTACCCTTAATTTTGACAGCCTATCCGTGGCGGAGCTGGAGCGCATCGCTAAAGAGGACAAGGAGGAGATCTGCGAGGTCGCCTCCAAGTCCTCGAACTTGAAGGGTACCTTTCAGAAGGCCCTGAAATGCCGTGCGGCCAGCCTGCATGGCATCGTCCTCGAGCTGTTGCAGCTGCATACAAAGCTGGCTGAAGCCACGGCCTCACCCGCCAAGGCCCCGACGGCAGAGTCACTCCCCTGCTCCAACCTTGAGGATATCATCCGCAAGGTTGTCATGGAGGAGAGGGCCTTCACCCGAGCCTGCTTCGCGGGCATAGAGGACCGGCTCCTGCCGGAGAAACGTCTTCGTCCACCGCTTGCGGCGGACAGGACCTTCGGTGGGCCACCTCAGGCCCCGAAAGCGTCCAAGGGCAAGGGAGTGGGCAAAGCCACGAAAGTGGCACAGCCCACCCCTAGCACAAGCGCGGTGCCCAGCCCTGAGGACGCCCTCCTTCCCTCTTCCACTCCGTCCAACATGCCGTGGACGGAGGTTGTGAGGAGAGGAAAGGGCAAGGGCAAGAAAGGGGAGGGGAAAGGAAAGGGTAAGGGCAAGGAACAGGAGAAGAAAACGGCCTCCTCCTCCAAGTCCATGCAAACGCCCCCCACAGCAGCGAGGGCCCCAGCCCGCGTCAAGAAATTGACTCCCCCTAAAACCGCGGCTGTCACCGTGACCATCGTCCCGGAGGCCGCGGAGAGGGGAGAGACGTACGAGTCCGTATTAAAGCGGGCTCGCGCTCATGCCGATCCTGCGAAGCTGGGGATTGGCAGAGTGACGTGTCGCCGGACCGTAACTGGGGCTCGAATTTTCGAGTTCCCAGGGGCCAAGGGGGCGGAAAATGCGGACCTCTTTGCAGCCAAGCTGCGAGAGGGTATCGCGGACGTGGCGAAGGTCGCCAGGCCCGCAAAGTCCGCAACCTTGCAGGTGACCGACCTGGACGACTCGGTCACCAAGGAGGAGGTCGTGGCAGCCATTGCAGCGGCTGGAGGCTGCTCGTCTGAAGCAGTGCGTGGCCGGGACATTAGGCCCGGCCGCGGTGGACTGGGCACCATGCGTCTAGAGTGCCCAGTCACAGCGGCAAAGGCCGTCCTGGCCAAGGGGCGGCTGCTCGTCAGCCTCAGCTCGGCGTCGGTCCGGGCACTTGAAGATCAGCCTCTGCGCTGCTTCAGGTGCTTCGGAATCGGCCATACCCGAGCCACGTGTCCCTCGCAAGAGGAGAGGACGGACGCGTGCTACCGCTGCGGGAAGCAGGGGCACCTGGCGTCGTCGTGCCAGTCCGCCAAGCCACACGTGCGCGGCCAGTGGCCGCCCTGCGGACCATGTGATGGCTGGGAGGAAGTGCAGGCCTCCCACCACTAAGGGAAAGCAGCAGGTCGCAAGACAACCTGCTGCTATAGCCGCCCCCGCTGCTGGCCCAGCAACGGTGGCCGATGAGGGGGGTACGATGTCCGAATAATGCAATCCGGACATCGTATCCTTCAGGCGAACACCAACCACTGCAGAGCGGCCCAGGATCTGCTCATGCAGTCCATGGCCGAGTGGTTGGTGGACGTGGCGGTAGTCGCCGAGCCGTACTCGGTCCCTGGCCAGTGGCTGGGCGACAGGGACGGTTCGGTGGCGATTGTGGCGCGGTCTTCCACAGACTCCCCTCCCCTCTCACTACTAGAGAGAGGACCGGGATATGTGGCCGCCGCGTGGGGAGGTCTGGCCCTCGTCGGGGTCTACTTCTCCCCTAACCGCCCTCTCCAGGACTTCGAGGATTTCCTCGAGGTCCTGGCCGCCGTGGTCGGCAGGGCAGCGCCACGACAGGTCTGCGTCTTGGGGGACCTGAACGCCAAATCGGTGGTGTGGGGAAACCCGGCCACCGACGCGCGTGGGCGGGCAGTGGAGCTGTGGGCGGCGTCCTCCGGACTCTCCCTCCTGAATAGGGGGAGAGTCCAAACCTGCGTGCGGCAGCAGGGTGGGTCCATCGTGGATCTCACCTTCGCCACCCATGTGCTGGCCGCGCGCGTGCGGAACTGGCGGGTGGACATGGTGGAGACCATCTCGACCTACAGGTATGTGCGGTTCGAGATCTCCGACCAAAGTCCACAGGGGAACGCCAGACCATCCGGCCGATCCCCCTTCCCTCGGTGGGCCCTCACCCGCCTGGACCGGGAGGCCGCAGAGGAGGCAGCTTTCGTCCAGGACTGGCTGTCGCCACCAGTCGACGTCCTGGACGTGGACGCTGCGGCGGCCCAATTGGGAGCGTCCCTGGCCGAGGTGTGCAACTCCAGCATGCCTCGGTCACGCCGCCCGCCTCCCCGACGTGCCGTGTACTGGTGGTCGGGGGAGCTGCAGCGCCTCCGTGTTGCCTGCACGGCAGCGCGGCGGGAGCACGCACGGGCTCGACGGCGGCGCCGCAGGGACGGGGACGAGGAGGCCCGCCTGCGGGACGCCCTCGCAGACGCGAAGACGGCCCTCAAGGCGGCAATTGCGGAGGCTAAGGACTCGGCGAGGGCCGAGTTGCTGGCGGGGCTCGACGCCGACCCATTTGGGAGACCATACAAGGCGGCGCGGAATAAACTGCGCCCCTCTGGTCTCCCGGTGGCCGAGACACTCGAACCGTCGTCGCTGGACGGGGTGGTGCGGTCCCTGTTTCCAAGCAGGGACGTAGACTTCACCCCTCCAGCGATGAATCCCCCGCAGGGGGCGGCTCCGCCAGAGGTACAGCAGGAGGACCCTCCTCCCATCTCAGAGGGCGAACTTGGCGCAGCGGTATTTCGCCTCCGCTCCAAGAAAACAGCCCCTGGCCCAGATGGGGTCCCGGCTAAGGTGGTCGCGATCGCGGCCTCCGTCATGCCGGGACGGTTTCGGGACCTCTTCGGTGCGTGCCTTGCGACTGGGAGGTTCCCGGGACCATGGGAGGTGAGGCAGCTGTGCCTCCTCCGCAAAGAGGGCCGCCCTGCAGACTCCCCCTCGGCATACCGGCCTATCGTTCTGCTCGATGAGGCCGGTAAGATGCTGGAGGGAATTGTGGCTGACCGCCTCAAGGCCCACTTGCGGCGTGTGGGGCCGGACCTGTCGGACGCTCAGTTCGGTTTTAGAGCCGAGCGTTCGACGGTGGACGCCCTGGCCCGCCTTAAGAGCCAGGTGAGGGAGGCAATGGAGGCGGGGGATGGTCTTTTGGCTGTGTCGTTTGACATAGCCAACGCTTTTAATACCATCCCCCATTCCACCATCTTGGAGGCACTCCGATTCCATGGAGTGCCTTCCTATTTGAGGCGCCTTCTGGGCGTTCCGCAGGGGTCTGTTTTAGGACCCCTGCTTTGGAACGTCGGATACGACTGGCTCCTGCGGGGATCGCTCCCGAGAGGCACGAGTGTCATCTGTTATGCAGATGACACTCTCCTCACGGCCCGCGGGAGCTTCGGGGAGGCGGCCAGTCTGGCGTCGGCGGGCGGATCGCTGGTAGAGGACAGGATCCGCCGCCTAGGGTTGAAGACGGCGCTGCACAAGACCGTGGCCGTATACTTCCACGGTCCGCGGCGGCGCCCACCGCCGGATGCCCACATCCACGTGGGGGGCGTCCGCATAGCGGTAGAGGCCCAGATGAAATACCTGGGTCTCATCGTCGACAGCAGGTGGCACTTCAGCGCGCACTTTAGTGCGCTGTCGGGGCGCCTGCTGAAGGCAGCGGACGCCCTCTCGTGGCTGATGCCCAATTTGGGTGGGCCCAGCAAGCGGTGCCGGCAGCTGTACGCCGGCACCCTACGGAGCATGGCCCTGTACGGGGCCCCTATTTGGGTGGACTCCCTTCGTAGAAGGGAGAACGCCGCCGTCCTTCGGGCGCCCCAGAGGGCCATCTGCTCAGGCAGGGCTTACCGCTCGGTGAGCTTTGCGGCTGCGTGCACCCTGGCCGGCACCCCGCCTTGGGAACTCGAGGCGGAGGTGCTTTCCAGGGTGTACGAATGGACGGCGGGGCGGAGGGCGCTTGGAGAGCGCCCGGCCCCGGAAGAGAAAGCGGCCGTCCGACAGCAGGCGCGCGATGCCGTCATTGCTCACTTCGGCCGCCGGACGCTGGACGCCGTCGGACCGGTCCTAAGGGACTGGCTCGAACGTGCGCACGGCTTCCTCTCATTCCGCCTGGTGCAGGTACTGTCCGGACACGGTTGTTTCGGATCGTACTTGCACCGAATCGGCAGGGAGGAGGCCCCATCGTGCCACGACTGCGGCGCGGCGGAAGACACGGCGCAGCACACCCTCGAGGTGTGCCCGTCGTGGTCCGAGCTGCACCGCAGTCTGGTTGCGGTGGTCGGGCGGGACCTCTCGCTCCCCCGCGTTGTGAGCGCAATGCTGGAGAGCGAGGGGGCGTGGGCGGCGGTTGCCTCCTTCTGCGAAGCCGTCATGTCGCAGAAGGAGGCAGCGGAGCGCGCGCGAGAGGAAGACCCTCTTGCGCCCGCGCTCCGGAAGCGGCGAAGGGGACAGAGGAGGCGGGCGTATGACCGCCTTCACCTTCCCGATGGTGAGCAGCGGGCGACGGATGCGGAGGCTCCTCCGCCCGCATTGCACCGCTCACCATCACTGGATACGAGGACGATCGCGCATTCTCGACCGTCCCCGTTGCCCCACCCGTCATAAGGGAGGGGCGCGAAGGGCTCGCCATAAAGGCGGGGCTCGCCGGAGGGGGACTGGACGCAAAGGCTCTGCCGGATTCCCAGACCCTCTCCAAGAGGCGAAGACGGAGTGCCGCTGGGGGTTTTAGTGGGTATACCAGGGGGTATTGCCCCTGGGGAGTCCCACATACCCCTCTGCGGGAGGGGATGCGTAACGCATTTCCCCCAGCGAAACCAAAAAAAAAAGGTAGGTAACTAGGTACTCGCACACGGCAAAGTAACGACAGTAAATAAGCCGTTTATTCTTCGAGTGCAGTTTGGTATACGGCCGTACAGTGCCTTGTTGTTGAGAGTTGTGGTTCGGAAATGGAATGGAGATTGAAAGGATGGATTTGAAAATAACTTATCTTATTCCACTAAGGTACAATTTACTAATGATTGATTTGGAACTTATGTTCCAATGTGGTGGTGTCGGGATTATTGCTGGGGCTGTCGCCGGGGGGGAAACAGTATACCCGCTAAAAGTATGATGTTTTATATTATAATCCTTTTTATATCAACATACAATGCGGTACGCTTGTGACTGCGCTCGACGCAGACGTCTCATACAAAGATTTCCCAATTGGGCCGTGTTTGAATCTTCACCGCGTGCGTGCTTATAACATAATATCTGCTTCTTGTTTTACATAAAATCATTTTTAATAAAATCATTGCGTCAAAATAAAATTATATTATGTGTGGGTTTAATCTACAAAATTAAAGATTATCGAAATGCTAATAATATTGTGCGTGATTTTCTTACACGTAGTATTGTAGTGAATATTGCGTTACCACTGTGCTGTGTGGTTGTGTAAGTAGGCAGATATTTAAACAAACATCTGTGAAAGAACAAATTGTAAATTACATACTGTTGCGCGCATGGGTGTTAGGATGCCGTTTGTGATGTAGAGTGCATTTGTTGTCCCCTTTTACAAGGGTCCACTTAGCGGAATCCAAATCACGAAGTCGAAGCGAAGTCGAATTCGAGTAGTTGTCGAAGTATTTCTTCTTGTCGCTGGACAGAGACCGCTTCGATTTCACTTCTGGAGCAGGGCTGCGTGCTTTGTATGCGGCTGCCCATGGTTGTCTACAGCTTTCCCGAACTGTTTGATGCGGTGGGTCCGTCCCAAACCTTCTGCTTGCGTTACTGTGCACTTGTGGTTAGGTGAAGTCATGAACAATAGCCGCGATCTTGTCACCGACTTTTCGAGAACATTTTCGCGGTTCGGAGGTGGACCTGGTACCTGTTTATGCGTTTTTGGGGTTTGTATTGCGACGCTTGGTTGGCGAGATCTAGGTGCTCAAAGTCGTAATCATTTATGGTTTAAATGTGCCCCCATTCAATTGGAAGACATTTATGGTTTAAATGTGCCCCCATTCAATTGGAAGACATTTATGGTTTAAATGTGCCCCCATTCAATTGGAAAACATTTATGGTTTAAATGTGCCCCCATTCAATTGGAAAACATTTATGGTTTAAATGTGCCCCCATTCAATTGGAAAACATTTATGGTTTAAATGTGCCCCATTTAATTGGAAAACATTTATGGTTTAAATGTGCCCCCATTCAATCGGAAAACATTTATGGTTTAAATGTGCCCCCATTCAATTGGAAAACATTTATGGCTTAAATGTGCCCCCATTCAATTGGAAGACATTTATGGTTTAAATGTGCCCCCATTCAATTGGAAGACATTTATGGTTTAAATGTGCCCCCATTCAATTGGATAACATTTATGGTTTAAATGTGCCCCCATTCAATTGGAAGACATTTATGGTTTAAATGTGCCCCCATTCAATTGGAAAACATTTATGGTTTAAATGTGCCCCATTCAATTGGAAAACATTTATGGTTTAAATGTGCCCCCATTCAATTGGAAAACATTTATGGTTTGAATGTGCCCCCATTCAATTGGAAAACATTGATGGTTTAAATGTACCCCCATTCAATGGGAAATATTTGGTAAAAATGTACCCCCGTTAAATTGGAAATATTTGGTACAAATATACCCCCATTAAATTGGAAATAATTTGAATAAAAAAAAGGGGGAAAGATTATGGAGATAGAAGACGTAAGGCGCGGGACCTAATTTAATAATTATTAATTGGGAGTATGTTCACTTACAAAGTAAATAAAAAATATTTTGATAAGAAAGGGATGTAGTGTTTGTAGTAGACTATAACTATAGGAATAGCTATAAACACTGTCTCGTACTCATGGCGTGGCGGGGCGTGCGGGTGAGTACCGTGCGAACCAAGGGTGAGAGCGGACGTGTCGCCTGCGCACATCGTGAGTTGCCGAGCCAGTGAATCGCGAGTGAGGGAACAAATACTACAAGTAGTGATAACTTTTATGGACAGTCCCTCAATGACAAATTTTACACAAAATAATAAAGGTGAGTAATAGTGATAAAAAATAGTTAAAAAATAAAAAAACGAACTAAAAAGTGAAAAATAAGAAAAAAAAGTGAGTACCAGTATGATTATCAGTTTAAGTAATATCTCGTAAAGCACCCCTCGTTTTTTTTTACTTTTTAGTTAAAGTTTTCGCAAAAGCATGTTTTTTTCTCAAGTTTAATTACCTATTTATTTATCATGTTTAGTTGAATTTATTTTTTCATATAGGTAATTGCATTGTCACCGGTCACAATAGATCTTTTACTGGTCGCAGTGATCTTAGGGTCACTTCCCCATCAACCCAAATAATTTTAAAAAAATTGTCAGCGGACCTTCGTAAGTATGCAAATAATCAAATTAATCCGACGGGTTGAAGTTGTTCAAAACCACGTTCAAAGTGTCCGTTACATACTAACATACATACGACCGAAGCTAATAAAAGTGTGTTAATTAGTCTTTTGGCTCTTTATTTTCTCTAAAGGCACTCATGGCGATCATTGTCCGTGCAATCCTTGCAATATTTTAAGCATTTTTCAATTTCTACTTTTTGACCAGCACTGGCGCCGTGGGGATGCCTAAAAATTAAATGGAATAATATAAGCAGTAAATCTATATAATAATCACCACAAAGTCACAGAATTGATAAGTCTCCGAAAACGCGCTATGTAACAAAGTATCCGGAAATCCATACTACTTAATATTCCAGAACAGCCCAACAGTGTTATAAAACGTTCTGGTAGAGTAGCCATCGCTTTACTTGAATATCTAACTAACTTGACTGACTGATTATAGACGACTTACTGACTATTATTTCTTCGTCCAGTTGCATCGAAACTGGTAAATTGATGCAAAAATTATACTTAACGCTGGCAATATGCACAGGGTTTGCGATGGCATTATTGAAAGAAAAAATAATAATAATAATACTAGAACTAGGACAGTCTATATGGGAAAAGGAAATTGTAAAAATATGAATAAAATTATTGATATTTTTATCATATTATAGGACATATTATGTTAATCAGGAGGAAAACATACCTATCCTTACATTACGTAAAAACTGTTCCAGCCGCTCTTGAGTTTTAGATGGTTTGGTTAGGCAGGTACTAACACAACTTTGTTTTATACCTACGTATTTAATTCCAAATACTTTTTACACAGAGTGATTACTATTTCATATTTCTAACAGTAGGTATTTGGAATTGTGGTTAGTTACATTACACACACAATAAACAATTACTAACTTCCTATTTTTACCATTTTTATTAAATTTCTACAAAAACATTGTAGATAATGTAAGTACTATAAGTAGTGTACGTGGAGCCAGGCAAAACAATTTTTCGATGAAACAAACTTTTATTAAATGGATCATCAGACTGATCATTAAACGGCCATTGTGCGTTATTTATGGGTTTTCTTTAACGAAGCTTTTATACTTATTACTCACCTATAGCAAAAATTATCACAAGTCTCCTTATCAAGTTTGTTTGGGTCGTGCGGCGATCTTGCCTCACCGCCTGAAAAAAGTTATCTCTCTAGAAGTCGCTGCAGCACATGGACATATTAAGATATTAACACTATGATGCGCTGATTTTACGGAGAGTGTTGTTCGCGTCATAAATTTTCTAGGTGGTAGAACTATTATGGTTCGCCCGGGGAAGTACCCCCGCTGCACCCACTTCTGCCGTGAACCAATTCTATTGTGTTTCGGTGGAAAGTTGCAGTTGCCGGCCACACTTACATGAGGCGACCACCTGCCTCCGGAGTAGCAGCGCAACTACATACGATACGACCTCAGACAAGACTTACCTATGCTTGCTTTAGGTTGTATGTAGATGTACATAGGCTGCAGCGACCACTTATACCACGTGACCTGCTTGCTCGTCAGCTACTCCATTCAAATAAAAATAAAAAAACGGCAAATCACACATGGCCGTTGGCTACTTTTAGCATCGGCTATCGGCGATTTACACTACTTGAACGCGACATCGAAAATAATCGAAATTACGATTAAAGAAACCTATAAAGAAAAAGCTAGATTATGCTACCTCCTGCTTCTTCCTTGGTATAATAATTTAATAATATTTTGTGTGCGTGTCTTCGTGAAACGTGGAAGGCAAATTTAAGCGCAGTATCCAACTTAAAAAATTGCCCCCCCCCCCTGACTAAGAACCTATAAATTGCACCCCCCCCCCCTGACCAAGAACTTGCCCCCCTAACCAAGAACCTTCACTGGATACGCTCATGGACCTTTTTATAGGGTCAAGGAGTCTACTATAAAGATACCATTTGTAAAACATTCATCAGCGGGTTGACAACTAATCCGAATCTCTACTAGCACGCGTTGGAGCAACCTGATGTAGCTCCAGCAATGAATTAAATCTAACCATAATAATGCCAGACGTTAACATTACCTTTAGGACGTACTATATTAGGTTGTCCGTAAATAAGTCTTTTAAATTAATTACTTACCATTTTCGTGTCCAAAATATACAAAAAAAAGGATTATTGTTATAAATTTTAATTTCATTTTAAACAATCTTGACAGCAACGTTTGGGTTAACATATTATTTAGTATTTACCTACCTAACTTATATACATATATATTTTAAATTGATTGGTTACAGTATTAGTACAGATTTATTGGAACACTATTCGATTATTTATATCATATCATTTTACAACCGGCTTACTCCTTAAAGCATCAAGGTATGACAGGTATGACACCCGTCAGAGGAGTGGCCTTTACGGGCGAACCCCTCGTCCCAACGTGCATGCACAATGTGCCTTCTAGTTATACAACTAGTGTGTCTGTGTGTGTCGGTGTCAGTGTAGACGGTGCATAGAAAATGGCGTTGTTAATTGAAATTGACATATATATATATATATATATATAAATGTATGCCTCTGTGGCGATGAAAGAATATTTGTGAATGTGTGACAAAATAAAAATGTGTGCGTTCTTTCGCCGCACTAGATTTGGCACAAAAATTATGTATCGAAGCGAGGCGCAATGCCGTCTCTCCTGAAGGGTGGTGGTGGTGGTCCAGTAACTTTGATGCTCTAAGGCAGTCTAAGGCTTACTCACGGTATTATTTATCGGGGATGCGCGACATGTTTCGGTCCTGACCAAAGACCTTCTTTCTATACTCACGATTCGTTTAATAATAAAATAGTCATAACATCTGAATAAATAGAAATATAAATATTAAGTATTCGATAGGTCCGGTTTTCAGTGGTGGCTCTAGATAAAATGTAGCGTGGGCAATGTACGAGGGTCGACTGAAAAGTTGTTGAAAAGAAAAGTCAGATGGTGCCAAATCATGCGAATAAGCCGGATGGTGCCAACATGGTGAAACAACACTTTCTTTCGCAGTACTTAATCCTGGACGTTTTTCTTTAATTTCTTCACGCAAACGACACAATTGGGTGCAATAGTATGCAGAGTTTATTGTTTGCAGCCGATAAAATTGCTTTTGCTTTGTTTGGGATTGGTTCATCAGATTTTTTCCACTGCTTGGACTGTTGTTTGGACTCGGGCGTATAGTGATGAACCTAGATTTCATCCATAGTAACATTAAAAAATTTAAAAACCCCCCGACCAAAAAAAAATAACTCTAAAAACTAACAAATAATATTTTAAACCTATTGTAATTATCATCGTCACATATATTATGTGAGTTCAAGTATTTTTATTTTCCAAGCGGCGTCTCGTCGGGGGATATGAAAGGCTTAGATATGACTGTCTAAGCCTTGCCTGGTCGTATATAGGTAGTATGCAGTTGCTCTGCTACATACCAAAGGCGGATGATCGACTTCTTGCTTTCTCAGACTTGCTGCAAATGTTTTACCGCCTAGTTAGTTTGTGCAATTTTAATCCGATACGACTCGAAGGCTTTATAATAACCTAGACCGATTTGCCCTCTTAATCACCTCATCGCCCTTGCAGTCACCCATTTTATTCTTGACTTCGTCTGGGATATTGCGTATTTACATACTACATAATATATCGCCTGGGTGCAATAGCCTTCAAGCTAAATGTATATGCGCGCTTTTATGTTAAAATTACTTTTAACCAAAAAAAAATAAAGCTATGTAGGTGGCACATACTAACCAAGCTTTTTATATTTCATGAATTTGTTTAAGCAACATTGTAGGAATTATAAGGTTTTATTGAAAAGAAAGAAAAGAAAAAAATATTTATTTCATATTAGGAATACAAAATATTCGCTTAATGAATGTATTTTTTTCCCGGTCATCGCCTTTAGGTGCCCGTTTGGGCTAGATGTTGAGGCATGAGAGGAAAAAGGCGGCGGAAAAAAGTCCCAGCAGCACTCTTAAAAAAAGTACATTATATATTTGAGATAACAGAATGGCTATGGGTTAATAATGGGCACACGTGACAGCTGATCGTGTGAGACACTATTGAATGGCTGCAGCCCTATTTGCGTTCCGCTTCTGGGCACGGGTCTCTCCCCATGGTGATGAGTAAAGCTGTGATGTAAAGGACGAACAAACTATAACAGAATTACTAGGTATATATTACCTATTTACCAAGTTTAACCTACAACATACTAGCGGACCCTGCAGTCTTTATCCTGCCTTAAAAGTATGCAAGAACAACAAATGTTGGACAGTTACTAACAGTCAATATGGGAAAATAAAATTGATGCTTTTTCTGTTTATTTAGAAATTTTTCATATTTTCTCATCGCTCAAATCTTCTCTGGACTTCTAACAAAAATATTTGATAACCAAAACTAGCCACATCGTTCCAGCTTTACTGAAGTTTTAGTCAGACTAGGGAACAGCAATTTCTTTTTATGTATAGAGATTTCTTTTAAATTGATTTGTAACAGTGATAAGGGTGATTTATTGGTACACTAGTCGATTATTTACACTAAATGTACTATATCACGGCATACCGATTAAGACTACCTATGTCAATTGAACATTCGTATACAGTTTATGTCCATTTCGTTGAAACTGGGCGATATAATAATAGTCAAAATCGGTATTAGTCAGTCAAGTCAGTCAGATCGAGACAGATAGAGTGATGGCCGCTTTACTAAAACATTCCAATGAGGATTTGGAGGCAACCAGAAAAAAACATGTTTAATACCTCTCTTTAAAAATCTTATTATGTCTGTGGTTTACGCACTGTTTCTTCACAACACTCCCATGTCGAACAAAATGCTATACCTAATATAAAGATAGAAGCAAGCTGGTCTAGATGTTATGTCCGCACGCAGTTTCAAAATGCGGCAATGATTTCCCAGATTATTTCCCAGAGCGGATGTTTGCTGATCTAATGGCATTTTCAATTTGCATTCAAATCCGGTATTCCGGTGTCGGCATTGCTGAGCTGAATGCCGGCCGAGTACTCGCCGGAGCTGCCCGAACTCCCAAATCGGATTACCGCTAACGACGCATTCAAAACTGCGCACAGTTTGTCCTATTCATATTACTCGTGCTAACCTTATTTAAGTTTTAACCCATGGTACTACTTCGGTTTGCCTGTACAGGTATGTCGCATATTTTATGTACAGTGGAATTATCCCCTATGTGTGACAACACCTTCCTGTAATGGCAGCGCAATGCATGCGTGGACAGCACTCCGGATGCTGTGACTACGGCATGGCCCTTTTCTAACTTTGTGAGGAGAAAAAAGTGAGGCCCCTAAAATGGGATACGTTTAATTATTTTGTATGTAGCTGGATATATATAGGCTAAATGGCTATTTAACAACTAAAACCTTTTTTCCGTATCGGGGCAACCTTCAAGATACCCGAAACCTTGGGAGCTGGCTGGGGCCTGCCTCAGCGTAAACGTACCGTAACGCGAGGCGTAAAAGACACAGAATGACACCGGGACCCAAAACGGGCCCATCATCCGGATAGCGATGGTACTATCCTGCAACTTCCAGTGCTTGCGACGGCTTGCGGTCACATACACACCACAATCTTTCCCGGGGCCGCAACTAAGTAAGGTGCGTTGGGGTAAGATCGTAAATGGGGTAAGAACGTATAAGTTAAATATCTACCAAATCTGTGGTTATTTTTTTATACTGGCAACAGTGCGAGACGCCATTTTATTTGCTACTCCCTTCAGTTAAAAAATAAATGCAAAAGGTACTGTACCTGTTATGTTTTTAAACAAAATAAATTATTCTAAAAGTACATTGTAGCAAGTATAAGATCGGATACCTATTTCATTTTTATAAACCTTATGTTCTTAGCCACTTGGGTGTTTATAGAAGGTAGTCCGGTATTTCCCCTACATCGTCCGATCTTTCCAATGAGTAACGAATCCCCCTTACGGATCTTTCCCATGTTTTTTAAAGGTATGTCCATATTTTAAACTTGCATAACTTAGCAGTCGTTAAGTCTGTGCAAACGAAAAAATATTTTTCTTATAGCTTGCTTATTGATTATCAGTTTTTACTTTATTTTATTACGCTGGCTGGTATAGATTATGAGAAAAAAAATTGCCAACATCTTACGAATTCAGCTAAAAACCGTCCAAACTTACCCCAACGCACACTGTGCTATAAGTACCTCTATATATGTTAGATATAGATATATGATGGCTATACGATATAACAATCTGAGAATCTGTGGCCTTTGTGCTGCATTTAATCGAGATTTAAAATTCAGCGTATTGTCGCGTGAAAATAAATCTGTCCCAGCAATTCGTCGGCGGTCTCCGCATCTTGCCATCCATACAATCTTAAATATTGTACGGGAACAAAGCATTCTTAGCAAGCGGACAGCTAGAAACAAAGGATTCCAAATATTTAAAATGGGATTGCACTGACTGCAGTGTTAATTAGGATCTACATAAACCTAAAGCTACGTATATTTTTTCGTCTCGTCTGTTCGCAATTGCCGAGGATACTAATAGGAACCGGCGACGATTAATAATGACTCGTCTCCGCGGCTAAGTAAATTATGCACTGTTTTAATTTGGGATGTGTTTACTTCATATAATTCTTCTGCTCCTTCTTCTTTTATATGAAACTTAGGATTTTTTCGATTGATACATGATATTTATGTTATGTAGTAGGTACACGGCTTCGAAAATCGTTCTACACTCAAAGCGATATGTAGAACTCATATAATAAAACAATAGAAACGTCCCACTCGCCGCCCATGATGACATGACAAGTCGAAATAAAAGTCTCCGTTGCCACCATACCTATATTAAATAAGAGAAAGATTGAGCCGGGCCAAATAAATAGGGACCTACAATGTAGGTGGTAGAAATGATCGGTGGGGAAAGTATGTACTTAATTGAACCTTTTTTTTGGTATATCGGGGGGAAACCTTCAAAAGGTACCCGGCATCTTGGGAGGGGATACCGGGCTATGTGGGATTTGACCGCACTAAAACCCCCTCGGTGGCCTGCCTCTGCGCTTGGGGAGGACTCCGGGATCTCCAGTGGAATGCACCGGTGTCCTTCACGCGCGACGCTCTAGAACGGGCCCATCTTTGGGAGAGCAAATGTGCTCTCCTGCACCTTCCGATGCTTACGGCGACACGCGGCCACGCACACACCGCCGTCCTACCCGGGGCTGCTGGCTGGACGGATCGAGCTCCCACTCTCACCGCCCACAACCCCGAAAGCCCCCTTTTAGTCGCCTTTTACGATCAGGCAGGGGATACCGTAACTCTATTCTTAATCCCGAAGCTACAGGGACTACTTAATTGAACCTACCATTAAAATTGTACCTACCCATTTCTGTCGTAACGCTTTGTTCTTTTGTGTTCTGGCGGTAAGGTGTGTGTGTAAGACAAGTTGAATCAACTATCGACCTCCAGAGTAGTCCAGAGTAGTAGACCAGGTACCTAGTGAAATTGTAATCGACGTTACGCAAAACTCGAACTAGCTTGAGACTGTGTGTACCTAAATCATATGCAGTGGAGGATCGGGCGAGTCCAGTTCTAGGTTAATTTGGAAAAACAAAGGTTACTAACACATACATGCCAACAGTACCTAAGCAATTTTAGTAAGTTCCGTTAAGGAGACCGTCAGAAAAATATCACAAAAATATACCAATAAAAATGATTCGGCGACAGTTTTGCAGACCATGTACCAATACCCCTGCACCATTACAAAAAGTGCGAAAAACGTCGACGTGCGACGAAAGTCTAGAATAAAAGGGGATTTGAAGTTCGTAAAAATTCAATCATTTCGAAAGCTTTACAAAGACCTCTAAAAGCGACAATTTCATTTAAATCTGCGTTCGAACATTTGGAACAATGCTATTCACTTCCTTTTAGAGAATCAATCACATTTTAGGGACTGTCCATCTGAATTTCTTGTTATTTTATGTACTTATAGGTATTCGTTGGTAATAACGAATTCTAACGTAATAAGAAGGCTTATTCATATGTAATTGGGCAGAGCAATTCTAGCTGCATTATTTTAATCTCTTAGTAATGATTTGTACCAATAAGTATTATTTACTGTTATTGGCCACATTTAAATTAAGAAAAAGTATATTTGTCGCAGATTTAGAATTTTGTCAGGAAGTTCATAAAGACATACATAGAGATTTGGCGAGAAGTCGAAAAAGACATTATTGTGCTCTTGTTTTATTTTCATTTTCTTGGTGTATTTTTGAGTTATATCGGATAAAGTTGATGGCATTTTGTTTGATATAGGTTAATTACAGTGCACGAGTGTTTGTGAAATAGAATAACAGTGCTAAAATGTGTTTTTTCTGCTTGCCTCCAAAATTCCATCGGACACGTTCTAGTAAAGTAGCCATCGCTTTACTTGAATGTTGGACTGACTAGACTGACTGATTACTGACGACTTACTGACTTTGTTATTACTTCGTCCAGTTTCATTGAAAATGGCAAAAAATTGATGCAAAAATTAAACTTGACGCTGGCAGTATGCACAGAGTTTGCGATGCCATAATTGAAAAAAAAAGACATACATAATAATATTGTTATCTTGTTTTCTATATCATTGTATATTGTTAAGTTATATTATTTTATTTTATACTAGTCTATACTAATATTATAAAGAGGAAAGATTTGTATTTTTGTATGTTTGTAATGAATAAACTCAAAAACTACTGATCTGATTTTTTTCTCTATTAGAAAGCTACGTTCACCCTGAGTAACTAAGCTAAGTACTTTTTACCGCGGGAAAATGCATTATTCCTACGTGAAAACGGGTAATAGAGTCAATGCGGTTGAAGCAACTGAACGCCTATGATTTTAATATAGCAATAAAGCCTGGAATAGCACATAGGCTATTTTTTATTCTACGGGGACCCACTAAACGAGTCCACGCGGGCGAAGCCGCTGGCGGAAGGCTAGTATCTAATAAAGTTTATGGCATTTTGTTGGATACCTATACGCTCCGTGAATTTATTGGCGTGAACCACGGAGTGAACGAGAATGTAGATTGGCGGGTCCACAATATCGCCGTGAATTCACGGGTGAAAAAAGACCCTCTCTTCCCCTCTAAATCTACATTCACAGGTTAACACATTCATGACTGAAACCTGCCGAGAAATGGACGTGGAAGCTGTTGCTGCTATTAGGTACCTACTACTTTGTTTACTGTGACAACATAGATTTGTACTTTCAAAATAAGAAAATCAGAAAGCTTCGTAGAAGATTCTGATGGTTGATGAACGAAATAAAAGCGCTATATGGAGCCGCCATTAAAGCAGTAATAGCCGATCGAATTTAGTCCGGACCGGACAACGGTTTTGGTCTGCGGACCATATCTGTGCAGTCTGTAAGTAGTCCGGGCACCATAATCATTATTGACTAGCCTTCCGCCAGCGGATCAGCCCGCGAGGACCTCTTTTAATGGGTCCACGTAGAATAAAAAATAGCCTATATGCTATTTCAGGCTTCATTGCTATATTAAAATCATAGGCGTTTAGCCAGTTGCTTCAACCGCGTTGGCCATATTACCCGTTTTCACGTAGGAATGAAGCATTTCCCCGCGTTATAAAGTAGCTAACGTTTAGGGTGAATGTAGCTTTCTAATGGTGAAAGAATTTTTGAAATTGGAACAGTAGTTTTTGAGTTTATTCATTACAAAGTAATAATAATATATTAATAAATAAAATATACACCAAGTAGAATGTATGTATAAGGCCCCTAGCACATGGCGTATTTTAAACGCGCAGACGACGCGCAGATGACGTGCGTTTACGCGCTTCAAACGAGATTTGAACGCAACCTTGTAACCTCAGCACACGAAGCGTTCGGGAAACGTGCGGTTACTGCGCGTATGTATACGCGCAGATACAGCGATATAGACGCGCTGTAGTCGCTCATAGCTTCCGCGTTTGGTCCGAAACTCCTCGTCAGTTGTACAATGGCTTCGATTCAGACTACACTGCATACGTTTGTTTTAGTACTGCTTTTCAAAAGAAAATTTCGTAAAAATAAGCGAATCTATTAGACAGATCCATTTGCGAGTGAAAGAAGATTGTGTGGTCATTATCATGCAACTTCTAACGATTAGCAGCGCGGAAGGTGCGGGGTGCGGTGGCGTGAGCGTACGCCCCTCCTCTGCCCTTCCTCTACACCTTCTCTGGCCATTTGTATGACTATCAAACGAGTTTCGAACGCGCTTTAGAAGCGCGTTTGTATCGCGTTTTACGCGCGTTCCAATCTACAAAAACGCAAAAATAAGCATCTACGGCGCAGACGACGCGCGTACCTGAAACGCGCGTCGTCTGCGCGTTTAAAATACGCCATGTGCTAGGGCTCTAAATGTTGTATACACACGGGTTGGGTTGCCAGGTCGCCAAACTTAATAGCCGGACAGACCAGCCACTTTGGCCGGACATTTGAGTAGAAAGGCCGGACACCCTACATTATTGAGGATTTTGTGTCTCAGTAGATATTAATAGGTACGACAGAAAAATTGTAAATAAAATGTAGCTTTTTTTATTTATGTCATATATCTTGTTAAATTCTAATGAAATAATAAATAAAATCGAATACCAAATCATTATTAAGTAGGAGCGATCGACAGTCGACTCGCCTGCGTTAGGCCACGCTCGGCGCTTGCTCGTTTGCGAAATGTAAAAACCTAACAAAAGCCGGACAAGCCGGACACCGTTTATTTTGGCCGGACACGCAATCAAAAAGCCTACCTATGCCCGGCTTTATCCGGACGCCTGGCAACGCTACACGGGTCTCGTGTATTCTTTTCGACAAGATGTGTGAACCCTCACTGACTTCAAGTCTTTCTTGAAATCTTTATTGATATTTAGGCAGTTTTAAAGTAAACTGTTTCCGCCTTTACCACGTGGAGGTACTCCCAGCTTATGTTATTTTTTAATAGTGTGTGGCTGTAAGTATTTTTAATAGTGTGGGTGAGCAATAACAAATGATTTTGGCAAATTTTACAATGTGCTACAGAGAATTTAACACATTTTTGAAAATCGGCCGTTTTTTAGAGCTCAGGTAGACAACGATTGGAGATAGATAAAAAGTGTAAGAGCCAAAGTTGTAGAGAATTTTATCAGTTTCCATTATGTAGCACAACAAAATTTCGTACAATGCACCGTTTTCGAGATGTAAGCAAAAAACCAAAAAACGGGACCTTCTTTGCCCTCCCCCCCCCCCTCGAGCGCACCTCGGAGGGTTAAGGACTTTTAGTATGTTTATCTCCTAACTAGTCCAAACAAAGTTCCTAAGTCAAATTTTCTGCTTTCGACATTTCCATCCACTTCCTTTTTTGAGCATTCATTGACCAAACTATATGGTAATCAGAAAGCTGATAAACATACTTCTATAGCCTCTATAGGTAATTCTAAATACATACTTAAATAGATAAATTAACACCCAGACACAGAACAAATAGTCATGTTCATCACACAAATATTTGTCTTGGGTGGGAATCGAACCCACGACCTCACGATTCGCAGTCGGCTCATCACCCACTACGCCACGGAGTATATTCTCCTTTTCAATTGAGATTTAGCAGCAGTCAGGTTATATCCACCAAAGCGGAGGAGAGACGCGTATAAGGCAGCGCCGCCGACGCAGTAGAGAATGGTATCCCCCTGCACATCACATATCTCTGCTTCCTCGTGGCTAAACGAAATATTCTATTGAAAATACGGGTTGCACTACTTTGGTCAAATCTGATATTCGTCAAATCAAGTCAAGCTGTAGGTCGTCAAGTTGTCGGTTAGTCGAATCATGCAATAAAAAAACATGTTTTTTCCTAGAAGATAGTCATGGTAAACGACCTTGGCACTATTTTTTTAAGCCTTAAAAATATTTGTAAAAACAGAATTCAGTATTGAATGACCCCTTTGTTTTTATTTCTTTACTATCGAATTTCTAAGTTGTTAATTTCAACAAAAATTACTCCGCCGTTTGTGGACCGATTTTCAAAATTCTTTTTTTGTTCGTATGCTTATACTCCCGAGGTGGTCCCACTGTCACCAAATCAGGATCTGATGATGGGATCCCAGGGAAATCGAGGGGAACTCTCAAATTTTATAGGCACACACATTGATTTTCTTATACTTTCTGAAGCATGATATATTTATGCATAGTAATCATCATCTCATGTTGCTGAGCTGATGATGGAAGGTACTGCAACAGTGAGGAGTTGAAAGCAAATTCTTTCAATAAATAGTTTTTTATTCCAAATCTTACATTCCTGAGGTGGTCCAACTGTCACCAAGTCAAAGTCTGATGAATCGGGGATCCCAGAGAAATCAAACGGAACATTCAAATTTTATCCCTTTCAGACCTGAGATTTTTTTTCTATTCGATCAAATAAATACTTATCATTTATTTGAAAGTAGGTGGCCTATTTCATGAAAAAAATAATTTAAAAAATCTTGTAATTACCGAATTACTTTAAAGCACATATCACGGACGTGAGTTTCGGGTCACTACTATACCAACGCACGATAGTGACTTCATAGTTATTTAAGCTAAATATTCATAATTAAGACATTATTCGTCGACAAGTGGTCATACCCGTCATATCTTTTCCCTATTGAAGGGTTATGGGTGGGAGTGGGAGCTCGATCCGTCCAGCCAGCAGCCCCGGGAAGGGCGGTGGTGTGTGCAAGGCCGCATGTCGCCATAAGCATCGGAAGGTGCAGGAGAGCACATCTGCTCTTCCGAAGATGGGTCCATTCTGGGCGCCACGCGTGGAAGACACCGGTGCCTTCCACTGGAGATCCCAGAGTCCTCCCCAAGCGCAGAGGCAGGCCACCGAAGGGGTTTTAGTGCGGTCAAATCCCACATAACCCGGTACCCTCTCCCAAGGTGCAAGGTACCTTTTGAAGGTTTCCCTCTCCAACAAAAAAAGGTCCATAAAGTGGAGTATTACTTTCAATGTCCACTTAATTTCATGTATGTCCTATAATACTCCATTGATTGGTCCAAGACATCGACTCCACCCATGAATGCATTGTAGGATGTAATAATTTTAGGAGCATCAACATCAATGTAGCATTTTTCCTTTTTCTCCTAACGTTGGACTTTATCTGTTCCGTTCCACTTTCTTTCCATTTGACTAAAACTATGTCGTTGGATACTCTGTGGTCAATGTCTCCCTTCGCGTTTTTTGTCATCTTTCAAACTTAACTGTTGCCTCTCTGGAATGCGATTTACCATGATCGGATCTGTTCCATGATATCTACGTCTCTTAAATTTGTCCAATAAAGGAATAGAGGTAAAATATCTGTCAAAAAACACAGCTTAAGGAACACAGGAACACTCTGGATAAGGCAAAGAACTACGGCAGGTCCTAACCCAAGATGATTTGAAAAAGCAGGATTATTATGATAAAATGGTGAGTGCTCCGAGGAACTTTTCAAATTGATGCCTACACCACCATTCCATGATTATACCACCAGACGAAGATTAAAGTTCCACCAGCACCTGGACTCGTGGCGGTCCTCCACGTAGATGTAGGTTATGGGACAACCTTCCTGTTGAGGTATTCCCAGTGGACTATAACATGCGGTTCCTCAAGAAAGCTGTAAAAAAAGGTTCTCCTCCAAAGCCGGTAATGCTCGGACGGCTTTCCTGGGGTTGCCCGTGTCCATAGATGACGGTGATCTCTTAACATCACCACCGTCTGCCTTTTTATTCAGTTTATTTATATAAAAAAGTAAGTAAGCCCTTCGCTAGAGGTGACAGCAAATTTTTCAAGGCCCACAGGGCGTAGTTTGTTGATGAAAATTGAGAATTTTCAAAACCCGGAATTCCTCATTAAGGCCGTCTAGTTCTAAGTCAGAACAATTTCCATCCTCCAGCAGGCTTAACAAGAGTTCGTCTATTAATGGTAACTTTAAAATTAAACTAACTAATTAGGAAACAATTTTTCTTATTTTTTTTATCTTAATGAAGTAGACATGCAGGCCATGTATTGTTAAATGGTCACTGCAGGCCACGGACAGCTGCACACAAGTTCTAGCAAGGCTGGGTTTTGCCTGAAATCGTAAGCGGGTACGTTGTTACTCCAGAGGCTGATGGGCGCCTGAAATACATAAGTCTGGCCGGCAACTGCACCTTTCCACCGAAAAACAATAGAATTGCTTCACGGCAAAAAAGGGGGGTACAGCTGTGGCACCACCCCGGCTGAACCTTTAAGTTCTGTCATCTTTAAGACCCCCTTTAAGTAAAAATAAAATATAATCACTATCGTGCGTAAGTACAATTGCAACCCAGAGCTCACGATCGTACTACTACTAATTTTCAAAGCCATAACTCCGAGTTTAGTTGTTTAATGGTTATTTTTTTTCTTTTGTATATTAGTATAACATTTAAACTATAAAACAAACCGAAAATATAATTGAAATACCTAGAAAAACAAAAATAAAACAGTAATATTTAGTAAGTCTTGTCTGAGGATCCGCGTACGCCGCCATCTTTTCAGCCTGCACGTGGTAACTAAGCTGTGTAGAGTAGGGATGCCCGATCTGAATCGATTTTTTAGAAGATCGATTCACGGCAATACGATCTGCCGATTTTTTGAATCGATTCAACAGGATGCGATCTTCGCTTAGATCGAATCACATGCCTGGAAGATCGTATGAAAAAATCGTATCATCTAAAACAAAAATAATGCTAATTAAACAATATTTATTTATGATCTATGATAAGATAACACTAACATTTTAGAGGGGACGATATATCTACAACAAAGTAAGATCATTACCTACACCTTTGTTGATATAGTCTCGAGTTACCTACCTTCCCTCGGACTGCGGCGAGTATGAAATATGAAATGAAGGTATGTATTAATATTTTGTTTATTTTATACGTCGGTCAGACTCATGTTTTTTGTCAATATTGTAGATTGCACTACGGTTGAATACGAAGTGTGTTAGGAAGCGTGACACATTCATTTTGAATATTGTTTTAAATATGACTCCGCCAGTTTAAATCAGATGTTTGGAAGTTTTTTGTTAGATGTGATACGGGTGGTCAGTGCAAATTATGTCAACAGAATGTGATAACCAAAGGAACGAACGAATTTAAAAAAAACAGTTCATTTGTCGAAATTGTTATTTTTGAAAAGCTTAAATGCGGAGAGTTGAAATCTTTAGTTTTATTATAGAAACCATATGCCTATAGATATACATGCCTATTATTATGTCGAGAAATAAATCTTAAATGCAATGCCATTGTCTTTTTATTATTTTTATAAAATTATGATACGATCTTCCAAGATCGTATGAGATCGATTCAATGCAATACGATTCAGATCGTGGATCGATTCAAGGGGTTACGATCCATTACGATTCAAAAGATCGATTCAAAACAAAAAATCGGGCATCCCTAGTGTAGAGCCAAAAACGATTCCTGATTGGTTAGTTTAATAAACTCACGATCAAGCGATCTCGGTTTCGTTCGACAAAACAGATTTCGCGCGGTTTTAGAATTTTTGAACTTCGTAACTCACGATCGTGTTACTCAGGTGCGAAAGGGATATAGCACAACAAATGATTTTCATATTTTTACTAAAGCAAAACAGGCATTTTTGTATAATTATCATCATATCATGTTGCTGAGCTGATGATGGAAGGTACTACGAAGATTAGGAGTTGAGAGCAAATTCTTTCAATAAATGGTTTTTTGTTCGATATCTTACATTCCTGAGGTGGTCCAACTGTCACCAAGTCAAAGTCTGATGATGGTATCCCAGAGAAATCGAAGGGAACATTCAAATTTTATAGCACAAAAAATGATCTTTACTGAAGCAAACCAGGTATTTGTGTATAATTATCATCATATCTCATGTTGCTGAGCTGATGATTGAAGGTACAACTCCTCAACGGTTAGGAGCTGAGAGCAAATTCTTTCATTAATTTATACGTTCAAGTGGACTGATAGTAGTATTCTTTCAGGCTATAAGATGGCTATTAGATAAACATGATTATAAAAAGTATCTCTTTAACGTTTAGAAGTTAAGTGAAAAAAATTCCAATTATGCTTATACGTCATATGTGCAGAATTATTAAAATTACTAAAAAGAGTGAAATAAATTAAGTTTTTAACAAAAAAATAGAACCGACTTCAAACGGTAAAAAATAAAATTGTTCAGTACCTACTTCTTCTTGCTTATGGTAATGACTCTTAAAACTATTTTTGGATTCTATTGAAAATGCGGGTTGCACTACTTTGGTCAAATCTGATATTCGTCAAATCAAGTCAAGCTGTAGGTCGTCAAGTTGTCGGTTAGTCGAATCATGCAATAAAAAATCTATGTTTTTTCCTAGAAGATAGTCATGGTAAACGACCTTGGCACTATTTTTTAAGCATTAAAAATATTTGTAAAAACAGAATTCAGTATTGAATGACCCCTTTGTTTTTATTTCTTTACTATCGAATTTCTAAGTTATTCATTTCAACAAAAAATGACTTAAGTAGCTTTGTTTGTCCAAAATTAACTACGAGGAAGATTTAAGATTAATTTGCTGTGATCTTATTTATCCGTTCCTAGAAAAGCATTATCTACAAGTTACGCGATGATTCTCTAATAGGGTGGAGCGATTTTTTTATTATTTCGTAATCATTTTGGAATACCTGTAAAAAGTTGCTCTTCTAACTCACAAATATACCTACACACAAAATTTTATGTCACTCTTAATATATTTAGAGGTGCCCCCAACCTCATTAATATTAGAGAAATTCGCGAAAATTGATCAAAAATACATTAGTCTTATTTCCTCTCACTTATATTCTGAACGTTGCCCTGTTAGTTTATGATAGAAAAATTAAACCTTGAGACGTGTTTGTCGGGGTAGGTACGCGGGGGAGGTTATTTCACTACTCTCATCAGGCATTGTTTGAACGCCATTTGGTCAACACATGAGACGCTTCGGTTTTAAACGCTGAGATCAAGAAAAACAACTCATGTAAGCATTTATAATTTAATGTTGACAGTTAATGTATTCTAGATCGGAATAAAGTACTTTCGATTTAAATTTATACCTATTATTTTTGTTCATTACAGTAAAATGTCTCAACTCAAAACTCTACAAACGACGTCTTGTCCCGTGTTTGGTATGCCAGAGAAGTTACCAGTATCTCAATTGCCTCCTTATAATGATATTATGAAATATTATCTATTCGTTAAATATCAATTAAAGACAGACAAAATAACAAAAGAGCCGACGGTCCATGACATATCCGAAATATTGGCTCAAGAGGTATTAGATATTTGGCAAAAAGCTTCGCTACCAACATTAGCCGTAAGAGAATACTACAACTAATTCGTGCCTACCACGACAAATATAGAAATTTAATGAAACCTTATCATGGCCGTCACACAAACAAAAACTATCAACAGAAAATTAATACATTTATAGCTGAGTCTCATAGTTTATTTGATATTTGCAGTTGCAAATGCAAACTTATCTCAAACTGTTCGTGTTCAAAAGACAGTCGTGTTCCCAAATAAGAAATAAATTTTCTACTCGATCAAAGAACCACAAGAAAGATGATGATAGGTGGTATAGATCTAGCTGCAACTATAAAAAATAAGAAAAAACAAGAAAGGAAACAAAAAATTTCATAGTGTAACAGAGAAATAATTGATTCCGAGAAACCGTGCTGTTCTCGTTCGTTAACTAATGATGTGACATTGGCAATCGAAAGTACCAGTGCCAGTTCCAGCAATAGCGAAGCTTCTAGTCCACATAAAATTCCATTTGCGCCACCAACAAAAAAGAAGAGATTAAATTTACCATCGTTAGCTCTTGCGTGCGATCGTACTGGAGTTTCTGACAGAGCCGCTGCTGTTATAGCTTCTTCTGTGTTAAAAGATGTGGGAATTATTTCTAAAAACGATACCAGTGGGGTCATTGATCGATCTAAGTTGCGCCGTGAGAGAACTAAAGTCAGATCAGCTTTACAGAATGCAGATCGCGATAAAATAATACCTACGTGGTATTTATTTTGATGGTAGAAAGGACAAAACTTTGGTTAGTATTCAGAAAGAAGGTAAATTTTACAGAAAAAGAGTTACATAAGACCATTATGTGATTTTATCGGAGCCAGGAAGTGACTACTTCGGGCATGTCACGTGTGAGTCAGGCACTGCGAAAGGTATTAAAAGTACTATTTTAACTTATTTGAAATCCAAATCGGTGGAACTCAGCGAAATATCTGTTTTTTGTATCTTGTTTCTTTAATAAATAAATTGTTCGAAATAAGTTACGGCTCTTTTAGTTATCACATTTCTAAGTAAATAAACTGATATTCATTTAATGGTAGCCCTGAAATTCAGAAAAAATACTTTCATGAACAATCTGACAGTGTGATAACATAATGTAAAAATTAGTTATATTTACCGATTTTCAATTGTGTTGGGGCACCTCAAAACATTAAAATAGATTAAACAATATTTGGTATGTTTGATTTTCACATACAAAGACAACTTTATATCGCTATGCCGTTGAAAAAAAAAAGTTTTTTTATTTTTTCATATAAGATCACTCCACCCTATTCTCTAATCATCCTGTCAAATCATAAATAGATATTTGAATTTGTTTAGTCCTTTTAAAAGTGACAATGTTACTAATAAACGGTTTCAGAAAATTGTCTGTCCTCTTGGCAACTTTTAGTAAATATTTGTGAAGGACTATTTAGGTTAGTTGTTTCCATAAGGCATCCCTTGGGGCGATACGTCGTAAAACAAACCAAATTAAACAAATATAGGATTATATTCAGTGAAACATTCAATTCCAACATAACAAACATTGGAGCTAGCCAATAGTTTGTACAAGCTGTGTACAGTCTCCTTCACAGGGTTTTGCAGTGGTTTCAGTATATAAATCAACAAATACACTATAATCCCATTTGCCACAATTACGATTGTCAAATAATCTAAGCCACTATGTTACTATGATCTCTCAAAATACCTCAAACCGGGTTAATGTAAATAGCGCAACCGACACACATTGTTAATGTAAAACAATTTGACTCGAAAACTGTTTTGGACGAAAAACGGGAACGGCCTACAAGCCCGAACCTCACTGCGAATTACTCACAGTCTATAATGTAAAAGAAATAATTAAAAAGGGATATAAATTAAACTATTATTATCGTTTCGAATTACTAAAAGTGTCTTAAAACGTCTAAGGCAACTTTACGAAAACTTATTGTATTTTTTCTTAATTTATTACATCATATATATACATAATTTCGACATAATCATTTATTTAATAACGTAACATTTCTCTGGCAGGTCAAGTAAAAAATTAAATAGTAACATATACATACTGTTCAGACGTTGACACGGCTTTCAGCCACATTAATTATATAGTGCTCAGTTACAATATCCATAATGTGCAGTAACCACATACCCTCGGGGAAGCGATTGTGAATTTTGTACTAAAATCGAATTAATTATTTGCTGCAAGCTTATCCCCGAAATGTACGTGTAAAATTTGGTAATTCGACAATATTAGAACATTTCAATGCTTACACAGTACATTTTAACACATTTTATTACACAATTTAATAGATGTTAAAGCTAACTTAGTAAATTTAGTATAAAAGCATAAACCTACCATTGATTTTGATTTTCTTCATGACACGTAATGCTTATTTACAAGGTTACAAAGTTATTGCAATTATAACCTTGACCAATTGTTCTATTTGTAAATAGTTTATTAACAATATTAAGATGCAATATTTCAGTCACAGGATAAATTGAAACAAGCATTTTAAAACTATTTTCGATCATAATTTTATAACAAACAATTGATTTACAACAATAAACAAAATTTTAAGAAATTGAGAAGGCTGCTTGTTCCCCGAAAACGGGAAATCATTTCATTTCAGCAATACACAATATTTCTCGGCCATGTTTTAATGTTAAAAGAGTAACCCAAGCCAATGAACTGCATCTTACAATATCAGTTTTGCACTTTAAAAAAAATATTTACTTTTCAGAATGGTTAAATACTGTTTAATTTGAAATCGACACGGTATCTTAAAATGCTACAGTTGCCACTAATAATACACTTCAATATTTTATTTGCAGCTTACTCCTGCAATAAAACTTATTTCAAAAGAGAAATAAAAGTGACGCCGAGTTTTTAAGTACTATTTCCTACAAATCATAAAAAAATTACTGAAGCAGAATAAATGCGTGTAAGAGACGCTCGTATCAAGACTATATCTGCGTGTTTACAACATTCTAATGATCAACTTTACTACTTTACCTATAACAGACTCGCAGTCAGCTCAATTTGATTACAGTCATAATATATTATATTTCACTAGCTATGGAGACTTCAGAGAGTTTTATCACCCAATCATTCTGTAATTTCAATATAAAAACCAGATGTAACTTAGAAGTACTCTATAAAAATCTATCAAACAGCTACTATATAGCTCGATACTATAAAAGAATAGTAGCCGATATACATTTCCATATAAAATAATGTTAACTATCTTCATGTAACTAAAACACATCATTATAATTTATGATATAACATGATATTGCTTTATTTTTCTGACACACTGCTTTTTAAAGCATTCACCTATACATGTGAGGCATATTTACATACATTAGTATTTATTGCAGACATTATTATGGAACTTGTTAGTCACCTAATATTAAAATACATGAGGCACATTAATTTAATATCATCCCATCAGATGCACTGTTTATTATCATAAGAATTTATTACTTAGACGAGGGTGTTTGATAAAAAAAAATGCTTAATTTTGCCGAATCACCAAAGGAGTTAAACCAGTCGAATATACACGAGAAGCATTCAAAGTGAAACGGTTGGCACAGCCTTGCAAGCAACATGGCTTACATTTTCGCCTCGTCAACAAACCAGTTGCATGCTAGATAGAGTATAAATAAAAAGATAGCATAATGTAAAACCCTTTCCATACACATTACGAGGCCACGATATGATCGACACTGGAAATGCTAACAGGCGATATAAATCAACAATATTTTAAAAATTCAAAGATATTATGATATTTAAAAAAAATCACAAATAATTTGTTTTATATATGCAGGCGAGTTATGTGCGATAGTATGTATATCTTTATGGTTTATTTCCTTTCGAACTTGGTGTTATATTCTTACAACTACTATCACCAAAACCAAACACGCGCATATATGAATCAAACCATTCGTACTGAAATACGCCTCTCGCCTTCCTATTACAAATAAACAACCTCTACGCTCTTACTCGAATCTAACACAATTCGCAACATTAAATAAATAAAAATTAATAATAATCCGAGAATTACTCAATAGATCTTATCTAGCGGTACTATTACGTGGCCGGTGTTACGTGCTACATTAGATCAAGACTACATACAATGAACCGTAGTTAGGGAAATCAAACGTAGATGTTAATATACATACGTGTAAGGCTATAGATAGGACCCTGGCGACGGTAAAATTCTTTCCGAGAATACTTCACCAGATTTAATATTTCTTTGCACACGAACTGGGTGCAGTCATATAAAAGTAAAACAATTAATTTGAGCGCTGAAACCCGACACTTATAACAAGCTATAGTCGATATATCAATCTGTCTAAAGGCACACGACTACAAACATTAATAGGCTAATATTAATTCAATAATGTAGCATCAGCCCTATTTTTCGCTCAAATTAAGTGCCAGCATTGTTTCGCTGAGATGCAACCCTAAAGTTACGCTCGCCAAAGAATTGTACCACCGGGAGGACGTCATTCATACGCGTCGTCGGGTATTCCGGTCCAAATCAACTGCTAGATTTTCTTAAGAAATGCGCCACCGGGAGAACGTTCGCGAGAATCGCTTACAGCAATCCCAGCGGAGGCGAGAAGGCTCAGTTGTAGATCTTGATGGCTTTCTCCAGGTAGTTGACGCGGGAACGCTTGGGCGTCTTGTTGATGTGCTCCAGGCCCAGCCAGGGCCTCGCCGTCGCATCTGGAAGGGACATTGCTACATCCAGTTCTAGCACACATTCTTTTGAGAATCGAAGACAATTTATTACTACATAATTTACGAAGTAGGGTGTCCACTGATAAATTAATAAACATGGGAAAAGATGGTAGAAAGAAAAAAAAATTAATTAATAAATATTTGAAACAATTATTAATTAGTGAATTTTCTTTGAATAAATTTGTGAAGTGAATTTTCTTAATATTTCTCGTACAAACAATGTGGACACCCTGATGAATATATTTACTTACTTGTATTACTACTCGGCCTGAAGTCGAAAATATTCACTGTCGCCCCTTCACTTATGTAGTTTGGTCTACCATTTGTTACTATTGCGAAATTGTACTGCAAAAACAAAAAAAAATGTTTTAGTTTTTTCATATCATATCATTATTTTAATTTCAGAACCAATCCGCAAGCCATGGAGACTTGATCATAATTGTATAATAAAATGAATTTGATTACTATCATGTAGGCTTGTTGTTAGTGATCAAGTTGTCCTATGTGTATGGCTAGCTAGCAACAACATCTTATATGTATTATACATAATGTATATAAAATTCTCGTGTCACAATGTTAGTTGCTATAATGCTACGAAACGGCTCGACCAATACTCATGAATTTTTCTAGATCTAGGTCTGAGAATCAGTCACAACTATATTTCATCCCCCTAGGTGATAAGGGTGGCCCACCACAAACATTTAAACGCGGTACGGAGTTTTGTTTTATAAAATGAAGTAACAGAGTGAAGAAACATGCCGAGGTGTGGACATCACAACTTCTCGGTCTAGTATTTGCCATCTTTTTATAAAGATAATAATATAATAATAAATAATATATAAAGATAATAATATATAATAAAAATAAAACTTCATGGCCAAAATGGGGACTGCAGTGATACGCCTTTTTTCCAACCAAGTTCGATTATACTTCATTGAACAAAATCTCTCCATAGAAACAGAAGTAATTGTTCCACAGTATGTGACATCCCCAAAATGGCATTTATTCCTTTTCTCTGATTTTTATGATCTTTTTTCAAAAGTACCCACATATAAGACATGAAATGGGAACAATTTCATAACTACCCACATATTCATGATATCACCAGCTTAACTAATCATTATTAATTTCGGGGAGCTCAACTAGTTGCGGACTGTACAGAGGTCTTTCAAAAAGAATCATGAATAAAACTGACAGTTTTTTAATATTTATGTATATCCGTATCCCTACGAAAGGTTTTTAGTACCTCAATACTAGAATTTTTAGTAAAAAAAATAGTTATTCATACCTAAATAGACACAATTAAAAATGTGAAGATCTAACCTTTTCCCACTCCTTATCAGGAATATCGAGCTTCCTCTGCAGGCGGTCCTTGACATCCTGGAAGGGCTCCTGGTGCTTGACACGCGTGTAGAACGGGATACCGAACGTCGCGTACACCTGCTTGTGGAAGTGTGCGCACGGGACTAATAACTCGTACTCCTAAAAGGAATAAAACAATTGATATAGTCTAACCAGCTGTAGAATAATTTTGCGTTCCCCTGCTTGGTTCATCTCTTCATAGAGAAAGCACATAGTATTGCGGACGATGCACAACGCCAGTGATCGACACAGCTAAGCAACTGCCGCAGTTTAAGGGTCACAGCACACATATCAACTTGGAAAGGGATCGTCACCGTATCGCATTTCGCCTCGCCGTCAACCAGGCGTCAACCTAACGTATGCACGTAACCAAAGCGTATCAGCAGCTCCCGTACGTCAACTCGGCTACGGCTAGGCGACACCGCGCTTACGGCTCGCCGACCGCTGGCTGGCCTGGTTCGCAAAAGAGCACAGGCCGCCCTCCAGCCAGGAGTGATGACCTGAAGAAGATAGCGGGAAGCAGCTCGATTCAAAGAGCGGTTTATGTCCACCAGTGAACTTAAGGCTGATTAATGGATGGATGGACGTATAAACGGATGGACAAATGGACTGATGGACGGATGAACGGATGAACGGATGGATGGATATTCAGCGATTTCATTACAGATATTATCAGAGACAACTCTGATAGAGACAGATCTTAATTGCACAAAAGCAAAATGGCTGACAAGGTTGTGTTTTGAAATCGAAGTTGCCCGCACTCTTCAGATAGAAAGAATACTAAAGGCAGGCCAATGACACTCCATACAAACCAACCGCCCGCTCAGAACGTCTACTTCTACTACTAGTACAAGATCCCACTGCTCGATTCTACTTTATCTGTTTTTTCGATACAACTAATTTTAAATTAATGTTTATAAAGTATACAATGGATTAGGGATAGGTTGCCTAACAAAAATTAGCCGCAATTACCTGCAATTAATTTTAGTATAATTAATTCGTTACTGTAACTTGCAGCTATGTTTCTTTAATGTTTTTACATTTGAAAGAAAATAATGTCACGAATTCAATAAAAAATGGTTGCCAGCTCTCAGTCAGCCGCAGCGTTAGGGTTGCCAGGTGTAAACAGGTAAATTAGAGTTAATTATTTACACTCAACTGTTTTTTTTAATCTTAATACAAAATTAAAGTTTTATCTATACTAATTACGAAAATCCATGGTTACCAGTTGGAAAATGGCCATAAACCGAGGTTAATTTTTTTATAGGTGTTTTCTAAACATCCGTACACAGAAAAAAAAACATTGTGATTTATTGTATAATCATATATTTACTGATTGATAGTATCACCTAAACATGACCTACACGCGAACGCCGCGAGCACTTACAAACTGAAAACCCTGAATTTGATCTGCCAGACTTGCCAGGTGCGGGTGTGAGGCGCGACAAATTGGTGGGGGTGAGTGTCGCTTCTTTTCGTTAGTAATAAATTAGTATTCTGTGCTAAAGGGCTGGTTAGCAACTGTTATCTGTAACCCCATCAGTCCTATGCTTAATGTTCACTCAAGCATGGAAAACGGGAATTATAATATGGGTCACTGGCGATCACCCTACCACTTCTGCTATTGCTTAGTTTTGTAGATCACCACCGAACAAATCAATGTATGTGTGTCATTTTATTCATCAATACTATAACGCTCGTGATTGCTAGGCCTTACACTTCCTACATTGAAGTCCAAAACGTAAGTTAATATTATAATGGCTCACTGTCAAGTTCAGTTCATCCCGAGGGATCTCCTCTATCCGGTAGAGGCGGGGCGGCGATATGGTGACCTGATCCAGTGTCAACTCAGGCTCCGGACCCGGCAGCACCTTGTGACACGATACTTCTACGATCCGTAACCTGCCAGAATTAATGGAAAGAGTTTTTAACAGGAAAGGGGCATTTTAATTTTATCGCCATTTTTGTACTCATAGCCTTATTCATAAACTTTATTTAAATTTCATGCAATTTATTATTTAAACGATGTTTTTTTTTAAAATGCATGCATAAACGTTGTTTAGAGTTAATCTGTTTATATCTTAAATAGCTGCCAAATTTAATATTCTCACACCCTTATTTATTTAGAAGCAATCATCAAAATCGTTTTAGAACAACATATTTTTAAACACTGTATAAGGGATAATCACTCTATTTATTAAAATATGCTTAGGAATCTCTTTAACAAGCTTTTAAGAATAATGCTATGAAAATTTAAGAGGCCACTTAAATACATTTAGAATAACCCCACAGAATATTATATTACAGTGTGTACTCTATAACTCGAACCTCGTTAAGTCGAAATCCACAGTAAGTCGAAAAAAATTGCCATTCCCTTCCTAAATACGCGGTATCTCGAATTATTTAGAATGTGTAACTCGAACAAAATGTTATTTCCCTACGAAGTATTGATAGTACATATTTATACACTACAACTCGAATTTCAAAAAGGAGACTCTGTAAGTGATATGATGACGTCTTACTTGGAATTCCCCGAAATAATAGCAATAAAAACCAAAATGAATGTTCGGGTTCGGGGCTTTCTCTAATCTATTGTTTTTGTCTTATACACGTGCAATGAATGAATACATTCATAAAACTTTCTAAGTAACACAGCTGTGAACGTTATGTTTGTTCCTTGTCGACACAAGACTTAGCGGAGCTTGTCCGTCAGTATTTATTTTAAGTCGAAATTTCTGCAATTAAATCATATGTATCTCGAAGTTCTTGTTAATTCAAAACTCTGAATAACCTAAAATTTTTACATCTTATAAGTTCTGTAGTGTGTTTAGAACACTGCATAAAATGTACTGTATTCATAACACTACAATTCTAATGTATGAATGAATGAATGAAACTCATTTCATACATAAACCGCTGCATTCATAAAATGTAGTTTTTATTTTACTTTTTTAATCTTATTCCTTATTTCCTTAAGCTTAGGATACAAGGACTGTATCCTGAAGACTAGTGAATGGACTTTTTGTATTGCATAATTACAAAAACTCAAGAAACTTATTATGGCCAACAGTTATTTAGAAAAATCATAAATCTCGAAACCTATCAAAAATTTACTTAGAAACACAAAGAAAAAATACAAATACAGATAAATATTATTATACTGGTAATCCAAACCACAAAAGTAGCTTATACTGAAAAAATAGTTTATACTCACTTTCCAGATCCATCGGGTGACATTTCAACAACCTTAGCTGCTTCTTCTAATATATCTGCTACTTTACCACCTTTATTTGGGTATAATATTAATTCCTTCTCTTCTTTATAATTTGGACCAACCTGTCAAAAGTGTAATGAAACTTATGCTACTATTTAAACTTAAACTATAGTAAGTATCCTACAATCTCAAATCTATTTTTTTTCTAAAACTTATAAATAAATGTGTAACTTACCCATAAACATTTAAACTGCTTTTTGTTGTCCAATTCATTAACTTTAATCGATAAAATCTGGTAAAACAATTTCTTAGGGCACTTTGGTTTACAGTAGACTAACAAATCCTTCAGTATACCATCATAGGAGTATCTTAGTGGAAGTCCTGGCGTATCTTTGTAACTGGAAATAATAAAACACATTAATAAATAACTGTGGTTATATTTTAAGTGCCTCATGCAAATACTAAATAGGTCCCTAAATTAATATAAAATATTTAATAAAATGTTCATTCTGCAATAACTATTTTTATGAATTTCAATTTCATTCTGCAATAACTATTTATATGAATTGAAATAATGTTACAAGTTACAAGTTTGGTGCCCATAAACGCGTTTAAATTGGTACGGCGTAAAATAAAAATCATATCTATAAAAGAGAAAGTGTGTATGTATGTTCCTTATAGACTCCGAAACAGCTGGACCGATTTAAATGAAATTCTCGGAGAACCTTCAGATTGGTCCAACGAGTAATCCTGTAAAATTTGGTTCACTTATCTTTCTAACGCGGGTGAAACCGCGGGGCACAGCTAGTGGTGGATATAGGTGCTCCTTAGAGGCTCACAGAATGCTTTATTTATAGTAAGGCCAAGGAGACGAGATAAAAAATGTAAACAAAGTTTCAGGAGTTCAAAACATGTTTATTTGAATAAATTATATACATAGCATATACTATCGACCCGGCCCAGCTTCGATCGAGCGATTAAGTGTAGTACATTAAAATCTACTTTACAAAAACCCATTTAAGTACTACAGACAAAAAAAAGACGCGCAATGAGAATGCGCGCCGGGTGATGTGATGATTTTTGGTAAAACAAAATATCATCTTCTAAAATATTTATTTTGTACAATTTTAATCTTAATTGACGAAGCTAATTAACGTTTTTATTTAGATTAGGATTAATACTGAACCGAAAAAAACAACTTCGAGATAACGTGATATTTTTCATTAACATTTTACACATAAAAGTAGTTATTGTAAGTCAAGTAAGAGATAGAGTACACTTACGGACTTTTATAAACTTTATATATCTACAATTTTCTAGAACATCACTTTAATGTACCTATCTCCACTGGTTAACGAGGCGCAAGAGAATATAACTCTCCCAGTAGGCAAGATTTGTGACAAAAATCGTTATGTTTTAGTTTAGTTACCTAAAAGCATAATCAATTATACACCTAAACCTTCCTCAGAAATTACTTTATCTATTTAAAAAAAACCGCTACAAAATCTGTTGGGTAGTTTTAAAGATCTAAGCATACATAGGGACGCGGGAAAGGGGTGGGAAGCGAATTTGTTTTAAAATATGTAGTGATTTATTACAACACTTCTTCCAAAATACCTACTTGAGAAAGTGACACCGCAATTCTAAAAATCATATTTTTAGAGCAGCGAAAAATACGCACATAACAAACTATTTTGCCAAAGGTGCTCGCCGAGGGTTTGTTCTCGGTATTTCCGAGTCGGAATCCGCGATCTTAACCGCTCGACTATCGCTACTCGAATGAATTGATTAGTTGTATGTTTATGAGTACGTGGCTTTATACCACTGCATCTTCTAAATCCCAATTACAATTACTCAAGAACATACAAATCGAATCTAAATCCCAATTACAATACCAAGAACATGAAAATAAAACAAGAGCACAATATAAATTTTCTTTTTTCGACTTCCCGTCAAAACTCGACCAAATGTTGACAACTGCGGTACTGACTGCTTTCCTGTACCACGTAACACGCAATAACCGCTGTCAACGACTAACTGACGCCATTAGTGCGTATGAATGATAAGGACAGAGATAATAATTGCTTGCTTTCGCAATAGCAACTTGGTAACGGTCCGTTTGTTTACATTCTTTATCTCGTCTCGTTGGCCTGACTATAGTTTCTAATTGGTAATTAACTAACCACATTTGCTAGTACTTCTAGGTTATCATTATAAGAATGATTTCAATATATTTGTGCACCTTTAATATTATGTCGATTGCATGTATATTTATTTGCAAACGATTTGAATTTAAAATTCTAAAGCATGAAGCTTGGTAAGACGAAATGAACTTACTTTTGACACTTAAAGAACTGTATTAGATATGGATCGACGTTGAGCCTTTGCCCGACCGCCCTCGCCATCTGGTCATAACGCATCTGCATTGACAATTCCATTGTGAACCTGGAACATAACAATAAAATTTTGTTTCAAATGGACAGACTAATCCATAACTACTTATACAAATTGAATAGCTGGCGTAAAACGCAAGCGGTCTACGCAGCTAAGAGCGGTTGGAGCTGTGTGGTGGAGTAAATTCCAGAGCTCCACAATAATGGGGAGAGACCTGTGCCCAGCAGCGAATCGCAGAAAGGGTTACAGCCACTAAAAGCGCTGTTGTTTCTAGATAATATAATTTTTTTGTTATGGTCAGGTCATGATTTTCCACCAAAATTTTCATGGAAATGTTAGCAAGCTGTGCAATTTTGCTACTGATAGATATCAGTATAGACATCAGCATGTAACAAAAAATAATATTGTATAACATCAGAAAAGAAATGGCCAGTGAATCTGGTTCATTCTAAGTTATGAGGGTTCAAAAACCCACCAAGTGCTACGAGCGCTTCGCCTGCTCATCATGGCGAGGGCACTGCCGTACCCTCGGATTGATATTCCATTGATGAATATCCCATATTGAGTATCATAAAACTAACCAATTTATTACCCCTCTCCCAAACACACAATGGCGACTCACCCCGGATCGTTGGGCACGCTCTTGTCCACGAACTGCACCTCGACCTTGTAGAAGATGTACTTGAAGTAGTCCTGGCACGTGGGCAGCTCCAGCTCGTCGTGCCGGTGGTCCGCGCGCTCGAACACGATGATGTCGCCGTCCATCAGCTCGTCCAATACCTGGCCGCGTGCACACGACTCAACCCGAGCGGGTACGGACGCGCCCGGATGCGTACGGAACGACAACGTGGGTGATGGGGGTTTCGATACGTTATGTTGGACTGTTCCATATTTATAGGCAAAATAGGCAGATAGTGGGGGCTTCGGATGGACTGATTCATCTTTATGGGCAAAATGGATGGTTAGTAGAAACTTTACGTGGATTGATTCATCTTTATGGGTAAAATAGGTGGATAGTGGGGGCTTCGCGTGGACTATTTATATTTATAGGCAAAATAGGGGCATTCCTAGTGCACTGATTTATCTTTATGGACAAAAATGGATGGATTGTGGGAGTAACAAGTGGACTCATTTATATTTATGGGCAAAATAGGTGGATAGTCTAAGACCATGCTATTATATTTCGTTTGAAGAACAATGATCATTAATTTCAGAAAACAGTAAATAAGGCGATTTTAAACTGTTATATAAAGGAAAAAAACATTGATGTCCTCAATAATAAATCACTCTAGTAGACTGTTGGATTGCACGTAAGGAATTTGATACTTCTAAAAATGTTGTCGTTCTGTAACTTGCATCAAGCACTCATCATTACAAACTAAGTTTCGAAATTTTATTTTGATGTGTGTATCGATTCATTTTGATTTGTGCATTTTTTTTTTACTTAATAATGTGTTTTACAAAAACCATACAAATAAAAATAAATAGATGCACACCGTTTTATATACTGATATTTGTCTTGCTTTATATTTTTAACGATGCAAAATGAAGCTTAAAGCGTGCTTTCTATTAGAATATATTTTTGTTACAACCTCTATGAGAAGCTATTAAGCGAATAATAAGTGAAAAATCGTCAATACCTCTCGATTCATACCTTCCCCAGTAAGACATGTTTGCTACAAATTAATTACTGTCACAAATTAGCAGAGAGACCGCGCATAATATAATAAATACGTAACTTTAGTTCATTCATAGATAATATTTCGCTATAGCATATTAAGCTATTATTCTTTAATTTGGTTTTTTAATAGCTTTCATCTATTTTGTACGATTAGGTCAAACAAGAAACGAAAAATTGTAAATAACTAATCAGAAGAAATATACCGTACAACTTTAATTACAGCTCTCAAAGATACAATATTAAAATGGCAATATTTTTAAATGTGGCGACTGTAGCTATAGCAAAGGATTCAGTCTGAAAGAAATCTGTCACCTCATCCAAAATAGGTATTAACAGCTTCAAAACGAATCCTTAGTTGTACAGTTTTAATGTGACCCATTTCCAGGCATTCAACATTCTGTCATGATTCACATTAACAAGATTAAGATAAGCCGTCGGCACGCGTTTCAGCTTATCGGATCACGCTCTCAGAATCGCTTTAGCTCAGGTTTACTACAAACACTGAACTTTTCTTCGCCACAGCGTCAGTCATATGATAGTCATATGATTTGAATACCATATGAACAACACACATCTACTGTATGTTGAGTCATCTCTCAATTAATACGCTTAAGACTATGAAAAGTAGGGATGCCCGATCTGAATCGATTTTTTAGAAGATCGATTCACGGCAATACGATCTGCCGATTTTTTGAATCGATTCAACAGGATGCGATCTTCGCTTAGATCGAATCACATGCCTGGAAGATCGTATGAAAAAATCGTATCATCTAAAACAAAAATAATGCTAATTAAACAATATTTATTTATGATCTATGATAAGATAACACTAACATTTTAGAGGGGACGATATATCTACAACAAAGTAAGATCATTACCTACACCTTTGTTGATATAGTCTCGAGTTACCTACCTTCCCTCGGACTGCGGCGAGTATGAAATATGAAATGAAGGTATGTATTAATATTTTGTTTATTTTATACGTCGGTCAGACTCATGTTTTTTGTCAATATTGTAGATTGCACTACGGTTGAATACGAAGTGTGTTAGGAAGCGTGACACATTCATTTTGAATATTGTTTTAAATATGACTCCGCCAGTTTAAATCAGATGTTTGGAAGTTTTTTGTTAGATGTGATACGGGTGGTCAGTGCAAATTATGTCAACAGAATGTGATAACCAAAGGAACGAACGAATTTAAAAAAAACAGTTCATTTGTCGAAATTGTTATTTTTGAAAAGCTTAAATGCGGAGAGTTGAAATCTTTAGTTTTATTATAGAAACCATATGCCTATAGATATACATGCCTATTATTATGTCGAGAAATAAATCTTAAATGCAATGCCATTGTCTTTTTATTATTTTTATAAAATTATGATACGATCTTCCAAGATCGTATGAGATCGATTCAATGCAATACGATTCAGATCGTGGATCGATTCAAGGGGTTACGATCCATTACGATTCAAAAGATCGATTCAAAACAAAAAATCGGGCATCCCTAATGAAAAGGAGTGATGGCGTAAAACTGATAAATAATACCTTTTCGAGGGGATCATTGTAGTTGTTGATCTTCTCCACATAGTCGGGCTTGATTTCTTCGTACAACACGAGAGGTGTGTCAGGTGGGAATCCTGGGGAAGTAATAAAATAGAGTTGTAATACAATTATATTGCTGGCTTGAGTTTACATTTGCGTTATGTAGACATAACCTAAATTCGTACTTTGGTAATGATCAGGTTTTAAAATATTTTAAATCATGTCAAAAGATTTTATATACTTATAGCGCAATAACCCCTACACTGTTTTAAATTACCCTAAAAAATTGTAGCTTAATACGTCAAAATAGTAAGACTGTAACATAAGTAATAACTTCACAAAATAGTCTATTATCTATTTTTTAATACTACTCTACTCTCTAGATTCTAGATCACAACAAACCAAACCCTGCTGAGTGTCCATCCCAACCTTACACAGGGTAGAAATTTGAATCAAGACAATAAATAAATTCACAAACCTGCTCGTTTATTCAAAATTGGTATGAGATCAGCCGGTTTGCTAGCGATAGGCAAGTAGTGGTGTCCGCAATAATGTATGCGCTTCTGCTTCGGGTCGTAGAACTTGAAGAATAAGACTACGTCGTTCTCCTTGTCGAAGGGAGGTAGTGCGCTGAAGCCAGAGTCGGGAGGCAGCATCTCAAGGAAAATGTTCCATGGGTTCATATTTTCTGACACATCAGCTACAGTTTTGTTCTGATCGTTGAGGATGTCGAGGCAAGTTGGTCTGCATGTCTGTTGAAAGATAAGTATGTGTTAAGAATAAATTAGAAGAATAGGCGAAATACATTTATCTTTTCCGCGTGAGTTACCAAGGATATTTAATTGCAATACGATATTAGTAAAAAAATATCAAGAACTTCATAACTCATCCCCAAGTAAATTATAAGCACGTACAAGTACAGTATAAATACAAGAATACATTGTAAAATATAGCTTAAAAATACACTAATATTCCTTCCAAGAGACTAAACTGAACCTATTTTCTACAGTTCCCTACCTAAATGCTTGAGTGGAACAGCAAAAAATCTTAAATATATTTTCACCAGCTGAATAACCATCCATTATAATCAGCTGCAAAGGTATGTGGAATATTACTGCTGATCGGAAAGGTCATTGCCCTGACATCGGCCTGGACGCAGGAACCTTAAACTTACTTGGTTAGAGCGTGCACTGAAGGGCCATGGGCGCAAATGCTTGAGCGGGTAGCGGAAGTTCTCCGCCAACATGTCCATCAGCTCGGCGACGGTCGCCTGCTTTCGTACGCGGAATATCCTGTAGTGAGCGCGTTCGGGGTCGTACAGGTCGTTGCCTTGGTGACCGTCGAACGCTTCTTCTAGTACTACGTTCACGTTCATGTATAGATGGGCTTCGTTGCGCTCTTTGCGGCGAATCTAAAATAATGTGTATAAAGATGTAGTATGTATTAATAAATCACACATTATGTAACTAAAAACTGCTATAATTAATCGTCTTTTTTTATTTTCACGATCATTACAAAACGAGAGACATCTTAAAGTTTATTATTAGTTTACAAAATTTTATCACTGTACAAAATTATACAAAGACTAACTGACCCCGCGAACTCCGTACCGCGTTTAAATATTTTGGTGGGCCACCCTTATCACTTAGGGGTATGAAAAATAGATAGTAGCTGATTCTTAGACCTACTGAATATGCATATAAAGTTTCATAAAAATCGGTCAAACCGTTTCGGAGGAGTATGGTAACTAACATTGTGACACAAGAATTTTATATACACGATAAGGTTGAATAAACTTACAGTTTCAATTCGCTTTTCTTCAGCAAGTCTTTCGCTTAGCTCTGTTGGTATGTCTGCCTGTGTTACCTCTTGCAACACTGTTTTTAATTGAGAATCCCTGAAGAAACAATGTAGTTGTCAATCTTCGGTTTTATGATGAAATAAACTTGCTTAAATCACTTTAATTCTATGAAAAATTTATTCTTGACAAAACACAAGACAAAAAGAGGGTAGCAGAAAATAAAATCGATAAGATGTCAATAGCAAAACTAGTTTTATTAATAAAGAGATAAAAAAAAATCTATTGAAAATAGTAACATGCAGAAAGTAAGTGTAATCATAACTAAAAGTAATTCAACCAAAATCTTATGATGTTATTTTAGACTCACACAATATTTTAAAACAGGGCTGAATTTCACCCAGACCCAGATAGACCCAGACAGGGCTCAGCACACCCAGAGCAGTTGAAATCGTAGAGTAATGTTTACATTTTTGTAATTTAAAACATGTTCACTAACCTGATATACACTAACATGTACGCATTAGTGCAATGGCGTACTGTAAGCGCCATGTCCTCGTCGTGCCCTCCATAGTTGTACTCGATGGCCTCTTGCTTCGTACAGCGCGATACTACATCGTCGTCGAACTTGCACCACTGGAAGAAACAAGACAACTATTTATTGAGGCATTATAGAAATTTAAACTTAGTTATTACAAGCATTGGTGGCATTATGAGGCCGCCCAAAAATTTTCCTGTGATAAGTGATGGTTCAATACATACTTACGTATTTGAATATGTTTGTTTCTGAACTGCAGGAGACAGACTTATAGGTCCTTTATCTCAAGAATGCAAATGAAAGTTGTGGGGTATATGTACAGGCACATTGTCTGTTTGCCTTACCTTGCCTTACCTAAGATACAACAGCAGCAGTAGCTGGTAACTACAGCATATCAGGTACTTTAGTTACCAGAAGGTTACTAAGTGGCTAATGTATTAGATTATTATTGAAATGATCAGTGATATTGTGCAATACTATGGAATAAATTATTTTAACTGCAAAATTTCATGTGTAAAATTACGCAAATCAGAGAAATCGGCTAAATTTCGTATACGGCCTATTAACACAAACAAACCACCACCAGCCTCTTCTAAGTTCAAATTCATACATATACGAATATCTATGTTTACACACTGCCAGATACGTAGTCATACTCAAAACAGCAACAGAGTTAAACCAAGCATCGTTCGTACATTGCTGACCTTCCCATCACCCTTGGGGTTAATGAAGACCACGTAGTGTCCGCCGTGGTTGTCGCCCGAGTGGACCAGCACCGCGTGCAGCGTATAGTCGGCCGGCGTCTCCGGCTTCTCCTGCAGGTACGCGTCCAGGTTGATGTGCTCGTAGAATTCGAACCTGTCGTACAAATTATTAAGTTTAAAATTCAGATTTTTTGAGTGGTGTTAAGTAATCACCATCGCCTATCGTAAGGGCAGCACCAGTATATTTTTAGTATCACAATAATAAGTGAACATGTGAGACCAATAATGGCTAAGAAAGAATACAATAGTTAGACAAACTTTGTTGTGCTATTCTAGATTTTCAAAGATACGTTCGAACTCGACACAGTCTGCGTTATATGCGTAAACGACGACACACGAGGAAATCCGATGACTGCCGAACCTTCCCTGGGGGGCTGCACGCGCCTCCGCCCGCAGTCTCACGGCTCCTAGCGACCGCCCGCGACGGCTCATGAGGTGGTAGGACCTCGTTCAAGTCAGAAACTAGTGGAGCATCATCATCTATGTACCATGAGCAGTGCCGGTAGTAAATAATCATGTTAAGTTACACTCACGATTAGTTACATTTTTTTGCTTATGTTTCATGTGTGTAGTAGATAAGTATTATCCTTTCCATCCTGACTTTTAATTTGCAATTATCTATGTGCAAATTGAATGCTGGCGATAATCAAATAAAGTACAAAACACATCTTTTATCTGCTAATGTAAGCTGTTTATAGAAGCGTCGTAATTGTTGATATGATTATGCCTAACATGCTGCCTTGCTGATGCTTTAATTTGTAAGGATTGAAAAGGAGAAAGCTGCAGGCAAAGTGTAGCCATTAGCTACACTTAAAGGGGCAGTTATTATTACATATTGGTTATTATTATAACATATTGTAACCTTTTTATTTTAAAACATCATTAGTTGTAAGTATTGTTATAATATTCTTAAATACTATTGCTAATACAGAATTACCAGACTCACCTATCGTTAAACTTAACCGAGCTATCTGTGATAGGGTCATACTGGAACCGCATGAGATGTAGATGCAGTACTGGCGGGAAAGAGGCGAAAATCACTCCCTTCTCCGCTTCCTGCAAACCGTGTTCACCAGCGTCGTACTTGTTCTCGCCGTCAAGCGTCTCGGTGCTAATGTAGTCTTTGAAGGATTCGTCGACTGAAAGGAAATTTGCTTTTTATAATTATTGTTTGTGGGAAATGCTTTTCTAATTGAAATGTCCAATTTGGATTTAGAGTAATAAAGGCAATCCTATTCAGCCACTCAGCTTAGCCAGCATTTTGTAGTATCGGGAAGAACTTTTATGGTTTAACCAGGGATGTACCACTGATGTACCCATTTCTGCCATGAATATGCTATGACAATGCTATAAGATTATTATATTATAAGAATGCTATTCTGCTATGAGAAATTGGCCAGAGGGTGACTTATGTTAGGACATTGTCATCAACATGAGTGTGAGTGTGAAACGTTTATTTACTCCAGTTGACAGTGTGTTCAGGGACAGTAAACAACAAATTTTAACAACACTTACTGTTCTTCTTTCCCTTAATGTTAAGCTGGATATCATAGAAGGTCTCCACTCGAGTACTGGATACATTGACATTCTTGCATTTGATGTAGGAGGTCATTTTGCCCTCGAACAAACGCGGCACGGTGCCTTCGACGCACGTGCCCTTCATCTTACTCTCCAACTTGTCTAACAGTACCTACAAATATGCATTGTTTAGGAAATCTTAAGGGAAATAGATTGTAGTTTGCAAGTGCTACACATTGTATGACACGGCTGAAAAAATATGTCCTCTGCACCTGTTTCTGCCGTACAGTAATTTCTGACAGTTATGGGTAAAAAATTACGACTGTCGACTACTCTTTCGCACGTCCGAACAATAACGTACAGAGAGTAATGTGAATGTGCACAAGCACATGCACACATACCACCCATGTTAAAACCGCATTCGTGAGATTAAAGATGATCAGTCCCTAGATAGCTTAGCGAGTTGCTCACTTCATCATAGATAAAACATATAAGTATGTTGAAGCAATGTTTTTAGTAATATTTTTAGTAATAGGCAATGTTTTAGTAATAGTTATTTATTTATTTATTATTATTTATATGAATATTTTCTGTGGATATTTCTGTATTTTTATAGTACCCTTTCTTTTTACATATCTATCATATTATGTAAGTAAAGACTAAAAATACAAAATTAAGCTATAAATTCAAAATAAAACTGCTGACAGATTATTTTATAATTTTTACAAACGCTGACCATGCAAATACAAAAAGCGTACCCTCAAAAACTCCTGTACATCATGTTGCATGAAGGAATCTAATGTCTCCCAACCAAAACTCTTGGTAAGCTTCTTTGTACCCACAGGTTTGTCGGAGAACTGCAACTCATAGAAAACTCTTTGCAATGCCAAAGCAACAGATCTGTAACAAAGTAAAAAATAATAAGTACACAAAATATTGGAATTGTACATAATTGAATACAAAACAAATTAAATTTGTGTTAGTATTCCATATTTTTCAATAAATCCTAAAATATTTATAGAGTGCTTTGATATGCACTCTTGATTGTTAACAATATTTTAATAATAATTGATAACTGGATTTAATATACATAAACAAGAGTGCACACTCAAGTAAGCATAGAAAAGTAATTGTAACAGAATTTACTTAAATCTTAATATATATAAATTACATATCATGTTTGTCCGCGATAAGACTCCTAAACTACTTAACCAATTTTAATAAAATTTGCACACTGTGTGCAGTTTGATCCAACTTGAAAGATAGGATAGCTTACCTGGCTGTTGCTTGATAATAAAATTAAAATACATACCTGGTACTATCATCAGATTCTGTAGGCATTTTATACACAGCCTTTCTCAATTGATTTGTAAAATACAATGTCTGAAGTAAAGAATTCATGTAACAGGTTGCGCCTTGGTTCTTCAGACCTGTTAAAAAACAGATATTCTTATTCAACAATACATAGAAACACACAGTGGTGATAATACAGCAAAACATCGTGATGCTGAATCAATATTGATGATACTAGTATCAAAAATTTTAAATGTCTTTTTTGGTATGACTTACATTTTACAGGAACAAAATAAATAGAAATTCTCATATACAGGAAGTTTAAAAAAAATTCAAGACAAGACAGGCAGATCACTGCTGGGTTTGTCATAGTACAATTGTGTGAAGAATGTAAAAATCCAACATCCATGGTTGTGGCAAACAATATTGGCACACATATAATCAAAATATAAATTAAAAAAGAAACATTGATGAAATTTACATCCACAATGGCTATTTGTTGAAATATTTTTTATTTCTTTACTACCTTACTTTAAAATTAAAAAATGCAACAATACAAACAATAATGCATTATTTTACAATTCACATCCACAATGAATATTTATTGAAATCTTTTTATTTCTTTACGTAAGTAAGATACTTTAAAATTAAAAATTGCAATGATAAAAACAATAAAGTATGATTTTACACCCTTAACCAACATTAGGGGAGGCCTATGTCCAGCATTGGACTTTAGAAGGCTGATGGATGGATAGATGGAACTAACTATATTGCATATATTATCAAATTACTTACCAACATAGCCAGTATGCTTCTTAGAGTCCCAGGACACTCCATGGGGAGCTTCAGCAGTGACATGCACCTCCAGGGTGATGGAGTCATCCTTGATGTAGCCCTTGTCAGGATCCAACACATCATGCCACGCCATAAAATGAGAGAAGCCCCAATCGTTTTCCTTACTGTAATCATTGCTGCGTTAAAATATTGATTGCAAAGGTAAATCTAATTCACATTAAGCTAAATCTATTAGCAGCCCTCAAGGCATATCCCATACCACAAATTTATGATAGACTATTTTTTTAAGGATTGGACATGAACAGAATAAGTATCATTATAAATCTTCTGATTTTTACCATACCAGATAAATCAATCAATCATTAAATAATTGTATTTTAACTGAAAAATCTAAAATCTACATGGAACAGGATTCTTTCATGACTTGTCAGTGAATGAGGACTGATTTTATTACAAAAAGCTGTAAGTGAAACTTGCAAAATTTATCCTTCATAGTGATAGGACCAGTGCCTTAAGCGATTGCTGTAAAATACAGACCTATAAAACAAATGCTGTATCTTCCTATAGAAAGGCTCAGTGTCTGGTTTGTTTGAAATGAGCCGAAGTTCCGCCATAGCATAGCATGACCAGCTAGATGATTCACTTTCTCCATTGCACTGAAGGAAGAAGCCAAGAGACTTCTGCTGCTGGCGGTCCGGCGAAGGTGTCTGGCGTGGCATGACCATGATCTTCCATGGCAAGTTGCGAACGTAACACGGCGGGGATAGGACAGAATCCTTGAGGCTCCTGAAGTTATGGACCGTAAACCGGAATGTGGCTTCTGATCGAGCCTCGTCATCCTCCATTTCTGCATCCAGGCAAGCCAACTGACACAAAAAATATTTTTAGTTTATTTTAAGTTTTTAGTCAGTTATTCATTAATAAATTAAAGTTGGATCACTTTTTAATTCATTTGGAACTGTATATACAACTACTATATTACTTCATGAAAAACAGTGTTCACATTTGGAAATTGGCAACATTTAAATAATTCTTTTAACTAATTAAACCCTACATTTCTATTTAGCAGAGACAATTTTTTGGGTTGGTGTTAACTATAAGGCCACTTCCACCAAAAAATCTTCACATAGCACCCAAAAATACATCAACAAGTTAAAAGTCATTTTTACACATTACAAAATCCTAAGGCAGTGTAATACATCAACAAATTAAAAGATATTTTTACACATTACAAAATCCTAAGGCAGTTTAGCCATTAAAAATTGTTACATAAACCCACACAAACAAAAGATTGTTAAACCTACAGGCATATCAGAAGATGTCGTTTCTTGATTTTTCATGACTTCAGTCATCACTACCTCTCCATTAGGACCCTTCATCAGATCGTCCTCCCAGTTCTTGTCAGTAGCTGCCTCAACAGTTTCCACTGAAATAAACAAAACATTGCTCAACAATAGAAACACACAAACAGGAAATCTCTTGCATGTTCCAAGAACAATAGATAGGACAAATTTACTGAACTGTATTTGTTCTAAGGAAAATCTTTCCCAAATTATTAGATCACATAAATATCAAGACAATGATCATGACATTTTTTGCATTTTTGACATTTTTGACTACACTTTGACACAATTGAAATATGTATCAGGAAATACAGCCAGTTCTTAAAAGTTCCGTTCTTGCAATGAAAGCTTTCTTAAAAAATAAACCAGTTAATAATTTGCTGTTTGATGTTATTTGAATATGATTCTCAATACTGTACATGAACATTTCTTAACTTGTGATTGTTATACACCTTCTTAGGGAATATGCCTTTAAAAAAATGTTTAATTTACAAAATTAATGTAACTTTTGATTTCTAAACACATTTTAAGAGTACACAAACATTATAAAGCTGAGATATAAAGCAGAGTAAAAATGTTATCCAAGAAATTGCTTAACTTATCAATAACATAAATTAGATAAAACATTTTTGATTTACTTGAATGTAAATAAATAATATTTGTAAGAAACAAAATATTTTTGGTTTTTAAACTGCACATGTCTAGCATATGAACATCAATAGACTTCTAAAGGCTTATGAATGACTTGAACTGCACATAGAAGGAGCAACACATTGAAAAGGGTTTATTAACAAAAAATCAGTTCACTAGTCTGTAATCAGGTATGAAAGTAGTGATGATGTTTGAAATTTCTCTTAGTTTTATCTGTTGTTTTTACAAGTTTTCTATGTGATCAGCGATCTCATAATGATTAAGCCATTTGTTTTCCAAAATCTATCACCATTTTTATGAAGGATGCTATTATTCTTAAATAATCTTCATGTTTTGCTCTTATTTTAAGGTAGATATTGCTTTCTGAGTCCACTACTTGATACAGTTATGACTTATCAATCATCACCAATCATCATATCAACAAGGCTTCAGTCTACCACACTGGCCCAGTGTAAGTTGGATGTTGGAGTAAGAAGACATGCCTTTGAAAATTTTGTAGGAACTCCCAAGCAAGTACTGTAAAGGATTATATAAATCATCTCAATCTTTCCTTCTAAGAACTTTTTCATTGTTTTATTGAAGACTAGCCTTCCGCCGGTGGCTTTGTCTGCATGTACCCATTTTATAGGTTCCCATAGGATAAAAACCATCCTATGTCTTTTCCCAAGGTCCACTTTATCTGTGTTCCAAAGTTCATTAAAATTGGTTCAGTAGTTTAAGCAGGAAAGTGTAGCAGACAGACAGACAGACAAACAGACAAACAGACAGACAGACAAACAGACGGAGTTACTTTCTTTATAATATTAGTAGGGATTGGATACTGTACTATGACTATAAATGTGAAATGTAACTATTGTAGAGTTAATCAGTTCCCCTTAATGATTTTCAATATTATAGCATGAATGCTGAAAATAATGAGTATTGATGAAAAATTTACTAATCATGAAATTTTTAAGAATCCAATGGTTTGTTGGTTGGGATTTTCCATAATATCCTTCTGAGTATTAGCACCCTATTATTTCTGAAACATGGATCCATATTATGGTTGATATAACATAAAATGTTTAGATATGAAATCTCAATAGTAATCAGCACCCATGGACAACTACATCTAACCTCAAGTATGCTACTGTCTTCTTTCAGTGCTGCTCCCAAAGCTAAGCATCCAGTTATGTAAGTACACCCTGGAACTGCACCATGAGATTAAAACATAATGAAATTACTTCACAACAAGTAGATTATACCTTCAATTAATAGCTTACCTTTTATACTAACTTTTAATAAATTTAAATATTTTAATATAAATTTTAAAATTTAAATTAAGTTATAACAATAATTAATTTAGTAAATAAGTAACTTTAGTGATTATTGGATGCCTGAATAAGGTAGACTGTTTAAATACTATTGTTAGATGCAAACACCAATTTTTTTTTTTGTAAACAGTCAACAATAAACGTTTTTCATTTCATTTCATTATACAACTTAAACTTTAGTACTTATGTTATAAAAAAAACTTGGCTATCATTTGAAAAACTAGTTGTATAAGTATTTATTTTTCAATATGTGATCACAAAACTTTAAAGGGTCATTGTTCTAGGTGTTATTTGCTCGAAATTACTGTATGGCAGATTATATCACATTAATTAATCCAATCACATTGTAAGGTTTCTCTGTATTTCTATACATTGTATTTGTATATTTGCAGCCTGTATATTGTTGTGCTCATTGTGTAAATCATTCGTAATTGTAGTACACTAATAAGCAGGTTGTAATTATTTGGTAAAATAAATGTCTTTTCCATATTTATACTAAAGGGAAGGTTTGTTGAATGGAACAAAAGTGTGTATCGCTGTGTAAATTATTTAAATTATCAATGGAGCCTTTTCTCAAGAGCAAAATAACAATATTATAAGTATTAAAGAATCATATTATTGCACTTCTGTCATTCTGCCTCTACAACAAAATATAGTAATGTCATTGACATTATAACCTCAAATCATGAATATTATCTTTATCTTTTGATAGTACTACTCTGCTGTAGTACACACACAATAGCAGTGGTTTTACTTATTTTTCTGTTTTTAAACAGTATTACAAAAAGGCACTACTACTAATTGTTCACATGTTCAAAACATCATAGATACAATGCATTCTATATATAGAATTGGACAACTTGCACTTTTTAAACAAAGAAAGTGAATTATACTTACTGATCTAAGCAAGTATGCAACAGAGCATTGAACCTAAGCCCTTATTTCACAAAGAATGTGTATATGAACATAATTGTACTCATTATCAATGGTTATTTATGAGGGAACTAGAGAGGTTAAGAAAATGTTAAGAAAATGTTAAAAAAATTTTGGAAAATAGATAAGTCATACATTCAGCATGACAATGGCTACTCCAAATGCCAAACATTAGATAACTGACTAGCCAATACGATAGAATTTTATCAAGATTATAGGAAGAGATACAGTTGACAACTGGATTGATGGTGTAACCGACCTTCTTGAGTCTCCATCTCCTCGACCTGGTTCACATTTGAGTCGTGCTGTGGCCTGTCAGGGGCAGGCGTGTGATTCATGTTAGCCGGGCGCGCCACCGAGGACTGTCGCCCACGACTCTTAGAAATTTCCTACACACACAATACACTTTATAAAAAAACCACCCTGCACATCTCATTTCACTTGTACAAACGTCCGATTTCATTGCACTGCACCTACCTTTAATGCCACGGGATTGCTCCCTTTAGCCTTGCTAAATATTCGTTGGACGAATTTCAAAGGACCTTTCTCATTGATTCCAGCACCCTGCGGCCCCGGGTCTTTTACCTTTTTGGATGACAAGGTGTTAATTTTCGAAGAGTGTTTACTAGCGGCGCGGCCGATGTCTGCGAATTTCTACACAAGGGCCCAACAATAGTGTACGCTAATAGCACATTCGTAATCTCACAACCATGGCCAATCTATTTGTTTGTAATTTACGACGTAGTATAAAATTTTGCTGCCTTATTCGGCGACAGAACTATTTTCGCGAAAATAAACAAAATGGTGGATGTCTAATTTAATTTCTGGCTTCGAATGTGTGGCCCGGTTTGATCGACGAATGCACCATTTTATCATTCTCTCACATTCACTGTAGTGACGTACCTTATTCTTATTTTTCAATGTTGACGGTTTATCTGTTATCCGGTTATTTTATTGTCTATGGCCATTCCACTATAATGACCTCTCTACACTACATACTTCACCGGTTTTCTATTACCACTTAGATTACGCTGGCCACAAGGCCCAATAGACAGGGGGTATGTAGGTAGGTATGTAGGTAGTGGTATCTCTTATTAGTTTGTGATTACTGATTAAATTATGTATAATAAAAGGAGTCAGTCTTGATACAAAGTGATCGAGTAACCTTGAGCTAAAGGCCCTGCAGAACATGTTATCTGATAAGATATCCTACTTAATATTATAAATGTGAAAGTAACTTGTTTGTTACTCTTTCACGCGAAAAATACTCCACCAATCATCATGAAACTTTGTACATACAGAGTGTCTCAGGAAAGACTGTCAAGCAGTGGCCCAGACAAGGCCCAGAGGAAGAGCACCTCTTGGGCTACCCGAATCACCCCCATGGAATGATATTATATAAAACAAGCCCCCATGTATGTTCCGCGATTTTTCGTAGTTTAGATGTTATGATTGGTATTTTTTCTTTATTTCCTTATATGCCATGTTTTTTTTTTATTGGTGCAAATGTATGAGTTGCAAAGTAAATTATCTTTATATTGAAGAGGCCTAACGATTAGCTAAATAGCAAAAAAATCAAAGCTTTATCTCAATCATTTCAATATGCTTGTCTTGCAACTCTTAAATAAGAGAAAAATCAAAAAAACAATCACAACTTCTAAACTACGATAAATTGCCGAACATACATTACATGGGGGTGATTCGGGTAGCCCAAGGGTTGCTCTACCTCTGGGCCACCACTTGATAGTCTTTCGTGGGACATCCTGTATATTCCTAGAGTTATCAGAAGTAAAATAGAATACTTAAAAAAAAAATACGCGAGTGAAACCGCGGGACACAGCTAGTTATATATAAAGCACAGTTGAGCATTGTATTGCCAAAAATAATTTCTCAATTCTTTCTTTCGAATAACTGATTTAATATATTATGTTAGATAAGTTAATGTATGTGAGATATGTAAGATGACTCTCTCATAGCCGTAATTTACTGAAAAATATACTAACAGAAATGTTAGCAGGATTAATATATGACATCCAAGGCCGGTAATTTTTTTGTCAAAATGTCACGCATGGAGTTTTGGCGGGAAGTCTGAAGGGAGAAGTTGTGCTGTTGTTTTATTTTCATTTTCTTGGTGTATTTTTGAGTTATATTGGATAAAGTTGGTGGCATTTTTTTTTGATATAGGTTAATGACAGTGAACGAGTGTTGTGAAATAAAATAACAGTGCGAAAATATATTTTTTCGGCTTGCCTCCAAAACTCCTTCGGTTCGGACATGTTCTCGCATAAAGTAAGTTAACCATCGCTTTACTTGATTGAACATCTAACTGACTAGACTGACTGATACCTGACGACTTACTGATTTATATTAAAATATATACAGAAAATGGCAGAAATTTATACTTGACACTGGCAATATGCACAGAGTGCGATGCCATTATTGAATATTGAATAGTGAATGTCACGAGAGTTTTGGCGGGAAGTCGAAAAAGACATAGGTATTGTGCTCTTATTATAATTTCATTTTCATTGTGATAGAAATAGATGTAAATGTACATTTCGTAATTGTATTATAGTTTAGTTTTTTCCTTTTATATTTTTATCATTGTATATTTGCATGGCATGGCATGGCATGTCCACCAATCCGCACTTGGCCAGCGTGGTGGACTATGGCCTAAAATTGAGAGGAATTGTGTGAGGAGACCTGTGCCCAGCAGTGGGACATAAAAAAGGTTGAAAAAAATATATTTGCATACCTCATGAAGGTAAATATGGCAAACTAGATATATAATATAAACAACTTTGTAAACACCCATATTTGTGCAAATAAAATATATCTTTGTCTTTGTGTATTTTTGAGTTATATCGGATAAAGTTGATGGCATTTTGTTTGATAAAGGGTAAATTACAGTGCACGAGTGTTTGTGAAATAGAATAACAGTGCTAATATTAGTTCAATGGTGCTAAAATATGTTTTTTCTGCTTGCCTACAAAATTCCATCGGACGTTCTAGTAAAGTAGCCATCGCTTTACTTGAATGTTGGACTGACTAGACTGACTGATTACTGACGACTTACTTCCTGACTTTGTTATTACTTCGTCCAGTTTCGTTGAAACTGGCAAAAATTGATGCAAAAATAATACTTGTCGCTGGCAGTATGCACAGAGTTTGCGATGCCATAATTGAAAAAAAATGAATGTCACGCATGACGACGCACGTCATAGTCAATGTCATTTAGCCTCAGAGGAAGGAATATAACAAGAGAGGCCCTGTTCTACCTATAGGAACAGCACGTTATACAAATATCTGTTTAATCGACACAAACATGACAAATATCATGCTGTCTCTTTTTAACTAATGGATGGCTGCATAAGAAAATAAAGATAATAAAAGATTAGTGGTAACTAATTTTGGCAACAACGTCATGTTAAAGCACCATCGTGCCACGGCAGCCATTTTATGCTCCAAGTATTTACAAGTGTACTCTGTGTATGTGTGCGTTTGTTTTGTTGTGTAGGTCTGCTGTCTAGGGGTGTCCATTAAAAATATATCGATATTTATATTCAATGTAAAATATTGGATCCCCATATCGATGTTTTTTCAGGTTTATGACTGAGTATTATGAGTGCGAAAATATCTTGTATTTGCTCCACAACACGGAACACAATAATGATCATCGTTTGATGGTAATTAAGTAAATTATTAAGATCTGCGATTCCGACAGCATTCAAAAGACTTAGTGAACAAATTTCTTATAGAAACTATTATAATAAACAGGTTTTTTTTCTGCAATGAACAAATAAAAATTGTTATTCAGAAACTTGTTTTATTCTCGTTCATTAATCAATATCAAGAGCAAATAAATTTAAAATCTATATACATACTCCTATTATAAATTCGAAAGTATGTGAGGATGTATGTATGTAGGTATTTATGATTGTTTGTTCTGTTCAGTATTATAATAACATGGGTTTGTCAGCTTCGGCATTTAATGCAGGTTAAAATTGACAAACAGTGTGAATTAAATAAAAAAAGATATGATTCATTCAAATTTTTGAAAAGTAGATTTATGATAGTACAAAATAAAATTTGTAGTATTCATATTTTCTTTGACACCAATTTAAAGTTTACACATGATTTTAAATTTTGTTTTTAGGTTTTTATAAAAAACCTAAATAAATACATCCTTTAATAATACGAAACAAAAATATCGATATCAGCTACACGTGTTGTTCTGAAACGCACAACCCTATTAAGAAGCAGCCATTTTATGCTCCAACTTTAATTACTTTAGGTAGGCACGCAAATCTCGTAGGCATGCCAGGTCCATAGGTATATGTCTATGCATTTAGCCTAGCCAATCTAGCCATCACGGCATAGACATAAACCTATGGACCGGCCCTACCTACGCAATTTGCGTGCCTACCTAAAATAATTAAAGTTGGAACATAAAATGGCTGCTTCTTAATAGGGTTGTGCGTTTCAGAACAACACGTGTAGCTGATATCGATATTTTTGTTTCGTATTTTTATAGGATGCATTTATTTAGGTTTTTTATAAAAACCTAAAAACAAAATTTAAAATCCAGTGTAAACTTTAAATTGGTGTCAAAGAAAATATGAATACTACAAATTTTATTTTGTACTATCATAAATCTACTTTTCAAAAATTTGAATGAATCATATCTTTTTTTTTATTTAATTCACACTGTTTGTCAATTTTAACCTGCATAAATGCTGAAGCTGACAAACCCATGATATTATAATACTGAACAGAACAAACAATCATAAATACCTACATACATACATCTTCACATACCTTACACTGATTAATGAACGAGAATAAAACAAGTTTATGAGTAACAATTTTTTTTTGTTCATTACAGAAAAAACTAGTTTATTATAATAGTTTCTATAAGAAATTTGTTTACTAAGTTTTTTGAATGCTGTTGGAATCGCAGATCAATATAGGCCTTAATAATTGACTTAATTACCATCAAACGATGATCAATATTGTGTTCCGTGTTGTGGAGCAAATACAAGATATTTTCGCACGATCATAATACTCAGTCATAAACCAGAAAAAACATCGATATGGGGATCCGATATTTTACATTGAATATAAATATCTATATATTTTTTAATGGACACCCCTAGACAGCAGACCTACCACAACAAAACAAACGCACACATACACAGAGTTGAGAGTACACTTGTAAATACTGGGAACATAAAATGGCTACCGTGGCACGATGGTGCCTTAACATGACGTTGTTGCCAAAATTAATTACCACTAATCTTTTATTATCTTTATTTTCTTATGCAGCCATCCATTAGTTAAAACGAGACAGCATGATATTTGTCATGTTTGTGTCGATTAAACAGATATTTGTATAACGTGCTGTTCCTATAGTAGAATAGGGCCACTCTATGTTTTATTCCTACCTCTATGTATCACGGTTGTCAGTTGTCAGTTTTGGCGGGAAGTCTGAAGGAACAAGTTGTGCTCTTGTTTTATTTTCATTTTCTTAGTGTATTTTTGAGTTATATCGGATAAAGTTGATGGCATTTTGCTCGATATAGGTTAATAATAGTGCACGAGTGTTGTGAAATAAAATAACAGTGCGAAAACATGTTTTTTCGGCTTGCCTCCAAAATTCCATCGGACATGTTCTGGTAAAGTAGCCATCACTTTACTTGAACATTTGACTGACTAGACTGACTGATACCTGACGACTAACTGACTTTTTTCTACGACTACAGTGATGCAAAAATTTTACTTGAAGCTGGCATTATGCACAGAGTTTGCGACGCCATTATTAAAATTGAAAAGTAAATATTGAATGGCTGAAAGGATCTTTATCCAATGCCGTAAAATGAAATTAAAAAAAAAAAAAAAAAAAATTGTCAGTTGTCATTTGATTTGTCATCTCATATCTCCAGTGTTGCCAATTTAGCTACTTTATAGCTAGATTTAGCAATTTTTTGATGTTGAGCAGCTACAATTTTTTGAAACTTGTAGCTAAACTTTTTAGCTACTTTTTCTAGCAACTTTTGGTTCTAAGATGTTTTTCTAAGTACAACGGTTAAAATGAATAAAAATAAAGTGATCATGGTGGAATACCCGACAAATAAAATAGTATTTAGCTAATACTATTTTTTTCGTCGGGTATTCCACTACCAATTAGCAATAAACACCTATAAAAGTGAGCGAGATAACGTTTCATATGACTCGCTTACTCGTATGAACTCTGATAGCGCACAGATTTCATACGAGTAAGCGAAGCTTTGGGAATTCCCTTGTTTGTGTAATCTATGACCTGTGGGGAATGTGGGGATTCCCCTAAACTACTATCATACTAGACAACGTCTTTATTTTTATTTTCATTGATCGTTATCGATATGAAAAATATTCAAAATCAAGTGCAGCCGAACAAGGTTTATCTTTATTTTCCCAGTGTTCCGATTCCCAACCTTCTACATCTTTCTTTCGTACCTAATGAAATATTCGTGATTTTAATTATGATTATAATTAAGATATGTATGGCGAAAAGTTTGTTTGAATAATTTAAAATATAATTTTATGAAACTTTATAGCTGATTTATTACCTAAAGTGTTTTATTTTGATAAACTAAATTTTAAATGCAGTAAATATCTAAGCTTTTATCAGAAGATTGCAGTTCGATCTCACGTAATCAAGTTAGAACGGTCTTTTTTTTTCAACGGGAAATTTAGCTACTTCTAGCAACTTTTTAGGGAGAAAAAATTATTCAATCTGGCAACTTTCTGTCCATTTTTTAGCTACAGGTCATTGGTAGCAGTTGGCAACAGTGCATATCTCTATCTCATCAATTATATTGTTGTTGATTCATTGATTGCAAAGATGCCCGGTGTGGTTAGGAAATTAGGAAATCCGAAAAATGAAATAGCTTGTTTACGTAGTATCTCTAATTAGTTTGTGAGCATGTATATGTAAACAATAATTTTAAAGTTATATCTTTTATTACACTTTAGAGTTTAACATGTTGCCAACAAACCACAAGACAATTTTTGTTCTTGATCACACTCCTTACTTTGGTATATCGTCAGATAATCCAATAGACTTCGATGTGGCCAAAAATCGAGGACCAGGATTTGTTCCTTTACCTCCTGTTTGTAAGTCTTTGTGGACATGTAGTGTTGAAGCAGCAGTGGAGTATTGTCGCGTAGTATGGGACTTATTTCCAGAGGGAAAACTGGTAAGTTATAGAGTTTATACGACCGGCTTAGCACGAGTGTGAAGGAGCGAAACCGAATTCGCCCCTTACAACACGATAATTTAGCATAATTTTAATTACAATTAATTTTGTACATGATTAACCCCTGGTATGGTTTGTCCCGGATCCGTGCGGCCCCCGTCAACTGAGTAGGCTCGGATACGGGACAAGGTGACTAAGGACCACTTTTACGTAAATATAAAATTTATTACAAAGAAATAAGGTATTTTATTGCTTGCATTTGCTTCCCAATGAATGTACGAACCACAGAAAACAATCACCTGTTCAACTGAACTTACCATTCAGTCAAATAGACAGACAGGTATATTTCATACTAATCAATGACCGATTGCAAAATGGTGGCGCTCGAAATATTTTTTGCGATTTTCAAATTAGTATTTATGTCATTAACTGTTTTAAGTAATAACTTTATCTTATCAGTGGTTTGTAAATTTATTTTACTATTTGGAATAAAAAATAAAACAAAAATTGGAGGATGCAATATATTGAAAAGTTTCAAGTTCAAAACATTTTCAAGGACATGTCATTTTTAAGTCGACTTGCTGTGATCAATGTCCTGTAGAATAAAAATACAATATGTTTTATCAATAAAACTCAGTACATAAGACAGAAAAACTATTTAGGTTTCTAAAACATTCCTTAGTCTTGTAAGTATCATATAAATAAAACGAGATTTTCAATAAATTACAACAAGTGGCGCGCGCGCTCGCCACCCGTTGTGAACCGGCGCAGACGACGGGTACATGTTTGCGCATACGTTTTTCATACCAGGGGTTAATGACACTTTGCTAACAAACTTTTATGTCACAATTTCCCAAAAAAGTACATTGTGAGGCATAGTACATACATAAATCAATGTTATGTGGTAATTTATAAGCACCATTAAGTATTTCATTACTGTAATGTGTGGATGTTTCGTGATTAGGAGAGCTATACTACAAAATTTTCATATATTTTTTATTAATATAGAGTATTCAAACTTACTATTAGGTTCTGCAATATTTTGTAAAATGTATAGGCTACATTTAATTTTATTCTACAGGTCAGATTTGTGGTCAGTGACTCTATGGCACACATATTAAATTCATGGGCCCCAGCACATCAAAATTTAACACATGTAAGTCTGAACTTCTATTTTTATTTTAAATCTTTAACTTGACCTATATTCATGTATGTTTCTATGTAACACAAATACTTAAAAAAACCTTATTCACTTTGCAATTCATCTATTGCTAAATCAATTCATGGTCCATATCTAGATATCACCTAGCCTGTATGGGTAGATGACTGATATTAAATTATGAATATGTGGTTTTTATCAATAATATAGTAATATAGTTTTCTTACTGTTACCTAAATTCAAATCAAAATGAATTTTACTTAACAACAGCAGTTCCTTCTATTCCTTTCTAGCAAAACAAAGCTATCCTACTGGCATTTTATGAGCTTTGGCATTTTACCCAGCATTGGCACTGCGTAAATGAGACATTGATATCACAAGTCTCTAATGATATGTGTTCACAATGTGACTTTGCAAAGTCAATGTTAAGTCACAGTGACATCGATGTAGCGTTTTTTACCTAACTGGTACTATCACACCATCCCACTCTCTCCTTATAGGTAAGTGATAGAGGGTTTACAGGCAGGGTCCAATTGCAGAATGTAACATTGCGATCAAAGTATGCACCTAATATTTTGTTTTGTGATACAGGCAATCATTTCTTGTTCTCTCTGTGTAAAACCTTTATTCACCCATATTTGTGCAAATAAAATATATTCATTTCATTTCATTATAATTATTAATTTTAAACTGTTCATATGTTGCATAGTTTTTGATTTATCCAGAATTTGAATTGTAGTTGTAATCTCGAATAATAATACTTTGATGGAACTATAAAAAATATAATAAATATCCCCATTGTTTTAGATCCTAAACGGGCTGTGCATTGTGGGTCCTGTACGCAGAGGGGCTGGTGGAGATGTGGTTGGCCTTGTTGCAGCTATAGAGGCCCTTGGAGAACCTTCACCAGTACAGACTAACACTGAAAGGCATGTGCAAAACTGGTAAGTATGTAATATTTATCAACAACAATATTAGTAATATTTTATACCAGTGTAACTTAGTTGATATTTATACCAGTGTATCTTGATATTTATACCAGTGTAACTTTGTTGATATTTAATACTTTGTCTTTGTGTTTTGTTCTTTGTGTTAAAGTATGCATGGCTATTCAGGCGTAGAACACAAGAGGCCTATGCAGCTTAGCAAATTCTATTAGGTGTGAGATGGGTGGCGGCCAATAGCAAATTTTCATGTGAGTTTTCATGTTTCGGAGATCACAATGAGCCAGTCCAATATGTTATCAATAGATAAGTCAATAAACCTTGTTGGAGGCCTTATAGTGGTTTGAAAACATTCAAAATTGGCCACTAACATGTATCTCCAATTATCTACATTGTAGCTCCATGGTAGAGTAAGCTCCTGGACTCTCCAATTAAATGAAGGAATACAAAGAAACTTAACAAGTCTATAGGTATCTTTAAGTAAATAAATGCTTATTGTTTCAGTGGTAGAATAATATGCATTACCAGTGCTAGAGATGATGACTCCATCAGGAGTTTGGCAGAGATAGCTCTTAAAACATTGATAACACAGAATAAAAAAGCATTGACTCAACCTGCAACTCAATTCACACCACCAACAACATCATCAGCTGCTTCATCTACTGATTCGAATACTACTTCGCCGTAAGTATTTCTCAATTGTTCTAAGTGGTACGTAGGGATAATGTGATGGTTAAGAGTTTTTGTCGCCAGAGCAAGCGAGAGCACAGAATAAGCAATAGAGAGGCACGATCGGCCCAAGCGTCGTCGTGTAGGTTTAAATCACTGACTAAAAATGTCTTTTAAGATTTAAAAACTATTTGTAGATGACGTTTTCAATTCTTATGTACCTATCTTGATCCTGGTGGTTGCCCATAGATAGCAGTCGATAAATTTCGTGTCGCAAGGTCGAAAACATCCGACTCATTATAGTAGCGGTTTATGGACGATAGTTAACGTTACAACCTCATAAGAGTCATAACAAAACAATGAAAACCACATTAACTTTTCACTACAATTTATAAACATTCGACGAAACACTGTCAAACGCAGCGCGACATATTCGGCGCAAGCCGAACGCTCAAGCCTCGACGTAACGTTACAATGAGCGTAATGTTACAATCAGCGTAACGATACAATGAGTCATCCTTTTTCGTGCGTGCAGCCTGGGTTCATCGATTTATTAAACGTCACGTCAAAAAATGTTGCTTATTGAACTTTCTAGAAGGTGATTCTAATTTTATAGGTTTTGTAGAACTTTCGTAATTCAACCGGAGAAGTACCACCGTTGAACCTATTTCTGCCGTAAAGTAATTCGATTGCATTAAGATGGTGCGGTGGTGGTCTGGTGGTGGTTGCAACGCAACTGCATACGACTTCAGGCAAAACACAACCAAGACAAAAAACTATATAGCCTCCATTCTTGTCAACATTTTTTTCCAATCCTTTTTATGTCCCACTGCTGAGCTCAGGTCTCCACACGCAAATGAGAGAATGGTAATCATGCACTCCAGAAATTATGTTTTTTTTTTGTATTGCTTAAATTTTACAATTTGAACAAAAGGCGAGCTTATTGCCAAAATGGCATTCTACGCGTGCAACCCGTGGCCCCTTTGCGCTAAAAAAACTTAATTTGATTGAATAGATGTTTTAATACTTATGGTGATCCCTAAAGTATATTAATTTTATTGTATTCTAAAAAAGAAATTTACTTTATCGTTTGTAAAAAGAGCAGCATTTTTAATTTACTTTATCGTTTGTAAAAAGAGCAGCATTTGTTTTAATTGATTGTTAAAGTAAATCTTTTTTATTTCACAATAAAATAATTAGCACAATTGAAGTAGTGTTTCTTTCATCTACAAAAAAACTATGTACAACTTTTGGAATAAACCACTCTTATTTAGTAATTAGTTAACCTTACTGCATATGTATGTTTATATGTTGTGTCGTGTCGCGTTAAGTCGCGTCGTGTCGTGGTGTCGTATCGCGTTGGGTCGCGTCGCGTCGAGTCAAGTAGACTCGCGTTGGGGCGCATCGCGTCACTTCATGTCGCGTCGTGCCGGGTCGCATCGGGTTGTGTCGCGTCGGGTAGCGTCGCATCGGGTCGGATAAGGTCGCGTCGTGTCGGATTGAATCGCGTTGCGTCGGGTCGCCTAGTGTCGGTCTCGTCGCGTCGCGTCGATTCATGTCGGTTCGCGTCGGGTCACATCCCGTCGCGTCGGGTTGCGTTGTGTTGCGTCGTGTCGAATAGGTCGGGTCGCGTTGTGTCGCGTCACGTCGTGTCGAATCGGATGGCGTCGGGTTGGGTCGCGTCGCGTTGTTACGGACCGCGTCGGGTCGCGTCGAGTCGGGTCGCGTCGTGTCGGATTGCGTCGCGTAGGGTATCGAGCATCGGGTCGCGTCGGGTGAGGTCGCCTCGCGTCGTGTCGGGTCGAGTTGCGCCGCGTAGCGTCGGGTCATGTCGGGTCCGATTGCGTCACGCACGTCGCATCGGATCGCGTCGAGTCAAGTCGGGTCCGGTCCAGTCGGGTCGCATTGCGTCGGATCGCGTAGTGTCGGGTCGTGTCGTGTCGGGTTTCGTCGCGTCGAGTATCGAGCATTGGGTCGCATCGGGTCAGGTCGCGTAGCTTCGTGTCGGGTCGCGTCGCGTCGGAAATTGAGCATCGGGTCGCGTCGAGTCAAGTCGGGTTGCGTCGGGTTCTGTCGCTTCGAGTCGGATCGCATCGGGTTACGTCGGGTCGAGTCGCGTTGCGTCGGGTCAGATCGTATCGAATCGCGTCGAGTCGGGTCGTGTCGCATCGCTTCGGTTCGCATAGGTTGGATCCCGTCGGGTCGGGTCGCGCCGCGTTGCGTCTGATCGCGTCTCATCAGATTGCGTCGCGTCGTATCGGGTCACGTTGCATTCAGTCGCGTTGGGTCGCGTCGCCTCGGTTAGCGTAGGGAAGAGTCGCATCGCGTCGGGATGTGTCATGTGGAATCGCGTCGAGTCGCGTCGCATCGGGTATCGTCTCATCGGGTCGCGTCGAGTTAAGTCGGGTCTAGTCGCATCGGTTTGCGTCGTGTCGCATCAGGTTGCGTCGCGTCGTATCGGGTCGCATTGCATTTGGTCGCGTTGGATTGCGTCGCGTCGTATCGGCTAGGCTAACGTCGGGACGAGGCGCGTCGCGTCGGGTTGCGTCGTGTCGAATCGCGTCGGGTCGCGTCGCATCGGGTATCGTCTCATCGGGTCGCGTCGATTCAAGTCGGATCTAGTCCGACGCGACGATCCCGACGATCGGTTTGAGTCGCGTCGTGTCGAGTCGAGTCGCGTTGTATCGGGTAGGGTCCAGTGGCGCCGTGCCGGATTGCGTCGCGTCGGGTAGCGACGCATCGGGTCGAGTCGCGTCGCGTCCGGTTGCGTCGCATAGGATCGTGTCGTATCGGGTCAGATTGCGTCGAGTCGGGTCGCGTTGCGTTGGTTCGCGTCGCGTCAGGTTGCGTTGCGTCGCTTGCTACGTTTGTCATAATATCCAGAGTCTTTCTCAATCAAACACCTGCACCACAGAAACATCTCTGCCCGTACATTAAATGATAAAATGCACACAATACCTACCTTCTTGTTTTGAACTCTGCTACTGCTAATTGGAGGGACTTGCGGCACAGCGTCCAAATGAGAGGAGTTTGGCCTTTGGCATAACTGGCAGCCATGATGGCTGATGGGGTTTCTTGCTCTTACTTTTAATTAACCCGTTTAATTAAATTTTCTTTTTTAAAATATTAAAAATAATTTAAATATTCGGTAATTATTCGGCAAATCAACCGATTATTCAGCCGAATAAGAACTTGAAAAAATATGCCGAATGTACCGAATACACATATTCGGCCGACCATTCGGCGCATTTCTACTTTTTTGTATATCGTCTATTGTCACTGGAGAAAAGGAATCAGTTGAGGGTATGGCCATGGAACTAATTTCAGACATAGTGTTAGACTTTACCGAGGGACATAGCGTCAAGGCTAATGAGAAGTGATTATTTAAACTATTTAGCGAGAAAGACGGCATTGTTTGCTCGTTGGAAGATTTATCTACACCTAAAGAATGAAGAAATTTCTAAATGTCGGCAGAGTTGAACAATATATTATGTTGTTGTGAAAATAACGTCTCTTGGCTGCTCTCACCTCACCATCTGGTTGCATCTATCCCGCTTGTACTCGTATTGACGAAATAATCTATCATGGCGCGTCATTGCCATTCTCACACCACGGGTGATCCATGGATTTGGTGGTCTTTTTAAATTAACGGCTTTAAGGGGTGCATGCTTGTCGAAAAGTTTTACAATATTACCGTTAAGAATAGATAGATAGATACCTTTTCGTCAACCGTAGCCGTATATTCCACACCACTAAAATCAATAGTGCTGGCGTCGGCTTTAAGCTGTGAAAGGTCAATTTCAGAAAAATTGCACATCATCAAAATCTCAGGATTAATTTTAGGGGGTTTTATTTTGTAACTAAGGTAGAATAAATCATGCCTTGAGAACCCCGGCAGCAGGTAGTTGCCAGTGCAAGACATGATCGATAGACGAAGTAAACATTAAATCAAGGCAAGTATGACAGGTGTTAAAGTTATGATGCGTAAGAGAAGAAGAAAGTAAAGAAAGATTGACAGATTTAAAAATGTTCAATAATTTTGCAGGCCTAGAAGTGGCATTACGTAATATTTTATAAGGTAAGTTTTAAGAATTATATCTTATCTGCACGTCCGGCCAGTAGTGTGAAAAAAAGGAAATAAAGTCGTAATTAAATATCTCAATGTTTTCCTTCACCACGGAGGAGCGATAAATAGTTATAAATTACTTATTAATAGTTGTAAATAGTTAAAATAAAATTTGTGCGCGCCGGTTTTGAACTTCGCATCTCCATGTCAGAGACCATGGTCCTCTGCCATCGCAGCTGCTTATGATGCCAGATGCCTTACTGCTCTTATTTAAATTTAAACCTTGAAAATGTTACTTTGTTGCAGAACATTAGTTGTAAATTACTGTCATCTAGTTGTTATAAACGTAACACCAGAGAAAGCTGAAACAGATGTCAGCAACCAACCACTCACAGAGGTAATAAAACAATTACTTAACTAAAATGATTGTCATTTATTCTTATTCTAAAAATGTAACGAAATACAAACATTATCGATCATAGCAATATGCCCTTAAATTAAAAAAGAAAATGAAAGTACATGAAAATTGCTTCGTAACGTCATTGTCTTCGTAATTATTATTCACATACACACAATATAAATATGTGTGTTTTAATATAAATATAGTGAAAATTCAAAATATTTTTCAATTATTAACAAGTACTTATTAATAATTGAAAAACGTACTTAATAAGTGCTTATATATACTTATGAATAAGTACTTCTCCATCAACCTGCATCGGAGCAGTGTGGTGGAGTAAGCTCCAGGCCTCAGCCAATAAGTACTTAAGTACCTAATAAATAAGTTCTAAATAATAATTTTATATTATTATGCCTTTTTAATTAGTTACATTTTTTAGTTAATCAGCTTTATTACTACATATTACATACTAGCTTTCAGCCAGCGGCTTTGCCCGCGTGGACCCGTTTTATAGGTTCACATAGGATAAAAATCAATCTATGTTCTTTCCCAAGGTCCACTCTATCTGTGTTCCAAATTTCATTAAAATTGGTTCAGTAGTTTAAGCGGGAAAGCGTAGCAGACAGACAGACAGACAGAGTTACTTTCGAATTTATAATATTAGTAGGGATTTTCATTACATATAAAAGTTTACACATATTGAGAGCGATTACACTCGATTTATTACAAAATGTAGGACTGTACACAATTCGATATGATATAATAGGTAGGTACTTAAGCTTTCTTATCAGCTAAATTCAAAATATTTTGTAAAAGTCTGCTAGGATTGTTCCCAAATCTTGTTGTGGTTGAGATATTAAAATATAACAATATTAATACTAAAACAAAAATAAGCTCTTAAGAAACGAGATGATATGACAAATCATATTTTATTACATACTAGCGGCCGCCCACGACTTCGTTCGAGTGGACTTTTGTATGTTACATAGCCTATATATAGCCTTCCCCAATAAATGGACTATGCAACACAAAAAGATTTTTTCAATTCGAACCAGTAGTTCCTGAGATTAGCGCGTTCATACAAACAAACAAACTCTTCAGCTTTATTCTATTAGTATAGATGTCATAATGAAGTTAAACCAATATTCATTTTTATTTATTACTAAAATAGAAAACCGAGTCAGCAATTCTATGACAATTCTTTTTGACTATAAAAATGAAGTTTTAGATGTATAAGTATTTACTTCAGACATTTTAATACAGATGGGAGGCGGCTTGATGGGCGTGGAAGTGATAGTATCCCGGGCCAGCGGGTTAGCTAGCTTATTAGGCCGTTTAGTGTTGCCACACTACAAATTGACTACTACAACGGTCACGGGAATCCCTATGAAGGTAAGAAAATAAATATACTATAATAATAAAATATCCATTTTAAGATACATCTATCGTACACAAGTCGTGTTTATTTTTATTATTTTTTATTTGAATGGAGTAGCAGATGAGCATGCAGGCCACGTGGTGCTAAGTGGTGGCTGCAGCCCATGGACATCTATGTACATACAACCTCAAGCAAGCATAGGTAAGTCTTGTCTGAGGTCTTGAGGAGTTGCGCTGCTACTTTGGAGGCTGGTGGTCGCCTCATGTAAGTGTGGCCGGCAACTGTGTTTACCCCAAATAACATTGGAAATATAAAATGGCCACTCTATAATGAAACAAGGGCCTTCTCTGTACGCCCCTTTTTGCGTTAATATTCCTGCCTGTGTTGTGACTGAAGAAATTCTAACAATAAATAATATTGCTTGATTGATTAATTTCGTTGGTTAATGTCATCAATAACTACTATAATAACGAATAATAAAACTAGTATGTAATAATAACGAATTAATAATAAAAAATGATCAATTTTGCCAAAAAATATTTACTTATAATATATTATAAAATGTTATAAAACTTACGAACGGATGCGTTCATAACAGGCGCGTACAAGTTTAGTACCCTCACACCAATGCATTTGTGTCTTGTGTATTTGACAGACTGACCGACATCATAGACCCACATACTTGAATGTGTCGCCAACGACAAAATTCGGTAATGGGCCTTTCTTGATGTATTAATAATAAAAAATGTTTGAATGATTAAATTTATGACGACACTGATTTATGTAAATAATCCCAAAGTTTTAACAATATTCGATTGAACAAACATAAAAAAGATTATAACTAAAAATGCACCAATAAAGAATGAACGAGATCTTTGCATTGCCTCTGTCTTGTGTGTATCTTTATTCTGATATCTTATTTCTTGTGCCGAGCGCGAACCGTCTGCAAAAGAAAAATTGCAGTTATATTTTATTTGATTTTCTTTAATTTAGATAAAAAAACGTTACAAATAAATGGGTTCATTCTTTATTGAGGTATCTTATCTACTGCAAACAGTATTATTAGTTGTTTTAACCAAAAATAACTATACATACAGCATGTATGTCATTGCATTCGTTTATTCTTTGTTGATTACATTTCTATACTTTTTAAGAGCCATTGAAGCAACTTCATTAGGTAGTCTGATAAAGTCAGAAAAGATGTATAAAATGTAAAAAAAAACTTAGATTACGCCAAAAATTATTAATCAATTATTTATTTACGGTCTAAAAAATTGCAAGGCTTAACACATTTATAGGAGCTATAACTAAAATTTTGGTGATACCAGCATATTGTAACAGTTTTTTTCTCAATATGAGTTTCAGAAGTTTCCGATAATAAGCTTAAAGTACTTGCCGTCTTAGCCGACGCTGGTCGCATATCAGTGTCAACTTTCAAAGTTAGTTCTTCCACTCGCTTAGTAAGATCATCGACTCGTTTGGTTAATTTATCACTAGTATCATCACAATTTTGTTTCATTGGTTTAGTCTCCTCAGCTTTATTGTTATCTGGAGCGACAACTGATGGAGAATTCACCGCCAAATCCGCTAACTGAGCGATTTTCTCCAAAGACGATGAAGTCAAAAAGGAAGCAACCCATTGCACCTTACTCGGTAAACGGCTGCTCCACACGCTCTTGATGTAATCTTCATCTACGTCAGGACCGGCCAAGCCCTTCAAATGTTTCAAAAACTGCGACGGTTTTTTCTCTCCAATATCTTCGGCTTCCAATATTTTCTTAACATTTTTGATCGATGACTCTCTCAGTCTTTTCAACAGTTCCTTCTTCAAGGTTTCATATTTATTAGACACTGGAGGCGATAAGACGATGTCTTTGACCATTGTCAGGCAATGTTTGTCGAGATGCGCGATAATGTAATTATACTTTGTAAAATCATCTTTCACGTTGTAGTAGTAGAATTGTGCATCTATTTGCACAAACCAGAGGAACGGATCGTCAGGCCAAAATGGTACAAGTCTTAGCGCGCCAAAATTAATATCAGCCATTGTTGTCAACCGGTGTTTTGTATAACACCGGTCTATCTACCAATTTTATTGTCCCTACACTATAACATTGATTACTTGGTCACCTTGGGGAAGATTGATTGGTGAAAACAAAATGTTATAACGCGTTTAACTCATACTTTGAACGGAAATTACAAGTAAATACCAGTTGATCAAAAGGCAAGTTGGCGACGTGCGCCCGTTACCGGTGTTCAAACGAGACTGGGGGGCGGGGCGGGGCCCGGGAGTCGCGAAATAATATGATACGAGATTACGAGCAAGTCATACAGGCGAGGAATCGGGATAGCGCACGTTGTATTTTGTACACAACTTATTATTACATAATGATGTGCATAATCAATAATGGTTAATAGGACCCAGACTTAATCAATAAACCACAGGCCTGATACCGATTTGTAGTGCAAGGCGCAGGTAACCGTCCTTGGATACGAACTTTTTATTTGGCGAAACTAGTTCCTCAGTCAAAAAGCTGTAACGTAGGAACGTACCAAAAACTAGTTTGACTTGATTTTTTGAAATAAGATTAGGAAGCTTGCTATTTCCCTATGCATAGGTACTTACTGTTTTAAGTCAGTAGGTTTTGTTATCTTGCTTCAATCTGTTGGTTGATACTTGATAACTTTCTGTTAGTGTAATTATTGAAATGTAAGTTTCGTTGTTTTTTTATATAAAAAAACCGAACAAAAAGGCAGACGGACTGCGTGGTGTTAAGCGATCACCGTCGCCTATGGACACGGGCAACCCCAATTATTTTCTGAGTTAATATTCAAATAATATTCGGACTTAATAATTTATTTTATTGACTTGAGATTTATTTCTTTCTCTAAAATAGTAATATCGTGTACTCCTCGTTTACGACGGATATAATTGTAAACTTAAAAGTACCTTATATGTTGCTATTAGTCACATTTAATGCATAACTTAAATTGTCTCTTAAAATTAAGATGATATTGGTTTAAGAATTTAAAGCTTCTATGACGATGTGGTTGATGCGATGTTCACACGGTTTAAAATAGGAACGAATCCCTCCGAACAAATACGTTCGGATGAATGCATTTGGAAATTTTTTTGACGTGTGAAAGGGCTTTTGTGTTCTAAATCTAGGGATATTTTTGTGGCGTTTCGCATTTCACATTTTGCATTAGTTTTGCATTCATACGGTCGGCTTGCGAAGTTATATTTTATCAACCGTTGTAGGTATATACCTTTACGGTTAACCGTTTGCTCGAGTGATATCTCATAGTAGAGGCAATCCATTTGTATACATAACATGACTGATTTACCTAATGCATTTCGATATGTAGGCCCTATATCGCTTTACAAAAGTTTATATATTCAACTTACGAGTTTTTTTATAGCGCAGTTATCATTAAAATTGATTGCGTCCCACTGCTGGGCACGGTTCTCTTCCCATTATTGGTGAGGCCTGTAAATTACTCCAGTACGATGCTCCAATGTGGGTTGGCGAAGATTTCGTTTAGTGGAATACCAAAAAATATAGAAAGAGCATCCTTATTCAATCTATACATCCAATAGATTATTTTTACTTTATAAGCGCTTATTGCATTACTATACCGAAGAATTATTATAAGATTGAGCATTGGTTTTGGATTTGATTGAAATCACTGAGCAGCCATTGCACAGCAGCAAATTCAAATTTAAATCTCCGGCTCGAACAACGAAATTACGATTGTAATATTTTATTACGATGTTTTTTATCACCGTGCATTCCCTTGAAGGAATTATTATACATTTTTCGAAGGCATGATGTTAACCAATCCGCACTTGGCTAGCCTAAATCCCTCTCACTTCCAAGAGAAGATCTGAACCCAGCAGTGGTACATAAAATGGGTCGGAAAAAAAATGGCTTCGACCATTTATTCAATGGGCTCCGCTGACGCTGCTGAACAGTGAAAGGCGAATCGATTTCTTTTAGAATAAGTCACTAATTTTGCAACAAAAAAAAAAAAGGTTTGATTGATCTGCAAAAACATAAACTTTATATTTATATAAATAACTAGCTGACCCCGCGAACTCCGTATCGCGTTTAAATATTAAATAATATAATAATAAATAAAATAAATAAACGATTCACACTCATAGCCCCACAGTAGGGTGAACATACCCTGTGTCGTGGGTACCATGGACACATACAAAGGCAGAAACACAGACACCCAGACCGAGAACAGAAATTTAAACTCATCATCCAAATTTCTGTTTCGCCGGGAATCGAACCCGGGACCCTCCGATTGGCAGTCCGGCATGGTAACCATTGCGCCACGCGGGTCGTCATCGCAATAATGGATAGCATATAAACCTTCTCCGTGAAAAAATACATATACATACCAATTTTCATAATAATCGGTCGAATAGTTTCTGAGTTTTGCGATGTCATATATACAAACATCCTCTTTTATATTATTATGTATAGATTATATCATGCTAATTAAATTTATGATAACAATTTTCAATAACCAAAATCGCAAATAATTTGGAATTGAAGTTGGGCAGCTTAACTGTGACTTCCTCCCCCACCACGAAAATGCATATAAATGACCCCTCCTCCCCGTAGACTGGATTCGCCCTTGACACTAACCTTACCATGTCTTTCAGGAGGAACAAAACGCAAGTTCCAGTGCGAATTACGACGTAGAGATTATACACTCCTCGGAAGCACACTCTGGTCTTAGAGCCACTCAAAGTGCTGCGGAAGCTGCAGAATCGGTAATATAACCATTATTTCTTTTGAGACAGGTTAATTTTTTGCAGGCGGTAGTATTTACATGGTTCGATGGGGATCGGCTATCTGCTCTGAAGTGAAGTAAAGCAATACGGTAGTTGACTGCCATTCTCATACATTTTGTATTAGAAAAATATTTATGGCGTAACGAGGGGTATAGTGTCAACTTAACTTACTTATTATTGATTTAAAATTATATATAAATCATTAACAAAAATTAATTAACAATTATCCTGGTTTTCAAGTGTAATTCAATGCAACCTTTTTGAGGTATTCATTCAGATTTTTTCTGTATTGTCAACTACCCAATTCTATTTGCTTTCGTTGGAAATGTGCGTTTTCCATTTTAACCCTACATTCATAATCATACGTCCTTCGAGGCGTCCCTCAGACACCCCCAAGAAAACTCTCCTGGAACAAAAAGTGCAAGAGATGTCAAGACGTGCGTCTCAGTACCTTCTAGATACACCTAGAGCTCAGTTTAGAGCTAGAAATTTTTGCATATACCTTACAGTCTTGGCTATGACACGTATAAGATGTCTTGAGATGCGTATGTTTCTCAATAGTGTAACAGTTTTATAGAGTTGCAAGGTTTTTTTTTGCGTCATAAAAAGAAAAAACCTGGAATATTTTTTGGAAAAAGGCAAGTACTATATATTTTATAACGTAATGTGACACACATTATTGTTATAAAAAAATTCTTCAGTTTTTGTTACTCTGGGCAGTAAAATATTTCACTGGTTTTTAATGATGAAATCATTATTGGTTTATTTAGTGGTACGGTATATTTATTTTTTACTATTAGTGTTCAGCATAATTTCTCTCATTGAACAACTTATTTGAGAAATTATCTGGGGCAGAAGACGAGACAGAAGCAAAACCTTCAAACAATGTTTACAGTAAAGTCTGGTACCTACATTTTATCGGCTGATAGGGTGAGTAACCCACAGATGGTCTATGTGACGCTCTAAGTGACGACAAAATTCGTCATTAAATGCGTTTTTTGTCGAGCACTAAGAAGAATCGAATTAGCTGAAGGAGCTTGGTTACGGCATTGCCGTAAAACACCAAGTTTGAGTCGATATCGGCCTAAAGTGAAACATGAGTCCAATTTTAGGTGATTTTTTGCCTTCCTGAATATCAGAATCTGAATATCAAATCTGGAAGCTGGCAAAAAATTTCATGCGCGTTTCCGTGCTTCGGAGGGCACGTTAAGCCGTCGGTCCCGGTTGTTGTCGATAGATAACAGTCGTTAAACCTTGTCGGAGGCCTTATGGGCGGTTTGAAAACATCCGACAGCGGGTTGGCCACTAACCCGCATCTCCACCAACCCGCATTGGAGCAGCGTGGTGGAGTAAGCTCCAGGCCTCCCCATTAATGGGGAGAGACCCGTGCCCAGCAGTGGGACGCAAAAAGGGTTGCAGCCAATATCTATCTCTTAAACATTTTTGGAGTAAATTTGTATCGTATTTTTTATTTATATCACCGTTTGTGGAAAGGTTAGGAGCACTTAGAAAAAAGGCGTCTCACAGACGTATGTTTATGAACAATTTAACCCCAAATATTAAGTTTATTTATCTGGGATTAATAGGGTTCTCTTATTTCAAAATATCTATGTCTATTTTTACATTATCATTATTCATGCTGAAGGGCCAGATGGTTTGTTATATTGGTTGTATATGTAGTTAGCAAAATACTTTAACAGTGAAAAGTTTCGTAGTTGTTGAAGCATGTAAAGTGGAACAATTCACATTTTGCCACTGTGTGGGTTGTTATGATCCAAAATTGATCTTATGATAAATCTTATGTTCATGTTTCCTTCTAAGGCGAATAACAAATCATCTTTTTACCAACCAAAAATCACCAAAGGCGGACTTAATGCTCATAAGATTTTAGGTAGTTCTTCGATGGTGGACGCCGCGCTGCGCTGACGGTGGCGCGGGCGGGTGCAACGGGCCGCTGTGGCGGGTGACGCCTGCCGACGTGGCTTCAAGACCCTCTGCTTGCCTCGTCAACTTTTTGCTCAACGGCCGATCTGTCACACTGGAAGTGCCAAGGTGTGATACATCTTCACATCAAATTAATTACTCAATGCAGTACACTAACAGTCACCCATCCAATTCCGACCAGCGCCCGACATTACGAATGTTTGTAGATTACTTCGAAATGCTATTAACTTAACCGATATAATTCAAAAACACAAAAAAATGAAAAGAAAACAGAGCACAATATGTCCTTTCCGAGTTCCCGCCAAAACTTTCTTGTACTACATAATTGTTGCGTATTCAGGAAAGGCGGAGGTCGAACGGCATCTCACGTGCTGACCGCGCAAGGAGGGGAGCTCTGGATCGGTTTCCTGGGAGGCCGCACGCCTTACGATGACCCACCAGCGCTGTCAGAGGGCCCAGGTGGCAGGGTCACTGATTACAGGTGGGTAAAACCTTTAATGAGTAAAATTAATACATTTGTAATCTGTGGTGCGGTAAAAGGACGCGAAAGACCCGTCGTACCACATACACGATACTTGTGGAATGCGAAAAAGAAAAATAAATGTTAATGAAAAATAAAATATAGTAAATTATTAAAAGTAATTTCAGAACCGCGTTTACAATACCTATTATTTCTTTCGAATAGGACTAGGTTTAAACTCTTTTTACACTATTAGACCAGTGTCGATCATGTTGAAAATGGTAAAAAGTGAAAAAAAATTATAGTAGAATGAAACCTATTGGAAAAGGTAGAGAATATAACAAAAATAAAAGGAAAAATAAATTAGAGGCGATCTGATGTCGGGAAGGGGGAGGGGGGGAGCTTTAAAGGGTAAAAAACGGTTTATCTCGATTTCCGACAAAACTACAGGTACTATGAAAAAAAGTTAAATGGCAAAGATGTAGTTAATAAAAAGATCTACATCTTTTATATTTACACTTTTTTCACATAACCTCAAATTTTAAGTGAAATATTCAAATAACCATGTTTTTGGTTTTTTATTTTTATCTTATACAAATAAAATTATTTTTTCACAAAATTTGGTGAAAACTTACCTTTTTATGTCCCAGATGTACAGTATTTTTTTCGGTTTAAGATATTTATTTTTTTCACCTCATTTTGACTTAATATCGAAAAAGCAGCCTAGTTTTCAATCGAAAATTCTCACGTCAAAATATCTGCTTTTTTAAAAAGTCTGTATGCTTTTTGTACGTTGAAATCTCTTCTTTCGGATGGTATGAAAAAAAATATACATTACTTTTGTAAATGTGCTCAGAAAATGCAAATAATGAAAACTCGAATCATAAGAATAAATAATACTACACCAATTTTTTTCAATCATTATGTACAATTTTGAGCTATATATTAAAATTTACACTTAAATTACTAAAAAAATTAAGATTTCAAGTAACATTGATATACATACTTTGTTTTTCAAGTAATTAAAGTGTAATTTTTGGTAAAAAGCTCAAAATTGTACATAATTATTCAAAAAAATGCGGATTCGAGTTTTTATAATTTGCATTTTCTGAGCACATTTACAATAGTAATGTATATTTTTTATATCATCAGAAAGAAGAGATTTTAACGTACAAAAAGCATACCGACTTTTTAAAAAAAGCAGATATTTTGACGTGAGAATTTTCGATTGAAAACTAGGCTGCTTTTTCGATATTAAGTCAAAATGAGGTGAAAAAAATAAATATCTTAAACCGAAAAAAATACTGTATATCTGGGACATAAAAAGGTAAGTTTTCACCAAATTTTGTGAAAAAATAATTTTATTTGTATAAGATAAAAATAAAAAACCAAAAACATGGTTATTTGAATATTTCACTTAAAATTTGAGGTTATGTGAAAAAAGTGTAAATATAAAAGATGTAGATCTTTTTATTAACTACATCTTTGCCATTTAACTTTTTTTCATAGTACCTGTAGTTTTGTCGGAAATCGAGATAAACCGTTTTTTACCCTTTAAAGCTCCCCCCCTCCCCCTTCCCGACCTCACATCGCCTCTAATTTATTTTTCCTTTTATTTTTGTTATATTCTCTACCTTTTCCAAGAGGTTTCATTCTACTATAATTTTTTTTGGTCTCAAAAATTATCTACACTGGTCTATATGTAAACATAGGAAATCACCATTCATAATATTATGTATGCATAATCACGAACTCTTCATTAAAATAATCACGATTTGCAATTGCATGTAACATGGTGATCGGAATTTCTACGAAACAAAGGAAATAATGATAGTGGCAGCTTAAAAACTGGAAATCAGAAGTTTACACATGATTACATAAATATAATTTTTGAAATCAGCTTCCATTAAAAAACGATCTCACGATGCATGAAGTTGGGAGTTAGATCTGTTGACTCTTTTGTGTTATCATTTCCTTTTCGTTTCCTATTTTATGTTTTTGTTTCATCACAGGATAAAGGAATTCGGAGCGCTAATGCATCAGAACAGATTACATCCAATGCGTGGCGTCGGCGCTAACGGCCGCGCGCGGTCTCGTTTGCAGAGACACACTACTTATTGGCCTTTGACCATGTCTTCCACTTTGATATTTAATTTAGGATCCGTAAGTAATATATATATATGTACTATAGTTAATATTATAAACACGGGCGTAACGAGTGGGAGGGGGGGCGTAACGAGTGGGGGGCCCTGGATCAAGTTCCAAATTCATGGTTTAAAAAATCCCCAAAAGATCTCATATCAGATGCTGTGGTATGAAGTCCACAATATTATGCTGTGATACATAAGACGTTACTAATAGATTTTACGTGGATACAGCTCCATTGCAAGGGCAAAAGTGGGGTCTTGCCGACCGATAAATACTATATGGTTTTTCTCTATTTACTTGCTGTTTTTAGGATAGGGGTAGCGTATAGGTACCCCTCTCCTGGTTATTATATTCAGATTGTTTTATAAGGCGCATGAACACAAGACGTGCAATATTTCAAAATGATAGATTAATTTTTGGAATACAAATATTATCTTATTGAACACCTTCGCGCAAACCTAAAAATTGTCTGTAACAATACTGGTCATACAAATGTCAATACGTTTTATACACCTTCCTAGGCATTAGAACCTCTAACGCGACTGGTACTACAAGAGACGCTGTCAGATGAAGAGGTGGACTCGTGCCGTAGCGTGCTCGTCTCACTGCTGGGCATGGAGTCCAGGCACGAGTTTCCAGTGGCTCAGCTACCTCCCAACTTGAGGTTAGTATCTACGTTCTTATACCTACTCAAGCCCATTGATGTGGTCCAGGTCAACATTAATGTTGTAACATTTAAGAATACTGAAAACACTATAAAATTTTCTAAAGATTTTCTATTGTAACCTTAGCGCTTAACCATATGGCGTTTGACAAACATTAATACAGGACATCGTCTGTCGAGTCAGCTAGTTAAGTAATATTTACTTTTGTATTGGTAGTTATTTTATACATAATTATTATGTGATGGCTTCAATCTTTTTAGCTTAGCACAACCAATTCGCTACTGTTCTCTGATCAATAAATCTCTAAGCCCAAATTGTCAGCGTCATCACTATCTTCCCAGCAATATTTCTGGCAGATGATCGTTTGGTCTGCCCATGTACTTACTTGAGATTTCTAATTCAATTTCAACAATTGAGGATCTTATAGCTCGATGGTTTCCGGCGAGACAGAAATTATTATTGTTCTTGTCTGGATGTTTGCGTTCCTGTATTTGTGTGTGCCCAGAGTACCCACGAAACGAGGAATTTAAGTGTGAGGCTATGACTTTTTTTTAAATTTTATATTCAACTTTTCCGATAACAGAGGCAAGTCCAGCAGCCGTCGCGAGGAGCAATGGCGGCAAATATGGGGCGAGTTAGAAGCGTTGCTTCGCGCGCACGCGGCGTCCCCCGCGCACCGCACGCTGCTGCGGATACTGCTGGAGTGCCGCGCGCAGAGCCAACACAGTGCTGACGGTCAGTTTGTTTAAACATTCATAGCAACCATTATTGCGTCTTTTTACATAGTATGTCTCTATTTGAGACTGTTTTTAACCGTTTCTTTACATGGCATGTTTTATTTATTTATTTATTTGAATGGAGTAACAGAGGAGCATGCATGTCACGTGTTGTTGAGTGATTGCTGCAGCCCATAAACACAAACTTAGTTAAATAAGCCTAAGTCTTGCCTGTGGTAGTATGAAGTCGCCCTGCTAGTTAACGGCCATTAGCCCTCGAAGCGCGCATGGCTCGGCGGCTAGTGTAGAACGCAAGCGGTCTATGCAGAAGGGCGCGCTCGCGTGTGATATGGGTGACCACCAGTTGCAAAAAAATTTGATGCGCGTTTCCGTGCTTCGGAGGGCAGTTAAGCCCTCTCGGTCCCGGTTGTTATCGATAGATAAGTCGTTTAACCTTGTCGGAGGCCTTATGGGCGGTTTGAAAATATCCGACAGTGGATTGGTCACTAACCCGCATCTCCACCAACCCGCATTGGAGCAGCGTGGTGTAGTAAGCTCCAGGTCTCCCCAATAAGGGGAAGAGACCCGTGCCCTTCAGTGGGACGCAAAAAGGATTGCAGCCAGCCCTCGAACACTAAGGACTTCATACAAAACTTGACCGGCAACTGCACCTTTCCACGAGAACAATACAATTGCTTTAGGGCGGAAGTGGGTTATTATTGCCCACGAGGATTTTGTATCTAAACAAATCCATCAAAATTTCTCGAGATTTTTGTGAAACCTGCCTTGCCTTGTTTGTATCTCTTTGGTATTAAAAAGGCATCAAAGTAGTTAATGATGATGGTATTACGTTAGTATGAGCTGTAAATAAATAAAATTGAATCTTCAATCTTCTTTACAGGTGACTCGAGAGCAACGGTAATACGCGCAACAACAGACTCTCCTCTCTCGCCCGTTGGAGCTGGCAACGGTAGCAACTCAAACAGCGACGTGTGGGCCCCGAGGAACGTTCTAGACACACTGCTGGGGGCACCGCGACCTCCCAGAAGGCCGGACTTCGCGGGTCGCATGGCGGCCGGCAACAGGATAGCGACACTATATCCACAGTTGCAGCAGGACGTGGAACAGCACTGATTTATCATTTTGTACTTTGATACAGAAATAAAAGTAAGCTAAGTTTATGATTTGTTTTTTTTTTCAAATCGATTATTTGGGTTTGGGACAATCTTGAAGCTATTAAGAAATTTTGTGTAGTTTTCTTGGTAGAATAATTATTGTTGATTAAAGCACCTAAACATCTTACTCTGTAGTTATACATGAATCTTATTTGCACTACATAAGTATAGAATAAAGTATGTATGTATTATGTATTAAATGGATTTTTGATAATAATACTGGAACATTTAATAAGCTTTCCATTTTTATAGTATGTTGGTGAACAACACCACGGACAAATAGAGACAATTATTTACAAATACATAGTTTGTGATTAATTGCAATCTCTTATCAAAATTGTAAACCTTTGCTTGAACAATAAGGTGTAAAAAAAAATTAGTGTGGTGACGGTGAGTTTATGTGTAGATAATTGTGTCTTGTGATGGTATAAGGGGTACAATGAAAAGGCAACATTATAAAATTAATATCTTATATTTGTTCATTAAAAACTACATTGTGGGCCCGTGTGCCCGGCGCCCGGGTAACACGACCTTTGTATTATCTTGTTGCATATAAACTTTAAACTCTGCAGACAGACTGTGTCATAAGGCAATGGTGAGTGACGGCCACGTCCGTCAAGGCATCTGGTCCGGATCGACCCCTCGCCGCCGTAGAACGACTCGTTACAATTATTGGAATGTCACGCGGGATGCGAACGTTTAAACGTTAAAATTATTACAAACGAAACTAACACTAGGCCTAACGAGCACTCCCGAAACATTCAATTGTACAATCATACACTCGGGGAGCGCCCGGTGAGTCCAAACGCATCCAAATCAATTAATTATCAATTACCCTATAAAACTTACAAAATCGACCGGTACTAAAACTTAAGGCTAAGTTAAAATTAAACGGAATTGAAAAATAAATTACCTAGGTACAATATTTTAGTCTAGAAAGCTATTTATAGGCGCACGAGGGATGTTTGGAGGCGCGCAGTGTCAGTGGGTGGCTTCTCGCAGCTTCTTGGCGATGGGCGCCACCGTCGCGTCGCAGGAGTCGCCCAGCGAGCTCTCTTCTGCTGAACTCGCTTCTTCTAATTGTCTATCGTCCAAAAAATAACACTATTAGTTTTATTTTGGTTACTAAGGACCATGTCACGCAAACTATAAAATAAGTAATAGCTATGAATAAAATAAAATACTTGTATGAAACTCTCGTTATAAATCATGAACCAGCATCTTTTCTATTGTGAACTAAACTTTGATAATTTACAGACAACTGTTATAGTCTGCCAACCCTCACGTCATGGCTCTCTCATTTTGTCCAGACATATAAAAATATTGCAAGTCCTACCATAATACAAAATAAATGTTCGAATGACGCAAAACACGCAACTATTCACTAATCTATCGGTCATAGTTAGTGACGGCAATTTGAGATGTACGAATGACATAAAGATGCTAATGATAAGTAATTTTTAACAGAATTTTTCGAATGATATTCCAATAAAAAACATAAAAAATTTTATATCAACTCGTGGTCAACACCAATGAAGCATTGTTGTCCTAAGGCTATTAATGTCCATTTAAATTTAAATATAATAAGGGTAGTCACAGGACTATTCTTATTTTATATAATTAATATCGTCGGCAGAAATAGGTGCAGCGGTGGCACTTTATTCATCCATCCTAGCAACCTATAAAACGAAAGCTACATACCGTTTGGCGCGCGGCGTACTGAAGGCGGAGTCGGAGTTGTCGGAGGGGGAGGCGGGGGTGGATGGGGACGCGGCCTTTGCGTCCATGGAGTCCTCCGTGCACGATGTCGTCGTGTCTTCGTTCACTGAGTCTAAGATTTTGCCTGCAATTTTCAACTACTTTTTACAACCACTTTACAAATGATAGCTACTAGGTTCAGTCGGGTTTCCAATTTTCTGCAGAGAAGCACTTCAATCAATTTAAGTTTCTATTAATTTCTACTGCCTAAATTTAGCTTTTAGTCCCTTGACAAAGCTTTGGTGGCCATGGATATTTAAAAAAATAAAAGCTCTGGCTTTTATCAGTAGTGAAATAAAATTGTTAGTGTTAGTAGTAATAGTTTAATTATTAGCAATGGAAACATTGATTAATTATACATACAGATGCCTCTTTGATTCTAACAGAAGATAAAGTTTAACTTTTGTAATTAAAACACTTGCAACTAGCAAGCATCGAGAACTATGTAACAACTTTTACAAATTTACTTAACTAAAATGTTCCTTATATCATTTATCAATGATTTAAGTTACGTTTTAATTAATTGTACCAAAAAATATATTTAAGTGGTTTAACCAAAAATAAGTTTTTATAAAAGACTTAATAATTTAATAATAAGTTTTTATAAAAGAAAGATTATGATACAGTAAAAAGATAGAACTTAAAAGACATGAATTTAAGCAATCTAAGAGAGCAACAATCTATTTAACATATTAGGACACATACTTTGCTCAAATGATCAGATGGACAGTATGAACAAAGATTTTTCAGATTATACTAACCATTTCCATTTGTTGAAGGTGGTTCAAGATTACTCTCGTCACTAGGCGGCAGCGGGGAGCCACCATTTGTTGGTGGCACGGTCAGATTGTTGGGTTCAATGCCGAGGAGTTCTGGCTGCAAGTCTGATACTATATTGTGTGTCCATACTGCGAGCTCTACCATGTGAGGTGACCACTTCTTGCCGCAGCCGTTTTGTTCCTAAAACATCGAAAATATTTATTAATGTGTGATCGCTGGTGGAAAAATTTCATCCCCGTTTGTTAAACCTTGTTGGAGGCCTTATGGGCGAATTGTAAACATACGACAGTGGGTTGGCTACTATACCCCATCTAAACCAATAGAGCAGCGTGGGACGCAAAAAGGGTTACAGCCACTAGGTAGTAATCTTTCTCGTAGACACTACGTAGGTTTCGTGCTTGTCCATTACAACCAAAGATATTTTATTTTGACTACGTCAAGTAGTATAGATAAAAAATCTACGGTTAAAACACAAAAATTCTTTGTGAGAGTAGTTACAACCAGTTAGCTTTCGGTAATTCGGCCTATACACTTGTAACGAAACGTCCACGTCGCGCTAACCTCACGTTTGCCTTGTACATAATATTAATCTGTCTTATAAATTGGTCTGCCAGTGATCTCTTGGTGTATCTCATAGACCGCTGGGCTGAAGACTTCGACGGCAACGGGGAGGCTCTGGCAGTCAGTCTGGATATTTCAAAGGCCTTTGACCGGGTCTGGCACAGGGACTTCTCGCGAAGCTTCCATCGTAATCTCTTCTAGAGGCTATGCAACTGGGTGGCAAGCTTTTGATCGGAGCTGCAGATTAAGATCGTTGTTGACGGATGCTGCTCAGATATGAAGCCCATTAACGCCGGTGTTCCCTGAGGCTCAGTGCTGTCTCCTACACTATTCATTCTGCATATCAATGACATGCTGCAACAGTCACGCAGCATACATTGCTATGCAGATGATAGTACGGTGGACGCACTATACACCTGTCGAGCCAATGCTTCTTGGTCACAAATGGAAGAAAGCAGAATCAAACTTGTGTCGGAAGTCGAGAACTCTCTGGAGCGGGTCTCGGAATGGGGACGACTTAACCTTGTCGAGTTTAACCTCACAAAGACACAATTTGCGTGTTTACCGCTAAAAAAAACAATTTGTTGTAGCACCCAAGTACCAGGGCACCGCGCTCTCTGTCGGTGAAAGTGTCGGTATCTTGGGAGTTGACATTACGAGTAAAGTGCAGTACCGGAGTCATATGGAGTACAAAGTCAAATAAAAAGCTTGGTGTCCTCAACAGGGCGAGGTAGTACTTCACTGCGGGGCAACTCCTGACGCTGTATAAGTCCCAGGTCAGACCCTGGAGTACTGCTGCCATCTCTGGGCGCCAAAATACCAGCTATACCCATTTGACTCCGTTGAAAAGCACGCAGTCCGAATCGTCAACGACCCAAGATTGACTGACAGGCTAGAACCGCTTAGCATGCGAAGAGACATAGGCTCGCTCTGCGTGTTCTACCGACTTTACTATGGTGAGTGCCTCGAGGAACTTTTTAAATTGATGCCTACATCACCAATCCATGATTATACCACCAGACGAAGCTTAAAGTTCCACCGGCACCATCTGAATTCGTGGCGGTCCTCCACAGTCCGCTTTGCACGCTCCTTTTTACCATGGACGTGAAGGTTATGGGACAACCTTCCAGCAGAGGCATTCCCAGTGGACTATAACATGGGGTTCTCCTTCAAAGCCGGCAATGCTCGGGTGGCTCCCCTGGGGTTGCCCGTGTCCATAGGCGACGGTGATCGCTTAACACCACGCGGCCCGTCTGCCTTTTTGTTCGGTTTATTTATATACTTTCCGCCAGCGGTTTCGCCCGCGTGGCCCCGTTTAATGGGTCCCTGTAGGATAAAAATTAGCCTATGTGCTATTCCAGGCTTCATCGCTATATTAAAATCATAGGCCAGCTGCTGCAACCGCTATATTAAAATCATACCCAGATGCTTCAACCGCGTTGACCCTATTACCCGTTTTCACGTAGGAATGAAGCATTTTCCCGCGGTAAACAGTAGCCTATGTTACTCAGGGTGAAAGTAGCTTTCTAATGGTGAAAGAATTTTTGAAATCGCAACAGTAGTTTTTGAGTTAATTCATTACAAACATACAAAAATACAAACCTTTCCTCTTTATAATATTAGTATAACTTCTATACTATAGATATAAAAAAAATTGTTACGACTTACAGGCTACATCGGCTTGTTTTTTGATTTGTATTGCTTATGTATGTTATTTTGAGTTGCTGTTTGTCATACAAAACTACAGATTTTGCTGGGCTTAATGGAATTTAGCGTACGCTATTTGCATGTATACTGTTATAACTTACAGCTTTCGTTATAATGACATAGTACTGACAAACATATTAACTCATTACAAGTCTCAATATTTTGTGTAGTTTTCTAGAATTGTTCTAAACTTTCATGTGGTTGGAATGAACTCGAGCAGCTGTTGTCAAGCTTCATATTCAAGGTTTTACACTATTGTGTTAAGTTCCACACAACCATGGTGTAACGACTTTAAACAATAGACAGTAAAAAATGCCAACCAGCAATACATTATTTTGTTTCAATGATTTTATGGAAGGCTTAAAATGACAGAAATAGTTTTGACATTTCAAAAATTGTTTTTGTATCGCTTCGTGCGACTGGTGCTTACAGGGCTATAATAATATGTTGAGCTCGGTTGCATGACACTGACGAAAAGATTGTGATACTAATATTGATAAACTGTTAAATTTCCGAAACTCTACCTAGACCATGAAATTAATTATAGTCCTTGTTGAACTGTTATGTACATTTAAGTATCCAATTGTTGCCTTAACAATTTCAATGGCGTTTTCAACACTGTGTTATTGTTAATATTTTTTTTAATCAATACAAATTATGTCAATTTACTATAAATTATTTTTGACAAATCATTTTCTTATAAAAAATGTATGTCACGTTTTGACAGTTCATTAAAAGTATCTTTATAGATTAGGTAGTGCAAGAACTGATTACTCAAATCTTGTACTGAAGGACCATGTCATGTGTTCAATAAATATTTGTAATAACCTTCTACTACTTAAACAAATTGAATAATGTACTTGAAATAACTTACCTTATTTAACCTATCACAGACGTTTTTAATATGGGTTACAAAATTGAGGTATTCCTTGGCAGTGTAATCGCTACCCTCCATTTCGGGGATGGCCTGTAAGCACTCGTCGGCCATAAAGGGGGCTATTTCAGGGCTTGCTGCTGCTAGCAGAGCTGATGCTGTGGCTGTCCCCACACCCTTCAAGTTACTTAATGCATTCATAGCTGATTCAATGTTAGGTAATTTCTTGAAAGCCTTCTTTGTCTCTTGCATTACTGCTCTGGGTGTATTCACTTTTATAAGGTATGATAGCTGTGGATAGAACTTCCCTCTCTGCAAAGAAAAAGTTGCAGTCATGTGGTGTGTTGTGTAAATTAGTATTTCTGTAGCAAACATTAAAAAATGTAATTATTTTTTTGATGTATAAAAATAATGTTGATATAAATAGTATAAATTATCTTTATTGCATGTTATTATTACATTTGATGACATCTTGCTGTAATAAATTTAATCTAATGTAATAGATGATTTGTTTTAGGTGACAAACATGATTTATATATTTTTATTATTATATTATAACTGTATGCTGTGGTAAACATGGGTATGCACTGTTCACACATTTTGAATCTAAATTTAATGAATTAATGCTTCACATTTAAGGTAAGCTGAATGAAATCGATCATCCAGCACAATGACATGTTGTTTCAATGTTTTCTATCTCTGAAATATTACATAAAATATTTACAGCTAAGCAAAATGGGCGCGGTCGGGTGTAAAATGGTCACTCGTAGTAACTAATGACCACCAGTGGCAAAATTCCATGCGCGTTTCTGTGATTCCGAGAGCACGTTAAGGTGTCTGGAGCCCGGATATTATTGACAGATAACGGTTGTTAAACCTTGCTGGAGGCCTTGTTTGAAAACATCCAACAGCTGGTTGACAACTAACCAGCATTGGAGCAGCGTGGTGGAGTAAGCTCCAGGCCTTTAAAATAATAGTGGCGAGAGACCTGTGCCCTGCAGTGGGTCACAAAGACTTACTGCCAGCCACACAATATTTATACAACTCTAACTTTTGTATTTATGGAAAACATAGTATACTGTCCATAACTACTTACTGCTTGTTTCCATTTCATGAGCTGTACCAACTCTTCATGTATCATGTGCGCATCTTTACCCCTCGATTTGATCTTTTTTGGCAGTTCATTCTGATACCTGGAAAGATAAAAAAACATATTATTTATACTGATACCAAATCTACTGTGATTAGTGTGACATATCTTGGGGTATCATTATTTATATTTCTTAGATAGTTTGACAATATATGACCTATAAAACTTGAAAGATTTTACTAATTTTATATACATACATACTAGCGAACCAGGCAGACGTCCTGCCTTCAAAAATCAGAACTAATCTTTAGTTTAAGATATAAGCTATCTTTCAAGTTAGATCAAACTGCACACAGTGTGCAAATTTTACTAATATCTGTTAAGTTGTTTGGGAGTTCATCACAGACAAACAACTTGACACTAATTTATATATATATATTAAGATAGGTTTGAAGCCACTGTGTTTATAGTTGTTCATTACTTCTAATAAATAAATAATAACTTTATCTTCTTATGGATGATAGGTTGAGTTTCAAAAACAAAAGCATAACATTGTCATTGTTTAAGGTGCAGATACATAGATAGTCTGACCTAGTTATACAGTACTGCTCTGCTGACATAGCACATTTTTAAGGAGCACAACCTACATCTATAATAATTAAAATATAGATGTAACTGATCAAATTTCAGGCATCAACAGTAGGTATTTTTTTACTTTTCAATGTTTGTAACATTTTCTATTTAGGGTTGGGAGTTTTACAGTTTTTTATTTATCTACATTCAACTTCTTGTTGTTACAGGATGTTTAGATTGTTTGATATTAGGACAAACTGATTAAAGTGTATGAGCCTTCTTATTTTTAATATTTTTACAAATACAAATACAAATCATTTATTTGCTTAAATGTGGTCACAAAGATGAAATAATTTTATAAATACAGTATCTCACATTTACCATTTTTGGTGTGCAAATTATAATTAGATTAAAAATAAAATTAATTTAACATTATTATTTCGACACATATTATAATATGTTATATTTAAGTTCATATTATGTCAATTTACATTTAACACAATTTACAATTACAATTTATGCATTTTACATTTGTACGCAAGTCATTGAATATATGATTATTTAATAATATTTATGTCAGTTATCCCAAAAATAATTTTATTGTATAAAAACATTTTTCTGATAGCCATTTATGAACATGTTTTTTGAATTGTAATAATTGTAATCTCTTTAGGTCATCAGGGAGTCTGTTATAAATCTTTACACACATGTGGTACGAGTTCCTTGATCGCATAGTGGTTCTGCTAAGTGGGAGACAAAGTTTTTCGGGATATCGCGTTAAAAATCTGCAATTGTCCTTCTTTTTGTCAAATAGGTGCATGTGTGTTTTTACAAATATACATACTTCAAAAATGTACATACTTGTTAGGGTCAGGATTTTAAGGTCTTTAAAAAGAGGCTTACAGCTTGTTTCTGGTGAGACACCACATAAGGCACGGATACATCGTTTTTGAGCTATAAAAGCTTTGTTATGATCTACTGAATTTCCCCATAGTAGTATGCCATATCTCAGGTTAGAGGCTACATAACCATGATATGCCTTAAGAGCTGTTGGTAAGCTACACATTTTTTACACTAATGCTGAATTGTTTGTAACCTTTAAAGGTTTCATAAATCATTTTTTTTATTCATCTGAGCCTTTATCATACAACCAACTCTTATTTAGTAATTAGTTTTCAAATGCTGAGGCATAGATGAGAAGAAATAGTTTGTAGGTAGGTATGTAAATTTTACAGATGGGGGACACATCAGATTAAGAATCATGTGTAAGAATAAGATAAGCACAGATTTTGAGCATGAAATGGTGCAATGGTATATCTACACACCATTACTACATTCATAGTTACTATTTTTTTAATTAATTTATTATAAACTTATTTTTATGTATATCATTAATATTTTAAATGTGGCCTCAATTTCAATTCCTTGAAAAGTGTGAAGGATTTTTTTCTCTTTTGCCCAACACAGGGCCAAAGTAGTTATAGTGATATATTTATTTACTTATTAGTCCCCATTATTATATTATTACTATATTGATCACGTAAATAAGTGGTAAAATAGGCGAGGTTAATAATATTTTATGAAACATTTTATAGGAAGCTAGGTAAATTTTAGGTAGGTTCTCATTAATGAGAGAGAATATTGAATAAATTTAAATTAATAATTTTGAACAAAAATATATGATATGTACGCACATAAATATTTTAAATACAGATATTATACCACATGGTCGTTTGAGGTTTCATTATTTCGCGCCATATATTTTTTAAAGATAACTTTAACCTTGAATATTAATATATGTACCTACAACTATCCCACAATGTCAAAAAAGATATATTTTTATATTTCTACAAATTACCTGGATAATCTAAAATAAAAAGTAAAATATATCTAAAGTTCCTTAGCTCTATGTAATAAAAATTTGTGGATTACATAGAATCAGTCTTGGTGCACCTAGATACAAGGTAGGTACAAATTTGATGACTCATTGTGCTTATTTTTAATATAATAAATGCTAAAACTTGCTATCTACTAAAGCTTCACAAAGCTGTAGTGTTGTTCATTACGCTCAGTAATTAAAAGAAGGCAAAATACTAACGATACATAATCATAAAGCCAAATGGCAAGTCACCATTTTGAGCGGATGTGAGTCGTATTCAACAAAGCATTGTATTATCTACAGGCCACGAGTTGCTAGAAATACAATAACAATTATTTCACCCTGCTACCCAGTTGTTTATTCAGGGAACGCAATGAAGTAGCACGGGAATGCTCATCTTAGTGAAAAATAATATTCATTGCATTCCGACGATGAAACGTAAGGACAGCCACCATTTTATAACGCCTAAGTGCGGCGATATTTTCCCCCACACTGGCTTCAGGAAAAACGATAGTGTCAATTTGACATCGATCCCACGTGACGCAGTGATTTTAATGAGCCGTCCGCGGACTAGAGATGCAGTCCGCGAGGGAGGTAGCTATCAAATCAGTTTGCACGGATACACACACAATACAAGTTCATTGACACGCCACGGCCGCATTTTCTCCTCTGAAAGACGTTCGACTTACCAGTTGTCCAATTTTATGAGCTCCTCGGGTTTCTTTGTTTTCAGTTCAGCTTTTAGTTTAATCGCTTGTGGGTATAACTTTAAAACACTGTCAAATTGTTTTGCATCTGCCTCCAGAAAGAAAGTAGACGTGTCTTTCGCGGTAGCCATTGTGAACGTTCTAAATGTACAACACTGCGTACCTATTTAGTTAGCTATAGCGCCGAACTAGGGGTGCACGATATAAATCGATATTTCATAAAATATCGATATATGTATGCGATATATCGATGCAACCCGATATTATCAAATCATCTAGTATCGATACGTACAATCGATATATTTCATTCGATATATATAGTATCGGGATAAATTAAAAGCACATTCCATTTCTTTTTTATGTAAAATGATTATACCTTTAATTAAGTTATTCGCAATAACAAAACGCAAAGACACGAAATTCTTCTACTCTCCGTGAGGGCAGTTCTATTAGTAATTTATAATCTGTATTATGTATCTATAATATGTGTCTGTGGATACGCAGTACGCAGTATCGGGCCTACTTAGTTTGTGATCTGTGGCTTCGTACTACCTATATCTTTAATTTATCTGTGGTTTGTGAGTGATTACCCGCTTCTTTCATCGTTCTCTCTCACTACAAAATAAACTGTTTGTTAATTGTTTGGAAAATCCAAAAGTGTACGCCTCATAATCTCATCCTTCACAATAAAATTGATTATTTATAAAGGTGTAGGTATATAATATAAGTATGTAGATACACTCGTTTTCATGTGCCAAAGCTCTTGTATTGTCTCAAGATCATCTTTCAAGATGTCACTACTGTTGAATTGGATGGTAATTAAATTGAAAATTTAAACATTAATAAACGGAGTTAAGGAGATCCAAATGACAATTATAGTGTAGTATAAAGAAGCAACATGTTAATTTAGAATCCCAACAAAAATAGTTTCACCGTAAATATATTATAGAAATAATGTTCTTTCTGTTTGAAATTAAAAATATACTAAAACTATGAAGAACAGTCGACAGCAATATATGATACATAGAGACATTTTAAGTTTGAAAAATCAGATGTTTTGCGCGAAGTGACAGTAGTACCCACCTCAACGCTTCGCTTAGGAGGCGTGCAATAAAAGTTGTCTGTTTTGTTTAATACAGTTTACAAAATTGTGTAAATGCAGTTAGTGTGCAGTTATCGCTTTATTTGAGGGCTCCAGTTAGTAGATTTAACGAAAACCTATTAGAAGTGTGGGTGGATTGCAAAGTACAGTTCCCAAAATAATATAATGTAGCATATAAATATTTAACAATGGTGGCAAGCTCTGTTCCATCTGAGCGACTTTTCTCAAAAGCCGCACAGGTTTTAACTCAGCAGAGAAGCAGACTGCAAGCCAAAAGAGTAAATAAAATTTTATTTTTGGAAGGTCTAGAGAAAAAGTATTGGTATTTATAAATAAATAAAGTTGATTTGTTTCTGCACTCTGTTTTACTCATATTAACCTGAACCCTATCTAATATTCAATATTATAGACTAGTTAAATACAAATCACTTACGATATATCGAAAATATCGATATATTTGTACAATATATCGCAAAGTATCGATATAACACTATGATATATTATATCGACAAAAATATCGATATTTTTATTATATGAACATCCCTACGCCGAACTCGACGCGGCGGCAGCACCTGGCCAACTGGGCGCCCTCTCCCCACTCGCCGCCATCTTGTGGATTGAACCTCGCTATGACGTTCGATATTATTACTGCGAGTAATTATGTTGTTTTCTAGTAGATTTCAACTTAAATCAATTCATTTATGATTACAATTTACATTTTACTTAGGATAAAATCTACATTTTCGATATTTTGATTCCAAATAAAAAGTTATATTAGGTGTTCTAAATAAAAAACATACTTACTGAACATAGCAAGGTTATATCGGGCGCATTTCGTGTCGTGGCGTCGCACATTTGTCTGGCCTCTGCTACGGGGAATATGGGAATAGGGGCTGGGCAAAATGAATTTCATGATGTTAAATCTCACAATTACACTCTAATAATAATTGCACTGTTGAAATATGGCACAATAAAAACACAAAGTTCACGTTATGTTAGTCACGTCGACCTCGGCGCACTATCAATTTCCTTAACGTGACGCAACACACGACACCGTTCTACCAAAACGACTTTGGTAAACACGCATATTTTCCGTTGCATTGCAGTACACACTGAGCTCGGAGTAGTCATGAAGTAGTAACTAGCGGTGTACATAAGGCATTTAGGTAGTACGGCGTACATATCACCGGGGTGGAACGTCACCACACCAATCGCCTTTGTTATTTTGATAGATCAAAATATGCAATGTCCCCTCTTCTAATCTTCGTATTTTGTTTATAACTACTTATGTAGGTGGAATAGACAGTTATGGAGTGCTATTAGTCTTTTATATTACTTATTTAAATCAATTGCGTATCTTTATAATACCTACTTAATTAGATAAACATATTTTTCTTACCCTCTAATCTTCTTCGTATTTTTTCTTTCATTTCATAAGAACATAGGTACTCAAGCATGTTTATACCTACTATTTTATAGATGTTTATTTGTAGTTTAAACTATTTAACAATTTAACAATTTTGAATGTCAATCAGCAATTCATCGTTGTTCATCAGTCATCAAGTTTTCATAAGTGGATTCGAATGCGGTTGAATTACCTATAATAATATGATCTTAAATAATTACTACTTCAAAATATTGAAATGTACAGGAATTTGCTAATATTAAAATATATTACATTACTACTGAAATTACCAATAGATCTTTATTATATTAAACCTTTCATTGGATTTTATCTACCCATCAACACATTTGATCAGTTAAAACCAGAACATTTAATATAATTGGTTAAAACTCATCTGAAATTCGCAGTCATTATACATATAAAATACAAAGATGAAATTTTATGACCAAAAACAATTTTAACCGATTTATTTAGGTTAATTTTTGTACTAGAAAATTTATGTCAGTTATTACTTAGTACTTAGGTACTAAAAGGAGACACTAACGGCTAATGAATGGCAAAGCCACCAAAATTAGTACACTTATTTGCTATCAAATTATTGCCTAATTTTTAAAACTTTCAATATTGTTACACTATTTCCTTGTTTGGAAATATACTCTTTCCTGTTTTTAACTCGTATAATTTTACTGAAAACATACCTCTTGCGTTTATAAGTAAAACTAGCTATGAACCTGCGGAACTAAGAATTCAGTCGATAGCGTCGGAGAAAAAAAATATTATAATTGAAAAAAAGACGTCATTAAAAAGTTACGTACCTGCGAAAAAATTACAGCAAGGATAAAGAGGAAGTTCGGGGAAAAAGAAACACCTTTAAAAATAATCATTGTACAATAAATTATCGTTAATGTTAAATAAAACAAAATTGTAATAATTAATTAAATTGACATAGTTACGTAATTGAGAAGAAGGTAGGCGTAAGTTGACAGAAAATTAATATCAAATCAAATTTAAACATAGGTAGTAGGTAGTATCATATTTTGTCATCTGCGGACACTGAACAGCCTGTAAAAAATCGTTTCTTTTTAAATTAGGCCGCTAAATATTTTGCTATCAAATTTTCTGTTCTATTAATATAATATTTTATGATAAGTGTAGGTTTAAATAATTTAAGAGTTTATCATTAGCCTGTTTACCTATATCTAATAATATGAAACGGAAATAAAGAACATAAACTTAAATGAAATTTTATTATTACAGGATTTACATACTTATGAATTTTACTGACCAAACATTCCATCAAAACGAATATTAGGTAGGTGTATATGCCAAATACATAATATTTAGGATTGAATCTACCTGAAACCTGAAACCTATTGGCGTAACTACTACCTAATACTCTACCATCTACCATGAAAGCGAACATGGTGGGTGATAGAGATAGGAAGCATTCCCTGAAATCAAGATAAATACCTATAATTTTTGAGCAGGTGAAGTTTACCCCATTTACAAACCTAACACTAACACTTGTTCAGCGTATTTTCCTTGAGTTTAGGTAGATAAGGGCGAATAAAAAATATAATTCGGTACGGTTCGGCAATAAGGTTGGTATGCGCCAATTTTCAATATTCTAGCGGGTAGGTACTCAGCCTTACCAGGTACAAAATTATTTATTATTACCTACATTAATACTAGCTGACCCCGCGAACTCAGTACCTCGTTTAAATATTTGAGGTGGGCCACCCTTATCACTTAGGGGGATGAAAAATAGATAACATCCTATTCTCAGACCTACTTAGTGTGAATATGAAATTTCATCAAAATCGGTTCAGCCGTTTCGGAGGAGTATGTTAACAAACACTGTGACATGATTTTTTTATATACATAACTATATACATTTATTTACCAATGCTACATACTGTTATATGCTGCAAAACAGTGTTTGCATACCATTTCCACATACCTGCAATACCCACATACCTACTTAATGATAAATTGATAATGCAAATGATTAAAATAAAATAAAGTATATTATTGATAATACCTACAATACTATTTGGTTGAAACTTATTATTATGCATGAAGAATTTAAGTCAACGACCTACAAATTCTTACAAAGAAGAGTTTCTTAAGGTAGGTCAGGTTCAGAATATTACGCAAACATTATGGTAGGTAGGTAACCTACCTATCGATCTACGTCGTATAGCGATATCATTGTAATAACATGCGTACGATCTAATAATAAGATTTGAAAAACATTATTCAATAATATACCTACTCTTCCAACCTTCTAAATATAGGTGTACGTTTTTTACAACTGAACATGTCTTATGTAAGGTTTAAATTATAACGCTTATATATTATGTAAGTAAAATTCACAGAACGGTCTACTATTGTGCTTAACAACCTTATTCTTAAAAAGATTAAAAAGTATCAGTTGTTTTATTTATTTATTTAGTCTTTATTGTTACGACTTTGGGCGTAAGCGGCTGCGACACAGTCTCAACTATTGTAGCCGTTTACGAATTTTTCAGTTGTGTAATTATAATGAATGTGTCCAATAAAAATCTTAAAAAAAATTAAAACAATGTTGTACAAAGGGCGGACTTAATTCCTAGAGGCATTCTCTACCAGTCAACCCTGGCTGATGGTGAGAATTTTTGTGGTGAAGTAAGCTCCAGGCCTCCCAATAATGTGGAGAGACCCGTGACCTAGTATCACACAAAAAGTGTTCCAGCCAATTAAGAAGAAACTAGAAACTTGTATTTTCCTGTTACAGATTCAATCTGAGATCTTAAATAAAATTATTACGTCGTAAAGTAACTTTGGGCAAAACCTCAAAACGGGCAGTTGAAACTTTCAGTGAAAGAATTTTAAAACACATAGCTGCTCAATAATTTTGTACTTAACTGTAAAGAAATACGGTTCAATATAGAATGTGAATCTAATGGGATGTGAGTGACGAAGCCAGTGAATGTTCACACGTCCGACTTGGCCGTTTCCAGGATAATGACGTCATAAGTCATAAGACTACCACTAAGAATTAAATTTTAAGGTACTAACTTTTGAACTTGAAAGGTAAAACATTTTTTTTTAAGTATTTAAAAGTTTTTATTAGGTACCTACTCGTATATAGCTCTTAAGTATAGGTAGTATCTTCGGGATTAAGAATAGAGCTACGGTATCCCCTGCCTGCCTGATCGTAAGAGGCGACTGAAAGGGAGCTTCCGGGGTTGTGGACGGTGTGAGTGGGAGCTCGATCCGTCCAACCCCCCCGGGAAGGGCGGTGGTGTGTGCGTGGCCGCATGTTGCCCTAAGCATCGGAAGGTGCAGGAGAGCACATCTGCTCTCCCGAAGATGGGCCCGTTCTGGGGCGTCGCGCGTGGAGGACACCGGTGCGTTCCGCTGGAGATCCCGGAGTCAGCAGGCAGGTCGGAGGCAGCTGCTTGGCTTGTTTTTTATTACAGTCCCACTGTTGGGTATAGGTTTCCTCTTATCGTTATTGAATGTAATTCCAGCCATAATCAATCACACAGATCACACTAGCCAATTGTATGTCAGTACATATATCTCGATGGCCAAATGTGGGTTCGTGGACATCATTTCTTAGCACAGACCAACCACCCCCTGTAAATGTAGTTAGGAATTAGGATCAACAACGAACAGTCCTAAGAAAAAAGACCTGCCATTCTGCTTAACTATACTTAACAATCAAAACATTAAAAGTAACGGTATAAATAACAATGTAACTTTAACTAACTTTTATTATGTTATTATAAGCAACAAAATCTCCGCTATAGCTCCGCATTCAGTTTTACGATGGGCTGCGAACAGAGTTCTACAGACTACAGATTAGGGTGCGTACACAACAGGGGATACAAAAAAGCGTCCCAAAAGAATTAAAGCGATACCTCGGGCACTTGCCTCACCAATTGTTATAAAGCGACCTAGATAGACTTTACCTGCTTAAAAATAGAAGCCGTTTGCGAGCAATAATATACTTTTATATTTACACGCCTAGTAAATGTATGCTTTGTTGTGATATTCATCATGGATGTTCGAGAGGTTTTTTTCTTTAATGCTGCCAGTATCAAGTAGTGTGTACGTACATTTGATTACAATTTTACCTGTTTTAGTAACATAACAGCATAAAATTATTATAGTGAGTATCATGAATAATAATCAGTCAGTCAGATATTAGAGTCAGCGTTGGTTAGTTTATCAAATAGGTTTTGTAAACAACAAAGAGAGAGGCTTTCGGAAAATTATTTTGCTCTACAATACTTTAGCACTATAATTAACCAATATCAAACAAAATTATTCTTATATAATTGTCTCCTAAGCATGTGTATGTGATTAAAACAGGAAGTTTATGCCATTGTTTATTTACACACCAGTGCGGCGGTATGTAGTAGTAGTTAATGGCTTCAAATCAAAAATAATTTCTGGGAAAATTTGACTTATGTATGAAACTGTTGGGCTCTACCAAAAATAAACGTGAGTTAACAACGTTGACACTTTTTATTTGGTTGATCACCACGGTATGTAGTGCATTTAATATCCACCGATTGTCATACTATCTATTTACATTAATGTAACACCTAGTATTTAAAAAGTGTCAGTGGGAGTTTTTGTCCTCCGTTTCTTTTTTTGTCATTTCACCCTATCGACCAAAGCGCACCTAAAGCCGATGACGCCGGAAATATTGTCGTTCAAGCGAAAATATATATAAAAAAAATATATTTTGAATTCGAGTTTAAGTTTATATTCGACAGTTCGACAAGAGGTTAAGCATGGGTTTGGCGCAGGACGTGGCATCACAAAAAGTACGAAGGGACGAGCGAGCGAGCTCTGTTCGGTTCGGCGTGCTGGGGCGAGAGGGCTCCGCGTTGAAGTTTTATTTTTTATGCTAATGTGTCGGAGCGAGCACGAATTCGCATATGTTTAGTACCAGGAGATAACTATAATACAAGATATTTTTTTATTTTAAAATTTTTATTTAAATTGTAGACAACCAATGCGGAAAGAGAATGGGATGTTATATTTTTTTAAAGTTTAAGTTTTAAAATTAATGATACTTATACATATATTTATTTGATACTTGGTAGAGTACACTTGCTGAAAAAAGAATAGGAATGGAACTGAGGTAGATACTACCTATCTATTTACTAGTTGAGGTTTCTCATAATTTCGTGTTTTCTTTTATATGAATTTGTATGGTAAAATATTAAGGGCCGAGTTTTCAATCCCCAGATAGTCCTCATACTATCGTTAGCTATTCTTTTCATATGTCTTATGTTATGAGTAGGAAAAATGTCAACAAATAATTTCAGAATAACTTATACCTCGTATAACTCTGATATATTATAACCTTCATACAAACCTTATTCCGAAGATATTGTTATATCTAATCTAATCTAATACCTTTAAACGAGCAATTCTTGTATGTATCTAAATATATTTTTTTAATCTCGGAAACGGCTCCAAAGATTTTGATGAAATTTAGTACACTGGTTGCGGGGATGATAAATCGATCCACAAATTTTTATTGATAGAATTTGTCGTTTTTTTTTAATGTTTATGCAGTTAAATATAAAATTACACTTACCGACATCTATTGGAAAATATTAATAATATTGTGGCGTAGAAAGCCGTTAAATGGTCAACATTTGACGATCCACCCTTCAAACAAATGACAATGTCGATAATTATGAAAGACCTCTATAAAAATTTCGTCAAGGAAAAAAAAGCTTTCTTGGTCAAATGGTTACGAAAGCCGACTACGGAGCTAGAGACCCGGGTTCAAATCTCAAGTAGGCAAGTTGCGTTTTTTATTTTTTTGTGACATTTTTTTTTAAATTGGGAGCTAGGTATTTCAAAAGGATTTGTAAAGTAACACTAAGTCAATGAATGCTTTGCTTAAAAATAAACCAAGTAAATAAATTGTTTTTATCCGAGCAACGCTCGGGCGTCCAGGTACTTCTGTTATTATCTAGCGTCGCGGTCGACGTGACTGCCCGCTGAGAGCTCAAATTGGCTTCATATTTCTTACGTTTTGTGGAACGAACAAAATATTTTTACACACAAGGTACATGTGTTGTCCCTGTAGCTTCGGGATTAAGAATATAGCTACGGTATCCCCTGCCTGATCTTAAGAGGTGACTAAAAGGGGGCTTCTGGGGTTGCGGACGGTGAGAGTGGCAGCTTGACCCGTCCAGCCAGCAGCCCCGGGAAGGACGGCAGTGTGTGCGTGCGTGGCCGCATGCCGCCGTGAGCGCCTGAGGGTGCAGAGAGCGCATCTGCTCTCCCGAGGATGGGCCCGTGCGGGGCACCGCGCTAGGAGGACAGCGGTGCGTTTCTCTGGAGATATCGGGTTCCTTCCCAAGCGCAGAGGCAGGCCACCGAGGGGGTTTTAGTGCGGTACAAATCCCACATAACCAGGTATCCTCTCGGTGCCGGGTACCTTTGGAAGGTTTCCTCCCTAATAACAAAAAAAAACGTACATACTTACTATAATATGATATCATGTCTTTTTTCGTTTTAATGGAGTACCAGACGAACATGCAAGCCACGTGGTGGTAAGTTGTTGCTGTATCCCATGGACATCTTCACACAACTTCAAGTAAGCCTGTATAATTTGTAACTAGTTAAGTTTTAATTATTGTAGTACATATTTGCATACCTCATGAATGTAAATATGGCAAACCAAATGTATAAAAACACCTTTTGTAAACACCTATATTTGTGAAAATAAAAGTCTGTCATAGATTCATGATTGGTCTCCGCGCGCTTGGAGCGACCAATCATGAATCTATGGTTTTTGTCTTTGTCCAAAGGATGATGTGATGTCTTCGTGAACTGAGTCAGTCAGTGTGGTAAAGTAATGGCGAGAGGGATTGCGTTTCCATTTCCGAATGGAGACTTTTTTGCCCTGCATTAATCGGGTTGAAAAGAATAAAAACCATAGATAGAGCGTTTAATATATCCAGAAGGGTATGTTGCGATAGTAACATTTAATAACATTGATCCTGACATCTTTAACCGCAACCGAAAAAAATTAAGTTTTTAACAAAAAAATAGAACCGACTTCAAACGGTAAAAAATAAAATTGTTCAGTACCTACTTCTTCTTGCTTAAGGTAATGACTCTTAAAACTATTTTTGGAGTCGGGCCCTTACTAAAATGTCGTACCTACCATTCGTTCTAAATGGGCACCGACAGTACAGACAGTGGGACAGTACCTACTTCTTCCTGCTTATTATGGTAATGACTCTTAAAACTATATTGGAGTCGGTGCCCATTCAGAACGAAAGGAACACTATATTCACTAAGACAGGACATTTGACTAAGGGCCCGACTCCAAAAATAGTTTTAAGAGTCATTACCTTAAGCAAGAAGAAGTAGGTACTGAACAATTTTATTTTTTACCGTTTGAAGTCGGTTCTATTTTTTTGTTAAAAACTTAAGTTATTTCACTTTTTTTAGTAATTTTAATAATCCTGCACATATTATTATGTATAAGCATAATTGGATTTTTTTCACTTAACTTCTAAACATTAAAATCAGTCCACCTGAACGTATAAATTAATGAAAGAATTTGCTCTCAGTTCCTAACCGTTGAGGAGTTGTACCTTCAATCATCAGCTTAGCAACATGAGGTGATAATTACCGGACATAAATATTTGTATCATGTTAAAAAATATGACTAAAAGAATGTGTGTGCCTATTAAGTTTCAGTTTTTCCCTCGATTTCCCTAGTATCACATCATCAGATTTTGCCATGGAGACAGTTGGACCACCTCAGGAATGTAAGATTTCCAACAAAAAACCATTTATTGAAAGAATTTGCTCTCAACTCCTAACCGTCATAGTACCTTTCATCATCAGCTCAGCAACATGATATGATGATAATTATACACAAATACCTGTTTTGCTTTAGTAAAAATATGAAAATCATTTGAATGTTCCCTTCGATTTCTCTGGGATACCATCATCAGACTTTGACTTGGTGACAGTTGGAACACCTCAGGAATGTAAGATATCGAACAAGAAACCATTTATTGAAAGAATTTGCTCTCAACTCCTAACCTTCGAATTACCTTCCATCATCAGCTCAGCAACATGATATGATGATAATTATACAAAACTGCTTGTTTTGCTTTAGTGAAAATATGACAATCATTTGTTGTGCTATAAAATTTGAATGTTCCCTTCGATTTCTCTGGGATCCCCTCATCAGACTTTGACTTGGTAACAGTTGGACCACCTCGGGAATTTAAGATTTGGAATAAAAAACTATTTATTGAAAGAATTTGCTTTCAACTCCTCACTGTTGCAGTACCTTCCATCATCAGCTCAGCAACATGAGATGATGATTACTATGCACAAATATCTCTTATGCTTCAGAAAGTATGAGAAAATCAATGTGTGTGCCTATAAAATTTGAGAGTTCCCCTCGATTTCCCTAGGATCCCATCATCAGATCCTGATTTGGTGACAATGGGACCACCTCGGGAGTATAAGCATACGAACAAAAAAAGAATTTTGAAAATCGGTCCACAAACGGCGGAGTAATCGGTGAACATATATAAAAAAAAATACATACAGCCGAATACAGTACCTCCTCCTTTTGGAAGTCGGTAAAAAACATTTGTGTGTTCGCTTCGCAGTTTGTGATTACAACTTACAACGGTGTTGTTAGCTGAACAGGGTGCTCTATATAAGTAGTCCAAGTTCCTATATCTGGAAATCACAGAGCCTTTTTGAGCTTACCTCTTGGTGAAATCATTTTAGTGTGTTGAGAAAGCAGGGCTCTGAGCTCTAATTAAAAGTAACTTATTAAGATTTTTTTTGCTTAACAAATACGGTAACGTATTTAGAGCAATATTTAATTCACAAGTTAAAATACAATTACCAGCATAGAAAAGTTCAAAGCAAATAGCTGGTATCGTATGATCGTGCGTATCGATCGTACACAGAACGTAACATCTGCCAACTAGTCGCTAAATATACAGCACGTTCGATAATTCGCATTCGCTGAGCATCCTCCCGCGCATTTCGAAACTCGCCAAAAATGCTTCAAGCTACGATTTATAAGTCTCTAAGAATGAATCGTCGTATTAATATTCTAAGTAAGAAAAATACCGCAGTTGGCATTAAGATTGTTTCATTGCCCCAAGGTCAGTGAGTTAACTTGTTAGTCAACGTGTCGGTTGCTACAAATGCGATACTTACTACCTACCGAGAATCAAGATTATTTTTATTCCTCGAACAACTAACGCCATCTATTAACATGAGCACGAACTAGATATCTCCCCACCAAACCAAACCCACCCAATACTTGAACTGCGCAGGCGCATGCCTACATGACCAAAATTATAATTTTAACCGTTCGGAGTTAATTGCCTCACCTCTGGTTCAGTCAGAAGTTTCCAATTTTAAAATACGTTGAATTTATTTCCAAAATATGTTCATAATTTCTGTAATGCAAAGCGATTTCAAAGAATATGTATTAGCAACGCTCGAGTTATCTTATCAAACGTGAGCGTTACTTCAGTTAACAGCAGCAATATGTTCATAATTTCTGTAATGCAAAGCGATTTCAAAGAATATGTATTAGCAACGCTCGAGTTATCTTATCAAACGTGAGCGTTACTTCAGTTAACAGCAGCAATATATTTCGTACTGATAAATGTTGACGATATGGGAAATTTTGTTCTGTTTTATAAGCTTGTTGTTTGAAGTGCAGTTAGTATATGCACATGAATATACTAAAGGTCATGGACCACTAGTATCTCCATGATGGACCATAGTAAAAAGTATTTATCTCTTGTACCTGTACCAAACCTTTTTAGCGACATCGTCATGGGATCGATTCTCTCATCATGTGGCGGAGTCGAATCTCCAATGAGACAGTTATAGCTACACCATGTTTTGATATCCGTTTCAAACAAACCCTTTGAATTAAATAAATAGTGTATTGCCAAGATTGCCAAGCCAAGATCATGAGATCTGTTAGAACACAGTGTTAGAAGCTCTATGCGATGCGAGTAGAGCACATCTTTTAGCTCTACACGCCTTTACTTTACAAGTATATTCGATAAATATTATGTACCCAAAAACTAAAAAGCACTTCGAGAAATTATAGGTAGCGCCCGCTTGCGCGCTTCGCTTTGTTGCTTTGACGAGGCTCTACCGTAATGCCTTATGTCATAGTATAAAGAGAGGGGGCCTTAGCCCTAGCCAGTGGCGGATCCAGGATGTAAGTTGGGGGGGGGGGGCTAGATTTTAGTTTGGGCCTGATGCGGGCTAAATTTGACGGGGGGCCTTAAGTAAAGATACGTATTATTTCAGGTCGGTATTACGGTATTTATCAAGGATGAACCCAAATGGTCTAACCCCCCTGATGTTAGAGGCCGCCGATGGAATATGAACACTTTGTCGATTTCTAGAAATTTCTAATCTTCTTGATCTAGTCTTGTCTCTTACCCTGTCTGTTTTTATGTTATTTTTTAATAATTTAGCCCTTTTTTTCCTACATTCTTAATCAAAAAATATTTTGGTCTTCAACCAACTTGGTGTATACTGTAAACCATCGCAACGCGTCGTTATTTGGATTTGTCGGCCTTGTTTGATGGTTTTTTATTTATTTGAGCGATATGTTACAGGCAGGTCTTTTGGTAGACCGAAATATTTGGTTCTGTAGGTACCTAATCATGCCCTAGTGGACACCATGGATTATACGGATTGTACCAATAAATACTATTGGTAGATTGATTTTTTTACTACTTTTTAGCACGCCTAATGGATCTTCTATGGAGTTCACGGTTCTATTCGAGTTTCTCGTGTGTTAAAATCGATAGTACTTTGAACACGTCATTGTAGCCTTATTTTACATATCGTTGTCATGGAGACAATGTATTGAGTGAGAGTTGGATCAATTTGACATTCCCGAATTTATAACTGATAGATTTCATAGATTGAAGGGAAGATATTCAACAAATTTTATTTTGAATTAGTGATTTGTTTGAGAAGTTATCGTAATTAAGACGAGATGTATTTAAATATCGTATATTATTCTTGTAAGGCTTTCAGGTGCAGAATGCAGGTGTGGGTAACATACCTCAATTAAAAACTGACCTATTAATTAGGTATTATACATATACCCTTCTGGAAATACCTGAAGGGTCTCGTCTCTGTTTTGTATTACAATGAGATGAATCAAAATCAATCGGTCTCGCTCACACGGTGCTCTCCAAGGATGGCGACGTTCAATGAAAGTTTTGCACTTCGCTTCTTGAATGAAATGACGTCAATACCTAGTACGTTTGCGTGTGTACTATATAGTACGGTTATGTAGATAATTGGGCTCTTTCTTTTGGCGGCTGATATTCTGTGCGGTGCTTGAATAGAATAGTCACAACTCAGTAGCGATGTGAGTCGGACGCGATCGCTCGGTGCCTCTTCGCGCTCTTTCGCGCTGCAGGCGGAGAACTCCGCGGCTATTTGGGCCAAACACTACACTCCTCCCTCTCTCGCGCGTGTCGTCGTCCTTGTTTCTTGTTTCACTTTGATCGTGAGTACTCGTGATATAATTCTGCTTGTCATTGATGTAATCAGTCTAATGTTTACGTTGTGCCCGTATTATCAAGTGATGAAAATTCATTGCGTATTCGGAAGCCGTTCGTGTCGCGCTATCGGTAGTCGCGGTACTGGGGTAGGTACCCTACTTGAACTTTTCTATGTGTATTCAAACTTTCTTTTTATCCAGTCAAGACTAATTTCGTTAGACCTAAGATGAGTAACACGTTAAATTGTTTAAAATGTATGTTCACACCGATTGGGTTCGTAGATAAGTACTTCCGTACCTACTCGATCAAGCAAAACACTGACCATGACAATGACTTGCAAAGTGGGTCACACAGGTCACACTAGAGCACTGCCCGTTGTCCTATATTCGCATTGTCTGAAGTTGGCAGCAAAATGCAGTCTACGACTAGGTACGACTTCATAACGGATAACGGGAAGCGTTTGAATCTACATACCTACTTAGGTAGATACTTAGTACTTATCTTCTTTATATGAGGATGGGCTTGCTTGTAAAAGAGAATTGTATTTTGTTGTGTCATTATCAAAACTATTAAGTTACCTCATGATTTGTTTTTTGTTACGGACTTTGATCCGTCAAGGTGTTATCGCGAAGTAATTGTATCGACGACCTTGCTTCTTAAACAGTAATATCTTGGAAATAACTATCATTTTATTTATATTATATTTTTAAATAATGGCAATGAACGATCCATTGTACTGCTGTATGATTCTCATCTTGAATATGAGAGACTCCACTGAAGCCTCACAGTCTAGGTACTTAGACTAGGTAGGGTAGTAAAATACATTTTCTTCTTATTTTTTTAGTTTTTAGTTCGTACTTTCACAAAAGCTTGTTTTTTAGTTTTTTAAACTACGTTATTTATTTTTAATTTTTTAGTTGGATTTTTTCATATTATTGCATTGTCATCGGCCCTTGACCCCTTTGCAAATTTTCATTAAGTACCTTAGGCCGCGAACCTATCAGCCGCCCCTCGTATATTTTTTTATCCCGATGAGCCTAGTTAAGATTTTAATATAAAGTTATGAGATTATTGTACCGTGAAACCTTACTACTTTGCCCTTGGGGGACATCTTTGCCAGAACACAAAAATTAACTAAAACTACCAATAGAATTTTCATTTTAACAAATGGCAACTTTGTGTGACGTCTAGAGGAAACTAGAATATCTGTTTGGCAACACTGATTACTACAATCGCAGCTAACTTCATTTAGTTTAGTGTCAGCTGCCGTCAAAAGTGACATTGTCGAAGGTGGTGCAAAAACGTTATTGGAGATTTGCGTCCGTCATTGCCAAGAAACGTTGTGCAGGTAAGATTCATTATTATTTACGTGTAGAGTATTAATTGTTGCTGCTTTTAATCATGGTATGTTTCTTACATTCGTCTTATTTAGTGAGAAAATTGTGTGGGCAATCTTGTAAGCAATTTTGTAGACTGAGGTTGACAACATTGCCCAGGTCAAAAATGTGCTAAGGGTTGGCACTATTAAAAAACAAAGAAATATATAGGCACCTATCTATAGACACAGACAGATCTGATGCGTCCTGCAATGTTGCGGTGTCATTATAATGTAACTTTTTATTTTTGACTGATATATGTATATATATATATCTGACTATATATACTTATATCTAAATATATATATAACTGACTGATAATAGTAACATAAAAATATACATACATACATATGTATAAAAAAACGGTATAAAAATAACTAGGTGGCATAGCGACTATTAAATTCTGTTCTGAAAACTAACTACTGGTTTATGTAGGTATGTTTTATGATATAAAGTAATAATATATAAAGAGGAACGATTTATTTGTTTGTTTGCATTGAATAGGCTTTTTGCTTAATTTTAATTAATCAAATTTATGCTGCAAATTAGTTTGCAGGTAATTTTCTGGAAGTACTAACCTGGGGTTTTTTTTTCTATTTATTTGCAGGATGGTCTTATCTAATAAAAAAGCCGAAGACACCTCAAGTAAAAGAATACTACACAAATGAGATTAGATTATAATTAGATAATAAAAATACACGGGCGAACTTGAAAAACTATACCTACTTAATAAGTCAAATAAAAATTGCTTCAAAATCAGTTCATTATTTTCCTGTCATCTGATACACAGCCCTAGCACCTCAAATCCCTTAGTATGAAAGTGTGACTAAATGTGATGATAACATTGCCCACCACAAATAAAACTTAAAATAGGGTTCTATTTATTTGGAATAGTAATGGTATACAATTTTGCACATTTCCTAACAATATATCTTAAAATCAAAGTCATAGAGCTTATAGTTGCTGAGAAATTTAGGATGGGCAAAAATGTAAGAAAGTGGAGATAACTTTGCACGCGTGTGTTTTTGTTATTTTCTCAGCATCTGTTAGAAATTATGTCACCTGGTTTTGATAGTTTGTTCGTTTCAGAGAGCGTCATTTAAAACTTCAATAGCCATCAATAAAGAACGTATACTTTTTTTTTTAATTATAAAAGAATCAAAAATGTGGGCAAAGATGTAAGGTTTCACGGTATTGTCATCGGCCCTTGACCCTGTGCAAATTTTCAAGTTAATCAGACTCCTAGAAGTAAGTGAAAATGAAGTAAAAAGATTCCGTTACATACATACATACAGGTCAAGCTAATAAAAGCGTGTTAAAAAAAATAGGAGTTTTTGCGGGAAGCCTGAAAGGACAAGTTGTACTCTTTGTTTTATTTTCATTTTCTTGGTGTATATTTGAGTTATATCGGATAAAGTTGATGGCATTTTGTTCGATATAGGTTAATGACAGTGCACGAGTGTTGTGAAATATAATAACAGTGCGAAAACATGTTTTTTAATACAGTTGCTCAAAAAGTGGCATATTGCAGGGACGTATAGCGTTCGGGAAGTGGGCTATTACACACTCGTGTTTTTTCTTTACCTTTTCCGAACTCGTGCATTTTCTTTCCCAACTGTCAAAATAATGTCTATTAAAAAGAAAAAAAACCAACCACGAAGTTTTAGAACTTTTTATGATTCATGAAAATATTTCTAAAAAGAAGCTACTAATTTGTTTCAATATCAGATTTAATGATTTGATTCAATGAGTTAGGTGAGGTTTCATTTCATTTCATCTCATTAACATTTTCATTTCATATCAATAAAAAATTCTACTGTAGACTTGGTTGTATGGGCCTGCTGCTGTATGGCTTAGTTCCCTTTGCCTACCCAGAATGGGTGAAGAAAACAAAAAAATTCTCTGCTTATATTCTTTTACGGTTGGCGCCATATTTCAAAAATGTTCTTTGCGAGTTTAGATGATTAGTTAGTTGAGTGTATTGTGATTTTATTAAATTGCTTCATTTTTCGCAACTGTATTAAAAATAGTCGTTCAGTACACGTGCGGAACCGTCATTGGAAGGAGTTCAGACTGTCAACCCTCACCTTCGGCTGCGCCTCGGCTCGGATAGACATTTGTCGGAACTCCTTGCAATGACAGCCTTTCCGCACTTGTAATGAAATATACTATTTTCGACTTGCCTCCAAAACTCCATCGGACACGTTCTGGTTAAGTAGCCATCACTTTACTTGAACATCTGGCTGATTAGACTAACTGATACCTGACGACTTACTGATTGTTTCTATGACTACTATGTGATCCAAAAATTATACTTGACGCTGGCAATATGCACATAGTTTGCGATGCCATTATTTAAAAAAAATACAACACTTTGTTCCTAAATGTCTCGTTAGAGTCCTTTTCACGAAAGAAGTCCCCCAGACGCAGCGCTGTAGTCGCGTGACGTAATGTTGCCATTTATGAGTAAAAATTTACCTATTTTACATTTAGCATAATATGTAATTTATCAAATAATACTATTTCCTGCATACTTCGATGAAACAATATAATCTCTTAAATTGTATTAAGAAATAAATACATTTTAGATAGGCTGTGATTTCATTACTCAAGCCCATACTATAACAATAGTTCAGATTAGTGAAACATGTATATTTCTGACAACTGATAAATCAAAAATTATTAAAGTATTAAAAGTAGTAATGGGCATTTTTATCAAAATGTCTACCAACCCACTCATGGGATGACCCATGCAATAAGTCCAAATAACTAACGTTATTATGACTCTGTAAGTGTCGTGTTATTATTAAATAGTTTCAAATGACTAAAGTTTACTATGTTGTTAGGTGAGAAACTTAAAACAAAGTAATAAAATTAAACTCAAAAATGTGGCATCCTACGTATCCCAGTACCAGGGGACACTGTACACAGGGGACCTGTTTTCGGTAACGGTCATGAGTAGTCATGACTCATGACCAAAAAACTGCTTTTATTACTTTGTTTAAAGTTTCTCACCTAACAACATAGTAAAAAGAAAACTTTAGTCATTTGAAACTATTTAATAATAACACGACACTTACAGTCATAATAACGTTAGTTATTTGGACTTATTGCATGGGTCATCCCATGAGTGGGTTGGTAGACATTTTGATAAAAATGCCCATTAAACTATATTTACTATTTTTCTGTTATGTAAAAAGTATATTTTTATTTACTTATATAAGCGGTGTTCTACCTACTTACAGGGAAAAGATGAGAAAATAGGGTAAAGAAAAGCATCACAATTTTTTATTCAGAGTTTTATTGAATAATTGTGATCAGCGGCCATAGGAACATCACTGTCTGAAGAGTGGATGGAAACAGAATCAGATTCTGTTTCAGTGTCACTAGTCGTAGATATAATTATTCGGTCCATAAGTAGTTTGCGTTTAGATTGACATCGCTTGTACTTGAAACCAATCCTATTTAATATCCTGTGCAATGTTGTGATGCTTCCCTGAAAATTAATGTCTTCTCTCAGAGCTGCCCGTAATTTAGCCAATGTTGGTAATTCTTTATGTACAACGTAAAAACTGTGATTTTTTTGCCGGATAGCGCACAAAATAAATCGAACCAACCCGTCTAAGATAAATTTTTCGGATGCGGCGACTCTTCCCCGGGGTGACAATTTTTTTCGAAGTACACGCCGTTGTTATACCTTATTTTGTAATTCTTGTTACAGTATTCTCTGACACACCTGCAATTAAATAATGAACAATTAAAAATAATAGTAACTTTAAGTTTATAATGCTTATGTACTACGTAATATATGTGTTTTAATTTCAGTTACTTAGTTTCATCACGTTATGTTTATATATCAATTTTGTCGCAAAAATCAATATATATCATAAAAGTCCCATCAACACAGCAAAAAATTATTATATGGCATCTCTAAAAAGTACCTGTTATGACGGAGACTCTCTTCCAAACATTGTTTAGTGGTATTAAAACACCTTGATTCTTTTGTTCCGCTTCACAGAAATCTTTCACCTTCAATATCATTTCTCGAGCCGAACTTTTTACAACTTTTGGCATTGTAAACAATCTTAAAAATGCACTAAGCTAGTTAAAAACTCACAAAAATCTACCACAACAAACGAACTTGATAACATCGACGAACGCCAACATGGCTGACCTGTCAAATTTAGTTCCAAAAATCTCCGCGGGACTTCTTTCATGAAAAGGACTTTACCTAATTTCATTGGTTAAAATTATCAAATCGTAACGTTAATTTTTTCAATCTAATTTAAATGAATTACATTAATAAAATTTTTTTTTTTTAATGGAACTAACTGCTTGTTACTAACTTCCTGGACGAAAATAAGATATTATGTTATGACAACACCAATGCGGTTAATATAACAGCGTGTACAATATGGACAAATTTGTTTAATCAACAACTCAATTGGCGGAAACCTGCATTGTAAATGTTTTGTTTGAAGACTTTATAACTTATCACGTGTTTATCGACCTGCGTTGCGCAATGGTTACCATGCCGGACTGCCAATCGAAGAGTCCTGGGTTCGATTCCCGGCGAAACAGAAATTTGAATGATGAGTTTAAATTTCTGTTCTCGGCCTGGGTGTTTGTGTTTCTGTCTTTGTGTGTGTCGATGGTACCCATGACACAGGGTATATCTACTCTACTGTGGGGCTATGAGTGTAAAGCGTGTAAAGCGTTTTCTTACGGCAATGCAATGATAGCGCTAAAGATTATGGAATTTAGGAATGTAGCATGAAATAAGCTCATCTAATCTAAACTAATGGGCAATGTATTCTTGGAATCGTTTAATTACTTAATTCTTAATTAATTAACGATGACGGGAAGAAACTACGTATTGTGCCACTGTACATATAGAATACATACTAATATCTTCTAAGTAGTATTCAATACAATTTGAGTGTCGCGTCACAAGACTCAAAAGGCCGAAAACTTCGTTGATAGCGGTTTAATTAAATTTAGGTTTGGTTAGCATACATTTCGTAATAATATTATTACCAATCCCTACTTCCCTACTAATATTATAAATTCGAAAATAACTCTGTCTGTCTGTCTGATACGCTTTCTCGCTTAAACTACTGAACCAATTTTAATGAAATTAGAAACACAGGTAGAGTGGACCTCAAGAAAGGACATAGTTTTTATCCTACGGGGGCCTATAAAACGGGTCCACGCGGGCGAAGCCGCTGACGGAAGGCTATATAGTATTTTTTAAATTTAAACTAAAAAGATATAGCAACTGTTACTACCAAAGATGTGGATCGAGTTATATATGCCTACCCATAACCCACATACAATATGTACGAGTAAATGGGTTAAATTGATCCGTATGTTAGTAATTTACACGAAAAACACGTTCAATTAGAGATAATTAGAGCTTACAACAAAGAACATCCGCATCTGCTGTTTCAGTTTATCGCGTTTAGTGTTCACGTAAAAACATATTTAAGTAATTTGCATTTTATATAAAAATATTATAGTCAGAACAAATTACCGCCTGAAAACCGAGCTTCGTATAGGTACTGAGTTGTGTTGTGAGTACCTATCTACTTACCATGTTTTACGAGTTTTATTTATAAAAAATATTTTAGTCTTAGAATAATAAATAATAACGTTAACAACGTCAGTCATCAACATCATACAAGCGCAATGTTAAAATTGAAGCACTACTAACCGCATCTCCACAGCTAAAATAGATTCCTACAGAATAATTCCAAAATATTTTTATTTTGACCAAATTAACTATAAAATACTACAAAATATTGAAAACACTGTGAAAAGTTATTTTATTAGATTTCTTTTGTTTTTAAAAAGTGTTGTGCTAAAATATAACCCCCGGCCAGTGTTGCCAATTCTACGTCTTGTTACGTAGATCTACCTATTTTAGGCCTTTCCTGCAAACCTACAACCTTCAGTCCCAGAATCTACGTATTTTCATTAATTTGTACAAATTAGCAAAATAACATAACTGATGCAAAAGTTCACTTGTCGCATTGTACTAGTCCACGCCACATAAGAATTCCCGAAGACGGGGGCGCTAGTGTCTCTATGAAATAATTATTTCTATTCAAAGAAGTGATTTATATTTAATTTTAATAATAGGTTGATCGGATTTTATTCTATTTTATGTAAATGCTTCTATGAATGCTGCCAGGAACTGTAGGTTCTATCTATCTTTTTTAAATAAATTGTACATCAAAATACTCGTTTTATTCAATTTCACCTACCCTTAACTTCAAATTCACCTTGAAAAAAATAAAAAAGTAGATCTACTAACTTTTCATGCATTTTTTATCAATTCTACGTAATTTTATCATCTGGTCGCTTTTTTTAAATCCGAGTTTGTAACACTTACACATTACACACAACCGGCGTATGGTGCCATTAATGGCACCAATCAACATGCTTCAATTTGGGCGCGCGAACTTGGTTTCTATAATGTATTTGTAATTATTCTACTAAGATTTCAGTCCTTTTTTTACACGAATGCAGTTCTACCGTGGTTGCACAAAATTTATTTTGTGGTGGATGTAAGGGTGCATGTACGTTCTCTTTGTCTTGCCCCTGAGTGCGTTGTTTAATAGGGTGTCAATTAAAGAAGTCATCTGTTACTGCAGTCACCAATAGGTTACCAATACTGTACTGACAAATATTGACCTGCAGTAACCAAACCAGGTCAGGTTATCAACAGCTATGTATGTATCTATTGATAACCTGACTGTCGGGAGAAACGTTTAACTTGTGACTGATTGATAGACAGCCCACAAAATAAATAGGTAGACAGCTTCTTAGGTAATGCACACAGACAAGTGTAGAAGCGAAGCGAGTTCCAAATAACGCGCACCCCTAGGTCATGCACCCCCAGAATCATGGAGAATAAATTTGTTGTCTTGTTTTTTACCGACTTCCAAAAGGAGGAGGTACTGTATTCGGCTGTATGTATTTTTTTTTATATATGTTCACCGATTACTCCGCCGTTTGTGGACCGATTTTCAAAATTCTTTTTTTGTTCGTATGCTTATACTCCCGAGGTGGTCCCATTGTCACCAAATCAGGATCTGATGATGGGATCCCAGGGAAATCGAGGGGAACTCTCAAATTTTATAAGCACACACATTGATTTTCTTATATTTTCTGAAGCATAAGAGATATTTGTGCATAGTAATCATCATCTCATGTTACTGAGCTGATGATGAAAGGTACTGCAACAGTGAGGAGTTGAAAGCAAATTCTTTCAATAAATAGTTTTTTATTCCAAATCTTACATTCCTGAGGTGGTCCAACTGTCACCAAGTCAAAGTCTGATGAGGGGATCCCAGAGAAATCGAAGGGAATATTCAAATTTTGTAGCACAACAAATGATTTTCATATTTTTACTAAAGCATAACAGGCATTAGTGTATAATTATCATCATATCATGTTGCTGAGCAAATGATGGAAGGTACTACGAAGGTTAGGAGTTGAGAGCAAATTCTTTCAATAAATGGTTTTTTGTTCGATATCTTACATTCCTGAGGTGGTCCAACTGTCACCAAGTCAAAGTGTGATGATGGTATCCCAGAGAAATCGAAGGGAACATTAAAATTTTATAGCACAACAAATGATATTTACTAAAGCAAAACAGGTATTTGTGTATAATTATCATCATATCATGTTTCTGAGCTGATCTTGGAAGGTACTATGACGGTTAGGAGTTGAGATCAAATTCTTTCAATAAATTGGAGTAGGTGCTCATTTAGAACGAAAGGTACACTATATTTACTAAGACAGGCCATTTTTGATTTTACTAAGGGCCCGACTCCAAAAATAGTTTTAAGAGTCATTACCATAAGCAAGAAGAAGTAGGTGCTGAACAATTTTATTTTTTACCGTTTGAAGTCGGTTCTATTTTTTTGTAAAGAAACTTAATTTTTATGTATTTAAATTGAACCACATCATGGCAAACCACTACTTATTTCCCTATTACTTAACAATTATAATAATGAGTAAAGACTATATTTATATTTTTAAATTCATTGTCTTATATTGTACTGCATAAAAATCCTTAGGATTATTACTTTAACGATGGTAGTAGTTGTTTTGAACCAGAAATTCCATTACGTAACTGGATCTATTGAATGAACATTTCATATTTAGTGAACTACGAGTACCTACTTTTTGTACAATTTAGGAACTAGCGCGACCCAGAAGATAAGTGTTTGTGGTGTCATCCACGTAGTGTTTAATTTCTCTATGTCACCATCGTTTTATCGTTCACTGTCCTGCGTTCTATATTTGAAGAAATTTATCAAGTGGATCGGCTGGGCAACAATCAATATTAAATGTAAGAATCTGCACATACATAGGTTTTGTACCTACGATACGTATACGATGTCGAACGACTACTGACGTTTCCGCAACAAATAAATATCGAAAGATACACATTGTTTTTAACAGTAAACGAATTAGTAAAGAAAATGTTTGGAAATTGTAACGTAAACAAATCAATACAATAGATGACACAGTTAGTAGCAATCGATACAGTGAATAATAACTAAGACCTTGTGAATCACTTGTGAACTCTATGACCCGTTTCAATCCATTACATAGTTTCAAAGTCCGCTAGACTTGGCGCCACGCTTTCGATTCGAATTTTCCAATATCTTTGATTCGAATATAAGATGATATAGGTATGATGTAGAGAATAATGTGAATACGGGTAAGAAAAGTAGCGCTGCGGCTAGGTTGCAATGCAAACGACCAAGCGGAATAGGTTCGGTTTTGGGTGTCCAGAGGGTAGGAGCTCGAATCGCTCCAAGCCTACCGTCCCGGGAAAGCCGGCGGTGTGTGCAGTGTCCATGTACTCGTCGTAAGCCCTAGAAGGTGTAAGAGAGAATATTCCTACACGACGTCACGACGGCATGGCATGCGCTTTTAGAGGCGCCGCGCGTGGAAGACAGCGGTGCGTCCCTCTGGAGATTCTGGAATCCTCCCCAAACGCTGAGGCAGGCCATTGAGGGGTTTTTAGTATAGTAAAATCTCACATAACCTGGTATCGCTAACAAGGTGTTGGGTGGGTGACGTTAGTATAATAAAAGGTATGTGGCAGTTCGACAGCAGAAATTAAAATAAGGTCTTACGGGATTTGTAAATACGGGATCGAGTAGGTCGTTCACCTGTTCCAATACCAATTTTAATCCCCAATTACAAAGAGAGTCCCATGCGAGAAAAGGCATTATTTATTCTTATAGAAAATAGCGTTTGTTTAAGAAAAATATCGTCGTTGTTTTTAAACGTTTAAAACTTTAAAACTGACCGTTGCATCTACACTGTCTACTCTTTTTTATGAATCAGTCGTTCCGCAGTTTCCGCAAAAAATCTTTTTTTTTAAATAATTGTGATTGTAATCAGGTATTCAGTAATGTCGTTATCAGGTGTCTTGTCTAGCTTTAGTGTGCTGTAAGTAGTTCATTGTAAAAGAGCGATAAACAATAGTTATCAGAAGTTATATAGTTTTGAGAAAAGCTGAGGATTTTGTCTATTGATCCGTCAATGGTAATTGAGATTATCTGTTTCAGTGGCTCGCGTGGGAACTATAATATTACTAGCTGAATCGACAGACGTTTTCTGTCGAATTCGAATTTTAAATGAAAATTTTAATTATAATATGGTGGTTAAGTATTTTTAAATTTTCTAACTCTCCGCGCTATATTCTTAATTTTGTTCTTTCATAAAGAACCTTTTCCTCACAATAATTAACACAACAAAAAAAGTTTAGCGAAATAGGTCCAGCCGTTCATGTGTGAATTGATGAAGTGACCAAGGGAAATAGGGATTCCTTTTTATATAATATACACAATATAAATATATATATATATATATATATATAGACTAATATACAAACATATTATTATGTTAACGCGATCATGATTAGGCACCTAGGTACTATATCTCTCCAATTGAAGCGATGGCCTTATTATGATAATCTGGAATAATCTTAAGGCTTTAATAGGTACCTAACTCTCCTTTTATTTTCTCGTAGAAAAAAGTAAAGTCGACTTAATCCATTTATTGCGTATATGATATGGTGTTTTACGTATTTAAGCGCAAGCGTTAAAAGAAAATGGTATGATTTTCTTTGTAAGTTAATCAGTTTTGTTTGCTTACGAACAAATATTTTTTTTATAGATTTATGAGTAGATAAGTATGAGTTAGTAGGTTATCTTCGCTAAGCAGGTATTGATAACTTCTGACGAGTGAGACTCTCGCGTACTGATAACAATTGATAAGTAAAGCAATAGTTGCTAATCGATTATTTCTTTCGGATTAGGTAGTTAAGACTTAAGAATATCTTGAATGTCATAGTATCTATTTTCTTTATGTAATACTTTTGTAAGCCGCCGTGGAAATATTATCAGCGTAGTAGCGTTCCTGCGTTCATCTGGGACGGAGCTAGGTAAGTAGACTGTTTGATTATTTTATTTGCGTGTACACGAGGTGTACAGGTGGTACACATGGTGCGTACGAAGACTTGAAAGTAAGTAGACGTCAGATACAATTTAAGATAACTGACAATCTATACAACATAATATGTGTCTTTTTAATGCATAAGTTATAGCTCTAATTGTTCGTAGAAAAATAATTACCAAGTAACATCCAAATTATCTATTGCTGGTTAATTTTACCATGAAGCTAAAAGATCCATGCGAATATATAAGCTAAGCGAAGATAAGCCCGTTCTGGGGCGTCGCGCGTGGAGGACACCGGTGCGTTCCACTGGCGATCCCGGAGTCCTCCCCAAGCGCAGAGGCAGCCACCGAGGGGGTTTTAGTGCGGTCAAATCCCACATAACCCGGTACCCTCTCCCAAGGTGCCGGGTACCTTTTGAAGGTTTCCCCCCGATACCAAAAAAAGGTCATAACCAGCCTAAACCAATTAGATACGGACGAATATTTCATTATTATTACTTCACTGGTGGACCTTGTTTGGAGCTTGCCTTTAAAATGACATAAGCCTGAATTGGCCCTGAATGTTTTAAACTTAGCACAACAAACAAATCACTTACTAGCGTTCATGCTTTTGTTTTGCTCTACATTTTTTGTTTTTCGCGTGCGATGTAAAAAGTTATCTTCAAAAGTAACGTTGTTATCAGTATCACCACTGATACAATAATAAAATAAAGTAAATACTTATTATAATTTGAGTAAAACAAGTTTTGTTGTAAAGACTACTTTTTTATTTCTGTATAACGTGCAAGTACTGGAAACGTTAGTACTTTTGTGTTATGCAAATGTCTGAAGTAACGAAACCAAGTCACACATTTAGCCTGAGATACAGTTAGTTGGTGAAGTAGTACTTTTTTATTTTATCTGAGGGACTGGTCGAGTTAAGGCGTGTAGGTGCAGAGGCTGGCTCTACATGACATCTATAGTCTTTTCACAGGGTTGCAAAAAGAAAATAGATAGGAATTCGGTAATATATTCTGCAAATTAAGCTATTCCGTTAAATTATTAAATTTAATGTAGGTACGTAATTTTTACCCGCGACGTCCTAGTTTAGAATCTCGCTAGAGAAACCGGCGTTTTAACAAATTTTTGTTTGCTCATTATTAGCAGCTATTGAGCGATAACTATACCCAGCTATTAAAGTAGACGTCTAGAGTAGTCTAGACCATTGAATACAGGAAATACAGGATCCGATTGCAATCTGCGTGGCACACATTGTGAACATAATGCCTTGAAGTAGATAGTCTTCCCCGATAGAAAATGCGATCATTCATCACTGAGGTACTACTACTTACTCTACTATATACTTCAATGTCATTCACATACAGATTTCTTATAATCTTGTTAATTTGATTTGTCCACCAATCCGCACTTGACAAGCGTGGTGGACAATGGCCTAAGAGAAATGGCCTAAGAGAAATGGCCAGAAGAGATCTGTGCCCAGTAGTGGGACATAAATAAAAAGGTTAAAAACTTAGAGCATAAAAATGTTCACTAATCTGTGGTGGTGTTTGTGTTTGCATTCTTTCAAAACGGCTACGTCGAATTTCATGTACTTTTTAATTGGTGTAAAGTGTCACTTCATAGCAAGAATCCTTTCTAATGCATATCATGCCGTTTTTCGCCATTCTGCCCGGAACCCTTATATTATATCGTTATCAACGAGATTAAAAAATCGTTTACTGGTCAAAAACTGTAACTGGTCGAAAACAATGCTCGAAAGTTCACTACATTTCCAATTGATACGCGTAAATATAAAATTCAGAAAGTACGCTGTATTGGTATCTATATTTATCCACTAGCGACCGCCCGCGACTTGGGCGAATTTGGTATTAAACATAGCCTATAGCCTTCCTCAATAAATGTACTATTTAACACATAAATAATTTTTCAATTAGAACCACTAGTTCATGAGATTAGCGCGTTCAAACAAACAAACTCTTCAGCTTTATATATTAGTATAGATTTCCATCCATCTGTCCAGAATGTCTGTGACACTCGGTAATTTAATGAAATTATTAGTTCGGAAACGAAACCCATAATTTAAACCTTAACGTGTATCCAAACATTGGCAATATGCCCGGCCTTGCCCAACCTGTCACAGTTCGGATATTGCTAGAGACTGCTAGACTGATACCGGCTAAACTCGAGCCAATTCTGAGAGAGATGCACGCTGTGGATGCACAGATCATACGTGGTGCATTCAACGCGCAAACAATGGCCTTAAGTAGCATTGCATGCATTGTCGAGTTTTCCGTGAAAATATCAGACATTTAAATATGTAGTTAGGTATGTAAACTGGTCATGTAACACATACATATAAATATGTCTAAATAATAATAAAAATACCTTAACTGTGATTCTGTGTCTTGGGTACTGTGGAAGTGTGTGCACGCACATACAAACGTAACGAAAATAAAAACGTATGTAAGTCTTAACTATTCAAACACTCACTGCTAATATAAATATTCCGCCGATTTACTTTTATAAGTTCGTCCATACGACCTTTCGTTCTTTATGTTACCTCATTAATTAGTTAATTAGCCATGGATCTTAATAATACGAGTACCCAATATGCCTCCCCCTGAATTTATACTACCTATACCTACATACCTATACTACCTATGTTCTGTGCACAAAATTCATAATGATGATTTAGATGCTAGGTATTTTTACTTTTAACTTAAAACGTATAAATAATTTCATAAGTCGTTAATCTCAAATAAGCTAGAAACATTTTTAATAAAAGATAACGAAAAGTTAAAATAAACTCTAAATATCTAGTGCAAAGACTTAATTTACGAGTAGGAAGGTACGTATGTTTTTGTAAGGCTACTCTTGATTGAATAGCCGTAACGTAACAGGCGGTAAGTTCCTGCTTTCATAGGAACGCGTAGAATTATATTTTCGAAGCTTTGTCCAAGAAGGGTGGTAGGTACGAGCGTATGAAAAGTACAGCGTCTCTCTTGTAATCAGATGTTATGTAGAATTAGTTTGTGTTATGTAGTAATTTTTATCTTTTCTAGGTTCTAGGTACCTATATTTAATGTGTCCCTGTAGTTCGGGACCAGAATATGATCTACGGTATCCTCTGCCTGTCGAAAGAGGTGACTAAAAGGGACCTCATGGGGTTGCAGACGGATAGAGTTGGGAGCTCGAACCGTCCAACCAGCGGCCCCGTGAAGGACAGCGGTGTGTGTGCCACCACCATCGTAAGATCGAGAGACGTAGAAGGGCCATGCTCCCCATGATGGTTCCGTATTTGGACGTTGCGCAAGGTCACCGGTGGGTTCCTCAGGAGATCCCGGGCTCCTCCATAAGCGCTGAGGAGGGTCACGGAGGGGGTTTGGCTGCAACCCTTTTTTTGCGAGCACTGCTGGGCACGGGTCTCTCCCTATTATTGGGGAGGCCTGGAGCTTACTCCACCACGCTGCTCCAATACGGGTTGGTTTTAGTTTGGTCAGTTGGGTGAGGGGGTTTTAGTGAGGTCAAATCTCACATAACCCGGCGTCTCCCAAAATACTCGGGTAACTTTTGAACGTTCCCCCCGTTAAAAAAAGTATATTTAATGTAAATTTTTATGGATTAATAATTGTATTCAATTTTATTTAACATTTTAAATACCTACACCTACCATAAATATGTTACTTAAAGAAAATTTTGAAAATGCTCGGATGCAAAAATATAAAATAGGTCATTTTCAGAACAAAACTACGACGATTGTTAACATTTAAACAAAAAGGAATAGTCTTGTGAGAATATTACGACGGTCAGTCACCATTAATTTTGATAGTCACGGTTCTACGCTCTTAATAACCATGCAATAACGTTTAAATAAGCTCATTTACACATGAGTTATTTCAGGTACTGTAGGATTTTTTCTTGTTTAAATTTAAATAAATTATATATGTAGGTACTAATATACTAAAGAGGATAAATGTTGTGTTTGTTTGTTTGTTTGTACCGAATAGGCCCAGAAGCTACTGGTCGGTTTTATCCCCAATACAAAGTAATCAGAAAGTGACATAATATTTATTTATCAAACAAATATGATGATTCACTGATGATCTGCTATTTAATCTGTAGGTAAAATATTTCATACCTACTATGAAATATTTTACCACGTCTTCGCTTTAAAGTTCGGTACATTAAGTGCAATGGGGTCCGTTCCTTGTAGGGAGCCACTTAACTATTCAGTAGGTACAATAGTGGGCATGTAAAACATATCTGCCCTACCTGTAGATGTAATATTCTATTCTTCATTTAATTTAAGACCTTTTCTTTCGTATTGTTTGCATTGGTATTTTTTTGTACAAGAATTCTGACTTCATAAGAATTTTCGTTATTTACATTCTTTGTCCTCTATCATATTATAATTTATGTGTATTACATAGGTATATCATAATTAGTAATAAGTATTATTGGTAGAGCGAATGGCCCAGCGGCTAGCATAGAACGCAAGCGATCTATGCAGCTAAGCGAAACAGGCGTGTGAGGTGGTTGACCGCTAGTGGCAAAAACTCCATGCGCGTTTCAGTGCTTCTGAGGGCACTTGGCGTCAGTTGTTATCGACAGGTATATGACATACAGGTAATGAGACATTACACCCTGTCAAAGGCCTTATGTTATGAGGGGTTTAAAATACGGTTTAGACGACCCGTGTGACGCAATGGTTACCATGCCGGACTGCCATTCGAAGGGTTCGATGCCCGTAGAATAGAAATGATAGGAATTCGTTAATGCATTCTGCAAATTAAGCTATTCCGTTAAATTATTAAATGTAGGTACGTAATTTTACCCGCGACGTTCTAGTTTAGAATCTCGCTAGAGAAACCGGCGTTTTAACAAATTTTTGTTTGCTCATTCGAGCTATTGAGCGATAACTATACCCAGCTATTAAAATAGACGTCTAGAGTAGTCTAGACCATTGAATACAGGAAATACAGGATCCGATTTTTGCATCATCTGCGTGGCACACATTGTGAACAATGAATAGGTACAACCCGACCATATGCTTGCACATAATGCCTTGAAGTCAAAGACGTTCAAAGAGATCTTAGCTTGAAGTAGATAGTCTTCCCCGATAGAAAATGCGATCATTCACCACTGAGGTACTACTACTTACTCTACTAATATAGTTCAATGTTATTGTTGTATTCACATAGGTATAGATTTCTTATAATCTTGTTGATTTGATTTGTCCACCAATCCGCACTTGGCAAGTGTGGTGGACAATGGTCTAAGAGATGGCCAGAAGAGATCTGTGCCCAGTAGTGGGACATGAATAAAAAGGTTAAAAACTTAGAGCATAAAAATGTTCACTAATCTCGGGTCAGGGTGTTTGTGTTTGCATTCCTTCAAAACGGCTACGCCGTATTTCATGTACTTTTTAATTGGTGTAAAGTGTCACTTCATAGCAAGAATCCTTTCTAATGCATGTCTTGCCGTTTTTCGCCATTCTGCCCGGAACCCTTATTATATCGTTATCAACGAGATTAAAAAATCTTTTACTGGTCAAAAACTGTAACTGGTCGAAAACAATGCTCGAAAGTTCACTACATTTCCAATTGATACGCGTAATAAAATTCAGAAAGTACGCTGTATTGGTATCTATCCACAAGCGGCCACCCGCGACTTCGGCGAATTTGGTATTAAACATAGCATGATGTTATATAGCCTATAGCCTTCCTCAATAAATGTACTATTTAACAGAAAAATATTTTTTCAATTCGTACCAGTAGTTCCTGAGATTAGAGCGTTCAAACAAATAAACTCTTCAGCTTTATATATTAGTATAGATTTCCATCCATCTGTCCAGAATGTCTGTGACACTCGGAAATTTAGTGAAAATATTAGTTCGGAAACGAAATCCATAATTTAAACCTTAACGTGTATCCAAACATTGGCAATATGCCCGGCCTTGCCGAACCTGTCACAGTTCGGATATTGCTAGAGACTGCTAGACTGATACCGGCTAAACTCGAGCCAATTCTGAGAGAGATGCACGCTGTGGATGCACAGATCATACGTGGTGCATTCAACGCGCAAACAATGGCCTTAAGTAGCATTGCATGCATTGTCGAGTTTTCCGTGAAAATATCAGACATTTAAATATGTAGTAATGTATGTAATGTAATGTATGTAAACTGGTCATGTAACACATACATATAAATATGTCTAAATAATAATAAAAATACCTTAACTCCCCCACTGTGATTCTGTGTCTTGGGTACTGTGGAAGTGTGTGCACGCAGTGTGTGCACAAACGTAACGAAAATAAAAACGTAAGTCTTAACTATTCAAACACTCACTGCTAATATAAATATTCCGCCGATTTACTTTTATAAGTTCGTCCATACGACCGGACCTTTCGTTATTTCTGTTACCTCATTAATTAGTTAATTAGCCATGGATCTTAATAATACGAGTACCCAATATGCCTCCCCCTGAATTTATACTACCTATACCTACATACCTATACTACCTATGTTCTGTGCACAAAAAGCATATTGATGATTTAGATGCTAGGTATTTTTACTTTTAACTTAAAACGTATAAATAATTTCATAAGTCGTTAATCTCAAATAAGCTACAAACATTTTTGATAAAAGATAACGGAAAGTTAAAATAAACTCTAAATATCTTGTGCAAAGACTAAATTTACGAGTAGGAAGGTACGTATGTTTTTGTAAGGCTTCTCTTGATTGAATAGCCGTAACGTAACAGGCGGTAAGCGGGTAAGTTCCTGCTTTCATAGGAACGCGTAGAATTATATTTTCGAGGCTTTGTCCGAGAAGGGTGGTAGGTACGAGCGTATGGAAAGTACAGCGTCTCTCTTTTAATCAGATGTTCTGTGGAATTAGTTTGTGTTATGTAGTAATTTTTATCTTTTGTAGGTTCTAGGTACCTATATTTAATGTTTCCCTGTAGTTCGGGACCAGAATATGATCTACGGTATCCTCTGTCTGTCGAAAGAGGCGACTAAAAGGGGGCTCATGGGGTTGCGGACGGATAGAGTTGGGAGCTCGAACCGTCCAACCAGCGGCACCGTAAAGGACAGCGGTGTGTGTGGCCACCACCATCGTAAGATCGAGAGACATAGAAGAGCCATGCTCCCCATGATGGTTCCGTATTTGGACGTTGCGCAAGGTCACCGGTGGGTTCCTCAGGAGATCCCGGGGTCCTCCATAAGCGCTGAGGAGGGTCCAGAGGGGGTTTGGCTCCAACCCTTTTTTTGCGGGCACTGCTGGGCATGGGTCTCTTCCTATTATTGGGGAGGCCTGGAGCTTACTCCACCACGCTGCTCCAATGCGGGTTGGTTTTAGTTTGGTCAGTTAGTTGAGGGGGTTTTAGTGAGGTCAAATCTCACATAACCCGGCGTCTCCCAAAATGCTCGGATACCTTTTGAACGTTCCCCCAGTTAAAAAAAGTATATTTAATGTAAATTTTTATGGATTAATAATTGTATTCAATTTTATTTAACATTTTAAATACCTACACCTACCATAAATATGTTACTTAAAGAAAATTTTGAAAATGCTCCGATGCAAAAATATAAAATAGGTCATTTTCAGAACAAAACTACGATGATTGTTAACATTTAAACAAAAAGGAATAGTCTTGTGAGAATATTACGACGGTCAGTCACCATTAATTTTGATAGTCACGGTTCTACGCTCTTAATAACCATGCAATAACGTTTAAATAAGCTCATTTACACATGAGTTATTTCAGGTACTGTAGGATTTTTTCTTGTATATATTTAAATAAATTATATATGTAGGTACTAATATACTAAAGAGGATAAATGTTGTGTTTGTTTGTTTGTTTGTACCGAATAGGCCCACAAGCTACTGGTCGGTTTTATCCCCAATACAAAGTAATCAGAAAGTGACATAATATTTATTTATCAAACAGATACTTATGATGATTCACTGATGATCTACTATTTAATCTGTAGGTAAAATATTTCACAGTCCCTGTAGCTTCGGGATTAAGAATAGAGCTACGGTATCCCCTGCCTGATCGTAAGAGGCGACTAAAAGGGGGCTTCCGGGGATGCGGACGGTAAGAGTGGGAGCTTGACCCGTCCAGCTAGCAGCCCCGGGAGGGACGGCGGTGTATGCGTGGCCGCATGCCGCCGTGAACACCTGAAGGTGCAGGAGAGCACATCTGCTCTCCCGAAGATGGGCCCGTTTTGGGGCGCCGCGCGTGGAGGACACCGGTGCGTTCCTATGGAGATCCCGGAGTCCTCACAAACGCAGAGGCAGACCACCGAGGGGGTTTTAGTGCGGTCAAATCCCACATAACCCGGTATCCTCTCCCAAGGTGTCGGGTACCTTTTGAAGGTTTCCCCCCCGATACCAAAAAAAAAAAGGTAAAATATTTCATACCTACTATGAAATATTTTACCACGTCTTCGCTTTTAAGTTCGGTGCATCAAGTGCAATGGGGTCCGTTCCTTGTAGGGAGCCACTAGGTATAATAGTGGGCATGTAAAACATATCTGCCCTACCTATAGTATAAGTAGATGTAATATTCTATCCTTCATATAATTTAAGAACTTTTCTTTCGTATTGTTTGCACAGGTATTTTTTTGTACAATGACTTCATAAGAATTTTCGTTATTTACATTCTTTGTCCTTTATCATATTATAATTTATGTATATTATCTATCATAATTAGTAATAAGTATTATTGGTAGAGCGAATGGCCCAGCGGCTAGCATAGAACGCAAGCGATCTATGCAGCTAAGCGAAACAGGCGTGTGAGGTGGTTGACCGCTAGTGGCAAAAATTTTATGCGCGTTTCCGTGCTTCTGAGGGCACTTGGCGTCGTTTTCAGTTGTTATCGACAGGTAGCAGTCGTTATGAGTCGTTACACCCTGTCAAAGGCCTTATGTTATGAGGGGTTTAAAATACGGTTTAGACGACCCGTGTGACGCAATGGTTACCATGCCGGACTGCCAGTCGAAGGGTTCGATGCCCGACGAAACAAAAATTTGAATTTATAAGTTTAAATTTCTGTTCTCGGTCTGGGTGTTTGTGTTCCTGCCTTTGTGTGTGTCCATGGTACCCACAACACAGGGTATTAATAACCTTACTGTGGGGCTATGAGTGTGTTAAGTTTATTAATTTTTTTATTTAAAATCATACGGCAGCAGGCATGTCACTAACCCGCGTCTACTCATCTACATCGACCCGCATTGGAGTTTCACATCTTTCTCTTCATTTTTTCTTTTCAATTATGGCATCGCAAACTCTGTGCATACTGCCAGCGTCAAGTATAATTTTTGCATCAATTTTTGCCAGTTTCAATGAAACTGGACGAAGTAATAACAAAGTCAGTAAGTAAGTCGTCAGTATTCAGTCAGTCTAGTCAGTCCAACATTCAAGTAAAATGATGGCTACTCTACTAGAACGTGTCCGATGGAATTTTGGAGGCAAGCAGAAAAAACATATTTTAGCACTGTTATTCTATTTCACAAACACTCGTGCACTGTAATTAACCTATATCAAACAAAATGCCATCAACTTTATCCGATATAACTCAAAAATACACCAAGAAAATGAAAATAAAACAAGAGCACAATATGTCTTTTTCGACTTCCCGCCAAAAAACTCCTTTCTCTTCTTTCTTTGCAATGAATTAAGTTTGACAAATGCCCATCAAAATGGTCAAAAGTGCGCATGTCTAAGTGCGCTCTTGTAGGTGGCGCTGGTGGTGAGGTTGTTATGCGACATATATGTATATGTACACTGGAGGTACAATAAAAGAAGAAACCAAAAGAAACTAAATATTCATAAATACAAAAAAAATCCCTTGGTAATGTCATGTTACTTCTACCATAGTAGTCCATTTTATTTTAATGGAGTAGCAGACGAGCATGAAGGCCACGTGGTGGTAAGTGGTCGCTGCAGCCCATGGACGTCTACACAAAACCTCAAGTAAGACTAAGTGCTGTCAGTCTTTGATCGTACGTAGTTGTACTGCTAGTAAAGGCTGATGGTCGCCTCATGTAAGTCTGGCCGGCAACTGTACCTTCCATCAAAACACAATAGAATTTGTTTACGGCAAAAGTGAGTAAGTACTATTAAAGTACTACCACCAACACTCTACATCTACACCTACAGTGTATCGTAAATCGGCAGTAAATGAACGAAATTTTTAAAAATTCATACACGTTAATCAAATGTATTCCATTAGTTTTGTTATGCTGAAGTTTAAATTTAGGGAAGGCAGAAAGAGTAGATACCTTCTTAGAAACTTATCGTTTTGAACCTCCACAGAGGCCTTATAACATTCATCAGTGACCTTATTTTTGTACTATAACAGAGATGTAAGTAGTTCAATAATGACAGCTCCATTCAAGCATTCAACATAGCCTTGAACACTGTGTTTGAACCTTTGCACTTATCGCTCGAATGTTGCAGCCAAAGTTCAAAGTAGGTAGACTATCTTAAATAATTGATATGAACTTGATACGAGAACATGTTAATAGGGGTAATACATAACTAAGAAGAACGTGTTTACTAATTAGGTAAATAAATAAAATAAAACTAAAACGATGTAGTGACCTTCCGCTACTCATCAAGAGATGGCACCACGGGTATTCCTGAATCACGCTATCGAAGTTTTCTGAATATCCGAGCATATATACAAGCTCCGAATTGAGTCAGTTGGAGCGCGGCCGCTCCCCGGGCATGTCCACCTCGCCCGGCGGGAGATCTCCCTTTGCCAAAACGAAAATCATCAATCCAGCGAGAAATACTGTTTAGCTGGTCTTATAAGGAATGCCTCAAGACGCTGTTCAAAAGCACCTTTGTTGGCGACACCCTCATGTGTATACTCTACAAGTCTGCGATCTTCCCACAAAACTTTAAGGTATCTAAAAAAGATAGGTACTTAATTTCCTTAACCATCTGGATCGTCAAACGTTACTCACTAAGACAGTTGCTGTGGTTAAAGTTTAAATAAAAGTTAAACCAAATATTTTCATGCAGTAATATCGTTGAGACAGTCAGCTTTTGACCAGCACTGTGAACTAATCCTACCATGATATGTTAATATGAAAGGTGGAGGTGGTGGAGTCGTTTTATAGCTCTTTCATCTTTGTTTCAGGTATTATGGACAAAAGAATCTTGACAGCTCGGTGACACGATGCCGATCCTACGCAACGCAGACCATCCTGCGTCACAGTTCACAGACTCCGTCGCGACGAGATATTGCGTCGCGGTGCTCGCCTCATGGGCTGCCGAAGGAGGTAGGCAAGAGTATATTTTACTCTGTAAACACTTGGTCAAGAACGTCTTGGATACAAACATATTTGCGTCACATTGCTGGTCACGGGTCGGGTAGGCCTGGGAGTTACTTACCTTACCTGTAGTGTCTGTTGTCGACACGGAGCAGGACAACCACGTTGTCGATATCGATAGATAAAACCCGGGAACGCGCATGAATATGCTTTGAGCGGTCCTTCCTACACCCGCCCGCGTTCGTTTCACTTATCTTATCTACATATATGTCTAATACTTACAGATGCATATGTATATTGCATACATAGCTATTATCTAAATAATAATAAATAACATATAAAAAGATTAGTAGTCAGTAGTAGCAACTATTTAATACGAGCAATGATAAAGTAATAAAGAAGAATTTGGGTTGTCTTCCCCGTATTTTAACTGATAAGATATTATTTTAAGCACCGACAGTAATAATAATTTGATATCATAGTGATAATATTTACATTCAACACTAAAAAGTATCTAAATAATAATAAATAACATTTAAAAAGATTAGTAGTCAGTAGTAGCAACTATTTAATTCGAGCAATGATAAAGCAAGAAAGAAGAAATTGGGTTGTCTTGTCTTCCCCGTAATTTGACTGATAAGATATTATTTTAAGCACCGACAGTAATAATTTGATATCATAATGATAATATTTACATTCAACAGTAATAATAATAATAATACCTGTCTACCCTATTATTTATGGTTGAACCTTCTATTATTATTGTACCTTCTATTATTATCGAGTTCCCTGATTCTGAAACTGTAATATGAGTATGTATGAATACGGGCTAGGGATTATCATCAATATTATTCATATGAATATGATGTCATATGGGTTTATCTCAAAATAGACAAAAGTTTCTCCTTCTCTGCCAATCCACATTGGAGCAGCGTGGTGGAGTAAGCTCCAGACCTCTCTAGTGTTGGGGAGAGACCTGTGACCAGCAGTAGGACAAAACTTGAAGACTCAGAGATTTTGTGTAACTCTCTGGAATGCATGGTTATCACAGTTAAGCGAAACATCGCTATGAAAAACGCATGTTCATAAGCAAGAATTTGAACTTGAGCCCCAGCGTAAAAGCTTGAAAGCCTACTCGGTACGCGTCCGTCCGTAAGTTCTAAAATTTTCGGAATCAGTTTTGATGTGTTCAGTTCGTTTTTATTTCACTGGATTTATAAGATTAGTGTCCTTAATGACATGAAGCTATTGAATTAATAATATTGCTAAGATTACTTCAGGCTTGGCTAAAAATTACGAAGGTTTATGATAAAACTTTACTATGGTGAGTGCTTCGAGGGACTTTTCAAATTGATACCTACATCACCATTTCATGATTATACCACCAGACGAAGCTTAAAGTTCCACCAGCACCATCTGGACTCGTGGCGGTCCACCACAGTCCGCTTTGCACGCTCCTTTTAACCACGGACGTGTAGTTTATGGGACAACCTTCCAGCTGAGGCATTCCCAGTGGACTATAACATGGGGTTCTTCAAGAAAGCTGTAAAAAGCTCTCCTCAAAAGCCGACAACGCTCGGGTGGCTCCCCTGGGGTTGCCCGTGTCCATAGGCGACGGTGATCGCTTAACTGGCTGGCTCCTTTTATTCGGTCTATTTATAAAAAAAGGTTTCGACGAATGCTTATTGCGTACGGAGTAGGCCCACTCTCTGTTGTCTTATCCACTAGCTATAGACCACATGAGTATAGACCCTTACAAGTATTTACGAAAAACGAAAGAAAGAGACTGGTAAATTTATTTTACTATTTTTTATTGTTTCAGCGACATATCCGTTTGATTTGACAAAGACTCGGCTGCAGATACAATCGGAGGTGGCTTCAGCTAAACATGGATTTAAGGTAAGGCTTTGACTGAGAGTTAAGGTATAAATAATTTTATATTCGTAATATATTAAAGATTTAGAGTCAATCCTGCTCTGCGACAATTGGTGTTTCATCTGTCATAAGTCCTAACTACTTCACAGCTGGAGAACCACGGGATGATCAAGACAGTAATAAGCATAGCAAAACAGGAGGGTGTATTGAAGCTATGGACAGGGTTAATGCCGATGTTCCAGCGCCACGCTATCTACTCTGGCTGCCGGCTCATATTCTACGAGCATTTCCGAAACGCTTTCAAAGATGATAAAGGAAAAGTGTCCTTAGGCGCTGCTTCTGTCGGTGAGTGTTTTAACCATCCATTAGCCTTTCATAGTATACATACTGATGGATACTGCTGGATGATTTAAGTATAATTATACTTTCATAGTATACATTTGGACAATATAACAAATCGGCGCTAAAGTAGGTCAAGATGTAAACGTGATTCAATATTCCATCAAATGAAGGGAACGCGTTCAAGTATTACAATGAGCATTGAGCTTGTTTACAAAATGACGTATCCTAAGGCTTTTGTAATACTTATTACTTCAGGCAGGAATATTAATATGGCTGAAGGTTGTCCTTTATAATTAATTTTGATTTAAGTATATATTCTTTACTTTATTCCCTTCATAAAATTTAATATCAACCTAATTGGTAGATACTTATTTTTTAAATACTTTTCAATCTTCCTCATAGAGCTTTCATCATAATTAAGAAAAGTTAGAGCCTTTTTCGTTATGAATCGTTATAACATTTCTACCCGACTAGGCCGCGAAGCAAAAGGATGGGTAATTTATTTTTCATTTTTAGACGACTTTTAAATATGTACCATCATTTTTACTAAATAAGTTTTACGAGTATGATCTGCGGTAATTTGATTAAAATAATTAGTTTTAAAGAGGGGTGTTTTGAACGGAGTCTCTTCTGACAAATAAAGGCTACTTTGCTAAGTATGTACTTATTTTTAAAGAAGAAAAGTTCCTAATGTAGATATTCTCGCCCAAATGGCCTCTTTCAAAACTGAACTTAAGAGCGTCGTTAGTTCGACCATTGTGCAGAATATTCAGAATGTAGGACGAGTAGTCTGAAACTTGGCATGACTCCCTAAGGCCTAGTTCTTCAAATTTCAATTGGATTTTTTCAGTTCCCGCGATAATTCATTTGGTTCAGTGATTTTTTGTGTTTTTCCACTAGTTGTGCCAGAAATGTTTTTATTGTCCGTTTATAATAGTTATAATGTGGGATCAGCAACGCTTTAGATTTAAGAGTTTTACTACTTTTTATGCCAAGTAGCTAAAAGTTCCAAATCTATAGACGACCCCTGTGGCGCAATGGTTGCCATGCCGGACTGCCGATCGGAGGGTCCCGAGTTCTATTCCCGGCGAAGCAGTTTGAATGATGTGTTAAAAATTTCTTTTCTCGGTCTGGGTGTTTGTGTTTCTCTCTTTGTGTGTGTCCATAGCACCCACGACACAGGTTATAACACCTTACTGTGGGGCTATGAGTGGGAAACGTTTATTAATAAACGTTTCCAACTCGCTTTATGGCAACTATATAGGGGCTTTTTGTATTGTGCCTACATGTAGCGAGGCTATAAATAAATTTATTTATTTATACATATACGCTACATGTAGACACAATACAAAAATAAATTTATTTATAGCCTCGCTACATGTAGGCACAATACAAAAAGCCCCTATATAGTTGCCATAAAGCGTCGTTTCGCATTGCTAAGTAGCATTTATCTAGCTGAACGTTCCCATAGGATAATACCTAAAGTTTACGCAACACACGGTTTTACAGAAAAACATAAAAATACCATACTTGGCCTACTTTATGGTGCTTTTCAATTTCCGATCAATTAGAACAATATGTCACAATTATTATTGAAAATGATTCAGGATACTGTGGACATTTTTAAGAGTAGATCTGTAAAACTAAAGATTTCTAAAAATTACGCTACCCTACTAAATATTTATTTATTTTATCCATCATAGTAACCATTGGAACCTGTAATGAGTATTCCATCTTATACCTTTAAACGAGCAATTCTTTTCTCCATAATAATATATGTATAAGGGCATAAGGGTTTAGAGAATACAACATAGCAATGTCGCATCGTCAACGTGAATGATCTTTTGTCCCTGTAGTTTCGGGATTAAGAATAGAGCTACGGTATCCCCTGCCTGATCGTAATATCACCGTAAGCATCGGAAGGCACATCTGTTCTCCCGAAGATGGGCCCATTCCGGTCGCCGTACGTGGAGGACACCGGTGCGTTCCACTGGAGATCCCGGAGTCCTCCCCAAGCGCAAAGGCAGGCCACCGAGGGGGTTTTAGTGTGGTCAAATCTAACATAACCCGGTAACTTCTCCCAAGGTGCGGGGTACCCTTTGAAGGTTTCCCCCGATACAAAAAAAAAGGTATTGTACCATCATTATTATTATGTGGTGGTTAGTTGTGTTTGTTAATCGTTTTGTTCATTTTGTTGTAATCTAAATTGCAAAACGCTCCGAATATTTAAGGAACGGAGTGTTCCTGTAATCAATCATTCATCGACAAATCGTTATTAATCTCGCGGCTTTGGAAAATAATATTCTTATTTCAATAACGGAATGAAAAGCATGCAAATGACACACACATGAACACTCAGACCCAGACCGAGAATAAAAATTAAAATTCATCATTATCATTCCTATTTCTGCTTCGCCGGGAATTGATCCCGGAACTCTTGATTGGCATAACAGTTCGGCCTGGTAACCATTGCGCCACACGGGTCGACGAAAATAAATTATTTACATAAGTACGAGTACTAACTTTGTGCACAATAATTACAGCAACAATGTTGCTCTGTATTTTGTCGATGACTCAATTATTTTTGTTAATTTGTTTTCTACATCAGTAATTAATTGTTACTTACCTACTTACATACCTATGTACTAAATATGATTACTATGTTTATAAATTAATAATAGGTTTATACATATTAGGTAACATTCTTATTGCTTACGTAGTAATTATCACTACGAACGAAAGTAAACGAGAGTTCTACTTGTAAAATGAAAATTTTCAAAATTTCAAACACTTTTGGGCAGATTTACCAAGTCAGTAAAATAATTAAGATTTCTGTTTAACAGATTCCAGTGTGAAAAGGCGAAATATGTTTCTATTTAAAGAACGTTAGTGGGAGCAAGAAAATAATGGAGTATCTATCTCTGGAAATTGCATTAAAATTACTAAATAAAAATAAATCTGAACCAACTAAAAAGTATAACATCAAAAATTGATTGGCTCGAAGTCCCACAGGTGGGCTAGCTGCAGGGTCGCTGGCGCAGCTGATCGCGTCTCCAACGGACCTGGTGAAGGTGCAGATGCAGGCCGAAGGTCGCCGTGTCCTGCAGGGGAAACCGCCCAGGTTCGCCAACTGTCGGCAAGCATATGCGATGCTGTACGCTGAGAGCGGGATTCTAGGGTTTTGGAGAGGTCAGTAAAATCCAGCGAGTAAAGACCGATATCGAAAATGTTTCTTAATCTTCTTGACGAAAAGTATTGAACGTATAGCCAATAATTCATGTATAATGGAATGTTTTATAGTAGGTGGAACAAATGGCACATACACACTTGTATCACATCTGCATCTATTTTTCCAATACTCAATTTTTTTATGTTTCCATGGAACGGAACTGTTGCCGCCCACACTTACTTAAATAAATCAGCCTTCAGAGAAGAATCGTAACCATCGTTACTGCCTAAAAACTCATGCAAGATTCCATTCCAGCTTGCTAAGGGCTAAAGCAATCACTTTAACACCACGTGTCCGGATTCGAATCCAGAAATTATTTATTAAAATAAAACTCATTTGGTTACTTCATCTTTGAAAACGTAGCTACTCACCATTGAGTGTAAGGTGGCTAATATTGTTTAGTATAGTACCTATTGTCACAAATACGTTCAATACAAGAGATTCAATCAGATTTTTTCTCATAACGTGTAACTTTGCAGGCGCGGTACCCAATGTCCAAAGAGCGGCTCTGGTAAACATGGGCGACTTGGCTGCTTACGACTACACCAAGCAGTTTCTGATGCGAGAGTTCGGCATGGCGGACACCGCGGTGGTACACGCCATTGCGGCGTTCGCTGCTGGCTTCGTCGCTGCCGTTATGGGAACCCCAGCGGACGTGTTGAAGACCAGGCTAATGAACCAACCTGTCGGGCCGGACGGAAGGTAAATTTTTTGTAGTTGGTAAAACTTCTCTGCACGGCGATGGAGAACATCGTAATCGATTAAATATCACGATATTTTCCATCAACGTGGAGCAGCCATAAATGTGCTTAAAATAATAAATGTGATATATAAAAAATGCGATAATTTCTCGAAAGTATGACTTCCACCAATCCGCACTTGACCAGCGTGGGGGACTATGGCCTAAGTCCCTCTCACTTGTGAGAAGAGACCTGTGCCCAGCAGTGGGACCTGTGGGACATAAAAAACCACCGCTGCACCCACTTCTTTCTTGAATCAATTCTATTGATTTTCTGTGGTAAGGTGCAGATGCCGGCCAGAGTCGACCATCAACTTTCGAAGCAGCAGCGCAACTGGACCACAGGCAAGACTGGCTTGCTTGAGCTTGTGTGTAGATGTCCATGGGCTGCAGCGACCACTTAACACCACGAGGCCTGCATTCTCGTCTGCTACTTCATTGAAATGAAAAAAATATTGTTCATATTACTCGTACTTGCTCGCTGCAAGTAATACGAACCGGGGTGTTACGAGGTGATCTTATTTCTTTCGTAAAGAAATTCTATCGTGTTTTGGCGGAAAGGTACGATTGCGGTCAGACTGGTGAACGTATGGCGATTATACGATATATAAAACCTCAGATAAGATTCAAAACAGACTTGAATTTGTGTATAGATAGACGTCCATTGCACTGCAAGAACCATTTGACATCACGTGGCCAGCTTGCATTCAAATAGCTCTGTACATAATCGAGGAGGCCTGGAGCTTACTCTTAAACTGCTCCAATGAAAATTGTTGGAGATGCGGGTTTTATTGCTCAACCCAGCACCTACATATGTACTTACATATATGTACTTACATATATACAACTGGGACTGCCCTCCGAAGCACGGAAACGCGCATGGAATTTTTACTTAGAGATTTAAGCATCATTGTATTTAGTTTTAGTTTTAAAACGTTTTAAATTTCACGCGAGTGTAATGCCTTTTTGTAGTTCGTTCTTCACATTAGTTAGATAATAAAAGTGGCCATGGTACTTGGCCATAGTGGCTATTATGATTTCCTAATAAGCGTGCCAAGAGAAGTTCTAATGAGGATTCTCAGATTGGTCTGAGTGAGGATTATGTACTACTTGGAAAGAATATCGAAATATGTATTATTGAGGTTTTGATATTAAATTAACACCCTTAATCCTACTGAGTAGATATGCTTATATGTGTATAATAAAAATGTTAGAATATTTATCAACAGTGCGCATTTGTAGGAACATAGTATTGAGTAGATATCTATAAAAGTATCTAGGCCGCCCATTTTAGTGTTTAATTAATTAAATGTAGAGTCGTATCGTACGTTCCAGTAAAATCGATTTATGAACAGCGTGAAGAATGCATTACGCAGGGAAAGATTTAATTTACTTAAACAATATTTTAATTTAAAGACTGTTCTCGTAGTGTTCTAAATTAGGAATATTGCAGTCTAAAAAGAAAAACAAACAATCTATTTCGATATGATCATTTCCACAAGGCGGTTCGTTTTATTGTTATTATTGGCCGATGAGTTGAAAATATCTATCGTTAGGTATCGACATTACATAGGTATTTGGCTCTCTTAAATTTCAACCGTGTAGCTCAAACAAAACTCGTGGAACTATGATGAACTTGCTTCACAATTTAGAAATACATAATTTAATGCTTATCCAGCGCGGTAGCTATACTCGGTCAAATTAACAAGACACCTAGGCTACTCTGTACGCCCCTATCTGACTGAAACTTCGTGAATTTTCGGGCCTCATTTTTGAGTAGGTAAGACTGACGACATTGTACTAATATTATTTATTCAGAGGCTTAATGTTATCTAATCAATGACAACGCTAAACTTATAAATTCAGGAAAAAAAACTGTCTAAATATTCCAAAAATTATTCCTAAAATGTTAGAACTTATGGACGGATGCATACAGAATAGCCTCCCAGGTGTCATGTTAACTAGACCGAGTAGTAGAGGCTGGCCGGAGAGGTGGCTGCCAGTTTGTTTAAAAACCTAGAAAAAGGTACCCGGTACCTTGGGAGAGGTGTTATCGGGTTATGTGGGATTTGTTACCGCACTAAAACCCCCTCGGTGGCCTACCTCTGCGCTTGGGGAGGACTCCGGGATCTCCAATGGAACGCACCGGTGTCCTCCACGCGCGGCGCCTCAGAACGGGCTCATTCTCTGCAGAGCAGATAATATGTGCTCTCCTGCACCCTCCGATGCTTACGGCGGAATGCAACCACGCACACACCGCCGTCCTTCCGTTGGCTCTCACTCTCACCGCTCACAACCCCGAAAGCCTCCTTTTAGTCGCCTCTTACGTCCAGGGAGGGCAGTTCAGGGAGGACCTAGGGGGGCGCATTTTGCCGACCTAAAACTGCGTAGGTACTGCTTGGGACACATGAACACCAAAACAAAAATATAAAATTCATACAGAAATATAAAATGAACTTAACTTAATACATACATATTATGTTACAAAATTGTGAATGCGCCCCCAAGGGTTGAGTCTGTACGGGATTTGAGGTCACTTTGACTGAAAGAAGTGTTTATCAAAAAGTAAAAATCAGTTTAATACTTATCATTTTAGCAGCGATAACGTTTGAGAAACATCAACTCGTAAAACGCCAGTGGCATAGCAGCCGTAGTGATAAAAAAACAAAAGGTTTTGATACTACAAAATAATATTATTATAGGTAGTTCTAAGTACGAAGTATCTTGCATTTTCAGCCGAGCGTAACATTATACTCGAACTTCGGGCTATTCCCGTAAAATTATACCTGGCTATCCTTTCTACACGTGGGAGGTGGATTACTGCGCAGCGACGAGCGTACGGTAGCTCGGTCGAGGTCACGCAACGGGGTCAAAGTCGGCTCAAACGCAACGCGCACGCTCCGACCACAATCCAATCCCGTCCTTTTCCTTTCGTTTCAAATCTCTGTCCATGATTTCAGCGAGTAGCGACTCTATGACCATATGACCATTGAAAGGGAAATGGGTTGACTAATGCGATCGTAATCGGTTTGAATGGTATCCAAATAAAATACTTAAAATATATAATCTGACCTGAACTGAACCCATTTTTTCATAAGACAGTAAATACCTATAGGTACATATACAGACTACCTGTTATAGGTTCGAACTTTGAAGGTGTAATACTTTCATTAGTAAGCTAAAGCAACCATGGGCGTAACCAGGTTCTTGGTCAGGGGGGGAGGCAAATTTTTATCAAGCTGGGTACCGCGCGTAAATTTGCCTTCTACGTTACGCGAAGACACGTACACAAAATCTATACATATAATAAAACTGTAAGCAGGGTCAATTCTGTACATTGCATATAAATTTAAAAAAATACTTCTAAAAATATAAGTTTTGAAATTTTTGTCTGTCTGTCTGTCTGTCTGTTGTTAGCTTTTCACGCAAAAACTACTGGACGGAATTTGATGAAAATTTTTTTGTTTTATATATATAGGGCCTCGCTAACATTTAGGCTATAGAAAATTTTAAAAATCACCCTTTAAGGGTGTGAAATGAGGGATGAAAATTGTATGGAATACTTGGTTTTTTTCAATAGATTTTCTTGAAATTTGGTATAAATATTTTGTAACCAAAATAAAAGAATACGTGTTTCAGCATTTTCCGAAATTCATCCTTTAAATGTCAATTTTCTTTGAAACTCTTTGAAAATTGAGTGTCGAGAATTGATGTACAGAATATTTTTGTGCAGAGTATTTTACTTATAATTTTGTATTTGTAATCTTTACTAACATAGTAAGAATTCTATTTAAGCTTTTTTCAAAACTACCCCTCAACAGCAAATAAAATGGATTCGAAAGTTTTTATCTCAAGCGTACAATAATTAACCTTAACTTAATATTTCATTTTCAAATTCGTTTCCCTTCTTTGAATGATGTGTTTACAGATATATTGTTGAATGAATTTCCGTAACATTAGTGTGTATTTCATATCAACATCAACAAAAAAAGTTTACGCAACATAAACTTAAAAGGCACTAAAAGGAATTTAGATGAAAGTTTCGTTAACAACCCTTTCAAAACTATAAATAAAAGTTTAAATTTAAGTAAAATTATTTTGAACTCTCACTAATTAGTGATTAATATGGTCGATCAATATACTTTGATCAGTTTACTGCATTTTCTTTCGTTGGCCGAGTATGGCTAGACTATAGGTACCTAAAAAGCGCATCGCGAGCCTCACCGCCGCCGAACTTAACATCACAGGGCTCCATTGAGTTAGTTGCTCAGCTTATTAGTCTTCTTTTGGGGTGAAAGATTATGATCAGGCTGCAGATGAAACGACTGTTATCGCTAGATTATATCAGGCTACAACCTTTTCAGCGTTGCACTGCTGGGCATGGAGCTCTCCCAATATTGAGGAGGTCTCAAGCTCCAACGAACCGAAATCCAAATCTTACAACCTCAATACATCCAGCATTAAGGTGGTAAGATACGGAACCTAAACCTTCATACAGAATGTACAAAGCCTTAACAAAACGAGACTACTACAGACATCTAGGTGACGAATAGTTAAACTTTTAGTGAACCAACTGTTAATCTCAATATCTCTACCTATTTGGTAATTTGACATTCGATTTATCAACCACAAAGTTTACATGCCATACGGTAGATGGTGTTATTGAGAAATATTCATTTCTTCTACAAAGTGAATCGATGGAGATAATTTAAAATAAAAGCCTAAAGTGTAATAAAAGTAAGTACATAGTGTAAAAAAATAACGTTTCACACTTATAGCCTCACAGTAGGGTAGATATACCCTGTGTCGTGGGTGCCACGAACACACACAGAGACAGAAACACAACCACCCAGACCGAGAACAGAAATTTAAACTCATCATTGAAAAAAGTAAGTACAATGTAAAAAAATTAAGTTTTTAACAAAAAAATAGAACCGACTTCAAACGGTAAAAAATAAAATTGTTCAGTACCTACTTCTTCTTGCATGGTAATGACTCTTAAAACTATTTTTGGAGTCGGGCCCTTAGTAAAATGTCGTAGGTACCATTCGTTCCAAATGGGCATCGACAGTACAGACAGTGGGACAGTACCTACTTTTTCTTGTTTATGTTAATAACTATTAAAACTATATTGGAGTCGGTGCCCATTCCGAACGAAAGGTACACTACATTTACTAAGACAGGACATTTTACTAAGGGCCCGACTCCAAAAATAGTTTTAAGAGTCATTACCATGCAAGAAGAAGTAGGTACTGAACAATTTTATTTTTTACCGTTTGAAGTCGGTTCTATTTTTTTGTTAAAAACTTAATTTATTTCACTCTTTTTAGTAACTTTAATAATTCTGTACATATGTATAATATTGTGTTTATTAAGTTTCAGTGTTTCCCTCGATTTGCCCAGTATCACATCATCAGATTATGACATAGTGACAGTTGGACCACCTTAGGAGTTTAAGTTTTAGAACAGAAAAATATATATTGAAAGAATTTGCTCTCAACTCCTAACCGTCGTAGTACCTTCCATCATCAGCTCAGCAACATGATATGATGATAATTATACACAAATGACTGTTTTGCTTTAGTAAAAATATAAGAATCATTTGTTGTACTATAAAATTTGAATGTTCCTTTCCATTTCTTTGGGATCCCATCATCAGACTTTGACTTGGTGACAGTTGGACTACCTCAGGAATGTAAGATTTCGAACAAAAAAACATTTATTGAAAGAATTTGCTCTCAACTCCTAACCGTCGTAGTACCTTCCATCATCAGCTCAGCAACATGATATGATGATAATTATACACAAATACCTGTTTTGCTTTAGTAAAAATATAAGAATCATTTGTTGTACTATAAAATTTGAATGTTCCCCTCCATTTCTGTGGGATCCCATCATCAGACTTTGACTTGGTGACAGTTGGACTACCTCAGGAATGTAAGATTTCGAACAAAAAACCATTTATTGAAAGAATTTGCTCTCAACTCCTAACCGTCGTAGTACCTTCCATCATCAGCTCAGCAACATGATATGATGATAATTATACACAAATGCCTGTTTTGCTTTAGTAAAAATATAAGAATCATTTGTTGTACTATAAAATTTGAATGTTCCCTTCGATTTCTTTGGGATCCCATCATCAGACTTTGACTTGGTGACAGTTGGACCACCTCAGGAATGTAAGATTTCGAACAAAAGACCGTTTATTGAAAGAATTTGCTCTTAACTCCTCACCGTCGCAGTACCTTCCATCATCAGCTCAACAACATGAGATGATGATTACAATGCACAAATATCTGTTATGCTTCAGAAACTATAAGAAAATCAATGTGTGTGCCTATAAAATTTGAGAGTTCCCCTCGATTTCCCTGGGATCCCATCATCAGATCCTGATTTGGTGACAATGGGACCACCTCGGGAGTATAAGTATACGAACAAAAAAAGAATTTTGAAAATCGGTCCACAAACGGCGGAGTAATCGGTGAACATATATAAAAAAAAAAAAAATACATACAGCCGAATACAGTACCTCCTTCTTTTGGAAGTCGGTAAAAATAACGTTTCACACATATAGCCTCACAGTAGGGTAGATATACCCTGTGTCGTGGGTGCCAGAAATTTAAACCCATCATTGAAATTTCTGTTTCGCCGGGGTTCGAACCCGGGACCCTTCGATTTGCAGTTCGGCATGGTAAACATTGCGCCACGCGGGTTGTCCCGTCGTTAGCAGTCCTTACTGTTTTTGGTTTGAAGGATTTAGAAACAATAAATTAGGTGTCTTCTGAACATATGAACATTGTATTATAAGTGATTTCACTATATGTAAGAATAATCTACCTACTACTTATTCAATGCAAATAAATAACCTTTTATCTTTAATCAATCTCTTTTATACAAGTCTTTATTCACGCGGACGACGTCGCGGGCACAGCTAGTATTAAATATACAAAGGAAACAGCAGGAGGTAGCATCTAGCAACGATATTAAATATATAAAACAAGAAATCTAGCTTTTTCTTTGTAGGTTTCTTGAGATCTTTTGTGATTCTTGTATCTATGAATCTGGACCTTGATACAGGGAGGGGGCTGCTGAAAGAAACCGAACTCCATAATTAATTAATTTCGTTTAACAAAAACTCAATATTACCTATACCAACCTACCTACCTACTACACCTACCACGGAGCAAAAACAATTTCTATGACACCTACCTACTAATGCACGCAGTCACGTAGTAGATTATAGGCGTTATAGAGTAGGTACTTAGGTACCTACCTACATAGGTATCTACCCAGTTTCTACATATTTACAGCATAAGTTAGTATTCTGTGGCATAAGTAGGTGGTCAGCTGTTTTGTTGTTTACGTTACACTCAGCCATATTAAAACAAGTAGGTCACATAATATCATGAAGTTGGTATTCGAAGCTGAGTCATTGACCTAATAGCTTACTACGCGTCAAGTTCTTATACATTTATGAATAAATCTGTTACTGTATAGGTAGGTATATAATTATAAAGCTTTGCGTAATAATATTATTAGGTGTAAGTTATTGCATTATTGCTCAACTGCAAAGTACGTAATATAAATGATCTGAGAGCTTCTATACCTGTATAGGTATTGGGACTATAAAATCTATCCAGCTTTTAATAGGTTCTTATTAAAACCTATTTATAAAACTAAAAAAGTAGGTCGCCAAACAATTTATTTAATAAACATGCAATAATGTAAGTATATACCTACATTAGGTACATATATCTATATTTTATGGCGACCCTAATTTTTTTTTGGCCCTTTTGACATAAAATAACAATTTAGAACTGCGTTGTAAGGTGTCCCTTCCCTCGAGCCTACGAAATATTCTACGGATTCTACCTGCAATATGACAGGGGTCTAATTAAAAAATGCGGTTCTACACTCACTCGGCTCGTCCGTGTAGCAAACACAAATATTTTTAGAAACATTTTAATTGAAATAAATATACATTTTAATAGAAATAGGTCGTTAAACTATCAACACTCACTGCACTCAGATGGTTTTGCTGCGTTTTTATAGTCTTCAACAATAAAATATAAATTGTTGATTTATAGACATTGAGGTATTATGTACTATATATGTTTATAGAGGAGTAGATTGAGTAGAGCTAAGTAGATTTAGGCAACTGGCAACACACACGCTCGAAAACTTTCGACTCTTTCGAGTAGTGTGTCGACTTATGGTGTCGATCAGTAATGGATGACCTACGGCGCTGAGACATTGTCTTTTACAGTTAGCCTTTTCCATAAGCTCAAGGTCGTTCAGCGAGCGCTGGAGAGAGCTATGCTTGGTATTTCTCTACGCGACAGAATTCTCAACGATGAAATCCGTAGACGAACGAAAATTACCGACATAGGTCTCAAAATTTGTAAGCTGAAGTGGCAATGGGCTGGCCTGGCCATATAGTTAGGAGAACCGACAACTGATGGGGAAGAAAAGTTCTCGAATGGCTACCACGTTTCGGCAAAAGGTGGACTGATGACCTAAAGAAGACAGCGGGAAGCCGCTTTCCTTCCGTTTCGACATTCAGAAGGCGCAGGGCCGGGAGGAGTGGCGAATGTTAGGGGAGGCCTACGTCCTGCAGTGGACTACGAAAGGCTGAAAAGAAGAAGAAGTAGATTTTAGTTTCATACTTATGCCTGCCTGCAACCCTCTTTACGTCCCACATCTGGGCGCGGGTCTCTCCCTATTATTGGGGAAGCCTGGAATTAACTCCACCACGCTGCTCCATTTAAACTAATACCTAAGGATTTTTTTCTAACAGTACGCTACTATGGCTTCTTACCCATGCGTTATACATAATATTGCACGGGTCATTGTGTTTGGTCATTTGAAAATGCCGCGTAGTATCCATTCCATACAGTACAGTTTTACTTTTTAACAATTTTAAGTGTCCAAGATTACTCCACCATAATAGCCAACTTAACTTACACTAGCTACTTTTAACATCGGCGATCGGCGAACTATAAGCTACATAATTATACGCCACGACTGAAAGATGCACCGTTCACGCACACTTGAAAACGCTAAAACGCGCTACAGCCATACTACAGCACTTATTTGGTCACGAAATCGCGCTGCAGCATAAACGTCGCTAAAACGTGCGATGATGTTGCGATCAATGCCCGGTTAAAGTTTGCAAAACGCGATGCAGCATCAATGCGCACGCGAAATTGCTGATCGTCGACGATGCTTTAAGTATCTAGTGTGGCTTGGCCATAATACCATATAAGTTCTACCACATATTAAAATTTTAAAGCACAGAATTGTTATTCAGAGTTTTTTGTTTACAGGGGCACGCTCTACCGAGGCATGATCGACTGTTTGCAGCAGTCAGTGAAGAATGAGGGCATTCTGTCCCTATACAAGGGGTTCCTACCCCTTTGGATGCGGTTGGGGCCGTGGGCGCTTATAAATTGGATTGCCTTCGAGAACATCATGCTAGCTATAGGAGGACACACGTTTTAATCTCAAAGATAATAACGATATACTTTTTCTTATTATCTAAACTATTATTTAAATAATTATTAGTTATTGGGAAAAGTCATCAAGTTCTTGATGTTTTAATGTTTGCCTTTAAAGACTATAATTTAATATTTGTTGTTTAGTGGATATAAAAAATCAAATCGAGAAAAGGCCATTAAAATGTAGATCAATTGCATATATTTAATCGCGTCACATTACATCAAGGTATTTAATTTTTAAATTATAGAAAAGAAAAGGAAGGAAATAAAATATTTTATTTGCACAAATATGGGTACAATATAAACTATTTATTTTTTAAATCTAGCACAACATGTGCTATATTTTTTTATTTATTTTTTCGGATACAGATTGGCCTGAAATTAGTGAAAACTGATACAGATACTTCAACTCAGTTGTGCGCGCGGCGCTATGTGTGCGTGGGCTAGTAATTATGCAGCTTTAATTTGTGTGACAGTGACGCGGCCGTGATCGTCCGAGCAACTTCACTGTACCTCTTGTCACGCACACAAAGTCACTGTGTATATACAGGTTTACCCACACATAGCGCCGCGCGCACAACTGAGTTGAAGTATCTATACCTGTAGTGTAAAGTTCTTCTTTTCCTTTACTATTTTACTACTATGATTTTCACATGGCAATCGGGTTGAAAAATTAAATAGGTACCTACCTTATCAATGGTTCCTACCTCAAAATGCCTCATTCAAGGAAGGCTTTAAGTAATAATACTGATACGACCTTAGTATTACAGCTTTTAATTTAAGGGGACTATCTAATTATTTTATTTATTGATCTTTTGAATTTTTTTCACTTTTTTTATAATGGTAGATAGAGCGATCAAATGTTTATTTTGCACATATGATTTTTATTAATTTATTATGTTTTGAAATAATTATGTTATTGAAGACGTTTTCTATGGACAATAAAATATTCATAGCAATGCGAAGAGTGTACGTTTCTTTATGAAATTAATGTTTTAGTGTAAAGAACCTATCTGTAATACCCATAGATACCTATCTCTAATCAGAAATGTAGATAACAATTCTTTATTGGCTGAAATCTAGCAAGACTGTAGTTTAATTTCAATGCTATAGTGAAATAAACATATACTTATTATTTATTTTATTTATACTTACGCCCTTACTAAAAAACGACGCTTGTGATAGTTATTTACTATATTGTATAACTTTCATAAGCTATACAACGTTTATTAGTAAGTAAGCGTAAGAACGCAACCGATCTATGCAACTAAGTCAAACGGGCGCAGTCGGGTGTGAGATGGGTGACCGCTAGTGGCACTAAATTAATGCGCGTTTTCGTGCTTCGGTGGGCACATTAAGCCGTCGGTCTCGGTTGTTGTCGATAGATAACAGTCGTTAAACCTTGTCGGAAGCCTTATTGGCGGTTTGAAAACATCCGACAGCGGGTTGGCCACTAACCCGCATTTGAGCAGCGTGGTGGAGTAAGTTCCAGGCCTCCCCACTAATGGGGAGAGACCCGTGCCCAGTAGTGGGACGCAAAAAGGGTTGCAGCCAAGCGGGGTTAGATAATCTTTATCGTCGCAGACGTAAATATATTATGCAGGCACAAATGACTATATATATAAAATAACGTGACAACAATATTTCATACAACGAATTGTTTTTTTATATAAGTGAAACGTGTATTGTGATATTGATTTATAGAAGGTTTATAACAAAGGAAATAAAAACAGAATTTTATATTAACTTCGCATGTGATAGTAATAGTGTATGTTAAAGTAGAATAATTATTATAGTGCGACACAAATTGTCTTTATTTTTACTTTAAAGAAATATTAGTAAGAATATGTGATGTTATATAAATAGAAAATTTATTAAATTGATTGTTGAACAATTATGTACTTTTATTTTTATAATTCAGTGTATTTCACAGCAGCATTTATTAAAATCATTATACAATAATAATAATTGCTTTAATTAAATACTTGTCACAATTTTTTTTTAGAAAAAACATTTCCTAAAGTATAGCCAACACTTGCAGAAAATCAAAGAGCTTTTAAACTTCAATAAATACCTTATTGAATTGAAATTTATTGGTTTTAATTTAAATCAAAATATTGAATAAATATTCAGAAATTTAAGATACCTACTGAAATGCAGAACTTAATTGGACTTGTGAGATGCTGGACCATAAATCACATTTCCTTTTACATTATTTCGAGTCCTCTTTATACGCTTAAATAACGGTGTAATGTCAAACTATCATATATTGTATAACACAAGTTCCTAATATAATATCTTTTCTCTGTGTATAGAAGATACACCCTTGTCTTGCGTTAAAGTACAAGTAGAGGTCTCAAGTGGTACTTAGTATTAAACTAAGTAGGTACAAACTTGTAGCTTGACGAACACGAACTTTTTTCTAGTTTAACACAGCACTAAAAGATGGCACTGCAATGTAAAATATGAAAAATGCGAATTGTCGTTTTTACATCCGCAGTTTATAAATGTGCACTCATTAAAGTTCACCATAAAAAATCACACAAGGAGCACTTTATGAAAATCCAAGTAACCATCTATATTTTTAAGGCAGTGTTGGAGCTGTGATGTCAACAGGATATAACTAAAAACTGATTCTCTATATTAAATTTATTTTAAGAGTAAATTTAATGAATGATTCTTTTAATATCAACGTTCACTGTTCTAATAATATAATACCATATTAATATGTGTATAAAATGCCTGCCGGGTTGATCAGAATATACTGAATTGAAACACATGAGTACAATATTAAATTTATTAGTAAAAAATATTATACATCTTCCACAATATGGAGAATCATAACTTAACTATTTAAATATTTGATTATTATAGATTATAGCACTTCCGATTTCTTAAAACCTGCCTTCACACGCTTACTTGTCACTACAGCGAGAAGCACAACATTAAGATATTGTTACGTTACCATTCGTTACAATAACCAGATCGACCAATCACAATGTGCGTTACGAACGTTGATTCCAATTTCCATTCCACCAATTCAATAAAATTTTTGAAGGTAAAAAACAAAAATTACAATGTGGGTTCATGAATATCCTTATTACTAAAGATCGGCCTTATGATACAATTTGAAAATTTTAATTACATACATGCAGTTATTCTATCGGGTTGCTTTCATAAATATAGTAATTTTGGGTACATTACAATAACAAAAATAAACATCTACATTGAATCAACGAGCACGTTCAGTTATCAATTTCAAATTCTTGACTATATTGTTAAACGCTAACTAAGTACAATGACACAATGAGTGCCAATTGAATTTTCATTCCAATTACAATAATTTACTGACCATACAGCTTGGACGTCTGATTCCCACATCATTTCCTAGCTAGCTTGTAGTATTTAATTGGTGTAGTATTACTTGTCCACCGTGCTGCATGGTCGTCGCATTATTAGGAGCTGTAGTCCCTACAACTACGTTGTCGTTTATATTACATTAATTTTTACGTTAAACATTCAATTATTTTAGAATATTTAGATATACTGTTACTGGTTCATTAATTGGTAAAACACTATGGGTAACAAATTTATTTCAAATCAACACATCAAAAGCCATAAAAAGCATGATACAATATTAATAATACACCAAATAGTATATCGATCTAAAAGTCCTCGCTGTACATTCGCCTATCAAAACATCGCCAATATAAAACGACCACCGGAATAATAATATAAAATAGGTATATGGGTTTCACGATTTGTGCGCCACACAAATTCACGATCTGAGCCTATATCTAAGGAGAGCTAAGCTTTATAGGACGCTACATATATCGGTATCCTAGGTGACTACGGTACCAGATTACAGTTTGTATACAAATTATTGGAAAATAAGACCAAATAAACTTAAAATCTATTTCTTAACTAACATGTAAATGGTAAATATTTAAAAAATGAGCATTATACACTAATAAAGGGGATAAATAATGGTCATACTTTAAAAATCACAATAATCAAGAAGTATATATAATATAGGGGAAATCAAATCTATAACCGAGTTGATCCCACTCGAATATTTAATTACTAAGGCATATATTTAAAAAAAACTATAAATTACATTCTGGCACGTAAATGAGGACAAAAATTACTTGTCACTGCGATTGTCACGATTAAAAAAACACTGAGAAAATTAATAAATTCGTCACAGAACACGAAAAACGATTACACGGCACATAATAATAATTATATTCTTTTTATTTGTACTACCATACATTCGTACTACAAAGACAGTAGTAAACGCGCCCAATTTCAAGCTGTACTAATTTTTAACTTTTAACGTTAATGTAATTTCGTTAACATAACGACATTAACTAATCCACGTAATTAAGCTGTAGGACAAAGCACCTTCAAACGTTACAATAAAATCAGACTCATCGACCCGCGCTAAGCCCGACTGCCTCCAACACGGCTCACTTGACATTGTCGTAAAAATGCTAAAAATATTGCACACTTACACTACTTATCGAACAACATCGAGACATAGTAAGACTATTATTTGATAATAATGTTTTGAATTGGTACAGAATGATACTGAAAATAGTTATGAAATAACCCTTTAAAATTTATACAGTGTTTAGAATTTTTACATTGATTTTACAAAAATCAAAGGAACACAAGTGGTTAAGCCTTAATGAAGCTGATGAAAACTTGAATTTTTTTATCAGGATAGTTATCCCGTTTCTATTTTTGTACCGATGTTATCTATGGTTTCACACAAGCATTTCTTGAGCTTTCATCAGTTTTTCTGTGTCAAAATGGACAAGTTCATCATTAAAGTCATTAGGTTGTATTAAGTTGTTCCACAGTTGTCCGCCAGAAGCGTCTTTGTAAAAAGTGAGTGAAGACACGTTCACAATAGACAAAGTAGAAAACTTTCCCTACCTCGCGTTATGTATTTATAGTAAAGTATGTACTTTTAAAGCTTTTTTTCTTTCAGTAATGGCATCGCACGATTTATGTATATTGCCAATGCCAAGTAAAGACAATTTAATCCAATTTTGTGAGTCGTCAATAAATCAGACAGTCATGTCAGTCAGATATCGGAATATGTAATGAATATTTCGAGTTAACTCAAAAATAAACCTAGAAAAAAACGAGACTACCTCTTTCAGAGAGAAATCTTTACACACTCATTTGCATCACCTGTTAAAATGATTCTCAACATTATTCCGTAACTTTGAAATATTTAGAAGGAAATGATCAAGGTACCAGGGCAGCACGGCTGAGAGGCGGTCGGGGCGAGGCGCGGGCTCGCGAAGGGGAACCGTAGTAGCACACAACACAATCGAACGGCAGAGAGGCAAGCTGGCCACTACTACGAGTGGTAGGCCGTCACGTACGACGCTGGGAACAGGCCGCGACGATGCGCTATCTCGCCCTGGAAAAAAAAGTTATATACGTTAATTTTAATAGTGTCAAATAATAGTATATTGTGTGGCAAGGGGTGAAACAAGACGATTTCTGAAGAGGGCGCTTCGCCTCGCTTCGCTCGGGCAGTCACCTCTCGCACCTCCTAGGGCAGAAACAATGTTGGTTCTGACTGACACATTCGCATTGGTTTGAAATTGTCTTATTTCGACTGGCAAAACAGAGATAAGAACTCGCTGTTTCAATGCATGTGATATGAAAAATTAATTATACATTTCTTTATTGTCTGACTTTTTGGTAATGCCAGGTAATTAATTACCATTAACATGGGAGTAAATATGAACTCAACCAAAGCAAGAGATTTATCTCGACTAGTATGCAGTAGTGTTGCTCTTCTAAGGACTACGATTCCATTTATAGGTGTTCTATGTCACGACGTCCATTCGGCTATAAATGATATTAGGCGCGCACATACATTGCTTTAGTGTGCGTAACCTCGACTCTAGAGCGCTCAGTGTCAGTAACGAAAGCATGACGACTAATCGTAAAAGAGCTGTGTGAGTAAGGTAATATTTTGAAAGTTTTTTGTTAATGTCAAGTTGGGTCATATTTAATTACTAACCCTTCAAAAGCTTACCACAGAAGCGCGTTTGTCAGAACACATCACTACTTCAACCAGAGCCAATCGCACTTGGTAAAATAGAATATCTATACACTTGCTTATTTTTAAGAAAATAACAAATACAGTATAGGAATAGATCCCCTGCCGGGTATCGAACCCAAAACTACTACTGTTATATAGTTCTGTAATTAGTAATAATTGTAAGTGCTCACCTGCCACCAATGCTGGTCGGAACGGTCCGTGACAGTGATAACGTCTCCGCGTCTGAACTCCAACTCGCCGGCCTCTTGCGGGGCGAAATCGTACAGCGCCTGGACTAGCATCTGATGAAGATGAAATGAAAGGTATTAATATAATAATAAAGTTAAGGGTTTTCACTGTATAAGTTTCGTGAGGATACGTACACAAGATAATTAAGTACCGAACGCAACGTCTCATTATGAAGGATCACGGTACGGTTCCGGGGGAGCTAGTGGGGCTCCCCCGAAATTAAACGTGATTCATCAGAATTGGCTAAAACCTAACCAAAACAATCTATAATACATCATGAAAATTGTGTTGACTGTAAAACAGGTTTTCAATTGTGATTAAGACCTGAATCTATAATACACCATGAAACCTACAGATACCCGCAATAACTCGACTGTAAAACTTACAACTTAGCAGTTGTAGCTAGCTGTTACTGAAAAAATTCAAAGTGATTTAATGTCACTGTTTAAAATAAGTTGACGCCTGCCTGTTAAACCTAATTTTTTTCCCGCCGCTTTTTTTTCTCTCAGCTCAATATCTAGCGGTCCAAACGGACACCTAAAGGTGATGACCGGGAAAAAATCACATTCATTAAGCGAATACTTTTTTGTAGTCCTAATATGAAATAAATATTTTTGATTTTGGGTAAAATAAGTAATAAACTTGAACAGCAATTAGGACCCACAAATCCTACGGAGATTATTCACTTCATGCAAACTAAACCACGGGGCACAGCTAGTAAGAATTATAAAATTCACTTACAAGGAAAAAAATCTGGTTATGTTAGGTCATTACTCAAAATAATTAATAATCGCACTTGCGGTTAGATTAGGTTAGAGATAGGTAGATTAAAACACTCGTCATATTTATTATTCGATTGCACAAAAAGTTTATCAAAAGCAAAAGTATCTCGTAGATCCAAAGACATCGTAAGAAAATGCATACACAATAGCGACAAACGTAATTAGCACATGACCTTCCCTCTAATTGGAGCATCTGCGAATTTCTACGAACTGCAATTCTCTTTGCATGGTAATTATCACATTTCCAGTACGTTACGTAATATAGGTGGGACAGATAGTTTGTACTTTTATTCGCTTCCGAATCACAAGAGGAAAACAAAAGTGTATACTTATGTACTCGCGTGAGAAGTAATACATACTTCTTTGGCATCATTTAAAAAATAGTTTTTCATTGCATGCCAATAATTAATTCCAATAAAAAAGTGTCGTTCGTTAGTGACATAGGGTTATAGGTCACTAACCCGCATCGTCATCGACCCTCATTTGGAGCAACGTGGTGGAGTAAGCTTCAGACCTTCGCAATAATGGAGGAAAACCCGTGCCCAGCAATGTCAGACAAGAAGGGTTGCAGCCATCCATTCTCGTGCACCAACGCCTTAGAGCGTTTTCTAAAACGCCTAGCTAATTCAACCCAACCCCAATAATGGGAATCCGGTGACGTTATCGCTACTCTTTTGTTCTGGTGACAGTTAACTTCAAGTTGACTATTTTAAAGCTTTATTGTCCAGCCATTCTAACCGTATACCAGCTCTAGATATGAAACATTGCATGACACGTACAGCTGAAGAAAGTGCAGGAAACCTATACGTAATCCCATTGCACCCACGCGATCGACTTATGCGGACTTATAGCGAGCTTAGAGCACATTACCCGATTAACACTGGACTGTGGAGCTTGCCGAAGCCATAATACACTTCGAGTAATGCACTTGCGAGTGAATTTGCGAACATTGTTGCGTAAAACCGATCAAAAATGTTTCAAGTATGAAATAATTTTTAAGTGGCCTTAATTTTTACTTGCTTCGTTCGATCGATCGGGGGAAATACCTACCACCGCGGCACCTATTTGAGCTGTGTAACAATTTTATGTGTGTTTTATTGTAAAGATTATTATTAAATTGTGAACAGTTATATGATCAGCTCTAGAGTACCAGTGCTACTGCATATAACCTCTGAAGACTGAGCCTACTTCCTTTGTTAATGTTCATGGGCAGCAGCGTCCACTTAACGCCACGGGGACAGCGTGCTCGTCTGTCATTTCACTTTGTCACTTTTTCCTGTACCAATAAGCAAATTTAAAAAAAAAATTGATGCTCCAATCAAATTGATGGCACTTAAGTTAACCTGGTAGAATTTAAAACATAAATTGACAGATTGCTTAATATATATACAAATCTTCTGTAGTATTACTCGGTTTTTGCAACTCCGTATTAATTTGGGTACCCTGTTGATTTAACACAGAGAGTAGGTTGTTATTGTGAAAAATAGGCGATGTCCTTATTAAAATGCCTGTTAGGCGTTCGAGGTCCTATTACCAATATTTCACTATTATTATAAACCGTAAACTTTGCTGTGCCAGCATTTTATTTTTCACGTTTCATTATAGCTTGTCAACCCCTACATGACACAATATCGACAGCGATAATCACGATAATTGCGGGTTATGCACTGTTTTCAGTAGTCCCTTTATCAGAAAATTGGATTGTTGTCAAAAAAGCTGCAAATGCATTTATATTAATTTTATATTTATATTGAGCAGCGATGGCCGAGTGGTAAGCGGTCTCCGACGCGGGAGATACCGAGTTCAAATCTTTGGCGCACACCTCTGGCAAAAAGAAATTTGTAATGTGCGCATTTCACTGTGTTCCACGGTGTTGGAAAATATTGTGATATTCAATTGATTGTTACGATGTTTGCCATCGCCGTATGCCTGAGAGAAACTCATAATTTCTCGAAGGTATGATGTCCACCAATCCGCATTAGGCCAGCATGGTGGACTATGGCCAAAATCCCTCTCATTTGTTAAATCATTTATATAGCGATAAATAATAAGGATGCATGCAACACATATATTAGGGAGGACGGCTAGTTTATTTATTGAAAAACTTCAGTTAACGACTGTCCCATATGGGAGTTTTTAACTAGGGATACATCAATACAGTTACCGAAATATCGATAACATATCGTTGTTTGCCATGCTTACCCATACCCAAGTTTACCCATGAATAATTATATTCTGTTTCTCCACAAAATCCCAATCCAACTTACCTTATACCTTATTCTACAAATAAATTAATAGAAATTGAAATGATAAGTTTCCGTTTCTGTTATTGGTATAGGTCTCAAGGTGTTTCGTGTTCAGTCCCTGTAGCTTCGGGATTAAGAATAGAGCTACGGTATCCCCTGCCTGATCGTAAGAGGCGACTAAAAGGGGGCTTCCGGGGATGCGGACGGTGAGAGTGGGAGCTTGACCCAACCAGCCAGCAGCCCCGGGAAGGACGGCGGTGTATGCGTGGCCGCATGCCGCCGTGAACACCTGAAGGTGCAGGAGAGCACATCTGCTCTCCCGAAGATGGGCCCTTTATGGGGCGCCGCGCGTGGAGGACACCGGTGCGTTCCTATGGAGATCCCGGAGTCCTCACAAACGTAGAGGCAGGCCACCGAGGGGGTTTTAGTGCGGTCAAATCCCACATAACCCGGTATCCTCTCCCAAGGTGTCGGGTACCTTTTGAAGGTTTCCCCCCCGATACCAAAAAAAAAAAGGTGTTTCGTGTTCATGACTTTGTGTGTACCAATAGTACCCACGACACAGGATATATCTACCCTAGTGTGGTGTTATGAGTGTGAAACGTTATAGATTTATGACGATATGAAAGTAAATAGTGTCATTTGCTTCAGCATCGCCTGTATATCAATTCAAACTTTTTTACTTTTTACACTTCTAGTTATTTACTTTTTCACGTGCTACATCCATATCGGTATCGGCAACATTATTTTTTACAAATATCGGTATCGTATCAGCAAAAGTGCGTATCGATACCACTCTTAATCGCATCCCTATTTCATAGTTCCATCGAGCGAACAGATGTATTGGTACGGGCCATGGTAGCCGCATCGCTGTCTGTGTAAATAGTGGCGCTCTGACCCTGATAAAAGCAACAAAAATAACTCTGTTTGCGCCGTATTCCAATAATTTCTAGTTACGCGGCAAATACCGAACCACTAGAGAACAAACGCCTTATAAATTGTGTTGAGCTTGCGTATTGCCGTTTTCTTGCGTAACTGGTAGTGAGAATTTATTTTGTTCCGAGAAAAAATTCCCTACATGTTTCTTATGTCCAAGACGATAATAGTTGTCTCTAGCTGCTTCTAAGTACGTATGTACATGTGTTATGTTACTCCGCATTGTAGCAGCGTGGTGGAATAAGTTCCAGGCCTCATCAATAATGCGGAGAGACATAAAAAGGGTTGCAGCCAGCCAAGGTTGTAATAGTTATGCATATTATTCGCCTTGGTATATGATCTTTGAAGTTGTAAGAGAAAGACAAAGCATAAAATAACTGTAATATACAACAATAATATCAAGTTTTTAAGGGTAGTCTTCAAGATCAATGTACAGTTCTAAAATTTGGGGTATGGCGGAGTCACCGTGAGTTCGAGAGAGGGACCATATGCATTTTGGTGGTCATCTCCTATATTAAATACTAGTCTTCCGCCAGCGGCTTCGCCCGCGTGGTCTCCTTTTAAAGGTTCCCGTAAGATAAAACCCATCCTATGTCTTTTCTCAAGGTCCACCCTATCTCTGTTCTAAATTTTTAAAAAGTTCTAAATTTCATTAAAATCGGTTCAGTAATTTAAGCGGGAAAGCGTAGCAGACAGACAGAGTTACTTTCGAATTTATAATATTAAGTATGGATAAGTTGAGTAAATTAGAGGTTTTGTTCAGAAACGTACTTCCAATCTCTCTTGGGACTGTGTCTATGTAAATGAGATCATTTTCACAATGTTTGGAGAAGTAAGAAAAGTATAACATTTAATAGGTATTATAATACATTTGTGATAGAATTAAATGCCTGATATAAGTCACTCTTTCTATAAACTTTATAAAGGACCTTTTGCTATAATAGCAGAAATGTGTGATATACAATAGTTAACTGGTCCACCACAAAACCCGTTATCCGATCGAATAGAAAATACCCTAACGAAATTAAGAATATGGAAACACAATATTACACACACAATTTAATGACTTTCCCGGTCATTAATACTGTTGACTTTACTAATTAATCGTCCATACTGCGTCAACATACTCGTAGTCCTATACAGTGTAAATATGAATACGTAACATGACAGTACAGTAATCAGAGATGACCACTAATACCTATATCAATAGAATATTTAATTATGCTATGATAAATTGATAGCGTACGACAATGTTGTTGTGAAACTTTAGTTGATAGGTACATAATGGAGCTTACTTACTTACACCAAACTACTCCGAGCCGCATTTATTTATTTATATTTTTTTCTTACCTAAAACCTAGGATAACAATGGGAAGACGTAATGCCTAATGCCATCTCTCCCAGTCAACCCATGGAGAGACGGCGAGAAATTGTTGGTAGATGGGTCGGTGAAGAAGATACATAAAAATAGACAGATGCAAAGTATTATTTAACCCTTTTTACGTCCCACACTGTCCCAGTGTAGCTCGGTCGGTAGATATGACTTTTTTTTTTGGTATCGGGTATCCAAAAGGTACCCGGCATGTTGGGAGGGGGATACCGGGTTATGTGGGATTTGACCGCACTAAAACCTCATCGGAGGCCTGCCTCTGCGCTTGGGGAGGACTTCGGGATCTCCAGTGGAACGCACCGGTGTCCGCCACGCGCGGCGCCCCAGAACGAGCCCATCTTTGGGAGAGCAGATGTGCTCTCCTGCACCTTCGGATGCTAACGGCGACATGCTCCCACGCACACACCGCCGTCCTACCCGTGGCTGCTGGCTGGACGGATCGAGCTCCCACTCTCAACGCCCACAATCCCGGAAGCCACCTTTTAGTCGCCTTTTAGGATCAGGCAGGGGATACCGTAGTTCTATTCTGAATCCCGAAGCTACAGGGACTCGGTAGATAATAATATGACCTGCCATTAGGAATATTATATCAATATGGAGTAGGTGAAAAGCAAAGCAATCTTCCTTAATTAAAGTTTCACGCCGAGATTTCAACCCGGGTTCCTGATGTAAGAGTTATGTGTGTTAACTACTCGACAACCACAGCTATTTTGTGTCATATATAATACTAATAGTTATATACATGTTATAAGTACAATAATATATTTTTTAATACAGAAAATGTAAATTCGCAAATCTCAAAACAGTAAACATTGCGATAAAATCGAATTAAGTTAATGTACGTATAAAATTACGTATACGAGTTAGCAATTTAACTCACAATTATTAATAACTTTCTCAGAAGTTTAATGCTGACGCCGTATTTACCAATTAAAATAACATTTGAATTGTTAATTCAAAGTTAAGATGAAAGCTTTTGACCGTAGACAATAAGATGGTGAAAATGTATGGTAAATTAAAAAACTAAAAACACGCTTTTGTGAAAATACGAACTAAAAAGTAAAAAAATAAGAAGAAAATGTATTTTACTGTAAAAAAAAGCGTGGGGTGCATGGTGTCAACAGTAACAGTGGTAAAAACCACCCCCCGCTTTTTTTACAGTAAAATACATTTTCTTCTTATTTTTTTACTTTTTAGTTCGTATTTTCACAAAAGCGTGTTTTTAGTTTTTTAAACTACATTATTTATTTTTAATTTTTTAGTTGGATTTTTATTCTCAAATTATTGCATTATCATCGGCCCTTGACCCCTATGCAAATTTTCAAGTTAACCAGACGCTTAGACGTGTTAAAGTACCTTAGGCCACGAACTTATCAGCCGCCCCTCGTATATTTTATTTTATCCTGATGATCCTAGTTACGACTTTAACATAAAGTTATGAGATTATTGTATTGTCATCGGTCCTCAATAAATCTACAAAGTTTGAACGAAATCTGGCCGTTTAAAGTGGGTCAAAATCGCGCCCAAAGAAGTCGGTTACAAACATACAAACATACAGGTGAAGCTAATAAAAAGCGTGTAAAAACCCCTGGAGTCTAGTCGAATTTTGTGTAATGGGCAAGGACGACAGTTTAATGAACTTTGCCGGGAACGTACGCCCTATAGTAATTATTCAGATTCGTATCTGGTTACGACCTTAAGAGTTCATATTAACGTCAAATGAAATGCTGTTACTAATATGCAGTGAAACTACGCTAAGGGGTGCTTCATAACATAATATAATATATTTCATCGTCACGGCCCAATAGAGTAAACATGACATGTAGAACAGTTACCTACTTGCATTCCCATACAAGGAAATAAATAAAAGTTAGACCTCGTTCACCATCTCCAAGTAAAGTGTTGATTAGTTACGTCTCAAGTAAAGTTAATTGGCAAGTAAAAGCTATGAGCACGGGTCAGATTATCATATGATTAGTGCTACTCGAACATCGTGAAATTGAAATTAAAGTTACGGGTGACTTTAACCGACAATTAGCATACTTGTCACTTTACTTGAAGGTGATGAAAGAGGCCCTTAGTGATTTATTTTTATGCTACATTTATAGACGCAATTCGACACACATATGTATTTATCGCAATACTTACGTCAATATTACTCAAGCTACGTAGAAAAATATTTACATACGCTTATGTTTGTAAAAGCGCAAGCAATTACTGAAACAAAACGGGAGATAAAAAATTAGGTTTTAAAACTTAGCAACTGAGGTTTTGCAACAAATTCATCGGACTCATACAAGATACCTTTCAGCTCCATCATCAGAACCGAAGCAACACCATGTTAAGTCGCAAAGATGTTCTATAAGCAGCGCGCAGCGGTATGAGCAATAATATAAGCTTAGTAGGTAAGTTAGTTCGTTTCGTCTACAGTCTGTCACTAAGCGAATTAATGAATCGGCCCGTGAGACCGGCTGAGATGACGTTTATATGGACCGTATCACAAATTCACAACATCCATTCTGAGTCATAATAATCGTATTGTGAAGTGGATGACGCAAATACAGCAACCGACCAAACTACGTATTTTAGGATCAGTTGTGATTTATATATTTTTCCTGAAACTACGTATGCTTCGCTTTTGTTTAAAGTTGTACGTGTCAACGTTATATTACATACATTTTTTCATCATTAAAATGTTTCATTTCAAATAAGACAGAAACTAATCAAAAACATTTTGAAGACAAATAGTCATATAATAGGTAGAACAGGTACTAATACTAGTTTCCCTTTACAAATTATTTTTGTTCTTTTTATTTCTCTATTATTGACATTATTATCATAAACCGTTGTTTATGATGATAATAATGTCAATTTACACAGCCAAAAACGACTTCTTGAAGACAATAAATGCTTGAACATGTGCAAGTAAAATGACAGTTAGCTCGTAATGTATATAGGAACCGAATACGTCATAGGTACATTCTGAATATTTCCAATGATTCATAGCCAATGATATACTGCCGGGCACGGTATTTTGATTAAAGATCATGTATATTGATTTTCGATTAGTTATGAATTAATGTGGGTACCAATTACAAATTAATTTGGGTCCATCTATTTCTTCCTTTCATCTTAGGTCTAAAGATAATAAATCATGATCTTGATCTTATGATCAAGACCGATAATTGTAGATCTATTAAGTAGACCATTCTTCTCAATTAATTTCAAACCTTTCTGCGATAACAATTATTCCTTACGGCCAAGTCACACTAGATACTTTTAGCATCGGCGGTTTAATTGCTAAACACAGCGTTTCAGCATCCGAAACGCAAGATTTGCCGCGTCAAAGAAACAAAACGCGATGCAGCATCGATGCACACGCAAAACGCCGATCGCAGATACTTAAAGTAACTAGTACAATGCCATAGTATTTTAGAGGGGTTCAACCTCAATTTTAGCAGTAAGCGTAGGTAAGTTTGTTTTGTTTTGTAATATGTATTCTGTGGTAGGGCAAGAAGCGCGTATGGCACGGCGGCTAGCGTAGAACGCAAGCGGTCTATGCAGCTAAGCCAAACGGGCGCAGTTGGGTGTGAGATGGGTGACCACCAGTGGCAAGAAATTTCATGCGCGTTTCCGTGCGTCGGAGGGCACGTTAAGCCGTCGGTCCCGGTTGTTGTCGATAGATAACTGTCGTTAAACCTTGTCGGAGGCCTTATGGGCGGTTTGAAAACATCCGACAGCGGGCTGTAAAATTTATGTATATCAAATCAAAAGAGTCAAAAGAATATTGTATACCTATACGTTTTTAAAGTTTAGCGGCCATACTTATCTATATCAAATATCATGTAAATAAAGCCTACACAAATCAATTAGTCAACTGTTGAGCCTGAACTTTGCCGTATTTGATTAAAGTTACTCACTGTTAATTGTGTTCGATGTTCGAAATTATCTATAATTCATTAATGAATGTCAATTAATCTGACGGAAATATCAGCTACGCAGCCCTACTCCTATAGGGGATCGATAACGTACTTCTATATAAGTTATACATTCGGTTTTTTTGAACTGATCATTATGATACTCTTAGAATTCTATACAAAATGATCAATTTGATTACGGTACGGTATACTTACATTTATTTATTTGTATAAAAATAAAATTGGAGTGTCTGTTTGTAATATTAAAATAACCGCTTTTTTCTACAACCACGTGAATGTATATATACGGTACATATACCTACCAAAATAACATTTTTAATAACAACATTTTTGCCTGTCTGTCTATCTGTTTGTTCCGGATAATCTCTGAAACGGCTGGACTTATTTTGATAGGTCTTCCACTATCAGGTAGCTGATGTAATGAGGAGTAACTTAGGCTAAAGTCCACGCGGACGGAGTTGCGAGCGGCCGCTAGTAATTAATGAAAAAAAATAATTAAAAAATTTGAGATAAGTCGAGAAGTATATCCCACCAATATTTCAAAATAACATATTAAAACTATTAAGGATATGACGTAATTCAAAGCCAAAAAACCGGAAAAAGTACAAACCACCGAAGTCGATTTGAAATAAAATCAAGACCCGCTACAAAAAAAAAAAAATAACGAGAAAAACTTAATTACAATAGCATTAATGGACATTACCTCTTCGGGGACCACGTCTCTAAGTTTGACATCTTGCAGGCGGCTGACCGACGCCGTGCGATGATAGTCCACCAATTCGTTGAGCGAGTTGAACTTTACTACCCACAGGAAGAACTTGCTTGAAGCGTCGCGTAGTACCTTGAAATGCTGCACGCCGTCAGGACATCTGGGGATGGTGAAAAGATAAATGATTAAAGGACCTAATGACGTTAACAATTTAAATGGCTGTTACTCTTTTTGCGTCTTATTGCTGGGCTCGAGATTTTCCCTCAACTGGGAGGCCTGGACCATTCTCCAACAAGCTGCTGCAATACGAAATATCCTCAAACTTTTAACACGCAAGACCTGCGGCTCCGATAAAGCTTAACAACAGCTACTTTTCGATTACAAAAGGCAACGACGGCTTTACGTGCCATTGGAAGCACGAAACTAAGCATGAATTTTAGTAACTAGCAGTCACGCATCTTACACCAAACTATGTCCATTTCACTTGATTACAAAAATAGCTTGGTGTCTACGCAGCATGGCCACGCTCAACACAATAGATCCATTACGTACTAAAAGAGATAAACAAGCAAGGAACCACCCCTTCCCTTCCATCCCTTCAAACTGCCCCCCAAACGGCCTGAACTCATGCGTATCAAAGTAAGGCACGTTTTAATTGAAAAAGGTATGAGGAAAATGTAGCCAGTGTCTACATTTCAATAGCTATTTTTGATTACTAGTAGATCAGTGCAGTAGTAGTTTTATGTAGGTACTATGTTTTCCACTTTTCAGCTCAAAATTACACTGCATTTGCATCAATGTTTGCAATGTTGCCTACATTGCAAAATAACACGAAACGATATCAAATAGCCACTAATTTTTAATTATTCTAATCTTTTACCCATCAACATCATAATTACGGTGTTCTTACTTTCAAAAATTGCGTTTACCGTTAAAGTAAAGTATCACAAATAAAGTTCAAATGAGGCCCTTGTCCCTAGAGCCGAGGCCGAATCATTGTCGAAGTCCACAGAAGGTATCAAAAACAAATAACAGTTATCTATTAGCTGGTCACTAACGCTCGACAATCACGTCCTACAATTTATAGGCACACATTGTGTAAATGCGCCCAGTCATTTCTCTGAACAAATATCTCGCCTAGTTTCCGAGAAGTGACCGCTCCAAAACTACAAGCACTTTGTAATAGCTAATTTTCTTGGTGAATTGATTGAGCTAAGATCGAGTTTTCCGTTAATCAGCTGCCTTCCATAAAAATTAGTCAAGGGAAGCTATCGATTTAAAAAAATCTAAATAAATAAAAGTTTATAACACGCAACAATGCTTGCGTTTCTATTAAGGCTTGCAAATAAATTGATATCTAGTACATCAATAAACAATTAGAATTGGTACTTATATATTAATATTTCAAAAAATTTTAATTTATTTCTCAATTCATTTACTATTCAAAAACTACAAACGTTTCTTCACATTACATTAAATAACGAAGGATTTAATAAAATATTTCCTGTAGCTAACAGGAGTTTATTTTTCTACTCTACCGACTTGATGTAATTTCAATAAATCAGCATTTAGAAAATACATGCAATTTTTGATTGCACGTCTCTCGTAATATAAGTATCAAGTACTTTGCACATGTCAAGTGATATGACGCACGTGGATATTTTGTGGTGTTGGTTTTATGTTTTTTTAGACGTATTTCATAATCTATAAGGACATGATTTAGGCCAAGCCTGTTTCCATGTTCTTGCCGAATACTTAAATAACTAACAAAATAACGTGTTAAGTACGAATCGAAGTCGCATAGAGAGCTCCGTAATGTATAATTTTATGAGAAATTCAGAATCTTTAGGATTTTTATTTTACTTTCTATTATGAGATCGTGCGCCATGTCAAATTTTATGACTGTTGTTGATCGATATATGTAACTGTTTTGCGATATCATATAATAAAATGTATAACGATGTGATCCTGAGTGAGTTTTGTTTTTTTGCTTCGACGTAGGAGCGTGAAGTACTCAGTTAAAGGACATTTCATTGTAATCATTACACAATATATCCTGTAGCTTCTCTATTTGCATTCTAGCGTAATCTGTCAGCGCCAAGATTCGCGTTCCTATTCCTTCTAAATCTCCCTTTAATTACATATTAAATGATACGAACAATGGGACTTCCAAGTGGCTCTAACACTTGGCCTTGTTTAAATTGGACATAATCATTTTAGCTTATTAATAATGCTCAGCTTATTAATGCGTGACCCGCAGCCGAGGTGTCTGACTAATGGGATTTGATGAACGTTTCGGGCTCCGTTGCGTGATTATAGTTGCGTGTATGATGGCTACTATTCAAAGATGCCATTTTTTCGTGAAACCCAGGATTAGAAAAAGGTAACAAACATTTTTACTTTCTGTTTTTAATTAACATAACATTGAAGGCATTCAATGGTAATACTATTGAATTGTGTCGAAATAAGAGTACTTTGGGGAAAGTTTTTTCCACGACCGTACATAAGTAACTCAGAAAAATGTTACCACATGTAAGGTGGCAGAACTTGCATGGTTCTACCGATACCTCCTAATAGTACCTACGTTGCGGAAGGATTGCTAGCTTAAGGTCACTACAGCTAGCCTTTGAAGTAGCAATGTAACTACATTCGACCTAGGCAGATTCAATCTTGGTTGAGGTTACCCAAACCACTCAAGCCACTTACACCGTGTAGGCAGCAAGCAGGCATGTATGCGACGTAGTAAAGTGAGTGTGGGACCAAGGTTTTCAAGTCAGATTTTTTTACTATATTTTTATACCAGATACTCATACCGATAGGTCATCTTTTACCATAGACGACGCAACACGAGTTTCCAGAATATAAATCTTCGATAAAATCTGTCAGCGTATTCAAAACAAAATAAAAGCTTACACTTCAACACTTTTCATACAAATCAATGTTAACATTGTAAGATTTGAATTCAATACTCAAATCTTACAGTGCAGCACAGTCGAACATTTGTAGATTATGATGATGGATTGTAAAACTATTTATATTATGCACTTTATCATTGTCTTCATTCAAATGTGTCTTTTGTTTTTCGTGGAGAGCAGCTTCAAAGCGAATATAGAATTTCATTGAACTAACGACGTTGGCTTGTGAGACGATATTGTAAAGACCCCAACTAAGACCTTGGGTGAGATAATTATTTCCGCTTTGCGGTTTATCGTTGGTATTTTATGCTTAAAAAATAAATTGGTCATTATAAAATGGATCTTATTAAATTAATTACGTAATAATACATGTTTTATATTTCGTTGAAGCTATTGAATAATCTAATAATCTAAAAAAACAACATTGATATATAAATCATTTATGCCCTCGTTTGTTTCTCATCAGACATTAAACGAAAATCGATGCACGCCTGAAATCATTACGTGACCTTTGACAAACAGGTGTTCATTAGGTTAATGTATATAGATTACGGAATAGAAATATTGCCAGAAAATTGGCCTATAATCCATTTCCCTAGTGAAGTGGCTTGGCCTCGATCGAGTTCGCCACTCAACAATAGTTTACTACTTTACCTATTGCGGTTTTCTGCCAAAACCTGGGTAAATTACTCGTTTCATATCAATTACCAATATTGTGATAGTCGATATTGACAACTTTGACTTCAGGTCATATTAGCAGATATGTTGATACTTAGAAAAAAATTGTGTTCATATTAACAACCATAATGCACTCGCCTTTAATTCGACAAGGGAATGAAGACATAAACACGGGCACGAACGAATGACTGTAAGAAAGCATATGACAGATAAAACAGGAATTGATACCATATGACGCATTTCAAAAGTATATAATAGTTCAAATATAAGGATCTGCTAATGGGATAGATGAGCAAAATTAATTTTCATGAAGCAATGATGGTAAAACAATAGCAGAAAACATTTCAAACTTTAAGGGAGGTATCTAATGATATCTATCATTTCTGATACAATCTTTTGACAAGAGTACTGGTAAGTACTAGAAGGCTAAAATGCTGTTTCCAATAAGATAATAAAATGTATCGGCTTTAACTTTAAATTACAAATAAAGTTAAATCAGAAAGGCAAGATATCAGCAGTGTGCGGTTAAAGACTGATGGCAACAGAAATAGTACCTATGACATTCATTTTATTTCTGATGACACCGAAGATTCGGAAAAGTTGAAAAACATATTTACATACATAGGAACCGTCAGTTAAGTAGATGTAATTGGAATTTTCAAACAACAAGTAAGATAGACAGATAGAGAAATTGAATCCTAATAGGGCATTATAAATAATTGAAAAGATTTGATTCTAGATACTGCCATAACTTTGAATAGTTCGCTAATAATAGGGTAAAGTCTTGAACCAAGGTCTAGTCTGGTTGCTTATCGTGGAGTTTTTACAGCGAAAAGTTTGCAATGGAACTTTATTTGCAGACACAATTATGCTTTTGTTAGTGATAACGATTCAAATGTAGGGGACAGTACTTAGTTGTACCAACAATATTATGTATGAATCACCAATAGACAAAAAACTGGTTTCAGTACGTATATTCTCAGTTCAACACGGCTGATTCATGCTCTTCGATATAGGCAGAACTGGTTTAGGCATGTCTCGAAAATTCATGTAAAAATCTGCGTGCCTGGCTCCTTTTAAGTGTAGAAATAGTAGATAAATATTTGTGACCTTATCAGGATAATGACACCGCCGTTCGAATGCCTATCAGCTTTTTACGTAGTCAGTCTTTAGGTAATAGAATATGAATAAGCATTGAAACAAGGGCGAGTGGTGACACTGGTCTGCTAATTTCAATTTCATTATGAGTCATCTCCTGATGAGTTAACACATAGATTTCCAAATTCATAATAACATCCGCCTTTTTTGTTCTGCTGCTAGACATTTGGGGAAGGGGAAAGGGGAAGATTGATTTTTCCTGGCTTTGAAATTATAATTTTATATCTTGAAATATCTCTTGAAAAACTCAAAATCCGCGGGGCAAAGCTGCAGGAGGAAAAATAACACAAAACATGTAGGTTAAAACTATTTTTAATTCTTAAAGATTTTTTCTAAGGGAGAAAAACTGAGATAGAAAAAAAATAAAGCGTTCATTGATTTTTGGACATTTTATTCCGTAAACAGATGACAGTTTGTATGATATTTCGCTGGTTTGGATATTAAAAAATTCATATCTTGAAATACCTATCTCAAGAGAAACAGCCCACAAACATGTATGTAAAATATTATAATACTTTGCTATGCAAATGCACGACGATAAAATAATTACCTTATAATAAAAAGTGAACTTTCACTGCATTACTAAACATAGAATACAACTATAAATTGCAGAGCAAAATATCTAAACAGGCCCACAAATAACAAATACATACATCAAGTCAGAACAAAATAAATGAAAGAGTATAAAAACTGAACGAGTCACACACTGAGGCGCGAAAGTTTTCTTTTTATCTACCAATTTAACATCCAATAGAATTGTTTGTGGCTTCTCGTCTCGACGGCCGCCTGCTGGCGTATGATTGCCGTCTATTAGGAGACATAAACAAGTAAATAATTGCCTGTCATTGTGTGTAAATAACAACCTAAATAAGTATTCCCATTGCTGTGTTGGATATAATATCAATTACAAAACTCTGTTCAGGTATACTATACATAGTAGCATAGCTGATAAGCAATCCTATTCAGGGGTCCCAAATTTTAATTCTCAAATTTTCTCTCCTGGGAATGAATTTAAGATGACACTGAACAAGTAGTAGTACCACAGCTGCATTTCTGCTGCAAAGCAATTCTATTGGGTTTTATTCAATTGAAAAATATGTTTATGGACCTGACTTTATGAAGTGACCAGCAGCTTACAGAATAGCAGCACAAATTAATGTAAAGGACAATAGCAATGGGGATGGAATTTCTTAAAAAGAAGTCACAGGAATTTATGTTTTATATTTGCATATTTTATCCTTTCATAATTTCATAATTTGCTAAGTTAAACTAGTAAAACTTGTTGAGGTTAAAAATTTAAAGATTTGATAAAAATAGTATTTTACAATGATATTAATAAAACAAAGATGATGTGCAGATAAATTAAAAATTCTGTAAAGTTCTATTCAAAAAAACCTAGCCCTTGCCATGCTAAAGGAATGAATTCATAAAATTTGACTTACCTTACTGATAACGAGAAATCTCCAGGGCTTGATTCACTGATCCTAATGAGAAAACCACCTTCTGGCTTATTTGCTAATAGTTTTTCTGCATCTGCTCTTGTGATCCTACCATAATACCAACTGAAAAGAATTATTTGTTATAAATAATGCACTCAAGTTCTTAATTTCAGTTAAAAGTAAAGTGGCTCAAAGATCAACTGGTGGTGTTATGTTTCTCTGTAAAAACAGAAACCAGGAATGGGGTAGAAATATTAAAGAGTATTTCATATGTATTTTAATATTTGAGAATATGTATTTTACGTTAAAAGATTACATACCATAACTACACTAGAAATTCTAATGGCAGATTTTTCAATTGACATGTAATATTATTTAGTTGGTTAATATTATAGCCCTCTTTTTCATAACAATAGTATGCCAAATAAGTAACATTGACCAAGCTAACATTTATTACACCAACAGTTTTATCGGGAGATTGAAAAATAAACCAATTTTTCAATGCTCAGATATAGTTATTACTCAGTTAATATTATATAATTTTCATGTCATAAGAGTTATGATGACATATCTAGAATGTATTTTATCTGGTGATGGAAAAATTGGCCCTCCACATAATATTTGATGTGGAAGCAGTAAGTCTGATACGAAATATCCAGGGTCCCAATTTGATTTCAGTGCAGATTAATTAATTTATTTGTATGTTTTTTTTGTTGTTATTTATACTCCAACCAATTTATGTCAGCCAGCCTGATTGTAGGCAAGAATTCAAAATCTTTTCCTTATTAATTTAGCAGTTATAATTATTGTGATAAATCACTAGCTGTGTCTGACAGTTTCACTTGCATTAGGAGTTTTCAAAATACAACTGAAATAAATGATCAAATATAAAATTGCTTTAATATTTTTTTGAGTTAATCTTTTAAAAACATGTAAAGATCTACATCTCTATAATTAAGTTTTTATTATTAACCAGGTATTTCTAGTAAGGTGTTATGGACAAGATGTATGAATGTTCTATAAATGTTTTATAAGTATTAATATGCAATACAAATATTGCATTACACATCGATTTAACTATTCTACAGAAGTAGGGAAAAATTCAAAACAACTAAATAAAGCAAAACACTATGAAATTGAATTGTAGTAAAAAATGTTTAAATTTCCTGGCACATTTCATAAAAACAATAAGGATCATCAAAACATTCAAAGCATTAGTTCATATTTTTATATAGAAAAACGAAACAGCAATGTGGTGTGTAAACTTGGTTAAAAGCGGTACAAAAACCTTCAGATAAAAGTGCTTTCAAGGATTTTCTTGATTTAATGTTTTGTGTTATCTAAATTCATGATCAGTGACAGCCCTAAACTGATAGTTTTATGGTTTGTTTACCCCTATGTTAGTTAGAGTATAGGTGTTTTTGTAATTGTGTTGGTTTGTTATTGTTTATTTACAGCCTATTTCTTGGGCTTGCTTTTGAACATATTGTTTTATCATTGTCACTTTAGATAGAATTGAATGAATAAAATTAAATGTAAATTAATATTTTCAGCGATTAGTCATATCAGTTAAACAATGTAGTAGTAAACTAAGGTCATTGACCAATTCCCACAACAACACTGTGATAGCATAGAGAAATCACTGTATCTTTATTGCCATTATGGGTTTTAGTTGCTTTCTAACAAGATTTCTAATTAGCTAAAATTAGCATTTAAATATTTGATTTTAAGTAAAAGTAGAATTAATAGCATAGAGTCTGTGGTCTAATGATTACCATGCAGGATTATTGTTTGAATGTCCTGTGTTTGATTCCCAGAGAGGCACATATTTTAAAGCAGTGTTCATATTTCTATTCTTAGTCAAAATTTAGATTGTATGAAATTTTAAGTTTTTTTATATCTATTCCATATTCTTTAAAGAAGAGAAAGATTAACTTTCTCGAAAGGGGAAAAAAAACTTAAATATAATTTAATAAATCTTTATCTCATATTAAAGAAACACAAAATATTACTCAACTAAAGGAATGTAATTTTTGCCTATCATCATGTTTAGGACTTGTTTGGGCCTAAAATATTGAGCTGAGAGATAAACAACTGCAGAGATGAGCCCCAGAAGAACTTTTCTTAGTCAAAAATAGTGCAGTCATTCATCCCCATTCAATTCATTCCCATTCTCTCTTATCATTACAATTTCCTTTGCTTCATAGTGAGCCTTATTGCGAAAGACTGATTAATTAGTTTTGGGGTATGTCACCAATGAGGCTGATAACAATAAAATTATAATATTGTATGTATTTATTGTATTATATCCCACTTGAAACAGAACAATACTATTTCCTCAAGGCCATCCTTCCCATGCCTGTATATTTATTATCTTATTCAAAACTAGCACATCTGCTGCTACCCTTTTGACATCCCACTACTGGGAGGTTCACCATAATTTGGGAGGCCTGGAGCTTACTCCAAGCTGCATCAATGCATCCACAATATGGAGATGTGGGTTAGTGGTCAACCTGTTGTAAGATGTTTCTACCCATAGGACAAGGAGTTATGACTGCTATTTATTTAAAACAGCCAAGACTAACTACTCATGCAACCTATATATATAGCCCAAATGTATGTTATTGCCTGATTTAAATCTACACTAATATTATAAATGTAAAAGTTTGGATGACTGGATGAATATTTGTGGCTCAATCACACAAGAAAGGCTAAACAGATTGGGATAAAATCTGGCTCAGATTTAAATTATATAGTTTGGAATTGCACATGGTCTACATTCATGGGATATCATACTTACTTAATACTATAAACGTGAAAGTTTGTAAGTATGGATGTTTGTTACTCTTTCACTTAAAAACTACTGAATGGATTTTAATGAAAGTTTACAATAATATAGCTTATACATCAGAATAACACAGGCAAAATTTATAAAGATATTTTGTGAATTGTCTAACTATGATGATAAGTGTCAAGTAGGAAAAAATCTGCCATCTGCGAGCTATTCTGGCATGCACTGTCAAAACGGCTAGAGTACATAATAATAATATGTAATATACTATGGAAATGTTTATCTTAAATAGTCTCACATAAAAAGCCTGCCACAGTATATATCTATATTTCATGTGTAAGCCATTAAAGTGAACCTTATGGTTATAAAAATTTATAATTTACTGACCCTTTCTAACGCGGGTAAAACCGCAGGGGGACCTCTAGTGTTATAAATCATATAAACTCAATTCACCCAAGTGAAGCCACGCTAAATAACTAGTCTACTATAAATTTAATCATGCAGTGTAGTCTTAAGGCAAAATTTATTATAATTATTTGTATGACTTTCCCTATACACCCAATACTATGTGTGACAAACAGTGATCCTGAATTTATTTAGTAACTGATAACAAAGCTTTGTTAATTCTTATTGTTCTGTCATAATTGAACTTTCCGACAAAGAATGAGTAAAGAGATAACCAAATCAACATTTGTTTGTTTAATTAGTTAGATAAAAAAAAAGTTTGTGATTCAGTTTTATTACCCAATTCAAATTAAAACAAAAGTTGAGGATATCAAATACATACTTGTGTGTACAACAAGAACATAATTATTTTATAAATTTATATGAATACTTATGAAAAGATATATAAATAAAAATATGGTAAGTAATTGGAGATAAAGCTACAGCTTAATTGAAACTTGATTTATAATGTCTGTTTCATCAATATTAAACAAACAAAACAGTGAAATAAGCTGTGATAAACAACAGTCAAATCTATTTGTCTGAAAGAGTGTTACTCTGCTCATGTAATTAAGATACCTATAAAATAATTTTTTAACTTGTTGATGTGATGGAGATTAGTAAGGACAATGATTTTAATATAATTTAGAGCACTAGGTCCCACATATTCCTGGATTTCTGCAGCTACAAAATTAAGTGTAATAAGATAGAAATAGGTTTATGATAGAAACATAATTTTAGATGCAAGTTTCACATACATACCTATGGCTTTTCATTTGTATATAGTTACTAGGTATAAGTCCTTCTTTGCCGTCTAATTCAGCCCTGTACCAATTCATGTCGTCCTCCATATTTAGTATCTGTAATAGTAAGAGTTCTAGAAGGAAACTGTCATCTGGATCACACATTAATTCTCTCGTATGCAATTAAGAATGGAAAACTTACTTTAAGGACCTGATTCTTCCTGAAACTAAGTTCATCATCAGCAGTTGCAGTGAAATCGTGTTTTGCTATAGCCTCCATGTTCAAATTAGGCACTTCACTCAATTGTCACTGAATACTAAAATAACTCACAAAGTATATAATTTAATAACACTGCTACAGGTCAAAGACGTAAAGTAATCATAATGCAAATAGTTTTGTATAGGGAAATGAAAAATAGAGAATATTACGTGCTAAAGAGAAACAATTTTATCTGATCTCGGTCTACACATCAGTCACTCCACTCACACACAACTATTAGAGGTGTTCGTTATATTAGGTAGCAGTAAAAATATTACTAATGTCAAATTGTATTAAAATGCTCTAATAAACCGCAACAACAGGTAAACCTAATAAATAGCAGTCAGGTAGGTACTGCTCTCCGACAACGACGAGGTCAATTTTATTAGTCATGAATGAAACATCAAAAGTATAAAAGTGCCTAAAAGCGCCATCTATTGTACGTTGCGTAAACTAGTTTGCGGGGTGATTGATTAGGTTTGGAAGTGATTTATTGAAATTACACAAGATGTCGTTGGTAAATTTGTTCTTTGGTTTGGTTTTATGGCGCCGTTGCCGCGCGCGTTGGTAGTTAGAGCAGGATAGAAGGTATATATTGTAAAGCCGTCTTACTCACATTTCTAATATTTTATTTCGTTAAGCTTTTTGACTTCGTCGTGTTATAGGTTTTATGAGCGTTGGCGCCGTTGCCGCGCGCGTTGGTACTTAGAGCAGGATAGAAGGTATATATTATAAAGCCGTCTTACTCACATTACTAATCTTTTATTTCGTTTAAGCTTTTTGACTTCGTCGTGTATACCTACCTAAATTATCTACGCAAGTTAGGTGTGCGATTTCCGGATTTATTTTATTTCACTATAGTTTTCTTAGGAATTAAATGTAAATACTAATCTAATATCTTTAAACGAGTAATTCTTGTATACCTATATCTAAATATATTTTTTGAATCTCGGAAACGGCTCCAAAGATTTTGATGAAATTTAGTACCCTGGTTTCGGGGATGATAAATCGATCCAGAATTTTTTTATTGATAGAAATTGTCGTTTTATTTAATGTTTATGCCGTTAAATATAAAATTACTCTTACTGACATCTATTGGAGAATATTAATAATATTGTGACGTAAAAAACCGTCAAATGTCGACCGTCATGAAAGACCGCTATAAAAATTTCGTCAAAGGAAGTAAAGCTTTCTTGGTCGAGTGGTTATGAAAGATGACTACGGAGCTAGAGATCCGGGTTCAAATCTCAAGTAGACAAGTTGCGTTTTTTATTTTTTGTGATTTTTTTTAAATTGGGAGTTAGGTATTTCAAAAGGCTTTGTTAAATAACACTAAGCCAATGAATGTTTTGCTTAAAAATAAACCAATAAAATCAATTGTTTTTATCCGAGCGAGCGAGTCCAGGTACTTTGAGTTAATTAAGCTAGGTTAGATTAAGTGTAAATAATGTAGTTAAATAATGCCTCGAAAAGGAAAAGCTTAAAACCATGCATAAAGAGGCCTAAAAACATGCCACGTATATTTCTTTCATTTTTATTTTCAGAAAAAAATCTTTCCTGTTCGTATTATATTAAGTATGTCAAAAGCTTATTACTTCATTGTACTAAATTATCGCAACGATACGCTCGCTACGCTCGCTCAACGATCGCAACGACGAAATGTTATATTTTTATTACCCTCCAAAACGCAACGACAACGAGCGCTCAACGACAACGAACTACCTAACCTAACTACCTAATGTATTAGCGCAGAAAAAATATTAGGATTTATAAAAATAGCATAACGTTTTATTACGTTGGCAATATGTAGCCGTTGTGAACACCTCTAACAACTATTTTATTTGCTTAGTGAGTGTTACCATTGCGAGATTTTTTTTTTTTTTTTTTTTTTAAATTTCGTTTTACGGCATTGGATAAAAATCCTTTCAGCCATTCAATATTTACTTTTCAATTTTAATAATGGCGTCGCAAACTCTGTGCATATTGCCAGCTTCAAGTAAATTTTTTGCATTACTGTAGTCGTAGAAAAAAGTCAGTTAGTCGTCAGGTATCAGTCAGTCTAGTCAGTCAAATGTTCAAGTAAAGTGATGGCTACTTTACCAGAACATGTCCGATGGAATTTTGGAGGCAAGCCGAAAAAACATGTTTTCGCACTGTTATTTTATTTCACAACACTCGTGCACTATCATTAACCTATATCGAGCAAAATGCCATCAACTTTATCCGATATAACTCAAAAATACACTAAGAAAATGAAAATAAAACAAGAGCACAACTTGTTCCTTCAGACTTCCCGCCAAAACTCCTTACCATTGCGAGAAAAACACCATCGAGTATGAAAAGAAAACGTAGAGGGAGCCTTCAAATGTTCAACAGTTCTATGAAAAATAGAATAGACAATAACATTAATACTAATATCACAAAGATGCCAAGTAAAAACCACATAAAAAATCCTTGAATAAAATTAATAACTTGCAACCTTGCAACACACGTATTGCCTATACAGCAACTCAGACTCACACACCTGATGGGGCGATTACATTGGCCAACCTGCAGGGACCGATATGGCATACATTGCTGTTTATCTGAGTACATTGTAATAAAATACTCATGATAACCAGCAATGTATTCCAAATCGGACCCTGCAAGTCTGTCAATGTAATCAGCCCTTGACGCTGGAGCGATCTAGGGTGTAAAGGTGAGGATGACCCTTAATTGCCACCTTAATCGCGTCATGTGTAGGCAAGCAGTGACAATTTCCTAGATCGACCCTGCGGCAAAGCGGTAGCAAATTGCCCCTGCTTGCCTACACACGACACGATTAAGGTGGCAATTGAGGGTCATCCCCACCTTTACACCCTAGATTGCCCTTGCGGCAGGTAGGTATGTGAGTAGCTCGCTTAAGGGTGCTCCTAGCGTAGGGGGATTCTGTGGTGCTATACTGTCTTTTTTGTTTGTAAATAAACCGAACAAAAAGGCAGATAGCCCACGTGGTGTTAAGCGATCACCGTCGCCTATGGACACGGGCAACCCGAGCATTCCCGGCTTTGGAGGAGAGTTTGGCAAAGGGAGATCTCCCGCCGGGCGAGGTGGTCATGCCCGGGGAGCGGCCGCGCTCCGACTAACTCAATTCGGAGCTTGTATATATGCTCAGATATTCAGAAAACTTCGATAGCGTGATTTAGGAATACACGTGGTTCCATCTCTTGATGAGTAGCGGAAGGTCGCTACATCACCCCCTGCTCAGACCGGAGGTCGATAACTTCTATCCATGCTTGAGTAATCTTCGCTTACAAGCGCCTTGAATGCCCTCTATCTGCGGTGAGTCGAGATGTGAGGGTGCAGACCTTGTGTCGCCCTCTGTCCACGGTGAGTCGGGATGTGAGGGTGTAGCGAAGTGGTGTGGGTGGAAATGCCCTCTATCTTCGGTGAGTCGAGATGTGAGGGTAGGTTGGAATGTGGAGGCGAGTAGAGTGGGTACTCGAGCCGTCCACGACGTCGCAGGAGGCAGCTTGATCAGGAACAGGAAGCGTGTACATAGTGCGCTGCGATGAACCTAACGAGCTGGTGAAGTGATGCTGCAGTCCATCCAGGGAGTGAAGGTGCGACTGATGAAGGTCAGAAGGGACGTATTCTTGTCCGGGGTCACCAGTTTGGCAAAGGGAGATCTCCCGCCGGGCGCGGTGGTCATGCCCGGGGAGCGGCCGCGCTCCGACTAACTCAATTCGGAGCTTGTATATATGCTCAGATATTCAGAAAACTTCGATAGCGTGATTTAGGAATACACGTGGTTCCATCTCTTGATGAGTAGCGGAAGGTCGCTACAAGAGCTTTATTTACAGCTTTTCTGTCTAAATTATAGGTTTATGTAGCGCCACCAAATCGGTTTTCATACTTTACACAGAGATAAAAACACTTGGAGGTTGTCTTGTTGCTTTGAAAACCAGGTTTAAACTTTAAACTACTTAGCAAAAGGTTAAGCTTAATCATTTAAGTAACCCAACCAACATGTTGACAAATATGCGTAGTAATCTATTAAGGCAGTAAAGTAAAGTAAAAAGATAAGTGAATAACATGTTTATACACTAATATTTATGTTTATACAATAATATTATGTATTACAATTCATCGTACTGTATAAAATATAAAAATTATAAGAAACTTCAAACATATTTACTTATTTTGAGATCTAGCAATGGAAAGTATTCCATACTTTCAAATGTTTATTGTGAAAAAGAAAGAGATAAACACAATATCAAGTCGCTCCGCCAGTGATACTTGTTTTGTGTTCAAATCCCAGTTTCAATGCAACCACAAAAAATATGTCTCCTTTTAAAATATGACATAGTTTTCTGATTGTTTCCAAAAATAATGTATAACACACATGTAGTTGCACATACATAATTGTAATTTGAGACGCGTCCTGCCCCTGCTCTCGCCCCTCGCACGCAAGTCAGTCGTCTCCAAAGTTAGACCCGAACCGTAGTATTATTTATTCTTATGCCCGAACCTTTGTAAAATTAAAAAAACCGATTAAGTCACGGTCACGTTATAATGTTGCTAGTTTTAAAAACCTGTAGTTTAGACAGAACAGCGCACTCAAATATACAGTGAACAGAATTTTACCGTTTCCTGGGGCAAAGGAAATTAAGGACAGATTAAATGCATATCTTTATCAAATATGTTATCTAGATTATCTACAGTATAAATAACACTTGTTACCTGTATATATTCAAATGTGACGTTGGGACTTGGGAGTATGGATGTAGTTTTTAAAAATATCGATATCTCGATATCGATATAATATCGAATTAAGTAGATACTGATATCATAAGAATAAATAATACTATTTATTCTTATGCTGATATTATCATAATCTCATATGGCGTCAATAATGTCAATATATCGATATTCATCGGTTTTTCCGATGTATCGTGGCATGGCATCCCTACTTGGGAGTTTTTGGCGGGAAGTCTGAAGGGACAAGTTGTGCTCTTGTTTTATTTTCATTTTCTCGGTGTATTTTTGTGTCATATCGGATAAATATGATGGCATTTTGTTCGATATAGGTTAATGACAGTGCACGAGTGTTGTGAAATAAAATAACAGTGCGAAAACATGTTTTTTCGGCTTGCCTCCAAAACTCCATCGGACACTATCTGGTAAAGAAGCCATCACTTACTCTAACAACTGACTGATACCTGACGACTTACTAATTTTTTCTATGACTACTAAATGATGCAAAGTTTGTAAGTTTCTTGGCAAAAATGTATTTGATTCTGGCAATATGCACAGTGTTTGCGAAGCCATTATTAAAAATAAAAGACAATATTGAATGGCTGAAAGTATTTTTATCCAATGCCGTAAAAAGAAATAAAAAAAAAAAGAAATGTGACGTTGTTCTTGTCAATTGTCAAACAATTGTCAGTTCTTTTATGTCCAATCATCGCCTCCCAGTGGCATTACACGCGTAAGTAAATTTGCAAATCCTTTCGTATTTATGTAATCAATTGATAAAACAATTCATCCAAAATGATAAACAAATTAAAAGTGTGGGTATTAAGTGGAGAACTATATATTTAAGTGAGAGACATAAAAATGTTTACAACGTTAAACCATCAACCCGCTATGTTTACTTGTTTTCAGGTTTAGTCGTAACTCAAATAAACGCAACGATGTCGGGAGGATTAGATATACTTACCCTCAATGAGGAGGATGTCACCAAAATGCTTGCAGCGACGACCCATTTAGGGTCTGAAAATGTGCACTTCCAGGTTAGTACTTATCGATAACTTAACCTAAAATTTGTATCTTGTGTACTGCATGATGATAAGAGAATCCGTTCCACTATATCTCTGATACTTATGAGGATCCATTCTCCCAACTGAGCAGACTATTTTGGTGTTAATATATTTACAGTATTGTAATACATATTATGTGAAAAATAGTAACCATCTGTAATGTTGAAATGTATCTGTAGATGGAGACCTACGTGTACAAGCGTCGTGCTGATGGTACCCATGTGATCAATCTTCGCCGTACCTGGGAGAAGCTGGTCTTAGCTGCTCGTGCAGTAGTCGCCATTGAAAACCCAGCTGATGTTTTCGTCATCTCATCCAGACCTTTTGGACAGCGTGCCGTCCTCAAGTTCGCGGCTCACACCGGCGCCACCCCTATTGCTGGACGTTTCACTCCTGGTGCATTTACTAACCAGGTAACTACAATCTTTTAACCTCTATAGACCCGGTGACATCAATAATTTTATTATTTTATAAGTATCATCAAAAATTTTATTATTTTATAAGTAGTAGGTATCACTTACGTTGTTGCTACCATTAGCTATAGTCGCCGGCATGTAAGTTGGCCACATTTCGGTGTAGTAGGGTAAGTTTACACATAGCTCACATAATGCAACAAAATTGCTCACTTTTTTGCTTGTCATTGGAACAAACGGAACGCGAATGCAGTGCGGGAGACTGGGATCTACTAACGCACCAATAACGCTGTCTGAAAAGTGCTATCTCAAATCCCGCATCTTGTTGAACACCAAAGAGACCTAAAAAACAACTTGTGCGCTTCTAAAAACTCTGGCCAAGTTACAAGTCGGGGATTATACCATGCCTATTATTATTATCACAGGAACAATCAAATCATTTTATCATAATCATAAATCTTAATAGATCGCAAGAACAAAGTTGTAAAAAAATATAGATTTACTTTATTACAAGAAAGCTGTTTTATAAACCTTCATGATGACAAACAACCTAAGGAACCACTGACTGTATTAGTACAGGAATGATTATACTTTTGTCTGATATTGCATAATTATTATCATTATCACATCAATATTAATTAAGCTAATAAACAACACTGATAATTGACAAATAAATATTTCCACAGATTCAAGCTGCCTTCAGGGAGCCCCGTCTCCTGATTGTGCTGGACCCAGCTCAGGACCATCAACCCATCACTGAGGCTTCCTACGTCAACATTCCTGTCATTGCTTTCTGCAACACTGACTCTCCCCTTCGTTTTGTTGACATTGCTATCCCTTGCAACACTAAGGTATGTATGATGTATGTACACCAACTAGCATTAGATAAAATACTAAATTATCAACTTCTAATCCTTTCTTATCCTAAATGGTGCACATTGGGAAAATTTAAATCAATTGCTTACCATTTAAACCATATAAACGGACATTAAAAATGAATTGTTTTCATTTTCATTTTTTGTACATTTTTTGAACATAAATATTTTTGTCTTATGTATTTCAGTCATCTCACTCCATTGGTCTGATGTGGTGGCTGTTGGCTCGTGAAGTACTCAGACTGAGGGGTGTGCTTGCCCGTGACCAACGCTGGGATGTTGTGGTTGATCTGTTCTTCTACCGTGACCCAGAAGAGAGTGAGAAGGAAGAACAACAGGCCAAGGAACAGGTGAGATAAATTATGACTTTTATCCCTTGAAGGGTTATGGAATATTTATTTATGTTTGAATGAAAAGTTCTTTTTGAAACTAACTGTTACTTTCCTATACTCATGCTGCAATAGCAGGATGTGCCGCTTCAGGTAAATTCAACATTGTGAATTTGTTTTCTCAATAATATAAACAAATATTTTAATAATATAGAAGACCCAGTTGGAGGAAACAGGTGAAAATAATTGGAGGCTACATAGTCCACTTTGATTCATAGCAGCAAAACCAAGTTATTTGTTACTTTTGTATGTCAGAGTAGATGTCATTTTTATAGATTAGGTTTTTAAATTTAATAATACCTTCTTTTTATTTTACCTAAACCTTAAAATTTTAAGGTTTTTACATTCTAAAAAAATTTATTCAAAGTGGGTAACTTTGAATAAATTTTTTCATTTCATTTCATCAATTCAAATTCATGATAAATAAAATTCGAGTTTTAGGGGTAATTATGGGTAGTTCTGTTGTTTCTTCTGTAAATTTATTTTCTTAGAGAAAAAAACCAACTCAAAAGGACACTATTCATTCAATAAAATAAAGGTGTCATAAATTGAAATCAGTTTTAATATTAAAAATAATGTAAAAAATGTTCAAAGTTACCCAAATTGTACGTAGTTCAAGCATACAATTTAAGTGTTTGGCAAAATATTATTAAATTATAAATGTGTATTTTTCAGGCTGTTGTGGCTGCTAAACCGGAGGTGCCTGCTCCTGTTATTGAGGACTATGAGCCTGTTGAACCCATGTTCACTGGCGCAGAGGAAGCTGCTCCACCACCAGCCACCACCACCTTCGGGACTCCTGCTCCTCAGGAAGACTGGGCTGCTCAGGTAAAAATTTGCAATACATATACTCATATGCAAGATATTCCAAAGATCTCCCATATTGACATGAAGTTATAATGAATAGAAGCAATAAAAAAAAAAAAAAATTAAATTCAGCTTATTTACATGAAAATAACAATTGTTGCAGGTACAGGAAGAATGGGGATCTGCTGCTCCGGCTCCAACCACTGCTACTCCATCGTGGGGCGGCACTGCTCACGACTGGAGCGCATCGTAAAAGTTTTAAGGACAACTGAATAAAAAAGTATAAATCCTTATTATGCTGTTTTGTTTCAGATTAACCTTACAATCATTTTCACATTTTTTGAATTCAGAAATGAAATAGTCATGCTTTTCTGCATATTTCAGTCCTTTGAAAATGAAATCTCCTAGAGCCAGTATATTTTTATTTACTTATTTACCCTTCATTCCATTTTTACAAAAGGCGGACTTAATGTCTATAATTCAAACTCACGGCCATAATTCAACTTGCAGCATTTTTTTTTATATACTGCGTAGTAAGTCACAATAAATCTATGCTTGCACACTCATCACTACCGAAATGGTTATCAATTATCTTTATCACCATAGAAATACATGTAGTTTGTATTTCTATATCACAGTAGGTAACCTACATCTTGGGATTTTTAAACATCTTCCTAACTCCCTAACCAAGGAAGCCGTAGCTCTGTGCGGCTTCCTTTGATAGTAAACTCAGATAAGATATATGAGATAGACGATAGTTTGAGTTGAATAGAATATCAGTTTATCGCTGTTAACTGGTAAAAATGACATTTTATTCCACGATTAGTGGTTTAGCCTGACTTCGTTCGAATGATTATATATACCAATCTATCGCATGGGAGCAGTAAATTTTTCCGGGATAAGAAGCAGGCTATTCCATCCTATAATCTATGTATCGAGTTTAGGTAGTAGATATGCCATTTGGCGATTCGTGTGGCCCGGGTTCAATTTCCGGCGAAGCAGATATTTAAATGATTAACTATGTTTGTGTTTCTATGGAACCCACGACACAAGGAATCCTAGTGTAGATTTTTGCTACCCTAGGATTAGAATCCACAAAAAAATATCAGCCTTTCACATATTTAAAGTTCGGTATCCTACTTTCCTACCTAGGCTTAACTATGATCTAACCCTAAAAACACTGGACAGTGACAGTTTAAAAAAAAAAACCTTTCACTGATTTAAGTTAGGAATTGAAACAAAAGAAACTTTTTAAGTTATGAATTTATTGTCAAACTCCTGTACAAGTGAACTCTGTATAGGCAGGTATATTTCACGTTTCCTTGGTTAGACAGGACTCTGAATACAATACGTTTCAGAGCAATTCTATTGTTTAGTGAAAAGTATTGTTTCGCGGGCTTATTGTATTCGTACATTCCGTCAGCCGCTTTTACGTAAGTGCTGTTTTCTAGGACCCCCTGTAAATATTAATTCTTTCTTTAATTATGACTAATTACAAATTGTAGGAACGCGCCTAATTCAGTAGAAAGTTGGGATTTTTCTTTATTTGATTGGAGTAGCAGAGATGCATGCTGGCCTTGGTCGCTCCAGCCCTAGAGCATCACAGGTACTGACAGGTATGACACCTAGGGTTGCCAACCCTACTATATAATATAGTATCCTACTATTTTAAGGGATCTAATACTATATTTCTAAAAATATATATATAGTAGGCGAAACTACTATATTTTCGCTAGCTCCCGAGCTCTCGAGCTTTCATCGAACGTGTCGCGGTAGGCGTAGGCGTAGGTCCTCTATCTCTGTGGTGTGCGTTAGTTCAATTTTAAACACATACTATTTATTTTTCTTTTTTTGCCATCTACTATATTTTTTATGTCAATAAATTCAAAATACTATATTTGATAGAAAAAAAGTTGGTAACCCTAATGACACCCGTCAGAGGAATGAACTCTTCGTCCCAACATGCATGCACAATGTGCCTTCTAGTTATATACTTCTAGTTATATATTATATAGTTATATATACTGTGTCGGTGGTTTTCGGTGCATAGAAAATGACGTTGTTAATTGAAATTGACATATTTAGAAGTCTGTACTCTGTAGCGATGAATGAATGTGTGACAAAATTAAAATGTGTGCGTTCTTCCCCCCGCACCAGATTTGGCACAAAAATTATGTATCGAAGTGAGGCGCAATGCCCTCTCCACAGACGGGTGAGTCAGTACCTTTGATGCTTTAAGCTCCAGCCTATGAAGCTTGTTCTACACAACCTCAAACAAGTCCAAGTTGCTGCTTCGGAGGCTGATGGCCGGTAACTGCATCTTTCCACCAAAACACAATAGAATTCATGGCAGAAGTGGATACAGCGGTGGCACTTCCCCAGTCCAACCATTAAAGTTCTATCACTTACAAAATATTTATAAAAATCGAAAAAGATATCTAAGGATGTAAGTATAGATAGGTAAACTTATATAGGTACGTTCCTTGACTATTACAATAAAGAGTATTGAGAAGGGTTAAATGGGCACGACAATAAAATTAGAATAAGGCTTCATGTAATAATATATTGTAGTATTCTATCTACATTGGCTCGGTCACCAATAAATGAACCTTTTTTCGTCGAAAAAGTCTCCAAATCTTTATTCAATTACTACCTACTAATACTTACTACTACTTAGGTTATTGACTAAGTTTTTAGGTAGAATTGGTGTAAGTCAATTCATGATGTAGGTACTACTTAGGTATAATGACTAAGTTTTTAGGTAGAATTGATGTAAGTCAAGTCATGATAACGTGGAATTGCTATTCACTGACTGATCATAAGACGCGTCTAAAAGGGCGCTTCAAGGTTTGCAGACGGTGACATGACTCCCTCATGGGAGCTCGAACAGTTTCCATAGTTGTTACTCAGATAAATTACAAAATTTCCATCCATCTATCAGTCTTTCATAGTCCACTGCTGGATATAGGCCTCCCCTAACGTTCGCCACACCATCCGGTCCTGCGGCCTTTGAAATTCAGGGGCTTATAGTGCGGTACAAATTTCACATAATCCGGTATCTCCCAAAGTGCCGGGTGCCTTTTAAACATTTTCCTCTCATATATAGGTATATGTATAGGTAGGTAGTCCATATAAGATACTTACATAAACTACAAAGTTTTTAGGAGCGCTCCGGGCAGTGTCCGGGCGCACGTGCTCGACGCTCATACTGCTGACGGTCAGCTTACGTGGCAACTCGATTATTACTTCTCCGGAAGAACCACTGTAAAATAAAGCGGTACATTAATATTTCGTACATGTATTACAATTTTTGTACACCTTATTAGCCGCCTATTGGTTGAAACTATAATTCTAGATTGGTATGTATGTATGTACCAGAAGATATGCAGGCACTAGGAGATTTTTACTCATATAAATTAAAGAAATGGGGAGAGACCCGTGCCAAGCAGTGGGACGCAAAAAGGGTTGCAGCCAATATTTAATTTTAAATATGTTATTGTGTTAATGTTAGCTATATTGTAGCTAGGTTTATTTAAATTCGGGTGGATTCTGAGTGAATAAGGTACCAACCTTATATCTAATCTATCTATCTATCTAATACCTACCCTTAAACGAGCAATTATTGTATATATCTAAATATATTTTTTGAATCTCGGAAACGGCTCCAAAGATTTTGATGAAATTTAGTACACTGGTTGCGGGGATGATAAATCGATCCACAAATTTTTATAGATAGAATTTGTCGTTTTTTTTAATGTTTATACAGTTAAATATAAAATTACTCTTACCGACATCTATTGGAAAATATTAATAATATAGTGGCGTAGAAACGGTCAACATTTGACAATCCACTCTTCAAACAAATGACAATGTCGATAATAATGAAAGACGTCTATAAAAATTTCGTCACGGGAATTAAAGCTTTCTTGGTCGAATGGTTACGAAAGCCGACTACGGAGCTAGAGACCCGGGTTCAAATCTCAAGTAGACAAGTTGCGTTTTTTATTTTTTTGTGACAATTATTTTAATTGGGAGCTAGGTATTTCAAAAGGATTTGTAAAATAACACTAAGTAAATGAATGCTTTGCTTAAAAATAAACCAAGTAAATAAATTGTTTTTATCCGAGCAACGCTCGGGCGTCCAGGTACTTATAATATAAGAGCCCAAGCTAATTAAATATTTTTTACGAAAATCCTAGGCCGTAAAAAGGAACTTGAGAAGTAGGCATAAAACTTTTTATTTCTTCGATGGATTTATTCAGTACTCACAGTAGGTACCTGCCTACATAAGTCCATTGTAACCTACTTGAAAGTTTTGGGATACTGAATAATGTAGTCGTTAAATGGGAATAAATCTCCAAGATGGTAAGGCAAGAATAGGCGTAATAAAAGTGCTCCCACATGTAGGTATATTAGCAATTTATCTATATAATTTTATCGTTGCTAGAACTGTCATGGTTCGACCTTAGTACCATCGCTGTTGGTTTCTTTCGTAAAGCCGTTCTATCTATGGTACTATGGTACTACTATATATGGTATTTCGATGAAAAGATGCGGTTGCAGACCAGACTTATATGAGACATAATCAGGCAAGACAGGCTTGCTTTAGTCTATATAGGTCTTTAGTATATATTTAGTCTTAGCCAAGGATTTCATATCTATAATGTCCTGATATAATATCCTTGGCCTGCACTGACCACTGAACACAACGTGGCTTGCATGGTTATCTGCTACATTACAATTCACTATTAAGAAAAAGAAAACACGTACAATATTATACAGATTAGGCACGAGTAACTATCAGCCGGCCAACCAGAAATAGACATTTACTTCATCACTTAGATTATTGTTCCTTTGGATTAGAACTAAGAACACTCTAAATTATGACCTCTGCGCCATCTGGGTCGTCGATTATAATGCTTTTTGTTGTACATTAGCTAACGAGTAGTTGATTCTCTTAGTTTAAGTACCCAAGATTTTGCTCGTCGTTTATTTTAAACTAGACCTTCCGCCGACAGCTACGTCCGCTTGGGTACTAGTTTGTTTCCCCATAGGTAGGGTTGCCAGGTCGCCAAACTTAATAGCCGGACAGACCAGCCAGTTTGGCCGGACATTTGGGTAGAAAGGCCGGACACCCTACATTATTGAGGATTTTGTGTTTCAGTATTAATAGAAGGTACGACAAAAAAATTGTAAATAAAATGTAGCTTTTTTTATTATTGTCATAAATCTTGTTAAATTATAATGAAATAATAAATAAAATCGAATACCAAATCAGTATTAAGTAGGAGCGACCGACAGGGCGACAGTCGACTCGCCTGCGTTCGGCCACGCTCAGCGCTTGCTCGTTTGAGAAATGTAAAAAGCCTAACAAAAGCCGGACAAGCCGGACACCGTTTATTTTGGCCGGACACGCAATCAAAAAGCCTACCTATGTCCGGCTTTAACCGGACGCCTGGCAACGCTACCCATAGGAATAAGCTATATTCTCCGGATAAAAAGTAGATATTAATCTCAAACCCTCAAACTATCTCTGTACAAAAATTAGGTAAATAATACCGTTTCGACGTAAAACATTTATAATACGAGTACATCTTTAAATTACCTGAATGGCGAATAATTGGATGGCTTCGACTGGCGCAAGGCAAGGATAGTGTGGTCACGCGCGGTTACTCTATGGAGAGTAGCCCATAGAGCGATTTCTGCGCCACATATACTGTTCTGCTGCTCTTAATGAATTTAATAACAATATAACTTGAATGGCCAACAATCTGAAGGCTTTGGCTGGCGTATAGCAAGGATAGTGTCGTGTCGGAGAGAGGTATAGTGTACACAATGGAACTACTTTATATAAAGTTATTTGCGTGTATTTATTTGAGTGTCTTACTTGTCGCTATTGTATTATAAGGAAACTAATACAAGAATACTTTACCTAAAGGGCCAACAATCGGAAGGCTTCGGTTGGCGCAAGGCAAGAATGGTGTCAGGGGGAGGAGAGGTGCGCCACAGGGGAACTACTCCCCATAATGCAACTCTTGCACCAAATTCTTTAGTTTTACTCCCTTTTATGGCTCTAGCACCGCGTATCAAGCTTTTGGTTGTGACGTTTTTGTTTGTAACTTCTGTAAGGAAATATTATTTTCTTCACGAATTGATCGGAAGTCATAAAGTGCAAATAATAATGAAAATCAATGTCTCTCGTATACAAAATCAATTTAATCTTTAATTCTTTTAAACAGAAACATATTTTTTTTACAATTTTCACATATCGCACTTTTAACAGAGTTTACAATTTAACGTCATTATGTCATGAGTTTGTTCTTTGGAAACTCGTTAAAGAAATAAATATTTTCGTGCGTATTAGCAGTGATCTTTGCTACATACATGTTTGTACCACTGATACACCACTAATTACTGTATAAACTGTATTTGTGTTGTATTTGTACTGTAATTGTATTTGTGCACGCTGTGGCACGCTTGTAATTGCGGGAACACTAAATAAGACCTTTTTTGTATAAATGCTTTATCATATTGTGTTGGGTGTCTTAAATAAATAAAATAAAATAAAATGAAATAAAATAAAATTACCACTCGTAGTTCGTTGTGTATTTACGAGTATGTGAGCGGTTATATTTGCAGCTTGCATACCGTGTAAGTTCATTTATTGTAATACTTACTCGTGTTAGTATTTGGAGTACTAAGCAGCAGTTTTCTTCGCAATCTGACAGTGCTTCTGTAATCAATTATTTTCCAGTTTATGATCACAGCTCCTAGCACTAAAATACATCTCCTACAAAAACATGTTCGAGGCGGAATGGCAGTAGGTAAATTCAATTTACTTTGATGGTTATGTAATTATTATAGCTAGATTTAGATTAACAATTTAGATTAAAGAGCTGATTAATAATACCAGACATTAAACTACAAAAGTTAGAATTAAGACATTGCATTTTGCTCCTGCTAAGTAAGATTTTTTGTAACTTTTGGTGTAGGTAGGGTATATAGGAGTTTAAAGTTTGTATGTAAATTTGTAATTTTTTAAGTAACAAACAAGAAACTTTAGTTTCGCGCTACATAAAATGATTCAAATGGAAAACGCAAAAAATAATTTGCACTGGGAGCATATTCCCGTGGGTGTACCCAGGTTCTAGGCCAGGGGCGGGCAAATTTTTGGCCAGGGAGCGGGCTAATTCTTGGCCATGGGGGCAAGTTCTTGGTCACGAGAAGTAACAGCAGGAGGTAGCATATATCTACCTATCTTATTCTGTATAAGTAGGTTTCTTTTTTAGTTTGGGAGATCTTTTAAGATTATTGAATCCCTGAATGGACCTTGATCCTGCCCCTCCCCGTCGGTACGCCCATGCATATTCCTTGATAGTAATAGCAAGAAATCTGTTTCAGCGTTTAGTCAAATAAACCCTAGAGAGGCGTAAACATGGAATATTTTTTTGGAGGAAACTGGGTCACATACTAACATAATCACTGACCTAGTTATTTATGTGCAAAATAAACAGTTTCTTATATTAAATACCTACTTTACTGAAGGTACGTACCTCAATTCTTGTTCGATTCTTGCTAATGCCAACGTAAGATACCTTAATCTATCGCAGCATTCTTCACTTACAGATGTAGAATGTACATTAACTATAAACAATTTTTGGTATTAATCTCATCATACTTACTGTTGATCCAATCGAAGAAACAGATTTTTACTCAGAAATAATATGATAATGCCCTTAAAATAATGAAGCGCCTGGCCCAGCGGTTAGCGTCGAACGCAAGCGATCTTTGCAACTAAGCCAAACGGGCGCGGTCGGGTGTGAGATGCGCGTTTCCATGCTTCGTAGGGCACGTTAAGCCGTCGGTCTCGGTTATTGTCGATAGATAACAGTTTTTAAACCTTGTCTGAGGCCTTATGGACGGTTTGAAAACATCCGACAGCGGGTTGGCCACTAACCCGCATCTCCACCAACCCGCATTGCAGCAGCGCGGTGCAGTAAGCTCCAGGCCTCTCTTGCCAGGGGGACGCAAAAAGGCTTGCAGCCAATGCCCTAATAATATCTGCGTGTAATATGAACTAAGTCATGTTTAACGCTATATATCTACGGACTTCTTCAGGGATGGAAATCAATAGGTAGAATCACGCATATGACGACCAATTAACTCTTCTAACTCATCTCGGAATTGAGAGGAATTTAGACCATATTCCACCTCGCGGACTATGTGTACCAACACGCTGGACAACAACTTTCGAGGAACTTTGTGTAATTCTCAAGCATGCACGGCGATGAAAATTATGTAATGTAATAAAAAATATCTGATGAAAAATGTCTTATATTTCACCACTAGACTATCATTAGAATCCAGTAGAATCTGCGGAGAAAACGAAAATCTAAAAAAAATACCTAACATTTCTCTTAGTGAAAACTCGAATAGAAACAGAGCTCCAAAACAACTTTTCTCTTTTTCCAATAGCTATCTAGAACATTGATTGTTCTTTAAGTGTTCGTGGATTAAGCAATCGAATCGCTGTTCCGAACTGTTTTCATTCGTTACCAACGACTGTGGGAATACTGGGAATATTGGGAATACTGGGAATTAATCAGCACCGTCGTCTATATTAGTCCCACAGGACATTTTTCCATTACGAGGCGACGATGACTTTTGTCATTAATCCCGTCTATGGCTGTAGATTCGTCAGCGTCTATGAGAATTCATTTGCGAGCAGTGAATGGGTATTGATTTTAATGCATTGACTATCGTGAAGAGATTAAAATTACGGGGAAATTGTCAAAGTATTTTTAAATTAAATGTATTAGCAGATAAGCAAGCAAGGTTGAGTACTGTGTCAAGCTTGAGTCAATTCTGCAGTCGGGTTGCTACTTCAGAGGCTGATTATTGCCTCTTACAGATCTCCTAAGACAAAAAATTGTAGATGGTAATGGGAATCGAAACCTATGTGCATTGTAAAACTTAGCACGTAGTTTCTATCGCTGCCGACGTTGTTAAGTTTATTGGTTGATATACATAGGTACGTTCTATGGTGACAAGCAAGTATTGTGAATTAAAAGAAGAAGATTAAAAGATTTTTCAAATTGAAGACTTTTCGCTTTTAGAACGTAAAAAACATAACGTAGCATCCCACGATACATGTGGTGAGGCTCAAGCGCTTTATCTATCTCTGAAATGTAGAGCGCGGACAGAGGTAGAATGGGTGAGCGGTGGTAACGAATTAGCGCTTCGGAGGCACTTTTAATCATTTCTCGTGGCTGTTACAAATTAACAGCAGTTTTGACAGATTTTTGAAAACTATTGCCACCAACATTCCTATCAATTCCAATGGGATAAGGGTGGGGGTATAAGTCCTGGCTGCAACCCTTTTTGCGTCCCACTGTTGGGCACGGGTATTTCCCCATTATTAGGGAGTCCTGGAGCTTACTCCACCACGCTGCTCCAATGCGGGTTGGTGGATGTGCATGTCCTAGTTCTCCTGAATTAATGCCAAAATTTCTCAAGTGCATAAAAATTTTTTGCCACATCACGCTTTCCTTTTACGTTTAAAAACTTAACACAACTTGAAACTAATCTCGGAATAGCAAATTAAACATAAGTCCATGTTGCGTTCTCGACCGTCGTCGGTTTACACAGAAAATATTCTTCACTACTGCTACTATTGAAGCAGTTGTAGCAGTTTATGTCAATAGTAACAGCACAAGTTTTATACCAATAAAATACTAAAGTTTCTTAATATTTTTAACAACAGGAAATTGTATGTATAACATTTGTCGAAGTAAGAAAGACGCTTGTTCGCTGTTCTTTGTAGGTGAGGGGAAGAAAGTTCTTAACTTTATTTTTATTTCAGCGGTTTTCTTTGCTTTTGTGTATCGTGACGGAAATAGGGTTGCTAATTTTAGAATGTTCGTCATATTTTGATGTAATACATCATGTAGGTACTAGGAATTATATCGATGGTCAAATGGACCTAGGTCATGGAGACCAAGTCAACGACTGATATCTTTTTTGATAACGGTGGACTTATGTCCCTTTTTTAACTACCTATATGGACAACATTGTCACACACAGAAAGTAGTACAAGGCCATTTACTTATATTTCTCATAAAACAAAACAAATTGAAGGAAGATGTGTGTGCGTGGCCGCATGACGCCGTAAGCACCTTAAAGTGCATGGGAGCACATTTGGTCTCCCGAAGATGAGCCCGTACGGGGCGTCGCACTCAGAGGACCCCGATGCGTTCCACTGGAGATCCCGGGGTCCTTCCTGGAGTTTTAGTGTGGTAAAAATCCCACATTACTCGGTAACCTCTCCCAAGGTGCCGGGTGCATTATGAAGGTTTCCCCCCGATACAAAAAACTATGTAGGGATTAATTGTAATTCACAACGAGCGCGTTGCTGCTGCCAATACAGCACTCGTCAATCTACGATTAGCAACCTTCGGTGCTCTACGATCGCAGCTTATAAACAAAATATTGACTCAAAAATAATTTTATTTTTCTAAAGTAGCAGCTAGCATCAAATGGCTCGCGGCTGACGAATATGAGCTTATCGAGTCCAGTGAAAATTTATCAAAACGTAGATGTTTCAAATCGACAGGGAATCTCGTTTTAGGCACAATCTTAAATCTTAATAATTTGTTTTTACTTACCAAAGCTTAAAAGTTTAAGGTCTTCTAGAACTGACTTTAGTAACGCTGTGTTTGGTGTCTTGACGGAAAACCAATAAGGTACTGAAATATAAATTATGAGGTTGAATAATGCAGTCTTCACCAGGAAAAGTGTCCAACATAATTAACTAAATTAACTGTTTTGTCAATGGCCTCCAATCTATAGCTATAGTAGTTTTGTGACGTCATCATCATACTAAGTGGATGCTAAACAATAATTAAAAAAAATACAGTATCAGTTCAAAAACTTAAAGAAGATTGCGTAAAGGGTAGACTCTCAGAATCAGACAAAGTAAATAGCAAAAACTTGTACCTAATGAGTTTTTGGTATTTAAACAATTAAATTGCAGTTTATAAGTACTAACCAATCAATCCAAACCCAATGAGCAGACATAGAAATAACTTCACAATTCTTCGTGATCCATGCTTTTTTATTTTCTTAACCTTGGCATGTGTCTTCGTGGCCGAAAAATTGCTTTTGTCATTGAGATATTCCCATATATTCTCCCTTAATGGGTACGAGGACTGGACTTCCCATGACGGTACTCGCCGAGGCTTTCTCCTTTCGTAAACTTTTCCTGTAAATGTAAATGGACTACTGAGTTTTTGGCGGGAAGTTGAAAGGACATGCCCGTACCTACTCTTTTTTATTTACATATTTTCTATGTTTTATTTCTGAGTTATACTCGTAGGTACTGCATAAAGTTTTCGGCATTTTGTTCGATATAGGTTAATTACATTGCACGAGCATTGGGAAGTGCAATAACTGTGTGAACAGTGTGAAAACATGTTTCGCTTGCCTCCAAAAATTCATTGGATACGTCCTTTTTAAGCTTAAGCCAAATGGCAAAAAACGGAACCCGGATTCGTGATGTCTGTCTGTCTGTCTGTCCGTCCGTATGTCACGGCCACTTTTTTCCGAAACTATAGGACCTATACTGTTGAAACTCGGTACGTAGATGTATTCTGTGAACGACATTAGGACTATCACACAAAAATAGAAAAAAGCAATAAATTTTGAGGGTTCCCCATACTTAGAACTGAAACTCAAAATTATTTTTTTCATCAAACCCATACGTGTGGGTTATCTATGGATAGGTATTCAAAAATGATATTGAGGTTTCTAGTATCATTTTTTTTAACCGAATAGTTTACGCGAGAGACACTTCCAAAGTGGTAAAATGTGTGCCCCCCTGTAACTTCTAAAATAAGAGAATGATAAACTAAAAAATATATATGATGTACATTACGATGCAAACTTCCACCGAAAATTGGTTTGAACGAGATCTAGTAAGTAGTTTTTTTTAATATGTCATAAATCGTAAACCACAATTTACCTTTCATTCAATCTTAATGCAATGATTTCTATGGATAATCAAAGGCAATGATGTATTTCTGTTGCCGCTATTGTTATAAAAATACTAAAAATACAATAAATATTTAAGGGGGCTCCCATACCATAAACGTGATTTTTTAAGATAATGTCACGGAACCCTTCGTGCGTGAGTCCGACTCGCACTTGGCCGGTTTTTTTTTGTTATCGGGGAGGGGGGAAAGGACAGGCTTCACAAGGTACCCGGCACCTTGGGAGAGGATATCGGGTTATGTGGGATTTGACCTCACTAAAACCCCCTCGGTGGCCTGCCTCTGCGCGTGGGAAGGACTCCGGGATCTCCAGTGGAACGCACCGGTGTCCTCCATACGCGGCGCCTCCAAAATGGGCCCATCTTCGGAGAGCAGATGTACTCTCCTGCACCTTCCGATGATTACGGCGGCATGCGGCCACGCACACATACAGTGCCGTCTTCCCGGGGCTACTGGCTGGACGGATCGAGCTCCCGCTCTCCCCGCCCGCAACCCCGGAAGCCCTCTTTTAGTCGCCTCTTCATCAGGCAGGGGATACCTACCGTAGCTCTATTCTTAATCCCACAGCTACAGGAACTATTGGATACGTCCTGGTCACGAAGCAATCGCTTGTCTGAGATGTCAAACTGACTAGAGACTTGACTGACTGATTACTAAATGCTGATTTGACTTTGACTATTATTATTATATCGCCCGATTTCAAAGAATCAGCCTAAAACTTGATGCAAACGTTCACTTGATACTGACAAAATGGCCAAACGACCGAGACGCCATTCGTAAAGAAGGTAAGTGGACTATGGCTACCTGGCTACTGGAATTTGGTTACCGCACGCGGAGTGCTAGCTAATTAATGTGCTAAATTTTCATCTCTGCTTCTGCATTTAGTCGGGTCCATTCACAAGTTTATACACGTTATTCAAATGAGTAATGGAATATCTACATTAGAGTAAAAGAGTTTTAGTTGCGCTGTTTTTTTATTTAATATTTTAATGAATGAATGAATTTTAATGAGTTTCAAAGGCGATGGATGTATAATTTATTTTTAACTGTTTTCCATATAAATGCATACCTATTTCTTTTGAGGTCAATACTAGGCGTAGGAGTTCAATGAATTCAGCGATTATCCGCCAACTTTTCGTTGTATCCAATGATATTAAATAAAACAAATAGGTTGTATCCAAGTCGATAGGTATTATTGTCTCTCTGTTTTAGCTAACCTAAAAATGTTTAATATAAACTTTATTTATGAGACGTAATAAATTTTCATGTAACTTATAATAAATCCCTACTAATAATATAATTGAGCAGCGATGGCCGAGTGGTAAAAAACCGCGGTCTTTGAAGCGACCGACCCCAGGTTCAAATCCTCGGCGCGCACCTCTGACAAAGAAATTTGTAATGTGCGCATTTATCGCTGCTCTACGGTGATGGAAAATATCGTGATATTTAATTAATTACGATGTTCTCCATCACCGTGCATGCCTGAGAGAAATTCATAATTTCTCGAAAGCATGACGTCGACCAATCCGCACTTGGCCAGCGTGGTGGACTATGGCCTAAATCCCTCTCACTTATGAGAGGAGACCTGTGCCCAGTAGTGGGACATAAAAAAGGTTGAAAAAAAAAAATATAATTGCCTCCCCTATACTGGGGAGAGACCCGTGCCCAGCAGTGGGACGCAAAAAAGGTTGCAGCCAGCCAGCCAGCCAATATTATAATCGAAAGTAACTCTGTCTGTCTGTCTGCTATGCTTTCCCGTTTAAACTACTGAACCAATTTTAATGAAATTTTGACACAGAGATAGAGTGGATCTTGGACATAGGATGGTTTTTATCTTACTGGAACTTATAAAACGGGTCCACTTGGGCGAAGCCACTGGCGGAAGGCTAGTAAGCTAGTAAGTAGATACGTACATATCTATTCTGAAGTCACAAAAATTTGCAAGAAATGTAAATGTGCCAGTCATACGAGTAATTAAGAACCACTTGTTTTGCTTACATAAAATTCTAAGCAGAAATAATATATGAAAGAGCAAACACAAAATTATTTCTCAGATTTCTCGTAAATAACTCATTGGTCAGCAGATGGAGGTACGCTCCAATTGCATAATGCAAGCCGGTCGCACAACGAATCTGTTTTTAGGTCACAAATTAGGAACAGCCAAGGTAATAATTTCGCTGCCGCCGACACTGTGAAAGAAAGTCAAGTGCGCCCAAAGTTTTCAAAGACGTTTTATTATAAAATGTTATGCAATTCTACGTTAGTAAAATTATTTTGTATACACTTAGTTGGTACATTTCATGGTTCAAAAATTCCTTCCTGTGAATAACTTATGTACGCTTCATGATTTTTTTAACATTTCACACACGTAGACCCAAGGTAGAGTAGGTATACCCTGTGTCGTGGGTACCACACACACAAAGTCAGAAACATAAACACTCAGACCGAAAACAGAAAATTTTAAACTCATCATTAAAATTTCTGCTTCGCCGTGAATCGAACCCTCTGATAGGCAGTCCGGCATGGTAACCATTGCGCCATACGGGTCGACGAATAATTTATGATTATAACAATTCCTTTACTTATTTTAACGAGACTTGGAATTTTAGTGATTTGAATTTAAAGGCGAAATAATAAAGTAAGAATAGGGCAAATGTAGTCGTTGTCTATATTTTAAGGGATTAGAAATATTGTAAAATATATAAATAGATAAGGATTGCAGTAATTTAGGACTGTTTTACAGGGGAATCAAAATCTGTATGATATTGCATTTTGACCTATCATTAGCAAGATTTTACTTAAATTTTGATTGCTAATTAACCTACAATTGCCAAATTAAACTGTGTATAAATGATTTACTCGAGTTTGTGTTAAACAATCAACATTGTCGAAAATTTTTACAAAAGTGTTGACATAAAATATGTAGTGTAGACCGCAGATGTTAATCCGAACTATAGATTAAAATACATTCAGTTGTTTTTGTGTCACGTAGAAATTACACCCACAGTCATTTCGCATCGTATAAGTAACTTTGTTCAAAATGACGACCCGTTTGGCACAATGGTTACCATGCCGTACCTACTGCCGATCGGAGGGTCCCGGGTTCGATTCCCGGCGAGGCAGTTTGAATGATGAGTTTAAATTTCCGTTCTCGTTCTGGGTGTTTGTGTTTCTATCTTTGTGTGTGTATGGTACCCACGACACAGGTAATCCTAGAGTGGGGCTATGAGTGTGTAGCGTTTAATGTATTTTAAACTAACATTTTGTAATACCTGGTCTTTGTAATAATTATTATCTCGAAAAAAAAAACAACAAACAAATCACGATCGCCCAAAGCACATACAAAGAGCTCCTTTTTGTGACAATAGTGTCTTGAAATAAAGTGAAACAAAAAGCTTTTTTTTTAATATCATATATGAAATGAGAATCAATTTTTTTTATTTTTCTTGTATTTGCTTCATAAGGCATATATAGTTTCTCATAAAATTTCATAGCTGTAGGAAAACCTGACGTATCTTTTAAGATTTGATTTCCTAGTAATTTTTTAAAAATATGTAACAAACTAATAACATACATCTTCTGATTCTATTGAATCAGAAGCTATATTTATTTCAGATGCTATAATATTTTATTTCATCTTCAAAAGTTAAAAATCTTAGACCTCATTCGATTTCAATTCCACGAAAGAGTCTTGACAGACAGACACACAAACATTGAAATTTTTCTTTTTAAAATGAAATAAGCAGAAAATAGTCGTTTAATAAGAAAGAAAGAAAGAAAGAAAACAAATTTATTCGCTATAGCACATGAAGCACACATGATATAACAATACAAAAAAATTAAAAAATAAGCTTACTAAATAAAAAAAATACAAACATTCTTCATTTTTTTACCGACTTCCAAAAGAAGGAGGTACTGTATTCGGCTGTATGTATTTTTTTTTTTTTATATATGTTCACCGATTACTCCGCCGTTTGTGGACCGATTTTCAAAATTCTTTTTTTGTTCGTATGCTTATACTCCCGAGGTGGTCCCATTGTCACCAAATCAGGATCTGATGATGGGATCCCAGGGAAATCGAGGGGAACTCTCAAATTTTATAGGCACACACATTGATTTTCTTATAGTTTCTGAAGCATAAGAGATATTTACGCATAGAAATCATCATTTTATGTTGCTGAGCTGATGATGGAAGGTACTGCGACAGTGAGGAGTTGAGAGCAAATTCTTTCAATAAATAGTTTTTTATTCGAAATCTTACATTCCCCAGGTGGTCCAACTGTCACCAAGTCAAAGTCTGATGAGGGGATCCCAGAGAAATCGAAGGGAACATTCAAATTTTAAAGCACAACAAATGATTTTCATATTTTTACAAAGCAAAACAGACATTTGTGTATAATTATCGTCATATCATGTTGCTGAACTGATGATGGAAGGTACTACGACGGTTAGGAGTTGAGAGCAAATTCTTTCAATAAATGGTTTTTTGTTCGAAATCTTACATTTCTGAGGTGGTCCAACTGTCACCATGTCAAAATCTGATGATGTGATATTAGGGAAATCGAGGGAAACACTGAAACGTAATAGGCACACACATTCTTTTAGTCATATTTTTAACATAATACAAATATTTATATCTGGTAATTATCACCTGCTGTTGCTTAACTGATGATTGAAGGTACAACTCCTCAACGGTTAGGAGCTGAGAGCAAATTCTTTCTTTAATTTATACGTTCAGGTGGACTGATAGTAGTTTTCTTTCAGACTTTTAGATGGCTATAAGATAAACATGATTATAAAAGGTAAATCTGTTTAAAGTTTAGAAGTTAAGTGAAAAATTTTCCAATTATGCTAATACATACAGAGTTATTAAAATTACTAAAAAGAGTGAAATAAATTAAGTTTTTAACAAAAAAATAGAACCGACTTCAAACGGTAAAAAATAAAATTGTTCAGTACCTACTTCTTCTTGCTTATGGTAATGACTCTTAAAACTATTTTTGAAGTCGGGCCCTTAGTGAAATGTCCTGTCTTAGTAAATATAGTGTACCTTTCGTTCTGAATGGGCACCGACTCCAATATAGTTTTAACAGTCATTACCATAAGCAAGAAGAAGTAGGTACTGTCCCACTGTCTGTACTGTCGGTGCCAATTTAGAACGAATGGTACGACATTTACTAAGGGCCCGACTCCAGAAATAGTTTTCAGAGTCATTACCATAAGCAAGAAGAAGTAGGTACTGAACAATTTTATTTTTTACCGTTTGAAGTCGGTTCTATTTTTTTGTTAAAAACTTAATTTTATACTTTTTGACTTAATATAAAATCTGTGCTGCAACAATACATTGCGAATGGGATCTGGACTCAGCGTACGCCATGGTAAAATACATGGCGCAACCATGGCGCTGATTTTCAGTCCGACCCTTTGCTTAAAAGGCAACTCGGACGATTGACGCTGTTTGTAAGTTGTAATAAAACACTTCATTACGTAAGTGCTTGGACCTGATCGAAAACACTTTATATAGGCGAAATATAAATGAATTCGAAGGCCATAGGAGTTGGATATTGTTTCACTTGGATAGTTTGATTACCCCTGAGACTCCGACTGTTACTACGATGAGACACATCTATGAGTTAGTATGAAATACGATGTGGTTGCAGTGAAATAAGTATAAACTACAATAAATCAATTTCATTCGTATAACAGTGTGGTTATACAGCTGTGCCATGGGCTGCAACGCCTGCAACCCTTTTTGCGTCCCACTGCTGGGCACTGGCCTCTCCTCATTATTGGGGGAGGCCTGGAGCTTATTCTATCACGCTATTCCAATGAGAATTGGTGAAGATTTATCCATAGCAATCAATAATTCAGAATCCCAGTGTATATAAAATATTATGTAAGCAGTACGTACATTAAATTATTAAATTAAATTAAGACCTACCTACGTACATAAAAATAAATACATAGTAGGTACATAATTGGAAGGACATAAATAATTATGAATACTTTTTTATGATAGGAACATTTTTTTGTGTTTCTGTTTAAGTTATTGAAAATTAATGGCTGCAACCCTTTTTGCGTTCCACTGCTGGGCACGGGTCTCTACCCCTCATTTGGGAGGCCTGGAGCTTTCTCCACCACGCTGCTCCAATGCCGGTTTGGTGGAGATGCGGGTTAGTGGCCAACCCGCTGTCGTATGTTTTCAATCCGCCCATAAGGCCTCCGTCAAGGTTTAGCGACTGTTTAACGTGGGACCGACGGCTTAACGTGCCCTCCGAAGCACGGAATCGTGCATGAAATTTATTGCTACTAGCGGTCACCCATCTCACACCCGACCGCGCCCGTTTGGCTTAGCTGCATAGACCGTTTGCGTTCTACGCTAGCCGCCGAGCCATACGCGCTTCATTGAAAATTAATATTGGTAACAAATTAAGTAACCTATTGCACTACTACGAGTGGACATAAAATACGACATAAAATTACTGAATTTCCATTGCAGAAGTGATCTTTTCACGAATATTACGCAGGTAACTGAGTGCCATTACGCGAAACGTAAATAAAGTGGGACGTAAACGAGTTTTGAATTTGTTTCAGTCAAGGACAGTTTGATTCCCCTTGAGATACGAACTTTTGCATGGTGATAGCTGATTTGTGGAATGGGAAACCATAAAAATATACAAAATAAATAAAAGAAGATAAAGACACCGAGGAGAATATAAAAAATATAAGCATGCAGGCAGTCCTTGTGGTTTTAAGTGGTCGCTTCCACCTATGGATATTTACACGCAACCATTTCATAGATAGCTCGAGGGTTGCTTGAGGTCTTATGTAGTTGAACTATGAGGCTAATGGTCACCTCATGTAAGTCGGCGACCACACTTTTCAAATTAAACACAATAAAAATTGCTTCACGGTAAATAGGTGTAGTATTGGTAATACTCCGTTCGAACCAAGAAACTTCTACCTACTTTTTTAAGAAATTTGCAAGGTTAAATAAAATTCTTATCATGTGTGACAGAAGTAGGTTGGATGGCTCTAACACTTTATACGAGGGTTGACTTATTAAACACATTTCATTCAAATATTATACTACTTTCACACAGCATTCGGGCATTATAACGCGCTAGCCCTCGTACTGAAGAACTGCCCCGCATCAGGGTTCTGCGATTCTTTTATGCTAAACGATCTAGGTTTCAAATCGACGTTACAATGTAAATAGAACATCTATTTGTTAAATATTCTGAATAATCCTATATTAAATTTTACATGTGGGCCTATTATATTTGTTGTTGAATGATTAATTCACTTATATTTATTTACATTAAAAATATGTTGTTATTTATTATAATAATACATTTTATATTAAGAGAAAGATGTTTATGATTAGGTTGTCTGTATTATGGTATGTAACACATGCTAAAAGTATGCCAGGCGATAGCGATAGGCAGTTTCTTGCGTTTTAAGTTCGTAATTTATATTGTGATTTACTTGCTCGGTGGCTAGTGTAGAACACAAGCGATCTACGCAACTAAGCCAAACGGGTGCGGTCAGGTGTAAGATGGGTGACCGCTAGTGGCAAAAATTTTCATGCGCGTTTCCGTGCTTCGGAGGGCACGTTAAGCCGTTGGCCCGGTTGTTATCGATAGATGACAGTCGTTAAACTTTGTCGGAGGCCTTATGGGCGGTTTAAAAACATCCGACAGCGGGTTGGACACTAACCCGCATCTCCACCAACCCGAATTGGAGCAGCGTGGTGGAATAAGCTCCAGGCCTCCCAAATAAAGGGTGCCGTGCCCAGCAGTGGGATGTAAAAAGGGTTATAGCCATTGTGATTTACTTTATCGTCTGCTAGACTACCTATGACTAGTTATAGATTTAATAAGGTGTTGCTAAAATTAAAAGGGTAGTGTCCGAAAATTAACGACGTTTATTTTACGCAAAATATCTTCCACACTAATTTTACGCAGGTTTACATTTAACTGGTCGTTATTACGTGATATGTGAATAAATTTGCGGGACGTAAATGAGTTTCGAAATTGTTTTACTAGAGGGCAGTTTGATTCCCCTAGAGATATGGACGTATATATTTGTATATGCCTTCTTGGTAGCTGATTCTATTAATAGCTGAGTTAATCGTGATATAACATTGTGTAACTACGTGGCCTGTAATGATGCACTACATACATATATATACATAAAAATATTTAATTAAACGAAGTACTGTTAATTAAATAATACATATTTAATTTATGTATATTATTCGATTATTTATCGAATATTCATAAATCACTAGAAAACACAGTACATTATATATATAAAATAAATAAACGTTACACACTCATAGCCCTACAGTAAGGTAATTAATACCCCGTGTCGTGGGCACCACGGACATATACAAAGACAGAAACACAAACACCCAGACCGAGAACTGAAATTTAAACTCATCTTTCAAATTTCTGTTTCGCCGGAAATCGAACCCGGGACCTCTCGATTGGCAGTCCGGCATAGTAAACATTGTGCCACGCGGGTCGTCACAATATTATATGAGGCCACCATTAGCCTTTGGAGTGCAATTTCATACGACCACAGGCAAGACTAAGGCTTGCTTGAGGTTGTGTGTGTCCAGGGGCTCCACCTGCTCCTCCACCACTTAACGCCACTTGGCCTGGATGCTCGTCTACTACTCCATTCAACTTAAAAAAAGTAAGAACCTTTGAACATTACTTATATGAAACTAGTCTTCCGCTAGCGGCTTCGCCCGCGTGGTCCAGTTTTATAGGTTCCCGTAGGATAAAAACCATCCTATGTCCTTTCCCAAGGTCCACTCTAACTGTGTCCCAAATTACATTAAAATTGGTTCAGTAGTTTAAGCGGGAAAGCATAGCAGACAGACAGACAGACAGAGTTACTTTAGAATTTAAAATTCCACCAAAAACATAAATGTAAAAATGTAGGCCAAGTTCTTGTACATAAAAAAGAGTTGAAATCTAAACTACAGCCAAGTTAATAATAAACAGAACCAACATTCTTATACATAATTTTGACTAAAACCTGACTCGCACTTGACCAATATTCGAATTTTCCCATTACTCTCACCCTGACGACTAGCTAAATGCCAAATTTCAGCTTTGTAGGTCTTCTAGAAGTGGTCAAACATTTTGATGAGCTGTCAGTGAATACGTGAGTCAGTGAGTACCAAATTTACAATTTTCTCGAGTCTATAACTTTTTTTCTGTAATAACTACAATATTGAAACTTTTTATTCAAAGTATATTAAATGGTTTTATTATGTCCGTAAAGTTTCATCCAGATCTATTAATCAGGTAAGAAGATACAGGGAGGTCAAAAGTGGCTCGAAGCGGTTCGGGTAAATAGTGCACGGTGTGCGCGCGGCCTGTGCTTAGAACTTGGCCGGCGCACTGTCGTGCGCTTTGATAATAGTAGGGAAGTAGGGATAAGTACTTAAGTATATTGACATATTTGTAAGTTTATGATGTGCCTGCAAATTAAATTCTTTTATCGTACAGAAAAAAAAGTTAAGGCACCTACATGGCTTTAACACCAATACATTTAAATAGCTTTTGTCAGGCTTTTGTCAGTATATAGGTATAACTATTTAATTTTCGTCACAGGCATCCAAAAAAGTCGTAACGTGAAACGAGTCTGTAGGTAGGTAGGTGGTCTCGTTCGAATTTCTCATGAAATATTCTTAAAGGTTGTTTATTTAGTGGAATCGCGAGTTTTTGGGTCACGCGGACTGCTGACCGGACGGACACAGTTCGTCATTTTACGTACATGTTTGAGTGTCTATATTAGTAGTGATATGTCACTACTAATAAATACACTTTTATAAATATGTTTTGTATCAAACTTATGTTTACTTATATTTTTTTCAAACCTTTTTATGTACTGATGGGCACAGGTCTTCTTCTCAGAAGTGAGATGGATGTAGATGCAGGCTCACCACGCTGGCCACGTGCGGATTGGTGGACGTGGAAATTATGAGTTATTCAAATAATTTCTCGTAGAAATGAGTTAGTTCTCGTGTTTGTCATTATTTCATAATTTTTAATATTTCATTAGAGTTAAGAAGAGTAACATACAAAATAAAAAGTTCTACTAAGAAAGACTTCATTAGTTCAATAAATTAAAAATAAAATAAACGTTTCACACTCATAGCCCCACAGTAGGGTGTATATATACCCTGTGTCGTGGGTTCCATGGAAATATACAAAGACAGAAACACAAACACCTAGAGCGAGAACAGAAATTTAAAATCATCATTGAAATTTCTGTTTGTTTAACACAATTATTTCTTGAGGAAAAAATGGAGTACTTACTTAAGTACGAAACCTACCTAAAGTATCTAAATAATCATTACCGATTAAACATTTTCATCATATCTACTAAATTGGTCATCATATCTAGGTACCTATCTACCTTGTGCTTTACGCAATTGAGACAAACACTAATCTAAATTCAACTAGTTACGCTTATGGCTGGTTCTAATCTCCGGATTAGTAAATGATCCGTGGATTATCACAATTTATATTCACAGTAACATGTTATTGGACCTCTAAGCCATGAATAGCCAGCTTATTATTTCTAAAGTTATATCCGTATAAATAAATTGCAGCTGAGTAATTAGAGCAGCGATGGCCGCGTGGTAAAAAACCGCGGTCTTCGACGCAATCGATCCCGGGTTCAAATCCTCGCTCTGACAAAGAAATTTGTAATGTGCGCATTTATCACTTCTTCACGGTGATGGAAAATATCATGATATTTAATTGATTACGATGTTCTCCATCGTAGTGCATGCCTGAGAGAAATTCATAATTTCTCGAAAGCATGACTCCACCAATCCGCACTTGGCCAGCGTATTTCTACCGCACTAAAACCCCCTCGGTGGCCTGTCTCTGCGCTAGGGGGAGGACTTCGAGATCTCCAGTGCAACGCACAGTGTCCTCCACGCGGGGCGCCTCAGAACATGGATCATCTTCGGGAAAGCAGATGTGCTCTCCTGCATGCGGCCACGCACATACCGCCGTCCTTCCCGGGGCTGGTGGCTAGACGGATCGAGCTCCCACTCTCACCGAACATAATCCGGGGAGCCCCCTTTTAGTCGCCTATTATGATCAGGCAGGGGATTCAGTAGCTCTTTTCTTAATCCCAAATTTAGAGGGACTTCACTCTACAAGCCTAGCTTTACAAACTCTACAACTTACATAAAGTTCGTGGTTTGACTAGCGTCACATGGACGGTGAAAAAAATTCTGTTCAATACATATTTGTTATACTGAGAAATGTATAAATCAACAAATAAATTATTATCGACAAATAAATAAATAAAATCAACAAATGAAGTATTACAGATCACTAAATACGAAATTAGTAATTACTAAGTACATTAGAACATCTCCATTGTACATGTTATTGCAATATCCTCTTGCACTAAGTATCTACGGCTAATTTCAAGTATCTACTTGCAGACGATATAATGTTTTAAATTAAAATGGGTTAAATGTATCTTTTTGTCTTTAAAACGTCGATAAAATTAAGTATTTATACTTATGAAAACAAGCAAGAACAGTAAAGACATTAAAAATAGGAGGAGTTTATTAATTATTTATTATTAATAATATAAAAATGAATCGCAAAATGTGTTGGTAAGCGCATAACTCAACAACGCCTAGACCAATTTGGCCAATTGTTTTTTTTAAATGTTCGTTGAAGTTCAAGGATGGTTTTTACGGCGAGAAAAATTCGAATAATTGCCGGAAAAACCATAAAAACAGCCCTTTTCTTTTTCCCATACAAATGTTTTCTAACTAAAACGTAGTCAATTTGAGCTTTATTGCTATTGTATAAAGTTCATATTAAATTACAAGCACTCACTGTTGTAGCAATGTAGGTGTGTTCCTAACGTCAAAGATCATATCTATCAAAACAGTGTGCGTGTGTGCGTTGGAGCACAGAATACATCGTTGGAGGAGTTTAATGTCGCATAGCATGATGTTATAATAGCTTATAGCCTTCCCTAATAACCGGACTATTCAACACAAAAATAATTTTTCAATTCGAACCAGTAGTTTCTGAGATTAGCGTGTTCAAACAATCAAACATCCACGCGGACGAAGTCGTGGGCGGCCGCTATCCCTAATAATATTATAAATTCGAAAGTAACTCTGTCTGTCTGTCTGTTACGCTTTCTCGCTTAAACTAATGAACCAATTTTAATGAAATTTGGAACACAGATAGAGTGGACCTTGGGAAAGGTCATAGGATGGTTTTTATCCTACGGGAACCTATAAAACGAGTCCACGCGGGCGAAGCCGCTGGCGGAAGGCTAGTTAATAAAATATATGAATTTTAAGTCAGCTGTATGTAAATATAATGTATATCCCTTACTTGAACTTAGAGATAGACTTAATAAATGTTCAAATTTCAGTATTTACATCGGCCATTTTATGTCTATTCTGTCTGTATAGCTGTCTATTGTCAGTTTGAGATGATTAAAAATAACAAATGAAAACATTTCTTGAAAAGTCAAAACTTAATTCAGTATAGCTCATAATAGGTATACGGTTTACCATCAACATACAAGGGGACATACAGGACAAAAGGTACGGAGAACGCAACTTAATAAAAGTATTTTGAAAATTGAAATAGGTAAATAAAAGCTTTTTACGTTGTCATTTTTATGCGGTTTGGTGTGTTCTTAAAAAACTTACTTACGGCTAACGCTCTATTTAAAGTCAAACTAGTCACCATAAACCCGGAAAAGTCATATATTACATTTTGTCCATAAAATAGTCTTACGTTATCCATAATATCTATACGGTTATAAACATACATACGTAATACCAACATACCTGAAGAGCACCACGGTGGCATACCAATAATATTATTCTGAGATATATCACTGCTGTTCAAACTTTCTGTGGCCTTTCTATACGCGCTTCTTGTTATCATTACCATTTATAAAAGGAAATAATTTAATTTCTATATATTTATCTAATAAGCAGCTCTATTTATTTATAACATGCAATGACAAATAGCGACCTACTTGATTTGAAATTCTTGTATTTTTTTCTGATGTATTGTCATGAATGAAATTCCCGCCTTTTTTGTTTTTTTTTCTTCTATCACTTAGGCAAATGTCAGTTTCAGTCAGCCAAATGTAAGTGATAATTTATTAAAAAATGCAAGATGTAAATGTAATTGAATGAATGAATACAAAACAATTTGTTACTTACCTATAGCTTATCAATATGTACCTAATTAACTGAAAAAGTAAAAGCTGTTCAATATTTTAAGTGATCGATCATCCAAACGAATAAACATATTTTTGTCATCTGAATCAAATTTATTATATAGAAATATATTATTTATTGAATTATTTTATTTTAAATCAAATGTTTTCGATACTAAATTTGTGAAGACTTGATAGTGTAGGTATAATTTAACACCAATTATGTTTTGCTTTCTTTTCTCGGCCTAATAACCAAATGACTGATTGACCCTGGTACCGTTACTTGAATTATACAGTGATAATTAGTAGTTTCTGCTTATTGAATCTTGAAATTGTGATTTCATGGCGATGGTATTAAGTACACAAAGTTACTCGACGCGGAACAGTTTTTAAGAAATGTTCGTGATAGTTGTTGTTTTCTGTGCTGTGTTCAAAGTCGCAGCTCAAGACCAAGGGCTGAGCACGGCCAGTCCTCAGCAATCATTGCCGTTTCTGGATTTGTTCACCGGTGCATCAAATTACTACGGAGATTCTATACGTAAGGCGTACTCCGATCCTGGATATTATGGATGCCCCAAGTCTGACACCCTCTCATCATTTGCAAGCGTGCTGACTAGTGCAGCTAAAATAATGTTTTCTGCTGCAGTTATTATGTTTCTAAAACTATTGGTGGGAAAGCTTCTACTGGTTCCACTAGCTGTAGTAGTGCTCGCAAAATTGGGCCTGAAGGTGATGTTCCTGTGGCCAGTAATTGCCAAAATGATGAAGTACTTCAAACGAAAAAAGAAAAAGGGTCACAAATCAAGAATGATTTCCGACTGTTCACAGAGACTTGCTTGTGTCATTAAAAGGTCATCGAAAAGCGACTGGAGTAGCAACTTAGGAGCGGCGGTGACATTTTTACTAGTCGATGACGTCGACGAGGATAGTTCCATTGCCAAATCTCTGTTAAGTGTTTTAGCGGGGGACAAAGTTGCTCAATGCATGTCAATAGATTGCGGTTCCGGGGTCGATATAAGCTGACACAGTAATGTTTACAAGTGCGCGAAAATGTAGGCCAATGCATAGTTGCTTTATTCGAAATTTAAATCTCAGCGTTTAAGTTTTCTGCTTATTTTATGTCGGTGGTGTTGTCAGAATCATATATTTAATTGTTAAGATTAGACATATTATAAGTAAATTTTGTTAAGAAATATGAGACTGACGTTTAAAATAGTAGTGTTGATGATGGTTTTAAGTTTGCTCTGTGTTACGTGTAACCCTGTGATGTATCCGTACCGAACGAACATGCATAGTGAAAACCGATATCCTCCTCTGGCCTATCGAAATTATTATTCAATGCATTCGAACGCGGCGCCGTCAATGCAGCGAAATCTATATCATAGAGGCCCACCGCCTTTTTACCCCGTCGAAAAACCCCGTGATGCCTTCAATTCCAGTTTCGGAATTAATGACTTTTTTAACGCCGTAAATGAGTTGGACAGTAGTCACGAAGAGCTTCGCGCTGCCGACTTTAGACAGGAGTTCCCGTCATATTTTACGGACCTAAGAGTTTCGGGTTCAGCAAAACACGAACATAAGTCGAAGCCTCACTTAACTCAAAGTTATGAAGACGAATACACGACGACACGTGCACCACAGACTGCACCACCGGCTGAAAACAAAGGAATTAGCGTATCGTTCCTTCAACCAGATTGGGACAGTATTATGAAACCAGCAGCCAACATGAATATGGATAAGTGGAGCGGGTTACTGCAGCTCATCTTGTCTTTTATAACGGGATCCAAGTCTGGCAATCTCGAGTTCAAAGGATTCAAAGATATCATTCTAAATGGTTTGGTGAAGCCGATCCTTACTGCAAAGGGTAACATAAAGTCATTTATAAGCAAAATCACAATACCACTTTTATCTCTCCTACTTATAAACGTCGAAGTCCTAGTAACAGTCTGGTGGCTGTGGGAGGATTGCGATAAGGAAATGAAATTGGAGTCGACTGAAGCAAAATCGGCAAATAATACCTATACATAATTCACCAAATGAAGTTTAACCCAGTTTGTAGTCCTTGTTTAGACCTGTACATAAAATTGTTAAAACTTGTATAAATGTAGGGTAAGCTGTATTTATTTTAATATTAAATTGTTTTATAATTGTAGAGCATTTTATTTTACACTCCTTAATATGGGTAATCTGCCTGACTGTATGATAGATATCTAACTTTTACTTTTATATTTAAACTAGTCTTCCGCCAGCGGCTTTGCCCACGTGGACCCGTTTTGAAGGTTTCCGTAGGATAAAAACCATCATATGTCCTTTCCCAAGGTCCACTCCAAATTTTATTAAAATTCCAAATTTTATTAAAATCGGTTCAGTAGTTTAAGCGGGATAGCGTAGCAGACAGACAGACAGGCAGAGTTACTTTCGAATTTATAATATTAGTATGGAAGTATGGATGGAGTATCATCTACCATGCAGGTCACATGGTGTTGAGAGGTCGTTGCAGCCCTTGGATATCTACACACAAACTCAAACAAGCCTATTCATTCTTGAGGTCGTATTCAGTTGCGCTGCTACTCCGAAGGCTGATGGTCGCCTCACATAGGTCTGACCGGCGTCCGTACTTTTCCACCTAAACACAATAAAGTTGCTTTACCATCAAACCTTCTTATCTTTTTAATTTATAATAATTACTGACCATTCAAAAATCATGTTTAAAAAAAATCATAACATAATACTCGCAAATTCGTAATCTAGGTGAGCAGCGATAGTTTTTAAGGTATTTGTGATCGACGCAGGGGTCTCAGGTGCAAATGCCGGCGCCCACATTCATTATGTGCACATTTGTCACTGCTCCAAGTGAGGGAAAGCATTTTAATATTTCATTACGATGTTTTGCATTAGTGTAAACCTGTGAGTGCGGTACACAAAGATGTCTGAAACAAACAAAAAAAAAATACTCAGTTGGAGTTGGGTACAATGTCCATAGTTTGTAATTTTCCTGGATACTACTGGAACACAAAGGCGATGACCAAAAAATTGCCAATGTCACTCAACATGATGCGAGAGACAAGGAGAGTATGAAGCAAAACAATATTAGCTGTGTACTCATCTGACTTCCAGCATTGGAAGCGCTCAAATAAGATTAGGCGACGGCTCTCTAGATTCATTCCGGACCTACTCCCGGTAACTGTGTAACTAATGTAGTTTCCGGATCCGAATTTTATTAACATTATTTACGGACTAAGTAATATTAGATGACATTATTAACGGACTAAGTAAGATTAGACGACCTGCGTGGAGGAATGTTTACCATGCCGGACTGCCAATCGAAGGGTCCCGGGTTCGATTCCCGACGAAACAGAAATTTGAATGATGAGTTTCAATTTCCGTTCTCTGTCTGGGTGTTTGTGTTTCTGTCTTTGTGTGTGTCCATCGTACCCACGACACAGGGTATATCTACCCTACTGTGGGGCTATGAGTGTGAAGCGTTATTTTTTTTAGATACAGATGAGCAGCGCGGTGGAGGAAGCTCCAGTATTCCCTTATAATGATGGCCAGCCGTTATAATATCATAACCTCCAAAGTAAAATTTCTGAAAAATCACTTAATATTTGGAACATAAAGTCTTACGAATGTTGCGGCTTAAAAACGTTAGCATTGTTCTTTCAACAACTGGAGTTGTACTTTTTTTTTTTTATTTCATAAGGGACTTTGTCGCTGCGCGACCATATCATCCCGTGAAGGATACACAATTTAAATAACTACAACAGCTAACGTTTTGAGAGTCCTAATACAATCAATTTGCCCAGTATCCTGGCCTCTTCCGACATAGGAGAAGCCAGAATACTGTTCAAATAGCCAACCTGCATTGTCTTTGGGCAATGTAATGCCCGGAATGATTCCGTGCGAACACACTCCGTCAAAATGTGTTGTATATCTTCAACTCTACTGCAATCAGTACAATTAGGTGATATTACTTTTTTCATTAAATATGCAAATTTATTTGACGGAATATGCCCCGAACGTAATCTAAGTATTGTGACAAGATATTGTCTACCACATTTAACACTATCAATCCATGGAAATTTTGAGATTTGTGGCTAAATAGTTCGATACCAAATGCCTTTTTCGAGTGAGCGTACATCGAAATATTCTTACCAGGACAAACGACACTGTTCTTTCACAAATTTAAAATTTTCTGTAGCAACCGGCATCACTATCAAGGGGACTCCATCGTCCATTGCTTCTTTAGCTAGTATGTCTACCTCATCATTTTCTTTCAGATCTATGTGTGATGGAATCCATTGAAGTATGATATTTTTATTGTGGGATAGCAGTCTTAAAATCGATTTTATTATACGGTAGGCAATCGGTAGTCCTCTCACATGAGAGGAAACTCGAGCCAAATGTTGTAGGGCACTTTTACAATCCGTAAGAATGACACATCGATTGTAATTTGTAGAAGCAAAATAGGACAAGGCTTCTTCAATGGCAATAAGTTCCAAGTGCATAATAGAGATGTGAGTATCGATTTTAAATTTCATGCTACATCCCAAGTTAGAGTCTAAAAAGGCTGATCCCGCCCGATTATCGTCTTTGGACCCATCAGTAAAAATTTTGTGCCAGCCAGCATAGTTCTCTTCGATAAAACGAGTACAAATAGATTTTAACGTAATTACTTGATAGCAACGCTTAGCTTGAGTAATGGTAGGTATAGATTGCCGTATTACCTTTTGTATGTTTATGTTACTCACCCATGTATCTAATGAATACATGCCAAGTGCATTGCTAGTGTATACGGGAACTGAATTAAAACTGTTAAAAGTACTGACTAGTAGCGGCTCTTTTTTATTGTACCAATAACGAGTACGAATAAGAGATGCAAGCATTTGTATTAAATTTACAGTTTTGTTATTATAAAAAGACTTGGATTTAAAGAAAAATTTCCCGGCAAGATATTTTCTACGAAATTGAAGAGGAGTAAGACACAGGTCGTTTTCCATGACATGGATAGGAGTGCTTCTTATAAAGCCGCCTATTACTCGTAAATCTATATTTTGGATTTTGTCTAATTTTATTAAATTTACTTGACTAGCGTTACTGTACAGAAAACTTTCATAATCAATCCTGCTTCGTATCATCGATATATATAACCGTCTTAGATGTTTTTGGTGAACTCCCCACTAGTGCGTGCAATTATCGAAATTTTTCGATAAACGATACTCCGATTTTTATCGATTTTTTTGTCGATAAAAACCGATAATTTCCGGTTTGGTTATTATAACAAGAAAAATACTTGAATTCTTTGTTCAACATTTATATAAGACTCTTAAATTTCCTAAAAAACGACATTATTTCTACAAGGATATTGTTTTACGTTAAACTGTGGTTTTATATGAACTAAAACTACAAATTAAAATAACAAATCAAGTTTTATTTAAAACATTTATTTGAAAACAAAACATAAAATTTTTCCTGTGAAACAAATAAATAATGTAGTTAAAAGAACTAAAAAACACGCTTTTGTGAAAATACGAACTAAAAAGTAAAAAATAAGAAGAAAATGTATTTTACTGTAAATAAAGCGTGGAGTGGTTTTTAAGATACTATTGACACCATGAACCCCACTCGATGTGTGATATTTTCGTGTCGTATTTTCACAAAAGCGTGTTTTTTAGTTTCTTAAACTACATTATTTATTTTTAAATTTTTTAGTTGGATTTTTATTCTTGACGATGCGGCGCGCTCTCGTTCGGAAGCCAGGGAGCAATGAACTCACACTAGGGTTTCGGTCCCGGGATACTGTTCCCAGGAATATTTTCATTCCCGATCCTGGGAAAAGAGGGTCGGGAATCCCGGGAATTAATAATATTTGTGGAATCGTCCGATTGAATCATTTGGCACGCCAGCGCCAAATTATTTGCAGACGAATTGCACGCGGCAATCATAAATACTCATAAAAAAAAGTACGAATACCGACTTCCCCACTAGTGCGGTTAAACAAAGATTTTTTACTTTTTTTATATGTAAACCGAACAAAAAGGCTGACGGGCCGCGTGGTGTTAAGCGATCACCGTCGCCTATGGACACGGGCAACCCCAGGGGAGCCACCCGAGCATTGCCGGCTTTGGAGGAGAGCTCTTTTTACAGCTTTCTTGAAGAACCCCATGTTATAGTCCACTGGGAATGCCTCAGCTGGAAGGTTGTCCCATAACCTGCACGTCCGTGGTAAAAAGGAGCGTGCAAAGCGGACTGTGGAGGACCGCCACGAGTCCAGATGGTGCCGGTGGAACTTTAACCTTCGCCTGGTGGTATAATCATGGAATGGTGATGTAGGCATGAGTTTGAAAAGTTCCTCGGAGCACTCACCCTAGTAAAGTCGGTAGAACACGCAGAGCGAGCCTATGGTTCTTCGCAAGCTGAGCGGTTCTAGCCTGTCAGTCAATCTTGGGTCGTTGACGATTCGGACTGCGCGCTTTTCAACGGAGTCAAATGGGTGTAGCTGGTATTTTGGTGCTCCTGCCCAGAGGTGAGAGCAGTACTCCATGTGGGGTCTGACCTGTGCCTTGTACAGTGTCAGGAGTTACCCCGCAGTGAAGTACTGCCTCGCCCTATTGAAGACACCAAGTTTTTTGGACGCCAATTTGGCTTTGTGCTCCAAATGACTCCGGTACTGCACTTTACTCATAATGTCAACTCCCAAGATACCAACACTTTCACCGACGGTGAGCGCGGTACCCTGGAACTTGGGCGCTATAACAAATGGGTTTTTTAACGGTAAACGCGCAAACTTGTGTCTTCGTGAGGTTAACCATTTCGAGACCCGCTCCAGAGAGTTCTCGACTTCAGACACAAGTTTGATTCTGCTTTCCTCCACTTGTGACCGAGAGGCATTGGCTCGACAGGTGTATAGTGTGTCCACCGTACTATCATCTGCATAGCAATGTATACTGCGTGATTGTTGCAGCATGTCATTGATATGCAGAATGAACAGTGTAGGAGACAGTACTGAGCCTTGGGGAACACCGGAGTTAATGGGCTTCATATCTGAGCAGCATCCGTCAACAACGACCTTAATCTGCCGCTCAGACAGAAACTTTGCCACCCATTTACCATAGCCTCAGGGGAAGACCGTAAGATGGAAGCTTCGCGAGAAGGGCCCTGTGCCAGACCCGGTCAAAGGCCTTTGCAATATCCAGGCTTACTGCCAGAGCCTCCCCGTTTCCCTCGACGGCTTCAGCCCATCGGTGTGTGAGGTATACCAAGAGATCACCGGCCGACCGGCCCTGGCGAAAGCCATACTGACGATCGCTGATCAACCGGTGCTTCTCAAGATACCTAAGGAGCTGCGTGTTTATAACACGCTCCATCACCTTAGAGAGTAGGGAGGTTATCGCAATGGGCCTGTAATTGGACGGATCACTGCGGTCACCCTTTTTCGGTATTGGGTGTACTAGGGCTACCTTCCACGAAGACGGTACTTTACTAGTGGTGTAGGAAAGCGAGAATAGGCGCGTTAAGACGGGAGCCAACTCGGGAGCGCACGTCTTTAATACGATCGCGGGGATATCATCCGGCCCGCTCGACTTCTTGAGATCGAGGGTTAGCAGAGCTCGTCTGACGGCCTTTTGAGTGAAACGCACGTCCTTCATCGAGCTCTCACACTGCTTGATGGTCAGCGGTGTGGCACCTCTGTCGTCCAGAGTCGAGTTTGAGGCAAACAGGGTACCCAGGAGATCGGCCTTCCCTTTTGCCGTGTGAGCCAGAGTATCGTCCGGTTTGCGTAAAGATGGTAGAGGCGACCGACAGAAGTTACCTTCGACAGCCTTGGCAAGCGACCAAAAAGGTCGACTCCCGCAAGGGTAGCTTAATAGACGCTGGCCAATTCTGCCGACGTGTCTAAACTTCGCCTTGGCTATTTGCTTCTTTGTCGAACGGGAGGCAGCGTTGAATTTTTTCCGAAGCTTAGACGTTTCGGGGTCCTTACGCGCGTGCGCATCAGCCCAGGTTTTAAAAGCTTCTTGCTTAAGTCTAGAAGCCTTAACGCAAGAACCATTAAACCAGGGCTTGTTTCGCCCGCCAATGGATACTACAGAGTTGGGAATAAAACCAATCATGCCCTGTCGTATCACACATCGGCTATCGATTCCGCACACGTGCTAGGATCACCCGAGGTGAAGCACAGCTGCCTCCAGGGGTAGGAAGCCAGGATTCCCGGAGTCCATCCCAGTCCGCTGACCCGTAATGCCAGACTTGACGCTTCCCATTGGGTCGAGAACCTTCTGGGGGCGGCAATGGTACGGCAGAACTTACCAGGCAATGGTCAGAAGTCCCAAGTGGGGCCCCAACCGTCACCCGGTAGTCGGATGGATGGGTGGTCAGCAGTAGGTCCAGCAGAGACGCAGTATGGGTCTCAATATCTGGTACCCTGGTGAAACTCTGTACCACCTGCGTCAACCCATATGCCAAGGAGAAATTATAAGCGGCCCTGCCAGCAAAGTCGGTGGTTCTTGATCCTAGCCATTCGGTGTGGTGGGCGTTGAAGTGACCCAGAACCACCAGCTCAGCCGAAGGACACAGTTCCAGCACTCTGTCGGACGCCTTTTGGACGTGCTCAAATAATCGAGTCGTCTCCGCGTCTCCGCTATAGGACCTATAGAGGCACGCATATATTCGGGTTCTAGCCCCAGCGTCTACACGTGCCCAAAGCACCGATAGGTTAGTTCCTTGTGAACTTTATGAAACCACGATGAAGCACACGCCTAATCTGGAAGTTTTGTACATAGCTCTTTTGAGTACCCAGCCTACTTCTACTGACAGCGAGCGTGCATTTTCGGTAGCTGGAAACTTTGCCACGAAAATTTGTAGCAGCCTAAGTGATAAATCACTTAATGCATTGACCTTCCTAAAAGTAACGAAAAAAAAACTTTGAATATAATTTATGTCTTAGAAACGACAAAATTTATGTTGTAAACATCTTGAAATCTTGTCACTTTGTTTGTTTTTATCGTGCATGTCCAAAATAATGTTGCTTATTATTGTTACATTATCTTAAATAATTATAATACTGGTTTCTTAAGGCTGTCTTTTTATTTAAAATATTGAAGCTAGACACCAATTTGAGAAATTTCCAAAAAAAATCTTGATTCCCGGAAACGGAATATACTCGGGAATCCCGAAACCCAAACTCACACTCGCTTGCGGGCGCGAATTTCAAAACATGTCTCGCTCGCGGGAGCGATGATGGGTCATTGGATATTTTTTAATAATTTATCGTTTATCGGTATTTTTTATCAAAATTTTCGATAATTATCGCTGAAAAATATGAGACGATTATCGATAAATTACCGATTATCGAATACCGGTTTGCATGCGCTACTCCCCACCCAGGTCCCGATAGAATCTTCAAAATATTTATATATCTAGCAACTTTTTGGCTGGTCTCATTAATATCCCCCATCTGAGAGAACTATCCAACCACAAACCAAGATATTTTACATGTTTGACTGTAGGTAGTAGCTGATTATCAATCTTAAATTCTATTGTTCTCCTAAAACACCCTTTACTAAATATACACAATTTGCTTTTTGTTGGGGATATCCTTAAGCCTAAAGTACATAAAGCATCACTTAGATTCTGGCAAGCAACATTTAGCTCACGAATGGCTATATCTAAATTCTTTTTTGATATGTATAAAACCAAATCATTGGCATATTGAGAAATTTGAATGTTTTGTATATTTTTAAATATATTTAACGTAGCAATGTTAAATAAAAGCGGAGATAATGGGTCCCCTTGGGCTAATCCAATACCTGAATGTCTAACTATATCCCTACCTTCGGCTGATATTTTTAACTGTCTATTTTTTAAATAATTCCAAAGATAAAAGCAAATTTTAGAACCCACTCCTTCTTTGTCCAAAATATCCAACATTTGTCGTATATCAACATTATTATATGCATTATCTATATCTATGAAACAAGCCGCAGTTATTAAATCTTTGGAAAAGCCTATTTGTATTTGAGTAACTAAATGAGTGAGATTATCCAAACATGATCGTGCTTTACGAAAACCCATCATATAATCTGGAAATAGAAGGTGCTTTTCGAAATACCATTCCAGTCTTTTATTTAATATAGAGTGATAAATTTTGCACAAACAACATATCAGAGAGATTGGTCGCATTGCAGGGACTGAGTTTGGTTTTTCCGATTTAGGGATTGGAATTATCTTTATCTGGCGCCATTGCAATGGTACAAACCCATGATGTAGACAGATATTATAAAAATTAACCAATATTTTTTTTGCAATTAATGGTAGATGGCTTATCATTGAGAAAGATATCTCATCGTTTCCAGGCGCAGTATCAGACTTTTTAATTGAATTCTCCAATTCTTGTATTGTTATTTCCGATTCTAGTTTAACATTACATGAATGAAAATCAGGTTTTGGTGGGGTAGCGTACGGAGGCGTTAAGGGATAGAGTATTTTTATGGCATTTTCAATAGTTATACAGTTTTTGGATAATGTATTGCAACCCTTCATCCATCTCATTTTTCGCCACATTATAGTAGGAGACGCGGTGTTATCGATGCCATTACAAAATTTGTGCCACGAGATACTTTTCGCAATTCTAATTATTCTTTGAGCGTTACCTATTTTATCTTTCAACGTATCCAAATTTTGAGGGGAAGGACAGCGTCTTAAGGTGGCCAGCGCGCGACGACGTTCAGCTACAGCTTTTGAAATATCAACATTCCAATATGGTTTAGGGTTAAATTTGTCATTTAAGTGTTGGGGTATCTTTTTATAGGGAATATATCTGTCAGCTGCCGTTTGTAAAGTTTGTTCGAAAAAATCATATAGTTCTTGGGGGCAAGTAGGAGTATCAAAGTTAGCTAATGCATGTGTTATATATGTTGAATACGAACCCCAATCGGCGCGTTTAAAGTTTCTCTTCTTAATGATTTCTCTATGTATGTTTAAATTAGCTGTAAGTTTTAAAATAAGGTGATCGCTTCCAAGACATTCATTCATAACTGACCAAGAAAATATGGTGGCTATATCTGAGGAAACAAAAGAGATATCAGGAGAAGACTGTTGCAATAAACCATTTACTACTCTAACTCTAGTGCTGTCCCCATTGTTTAAATATATAAAGTTATTCTCAACCATACTATCAAAGATTTGTGTTCCTCTTTGGTCTGTCCTATTAGACCAGCTAGTATGGTGCTAGTATCGTACTTCACACATCACTTAAATCACTGAACATACCACCACTGTACATAAAACATTACAGAAGGCAGTTATCCTTAACACCTGTAGAAATGTCAGAAAACTACAATTCTACAATCTGACACTCCGCGATACATACTACCTGCACCACCATATTATGAATGTAACTCACTTGGCGTATGCCCGTGGAAAACATACGAAAACCGATTTGTTCAGGCCAAATTGAGAAACCGTAAAACGGATATAACAACAACAATAATAATAATAACGTTTCACACTCATAGCCCCAAAGTAGAACAAATAAACTAGGGTAAAACGAAGTAGGTTAAATAGGGTATTCTGTGTCGTGGGTACCATGGACACACACGCAACACCGAGACCAAGAACAGAAATTTAAACTCATCATTCAAATTAGCAAAGTAGGGTTCCAGTCAGCAGCCATTTTACAGATATTAAACAAAAGAGCGCCCCATGTCATCTGGGTTATCCGGTTATACGACGAGTCTTTATTTGTCACAGCCGCTGCGCCTAATTGGGTAACTAGTTTACTGATGTGAGTCTTGGCCTTCTTTATTGGGTTAACTTACGAAAAAACTAGATTGAAGTGAATCATAAATTTTACAGTAATAAAAACAAACCTGCGTTTTTTGCTGACATTATTCACTATTCTATACTAAGAGCACCCTATCTCATTTGGGTTATACGGTTACCCGACTAGTCTTTATTTGTCGCAGCCGCAGCACCTCACTGGGTAACTAGTTTGCTGATGTGAGCCTTACGAAAAAACTAGGTTGAAGTGAAAACAAACTTGCATTTTCTGCTTACATTATTCACTATTCTACTAAGGGCGCCCCATCTCATTTTGGTTATCCGGTTATTCGACGAGTATTATTTGTCACAGCCACTGCGCTTAATTGGGTAACTAGATTACCGATGTGAGCCTTTTATATTAGATTTAGTAAGATTAGACGACATGCGTGGCGCAATGGTTACCATACCGGACTGCCAATCGAGGGGTCCTGGGTTCGATTCCCGGCGAAACAGAAATTTGAATGATGAATTTAAATTTCTGTTCTCGGTCTGGGTGTTTATGTTCCTGTCTTTTTATGTGTCCATGGTACCCACGACACAGGGTATTAATTACCTTACGGTGGGGCTATGAGTGTGTATCGTTTATTTATTTATATTGGGCAACTTATAAAAAAACTATATTAAAGTACATTTCACAAATTTTAAACAAACTTGCGTTTTCTGCTGATATCGTGAACGTAACACTTCTTTATAAGATTAGGTTACCAACATGTAGATTGAAATGAATTGTTGCGGATGTTTTATAGATATTTGAACTTATCTTATTTCTGTTAGCATCTCACTGTTCTATATTCAAAAAAAATCCTAATAAGATTATCCGACCAGTCATATAGACCAATTGGCTAACTAGATACAAAAGTGCGTAACACTTGTTTATAAGATTAGGTACCAGAATGTTCTAGTTGTTCACCGACACAACGTTTTTAAATTCTTTATATTAGTAGACACTTGTAAGTAATAGTGGTTTCAGATGACACCATTCACTGCTCTATATAGAGAGACATTCTAAAGATTAGTCAACAGATCTACTTACATACGTCTTAGCTTTGCTTTACCTCGTGTGAGTAACACACTTCTTTATAGGTAACTAGAGTATCTACAATACAGTAGACTATATTCGCAAATAGACTTTTTTTGGTATCAAGGGGGAAACCGTCAAATGGCACCTTGGGAGAGGATACCGGGTTATGTGGGATTTGTACCGAACTAAAAGCCCCTCGGTGGACTGCCTCTGCTCTGGGGGGCTCCGTGATCTCCATTGGAACTCCATCTTCCGGAGAGCTCACGACGGCATGCAGCCACGTACACACCGCCGTCCTTCCCGGGGCCGTTGGCTGGACGGATCGGTAGAGGATATCTTTGCTATATTCTTTATCCCAAAGCTACAGGAACTTCGTAAATAGACCCACCCTACATTATTATAAACCTAATACCATTTAAATGTCATCCTACAATGCCACAATTCTAGGATCAGACTTATGTTGTCAGTTGACACCATCCCATCTGCACTGAATGCTCTGAATGAAATTAGCCGACAGGTAAGTACAGACGCTTCGCCTAATTAGGTAACTAGATTACTGATGTGAGCGTACAACTTCTTTATATGATTAGGTAACGAAGAAGTACTCGTATGTTGAATAACGATATTTTGCTTAGTTCACACATTTTTATTATTTCTTGCTTTTTATAGGGGTTACCAAGATTATCAGACGTTTCTGTATAGTAAAAAAATATTTGATAATTTCCATAATTAATCTAGTAGTTGACGGATTCAATTACATCATTCTGTTTGGTTGCAACACTTTTTGCATCCAATCGCACAGCTGGGCACGAGTATTTCTCGTAATGTATCAGCTGAACTGACGACCTGAAGACAGCGAGAAGCCACTGGATTCAGAGGGCGCAGGAACGGACAGGGTGGCGAATATTAATAATCTAGCAGAGGACTTTTAAAGGCGCTAAATGGAGACTTAACTTGTTTAGTGCATGATGTCTTGAGTATATATTAATTATTTCGTTGTTATATTTGTTCATTAATGAATGACGCCTCCAGTGCACGGTACGGTGTCCGCTCCCTCTCATCCACAAGCTAGTGGGTGACATGTGTCTGTAATCGTTACAGCGCCGCTGCGGCTAATTGGCGAACTAACTTGTTCAGTGGGGTGTAAGGGTTTATGGGCTAATTGACGCCTAAACTATCTTAATCTACTAGCTGTGCCCGGCGGTCTCACCCGTGTTAGAAAGTACTAAGTACATTACATGACACTCTCCATATTCCTAACCATAGTTCCTAACTACTCGTATCTCCACGTAGAAAAATGATTCCATAAGATCACTTCATCACGACGTAAAAGAAGGACGCACAAACAAACACACTTTCGCATTTATAATATTAGCTACAGCCCTTTTTGCGTCCCACTACTGAGCACGGGTGATTCCCCATCATTGGGGAGGCCTAGAGCTTACTCCATCGCGCTTATCCAATGCCGGTTGGTGGAGAGTTTTAAGATTACAATCGATTAATTTATTTCGTTGTGTTTCATTTACTCGTTCATTCAGGAATACGCAATCAGTTGACGGTATCCGCTCCTACTCAGCTGCAAATGAGATTAGGCGGCAGGTGTCTGCACTAGTTACAGCGCCGCTGCGACTAATAGGCGAACTAACTTGTTTAGTGGGCTGTAAGGGTTTATGGAGCAAATGACAACTAAACTACATTAATCTACTGGCTATGCCTTGTTTGTTTGACCCGCGTTAGAAATTATCAAGTATATTAAAAATAGATAATAATGTGTCTTTCAATAGGAATTTTGTAGGTGGTAGAACTATTATGGTTCCCTCGGGGAAGTACCACCGCTGCACCCACTTCTGCCGTGAACCAACTCTATTGTGTTTCGGTGGAAAGGTGCAGTTGCCGGCCATACTTATATGAGGCGACCACCAGTTTCCGGATTAGCAGCGCAACTGCATACGACCTCGAACAAGACTTACCTATGCTTGCTTGAGGTTGTATGTAGATGTCCACGGGCTGCAGCGACCACTTACCACGTGGCCTGCATGTTCGTCTGCTACTCAATTCAAATAAAAATAAAAAAAGGAATGAGATATTTTACCGCGGTAAAAATCCTCTTAACTATTTATCGCCACGCACAAAAAATATTCCATAAGATTAATCCATCGCGAAGTGTAAGAAGGACAAACAACTAAACACACTGTGTGTAAGTTGTTCATAGATATTTACAGGTTCTATGGTATTTAAAACAAATAAATATTAGCGTTATGCTCAAAGCTTCACATAGTAGGATACCTTCTGTCGTGGGTGTTGTGGATCTACTACCGGATCCGTGGTTACCTATTCCTGCGATATTAAAGTACAAATAGTTAAAATTATTAATTTAATTTACTTAATTAATTATTAATAGTTAAAATTTAAAATTATTTTAAAACAACGGATCAACGCCAGTGCTGGTGTACAATATTATTTCTCTGCAAGTGCGAATTAAGAATAATGTACGGCGAATTAAAAATGAGTCATATGCTTATAAAAAACCGGCAAAGTGCGAGTCGGACTCGCGCACCGAGGGTTCCGTAAAATATTTTTAATGTGTGATCTGTAGTAGGTTTTGATTCCCTTGCGAGTGTCGAAAATTTGCGGCATAAACGGCTCTCTTTCTAAAAACGTCAAAATCTTTTGATTGCGCTGGCTTAGAAGTTTGATTTTTTTACAGCTCCAAGGATAGTAGACCTGAGTATTTGATATAAATTCTAGCTTGATACCTCCACGTGTTCCTGAGAAAAAGAGTCTTGACAGACAGATGGACGGACAAAGTGATCCTATATGGGCTCCGTTTTTTCGTTTCGAGGTACGGAATCCTAAAAATAGCTAGAAGTCATATTTTTTTTATCAAAGTCAAAGTCATAATAAATCTATGCTAGAAGTATATGTTTTAAGTATTTAAATAATTCTTTTTGTAACTTACATGAGGCGATCATCAGCTATCGGAGGAGCAGCGCAACTGTTTACACGACGTGACAACCCGCGTGGCGCAATGGTTGTCATGCCGGACTGCCAATCGAGGGGTCCCGGGTTCGATTCCCGGCGAAACAGAAATTTGAATGATGAATCTCTGTTCTCGGTCTGGGTGTTTGTGTACCTGTCTTTGTATGTGTCCATGGTACCCACGATACAGGGTATTAATTATCTTACTGTGGGGCTATGAGTATGTAACGATTATTTATTTATTTTATTATTTATACACTACTACCACAGGCAAGATGTAGGCTTCGCTGAGGTTGTGTGTACATGAGCTACAACGATTACCTAACACCGCGTGGCCTGCATGTTCTCCTGGTACTCCATTCAATTAAAATAAAAAAAATACTTATTGCTACAAAAAGTACGTACTTACATACTTTTATGTAAGTGTAACAGTTGTAGTGTAACATAAATTGAAGGATAACAACGTGATTGTACCCTCACATTTTCCCCTACTTATAATATTTCTTTCTTCGCAACATGCTTTATCACTGACATCACGTATTGAAGTGAATGACTATGAATGGAAGATCATAACAAGGATTCTATTGAGGGAGCGGATTGTCGGAATGGAAGTTTTTCATACGCCAATTTGGCGATAATGAACGATATTTTCTTTGTAGCACTGCCTTTAGAAATTCCATTTTATAGCACACACAGTTAAAGGGAATAAGGATTCTATTCAAGAACATTTCAAAACATTATATCAGGATTCGTTCACATACATTTATTTTTACTTAAATTTTATCAGCGTAGCGGAATATAATGTGAGCTAAAATTTTAAGCGCTGATCGGAATATAATATGAGCTAAAATCAGTTCTGACTTTGAAGCTACATGTATATTCATTATATTATATCAAAAAAATAAGAGGAGTGGAAATTAAATCCATTTTACGACAATACACAGCTCCTATATTAACAATCAGACATGAAATGGTTAAAGGCATAGAGTTATTATGACTTTGACTACGCAGTATATATAAAAAATCTATGGTTAAAGGAGTTGTTATATAAGCCATTGCAGGAATAATCAACGACGTCAAGTGGATAAAACAGCGTAAAGAAATAGGATAATCGTAATTAGGTAAACGTTGCCGTGCGTCTGAGGGCACAGTCGTTGGTTATCGACAGATACTTGGCAGCCGTCAAAACTTGTCGGAGGCCTTATGGACGGATTGAGAATTTTCGATAATGTGTTGGCTAGTAATTTGCATCTCTAACCCGCTTTCGGCAGCGGGTTCGCGCAAGCTCCTGGCCTCCTCAATAATATAGAGAAGCTCGTGCCCAGCAGAGGGATGCAAAGAGTGTTGCAACCAATAAAAGTGCAAGAACAATCTGGTATGTCAACTGAATAAAACTGGGTAAACAGACTGGTCGGCACTTGATTGTAACATAATTAACAGCCGCTCAGAGGGTCTACTCTGCTTGCCTGTATCTATATCCAAACTTCGTGAATTATCGGGCCTTTCTGGATAATACTCAAATTCTAGCAATATTATTCATTTAGTACAATCACAATATATAAATAAAAAATACTTAAACATGTCAGCAGTATGATAGTTAAAATTAATTAAATAACGTTTTACACTCATAGTCCCACGGTAGGGTGGATATACCCTGTGTCGTGGGTACCATGGACACACACAAAGACAGAAACACAAACACCGATAACAGAAATTTTAAATTATCATTCAAATTTCTGCTCCGCTGGGAATCGAACCCGGGACCCTACTCTGATTGGCAGTCCGACATGGTAACCGTTACGCCACATGGGTCGAGTTGTCCCTCACATATCTTATAATGTCTGGATACGTAAACCGTAATATGGTAAGGGAGCTGACGTGTTTAATATGAGGATAAATGACATGTGTCATAATATGCCACATTTCAAGGAACCATTTTTTTGACGGCTATAACATATCTACTTAATTTTTTAATGTCATTGATTCAGTAGCCTTATGTCATCAATGAATTCGTTCGTTAGTCTGGATAAAACTTGAGAACAGCTGGACCAATGTGGCTCATTTTGGTTTTGAAATAGTAGTAAAAGCTCAAAGAAGGTTTAAAAGGTGAGAAAATATGGAAAAATTGCGAAAATAATAGTAAAACCTCTTATTTTATATAACATATACCTAAGCTGTTAGTAACTTTCAAACATTGGCTCGAGCCATCGTCCAAAAGTTTGACACAGTGTCAATAACTTTTGATCCATCACCACAGAATAAATAATAGTACCTATTTGTATTTGTTTTATTTGAGAGTAAAACTTTTTGAGACGATAAAGAAACAAATAGTTTTTCAATACATTTAATGCAGGACGTCTGCGAGGCCCACTGGTCTCATAAATAAAAAACGATCCTAGTATGCCAAAAACGATTACCAAAATGTCAAACATTACGAACGGATGCGCACATAGTAGGCCCTCAGGTCGCCAGTATATATTCCCTGAAATTCAGTAGCAAATGTGATTCACTTTTATTTTCTTTCAAACGTGATTGTGATACACTAATTAGAGGAAGCAATTAGTGAAGTAACCGTTCTCGGAAAATTTCTCGGCTATTTAGACATACTGACGACCAATGGCGTCAGAGCGATGTTTAGAATACCACAAAGACAAAGTTGCAGACCATGCTTTCCTAAAATTGAAATATTAACACTTCCATGTTTATATATCTACGAGGTATCTGTTTTCGTGAAAGAGAATATTAAAAAGTTCAATATTGAATATACTAGACATCCACGAAAAACGAGAAATATATATAATGTAATGCCAACCAATATTTCGAAAAGTATTTTTTTTAGGAAAAGTCTCTATGGTATGGCACCCACGATATTTAATCATTTGCCAGATTCTTTAAAAGATCTCAATGTTACGAGTTTTAAATTACAACTTAAAAATATTCTCATAAAAAAATGTTATTATACCGTAGATGAATTTTTGAAGGACACAATTTTATTATAATTATGTTATGTAACCACGACATGACGAATATATTAAGATGATAATTTAATTTAATGTTCCTGACCATTTTATATAATTAATTTCATAAATTTTATATTTTATTTATTTTATTAGATTGTTTTATTATAATTTGTGAATTTGTTATGACTTTTAGATAATTATTTTGACATGTATGTTATAATTTGTAAGTTAAAATGCCAATTAGATTGTTTTATTATAATTTGAGAATTTGTGACTTTTAGATAATTATTTTGACATGTATGTTATAATTTGTAAGTTAAAATGCCAGTGTAATTATTATTATTTTTTAATCTAATATTGCACGCCTATGGGGCATAAACAGCGACGCTATTGTGAAATTTAAACACCTATCTTGTATTGTACCTGTTTTAAAGCAATAAAGAATTACTGAATTACTGAATTACTGAATTACTGAATTACTGAATTACTCGTGTGTCTGTTATTTTAGAAATTTGCTCGCTCAGGGCCATGGAGAGATAGACCTAAATGTATAGTAAGTATGTAATTGTAAAGAAGAGATGTCCAAGTAGTGCGCTAAATACATTGCATCAAGAACAGCATTGCTTGGGAAAAGTGTTTTTCGTATGGCTCCTAAAATATACATACCTATAAGAAAGTGCCAGCTAAGCTACGTGATATACCTAACGCTACCTAAAGCTACGTGATATACTAAAGAGTTCAAACATTTTTACTGAAAAAAGTTATTACTCAATTAACGAGTTTCTGACGGATTCAATATAATAGTAGGTACATATTTGTACTTTTTGTGATTTGTATAATTTGAATTTTTATAATATATAGTCGGGCCCTTAGTAAAATATCGTACCTTTCGTTCTGAATGGGCACCGACTCCAAAATAGTTTTAACAGTCATTACCATAAGCAAAAAGAAGTCTGTACTGAACAATTTTATTTTTAACACGCTTTTATTAACTTGACCTGTATGTATGTATGTAACGGAATCTTTTAACTTCATTTTCACTTAACTTCTAGGAGACTTATTAACTTGAAAATTTGCACAGAGTCAAGGGCCGATGACAATACAATAATCTCATAACTTTATATTAAAGTCCTAACTAGGATCATCAGGATAAAAAAAATTATACGAGGGACGGCTGATAAGTTCGCCGCCTAAGGTACTTAATGAAACAAATATAAAGTTGTATATTTTTAACACGTCTAAGCGTCTGATTAACTTGAAAATTTGCACAAGGGTCAAGGGCCGATGACAATGCAATAATATGAGAATAAAAATCCAACTAAAAATTAAAAGTAAATAATGTAGTTTAAAAAACACGCTTTTCTGAAAATACGAACTAAAAAGTAAAAAAATAAGAAGAAAATGTATTTGGCTGTAAAAAAAGCGTGGGGTGGTTTTTAAGATACTATTGACACCATGCATCCTACGCCTTATTTTACAGTAAAATACATTTTCTTCTTATTTTTTTACTTTTTAGTTCGTATTTTCAGAAAAGCGTGTTTTTGAGTTTTTTAAACTACATTATTTATTACCGTTTGAAGTCGGTTCTATTTTTTTGTTAAAAACTTAATTAATAATGACATTATTCGAATTTTAATATTATGATTATGTAATTTATTTTAATTTAATTTTTATAAGAATAATATTTGTAGGTATATCCACGAGGATCAAATAAAGCGGATCTATAAATAATTAATGCTAATGAAATTAAAATCTTCGCGCATCGCTGTTTTAAAAAATATGTGGGCATCTAATTTACTCATTATAAAGGAAAAGGTTTTTATTATTGCACCTGTTTTCTCCACTGTGTACGCCTGAGGGATAAAATTGATCAAAAGGAATAGAAAAATCGACCAACCCGCACTTGATCAGCGGGGTGGACTAAGGTCTAGTCAACTAAAATCTGAGGGATGGCTAACGTTTTTAATTTTCCAGTGCTAGTAGGCAGTACTGGACAGTTAAAAAGTTTAGAAAATAAATATTAAGTATGTCAAAGAGTTGAAAAGGATCCGGCATTACTTGTATTACCTAGTTGGATAGAACTTTTTTCACGAATTTGATACCAAAGACTCTCCCCTTGAAATACCGACCTAGGCCAATTCAGCTTACTGTTCTGCTTACACAGTTGCCATGGTCATCTTGAAGTGTACTTACTGTTTTATGATATCCTAGCAATATTAATTATTATAAATTTTAGTCAATGAGTTAGAACATACCTCATCTTTGTTCGGAGGTGGGCGTAAATGACTGCGACTAAATAAGTAATGCAGTTCACGAACAAATTCAACTTTTGTTCTCTATATGTATGTAAAAATCTTTGAATAAATTTATTTATTCAGTTTATTATAATTCGATTAAAACTTTGGATACTAGAACACATACCAACACACAATGTAGTTGAAAAATTTAGATAGTTCTGAATCAGATAAGTCGATTTATACCATAACAGAGCAAAGGAAGCGAGCGTGCCGATTGAATGAGTCTCTTGATTGTAACTGCATTATCTGAAACGAGCGTTTGCTAGCAGTTTTTTTACATATGTCTCTGCTCGTAAATTTAAACTATCTCTAATTATTCTGCTATACATTAACCTATTCTAATTGAAATAACAGAAGACAAAGAACTGTATTCCTAGATTCCTTATGGACTATTATTTAGCACGTTTTTGGCAAATAAATAAATAAATAAATATTCCATGGTCACCGACTAAAAACTAAAATGTTTGTAAATCTTCTATATATAAAAATGAATTGCTGTTCTTTAGTCTCGCTAAAACTCAAGAACGGCTGAACCGATGTGGCTTATTTTGGTTTTCAAATAAAAGTAAAAATGCAGGGAAAGTTTAAACAGTTAGAAACAGTGGAATAATTGCGAAATTAATATCAACTTATTTTATTTTATATACATAAAAACATTGGTCTTTTCTTCTTCAATTATGGCATCGCAAACTCTGCATATTGCCAGCGTCAAGTATAATTTTTGCATCACGTTTTTGCCAGTTTCGGTGAAACTGAACGAGTAATAATAGGTCATCGTCATTAATCAGCCAGTCAAGTCCGTCAGACATTCAAGGAAAGCGATGGCTTCTTGAGTAAAGTTATTTTACTTGAACTATAAGCAATTTCTTAGACATTAATGTTATGAAAACATGTAATAAATAGGCTTAGAATTACACATGCTGCAGTAAGTACCAGAGATGCTGCTGTACTCATGTAGCCATCATATTGGTATTGGCAAAACATATATGTTGTTACATAGATAATAACTGAGACTGAAGGTTTGTCGTGGGTACAAAGGATGGAAAAGCACACGAAATTTGCTAATAGTAGTCACTCATCTAACATATATCTGTTCGTGCCCATTTCGTTCTGCGTTCTCAAGTGTTCTACTTGATTTCTACGCCAACCGCAGGGTTTATGAAATAAATACTCATCTTACTACAGAATAAATTTCTTTCATTAATAAATTTCTGTATAAATAATAATTGTAATGAATTAATGAAGACACGAGCGTAAACAGGAAACTGTCAACCACTCCGTGTAATCATTTTGGCTCTTAGTTTGATTGTTTTTCTACTTTCTCAGCAAAACAACTGCTGTAACAACCTTAATGAACATAGGTAGAAGTATAAAATTAGGGGCTGGCCTAAAATGATCGTGTTTCTGTTTATTTGCAAAAAGTTTTAATTTATAAAATTACGATACGATTCAGCTTACTTGTAGTATCGGGATTAAGAATAACGCTATTGTATTGCCTGCCTCATCGTAAAAGGTGACTGAAAGGTGCCTTCGGGGGTTGCGGGAGGCAGGAGTGAGAGCTAGAACCGTCCATCAGCGGCCCCGGACGGCGGTGTGTGCGGGGCTGTATGCCGTTATAAGCATTGGAAGGTACAGCGCTTTCAAGGTGATGGGCCCGTTTTGGGACGTTGTGTTCCACTGGAGATGCCGAAGTTCTCCCCAAGCGCGGAGGTAGGCAACCAAGGGGGTTTTAGTGCAGTAAAAATCACACATAACCCTGTATCTCTTCCAGGCCGAGCCGAAAAAGGGTAGTGTGAAAACCATTTTTTTACCGTATCTGAAATTATGTTAAGGTTATTTTACATCACTATCTCAAGAAAATCCAGCCATGTTGCAGTCTACTCCCAAGTTTTTTTATCTACAACTTTCTACAAATTTCACATTGTTTCTGGAATGAGTTCATGAAAAACAAACTGCCATGATAGATTGTATATCAAATTTTTATATACTTTTAATGCAATGAATATTTGTAAAGCCAGGAGAGTACCATCGCTTTCAAGGTGATGGGCCCGTTTTGGGACGTTGTGTTCCACTGGAGATGCCGAAGTTCTCCCCAAGCGCGGAGGTAGGCAACCAAGGGGGTTTTAGTGCAGTAAAAATCACACATAACCCTGAATCTCTTCCAGGCCGAGCCGAAAGGGTAGTGTGAAAACCATTTTTACCGACTTCCAAAAGAAGGAGGTACTGTATTCGGCTGTATGTATTTTTTTTTTTATATATGTTCACCGATTACTCCGCCGTTTGTGAACCGATTTTCAAAATTCTTTTTTTGTTCGGTAGCTTATACTCCCGAGGTGGTCCCATTGTCACCAAATCAGGATCTGATGATGGGATCCCAGGGAAATCGAGGGGAACTCTCAAATTTTATAGGCACACACATTGATTTTCTTATAGTTTCTGAAGCATAAGAAATATTTACGCATAGAAATCATCATCTCATGTTGCTGAGCTGATGATGGAAGGTACTGCGACAGTGAGGAGTTGAGAGCAAATTCTTTCAATAAATAGTTTTTTATTCGAAATCTTACGTTCCCGAGGTGGTCCAACTGTCACCAAGTCAAAGTCTGATGAGGGGATCCCAGAGAAATCGAAGGGAACATTCAAATTTTATAGTACAACAAATGTTTTTCATATTTTTACAAAAGCAAAACAGACATTTGTGTATAATTATCGTCATATCATGTTGCTGAACTGATGATGGAAGGTACTACGACGGTTAGGAGTTGAGAGCAAATTCTTTCAATAAAGGTTTTTTTGTTCGAAATCTTACATTCCTGAGGTGGTCCAACTGTCACCATGTCAAAATTTGATGATGTGATATTAGGGAAATCGAGGGAAACACTGAAACTTAATAGGCACACACATTCTTTTAGTCATATTTTTAACATAATACAAATATTTATGTCCGGTAATTATCACCTGATGTTGCTAAGCTGATGATTGAAGGTACAACTCCTCAACGGTTAGGAGCCGAGAGCAAATTCTTTCTTTAATTTATACGTTCAGGTGGACTGATAGCAGTATTCTTTCAGGCTATTAGATAAACATGATTATAAAAGGTAAATCTGTTTAAAGTTTAGAAGTTAAGTGAATTTTTTTCCAATTATGCTAATACATACAGAATTATCAAAATTACTAAAAAGAGTGAAATAAATTAAGTTTTTAACAAAAAAATAGAACCGACTTCAAACGGTAAAAAATAAAATTGTTCAGTACCTACTTCTTCTTGCTTATGGTAATGACACTTAAAACTATTTTTGAAGTCGGGCCCTTAGTGAAATGTCCTGTCTTAGTAAATATAGTGCACCTTTCGTTCTGAATGGGCACCGACTCCAATATAGTTTTAACAGTCATTACCATAAGCAAGAAGAAGTAGGTACTGTCCCACTGTCTGTACTGTCGATGTCGGTGCCAATTTAGAACGAATAGTACGACATTTGCTAAGGGCCCGACTCCAGGAATAGTTTTAAGAGTCATTACCATAAGCAAGAAGAAGTAGGTACTGAACAATTTTATTTTTTACCGTTTGAAGTCGGTTCTATTTTTTTGTTAAAAACTTAATTTATTTTACCGTATCTGAAATTATGTTAAGGTTATTTTACATCACTATCTCAAGAAAATCCAGCCATGTTGCAGTCTACTCCCAAGTTTTTTTATCTACAACTTTCTACAAATTTCACATTGTTTCTGGAATGAGTTCATGAAAAACAAACTGCCATGATAGATTGTATATCAAATTTTTATATACTTTTAATGCAATGAATATTTGTAAAGCCGCATCGCATTTTAATACGAATATTAATTCTGATAAATAAGTGAAGACACAACCGAAAATGCAGTAATTTCATTCTTGCTCTTATTTGATACTTTTTTAATTTCTCAGCAAAACATTGTTACACTAACAATATTAACGAACGTAGATTAAAACGTAATTAGAAGCTTGGCAAAAATTAATCAAGTTTCAGCTTGTTTTTTGAAAAGGAGTCTTGATGATAGAGTCTTGTTCTTGTATTTGTCGTAAATAAATTATTGTGACAGCGGGTTCCCGGTAATTTTTGAAAAAACAGTAAAATAATCTGTACAAATAATATAACCGAAACCGGTGAAATCCATACTAATGTAATAAATGTGATAGCGCGTTTTTTTGTCAATTTTTTTGTATGTTTGAAAAGAAAAGAAAAGATCTTTTTTTCATTTGAATGGAGTAGCAGACGAGCATGCAGGCCACGTGATGTTAAGTGGTCGCTGCAGCCCATGGACATATACATACATACAACCTCAAGTAAGCATAGGTAAGTCTTGTCTGAGGTCGTATGCAGTTGCGTTGCTACTCCGGAGGCTGGTGGTCGCCCTATGTAAGTGTGGCCGGCAACTGCACCTTTCCACCGAAACACAATAGAATTGGTTCACGGCAGAAGTGGGTGCAGCGGTGGTACTTCCCCGAGCGAACCATAATAGTTCTACCATCTACAGTAATATAAATAAAATATTTTATTTGCACAAATATGGGTAAAAAAAGGTTTTACAAAAATATTTAGATCGCCATACTTACCCTTTAGGGTGTACAAATTTTATTGTAAAAGTTATATACTTATTACAAGTTAAAATTAAATTTAAATTATAAACTAATTATTTACAATAAACACTAAAATACGCACGCACTTAAATACGCTTAAATAATTGTAAATTATAATAACTTGAGTTGCTTAAATTCAATTTAACCCAATTTTGTGCTTTTTGTACAAATTTATTTTATTTTATTTGAACCGTACGTGGTTCACCGTCATCAGCTTTGGGCGCCCACCATGATGGGTTTTTGTACGCTGAGAGGAAAATAAGCTGGCGGAAAAAAACCTCCCAGGGCTTTATCCCGCGAAACGTCTTATTGCCGATGATGACGACACGCAAGACATTAAGAAGACTGCCGCGTCTGAGAACAGCCTAAGCGTTCCCTCCACCACTCACGCTAGCGGCCGCACCAGCCGCGCCGCTCGAGCCGCAGCGCGCAGTCTCCGCCGCGATGCCACCGCGACCGGCGGGAGCTCCTGAAGAAGGTCCTCGGTCAGGACCGAAACATGTCGGCAATACCGATAAAAATTTACGTGAGTAAAGTCGTGTAATATATAACTACAATGTTAGTGTACACTCACGATTCGTTCAATAAGAAAACGTCTTATTTATGTTATTTTTTTTTACTTTATTATTTATTTTAGTAATGTATTTTATTATATATTTTTATATATCGTTTAGAAACTCATCATTTGTTCTTCTTTTATGTCGTATCCGTGCTATGAATTGATTTTTTTGCATAGTTAGGGGCTGGAGAGTGCCATATTCAACTTTTTACCTGTGGAAAATATCTAACTTCTATTGAAAAACACGTAGCCCACGCGGACGAAGTTGCGGGTGGAAACCTAGCTCAATAATTATGTTCTTTATAAGTAACATCTTATTATTAATTCAACTATTTCTATGTTTTAGGTATTTAACAACCATTGTATTTGCATTTTTCCCTCAATTATTTCTCAGTATTATTTATTAATTAAAATTAATTAATGAAGACACGAGCGTAGACAGTAAGCCGCCGACAACTTCGATATAAGTAATCTTATTCTGACTCTTAATTTGATTTCTTTTTCGAGTTTCTCAGAAAAGCAACTGTTGTAAGTACCTAAACGAATTTAGATTAAAAAACTATTAGGAGTTTGTAAAAATATTCGTGCTTCTGTTTGTTTCGTAAAAATAAGATTTATTTTCAAATTTTAAACTTATACTTCTGAACCAAACATTTAGAAGAACCATTTTTTGTCTTTGCGGCAGATAGTTCCTTAACGTTAGCTTTTTTAAGACGCTTTTATGAGATTGAGCTGTAGCTAATAGTAGGGAAGCCCTAGAGGGGATTTTAGGATTTACTCGAGCGCTTTAGATTAAGATATGAGGTACACCTTGCATCCTATTGAGTACTGCCACGTTTAAAAAACCTTCTATATAGGTACAGTATTTTTTTATGTTACTTCCGGATGTCAAAATAGTCAGATTAGAATGCCCGTTACCTTTGAACCATGGCATTTTAAATAATAAAAATTCGAACTCTCCCGATTTAGCCAAAATGCTGTTTTATTATTTCGCTGTTTTGTACACATTCGTACTAAAATATTCAGATTACTGAAATATGAGTCACCATGCATTTAAATTACTGAAATATTACCTACTTACCATGCATTTCATTTATTCTACTATTGATCGATATTTGTCGATCGATATATGTACCCTGAGCGGTGGGTACCATGGACACACGAAAAGACATAAACACAAACACCCAGACCGAGAACAGAAACTGAAATTCATCATTTCAATTTCTGTTTCGCCGGAAATTGAACCCGGGACCCCCGATTGGCAGCCCAGCATTGTAACCGTTGCGCCACACAGGTTGTCATTGTATTTGTATACGTATTTATGCAATACCGATGAATGAGCGGATGAAATCCCGAGGAGCTTGTAAAGGCCTAACATAGCTCAATCACCTACACTACCTCCTCACCTACGTCACAATCCTACGTATAGATAGGTTTAGTCGAAATTCATCCCAACGGAATGAGAAACACCACTAAGCGAACAACCAACGGAAGGGGAAATACACTTATTTACAACGATAAAGTAAAAATTCGTTGATGAATTTTCCAAATTAATTTCTATTAAGTTTCCACGCCTGAACTACTGAAGCAATTTTAATGTAAGTGCGAACCTTGAGCCTTGATTACATAGGAACATAGTTGAGATACTATTCATAAGGAGTCGAAACTTGGATAGAAACGTATTTTGTTTCTTATAAATAAATAAATATTAACGTTACATACTCATAGTCCTATACTGACTGAATGAAGCGCGCATGGCCCGGCGGTTAGCGTAGAACGCAAACGATCTGTGCAACTAAGCCAAACGGGCGCGGTCGGGTGTGAGATGGGTGACCGCTAGTGGCAAAAATTTTCATGCGCGTTTCCGTGCTTCGGAGGGCACGTTAAGCCGTTGAGGTCCCGGTTGTTGTCGATAGATAACAGTCGTTAAACCTTGTCGGAGGCCTTATTGGCGGTTTGAAAACATCCGACAGCGGGTTGGCCACTAACCCGCATCTCTACCAACCCGCATTGGAGCAGCGTGGTGGAGTAAGCTCCAGGCCTCCCCAATAAAGGGGAGAGACCCGTGCCCAGCAGTGGGACGCAAAAAGGGTTGCAGCCAGTCTTATACTAATATTCCCCATGTTATGGGTTCCTACCGCGGAAACACCATACGAGTCGTTAATAACAAATATCCCAAGGAAATATTCTAAATCATAGTTTTAAACAAAACAAAAGTATAAATTGACTCCTCGGCACTTTACCAATTCCCAAGGGCTAATTTCAAAATGGGTTTAGTGTTTTCCTTGTTGGACAACGGAATATAGTTAAATTATTTGATTTGTCAGTTTATTTATGTATATATTAGTATATGTATAAAGCCCCAACTAAACCTATTTTCAAGAAAACGCTCCGAGAGTTTTATTTAAAGTCGGTCGATATAGTCTAAGATATTCAACGTTCCTACCACGCTAATATTTATGTATTTATATGTATGTATATTATATAAGTATATTTATTATATTTTTGTATGTTTTATATTTTTATGTACATTATGTAAATGTGTGTATATTATATTATATGTTTGTAGATATAAGTAGTTAATTTTATTTAAAACTGTGTCAGCTTCTCTCACTCAGTACTCTTTCTACCTACCTACAAATTCTCACCATCACCATGGGTTGACTGATAGAGAATACCACTAGGCATTAAGTCCGCCCATTGTTAGCCTAGTTTTTAGGTGAACAATTAAAGAATAAATAAATAAATATATATATACATTATTTTTTTACCATAACAAAATTTATTCGCGATTTTAACGGCCATTTACCATTACAGGACGTCCAGCATCGTACCTATCTGTTACCATATGTAGACTGCGTTACTACTCGTACTTCCAAGTCAATGGCCATGTTTGCAGACGTATTCCTATTATCAGTACCCCAGGGACAAGAAAATAGATGAATGGGCTCTGCAAGTTTGCTGTGTATGTTGGTACAAGTGGGGTCTTTCAAATGCATACAAAGTCAATCCATTCACCCTCTCTCCATGAATATGATCAATGTAAATTTGAACTGCAGGAACTACATTTGCCCACGTTAACATTGTAGACTCTCAATCAAGTCAAACCCTTGGTCTGTTTTCGTAGATTGAGTGCTAATTTTGGCCGTTGACTTTTACCAAGATTTTGTGTGAGTTTCGACCGGGGAAGCAATTATGAAGATGCGCATGCTAACAATATTACATGGCGCTACTATTAGCTTTTAATGTATCAGCATAACTGTATGTGACCTCCAGTGAGAGATTAATACATTTCTAAGATATAGGATTTTGTTTTCCTACCCAAATTTTTTAAATAGTTTGTATAGAGGCTACATTGAGTAGACAGCGTGTATGTAAGACCCCAGGATCTTTAACAACTATTTTTCACCTAACCTAAAATTGACCCCTACGCTATAGCCTCGGCTGGTAAATTCTAAACTGATGACCTCGGGCAAGACTGGGGTTTGCGTGAGGTTGGGTGTAGATGTCCATGGGGTACAATAATGTTAAGTTTGATACCAAGCAAGAAAGCAAAAAATAATTAAAGATTTGTAAGCATCCACAACACCTACCAATTCGCATTAGAACAATTGGCTGAGTAAGCTCCACGCCCACCTAAAAATGGGGAGAGACTCGTGCCCAGAAGTGGATCGCAAAAAGAGTGGCAGCCAAGCGTCCACTATGATGTATATCACATACACAAACACACACATACACACACACACACACTTTACCTCGCTTTAGCTTTGTTTAATTTTAATTGGTATATTATCTTAAATTAACTTAACTTTAACATTAAGAAGAACAGAACTTACGTTAGTGTAGTAGTATAAGTTTTACCGATAAATTGTATTGTACCTACCTTATTTGTTATGTACCTGGAACATACTCGTATTTACTGAGTGTTATAGGGGAGGTCGTAATCTGCTGCGACACTTTACTTTTGCAGTGGATTACAATCAATAAGTTTTGTATATCTTTATTACCTATGTTCAATAAAGTTCTTTGAAATCTTTGTAATATCAATGAAGTTTTTTTAAATAGCTAAAGTGGTCCAAAGCTAATTTCTCATAGAATCCGGCACGATCGCTCAAACTTTAATTTAACGGAGTTAATGCGCGTTTCATCGTAATCCATAATGCTTTCACTTTGATAGTGTTAAGTAGATCATTTTTATAATAACATGATTGCAAATGACCTAACATTTAATGTGATATGCACAACCTGTTGGGAAGGAGAGTAGGCGTTTCGTGAACTAATGAAAAACGTTTCAAAAATTCTTCTTCTTTATTTTTCTGTAAATATCTCTAAAATAAAATGTGATTAATGCAAAGCAAGAGATAAAAATATAGTAAAAATACTTACAGAATAGTGTATAAAATGGTTTACGCTTTTTATGCATCATAATTACAAAAAACTAACATGTTCTGATATTTTCTTTTACTTTGTGACATCGTTTACATACTAGTAGAAGCTTATTTTTACACTGCTCTGCGGGTTCATACATGATTATATGAAATTAATTTCTTATCGATACCTTCTATAAAAAATGTTTTGAATTGAGGCAGACAGATGTACAACACAGTGATACTGTGAAAGTTCTTTTTTCTCTTTAAAAATTGGAACCATAAAAATAACTTAAAAAAAAAACCAATAAATACGTCATATTATACTAATATACATTTGACGAACTGTATGTTCCGGATCTATGACTTAATTGAATTAGATTTAATACTTCTTAGTTACTTACTGTTTTTGTAATACACATTTATTAAGTAAGTAGGTACACAGTTGCAAAACTCAGGGTACGATCAAATTTGCTCTAACGAGACTACCAGCATGCGGACAAACTGAAATAGTTTTTGCAATGCTGATAAATAAATAATTGTAAAAATGTTTCTTATATAAATAAATGAAAAAATGATAGTAGTAGTAGATATGATTATTTTATTTTATTCATGATTTAAAATCAGAGTTTTTTTCCTACGGCTTTTTTTCTCTCATTGACCCAGCGGTGGGTAGGCATTAAAGTCGAAGATCCGTTAAAATTTAATTTAACGGATTCTTAAAACTTTAAAATAAACTTGAAATTTAAAATTTAAATTAAGTTATAATTGTAATTAATTTAGTAAATAAATAACTGTAGGTTAATTTAGTGATTATTGGATGCCTGAATAAGGTAGACTGTTTAAATACTATTGTTAGATGCAAACACCAAATTTTTTTGTAAACAGTCATCAATAAACGTTTTTCATTTCATTTCATTTCAAATACAGTAGAGATTTATTGATTCCATAAAACTAATCCACTAAATATAAGGCTAAACTAAACTTTTGTACCATTATTTAATATTTGTTTTACTAACTCAGGTATTACTAATTTAGATCTTAAAATGCCTTTTGATATTTTGTTTTTTAATTGAACAGAGTTTTAATCCGATCTGATAAATAATGAGTAACTGAAGAACTAAGATTTTTAAGAACGAAATGCGCTATTGTACTCTATTTCTTTGAACCTTAAGCAAGGTTTTAAGTTTCATTTTGATTTTCTTATTAAACAAGATTGAATTTAGTTTAAATCCACTGGAGAGTAAGTACTGTTTTTTGTTTTTAAAACTCTTTCGAAATTCGTTTGTTCTCTTAATTAATCTTTTTTTAGTTTAAACACTTATTTATACATTTTATCAAAGTTATGCTTAAAAAGTTTAAGCGTTTAAAGTTGTTCGTGGAATAGGGATGGATACATGCTTTAAAATAGAATTTGAATAGAAATTTCTCACATTTTTCCAGCTTGGAAATGTTTTGAAAGTGCCAGGTATATATTAATAAATTTAGTCTGTTCAGGCCATAGATTTTTTATACCTATTCTTGACGTAGTCAAAGTCGTAAAAAATCTATGGTTCGGAACATTATTTAAAACTAATAAAAAAAGAGCCGATATAAAAAGACGATTTTATTAGGAATGTTTTCCTAACGTTATGCCTTTTTTTGACTAGATTAGAGTCTGTCAAATCTCCATCAACACTTACCAGGTAGTTTTTAATATATCTTGGTACAAAATTTTACACTTTAAATAGAAATAAATTTTCTAAAAAACGTATTCGACAGCACAGTAAACATTGTAGAGTCAGTTGCATTTAAAAAGTAAAAAAGGTAATGAAGCGGATTGCAGCATGTCTGGATTTCCTTTAGGTACTTGGTATCATAAAATAAGACAAAAAAATTAAGACTCTTTTTTGAAGTCCACTATTTTGCTTTATTTTATATCCAAATATCACCGTAAAAATGAAATTTTGTTCGACGAGGTACGTGTTATAGTATGTCTTGGACACTATGCATGCCACCGTAAGCATCGGAAGGTACAGGAGAGCATATCTGCTCTCCCGAAGATGGGCCCACTCTGGGCGCCGCCCGTGTGTCACCGGTTCGTTCCACTGGAGATCCCGGAGTCCTCCCCAAGCGCAGAGGCAGGCCATCGAGGGGGTTTTAGTGTGGTCAAATCCCACATAAACCAGTATCTTCTCCCAAGGTGCAGGGTACCTTTTGAAGATTTCCCCCCCGATAACAAAAAAGGACACTATGCAAAATCAATACATACCTTATTAGGGTTTCAGTAAACCATGATTGGATAGCAGGATAAGTGTCAGTTAATTTTATTAATGTTATGGCCTTTTAAATAGACACAGAAATATAGTCAAATGACTATAAATTATTGGTAACGTCACGTCACAGTAAGTAAAGGCATCCTCTAGGATCTCATTTCGTACTGATTTCAGGCATTCCAATGTGTCAGTGTGTATCTCCAAAACATATTGTGCTGAATAATATATTGGCTGTTTGCATGATAAGTGAAGATGTCAAGTGACGTCGGTTTGCGTGTGGACATACTCGTACGTACCTTCTATACCAAATGTAGGTTGTAGGTGTAATCTTTCATTACGTATTAACATTCAATGTATTGGGAGGTAAAGATGATCCTTTGAACTTCCTGGCTAAAATAGATATTGCCACTTGGACTATGCGTTAAATGCGACTGTGTATAAGTAACTCATCTATGCATGAAATTCGTTATCAATGTGCCTTATAGCTAACGATCGCTGTTTTAATTCTAAGAATCTAAGTATCAGTTTTCGTTTTCAAGTCATTGAGTAGTTAAGTGATGTAGCTACAGAATTGAGTTTAATTTTAAGCGCTATAGGGCCGTAGTGAAGTTGGAAGCCGAGGTTATTTCAATAAAAACGGATCAAATTAAGGTTTGTGTGGATAGGGTCGGTACTGAAATAAACGTAGCCGGGAGGCTTATTCGCAATCCAGTGTTTGTGGTCGAGCTGAGTGAAGACAGGCGCGGATAGCGGCGCGCGACGACGGCGTCGATACGCGCAGCCGCGCATCCGCGTGATGTTGCCGCGGACCGTGGACACGCGCACTCCGCACCTTCGACGAACTCTCCGCGACGCACGCCGCCTCGTCCTCTCCGCGACATTCCTTACCGACCTCGACTTGCGACGCGATTTTGTATCAATACACAAGCTCGGTAACGATTCTGTGTTTCACCTATATCAGTTTAACGGCTAGAACGAGTGTTAAGGGGTACGTTTTCCATTCCAGTTCTGGGAAAACAAACATCACACAGTGTAAATCGCGCAAGCGCTCCGCAAGCGGACATGACGAAGGCGGCCATCTTGCTCGAGGACGCACTTTCGCCTCGCCCCAGACTCCAGGACTGATTTGAATCTTCCGTAAAGGACCTGTGAAAACGTGCGATGGGTCGCGGGCGAGGCTCCGCGACGGCCGTCCTCTGAGACCGCACCGCGCCGCCGCTATCGATCCGGCGGAGCGCGATGGCGTTCGCGAAGTGAATGCGGACATCGGGACCGAGTCGAAGCCCCCGCGAGCCAGCGGAGCGCCTGTACAGTGACAGTGTTGGAGTGGTCGCGCGGCATGTGAAACAGGGTGCCGACGCTGGAAGGGCGCGCGGGCGGCGGCGGTTGACCGCGCGCCATGGGCGAGGAGTATGCGCGCTCCCCTTGCGAGCGCTTCCCGGCGGCGGGCGCGTTCAGCGTGGCGCCGCCGGAGCGGCTCAGCCCGCCGCCGCCCGCGCCGTTGCCGGACCGCTTCTCGGCATCCCCGCGGCGTGTGCGCCGGAGTGCGGAAGTGGAGCGCGCGAGGAGGCCACGCTACGTGCCGCCGGCGGCGCACGTGCCGGTGGAGCGGTACGTGCCCCGGCCGCCGGCGCCGCTGCGGCCTCCGCCCCCGGTGTACTGCGGGTTGGCGTGTCGGCCGCCGCCACCTGCGCCGCGGAAATGCTGCGGCCCAGCGTGCCGCGAGGATATCGCGGGCTCTCCACCCCCGTCGCGTTACGTGGAGTACGTGGGTGCTGCGGCCGCTCGTCGGCTCGCCTGCACGCCGCCACCGCCGCCACCGCCTGCGCTCCAGCTGCCCTGCGAGCCGCAGGAGCCGCCGTGTTGTGTGCAAGCTCGCAGGCGACCACCACCTCCACATGATTGGTAAGTCCTTGAAACCTAGGTCATCTCGAAAGTCATACAAATTTACACATAAACGAACAGGTGAATATATTGATTATAATAAACATATAACAATAACGAAGCTTTTGAAATAAAACTCTAGAAGATTTACATCTGAACAGATGAAAATAAATAAATTACTGATGACGTAAACGTACCCGCTAGGTACGTAGCAGCGAGGAGACGCCTCCATCGGAATTAGAATGTTAGGGATTGAAAGGGTTTGAACGGCACACAGTGGCCCGTTTGTGATAATTGGCTAATATTTCGTGGGTGGAATTGATAACGGATGATTGATGACTGTGGCTAACGACGCCCGTCACCTTGTCATCCCTTGGATAAAATCGCTTGCGTACGCAAGCATATAAATATTTTTGTGTGACTGGACCAAATTTGCGTAATCGGTCCAACGTGACATCATTTCTAGGTGTGCATAAATTATGTGTATAAAACCTTTTTTGAAAAGATACAGATATAGAAATATGGTTTATTGGATGACCGATATAAGCACATAAACACTGATATTTTCAGCATTCCAATGTTTTTATTTTGTCCGCAAGCAAGTATAATTAAAATAAAGTCAAAAATAATCTCGAACCTACGCATATAATTATAAAAGATACCTACGAGTATTATGCGTAGGTACGAGAATACATAATGCGTAGGTATCTTGCGAGACACAGAATCAGACTGCCAGAAATGATCTACAACATTCTCGGTTCCACCCACCTCTGTTTTCGGTGCCTATCAATAATTTAGGCTGACTAACATAGGCGGTATTAGTTACGCTTTCAAATTGTGTTTTTATGCAAAATAGGCAGTGTTATATCTAGCGTTAGCGTGGCTTTTCGATATTCAATAACATTGTTGATTTTAAAAAGAAATACAAAGTAATTTATTTTAGTTTTCAATTGACGAAAGCTTTTGTACCTGTAATGAAGCAGAATCTTAAATCTAAAACTTAAGTATAAATTTTAATTCTATTCTAATAAGGATGATTTTAGAAAAACATTCGGGTTCTGTTCAATCTCAATTAAGTTTAATTGAAATTCCTATAAAGCGTTTTTGTGAACTTTACCTATTCTAGGTATTTTCTATTATAAAAAAAATGAAAATTTTGCTGCTTTGTTTTTCGATGTTTTCTGATGGCGATGTTTTCTGAGAAGTAATACAAATAAGTACATTCTGTGAACATATTTTGTGTTTTTTTAGGAATATCGGTTTTTAAGAATACCTATTGTAAAATCAGGGGATTTCTCGGATTGGTTGGAGGTTCTGCACACATCTATGTCGAACGTAGATTTGTATTTAGAATTTTAAAAATGATATAATATGGCTTATTCAAACTATTTTCGCCACTATCAGAATGGGTAAAACCACTATGGTCATTGATTATTCATATTTTCTCTGCTTGCTGTTTTTACTGATTTTATAAGTGTAGATAAACGAGGTATGATTTAAGTACATTAAATGAATGGAAATATTTCAATTAAACATAAGCCACAATGAAACCAGTGTTTCAAAATTCATATTTTAAATTATGCCTTTAAAATGTTTATAGTAAAATTTAAATTATCATTTTATGAGCTTTTTAAAACAAAACATAATTGTTATAAAATTATGTTTTTGTTTTTACACCGGTTTACATGCGGTTGTTTTGCGCACAGAACATATTAATTTAAGTTCTGTGGTTTTGCGTGAGTGGTTTTACTTTATTCAGCAAAATCAGCGATCAGCATTGTGTGTGCGAAAATTGTGAAAATTTTAACTTATGAATAATTAAATTTGTTACAGTCACTGTGTTCAATAATAAGTTTTTTTTAAGTGAAAACTTCTTTAGCGACGTTGTGCACTATTTTTGGGATGGGTAAAAAATATTGAACTCGCGTCAGGACACGTGGCCTGATCGAATATTCGTAAGAAGTATATTTGTAAAATTCGTTTCATATTTAAAATATGGACTTTGAACAAAGTGCATCTTTTAATGAAAAAAGTGACGAAGAAATAGGGAAAGAAATGAGTGAGTACTTTATAAAAATACTAAATGAAAACCTAATGAAAATACGAGATGAAAAATAGTACTGATAATAAAATCAATTCGTGAGAAATTATTCCCTAAGCATTCCAAAATATCAAAAATGCACAACGTTAATGTTCAAGTTTTCACTTCTGCCGGCACTACCGGAGTGCAACCCGTTTTTATTTTAAAGTTCTCATTATTATCAGTTCATCGCATTCATCTACAAAAGTAACAGTAGGTACAATATTAGCTAGTAGTACTTTGGTGCAACCTTCAGAAAAAACCTACATATCTACGTAAGGAAACGTATTTGCTGTAAGTAGCGTAGAATGGCGTAAGTGGACTGAATACACAGCTATATTCAGAAAAAAAATCTGCGTCGAATGGTCTGGGTCTCTTATCGCTACGACGTCGAAAAAATTTAAAATAGGGTATAATTTTGAAAAGTTTACGTCTTCAATTTGCTGTAAGTCACTAAAAATCATCTGATTCTGATTCATCTGATATAAATTACAGCATTCATATGGAATGAAAGTAACATGTGAAAATATTACTTCCAGCATTCTTTTGGGGTTCAAATTAAATACAAGGTTACTTACAACATTCTTATGGTGTGCAAATTGAACACAAGATTACTTACAGCATTTTTTCAGTCTGTAATTTAAGTTTACGATAAGTTTACAGCACTTCTCCTTGCAATAACCGTGCATTTTATCGTATTACGTGTGAACCGGGCATTAAACGAAATTAGTTTGACAGATTTGTATGAAACTACTGTCAAATAGTGATTTGAATTCTATTTAAGCATAAACAAATTTTGGTGCATGACGCCTTTTGAATAATAATTGAAATGTATGTTCTTAGAGAGCAAGCTACATATTTATGTAATAGTAACGAACAAAATAATAAACTTACAGCATTTTATTTTTACCACACATACAAACTATTCTTTATTTATATCTATTAAGTCTTAAATATGTTATATTTTTTTTAGGATTCGTCTTACATCTTTTTCATAGTACGTAAAATATTAAATTTTTCAATTACAGCATTTCAGTTCTTAGTGATAGTGAGTAGTACTACAACCATAACCATCATCATCATGTTCATCACTATTACCAACATTCCCAAATAATATTTAAATAATATTTTTTCGCATATTAGTACTAAAGGTTTATTAAAGTTCAGACAGACTGACATGACGAATCTTACGAATACAAAACAATACGAATTATTACGGAACCATAAGGTTTCCGTTTTGCTAGTTGGTTACGGGAAATTAAAAAAGGGTTGGTTTCAATGGACAGATATATCTGTTTTAATGATATCTAACTATAATATTTTATTATTTATATAGATCGTTCAAGATCTAAAGTTCAGTGATAGACAGAGAAACAAATAGCCGAAATGTAGATACATACGACATCCCGTTTTTAACTTTAAGGGCACGAAATCCACCAAGCGATTCTTATTTTCATTTTTATTTTAAAGGACAATATAAAAGAGAAGAGCTTTGGCCGCTAAAGTTATAAGTCGGAGGGATTTGTAATTCGGGGTACAAAATTTGCTTACTGCCTTGCCTTTGCGGCTTTATAAAATATTACTTACTTGAGTATCGTTACTGAAAATATCACTAAAACGTTTTACAATTTAGTAGTGAACAAAAATGTAGGAATTCAATATTATTAATCTTATATTGTTTCATTATTTTATTTGCTAAAATTTATATGGGTCCTTTTGATTTCGTCTGTTTTGCACAGAAATAACAGATTTTAATTATTGTATATTTGTGGTTAAACTCCTTGATTCGTGCGTCGTGGGAATTGCATTATAATTTTTAATTCTCTAATGAAATGTTTTAAATCGACAGCATTAAAATCCACACCCTCTGAAAATTTATATGATACCTTTTTTCCCAGCTTACATGCTTAAGGGATAACTAAATATTGAATTCATCTAGTTTCGTGTGCGTGTTCAAGAAAATAAGGATAATGACGTACAGACGGATGCGCGGACTAATAGATACTTACAAAATTTTCTTTTTTTAGGCGTGGAACCATAAAAATATTGCTTGCTGTTAGTATTAAAGGTTAAAAGGAAATCTAGACATAAAGTCATATTTATTGCAGTACAGAACATAAAAGTTGTTTTTCTTTATCCGAGGGTGACAACCACCTACAGTTTCCTGTAATATTTTATTAATGTTTCCATTATCTGCCCGTTATTTTTTGTGGAAGAGGGATTTTACTTGTCTCTTTGGCTTTTCCATACGTTTTTGATATCTTCATCGATTTTAATGTTCACATTATCACAGAAATAATTGTTTTAGCTATATGCCCCAGAATTCTCCTCTAATCTCTTTCGCAATACTTACCTACTCAACGCATCTCCTGCGTTTTCATAGATTTTCTGTAGTAAGAAATGAAATGTATCATTTTACTTAATAGTTTTATTATGAAATGGTACTTTTTATTTGTTTTAATATCTAATTTTTAAATTTAAAAATTCCACAATCAGACACGTAACTTTCTTCATCCAAATTATAGTAATAATTAAAATATAGTAAGTACAAATGTTAATAGTGAAACAATTCTCGCGACATCAAATGAAAATTCTTGTTATTTGTAACCAGTTGATAGCAATCTGTTACCAATTTCATAATCTGTTTCGCTGTTATCAGTAAACCTCATGTCATCAACGTGATAAGAACTGGGCGCGTCGGCGATTCCCTGTAAATGTAGTATGACACGATTCAACTTTCTTTGTAGTTACTTTAAAATTTCTACTAGTATACAGAAAGCATCAACGTGTAAACTGTGATAAATTGTGTCGTGCGTTTGCAAGTTCAGTGCTGTGGTGTGAGTGTGTGTGACATTCAATGTTACGAGAGTAATAAAAAGGGAATGCATAAAAAGTAAGTACTTATCAGTTTAAAACGAAATTTAAGATTTATAAACAAACTTTGAAACATAATACCTTATGACTCTTTTCTTATTCTTCAAAAAATAAAAAATCACTGAGAAATATAACATGTCTTAGAACGCCCTGAAGGATTATTGCCCAAACAAGGTTTTATCACGATGTTTTCTTCTGTCAAATAACGAATATAAAAAATATAGGAGGATAAATGTAACAAGAAAGTAAAAAGACTGTTCGTCTTACAACATGGAATTAACTTAATCTCTACAAAAACAATACTAAGAGGTTATACATACAAATCTCCGTTGCTAAGTTCTAAGTAGCAAGTATTATTCATTGTTGAATAAGTAGTTTGCATTAATGATAATAAATTTTAATAACATGAATAATATACTACTGCACAGTGTAAACTTAGCACAAACTTTAACTCAGTGAGCGAGTGTTCTGAAAACTTTGTTTGATGCAATGTACGTTGCTTATTATTCGTGGGAATAAAACAGGTTGAATGAATAAAGTTCCTTTGCCAGTGATTTACAGATTCAGTATAGTTCTGCGACTTCGTCCGCTTATGCATTCCTTATTTTACCTTCTGAGAATTTTGCAAGTTGTAACGCGTAATTTTTTCTTGACGATAGAGATGACCTAATTATTTTCAGATTAGTTCCTACGGTTATTAGCGAAGTTAACATTAACATTAACGGTATTTTATACAAATTGTCATTTAATATTTAATCTACGAGTAGAAGTTATAAAAGGGTTCCACTGCCAAAATATCATATTTCTAGCTAGTTTAGGAGCTATGATGACGAATCAGTCAGTCAGCGCATATACAATTGTATATGTATAGAAGGTTTATACATATATGTAGTGCTACTACATATTGTACAAAGATCAAGAAATGATTGGTGTTAAATAATTACTGCAATTTAAAGCGTGTAAGTGGCAACCAAGCTTTTCATCCGAAACATACAAAATAACATCACTATTGATCGATTCATTTAAGTTAAATTGTTGATAAATTTTCCTCAAACTTAATCTATTTACAAACACATGCCTAGAATTTGTACTTCTTGGACGGATATTCTATCATATTTTTTTGTCATCACATCACAGCAATAATTCAGCAAGTATACATATTAAAATAAATTGGCTTAGTAGGTTGTACCTACTATGTATATAAATATCAGCAAACGAGATAAATTGGTAAGATTATCCTGGTTGTGAAGGGTCAACGACATCGAGGGGAAAAAGAGGCTGCCATTCGAGGGGTGCGAGTGCAGGGGTTGGCTACAGAAAGGTTTCGCTCAAAAGGTTTCTCGATTGTTGTATGGTAGCGTTCATTTTAATTACTATTCTACCGAAGTCTTATTTTGACGTGACAACGTCTAATAAATCGTTGAACGCCGGCTGTATGCACGAAAAAGAATGGCTCATTGTAAAGTTACGGTTATTGTAACGTTACGTTATGGTTTGCGCGTTCGCCTTGCGCCGTTCGTCGGCTGTTTTAAAGTGAAGTAAAAAGTAAATGTGGTTTTCATTGTTTTGTTATGACGTTCACTTTACAGGCAACCAATTTTTGGCAATAAAAGTCTGCAGTAATCTTTTGGCCTTATCTCAAAGCTCGTGCAGCAGGCTCGTGACCACAATACCTTAAGCAACACAACATTAAGCCAACTAACAAAATATGGGACTATTTCCGAAATAAAAATTATTATTTTTATTCGTATTTCTCCTTCGATCAGGGGACGAAGATGTAATTTGGTAAGATTGCATGGGGACTCAGGTCCAACATATTAGAGGCCATGTAGTGACATTTTAATGTTATTATGTGATAACACGAGGCGGATACCATTCTCGGTATATAAAAAGTTATAAAATCCGAAGATGGTCCCCTCCAGGTGCACATTAATTATTGCTACAAAAGGGGAAACTGATATTAGATCTATAGGGATGAACGAACGATGGACTGGTAAATGGGGTATGGAGAACTATGGGACACCTGCCGTTTAGATCATAATGGTAATCTAAGGTGAGGCAGGTGGTGACTCGCCACTCACTGAATGGGCACCCATAAGTGGCGTAAATGCCTGGAAGCAACATTGGCGTGAGCAGCTGGGGGTGTCGAGAGGAGCAGCACCGATTTCACCATCACGGAGGGATAAATCCAACCGGTAGCGGGATTCCTCGTCATTACGCTAATTACTTACATTACACTTCCACCCCCGAGCACATAGCTCTAACGAATTCACTCTGGACGGCCAATTAAGGCAAGCCAGAGGTGGGGACCTGTTACTTTGATTATTAACTCCACCAACCGGATACGAGGACTTGCCCGAGAAAGCTCAGGTCCGTGGTGTCTTCATTCACCAAAGGCTCGTCACAAGCCGTTAAGCAAGCCTAAGTCTTGCCTGTGGTAGAATGCAATTGCGCTGCTACTGCGAAGGCTGATGGTCGCCCCATGTAAGTCTGGCCGGCAGCGGCACCTTGCTTTGTTTTCCACCGAAACAATAGAATTTCTTTACGGCAATAGTAGGCGTATCGGTGGTTCTTCCTACAAAACTTTTGTATTGGCTGCAAACCTTTTTTGCCTCCCACAGCTGGGCACGGGTCTCTCCCTATTATTGGGGAGGCCTGGAGGTAAGCAATTAAAAAAGTTTGTAGCCAACCCGCAGTCGGATGTTTCCAAACCGCCCATAAGGCCTCCGACAAGGTTTAACGACTGTTATCTATAACAACCCTCCGAACTTATCCCGGCTTAAAGTACCCTCCGAAGCACGGAATCGCGCATGAATTTTTTTGCCACTAGCGGTCACCTATCTCGCACCCGACCGCGCCCGTTTGGCTTAGTTGCATAGATCGTTTGCGTTCTATGCTAACCGCCAGGCCATCCGCGCTTCTTTTGTATTAAAAACTATTAAGCTCATTTAATAAACAGCGTATAAAAAATGCTGTGTGAAAATAAATTTAAAAACTCCATCTAATACCAACATATTATTTTGGTTTATAAATTTGTGTGTAGGTGTGAAATTGTGTTTAACGTTTCCAAGTTAGCGTCTCGGAAACTTTAATACAAATTCAAAATATGTCAGTTTTTGCACTGGAAAATAACGTCTAAATTAAATTAGAAATAATTACAGGCGTGAGATAGCTGTTCGCTAGTGGCAAAAAATTCAGGTCATGTTGAACCGTCGGTCCGGTTTGTTATAGATAGACTAGTGGCCCGGCCCAGCTCCGCCCGGGTGCAGACATTGTCCTGCCTTAAAAGTAATAATAATAATAGTTTCACAAACATTAATACACCATAAAATTTAAAGCACAAATACAAAATTTAAAAGAATATATCTTAAACAATCAATGGAAAAAAATACTAATAAACATTTTTATGGGCAAAGGAAAAGTCTCAGCTTCTGCTAGCACGAGCGAACTCATGCAGCGCTGTTTTTCAGACTTTCCCTCTCCCTTAGGCGTCGTTTGGGAGGTACCAGACCAATCCCCGATTGCCGAGTAAGGAAAGAGGATTTGTTTTCTTATTATCTTAAAGATATTTCATGTTACTGTCAAACAAAAGTATAAAACAAATAGTGACATACGAACTGTCTTGTTATTCTGACTGTGTCAAAGTTTAGAACGACACGGCACGAAATACAAGCGTTTGACAGGTAGGAACAATTTATATGGGAAAACTACTTTATAAATAAATATAAAAACAATTTCCAGTGGAACAAATTGTAAATATAAACCATCCTCGAATCCACTTGAACGCACACAAAAAAAAAATCATTAAAATCAGTCCAACCGTTTAGGTGGAGTTCACTGTCAACACACGTACAGTAGAATTATATATATAAAGATAACAGCCGTCAAGTCGGAGGCCTTTGAAAACATCCGACAGTGGGTTGGCTACTATACTGACCCGCATCTCCAGAAACCCGCGTTGGAGCAGCGTGGTTTTGGTGGAGTAAGCTCTAGGCCTCCTGTGAAAGTGTTACAGCCATTGCAGTAGGTAGTAACTTTTTTACATATTATTAAGTATCAAAAAAAAAAACAAGTCAAAAGGTCAAGTCATAAAGTCAATCAATCAAAAAAGTATCAGCTCTAACATCTAGGTATACGTATTAATAAAATAAAGCTGAAGATTTTGTTTGTTTGAACGCGCTAATCTCAGGAACTACTGGTTTGAATTGAAAAAATATTTTTGTGTTGAGTAGTCCATTTATTGAGGAAGGTTATAGGGGCAAATAACTAAAGTCCACGCAGACGAAGTCGCGGGCGGGCGCTAATTAGTTAAAAAATTGCTTCGTTTGCCGACCAGGAACCCGCACAACTGATGATTGAGGTTCCCGGATTCAATCCTCGGCGAAGCAGATTATTAGTTAAAACTTTAGTTCTCACTTTGAGTGTTAGTGTTCTTCACGATCCTAACTGACCGAAGTATATGTACTCTAAAATGATTATAAATATTATATTCTGCCGGTTAAAAACGTGCAGAATAATAATTATCTAAATATGATTTTACAGCTATTTATGAACGTGTTTCTGATATTTCAAAAATGCTAGACGTAGCAACAAGCTGCATGTACACCTCGGTGCATTTCGAAATGAAAATCCCAAATTAGCAGCATCGCGAAATACCGTCTCATGATCTGGGCTAGCGTGGAGTGGGTTCCGTAGAATGCCATTAATGGCACCAAACGCCGGGGTTAAATTTTTATCACAATTTTTAAAATCAAAAGAAGTCTAATAAAAATAACTTTTCACAGTGTTTTCAATATTTTTACCGACTTCCTTATGTAGTATTTTAAAGTTAATTTGGTCAAAATAAAAATATTTTGTTTGTCAGATGTGACAGCTGTAGGAATTTATTTATTGCTTCAATTTTGACAGCGCGCTTGTATATAGACATTAATTCTATACGTACATATTTATTCTAAGTACGAGATATATTATTTGAGATCCTTTCATTTGATATATAACAAAATAAGGTTAGCTAAACTTTTTTTAATTTGCTAATTTGTCCCGCGAAAATGAACCTTATTTTAAAATAATATTTATTTACTTTGCACATCACATTTTGAGTCATAGGATTACACCAACATACCAAATTTAACCTGATTTGGTCTAGTAGATTAGAATTGGCTGTGACGGACGGACAGACAGACAGACAGATGCATGAGAAATCCTATAAAGGTTTCGTTTTTTTATACGGAACCCTAAAAAAGAAATCATTTTGCCGTTCGCTGGAAACTTTTTGCGGAGGTTTTTCTAGAAATAATTACCGTGGCTACATTAAAAGCAAAAAACGCTCAGCTAGATAATGACAACAGGCGGTATAAGTAACAGAAATAACCCGAGTAAGGAAGCGAGGTGCGTGATTTATTGATAGCGTTGGAAAGCAGTCGTTCGTTGCTTCTTAACGACTACGACTAGTGAACGACTATCCGAATGAAAGAATAAACGAGGAAATTAAAAAAAAGAATCTAATAAATTTCACGAGAATCCGGGCGACCATCTATTAATTTGTAACACTTTGCAGTGTCTATTTATTTATCACTAGTCTTCGCCAGCGGCGTCGCCCGCGTGGACCCATTTTATAGGTTCCCGTAGGTTAATAACCATCCTATGTCCTTTGCCAAGGCCCACTCTATCTGTGTTCCAAATTTCATTAAAATTGGTTCAGTGGTTTAGTCGGAAAAGCGTAGCAGACAGACAGATCGACAAACAGACAGAGTTACTTTCGAATTTATAATATTAGTAGGGATTTTACTTTACAATAAAGGAAAATGTTGCGATAAAATTTGACCTAATTTTTCCAAGGCATTAAATTTATTAAAATCTTTTCTGAACGTTGCTCTGGAGTTGTAGGTACGAAATCATAATGGATTGATTATTTCAGTAAAGGAAAAGCAAACGTAAATACCTACAGATCACAGAGTTGACACATAACCACAGAAAATATAAGAACTTGCATGGAATATGCTTTGAAGCGCTTATGATCCAGTGGCTGAAATAGAACGCAAATGATCTACGAAGCAGAGCAAAAAGGGTGCGGTCGGGTGTGAGATGGGTGACCGCTAGTGGAAATTTTCTTGCTCTTTTCGTGCTTTGGAGGGCAAGCTAAGCGTGTGATTCTTGTTATTATAGATAGCAGTCGGTAAAGCGGTTAAGCTACTTACCGGCAACACCCGTGGTGTATAAGAACCCATGCCTCCCCAATAATGAGCAGAGACTCGTGCCCAGCAATGGTACACCTAAAGTTTTAGTAGTATGTAGTAGTGTTTCAATGGAAAGCTTTGGTGGCACGCTAGTCTGACATAAGGTGACCTTCAATCTCTGAAACAACGACATTTCTTAATACGGCCTCAGACAAGACGCAAGGATTACTTGAGGACGTGTGTAAATATCCACTTGCCGTGCCCAATTTAAATTCAGTGGATAGAATTATCGTCTGCTCCTAACTTCATTAAATTAAGTTATAAAAATGATTCTCTACTGAAATCACCGTGTACTTGATACACTTCTTTGGTGCCTCTGAGCTTATAAGATAGCCGTTTTAAAGTTATTTGTAATTTATTAAGCAATAATTTTATAAACTAGATTTTTCAAAGTCTTGTCTCACACCAAAACAATGCCTGCGCAAAAGCAAGCGATTAGACATCTAAGGAACAATTCGCATTTCGATTGAATTTACTATATTGCATCAATTTCATAACTTATCTTTATCGAATAGCATTTAAAATTTTTGCAATTAAACAAGCGTATAAACACATTTAACAATAATTCTATTATAAAACACAAAGTTACCATATTATTTTAAGCCGCCTAAAATTTGTCCATTGTAATATCTCAAAAGCGAACTTAATCATGAAATTGGCTTACCTTATGGCAATAAATTTCATCCGCAACGATCTCGTGGTCGTACGATATAAATTTTCGCCGCCGAAAGAGCAGCGTCGAACCAAAACAGGCGAGTAAGGAAGATAAATGAATTACTTACATTTTGAACGCGCCCATTTGTATTAAAAACCGTCCAAGTGTAATTCTGACTCACGCTCTAAGTGTTCCGTACAAAGTTGTATGTACGAAGATTGTTCGACGATTTGTGATTAGTTTAAATTTACACAGCCTTTGAATATTCAACTTTGATTGTGCTATAAAAGGTTATCGAATGGGAAGTATAAGATTAGTTACCTATATGCTTTGATTCTTTCGTGAAATACATGAAATATTCGGCATAAACAGCCTTATCTTAAACTGCGTTAAATTCGACAATAGGCATGATGACACTATTAAAGAATCAGAGAATAAACGGTTTTACAGAAAAATATATGCTAAATAAGTTCTAAAATATGATCCCGTTTTAATATTAACATTAAGATTAATAAGATTTTCAATAAAATAAAAGTATTAAATACAGCGATCGGCCATGTTATCTGAAACGCCAATCAAAAGGAATGACGTCACGTCTCAGTTAATGTCATCGTGTTGCTTGAAGTTTGACGAGTAAGCGGACGCCATGACACCTACGAGCGTTTTCGCGCTTAATTCAAATTACGTAGCAGAAAATACATTAATTTACGTTAAAAGTTGAGTTTATTGCTGAAATAAACTTTTTTTCGAAACTAGGAGACGTGTACCTACAATAAGGAAAGGTATTTGAAAATCTGTCATCATGCCCATTAGATTTTTATACTTTATATGCTCTGCATTTCTGCCAAAATTATCTTCGCCAACGAAAAGAAAAAAAGGTAGTAGAACTTTCATTATACTGCACATATTTCTGCCGTTCAGCAATTGTGTTTTGGAAAAGTGTAAGTGCTAGTCAACCATTAGGATCCGGTCTGAAGCAGTAGCGCAACTGAATACTACTTCTGACAAGACTCAGTCTTACTTAATAGTGTATTAAAAAAGTTATTCTAAAAGATGAACAAACGGACAAAAAAATTTTTGTTTAAGGTTTTTATTTTTGAGGTACGGAACCCAGAAACCACCTAGAGAACTTTGCTTTCATATTTGATCAATAACCGCTAATACACAAAAATTCTTTGCGTAACCTTTTGTTGTCGACAATAAAGAGGCTTTTATTAAAAGTAAGGTTTTGTGTAATGTCGGGTTAGACTTTAGCCTAGAAAATTCCAGGCATTATTGTGAAGGTTTTTTGGGTATGTAAGTGGGGTGAAGCCGTTTACCAAGACTTCAGACGCCAGTTTTTAATAAAATTTAAAAAGAAATTGCCCGATTAGGTTAACATTACTGTACCTGCCTTTCTGAATGCTAACCTAATTTAATTTGCTTCTTCTTAAGGTAGCTGATGAACTGACAAATAGGTGGAGCTCTTTATGAAATTGGCTAAGTAGTTTTTTTTGAACAAACAAAAACGGGTTTTCTACTTTATTCAATAAAAAAGTATTTAAAATCTTTATCTGGAACTTCTTTTTTTAATTGCAGCACATTTACTATTTCGCTATTTAAATCTACCAGGAGAGCATAAAATGAGACAGTAGTATATGCTTACTCGTACTTAAACCGAGGCACGCACTCTGATCACACCGCTCATCGCCACAACTTGAGACAAAGCGTCTGTCAGAAGCAGTGCAAATAGCTATATTATATCTAATCTATCTAATACCTTTAAACGATCAATTCTTGTATGTATCTAAATATATTTTTTGAATCTCGGAAACGGCTCCAAATATTTTGATGAAATTTAGTACCCTTGTTTCGGGGATGATAAATCGATCCACAAAATTTTTATTGATGGAAATTTTTAGCTGTATAAAAATATTTTCAATGAAAATCAATTTAAATATAAACTTAAAAATACGACTCTTCCTGACATCTATTGGAGAGTATTAATAATATTGTGGCGTAAACGCTGTCAAACTGGGGAGCCCACAAGGCTCATTGTGGATTTCCTCAAGCGTCATCAGGACCTTGTGCTTTTTATAGGTTGGGTGGTAGTAAGATTAAAATATTATATTATTTAATATTATTATACTTCATGACATTTTGCGTTTATCAGGTGGAAAGAGCGCCTATAGGTTTTCAAAAATTTTATACGAAAGGTCCAGGTAAAATAGTAGAATAAATTAAATGCATACTAAGTCATATTTCAGTAACTTAAATGCATGGTAAGTCATATTTCAGTAATCTGAAGATTTTAGTATGAATGTATACAAAACAGCGAAATAAAAAAACGGCATTTTGGCAAACTCTTGAAGAGTTCGAATTTTTATTATTTAAAATTCATGGCTCAAGGGTAACGGGGTTTTCTAATCTGACCATTTTGACATCCGGAAGTAAGAAAAAAAACTGTACCTACATAGAAGGTCTTTTTTAATCGTGGCAGCACTGAACAGGATGCAAGGTGTACCCCATATCTTAATCTGACGAGCTCGAGTAAATCCGTAAATCCCCTCTTGGGCTCCCCTATTACCATACGCCAATCCGACGTTCAAAGAAATGACAATGTCAGTTTGAAAGAGCTCTATGAAAATTTCGTACATTGAGTTAAAGCTTTCGTGGTCGAATGGTTGCGTGAGTTGACTGTGGAACTAGAGACCCGGGTTCAAACCTCAATCAAAACCATATTGTGTATTTTTTATTTTTATGAAAATAACTATTTTTATTAGGAGCTATTTCAGATGGCGTAGTTAAGTAACACTAAGCAAATCAGTGTTTCGTTTGAAACTAAACCAAGAAAATAAATTGTTTTTATCCGAGCAACGCTCGGTCGTCCAGGTACTATTATTATTATAGTGCCTCCGAAATATTATGCTTACTAGTTAACTCTTCGCACATATAGCCACAAGAAATTTTAACTCGTTGCTTAAATTTTATCCTCATTGGAAATCGAACCCAGGGTGCTCCACATGACACTCTGACATGATAACTAGTCGTCTAACTGCGTCTTGTAATTTCCTACATTAAGTTTATCTAGCTCATATCTGTGTTATAATTCAAATCTATCAGGAAAGTATAAATTGAGTGCTTATTCGCACCAGTCTCTTGATATAAAGCGGCTGTCAGAAGCAGTACATGAAGAATGCCCCTCAAACATTCGAATCAATAATAACCTTAGTAGCTTTTTATTACCTAACGCTTTACGCTCATACAGCCTCTAGGATTTTGACGCTATCATTCAAATTGATGTAGCGCTGGAAATCAAACTCAGGATCTTTCGAACAGCAATCGGGCATGGCAAACATCTGCTACGTGGGTCCTTAAAGTGAATCCGTTACTTATATACTACAGGTCTTTATCATGGAATTTTCTAGTTGATTTTTCTACTACGCGATCTGTGCATAACGCCAGTTTCATTAAAATTGGGCGACTTAATACTATCAAAATTAGTAAGGCGCCAGTAATCGGCCATTGGTCAAGTCAGTCAGATGTCAGAGTATTTATACCAACTTTACTAGAATATAAAATACTATGTTTTCGCACTATATGAAATAAAATATGCCACTCTAAACTCCAAACACTCGAGCATTGTGTTTATTCTCTATTTAAAAACTTAATTTGATATAACTAAAACAAAAAAACAAAATTACGACATGCCTCTTCAAATCCCACTAAATCTCCTACTGTATACTTAAGGAACTCTATCAGAATTAGCAAACACAGGCACGCACTCCGTTCCCAGCACTCATCGCAACTTGAGACAAAACGGGTGTCAAGAGCAGAACTCGCGCAGTATTTGTGCATCTGGACGCTTTTGTCTTGGTAATTACTGCACCGCTCTTTACAGCGATGAGCCTGCTTTGGCACTTTGTAAGCCTCCAACCAGACGTAAGATAAATAGCGACTGATATTGTGTCTATAGAGCCATAAAAAGACAAGTCAGGAACACTTAGACAAGGAAGAAGCATGCGAATTCTTGATTTAGATGAGTAATCTGAACGAACAAACGGGTTTAAATTTTCAACCTTTAATACTCTGTAAGCCCAAGTACGCGAACGCAAGACATGCGAGACTTGCGAAGAGGAAGTTGGAAGAGTTGTGAATGTCGAGAAGTTTTGACATTGATGTAATCACATATCACGTCCAAAAATTAATGTAGCAAAACCTCACCTACTCGTACCATGGACTCATACGCTGTTAGGTCAAACTGAACCTGACTTCATGCAAGTAGCTTCTTCTCGGATGTAATAAACATGACGAGTCAGCTATTTGCACCATGTAAGTTCCAAGTTTGTATTTTGTGGTAGATGCCAAGATTGCCAAGTGACCTTCCTGCAAACTCAAGCAGTATTAGGTAGGATCAATTGTGAGATGGATACAAAGCGAAGTTTTACAATTTGTTATGACGGTAAATGATAGTGACAATAAATAAATAAATAAAACGTAGACATGTCAGCAGCATGAAATTTTAAAACAAAAATTGTCCATTGCATGTCGTGCTGTTATATGCGGCCAAACGTCAAGATGGCAAGGGTGCTGACGTGTTTAATATAAGAGAACAAAATTAAATGTATCATAATGCCTCATTTCAACGGGTTTCAATGGGTTTTTAATATAATTGGGAAATCATACTAAATGTGGTTTTAATCGTACCTAGCGTATTTTTCGGCGCGTATACGGTCGGTTTTTGTAGCGGAAAATATCAAATCTCGGTGTTACGCGCATACGTTGTATAAAACTCACAAAAGAAGCACGAACGCGCCGAAAAACGCTACGCTATTTTGAAACCGCTCTAAATTTAACGTCATGTAAGTAGTTATTACATCTCTTTCTGAAGTATAAGAATAAAATCAGGAACACACAGCCACTAACAAAATCAAAAGTATTTATTTGATGGCTGAAATATAACCGATTCTATTTTATTTCACTCTTAGTTAGGGTTGCTAAGATTGGTCTCTAAAATTAGTCAAACATGACAAGACACGTAAAAACCCCATTTCAGATCCCTGAACCCGGACATGTCAACAGCGGGGGGACGGTGAATTTAGCGAATCGGTTCGTCGGTTGATCGCGTCGTGCGGGCGCAGTGCGTATGCCGCGGGCGACCGAAGACTTTAATTTTTTTTAAACCCGGACTACAAATGACGCCCCGCCCGGACGCTCCCCGGATGACCTCTAATCTAGGACAAATCCGGGGAGACCCAGACGGATGGCAACCCTACTCTTAACAAATGTCCTACAGCATAGGCACAATATAAGGCAGGCGCTCCTTGTATTGTGGCATAGGACAGTAATTAAAGATGTCATGTACAGATGCACTTGAAGTTTGTGAGTTACAAAGCTTTTGGCATTGTAATGGTTGCACAAACCGCTTCAGGGAAGAGAAATTGTATAATTACTGCAACAAAAGATGCCGTACAAGTATTCATGGCAGACTTGATTCTGACAACGGCATTGTGTTTAAGTACTTGTCGCTTGCAGGATGTACATTGTTAAAGATAATAAATGATTCACTTTACTGTTATAATTAAATTATGTGTAAACTAAATCATTTTCCCTTCATGACAATATCCTTAATGTTTTTTTAAATTATATAGATAAATGTCGATAAAACATGAAAATAATAATATGTTTGTCACTTTAGAGACCGTGCTGGAGAAAATCTCTACTAAAATTATAAATTCGAAAGTAACTCTGTCTGTCTGTCCGCTACGCTTTCCCGCTTAAATTACTGAACCAATTTTAATGAAATTTGGAACACAGATAGAGTGGACATTGAGAAAGGGCGTAGGATGGTTTTTATCCTACGGGAACCTATAAAACGGATCCACGCGGGTGAAGCCGCTGGCGGAAGGCTAGTTTAATATAAAAGGTAGACTTAAAAGATTATAAAATGACTATATTTTGGTTCCACAAATATTTAGCATGTAAAATGTTATAACTTTTATAAGACATTGACATACCAATTTAAATAACAACTGGAAATCATTCCTCTATTAAAAAAATAGGTAAAGAGAATAAATACTAAACGTAGTAGTCAGCACGGGGCCTATGTAATGTTAGATAAGCATACGAGTAAGTTAAGTAGTCTCATAGATAGCCTCAAGGGCAAAAACTTATAATAAATTTATGCCTACTATTATTATTTTTAATCGGTTTTACTCATAAATGTTTATTTTAACTTTTATTCAGAAAGTGCCAATTTTTAAAATAGCCCTGCGCGACTATTAATAAACAGGCTAGGTGCGAGTCAGACTCGCGCACGATGGGTTTCATACCATATCTTGTAGATACGGCACGCGGCAAAAATCACGTTTGTGGTACGGAATCCCCCACTAAATATTTATAGTATGTATTCTGTTTCTTTGTATTTGTTGTTATAGCGGCAAAGGAAATACATCAAATAAATTTCAACTGTCTTACCATTATAATTTATGAGATATAGCCTGGTGACAGACAGGCTCCCGGATAGACAGTGGAGTCGTAGTAATAGGGTCCCATTTCACCCATTGGGTACGGAACCCCTCAATACCCAGTATGCTATTATTCCTATTATTAAAAAATTACGGGTTGCACTCCGGGAGTGCCTGCAGAAGTGAAAACTTGATTATTAACGTTGTGCATTTTTTATTTATTGGAATAGTTAGGGAATAATTTTGAACGAATTGCTTTTATTATCTATATAAAAGTACTATTATTTATATCGTTGAATACAATATTTATTTATTGCGCTATCGTACACAAACATTACAATTTGTATTTCATTTTCTAATTCTTTTCAATTTTTTTTCATACTTAAAAAAAAAATATTTAACCCATTTTTTATGTAAAAAGATTTTAAAAAAATCATTTTTTTTAAATTAATCGAAACCCTTACAATCGATTAAAAAACAAACAATCGATTGTTCGATTAATCAATTTCGATGTTACAACACTACTCTCCAAACGTCTTACGGTTTTTCGATCAGCACACGTGACCTGACGCGAGTTTCACAGTTTTTACCCATCCCACAAAAGTGCTCAACGCCGCTAAAATATTCAAAAATATTCTACATAAAATATGCCTGCAGTACAATAAGGTATGTGAGATTAATGTTCAGAAGCAACATACGTACAATTACAGTAAAGACCTCATTATATTTCACAATAACACTCGACACGAAAGAAAACCCATTTGCATTTAACGATCGTTCTGTGGTAATGTGGAAAAGCAATTCTAAAGCTAATGTTAATTAGTAAATATTTTCCCTTCTCGCCGCATTAACTTTAATTATGGTCATTTACATAAGCCCGGTACAACCATTCATGGAGAATAAAACACGATGATGGGTTGGCGGGGCTTATTTTGTAATCTTTAACTGGTTACAAAAATTGTTTAGGCTCTCTGCTTGGCAAGGGTCTCTATCTCTACCCATTATTGGGGATGCTTGGAGCTAACTTCACCACGAAACTCCAATATGGGTTGGTGTCGATGCGAGTTAGTGGCGAAACCGCTGTCGAATGTTTTCAAACCGCCTATAAGGCGTCCGACAAGGTTTAATGGCAGTAGTCTATCGACAACAACCGGAATCTACGGCTTAACGTGCTCTCCGAACCACGGAAACGCGCATGAAATTGTTTGACACTAGCGGTCACCCATATTGCACTACCTCGCCTGTTTTGCTTAGCTGAATAGATCGCTTGCGTTATACGCTAACTGCCGGGTCATGAGCGCTTTTTTCAACTATATTTTTTTAACTATAATCTTTAATTGGAAATCATATTATTATGAAAAAGCGGTTTATCTCTTGATTCCGTTTAGCTGGAGTTTTTTTTAATCAATTGCCATTTTCTGCGATGTTGTCTATTGATTCCACTGATTATTATGTTAAAAAATCCTTAATTCTATTTACTCATATAGGATTTCCTGTTTCGTTGTTACCATGATCACACATAAGGACAAGAACATAATATACAGACCACGACCAAATTTTTGCTTCCCTGCCCAACCCGTAATCCTCAAAAGGCAGTCCGATATGGAAACCATGTAGCAGCAGGATTCATCATTTACAGCAATTTTAAAATTTTGGAGTTTGAGACATTTCCCTACTCGCAAAGATATGCACCGCGCTGGCAGTTACCCAATTTAGGGAGAAAAATCTGGCGATCCGAATGGCGCACGAATTTCTCGGAGTAACTATGCTAAGATCAAAAATACCCTTCAGATAACTTAAAGGCAATAAAAAGAGCCTTTGCTTGCTGTCATATATTCTTAGAAGTACTCTTAAAATAGGCCTCGACTATTATTACATTGTATCTGTTAACAAAACTTTAATAAAGTCGATTACTACCCGATTTACTAATGACGATCGTTCGTTGCAATCTGATCCATCGTTATTAATGGAGTAAATCCATGCGCTTATTGTGTTAGAATCGACTAATGGCCGAGATATTAAAAGCCCTCAAAGTTAGCACAAACTAAATCCCTTGTAAACGAGCAATTTAACTTAAATTGTTCTCGAAGTCTTTAAGTCAATTACTTCAATGCAGCCTCTCGAAACTCGATTGAAGCTCAATATTACAAATTAATCCCCTAACAGTTTTAACAAAGATGCGAATTGCCGGGTGCTATTTTGATTGAATATGTGCCCGTAATATATTATTTTTTTCTTCATATTCAAACAACGGTATATAAAAGTTCTCGAGAAAACCTTTATGATAAACATTTCGATAATATTCTTTTAAGACCAAAGATAGTAAGATCTAGATATTCATAATGTCTACTAAATTTTGTCAGACAAAATTTTGGTTAAGCGTTAATCATGGTTAATATAGAATGTTAAGCTAGAGATAGATCTTTTTAATACAGTCGGTTCGTTCTCTATGCGTATCACTTGCTACGTAAGAGCTATCAAAATTTTTCTAAAGGCATTTTAGTTTACTCGTAAGTTACCCGTAATTGGCCAGTATATTGGCCTTAAATCAAACCTGTGAGAAGCAAGTAAAATATTGTCGTTTATGAAAGAAATATTATGATCTGAAATTATCGTTTTTCATCCATTGCATGATAAGGAAAAATTAACAGTCTTTTATATATATATATATATATATTCGAAAGTAATTCTGTCTGTCTGTCTGTGTTAGCCTTTCCAGCTTAAACTACTGAACCAATTTTAATGAACTTTGGAACATAGGTAGATAGAATTGACCTTGGAAAAGGCATGGGTTGGTTTTCATATTACAGGAACTTATTAATCCTACGTGGACCAGCCACGCGGGTGAAGCCGCTGGCGGAAGGCTAGTTTTAAATAAGGTACAAAATCCGCTGTAGAAAAGTCATGCGAAAAGTAAATTAAGCCTTTCCAACATAATAAACTTAAGATACTAAAATTATTTCGTTAATGTAATACCTTTAAACGAGCAATTCTTGTATATACCTAAATATATTTTATGAATCTCAGAAACGTCTACAACGATTTTGATGAAATTTAGTACCTTGGTTTCTTTGGTGATAAATGGATCCAGCAAATTTTTATTGATAGAAATTGTCGTTTTATTCAATGTTTATGCCGTTATATATAAAATTACTCTTACTGACATCTATTGGAGAATATTAATATTATTGTGGCGTAGAAAGCCGTCAAATGTCGACCGTCAATCCGCTCTTCAAACAAATGACATTGTCGATATGAAAGACCTCTGTAAAAAATTCGTTCATTGAATTAAATCTTCCTTGGCCGAATGGTTACGTGGGCTGACTGCGGAACTAGAGACCCGGGTTCAACCTCGATCATACCCATAATGCGTTATTTTTTTATTATTCTGAATAATTTTTTTTAGTGGGAGCTATTTCAGTTGGCGTTGTTAAGTAACACTAAGCAAATGACTGTTTTGTTAGAAAAATAAATTGTTTTTATCTGAGCAACGCTCGGTCGTCCAGGTTCTTATCTTATAAAATAATAACAGCTTAACGTAAAATAAAATTACCTTTACCTGAATTTTTTAAGGATTTAATTTGGCCTTAAACTTATAAGCTAGACCACAAAAAACCCTCGCGTGTACTCAACATACCAGGGTTTAGGCAGGGCATAAATAACGAGATTACCCACGTATTTTATTTTTCGACGAAAATACTTAAAACTTTTGGTGATGCAGGGAATTAATAAGCATGTAAGGATGTCGGGGTAAGAAAGGTTGGGTTGGACCTTGAATGATACTTGTAAGGTTATCTAACTTTAACTCGGTAAACACTTGTAGTTGCAAATAGAAAAGTCAAAACGTAGAAACAAGTAGAAAAGTATATCAACGAAATCGATGTAATAATGGCCGCAACCCTTTTTGCGTCCCAATGCTAGGCATATGTTTCATTCAATAATTGAGGAGGCCAGCAGATTACTCCACCACGTTGCTCCGTAGTGTAGAGTGTTTGCGGATGGGATGCAGGTAGGTGGAGATGCAAGTTAGTGGCCAACCCGTATCGGATGTTTTAAAACCACACTTAGCCTTCGATCTAGATTAACGACTGCGACTGCTATCTATCGAATGCAAACGGGAATATATTTAAACAAAAAAGAAACAATTTTCATATATTTTATTTAATTTAAACATTTGTATTGAATTATAACTTTTTAAGAGTTTCAAGTTTATATTCCTAATCCTATTCCAAATAGTTTACATTTTCAAGTTTACATACATAGATAATGCATAGTTTACGAGTATATAATGTCATTCCTCATTCACCTCTTCTATGAGAGTGCGGGGTGAAACCAACCCGCCCCTCCAAAGGGTGGGACGGGGAGGGACGGCCGTTTCTAGATAACACATGACATGGACAAACCGGCTCGATCTGCGACACATGTGTGATAAATTCATAATTTAAAACGTAATTCCGTTCCACATGCCCCTGCCTCTATTTGCTTCCCAAATTAATTTTTTATCGTCGACAGTATCGGGCCAGAGGACTCATGTTTGCTGGTTATGAAAGTATTACAGATTAGTTTCAGCTAACTGGTTTAATACAATATCGCGCTTTTTACCTTATAGTCGTAGTTAAATTGAATTATTAAACAACAAACGTCTAAATCTAAAATAAATCGATTAACTTTTTTATTTTAAGTATAACAAAGCTTAATATTTAAAAAAACTTTTTTAAAATGCGTTGGGTCGTAATTTTCTTTGTGTATGTTTAATGGTTAAGTTACTGATGACCACTGTGGGGCTGGGGATAATATGCCGGATGGCCAATCAAGGTCCCAGTTTCAATTGATGGCGAGGGAAAAATTTAAATGGCTGCAACCCTTTTTTGCGTCCCACTGCTGGGCACGGGTCTCTTCCCATTATTGGGAAGGCCTGGAGCTTACTCCACCACGCTGCTCCAATGCGGGTTGGTGGAGATGCGGGTTAGTGGCCAACCCGCTGTCGGATGTTTTCAAACCGCCCATAAGGCCTCCGACTAGGTTTAACGACTGTTATCTATCGACAACAACCGGGATCGATGGCTTAACGTGCCCTCCGAAGCACGGAAACGCGCATGAGTTTTTTTTTGCCACTAGCGGTCACCCATCTCACACCGGACCGCGCCCGTTTGGCTCAGCTGCATAGATCGCTTGCGTTCTACGCTAGCCGCCAGGCCATGCGCGCTTCAAAAAAAAAATTTAAATAATCTCAATCAATTGATGTGTTTTAATATCTGTTAGTGGTCTGGATGTTTTTGCACATATCTTTGTTTGTGTGTGTCCATGGTAGCTGAAGTGGCAGTGGGCTGGTCACATATATCGTAGCTGACAATCGTAAGACGAGACGGCTTTTGGAGTGGAGACCGCGTTCAGGCAAACGTATTGTAGAACGCCCCCCTGCGAGGTGGCGCGACGATCTGCTTCGGGTGGCGAGAAGTAACTGGATGCGTAGAGCCGATTCGAAGATCGGGCAGTAAGTAGCACGCATTAGGAGAGGTCCCAGTAGTGGACTGATATGGGCTGATGATGATGATAATCACAACAACGAACAAGCGACAAGGAGTGTTAGTGGTTTGGATGTTTTTGCACATGTCTTTTTGTGTGCGTGTGTCCATGGTAGCTGAAGTGGCAGTGGGCTGGTCACATCTGTTGTAGAGCCGACAATCGTTGGACGAGACGGCTTTTGGAGTGGAGACCGCGTTCAGGCAAACGTAGTGTAGAACGCCCCCCTGCGAGGTGGCGCGACGATCTGCGTCGGGTGGCGAGAAGTAACTGGATGCATAGAGCCGATTCGAAGATCGAGCAGAAAGTAAGATAACCACAATAACGAAGGATAAAATAATAGTGTCCACAACACGAGTACTAGTATGAGGCAACGAATGTGTTGCATTATTTAAAAAAAAATAAACCCAAAAACTAATTCATTAATTATGGAAGTTTTATAAAATGCTTCATCTAAGCAAAATGAGCATTATTTTTTAATTACAAAAGAACATAACAACACGCATTAAACTCATGTACACTGAAACATAAATAAGAGGGCTGTTCATGAAAGCACCCAAGTTCATATGCGGCAGTGCTTTGATTCGCTTTGGCCCTTTGAGTTTCAAGCAGAAATGTATGTATTGTATGTACTTGTATGTGCAGACTGAATGTATGAATTGAAGCAAAGCGATTGAGTATATGGTTTTTGTCTGCTTGGTGAATGTTTTCAAAGTTGATGAATGGAAAGTTTAACTTTTGTTAGGGAGTTTTGGTGGGAAGTCGGAAAAGACACCAAGGAAATTAAAATAAAACAAGAGCACATTGTTTTATTTTAATTTCCTGGGTGTATTTTTGAGTTATAACGGATAAATTTGGCATTTTGTTCGATATAGGCTAATTACAGTGCACGAGTGTTGCGAAATAAAATAACAGTACCTTTGTTTTTTCAGCTTTTCTCCAAAATTCCATTAGACATGTTCTGGTATAGTAGCCAACGCTTTACTTCAATATCTGACTGACTTGACTGACTGATTACTGACGATTTACCGACTATATCCACTATTACTTCGTATAGTTTCATTGAAACTGACCAAAAAATTGATTCAAAAATTATATTCGACGCTGGAATTATGCACAGAATATGCGATGCCCTTATTGAATTGAATTGATAACTTTTGTTTGAAGCGCGCATGGCATGAAATTTAATTATCTGAAAACTTTGTTTACAATTATAGACTTATATAAATAAATAACGTTTCTCTCAAAGATACCCGCTGGTCACCCATCTTACCACCGACCGCGCCCGTTTAGCTTAGTTGCATAGATCGTTTGCGTTCTAGCTAACCGCCGGACCATGCGCGCTTCGTAGAACTATATAATATACTGAGTATCATGAATAAAAATTAAGCAGCTTCATACTTAAATTTGTCAAAGCTTCATAGCAAATATAAGTGCGAATGGCTTTCTTTAGTTCAGTCCTTTGAGAATGAAATTAAATGATAATCAGTTTAAATGTCTAGAAGTTATTCAAAACTAATAGATAGAAAGTCTAACTTTTGCTAGTTAAGAACAATAATGTTTATTTCCAACTAAACAAATAAACTGTGTTTATTTTGTGTCGTTTTCGTCGTTTTCGACCTTTAATATCGAAATTTGGCATTTGTCGTTATTGGAATATTGTGTCTTTGTACCTTTGAATGTCATTCCAGTAAAGAAGTGCCTTAAGCTTATAACTATTATTAAGGGACCACAAGGAAAAACATAAAGGTTAATATGTATTAGCACATGTTTTGGAATAAAGTATGTATGAATGTTTGGATAAAAATTTACCCTGTTGTGACAAAAGAAATTTCATTCTTAATTTCAACAACGCAATATGTTGCTAATGTAAATTTTCAAATCGGTTTAATGTTTTTAAACTGCAACGTTCTTAAATCAAGCTTAAAATTAATATATGTACTATGTGTTATATGTACCTTTTCATGCATTATGGGAGGCTGAATATGTGTACTATTGGAGTGAGCAGTCCTTTTTTGTCTGGCTACGTAAGCTTTTTGAAGCAACCCTATAGAAAGTCTCATAAAGTCTAACTTCATTTTGTCTGTCGAGAAAAAGAAACGTTCTATGTCTATTTTGTCACTTTACAAAGAACCAAAGTTTGTATTGCTTTGATTTCCTAGCTTTATTTGTTAGTGTTGTTAGTTGAAGTTAGTGAAGTTCTGTCGCTGGAAATTTTGCCTTTTTACGTGTGAGTATATTTACGTTATATTTAGTCTTGCTTATTTGGCGATCTATTTGTGGCGAGTTAAATTGTTTTTCGGCGTGGCGACATATAAACTACGTACATATATAAATATTTAACGCAGTAATAACGATGTTGTACCTAAGTAAGAAACTGGTGAAGAGCGACATCCAGCTTGCTTTATTCAAAACGATCGAAATAAACAACAACAATTGGTTGTGCACAGTAGCACCATCTGTGACCTTGACTAAGCAAGGGCTTGTGTTTTATAAGAGAACACACGTGCAAAGGATAGTAAGACGGAATGTATCTACTTTTTCCTTAAACTACTTTAATATTTCAGTATCATTATAATCGACGATTTATGCATGTTATATGTGCAAAGCAATAAATCTTCCACATCTGCTGTAAATCCGCAGTCGGCCGTTTCCACAGCAAAAGGCACATTTCTGCGCAACAAAGAGCTACCTATAGCAAAATAAGAATAAACATAGGATTTTAAATAACGAAATTGTACTTTTCGATATGTTTCTAAGAATATAGTATTGTTATTTAGTTTACACGGGAGGCGTAGACAATCATATACAACTCGCTTAAAGAGCTCCGCTGAAGATGTTGGCTTGCTCCCAAATTGCTGGGTGTCCTTGGCAGCTGTCGCTTAACCCCTCTTAATAATGACAGCTGAGCTTCCTCTATCTTATATAATTATAGTTGAATTAATTACCACTTGTGCTAAATTTACCTAACTACTAGCTTCCGCCTGCATGAGCTACACGCTTTTTCACATTGGAGTGTAGGAATCAAATAGCAGTGCAGAAAAACACGCAGATTTTTTTAATTGAAATATTCATGTACAGATGTTTGTCGTAATAAAAATTTGAAGTAATAATCGCAAGTATATATAAATAATAATAATAACGTTTCACAACCATATATTAATTATAATTAACCATATTTAGATACACAAAATAAAATCAAAATAAGCACAAATATTAAAAACAGGTACGATATAATGTATACGACTCGCTAAAAAGCTTCGCTGAAGATGTTGGCTGCCTCTTAAATCGCGTGGTAGCCTTGGCTGCTGTCGCTTAACCCCTTTTAATAATGACAGCTTAACCTACTTCGATCAGATAAATTATACTTCAATTAAACCTCACTAATGTTCAATGAATTATGCGCAAGTGTGGAACAAGTTTCAGATAATTTAGATTGGAATTATTCTTGAAAAGACGTAGTCGTAATAAAAAATAGTGGTAATAATCCCAAGTGTAATAAATAATAATAACACTTCACAGTTCACACTTATATGTTTATTAAAATTAACCATATTTGGGTACAAAAATAAAAATAAGCACAGATTTTAAAAACGAGAACGCTATAACGCATACAACCTTTATAGAGCTTTGCTGAAGATGTTGGCTGGTTCCCAAATCGCGGGGTGCCCTTGGCAGCTGTCGCTTAACCCCTCTTAATGATGACAGCTTAACCTACTTCGATCTGATAATTATACTTCAATTAAGCACCACTTATGTTCAATAAACTATGTTCTAGGCAGTTTCAGATAATTTTGATTGAAGTTCTCAATGTTTTGTTGTCATAATAAACATTAATGTGTAATAATCGCATGTGTAAATGTAAAATATACAGGTAAATGTAATTTATAACGGTATGAGTGTAAAAATATCATATAACCTGGTATTTCTCCTAATGGTCGGGTACCCTTTGAGGGTTTCCCCCAATACAAAAATAAAGGTTTATGCCCTTAATATAGTTTCACAATGAAAAGCGTATGTGGTTTGATATCAAAGTTTCAACCTTCACTGACGTGCAGTCAACCATTATCGTGGGTTGGTGGCCTCACTAATACAATCGGTATACTTTACGCTCTTTTTATCTTTGCTAAATGTTAAAGATACTTCAACTCATTTGTGCGCGCGGCGCTATGTGTGCGCTAGTAATTATGCAGCTTTAATTTGTGTGACAGTGACGTGGCTGTGATCGTCCGAGCAACTTCACTGTACCTGTTGTCACGCACACAAAGTCACTGTGTATATACAGGTTTACCCACACATAGCGCCGCGCGCACAACTGAGTTGAAGTATCTGTACAAACGTGGAAACTTATTTAAAAAAATACCACATTTGAAACTTTTATTTTTATTCTATCTGGCAAGCAAAACATGCTTTTGAAATTAGAGATAGAGTACATAATAAATGTGAAATAAATCATAATGTGTATTGACCAGGGAAGCGCGCGTGGCCCTAGCGGCTAGCGTGGAATGTAAGCAATCTACGCAGCTAAACAAAACGGGCGCGGTAAATTGTAAGATGGGTGACCGCTAGTCGTAAACTTCTTGCGATTTTCCGTGCTTAGAAGAGCAATTTAAGCAGTCGGTGCCGGTTGTAATCAATAGATAGCAATCGTTAAACCTTATAAAAGGCTTTATTAGTGGTTTGAAAATATCCGACTCAGGTGTACACTATAGGGCTAAGATAGCGAGAAAGCACGCTTGTGCGCGGTAAACGAATATATTGACAATCTGCTAGTGTATAAATACGAAAACACAGAAAAATTTACGCATGGGAAGAGCGGAAAATTTTAACCAATAACGTTTCCGACTGACAACAGAACTGCCTCTTTGTTACTTTTCTTAATTGCTATATTTTTAAATTACAACGTATCTTTCGCGTGCCCTTCGCATACTTATTGCCATGAACAAATCAACAAACTAAAATCGTTTTCGTCGTTAACATCAGGGCAATAATCCACATCTCCACCAACCAGCATTGGGGTAGCGGGGAGGAGTAAGCTTCAGGCCTATGCAATAATGGGGAAAGACCCGTGCCTAGAAGTGGGACGCAAAAAGGGTTGCCATATTGGCCAGATCCTATCGGTCATTTTTAACGATTAACTATTGCATTCCATTTTTCAATTAATTCGAAATTTTAAGCACTTCAATTTCTTGTCTTCCATTAGTAATTGATTTGATTAAACATTACCATACGTACGTCATCAGAAATGGAAGCTTATTATACAAACTAATACATTTACAAGTAAATTTGGTATTGAAATACACAATTAAGGGCTCTTAATAAATCATTATTTCACGTTACAACGTGAAACGCTAATTGGTACAAACGAAGACTGCCCATTTGCCTTTAATTCTGCTCATATTTTTCTCATTTCTATTAATCATTAAAGTTTTCGTGTGTTTTACATTTATTTTTGCAAACATTTACATTTTTATGGTGTAGTATACGATATATTCAGTTTTCATGAACCATAAGTACTCGGACAGTGCCAAATCAAAAGTATTTGATGCTCTAAAAATCCATGCCTTCTGGATCTATATCTATACCTTAATTAATATTTTTTATGTCTACACACAGGATTATTGGAGTAAAAACTCGTTTATAATACACAAGTTAGAACAATATCTCAGAATAATTTAACAAAGACGAAATACGTACCTACTATGAGTAGGTTTCTAGTTCACCTAAATACAGAATACCATCTGCAGTACCTATTTAATTTAGCTTATCCATTTTTTCTTGTTCTGAATAGAGGAATGTACACGACATACGACTTCACGGGCCTTTATAAAGTACCCAAATACTTTTTATTCTGAATAGAGGAATGTACACGACATACGACTTCACGGGCCTTTATAAAGTACCCAAATATTTTTTATTCTGAATAGAGGAATGTACACGACATATGACTTCACGGGCCTTTATTTATTTATTGCATAACCAACAGGGCATAAAATACAAAAAACCAAGTTAAAATTACAATATACTGATATACTTAATTATAGGTTACCACGGCATGCATCGTGGTCGAGCATATAAAAATATTATTATTACTTTACATTATGAAAAATTATATTAAACGATGTGTAAGTTACGTTGATAACTGCTAGCATGTATTAATTTTAAAGATTAAAGGATGTATGTAGAAGTACAAAGGATTTTCCTAAATTTAGAGATATTGTTATAAAGTACCGAAATACTTTTTATTTTACGTAGGTATTGTGTGCGAATGCATACCTACTGTAGAAACGTGTTTGGGTCGTTACAAAGTACATTTTATAGACGTTTTGTGTACAATGAATACAATTTCCTACTTTAATTTTTGTCCTTAATAAGTCATGTATACCAAGGTGAATACTCGTAATATCTCGCTCCGACTTCTTGCTAACCAATTTATAAATCGTTAATCCGTAGCACTGTTGCGACGTGAAAGAAGGAAAAACAAACACATTTTAACGTTAATAATGTATTGTTAAAAGTCGAAAAAGTACTCAACAGAAGACTTCAGGGTCAACAGAAGCTTTACTCGACAAGTGCAATTTATTATTAAGCTTTTCATCCTTAAAAGTCACGAGTATCGAGGTGAATAACATCTCGCTCCAACTTCCTGCTAACTAATTTACGATATCGTACATACACGTTCTTCGAACCACGAACTGCGCTATCGAGTTTTTAGAAAGGCGTGGCAAAAATCAAACAAACAGGCCGGCTCTATCGAAATGAAATATACACAGTTTTTTTAACTGTTATTTGATTAATTTCAATTGTATTTAAACATTTAAACGTTTCTCACATATAGCCTTAGAGTAGTACCAACCCTGTATTGTAAGAGCCATGGATAAGCACAAAAACAGAGCACCAGATGATGAAAATATCTCTAAACTCATCATTAACGTATTTTACGGCTGGGAATTAAACCAAGGAACTCTTCTTACACGGCAAACCTGCGTGGTTACCGCTGCGTCTACGGTTCGATAATTATGGATGTCATTTCTCGTAACGAGTCTCCATATAAGAGATTTGGGTTTCTTCTCGACTAGCTATTCAGGATCCATAAAACGGCTGATATAACGAATGGATAAAAACATCCAGATATGATTGTTGTTAAATATCGGGATTTTGCCTGCTCTGAAAAAAAAAACAACAGTAGGTACTAGACATATCCGGGGTTGTGGACGGTGTGAGTGGGAGCTCGATCCGTCTAACCAGCAGCCCCGGGAAGGGCGGCGATGTGTGCGTGGCTGCATATCGCCGTAAGGAAGGTGCAGGAGAGCACATCCGCTCTCCCGAAAATGGGCCCGTTCTGGGGCGTCGCGCCGGTACGTTCCGCTGAAGATCCCGGAGTCCTCCCCAAGCGCAGAGGCAGCCACCGAGGGGGTTTTAGTGCGGTCAAACTCCACATAACCCAGTACCCTCTCCCAAGATGCCGGGTATCGGGTAGGTACCTAAAAAAATGGTACTCGACAGATGACTTCAAGAGCCGCAATAAAGAACGTGCATTTTATTACACGTTTTGTATACGAACACAATTTGTATTCTACTTTTCAACGTTAAATAGTCACGTTTATACACAGAGGTGAACAAAATCTCGCTCCGACTTCCTGCTAACCAATTTATCGTGCCTACATACACGTTCCACGAACCACGAACTGCGCTCTCGAGCTTTTAGTGAGACATGGCAAATATCAAACAAACGATGCTCTATCAAAATGAAATAATTGTACTCAGATTCATTTATGTTGATGGTAGATTCTGATTGTATTTATTATGGATTAGCTGTGCCACGCGGTTTTACCTGCGTTAGAAAGGATCAAATGCATAATATTGGATCTTTTAATGGGAAGGAGATGTTTTATCACGGTAACAGGTAGCCTATTTCTCTCTCCAACATTCTCGCTATGCCTCACGCACAAATAAAGTCAATAAGACCAATCCATTGCAAAGTGAAAGATGGATAAACAAACAAACACACAGTCGCATTTGTAATAATTAGGATACATGTCCTATTTACCGACTTCCAAAATGAAGAGGTACTGTATTAGGAATTGAAGGGAAATTATTTCAATAAATGTTTTTTCGCTAAAAGCTTATACTCCCATGGTAGTACAACTGTCACCATTTCAAAACTTGATGATGGGATACCACTTAAATCAGGGGAAACACTGAAACTTCATTGGCACGCTATTATTTTTTTATTAATTTTTAACACAATCTTGATATTTGTATCGGTAATTATCATTTAACGTTGCTGAGCTGATGATTGAAGGTACATACAACTCCTCAAAAGTTGAGAGTTGAGAGCAAATTCTTGAAACTATTTAGGAGTCGGGCCCTTAGTAAAATGGCTCAACTTTAGAACTTAGCATTACTGTAGCAAGAAAAAGTAGCATAATATGCCAAGTAATAAACAGTATAATTTTTTTCTGTTAGCAAGAAAATGTAGCTTAATAAGCCAAGTAATGAACAACTTTATTTTTTACCGTTTGAAATCGGTTTAAGTTTTTTGTTAAAAACTTATATAATATTGTGAAAACTTCCAATTCTACTGGTAGTTGATTAATTTTATTTGTATGTATTATAAATGTTCTTTGCCGTAAAAACCATCCATGCAAGAGATTTAGATTTCTCCTATAAAAAAGATACGACTATTATAACAAGAAACATACTCGTATTGTTTCTTGTTAACAATCAGTAACTTGCATTGAATAGACGCAACAGTATTTGACAGAAGACTTCACGAACCATATTAAGGTGGATAAATTTAATTTGATTTCGTACTTTACTTTTCATTCTTAAAAGTCACGTATACGGTGAATAAAATCTCGCTCCGACTTCCTGCTAACCAATTTATCGTACATACACGTTCTACGAACCACGAACTGCGTTCTCGAACTTTTAGAAAGGCATGGCAAATATCAAGCAATCGAGCCGGCTCTACCGAAATGAAATATACACAGTTTCAATTCTATTAGTACCTTATTAATTCCAGTTTGTTATGTGTACGTACACAGATACGTACACATAGTGAGTTTTGTATGTTTTATTGAATAGTTCACGTTCAGATTCGTTCATGAGGTCCGTGAATAATTTCAGAATACGACATCAAAGAAGTCATTCATTCATTAATTCTGCAGAGTCATTCATTCTGTACACTAATGAAAATACCATATAGAACAAAGCAACATTCGTATATTAACGGACCGCAGATCAATTTGTTGGATCTATCCAAAATTAGTTAATTAATTTATTATATTTATTTGTTTGTTATAATTTATATATTATATTTACATGTAACACAATGCTTGAAGTTGTATGTAGATGCCTGCATGCTCGCCTGCCATTCAAATAAAAAAAAGATTTTGCTAGCATTTACCAAACATTACATTGTTACAATGGTGCGAACCCATGTTGTAAATCCTTGCGTAAAACTAACTGTAGGTATTTAGGTCATCATTACGCTTCGCTTACAAAGCCAATATTCCGCTCGAAGACTCTCAAAACATGTATTACAGGGACACGACGAAAGTTGGGCACTATATCATAGCTCAGTCTATAGTCTATAATACTATTAAGCGATAAATGTGGCATAGAAGCTAAAAAAGAATTTTGTGCCGACTCTTCAGCATTTCTCCGTGAGGTGGTATTGATTATCAAGAAGTTTTGAGTAGTTATGTGTACTTAGCACAACTTTGAGCTCTTTACTTAAGAAATTCCTGAATTATAGATTTCCCTTTCACTTATTGTAAATGCGTTCAAAAATAACAATACAACAAAATTGTGAATGCAGCTTCGAGTATATCAATAGTCTGTAGCGACCTATATATAAAGGATATAAGGGAAGTTCGAAGTAGTAATATGACATTATTTAACACAATGTTCGTATTTCCAACGCGTTCTTTTCATTATTTAAAAATCTCTCGTGTGTGAACTTCCTCAATAATTCGTTTCAATATTCACACTGAAACCCACGTTAATTAATTATATTAAACTTTATTTGAATATCTATATTATACCTATTAGAAAATTTAAATAAGATATAAAAGTGTGTGTAAAATATTTGTTTTACTAGCATTTACCGTACATTTCAACGTTACAGTACGATACGGTACGAGACCTGAGTATAAATGTTTACGGAAGAACAGTATCTAAGTTTTTATAATACTTGTAGATACTAAATCATAGACTAGTCTATAGCCCGCGTCCAAATACTCTTTGCCGCTAAATGAATGTAGTAAAGTCGTTTAAAAACAACTGTTTTTCCAAGAACTCCTGTCCAAATTAAGAGCCTATCTTTAATTAATTTCAATATTCCACACTTTTCACGAGGGTAAGGGGACAAACTGCCAGTGTCTCTTAGACAAGATCACAAGATAAAGGCACAATACAAAGAGCTCCTTTGCGTTATCGATACAATAAATTTTAATAATATAGTGTAACAAACACGTCAGCCAGCTAGCCAACCGGAGCCTTGACACCATGCCATATAGATGTCTCCCTTCAGCCTAGTCAAGCTGTAGCCAATTAGAAGGGAGTCGTCTCTATATAAGCCATCACCAGCCATTATACTGTGTGAAACTAACAAGAAGTATACCTTCTAAAGCGTGTACATAAGTATACACTCTTTTTTTTGTTACAAGCAATCTTTCATATCATACGTCGCTTTTTTATGTGGGTGTAAATTAAATAAAGTTAAATAGTAGTACTTAACAATAACTGTGCATAGGTACTTATAGCACTACAAAAAAAACCCAATGTGGGGCCATGGAGACACCCAAGGACATAATCATAAACACCCAGACCGAAAACAGAAGTATAACTCGTTACTTCGCTTCTTCGTTCTTTTTAACTTGTAAATAATTAAACACTGAGAGCGGCAAACGCGTAAAAAGTTCATTGTAACTCTTATATACTCGTGGGTTTCTGTGGGAATACTGAATGAATTGAAGAAGTTTGCAGATGGGGAACTCTGAATAATAGACTCATTGCAAATACGACGTTTGCGCTGAGTGATGCCATCTAACTATTCTAAACTTCTTCGGTATCCAAAGACAATAATAGATATGCCTAGACATATTATGCTAAATAATTGACTCAGCACATAGACAAGATTACAAGTAGAAACGTAGTGTTTATTTCTCTATGTAAGTAGATGTTAACTGTCTGAAACAGTGATTTTATGTATACGCCCTTTTAAACTAATTAATGATAAATATATAATACAGCTTTACTCTACTACTTACTAAAAATGGTGTGGCAGTGGTGGTCATATCATTGGAATACGAAATGATGAAATATTGTGCCCAGCATCAAGTGATATAAGAGTGGTTCAACAAACCAAAACTGCTACACCTTGAACATAAAAATATGTTGCAGAGTTGGAACAACAATTATATAATTTTCTAGATACTTCATATATTTTGTTACATATAGTATTATAGACTATAGAGTAAACTATGATTTAGTACGTCTTTCGTTCTTTCGTCGCGTCTCTTTAATATAAGTTTTGAGAATCTTCGAACGGAATATTGGCTTTGTAAGCGAAACATAGTGACGACCTTAATAAAGTTCAGTAGTGCAAATAAAGTAATTGTAGGTAAGGATGTTATTATGGTCCAAATTATCGGACCAGACTTGTCCCCGGAGGCCGTCGTTGCAGCGATGGTGCGCTCCAGGGACGCGTGAGACTCGGTGACCTACTTCTGCGACACTGTTCTGTTGTGCGCAAAGGAGGAAGCCTAGCGAACTCGGGAGCGCGAAGATTCCGCTCGGCAAAAGAGCCACCGGGGCAAACGTAGATAACGCCCTCCGGCGCTTTTCCCTGTAGCTTCGGGATTAAAAATAGAAGATCGTAAGAGGCGACTAAAAGGGGCCTTCCGGGGTTGCGGTCTGTGAGAGTGGGAGCTCGATCCGACCATCCAGCAGCCCCGAGAAGAACGTGGCCGCATGCCGCCCTAAGCATCGGAAGGTGCAGCAGAGCACATCTGCTCTCCCAAAAATGGACCGGTTGGTTGAGACCACCGATGCGTTCCATTGGAGATCCCGGAGTCCTCCTCAAGCGCAGAGGCAGGCCAGCGAGGTGGTTTTAGTGGGTCAAATCCCATATAAACCGGTAACTTCTCCCAGGTGCCGGGTACTTTTTGGAAGTTTCCCTGCCGATACAAAAAAGTAATGATGTTATTATAATTTTGAAATATTTGGTAAACCCGGTTTTAATGTTTTTGTTTGTGTTGATCGTGACTTTTGTATATATAATCTAAACTACTGATAGATCAACGTTAACGTTAAATTATCTTATACTTACATTTGCAGCCTTATACATAAATGTTATTTATGTTTTAAGCAATATTTAAAAATGGTATCGTCACGTATAAATATTTGGGTATCTTACTGGGGTTACTCTGTAATTAAGTACACCATAAAAGGAACAAGTGTAAAATATCCTAGTTGTCTATTTCAGTGTGAATATTGAAAGGAGTCGAGGAAGTTTGCAGACGGAAGAACTTTGAATAATAAAGGATACTAGCTAGAACTACGTCTCTATTCAGTAATGTCATCCAACTACTTGGAACTTCCTTGATACACAACCACTGTTCCTTGGAGATATACTAGTTTATTTTTTATATTTGTTTGTAAAAGATGTAGTTCACTAAATGCATATAGCTTTTCTACTTATTCATAGTCATTTATTGCAGAGATATGGTACGTAAGATGTCACAATAGTTAATCCAGGATAGTCATATTATGCCTATTTGGGCCATAGATTTTTTATATATACTACGTAAAGTCATAAAATATCTATGATTTGGGCATTCAATGTCGTAAGTCAGTTAAACTATATAAACTCCTCTAAAATAGATTGTATCAAACAAATCCCATACTGAACAGTCGGATAAATGTGCAAACAAACGTGAGAACGAGAGAGATGCTATTATGTTAAGTCCATGGATTGTACAAACAAATGAACCGCCTACATTAAGAAAGTGACAGTCTTGCCTTGTACGTAACAATTATAATTGTGCAGGTTGATGGTCACCTCGTTTGAGTGTCAGTTGAATGGTTGTGGTATATAACACTGACACTACCAAATCTACGTAAGAAGAAAAAAACCGAAGTGCGATTCGAACTCGCGCACCGAGGGTTCCGTAAAATATTTTTAATATCTGATGTAACTAAAAATTTACGGTTTGAGCAATGTTTCCTTTATCTGTGCTATAAGATGTTGCTTCGGACCAAATTTCAAGATTCTGAGTTCACGGGAAATACACTGTAGGTTTTGATTCCCTTGCCACTTTGATTGCGATTTTGATTGCGCTGGCTTAGAAGTTTGATTTTTTCACAACTCCAAGGGTCGACTTGAGTATTTGATATAAATTCCAACTTGATACCACCACGCGTTCCTGAGAAAAAGGGTGTTGACTGAAAGACGGACGCACAACAAAGTGATCCGGATCAAAAGTTCCGGTTTTTTGTTTTTTCCTTTCGAGGTACGGAACCCTAAAAAGGAGGAAAAAAGATGTTCTCTTCCCACGGCTACCAAAGTGTGTCTCTTATACAGTACGTCAGTATTTTGGTCCGCCAAAGTTGTCTTATTAAGGGTATGACACAAAGTTTTGTTGTTTACCATAAAAACGTATCGTACTTAAAAACTCTTTTAAAACACAAAAGGAAACATACTTAACAAATTAAAACCTACGGCCATCGATATAATACGAAATAATCTACCAAAATTCAACAATAAAATTGATTCGTACAATACCGTAAAATGAAGAATATTTGACGAAATTCAATTTTCCAAATATTCCGTCCCGCGTAAGCAGCGTTCACGTCACAATGTCACGGCAAAGTAAAATGTTCGTTTCTCGTTTCCCAAATGCCTATTCCTTTTGACATTCGTGTTCGTATTTAAAATTTCTCTCAGACTCATTCTAGCTTCTTCTGCATCATTAGAGTCATGCCGGTTCCTACCTGATAACAAATTAGGGCTACCAACTTTGCCTTAATTTGCCATCCGAAATAGGAATTCTGTAATGTTTTACGCTTTCCCGCTTAAACTAATGAACAAATTTTAATGAAATTTGGAACACAGATAGAGTGGACCTTGGGAAATCTATAAAACGGTACCACGCGGGCCAAGCAGCTGACGGTAGGCTAGTAAGTATGCCTGACATGATATTCAGTTTATTATTTATAGACGAATTAAAATCTAAGAAGTGAAGAAGGGGGAAAAACCTAATTCTATACCAAAATTCTGGGACACATTCTTACAACACAATAAATAGAAGTACACATATTTGTATATTTTAAAAATTATTTTCTCCGAACTTTACGTCGTGCGTCAACACGTCACGGCTAATGACGGTTTCGTTTCTCATTTCCTAACTGCCTATTTTTTTCGACATTCGTTTTTGTGATTAAAATTTCTCTCAGACTCATTTCTAGCATCTTCTGCTTAGATTTGGCTCGTGCTGGTCATCCGTAGGGCTGCCTACTTTTGCCCTACTTTGATATTCGGAACAGGGATTCTATAATGGCTTAGGTAAGTATATAATCTGCCGTAATATTGTGCTGTCTACCTTACAAATTCGCAAATTCTAATAAAAATACACAGAATTTACGCCGAAAATGAAGGACGAAACGAAAAATTCTACCAATATTCAGCGACACATTCGAATTCGAAACGTCACGGTAAAATTTAGTAATAACTGCCTACTTGAATTGGCATTCGTGTTTAAACTCTCAGACTCATTACTAACGTCTTCTGCTTAGATTCGGCTCATGTCGATCACCCGTGCTTTCCGCACTGACTTTACGTTAATTTGCAAACCACAACAGGTATACTGAAAAAAAGTCTGGTTTAGAGAGAAAATGTCGTGAATCACCTAGAAATACTAGATACAAAAATGTAATACATAAAAAAGGGAAAACAATTTTCCGAAATAGAATATAAATAAATCCAGGAATGTAATCTAAGTAACGAATGTTTACCAAATTGTGTGATACCAAATATGCCTTACAAGTCTTGATATCTTTGTGAAATATTTCAAGTATGAGTATCTTTTGATTGGGTTGGTTTCTTTTAATTATATTGGCTGAACTTTTGTCATCTCGTATCAAGGATCTATTGAGCCATTGAAATAGTTACAGAAATTTTTGAATATTGAAATGAATTTCTACATCGATACCCAGCACACAACAAAACAGGATGTAGCCAATGGTCATCATAATAATGAGCCTATAATATTTTTATAATTTTATCAATTGTATAAAATCTTAATTTTTATGCTTTTTACGAGTTTGGTTGGAAATTTAAAGTTCCTAACAGGATAAACATGTCATTTAATTTATTTATTACTATACATTTTCATTTCCTTCATCATACCTCTATTAATTAATTAGTAAGTAAGCAAGGAGACCTGTGCCCAGCAGTGGGACATAAAAAAAAAGGTTGAAAAAAAGCAAATGTTAGCGGTATGAGCGTAATTGAAGCGCTGTTGATATCCTAATTTAGTCCATGTAGGTAGATAAAATAGAAATATTATTACTATATCATATTATAATTACTAATCGGCAGCCCTAGCCAGAGCAAAGTCGGCCACAGGTCGAGTGGACTAGTCGACCCAGTTGTAACGTCGATAATACTATGCCAGTTTTGCAACGTTATATCTCGGCTCTTATAATTATACCCTACTACTCTTAGAATAAGGTGCAATTTCACATTTTCCATATCACTTTTTGATATGTGTCGCGTGCTGAACTTTGAACGTTGTTGCATTTATTTAAGTAATGGCTGTGCCCTGCGGTTTCACCCGCTTTACTCAGGATATTACATGGAAGCTTAGAATAATTACAATTACATTATAGAAACCATGTTCGCGCGCCCAAATTGAAGCATGTTGATTGGTGCCATTAATGGCACCAAACGCCGCCGCGCCGGGCCGCTCCGTAAGACTTTGTCAGATGTGACAGCTGTAGGAATCTATTTAGTGCTTCAATTTTGACAGCGCGCTTGTATGAAGACTGACGTTCTTAACGTTATTTTCTAACTTAGACTAAGAAAGAAGACTTCTAATGTACTTACGTTTTTCTAAGCATGGAAGCTTCTTTCTTTCTTTCTTTCAGTAATGTCATCGTAAAGTTGTCAAGGTAAACGTCCGCACTATCGTCAGTTTTGGTAATGTCGTAATGGAACAAAATGCCATCAATTTTATCCGATAACACTCAAAAATACGAATAAAGATTATGAAAATAAAACAAAAACATAACATGAATCTTCCAATTTCCCGTCAAACTCCTCATGGAAGCTTATGCGTAATTCATTATCTCTGTTGATCTCTGTCACGAACAGCGTCATCTGTGATTTTTTTGAGTAAGAACTATACACAACTACAGTCTTGCATATATTTACGGAAGTGCGGCGCTAGCTTAGCTAGCAAAATTATTTTTAATATCGATAACATTCAGAACGAGTCGTAGTTATATGTATCTAAAACAATCGAAAGGTATTTCCCCGAGTAAAATGGTATTTATAATTTAAGTTACACCTCTAGTAATACGTTACCGAAAACTGCATTGAAATCCAGACAGTAATTTTTGCGTGATTACTGATAAAATTTCTAAAGTTGTGACTTCTGTTGCTATTAAAGTTCAAATATAGTTACCATGCCATGGCAAAAGAAGCACAGACCGCCCTCCAACCAGGTTGACTGACGACTTTTTTCAATCTTATACAAAAATTAGGCCCGAAAATTGTCTAAGTACTAGTTTCGAACGGAGTTGCGAATATTAGGAGAGGCCTATGTCGAGCAGTGGACTTTTAAAGGCTGATGGATGGAATACTTTTATCCCCGATATCGTGAATGAACAAATTTTGGTCTGTTACAGTTTTATTATACATACGGTTTATCGAGCTGTTTTGCACATAAAAATGCACCGCGCGTTCCGATAGCCTTATTACTGCGAATGTGGGGTGCATAACAGTTATTGCTTTTAAATGGTTAAGCTTTTACGTGCCTGTATAATGGCAACAAGTATGATCGTTAATGTAAATTGTAGTGCGTTTTATTTTTATAGTTTTGATCGCTTACCAGATGCTTGAACACGAGTGGCAGTGGATTCTATGTAATAAATAAAAGTTGGGGACTGTGATCTTTTGGCGAAGGTAGAATTGCTAGATTATAAAGAATGATTAAGTACACTTTCTAAAGTCCCTGTAGCTTAGGAATTAAGAATAGAGCTACGGTATCCCCTGCCTGATCGTAAGAGGCGACTAAAAGAGGGTTTCCGGGGTTTATTTATTTATTTATTCAATCTTGCAGCATTACCTTAAAATAAGGAACATAAACGCATGCTTAATGCCTAATGGCTAGCAGCAGCAAGGTGGACAAAGGTCTAAATCTCTCTTCTAGTTCTGAGAAAAGACCTCCGCCCAGCAATGAAACCTTTGGATGCCTTTTAAACAAAGATGTACTATGCAATGTGAAAGCTTCGCTACGAAACTATGTGTCCACTTCCACTATGTAGCGATTCGAGGAAGATGAGCTATAACCTACTACACATTGCTACACCACTTACTACTGCTCATCCACAGTACGCATACTTCCATATAAAAACATAGTTGAAACCGTTTCCAGCAGTGCTGTACTATGTGGACCAATAAATATGATTAATAGAAATCAAACACAACCATAGTGACCCGTAGCAACGTAGCGTAGCACATACCACGGTGGAAGGCACCCTTAAAAGGGTTAATAAAACTTTTAAATAGCCTCGTTTACGGCTCTATTTCATGAAGAAAGATAGTGAGAGGAGGGTAAGATGCGAATAATGCGGCCAAAAACACATACCTACGTATCGCACACCAGGAATACGTTCCGATTTTTTTTACTGAGAGAACATACAAATGGGGGTAATTTGAAATCGTTCGCAAATATCGAAGAAAAATATCTTCTTATCACGATAGTGCATTTAGCAGGGATCGGCTATTTGGCGAGCGCCCAGAACTCTAACCACGGAAAATGTTACGTCTATAAAATACCCAGTTTATTTAATGAAATCTTTATAAATGAAAGGGATATTCGAAAAACCAGTTCAGTAAGGTTGATTTTTTTGTTATTAATCAGCGATAGGGTCTTGGATATGCACAATAAGATTCAAAATGCATACCATCGCATACCTTAAAAAGGTGGCACTAAACCACGCTTGGAAAGCAGGGTATTTGTTAATTTATTTTTATGTATGATTTTTATTACCTTTTAAATCAATAAAAAAATTGTCAAATTACAACGGGGATGTTTTTACTTAGTTTTAAGCTTATTTTCTTCCTTGGTATTATGTAGAAAGTCCCTGTAGCTTCGGGATTAAGAATAGAGCTACGGTATCCCCTGCCTGATCGTAAGAGGCGACTAAAAGGGGGCTTCCGGGGTTGTGGACGGTGTGAGTGGGAGCTCGATCCATCCAACCAGCAGCCCCGGGAAGGGCGGCGATGTGTGCGTGGCCGCATGTCGCCGTAAGCATCGGAAGGTGCAGGAGAGCAAAGCTGCTCTCCCGAAGATGGGCCCGTTCTGGGGCGTCGCGCGAGGAGGACACCGGTGCGTTCCGCCGGAGATCCCGGAGTCCTCCCCAAGCGCAGTGGCAGCCACCGAGGGGGTTTTAGTGCGGTCAAATCCCACATAACCCGGTACTCTCTCCCAAGGTGCCGGGTACCTTTTGAAGGTCCCCCCCCCCCCCCGATAACAAAAAAAAATGGTATTATGTAGAAATAATATTTCAAAAATTTAAAAGTTCTATTATTTATTTTCACATGTAGAAAAAGAACCCCGGCCTTTGATTAAACATTTACCTATGGAGGATGGATCATTGGACTCTGCTATCTAGATATTAAAGGGTCGCTCTGAGAATAAACGGTTGTTAGCGGATTCTCATATATCTCGGATTTTACATTTACCGATTTTTAATAAGGTCATAGGCTCGCGGTCGCAAATACTTAATCCTTTATTAGAATCTACTCAGGCTTTAAAAAATTGTCGATGTACCTACGGACTTGCTGCCTTTAAACATAAATTTTAACTCGATTTGAACAACAGTACCACAATAGACATCTAAGTAAGAAGCTCTTTGTATTATGACAGTACGGTGGCAATATCTTTAAGTTACCTACTTCATTCATTTGACGGATTTCTTACGAAACGAATGTAGAATGTCGAAAGTTTTCGAGCAGCGTGTGTTGCCAGTGATGACCTACGGCGCTGAGACGTTGTCTTTTACAGCTCAAGGTCGCTCAGTGCGCGATGGAGAGGGCTATGCTTGGTATTTCTCTACGCGATAGAATTCGTAACGATGAAATCCGTAGACGAACGAAAGTTACCGACATAGCTCTTAAAATTTGCAAGCTGAAGTGGCAATGGGCAGGCCATATAGCTAGAGGAACCGACAACCGATGGGGAAGAAAGGTTCTCGAATGGCGACCACGTCTCGGCAAAAGGAGTACAGGCCGCCCTCCAACCAGGTGGACTGATGACCTGAGGAAGACAGCGAGTATGGTAGCGGCCCAGGACCGGGAGGAGTGGCGGGCGTTGGGGGATGTCCAGCAGTGGACTATAAAAGGCTGATGGATGGTTGGATGGATGAATGTAGATTATTCGACACCTCTCGGACGGTGGTTGGAATCAAGGTTTCGACGTAGCACGTAGGGCTACACGTAATTTATCTATGATACAGGAAATTTTAATAATAATAAAATTCGATGTTCATATTGTAATGGCTGCAACCCTTTTAGCATCCCACTGCTAGGCTCGGGTCTCTCCCCATAATTGGGGAGGCCTGGAGCTTACTCCACCACGCTGCTCCAATGCGGGTTGGCATATTGTAATACTTCAGGTCATTCGGTTACGGATTATTTCAAATATAGCAAACTAGCCTTCCGCCAGCGGCTTCGCCCGTGTGGACCCGTTTCATAGGTTCCCGTAGGATAAAAACCATCCTATGTCATTTCCTAAGGTCCACTGACACAGATAGAGTGCTATCTGGGTTCCAAATTTCATAAATGAGTTTCATAAGTGGTTCAAGCGGGAAAGCGTAGCAGACAGACAGACAGACAGAGTTACTTTCGAATTTAAAATGTAATTAAATAAAAATAAAAAGTAGGGATTGACAGTTAATTCCTGCTAAGCATTGGGTCCGGAGCAACGGCTGGTGTTGTAGATGTTTTAGGAATGAATTAGCTTCATCTTGTAAACGTACTTACCATGTAAAAGTTGCGGTTATCTGTAATAAGCCGAAAGTGACCTGTAATAGCTGGTCAATTACCGTTTCTTAAAATTCACTAGCATTCAATATACAGTAGAATCCGTTTGACCAACCTCCTGTTATGACGTAATTACACAACGAAGTTTGGTTCTCACATAAAATTCTTTGTAACAAAGTCGGATATAATGACTTCGATTACAGTGACATGTCGCTTATTATGACCCATTTTTAATAAATTTTGTCCGTTTATAGTGACCGAGATGGTCATGTTCGTTGATTCCCGACGACATTATTATCACGAATTGTTCATAGCAATATTGAAAATGATATTTTGGCCATGGCAATGTCTTCTATACACAATAGACTGTTATTAAGGTACGTACACATTATATAACATAACATGTCTTAAAACGATGTTATAAACATGTTTCAGTAATGTGGAGACTGAATGTTATAAAACATGTTATATAACAGGTTATTATTTACTCGAAATGCAACAGATGCGGTGCTCGGGGCATTGTGAATAGGATCGACTAACGAAAATGTTATACAACATTGTTATATAACATTGTTATTCTAATGTGTACAGTATTGTTGTATGTTGCAAAGTTGAAAAACAATTTCAGATAATGTGGACGTGTTATAAAACAAGTTATACAACATGTTATTTAATCTGTACGCACCTTTACAATAAAATAAAAAAACAAAAGCAGACAAAAATTACAGATTTCTTGAGTACATAAAAATGAAAAATATCATATATCATGCATACATGTATTACATCCAATTTTTATTTTGATATAATTTGCTATGTTTCTCTATTAAAATAAGTATTTAATTTTACCTAAATAAAAGGTTGTTTTTTCACAAAAATGCTTTGTATGACGTCCGCTTAGTATGGCGTGTATATCAATTCCCTTCGATGTCATTATAAACGGATTCGACTGTAGCAACTTTCAAAGTTAACAAAGCAACGGGGTCTTGAACAGGTCACGTTGAAGAACATAGGTTCAGTAAACTATACTATACAATTCAAGAACCCGACAAACAATTAATCACGTGGACAAAGTTTTCTAAATGGGCCTTGTGAGAGTTCAGTGAACAAACTTCGTTTGGTTTTAGTAAGCTTATATGGCTGATTTAACATCTAAATACAATATAGGTGTTTTCATTTATCTACCACATTTGCTGTATTTGCAAATTCATCCGTGTTATCTATACTTAATATTATAAAGAGGAAAGATTTGTATTTTTGTATGTTTGTGATGAATAAACTCAAAAACCACAGTTCCGATTTCAAAAATTCTTTCACCATTAGAAAGCTACATTAATCCTTAGTAACATAGGCTTTACCGCGGGAAAATGCTTCCTTCCTACGTGAAAACGGGTAATAGGGTCAACGCGGTTGAAGCAACTGGCTAAACGCCTATGATTTTAATATAGCAATGAAGCCTGGAATAGCACATAGGCTATTTTTTATCCTACGGGGACCCATTAAACGTGTCCACGCGGGCGAAGCCGCTGGCAATACTAGTAATAGATGAAATAAATCATAGTTTTTGTGTTAACTAAAGTTCAAGTTGTGACATAGAATAAAGAGTTAAATTCAAATTGTTGTTCTAATTTACAGTACATTGACGACCCTTGTAGCGCAATGGTTACCATGCCGGACTGCTATTTGGAGGGTCCCGGGTTCGATTTTCAGCGACACACAAATTTGAATGATGAGTTTAAATTTCTGTTCTCGGTCTGAGTGTGTGTTTCTGTCTTTGTATGTGTCCATGGTACCCACGACACAGGGTATATCGATATGATTACGAGAGTTTAAAAATGTTTTAACAACAATAAAAAACAATTTTTGAAAATAGATTTTTATTTAATTCCAATCAGATATTTTAATAAAACTTAAATAAAATATGACTTAACTTTCATAAGTTTTATAAAAAAATCTCCAAGCAACGTCCACAATTAACAAAATAATGGAGACCTCGCAGCTTAAGAAAATTAGTTCAGTAAACGTAACTACTCGTAAATTCACGAACCCGACAAATAATTAACCAAGTTTTCCACCAACTTTTCTAAACGGACCAAGTTACGTACCGTTCGTATTCTATTCGTTTGGTTCTAATAAGCTTAAACGATTTTATGGGCCTGTTTGCGTTGACAGGACAAAAACTGACTTATCAACTATAGTCTGTATTCACAGCTTTAGTTTTGCTTAGTAATACTTCCATACGTAATATTATAAATTAGAAAGTAGCTCTGTCTGTCTGTCTGCTACGCTTTCCCGCTTGAACCACTGAACGGGTTAAACTAAACTAAAATTTGTCATAAACATAGATAAGATGTTGAGAAAGAGCATAGGCTACAAAGTAAATCGGAAGAAAAGCACCGCTGCGTGCGCCGCTTTCTTTGGATGCGCTGGCGTCTAAGTAGGTGATACGTTGATTTATCTATGTCTATTCTACGCGGACGACGTCGCGGGCACAGCTAGTTATTCATATATTATTGATTGTAAATTATAGTGCAAGAAATGGCAAATAATGAACCCTCTCATATTTATACACAGAGTGTTTTAATTTAAGATTCTTCTTCTTCTTCTTCTCAGCCTTTTGTAGTCCACTGCTGGACGTAGGCCTCCGCTAACGTTGCCACTCCCGGTGCTTCGCCTTCTAAATCCAGCGGTTTCCCGCTGTTTTCTTCAGGTCATCAGTCCACCTGGTTGGAGGGCGGCTGTACTCCTTTTGCCGAGACGTGATCGCCGTTCGAGAACCTTTTCAGATTATTCCAAGAAAAGCAAACGGTACAACGTGTGTAAATTGCTTTTTTCTTTCAGTTAAGGGTTTACATGTAATAACTGTCTAACTTCCGTTTGAAAACAAATTTTGTTCCCGTTAAAGCAAATTTCAAAGATAACAAAACAATCAGGTTACTTTAAAAAATTTACAACATATGTTCAGTAACTATACTATACAATTCAAGAACCCAATAAATAATTAATCAAGAGGACAAACTTTTCGAAATGGACCTTGTTGGGGTTCTGGGAACAAACTTCATTCGGTTTTGATAACACTGAACGAAGGATTTCATGTAACTGTTTGCGTTGACGGGACTTGACAAATATTCATTTATCATTTACTCGTACTAGTCTGTGTTTGCGACCAAGCTAAAGATAGATAAAAAGATTTATCAAATGGTAGTCTAACCCCATAGCTTTGGGGGAAACTTAAATAAACGTTACACACTCATAGCCTCACAGTAAGGTAATTAATACCCTGTCTCGTAGGTACCATGGACTTATACAAAGACAGGAACACAAACACCCAGACCGAGAACAGAAATTTAAACTCATCATTCAAATTTCTGTTTCGCCGGGAATCGAACCCGGGACCCCTCGATTGGCAGTCATGGTAACCATTGCACCACGCGGGTCATCAAACTTGATCTTCTTTTTGATTAAATTAATGGCGTTTTATTCGAGATAGGATAATTATAGTAATTTTGTCTTTTCATACTCTATGTTAAGTTATAATGCCTTTGTACGATTTTGTGTTGAAAATTTATGAAGATAAGTTGTACGAGGCATGAAAAATCTTAAAGATAAAAACTACTTTGCAACAATCCGCAATCAGTACGTATGATGGTGTATACTTTTTTCATGCAATAGCACCTCCCTCCCTCCCACATAGGATACATGCACATGCAACAATAAAAAATATACACCAACATACACTTGTTTTGCCCAAAAACAGAACATAATCAGGGTTATTGACTCTACGATGGTTACGCGCAAAGTTGAGTGAAGTCTTTACCAAGCTTTATAACAATGGAGTTCCGCAACGCATGATTCTACTATATTAATTATATAAGAACTTTAATATCTTGACCAGGGAAGTACGACCGCTGTACCCTCTTCTGTCGTGAAGCAATGTTATTGTGTTTAGGTGCAAAGGTGCAGTTGCCTTACGTTGAATTAGATGAGACGACCCTTAGAAGTAGCAGGTCAACTACATACGACCACAGGAAGACTTAGCCTTCCTTGAGTTTCCTGTGAGGTCTGCTACTCCATTAAAAAAATGTTTTCCTTTTAATGAAACTTAGCAGCTGTGGTTGCATGTGTTGTGGTATGAGATTCATTTTACACTGCTATATCTAAGCTAAGGTTACCCTTGAGCTTGTTAATTAATTAGTTGGGAATTCTGGGGTATTTTGCATTTTTTTAGTTTTATTTTTATAAACAACCAAACAAAAAGGCAGATGGACCGCGAGGTGTTAAGCGATCACCGTCGTCTATGAACACGGACAACCCCAGGGGAGCCACCCGAGTATTGCCGGCTTTGGAGGGAGAGCTTTTTTACAGCTTTCATTTTGTTTGTATTGAGCGTAGAAAATAAATTCAATACCAAATGTTTGAATATTTTATACTACAAGCGGAATTAAGAGAGCTTTTCACGAGACAGTGCTCGCTGTCTACGAGAATTTGAATTCTATTTTTCTCATGTACGCGAAAACATCTATGTAGGTATATAGAAAGTACACTATAGAAAGTAAGTAGAATTATGCATGTCTTGTAAATGTAACGACTTGTATGTTAACCATTGCTAACATGCCAGACTGCCATTTGGAGAGGTCTTGGGTTCCATTCCCAGCGAAGCCAAAAGTTCAATATGTTTTTGGTCTGGGACTGAATTAATGAAATATGAAAATGAATTGTTATTTATTATTTACCATAACTTGTTAGTAAGAAACTTATAATATCTGTTAGGAATCAACGTCGGTAGTTGAATAAAAAAATATGACGAAGTAGGGGAAAACGCACATAAAAGCGAGCCCTCCTCTAAGGAGCATTGATTATTTTTGTAAAACTCGTAGGGGCAGTAACTCTGCCCGTTTGCGTACTGAAATTCTATAGTTGTGCTTACCTATAATTTAATTGTAGTTGTATACTGAAAGAAATGTTAATTAACCTTAAATCGTTATTTTTGGATTGTAAAAAGGCTTTATGAATTAAATTGTGATTTAAATATTCCGCTTCTGGTTTTTATTCCTAAAATAACTTTTAAACAACACATAAACTGGGTGTTTTACGCGTTGTTTGTTTGAACATTTTACTACTTGGATATTTTTACGAGATCACATTTATGGTGAAATTTTTACGACACTAAACTTATATAAGAAAATTATCTCCATCTTTAAAATTTATCTTTGTTGCTTGCGTGTTTGAGTTCCGCTGCGAGGCGGGTAATATGATTTTAATGAAACTTGGCAGCTGCTGCGCTCTGCTGTTTCTCAGGTGTTTTGGAACTTGTTTATATTTCATTTGTAGATTCTAAGGTAATTTGCAGAATTTTCCAATTTTACGTGTAAAACATTAAGTAGAAAACGTATTTTATCATGAATAAGCTTCAAAATTACTGCAGACAGAATAATTTTTTTTCAAATGGGGTAAAATCTTTGATTTTCTAGAGATAATAATATTTTTTGTTAATTGCACTATGTGATGTGGCTCAAAATATTTATAGTATGCCTGATAAATGATAAAAATCCTATCTATTATCACATTTCATATATTATACATTTTTTACAGTAGTAGTTGATTATACTGTCACACCTGTAACCGGATATTTAAAACAATGTTTGGTTTAGCGAGCCATATAAGAGCTCACTCTCGAAAATAGCGAAAATAGGGTCGCTGTCATCGAAATTAATGAGAAGGACTGTATACTATATAGGTATATTTTTTAACAAAAATTAACTTTTGCTGAAAATTTATCTACTTGCTCCGCTTCCTATAGGAAAAAGAGAATAATTGAAGAGTATCTACATCGATATATTATATGCCAAGATGCATTTGGCAGCTTCCTTTCTGGAACTTCTGTCGCATGGCTTTGAATTTTTCTGGAGCGTAAACAGTTACTACTTCCTCTTTTCGTTACATTTAAAATACAGCGTGATACGAAATGTGTTCGTTATAAAATTTCTTTGTTATATTCGTGGAGCGCGTATGACCCGGCGGCTAGCGTAGAACGCAAGCGATCCATGCAGCTAAGCTGTTCGTGGTTCGTGGTTCGTGTTCTGGTGTGAGATGAGTGACCGCTAGTGGCAAAAATTCATGGTCGGTGCCCATTCAGAGCGAAATGTACCACATTTTACTAAGGGCCAGACTCCAAAATAGTTTTAAAAGTCATTACCATTAGCAAGGAAAAGTATCAAATGCGAAGTACTGAGCAATATTATTTTTTAATCGTTTGAAGGCAGTTTGATTTTTGTTAAAATGTTATATAATTTCACTCTTTTTAGTACTTTTAATTTAATAATTCTGTGTTTTTTAAGCATAATTTCCGATAATTCCACATAAGTGTGCTTATAAAATTTGAGAGTTCCCTTCGATTTCCCTCGGATCCCATCATCAGATCTTGGCTTGGTGACAGTTGGACCTCCTCGGGAGCATAAGTTTTCGAACAAAAAAACATTTATTGAAAGAATTTTCTCTCAACTCCTAATCATCGTAGTACCTTTCATCATCAGCTCAGCAACATGAGATGATAGTTGGCTGCAACCCTTTTGCGTCCCACTGCTGGGCACGCGTCTCTTCCCATTATTGGGGAGGCCTGGAGCTTATTCCACCACGCTGCTCCAATGCCGGTTGGTGGCCAACCCACTGTCGGATGTTTTCAAACCACCTATAAGGCCTCTGACAAGGTTTAACGACTGTTATCTATCGACAACAACCGGGACCGACGTCTTAACGTGCCCTCCGAAGCACGGAAACGCGCATGAAACTTTTTGTCACTAGCGGTCACCTATCTCACACCCGACCGCGCCCGTTCGGCTTAGTTGCATAGATCGTTTGCATTCTACGCTAACCGCCAGGCCATGCGTTCTTCGATATATAGTATGAGATGATAGTTACTATGCACAAATATCAATTAGGGTTCAGAAAGTATAAGAAAATGTGTGCCTATAAAAATGGAGAGTTCCCCCATTTTCCCTGGAATCCCATTATCAGATCTTGACTTGCTGACAATGGGACCACCACGGAAGTATAAGCTATCAAACAAAAAAAAAAAAACATCAAAATCGGTTCATAAACGACACAGTTATCCACGAACAAACATAAAAAAAGGAGATATACGGTCGAATTGAGAAACCTCCTCCTTTTTTGAAGTCGGTTAAAAGGTCAGCGACACCATATATCTTTTTTGGTAGGTAAGCCAATATAAGGCATTTTATGTAAAAAAAACATTTTAATTTAGCAAGGCATATCAACGTGACTTATGAAATATCGTAATTTCATTATCAAGACCATTGTAAGAAGATAAACTATGCCTTTCAAAGTATGTTGTTTGGATCCATATTTAAAAAAAAAGATAGATGAATATCAACACGGGCTGCGCGCGCCTCGCGATTTCACCATCGCGGAGATAAATCCAACCCGTGAGCGGATTTCCTCGCTATTACGCCAATTACTTAGTTACACTTCCACCCCCGAGTATAAAGCTCTAACTACTCCACTCTGGACAGCCAATTAAGGCAAGCCAGAGGTGGGGACCTGTTCCTCCGGGTTTCACTCCGCCTATCGGAGACGAGGAACAGGTGAGAACTCAGGTCCGTGGTGTCGTTACTCAACAACGGTTCGCCACAAGTCACCCTGCGAGGTTATTATTATTATAATGAACTATTTTGGCATCTTTTTCCTAAACTTTAGACCTCTAGAATTGCCATTGCCATTATGTTTAAAAACATAGTACCATAATTTGCGATTTTTAAATTTTAGTTTTATTCTGCATTCTGTTTTTAGGGTTCCGTAGCCATATGACAAAAAACGGAACCCTTATGGATTCGTGATGTCTGTCTGTCTGTCTGTCTGTCCGTCCGTATGTTGCAGCAACTTTTTTCCAAAATTATAAGAACTATACTGTTGAAACTCGGTACGTAGATGTATTCTGTGAACCGCATTAAGGTTTTCACACAAAAATTGAAAAAAAAAAATTTCTGTGGGTTCCCCATATTTGGAACTGAAACTCAAAATTTTTTTTTCATCAAACCCATATGTGTGGGATGTCTATGAATAGGTCTTCAAAAATGATATTGAGGTTTTTAGTATCATTTTTTTCTAAACTGAAAAGTTTTCGCGAGAGACACTACCAAAGTGGTAAAATGTGTGCCCCCTCCCAACAAACAAATACGTCTTATAAGTCTTGTCTTGTACGACCTAAAGTTGGATAGCAGTCTTACAATGGTAATGCTAGGACTACCAGGTCCTATAGACGTTTTAAATGTAACTAATTAGTCGTGCGACGAATATGTCATAGTAAAGTGGTCTTAGCAACGTTGGGGTGACTAAACTATATGACGTTATATTACTTCTTAGCTAAAACGTTTGTACGACAACGCAATAGTCATACTAACGTTATAGTCCGATAAATGTTTTTAACTGACCAAATTATGTCTTTGGTAAACCTTTATATGACATTTATATAACGTGCATATTGTATAGACGTTTTCACAGAGACGTTTATATAACAATCACTACCTTGTTTTACAGCGGTCAATTAAAGACTCTTAAATGACTTGGTTGTTAATTGACGACTCAAATATAACCTTTATATTACATGATGTCCGTTTAATGTCATGTCCTGACTTTAATCAAACTTGCAGTCGTATTTAAATCAGGTTTTGACTTTATAATGACTAGGCGGCCATATTTACGAACTTTTGATGAAATTTTGTTACGAAAATGGAATCAAAAAAATCTTGGAGACGTTAACGAGAATTAGATTAACGAGAATTTTGGTGAATATTAACAATATGAAAAGGTTTTTTTATGTTTCTTGAGGAACCCTAATAGCTAGCTGTCATGGCGACCATTATCATCATCATCGGGTCGTACAGAGGTAAGTTTGCGACAAAAGCAACATTTTTAGAAAAAAACCTATTTTTATTAATAAAAATCTATTGATTTTAACACAAAATTACGAGGGGGCATGAAAATCTTAATAGTAATCACATAGGTATATTATCATAAAACTTCAGTTCCCAGTCGAACTAAATAGCATGAGAGACAGATAAAGTAAGTAAGATATGAAAATGACATAAACTCAGCTAGCATTTATTTCCTTGTAATTATTTATTTTACTCTCAAATCTTGAAACGAAACCACAAACACGCGTTGCCACGAACAAGAATACGAATAAGTCTTAAGGTGCGTCTACGGTAGACGAACCGAGCACGAGCGGAGCACGAGCCGAACACAATTCGTATAGTGTGGACCGACCTACAAGCCTCGAACGAGCGCGCTGCGAGCATTTCGTTCGTGCTCGGCTGCGTTCCGCCTGTTGTCGGTTTTTTGACGAACACAAAGGGTTTTGCTTCGCGCTCGCAGTGCGCTCGTGGACGTGTTTAGTGACAGACGTCGTTCGCTCGAATCGAACATCATGGAAACGTGGACCGAAGATGCTTCCGTGCAATTAATTGAATTATATCAAAATAATTCTTTGATATGGGACCCAAAACATGAGGATTACTATAAAAAAAATAAGAAGAGTGATGCATGGTCTCGTATATCCCAAGAATTGGGCAAGGATGTAGAATTGTGCAAAAATAAAATTCTTAGTTTATTGGCTTCATATCGCAGAGAGAAAAAAAAGGAGGATAAATCTAAGGGCACGGGCAAAGGTAATAAAAAGTCATTTCTATTGTTATATTTGAACTTTATGTTATAATCATTTCTATTTTATTTGAACTTTGTGTTATAATCAGTATACAATTGACTATCTATTATTACAGGTGCATCGCAAGTGTATGTGAGTAGGTGGTTCGCATATAATAATCTCAAATTTTTGGATGACCGTGATAACCCTCGTAAAAGATTGAATACGGTAAGTTTTTAGAATTATAATTATATAATATTTTTAATATTTTAATTCCTACTTAACGGCCAAGGGTGGCGTAAAAGTTATTATCACACATATCTAAGCATATTCTTGCTGCCATTCAACTTTGCCTTCTTTAATACAGTAATCTGCTATTTCATCTCTAAATTTTTTGACATGAGATGCTGATCGTATTGGAATTTGCCTGAGAGGCAAAAAAGAAGTAAAAGGTGTAGTTTCTTCTGTATTATTCAATATTTGAACGATATAATCAGTACTGTTAGAACGTAAGTAATTGTGTAGATAAACAGTGGTCAATACAATTAACTCAGCTTTTTTAGGTTCTAGAAGCATTGGTTTCCTTAATACTCGAAACACTGCAGATATTATGCCAAAAGCATTTTCAACGTTTCGCCGAGCCCTGCTTAATCTATAATTAAAAATTCTCTCTTTAGAACCCATGACATGGTTTCCACGGTAGGGTACCATCACATTTTCATGTAGGGCAAAAGCACTATCACCAACAAAGAAATATGGTATATTTATTTGCCGGTTAGGTAATGTTTCCGATGGTGGTAAATTCAAAGAAGCATTTCGAATCATTGTCCATAATTGGGAACTTTTAAAAATGCCACCATCTGATATTCTACCTTGGCACCCCACGTCAACGAATAGGAAATTGCAATTACCGTCAACCAATGCAAAAAGAACAATACTGAAGAATGATTTATAATTGTAAAATTCAGTTCCACTATGAATTGGTGCTTGCAAGACTATGTGCTTGCCATCAATAGCTCCAACACAGTGTGGCAGATTCGATGTATCTTGAAAGTGTTTGCTGATTTTTAGCCAATCATCAGAAGTCTTAGGTAGCTGAAAAATAAATAATTGTTATTATTATTTTTACAGGAATCGAGTAAAACTCTGGGAGAGGAATTGAATAATAATCCGGCAGAGGAACAGAGTAATAATCCGGCAGAGGAACAGAGTAATAATCCGGAAGAGGAACACACACACACAGAACCGACTATTACATCCTAAAAAACCCCGCAGATTCAATCAACCGGGAAACGAATTGTTTAAAAGCGCTGTAGATGTATTAAACAATGTACAAAAGAAACTTGGAGCACCAACAGAAGTTAATTGCGTTGATAAGAACACAAAAGCGTTTACGGATTTTTTGGCTTTAAAAATGGACACTTATAGTGCTCAAACAAAGATAGCAATGCAGCATGCAATCTTTGAAATTATTATGAAAGCTGACATGGGTCATTATGAATTTTCACATTCTCAAGCAACTTATCGCACTGGTTACCAAACAGGTTATTCGTCCAATGAATATTCAGCATCACCGTCAACCTCTCGTCAGTCTACCAATCTAAATCAGATTGACTCCTCTTATCAGCAGCCATCCTCCGTCGATACACAATCCACTATTTCAGATACCATGGAAAGTTTTTCTGAGTTTATATAAATTAACTTTTTTAACCTTATTGTTTCTATTAAAGTAAAACATTACTTACCTTTACGTAGTTTTTTAATTCAATACATAGTGCTGTACAGACTTCCGGAATAATGTTGCTTATTACTTGTTTGGACATTTTAAAAGTATATTGGAGACTGGTGAATGAATCGCCACTTGCCAGAAAACGCAACGTTACCGCCAACCTCTGTTGAATGGATATAGCCTCTTGAAATTTGGTATTTTTTTTCGCAATGTGCGGTCCAATTGAGCGTAGTAGATTCTCAAAGTTTATCGATGTCATTCGAAGAAAGTTCTTAAATTGGCCAGTTGCTTCTTGACCTCTCAAAATAGTTAACAAATCTAAATTTTGTTGATTGGATCTCATTTTATATATATTTGTAGATCCCCATCGTCTTCGCCTTTTTCTATTTTTGCTGACCACCGCTATAATAATCGCTGCAACAGCAGCGGCTGCTGCAATATATATATCGTCCATATTCGCCAAGAGCCGCGAGCACACTGCGGAAAACTGCGTTCGAGGACAGTGGTCGTTGTAGGTTCGTTGTACGTCCACACTTGACGCCGTGAACGACGAAACCTGAATGGCTCCGCTCGTGCTCCGCTCGTGCTCGGTTCGTCTAGCGTAGACGCACCTTTACAAGTATTGTCTCTTGACTCAAATAAAACGTTTTAGTCATTCAGTAACACCTGTATGACCACAATACAACAAAGCGACGAAAGTTATGGTTATCCCATAACATTTGTACGACTTTTGAATGACGTTAACGAAGTTGGCTCGAGACTTCTGTATGACCACTATACGACCATTGAGGTCGTATAACTGGGGCCATCGCGTTTAGTAAACGTTATTATAACGTTAGTATGACTTAACTATTGCGATGTATGGTATTCAGATAACGTTTACTAAACCTTTATACGACGTTAAATTGTTACTTGGGCTGTAACTTCTAAAATAAGAGAATGATAAACTAAAAAAAATATATGATGTACATTACGATGCAAACTTCCACCGAAAATTGGTTTGAACGAGATCTAGTAAGTAGTTTTTTTTAATTCGTCATAAATCGTAAACCACAATTTACCTTTCATTCAATCTTAATGCAATGTATTCTATGGATAATCAAAGGCAATGATGTATTTCTGTTGCCGCTATTGTTATACAAATACTAAAAATATAATAAAATAAATATTTAAGGGGGCTCCCATACAATAAACGTGAATTTTTATAGATAATGGTACGTAACCCTTCGTGCGTGAGTTCGACTCGCACTTGACCGGTTTTTAAAAAGGTGTAGTTTTTGCAGCACGGAGCTACTCGTAACTTGTTTAAGTGGTCTAGCTTTTAACTTTAGCTCGAAACGGCACGCCATGTTTCAGTACACGTTTGTGTATTCATTTTTTTTCGTGAATTTAAACTGAACTGTAAACTTTACGATAAACAAGCATGTACGGAATCCTTTCTAAACAAAACTCAGGGGTACAGTTATTTAACTTTTTAGGGTTCCTTACCTGAAGGGTGCCAATGGGACCCTATTACGGCCTCCGCTGTCATGACATGACATGACTGTCATGAGATGACATGATGACAGACAGATGGACGTCTGTCATCAGGCTGCATCTCATGAGTCTCATGACTCTAGCCATCACGGGCTAGACATTAAAAAAATTCACAGACGGTGTATTTCTGTTGCTGCTGTAATAAAAAATACTAAAAATAGAACAAAATAAATATTATATATTTCATGCAATACACGCACATTTTTTATAGAATTGTACGGAAACATTCGTGCGTGAGTCCGACTCGCAATTTTTGAGGTTAAAGGATTTAGAAAATATCAACATTTGATTATTCGAGCCAATAAAAGCAATCTTATTAGACCAAAGTAACTTCAATTATTTATGTATAAAATTTTCCCTAATTAAATCTCTGTTCTTGAATATATTTTTTTGTGTTTCGTTTTGCGTTTTGTTGTGTACATAGTCAAATATTTCCTGCTATGTTGAATGTTTTCAACAGTAAAGAAATATTCTCCAAATAAGAATGCGTTTTTATTTTCTTTAAAGAGTTTATCAAGCCCGAATTGAGTTTAAAATTTCTTCTAGACTTTCTTCTATGTTTTGTCCAACTGATTGCTCCAGTTAAAAGACGAATCGTCAATCCCTCGAGGCCGGTAAACGCGTCACGCCTTTAATTGTGATCCCGCTACAGAGAGAGGGCGTCGTCCCTTTCAATTGATTTCCATTTTCTCGAAATCGGCCACTAGTATACATTTTGTGAGTAGGGCGAGGAATATGGTGTAACTTGCCGGAGCCGTTAACACAAAATGAAATTTAAACACCCGCCAGGAATCGCAACTAGGACTTCTTGCTCTGAATACCATTGTTACTCGTAACTATATTATGTTCAGTATTTTAGGCTCAAGGAAGAAGAAGAACAAGGATTTTGTTAATAGCTATGGAATTCAATTTATTATTCCAAAAGAGTTCGATATTTTTTTATTTAATAAATTATAATTTTTTTAAATCGGATTTTTCCTTTTTTATCAATCCCCGCGGCCGATACGAGCTTAACACGTCCCGCTAGTAGTTGTGATCCCGCTATAGAGAGAAGCCGCCGTTCCTTTCAATCAAACCGATTTCCCGATTTTTGCCACTGCCACTGGTATCGAATATACTTTTTATACATTCCTTGATAGAACTCCCAGCTCTATGTAAGCGGAAAGTTTCCGTTCTAAGCCCTACCATTAAATAATAATTAATGGTAATAATATTACCTTATGATAATACTAATATTAATACCTACTAATGATATAGTTTAAAACGGTGGCGTTAGGTTCATGTTACATGGCTACAGCAAAGATTATTTGCATATAGCTATGGTGTTTTATTTATATTTCAATTTATTTTCGTTATGAAATTCTGACGCAGCATTCGTAGTTACGAAATTCTGCCGCAGCATCCTTAAAGTCGCTAAATCGTACGATTTCGATGCCGTGTCTCGGTTTCCAAACTGCGAGGTAGCATTGATTCAACGCAATCTAGTATAGTATAGTAGTATCCCAGTAGCTAGTGTGGCTTGGCCGTAGAAGAGGCGCCAACAATCACTCAAGGCCGGTCAGTGATCCCGTTTCAGAGTGAGGGGCGTCGTTTCTTTCAATCGATCGCCCATCTCCACTTCGGTTACTCGTACGAAGTGCACATTCCGCGAGGAATGTACATAGGGAGTTTTCGTTCTGAGCCGTACATTCAATTTTTTTATAAACAAAGCATTATGAATGGCGTCGTAGTCACTGAAGGCCGGTCGGTAATCCCTTATTAGATGGAGAGCGTCGTTACTTCCAATCGACAGGTCTTCTCCACTTCGGCTTCAGACTCCTACATACGGTGCAGTGATATTGCAACAGTATACAAGACACGAGTCGATTCATAAGTGAAGAGAAGAGTTCGATTTTGCCGAAGGAGAGAAGCAAAGAGGAGATTTTAAGATTAACACGAGCGCATCATAATAAGACATTGGGTATAGCGGCAGCTTGGAATAAAATTAAAAAATAATAAAACATGCATGTCTTAACTGGAAAATTTCAAAATGATTTTAATAATTCAGCTTTCATATAATTCAATGTCAACGATTCACAATTACGAGTAGGTATGGTTCTGCAGTCCCAGTGTCATGTGTGTGTATGTGTATTGGTAACAAAAAATTGAATTAAAATTATGTCCCGTTGGGATTCGATTCAGACCCTTCGACTTGCATCCCTCCCTCCGGACCCTCGGAGTCCACCATGTTAACCATTACGCCGGAAGATTTTTAAATGGGTCATCTTATCTAAAACATCCACTAGGTGAGCACAATGCTCGAGAAAACTAATTTAGCATCGTGGGCTCCTTTAATATGAGGAAGGGTGAAATGAAAGTAGGTCGATTTCCCTGCGATGTTGTTACTTTCACTGCGTCCATGGCATCAAATAGTCTAATTTTATTTCGAAGGAATTATTTTATCTCATAATACGTTTTGACATGAGTCAACTTTATTTTTCATAACCGCTAACAGCAAACGTAATATCTCGGTTATTAAAACGGCTGTGTGAGCGTGTCTGCACACCGTCGTAATCACCTCAGGGTGTAGGAGAGCTACATCATTCTGTTAAGATGGGCTGGTTAAGGGCACCGGTCAAAAAGGATGTCGGTGCGTTCCACTTGAGATACCATATAACTAGGTATGTCTCTCAAATTTCCGGTAAGGTAAACGTTCCTAATGTCCTCAAAGTACGAGTTCTCGTCATTCCGTAGAAAATCGGTCAAAAGATATACTTTTTCTTTGGATGGCGAGTACCGGTACACTGACGAAAACTGACGATGATTCGGATCTTACCTGTTGTAGCTTTCCCCCAATACCAAAATGGCGCTCCCCTGAAGTAGGGTAGGGTAAAACGAAAGTAGGTCGATATCCCTGCGATGTTGTCGCTTTCACTGCGTCCATGGCGTCGGATAGACTAATTTTATTGCGTCTTCGATCGTCTTTTCCTTGTTTCTGGCCATTTAAAGGAAGGAGTGACTTAATTTTGTAATACATCTTGAAATTAATCACGTTTATTGCCTGTTACCGCTGACTTCATTGCGGTTTTGTTTACGTTATATATTTATGGTTAGAAAAGTAAGACAAATAACGATAATTATTTGAGATTCTGATACATACTAATATTATAAATAAATGTAAAGGTTTGGATGTTTGGATATATGTTTGTTGCTTATTTTATCATCTAATCTGTGATACTCAGGTATGCACAGTGCTCGAAAAAATCAACATTTAGACAACACCGTGAACTGCCCTAATAGTACGGCACGGTAAAACAAAAGTAGGTCAATCTCCTACGAAGTTATCACTTTCACTGCGTCCATGGCATCAGATAGACTAATTTTATTGCGTTTTCGATAATCCTTTCGATGTTTCTTCCCATTTTAAGGAACGAGTGACTTCATTTCATAATACGTCTTGACATTATTCACTGTCGTTTCCAGTTACCCCTAATTTTATGGCGACTTTGTTATGTTGCATATGGTTACAATAGTAATCACCATCTCCAAGTAAAGTGTTGATTAGTTTCGTCCCAAGTAAAGTTGATTAGCAAGTAAAAGCTATGAGTACGGATCAGTTCATATGATAATAATAATATGATTAATGTTACTCGAACATTGTGAAATTGAAGTTGAAGTAACGGGTGACTTTAACCGACAATTAGCATACTTGTCACTTTAGTTGAAGGTGGTGAAAGAGGACCTTAGATAAATAACGTTAGTTAAATGTAAACTAATATTATAAATGCAAAATTTAGGATGTATGTTTGGTGCTCAGTCACGCTAAAACGGCTAAACGGTTCTGAAAGAATTTTGACACAGAGATTGATTATACTTAGTTTGAGTTTATCACATAGCTTACTTTTTAACCGTGGTATAGATTAGTATAATCATATAAACTCAAATCAACCGGGCGAAGCTAGACCAGATAATTAGTTACACTATAAATTAAGTACCTGAACGACCGAGCGTCGCTCGGGTGAACAAATGATTTTCTTGGTTTAATTTTAAACAAAACACTCATTGGCTTAGTGTTACTTTACAACGCCATCTGAAATAGCTCGCAATTAAAAAAAATATTGTCACAAAAAATAAAAATAAAATCAGCTAAAATAATAAAAAATAAAAAAATTGGAGCCGTTTCCAAGATTCAAATTATATCTGGGGGCACGGGAGTGCCCCCGAGACAAGTCGAGCACTGCCGTACCATCCTTTACTGGAACCATTTCGCCGCATTTTCAGGCCCCTATTTGAGAACCTCTGGATAAGACCAGAGCGCTGAAATTTTCATCATCTAGTAAGCTATATTCACATACTTATAATACAAAATTTCAAGTCTGTAGGTTATTTAGTTCCGAAGCTAAGCGAAAGCAAAGTTTCGCATTTACGACACTCACTCACTCATGGATCATCAAAATAGAACTAGTACTTCCCATAAACTCAGAGAGCTGAAATTTGGTACAGAGTTAGGGTTTAATGGCCACATAAAGGGAAAACTATAAAAACTAGGATAACTAGGATTATTTAGTACTCTTGGTCCATCCTTTACTGGAACCATTTCGCCGCATTTTCAGGCCCCTATTTGAGAACCTCTGGATAAGACCAGAGCGCTGAAATTTTCATCATCTAGTAAGCTATATTCACATACTTATAATACAAAATTTCAAGTCTGTAGGTCATTTAGTTCCGCTGTTAAGCGAAAGCAAAGTTTCGCATTTTCGTTCGCATTTACGACACTCACCTCACTCATAAAATCAAAATAGAACTAGTACTTCCCATAAACTCAGAGAGCTGAAATTTGGTACAGAGTTAAGGTTTAATGGCCACATAAAGGGAAAACTATAAAAACTAGGATAACTAGGATTATTTAGTACTCTTGGTCCATCCTTTACTAGAACCATTTCGCCACATTTTCAGGCCCCTATTAGAGAACCTCTGGATAAGACCAGAGCGCTGAAATTTTCATCATCCAGTAAGCTATAATCACATACTTAAAATCCAAAATTTCAAGTCTGTAGGTCATTTAGTTCCGCTGTTAAGCGAAAGCAAAGTTTCGCATTTTCGTTCGCATTTACGACACTCACCTCACTCATAAAATCAAAATAGAACTAGTACTTCCCATAAACTCAGAGAGCTGAAATTTGGTACAGAGTTAGGGTTTAATGGCCACATAAAGGGAAAACTATAAAAACTAGGATAACTAGGATTATTTAGTACTCTTGGTCCATCCTTTACTAGAACCATTTCGCCACATTTTCAGGCCCCTATTAGAGAACCTCTGGATAAGACCAGAGCGCTGAAATTTTCATCATCCAGTAAGCTATAATCACATACTTAAAATCCAAAATTACAAGTCTGTAGGTCATTTAGTTCCGAAGTTAAGCGAAAGCAAAATTTTGTTTATTTAGTTAGATAGTACCTGGGGGCGTCCAGCGTTGCTCGGAATAAAACAATTTATTTACTTGGTTTATTTTTAAGCAAAACATTCATTGACTTAGTGTTACTTTACAAATCCTTTTGAAATACCTAGCTCCCAATTTAAAAAAATGTCACAAAAAATAAAAATGCAACTTGCCTACTTGAGATTTGAACCCGCGTCTTTAGCTCTGCAGTCGGTTTTCGTAACCATTCGACCAAGAAAGCTTTAATTCCCTTGACGAAATTTTTATAGAGGTCTTTCATAATTATCGACATTGTCATTTGTTTGAAGGGTGGATTGTCAGTTTATTTAGTTAGATAGTACCTGGAAGCCCGAGCGTTGCTCGGAATAAAACAATTTATTTACTTGGTTTATTTTTAAGCAAAACATTCATTGACTTAGCGTTACTTTACAAATCCTTTTGAAATACCTAGCTCCCAATTAAAAAAAATTGTCACAAAAAATAAAAATTGCAGCTTGCCTACTTGAGATTTGAACCCGGGTCTCCAGCTCCGTAGTCGGCTTTCATAACCATTCGACCAAGAAAGCTTTAATTTTACTAACGAAATTTTTATAGAGGTCTTTCATAATTATCGACATTGTTATTTGTTTGAAGGGTGGATTGTCAAACTTGTATATAAGACCCAGTGTATGAAAATTTTTAAAGCAATCGCAAATAAATGGGGCTCGAAGTCACATCCTTTCTTCGACTCCGAGAATAAGTGACCCGAAGTTTTTTCGAACCTCAACCCCCTCTTCTCGAGTCCTCCAGGAGGCAGGACAGTAGGTAATTCCTTTGGTAGAAAGTTCATTGATTTTATTTTAATGTTAATATAATTATTAATATAATTATTAATTATATTAACACCTGTCTAATAATAAAGATAAAGAGTTAACGTTATGTTTATAGTTTGTATAGATTGAGTAGGTTCAGTATTATTTCCTTTGAGTTTTTTTATTAAGATCTAATTTAATCTAGCCTATTACGTTCCAATGCTGGGCGAATGCCTCCCCTTCTGCTTTTAATACGCATATAAATAAAATTAAAGGAAAACTCTGGATAAGACAAGATTGGCTTTTATACTTATACTTACAAGTATACAAGAAGAAACAGTCGAACGATTAACTTTATTCTACTCGAACATTACATAGGTAAATTAAATAAACAAATTACACTAAAATATTAATTTCGCTCATTTGGTCAAAATATAATGCATTGGACTAAGAGTGGCGGTGATAGTGAGGTCGCTAGATGGCGCTGACTGTATTTTAAAACGCGCTTGCGGCCGCGTTACAGTCGACTCGTTTACGACATTCTTCTACTGCGCTTGAAAACGTTTGCTATGGATTAGGAGGGATTATTTGCATTTTGTTGATTTCGCTTATTATTTCGTGAGGTTTGCTAAGGTTTAGGGCATGCATCAATGCGAAATACCTAATCACAAGCCACGCCTCTACCCTGCGGCTGGGTGATGTTCCCCTTGCGGGGATTCGCCATCTATCGGTGACTTTAAGTAAAAATACGTTGATTTCTAAATTACGAGCCAGCGTCACCTAGCGGAACAACGAAGAAGCTCTTATACAACGAAGAAGCTCAAATAACTGTCTTGCAACAATGTCATTTAGTAACAAAATTTTGAACAAATACGTATAATATATCAGCAACGTACAGTACTTAAACATTACAAAAAATACGAATGTACAGCTTCGACTGTTCTACGATTGTATACAGTGGGCCGCAGCTCATATGTAAAATTATAAATAAAGTAAAAAAAATCGATACTTAAAATAAATTCACAATTTTGTTCACTTTTTTAATGAATCAGAAACTGAAAAACGTTTTCACTGTAAAAAATATATTTGTGGTTGAGGACTAATTTTACAAAAACTATACAAGTGGGAATCGAACCCAGGACATACCTACGTAATGCACGAGATTTTATTACGAGCTACGCTCAGTACTTCACAGTAAGTGAAATAAAGGATCAGTATGGCTACACATTACGTAAGGATTTCTCGTTGTCGTCAGTCTATCGACTGAGTCGATATAAATAGGGGCAGTGTTATTGTAGGTTTTTATTTATGAAACAAAATTGATTACGGTGTAAAAAAATAAACACGTAAAGTATATAATGAATCATACCTTTGTACCTAGGTTACTTACGTTATACGTACTTTTCTTTTGTTCATGTAGACTTTTTTCGGCCGTAAGAATTTCAAATATTTATGTTTTCAGTCTGTCTTTTTATAAGCTTGGACCAAGTGTGACTACCGAGTAACCTAAATATTCTTTGCTCATAAATAGACAGCTAGCCTAAAATAAAATATATTACGAATAAAATTATAATTATTTGTAATTTTAAAATAGTAAAAAAAAGCATAAATTTATATAATATAAAAAACATATGCTACGCTGGGGATCGAACCTGAGTCGTATTGCAAACGTGAGTGAAACAAGACTTCAAAAACTTGACTACAGACGCTACTTTCCAAATCGTGAAATAAGGACCAAGTGTGACTACCGAGTAACCTAAATATTCTTTGCTCATAAATAGACAGCTAGCCTAAAATAAAATATATTACGAATAAAATTATAATTATTTGTAATTTTAAAATAGTAAAAAAAGCATAAATTTATATAATATAAAAAACATATGCTACGCTGGGGATCGAACCTGAGTCGTATTGCAAACGTGAGTGAAACAAGACTTCAAAAACTTGACTACAGACGCTACTTTCCAAATCGTGAAATAAGGACCAAGTGTGACTACCGAGTAACCTAAATATTCTTTGCTCATAAATAGACAGCTAGCCTAAAATAAAATATATTACGAATAAAATTATAATTATTTGTAATTTTAAAATAGTAAAAAAAGCATAAATTTATATAATATAAAAAACATATGCTACGCTGGGGATCGAACCTGAGTCGTATTGCAAACGTGAGTGAAACAAGACTTCAAAAACTTGACTACAGACGCTACTTTCCAAATCGTGAAATAAGGACCAAGTGTGACTACCGAGTAACCTAAATATTCTTTGCTCATAAATAGACAGCTAGCCTAAAATAAAATATATTACGAATAAAATTATTGTAAATCGATTATCGATGTAATCAATATATCGGGTATTGTTTCTAACTAAATATACAAGTGCAAGAGTTCTACTTACCTTTTTTCTTCGTTCATATAAGCTATTTGCTGTCGTTTGAATTGTAAATATTTCCGTTTTGATAATTTATTTTTACTTTTATTTCCCATTTTCTAAACTTTAAAATTACCTAATTCTTACTAAAAATAATAACTTATACCTAATACTTACTTACTAAGAAACAAAATATATTTTCAAAAACTAAACAAAATGAAATAAAATTTGAAATTTTCGTATTTCGCGGGCGATTCGGGCATAAGTAAGTAAAAAGTACGCGTCCATCGTTGACAGTGGTCACGGGTGGTATCATGATTCATGGTGGGATGGGATGGGAGTGGCGAAGAGAAGAGAGTGATAGCATGCGTTTTCAGCGCTCGCGAGGAAAAGAAAGCATCATCTTATTTTGAATGTCGTAAGTGCCAAATCGAAAAACATTTTTCGTTAAAAAACTAAAACAAAACATAGAAAACTGTTTGCATAGAAAGCTTTATAATAATATTAGCTTGTTGTAAAAAAATAATGATAAATACTTACATTCAAACTCGTTTTGACATAAAAATTGAAAATATTGTCCTAATTTTGAATAATAAATCTATCGAGAAAATTTTATGGCATCGTGTTTTCTGTTGCATAAAAACTTAGTAAATATAATGAAAATTCAGATTATGTAAAAACTATTCTCCAGTCGTTTCTACAAAATGAAACATATTCAATTACAATACCTACTCCTTTTTTATGCATGCCCTTAATTAGCAGGTTGTTATTATAACGTATAGATTAGTGACGTATTACTGATTATTACTTAATTATTAGATTTGAAAGAAGTTTTAATTGAATGCTTTATTTAATTGTTACTTATTTAGTACTCTTAGTTTTCTAGGTTTAATTTACAGTTAGGCAGTACTTCGAATAAAAAGAAAAAAACTGTGTCAAATAAGAAAATCTAATAAAATAAATCAATATGCCCACGTTTCTACAAAAAGAAGTGAAATCCCACCAAAACATTCTGTAAAAAACTAGCCAAGTCTCGATGGAGCTGCTTGTTTATCTCTAAAAAGTAATGAAATCTAGAGAAAGTCGTGCCAAGTCTAAGGTTCCTTACTGCGATTTCTTTATTATTATAGTTAATGTTGTGTGACTTGGCCGTTGAAGGATACACAAGTGTACAAAACCAGGTGCTCCATGACACCATTGCACCAATCTGTCGCCAGAACCGCTACCCATTGACGATGGAAAATTGCCACTTGGAAAACGGTAGGTAATTACAACAGATATAACATTACGTGCAAACAAAATTGACGTGTAAACCCACTAACGTATAAAGAATGTTCAACGGCCAAGTCACACAACGTTAACTATAATAATAAAGAAATCGCAGTAAGGAACCTTAGACTTGGCACGACTTTCTCTAGATTTCATTACTTTTTAGAGATAAACAAGCAGCTCCATCGAGACTTGGCTAGTTTTTTACAGAATGTTTTGGTGGGATAGGTATTTACAAGAATATATTATACTCGTATATAGAGATGTGACACAATATTTTGAAGTTGCTAGAGCTTTGATAGTTCGATCGGGGAAGTACAAGCGATGGGTGCATTTTTTCGTGAAGCAAGCGTTGTGTTTTGGTGCACTGCTACTCCGTCCGAAGATGGCGGTCACCTCATGTATGACCGGCAACTGCAGCTTTCCACCGAAACACAGTAGTGCTTCTCAGCAGAAGTAAGTGCAGCGGTGTTACTTCCCCGATCGACCCATTAAAGTCCTACCACCTACAGAGCCCTTAGTGTAAGTTTGTAAACGCGCAAACGTTACTACTGCGTCCGAATTAAAATTGACAGACAGATCTTACTAAAACTGAAAGGAAGAAGGTCGATAGTTAAATTCTTAACGCAAACGCGATAGTAACGTTTTCGCGTGTGCAGACTTCAATAAGGCCTCAGAAATAGTATACGTAGTTAGTGAATTTACCTTCGTGACGGATTTACCGTACACAATATTTTCTGTGTCGCTGTGAAACATATTTTGTGACGAACAGATGGCAAACATTTGTTTCACTTGTTTGGTTTAGTACGAGTATATCGTATCCGGTGTATCTGTGACAGCGGATATGTCGTGTTTATTTAGAAGTAATGGAATGTTGAATGATTTTGTTACTTTTGTCGACAAACTTTCAGAAGGCTCGGAGCAAAATTGTTTTGAATCTAGATTTAGAAGAAAGACTAGACTTAGAAGTGGAGGAGCTGTTTAATGTATTTCAAAGTTTCATCTATTTATAACACGCGCGCGGCGGCCTTCATCCCGGCAAGTTAGTAATTAATTAAGTTTTAAACAAAAAAATAATAGAACCGACTTCAAACGGTAAAAAATAAAATTGTTCAGTATCTACATCTTCTTGCTTCTAAACATTAATGAGATTTACCTTTTATAATCATGTTCATCTAATTGCCATCTAATGGCCTGAAAGAATACTACTATCGGTCCATCTGAACGTATAAATTATTGAAAGAATTTGCTCTCAGCTTCTAACCGTTGAGTAATTGTACTTTCAATCATCAGCTTAGCAACATGAGGTAATATTATAAGTCGGTGACTTACTAATCCGTCCGCGTGGATAGAGACTTGTAAATCAGAAATATATTAATCCATTCCTATTTGTCGTAACGTGATGTTTTTATAGCCTTAAACCTATCTCGATAAAAAGACTATCCAACACATAAAGTTCAATTTTTCAATTCGAACACAAACTTCAGCATTATAATATTAAATATAGATAGGACACCTTCAATTAGATAGTCTTTGGAACAATATGATTATAATGATTCAAAATTTAAGGAATTATAACAAAGTAACTGTTATGTATGCTATTTCATTAATTGTTAAATTATTAATAATATTATGAGCAAGAAATACTTACTATTATTTTCTCTAATATACTCGTACTATCTCATATATATCTAATTATACAGTAATAGTCTTTTACTAATCCTTTTACTCAAATCATGTACGATTAACGTGCCAAACAAAGAATTGACTGTTTGAATATTCTGTTTGTTACTTTGTACGCTCAGTTATTTTGAATCGTAAGTCTCGCTATCTTTGTTTATTTTCGCATCTCCAAATAATTAAGTAACGAATATAGCTTTCGAGAGCAGATACCTTTGACCTGTACGTTTTGTCACGTAAAGACAAGCTTACACTTTAGAAATCTATATTTAATCTCTAATCCGATTGAGTCAGGTTAGGCAGTGCTTCAATTCCAAGCGGCTGACGTTCGTACAGAACTGATCAACCATTTTGGAGTGTCCGCTGTGTCTGCTATGTTTTTAATGACGTCCTCTTACTAAACTTGTGAAGGCATCCAAAACTTGGCAAGCCTTTTTTGTATCCCAGGGGTACTAGTATCTCACCATTATTGCGAAGCTTAGACCTTACTCCACCACGCTGTTCCAATACGGATTGGTAATATTGTGGCCAACCCGCTTTTGGATATTTTCAAACCACCCATGAGGAGTCCTACAAGGTTTAAAGACTCTCATCTATCAATAACAATCGAGCCCGATGGCTTATCGTGCCCTCCTAGCAGGGAGCATAAAGTGAAGTCCCTTCTGAAGTGGCGCTGGACCGGATTATTTGTAGATTGTATTTAAGATAAACATTTCCATCAAACATTAAAAATATGTAACTCTGGCGGTTTTGGCAGCACACGCCAGAAAAGCTTGCAGATAGTAGATTTTTTCCTACTTACTTGACACTTATCGTCATATTTTGGACAAATCACACAATATCTTTATAAATTGTAGCCTATGTGTTATTCTGATGTATAAGCTATACTACTGTAAAATTTCATTAAAATCCATTCAGTAGTTTTTACGTGAAAGAGTAACAAACATCCATACTTACAAACTTTCGCGTTTATAATATTAGTAGATTACAATATTTTCCATTACCACGCATGTCTGAAAGTATGTCATAATTTCTTATTACAGCATGATGTCCACCAATCTGCACTTGTCCAGCGTGGTGAACTACGACCTAAGTCCCTCTCGCTTCCGAGACCTGAGGCCTTAGTGTGAGTCTACACAAGCTAAAACGTTACTATCGCGTTTGCGTTAAGAATTTTACTATCGACCTTATTCCTGTCAAGTTAAGCTCTATCTGTCCAATTTTAACTCGGACGCAGTAGTAACGTTTGCGCGTTTACAAACTTACACTAAGGGCTCTGATCAATAGTAGTACAAAAAATAATGTAGTTTAAAAAACTAGCGTGGGGTGCATGGTGTCAATAGTATCTCAAAAAGCACCCCACGCTTTTTACAGTAAAATTCATTTTCTTCTTATTTTTAGTTTGTATTTTCACAAAAGCGTGTTTTTTAGTTTTTAAACTACATTATTTATTTTTACTAAAAGTTGTTTTTTTTTTCATATTATTGCATTGTCATCGGCCCTTGACCCCAGTGCAAATTTTCAAGTTAATCAGACGCTTATAAGTAGGTAAAAATGAAGTTAAAAGATTCCGTTACATACGTACATCAAGCTAATATAAGCGTGTTAAAAAATGGTTTTAAAATCGTGTACAGACAGTTAATAAAAAAGAATCTAGTTTTCCTATTCATTTACCAAAGCAAAGTACTGGTAACAAATAGCTAATGTCAGCAGAGGAATAATTATACACTTACGATTATAAAACTACAGCATACATAGAGAAAAAAATGTAGCGACCGCTCTAGTTAGGTTTTAACGGAGTCATTAGGCTAAGAGTTAAAACACATTAAGATAATCACTCTTTGAAGCAGCGTCGAGCAGAACTTTAATAACAACGTGGTAGCTTCCAAGTTCTATTAATGCCATTATTCGGAGCAAGAACCAAGTTCACAATGATAATTACTTTGATTCTGTCTTTTCCTTTGGGTATTAGATATCTGATAGCGGCTATACTGGTTAAGTTGGGTTTGGTTATTCTGATGGGTCATACAAAAATGTCGATAAATTGATGAACTTGATGAAAGTTTATAGGCTGTCATTGTGTGTACCTTGACACCCTCACACTATGAGATAAGATAATATTTAGCATACATAATCCAATGTACTCGTATGTATACAATCCATTCCTAGGTCACATTGGTTTTAGTCCCTGTAGCTTCGGGATTAAGAATAGAGCTACGGTATCCCCTGCCTGATCATAAGAGGCGACTAAAAGGGGGCTTCCGGGGCTGCGGGCGGTGAGAGTGGGAGCTCGACCCGTCCAGCCAGCAGCCCCGGGAAGGACGGCGGTGTGTGCGTGGCCGCATGCCGCCGCAAGCATCGGAAGGTGCAGGAGATCACATCTGCTCTCCCAAAGATGGGCCCGTTCCAGGGCGTCGCGTATGGAGGACACCGGTGCGTTCCATGGGAGATCCCGGAGTCCTCCCCAAACGCAGAGGAAGGCCACAGAGGGGGTTTTAGTGAGGTTAAAATCCCACATAGCCCGGTGTCCTCTCCCAAGGTGCTGGGTACCTTTTGAAGGTTTCCCCCCCGATACCAAAAAAAAGGTCACATTGGTTTAAAGAAGACTTAAGTATATTACAATAGTTCTTCTAATTTCCATATTTTTTTGTAAGAAAATATACTGAACTAGCAACTTGTTTCTGCTTCCCATTGTTCGCTTAGTTTTTATCTTTTTATTGCATTCAGGTTGCAGGCATTGTTATTATTTTATAAATAGTTCGATAAAGCTGACCAAAATAAAGCAGATGCATAGACCTTCTGAACTTATGGGGTACAATTTCATCATCTATTGTTGATATGCATCGCCCTTACAGGCTCTCTAGACTTTCTTTCCGATTTCTGACAATTATCAACATCTAAAGAGAATTTATAAATCATCTTAAAAATTGGTAAACTTAAATATTCCCCATGAATGCTTTACGTTTCGGTGAGAGCCACAACCACAAAGAGTGGTTTGCACTTTTTGAATTTATCGCAGGCAGGCAGACGCCGCGAGGGCTTTGTTTTAAAATACGTACGAATAAAGATATTGTCGTGCCGTTAAAAATGAAATGTGTAGCCTTACATAACTAAAAAGGCAATTAAAAGAACAAGAGCCCACGACTGTTCGGATGGTCCATATAACTTAATAACGACTTCCGTTTGATATGCGCACTTGGTGTCGAGTCGAAAACATCGAGACATCGCAGACTTCAAAATATAATTCGAAGCAATACAAGGAAAAATAGCATATGGAATTGCTTGCTAATGTTTTTGAATTCAGATTTATCTATGTTAATAGTCTTTTAAACTAATTTTGGAAAAGTTTATCTTATAGAACTGTCTGATCAATAGTTGATTAATGTCTGAAAATTTATCAAAATTTAACGATATTCTATTATCCAAAGTTATTTTTAAGATATTCGTACGCAATAAAACCAACTAAAACTTTAATAAACTACTCCTAATAAGTGGCGTAAAGGAAATAAACTAAGTTCTATCTCTGTTAATAAGTTTTCTTTAGCACCTGCCGTCCACTGGATCATTTATAGGTTTTTGCTCAAGTGACCTTAAATGAATAGAACTTTATTTCAAATATTACAATTAGAGGACGATTTTGAGATATTAAACGGGCTCTACAATGAGACTAACGAAGAATTATAAATGAGACAAATGTTGTTTTATTAATTCAAGCTTAATTTAATTTCACTTCACATTTAAACTCTAAAATAAACCTATTTGCTTACAGAGCAAATAAAACACAAATTCTATCTCAGGGTGAGCTTATTAGTTTACAAAAATAGTTGTCTTGTTAGAATTGCAAATAAGCTTAGAACAAGAATTTTGAAACTTTAAACCCTAGATACTGTTACACAATGTTGGTACCGACGTACCGACGAGACTAAACACATTGAATGTAAATTGACTTTGCTTCAATATTATTGCATTGAGGATCATTGTTGATCAAAGTTTTATTGCCCATGTTTAGTACTGTGTTGCCATTGGTAATGGATAAAGACGTCGATTACACGTCGTTGAACGTTATTAGTTTGTGACTTGAATTGGAATGAACTATTCTTTCTAGAGTTATAATACTGGTTTGTTAGTGACTTTTTTTTGTACAATACGTAAACTTGTGGTACCATGAACGTTGTAATAGGACGAGTATATTACTTTTAAAGTACAGAGTTCAAATAGGTACTGAAGGTATCTATTGTACTGTCGAGGTGTATGTTGTTAACAAAATAGATACTTGATAATAATTTCTTGGTGCTATATTTAGGCAAAGAACCGGATCCGCAAAGGACCTGATGAGGACAAGGTGACTTTGTAATGACGTCTAGATAAAAAATATCTATTGTGTTTTAATCGAATACCTTTAAACGAGCAATTCTTAAATTGAAACTCGGAAACGACTCCAACGATTTTCATGAAATGTCCAGGGTGCGGGGGTGATACATCCAGTCAGGTTTCATTTTTAGAAATTGCCGTTTTATCGGTATTTAAAGCGATAATCAAATTAAATATAAACAGAAAAATATGACTCTTCCTGGTATCTATTGGATTGGAGAGTATCTATCTATCTATCTTCTTCTTCTATCTTCTTCTTCTTCTATACTATAATAAATCTGTAAAAAGTCGGTTTTTGTACATTGAAGATATTTGAGATAAACTGTCACTAGGGCTATTTATTAGCGTAATAGAACCCAAAACAATGATTTTTAGACTTATTGTCTGTTTGTCTGTTTATCTGTTTGTCTGTTCGTTTGTGCGCGCTAATCTCAGGAACGGCTAAACGTAGAAGGATGCGGTTTTGACTGATGTATTGGTATTTTTTTGGATTAACATTTTGTGTTTGTTTTATTTAAATCGGTTAACAAATAAAAAAGTAACGTCCATTTCAAGAATTTATCGATGAGTGTTTGGAAGTAGCGTTGTAGATTTATCGAAAACTTCAGTTAATATATTGAAGTTTTATAATTTACAGTCCTTTAAATGATAACATGAAACTTTTAAATGAATAGAAAAATAGATAATACATAAAAAAACCAACATAAGATGAGCTGGCAAACACGCCGACAATAATTAATCAATATTTATTTAATCTATAATATAAAGCTAATAGTTATATAATAATAAATATAAAGCTAAGAGTTTGTTCGTTCGTTCGTTTGTAACTTTGTTTGAACGCACTAATCTCAGGAACTAATGGTCCCAATTGAAAAAATCTTTTTTTTGTTGGATAGTCCATTTATCGGGGAAGGCTTTTTTTATAAATAAACCGAACAAAAAAAAGTGACGTTAAGCGATCACCGTCACCTATGGACACGGGCAACCCCAGGGGAGCCACCCGAGGGCTTTAGGCTGTAGGCTGTAGTCATAGCATGATGTTTCATGCTATGACTAATACCGAAGTCCAAGCGGAATAAGTCGCGGGCGGCCACTAGTTAATAATTTAATGGTGTAAAACGCCGTCAAAAGTCATCCGCCGTTCAAACAAATGATAATGTCGATTTGAAAGACCTCTTTAAGAATTTCGTCAATCGAATAAAAGATTCCTTGGCCGTATGGTAAATGGTTCTCTTTTCAAAAAAACTAAGCAATGTAAACATTTATGAGTTTTGTTCAGATAGGAAGTAGAGGACCAGCCAAGTACTTATAAAAAATTAAACAATTACATGAATACACGTTCCTTTTTCTACCAAATTAATGTATTTTACGTATACTAGGACGGTTGATGAGGATCATAAATCGTTGCGTAATTCAGCCAACGCTATTTCCCTTTAAATAGGTGTCATTCAACTCATTTGATGCGTAATTATTTTCAATTCACTGCAGCGTTCGAAACGTGACCGAGTAGCATTTCGCCGCCATTTTTTGTCACTGCCCGCCTTAATTTATGTTTGGGGATTTAATTAATTTTCTTTTTCCTTTGTAATTATACTCATCCGCGCTGAAAATACATCCACTGGAAATATTACTCGGTCTTTCAAACGCAAATACATTGAGCTTGGATCTCATTATTTTTGAATGCAGCAATATATTTCTTGTGTGTTGGCAACACTGCCCGGTGTATCGCTCTAGACTTCGTTCTGAACATGGGCGTTTGGCTTGAGATCAGACTGTGTATTAAATTCCATTATGTAAAGGAAAACCCAGTTATAAGGTCGTGAAATTGAAGGCATTGTTTGTTTCTACAAAGATTTATTAAAACTGGTTAAACTCTTCTATTGAACCCGTTCGATTTTATACTTGCATACTTTTAAAATGAAAATCGTTTCTCGAAAAGAAATGAGAATAACGTAAAAGACAAATTTGAATGCCTGAAAAAAGACTGAATGATATTTTCGTAGGTAGGTATGCCAAACAATTTGTAGGCGTAGATCTACCTACCATCATCTCCCCAATTCTTTTCGTCGATGGAATTTGTTTCGGAGAAAAATAAAGAATATCGAGGAATTTATTCAGTGACCCAGTCGCGATAGGCAGATACGTCGCTAAACAATGTCAAACTTTATAGAGGCCCCTTTTTCTATTCCACTTAACATAATATTCGTCGGAGCAGTCGTATCCCTTTCACTTTTCGTCATTTCACGATATAGATAGCCCGTTCAGAGTTAACGTATCATTTCCTCGGTTAAAAGAGTGTCAGAATAACTCTTTAGTTCGCAAAAATCCGTTACAAAGTCATTGAGCAATGCACAAATATAATGGCGAGGGAAGGCGAGGGTGAGGGCTTGCGTAGAGAACCGGGGACATTTTTGTGTATTTCCCAACTAACAAAACAACCGAGTGTAATGAAAATGTATGTTTTTGTGTCACAAAATTCCTACTTACCCTCATTAAATTATAGGTGCTCTGAGAATGTTATTCATCGCAACAAGATGGGTCGTATTAGGTATGTTTGCATTTGGTAGGTATGACGCAACATACACAGGATGCGAATTTAGCTTACAAAATTTTAAATCATTACCAAATAAAATTTCGTATACTGTCGCTTGATAAAGTTATGAAAAAGAAACTTTTAGGTCACAAATTAAAGAAGAATGAAAAATTATTCTCTAACGAAATAGAAAATTTTGAGGCTGTTTCCCACCGCCTTCCTTCATTCAAGCCCATTCATATGTTTCTTCCTGTTGACCTAGAACCAAAAATCCTGGTTGTGATAAACTAAGCCAACTCTTTTTTAAATTAAATTCAAGCATTAGTATTAGAAATGTCGGAAATAGATTTAGTAGAGAGTATTAGAAATGTCGGAAATAGATTTAGTACGTGCAATGACATGATATCAGCTCCATTCTTTGTAGCCTAAGATTGTCCTACAAAGATACCCATGTTTGCATCCGAGACAATCGTGTTCTTTGAAAAATGGAGCGGAGACTGTCCTATATCTGGAGTCTTTCCTATTTGAGACACGTAGATGATAAGCTGACTTGCATTTCAGCTTAACCAAGCTTTTCTAGGTTATGTTGTTCAAACAGCTTTGAGAAAATGCTTTTTTTATTTTATTTTTAATGGAGTATATGCAGGCCATGTAGTGTTAAGTGGTCGCTGGAGCCCATGGACATCTACATACAACCTCAAGCAAGCATAGCTAAGTCTTGTCTGAGGTCGTATGCAGTTGCGCTGCTACTCCGGAGGCTTGTGGTCGTCTCATGTAAGTGTACTGCACCTTTCCACCGAAACACAATAGAATTGCTCACGGCAGAAGTGGGTGCAGCGGTGGTGCTTCCCCGGGCGAACCATAATAGTTCTACCACCTACTAAAAAAAAGCATTTATTTTTTTAGCCTTTCTTTCACCTTAACGGATCAGTGGACATGTCATTTAAAAAAATTGTGCTTTCTTCTTTATTTCACCAATATAAAAGGTAATACATACACACCTAAGGAATTTTGTTTGAACCCCGTTTTTTGCTGTGTGTTTAGGACCTGGAAACTCTAGCATAGGATGAAAAGACGGGGTTTTGAATTTTATAAATACTAATTGGTTAAGTCTTACTAACAAACCTAAACTTCGTTCGCTTATGTTCAACAATTACGTCGCGTTTTGAATTGTTAATGTTTAAAAGAAATGTTTAAATTTTCATCTATATAAGCATAAGTATCTACCTATACAAACTCATGTCTATACGATAGTGTCGTTGTACACACAATCGATTATATTGGGTTCCAAGTTATGCTGTCAGGGCATTCCATATAAATTGCCAAACGTTCGCCATAGAGGTATTTGGTATTCTAATTTTCATCCACTATTTGAACATTTCGGCTTCGCCTTTGATATACAAGTTCAAAATCAATTTCTATGTAATATATTTTGACCTTGAATACGACAAAACGATAATTTAATATCATAAATCATAAATCATTTATTTGGTATTACTTTTGGGTAACAAAATCGTTGGTTTGGGTATCGTTTTTAGGTACTTTACTTACTATCTGAATTCCATAGTAGAATATTTGGTTTCAAAACTGTTTGCTTCTCAATGCAAGGCTCGATTTTAATTATATAATTTGGAAGGCCCAGAGTTTATTCCACCACGCTGCTCAAATGCGGATTGGTGAAGAAAAAAGTTACTGGCCAAATTGCAGTTGGATATTTTTAAGCCGCGTAGACCCTCTCAAAAGGTCTACTGCATAACGTGTCCTACGAAGCAATAAACGGGCGTGTCATTTGCCACTACCTCACAACATCCGACTCCCGGCTGCTCTCAATATTTCTTGGCTATGTGTATCACTTGGGTTGTACAGTAGTCGCCGAGCTATGAAAACCCAAATTGAGCATCGTAGTACGACTACACAAATAGATTAGGTTGGGTTCCAGAGGTATTCGGTCAGGGAATTTCAAATAATTTGCGAACGCTCCCTGTTCGATTCTGAGACCTCGACAATAGAGGAGTGCTATTCGGCTTGAATAGAAAGGAGCGAATATGAAGATGATATGACAGGGTAGCAACTTGTTATAAGACTGTGCCATTTTCTTTATATTCGGTAGGGTGCGCGCTAACATATATTGTTTTGCCTCTGTCTACTGAAATACACAGTAGTTTTGTGAAGGAATAGGTAACTTTTCGCTGTGAGCTATTTTCGTTATAAAAACAGGCGTCTGCTAAACAAAAATTTATTTACATATTTAATGTTCTTTGGGTTAAATGCGGATAATATGATTATACTTAAAAACTTTTTTGGTTTTGGAAATTTGGCTTCTAAGGGCGTAAAAAAGCGGAGTCTTGTTATGAGTTATACGCAAATGCACTGCTAGGTGCAGATGAGTAAGTCTGGCCGGCAAACCAACGTTCCCGAAACAAAAGAGTTGGTTTTCTAAGAATTGTATACTTTAATGATTAGTCCAGGGAAGTATCCATTCAATGAATATGTGTCTAAATAATGATTCACGCTCATAACCCCACAGTAGGGTAGATATATATGATATGTCTACGCTACGTCCACGTGACCATGGAAATTCACATAGATACGAGTATGAATACAAACACCCAGACCGAGAATGGAAACTGATATTCCTAATTCAATCTCTATGAAGACCCGCAGGGCGCAATGGTTACCATGCCGAATTACCAATCGAGCGGTCCCGGGTTCGATTCTCGGCGAACAGAAATTTGAATGATGAGTTTAAATTTCTGTTCTCGGTCTGGGTGTTTGTGTTCCTGTCTTTGTATACGTCCATGGTACCCACGACACAGGGTATTAATTACCTTACTGTGGGGCTATGAGTGTGTAACGTTTATTTTTTATTTTATTTTATTTTAAAAAATATTTTTGACGTGACAAAGTCTAATAATTCGATGGGGCCGACTGCACGCACGAAAAAACATGACTCATGCGGCGTTACCCCGCTCTGAGGCGTTCCATTTAAGGCTTGAAGTGCAAGCGAAAGCGCGGAACGAGCGACAAAGAGGCACAATCGGCGTTCGGCAGCGTTCGACATCTGTCTCTCTCTTGCTGCTATACAATAATACATTTACATGTTTTCGTCAAGTATGAAGTGCAGTGCAAAGTGAATGTGGTGTCAATTGTTTATAGCAACAAGTATTTTCTTATGACGTTGTCACGTTCAACTATCGTCAGTAAACCGATTTTACAGACAACCGATATCATACAATCATCATACAAATTATGAGTTTCTCTCAGGCATGTACGGCGATGGAAAGCATTGTAATTAATTAAATATCACAATATTTTCCATCACCGTGGAGCAGCGATGAAATACGCACATTACAAATTTCTTCTGTCAGAAGTGCGCGCCGAGGATTTGAACACAGCATCTCCTGCGTCGGAGACCGTGGTCCTTACCACTCGGCCATCGCTGCTCATGCTGCTAGCTCCCATACTAAATCTTATTCTTCAAGCCGACTATTTTAACCACCGACCCGATTTTACTATGCACTTGTGAGCCAGATGTTTGACATCTTCGACAGCCTCCGTGGCGTAGTGGGTGACGAGCCGACTGCGAAGCGTGAGGTCGTGGGTTCGATTCCCACACAGGACAAATATTTGTGTGACGAACATAACTATTTGTTCTGCGTCTGGGTGTTAATTTATCTATTTAAGTATGTATTTAGAATTATATAAGTATGTGTATCAGCTTTCTGATTACCATAGTACAAGCTCTGCTTAGTTTGGAATCAGATGGCGTTGTGTGAATTGTCCAAACATATTTATTTATTTATTTATTTATTTATCTTCCCATGTGGCTATGCTATTAGACTTTTATTATTTCATAATAACGATACTTTTTAACGCGGGTAAAAATAAGGTTTAGCTTTAAGTCTGCCGTGACCCAATTGTATTGTGTTTCGGGGGAAGTGATTGCTGTCAAGAGTTAAATATGTTTACCGTTAGCCTCCGTAAAAAAAGCGCAACTGCATATAGCCTCAGCCAAGACTTAGGGTGGTTTTATAGTCACGCTTACGCCCGCGCGGTTGGTCAGCATCGGGGGCCACGAGCTTTGCGTCTCTTGGATTGTTACGTAGTATTGTCAGCGAAGCCATCCGCGCGTTTTGGTTAAACTATGTAAAGGTAGCCCGCGATGCTCACGGTCCCATTGACGGCTTGTTTACGATTGTGCGTAGATATCCATGGGCTGCAGCGACCACTTTTACCACCTAGAATGCACGCTAGTTTGCTACTCCATTTAAATATATAAAATAAATAAATATACTTACGATGATTAATTAAGACAGTGGAATTATCCCTTTTAGAATTCGTTTCCTAAGGTCCTATCGATTTCACTACACGTGGAGAGCGTCGACCTTCATAAAAGCGGACTGCTTCGGACTTGACCCGGCTCGGCGGCTTCAGTTGAATACAAATTTGCTAATATAACTTAAAGATGAGAACGGAAATGTTGTATTTTGCTGTATTTAGGGAGTTATGATGACATTTTTATTAGGTACTTACACTAGCTATTTAATCTTCTCAGTTAATTTCACATGAAAATTTGTTTAAGCACAATTTGGTTGATATAATATCGGATACAACTTCTTATGTAATATCAGGTTATTAAAGCAAGCTGCCAGGACACTGCATATAAACTGCCACACGGTCGCTACAGGTGGAGAGCGTCGCGTCGACCTCCGCAACAGCGGATTGCTATTTCACTAGAATACAAAGGAGCGAATACGAAGATGAGATGAGAGTGCGGAAATTTTGTGTCAGTTGTAGGTATTTTACTGAATTGTGAGGGATACACATAACATACTTGCGTTTCTTTTTGTCTACTTTTCTTTGTACTAGTTTTAGTTTTCTCTAACAACCGTTATCCGAAATTGCCGACAAACCTGTCAAAGTAACAGAAAAAACAATTTACTTTGAATACTGGGCTGATAATTCAAGCTCTAGTCAACTTCTATAAAATCATTATTTCTCAAAAATGGCAAGCATTCACGCTTCTGAATAATAGGAGAAAGATAAAAATAAGATGGTTTAGTTATGATTTTTTTTACTTGTAAAAATAGGGTATTTTAAATCTATTTGAGACATAGTCTTGCACTGCAGCAAATATATAATATTGTTTGTAGACTAATTATTATTTTTACCGCACCATTATTTATACCAATCTGATGGAAGCAACGTTTTTTTGTGTCTTTCGGGGACGCAGGATTACTTTGTGACAAACCAAACGGATCTCGTCGTTCGAGTCGATCCGATAGAGTATGCGGTCAGGACATCTATCTATCTATATCTATATTCTATATATAAAAAATGTTATGTTGGTTTGTGTACGCTTCAAAAACTGAAAAAGTTCTGCACCGATTGAGCTGAAATTTTAGCATGATATATAATCCGCATAAAGGATTGTTTTTATCTATTTTTTGCATCAGTCACATATTCGCGACCGCGAAAAAACAGTCAATTACAATGTGCCACAGCGAAGCGTGGCAGGGTACAGCTAGTTCTATATAAATTGCCAAACGAGGATCGCATACAGTGCGTCGACCAATCATACTATCATATCATACTAATATTATAAACGATAAGATTGTAAGTATGGATGTTTGTTACTCTTTCACGTAAAAACTACGGAATGGATTTTAATGAAACTTTACAATAATATACCTTATACATCGGAATAACACATAGTCTACAATTTATAAATATATTGTGTGAATTGTCCAAAATATGACGATAAGTATCAAGTAAGTACGAAAAAATCTACCATCTGCGAGAATGTATTGTAAGGGGGTGCCCTAGCTGGTTAGGGTCCCTTACTAATTTGTGGAGAGCGGAGTGAAACAACTGATGTAGGTAAGTCCGATGTGTGGAAAGTGAACCGGAATGGAATGGAATGGAATGCCTTTATTTGAAAATCAACTCATATTTATACGAAAGCGGTCAACAACCATTTACCAATCATAATACAAGAAATTAACAATAACCAATAAGATCACAAATATTATTACCAATAAAATGCGAATGCCAGAATGCATGCGCTACCAAAACCGCTATAGTTACACATATGTAATGTACATATGATGGAAATGTTTATCTACAAAAAAGCCCGCCACAGTATATATCTATATATCGTGTGTAAGCCATTATAGCCAATGTAGTGAACCATAACTACAATAAAAATTGATAATTTACTGACTCTTTCTAACGCGGGTGAACCCGCGTGGGGACCTCCTAGTGATTCCTAATATTCTAACGAGCTAATGTGATGGCAGTACGGAAATTTAGTTTTTTTTATTTGACTAAATTATGTGAAGCAATACATATAGGTATGTTTTGCTTTCTTCCTTACTTGTTGATTACTTTTTCGTAAGCAAATATTTAAATAAGTTACCATAGAAAAGATTTCAGAGTAGGTTGACACTATACATTTAATATGACTATAACAAAGCGGTGATTTTTTCAAACGATATTAAAACTGGATTTTGTTACAAGCTTTCTTTTAAAAACGCAATATTTAATTGAGAATTCGAGCAATAAAAATACTGACCGTATTAAAACATACAACAAAGAACGAAGCAACGATAAGCATCGATTAGGACTAAAAAGGAGCAGCAAAATCGTTTTGTTTGTGTGTAAGAAATATATTAATAGTACGATTTAGCGCTGAGTACCTCTTTTCTTTGATCCCTTCTCAATAAGGATGGGAGAAACCATAAAACGTCGTCCGAACAGGATTTGTCTGAAAGGTCAAAGATTACATTAGGAACCTTTGTGACATTATTATTAAATATTGCGAAGTTATTTGCATAATTTATGTTTACAGTGGACAGTTATATTTTATGACGTATTGTATAGGGTTTTTGTAAGCTGTATAATGCAATAGGTACGTTTATAAGGGAAGATAGATTGAGTTGTTATAAAAAATTTACGGATTTGATTTTACTTTGTACAAGTTAACATTTGAAGATTCACACTCACTCACACTCATCGCCCCATAGTAGAGTACATATACCCAGTGTCGTGGGTGCCATGGACACACAAAGAGACAGAAACACAAGCACCCAGACCGAGAACAAATTTAAACTCGTCATTTAAATTCCTCTTTCGCCGGGAATCGAACACGGGACCCTTCGATTGGCAGTCCGGCATGGTAAACATTGAGTCACGCGGGTCGTAAAGTGTGCACTAAAACAATTATTTAGCTATTTAAGTCATTTCAGCTATCCATATAGAGGGATCTGAAGATATCCATATAGACCTAGAGTGAACCTTTACTTGGCCCGAATAATATTTTATTCAACTTTTTATTTGTAGTAGTCAGCCATTTTTTTGTTATCGGGGGGGGGGGGGGGACCTTCAAAAGGTACCCGGCACCTTGGGAGAGAGTACCGGGTTATGTGGGATTTGACCGCACTAAAACCCCCTCGGTGGCTGCCACTGCGCTTGGGGAGGACTCCGGGATCTCCGGCGGATCGCACCTGTGTCCTCCACGCGCGACGCCCCAGAACGGGCCCATCTTCGGGAGAGCAGCTGTGCTCTCCTGCACCTTCCGATGCTTACGGCGACATGCGGCCACGCACACATCGCCGCCCTTCCCGGGGCTGCTGGTTGGATGGATCGAGCTCCCACTCACACCGTCCACAACCCTGGAAGCCCCCTTATCAGGCAGGAGATACCGTAGCTCTATTCTTAATCCCGAAGGTACAGGGACTTGTAGTAGTCAGCCTACGTAACCATTCAATTAAGCAAACCATAATTCCATCAACAATTTTTTTTTATAATGCTCTTTCAAATCGACATTGTCATTTGTTTGAACGGCGGATTGGCGGATGACGTTTGGTGGCCTTCTCTTCTACGCCACAATATTATTAATATTCTCCAATAGAAGTCAGAAAGAGGCATATTTCTCAGTTTATATTTAAATTGATTATCACTGAAAAATCGAATAAAACGACCAATTCTAAAATTAATACCTAGCTGAATCAATCAATCACCCCCGAAACCCATGAAAATCGTTGGAGCCGTTTCCGAGATTCAAATTATATTTACAGGTATTTACAAGAATTGCTCGTTTAAATGTAAGAGTAAGAGATGAGAGGTTTATGGTTTTAATATTAGGTAAAAGTTCTAAAAAAAACCTAATGAAAATTCAATATTAAATTCACTTCAGCTACTTCTAGATAGAAAGGGTTGCAGCTCCATTTTACTTTCCATTTTAACCGTGTTCTTCACTTCCATAAACCCTTGTGATACTTCCGTTTCTGTATTCCAAATGAATGATACCAGCGATATTTATGATAATAACTTCATTTCAATGCGGAGCCAGATTTAACGTTTATATTTTTTTGTGTTGTCGATTTGCATACTTTAAGGATCATTTTGTCAAGATTTATCACTTGAAATTTCTCTTTGATTTGTATGCATTATTTTATCATTCTGCTTTTTTCATTGAAATACATATTCAAATTTTAATTTTTAACAATCTCTTTGAACTTTGTTAATAAATGAAAAATGAATTAATGAAAGACGAATCTGTGACTGTTAGCGTTTTTCTACTATTTTTAAATCTAGGGATTGATTTTTAATTTGAAATTACCTAAGATTTAAAATTGATTTCGTCAAGTAGGGTAGACATTTACTTTTAAGTAAGAAGTTGTTATTGGAACACTCTTACGTTTTAACTAATAACATAAGATCTCTTTGAATTCTGAAGTCATTTTACGTAGTATTATACCTAAAATGTAACAGTAGTACAGTTTATTTATATAGTAGTTCGGATATAATTAATAAGCGTTAAATACGTAATAATAGTAAATAGATATAATAGTAATTATTATTATGCTTGTCATTTGTTAGACAATAACCAATACAAGTTTTTTCCGAAGCTCTCTCGGGATGAGATCGTAATTACTAAATAGATACAGCCCTGGCGATATAAGAACGTTCGCAATATAACCTTCGCCATTCCTTATTTCCCGCCAATTGGCTTCAGCTGGAGCGATGAGTGCCTTAATTATGTCGTCTTGTTATTTGTCACTTTATAATTAATTGAATCAGGTGTTACTTTGTGGAACTCCATAGCAATGGAAACTAGATGAAAACTACTTTGCAATAATCCGCAATCAAAACGTTTGATGGTGTATACTTTTCATGCAGTAGCACCTCCCTCCTCCCACATAGTAAATATGCTCATATAACAATAATATAATTATATACACCACTTATTGTGGTGTATTTTTACTATCGTAATCACAATAGTTTTGACCGAACTTTAATTTTATTACTTTAGACATGGTTTAGTAGAGGTTTTTAACTTTATTTCATTTACAATTTTTTATTTCATTAATGTGTTTAATCTGTTTGTTATAGTTGCAATTGCTTAAGACAGAATATGTGTAATACTCAAAGACAAACCTGAAACGATATGAGCTCTAGCTAGATAAGATTAAATATTAGATTATTATTATAAGATAAATATTGAGCTTAATAAATCAAGAATGTTTCTTCTTATTAAACTTTCAACCACACAAGCTTTATCTCAAAGTTTGGCATGAGGTCTTACTACGTAGAATTGAGAGTTATGTGCATTATAAACTTTGTCATTCTGAGATTTCTCTTAAAAAGCGAGAAAAGTCTTAATTATGCCTCAAGGTGATGTTTGATAATACAAACGATTTTACATTAACATTACCATAGTGTTTATGGTATAGTATAGTGCTTAATGTAAAATAAGTCAAAATGTATTATACGCTCCTGCTCCAGAATAAATTGATTACAAGCTCAATAATCACATTATTATGTCACTTACATACTTAGGCGACAAACAAGTACAACTCAAGTTTTATCCGAAGCTCGGGATGAGGTCGTAATTACATAAGTAGAACACAGCGCTGGCAATATAAGAACGATCGCAATATAAATTTTGCCAGTCCCTGTTTCCCGCCAATTGGTTTCAGTCGAAACGAGGAGCGTCCTAATTACGTCATTCTGCAAATTGACGCATTAAACATGGTGTTCGAAGACGTTTAAATACATGACTGTTCGCTGCTAATTTCATTTTGTAGTTAAATCAGTTTCATGTTTGTGAATTAATTAAAATAAAATTAATTAGTTTTTATTATTTTGGACGGTAAGATGCAAGAAAATAATCTCGTCTAGATAAAGATTAGTTGAATTTCCAGGCGCTATAGGCAAAGATAATGGAATCGTTAAGATGTGAAATTCCCCCGTAGGCACTGCACCCTGTACGTACATTCTATGAAACCCTGTAATGTGGTATTAATCACTTGTTTTGCTTTCAAGAAAAATAATTCTAAACTATTTTTCCTTCACCATACATGTCAGAGAGTAATGCAAAAAAGAAGTGAGAATGATCCGACGGCTAGCATAGAACGCAAGTATCTACGCTATATTTAGCGGGTAAGTAAAAGTTCATAGGTGGTTTTGCATGAATTTAAAGTTTCAGAAACAGAATCTTAGAAAAATTACGAAGTCCATTGTAAACATTTTCCATTATTTAAATAGGGTGATGAGATGCGGTCGCCAGTCTTAAGTCGCAGTGCAGCGGTGATAGAAAGTAAAACAATATAAGTTTCTTGTTTAAACCCGCCGCGGTTCGTTTCATATTAAGAAAATAAAAAGTTTCCCCCAACTTTTGCAGAGTTTCATTAGGATTGGAGTCAATCTCGCGAGTATAGTTTCAACTTTATACCTTCTGGGATTTAGCTTAAGAGTTTGTGTTCGTTTGACGAATTAAACTATTGAAATACTGCATAACAGTACCATAATGTACATTGATTATCTGTGAAGGAATTGTTCCTTACTAAGGTCCTCGGTTAGGATAAAAACTAGTCGGGCATTCCCGAATAAAATTACGTGAGTACTGCCGTAATATTTATATTAACAATGTTAGTTTACACACACTATTCGTTCTATAAAAAATGTGAAGGTGTTGGCCAAATCATTTCCATTAACATTTACCAGACTTTTTTGCTCGCACAATAGAGACTAAGACGAGCGTCTCAGGTCCTTTTAGAATGTTGTAGGTGGTATTTTATCCTTTTAAATGCTTAAGATACTGCAGCAATATTTTTTAAGCAAAACAGTTATTTGAATTTACATTAACGTTCTTATGGTTTCCGAGCCTTCCAAGGCACGTTAACCGTCGTTAAACCGGCAAAAAAAGTTATGGGTGGCATTATGGATGGTTTTTTTAACGGCACACACTCATAGTTCCATACGAGAATTTTCTGTGTTGCGGGTCTGACAGCTACACTCAAAGACATTAACAAAATTGGGCTAAAATATCTGACAGTGGGTTTACCATTAACCCGCATTGGATGCGCGTATGGAGAGACATTTCCCAGTAGTAGCAGCCAAATATGAAACTGTAGAATTCTTAGAAAAAATGGAATGCTAAACATGAAACTGTAGAATTCTTAGAAAAAGAATAGAATGCTAAACATGAAACTGTAGAATTCTTAAGAAAAAAAATGGAATGCTAAACATGACACTGAAGATTTCCTAGAAATAAATATGGAATCCTTTGTACACATTTTCTATTATTCAATGAGTGATCGTTAGTGGCAAAAAATTACATGCGCGTTTCCGTGCTTCGGAGGGCACGTTAAGCCATCCATCCCGGTTGTTGTTGATAGATAACATTAGTTAAACCTTGCCGGAGGCCTTATGGATGGTTTGAAAATATCCGACAGCGGGTTGGCCACTAACCCGCATCTCCACCAACTCGCATTGGAGCAGCGTGGTGGAGTAAGCTCCATGCCTCCCAATAGGGGGGAGAGACCCGTGCCCAGCAGTGGGAAGTAAAAAGGGTAACGGCCAGCCACGTAAAAAACGTTGAAAGGTAAGTAAAACAATATAGTTTCTTGTGGTTTGTTTCATATTAAGAAAATACGAGTAAAAAGTTTCTCTCAACTTGTAACCGAGTTTCATTGGGATCGAAGTTAATCTTGCGCTAGAAGAGTTTTAACCTGTCATCTTGGATTAAGCTTCAAAGTTTATGGAAGTCTGATCAAAATAAACATTTAAATAATGAATTACTTATCTTAAACCTCATTTTTCCTTTGAAGATTAGAAAATGTATAATCTAAAGCCCAATCCATTTGAGAATCCTTATCTTTGACACTTAACAGAGTAGACTGATATTTTATAAAATGCGCTTGGATGTTTTAAAATAAGATATTTTTCAATAGAAATGACTATATGCGACCATTAATCACACTAATGTGGGTATAGAATTGCCGACTAATAATACTATAATGTGCTTTGAAAATATATAAATGAACCTTACATCTGCCACCCGATCCTTTTCAAAAGATTTTAAATCAATTTTCTTTTTTGTACGCACATACAGCACAGCCATACAAGCTAATAGTCGTATTAGTCTTTATGATTTGAAAAGGGAATGTGGTCGACTTTTTCTTGAACTTTTATTACTTTCGCCTTTGACCTACCTGGTTCTGTGAGAACTGATGTTATTTTTCCAAATATAAAAAATAACTATTAGTCTGAAAGATTTTGTATGTCGTACTGTAGTATGACTTTTAACGGTCGTTTATTGAAGCATTTTTTTAAGCTCGAAGTTACATTGTATTTTGTTTTGGGCACACTGCCACAAGCGCAACTTTTGGATGGGGTTTTCTTTTTATAGTTAATTTTTTTAGTTTGTATTATTAATTTTAGTTTTTAAAATTTTATTAGCATTATTTATATTGTTAAAATATTGTAGTTGAAGCTAGGCTAGGCTCGGCGGCTAGCGTAGAACGCAAGCGGTCTATGCAGCTAAGCTAAACGGGCGCGGTCAGGTGTGAGATTGGTAACCGCTAGTGGCAAAACTTTCATGCGCGTTTCCGTGCTTCGGAGGGCACGTTTAGCCGTAGTTCCCGGTCGTTGTCGATAGATAACAGTCGTTAAATCTTTTCGGAGGCCTTAAAAACATCCGACAGCGGGTTGGCCACTAACGTCTCCATATATTGGGGAGAGACAGCAGCAGCCAGTCAAATAGTGTTGCGGATGAGTACCTTATGCAGGCTACGTAGTGTTATTGTTTTCGCATCAGACTATGGAAATTAATTTTCTGCACCATCTATCAGACTTTAAAAGTCCACTGCTGGACATAGACCTCCCCTAATGTTCGTCACTAATGTGCGCAGATGGCGCACAATCTCAAGCAAGCTTACTCGTAAGTTTTACGTGAGGTCGTATGCAGGTCGTATACGTTGCTATTCTGGAGAGACAGAAAGAAATAATATTTATTTCATATTAGGAATACAAAATATTCGCTTAATGAACGTAATTTTTTCCCGATCATCGCCTTTAGGTGCCCCTTTGGGCTAGATGTTGAACTAAGAAAAAAGGCGGCGGAAAAAAAATCCAGCAGCACTTTTTTTTAAAAGCACATTTATATATTTGAGGTAACAGAAAGACTAAATAGTCACTTTGTAAGCAGTCATCACGTTTTTTTTATTTCATTTTCATTTCATTACATTTCTATGGGTCGATAACGGGCACACGTGACAGCTAAGGTTGCAGAATTATATGTATATCCATAAGGACTCTATTAACCTCCACATGTCTAGCCGGCAACTGCATTTTTCCACCGAAACACAACAGAAATAGTAGGAATAAGTGCAGCCATGGTACTTCCCCAGGCGAATTATTAATGTTTTTCCTTTTTATTCTAAGTTAAATTCACCTCTTAAGGTAAATAACACAACAGTCCTGGCGTAAAGGCTAAAAATCTAAAGTAAATACAATATTTTAACTACCTATCAGAATTATTTTCCAGGGGATTCCTAAAGTTATACGTACATTTTAACTATTTCGTTTAGCTTATCTTATTTTGGATTTAAAATCAGGAAATATTTTAAAAATCTCTTTATTATTATTTTTTACTTTTGAGATAACAAACATCATCAAGTTTGACTTTAAAACAGCAAAGAAATAATTTTTTGTAATTCATCTTAATATCAACATTTTTTTAAATCAGAAGTACATTAAATAATTATATTCACAGGCACATTTTCAAGTTTTAAAATTGATACTTTCTTTAGAATTAGAATTAAAAACAAGAAAATACTCAGTAAGAAGCAACGGTGTTACATAACCTGAATAGAGCTAGTTACAGATAGATTCTAGCTATAGATAATAGCTAGCATTGCTCTCTCGAATAAATTTCAATTTAAAAATATAAAACCTAAAGTTAATACAAATTAATACGATATTATCAATATTTAGCTCGATTTTTATACGTGAAAGTGTTATCCGACGTGGATATTACGTTAAATCAAAGAAAACTGTGCGTAAAACCAGTGACTGTAAAGTGCGTTAAAACTTTAGATTTTGTCGGTTCAAAACATAGTGCTACGTTATTCTGCGAATATAAAATTGCGTTACTACAGTGCTGTATTTCGTTTTTCAACTTCGGTATAACAAATTAAGCAAAATTGTAATGATATTGTAAGCAGTTAAACAAAAGTATATTTTATAAGTCAAGTGACGGTGTGAGTGAAATTATTACCAACAAAAGTAAATTCCTTAGACTTCGTAGAATAATTTGTTGCGTAGTGATACCGTACGTATCGATCAACTGACGTGAGTTCGATCCTACGGTCGGTCATTATTTTAATTATTATTCTTTGCTGTTTTTATCTTTTCATCTTTTGTTTTTTTCTAAATTGTCTTAATTTTGTCACAAAAATAATTTAACACCAAATACGGCATAATACTTTTGTTCTTAGGGAAATTATAAGTTTTGATAAATTATACTTAAACATTGTGAACATTGATTAAAATTGATTTTTTTTTTTAAATAAACTTAAAATTTTAAATTAAGCATAAAATAGAAGATTATAACCAGTTCTTTACGTCACGTGCATTGCCCAACGCTAATCACTTTCTTGTCAAAGAAATTCGCAGTCTAGCGTTGGAAGTCGCCGCACAGATCTAGAACAGCGCCTTACAGTTGTCTCTAGCAATACCATCGGCGTGACTTGAACTAACAACATTATTTGTACTAATAACATTATTTTATATTATTGTTTCGTATCGTTTTTAAAATAGTCACAAACCAATATTTTGAAACTTATTACTGTAACATATAAATAAAAGCTGTAAACATAAACAAAGCGGTAAAAATAAAGTATAAATAAACAATTTATTAAAACATGGATTCGGAAAATATTACAGTTAGAAAATTACAGCGCACTAGTTCCTTGTGTGATATGTCTCTGTCAGACTCGGATCTCTTTGAGCAAACTATAGTAAGTTTACCAAACACGTCATTGGATGAAAATAGTCGCGTACAGGAGCTGACAGATAAAATAACCCAATTAAATTTAGAGTTGCAAAGCGCCCATAAAGAAATCGAGGACCTTAATCTCCAAAATACAGCACTAAAAAATGAGGTCGAAAATTCCAAAAAAATCATCGAAATTTACAAAAAAGTTAGTCCCCAAGTGGGAAACTGTGGTACCCCGTTGTCTTTAAGAAAACGTAAGAAGCAAAAAACGTCTAGTGCTACAAACAGTCCCATGCAAAAAGAATCGCATGAAGTATTTAGTTCGGCTTTAACCACCCCACTTAATGGAACCCCAAATCCGAAACAAATTACAATTTTAAAGTCGCCAATAAGTTCGCCTCAGCTAAAAAATGTCCAACAAGCATGTAAGTCAAATAATATAAAAATCAAAAGGAAAATTGAAATAGACACTTCTAGTCAATCTGCCTCGACAGCTAAAAATACAGGACCAAGTAGCCCAAAGAACCCTATAATTTCAAAAACTGGCGAAGCCAGCCAGTCTAGCGTGGATATAAAAAAGGCTACAGTGTCATTAATTCCAAAAGATCAAGCAAAACTTTCGGTTAAAATAAAAACAAGCTCTTTGCCTCAAAATCAAACGACGTTAAATAATATTTCGAATAACATAAAAGAAATAAAAAATCGGATTATAATTCTTGCTGATCAACAGGGTCGCAACATACAAAATACACTACAAAAATTAATCGGGGAAAAATATATAGTCACGTGCTTTTGGAAACCGGGGGCTAACATGCAGCAAGTAATGAATAGTTCAAATAATGAATTAAGCACGCTAACCAAAAATGATTATGTCATAATAATAGGAGGGACAAATGATACAAACCCATATAAATTTAATACTAATATAAATAACTGGCTTCAGGACAAAAATAACACAAATATTGTATTTTGCCAGGTCCCGTACAATAAATATCTAAACGAGCAAAAACTAAATTACGACCTCCGATTTGCATGTTCCAAATTAGATTACACATATTATTTAGACTTAGATTACGGAAGATACATACCGAAGGGAGTCTCATACACAGTAAATATGTGTAGGCTCTTGCTCAGACAAATATTACACATTGATTATAGGACCAGGTTTTTAACATTTAACCAAAAGACTAAAGGAAACCGAAACTTATTTATTAATAAAAAAGATAACAGCACACAGACAGAGTGGGTTGATAAAAATTACAGTATTAAATTAGATAAACAAATTCAAACAGAGGAGTTCGGAAGTCGTGAGCAATTTTTTCGTGTACTATAATATAAATATTCTCCATCAAAATATTAACGGCCTAATTACAAAATCAGATGAATTAGTAGTATCATTAAGTAATTTTTATCTTAAAAAAACCGCGATCGACGTACTTTGTATTACCGAACACAATATGATTTTATCTGACATTGATTTTCTAAATATACCGAATTACACACTCGTCTCGTATAGTCTAAGAAAAAATAGGAATGGAGGATCTTGTGTATTAGTTCGGAGAGGTCATAAATACCGGAACGTACAAGAAATAAATAAATTTAATGTAATGAATATATTTGAATGTAGTGCGATAGAACTAACGGAACATAACCTGATTATTATTTGCATATATAGGCCTCCAAAAAATAATTTAACAGCAATAGAAATTTTCTTTAATAAAATTGATTGTCTTTTGAACAAAATGTGCTATAAAAACAAAAAAATTGTAGTTTGTGGCGATTTCAATATAGATATACTTAAAGAAAATAGAATAACGTCAGAATTTAAAAGTATTTTCGACACTTATTATCTTAAACTTAGCATAAACTCACCAACTCGTCTAAGTAGCAAGACATGTATAGATAATTTTGCCCATAATATACGAGGCAGTAAATCTCAAGTTATTGAACTTGCTCTTTCGGACCATACAGCACAAATTCTACAATGCCCGGTAAAAAAAAGTTATCTCATAACACACTGGTATACTTATAGGCGTGATTTTGGCACTGTCAATGTAAATAAATTTGTAGACTGCATACAAAGTTTAACATTTCATGATGTATATATGTGCAGTAACATCAATGATGCTTTTAATATATTCCACGAACTTTTTGAATTATTTTATAATTTGTGTTTTCCCATTTTGAAAGTAAAATTGTTTATTAAAAAAAGCCCTCGATGGCTCTCTAAAGGTATTAAAAAGTGCTCTAAAATTAAGAGAAGTTTATTGTGGAAGTATAGGATCTCCCGTAGTAAATTGGCAAAAAATAAGTTTAAATCGTACTCAAAAAAATTAAAGACAATAATTAAGTTAACTCAAAAATCCCAAAATGACTATTTCATAAAAAATGCAGAAAATAAAACAAAGGCTACATGGAAAATTATAAACAACAATATTTGTAATATCCCTAAGCAAGGAATAAATAAAATTAAATTAGGGAATCACATTGAAACAGACCCTGAAAAAATTGCTAATGAATTTAACAATTATTTTTTGAATCAAATTGAAGAAACTAGTTCTAAGAATTTAGATACTAATAGGTACAACATAAATTCTCGCCATCCAAATTCTATCTTCTTACGGCCTACCTCAAGCGAAGAAATAATAAAAGTAATCAACGGCTTGAAAAACACAAATAGTACAGGATATGATGGTATATGCACAAAAATAATAAAGCGGGTATCAAATATAATAGCGCCTGTTTTAGCCTTTACTGTTAATTTAAGCATAGAAACTGGTACATTTCCAGATAAATTAAAATTAACTGTCATTAAGCCTATTTTCAAAAAACAAGACAAAGAGGATATAACTTGTTATCGACCTATAGCACTCATACCAATCTTTTCTAAAATATTTGAGAAAGTCCTTTATAACAATCTGTACACTTATTTTGAAAAGTTTTCAATTTTAGCGGAAGAGCAAGTAGGTTTTCGTAGGAATAAGTCCATTAATTCAGCTGTGTATAATTTTTTACAAAAGGTAATGATGAGTCTAGATAATAAAAAACAAATTACAGCGCTTTATATGGATATGACTAGGGCGTTTGACTTTGTAGACCACGCATTATTAATAAATAAATTAGAGAAATACGGCGTAAGAGATAATGCTTTAAATTGGATAATGTCTTATTTAAGTAATAGAAAACAGGTAACTGAAATAACAAAAGTAAATGAAAAAATGAAAATAGAGGAGAAACACGTATCTCATCCCAAAGAAGTTAAATACGGAGTACCTCAAGGAAGTATTCTTGGTCCGTTGCTATTTTTAATTTATATAAATGACTTCCCGAAAGTTATTGAACATCCCATGGTTCTTTTTGCCGATGATAGCACGGTAATATTTAGAAATGATAATCCTGATACCTATGAGGCTGATATTAATAATTCCATTGAATCATTAGTAGACTGGCTAAATAAAAACAATCTTAAAATTAACCTTGATAAGACAAATATAATGACTTTTAAAAATCGAGTATCTTACGGAAAATCAATAAATATAAACTATAGAGGAAGAACCATAAGTGAAACTGAAACAACAAAATTCTTAGGTTTATACATAGATCACAAATTAACATGGAGAACACATATTGAGCACGTATGTAAAAAGCTCAGTAAATTTTCATTCGCTCTCTATAAATTATCAAAAGTGGTAAATATATCGGCGGTATTAAGCGCCTATCATGCGTATGTTGGCGCAACCTTAAGATACGGACTCATATTTTGGGGTAATGCAACGGAAATACAAACAGTTTTCAAAGCGCAAAAGAAATGCATACGGTCAATCTGTCAACTACGGCAGATAGATACATGTAAACCACACTTTCAAAATCTTAATATAATGACACTCCCTTCGCTATATATCTATGAAATATCTGTAATGGTCAAATGTGACATCTCTAAGTATGATACCTTAAACTCTAAAAGACACAACAATAAGTTGTGCTCAATACCTTCCAAAACTAAACAATATCATAATAGTGTATTTTGCATGGGACCAAAAATATACAATAATCTACCAGACTCCCTAAAAACTAAAACTATTAATGAATTTAAAAAAGAACTTAAAATGTATTTAATTAAAAAAGCGTACTATTCGGTCACTGAGTTCCTAAACGATAAATAATAATATATATAATAAAATATTAACTAAAATAAATAATAAACTAAAATAAATGACATAAATAAGATATTTCGCGGGATAAAAACCTGGGAGGTTTTTTTTCCGCCAGCTTTTTTTCCTCTCAGCGTACAAAAACCCATCATGGTGGGTGCCCAAAGCTGATGACGGTCAACCACGTATGGTTCAAATAAAATAAAATAAATTTGTATAAAAAGCACAAACTTGGGTTAAATTGAATTTAAGTAGCTAAAGTGATAATAATGTAAAATTATTTAAGTATACTGTGTATTTTAGTGTTTACTGTACATAATTAGTTTATAATTTAACTTGTAATTTTATTATATAACTTTTACAATAAAATTTGTACACCCTAAAGGGTAAATATGGCGATCTAAATATTTTTGTAAAACCTTTTTTGCTACCCATATTTGTGCAAATAAAATATTTTCATTTCATTTCATTTCATTCACGAATGATGACCACTGCGCTGAAGGCATTTTTAGGTCCCTTTGGAAGTGTGGGGTGAATGTGAATTGTTTTCGTAATTAGCATTTACAATATAGCATACTAGCTTTCCGCCAGCGGCTTCGCCCACGTGGACCCGTTTTATAGGTTCCCGTAGGATAAAAATCAACCTATATCCTTTCCCAAGGTCCTCTCTAACTCTGATCCAAATTTCATTAAAATTAGTTCAGTAGTTTAAGCGGGAAAGCGTAGCAGACAGACAGAGTTACTTTCGAATTTATAATATTATATTAGTCGAGATTGTTTCTTAACATTATTATATTATTTAGAGCAGCGATGGCCGAGTGGTAAAAAACCACGGTCTTCGACGCGACCGATCCTGGGTTCAATTCATAATTTCTCGAAAGCATGACGTCCACCAATCCGCACTTGGCCAGCGTGGTGGACTATGGCCTAAATCCCTCTCCCTTGTGAGGAGACCTGTGCCCAGCAGTGAGACATAAAAAAAGGTTGAAAAAAAAATATATTATTTTGTCTTAAGTATTTTTTTCATGAGTTTACATGCGCAGACAGCTGCTATTTGTAGTCATCTTTCGTGAACCGTGCAATACTAATATATTTGACTACTTTACCAGTAATACTTAATATTTTATACATCTTTGTATGTACAGTGAATAACTCAGTAATTCTCAAACTTTTTTTTGCTTTTTCGTTTCAAAGTTCTATTTTAGAGAAAAAAATGTCATTCATATTCATACTATACGGTAAACACTTAATAAGTTTTATGTTTAGATTTTAAATACTTAATTTACAAACTTCAGACCTTAGAGTACTTACATAAAAGAGCGAAATATCTTCTATCAATTTAAAGGATTATCTCATTGTTAGCGTAAAAACTTATTGCGCCTCACGAATATTTCTCAACAGTCTTATTGTTGAAGATTAGAGGTCATTATACTTCGCATCTCATCCTCATGATCACTTTAATTACTTGTAGTCGTGCTTATCTGGACTACTACGCTGGTCGTGCTTATCTGGACTACTACGCTGCACAAAGTTTAAAAATAAAAAGGAAAAAACCTCTTCACTCCAATGTCACCTGTCCACATAAACGTCATTAGTTCAAAGACATCAGCAATTTTATACAGGGTGATGAAAAAATAATGATAATATTAGCATTGAATCATGGGTGGTTGAGGGAGTGATCACTTCGGATGAGATGCTCGTATAATGAAGATCGGACATCAGTTACAGGTAACCTCGTCTGATCTTATCATTATACTTCGCATCTCATCCTCATGATCACTTTAATTACTTGTAGGATGTTAAAAGAAACTATAAAATTGCTGAATAACACAAAGTAACATATGTAAAATATGTTAATTAAATATAAAAGCCTTATTTTTGTTAATAGTATAAATAAAGACATAGGTTAATGTCTAAATTAGACATTTAGTAATTGTCAAGAATAGGTAAAGAGAAAATAGAATAAATTAGTTTTAATGGGTCTGTTATAAAAAACTTCCAAAAGCGGTCAAATTTTGTGGTCAAAAAACTGGTTCACTACTTTTCTTATACTTATATAATAGCAATATTTATGCACTGAAAAAAAAAATATTCATGATACACACGCATGGCGCGTACTACTACAGGAACTAAACATATAAATATAAACGCCGCAAGCTTCAAAAAATCCCTTATCCATCTGCTGATAGTAATGGGTAAAGCGGCGTGGTAAGGCTTCTTAAAAATAAGAAGTATCGTTATTTCGCCTGGAAAGTTCAGTAACTTGAATGTTATTGAAGAACAATGCTGAACAAATCATTAGATTGTTATCATATGTATAATAGTTTGGTAAGAATATTAATGAAACGAATGTTTTGATATTCATATCTATCCGACTTAAATAATGATCTCGTTATATAATTAAACAACATTTGATACTTCTATTAAAGCTATTGTTTAAATTTAGTAGCCAGTACATACAGCGATTGATGTTTTTTTTTTGTAAGTGACTGAAGACTAAGACCTTCATTTGGAAACTCAGAAGTAAGGTAATTTAAAATAATATTGGTTTTCCATTCGTTCGTTCGATTCCAAATCATTATTTAGGAGCACGTGGCATCAACTATGCTTTGAAAAAACGTTTGAATCTGTCATCATTGCCCTGATATTAATTGCAAAAAAGGGCAGATCTACATCTTTTAAGAGACCTATGGCGTGGATCACTTTCATAATTACAATGTAATGTCAAAAAAGAAATAACAATAATAACTATAGTAACCGATCCATTTAAAGGGTCGACGTCCTTCTTCCCTTAAAACTTATTCCAAAGTGTTATAAAAATATATTGTATCAGTTTTTCCTGAAATCGAGGCTTACATTACATTTAAGCATGCTCTACGATTCTAGTCGACTTAGCGATTTTCACATAAAACTGCTGAAAAGTGAAAGTAATTAATTAGTATTTGGTTTTATTTTCAGTTAATCATGTAAACAACCAAAGGTACAATGGCCGAGATGGTCAATCTGTTACAACCATTATTTCTCGTGCATTATCACATCATCAAACTTATTTGAATCTGTTAGTTTAAAATAAGTGCGAATGAGGAAAAAGCATTAAAGTAATGCTTGGACCAACGAATAGTAAATGCATCTATATAAATTTAGCTTCTGGGTCCGTATGTCATGATACATAAAATGTATATTTTGAGTTAGATTTGGTGACAAATATATCTTCCTCCAAACTTATTGTATAATATAGTCTAGTAGTATAGTAATATTTCTTTTAAATTAACTTCAGAACAAGAACATCTAGACTTTTGCGTTTGTTTTCTTACGATGGAATGTACAATGCATAAATCCATATATTTTTAGTTTCAAACCCTGCCATAAGTTAAAACTAAATTACATAATAATATGTAAATGTAGAATTCTAGTACCGCCCATTTAGTTGCCATAATGCGATTATAATAGTTATATCAATAAATTCTGACTAAGATTAAAATCACGCAATCATGCGATGCGGCCAATAACTCTACCTAGAGTTAATAAATTACCTAATTAAAGTTGGGTTGTTCAAAAAGAAAAACCTCATCCTGATATAAATTTTAGGCATCCGACTAAATTTCTACAGCAAAATAAAACGTTTGAATGGAATTGTTTGTTTTTAAAAAAACTTTTCTTCCACAATTCAGTATGGTGGACGGTGGTAAATACAAATAAACACAAAGTTTATTGCGTACGGCTTTCAATAATACCAATATTTTTATCTTATTTTGATTTCAAACCTTTCAAACATATTTGTGTAGAGAAGGCTATAAGGAATTGCTGACATTGTTGCGATGCCTGTAACAAACTTTTAATAAAATTCATAATGAATATCACATTCAGTAAACACTTGTTATCTTGACTTGGATTTAAGGTAGCCCCTAGACACAAAAAATCTATATAATGGGGCTGTGTTTAACCCAAAAGGTAAACAGATTAATGCATATAAATATAAAATATTATTTACAAGAGGAAACGAAAGTATTTTTCTGTTTTTGCTAGATACAGAAATTTAAAAATATGCATTCTTTAAATCTATTTTGCCCAAATAATAACCAATTATTTTTTTTTTTTGATCGACAGTCCGGCATGGCAATCATTGCGCCACACAGGTCGTCACCAGGGCTTAATAATTTTAAATCTGTCATGATATCCTTTAACATAAAGTGGTTAGTAGGAATTAAATAGTATTTTTTTAAGGCTATAAGCCTTTTAGTAGGCTAGTTTCGGAACCAGGAAAAAAAAAAAAAAAAAAAACTAGAAAGAAACTGTCTTCCACTGCATTGCATTTGCAACCTCCATGGCCTGGCCTGTAAAGCCAAAGTTTATGTAATTTTCATAAATTATGTAAGATTCCTTTTAAATGATTCAATTTATTAATTAAAATTATTGATGAAACTGGAGCTTCTCATAATAACAGGATTTCAGGGTCACAGGCTACAGCCTTTCACTAATTAAGGAAAAATTAAAACCTGACAACTTATATAGCCTTTTGTTGTTAACTGCTGCGCGGCGGCGCCGGCGTAGTTGTACTGCAGGACGGAAGGGAGGCCCACTTGGACAAGGTTGTACTACTAACCTCCCCCCCCCTTGAGTTTAAAGCAACTGGCCTTTTACTAAGGGATAGTGGGTGAGATATTTTTTAAAAAACATATTCAGTAATATGAACCTTACCAAAGCGACTCTTTATATCCTTAGTAGAATTGATCCATTAGGAGATCTTCCAGTAATTGTGTATGAAAGAATAACATCTCATGGTAAGGGGTAAGAATCGCTTAAGCCTTTAGGTTTCAATAGTTAAACAGTTTATAGATAGTTGTACCCACAGCTGAAAAAAAAATATTTCTCTTCGATTCTTATGCCTTTATTTATGACAACACCGTTAAATAGTTATTTTATAAGATCATCTATTAACGGAGGTGTTCAATCTGTACAGATTTTCGGAATCTGATACCGTTTTATTATCAGAGTTTCCCGGATTCTTTGTTGAGCCATCTTAAAGAATAAAATTTTTCGTAATGTAATATAGTCACTGGATATAATTTTCCTGTTATTTATTTACTTCTCCTAAAAGGATAAGAATAGATTCAACCATAGATTCATCTAAGGTTTGATCTAACAAGACAATTCATTTGGCTTATTTTTACATAGTTTTATTGAAAAGAACAGGGTCCTCTTTATATACGATAGTATTTTTCTGTTTTATATATGTATATAATAGCTAAAACCTTGTACTTGTAAATGATTAACCTCTTATGAAGACTCTGAGATAAATACATAAGTACATACTTATGAACAAGAAAAAAGGATAGCGATTAGTGAGTGCTCCATGGTCAGCCTCTCGTGAAGACTCTAGGATACATACTTCTTAAATTTAAACTCCATGGACAACCTCTTGTGAAGACTCTAGAATACATAATTCTCAAGTTTACACTCCATGGTCAACTTCTCGTGAAGACTCGAGGATATATACTTCTCAAATTTATACTTTATGGCCAGTCAACCTCTCGTGAAGACTTTAGCATACATTCTTCTCAAGTTTACGTTCTGTGGTCAACCTCTCGTGAAGACTCTAAGATAACGTACTTTTCAAATTTGTACTCCATGGTCAACCTCTCGTGAAGACTCTAGGATACATTCTTCTCAAGTTAATTTTCCGTGGTCAACCTCTCGTGAAGACTCTAAGATACGTACTTTTCAAATTTATACTCCATGGTCAACCTCTCGTGAAGACTCTAAAGGATATATGCATGCTTATCGTGTTTTGTTAATTATTTACCCAGGTCAACCTCTCATGAAGACTCTAGTGGGTCGAGGCAAGAATAATTCTGTAGTCTCTCTTGATTAGATTTTGATATAAGTACATGTGTGAATAAAAACTTAGATTATGGTACAAATTCTTACAATTCTACCTCCCGTGTTGAATTGTAAATCTATGTTATGTACATTATTTATTACATAACGAATCCAGAGACTGATTGTTTCGTATAATGAAACAACATAAAATAATCCATTTTTCTTACCGGGATCATCGGTATTGTTCGTAATTTTACCAACTTCTTTGCCGGTTTATTAAGTTTTTCTTTAATTTTCCGACTCAATCCGGATGTTTTGCACTTCGATTATTATCCATTTTAAATATAAAATGAGTTATATTGTATTTATAACACAAAATATACAAAAGCATTTCGCTAAATGTATTGCAGCGAAGGAGCACAAAAAACACAATGACGTTTATGTGGACAGGTGACATTGGAGTGAAGAGGTTTTTTCCTTTTTATTTTTAAACTTTGTGCAGCGTAGTAGTCCAGATAAGCACGACTACAAGTAATTAAAGTGATCATGAGGATGAGATGCTCGTATAATGAAGATCGGACATCAGTTACAGGTAACCTCGTCTGATCTTATCATTCTATCAGGTGAAGGCCGTCATACCATACATCTTCATTGCAAAACGTTGAGCCTGCAAATGATACTTTCGAATAATTCGTGTAATGCATCTTAGTATCGACAGTGGCTGGAGTAATTGTGACATAAAACCTCTATTCTTATTCTATAAATGTGGACAGCATTACATAATTACAAATATTGATAAGCAGAGATGCTAGAGAAATTTTACTGATTTCAAAACTAGTACCTGGACAACCGAGCGTTGCTTGGATAAAAACAAGTTATTTTCTTGGTTTAGTTTCAAACGAAACACTAATTTGCTTACTTAACAACGCCATTTGAAATAGTTCCCAATAGAAAAAATATTTTCACAAAAAAAAACGCAATATGGTTTTGATTGAGGTTTGAGCCCGGGTCTCTAGTTCCGCAGTTAGTCCATGTAACCATTCGGCCAAGGAAGATTTAATTCAATTAATTAAATTTTTATAGCGCTCTTTCAAATCGAAATTGTTAATTCTTTGAACGTCGGATTTCGACGGCGTTCTATGCTACAGTATTATAGTACTCTCCAATAGATGTCAGGAAGAGTCGTATTTTTAAGTTGATTATCGCTGAAATTTGTTTTTATAATTTAAAATTTCTAAAAATAAAACCTAGCTGGGTCGAAACCAGGTTACTAAATTTCATCAAAAACGTTGGAGCCGTTTCTGAGATACATACAAAAAATATATTTAGGTGTATACAAGAATTGCTCGTTCACAGGTATTAGATTACTTAGGTTACAAGAAAATCACAAGTAAACATTCATAATAAGAGTGAATTGACGGAGATAGAGGTAATACCTAATACATTTGATTACTCTAATGGTTACTAGCTTTTATTGTTATTCTTATATTTTAGTTTAAATATGTAATAACAAAATATTTTTATTCACAGTGATAATCACTCAAATTCTCAAACAATTTAATTTTATTGTATTGAGTCCTTATAGGATTAAAAAGAACAATGTAGTAAGTTTCGCTTAGTCATTTTTATTAGGTACGCTATTGTGTATATAGACACTTTTAAGTTTTGTTTTCAAATTATTCAGCAATTTTCATCCTTACGGTATTTTTATTAAAGAAAGTAATTTATTATATTATTTCGATGTTAAGGATTATCTTATTGTTAGCGTAAAACCTATTGCGTCTTACAAATATTTCTTTAACAATATAGTCTTATTGTTGAGGACTAGAGGTCATTCTCGCAGGCAAAGGCCGTCATTTATCTTCATCACAAAACGCTGAGCCTCGGACGTAGCCTACAAAGAATACTTTCGAGTAATTCGAGTAATATCCATCTTAGTATCGACAGTGGCTGAAATAAATAATGTGAGATAAAACTTTTCTTTATGCCAGACGGCATTAAAGAATTATATTCATTGGCAGATTTGCAAGATAAACTTTAATAATATTAAAATTGTTCCTTAGGCTACCTAAAATGTCAAGAAAACTGATAAAAACTGATATTATTAAACGAGAATAGATAGAGCTAGTAAATAATAAATTTGATTACTTTTAAAGTACTACTTACCTAAACTTATGCTTCTATGAGCCTGTTCATCTCAAAATATTTTTACATCATTCTATGTATAGCGAAATTACTCAGTTGATTCGTGTAATCTATCTTAGTACCTACAGTTCCTGGAGTAATTCAAGGAATTGGAGATAAAACTTTACTTTCAATAAATTTAACGGCAACAAAACACTATAATGACAGACGGAGATGAAAGAAGAACTGACATATTTTATTATTTTGTATATAATTAATAATATATAACGTTGGTTTCATTTTTTACAGGAAAACATTCATAGTTTTGGTGATGTATAATAATAATAATAAAATTAATTAATCAAACTTTGTACACATTAATATTTTTCAGCTATAGCAATCGTTTATAATAGATTAAATTGCAATTTGCAATACATAGTTTTAGTTCAGTTGCATGTAATTAAAAGAAAATAAAATCTTATGCGATGTTCTGAAAATTTGCCTGCGTCGTAGAATAAGCACAGTCTCTTAAAATGTATGACTATTCGACATACGAGTAATATGATATCTCTCATTAGTTTGAAATCGGTTTAACACATAATTACAAGTGACGGTAATTTATGATCGTTTATCGCTTATCCAACGGCAGGGGCCTAGCGAATAAGTGCGGACAGGACTAAAAGGGAGCAACCGATGCTTCATGCTTTATATCGTATTGTTGGGAATTTCGCCATGATAATAAAATGTTTTATTCTTCTTTGCGGGTTTTACAAGCATTCTTCCTGTCTTTCAAATACTTTTCCGGCTATATATTTGATGGCCTGCAAGAATTTTTACGGGAAGGGAGGACTTGAATCGAGTATGTACGGATCCTATAAAAAAAACACTCTCACCGTCTTAGCAACAAAACAACCGTGTTTGTAGGATGTTAAGTTTATTTTCGTATTTTACGAGTTGCATGTGATCGTCGAATTTATTTGTTACAAGTGTTACATAGCTGCTGCACGTTATTTTGTCCGGGTAGATTGAGTTCAAATAGTAAAATAAAATGTTCAAAAGCAGTTTTTGTAAAATTTATGATATTTAAACGCCATGCGCTAAAGGATCAAAAAAACTGGTGCTCTTATCGAATTCGGAAATAGAAACTGTCAAATTTGGTCATAGACGGAAGCATGCAACCATGAAATATTGACCTCAAAAATAAACCAATTTTTTTTGTGACGTTACTATAAATGATGGATGGGAATGGATGGGTGTGGAGCGATGAGAAGTGCAATTGATTTACTCGTAGTTACAGAAGTTCTAAATGTAATTGGCGTAGTTGCAGATTTCGTAGCATCAGGCTACGCTATTGTAGCATTCGCTACGCACTTGTAGCTTTCGACAGCGCAGGCGTAGCCTTTGGCCGTTTGTCCACTACCGCTTTCACCTTCACGTCACCGAGACCGAGATGTCGGCGCCGAAGTAGCGGTACATACATTTAATATGCCTGCGTGTCAACCACACGTCCGTCATCCGAGCACCGTCATCCCGACCGCCGAGATTTCGAATAGATCGGCGTGACCTCTAGAACGGGCCCGAGATTTTAACGAGCCGATGTCCCGGCAATACAAAACACATTTGAACTCGTCCACACACTACTGTCGCACCGTGATGCACGGTTATTTTATTTTGTCTATCATCAATTATTATAACATAATTGTAATAAGAATGGCCAAGGAATTTAAATACTATATTTATTCATTAATAAAACTTAAAAAGACATTGTAATGTATCGTTCACGTATTAGCGAATGAATCCAAAATCATTTTAGGTTTAACCTAGCTATCACTATATTTCTTTGTAAATGCGACTACCAAGCATGACAACTGGAACAAAATAAATCACCAAGATTGGTCGCGTTCGACAAACTATCGCCGTCACGTCATCTAAAAATCGGTGCGAAATCGTTCTCGTTGACGGTCCTGTGACGGCGGCGGTGGACAAATGCTCTTTGGGCTAAATAAGATAAGATACTACTTAGCGTACAGTTTAAAAAAATCAAATGAAGTTTAAAAAAAACGGCGGATGATCAATTTCTAATGTAAGTGTTGACAGCAAACGAATTTCCTCACTGAAATAGAAAAAAAAACAGGGCAGAAATATGAGCAATGGTGGTGTGGTTCTTACAATATTAAAACAAGGAAGTCATTGAATCTGTTATATACCGAAACTTACAGAGTAGCTAAAACTTTTAACGTACCTTTTCCTAATGCCTTCGACAAATGTAAAATCTAAGACAAATCTATATTTGTTGTAATAAGTGTGTTATATCATACTATTCATCTGAATTCGTGTAGAGGCAGGGTACCATCAAACCATGTAAGTCTTGCCACAAAAACAAGTATTGGACCGATATGTAACATTTCTTCTGTTTTGATTTCTATACAGAATAATAGACAGCAATTTACTGCTTTGTGATTATTTAATGACAGAGATGCAAGTGAATAAGTAAATGGGAATAGAGGCAGCTCCAAAAATATCAACATACATAATTATGCTTCAAAGTAACCCACTAAACTGGTTACACAAACAGTACAATTTCAGTATAAAGCCCACAGTGGTGTAATCTACGTCAGTGTGAATAATGTAAATTCAGAGATCGTTAAACGCAGCTCAGATTCTAGTATTAAACGGACAGTAATGAGACATTTTGCCCGCTCTAGAATGAAGGACTCCAACGTAACAAGTCATATTAGAGTAAAAGACTGTGGTATTTTACTACCCATTTGCAAATATCCTGTTAAGATCGAGTTTTCTCGGCCACGTCTTTGAAATGTGACTGATGTTGAATAACGAATAGTTTATGATTACTGAATAGTTTAAGAACAATAATAAGGATCATGATTACAGTCATAATTAATAGTTAAAGTTTTTTTTTGTAAAACCTTGTTTTTAAAATCAGTTAGCTCTAATCACTCCGTACGAGTGTTATTGGCTTATAAGCTCATATATGTCAGCTGCAACAGATGCTACCCTTACATTGCTTGGAGTGCGCAAAACACTGTAATAAGCCCGAAACCGCGTGTGGTTTTTGAAGTGTAAAAATAGCACGTGTGTAAGAGCGTTTTGCCGAAATGACCTAATGACCTAATAAGCATAGAAAAACGCGCTGGTGAAACCGCTCTAAAGTTTTAAACGTTGGTTTGGTATGGTAGCTTAACTACAAAAATATATCAATATGACAATTTCTTTTAAACCTATACTATTTTTTATATACAGTGGACCTTCGGTAATCCGGCCCGTGGCTAGTCCGGCACCACTCTTAATCCATCACATCCCTATGACAGTTGATAATACATGAAATTTCTTCAAATCTTCGCATGATTGGAGGTCCTAACTTGATTTGATTTTTTCAAATATTTTCAAAGATTTTTACTGAACACAAAAACAGTAATACAAAAATATAATGATCGTAAACAACTACAATAGTTAATTAATTAACTGTGCTGCAGCAGTATAGGTACGCCCGCCCCAAAACACATAGACAATTGTTCAACTATGTACATATACATATAATCAATTCTACTATTAAAGGTCTATACCTACAAGCTAAACAAAAAGTAGCGAAAATTATAAGCTGTTACAAACTGTGATACCTTATATTAAAATGATATAAAATAAGAGAAGAACAGTGATTGAAGGTATGTGTGTGTGTGTGTGTGTGTGTGTGTGTGTGTGCGTGTTGTGTGTGAATCTCACAGATTCGAGTTAGTTGTAATGAGTGCTTCAGTTTCGTCGTAAGAGAGGTTATGTAAAAAGCGAAACATAGGTATGTTTTTTAAATCCCAGTATGTCAGGGCATAAATATTGGAAACTCTATTTATTTTACTTTGTAACTTTACTTGTACCATTATGTAGTAATCTGTGCTTGTACTCGCTACCATTACTGTGTTCGATTTGTAAATTGTCATATTACAATGTACTCTTATTAAAAAACACCTACAAATAGGGTCTTGGACACTATGCACAACGCTTGGACACTATATTACAGTTTAAATCAATAATAATTAAGTCACTTGACTATATAAGATAAGTGACGTCACTAATCATTTTCTCATACAAAATTTATGGGGATGTCACGTTTTGAAAGCTCATTAAAAGTATCTCAATTGACTTGGTAGTCCAAGACCGGATTCGATAATCCGACATCGCTCTACAAAACGTTTGGCGGATTACCACGGGTATACTCTATATTCTTTCAACAGCACGTAATTTGACGTAATTATTCACACCTTGCTAGGACGATTGCAAAAACTCTCTACTTTAAGACTCTGATTATCGGATTTAAAAATGTAGGTCAAATAACTTAACCTGCCACGTTCAAAACACTCACACCAATATAAGTTAACTAGCGGCCGCCTGCGACTTCGTCCGCGTGGACTTTGGTATTAGTCATAGCATGATGTTACGAGTATATAGCCTTAAGCCTTCCTCGATAAATGGACTATCCAACACAAAAAATATTTTATCAATTCAAACAAATTCGAGATTAGCACAACAACAAACAAACAAACTCTTCACATTTATATGTAAGTATAGAAGATATACCTATTAGATACTACTTTTAAGACACGCTGTTACTGTCTAGACTCAAGGTATAGTAATTTGAAATGTAGTAATTATTCTGGTTAAAATAAACAAAAAAATTACCAAAAAAATGACCGATTTCATATTCGTTTATTTTTTTATTTTTGTGAATTTGAAGTACGCTAACTAATTTGTTTGAATATGGGTAGACCTACTTAACGTGCTGCTCATACAAAACAGCGCTGTTCGTCTGAAACTGTTAGAAATTCTGCCACAGATCGCGCCCCTACCGTTAGCCGTTAAGGCCTTTCATTGATCATCATATTCAACTACGAAGATTATTTGGCCATAACAACGTTACGGTAGGTGGCTCAAATATCCGGATAGCCTATAAAAGATTCGGTTAAGTATCGTTAATTTGCTCCTTAGAATTGAAGAGATATTTATTTTGTCATGGATCCCATAATCAGCACTTAACCAAACTCTTATCAAACTACCCTTGAAGTACGTCCTTTCCAATAAAAAAAGAATCATCGATATCGGTTGGCGTGATATTGAGTTATTCGTATTGAGACTTCTATGGTTTTCTCATGGATGCCATTATCAGAATTGGACCAAATAAAAATGTAACCACAGGGGAAGTTTTAGCTTTAAAATAAAAAAAATCATCAAAATCTCTTCGCCCACTCAAAAGTTATGAGGTAAATTAATTAATTAATTGTTAAGTAGGCTGCCTACTTAGCAGTGGTGAATAAATTTAAAATTGATAGAAAATTAAAAGCATATATATTTATATTTTTGTAAAAAGGCACATATATCGGGGGTTTATATATACTTACTTATAAAAGTAATAATACACAAATTATAAAAATTACGACTTATTATTAACATAACTCTGAAATAATAATGCAAATTAGGTACAACATTTGCCAAATGCCTTTCACTTTTAAATCGTAAATAGACCACCGATTCTAAATGTAAAGAAAAAAAAATTGGGTCGCCCACGAAACATTCGTTTATTAGGTATTTCGAAAAAAAAACTTGATTTCATTTTGTTGTAAACTATTAGAGACTTGGACACCAAATGTAGATAGATGCATTTGGTTTCAAAGTGATGAAACCTTTTTTATATGAAAATTTTATTGTCAAATAGTATATATATAACTTCTGTTAGTATTGGACTTTGTCCATAACCATTTATTTTATTTAATCTTATTAAGAACATAATTTACATCTAAAATATTGTTACATATTTGGAAAACAATAATCTGTTTAATAAAAATCGAGTTCTATGAATGGGCGTTTCTGGTGAATGCGAGTTGTTGTTTATTTGTATCTTGAGTGAGTTTTTAGAACAGACTCGAGATGGATTTAGGACTAAGGACAGCTATCGTCACATAAACAGTGGGACAAAAATCGGCTTACGCTTTAATGTATAAGATGTGAGCCCTTAATCTGGCTTTGTTGCAAAATCCGTTCTTCGTGGACGTCTACTTGCTATAAACTTTACTTTATATCAAATTTAATCTTTATACGTTAAGTGGTTTTCAAAATTTGGTGATGTGTCAGTGAGTGACCTTTCGCTTTTATACAAGTATATTAAGAAAATTAGGAATCGCGTAGCAGAGTAATAGACAATTAAATAAAAAAAAATATCCATCTTAGAAATTCTATGTAAAGTACTGAAGAAGAAATGTTTCTTTATCATTTTTAAGAGTTTTTATATTAATGTCAAATAAAATATTAAAAAAGAACAAGACCGAGACGCCATTCGAAAAAAAAGTAATGAGAGTCGCCTCTTGCTCATCATAGGTGTCATATTTTTGAATGAGGAAAGAACTAACAACAAATATTTAAGAGGTTGGAATCACAAAACTTACCTATAAAATGATTTTATAAAGAATTGAAATACATAATTTGGATTTGGCAAAAGGGACAAAAAACCGAGACGCCATTTGAGAAAAAAAGTAATGAGAGTCATCATAGGTGTCATATTTTTGAATGAGGAACGAACTAACAACAAATATTTAAGAGGTTGGAATCACAAAACTTACCTAAGGAATTTATGCAAAATGATTTTATGAAGAATTGAAATAATTTGTAGATTTTGCTACGACTTTGTAAAATTCATTTACTGCTAAAACCTTAGCACATTTCAGTAAAGTGACGGTGATTCATGCCATGCCAGACAACGCGACAATGTTCTGTACATTTAGCTCTGACTCCCGCATTAGAAATGTAAAGGACGGTAATGGTGCTTGGAGTCCGTTGAAAATTGATAGACTTTGCCAAAAGCCACGTTGAGCTGTAAGCGCTCAGATTGTTGGTTTTACGTTAGCCCTGCCAATGGTTGTGGTAATCGTCACAGCTTAGAGCATCAACTGTCATACAATGATGCTCTGAGCGTCACAGTGATTTCTGTGAGTACAATTAAGCGATTTTATGTAAATTTTTAATAAAAATAGCACGTGAGCAATTGAATAAAGAATTTATGCATGATACTTTTGAAATAATAATGCAAACAATTAACCCATTTTGTGTAGGAATCTAGATAGCGTTTTCCGAACGACGCTAGATTTTGCTTGACGAATTTGACGGATGGCGTTTGACGACATTCTACGCCACAATATTTTTAATTTAATACTCTCCAATAGATGTCAGGGAGAGTCGTATTTTTCAGTTCAAATTTAAGTTGATTATCGCTGAAACAATTTTTTAATAATTTAAAATTTCTAAAAACAACACCAAGCTGGATCGATTTATCACCCCCGAAACCAGGGTACTAAATTTCATCTAAAGCGTTGGACCCGTTTCCGAGATTCAAAAAATATATTTAGGTATATATACAAGAATTGCTCATTTAAAGATATTATGTTACTTTTAATGAGTATGTACTACTATTATAATTTTAGTATACAAATATTTGAATGTAGTTAAAACAAAGTTATAATATAATTTCCAATGTATTTCTCCCTTAAACTTCTGCGTATTCCTTTTATCTGTTACCATAATTATATTCCTTATTGTTTCAGGTACGTATTCAACACATCGTAGTTTTTATATATATGTTGAAAAGGTTTGTGTAAGTTCGTATAATTTTAATATGCTCATAACTTATTTCAATATTCATTTTGTTTTATTTTAGTATAATAAAACATAGTTTAGAGAAAAAAGATAATCAATTTTAATTTAAGCAAAAGACCGACACACGAAAACATAGAATAATACCTGAATGTGAATGAGAATTGAGATTAGGAACGAATATATATTATTTTCTTCCAGTGATTTTACTGTCCGATTCGTTGAAACTGTACGACGACATAAGCTAACAGACAAAATCAGTAAGTCGTCAGTTATTCGTCAGTCAAGTCAGTTAGATATCCGAGTAAAACGATGACTAAATTTGATGCAGTTTTCAGAGCAAACTGAAAACTATTTTTATTTGCACTGTTATTTTATTCCACAACACGTGGGCACTGTAATTGACCATGAGATTTCTATGTGGCGATGGTGGCGGCCAAACTTAGGCTTGTTTGTTGTCTGTATGAGCGTCTGCTACTCCATTTAAATAAATAAAAAATACGGGTTGCACTCCGGGAGTGCCGACAGAAGTGGAAACTTATTTTGGCGCGTTAGACATTTTTTAGACGGATACTACAAATATATTTTATATTCTTTTATGAATCATCGTTCACAATTTCGACAACTCTTGTATCATCATCATTATCATTAAAATTATTACAATCTGAAATAGAAACTAGTTCATGGAAACTAAAATAGGAAATAAACAATTTTGATTCGAAGCTATTTAAATATCTCGTGAATACCGCACTGCGTCTCGTAATGGTGTCGTGAGTCCAGAGATTTTATCTCATCTAAAAATATGCGTACCGCGCTAAAAGAAGTTTTCAATTTAAAAAAAATATTTTATAAAGGTAACTCAAAAATCCACGGCTAATTAAAACTTCCGCTAAATCTCTCCATCTTTGAAGTACTCTGCTTTCAGCAATTATGTTATTTACGCGTCTCTTAAAAGAAGTAACCTAACGTATACCTAGATATGTAGAATGAAATACAGGCGCTTGCATTTCTGAGTGAGATGAATATTTTATGTATCATTTCGCAGTCCGGGAATTCATCTCCACTTGAAAGATTTATATCGGACGTAATCTTGAGTTTACGCGACTCTTCAAACATTTCGATATTTCTCTGCAAATATCTTATACAGGATTTTTTAAAACTGTCACACCATCAAGATGTGGTTGGTTTTAAAATACAATTTTAAATACTCAGCCATTTTTAATATACATGTTTTGCTGCCTTTTTCAGTATGAAATCATAATTTTATCTTAAAAAACGGCAAATTGTTTGTAAAGTAGGTTTACGATCGAGATGTTTACGTGATAACGTCCGCACGAGAAAATCTCCATTCGTTTGTATGCCGCTAGAGTGAGAGAGACGGAAGATCGGTCCACTCACTCGAACGCTATGCCAGCCTCCGCTCGTGAGGATTCCGCGTGACAAGTTTCACGGAATGACTGGCAGCGCTCCAGATGAGACGGGAGATCGGTCCGTCTCTCTCTCGTTATACCTGCGATCGCGCTCGTGAGGTTTTGGTGTGACACAAGTTTCTGAACATGTCACCCGACTAAAACGATTTTAAAGACGTTATCACGTCAAAAGAATACATTTTGAGACATTACCAAAAATAAGTTCCGAGTTTATTGTTGTGTAGGTTTCAAATAGATCGTTAGGTATTACATTTAACATTTATGTACACGATACGACCATAAGAAAATGAATGGAAGATGTTTTGAAATCCCCGTGCAAGTGTAAAATTAAAGCATTCTGATTGAGTGATTTGAGTTTTTGAATTGAAAACTTCTTTAGCGGCGTTGTGCACTTTTTTTGGGATGGGTAAAAACTCGCGTCAGGACACGTGGCCTGATCCAATATTCGTAAAACGCAGGGGTGACAGCTGATGGCTCGACTGTCTTTACTTGTAAAATTCATTTATATCAAGTATTTAAAATATGGACATTGCACAAAGTGCATCTATTAAGGAAAAAAGTGACAAAGAAATAGTGAAAGAAAATGAGTGTGTACTTTATAAAAATACTAGATGAAAACCTATGAAAATACTAGATGAAAAATAATACTGATGATAAAAGCAACTCATGTAAAATTATTCCGTGACCATTCCAAAATATCAATAAATGCACAACGTTAATGTTCAAGTTTTCACTTCTGCCGGCACTACCGGAGTGCAACCCGTTGTTTTTTAGCTTACATTACATTAGTAGTTTGACCCTTAAAGCTTTTTTTCATAAGATACACAAAGTATTCATCTGCACAACAAACAACCAGACGTACGAAAAATAAAATTCGAACAACTTACAACAGTTGGCAGTCGGAAACAATGTCGTTACGCATTGTAAAGTGTTATGTGAGAACATTGCACCGAAACTTGCAAGCACTTTTACTGTATGAAATTCTTTCGACTTTCTTTTTTAACACTTTTTCTAGAAAACGTTTATGTATTACGTATTAGGACGAGTACAAAAAAGTCGCTATGCCTACCGAAATTAATTAAATTGCAAATTAATTTCTACACATACATTTTTATGCTGCTTAATAAGATCGAGATGTTACTCGTATATTATGCTTGATCTGCAACTAACTATAGTTATTTAATTATTTTTTGTAAAAAACTACAAGTAGAAACTGAAAAGTTTCTGAAACTGATCTAATTTATTACTTTTTCTTTTTACCTTGAACCTTCTTTGTTGAAAAATAATTTAAAAATATGTATAGTACACTACAAAGCTCTTAGAAAACCTTACACTTTTAATTATTAAGAAGAAAATTTATTATTTTATTAAGAAGAAAATTTGCAGCCAAGGCGGTCTTACTTGATCAGGCAACGATTTATGTACGATAGTTTTTCATTTCTCAAAAAACCATTAAACTTTAAATGTAGGTTATGTTACCTATTATATAAAACGCCCACGTGGACCCGTTTTAAAGGTTCCCGTGGGATAAAAACCATCCTATGTCTTTTCCCAAGGTCCATTTTATCTGTGTTCCAAATTTCATAATAATTGGTTCAGTAGTTTAAGCGGGAAAGCGTAGCAGATAGACAGACAGAGTTACTTTCGAATTTATAATATTAGTATGGATTGAACTTGAAAATTACGGTGTTATTATTCAAGATGCATGCATGACAGAGGTGTTACATAAAGGGCATTGCACTCAATTTTGTCTTTACTCTTAGTCTCATTTTTGCCCACGTATCTTAAAATTAAAATTCCCTTTTCAATTCGGTTTTTAGATTTCGTACCTATCCGGGTATTTAAAATATTTTACAAGGTAAAGTCTGTGGTATTTTTATTTTTCCTCTTATTATTATCCAAGACATATCGCATTTTAATTTTTCCGAATTTTTAAGTTAAATAATGCATTTGAATATTTAATGGCGTCTTGTGATCACTTAAATTATGTTCCTTACAGAACCGTTCAACCTTAAAAGTAGGTGATTGAATTAATTAAAATTGAAAATTACGGTCTTGTGATTCAAGATGCATGATAGAGGTGCTATGTAAAGGACATTGCACTCAACTTTGTGCATACTTGTGCTAAATTCCCAGTCGACCCTAAAGCTACAGTTATGTCGTGTTTTCTCTTTGCCAATCTTAAAACTACCCTTGCAATTTCTTTTTGGAGTTACGTACCAAAAAAGAAAATCGCGGAACCCTTATAACATCACATTTTTTCCGCCTGTCATTCTTTCTCTGTCTCTCAAGACCCTTTTGTTAGAAACGCGTGTAGGTATAAAGTTAGAAAGACAAAGACAAAGAACTTTATTTGCACAAAATATGGTTGTTTACAAAAGTTATTTAGTACGCCATATTTACCTTCATGAGGTACCTATGCAAATATTACAAAGATAAAAGAAAAAACTTAATAATAACACAATTTATAAAAATGTACATTATTATCAATTTTATTTTTAATTTTATTTGATCCCATATTGCGCATTTTGAAAATTTAAATTTTTAAATTAAAGAGAAATTAGTTTTAATTTAAATTGACGTAATTCTAGTAATATGTATGCTATTTGAAATACCTTTCTATAAATATTTGTAGGGAACCATTTGTTTGTGACATTGACTTATACCTGGCTGATTTATTTACTCGACTACCTTAATTTAATTGAATTTTTTCCATAGGCGATTCAATTACATTCAATTAGTATGAAAATGGCGCGGCGCGGAAATAGGCCGATGCCTGTGTAGCATATTTTATGGGAGCGTTGAATATTATTGTAATACAAAAGTGATTGTATCGTTATTATTCTGAAATATTATACTTTTTTCGTTTACGCTTCGTTCGTAAACGCTTAAACAAAAAATGAATGAATTTATGTTCAACGGAGCAGCAATGACTGAGCGGTAACGAACCTGTGTCGTAGGTACCATGGACACATACAAAGACAGAAACACAAACACCCAGACCGAGAACAGAAATTTAAACTTATCATTCAAATTTCTGTTTCGCCGGGAATCGGACCCGGGACCCTTCGATTGGCAGTCCGGCATGGTAACCATTGCGCCACGCAGGTCGTCAATAATGCGATTGATGTCTCTTGTTTAAAAGTAAAAAGAAGTTATTTACGTATTGCTGTCCACCAACTCGCACAAAGCCAGTGTGGTGGTTATAACAAAAAAATTAGTCCCTAAATGATCCTTAATTCTGGTAGGATGTTTGAACCCAGCAGTGGAACATTGGCTGCAACCGTTTTTGCGTCCCACTGCTGCACACGCCTCTTTCCATAATTGGGGAGGCCTGGAGCTTACTCTACCACGCTGCTCCATTGCAGGTTGGTGGAGATTTGGGTTGGTGGCCAACTCATTGTCGGATGTTTTCAAACCACCAAAATAAGGCGTCCGACTAGGTTTAACGACTGTAATTATCCATCCATTTAAACAACCGGGACCGACGTCTTAACGTGCCTTCCGAAACACGGTAACGCGCATGAAATATTTTTAGCACTAGCGGTCACCCATCTCACACCCGACTGCACGCGTTTGGCCAAGAACAGAAATTTAAACTCATCATTTAAATTTCTGCCTCGCCGGGAATCGAATTCAGGGCCCTCCGACCCCGGCAAAGCAGAAATTGGAATGATGTTTTTCAATTTCTGTAACACAACACCCAGACTGTTTTGTTTCTTTCTTTGTGAGTGCTCATGGAACCCACGACACAGGAAATCCTAGCTTAGGGCTCTGAGCGTGTAGCGTAGTTATTTAAAATTTATTTATTACATTAAATAACACAAGTCCACGGACAAGATCGAATTCCTTCAATAGACGAAATATAAAGAAAATATAAAAAATACAACCATATTGAGAGTACCTATATTCTATTCGCTATTTCATTACTAGTAACTCTTTTCATCGTACTACAATAAGGTCAGTAAGAAGATAATTAAAAATGCCATGCTTATCTTTTTTTCTGCCTAGAATTTCCCTGTTATGTTGCAACAGTAGGTAAATTTACTATTACATAGTGGTATTGGATAAACAATAAAGCTTTCATTGGGTAGATGACTGAAATTATATTTCAACCGTTTAATTTCTCTCTGTCTAATGCTCAATTTGAAGCGTTCGTATCTAGTCCATAGAGGTGAGAGATCTAGAGAGGTGCGTATTGTTTTGAAACTACTTGCTAAATTTTTCCGCCCTAACTTTATCTACTAACAGGCTTACTTAGCCTGTTTAGTACTCGTAAATCCATCACTCGACAAGAGGGAACCTATAGAAACATCAAATCTCGCTTTGAATTGCCTTACGCTTTATGGTTTTTTAATACTTATTAATTTAATATTTTGGTGGCCCCCTAAAACGACCACCCAGAGAAAACCAACTTGCCATTTTCTAGGTCTCCTCCAGGCTTGACCATGCCCGTGCGCCGTGTATAATACTCGTCTTTTAGAGGGAAAGAAACCTAAGTATAAAATTTAAACCTACCTACCTGGTATGAGTGTGTATCGTACATCTTTGTCTATCTGTGTGCACGTGGTACCTAAAATACAGAGTGTCTTAGTTTGGAGCTATGATAATTTTTATTAAGTTATCTATAAAATTAATAAGACCATATATAGAACGCACATGATGGCACAACATCTTATTTTTTGCTCTATGTTGAAAATTCTATATTAATTTTATCAACTTAATAAATAGTCAAAGCGTATACTTAGATCGCTTATTAAGTTTATTTTCAACAATAACTGAATCTTCAAACAGAGGTGTGCTATACGTAACTAAAGTACAGGAATTATTAAATTTGTCGACCTACTTTAAGCCGAAACTCCACAAAACACGCCATTACTTCATAAAACACGTTTCTGACAACGCTTTACACAATTATCCCCTTTCTAATTGATTTAATGTCTGTCATTCCACTTAAACGTAGGTGGAATAGGCGAAATTTTGCAAATCAGAGCCCTCTGACGTAAAAGTTTCACGCTGCATTATTAAGGCACAACGGAACATAAATTACAGTTAAACGTACACAAGTATGTATTTATATTTTAGTATAAAAACTCGAGTTCTATTTAAAAATTAAACAGCTTTGATATTTTGCGCGAGCATTGCGAAGGATATCCTTTTAAAAGGCATGGCTTAACTAAGGCCCTCAAAGCCGGGCAAATTTGTCGGAAGTGTTACATTTTGGGGAATTATTGTAATGAGGCGGAAGGGATTAGTTGGTATAGGTAAATTGGCGATAAAGAGAGACTCGTCTCAAAGACGCGTCGTTCACTGGCATCTGCAAGGTTCTGCGGCCCTGGTAGCCGTATCGATTTTCCGCAGTCGGCGGGGGCGGGCGGAGGAGAGGGGGGATCAGCTGAGCCTCCCCCACCCCCTGTAAACATAAACACGGGCCTCGGCCTTCTCTTCACAGGATCGACATCACCGGAGGTGAAATAACGACACTGAATATTTATGAAACCCTCGTATCAGGGATTAAGATTCGACTTTTCTAGGTCATCAATCTGAATGGCATTTGTTGCTGGATAAACCGACAGTTTGAATATTTTGTAACGAGTTCGCACGATTTTTCTCGATCCAATGCTTGTGAATATTTCTCTTTATCTGTCGCGAACGTTTTGATTTACGTGTAATAGTTGACTGTGTTACATATTTACGTAGCGCTCTGTACTTCTACGTTGGCATAAAACCATACTGGTATCTCGTTATATCGAACAAAGCTTGCTTTTGAAATATTTCGACAAGAACGTTCGTTACGGTTCTGTTATATTAAATTATTTACAATCTAGCTGTATCCAACGGTATTTATCTGTACCGAAAACTTTTGTCAGACAAACGGCTTACTTGTCAACGGTACATGTTGTAAAGTTTAAAGTTTGCCGGTTGAGTAGTTAACTCGTGAAACCGTAACAAATAAAACTACATTTCAAATTTTATTGATTGATAATAGGAATCAACTTTTTCTAAACTCAAACAACGTAATCCACTCTCCAATACAAATCGAAGGCACTAATAGAAAATAGGACAATGGAATGGTTTCGTGACCATTATAATATTGCTTTAAACGAGCATTCGTATTTCAATATTGCTAACCATATTTGTTTAATGCGCTTTACCCTTTTTCGTTTTAGTTCAAATACCTATTTTTGCTGATTGTTTTATGATATATCTTAACTTATTTTTCTATTATATTCTTCAATAATCGAAAACGAAATTTACACACCGTAAATAGTAATTGTTAAACAACCAAATAAATATTAGTGTCGTTATAACTATCACTATCAACATTAATCAACAACAAGTATCATTTGCGTTGTTGCTATTTCGTATTTTGTTCCATGGCTTAGTCGTGTCTGAATTCGTATTTACTTATACGGTTATACCAAAAGCGTATGGTCGCCTCATATAATTCTGGTCGATTACCACATTACAAGTGCTTCACGACAGAATGTACAACATTCTGGGTGGTAGTAAGGTTAACGTTTGTACTATCGTCAGTTTTTGTCAGTTTCCCAGTACTCGTCATTCATAGAAAAAGTATAACTTTTGGCCGTTTTTCTATGGAATGACGAGTATTAGTACACTGACGACATTATAGACGTATACCTTAATGTCTTAGTCGAACCATGAAAGTTCTACAACCTACACAAATTTTGACTGTAAGATCAGATAAAGACCGTTTGACTTATTGTGCAACAAAAATGTCTATATTTCCGTCACGTATTCATTTTCATATAAGATACAGGTAGATTTTTCGAAGCAATTCCTTACTGTCAGGAGTTAGTCTTGCTGTCAACAATACGAAAATCGGTTACTATTTCGATGTTGATTTAGATTTGATCAATCGCTTATATAACGACATCGCTTACAATATTTGCTTCACGCGCAATTTACCTTTTTGTCGATACGAGTAATATTATTGGTTATGGGCGCGATATAGTACCGATACTTTAAGTGCCAATATTTATCGAGACATTATAGTCGACTATAGTTGAAATATTGTTACATTTACATTTGTTACGTTACTGCAAGCGTCGTTTTTGGTTATAGTTCGTATTTATAATTTTAGTCAGTGTTAAAGTTTATAAAATTAAAAGCAGTGATAGTTTGTTTTTGAACAAACCGGGTGGCTTGGATTCAAATAACGGTACTTACGAAAACTTGTTTTCCGTTTAGACTAACATTCAATTAAAAATGAAATCTTACGTAAATATTTGGTAATTCTGGCAGGAAGTTAAAAAAGACATATTTTGCTTGTTTTGGTTTATTTTTGAGTTATACCGGTTAAAGTTAAAAAAAAAGAAAAAAAAGCTTATGGCATTTTTTAGATTATGTATTTCCGTTTCGTTCATATAAAATAGAGGTACATTTTTCGGATGGATTCGTATTGTCAGTGTTAGTTGTAAGCAATACTAAAATCGGTTACTATTACCGCTTATTGGCATATAGGATACAGGAAGATTTTTTGGAATGATTCCTTATTATATTGTCAGGAAATTGTCTTGTTGTCAACAATCCGATAATCGATACTATTTCGATATGATGTAGATTTGATCAATCGCATAACAAAATTGCTTCAAATAATCATTCAAATAGCGACTTCGCTTACAATGCTTGCTTCACGAGCAATTTACCCTTTTGTCGATACGAGTAATGTTATTGGTTATAGGTGCGATACAGTGCCGAAGCTGTAAGTGCTAATAATTTATCGAGACATTATAGTCGACTAGTGTGAAAATATTGTTACATTTACTGAATAACTGCATTAGTATAGAACGTTTAGGGTTATTGTTCGTGTTTCAAATTTTTTCAGTGTTAAAGGTTATATAGTTATTAGAGATAGTCGAATAGTTAATATACCGGACTTCACGGGCGTAGCCAGGGGGAGGGTTTTGGGGTTCAAACTCGAAAAATTAAGATATGATTTTAGTTATTCATAAAATTAAAATAAAGATGCCTGTCATTCATTACATTACTATTCCCACACTAAAATATTTTGTAACTTTTAGTCGTTCCGTATCTCGAAAGGAAAACATGGAAGCCTACATTCATACAATCATACTTCTAAGCCAGCGCAATCAAAAGATACAGCCGTTTATTGCCTCAAAAGTACAATACTAAAACCTGGCTGTCGGTAATTTCTTGAACCCGAGGGGGGGAGGGGATACTAAAACCTGGCTATGCCCGTGCCGGACTTCCATGCTTGGGGTTTGGTTTCGTAATCCGGTATTTACTCTCCTCTGATCAAGAAAATTTGTCTTTCTGTCAGTCTATCAATCTATCAAGTCGTTTTCTAACTTAGAGCATCAAGGTATGACAGGTATGACACCCGACAGAGGAGTGGCCTTTACGGGCGGACCCCTCGTCCCAATGTCTAAGCACAATATGCCTTCTAGTTATACAACTAGTGTGTCTGTGTGTGTCGGTATCAGTGTTACCGGTGCATAGAAAATGACGTTGTTAATTGAAATTGACATATTTAGAAATGTATGCGTCTGTAGCGAACAAAATGTGTGCGTTCTTTCCCCGCACCAGATTTGGCACAAAAATTACGTATCAAAGCGAGGCGCTATGCCATCTCTACTGAAGGGTGAGTCAGTAACTTGGATGCTCTAAGTTTTCTAATAACGAAATAATAAATTATCACTAATATCTAACAAAAATGATAAAAAAAGAAAGTAAAAAAGAAGAAAAATCGAAAATTTACCTATTTTGTGAGAAGTAATAAAAATGTTTAAACGAAACAATACAAACGTTCACCGTATTAAAATATCGTATGCTTAAAATGTATTTACGAGTAATTAAAATCCGAACCTATACGCTCAAGGAAAAATGAAATTGGCACAGAAGTTGTTTTCAATTCGATGAGATTTTATTTCCATGCCGTTTCTGTTATTGGTGTATATCGTAGTTACGATAATTTTTCTGAAGAGCTGTTTACATTGGTTACGTTTTATTTGCGTGTAATTTTGTGAAATTGATATGTGTCTTTTTAAAAGCTTTTATTTACCTTGCAATGTATGTATGTATGTATGTTTGTTCGGGTGGTATGGTAAAATTTTAAAGGAAAAGTTTATTTTCTTCTTTTAAGAGCATTTAAATAAAAACTTATTTTTAAAGCTTTTTTTTAAATCATGAAAGAGTTATATGTAGCACTGCAACCCAACTGCATCCAATCTAAACCTGTGCTCACGCCATTTCTGAGGTCGTATGCAGTTGTGCTGTACTTTGGAGGTTGGATGGTCGCCTCTAATAGTTTTATAGTATAATTTTATCAATACAGTTAATGAAGTAGATATATATTTAAAAATAACGCTTCACACTACGAGTGTGAACAAATTAGGATAGATATACCCTGTTTCGTGGGTACCATGGACACACACAAAGACAGAAACACAAACACCCAGACCGATAACAGAAATTTAAACTCAACATTCAAATTTCTGTTTCACCGGGAATCGAATCCGAGACCCTTCGATTGGCAGTCCGGCATGGTAACCATCCACGCGCAGGTCGTCAAAAATAAAACTTTATACGTGATTTAACTCTTACTTAGATGTATTATTAGGCAAGAATTAATTATGTCACCATTCTCAATTTTTTTTCACAGATCGTTTAACACTTTTTATAGTCTCTCTTTAATTCTTCTGAGTAGGGGTTTCTTTTAGGAACTTACAGGGACTTAGTCATTTAGGCAATATCTAGCACCATGCTAGCTAATGTGGATTAGTTGACATGACATGACTTTCTCTTCTTGTTGGAGACCGCTGCTTTACCCACTCGGCTATCCTTGGTCATTCTTATAATGAATCGAAATATTCGAAAAATAATAGTTGTGATTGACATATTATTACATTAATGTAGATATATATAACATAGAGCAGCGATGGCCAAGTGGTAAAAATCCGCGGTCTTCGACGCGACCGATAACGGGTTCAAATCCTCGGCGTGCACCTCTGACAAAAAATTGTAATGTACGCTTTTATCGTTGCTCCACGGTGATGGAAAATATTGTCATCTTTAATTGAAGACGATGTTCTCCATTGCCGTGCATGCTTGAGAGAAATTCATAATTTCTCGAAAAGCATGACGTCCACCAATCCGCACTTGGCCAGCGTGGTAGACTACGGCCTAAATCCCTCTCACTTGTGACGTTGACCTCTGAAAAAAGAGTAAATAAAAAAACATTAATGGAGACTGCTTAAGAGCGATTACTTACTTACATAACTGCTGGTAAATGTATTAATTGAACTGTAGTATTAAATATAATTGGTCTTGTATACCAATTAAAACAATACAGATAATATTTGTGTTCCTTTAAAAACATAAGTATTTTAATTGGATTCATAATTGGAATGAAGATTGGAACAGATTCAGTTTAAATTGTTATGAAATTTTAATTGTAAAATATTTAAACCACTTTGGAAGATAAAAGCAGCAGTGGATGTCTCATTCTAGCGACACGACTATAATGCTAATAATATAGTGTGACCTCATAAATAAATAACAGGATTCGCACCATAAACATATTTATGGGAGGGGTTGGGTAATACACGGATATGGATAGTACCAGGCTTAACCCAGATTCGAACGTGCACTTACAATGACAACATAGATTCTAATTTACTTGCACGATGTAAGCTTGAAAGCAGAAATAGCCAAATAGTTTAGGCTCGGGTCTCCAACACGAAAGTCGCCAATTTAAAGCCTACGACTACGAAATCTATATTATTACTAGCAGACCCCGCGAACTTCGTACCGCGTTTAAATGTTTGGCGTGAGCCACCCTTATCACTTAGAGGGATGAAAAATAGATAGTAGCCGATTCTCAGACCTACCCGATATGCACACAAAATTTCATGAGAATCGGTCGAGCCGCTTCGGAGGAGTATGGTAACTAACATTGTGACACGAGAATTTTATATATAAGATACTACTAACTTACATATGTACTGTACATATATATTATGCTAGCGGCCGCCCGCGACTTTGTCCGTGTGAATTTACTTTTAGATTTTTTCTAAAATAAAATTAGCCTAAATTAGTCTTTATTACATCAACTACCTGCCAGTGAAAGTCCCGTAAAAATCGGTCCAGCCATTTTAGAGATTAACAACAGACAGGAACAGAGAGGGAGAAACAGACAAAAATTGTTAAAAAATGTTACATATTTTGGTACCTATGTGTACCGTATATACGAGTACATTCATATGCATGTAGTAAAAAGCGGTTATTTATATTTATTTGTATATTATATATATTTGTGGTTAAATTGTACTTATTTGTATATATAATCTCAAAACTACGACTATGAAATCTATACTAATATAAAAATTGTAAAAATTTGTTTGTTTGTTTTTTTTGCTTCTCTGTTTGTTCTTCTTTCACGGCCTAACGGTACTACGGATTGACCTGAGTTTTTGTATGGAGATAGTTTGGGGGTTGGAACGTAGGTATCTTTTACCAGAGAAAACTATCGCATTCCTATAGAAAAAAACATATGGACTACGCGGGCAGAGCCGCAGGCGGAAACTAGTTTGTTATAAACGTAACGTTTTTATCGCTATTCTTTGGCAAAGCAAAATATATAAATACTTCGATGATGTAAGCAATTCTTTAATGTTTTGATGGAAAATTCCGGCTTCAGCGATCACTCAACACCAGGGCATTTGCTTGCTCGTTTCCCATTTATTTTTATCAAAACAACTAATAGAAATGGATTGGAACGCCCTCCAACCCCTAACCTGGCCCGGCAATGCTTTGCTTTGTATATTGTGTACACTATCTTCAAAGCTCCTCTTTCAATTCTCTTTGGTATTAATAAGGCTAAAGCCACCAGGGTATCATAATGGCGCCGTAACTTAAGCGCATTATTATGTTATTAACGCGGCGTGTATAACTGACGCATTGTTCACGCGAAATAAATTAAACAATTTAACGTTCCTCCGTTATAACGGTGGGAGTGTAAGGCTGTTATGTTGTTAATATACAGGGCTTAAAATACATATCTATCTACCTTATGAAAAAAATACTAGGGGGGATAAGTTTTGCCAATTTTAAAATTGGACTGACAATTTTTATATTACTTAATTGATTGTCTTTGAGACGCGAGGCCCCTTGCACCGAGGATGGACTTACACCGCCCAAGTCTTACGCCGCCTCTGGTAATGAGGGCACCCATGTATTAATATAAATGTATAACTGGACAGCGTTCTAATCGCACAGTTACCCTTTCCACTAACTCTAGTATTAATAAAGATAAGGCCCCGGTGGAATTTCATGGCACCGTAAATTAAGCGAATTATTATGTTATTAACGCGCCGTGTAAGCTATCGTATTGTTTCCGCGACCTGAATTAAATGTTTAATGTTCCTTTGTTATGATGAAGGATATGAGAATATCATATAAATACATACAATTGTGTGTGCATAGTGTATGCGATGTGTATAAATACACACTGATATACAGTTGTATGTTAGTGTATATACATATATATATATAGCGCTTTAAGTATGGTTTCATTAACGTTGCAATGTAAAAAGTTTTAATGCAAGTAATTTGTGGATATCCTAATTATTGGCCCACCTGTAAAATATACAGTATATGACCCTAATAAAGTTTTTACCAGTAAGTAAAAAGGACACAGAATACTAATTATTAATAACTAGCTTTCCGCCAGCGGCTACGCCCGCGTGGACCCGTTTTATAGGTTCCTGTAGGATAAAAACCATCCTATGTTCTCTCCCAAGGCCCACTTTATCTGTGTTCCAAATTTCATTAAAATTGGTTCAGTAGTTTAAGCGGGAAAGCGTAGCAGACAGAGTTACTTTCGAATTTATAATATTAGTAGAAGCGTTGGAATCCGGCTCGACAAGGACCAGAATTGTTGGGTAAAGGGGAGGGACCTCCGGTTCGCTATGACCAAAAATGGTGGTGGAATAAAGGGTGGAAAGGAGGGTGGTCCCCCACTGCGGGTGTAGGAATTGTGGACTGTAAGTTGCGTGTCGAATTAAAGGTGGAATTCTCGTTTTCCACCGGATTGATAAAGGGAGCAAACGCACTGACCTGGCTTATCCCAGGGGGCTGGAGCAGATGGTATGCTCGTGTACTGATGAAGCCTCGATCGATCTTCTCTTGCCCGGGAACTGGTGTTGTCCTTCACAATACACTATTATAGGTACCTATTAATCACTTTGATCATAAACTATTAACAGCGGTGATGGTGGCGATGCGGCGAGTCTGACCACGTGTGGTGGCTTGCGGTGCAGTTGTCACTTGTCACGAGAGGACTTGCATGCGCGTCGGCGGCACGGCGAACGAAAGCAGACTGACTGACTGATAGATCTTCCTGATCCATATGCGTGCGCCCAAGTGCGAACGATGCCGATATAATACAATAGTGCGCTTGCGGGAAAGAGAGGGAGGATGAAGGGGAGGGAGGTGAAATGACTTAATTGGCGCGAACAGTAGGGATAAGAGCTATAGATAAATTAAAAATGTTGTGTCCGTACGTACTGCTCTGACTGACTTTAAATAATAGAGTGGACTGTATAAAATATAGAAGAGTATATTATTATTAAACTATAGATCGAGACGCGAGTGGCGCGCACTGCCCTATAGGCCGACGTAGCTGGAGTGAGCGCTGTGGCGATCACTGCCCCCGCGCCCGGTCCCCGTCGATGCTGGGACGCGAATATAGCTGCTCTACCCATTGAACTCTGAACCGGTGCCAGCATCGCTTAGCTTGATCTCGTCTGTAGCTCTGTCATTCCTTTATTTCTACTCATCTTGGTATTAATAAAGCTTAAGCCGCGAGGGAATTATAGCGGCGCCGCTTAAATAACATAATAATGTGCTTAATGTACACATTATTATGTTATTTAAGCGGCGTAAATAACAATGGTGCTGTTCACGCGAAATAACTTAAATGATTTAATATTAATGCGTTATGACGGAGGATACGAGAATATCTGTTAAAAGAGATGAGATTAATGAAACATATATAATTTTGTGTGTAGTGTTTGGTGTCTGTGAAGTTCACGAATATGTTACACAGGCGCATTAAATGTGATATCAGCAAAGTTGCATTACGAAAACGCTTTAATGTAAATAAATTATTGGATGGAGATGGAGTTATCAACCTTTCAGTTTAAACTGCTCATTAGGTTCTCACCAATAACAGATTGAGTTTGAGATATTTTTTTCCAAATTTTAAACTTAATAAGCCCACATTGAGGCTCCCATTACCATCCACTGCAGTTTGGAAATGCATCGGTTTAAGTGTACTATTTATACTACCTTTAAAATCCTTCTAGGATTTGATTTATCAATAACAAAAGAAACCGATGAGTTAAAATTATTTTCGAAACACCATAAACCAGGAAAATCTTGCTAATAAAATGAAATGAAAATACTTTATTGTTGACTGTTTACAGACATAGAATAAGATGTTTAAAATTATAATTGGAGTTTTAAAGTCTACCATATGCTGGCATACAATATTAATAATTTAAATTAACTAAAAATATTTTGTTTTAAGATCCGATAAGAATAATCTTATCGGAAAAGCTGTTTTTTTAAACGTTACTCACTCATAGCCTCAAAGTAAGGTAATTAATACCCTATGTCGTGAGTACAATGGGCACATACAAAGACAGGAACACAAACACCGAGACCGAGAACAGAAATGTAAACTCATCCTTCAAATTTCTGTTTCGCCGGGAATCGAACTCGGGACCCCTCGATTGGCAGTCCGGCATGATAACCATTGCGCCACGCGGGTCGTTAGTTGCTTTACTCATTAAATTCTTTACCAGTCCCGAAAGTTCTGTGATTTCTACTCATTCTGTTATTATTATAGCTTAAGCCACGGTGGAATTATTACGCGCCGTAAATTAAGCGCATTATTATGTTATTAAAGCCGCGTGTATATAGCAAAGGTGTTGTTCACGCGAAATAAATTAAATGATTTAATGTTTCTGCGTTATGACGGTGGTGTGAGAGGCTGTTATGCGTATATAACGGCTTAATAGTATATTTCATTACAAATGCGGAAAGGCTGTCATTGCGAGGAGTTCCGACAAATGTCTACCCAAGCCGAGGCGCAGCCGAAGGTGAGGGTTGACAGTTGGAACTCCTTCCAATGACGCCAATGACGGTTCCGCACGTGTACTGAACAACTATTTTTAATACAGTTGCGAAAAAATTAAGCAATTTAATAAAATAATAAAAACTCGCAAAGAACATTTTTGAAAAATGACGCCAACCGTAAAATAATACCTATATGCAGACATTTTTTTTGGTTTCTTCACCCATTCTGGTAACCTAACTCATTGAATCAAATCATTAAATCTGATATTGAAACAAATTAGTAGCTTCTTTTTAGAAATATTGCATGAATCATAAAAACTTCTAAAACTAATTCGTGGTTGGTTTTTTTTAATAGACATTCTTTTGACAGTTGGGAAAGAGAACGCACGAGTTCGGAAAAGGTAAAGAAAAAGCACGAGTGTGTAATAGCCCACTTCCCGAACGCTATAGGTACGTCCTGCAATACGCCACTTTTTGAGCAACTGTATTAAAAATATATTACAAAATGCAACACAATTATATTTGCGCGTCTGTATTGCCAGTTTTACATACAATACGCCAAAACGCGCTAAAGACTTGGTAGAAATGTGAAAATAAAAAAACTATACAAGTAAAAACTTCCTAAATAAACAGTATAATGTTGTAGGTGGCAGAACTTTAATGGTTTGAACTTGGAAGAACCATTGATGCATTGGTTTCACGCGCTACCATCCAATACTTAATTTAGGAACTATTTTAGACCCCACTACAGAGTAGTAAATATCGATAGGTCTCCGTCGCGGCGCCAAAATTCGTGAACCTCTTCATTGCTCAATGTGGCCGAGGCGTGGATTCGTTTGGTCGACATGGTTTATCCTGTACCAGAAGCACCGGGCGTTTAATTGCCATGGTGCTATCAATGATTTGATTCGGAGTTATCTTGCCACCAGCATCTTTTGAATCTTCTGGTATATATAGAGATGATGCAAGAGACCTGACGGGGCGACACTGGTGCCATGGCGTATTGGTCGGGCCCTGGTATGGAATGTTACTTGTGTTGACAGCTTGGCCCCTTTACATTTACCAGCAACTTCCACCAAGGCAGGGGTCGTAGCCGACCATGCTGTCTCTAAAGGGCCGCAAAAATTATGCAGTAACGGAAAATTATGAATTTGCGGCGCTTGCAATGGAGACGTTGGGTCCATGGTCGGCTGACATGAAAAAATTCTGCAAAGATATGTCGATAAGACTTTAGACGAGGTCTAAGGCTTTTGGATTCAAGCCTGAAAGGCAAATAAGTAGGTGGAGTGCAGTGATGCCAGAGTAGTGAACTCGCGTCCTGAGGCACAATTTTATTATGGCCTTTTTAAAAACGAGACATACGGATATTGTATTAAATTACTTACCTCATCTATACTATAACTTTATTTATTTGTATCCACCCCATAGATATTCTAGTGTGGACCTAAGATTTGAAAAACTTCTTTATTTACTTTCTATATTGTATTTTTTATTTTACTATCTGGCCCCGTGAACTCCATACTGCCTTTAAATGTTTAGGGTGGACCACCTTTATGACTTCTGAAAAATACATTAGGACAGATTCTCAGACTTGCCGTATACACAAATAAAATTTGGTCAACCCCTTTCAAGTATGGCAACTAACACTGTGTAACGAGAATTTTATATACTTATAAAGAAAAAGATATAATAGCATAGATTGACTTGTCCACCAATCCTTATTTTGCCAGCATGGTTGACTATGGCTCACATACCTTTCATGTCCGAGAGGAGACCAGCAGTGGGATGTAAAAAGGGTTGATTTTTTTATCACATGTTAAATTATTGTATCGCAGAGAAAACAAAAAACAGTGCATAGGTATTTTATAAATTCAATCAAGCTCAGTCTATTATTACTATTATTAACTTTAAGTTGCAGTATTTAATTACGATGTATTCCATCATTGTGCAAATGTGCATGACTTAGAGTCATACAAAATTTCTCAGACACATGTCGTGTCGTGACTACTCTTTCGTAATTGGCTGAAGTGGAGAATTGTGGCCTTAATCGTTCCATTGTGCCCAGCAGTGGTATATAAAGGCTAAAGTAGTGGTATATATATGGTAAATAAAGAGTATGGTAAAAAATTGGATTAAAAGTGATAACACAGAAAAAAATATCTAGCAATGTAAATTTTCCTGTAAATGACCATTAGGATATTTTTTACAATGAAGTAAGAAAGTGAACCTAGAGGTTAAGTTATGGAATCTGAAATGAAATCTATTAACCTACTTTAAGCCGGGTGCCAGTTTTTACTAATTAAACCTGAAAGCAAACTTATTAGCACAAGAAACTCAGGTCCGAGGATTATCTTTGAAGACCTTAGCTTTCATTCTCGGACTTAATTTTTACCAAGAATCCACAAAAAGTAACAAAATTTCTTTTCTTTACGGATTTTTACCTATTTCAAGGTGAAAACTGTGACCTGTAAAGTACAGTGGTTGATGAAAATTAAAACCTTAAATTTACTTAATTCTACGTACTTTGAAGGTAGTCTTTGATGTTTTAGCATCAAAGAAAATTAAGCTTTCATAACATTTGCTTACAATATAAGATTTTCAGTTTGTTATGTCGTTATAAGAATAAATTCCCTACGTATGTTTATAACAAATTGTTTCTAACTTTGCAACAGAATCATATTTACAAGTACTTAAAAAAAGTTTTTTGTTGTAGAATATTATTACAGCTATTATAAGGGTACTATTGTGGACGGTTTTTTCCAGAAACTGACGTGCATACTAAAACTGACCTATTGATAATTGTTATGATATTATATCGATGTTGTTATGGGACAAAAAATGATGAAAATGAAACTGCTAGATAAGTAAACCATACAATATTCATTGAAATAGGAAGAGATTTTTCAGCTTTTATAAGGGTCCTGTTGTGAACGGTTTTTTTCTAGAAACTGACCTGCATACTCAACTGACCTATTGATAATAGGACAAAAAAATGATGAAAATGAAACTGCTAGATTAGTAAACCATACAATAATCATTGAAATAGAAAGACTTCTTTCAGCTATTATAAGGGCCATGTTGTGGGCGGTTTTTTTCCAGAAATAAAAATAGCAATGTATTCCTCTATTAACATAAACCTTAGCTTATCATGCCTAATAAGATATCTGGGGATGTATATTGTTTCTCGATAAATTGCATTTGTTCCCAGAATAAAGCCTTTCCAAGCATTTTTCCTGTTTGAGATTGGATTTTCCTCAGGCTTATCAGTTTATTTTTCGGGTGACAAAAACTCCGCCGTAGTGCAGATCAATGTTTTTCGGAAATAAGTAATGATCAGGATAATAATACTAATAGGTATAATTGGTCTTCCTATTGCAGTGACGATAAAAATTATAGAGTAGAGTACAACACTATGAACTTCGGAAAGCATGAACCTTTTCTTTTGTATTTCAGGGAAACCATTGTTATACAAAAGGGAAACCTTAAAATGGTATCCGGCACTTGGGAGAGATACCGAATTGTATAGGATTTTACCGCACTGAGGTTAGTGCCCCTCCTTAGAGCTTGGGGAGGAAACCGGGATCTCCTATATTTTTTTTTATTTTTTTTTATTTGAATAATGGGCTCGGGCTATATCAGCCCAGGGTACTTCAACCTATAAAGATTGTTTGTACCCGTAGCCAGATTACAGATCACCGTCCAACCCGATAGCCTTGATAAAGGCTAGGATTTTATGGACGGTGATTTGTTTGGCTTCATCTGGCAGCAACACGTGCCTCCCAAGATGAATGCTACGCTTGTGGTTTAGCGCACCACAATTTAAAAGGAGGTGGCGTGGTGTCTCGCTCTCCTCCCCACAGTATCTGCACGTGTCGGTTGGACTTAGTCCTAAAAGCGACATATGTCTTCCGAGCTTACAGTGTCCAGTAAGGACTCTGGTTACCGTGCGGATATTCGTTCTGTTGAGCTTTAATAGCTCTTCAGCATAACTCCGATCATATCCTCGTATCAGAGCTTTGGAGTGGCTGTGCCCTGGTCCTTCAGTCCAGTCCCTCATCGCCTCCTCCCTGCACTGAGTGAGAATTTTTTGTCGGATGGTCGTTTTGGAAATACCACAGAATGGTTCAGGACCAAGCTGAGTCCCTTTTGCACCCTCACGTGCCAGGACATCAGCTTCCTCGTTTCCTTGTATGGATGAGTGTCCTGGAACCCATATCAAAAAGACTCTGTTTCTCGCAGCCAGTGCGTTGAGTCGCTCTATGCAGTTCCTGACCAGTTTCGAATTTACAGTGTACGAACTGATGGCCAAGAGTGCTGCCTGGCTGTCCGAAAAGATAAAGATGTTTCTGTTGACGTATCGTCTTTCAAGGTTTAGCTCTGCGCACTGTATAATGGCGAACACCTCCGCCTGAAAGACTGTGGCGTGGGCTCCTAGGTGTATGCTAAGCCTCGTTTTGGGCCTTTCACCGTAAACTCCACATCCTACGTCATGACCCATTTTAGATCCATCAGTATACCAAACCACACCGTTCAACCCTCCTGGCACCTGGCCATTAAGCCATTCGTTCCTGGTAGGCATCATTACCTGGTATAGTTTGGTAAAATTCCTCTCTGGTATCATGAAATCAGATACCATAGAAAATATTTCTTCCCTAAAGACTTGCTCTACTAGAGCTCGGAAAGATTGGGAAAGCCAGGGTCTGCACCCGCTGGAGCATAGTCTAACCACACTGGACTTTGCTTGAGCTCCTATATATATGTGCAGTGGTGGCATGTCCAGCATAGCATTCAGCGCCGCTCCTGGGCACGACGCCATAGCTCCTGTAGCGATGACACAGGCAGTTCTCTGTATCGCGTTTAATCTGTCGACGGTCGTTTTTTGCGAAGTTTTCTTGCTCCACACCACACATGCATAGGTCACAAGAGGCCTTATGATTGTGGTGTACAACCAGATGACAGCCTTGGGACTGATGCCCCATCTGGTCCCGACAAGTCGACAGCTTATCCCTAAGGCTATTTTAGCTCTTTGGATAATATTCTCAATATGTTGGTTCCACGTAAGTTTTTGGTCGAGTGTTACGCCCAAGTATTTAACCTCGGTGGAAAACGGTATAGTTTTCCCACTCAGACGTGGGGGCCTTAGTTTATCTAAGAGCCTTCCCCTTGTGAATGGGACTATTACTGTTTTGTCTGGATTTACTGATAGTTGGTTATTCCTACACCAGTCAGAGACAATGTTTAGCGCTTCCTGGAGTCTCGATGACAAAGTGTCTTGACAGAAACCTCTGACCACAATGACAAGGTCGTCGGCATATCCTTGCACATCAAAGCGTTTCTTGTTGAGAATCTCCAGTAGCTGATCTACCGTTAGGGACCACAAGAGGGGAGACAGGACCCCTCCCTGTGGGCATCCTCGGGTAGTTCTTAGTTCATATTTGTGTCCATGAAGGGTTAATTGTATAACCCTGGCCGAGAGCATTGACTTGATCCACGCAACAGAGGCATTCTCGACGCCTTTGGCCATCAAACCATTGACAATAGTTGATGTTTGCGTGTTGTCAAACGCTCCCTCGATATCTAGAAAAGCACATAGGGCGATCTGCTTGTCCTCTAGGGACCTTTCCAGGGCATCGGTGAGAGATACCAAAGCTGTTTCTGTGGATTTTCCCCTCTGGTAAGCATGCTGGTTGCTCTGCAGAGGGCGCTCCACCAGCGTAACGTCTCTTAAGTGCTGATCTAAGATTTTCTCCATCGTTTTTAATACGAATGAAGTAAGACTAATGGGTCTGAAGGACTTTGGCTGCGAAAAGTCCCTCTTACCCGTTTTGGGTATGTATGTAACAACAACCCTAGTCCAAGGTTCTGGTATTTTTCCCCAGGCATAGCTTGCCCTGAAAATTTTTACCAAAATGGGTATTAGAACCTCTCCACCCTGCTGAAGCAGGGCTGGGAAGATTCCATCATCCCCAGCTGATTTAAATGGCTTAAAAGTGCTTAAAGCCCATCTTACTTTGCCGGGTCTGAAAATTTGTGCCGCCGTTTTCCAGACTTCACTCCTCGGTCTTCCCTGCGGGCACATCGGCAAGGCAATATCACATCCTTGCGTCGTTAGGTACGATCCGGGGAAGTGTGTTTTTGATAGCAGCTCCAAAGTTTCTTCCTCCGTAATCGTGTAGGTACCGTCTGGTTTCTTTAATAGTCCCAGTTCTGTCGGTGGAGATTTGGCTAGCAGTTTATGGAGTCTGGCAGCCTTGGGAATGCTAGAAATTTCCGTTACAAAAGCATACCAGGATCTCCTTTTAGCCATCCTTAGTTCGCAGTTATATTTATATATGGCCTCTTTGAACCTATCCCAGCCCCTAGGTCCTTTGGCCTTATTAAATAACTTGCGAGTGCGATTCCTTAAGCTTTCAAGCTTGGAGTTCCACCAGTGAACTTTTCTACCTGAATCCCTCGTTTTAAGTGGGCAGTTTTCCTCATAGGCTGTACGTACGCCGGTTGTGAGGATCGCCACTGCTTGTTCAAGGTCGGTAGGTGATTTGATACATTTAGGCATGTCCTTTCCCAGCTCACTGAGAGCATTCCTGTAACTTGGCCAGTCAGTGAGCTTTGGGTTTCTAAATGTCTCAGGCTTGTATGAAAATTCAGCCTTGATGTCGAATCTGATATGTCTGTGATCCGACATTGAGTTTTCCTCGCTGACTCTCCAGTGGCCGACTGATTTGGATAGTGCTTGCGTGGAAATGGTTATATCCAGTACCTCCTGCCTTGCTCTGGTGACAAAGGTTGGTGAGCATCCTATATTTAGTGTTTGGAGGCAGTTGGTTAAAAGGAAGTCATGTAATAACTCACCTCTGTTGTTGATGCCGCTGCTTCCCCAGATGGTGTGGTGGGCATTGGCATCAGCCCCGATGAGAAGCTCCTGGTCGTGTGTGCGTGCATATTCTGCTGCTCTCAGGAGTTCGTCCGCGGGGTTTTGGTTCTCTCCAGGAAGGTAGGCAGAACAAATTAGTACCTTGCCGTTCCCTTTGAGATGGACGGTTGCTGCAACCAGGTCGTCGGTACATAACTCTGGAACAGACAAAAAGTTAACTTTTTTATTAAAGATTATGCAGGCCCTAGGCCTTGCACCACTTGTGTTGTACAAGACTTTACCTGCGTTGCTCAGGCCGAGGACAGTATTGCCCCTCAGCCACGGCTCCTGTACCAGGGCAACATCCAGGTCAGACTCGCGAAAGGTCTTCTCTAAGACTGCAGATGCAGCCTTCGCGTGGTGTAAGTTGACCTGGATGAACTCCACCCTGGCACCCGTCTTTCTACGATCCCCGGCTTTGAGATCCGCCCCCTCGGCCCCGCTTCGGACGTTTGTGTCCTGGCCTGGGTCCGTGCCTGGGCAGATCCCTAAGTGAACCGGCGATCGGTCCTCCTTGGGCGGGCCTCGCAATTCTTCCTCCCCTGGTTCCCAAGGCGGGAAAGCCACGCCTGTTCCTGGGGGTGGCTGCAGCCGTTCGCCCAGTTGCACCTGGCTGCGTCGCCGCTGGGGCGTTGCTGCCCGGTGCAGCTGGCGGTGGCGGCTGGGAGGTTGTTGGTGCCTCCGGTCTAACAGCACCTAAGCCTCTAAAAAGGACTTTTTTGAAGCCGAGGCGGACTCTACAGTCCTGCGCTCTGATGGCTTCAACAGAATGGTCGTCCAGAGCTATAGTGAGCGTGAGCCCAGCTTCTGTGACCTTACTGTTTAAGATCTTCCACAGCTCAGTGTTGAGTCCGTCGTTTTGCGATCGCAAAAGAGTGACCGCCAACGTCGGATCAACCGTTTCGGAGCTGGGAATGAATACCACACCAACCTTTGGCTTGGGCAGCTGTTCCTCCGCAATAAGCGAGAGGTTCGCCTCTGGCCATGGCTTTAGTGAGGAGATGTTTTGCTCAAGCCAACGTCTGGATTCCGTGTTTTCACACGAAATCAGCATCCAGCCGGGCTTATGTGAGCATCCACCAAATCTAGGCCCACTCCCTTTTCCGCCTGATGTTCTGGCAATGGCTACTAAAATAGCCTGGCGAACCTGAACCATTTGTTCGTCCGTCATCGGATCGCTGTTTTTGATTCCGATGCGGGAGGAGCCTAACACCTCACTATAGGTGGGTGCTGTTGTCGAGGAGTGCTGCATCGGCGTGGGCGCCTCATGCTGCACTCCTTGGGCTGCTGTGGAGGTTGAAGGGGCCTCCAACGATGGCACCTGGGTTATCGCCGCCGGTCCAGTCGCTACCCCTAAAGGCGCTGCCCGACCCGACGGAGACACCTTAGGCTCCTTGCGCTTCTGGCCCTTTGGGGACTCCTCTTCCGAACGGGGCCTTTTGACAGCCCGCAGACGGGGGATCTTCTCCACAATAAAATCGTAGGACCGTCGGCACAGATTGAGGGCCTCTTCAACGTCCACATTTTGGCCTAACAGGAACTTAAAGCGCTTCCGCGCAGCCCCTGATAGCCTTCGTTTAGTGGGTGGTTCGGCGTTATCGGACGGTCCGGGTGCTTTGCAGCCTCCGTGCCGACCGGCGTCCTCAACCGACCCACTACTGGTTCCTGGTGTTGGGGCACCTGAAGCGCCGCCCACCGAGGAGGTTGGTTCCTGGATACCCAGGACAGTGTTGATTTCTTTAATTATTTCTTCCATACACTGTATATATATAGCGTAGGAACTAAAAGGTCCGCTCCGGCAGAGCCCCGCATGCCGGAGTAAGGCTGAATACTCTCCGAGGTCGCCCGGTATCGGAGAGGGGACCGTTCGCAGCTAAGCTCCCCCTTAGCCATGCATCCATTGGCACGGTGCTCCCATACACCATGTAGATTGGGTCGGACTGTTCTCTACGTGGTAGGGCGTGAGTGCCGCCGTTGATCCCTGGTGGGGATTCATCCGCCGCCAACTCTTCTGTGTGCTCCAGCCAAAAACACACAGCACTACACCGGCCTCGCCTCCGAATCTCGGAGAAGCCCGATGCAGGGGTTTTTTACAGAGTTTCCTTCTCTGGTTGGGAGGTTGGCTCCCCAAAGTGTGGTGTGGTGTGTTGTGTCTGTATGATTAGTGCTTCTGTCTAGTGTCGTTGAGTGGATAACATGGTGCGTTTGTGATTTGTGAAGTGTATCTGGATGAGTGATGCCTGTGTGTGGAGTGTATGTGGAATGCAAATCCAGACCCATAGGAGTGAATTTGCATGCCATTGCCCTCCCCATTTATCCGGACTTGGGACCGGCTCCTCAATGGCTATTCATAAAGGAATAACCACGGAGGAGGTAGGGTTAAATCTCCTAAGTAACACACGTGTCCTCCACGTGCGGCGCCTCAAAACGTTCTTTTATGAAGAGCGTTGGTGCTCTTCCATACCTTCCGATGCATACTACAACATGCCACACCGTTCTTCCCGGATCCGGCCGCTGGCTGGGCGAATCGAGCTCCAATTCTCACCAATTGCAACCCCGGAAGCACACTTTTAGTCATGTCTTACGATCAGGCAGCGTATATCATATAGCGTATATGATGTATCATGTACCTACAGCTAATAACCACAATGTTATATTGTAACAAAATTCCATTCATGAAGAGATAATAAGTCATTCGAAGTGTCCTGTTCATATGTACTTTTTTTTAATCATTTCTTTCTTTGTTCATATATATTTGCAAACATTTTAAATTAGGAGTTACATGCTTCTTGGCATGTCCTCCAGTTGATCCTGAGCCTGACCCTTATGTTAAATAATTAATACGAAAGCTACAAATTGTTTAGGAATGGAACAAAAGAAAATAAGTAGTACAATTACAAATTTACTTGAATGGTCATGGAACGCCTCTACACATTTGCTATTTTAGATATAAGTGGGGTTTTCGAAGTGTCCGTACGACTTTGAAGCCTTTGATTATAATCGGTTCATTTAGCGTAATACGGTTATTGGAACGAAGTTCCTTATCCCGCGTTCTGAAAGGGGGCTGGACGGAAAAAATTGTTACGAAAAGTTGTCACGACATTATCTTAATGTATAGTCTATGTATGATGGCTATAGAGTGCCTAATGTATAGTCGACGTGACGACTGTTATTATTATTATATGTTTTTATAAATCATCTCTATATATAAAAATGAATCCCTTTTTCCCTTGGTCACGACATCACGCGTGATCGGCTGGGCTGAATTCGCTAATTCTTTTTTTGTTGTGTTCGTTATTAGCAGGAGAAGGTACTTATGTAAGAAAACATTAAGGAAATTGCAAGAAAAATTAGAAAATTCATCCCATTCCAATGCAATATTCTATCAAAAAATTTGACACGCATGAAATATTCAGAGAGCTAAGCAATGAAAACTTGAAACCATTTGCTAATAATATTTTGTTTTAATTACATCACATCAGCTAAATTTCTTAGTGTTTAAAATCCTAATGAACTGTTGCATGATATTAAAAAAATAAGCGTTGATCATCACTATCATCAGTTATAGAAATATTTAAGGAATGTTTAAAGTTGTGAATGACTTTTTTATATGAAAACTCTTGAACTTGCAAAATGTAAGTTACTATTTTCAACGACTTTCATACGTGATTCACCGAGTTACAAGTTCTGCATGACTGAACACTGTGAAAATTATCAATAATTGACATACTGATTGCTTTTTATTTTTTAAGGTTTTAGAAAAGTAATTGCAGTGAATATTTCTTTTTTAATTGAGGTAAGTACCTTCTGGGCCAAACGTTGAGAAATCCTGCTGACTGACAAAAAATATTGCTATACTTCACCATTTGACAGAATATAAAAAATTGCTTTTTGAAAATTTTTGCACTTTTTCGTCGCTTATCTCTCGAAATAGCTCTCGGAATCAAACGTTAAAACGAGATCTGTCATTATTTTATTTTCTTCTATTACAGTTTATTGGCCAGTAACCTAAAAACTTCATCAGTAGATAAAATACTTAAAAAACAATCTTCATACATTTGTTGTACATTTCGGTAACATGTAGGTAGTTTCTCTAAGAAACTAAGCTGGCTAGCTCGGAATTGTCCTCCGTAGGTTGAAGTTATAAATATGAGCTACAATAAGACTAGACACAGTTAGAACAGATCAGCTGCCTAATCGTAAGAGGCGAATAAATGTGAACTTCTGGAGTTGTGGGCGGCGGTATGGAGCACCGCGCATGGAGGACATCAGCACGTTCTACTGGAGATATCGGAGTCCTCTGAGCGCTGAGGCAGGCCACTGAGGAGAGTCCCTGTAGCTTCGGGATTAAGAATGTGCAGGAGAGCACATCTGCTCTCCCAAATATGGGCCCGTTCCAGGGCGTCGCGTATGGAGGACACCGGTGCGTTCCACGGGAGATCACGGAGTCCTCCCCAAGTGCAGAGGCAGGTCACCGAGGGGGTTTTAGTGAGGTCAAATCCCACATAACCCGGTATCCTCTCCCAAAGTGCTGGGTACCTTTTGAAGGTTTCCCCCCGATACCAAAAAAAAGGCCACTGAGGAGGTTTTAGTGCGGTATAAATTCCACATAACCCGGTATCACTCCTCAATCTGACACGTACATACCTTACGAAGATTCCGTCCCGAAAACATGAAAGTTACCTCGATATTAACAATGAGATATGGTATCCCCCACGTAATCATAAAAGGAACACGGCTATAGTGGGAGCTTGGGGTCTCGGACCAACAGCCACGGGAAAAACGACGGCGTGTTCGACCGCACGACTCTTGATCAGACCTACATTGCTCGCAAGAGCCCATTTGTAACGCCGCGCCACAGAGTACATCGCCGCGCATGGAAGACATTGGTAGGTTTAGCTAAAAATCCTGTTCAGTGGGCTTTAGTGTGGTTGAAATGTTAAATAATTAACTCCAAAAGAAGGTAGATTTAAGTGAAAATAATTAATTGTTGAATAAATCTATTAATTCAGGAGATGGCTCATCAACACGATACTAGATTTACTCAAAATCATTTTTAGCCTTTAAAAAGTAAACTAACTCCTACGAGAGTAAAATAGAGGGTATAAAAGGGGGTGAAATTTACTTGAAATTTTCTCATTTCCTGCACTTGAAAGTGTAAGTGGAATAGGTATATATGTATGTTATTGATTACAATTTTAAATGATTCGTGCAGGTGAAATAAACAACATTTCCGCCTATAAGGAAAAAAAAGCGGGGGAAGGGTTAAGTTTGTTGTAGTAGAAAATTTATCATTTCTGAACTTAGCAGTAGTTATAAAAATTGGTATATAGGACCTGACTTTCTTATTTCTAGGCTTAAAAATATGATTATGACAAACTTTATAATTTGCCGGACTAAATTAAAAAGGGCTTTTCTCACGGTCAGCTTCATGTGGCTTGCTAGCGGGTTAGTGCACGAAATAACTTGGTCATTCTAGCACCAGCTTTAAAAAGAAGTAGGTACGTAGGAAATTGTTACCTACCGCGTACTTGCAGACGCAGAACACGTATGTCACAATTATAACGGGGGTTAAATACAGCTGTGCCCTAATAACTAAATTAGGTACATGCGGAAGAAGTCGCGAACAAAACCTATCTATATCTATCTCTACATGTATAAAAAAAGAGTTGATGCTCCCTATTTCCCTTGGTCTCGGCATCACGCGTGAAGGTTAGACTGATTTCGATTTTTTTTGTTGTGTTTGTTATTATCAGGAGAAGGTTCTTTATCAATAAAAAATTAAGAAAATTGCGCGAAAAACTAGAAAAGCATACTTAAACGCGATACAATTTTTTTTCACAAATTCGATTTCAATATTCATAGGTAAGGCAGGAAAACGTCTGTCGGGTCAGCTAGTTGTAAATAAAATAAAGGTGTTATGATAATTTTGTAAAGTAGTTTCTTTGCTTTTTTTTGTTACATTCGCCTTTGTGCTATTTGCGAGTAGTGTCTCCTGGTACCGCAAAATCGCCACCATTACTTTCAAAACAGTTCACAGCCTCGATTCATGTACCAGGATCCCATAACCTAACAGGAGATTGTTTTTGATAAATCGTTTTTTCTTTTTGGAACAAATAAAAAATATTCACTAATTAATCGGAAGGAACTTCGTTCCATCCGGGTGTCCCTTGACACCTCTCAAGTTTTTATTATTATCTAATACTAACTCATTGGCTTCTACGGATTTAGTTTGGATTGAACAAGTTCAAATGATAAGAAATTAATGCTTACTGAATCTGTACAAAACTATACCTATCCATACTAATATTGTAAGTGTGAAGGTGGGTTTTGTTTGTTTATTTGTCCTTCTTTCACATACCACCTGAATGAACTGATTTTTTGTATAGGATAGTATAGCACTGGAGAGAGTCATGAATAACATTTTATCACTATGAGAGATCTCTACCAACATGCATTGAAGCTGCTTGCTGGAGTAAGCTCCAGGCCTGCCTAATATTGGGGATGGACCCGTGCCCAGCAGTGAGATGCAAAAAGAGTTGCAGCCAGTCAGTTATTCATTCATGGGAGAAAACGCGTAGAAGAGAAAGGAGGATCAGAATAAAATAAAATAAAAATTAAATTAAATATCTGGACAATTCACACAACACCATCTGATTCCAAACTAAGCAGAGCTTGTACTATGGTAATCAGAAAGCTGATAAACATACTTATATAATTCTAAATACATACTTAAATAGATAAATTGACATCCAGACACAGAACAAATATTCATGGGAATCGAACCCACGACCTCACGCTTCGCAGTCGGCTCATCACCCACTATGCCACGGAGGCTGTCTTAGCGGAGAAGAAAGACAAAAAGAAATGAAATGTGATAAATAAAACCATATTATATGTGCGATAAAAATTAAGAGATACTAATATTATAAGACAGAGAATATAATTGATATAATACTTAATCTTCCAAAATTATGAGCAAAGGTCAAGGTAATAAGATATATAAGTAAGATAATATTAAAGCGACTGTACTTTCATTTGCCAACCATAATAAAAAAAATCAGTACGTTATTTTGCTCAACATAATTCTGGCGGGCTAAATGTGATTTAACCGGATTTTTAACAAATGTAGGTGCTGATTCATCGTCACGTAAAGAACATGGCTGCGTACGTAGCGTAAAGTGGGCAACGGCCAAGTGGATTTAAATAATTTCGCCGTTAAAATAACTGAGCCCTTTTATTGTCATTTAGGCTTAAGTGATGTCCTTAACTGAGTCAGGTCAACAAACTTTGGGTTTAATATAAAAAGCCTGAGTAGGATTTGAGTAATGTCGTTTTGAATTAACGTTTTATATACGTACTCCGGCAACTGCCTGACGAGCGAGCGATCAACTCGTATATATTATTTTCAAGCTATTAATATTTCACTGGTAAAATAATTCAGACACTAGATATTTTCATTTCACAATAGTAACGAACACCTTCGTGATGGTAGCAAAAGCCATTTTAAATGAGATGTAGAGTTGGTGAAGTTAGGGCTGGCTGGTTAAGGCGAGTAGATTCAACATCTTGGCTTTTCTTGACACCTGATGTCTTTTTCACAAGGTAAGCCTTTTATATAAAAATTGTTTTGATGCCATATTGCATTCTGATCTACATTAGCAATTTCTAGTGTGGCTGGGTCCTTTTTGTGCTTTGGAGGACAACTCTCCAGTTCTTATCAACAAAATTAAGTAGCAGTCGTTCCTTCTTCCAAGTCATTTGAAAGCACCGGACAATTGGTTTCCCGCTTACCGATTTGACGATCTTTGTGGCCCAGTGGTTACTACGCCGGACTGCCAATCAACAATTCCGGGTTCGATTCCCGGCGGAGCAGAGATTGGCTACAACCCTTTTTACGTTCCACTGCTGGGCACGGGTCTCTCCCCATTATTGGGGAGGCCTGGAGCTACACAGCACGCAGCTCCAATGCGGGTTGGTGGAGATGCGGGTTAGTGGCCATGCAACCGGCCGTCGGATGTTTTCAAACCTCGCCTCGGACAAGGTTTAATAACTGTTACCTATCGACAACAACCGGGACCGACGGTTTTACGTGCCCTCCGAAGTACGGAAACGCGCGTGAATTTTTTTGCCACTAGCGGTCACCCATCTCACACATGACCGCGCCCGTTTGGCTTAGTCGCATAGAGCTTGTGTTCTACGCTTACCGCCGGGCCAAGCGCACTTTAAATGATGATATGTGTCTATGTTATCCACGATACAGTGAATCCTAGTGCAGGATAAGTCCTGCACATAGGACGAATATGTAGCGTTATTATAACCCCTATCTTTAACCATTTTCATTTTTTATCTGTGTTCATGTGGTTTAATGGGACGATGTGGTCGCTCAGCGACAAAGTCCTTTAATAAATTAAAAAAAAATCTTTTGTCTAATAATAATAATACCTTTAAACGAGCAATTCTTGTATATGTCGCAGTCAGATTGCATATTTCGATGTTTATTACATTATGGCTAGCCATTTCCTAAAACAGGGCTGTTTTGTAATGTGACGCATTCTCGTCCAGCCGGATTGCATTTCAGCTAAATTAAGGCGAATCTAGTGTGGTCATAAGAATGATGGGTGTCAAAAAAGTTAAGCAATGTCGAGTGCGGTCAAAAGTAGGATGAGTGGCCAATAGGCCATTCAGCAAAATCTAGTGCGGTCATAAGGATGGGTGTCAACAAAGCTAAGCAATGTCGAGTGTGGTCAAAAGTAGGATGGGTGGCAATTTAGCAACATCTAGTGCGGTCAATAGTAGGATGGGTGGCAATTCAGCAACATCTAGTGCGGTCAAAAGTAGGATCGGTGGCAATAAAGCTCAGCAATGTCAAGTGCAGTCAAAAGTAATGTTAAAGTAATCTTAAAGGGTGTCCATTCAGCAAAATCTAGTACGGCCATAAGAATGGGTGTCAACTAAGCTTAGCAATGTCGAGTGCAGCCATATGTAGGATGGATGGCCATTAAGCAACATCTAGAGCGGTTTTAAGAAGGATGGGTGGCAATTCAGCAACATCTAGTGTGGTCAAATGTAGGATCGGGGGCAATAAAGCTCAGCAATGTCGAGTACACTCAGAAGTAGGATTGGTGGCCAATAAGCAACATCTAGTAGGGTCATAAGCAGGATGGTTGTCAATGAAGCTCAGCAATGTCGAGTGCGGTCATAAGTAGGGTGGGTGAAGAGGCTTGATTACAATGAGGCTAAACGTGAGCCGCCATATTATAGAACGTATCGCAATGACAATCCGGCTTATCGCAGACCCGTCACAATACAGAACGGCCTTGTTTTATGAAACGGCTAGCCGTAATGCTATACGGCGGATTATACGACCCGATTGCGACATATATAACTTTATATATTTTTTAATGTTGAATGTTGAATTGAAAATTAGTACCCTGGTGTCCGGGGTGATAAATCCATCCAGCTAGGTTCTATTTATAGAAATTTTTAATAATTAAAAAATGTTTTTAGCGATGATCAACTTAAATATAAACTGAAAAATACGACTCTTCCTGACATCTATTGGCGAGTATTAATAATATTGTGGCGTAAAAGGCAGTGAAACGCCATCCGCCAATCCGATGTTCAAAGAAGTGACAATGTCGATTTGAAAGAGCTCTATAAAAATTTCGTTCATTTGGCCGAATGGTTACGTGGGCTGACTGCGGAACTGGAGATCAGGGTTCAAACTCAATCAAAACCATATTGTGTTTATTTTTATTTTTTTGTGAAAATATTTTTTTATTGGGAGCTATTTCAGATGGCGTTGTAAAGTAGCACTAAGCAAATGAGGGTTTCAATTGAAATTAAGGTCGGTCGTCCAGGTACTATTTATAAAATTGGGTACCAAGAAGAAAGAAGATAATAAGTTTAGATTAGTTTAGTTGTTCTCATTTACATAATTAAAACTACGTAGAAACGAGGAACGTTAGGCCTCCCCTAGTTAGTAATGAATGGACCTTACTGTGAGTTTGACAGTATTGCGAGCTAACACGTTTTTGAAATACATCTGAGTCATAAATTAAGAATTTAACGCATTCATTATGTATTAATAGACTAGACGTTAGTTTGCTCTATAAATTTTACTTACTGTTTTAATTTTTTATTTCCCTTTGACACACCTTTTTAACTTAACGGGTCAGTACCTCTTATCCATGAATATAAAATTTCTATTTTATTTAAAAAGAGGGAGTAGTTGTGCTTGAACCCTATTTTACATTTGCAGTAGTAATAAGTCTAGTGATAAAAGACACAATTTTTGTGGATCCAGGTTTAAATCTTAACGCACCACCTATTTTTTTTAATCAAATAAAGAAAATAAGAGTGATTTTAATGAGATGTAACTAGTATTACATGACCATTACCCAACATAACATCTTTAATTTGTTTCTTATTACGAATATCAAAGATATTGCTTGACAATGCGATCTAAACTTCCGAGAAAAGACGAAGTTGTATTACAAGCTGTACAAGACAAAAAGAAATACATCATGAAAAATCCTGTTTGTTGGGCACATGCAATCCACTAAACTTAACTTAGCCAACGTGATACAGTGCAGCCTAATTCCTTGTCATTGCTGTGAAGAAATCTGACATCAGCAGCTCTGCAGTGTTAAAGAGGGAGTAGAACAGAAAAACCCAAGCTAACTATTTATTGCTTGCGTCTTAGTAATTATCTACTCCGAAACCTCGGTTCCGCCTCAAGCAGCGTTTAGTACACGACTTTTCTGTTTTCTAGACTTTTATTGCAGAAATTCAATGAAACAAGCGTCGTGGTTAACACTAAAATCTAAGTAAGATAAACGACTTCCATTTTATATCTCAAGATCTTAATTTAAAAAGCGCTCTGTAAGTTTTATTCGCAATAAACACTATATCCTGTTGTCTGTTTCTGCCGCTAACAATTGCTTACATTATAGTAAGGGAGACCGGGATGATAAATTTACAGTTACTAAAGCGTCATGGGGACCTATAATTGTAAAGATTAGATTCTTAAACAAAAAAAGTTTATTGTAAGTTTGCCATTTTAGTTTGGGAGAGCGTGAACATGTCTTTAAACATTTTTAAAAGAGAAAGGATATACTCGTAAATATCGTGCGTGGCAAATGGAAGTGGAAAAAAATTGGAAGAAACTGGAAGTGAGAAAAAATATTTAAAAAAGAAACATTAGGTTTCATAAAGATAGTGCTTTTTTATTCTGAGAGTACACAACAGAGTGTAAGGTATCCCGGTACCCCATATCGTAATCTAACGCGCTCGAGAAAATTCCTAAATCCCCTCTTGGGATCTCCAACTATTATACGCTGTAGGCTATATTTTGTGAGAAATAGGTCGATCGCCGAGACAGCAGTCAAAGTAAGCCGGGCGATGTAATATACCTAAGCGAGTATCATTAACATTGATTGAAATCTAATCCGTTTTTGTCCGTCTTTGACGGTTCATACCTATAATGGTTATCATGCCAGCCTGCAGATCGATGATCCCAGACTCGTTGTCACAAATAAATCAATAAGAGCAGTAGAAAAATCGTACGTAAGTACATTATTCTTAGTCTAAGTTCCCGTACATTGAAATTTGACTTTATATATTTGACAAATTCTGACAGATATCTTTCTTTCTTTCAATAATGGCATCGCAAACTCTGGCTAGTGGAAAACACATATATTTTCGATCTGTTATTTCATTTCACTTCCATCAACAAGCTTTGGAGCGGTGTGGTGGAGTAAGTTCCAGGCCTCCCCAATAATGGGGATAAATTGCTTAATTTGCTTATGGACTAATCAGCAGGGCAGCTGCCCCCTCCTTGATCTAGGTCCAGATTCAGGCATTTAAAAATCACAAAAAATCTTCCATACGAAAAAATACACCTATAAAGAATAAGCTAGATATATTTTGTATTGTATATTTAATATTTTGTGTGCGTGCCTTCGTGTAACGTGGAAAAAAATTAACGTGTGGTACCCAGGTTGAAAAAATTTGCCCCACCCCCTGACCAAGAACCTTAAAAATTGCCGCTCCCTGACCACGATTTTTTTTCCCTTGACCAAGACCCTGGGTACGCCCATGTTAATATAGTATGTAGAAACCATCACCTGGGCAGATTTTTCGCTTTTCGTGACATGGCGAGGATGGTGGCAGTGGGCAAGCACTCTTACGTTGTATGCTCTACGCAGCATAAAAATGTAAGCTTCAAAATCTTCATATATTTTGTTGACAAACAATTCTAACGGTATAGTATGCCTTGCTCTATACCGGCGCGACAATAGAACCACCGAGACATAAAAATATATTTTAACAGTTACCTAGGTACTGCGAATTACAGATTATTGTGAAAACCGAAGGGGTGGGAAAAAGAAGAAGAAGTTTGTGTGGAGAAATTTATTATGTATCTACCACCGATCCACTGTAAACTCAGAGTCGTACATGAATGGTTCATCAGTGTTTAGAAAATCAAGATAAACGGAAAAATAAATGTTTGCAGCAAAATTAGATAACATAATTATTTCTTGCTTCTGAATTAATTTAGAGCGATAAAAATATACATTACTTTCTCTATAGTTAAATTTACGAGTGACTCGTTTCCACAAAGATACCAGTACTCTTATGTACAATCATTATGCATAAGTAAATCCCGGGAGTGGAGTTGCCATATTTCGTTCACCGGTTATCCCGGGAGCACTTCATTCGCCTTTCAATTCTCTACATACCCCTACTACTGGTTACTAAGAATTGTTGTTTATAGTACAATTGATTTGTTAAAAATGTCGAAAGAAAAAGAAAAGTATGTTATATTTGACAGTTATTGACAGTATATTATATTTGTGAGCCTCCGTGGCGTAGTGGGTGATGAGCCGACTGCGAAGCGTGAGGTCGTGGGTTCGATTCCCACTTAGGACAACTATTTGTGTGATGAACATGACTATTTGTTCTGTGTCTGGGTTAATTTATCTATTTAAGTATGTACTTAGAATAATACCAGTACTCTTATGTACAATCATTATGCATAAGTAAATCCCGGGAGTAGAGTTGCCATATTTCGTTCACCGGTTATCCCGGGAGGGCTGTGTCTGGGTGTTAATGTATCTATTTAAGTATGTATTTAGAATAATGTAAGTATATTTATCAGCTTTCTGATTACCATAGTACAAGCTCTGCTTAGTTTGGAATCAGATGGCGTTGTGTAAATTGTCAAAAAATAATATAAATATATAAAGATATTTATATTATGTACAAGAATATTGAAAATGTTGTCTATATTTGTAAGTGCCAATATTCTCAGAGTAGCAGTAAAGTAGCCAAAGAATGAAAGTAGCTATACCTTTTTACTTTATAAAATCATTGGTGGTATAACATCATAAAAGACGTTGTAATTTTAATGACGCTGGATCTCATAAAAAATCTCGTACAACTATATTTCATTTCTCTATGATTAAATTCAACTGGAACTGACGGTCTAACGTGCTCTCTGAAGGACGGAGACGTGTATGAAATTTTCTCCTAGTGTTCAAGTATTATACACCTGACCGCGCTCGTTTAAGTTAGAATTGTCTTACACTACCGTTCTATTTTAGCCATAGATATATGTGGCATCAAAAACCCTGTAACCACAAAGATTCTATAAAACCTGCAAAGATATTACTTTCATATTATTTATAAATAATGAAATAAAGTGCATTTGAAAAAATGATGTTGGTATTATAATACCAACAATTTTTTTTTAAAATTTCAGCTTGCACTATTGTATTCGTAGTAACGAATACAAAAGAGCTTGCCTTGTTAATGTTATAATTAAGAGTATCATGGCAATTTGCATACACAATGGTATTGTTAGAGGCATGTGTGGAGAATACTACAAAATTAATATTTTATATCCTGAAAACTGACTGTAATACGAGAACTTTACGTATGGGCACGATTTAATTTTTATTTTGCTACACAATATTCAGTTACTCACTAGTAACCTACGTTTTGTACCGAAGCGCGCATAGCCCGGCGGTTAGCTTAGAACGCAAACGATCTATGCAACTAAGCCAAACGGGCGCGGTCGGGTGTGAGATGGGTGACCGCTAGTGGCAAAAAAAACATTCATGCGCGTTTCCGTGCTTCGGAGGGCACGTTAAGCCGTCGGTCCCGGTTGTTGTCGATAGATAATAGACGTTAAACCTTGTCGGAGGCCTTATGGGCGGTTTGAAAACATCCGACAGCGGGTTGGCCACTAACCCGCATCTCCACCAACCCGCATTGGAGCAGCGTGGTGGAGTAAGCTCCAGGCCTTCCCAATAATGGGGAGAGACCCGTGCCCAGCAGTGGGACGCAAAAAGTGTTACGGCCAACCTACGTTTTAGCGTTCTGAATTATTAATTGGGCTACTTGAAATGTTGTACTTGTAATGACAAGGATTTCTGCCTTGCCTTTATTTTAGCTACTCGTATATGGCAACATCATCTTAAAATTAGTTCGAATAATAATCAAACATCGTTAATAAACTTATAGCTATAGTATTTTTAGTATTCAGTAATCGTTAAACAAAGAATAATATCATTTATTGCTATAATACTTTCTACCTTACCTTTGTGTCCCATACTCTATGAATAACCGGGTCTAAATTATCTTCATATGAATAGTTTCATGCGTAAATGTCAAACAGAAATCTGACCTTTTAACTTTTATGCTCCAACGTTGCGTGTGAAGTTATGAAGGGTTACTTCTAACCTGCCATTTGATTTATTATAATTAATTATTTACGTAATAAACTGTAACAAAAATACCTTTTGTACAAACTAATGTTTTTGCAAAATTTAATTTAATAAAGATTAGCTACACTGGAATAAAATACAAAGAGAAACAATAGTTTCATTTTATAATGTATAATGTTTGATGTGTTTTGAACTTAAATCATCAAAGGTACTGACTCACCCGTCAGTGGAGAGGGCATTGCGCCTCGCTTTGATACATAATTTTTGTGCCAAATCTGGTGCGGGGGGAAGAACGCATACATTTGAATTTTGTCACACATTCACAAATATTCTTTCATCGCTACCGATGCATAAATTACTAAATATGTCAATTTCAAATTAACAACGTGATTTCCTGCATGCACCGACAACACTGACACTGACACACATACACACACTAGTTGTATAACTAGAAGGCACATTGTACATGGAAGTTGGAACGAGGGGTTAAATTCGCCCGTAAAGGTCACTCCTCTGACGGGTGTCATACCTGTCAGTACCTGTGATGCTCTAAGGTTTTGAAGTATGCATTGTTGGAGACATGTTTCAGGATTTACAGAAGTGGATCATAAAATATTGTTTGTCAAAACATTTTTAGTGATGTTGCAATTGTTTTATAAACAATATTTTTTAGCTTTAGCGAATAAAGTTTTATTACTAAAACATTATTGTAAACATATAAAACGAGTCTGTTTTCAATAAAACTTACGTATTCAACGATGCCCCTGCATAAGTGATGAGGATAACCAAAGCAAAACAAATATACCCGACTTTTTAATTAACCTTGGTAGTGTAAGGTCAAACTGAGATCAAATCTAACAATAACTTTAACCACATTACTAAATTTTCATTGCAAATGAAAATTAAGTTTGCTATAGTCCAGTGGTTACGTCACTGGTCTCCGATAAGGAGGTCTCCGGTTCTAATCTCTGCGCACACTAATTAAGAAATAATATCTTGTTATCATAATATTGATTAATCTCCACCAACCTGCACCTGAGCAGCGATGGCCGAGTGGTAAAAAACCGTGGTCTTCTACGCGACCGACCCAGGTTCAAATCCTCGGCGCGCACTTCTGACAAAGAAATTTGTAATGTGCGCATTTATCGCTGCTCCACGGTGATGGAAAGTATCGTGATGTTTAATTAATTAGAATGTTCTCCATCGCCGAGCACGCCTGAGAGAAATTCATAATTTCTCGAAAGCATCCGCACTTGGCCAGCGTGGTGGCCAAAACCCCTCTTAATTACGAGAGACTTGGGCCAGCAGTGGACTATATTAAAAAGGTAAAAAAAGAATCTATAATTGAAGGAACAAAATAAATGTTCTCTTCCAACTACAATTATTTATTTAGGTCTATGTCGAATAATATTTATGTAGATTGTGCCTTCGAAAGCCAAATGGAAATTCGACTGCGGTGTTTTTGTTTAAGCATTTAATTAAGATTCCCTATTAACCTCGGGCAGTTCCATTCACTGAATTCTACGATGAGAGCAACGGAGTAATTGAAATAAGACAAATGACTTCCCAATGAAAGTCAAATTGCTGAGAGTGCAGTTGACGATTCCAAAATTGGTTTTTTATATAAAAAAAATAAAAATGTTTTATTGATATTCACATGTGTACGTTCGCAAGGGCCCCGAACTTGGTTCTAGACCCGTGTTACAGGTACCCAGCTCATCCACCGAGACATAAGAAATATACAATTTACATCAACAAATTTTAAACATTATTGGTTTGAAGTATTAGTAACATGTAACAATAGAATTACATTTGGGTATGTGTGCGTGCGTGGGTGTGTCTGTGTGTGGGTGTGTATGTGTGTACATGTGTTTTTGTTTGCTTTCTACATAGGAGACAATTGAAATCAAATAAAAAGTATTTATATTCAGTAAGACAAAGACTCTAACCAAAGTCAAGGGAAAAGTTAAAGTTGAAGGAATGAAATACAAGTAAAAAGTCCTTTAGTCATTATTATTAATTCCCCTTCTATTAACTAAAACAGAATGAAAATTGTATATGGTCTTTATTTTAAAATTTTATTACGATTTGTAACTCAAGGCTGTGTTTGCTTATTAATTCTACTGAGTTTTACGTTAATATCATGAAGGAAGGAGTGTAGGAGTTCTATCGTTGAAATAAGATAACTAATAAGTGCAATCTGCCCCATAAGTAACGAAAACAGCCAAATACCGCGCACATACAGACACCAAGTTATTCAAATAATTCACGCAGTTATACATACACGCAGTCGCACATAATGCTTACACACTCATTCTCTTACCTACCCACACAGATCAGGTAACACACACACACATACACACACACACACACACACACACACACACACACACAAACATATGAACACATTCTCACACCCACGCACACAATACTGTACCACCTCCGGTGGTACATAAAAAGACTTGCAAGATATTATTCATGACAACAATTCTAAAGGTTACTAGAATGTTTACTCCGATATTTCTCTGTATAATTTAAATCCCTTTTCCTTTTGACGGCTTAACCGTTCTTCTTCTGATATAGCGGACGAAGCGAAAAACAAGCTTATGTAATTGAAATAAGACAAATGAGTGTTCCATTTTCATCAAAACTCTTCAGTAAAATCCCCAATTTGACAATTAAATAATTTGTTTTAAGTTGATATATAAGATAGAAATGCAAAAAAGCTTTCTAGGAGTTGACTGATTCACATACGAAGTAACATGTACATATTTGGTTAGCTTTAACATGTTGATTTTGTTTAAAATAGTAAAAATTTACTTGAATCAAACTGTACTTCCGTGTGTTATGAACTTGTTAATTAAATTTTATGATTTGATTACAAAAACTGATAATTGTAACAGTAGTTGCAATTCTAACAAGTTCTTTTTAAATAAATAGTTTGCAATGATTTTGCAACTAAAACTTAATAAAGAAAATATAATTTCATTACTATTTTAAACTTCATAACTTCACTAACACACTAACTAACGAAGAGAACATGTCTGTATGTAATATTAAAGTTACCTATAGAAAGACAACTTAAATCGGTCAAATATAGATTATTTATTTGTAAGAATCATTTTGATACTGAATTAAATGAAAATAAATAATAACCTGAGGCAATAAGGCCTATTATAAGTTTCCAATGATAGTTTTGAAATGAATATAAAAAGAAACATGCACACAGATTAACAATATTATAGGTACATCTTAATATATATAATTCTTGTGTGAGTGTGTATGTCACTGAACTCCTCCTTAACGGCTGGACAGATTTTAATGATTTTTTTTGTGTGTATTCAAATGGATTCGAGGATGGTTTAGATTCACAATTTGGGCCACTGGAAATGTTTTTTAATTACTTTTTTACTTATTTAGTTTTCCCATATAAATTGTTCCTGCCTGTCAAACGTTTTGTATTTCGTGCCGTGTCGTTCTAAACTTTGACACAGTCAGAATAACTGGACAGTTCGTATGTCATTATTTGTTTTATATTTTTGTTTGATAGTAACATGAAGTCTCTTTAAGATAATAAGAAAACAAATCCTCTTTTATTACTTTTAAGGCAGGACAACGTCTGCGGGGTCCACTAGTATGTATATAAAACTATTAATACAGCATGTACAACTGCATTTGTTATCAGTTATTTGCAAATAATTCAGTAGCCAAAAGTCGTTTTAATTAACCTGGCGTGGTATTAAAATGGTCTATGTTTTTTCGTAATCTCGTTGAGAAACCTACTCGCTCGCGACATATAGTTATAGTTAACTTTAACATATAGTTATGGCGAGTAGTTTTGGCACCTAGTAACCGATACGTTCTAGGAGAAGTTGTAAATTATTCAAGTGACATTTCAAAAGAAACGATAAATAATTCACTAGGATTCATTATTCATAGACCTAGAAAAGAGCGTGTAGGGATATTTAACATGGATAAACTTATAGATATATTTAAAACCGAACCTAATCCCTATAGCTTCAATATAAAAAATTGGGATTGGAATTTAAAAAATATTCACGAGTCTAGATATGTACGTCATCGTATTGTAACGGTGTTTGCTAGCTTTTTTGAAATACAATTTATTGCGTTCTCTTTAGTTTTTTTAAGTTGTAGTTTTTTAAATTATAAATAAATAATGGCCTTTAAGGGCGAACTCCTCGTCCCAACGTGCATGCACAATGTGCCTTCTAGTTATATACAACTAGTGTGTGTGTGTGTGTGTCGGTGTCAGTGTTGTCGAAATGAAATGATTGAATAGAAAATGACGTTGTTAATTGAAATTGACGATTGGTGAGTCAGTACCTTTATAACATCTACATGCAATAAGCAGGCTTAACCTAACACACCACATGTAACTTAAAAACTGTTTACATATATTTATAAATTTTCAAAATTTATCATAAAACAGATCTGTTGCAGGTCTCTGAGTAAGCAGTTCATTGATAAGAATGGGGGCTGCACAATGAGGGGCAGCAGCGGTGCGGCGCGCGTATACCCACCACGTGTATGGTACATTGGTATCTCAAAACCAAATTGGGATAGAAAACTCGGATTGTCTATTTTATTATTTAATAACTGGTAATAATGAACCATAAGAGACAATTTCCGTCTTAACTCTAGGGTGTCGAGACCAACCATGCCAGTCACAAATAATGACGGATATTGGAAGGGATAATACCTTCGTATATAAGTACACTTATATACGAAGCGATAGAATTTTCTTTGTACTCTTTCCATCATGAGAGAATATTTCTTCTCATGTGGATCGAAGACGACTGCGTTATATTCGAACCTGCTTCTGACATAGGACGTATACAAAAGTAAGGCTACATTAATATTACTAAAATTAGCTGCTGTTCGCAACACAAAACCTAAAACTTTATGAGACTTTGCGCAAACCTCTGTTATATGCTTTCGAAAGTTAAACCGTGTATCCATGGTCAGTCCTTGATCATTAATAGAGTCAACCCTTACTAATGATTTGCCTGAAAGTTTGTAGTCATGAATAAGTGGTGGTAGCGGGATCTAGTGAAAGTAATGTCTTTAAATTTTTCCGAATTTAATGCAAGACGGTTCACGCTGCTCCACTGCACGATACTGACTTTGATGCTGGTGGCAATTAATGAATAAGACGTCTCGAATGTTATCGAGAGAAAACAAAACCAAACGTGTTCTACGAAGCATGAAAGTTTTCATAATTTGAATGTATTTTGTCATAATTCAAATACAAAAAGAAGGTCTAAAGCTTGTCAATGAGGTTAAGAGGTTAAGGTTAAGTAATATCGATAATAAATTGTAAATGAAACTTCGGCTTCCGGCACTTGTGCCAAGATTATCTCTATATCGCGTTTCCCAAGAATCTTAACCTGCCGTCTGAAATTCTCATTACCTCTTAAAGTTTTTACATAAATCAAGTTCATTGTTCTAGTTTCTGTAACAACTTTAAGGTTTTTTTATTAATTAAAGCACTTGTTTGATTTTTTTATTACGTTTCAAACCTTGTCATTTTGCTTAAAAAGGTTGCGTAAAATATTACATTACGTTTCGTCAATTTGATAAAATTATGTCGTCACACTTATTTTCGCTGTAAAATAAAATGAAATTAAAACCATTAGAGATAAATAATTATTTTATACAACAAAGTTGGTAATTTGATTGGTATTAATAATATAATATTAATAATATAGTATTAATAAAAAATATAAATGTTTCACACTCAAAGCCCCACAGTAGGTAAGATATACCCTGTGTCGTGGGTGCTACGGACACACACAAAGACAGAAATACAAACATCCAGACCAAGAACAGAAATTTTAAACTCATCCTTCAAATTTTTGCTTCGCCGGGAATCGAACCCGGGACCTTCCGTGCAGCAGTCCGGCGAGGTAACCATTGCGCCACACAGGTTGTCATTGAGGAGAGATGCAAAAAAGTGCAAAAAGCTTTGAGTATCCTGTCCATTGATGGTAAAAAAGTAACTTAAAAAGGCATTAAACAATATCTACGTAAGTTTTGAAATAGAGTCAGATCATTACACTAGAGAAAAATCTTTCTTTCCTCCAACTTTTAACTGGAAGAGTTAGAAAACTAAGTTAAAAGCTTTGCAAACTATTTGCGGAAAGAAGGTAAATCTATTGTAAAAATTCGAATTCTTTATACAAGTTCTATTCACAAATTGTACCTTGTACAAAGAATAATTTTTCAATCGCATACAACAGTTTTAACAACTTCTAACCGCAGACAGCCTTCCAAAGATATACATACATGTTAGCTTTTACTAAAGTGGCCCCTTGACATGTGGCATATGACACATTTTTCATTGATATTAAACTCGTCAGCTCCCTTGTCACTTTGACGTTTGCTGCAAACAACATCAGCGGGGAGTTTTGGCGGGAAGTCGAAAAGGACATATTGTGCTCTGTTTTATTTTTACTTTATTGGTGTATTTTTGAGTTATATCGGATAAATTTAATGGAATTTTGTTCGATATAGGTTAATTATAGTGCACAAGTGTTGTGATTAAAATATCAGTGCGAAAATATGTTTTTTCGGCTTGCCTCCAAAATTCCATTGGTCATGTTCTGCTAAAGAAGCCATCGCTTTATTTGAATGTCTGACTGACTTGACTCACTGATTACTGACGACTTACTGACTTTACTTGTTATTACTCGTCCAGTTTCACCGAAACTGGCAAAAACGTGATGCAAAAATTATACTTGATGCTGGCAATATGCAGAGTTTGCGATGCCATAATTGAAGAAAAGAAAAAAAAAACAACATCAGCACATGCGAGGGGTAACTTTCGAAGTAAAATATCATACTGCTGACATATCTACGTGATATTAATTTATTTAATGTCATTGCATTGCAAGATTTTTGGTTTGTTTGGTTTGACGGTTTGACAGATTCTAATTAAAGTTCTGAAATTGATTCCCAGCGGAAATTGTATGAATTATGATTTTTTAATTTATTTTACTTTCCTGCATATATTTAATTTTATATCTTTGTATTTTAATGGCACCTATGATACGGGGAATTCCATTATAGACCTTATTATTAACCAATTCTATGTTATGACTTTACCACGCTATATAAATTGTGTACTATAAAAAAGTGTAAGGTAGATGTATTTGTGTGAGATTTTTTTTGTATTTTTTACGTTCATATCTTATTTTACGAAAAAAACAATGACATGTTTTGTTCACTCACTGTACCGTACAGCGGTAATAATGTAAGGAAAGCAGTACCGCTGCTCTCATTTTTGCTATAAATTATTATTGTTATTTTTGGAGTGATTTTGAGTTATTCGTCCATTTGTCGCGCAGCTATTTAATGCGAATTCAAGACCTATATCATTTTCTCATGGATCCCATTTCAGAACTAGACCAAATAAAATTGGAACCATACGGGAAGCATCAGCTTTCAAATAAAAATAATCATCAAAATCTGTTCACCCAGTCGAAAGTTCTGAGGTAACAAATATAAAAAAAATATACAGTCGAATTGATAACCTCCTCCTTTTTTGATTGTAGTCGGTTAAATAAAACCCGAGTTCAGTTGTGAGACGCATAAAAGGCCCAGCACATATTGTGATTAGGTTGAAAACTTTCCACCGTTGCCTTCCAAACTTACATGGGGCAACTGTGGTAGTTATATTTTCAAGTAGAGTAGTTATTCAAGTAGTTATATATTCCTTTTAATGATCACTGAAGCTAACCACATGCAGATAGAAAGTAAAATTGTTATTGAAAACTTTTCAGAAAAGACTTCGTGCTCTTGAAATATTGTTAAGCGATTAGTTGAGGTGCTTCAGTTCAATAGCGAAAGTTGTCCTATTAAAAAGTGCTTAGGTTGTTTAAAAACTTTAGCAGTCATATTATTTATCTCTATACATATATTCAGTGGCGGATTTACAGTCTTGGCCGCCCTAGGCCGTGTAGTATAAGCCGCCCCTATTTCATAAGGGCTTGCCGTGAATAAACAAAATACAATACAATTATGTACCGTCACAGTAAATATGTAAATAGGTTTCAAAAAACTATGTTTTAATTAAGTTAAGATTTATTACTGATAATTTTTAAATGATAATATGAGAAGAAAAATGTGTCCACGAGCGGGATTTGAACTCATGCACTGCGACGTACCGTATCGCTGCTCTTTACCAACTGAGCTATCGCGAATTGATCCCAAATAAATAGAATGAGAGGACAAATTTTGAACTAAGCTGTTTATCTGCAATAGATCAGTTTGTAAAGAGCAGCGACACGCTACGCTGGAATGGCCGCAGGTCGCGAATTCGAATCCCGTTCGCGCATATATTTTTCTTCTCATATTATTTATTTAAAAATTTATCAGCAATAAATCTGAACTTAATTAAAACATAGTTTTTTGAAACCTATTGTACTTGCGCTTGAAGATACCTACTGAAACACTATCAGTTGGCGTAGCACCACTACATATACTTTTCTCATGATCTTCAGCGTCTGTAAAAGGTTATCCGAAGAAATCGTCTAATTGAAGATACTGAAGCACTATCAGTTGGCGTAGCACCACTACATATACTTATTTCATGATCTTCAGCGTCTGTAAAAGGTTATCCGAAGAAATCGTCAAATTTTTTACTTTTTTAATCACATCTTTTTGCTTATCTTCTTTTTCTTTAGCCCGCTTGCGATACTCTGCCCCGTTTAACCTTCTTTTTCCATCCATCATAACATAATATAACACTCTACGTCAGGATCTGCTCTGTTTGTAATATTCACGCACGCTGTGTTACACAGCGTAGCGACGAGTCCAGGTTGGGTGTGGGAGGCGGCGCGCGTGGCGCGGATGGTGTGACAGAACCTCTGTCCTAACTTCATGGACAGAACTCACGGAAACGCACAAACGATGCGTGCCCCGTCCGCCGCCGCCTTCATACGAGCCAGCATACGAGCGTTTATAACTTAAAACGGTGTATTTTTCGCCACGCATGGCCACTCCTAATAGCTGGCTGCCCTAGGCCCGGGCCTACTTGGCCTTAAGGTAAATCCGCCACTGCATATATTATCTATACTTATTGTCTCTCTGTCTAACACTTTTTGGAAAATCAATGATGTGTCAGCCATTAAAATCCATTCATGAACTACTTAGTGACAAATGAAAAACTAGATCATGAAAATCTTAGCCATGATTCGTTATATTAGAGCTCATGTAATAACTAGGTTAAGAGGCCCACTTTTAAACCCTAAATCTGGTGTAACATTACCAAAAGTATTTACCGTAACTTTAATCTTAATAGCACTAAATAAATACCGATTAGATTAAGCGGTATTTCCACGTCAAAAGCTAGCACGAAAGGAGTACTTAACCTAAATTATTAGTTCCTAATGTACAGTTATATAATTGTATTTTGCTACCAAATCCCCTTTTATGGGGACACTGTTTGACTATATTTTAAATTCACAGATCGTGTTTATAAAGACTAGCTCTGATTTTTCTGTCATTGAATGGGATAGTTATGCCCAGTTTCACTTTAAATGTTTGTCGGGTTTTTCAGCTTTATGCAAACCTTCTTAAACCACATTTCTTTATTTTAAACAAAAATCTAAGTCTCAATTTTTATTATGCTTCATTCATAAAATATTTAGGGATTGGATTTTATGAAAAATAACTTATAAAGATGTTCATAGCAATTCTTGTATTTTTTGCGTGATAGCGTATAACCAATTCAACATTCATAAGAAATGTGTAAGATTTATGAGAATGAACAAGATAAATTTGTGTTTAGTATGTTTTCAGTTTTTTCGTATTATTATTACGTATAACGATATTATTGAACTAAATTTATTCTATATTTAAATAATATTGTCACAATTTCATTTCGATCCTAACAAAAATTTTTCACAATACAGTAATTCAATGTCCGATCAGTGTATAAGTAATAGTTATAGTACAGGGATGACTGAACGTTGCTCGGATAAAACAATTGATTTTTTTCAAAGATTCATTTGCTTAGTGTTACTGAAATAGCTCCCAATAAAAAAAATAACACAATAAACTAAAAAACCGCAATATGCTTGATTGAGGTTAGAACCCGGGTGTCCGCAGCAGTCTTCGTAACCATTGGGCCAATTCATTCGATCGACGAAATTCTCATGGGAAATTATTCTCAAATTTCAAATCGACATCGTCATTTGTTTGAACTAGGACTATTATTAATACTCTCCGATAGATGTCAGAAGAGTCGTATTTTTTAATTTATGTTTAAGTTTATTATCGCTGAAAATACCTAGCTGAAATGAAAATGAAACCCTGGATCGAATTATCATCTCCAAAGCCTCCTGGGTGCTGAATTTCATGAAAATCTTTGAAGCCGTTTTCGAGATTCAAATTATACATATACGTATATTATATATATACTTATAAGAATTTTATTGCTCTATTAAAAGTATTAGATAGACTATAATGCTGGATACATAAATACGCCAAATAGAAGGTTTATCGGGAAAGAGAGACCATTATCTTTATAGGTCAGGTTACTGAATAGCTACAGTAAAGTCAACGAACTGATCTCCTTCTGCTCATTGAATCTAATAGCTATTTTATTAGGTTTATTGTCTCTTTGTACACCTTGGTTGAAGTGGGCGAATACAAGTTGAGCATTTAGAGTATTGAGGTTTTGTACAGTTCTGTTATTCTTTGCTAACACAATGAGTTGAGCAGACGGTAAAATATACACTTTCATTAAAAAAAGTTATATGAATAGGTAAATTTTTTGGTATCGGGGGGAAACCTTCAAAAGGTACCCGGCACCTTGGGAGAGGATACAGGGTTATGTAGGATTTGACCGCACTAAAACCACCTCTGCTTGCCTCTGCGCTTGGGGAGGACTCCGGGATCACCAGTGGAACGCACCGGTGACATTCACGCGCGGCGCCCAGAATGGGCCCATCTTAGGGAGAGCACTTGTGCTTTTCTGCACCTTCCGATGCTTACGGCGGCATGCGGTCACGCACATACCGCTGTCCTTCCCGGGGCTGCTGGATGGGCGGATCGAGCTCCCACTGAAACCGTCCACAACCCCGGAAGCCTCTTTTTAGTCGCCTCTTACGATTAGGCAGGGGATACCGTAGCCCTATACTTAATCCCGAAGCTACAGGGACTATGAATAGGTACTTACGTTAAGTAACCATTAGAAACACATATTAGATATTAGATAGATATTAGAAAATTTGATGAAAGCGGTGTAAAGTGGTTGCTACAGCTCATTGACCAATACACAGCCTGAGTTTTGCATGACATTTGACGGTCTCTACTAATACTGGGCGGCAACCGCAACTTTCCACCAAATCTCAATTGAATTTCTTCACAGTAATGGGTGCAGCGGTAGTATTTCATGGTCAGAACATGCTAGTTTTACCACTGAATACATTAAACATAAATATAAATAAGACCACATCTGTGAAGGAACTGACTTCTGCAACACAGTGAAAACTAAAGCAGAAGGCAGGGTCTCTACACAGTGTGCTATCTGTATTTGGAAATAAAGAACCTTTAATCTTTAAATATTTTTCGACTTTTTCTATAAATAGATTACGAGAAATAATTAATAGTATGTTTTTTTAAACCTGCTTTATAGAAAACATAGCATACTCTAAAATTTTAAATAGAACACGTATTCATGACAAATGTTCTCCAACAAACATGTCAAGTTTCCAAAGTTGTAAGCCTTAGTTCACACTATGGTTTATTCCAGCGCATCCTCGAGTAGCGTGCCGAGTCATTTCCGAAACCGGTCTGTAATAATGAGTCTCGGCGAACCGATTTCCATTTATATGACCGCTATGAGCGAGGACTTGTGGTTTTGTTTAGTTGAGATTGTCACTTCGTTGTATTACTTTTCAGATTTATTTCATTACTATTTTTTTTAATGAATTTATATCCTTTTCGTTTTGGATTCAACAAAATCGATCATATTATTTCAATGACTAATTAATACAAAACCATAAAAGAACCAAACTGCATTGGAGCAGCTTGGTGGAGTAAGCTCCAGGCATCCCCAATAATGGGGAGAGACCCGTGTCCGGCAGTGGGACGCAAAAAGGGTGACAGCCAATCATACAAACATAAAAATCTGTTAAAAACGAGCAGTAGCTGTTGAATAGTAAAAATTAATACGTCTATCATGAGAAACGCCTTTTGGCTTTGGCTAGCAAATGTTGAGTTATATTTAATTATATTGTAAATTTATTTAAACCTTTTTTTTCGACTAAGGACATTTTTAATCTGTTATCCTTGAATTTTATCATATTTATTTAAACCCTTTTTTTTCGACTAAAAACATTTTTATCTGTTATCCTTGAATTTTATGAATAATAAAATCACTCCATTAGTTTTGAATTCCCCCAAAACCAGCAGCGGTTCAAAGATAAATGTTTTTCAACAAACGTAGATAATATATTATGTTTACAAAGTTCTATGTCATAGTTCAGAACATTATTATACCGAGGCATCCTCAAGTCGCGTGATCCGACATTTCCGAAATCAGTCTACAATATGAGTCCGGGAGAAGTTAAATCGCGACTATTTCCATTTATATGACCACCATGAGCTATATCTTGTGGCTTTCTCTAGCACATGTAGTTACTCTGTTGAGTTGTGCGATGGACTTTAGAGGAGAGCTTATTTTGTGCAATGCATACGTGTATGGTTTTTATGTTTGTTTTATGGTATATTTAGTTTCTTTGTTTGCTTTGTTTGGACTAGTTTAACGAGGCATGCATTAAACTGATTGCAAAACCACGGTCTGATAAAGCACTTGTACGTGTTATGTTCTCCGTGTGTTTTATTAACATAGAGTAACAGATATACATGCAGGTTATGTGTTATTAAGTGGTCTCTGCAGCCAATGAATATCTTATTTTGTTTGTTTGTGCGTATCGTATGCGTGTGTGCGTTTTGCCAGCAACCGCACAGTTGCATAGGAAAGCAAAATAATTACTCGTTCGCTCCGAAAATTGATGCAGTGGAGATACGTTTTGGTCACATATATGACCTTCTTTCATGAACGATCATCCACGCTATGAACATAGATAAGAATGCTTAAAGCGACCATTCATTGAAACCGACGTATAGAAGCTACATCGCATTTAAATCCTGATTGACTTGCTTCTATGAGCAACAAAGGTACTGACACTACTGACTCACCCTTTACGGGTGTCATACCTGTCAATTTTGAAGCTCTACGACTTGCTTATAAATCACGGTGTTTGTATTACTTTACAAACAAAATAAGAACCGAGAGCGACCGTAACTAGTTGCATTGTTTTCTCTAGCATGAAATAAAGAGCAGCTGGTTTTAGATTTGTTTTTTACCTAATTTTTTAACATTTTCGACGAAATTTATTATCCGACGTTAAAACATTTGGATATTGCTCTTTGGCTTTTAATTTACTTAATTATTTCCCTATATTTGATAATTATATCTGTAAACTGAATTTTTGTTCATTTCAGGGCGTTCAAATCTGCGGCTAGTAGTTATGTGGCCAAACTTCATATATTGGTATATAGGAAATTGTATCCTTCGATGTAAGTAATATACGAAGTTTAGCCATGTGGCTAAAATAGGTATGTATGTTTAACCATACACGCGGGGATAACCACCCTTCCCGATTAGATAAGATTATGTAAGAATGTCTGCTGTGTAAGGCTGTGTTTGCATTAACAGACAGCAGATGGTAAATTCGATTAAAACACCTCAGATATAAAAACACCTGCCTACTCACTCAACTCATTGTACTATCGATTCATAGTACGCCATGATTTTCAGAGTGGCGGTATCCTTTCTTATTACTTATACAACCTACACAGTAATATCGTTAGCGTGACTCAGAAATCAGTACACCGCCACTAGCTTGACTTATTCAAACCAATGGAAAAATCTACCGTGAAGGCTTACATTTTTACCGACTTCCAAAAGGAGGAGGTACTGTATTCGGCTGTATGTATTTTTTTTTTATATATATGTTCACCGATTACTCCGCCGTTTGTGGACCGATTTTCAAAATTCTTTTTTTGTTCGTATGCTTATACTCCCGAGGTGGTCCCATTGTTACCAAATCAGGATCTGATGATGGGATCCCAGGGAAATCGAGGGGAACTCTCAAATTTTATAGGCACACACATTGATTTTCTTATAGTTACTGAAGCATAAGAGATTTTTACGCATAGAAATCATCATCTCATGTTGCTGAGCTGATGATGGAAAGTACTGCGACAGTGAGGAGTTGAGAGCAAATTCTTTCAATAAATAGTTGTTTATTCGAAATCTTACATTCCCGAGGTGGTCCAACTGTCACCAAGTCAAATTCTGATGAGGGGATCCCAAAGAAATCGAAGGGATCATTCAAATTTTATAGCACAACAAATGATTTTCATATTTTTACAAAGCAAAACAGACATTTGTGTATAATTATCGTCATATCATGTTGCTGAACTGATGATGGAAGGTACTACGACGGTTAGGAGTTGAGAGCAAATTCTTTCAATAAATGGTTTTTTGTTCGAAATCTTACATTCCTGATGTGGTCCAACTGTCACCATGTCAAAATCTGATGATGTGATATTAGGGAAATCGAGGGAAACACTGAAACTTAATAGGCACACACATTCTTTTAGTCATATTTTTAACATAATACAAATATTTATGTCTGGTAATTATCACTTGCTGTTGCTTAACTGATGATTGAAGGTACAACTCCTCAACGGTTAGGAGCTGAGAGCAAATTCTTTCTTTAATTTATACGTTCAGGTGGACTGATAGTAGTATTCTTTCTGACTTTTAGATGGCTATTAGATAAACATGATTATAAAAGGTAAATCTGTTTAAAGTTTAGAAGTTAAGTGAAAAATTTTCCAATTATGATAATACATACAGAATTATTAAAATTACTAAAAAGGGTGAAATAAATTAAGTTTTTAACAAAAAAATAGAACCGACTTCAAACGGTAAAAAATAAAATTGTTCAGCACCTACTTCTTCTTGCTTATGGTAATGACTCTTAAAACTATTTTTGAATTCGGGCCCTTAGTGAAATGTCCTGTCTTAGTAAATTTAGTGTACCTTTCTTTCTGAATGGGCACCGACTCCAATATAGCTGACTCCAATATAGCTTTAACAGTCATTACCATAAGCAAGAAGAAGTAGGTACTGTCCCACTGTCTGTACTGTCGGTGCCAATTTAGAACGAATGGTACGACATTTACTAAGGGCCCGACTCCAGAAATAGTTTTAAGAGTCATTACCATAAGCAAGAAGAAGTAGGTGCTGAACAATTTTATTTTTTACCGTTTGAAGTCGGTTCTATTTTTTTGTTAAAAACTTAATTTATTTAAATTGTTTAATACCCAATATGTATTAAAACAAGTCACAGTGTAGTCATTCCAATGACGTAGCCTCCGTTAGCCAACCGAGAGTGATCCTGCATTATTTAACAGAGATCTCGGACTTCCAATGAAACTGAAATGACGTGTGACCGCAGAAGTTTATTGCCTTGTGATTCGCAATTAAAAATTCTTTATCGTTGTGGTTTGGACAACTGCAAACAAAAATGAACCAGGATTTTGGTTTTATCTCGTTACTCATATTAAAGTAAAGTAAGAACGTCGTTATTAATTATGTTGTTTGTTTCGCAGATTTAGCTGCATGCAAAAAAGCATTACAATAATTCAGTTCATTGTTTTTCATCATCGTACCTAAAGTTGTAGAAAATTTCCACAAGGCATGCCATGTCCACCAACCATACTAGGATTGCATGGTGTATTATATTTATACTAGCTGAGCACCGCGGTTTCACCCGCGTTATTTTTTAAAGTATTCTATTTTACTTCTGATAACTCCAAGAATATTTGTACAAAGTTTCGTGATGATCGGTTGAGTAGTTTTCGCGTGAAAGAGTAACAAACAAACTTACTTTCGCATTTATAATATTAATATGATAGGATAGCTTAAATTGCTATTGCCAATAGCAACTGAAAATTTTGATCGCCTGTTTTACTTTTTTTGTTTTATTTTTTAAGCCCAAAGTTGTAATCATTCCCATATAGTTAAAACTCGACAAGCTGTTTTGGACACTTAGTGCCTGTTAGTCGTTTCATTAACATAAATAAATATTCGACTATGTTTCGACTTAAAGTCTTTGAGAGCGGAAGATAAATTTGAAGCTGTCCCGTCTCATTTACATCGAGAGTCGGTCGCGTCCGGAGACCGTAGCGAGAAATTCTCAGGAGTCGAATTTGCATGTTATGTGAATTACTTTTTACAAGTTTTCTAATTTTGTCAGTAATTAATGTAAATTACAACAACGTCTCTCGATATTTTAAGCTTGTTTAAATTATTTTTCGTTTAATTTTGACTGTTATGAAAAAAGAGGCCCCTTGGTCCTGAGAACTAAATTTCACATTAAACTTTTAAATATTTTGTATCTGAGACTGATTTAACTTCAAATGTCACCCACTTTCTAAGAAATGGGAAAATATTGAATTCAAATGTTTATTACACTGGCAAGATGCACAGATCGTGCGACGGCATTGTTGAAAAAAAAACCAGAAAATTCTTATTTCTTAAAACAAAAATCGAATAAATAAAACATCCGTGTTAACTCAAACTTGCAGTCCTTGTTATGTAGCTTGAAGTCAAGAGGCTGTTTCGGGCACTTAGTGCCTGTTAGTCGTTTCATTATCATAAATAAATATTTGACTATGTTCTGACTAAAGCCTTTGAGAGCGGAAGATAAATTTTAAGCGGTCCTGTTTCATTTACATCGAGAGCCGCTCGCGTCCGGTGACCGTGGCGAGAAATTTTCAGGAGTCGAATTTCTATGTTATGCTGCTTATTTTTACAAGTTTAATTTTATCATTCGTTTAACTTTATCCGTAATAATAAATTACACAGACGTCTCTCGTTACTAAAGCTTGTTTTATTATATATAGATTTTGTTTGATTTTGACTGTCCTAAAATGAGAAACTTTCTTGATGCTTTAAGTTTTTAAACATATACCTTGTCTTAAATGATAAATTTATGCGATTCATTCAAAACTAATCTTAGTTTAAAATAACTTAGGACAGCTAATAAGCATACTGACCTCGCGGTCTTACTTGGTATCTGTAGTTCTTGAGTAAAAAAGTGAAAAGGTCTTCTGTGTAAGATAGAAACCTTAGAAGCTGAACAACCATCTATAAACCCAAAGTTGATTTTATTCCCGTGTAGCTTTAGGTCGACAGGCGATTAGTGCTTGTTAGTCATTTCATTAAAATAATTAAATATTCGATTATGTTCCGACCAAAGTCTTTGAGACTTCTAAAAAGTCTTTGAGACCGTAATGTTTGATAGCGGATGATAAATTTTGAGTTGTCCCGTCTCATTTACATCGAGAGTCGCTCGCGTCCAGTGACCGTAACGAGAAATTCTCAAGAGTCAAATTTGCATGTTATGCCCATTACTTATACAAGTTCACTAATTTTGACACTGGAAGTTTTTTAAGTTGCGCTTTTATTTATCCATACTAATATTAACAACGTTAAAGTTTGCTTATTCGTTTATTTGACCCTCTTTTACGTCGCACCGGTGCTACGGATTGACCTGCCTTTCGTACAGAGATAGTTGGGAACTGGAAAGTGACATAGGCTACTTTTTATCTGGGGAAAAGATCTTATTGCTGTGGAAAAAAACGTGTTGTGCACGGGAGCGGAGCCGCGAGACGGAAGGCTTGTTTTTTTTGATGAATCCTTATTAGTTTCCTTTGCGCAACTTTATTTACATTTTATACTAGCATCTTTTTAACTATCGCAGTAAATGATAATTTGCCTAAAACTTTATGTCATGAGTTACGAAAATATTTTTGTCTTATTGTCAGCCGTGAGTCAGTTGTTTATTCTCTCCAAATGCACAGTATTCTTGCACTTGGTGTGAATGTCACGTAGATTAGAACCCGAGTTCATGGCACTGACAATGTTTGCATTTCTTTGCAAATGACGCGACCTATTTCCGTGACAGCGCCGTAAAGACTTGTCCAAAGAAAAAGCTTTCAGTTCATGCTCTTTGAATGAAAATTATTATGATAGTTCTCTGCTGTAAATGATTCTGAAAAGGTGTTTAAGAAGTATTGTATTCTTTATCAAGTTTATTTATTATTATTATTATTTTTTTTTTTTTTTTTATTCTTTATCCAGACGAAGGTTAAAGTTCCACAGGCACCATCTGGACTCGTGGCGGTCCTCCACAGTCCGCTTTGCACGCTCCTTTTTACCACGGACGTGTAGGTTATGGGACAACCTTCCAGCTGAGGCATTCCCAGTGGACTATAACATGGGGTTCTTCAAGAAAGCTGTAAAAAAAGCTCTCCTCCAAAGCCGGCAATGCTCGGGTGGCTCCCCTGGGGTTGCCCGTGTCCATAGGCGACGGTGATCGCTTAACACCACGCGGCCCGTCTGCCTTTTTGTTCGGTTTACATATAAAAAAAAAGTACCTTCATAATGACGGTCTTTATCGATGACCCAAATCTGTTGTGTTTATAAATTATTTTCCAAGACAAAAGCTTTGTATCGCAATATCTATTGTATAGGACCTGAAAATTCGCTAAACTTATAACATATTTTTAAAGCCTCCAGAGCCAGCCTCCGTGGCGTAGTGGGTGATGAGCCGACTGCGAAACGTGAGGTCGTGGGTTCGATTCCCACCCAGGACAAATATTTGTGTGATGAACATGACTATTTGTTCTGTGTCTGGGTGTTAATTTATCTATTTAAGTATGTATTTAGATTTATATAAGTATGTTTATCAGCTTTCTGATTACCATAGCACAAGCTCTGCTTAGTTTGGAATCAGATTGTGTTGTGTGAATTGTCCAACGATATATTTATATTTATTATTTATTAAAGTTCTCATTAACATTAAAAATAATGTTACATAATTTATTTTATTGTATGTCTTTGTATGCCTGAATATTGTAGACTGTTTCAAAACTACTCTATTATCAATCAAACACCAAATTTTTCGTAAACGGTCATCATTAACGTATTTCATTTCTATTAAATTTTTTTTTGTTGCATTGAAATGGGAAAAAATCTAAAGCAATAACAATAACCTAACAATAAAAATTAAGTATCCATTTACATACCACTCATAATAATTCTTAAAATATGACTACATATTTCATTTGTAAGAACAGAAGACACAGAAGCGCTATTCTATAGTCAACTTTTTGCATTCTCCATTTTCCTATTCTCAATTCTTTTTGATTATAACATGTCTCTATATTTTTGCTTATTTTAGGAATTCGTGACTCTCGTGTCAGACATCGCATTGTTCTAGTTTCAAGGCAGAGACAGCTGAGTAACAGCAAAACTTTATTTATTACTCGGTATCACAAAGTAATATAAAGTATGAGTACCTATATGTTTATTTTGACAACAAACAATATCGGTTTAAATTGGCAGATGAATACTAAAAGTTTCATTTTTTTACAACGTCATGTATTCAATGGAACTAGAATGCTTGGAACAAGGAACTACTGCTTTACGCCTGATTTATATAAATCCATTCCACCTACCTTTTGAAGGTTTCCCCCCGACACCAAAAAAAAGGCCAGTTTTGCTGGCCTGGAATGGACTGGACTGGCAAGATCGTCTACATGGTTCCTGTCAATTAAAAGCTTTTGAATCCATAAACTACGGTGGCAATGAGTTGCCTGCGTAATTATTCTGGTTGTATTGGCACCAGTTACGCTGAAATGGACGTGCTGGATTCACAAGTACACTGCAAATCCAGTTTCTAAGCTGAATTGCTAACTGGATCTAGTGCATTCTAGAACATAATAGAATAGAAGTTTATTGTGCACTAGCCTTCCGCCAGCGGCTTCGCCCGCGTGGATACGTTTAATGGATCCCCGTAGGATAAAAAATAGCCTATGTGCTATTCCAGGCTTCATTGCTATATTAAAATCATAGCCAGTTGCTTCAATCGCGTTGACCCTATTAACCGTTTTCACGTAGGAATGAAGCATTTTCCCGTAGTAAAAAGTAGCCTATGTTACTCAGGGTGAATGTAGCTTTTTAATGGCGAAAGAATTTTTGAAATCGGTACAGTAGTACAGTAGTTTTTGAGTTTATTCATTACAAATATACAAAAATACAAATCTTTGCTCTTTATAATATTAGTATAGATATAGTGTAGGTTTTCAATTTTCCAGCTGTAAATCAAACTCATCATTCAAAATTCGATCATTGAACTAGAATAATGTAAACCGTGCTTTATTACACAGCCTGCGTGGCGTAGTGGGTGATGAACCGACTGCGAAACGTGAGGTCGTGGGTTCGATTCCCACCCAGGACAAATATTTGTGTGATGAACATGACTATTTGTTCTGTGTCTGGGTGTTAATAATCTATTTAAGTATGTATTTAGAATTATACAAGTATGTTTATCAGCTTTCTGATTACCATAGTACAAGCTCTGTTTAGTTTGGAATCAGATAGTGTTGTGTGAATTGTCCAAAAATATTTATTTATTTATTTATTATGTTTCGGTAAAATGTTGCAGTTACAAACAAAATTTACATGAGGGACCATCAGCCTTCTGCCAGCACTCTGTAGTAATTTCACAGTAATGATGTTTTCAAACGTGGTGGAATTCTGTATTTAACCACTTGATATTTCATTAATATGTATCTGTAATAATGTGTAAATGTAACTACGACGTTGGGATTGTACATCTGAAGTCCATATCTTTGAAAGTTAATGACTTGAAAAATCTAAAAACATGAACAAAAGTGTACTGTATACCTATTAAATTTTTTTTTACTGCAACGTCAACGTGTTTTTAATTAAAGTCTTTTATTTATATACAGTTTTACTAACAGTACAAAAAGAAGTTGAGTGTACACATAAATTTCTTTGTGAAGAAATAATAGTAAGTTCTAATTACAAGGGATCCAATAACGTTGTATTTGCGGACGATGAACCTTCACTATTCCTCGTAATTAAGGTCTTAACTATATCTATTCCGTTCCGGGTTTGATTCTCGGTGTGGCAAAAATTTGAATCATTTTCAATTTATGTTCTAGTTTGGGTGTTGTTATTCCTACTTTGTTTTTAAATTCGATTTAAAACCGTCTATCGATAACAACCGAGGTCGATGACTTAACGTGCTCTCCGAAACACGGAAACTCACCTGAAATTCGTCACTTGAGATCATCTATCTCACAGCCAACTGCGCCCGTTTCGCTTAGCTGCCAAGATTTCTTGCATTCTCCGCTAGCCGCTGGGCCAAGTGCGCTTTATTTGAAAAAGAGTACATATTTGCAGTGCTCTAATTACAATGGATAAAGTAGAAGACGACCCCAGGCTATTCGTTGCAATTAAGGCAACTCTTCTCTACCTGATAAGATGATCAGACTACCACTCGTTAAAAGTTAGGAAAAGTGCTGTCGTTGGTAGAAAAAATCTTTTATTCCAGCTTTATAGGTTTTGGACAGAGAGGAATCTGTTGTTTAGCTGTCTGTGGATTCAAAAACGTTAACATATGAAGTTGTTTTACGAGTATACCTAATATATTTATCTCTATTATTTATTCACTTGTACTCGTATAACAAATAAGAAGCCTTTATTTATGAACTTATAAATATCTCATTTTATGAGAGCAAATCGTATGCAATCATAGTATATTATGGTAGTTTCAACTGTAGAATGATCTTCCAGTGCCATAATATTTAACATAATATTAATTGAAATAATATATATTACAAAAAAACTTTGTCGAACATAAAATGAGAGTCAGTATATTAATTGAACTATAGTGGTGAAAATATCGTATGGTTACATTATTTAATTTGTCAAAAAGATATTTCTACAGTAGTAAAGCTCTTATGACTCGACTGATGAAGGGTCACTCTTACCGTGGTGCAATTCTGCTGTATTTCGGCATGAGAGTGCGGCGCTACAATATACAATCTCAGGCATACTCATGCATTTTTTAGGTTCTGCGTCGATGTACACGAGAGGCAAAGATCACTCAACACTACGTGCCTTGCTGCTTATATTGTTGGTACTCTATTTCAATGAAAAAAAAGAAGATACAATATACGTACCTAAATATTTTTTGAATGTTCGTCCACTTATTCCAAGGTAATCTAGAAGTCAGTGAACCCTTAAGGTCCTATTATGGAGGATAACAAAACAGTGCAAACAATATGGACCGTTAAGTTTTGGACATAATAAATGAAAGTTGTTGGTTTGGGCGATGTTGGCAAATTATTCATACGATAATCCACATTAAACATCGAGGCAGCTTTATTATATATTATAATAAATTCTTTGATTTTTGAAACGGTGAATATTTTTAGCATAACATATTATTATGTTTTTCTTTCGTTTTGTGTGACGTGTTTCAAAATTTTGTGTAAATTTAGTTTATTTTTACAATAACATTGTTTTGACTTAATTTGTTAGTTTTGAATAACATGAATTATTTGATTGACCTTATTTAATAATGTTTATGTAGTAAAAAAACTACTCTGGAATAAAAATTATAACCAGTGTATGAAATAGGAAATATACTTTAATAGTAGAAGATACCAACAAAATGATTAAACCAAAGACCAATCGATTGATAGAGCCTCGTTAAGCGCTAACAAAAAGAATATTGAACTCATCATTTAAATTTTTTGCTTCGGGAATCGAACCCTTATCTTAGGACACTCGGGCATGGTAACCATTGTTCAATTCGGGACGTTCGCTCGTAATTCTAGGTCATCGTAGGTCGGTCCGTAGGTCGTCATAGGTGCATGTTACATTTTGTAATATTACCGTTACAATATTTTCCATATAGCGTCATCGTACAATTCTTCATCCTACTAATATCCTACTTCCTACTAATATTATAAACGCAAAAGTTTGTAAGTATGGATGTTTGTTACTCTTTAACGTAAAAACTACTGAATGGATTTTAATGAAACTTTACAATAATATAAGCTATTCGGGCGTGCGCTACCAAAACCGCTAGAGTTACACATATGTAATGTATGATGGAAAGGTTTATCTTAAATAGTCCTACAAAAAAGCCGCTCAAGCGGCACTTCAGAAGGGACTTCACATTAAGCTAATGATCCTCTCTAACGCGAGTGAAACCGCGGGGCACAGCTAGTAGTAGGTACATAATTTTAAAACAACTAAGTGATACTTGTAATGGTACAGTGATACGAATCTTGGAAAAAGCTTCAAAGGCATGATTTGATTAGTATTTACTACACGTTTTCAGTCTGAAGCCTAGAAGTTTTCTTCTAGTTATTTAATTTAAACACTATCTCGTTTTCAGAACACGACTTCGCTAACTACCAACGGTTTTACATAACATTCTTTTGTGTTTTTCTTGCTTGCAACATCTATTTTTATTTTAATCTTGAGTTTTTTCTCTCAAGATTACTTCGGTGCGAAATTGAGAAAGTGTAGGTATCATACATAAAAGGGTGTAGATGAAAAATCTTGCTTTTATATTTTATGAACTGTTTTCACTTTTCATAACAAATTGTTCGACAGACTCAATCTGGATCAATATTAGAATAGAAAATTCATACTTTTTCTAAATCCATACTTCCAAAATTATTATTATAAATTAGATATGTCTGTCTATCTGTCTTTTACGCTTTCCCGCTTGAACTAATGAACCCACTGGGACATATTATTATATAGAGCGACCCTTGTTAAAAGACATGGGATGGTTTTTATCCTACGGAATGCTATAAAACGGGTCCACGCAGTCGCAGCCGCTGGCTAACGTGATATGAAAATGTCCTACAAGTTGTCTTGAATAACTATCAGCCAATACTTTTCTCAATCCATGAATCCGTTATTGCGTCACAAAATGAAACAGATTCCAATCTATACTAAAGCTATAGTTGTATCTTTGAGAGCACTCATCTCAGGAGATTTTACTAGTTTGAATTGAAAATTTTCTATCGTGTTGGATAATCCATTTTTAGAGGTTTTAAGCTATAAGTCAATTACAAGAATATAAGGAGTGGAGAGTATAAAGAACATATGTTCTTTCTGCCGTAGCCGTGCCGTACGTCCGTAAAAAAGAAAATTAAAATTAATTAATTTTATAACATGCTCCTTTCAAGTTCCCCTCAAAAATACAAATCCATTATTGCTTATCAATAGGGTCTTGGACACTATGCACATAAAAATTCAAAATCCTTACCTTAAAAAGGTTGCATTAAATGACTCTTAGAAAGCAATATAATTGTTAATTCTTTTTTATACACGATTTTTTATAACCGCTTAAATAAGTAATAATGAAGTCAATTGACTATATATGATAAGTGACGTCACTTATCATTTTCTCATATAAAATGTATGGGAGATATCACGTTTTGACAGCTCATTAAAAGTATCTCATTTGACTTGGTATTCTAAGACCGGATTCCTTATATATCTTAGATATCATTGTTGATAACCAATCATCTCTTACGTTGATATTAAGTGCTTATTTAATTCGTTCCACAATCTTTATTGTTCATCATAATCACATTAAAACGCTATTAAAGAAGTTAAATGTGTCAAGGCATTAGCAAACTATTTACTCACAACTTGTGAAATATGACTAGTAGTAACAAGTTGGAAGAACACGACATTAGGTACTTTGCTGCTCACTGAGTTTTCCTGATGAAGGCAGGACTTGACACTTTGATGAAAGTTACTAACAAATTTTCTTCTTCTAGTTTCTTGTGTACTTAAGTTGTGTTTTATCTTACTTAGTTTGTTTTACTTAAGAGACTTTATTTATTTACTTATATTTTGTAAATAGCCGAGAACGCAAGCGATCTACGCGCGGTCGGGTGTGAAATGGGTACCGCTAGTAGCTAAAATTTCTGGTCATTATTATTGTCTGCTCACTTCTCTTTTTTCTTAGTTTGATGTGCTTCAAATGCGTGTTTTTTATATTTTAAATTATGTTTATTTTCCTTTTTTTACTTCGATTTGTTGTTAAAAACAACTTTATTTTTCAAGTTCTCGGAATTAGATAAACTCATGAAATTATTGTATTGCCACCGATTGTTGATAAGTGTCTAAAGTTTAAATTAAATCTGTCCGTTGAAAATGGATTATAATGAAGTCCAAAGGAAAGTTACAAAAAAGCAAACACACAGGTGAATGAAGCTAACATATGTTGAAAAGTATATTATCTTCTTTTAACGCGTAAGTACCTAATGTCATTAACAAGACAAAAGTCATTTTAGTTAAAATGGGTTTATAACAGTCAGTTGTAATGAAGAAGTAACGTGTTGTTACACACTTTCTTGTGTAGTTGAGTTTTACTTAACCTAGTTTCATATCATTGAGAGACTTTGTATGCAACGCAGCTTTGCCATGCTATACGATGTGGAATATGTTTAGTTAGGGCTATTATTACCGTTCCATACCCGAAGGGTGCCAACGGGACCCTATTACCAAGCCTCCGCTGTTCGTCCGTCTGTCTGTCATCAAGCTGTATCTCATGAACGGTGATGGGTAGACATTAGAAATTTTCACAGATGATGTATTTCTGTTGCCGCTATAACAAAAATACATATTTAAGGGGTCTCCCATACAATAAACGTGATTTTTTATAGATAGTGGTACGGAACACGTGCGTGAGTCCGACTTACACTTGGCCGGTTTTTTTCAACCTTTTAATGACTGACTACTGGGCACAGGTCTTGTAAGTAAGAGATATTTAGGCCATAGTCAACCGCGCTGGCAAAGTGTGGATTGGCGGCCAACATGCCTTCGAGAAATTATGAGAACGCCGGTGGTGATGGAAAACACCGTCATTAATTAATTAAATATCTCGATATTTTTCCTCACCGTGGAGTAGCTCTAAATGCACACTTAACTAATTTCTTTGTAATAGGTGCATTTGAATTCGGTTTCCCCTCATCGGAGACCGCGGTTTTTACCGCTAGGCCATCCCTACTGCTATTAGCATTCTACTAATGGAGTACAAAGAGATATGGTGACTGCTCGTTTTATTTTTCTATTGAATTCAAAAGCACTCAATTTTCTACAGACAAACTTATTTCCAGGTTATCTATTGAAACACTTTCCTACTTCGACAATGAGTAACGCTCATCCGCATAACATTACTTATAGAAGCTTTACTCTTCTTTGACATATTATCATCATAATAATATTATGTTTATTTATGGATAGTATGCGGGAGTAGATTTTAACAATAAAAGCTATAACGATAGTATGTACTGAACTTAAAAGATCGATGAACCTATGTATGGGACAGATTTCCATGATAATAAGTATGTAGATCAAGAAATGTAGTTGAACCCAGTTAACATAGACATTTGATAATAGGATTACCGCCAACTCGTATGATTTTGTTTTCATAAATAAACCTAACAAAAAGGCAGACGGGCCGCGTGGTGTTAAACGATCACCGTCACTTATGGACACGGGCAACCCCAGGGGAGCCACCCGAGCATTGCCAGCTTTGGAGGAGAGCTTTTTTACAGCTTTCTTGAAGAACCCCATGTTATAGTCCAGTGGGAATGCCTCAGCAGGTTGTCCCATAACCGATACGTCCGTGGTAAAAAGGAGCGTGAAAAGTGGACTGTCAACCGCCACGAGTCCAGATGGTGCCGGTGAACTTTAACCTTCGTCTGATTTTGACTTAAGGTTTTTTTATGTTATGTAGTACTATGTGAATATTGGCTCTATCGTCCATTACGATTTTAAAACAGTCGAGAACAGAAGTGTATGGCGCATTATCCTAAGCAGAAAAGTGCTAGGTGATGGACACGACCCTCATCAGTGAGGAATACGACGCAGAGATAAGTGAATACACATCACAGATTAAACCATTTAGGTTAAACCTTAAGAAAGTCGCCTAATATACTGCAAGTGCGGTAAAAAAGCATGATTTTCCATTAAATGAAATGAAAAAGTTTCGTATTTGTACATAATTGTCTTACAAGTATACCACCTTTTTTCCTTTTTTATCACCTTTTCGTTTGCAGTTAATGGCGTTTCTTTTCCTTTGGTATAGTAAAATTAAAAAAAAAACGCTTTTATAAGAAATTCAACTAAAAAATAGAAAAAAATGAATTAAAAATAGTGTAAAAGATGCATTTTATTGCAAAAAAACCGTGGGATGCATGGTGTCATTAGCTATAAAATTAAATATTTTTCTGACAGATATCATTATAAGGATCTCATATATAATTATAATATAATAGATTAATTACAATATAATTAGGTATAATATAACAGATATAGATTATAAGGATATCATTATAAGGATCATTATAATATCTTAAAAAACACCTCACGCTTTTTCACATTAAAATGCATTTTAACACTATTTTTAATTCAAATTTATTTTCAATTTTTTAGTTGGATTTCTTATAAAAACGTTGTTTTAAGACTATTATTTATTTTTAGTTTTTTAACTATTCTTTATTTTAAATAAAATACATATTATTGTATTGTCTACACTACTACAGTTTGAATAAAATTGGGCCGTTTAAAGTGGGTCAAAATCGCATCCAAAGGAGTCGGTTACATACATACAAACAAACAAACATACAGGTGAAACTAATATAAAGCGTGTAATAAAGCGTGTAAAAACTGCCATTTTATAAAATAAGTACCTGTATACTCGTTTCGTATACTCATGTTTCGTATACTCTAAAAACTACCTCAAATAATGTTTCCTCTATTTAGCAACCGCTAAACTAGAAGCATTTAGTACTAATTGCAAAGTTTCTTGGACCAAGTCTAGTAGCACTCAGCTACTTTCATCATAGTTCGGGCATGATTTCATAAACAACATATTGAGGTTACCAACTAAAACCATCTATAGTTCATATTAAACACGGTTTTGCTCGTATCTTAGTTTAACAAACATTATAATATTCGTATTGTATTACTGAAAATTAGAAGGCCTTCAATTAATTCATCACCAATGCAGATTAAGGGACATACTGTTTGCCCAATTGCCGTATGTTTTCAAATCACTCATAAGGCTTTCCACAAGTTCATCGACGGCTGATTATTATAAAAAACCTAGATTGTATTATAAGTCTTTATAGAGATTGTCGAAGGCCTTATGGGCGGTTAAAAATATCTAATCGCGAATTGGTTACTACCGCACAATACTCGGATTCTGTAAGTTCAGGGCCTCCGTCTCAACTAACTCCTTTAGAAAAAAAGAGTCAAAATGTCAGCTCAACAACCTCAGCACCCTTTAAGAATCAAATTTTAATGTTCAGTGACGAATTAGGTAAAAATATGGGTACGAAACTGTTTAATCTCACTGACAAAAACATCTGTAATTTTAGTATGCCTGGGGCCACAATGGCGCAAGTATTGAATAAGGTAATTAGTGGCACTTATGACCCCAGCTCTACACTAATCTTGCTTTGTGCAAGACGGGGTAATATGAAACAAAAACTGTTACTTACATATTTGCAAAGATTACAAGAGTTAAATGTCAATAAAATCATAATGTGTACAATTCCTTATGTTAAGGATGACTTTACTGAAAACAAATTACGACAACAATTAAATATACTTTTGTATAATTCAATTCATTCCAGGAGACGGGCAGCAGCGTCTTCCTGCGTAAAACAACATCCACTGCGGTCACCAACCCGCAATGCCAAGCGTGGTGACTATGGCAATAAACCCCCTTATGGCAGTCACAAATAAACCTCGGCCCCCAGTCCCCGGCGGCCCCGCTATCCCTGGTTACGACAGCGGCCATGGTAACGGCGGGGCAGGGGGTGCTAAGAATCTCCGGCAGAGATTCGGCTGTCACAAAAGAAAACGACCTCTGCACCTGGCAACATACAACACCAGGACACTGAGAACCGACGAGAAGATACATGAGCTGGAAGCAGAGATAGATAAGTTACGCTGGAGTGTCATAGGATTATCCGAAGTCCGAAGAGAGGGGGAGGACACGGTAATCCTTAAATCCGGTAACTTATTCTATCACCGGGAGGGCGAACATCTGTCCCAAGGTGGTGTCGGGTTTCTCGTCCACAGGTCCCTCGTCAACAACGTGACGAAAGTCGAAAGTGTGTCAGCAAGGGTAGCGTACCTTATACTCAGAATATCAAAACGGTATTCGCTGAAGGTCATACAGGTATACGCACCGACCGCGACACACCCAGACGATGAGGTTGAGGCTATGTATGAGGACGTCAGTAGAGCAATACATGCCTCTAAAACTCATTTCACGGTGGTGATGGGGGATTTCAATGCAAGACTGGGCACGTGAGACGGCGACGAGCAGAGAGTAGGGCCCTTTGGGTTTGGACAACGGAACCACCGAGGCCACTTGCTTGCTAACTTCTTGGAGAAGGAGAGCCTCTTCATGATGAACTCCTTCTTCAAGAAGAAGCCACAGCGCAAGTGGACTTGGATAAGCCCTAATGGTTCCACGAAAAGCGAGATAGACTTCATTTTGGCAGACAAACGGCACATATTTAATGATGTCTCCGTGATCAACAGGTTCAAAACCGGAAGTGATCACCGAATGGTACGAGGCACATTAAATATCAACATCAAGCTGGAACGGTCACGCCTGATGAAGTCTACGCTCCGACCAACACCTTTCCAAATTGAGGGCTCCGAGAACTTTCAGCTCGAGTTGCGAAATCGTTTCGCGGGCCTGGAACAATGCGAGTCTGTGGACGAATACAACACCAGGATGGTACAAACCGTCCACGAGGTAGGGTCCAAGTTCTTTAAGGCCCCCTCCAGTGGTAGACCTCAAGTGCTCTCTGAACACACCCTCGGTCTTATAAAGGAAAGGCGTGAACTATGCATCCGGTCTCCGTCTTCAATGTTGAAATACAGGCAGCTTAATAAACAGATCTCTTGCAGCAGACGACGCGATCTGCGTGCTCATAACACAAAGCGCGTCAAAAACACTATAGAGCGGAACCAAGGCACTAAAATGTTCTCAAGGGATCTGAGTATTGGGCAAAGCCAGTTGACAAGATTGAAGACGGAGTCTGGCGCTATAGTTTCGTCTAAGCCTGAAGTTCAGAGAGAAATTGAGAGGTACTACGGACGGTTGTACAGCTCCTCAAAAGCTCCCGTCACCAATGTGGTGAACGATAAGAGAGCCAAATTGACCCGACACTATACCGAAGATATCCCGGACGTCAGCCTGTACGAGATTAGAAGGGCCCTTAATCAGCTTAAAAACAACAAAGCACCGGGCGATGACGGTATCACATCTGAGCTGCTGAAAGCTGGAGGGAAACCCCTCCTAGTGGCGCTCCAAAAACTGTTCGATACCGTCATCAGTAGCGGAACTGTCCCGGAGGCGTGGAGCAGAAGCGTGGTGGTACTGTTCTACAAAAAGGGTGACAAAGCCCTTTTAAAGAACTATAGACCCATCGCGCTTCTGAGCCACGTCTATAAGCTGTTCTCAAGGGTTCTTACTAATCGCATTGCGCGCAGGCTAGACGACTTCCAGCCTCCCGAACAAGCCGGATTCCGAAAAGGCTATAGTACCATGGACCACATACACACGCTGCGACAGGTTATACAAAAGACCGAGGAGTATAATCTGCCGCTATGTATTGCGTATGTGGACTATGAGAAAGCCTTCGATTCTATCGAGACCTGGGCAGTGCTAGAGTCTCTCCAGCGATGCCAGATTGACTATCGGTACATCGAGGTGTTGAAGTGTTTGTACAAAGCCGCAACCATGACAGTCCGAGTCCACGACGGAAGCACTGGACCTATTCCAGTGCAGCGCGGAGTACGACAAGGGGATGTTATATCCCCGAAGCTGTTTACCGCTGCACTGGAAGACGTGTTCAAGCTGATGGAGTGGAACGGGCTGGGTATAAACATCAATGGCGAACACCTCACACACCTTCGATTTGCCGATGACATAGTAATCTTGGCGGAGAACCTGGAAGAGCTCAGCACTATGCTAGGTGACCTCCATAGCGCCTCACAAAGGGTGGGTCTTAAGATGAACATGGACAAGACGAAGATCATGTCTAACGTCCATGTCACACCTATACCGGTTGTTGTTGATGGCGCTACTCTCGAAGTTGTCGACGAGTACATCTACCTGGGACAAGCGATCCGTATGGGTAAGTCCAGCTTCTAGAGAGAGGTAACTCGTAGAATCCAACTCGGTTGGGCAGCGTTCGGGAAATTACAAAGTGTCTTCTCGTCCAGAATACCTCAGTGCCTGAAGTCGAAAGTTTTCGAGCAGTGTGTGTTGCCAGTGATGACCTACGGCGCTGAGACGTGGTCTTTTACAGTTAGCCTTTTCCACAAGCTCAAGGTCGCTCAGCGAGCGATGGAGAGGGCTATGCTTGGTATTTCTCTACGCGACAGAATTCGTAATGATGAAATCCGTAGAAGAACTAAGGTTACCGACATAGCTCTCAAAATCTGCAAGCTGAAGTGGCAATGGGCAGGCCATATAGTTAGGAGGACCGACAACCGATGGGGAAGAAAGGTCCTTGAATGGAGACCACGTCTCGGCAAAAGGAGTACAGGCCGCCCTCCAACCAGGTGGACTGACGACCTGAAGAAGACAGCGGGTAGTCGCTGGATTCAGAAGGCCCAGGACCGGGAGGAGTGGCGAACGTTAGGGGAGGCCTATGTCCAGCAGTGGACAGTAAAAGGCTGATGGATGGATGGATGGATAATTCAATTGGCAACAACAATAATGTCATAACACTTGGATCTGATTGTAACGATCCAAATAGGTTTAGATTCATTGACATAAATAATTTATCTAGAAACAATTTTAATATTACGAAAGATAGAATTATTCTATCGAATTATATTTATAAACAGATAGCATATTTGCTATCTTATTATTTGACTGATAATGTATGTAATACTTTATCTTCCAAGACTACTGCTTCTATTGAGCACACCTATCTTTTAAGTAGTAATACTTGTTGTAGTACTACTTCGACTTGTTTGGATGTTGCTCCAAACACTTTAAATTAAGTAATCAGACAAAAGAGGCTCACGTCTCTAGTCTAGCAATAAAAATATGAACATGTATATTGAGAGCCCGTTGTCGAGTAGTTTTTTAAAGAACAATAATTGTCTAAATTTGGTGCATCAAAATATGCAAGGCTTACAAAATAAAGAGCTTGAATTGGACTTATTTTTAAAATATTACAATATAGATGTTATTTGCATTACCGAACATTGGCTGAAAGATTGCCAAGTTGTGTTTAACTTTGATAAGCACCAAGTTGCCAGTTCGTTTAGTAGAACGACAGCAATTCGCGGTGGCTCATTAATTATTTTAAAAAAAGACCTGAAATTTAAAGTCCGTAAAGATATAGTGAGCCTTTCTATTGAGCGAACTGTAGAAATAGCTTGTGTGGAGCTACCTTATTGTGTAATTGTTTGTATTTATAAACCTCCAAATGCATTGTTTGATATTTCGCGTCAGTTCTTGATGAATTATTTCTTAAATTATGTACCAAGAAGAAGAAGGACATTATTATTTGTGGTGATTTTAATATTAATCTCTTGGAGGAATCATCAGTTAGCAAAATGTTTTTATCGATAATGAAATGTTGTAATCTTACTAACCTGTTTTTAGAACCTACCAGAATTACTGATTCCACAGCAACTTGCATTGACAATATCTTTACTGATTGCACACCAGCTCATTCAACGATTATCAATAATCTAAGTTCAGATCACTGTGGTCAATTCGCATGTTTTAAATATGAAATTGCTAAACGGGTTGATAAGAATAAAGTGGTCGTTCCGGTGAGTAATAAACGAATGGAGAGATTTAGAAGTAAGTTTGTAAATGGATTGTCAGTTCCTTTCCATGGTAGTGTAAATAAACAATATGGTATACTATCCGATCACATCAACAAAGCATATTATTATAATAATGTATTTACCCCAAAGACAATCTCTCCAAAGATATGTAAGTCATTCAATGATTGGGCAACATTGGGACTATACCGAAGTAGGCAAAAATTATATGACCTTTATCATGAGAGGTCCTATAACCATAGTGAGTCCTTTTGTAACCATGTAAAAAATTACTCTAAAGTTTTTAAGAAAGTCTGTATCGCGGCCAAGTCCTTGCATATTAAAAATCAGATTAAATTCAGTAACAATAAAATAAAGACGACTTGGAACATCATTAATGCCGAAACTGGAAGATGCAAGGACCGTAACCATGATTTTAAACTTATTGCGGATAATACTGTGGTCAAACAAGATGAGAATGTAGCTACTATATTTGAGAATTTTTTTAGTGACATTCCAGTTTCGACAACTAAATCGCTTAACTCTTCCCCCGATGTTGCTGAATTGTTGCTCAAAGAAAATGTGAGTGAATGCAAATGTAACTTTAAATTCAGACCCATAGACGCCAATCATATTGTAAAAATATTCAGGACATTAGATGTTAAGAATACTACTGATCTTTGGGGTATTTCTGTAAAGATTCTTAATTCCATAATAGACTTAGTTGCGCCATACTTAGCCCTAATATTTAATAATTGTATAAAAAGTGGTGAATTTCCTGACTTAATGAAACATAGTAAAGTGATTCCTTTGTACAAATCGGGCAGTACTACTTACCCCATGAATTATAGACCAATTTCTGTTCTCCCCACGTGTAGCAAAGTATTCGAAAAAATTCTTCTTAACCAGCTATTGTCTTACTTCACAATTAACTGACTCTTACATAAGAACCAATTTGGCTTCACTAAGGGTCGTTCAACAACCGATGCAGGTGTTGAACTTTACACAGTTATTATAGAGGCTTGGGAGAGATCACAGGATGCCCTGGGTGTATTCTGTGACCTATCTAAGGCATTTGACTGCGTTCAGCATGAAACCCTTATCAGGAAACTCAACCACTATGGCATTAAAGGTACCGCGCTCAAACTCCTGTCATCCTATTTGAGGGATAGGACTCAGAGAGTTGAAGTGAATGGTAAAAGGTCGTCTGGGTCACCTGTAGAGATGGGGGTCCCGCAAGGTTCCATTTTAGGACCTTTTCTGTTTCTGTTGTATATAAACGATCTTCCTTTCATGGTTGAAAACAGTCATGAGATTGTATTGTTCGCAGATGATACTTCTTTGTTATTTAAAATCGATAGACGAATTTCCAATTATGACGACGTGAACAATGCTCTCTCTAAGGTAGTTCAGTGGTTCAATGTAAATAATTTACTATTAAACAACAAAAAGACTAATTGCATAAGGTTTTCACCCCCAAATGTTAGAAAAGAAAATGTAAATCCTCAATTAAATGGTGAGGATCTTGCCATTGTTGAAGCAGCTCCTTTTCTGGGAATTACAATAGACTCGAAATTACAGTGGGGACCCCACATCTCTCAGTTGGCGAATAGACTTAGTTCTGCAGTTTTTGCGATAAAGAAAATTCGTTCCCTCACAGACATTGAAACAGCCAGATTAGTTTATTTCAGTTACTTCCATAGTTTAATGTCATATGGCATTTTACTGTGGGGTAATGCGGCTGATATTGAATCAATTTTTATTTTGCAGAAAAGGGCTATTCGCGCAATTTATAACTTAGGTGTTAGAGAATCACTTAGAGAAAAATTTAAAGAGATCAATATTCTTACATTTGCTTCACAATATATCTACGAAAACATAATGTATGTACGCAAAAATAAAGAGAAATTCACAACCATATTGGACTTGCATAGTCCTAACTGTGCCTCAACTAGGAACGGCCACAAGCTGGCATTTCCGAAATGCCGGCTCCATAAAAAAAGCTCTTCTTTTATTGGGATGTCCATTAGGATATATAATAAAATCCCAATAAAGATTCAATCCCTGCCTTTAAAACCTTTTAAGAAGACAGTCAAACAAGTCCTCTGCCGCAAAGCTTACTACAACACTGAGGACTATCTTAATGATAAAAGAGCGTGGGAATGAATCTCGCCCACACAAAGCTATTTCTAAATTAAATGTAATATATAGTTTTAGTAATTACTCGCAACTGTGAGCAGCTGGAAGTGGGTTTATAGTGTCTCATACGATCAGCTGTCACGTGTGCCCATTATGTACCCATAGCCATACTGTTATCTCAATTACATATGTACTGTTTTTTTTAAAAGAGTGCTGGGAGTTTTTTTCCGCCGCCTTTTTTCTCTCAGCTCAACATCTAGCCCAAACGGGCACTTAAAGGCGATGACCGGGAAAAAATGACATTCATTAAGCGAATATTTTGTATTCCTAATATGAAATAAATATTTTTTCTTTTCTTTCTTTCTTACAACTTCAGTAAACCGCTGGAGTAGCGCGATCAGCGTGTTTGAGTAAGCTCCGGTCCTTCCAATTCATGGTGAGAAACCTGTCTCCAGTAGTGGGAGGTAAAGCTTACATCAGTGTGTATACTCGTATGTCTGTCTTTGTTACAATTTTGATTATTTTACTTTATAACTATTGCCGACCTCTGTAACGCAATGATTAGCATGCCCGACTGTCGATCGGTGCCGGGTACGATTCCTGGCGAGACGGAAATTTGAAAGATCAATTTAAATTTTTAAAATTTTGTGTTCTCGTGTTTATGTGTGTCCATGGTACCCTAGTCTTATGAGTATATTTATTCATTTTTATTATTTATAAGACAGATGAATATTTTGAATGTTTTGTACTATACTATTTAATTTTGGCAGCGTATTTTAACTTGGTTTATATAGAACAGAGAGTTTTCAGTGTTTTATCGTGACAGTTAATTAATTATTCAATTACGTTAATCACGCTAATCTAGTGAGCAATTAAATCAATCCTTGTTGATCAATTAGCTTGTTTGTTGCTGTACTCATCAGTTAAAGCAAAATAAAGTAAAAGCTAGTATGTAATAGTTAATTAGTTGTTGTTTTTTTTATAAATAAACCTAACAATAAGGCAGACGGGCCGCGTGATGTTAAGCGATCACCGTCGCCTATGGACACGGGCAACCCTAGGGGAGCCGCCCGAGCATTGCCGGCTTTGGAGGAGAGCTTTTTTTACAGCTTTCTTGAAGAACCCCATGTTATAGTCCACTGGGAATGCCTCAGCTGGAAGGTTGTCCCATAACCTACACGTCCGTGGTAAAAAGGAGCGTGCAAAGCGGACTGTGGAGGACCGCCACGAGTCCAGATGGTGCCAGTGGAACTTTAACCTTCGTCTGGTGGTATAGTCATGGAATGTAGTAAGAACAATCTTCTTCCCTCTCATTAAGTTGTCTCATACAGTCTTACAAGTCTTGCTTACTTCAGCTGGCGTCTTTCTTACCTACATCCCAATCTTTTTTGCGTCCCAATGCTGGGTTAAGGCCTCTCCCTAGACCTTACTCCAACATTCCACTGCAATACGGATTGGTGAAGTTGATGGATAGTGGATAAGCCGCTGTCAGATATTTTCAAACCGCCCATATGGTCTCTAACAAAATTAAACGACTAAGGCTCTATTTCCCCATCTTCAAGTAAAGTGTTGATTAGTTACGTCCCAAGTAAAATTAATTGGCAAGTAAAAGTTGAAGTGAGTACGGGTCAGTTTATCATATGATTAGTGCTACTCGAACATCGTGAAATTGAAATTGAAGTTACGGGTGACAATAAGCGTACTTGTCACTTTACTTGCAGGTGGTGAAAGAGGCCCTAACTATCGATAAGAACCGGGACGGCTTGACGCATCCTCAGAAGCACGGAAAATCGCATGAAATATCTCAAATAGCGGCTGCTTTCGCTTAGCGGCCATCACGTAACATCACATGGCCTGTATACCCGTCTGCTACTTCAGTGCAACAAAAAAATATGACTCGTTATTTTGGGAAGAAAGAAAGAGAGAAAGAAAAAAAGTTACTCGATATTTTGGGAAGAAATCGAGAGACATTCATGACTGTAAATAAAAAGGTTTTTGTAACTATCTTCATATGGAATTAAAAATTGTAAACTTGTGTTTGCTGTAAAAATATTAAATACTTTATGCAGTTTGGACATTTATTTCCCAAAACAATATTCTGCATTCTTAAGGTACCCAATACTTTCCTCAAGTAAAGCTCAAAGCTTTTATTGAAAAACTTGGCGAAGTTCTTTGTTTCTGGGTCACTGGCTTGTGGGTTTTGGATACGTGAATTGTAGCTTCTGTTATTTTAATAATCTTAATATGGAATTAAAAATTGTAAACTTGTGTTTGCTGTAAAAATATCAAAAACTTTATGCAATTTGGACATTTATTTCCCAAAAAAATATTCTGCATTCTTAAGGTACCCAATACTTTCCTCGAGTAAAGCTCAAAGCTTTTATTGAAAAACTTGGCGAACTTCTTTGTTTCTGGGTCACTGGCTTGTGAGTTTTGGATACGTGAATTGTAGCTTCTGTTATTTTAATAGGCATCATTTACATCTTTGGGAAATAATATGTTAAATTTTATTTGTTTTAACAATTGTAGAAACACTGTTATTAAAATTTTATTAAGTTTTTTTATGTTTAAGTTATAATAATTTATGTAGATTCTTATCATATATTTAATATTGGCTTTGTTATTGCTAACGGAATTCAGAAAGGTGCGAAATAAAATCTGACAAGACTATGTGTGTTCCCTCATATCAACCTGTCTGTAGAATAAAGTTACGTTTAAAAACTCAACTTTACAAGAGAGCGATTCTAAGGACAACTGATTCTTTCAATGAATATTTGACACTGTGTAAGGTAAAGTTTTTGTACGAAAATACTGCATCAAAGTGCATCATATATTTCCGAATTTAGCAATATTTATTTGCATTTCTGATGTTTTTTCTGCTGACATCTTATCGTCATATATGTATGTATGCTCATGTAACTTTAATTGTTTTAGGTAAAAGTATAAATATTATGTGTAGATGTAACTTTATTTTTGGACATGCTAGTTTTAATAGATGTATGTATAAAAAGTATAATATATAAGTGGGTGTTCTATATTACCTATGTAGATAGTAGTTATTTAAATGTGAAGTATAATAGTAAAAACCAATTAATGTAATTAATCTAACAATTAATCAAAGCATAATTTTGAATTTTAAAGAACTCGATGTTTTTCTTGAGTAAAGCTCAAAAGTTTTTAATTGAATCTGGTTCGTGGCTCGGAAGTTTGAGATACGTGATTTTTGATCTGAGTTTATCGGCGTCTTCGACAATAATTAATCAACACCTTTTTTGTTTTAACAATTTTGCAGACCATAAATGTTTTTTTTAATATTCTGATATAATTTGATGACGAATAAAGATACTTACGTAATCTAAAAAGGCTGTGCAATAAAATATGAGTCGTTTTATTTAAAATATTTCATAGTAATTTAAGATGTGAATTTGCAACTTGAAATTAAGTTGAAATCAATAGTTCGAGAGGAAGGAGGAGGAGGAGGAATATAAAATTATGTGCGATTTTGTCACTTATTTCTCAAAAAGCTCATCATAACTCGATTCCTAAAATATTATATTCAATGTTTTATATAATGCAGCTTTAAGGCTCTTATTAAAGAAACTTCCGAGCCTTTTTGTTTCTGGTTCACTGGCTCGCGGCTTGGCAGTTCATTCTTAAGCAGTTAATCCTCAAACTTCCTATGTTTCAATGAGTTTAAATATAATGAGTCTTGTTGATTGTTTTGCGCTTTAAACCTACTGACTTAATTCAGAAGTCCTTATGTACTTTAATAGTGAATTTGCTTTTATTTTTTAGTACTATTTGTACTTAAGAGACTAAACAATATCAATTTTGGTCTTTTATACGAGTACAAATACAAATACAAATCAGCTTTATAGGACACCAAAAATTCAAGAGTACAGCATTAAACATACGAGTAGTGTACAATACAGTGTAGACAAAAGGCGGCCTTATCGCTGATAGCGCTTTCTTCCAGACTGCCTTAGGGTAGTGAATGGTCAAATCCTTACTTTATTATCCCTACTAATATTATAAATACGAAAGTAACACTGTCTGTCTGTCTGCTATGCTTTCCCGCTTAAACTACTGAACCAATTTTAATGAAATTTGGAACACAGATAGAGTGGACCTTGGGAAAGGACATAGGATGGTTTTTATCCTACGGGAACCTATAAAACAGGGCCACGCAGGTGAAGCTACTGGCAGGAAGCTAGTAATATTATAAATTCGAAAGTAACTCTATCTGTCTGCTACGCTTTCCCGCTTTAACTACTGAACCAATTTTAATGAAATTTGGAACACAGATAGAGTGGACCTTGGGAAAGGACATAGGATGGTTTTATCCTACGGGAACCTATAAAACGGTTCCACGCGGGTGAAGTCGCTGGCGGAAGGCTAGTATGAAATAACTTTAAATGTCATCGGTAAACTGTAAATGGCATCGGTACACAAGAGTAATTGTAAATACAGTTAGTTGTATATATTATGGAATTAAAAAAGATAGTAGATAAAAAAGGATTGGTTGATACTTCCTAAGCTTTTAAAATAATATACAATTTTGATACGTCTGTAGGTATAGACCAAAAAATACAATAATCTGAATTTCTAAAGAACTTGATGTTCTTCTTGAGAAAAGCTCAAAAGCTTTTATTGAAAAAGTTGGCAAGCTTCTTTGTTTCTGGGTCACTGGTTCGCGGCTTGCCAGTTGTGGACACGTGAACTTTGCTCTACTTCTTTGAGAGTTATCACTTTCTTTGACCATTAATCCACGAATTCTTATTGGTTTAATTTTAGGTCCATCAGTATAATATTGTGGATCTTTGCATTTTTACATTGAATTTGCGTTACATTTAACTAAGTAATGATACACATACAGAAAACAGATATTTATTTTTTATGTAAGTGATTGTGATATTTTTTATGGAAGTGATGACGTCATGTGCACTTTGCCTAATTTCTTTGATCATTAGCTCCTTCTAGGGCGATTTATCCACAAATTTCTTTGTTTTTATTACTATTCTGTATGACAGTCTATTTGGATATCTACTTATATCAGTGTATAAGGATTTATGTATAACATTTTTCTATTGCATTTGCGTGATGTTTATAAGGCACATAACGAAAAATATTCTTCGGTGCAAGTATGGTGATCATCGCTTTCTTACCAATCAGACGAAATATTTTACTAGCAAATTCAACTAGATTAAACTTTATTTCTTCCGTTAATGAAGAATGAAAAACTATGTACCTACAAACTACTACTTCTTCTACTTTAAACTGAAAAGAAGATACACAGAAAAATTCTAGCTGTCTTTAGAAATCAAAATATTAACATATACTGTTTTTAAACTCAAAAGCTCTTACTGAAAATTTGGCAAGCTTCTTTGTGTCTGGGTCAGAAGCTCGCGGCTTCCTTGTTTTGGACGTGTGCACTTTGCCTTATTTCTTTGATCATGCGCTCTTTCTAGGGCGATTTATCCACAAATTTCTTTGTTTTTATTACTATTCTGTGTGACAGTCTATTTGGATATCTACTTATATCAGTGTATAAGGATTTATGTATAACATTTTTCTATTGCATTTGCGTGATGTTTAGGTATTGATAGGCACATAACGAAAAATATTCTTCGGTGCAAGTATGGTGATCATCGCTTTCTTACCAATCAGACGAAATATTTTACTAGCAAATTCAACTAGAGTAAACTTTATTTCTTCCGTTAATGAAGAATGAAAAACTATGTACCTACAAACTACTACTTCTTCTACTTTAAACTGAAAAGAAGATACACAGAAAAAATCTAGCTGTCTTTAGAAATCAAAATATTAACATATACTGTTTTTAAACTCAAAAGCTCTTACTGAAAATTTGGCAAGCTTCTTTGTGTCTGGGTCAGAAGCTCGCGGCTTCCTTGTTTTGGACGTGTGCACTTTGCCTTATTTCTTTGATCATGCGCTCTTTCTAGGGCGATTTATCCACAAATTTCTTTGTTTTTATTACTATTCTGTATGACAGTCTATTTGGATATCTACTTATATCAGTGTATAAGGATTTATGTATAACATTTTTCTATTGCATTTGCGTGATGTTTAGGTATTGATAGGCACATAACAAAAAATATTCTTCGGTGCAAGTATGGTGATCATCGCTTTCTTACCAATCAGACGAAATATTTTACTAGCAAATTCAACTAGAGTAAACTTTATTTCTTCCGTTAATGAAGAATGAAAAACTATGTACCTACAAACTACTACTTCTTCTACTTTAAACTGAAAAGAAGATACAAAGAAAAATTCTAGCTGTCTTTAGAAATCAAAATATTAACATATACTGTTTTTAAACTCAAAAGCTCTTACTGAAAATTTTGCGAGCTTCTTTGTGTCTGGGTCAGAAGCTCGCGGCTTCCTTGTTTTGGACATGTGCACTTTGCCTTATTTCTTTGATCATTAGCTCTTTCTAGGGCGATTTATCCACAAATTTCTTTATTTTAATTACTATTCAGTCTGACAGTCTATTTGGGTATCTACTTATATCAGTGTATAAGGATTTATGTTTATCATTTTTCCATTGCATTTGAGTGATGTTTAGGTATTGACAGATACAGTCATAACGAAAAATATCCTTCGGTGCAAGTATTAGTCCAGGGTCGATAATTTTTAAAACCAAAAAAAATCATAATAGGATGAAACCCATTAGAAAAGGAGGGAAATATGATAAAAATGAAAGGAAAAATAATTTACGGGCGATCTGAGGTTGGGAAGGGGATGGGGGTGAGTTTTTAAGGGTAAAAAACGGTTTTTCTCGATTTCCGGCAAAACTAAAAGTCCTATCGAAAAAAATCAAATGGAAAAGTTGTAGATAATAAAAAGATCTAAAACTTTTGTATTTACACTTTTTTCACATAACCTCAAAATTTATGTGAAAAATTCAAAAAACCAAGTTTTTGGTTTTTTATTTTTATCTTTTACAAAAAAAAATTTTTTTTAACGAAATTTTGTGAAAACTTACCTTTTTATGTCCCAAATACGCTGTAATTTATTTGATTAAAAATATTTATTTTTTCACCTTATTTTGAATTAATATCGAAAAAACAGCCTAATTTTCAATCGAAAATTCACCCGTCAAAATATCAGCTTTTTTCAAAAAGTTGGTGTGGTTTCTGTTCGTTGGAATCTCTACTTTCCGATGGTAAAAAAAAATATATGTTACTATGGTAAATCTTCTCAGAAAATGCAAAAATTCAAAATTTTTTTTATTGCATACACTTGCTTATCATCTGCCTTATTGCAAATGATACAAACAGATTCATCCATACTGATAATCTGGAAAGACAAAATCGAATTAATAATGTCTTCACTATTTAATCGTGAATAAACTCCCATGAAAAAAAAATATTAAAGAAATCAATGTCAAAATGTATAAATAATATATTTAAAATCTATAAAAAATATATAAAATATATATCGTAAATATATTTCTAATAAAACAAACTTTTGGCCGATTTTCATATATATTTTATACTTTTTTATAGATTTATAATATATTATTTATATATTTTGACATTGATTTCTTTAATATTTTTTTTTTCATGGGAGTTTATTCACGATTAAATAGTGAAGACATTATTAATTCGATTTTGTCTTTTCAGATTATCAGTATGGATGAATCTGTTTGTATCATTTGCAAAAAGGCAGATGATAAGCAAGTGTATGCAATAAAAATTTTTTTGAATTTTTGCATTTTCTGAGAAGATTTACCATAGTAACATATATTTTTTTTTACCATCGGAAAGTAGAGATTCCAACGAACAGAAACCACACCAACTTTTTGAAAAAAGCTGATATTTTGACGGGTGAATTTTCGATTGAAAATTAGGCTGTTTTTTCGATATTAATTCAAAATAAGGTGAAAAAATAAATATTTTTAATTAAATAAATTACAGCGTATTTGGGACATAAAAAGGTAAGTTTTCACAAAATTTCGTTAAAAAAAAATTTTTTTTGTAAAAGATAAAAATAAAAAACCAAAAACTTGGTTTTTTGAATTTTTCACATAAATTTTGAGGTTATGTGAAAAAAGTGTAAATACAAAAGTTTTAGATCTTTTTATTATCTACAACTTTTCCATTTGACTTTTTTCGATAGGACTTTTAGTTTTGCCGGAAATCGAGAAAAACCGTTTTTTACCCTTAAAAACTCACCCCCATCCCCTTCCCAACCTCAGATCGCCCGTAAATTATTTTTCCTTTCATTTTTATCATATTTCCCTCCTTTTCTAATGGGTTTCATTCTATTATAATTTTTTTTCACTTTTCATTATTTTTAAAGGCTTCTACCCTGGACTATATGGTGATCATCGCTTTCTTACCAATCAGACGAAATATTTTACTAGCAAATTCAACTAGAGTAAACTTTATTTCCTCCGTTAATGAAGAATGAAAAACTATGTACCTACAAACTACTACTTCTGTATACCAGTCTCTATTTAGAGCTCAAATCATTATGATATTATAATTTCGTAATTTGTTTAGGTTTTATTTATGTCTACAAGCAAAATATTTTTCTGGGTAGGTAATTTTCAGTGTGGTGATTTAAAATTTAACAAAAAGTCTCTTTTTTACAAAGACAAAGACTTTTATTTAAACAAATATGGGTGTTCTTATACATTTGGTTCGCCATATTTACCTACATGAGGTATGCAAATATTACAATAATTAAAACTTAAATAATTACAAATATTAAAATGTAAGGTACATTGAATGATTTCTTTATTATATTGTACTTATATTATTATTATCATTGTTTGTACCCATATAGTCTTGTCTATGTCTTTAAAAACAAGTTTAACTTCTAACCTTCTTAGTCCGTTGGTTTTTAAATATCCCCTCATTTGAATTAGCATATTACTAATGGAAAGAGCTGATGTCAGCTACGAGCTCATGACTAATGTGATTGAATAGGGTCAAGTTCATAAATTGTTGGAATCGGTCAAGGGAGCGCCGTTTACACGAAAAATAACCGTTTGCTGAGTAAGCTTGGTTTACATAAGACGAAAACAATACCTTCGTCTGGATTAAGTAAGTCTTCTATTAATATTGTAAAAATGTTTTTTTATTGTTTGAAGTTTTATAATGGATAAGCTTTAAACTTATCCAACCAACCCACATTGGAGCAGCGTGGTGGAGTACGCTCCAGGCCTTCCCAGTAAGGGTGAGAGACCCGTGCCCAGCAGTGGGGCGCAAAAAGGGTTGCAGCCAAGCTTTAAAACTACTGAATCGATTTTTTAAATTCTTTCGCCTTTATAAAGCTAAGTTATCAGCGCGTAACATAATAATATGCTAAATAAAATAATAACATCACGCTACGAAGAGCAGATTTTGAATAAAAAGTAAAATAGAAATGAGAAAATTTATGAATTTGTCAAAAGGTAATGCGCTGTATAAATGATTATATTATTTAATATCCTTTTAATTGACGACTTGCGTCACACGGACGCAATAGTAAACTTGCCGGACTGCCGATCGAAGGGTCTCAGGTTCGGCAGTTCGGTCCCGGTGAAGCAGAAATTTTAATAATGAGTTTAAAATTTCTATTCTCCTTCTGGTATTTGTGTTTTTGTCTCTGTTCTATTTGTGCACGTGTCAGTGTCACCCACCCACATAGGCTAAAAAAAAACATCACGCTACGAGTTGAGCCTTTGTGCAAATGGAATTTAGTGCGCTATGTAAAATATAGTATAATTTGATAATCCTTTTGATGTCTTAGTTATAACCACAATATTCCGATTTCGAAAGTAGGTAGCTAGTGTGGCCTAGTCGTTAAAATAGCTAGTCGTTATCATTAAAATTATTGACACTTGACCTTATTTGGTCTTTAATAACAGTAAGAATATTGTTGGTATCGACAAATAGGTAACTATCAATTAAACCATAATGGAGGCGTCAACAGTTGTTAGAAAATAATAAATTAATAATTGGCCTTATTGACACCTCCAATCCAAATTGGTAACGTAAAGGATTATAACGATAAAGATGCGAGGTGTAAGACCTTATTATGTTGTTTCAAAGATTGTACAAACATGCTTGTTATTGTCTTTAGTATACCCACTGTAATAGGATAATATAGAAAACGAAACTACGAGTAAGTAAGACGATGCGGTGTTTAATAGTTAAGTACCCGGAAGACCAACGTTGCTCGGAAAAACACAATTGATTTTATTGGTTTAATTTCAAACAAAACACTCATTGGCTTAGCTTAGTGATACTTGACAACGCCGTCTGAAATACGTATGTAGTTCTCAATAAAAAATATTGTCCCAAAAAAAGTAAAAAAAAAACGCTTTTTGCTTGATTGGGGTTTCAACTTGGGTTTCTAGTTTAACTGACGGAAACGGCGGATGAATTTGACGGCGTTCTACGCTACAATGCTATTAATACTCTCCAATAGATGTCAGACAGACTCATTGAAAATGCGGATAGAATGACAATTAAAAAAAAACCTAGCTGGATCGAATTAATACCCCGGAAACCTCCTGGGTACTAAATTTCATGAAAATCGTTGGACGCGTTATAATAAAAGTTACAAAAAAACCGACAGTTGAATAAATAACATTTAGTCTATGTGGCATGTAAACAAGCTTTAACTTTAGTGGGCTCCTGTTAAAACTAACTACTTTCTCCGTCACGCAACATAAGGCAAGTAATGGTTCGAATACGTTTGCTGGTAATTCAATAATATTCAAGTTTATTCTTCACCAAACCGAATTGGAAATTCCGCATTGGTGAAGTAAGCTCCATTTCTTCCTAATAGGGAAAGACCCTTGCCCATCAGTGGGACGCAAACAGGGTTGAAGCCAATATATTATAGGTATATACAATGTAGTTATGTTTGCTATGCAATATGCAATGTATGTGCTGTTTGTAGCAATAAGACCGCCTTTTGCTTACGTTTTAATATATCTATGTAATGTATGTTTTCCTTGTATTGGTGTGCAATAAAGAGTTTGTATTGTATTGTATTGTATTGTATTGTATTGTATTTAGGTATATAAGTTAAGTTTCGACACTTATTATAAAATCAGAGCAACTCCCAATTATTGCTCAGACTGTCTGTTTAAGTTCTTAAACGATCAGAAGTTTTATTGCAAGGTTAAAATGACAACGTAATTAAACCTAAATTTATTATAGAATCTAACAAAACTTTAAGACTTTAATCATCTGATAGCAAAGTGACTACAAAGAAAAACAATTTAGAAGAATTAACGTAACCTTCAAATTTAGAGTCATTCTTGAAGAGTGAAGGATTTAGGTTAGATAAAGTTGTGAGGCAGTTTTAATTGCTTTTGACGTATCTGATAGCTTAAAGGAATGGTCTACCCTTGAAATGAAGGCGATTAGCTGACTTAGTTATTGGAGTAATTAAAACCATCTAAAGATCACAATAATAGATACTTTATTATTGTTACTTTAATATTACAACCCCTTTAGAATATTATTTACCTAAATCCTGTCTTAAGGCAAACTCACATTACAGACTAATATTGAAGAGCTTTTTTGTTTGTTTCTTGGTTAATTAATAGAATCAGTTGTTTCTTTACGGAACTCTTTTGTTACTTGCAAAGTACTTTGCGAGTAACCGTCGTAGAGTCAATAACCCTGATGATGTTCTGTTTTGGGGCGAAACACGTGTTGGTGGTGGTACGTATGTTGGTGGTGGTACGTATGTTGGTGTTGGTTTTTTATTGTTGCATGTGCATGTATCCTTTGTGGGAGGGAGGTGCTATTGCATGAAAAAAGTATACACCATCATACGTTCTGATTGCGGATTGTTGCAAAGTAGTTTTTACCTCACTTAATTTTTAAGTTTTCTAGCTATTCTCCTGAACTACTTTTGGATTGGAAAATTCCTTTTGTGTTGAATGGTCCATTTATCAAGAAAGGTTTTAAGCTTATAAACATCAATCTGTAATGCGGGTAAAACCGCAATGAACATTTGGTGTGGCTGGAATATAAGGATGAAATTTTCGTGAAAATTTTCGTGAAAGTTTTCAGAAGTTTATCATCACCGTGCATGTTGAGAGTAACTCAGAACTTCTCGAAGACAAGATGCCCATCAATCCGCACTTGACATCTACGATAATATTAATAATTTAATATTTAATAATTAAAAAAATGTATAAGATTTTCACCCCTAAATATAAGGAAAGATCCGTAATTAAATGGTGAGGAACTTGCCATTGTTAAAGCAGCTCTTATTCGTGGAATCACAATAGACTTCAAATTACAGTAGGGGCCACAAATCTCTTAGTTAGCGAATAGACTTAGTTCTGCAGTTTTTGCGGTAAAGAAAATTCGTTCCCTTACAGACATTGCAACACCAAGATTAGTTTATTTCAGATATTTCCATAGTTAAAAAGAAAGATAAAATTTTAAAGAAATAAATATTGTTACATTTGCTTCCCAATATATTTACGTAAAAATAAATAAAAATGTACTACCATATTGGAGTTGCATACGGACGGCCACAAGCTGGAATTTCCAAAATGCCGGCTCGATAATAGTAGTATATTTCATTACAAGTGCGGAAAGGCTGTCATTGCAACGAGTTCCGACAAATGTCTACCCGAGCCGAGGCGCAGCCGAAGGTGAGGGTTGACAGTCTGAACCACAGAACATATTAAAAGACCTTTTTTAATAGTGTTCTGTGGTCTGAACTCCTTCCAATGACGGTTCCGCACGTGTACTGAACGACTATTTATAATACAGTTGCGAAAAAATGAAGCAATTTAATAAAATAATAAAAGCACAAATACACTCAACTAACTAATCATCTAAACTCACAAAGAACATTTTTGAAAAATGGCGCCAACCGTAAAAGAATATAAGCAGAGGATTTTTTTGTTTTCTTCACCCATTCTGGGTAGGCAAAGGGAACTATGCCCATACAGCCAAGTCTTCAGTAGAATTTTTTTTATTGATATGAAATGAAAATGTTAATGAGATGAAATAAAATGAAACCTAACCTAACTCATTGAATCAAATCATTAAATCTGATATTGAAACAAATTAGTAGCTTCTTTTTAGAAATATTTTCATGAATCAAAAAAACTTCTAAAACTACGTGGTTGTTTTTTTTTTCTTTTTAATAGACATTATTTTGACAGTTGGGAAAGAAAATGCACGAGTTCGGAAAAGGTAAAGAAAAAGCACGAGTGTGTAATAGCCTACTTCCCGAACGCTATACGTCCCTGCAATACGCCACTTTTTGAGCAACTGTATTAAAAAAAGTCATTCTTTTATTGGGATGTCTATCAGGATATATAATAAAATCCCAATAAAGATTCCATCCCTGCCTTTAAAACCTTTAACGGAGCAGTCAAATAAGCCGGCACAAGGACTTGTTTGACTGTCTGCAAGGCTTACCATAACACTAAGGACTATCTTAATGGTAAAGGGGCGTGGGAGTGAATCTTGCTCACACAAAGCCATTTCTTTATAGAATTTATTAGTTTTAGTAATTACTCGCATTTGTGAGCAGGTGGACGTGGGTTGATAGAGTCTCACATGATCAGTTGTCACGTGTGCTCATTATCGATCCATAGCCATTCTGTTATCTCAAATATACTTTTTTTTTAAAAGAGTGCTGCTAGGAGCTCTTTCCGCCGCCTCTTTCTCTCAGCTCAACATCTAGCCCGGGATAAATGACATTCATTAAGCGAATATTTTGTATTCCTTATATGAAATATATTTATTATTATTATTATTGTCTATGACCTAATTTCTTCTCAATGCCGCGAGAAGACCTGTGCCCAGCAGTGGGACTAATAATTTGTATTTGAATTTGTGTTTATAAGGTTACAAGTGCAAAGCGTGATAAGTACTACGTGGTATATGCATTTTGTAAGTTTAAGTAAAATTCACATTACTACCTTTATTTTCACTGATAAATTTTTGATTATTCGAGATAATCCTTACGACAGTATTGCTGTCGTCTGTCGTATTATTTTCGATTAAATTGCTATTACATTATTATTGTGACTATATTGGCATTTCTAATTGTTTAGTTTTGCTTAAAATAAAAAATAATCAGATGAAATCTGTCATCAAAGTAAAAAGAAAAATACCTCATTTCATACCTCATCTTATTTTCGTATTGTGAAAACAACAAATCTGCTATGTTATACTCTGTTGTTTTAATACGTCCTCTTATGTTCATTCCTATTTATATTATAATATGTTCTGTAAGAGAACAATAAATTCTGATTTCTTTACCGAGCTATGTAAACATATAAATTAACATTGACCAAGTAATTAAATACTAGTATTTAGACTTTGTAGTGAAAATCATGACATTTTTTATATCTCATACCTTTAAATGAGCAATTTTTTTATATACCTAAACATATTTTTTGAATCTCGGAAACGGCTCCAAGAATTTTGATGAAATTTAGTAATAAATTTTTGGTTTCAGGGGTGATAATTCGATTCAGATAGATTTTATTTTTAGAAATTTTAAAGAATTAAAAATATTTTCAGCGATAATCAACTAAAACATGTGACAGTCCACCTCGGCTAGGCTCTATAAGCGGTGAGCAGGGTGCACCAGATGTTAGGGTGCACCGGTGTGTGTGAGGGTGTGTGGGTGTGTAGGCCTGGAGGACGGTGTGGTTAAAAAAAACTACACAGAACAATAAAAAAAATGGACTATTTATTATCAATTCTTCAAAGGGTAATTAAACTGTTGGGCGCCTTACCACACTATCACAATCAAACAGTTGGTTCAAATTATTATATCTAATTTCACTTAAATAAAAGTACCTAAGAGGTTCTTATTACCTAATACAGGTAAAATACCTAAGAAATAAGTCTTAAGTTTAACAGTTTTCTCCTTATTTGTTGTTCCCTTTATATAGATAAAAGGTGAAATAATTTAAGATAAAAAGGAAACTGAAGTTAAAAAAATATACTCCTACTTCCCTCCTTCAAGGAACCCGGAACAATCCTTGGAGAGGCAGCATAAGTTTTCTAAATGGAGACCGCAGATACCAACACCCACAGGGCGTCACGCTCCGGATGGGGTTGAGGTCTCCAAGACGGTTCAACCAATTCAACCCTCAGGAAGATTCCAACGCGATGATTACTACCACGTGGATGTAGAATGGGGTTGATGGAGTGGACGTCTCGTGAAGTAAAAGAGAAGAAGAAGAACCAAGAAACGAAGAACCCTGGAACACAAAGGAACACGTGGTTAACCTTTGTGTTTGACAATAGGCCCACCAAATAAACCTAACCTTTTTAAAAAAAATGGTTCAAAACTTACCAACAAAGGTTGGGTTCTTCCAAAATAAATAAGGTGAGGGAGTTCGGCGAGGGTCAGGCGCTCGAACTCAACCCCAGGAAATGGCAGCTAAAAACAAAAGGAACGCACTTCTTAGCACCAAAAATACTGTGCACAGCACTAGGAAACACTTTTTAAAGAAAGAAGAACTACAACAAAAATCCATCAGATTCTCACCAGCTATACTGAAGAATAGCGCACGTGGTCTAAGAACACGGGCTACACGCGACGACTCTGCTTCTATTTGACGCCGGCTCCGGAGAAAGAAAAGGCGGAGGCCTACCCCTCCAGTCCTTATATACGTTTGCGAACGCCGAAAGTTCGAGAAACCCACTTCTTGCACCGTAATGCACCATGGTCACAGACAAAACAAAAAAAAATAAAGCAACACTGTATCGCATAAGTCCAATTGCAACTATGATTTGAAAAAAAATATACTTTACCGACATTTAAGAAAAACAACTCTCGTGACGGACATGGGCCTAGTTTGACAAAGCAATTATTATTTATTTTAAAATCTAGGATATCTCAATTTTAATTCTAAAATAATTTACTACAATTGATGTTGGCCAAATAATGCTATACCAATACCCTTTTCATAAAAAAAAAAAACAACTACCTGTACTTACAAACGTCAATGCCAGATGTTAATATAATGTCAGTCAGTCCGTCAAGTACAAAAAAAAACTAAAGACAAACAATGGTGATTTACAATTTATTATTTAAATGCAAAACAAGTATGTTATTATATGTGGAAAACCAAAGCAAAAAAGTAAGTGTTAACAGTGGTGTAAAATACAGTGTTACAGTACATCTCCCGTTGGAAAGAAAAATTTTATTTTGAAGAAATAAAATTTTTCGACAAACTTCGACCCGACAAAAATACCCAGACCATACCACCTTCTACGCCTATTCCTCTTCCCTATTCCTGTCCACAAGATCTTTGATGTGAAATTGACCCAAAGATTTCCCATCCAAAGACTTCAATGAATAAACTAATGGAGAAAGTTTCTTGCTAATTATACACTTTTCAAATTTCGGAGACAATTTGGAAGAAAAGTACTTGGGAGCACTGGATAGGGGAAAACATCTTTTATAAATTATTTGCCCCTCCTGAAACTCCACTGGTCGCTTCCGCAGGTTATAGTATTTGGCGTTATGTTCATGAGCCTTTTTAAGATGGGAATGAACTTTGCCAAATATTTCCTTTAACTTCGGCAATCCCTTCGGAAAGGTGTCGGAATCCACTTGTATGGCTTGCTTATCTATCGGGGTGTTCAAATTATATAAAGCTCCATCCAAGACTATCTCCCTACCATGGTTCAAAAAATAAGCTGAGAATTTGGTGCTATCGTGAACAGAGGTGTTCAAGGCACACTGGATCTCAGGAATGTTCTGGTCCCAGTTGCGATGATCAGAACGCACATAAGATGCAATAGCCCTAACAATATCTCTGTTCACTCTCTCTGTTTGGTTTGTCTGAGGGTGATAGCGAGGATTATAAAACAAATTAGGCACTCCAAATTGAGTGATAAGATCCCTAAACTCCTTAGAAGTGAATTGAGGTCCGTTATCAGTGTATAAAAATTTGCAAACTCCATGAACTAAGAAAACCTTTTTATGAAGAATGTTTACAATATTTTTAGCAGTAGCAGTACGCATAGGAAATATTAAAACATATTTTGAAAAATAATCAGAAACTACAAATAAATATTGGTTCCTAGAATAAGATGGAGGAAAAGGTCCAAGTATATCACAAGAAATAGCTTCCCATGGTTGTGAAACTAACTTGGGATTTCCCATGAGTCCGGGGCGTGCTGTATTAACAGGCTTGTAACAGCGACAAGTTTCACAAGAATCCACATAGGCCTTGACATCTTTAAATAAAGAAGGCCAAAAGTAATACGTGGAAATCCTCTTGTGGGTCTTAGCCACACCAAAATGTCCTGCCTCGGGGTCATCATGGTACCTCTTCAGAATGTCTGGTCGCTTCTCCAAAGGAACCACCAGCTTCCAGTCAAACTGAGAAGTTAGGTTATATTTATTCTTGGACAACCGGTACAACTTCCCCTCAATGATACTAAAATTTGGAAAATGGTTGGGATTCCTATTACATCCATCAAGTAATTTAAGGTACCACGGGTCAGAGACATCCTCGGGAACAATGTCGATAGAGTCAATCTTGATTCGGGATAAAGTGTCCGGAATAACATGTTCCTTCCCTTTTCTATGGATGATTTCAAAATCAAATTGACTCAACCGACATGCCCATCGGTTAAGTCTGCCCGTTGGATTTTTCAAATTATAGAACCACAGAAGTGAGGCATGGTCAGTCACAATAAAACACTTCTTGCCCTCTACATAGGAACGGTACTGCTCTAGAGCATAAATGACGGCTAGTAACTCCCGTTCCGTGGCGGTGTAATTTGTTTCAGGGGCAGAAAGTGTCCTACTGCAGTAAGCAATTGGATGGTCCACACCCTCATGCTTCTGGGTTAAGACACCACCAATAGCATAAGAAGATGCATCGGTATGGATGTAAAAAGGTTCCTCAAAATTAGGACACCTAAGGATAGGAGATGATACAAGAGCAGATTTTAATTGTGAAAAGGATTCCTCGGCATCAGCATCCCATACAAATTTCACCTTCTTACTAGTAAGCCGGGAAAGGGGCCTAGCCACTTTGGAAAAATCCTTTATAAATCTACGATACCAACCTGCCATACCTAAAAATCGCTTAACCTCTTTCCCATCTGTAGGAGTGGGAAAATTCATGATCACATCGACTTTTGATGGATCAGTCCTAAGACCAAAGCAATCTACAACATACCCCAAATATTTTAATTCACTCCTACAGAACATAGATTTCTCCATGTTGATAGTGAGGTTAGCAAACTTAAGTTTGTCATAAACCCGTTTTAAAATATTTATATGTTCCTCAAAGGTACTAGTACAAATAATTATGTCATCAATATAACAAAATACTTTATTGTCAAATTCTGCACTAAAGAGACTATCCATCAACCTTTGCATGGTTGCAGAGGCTCCCATGAGACCAAAGCACATCACCTTATAATGGAATAACCCTCGTCCTGGCACTGTAAAAGCCGTCTTCTCCCTCGAAGACGGAGAGAGAGGCACCTGGTGATATGCCGCACTCAGGTCCAGGGACGTCAAATATTTGGCGTCCCGAAGGTTGTCCAATATATAATTAATGTAAGGTAATGGATAGGCATCAGATTTAGAAACGGAGTTGACCTTCCTGCTATCAAGGCAAAGTCTCACCTCACCATTGGACTTAGGCACCATAGTAACGGGTGAATTCCAAGGCGAAGATGAAGGCTCAACAATTTTGAGTTTTAACATTCGGTCTAACTCACTGTTTAAATGCTTAAGTTTCTCCGGACTAAGGCGATAGTACTTCTGCTTAATTGGTTGGGCTGACCCAGTATCAATATTGTGTTCAATTAAATTTGTAAGACCCAAACCAACAACATCAGTATTAATGTTATTAAACAAAGTTCTGATTTGCTCTAACCGAACTTTTTGAGAAGCGGTTAAGGAGTCCAGGCTCCTTAAGCCATCTTCCTTAATATTACTAAGATTAAAACTATTAATATCGGATGTAGGTAAACAGGATAAAATATCAGGACCTAAATTAAAAGCTTTCCAAAAATTAATACCAAAATGAATAGGCAATTTAATTTGTGGCTGAACATAGAAAGTAACTACTTGCACCATTCCATTGCATTCTACCGGAAGGTTCATATAAGATTTACAAACTAGTTCATTTCCACTAGCTACTCTCAGCACTCTGGGCTGGTCAAAGTTTAAAAGTGGAACCTTTAATTTTAAAAACAACTTGTGAACATTGTCACCTAAAATAGAACATGAAGCACCACAGTCCAATAAACCACACACCTTTTGTCCTAAGATGGTAACTGACAAATATGGCCTACAGTCCTCAGCTGGTGGTGAGAATAAGGGTTCTATTGAGTGGTTGTGTTCAACTACTGACCCTTCCGGTTGCTGCGACACCTTACATGGCAGAGTCGAGCGCCTCTTAGGCTTGGCTCGCTTCGACTCAGGCCGAGCAGGGGAAGCAGAGACTGGTGTGCCGGACTTAGTGGAATGCCCTTTAGAAAATTTCACATTGATATCAGGAGCTAAATGTGTCTCCGGAACCCTGGCATTCACGGAGACAGGCCTATTTAGTTTTTTTGAATAGGAGCACTTAGGGCAGTTAACAACTCTCACACCCTTTTCTCCACATTTATAACAAAGTATATCCCCAGTAAGAGTGCATTCCTTAGTAGGGTGCCCAGTCTCCCCACAACGGAAACACTTATGGTTTGCAGATCGTGATACAGAGGATACCTGAGAGAGTTTAGGTGGCTTAGATGTGGTTTCAGCCTTAAAAGGTAAATTAAAATCTGGAGCCAAAGATTTCTTTACAGGTGGAGGTTCAACAAAACTTTCCATTCTGTATCTTATTAATTCACATTTTTTCCCAAGTTCTAATAACTGAGATATAGATTTTATGTCTAATAATATAAATTCTCTACTATATTCGGGGCGGACATTCCTCAGAATAATTCTGAGTTTATCCTCCTCAGACAAAGGAACCGAGAGCTGGGACATCATTCCTAACATTATAGAGGTATAGACAGCAATGGATTCCCCCTTTGCTTGCGTGCGAGAATGTATCTCTTGCAATAACCTATGGTCATAGTCAGGCAGATCAAAATCATTCCGTAAAGCGGACAAAAGGCTTGATAAACTAGAAAAGTTAGACTTATTGGCACGGAACCAGCACAAAGCCGGACCGGACAATAAGTCAGGAAAACCATGAAGAGCCTCCTCTTCGTTAATGCCCCTAGCCACTCTGAGCTCTTCTAATCTATTAATGAATGAACGAACACAAGTTTGCCCATCAAATTTTAAGTTTAAACTATTTAAATTCACCTTGTGTTCTACTTTATGGAGGATACTGCGCACTACCTCTCTTTTACTACCGCAGCTCCCCTCTGATTCTGAACTAGAGCTATCCGGATCTAAGATGGAAACACTTTTGACCAAGGAATCCCTAAGTTTACTCGTCTCCCCCTCATACTTTGAGTCTGAGATTCGGTTCAACCTTCTTAACAAATAACGGCACCGCCCTAACAAACGCATACGAGTGGATTCCGATGAGGTCTCGTCCGAAGCCAAAACCGAAGCTAAATCACTAACCTTTGCAGAAACTACCTTCAACTCTTCACCCGCATCACCGTCGGCCTCCTCACCAGACACGTTAAGGGTACCTCCATGGGTGAGCTTCAGAGTGGAGCGAAGCTTCCTTCGGAGCTCCTCCAGACGACTCTCCGAAGAAACTGAAATTTTCCGGATAGACAGCTCATAAATAATTTCATCTTTAGTTAGGAATTTAATGTTGCAACCTAAACCTGCCATATTTAAAATAAAGAGATAAAGTAATTGTTAATTAAATTAAGTTACAGTTCTAAAAGGAACACTTTAAAGATTTAAATAATCTGAGTGTAAACTCAAAAGTTCAATTTAAAATTAACAATTAAAATAACATTTGAAATTCAAATTGACAAAAAGTAGATTCAATTTGGAAACCAAAAAATTAAGTTAAAGATACAATTTACAATATTAATTGAAATATTAACCTGAAAAGTTAACAAGTACAATTTACTTAAAATAACAAACAAAGTTGTACAAGTGAACCAACTGTTTTCCAGGCCACACGTTGGGAACGCCACTGTGACAGTCCACCTCGGCTAGGCTCTATAAGCGGTGAGCAGGGTGCACCAGATGTTAGGGTGCACCGGTGTGTGTGAGGGTGTGTGGGTGTGTAGGCCTGGAGGACGGTGTGGTTAAAAAAAACTACACAGAACAATAAAAAAAATGGACTATTTATTATCAATTCTTCAAAGGGTAATTAAACTGTTGGGCGCCTTACCACACTATCACAATCAAACAGTTGGTTCAAATTATTATATCTAATTTCACTTAAATAAAAGTACCTAAGAGGTTCTTATTACCTAATACAGGTAAAATACCTAAGAAATAAGTCTTAAGTTTAACAGTTTTCTCCTTATTTGTTGTTCCCTTTATATAGATAAAAGGTGAAATAATTTAAGATAAAAAGGAAACTGAAGTTAAAAAAATATACTCCTACTTCCCTCCTTCAAGGAACCCGGAACAATCCTTGGAGAGGCAGCATAAGTTTTCTAAATGGAGACCGCAGATACCAACACCCACAGGGCGTCACGCTCCGGATGGGGTTGAGGTCTCCAAGACGGTTCAACCAATTCAACCCTCAGGAAGATTCCAACGCGATGATTACTACCACGTGGATGTAGAATGGGGTTGATGGAGTGGACGTCTCGTGAAGTAAAAGAGAAGAAGAAGAACCAAGAAACGAAGAACCCTGGAACACAAAGGAACACGTGGTTAACCTTTGTGTTTGACAATAGGCCCACCAAATAAACCTAACCTTTTTAAAAAAAATGGTTCAAAACTTACCAACAAAGGTTGGGTTCTTCCAAAATAAATAAGGTGAGGGAGTTCGGCGAGGGTCAGGCGCTCGAACTCAACCCCAGGAAATGGCAGCTAAAAACAAAAGGAACGCACTTCTTAGCACCAAAAATACTGTGCACAGCACTAGGAAACACTTTTTAAAGAAAGAAGAACTACAACAAAAATCCATCAGATTCTCACCAGCTATACTGAAGAATAGCGCACGTGGTCTAAGAACACGGGCTACACGCGACGACTCTGCTTCTATTTGACGCCGGCTCCGGAGAAAGAAAAGGCGGAGGCCTACCCCTCCAGTCCTTATATACGTTTGCGAACGCCGAAAGTTCGAGAAACCCACTTCTTGCACCGTAATGCACCATGGTCACAGACAAAACAAAAAAAAATAAAGCAACACTGTATCGCATAAGTCCAATTGCAACTATGATTTGAAAAAAAATATACTTTACCGACATTTAAGAAAAACAACTCTCGTGACGGACATGGGCCTAGTTTGACAAAGCAATTATTATTTATTTTAAAATCTAGGATATCTCAATTTTAATTCTAAAATAATTTACTACAATTGATGTTGGCCAAATAATGCTGTACCAATACCCTTTTCATTAAAAAAAAAAACAACTACCTGTACTTACAAACGTCAATGCCAGATGTTAATATAATGTCAGTCAGTCCGTCAAGTACAAAAAAAACTAAAGACAAACAATGGTGATTTACAATTTATTATTTAAATGCAAAACAAGTATGTTATTATATGTGGAAAACCAAAGCAAAAAAGTAAGTGTTAACAGTGGTGTAAAATACAGTGTTACAAACATAAACTGATAAATACGACTCTTCCTGACATCCTATTCCTGACATTGGAGATTATTAATAATATTGTGGCGTAGAACGCTGTCAAACGCCATCCGCCAATCCGACGTTCAAAGAAATGACAATATCGATTTGAAAGAGGTCTATAAAAATTTTGTTAATTAAATTAAAGCTTCCTTGGCCGAATGGTTACGTGGGCTGACTGCGGAACTAGAGACTCGGGTTCAAACCTTAAAGAAAGCCATAAGTATAGCGTTAATTTTTTTATTTTTTTATGATGTTTTTTATTGGGAACTATTTTAGATAGCGTTGTTAAGTAACACTAAGCAAATGAGAATTTCGTTTGAAATTAAACCAAGAAATTAAATTGTTTTTTTTCCGAGCAACGCTCGGTCGTCCACTCACTAATAATTAATGTACAAATTAAATGTAATCAATATACATAAATAAATTTATAACGACGTATTAATTATATAGCGATGATCGGGTTTCAATTATTAAATTTAATCGAATACGCAAACAGTATTACGATAACGATATTAATAAGTAAATTAAAATCACATAAACCTATTAAGTCCTGAGTTTTGCGATATCCGAGCAGGATTGTAAAATCATTAAGTTTTAAAATAATAAACTTTCATTACATTAATAATAGTTTTTTGTTATAAGGATAATGGGTTTAATAATATAAAAAGCATTTCTCAGTTAATTTGTTTATTTATTTTATTTGAATTTGATTATTTATTTTATTTAAATTTGTTTATTAATTTGGGAGCCCTAAATGCTAGGCTGGTATAATCGTCGAGTTAGTCGTTAAAACTTGAATGTTCAGACACATTTAGTTACAAAAAGGTTATATTAATATGGATCCAAAATATTAGCTTCTTCTTAAAAAGTGTTCCTCGACATATTTTTTAACGGTGCATAAAAAACGCGCATGACCCGGCGGTTAGCGTACAACGCAAATAATCTATGCAACTAAGCCAAACGGGCGCGGTCGGGTGTGAGATGGGTGACCGCTAGTGGCAAAAAAAATCATGCACGTTTCCGTGCTTCGGAGGGCACGTTAAGCCGTCGGTCCCGGTTGTTGTCGCTAGATAACAGTCGTTAAACCTTGTCGGAGGCCTTATGGGCGGTTTAAAAACATCCGACAGCGGGTTGGCCACTAACCTGCATCTCCACCAACCCGCATTGGAGCAGCGTGGTGGAATAAGCTCCAGGCCTCCCCAATAATGGGGAGAGACCCGTGCCCAGCAGTGGGACGCAAAAAGGGGTTGCAGCCAGCCAGCATGAAAAACGATTTGGTAATACATTCTTCGTAGTATTGAAATGCGCGTCACGCATCCAGAGACGCTAGCAGTCCCTAATATTGTTTTGCTTCATCAATATCCTTAAACTTCTACTTGAATTTTAAAAGACTTGCAGGCTTTGGACTGTATTCATCTGACCTGTGAGTACTTGCGAAAATTTCTCTCTACACGCGTGAAGGTCTCATGGCATTAGAACGTTTTTCTTCGTGGCGACCTTCCACAATTTATCAATAGATGGCACATGCGTGCGACGTATTATAATATGCGACTATCGACAACGCATCAAAAGATAGCGCTACAGTTATCCTGAATTTATTTATTTATTATTTGTAGCACCTTAAACTAAGGGTTACAGGGTAAGACTTAATGCCTAATGGCATTCACTGCCAGCCCTGGGTGATGGTTAGAATTTACGGTAGGCAGGAAAATTTCTAATTAAAAGATTTTTAAACAGAAAAGAAGATTAAGAAATATTAATATGAATGAATCACAATATGTAAGTACTTTTAAGATCTTGCATATACACAAGTCGTGTTTTATTACTTTTATTTAGGGACTATGAACACGAAAGATATGAGCAAGAAAGCTCTTGGTATAACTATTTATATATTGTAGCTTGGTGGGAGATCGTTTTTTCCCAATTCGTCACCGCAGAAGAAGTGATTAATACACACTTCACGATATACTTATGAAAAGGTCACTTTGACTTATACGCGAACCACCGGCTAATAAGTCTAATATATAGAAATCATATATTACTGCAGTTAAGCTAACTTTGAAGAAAGTTAACCTACATCAAAGTAAGTATGTACTATAAAATTTGCCAACGTTCAAAACCCGTGTACCATAAATTACATTCATTACGCGAAGTGGGGTTATGATTTAGAAATTTTAAGGCTAGCCGTAACTTATCGTTTCATAAGCAACAGAGGGTAATATTTTTACGATACTGAAGTTTTATTCATGGCATAAACGAACAATGTGCGAATAAAATAGCCGGGGGCGGTATGGAGTGAAATATGGATTTTGGAATCCGAGGCGCGATTTGAGTTGTAGATTGAAATATAACGGGTAGTTTCAGCTGAATTAACGTTTTATCTACAAATAGTTTCGGTTCTGCGGATTACGCTGGATTTTTGTGTATTACAGTACAGTATGTTCAACAGTTTCAATTATTTACAAGCAATCCGGTCTTGGACTACCATTGATATACTTTTAATGAGCTGTCAAAACGTGACGTCTTCATACATTTTATATGAGAAAATGATTAGGGACGTCACAACTCATTTATAGTCAATTGACTAGATTTATATTGAATTAAAAGGTAGTAAAAATCATTTATAATAAATATTTTTGTGAAAATACGAACTAAAAAGTAAAAAATAAGAAGAAAATGTATTTTACTGTAAGAAAAAGCGTGGGGTGCATGGTGTCAATGGTATCTTAAAAATCACCCCACGCTTTTTTTACAGTAAAATACATTTTTTTCTTATTTTTTACTTTTTAGTTCGTATTTTCACAAAGGCGTGTTTTTTAGTTTTTTAAACTACATTATTTATTATAAATAATTCTTTTTTCAAATAAATATTTTTCCCTTAAATAGTAATTTTTTTCTAAATATTTTCAAAGTCAGGTGTCCCCTGAGTCACGTTTAGTAAATATTTTGATTTTTTTATGATTTCCTGCCACTCGGGACGGAAATCTTAGTTTACTCATGTCTCTTTCATTTTTGTTTTACAAAATTGGAGGGAATAGAAGAAATTGATTGACTTAAATTTTTCTACGTGAAATTATTATATAGGAGCAGGTTTGTTATGTATTAGGAATCTGCTAAGCATAATATTAAAAATTTAACCATCGAAAGCTAAATTTATTTCTAATAAATCAACCCAGCCAAATTTAACAATATTATTTTTCAATTATTTGGAGTTAACCTTTTCATCTGAACCTAATAATGTTATTTAAATTTAAATATGGATCCCATCCATCCATCAGCCTTTTAAAGTCCACTGCTGGACATAGGCCTCCCCTAATGTTCGCCACTCCGTCCGGTCCTGCGCCCTCTGAATCCAGCGGTTTCCCGCTATCTTCTTCAGGTCATCAGTCCACCTGGTTGGAGGGCGGCCTGTGCTCCTTTTGCCGAGACGTGCTCACCTGACCTTTCTTCCCCACCGGTTGTCAGTACTCCTAACTATATGGCCTGCCCATTGCCACTTCAGCTTGCAGATTTTGAGAGCTATGTCGGTAATCTTGGATTCTACGAGTTACCTCTCTCTCGAAGTTGGACTGACCCATGCGGATCGCTCGTCCCAGGTAAATATACTCGTCGACAACTTCGAGAGTAGCGCCATCAACAACGACCGGTATGGGTGTGACATGGACATTAGACATGATCTTCGTCTTGTCCATGTTCATCTAAGACCCACCCGTTGGGAGGCGCTATGGAAGTCACCTAGCAGTGCTGAGTATTTCCAGGGACTCCGCCAAGATGACTATATCATCGGCAAATCGAAGGTGCGTGAGGTGTTCGCCATTGATATTAATACCAAGCCCTTTCCACTCCATCAGCTTAAACACGTCTTCCAATGCAGAGGTAAACAGTTTCGGGGATATAACATCCCCTTGTCGCACTCCGCGCTGTAGTTCAGTGCTTCCGTCGTGGACTCGGACTGACACGGTTGCGGCTTTGTATAAACACTTCAACACTTCGATGTACCGATAGTCTATCTGGCACCGTTGGAGAGACTCTAGCACCGCCCAGGTCTCAATAGAATCGGAGGCTTTCTCATAGTCCACATACGCAACACATAGCGGCAGATTATACTCCTCGGTCTTTTGTATAACCTGTCGCAGCGTATGTATGTGGTCTATGGTACTGTAGCCTTTTCGGAATCCGGCTGGTTCGGGAGGCTGGAAGTCGTCGAGCCTGCGCGCAATACGATTAGTAAGGACCCTTGAGAACAGCTTATAGACGTGGCTCAGAAGCGCGATGGGTCTATATTTCTTCAAAATGGCTCTGTCACCCTTCTTGAAGAACAGAACCACCACGCTTCTGCTCCACGCCTCCGGGGTAGTTCCGTTACTGATGACGGTATCAAAAAGTTTTTGGAGCGCCACTAGGAGGGGTTTGCCTCCAGCCTTTATCAGCTCTGATGTGATACCGACATCTCCTGGTGCTTTGTTGTTTTTTAGCTGACTTAGGGCCCCTTTAATTTCGTACAGGCTGACGTCCGGGATATCTTCGGTATAGTGTCGGGTCAATTTGGCTCTCTTGTCATTCGCCACATTGGGAACGGGAGCTTGTCAGGAAGTGTACAACCGTCCGTGGTACCTGTCAAATTCTCTCTGAGCTTTAGGCTTAGACGTAACCATAGCGCCAGACTCTGTCAATCTCGTGAACTGGCTTTGCCCAATAATCAGATCCATTGTGAACACTTTGAAGCCTTGGTTCCGCTCAATTGTGTTCTTGACGCGCTTTGTGTTGTGAGCACGCAAGTCGCATCGTCTACTGCAAGAGATCTGTTTATTTAGCTGCTTGTATTTCGACATTGAAGCCGGAGACCGGACACATAGTTCACGCCTTTCCTTCATGAGACCGAGGGTACGTTCAGAGAGCACTTGAGGTTTACTACTGGAGGGGGTCTTAAAGAACTTTGACCCTACCTCGTGGACGGTTTGTTGCTACTGTTGTCCTGGTGTTAATTTCGTCCACAGATTCGCATTCTTCTAGGCCCGCGAAACGATTCCGCAACTCCAGCTAAAAGTTCTCGGAGCCCAGGATTTGGACAGGTTGGTCGGAGCGTAGACTTCATTAGGCGTGACCTTTCCAACTTAATGTTGATATTTAATGTGCCTCGTACCATTTGGTGATCACTTCCGGTTTTCAACCTATTGATCACGGAGACATCATTAAATATGTGCCGTTTGTCTGCCAAAATGAAGTCTATCTCGCTTTTCGTGGAACCATTTGGACTTATCCAAATCCACTTGCGCTGTGGCTTCTTCTTGAAGAAGGAGTTCATCATGAAGAAGTTCTCCTTCTCCAAGAAGTTAGCGAGCAAGCAGCCTCGGTGGTTTCGTTGTCCAAACCCAAAGGGCCCTACTTTCTGCTCGTCGCCGTCTCGCGTACCCAGTCTAGCGTTGAAATCCCCCATCACCACCGTGAAATAAGTCTTAGAGGCATGTATGGCTCTACTGATGTCCTCATACTTAGCCTCAACCTCATCGTCTGGGTGTGTCGGGGTCGGTGCGTATACCTGTATAACCTTCAGCGAATACCGTTTAGATATTCTGAGTATAAGGTACGCTACCCTTGCTGACACATTTTCGACTTGTGTCACGTTGTTGACGAGGGACCTGTGCACGAGAAGCCCGACACCACCTTGGGACAGATGTTCGCCCTCCCGGTGATAGAACAAGTTGCCGGATTTGAGGATTACCGTGTCCTCTCCCTGTCTTCGGATTTCGGATAATGCTATGATGCTCCAGTTTAACTTGTCTATCTTTTCTTCCAGCTCCTGTATCTTCTCGTCGGTTCGCAGTGTCCTGCGACGACCTCTGCACCTGGTAACATATAACACTGTTGCCAGGTGCAGAGGTCGTCATTTGCGACAGCCAAATCTCTACCGGAGATTCCTAGCACCCCCTGTCCCGCCGTGACCGTGGCCGCTGTCATAGCCAGGAATAGCGGGGCCGCCGGGGACTGGGGGCCGGTGTATATGTGTACTTATCATGAGGGGGGTTTTGCCATAGTCACCGCGCTTAGCACTGCTGTTGGTGACCGCAGCAGATGGTATGTTCCTCAGGAAGACGCTGCTGCCCATCTCCTGGTATTTGTCCCTCGGTCGCCTCTTACGACCTCCCATGGGAAGAGTGGGAGTGGTGCTATTCTAACGCCGGACACCACACGGCAAGGATATGGATACTATAATGGATACTATAATATATTTTATTACTTATAAATTTGTTCTCTATCATAAATCATATTTCATCGTTTATAATAACAAAGTACCCATCATTTGTATATTGTATCGACGTCCTTAGCATCGTTAGTACATATTAGATTCAGGTGCTCCTAAGCTTGAAATATTGCTATTCTAACAACATTGGTACTAGGAATAAATTACTTTAATGGTTTACTTGAAAGATAGTACAATATCGTTTGACCTTAATGCCGGGATCATTTATTCATTATTTTTTTTTGACAATTCACTACTCTGTTAATATTATCCAGACAAGAAATAAAACATAATCATGTTGTTTTCTGTCTGTAAGAAATATCTTATCAAAAAACTATAATAGCATATTTATAATATCTTATCTTGATCTTGACGTGATCTTGAAGTTCACGCTAAAGGAATAACAATGTCTAATATATCTATCTGTTTAAAATTTGTTCCCGCTTACTTCATTAACAGCTGTGGTATTCATGTGCATATTAAAATAATCCGAGGTTTTTCATAACTTTTGTCCCATTTCATAAAAAAGATACATCAAGTAATATATTATAGTTGCTAATCAAAAAATTGATAATAAAAATTACCATTACTTTAATTTCTTCTAATAATGGTATCGCACATTACCAGCGTCAAGTATATTTTTTGCATCACTTTTTTATAGATTCGGTGAAACTGGACAAAGTAGTAATATAAAATCATCAGTATGTCAGTCAGTACCACAAGGGAGTGTACTAGGGCCCGTACCTACTATATACCTGTGACATTCCAAAAACAGAAAATAGCTTCTTTGCAACTTTTGCAGATAATACGGCCATATTAGCCGTAGGTAACAGTCACAAGCAAGCTGCAGAAAAGTGCCAAATTGCAATTAATAAAGTTTTTAACGGGACAAAAAAAGTGGCGGATGAAACTCAATGAGAGTAAATCCGTACATATAAACTTATAAGCTTCACCAACAAAAGTCAAATTTAACACCATATACACATAAATAATTTATGCATTCCATACGCAAACACACCGAAATACTTAGGTACGACGCTTGATGCGAAGTTACGCTGGAAGTATCACGTCAAGAAGAAACGAGAAGAGTTAGAGCTCAAATACAGAGCTATGCATTGACTGCTTGGGAGGTAGGAAAAGTAGGAATACTGTATATTCAAAATAAAATATTGTTGTATCTGTGGAATACAGCTCTGGGACGGTACCAAACAGAGTAATATAGACATCATACAAAGGTTTCAAAATAAAGTGCTTAGGGGAATCGCATTTGCACTTTGGTACAAAGAAAACGAAGATCTACATCGGGACCTAAAAGTAGACTTTGTAAAAAATGTTATTAAGAAGTATGCAGAAGCTCACCATGAAAGACTTCATCATCACGTGAACGTTGAGGCTGTCCAGCTCCTTGACACCACGGACTTATTGAGAACACTCAAACGGACAAAACTCTTTGAATTAGTGTAGTGATAGTGATAGTAAAAAGTGACTAAAACAATTATTTTGTGACAATTAAAACACAAGAACAGTGTATATAAACCTTTATGTGCAAAAACAAAGAAGTGCTGTGTCAGAGGACGCATTCTTCATAACTATTTTATATAGTTAGAGTGAAATTACTCATTAGACAAACAAATTAGTCTAGATCGTAATAAAAATAAATTATTACGTTATACTTTATACATAACAAGAAAAAAGTATGTCAGTCAATCAATTATGCAATTATGTGTATTATTTTACCTTCGACAGTATCTGTTATAACTCAAAAATACACCAAGAAAATAAAAATACAACAAGAGTACATTTCGAATATTATATGGAATCGAAAGCTGTACTGCTTTGTAATAAGATTTTATAGTGTATTTTATACACTTTTGCTATAATTATGTTCAAAAACTTATTACGTTGAAACGAATTTATTACAAAACATATTATGTTGAAAACATTAATTGGCTATTCAGATAACCTTTTTAACCGTAACAGACGAATAACTAACTATCAACCGTCTTCAAATTCATATTTAACTTGTTTCAATGAATCTCTGAAAGCGTGCCAGGGGTAATATTGAAATATAACGTATGCAAGTGTAAGTGAATTAATTTGCTGGATATATTAAAGCAGGCTGGGCGTAATGCGGTGACCCAGTTTGGCACAAGAGTAAGGAAAAGAGGGCGGTTAGGACACGTTTTGTTGCTTATGGCCGTTTAACATTTTCTTTTTTTAAGTTTTTTGAGTTTTTTTATTACGGTCGTAAACAGATTATATTTTAAGTGTTACAAATGTTCCATAAAAATTAAATAGGTAGTTCAATCACAATATAATCGATAGTCAGAACTAAGAATATGAGATATGACATCACCAGCCCGATTCTGAGAAGCGAGAAGGGGCTTTCAGGGTTGTGGATGGCTAGACGGAGCCAGCCAGTCAAACCGACAGCTGCAGACGACGGCGTGTGCTTGGTAAGATTTCATCGTAAACACCTGATGATTTAGGAGAGCTTCGACATATCGGGTAAATTTGCGGTGTACCGCACATGTGAATCATCGATGAATTGAAAAACATTGGTTTCTATTTCAGAAATATTATTTTGGTATATATAAACTATAAGAGCTTGTATGATCCATAAAATAATAAATGGAGGTGGACGTCATTGGATATATTCGTCCTTCGGAAGATTAGGCGATTAGTAAAAACAAGAAAATATTTCAGCGTAAGCATGGACAACCTATTACAGTCTTATCGCTGTATCAGGGTATTTTCTTCGATATTAGCTAGATTGATTCACATACATATATACTGCTTTCGTATTTTTAACAACATATTGTCGTTAAATGTAGATATATCGGGCTCTTTTAACTGGGGTTATATATTATATACGCCGTCGTAACGATAGCGAAACAGCGAACTTACACAAAACATTTTGACTGAGATGATGTGTTAGTGAAGTTAAGGCTGGTAGGCTTAGGGTATGTAGATTTTGGAACTTTACAGAGATCTGATATCTTTTTCACAGATATGCACTCATCTTGGTAACATTTTACATGAAAATGCCACCCAAAAAGGTGGGAGAAACTTTCAGCAAGCACGCAAAAAACTCATACTATGTATTTATTTTTAATTATTTTGACACTGATGCTTTTTATAATATGAAGTAAATTGTTAATAAAGTGAGTGATAGCAGTGTAGTAAAGACACCTGTATCCAACAAGGGGATCCCCAGTTCAAACCCCAGGGTGTCTCTGACTGAAAATTTTGCTGTAGGAAATGACGTGTAGGCATTTACCTCTGCTCCACGATATGGCAAAACATTCAAATATACAATATTTTATACATAATAATCCCAACAAAAATTTAGATTTTTTTTGTTTGGATTATATTTTATGTGCACCAACCCGTAGTGGAGACAATAATTGTCCAACAGTTGGAAATTAAAAAGTTTAAGAAATGGTTAATTATAATGGTTTACTCCAAAAAACGCAATATGAGCTTCAAAATAATTAAATATTCTTACGTGTTGTTTTGCATTAATAAATATACCGTGTGAGTTATCCAACATATTTTCAGAAAACATAATTAAAGGCTCTATCTATTAATGAACATGAAGAGTAACTAATTACTTTGCTGAGGGAAATAATACAATTATCACAATATCAACAAACAATTCAGTCGTTTCTAAAGCGTCATTATGGATTTATTCATTCAAATACAATTCAAATACGATTACGAATAATAGAAATTATAGTATATTCATGTGCGATTTTTTTTATTATTTTTTATTCAATGGCTCAATTGTGGCTATAAGTGTGTAACATTATTTATTTTAAATAATCATGTAGAAACAGAAACTTCTGTACACGGTTTTTACTCATACTTAGCCGTTTTTATTAGAAGTTCGAAGCCACAGCTGGTAGCTTTCATACTAGTTGATTAGATGTTTTAGAATTCATTTCTTGGGTTCGACGCCAATGACGCTTGATTGGTCTGTCAATGTGCTTATATTCTGAGAAATCCAAGTAAGCAACGTTACCGAATACAGATTGAATTTTCTTCTGATTATCTCATCCTAGTAAATACAGAACAGAAATCAGCGTTTCTAGGAAAACTACCGAATATTCCACATTTTACGCGTTTCGGTATTCAAATCTTATTTCTGACATTTCTTCACCCGTAGGTGCTAACATGATATATTTTATTTCTGCGCGTCTGTTGATTGTCAGACTGCTCTTTATGCTGAAATGATCTTGGTATCAATGATCGGCCTATAAAATGGCGGAAGTGTATCGATAACAAAGGCCCATTCTTGAATTTTATATTTACAATAATTTCATTAAAAAAACTTTTCTTACTTTTTTGATACTGAACGGCAATTACATAATAATAATAATAAAATACTCTTTATTTGTACAACACATACAATGCAATTAAGAAATAATGAAAATAATAATAAGACAGCAGTGGTGACCAAAAGGCGGTCTTATCGCTAAAGCAGCGATTTCTTCCAGACAACCTTTGGGTAATAAAACATGGTAGTCAGATAAAGAAATAGGGTAGGGGTGTACAGACTTACAGTATATACCAACAAATATTAACATACACACAAACAATAATGATGGAAACAATAACATACATACAAGATAAATGCATTATACATACAGACCCAAATAAAATAAGAGAGAAACATAAATATACTACTAAATATTATTATTGGGATTGATATAAAAGTCTTTAATTTGGTTTTTAAATGTAATTCCTGTCTCTGCTTGCCTTATAGAAATCGGAAGCTTATTCCATAGACGGACAGCAGTGCAAGTAAACGATACTAATGTAGGGATCACAAGAATGTTCATTTAAAGGTATTAGATAATCATGCTTTAGGTTTCAATTTTCTGATATTAAAAACGTTTTTTCCCTTACAAATATGGAATACCAAAAATTCTACATTTTACACGATTCCGTGCTCAAATCCTATTTCCGCCATTTCTTCACCCGCAGGTGCTAACATGATATCTTTCATTTCCGCGCGTCTTGTTATCGCTAGACTGCTCCTTATGCTGAATGGTTCTTTTTGCTTCTTTCTCAAAACTTGTCTCGATAGGAAATAGACTACCGTTCAATATTTGTGAGCTAAATTTTCTGTCGGCTTGTTATTTCCAAGCGAATTTCTTATATTTGGTGATGTGAACACTTATGAAATCTGAGCAATCTTTGGTGATATAAAGTTATTTATAGGTAAAGTAACCGCTGTTTTAGAGTATCCATATGAATATTATAGATATGAATATGTGTTGCTTGTTGGTTTCTTTCATTGACCAAATTTTTTGTATGGAGCTAGGTGGGAGACATGTGTAGATTACTTTTTACCCGGGGAAAATATCTCATACTTATGGGAAAAAACCTACTAGTTTCTTATATTGGGTGATGTGAAAATTTGTATACTTAAATGTTTTTATATTTAACGGTATATTTTATTGGTATATTCTGAATATTGACTGAATCTGTGTAGGTACTTGTTATTTTTTGAGATCAAAGGCAATATAAGTAACATTGGATTAGATGTGAATAATTTAATTTCTGTAATAAATAATAAATAATTTAATAATAAATAATTTATTTATGTAGTTGCTTACCTTAATAAAAGAAAAATACTTACGCAATAGCGAGTGATCATATTAAATGATTTATTGTTTATTTATATATATCTTGTAGTAGTTGTTGTATGGGATATAAGTCATTAAATGAGGCTTAATGACGGTAAAGTTTGATAAGTCTCAACGCAAAACATGTAATTAGGCCTAATGCATCACATTACCAAAAACGTTAGCGCATACACAAAATGTAGTCAAACTTAGTTTTTAGTATGCATATCGAATACCCAAAGATTAATTGGGAGCTGGATCAGTGAGAAAACCTACCACAGCTTTAATAGCATTTGTGCATATTATCGGTACTACAAAAATGGTAATTCAAAGTTTAGATTCATTTATTTTTTAAAAGAAGACAACACTGTTTAAGTCAGAAAAGGTAAGAGTTACGCGCTAGAAAAAGACGCAACTTCTAGGTAACTATAGGCACGATCTGAATTGAACTTAATCGTATCGTAGCTACAGTCTATATTTCTTTAAATTACTTTTCGAAGTGGGCCTTCTGTACCTGTTGTATTATTTATTCTTATGCATGTACTATTATGTAATCTGTGGTTTAGGCACCTGTCTCCCACAGTAGTACATAAGCACACATAAATAAAGATTAGTAATTTTTGGGCCCTATTGTAACAAGTTAAGATATCTCAAAAACTGTTGTAATAAATAATATTAAAACATTAAATTAAATAGTTTTCAGTTTTTCTTACTATCAAAATAAACGTTTTTACAAACAATTAAATAAACTGTTTTGAACTTTAAATATCAGAAGATTGTGATAAATTTTTAAAGTTATGATTATTAGGAAATAAATATACATCTTATATATAAAATTCTCGTGTCACTATGTTCGTTCCCGTACTCCTCCGAAACGGCTCGACCGATTCTCATGAAATTTTATGAGCATATTGAGTAGGTCTGAGAATCGGCCAACATATATTTTTCATCCCCCTAAGTAATAAGGGTGTCCCACCCCAAACATTTGAACGCGGTACGGAGTTCGCGGGAGCAGCTAGTATATTATAATATTTCGGGCCCAAAATTTTAAATAGTGCTTGTTTCTGATCTCCTTAAATAGAATAAGTGATAACATGTATAATTAAGGAAATAAATATGTCAAACTTAGTATGTAAACTTAGATGTAATTGTAATGTACATTTTAGTAGTTTATATCAGTGATTTATCATCGGAGGTAAAGAATAAATTGTTAGTGTCAGCTTACACGTAACATAAGCACATGTTTTTCGCGACCAGATTTAATTGAAAAAGTGAAGCGTCATAATTTACTGAATTGGAAACGCTGTCACAAGTTGGCTGCAAAAAAATAAAAATGGACGGATGAAATATGTCTGTAATCAAATGTGGTACAAGTCGAGTCACCATGACGTGAATTGTTGAGTGAATAAAGATAGAGAGGGTCGATGCCCATTCAGAATGAAAGGCATGCTACGATTTTACTAAGGGCTCGACTCCAAAATAGCTTTAGCTACTGGTAATGACCCATGTCATCACCAGTATTTTTTTATCATAACTGGAATTAACAGTTTTAATTTATTTTTCACAAGCCTTCCGCTAGCGGCTTCGCCCGCGTGGCTCTGCTTTATAGATTCCCGTAGGATAAAAACTATTCTATGTCCTTTCCCAAGGTCCACTGTATCTATGTTCCAAATTTCATTAAAATTGGTTCAGTAGTTTAAGCGGGAAAGCGTTACAGACAGACAACAGAGAGATTTACTTCCTAATTTATAATATTAAGTATGATTTTTTTGAAGGCGGTAGTAATTTTTTGTTTAATAATTTTATCTCTCACATGAAAACATTTTGTATTTAATTAAATAACAGTTTGCCCTTAATACATATAGTCTATTAAGAATATATTAATTTAAAAGTACTATTCAAAATACAGTCAGAAAAAGAACATTGGGAATTATTAATTATAAATAACATTAATAACATCATATTACATTAGGAAAATGAATACAATTAATACTTTTTATTATTTTCTGATTTATCATGTTGTCCTTCTTTCGCAGGTAAGTTTACAAAACACCATGGAATCCAGCAGGCAAGTTATTATCTATATTAAAATAAACGCTTATACTAAGGAAAAGTGAAAGAAATGTAAAAGTAGGCACTCAATATTTAAAAAGTATGTTGTATGAATATTGTGACCAAATTTTGCCACAATCATCGTAACAATTTACTGAAATGGAAAAGCTGTCACAAGTTGGTTGCAAAAAAGTAAAAATGGATGGATGAAATATGTCTGTAATCAAATATGTTACAAGTCGAGTCGCATGGCGAATCACAACATGTTGTTGGGTATAGTATATTATATATTATTTTTATATTTTCTACTACCGGATGTGTTATAAAGAGTGTGGTAATAATTTGTTTATTTATTGGACAAGTTTTTTTTGATGGAGGCACGTAGATTACCCCTTTTTTTTTGGTATGGGGGGGACTTACTAAAGATACCTTACCCTTGGGAGAGGATACCGGGTTATCGTATGTGGGATTTGTACTGCACTAAACCCTGTGGTCTGCATCTACGTTTGGGGAGGACTCCAGGATCTCTGGTGGAACGCACCGTTGTCCTCCACGCGCGACGCCCCAGAACGGGTCCATCTTCGGAAGAGCAGATTTACTCTCCTGCACCTTCCGATGCTTACGGTGACATGCGGCCTCGCACACACCGCCGTCCATCACGGGGCTGCTGACTGGACGGATCAAACTCCCACTCTCACCACCCACATCCGCCCACATCAATATCTTTGGAAGCCTCCTTTAAGTCGCCTCTTACGATCAGATGGTACCGTATAGTATACGATCAGATTACGATCAGGGGATACCGCAGCTTTATTCTTAATCCCGAAGCTACAGGGTCTACGAAGATTACCCTAGTTGCCGTACATTTTTTACGTTATAGATGAACACATCTTATTTAACAAAACAGAAGTTACTAGGTATATTCGAATAAATCCATTTACTTTTTACTGATAAAGGACTTTCATGTGAAAAATAGACTCAATTCTACGAAAAACATAATATGAAGATTGAGTGTTTAATAATTATGACCAACTAGGGTTAAACCGTTTACCGATTCATCATAATAAATCGCAACAAAAATGTATGCAAGAAACAAAATGTATGATCTACCAACATGTTTTATATCTGCTCTGGTATACCTACCTAAACTTGTCTGGTAAAAAGTTTGGGCTAATTTATTTGTAAAAAGTTTTCGGAATTTATCTTCGCTGTATTTTTTTCACCAAAATAGGTCAAGGACGAAAGATAAGGGCTTTTAGGTGAAGTACACGAAATGTCGTAAAAGGATATCTGGATTGTAGAAACCCAATACGAGGTCCCGGGATAAGTTTTTCTTACAAATTGATGAGGAAAATCACTCACCAGTACCTTGTTAGTCCTTACTTGGAATAATTTGTTCTATTAACAACCTAGATCTAATTAGAAATGTACTCAGCCAGCAATGATTGATCGCTGATATTTTTAGCCGATTGCTGAGAAGGAGCGTAATGTTTTTTCGTTGTAAATTGTTAGTAGGTATGTTAATTTATTTGTTCGATACGCCTGGCAGAATGAAATAAATTGGAAGGATCGGTAAAATCAATTTTGATTGGAAAATGTCAAGACCTGTATAAGTAGTTATTATAGTACCAATATTCCAATGTTTATTTCGGTTACTATTTTATTAGTCCTTTGGCTTTATAGCCAATCTATCGGTCGCAGTTAAGCGCAACGTTACAACGATAGTCGGATATTGTTGTTAGAACAAGCTATTCATAGATCAAATGCGGTATTGTTGATGAACAATTTTTATCTCAACCATTTTAATGTCCATTACTGGGCTCAGGTCTCCTCTGAGAAGTGAGAGGGATATATCCACAATTTTAGTCATGTGCAGAAGATGCCATTGAAAAGTTGTATCATAATGATGAGATAAATAAGAAATCGTAATTAAATATCACAATGTTTTACCTAACCGTGAAGCCGCGATAAATAGCACATAAAAATATCTTTATCAGAAGGGCGCTCCGGGGCTTAAACTTTGTATCTCAGTATCCGTAACCGTGGTTGTTCCCGCTCGGCCATCGCTGCTCAGATGACCAATTACCTACGTATGTATTACTAAATAAATAATGTAGTTTAAAAAACTAAATAACACGCTTTTGTGAAAATACAAACTAAAAAGTAAAAAATAAGAAGAAAATGTATTTTATTGTAAAAAAAAGCGTGCGGTGCTTTTTGAGATACTATTAACACCATGCTAGTTAGTTTTTTAAACTACATTATTAATTTAAATTATTTGTATTTTTTGTATTATGTTAAAAATATGACTAAAAGAATGTGTGTGCCTATAAAGTTTCAGTGTTTCCCTCGATTTCCCTAATATCACATCATCAGATTTTGACATGGTGACAGTTGGACCACCTCAGGAATGTAAGATTTCGAACAAAAAACCATTTATTGAAAGAATTTGCTCTCAACTCCTAACCGTCGTAGTACCTTCCATCATCAGTTCAGCAACATGATATGACGATAATTTTACACAAACGTCTGTTTTGCTTTGTAAAAATATGAAAATCATTTGTTGTTCTATAAAATTTGAATGTTTCCTTCGATTTCTCTGGGATCTCCTGATCAGACTTTGACTTGGTGACATTTGGACCACCTAGGGAATGTAAGATTTCGAATAAGAAACTATTTATTGAAAGAATTTGCTCTCAACTCCTCACTGTCGCAGTACCTTCCATCATCAGCTCAGCAACATGAGATGATGATTTCTATGCGTAAATATCTCTTACGCTTCAGAAACTATAAGAAAATCAATGTGTGTGCCTATAAAATTTGAGAGTTCCCCTCGATTTCCCTGGGATCCCATCATCAGATCCTGATTTGGTGACAATGGGACCACCTCGGGAGTATAAGCATACGAACAAAAAAAGAATTTTGAAAATCGGTCCACAAACGGCGGAGTAATCGGTGAACATATATAAAAAAAAAATACATACAGCCGAATACAGTACCTCCTCCTTTTGGAAGTCGGTAAAAAACGTGTCTTTACGTACAAGAAAACCCTTTACTTTATATATATATATATATATATATTAAGATTAAGATTATAATTATTAAATT